>CM028129.1:5190000-15190000 GCA_016271365.2 Neoceratodus forsteri
AGGTGGCTATACCCCTGCTTGGCTGCAGCAGTGCACTGCTATCCTATGCTCAGTATGCTGCAGACTAGTGCTCTTTATAAGTTGTGGAACTTGTGTGAGCTTTGAGCAGCAGGTAACAGTTAAGCAGCCCCTGGTCATAGCCTGAGCCTGCCTGCTGCAGTGCTGCTATGCTAGAAGACTATATCCTCCTCGTCCTCCTTGACCAGGCAGTATGGTACAGCGCTAGTAATAAGTCCGTCTCATCAGTCAGTGATCACAAAAAAAAAAAAACAGTCAAGTCAGTCACAATTGGGAGGGAGGGAAGTAACTTGGAAGAACAAGAATAACAATTAAATATTTTATCAACACGACGATTCAAAATCAAAAGAGATGTGTCTGTCCACCACACAGACAGAGAGAGCACAGAGCAGTCACTCAACTCAAGCCACCACAGACCACACACACAACGCTGCTGCGTGCGATAATGTGATCAACTCAGCGGTTCATTTAGCCCACACAGCCCTGCCTACCACAGAATGACTGACAGCAGTGTCCATATCCAATCAGCATAGGACATGTTAGTCAGTCATGTGGTGCAGGCATATATCGAGGAGCTTGGTATTGGTTAGGAGTCGGCGCCGCCCCCATCTCATCCTGATCACCCGCCCACGCTGCCCATCAATCAAGCCATGCTGCCTTGCCTGTCATCATCATGTATGTATTGCCGGTGTACTGGCGTGGCGTGCCTCGAGACATGATCGACCCGACTCCCACCTGCCGCCCCGAAGCAGCAGCAGTGAGTGTAGTAGCACAGCAGCAGGGAGCAGGCAGGCTGCAGCATCCAATTTTCCCGAATCCCTGCCAGGGTCAGCCTGAGCCTGCCCCCATAGTTTACACTCGGTCTCTGGTGTCTGCACAGACTTACCCACAACCTATCCCAACCCATACCACACCCGTAACCCTCCCCATCCCTGACCCATGACCAAAACCCTGGGTGAAGATTCAAGAAGCATCATCGGGCAGGCGGGCATGCCAGCCACTCGACTAAAAGTAAAGTTAAGGCAGCTCAAGCTTTCTGTTTCTTGACCGGCGACGGTGTCCACTCCACCATCTTATGCGAGGGAGAGTAGTCTGTTCAGTAAGCGGTCAAATCAATCAAGCGGAACTAACAATGCACACAGTTCTGATCTGAATAGCTGATATCTTACCTGGCTAGGCTTCTTCTGTGTTTATTTCACACACCGTTGTGCGTTAATGCTTACATAGTGGCAGCCTCCTATAGTTCATAAACCAAATTAAAGTCTACTTGTTTTGTAGGGGAAAGCCATTGTTTTGTTTTGTTTTTTCTGGCAGGAGGAAGGGATGACAAGTATGCAACACAAACAAGACAGGGTGTGTAGTTATGGGTCAAATAATGGTACCTCTCAGTGTGTTGTGCTCTTAGGAAAGTGCGATTATTAAAACTATTATTTATGCTGACATCCATATTTTAAATAATACCTCTTTTCCCAGGACAGATGTAAAGTGAAGCAGTGCGTGCAGATCACAATTTTTTTTTTGTTTGTGTCCTGATTAAATTGTGTTGTGTGTGAGTGAGTGTGAAATTAAAATAATATTTATGGCCCCTCATCAGCTGACACAATATCAGGATCTACTACAGCTATTAGTGCGTGACCTTTATAGCGGCGGATCCAGCGATGCTGCAGCACCTCTCAGATGTGTGGAGTCAGGAGTGGGCTGGACAGGTAGAGATGATCAGACTAGTCAGACAGGTAGGGGCGATGAGGATGATATGTTGCGTTGTGATCGCGATCAGCGGTGCCGGTGCGATGACGACGGAAGCGAATTTAAATCCAACTGAGAAATCAATTGGGAATTTGGTCTCTACATGTGTGGGCCCCTGTGCTACTGCACCGGCTGCACTGGCTATTCCTCCACCCCTGATAATACCTGTTTTTGAAGGCAACATCTTTTAGACCCATTCACCAACTGTTCAGAGACTCACTAATCATGCCATCTAAAATATTATTTTGCAATCCTGCCCGTGATGGGGCTGCAAAGTGTTAATGTGACAGTCACTGACCAATTTAGCGATCTCAAATTCTCTTTGAATGTTCTGGTCCGTGTGAACAATAGCAGTCCATTACCAGTAAGATAAAGACAAGTGAACAAATAAAAATATGGAATTCAGAGCTCTCCTCCATGAGGTTGATAATGTAGTTTGTAAGCAATAAGACATGACAGGGTGTGCATGGAACATATTTTACTGCACAGCCAGGGAAGTAATAAGGGGCTGAGTGTCTTTAGCCTCTGGCGTGCAGTAAAATATGTTCCATGCACACCTTGGAGTGTCTTATTGTACTTATAAAATGGGCTCTTACTTTTGTTTACTTTGTACAGTTAAAAAGTCATGCATGTATGTTGAAAATCATTTTATTCTGCTATTCTATGATAAAATAGTGCTTCCACCTACATTGTTTAATATTGATAAGCTCATTTGCATATAGTGGTTTAGTAAAATAGTACACACACAGGGATAGCTGAGGTCCTGTCTGAAGGTGGCATGTCATCACAGCAGGACTGGGGGATTTGAAGTGGCAACATGAGGCATTGGCTTTTAAATTGTTTTCCTACATGCTACACAATTGAAATGAAGGGAGGGTACTGGATGCTCACCATGCTTGTTGGTGGCTCATTTCTCTCTTCCTCAGCCCTCCAGCAACACGTGTCCCCACTTTGACATGCTGCGGTCCTCCCCTGCAGCATTTCTCTCCACCATGCCCATTGCTGCCTCATTTCTTCTCCCTTCCCTTCCCACAGCAGTGAGAGGCACACTGACACCTACAGGCTCCCATATGTGGCTTGAGAGAGAGAGAGTGACCAACAGCAGAGTTCTGTGCCTGCAGCCTGATTCTACACCCCACCACCGATCCACAGTATGCCACCAGACAGAAAACAGAGAGAGGAGACAGACAGACAGAACATCAGCAGTACACCATTGACACCAGACACAGTCATTCACGCATGTGTTCAGTGCACATTATCCGGCATAAGAGACAGCAAAAGTAAGCAATCTCTGTTTTCTCTAGCATTGGGTAAAGAAAAGATGTCTGCCAGTAAAAATGCCAATGTTCTATGGAACCAGAATATTGGCCTTTTTACTGCCAGCTCTTTGTTTACCCATGCATGGAACAATTTTATGCAGGAGACTTGGGTTCTGATTGGCTGGTTTAGCCTACCCATTTTATAAATCTTATTATACAATGGTGTGTGAAAATCCTGTAACCTCATTGGTCAAAACATGTTACATGGCCGTGGGTAAATTCTGCATAACCCATGGCTGAGAATGGAATTTATAAAAACATAATTAAACACATTTTAAATTTATTTTACATGGGTCCATTGTATAATCGCAATAAGGCACTCCAGGGTGTGAGTTATTGGGTGTTTACCACTTCTTGTGTGTTAAGTCACTCGGCTAAGCCTTATGACACACAACACAAGCCGTGGATAAATTCAAATACCCACACCCTGTTGTGCCTTATTAATAAACAATCATTTACAGCACAGAGTATAATAAGATTAATACTGATACCACTGTGCTACCACATGAGTCCAGGGTTGCTGTGAAAGGTGCCAAATACTGAAATGTCAAAATAATGCAGTACCATGGTGTTACCATTGTGCCAATGTTTGGGAAGCTGACAAAAATATAAAAATTACGTAATACCATTGTACTACCAGTGTGGGTGTGTGAGAGAGAGAAAATGGTATAAATTGCCATAGAGATACCATTGTGCCAGTGCATTACCATTGCACCAAGGAAAATCCATATGTTGCCTTGCACTGTGATATCAGAGTATCACTGAGTAGTAACATTGTGGATTTTTCAGCTTACCAAAGTACTGCCATTGTTATAACACTGTATTGCCATTGTCATGAATTCAATAAAGGGAGGTGCAAAGGAAAGATACAACCAGTTATCATCGGCTTAGCAATGAAAACCCAAGCCATAGTTCCTAATGAACCTTTCCAGGGGTAGCATGTACACGACCCAGCCATAACTCAGCCCTACCCCCACTGAAGTTGTAACAGTTCCCAGGCACAGTGGCCCCCTTACCACTCACATACTGCCCCCATTTATTTTAGAGACTGGGCTTGTCTCACTGAAAAGTCACTGTCTGTGTGTTGGACAACCCCACCAAGGTCAATAAACCACACCAATGGCATGTCCAGCATATTCCAGGTCCTGGCTGGAGCATTCTGCTTCAATGATGAAATTCCTCATCATACTCAAGCCAACCATAACCCAGCTTGCTAGCATACATGGCCATCAATGTGTTGTAATAACAAGAGGTATGCAAGTAACAAATAGTATTTCCTGAATACCATGAGTAGTAGACTATTCATTACTTGAGAAGAAAAACAAATAATTGGCACTATTTGGGGCTATTTGGCATTTTGCTACTCAGAGGAGTTCAGATTTCCCTGAGTCTTCCTGTCCAATCAGAGGCCACTTTGAAAGCCTACTGAAGGCAAGTCCTGCGACCCAACACTCCCAGAAACTTAAACAGGAAGAGAGACAATTGAAGCTGCTGCAGAAAGGATCTACTTCCATCCTCTTGTTAAATCAGAAATCTTGATATTTCTTTGTTCAGCCCCTAGCCTTACTGTCTGTTGAGCTTCACTGATCTTCACCAACTGGGAGAGAGACCACTCACGGAGGAAGGCAGACTCTGACAGGTGCAGAAGCAGGGATTCCTTGACAGCAGTTCTACAGGACCCTCCTTGGAGTGCACAGTCTAGGCTCCTTTCTCCGCTGAGGCAGCTTATCTCCTCGCTCGCTCTGCTCAGACCCAGCCAGCGGCTGCTCTCTCAACATAAGGAGCTGTTGGAACATTTACCCAGAATTCCTGGCTGTGGTATGTAATTCAGCTGTACCATAACTGAAATATTGCTCAGCTGATAGAAAGCTCTCAGCCAGAAGCAACACCTCAGACACAAATGGCACCTAGGAGGCAAAGCCAAGGCGGTCCAGCCCTAACCTTATTGTCTACTGATTTTCACCGACTGCTGTACCCACTACTGAAATAGTGGTCAGCTAATAGAAAGTTCTCAGCCAGAAACAACCAGCAGCAACAGCTCAGACACAAAGGGCAACCCTAGGAGGCATAAGCTAAATGTGGTTCAGCCCTAGCTTTACCGTCTGCTGAGCTTCACTGATCTTCACCAACTGGGAGAGACTACTCATGGAGGAAGGCAGACTCCTACAGGTGCAGAAGCATGGATTCCTTGACAGTAGTTCTACCTGGCTGAATCCCCTTGGAGTGCACAGTCCAGGCTCCTATCTCCACTGAGGTGACTTCTCTACTCAATCACTCTGCTCAGACCCAGCCAGCGGTTGCTCTCTCAGGACAAGGAGCAGTTGCTTTTCTTCCACTTTTCTGTAACAATCTTACCTAACATTCTGCCTTCCGTATGCTTTTCTGACAAGTAACCAATCTTATTTTTGTCCACTCTCCTCCCACACCTGGGAGTGAATATTACTTTACTGCCAACAAATTTGAGGTCACAATGAACATCGTTAACTGCAACAGTTGTGGAACACTCTTTACAAGGACATTTATTCACAGAGTGGGCACTGTCCTACCTGCTTTGCAATAAGGAACCTAACATCTCAGTTAAATGCAGCATGGTCTGAGATACACCACCTCCGGCACAAGCTCGTTCAGTTCTCTAGAAACAATAACACTGCAAGCGCAACCTGCCACCCCTCAAGCAGACACCCCTACCACAAGGACATACCATTCAGGGGCTGGCAAAGGTTGGAAAATGCAATAAAAACCAAATTGTGGAACAAACATTGGAATACTTCCTACATACACATAAAATAAATATGCAACACTGTCTTCAATGCAATCAGAAAACAAGGAGGACATAGAGCAGGTCAGAAATCTGCATCACACAAGGTTGTGTGCACTACCAAGGAAAAGACAAGACAAAACATTGAAAAACAGTACTCATAATCAGAGACCCTATAATTAGGAGGTAGAGTCTCAACTTTTGCATTATGACCAGGTGAGGATTGAGGTTAAGTGCCTCCCTGGGACATCGGCATGGTGGGACACAGACCACATAGAAAATAATGTGCAATAGGAACTCGACACTAAGATCATCCTCCACATAGGAACAAATGATCTAGCCAGTAGGTCAGTGGAGGAAACAAAATAAAATCTAATGAAACTTTGCAACAAGATGGCTTCCCTTTCGTCAGTGTATCTTTCCTGGAGATTCTGCCTGTCTGGGAGAGGGGGGACAGCAGGCAGAAGATCAGAGAAAGACATAACTGAACTTAACAACTGGCTAAAATCTGGTGTAAAGAAAAGGACATCACTATATAGGGGACTGGCACATCTTCTGGAGAGGGAGTTTTTGCCTTTGACGGCCTACACTTCACAAAGCAGGAACTCGAGCACTCAGTCAGAGGTTTGACATCCATATCTCTCAGTTAAACTAGTAGAGCGGGAGGAAGCAAAGGCACCCATCATATCAGAGAAAGTGCCATCTACCCATCCCCATTCTCAGTTAGTATGGTGTCTCAGCACCATAAGTTTAGCGTAACCTTAGATCAGAAGGACGATCCACCAAGAAAAAGGGTGGAAGTATGAAACACAAACATTGTAAATTGAAACTGCATAACCAGACCTTACAAAGGCAGAACCAGGGATGGCAGGCAATGTGCATTAACGCTCATAGCCTCACCGAACAAGATATCAGAGCTCACAGCCATGTTGGCAGAGACACAACTAGACGGGTTGCAGTCACAGAAATGTGGTTTACCACAAACCACACCTGAGATGTAGTCATACCAGGTTGCACGCTCTTCAAGAGGGACTGCGAGAGAAGGAAGGGAAGGGGTGGCTCTGTATGTAAGGGAGGATCAATGCAACAGAAATCCAGAGAAAACACAGGAACACAGAGGCCCTGTAGGTTACCCTGGAGCTGGGGGCAAAGACCCCATCAGAGTGAGGTTATATACAGACCCCCAACCCAGGAATTAGAAATTGACAAGGAACTCCTAGAAGCCATCTCAATGATGGCTGACAAAGTGAGCTGCTAATATCTGAAGACTTCAATCTGCCTGATGTAGATTGGACCTCATACACAGCATCCTCTGAAAGGAGTAGAGATTCCTGCTCACACTGAAAGAGGCAGGGCTCAACCAACTAATGAACTCACCCACTATAGACCACGCTACCTTTGACCTAGTGTTCACAAACAACTCAAGGGTTTCAAATGATCAGGTGGGCATAAACCTAGGGACCAGCGACCTCAGGTCAGTCTGGCTATCAATCAAAAAGGCAGAAGAAACATGTAACACAAAAGTCAAGATCCTGGATTTCCACAGGCAAACTTTCCAGAGATGAGATCAAGGATCAAAGCATTACTAGCTAGGGAAGCAGGGGATGTGGAATATGCCTGGGAGCATTTTAAGAAGGCCATAACAACAGTTACTGAACAATGTACATGTCAAATCAGTAAACAAAAGAAGGAGGAAACCTCTGGTTCACCAGAGACTTAACAACAATACTAAGGGATAAGAAGAGGGCCTTTAAGCAATTCAAGGTATCACAGAAGGAAGCCGACATGGGCAACTACAGGAACAAGCTCAGGGAGGCAGGAAGAGCAATTTGAAGGGCCAAAGTACAAACAGAGAAAAAATAGCACAGGGAGTTAAAAGGAGATAAAACCTTCTATAGGTACATGAGAGAAAAAAGGAAGAGTCAATCAATCAATCAATCAATCAATCAAATCTTTATTTATCCAGGTGATCACCGTTGAGCAAGCTCATTTACAAAGTGGACCTGCAGAAAAAAGGAAGAGTAAAGGTGGAATAGTCAGACTAATAGCACAAGATGGTCAGATGGCAGAGGATGACAATCACAAAGCAGAGATGTTAAACAAGTTCTTCTGCTTCATTTTCACAATAGAGGACAGTGAAAAGGTCCTCCAGCAAAGCAAATGGAACACAATAACAAGGAAGCAGACATGAGCCCCTTCTCAAGGGAAAGAGTCCTAGAAGAGCTAAACAAACTTAGAGTTGATAAAACAATGGGGCCAGATGGAATTCACCCCAGGGTGTTGAAGGAACTAAGGAAGAAATTGCAGCACCACTAGCAGAATTATTCAGTAGATCACTGGAAGTGTCACAGTACCTCAGGACTGGAGAACAGCAACAGCAGTGCCCCGAAACAAGGAAGGAAGTAAGGAGGATACTGGAACTATCACCCAGTCGGCCTAACCTCAATAGTGGGAAGAATTATAGAAGCACTACTAAAAGAGAGAATAGTGGAACACCTGAGGGAAAATAGAAAACTAGACCCCATGGAACATGCTTTCCACGGCAGGAAGATCATGTCAGACAAACATGACACATTTCTTTGACTGGGTTACCAAAAAAATGGACCAGGGTGGCTCGGTGGATATAGTGTACCTAGACTTCAGTAAAGCTTTTGACACTGTCCCCACACAGAAGGCAGGAAATAAGCTGAATCACACAGCATTAGGGCACAAGATAGTCAGCTGGGTTAGGAATTGGCTACAGAATAGAAAATAGAGTCTCTTAGTAAATGGGGCTATGTCACAGGATGGGAGGTGACCAGCACCGTGCCACAATGGTCAGTGCTGGATCCAATACTCTTCAACATATTCATCAGTGATATTGCAGAGGAATTGAAGGAAAAGGTATGCCTGTTTGCAGATGATACAAAGCTCTGCAACAGGGTGGACACACAGGAGAAGGCCACAAGTGTGGTGGCCAACCTCAGGAAATTAGAGGAGTGGTCAAAACTATGGCAGTTAAAGTTTAACGCCAAGAAATGCAAGGTCATGCACCTAGGAAAATGAAATCAAGAAGTAAAGTACACACTGGATGAGCACCAATTGAGGTAACAAAATGAAAAGGACCTGGATATACTCATTACCAATGACTTAAAAGTCACAAGACTGAAAAAGCGGCACAGAGAGAGCAAGTGGCATCCGAGGATGTATAAGTAGGAGCATTATAAGCAGAAAGCAAGAGGTAATCATGCCACTGTTCAGATCCTTGGTGAGGCCACACCTAGAGTACTGTGCCCAGTTCTGGAGGCCACACCTGAAAAGAACAAAGACAGATTAGAGACAGTGCAGAGAAGGGCCACTAACATGGTGCAGGGGCTGCACCATGAGACATGAAACTAAGCTCAAGGAAATGAAGTTGTACTCACTAGAACACAGAAGAAACAGAGGTGACATGATACATCAAGGGAATAAACAAGACAGAGAACCTCTTCCAAAGAAAACAAGGGAACTTCGGACAAGGAGGCACAATTTGCATCTGGTAGAAGGCAAGTTTAGGAGCAACTATGAGATTACTTCTTCACCGGAGGAGGGTGGCAGAGCTGTGGAACAGCTTGCCAGTACAGGTGGTGGCAGCTAAAACAGTAAGGCCCAGATATTCAAAAGAGTTGAGCCATGCGAATAGGATTGCGCCACGCAAGTCCAAATTGCGCCATTCTGCGATATTCAGCAGGAGGCAGTTGTGCCCTGAAATCATGCTGAGCAATGCTACAATGAGGCACATGCCACCCATGTAATGTCATTGAGCGGGTGTTCGGGATGCTGAAGGCACTTTTCCATTGCCTGGACACCTCTGGCGGTGCCCTACAGTACTGCCCCTCAAAGGCCTGTGGGATATTCCTGGCCTGTTGCATCCTGCACAACATGGCCAACGAATGTGGGATAGCCGTACAATTCAAAGAGGGGACAGCGATGAGGATGATGGGGATGCCGGTGATGATGGTGATGGGCAGCCCCCTTGGCCGACGGGACCCCTACTGCTCTGGCAGGCACAGCTGCACCGGGACACCATCATGGAGGAGCATTCAGCCAACCCAGGTAAGTCATGGGGCCATGCGCAACCACCAGTGGCCAGGCACAACCCACAAACATGCATGGACATACACACCAGGGGTGCATGCCGTCAAGGGAAGTGGCAGGGCACAGAAGCACACACACAACCAGGGATGGGTGAGGATTAACATGCCACACCGAAGGACACACACCGTGCTCACACACGACACAACAAACATGCACAGAGGGCAGAAGGCACACTGACCCAGAACGACACCCTAGCAACACACATGTCCACAGGCCACCACGCCCACTGCCTGTCCATGTGCATGTGTCAGATGCTGAGCACCATTGCACATTGGTGTACAGTGCAATGCAGGCATCATCATGCACACGCAACTGCGGACAGCAGCCGGGAGGTGTGCAGGTGGACTGTGTGTCCGCGCAGGGCGGGTACCCACCCATGCATTGCCCACTGAAACACACAATGCACACAGGGCAGCACCAGACAGTAGCCGCTGGAAACAGGTCAGTCACGCAACACAGTGCCACGGCTGCCATGGATGCGTGGTTGGCCCCACGAGACCCGCCAGCACTGGCAGGCTGACCACTGACCTGATGGGGTGGCACCGATGGTCCCCAGGGTTCCACTGCATGAACACGACCGTGCTCACGCAGGGTCTGCAGCACACCGAACATGCCTGCACCAGGAGTGCTCGGGATGCCCACAGCTGAACCCGGCATCGACAGGGTGGGAGTCGCACAACACCAGGAATGGGGGTAGATAGTGCACTGCGTGGTGTCCGTGATGCATGGGCACCTGACTGTGTACCCATTGTGGCCATAACAGCAATGAATGCCTGTGCATGCCTGTCAATGGCAGCGGTCACATCCTCCCTAAGCGGTCCATCCCTGCCAGGATCAGTGCGGTGCCTCTGCTGCGATGCTCCTCTGCCCACTCCAGAGCCACACGCAGTGCATCCAATGAAGTCACAAGCCGCATCTGCTGCTGGGCGATGCTCGCAGTAGGCGGGTGTGCTCGCCCAAGAGGTCATCAGCCTCCTCGGCATCCTGTCCCTCATGGTGTGCTGAAGGCCCCAATGTTCAGCACCCTTGAGGGTGGGTGCTGCGCCAGGACCAGGTCTGGGCATGTCCACAGGTGGTGCACAGATGCTGCCGCTGAACCCTGTACCCCCAAGCCCATTGGGCGACTGCTGATGCTGCCCCTCTGGCTGCTGCTCCCCAGGCTCAGTGGTGCTGCAGCAGTGGCAGCAACAGTCCCACTGTCCTGAACAGACACCAGTGCTGCCCCACTGGTGCTGACAGGCACAGGCTGGGACTGTGCTGACACGCAGGCCTCCACGGCAGCACCACCCACAGCCATGGGTGAGAATTGCCCTGCTGTGTGGCCATCCCGTAGCACACGCGTGTCACTGCACATGACGGTCGTGACATCATCACTGGTGCCGGACTCTGCCCCCGGCCACAGCTACAGCGTGCTGGCATCCGTGGATGCCAGCACGCTGGGACAGCAGGCTTCCTCCACACCTGTTACAACGACATCAGTGTGGACAGCCAGGCAGCCCCACTGTCGCAGTGATCCACATATACCTGTGGAGTAGATGTTCCCACCTCCGACTCCATCCAACCGTCCACAGTGGACAGGCCCCCACCGCTGACCCATGCAGATGCTCAGGATCTTTAAGGAAAGCAAATTCACGTTACTGCGTGCTGACCTACCCTGCCCCCCATAGACAGACCATGACTTACCATGCAGTGATGGGCCACCACCCGCCTGGAAGCCACCACCCAGAACACCCTCAATGGCACTGCACTGCATGCTTCCAGCAAGCCTCTCCTCCGCTGGGGTCAGCTGTACCACCTCGATGTCCCCACCTGTTGCAGCATGTGCTGCCCTGATGGCAGCTACCTTCTCCTTTACCCTCCTCCTGTCCGTGCCCATCTTCTTCTTACACTCTTGCACGGAGTGCTGGTGGCTGCCATGCAGGTTCACAGCACATGCCACCTTCTCCCATGCAGCAGCATGGGCTTGAGGTGTTCCTGCCATCCACTGAGAAGTGGCTCTTGATCCAGGTAGGCCTTCGAACAGGGCCTCAGTTTCAGCCTTTGTAAAGTTCGGCCTCCTCCTCCTACTCCCACCACTGTTTTCCTCTTCTCCAACAACCTGCTCAGTCATTATGTAGCCTGTAAGAATGGCAGTTGTTACCTGTGACTGTGCAGTCCCATGCATGTCCCTGAATCCACAGTCCACACTCCCAAACAGCATGCAACTCACCAATAAACTACAATAACCGACTATGGCCACTGCAGCACATTGTCATACTTTTATAGTGCAATCCATGCAAATGAGGTGAGGAGTAACTTTAAGTAGATGCAAACTGCAGTGCTGCGCCATTGAATGGCTGATGAGATGATTTGCATATGACGCTGAATATCACGCTGTTGCGCTTTGCGCAATTGTGTTGAGCGTGCTGAGCCAATGGTGCAGTTCTGTGACATGCGTAGTACACCTCACTGTGCATGCCTGGGTTACTGATGCAGGCGTCTGCCATGCTGATGACATGCTGTGCGCGGTAGGTAATGCAGGGCACGCCACCATTGTGCCAGTGGTGCTATGTTATGGTCACGCATGGCGCTGTGGCACTGGGCCATCATAGGTGCAATAGCCAAACTGCTCGGTAGTCTGCTATGGCGCTGGCACATGGGCAGCCAATCGCACCTACGCCAGAGACCCTTGACCCTGTGCCCGACCTTTGCCTCCTAGGTGCCATGCGTCGACATGGGTGCACCTCTATGCGCTGTTCTAATGGCGCGATAGGGAATGGCAGTGCTGTACTGCGCAGCGCATCTGCACATGGGGAGCCACGCTGCAGAGCACCATATTGCCCTACTATAACTGCAAGGATGGCATGCAGATGGGCAGCGCAGTGGACAGCCATTGAGCTTGCCAATCTGGTGGCATTGTTGAGCCACACCATGGGCCTTTCTTCGGGAGGCTCCCTGGACAGGGCCAGGACCCAGGTGTGACAGGAGGTGGCCACTGCCCTGGAAGAGGCCACCAGAAGGGGATGAGCACAGAGCAGTGCAGGCACCGCTATGGTGACCCTGCGGAGGGCAGGAGCTACTGGCATGACTGCGGGCACATGCCAGGAGGGCACAGTGTCACTTCCAGGTAGGGGTTCCATCAACACACTTTTATCGTCCATATGGGTCACGGTGTTGTATGTGTCCAGCACATAGGGAGGGACCGTCTGGGGTTGGCTGTGGCGGTGTTCACAGGGTGTGAGGTGGGTGGGTCTGGCTGGGTGGGAGGGCATACACCTTGGGGCAGGGGGACTTTGCTTCAGGATTGTACTGATGTTCTTCTCTCCTTGTTTTCCCCACAGGCCAGGGAAGATACCGCGAGTTGCGGGAAGAGCGGCGGAGGGAGGAGGACAGTGCAGCCAGGTGGGGCGAGGGCCATCACCGCCCACCTGACCAGTCCGATAAGGGTGAGTGCCATACATCCATGATTATTATTGCATGCTGTGTGACAAGGGTGGGCAGCGGGGCATGGCCACCATTCATCGACACCACTGCCATGCACGCAACTTGTTACAGTCAACACTGTCCAGTGACAATGCATGTCTGGGAGTGCATCAATGGTGGTCCATGCGTGCACCAGGTGCATGGCTGTGCCACTGCCTTTGCACCACATAGCCATGTCACTAACGGCCGCAGTGGTGCTGTGCGTGACTTGGCGGTGGGTGTGTGCAGCATTCACATGGCTGTATGCACCTGTGTGGGCAGGTCCTGTGGATGTAATCACTGTGGGTGGTCACACACCATCACAGTGGTATGTCCCATGGCTGTATGCCATGCACAGTGGGCGGGCTGTATGAGGTTGTGCATTCACACCAATTGACTGTGCTCCCTTTCCTAGGTATCCGCCATCTAGGGACATCACGGGACACTGTGAGGGAGATTCTGCAGCTGGCCAGGAATCCCTGGACATACTCCGGAGACTGGACATGACCAGGGCACTGAGGAGGCACAGAGGCCAGAGGTCACATAGTGCTGAACGGCAGTCCCACTAGAGATCCCTCTGTCCCTGACTTCCCCTACCCCCTGGACCCACCCTCACACCCTCCTATCCCATCCCATGTGTTCACCCCTGACCCTACCCACCCCCACCTTGTTTGTGCCCCCAAGCTTGTATATAGTTTTGTAATCTTGTACATAGTTGACAATTATATTTTTCAATACATTTGATTTTGATATGAATACTGTGGTGGTCTCTGATTTGCAGTGGGCTATAGGTGCTCAGCTGCAGTGGTGTGCATGGCATCAGGGTGGTGCAGTCATGGGTATGTGTGTGTGTCCGTGTGGAGGTGACTATGGTGTGGGGGTAGCTATCAGTCAGTGTCTGTGGTGTGTGTGTTGTTCCCCATGCACTGGATGACGTGTGCAGTGGTCCATGGCATGTGCTCTGTGTCCATGGTGCACCCATCGCCCATTCATGGCCTGTGCAGCTGACACACATGCATGTCTGTGACCTGCATGGTCTGCTGGCATGTCAGTGGTGGCAGTCCCTGCAGGGTGGCCACTGTACCCATCACTTTGCTGGGTTGCCCTGTCACTGGTGTGGTGCATACCTGGCTCAGGTGGCACTGTGGGCACCACAGTCATTGTCCCACCTCCATGCTGTGCCTTGTGTGTGTTGCAGAGGATGTGCCCCACTGTCTGTGACTTGTGCTCCGGGCGACTACTGGTGGTGTACGGGTCCACAGTGCCTGTGCAGGGTGGCTGGCACTCCAGTGCCATGGAGGACTGTGGGTTGTGTGTACACAGCTTACATGGGCCCACAATGGGGTTTGGTTGCCCCACCACTGCATCCTCATGTTGGTGTGCCCTTGGGTATGGGTGGGTGTCTGTCCATACACTGTGTGGCATCTGGTGTGGTGCATGCTTCCACACACCACTGTGGGTGTCTGTGCTGGCTGTTGTGGCCAGTGGTGGGTTGGGGTGTGTCACTGGAATACTGTGCAGGGTGCTGTACCACTGGTGGTGGTGTCAAGGGCACGTCCTGTCCCATGTGGGGTACCTCTTGTGCCAACGCATGGTCGGTCTCTCAGCAGTACCTCGGGGGACTGTGCATGGTGGCAATGTGTCTACCATTGTTACATTGCCGTGTGCTGCAACCCACTGATGGGTGCTCGTGGTGGGGCTGGCTTGCATGGTTCTGTGGTGCACAGGGTTGCATTGACACAGTGGGGGTGGTGGCATGCATGGGTTTCCTGCAGTGGTGGTCACTGCTCATGGGGTGTCTGGGGTCACAGTGCAGGGTGTGCTGCTCTGCACTGGGAGATGGTGTGGCATGGGGTGGTCTGCCCTCCTTGTGTGCCAGTCACAGCTTGCCGGTAGGTGTGATGGGGCACCATGGCCAGGCTGTGGGTTGGTTGCTGGTCTCCGTGGGCCAGTGGTTATTCCAGCCTCCCCAGTTGTGCTGTGCTTGGGGTGTGGGGGAACGATGTATGTTCTGCTGTGTGTTCCTGTGCCCATCTGTGGCATGGGTGGTGGCCCCTACCTCCTGATTGTGCTGTTTCATTGCTCTGCAGCTGGGGGCTCCTTGGTTTGCTTATGGTGCCTCTGGACTGCTCAGCTGAACAGCCCTTGTTGCGCTATAGTGCATCAGATCTGCTCAGCTTCCCTCCCTAGTTGCGCTATGGCTCAGGTGATGCGATATTCAGTCATCGGCTGTAGGCAATTTGGCCTGCTCCATTTTGAATATCTGGCCTCTTGTGCATGGGCGCAATAGACTGCGCTTGTTCCTGCTATTTGCGCACTTTTTGGGCGCAGTTTGAATATCTGGGCCTAAGAGAATTTAAGCTACCATAGGACAGACAGTGTGGGCAGCTTGGCTGGAACAGTTAAGGAAGGGTAGCCACCTTGAGCAGACTAGATGGATCAAGTGGTCCCCATCTGCTGACACATTCTTATGTTGTTATGCTCTTACACATGCACATGCACATCACACCCACACACAACACACAAACACACACAGGCTGTGGCTGTGTGTGTCTGTGTGTGTGTGTGTGTGTGTGTGTGTGTGCTGTGTGTGTGTGTGTGTGTGTGTGTGTGTGTACTGTACTAAAATAAACTAGATTTAAAGGGACATTGTCAGCTTTATAACCAATGTTTAGTGCCCTGTAATAGATGATGCGTATGTACAGAGTCCCAGTTTCACTTTTCAAACAATTTCCATAGGAAATAGCCCTTGGTCTTAAAAATACTTAAGAAACCAGTGCAGTTAGCACTATGCAGCAATCTTCTTAGTTTATAAGCCTCCAAAATCACCAGATTCGCTCATGCACAAGTTCAGCATCATTCAATGCCATCCCTATGTCGGGATGTGGGAAGCAGCAGACCATGGCATTTAGTTTGGGTCTACTGAAAGTCTATTTTGTGAAAAAATATACATTAAACATATCACATACGCTTTTGAATTGAAATCAGAGCAATTACTGGGTAAAGCTCTGTTAAAAGGCACATCTATTACAGGAGCACTGACAACTGGTTAAAAAGCTGACAGTGTCCCTATAAACCTGAAGTGTAGTGTATTTTAAAGACTAACAGCTTAAGGGAGTAAGGAAAGTTTTGAAGGGGTTTATTTTGATTAGAAAGTTAAGGTTTTGTAACTTAGTTGTTAGAAAGTTTTGTAGGGGTTTATTTATTAGTTTTTGAAACAAAGAACAAGACAAATAGTCTAACTGAAATGCAATTAGTTGCTAAGTACCTTTTAGGGCTGTGGGCAGAGACTACAGCCATTTTGGGATTTCTTAGTAGCTCGAAAATGATTGATCATGGAACCTTCCATTGGACTTTTGGAGTATCCTTCTGAAAGCCCAGTAGAGCTTGAAACTCTCTGCCATGATCGGCAGCTCACGGAATAACAGCCGCACTATTTCAGCTGTTACTTCCGCATTCTGGGCATGAACTGGGCGGCATGCGACTCCGTTCATGCTCAGTTATGCTGACACCGTGCCATGTTGTGAATGGCAGCATGCCACTCACTGCAACTGCACATGTGTGAGTGCCATGCATGCACAGTTGCTTTACTGCTGTCAGCACCAGCAACAAAGAAAACCATGTTGCACCCTCCCTCTGCTGCTGTCTCCCTGCTCCCTCCTTTCCCACTTATGCACCAACATCAGGTTCCCAATCCCCATGTCGGCATTATGTAGCCCCCACTCATGTGGCACACTGGGAGCCCACCCCAGTGTTCCCAAATGTCTGTTTTCCCCACCCCTGCTGACATTGGGTGTCCAATCCCCATGTGGCATCATGTACCCACCCACCCTCATGTGGCACACTGGGAGCCCACCCCAGTGTGCCCCAATGTCTGTTTTTGTTTCCTTTCCCATAAAGAAGACGGTCCCCATACGTGTTTTTTTCCTGTAAAAATAAAATGGTCCGTCGTCGTCGCCCCAGTCCCCTCCCCATTCCCACCCTCCCCTCAAGCGCACCCACCTCCCTGCACCCCTCACTTATACTTACATCCAGAAGTCAGCGCTGTCATCTTCTCTGACCGACACATCTGCACTCTTCAAAGCCGAATCGCAAACTGAAGAATCGAAGGTAAACGAGCTATAATGCTGTTCAATGGGGTTTCAACTTATGTTGATAAATCAGTAACTTTTGGGAATTTTGGCACCAAATTATCAACATGGGTTCTTGGGATCCCACCTCATGAAAACTTTCTCTGTCATTTGTTACTCGGTCCTGAAAGGTTATATTGCGATTACTCGTGGCGAATCACCTTCGGGACTGAGTCATGAAATGACAGTGGTACTGTTCATGAGGTGGGTGCCAAACAGTCCATGTGTTGCAAATTTGGTGAAAAAATTCCACAAAATGACTGCATTACAGTATGCATTGTGGAGTTTCTATGCATGCACCTAACTTTGCAAATGTTTAATATTTCACTCCACATTTTCAGCATTGCCATTTGTGCACATATCCTTTTTAACAGTTCAGGTGTCATTTATCACATCTTGCCCAAAAGCGTGTTTTCACACCTGTAGCACAGAATGGTGCCATCGGCTCTGAAATCACCTTTGGAACAAGTGAACAAAATAACACTGGCACTCTTCATGAGGAGGGTCCCAAAAGGCCACATTGAAAATTTGGTGCAACACCTCCAAAAATGGCCAAGTTACACCGGGCATTCAATAATTTCTAGGCACACATGTAACTTTGCCCCTTGGCAGCTCATCACAGCCCTATCAGCTCTGGCCAAAGTTTGTTTCTTTTGTTGTTCATGGTTTGGCTTTGTGCCCAAGAATTTTTTCTGAGAATTTAATTGAAGCTTGACTGTAGTGAGACTTGTTAAGATCAGCATTGCTGTAGTGACTTGAGTGACTTCATTTCATAATAAATATTATTTAAATTTAATATCAGAAATCTTCCTGTGAAGAACCCAGGCAAGTGCAAGTACACCGTAGCTTCTGCTGGAATGGTGAAACTAGTTGGCTGACTCCCACTGTTTCAGTTAGTTGCTTTTCTGTTCAGTTGCATGCAAGCCTGTGCACTCAAGACATTTTCTAAGTCTGTGGCTGTGTGCCCAAGAAAAATATAAAAGAAACATTTTTTTCTGAGAATTTAGTCAGGCTTGACTATAGTGAGTGAGACTTGTCAGCGCAGTATTGCTGCAGTGACTTGAGTGACTTTATTTCATAATAAATATAATTTTAATTTAACATCAAAAATCTTCCTGTGAGGAACCCAGGCTTGTATCCCTCCACAGCCACTTAGAAAGTGCAAGTGCAGCGTGAGCTGCTGCTGGTAGGGTGGGACTAGTCAGCTGACTCTCTCGCTTCAGTTAACTGCATTTCCATGTGTGTGTGTGTATGGCTGTGTGCTCAAGATATTATTCTAAGTTTGTGCTTGTGTACCCAAGAAGAAATTTAAACAATATTTTTTTTCTGAGAACTTGTTAAGGCTTAACTAAAGAGAGTGAGACTTGCCAGCTCAGCGTTGCTGCAGTGACATGAGTGATTTGATTTCACAATTAATTGGAAGGCTCTGCCTGTATTTCAATGGACAAGCAGCCAACCACTCCCACTTCCAAATCTATATAAGCAGTTCCTCTCAGCCTCCTTCTGAAGCACTTTTTCTTTGCCAGCTGGAGTCTTTGTCGGTTTGTTCTCTGCAGCTGGCTGGGTCCTACCCCCCGCCTTGCTGCTTCTTCTGCTGGACTTATGTGTTTGTTCTTCTGCTTCTGGTTTGTATTTTGCCTCTGGTTGTGTGCTTCCTTTTATCACTTTCCTTGTTTTTCTGTGTTTGTGTGTCTTGGTTTGGGGTTTTGGGGTTTATTTGGGGAGACTTGATTTCAAGCTCCTAGCATATTGCTAATCTAGAGCTCAAGCTACTTACTTTCAGTTACTTACATTGCCATCGCAATCATTACCTGTGTTCGACTACAAAACAAAGCTGCTCCCCATGCTACATGCCTAATTGTTTTCAACTGATTCAGGCTCACTCTGAGCCCTAGCTATGCAGCTCAACCATGCTTTTTCAGCTTAATCTACCTCCCACATGGTCATAGCTGCTTTCAGACCATTGTGTCTCCCTCCATTCTATGTTTACAGTATTTGAATTACAGCTCATAGTTACTCATACACAGATACTGCTCTTTATGTTTATACACTACCCTCCAAGCTGAACGTCATTGCTGCATATGCTGCTTATTAATGGACATTGCTTTCTACTTGCATACTGCTTTATTATACTCTGAGGCCAACTTTGGCTACTGCCTGTGCTGTAACCTAGTTGTTAATGTTGCATATGGGTTATAGCCCTTCAACATGGCTTTCTTGTTTTCCTATGGCAGGGGACTGGGGGTTTGGTGGGAGTCGTGGCCCAGTGTGGCATATTGCTTCACATTTGAATCTTGTCACCACTGCTAAAAATCCTCCACGTATTATGTCATCTTCTAATTGGCTTCCTCAAGATATGGCTTGCTTTGCTTATTCTATGTTCACTATGGATTCTGCCAGCTGCATAACTTCAGCAACTAACTAAACAACTTCCATATGCTAAATAAATGTATCACAGAGGAAATAACAAAATGACTGACAAGAAACGAACAAGAACTGAACAAACATATGTGAATAAGGAAGTAATTAAAATACTGCTACATGTCAGAAATACCTATCGAATGTATCAGGCATGTCGACCTCATTCTAATACTGGTGCAAGGTTCTCCCTTTGCACCGTGTTCTCACTCTGCACCACTAGTCCACAGCTTGAGCATGTGAAGCTTGGGTGAGGTCCTTCTCACCTGGCTCATAGATGGGAATGTCCTCACTCCAGGTGGACCTTCAGTCATCAACCGTGCTGACAGCACCTCAGTTGTAGAATTTAAGACTAAGCCATGAAGGGAAGTTACAGCAATTTCCTTTGGCTCTAGTGGTTTCCACTACAATGGTTGTCCATTGGCTTTAGTGGTTCCTAGCAAGGCACCTTCACCTCATTCTCCTACAACCACCTCTTGTTCATCTAGTTTGTTTTTAGATTGGTAGTCTGGGTGAGTGCCTCGGTGGTTGTTACTCTCCTCTTCCCGCTTTGGAGCAGCGGTTGCAGAGCAACGTCTCACAACCCTCACGTTAGAAGGATAGAGTGAGAGTTCCCTCAAATTGGAATATTTTCCATCTCTTATTAATTGGGCTTTCAAATTGCCGTAGCAGAGCCATCACTAATGAAATTATTCCACCCTAGGGGAAGGTGACCTAGGCCTTGGATCCCAGAGATTTCCTTCTCAAAGGGTTTTTCTCTCCTCTGTGCCAAAGGTCATAATATCTAGTTAGTTTAGTTAGTATCCCTAGTTTCCTTAGATAGGTTTCGCTGTTGGATGGAGGTGGATGGTGTTCCTCTTGTCATTCCCTCTCCTTAGGAAGCCCCCTTTCCATTATCAATGTAGCCAAAGCACTTATCGATATCTCATTATTCTGTTGTATTGTATTATGAAGCTACACTGTTGTCATTATGCTCCTGTGCCCCTTGGCTTGATTGCTTTTGTCTTTGGTGCTACTCCCACTTTCTTTTGGGGGCTCTTCCTAGGTACCTTTAGCCAAGGAATTGTCCCATGGTATCTTCTAGGTGGAACCCTCTTTGAGGGTTCCTTGCCTTGGTATCCCTACAGGATGGTAATTCCTTTGGAATAGAGAGCACGGATGGCCAAAACCTAAGTTACACAGTTGCACAACCATAACATTATACTGCGCGTGAGGCCACTGAATTTAAATTAATATCACACATCTCCTGTGAGGAATCCAGGCTTGGGTTCCTCATCAGCCACTTAAGCAAGTGTGAGTCCTCCGTAGCTGATAGGGTGGGACTAGTTGCCTGACTCCACCCAGTACTTTTACGATGACACAAGCCACTACTACCACTGTGACCACAGCCAGTTGCACAACTATTTCCAGTACTGTGTTCACCCATACTGTGACACCTTTTGTTTCTTGGCCTGTCTCCAGTGCTGTAGAAGTTATTAGTGCAGATGAGGAGGAGGTGCACTCATCTGGGTCTCAGTACTTTCCACGGACATTTTCCCACTAATACATCCTCTGAGGATGCTAACCTGAGCAGCTTTGATGATGTGGTATAGTATGGGAGTACATTGAGAGCTGTAAAGCAAGAAAGTCGGGTGGCCAAAAACTTAACCTCTTGAGGTCAGAGTGGCAGAAGAAGAAGGATATGACTCTCTCCTCCCAAAATCCTGACAAACTACCCTTCAGCACTCTTTTCAGCAGGCTCCAGTCCAGCCCTGAACAGCCAAGTAGAGCAGGTGCAGGAGCACCAGTCATCCAGGAAACCCTGCAGATGCATTTCCAAACAAGACAGGCTAATGTGGGCCAATAGGTGGTGGTGGTACTGATAACACTAGCCACATGAGTGGTGTCAGAGCAGTAAGAGCATAGTATGTTTGCATTTCATGTTCCTAAAAAGAAGATAACAGAATGGCAGTGTTACAGTGGCAGGGGCAGGCAGCATAGCCTAAAGGTTACAGCAACAAGATATATGAATGAGCTTGATACATCCAGAAGACCTGGATTTGATTCCCCAACTTTCACTTGCATACTGCGTGACTCTGAATAAGTTACTTAATCTCCTCAGTGCTCCTTGGTGCCCCTGAAAACAAGCACTTGTGCCTGGTGATCCTTACCTGGTTATTGTGGCAGGGAAAACAGATCTCAGCTTTTTCAGACTGTGGATAGGCTACTCCATCCTGCCTGTCTATAGCTGAGAAAGACTTTTTCATCCATTTTTCTGAAGAGTTTGCTCTGTTTTTCTCTGACAGAGTGTTCTTTATGTGATTGAGGATTCTGTCAGTGAAGCAATCACTGTCTTGCAGTGGTTGGACTGGGAGGGTGCAGAGTCACTTCATTGATCTGGGAGAAGTCTAAACCAGTGGAAGTGGTGAAGGTCATTGAAGTGATCTCAGAGCTGAAGCACTCTTACTGTGAACTGGGCCCAGCCCCGGCGAGTTTTAATGAGATGTGCCAGGAATGTTAGTCCGGTGTTCGCCAGGATTGCCCGGTGCTTGATGGCAGAGGTGTCTTCCTGGTGGCCTTGAAAGAGGCTCTGATGAGATGTCTCCTGAAGAAACAATCTCTCGACCTGAATGTTCTGGCAAATTACCATCCTATCTCCAACCTGCCATTTTGAGCAAGGTGGTTGAGAAACTTAATGGCACAACAGCTTGGTGATCACCTTGTGTCCTTTGACATCTACTATACAAACCAGTCTAGTCAGGTTTTAGGGCCAGACACAGCATGAAAACAGCATTAGTTAGGGCGCATAATAATCTGCTCTGGGCTAGAGATAGAGGAGACAAGTCAATTCTTGTCCTCATAGATACATAGACAGTGTCAGTAGATAAGGGCCTATGGCCCACCAAGTCTGCTCATTTGAGCTTCTAAGTTCACTTTATGTTTTCCTAGAAGTCTGTTGCCCTTACCCCTGACCTCCAGAATTCCTTTATGTCTATCCCATGCATTCTTAAATCCTTGATTGTTTCAGCCCCTACTACTTCCTCTTGCAGGGTGTTCCACTTGTCCACCACCCATTCTGTGAATAAATTCTTCCTCATGTTTCCTCCAGATCATCCTCCTCCAACTTCATCCCATGCCTCTAGTACTGGAACATCTTTTTGTTACAAATAGTGTATTTCTGCACCCTGTTCCTCCATGTAAGATACCTGTATGTCTTTATCATGTCCCATCTCTCCTCCTCTCCTCCAGGGAGTACATATTCAATTCCTTCAACCTGTCCTCATAGGACTTGTGATGCAATCCATGTACCATCTTTGTTGCCCTCCTCTGAACCTTCTCTACCCTGTCTATGTCCTTATGTAGGTAAGGTCTCCAGAACTGTATACTGTACTCCAGGTGGGGCCTCACTAGTGTCTTGTATAGTGGAATTATGACCTCCCTTTTCCTGCTGGGGATGCCCTGCCTTGCATCCCAGCATCCTTTTGCCTACCTGTTGCCTTGTCACACTGTTTCTACCTTGAGGTCATCAGAGATGATACCCCAAGATCCCTTTCCTGCTTGGTACATGCTATATCCTCACCCCCAACTGATATATTGTGCCAGGGTTTTGGTGCCCCATATGCATTATCTTGCACTTCTTTGCACTGAATTTCAACTGCCAAATCCCTGACCATTCTTCAAGTTTCTGCAGGTCCCTTCTCATTCTGTCTACACCCTCTGGTGGGTCAACTCTGTTACAGAGCTTTGTGTCATCAGCAAACAGTGAAATTTTGCCTTCTAGGTCCTGTGCAATGCCACTGATGAAGATGTTGAATAGGACCAGTCCCAGCACTGATCCCTGTGGTACCCCACTAGTCACTCTTCCCTCTGTGGAGTGACAGACATTTACCACCACCCTCTGTGTCCTGCCACCCAGCCAGTTACCTACCCACCACACTACTGTCCTGTGCACACCCATATTCCACAGTTTGTGTAATAGTCTTCTATGTGGCACAGTGTCAAAGACCTTGCTGAAGTCCGGATAGGCCATGTCCACTGCCCATCCCTGATCCACCTCCCTATTCACCCAGTTGAAAAATTCAATGAGGTTGGTCTGACATGACCTCCCCTAGTGAAACCATGCTGCCTTGAGTCCTGTAGTCCATTGACAACCAGATGTTCCACCAATCTCGCCTTCAGTAGTGCTTCCATGATCTTCCCCACTACTGAGGTGAGGCTGACTGGTCTGTAGTTCTCTGCTTCCTCTTTGTTCCCACTTTGTATAAGGGGACTACATCTGCTGTCCTCCAGTCTTTGGGTACCTCCTCTGTTTCCAGTGATTGGCTAAACAGGATTGCCAGAGGTTCAGCCACCACCTCTCTTAGTTCTTTAAGGACCCTGGGTGCACCCCATCTGGCCTCATTGCTTTATCAACTCTTATTACTTCCAGTTCCTTCAGGACCCTTTCTCATGTAAAGAGACTTGTGCCCTTTTCTGCACCATTCCCCCTTTGTACTTCCTTTAGACCCATTACCCTCTACTTCCTTAGTAAAGACTGAGCAGAAATACCTGTTCAATATATCAGCTTTACTGTTGTCATCCTCCACGTGGCCCCATCCTCCCCTTCAGTCTCACTATCCTCCCTTTGCCTTTCTTTTTTCACTTATGTACCTGTAAAAGTTTTGTCCCCTCTACCCACTGATTTTGCAATGTGCTCTTCTGTCTGAGCTTTGGCTTCCCTTACTGACCTCCCTGCCTCCTTTGTTTCTCCTGGTACTTCTCCCTATCCCCTTCTGCCTGTGTCTTTTGTATTGCCTGAATGCAATCTTTTTGGCTTTCACTTTCTCTGTTACACTCTTTGGAAAATCATAATGGCCTCCTCTTCCTTTTCCTCTTGCTAACCTGCTAATGCATAATTCTGTTGCTCTTGTAATTCCCGTTTTAAATACTGCCCACTGTTCCTCAACCCCTGATTCCTCCCCATTCCCCTTAATGCCTCTTTCAAGTATCTCCCCATTTTCGAAGTCTACCTCCCTAAAATCCAGGATATGTGTTTTGTGTGGTTTGGTTCTGCTCCTTCTGTGATTTCAAACCACAATGACTGGTGGTCACTGTTCCCAGGTGCTCTCCCACTGTTACACCCATCACACTGTCCCTGTTTGTGAGCACAAGGTCCAGTATTGCCTTCTGCCGAGTTGGTTCCATGACCAGTTGCTTAAGGAAGGCACCCTGAAGGAGTCCAGTATAAATCTGCTCCTAGTTGATGCTGCTGCTGGGATGATCCAGTCCATGTCTAGAATATTGAGATCTCCAACCAGCACTACCTCACCCTTGTCGCTATCCTTTGGATGGTTAACATCAGCTCCTATCTGTTTCTTGCTCATGGGCTGGTGGTCTGTAGACCACACCTGTGTGGATAGCTGGCCTATTTTCCTTCCAGCGTAAACCCAGTATCTCTCCCCATTGTGTTCCTCCTGATTCTTGGCCTTATGTAATTTTTCATACAGTGCCACCTCCTCCCTTCATATATGCTCTGTCTCTTCTGAATATGTTGCAGCCAGGTATGGTCATCTCCCAGTAGTGGTTATCATTACACCTGGTTTCTGTGATGGCTACAATGTCCAGGTCTGAACTGCACCATGACAGCCTCAGATCCTCCATCTTGTTGCTAAGGCTCCTGGCATTGGCACACATGGTTTTCCATGATTTGACCTCCCTAGGCCGTATAGCTGTTCTACTCCAGCACCTTCCATGGTTGTCCTTTATCCCCAGTTCTCCTTGCTGTCCGCCCTTCTGTTGAATTTTGCCCTTTTGTGGCTATCCACCTCTTGGGTGCTCATCCCCATCTTTTGCACCCTGCTTTGTAGAGATAGCCACTCTTCCAGTTCACTGGTTCCACTGCTAGCTGTGGGGTGGGCAGTTAGATACCCTCCTTGCTGGCCTGTCACCCTTCTTGGCTAGTTTAAATGCTTGTCAATGTAGCATTTAAACTTATCACTGAGTGCTTGGATTCCTTCCAGGACGGATGCAGGCTGTTAGAGCTTGAGCAAGCCTCCATCCCTCCAGGTGGGTCTCCAGTCACCAATGAGTCCAAACCCTTCTTCACAACTCCAGTTCTTCAACCAAGAGATAAAGTTCCTGGTGCATGCACCCTATGCTCTCCCATGCCTCTCGCAGGTATTACTTCCGAGAAGGTGACAGAAGTAACTACTTGCTTGAGACCTCTCCCAATTCCTAAACTCTTCCTGAACTTCCTTTGGCTCCCCATTTGCCAGGTCATTAGTACCCAGGGTGGATAATGACATCCCACTCACCCTCCCATCTTGCCTTCCCAGCGATCCCCAGGATCTTCCTTCCATCCCTACATGCCATGGCACCTGGTAGGCACCTCACTTCCCTGTCCTCCCCTCCTGTGTTTCCTAGCTGGATCTCCTCTTATGATGGAGTCCCCACCAGGATTCACTTCCTCTTCCTCCTCTGGGGTCCACTGCTCTCCCGCTGAGGTCACCTCCTTGGCTAACCTCCACATCCTTTCCTTCCACTTCTCTGGGTACCTCTGTTTAGTTGTTCCCATTTGCCAGTGTGGCATATGAGTTCTTGAGAGGAATAGGATCTGGGATGTGCCTCTGCCTGACCACCTAACTCTCCATGAGCCACTGTCATCCAAGTGCCTTTTCTTCAGCTTTTGACACTGTGGATGACTTTGTGCTTCTCGATCAGCTCTGTGAGTGCTGTGGACTCACGGTGTTGTCATCAAATGGTTTGAGTCCTAGCTGTCTGACAGAGTGCTGTGGGTAGTGTTGGGAATTTCTCCTCCTCCTCCCAATGCCCCTGTCATGTGTAGTGTCCCAGGGCTTGATCTTGTTCCCGATGCTGTTTGCAGTGTATATGCTGCCCTGGGTGAGATCATTCTGCAGTTCAGTGTGGAGTTTCACTGCTATGCAGATGACACCCAGCTGTATTGTCATTGCTCCCAGAATATCCGATGCTGTAGACATGCTTAACACCTGTCTGGCAAAAATCAATGACTGGATGTCCTCCAGTTGGTTGCAACTGAACCCAGATAAGAAGGAGGTGCTGATGATTGAGCCAGGTCATGGGCATGATGGGAGGGCACCTGTAGCTGACACAGGACTCTTCCTGGAGTCTACTCCATTGGTGGCCTCTCTGGCTTTGGTGTGATCCTGGACAACAGATTGACACTCAAAGATCAGGTGTCTTCTGTTGTCAAAGCACTTTTACCACTTGAGGAACAACACCAGGATCAAGCTCCTCATTCCACCCGAAGACCTGCCGACACTAGTATATGCCTTTGTTACCTCTCAGTTTGACTGCTGTAATTCTCTTTACTTCGGGGTCACATGAGGGACCCTCCACAGGTTGCAGCTGGTGCAGAATGCAGCAGCTCAGTTACTGACGGGCCTGTCTGGGTCCAGTCATGTGACCCCAGTCCTGCGTGCTCTGCACTGACTGCCTATCAGGTGGAGGGTCCTTTCAAGGTAGGCTTGCTCACCTTTAAGGCCCTATACAGACTGGGCCAGGGCTGCCTGACTGAGTTTCAGATACAGGCAAACTCTGTCCACTCCCTCTGCTCCGTGTCTAGGGACCTCCTGGATATTCCCAGGGTTCAGCTCAAGACATCAGACGGTCATCGTGCCCAGTGTCACTGGGCAGACCCTATGGAACTCGTTACCACCTGCACTCCTCAAGGCCTCCCTCAAATGAGGTGTTCAAACAGAAGCTAAAAGCCCATCTCTTTTGCCTGGTCTATCAGGAATAACTTTCCCTGTCCAACTGTTCAAGTAATTATACACACTGATGATAAATTGTGATTTAAATTGTATTATTTTGTATGTATCTTAATGTTCTGTGCTGTGCATTACTTGCATTGTTTTTATTGTTAGGCACCCAGAGCCTCTGGGAATGGGTGCCATAGAATAAAATTGCCTTGCCTTACCAATAGAATAAAAAGATGTGCACACTGTACAGAATGTCTATTAGCAGAGGAAATCTCTGGAAAATTCAACAACCACCTCATTAATGAACCACCTAAAAGTAAAACATCCCCAGGTCTTTAAAGCATTGTGGTCTGTGCCTGTGGTTCCTTCAGACCCATCTTGTGGTGATGATGCAGACAGTGGTGTTGATGACGCTGGCAATGCCTCAGAATGTTCTGCCTCTGAAAAAGTGGTGGTGCACCTGCTGCTGGTACTACTCCATCTCCCTCAGCACTAAAAATTTCTCCATGAACCCCCAGAGTTCCCACTAGGCACCAGTCCTTACTAGTTCCACAACATCTGACAAGTGTGGAACATCCCCCAGCCTCAGTGAGTGCCAGTAGTGGAAGCATTCCAGGTCAGAGCTAAGTACCAGTCATCCCATGGAACAGCTCAGCAAGTCACAGAGCTCATAGGTGAAATGACGGTATTGGATCTGCAACCTTTTCACTTGTGGAAGACAATGGTTTCCACAGACTTCTGCAGCACTTGCAGCCATGATACTAGCTTTCATCACATTCCATTCACATGTTCATGACTGTGCTGCCAAAGATACATGAGGGTGTGAAAATTACAATTGACACACAGCTGTTGGATGCTGTGGTGTAATTTTTCACAGCACCTCAAACATCTGAAGCAGCACAAACTCCATATATGCATATCTCTCTTGACTGCACACTGGTGTTTGCAAAACCTGTCTCCCTAATGTGGATTCCTCATTCTCTCTTTGTGTCACTGGCTTTTCCTTCATCCCTCCACAATCTGGCAGTCACTCCAGGTTTGCTATTCTAAGTGTTGGGCTAATGGAAAAGATCACATGTTAGCAAACATCCTGGCATTCATTCAAGACATGTTTCAGTCATGGACAGTTGATACCAATATACATGTTGATGTCTTTTGTCACAGATAACGGGTCAAATATTATTAAAGCAGAGGTTGATAGAAATGTTGTCTTCATTCATTGCTTTGTCCACACCTTGAATGTAATGGTCACATCTGCTTACATCAAAGTACTGAGGCTAATGAGACTGTCTCCACAGAAAGCTCC
Organism: Neoceratodus forsteri; assembly: GCA_016271365.2. NCBI lineage: Eukaryota > Metazoa > Chordata > Ceratodontiformes > Ceratodontidae > Neoceratodus > Neoceratodus forsteri. The sequence continues at coordinate 5,218,950 of CM028129.1, forward strand.
ATCTGTGCTTATTTTCATTGCTCTGTAAAGGTAACAAACCAACTAAGAGAAGTGCAACAGCACCTTGGTCTGTCTCAACATCATTTGATACAAAAAGTCAGTACCAGATGGAATTCATCATAGCTGATGCTATCTAGACTGCTACAACAGAGGCACACACTTCATGACATGGCAATGGAGTGTGACATTGGGGATGTCCTAGCCACCATGGTCAATGGTTGATGCAATGGTGAGAGTACTTGGACCATTTGGAATGTGCACCCTGTGATCTAAGTGCATCCACTGCCACTCTGTGCCAGGTGATCCCAACAGTGCATATACTGAAAGCATCCATGGAGAAATATGTAGAGGAAAACAGGAAGATTCCAGATGGGGCAGCTGTGAGCAGCTGCAAGTTGAACTGGATGCAAGGTTTGAGAAAGTGCTGCATAGTTGCAGCCATATTTTTGCAGCCATGCTGAATCCCAGTTCAAATGTGAGATCCTTCATATGGCTGTGGATGGATACAGAGTGATTCATTTTGATAAGAGCTGTGTGGTGAGCTAACTGGTTGCATGCAGAGATTGGTGACACTGGCGGCTGGTGCAGAAGGTCATGAAAGAAGGAATTCCATCTGGCAGGTCTAGTTTCACTGATGGAGATGGGAAAGAAACACCTGCTACTGACTGTAACTCTGATGTTATTGAGTGGGCACTACTCAGCATGCCCTACATCAAGGGCAGCAGAAGCGGACACAGTTATCGCTTTTTTCTCGGAAAATATCTTGAACAGCTATTTTGCAGAGTATCTTGAGCCATTTCAGGTTGATCCATTGGGCTACTGGGCACAGAGGATGCATTCATCCCTCACTTGGAGCAACTAGCTGAGAACTACATCAGTTGCTCCTCTGATGTTGTTGAGACTCATAGTTCAACACTAGATTTTGAACACGTCTAACAACTTGTTTTCATCAAGCTTAACTTGCCATTACTTGGGTAAAATATGAGTACCTCCATGAAAATAGAAAATATAGTCTCTCAAACCTGATTTTGCTGACGTGTTTTCTTCATAAAGGTTAACCTGCATATTTCCCCATGCTTCCTTCCTTCCAACAGTGTTTAATGCACACACCTTCATTATCATATAATCTATTAACTCTTTCTGAAACAAACACAACTTCTTTTCTCATTGTTTTAATACATGTTTCTATCATGAATCTTCCAAACAGCAAGGATGTTGAACAAAACCACAGCTATAATAGCCAAGTTAAATCAAAACCCAATGGGTGCCAATTAGTTGCTTCTCATGTTATGACTTCATGACTGCAAATGTTATGACTGCAAAACTGGGTGCACTGCACAGTGCACCACTCACCTCACTACTCTGCTTTTGTACAGAGCCTACAAAAACAACATTCCCCAAATCTTCTTGCTTCCCAGTTTCCACATCACCCCAACATTTCATATGTGGCTAGTTTGGGGACTGTTTTTGCTGCTTTCATCATTTTGCTATCCCTTTCCTGCTTACAATTATTTATCACACAAATAAAAAGTTGCCTGCTTTTATTGCTCTTTTAAAATCCTTTCATTTTCTTTTTCACATCCACTTTGCTTAGCTGCCACCAGGCACCCAACTTACTCTAGAGTGTCATGGCAGTCCAATGGGAACACTGTCTGTGTCCCTCTTCCTGAGAAAAGCCATCCATGGGATGCTCAATCTTCTCTTCCTGGCATGCTGTCAAGCGACCAAGGTCAATTCAGAAACTCAGTAAGTTAGGTACTTATTGGTACAGATGGTACTGTAGCGCTACGGGGCTGCCTCTTTCTTTTCATTTAAAAAAAAAACATGGCCCAGTGGCACTGAGGGCTAAGATGCTGGATGCCTTACCTCACACCACTCCAGCGACCCATGTTTGGGAGTGAGCATGGGTGTGACGGGGTTGGCAGAGGTAGAGAAGGATGGAGCATCCTTGGACAGCTCTCCTTCTCCGGGTAGGGGGTCTTCCAGTATTCGGTGTTTGCCTGGCCCCTAGAAGTGGCTGGGGCTGCACACTGATGCTGTACCTACAAGGGGGCTGAGAAGCAGCCAACAGACATGCTGCAGGTGGACACATGAGTAGTATGTCTCCTAATGGCATTGCATGCTCCACTGCACAGGAGGTAGAAAAACATGAAAAGATGGCAACCTGGCCACGTGGCTTGATGACCGTCCGATGGATCTCCGGCTCTGGGTGCATCACCTGAACTAAATCCAGACAGGGTGGTGGAGTTGGGAGCTTCCCACCACCCTGCTGTGGGAGGTAAGCTGTGGAGTAGAAGACAAGGTCCCTGAGTGTGCAGTGGATACGGACAGCAGCCAGAGTCCCTCAGGATGCCAAAATAATGGGAGAAGACCAGGTATGCCTAGGAAGAGAAACAATATAGCAAAAAAATACTGTATTTTCTCCTTCTTTTGCTCATCAGGGATATACCTATAATAAGATAGCGATGTACTCTGAAAACAGATAGTGATATGCCCTGCCCTGTAGTCAGAGAATGGGACATACCCTGTTTAGGCCATATGAACCATCACTGAGACAGCAGAGAATTTTTAAATTAGGAACCCATTACGCCACACAGCACTGCCCAGCTCTGCTCTTCCTGAACCTGTCCCATCGGAAGGAGGGGGCACACAACCAAAACTATTTGACTGTGCCATGTTGGTCTCCTAGTGGTTTGGGAATCCTGCAAGGAGATCAACATGGCTTTTTATTAAAAATGTTCTGTGAGGCCTTGCCTTGGACCCTCCTTGAAAATTAAATGAAAGGATGAAAAAAGAGCCATAAAAGTAGGCAGCCATTTTAGAGCTGCAGTGGGTGTAGCCCTGCAAACCTTTACGATGAGTTAAGGGACTCCGCATTCCTTCCTAAAATTGTAAGAACCAGGATTGAGTAAATCCTCCCACAACTGCCCACTCTGCACTGTACTACCCCCAGCCCTCTGTTCCCAGTTCATTTGTAAACCCTCCCACAACCGCCCATTGTGCACTGTACTGCCCCAGCCACAGTTCCCAATTCCTGCTCACAAAAAGTGTTCCTTTTTCCAGTGGGAGTCATAAAGGAGTTGCATTAACAAAAAGAATAAACCCTTGGGTATTTCCTTGTTTGTTTAGTTTTGGAGCATTTCTCAATAAAGTCAAAGGAGAGAGAGAGAGAGAGAGAGAGAGACAACACTTCTTTCTTGTCAATTTCATTGGCTCTCTCTCTCGTCTGCTACACGGGTTGGACAGCAGTTCTACAAGAAGGAGTTTTAGGCAAATTATTTGAAATAATAAAACAAAAGATGATTCTAAGGCTGCTGTCACCTGTTTGGCAATACAAAGCAATTTAAGGAATGAATTGTGAGCCTTCCTGAGCAGCAGCTGTTCTTTCCTAAAACATGTCAAGTGCAGGATACATCATAAGCTGCAGAAGACAACGAGGATTTAAACAAAATAAATAAAATGAGCAGGCTATGTTTTAATATTGTATGAGACTGGAGCACTTTTCTCTATTTGAATAAGCTCTTTCCCCAGCAGTGGTATTTACATACTATGCAGCCACACCCTCCTGGATATTTGATCAGTCGCTGTATTCATCCCCCTCCCTCCATTCCAGAGATGAATACAGCTACTGATCAAGATCTGGTAAGATGACCATGTTGCTGCTCTGTTCCCCATAGCTTCACACTTCCTCCATACTGTTTTTGCTGATATCGGGTGTCCAATCCCCAAGTTGGCATGTATCCCCCAACCCCACTATTGTGGCATACTTGAAGCCCACCACAGTGTACTTAGATAATTTTTTTTATTTTGTTTTGCTTTCCGACACTGGGATGCCCAGTCCTGGTGTCAGATGCCCCCACCCTACCAAGCCTACTTTTTATTGCTGATGGGGTGCCCAACCTCCCTGTCAGCATGTAACCCCATCCAACTCATGTGCCCAAAAGTATTTTTTTTGTTTTACCTGTAAATACAGAAAACATCCCCTGCCATCTTTGTTTTTAACCTGTAAGAAGAAAATGGTCCTCTTTGTCTCCCAGTCCCCCTCTCCCATTCCTACCCTCCCACTGAGCACCCACCTCCTTGCACGCCCCACACCCCATTCTTACCTCTGGAGGTTGGCGCTGTCATCTTCTCTGGACCAGGACACAAACTGCACTCTTCAAAGTCCAACCAGAAACTGAAGATTTCAAGGTATGCCATATCATGGGAGTCAATGGGGGTGTCAACTTATGTTGATATCTCAGCCATTTTAGGACTTTTGGCCCCAAATTTTCAATATGGGGTTCTTGGGACCCCGCCTCATGAACACTGGCACTGTCATTTTGATATTTGGTTTTGAAAGGTGATTTCACTGTCACTGTGTGGAATCACCTTATGGGACTGATAAACAGAATGACAGTGCCAGTGTTCATGAGGTGAAGTCCAAGAACCCATGTTGACAATTTAGTGAGAAAATTCTGAAAATGCCCATGTTACGAGTGTGCATTGTGCAGTTTCTATGCACACTCAGGATTTTGCCAATTTTTAATATTTTCACTCCAGATTTTCAGCATTGCCATTTTGCACATCTCCTTCTGACCAGTACAGCTGTCTTTTTCACATCCTGCCCAAAATGTGCTTTCACACCTGTGGAGCAGAATGGCATGGTCACTGTGGAAAATCAACTTTTGGGAAGGACTAACAAAATGACAGTGCCACACTGCCACTATTAATGGGGGGCCAAAATGCCCATGTTGAAAATTTTGTGAAAAATTTCAAAATGACTGCATTACGTGTGCATTGTGCAGTTTCTACACATGTCCCTAACCACAATTTACAATATTTTCACTCCAGCTCTTCAGCATTGCCATTTTCACACCTCCTCATGAACAGTACAGCTGTCATTTTCATATCCTGCCCCACACCTGTTTTCACACATGTAGTGCAGAATGGCGCAGTCACTGTACAAAATTACCTTTTGGGATGAATTAATGAAATGACAGAGGAACTTTTCATGAGGTAAGGTCCTAAAAGGCCATGCTGAAAATTTAGTGAAAAAAATCCAAAAAATGGCTGAGTTAACATGGTTGTTCAAACTTTTATCACACGCATGTAACTTTGCTCATTTTCAATATTTTCACTCCAGATTTTCAACACAGTCATTTTATCACACCACCTCATAAACATTATGGCTGTGTCTTTCACATCCTGCCCAAAATGGTTTTTCACACCTGTGGTGTGGAATGCCATTTTCCCAGATTTAAAATTCTCACCTACAGGATTCATGAGGTGGGATGATAAGAAGACTATGTTTAATATTAGGGGTCAAAATATGAAAAATAAAAAGTTATGCCCATTCCTTGCAAATGAAGAGGTTTTTGCCCTTGCTCCCCACCCACACCCAACCCATTTGACTTCACAATATGAAAAATGGCAAATTTATGCCAATTCCTTGCAAATGATGAGATTTACACTCTTGCCCCTGACCCTCCAAGCCCAAGACACACATAAATCAAGTTAATGCATTAGCAGCCCTAGTGGCTCTGCCTGAGTTTGTTAATTGTGTGAATAATACATTATTACAAGTAAGAAAGGGGCAGCAAATGATAACAAGAGTAAAACTACTACACTAAATAAGCCTTATCAGTGAACTGCTGGGGTTAATACTGAATGTGTGGTTTAATGGAAAAAATAGTTTGGGAATGTTCTGTTATTTTCTGGCTTCATTCAAATTGCAGCTGCTAAGTGAATGTCCTCTCTACGCTACTACACTTAATGAGAGCTTCTTTATCATTACACCAGACTAAGGAGGATTTGCACCAGGGATGTCATGTGACTTATTCTTGCTTGCAGAGCAGAAACAGGCCTGGACTAGTAATATGACTTTTTTCACTTTTAGAGGAAAAAGCACTTTCCTTACAGTTCTCCTGAGAAACACTGAAAATTTTAATTATCACACAGAAGTGTAAAAAATTGTATTTACCCTCTCTAGCTCGGGATTTAGACAAGGAACAAAGCTGTCAAGATTTCTGCTTGTTGGCTAATTTTAACAAGTGAATGGAAGTAGATTGCTCTTTCACAATAAATTACTGCAAGTAAGAAAGGGATGGCAAAATTATGATAACAGTAGCACTCCCTAAACAAGCCCTATTGGTCAGGTTGTGTGATTGCTTTTAGTTGCAGAGCAGAAACTTGACTAGTATTTTTCCCATATAGGTTTTATGACCTTGAGCCTGGCAGGTGGCTCTGTTCCTCTCTCGGAGGGACTCAGTCTCCAACAGCACTGTTCCCAACCCAACAACCTCTAATTCCCCATGGGCTCCCCATGGCAGGGCTGGGGTGAAGGGGTGCGGCTTTACCCTCACACTCAGAGTGAAATCCAGACATGGGGGGCCAGCTGGGATGCTGGTGTAGCTATTATTGAACCTGCTGTCTCCTTCTTCCTCTTGTTCAGTCCCCTCCCCACCAACATAAGGACACTGGCGCATGCCATCCCAACTCATACTGCCCTCTGGCCACCCGAGAGGGTAGTTAGCAACAAGATGGCAAACCTCCCTCCCCAAGAGGAGGCAGTCCTTCAGATGCTTGATCCTCTCTCCCCTGCTGACCCCGGTGGCCAGGTTCATTCCGAACCCAGGTTACCGGCATGGCACTAGGTGTAGCGACCAGTGACTCAACCTCCAGTGCCACTGGGTCATCTAACTTGCCTAGTGTTTAAGGAAAAATATCATAACATTTCTCCTGAGAAACACTGAAAATTATCACACAAAAGTGTGGCAGAAATTACCCTATATTTGAATTTAGGGAGGAAAAAAATTACAAGAGTTCTAAATTTTGTCTAGATTTAACAAGAAGATGGACATAGATTATTTCTCTACAGCAGCTCAAGTTGTCTGTCTCTCTTGCCTGAAGCTTCTGTGAGTGCAGGGTTACATGGCCTGCCTTCAGGAGCTTACAAAGTGGCCTCTGATTAAACAGGTAGGATCAAAGGATCTTGTAGCCTCACAGCCAGTTCCAGCAGCCAAATAATGAAGCATGAATAGCAAATAATTGGGACACCCAAATACAAATGCTCAGTGGATATTCAAAATAAGGTATTTGCACACACCTAATAAAATAACTCCAGAAACCTGTCACCTTGCCCAGACTGGTCTGGGTCAAGATCGCTACAAAAATTGCAAAACCTGCTGACCTGTTCTCTGAAGTGTGGAATAGCTGGACCCTCTTTTTAACCTCTACCCCTCCATCTATATCTTTCTTTTCTTTCTCTTCCACTCCTTGCCTCTGTTTAGCAATGTAAACACATCCACATACTCCCATTACACATTTGCTGCCTCATGGCAGGGGTGGAGGAACAAAGAGGGCCAGCACCTCTGTGCACCTGGTTAAATACCCTTTGTTCTTCCCCTCTGGTCACAAGCCCTCCACCTCCTAGGGAATCTACCTACCTGTCCCATCCCCTGGTGGAAGGACCCCTACCTCACTGACCTGCCATGCCGGCTCAAGTGGCAGGGGCTGTTGCCATAGACAAAATGCCTACCTGCAGCAATCCCTTGAAGGCTATCTAGTCACTTCATTGTCAGCATTATGATGATTCTGTGATTTCTTGCTCCCTACCTGACATCTTTAACAATTTTTAAATTGTTATTGCTCAGGTTAATTAAAACCTGTTCCAGGTAAAGAAGGCTGCATGCAAATAAATAACAAAAGGCAAATATTTCTGATGGGGCTGAGGTCCATTTATATCTGATACTTATTCTTTGGGCAGCCTACAAGAAAGAAAACTAATTCATTTAAAATCTCAAAGAGTGCAGTGGTTGTGGAGGACATACTGCAAACACATTTTCTTTTGCCACCTGTAGTAAGCATCTGTGAAAATGAAATACATTTTCCAGTCCTTTTCAGTAAACTCCCACATGCGAACACTGCCAATGTTTTCAGAGTCCCACTGGTTAATGTGGGCACCACTGCAGGTGCATTTCTACTTCCCCAGCAGGACTTGCATTGATTATTCCAGACACATTGAAAAGGATATTTCATTATAAGTCAAAATGAAACTGCTATAAAGACAGAAATGCACCTTCAATTCAATCTCCATTTTCTAATCTAGGACTGAATCTTCATAGTTCAATTCCAGGGTCTATAGAAACTCAAGACTGATGAACCTGTTTCAGTCTGGACTCAAATTTAATTCATATCTAAATCAGCCCACCATTACATCAGTAGAGCTACCACTTGCAACACCAATGACCCAGGTTCAAGAGCGAATGTGGGTTGTTGGAGGGTTGGCCATGGGAGAGAACTGAGAGACTGTTGGCCTACTCTACTTCTCCGGGAGCCCAGCTTCAGCCTGGCCACTAGTGTTAGCTAGAGGAAGGATAGCTAGGGACCACACAACACCGAGAGAGAAGGATACGCAGTTATCAATGTCCCATATGCAGGAACATGCAACATTGCATCTTGAGTGACTTTGTTTGCCTGTTTCACCTCATCTGAGAGAAAAATCACAGTGAAATACTGGGTAGTGCAAGAATGAGGGCACAACCCTTGCAGGTTGTACACTGGTGACAGGGCCCTCTCCAGCACACTGCCTCAACATGTTGGCAGAATGGCAGAGCTGCTGTCCCCTGCTACTTGGGGGAGGGTAAGCCATGGAGAATGGATGAGTCAAGCAAAGTTCCTGAGAAGCCAGGTATCAGGGCTGCAGGGTCACAGCAGGCATAACAGGCATGCACCGAGAATGAAAAACAAAAAGCATTATCAAAAAATCAATATGTTCATATCTGAACAAATGAAACGTTTGAAAAGGTCCTTGTTATGAAATTTTTGTATATGGTTTGCATGCTGTTGGCATGTAAATCATTTGCAAATTATGAAAATTGTTTCTAACAGCCTGGCTCATTTTAGACCAGAAGGTTCAAAGTTATCAAACATTTAAAATAAAAATTCATAATGAGGCCAGCTGTGAGCAGCTGGACCCTGTAAGCCACCCATCATTTGCACCCACCCATCATGTTTGCTGACTAGAGAGTGACACTAGAGTCAACTGTGAAGACAGCTACTTGCCTGTTGTCATGTCCTGGGTAGAGTGTGGCTGTGGTGACCCCAACATCAAGGTGAAGAACAGAGGGAGTGAGTGAGAAAAATGGAGCCAAGTGAAATAAAAAGAAAAAATATTTAGAACAAACTATGGGAAGGGAGCCAAACTGTTTTCCAACTGGCCACCCATCCTTTGCAAACATACCCCAATAATAGAAACTGTCCAGCCCCTGCTTGTTTAAGGTGGTAAAAAGCATCCTTTATATCTCCCAGTCAGTATCCACTTATCTGACATGTTTTGGTTGTTTTTCTGCTTGGAAAATGCTTTATATTTGATTCTAATGCTGCATGCCCAGTAGGTTTTACAGTCACACCCTTTACTATTTTTACCTGTGTGTTCCAGTGTTTCTTGGACATCCTGTAATTTAATGTAAGTTCCCACTGTTCTGCACTGATTAGTTAACATTGTCAAACTGTATAATCTGAGAATACATTGCAGAAGGCATCATTTGAATACTGAAAATTTCAGGACATCATACATGCGTGGGATAGATGAAGAGGTGTTTTCTGTGACCACCAGGCACATCCATTTGAAAAAACCATGCTATGGTGAGTGTCCTTTCTTCCTGTGCATCCTGTGATCTAAGTTCTCACTGTTCTATACTGATTAGTTAACACTGTGGTACATTGTTTTCTGACAGCATTGTCATTCTCAGCTTATACTGAATCAGATGTACATGCCTGTTTAAATGGCAATGAGTCTGCTATTTCATTCTTGTGCCTGAGAGCAATGGTTGCTGCAATCTCGGTGTCTCTTTCTGAGGTGGCCGGGGTCCACTGAAAGACCTCTTGTTTTTAATTTCAGCACAGTGGTCAGGTTACCAGCCTTTTATTTAATGTAAAATAGCTGGAGTGTTGTATGCCAGTTTTAAAATGTTTTTATAATTAGAAAAGAATCAGGTTTCTAAGGGCAGTTCCAGTTGTATTACCCTTTTAGAATTGGATCCAGAGCCGCAGCTTTGCTGAGCTCCTCAGGCAGTTTGCAGTTTAAATGTTTTCCAGTGGCTGCCTTTAGTCTTTATTCCTTCTTTAATCAGGTAAATGTAAATCTTACTGCAGGAGAACACAATATGTAGAATTGCTGATTATAGTTATATAGCTACTGTACAGTAGGCCGATATATTGTTCTTGCTCTGGTGTGGAATTATAGTTTGAAGGTTACTTAATGTTGCTTATTAACCAAAAGACCTCCTTAACTGACAATCAGTGCTGCTCAATTAGAGTTGGAAGTTGCATGCATTTTGGAGAGGTGTTAGGCTTTCTTCCAGTTTTCATTCTGCAATAATTATAGATTTTACTGCATTTTAAAACACTATGGCCCAGATATTCTAAAGAAGTTGAGCCATGCGCAATAGGGTTGCACCTGCGCTTACGTCGAAGTTGCGCCCATACTGCAATATTCAGCAGGAGACAGTTGCCCCGAAATCATGCTGAGCAACAGCGCAATGATAATGAAGGCATGCGCAGCGAGTGGGAGGAACCATGCATAAACTGCACAGCCCGATATTCAGCCGGGCCATGCAGAGTTATGCAGGAGCAACCTACCTGCGCCTGCACAGCGTTACGCAGAAAAAAGGAACAGTCGAGGGCCACCCACAGGTGAGCTGCCGCATTGCAGGGTGCAACACAGCAGCTGCCACCTGTGGGTGGCCTCGACTTATTCCCGCCACACTGGCGGCACCACCCCATGCCCGATCGCGGATATCAGCATCCCCCCTCAAGTACAATATCCCTGGTGGTCTCGTGGGTAGCCCGATCATGGGCATAACTGTATTCCCCATTAGCCCGATCACAGGTATCAGTAACCCCCAATGTTCAATATCCCTGGTGGATCAGTGGACAGAAGCGGAGCCCAATCGCGGTGGCATTTCTCACCCCTCAAGTCAAAATCCCTGGTGATCTAGTGGGCCCCCACCCACCCACCCCATGGACCCCACCACCCACCCCGTCAGCCAGCAGGCGGCAGCACCCCACCGCCTGCCGCCCCACACGCCCACCGACTGACAGCTGGGTAGTGGCTGCCGCCATTGGTTCACAGCATGAGCCAATGGACATGCAGTCCGCCACAAATTCTAGTCAATTGAGATATATGAATGAATTCATTCACTTATCTGGACTGACTAATACGGTATGGGCTGCATGCCCGATAGCTTATGCTCTGAACAATGGGCATCGCTCGCTACTCGAAAGATGTCAGCAGCGGCAGCAGCGGTGGTGGCTGCCTGCCGGCTGACCGGGAGAACGGGTGGTGGGACTCTGTGGGCGGTGGGGTGGGGTCCACTAGATCACCAGGATTTCGGACTTGGGGGTGAGGAATGCCACCACGATCGGGCTCGTTCAGTCCACTGGACCACCAGGGATATTGGACTTTGGGGTTACTGATGCCTACGATCAGGCTACTGGGGGTGGGGAAATACAGTTATGCCCATTATTGGGCTACTTGGGTAGTGGGGAGTACAGTTATGCCCGCAATCGGGCTGCAGAGGGCGTCGGTCCCATATGGCTGCTGCCTGGCTGGGTGCCAGGCGCAAGTCCTCAGGATCGGCGCCACCTGCATGCTAATGGCATGCAAATAGGTCGTAATCAGAAGCTAATGGCCCCAATGCGCCTTGCATAAATTATGGCCCCATTTGCATGTCACCTTTGAATATCGCAGGTGCTGTGCATGGCACAATGGAACTTGCACCACCGCATCTCAATGCTCTGACCACTTGCGCTGGCGCAGTTCACTGCACCATGTATAGTGGAGGTGTTAGGGCGAGACAGCAGTTACAGCAAACTCCGTTGAATATCACCCTGGCCACACCCCCGCGCAACTATTTTGAGTGGTGCACAGGCTATGCCCACAAACTGGCAGTTTGAATATCTGGGCTTATATGTAAACATGTTTCTAGTGTTTTTATTGCTGAGTCTATATATGTGTTTTCTCTTGCTGGAATTGTGTTTTTCAAACTTTGCAATTTTAGGTTTGCCCTTGTGCTTGCGCAAGCAAACATATTGTTATGATAGTGGATTTTGAAAGGTGTGTCACTGTCAGTTCAAGGCAGGGTAAGCTGCAAGGGGCTCAACAGTGTCAGACCAGTCATCAGCCAGGCTGGTCATGACACTCTACTGGGCTTGCTAAGAATAAACTTCGTATAGTTCAAAGAAAAGAGCTGCTGGAATCATAGGGTGGCTCTTTCTTTTGATCTACATAACTCCACCCAGAAAGCAGAGCTGATCAGCATCATGATCAGTCTGCTGTGGACCCCACGTAAAAGAATCCCTCCACCCTTCCTTAATTTTCTGACAGACAGGCGCCGATCCATGGTGCTGGATATTACCCCACACCCACTCATCTTCCTGTGTGAAACTAGGAGCCCAACACCAGTATCGTTAAGATAACACTGATACTGGAGTGCCCAATCCCCAGTATCAGTGCAAAAATAAAGAAACCATCCCTTGCAGTCTTTTGTAAAATTATTATAAACCCAGTAAAAAGAAAAATATCCATCAAAGTCTGTTGCCGCTGCTGGCTCACCACGCCATTACCCTCCCCACCTAACTCTCCCACACATCACTGCCAGTTCACACCCTTACTTACCTACCAGGGATCTAACACCATAATCCTCTCTGAACCAAAGACACATCCTCACTCTTCCATGGTAGACTGGGAACTGAGGAAATCAGGTATACATTTCAAGGATGTCAGCAGCCATATGCATTGCATGATACTGTGTACAGGAATTTGTAAACTGGGGCATCACTGAGTGCATCTTCCTGAGCCACCATCATTTCACTTGTTCTTTTCTTTATTCACTGTCTTTGTAACACTGTCGCTAAGCATTTTTTTGGTTGCTGACTGCCTACATGATATTGGGTATGGACATGACTGGGCATGGAGGATGCGACCTGATACAGGCGTGACAAGCAAGTCTGAAGAAGACAAGGTGAAAATGATAAATCCCCAGTGTAGTGGTTCAGAGATGCAATGCACCATTTGAAAACAGTGCAAACCAACAAAGCGTATCCACACAGAACTGAGAGTCAATAATTTACTAAAATGAATGGGAGCACAGCCTGTTAACAGCAGGTAGCACTTTTGGAACTTTAATGCAATTTTAATAAATTATTGACTGGTGATTCTGTGTGCCTTCTGTCAAGAAAACAAGGTACCTGATCAGCTGATTGACTTTGGGTCAGGTGCTAGGTCAGTGCTTTACATTTTATTGGGGTTGCCTGTATGGGGTGAAACCATGGGCTTTACAGACCCGGCTACAGTGAAATAGTGGTGTTCAGTCCTTTTCACTTTTCTGACACCGTTCATTTACAGTTAGTCTGAGGCTCCCAGCGTCAAAGACCTTGGAACCAGAGAGTAGAGGAAGTAGCATCAACAGATGGAAACAGCGTGTTGACAGCAAGCAGATCTGATCTTGTTTTACTTTATGTTTTTATGTCAGTACACATAATTATGAAAGCAGCAAACAACGAGCGGGGAGGGTATTCAAAAGCCTGCTTTAGATTCTCATTGAGTTTTGAATGGGAAACTAGCAAACCAACCAACATCGGGTACTGTAGCTGGATCAGGCAAATCAAGGACTTTAAATTAACTAAATTCAGGTAGCTAGAAGCGGGAGTAGTCATAAAGCCAGATTCACATTCTGCATTTGGTTTTGTATGGGGACTAACTGAACCAAAGTAAAGGTACAGTAGATAGGTGGGGGCCATATTCGAAAAGCCTGATTGGTAGGATATATGCACAGAATTCCACTGCAACAAATCAGACCCTAACAAAATAGTCACCAAATAACAGTCTCAACTCCAGACTACGCACTAACATGTGTGATTGACTATTGTAACTTTCTGTAATGGATAAAACTGATTTAGCCTGAGAGCATTATGTTTTACAATTATCCAGGTACCTTCTATCGCAGTCTAACGTAAGTGATAACATTCTCGTGTAGTGATGATTTATTTACATCAAAGCAAGTCCCTTATCAAAATACAGACAGATTGTTGCAGCTTAACCTTTTCATACTACAAGAACAAACAGGAAGAAGTAAAAGAGTCAGATTAGTGAATTACGATCTCCTTGTGAGCAGCATCTTGCAAATAATTTTGTGTAGTCTAAATGATTAAATGTTCAAAATTCACTTCCTTTTCCATTCAAGGAGGTTGACATATTTGGTCCAAAGAGGGCTTACCTTTTCTTTGGTGTTCATGGTTTTCAGGTACAGTTACCTACATAAATCAAGACAAGACAGACTTGCAAACCCAAAAAGTTAGGTGCACAGCAGGTACACAGTAATATGCTGATGTGTGTACCTGCTGCACACCTGTAGTACAGCATTTGAGACTGCATGGCCTAAACAATTAACTCTGATACTGCTCCAATTGCAACTACGTGCAAATGCACAAGCTGTTAATAGAATAGGTGGAGGTTCTGCTGAGTGTACTGTATTACACTCAAATTAGAATATGATGATGATATTTATCAGATAAAGAGTGTTGTTTTGCAAGTCCAGTTTCATCTCAGTTTATTTGGGTGATGCAGCTCACAGGCAGGTTTCGACCACCCAACTCTTGACTTTTAGTATTTCACTGGAGCCTAGCACCCCATTCATTTGAAATCCAGTTTGCTAGTTATGGGCTCGATCACCTCCTTTTGACAGGGAAGAAACATAAGAAATTATTTGGTGATAACATTCAGTTAGCTGGAGTATACAAACAAGAATAACCAGCTAATGTGGGTGACAAAACGTTGAGGTCAAAGGCGAGGCATGTAATTAACTAAAGAACCGGTTGTTCTGAGTATACTCCAGCTAACTGAATGTTATTACTATTATATGACTAGGAATTTTGAACACATGGTTTTAAAAGTTCTGTGATAGTTGAAATAGAACATACCTTCCCCTTTTCTGTAGACTAAATGGATAACCGACTGTGGGTGTGTCTAAAATGTGGTTGTAGTTTGTGGGGTATTAAATTACAGTTTTCCTGTGTTCTGATAAAGTCACAGAGGATAGTGAGCTTGTACATGACATTTATGTTACAGGATAAGAATAGGCAGCCCAGCAACTGCTAGGTGACCATACACATTTCAGTGGCCGATAGTTGTGTGAGGCCTAAAACATATCTAAGTACAGTGCTGCTCAAGTAATACTAACAAAGTAGGTGCAATGGTTGGTGCAAACAGGATTTAGACACCTGAGCAGGCAGTGGCAAAGTAAGTTCTAAGGAGGTAGCTGAGGTGCTTTGTGGAGGGGTATTGTGAACTTCCACGGGAAGGGAGTTCCACAGTTTAGGCATGTGATGCCTGAAAGCTGTCTGGCCTACCATGGTGGACATGTTTGGGATAGCCATGAAGCATGAGTCAAGTTTCTGAGAGTGCGTTGAGGGGAGCAACTGTTAGGAAAGAGGAGGCAAGGTGGTAGGGACTGGGACCAGAACTTGGTCATTAGCCTTGCACAGTGGGATTGTCGCTGATCATGTAGCAGGTAGATTGAGGGCCCAGTAGAGGATGCAGTGGTGAGTAGAGTGAGGACAGTCAAGGGTGAAGCAAGAGAAGGAGTGGAAAGGGGTCCAGTCTGGCTAGGGTGGACTAGGGAGCAGCACCATAGACAACATCACTATTGTCAAAAACAAGGAGGATCATTTTCTGCACAATTGCAGGCAGGCTGGCAGTGGATACTTCCACGGTTGTGATATAGGCGCCCAACCTAGGGTGCAGCTTTTTAAGGATAGCATTGATATGTGCAGAAAGTCAAGGTACTGGTCAAGCCAGACCCAAGGTATCTAAAGGAGGTGCAGACTTCCAGGAGTCCCATCCAGGGTGTGAAAAGTGGGGAGGTGGGAAGCCAACAAAAGCCTCTGCCTTGTGCTGAAAGGTCGTTGAGACAGTTTTCTTGGCATTGAGGAAAAAGCTGATTTGGCGAAACCAGAGCTGAACATCATTGAAGTCCTGCTGGAGCCTGTTTGCCACTTCAGTGGGTTGATGTCAGAGGTATAAACACCGTGTCATCTGCGTACATGTGGATGGATGCACAGGGGCAGGCAGAGGGCAGGTCATTAAGAAAGATGGAGAACAACAGTGGGCCAAGGACCGAGCCTTGGGGTACACCAGAGGTAACTGGGAGGGAGGCAGAGGTGGAGTCACCAATTCTGACAGATTGTGACCTGCCTACCAGGTAAAGTGGGACCAACTAGTGGCCTCACTGGAGAGCCCTGCAAGTGAGAGCTTAGACAAGAAGAGTGAGTGACAGACAGTGTCAGACGCCTTTGCTAGGTCAATGAAATGGCTGAGGTGATGTGGCCATTATCAATACTCATAAGAATTGAGTCAGTTAACCTGAGGAGGGAGGTGGTGGTGGAGTAGGACTTCCTAAAAGCCAAACTGGTAAGGCAAGAAGAAAGATAAGGAGTGAAGAAAGTCACATAGCTGAGCAAGGACTAGGTATTCCTGAATTTTGGCTAGTATGGGAAGGAGAGAGATAGGTAGTTGCCAGGGAAGAAGGATCACCACCTTTTAGTAGGGAATGACAATGTCCTGTTTCCAGGTAAAGGGATAGAAGTGAGTGAGAAGGAGAGGTTGAAAAGTTCAGACAGGAAAGCAATAGCAAGGCGGACAGGTATAGCATTTTGGAGTCCAGCCCAGTGGGGCATTTACCCTTGGAGATGCAGTTTCAATATACTCCCAGTACTGTACCACATCCCATTCCTTGTTCATACTGCTTTCCCAGTCTTTCAGTGAGCCTATTTTATGAGCCTTTGCATATACAGGACTGTCAGTATTTTGTGCTCACAAGGATTGACTCAACTCACATCCATAGCTATATCACAGATGTATGCAGTCAGCAAGGAGCACTCTAAACACACTTCTTCAGCCTCTCATGCTGTTTTAAGTGAATATTTATGGCTGAAGTGGATAAATGAATAAACATTAGATTCTGTACTCCAGCATCCGTCAGCATTCCATACTCAAGTGACTTCCAGTTTCTTTTGGGGGGATCACAAAAAAACAGAAAAGAGCCAAGTGTTTTCTTTTTTTAATTGTTAAAAACAGTGGGTGATGGTGGAATACACTGGACAGTACTGTTCAGGAATTACACTGATGCTACCATGCTGTTATTGGGGTCAGGAGTCCTGAAGTCCAGGATCACAGTGACTTGCCTCACGGTCACTGGCCTCACTTTACCGGCCAGTACTGTATCTGCTAAAGTAAAGGTAAAAGCCAAAAATGATACAGTAAAACAAATAGTAGAATAACTGTGATTAAACATGAAAAACAAAAATAAAGATGTTATTAAAACAATGATTGAGCTAGTGCTATAGACTGGTATGCAGGCAGGAGGAGAAGTGACTCGAACATCTTGCTTCCTTTAACTTCCCTCGATGTAACAAAGGGGAGCTATAATAAACTAATGCTATGGTTCCCATTTCATTCGTTATAGTGAGGAGCACTGTATATTATTCTAGGCAGTGCAGTGCAATCACTTTGTGATTTGTTAAAGTTAGGAAAAGAAATATAGAGGAATATCTGTTTTGAGTGATAACATTTTAATACACAAAAAGAGGTTTCATGACATTTAGTAGTTTATCAGAATTTACTGTTGCAGATAAGCCTCTTTGTACATCAATAATCTAATGCCTAGGTAAATAATAACCTATGACAGAGCATGACTTTCTAGAGAATCAATGCATGCCGAGTGAAGTTGACTTTTAAAACAACAATGAATTGCATTCATTTTGAAGAAACTTGTGCCCTGCTGTGAGTTACTGTGCTTATAAAATGGCAAAAGTTTTTTGTTAATTTAATGAACAAAGGTTTTGTTATGTATAGTAAGGCTGTCAATTGGTAGAATTTGTGAGTTTTGTAACAAAGGTCAAGCACCTGTGAAGCTCCTGCAAAACATTAATTCTGAAGAATCCGATGCCCTGTTGGGGTTATTGTGCTTATAAAATGAAAAAAAAATATATATATATATGTATATATATATATAGTAAAGAAATTTTTTTTTCATATACTGTAGTTAGGCTGAAACAAGTTAGTTTAGATTAGGTTAGTTATGAACTGTAGGTTTCTGAGGAATTAATGCAACAACAGGTGTTGTGTTTAGACCAATGATATTTCTAGATTTGGCCAGTTTCTTAAACATCAGTTTTACCATCATTAGTCCTCACCATCAATGCTCAGTATCTTAGGTTTGGCCTAGTGGTTAGAGAGCAGAGATGGTAATCTTGAGATCCAGTTTTGTATTCCAGCTGTCAGAAGTACCACTTATTCACTGTGGGACACTGAACAAGTCACTCTACCTCACTCTGCTTCAACTCTCTCAATGTCCCTCTAATCAAGCAATTACATTTGTTCATAATATTAATTACTAAATCAATAAATAAAAATAAATTAATATTTGTACTTCAAGAGGGGGAAGGACAAGCCACACACTATAACTGACTTCACACAGAGTTATTTGACAGCAGACAAGTGTGTCATTCAGAAGCTGAAACCGGTGAGAGGTATTCTCAGGGCTCTCACATAAGTCTCACATTAACTCTGGGCAATTTGCTTGTATATCACATTATTTCTTATAGAAGCTGAATTGCTGTTTTCTTGTATAATCAATACTAGACTATGGGTAAAAATTTCCTGTAAATAGCAGCAATTTCCTAGAAAATACATGAATCCCTGTGGCTCTGGAACATTATACTAAACAAGCATTTGTTATTGCGGATGTTTGCCGCTGGTATTGCTGTGCTACGGGTCTTGCTTGTATACATTTTAATATATATGTACCCAGCAGATGAGATGCAATAATAAAACTGTTTAACTGCTCAATATATTTGTAAGCCACCCTTATGGGGCTTACCTTTAGTGGGTTGCGACCTCATTGCCACGCTGCATTGTTTCTGCCTCCAGTCCCCTACCTGCTGAAAAGGGACAGGAGGATTTGTCCACTGGATATGGTGGCATGTGAGCCTGGCACCATCATTGGGCTTCACAGCAGCCACTGCCAAATCTTCTGGTTCTTGGACCCATGTAAGGAGGGGATGAGATCCGTTGTGTTTTGGGCCTCTGGGTGCTATGGAGACACTTCTCTAGTTTGGGAGTAGCCTGGGAATGGTCTGGTAATGTAAACTAATATGGCTGTTCATGCATGGCTAATACGCATGGCCCTAAGCCTTAACGGAGCCACAGCTCCCTTAGTTGTATGTAAAGCTTAGGGCTGTGCATGTGCAGTTGTGGCATAGGCGCATATTAGTTTGCATCCCATGTCCATTCCTATGATATTCCTGGACTGGGAAGTGTCTCCATAGTGCCTGGAGGTACAAAACCACTGCAGACCTCAGCTCCCACTTTATAAAGGGCTGAGGAACAGGAAGACTTGGCATCAGCTGCCACGAAGATCGGGATGGTGCCAACCTCACATCTCACCATGGCCACTGGACAAAGCCCTCCAATCCCATTTCAGCACTTCAGGGGACCAGAGGCAGAAACAATGCAACATGGCAAGAATGCTGCAACCCACTAGAGGTAAGCCCTACATTGACGGCGCTTACAAATATATTGAGCAGAAACTGTCAGGAGAGCCTTTTACAGTCTCTGACTCTTCTGTCATTCTAGTTCCTGTTTAGTCTTCAAACTGTACTGTGTTCTGATTACATGTGGGTTACTCAAGTTCTGTGTTTCCTGCAATGCAAGTTACTGTCCCATTTACAGTGGCAGCTAAAATAGACATCAATGGACTATTTTGCAGGTGTATTTAAAAAAGAGGAGTTGTGGGGTGGTGGTTGCTGAGAGGGCGTTGGGTGGAGGGGCAGTTAAGAGGTGCCAGCAACAGACATTGACAGATGGTTTTGTTACAGCTAGCATCTGCGACAGTGTGGGGCTCTTCCTGGATGTTTGAAATTCCTCAGCAGGCTGATCATGACAGATCAGCTATGCTGGTGGCATAGATCAAAGGAAAGAACAGACCCATGACTGGGCCAGCTTTTTCTTTTGAAATACAATAAATTTCCACCCAGCAAGGCAAAACTGTGTCGTCATCAGCCTGGCTGATGATTGGTTGTCCCTGCGCACCCAATGCAGACTATTCTGCATTGGACCAACAGTGTCATGCCTCTCAAAACCCAACTCTCATAACAAAATGTTTGCTGTGTGCACACGCTCATGGCAAACATAAAAGTAATAGATGGCTAGTGAGCACCAACCAGACTGTGATCTTATCTTGGTATTCTGATGACATAAGACCATTCAAGCTTCACTCTAGTGTGTGATATCACCAGAATCTCTCAATGGGATCACAGCCTGATTTGGTACTGCTACACATCCATCAGAGCAGTGAAGCTGACATGAAACAAGTAAAAGATTTCAAACCCTACAACAATCACAATATAAACTTTGCTTCAAACTGAGACTGAAAAGTTTTATATATATATTATGGTGGTTATTTTGAATTTCTTTGTGTTCCATGTTTCTTACATTTTCAATTGTAAACCCACAATAAACTTTTCAAACAAAAGTAACCTTTACACTGAGTTGATAGTGTGTTTTTAATCCTGGTTGAAATCACTGGGGAGCAAACATGTGTGGGCATCCTTTGGACTACTGTGTGAAAACAAGATTTTCTGCCAATGCAGTTCAGTATATTTCAATGGGTTTTGATCTTGTTGTCATAACTTGGTCATTTTATGTTGGTGCTCTTGCACAGCCATCTTGGGACAGTGCAGCTTTGGAGGCGTGGTGGCTGTTCGGCGAATGCAGGGCACGTACCAGTCGGTGCATCCTGCATTCTCCAATCAGCCAGCAGCGGGACCAACACCCTGCCTGGCTAATGAGGTGTTGAGATCAGTGAAAAGGTCCACTGCAGAGAACGAAGCTCTCATGCAAGCGTGACCACAACTGCGCCTCTCTAAGTGCAGGGACTGCCGCTGTTGCGTGTAAACTCCCTTTCTTTATTGTGTGCCAAGGGGTGCCTAATCCCATCGGCATCATGTGTAACCCCTTTTTTTATTGCCGAGTGCCCAATCCCTCGGCATCATGCACGCCCAACAGTTTCTCTTTGCTGGCGGGAGTGCTCAATCCCGTCGGCATGTATCCTTCCCTCCCTCCTTCCTCTTAAATGTTGACTACAGGGGATCCCACTCCCCGTTGGCATAATGTCGTCCCACTTCCATTTTCATAGCCGAGGTGGTGCCCAATCCCCTCGGCTCCTGCAGCTCCCCTTTCCTTGTTTGCCGACAGGGTGCCCAATCCCCATCGGCTAACTCGCCCATCCACCCACACACACACACACACACACAGGAGGCACGCGCTGGGAGCCCACCCTAGTGTGCCAAAGCACCTGTTAAACAGGAAAACAGTCCCCAATGTTTTTGTTTTTCACCCTGCAAAGAAGGAAACGGTCTCGAGCTCTCCCAGCCCCTCCCACAACCCGCACCCGCCCACTGTGCACCCTGCCTCCCCACTCCCCCTTCACCCCCATACTTACCTCCGAGTCCAGCGTGATGATCTTTCGTGGACCAGGAACACGTCTGTCTCTTCAATGCCGACCGCAAACTGAGGAAATGCCGGTAAGCTGTACAATGGAATGAATAGGGTTTTCAACTTTGCTGCATATCTTGGGCAGTTTTTGGAATTTTGGCACCAAATTTTCAACATGGGGTTTTAGGACCCCACTGCATGAATTATGTCACTGTCATGGTGTTAATCAGCCTCAAAAGGTGATTTTGCAGTCACTGCACGGAATCACCTTTAGGGACCGATTAATGAAATGACAGTGCCAGTGTTCATGAGGTGGCCTCTCAAAAAGCTGTATTTGCAAATTTAGTGGGGAAATAAAAAAATGGCTGTTTTATGGCGTGCATTGTGCAGTTGCTACACAGGCTCGTAGTTCGCCGAATTTGCAATATTTTTCGCCTGATTTTCAACATTGTCATTTTTATATGTTCTTGTGAACAGTACAGCTGTCATTTTCACATCCTGCCCAAAATGTGTTTCCACACTTCCGGTGCACAATAGCGTGGTGGCTGTGGGAAATCAGTGTTTGGGCCAGATTAGGCAAAATGACAGTGACACAGTTCGTGAGCAGAGGCCCTACAATGCCTATGTTGAAAATCTGGTGATGATACTCATAAAATTACTGTGTTAGGAGCGTGCGTTGGCAAATTGCACACATACGCTCGTAGTGTCATGCATTTGTAATATTTTACTCTGCATTTTCACCATTGTCATTTTTCCACACCTCTGATGAACAGTGCAGCTGTCATTTCACATATCCAGCCCCAAATGTGTTTTCACACTTCCGGTGCAGAATAGCACGGTCACTGTGCGAAACCACTTTTGGGACAGTTTGAGGAAATAACAGTGACACTGTACATGAGCAGAGGTGCTAAAATGCCTAAGTTGAAAATTTGCTGCTGAACGCCTATAAAATGACTGTGTCCCCAAGTGTGCGCTGTACATTTCCCACACACCCTGTAACTTCGCAAATTTGCTATATTTACATGCCACACACACAACACTGGTATTTTTACACCTCCTTATGAACTGTACAGCTGTCATTTTTCACATCCTGTCCAAAATGTTTTCCCACACTGCACTACCAATGCCAGCGTGACAACATTCGGCATTGACAAATGCTTGTTTAATATTGCTTCCACAAATTTTCAACATTGCCTCTTTGAACAAGGGTGGTGAAATTATGCAACTCCATCCTGAAAGGTGATTTCTTGGTCACTGTGAAAATCCCTTTCAGGCAGGATTTGAAAATTTTCTCACCCATATTCATGAGGTGGGTTCATAAGAAGCCTATGTTGAAATTCTGTATAAAATATGAAAAACAACAAAGTTATGTGAGTACATTGAAATTTTCAATGCACACTTGTAACTTTCATCATTTTCAATGTTTAACCCAACATTTTCAGCATAACCATTTTTTCACACCACCTCATGAACATGACAGCTATCATGTTTCAAATCCAGGCAAAATGTGTTTTCACACTTGTGGCACAGAACTACCTTTCAGGCAGGATTTGAAGAAATCTCTCTACCCTTGTTCTTTTTATTTTTTTTTGGCGAATAACATTTTATTAGGTATCGTAAGAAAATGTCACACAGTCATAATACTGCCAATGAAACCACTATGAGAGTTTGAATAATACACACAGGAAAAGCAGCTTAAAGCAGCTTAATATTTATTGTAGTTCAGTATCCTCTCATTTAGCCTGATTGCTTGCAAGAGTGGCTCTAAGGCAATCACAAAAGAGAGGATAGGGGACATCATTGCCTGAAGCCCCCAAGGGAAAAGGTTGAGAGGAAATTTCATTGGTGAGGATCCTAGCAGATGCTCCCTATACAGTGTCCGAATGTGCCCAATGAAGGAATCCCCAAAGCCACAGGTAGTCAAAGTATGAAACATACAGTCCCACTCTACCCTGTTGAAGGACTTTCTGCATCCAATGAGATAATGACGGTGAGATCCTTAATTTGGGAGGCCTTCCACAGGGTAATAATGATCTATCTAGTATTATTAGTACCCGTCTTTGTGGGACAAACCTAGCCAGGTCTTTTATCAATAATACTAGGAATAACTTTCTGCAGTCTTGATGTCAACATTTTAGCATATGCCTTACAGTCCAGCGGTACTCAGTAATATTGGCTGTTAGCTTCCACACATGGTCGGGTCTTTACCTAGCTTAGGAATTAGAGATATTGGTAGTGCGCATTGATTCAAAGAATTAGCCCTGTCTGACAAGCCTCATTAAGTGCTTCTGCTATGGGGTTGAAGCAAGAGGTTCTTGAAGGTATTAGGGAACTCAGCAGGGAGACCATCCTGCCCTGTTGCTTTCTCTGCTGGCATAGTTCTAAGGGCAACCTCAATTCACCTATGGAAAAGGGGCTTCAAGCTCCTCTTTGGTCTCTGGGGAGATAGTGTAAAGTTGTAGGGGGTCAGTAAAGGCCTCAAGATGTCCTTTAGAAACATAGAAACATAGGATCTGATGGCAGATAAGGACCGCTTGGCCCACCTAGTCTGTTTGTTTCCTACCTAATGGATAAGTTGCAGATCCTAGTTAATTAACAGCCTGCTTCCTCTTAACCACCACTAGAATTGTTTTATGTCTGTCCCATGTTTCTTGAATTCCCACTGTTTTTGACTCTATGACCTCCTCAGGAAGGCTATTCCATGCATCTACAACCCTCTTTGTGAAGAAATACTGCCTCACATTACCTCTGAGCCTTCCCCATCTATCTTCAAATTGTGCCCCTTGTTCTTGCACATCTCTTTTCTGAAAGATGCTACCCTCTTGGACTTTGTTGATTCCCTTGAGGTATTTGAAAGTTTCTATCCGTCCACTCTCCCTTCTTTCCTCAAGGCTATACATCTTAAGCTTTTTTAATCTTTATTCATATGTCTTCTTGTGCAGACCCTGCACCATTGTAGTTGCCCTCTTCTGGACAGCCTCCACCCTGTCTATATCTTTGTGGAGATGGGGTCTTCAGAACTGTACACTGTACTCCAGATGAAGTCTTGCCAACTGTCTGTACAGAGGGACAACAACTTCCTGTTCTCTACTGGTGATGCCTTTTCCTATGCATCCCAGTATCCCCAACCCTCCTTACTGCCTTCTAACATTGCTAGCCCACCTTTAGGTCATCTGATATGACTACCCCATGTCCCTTTCAATTTTCTTGTTGGCAGTATCTCACCTCTCATTGTGTACTCTTCCCTGGGTTTTTGTTTTCCAGATACATTACTTTGCACTTCTTTGCATTGAATCTAAGCTGCCATACATTTGTCCATTACTCCAACTTTCTTTTTTTCAATTTTCTTTATACTCGCTGCGCGGAGGCATGCTTACTCCCAAGTCTTGTATGCTAATGCTCAACTAACCCTAGGTGGAGCCAGCCTCTGCCATGACAGCCGGAGTGAGGAGGACCGCAGCTACCCTCTACGGCCAGGCCACACCCGTCATGGAGAAGGGGGAAGGAGACCACATCAACTTGAACTCACATCTCCATTCACTGGGCTTTGTTTGGCCCACTGGATTAGGTTGTCCATCGGTGGCCATCACACTGCATGCAGGAGATATTTTTCTTTATGGTTGTGTAACCCCCAGGTGCACTATCCCAAGGGCTACTACCCCTGCCTGCTTGACTACTGACCGTTGAGCTGCCTAGGTTCTATGGCATGTGCCTCCACCCAGAGGTCAGGGTTTGTAGTGGTTAGACTAGCTTGATCACAGCCCTCTGGGACACTGTGACCCCTTTGGTTCCCTTTAATGGCTCACACAATACCCAGGAGTTACAGCCCACTACCACATGTATACACACTGTTCACTCATAAAGCACCACTTACCCTCAAGACTGATTCTGCAGCATGTTTCTGAGGACCCTCTGTAAAATAAGGTTAAACAACATACACAGTGAAATACAATACTGTTTCCATAAGTACCAACACCACAGACAGTATATAGTATAACAACAAATCTGATTTATTTGGGGACAGTAACATTGGAGGAGAAATCAGGTTAATTGGTGGCATTAAATCACAGTACTGTCCACACATACAGTGTCTGAAAAGTCACACTCTGGGTATCCAGGTTGGGAGGCTAGCCAGGGCCGTTGCCGGGGTTGGCCGGCAGGTGCAGATGGATAAGGCCCTGTAGAAGAAAATATATGCACAACATCCAATTGTAATCTGGAGC
Source organism: Neoceratodus forsteri (assembly GCA_016271365.2). Classification (NCBI taxonomy): domain Eukaryota; kingdom Metazoa; phylum Chordata; order Ceratodontiformes; family Ceratodontidae; genus Neoceratodus; species Neoceratodus forsteri. The sequence continues at coordinate 5,244,711 of CM028129.1, forward strand.
CGCATGGCTCTGTCTATGAAGCAGTGAAACAACAAGAATTAGATGACACACTTGTGAGTGAAAACAGGCTGCAGGGGAATACCCTGATTTGTACTCACAATACCCAAGCTGAGAACCGGATGGTGGATGTTCTCTGGATTGTCACAAACAACAGGGCATAGAGACAAGGTCCTTGTGACTGGACCCCACTGCAGTTTATAGCAAACAGATTTAGTCTGAGATAAGGTGGGGTTTGCTTCCAGCTTCAACACACAGCACAGGGATTGGAAATAGTGATTCCCCACAAGCAATACACACATTTATATGTAAAAGAAAAGTACTATACCAGGCAGGCTGCTCCTCGATCCCGATCGACTTACTGCAAAATACCCAGGAGCACACACAGCAGCTCCAGTTCCTGACAGACCGAAAGATTCACCAATTTGTCCAGTCTTCTACAGGGTGAGCCTGGTTTCTACATTCTGGTGCTTCTTTCTCCTCACAACTTGGATTCAGTCAAACTGGCACTGCAACTGCTGCAGGCCGAAACTCAGGACCCCACACGCACTTCACAAGAACAATACACCACAGAAGCACAGAGCTCCTTCTCTCTTCACTGTCACAACTGATCAGATCTTTCCAGTCACAGAGCAGGGCATTTCCTTTAGTTCCACACTATTCTGTTGGCTGGTTTGGCTGTCACTCACAATAAATGTTGGTGAAAAAAGGCGCCAAGTTCAAAACTACATTTCTAGAGTCACTGCCCATATAACCCTTGTGGCTGGCTCAAATTGAGAGTCCAAGTTCGATTCGTCCACATGCTCCATTTTAAGGAACCCTCCCCACTGATGGTCCATTTCAGCAGTTCAGAACAAAATGAAAGAGCTACACTGAAACAGTTTGTGCTGAAATGAAGACAGGTTAGACAAATTATATTTCTCAGTCACTCCAAATGATTTCTGGCAAATAGTTATATCTTTCAACAAGGCTCCCTCTGCGAATGGCTGATGGCAGAAATGGAGTGAATTGACAGCAGCTTGGGTGGGATTCGAGCATTAAATACACAGTCCCCCCATAAAACTAAATAAGTCTGCAAGCAGACAGCTCTTAAAGAGACAGCAATGTGGAGGCTCAAATAGCACTCACTTGGAACCATATTTAAACAGCTCAGGCGTAAACACACGCGACTTGGAACATTCAGACAAGCTCCTGGAAGACTTTTGGGAACCCCATTTGCAGGGGGTTACACCTTCCTGGCCTGGAAAAACCTGCGTCCATGTCAAGTAAGTACCCCATAAATTTCAATACAACCATATATATTTTCATCAATATAACATTAGGCTTATACCTGTAATCATCAGTCAACATATCACATTACCAGAAACACATTTCTGAAACTTCTCAGTACATCACTTTTACAAAGTATTTTACACACATTGTACCATAACTCAGGTTATTACCTCCTGTACATGAAACCTGAAGAGAGGGGCCCTTCCTATTAGCTATCTTGGGGCTGGATGGGGTAGGGCACCATACCTAGAGGGTAACACATTAACTTGGAGTTAGCACTTATGCTCAGTTTGGTCAATGAGATCAGGGGCAATATAGTGCAGTGGTTTGAGGCTCTGAGCTACAAATCTGGTGACATCCAGCAGACCAGACCTGGGTTTGAATCCCAGAGCTTCCACTTGCATACTGTGTGACCCTGAGCAAGTCACTTAACTTCCCTGTGCTCCCAGGTTGCACCTGTAAAACTTTCAGCTAGTGTGTCTCACCTGGTTAAACAACTAAATAAATAAATAATAAATAAATAAAATACACTCCTTTATGGACAAGATTGAGAGGCAAGTCCACAGGCCTGCCAGAGAATCATAGCTGAGGTGCACCACAGGCTTTACAGCTTGACCAGTCTTTTAGGGGAACAGTTACAGTCTCTGCACTCTGAGCCTCATTTGCAGCATTGTCTTCACTTGTCACGGGATTCTGCATTGGGGTGAGAGGCTAGAACTTGGGGCACTTTCGGCTCCAGGAGTTACAATCTCTGAGTCCACAACATGTGGCTCACATGAAAACTTCTGAACACTGGCAGTGGACCGTCAGGGCACTCAAAATACTCTTCTTGTTCTGATATATCACCAGTCTGTTCCAGTTCATCATTTCCTCCTCTGAAAGCTCATACAGTTCCACCATGCACAGTGATTCCATGTCATCCGACTTTATACTTTGCACTTCACTTTCTGGGAGCATTGGCTCCAAAGACAAAACTGGGGGCTTAGGCAGTTCAAAGGCCCAGCTTCCTCTCCAGGATTGGCTAGGGATTGCCCCAAAACAACTGTAGTTGTCACCCTGGCTGCCTGACTCCTCTTCCACCTCATTGGGCTCAGCCCCAACCTCTTCTACTCCCTGCACCTATTCACTCCTCTGCCCTCTACCAGCTCCCTGCCCCACTGTTCCCCCAGGTGCATCCTCTCCCCCACCATGCTGTCTCAGATCCCCACCCTCGTGGCTTCTCGGGGTCCCCTTGCCATCTCCAGACCCACCTACTGGGGCCGGTCCCTGGACTGGTCAGTCCCTCCCTGCTGCCGTCTCACCCCTGCTTAGTGGTTCCCCCTGGTTCTAGCCCTATATTGCCCACTGCTCATTCTTGCTTCCGACCCCTTCCCACTACCGCTTCAATATGAACTTCCCTTTGAGCCTGTAGTCGCTCTCTAGTTTGTTGATCCGTATATGTATTATTGTCCTTATGCTGTTCCCACCTGTGTGTGTGGGTGAGATTGTTCTTGTCTTTACAATGTGCTGTGTACTGTACTCCATTCTGGCCCACTTGTAGTTGCAGCCCTGTATGTCACCCTGTTTATGTACTGTTGTTCTTGTACTGTAACCTCCCGGTCGCACCTGAAAATAGGCACTCATTGTCTAGTGTGCTTACCTGGTTAACAAAAACAAATAAATAAATAAACTGACAGTTTGTAAGAAGTTAGTATTCATAGTCACACTCACTTTCCTCTGACATGGACTGACAGTCATGTTCAACTGGGTCTTGTTGTGGGGAACACTTTAACTCAGCATCTGTAGGTGCAGACTTTCTTTGCTTTTGCTTAGCAGCAGCTCAGGTCACTGGTCCAGAGGAGCACTTTCTGTGGGCTCAGACTCAATCAAGATTTGTCCAATGGGCAATAAGTGATTTCTGTGCATTGTTTTAACATTTTGAATTATTCTCAGGCCTTACTTTGTACACAGGCAGCTCATCTAGTTTGCCCACCACAATGTGGAGGAGATGGTGCCAACTATCAGCAATCTTGTGTTTGCCATTCAGTCCCAGATTTCTTAGCAATACACAATCTCCCTCCTGGAGTTCCTGTGCTTTCACCTTTTATCATACCTTTCTTTGTTGGCCAAATTTCTTTTGGCAGCCATGGTTTGAGCCAGTTGGTATGCATGATATAGCTGGGCCTTTAACTTTGCACATACTGGAGATAGTTATCAGCCCGAACTCCATCAGGAGAAACTCTGAAACAAACATTTACTGGTAGTCGGCCTCTCTTCCAAACATTAGGAGGTAGAGGGAGAACCTAGTGGCATCACTTTTGTTGCAGCTGTAGGCATGTACCAAGGTACTGATTTGTTGGCTCCATCTAGGCTTGTCCTTGGGGTGGAGGTGCCCAGCATATCTAATAGAGTGCGGTTGAAACGTTCAGGCTGTGGGTCCTCCTGAGGGTGGTAAGGGTGGTTCTGGACTTTCGCACCCCCAGAGAAAGCATCTCTTTGATCAAATGACTCTCAAAGTCCCTCCTTTGATCAGAATGGATTCTTTGTGGAGCTCCATGGTGAACAAAAAGTTTTCTACTAGCACTTTGGCCACAGTGGATGCCTTCTGATCCTTGGTGTGGGGACTTGGGCATATCTTGTGAAATGGTCAGTAACCACCAGCACATTGCTAATATTTCTTTGATCAGACTCCAGACTCAGAAAATCAATACAGACCTGCTCCATGGGGCACTGGTGGTGATGTTAACAAGGGGACAGCCCTCTGGGGCAAAGCTTTCCTCTGTAAACAGCAACTACAAGTTTGAATGTGTTGCTCAACATCAGCTCCCATCTTAGGCCAATAGAATCTGGATCTCACCAAGTCAAGTGTTCTGTCTATACCAAGGTGCCCCATGTGGTTTGTTAAGGACCTCAGTACTGAGTCTCGAAAGGCAGTGGGCAGCACTAGTTGTTGTTTGTCAATTTGTCCCCTCTGTCTACTGTTTCTCTGTATGACAGTTTATTAATCAGTTTCAACTTAGAACCTTCCTTGTATAACAATGCAGTTCTCAAATCAGTGGAGCGTAACTTGGACATATCTTCCCGTGTAGAGGGCTTCTAAAGCTGGTTTGATCATAGGATCTCAGGATTGAGCCAGCTGAAGACTGTCATTGTATAGCTGAGGCAATGCACCAATGTCTAATGCAGAAAAGTGGCAATAAAGCAGGTATGCATTTCTCAGAGGGCCCCAAACAGTCCACTAAACAGTCCACTGTGTCTGTGGCCACTTGTTCCTCTCGGTCAAACTTCTGGCAGAGTGCTCGAATATCAGGTTCTGACAGTCTGACCCAGTCATTTCAGGAAACAGGCCTCGGAGAGAGAATCAGCATCTATGTGGTTCAGGCCTGCTCTGAATTCAACAGCACAGTCATATGCAGATAATGCAGAAAGCCACCTATGGCTAGTGGCATCCAACTTAGCTGAAGTCTGCACATAGGTCAAAGGATTATTGTCAGTTTTACTAGTATCTTAGCCCCATACAAGTACTCATGAAATTGATAAACAATGGCCCACTTCAAAGCTAGGAACTCTAACTTATGTACAAGATAGTTCCTTCTCGGATGGGGTCCAGGCTTCTACAGGCAAAGGCCACTGGTCTCAGTCCATTCTCGTGCTTCTGGTACAACACAGCCCCCAAGCCCTGCAGGCTAGCATTAGTGTGCAGGACATAGGGTTCACTGAATCTGCATAGGCAAGGACAGGAACATGGGTAAGTTGATATATAATCTCATGAAAAGCAGCTTCACACTCATGTGTCCATCTGGCTCCAAATACTTCATTAGAACAGAAATACACTCTCTCAGGCTCAGAAGAAACTGACCTCTTATATTTTTGTTAGTAGGAGGGTAACCTTAGGTAAGATTAAGTAAAGGACAAATTACTCTTGAATAGTCCTTGATGAACCGCAATAGTAACCACAGAATCCCAGAAATCTTTGCAGTTCTTTTTAGATTGTGGGGTTGAGGCCAGGTGGTGAAGGCCTCCCACTTTACTCAGGTCTGTTTCTGTTCCCTCGGTGGATACATGTGTCCCACATACTTTACAGAGGTTTGGAAGAACTGACATTTATCGATGGATAGCTTAAGGCCAAAGTCTTCCAGTCGGTCCAACATCTTGAACAGTCTGCTGTCATGTTCCTCCAGTGAGCTGCCAAACACAATAACATTATCAAGGTATACCAGCACTCTAACAAGTTCATGTCCCCCACCTCACGCTCCATCAGTCATTGAAAAGTGGCTGGATCACCTGAAATCCTTGAGGCATCCTCATGAATTCATAGAAACCAAGCGGACAGATAAAGGCTGTCTTTTCACGGTCTTCTGGGGCCATTGGGATCTGGTAGTACTCACTGCGAAGATCCAACACTGAGAACCACTTACTACCATTCAGGCAGTCTAAGGCATCCTGAATGCGGGGCTAGCGTACTGATCAGGAATAGTTTGCCAGTTCAAGGTGCGATAGTCCATGCACATCCTTACTGTCCCATTCTTTTCCTCACTACCATGATAAGTGAAGCATAAGTGGCTTCTGGATTCTTGTATTACACCAGCAGCAAGCATCTCTTGCAGATGCCGTCTCACATCATCTATGTCAGCAGGTGCCAGGCATCGAGACCTCTCATGAAATGGCCTTTCATCATGCAGCCAGGTGTGGTGCTCAGCTCCTTTCACACATCCTACATCCCATTCTTTGAAAGAAAACACCTGGTCTCTCGGGCAAGCTTTCTACTGATTCTTATGTTCCATTCAGCTGGCAGGAGTCACCAAAATCAAACAAGTCGAGGCACTCTATCATTTTCTCCTGAACACTTGTTACTGGGTAGCACTGCCATATCTGCACAATGTACATTAGCCAGGGTGTAGCCTCTATTTTCGAATCTCTCTATCAGACACATTATGAACTTGGACCATTACCCATCTGGCGTAAGCATGGGCTCTGGCAGGCAAAATACTTGGCTTGACCAGCAGTCCTTCGGCAATTTCCATTGCCTGGTGCATCCAGCATGAGGATTTTATTCTTGACATCCTTTCTGATACGGACTTCCCTCTATAAGGTACACTGGGCATTTGATGCCAGAATCAGAGACTCAGGATCTTTCTTCCAGAAAATTCCAACCTGTTCCTCTGGTTCTACTTTTCAGCATCTCTATGTGCCTCATAGGCCTTCTTGATCAAGGCCAGAATTCTTAAAGCTCTACCAGTCCTTAACCCTGCTTTCATAACACAACTGCTCCAACCATCCAAACATATGCATTTGTCCCAATTAGTAGAGGAACCCCATCATACAATCAGTAGGGGACACACTAAGGCCAGGGTCTGTACTTGCTCTGCCACCCAGCCATGGAGGTAGGAAAGTTAGCCACATTTGGGTATACCCGGAGTAGGTAGGCCTTCTCACTTAACCCTCATACATGCAGTCCTTCCAATGGTTGTAAGGATACATCTGACAAATGCTTCTGATACCAATCCTGGAACATAATTGTCACTTGGGAGCCACTGTCCAACACAGCTCTGGTGGGCACCATTCACTTTACTGTAGCTTCCATTGAAGGGCCCACTATTCTGGACCAGTCTGGAGAGGTGGAAGCAATGGCCTGGGTAGATGATCTGGCCACAGAAGGATGTGAGTTAGTATTTGTGGGACCTTCACTGTGGTCATTGCGTGCACTTCTTAACCACTGTTTTGTGCTCCAAAGCTCTCCTTGTTGCCGGCTCTCCAATCTCTCTAAGTCTTTCGAGACTGGCATTCCCTGTTCATGTCCCCATCCTTCCCCAATTATGGCAAAATATGTCTGCTGAAGTTTGAAGTGACGAGGCATCACATTGGGGCTGTGGCATTGTACTATCAATAGAAAACCTTGGTGCCACCTCAGCCAGCGGTGGGTTGGACATTTGGAGAATTCTCTTCAGTTCCCCCACTTCCATAGTCAAGATATCAAGCTTTGAGCTGCTGTCAGCAGGAAATGTCTGGGGGCACCCCCCCCATAGCGGATGCAGTCGAGTAAGAGTTGGAGCCTGTACTCATAGAAGGGGCCTTCATAAAGATACTATTTATTGCTTCCTGAACTCCCTCAGCAGTTCATCCCATGGCAGAACATCGGTAGCCATCCATCTCTGGCAGGGTCCCCTTGGCTGACATTTGGGTCTCAGGTTCTGTCATGTGATTTTAGTGATTCAAAACCATCAGCGTCTGACCCGCACCTGGAGCAGGGATGCAGCAGCAACTGCACAGGGCTCTGAAAACCTTCCTCCTCCTTAACTTCTTGTACCTCCTTCATCAACTCATGGAAAGGCAGGGACTAGATTTCCTTTGATGCAGTTGCAATTTGAGCACCACCCAGCTAGAGTGCTGGGCAGAGCAAGTATATGATCCAGTCTTACCTGGTCCACTTCACTAGAGGTCCAACCCCTTTCAAAAAATGGTTTGCAAGAGTCCTCTAATCGATCCATATAGACAGATAACAATTCCCGGCTGCTGTCTAACATCTTTAAGCTTCCATTTCAAGGTCTAGGTGCCCCAAACACATTTTCAAGGGCAATTAGGTACTCTTGGGCTTTGGCATCAGGGTCGAGACCCTCAGGGAGAGAAACGTACATTGGGTGATCCCTGAGGCTCTCCCAGGTGAGACCTTTTTCTACTTCGAGCATTGCCAGTCTTGTACCACAAGGGTAGCAGAGTCTATCAGGTTTCAGATCGACCTCCCCATTTGGAGTAGGGTGGATGCCAGAGAATACTTTGAGCTTGCAGTAAGAGTCATGACTAATGGCAGGTACAAACATAGGGGCTAGCACTGGCACAGAAGGACGGGCAATAACGGGTGCTGGAGGGAGAGGGTGTTGGGGAGGCAGCCCAGGTGGCAATAATAGTTTCTTTAAATCCTCCACAGTTTTCCCTTCCTAAAGCAACAATTTAGCAAATTTCTCCTCAAAAGTTTCAGCCGGAGTCATTCCCCCAGGTCTTCTGTCCTTAGTTATCACTCTCCAGGCAGTGAGGGCTCCCTCTGGGGTAATAGTCTGTGGCACTTTGGAGCTATCTATGGGTCCTTATACTCTACTAGGGCCATGAAAGTGTGGGTGAGCAATCAGCATGTCAACCCACCACCACAGGGTTTTATAAACCTTCCACCTTGGAAAATACTCCTGTACAGTGTCCGTATTGATACCAGGGGATGTCCAGGATAAGCATAGCATTTTGGGGTCGATCTCCTCCCAGTACACACTCCACCAACGGTGCACAGCCACTTCTGTCGGGGTATCCATTTATTTTTAACAGTGATTGTAAATGTGGCCACTAGGGGATGTTAATCCAGTGGTGCCTCCAAGATGTAACCCCAGGTGGTGCTATCCCATGGGCTACTACCCTGCCTGCTTGACTACTGACAGATTGAGGGGCCTAGGTTCGATGGAAGGTGCCTCCACCCAAAGGTCAGGGTTTGTAGTGGTTAGACTAGCTTGATCACAGCCCTCTGGGACACCATGACCCCCTTTGGTTCCTCTAGTGGCTCATACAGTACCCAGGAGTTACAGCCCCAATACGCCATGTATACGCACTGTTCACTCATAAAGCAACACTTACCCTCAAGACTGATTCTGCAGCACGCTCTGAGGACCCCTGTAAAATAAGGTTAAACAACATACACAGTGAAATACAATACTGTTTCCATAAGTACCAACACCACAGACAGTATATAGTATAACAACAACAAAACTGACTTATTTGGGGACAGTAGCACGGAGGGAAATCAGGTTAATTGGTGGCATTAAATCACAGTACTGTCACACATACGGGGTCTGAAAAGTCACACTCTGGGTACCCAGGTTGGGGGAGGCTAGCAGGTCCGTTGCCGGGTTTGGCGGCAGGTGCAGATGGATAGGACCCTTAGAAGAAAATAAATGCACAACACCCAATTGTAATCCATGGCTCAGTCCATGAAGCAGTGAAACAACAAGAATTAGATGACACACTTGTGATTGAAAACAGGCAGCAGGGGAATACCTGATTTGTACTCCAATACCCAAGCTGAGAACTGGATGGTGGATGTTCTCTGGATTGTCACAAACAACAGGGCATGGAGACAAGGTCCATGTGACTGGACTCCACTGCAGTTTATAGCAAATGGATTTAGTCCGAGACAAGCTGGGGTTTGCTTCCAGCTTCAATACACAGCACACAGCACAGGGATTGGAAATGCAATTCTCACAAGCACTATGCACATTCATATGTAAAAAGAAAGTACTGTACCAGGTAGGCTGCCCTCAATCCCGATCGCACTTACTGCAAAATACCGGGAGCACACACAGCAGCTCCAGTTCCTGACAGACCGAAGTGCGATTCAATTTCTCCAGTCTTCTACAGTGTGAGCCTGGTTTCACAACTTCTGGTGCTTCTTTCTCCTCACAACTTGGATTCAGTCCAAACTGGCACTCACAACAGCTGCAGGCCGAAACTCAGGGTATCACATGCACTTCAAGCGTGAAACTATACACCACAGAAGCACAGAGCTCTGTCTCTCTTCACTGTCACAACTGATCTAATCTTTCCAGTCACAGAGCAGGGCATTTCTTTAGTTCCACACCATTCTGTTGGCTGGTTCGGCTGTCACTCACAATAAGACTCCCTCTGTTGGTGTAAAGGCGCAAGGTCAAAACTATATTTCTGGGAGAGGTCACGTGATGCAGAGCACCTAAAAGCAGCACTACTCTGGAGCCCCACCTATCGACCTCTATTAATCCACTTTTTCCCTACTATCATTAAAGGGTATGACCAGACTTCAGTTTCAAGCTTCTTTAGTATTTCGGACCCCAGTGGTCATGTTTTGGCTGGTTTGTAAAAAGCGCAACTGGCTTTACAGCCAAGATGGAAGCTGAAATTACAGGCCAGAATCAGACACACCCGCTGCCTACCCCAGAGAAAAACGTCCAAGAAATCAAAGCATCAAAGCTCTGGGAATATCCTAAACCTGGCTCCTCTGGCACTCCACTGATTCCCTTAACTGAGGATCGTTCCTCCAGGAACTGCTCCCATTTAAAGAAATCCTAGAAGACATCTCAGCAGAGCTAAAATCTATCAAGGAGACCTCAGCTCTTTATCATCAAGAATGGGAGATTCGAGGTGAGAACCTCCTCTCTGGAGAAATGGAGAGAAATTAGATCCAGAAATTGTTCACTTGCCAGAAAGTCAGTAAACTCCAACTGAAAACTGAAGATATGGAGGAGAAGCAGAAGAATAATGTGCTGATCTTGGGCCTACCTGAATCGGAGGAAGGAGCTGCCACTATTGACTTCCTACAGAAATTCTTCGTTAAGATTGTTGGCCCTTCCTCCTCAACCCACAGTACCACATTGAGCAAGCTCATCGTTTCCTGAGACGAAAACCCCCACCTGGTGCATCTCCAAGGCCTATAATTGTGAAATTTTTAAGCTTTCTGGAAAAGCAGCATGTGTTAACAAATTGAAGGAACTCAGGTCATCCTGTGGGTAGTTCAAGCTGAGGATAGCCCAAGATCTTCCTTCAAAGCACCAGAAAAGATCTGCATTCCACCTACGATCAGCAAGCTGATTACGGCAGGGAATACGTTCAAGATGATGTACCCACCAAGCTACAGGTGGCAATCGATTTGAACATGGTATTCATATGAATCTTGGAGCAGGCAGCCACTGATCCTGCCATCAAATTACCCAACTTGTTTAAATCAGGATGAACTTTATTGCAGCTACCTGAGGACTATTGGTCTTTTATACTGTGGGGTTAATTATTTACCTGTTTGGAATCTTCTCTTTCCCTTCTCCTTTTGTCTCTCAGGGGTTGATTGAGTGGAGTGGGAGGCTGATGCAAGGCCTAGTGGGCCTGGTTTCAGCTCAGCGAGTGTTTGAGCACTCCAGTAAGGAGGAGGTGGGAACCTTAGTTCAGTGAGTGTTTCGGACGTTGATAGCAGAAGCGGACCAGTCGGTCCCACCGGTTTTATGTCCCCATCACTTTTGCTTTCTCAGAGCGGGTTTGCCGGGAAGCTGATAAGCACAGCGAGTTAACTGGGAGTCTTGGGGACCCCGCCCTCCTGAATGTTGGCCCTTTGGGTAAGTCAGCTTTAAAACGCCTTTACCTGGGGCAACAGCCTCATTGGGAGGTAGTTGAATTTTCAAGGTTTTGAGTGAGTTAGTTTTGCATCCTAATTTCAGAGAATTCACAGTCCAGTCCAACCTGTAAAGCCCTTACTACTTTGAGCACAGTTACACTAGCTGGGCTTTCATTTGCAGTTTTCCCAAGGGGTTGGTGAGTGGAGGGCTATGGGGCGGGCGGAGCTTAGGGAAAGCTGCATAATGCACCAGGAAGGGAGAAAGGTGCATTACCTGAGAGGTATGGCGACCAGAGAGGCTTGAATTTTTGACTCACTTTCCAGAACCAGATCATGGTGCTTTAGTTCAGGTCTGGCACTTGAACTTAGATTATCCCTCTCATGGGAATGTATCCTATTGGGTCTGGATCTTGATACCAGTTATAAAGATGCCCAAAACTATTCTCATATGCAGTTGTGGACCTTTTGTATATAGTTTGAGGGGTTTATAGCGGAGGGGTTTTATTGTTCTGATTTCTTCCCCGTCTATACAATCCGAGATTATAATAGGACGGTTAATGCTACCTACTTTTCAGTAACTTCGAACATCTTATGAACCTTTTGGGAAGGAGCCTTTTCTTTATTAATACTTCTTCACAGGGGTTGATGGGGATGGGGGTGGGATTGGAGTGTGCCTTCTGGGGTCGTTTGGTCAGTTAGTAGTACATGTTTATTTTCCTTTTAATAAAAACGTGCATGACCTTGGTGCCAATTAAAATTGCCACATGGAATGTCAGAGGTGTCAGAGATATGTCTAAAGATATCAGGTTCTCATAAATTGCACTCTTTTAAATATTGACATTCTTTTGATGCAGAAACCCATCTCATGGTTACGAAACAAACAGGCTATGTCAAAGGGTTTCTTTCAAATTTTCACTGCCTGTGGGTCATCATCTAGCAGTGGGGTGGCAATTTGGTCAAAAGACACATATCGTTTGTGGCAGAGAGAGTCTAGCAGACCCGGAGGGTAGATTTATTATTGTTAAAGGCACTCAATAATATTAGGGTAGTGCTAGGTGCAATTTACGGTCCAGTCGGAGGGAATGTGGATTTCCTACGAGTTTGGCCGACAAACTGAGCGGATTTCTGCCCTCCATGCTAATTCTGGGTGGTGACTGGAATATTGCTCCGTCACAAGACCTGGATAAAACTTATAGGCCATTAAAACCCTATCCTCTCCATAACTAGCCCTGAGGGATTTTATGGAGTTATTGAGTTATAGAGACCCATGGCGTCTACTCAACCCCTCTTGTCAGTTCTTCTCCTTCTACTCCCAGGTCCACCAGTCGTGGTCCAGATTAGACTTCATTTTAACCAGCACCTCTCTTTTAGATAGCCATCACCAGACAGGAATTGAACCAAGCGTTATATCTGATTATTCAGTTGCATGGATTTTGATCTTCCGACCGAACCTTCAAAGGGACACTTCATGGAAACTAAACACACAACTCCTAAAAGAGGCGAATAATTTCTCGCATTAAGACGCTAATCTCCTCCTTTATAGATTTCAATAAGGGCTCCACAAGTAGGGAGGATTTGCTCTGGTGCTCTCTTAAATGCTACATCAAGGAGAATTCATTAAGCTAGCTTCCAAAAGAAACAACAAAGAAAGGCTAGAGTTATCTTGTTGTCGAATCAAATAAGGGTTGCTGAAAGCAGTCTATCCTATTCCTCTTCTCCAACCGCCTTGGAAACTTTACTAAAGCTTAGGAATGAATATGCAGATCTGCTAAGGAAAAAGCAGAATATGCCATCCTTAAAACTAAAGAGCGTTATTTTGACCAAGGTGAGAAACGGGTAGAATGCTAGCCCTTCAGCCTACGGGAGGTAGAAAACTCGAGGTTAATCCTTCACTGCAAGCCCAAGACAGCTCTATTAAAACCTCCCCTCAAGACATTTCCCAGGTCTTTCAATCCTTTTGCAGGGCTTTATACAGTAAAGGTTCCTTCCAAACCTCCCATTCCTGCATAGAACATTATCTGGATGGCCTTAACCTCCCTCCCCTCCTGCAGGCTCATCAGTGTGCGATTCTGTCTTCTCCAATCACTTTGGGTGAGGTAGAAGAGGCAATTAATGGGTTATCACTGGACAAATCGCCAGGTCCTGAAGGTTTTCCTTCAATTTCTATAAAACCTTTGTAAGGAACTAGCTCCTCCTCTTGAAATTATTTGAGTATATGTTCACCACAGACCCCTAGACCCCACCTTGCTGGGACCGCTAATAGTCCTGATTCTGAAACCAAACAAACCTCATAGTGAGCCCTCTAGCTACCATCCCATTTCACTATTAAATTACGATATTAAAATCTTAACAAAATTCTATCTCTTAAAATCAAAAGATTTGGTCTCACTTGCTGAGCCCTGAACAAGTGGGGTTTGTGCAGGGCAGATCTTCTGCCGACCACTTGCGAACCCCTTCACATATTCTTCAGGCTGCCCAAAACTCCCAGATCCCCATGGCTTTAATCTCATTAGACGCAGAAAAAGTCTTGATAGAGTAAACTGGGATTTTCTTTGGGCAACTTTTAAGAAAATGGGTTTCCTGCAACTTTCATTCAATGGGTACAGACGGTATACAAAGCCCCACTGCAAGAATTTACTGTAATGGGGTTTTCTCTTTTATGTTTCCAAGTTCACTGGCACCAGGCAAGGTCATCCCTTGTCTCCCATTTTATTTAATTTATATCTGGAACCCTTTTACTCAGTATTAAGAGTTCATCCCAGGTTATAGGTTGTTCAGTGTACCAGCAATCTCTGACCCTCTCAGTGTATGCTGATGATATCCTTCTACATTTGGTCTATCGAAACCTCACTAACACATGCACTACAAATTATTGCGCAGTTTGGATGTGCAGCTAACTACAAGTTAAACTTATCCAAATCAGTAATATTTCTATTAAATGCCCTCACTCACCAGGTTAACTTCACTCACTTTGGTATGAAATAGACCCTTTCTCAATCAAATATTTGGTATACATCTCACTAGAGACCCAGAAGCTCTCATGAGACTCAGTCTGCATGATTTGGTGTTGAATATCCAGCAGGATCTCCAAAGATGGGTCAAACTCCACTGTCATTATTGGGGTCATATCAGTATTATAAAATGAATGTTCTGCCCTGCCTTTTCAATCCTCTAAACTTATTGAACATTTGGATCCCAATGTCATATTTTCAGCAACTCCACTCTGCCCTCTCTGAATTCATCTGGCAGGGCAAACATCCTAGGTGGGCTTTCCTAAAACCTAACCTACCCAAAGAGAGTGGACTCCGCCTTCCCAACTTTATTTTTACTACTGAGGCGAGTCATCTGTCTAAATTGGGGAGATGGTTCTCGGCCATACCTGATGAACATTTTCCTATCTGGCTACAGCTGGAGAAAAGGCTTCTGGATTTGTATAACCTTAACTCATCCAGAGTTTTTTACTATACTACCTCTGCATTACCAACTCTCATACAAAATTCCGCTGTGGGTGTCTCTATTAAAGTTTTAATCCAGTGTTGGAACTTCTTTAACATTTCGCCTAAAAGGATATTGCTCAATCCCTTACTTTAAACCCTAACATCAAAATAGGAGGTTCACCACTTTCTCCAGAGTGGCTTCCCCAGCTACAGGGTATTCTAATGGAAAATCTGTTTTCCCAGGATGCTCTCTCTCTTCCCCGAAATAATAGCTAAATTTAATATACCTCAGAAACATATATTTAAGGTTTTCCAGTTGACACATCTTATGGTCTCTGTTATTTAAGCTGTCCCAAGTCAGGCCCTTCTTGGATCAGATACAGGACTATGCAAACAAATCCAATGGAATCTCAATGATCTATTCCTTTCTTCTGGCGTCAAATACCCTAATGCCCTTCCAGGCTCTAAAATTTTGGACCTCTCTTCTGCCAGACTCCACTCTGGTTTGGAGCGGATCTGGGAGGATATGCATAGATACCTCACTCAAGATAGGCACAGACTTATCCAGTACCACATTTTAAATACCCTGTACTATACACCAGTTAAGTTGGCCAAATTGGGCAGGCTACCTATGGCAATCTGTACGAGTGTGTGGCGCAGAAGGGAACCTGATACATATTTTGTGGCATTGTGACCTTTCTGGAATACAATACAATACAATCTAGATCCTTTACTGGGATTGGATGAATTGTTTACCATAGAACTATGTATTCTAGGGATGTTTTCCAATATTAGGGTTCGGGAGCATTAGATTTCACATGGCTCTAATTTCTATAGTAGTCAAAGACTGGTTCTCAAGCATTGGATGGACCAACTGGTTATGTCATATGCTTAATGGCTGAAGGAAATATCACTCTGCTTTAATACTGAGAGGTTAATAGCCAGCTCCGGAACCGTATAGCCTCATTTAATCATAAATGGGGTAAACTATATGCTTTATATTTGAACTAAGATCCATGTAATGCATGCCTCTGATTGCTTCTGTTTGTTTTTCCTTTTCTTTGATGCTTTGTTATTGCTGGAAACTTATCTTTGTTACTTTCTTGTTATGTTATTTTAACAAGGCACACTCCGGGGGAAGGGAGGGTAGCAGGATGGGGGAGTGGGTGGAAGGAGGCTAAGGGTATTGGTAATATTATTATTTTGGTTATATTTGATCCAGAGACAGTCTGGTGTCATGTTACCATTAATCTATTTTTGTTTTGTTTCTGTGTGGCTAATTTACTTTCTTGCTTTATAGTCTGTGTTATGATATAAACTAATAAATATGTTGAATTTCAAACTACAATTCCCAGAGTCACTGCCCATATGATCCCCTTGTGGCTGGCTCAAAATTGAGATCCCAAGTTCCAATTCGTCCAGAGGCTCCATTTTAAGAACCCCTCCCCATTGACTGGTCCATTTCAGCAGTTCAGACCAAAATGAAAGAGCTACACGAAACAGTTTGTGCTGAAATGAAGACAGGTTAGACAAATTATATTTCCTCAGTCACTCCAAATGATTTCTGGCAAATAGTTATATCTTTCAACAAGGCTCCCTCTGCACATGTAGCAAAGGCAGAAACAGAGTGAATTGACAGCATCGGGTGGGATTCGAGCATTAAATACACAGTCCCCATACAAACTAATTAAGTCTGCAAGCAGACAGCTCTTAAAGAGACAGTACATGGAGGCTCAAATAGCACTCACTTGGAACCATATTTAAACATCTCAGGCCGAATACCATCCAGACTTGGAGCATTCAGGCAAGCTCCTGGAAGACTTTTGGAACCCCCATTTGCAGGGGTTACACTTGCTCATCCTACCCCTCGGTGTGGCAGCAAGGCAACATTATGCCGCAACTCTACCCATGCTTCCGCTGCATCACCACTCTTGGGCACCTCCAACAGCCACCAGAGGCTGCTTCAGGAGCGATCACTTCCACATACCCTCCCAGGAAGAGAGTGGTCCAATGGACAGTCTATCTCCCACCCCGCTGACTCCAATCAGCCGGGCTCATTCCTAACCTGGGTTGCCAGCATGGTGCAGTGTGGCGTCCAGCGCCTCAACTCTCAACACCACCAGCTGGCTCATTCCTCCAACCTTGTCAAGTCCCTTTCACCCTTCCCACCCCATCTTGTGTATCAACCCTGTTGCAGATCTTTGTGTCATCTGCAAAAATACATACTTTTCCTTCAGTCCTTCTGCAATGTCTTATAAAGACATTAAAAGGACCGGCCCAGTACTGAACAATGCAGTGCCCCACTAGTAACCCTCTTCTTCACTGTGGACTCCATTTACTATTACCCTCTGTTTCCTCTTGTTCAGCCAGTGTTTTACCCAGGCTACTACCCTGGGACCCACTCCCAGGCTGGCTAATTTGTTTATTAATCTTTTGTGTGGGACTGTGTCAAATGCCTTGCTAAAGTCTAGGTAGGCCATCTCCATAGCCCCTCCCTGGTCTACTACTTTGGTCACCCAGTCAAAGAACTCAATTAGATTTGTCTGACATGACCTTCCTGCTGTGAATCCATACTGCCTTGGGTACTGTGCCCACTGGCCTCTAGGTACTCAACAATGCTTTCCTTCAAGTGATTCCATCATTTTACCTGCCACTGAGGTCAAACTGACAGGTCTGTAGTTCCTGCCTCTGTCTTGCTCCCACTTTTGTAAGGGGAATCACATCTGCCCTCCTCCAGTCCTCTGATACCACACCATCCTCCCATGATTTATTAAAAAGGGTAGTCAGTGGTGTTATAAGTTCTTCCTTGGTTCTTTTAGAATTCTGGGGTGAATCCCATCAGGCCCCATTGCTCTATCCACCTTCAGCTTTAGGGTTCTTTCAGAACCCTTTCTTCTGTGAAAGGACTAATATCAACCCCTCCCCATCCAGAGTGCTTCTATTGACTGAATTAGGTATCTCTCCCAGCTCTCCCTTTGTGAATACTGAACATAAGTATTCATTCAATATCCCTGCTTTTTCACTGTCACTCTCTGCCCAACCACCTTCCTCTTTATTCAACCTCAGTATCCCTGCCTTATTCTTGTTTTGCTTCCTAATGTACCTTTAAAGATTTTATCCCCCTTCTTAACTGAGTTGGCTATCTTTTCCTTGGTTTGGGCCTTTACTATTCTGACTACCTTTCCTACTACCTTCAGCTTTAACTGGTACAGGTCTCTGTCCTGCTCCTTATGTGTTTCTTATACTTCCTGAATGCTATCTTTTTCTCCCTAACCTTTCCCGTCACTTCTTTTGAGAACCATAGTGTTTTTCTTTCATTTTGATATGTTTATTAGCTTCACACAAAGGCTTGTTGCCTTTAGTGGGATCTCTCCTACAAGTACAGGGTTCAGTAATACTCTACAAAGGCTTGGTTGATCTCTGTTGCCCCTGTTCTCAGGGTGTCTGCAGAGTTTCAAACTGCCACTATTCTGACCTCTCCTGTCGTTTCTTTAACTGATATGCCAGGAGCCTTCCAGCTTTTCCACAGACTCCCAAAAATTGCTGAAGCCTGAAGAGGAATATTCTGTACATTGATGCAAATAAAGACTTATTTTGACAGAGTACCGATAATGTTTGCCAGTAAGTCTAGGGAGGGCTTCCGGCTGGCCTTAAGTTTCCTCTAGGCATTTAAGGGTTTGTAATTGTGCCTCCAAATCCTTACACTTCTGCTGTTTGATAGGGCATTGTACCTGTAAGAGGCAGTGAGAGACAGATAGACCTTTACATCAAGTAACCCACTAACTATTTACAGTCTTTACAGAAAACAACAACAACAAAAAAATGAGAAACAATTCAGGACATGAAAGCAGCATGTCTTCTCCCTCTTCAGATCAGTCTCCACTGAGCTACATATCTGTATGGTATCGAGTTAGTATGACTTCACAGATCTGTATGACATCACAATTAGTATTGTTACAGGATACAGCTACTCAAACATCCAGCCCAAAGACAGACAATAAAATACTTTAGGTATCATTAATGCCAGAACTTCATACCTTTTCATTAATTTTCAAACCTGTTTAACAATTTTCAGAAAATGAAAGCTTCTGTAGCAGCCTTGTCCACATGGCTGCTTCCTATCAACTAGTATTTTAGTCATTCTCATTTCAACTAGAAAGTGGCATTGTATACATCAATTAATTTACTTTGGTACTGTCCTTTATACATTTCCTTTCTTGCACCCTGAAAGGATGTGAAGAGGAAAATGGAAACCATAGTGGAATTGGTGGGTTGGGGCTCTGGGTGGCCAACCTGACCAAGCTAAGGTGAAAACACAGGATAGAAAAGGACTGCAGAGGGTTATCAGTGCTGTTGCAACAGATTTTGGGGAAAATGATAGTGAAGAGTCCTTCCAGGTCTGATAGGGTGCTACCCTATCACACACCACTGAGTAAGAGGAAAATAGCTTGAGTAAACTCGTTTCCTAGCACTCAATGGAAGGGATGGATCTTCCACACACCCCTTTTCCAAGGGCAGCATCTTTGTTCTTCTGTGGTCCCTTCTGTTTGGTACCCTTGCCACTCCTAACATACCAACCCTTCTGCTGTACAGATGCCTTCTGTTCCTAGCAGAAATCTCAACCCTTTGTACACTGGATATTTCCTACTATAGGCCGCCACCTGTCTATACATACCTGGCCAGTAGTAATATGGTGTCAACTGAGCCAACATCTTGCTGTGGCTCAGATGTCCCAGGTACTGAGTGTGCAGTCTCCATCACCTGCTGCCGTAGGTCTGTGGCACTACCTGGGCATCTACTCTCTGGGTATGGGGATTGGGCCTCATATGGTAAAGAACTCCCTTTTGCACTTTATACTTTGAGGACTGTTTCATGCCTTCCCCCATTAACTTGTACACCTTCTTCAACTTTTACATATTGTATTAATTTCCCAATAGCAGCATCCCAGCTTGAAGCCTATTCCAGTCAGTACTATCTTGCATAACATTACTGTGACTAGGTACAGATGGCATAAAAGCAAGCAAAGTCCCTTCTGTCTCTATACAGGCCTCTTTTTTCTTGATTGGAGTCATTACCCCAAGACATTATCCCTAGTCAGAGTGGCACCTGGGTCTTGCTCACATCAATGCTGGCATCGCTGTCCTCCAGCAGATAGCAGCCTGGTAATTCAGGCAACACTGGAAGTCCTACTTCATCATGGACTCCTCCTCCAGCTGTGTCTGGGAACTGTCCCCAATCTGATTTTCCTCCAAGCCTTCCAACTGGGACCTCTCATCAACTCCCAGCACCGTTGTTCTGCCTTTAGACAGCATTGCTCTGCCTCAAGCCATCAACCTCTCAGCCAGTGGATCAGTTTTCAAGGATCTCCACCATCTGGGCATCATGTTGTACATCCAGCCTGCCTTAACAACTCTTTAGTTCCTGTGTTGAACTCATGGACTGCCATGCATTGTCCTGGGTACAGCTCAGCATCTTTGTAAAATAAGTCCTTCACAAATCGCTTGTCTCAAAGATGGTGTCCAGTTTCATTTATCTCTGAACACCTGGATGCAATCCATCTTCTCTGCCATAGCTGAGGTTAGAACTCCTTGTCTCTGGGTATCTGGAATGTCTTCTTAATCTTAAGGCATTTGGTACATTGGTCTATCTGGACATCAGGACTGCTATCCACTGAAAGCATCTCTCTGCCCACAGAATCCCTTCATTCACCATGTGTAAGAAGCAGTGAGTGACAGATACACCTTTACATCAAGTAACCCATTAACAGTGTGGTTTTATTTATAGTCTTTACAGAAACAACAAAAAAAAATTGAAAACAATTCAAGACATGAAAGCAGCATGTCCTCTCCTCTTCAGGTCAGTCTCCACTGAGCTACAGATCTGTATGGTACCACAATAATTATACAATGGCAAGAAAGAATGTGGGCTCTGATTGGTCAGTCTGGGGCTGGACCATTGATGTTATCCCAGTGCAACATCACAGATCTAGTCACCGCACCGTGCCATTTTACCTCACCCTACCCTGTAGACTGACAAGTGTTGTGGTGTGCGTTAGGGTCTTTGGGCCTTATACTTACCCATTCCATAAGAAATAGGCTTAGGTGGGTGCAGTATAGAGAATGCCTTTAGTGACTACACCCCATTTTCACTGTACGTGAAGGTTCATCACCCAAAACTCCCCTAAAATCATACTGCTCTGGTCCTTGAAATCCTTAGACCTTACTCCAATCAGCTTTGCACTTGTTTCCACCGAGGCCCCCATCTCCACTGCCATTTCTGTCGATCAAGCACTTGATATTTTAAGGATAAATTCATTGCCACCTGGAATGTCTTTGCTCCTTTCAGATGGACCAGAGTCAAGCTCTTAATGCTCTCAACCTCTAAAGGCTCCTCACCAGATGAGCTTAATCCTAAACTTCTTTACCTTTCTGGTCCTGCAATTGCTTATCCTATCTCCTTAGTCCTTAGCCTGTCCTTTATTTCTGCCTAAGTACCCTCTTCCTGGAAACATGCTGTAGTCATTCCTCTCCCAAGGGTGGTAACACATCCACTCCTAGCAACTATCACCCCTTCCCTCCTTCCTACACTTGCCAAACTTCAAGAATATTTAGTTCTTTCTCAACTATCACTCTTCCTTTCTGATTCCTTCTTCACCCCGTTCCATTCTGGTTTCGGAAGAACCACTCAACAACCACCTCCTTCCTCAGGCTTACTGACTCCATCCTTTCACCTTGTCCATCTTTATTGACCTAGCCAAAGCTTTTGACACTGTTTCCCATCCCTGCTTCTTGATTCCTCTTCGCAGCTGGCCTTGCTCTGTCAGCCACCAACTGGTTTAAATCCTACCTCATTGGCAGGATCCAGTCAGTGAGAATCCTTGATTCCATCTCCCTCCACCCCCTTCAACAGTGGTGTCCCTCAGGGCTCAGTGCTTGGTCCCTACTCTTCTCCATTTTCCTTAATGATCTTCCCACAGCCTACTCATCCTCTTCTATCCACATGTACACTGAGGATACTGTTTCATACAGTTCCAGCAAAAACCCTGCTGCTGTTCAAACCAGCTTACAGCATGACTACAACCAAGTTCAGCTCTGGTTTGCTTCTCACCAGCTTTTTTAAACATCAAGAAGAGAGTCTCAATGACCTTTGGCACCAGGCAGAGAATCTCTAGGCTCTCGGCCCTACCCACCTTCCTCACCCTTGATGGGACCATCATGGAGGACACCTCCTCATTTAGATATCTGGGAGTTTGTCTAGACCAGCACCTCAACTTCTCTGTGCATATCAATGATATCCTGAAGAAACTGCACACCAAGCTTGGTGCTCTGTACAGGAATCATAGTTGCATCCTGCTGACTGTGAGGTGCGAAATTGTCCAGAAGATGATACTCCCATCTTTGACTACTGTGACGTAATCTATGGTGCTGCTCCCAAATCTTCTCTGACCAAGTTGGACACTCTTTAACTCCTTCTGCCACTCCCACCACGGTGAACTCTATCACTCTCTAACTTTCCTTCCACTATCTCACAGACACATTGCTCACTGTGCCAAGCTAACCTCAAATTCTGGTTCAGGTTGGCTCCCTCCTATCTCTCATCCTTTCTCTCCACTCCACCCCCCACCCACTCTCTCAGATCAAATGACGCCCGCACCTTGATGGTTCCTTGCCACTCCACCCTCATCAGTAAGACTGGTTTCACCCATCATTTCCCTAAAATCTGGAATTCCCTCCCCAAAATACAACACTCCTCCTCAACTACTCCCTACCCCTGCTCTACACATTACCTTTCCCTCTGCTGTTCCTGCTTTAACCCACCTTAATACCTATGCCCAGTTTCTGCCTTCCTACCGTAACCCCCCTCCTGGCAGGGTTCTCAACATCCTGAAGGGGAAATCAGGAAATGGCTACCCTTCTCCTTATATTCAGTTCTAGCCTCTCACCTCTCTTTTCCACCTGCCCTTCTGGGTCACCAGTGTACACAACCTTACCCCATCCTTTACTCAAATAAAACTTGCGTACTACCTTGAGCCTGCTCTTGGTTCACTAATGCACTATAAATGGTTCTATCACAATATTTACTGTTTTGTACATTCATATATTCTTTTGTATGATTTTGGACATGTATTGTAATTTACCCAGTGTTCCACCACTATTTATTGTATAATAGCTTGTGTTCCAACTGTTGCACAATCTTACTATGTTGTATTGTTTGTACTACCACATACTATTGTAACTGATCATCCTTCACAACCCTATGTAACCCCTCCTCCCAGGTCGCACTCCATTAGACGAAGCAACTTGTTGTTCAGTGTGCCCTCCTGGTGAAACATTTCAATAAATAAAATAAATAAATAAGAATGGGGTGAACTTTGGGGTGGAACACGCCTAAGGCACACCTCAGTGCCCGCCACTGGCTGCAGGGTGGGGTTGGGGACAGAATGGGGAACATTACAGCTGATGATCCCAAGTCACACCCTGAAGCCTATCAGTCTCTACAGGGTGGGGTGTTACAGCTGGAAACCCTAATGCCATAGGCGTGTGTTGGTATTTTCACTCCAAATTCTCAGCATGGGCTTTTGTGACCCCACCTCATAAAGAGCGGCACTATCAGTTTATTAGCTGAAAGGTGATTTTGTACAGTGACTGCGCCATTTGACACCACAGATATGGAAACACATTTTGGGCAGGATGTGAAGAATGACAACTGTATTATTCATGAGGTGTAAAAAAGGCAATGTTGAAAACCTGGAGTGAAAATATGAAAAATTGATGAAGTCATGAGCATGCATAGAAATGCAATGCAGGTCCGTAACTGAATTATTTTGTTAATTTTTAACCACATTTTCAACATAAGCATTTTGGGACCTCCTTCATAAACAGTGGCACTGTGATTTTGTTAATTAGTCCGAAAAGTTGATTTCCCACAGGGACCAGCCACTGTATGCCACAGGTGCGAAACACATTTTGGCCAGGATGTGAAAAATGACAGCTGCACTGTTCATAAGGAGGTGGGAAAATGCCAGAGTTGAAAATCTGGCATGAAAATATTGCAAATTGCGAAGTTACAAGGGTGCGTAAACTGAGCAATGCACGCTTGTAACACAGTCATTTTATGGACTGTCATCACCAAATTTTCAACTCTGTCATTTTAGGACTTCTGCTCTCAAACGGTGTCACCGCCATTTTCTCAAACTGCCCCCAAAACTGATTTTGCACAGTAACCACGCTATTCTGCGCCGGACATGCGAAAACACATTTCGCTAGGATATGTAAAATGTCAGCTGTACTGTTCATAAGAAGGAGTGGTAAAATGCCAATTTTGAAAATCTGGAGTGAAAATATTACAAACTCATGAATTCTGGCGTGCATGGAAACTTCACAATGCACACTCGTAAAACAGCCATTATCTGGATTTTTTACAAAATTTGCAACAGCCTTTTGAGAGCCCCCTCATGAACAGTGGCACTGTTGTTTCATTGATTGGTCCCAAAAGGTGATCCCATGCAGTGACAGCGAAATCACTTTTGGGACTGAGCAACGCCATGACAGTAACTAAATTCATGAGAAGGGTCCTAATAACCCCATGTTGAAAATTTGGTGACAAAATTCCAAGAATTCGAGATATGCACCAAAGTTGAGAAAAACCTATTTATGCCATTATGCAGCTTACCGGTATTTCTTCAGTTCGCGGTCGGCTTTGAAAGAGTCCAGGCGTGTTCCGTCCACCAAGATCATCACGCAGACTCAGAGGTAAGAATGGGGTGAGGGTGTGTGGGAGACAGAGTATGTAGAGGGTGGGCGTGGGTTGGGGAGGGCCAATAGACTCGACGAGGGACCATTTCTAGTTTGCAGGTTTTAAAAATAAAACATCATGGGATTTTTTTTTCAGGGGTATTTTGCACACTGGGGTGGGCTCCCAGCATGCCACCTAACTGTTTGGGAGGACTGTAGCTGA
Source organism: Neoceratodus forsteri (assembly GCA_016271365.2). Lineage (NCBI taxonomy): Eukaryota > Metazoa > Chordata > Ceratodontiformes > Ceratodontidae > Neoceratodus > Neoceratodus forsteri. The sequence goes on from CM028129.1 coordinate 5,269,464, forward strand.
CAAGGGATTGGGCACCCTGCCAGCACACACCAAGGTGGGGAGGCAGTATGCAGATGGAGAGTGGACACCCCCATCGGCAGATTGAAGCAGGAACTGGGAGACTAAAGCTGATGGGGATTGGGCATCTGTCAGCAAAGAAAGACTGTTGGGGTGGCGCATGATGCCAAGAGTTGGGCACCCCATCAGCACAGAACTGCAATCAGTGGGGCTATTATGCCGATGGGGAGTGAGCTCCCTGTTGGCATGAACAGGTCGAGGCATGCTGACAGGGGATTGGGCACCCTGAAGTCGGCATTGCAGCAGCTGCTGGCAGTCACTGTCCGCGATGTTTATTGGACTACTTCACCAAAGGCCATGTCGGAGGCGTGTTCTGGTGCTGCTGCATAACAAGCTTGGCTCTCATTGCAGCGGACCTTTTCTCAGATGTGCTTGCCTCATTATTTGCTGCTGGTGTGGCACCTGCATGCTGCCTTATTAGGGATATTGGGAATGAGGGACGACCTACTGATGTGCCCTGCATTCGCTCACAGTGACCGCACCTCCAAATCTGCTACTACTACAATATGTTGGCTGGCGTGCACACGTGAGCCAACATAAAAATCACTCCACATGCAGATTAGGAGATAGAAAATTAGCAATTTACTGTACCCACAATTCCACACTATGTAAATCGGTTTACAGGCTATTATATTTCTGTATCACTACAGAGATAGGAGTATATCTCTTAGTAAAAAAAATCTTCTGAGCTATCAGTGTGTGATCAGTGTGTGCACAATGCTTCATTTGAAAATAAATATCTGAGATTTTATATTGTAATAACCACTACCAATAAAGGACACTGCACCTCCAAGTAAGGAAAAATGGAAGACAGCTTCATATTGCACCCACAATGTCTTGCTATATGTATTTATAAAGTAGGTGCTATAGTGTAGTCATCACTACTAAAGTATGAGACTGCACTGTTCAATACTGAAAATGTAAGTTAACTTTATAATCTACCCAGAATTATTTTTGCTGTATATAAATCAGCATATTAGCTGTTATACTGCTGTAACCATTACATTAAGATGCTATACTATAGTCACCACTACAAAAAGTAGACTGTGTTGTTGAATAAGGAAATTAAAATTGACTGTATAATCTATCCAGAATTCCTTGTTGTTGTAAATAAATCAGCATATTACCTGTTATATTGCTGTAACCACTACCAAAATAAAACTTAATTGACTTAGAGAAAGGGACTATTTTCAGGGGTTGAAAAATTTGTAGGAAACTGTAAGTCCAGGACTTATGTTACCTTTGTTCTGTAAGTCCACTGCAGGCATTAATATGTCACACCATTTTATGCCTACATTTTATTAACAAAACAATTTTTGGGTCTGTTTCCGTAGGAAGCCACAATGTCAGGATGACTGGGTCCAGGATACTAGGTTTGCTTATAGCCCAGCCCCAAAAGAAAAAGTAACTGCTGGCTTCTACCAGTTACCAGCCCAGCCTTACCAAAAGTAGGTGATAAGCAAAAAGATGTCCGACCTCTGCTCAATTCAAACTGGGTCCACCAGAACCCTAGGCTTGCTTCCAACACAGCCCCACTAAATTAATTGACTTCAGCTGCTGTCTGTCACAAGTCCAGCTCAAATTACCCCACCCCCAAAAATATAAAAAAATCTTTTGGATAAATATTGGAGCCTTTAATGGCCATATTACGCTTGCTTGAGTCCCTGATTTAAAATTAGCTTCCATCCAATATTGATTTCATGATCTAAGTACCCAGTAGGCTGCCTTTTTTAATTCAATTTATTTATGGCAATAATTAAAGTTTTTACCTGTACTGGAGGGTCTAGAGTGAGAAAGACACGCCTGTATCAGCGCTCTCTAGTTAGATGGTGCGGTAAAGTCATTCACACATGTGCAGATTGATCCAACCATGATACAGAAGCAGAATGTTCGCTCCTCCGTCCTGCGTTCATCTGTGCTCTGCAGCTCTGTACTCCACTCAGACTGCTGCAATGGAGTTAAATGCTCTTGGCGGGGTTGCTGCTGCTGTTATCTCCCGGCTGCTGTGATTGGCTCCCAGTGGGGGAGATGGGAAGAGGAGGATTGCTTGCTTTGTAGTCCACAGGCAGACGCTTGTAGTCTCTTCTCAGCACACCTCAGTGTATGCACGGCTACAAAGCTGAAACAGGCAAGCAAGTCCATCGGACTGAAAAGAGCCAAGCTAAAGTCCAGTGTCAGATTGCAAGCGTCACAGACCTCGGACTTGGGGATTTTTCATCCCTGATTTTATGTCTAAATGTTAAAATGTAAAGTATGTAGAGGAGCCATTGTATAATAGTAGTAATGGGTTCTACGATGCGGTTCGACAACACTTTCATCAACCGGCATCTCAGCAACGGATTTATGTTGACGCAAGATCGACAGACATAAATCTTGTATATCTCAGTCCTGTTCTTCTATCTGGGGCTTCACCCCCAAACACTCCATGTGGGGTTGCCCCCTGCACCCCCCATACTTTGGATTATCAACTCCAGTCAGAGTTGATTCAAGGAGGGTGCAGGACTGTGAGACAATGTGCCCTATCTTGGGTGCACCAACACAGTGACCTGTCAGCAAAGTGTTGATTTTGCTGACAGCGAGTATGTCACTGTGTTGGCGTCACTGTCGGGTTGGCATGCCATATAATGCACTCAGGGTGTGTGCCATGTTGGGATAACGTCACTTCTAGGGTGTTGGATGCACTTGACCTCATGCCCAACCACCTGAGGTGTGACATTATCCCACTCATGACACACACCCTCTTGTGCATTATTACTTAAAGTGATTTTTGTGGATTTGCTATAGCAAATGGGAGTAGTAACCTGTAAGAGTTGTGATTAAATCTTCTACCATTCAAACTGCCAAAAGTGCTGTTTTCCATTAAATAAAGTCTTTTATTTCTGTGCTCTGCTTCATTTGCATAACCTGACCCTTTTTTCTCAGTGCTGCAACTCCCAATTGTGATATCATGCAAGGGAAACAACATTTTTAACCACTGTTGTGAAACAGAGACATATGTTGGTCAGTCTTCGTATTGCAGACATCTACACTACTGACATAGAAGACTATATTCTCAGTAAAGAAATCTTGTCAGCTAAATACTATATGCACAATGCCTTGTTTTGGAAATAAACATAGGAGAGCTTCTATCGTCGAAGCCACTACAGAAAAATGAGACTGCACCTCACAGTAAAGGAATTGGAAAACACCTTCTTATTGCACTTATAATGCCTTGCTATGCCATCTACATATTACGTGCAGTCACCACCACCAAAATAAGGGAGTGCACACCTCTGAGTTACTAACATTTACATTAACATTATAATTTACCCAGAATTCCTTGGTGCTGTATGTAAAGCATTGACAGTTCCCTTTGCATGACATAATTTGGGGTGCACATAAAAGTGGAGGAACAGTGCCAATAAAATATAAATAACATTGTCTATGACAGATTTTTTACAAAACAAATTGTAGCTTCAACATCTGAAGCATAAGCGGCAATGGCATACTATGTAAAAAAGGCATATCTGAAACCTTGCAAAATCACTTTGAGTATGACATCATAATTCATAGTGTTATGGATACAGCTACTCAAACAGCCAGCCCAAGGACAGACAATAAAATACTTTAGGTGCTACTGTACAAATGCAAAATGTCATACCTTTTCATCCATTTCAAGCCTTTTTAACAATTTTAGTCAATAAAGCTTCTGCAGCAGCCTTGTCCACATGGCTGCTTCCTATTGGCTGGTATTTTAGTCATTCTCATTTCAATTAGAAAATAACATTTTATACATCAATTAATTTACTTTGGTACTGTCCTTTATACATTTCCTTTCTTGGACCCTGAAAGGATGTGGAGAGGAAAATGGAAACCACAGAGGGTTAGAGACTATGAAAAGAATAGGGAGGGTTCTACAGGTGGTCAAACTGACACACGCTAAGGTGAAAACACAGGATAGAAAAGGATCGTAAAAGTTATCAGCACTGTTGCAACAGACTTGGGAATAAAAATTCAAGTGCAGAGTCTTTTCAGGTCTGATAGGGTGCTACCCTATCAAATGCCTCCCCTGATTAAGAGAAATAGTTTGAATGAACTCAGTTCCTAGTACTCAAGGAAGGAATGGAACTACCACCCCTTCTTCCAATTGGACCATCTTTTTCTTCTGTGCCCCCTTCCTTTTGTACCCTTGCCACTCCTAACATACAAACTCATCGCTGTACAGACGCTTCTGTTTCCAGCCGAAATCTTTGCCCCTTGTACACAAGACAGGTCCTGCTATAGGCTGCCAGCTGTCTATACATATCCAGCTAGTAGTAATTTGATTAATTTTGCTGTGGTTCAGATGCCCACAGGTTCTGGAGTGTGCAGCTCCATCACCCTGCTACAGGTAGATCTGTGGCACTACTACCTGGCGTCCACTCTCTGGGTACAGGGATTGGGCCTCATATGTAAAGAACAACCATTTGCACTTCATTCCATGAAGACTGTCTCATGCCCACCCCACCATTAGCTTGTACACCTTCTTCAACTTTTACATATTGCATTCATTTACCAATAGCAGCATCCTCAGCTTGAAGCCTACCCACTCAGTACTATCTTGCATAACATTACTATAGCTAGATACAGACAGCATGAAGCAAGCAAAAGTCCCTTCGGTCTCTATACAGGCCTCTTCTTTCTTGATTGGAGTTGTTACCCCCAAGACAGTATTCCTAGTCATAGTCACATTGGGTCTTGCTCACATCCACGTTGGCATCTTCGTCCTCCAGCAGATAGCAACCTGGAAACTCGGACAACACTGGAAAGTCCATGCTCCACCATGGACTCCTCCTTCCCAGCTGTGTCTGGGAACTGTCCCCTCCGATTCTTCCTCCAAGCCTTCTGACTGGGACCTCTCCATTAACTCCTGGCAACAGTGTTCTGCCTCTAGACAGCATTGCTCTGCCTCAAGCCATCAACCACTCAGCCAATGGATCAGTTTTATGAGGATCTCCACCATCTGGGTGTCATCTTGCATCTCCAGCCTGCCATGACCACTCTTTAGTTCCTCTGTTGAAGTCATGGACTGCCATGCATTGTCCTGGGTACAGATCAGCATCTTTGTAAAAGAGTCCTGCACAAATCTCTGCATGCTTGTCTCAAAGGTGGTGTCCATCTTTATTTTTCTCAAAGCATCTGGATCCAACCCAGCTCCTCTTTCATAGCTCTGGTCAGAACTCCTTGTCTCTGGGTATCTGGAACATCTTCTTGAGGCCTTTGGTACATTGGACTTTCTGGATGTCAGGACTGGCATTCATTGAGATTGCCTCTCTCCCACAAATCCCTCTTCAAACACCATGCATAAGAAGCAGTGATTGACAGATAGATCTTTACATCAAGTAATCCACTAACGTGTGTGGTTTTATTTGCAGTCTTAACAGAAAAAAAAAAAAAAGAAACATTAGAAAACAATTCATGACATGAAAACAGCATGTACTCTCTCCTTCAAATCAGTCTCCACTGAGCTACGGATCAGAATGGTATCCACAATTACTATGACATCACAGATCAGTATAAAATCACAATTAGTACTGTTACTATGTATTGTCGTCCCCGGAGCCACTCATTGTTGAAAATGAGTGGTTTCACCTGCCTTCATCTGACGGAGAAAAGCAAAGTGAAACTGAGCTGTCCTGGCTCAAGCTTAAGGCAAAATAAACCACTTGTTTTCAGCAGTGAGTGGTGATGGGGACGTATTAATATATTATTGATCGAGTGATCAATAATATATATTTTTTCAAAATTCCAAGAACGTGCCCATTTCAGGGCATTTGTGTATGAGATGCTTTTCAAAGAATAAGAGAGCCTCATGTGCAGGGGAAAGGAGCACTCTGATTGGTCTGGAGCGCTCCCTCAATCTATAATGTAGAGTACAGGGTTAAGTATGGGGCTTAAGAATAGCTGCCGCCCTTTAATCTAAGAACAGAATGCTTCTGCTAATGCTATGGTCACATGTAATGCTAATTATTGCCTGCAGGGGCAGGAAACCCCATTATCCATTTCCTCTTGTCAGTCTGTGTTTGTACCTCATGCTGATGAGATGTCCCTGCTTATGTTCCTGAACAAATCTAATATTGTTTATTATTATATGCATCCGACTCAGTTCGTTCAGTACCAGCAGATGACTATTGCAGAAGCAACTGATGGGAAAGCAGAAATTGGAGAAGTCAAGGGGTCCCATGGCAGACCAAATATCAAAACACCACACATGGTGGAGAATACGCCCTTCTTCTGCTGAAGACTCCCATCTCACTTATCTGCATCGTTGGGTACACCAGAGTCCTCTTACAAGTGGGACTGAACTGTTTGCATGCTAAGAAAAATCAATCTGGTGGCAGAGAGGAGAATCAAACTGAACTGTATCCTGCTCAATATCTAATCCTCCTGCCAATCTGCCTCAGAATATATATATATATATATATATATATATATATATGAATGTGGGACCCTATTGAATCAAACTGAACTGTATCCTGCTCAATATCTAATCCTCCTGCCAATCTACCTCAGAAATATCATATATATAGTATATAAATGAATGTGGGACCCTGCTGCTGTTCCAGTATGCTAGAACAGTCTGAATGCACAGTCTGGAGAATATTTATTTTGTAGTTTGGCTGCAGAGGGACAGAAACTACAAATGCCTACAGCAGTCTGCTTAAAAATAAAAGCGTTGTATACCTCTGACTAGCAGCTCCACACTGAACAGTTTTAATTCAAATGGGCCAACACCTGTTCCCACAGGAGCTGCCAGTTACTACACCAGCAGCAAACTCAACCACTCTGGGTTTTCACTTAAGCTCCCCTTGCCTTTCAGCTGCATAGGGAGGATTGCTGCACTGACAAGACCAAGTCATCAAGGAATTAAACTACATGCATCCTGCTGCCATAATCGACCGGAGCTCCTCATTGAATAGCCTGCTCTTTTCCCACCAGTGGCTACACATCATGCTACCACTGCACCAAGCTCACTTGGCCATCACAAAACGGGCTCCTCCCCACAAACAGAACTGCTCCCAATCCACCTCCACAGCTATTCTGGGGCCCTACTTGCCATGGAGGAAGGCCCTGAGTACCACTAACCTGGTTCTGTCTGCTCCTAAACTTCTTTATTTCTCCCTCTCTTCCCTCTCAAGCTCTCCAATCCTTATTCCTTGCCCTTGACACTGCCTCTGAGTTCCTTTTCTTTTCTGTACATAAATGTTACTGTTTAAGTTGTGGCCTTGTTAAACGGCTTACTGATTGTTTGTAACACTGTCTACTATGTTTTTTGTACTTAATGACATGAAACCTGTGTAAAGAGCCTTGGCTCAAAGGTATTAATTCCTAGAACAATAAACTTCAAACTTCAAACTCACATTAACTTGAGGAGCTAGTCTGGCCTACTTCCTCCCCAACAGCTGCAACTCATTACAGAGCAGCTGCAGCACCTGTCAACCCCTGCCTCTTACCTTGCAACCCCTGCTCACCACATTCAGCTGCTCTGTACCTCCACCCACACCCACAAGTTGTTGTGCTCCTTTACTGCTGCTACGGACTACGCAGCTCAACTCCTCCCTCAGTGGGCTATCAGCCTTGCACCCCAACCAGTTCCAATCTCAGTAACCATGAAAGAGAGCCTTTCCAATAACCACACCCTCACTCCTCCAGCAGCATGGAGTGCTGCTCCATAACAGCTGCACTGGACCGTGACTCAACATCGGACCACAAGTCTCCTGCTCAGAGTCTGTTTCACTGCTCAGCCACGCACTGCAAACAGGACCCTCTTCATAACAATACAGACTGCAGGAAGAGCAATTCCCCTCACTCTAAAAAAAGGGCCATAAATCAATACTTGGGTCAGAAACACAAGCATCTCACTCTGAATAAAATGTGGGGCACATTCAGATGAAACAAGAGCGAGGACACAATTTGGAGGCAGAGGAAAAAACAAACAAACAAAAAAATAGCAGAGCACAATCACTCACTGCAAAGGGTAAACAGTAAATAAAATAAATAGAAACAGCCTGGGAAATGAACAGAATAATAACAATAAAAGCACAAGCACAGTAAACTAAACAGTGCAGCATGTACTGTAACTCTGGACATTCCTCAACAAAGGTGCTCTCACTGTGCTGTGCATGTTGCACCATAGCGGATCTTGCTGCCCAACTACAGGATGCTTGGACTATAATATACAACCTCCAATACAGGGAACTCTATAGTACACCTCCTCAACCCCACACCACCACCAGTACCAGCATGTCAGCCAGGGGCCAGGACTTGAGGCAGGGCCAGAGACTGGCAGGTGATAAGGAAAGAGGCATCATAGGAGGGCCAGGAAGGAAGCCAAAACCAGGAGCATTTCCCTGCCATCCAAACCAAAAACAGGTTCGCTTCACTGCTACCAACCACAGACAAAGTAATACAAGGTAAAGAAATCAAACCACCAAAATGTAACACACCAATTAAAACCAATACCAACCACAGACAAAGTAATATTAGGAAAATAAATCAAACCACCAAAAAGACTAACACTTCAAATAAAACCAATACAAACTACAACAAAAACAAAAATAATAATACTCAGAATATAACCAACAACAATACCAAAACCAAATGCAATAACAACAAAAATACTAAAACTCAAAATAAAATGAAATAAATATAAACAAAAGCAAAATCCTCATAATCTGGGATTCCATGATCCGAGGAGTGGAGCACCACCTAACACAAAATGATAAAAGCGACATTGTGGTAAAGTGTCTACCAGCAGCCTCTGCAAGTAGGGACACTAACCTTATAAAACAATTGGGCAGGAATCAGGGATGTTACACATATAACAATACACCTTAGCACCAATGGAGTTTGCCCTTTAAGGGGCAGACCAGGTTGTCCTGGTGCACCACTTTCCTTTCATTAGGATGGTTGTGCTCAGAAGGGAGGGGAAGGAAGGGAGGGGACAGGGATAGAACAATGGCCAGGCAACAGGAAGGGAGGGGAAGTGGAGGCACATAATGGACAGCACAGAGGGTTTCAGCCACTTTTGCTGGAGTTTTGATTCACTTTAACTGCAGCACATCGGATTGGCATATTAATTTGGAGGTCTGTACACAAAGAGAAAGAGGTAAGGAAATAACTAATTTGGTGAGAGTATTTGAAGTTTGTTTAAAAAGAGAGAAAAGAAGGAAGCAGGTGGCTAATAAAATTATAAGATGCTTGAAATTCAAAAAAAAGGAGAAAAATGCATTGTTTATGGTTTGGGTACAGTGATAACAAGGCTGTTTTGTAGAGCAGAGGTGAAGGGGCTGAAGAAAGGAAGCTGATGTGGAATTGTGCATCCCAGTTTAGAGGATTTTTGACCTGAATGTAGCAGTTATGGAGATTGCAGCAGTTACAGCGATAGCAAGGCTGTTTTGTAGAGCAGAGTTGAAATGCTGAAGAAGGGAAGCTGAGGTTTACTTGTACAGTGCCAGTTAAAAAGTTTTGTGAAGAATGCAACAGTGTTTGCCCGTGGGGGGGTCTAGCAGAGAAGAGGCATTGGGACAGTTTTGTGGATCAAGAGATCGGAGTAGTGGGCAAAAAGTTGCAGAGTTGAGGTTGGACTGAAAAGCCTGGGACTTTGGGCTGTTTTATCACCTCAGAAGAGTTTAGTTTTGTAGTGGGTCCCAAAATCTACGAGGTGGCATGAGCGCCGACACGGGCGGCCACGTGGCAAGGACATCACAGCCTAAAAAGAATAATGTGAGCCAGAAAAGGGCTTGGGGGTGAGCCCTGTGGGAATGCAGGAGAGGGAGAAGGCATTGGTTACAAGGGGACGAGGTAGGCAATTAGAGGCCTGGGTGCATGGATAGCACTCGTGAAACGCATGGCATGACATCACACACCCAGAGAACCATGCAGAGCTAAAGAAAAGGGTTTGACAAGCTGGGAAAGAGCCTAGGGATGGCAGACAGGGTATACAGGGCGTAATGTGGAGAAGCAGACCAAGCCGGGCAGGGTAGCAGCAGACAAAGGGAGAATGCAGCCAGAGGCATGTGAGGGCATGCCAAAGGGGGATGTATGGGCCAAATAAAGGCCTCAAGAGGCAGCGCAGTGGATGCAAGCGTGGCCACAGGTGGTCAGATGCCGGCTGTGGGGCACAAAATGAGAAGTGGGCCCAACAGGGCAAGAGCATGATGGTGGAAGCAGGGGAGTAGGAGCAAAACAGGGCTGTCAGGAGAAGGGTGAGGTTTTTAAGATGAAAAGCCACATGGCATGGCCAGAGACAAACAGGACAAGGGGAAGGGAATGGATACACTGGAGGGTCAGCAGCCATAGCGAGGGCATGCAGGGGGAAAAAGGTTTAGGCTTGGAAGGCCACAAGAGGTGGTGCTTAAGATGTTTTGATGGCCATGAGCTTGAGGCCTGAAGGGGCACAGAGGGGGCCCTGGTATTGAGGGGCCTGGCCAGGTGGCATGACGTCACACGCCAGAGAGCCAAATGAAGAAGGAGGCCCAAGAAAGGTTTGTTATTCGGGAACAGGGTTCGATAATGGGAGGGAAGGATCTGCCACGGAAGGAGACTGTGGCCTAGAGTGGGAGGGGTACCATTTGAGGGATAAGCAGCACCCAGCAACCGGCTAGAGGGCTGGGGGGCAGTGCAGGACGGGGAGCGGAGAAGCTGGGAAGCTTAGCAGCCATAGAATGGCGAGGCATGCAAGGGGGAGAGCTAGACCTGACAGCCACAGGAGGCAATGTTTTTAAGCATTTAGGCCCTGGAAGGGGAAATAAAAAAACACACAAGGCGACATTGGTTGACTGTTTCTTCAAAAATGGGGCTGGTCATAGGGGAGGTTTATGGGACAAGTAGTTTAACGGAATTTTCATTTCTTGTCTATGGGGGCTCTTCCATATGAAGGCATGCTGTAAAACATAAATTAACAACAGAATCTTGTTTTCTTCCTGTCAGTTGTCTTCACAGTTAAAAGGATCAAAGGACATGGCACCAAGAAGAGCAGGCCATCAAAGGAAGACACTTACAGGGCTTATAATCGAGTTGGCAGAAAAAGCCAATAGAATGTGGGAACTGGTGGAAGGGGAGGAACCAGGAGACCTGGAGAAAAGGAAAGGGACTGGAAAAGGGGAGAGGGAAATGACCTACTGAAAGGCCATGCAGTCCCACTAGGGTACAACCATTAGCAGCGGACCCACCAAGGTGGCTGATCCTGCACTCTGCAGCCCATAGACCAGGTACCACCCAGTACCTTCTCAAGAACAAGTCAAGATCCCCTTGGGGAACCCAGACCAGATCCACAGAACATAGTGATTCCTCTGCAACCCCTAGTGTTTCAACCACCCCTCAACCACAGGTGCTATACTGGGGCACCAGGAAGATGCCAGGCAACAAGGCTCAGACAAGGACACAGGTAACACAACTGCGCAGTGGGTGACAGTATAAAAGAATATATAAGTCAAATTGTGTTAGCACTGGGGACAGGAGGTTTAGGGCAAATGGAATCAGCTCTGTCAGAGATTAGATGGAGAAAGAGGTGCTGAACAGAAATGAAGGGGTACAGAGAGAAAGAAGGAAAATGGTACAAGGGAGATAAGTACCCGGGATGAGGGTAGGTGAGCATGTTCCCACTGGCCACAAAGGAAAAAATATGGAAAGGAGAGTATGTGGATATTCGCTTTGGTGAGCCGGAAGTGACAGTTAAGTATGAAGCAGAGAACATAGGAAAGAGTGAAATGGCAGCAGCGGTAATGTTCTTTGGGAAGAAGGAGGAGGACAAATTCACAAAAGGGAAGACTTTGGGATGGTGGGTTAGTAGGTTTTGCCACCTTCTCAGCCATTGTCCTGGAGAATAAGCTGGGTTGGGCATCCCGCTCATCACATACTCCTATTAATAAGGCGGCAAAAGCAAAAGGGGGTTGGGGTGAATATATTTATGACAAATTTTTCAGCAGAGAATGGCAACATACGGGGATGTAAGATGGGATATGAAGCAGCCAGGCTTATGGACAGATTATGTAATGGATCAATCCACACCGAAGAGGGAGTGGGAGGAAGGGTTATGCCCCAGAGGTGCTGCTGGGCTTATGACAGGGTCTTTTGTTCATGGCCTTCAATGTCGTTTTCGCACGCAATTTCAAAATGCGGGGAATGCACCCGGCAAGCAGATGCAAACGACATAGGCCCAGAAGCACACAGGGACCCGGGGTCATGAGTTCAGGTCAACAGTTTTTAAGAGGGACAGGGGTTTAAAGGGAGGTATGGAACGGAGGGGGGTGGGGAACACGAGTAGAGGAGGTCAGAATCACTGACCGGAAACCAAGCACTAAGCTAGAGGAGGGACCAGGAGGGTAAACGGGAAGAAAGGCAGAGAGCAGTTTGGGGTGGCTAGAACCCCCATCAGGGTTAGAGCATGAGACAATTTGGTTGGACAGATATCCGAACAAAAGAGTAGCGGATATGATCATGAAGGTTTTTCCACAGGTTTTTCACTGCAGTGTGAGGGTCCCAGACAAGCGAGAGAGGTGAGCAACCGGTCGGTCAAGGAGGGAAGAGATGTTAGGACAGAAGATGAGAGGAAAGGCAGCAGGGGAGTAGAAGGCCCATTTGATACCCCATTGCGGACCACTGGATTTACTATTGGGCTTGGTAACCAAGAAACAAGAAGGGGAGGCATAGTGATTCACCACACTATCCTATCCAGAAGGGATTCAGTGAATGATTTTATCTGGGAGGAGTATAGTAAGGTGACATATGCGAATTAGAGGATGCAGTCCGATAATCCGGCTACTAAGGACGATGGATGGCAAAATGGATATCAAATCTGTGTTCAGACTGCTGCCAGTTAGGAGAGAGAGACTGGGACCTATTGGGTTTTAAAATTGGGGGTCAGTACTATTTTGAAAAAGCAATGCCTATGGGATGTTCTATAGCATGTGCAACATTTGAAGCATTCAGCACCTGTTTGCAGTGGATATTTCAAGAGAAAACTGGTTATAAAACAGTCATCCACTATATGGATGATTTTCTTTCATTGGTAGGTGGGAGGAGACGCAACATATGCTCGCCAGGTTTCAAGAACTGTGCAAAGAATTAGGGTTACACTGGCACCGGAGAAAACAGAAGGGCCCAGCAGGGTGCTTGAATTCTGAGTATTGAAATAGATGCTCAAGGAATATTCAGAGCTGCCGGACAAAAAAGTGAAAAACTGAAATAACTGATCCAAGTACACACCAGCAGGAAGGTACAACTAAAACAAGTACAGCAGGTACTGGGGCACCTGAACTTCCTGCAGGGCTATTGGACCAGGAAGGCATTCACAAAAGGTTAGCAGGGCTACAGCGGTGTCACCAGACCACACTTGGGCAGACCTGACAAAAGGTGTCAGGGAGGATTTTAAAGTATGGGAGGAATTCTCAGGGAGTATAATGGCTGCTCTTTCTGGCAAGAGGAGGGTGTATAACACAGACCTCGATCTTTACATAGATGCTGTCGGGGGTAAGCATGGGGGCTACCTGAGGGGCAGATGGTTTGCAGAACCATGGCCTGCTAACTGGGTAAGGGATGGCAAGGTAAGAGATATAACATTGTTAGAGATCATGCCCATCTGGACATGTACCCTGGTTTGGGGGAAGAATTATGGGATCAGAGAGTGACATTCTGGTGTGATAATAGAGCAGTGGTGGAGGTCCTAAACAACAGGGGAGCCAGGTCAGAAACGGTCATGCAAGTATTGTGACATTTAGTGTTAAGAGCCTTGCAGCTTAACATGTCATTCAGAGCAAAACACATAGATGGGGTGCACAATACCCTGACTGACAGCCTTTCCCATCTGCAGCTGGACCATTTTCGGAGGATGGCGCCAACAGCGGAGGAGCAAAACGCCCATACCAACAAACATCTGGGACATTGTAAAGAAGGGCGGAACTGTTGTTTCACAGTTCATGGGCACCTCGGACTTGAGGGCCTCGATGGGGCCTGGCGAGTGTTTCAAACATTCAGGGCAACACACCAGATGGAGGTAAGTAGGCCACCACAGAGGAACAGTAAGGAAAGTTCACTGTGGAGCAGTGGCAAAGGAACAGCTCCACACCACAATGGGGGTCTACACGGCAGGGATTAGTGTTATCTGCAGTCTAAAGGATGGAAGGACCTGGCAAAATTATTGCTCATTAGGACGAATGATGCAGGGATGTGGTAGGTTGAAACAAGGGCCAGTAGACAATAGAAGACCAATAGGGGAGCAATGGCTATAAAACTAAAGTTTGCTCCCGCAATATGAGATCAAAGACCGAGGCCCAGCTATTTCACAAGATTTGTGTTGTAATGTTTGCAGGGACCATGAGAGTGAGTGAGGTAGGCTACAAAAAAGACAAGGAAGGGGGATTAGAATGGGAAGATATAAGCTGGGATGACAGAGATACAGATCAAGATTAAGAGGTCAAAAACAGATCAAAGGGGACAGGTTGCATAGTGACACTAAACAGCCAGGTAGAGGCTTAGTATGCCCAGTGAAGGCTTTGTGGGCTTTCGCCACAGAGCATGGGACCAGGACAGGAGATTATTTGTTCATGGTGATGGAAGAAGGGTCACGGTTATCAAGTCACAGCATTGCTCAAAAAGGCATGCAATTTCCTGGGAGGACCCGCTAATTATTCATCCCACTCTTGTGGATTGGAGCTGCCACAGTGGCAGGGCGGCAAAACTGAATAATGTTTTGAAAGGATGCTGGCAGTCTGCCAGTTATAAGAGATACATTTGAGCACTGAAGTAAGAAAATGAACGTATTGCCTTTGTTTTTCGTTACAGATGTGGAGACAAATGGGGACAGGGAGGACAGGGAGGGGATACTACAGTGAGGAAACTAAGAGCATGTATAAGATAATTATTTTGCTTAAACCCCATAGGAAGAGGAGGATCACAGTATGGATCTGTAGCCACCCTATATTTATTGGGCAGAAAGGAGAGCAGAGAAAAGGCTGGGGAAAGCAGCTGTACCAAGATGTGAAACAGTGTAGGTTGGTCTGGCGTGGCATCCGAGGGGATGATGGGCACAACTGCTTCCAACTTGAAGGAACCTAAGAATGGTGACCCAGTCCAGACTTAATTATTATACATTTGGGGCAACGACCTTGCAGGCAAGCTGCGGTAGATACACATACTTGCAGATAAAAGGGACCTGAAACTATACAGCAGTGGTGGCCTCAGGTGTCTTGTCTGGTCAGATATGATACCAAGGAGGGTTTGAGGCAGGAGCACAGCCATAGAGCTGTGGACAGGGCCAGGAAAAGATGAACAGAAGGGTAGGACATTGGTAAGGAATATGGAGGACAGATAATACTTGCGGGTGTAGAAGAATGGATAGAAGATTTCTACAGATCAGATGGGGTGCACCTGTTGGATCTAGCTATAGACATGTTTAACACAGAAACAATGGGCTTTATAGAGCACGGAGGAGACACGAAAAAATGGAATATAAAAAAAAAAGGAAAAGAGAAGGATTAGGAAGGATCTTCCTGAGGTAAGGGGATAATATCCTAATGAGGGGAAAGTCAGTCATCCAACTGAAGATGGAGACTGGCTAGTGGGGAAAAAGGGGGAAGGAGTGGAGGGGGGGAAGGAATAACACTGAAAGAGGAAGAAGATGAAGGAGAAAGCTGTCTTGGTTTTCACCGTTACCTAACAGAAAAGGAAAAGAAGAAGGCAACCAGGTTTTCACCTGGGGGAGAAAAAACAGAAGAACGAGGATGATCAGAGATTGATATATGGATGAAAATAAATGAAATTCTGAGAGATATACAATAAAAGATGATGAAATGGAACATGGAATTATGATATATAAATAAATTAATTGCCAATCTGAGCACAACAACAAACAATGTCTCTGTCTCTTTGTGAGGAAGGGGAATCTGGGACAATGACTTGGCAAATGACACAGTTCAGGAGGCCAAGAAACACTTTGAGACCTGGCCAACAAACTTTCTTTGCTTCCATCCAAATTAGACTTCTAAGAAGTGCTGCCAGTGTGGAAAAAAAGGAAAAGCATTAAGTGAGTCAAAGAGATTGAAGTGCTTAATTCAACTCATAGCTGCGTGATTGGTGCCAAGACAAGGGATACCACTACATAGGAACTGGCACAACTTTGGGAAGAGATTTCTTTAAATATGATGGATTGCACCTAAACAAAGAAGGTGTGCAAGCATTCAAATAAAAATGTGATGTCTATTCATGTGGTTTTAACTAAATAAAGGGGAGTATGACGCAGTTCACTTCCCTGCCATTGAGTGGCTGGTCATAACTCCCCAAATGCCAAATGTGTGCATACATCCTCAGAAAACAAATCAGAGCCAACATCTGACCAAACCAGTAACCTCCATAACTCTTGGCTGGAAAGAGCAAATTGAGCAGTCCAGGAGAAGGGCACAACCTTGTGCCAAAAAGGATGTACATTCCTGGAAGGCAATGGTTGCACATACTAGAGCCTAACCAACAAACTTCCTGAACTCACAGCCATCTTGGAAACAAAAAGGTTGGACTGGGTGGCTGTAACAGAAAGTAGTTCACAGATAGGATACGGCCATTCCGGTTACAATCTGTTTAGGAAAGATAGGCAGGGCAAAAAAAAAATAGTGAGGCCTACAGCCATTTACATTCGGGAGGAAATAAAAGCCAAGAAGTAAAGAGCAACCTGGGGACTTTGAGTCACTGTGGCTAACAGTAGACATGGGCAAGGAAAACCCTTCAGCATCGACATCGTTTACAGGACCCCAAATCAAGGAGATAAAGGAGACAAAGACCTAATAGAGGAAATCCACAAAATGTCTGATAAAGGTGAAGTAATACTGGTGGGGACTTCAGACTTCAACCTACCAGATATTAACTGGAGCACACTAATGGCAGCAACAACAAGAATCAGGGACTTCTTATTGTCACTACAAGGCACAAGATTGGGCCAACTTTTAAAAACCCAACAAGGGAGATGCCATTTTCGATCTTGTCCTCACAAACTCGGAAAGGATCAAGGACAGTGAAATGGGATGCTATATGGGCAACAGCGACCATCGTATGGTAAGCTTTAAGGTAAACACAACACAGGACACCAGCTATTCAAAGATTAAGGTGCTAGATTTCAGAAAGGCTGACTTCTAAAAATAAGGAAAACATAAGTAGCCAGTTAATGGAAATAGAGGTTGAGGAGGTGGAGGTCATGGGGAGTCTCAAAAAGCAATAAAGACTGCCACAGATCAATGTGCCAGATGGGTCAGCAAAGCAAAAGAAAAAATATCCTCTATGGTTTTCCAAGGAAGTAGCTACTACAGTCAAAGAAAAAAGAAGGCGTACAGCATATACCAGGAAACTAAAACTGAGAATGACTGGGAGTCATACAAGGAAAAAAATGAGAGCCTAACAAACAAATAAGAAAGGCAAAAGCCGAGAGAGGAAAAGATAGCAGAAGGGGTAAAGAGAAGAAACAAATCATTTTTAGATACATTAGGGAACATAGGAAGGCAAAAGGGGATAGTAAAGATTGCTACTGGAGAAGGAAATGCACCAAACATGACCCAGAGAAAGCGAAATCTGAACAAATACTTCTGCTTGGTATTTACCAAAGAGGACCCAGGGATGGCACAGCCCTGAAAAAAAAAAAAAACATGACCAGGGGTAGACACGGTCCCTTTACAGAAGCCAAAGTATGGGAGGTGTTAAATAAACTAAAAGCAGACAAAGCCATGGGACCAGGACGAGATGCACCCCAGAATCCTTAGGAACTGGGGCAGAATTAGTAGCCCTCTGGCACTTCAATTCACGAAATCCTTGAAGAGCATTGTGGTACCCAAAGACTGGAAAAGGCAATAGTGATTCCACTTCACAAATCAGGCAGCAACAAATAGGCTAGTAATTATAGACCGGTGAGCCTCACATCTATAGTAGGGAAACTAATGGGGTCACTACTCAAACAGAGGATCAGAGCATTGCTCAAAACTAGCAGCAACAAGACCTTAAACAGCATGGTTTTACAGCAGGTAGGTCATGCCAGACAAATCTGCTCAAGTTTTTGACTACACCACAAAATAGTGAATGACGGAGGGGCAGTAGATGTGGTCTATCTAGACTTTAGTAAGGCCTTCGACTCAGTTCCACACAGAAGACTGGTAAAGAAGCTTGACCACACAGGATTTGTTCCAGAAGTAGTCAGATGGGTACAAAGCTGGTTACAATGCAGAACCCAGAGGGTACAGGTTAATGGAATGCAATCGACAGAAGGCAGGGTGACCAGCGGGGTGCCCCAGGGCCTCTGCTTTCAATATTTTATAGCAGACATTGCTGACAGACTGGAAGGAAGGTATGTCTGTTTGTAGATGACACCAAAATATGTAACAGGGTGGACACCTCAGAAGGAGTGCAAGATGGAAGCCAACCTCAAGAAACTAGAAGAATGGTCTGGAGTGTGGCAGCTGAGATTTAATGCCAAAAGTGCAAGGTCATGCACATAGGAAAGAAAAATCCAAGAAAGGAGTACTACCTAGGAGGTGAAAGACTGGCAGCCTCAAACCAGGAAAGAGATCAGGGAATCATGATCTTAGATGACCTGAAGGTTAGTAGCAGTGTGAGTAGGCAACATTGAAGGCCAACAGAATGCTGAGCTGCTTCGGGAAGGGAATCATGAGCAGGAGGAGAAAGGTGGTACTACCACTGTATAGATCACTGGTCAGCCCTCACCTGGAATATGGAGTCCAATTCTGGAGGCCTCACTTCAGGAAGGACATTGACTGGGTGGAAACAGTACAGAGAAATGCAACAAAATGGTACAGGGTCTGCAGTACATGTCCCACGAGGAAAGGCTTAGGAACTGAATATGTACTCCCTGGAGCAGAGAAGAGAGAGAGAGGACATGACTGAAACATTCAAGTACATAAAAGGTATTAATAAGGTATAGGCACAGGAACTTTTCACTTCAAGAAGGGCTCCAGGACCAGGGGCATGACCTCAGGCTGCAAGGAGGAGGTTCTCTACCAACACCAGGAAGTTTTCTTCACAGAAAGAGTGGTGGGCGCCTGGCACAGCCTGCCCCAAAGGTTGTGGGAGTCAACACTGTGGGGATTCAAGAATGCATGGGACAGACACAAGGAGCCCAGACAACAAAGGGCAACTAGAGTGTCAAAATAGGTCTAAAACAAATGGACAGACTAGATGGACCTAGCAGTCTCCTTCTGCTGTCAACTTCTGTTTCTGTGTTTCACCACACAAGTCTAAAAGCCCACCATTTAGAGGTGAAGAAAACCTGAAGCCTGCATTCACCATTTTCTTCCTATATTGCAACCTTGTGGCAAAGAGCCTCCATTTTATGAGCTACAGTAACAAAGGCAGTGACCTTACACACACACACACCCTCCCCCGGTGGTGCTATCTTGCTACAGCTACACCAAGTGCCTCAATCCATAGAAATAAATGGTATTCAGTACAAGTCAGTGGCAAAACTCTGCAAATAAAGGGACAGTACACCAAATAATTGATACTGTAATAAAACCTTACTTAAATAACAGGCAACACCAAAATAGAGTGGAAATTATTTATTAAGTGTCAATTGATGAAAATTGCTTACAAATAACTGTACTTTTGTCAACAAAACATTTTTCTCTCAACAATTTCTTTCAAGACGTCTTGTTCTCTACATGACAACTACTCCTTCTCATTCCTACAACCTCTGTTCACTGCCACACAGCTCAACTCTCCTACCATGAAGTCTGAGGACAATGCTGTTTCTTTCTCAGCACTATCCCATGAAGATGCTGTCAAGTGCCTCAAGCATTTTCAGGCCTGGATCTCCTTCAATGGTTGGAAAGATCCCTTGCAATTTCTAATGCCATGCACTTAGTCCCAAGAGGGACTGCCATCTCGTGGTTCGATGCAATTCCAGACCAGACCAGACGGGACACAGCCACCCTGTATACCACTTTCAGGATCATTTCCTGCAAGCACATCCACCCTGATTGTTGGAACAGTAACTGTGGAGCACACTATGCAACCCTCCAAGACATTGGAAACATTTACAGTGGACATCGAATCAAGGTATAAATGTCTACAAATATCAGAGAAGGACCAAATTACAGTTTTGTCCGTGGACTACCTCCACAGTTTCGTACTTCACTGTATGTCACCCAGCAAAACCACCCACCTGGATGGACACAATCAGCTGCAGAGATAGCCCAGGAGTCTACTTCAATGCTCTGGCCTGCCACTGTTCAGGAGCCACAGTCCTCACAATTGGTTACACTTGCAACTTGTGTCCAACAGCCACAAGTAATGATTGACAAGTTTATCTCAACTGACAACAGCTTACATTTCAGAACTGCAGCTTCCCTGCAACTCCTGCTAACATTCTGCAGCCACCTCCAGTGACCTGAGCCACCTCCACCTTCAAGGGAACCAGTGACCAGTCAGTGGTGTGAATTAGGGTCACACTACCGTGGTCTTGCAAACTGAAAACTCACAGATACCAAGAATGCCAGAGGCATCCACTGAAGCGCAATCAGCAAAATGATAGCAACTAATCACAGGATCAGGAATGAGCACTGCCCAACAAACTAGGGGCTTTGCTGGACAGGAAAATAAAGCAACTGACTGCCCCATCAACTTTCATACCAAACAAACTGCACCCACCAGCTCCAAGCCAGGCCCAATCTTGCCTAAAGGAGCAAAGGTTCCTGTCATCAGGTCACCACTCCTGGCAAATTATGTCCCTGTCATCACTGGAATTGGTCCATGCATGCCTTGGTTGACTCTGGAGCAGAAATCTCCGTTATCCACAGCAGTATACTAGAAAATCCAGCTATTCATCGCGTACCTACTGTTGCTCCAGCTGACTTAAAGTACATTATCACAGCAAGCACTGCTACAGTACCTATCACAGGCATGGTCCATCTTAAGCTCCACTTCGGTTCACAACAAGCTACTGTTAAATTCTACCTAGTGCCTGAACTATAACCAGACGTGATTCTTGGCCTGGACTTTCTCAAGGCACACAAGGCCATCCTGGATTTTGCCGAAACAAACTTTCACTAGATCCCCGGAGGCAGCTCACAGTTATAGACTCAGTCACTGTGCCTCCTAAATCAGAGATGGTTTTGATTGCCAAGATTCAAGGTGAACCACTCCCATAAGGTGTTGTTGGCATCGTCGTGGGATCCTCAGCTCTGCATTCCTCAGGTCTCCTTCCAGGGAACACCTTGTCTGCTGTGTATGGCGGCTCAGTATTCCAAAATGCTGCAACTTCACAGATGAACCAGTGGTTATCTCAAAGGGTGCCAACATTGAACAGTTTGTTTGTCTGTCTTCAGGGACCAGCTTCAGCTTCTGCATGAGCCTCAGCCTGGCTCCACTAACTTTTGTCCTGTCAGTACCATCATGACCATTCCAGCCTTAAAGGAGATACCCCTCAGCCAGAGTCTATCTGCCTCAAAACTTCCAGCATGTCCAACAGAGAAACAGCAACTTCTGGAATTCTGGAGAATTACCTAGATGTCTTTTTGGCCCTGTTAACAAACTCGGATACTGTGATATCCTGCAACACACCACTGAGGTGCAGCCCAACCAAAAGCCAATCCATCAGCGAGCTTACAAAGTGGGACACAAACAAAACAAGACCTGGAGGATTTAATCAAGGACATACTTGAAAAGGACATTGTTGAGGAATCTACAAATCCCTGGGTGCACCTTGCCTGCTGGTGGTAAAGAAAGACAAAGGGTTTCGTTTTGTGGTGGATTACAGAAAGTTCAATGCCTATACAGTGCAGGACACACATCCTTTACCTACCACAGAGGATGCTTTAGAGAGCCTTGGGTGGCCAGCCCAGCTTACTTCACCACTCTAGACCTTCAGAGTGGATTCTACCAAGATACTGTTGATCCAGCTTCACATCCATACACAGCCTGGTGCTGCCACTTGGGACTTTTCAGTTCAAGCGTCCTACCTGGGACTTCAGAATAGGCCAGCCACATTTCAAAGCATCATGGAAGCTGTATTACATGAACTGTCTTGGAAATCTTGCCTAGTTTACCTCGATGATGTTATCGCCTTCAGCAGAACTTTCCACAAGCACCTCCAGCATCTCAAAGAGGTGTTCAAACATCTCAGGCAAGCTAACCTCAAACTTCTCCCAGAGAAGTGTTTCTTTGAACAGCATCAAATCCATTACCTGGGACATGTGGTCAGTTCACAAGGCATCTTGCCAGACCCAGATAAACTCTCTGCAGTAAAACCTACAAACCTCAAAGAGCTTAGAGCTTTCCTGGACTTGTCTGGCAACTACAGACAATTCATTTGCAACTATCCCAAGATTGCAGCTCCACTATACGCTTCACCATAAAGGAATCTGACTACATATTGACTTCTGAATACAAAGAGGCCTTTGAAACCTTGAAAGAAAAATGTATTTCTTCCCCAGCACTAGCCTACCCAAGGTTCGACCAACCATTCAAGCTCTACACAGACGCTAGTGCCTTTGCAGTAGGTGCTGTTAAGCGTCAAATCCAAGACAGACTAGAATAAGTGATGCTGGGCACACTCTTCATCAGCTGAGTAAAACTATTGCATCACAGAAAAGAATGCCTAGTCATGGTCTTTGCTGTAAAGAAGTTTGACTGTTACCTTCACTCCTCCTCCTTCACAGCTATCGTGGATCACCGTCCCTCAGATGGTTGTTCAAATGAATGAGCCAGTAAGAAAGTTCATCTGTTGGATTGCCATACTGCAATGTTACAATTTTGAGATACAGTACTGACCAGGTCAAGTTCACTCTAATGCCGATGCTATAAGCCAGAGATGGTATCCCTCCATCAGTCTCACCAGATGCAGAAGCCTGCCTACAAGCTCTTCCTTTCACTCCACAGATGGGCTCCTTGTGGACACTGCTTGACACCTCATATTGCTTTGCTGCTGCTTAATGCTTCTACAGAGAAAAGCACCAATCCTCAACTATTGTAAGCAGCCAAAGAGCTTCTTATAACCTCTAATACTGATCTCTCCCTGGCGACAATTAAACTGCAACAAAGAACTGATTCTCAATTTACAGACATAATCACGTATCTAGAGACTGAAACCTTACCACAACAAAAGCAACACCACCAGGATGTCCTTTCCTTGCTTCACTGTATTTTATCAATGACGGTGTGCTTTTCACACTTGAACTGAGGAGGGCAAGGGCCATCACATGGATCGAACTCATGTACAGTTAGTTGTGCCAGCCTCTCTGATCACCGAAGTTCTTCAATCCACTCATGCCTCTCCACTTTCCGGAGGTCATATGGGAATCCACAGAATACTAAAAAGACAAGACTCCACTTCTTCAGGCCTCCACATGAACAAGGACATTGTCTGATTCGTCAAATCCTGCCAGCCCTGCTCCCAAAGAAAGTCAGAGAAAATCTGCAATGCAGAAAATGTCAGCAGCCAAGTTGCATGAACCTTCATTTTCTGTTGTGGACATTGTATACTTGCACCGACCTGTCCTAATTCTGGGCACCACCAAAAACTGCTTCACCCTGGACTGGTCTCTTCTATATTGTGGAAAAGCTTCTTCCTGTTCGCTTGCTCCACAAGTCTGATGGAAAGTTGGTACACAGTGAAATCCACATCAACAGACTGAAATATGGGTACTTGAATGATACCCTCCTGATGATCCCAGTCCCCAAGTAATGAAGCTGCACTTGAATCTGCTATACTGGAAACTGAACTTCCGAGACAATTTGAGAGCAGTTACTCCACTACCCCATGGTCCTGATAATCAGCTGGATCCTGTTTTGTAAACTCAACCTGATGGACTATCTCAAACTTCTCAATATTTTGTGTCTTCTCAGAATTCTCCAGTATATCAGATCGAGAAAATATTGTGCAAAAAATATGCCAATGGATCCTGGACTTATCAGGTAAAATGGTGTGGTTATCACAGCTCACAGAACTCTTGGGTCCCCTTTTCTAACCTGATCCAGTCCTGTCAGGAACTGGTCCAATCCACACACAAGTCCATTCCAACTGACCACAAAAGTCACAAAAATTGTGAATTTTAAATTTGAACTGAGTGGTCATGTCTTGAATGCTGTGTGATCATTCATTATTGTCTACTTATAGAACTGTGTGTTCATTTACTCTGCATTAAGCTTTTACTGTTTGCAATAACCATTTTCCTAGCTCTTGTTGGGTTGCAGTATTGATATATATATTTAAAGTGCAACTTGCTGCCCTCTCCTTTCCCTTTTCCCACACTTTAGCACTTATGGCATGACCAAGCCTCAAGTTCTATGGTGTCCCCCTCCTGGCATGACACTGACTGGCCACCAGTGTAGTCCAGATTCGTTCCTCCCTCCCTGCAGCAGAGTAGGATGTAAATGAATCCTGAAATAATTCATTAATCTAAAACTTCTATAATATTGCTGATTATTGCTATATCATTGCTCAATCTCGTTGACTTGTGTTTTTTTTACTAATGTTGTTGCAATATTTACATTTATGATTACAGCTTTATTCTATTTTTTATTGTGTTCAATGCCATAGTAATGCTTTTTCTTGTTCAAGTGGTATTCACATTTACAGTTCCCAGGGTGATATAGAGTACAGGGTTAAGTATGGGGCTTAAGAATAGCTGCCACCCCTTTAATCTAAGAACTAATGTTGCCGTTAATGCTATGGTCACATGTTATACTTATTATTGCTTCGGGGGGCAGGAAACCCCAACCTCCTGTTTCCTTTAGTCAGACTGTGTCTGTACCTCGTGCTGATGAGATGTCCCTGCTCATGTTCCTGAATACACCTAATATTGTTTATTATTTTCTGTGTCCAGCTCAGTTCATTTGGTACCAGCAGATGACTATTGCAAAAGCTACTGATGGGAAAGCAGATATTGGAGAAGTTAAGGGCCCCATGGCAGACCAAATACCAAAACACCACACAGCAGATATAGCTACTCAAACATCCAGCCAAAGGACAGACAATAAAATACTTTAGATACTATAAATGCCAGAACTTCATATCTTTTCATCCATTTCAAGCATTTTTAACAATTTTAGTCAATAAAAGCTTCTGCAGCAGCCTTGTCCACATGTCTGCTTCATATTGGCCGTTATTTCAGTCAAATCATTTCAACTAGAAAATGGCATGTTATACAGAAATTAATTTACTTTAGTACTGTTCTTTATACATTTCCTTTCTTGAACCCTGAAAGCATGTGGAGAGGGAAAATGGCAATCATAGTGGATTTGGAGAGTAACAAAGAATGGGGGTCTACAGGTGCACAACCTGACCAAGCTAAGGTGAAAACACAGACTAGAAAAAGGACTGCAAAGGTTTATCAGCACTGTTGCAACAGACTGGGGAAAGGAAATGATAGTGCAGAGTCCTTCCAGGTCTGATAGGGTCCTACCCTGTCACAGTACCTAATATATCTACCCCAGATAAATGCTTTCATCACATCCCACGTTACCACCACTGTAGAATCTTGGCAGATCTACAATGCCAGTGCAACAAAAATGTTGTCGACCAATGGTGCAGTGAAACCTTTATCCAGTCGGCATAAAAGTGGTCACTGCCTCCCATGTTTTTCAGGGGCATTGCCCCACACCCCCAATTAAACTAATTAACTCCCAGTTGGAGCTGAGTAGGGGAGGTGCGCACCCCTAGAAAACTATTCTGGGGTCCAGTGCTGAAACTACAGTGACCTGCCGCTGTTGTCGTTGTAGTGTCAGTCGTTGGCTTGTTACTGTGGGGGTGTATACCAATCTTGACAACAATTGAATTCAAGGAACTTTTAATCTCTCATTGTATCTCCTGACAAAAGTCAGGGTCCTGCAGAAGGAGGAATTAAATCTCCATGGTTTCTGCATGGAGGGGTCAGGACCCACTGCTAACCACGTGAATCTGGATGGGACATGGTCTGATATGATTATTATACTAATAGACACCTCTGAGACTGCTGGTACCCACTGATGAGGGATCAGCCAAAGACCACTCTTGAATAGGAGTGGTGCAAGGATGAGTAAAAGGTATAATCCTGCCCCCAAGGATGTACCAAGCACCAAATGTCCATGAAGCAGAACCTCTGCCAAGTTTGTGAGAGCTTGGGAGGATGGTGTATGTGGTCCAGAGGGAGCTGTCCTCCATCTAGGAAGTCATCTATCAGTATTGGGATGCTCTGGGCAGAGTGGACCAAGAAATAGACACCCGTGTTCCTGGTACCTCAGCTCATCAGATTATTAGCAACCTTGGTCTATCTATTTCATTGACAGGGCAGATAGAGGTGTATCCTTCCATACCAGATAGAGTAAACCCCTGCTCTGCTGCACCAATGGCCACGGGACTGATTAAGTGGGTTACCTGGAATGTCAAAGGCATTAACTCCCTGTTAACCACAGGAAGGTATTAGAGCACCTGTGCAGGGAGAGGGCTGGGATTGCCTTTATACAAGAGACTGACCTCATCCCCACCAAAATGGCTAAACTGGGCTGGATCTCACAAGTATTTGGTAGCTTTTCAATTCCAGTAGCAGAGGAGTTGCTATACTGCTTTCTAGGAATGCCCTTTATGGTAGACAGTACACTTCAGGACATAGAGGGAAGATATGTTATATTGCAGGGCTTGATAGGTGGTGTGGCAATTACTGTGTAATGTGTGGCCCAAATCAAACAGATGCAGCCTTTACACTTCTTTAGCCCAAATACTTCAAGCTAACCTTGGGGCAGCCGTAGTGGAAGGGAGCTTTAATATGATAGACAACTTCTCTGCCCTTGTTCATGAGGTGGGGTCATAAGAAGGGGTATGCCGCAGGTATGCTGACATTTTGACAGTGGGGTCCCCTAGAGCGATTACAGCACCACGTCACTGTAGGGAACCCGCTGGAACCCAGCACAGTCTGTAGGGGGTCCTGCACCACCCCAAATCAGCTCTGACTTGGAGATGAGAGTCCTAAGTGGGAGGGGTGGGGTGGCAAAGCCCGAAGAAAACAGTCATTTTCATCCAAACCAGAAGCCGACGGCAAAATGCAGTTGACCTGCTGGTTTTGCTGTCTGGTCATTCAACAAAATGTTTGTCAACACTTCACGCTAGGATCCATAAGAAGGCTATGTTGAATATTTGGTGTACAGATATTAAAATTAAGTTATGAGCATGCATTGACATTTTTCAATGCGCGCTCACAACATGGCAATTCTCAGTATATTGACACCACATTTTCAACATAGCAATTTTTTTCACACTACCTCATGAACACAGCAGCTATCATTTTTAAATCATGGTCAGTATGTATTTTCATACTTGTGGTCTGAAATCACATTTTGGGCAGGATTTTAAAATGTTCTCTGCCCTTGCTCTAATGGGGTTTAAAAATTCCCACCTGTCTCGATCATAACGTCAAGTCACAGATTGCTGGAAATTTGGGGTCAAAATGTGGGAGCCCACTGAAAATTAAATACTGCCTCTCAGCTGGAAGATCCTAGTAAATGCAATCTAAAATGTGTAAAAGCAGGATACCACTGGAAATGAGAGACTGTGGCCCAGATATTCAAAGCTTTGAGCAGTGCGCAAACTGTTTGCACAGGTTTAGCACAGGATTAGCAGGGGTCTGCTATATTCAAAGGCCAAATAGAGTGCGCAAATCGTGATTAGCACCAGGCAAACCATAATTATATGCAAGGGCACACTGAAAGGTGCACTTCTATTTAGGAGAGAGGCAGGTGGGTTTCTTGCACAGCGTGACTTGAGGCAGAGAGTACCCTGGTTGGGGAATAACTCTCAGGGCCATATTAGAAGACCGATGTTTCTCCCTGGTAAATTGGTTATTTTGATTGATTTCCGGGTAGATACCTGCCAGGGGAATCTCCTGGTATCAGGTTTTAGGGGCTGTTTTCTCAGGCTGTCTGTCCTGTCCCTATGGGAGAGTTGCAGTAACTGAGTCATTCAGGTTTTGCGTTCATATGTAGAAGTACAAAGCAGGAGCTAGCTATACCTAGAAGGAAATCTGGTGAGAGAGCTTGTGGTACTGAAAGGCCTGAGGGAAGTTTCTAATAAATGTCATAGCAGGTGCTGGGTAATTTAAGGACTAAGATTAGCTATTAAAAACTCTCACCAGTACCTTAGCTTCTAGTCCTAGCTAGTAGCACATTTCAACAATAGAGTAACACTTCAAGCAATGTAATTGGCAAATTCTAGAGAAATAATGCCCCAGTTTTAAACTATACAGGTTAAACAGTATCCCAGTAATACCTGTTCCCTAGCAGAGTAGCACTACAAGCTTTATACAGGCTGTTGCTTAAAAGGTTGGTCTGATAATTAGCAGTGTTGCGACATTAGCAGAAATGCAGGAATAAACATTAGGCAGAACAATTAGAGGAGAATAAAACTTATAAACTCTGACCAGGCTGCGTCTTTACACTCTTGTGCAGGCAACCAACTCAAAGGAAATTCAGACTTTTAGGGGCTGGCTTTTACGGATGAGGGGATTGGTTGACGGATAATGCTGGGGCTTGAGGGCGTGGTCTCTGTGCATTAAGGAGAGGAGGGAACGGGCGGGAGGGCAGAAGAAAGTTTGGCTCAAGTTTACCCTCCGACCACCGACACTGCTGTAGTACTGTAGCGTGAGAGGTAAGTTCAGAAATTAGCAATAAAAGTTCAGAGAAACAAGCAAAGTCCTGGGTGAGTGTTCTGTTGCTGAGCTCCTGCACAGAAGCAGGGAAATTCACTCTTGGCACAGAAGGTTACTGCAGTCGGGACTCCTGCTCTGGAACAGGAGAAAGAGAGTTTTGTCGGTCGTGAGGAGGACTGCCCGGTTCAGTGTTGTAAGTCGGTGCCTCGACCCTTAAGATTCGGCTCATCCTTAGTTCGGTTGGGGGTGGCTCCCACCTGCAGTGGGGAAACCCACACCCAGTCCGTCAAGAAGCTGGCCGCGTGTGTGAGCCACTGGGCTCCAAATTTAGGCCTAAGAGGAAGCCTGACTGTGGCGTCACTGCCCTGTAGATCCACTCCAGCACTGAGGTTTTGTTTAAAGTTCGCACAAAATCCATTGGATCGCGTCTGCAAACCTCTTGAGCATTTAATCGTTGTGCCCAGAGAAGCAAGAGGAAGAAGTTTGGCCCAAGTTAGCCTCTGACTACCGAAACGCTGTAGTGCTGTATGTGAGAGGGAAGTCCAGAAATTAGCAACAAAAGTTGAGAAACGAGCTAAGTCCTGGGTGAGCGTTCTGTTGCTGAGCTCCTGCACAGAAGCAGGGGAAGTTCACTCTTGGCACTGAAGGTTACTGCAGTTGGGACTCCTGCTCTCGAACAGGAAAAAGAGAGAATTTTTGTCGGTTATGAGGGAGGACAGCTCGGCTCAGCGCTGTAAGCCGGCACCTCGACCCCTTAGATTTTGGCTCATCCTTAGTTCGTTGGGGAGGGCTCCCACCTGCAGTAGGGAAACCCACACCCAGTCCATCAAGAAGCTCCCACTGCAGGTGGGAGTCTCCCCCCACAATAGTCACTCATATGGACAAAGAATTCATACAAAAGAACCAGGAACTAACTTTAGGGACTGTGAGGCCCTGATTGGGAAAAAGGAAGTTAGGCAATGATAGCAGTGGGCACCCTGAGTAGTTCTTCAGTGCCCAGCCCAAATTAAACACAGAGGTTGTTCTTCTGTGCCCTGCTAGGCACAGCCAAATAATATTCCCCCAGGCTATACTTCAAGTGCCCACCCTTACACCACAAACTGCACTGACAGTAGCTGCTGATGCCTACCTGTACTGGGGCTATCCCTCCCCTCTGGTACTAGTGTAAAACCCTTAGTTACTGCAAGGAGTTTCTGGCACTTCATTGGGTACCAGCCATGGAACAGTGTAGACCAAGGATGCTGTACATGGCTGGCCGGGTGTGGTGCATCTAAACAAATAAAGCAAAGCTGGCAAACTAAAACTCCAACCTGAATGCACAAAACCCAAACTGGGTATTTGTAAATCCTGGCCAGATGGCCAAGTCCAGTTACTGCTTTCAAACTATTTTACAAAATCATCTGTGAAGTTGCAGGGCAAGCCCTGAATTTACTTATAGTTTCCCAGCCCAGAGGTTCTCCCTCAATGTGCAGTGGTGATGGCACAGTTTGCAGTGAGTCCCTCTCTGGCTGGTTTCATTCTCTCTCCTTCTTTGTCAGTGCAGGCATCTGCAGACTGCATAGGCAGTGGACCCGAGGTGGGGGGGCATAAGCTGGGCCCACACTTTCACAATGAGGGGTGAAAAAGTAAATCCTGCCCCCCCCCATTTCAAAGTAACACTTGTAGTATATACATGGATATATATCTATAGTAGGAATTCTAAGGAACACCATTAGGGCTGTAGTTTATGCATATGGATATGTGTAGTCCTATCTAAGGTATAAGTTCCTGTCATGCCCATGGGCTTCTCTTTGTATATACCCACTGATGTGTGACCACCATCTCTGAGAAGAAATAAAGATGGCTACTACAACATACGTGCTGTAACTGAGTCTCCCTGCATAGGACCCCACAATATATTGCACTGGTGACAAAGGATGAAAGCAATACAACTCAGATGAGTGCAAGAAATGTTATGTGAGCTAATGAATGTTTTTTTTTAAAGGCATAATACATTTTCCACCTGCTAACCCACGTTCATTTTGCTGAGCTTTCTTATCTTTCCCTAACTGCCAGGCTCCTGTGAGCACTATATATTTGTCTGCTGCAATCTCTTGCTTACTTACAGATATATAGCAAGTGTAAAAACAAAACTCCAGCTAGTGTGAACTGTCTGATTAACTTGCTGAGTTTGGAAAGAAAAGAATTAGAGTGGGAAACAGCCCTTTCTGGTATGTGAAACCTAAGAACAACAGTTGTAAATTATGTCGACACCTACATCAACAGCATAGATTCCTAACCACAACAGTAAAAGCAGCTCAGCAGCAGCCTCTTGTGGCATAATACAGAAATTGAAGCACACACTGAAAAGCCTTTGAAAATAAAAGACAAAGACTTTTTTTGTGTTGTCATTGTAGCTACAGAACAACTTGTCACAGCCATGGCAGCAACTGGCAGAGTACCAGAATTTGATGACTTAAAAGAGGATTTTGATTCTTACTTGGAACAGTTTCAATGCTGCTTGGAAGCAAATGAAGTTCCTAATACAAAAAAGGCAAAGATCCTCCTAGCAGTTTTGGGATCTACAGTGTACCAGCTCCTCAAGAATCTGACTGCACCTGCCAAAGTGGTGGATGTACTGTATGCCCAACTCACAGAGACACTTTCACTGCATTTCAAGCCCAAGACAGTTCTCCTTGCAGAACGTGCCAGATTTTATCATCACAACCAAAGGATGGGAAGCTCTAGCCGATTACATCATTGCTTTGAAGCATCTGGCAAGCGCCTGTTACTTTGGCCAGTTTCTGCAGGATGCTCTCTGGGATCGCTTTGTCTGCAGTCTGAGAGGAGAAGCTTATCAAAAATGTCTGTTGACAGAAAAGGACTTAACCTTTAAAACAGCCTGTGAGAAGGCTCTTACTATAGAGCTCACTTGAGGGATACCAGAGAGTTAACGGACATTCTGAATCCCAAAGAAGTGGAATTCATAAGGTCACCCATATTCCAGCACCCAAGGACATCCCATACCACAAGTGGTCCTTCATTGTTTATCAACAACCCCAAACATTTTGGAAGTCAGCACCACAGGAATTTCTGCAAAGTCAAAACCATGTTACAGATATGGAGGTTTGCACCAGCAAAGCACATGATTTCAACACGAAAATGCCATAGCTGCGGAAAAGTGGGTCACATACTGAAAGTGTGCAAAAGTACATCACGGACTGCTACTGCACGGTATGTCACAAATGCCACTGCAAACTATGAAACAGAAAATGAGACACTGCACCTATTCATGGTTTATACAACATGGCAAATGCTGCAAAATTACCTCCAAATGGAACTAGCTGGAAACCCAGTTAGCATGCAGCTAGACAACAGAGCCTAGGTATCTTTTGTGCCAGAGCACATCTACAGAGAGGAACTTCAGCAGTGCCTATTGCAACCATTGTATATTCAACTCTCATCTTACTCAGGAGACCCAATCCCTGTGCTAGGGGAGATTGAAGTATCAGTCATGTATGAGGCTGGAATGTGTACCTTGCCTCTGGTGGTGGTACAAGGAGAAAAACCTTCATCACTAGGCAGAGACTGGCTCACACAGATCAAATTGAACTGGGAAAAGGTCTGTGACCAAAGCACCACAAGATGCGAAAAAGAAAGTGCTGGACAAACTTGGTCCTAGTTTCCAGGACGGTTATGGCACAATCTGGGATTTCAAGGCAAAGATTTAGGTGCAACTGAGAGTCACTCCAATTTTTCACAAGCCTTGACCAATACCTTATAAATCCTTTTTTTTTTTAGTTAGTACTTTTTACCTTGTGGCTCTCTGTCTGCCTCTTCACGTCCCGGCATCCGTCCATCTCCGGCTCTGTCTCAGCCCCATTAAGCCCCACCACCATCTACCCAGCGGTGAGGTGGCAGGAGTCCTTCCTTACTCCCCACAACACAGGATCCAGTATCTGGGTGGGTACCCCTGCGTCGGCTAGCTCCTCAGACGCCATCAAGCCGCCAAGACCGAAAGTGCCACACTTTCCTTTTCTCCAATGTGGCTGGGGCATGCAATGATGCCAATGGAAGATGGCACACATGCGTCCACGCGCTCCTTCCCAATGTCATGCCCCAAGCTCACCCCTGTATTACAGTGCCAGCGCACCGCCCTCTGGTCTCCACCAGAGGTCACTGGAGCGCCGATGACTGGGAACCCCCCTCCCCAGAGAGGGACAGCAGTCTACAGATGCTCAATCCCTCTCCTTCCCTGCCAACCCCTGGTGACCCGAGTCCATTCCCGAACCCGGGTCACTAGCATGGAGCGAGGTGGGGCATCCAGTGCCTCAACCCTCAGTGCCACCGGGCCATCTACCTTATGTTTTAAGGGAAGTTGTAGAGAAGGAAATGGACCACCTCGAAAGCCACGGTATCATCTCACAAGTAGAGGGGAGTGACTAAGCTGCCCCTATCATTGTAGTACCAAAACGAGACAAGGCAGTGAGGTTGTGTGGTGACTACAAGGTTACAGTGATCCGTTAGTCTATACTCATTACCCAATGTAGAGGATTTGTTTGCCACACTCAGGGGCAAGTTCTTTAGTAAGTTGGACTTATCTTTTGCATACCAGTAGCCAGAACTGGAACCAGAGTGAGATTAAGATCTCAACCATCAGCAACCACAAGGACTTTACGGTATCATCGCTTGGTATATGGAGTTTCCACAGCACCAGCAATTTTCCAGAACACAATGGCCAGATACTACATGGACTGGACCATGTAGTATGCTTTATGGACAATATCTTGGGAACAACACCCACAGTGGAAGAGTATCTGACAATCCTAGAACAAACTCTGGACAGGCTGCAGCAGTATGGACTAAGAGTAAAACTAGCCAAATGCCAATTTTGGCAAAATTCTGTTGAGTACCTAGGTTACCAGATTGATGCCCAAGGCCTACACTCAAAAGACAGCAAGGTGGATGCTATAGTCAAGGCACCTGCACCAACAAATGTGACAGAGTTAAGATAATTTTTAGGACTCTTGAACTACTATGGACAGTTCCTAGCCCAATTGTCCACATTGCTGCAAGCACTCCATGACTTGCTACAGAAAGAATCTCAATGGAACTGGTCACCACAGCATGAGGAAGCATTCCAGGCTTGCAAGAAACGTCTTCTAAGCAGCAAATGATTAGCACACTATAACCCCACCAAATTTCTGAGGCTTGCATGCAATACATCACCATATGGAGCAGGGACCATCATCTCTCATGTGCTACCTTCTGAGGAGGAACACCTGATCACTTTTGCTTCCAGGGTCTTGTCTTCAAGTGAAAGAAACTATGTTCAGATCAAGAAAGAAGCCTTGAGCATCATTTTTGGTGTCAAGAGGTTCCATAAGTACTTGTATGGATGGAAATGCACTAGCTAACAGATCACAAGCCTATACCAGCAATTGTG
Organism: Neoceratodus forsteri; assembly: GCA_016271365.2. Taxonomy (NCBI): domain Eukaryota; kingdom Metazoa; phylum Chordata; order Ceratodontiformes; family Ceratodontidae; genus Neoceratodus; species Neoceratodus forsteri. Next base: position 5,303,568 of record CM028129.1, read on the forward strand.
GGGCCAAAGGCTGCAATACTAACTCTTGCAACACTCAGAATGCAGCGATGGGCCCTGATTTTGTTGGCTTATGACTATGCCATTGAATACAGACATTGTCAAGATTATGCAAATGCATAATCAAGACTGCCATGCAAAGATGCTACAGCAAAGGAAGATGATGGGGCAGTATTCCATCATTCACATCTTGAGGAATTACCTATTGCTTCACAGGATGTTGCAGAAGAGACATGGTGAAATCCTGTCCTCTCTAAAGTCCTAGATTTCACCCTAAATGGTTGGCTCAACTCCCCAAGAGACCCAACTCTCTAACCTTTCTTAGACAAGCTGGACCAGTTGTCCACAGAGCAAAGGCTGTGTTCTGTGGGGAACTTGAGTTGTGATACCTCCAAAGCTCTGCAAGAGATTACTTTCTGACCTATATGACAGTCATCCTGGAATCTTTTGAATGAAGGCATTGGCCAGCGGATACCTCTGGTGGCTAGGACTTGACCAACATGTCAGCTCGGTGGCACTGAGGGATGAGGTACTGGACACCACACCTTGGGCCATGCCAGCAATCTGAATTCGGGAACAGACTTGGGTTGCTTAGAGGTCGTCAGGGCAAGGACGGCTTGAATGTCCACAGAAAGTTCTCCTTCCTTGGGGGGGGTCGCATGGTATGCTGTAGACTGACACTGACTGGTGGTTGGGTGTCAGCACAGGTGCACCACCGAGAACAGGGAGGGCCCACGTCCAGGGCATTAGGATGCCTTTGCGGAGGTGCATCCAGCCACTCTTCCCACTGCATGGCCATGGGCCTGGGGCAAAACAGCAAAATCAGGAGCCAACAGGGTCTATGATGACAGACTATCAGGCGGAGGACCCTATCAGCATCCACAAAAAAAAAAAGGACTTGACCAAAATATCCAACATTTTCCAACCATCAACAGCACCTCTCTATCCATGGTCCTGGGCTAACACACCATGGGAGCACATCCAATCGACTATGCTGGAGTGGACAACAAAATGTTTTAGTAGTATTTGATGTCCACTCAAATGGTTGGAAGTGTTGCCCACATAAGTCACAACTACTGAAAAGACTGTAAACCTTCTCAGAAAACATTTTGCCTCTTATGGACTACCATGGGACTTTGTGTCGGACAACAGTCTCCAATTTACTTCCCATGATTTCAAATTGTTCTTTAAGCAGAATGGCATCCAACATATTTTGATTCTATCTTACCATCCAGCATCCAATGGCACAGCCAAAAGAGCTGTACAGACATTCAAAAAAGCTTGGAATAAACCAGATTCACAGCAAGTACCTACAGCTCAAAAGTTGGCTCATTTCCTGTTCACTTACAGAAACACTCCTCACACAGTCACAGAGGAAACACCTGCTGAACTGTTCCTCAAATGTCAACCTCGTATCTATTTGTTATTGCTCAAGCCGGACTTGGCCGATACTGTCGCAAAGCATCAACTACAACAGCAGAGGGGTCATGACAAGTCAGTACAAATTTTTCATCCTGGGGAGAGGGTGATGGTTGAAGATTGTAGACATTCCAAGATTTTTTGGATTCCTGGGGTGGTGATTGAAACACCTGGACCTTTGACTTATGCAGTTTGTGCGGAACTGACTTGTTCACGTACATGTGGATCACCTGCTGCATTCCAAGCTTCCAGCAAGTGCAGCGAAGACATCACTCCAGATGAGGCCAGTGACACAGAGGACTTTGCTCCTGCCCGTGAAGCTCCACCAGGGCCTGTGACAGGGTTGAATAAAATCCAGTCCCATTTGTTATGTAGAAAGAGTTAAGCGTGAGGACCTGTTTTATCCTTTTCTGTTCTGTCTCTTGTCAGTCTGACTGCGCAGCCAAATGTTCTTGTGAGACCTAGGAACTGGCCACTCTGATGGTCTCACTATTCCCTCCCTCCCGCTATCTCTCTGCCTTTACATGCTGTTTCTATATTTTCTTCCCTCAAGCATATCTTGTGTATCTGATGTTATAAAATGTGTGTGAATCTTTATGTGAAAGTGGGATCCCTTGGATTGAAAATGTATAGAGTTATGTTGTTGAAATGATTGCAAAAAGTTATTTAGAGCTCAAGTCATTAACCTGAGATGCTAGTTTTAAGCTCGTTGCACAGCTGTCAACAGGAGGTCAGTTCTGAGACACCATGTACTGTTTTGCTGCACCTGCATGAAAGAAACTGACAAGAACATTTTCTGAAAAACAAAATGTTCGTATTGAGTTCCCAGACAGACTTATAAAAGGGCAGCAATGCTTTTGCAAGAGAGAGCAAGACTGAAACTTGAAATTAGAGATATCCTCAGATGAAGGGCTTTGTTTTCTGTGTTTGTACTGCCTTTGTAAATAGTTATACAGAACAATTTCATTTTTATTTTACTGTTAGTGAAAAAAATAAAATGTTACTACAATTTATACCTGCTCCTGGTCTTCCTATGCTTACTGACTTGTCTCTCGATGACAGATGGTGTGAGAGTGGGATTTCGCCGTGCATACTCTAAAGCAGGAGTTTTGTGCCTGGGTACTAGACCTAGCACCAGGAAGCATAGTAGAAAGGTATGTATTCTGCAGCAGCAAGCCCAGGAGCCATTACCAGAAAGATGGCAGCCAAACTAGCAGAGACAAAAGTATTTACAGCCAGCACCAGTGATGGAAAAAAGAACAGGCACTGACAGAACCTGAAAGCCTGTTTACCTTCTTCAAATGATGGGATATACAACAAAGGGAGAGACAGAAAGCAGAAAAAGAAGATGCAGCGACAGGAGCAGTAGAGGTGAGAAGAGCTGCAGCAACTGGAGCAGCGATGGCTGGATGCCTTGCAAGATATCCAAGCTGGAGGATCTGGCACAGGTCCAGCAAAGCAACAAAACACCAACAACTTAAAAGACCTCAAACTTACAAAGCTGTGTCCCTCGGATGATATCAAAGCATACCTGACAACTTTTGAAAGGGTTGCCACAGCCTGCCATTGGCCAAAGTAGCAATGGGCATTTCAGACCAGTACCTTACTTAATTGGTAAAGCCCAACTCGCCTACAGCAACATGGACACTGCACAGTCAGAAAACTAAGACCTTGTGAAAAGAGAAATCCTGAAAAGATGTGACATCTGAGGAGAGACCTACAGGCAAAGATTCTGGTCCCTGAAACATACCTCATTCAACAATCCTAGAAAAGCCTTCACCCGACTCAGAGAACTCCTAAGTAAACAGCTCCAACCACAGGGCAAAACAGTCCCACAGATCAATGACAGATTTGCAATCAAGCAATTCATCAACATCCTGCCTAAAGATGCACAGCTTTGGGTAAAAGAACACCAACCAGAAAGTGGGGGGGGGGGGGACATTTCTTTGGCCAAGGACTATCAGATGGCCAGACAGACCATGCAGCAGCAAAGTAACAACCGAAGACCGGTAAGATCCACTTTTCCCAGTCTAACTCCAAATCCGATAAAAACTGTGGCGGGGTAACAAATCTGCACCCAAAGACTTTATTGCTATAACTGTAACAAGACAGGCCATATCAAGGTCTTTAAATATCTAAAGGGAGTAAACAGGGTCAGCCTAAATGGGGTGTTTCTACTAAGGGTGGGCCACCAGGGCACTCCACAGGCTGGTTGGTGGGACTCAGGGAGATACTAGGAGATGCTACTTCACCGAGAGGGTGGTGGACCCTGAACACACTGCCTGCAGAACTAGTGGCTGTTAATACAGTGGAGGGATTCAAGAGGGCTGGGACAGGTAAAGGGAAGGTAAAATTGAGTAATGCCAGACCTGGAGGTGTAACTCTGATGGGGGATGGGAAGAGGGGATTTGAGGGGAGGCCGGGAGGACAGCAACGGTGTCCTGACTGGGTGCTGATTTTGAGCAGTCTCAATTAGGCCTACTCTGCTGGCATCTCAGTATGGTAGTATATCGCAAGAAACTGCTATAAAAATAAATAGGTATGACTGCAGCAGATCTGGCCTTAGTAAATTGGGCAAGTATTTAACAGATGTCAAGGTCGGAGATAAGACTGTAAACGGACTTATTGATTCAGGAAGCAGACAGACCCTAGTGCATGTTGAAGTGCTGGGAAAACACTATGTAAAAGGAACAGGTACTAGTGTGTAATCTGCATCCACGGGACACACAATACTATCCACCACACAACTGACACTGAAAATTAACAGAGGTGTCGCACCAAATGAAAGTGGGAAGTACCCACATTACTTGTACCTGTGATTATTGGAAATGACTGTCTAGGATTTACTGAGTTAATCTCAGAGGAACTGAAACCTGCAGTTTCAGCAGCTGCAATAACAAGAGCACAGGCAAAGAAAATCTAAGATGGTGGAGACACTTTTCCTTTCGTCTGAATTTGATGCAGACTTGTTTGAGCCCAGCTCCAAGATCTGGAAGTCCAGGAAAGAAAGAAGATGCCTGAAACAACAGTGGCAATAAAAGACTGATGGACATAAGGGGATAAAATATGAAAATACTGAAACTAGACTAATAATTGATTGTGATTTTGTTTCAGAGCAAACTAATGATGCTTTTCTCCAGGATTATTTTAAGCAGCTGGAGGCGAAAAAAAAATCAAAGTGAACCAATGTTTAAAAAATGTAATGGGTTACTGTACTGCGTTTGTATTAAACCTCAGACACAGGACCAGATAGAACAATTGGTTATACCACAAAAGTATAGAACTGAGTTGTTACAGATAGCACATGATAGTCCTATGGCTGGTCACTCAGGGAGGGATTGCACCCTTGCCAGATTGCTGTACAGATTTTACTGGCCTGGAATTAATGAAGATGTTGCTACCTAATGCAATTCTTGTGCTGAGTGTCAGAAAGTAGCCATGTGACTAAAGAAGACAAGGTGTCCCTGGTGCCCCTACCCTTGATAGATGTACCTTTTGAGAGAATTGCAATGGATGTGGTTGGCCCCTGAGACAAAAGTACAAGGGTAAGCAATTCATTGTGGTAGTATGTGACTATGCTACTCAACACCCAGAGGCAGTTCCAATGAGTACTGTCATAGCCCCAAAAGTGGCAGCAGAGATTGCCAAAATTTTCAGCAGGGTGGGCATACCTGAAGAGATTATTACTGATCAGGGTAGTAATTTTGGTGCTGCATTACTGAAGGAGCTATACTGCCTACTAGGTATCACTGCCATAAGAACCTGCCCCTATCACCCTCAGACAGATGGTCTTGTTGAGCGTTTTAACCAAATCCTAAAACGCATGTTAAAAAGGTTTGTAAAAGGGAAAGGGAAAGTCTGGGACCAGTACTTACCTTACCTGCCTTTTTGCTTACAAAGAAGTGCCACAAGCCTCAACAGGTTTTTCACCATTTGAAATGCTGTATGGTAGACAACCTAGAGGGCCACTAGATGTAATAAAAGAAACATGGGAAGATAACCCCACTCAAAAACTGCTGATACTGTAAAGGTGAATGTTTCCTTAATCTCTGAACAAACTGCATAAATTTCGTAACTTACTAAAGGCATTTAACAGTACGTTTATCACATTGCCAGGCCGAGCAAAAGGGGTCGAGCATGTAATAGTGACAGGGAATGCTTGCCCTGTTAGACAAAAGACATACAGATTACCAGAGCGGTTACAAGCAGACCTGGTTAAGAGGAAATACAAAACATGAAAGAGCTGGGTATCAGAGAAGAGTCGAGAAGTGATTGGTCATCACCATTGGTGATTGTAAATAAAAAGGGGGATGTAAGAATCTGCCTTGATTTTTGGAATCTTAAGCAAGTATCCGAATTTGACAGTTATCCTATGCCAAGGATAGATGATTTGGTGGACAAATTGGGAAGTGCCAAGTACATCAGTACCCTCAATCTCACCAAGGGTTATTGGCAGATTCTCCTAGCTAAAGAATCCAGAGACAAAACTGCATTTGCCTCTGCTGTTGGAGTCTATCAGTTCACCACCACACAGTTTGGTTTACATAGTGCACCTGCTACATTCTAGTGGTACATGGATGTCATTTTAGATACTCACACTGGTTATTGTGCTGCTTACCTGGATGATGTCGTGGTGTACAGTCCAGACTGGAAAAGACAACTGGAACACTTATGAGCAGTTATCCAAGCTATAAGAAATGCAGCTCTGAGCATTACTCCTACCAAATGTGCATTGGGCATGCAGGAAACCAGATATTTGGGTTATGTCTTGGGAAATGAAGAAGTAAAGCCAGCGATTTCTAAGACAGAAGCTATAGCTAACAGTCCAATCCCTAAAGCAGAGAAAAATGTCAGGTCATTTTTAGGGCTGGCTGGTTACTACTATAGATTTGTTCCCAACTCTGCCCAGTTAGCTACTCCCCTCACTGAACTTATGAAGAAACGGTTCCCAAATAATCTGAATTGGTCCCCAGAGTGTGATGCAGTTTTTCGGGCCATCAAGGCTACATTATGTTCAGCCCCAGTTCTATGGAGCACAGTCTTTGAGAACAGTTTTTGTTACAGGTAGAAGCATCAGAGGTTGGCCTAGGTGCAGTCCTGAGTTAAAATATAGATGGGAAGGCCAGCCTGGTGGTGCTGAGGGTTGAGGCGCTGGACACCACACGGCGACCCAGGTTCGGGGGCGGACTCGGGAGACTGGCTGACCATCCGACAACGGCTCACCTTCTCCGGGGGAGGGTGGGATTCAACCCAGGCATGCGGTGACCTCTGGCAGAGGCTGGGGCATGAAACATCTACGCCTCAGGGTTTGAATGGTCAGGGCAGAGGCCTGCAGACCTATCACCTCTAGGGGCTGCATTGTACAGGGGAGGATGCTGCAGGCGTCGGCGCTTGCACTTGACATCAGGGGCTGGCAACGCCCCTCACAGAACAGGGAAAAACACCCTCAGAGCTGGGAAGACAAGCGCCGAGCCGGGTCCGATGTGCCAGTGCCTGCCTGCGACCCCAGGACCCTGACCAGACTTGAAGGATTCTGGGGCTGCCGACCCCAACCCACCTGGGGGTTTGCGAGGCTGGATGGAGAGACTGGTGGTTGCAAGGTAGGCACTGGTAGGGGAAGGCTTAATGGGTGACTCCTGAAGGAGGCGGCTCTGTGGGGCAGTAGGAGGGAAATAGAAATTTCACAAAAAAAAAAAAATATATAGATGGGAAGGGACATCCCATTCTATATATCAGTGAGGAAGTGCACAACAGAAAAAAGGTACTCCACGTTGAAAAGGAATACCGTGCAGCAAAGTGGGCCATGGAGTCCCTTAAATTTTATTTGCTAGGAGTTGACTTTGTACTTCTAACGAACATAATCCTCTCTGTTGGCTTAACCAAATGAAGGATAATAATTCCAGAATTACAGTGTGGTACCTGTTACTACAGCTATTTAAATTCAAAGTGATACACAAATCATGGAAAAGAGAATGCCAGTGCTGATTTTCTGTCAAGATATGGCTCGGGAATTGAGAATTCTGAAATTTAAAAAAATGTGTGAGTTTAAACTTCACTGTTTGATGTACTGGTTGTTATGGAGAAAAGGGATACTGCATATGCTGACAACTGTAAAGATTATAAGCTAATGTTAAAGGAGAATTAAAAGAAAGTTTTGGAAACCTTTTTTTTTTTTTTTTTTTAACAGGTTCCCTCTTAAAGAGAATCACCAACATGCCATGAATCCCCCCCGCCACTGCATAAACAATGACTTACCCCTACAGGAGTGTCTGCATGTAAAGATGCCCCCAAAGAATGCAGCCTTTAAAAAGTTATGGCACTTGTAAAATTATATAAACTGGGTCCGATGGACTTCCCAGTTTTTAGTCTGCTGCTGGCTCCACCCCCGCATTCACTGGCGTGATGACGAGATGCCAGTGAGAGCGCAGGGGTGCGCCCCATTATACTGAATGGGCGTCAGCTTTGAACCGATTTTTATTAGCATAATGGCCACTTGCTAATGAAGCGTGGGCATCGGTTGACTACCTGGGGCGCGGTAGTCAACTGGTGCCCATTTCGTATGAAGTGGCCATATACTACTAAAATGGCAAAACTGCTGCCCATTCTGTATAATGGGGACGAACCCGATGCTCACTGGCACCTCGTCATCACGCCAGTCACGAGAAACGGTACAGGCAAAACCTGGGCGTCCATCGGACCGAGTGCCTACAATTTTACAAGTGCCATATTTCTCAAAACTGCATTCTTCGAAGCATCTTAATGCAGATACTCCTGTAATAAGTCATTGTTTATGCAGTAACGAAGGGAACGATTGGTGAATCGTTTTAAAGGGGGGTATGTAACAGGGCTGGATAAGAACCTTATCCCATTTGTTATGTAGAAAGAGTTAAATGCAAGGATCTGTTTTATGCTCTTCTGTTCTGTCTCGTCTGTCTCATGAGTCAAATTTTCTTCAAGACCTAGGAAATGGCCACTCCAACGGTCTCACTATCCCCCCTTCCCGCTATCTCTCTGCCTTCACTAGCTGTTTCTATCCTTTCTTCCCCCTTGCATATCTGAAGTTATAAAATATGTGTGAATCTTTATCTGAAAGCGGGATCCCTTGGTTTGAAAATGTATATGATTATATTGTTTATTTATGACTTTGATAACCGGGTAGGTGCACTTATCCCAGGGACCGTTTTCAGGCACGACCCGGGCCACTTACAATGGTACAGGGTTAAAAATACAGTACATAATAGCACACAGGATACAGGTTATTGAAATACATAGGTCAGGTATACATAATACATAATATATACAATAAATACATAAGATGGGAATGATTGTTGAAAAGATTGCAAAAAGATATTTGGAGCTAAAGGGGTTAACCTGTGATGCCAGTTTGTAAATTCTTTGCAGAGCTGTGAACAAGTCGTCAGTTCTGGGACACCATGTACTGCTTTGCTGCACTTGCATGGAAGGAAATTGACAAGAACATTTTCTGAAAAACAGAATGTTCTCTTATAACGTGGGGTAGGAAAACTAACATCTCAGTTGGCTGAATAGCAGCATGTGACTGTTCGTTAATCACTGTTAACACACAGTCAGAGTAAGAAGTCAAGTGGCACAATCCATGTTAGCGACCAGACTTCTTAGCTGTCTAAGCAGAGCTGCACTGTCTGGCAGCCATTAAATTCCCCACTAAGTGAGAGACAGACAGCAGCGGGTTATGAAAAGTGTACATCCCCACAGCGATATACAAGTACCCACCCACCACCTGCAGATCACGTACATTTCCCCCGAAAGCCACTCCATAGCCGGTGAAAATGAATCTAATTTCTAGTAAGCCCTCTGTTCATGTGTGCCACTGAGAGGCATCCCACCCACCACCCACCAATCTCCTCTCACCAAGTGAGACCCTGCACTGCTACATGAGAAGCCACCCTCCCGGATCACCTACATTTACTCACACAGTCATTCCAGGGACATTACCTGCACAGCCATTCCAGGGACAGCTGACACTGACTGTAATTTAAATACCAGTCCCCTCTTCATGTGTGCCACCAAGAGCAATTCCACCCAACTGCCATGCAGATCCTTATAAACAAGCAGCAATGCTTTTTGAGAGAGACAGCAAGACTGAAACTTGGAATTAGAGATATCCTCAGATGAAGGACTTTGTTTTCTGTGTTTGTACCTTTGCAAACAGTTATACTGAACAATTTTATTTTTATTTTACTGTTATTGGAAAAATAGAATGCTGCTTGTGAATTTTATACCTGCTCCTGGTCTTCCTATGCTTCCTGACCCTTGCCTCAACAACAGGGCCAGTGCCAAATAATAAGGAAACGCCAATTTCACTAGCAGCGGTTGTTCCAGCCCGTAGATATTCTATTAGGCACCAAAGACCACCACAGAGACTTGACTTTAAAGTCATGTACTGAACCTGTACCTCTGTGCAACTGAACTCTTACTTGTACTGTTACTTCGCTAGTGACAAGTTCTACCCAAGGGGCAGAAGATTCCCATGAACTTGTTTCTGGGTACCGAATAGTCTACTTCGGCCTGGAAGTTAGGAAATGTTACTGTTTGAAGTATTTTAGATAAGTTTCTGTCTAAGGGGAGATGTAGCATATATATATATATATATATATATATATATATAATAACTAGTCAGCAATTTCTCTCAATGTACTGCCCAGGTTGATATTTTCCATAACAACCGGTTGGTTGTTATGACATTCATAAACCACGCCAGTCAAACTATGCTGCTGTCTCATTGGCCAACATTCTGTATGTGTGTGGGGCCAAACAGTATCACAAACTGCTGGAGAAAAATTGCTGGTCTGTTATGAAAAATAAAAGATGGAGTGGGTGCTTGATATGAGAATTTAATGCACACCCTCGTTGTGGGATGCTTTGATAAACCCCTCGGTCTTCGCCCTTGGGGTTTATGTAGCATCCCACAACTCGGGTGTGCATTAAATTCTCATATCAAACCCTTCCCCATCCATTATTCTCTATATAATTACTGGTGATCAATTTTTAAATGAGTTTAACAAGTTGATATTTGCTGTAATAACCAGTCAGTTATTACGGCATTCACGCTATGTCCTCAAAGGAGCGCTCCTTCACTGGCTCCATGTCTGTGTGAAGCGGTCTAAACAGTCCATAAAACATGGCGGCTCCATTGCTAGTGAGGAACTGCACAACTATCCTCTCACCTTCTGATAATTTTTTTTTACATCTGGTTGATCCTATGTTGAATCATACTGTGATTTTTCTTTTTTTAAGTATCTGGTTGATCCTGCGGTTCGGCAGCCAGCTTCAGATGCCATACACACACACGCTGTCGGCACGAATGGGTTGAGTCCATGGCTAACTGCTTTTTAGAGAGGTAAGCACGAGTGCAATTACGATCGCGATTTGAACTGTAACTTAGGGGGATAAAATGAATTTAAGTGGGAACATAAGAAGCTGTAGGTTCCTGTGCTGCGTTCAGGCTGCTGTGGGTATGAGGACTGCTGTACAGCTGGGGAATCTGAGGTGGGATTGGGAGCTGCTGCTGCATTTGGTGGTGGGCTGCTGCTACAAAGGGAGGCTGCTGATGCTGTATGTAGAGGTGCCTGCTGCTGCATTTAGATGCTGAGTGCGGATTGCTGAGTAGGTGTTGGGGGGTGTTACTGAGGGAGAGAGAGAGGAGTGTGCGTGTGTGTGTGTGTGTGTGTGTGACAGCAATAGGGTTGGAAAAAAATTGCTCACTAAATTATATAAAATAAAAGATGGGAAGTGTGATGTGAGAATTTAATTCAAACCCTCTGTGTGGGATGCTTTGATAAACCCCGGGTTTATGTAGCATCCACACCTGAGATATAATTAAATTCTCCTATCTCCTCATCCATTATTCTCTATATGTATGGTAGGAAGTCTAAGGAACGCCATCAGGGCTGTAGTTTGTGTATATGGATATTTGTGCTCCTATCTAAGGTATAAGTTCCTGTCTTGCCCAGTGGGCTTCTCTTTGTATATGTCCACTGATATGTGACCACTATCTCTGAGAAAAAATAAAGATGGCTACTACAACATATGTGCTGTAACTGAGTTTCCCTGCACACGACCACACAATATATTACAACACTCTAACAGGTTTTAATGTATTTTTACAGTCTGCTGCCTACTCACTCTCCAGCTATCTCCCATTAACTTTAAAATCCTCCTGTATAGTGTCCTATCCCTCCCAGCATGCCTCCAAACCTGCCAGTTATCTATTATGTATTGCTGTGAGCAAAACTGATAGCATTAGACAGCATAACAAAGTCTGTAAATATCTCAATAGAAAGCTAAGCCACAACTCCAGCTTCAGACACTGGTGCACAGCAGTAGTAAAACACACAGCCATGACTTGATTCTGCAGAAGCATTAAAATGAAATGGCAAGAAGGGGCTAAATACAGGGTTTGCAACTGCCATGTTGTGGAAGCTGGACCCTGACTTGGGTGGGATTAGATGGGAATTAAATTGTGTAAAAGAAAACTATGGGGTTTGATGATTCTTTTTTTTTTTTATTCTGTTTATGCCCACTTACGTACACTGACAATTGGTCCCCATCACTGCCACTTATCACAGCCTCTCTCTCTCCCCTTTGGCCAACAGTAGAACCTTGGATAGCCCCCCCAGGAAGGATTGGAGAGGCTGTTGCACCCCCAACATGATGGTGGTGGCCCAGAGGATAGCCGAGTCAAGGTTGAGAGAGACAGATATACCAGGAAAACTTGCCCCCACCGCCAGGGCCTCCTTATTCTGTTTTCTCCTCTCCCGTGTCCTGAGGCAATGCGTGTAGTGTTGATATGATGTGAGCATGCTAAGCATGTCATCTCCTGACACCCAGCTCTGCCCTTCCACGTCTGTGTTCCCCAGCTGCACTGTCACTTGTGGTCCAGGTGGAAGTGTTGCAGCCGGGGATACAACCCTCTCTCTCTCTCTCCAGAGGAGGAGGGTGTTCTCTGGGACAATGAATCCCCCCCCCCCCGGCTGGCTCCGGGCGACCCACGATCACTCCTGATCTTGGGTCACTGACTTTCAAACAGTAGTGCTACCGCTGTGCTGATGAGCTGGCCTTGAGTTTGATTCTTAATGCATAAATGTTGGTCTAGGTGGCAGCAGGCTAGACAGTTCAAATTTTGTAATTAAAGCAATCCAGTTGAAGGCATTATATATATTAATGAATAATAATTGGTTTGAAAAAGTGCTATATACCTTATCGGGGTCGGCTCTCTGTCCTTCCATATATTTTAAAATGTTACAATGTAAAACTCATAGCAGGTAGAGTTTCAGTGATCAAGTGCAGGGATCAATGAAGATATCATAGTGTGGACTAGGAGCCTTAGAAAACCTGCTGCTCTACCACCCGCAAGCAGAACAGTACCTCAATATGGGGCCACGCTGGGCTAGCCATTGTGCCGTCTGTGCTATTTTGTTTGTTCATTTAGTTAGACCTCTTTGGCGTCTTTCAGCGCCTCTTACAGCTTTAATGTTTTAACTCTGTTTTTTATTTAATTTGTTTTGCTTTTATTTATTCACGAGTCACTGTTGACCTAGCAGTCCTATTGACAGTCCCATCTGGGATCCCTTTAACTGGATTGAACAGCGTGCAGATAGGCGTGTAGTGTCCCTGGATGGCATGAATGACAGGGGCTCTGTTTCTATAAGGGACCCTTTTGTGGAGCCCAACCGCATCTAAAGTGGTCTATGGTCATTTGGATTTACACTGAAGACCCAAGTTGGATTCCAACTGGAGTGTGAGAGTGCTGGACAGATGCGGTTGGGACTGTCGGAGTGTCTGGGAGGAGCCGGTTTCTGCTAATCTCCGGGTGTGGTGAGATCTTCTGAAGTCGAGAGAGAAGCCTGTGTTTGTTGATTCCCTGATGTGTTCCTGACTGTTCGTTGTTTTGGATCCTGTACTTTGGAGTGTGTGTTGCAGCATGAATTTTGGGGTGAGCTGCCTGGGGTGGTTGCTGCCATTGGCAGGGTTCGAGGTGGGCAGTGCCAGTCTTGGGCCTGTTGAAGGACGGGCCTGAGTAACTGGTGTCTCCTAGGTTCACAGGGGACGCTCTGTTGAATGGATTTTGTTCTGGGGCCGTTGTTTTGGACCCAACTGGGGCAGTGACCTCCTGGAGAGGTGGTCATTTTCCTCATGCTGTCAATTTGAACTATCAGTGCTCCTGGTCTTAGAATTGCACCTATGATTTGCTCCTAAAATCTTTCAGCTCCTGAGACAGCTGTTCTTCCTGAACTGGTTTACAATTTTTCTGTACTCTCTTCGGACTCCTGGTGAGAGCAGAGTCTTAGAGCGAGTTTTGGTTTGGCCAGGGAAGTGAGAGATCCCTTGGCCCTTCAATAAAATACCTAAAGCTGGATTTTGTACTGAGGGTGCTAGACTGTCGACATTGCAGTGAACCTAAGTAATACTGAATTTGTGGATTGAAATGAACTGGAATTTCTATAGGACTTAAATGGGACTGTATTCTTAAAGGATTTAATTATTTTTGGTTATATTGTTTATCTGGATGATATTATTTGTGTGTTATTGGTGATTTGAATGGTGTTGTGGTGTGTGAATCGTGGATAGGATTTCTGTGGGGTGTAGGGTTGTGTGAGACGTGCTTCGTTGGGGTGGGTGTATATGTGTGGTGACGATAATTATACTGAGGCATTGTGATTTTATAATTTTGGGTTTATTTAATTTAATTAGCTAAGCATCTCACCATCGGCTGTGTCTATAACCACCTATGACTGCCAACTTGCTCTTGAGAGTGTAACCCCCTACAAATGGGGTTCCCAAAAGTCTTCCTTGGGCTTGCCTAAATGCTCACTGCCAGGCTGATGTCCTGCATTTAGCAGTTAAATGTGATTACCAGAGCCTGTGTACCCTCTGTGTACTGTCTCTTTAAGAGCTGCCTAATTGCAGCCTAAGAAATCTGAGAAGGAGCTCTGCTGAAAGATGTAACTATTTGCTGAAAATCATTTAGAGTGATAATTTTTATTTATTTATTGAAGGTCTAGGAATTATAATGATAATGTAGTTGATCTAACCTGCTTTCTTTGTAGCAAGGACTGTTTTGTTTTGTCTCCACTATCTTGGTCCTGGATTGCAAATTGGACAAATCAGTTCTGGTGGGACCTAAAATGTAGCCGGACTACAGGAGCTGTCTGAAGTCAAAATCTGTATGAACTGTAGTTTTGAACTTTTTGCGCAATTTTTTGCAACTGAAGGGGGAGCTCTTGCTTTGACTGACAGCCAAATCAGCCAACCAAACCTTCTGGATCTTGGGGAAGTCCCGGGCTGCTTGCAAGTTTTTATGTTTGCTTGCACGCATGTGCAAGAAACATAATACCATCATCCGAGTTTTCAGAGGTGTGGCACCCGTCTTCCAATTCAGTCAGTGTGTTTGCAGGCGCGGCTGCAGTTCTCCAATGAACGCTGCAACTGTGTATGACAGCAGTTGAAAATGCAGTGCCGTACAGCTGAAAGGGAGAGTTCTGCTTCAGTGAGCAGTGCCCCCCACACGCACGCATATTGCGTGCTCTGTATCTCCCACACATACTGTATGGCTGGCGAGGATGCCCAATCCCCGTCGGCTCCATGCCCAAAAAGCTTTCCAGGTGCCACGCAGGAGCCCACCCCAGCGAGGCAGAAATTGTTATAATGATAGGTGCCCTATCCCCAGTTGGCTCCAGGCCCCCCCCAAAACAGCCTTCCAGCTGGCACGCTGGGAGTCCACCCCAACGTGGCACAAGTCCGTATGGCCGACAGGGGTGCCCAATCCCCCATCAGCTCCAGGGCCCCCCCAAACAGCCTTCCAGCTGCCACGCTGGGAGCCCACCCCAGCATGGCAAACGTCCCGCATTGTCTTCCTAAAAAAAAACAAAAAAAAAAACCTGTAAACAAAAAAAGTTCCCTCGGTGGTCTCCCTGCCCACCTGCGCCCACCCACTGCGCACCCTGCCTCCCCACACCCCCCTCACCCCATACTTACCTCCGGAGCTCGGTGCGACAATCTTCGGTGGACCGGGAACATGTCTGCACTCTTCAAAGCTGACCGCGAACTGAGGAAATGCCGGTAATCTGTATACAGAGTAATGCAATAAATAGGGTTTTTTCAACTTTAATGCATATCTCAGGCATTTTTTGGAATTCGACACCAAATTTTCAACATGGGGTTTTGGGACCCCTCCTCATGAATTCTTGAATTGTCATAGCGTTAATACGGCCCGAAGGGTGATTTTGCAGTTACTGCACAAAATCACTTTTTGGGACCGATTAACAAAACAACAGTGCCAGTGTTTATAAGGTGGGCTCTCAAAAAGCCTATGTTGCAAATTTGGTGAAAAAATTCCCAAAAATGACTGTTTTACGAGCGTGCGATGCGCAGTTCCTATGCACATTCGTAAGTTTGCAAATTTTTAATATTTGCACTCCAGATTTTCAACATTGTCATATTACCACACCTCCTTATGAGCAGTACAGATGTCATTTTCACATCCGCCCAAAATGAGTTTCTCGCATGTAGAGCACAATGCGCAGTCAGTGTGCGAAATCAATGTACGGACACATTAAGAAAATCACAGTGACGCTGTTCATGAGCAGAGGTCTTAAAATGGCTATGTTGAAAATTGGTGAAAAATTCCTAAAATGACTGTTTATTTAGCGTATGCTAGGCAGTCTTACGACGTCAGAAGTCAAGGAATTTTTAATATTTAGACTCAGATTTTTCAATAGTGCCATTTATCACACCTCCTTATGAGCAGTATGGCTGTCATTTTCTACATGTTGCCCAAATGTGTTTCCTGTATGTATGCGACAATGGCGTAGTCGGTGTGCTAATCAATGTTTGGGACAGATTAAGAAAATCACAGTGACACTATTCATGAGCAGAAGTCTTAAAATGGCTATGTTGAAAATTTGGTGAAAAAATTCCTAAAAATGACGGTATTAGGAGTGCACGTTGCGCAGTTCCTACGCATGCTTTCAAGTTTGCGAATTTTCATATTTGCACTCCAGATTTTCAACAATGACTTTTATTACACTTTCTTATGAGCAGTACAGCTGCCATTTTCACATCTCGTCAAAAACTGTTTCTGCACATGTAGCGCACAATGGTGCAGTCGGTGTCGTAAGCAATGTCTGGGACAGATTAAGAAAATCACAGTGACACTGTTCATGAGCAGAGGTCTTAAAATGGCTATGCTGAAAATTTGGTGACAAAGTCCATAAAATGACTGTGTTACGGGTGAGCATTGCGCAGTTTTCATGCACCCTCGTAAATTCATGAATTTGTAATATTTTCAGTCCAGATTTTCACCAGTGGCATTTTTCCACACTTCCTCTTATAAACAGTACTGCTGACATTTTTCACAACATGGCCGAAATGCATTTTCACACTTTCAGCACAGAAATGCATGGTCGCTGTGGAAAATCATTGTTCGGGACAAATAAAGAAAATCACAGTGACACTGTTCATGATCGGAGGTCCCAAAATGCCTGTGTTGACAATCTGCTGTAAATCCCCAAACTAATTTTTTTTTTTTAGTTGTTTAACCAGGTATAGCACAATAGCTGAAAGCTTTTTACAGGAGCGACCTGGGAGCACAAGGAGGTTAAGTGACTTGCTCAGGGTCACACAGTATGCAAGTGGAAGCTGTGAGATTCAAACCAGGTCTGGTCTGCTGGATGTCACCAAATTTGCAGCTCAGAGTTTAGACCACTGTGCTATACTGCCTCCTAAATTACATTATAGGTGTGCATTGCACAGTTTCTATGCACGCTTGTGACTTCACCAGTTTTTTTTAATATTTTCACTGCAGATTTTCAATATTGGCATTTTTTACTCCTCCCCATGAACAGTACAACTGTCATTTTTCACATCCTGTTCGGAATGTGTTTTTGCACCTGTGGTGCTAAGTGCCGTAGTTGCTGTGCAAAAGCAGCTTTTGGCTAACAAACTGATATTGCCACTGTTCATGAGGAGGGTCACAAAAAAAATGTTGAAAATTTGAGTGAAAATACCAACAAATGCCTGAGGTGTTAGGATTTCGACCATAACGCCCACCTGTAGAGAATGACAGGCATCAGGGGTGTTACTTGCGATTCTCACCTGTAATGCTCATACCATTCCACAGCTGCTGCCAGTGAGAGGCATCGAAGAGTGCCTTGTACTCTTTGGCCACAAAGATCACCCCATTCTCCTATACCGCACCCATCGCACTGTATTTCCTGATGTAATGGGGTGCGCATAAGGGCCAAAGACCCCAAGGCACACCGTGACACTTGGTGTCTGCAGGGTAGGGTGTGGTGAAATGGTGTGGCCGCTATGCCTCATAACCCAAAGGCACACCCAATGCCTGTCAGTCTCTGCAGGGGGTGGGGTTAGTTTCAGTTCAATACCCACACTACCAATGCCAATGCCAGCAAGCAAACATTCGGCATTGACAAATGCTTGTTCAGTTAGTTCTGAGCTGGGAAGTGAAATGAGAAGAGCTCAAGTGTATTTTGGGCAGCAATCCTGAGTGGATTTGCATGGGAAAACTGTGAAAGGGTTGAGTTTTGGCTTGCATGTCTGCTGCTGCTCCTGAGAGGGAGAGAAGAAATTATTTTGGATTAAATCCAAGTTTGTATGACTAAAGTAAGCTACTGAAGTGGGCCAGGCTCAACCTGAAGAAGACCGAAGATTTTGCTGAATTCGATCGGCCTGTCAGGAGTTCCAGCTACCCCTAAGCTCCCAGTGTGTGCAGAGACTTTGCGATTGTGACCGGGGAGTGCTTTGCCTGGTACAATAGAATTCCATACATGTAAATGTGTTATGAGCTGCTAGAGGTTGTGAGTTAGTTCCCCACTGTGTGAACTGTGTTCTGCTTGCTGGAAGCTGTATCCAGCCAAAATGGACTGCATCAGATTTGTCTCCGTGTGGTCTGGGCCTTGCCAGACTGGCCCAGCCAGACTATCCACTGCACAGAGAAGCCATCGACAAGAGACCTGCCTGGGGATCAGCCCCCTGCTCCACGCTTGAACAGGAATGACGCCTCTGCGACTCGTTTGGGCCCTGCTTCTCCTGGCATTCCAGATCAACCACCTGTAGTCTCGATTTTCGTCCAACCTGTGTCCAGTCTTGGGTATCGTGAAATACCAAGGTAGCTCCTTGCAACAACAGCTTAATCTGAGTGTGTCATCTGATTGTCTTGTTTCGTTTCCTTCACGAACTGAGCCCTCTGGCTCCAGATTACAAATATTGTGTACTGTGCATGTTGTGTTTTCCATCACAGAACCACAACCAGCTGCAACCCTGGGCAACAGTCCTGGCTAGCCCATCTCTTCTCCACCTGGGTACCCAGAGGTGTGACTGTGTACCCAGAGGTGTGACTGTGTGAGGGGACTCAAAGTGCATGCATAACTGCTTGATCGATATAACCTTTAAGCTAATTAACCTGATTTTGACCCTTCCTTGTTTAAGTCCCTGAATAAATCAGATCTAACTTTTCCTGCATGTAATCTGACTGTGGTTCCAGTTTGTGCTCAAAGTGCTGTACTGTTGCTATTTGCTGTGCATAACCTTGTTTTACAGGGGGTCCCCAGGGTCAAGCCAGAGGAACCAGCCCTGGTGGTAAGTGCAAACAGTGTGTACTTGTGTGGTATACCAGGGTATTGTGAAAGTGATTATTGTACTGTGTTCAGGCCACTAGAGGGAAAGAGGAGGCTTAGTGTCCGAGGCTGTGTCCAGGTTAGCTTGACCTCTACCAACCCCTGACCTCTGGGTGGAGGCACCCGTTTCAGAACTCAGGCCCCTTAACCTGCTACTAGCCAAGCAGGCAGGGGTAGTAGTCCTTGGGATAGTGCCACCTAGGGGTTACAAGAGCATCACCAATGGTTGGCAGTGAATTAACCAATAAATTCCTAATTATGGGAGATTTCAACCTGAGCTGGGCCTCTGACCCCAACAAAGTCCTCAAGACAATGATCCATGATGCAGACCTGGAACAGGTTCTCTCTCTACCCACCAGGCTCAACTATAAAACTGAGACCCACACTACTCTTGACTGGGCTCTGGTATCCAATCCCCTCAACATACAGAAAGCAGGCATATTGGCAGACGGCATCAGTGACCACTCCCCAATTTTCTGTATTTGGAAGAACAGTGTACCAAATATTCCTCCCAGGTTACTCACAGTGCGTGATTTCTCCAATTCACATCCACAAAGTTTAATGATTACCTAGAAACCTGGACTGAAGCCTACTTAGGCTCCTCACGACCTTGGGCGAGGCCTGGCCTTCTTCCAGAATCACTACTCAAGCGACCTCATTCTTTGCCCCTCTTAAAAACTTAGAACAAAGGGAGGCTGCTATAAGTGGATCTCCCTCAGTGAAATCTCAGATGAAAAGCAGGGACAAGGCCTGGAAGACGTTCTGGCTCTCCTTCTCCCTGCAGATCTGGTTACTTACAAAACCCTAAGAAATAAATGTAAGCTAGCCATCAAACTTGCAAAAGAGTATTATCCACCTCCAATGGTCCAACCTGGGAACCCCAAACTTTTGGTCACACATCAATGACCTGCTTAAGGCGAATTCCAAGGAGGCACTAGGTCCAACAGAGGTACAAGGACAGCGTGTCAGCGACTGCCACCATATAGCTTCAGCAATCAACCGCACTTCACCAACCTCAATGATTACAAGTTAGGGTTGCCCCCATCTATGCCTTTACAGATCTCTGATGTACCCCCGTCTGAAAAAAACACAATTTCACCTAAGATTAGTCAAGGTGAGCGAGGTCCTTAAGCTACTTAAAGCCCTCAAAAACAAAGGCTCTGGAGGCCCTGATGGAATTAGCACAAGGTTACTCAAGGAAGGTGCCTAGTCCCTTGCCAAACCTCTGACCTGGATCATCAACTGGTCTCTACTTGAAGGTTCGTTCCGCACCAGTGGAAGGTGGCCAGTGTGGTCCCCATTCACAAGGGTGGCTCACACAAACAAATTGGCAATTACAGGCCCATCTCCCTGCTATGTACCCTTGCTAAACTGCAAGAAAGACTAGTGTATGGGCAACTGAGAGACTACCTTGGCTCCACCAACTCCTAGCCCCCTCACAGCATGGCTTTCAGGCAAACCATGGGACAGATCGGCACTCATCAATCTCACAGTGGGCGTATTCAGGGCACTGGACATAGGCGTGTCGGCAGGTGCAATCTTTATAGATCTGTCCGAGGCATTTGACCTTGTGGACTACAACCTTCTTCTAACTAAGCTTCACAGCATAGGTCTTGATGCCCAGGCCTAAACTGGTTCAACAGCTACCTATCAAGCTGCTCCCAGAGGGTATTTGGAAGGGAGAGCTATCTGACCCTCTTCCCATCAAGGAGAGGATGTCTCAGTGCTCAATTCTTGGCCCCCTCCTGTTCTCTCTCTTCACAAATGACCTCAACCGTCACTGCGGGGATAGCTCAGTTGTTCAATACACTGATGATACAGTCATCTTCCGGTCCATGTCTACCCTCCAGAACCTGGGCACTCTCCTCCAAGGGGACCGAAATACACTTCAAGCCTGGCTTACAACTAACAGAATGGTCCTCAATGCAGCAAAAACAAAAGCCTTGCTGTTTGGCCCTAGATCCCTCAGCCAGGACAGGACCAATTCCTTACAACTAACTTTCCTTGCTGGAAAGAGTATAGACATTGTAGACAACATAAAATACCTTGGGCTAACTATCGACCAAGGTCTCACCTTTAAGTCCCATGTAGACCAGGAAACTAGGTCTATCCATGGCAAACTTGGCACCTTGTACTGGCTAAAAAACAACTTATCCCAGAGGCAAGGAGCAGCTCCAGTGTATTCCTTCCTACATTAACCAGGGTTTTATTTAACTCTAAAATTGATCAGCGTTTTGCTCATAAAAGTGCTAAAACTTTGTGAAAATTAATAGCTCTTGCCTCACTGTGTTTAACAAACACAGCACTTCTAGAAAATCTATATAAATACTTTCTGTACAGTTAGTATCGTCCCAAGAAAAAAACTGCTAATCAATTATTTAAAACCCTGTTAACGTATGCTGTCCCTGTAATTCAGGGTATGTCAAAGCATGAGGTCAACAGGCTTCAGGTCCTGTACAAGAAGGTGGCAAGGTTTGCGACACTGACTCATCCAAGGAGCCACTCCTGCATCTCGCTGGCCCAGCTTCAGTAGCCTTCCTTTGAGGCTCGTCTTCAGTACCCCCTGCTCTGCCTTGCTTACAAACTGCAGCACCCAGCTGCCCCACTTAGCCTTACAAGAATAATCATTCCTAAGTCTAACCCTTGTATACTCAGGACCACCGGTCGGTCCCTACTAGCAATCCCCAGAGTCAAGACTAACATGGAGGCAATCCTTCACTCACACTGCCCCAAGCTGTGGAACACTCTCCCACCTTTAGTACAGGAAGCCCCATCACTGTTAAACTTTACACAAGGCTCAAGTCCCACCTGTTTGGGTCAAGCTCGTGCCATTGTCAGGGTATTGGATAGTCACCCCCGTCCCACAACACCACTAATTCTTCTCCTTTCTCACCCAAAATGACTCCAAAAGCATGCCTCAACTCCCTCAACTGTTGCACTTATGTTCAATATATTGAAATATTGCCTTTATTGTAACCTTGAATTTCATGTCTACTTTCTCTGCACCCTGTACTACCTGACCGTGTACTGTTTCTGTCTCCCAGGTTACCCTGAAAAAGGGACCTTCAGGGCAAAGTGGGCCTACCGGTCATCAAAATTCAATAAATAAATAAATACTTTGGTTAGGATGTACTGGGAGGGTATTAAGATGGTCAAGCATTATTCTCCACTGTGCTCTGTGATCTATGCCCTTTCACTGTCCCCATTATCAGCGAAGTTTATAGGAGATGTCGAGCATTGGGGATAGTGACAAGATGATTGAGAATGCGTGGACTGGGCACAGTGGGAGAATGGAGAGGGGTGGGCAGATAGAGGTAGTGGGGACTAGAAGATGCCCTGGGGCAAAATGGGGTCAGGAAAGGGGTGCTCCCTGCCTGATTCCCATATCCAAGGGCTCCACAAATCGTGGGCAGGTCCTGGGATCTTCCTTGAAAACCCATCCATCCCAGGCAGTGTTGTGTAATGTCAGATCGATTAGGAACAAGACCGCTATTATAGCTGATCTTGTTGTGACATCTGATCTGGCACATATCACCGAGACCTGGCTGGATGAGAATGCAGGCCCTACTTTGGCATCTGTGGCTCCAACTGGGTTCTCGGATATACACCGCCGGGGGTGTGACCATTTTCTTTAAAGTGGAGCTGGGCCTTGTGAATATGCCAGTGGGTTGCACTCAATCTTTTGAGTGTATCCTGGGAACTAGGTGTAGGATTCAGGATTCTCCTCATCTACCATCCACCCGGGGATGATGGAGAATTCCTGAAGGAGTCTGCAGACTTCACTGTCGACGTGGGATTGGTGTCACCCGGATGGTTAATTCTGGGTGACTTTAATGCCTGGATTGATGATGAACTCTCACAGTTTGGAAATAATCTCCTCCAACTTACGACTATGTTGGGCCTTACACGGTGGTTACCTCTGCTACCCATATAAGGGTCACTCACTAGATCTTGTGTTTCTCTTGGGGATGGAGATCAAGGGATTGGGGTGGAACCAAACAGTTTGTCAGACCACCACAACATAAAATTGACTTCAGGGCACCTCAAATAGGCTTGCCTCACGGAGATGGTCCAGTATCGCCCTTTGAGGGGGATTACCCAGAGGGCCTATTGGGTGTATCAAGTGAATGCATGAGTTCAGTGGATCTTGTACTTGCCTATAATAAGGCGGTGGGTGATGCTCTGGACTTAATTGCTCCTGTTCATGTTCATTCCTCATTCTGCACCGAGGACCCCTTGGTTTGATGGGTCCTTGAAGGAGCTAAGGAGAGTGGGGTGAAGGCTAGAGAGGGCTTGGCGGAAATCCAGCCTTGATGCTGACAGGCTTAGGTTGATGGACCATTATGTGATCTATCAATCAGCAATCACCGTAAGAAAGCAGAGTTCCTGTCTGGGGAGATTGCTGCTGTGCAGAACTGACCAATTCAACTCTTCTGGACTGTCGACAGATTGTGCAATCCAGTATGTCTGCAGTCTGGAAGAGATTTTTCACAAATAAAGTGTAATGAGCTTGCTCGATTCTTCACAGATAAGATTGCCAGCATTAGATTGGGTACCAACCCAGCTCTCTCTTTAAGGGATTGTGGAGATCGGTGGGAGGTGGCGAGTGCCCATATTACCTGGTTTGACTTTAGCAGGCCAGAGTTCATGGACATTGTGGGGATTGTCCAGACTGTACGACCAACCAGCTGTAGTTTGGATCCGGGCCCTACACCACTATTATTAGGTTGTACAGATGTTATCTGCCCGATCCTTGCTGAAATTGTCTGGAAGTCCTTGGAGCAGGGGGTCTTTCCTGATTCCCTCAAGAAGGCGGTCATTTGACCACTCCTTAAAAAATCCTCCTTGGATCCAGACTACTTAGCTAACTATAGACCTGTCTCTAACCTACCCTTTTTGGGTAAGGTTACTGAACAGGTGGTTGCACTGCAGCAGGATGACCATCTTATAAATCATAATGTCTATGATGTTCTCCAACCTGGGTTTAGGAAAAGACATAGCAATGAGACCGCCCTGGTCCGGGTTTTAAATGATCTCCTAATGCGAGAGATCAAAAGGCCCGTACTGTTCTAGTCCTTCTTGATCTCTCTGTGCATTTGATACTGTGGACCATGGTGTGCTTTTGGAGTGCTTGTGGCTTCTTTGTGGACTGTCTGGAACAGTTCTATGTTGGTTCGATCTTTCCTTACAGGCAGGACACAGAGGGTTGTCACTGGAATTTATCTTCTGACACCTTCTCCTGTCTTGTGGGGTGCTGAAGGGCTCCATTTGGTGCCCATGTTGTTCTGATTTATATACTACCATTAGGAGAGATCATTAGGCGATACAGTTTGGGTTTTCACTGCTATGCAGATGATACCCAACTGTATCTGTCCTTATTCCTGGACAGAATGATGTGATCTCCGTGTTAGCAGCTGTCTAGCCGAGATCAGAGATTGGATGAGCACTAGCTGACTGAGGTTAAATCTGGATAAAACTAAGGTGTTGGTTGTGGACCCTGGTCACCTTGAGGCAGGTTCTAGGGCTGGGCTTCCATCAGGCTTATGACTTGATCGTGTCCAGCTCTTGACCTCAGACTGGGTGCATAACTTGGGCATTATTTTTGATGACAGTTTGACCCTGAAATCACAGGTGCCTGCCGTTGTCAAATCTTCCTTTTATCATTTTAGGAATATCGTCCGGGTGAAACATCTGGTTCCTCGGCTGACCTTCCTACATTGGTCCATGCCTTCATGACCACCGCCTTGATTACTGCAATGCCCTTTACCTGGGGCTACCGAGATAACATCTGCGCTTGCAGCTAGTGCAGAAACCTTGGCAGCCAGGCTTTTCCTGACTGGGCACATCTAGGTCTAGTCATATTACGCCTGTGCTGTGCGGACTGCACTGGCTACTGGTCCAGTGGCAGATCACCTTTATGGCTTGGTTGCTGACCTATAAAGCCCTACATGGACAGGGACCCCAGTATCTGCAAGATACACTCACTCCTTACTGCTCACTCCAATCTGCCAATGAGGGATTGCTAGAGATTCCCAGGGTTCTGTTAAAGACATCTGGGGCGCGCTACGTTCTCTTGTGCTGCCCTTCCTGTGGAATTCTCTACCTCATCGGATAAGAGAATGCCTGACTGTCTCGAGTTTTAAATCTGAGCTCAAAGCGTATTTGTTTTAAAGCTTATCCTGAAGGATTATAAAATGTTTATGAATGTTTATTTAATTGTCTGGTTTAACGTGTTTGTACAGCGCTTTGGTTTTGAAAGCTTAAAAATAAAGTTTTATTTTACTTTACTTCAGCAAAGTGGGATTCAGTGAGAAATTGTAATTTGTAATGCATTTTAGGTTTTAATAAATTGGGTGTTCTGTATATTTTGGTAGCTTCTGTACTTTAAAATGAAAGACCATGCAAGGAGGTACTCAGTAAGCCAGGTTAGGTAACATATGTATATGTAGGGATGTACTACTGCACAGGTAAGGGAGGGAGGCGCAAACTGTGGACCCATATATTAGGTCAGTACATATATAGAAAGGGTGGGTCCCCTGCCAAATCCAGGATCCCAAATTCCTATGGTGTCTCTTATGTGTCCACTGTTTTATGCTAGGGGGGCACTAGGTATAAAAAACAGTTGTATATTAAATGAAGTTATATGCCAATTATAATATAGAGTTGTATAAAAAAATACAAGTTCCATATATAACCCCACACATTTTTATAGTAGTGTTTCAGTCCTCTGCCAAGGTGTCACCATTTTCCATGGTGCTTATAAAGCATTGGTAAGTTTTGGATCACCTCAGGAGCACTGCAAGGTTACGTGACTTGCTGAAGGTCACCAGTATGTAAGTGGCAGCTTACTTGGGAGTATCATAGCCCAGGCCTTAAGCTTATCCTCTTATTTTCTGATTGGGTAGCAGTCCCAGTATGTCCATTCAGGAGCTCATAATGCAAAGACTCTCCCTTTGGATACTATTTGGAGCATTGTAAAGTACTTTTCATTGTTTTTTATTTTCTTTCTTTGAACTTGAGGCACTTCCAATAGGGTAAAAGTATAAATCAAGCCCAGCATAGGCTCACAGTTCAAAAGTTCCCCTTTTTTGGATAATGCCTGAAGGACATCTGGCGATATGTGGTAAATGGGGGGGGGGAGAGATAGGAGGAAATAACATTAAACCAGGTCATGCACTTTTCAGTGGGACAACACTACCATCCCAGTAGACTTCTTTCCCTAGCACAAGCTCATTTTTAAGTGCAACTTAGGTGCACAAGAAGCTGAAATGGCTTGTTGAAGGTCACACATTATGTAAGTGGCAGCAACCGCTGTACATTAAACAGCTACTGATACATCAAAGAAAACTCTGAGAAACATAATAAAAAGATCCAATTAAACTTGCATTCCCTATATGGTCTATACATTTCTCTTCCCCATTATTTATTCCGAGTAAATATGCATGAATACATAATCTTTATCCTTTAGAGTTCCCTACAGTTCATCCTCTATAGCTTACTCCTACTTCAAGTCATAATCCTCTGTTGTGACATCACAATCTGTTGTCATGGAGTAACTGTGATGTCACAAGCAGTGCATTATGACCTCAGTTAGGAGAAAGCAACAGGAATAGCTTAACTCTTTAGGAAGAAATATTTTGTTTTAATGCAAATGACTTCAGTAGTAAATAATCTGGAGGAGAAAATAGAACTAACGTGATACACAAGCTGAACTGTGTTTAAATATTATGTTTTGTTAAAGTTGTCCTGAAGGTGTCAGCTGCTCTTTGAGTTAAGTCTTAAAGGGACACTAAACATTGCAGGGTCACTCAAATTGTGAAAATCCATGGGAATATCTTTCAAATGAGGCAGTGAGTTTACCTGTAGGGTACAATAGTGTTGAGTATGAATAGTTAAGTAATGTGTAAATCAACTCAAAGCAACAGCCATTTCATGCAGTCTTAAAAACAGGAAGTGATGTCACTGAGGGGCTAGCTCTATGTTGTTAATTGCTGCTTGCCCCTTAGTGACATCACTTTCGGTTGTAAGACTGCATGAAATGGCTGCTGCCTTGTTTTGATTTTCAGATGATTTAAATATTCATATATTGAGACATTTAACACCTACAAGGAAGTCAAATACCTCATTCAGCATAACTTTTCATGAGCTTTCACATTTTGAGCAATCCCTGCAATGTTTACTGTCCCTTTAAGATTACCTAATGCACCAGTTAGGTTCACATTAATGGCACAGATGTAGGGAAGTGTGGCTAGGGTTTGCAACCATAATTTCCCACCCTTTCAAGCAGCAAAAGGCAACCACAGTTAGCTATCATCAGGTGAGGCAAACATTCAACTGTTTCCAGATTATACAAAGCAGTTGTACTGATAGTCTACCTTCATGGATTTGTATCTGTAGCATGTACACTGCAAGACATAAACTCACACATCCAGCTGCAGACAGAAATCCATGATGCTCAAATCATAACACTACTTCTGTCTACAGAAGTGCAGCCCCTGCAGCCACAGATGCAAATCCTAGTACCCAAATACACAAGAGTTCTTTTGCCTGCAGAAGCATGGGCCCTTCTGGGGAAAGTGCTTCTGCAGCCACAGGTACTCATGCACACTGTAAGACATATACGCACTTCCCCTAAGTGGCCTGTGCTTCTGCAGCCACAGGTGTAAGGCATACACTCCCACCACTGGCTTCAGAAGTACAGGCCCTAGGAAATCTATGATATCCAAAGTGCAACACTACGTCTGTCTTCAGAATTGCAGGTACACAGGGGCCTGTGCTTTTGCAGCTGCAAGTGTAAGACTTACACACCGATTTCTGCTGCTGCATGTAGAAATCAATGATACCCAAACTGCAACATTACTTCTGTCTTCAGAAGTTCAGGCCATTGTGGGGCCAGATCTTCTGCTGCTGCTGGTATAAGACATAGACACTGATTTCTATTTACAGACGCACAGGCTCCTGTGAGGCCTGCACTTCTGCTGCTGTATATAGAAATCCATGATACCTAATTTGCAACACTACTTCTGTCTGCAAAAGTGCAAGTCCCACCTGCAGCTACAGGTACTCATGTGCCCTGTAAGACATACCCACACTTCTGGCTGTAGAATCATAGGCCCCTGTGAGGCCTGCTCTTTATGCGGCCACAATATTACATCAGTGCTACTGCCTTTGTTTCATCTGGCTGTCTGTGGCTGATTGTGCGATCTTGGCCTTTTGCTGCTCGGAGAAGTGGGAATTAGGGTTGGAAACCCTAATGTCACTTTTCTCTACTTTGTGGTGTTAACCTGCACCCCCTAACAAAGCATCACACCTATGATACGAAGTGCTGGCGCTTAATGCCATGGGCTCTTGAGTAGGAATAAACATTTGTTTCTTTTTACTACATACCTGCTGTTTGAGTATTTTTTAATTTTCATTCTTTGAGTGCTGCTTATTTTTCTCCTCCTAAATGTGAACACTTAAGGGTGTATTAAAACGTTTTTTTTTTACAATTAATTTCCTTTCTTTTTGAGATAATGGAATCATATCCTCATTCATGCAAGTCCCTTTGGGACCTGCGTGAACAGATGCAGATGCTTGTGCTGAGAGAAGAGGCCCTCTGCATTTAAGTGCAACCTAAAAATTCTGTTTTTTGTGTGCACAGAAAATTTGAATGTTGTAAATTTTAGTGTTGCACTTAAATGTGCAACATGAAGATTATTCTGACCCTACTTCATGAACATGGTCGATAGAATGTGTTAAATCCTGCCTGAAATATAGTTTTGCAGAGTGACTGCGAAATCACTTTCTGACATGCACTTGAAAATGACCACCATCCTTTTTCATTAAGTAGGGCCATGTAAACAGTATGCTCAAAATTTTGGACTAAAGGGTGGGGTCATGTAAACAATATACTCAAAATGTAGGACTAAAATATTGTAAAACAGCCAAGTTATGAGTAAAAGTATGTGAGACACAAAAATGTAACATCTGACTGCAACACCAAATGTTAACACTAAAATCTCTGAGTCACAAACTTTAGTGTCATACTTAAGTATCACACTTAAATGTGCAACACTAAAATTCTTGGCCACATGTCTGATAAGCCATTTCAGTAAATGAAAGCCAAAGTCCCAAAAAGGTATTTCTGTCAATTTTGGGAAAACAAGCAACAGAAGCTTGCATAATAGGCCTCGTTTAGCCAACTCAGTTAAGAGGGATAAAACCTTTTATAGGTACATCAGGGAGCGAAGGAAGACCAAGGGAGGAGAGTGAGGCTTAATAAAGGGGAGGGAGGGTGGGCAGAGGGAGACTGTGAAAAGGCAGAGATACTAAACAAATATTTTGCTCAGTATTTAGAAAGGAAGAGGGGAGGTACATAAAACAAACAGTAGTAACACTCTGGATACAGAAGTTGGTACTGGCCCATTTACAGAAGAAAGGGTTCTGAAAGAACTCTCTTAAAACTGAAGGTGGACAAAGCAATGGGGCCTGATGGATTCATCCCAGAATTCTAAAAGAACTAAGGGTAGAACTAGATGACCCACTGACTACCCTTTTAACAAATCATGGGAGGATGGGGTGGTACCCGAGGACTGGAGGAGGGCAGATGTGATTCCCCTTCACAAAAGAGGAGCAAGGCAGAAGCAGGAAACTATAGATCTGTTAGTTTAACCTCAGTGATAGGGAAAATGATGGAATCACTTCTAAAGGAAAGAACTGTCGAGTATCTAGAGGCCAGAGGGGCATAGAACCCTAGGCAGCATGGATTCACAGCGGGAAGGTCATGCCAGATGAATCTGATAGATTTGTTTGACTGGGTGACCAAAGTAGTAGATCAGGGAGGGGCTGTGGACATGGCCTACCTAGACTTTAGCAAGGCATTTGACACAGTCCCACACAAAGATTAATATACAAGTTAGCCAGCCTGGGGTGGGTCCCAAGATGACAGCCTGGGTAAGAATTGGCTGGAGAATAGGACACAGAGAGTAATAGTAAATGGAGTCCACTCAGAAGAAAGGAGGGTTACTAGTGGGGTACCGCAGGGTTCAGTATTAGGACCGGTCCTCTTCAATGTCTTTATAAGCGACATTGCAGAAGGACTGGAAGGAAAAGTATGTCTCTTTGCAGATGACGTTAAGATCTGCAACAGAGTTGATACACAGGGTGGGGTGGAAAGGATGAGAAGGGACTTGGCAAGGTTAGAGGAATGGTCAAATGTATGGCAGCTTAGATTCAATGCTAAGAAATGCAAGGTAATGCACCTGGGAAACAAAACCCAGGGAAGAGTACACAATGGGGGTGAGATACTAACAACAACAAAATGGAAAGGGACCTGGGGTAGTCATATCAGATGACCTAAAGATGGGCAAGCAATGTGAGAGGGCAGCAGGAGGGCTGGGGGATACTGGGATGCATAGGAGAGGCATCAACAGTAGAAAACAGGAAGTTATTATCCTCTGTACAGACAGCTGGTGAGACCCCATCTGGAGTACTGTGTGCAGTTCTGGAGACCCAATCTCCACAAAGACATAGACAGGATGGAAGCTGTCCAGAGGAGGGCAGCAAAATGGTGCAGGGTCTGCACGGAAGACTATGAAGAGACTTAAGGAGCTTAATATGTATAGCCTCGAGGAAAGGAGGGAGAGGGGACATGATAGAAACTTTCAAGTACCTCAAGGAATCAACAAAGTCCAAGAGGGTAGCATCTTTCAAAAAAGAGGTGTGCAAGAACAAGAGGGCACAATTTGAAGATGGGGCGGCTCAGAGGTAATTTAAGGAAGTATTTTTTCACAGAGAGGGTTGTGGATGCATGGAACGGCCTTCTGGAGGAGGTTGTGGAGTCAAAATCAGTGGTGGAATTCAAGCATGCATGGGATAGTCATAAGGCAATTCTGGGGGGGGGTGGGGGCAGGAAGAAGTAGGCTGCTGGTTAACTAGGATCTGCAGCTTATCCAGTAGGTAGGGAAATGGGCAGACTGGGTGGGCCAAGCGGTCCTTATCTGCCGTCAAATTCTATGTTTCTATGTTTAGCAAGGGTCCTGTGCTTGTTGTTAATGTTTTTTACTTCTTCATTTTTTGTATTTTCATTTTTTTTACCAATTAAAAAAACAAGATGGCTGTTATCACAATCCAAATATTTTTCTTGCAACTTGAAAAACACTAATGTGTGCAAAAACAAAATGCTTGTGAAAGCAAAATTTTAGTGTTGTAGTGGATGGTTATCCTAAAACTGTACTGTTAAATCCTTGTAACTCTGGAACTGATGAATATTTTTTCGCGAGAAACCTTCAAAAGGTACTACCTTGGTACAGGCTCCTTCTACCCTGAAAGTTACGGAACAAAATTCTGTACCACCTAGGCTAAAGGCAAGAGCACAAAAAAGTGTAATAAGAGCCTGAAAATGTTAAAAAGTTCTGTAAATGCAACACATCTAAATTTCAGAAACCGCATAAGCTACCACAAAACTTCTCACTTCTTGAGAACTTACCTCCTGGACAACGAGTGCCAAATCTGAGGCAATTTTGTTGAACACCTCCAGAGTTATCAGGGTGCAAAGTTAGGGATAACACTGAGCACTCCACTTAACCATAAGTATACTGGTACTACTGTGCCAGTATAACTGTGTAGGACAAAACACATGTCTGTTGTTTTTTGTTTTCAGCCTTTGCAGAGTGTGTGAGAGGCTATGTGGCACCATACACTCCTGCTTAAACCAGAACCTGTCTGCATTCTTCATGGGGATTTACATACACTTCCCACAATGCTTTGCATTATGAGGATATGCATAATTTTACATTTCTTTGAAACCTTGCTATATTGACAATGCTCCTTCTGAGTAACCATTGCCTCACTGCTTTTGTGCTGAGGTTCTGTCTTTTAGCTGTACATATACTATATGCATACCAGTACATATACACATTCATATATATATATATATATATATATATACACACACATATATACATACACACACATACATACATATGTGTATGTATATATATATATATATATATATATACACACACACACAGTATACACTTGCGTGTGTGTGTGTGTGTATATGTATATATAAGGATATATAATGGTGAGCTGTCAGATAAATGATTTATCTACATAAGTGCTGTTTGACCTCGGGTAACCTCACGAGTGGCGTAAGCCATGAGTGAGGTGTCCGAGGTCAAACAGCACAAGTGTAGATAAATCATTTATCTGACAACTCACCACTGTATATTTCATTTATGCAATAGGGATGCTTTCTATCAGTGCAGAAACATTTGGTTTTGACTGTTTATCTTTATTTTAAGTGATAATATCTGACAGTTTTCATTAACTTTCCTAGAGTATGTCTGCCTAGCATAGTGGTTGCTAGTAAATGAAACATCACTCATTTTGTAGAAAACTTCTTGCTGAACAAATGCCATAATCACAGTACTATACTACCTTTTTCATTTTAAAGTTACTCACATTTGTTTGACAAAAACGGGAAAAGAAAATTGAATTTTATGCTGTTTTTTGCTAATTATAAAAAAAACTAAAAGGTATCTATAAATGAAACACCACTCATTTTGTAGATATTTTTGTGCTGAACATTTTTCGTGCTCTCAGTAGTATGCTATAGTTTTTTTGTTTTAGTCACATTTGTTTGTCAAAAAAGTGAACAAAAAATTAAATTTTCTTCTGTTTTTTTGCTAATTGTAAAAAATCTATAAGATATCTATAATGAAACACCACTCATTTTGTAGATAATTCTGTGCTGAACAATTTTCGTGCTCACAGTACCATGCTATCTTTTTTCGTTTTAAAGTTATTCCCATTTGAACATGGTTAGTACTGCTTCTGAGGCTGAACATTCTAAATTAATTCCAAAGAAATTTGTGACATAGTAACTATGTGTTTAAATGGTCACTGTATGTATAAATGTATTTATACATACAGTGACTCAGATAAATGGGTTTATTTAACTACATATGTGGCCACCCCATTGCATATATATATAGATAGATATATATATATATATATATATATATATATTATACTGTATATATATATATATGTTATAAAAGTATACAAGTAGCAATGGTATATATATATATATATATATATATATATATATATATATATATACACACACACACACTATATAGCAAAACTTCGTTAATGCATCAGTTAGGGTTGTCACAACAAAAGTAATTAGGCGTTACAGTTTTATGTAACACCCACCCTGCTGAGACCGGGGGCGGGAGTGGCATTGTGGTCGCCAACCCTAACACTCAACCCACTCCACTGTAAAATAAGCTGGGTGGCTACAGTATAGGAGAATGGGGTGAGTGTTAGGGTTGGTGACCCCAATGCCCCCCCTCCTCCAACGCCTCTTGGTCTCCGCAGGGCAGGGGTGTGGTGTTAGGGTGAAACTTTAATGCCTCAGTTCCCTAACTTTTGTCATGGCAACCCTAACTGATGCATT
This sequence comes from Neoceratodus forsteri, assembly GCA_016271365.2. Taxonomy (NCBI): domain Eukaryota; kingdom Metazoa; phylum Chordata; order Ceratodontiformes; family Ceratodontidae; genus Neoceratodus; species Neoceratodus forsteri. The sequence continues at coordinate 5,337,105 of CM028129.1, forward strand.
AACTAAGTTTTTGCAACTAATTGCCTTATTTTTTGAGTTACTAATAGTATCCTGACCCTGCGCTCCCATCACTCCGCTGAGATACTATAACAGTATCCATATGTTACGGTGGAAGTGCAGGGTCCAAATTGAGATAGTATAACAGTATCCATATGTTACGGTGGGAGTGCAGGGTCCTTTGGACCCTGGGATCCCACCCCTCCATTGATATAGTATAACAGTATCTTTATGTTATGGTGGGAGTGCAGGGTCCCCATCCTTCCATTTAGATAGTATAACAGTATTCTTATTTGAAATTTTCAACATAGCCTTCTTATGACCTCACCACATATAATAGTACAGAACATTTTCAAATCCCTGCCAAAAAGTAATTCTGTGCAACTGTAACGCCATTCTGCGCCACAAGTGTGAAAACACATTTGGCCAGGATTTGAAAAATGACAGCAGTCATATACTGTACATGAGGTAAACACAGAAATATAGACTTTGATGGCAGATAAGGACCGCTTGGCCCACCTAGTCTGCCCACTTCCCTACCTACAGGATAAGCTGCAGATCCTAGTTAACCAACAGCCTATTTCTTCTTACCCCCCACAAGAATTGCCTTATCTTTGTCCCGTATTCTTGAATTCTCCCACAGTTTTAGACCTCACAATCTCCTCAGAAAGGCTATTCCATGCATCCACCACCCTCTCTGTAAAAAACTACTTCCTCACATTGCCCCTGAACCGCCCCAATCTTTAAATTGTGTCCCTGCTCTTGCACATCTTTTCTGAAAGATGCTACCCTCTTGGACTCTGTTGATTCCACTGAGGTACTTAAAGTTTCTATCAGGTAGGATAATACCAAGGCTATGCCAAAAATATGGTGTGTAACTATAGAAGATTTCCAAAGTTGTGAGTGTGCATAGTAAGACAGCTATGAATGTTCATAATGCAGCCCTTTTTGTAAAATGTTCAACATTACCTTCATATGACCCCACCTCATGAACAATATGACTGTTGTTAAACAAATCCCACTGGAAAGGTGATTTTGCAAACCGACCAAAAAAATCTAGTGGGAGTTGCCTAACGACAGTCATATTGTTCATGAGGTAGGGTCCCCAAGAGTCCACATGTTGAAAACGTAACAAAATCTCAAAAATGGCTGAAAGTTCAACCCCCACCAATGAAATACACAGAACAGCATTTACTTTAGCTCATATTGGAGTCGTCAGTTCCAGCAGCAAAGATGTGTCTTCAATTGGCAGAGTGGTTCTCCAACCTCGCATCTCAGGAGGAGCGAGGCTTGGTGGGATGGTCCAGAGTGAGAGGTCAGGTGCGGACATAGTGGTGATCGGCAAGGGACTTTAACCCTGAAAGAATTGCCACGGGAGGGGAGGTGCCACTACAACCAACAATTACTGTGGCATGGCAGGTGGGGTGTCACAAGACACCAGAGCTTTCTAAAACATATAAATGACAAAATGCCACTAAAATAAGCAATGTTTTAAAAATATATATATATAAAATAAATAATATAGGGACTGAAATGGAGGATGCCACCAGACACCAGGGCAAGGAGGGACAAAAAAATACATTTATTTGGGACTAGATGATCCAGCGACACTTTTTGACAAGGAGATGGCGAAAAAGCAATCCTTGCTAGCCATCTCCTTTCCTTGTTAATCACCCTGATTCAACAATCAGCTGGCGGACAAGGATTCCTGGTCTGGCCATCTGGTCAACAAATTTTCATGATCGATGGTCAGATAGGAATCCTTTTCTTCCAGATGAATTCCTTGTCCCCATCCTGATTCATCGGCGTGACAGGGATCCTGGTCTGGCCATCTGGTCATGAAAATTTCCACCAGATATCAAACCGGGATCCCTGTTCGCCAGCCAATTTCCTTGTTCGCCAGTGATGAATCAGATGGTGAACAAGGATTAACCAAGCAAAAACATTTCTGGGGGCATACAGACCTGGGAAACCATACAGCACAGTTTATCAACTTCCGACAAGCAGCAATCACACAATAATATGTGAAATAGCAACCCCTGGGCAGAGTTATGACAGTTTGTTCGGGACAAAATAAAAAAACAAGATGGTGACTGGTGAACAAGGAATTTTTTTCTGATGAGCCAGGATTGTCAACCGGCGAACTAGGATTTGCCCCTGATGAACCAGGATCCTGGTTGGTACCGTGCAGTCATCCTGAAAAATAAAAAATTCCACTGAAAATAATGGGACCTTAAAAATGATATAACTTTTGAACAGATTAATATTTTTTCACCAAATATATGCTGCCATGTTCTAGGACCCAAGCTCTTTCTACCATAAAAAGTTCAGACCAAAATTCAACATAATCTGTTTAGTGCGATGAAAAAACCTATAAAAGTGGTGAATTTTAGTTTTTTAACTATCCGGATCTCAGAATCTACAAATCCAAGCGAACGAACCTTTGGCAAGTCAAGAGATCTACCCCAGGAGACTACGCATGCAAAATTTCATGCAAATCTGTTAAATGGTTATGAAGTTATTAAAGTGCAAAATTTGAGGTTTGACATAGAAACTGCAGCTCAGTCCCAACTATGGGGAGTTACCAAGCCCCTATTATATATATATATATTTATTTATACAATAGGGGTGAGTTGTAAACATTGTGAATAAAAACATATATTCTCACTGGAGTGAGATAAATCCTGCTGACGTAGACACTGTGGAAGATACCATTATTTACACACACACTGTCTACGTCAGAACCCGATATTTCCACTGTTGTTACATCACTGCAGTTCCTCAGAACACCGGCACTTCTTTTAAACAAGACTGAAAATAAAACACTCCTGACACAGCACTGAACCCCACCCTGCAAACCACCAAGACCCATGTTCAGTGACACCGACTCAGAGTACATTCACCACAAGACACTACAGTGATTATTGTAAATACCTGTTTTTGTTGCAGCAACAAAACAAAGTTTGGAAACAAACAGAAAGTTGAAAACCTCAAGTGCAGTTCAGTGACGATAACTGGCAGATACTCCCACAAGCACCAATACCCCGCATATCCGCTCTCGAGGTCTCTCTGATGTCATCAACTGCCGAGGCGGAGCGTAGACTTAGTTGTGGGTGTTCACCCATCCATTATTTTATATAGTATATTTTTTTTATTTTGTTTACATTTTTTTATTAGTTACTTGCTGTGGCGTGCTGCTCCGTTTGTCTGGTGCTCCTGCTCGCTCCCGTTCCTGCTTATGCTCCATCCGGCTTGTCAGTTTCTCCTCTGCACATCGCTTAGTTTTAAAATCGGGGAGAAAAAAAAGAAATAGTGTGTTCAGAAAGGGAGCCATGTATGGCTCTCCGTGTCCCGACTCCCGACTTCAAAGTCGGTGGCTCCGCTGCCTGGCGCTCGCTAAATCGTGCCACCATGTTTGTTTGTTTTTTCTAGAGAGCCACATCCAAGCCAATCAGGTAGCAGGTCAAGGGTAAAAAGTTGTTGTGCTATCGATGTGACGTCAGAACGATAGTACAACAACTTTTTTGACCTTTGAACTGTACTACAACAAGATTTCAGCAGTTGCTGAAATCCATGCACAATAGGCAGTACCCATATACTATAAATAAAGTGTTTCACACACTAACCACCAAATTAAAACAAAAGACAACATAGCAAGCTACTTGGCAAGCCCCATTCCTGGAACTGAAGGAATGCACAAACCACACACACAGATACACGTACACCAATCATCACTGCCACTCTACTGACTGACATGTACAGTCACCTATCATAACATGCAGCAGAAAGCTCAGTAACCTAGGAACTTTCCCTGAATAACCCAGCCACCAATCCATACCTAGCAAACACCATCATTCACAAACTGAAACCAAACCCAATCATACACACAAAACACCAGCGGAACAGCACAAAATCAATATGCAGCACCAGCAGAAAAACGATATAAAAACACTTATAACTGCACTCCTGCCCATTGTATAAATCGCATACATGATGGGCAGGAGTGAGATATGGAAAATATTCTCAGTCCTGCATTGAGAGGCATGGATATCCCACTCGTGCCTTCGGCACTCATAAGATATCCATGTCTCACTCTGCAGGAGTGAGAATATTTTCCATATGTCACTTCTGCCCATCATGTATCCCCTATACATATATATATATATATTATAGTGGTGCAGTAGTGCCCCTATAGTTACAATTGAGTAGGCACTTGAATGTTAAACCTCAAATTTTACTCTTTAATAACTTTGCAACCTTTCAACAGATTTGCACAAAATATTGCATGTGCAGTGTTGTACAGTAGATCTCTTAACGTGGCAGGTTTTGTTTCAGTCAGATAGGCGGACTTTGAGCTGCGCAGTGCTAAATCATTAAAATTTGCTTTTGCACTTTTTTTGTCATCGCACTGCACCGGATGGTTTGGAAGTTCTGAAATGTTCAGGGTACAAAGGCTTCCCCACAGAAGTGCCTTTCCCTGGTTTGTTGAAAAAATATTAATTTCTTGCAAAGTTATTTAATTTTAAAGTTTGGGGTTTCTGAGCATGCTCAAGTTAGCTCTTTGTATAGCTTCCTGAAACGACAAAGAAATTTGACCTCACAAAAGGATAATTTTTCTTGAGAGTCAATCCTTTGTTGTGAGAAAAAATTCCTTTTTAGTGAGCCGCCATCTTGTTTTCCATTTTCAAATAAAATATGTGTATAACTCAACACAGAGATGCCTTCCATAGACAACAAAACATGTTTTTTGCTCATCTGGACTTCATTAGTTGTGTTAATTATTTTGTTTCTAGTAAAATGGCCCAGGGACTTTTATAATATTAAATCCTTTTTTGCGACTCGCTAAGTTCCTTTATCGTGAATCCTGTTGTTCTCGTGAAAAAGTAATCAGCTCGTAAAAAAGAATAAAAAAAAAACGAAATCCGAAATCATTTTTTGTGAGCCGATTCCTTTTTCACGAGAGCAAAAAAGAATTTGCAATAAATTAACTGTTCTGTGAAAAAGGATTTTTTTTTAACTAATTCCGAATCCTTTTTTGCTAGTGGATTCCTTTACCACAAGAATGAAAAAGGATTCTCGAAAAAGAAATCATCTTGTGAAAAATGAATCAAAATAAAAACTAAGTTTGAAATCCTTTTTCGTGAGACGGAATCCTTTTCTGCGACCACAGCAAAGGATTCGTGGAAAAGGATTGGAAAAAAATCCAAGTCTGAAATCCTTTTCCATGACAATAAGTCCTTTATTGCCAGAACAGAAAACACAGGCAAAAAAGGATTTCTGATCACTGGAAAGGATTTCTGCCACATTCCCAGTTATTTAAATTATTTTCCCTGGTGTCCAGTGGTACCTCCACCCTTCAGTTGTTGCCCCAGTGCCATTAGTTTATATTTCATAGCCCTGGTGTCCAGTGCTCCCCAATTTCATATTTATTTTAAATATTTTTAGTGATGGGAAGTTGTTACCCCGACACATCGCCCACCCATATCTTAAAATTAATGACAAGTCCCTGTATTCTTATTGGTGTCCAGTGGACCCCCTCCAATGTTCCCAGTATGCTGAAAATAAGAAAAGGTCCCTCAATGTCTTTTAATTTTTTTTCTGTAAAAAAAGGTCAAAAGTCCACCGTCAATCGCATCTGCACCTCCAACCAGCCTCCGGCTGTGCATGCACCACCTCCCACTCCCTAGACTCCCACGCACTCTCACTCACCTGCACTGATCCCACAGTGAAGGTGCACTCTTCGATCAAAGACACGTCTTACTCCTCCAACTAGTGACTACTGTATGAGAAGTAAGGTAACTGCAGTTCCAACCGCACTTACTTTACTTCTCATACAGTACTTGCCCGTTCCAGGAGTAAGACCACTCTTCGATCAGAGAGTGCATCTTCACTGTGGGATTGGTGCAGGTGAGTGAGGGTGTGCAGTGGGGTCTAGGGAGTGGTGCGTGCATAGTGGGAGGTTGGTTGGGGGCCTGACTGTGATCGACTCTGACGGGGACGTGTTGGGGGCTAACAACTGCCCATCACTCAAAATATTACAAATAAACATATGAAATTGGAGGCTGGCGTTGGGGGGCCACTAGACACCAGGGCTAAAACATCGATGGATCATTTCTTATTTTATCCCCACCCTCCAATTGTAATATGAAGTATGGTCATATCCTTGACCTCGAAAAAAACTGTCTGTGTCGATCATCTTTTTTTTTAAACTGCTGCTTTTGGAAGATGACCTGCAAGCATCAACATTACTAATGTAACCAGCACATCACTTGCTCATCTGTTTTTAATGCTGCCAGGGCAACAGCCACTTGTGATTGGCATGGGGACCAAAACATTGTATGAGACCAAGATGCAATTGGATTGGTGTTTTGGAAATGTTATAAAACATACTTCCAGAACTCATAAATTGTGAAAATGGGCATAATGGAACGACATTTAATAAATGTATCACAATTAAATGAATTATTTTGCTGATATACCAAATGAACAAATAATTAAATACATGTGTTCAGACAACTTAATGATTAGATAGATAGATAGATAGATAGATAGATAGATAGATGGATGGATGGAGGGAGGGATCACCAACTCATTTGTAAGTGGCTTTGGAGGGAGTCAGGCACAATATTTTTGTGGTGCTAAATAGATGGTGTTTACTACTTGCTATATTATAGGATAATGTCAAATTATAGATTAATAGGAGTGCAGGGTCCAGAGGACCCTGCGCTTTCACAGGAAAATAAGGATACTGAAAAGTTATGTATGGATGGGAGTGCAGGATCCAGAGTAGCCTATGCTCCCACAGCAAAATAAGGATACTGAAAAATGATGGATGGATGGGAGCATAGGGCCCACAGCAAAATAAGGATACTGAAAAATGATGGATGGATGGGAGCATAGGGCCCACAGCAAAATAAGGATACTGAAAAATGATGGATGGATAGATGGATGGGAGTGCAGGGTCCAGAGGACCCTGCACTTCCACAGAAACCTATGTATACTATTATACTATCTTAAAAAGTAAGGAAATAAATTACAAGAAAACCTTGTTAATGCACTTGTTAGGGTCAAAGCAACAAAAGTTGGGAAACATGGTGTTAGGGTTTCAAACTCTAGCAACCCCACCCACCCAGGCCAACACAGTAGGTATGGGGTGTACCTTGGGGCTCTCAAGCCTAATGCTAACCCATTCTCATAAAGTCTACACAACTGTCCTTATTTACAGATGGAATGGGCTGAGCGTTAGGCTTCAGAACCCCAAGGCACACTCCAAGCCTGCTGTGCTGCCTGGGTAGGGTGGTGGGTGTTAGGGCCGGACACCCCAATGCTACATTTCCCGTTTGTTGCTTTGACCCTAACTAGTGCATTAGCGAAATATATATACATATCTATATATCTACATTCATTACAAAAAACTCAGTTAATGCATCAGTTAGGGTTGACAGTACAGTGACATAAGCATAGAAATGTGATGTTAGGGTTCCCCACCTCTACCATCACCCACCCATCCTCCACACAGCAGAGATCGGGGTGTGCCATGGGTTCATCAGGCCAAACTCTCACCCCATCCCATGCGTAAACAAGCTGACATGGTACAGTATAGGAGAATGGGATAAGAGTTAGGCCTGATGTCCCAGGGCACATCCTTGACGCCTGTTGGTGTGTGGAGAGAGTGGTAAGGTGGTGTGATGCATTAACTGAGTTTTTTACAATGAATTTCCTTCTTTTTGAGAAAGTGTAATGTAACTGGTATGTGGTTGTGGGAGCGCAGGGTCCTCCCTTCCTGCTGTCATGAATACATAATATTATCCATTTGCTGGAGCACAGGACCCTACGGGCCCTGCGCTACCACATATTCATAAGTATAGAGACATTTTAATGAACCTTCATCTCCCTGTGGGAATGCAGGGCCCTCCCAGAACTGCATAATGGCATGCCCCCCCACTCCCATTTTTGCATAATGGTATGCATATGTGGGAGCATGGGCCCTCTGAGCCCTGCGCTCCCACTTACACATAAGTATGGAGACATACCGCATGCCTAGAGACATGAAAAGAAACCCCTGTAACACTAATTTGGTAATATCTCAGTAACCATAGCAACTATGGAAAAAATTCCACTACAGTTGTATTTATGACTTGGAAACTTCCATGTGTGCTAAGGTGGATTAAGCTGCCCAGAGCAAAAAATCTGTATCTCGAAATGTTTTTGAGACACAGGTGCCGCAGTGTTATCCTATGGGAAATTTCTCAACTTCAGAAAGCCGTAACTATGGAACTGGTGTAAATTTTTTCACCAAACCAGCAAAAGACACATCTGTGGGACAAGAGCTTGCCACCTTGCAAATTTCGGACCAAAAGCCCTAACCGTTTAGTTGCAGTGAGGTGGCAAAGAAACAGTTTTGGGGGTCTGTTTACCCGCAGGACTTTCGTGAAAGTCCCACTGGTTAATATGAGGAACTTTCGTGCAAGTCTATAGGACTTACACGACAGTTCCGCGGACTTTCACGAAAGTCCCCCACATTAACCAAAGGGACTTTCATGAAAGTTCTGTGGTACTATATCTATATTTGTTCAATGGATTCATACGGAATTTGGAACAGATGGTATAGCATGGAAGATCTCTTGATTTACCAAGTTTCGTTTCGATTGGATTTTGTGCAGCGAAGGACCTCGCTGGAAATGAGCTAGTCTCAGTCGAGTAATCCTATTCAATTATCATATGACCTATCAGATGACCTAAAGGTGGGCAAGCAATGTGAGAGGGCAGCAAGGAGGGCTGGGGGATACTGGGATGCATAGGAGAGGCATCACCAGTAGAAAACAAGTTATTATCCCTCTGTACAGACAGCTGGTGAGACCCCATCTGGAGTAGTGTGTGCAGTTCTGGAGACCCAATCTCCATAAAGACATAGACAGGATGGAAGTTGTCCAGGAGGGCAACTACAATGGTGCAGGGTCTGCACGGAAGACATATGAAGAGAGACGAAAGGAGCTTAATATGTATAGCCTCGAGGAAAAGGAGGAGAGGGGGACATGATAGAAATGTTCAAGTACCTCAAGGAATCAACAAAGTCCAAAAGGGTAGCATCTTTCAAAAAAAGAGAGATGTGCAAGAACATGAGGGCACAATTTGAAGATAGAGGGGGGGCAGCTCAGAGGTAATTTAAGGAAGTATTTTTTCAAGAGAGGGTTGTGGATGCATGGAACGGCCTTCCAGAGGAGGTTGTGGAGTCAAAATCAGTGGTGGAATTCAAGCATGCATGGGACAGTCATAAGGCCATTCTAGCAGGTGGTGGTAGGAAGAAGTAGGCTGCTGGTTAACTAGGATCTGCAGCTTATCCAGTAGGTAGGGAAATGGGCAGACTGGGTGGGCCAAGCGGTCCTTATCTGCTGTCAAATTCTATGTTTCTATGTAATTCTTTGAATAAAAGTCAAAATGAATGAAATTAAAAAAAAAAACACAGGTTACTGACCTGTAACAGTAGTTCTACGAGTGGTATATGTTGTTTGTCCACACATCTGGCAGTGTCCTTTCCACTTTAAATCTTGCAAGAAAGTCTTTGAGCTAGCTCCTCCCACCCACCCGGGTGGTATAACCCTTGGTTCTGCCCCATGATGCCAGATCTTGCATGCTGGAAGTAGTGCTGTGCTCGTACAACTACTGTTACAGGTGAGCAACTTGTGTTTCTAGAGATGTGGATATGTTGCTCTATCCACTCATCTGGCAGACCCCTAGCAGTTCTCTAGGAGAAGGGAGACAAAATGCACACCCCTACTTAGGAAACAGAGACTGGAGAACTGAAGCCCCAAACCAGCACCCAGTGACTCGAGGTAAATGTGGTAATGGGAAATGAAGGTGTGTGCTGACTTCAGGTAGCAGCCCTGCAGATTTCCTGGATAGGGATGTTCCTAGAAGCAGCCACTGATGCAGCAGTATGGTGGGTGGAATGAGCCACTTAGCCCTCTGGGAGTCTCCCTACCCGCTAACCTATAGCAGAAATCAATGCAGGATGTGATCCACCTGCCAATCATCCACTTGGCTACAGATCTGCCAGGTGTGACTTCAGCAGAGATGGCAAACAGCTGGCAAACCTCTCCCCAAACTCCAGCTGCGCTCTCTGTAGTACACGAGCGCTTGCCTCAGTCCAAAGTATGAAGCCTGTGTTCGTGCTCCGAGGTGTGATTTGGGAAGAACACCGGAAGAGTTATCACCTGATTCAGGTGAAACTCAGACACAACCTTTGGGATGAACTTCAGGTTGGGGCACAGGACAACCTTGTCCCTTTGGAAGGCCAGGTAAGGAGATTCCACCTGGCTGCAGGTCTGCCAGGTGCTACTTCGGTGTAGATGACAAACAGCTGGCGAACCTCTCCCCAAACTCCAGACATGTGCCCTTTGTAGTAAGCGAGCAGTTGCCTCAGGTCCAAAGTATGGAGCCTGCAATCGGCCTCGAGGTGTGATTTGGGAAGAACACTGGAAGAGTCATCACGTGATTCAGGTGGAACTCTGACACAACCACTGGGAGGAGCTTGGGTGGGGCAGAACAACCTTGTCCCTGTGGAAGGCCAGTGTAGAGACTCCACCGAGAGTGTCTGGAGCTCACTGATCCTTCTGGCTGACATGATAGCCACCAAGAAGGTGGCCTTCCATGACAGGTGAGACATCTCACACCTGTGCAATGGTTCGAATGGCTTGCCCATAAGCTTTGCCAAAGCCAGCAGCAAATCCCACGGTACTGGTGGTTCACGCACCGAAGGGGAAATGTGATCTAAGCCTTTGAAAGGCACAGACCACCTTCTCCTGCACCACCGACTGCTGACCAGCCTGTGCTCAGTAAGCTAGAGATGGCTGGCTAGGTGGGGAATTCAGGGTCGCCCATCAAAGTCCCCTTGAAGAAAGACCATATTTAATCCAAAATGCTGGCCAGCCCCTTGCCCTGACACCAAATGGAGAATCTCTTCCATTTAAAAGCTTCAGGTCGATTCCTTTGTAGGTGCCTCCATCACGGTGAGGACATCTTAGGAGAGACCCAAAGCCTGGGACTCTAGCCAGCTCAGGAACCAGGCTGTCAAGGTGCAGGACTGAAGGTGCAGGTGGATCACCCATACCTTGTCTCTCCTGACTTTGAGAAGCACCTTGTGGATCAAGGGAAGTGGAGGGAAGGCATAGAAGAGGCCTGGGGTCCATGGCCTTGAGAAGGCATCCCCCTGCAGTGAGCCCTGCTGAGGGGGGCAGGCACATAACAGCCCCAGCTTTATGTTCTCCCTGGAGGCAAACAGGTCACCTGAGGGGTGCCCCACTGGGAGAACAGACTGTGAACTACCTCCAGATGGAGAAACCACACGTGAGACACCTGGCCGACCCAGCTGAGGGCATCTGCCAGTTGACTGGAGGCTCCTGCCACATGGATGGCTAGGAGATACGCCTCCAGGTTGTGCATGAGGGTCCAAAGGCGGAGAGCTTCCTTGCACAGAGGCAGGGAGTGCATCCCATCCTGCTTGTTGAGGTAGTACATGGTAGTGGTGTTGTCCATCTGGAACTGGACCACTTGACCCCGAACATACAGAGTGAATGCAGTCAGTGCCAGCCAAAATGCTTAGAGCTCCAGCAGGTTGATGTGGAATTGGGACTCCTCAGGGGTCCAGAGCCCGTGGACTCTGTGTTCCTCCAGGTGGGCACCCCAGCCCGTGACAGAGGTGTTGGTCATCAGGATGACCAGTGGCATGGGGCGGACAAACGGAATCCCTTCCTGCAGATGCTCTTGGACTAACCACCACTGGAGAGTGTCCCACATCTTCTGGGTCACAGTGACCAGCTGGCTGAAGTGACCTTTGTCCTGAGACCACTGGCTGACCAGCTCACACTGCAGAAAGCGCATATGCCAACAGGCCCATCAGCCCAACCTGGTGCAGGCTGCCATGTAACCCAGGAGGAGCAGGAAGTACCAGGCAGGACGCAAATGCCCAACCAGAAATGATCGGGCAAAGGAGGAGACACCATCCGCCTTGTCCACCGGGAGCCGGGCTGTGGCTCAGCAAGAATCAAGCTCTGCCCCAGTGAAGCTGATCACCTGTGGGGTATGAGTTCGACTAGGCCTCGCTGACTAGGAGGTCAAGTTTGATGCTGGTCTAGAGGGCCAGGTCCCTGAACCACTTCACCTCCTCCCTGGAGGGACCTGCAATCAGCCAGTTGTCCCGGTAGGAGTACACCCGTCCCCCTTTGGCACCTCAGGTAGCTTCCAGCACTGCTATGCACTTGGTGAAGACCCTGGAGGCTGAGGACAGGCCAAATGGCATGGCCTGGAACTCATAGAGGTGTTCCTCAGCTAGGAAGTGGAGGAACCTTCGGTTGGATGGACAGATCAGGATGTGAAAGAATGTGTCCTGAAGATCCAGTGAGCAGAACCACATGTTTTGCTTGAGCAATGTTATGATCTGGGATAGAGTTACCATCCTGAAGGTGCGTGACCTGAGAAACCTGATCAGGTCATGCAGATCTAGAATGGGGCTCCAGCCCCAGTCTGGTTTGGCACCAGAAGTACCTGGAGATAAACCCTGGGAGTTCCAGAGTATCTGCTACTCCGACCATGACCTCCTTGTGGAGGAGCTGGGCTATGTTGTCTCAAAGAGCTGACCAAGAGTCTGCGGATACCAAGTCCTCCCGTGCGGTGCGGGCTTGGCTTGGCGGATACTGCTCGAATCCAGAAGCAGACCGTGATCGACCACTTCCAACATCCACCTGTCCATGGTAACAGCAGACCAGGTGGAAAGGAAGTGGCGGGGCTGGCCACCCCCACAGAAGGACCAAGGGGAGGTGTGACTGGCATGAGGATGGCACCCCCCCATCCTGTCACTGAGCAGGTTTGAATGAGGAGGACCCAGCTGAGGAGCCACCAGGTCCTTTCCCTCCAGGCTTACGGACCACCAAGGCCACAGACTTGGGTCTCAATCACCAGGATTGAGTCTGCTGGCCAGAGTGACGCTGGACTGGTTTTGCTGCAGGAGTGGAGGATCAAAAGGGCTTTTTCTTCTGCTTGGAGCTCTTGGGATCCTTTTGGGCGGATGTCACGGAGTCCAAGGTAGCACTGGACTTCTCAATACACTGGAGGTGACCCTCCACACTGGGCCTGAACTGGTCGGTGCCTACAAATGGAATATCCATCAGCTTGTGTGCTGAATGTCTGCTGTGAAGGTCGAGTCGCAGCCAAAGCGGTGAATGGCAACTGCAGCTACCAGAGGCACAGGAATCTCAATATCCACAGCCGTTTGAAGTTGCTGTTTGGCCACAGCTCGATCCTGGTCTCGGACATGCTTGACTGTGGTCTGGAGGTCCATTGGGAGGTTAGGAATCACCTCACCCAAGGAGCCCAAGAGGGCGTGGGAGAAGTGTGCCATCAGGACAGCCAAGCTCGCCTGGCAGAAGCCAAGCGAGGAGGCAGCATAGACCTTTTTAGCCGCATGGTCCAATTTCTTGGATTCCTTGTCCAGCAGCTTGTCAATGTCCCCAGTATTGCCCAAGTGCTGAAGCATGGAGTTGGCCACCAACCCCTTGGCCGAGGGGGTGCTCCATGAACCCCAAGACAGTACCAGTGGGCACCGCATACTTGCAGGCCATCTGGACCGAGGGTGCAGGGCAAGAGGCGGGGTGCTGCCAAAGCTCCAGGGCAGGGCCAACAATGGCCTCAGCCACTGGAAAAGCCTCCGTTGGACAGTCCTCTTTGTCCAAAATTTCTGTGAGGGGATAGCGAACCCGCTTCTGGACAGACTCCAGTTTCATCCCCGTGGACTCAGAAATGAAGCGGAGGATGCCCATGAAAGAAGCGGGTCCTTCCTCCGTCGAGAACTCCCCCACAGACTCCACATCGACCAGATGGGAGTGTAGTGAGGAATCCTCAGACTCGGAAGAGTCCGCATAAAGCAACCGACCACCCGAGTCACTTTGAACCTGCCGTGGACAGTTGGGAGTGAGAGTGACTGACAGCTGATGGGGAAGCCCCTTTTCCAGCCGAGACTTCTTAGTCAGAGTGCTGGTTGGCACCTGTTTGGGCAGTGGCTCCACCCTGATCAGTGGAGAGGCCAGCTTCGGCTGAACCATGACGGGCTGGACTGGCTTCACTGAGGGAGGAACGGTCTCGACTGGCTTCACAGGGGTCGATGGTGTTGGCCTATCAGGTGACAGTCAAGTGATGGATGGCATGGGAGCTGTAGTCAGTTTCGAACCAACCAACACCAACTGTTGCCACATGAGGTCTTCATAGTGTTAATGCAGCTTGTGCTAAAGTCTCTCCTCATCTGAGAAGGATGTAGACGATTGGCGTCAAGAGTGAGATCGTTGATGTTGGTGGAATTTACTCAACCCACTGGATGAAGATGACCAAGACTTCAACCAACGGGGGATCTCTGAGGGAACCAGGGAGAGCCATGGCTCCTCCTGGTTTGGGTCGGTGACCGTAGGGTACGACTCAGCGGGCAGGGCCGACCCTTCAGTGGTCCATGGCAGGACCAGAGTCCTGAAAAGAGAGTTGTCAGCCTCTTCTGACAACAATCCACTGACCTGGTCAAGAAAAATCTCGGCTGCATCATCGGCAGGCGTCCTGACTGACTGGCCCAATGGGGTTTCCGTAAAGCCAGCAGCCAAGGCCGCAGTTCGACAGTAGTCAAAATCTGAGTTTCCTGAAACTGAGAGCGCTCCTGGATCCAGGAACATCAATGGTGAGTCTTCTCTTTTTCTTTCTTCGACTCCTTGTGAGAACAGGAGCTGTGCAACCCCGAAGGACCCTGCCTGTTAGTAGGGAGGGAATGGCACAACTCTTTGAAGGAGCCCGAATAAGTGGAGTCCAGTTTGAGCAGAACAAAGGCAGAAGCAGAAGAGGATTGCGTGGTGACCCGAGCCGCTTCCTCCTCGAAAGCCGTAAGTTGTTCTAACTGCTTGACAGACCATGCAGCCGCGGAGACCACCCAACAGGCTTCCTTGGATTTGACCAGTGGATGTCACTTTTCCAGGTAGCCCCAAATGCAAACAGGCAAGGCGGTCCTGGAGGACCGTCACATGAAACGACTGACAAATGTTGCAGGCCTGGGTATCGCGCTCTTGGCTTAGGAAGTAAACACGCGTAGTGTGGGGTCAATACATGACATCTTCTGCCCTCATGGACAGCAGCAAAATCTGGGTGAGGACTTCTCCTTCATCTGTGGTCATGATCAGAGATGAAGCTGAAGACAACTCAAAGAATTTATAAAAGTTCTGAAGTAAATCTGAAGATTTGATCGCTAGGCCTATTACGTGGAAGCGTAAGGAGGGAACCTGCTTCCAGCGGAAAGGAAGATCTGGTGTCATGGGGTGGAGCCGAGGTTATTTATTTATTATTTGCTTTTGGTAAAAGGGTAAGTGCATTAGGCAAGAGACCTGCCTATTTTCAAGCATGACCCGGAGAGTACATTACATAAACTAGAGAATTAGCACAAAAACAAGTACAGATCATTAGCAGTAACAGGCATCCAAGAGAGACAGACAATAATTTGAATAAGTTAAACAAGCAAGCACAAGTTACAAATTACATAACAGGGTTGAATTACAGAGAAGATCAGGTATAACAACAAGCAGTGGCCATCCACGACCACCTGGGTGGGTGGGAAGAGCCAACTTGAAGACTTTCAACAAGATTTTTTTTAAACTTTATTTTTCATTTTATCATATACATGACAAGCACAAAGCACCTAATTAAAAACATTTCCATTGGAAAGGAATCTTTCCCTAATCAAAGTAAGTCTATGCATCCACTATATTCACTGTCTCATGAAACAAGGTGCATTGTAGGACAAAGGAATACAATTAAGTTGTCTCATATGGAGATCTCCAGGGGTTGTAAAACTACCCTAAAGCTAGCAGGCTAATTTAGGAAAAACTCTTAACAGCAGACAGGGGGAAGGACACACAACAACTTAACAAACAAATCAAAACACTCTGCACAACATATGCTTTTTGCAAGTTTTGGGTGGACTACTCCTTTAAAGAGCCCCTGACACCATTAGAAAAACTTGGAAAAAATGTGAGATTTAGACAATTCAGTTTATATTTCATGTATTTTCTATAATTATTTACTTTTTTTCTTTGTTACCGAGGACAGCTGTATGAAAGAGGCTTACCGTCCCTTAGACTTTATCTGCTCTTTCTGCTATCCTACATATGACATCATAATCCGGGTTGCACCTGGAAATGAGCTTCTGGTCATGGTGCTTTTCCCAGTTAGCAACTTTTAAATAAATAAATAAATAAGTAATCCTCATTTATGGCATCATAACTATCCCCACAGCAACAGATTATGTCATAAACATAACTGTGATGTCATATGTAGGCAGGCAGCCAGAACAGATAGGGCAGTGATCCTGTTTACATGCAAATGTCATAATGATGAAGAAGAAGAGAGAAATACAGAAACAATATGAAAATATAAACTTACCTGTGCAGAACATTACATTTTCACAAAGTTGTCACGACGGTGTCAGGGCTCTTTAAAGGGCCCAAGAGCTACATGGCTAAAATGGATGTAATTTAATTGTCTAGCAGTTCCAGTCTGAAAACTAAGCATTGACCCAAAAGGGATGGTTGGTGCCATGTTCCTACCCTGATGAAGATAATTCTCATTTGAGTAAGTTGCAGCCTAGTATTACACAACAGCTGAAGGGAACAGAACTGCCACACTGCCCACTGAACAAGAAACTAACATTACCCACTCAGAACTATATTAACCTGGTCTGTTCAAAGTCAAGTTGGTAATAATGTATACTAGAAAAGGGAAGACCAAAAGTCTTATCCCACAATGTTAACGACTAAACAAGATTCTTAAATATTTAAATCAGACAGTACTGGGCATATGCATTTTAATACTAAACAAACGATTATACCAGAAAGTAATGTCCAGTGTCATGAATAGCTTCAGTCAAGTTGTTGCCTCGTCATTGTCATCACTGGAGCCTTGATTGCGTCTACACGATTCAGCAGCCCTCCGATCTGCCCACTTGCCGGCCTCAATAGGTCCAAAAGAAAAAATTACTCACCTTAGTAATTGAGTAATGGAGTCTTGCTGTATTCTGACAATCTGCAGTTCGCTCCAGCTTTTAAACTGCCCTGGAGAGTAGAGGTTAATTTTCTATGCAGTGCATAGAACGTTGAGCTTGAGCTCGGTTGAGGTCTCTGTCTGCAGCACTTTGAAACCCAACCGTCAGATTCTTACGAGCAAACACTCACTGACTAACTATGTTGAAATTGTAATTTTTTTTTAAAACTAGCCAACTGGCAACAGAAAGTTATGGATTCCCAAAGGAAGACTCAAGTCAGAAATCCAAAACCAGAACCTATCCAAAATAAAGATTATAATACAAAGCACCTAGATAAAATGGAGGTGTGCAGAAGACACCCCTAGGGTGCAACACTGCACTGTCCACCCACTTCCCAAAACCAGGTTCTGAGAGGGAAGGCAGGGAGGGAGGTCAGAATATAGCAAGACTCCATTAGAGGAAACACAATTACTAAGGTGAGTAATTTTTTTCTTCAAACAACATGAAGTCTTGCTGTATTCTGACAATCTGCAGGCTACCAAGCAGTACCTCCATGGAGGAGGGACAGACCCTACTTTGGGAATAGGCTCTGAAGTACTGCTGTGCCAAACCGAGCATCACTCCTAGCCTGGATATCCAGAGAGTAATGCTAGGGAAAGGTATGGACGGTTTTCCAGGTGGCTGCTTGACAAATTTCTAACAGAGGGATATCCCTGGCAGCAGCCAGGGAAGCAGCTGTACCTCTTGTGGAATGAGCTCTCAGGCCTGAGGGTGGAATTTTTCCCTGTTTCTCATAGCAGAATTGTATACAAGAAAAAATCCACCTGGCAATAGTTCTCTTGATGGCAGGTTTGCCCTTTCCCACGTCCCCATAAGTGAGGAACAACTGGAGGGAATCAAACCTGTGACCCTTGGTATGCTCTATGTAGTAGCTAAGGGCTCTTTTAACATCTAAACTGTGTAGCCTCCTCTCCCCTGAGGAGGAATGATCAGTGAAGAAAACAGGGAGAGACATGGACTGATTCAAATGGAAATCTGAAACCACTTTGGGCAAGAACCTCCTACTGGTTCCAAGGACCACTTTAACTCTATGGAAGGAGATAAACTCAGGTTCCACTGACAGGGCTTGCAATTCACTGATATGTCTGGCAGAGGTAATGGCTACCCAAAAACACAGTTTTCCAAGTCAAATACTTAAGCTCTGCTGAAGACATAGGCTCAAATGGGGGTTGCATAAGTTGAGCAATGCAAACATTTAAGTCCCAGGCAGGGGCAGGATCCCTAAAGGGAGGATTGGTATGAAGTAATCCCTTGAATACAGGGTAAGATGACAGTGAGGAAGGCTTTCCCACTGACAAAAAAGCAGAAACAGCTGACAAGTGTACTTTGAGAGTAGCTGGTCTGAGGCCTAGACCATTAAGATGGACTATATAATCCAGAACTGTAGGCAATTCAGCAGTGTCTGGAGATATATGATTCTTGGAACACCAAATGTGAATTTTTTCCATTTGGATTCATAAGTCTTTCTGGTGGTAGGCTTTTGAGAGGCTATGAGAATATCCAGAACCCCTTGGGACAGATGCAAATCTGCATACTGTAACTCTTCAGGAGCCATGCCTTGAGATTGTGGGACCGAAGATTGGGGTACCAAATCCTCCCCTGAGAGGAGGTTAACAGGTTGTAATTCCTGGGAAGAGACAGGGAAGATGGACTGCTAGGGACAGTAAGAGGGGGTACCAGGGCTGCCTGGCCCAATCTGGAGCAATCAGAATCACTTTGCAGGGTTGTGACCTCACTTTGACCAGAACCTTGAACAGTAGAGGAAAGGGAGGGAAGGCACAGAGAAATTTCCTTCCCAGTTCAACATCAGAGCATCCAGAGGGACTGAGCCCAAGACTGGGGTCTGCAACAAAACAGAGGAAGTTGGTGATTATCTGCGGCTGCAAAGAGATTTATCTCGGGTGCCCCACCTTGAAAAAATCACTGTTAACACCAGCGGGTCAGGGACCATTAGTGATGGCCCTGGGAGATCCTGCTCAGTGCATCTGCTAGCACATTGTCCTTCCCTGAAAGGTGGACTGCTATCAGAGAATAAGCCAGGGACCACAATTTCATGGCTTCCGTGCACAAGGCCGTGGAGCGAGTGCCTCCCTGCTTGTTGATGTACCACATGGTGGTGGTGGTGTCTGTTCTGACCTGAACCACCTTGTTCTGCAATGACTGAGGGAAAGCGTGCAGGGCCAGAAAAACTGTCCTGAGTTCCAGGAGATTGATATGGAGAAGGGATTCCTGAGGGGACCACAGTCCCTGGGCTGAGAGAGCCTCCAGATGTGCTCCCCAACCCAAAAGGGAAGCATCCGCAGTAAGGACCACCGAATGAGACTGAGTAACAAATGGGACCCCTTGCCTTAAATTGTCTTGCTCCTGCCACCATTGAAGAGCTTGGATCGGTGTCCGAGTCACTGGAATCAGTTTTGTAAGAGGATCCTTCCTTTGGGACCAAAAGGCCCTCAGATGGAACTGAATGTCCCTCATCAGGAATCTTGCCCCTTGGACCACTGCTGTAGAAGCTGCCATGTGGCCCAAAAGTTGAAGGAAATGCCTTGCTGATCGGGACACCTGAAGGCTGAAGGAAGAAGCCAGTTCTATAAAAACTCTTGCCCTTTCCAGGGGAAGAAAGGCTCTTGCTTTGACAGCATCTAGCTCTGCCCCTATAAAGGTAAGAAGCTGCACCGGTTCGAAACCTGCTGGGTCACTTGCAGGTCTGACTTGACTTGGTCTGAAGACTGACCCACTAGGAGCTAGTCATCCAGATATGGAAAATGGAAATCTTTTGCCTTCTTAAAAAGGCAAGTACTACTGACAGGCACTTTGTGAAAACCCTTGGAGCTGATGTTAGACCAAAGGGCATTGCTTTGAACTGATAATGGCCTGACAGCAACTTGAATCTGAGGTACTTTCTGTGGGAGCACCTGATAGAGATGTGCAAATAGCATCTTTGAGGTCCAGGGAAGCTAGCCAGTCCCCTGGCCTTCGAGAGGGAAGAATTATTCCCAGAGTCACCATCTTGAACCTTGGTTTCAAAAGATGTTTGTTCAGGTATCTTAGATCTAGGATGGGTTGCCACTCCCCTGTCTTTTTTTGGGGTAAGGAAGTACCTGGAGTACAGACCTTTGCCCCGGTGTAGGGTAGAAACTGTCTCTATGGCTCTTAAAGCTAAAAGAGATGAAACCTCTGCCTCTAGGGCAAGGATTTTGGACAGACCTGCAGCTGGAAAAGATCTGGCTCTCATCTTTGGAAATTTTTTGAAGCTGAGAACCAGTCCCTGGCTTACTATTTCCAGGACCCACTTGTCTGAGGTAACAGACATCCAGTCCTGGACAAAGTAAGCCAGTCTGCCCCCTACAGGGATAGGAGAGTCAACCCTGGCAGACCCATCAGGATGTCTGCTTGGCAGGGGCCTTAGTCTGAGGAGTGGATGTAGCCCTGCTCATCCTCCTTCTGCCTCTCCCTCTGAAGAACCCCCTCTGTGAAAAGGGAGAAGAGGCCTGTGCTTGGTGGAAGGCCTATGAAAAGGCCTGCCCCTGCCCCTAGATTGCTGCCTTTGAGGAGTTGCCTGCTTCTCCTTGGCCTGAGCACTCCTATAAGTGGTCCTGTACTCGTCCATTTTCTTCATGTAATTCTCTGTCTGCTCCCCCAAACAAAGAATTACCCACCACAGGCAAATCCATGACCTTAGCCTGGGTGTCCTGTGAGAGGCTAGTACATCTGAGCCAAGCCATCCTCCGAAGAGCCACAGATGTAGCCATGACTCTTGATGACACATCATTGGAGTCCACAGCAGCATGAAATTGTACCTTTGATGACTCAATCCCATCAGCAGCCACCTCCTCCAGCTCCTTGGCCAGCTAGGGGGAAGCCTGCTTAGCCAGTGCCAGTACAGTGTCCCACCTGGACTTCCAGTACCTGGCTATATAGGCCATATAGTTAGCCTGCCTGAGTCCCAAGGAGGATGCCATGTACTGTTTCTTTGCTATGGCATCCATCTTCCTGGAGTCTGGGGGTGTGTGAAGCCAAGGGAATATTTGCCTTGTCACAGGCTGTAGCCTGCACTACCCCAACATGGCTGCATTGCTGGTAGAAAAACTCCATATCTGAGCCTGATAAAGTATACCTCTTGTCTATCCTTCTGTCAACAGGAGGTACAGAATTAGGAGACTTTAGGATTTTTTTGTGTCTGCTTCCCAAAGGACTTATGAAGGGGAATAGACAGTCTCCTGGACTCTGTCCATCATTTCAACAAAATCAGGCTCCTCTTGATCCTCCACAGCCTCCTCCATAGGAAGCTGGAGGGTTTCAGCCACTTTTCTGTAAAACAGATAGTGGGGAGGGGACTCGGAGAGCCTAGGAGGGGAAATACCAGAAGGTATGTCTGGGGAAATGTCCGGTTCCACAGGCACATCCAGACTTTCACCACCATCATCACCATCATCTTCAAAATCCCCCCTCCTCTTCAAACTCCGGTTCATAAAAGTCTTCAGGGGTATAATCTTGAACTGGAGGAACTGACCGACCAAACCAAACCCCTGCCAAAAGGCGTCGGATCAGTTGGAACCGGACGAAGCGATTCAACAATCCGAATTGCTCTGGCTATTTCTTTGGCAGTCGGAACATGTACCTCTGGATCCAAACCAGTCGATTTCTCTTTGTGTTTTCTTTTTGTAAGAACCGATCCCTCAGGATCGGCTCTCCTCTTGGCCGAAGAAGTATCGCTGTTGGTCAGAAGGCACTCCTTGGTTCGGTTGGAACGAACCCGGCTGGCCATCTGGGTCAGCAGACTTCTCAGCCTCCTTTTCCCTAAGTCTACCTAATCTTTTTTCCAGGGTAGACTTAGGAAAGTTTTTACATATTTGGCAGTCTGTATCGAGGTGGTCAAACTCCAGACATTAAACACGGGTGGTGTGGGGATTGGCCTTAGCAAAGACCTCCCCACACTCACTGCAGTGTTGAAACTCAGTGGGCCCAGTTTTTTTCTTGGGTTTCTCAGACATGGCCAACCTAACCAAACTTACCCTTTTTTCAGCAACTGCCAGGCAAGACTCCCTTATCGGTTTCTAACTGTGTTACAGGTACTGGAAAAAAACGCACAAAATACATTTTTTTTAAAAACCGATAGGGACCGGTAACCTCACACTAAAGATAGATGTAACTAATGGATCGGTTCAGCTGAACCAATCGAGAAATACAAATTTTCCAATTTTCACAATAAGAAACAAAGAACTACCTTAAGTATTTGCTGTACCGCAGACAGAGCCTGAACCGACAATGCGGAAAATAATTCGGAATAAAACCAACAACTTTAACTGACTCTGAACCGAGCAGGAGGAGAAATCTCCAGAGCGACTGTTCAGTGAGGTGGAGTAAAGAATCTGACGGTTGGGTTTCAAAGTGCTGCAGACAGAGACCTCAACTGAGCTCGAGCTTAGCGTTCTACGCACTGCATAGAAAATTAGCCCTCTACTCTCCGGGGCAGTTTAAAGGCTGGAGTTAACTGCAGATTGTCAGAATACAGCAAGACTTCATGTTGTTTGAAACACGATCAAAGAAGCCTGGTTGGGAAGATGATAGTATGTGGCACTCCCAACTCCATAGGACCGTCTCACTCCCTCAAATTTCTTTCGGCACTGTCTCTTTGCATAGCTGATATCCGGGAATATATGAACTTGGCCATCCCCCTGGAACAAAGGAGCTGCTCTGCGTGCACATCTAAGGGTCTTGTCTCGGGCTGCAACGCCTGAAGTGACCAACATCAAGGTATGGGGCTCCTCCAGATTCTGTGTGCGGCCAGAAGGGGTAACTCTATATACTTTTTGTACCTCCCAAACTCTTTCTGGAGTCTCCGGAGAGAGTTTTTCTGAAAGCCAGTCCTGAATATTGAGGATCGGGTGATCTCCTTCCAAGCCTTCAAGGAGACTTAGAATCCTAATGTTAGCCACTCAAGCTTGGTTTTCAAGGGCCTCCAGCCTTGCCCTTAAGTGCTGATTTTCTTTAACCAGAGCGTGGTTGCTCCAGCGGAGGCTTCGGACTGTTTGCGCACATCATGGAGGTCACCCTTAAGGCCATCTACTGCTGTCTCCAGAATTAAAAGATAGGCATTAAAATTGTCCACCTTTTGGTTGACTGTGGACATAGAAGTAATCAATGTTTGCAGCTTGTGTCCAAGGGTAGCAATAGTCTCCCCTGACCCAGGCCTTTCCTCGGGTGATGTGGCTTCCTCTGCTCTACTGAGTCCTCTGGCACCTTTGCTCTTTCCGACTCCTCCAGACCCCTTTTCTTTTTTAGGGTTACCCATCTTTATCAATTCTGGGTCGCTCTTTTCGATGGTGAGGTTGAAAAATATTTTGAAGCTTTCCAAGGGAAGGATTAAGGCAGATTCCCTTACAATTGTAGACAGCTGATAAGATTTGCTGCTCATTGCTCGGACTCCACAGCACCCCCCTTTTCAGCAAGAGTTAAAGGGGAAAGGACACTGCCAGATATGTGGCTAGAACAACATATCCATGTCCCTAGAACGTGTTTTTTGCAAATTTTTCCCTGTTTTTCCCTCACTGTGCTGTGACCACACCATTTGGAATTTTGGTTGGAAATTTTCAGGGTAGAAAGAGGTTGTTCCAAGGAATAATCCAGCATTGGGTTGGTGAAAACATATTATTCCATTCCAAAGTTATTGCATTTTGAAATCTGGGGTTCTGAGACTGCTCAGTTCAGTCTTTGGGATAGATGCACAGTTTCGATCAAGGATTTCTGGTCGTGAACAGCACAAACAGGGACTGCAAAAAGGGATTCAGAAATCTCAGAAAATCCCTTTTTGTGAGAAAATCCCTGTTTGTCTGCCACCATTTTGTTTTCTCGCTTGGCGAAGGAGGAAAACAAAATATTGTAACTTGCAACAGGGACGTGTTTTGTAAAAACCAAGGCATGGGTTTTGGTGAGGGGGACGTCCTCTATCCGCCCATTCCTTTGTTTTTTTTAAGTTCAAAAACAGCACTTTTGAACTTTAAAATCTCCATTCGCAATCCCTTTTCACCAGTTGAACCATTTTCGCTGGATCGGCTGGCAAAAAGGGATTTTTTTTAAGGTCCACGACCCTGCGCCATCTTTCCTGGTGTCCAGTGGGAACCCTGATTCCTTTTTTCATTCATTCCCTGGTGTCTAGTGGCCCCCAACCTCTGATCACCCTCCCTGCCGTTGTACACATTTATAAATATTTTCTGGCCACCCCAGGTGTCAGAAAATAAACAATATTTGATGCAGAATCCTGCATTGAACAGCCACTCCAGCCCAGTTCTAATTTTTATTATTGTTGCCGACATTGGGGTGCCCAATCCCTGTGTCAGCATTTATGCCCACCCCACTCCACTACTGTGGCACACTGGGGAGCCCACCCCCAGTCTGCCAAATTAGTTAAATGATGGTTTCCGATGCTTGGATGCCCACGCCCAGTGTCGGATGCCCCCCAAACCTCATTCTATTTTCACTGACATCGGGGTGCCCAATCCCGTGTGGCATCATAAACCCCGAGCCCAATCACTGTGGAACACTGGAAGCCCACTCCCAGTGTTCCAAAAACTTATAATAAGCTGTAAAAAAAAAAAAAAAAAAGAAAAAGAAAAAGAAAACTGCTTAATGTCTTTTCTCTGAAAAAAGGTCCCTCATTGTTTCCCCAGTCCCCTCCCCAATCCCCACCCTCCTCAATTACCCACCCACCTCTTCACCCCATACTTGCCTCTGGAGGTGCGGCTGTGATCTTCTCTGAACAAGACACATCCGCACTCATCAAAACCAAACCATGAACTGAGGAATCAAGGTAGCGCCATATAATGGCTGTCAATAGGATTTTCAACTTATGTTGATGTATCAGCCATTTTTAGCAATTTGTACCCCAAATTTTCAACATAGCCTTTTTGGGACCCCTCCTCATGAACACTGGCACTGTCATTTTGTTACTCGGTCCAGAAAGGTGATTTCTTAGTCACTGCACAGAATCACCTTTTGGGACCAATTAATGAAATGACAGTGCATCGAAGACTCCAAAAAGCCATGTTTAAAATCTGGTGCAAACCAAAAATGACCGTGTTGGAAGTGCGGGCAGAGTCAGGCCACAGAGCAGAGGATAAAGCCAACCCCAAATCGCAAGGAACCAAGATGGGTGTGGGTGAGCAAGCTAGTACTGGAAGAGGGGACAGGGAGCCTGGAGTCTGGGTAACAGACTTGGCAGCGGTCATGGCTGAGGGAGAACTGGACTTAGTGGGAATCACTGAGACCTGGTATCACAATGGGCAGGACTGGGACATGATAATACCGGGGTACACGCTGTTCAGGAGGGACAGAAAAAGCAGAAGAGGGGGAGGAGTGGCACTTTACTTGAGGGAGGGGATTAAGGTGACAGAAATACAAAGCAGATGGGGGGAGACTGAGGCTTTATGGGTATTGCTGACCAAGAGAAGGGGGAAGGTGGTACACACCAGGTGATTTACAGGCCACCAGGGCAGCAGGAATCAGTGGATAAGCAGATAATGGAAGAGATCCTCAGGGTAGTGAATAGTGGAGAGGTGCTGCTCATGGGAGATCTCAAACTGCCAGACATGGAGTGGGGCACTCTAACAGTAGCAGGGCAACTGTGGATTCTCTGCAAGTAGCCTTACTCAAACAGACGGTCAGGGAACCAACTAGGGAAGATGTGGAGTTAGACTTAGTACTAACAAATGGTGACAGAGTGGGGGAAGTATCAGTGGGGAAGAACCTTGGCACAAGTGACCACACAACCTTGTGATTTACAGTACACACATCAGAGGTAGTGCAATGGACCAAGGTGAGAGTTCAATTTTAGACAGGCAGATTTTAACAGGATGAGGGAATATATTCCGCGAGCACTAGTAGGGATGGGGGAAATAGGGGAGGTGGAGGTAATGTGGGATAGGATACAGGGGGCTATTCAGGGGGCTACTGACCTTTGCACAAGGCGGGTGAGCAAGAATAAGAGGAAAAGGAGGAATCTGTGGTTTAACAGGGAAGTGGCTGAGTCAGTGCATCAGGGCTAAGAGGAGAATGTTCAGGAGGTTTAAAGAGACACTGAAGGGGCAGGAGTGGGAAGAGCATCAGGAGCGGCAGAGGGAGGCTGGACAGGAGGTAAGAAAAACAAAGGCAAGAATGGAGGAGAAAATTGCCAACAGGGTCAAAAAGGGGGATAAAACCTTTTTCAGGTATATAGGTTGTCACAACCGTACTCAGCAGATCAGGCCATTTGCTCCCACGTTGCCAACCTCCGAGCACAGCAATGTGAACAGGTAACATACAGGGTAACCTTCCTGTCTGCTTGTGGGTCTGAATCACTTTTAGTCTCATGTTCTTGGGGGGTTCAAACTGTGAACCTTATGCTAGCGTACCCAAATGTATAGGCTCAGATGATAATCTCTTCGGGGTATGCAATATATCTTTCACCTAAGGACGCCTAACCAGGTATCCAAAATGAACCTTTAAAACTCTATAAAAGACCTTGGGTATATTCTTACCCTTTCCCAGTTTAGTAACACCATCAAGCTCTTGAACAGTTTTGTCAGTCTTAACCCTCTATATGTCACATGCAAAAGAAAGAACCCAGGCAGTCTCTTTCAAATTAAAGGTTTACTTAAAAATGGATAAAAATATGTTAAATGTAAACAAAGAACAATATATCAAAGAGCATACAATCACATAAAGAAAAACAAGGGAAAACTACAGACAAACTCCTACCAATATAGTTAGATATTTTATATCTAATATATTACCACTGTACAGTGCTTAAGTTAGATCAGAGATCTTGTTTCTTAAGAGCCTGAAAAGACATGTCACCAAGATCAGACACAAGTCCTAGTTAAACTGTCTCTCTCTCTCTCTCTCTCACACACCCCATCTATGATGTCATCTAGCTCCTCCTTTTAGAATATAAAAAATACACAAACAATGCTCTTCCTGTCAGGAGATATTTTAAATACTGTGACTTCAGCAAAAACTAATTTCCCAAATTATGACAGTTTTTAATCAAGCCTTTCCTTTGATTTTGAGTAGTACCTGTTCCCAATGCATCAAAGTTTTTTTTTGTTTTACACCTTTAGCACCATGGTGGTATAACATGTTTTTTCCTCTAAGACGTCATAAAAGTTTACAAGCCCTATATCCTGGCAGCTGGGTCAGTTCTAATTAAGACAGGAAAACAGGAGACCCTTAATTAAGTCTCTCTAGTCTTTTAATTACCTCCTGGTTTCAGGTTAATATATCCTGTTATTTTCACTAAAACCTGGGGGGGACGGGGGTGTCACCCAGGAACACAGGATGTCTCATGTGAGACAATCACATACCACATTCTATATTTCAAATATAATAGAACAATCATAACCAGCTGGCCAAGCATCACACTCCTCCCCACTTAGACTGAATGTGGGGGCTCTATCCACTGCATGGGATGAGCTTCCCAAGTCAGTTCACTCCTCATACAGACGCGATAAGCCATCTGTGTTCTGATTGGTAGCTCCAGCCCTATGTAAGATTGTCATGTCATATCCTTGCAAGACAAGACTCAATCTTAATAGTCTACCATTAGTTTTTCCCATTTGGGTCAGCCAAACCAGGGGGTTGTGGTCCATTTGTACCACAAAATGCTGACCATATAAGTATGGATCCAACTTCTTTAGGGCCCACACTATGGTAAGACATTCTTTTTCCACAGTAGAGTAAGCCTGCACCCTGGGAAGTTAACTTTTTACCCAGGTGCACTACATGGGGACCTTTTCTTGGTTGGATGTCTGACTCAGTACTGCCCCAATACCCATGTCTGAGGCATCAGTCTGGACTATAAAGGGTCTGCTATAGTCAGGACTTGTCAATACAGGAGCACTGCACGGTCTGGTAAATGCTTTTTCACAGGCTGGTTCGCAGGTAATTTTCTTAGGCATCTTTTTCTTTACCAGGTCAGACAGGGAACAGCCAGAGTACTGTAATTGGGTACAAATTTCCTATAGTACCCTGCTGTCCCTAGAAAACTCCTCACCTGCTTCTGCGTTTCTGGTCTAGGCCATGCCTTGATCATCTCTATTTTTACTTGGTTAGGACAGAGTTGTCCCCAGCCTACAACATGCCCGAGGTATGTCACTTCAGCCATGGCCACCTGGCACTTCTCAGCTTTGACAGTGAGCCTGGCCCTCTATATCCTGTCCAGCACTTCCCTAAGGTGGGACAGGTATTCCTCCCAGATGGCACTAAAGATGGCAATGGCATCCAGGTACGCCACGGTGTACCCCTCAGCACCATTTAACACCTGGTTCGCCAATCTTTGGAAAGTGGCCAGGGTGTTCTTCATTCCAAAAGGCATTACTTTAAATTCACAAAGCCTATCGGAGTGATGAAGGCTGACCTCTAACTAGCTCTGCCCGTTAACTCTACCTGCAAATAGCCTTTCGTCAGGTCAATAGTCGTAAGGTAGGTCACCCCTCCCAACTTGTCCAGGAGTTCATCCATCCAGGGCATCGAGGGGGCATCTGACTTCGTGACTGCGTTCAGTCCATGATAGTCCACATAGAAATGAGTAGAGCCCTCTGGCTAGGGCACAAGGACTACGGGTGAGGCCCAGGGGCTGTGGGATCTCTGGATTACCCCTAAATACAGCATTTCCTCCACCTTCCTCCCAATGTCTTTTTGGACAACCTCTGACACCCGATATGCTGTCCGCCGTATGGGCGTCTGTGTTCATGTCTCCACATCGTGCGTCGCTAAGGGGGTTAGTTCAGGCTTGGCACTAAACAGTGGGGCAAAGTCTGTTAGAACCTCCCTTACTTCCTGGATCTTGTCCGGGCCCAGCTGGGGTGACAGTTTAACTGCCTCCACAGAGGACTCCTGCTTGCTTTCTTCCAGAAAGTCCGGAAGGGGGTCTCCTTTGTCCGTCCCCTTCCCAGGACTACATACTACAAACACCATGTCAGCCCTATTAGCATATGGCTTCATCATGTTGACATGGTACATCCTTTCTGTCTGTCTTCTGTCAGGTAACTCTGTGATATAGTTCATGTCATTTACCTTCCTAACTACTTTGTACGGTCCTGCCCACTCATCCTGTAGCTTGTCTTTTCGGACCGGGATAAGGACCATGACTTCCTGACCCACCGTGTATGAGCGAGCTCTGGCTCTGAGGTTGTACCACACTTTTTGTTTCTGCTGAGCAACTGCCAGGTTGCTCTGGGCTGTCTCCATAAGCTCCTTCAGCCTTTCCCTAAACCTAAGGACATAATCCATTGTGGGAGTTCCCTGGGTGGCGTGCTTGCCTTCCCAGTCCTCCCAGATCAAGTCTAGGGGCCCATGTACCAGACGTCCATATAAGAGCTCGAAGAGGGAAATCCTGTTGATTCTTGGGGCACCTCCCTGTATGCAAACATCAGGTGGGGAAAGTATTTCTCCTTCCTAGTCCCTCCCATGCTGTTCAGCAAACGCTTGGAGCATTGACTTCAGGGTACTGTTAAATCTTAACACAAGCCCATTGTCTTGTGGGTGATAAGGTGTTGTGTGCCTCTGCACCACCTCACACTTCTCCCACAAACATTTCATCAGGTCCGACATGAAGGAACCCCCTCGATCAGTGATAACCTCCTGCATAATCCCAACATGGGAGAAAATCCCAAGTAAGGCATCTGCCACTTCATCAGTCCTCAGTGAAGATAGGGCGACTGCCTCTGGATACTGGGTGGTATAATCCACCACAGTCAGGATGAACCTCTTCCCAAAGGAGCTGGGGGTATTTAAAGGCCCCACAATAGCCATTCCCACCCTTTGGAATGGCTCCTCCACTATGGGCAATGGAATTAGGGCAGCTTGGGTTTTCTTACCTGCCATTCCTATTTCTTGGCATCAGTGACAAGACCTACAATACTCCTTCACCTGCTGGGTGAAGTTGGGCAAATAGAAATTCTGGGCCAACCGCTATATAGTGCGCACAATGCCCAGATGACCAGACAAGGGAATATCGTGTGCAATCTTGAGCAACTGCTCACGATACCCCTGGGGAACGACAAGCTGCCTGCCTATCACCCCCTACCCTCTGTCTTCACAGCCTGAGTATGCATCAGTCCATCCTCCCAATAAACCTTATGTTTACCGTCACCTCCCTGTGCTCCATCAGAGTCTGCCTGACCGCTCAGCTTCTCTAAACTAGGGTCACTTTTCTGAGCAGCTGCAAATTCCTTACACATTCCCAAGGCATGGGACAGGTCCCCTTCATTATCTAAATTAGGTTCTCTAGCATCAGGGCACTCAGGATCACTGCCATCCCTAACCCTCTGACAATGGATCACCCCTCCTTCGTCGGAGTAACCCTCCATAGTTATTTGGTTAACTGCTACTGGGAGAATTTCTACCCCCTTTTCATTAGTCTCCATATCAGCAGTCTCAGACTGGGGAACCAGCCTCCTATTAGTTTCCACAATGGCTTCTGAGGGGTCCAGGGAACTAAAATTTCCCCTTCCCGTTTGGCTACGGGTAACTGCACACACCATCACCTGTTTGAGATTGTTGCCAAGGATGATGTCAACTGCTAAAGTTTTGGCTACAGCCACCTGTTGCACAGTTCTCCCAGTTTCAGTCACTTATCATAGGAGGAAAGACTGAGGGACCTAAACATGTACTCCCTGGAACAAGGGAGAGTGAGGGTGGGGGTGGCAGTGGGATGACAAAGGGGAGAGGAGATGGGGCAGCTGCAAACTAGGGGTGTTGACCTCTGTCTGGCCTCTGACCTCAGCTACGTGATAACTGGAGGTGGGGCTTAGTCAGAGTTGAGGTAGCAAGTGAGTTTTATATTCTTTTCTCAGAAGGGGAAGGAAGGAAACATATTAAATTCAGTGCTGTAACTGGTAATTGCTATTTTTCTTTTAAACTTAGATTGTGGGCTTTCAGTGACACTGTACTTTCTTTGTTGTCTTTACTTAGAATTGTTTTTGGGCTGTTGAAAATTTAAAACATAGTGGTGGTGTAATTCTGTGCTGTCTTTAATTGCTGCAAATTTTCACCCCCCCTTCCCCCAACTCTTAATTATATGCCCTGTTAAATCTGATTGACAGGAGCTAAACACAGGGTATAGTAAGGGGTGTGAAGTAGGAGGGGCATAAGGGGGAAGAAGCCCACCCTCAGCATGACAAGTGTTTTGACTCATTTATTTATTGGTTTCTTTTTTTTTTTTTAACGAAAATTATCTGAGGATCAGTGGCAGGATTTTTAGGACAATAAATTAATAAAAGGGAACTAGGAGAGCTTCAGTAGCAGACAAGTAGTGGAATAGCAGTATAATTGCATTATAATGAGGGTGGTGCAATGCAGTGGCTGTGGGGCAGCCATGTTCAGGTGAACCTTCTGGACACTAGGTGCTGCCCTATCTGCATGCATCTCTCTGGACAGCGGGATGAGGTAGCCAGACTCAGAGCGGAAGTAAACTGGGTCAGGAGTACCATCACCCTATCCAGAGACCACCCAGTCCAATGCAACTGCCTCAAAGGATGCCAAGAACGAGGAGCACTTGGATGATAAGTTTAAATGCTACATTGACAAGCATTTAAACTAGCAAAGGGGGGTGGCAGGCCAGCAAGGAGGGTACCTACTTGCTCACGCCCCACAGCTAGCAGTGGAACCAGTGAACCAGAGGAGTGGCTGTCTCTGCAAAGCAGTGTGCAAAAGATGGAGATTAGAGCCCAAGAGGTGGATAGGCAGAAAAGGGGCAAAATTCAACAGAAAGGCAAGACAGCAAGGAGAACCAGGGATAAAGGACCACCAAGGAAGGGGCTGGAGTAGAACAGCAAAATAGTCTAGGGAGGTCAAATCATGGAAAGCCATGTGTGCAAATGCCAGGAGCCTTAGCAACAAGATGGAAGATCTGGAGGCTGTCATGGTGCAGTCAGACCTGGACATTGTGGCCATCATTGAAACCTGGTGTAATGATAACCATAACTGGGAGATGGCCACACCTGGCTACAACATATTCAGAAGAGACAGAGCAGGCAGGAAGGGAGGAGGAGTGGCACTGTATGTGAAAAATGACATAAGGGCCACAGAGATCCAGGAGGAACAAAATGGAGGAGCGATACTGTGGGTAAAGCTGGAAAGGAAAATGGGGACAGCCATCCACACAGATGTGGTTATAGACCACCAGCCCAGGAGGAAGAAACAGATAGGGAGCTGATGCTAGCCATCCAAAGGATGGCAGACAAGGGTGAGGTAGTACTGGTTGGAGACTTCAATATTCCAGATGTGGACTGGAGCATCCCAACAGCAGCATCAACTAGGAGCAGATTTATCCTGGACTCCCTTCAGGGTGCCTTCCTCAAGCAACTGGTCATGGAACCAACTCGGCAGAAGGCAATACTGGACCTTGTGCTCACAAACAGGGACAGTGTGAGGGGGTAACAGTGGGGGAGCACCTGAGGAACAGTGACCACCAGTCATTGTGGTTTGAAATCACAGAAAGAGCAGAACCAAACCACACAAAAACACGTATCCTGGATTTTAGGGGGGCAGACTTTGGGAAAATGGGGAGATACTTGAAAGAGGCATTAAGGGGAATGGGACAGGAATCAGGGGTTGAGGAACAGTGGGCAGTATTTAAAATGGGGATTACAAGAACAACATAATTATGCATTAAGCAGGTTAGCAAGAGGAAAAGGAAGAGGAGACCATTATGGTTTTCCAAAGAGGTAACAAAGAAAGTGAAAGCCAAAAAGATTGCATTTAGGCAATACAAACAGACACAGGCAGAAGGGGATAGGGAGAAGTACCAGGAGAAGCAAAGGGAGGCAGGGAGGTCAGTAGGGCAGCCAAAGCTCAGACAGAACACACTGCAAAATCAGTGGTAGAGGGACAAAACCTTTACAGGTACATAAGTGAAAAAAGAAAGACAAGGGAGGGATAGTGAGACTGAAGGGGAGGATGGGGGCCACGTGGAGGATGACAACAGTAAAGCTGACATACTGAACAGGTATTTCTGCTCAGTCTTTACTGAGGAAGAGGAGGTAATGGGTCTAGAAGGAAGTACAAGGGTGAGAATGGTGCAGAAATGGACACAAGTCCCTTTACGAAAGGGTCCTGAAGGAACTGGAAGTAATAAGAGTTGATAAAGCAATGGGGCCAGATGGGGTGCACCCCAGGGTCCTTAAAGAACTAAGAGAGGTGGTGGCTGAACCTCTGGCTATCCTGTTTAGCCGATCACTGGAAACAGGGGAGGTACCCAAAGACTGAAGGACAGCAGATGTAGTCCCCTTATACAAAACTGGGAACAAAGAGGAAGCAAGGAACTACAGACCAGTCAGCCTCACCTCGGTAGTGGGGAAGATCATGGAAGCACTACTGAAGGAGAGATTGGTGGAACATCTGGTTGTCAATGGACTACAGGACCCAAGGCATGGTTTCACCAGGGGAGGTCATGTCAGACCAACCTCGTTGAATTTTTTGACTGGGTGACTAGGGAGGTGGATCAGGGAGGGCAGTGGACATGGCCTATCTGGACTTCAGCAAGGCCTTTGACACTGTACCATATAGAAGACTATTACACAAACTGGGGAATATGGGTGTGGG
Organism: Neoceratodus forsteri; assembly: GCA_016271365.2. Lineage (NCBI taxonomy): Eukaryota > Metazoa > Chordata > Ceratodontiformes > Ceratodontidae > Neoceratodus > Neoceratodus forsteri. The sequence continues at coordinate 5,370,799 of CM028129.1, forward strand.
CAGGACAGTAGTGTGGTGGGTAGGTAACTGGCTGGGTGGCAGGACACAGAGGGTGGTGGTAAATGGCTGTCACTCCACAGAGGGAAGAGTGACCAGTGGGGTACCACAGGGATCAGTGCTGGGACGGTCCTATTCAACATCTTCATCAGTGACATTGCGCAGGACCTAGAAGGCAGAATTTCACTGTTCGCTGATGACACAAAGCTCTGTAACAGAGTAGACACACCAGAGGGTGTAGACAGAATGAGAAGGGACCTGCAGAAACCTGAAGAATGGTCAGGGGTTTGGCAGTTGAAATTCAATGCAAGGAAGTGCAAGATAATGCATATGGGGCACAAAAACCCTGGCACAATATATCAGTTGGGGGGTGAGGATATAGCATGCACCAAGCAGGAAAGGGATCTTGGGGTTATCATCTCTGATGACCTCAAGGTAGGAAAACAGTGTGACAATGCAACAGGTAAAGCAAATCGGATGCTGGGATGTATAGGCAGGGGCATCACCAGCAGGAAAAGGGAGGTCATAATTCCGCTAGACAAGACACTAGTGAGGCCCCACCTGGAGTACAGTGTACAGTTCTGGAGACCTTACCTACGTAAGGACAAAGACAGGGTAGAGAAGGTTCAGAGGAGGGCAACAAAGATGGTGCATGGATTGCATCACAAGTTCTATGAAGACAGGTTGAAGGATCTGAACATGTACTCCCTGGAGGAGAGGAGGGAGAGAAGGGATATGATAGAGACATACAAGTATCTTACAGGGAGGAACAGGGTGCAGAAATACACTATTTTTAAGCGAAAAAGATGTTCCAGGACTAGAGGGCATGGGATGAAGTTGGAGGGAGGACAATTCAAAGGAAACACGAGGAAGAATTTCTTCACAGAACGGGTGGTGGACAAGTGGAACACCCTGCCAGAGGAAGTGGTGGGGGCTGAAACAATCACGGGATTTAAGAATGCATGGGATTCTGGAGGTCAGGGGTAAGGGGCAACAGACTTCTAGGAAAACATAAACTGAACTTACGAGCTCAAATGGGCAGACTGGGTGGGTCATAGGCCCTTATCTGCCGACACTGTCTATGTATCTATGTATTTATTTTTTTATTTAAACATTTGGTAACCGGGAAAGGCACACTGAGCTGAGGCTCATTTCCAGGTGCAACTCGGGGAAATCAGGGAGTGAGTACAAACAGAAAAATATTAACAATTACAACAGCATTACAGTCACAATTACATATTATAAGCAGGGCAGTTACAGAGGCAAAATATGTACACATTGCGTGGGATCAAAGCAGGGCAGTTACAGAGGCAAAATATGTATACATTGCATAGGATGATGAGTATGGAGGACATCGAACCTCAGTAATTAGCAAGACAGTTAATCATGGGAGATACAAGGCAGCATCAACAAATGAGTAGTATAGAGTGTAGAATGAATACAGTAGAGAAGGATAACAGGATAGGGAAGTAGTATATAAGTGCTGTCAGGTGACATGGGAGCAGGTGGGAGGAGGCAGGCGGCGTAGCTGAGACCTGATAGAGGAGTGTGAGAGGGAGTTGCAAAGAGCAAGAGGCTGAAAGTTCCAGAGTGAGGGGAGAAGATAGGTGTAGGCAGATTTGTCCATACTTGAGGATGGTTTGGGTGAGGAGAAGGAGTGGGCATCCCTAGAATGGAGGGATTAGGATGCAGGTGGAAAGAGGGTGAGGTGATCCGAGAGATAGGAGGGGAGAAGGTTAAACCAGAATTCAGAGGTAAAGGAAAGTGACTGAGGAGACGGTGGGACAGGGAAGGGAGATTCAGAGTAGAGAGGAGGGAGCAGTGGTGGGTCCTTAAGGAAGCGTTTGAGGGAAAGCGACAGAAGGCATAGAAGAAAGAGTCAAGTCTAGCAAATAGGGAAGAGGGAGCAGTGCAGAAGACCGTATCGGCATAGTTAAGTATAGGCAAAATCATTTTGGTAAGAATTTCCCGGTGCACAAGGAAGGGGAGAGAGTCCCTGTTGTGATAGAGGATTCCTAGCTTAGGGTGCAGCTTCGCTGATAGTTAGTCGATGTGGTGAGAGAAATTTAGTTGAGGGTCTGACCAAACATCTAAATGTAACCCCTAGATGGCGCTATCCCAGGGGCTACTACCCCTGCCTGATTTGCCACTAACAGGTTGAGGGGCCTGGATCCAATGGCGGGTGCCTCCACCCAGAGGTCAGGGTTTGCAATAGTTAAACTAACTTGGTCACAGCCCTCTGGGACACTGCAACCCCTTTCTTCCCACTAGTGGCCCACACAATATATCAGAATTACCTTCACAGTATACACTTACCCCAGGTCTGGTTCCGGCACTGGGACCTCCTGTGAAATGAGATACAGTGCAACAATCACAGTACAGTACTTTAACATAGACAAATACCTCAGGCAGTATAACTTTGCTGAAACAAGCAGCTCTGATTTATTTAGGGGATATAACAAGGACAGGGGAAATCAGGTTAATCAGCTTATCACTCTAATAATCTACCTATGGCTCTGTGCACAGGCCTATCCCTATCAGTTACTGTCCCTGGGTACCCAAGCCCTAGTGGCTAGTCAAACCGTGGCAGCTGGTAGGGGCCCTTTCACACAGAGAAAGGAGAATTAAACAGTCAGCAGTACAGTAATTCCATTTGGTTTAATGTGGCAATTCAACAGGAGCAACCCTGAATTAGTACTCACGACCTCCAAATAAGATAGGGTCCTTCAATGTCAGCAGGGCTCACTTGAGGTACACAAACCTCTTCACACATCCATATAAAAAAGCACTATACCAGGCAGGCTGCATCTGTATCCGATCGCAATTACTGCACAATACCGGGAGAACACACAGCAGATTCAGTTCCTGACAGACCGAGTGCAATTTTCAGCAATTCTTCCAGTCTTCTACAGGGTGAGCCTGGTTTCTACTCTTCAGAGATCCTTTGATTCTTTCACAGGACGGATTCAGTCCTAACAAGCTGCAGACGGAACTCTGGGCCTTACACACGTTTTTGACTAAAACTGCACACTGAAAAGCACAGGGCTCCTTCCTTCTTCACTGCCAAAGCTCAACTGAAAACTCCAACCGACAAAACCGGGCACTTCCTTGAGTTCCTCCCAGTTCTTGACTGGATTGGCTGTCACTCATAATAGACTGCTGCTGTTGGTCCAAAAGGCACTGAAGTCTAAACTACATCTCCCAGAGTCACTGCCCATACAATCCTCTTGTGGCTGGCTCAGATTATGAGTTCAAGTTCTGATTCGTCCAAGGCACCATTTTAGAGCTAGCTTACCCCACACTGATTGGTCCAGTTCAGCAGTTCAAAACTAGAATGGGAACTAGCAGACACAGTTCTGACTGCAAAGAAAGCAGGTTAGACAAACTGTAATTTCATTATTACTCTAAATAATTTCTGGCAAACAGTTACATCTTTCAGATAGGTTCCTTTGCACTCCTAGTGACTGCAAAATGAAGTGAATTAGCAGTAGCTCGAGTGGTACTCAGAGAAGCACACAGTCCCCCATACAAACTAATTATGTCTGCAAGCAGACAGCTCTTAAAGAGACAGTACCAGAGGCTCTAAAACACTCACTGATAAATGGCTTAAATGCCAAACACCATTCAGGCTTGGAGCATTCAAGCAAGCTCCTGGAAGTCTTTTGGGAACCCCCATTTGCAGGGGGGTTACATAAACACTTACAGGATGTAATTTCATTTAGGGAAGTGTCATCTATGGTGGTGATGGGAGGTGAAGGAATGGATTTTGCCGGTCTTTGGGAGGTACCGAAGGTCATGAAGACCGTTTTTGAGGTGTTCAGTCTGAGTTTGTTGTTTCTGAACCAAGACTGAACATTGTGGAAGTCCTCTTGTAGAGCAGATTTGATAGTGTTTAGGTCAGGACCAGAGGTGAAAAGGATGGTATTGTCCACGCACATGTGGATAAAGGAGTTTGAGCAGGCAGAGGGAAGGTTGTCTAACAAAACAGTGGAAAGAATGGGACCGAAAATGGATCCTTGAGGGACGCCAGCTTGGATAGGGAGGGGTGCGGAAGAAGAGTTTTTGACTGACTGATATCTATTTGTTAGGTAAGAGGTAAACCACTGTACTGCAGGTGAAGTGAGACCAGCGTGATCAAAGGTATTTAGGAGAAGGGGGTGGGACACAGAATCAAAGGCCTTGGCAAGGTAGATAAAAACTGCTGCTGTAATATGTCCTTTGTCGGCTGCCAAGAGGATGTGGCCGGTGAACCTCAGGAGAGAAGATACGGTGGAGTGGTGCTTCCTGAAGCCTGATTGATATGGGGAAAGAAAGTTAGTGGTGGTGAGGAGTGTGTTTAGTCTTGACTGTACTAAACGCTCTTGTACCCTAGATAGAGCGCAATATCTCAATAACCATAGGGATCTTTGAAAATACTCTACTGCAGTTGTAATCATGGACTGGTAAACTGCACATGTGCTTAGTATACCTAAAGGTGTACTAAGCTGCATTTAGCAAAAAAAATCTGTATCTCGAAGCGTTTTTGAGATATAGGCACCGAAAGGCACCGTGTTCACCACAACGATATCCTATGAGAAATTTCTGAACTTTGTAATGGCATAGCAATGGAACCAATGAACATTTTTGTACCTAAACAGCATAATTCACATGTGAGAATTCCTCATTCGTCAGATTTTGGCCATCTGGTCCTGATCTCACGAACAAGGATTTTGACAGCTCACAAAAAGGGATTGGTTAGTGAAATGGGATTTTGACAGTTCGTGAAAAGGGATCTAAAAAACAGTCCCTTCACGAAGCTGTCAAAATCCCCTCGTGAGTCGATCCTTTTCGTGGAGGTGACAAAATCCATATTCACGAGCCAATTCCTGATCGCTAGATAGGGCCATCTGGCCAGGAAATCAAGAACAAGGATTCTGTCAGCTCGCGAACAAGGATTGGCTTGTGAAAGGGGATTTTAACAACTCATGAAAAGGGATTCAAAAAAACAATCCCTTTTCGCGAGCTGTCAAAATCCCCTTTCATGAGCCGACCCGCTTTCGTGAGCTGACAAAATCCCTTTTCGTGAGCCAACCCTAGTTCGCAAGATAGGGTCATCTGGTCCAGAAATCACTATCAAGGATTTTGACAGCTCTCAAACAAGGATCGGCTCGTGAACAAAGATTTTTTCACCTCACAAGCAAGGATCCGAAGCAAGTGACGAACAAGGATATTTTTAAATTAAAAATGGCCATTTTTTCACAAAACCTAAGTAAACCAAAGCCATGGGTTTGTACAGGGTGTCACCCTGAACAAAACCCATACTTCAATTACCGCACAACACATCTGTGGAGCAAGTTACAATGTTTTATTCGTGGGGAAAAATGAAAACAAGATGGCAGCTCAGGAGAGGGGAATTTTATCTCACAAACGGGGATTTTATAAATCCCCATTTGCGAGGTGACAAAATCCTTGATTGTGAGGCAAATCCTTTTTCGCAAAACATACACCTATTCCAAAGACTGAACTGAGCATGCTCAGAACCCAAAAATTCAAAATTAAGTAACTTTGGAATGGATTAATATTTTTTCACCACACCAATGCTGGCTTGTTCTTTGGGGAAACCTCATTTTACCCTAAAAATGTCAGACCAAAATTCCAAATGGAGTGGCCGTAGTGTGATGGACAAAAATCATAAAAAAAAAAAAAAAAAGTGAACAATCTGTTTTTTGGCACTTTGCTACATGAAAACCGCAAATCTGATCAAATCTCAACTTGGTATATCAAGAGATCTACCCCATGAGACTGCGCATTCCACATTTCATGCAAATCCGTTGAATGGTTGCAAAGTTATTAACATGCAGAATTTGGGGTTTAACATTAAACTGCCTACTCAACATATATATATATATTTACACACACACACACACACACATATATATATATATATATATACACTGTATGTATATATATATATATATATATATATATAGTATATATATATAAGACAGGCTCTGTGTCGATATAGCAAGCCAATGTGGGAATTTATGGCAGAGCAGAGGGTCTGGATGTGTTCATGGAAGGCGAGGGAGGAGTCCAGAATGATACCTAGGTATTTGTATGAGGTAAACTGCTCAATAGGGTGGTGGGATAGGGACTGAATGGACGGGGCAAAGCCACTGAGTTTGTTCCAATTGTGGGTGAACAGCAGTTTTTTTTTGTTTTTTTTTAGGTTGATCACAAACCTGTGGTCGAGGAACCACTGCTCGGTCTGGGCAAAAGCTGACTGTAGCGCCAGCTGGAGTTGGGTGGGGTCAGGGTGGGATGTGAAGAGGACTGCATCATCTGCGTAAAGCAGAATGTTTTCTGATGTGGCATTGGGTAGCGTGCTTAGGTATAAGTTAAAGAGTAGTGGCCCCAAGATAGAGCCTTGGGAAACACTGGAGCGGACCTGACGAGGGCTAGAGAGGATATTGTTAATTTTCACGCACTGGGTACGGGCAGCAAGGTAACTGGCAGCCCATTTTATAGGGCCCGAGGTGAAACCAAGCTGGGTGAGGGTGATAATGAGAAGGGGGTGGCAGACCGTGTCAAAGGCTTTTGACAAATCGATGAAGACTGCCCCGGCAGGATGCCCTTTGTCCAAGGCAGAGTGAATGAAGGTGGTGAACTCAATGAGGGCAGTTGTGGTGCTGAAACCTTTGGCGAAAGCCGTGCTGTTCCCTGCAGAGGAGATTATACACAATAAGGTATTCTGTTATCTGGTCACCCACGATCATTTCTAGGGCTTTGGGGGGGGGGATGGAGATCGGTCTGTAGTTGCCTGGGGTCATTTTGCCACCACCCTTGTGTATGGGGGTGATGATAACTCTTTTCCACACTTTAGGGAATTGACCCAGTCAGAAGGAGAGGTTGAGAAGGTCAGTGAGGGGGGTGAGTACAATATCCAGGGTAGAGTAGAGAAGGAAGGGATCAAGTGAGTCACTACTGTGTCTGGCACCCTTTAAGGCTTTGACCAGATAGGGTTTGGCAGCAAATGGGGAGAGAGCTCGGAAATAGAAGGGTGGGTGTTGTAGAGTGGTGGTAGGGGGATCAGGGCTGGATCAAAAAGTTGATAGGTAGGGTGGCGGAGAGATCACGAGAAGGCATCCATTTAGCCATTAGCAATACCGATGTGGGTCAGTGGTGATAGTGCCATCGATATGAGCTGGGAGGGTGGGGGGACTGGGTTTTGCCGTTAAGTTCCATTATGTTGTCCCAGAACTTGCGTGAGGAGCCCCCGGTGGATGCAAGAGTATTCCCGTAGTATGCTGCCTTTGCACTACAGATAGCCCAGGTGCATTTGTTGCGCTCTGTTCTGTAGGCTTGCCTATTGGCTGGTTTCCTGGATTACAGGGCTTTGTACCAAAGATAATCCCCAAGATGCATTTGCTTTATGAGAGCAGGGGTGATCCAGGGAGAGTTGTGTTTCCTTCATATGGTTTTGGAGATGGGTGCAAATGCATCGCAGGCCTTGTTAAAGTAGTGATAAAGTAGTTGAGGACAGCATCAATATCAGGGGCCAGTTTGCACAGGGACCCAGTGCATGATTGATGAGTGCGGACGGAGTAAGGCAAGGTTACATGTGGATAGGTGCCTCCTGGAGATGAGGATGGGCTTAGGCTTCTCAAGGTTACATTACCAGGAGAAAACGACTGGGCAGTGATCACTGAAGGCATCTGGTAATACTATCAAGTCGGTGATCTTATGGGGCCTGTTTGATAGTACCAGGTCCAGTAGAGTGGCACTACCAGTGGTCGGGTGGAGGCGGGTGGGGGAGGAGACAAGTTGGGTGAGATTGAGCGCAGCAAGGGCATCTTTGGCACTGTTCCCAGCATTGGTGAGCCAGTTGAAATTTAGGTCACCCATGATAATATGTTCCATCTTGCTGGGTTGATGGGTGATGTAGTCTAGTAGGGATTGCAGTGCGCGGTTCTGGTTACACGGAGGAATGTAGGTGGCTGTGAGGATGAGGGGGGCTCTTAAGGGGACCAGAGTGACTTTTAGGGAGATAGCCTGTGCACCATGCTCTAGCAGTGGTTTTTGAAGGGGAAGGCATAGGAGGGAGTCCGGTATGTAGGTGGTACAGCGCCCCCCCCCTGTTTCCCAACTCTGTCCTCCCTGTATAGCGAGTAACCCAGGAGGGAGATGATCGAGTCAGGCGTTGTCCTGGATAACCATGTTTCAACTAGTGCCAGCACATCTGGTTGGTGCTGGGTGACCCATACTTGCATGCAAGCAAATTATTTTAGCAGGCTGCAGACGTTAATGGAGGCAATTTTGAGTCCTGAGGTTGTTGATGGACAAGGCTGCCAGCGAACAGGTCTGGGTTGGAGTGGACATTACCAGACAGAAGAAGGAGGTGCAATCAGTTTGAGAGGAGCACCGATATGCCTATGACGTCTAGGGGTAGTACCCTTGGTGTGGGTAGTGGTGAGCGAGACCGGGATGGGAAGGGATCGGAGGGAGGGCAAGGCAAGTAATAGGTGGGGCCAAATTACCATTGGCTGTGCGTGAGAGGAGGGAAGTAGGAAGGAGGCCCCTAAATCCCAATTGTTCAGGGGATATGAGGCGGCAGCCATGGGGAGGTGCCGCAATGCAGCTAAGGCACTGCTCCGGGGTAAAGAGCAAGGGGGCATGGCTGAGGTAGGGGGTAGGTGGAAGGAGGGAGGGAGGCTAGTGGTGTTAGCAGGCATAATATTGACAGATACCAGGGCAGCATATTGCTGGCAAGGAAGATGGTAGTAGAGAAAGCACTAGGGCGGCCACTAGTGGTAAGCTCAGATAATCTGCAGATAGGAAAGTGGGCTGACTGGTTCAGTACTGCACGTGATACAGCTTATATAACAGTGAGCTCACCAAGGGGGGGGGCAGCCGGCGCATAGCACCGGCGGGGCCTCACACACACACAGTTCAAAATTAATCCTGCATCTCCCTGATGGCTTCAGCACTGTACCTGATGGCTATTTTGGTGGGGGTCCGTCTTGGGGGAGGGCAGGGAGCACGGGGGACCTCACGACCAACTTCACACACTGATGGCTATTTCGGCAGGGGTCTGTCTTAGGGGAGGGCAGAGAGCACGGAGGCCCTCACGACCACCTTCACACACTGATGGCTATTTCGGTGGGGGTCTGTCTTGGGGGAGGGCAGGGAGCACAGAGGCCCTCATGACCGCCTTCACACACTGATGACTATTGTGGCGGGGATCCATCTAGGGGAGGGCAGGGAGCACGAAGGCCCTCACGACCACCTTCACACACTCCATATTACTACATGGGAGTGTGAAAGGAAGGGAACAGACCCTCTTCTCATGTCTAACCAATTTTTTATATACAGTATTCTAGCAACCCAAGGTTACAAAAGGGCAACAGAACTTCTGCAACCCTTCATGTGTTTAAAGACGGATTGCACCACTGTGTTAGAGAAGAAATGATACAAGAATTAACGTAGGTTTTAATAACTTTTATTTAGCTAACCAGTTAACATACACTGCTGTAGCCAAAGTAGATTGTAATACCTTTTATTTACCTAACCAAAGTTAATATGTGCTTTCATAGCCACACTGACCTTTTTATCAGGTACTGTACAGTACTGTGATAACACAAAGGGACATTAGACAAAGAACTCGATACTGAAGAAATCATACATTCCAGCACTTAAAGGGGAACAGGCAACACTAAGAGACCCACACTTCCCAATTTGCACACTGTGCGCAAAAACTTTTTGTTTTACTTTCTCTCTACTGCAGTATAGAGGTTTACATCAAACTGATTTTGGTGACTTCCAAGTTGACATTTTCTGTAACTGCAAATCCCAGAATCCCCTGCAGCTGACATCAGAGGAGGGCTGCAGTAATGGGAAATTCAAAAGCCTGCAGTTCATGTCAGAATTTTTATAAGCTCTGATCTTTTGTTTCCTGGTCCCGCTGTCCTACGAGGGCTATGTTTAATCACATAGGACTCTCCCTTTGGATAATATCTGGAGAACAGTACAGTACTTTTAATTTTGTATTTTTCTTTCACTGGGGTTGAGGCACTTCCAATATTGTAAAAGTCTAAATCAACTGCAGCACAGGCTCATAGTTAAAATACTCTCCCTTTGGATAATGTCTGAAGGACAATTGGTGATATGTGGTAAATGGGGGGGTGGCGGCAACATTGTATGATGCTGACTTGATATACAAGTTAGCCAGTAGCCAGCCTTGGAGTGGGTCCCAAGGTGGTAGCCTGGGTTAAAAATTGGCTGGACAACAGGATACAGAGGGTAATAGTAGACAGAGTTTACTTTGAAGAAAGGGGGGTTCTAGTGGGGTACCGCAGGGTTCAGTACTGGGACCGGTGCTCTTTAATGTCTTTATAAGTGACACTGCAGAGGGACTGGAAGGAAAAGTATGTCTCTTTGCAGATGACACAAAGATCTGCAACAGGGTTAATACAGAAGCTGGGGTGGAGAGGATACAAAGGAACTTGGCAAGGTTGGAGGAATGGTCAAATATATGGCAACTTAGATTCAATGCAAAAGTGCACATAGTGCACCTGGGAAACAAAAATCCAGGGGAAGAGTACACAATGGGGGTGAGATAATAACAACAACAGAAATGGAAAGGGACTTGGGGGTAGTCATATCAGATGACCTTAAGGTGGGCAAGCAATGTGAGAAGGTAGTAAGGAGGGCTGGTGGGATACTGGGATGCATAGGGAGAGGCATCACCAGTAGAAAACAGGAAGTTGTCATCCCTCTGTATAGACAGTTGGTGAGACCCCTTCTGGAGTTCTGTGTCCAGTTCTGGAGACCCCATCCCTACAAGGACGTAGATAGGATGGAGGCTGTCCAGAGGAGGGCAACTAAAATGGTGCAGGGTCTGCACCAAGACATATGAAGAGAGATTAAAGAAGCTTAATAAGTATACACTGGGGGACATGATAGAAACTTTCAAGTTCATCAAGGGAATCAACAGAGTCCAAGATGGTAGCATCTTTCAGAAAAAGAGCTTGCAAGAACAAAGGGCACAATTTGAAGACAGAGGGGACGGCTCAAAGGTAATGTGAGGAAGTATTTTTCATGGAGAGGTTGTGGATAGATGGAACAGCCTTCCTGAGGAGGTAGTGGACTCAAAAAACAGTGGGGAATTCAAGAATGCATGGGACAGACATAAGAAAATTCTAGTTGGGGGGGTTGGAGGAAGTAGGCTGCTGGTTAACTAGGATCTGCAGCCTATGCATTAGGTAGGGAAATGGGCAGACTAGGTGGGCCAAGTGGTCCTTATCTGCCATCAAATTCTGTTTCTATGATACATATCTGTGAATCATAAAGAAGAATTATACTTTCATGATTCTGACCCCCCCCTACACACTTTTTGAACTGCACCTCCGCCTATGGCACATGTCTATTGTCTCCGGTCCCAGTCAGGCCTCTCTGACCTCTGCATTCAGTAGATGATCCTCGTTTTCTCCTAACAGGGCAACTCTGCTGGGGAAACTCAATCCTTAACTGCTCTAGAGAAACACAGAAATTGTCGGCAGATAAGGACCGCTAGGCCCACCCAGTCGGCCCATAAGCCCTATACTTGTATGTAGCCTCTGACACTATCTGGTCAGTGGTTTTTCACCACTCCCTCCCCAACTCAAGGTTCCCTTGTGCCTGTCCCAGGCCTGTTTAAACCCCCAACTGTGCTCACTCCCACCACCTCTTGTGGCAAACTATTCGGCTCAGGGGCAATGTGAGGAAGTATTTTTTCACAGAGAGGGTGGTGACGCATGGAGCAGCCTTCCTGAGGAGGTTGTGGGGTCAAAAACAGTGGGGGAATTCAAGAATGCACGGGACAGACATGAGGCAATTTTGGTGGGGGGGGTAGGAAGAAGTAGGCTGTTGGTTAACTAGGATCTGCAGCTTATCCAATAAGTAGGGAAATGGGCAGACTAGGTGGGCCAAGCGGTCCTTATCTGTCGTCAGACTTTATGTTTCATGTGTCCACCACACTCTCTGTGAAGAAAATTTTTTCTCATATTTCCTGTTAATCTACCCCCTCCAATTTCATATCGTGCCCCCTTGTTCTTGTACTCCTTCTGCACTGGACGATGTCTCCCCCCCTGCACCCTGTTTATCCCCTTGAGGTACTTGAAAATGTCTATCATGTCCCCCGCTCCCTCCTTCCCTCCAGTGAGTACATATTAAGGTCCTTTAGTCTCTCCTCATATGTTTTGTGGTGCAAGCCATGTACCGTCTTGGTAGCCCTTCTCTGGACCGCCTCCACCCTATCAATGTCCTTGCACAGGTGTGGCCTCCAGAATTGCACACAGTACTCCAGATGAGGCCTCACTAGTGTTTTATACAATGGCATCAGCACCTCCAGCATTCTACTAGTGACTATCCACCCCAGCATGCCACTGGCCTTTTCTGCAGCCTTTGTGCTCTGCTCTGCTATGATAACTTTAGGTCATCAGAAATGATAACCCCTAGGTCCCTTTCCTCTTTGGTGATTGCCAGCTCCTTCTCCCCATCCTATAGCTCTCTCCAGGGTTCCCCCTTCCGAGGCGCATTATGTTGCACTTCTTTGCATTAAACCTCAGTTGCCATACCTCTGATCATTTTTCAAGCTTTCCCAGGTCCCTTCTCATTTTCTCCAACCCTTCTGGAGTATCCACCCTGTTGCAGATCTTGGTGTTATCTGCAAATAGGCAGACCATTCCTTCTAGCCCCTCTGCAATGTCACTGATGAAGACATTGAACAGGACTTGTCCCAGTACTGATCCCTGAGGTACCCTGGTGGTCACCCCCCTCTCCCTGGATTGGATCCCATTTGCTACCACCCTCTGCCTCCTGTCCATCAGCCAGTTACTAACCCAGTTTATCACCTTGTGCCCCAAGCCCAGACTACCCCTCTTGTTTATCAGTCTCCTATGTCTGACAGTGTAGAATGCTTTGCTGAAATTGAGCTAGGCAACGCCTACTGCCCCTCCCTGATTTACTTCCTTTGTCACCCGATCAAAAAAATCTATAAGATTTGTTTGTGACATGACCCCACGTCTTGGAATCCAGTTCAGAGGGATAGCAATAACCAATAACAGGCTATGGTACTGGCCAGGCGGTCTCAGTCATGGTCTCTGGCTGCAGCACAGCAAAAGACCCTCTCTAAGCTGTAGCCTTCAACTTTCACTTTCAAGTTGGGCTACCACATGAATATATCCTTTTTCTGTAGCAGAAGATGGCTTCTTACTTCTCACTCTTTCTCTTGACAGACACACCAGTTCCACCAGTCTGCTTCTCACAGCAGTAACATGCAGACTGACTTGGACTAGGGACAGCCCTTGCTGTTCACTGGAGAATGTCACCTCACCATGAGTCTGTTGAGCTGTCAGTCCCTTTGGGTTCAAGATGGAGATCTACCACTTGGCAGATGACTGGCTAGACATTTTTCCAAGTAGCTCCTTGTGGCTCCCTTTCAGCCTCTGCAGCCTGATTGGCTGATGGTGCAACCCTGACCCCCTGCTGCTGCAGAGATGGACGTTAGGGTGCACAAGGATGGCAGCAGCCTGGCTGGCTGTGGGGATACCAAAGGGCTCCTGCCCTTAATAATTTTTCCAGTGCCTCTGTTTCAGGAGCATGTGATCGCACTTTGTGTTCTGTCAGTTATGGCCAGTAGCAGGGCAATCCCTGGTCCGTGGTGAGCGCTGCTCATGCTTTTTGTTGTCATCCATGAGAGGCTTTGATTTGCAAGAGGGGAGCTGCAGTAGTGATGGTGAAGGAAATGATGAAGAACCATAGCTCCACTCTTCTCTCCTGGTCCAGTCTCCAGGCTGCAGGCATTTGATCAGGAGGATCTGGAGGAGCAACAGTGTGGGTGACTGGTGTCAGAAGGACAGCTCCGTGGAGCCGTAAAAGTCAGCCCCATGATGGGAGGGGGGGGTATAGCAGTGCTACCATTCTGAATGTCTCTTGTTTCACGAGCTGGGATCATAACAGCCAGGCTGGAGACTGCGGCAGAGGACAGCAAGAACCAGCCCAGGGAGAAAGACGTTTGGGTTCCATCATTGTAGCAGCCACTCACGGTGGGCCAGGGAGCCTACTCCATCGCAAAGGATGGTGCCATTTCACAAGTGTGCTGTGCAGAGGTAGGTGGGCACAAAAAGGGGGTAAAAACCATGCCATCTGGACTTCCAGTGATGTTGGCTCTGAAATGGTGACTTAAGAAGTGAGCTCTGTTCTATAACACCACTATTTCTCCTATAAATGGTGTTTTAATCCTTCATTTTACTCTGATGACTTCACAAAAGGAAAAAGGGGACAGACTTACAAGGTTCCAGTCAGCAACTTTAGCTGCATCCTCTGATGCTGACTGATTACCTGAAGTTCTCCCCAGCCGCAGCAGGAGCTCATCCCTGGCTAGCGTGACAGGTCCCAGCCATGACACTCTTTTAGCTGAAATCAGAGGGTTTTGGGAGGAGAACTGTGCCAAATTCCATCAGTTAAATTCTAAACTGCAAAAATTATAAAGTCAGATAACAGACGCCAAGGAGAGGATGATGGCGCCCTTCAGTTGCACTGCACCTTAGAGGCCTTAGCTACTGAGTTCACCAGTCTACATGAAAAGTGCTTGGATTTAGAAGCCCAATCCCAGTGTGATAACCTACATCTCTAAGGACTTCCAGAAGGCATGGAAACCGGGAGGATGAATGAATTTCTAGAGGATCTCCTCCACAACGTGCTTGAACTCCCACCTACAATGCAGTTCTGTACTGAGCACTCCCACCAGGCACTCTTGCCTAAGCCTAAATACCCTAACCAAAAGATGAGATCCATTATCAAATTTAGTTCTTATTGGGACAAGGAGGAAATCCTTCAGAGGGTATGGCAACTTAAGTTGATTCATTTGATTACTGCAACTGTGCTTTCCTGACTGTCCTCTCCTCTGTCTCCTCCACTTTAGCCGACCCTGCCCTCGAGCACCCAGCAAGCGCAGGGGCTTCGAGCCGCCAGCGGGCCGGTGGCGACCGACGAGGCCGAAAAAAGAACCAGGAGGCTGGAGAGACAGCCAGAAAGGTATGGGAAGTCAGAAACTAATCGGGAGGTGAGCCACCTCAGCCTTTGCTTCCAATTGGTCCTCCTTCTCCATTGAATTCTGCTCTAGCTTGCACTTCTGAAAACTGACCGGGATTAGTGGGTTTTACTTGAATTTTGCCCAAAAGAGCTGTTTTACAAAATTGTTTAAAAGTCTAGGTTATATGTTGTTTTTTTCTTGTAAAGGCCTAAGTGATACAGTCCTTTGGTGGGATTTCTGTTGGGCCAGGCGGCTAGGCCGTTCCCCAGTCTTTTGTTGTGCAAATTTTTAGCACCTAGTTGCAGAATCATTTGATTACTGCAACTGTGCTTTCCTGACTGTCCTCTCCTCTGTCTCCTCCACTTTAGCCAACCCTGCCCTCGAGCACCCAGCAAGCGCAGGGGCTCCGAGCCGCCAGCGGGTGGGCGGCGACTGCGAGGCCGAAAAAAGAACCAGGAGGTCGGAAGAGACAGCCAGCAAGGTACGGGAAAGCCGCAAAATTTTTGCCCGCCCCGGTGTTTCTTTTATACACACCTTCCCGCCAAATCTCATATCTCCGCCCTTAGTTCACCTCCTAGCCAATAACCTAGCACCACTCCTCCTACTGCCTCTAGTACTCCTAACCCTAGCTACCAAACACCATGTTGTTGCTCCTGCTATTGCTCCTCTGCCTCTCGCCTATGTCACATCTTGATGATGATGCCACACAAGCCCATGACCTAGTGATTAAAGGCGGCTGGTCAGTCCTGGCCTCCTCATGCAACCTAGTGGATGTCCTTCATTTCCTCAATTATACCTTACCGCTGCTGTACCAAAATCCTTGGGTATCCCACAAAAGGCTCACAACCAGTTTTGTACTTCCTATACCCCATGCTCCATTCTTGGCCCTTCAGTGCCCCCCTATTTCTGTCCATTAAGCTGGTACTTCATGACAAAATATCAAGCCATAAGACAGGCCTGGCATTCTCTGAATACTGGACCCTGAGTAAAAGGAGAAAGCCCTCTGTCTGTTCCTTCCTCCTATCACTTGAAGCACTCACTAAACTAATATTCTTTCTGCTTATCTGTGCTGGCACTGTTGAAATCAATCCTGGTCCCCCAGAAGGCTTCACCTCACCAGCAGATCTAGTCTCCATGAAAGGCCTAAGTTTTCTCCACATCAATGTATGCAGCCTTTTAAAAAAGTTCTCACTAATACAGGCCTGGGTTGCCCACACCCTGCCAGACTTTCTAGTAATCTCTGAGACATGGCTTAAACCAGCAACAAATGACAGGGAAATAAGTCTACCTCATTACCAGCAATTCAGATCAGACCGTCCATCCAGGGGTGGTGGGGTGGCCATTTATGTTAAGTCAAATATCTCTGTTTCTTGCCTTAATATTTCATCTCAGCCTAAAGAATTTGAATGCCTATCCCTTAAATATCCCTTCCCAACATGACAGCTTTTCAACTGGTTGGCTGCTACAGGCCCCCTCTGCCGGCCTTAAACTCCTTACCCATCTGGGGAATATAACTAAACTGGGTCCTGAGGATACCATTATTCTAGGCGATCTGAACTTTAACTGGCTATCCAATGTTTCTGCATCCCTAGTATCTTTCTGTGACTCACATGGTTTCACTCAACTAATAAACGAACCGACGAGGATTAACCCAAAAAACAAAAGTAATAGCACCTTACTTGACGTTATGTTGGTTAATAAGCCCCATCTGTATTCACACGCTGGAGTGCTATTCAGTGATATAAGTGATCACTGCCTCATAGCTGGTATAAGATCTTCAGTCAAGCCATCTAACCCTGCAAAATTCCTCCCAAGAAGGTCAAAAGAACTTTAATATTGCAGAATATCTCCAAGATCTGTGTCACTCTAAACGCTGGCAAGAATTCTACCTACAGCTTCTGTGGAATTAGCACTGCAGGTGCTAAATGATATAATCTTAGGGGCCCTTAATACACATGCACCAGTCACCAGTGTCAGAATAAAAGCGCAAATCTTGTCCCTGGTTCTCTGCTGACCTTAAATCTGCACTGCTTGCTAGAGACAAGCTCTGGAAAGGGCAATGAAGACCAAAGATCCAAGCGACTGGTTACAATTCAGAAAAGCCAGAAACAGCTGCACAAAAAAAGTGAGAGATGCCAAGGCTGCCTTCTATACAGCAGAGCTGGATGCCTCCTACCATAACCCAGCCAGATTCTGGGGCACTATCAAGGGACTCCTAGGGCAAGACTCTAGCACCTCTTTACCATCCCAAGTGAACCTCAATAACGTGGTTATCACTGACAAGTATGAGATTTTAGATGCTTTCAACAATCACTTTACTACAGCAGGCCTAGCTTTTGACTCCTCTCCAGCAAATCTACTCGTTCACAACTTACTCTCCATTCTACTGAAGTTCAGAAGGCTGCCTCTACATTTTCTTTCAAGCCAATATTATTAAAACAAGTAGAAGACCTACTGCTCCATCTGGATACCACTAAAAACGCTGGTGCAGACTCTCTGGACCCCTTCTTTCTAAAAATTGCATTGCATGCCATTGCAGCCCCCCTAGCTCACCTCTTCAACTTGTCCTTATCTACTGGTTCTATCCTTCTTTGTGGAAGACAGCACAAGTGTTTCCCCTCCTTAAAGCAGGGGACCCCATGGATCTCAACAACTATAGGCCTATTTCCATCTTACCAGTGCTGTCCAAAATGTTAGAAAAACTGGTAAGCATCCAACTAAATGACTACCTCAATGCTAACAACCTCCTTAATCCTGCTCAATCTGGGTTTAGAGCCATGCACACACCATTTCTGCCTTAGCAAAGTTACAAATGACTGGCAGTCTGAATTAGATAAAAAAATAATATCTGTGCTGTATTTCTGGACTTAAGTAAAACCCTGATACTGTGGATCATGATCTACTAATCTCCTCACTGCATTCCCTAGGCCTTGACCCAATCTCTCTTAAATGGTTCAGATGCTACCTCTCTGGTAGATTACAGCAGGTAAAAAGTGAAGGCAACCTTTCTTCCTCAAAACCACTCTTAAGAGGAGTTCCTCAAGGTTCCATCCTGGGCCCTATCCTCTTTGCCATCTACATCAACAACATTGATTCAAGCCTCACAAAATCTAATGTTCACCTTTTTGCAGATGATACTGTCCTTTATGTAAGCAATCCATCACCAACAAAGGCATATGATCTACTACAATCTGAATTCTCCTGCTGCAACACAAATTACTTGAAAAGAAGTTCTATTAAATGCCAAGAAGACTAAAGCTATGTTCCTCTCCACCAATACTTTTTCTACCACTCTCTCACTGAACATTCTTCCCCAACTTTCTACCATCCTTGGAGAGAGCCTTGAGTATGTAGACAAATTAAAATATCTGAGGGTTTGGATTGATAACAGGCTTGATTTCACCCAGCATATTGAAGAGCTCCTGAAAAAACTCAGACAAAGACTTGGCCTTTTCTTCAGGATCAAACATTTTCTAAACAGAGAATCTAAGCAGAGACTAATCCAGGCTTCATTTCTATCCCTCCTCGACTATGCAGACTTCCTATATAGCACTGCTCCTGTCCTACTTAAATAAACTGGATACCTTGTACCATAGAGCTCTAAGATTCATCACTGACCTTCCTTTCAGCACCCACCACTGTTCTCTCTATGCTGCAGTTGGCTGGACATCCCTACATCACAGGAGGAACAAAAATGCTGCTCTATGGATCTACAAAGCTCTGACAAATAAACTACCATCCTACATCTCAGATTGCTTCTCTCTTGTTACTCCAAGGCCATATGCCCTAAAGCAATAGCCTCATCACATTGAATTTACCAAGGCCAGTACCCGGCATGGAAGGGCTGCAATCAACTACTTTCTAGCACTGATCTGGAATTCTCTGCAAAAGACCCTGAAGCTGAACACTTTCATTCCTATAGCCTCCTTCAAAAGCTGTACCGAAGTCTTTTCCCAGAGATATGCAACTGCTTCCACAAGTCCTAGTCCTTCAGACCCCTTTTCACCCTGCCCATTAGATTCCCCTCCCTTATCTGTTTAGGCATTCATCCATTAACATCGATACATTTTTCTCTAAACCCCAATGCCTTACCTTTTTTCTCCTTTGCTTTGGTGCCCAATATCACTGGTTAACCGCCTTGTATATATGTGTATATTATTGTATCTGTTCATTTTAAAGTCTTTGTTATTGTACTCAATCTGTATTTGCATATATGTGAATTTATACCCATTATGTTGTTTCTGACCAATCAGGTCCATCTTGTAAATGAGCTATGCTCAATGATGTTCGCCTGAATAAATAAAGATTTTGATTGATTGATTGAAGTTGGTGACTTACAACTCTGCCAAGTTAACTTTTGACCAGGATACCTGGTACCAGGGTACATAACCTACAGGAGAGACAGGCAGGGGAGAAGAGGGGGAGGAGTAGCTCTCTATGTAAAGGAAGGGATAAAAGCAACTGAACAAAAGAGTAAACAGGGAGGAGAGGAGGCACTGTGGGTCACCTAGGAGACTGGAAAGGGCACCACAATCCACACAGGGATTGTGTACAGACCCCATGTCAGGGGAGGAATGGACAAGGATATGATAGAAGGCATTCTTAGAGAATGCAGAGAAGGGAGATGCTGTTGATGGGAGACCTGAATATGCCAGATGTTAACTGGAGCACATTGCGCAGCCACATCCAAAGCAGGGCCATTCTTGATGCCCTACAGGTGGCAGGCATTAGACAGCTAGTTTAGAACCCACTCGTGAGGGAGCAATCTTAGACCTCGTACTCTCAAATGGGGGCAGTGAGAGGATCTCAGATCTAGAAGTGGGTTGCCATCTGGGGACAAGTGACCATCAAACAGTGTCGTTCACGTTAAACTCAGCTACAGAGTCAAGCCATACAAAAGTGAGGGTACTGGACTTTAGGAGGGCTGACTTTGGCAAGATGGGAGAGTGCCTCAGAAAAGCACTAGCAAACAGACTAGAAGGAGGTGTGGAGCAACAATGGGGAATCATCAAAACTGCCATCACAGAGGCAACAAGCCTTTGTGTGAAGCAAATAAACAAATCAAAACGAAAGGAAAAGCCACTAAGGTTCTCAAAAGAGGTGGCTGTGAAAGTCAGGAAGAAAAGATAGCATTCCGGAAGTATAAGGAAACACAGAAGGAGCAGGACAGAGAGCTGTACCAGTTAAAGGCAGAAGGAAGCAGGGAGGGAAGTCAGAATAGAAAGGCCCAAACTGAGTAAAAGATAGCCAACTCAGTTAAGAAGGGATAAAACCTTTTATAGGTACATCAGCGAGCGTGAGAAAGACAAAGGAGGGATAGTGAGGCTGAACAGAATGAACGGTGGGTGGGCAGAGGGGACAGTGAAAAAGCAGGGATACTGAATGAATATTTCTGCTCAGTATTAGCAAAGAGGAGGAAGAGCCTAATCCAATTAACAGAAGCACTCTGGATAGAGGTCGATCCCAGTCCTTTCACAGAAGAAAGGGTTCTGCAAGAACTCCTAAAACTGAAGGTGGACAAAGCAATGGGTCCTGATGGAATTCACCCCAGAATTCTAAAATAATTAAGGGAGGAACTAGTGAAACCACTGGCTACTCTTTTAATAAATCATGGGAGGATGGTGTGGTACCCAAGGACTGGAGGAAGCGGATCGATTCCCTTCACAAAAGTGGGACCAAGACAGAGGCAGGAAACTACAGACCTGTCAGTCTGACCTCTGTGGTAGGGAAAGTGATGGAGTCACTTCTGAAGGAAAGAATAGTTGAGTACCTAGAGGCCAGTGGAACACAGGACCCAAGGCAGCATGGGTTCAAGCAGGAAGGTCATGTCAGACGAATCTAATAGATTTCTTTGACTGGGTGACCAAAGTAGTAGACCAGGGAGGGCTGTGGACATGGCCTACCTAGACTTTAGCAAGGCATTTGACACAGTCCCACACAAAGATTAATAGTCAAATTAATCAGCCTGGGAGTGGGTCCCAGGGTGGTAGCCTGGGTAAAACAGCTGCACAACAGGACACAGAAGGTAACTGTAAATGGAGTCCACTCTGAAGAAAGAGGGTTACTAGTGGGGTACCAGAAGTTCAGTATTGGGTCCAGTCCTTTTTAATGTCTTCATCAGTGACATTGCAGAGGGACTGGAAGGAAAAGTATGCCTTTTTGCAGATGACACAAAGATCTGCAATAGGGTTGATACACAAGGAGGCATGGAAAGGATGAAAAGGGACTTGGCAAGGTTGGAGGAATGGTCAGAAGTATGGCAGCTAGGATTCAATGCAAAGAAGTGCAAAATAATGCACCTGGGAAACAAGAACCCAGGAGAAGAATACACAATGGGTGGGGAGGTAGTAACAACAACAAAAAAGGAAAGGGACCTGGGGGTAATCATATCAGATGACCTTAACGTTAGCAAGCAATGTGAGAAGGCAGTAGGGAGGGCTGGGGGTATACTGGGATGTATAGGGAGAGGCATCAGCAGCAGAAAACAGGAAGTTGTTATCCCTCTGTACAGACAGTTGGTGAGACCCCATCTGGAGTACTGTGTCCAGTTCTGGAGACCCCATCTCCGCAAGGACATAGACAGGATAGAGGTAGTTCAGAGGAGGGCAACTAAAATGGTGCAGGGTCTGCAAGAGAAGCCGTATGAGGAGAGACTAAAGGAGCTTAATATGTATACCCTTGAGGAAAGAAGGGAGGGGGACATGATAGAAACTTTAAGTACCTCAGTGGAATCAACAAAGTCCAAGAGGGTAGCATCTTTCAGAAAAGAGACTTGCAAGAACAAGGGACACAATTTAAAAGATAGAAGGAGGCGGTCCAGGGGTAATGTGAGGAAGTATTATTTCACAGAGAGGGTAGTGGATGCATGGAACAGCCTTCCTGAAGAGGTTGTGGGGTCTAAAACTGTGGGAGAATTCAAGAATGCATGGGACAGACATAAGGCAATTCTTGTGGGGGGTAGGAAGAAATAGGCTGTTGGTTAACTAGGATCTGTGGCCTATCCTGTAGGTAGAAAAATGGGCAGACTAGATGGGCCAAGCGGTCCTTATCTGCCGTCAAAGTCTATGTTTCTATGTTGTTTCTATGACTACCCTCAGAGGATATCGGTAAACAGCGGGCATATGCAAGCATCCTGCAGGTCCTTAAAGAGCATAATGCATGTTTTCAAACACTGTACCCCATCAGGCTCTGAGTGCACACACTGGGAGATGGGCACCAAGATGCATCATACTCCTGAAGATGCGCAACAAGCACTTCAGGCTAGAGGCCAGACCCTCCAACCACCACCACCTACTTTCAGGAGCAACTCCAATTCATCTACCTCAGCTTGGCAGCCAGCTAAGCTGCAGAGGAGTTGTGCTGGGGCCTGGCAGGCCACTCCAACAACAATGCAGGAGGTTCAGGCCCTATTGCAAGCTTTCTCTTCCGCTGCCCAGGCTACTTCGGCTACAGATGATGATCCTGCTTGAGACTCCGGTGCGGTATAATTCTGCTATTTTAAACCCTCTACCACATTGGGTGCGCTGAGATCATGCTGGAAGTATCCCCTTTATTATTACTCACATGGTAGTCCAGCCCTCCGTCCTGCAGATGAGCCCTGGGATGGTTTCAAGCGATCACTCTTACTCTGCAACTGACTGTTGATTTTGACACCTTGTTTCAGTGACCTCAGCTCTGCCCCTGGTGGTCAGCTTGTTGCCATTTGATAACCTTTGACATCTTTCATGGTACCACAATGCATCACGGTTATGCACAGGATTGGACAAGTTCCTGTCAGTGTAGGCTGCTGTTTCATCCAGATGGACTTGCAGCACATCAGTCTCACAGACCTTGCACGAGCCTTTCTTACTGCCTCTGCAGGATCTGGGACTTCACATTGGAGATTCAGATATCTTATTAAAACTGTACATGCTGCCATTATTAAGTTTTGTGATGACCGCCTCAGAGGCCATTTTTCCCTTCCCTGAGCAGAGTGTTGGGCTACCTTCAAGGGCTTAGGCATACTCTTGGCATTTGTTATATTAAGGTTCCTGGCCTTCTGACTGTTCAGGCCCACACTGGACTAAAGACCAGTCTTACTGATAGCACTGAGAACATATTTTTCTTCTTGCATTCATTTAAAGTGCCTGGTCATCAGTTCTTATATGACATATATATAGTGGTGCGGGAGCACATTATTCCCTGTTTTGCTTATCCCATTTTTCGATCTTCTGCTGTTATTACTATCAGCTCAGACCAACATATACTCTCTCCACTTATCCTTAGACCACTCCTGCAGGGCAGATTGGCTTGGACCCTTAGGTCAGAGTCCAGGGAGCCACCTCTCCTTTAGAGAGGTATTCCTCACCCCACCCCAATCGGGGCTAGTCTGTTATATAACGGGCAACCACGCTCCAGTAGAGACCTTTTTTCTATGGCCTCCTATCTTGCAAGCTCCACTTGCCGCCCTTGCACTATCAGGCTCTGGATGAGCCCACATAGATGGCACATTCCTGTTATTATGAAGGTTCTTTGCTGTTCATGCCTTCCTGTTCACTTGTTCTTATCTGTGTTCTATGTTTCTTGATCCGCTGTGCTGCTACTATGGCACTGGTTGTGCAAGTTCAATGTAATGCTTCTTCTTTTGCTGTTGGACTCCTCCTATGGCATAGAATGTTACACACCCTAGGTAATGGCCAGGAGGAGGGAGACTGCACGATTGATCTAACAGGGATCCACTCTGTGTCATATTTTCCTGATGTTAATACAGGTAAGATGCTCATATACTCCCAAAACATAAATGGGCTAAACAACCATGTTAAAAGATCCAAACTGTTAACTAATATTAAATGATGGCACCCGTCCTTTGTCCTCCTACAGGAGACTCATTTGTCACAACCAGAACATAGTAAGTTGCAACGTATGGGTTATTCTATGGTAGTCACCTCCTAATATCAATCAAGGAAAAGGAGGGGTGTCACAGTACTGGTACCTAGATCCACCCCTTACTGGGTGGTTGAGACACAGAGCGACTCCTCAGGATGTTTAGCTGTGCTCAAATGTATTTATCTAGGCCATGAGCTTTTGATTGCTAGTGTAATAAATACCACCTGGCTCCACACCCTCTTTTGTTAGACAACTGTGTAATGCCCCAAAGGTGGGGCACCACAGTTAAAAATAGAAGCAATAAAGCCTAGGGGTAACAGGTGCCCAGGGTGCCTGCTGTAGGTGTGGGCAGCAGGGTACAGTAATCAAAGGGGCCCCTATGGGTACAATTTCCTCTCACTGAAAGTGGTAAATGCTGTAAATAATAGAAAAAGTGCCCTGTGCACTTAAAATATTGTCAAAAAGCAGAGTTTTGTATGCAGCTGGCAACAATGGCTTGGATGGAATGCTGTGCTGAGCTGCTCATGCACAGAATTCCACCCCAACCATTCCAGAACCAGAAGTTTGGTTTTTAAAAAAGTTTAACTGTTTTCTGGGTAGTTCCTGCCAGGCTGTGCAGAGGAAAGGATGCCACAAACTAAGGGGAACTCGTTGAGGGCTTACCTGGTGGGTTGAAGCCATTTCCCAGAGGGTTTGTTGGTGTGCCTGCTCTGGCTCCAGCTGGTGAAGACTCCTGAGAAGCTCCGGCTCGGTCCGTGGTGCCATCGGGGTACCAAAAGTAAAGTAAATGGCCATTTGCCACGTACTGGGCTTGAAAGCCTCCCTACTGATATAAAAGTATTTTCCGGTTCCATGTTGGCGGCAGAGAAGTGACGCATTGTGCCCAAGAAGCTGTTGGCCGGCTGAGGCCCCCTGTCATCCTCCCTGCTGCCTGTTTGCTCCCTCCCACTGCCAGAATGCCTCCCACCTCCTGTTTACCTCCTCGATTCCCTGTTGGTGTGGGTGAATCGGTGGCAGCATGCTAATACGTGCTGACTGCCTTTCAAGAAGAGACTGTTCTTTTATATTGTAAACAGTGCGCAGTAGGTGCAGAAGGAAGCGGCTGAGCGCCGTGGGAGAATCGGGTCAGAAGGACCCAAATTAAATATTTCAGGAGGGTCGGAGTAGTAGCGATGCCCACAGGAGGGGCCAGAGAAGCAAGGCCATTGCAGAGGCCTTTTGAATATGCAGATGGGGCAGGTTTAAAGGCGGCAACCTCAGGCAAGAGTGGCAGCAGGCTCTCTGAGCCCAAGATTTAAAGGGGCCCTGCTACAGAATAAAAGGGGCAACACAGGCCCATTTCAGAAAGGGCATCAGGCCCATTATAGGGGCCCCAGGCCAGTTCAGAGAGGGCTTCCAGGTCCAAAGTGAAGTGGGCACCAGGCCCAGGGCAATAAAGAGGGTGCCAGGCCCACAGTTTAAAGAGAGGGCACCAGGCCCACTTCTAAAAAGGGCACCAGGCCCGTAGTAATAAAGGGCACCAGACCCACGGTGATAAGGGCACCAGGCCCAGTTAAGTAAGGGCAGCCAGGCCCTGGGTAGTAAAGGGCACCAGGACCAGTCAAGTAAAGGGCAGCCAGGCCCCGGGTAGTAAAGGGCACCAGACCCAGTCAAGTAAAGGGCACCAGGCCCCTGGTAGTAAAGGGCACCAGGCCCAGTCAAGTAAAGGGCACCAGGCCCAGTCAAGTAAAGGAAGAGCACCAGAACCATGCATAGTAAAAGGAACCAGGCTCAGTAAACTGAGGGTAGCCAGGCCCACAGTAGTAAAGGAGCACCAGGCCCAGTAAAGGTAGGGCATCCCAGCCCACAGGGAAGAGGGCAGCAGGTATATGGGTAATTAGTGCAACCAGGCTAAATAGCTGGGGCATTAGAGTGCTCAGGAGTAGTCAGATCCTAACGAAGACAGACCCCAAGAGGAAAAGAGTCCGACTAAGGGATGCTTAAGCACACAACCTGTTGCAAAGTGATTATCAGTTGTACTGTTTCTCCGAAATGTTTATTCTTCCAGCATCTCAAGTGTTGTGTCTATTGCATGAAGCACCGAGACTGTATTGTACAATATTAGGATTGTGGTCATTTGCCCCTGACAGTGAACAATTGCCCCAGATTGTTACAATTTGCCCCTGCTCCAGGCAAGTTGCCCCTGCCAGTGAACAACTGTCCCAGATTGTTGCAGTTTGCCCCTGCTCCAGGCAAGTTGCTCCTGACAGTGAACAATTGCCCTGGATTGTTGCAATTTGCACCTGCTCCAGGCAAATTGCCCCTGAAAGTGAACATTCCAATATATAGTGCTAACAGAGGTACCATTGTGCAGCATCAGGTCCTGATTCAATCTTCAGCCTCCATCAACTCTTCACCATAGCAATCTTCAGCCTCCATCGACTCTTCACCATAGTAATCTTCAGCCAGCAGAAGCCTCCAGCAGCTTCTTGCCCTGTTGTCCGCCATAATCAAAATCAATGGCCTCTGAGTAGTTGCGGCCGCAGGTTCCTGATCAGCTTGGAAGAAAGATGACTGAGAAGTGCCTCATCTGTCCCTCCCAGATGCCCGCCGGTAGACGAGTCCATCGTAGCCAAGTGTGGTCGTGACCACCGTTTCTTATTTTGTTCTTCATCTTTGTGGAATCCTGATCTTCACCTTCTACTCCTTCTTTCTTGTTTCGTCCTGCATTGTCAGTGCAATCCTCAGGGTAGCATCTCGAGTTTGGTGGTCCTTCAAGCAGAACTGTTGCCAAAAGCAGCTCAGCAGTTCTTTTCTTTGTCCTTGGTAGTCTTCCTAGTTGATTCTTCACCAAGTCCAGTGTTCGTTTGGCAGCCCTGGTCGAGGGTAGGTGCCAGGAAAACCGGAAGCAGTTCTTCTTCGTCCTTAGCAACCCTGGTCGAGGGTTGGTGCTGAGGGGAAAGCAGCAAATTATTTCTCCTGTGGCAATCCTGCAGGTGGATTCCTTGCCACATTTTGGTTCTTCATCCTTGGCAGCCCACTTGAGGGTTTTTGTGTCAAGAAAGAGCATTCCCCAAGTTCATCAGTTCACGCTCTTGTATTCCGGCAGCCCTGGAGAGTGGGTTGGCTGATGCCTATGGTCTGTTTACCAATCTCTCCATTCCCTGTTTGCAACCTCTCATAGGTTTTCTGGTGAGCTTGGCGCCAAGCAAGTGTTCCCCTTTCTCTTGACCCCTATCCTTCAATTGTGCACAAAGACGACAGACATCTACATCTGATGGACTTTTGAGACTGTGAGACCATTTGCTGATTGTATATCGAATGCTTGTCACATGGTATGATAAAGTAATAAGGTACTCTTGATGCATAAATCGCTGGGTAGGAAACTGTAAGAGTGATAGATAAGAATATTATAGAGTGACCTTAGGCTGACGTACATATGGAGTGATTAGAGTGGTAATTGTTAGTTATTGTCTATAAGTAGGAGTTTCCCTTGTGACCATGTCTACCCTTCCCTGGTGTAAATAAAAGCCTGCTGGGCATCAAACTTCAGATTGTCTCCTGCCTCTCCTTAAAGGGCATTTCCTGGCACCCAACTTTATTTGGACCACAGGGTTGTCTCGCCAGTCCACCTGCTTGAGGCAATGCTGGATATGCAGCTGAGACAGGCGATCTTCTAGGGTAGCACCCCAGTTGATAAGATATGTGTGATTTTTGCAAGATGGGAGCCACGCTGGGCCGGCTTTCACAATAGCTCCTGTGTAGCAGAGTTTTAATATTTGTTTTTGTGTCCGGTTTTAGTTAAATTTTATTTTATTTTTCTTGTGGAGTGTTACGTGAAATCGTTGCAAGAAGTTGTGGACCAAGAAACCGTGTAGCCTTCATAGAGAACTGGAATACCAACAGTCTGTTGTTATCATTGCTCAGACTATTCATAATATGTGGAAGGCGATTGGGGAGCAGAGCCGTCTTAATGCATCTGAGTGTTTCTAACTGGTGGTTTATTACTGTGTTACCGCCAGTTCTACTGCCTGGATTACCCCTCGTATTTTGAAAGGGTTTTTTTTGGTTCGGTGTTTGATGCTGATGCCATTACTGATATCATGGAATGTTTGTGAGTGGATTAATATACTGGGAGATTTGTCTCAGGACAGCAGTTTTGAGAACGAGAGCTGTGACTTCCAGTGGGCAGAGTTGGGTGGGGAAGCTCCCTGAATTTCCACTGACTCCAGGGCTATTCCCGATCCTAGGGACCGAGCGGGAGCTGGCTAGATTTTGCTCCAGGGAGCTGGAGCCATTATTAGCGACCGTGTCTAAGAGGCCTCGAGACTGGTCCTGATGTCCTAGTTTTGAGGCTTCTGTAGCTGCTGGTCTCAGGAGTGATCGCGGCCTGTTTGTGGCGGTGGGGGGGGGGCATCCCCCGGTTTTTCGTTCTGTGCCTGGTTCACATATTTGGATTTACGCTTGTTTCCTGATGTGAGCTGGATTTTGACTTTGGGCCCATGGACTTCTGCTCAGGGAGAGACTGAATGGCTGTGGCCTGGTAGAGTGAGGGAGCTGTGAGAAAATCTCGATTTTTTGAAGGTTTCTGTTTGGATTTATTTTGACTTTCCCCTGTGCTGGATCATGGATGGACTGCACTTTATGGACGATGATATTGAGAACTAACTACATCCCCTCTGTGGTTTAAACTATTTTTATTGGATCCCTGGTGGGAAGAGGACCTGAGTGTCCACATTTTTCTTTGATTTATTTTGACTCTTTTCCTTTTGGGCATTGTATTTTGTTTTCTTTGTGGAATCTGATCTCTAATTTAGGCAGTGAGAGTGCCTGAATTTACCTGCCCTCCTGGTCGTGAAAGGACTTGGGGGTTACAGCTATAAGAAGGGATTGGAATATTTCCTGAACTTTTCTGTGGACTTGGACTCTTCGGGCAGTGAAGTGCGGATTTTCTTTTCTTTATTTTCTTTATTTTATCATTCAGAATATTATTTTATCAGTTATAAGAGGGACTGAAACAATTTCCGAATTCTCTCTGTGGATTTGGTTCTAGGGCAGTAAGTGCCTAGATTCCACTA
The DNA here is from genome assembly GCA_016271365.2 of Neoceratodus forsteri. Taxonomy (NCBI): domain Eukaryota; kingdom Metazoa; phylum Chordata; order Ceratodontiformes; family Ceratodontidae; genus Neoceratodus; species Neoceratodus forsteri. The sequence continues at coordinate 5,399,770 of CM028129.1, forward strand.
TCTCCTGGGCCGTGGAGAGGACTTGGGGGAGAAATTGTCACAAATAGTATCCTATGAGGGAGGGTTGCAGTGTTCAGTATAAAATTAAGTGCAGGAGCGATTGACTCAGCATATGCAGGGTAGGGAAATATATATTTTTAAGTGGTGTTTTCATTGTGTTAAGGTGGGTTATTTGAGTTACTTTGGGTCTATTTTTATTTTATTAATTTATTACTGTGATTTATAGTTCAAATTTTGGGACAACTGTTTTAGTTCGTGTTGGATTGGAGAGGACTTTATTAGTTTTTGTTAGTTTTGTTTATTTGTGCTGTAGAATGTGTTGGATGCCAGCCCCCACAGTTGTGCGCTACTCATTCTGTGCTCTTCCGTGCCCTTTGCCCTTTCTCTACTCCAGATGGCTACCCACTCTAAATCTGTGATTTTTTTCGAACCCAGCTCTCAAGAGATCTGGTCCATTTTTGTGCGGAAAAATCCTTTTTCATGAGGGAAAATCCTTTTCACCAGCCACCATCTTGTTTTTCCCCACTAACTAAACGAAGCGTGGAAAATACATAACAATGTCATTTCATAATCACACCAGAACTCTAGCTAAATGGGCCCCATTAAACTAGATTCTGCTGTTTGTGTTTCACAGTTAGGGCCAGAAGTACTTTTTCTAGGCACCCAAAATCCCAGGTACTCAGCTTAGCGAGAGCAGCACTTCCCCTGCATTCTCTGTATCAGAACAGCAGGAATTTCTTGACTTCTGCAGCCACAGCTGAACACATTCTGCTGGCTGCAGTGTGAACTGTGAGCCCCCTTGGCCTGGTGTCTTGTGGCACCATTGGTGCTAGAATTGCAAATTGGGGGGGTGCCACAGCACTTTTTTTGTCCCAAAGGAAGTTGCCATTTGAGAATTGGGTAGACAGTGAAGACTGAATGTAAGCTCAAGCAAGCTAGCAAGACAAAGTTAAGTGTCTCTTTGAATCTGCTGTGCACCACAAGCCAAACACAAAACAAAAGTGGTGTTTTGCTGTCTCTGGAAGAAGTGCTTGGAGTAGTTATTAACATAAAGACTGTCTATAACAATCTTCCATTCCAGCTCTGTCCCATCCCATTAAATAAAGTTATAACTTAAGTGCCCTGCAAGCCTGACAAAGTGTCCCTTGGCCTTTGATTCTGCTGCACCCCACCCTACCACACACAAAACAAAAGAGAGGTGCCTTGCTTTGCTGCTGTCTCTTGATGAGAAATGTCAAGTGCTTAAGGAGTCGTCATTAACATAATGACTTTCTCCAGTTCCATCTCATTAAACTAAGCACCCCAGAATACACTTTTACTTGGGGACTTGTTTGATGTCCCCTGTGCTGGCACCTCCTTATTTGCTGAAGCCTGCAATAAACAATGGGGAATGTGAGAAGCCAGGGAGCAATGAAAGTGGGGCAACTCACAGCCTGTTCCTCATCACCAACCTGAGTTTTTGGGTTGGTTGCTTGCTGACTTGTTCCTGCATGTTTTAAGCCAGGCTCTCCCACTTGCCTTTTTAGTCCAGAGTTGGACTGTGTGGCAGTGAACCATTGTGAGTTTCTGCTAGATGCACTCACACTTAAAGTAAGATGTCTGGGTGGGCAGACTGGGCTGGACTCTGAAGTGCTGTGCTTTTTTTCTGGGTGCCAAGTGGAGGTCGGAGGATGGGAGAACTTTAAAATGCTGTAGTATCAGCCCTTGATTGGGGGGGGGCTTGGGGGGAAGAATGCTCTAATATTCAGTGTCAGCATTTGTAATAAATAAATATATTTTGTTTTCTACAGACAGATTGAGCACATGTGCAGCACACATTTATGGAACATGCACTTTGTGTACTAGAGACACAGTAGATTGCTTAAGGTATCACCGACACTTATAGTAGGTGTACTGTACTTTAACTGCAGTAAGTGTACCCCCCTCCGAACAAGTAGAGGTTATTAAAAACCTTAATGGCTGCAAACCAGAGCTTTGCCTTGTGAGTTTGTTAGTGTGGCTTTTGGAATTGGCTACCTTACTTACCTGGTGAGGGTTCCTACCCCTCTTTGCGAAACTCACTTGCTTCCCGTTTAGTTTCTGTTGCTTGTCTGATCCCCAGGGTGCACCCACTTTTCTATGACTGGAGAATATGCACCCATGTTTCAGTGATCTGTGGATTTTCAGGGCACATTTGCAGCTCTAAGAAAGCTCAGCAAAGCATGAGGGGAGAAGCTTAAGAACCGTGCCGCTGAAATGAAGCCTGTCCATTCCTCTTCCTCTTTCATTACAGTTTACTTCTCAGGACAGCCCAGCTGCAGCTGAAATGTCTTTGTTTTTAAACAGGATCCAGCTTCCAGTTATACACTGCATATAAAAAAGAAAGAAACTCACATCGCTCAAAAGGTCATCACAAATCACCAAAACTATCGAGTGAGGGAGACACAGTGACAGCAAATGGGAGGAGTGGGAGAGTAAGACCATCTACTGATTGCCATTCCCTGTGGTATATCATCTAAACATCGAAAACATTACAGCAAAGACTATTACAGAGGCAAATTCGGCATGGTCACTGTAATGGGCCCGCTGTACACCGAAGCCGCTTCTCCGAGTGTTTCGCCCTTTTTTGAATCAACTCCAACTTGGAAAACAGCATTGTTCTGATGGGCACAATACTGATTGTGGGCACTGTGTCTGTCGCTGTGATGGATTTTGACAACTTCATTGTCGAAGTGGCTTGGTGGAACCTGTCCCCATCTCGGTTATTTTTTATATCTTCCCTGATGTCTGGTGGCACTACTAACATGCCAGTCGCTGTTCCCATTATTTTTTTAGTCCCTGGTGTCTAGTGGCACCCTCCACCCTCTGATCACCATCCCTGTGTGATCCCTGGTGTCTAGTGGCACCTCTCACCCTGCCATTTCAGGCATTGCTCCAAAATAAAGAAAATGGTCATACAATAATTTTTTTTTTAAACTGTGAAAAAGAAAATGGTCCCTTGCCTATCAGACCCCCATCCACCCACACCTCCTAGTAAGCACCCACCTCCCCACATCCCCCTGTACACCTCCCACACACCGTCACTCACCTGAACAGGTCCCAGGTTCAAGAGCCACTCTGCAATTGAAGACATGTCTTGTTGCTGGAACCCATGACAGCAATATGGGAAACTAAGGTAAATTTAGTTTGATGTATTTCAATGGGGGGGGTTCAACTTTTATGCATAACTTTGCCTCTAATTGTGACCCCCAAATTTTCAACATGGATTTTTGGGGACCCCACCTCATGGAGAAGAGGACTGTCACTACACAACTGTTGCCACAAAGGCGATTTCATGCTCGGTTGGTGAAATCACCTTTCAGGCAGAATTTAGAAGTTTTTTTCTGCCTTTGTTTGTGAGGTGGGGTCATAAGAAGGCTACAGTATGTAAAAAATTTGGGGTCAGAATATGTAAAAATGTCAACGTTTTGACCATGTGTTGCAATTTCACTACGCGCCCTTGTAACTTCGAAAATTTGAAATATTTTCACCCCAGATTTGCAATATCGCCTTCTTATTACCCCACATCATATAAGTCACAGCTATCATTTTTCAAATCCTTCAAAATGCAGAATCCTGCAGAACTCAGCAGCCCGGTTGTTTGATGGGGATTTCAAGATCTGCCCATATTTCACTGGTGCTGCGGGAACTGAACTGGCTGCCTGTTCAGTGACAGATCTCCTTTAAAGTCAGGTTACTGACATACAAAGCCCAACACGGACTGGGCCCTGACTACCTGAAAGAACTCCTGGTTCCTTATCACCCTGAGCGACCACTTCGTTCGGCCGATGAGGGGTTGCTAGAGATTCCGAGGATTATTTTAAAATCAGCAGGAGCTCGGGCATTTATGTTCATGGTCACAACCCTCTGGAATTCTCTACCCCATCGGATCAGGGAGTGCGCGACTGTGGGGGGGTTTCAAACAGGCTTTAAAAACTTTTCTTTGGAATAAGGCTTATAGTGAAGAAGTTGGCTGATATGCTTGTATTTATTGAACGTGATGCTGTTTTTATTGTTATGCACCTTGGTTTGGAAAGGTGCACAATAAATAAAGAATTATTATTATTATTATTAAAATGTGTTAACGCACCTGTGGCATGGAATGGCACTGTAGTTGTGCAGAATTATGTTTTGGTAGGGATTCAAAAAATTTCTGTACTGGGTACTAGGGGTGGGGTAATAAGATGGCTATGTATTAAGGAGGCAGTATAGCGCAGTGATTTAAGGCTCTGAGGTGCAAATCTGGAGACCTGGGTTTGATCCCACAGCCCCCACTTGCATACTGTGTGACCCTGAGCAAGTCACTTAACTTTCCTGTGCTCCCAGATGAGACCTGTAAACAAACTTTCAGCTTAGTGTGTCTCTCCTGGTTAAACAATTGGGGAAAGAAAATGTATGCTGACAATTTGGTGACCATCCACAGCTATGTACATATGCGCATCTACCGAGGGATGGAAGCACAGGCTCCTCCCACAGTATAATAAGGATACCATTATTCTATCTTAAAAAGTAAGGCGACAAGCTGTAAATAACTTAATTAATGCTCCAGTTAGCGTAAAAAAAGTGACAAAAGCTGGGAAATGAGGAATTAGGGTTTATAACCCTAACACCCCACTGTCCTAAACCTGGGAGGAGAGCAAATGTGGGGTTTGCCTTGGGCATCTCAGGTCTAATGCTCAACCTATTCTCATGCACTCTTCACATTTGGCCTCATTTACAGATGGAATGGGGTGAGTGTTAGGCTTGAGAGCACAAGACACACCCCACACCTGCTCTCCTGTCTAGTTTGGGAGGGTGGGGAATTAGGGTTGGAAACCCTAATATCTTATTTCCCAACTTTTGTCACTTTAATCCTAACTGGAGCATTAACAAAGTTTTTTGCAACTTATGTATATTTGTATCTATATGTCTGTCTGTCTGTCTGTCTGTCTGTCTGATCTATCTATCTATCTATCTATCTATCTATCTATCTATCTATCTATCTATCTATCCATCCACAGACAGTATCTATCTATCTATCTATCTATCTATCTATCTATCTATCTATCTATCTATCTATCTGTCTGTCTGTCTGTCTGTCTGTCTGTCTGTCTGTCTGTCTATCCATCCACAGACAGTATCTATCTATCTATCTATCTATCTATCTATCTATCTATCTATCTATCTATCTATCTATCTATCTATCTATCTATCTATCTATCTATCTATCTATCTATCCATCCATCCACAGACAGTATCTATCTATCTATCTATCTATCTATCTATCTATCTATCTATCTATCTATCTTGCAAAAAAAATATGTTAATGCATCAGTTAGGGTTGAAGCAACAAACGCAGGGAAATGAGGCATTGTTTCCAACCCTAACACCTCCCCCACCCACACACCACCAGGCATCGGGGTGTATCTTGGGGTCATTGGCCCTAAGTCTTACCCCATTCCACAATGTAAGGAAGCTGAGATGGTACAGTATAACAGAATGGGATCAGAGTTAGGCCCAGTGACCCCAGAACACACTCTGATGCCTGTTGGTGTGTGGAGAGTGGGGGTGGGGTGGTTCGGTTGTGTGTTAGTGGGGAAAGGTATTAGGGTTGGAAATCCTAACACCACATTTCCCTACTTTTGTTGCTTCAACCCTAACTGGTGCATTAACAAAGTTTTTTTGCAATAAATTTCATTACTTTCTGAGAAAGTGTAATGTTGCCCTTATATGTTTATGGGAGGGCAGGGGCCCTGTGCTCCCATCAGTCTATAGCATGTTATGGTTGTACAGGGCCCTGCACTCCTATGTAACCATATGTGTATGCACATTGCAATCAACCCTTATCTCCCTGTGGGAGTGCAGGGTCCTCTGGGCCCTGTGCTCCCAGTTCTTCATAATGGAGGGCCCTGCATGCCCAGTACTGCATAATGGCATCAATATGTGGAAATGCAGTGCCCTCTGGGCCCTGCACTCCCATCTACCTATAATTGTGGAGATACAGCACAGGCCTAGAGACATTCCAAGTAACCCCTGTGCTGCAGATGGCTCAGTAGCTCAGTACCCATAGGAACACAGGGAACAGTTGTAATCATAGCTTGACAAGCTGCACTTGAGCTTAGCACACCTTAAGGTGTGCTAAGCTGCATTTAGCGAAAAATACATATCTCAAACCGTTTTCAAGATATAGGCACCGAAAGGTTCTGCGTCCACCACAATGTTATCCTATGGTAAATTTCTAAACTTTGAAATGTTATAACTAGGGAAGCAATGTAAATGACATCACCAAACCATCAAAAGTGACATCTGTGGTGCAAGCCCTTTCTAACCTGAAAATTTCAGTTCGAAATTCCAAATTGTTTCTTTCCAGTAAAGTGTCAATGAAACAGTAACCTTTAAAGATCCCTTTTTGCCAGCTGTCAAAATCCCTTTTTGCAACCAAATCCCTTTTCACAAGCTGTCAGAATCTCTTTTCATGAACGAATCCCTTTTCGTGAGATAGGGTCATCTGATCGTCATCTCACGAAAAAAGATTTTGACAGCTCACAAAAAGGGATTGCTTTTTAAACTCCCTTTTCATGAGCTGTCAAAATCCCCATTTTGTGAGCTGAATCCCTTTTTGTGAGCTATCAAAATCCCTCTTCAGACTGGCCCAGTGGCACCAAGGGCTAAGGCACTGGAAGCCTTACCTCATGCCATGTTGATGACCCCTGTTCGGGAATGAGCATGGGCTGTTGGTGGTTGGCAGGGGGAAGGGTGTGGAGCTGAATGGAGCCACCAAGAAGCAGCTCTCCTCTCCAGGGAGGGAAGGTGGTATCTCTCGACTCTTGACTATCTCACGGTGGAGGCAAGGAGCAGTGCAGGCCAGAGGGTGTGCCAGACACTAGGCTGATGGGTGGGTGGTAGGAGCTGTCACCAGAGCTGTAGTACACATGACCACCTCAATGTGCATGTGTCTCTACTCCTGGGGCCCCGGTGTAATTGGGAGAAAAATGGAGGAAAAATGGATCCTCTAGCTACAGGATGATGCCCAACCCTCTGTAGGCTCTGATTCTGGACTGGGTATAAGGTAAGCCTTGATAATTCCGGGAGGTCATGGCTGTGGGGGCCAGTCGTCTAAAGGCAGCAGCTGGAAGGATGGTGATAAATAGTCCCTAGAAAAAATCCCTTTTCATAAGAAATCCCTTTTTGTGAGGTAGGGCTATCTGGTCATCATTTCATGAAAAAGGATTTTTTTATCTTACTTTTTATCCTCCTTTGGCCTCCTTCCTGCATCCCCTGGGGTCGTTGCATCTTGCCAGGGATCCGGCCACCATCAGTCTCGACTGGGACCACACACTGGCACCCTTAAACCCCTGTGACTTACCCCCTGCAGAGGGGTGGCAGGGAGCCCCCTAACTCCCCACCATCATGGATCCAGTTTGGGTGCCAGTGCCAACCGGTGAACACTCATGGATGGCCATCAAGCCATGTGAGGGGTGCCACTTTTCCTCTGTTCACACCTCTCCTTGGGGTCAGGGTTGTGCAATGACACCAGCGGGGAGAGAGGTGCATGCGTCCACAGGCTCCTTCCCCTGGTGTCTTCCCGGACTCCACCCTGTACTTTTATCCCTGCACCCTGACCACCAGCCTCCACCAGGGGGGCAGTCAGGCATCGGGAAGTGAAACCCCCCCTCCCCAGAGAAGGAGACCAGTCCATATGATGCTCAGTCCATCTCCTCCCCACCAACCCGTGGCAACCCATGTTCGTTCCTGAACACAGGTCGCCAGTGCAACACGAGGTAAGGCATTGCAGTGCCTCAGCCCTCAGCACCACTGGGCTGGCTAAATGAAAAGGGATTTTGACAGTGCAGGAAAAGGAATTTCTCACAAAAAGGAATTTTGACCGCTGACAAAGGGATTTTGACAGCTCACAAAAAGGGATTACTTTTTAAAATTCCTTTTCGTTAGCTGTCAGAATCCCTTTTCACAAGCAAATTATTTTTCATGAGGTAGGACCATCTGGTTGTCATCTTGTGAAAGAGGATTTTTACAGCTTGTGAAAATGGATTGGCTCGAGAAAAGAGAATTTGACAGCGTGTGAAAAGGGAACAGAAGCAAGTCACAAAAAGGGAATTTTAAATTTAATAGCAAGCATTTATGACTAAACTAAAGTAAATCAAAGGCAGGACATCCCCGTGAACTAAACCCATGCTTGATTTTCTTCAGAAGACATCCCTGCAGCAAGTTATAACATTTTGTTTGGGCAAAAAAATTGAAAACAAGATGGCGGCTTGCGAAAAGGGATTTTTTTCTCGTGAACAGGGATTTTATAAAATCCTCTTCATGAGCTGTCAAAATCCCTTTTTGTGAGTCCAATTCCCTCTCCAAATCTGTTTCACTATCCAAAAGACTGAAATGATCAGGCTCAGAACCCAAAATGTCATAATTGAATAACTTTGGAACAAATTAATATTTTTTCACCAAACCAATGCTGGCTTGTTCTTTGGGGCATGCTCTTTCTACACTAAAAAAAATTCAGACAAAAATTCCAAATCTTGTGGCTACAGCTCGATGAGGATAAAACAGCAAAAACTGGGGAAAAAAGTGACTTTTACACTTTTTTCACTATACTCAGCACAAAAACCGCACATCCGATCAAAATAAAACTTGGCACATCAAGAGAGCTACCCTAGTTTTGTGCTAATCAATTGAACACTTGCAAAGTTATTAAAGTGTCAAATTTTAAGTTTATTTATTTTATTTTACTTTTATTTTTTTTATTTTATTTTAGTCTTTGGTAACCGGCTAAGGCCCTCTAGGCACAAGTGCCTGTTTTCAGGGGTGACCTGGGAGCACTGGATGGTTAAGTGACTTGCTCAGAGTCACGCAGTATGGAAGTGGAGGTTGTGAGAATCAAACTCAGGTCTGGTCTGCTGGATGTACCAAGCTCGTTCACACCTCGTTCCTCTAACCTCTATGCTATATTGCCTACACAACCCTAACTATAGTGGTGCTATCACGTAAACTCTCTCTCTCTTTATATATATATATATATATATATATTCTATACAAAAAACTTTGTTAATGCAACAGTTAGGGTTCTTCTACAGTGAAAAAGTGAGGAAATTGATCTTTTGGGGTTCCACCCCTTGCACCCCACCCAGGCGGCCCCACCAACAGGCATTGGAGTGTGCATTGAGGTCATTGGCCTTAACTCTCACCCCATCCCATGTAAACAAGCTGATGTAGTGCAGTGTAGGAGGATGGGGTGAGAAGGCCAACAACCCCAACGCACTATACTCTGCACAAAAACCGCACATCCGATCGAAATAAAACTTGGCACATCAAGAGAGCTACCCCAGTTTTGTGCTGATCAATTGAACAGTTGAAAAGTTATTAAAGTGTAAAATTTTAGGTTTATTTATTTTATTTATTTTTTTTATTTTATTTTAGTCTTTGGTAACCGGCTAAGGCCCACTAGGCACAAGTGCCTGTTTTCAGGGGCGACCTGGGAGCACTGGGCAGTTAAGTGACTTGCTCAGAGTCACACAGTATGGAAGTGGAGGTTGTAAGAATCAAAGTCAGGTCTGGTCTGCTGGATGTACCAAGCTCGTTCACACCTCGTTCCTCTAACATCTACGCTATACAGCCTACACAACCCTAACTATAGTGGTGCTATCACGCCAAACTCTCTCTCTTTATATATATATGTATATTCTATGCAAAAAACTTTGTTAATGCATCAGTTAGGGTTATTCTACAGTGAAAAAAGTGAGGAAATTCGATTTTGGGGTTCTCACCCTTGCACCCACCCAAACCCGCCCCCACCAACAGGCATCGGGGTGTGTGTTGGGGTCATTGGCCCCTAACTCACCCCATCCTATGTATAAACAAGCTGAAGTAGTGCAGTGTAAGAGAATGGGGTGAGAGTTAGGGCCAACAACTCCAACGCACACCCCGATGCCTGTTGGTGGGGGCAGACTGGGTTGGGGTGCAAGGGGTGGGAACCCTAAAATTGAATTTCCTCACTGTTTTCACTGTAGAAGAACCCTAACTGATGCATTAATGAATTTCTTTGCATAGTATTTCCTTACTTTTTAAGAAAGAATATAAAAGTAGAAAGTTGCGCAAGTTGGTGAGAGTGCGGGGCCCTTTGGGCCTCGCGCTCCCACCATGTGATTTTGTGTGACATAGTAACAGTAAGTGCAAATGGTTATGCACATGGTGATGCAAACATAAATGGTAACACAAACAGAAATAGAAATGCAAGGTCAAAGTGACACTAAAGCGAACAGTGACGGAAACGGAGACGCAAATGGAAGTGCATACGGAACGCAACTGGTAATGTGCACATTCATGGTACTGCAATTGGAAATGCAAATGCTAATGGTTACAGCAACAATAATGCCAAAGGAGACAGAAATGGAAACGCAAACGCAAGCACATACGGAAACACAAACCATAATGCGCACGGACACGGTACCACAATTGTAAATGCAAATGGTAATACTAACAGCAAGAATAATGCCAAAGGAAACAGAAATTAAATGTAAATGCAACGCGATACGGAAATGCAAACTGTAACACGCACGGTCACGGTACCGCAATTGTAAATGCAAATGGTAACAGTAACAGCAACAATAACGCCCAAGTAAACAGAAATACAAGTGCATACAAAAACGCAAATGTAAGGCACACAGTCATGGAACTGCAATTGTAGATGCAACTGGTAATGGTAACAGCAACAATAACGCCAAAGGAAAGAGAAATGCAAACGCAAGCACGTACAGAAATGCAAACCGTTATGCGCACAGTCATGGTACGTAATTGTAAATGCAAATGGTAATGGTAACAGCAACAATAAAGCCAAAGGAAACACAAACACAAGCATAAGCACATCACGAGCATAAACCATAACATGCACGGGCATGGTAACGCAATTGCAAATGCAAATGGTAATGGTAACAGCAACAATAATGCCAGATGAAACAGAAATGGAAATGCAAGCACAAATGAAAATGCAAACCGTAACACACATGGTGGTGTAGACGGGAATGGTGACGCGAAAGCTAACGGAAGCACAACTGGAAATGCTAACTGACACAGTAACGAAAGGGCACGCCCTTCTTTTCCCCAAAAACTGCATTGAAAAACACAGTGAAAACAAAGAATGTATGCATAATAATGGACCTCGGAGCACAAAGTTAGGACCAGGAATACTAAATTGCTTATATCTCAGGAACCGTATGACGTAGAAAAAAAATTAAAATTTCGTATGAATTGTGACTTTCCTTGCTACTTTTGCACTTAGCCCCAAGTTGGGGGGCTAAGTATTTTGTGACAAAAAGTCCGTATCTCGCACCGTTTCCGAGATACGGGCCCTGAAAGGTGCGACGGACGCCATAATGTTATCTTATGGGAAAAAGAGTCAACCTCGGAGTGCCGTCACTTTGCTGCACCTGTAATATTTTTTCACCAAACCACCAAAAGGCACATCTGTAGGATGTTGGCTTTCTTCCTTCCAAATTTCAGCCCAAGAGACCAAACCGTTATTTTGCAGCAGGGCGGCAAAGAATTCCTGTAATACGGTGGATGCTGTAATGTTATCCTATGGGAAAAAGTGTCACATTTGTAGTGCCGTAAGTTTGTCACCCTGTAATATTTTTTTGACCAAACCACCAAAAGACACATCTCTGGGATGTTGCCTTTCTTCTCTCCAAATCTCAAGTAAAAAGACGAAACCGTTTTAGAGATATTCAATGTCAAATATTAGTATGTTTTCCCTATCTATTCCATTATAAAAAATCTGTCTATCTTGCCCCTATTTTGCGATCAAAGATCGCGATCAAAGAATCTCACGTTCAAAGAATTTGCAGGCTCATGAACAAAGAATTAAAAACCTTATAAATCAAAAAATTGAAGGAATTGCTGTAAACCACCGCCATGGTTCGACAGAACGAACCCCCCTGGGCCAGATATTCAAAAGGGTTGCGCCATGCGCAATAGGGTTGCTCCAGCGCAAGTCAGAAAATGTGCCATTCTGCGATATTCAGCAGGAGGCAGATGTGCCCCCCAAATCACGCTGTGTAAGAGGGCAATGATAATGAATGCATGCACAACTGAAGGGGTAGGAACCATGCATAAATGGCGCAGTGTGATATTCTACAACATGCGCCATGAGCAATAGGGAAGCAAGCGGAAGTTGCGCGATAGCGGAAGTAAGCCAAAATAAAAAGGAACAAGGGAGAGGTGCAAGAACGTTACAGGGAAGGCACATGTGGCTGAACTCTAGGCAGACACACAGGGCAGGACAGACACACAGGGCAGGACAGGGAAAGGGCACCCTGAACCCACAGGCACAGGGAAGGTGTGGGGAGCCACAGCCAAACAGAGTGCAGAAGGGGGAAGTGCCACACAGAACTGAGGCCACCAGAGGAAGGTGTTCCTGGTGCAGGGGAAGTAGCAGCCAGGATAGCAGGGGGAACACAGAAAATGCTGCCGGGGGGTGAACACAAGCCAGGGACATGGCCAGTGCCACCATCCAGATGGAGGCAGTAATGAAGGGGGTGAGAAGGCAGGCAGCGGGGGGTGGTGCGGCAGTGGAAGGGCCTGTCGGTGGTATGCCCCCAACAGGCAGTACTGACCCCGCACCAGCTTCGAGCTGTACAGCGATACTGAGATTGTGGGCCGGTACCACCTGAATCTGGCAATTCTGAGGTGGCTCTGTGAGCTGTGCAGTGATATGATGCAGGCACCCACACGATGGAGCCATGCTCTGTCAGTGGGGACAAAAGTGACAGCTTGCATGTGCCTGCTTGCCATGGGTAACTTCCAGAGACCAACAGGGGACACCACAGGCATAACCTAGTCAGCCGTGTCATGCCACCTCACCCAATTCCTCAGCGCACTGCTGCCACATGTTGCGGAGTACATCCATTTCCCCAGCACACTGGCGGAGCACACAGCAAACATACAGGAGTTCCACAGGGTAGCACGTATGCCTGGTGTGCTAGGGGCAATAGACTGCAGCCATGTGGCCATCCATACACCTCCTGGCCCCGAAGGGGGCTGCATATATCAATCAGAAGGGCTATGCAAGCATCAACTGCCAGGTGGTGTGCGATGCCAGGGGGCACATAATCAATGTCTGTGCCACGCACCCTGGGGGAGCACATGATGCCTTCATCTGGCATCAGTCAGCACTGTGCCACAGATTCAAGAGTGGGGACATCCCCACTGGCCACTTAGTGGGTGAGTATGCAAACTACGTGGAAAAACATAGAGCTTGGGAGGGGGCATGGTCAGAGGTGACATGGGTATTGGCCTAAATGGCCCAAGGCAGGGCAACGCTGATCGCCAAACTAATCTACACCCTCTACACACAGGTGACAGTGGATACCCACTCCGTTCCTGGCTGCTCACACCATACCGGCGGCCCATGACCCCATCTCAGCAATCCTACAATGAGGCACATGCCACCACACGCAATGTCATCGAGTGGGTGCTCGGGATGCTGAAGGCATGTTTCCACTGCCTGGACGTGTCTGGCGGTGCCCTACAATACAGCCCCTCAAAGGCCTGTGGGCTATTCCTGGCCTGTTGCATCCTGCATAACATGGTCAATGACTGTGGGATAGCTGTACAGGTGAAAGAGGGGGACAGCGATGGGAATGATGAGGATGCTGGTGAAGATATTGATGGGCAGCCCCCCCTTGGGCGACGGGACCCCTGACTGCTCCGGCTGGCACAGCTGAACCGGGACACCATCACAGAGGCGCACTTCAGCCAACCCAGGTAAGTCATGGGGCCATGTGCAACCACCAGTGGCAAAGGCACAACCCACAAACACGCATGGACACACACCAGGGGTGCATGCTGTCAAGGGAAGTGGCCGAGCATGCAACCACAGACACTGCCAGGGATGGGCAAGGTCTAACAAGGCACGTGGTCATACACAAACACACACACCTCACAAAACATGCACAAAGGGTAGGAGGCACGCCGACTCAGACCGCCACCCCAGCCACACACATGTCCACAGACCACCACGCCCACTGCCTGTCACTGTGCGTGTGTCAGATGCTGGGCAACATTGCACAGTGGCATACAGTGCAACGCAGGCATCATCATGCACACGCCACAGTGGACAGCAGCCGGGAGGGTGTGCAGATGGAACATGTGTGTGCATGCAGGGCCGGGTACCCCACCCATGCATTGCCCGCTGAATGACACAGTGCACACAGGGCAGCATCAGACAGTAGCCATGCTGGGAGACAGGTCAGTCACGCGCCACATGAGCCACGGCCACCACGGATGCATGGGCGGCCCCGCTGAGACCTGCCAGCAGTGACAGGCTGACCACTGGCCTCATGGGGTGGCACCGACGGTCCCCCAGGGGTTCCATGATGTGAACGCGACCGTGCTCATTCAGGGGTCTGCAGCACACTGAACATGCCTGTGCCAGGCGTGCTCAGGATGCCCACAGCTGAACCCGGTGTCGACAAGGATGGTGTCGCACGACTCCGGGAACGGGGGGTGGATATTGCACTGTGCGGTGTCTGCGACGCATGTGCAAATAACTGTGTGCCCATTGTGGCCATGACAGCTCTGAATGCCTGTGTCTGCCTGTCAATGGCAGCGGTCACATCCTCCTGCAACCGGTCGATCCCTGCCAGGAGCAGAGCAGTGTCTCTGCTGCGCCGCTCCTCTGCCTGGCGCAGAGCTGCACTCACTGCAGCCACTGCTGTCACAAGCCGCATCTGTTGATTGACTGATGCTTGCAGTATGTGGGTGTGCTCATCTAAGAGGTCATCTGCCTGATCAGCATGTTGTCCCTCATGGTGTTCGCAGCCCTGATGGTCATCACACCTTGAGGGTGGGTGATGCACACCAGGGCCAGGCCTGGGCATGTCCACAGGTGGTGCACTGACGCTGCCCCCTGACAATGTACCCCATGGCCATTGGCCGACTGCTGATACTGCCCCTCCATCTGCCACTCTCCAGGGCTCAATGGTGCCACTGCAGTGGCCGCAACAGTCCCACTGTCCTGGACACACACCAATGCTGCCCCACTGGTGCAGACAGGCACAGGCTGGGACTGTGATGTCATGCAGTCCTCCACAGTGGCTCCACCCACAGCCATGGCCGCAATGTCACCTGCTGTGTGGCCATCCTGTGGCCCACACGTCTCACTGCCCAAGACGTTAGCTCCATCATCATCGGTGACGGATCTGGCACCAGCCTGAGTCTCAGCATGCTGGCATCCATGGACGCTGGCATGCTGGGACATGGGCAGAGCCCCTCTGCACCTGCTCCACCAACATCAGTCAGGACGTCCAGGCGGGCCCACTGTCACCCTGACCCCCGTATGCCTGTGGAGGTGGATGGACCCTCCTCCATCTCCATGCTACTGCCCTCAGTGGAGAAGCCCACCACCGCTGACCCATGTAGATGCTCAGGAGCTGTAAGGGAAAAAACAGTAGCATTACTGCATGTGACCTACCCTGAATCCCCTCCCAATCGACAGACCATGACCTACCATGCAGTGACGGGCTACCACCCATCTGGAATCCACCACACGGAACACCCTCAATGGCGCAATGCTGCATGCTGCCAGCAACCCGCTCTTCCTGTGGGGTCAGGCATTGCACCTCCGTCTGTCCCCCACCAGTCGCAGACCATGCTGCCCTGATGGAAGCAACCTTCTCTTTAATTCTCTGCCTGTCCATGCCCATCTTCATTTTGCACTCCTGCACGGAGCACTGGTGGCTATCATGCAGGTTGACAGCACGCGCGCCATCTCCTCCCATGCAGCAGCATGGGTCTGTGGTGTTCCCTGGTGTCCGCTGAGCAGTGGCTCCTGGTCGAGGTAGGCCTCAAACAGGGCATCTGTCTCTGCCTTTGTGAAGTTTGGCCTCCTCTTCCTCCCACGACTCTGTTCCTCTTCCTCCACCACACGATTGGTCATGATTCATCCTGTGAGAATGACAGGTGTTACCTGTGACTGTGCAGTCCCATTCATGTCCCAAACACCACAGTCCACACTCCCAAACAGCATGCAACTCACCGCAATGAACTGCAGTAACCGACTATGGCCAGTGCAGCCCAATGTCACATTTTTATAGCGCAATCCATGCAAATGAGGTGAGGCGCATCTTTAAGTGGATGCAAATGCAGTGACTGCACCATTGAATGGCTGATTAGATGATTTGCATATGCAGGCTGAATATCGCGCTGTTGCGCTTTGCGCAATTGTGTTGAATGTGCTGAGCCAAGGGCGCAGTTCTGTGACATGCGCAGTACACACCTAACTGCGCATGCCTGGGTTGATGATGCAGGCGCCTGCCACGCTGCTGACGTGCTGTGCATGGGAGGCAATGCAGGGCACAGCCACCATTGTGCCACTGGTGCTACAGCGCTGTTCACATATATGGTGCTGTGGCACTGGGGCATCGTAGGTGCACTGGGGCAAGAGCGCTGTAGGCCACTACAGGAGGTGGCACACAGGCACACAATTGTGCTACAAGCATTGGGTTCCAATCGCACTGTGGCTGTCCGTGCGCCAGAGACCCTTGACCCTGTGCCCGACCTTTGTCCCCTTTGGCGCCATGCATCAGGCATGGGTGCATCACTATCATGCTGTTCGGTGACAGCATGATAGGGAATGGCAGTGCTCTACCGCGCAGCATCTGCATGTGGCAGGACCAGGCTGCCGAGCGCCATTTTGATTCCACCACACTGAAGAGATGGCGCGGAGGCATGCGGTAATGTGGAGCCAGGTTGAGCTAGCCAACCTGATGGCAATAGTTGAGCCCCACGCTGGGGCTTTGTATGGAGAGGCACCCCTGGACAGGGCCAGGAGTGCGGTGTGGCAGGAGGTGGCCAATGCCCTGGAGGAGGCCACCATTATGGTGCACACTGCGGACCAGTGTCACCATCGTTATGGGGACCTGATGCGCAGGGACCCGGTCCTCCTTGCCCACATGTGGGCACGTGCCAGGAGGGGCACGGTGCCACGGCCAGGTAGGTGCCACATCCATACACTATTATCGTCCATACGGGTATCACGGTTTCATGTATCGGGCACATGGGGGGGTGTCCGGTGTTGGCCATGGCGGTGGTATCGGGGTGTGGGGTGGATGGGTATGGCCATGTGGGATTGCACACACATGGGGATGGGGGGCCTTTGCTACTGGATTGTACTGATGTTCCTTTCTCCATGTTTGCATCTTAGGGCCTGAAGAACGCCGGCTGGCCAGAGAACGGAGGTGCCACCTGGAGGAGCAGCAGGGCAGGAGGGATAATGGTGGTCAGTGGCATGTGGACCAGCCTGATGATGGTGAGTGCCTTACATTCATGATTACTATTGCATGCTGTATAACTGGGTGGGCAGCGGGGCATGGCCACCATCCATTGACACCACTGCCATGCATGCAACTTGTTACAGTCAGCACTGTCCAGTGGCACTGCATGTCTGGGAGTGCGTCAATGGTGGTCCACATGCGCAACGGGAACATGGCTGTGGCACTGCCTTCACACTGCATAGCCAAGTCACTGTACGGCCATGGTGGTGCTGTGCAGGACATGGGCGGTGGGTGTATGCAGTGGTTCACATTGCTGTGGCTGCCTTGGTAGGTAGGTATTGTGGACACGGTCACTGTGGGTGGTCGCACACCATCACAGGGGCGTGGCACATAGCTGTATGACATGCACAATGGGTGGGCTGCAGGGAGCTGGACGGTCGCACTTATTTACTCTGCTCCCTCGTCCTAGATGGACGGCGACTCCAGGCAATAGAGAGGGGTGTTTATGAGCTGCTCCAGGTGGCAAGGGAGACACTGGAGCTGCTTCAGAGGATCCACCACCATGGGGTGAGGAGGAGGTGGAGTGGCAGATGTCGGCGCCATGTGGAGGAGGACCGGGGAGCACATTAATATCTCCATGCCCCTACTACCACCTTCTCCCCTTTGACCCACCCTCACACCCCTTCTTCCCTCTCCCATATGTTCACCCCTGCCCCTTACCCGCCCCCACCTGTTATGTGGCCCTTCCCCTTTTGTAAATAGTTGTATATAGGTTTTGTTACTTTTAAATATAAGCATTTTGTTATGACAACTGTGGTGGTCTCTGATTTGCAGCGGGCTACAGGTGCTCAGCTGCAGTGGTGTGCATGGCGTCAGGGGTGGTGCACGCATGGACGTGTGTGTGTGCGTGCAGAAGTGAACCGCCTATGGTGTAGGCAGGGGGATCAGTCACTGTCTGTGGTTTGTGTGTTGTACTCTATGCACTGGATGCCTGTGTGCAGTGGTCCACGGGGCCTGCACTGTGTGTATGGCACCCCTGTCAGACTGTCCATGGCCTGTGCAGCTGACACCCTTGCTTATCTGTGATATGCACGGTCTGCTGGCGTGTCAGTGGTGGCTGTCCATGCTGGATAACAACTGTACCCGGCACAATGCCAGGTTGCCTTCCATCACCAGTATGGTGTACTTCTGCCTCCGGTGGCACTGTGGCCTCCACTGTTGTTGTCCCTTCTCCATGCTGTTGCTTGTGTCTGTTGCAGGGGATGTGCTCCAGTGTCTGTCACCTGTGCTCCAGTGGCATGCTGGTAGCATACAGCTTCATGGTGCCTGCGCAGGGTGGCTGGCACACCTGTGCAATGTAGGGGTGCTGGCCATGTGTACACGTCAGCAGTGGCCACACGCCAGTGGCTTGGTTGACCTGCTACTGTGTCCCTGTGTTGGTGTGCCCTTGGGTATGGGTGGGTGTTTGTCCATGCACTGTGTTGCATCCTGTGTGGTACATGCTTCCATGCTACACTGTGTGTGTCTGTGCTGGCTGTTGTGGCCAGTGCTGGGATGGGATGTGTACTTGGGAGGGTGTGCAGGGTGCTGTACCACTGGAGGTGGGGTCCGGGGCATGCCCTGTCGTATGTGGGGTACCTCATGTGGCAACACATGGTCGGTCTCTCAGCTGTACCTGGGGGGGACATGCAGGGTGGCACTGTGTATGCTGTTGTTGCATTGCTGTCTGCTGCCACCTGCAGCAGGGTGCACATGGTGGGGATGCCTTGCATGGCTCCGTGGTGCACAGGGTTGCATTGTCACAGTGGGGCGGTGGCATGCATAGGGTGCCCTGCACTGTTGGGTGCTACTCCTGGGAAGGGTGTATGGTGATTGTGGTGCAGGGTGTGCTCTGCATTGGTGGGATGGGGTGCCACGAGGTGGTCGGCCCTCCTTGTGTGCCGGTCACAGCTTGCCAGGGGTTTGCTGGGGCACCATGGCCCGGCTGTGGGTTGGTTGCTGGTATCCATGGGCTGGTGGTTATTCCAGCTCTCACCCGGTTGTGCAGTGCATGGGGTGTGGGGGACGATGTCTGTTCTGCTGTGTGCTCCTCTGCCCATCTGTGGCATGGGTGGTGGGCCCCTGCATCCCTGGTTGTGCTGTTGCATTGCTGCCCTGCTGCAGGGGGCAACCCTGGTTGCGCTATGGTGCATCTGGACTGCTCCACTGATCATCCCTTGTTGCTCTATGGCGCATCAGATATGCTCAACTTCACATCCCTAGTTGCACTATGGTGCAGGTGGTGTGATTTTCAGTCATTGGCCATAGGCGCATCTTGGCCTGCGCAGTTTTTGAATATTGCGCTTCTTGCGCATGAGCGTAGTGGACTTGCGCTTGCTCCTGCTGTTGCACACTTTTTGGGTGCAGTTTGAATATCTGGGCCCCTGAGTAAAACCCACCCTCATTTGACTTCCTAGGACACCCCTGGGCTTAGAAAATTGATTTTTAAATTGGGCCATCTCGTCCCTCGCTCTCGATGCACGATCGAGATTAAAGAATCTCACGATCAAAGAATTTGCAGGCTCACGAACAAAGAATAAAAACTGTTCTAATTAAAGAAATTCAAAGAATTGTGGTAAACTACCACCATGGTTTGTCAGAACGAAGCCCCCTGAGTAAAACCCATCCTCATTTGTTTTCCTAGGACACCCCTAAGCTGAGAAAATTGATTTTTTAGTCTGGCCTGATGAAATAGTCACAGGTTCCCACTGAAAAAAAAGTTATATAAATATACTTAAAAGCAGGATCAAAGCAAGTTTATGGTTTGAAACAGAACTTATTTGCCAAAGATCATTTCCCCATAACAAAATATTAGTAATCTAACACATGCAATAAGTTCTGAGTCCTTAGAGGGTCTTGGCTACAATATACATGATCTTGACTATCAAAGATTGCTCATTATCACAAATTTTTAAAAAGTTGTACCTCCCTGATTGCTTAATAGCAAAAGATTCATTTACTTACTTTCAAATTATTGTAAGAGAAACAAAATACTTGCTGGTGGGTGTGTAGAATGTATTTGACACTGAAGCACTATTCCTGGCTTGTGGTAAACCACAAGAGTGCTATTTCTGGGCCACTAAAAAGACTGAATCGGCAGTTGTCCCTGGCATGCAACTTCGCAAGCTGCCACAAATCTGCCAGATAAAGTAAATTATTTTAGATTAGAGCTTTTGGTGCTCTCAAGATGTAAAAAAGCCTAAATGCCAAAGGAGCTCCTATCGGCTGGGTTCTAGTCTACGTATCTGACTGATGTGTCAAGATGGCGATCTGAAGAGCAGGAATGCCATGCATGCTCTATGTAGTAGTGGTAATCAGGTGAACAAGTGAACAGACACACCTGCTCAGTTGCTAAGCAATGCAAACTGGCTATCGTAGCCACTATACCAAGTGCCTTTAATCAAGTTAATTAGAATAAAGCAACATTTACCTATATTAAATAGTTATGGGACTTAATAAATCAAAACTCACCGATCTAAAAATTAAAAGAAAGACGGGAGATAAAAATAATCATAAGACCGTGTACAAGATGATAGTCAGTGATACCCTCACATTAGGCATCCTGCAATTACCCTCATAAATCTCTTAGTTTTTGGCTCCTGTTTAAAATAAGAATTCAACATAAAATACCAAGTAAGGGTACAAATTTCCATGACAATGAATCATCCTGAAAGAGGGTTTAAGCATCCCAAATCCAACCAGTTATACCGGATATTCAGACTGCGCCAGGCAGTGGTGCAAGCCTAGGCACAGCGCAACTGTTATGCGCCGGGTCCATGTCCAGGTGATATTCAACGGGGATGCTGCATGGTGCAGCACCATTGAATATGGCATGGACAGCACACATATTGCACATGGCGCAGTGGCATTGCACTGGTGTAAGCCACAGATAGGGAACATGGGGATGCGCCAGCACAAATGCAGATCCGCTAGGTGCATCACCCGTGATCTTCAGCAGGAGGCATGCAAAGAGCCATAATTTATTTATTTATTTATTTATTGGAGATTCGGAAGTACCTTTGAGTCAAGGACTCATTTACAAAGGTTTCACGTCACAAGTATTACATACAAGGAGAGAGGTTACATAGCAGTACAGTAGTACATAGTCAGGTATTACATAGACAGTAGTTACAGAGGCATTTGTCGGTCTCTCAGGGGAGACCTAGTTCAAGTTAAACAGTGCAGGGCAACAAGCAACACAATAAGGTATAACAGAGCTGAGCTATACAAGAGGGACACTATAAGTGGCAGGGCTATGAGGAGGGAGAGCCGGCCGTAGCCTAGGCATGTCGTTGGATGAGGTATTAGTCAAGGACAGGCACAAAGGTTTGAGGCCTGTAGATGGGATCTAAGAGTGGTTTTGAAGGATCCTAATCTGTTATCATACAAAGCATGGGGTGGGCAAGGTGATCTGTGTGGGTGGGAGGAATGGGGGTGCCACTGGATCATCAGGGAATTCTGTTAGGGTGCTGTACCGCGATCGTGGCAATGGACAGGGGGGTTCCACTAGACTACCAGGGGGTTGAATAAATGTCATCTACCATTGATAAGGGACACAGGTGGAAGGAGGGTTCCACTAGACTACTGGGGAATTGAATAAATGTCATCTACTGGCGATCGGGGACACGGGAGGAAGGGGGGTTCCACTAGACTACCAGGGAGTTAAATCCAGTGATCGGGGACACAGGAGGGAGGGGGGACCACTAGACTACCAGGAGTTAAATACTTGTCATCTACTGGCGATAGGGGACACAAGAAGGAGGGGGGTCCACTAGACTACCAGAGAATGTGTGATTTACATTTACCACGATCACAGCTACAGGGTGGGGGGGTGCCTCTAGACTACCAGGGTTGTGTGGATGCTTCATGACGGTGTTCTGGGTGGGCAGATGGCCACCCATGGCTGGTGACTGCTGTGTTGCGCCATGCAATACAGCAGCCCACTTGTGAGTGGCTAGGGTTTGTTCCCACTTTTCACGGGGCTCGACTCTGAGCCCCTATGATGACACAATGCAGAGAGTTGCACCAACATATGCACGCACATCCTGGAGCTGAATGTAGGGGATGTACGCATATGCATGGCGCACGCCCTGCATCTGCGCGCATCACGATTATATTGAACACTGGCACACGGGATTTGCGTGTGCGGGCAGCCTTTTCAATATCCCACCATGGCGTAATGAGGGGTTGCACCATGCAACTCTGTTGCTCCATGTGCAACCCCATTGAATATCCAGGCCCATAAGTTATAGATTGTAGGTTGTAGGTTTATAATTTTCCACTCCAGTCCAACTGCAACTCCCATCTTTTCAAGGATTCTCATTCCCGGTAGTCAGCTTCCTAACCGCCGGTAAGGGCTTGGGCCTTTCCAAAAGGCTCCTTGGTGTCTCCCAATCCAACTGCCACCACCGGTGATCCTCCTGAAAGACACAGAGAATGCCTAAACTTCCAGTAAACTCAAATTCAAAGCATAGGTGGCATACCTGTTATAGGCAGTACAAAAGCCTTGAAAAAATCCTGCTTCCCTTGCTTCTCCACAGTGAACCAGCATGCAGCTTAGCACAGCACAGCACAATGCGGCATCCAGGAATCTCAGTGAATGATTTGTGCTCTAATGTGCCCAACTTAATTTCAAATCATTCATTTATGTGCACCACTGCCATACAACCTGCTGCAACGTGCATCAGGCCTGCAACGGTACAAGTCTGGGTACCCAGTCCAATCTATTCACACTCTCATTCATCCTCTTCCTCCCACCACTCCCTACACTTCATTTTTTCTCTCCCTTACCTGTCTATTGTAACCCCCCTCTGGGGGCTTACCTAGATTGCCCCATGTGTTCCCATTTTTCCCCTGTTTCTCTGGTGTCCCAGTAGGATCAGCCCCATTGGGCTGGGATTTCTCCTTGCAAGTACCAGCACTGTTTAGCTGAGCCAGTGACTGTGCATACACTAGGAGTGCTTTTGATCTTTTTGACCGCTGTTTACGGTCGGTTAAGAGGGAATTTCCGTGGTCCTGGCACCCTGGTCAGCTAGATAGGGGTCAGTGACTTGAGCTCTGCAATGGAAAAGCTGCGTGGAGTAAAGATTTCAGGTTTGGTCTCAGGGCATAAAGTGGGGCTTATGAATATTAATGAGCCTTCCATACATAGTAATGAGTGCTGCCTGCCACCTAGGGGCATAGCTTTGTGGTGGCAGCAACACGAAAACTTCTAAGGTTAACATGATAATAGTGGGCTCACATAAGAGGGTAAACAAAAGGGCTACAAGTCGGAGGGACTAGTAAACAAAGTATTGTATTGAGCTGCACCAGACCTTTGCAGGGGAGGAACTGCACCAAACTGTATTGGACTCCAAATAACTGAAAGGGAGCTGACATCTTTATGACATTTGACCCCTGTCCAACAGCCAATTAGTGATCTAGGTGCCCCCAAACTAACTAAAAGGGACTCCTGGGAGAAGGAGGGGACAAATTCAGGCACCTAGATCATGCCCCAATAAACAAGCAGTAAATATTGATCTCTCTAGCTATGGATTATTAATAGGCTTCATCAGCCAATTAGAATTTTGGATTCTAGGCTGAATCTCTGAGGACTGTTGAGATTTTTTCAGTTTGGTCCCAGGCTCTGTATGAGTTGGAGGTATCCTGTGAGAGTGGACTTTGAACTGCAAGGGCCTTTCCCACCTCCCTTTTGGAGATTGCTCTTTGCTGAACTGTGCTGAGAAAGGGAAAGAGAGAAAGAGGCTGACTGTGGTCCTGATTCCCTGGGTACTGAGAAACCCTGCACCAGTAGGCTGAATTGAGCTGTGAGGACAGAGTCATTTATTTAAATGCCACAGTTGTGACTGAGAGTTTGTTGTACTTGTTCGGGACTGCAAGTGTGATTCTGAAGAGGCAAAGCATCTCTTGATGTCGGGATGTTAGCCAGGTGTAGTACAATTCCAGAGTGAGCTGGTTGGAGTGGCTGAGAGCTGTGTTCCCGTTACAGCTGAAGAAAAGGTAGTGGGCAGTTTCTAACTGGAGAGTGCAGACTGGTGTGCAAGGGGCCTGTTGTGTTTGGACTCCCCTGTTTAATTGCACCTGCACTTTTTGGATCTAGCGCTAGCACCCACTGCAGCTGGCCCTGGACCTCACTCGGATAACTGCCTGTGAATTCTGCTTGTTTCAAACTCAGTGCAGGGACTGCAGCAGGACCCCCACCATTCGGTAGTTCTCACCCACGGCCAGGGAGGCAACCTCTAACCAGTTCCAAGTGGGACTCACCTGGGATCCATTGGGGGAGCCAGGCTGTGGAGCCACTCCCAGGTCTAGGCCTTCTGGGGCTGGTTCTATCCTGCCACAGAGCTCTGCAATGGGTCAGAAGTGGCCAAAGGTGACAAGCAGCCAGAACTACAACCAAGGTAACCGGCTGCAAGATCTTTGAGCAAGTTCCATCCTGTCAGAGGAACCAAGGTCAGCTTTCTTGTGCCCAGTGTTGCACAGGAAAAGGAGCTCCATACTCCAGGCATTTGAGATCTATGAACCATGAGAACCCAGGTCCTGGTTCTTGGAGAGTGAAAAGAGGGAAATTGTTTTTCTTAATCAAAGCACTTTGCAAATATTTTCAGGGCCCTAACAGCCAGGAAACCCATGGCACCGGCCAGGCCTGCACCTAGTGGGTACCCCTAAGGATGACCTGGGAACACCGGTACCAGTGGGGATGCGTTTGGCCTGTGAGCCTAAAAGGTTACTGTTGTTAAATATTTCACTAACCTTCCTTTCTTTCACAGCCATTTGTCCAGGTATCGCTGATGTCATGGTCTGTGGACAGTTTTGAAAGTTTAAAAAACTTTGTCTGGTGAGGCTGTGAGGAAGCCTCTGGGACTTTGCACTTCATTTATCTTGCCTGGCATACATCTACTGCTGTAGTGAGAGTACAGCAGATTGGATTTAAGTATTGTGAGTGGATGTTGAGGGTGAGAGCCCCGTGGTTCCCAAATATTGGCCCGGTTATAGCTGAGATCATCCAGTGTTCATTAGAGATCGGGGTGTTTCCTGACTCCCTGAAGGAGGACGTGGTGGTTCCGCTCCTCAAGAAATCTTCTCTTGACCTGGACTGCCTCATTAATTTCAGACCTGTCTCTAACCTTCCCTTTGTGGGGAAGGTTATTGAGATGGTAATCATTCAGCAATTGGAGGATATTCTTGCAATCCATGACATCTGTGATCCCTTCCAGTTGGGATTTAGGAAGAGGCATAGTACAGAGACTGCCCTTGTTAGGATGCTCAGTGACCTTCTTATAGTGAGAGATCAGAGGAGTCAGTCCAGAAGACTCCTAGATCTTTTTGCAGCAATTGACACCGTAGACCATGGGGTGCTGCATGAGTGCCTGTGGTTGCTCTGTGGACTGTCAGGTACAGTCCTCAGATGGTTTCAATCTTTCCTCATTGACAGGACTCAAAGAGTGGTGTCGGAGGTTTTCTCCTCTGACCCATTCTCCCTGCCATGTGGGGTGCTGAAGGGCTTGGTGCTGTCTCCCATGTTGTTTGTGGTGTACATGCTGCCATTGGGGGACATTGTAAAGTGGTACAGGCTGAGATTTCACTGTTATGCAGATGATACTCAGCTGTACCTGTCCTTTGCATCTGACCAGGAGTCAGTGGTCTCTCTATTTAACAACTGCCTTTCCGAGATACAAGACTGGATAAGTGCCAGTTGGTTAAAGCTGAATGCCAACAAGACTGAGGTGTTGATTGTGGACTCAGTGCATCAAGGGGCCCATGGTAGGACAGGCAACTGGGCTTATAATAGGAAGCTGCCTGCTGATAGCCACTGACCGGCTGCAGAGTCTGGGCATTATTCTTGATGAGGGACTGAAGCTGAAACATCGGTGTCATCCGTTGTCAAGACCTCATTTTATCATCTGAGAAATATCGCTCAGATCATGCACCTGGTCCCACTTGCCGACTTGCCTACATTGGTCCATGCCTTTGTGACCTCCTGTCTGGACTACTGTAACTCCCTGTACATAGGGCTGCCGGGGAAAGAGATCTGCCAGCTACAGTTAGTGCAGAATGAAGCGGCAAAGTTACTGACTGGGCTTTCTCGATCTAGCCACTTTACACCTGTGCTGCATGAGCTGCACTGGTTCCCAGTTCAGTGCAGAATTACCTTCAAGGTTGATTTACTGACCTATAAAGCCCTACATGATCGGGAACCACTCTACCTGCAAGAGGTTCTATGCCCTTATCACCCCTGTCACCGACTCCTTTCCACCAATGAGGGATTGCTAGAGATTCCCAGGGTGCAGCTGAAATTATCTGGTGCATGTTCTATCACTTATGCATCTTCAATCCTGTGGAATTCTCTGTCTCGCTGAATTCGAGAGTGCTGGATGGTGGAGAGCTTTAAGACCACTCTGAAGACCCACCTTTTTAATCTCACCTTTTTGTAATGGCACAGTGAGTTCTACTGTTTTACTGTTGTTGGATTGTAATTATTTTATGGTTTCATGCTGGTATTGTTCTTTAATATTTAAAGTGCTTAGATTTTAAGAATTAAGCTATACAAATTTAGTATTATTATTATTATTATTAAATATCAACTGTGAAGCTCTGGCATGCTTACTACACTCCCGAATACTGACTGTAATTCTCCAATGAATTTTGGACCTTACATTGTTTTAATAGGGTTTGGTTTCCTTTTAGGGGGAGTGGGGGATAATGGATATTGTTTTATTTTTTGTTTTGGATTTGTTTTGTTTCTTTTGAATTTGTTTTGGTTATTTGTTTGTTGTGGTGGGCTTTTATCAGTATGTGCTGGTAGAGTTCTCTCCTAATCAGTCGCTACTCTCCCTCTGAGCACGGGGTCTCCATCCTTTTGGTTGTCCGCTTCTGCCCGCTGAGGTGTATGGGTGATATTGGACTTTGGGGATAGTATGGAGGAGGTGTAGGGGCGGGGGCCATGGACCTGGAGGGAGAGTGTAGCTGAGTGGGTCGATTGGGGTTGTGGGGACTAGAAGATGCTCCAGGGTGAAATGGGTTCCTGAGAGGGGTCCTCCCTGTCTGGTTCCCATAGTTAAGGGCTCCGCTTTAGGTGGGCAGATGACACGGCTGTCCTCAGTGGCTCATCCTACTCTGGTGGTGTTATGTAATACCAGATCTATCAAAAATAAGACAGCAGTGATTGCTGATCTTGTTGGGTGATCAGACATGGCTTGCATCACCGAGACCTGGCTGGAGGATAACGCTAGCCCAGTTTTTGAGTCAGTTGTTCCGGCTGGGCTCTCGGTGATACACCGCCCGAGGATGGATCATAGGGGTGGGGGTATAGCCATATGTTTTAAAATGAAATTGGGCCTTGTAGATGTGCCAGTGGGGGAGACCAAGCCCTTCAAATGCATCGTAGGCACAGTGTGGGGGGCAGGATTCTTCTGGTCTACCGTCCACTCAGGGGCTAGAAGCAATTCCTGCAGGAAGTAGCTGATTTCATCATCGATATGATGTTGGAGTTCCCCAGATGGATGGTTCTAGTGGGCTTCAATGCCTGGGTCGACAACAAACTCTCACAATTTGGTCAGGACATCCTCCAACTTATAAATTCATGGGGCTTCACCTTCACATAGGTTATTACCTCTGCAACCCATACTCATGGTTACTTGCCGGACTTGTTTTCCAACTGAATATGGAGATCTCCGACCTGGTGGTGGAGCCAGTTCAATGGTCTGACCATCACACTATAAGGTTCAATTTCCAGGCTCCCTCCTATAGGCCTGCCGCAATGAGGATGGTCCAGTACCGCCCTTTAAAGGGCTTGACCCCAGATTGCCTGGCACCAGTGCCGGACCTATCGGGTTTTTTGAGTGCAAGCGTGGATGCAGATAATCTGGTACAGGCCTATGATAAAGCTGTGACCGATTCCATAGCTCCTGTCCATGTTTGTCCCCTCGCCCTCCGCCCTCAGTCCCCTTAGTTCGATGAGACCCTGAGGGAGCTGAGGCGAGTGGGACAAAGGCTGGAATGGCGCTGACAGAAAGCGGGCCTTGATGCCAACAAACTTAGATTGATGGTTCATTATACAGACTGTCAATCAGCCATCTCCTGTAAGAAGGCAGAGTTCCTGTCCAGGGAGATTGCCGCAGCACAGAATCGACCAGCTCAGCTCTTCCAAACTGTCGACAGACTGTGCAATCCAACCTGTCTGCAGTCTCGGAGAGTATTATCACAGGAGAAGTGTGATGAGTTTGCTCGATTCTTTGTGGATAAGGTTGCTGACTTCAGGTCTGACATCTGCGCAGCCCATTCCAATGGGTGTGGTGATGGTCAGTGGGAGGCTGCAGCCCCTCAGTTTGTCGGGTCTGACTTTGACCGGTTGGCGATCGTGGATATTGTGAGGATCATGCAGAGTATGTGGCTGACCTGCTTTAGTTTCAACCTCGGTCCAACCCACCTCCTAGTGGGGTGCATTGACATCGCTGGCCTGGTCCTAGCTGACATAGAAAACCTGCGCCCCAAGCTTGGTGCCATATTCAGGAATCATAGTTGCATCCCTCCTACGGCATGGCGTGAACTAATCCAGAAGATGGTCCTTCCCATTTTCGACTACTGTGATGTAGTCTATGGTGCAGCTCCCAAATCTTCCCTAACCAGATTGGACACTCTTTAACTCCTTCTGTTGTTTTGCCCTTGATGCTCCATCACACACTCACCACAGTGTCCTCTACCATGCCCTGTCCCTTCCCCTGCTTGCCAAGAGGCGCCTCACTCATTGTGCCAAACTCACTTCTAAATTTTGGTTAGGAGAACTTCCCTCATACCTCTCATGTTCACTCTCTTCCCCTCCACCCTCTCACTCCCTCAGATCCTCTGACACTTGCACTTTGTTGATCTTCTGTTGAACCACTCTCATTGGTCAGTCAGGCTTCACCCATCATTTCCCGCAAATCTGGAACTCCCTCTCCCCCCCAAATATGGCACTCCTCCTACTCCCTTCCCTCTGCCTTACACAACTTTTTCTCATCTAACTGCTCCTGCTTTAACCCTCCTTCACCATCCTCCTATACCTCTGCTCCTCTCCATGACTCACATCCCCTATTAAACCTTCCTCCGACTCTGAACCTGTGTCTCAGCATGCTTTCCTCTTCCTTCACTGCTTATCCCCTTACTCCTGTCCCTAACCTCCCATTACCAAATTGCCCCTGCTTAGTTTTGACCTCTGGCAGGGTTCTCAGCATCTTGGAGGGGTCTAGCACTGGGAAAGCCTCCTTCTCCCACTCCTCTCCCCCTCTCTTCTTTCTACCCAACTTGTTCTTGCCTAAATCTTCCCTCTGTCAGGATTCTTAGCACCCTGGCGATGTCTACGCTCAGGTTAGTTTCTTCCTTCCCTTCTTTTTTCCTTTCCTCTTCTATCACCCTATTTCCTTCTGCCCAACTTGTCTTTGCCTAATTCTATCCCCTGGCAGGGTTCTCTGCATCCTGGAGAGGTCCAGCACTAGGCTCTTCCTTCACTCCCCCTCCCTCTCTACCCATACTACCCAACTAGTCCTCACCTGATTCTGCACTCTGGCAGGGTTCTCAGCATCCTTGAGTGGCCTAGTCTCAGGTAAGCTTCTTCTTTCTCTCCTCTTCCCTCCTTTCCCTTCATCAGTTCTTTTCTCTCTTCCCAATGTGTCATCACCTAGTTCTGCCCCCCTGGCAGGGTTCTCAGCATCCTAGAGAGGTCCAGAACTGGGAAATGACTCTTCCTTCCCTTCCCTCCTTCCCTCCATCCTTTCTACCTAACTTGTTCTCACCTGACTCTGCTCTCTGGCAGGGTTCTCAGCATCCCGAGAAGGCCTAGTCTTAGGCAAGTTTCTCCCACCACTCCTCCTCCTCCTCCTTCCCTTTACTATCCCCTCTACTATCTCTACCCAACTTGTCCTTGCCTACTCCTGCCTCTTATTTTAAGTCCTCACCTCATTCCACCACTGGAATCGATCTCCGCACTCTGAAGGCACCAGTACCAGGTGTGACTCCTCCTTCACTACCCTCTCCCTCACCCCCCCCTCCCTCCCCCTCCTGCCCTCTCTCACTCCCCTGCACGTAAACATAAGAATTAGCTTACTTGAGCTAATAACTTACACTTTTTGTTCTGTCTGAGGTGCACCCAGATTGCACTAGGCCTGTGTTAACATGCCCCTCGCAACAGAATTTTTGCTCACTTTGCTCTGGTAATGTTCCCCCCATTGTTATCCTCTCCTTCTCCCAGATGGTTTCCCCTGTCTACCCTCCTTGATGTCCCCTCACTGCACCTCATTCATTCAATAATTGTTCAATGATCTGCCTCTTAACTGTGATTCATTTCTGTAAGGAACTGGCTCCAAGGCTACATTAAATTTCTGTACTATGTTCCTCAGATATGCCACTTGTAATTAAATTAATATTCCACAGATATGATATATTTAACTGATGTTATGTCACAAATGCAATTATATGATTATTTATGATATTTTGTAACTGTATGTCTTGTTACAAATGTAATTGAATGTTTAATTTCTCGGATATGTTAAATGGTAAACTGTATCCAATTGTACCCCCCCACCCCGGTCGCATTGGGAGACGAGCTACTTGTTGTTCAGTGTGCCTTCCTGGTGAAACATTTCAATAAATAAACAAAAAAAAATAGTCTGGTGTTCGTTACAGACAGCTGTGTTCTCTGACACACTGAAGGAAGCAGTGATAACACCTTCCCTTAAGAAATCCTCTCTCGACCCAGACTGTCTCGTTAATTACAGACCTGTCTCTAATCTTCCCTTTGTGGGTAAGGTTATTGAGAAGGTCGTCAAGCTGCAGCTGGAGGACCACCTTACCAGGGTTGGTTAATTGTTAACTATTAATTTAATGCTTAATTTAATTGCCCCATTTTTCTATTAATGTTAATTTAATCAATTAATAGACCCTGTTAATTGCAAATTAATTGTTAATTGCGTTTTGTTATGTATTAATGCATTAATTTTAATGCATTAATTTAATCTCTTGTATTCATTAAAAGCTCATCCAAAACAGTCTGCTAACAATATTCTGTTTATTCTGCTGCATTCTGTTGAGCTATGTATATGCTAGGTAAGTGAACTCTGTTGTTTTAGGACCCCCCCATAGCTAGTGTTCCTCTCACACCTCCCAAGGTGTGATATCTCCTGCCTGATATAATACTCTAGAGAAAATGTGCTCATTATGCTCTAAGTTGTTTCCTCCTTGTGTTTTGTAATGTAATGTTAATGTTGTCCTTTTTTACGGTAATCACCCTGTCTTGATAACTCCACAGTAATATTTTTAACCTTCGTTTTTACTTGCAATAAAAATATGCCCAAACTTACTTTTGATAAACCACACTTCCGCTAATGTTCTTATAGACTCAGAACCCACTCAGTAATCAGACTTACTCTAGTTCTCTTTAAGAAAAGTCAGTACTCTGATAATCGGAACCCGACTTACTCCCTTCTAAGAAGTGGGCAGATAAGCACGTAGCCAAGTACATGGCAATTGTATTAGGTGGAGAGGGAGCCTTTAAAACAAACAAACAAACAAACAAACAAAAATTGTTTAAGGATTGTGATCCTGTGGGGAATAGTGTTGGAGCAGGGTGGTCTGTGGCATAGGGGTTTTTGAGCTCTTCTGGACCAGACTGCGATAAAAAGCGAGGTAACCAGAAGTGGAAGGGAGCTATAACAAAACACAGAAAACAAATGAGGCATACAGATATAAGACAGAAGGGAAGGAGTGAGTTATCACAAAGAGCCCAGCAGGGCTGAATAGCTGGAACGCAGGCATGGAGAAAGGCAGGGTTGGGGCTGCTGAAGTCTGTACTCTGTCAATTGAACCTGTACTCTGCGTGATAGGATCCTGATGGATCCTGATCCTGGTGGATTTAAAATGCATTGACCTTGACCTGTACTCTGCTAATTCGATCATGCTTCAGCTCACACATTGTGGTAAACAGGATTTAAAACGTCGTGACCTTCCCTTTACTCGTTGTGACAGCAAACGAGTAAAGGGAGATAGTAAAGTGACTAAGCTATCACTTGAAAAGCATCTTATTCGGTATGAGAGAAGTGAGATCTTTTTGGCCTGTGCTATACTAGACCCATGGTTTAAGTTAAATTGGGTCAGTGATGACATTTAAGCAGCAGGAAAAAAAGTACTTTTGTTAAGTTCATCCGTCAGTACTTCAGTCATTCTCAGTTTGCCTGAGGAAACTGTGGCATCTCAGGGTGCAATGTCCACTGAGACTGCAGAGCCTCCAGCAAAGAAATCTAAACTATTTTCTTTCATGAGATATGGAAGCTCAGCAAACAAAGAGAGAAAAAGCACCATCAGATAACTTTGCAAACATATACATGGAGTATGACAGATACTTGTGTGAAGCTCTTACTCCTGAAAACCATGCCCCACTAACATTCTGAAAGGAGCAAACCAACACTTTTCCATTGCTGGCACATGTAGCAATGAATGTACTTTGCCTGACAGCTTCTTCGGCTCCTGTTGAATGTGTTTTCAGTGTTGGAGGCAACATCTTGTCCCCAGAACAGAACCACCTGCTAGATGAGACATTTGAGCGACTCATATTTGTGAGATGCAACAAAGCCTATTGCCAATGAAGTCAGTGCCTGAATTGGTGCAGCTGCCAAATTCAAAAAGCATGCCTAAGTGCTTAAATGCTCATTGTTCACTAAACTATTTTTTTGACATAAGTCATGAATGAAGTTAATAAGAATAAACGTTTTACATTTGCACAATAAAATTGTTCATATCAGTTATTAAAAGAGTTTGGTATGTTTCTTTACACTCTTTAGGATCTATTTCTGTTTAAAAACCAACATATATGTACATATTGTGACACGCAGACAGCAGGTTCTGATTAATCTATCACTTTTTGTAATATAAAAATGTGTTACTGAGTGCCTCTCCTGAGACATGCTGAAACAGCTTGTGGAATGACGCCCCCCTCCTAGGTTTTAGCTACAAGTTGCTACCTGGAAGGCCAGGAGATAATTACATGTTAGAAGAGACCTACATTAAGCATCTCCTGCTTATCTAGCTTTATTGTAGCTTGCCAGCTGACAGGAAAGAAAATATCCATTTTATGATGTTTAGAGGAGGAAAACCAGGTTATGTCACACTGGTGCGAAGTCATAAATGTTGTTTTAATTTATGCTGTGAGTGACCTGTAAAGACACATATGTTTGGACATACATTAAATTAGACAAGTCTAAGGGTACTGTAGTAAGAGATTTTGTTGTATTTAAAACTTCATTATTTTAAGTGATTGTATGTTTTTGTGATATATGGTTCTGTATTTACATTTTACATTGTTTTATCAATTTTTAAGTAAACCTCTCATTTAGAGACTAATTGGTGTGCCTTTGAAATTCCTTTTTTCTTAACAAGTGAAGCATACATGGTTAAAGTTGACACTGTACAAAGCTTACTGGTTTTACCAAACTGGGAAAAGGTAAGAGTTTATTCTGAGGTCTTTCATAGAGTTTTAAGGGTTCATTTTGTGCACTTGGTTAGGTGCCCATAGGTAAAAGATATCTGCCCCCCTGAAGAGCAGAATTATCTGAGCCTGTACATTGGGTACGCTAGCAAGAGGTTCACAGTTTGAAGCCCTCCAGAACTTGAGACCAAAGTTTGACTCAAACCCACAAAACAGACAGGAGGGTTACCCTGTTCTGTTAACTGTTCACAACACTGCGCTCTGAGGTTGGCACTGTGGGAGCAGAGGGCCTGACCTGCTGAGTGGGTTTGTGACACATATATATCTCAAAAATAATATATGTAAATATATGTAAATGAGATTAATTGTTAATTTAATTATTAATTGAGGGATCATTAATTTAATTAAATTCATTAACAGGCTAAAACTGATTAATTGTTAATTTAATTTAATTGAGCAAGAGACAAGATTAATTTAATTTAATACATTAATAGCTTGCCTTAATTGGAACAACCCTCCACCTTACCATCCATGATGTCTACATTCCTCTCCAGTCCAGATTTTGGAAGAGGCACAGTACTGAGACGGCCCTAGGTCAGGTACTCAATGATCTCCTGATAGTGAAAGCTAAAACTGGAATAAGTAAACACAGTCAGATACATACAGGAACAGACTAAATAACTGTACACAACAGGGAGCCTGTTAGTTGTCAGCAGCATGAGGGGGTTAGGGCATAGAAGTGCTGGAGAGACAGGGTGGGAGGTTGAGCTCCAAGTGCAGGTTGTCCAAGAGAGAGAGAGAGAGAGATATCTGTTTGGCAGAAAGGCAGATGGTAGGAGATGAAATTGTGCTCCCCCCAAATGCGGAATGCAACATTGCTAGTGTGGTGAGGTTAAAAAGGATGTCAAGACTCAGATACAATTCTGGATGCTCTGGATGAACATGGGTTGTCAGTGGGACTATTAATCAAATCCATCATTTTGCTAACCAGAGAGCATGGGTATGTCCGTAGGGTGAGTGTACAAGTGAATAATTCATGGATAAGGAAGTAGTGGTGAGGAAAAGGCAGACCCTGGCTCAAGTATATTGTGCCAACCTGGCAGTGCACTCCATCGGAAATGGACCCAGGAATGTTTGACCTGAGTGACTCCTTCATCCTGGAGGAATGGAAAGAAAGAATGAGGGAAAAGCTGGCTGCTCAGACAAATGCTTTCTCTCTGCATGAATAGGATGTGGGGTGTGTGAGTGGAGAACAGCATCGAATATATCTCATGGATCACAAGACTTTTCGAGAGAGGTCAAGGCAGTTGACCCCAGCTGATATTGATGATGTCTGGCTGCACTTGCAAGAGATGATGGCCACAGGGATTATTCAGAAATCCAGGAGCCCATATGCAATACCAATTGTGGTGGTGAGATAGAAGAGTGGGGCAATACAAATGTGCGTGGACTACCGCACACTGAATAAACAGACAGTGCCAGATCAATATACTATACTATACCCAGAGTACAGGATGCACTGGACTGTTTGAATGGAAGCCAGTGGTTCTTGGTCCTGGATCTGTGGACTGGCTACTATCAGATCCTGATGGCCCCCCAGGATTGGGAAAAGATGGCTTTTATATGTCCCCTTGGGTTTTATGGGTTCCTGAGAATACTACAGGGGATCTCGGGCACACCTGCCACCTTCTAGCACCTGATGGAGAGAACTGTATGGGATATGAATTTGCTGGAGTGTTTAGTCTACCTGGATGATATCAGCATGTTTGGAAAGACTCTGGAGGAACATGAGGCCCTGTTGAGGAAAGTGCTGGATTACCAGGAAGAATTTGGGCTGAAACTGTTAATTGATAAATGCCAGATCTTCTGGACCTCGGTCAAGTATGTGGAACACATAGTTTTTGAAAAAGGCATATAGCCCGAACCCAGCAAGGTTGAAGCCCTTACCACTTGGCCTAAGCCCTGAACTCTGAAGGAATTATAGCAGCTACTTGGTCTCTGCGGCTACTAAAGGAGATTTGTGAAGGATAACACCTGAGTATGTTGACCCATCTTGAACCTATTACAGGGCATCTGCCCAGTAATAAAAGCAAGAAAGCTACTTCACTCAGGGCATTGCTAGACCAATCAGCTATTTCTTTTCTTTTTGAAATCTCTCTTATTCCCCACACCCTCCAACTCCACCTCTTTGGGAGCCCCTGATACTACCCTGCTCTCTGCCTTACCTTATCCATCCATCAGTGCCCCATGGAGTTGCAGCTATTCTCTAGGTGGGGATCAAGGTGGGGCCCTTACACCCTGAACACATCTGAGTTTCTTCTGTCCCGAGGTGGACCGGCAGGTGGACACACATGAGGCTAGTTCTGGGATCTCCATCTACCTGGAGCTGGAGGGCTTTTTCCTGGTATTCTTGGCAATGTCACAGTTATCCTGATATCAGGCATGAGTGCTGACATCCACAACGTCCTCCCATTGTGTATGCCCTGGAGCTTGCTGAACTCCCGACCTATGTCCGAGGACAGTCAAGCCCAGGGCGCCACTGTGCTGCTGTACCCCATCCTCCAGGAGTCAGCACATGCTGAGCCATGTTCCTTACCCTCCTCAGAGAAGGCGAGCTGTCATTGGACGCCTCCAACTCTTCTCCCTGGCCAGCCCTCCAGTGGCCTGGGTCTGCTCCAGAACCGGGTCACCAGCATCACAGACAGAAATCCAACCACTGCACTGACAGGCTGGCTTCCAGCCAGCTATTTCTGGCCATGTAAACTTTTTGGTGGACAGTGGAATGAAGAATGTGATAAAGCTTTCAAAGACATAATCTAATGCCTGATCCATGCCCAGTGTTGGCTTATGTAGACCCTCAGAAACCCTATGTACTTCATACTGACGCCAGTTTTAGTGGACTTGGGGAGTATTATACCAGGAACTCCCAGAAGGTTTGAGTCCCATTGCATTTTCCAGTCGGAATTTAAATCCTTCTGAATGAAGATATCCTGTTCACATGTTTAAGTGCCTGGCATTGAAATGGGCCATAATAAACCAGTTCCTAAACTACCTGTGTGGGGCCAAGATCACCATGAAGACAGATAACAATCCCCTCACCTATGTGCAAACCACTGCTAAGCTGGATGCAGCTGGTCATAGGTGGCTGTTAGCTTTGTCCACCTATGATTACTGCGTGGAGTACCACCCGGGCCTGAACAATGTAGATGCTGATGCCCTGTTGAGGTGACCCCAAAGCTACAATGATGAGAGTTCTGGCTGGGCAAGAATTTTGGAACAAGCTATAAAGGCCTTGCGCAAGAAACATGATGCTGAATAGACTCCCCCCGAGGACACCCACTGCCTAGTAGAAGTCTGGGGGCCTTGGGGAACTGTCCTCCAGTCACCTGCTGCCAGCTGGCCACCTTAGATGTGACATCCCTTCCACAATGAACTACTCAAGCTCTAAGACAGGAACACAGGGCCAGTCCAGTCACTGGTGAGATCATCTGAGTGCTCCAACAGTATGGGAGCCTGGGTCAAGTGGACACCATCTACCCCCCCGGCATGGCTCCTGCTACGTGAATGGCCTAAACTGTGGCTGAAGAAGGGATTGTTGTACAGAGAGACACAGGACCAGTGGGGGCCCCTCGAGAGCAGCTGGTGTTACCAGAGCAGCATATTAAAACTGTGTTGAAGGCTGTACCTGGTTAAAACTCTGTTCTGTTAGCCAAAGAAGGGGCAGATGTGGAAATGTATTGCAAAAACTGTATGAGATGTATACAAAGGAAGGCACTTCCCAAGGACCTCTCCTTAGTCAACATCAAACTAGTGGCCCATGGAATTGGTATTCATAGACTTCCTCACATTGGAGCCTGACTCACGCAATATCTCAGACATACTAGTTGTCACAGACCATTTCATCTGATATGCCCAAGCATACCCCACCAAGGATCAGCAAGCTTCCACTGTGGCCAAAATATTGGTGGAAAAGTTTTTTGTGCACTAAGGTGCCCCCCAGAGGACTCATTCAGACTAAGGCTGTGATTTTGAGAGTCGGCTTATCAAAGAAATCTTGACATTGTGGGGCATCAGGAAGTCCCAGACCACACCTTACCATCCCCAAGGTGACCCTCAACTGGAGAGTTTAATAGGACTCTATTAGGTATGTTGGCACCTTGGATCCCCTGGACAAGTGCACATGGAGTCAACAGGGGAGCACCCTGGTTTAGCCTACAACTGCACACTAAATGACACTGCAGGGTTCTATCCCTAACAGCTTATGTTCAGGAGGGAAGCCCGTCTGCCAGTGGACCTGTACTATGGAGTCTCCTTGGATGATCTGGGAGCAGTCGACTACTTACAGTATGTGAAGAAGCTGAAACAACAATTAGATGATGCATATCATCTTGCTTCAGAAATGGTCATTAAGAGGAACCAGGCTAATAAAGAGTGTTATGATAAGAAATTTTATGCTCAAGACTCGGAAGCAAATGACAGAGTACTACTACAATGGCTGGGCATACCAGGGAAACAAGATAGCCAACAGATGGGGAGACACCCCATATATCATTTTGGTGAAATTTGAAGGCCTACCTGTTTACAAGATTCGACCTGAGGGAGAGAATCGAGACACAAGGTTATTCATCATAACCATCTGCTGCCTGTTGTGACAAAGCAGTAAATCCTGAAGATGTTGTGAAGATCCTTCATCACACCCCCACTGAGCTGCTGCCCACTGAAGACAGAGGACAAGAAGAAGTGATGCCATGGGGATGGGCCTGCCCAGGGTGAGGGGGTTTCAGATGAAGGCCGTTACTGATGATGAGTCTGAAGGGAGACAATGGTACTACAAGTAGTCATTATCCTACCCCAGAGCTTGCCAGGTTGTTTCAGGGTCTGCCCTGATAAGGGTTATGCCTAGGAGACAGGGTAGGGATGGGGAGTCTGTTCCAGCTGTGCTCCTTGGGGACCACCCCAAACTTGAATACTGGTCTGGCTGAGCTATTTGAGAGTATCAGAGCAGCTCTCCTGCAAATACACCTGTGGACTGGCAACAGGGTGGTTCTGAGGATCAGGAAGGTGAGGAGGAAGAAGCATCTTTTGGTAGACCCCATCAGAGCTGAACACTGATCCAACTGTGTCCTCTGATGGGGCATGGGTTAGTCCTCCTGGAGCTGTGTAGGTGATGCTAGGGAGGTACTAGAATCCTTTGCTCCAATAGCTGAGGAACAAGATGAACAGGAGAGTTCGAGGATGAAGAGAAATCCACAATTGACCAAGGGGTGGGTAGTGGCCCAGGCATTCAGGAGACTTCTAGAACAGAGAGGACACACAGCTCTTCTTAAACTGGACATATGATGCCCTGGTATTTCCTGCTGACTCACCCTTATTTGTGGTACATAAGGGAGTGTACATTACCCCAAGGTCCCTACAGAAAGTGGTTATGTGCTTTGCTGATGCTAAGCCCCCTAGGTCTGAGAAAAACATCTGGCACTTGGGTAAATATCCCAGTACTGACACTGTAGTGCAGCATGAGAGGAGTGCTGCACTTCTGAGGTGCCATCTTTCAGATGAGACGTTAAACCGAGGTCCCATCTGCCTGGACTGGTGGTAGTTCAGGTGAATGTTAAAGATCCTATGGCACTTATCAAAAGAGTAGGTAAATTTCCCGGTGTCCTGGCCAAATTTCCCTCATTCACTAAAAATACCACCAACAGCTTAATCTGGTTCAAGGTCAGTTGGCATTCATCTGTATCCCCTCCCAGGTCGTGCCTGAAAATAGGAAGGATTTGTCTAGTGCACTTACCGGTCAACAAAAACTAAAAAAAAAAAAAGGTGACCAGAAAAAGAAGAAGAAGGTGGCGGCAGTATCTTGTAGGGTGAGGACATGTGTATTATGTGAGGTTTAAATACCCTAGGCTTAATGGGTGAATCCATGGAAGCCATTTGAGGGCCTATGACAAACAAAAAGGGTTGTTTGAAATGTATATACTAGTTTGTTTGAATGTTTCCTGTTCTGAAAATGAATATAACCTGTTAGATAGGAATCAGGTGTGTAGTTAAAAATGTTGATAAGGGGCGTGTTGAGCACTCCCACTGATGAGGCGCATTGAGAGGTCCTCCAAGAACTCACTAAAACAAGAAATAAAATGAAAATACTGAAAATTAAACTGATTCTACTTTAAAACGCGATTCAGCAGACTGCACTGAATCCAGCGATCCCAACTTGAAGCGATGGGACACATGAATAAAGCCTCAGCAAGTACCTCCAAGAACCCTATGGTTACAACTGTGCCAGTGAGGCCATGGACCTTCCTCCTCGAACTCAGAACCACCACGGCGAGTGCTGCAGAAGTCTATGATACACTGATGCAAAAGTTGAATCAATTCTTACAAAATTTGCAGAACAAGATGCTAAAATAGCGGTAGCAGCAAATACAGTGTCCACAGCTGGATCTATGGTGATGAAAGCTCTTACAGCTACAAATAAGTTTCAGCAAGAAAATTCCAGCTGAAGTACCATTTGGAAGCTCTTGAGAACTCCCAAAGGGCTTCGAACACTCATATAGTGGGATCCCGAAAACATAGAGGGGACAATCTACTTACTTCCTTAAAGAATGGTTGCCAGATGCCTTATAACTTGATCCTACCATCACAGCTCACTTTGTTTGGGCTTACCAGATATCACCCAGAGTGGTGTCAGGCCCCAGCGAGTTACCTAGGATGGCCCTCTTGATCACCATGAGCCCAGTAATTTGGGATACGATTCTTCAAGCAGCTAGAAACTCTGAGCAACTGAACTATCAAGGAACCACCATCCACACGTTTCCGGACCTATCATTTGCCACCAGGGTGAGGAGGAAAAGATTCGATGGTGTGCAAGCCAAATTAAGAAGTTTGGGTGTCACGCAATCTTTCCTGATGCCCGCTCACTTGAGGATCCAGTACGGAGGCCATGTGTACCAGTATACCGATCCAGAGGAGGCTGGCAAGAAGGCAGAGGCCCTTTCCCAGGAGTTTGATTGAGCCAGAAGGATGGCAGAAATGGATTACGATTGGAGACTGAGACCTGAGCAACACCAGGTTTTCTTTTCATAAACTTTGTGCAAGATGAAACAAATATAAAGGGACTGAAGCACAAAGACAAATAATATTTGCTAACATTTACTTCTGTAGGTTGGGAACTGCAGTCTGGGGATATTGTTTATTTAGAAGAGCTTATGGCTGACATTTTTCTTAAAATCAGCTGTTTATAATAGCCAAAGCACTGTTTTATAAGTTTATGCTCTGGATTCCTAGATTGACTTGTCTAGATTTATCAAGAGATAATTTTTCAGTGCTTAAATAATGTTGTGGTGGGTACTGGAGGGACCCTGTTTCTGTCTGCTATAAATGTTTGGAATTAATGTTTGATAGAGGGTCATGACAGCACTCTATGTTGTATTATTATGCTGTGTGGAAACAATTTGATTTTATTAAGAAATGACCACTGAAAGTCTTGTGGGGTGCAACTTTTTTTCTGGACTTTATACTTCCTGGACTGATAAATGTGGAAATACCCCCGGCTTTGTAAATCAGATGGTCTAGACTAACAAAGCCTATTGCATTGAATATATCCTATGTTCTTAATTGACCTGACCTGAGATCTTGGCATGAGATAGCTTGTATGTAATTGTTTTACATGAAAACAATAAAATATAAGTGCAAAAATAAATAAATAAATAAAACTGTTGACAAGGTTGATGTTACATGGGGTGTTTTTTCTCTTAAGCTTGATTGGAAGCCTAGCATTTCATGGGAGAGTGTAACTCCGCAGGGCTTACCTGGATAGCCCCATCTGTTCCTGTTTTCCCTGTTTCTCTGGTGCCCCAGTAGGATCAGTCCTGTTGGGCTGGGATTTCCCTTGTGAGTCACCGGCATTGTTTAGCTGAGCAGGCAACCATGTATGCACTAGGAGCACTTTTGATCTTATCGACTGCCATTTGCAGTTGGCTAAGAGGAATTTTCATGGTCCCAGCACCCTGGTCAGCTAGATAGGGCCAGTGACTTGAACTGTGCAGTGGGAAAGCCGCTTGGGAGTAAAGGCTTTGGGTCTGGTCTCAGGCATAATGAATATTGTAAAATGAGTCGAAAGAATGCTGAATTCTGGTTGGCTGAGAGCTACTTTCAGCTGGGCCATTATACCAACACAACAGTGCAGCTGAAAGTATTATGTAGAAATGCATGAAATTTGCTAAAAATTACCCATTTCATGATCACAATAAGGCACTCCAGAAATTGTGTTATGGTGGGCTAACAGCCCTTCCCGGGTGGTGGAAGCCCTCGGCTATGCCTCGTGCTTCAACCCACCCTGAGGTGGGCCATTATCCCACCATAACACACCCCCTGTCATGCCTTATTTCTTAATTAATGAGCCCCACCATACATATTGATGAGTGCTGCCTGCCACCTAGGGCATAGTGTTGCGGTGCCAGAGATACAGAAATTTCTGGGGTTAACATAATAATAGTGGGCTTACTTAAGAGGGTAGAGAAAGGGTTACAAGATGGAGAGACTGGTAAACAAAGTATTGTGTTGAGCTGCACCAAACCTTTGAAGGGGAAGAACTGCACCAAACTGCACAGGACTCCATACAACTGAGTTGAAGTCAACATCTTTATGACATTTGACCCCTGTCTAACAATCAAGTAGTGATCTAGGTGCCCCAGACTGACTAAAAGGGTCTCTTGGCAGAAGGAATGGACAAATTCAGGTGCCTATATCATGCCCCAATAAACGAGCAGTTAATATTGATCTCTATGGCTATGGATTATTGATAGGCTTCATCAGCCAATCAGAATTGTAGATTCTCAGCTGAATCTCTGAAGACTTGTTGGAATTTCTTCAGTCTGGTCCTGAGCTCTGTACAAGTTGGAGGTATCCTGTGAGTGGACTTTGAACTGTAAGGTCCTTTTCCAGGTCCCTTTGGAGATTGCTGTTTGAAAACCCAGACTGAGAAGGGAAAGAGAAAGAGACTGATAATGTGGAACTGATTCCCCAGGAACTGAGGCGTTGCTTAATTATTGCTTGGAGAAACTAAATGCTGCAGAAACCCTGCACCAGTAGGCTGAACTGAGCTGAGAGGACAGTTGTTTATTTGAGTGCCACAGCTGTGGCTGAGAGTTTGTTGTACTTGTTTGGGACTGCAAGTATGATTCTGAAGAGGCAAAGCATCTCTGGATGTCAGGGTGCTAGCCAGGTGCTGTACAATTCCTGAATGAACTGGTTGGAGAGGCTGAGACCTGTGTATCCGCTACAGCTGAAGAAAAGGTAGTGGACAGTTTCTAACTGGAAAGTGCGGACTGGTGTGCAGGGACGTGTTGTGTTTAGATTCCCATTTGATTGCACATGTGCTTCTTGGATCTAGGACTACCATCCACTTCAACTGGCACTGGACTTCATTTGAATAACTACTTTTAAATACTGTTTGTTTCAAAGTCAGTGCAATGACTGCAGAAGGACCCCACCATTCGAGTTCTCACCCAGAGCCAGAGGGAACCTCTAACCTGTTCCAAGTTAGATTCACTGTCTCAGGAGGTCACTGGCACTTGCTGGGGTGCTATAGCACCAGGTAGCCGTTGGGGGAGATGGGCTGTGGAGCCACTTCCACATCTGGTCCTTCTAGAACTGGTGCAATCCTGTCACAGAGCTCTGAAATGGGCCAGAAGTGGCTGAAGGTGACAAGTGGCAAGAATTACAATCAAGGTGACCGG
This sequence comes from Neoceratodus forsteri, assembly GCA_016271365.2. Lineage (NCBI taxonomy): Eukaryota > Metazoa > Chordata > Ceratodontiformes > Ceratodontidae > Neoceratodus > Neoceratodus forsteri. The sequence continues at coordinate 5,443,278 of CM028129.1, forward strand.
CTGCAAGATCTTCCAGCAAGTTTCATCCTGTCAGAGGAATCATGGCCAGCCTTCTTCTGTCCTGTGCTGCATTGAACAAGGAGCTCCATACTTCAGGCATTTGAGATCTACGAACTGTGAGTACCCAGGTCCTGGCTCCTGGAGAGGGAAAAGGGGAAAGTGTTTTTCTTAATCAAGGCACTTTGCAATATTTTCAGGGCCCCAACTGCCAGCCAACCTGCAGCTTGACCAGACCTGCAGCTAGTGGGTACCCCAAGGATGATCTGGGAGCACTAGTACCAGTGGGGGTGGGTTTGGCCTGCAGGCCCAAATGGTTACTGCTGTTAAATATTTCATTAACTTTACTTTCTTTCACAGCCATCATTTGTTCCAGTATCCCTTCCCTAGCCCTTATCCCAAAATAAAGCTGGGAGTTTGTTTGTTGAAACTGCTGTGTCAGTGAGGTTCATTGCATTTGCCTATTGCTGAGATTTAGGATTTGTGATGTATCAAGGTTATTGGGGATTCAGTGTGCAGAGTTACTGGTTGGGGAGGTGGGGAGGTACAGTATCTCGGGGGGGGCTGTACCAAGCGGATACCTGACCTACTTATAATTTACTCTGGGTGGAGGCACTGCACTACTTTCTATATCTTTGGGAATGAACCCCCAGTTTTCACTGTAGCAGGACTCAGGCTCCTTAACCTGTACCAGGGACAGTAGGCAGGGGTGGTAGCTCACTGGCTCATGATGCCTGGGGTACACTATCTTTCTTGTTTAGCAATTTGCCATGCACATTACTGTATATACTATACATAGTTGTGCTTTTTGTTTATCAGATTACTGTACTTTGCTTATACTATGTATTTATTCCCACCCCCATTTCCCCATGACACATCTGGGGTATCCTGTGATAACAGCGAGTAAAGAATAGTGAATCAAATAATAATGAGTATGATTCAATAGCGAACCTCATTAAAAGTGACTTTTCATGACGTCAAAATCGCGATCGAGAACTCAAAGCAATTAAGCATTTGCCATTGAAACTGCTCCTACCACGAAGGTAAAGTAGCCAATACCATGGCTTTTGGCAGAAAACCACGATTGAGGACTCACAGCAATTAAGCATTTGGCATTGGAAACTCACTCTGACCTTGCATTTGGCAAACTCCAATCCTACTACCAACCTTGGGACTAATTAAGCGACCTTCCCCAATCACAAAGGCAGATAATCTGGAAGGTATAGTAGCTCACTGCTGAGAGTTCATTTGGAAACTCGCATCCCACTAGCGACCTACTGACTTAATGTGCAATTTAGCATTTGTTATGCATCTGGGTACACTAAGATTGCAAATACAGAGACCAATATGAGATGCGTCAAAATAGCGAAAAAGGGGTTTAAAAAAAAACTGGCAATTGCCAGACATCCTTTATTGAATACACATTGCCTGCTTTCTTCTGATTGTCATGTTAAATCTTATACTGGAAGTTGTACACCAGACCTGTTAAGTAGTCATACATGATCTCTCACCGTGTTGGCGCACTATTCTCAAATCGCTCATTTTGGTCTCCGTATTTTCTTTGTTCCTCCTGGTGTTCTACCAGCAAGTAACTGCTCCAGCTTGATTTCAGTAAGCCATTATTCCTCTATTAAGCACTCTATGAGCTTCCATATGCTGGGGTGGCATGATCCAAGGCAGGAGTTGAAACCTCTATGCCACCCTCGACAGCATTGTTAAGTAAGGTAAAAGTCTGAGTAGAGTAGCTGCATTACAATTCCAGTTCTCAGCTGGGAACATTGCATGTCCTCTCTTGAACGTCCTTTGGCCTTCCAAGCCAAGTGTCCTTGAAGTAAGCGAGGACTGGTTGCATTTGAAGTGAAGAACTCATTTTCTCTGAGCTCCTCGAATGCAGTTGCAACATCATCTGGCGGGACAAAAGCCAGAGACAGCAGCATTCATAGCTGTAGCACAAAGTCGGAGTTGCTACAGTATCTTTTTTCGACTTCGTGGCACTGTTTTATTTTATGCCACACAGCTTGGGCAAAGTGAAAAAACAACCTCGGACAGATGTGCTTGTGAATACATTAGTGAAACCCTTCCATGCAGCTCTTTCATAGTCCATAATAGCTATAGAGGGCTGTATCACCAAACATTGCCTTAATTTTCCTAAAGACGTTCTCATATGCAATTGCTGTGCGTGAGCACATAAGGATGAAAACTGCAGATATAATTTGTCCGAACGCATTGCATGGATACTGTATAACTGTGAAAACAAAGATGGGCATGACTTAAAGGTACCGTCCAGCATCCAATCTGGACTGTCCTTCAGCAATCTAATGTTACCCTCAGTGCCAAAAACAAGAATTCTGTCACTTTCTAACCCGCTATCATAAAGCAGAAATCTTTCACCAGATCCAAGCACAGCAAACTCATTAGGTATTACAAGGGACTCCACACATGTTGGAGTTACTGGGCCAGCACACTCTTGTTGCCTAATTCGTTGAATGGTACGCTTCATCAATCTAATTTCAGGCAGGCGACCACTTACAGACTCAGGCACAGTGGCAGTGGATGTCACAAGTACTTGTGACGTGCTCTCTACTGTACTTCGTGCTGTGGCATGAATATCTGCCATAACCTGATGCACTGCAACATTTCCAGAATCAGCAACATGGTTATGCTGTTTAATAACAGCTGAAACAGTGTCTGCAAGTGTGTGAAGCCTGGCCAGACATTTGAATTCATGAACTTCCACACACCTCCAATACACCTTATTTGCTGTTTCTTTATCCAAGCGATATAAGTAGCCATAATGAAGAACGGGTGGCTTACCCTTTTGACTTGTTATAAATTGCATAGACATCTCACGCTTTAATTGATGTAATTCAGGTTGAAACCCAGCACAAGAAACAGCTGCGCAAGGTAAGGGGGGCATTGATGCAGTGGAACTTATACACTGCAGAGGACTATGGACGGACTATGGTCTGGTTACCTGGCAACAATTGCTATGCGGAAACAGGCAGCAAATTAAAGTGAAAGGTCCCTTGTTAGAGAAATCGAGAGAAATCAAGAGGATACAGCAATAGAATAAAGTTTGCTATACTTGCTATTGAGGTATTTTGACGTTTGCTATACTTTAAGTCACTATTATGAGTATCGCTATTATGCACTCACTGTTTTTGAAGTCGCTATTTTTTTTCATACTTTTAGCATAGAACCTACATCTGAAATGAGCTTTCTGGCTCAGTATGTGTATCCTGGTAAATCTCTTCAATAAATAAATAAATCATGCAATGGAGAGTGCGATTGGAAAATAAACTCTATTTAACAAAGATGAAAGAAAACTCTTAAAACATTTGGAATTCATAGCCAGGGATTGATAAAAGGGACTGCTTGGATGATGAAAGAGAGATGAGAGAGGAAGGCAGGAAACAAGGAGCTTGCAGTTTCAGTTTTGAGATAAAAAATGAGTAAAACACCAAAACAAACAAAACAAATGTATTTGTTTGGTGGAATAATACTTAGTTGTGCTTGTTCAGAGGAATATTTGGTTTATTATCTAAGCTGTGTCTGAAGTATTGTAGAGAAGTGTGCTGTATAGTGTATTGCTAGTTGAAATTAGTACCGGCCAGCAGGGTGGTGGTGGGGGAGGCTCATGACATATCTATCATAATAATAAATGACTAATGCCGTACCTACTATATGTATAAAATGGGTGATGTTGTAGCTACTGTGTACATAAACTAATTTATATGTGCAATAGCTCAGATAACAGTTTTTATTTTAAGCTTTTTGTGTCCACACCTATAGCATATCTATTTCTATATAGATATATTTTAAATATATATATGTATATACAGTATATATATATCAGGGAGCACCTGCCACTCTTAAGGACTGACCTTTTCTTAAAGCTGTTGTAACAGTTCTTCTATTTCTTAGCCTAATCTATACTTTACAATTTCTAGTCCATAAGGTTGGCCACCTATGGGCACCCCCTTCCTTTTCTTGACTATGCTATAGTGTCCTCTGTAATTTTCCTTTTCCTATCAGGTCCTTGTACAGGGAGGTTATTGTGGTGACCTCCGAGCTGATGTAAACAACAAGCTTTGCTCCTTGTTGTTGGATTTAGTATGCAATGACACTTTGTCATAAAATACCTTGATGTATATACCTTATGTGTATGGAATCTGTAGATGTTGAAAAATACCATAGCACTAGATGTTTTTGATAAAAGTAAAAAGTTACTAGGGATCTGTGTTATACAATTTAAATAGGTTGTGCTATTTAAAATGCATCTAAATTGTTGTAAGTTGAACAAGTCTGAAAATTAATGGTGATTTGTATATATCCCATGATGCTTTGCATTATGGAAGTATGTTGATGTTGTGTTTCTTGAAACTTGGCTTATTGTCAATGCCCTTTGGGTAACCCTTGTTTTAGTACTTCTGCAATGAGATTCTTTGTCTTTAGCTGTTTTTTTTTTTATTTTTATTTGAGCCCCACCACCCAAGCAAGCAAGGCCATATAAGGATGGCTGATCTTAACTGAAAAGTTAGATCAGAGAGTCAGTAGGTGCTGACAAGTGTGGAGGAAGGACAAACATAGTCTGTTGCTGCAAACTGATTTATTGAAGCAAGAATATGCCATTGCTGAAGGTTATTTTCTGTATTTTGAATAAACATCACACAGAGATTGTGTGTTGAACCTGAAGTTCAGTGTGTGGTCCATCTGTTAATATATATACATTATGGTAGCACGGTAGTGCTACCATGGTTAGGGTTGAGTAGCACTTTTAAGGTTAAAGGGTAAAATTTTGCACCTTAATAACTTTGCCCCTGTTCAACAGATTTTCCTGAAATTTGGTATGAACGATTGGGCTTGGTAGATCTTGGGATCTACCAAGTTCTGTACTGGTTGGATATATGGCTGCAAAGTTATTGAGCCACAATGAATTGCGCATTACGCTTTTTTGCGATTTCTTTGTTCGCCTACAGGTCGCATGGTTTGTGCGATTGGTCCAAAAACATCAGGGAACATGCAGCCAGGGTTCCTGATGTGCTTTTCAAAGATTTCATGAAAAATATTAAACAGTTCAAAAGTTATTTAAAAACAAGTTCCCATTATACATCAATGGGAAAAGTTATCAAAAGTTCAACACTTTTGCAAATGCACTTTTACTTTCAATGGTCCTAGTATTCTCACAATCCACCATTTTGTTTTCAGTTGGTGATCAGAAAATGCTTAGCATTTAAATTTGGGACCATCTAGGACACAATTTTTTGTGTTCACCTAGTCGGAGCCTGAGGATGCAAGTCGTGTCTTTATTTTGGGGTTAAACACCCTAGAAATATGTTTTTCAAAGTTCTGGAAAAAGTCTTTCACAAAGTACTTTCATGCTCACGACATTTTCGCAAATCTATGCGAAAGCTTTCGCAAATCACGAAAGTACTTTGCAACACTATGGCCAAAATGATAGGAGTTCTTTGCCACCTTGCTGCAAAAGAACAGTTAGGTCTATTGGCCTGAAATTTGGAGGGAAGACAGTAAACATGTCACAGAAGTGCCTTTTGGTGGTTTGTTGAAAAAATATTGTATGGCTCCAAAGTAACGATACTCCAAAGTTGATGCTTTTTCCCATAGACTAACATGGTGGCATACGCTGCGCCTTTCGGGGCTCGTATCTCGAAAATGGTGCGAGATACAGATTTTTTGTCATGAGTTGCATGGGCTATGTAATACAAAGTGGTAGTCAAGAAAATAATGAGTTCTGTGCAATTAACATTTTTTTCCTACATCGTACGGTTGCTGAGATATGTGCAATTAAGACCTTCCAATACTTATTTTAAGCTTTCATTGCCATTACAATGCATACATTCTTTGTACACACTGTGTTTCTCTATACAGTTCTCCAGCAAAAAGAGGGTATGCGCTTCTGTTACTATTACAGTTATTGTGTCCCCTTGCGTTTATGTACCTGTTACTGTTCCTGTGTGCACCAACGTGTGTGTTACCTTTTGTGTTGCCATTTGCCCTTGCGTTTTTGTTGCTGTTACCATTTGCGTTTCCACCTTGTGTTTGCATTGCTGTTCCTGTTACTATGTCACAAAACATCACAAGGTGGGAGCACAGGTCCTGAAGGGCCCCACACTCCCTCCGCTGCATTACATTCAGTATTTCTCATCATCATTCTCAAAAGGAAGGGAAATTAGAGGCAAAAAACTCTGTTCAATGCATCAGTTAGGGTTGTTCCACAGCAACAAAAGTAAGGAAATTCGGTGTTAGGGTTGAAACCCCCATGACACTGCCAGCCCGCCCTCCAGTCGGCATCAGGGTGCACGTTGGGTCGTCGGTCCTAACTCTCACCCCATTCTCCTATACCTGCTTCTTTACACATGTGATGGTGAGAGTTAGGGCCAATGACCCCAATGAGCCCCTGATGCTGGCTGGGGGTGGGCTGGAGGTGTCCAGGGGTTTCAACCCTAACACCAAATTTCCTTACTTTTGTTGCTGTGAAACAACCCTAACTGATGCATTAAACGGAGTTTTTTGCCTCTAACATGTGTTTGTATACATATATATATATATATATATATATATATATTATAGGGGCACTGTTGCACCCCTATAGTTAGGGTTGAGTAGGCACTTAATGTTAAAGCTCAAGTTTTGCACGTTAATCAACTTTGTAAACGCTCAAAGATTTACACAAAATGTGGAATGCTTGGTGATGTATGCAGGATCTCTTGATGTACCAAGTTGCGCTTTCAGTCGGATGTACAGTTTCTGTGCAGCAAAGCACTGAAAAATTTGTTTTTCACCACTTTTGACATGCTTTTTGCCCATGGCGCTCATGACCACACTGTGTAGTTTTTGACTGAAATTTGGAACATAGAAAGAGTTTGGGTAAAAGAACAACCCAGCATTGGCTCTGTTAAAAATATCAATCTGTTCCAAAGTTATCTAAGTTTTAATTTTTGGGTTCTGAGCATGCTCAGTTCACTCCAAGATTTATAAGTATGTTTAGCAAAACACGATAGGGCTCACGGTCAAGGATTTGGTTAGCTCGTGAATAAGGATTTTAAAAAATCTTGGTCCACCAGAAAGATTCTTTGTCCGTGAGCTGCCTTCTTGTTTTGCTTTTTAACCCCCAAACAAAATGTTGTAGCTTCATCCATGGGTGACTTTTCTTTGTAATAAGACATGGATTTTGTTTAGGAGGGTGATGCCCACTACAAACCCATACCTTTGGTTTGCTTTATTTTGTTAAAAAATTAGCCTTTTGAAATTTAAACATTTCTTGACAGCTGACTCGATAATGATCCTGTTTTGTGAACTGACAAAATCCTAGTCTGCGAGCTGATCCTGCCAGAGAGCTAAAAATCATATCCGTCACTTGCGACCAAGCAGCCTTTTCCGTGGACCAGGATTAAGCTGACGGTCAAGGATTTTTCTGCCTCGTGAAAGAGGATCGATTGGGATTAGGATTTTGTCAGCCGTGAAAGAGGATTGCTTGAATCCTCTTTGGCGAGGTGACAAAATCCTGGTTCACGAGCTGTCAGAATCCTAGTTTGTGAGCCGATCCTGTTTTGCGAGCTAGCAAAATCATTGCCCGTCACTTAGGGATCAGATGGCCCTTCTCACAGACAAGGATTGACTCATGGTCAAGGATGTTGCTACCTCACGAAAGAGGATAGGGTGATGGACTGAGATTTTGTCAGCTCATGAAAGGGGATTGTTTTTTCGAATCCTCTTTCATGAGTTGACAAAATCGCAGTCCGCAAACTGTCAAAATCCTAGTCAGCCACCCACCCGGTCCTCTTTCACAAGATAGCAAAATGCCTGACCGTCACTTTGGGACCAGATGGCCAAAATCTGACAGTCGAGGATTTCTCATGTACAGCGATTTTGAAAGCTTACAAACGGGGATTGATCTGACAGTTGGGGATTTTGCTATCTCATGAACTAGGAATTTTTTTTACTCTAAAAAATGTTCCCACTGCACTGTAAATTAACGGTTTGGTCTTTTGACTTGAAATTTTCAGGGTATTAATTGGATGCCCTAGAGATGTGAGTTATGCTATTTAGGTGTTGGAACATTAAGCGGTTCCATAGATGTGCCATCATGAAGTTGAGATTTTTCTCATAGGATAACATTGCAGCAGCCGTCATGCCTTTCAGCACCCATATCTTGAAAACGGTTTGAGATCACGGATTTTTGTCGCAAAATTTCTTAGGACTAAGTACAGAAGTAGGCTGAAAGCCATGAATATCATAAATTTTGAATTCTTTTTCACCTTATACGGTTACTGAGATATTTGGAAAATAGTATTCAAATTGTTTATTTTCAGGTCTGTGGATCAGTATTACACCCTCGAGTTAGCAACCACAGTGCTTTTCGGTGCCCATATCTTATAAATGATACAAAATATGGATTCAGTCAATATATGTTGATGCAGCACTCACTGTCATGATTACAACGACACTTGATTTTTTTTTCTAGCTGCTACGGTTCCGAGATATTGGCAAATTAGTGTTACAAGGGTTCTTTGCCCTGTGGGGCTGCTGTATGGCTCTGTAGCTATGTGTAAGTGGGAGCAGGTTCCAGAGGGCCTCAGCCCACAGATGCATATCTTTATGCAGAAACGGGCAGCTTCAGGCCCAGCGCCTCCCACCAATACATGTTATTTACTAGTTATAGTGCACTTTTTCAAAAAGTAAGGAAATTCATTGCAAAAATTTCATTTAATGCATCAGTTAGGGTTAAAGCAACAAAAGCTGGGAAATGAGACATTAGGATTGAGCCCCTAGCCCCCCCACCACGTCACTTCCCATCCTCCACAGACTGACATATGCCCGGGTGTGCCATGGATTCATGTGACCTAACTCTCACCCCATTCTCCTTTACTGTAGCATGTCAACCTGTTTACACATGGAATGGAATGAGAGTTGGGCCTCACAACCTCATGGCACACCCCGCTTCTGTCCAGATCTATGGTACCAGACCACGTATGCAAAATTTCAGGCAAATCCGCTTGTATGGTGGCAAAGTTATTAAGGTGCAAAATCTGAGGTTTAACATTAAAGTGCTTACTCAATCCTAACTATACTGGCGCTACTGAGCCAGTATAATATATACATAGTTTTATGCAATAGACAGCTGCTTTGGTTTAATCACAGGTTGTTTCTGAGTGGAATAGTTTACCAGCTACGGTGGTGCATAGTGGCAGTATGTCAAAATCCAAATAGCATTAGACCATTACATGAAAAATAAGGTGAGGCTAGGATATTAATTTTGCAGTGAAGTCTATATGGCATAAGCTTCTTGACTTGTAACTTCCTACAGGAAGTGTACCGTGGTGTATCCTGCTGCTGGCTCACCATGCAATAGTACAGAAAATGATTCCCCTACCTTAGACTACAGGGATGTAGTTCACGGTGACGCCCCAAATCTTCCTTAATCAGACTGGATACCCTTTCCACTGATTCTGTGATTTCACTCTGACTGTCCGCACTGCACTCACTATTGTGATCTTTACCAAGCCCTGTCCCTCCCATTATTTCAGGTAGGAGGCTGGCTCACTGCGCTAGTCTCATGGCTAAATTCTGATCTCAGTCCCTGCCCTCTTATCTCTCTTCTCACTCTCCCTCCCTGCCACTCCCTCAGACACTATGACTCCAGCACCTTGTCTGCCCCATGCATGTCCACATCTGCTGGCCCAGCTGCCTTCTCTGACCACTTGCCTAAACTGTGGAATACCCTCCTCTCAGGCCATCTGACATGCCCTTCCCATCGCTACCTCACCACCCTCCTCAAAGCCCACTTTCCCCCCTACCTGTTCCTACTCCTAATCATGCTGTTAACTATGTTATGTCCTGGCAGTTGCATGTCTGGGTAGGCTGGGCTGCCTAACCCAGCTGTCGCCTCTGGTGTTACCAGTGATGATGTTGTGCTCACTAATTATTTGTACATATTCGATTGTATTTTATAATTACTGTGCTTATTTTACTTTTGTAATAATACTTACTATGTATACAAATGTACCTTCTCCCATGCCCCTCCTCGGATGCATCTGGAAACAAGCAGTTGTCTGCTCAGTATGCTTTTCTGGTGAAACTCTTAAATAAATGAATGATTCCTATGATACATCCAGTGTGATGTGATAAATCTGTATTTGAGATACTATGTGTATAAATTGAAATCTTCCATTTATACACATAGTAGACACGTCATCACAGATTTATATACATACAGTAGCTGTAGTAGACACGTCATCACCCACCCCACCTAGTTACAGTACATTCATTTTACAAAAGGCTGGCTCACTACTGTACAGCTCTTTTACAAACACACAGAACTAAACAGAACTCTAATAATTCCCTTCAGAAATACCACACAACACTTTTACTTGTTTTCCTTTTTAAATGGCAATCTCTGATGGCATGCACCCTTCCAAATCAAAAACTGAACTCACTCGTGCCTCTGAACCCCAAAACCTGGCCACCACAAAACTCTGAAAAACATCATTCCTTTACCTAAAACATTCTTCAAATTTTAAACGTGAGAAGCACTTTTTCTATACTGCCTCTCCTTTCCTGGTCTCCTCTACATGCCGAGCAGGTCCATCTCATTAAGTCTTTACACCATTCTCCGCACACTGTCCCCATCTTGATATGATTTCAGTCATTCAGCTACAACTACAGAAGCCTTATTATGAAAAGTAATAAGAACAGCACTGCTGCCACACAGTACGTGTACATCATACCCAGCACCTCCACTAAATCCACTGCGCCACTAACCACTGCCACCATCTTTTATCAAAAGATGTGGAAAGCCACATGCTGAACCAACCAGTGGCTACATCTTGATGTTGGCACATCCTCCCTGTAGTGTGTCTCTAACAATGGACATAACAACCAGGCTCAGAAAACACACTAACATGGCAGAGCACAAAAAACAAAACAGAAATTTAAAAAAAGCATTCAAAACAAGATCATCACAAAATTAAAAATACAAGATACTACCGATTACATAACTGAAATATGCAATGGGGACCTTGCAGTATAATTTTTATCCACATTTGAGCAGTCTGACCTTGGGCACATCACTCACTGCTTATGCCACTTGTGAGTTTAGATGAGGTCAGACTGCTCTTGTGTGGACAAAAACATTATACCACAGGTCTCCATTGTATATCCCTTATATACATTATGTGCCCTATAGTCAGAGTTAAATCTTCACTCTATGTTAAAGTGAAACTTTGCACTTTAATAACTTCTCAACTGTTCAAGCAATTATGAATATTGGCATGCATCATCAGGAACCAAAGATCTTTTGATATAGCATGTCTTTCCACATGTAAATATGGATACTGTTACGGATAGGGAAATAAGGATACAATTACAATCTCTGTAAACTTATGGATGGATGGGAGCACAGCAGCCCTGCACCTTCACAAGCAAATAAGGCTAGGATTATACTTTCTCAAAAATTAAGGAAATTCTTTACAAAAACTTTAATACATCATTTAGGGTTACAGCAACAAAAGTTTGGAATGAGGTGTTAGGGTTTCCAACCCTAACAACCAACCTCACCACACTTCCTGCACACAGCAACAGGCATGGTGTGGGTGTGTGCTTTGGGTTGTCAGCCCAAATGCTCACCCTGCTCTCCTATACTGTACCCATCTCAGCTTATTTACCCATGAAATGGGGAGCGTTAGGCAGCCTGTTGCTGCATTCAAGGTGGGGTGGGTGTTAGGTTGTACCCATACCACATTTCCATACTTTTGTTGCTGTAACCCTAACTGATGCATTAACAAAGTTTTTGCAAAGTAGAGATATAATTGTATCTGAGTCTTTCAGAAATGCCAGTAAATCAGCTAACTGGTCATTTGTTGAATCCATTTCAGTCCTGAAGAAGTTCCAAATTTCTAAATAGGTTAGTTTTTTGTGATATTTGTGACAAAGTGGTTACCAAAAAAACATTTGTCAATGCCGAATGTTGTCTCGATGGTATTGGCATTGGTAGTGCCAGAGCTAGAGATGCATAATAGGAATGGTAGTGAAGTATTGAAGTGACGCCAACCCCACACCCACTTTGTAGAGAGTGACAGGCATTGGGGTGTGCCTTTGGGTCATTAGCTATAACGCTCATGCCATTGTACCTCACCCTACCCTGTAGACACTGACAAGTGTCATGGTGTGCTTTGGGGTCTTTGGGCATTATACTTACCCCATTCCATAAGGAAATATGCTGATGTGGGTGCAGTATAGGAGAATGGGGTGAATTTTGTGGCTGAACAGTGCAAGGCACACCACGATGTCTGTCAGTGGTTGCAGGGTGGGGTTGGGGGTGGAATGGCTTGAGCATTACATCCGCTGATCCTAAGTCACACCCCTGGCACCTGTCAGTCTATACTGGGTGGGGTGCTACAGTTGGAAACCCTAACACCGTAGGTGTGCAGTAGTATTTTCACTCCAAATTTTCAACATGGGCTGTTTGTGAGCCCACCTCATGAAAAGCGGCACAATCAGTTTGTTAGCTGAAAGGTGGTTTTGCACAGCGGCTATGCCATTTGGCGACACAGGGACGAAAACTCATTTAGGCAGGATGTGGAGAATGGCAACTGTATTGTACACGAGGAGTGTAAAAATGGAAATGTTAAAAATGTGGAGTGAAAATATGAAAAATTGGTGAAGTCATGAGCATGCATAGAAAGTGCGCAACACACGTCTGTAACTCAATTATTTTTGAGAGTTTGTCACCCACATTTTTAACATAGGCATTTTGGGATCTCCACTCATGAACAGTGGTGCTGTGATTTTACTAATCTGTCCCAAAGTTGATTTCCCACAGCGACCAAGCCATTGGGTGCCACAGATGCGAAACACATTTTGGGCAGGATGTGAAAATGATAGCTATACTGTTCATAAGGAGGTGTGAAAATGCCAGTGTTGAAAATCTGGCATGGAAATATTGCAAATTTGTGAAGTTACAAGGGTGCATGGAAACCGCGAACGCACGCTTGTAACACAGTCATTTTATGGACTTACAGCACCAAATTTTCAACATAAGCATTTTCGGACCTCTGCTCATGTATAGTGTCACTGTCATTTCTTCAAACTATCCGAAGCTGATTTTGCTGTGACCGCTATTCTGTGCCGGACATGCGAAAATAAATTTTTTTATTATTCTTTTGGTAACCTGGTAAGACCCACTAGGCACAAGTGCCTGTTTACAGGGGCGACCTGGGAGCACTGGGTGGTTAAGTGTCTTGCTTAGAGTCACACAGTATGCAAGTGGAGGTTGTGAGAATCAAATTCAGGTCTGGTCTGCTGTATGTATTAAGCTTGTTCACACCTCTTCTTCTAACCTCTAGGCTATACAGCCAGCCCTATTTCAGCCAGCATATGTAAAATGACAGCTGTACTGTTCATACGAAGGTGTGGAAAAATGCTAAGTTTGAAAATCTGGAGTGAAAATATTACAAATTTGTAAAATTAAGAGCATACATGCAAACTGCGCAACGCTCGCTTATAACTCAGTCATTTTATGCAGTATCGTCACAAAATTTTCAACATAGGCATTTTAGGACCTCTGTTCCTGAACAGTGTCACTGTCATTTTTGTAATCTGTCCTGAACACTGATTTCCCACAGTGACTGCACTATTCTGCACCGGAAGTGCGAAAACACATTTGGGCCAGGATGTGAAAAATGACAGCTATACTGTTCACAAGGAGGTATGGAAAAATGCCAATGTTGAAAATGTGGCATGAAAATATTGCAAACTCGCAAAGCTACGAGTGTGCGTAGCAACTGTGCAATGCACAGTCGTAAAGCAGCCATTTTTTTGACTTTTTCCACCAAATTTGCAACATAGGCTTTTTGAGAGCCCACCTCATGAACACTGGCACTGTTGTTTTGTTAATCAGTCCGAAGGTGATTCCGCAGTGACCACAAAATCACCTTTTCTGGGCCAAATAACGCCATGACAGTGGCAGAATTCATGGAGGAGGTGTCCCAAACACCCCATGTTTAAAATTTGGTACAAAATTCAAAAATGCCTGAGATATGCATCAAAGTTGACAAAAACCTTTTTATAGCATTACACAGCTTACTGGCATTTCGTCAGTTCACGGTCGGCTTTGAAGAGTGCAGATGTGTTCCCGGTCCACCAAAGATTGTTGTGCTGGACTCTGGAGGTAAGTATGGGGTAAGGGGGTGTGGGGAGGCAGGGTGCGCAGAGGGTGGGTGCAGGTTGCTGGAGGGGGAGCAGTGAGAGAGCAAGGGACCATTTTCTTTTTTCACAGCTTTTCAAAAAAGAAAAAACGTTGTGGGACTTTTTTTTTGCAGGGTGTTGTACGCTGGGTGGGCTCCCAGTGTGCTACCTAGAAATCTTTTGGGATTCTGTGACGGGGGACTGGGCACCCCCGTCCGTTTATACTGAAGGGGACACACAAGCCAGGGATTGGGCACCCCTCGTAAGCAACCAAAGGGTGGGGATACATATATGCTGACAGAGAGTGGCTCCCCATCAGCAAAATAAAGGGGACAGGGATAAACGCTGACGGGAATTGATCCCGGGTCGGCAAAGGAAAACTGTTTGGGGCCCATGATGCCAATGAGGATTGGCCACCCTCGCATACATTGTACATATCGGGCACATTATGCTGATGGGGAGTGGGCTCTCCCATTGGCATTGTGACAGGCAGTGGTAGCAGTCACTGCTGCCATGTTGTCTACACTTCGGGAGGCATGTTGTGGTCATGCTACATGAGAACTTTGCTCTCATTGCAGCGGACCTTTTCTTTGTTCTGGTGGCCACATTTGGTATGTGTGAGGTCAGAGCCTGCTGCTGGCTGATTGGGGAATGAGGGACACACCTTCTGATGCGTGCCCTGCATTCGACCAACACTGGCCGCGCCTCCAAATGTGTTACTACTGCAAGATGTTGGCTGGGCTAGCGCCATGAGCTAACGTAAAAGATTAGGTTACAAAAAGGGATGGGTTATCACTGAGCTTTTAAACCAATTGAAGGTTAGGGATAAAGTGTGGAAAAGGTTTATGCTTCCAGGGATCACAGGTATGTCCTAGAATACAAGCACATGCAAAAAGTGCAAAACTGCTGTGAGTTTGGCCAAGTTAAATTTTATTAAAGCCAAACAACTAAATGATCTTGGAGATCCACGAGGACCTTGCAGACTGTAAATTCCTTTTGAGAAGGAACTCCACCCTGGATTAATCACACTTAAGGATGAGAGTGGATTGGTAGATGACCCAAAAGGGTAGTGATGGCACTTAATGAGTATTTTGGGGATTTGAAAAATATACAGAAAGCAGTTTACACCCACCTTCATTCATTCCTCAGGACTTGGATTTGTTGGAAAACATTCTAAATTTTATTTTCAGCGTCTTGTCCCTGAATTGGTACAGCATTATGTTTTGAAATAAGACTCATGTTTGAAACAGTATGTGTGTACCACTCATAGTGGATCTTGCAAATCTCCTCACCGCAGTCTTTATTCTTTATGTCAGGGGTCTCCCTAACTTATGGAAACTGGCCACCTTAATGCCTGTATACAAATCTGGAAGCAGGGAGGTAGTTTCAGATTACTGTCTGATATCCTTACTGGCCTCTCTCTCAGAAATTCTGGCAAGAATTGTATTTGATCAGACGTCACATTTATTCATATCAGTATGACATATTGACAGATGCCCAACGTGGATTTCATTCAGCTCACAATGGGGAGACAGCCTTGTGAGGGTCACCAGCTGTGTGAACAATGACACGGATAAAGGGCGCTATGCTGCAGCTGTATTTGTGCACCTCACCAAGGCTCTTAACCTTGTGGACCATAAGCTTTGTTGAGTCTCTCATTGAGTCCTATTATTCATCAGATGTAATGAAATGGTTTTCTGATTATCGTGTTGAAAAGAGGCCTTGAACTTCAGTCCAAGGCCTTTTTTTTGTCAGAGTCTCATTCAACTGGTTGCAAGGTGCACTGGCTCCACCCTGGGCCCCCTTCTGTTTTTCATTGTTTTTCAGTTTGGCACCTGTATCCTGTAACTCCTCCACTGTTATCCTCTGTGACAGTGATGCAATCATATTTAGCATGGGCCTCACATTGAATGAGGTGATGAAGAGGGTCCTGGATGATTTTAAAGGGACAGTGTCAACCCCCATAGGCCTCACAGTGTCCCTTGTTTTAGAAAACAATGATACGTAATGTTCTGTAGAGATTGCTGATGTGCAGTAGCCAATTATTTAATTTTGTTCTTTTTTTTTTCAAAGTAAGAAACAGACAGCCCACCATACGGGTGTTACCACACAAAAACATGTTGATTTACGTTCCTTGATCAACTGCCACGGCATCTTTCCTGGACTTGGGAACACCACAACACAGTCTAGGCACTTATTATACAGTGGGAGTTTAGGAGGCTATTGCATCATGAGTGACTGCACTGTTTGTGGGTGTTTTTTTTTTTTATTTAGTATGCTTTTTTCCCTACCCAGCTGGCCCACATCAGCCTGATCTATGCTCCAGCCCATCACCCATCCCTGGCACTCACCCCCTGGTGTTCATGTCTGACTTACCCCCTCCCGGGGTGGGGTCTTCAAGGGTGGCCACATTCCCCCATTGGACCTGTTGCTCAGTTTCCAGGGAGTGCCATGGGCAATGCAATGGTGCAGGACCTGTGGAACAAGATAGGTGGCACACTGCATGGTCGGCATTTTCCATTTTCTTGTCATTAGGAGGCATGGCATGCAATGACATCAATGGCAATCATGCTGACATCTGCCCTGCCTCCTCCCCATCCAGAAAGCTCCAGCTGGTAGTTCCCTGGTCTCTGCCAGGAGTCTCTCCAGTGCTGGCAGCTAACCCACCCTCCATCCTGGAGGAGGAGAGCAGTCCCTAGGATGCTCAATCCTCACCCCCGCCGGCCAGCCTTCTGACTCCCGGGCTTGTTTCTGAACCCGGGTCATCCGCGTCATGAGTGGTAGTGCTACCACTGCACCAGCAGGCCAGCCTTGGAGGTGTTTCTGATGTTCAAGAAGCATCTAGTAAGACTAGATCCAGGATTTGAAACAGGACGAGTTTCTTTATAGCTCTACATTAGCATGCATTTCAGTTCTGCTAAGCAAGGAGGCAGACATAGCAACCAGCAGCATCAATGAATTTTAGAGAAGGTATGCAATCATAAAATGAGGGGTTTTAACTAGAAATAATATGATACAAAACAGGTTAACAGCATCCCTTTAATTGTTTTCAACACTGGCTGTTGCCCCAAGAAGTTGGTTTTGAATGCTAAAAAACTGAATGTATGCAGTCTACTGGCCCTAGGAATGAAATTGATTTGGACTTAACACGTGTTGATCTAAAGGGTGAACCCACTTAGCCAGTTGAATGTTTTAGGTATTTAGGGGTAGTGCTGGATAGTGCCCTATTGTTTAAACCCCATGTTTTGCATGTTACTATGACAATCCATCTAGGGATGGTCTTTTATTTAGATTATGTGAATTTGTGCTACCTGAATCTCTGATTCTATTAGCTCATAGTCTATTATTCTCCTCCGTTCCTGATTATTGGCTTCCCATATATGTAGGAGCTAGTGTAAAGGTGTTATCTAAACTGGGGTTACCTATCATAATATTCAACACCGTTCCACATTTGAGGCTTGTCTTCCACACTGTTCCACATAAGAGGCTTGGCAACCTGGGAATCAGTCCTAAAGTGGTAAACTGAGTTCAAAACTGGTTGAGGGACAGAACACAGAGGATAGTGGTAAATGGAGCTCAATCAGAGGAAAGGAGGGTGACCAGCAGGGTGCCCCAGGGACCAGTTCTGGGGCCAGACCTATTCAATGTCTTTGTGATCAGTGACATTGAGGAGGGGCTGAAAGAAAAGGTATGCCTCTTTGCAGATGACATAGAAACATAGAAAAGATAGACAGACAGACAGACAGACAGATAGATAGATAGATAGATAGATAGATAGATAGATAGATAGATTCTTTATTTCTAAAGTGCCCAATTCTGAAGACTCAGGACACTGTACAATATAAAACAGCACAGTTTTTAAAACATTCACAAGAAACACAGATACAAATAAAATTAAACTGGGAGTGTACAACTGATCTATCTATCCTACTAAAAACAAATTAATTATTTCAGAAATCAAATAAAAGCTTGCTGGAACAAATACATCTTCAGGTCCTTCTTAAAGGCTTCTACCGAGGGAGTCTCCCTTAAATAACCAGGCAAAGAGTTCCACAAGGTAGGCGCGGCTGCCAAAAATGCCCTGTCTCAGGAATGCCACAGCCTAGCCCTGGGAACTCCAAGGAGGCCTCTTCCTGGCAGAATGGAGTGCTCGGGTCAGTGGGTGGGGGACAAGAAGATCTTGCAGATAGGCAGGTCCCCTATTGTGCAGGGTCTTATAGGTCAGGGGCCCTATCTTGAAGACAATCCTCCACTGGACTGGCAACCAGTCCAGTGTACGGAGGACCGGGGTGAAATGCTCACTCCTTTTCACACCAGTCAGCAATGTTGACACTGCATTCTGCACCAGCTGCAGCCTGTAGAGGTTGCCTCCAGATAACCCTAGGTACAGGACATTACAGTAGTCCAACCTGGAAGTGAAGAAAGCGTGTACTAGTGTGGTCAGATCTTCAGGCGGGATCAGGGCTCAGATTTGGGTGATATTCCTAAGATGGTAAAACCCACTTTTGACCACAGCCGACACCTGAGCATCAAGTATCAGGCTGTCATCTAGGATTATGCCCAGATCCTTCACCTGTCTAGAAGGGCAGGGAACACCCCCAGCTCTAGGCTGGGAGGTAACCCACTCCCCGCCCGACAACCTGGGTCCACAACCAGTACCTCAGTTTTGTCTGGGTTGCTTAAGCCTGTTGAGAATCATCCACAACTGTATTTCCTCAAGGCAGCTGTTAAATATGAAGTCCATCACCTGGGTTTCAGGTGCACAGGACAAGTACAGCTCAGTATCATCTGCATAGCAGTGAAAACCCAGCCCATACCACCTGATAATTTCTCCCAATGGCAGCATGTACACTGTGAATAACAAGGACGACAAGACCAAACCATGCAGAACACCACAGTACAGAGGCTTTGGGTTAGATGAAACAAGTCCCATTGTCATCCTTTGTACTCTGCCTGTCAGATATGCCCTGAACCAGTTGATAACATTACCGGATAAGCTACACCAGAAGCGCAAGTGGTCAAGTAACACCCTATGGTCCATGGTGTCAAATGCCACAGAGAAACCTAGGAGGACCACAATGGTACACAATCTCCTGTCCCTCACCATCAGGAGGTCATTTAGCACCCTCACCAGGGCAATCTCTGCACTATGCTACACATGGAACCCAGACTGGAAATGCTCATAGGTGGAGGAGGAGGAGGCAAGATGTCTCTTTAGCTACATGGCCACCACCTTTTCAATAACCTTCCACAAAATAGCAGGCCCAGTGGCACTGAGGGTTGATGTGCTGATGCCATGCGGTGACCCGGGTTCAGGAACGGACTTGAATCACTGGGGTTGGCAGGGAAGGGAAGGGAGTGAGCATCCTCAGGAACTTGTGGTGCCATGCTTAGGAGGAGGAGCAGTGGCGGATGTTGGGTGGGCGTCATTGCATGACCGTGCTCCTGGGAGTCACTAAGAAAAAGCCTCCAGATCAGGAGGCATGAAGCCTCAGAGACACGATCCACATCCCCAGCAGCAGGCCATCTCTTACTATTCCACCCAGGCTCTCCATCAGACCAACCCTCTAATTTCAGGAAGGTCACCAGGTAGGTGAGGTGGGCCCTCCTCCAGAGGATGATCAGGGTCTGGAAGGTACGGTTGGGGGGTTCTGGGGAGAGAGAGAGGCTTCAGGTAGGGAGTAGAGATGGTCATCGTGTGGGCACCTCCAAGAGATGCTCTGGCCATGATTGATAAATAGAATATACAAAAAAAAAAAAAAAAAAGACTTCCCTAAAAATGGGAAGTTTAGAGACTGGCCTGTAGTTGCTGAGGCAGCCCTGGTACAAAGAGAGCTTCTTCAAAAGGGGTATAAATAACCAAGGCCTCTTTCAAGACCAGTGGGAAGACCCCACTCTTCAAGGAACTCCGGACAACCTCAGGAACCACAGGGGTCCAATCAGGTACAAACATCCAACCAAAAGATGGGTCAGACCTGAGTCCAAATCACACTGTGGAGGCCGCAGCTTTGAGATTATCCCCATCACCTCCTCCACTCCAACCAGCTCAAACTTATCCCAGACAGGAGGAGTGTTCCGCACGACTCAGGTTGAACCCTGTATCCCTTTGAGAGACATTTGAAGAGAACTCAGCCCTGATAGAGGACACCATGTCAGCGAAATGCACAGCCAGCTCCTCACACCTAGTGCTAGAATCTGCCACCCCCCCCCAGCATGTAGACAGGCTGGATATAAAAGCATGTCTACTGTGCCGAAGAGCTGAGCTGGTCTATTCCTCGCTGCAACAATCTCCCTGGACAGAAATTCTGCCTTCTTTCAAGAGATTGCCCCCTGATAATCAACATAATGCAACCTCAGGGCCAATTAGTCCTCTATCAGGCCAGATCTCCTCCAGCGCCTCTCATAACTAAAGTGATGGCAGAAGGAGACCAAGGGTCCATCTGGTCTGCCAATGAGTTCCTGAGTTCTACTCTGATCCCAGGACAACCCTCTCCTTTTGCTTTATACCCCAACTGCTCCTATGACTTTTGTTCACATTTAGCTCTGTCCCACCCCAGTTAGAATGATGTCATGGTCTTTGCTTCCATCACCTCAGCGGGCAGCCTATTCCATCATTCTATGATCATTTCTGTAAAATAGTGTTCCTTAGGCTCTCTTTCAGCTCCCCCCATCAACTTCCACTGTGACCTCTAGTGTTGGAGTCAGCAACTCTGTTGAACAGGTCAGAGGAGGGTACCTTATTTATTCCTCTCTGGAACTTGTATGTTTCAATCATGTCCCCTCTCTCTCTCCTAGCCTCCATTGAGAATATATTCAATGTTTGCTCCCAAACTATAGAACGCCTTCCCAGCCCAGGTACATGTCGCCCCATCACAGGGCTGCCTGCATTCCTCCCTGTGGAACCACCTCAAACTCTCTTCGGCCTGTGGCTGCCCAAAACCCCCGTGATCTAATCACTTCACTCCGCCCTTCTGGACATATCCCCAGACAAAAGTGGCCCTATGTTGTATATAGTTAAGTACCTGCTAATTCCCACGTACTTTTGTACTGCTCCTAGTTGCTACTTATCTTATTCTGTTGTGTATACTTAACAAAAGTATGCCTCACAAGACCTGTAACTTGTTGTTATTCTGTATTATGTTGTTCTCACGTGACTTGTAAGCTGTTTCTAATCTGTACCATGTCGTCCTATGTATTTAAGTCTGTAATTTCTGTACGCTCCTGAGTCGTACTCTGAAAATAGGCAATTGTCTTGTCTAGTGTACTTACCTGGTTAACAAAAGCGAAATAAATAAAATAAATAAATTTCTAGATGCCACTTGTACAAGAGTCCTTGGAGGCCCTGAATCATCTTGGTTGCCCTTCTCTGGATGGTCTCCAGGGTACCAGGTGAGAATAGCATGGACAAAACTGCACACAGCAAAATTTTGCAGTGAAGAGTGCGAACAGTTTAATAGTGACAGGGGAATTACAGCAATACGAAAGTATCCCTACCCCCTGTTGCTCACCTGGAAGAAGGATGTATATGTGGCTAGTGCGAGTCAGGTTCTCAGTCGAGCTGCTCCCATGGTAGAGTGGCTAGAGCACCCGACCCTGCAGTGAATGCAGTTGGTGGAAAGCGGTTTGATTCCCTGTAAGGGAATCTTTTTTTTTTTCACTAATTATTTCTTGCCCCTGTGTTCACACCCCCTCAGAGTTGGTTATAATAGCTCTGGGGGTTGTGGGCAGTGTGGGGGGGCTAAGACAAATACAGTGCTTAGGGATCTTGCCGCATGCTGTTTGTAACAGCGTGGTCTTGCTGTGTGCTGTTTTGTCCCATGCTGTTATGACCCCATGCCGTCTCCAACCTGTTCTTGTTCTTCTTAAGATGTGGACTCCAAAACTGGACACAGTACTCCAGATGAGGCCTTACCAGGGACCTGTAGAGAGGGAGTATTAAATCCCTGCTTCTGATGTCAAATCCCCTCCCTGTGCACCCTAGCATTCTGCTGTCATTGCTGTAAGCTGTGTTGCTTTGGCTGGTGTGTTTAAGTGTATTGCAAATTATGACTCCTAGGTCCCTCTCTTCCTGTGAGGCACTGAGCTGGACCTTGTTAAGTCTGTATACTTTCCTCAGGTTCTCCTTATCCAGATGCTTCACCTTGCACTTTTTTGCTTTGAACCTCAACTGCCAGACATTAGACCATCTTTCCAGACTCTGTATGTCTTTTTGTAAGTCCCTAACCATCTCATCGCAGTCCTCCCTTTCACCTAGCTTGGAATTGTCCACGAATAGGGCAATTTTCCCTATATTCCTATGCCAATGTCACTGACAAATGCATTAAACAGGACTGGCCCTAACACTGAGCCTTGTGGCACACCACTAGTGACCTTGCCTTCCTCTGATCTTACTCCATTGACTATCATTCTCTGTTTTACATACTAACATTTATTTTATTTTTATTTAGTTTTTGTTTACCGGGTAAGTGCACTAGCCATAAAATGACTATTTTCAGGCACAACCTGGCAGAGTACAGTACAAAACATTGTACAAACAGTCCAGTAGTACATGGTGTAATAAGTACAGTCAATGAGGGGCAATCTAAATTACATAAACTAGAAAAAGTAAATCATGACAAAAGGAATTACATAAACATGACTAATCTAGCACATATTATCATACCCAGTCCAATAGTACATGGCATAACAAGTACAAATAATAATGAGCAAGCAAAAGGTACATAAGCAGGAATAGGCAAACCATGACAAAGAGGGATAGCACAAACATGACTAACTAAGACAATGTGGAACAGCAGGGTTGGAGGCATGCACTGTTCAAGTCATTAGCGTTAGGGAGAAGAGAGAAACCAGGATAAACATGCAAGAGCTAGAGGTAAGAAGGAAAGTCTTAACAGATGCATCAAGTAGAAATAGAGGATTTTGAGGCCTAGGTAAAATATCAGAGAGAGATTAAGGATATGACCCACCTAGAGGTTAGCAGGATAACTAGATATTAAAGCAGAACATTAGACACAGTCATTACAAGGGGTTTGTGGGTAGAGAAGAGAGAGGGACGAAGGGGAGGGAGAGAGAGAAAAAACTGAGTGAGAAAATAGGGGAAGTGAATTAAGAGAGGAGGTAGTAATAGGACAGGTAATGAAGGAGACAGGAGAGGGATGGGAGGAGCGTATATCAAGTAGGGCCAAGCAAGTGCACTCACTGGTAAGCATATATATCGACGGAATTCCCTTTTGAAGCAGAGATGGGACACCGACTGTCTGAGTCCAAGATGAAGGGCGTTCCAGAGTTGGGGGGCAACATACTGGAAGGCACTTGCACCTTTAGATGTACGGCATCTAGCCACCTTCAACAGAGATTTATCTGCTGATCACAGCCTGTTATTGGAAGTAGCAGGAGCAAGCAAAGCCGCAAGTGACGAGGGATTATCTCTAATAATGGAATCAATGAGTGGACCTATCGAGTATTGTCTAGTTGCTAAGGGGGAGAGCCAGTTAAAGTCACTATATAGTTGGCAGTGATGTTTGAGCCGAGGCGATGAGGAGGCATAACGGCATATGTTGTTGTATGTAATGTCCCATTTTTGCAGGGTTGTTTGTGAGCAATGGAGAAAACAGGGGCACCATTGGTGAGAGAAGGGAGCAGTATCCCTCTGGCAATAGCTAGTTTAGCAGATGGTGTTAGTAGGTAGCTAGTTTTGTAGGCCCCACCAGTTTTAGTGTTGACAGCTTTACAAGTAGCCTGAATATGGGAGCTAAAAGAAAATGATTGGTTAGTAGACCCAAGACATTTAAAGGACTCCACAGATTCAATCTGAGCTCCCTAGACCACTTACCATCAGAGGGATGGGGCAGCTCTTGAGCTTTGGAGCAGAGCTGAACATTACTTTTGTCATGGGTGCGTAACAGAAGCTTATGTGCACAAAGCCAATGTTGGACATTTTAAAATCAGCAGTCAACTACGCTGTGATACTGGCTACATTTGAGGAGCTAGCATAAAAGACAAGGTCATCCACGAGAGAATAGGTGAGCAGTATTGAAAGGTATCTGAAATGTTGTTTATATAAAGAGAGAAGAGAAGAGTGCCCAATATGGACTCCTGAGGAACTCCAATGTTTGTAGAGGAGAAGTTGGACAGGGAAGAATTGAATTTCACTGCTTGAGTCCTGTTCAGAAGGTAGCTACTAAACCAGTTGCACACAGAGGATGAAAGATTTAGATTCTGAACAGCTGTGAGAAGCAGGGGATGGTTGACCAAGTCAAATGCCTTAGTAAGATCAATAAAAACAGCACCTGTTAGTTGTCCAGTGTCCATGGCAGAAAGAGTGTGAGATGTGAAGTGTAGAAGTGCAGTCAAGGTACTGTAGCCTTTTCTAAAACCATGCTGGTACTCGAAAGAAGACTGAGCTTAGTTAGGTAGTCAGTAACTTGGAGAGCCACTAATTCTCTAGGATTTTACTCAGGACCGAGAGAATGGCAATGGGCCTGTAGTTGGCTATGTCCTGTGGTCATCTTTTTGAAGCCTGTGTAATGCGGCTATCTTCCAAATGTCAGGTACTACACCATGTGAGAGAGAAAGTGTAAGATTTTTGCCAGAGGAGAGGCAATAACGGAGCAGCAAGCTTAGAAGTCGAGGCTCAGTTGAGTCTGATCCAGAGCTGGTGTTGTCTGATATGGCCTTCAGGAGTTTGAGACCTGTGAGCAGTTTATGGCCTTGAAATAGAAAGGTGCTGCATCTTGCAATATATCAGACCTCTTGTTTACTAAGGGCATGTGGCGAATAGGAGGTGCTGAGAGCGAGGTCCGATGGTGAAAAGGATGAAGTGAACTGGGATAGGTTTGAGAACAAGTGGTTAAAAGCATTTGCTATGGTCCTTCCATCATTGCAATTCAATACATTTATTATCATTCTAGCCATTTATTAACATACTAAGATGGCAGCAGAGTAGGCCTAATGGTCTATCGAGTCTGCTCGAAAATCCTTAAGCCTATTTCCTACCCGCCTGATTATGCTCTTGGCTGCATTCAGGTCCTCCAACATTGTCAGCAGGCAGTTGTATGGCACCGGGTCAAAGACCATATTGAAGTTAACGTAGAGGAGGTCCACTGGGGTGGCCTCTGTTTAATTCCCTAGTCACCCAGTCAAAAAAATGTGATTAGGTTTATCTGGCATGACCTACCAGCTATGAATCCATGTTGCCTGTCATTCTGAAGACCATTCTTATCTAGGAACTCTACCAAGTATTGTTTTATTTTTCTATATGCATTTTATCCTATTGGGGAGCCTGGCAGGTGGCTCTGGTCCCTCCCTCAGAGGGACTTGGTCTCAAGCCCCACCTTTTCCTGCCCCGACTATCCCGGTGATCCCCTATGGGTTGCCCTCCCATGACAAGGCCAGGGTGAGGAGTGCTGGCTTACCCCCACCCCAGAACACAAATCCAGATTCCAGGTGTTGGGATGGGCACTGATGGGGCCATCATGGAGTCTGCCAGCTCCATTTTTCTATTTTTGTCCCTACCCCACCTCCCTGCCGACTAGTATGTCAGCTCGAGCTTCCTGACTTGTATCTCCCTAGCCATCACTAGAGGGTGATCAATGGGCTGATAACTATCCTCCCTCCTCCCTAAGAATGGAGAGCAGTCCTTGATGCTCAGTTCTTCTCTCTCTCTCTTGCCAACCCCGTGGCCAGGGCTCGTTAGAGAACCCGGTCGCCGGCATGATGAAAGGCTTGGCATCCAGCGTCTCAACCTCAGCACCACTGGTCTGGCACCAAGTCTAGTTTTAGAAAGGCTTCCATTAGTTTCCCCTACTGACATAAGGCTAACCAGTTGGTGGTTGACTGCCTCCTCCCAGCTCCCTCCCTTGTGGAGAGGTGCCACAGCTGCTCTTCTCCAGTCTTTCGGCAGTACTACAAACTGAAATGAACTGTTAAACAAATGTGCCAAGGTATCTGTCAACTTTCCCACCTGTTTCTTTAGCACCCTCAGGTGTATTCCATCTGGCCCAGGTGTTTTGCTTCCCCTAAGTTGCCCCAGGGCCTCCCTGACCCTGCTAGTGGGGAGTGATGGTGTTTCCATTTGTGGGACCTCTTTGTCAGCAGCCTTGATGCCACTGTTTGGTATAGGGCTGATGTGTTCCTTGATAAACACGGAGCAGAAAAAGTTATTCAGAACAGTGGCCTTCATCTATCCTGCTCCACAGTTCTGTCCCCTTTCTTTCTTTTTCTTATAACTCGAAAAGTCTTATTCCCTGCTTTAGCCCCCTGCCAGCCGAACGCCATTACGGCCTTGCCTGATCTCTCCATACTCTTTGCTTCTTTATTCTTCTGAATGTATAGTTCCCATTCACTGTCTCCTTGGGTTCTTTCATAGTTTCTGAAAGCTTCCCTTTTGATCCTAATTGCTATCCTGACCTGGTTAGTGAACCACATGGGTTTTTTATGTTTGTTCTATTTTGTCACTGTCCTTATGCACATCTTGGTAACCTCTAATATTTATTTATTTATTTATTGAAATGTTTCACCAGGAATGGCACACTGAACAACAAGTTGCTCGCTCATCTCACGGTGCATCCTGGGGGGCATACATCCAAACATGCAATAACAAAAAATGTTTTACAGAGTGTCAAGTCATTGTAACAAGCTAGGAGTAAAAGTATTATACATATTATACATACTAAGTGCAAATACAAATAGAACAGCAATAATGCAGAGCTATTGTGGGAGAGATCTGGCTAAATGCTAAGTACACATTGAGTCCAAGAAGGATGACAGATAATCAGACAACAGGGTAGATGGCAGAAGGAGGGGAGGGGAAGAGGGCATAAAGTTCTAAGGGAGTGAATCAAAAGGATGGAAGTGCAAGGAATTAGATAAGGGATTTGACCCTGAAGCCACCTATAGGCTGGGAGGGGAGTTGCTGGCAGTCACAAGGGAAGAAAGAGACTTGGGCATCATCATCACAGATATAATAATAATAATAATAATAATAATAATAATAATAATAATAAGCTTTATTTATCTGCACCTTTCTTAAAACCAAGGGGCATTACAATAAAATATAGAATAAAACATAATAAAACATATTAAAAACTAAGTTAACTACAGAACAATTAATCGACACCCAAGTTATCTGCAAATGTCTTACTCCATAAAAAAGACTTTAGGCCCTCTTTAAAACCCTCCACCGTCATGCACTCTCTAATCCAGCGTGGTAGAGAATTCCAGAGGTCGCGTCACTGAACATATAAGCTAAGGCACTGGAAGATTTTAAGTTACCTCGGGATCTCTAGCAACCCTCGTTGGCTGAGCGGAGTGGTCGCGTCAGTAGGTAAGGCACCAGAAGCTCTTTCAGGTAATCAGGGCCCAACCCATGTAGGGCTTTATATGTCAGAAGTCCGACTTTAAAGGTGATCCACCACTGAATCGGCAGCCAGTGCAGATCTTGGAGCACCGGTGTAATATGAGAGGAACGAGAAGTCCCCATTAACAACCGGACTGCTGAGTTCTGCACTAGCTGCAAGCGGCGGATATCAACCCCAGGCAGCCCAAAGTAAAGGGAGTTGTAGTAGTCCAGACGCGAGGTCACAAAGGCGTGGATCAGCGTGGGTAGGTCGCCAGATGGAACAAGGTGCTTGATCCTGGCGATGATCCTAAGATGGTAAAGGATACCTTTAACAACCGACACTTCATGCATGCAATGTCAGCTGATCATCAGATCACCCCAGGTCTCACACCCATTCAGAGGTCAGGAGCTCTGCATCCCCAGGAATAAACCAGAGGTTTGAAGTGCCCCCAACCCCTCAATCCGTGGCCAGGATCCACAACCAACACCTCCGCTCTTCCCAGAGTTCAACTTCAACCAGCTGGACCTCATCCAATCCTGGATCTCACTGAGACAGTTGTTAAACACTGAGAGTGCTTTATTCTGGTTAGGCACAAAGGACAGATAGAGCTGGGTATCATCGGCATAACAATGAAACTCCAGCCCATATCATCTTACAATGTCTTTGAGGGAAGCATGTGCACTGCAAACAACACAGGGGACAGCACAGAGCTCTGAGGCACCCCACAGGTCAGAGCAGTAGGATTGGAGGAAAAATTCCCCGATACCACCCTCTGAGTTCTACCTGTGAGGAAGGAAGTAAACCATCTGTGCACCAAACCCGACAACCCACATATGCATCTCAGGCGCTCAAGCAACACCCCATGGCCCCAGATGACCAGAAATCATCCAAGCAGACCACTAAAGCAGTAGGTAAGGCTAGGGGGATGTTGGGGTGTATCAGTAGGGGTATCACAAGTCATAAGAAGGAGGTAATAATCCCTCTTTACAAGATATTGGTTAGGCCCCATCTGGAGTACTACGTGCAGTACTGGAGGCCACACCTTCACAAGGACATTAACAAAATTGAGGCAGTCCAGAGAAGGGCAACCAAAATGGTACAGGGACTCCATCAGAAAACATATAAGGACAGATTAATGGAGCTCAATATGCATACCCTAGAGCAAAGGAGGGAGAGAAGTGATATATTTTTTTCAACTGTTTAACCAGGAGTAGCACACTAAGTTGAAAACTTGTTTACAGGTGTGATATAATTGAAACATTCAAACACCTTAAGGGCATTAACAAGGTGAAAGAGTCTAACATGTTTTAATATAAGAAAATAGCAGGACAAGAGGACACAGCATGAGATTAGAGGGAGGCCGATTAGGGATAATGTGAAGAAGTTCTTTTTCACAGAAAGGGTGGTGGATGTATGGAATGGCCTACCCAGGAAGTGGTGGATATGAATACAGTGCAGGGCTTCAAACAGGCATGGAATAGGCATAAGGAGCAATACAGATGAGTATGAATAGATAGGCCATTGACAGAGCAAACCGATGGCACATTCATAAGGTAGAAAAGAAATGGGCAGACTGGATGGGCTTTATGTCCATTCGTCGTCAACTTCTATCACCCAGCACCTCCACCAACCACCGCGCCACTAACCACTGCCTATTATTTTGTTGAGGTTACGCGTTCGAATAACACTGTTAACCAGCACGGTTACCCATATTTATTTGTCACACCAACATATAGGGTGCGGCGACACCGATATTACTGGCCATCATGCGGCATTGACCAGCGAGAGATTGTTTACAGCGTGATGACGACGGGAATCAGCTGAGCGATAACGCCTCAGAGCCTGAGAAGCCAGCAATGTAAACGCCAGCTGATTCCCGCAAGGCCATCACGCATGTGACTGGTCTCTGCTCGGCTGACCCGGTCAGGAATATGTGTGCACTTAGATGGTGAAAGTTTTAATTAATTTTCTATCGAGTTAGTCGCCACAAGACTTTATCTATGCTGTGCTGTGAAACAGTTGTGACCAGAATAAATGTGAAGATACGGTAAGCCGGGTCTGTATGATTTATTTGGTTAACTGACGGGTGTTTGTGCAGTCGGGTTGCTTTTGGGTTCAAAAGCTAGTGGCCTCGATTACAGTGCTCTCTGATTCCAATTTTGCACCAGGTCGAATATATTTACATTTAGTGAATTCGAGCTCCTCAGCTGTTGGTTTGTTTGTTTCACCATCTTTTATCTGCCACCAACTCCTATGTTTCTATGTAAAGGTGAGACATTAGATAAAAGGGAGAGGCAGGGATTAAACACAGGTACAGTCTACTGAGAAGAAGTTGTGCTTAAGCCAATATGGCTTGCTTAACCAGCCCCCATATGTCTTCTACCTCTAAATGCTTATGGATCCTTGACAGTTTGCTCCTGACTGCTTCCTGGATTTTGTTGAAATCAGCTCCTCTAAAGTTTAAAACTTCTGTCCTGGATTGAGATTTTACCACCCATAAGGCCAACTCAAACCACACAGAGCTGTGGTTGCTGTTGACCAGTGGCTCCCCTACCCAGGAACACTTACTACCTCCACATTTGTGAGGACCACATCCAGGGTGGCATCCAGTCTTGTCAGAACATTAACTAGTTGCATAAGTAGGAAGTCTTGTAGGCATCAACCACCTTTAGCTTCTAGAAGAACCAGCTACTGGGACAGTGAGATCTGCAACAGGGTAGACACTCTGGGAGGGGTGGAAAAATTGAGGAGGGACCTAGGTAAACTAGAGGAATGATCAAGAGTGTGGCAGCTAAAATTCAATGCGAAAATGTGGAAAATCATGTATTTGGGGCACAGGAACCCAGGAGAGGCTTACATGATTGGGGAAGAGATATTGATGGCCACCAAGCAGGAAAAGGATCTGGGGATAATCATATCAGGTGACCTAAAGGTGCCAAACACTGTGCCAAGGCTGTAGGGACAGCCAATGGAGTACTGGGGTGCATAGGAGAGGTGTCACCAGCAAAAGAAAGGAGGTGGTGATGCCTCTGTACAAATCACTAGTGAGACCTCATCTGCAGTACTATGTCCAGTTCTGGAGGCCACAACTCCATAAGGAAATAGACAAGGTAGAGGCAGTTTAGAGAAGGACAACAAAAGTGGCACAGGGCCTGCACCAAAAGTCATATGAGGCAAGACTGGAGGACTTCAATATGTAGAATCTGGAGGAGAGCAGAGAGAGGGAGATATGATAGAGACATTTAAATATCTCCAGGGCTTAAATAAGGTACAGGAAGGTAGAATCCTTCAGAAAAAGATATGTTCTAAAACAAGGGCTCATGAGGTTGGAAGGGGGTAGACTAAGGGGTAACAAGAGGAAGTATTTCTTCACAGAAAGGGTGGTGAATGCATGGAACAGCCTCCCAGTGGGGGTGGTGGGGGAAAATTCAGTCGGGGAATTAAAAAATGTATGGGATCGACATAGGGTAACCCTAGCGATAGGAAAGAGAACAAAGCCAGAGATCATGTGGGGTGTGTGATTTTGCAACAGGTAGGAAAAATTGGCAGACTGAGTAGACATAGTGGCCCTTATCTGCTGTCAGTTTCTGTGTTTCTATATTTCTATAGCAATTGTCATTTCCTTACTAATTTGCCCTGGATGATTCCCCGCTGCCATTTATATCAGACTGCTGTGTGCCTGTCCTTAAAAGATAGGATTACTCTCCATATGGGAGTCCCACTTCATAAGGCTGTGTTGGGAAAACTTCTCAGTTTAGTTGCCACAATTCTTCCTAGGGCTCATGGCTTGCAAGACACTAGATCACAGTGCAAGGGACTTTTTAAAATCCCCTTTTTCATTAAATCCAATGAGTCAGAGATCTTTACTCTTTAAGGCCCCGTCCTTTTATAATTCATTGTCTTCTGATACTGGGATGGATTTTCAGACCATTCTGGGACTAAATCACACTCAACAATGGCTGCTGCTGACCAAAATCTCTGCACCTGCAGAGTTCCCTATTTCAGCCAGCACAGCTGTGTGTGTGTGTGTGGGGGGGTTACATCAGGTCACACCAGGCACAACTTTTCCCTACAGCTGCACTGAAAAATAGGCTGCAAGTTGCTGTAAACCAGAGACCCAGTCATAAACCAGCTCCCCTTTTGAAAATATCACAGCTGCAGGAAAAACTGTGGCTCTGCAAGTGGAGGCCCACTTGCACCAGTCTTTCCTGCAGCTGTGGGACTGACAGGCGTTCAAAAATCTATCCCATTTGTCAAGGATTCTATTAGTCACATTTAAAGCTCATTTAAAAAATGGCTTGAATTAAAGAATTTCTTTGTATTCTGTAAATAATTTTTGTTATTCTAACATGACTTTTATATAAACTGTATTATCTGTGTACTTGTCACAAATGTAAATGGGCAAATTGCTCATCTTCTCACAAGTATAAAAATAAAACAAACAAAACTAAATTAACAAAGGACTGAAACTGTCATGTAAAATGCACAGATATGAAGCGTGCCCATTGGCACAGTGGTAGTGTTATCACCTGTGACACATGTGACCATGTTCGGGACTGAACACGGGCATGAAGGGCTGGCCAGGGGACAAAGGGTTGAGCATCCCAAGGACTACTTATCTCCCTCAGGGAGGGGGGATCCTGCTCCCACAACATGACTGCTGCCCAGTGGAGACCAGATGGCAGCATTACTGTGCGCACCAGAAGGGGGTGGGTTGTCACTAGACGCCTGTCACACACGTATGACAGTGCACACATGTATGGCCATGTCATTGCATGCTGACACCCTGGGGAAAAAAAACAGGAGAAGGAGAAAAATGCCATTTGTCCAAGCCAGCACCCCTCACAGGCTCTCATATGTCCGTCATGGCTAGTTGCCCACCATAAGGTTCTGCACATTTGGCCAATAACTGTTGAGTACATGAGAAGGTCAGTGATGGTGCTGGGGTGCTATGTTGGTGGACGGATTGTCAAAAATTTCTATAGAAAAATGCACAGCTAGAAGTAGTAGAAGAAATGTCTTTATTTAGCTCACCCTTCATAAATTCAGCACGTTCATAATCAAAGAAGTCAAACAAAAATCGGCAATACATTCAAATAATTGAAACATATCTTTAAATTATTAATTAACATGAGCACAGAAACAAAAGAATACACAGTGGTTGACAACAGATCAGGGAAAGCAGCACTGAAAGGCCACCCCATCATCTTAAAGTGCCTTAAATCAGCGAATCTCCTGATGCAGGTGGGGGTGAATTCCAGAGACCTGGGACAGTAATTGAAAACATGCTATCCCCTGTCTACTTAAAGAGGAACTGTCATCAATAGGGTTTCATAAAGTCTGAAAGACCATAAACAACTAATCTGAGGGAGCCATCGTGTTTATCTGTGAATCTTTGCAGTCCAGAGTTATTCATATGCAAATCAGCCTGTAATTAAGGTCTGGGGACAGCTATATGTTTTAGGCTCCTGACAGGAAATAATGTCACCAAGGATTTTGGCACTCCATCGACTGTAAGTTAAATAGGAAATTGTCTGTTTTATTAAGTGTGTTTTAAGGTGTTATTACAACACTCTCTACATTTATAATACTTGTTTTGTATTTGCATTGAAAGTAGTGAGTTATCACCATTACATTTCAAACTGTTAGTAAAAATAATCCATCTTTAGGGTTGCTTTAACCTCTAGGCTATACTGCCATCTGATCATCAAAAACTACACATCTCAAGGCTGGCTCTGTGGTGCCAACAGGTATTGGGGCCCCATACTGTATCAGGATGTCTAAACCCTGGCTGTATTCATATTAGTACAGATTTCTGAGGCTGCCACAGCACCAACTTCTGTCTTTTTCCATTCCATCTCTTACAGCCTTTTCTCTTACAATTTCAGACATGAACTGAGGTCTACACGATGCAAATGTGGCTATGTACCTACTGGTTTGGCATCATGGGGCCAGTCTTGAAATGTGACATTTTTGATTATCAGCTGGCAGCACAGCCTAGAGGATAAAGCAAAGAGCTGTGAACAACCTTCATTCATCCAGCAGAATGGGTTTTGATTCCATCATGCTCTACTTGTATATTGTGTGACTAGAGCAAGTCACTTAACTTTCCTGTGCTCCCAAAACACACCCAGAAACAAGCTGTAGCTGTGTGCCTTTCCTGGACAAAAACAGTGAAAACAATCTGAACATGTGTTATGATTCTGAAAATATTATGCTCTTCCTATCCAGATTTGACTTGAAAGGAAAAAATAGGACACTATTGCTTGTTTATTACAGTAATTGTAAAAACACATAGATGGATAACACAGTTAAAACATGCATAACCTGAAATGCATTATTAAAATAGTATTTTACTTCTTTTGATGAAGGTAAAAGTATAATAGTTTTTTTCTGAAATACTTTGGATGGAATGGGATTTTCTACCGTAAAGGAAAAAAATCAATCTGGTTGATCCTGCCACACTTACCCTTCAAGCATGTCTTACACTCAACAGCTATGCTACGGGCCAAACTTTCAGAATGCCATTCCCACTGTAGTGTAAAACAAGGATGACAAACAAACAAAAACGAGAGAGACAGGCGGTGTGTGTGAGGTGTGTGTGTGTGTGTGTGTGTGTGTGCATGTGTGTGTGTGTGTGTGTGTGTGTGTGTGTGTTGAGGTGTGTGTGTGTGTGTGTGGTGTGTGTTGTGTGGTATGTGTGTGTGTGTGTGGAGGGGTGGGTATATGTGTGTGTGTGTGTGTGGTGTGTGCATGTAGTGTGTGTGAAGTGTGAGGTGTGTGGTGTGTGCATGTGTGTGTGTGTGTGCGTGTGGTGTGGCATATGTATGTGGTGTGTGTGAAGTGTGTATGAAGTAAGTGTGTGTGTGTGTATCTCTGACAGAAGTTGTGATAGAGTGACCTCTGTCATCAGAAAGTGCCCGGTGATAGGATAGGTGTCACTGGTCTTCTTGTACCCCCTTTCCAAAAAAATATAAAATAAAGTATGTCCTGGATACAATTGATTTACACCCCAGGACATTTCCCCCTTTCTCTTGCCCCTCTTTCTTTAGCCTACTACAGTAGCAAACATGCTTTGAGTCTTTTTTGTCCCTTTTCTAGTTCTACTACAAGGGGGAGGCCTCCCGTTGTAGTTTCTTACTCTGTTCTACCCTGCTATATTTCTTTTCCATTCTGGGAGGTGTAATAGAAAATAATCTGAGGTTTGGACTTGCCTTGTAGAAGCCCAAGGAGAGTGGACATTCAGATAGAAAATGTGCCCACTATACTTGCATATAGGGGCTTTGTGATTAAAGTTTGTTTGCCTTTAAATATGGGGTAGCGAGGACAATACAGGGACGCCTGTATAATAATAAATAAGGATCCTCCATTAGTTGCTTTGAAAGATGAAAAAATTACTCACCTTAGTAATCTTTTTTCTTCCAGTATATTCCTCTATATTCATAACTGTATGCAGTCTGCCTCCTAAGTAGAACAGCCTGGAGAGAATGGAACTATATGCAAATAATAGAACCTATCATTGCTCGAGACACACATTCAAACTGCTGCCCTCATCTACTGCAACATTCCATCAACGTCTCAGATTTAGAAAAATAGCCTACAAGGCAGAAATACTCTGTACCTATCTAAACTATCTATAAATCTATAAATGCCTAGAAAGGGATTAATTCCCATAACAAAATATATACATATATGCCCTAGTGACTATTTCACAAGAACTAAAGCATAAGTTTTATCCTGGAAACTCAGGTAACCAAGAAGAAAGAGGAATCCTACCCAGGTAAAAAGTACCCCAATGGAGAGTAAATGCTTGTATAAAATCCAAGATAACATCAGTAGGCATGCTGAGGCTCTGGTTCTAGTAGGGGAGGCAGGAAAGGGAAAGTTAGGAATATAGAAGAATACACTGAAGAAATAAGATTACTAAGGTGAGTAATTTTTCTTCTAACCCCAATGTATTCTTCTATATTCATAACTGTATGCAGACTTCAAAGCAGTACCTTTAGAGGTGGGCAGAGAACCTACTTAGGAAAGAGGGTCTGCAGGACTGCTGTTCCAAATCTGGCATCACCTCTAGACAGTATGTCCAGGCTGTAATGCTTAGTGAAAGTATGTACTGTCCTTCATGTGGCAGCTTCAGCATATGTCCAGTAAGTGGACATCCCTTGAAGCTGCTATAAGCAGCTGCTGTTCCCTGGTTGAATGGGCCCTAAATCCTGATGGGGCCTGTCTGCCTGCTTTTTGATAGCAGAACTGTACACAGCTGACTATCCAATGACAGACTGATCTCTTGGTAGTTGGTGTACCTTTTTTCACATCCCCATAGGTATGGAATAATTGTTTATTCTGCCTGCGATGCTTAGTATGAGATATGTAGTAACTAAGAGCTCTCTTCACATCCAGACTGTGAAGTCTACGCTCACCTGAAGTAGAGTGTTCAGTGAAAAACACTGGTAATGTAATGGATTGGTTTAAATGAAAATCTGATACCACCTTATGAAGAAATTTTCTATTGGTTCTGAGTACCACTTTGTCATTATGGAAAGACAAATAGTCTTTTTGCACAGATAGGGCCTGAAGCTCACTTATCCTTCTAGCAGAAGTAATAGCTACTAGGAATACGGTTTTCCATGTGATATACTGTAGGTGGGCTGAGGACATAGGTTCAAAAGGTGGCCTCATAAGATGAGCAATACAAATATTTAAATCCCACCCAGGGACAGGTTCGCTAATGGTGGATATGTAAGACACAGACCCTTTGAAAAACTTTTTAAAAATAGGGTCAGGTGCAATGGAGCTGGGGAGTCCCACTGAAATATGAGCAGAGATAGCTGCTAAGTGGACCCTTAGTGATGTATACTTAAGGCCCTGATCATGTAGGTGTAACCCTCCTACAAATGGGGGTTCCTAAAAGCCTCCTAGGAGCTTGCCTAAGTGATCCCCCTGCCTGCTGGCGTTCGGCATTTAAGCCGCTAGAATGGCACTGTGAGTGCTGGAAGAGCCTCCACATACTGTCTCTTTAAGAGCTGTCTGCTTGCAGACATAATTAATGCTTTTCTAGGGGGGATGGTGTTTCCCTGCTTGAATCCCACCTGAGCTGCCGAGTAATCTCTCCATTTTGTGGTCGCTGGAAGCAGAAGGAGCCCATCTGAAACTGTAACTGTTTGCCTGTAATCATTTAAAGCATTAGCAAAATTGTAGTTTGTCTAACCTGCCTTTATTGCACCTGGGACTCTGTGTGTGTTGCCCTCCATTTGGACCTAAACTCAGTGTGCTGGGCCAATTGGGTTAAGGGAGCCCTAAAATAGATTGCTTGGACCAATCAGAATTTGGACTCTCTATGGAGCCGGTTTACAAGGGAATGTATAGCTAGTGATTCTGGGAAGTGTAGTTTGACCTTTGTGCCTTTGCACCAACATAGGGAGCTTTGGAGTGATTGACAGCCGAATCCACCAACTGGACCTGTTGGAACCTAAGGAAATGCCCTGTACTAAGACTGGAGAGTCAGATTCGGTTTGACTGTGTAAGGAGAAGGAGCTCTGTGCTGCTGCAGCGTAAAGTTCGCACTGGAAGCGCATGAAAGGCCCTGAAGTCGGCCTACAGTCGTTAGAGTGTGTTAATTGGGCTGAACTCAAATTCAGAAAAGAAGCACCAGAAGTGTGGAAACCAGGCTCACCCTGTAAAAGACTGGAGAAATTGCTGAATTGCGCTCGGTCTGTCAGGAACTGAAGCTGCTGTGTGTGCTTCCGGGGTATTTTGCAGTAATTGCGATCGGGATCGAGGAGCAGCCTGCCTGGTATAGTATTTTCCTTTTACATATGAATGTGTGTGGAGCTTGTGGGGAATTGCTATTTCATGTCCCCTGTACTGTGTGCTGTGTGTGAAGCTGGGGGGCGAACCCCAGCATGTCTCGGACTAAATCCGTGAGTTATCAACCGCCTAGGGGTTCAGCCACAAGGACCCTGTTTCCATGCCTTGCTACTTCTGGCAATCCAGAGAATATCCACCATCTGGTTCTCAACTTGGGTACTGTGAGTAAAAATAAGGGTATTCCTCGGCAGCCTGTTATCAATCACAAGTGTTTCACCTAATTCCTATTGTTTCACTCTTCATGGACTGAGCCATCTGGCTCCGGATTACAATTGGGTACTGTGCATTTATTTTCTTCCTACAGGGCCCCATCCAACTGCACCTGCCGGCCAACCCCAGGCAACAGACCTGGCTAGCCCCCCCCAGGTACCCAGAGAGTGACATTTTGGACCCTATATATATGTGCACAGTACTGTGATTTGAACTTGGCTACAACTAATCAACCTGATTGCCCCTTCCCGTTTTACTGTTCCCTAAATAAATCAGATTTGTCATTATTATACTATATACTGTCTGTGGTGTTGGTACTTATGGAAACAGTATTGCCGTTTGCTGTGTATGTTGATTAACCTTGTTTTACAGGGGTCCTCAGAGACGTGCTGCAGAATCAGTCTCGAGGGTAAGTGGTACCTTATGAGTGAACAGTGTGTACATGTGGAGTATTGGGACTGTAACTCCTATGTACTGTGTGAGCCACTAGAGGGAACCAAAGGGGGTCACTGTGTCCCAGATGTCTGTGATCAAGCTAGTCTAACCACTACAAACCCTGACCTCTGGGTGGAGGCACCCGTCGCAGAACCTAGGCTCCTCAACCTGTCCATAGTTAAGCAGACAGGGGTAGTAGCCCTTGGGATAGCACCACCTGGGGGTTACATCTTGAAGGCACCACTGGGATTAGTGCCCCCTTGTGGTCACATTTATGAATCACTGTTAAAAATAAATGGATACCCCGACAGAAGTGGCTGTATACCACTTGGTGAAGTGGTGTACTGGGCAGGAGATCGACCCCCAGAATGCTATACTTATCTTGGATATCCCGCTGGGTACCAGTAAGGACACTGTAGAGGGAGTACTTTCTAAAGTGGAAGGTTTACAAAAACCTGTGGTGGTGGGTCAACATGCTAATCTGCTCACCCACACTTTTATGGCCCTAGTACAGTATAAAGATCCCATAAATAGCTCCAATGTGACACAGACTATTACCCCAGAGGAAGCCCTCACTGCCTGGAGAGTGATAACTAAGGACAGTAAAGAGCCGAGGGGGAATAAGCCCCCCCCCCCACTATCTGAAACCTTTGAGGAGAAATTTGCTGGAGGAAGGGAAAACTGTGGAGGACTTAAAGAAGTTATTCCTGCCACCCAGGGGTGTTCTTCCCCAACACCCCCTCCCGCTCCAGCACCCGTTATTGCCCCTGTTTCTGTGACTGAACCACTGCAGACTCCTATGTCTGCACCTGCCATTAGTCACGACTCTTACTGAAGGTTGAGGATCTTCTCTGGCACCCTCCCCACCCCCCAGGGAGAGAATGATTGGGACACCTGGATAGATTGTGTTGTCCCCCGATACCTGAATGGCAGTGTGCGGAGGCTGAGAAATGAAAAAGAATCATAGAAAGTCTGAGGGGTCCTGCCCTAGAGGACATTAAATTTTTGAGGTCCACAAATCCTGATGCATCTGCCCAGAAGTGCCTATCTGCACTTGAAGGCAATTTTGGGAGCATTGAGTCAGGGAGAGCTTGATATGGAAATTTGAAGGTACAAAACAGTGGCCAGGAAAGTTTTTCTGCATATGTTATTCATCTGGAAAGAGCTCTGCAAAAGGCTTACCGAAAAGATGGGGTAGCCACCAGTGACTTAAACCGTGTAAGGTTGGAGCACCTACTACAGTATGCAAAGCATTCTAAATTGCAGCTCCTTCAATTAAGGCTCCCAGACAGAAGGGGCAACCCACCGGACTATTGTGACTTAATAAAAGAACTTCAGAAGGTTGAAGATGAAGAGGGGGATGTTAATTCTGGGGTGAGTGCAGCCCAAGTGATCACAGCATTGGAAGGTCCTTGTGAAGTGGGGACCAATGACGGTGTGCCACTATGGTGTGAACTGCTGTGGGAGATCAGGGAATTTAGAAACAGTCTCAATGAAGGCAGTGCCTGCAAGCACAGGACCCGACCTATATCTGACTGCCTCTGCTATGGGGGTGGGGGTACCCAGCCAGGCATCTTCTGCTGACAACAGCTCAAAACTTGATGTCTTGACCATGGAAGTGGGGAAATTGATGAGATGCCTCCAAATGCTTATCACGCCGCAGACAGAGATGGCACCAAGGCTTCCAGTTAGTAATACCCCCGCCCTGGCTCCCAGTGTGAAGCCTCAGCCAACTCAAACTCCAGAAAGTATGTTTTGCTATAATTGTGGGAAGGATGGGTACATGAAGAGAGAGAATGCCAGTCTCCAAAAGACACAGACGAAGTTGTATATAGGCTACAAGGAGAGCTTCGGAGAACAAATCAGTGGTTAAGAGTTGCACAAAACAATCCCAGTGAGGGTCTCAAAAATGCTAACTCATGTTCCTTTGTGGCAAGGTCAGTTGCCCAGGCCTTCACTACTGCTCTCCAGACTGGTCCAGAATAGTGAGGTCCCTCCATGGAGACCACTGTAAAGGTAAATGGAGTGTCCACAAGAGCTGTATTAGACAGTGGCTCCCAAGTGACAATTATGTTCCAAGATTGGTATCAGAAGCATTTGTCTGATGTACCCTTACAACTGTTGGAGGGGGTTACATGTCTGGGGGTTAAGTGAGAATGCCTACCCCTACTTTGGATATATCCAAATTTGGCTGTCTTTTCCCACCTCCGTGGCTGGATTGGCTGAGCAACTAGAGACCCTGGCCTTAGTGTGTGTCCCCCTACTGGACTGTATGATGGGGTTCTGCTACTAATTTGGACTAATGCGCATATGTTTGGATGGTTGGTGCAGTTGTGTTATGAGAAATAGGGGTCACAGACTGGTAGAGCTTTATGAATTCCGGCATTGATCAAGAAGGTCTATGATGCCCAGAGAGAGATGCTGATAAAGTGGAACCAGAGGAACGGGTTGGAGTTGTCTGGAAAAAGGATCCTGAGTCTCTGATCCTGGCACCAAATGCCCAGTGTATCTTACAGGAAGAGGTCCGTATCAGAAAGGATGTCAAGAATAAAATATTAATGCTGGATGCACCAGGTGATGGAAAATTGCCAGAGGGACTGCTGGTCAAGCCTAGTATTTTGCCTGCTAGAGCCCATGCTTATGCCAGAAGGGTAATGGTTCAAGTTCATATGTGTCTGACAGAGATTCGAGTAAATAGAGGTTGCACCTGGTTAATGTGCATTGTGCAGACACTGCAGTGCTACCCAGTAGCAAGAGTTTGGGGAAGAATGACAGAGTAACATCTGACCCGTTTGATTTCGGTGACTCCCTGTTGCCAGCTGAATGGAAAGTGAGGATCAGTGAGAAACTTGCCCAGAGAGACCAGGTGTTTTCTTTAAAGGAATGGGATGTAGGATGCATGCAAGGAGCTGAGCACCATATCTGGCTGCATGATGAAAGGCCATTTCGTGAGAGGTCTCGACGCCTGGGCCCTGCTGACATAGATGATGTGAGACGGCATCTGCAAGAGATGCTTGCTGCTTGTGTAATACAAGAATCCAGAAGCCCATATGCTTCCCCTATCATGGTAGTGAGAAAAAGGAAAGGGACAGTAAGGATGTGTGTGGATTATCGCACTTTAAACCGTCGGACTATCCCTGATCAGTATACAATGCCCCGCATTCAGGATGCTTTGGACTGCCTGAACGGTAGCAAGTGGTTCTCTGTGCTGGATCTTCACAGTGGGTACTACCAGATCCAGATGGCCCCAGAAACTGTGAGAAGACAGACTTTATCTGCCCGCTTGGTTTCTATGAGTTCATGAGGATGGCGCATGGGATTTCAGGTGCCCCAGACACTTTTCAGCAACTGATGGAGTGTGCAGTGGGGGACATGAATTTATTAGAGAGCCTAGTGTACTTGAATGATGTTATTGTGTTTGGCAGCTTGCTGGAGGAACATGAGAGTAGATTGTTCAAGGTGTTGGACCGACTGGAAGACTTTGGCCTGAAACTGTCCATCGATAAATGTCAATTATTCCAAACATCTGTAAAGTATGTGGGACACATAGTCTCCACCAAGGGAATAGAGACAGACCCGAATAAAGTTGAGGCCCTGACCACCTGACCACAGCCCCACAATCTAAAAAAACTGCAAAGATTCCTGGGATTCTATGGTACTATCGCTGTTTCATCAAGAGCTATTCAAGAGTGATCCATCCTTTGTGCAACAGATGTAGCCATGACTCTAGATGACACATCATTGGAGTCCACTGCAGCATGGAATTGCACCTTGGATGCCTCAATACCATCAGCAGCCACCTGCTCCAGCTCCTTGGCAGCTGGCCAGGGACCTGTTTGCTAAAGCCATGACAGTGTCCCATCTGGATTTTTGATACCTAGCAGTATAGGCCATATAACTGGCCTGTCTGAGTCCCAAGGATGCTGCCATGTACTGTTTCTTTGCCATGGCATCAATCCTCCTGGAGTTCTTGTCCGGGGGGTGTGAAGCCAAGGGAATGTTTGCCTTATCACCCCAACATGGCTGCATTGTTGTGTAAGGAACTCCGTATCTGAGCCTGACAATGTATACCTCTTGTCCATTCTTTTATCCACAGGAGGTATAGTGTTAGGAGTCTTTAAAATCTTAAATGTCTGTTTCCCAAAAGATTTGTGCAAGGAACAGACAGCCTCCTAGACTCTGGGATATCCATCATTTCTACATTGTCAGGCTCCTCCTGGTCATCCACAGCTTCTTCCATAGGAAGCTGGAGGGTTTCAGCCACTTTTTTATAAAACATGAAATGGGAGGGGGACTCAGAAAGCTTAGGAGGAGACACTCCTGAAGGTCTATCTGGGGAGATGTCCGGGTCAACAGGCACATCCAGACTTTCAAAACCACATTCACTTTCCTCATACTCCTCTTCCTCCTCCTCTGGTTCATAAAATTCCTCTAAATCATACTCTTGAACCGTGGAACCCATGGCGAACTGAACCTGCCTGATGGTGCCGGTTCGTTGGAACCGTAAGCGATTGTACAATCTTTGATCGCTTTGGCTATTTCTTCAGCGGTTGGAGAGGAAAGTTTTGGCTCCACACCAGCTGATTTTTCTTTTCTAGTTCTCTTAGCCGGAACCGACTCCTCAGAATCGGCTCTCCTTTTGCCCGAAGTCTCGCCCTGGTCAGAGGGCACTCCTTCTGGTTCGGTTTGAACCGAACCGGGCTGGCCATCCGGTTCAGCGGACTTTTTGGCCTCCCTTTCCCTGAGCCTACCAACTCTCTTTTCTAGGGTAGCTGCAGGGACATTTTTACAAATCTGGCAGTCTGCATTGAGGTGGTCAAACCCCAGACAATAAACACAGGTGGTGTGGGGGTCAGCCTTAGCAAAGACTTCCCCATACACACTACAGTGTTGAAACCCAGTGGGCCGGGTTTTTCTTTTGGGTTTCTCAGACATTGTGCCAGTCCTAACCAAACTTACCCTTTTAATGGCAATCCGCCAGGCAAGACCCTCTTATCGGTTCCTGACCATGTCACGGGTCGTGGAAAAAAACACAATAAAATCCGTTTTTTTTAGAACCGACAAGAACCGGTAACCACACTCTAAAAGTACAAATTAAGATTTTCTAACAACTCGATCGGTTCAAACCGAACTGATGAACCGTTCACAAGTTCCACACAGAATAGAATAAAATAAAACCTATCTAGTACTCACAAATACCACAGACAGAGACTGAACCGACAGGTTGCAGTTTAAATTCCGTCGAAAACCGAGAAAAACGGTACTTTAACCAACAAAATGAACCAAGCAGAAGGAGAAATCTCCGGAGCGACTGTTCAGTGAGGCGGAGTAAAGAATCTGACTGTTTGAGTTTAAACAGCAACAGACAGAGTCTCAACCGAGCTCAAGCTCAGCGTTCCATGCCTGGCATGGAAAGTTAACTCTTTCATCTCCGGGGCAGTTCGAAGGTTGGGACTCACTGCTACTGTCAGAATACAGCAAGACTTCATGTTGTTTGAATACAATGAATTAAGGAAAGGGATGTAGGAGCATTTGACGAATACAGTATCGTGTTAAAGAAAATGGTGCAGCATTTAAGATTTGATAAGACCCTGACACTTCATATACCTCATTTTAAAAATGTAAAAGGTCAATGCTGCAAAACATTGGAATGCAATACATCCTGACATAAGGAATGCTAACAGTTTAAATTGTTTTAGGAACTTGTATAAACAGTGTTTATCGTCTGAAGCAAACTAACTGTTTTTAGTATTTGTTAAGTTGATTTATGTGTGTATTTGTGTCCAGAGTCATGCCTGTAACAGAGCCTTTCAGCCCAGTGTACTCACCTGGTGAGTCGGATAGCAGGGAGAAGGCACCTTCCAGGGAGAGTGGAAGGCCTCTCCCAGAGAGGGAGGAGGAGGAGATGAATGAGGGGAAGTTACCAAGACAAAAGTGGAAGGGGGAGAGACAAGAAGAGGAGGGGCGGGGCACAAGGTGGACTGTAGTATCTTTGAATGCAAGGAGCTTAGCAAACAGGGTGGCAGAGTTCCAGGCAATGATTGTAGAGAGAGAGCTAGATATTGCCAACATCTCAGAAACCTCGGCCACCCAATACCATGACTGGGATCTTATGATCCTGGGTTACAGGTGTTCCCAGGGACCCGGGGATGGAGAGGTGGCTAGTTGTGTCAGGAGGGATACTGTGTACCAGGGATGAGGAGGCCAGAAGCCATATGGTGTTGCTCTAATCCCTAAAGGTAAGAAGCTCAGGATAGGAGTGATGATAGACCACCCTCACAGAGTGAGGAGGTGGATAAGGAGTTGGGGAACAAATCAGGAAGGTCAGTGGCAAAGGGAATTTTTATTCTTTATTTATGATTTTAAACAAGCACATGGAGAACAGCTTGACAATCAAGTGAATCACGAGGGTACAACTAATACAAACATCATTCTTTCGAAGTACTAATGCATTTATTATATGTCCAAAGATATACCCATTCTAATAGATTGGTTTCTATTTTAATTCCATTATGGGAAGGGGGGTGGAGGGAGTCTGTGTCTTCCTTTGTTGTACTCAGTTTTTGGAGGGCTCTTCCATAAGAGGGGAAATACAGTTATAGTGGGAGATTTCAACCTACCTGCGGTTCACTAGCTGACAGTAACTACAGCACATGCCAGGGAAAATGTGCTGCTGGAGGCTATCCAAGATGGCTACCTAGTGCAAGGGGTGCTGGAACCTACTAGAAGGGGGAACATGCTGGAGTTGGTGCTAACAAATGGTGATCATGTCCAGGATGTGGTAGTACAGGACCCTCTAGCACAAAGCGACCACCACTCAGTGTGATTCCTCCTCAACACAGGGAGAGAGTCGGCTAAGACCAGGACAAGAA
This sequence comes from Neoceratodus forsteri, assembly GCA_016271365.2. NCBI lineage: Eukaryota > Metazoa > Chordata > Ceratodontiformes > Ceratodontidae > Neoceratodus > Neoceratodus forsteri. The sequence continues at coordinate 5,488,207 of CM028129.1, forward strand.
TGCTGGACTTCAGGAAGGCAGATTTTGCCAGAATGGCAACATCCTAGAGGGTTATTTAGCTAAAATTAACCCAGTGATGGATGTTCAACAGAAGCGGGCAATCATTAGGAAGGGTCTGAATGAGGCCACGAACACGTGTGCCAAATCTCAAAGTAAGCAGTCCAGGTCCAAAAAACCTAGCTGGCTCAGCAAGGAAGTGGCATGGAAGGTCAATCAATCAATCAAAAATTCATTTATAGTGCACTTTTCTGCATGGCAAAGTGCAATTACATATTAAAATAATATCAGACATAATAAATAACAACATTAAACAGTAAAAGTAGCAGTAAACTTATTCAAACGCTAGTTCAAACAAATAGCTTTTTAGGGACACCTTAAATGACTCCATGGACAGACACTCTCTAATCTGATAAGGTAGAGAATTCCACAGGGTTGGGGCCATAAAAGAAAAGGCTCTGGCCCCAGATGACTGAAAACAAACCCTGGGAATCTCTAGCAATCCCTCGTCAGCGGAGCGGAGTAGGCGAAGAGGGCAGTACGATCGAAGAAGATCTTGCAAATAGCCTGGTCCCTGACCGTGTAGGGTCTTATAGGTCAGCAACGCGACCTTGAAAGTGATTCTCCACCGCACCAGCAGCCAGTGCAGTTCACGCAGCACAGGGGTGATATGGCACGTTCTTGGTAACCCAGTCAACAACCTGGCTGCAGCATTCTGCACCAGCTGCAGGCGACGAAGATCCACTCCCAGCAACCCTAGATATAGAGCATTACAGTAATCAAGACACGAGGAAACAAAGGCGTGGACCAACACAGGAAGGTCATCGTGTGGAACAAGGTGTTTTATCCGAGCAATATTCCTCAGATGATAAAAGGAAGACTTGACAGCGGCCAACACCTGTGCCTGCAGTGTCAGCCCATTGTCAAGAATTACACCCAGATTTCGCACCAGTTCAGAGGGTCTCAATTGGTTACCCCCTAGTACAAGGCCAGAGGGAAACCCAGGAGTCAACTTTCTACACAATGACCCGGGTCCACAACCAACACCTCAGTCTTATCTGGATTCAGTTTCAACCAGTTAGCACTCATCCAGTCCTGGATCTCAGCGAGGCAGTTGTTAAAGACCGATAATGCGTTATTCTGTTCGGGTAGGAAGGACATATAGAGCTGAATATCATCTGCACAGCAGTGAAAACTCAGCCCATAATGCCTTATAATGTCTCCCAACAGCAGCATATATGCCGTGAACAACATTGGGGAAAGTACAGAACCCTGTGGCACCCCACAGGACAGAGCAAAGGGGGCTGATGAAAAAATTCCTGAAACTACTCTCTGACTGCTGCCTGTGAGGAAAGAGTGGAACCATCTGAGAACTGTTCCCGACAGCCCACAGAATAGCCACAGGCAATCTAGCAACATCCCATGGTCCACGGTATCAAACGCTGCAGAGAGATCAAGGAGGACCAAGATCAAATGGCTCTTCTGATCTCTCGCTATTAGGAGATCATTAAGTACCCGAACCAATGCTGTTTCGGTACTATGCCTCTTCCTGAAACCGGACTGGAGAGGATCATAGACCTCATGGGTGGTAAGAAAGTCATTGAGCTGCAACGCAACTACTTTCTCAATAACCTTGCCCAAAAAGGGCAGGTTAGAGATCGGTCTGTAGTTAGCGAGACAGTCTGGGTCAAGGGAAGATTTCTTCAAAAGGGGTGTCACAACAGCCTCCTTTAAGGGCTCTGGAAACACCACTAGGTCCAAAGAGCGCCAGATTATCTCAGCAAGGACTGGTCCAATCACATCCATGCACCTCACAAGGAGGCGCGCAGGACCAGGATCCAAACTACAGCAAGTCGGTCACAAGTCCTGGACAATCTTCACGATCTCCATGATCGCTGGCCAGTCAAAATCTGTCCAGGTAGACCGAGGGCCTGTAACCCTACATCGATCCCTGCAATGCTCATTAGAATGTGTACTGTGGATCTCTGACCTGATTGATGACACCGTATTCGCAAAAAATCAAGCAAACTCATCACACTATACTTGTGAAAAGGCTCTCCGATTCCGCAGACAGGCTGGATTGCACAGTCTGTCCATGGTCCGGAAGAGCTGAGCTGGTCGATTTCTTGATGCAGCTATCTCCCTGGACAGGAATTCTGCCTTCTTAACGGATATTTCTGATTGATAGTCCACATAATGGGCCATCAATCTAAGCCTGTCATCTTCCAGGCCGGATTTCCGCCAACAACATTCCAATCTTGGCCCCACTCTCCTCAACTCCCTCAATATCCCATCAAACCAAGGGGACCGAGGGCGAAGGGAGAGGGGACGAACACGGACAGGTGCTATGGAATCCAGTGCCCTCAGCACCATATTATTATAGTGCACTACTAAGGCATCTGGTTCCATGCACTCCTTGGGCCAACTCGATAGGTCCAGTACCGCCATCAGACCCTCAGGGGTAACTCCCCTCAAAGGGCGGTACTGGACCATCTCCAAAGGGGTAGGTCTCACAGGGGGGTCGCAAAACTGAACCTTATGGAGTGCTAGTCAGACCACTCAACTGGTTCCACCCCCAGTTCCGTGATCTCCATCCCCAGGGTGAACACCAAATCCAAAGAGTGACCTTGAATATGGGTAGCAGCGGTAACAACCTGTGTGAAGCCCAACAAAGTCATCAGTTGGAGGAAGTTTTGACCAAAGTGCGAGAGTTCATCGTCGACCCAGGCATTGAAGTCCCCCAGGACCAACCACCTGGAGGGCTCCAATACCAGGTTGACAATGAAGTCTGCAACTTCCTGCAGAAAAACTTTCTCGTCACCGGGTGGACGGTAGACGAGTAAGATTCTGCTACCCACACCTGCTCCCATGATACTCTCAAAGGATCTGGGGGACTCCACTGGAACCTTCACAAGGCCCAATTCTGATTTAAAGCAAATAGCGACCCTCCCACCCCTTTGATCCAACCTCGGGCAATGTATTACCGAGTACCCGGTTGGAACTGCTGACTCCAACATGGGGCCAGCATTTTCATCCAGCCAGGTCTCGGTCATGCAAGTCAGGTCAGATGACTCAACAAGATCAGCAATAATTGCTGTCTTGTTTTTTATAGACCTGGCATTGCATAACACCACCCGGGTTGGATGAGAGGCCTTGGAGGAGCGGGCCACTTGCCCACTCTCAGTGGAACCCTTGGGTATGGGAACCAGGCATCGCACTCCCCTATCCTGGACCCATTTCGCCTCAGGACATCTCTCCGACCTCACCACCCTAATTCGCTCACTCCGCTCCCCCCTCATAGCCAAGCGACACCCCTCCCCCTCCGCCTCCTCCATGCAATCCCTAAGGTACGACAATGCCTATATACCTCGGGTAGCAACGGGGAGCTGTCGAAAGGGCACAGGTCCCTCAGCCTAGAGGGGGAGTAGCGCCTGCTCACAGAAGCCCGGTCCCAACACATGCTGACAAATATTTAAAACAACTATAATCAGCCAATTTGATTATACTGTCAAAACCCACTAAAATATCTTCAACAACAACCCCTACCAACAAATAATTATAAACAAAACAAAATTATTCCAATACATGAAAGAGAGAAATAGAATTATAAACTCCCTCCTAGACTTTTCACAACCGGGGGGGGGGACAATTACAATGTTCTTCACTGCCAGGGAAAGGAACTGTAAAATCCAGTAAATAAATAAAGTACATGGACGCAGGGTCCTCTCACCACCCAATCGTCCAGGCAACAAAAGCAAAATAATCCACAAAAAAGTCAGGAGGAAGTCAGCAATCCTGTTAATCAGGTCCCAGGATTAAATGCAGCCGAGACCAAAAAACATCAGAACCAGAGATCCAAAGGCTGAGTCGACATACAGTTTTACTGTTGCTGGAAGAACCCACATTAAATATATACAAAATCAGCAAAGTCCAAGAGGGTAGCATCGTTCAAAAAAAGAGATGTGCAAGAACAAGGGGGCACAATTTGAAGATGGGGGGGTGGCTCAGAGGTAATTTAAGGAAGTATTTTTCACAGAGGGTTATGGATGCATGGAACAGCCTTCGGAGGAGGTTGTGGAGTCAAAACAGTGGTTGAATTCAAGCATGCATGGGACAGTCATAAGGCAATTCTAGGGGGTGGGGGTAGGAAGAAGCAGGCTGCTGGTTAACTAGGATCTGAAGCTTATCCATTAGGTAGGGAAATGGGCAGACTGGGTGGGCCAAGCAGTCCTTATCCGCCGTCAAATTCTATGTTTCTATACCAGTCACTTAGAAATGTTTATAAAAGTTCCAGAAGCTGAAGATTCTCCCTCAGTTCTTTAGATTCCCAGAATAACACTCCTTTTTAGACCTCTTGCTCCTACCAGCACATTGTTATTGGGATGTCTTTAGAGCACTTCCAGATATTCAAAACCTCCAGTAGTCAATGAGTAGCAAGTCAGATAAAAAGAACTCTCCGGACCCTCTCCCAGCCTTGGTGAATTAGCAGATCACAAGCACTCTCACTATCTAATTAAAGAAAATTGTTGAAATATCAGTGTTTCCAGTCCCCAGGCCCTCTCACGCCCTGGGGAACCAGTGAGAAAAAGTACAGGCACTCTCACTGCCAGCTGAGTAACCATAAATCAACAGAAAATTTGAAGTCTGACCATAAACGAATGGACAGATAAATAAGCAAAACATATATTAAACCACTTTGAGTTCTGAAGAAAAAAGAAAGTGTGCAGAGCACTCTCACTGCCCATACACCCACGTAGCAGAAGCCAGGAAGGAAGGCAGAATGAGTTTTCAGGAGCACAGTTCACAGCCAAGAAAAGTGGTCTAACGGACCCACCGGTAATCCACTTTAGTGCAAGATGTGAAAGGTAATAAGATTAAGCCAAGTCAACAAACTCCTTCAAAAATCTTCCTCAGCAGCAACTCCATACTAATGTTGCCTGTTTTGAGCAACCATCCAAGTCACTCCAAGTGGGGCCAAAGGCGAGCACGATGGTCAGAGAGAGCAACAGAGGAGGTAGATAGAACACTTCAGTCATACCATTCAGAGCTCGCTACCTCCCCGTCTGCCCACAACCTACGGCTACAGATACCCTGACGAACCAACCCCTAGGCTGAACCTCAGGGCAGCTTAGGAAAAACCCCGGTTCCCCTCCGTCTCCCCGGAGGCCACACAAGGCGACTCCTGCCTGGTCGTGGACAGCACAGCGGGGCAGCTACCCAAGGCACAGACGGGTCCCTCACACGGTGAAACGGGTGCCTCCACCCGGAGGTCAGGATTGGTAGTGGTCAAACTAACCTGGGCACAGCCCTACAGGACACTGTAACCCCCCTCTTTCCCTTCTAGTGGCCTGAGCAATATACAATAATCACTTTCACAGTACACCTTGTACACCATACCAGTACCCACACTGTTTGCACTTACCATCAGGGCTGGTTCCTCTGGCTCGACCCTGGGGACCCCCCGTAAAACAAGGTTATGCACAGTAAATAGTAACAGTACAGTACTCTTGGCACAAACCGGAACCACAGTCGAGTTAAATGCAGCAAAAAAGTCAGATCTGATTTATTCAGGGGACATGAACAAGGAAGGGGTGTAATCAGGCTGATTGGCTTAAAGGCTATATTAATCAAATAGTTATGCACGTGCTTTAAGTTCCCACACAGTCATACACTCTGGGTACCCAGGTAGAAGAGGGTGGGCTAGCCAGGAACATTGCAGTTGGTTGGGGCCCTGTGATGGAAGAAAAGCAACATGCACAACACACACTACTTGTAATCCGGAGCCGAAGGGCTCAGTTTGTGAAAGAAAAAGCAACAAGACAGATGACAACACTTTAGATTTAGCTGTTGTTGCAGGGAGCTACCCTGATGTTTACTCATGATACCCAATACTGGACACAGGCAGGATGAAATCGAGACTGCAGGTTGTTGAGTTGGAGTGCCCGGAGAAGCGAGGCCCACACGAATCACTGAGGTGTCATTCCTGTTCAAGTGCTGAGCAGGGGGCTGATCCCCAGGCAGGTCTCTCGTCGATGGCTTTCTCTGTGCAGCGGGTAGTCGCGCTGGTCCAGTGTGGCAAGGCCCAGGCCCAATGGAGATGATTTTGGATTCAGTCTGTGGGGCTGGATGCGGCTTCCAGCAAGCAGAATACAGTTCCAACCACATTGGGAAACCAAATCGCGACCCACTAGCAGCACACAGCACATTTTCACGTAAGGAAATTCTAATGCAGTTTCCAGCAAGCAGAACACAATTCAAACCACAGTGGGGGACCAGATCACGACCCACTATCAGCACACAACACATTCACATGTAAGGAAATTCCACTGTACCAGGCAAAAGGCTCTCCGGTTGCAATTACAGAGTCTCTGCACAATCTGGGAGTTCAGAGATGGCTGGAAGTCCAGACAGGATGATCGCATTCAGCAAATCTTCGGTCTTCTTCAGGTAGGACACTGGTCACAATTCAGTGGCTTACTTCGCTCTCCAAGTTTGGATTCAGTCCGAAAAAGGCACAAGTTCCCTCTCTGGGACAGCGAGCAGGCATGCAGGCCAAAACTCAGGCCTTTCCACAGTTCTCCCACGCAAATCTACGCTGGGGCTGCTGCTTGAATCATTCCCTTCTGGTTAGTTTTACAACTGGCAGTCTGGTTTGGAAGCTGGGAGTTTTCCAGGCACTGTGCTCCCTCCTACTGTCAAGTACTTTGTCTGTTACTAGTACCACTCCCCCCCCCATGCCAAGTACTAAGTCTGTTACTAGGTACAGCACTCCTCCCTCATGTCATACTTAGTCTCCAGTTTCAAAGCTGGCAGTGTGCGCCACAAAAGTAATAGCGATGCACTTGAGATGGCGCGCAGCCAGCCTGGATGCCATATTCAGACAGGTAGCCGGCACAGCCCAATGTATGCTGCTTGTATGAATATGGGACTATGTTACTGCCGGGCATAAATACAATGCGCGGTGGCCATGACACAGCCACCTGCAGGAAACTGAGTCCCGGGAGCAAAGGGAGAAAGCATGTTCCAAACAGGAGAGAGCCTTTGCTCCAGGCAGCCATATTCAACATACATTACGATAATGACCACATATGGACTGCAAAGAGCGGAGGGGCCATTTGCACATCATTATGTTGCCATTAGTGGCTCTGCACAAGGCCACCACACGTGAATCTGCAGAGGCATTATGCAGAACCTTGGCCTCCCCCCACCCCATCCTCAAGTAGTGTGCAGACAGTATGAGCTGTCATTCCCTGGCAGCCTGGTGGTCCCACTGCCAGTCCCAGTACCCACTGATACAATACTTATCCTTGCTGTCTCTGGCAGTCTAGTAGTCCCCCCTTCCTGGCAGGCACTGATACACCTCTGCACGCCCTTCCCCTCCCACCCACTAAGTACCCACCATCCACACCCCCTGTCTGCACCCAACTTACCCTCCAAACATCAAACCTGCTGCCGTCCCCGGCTCCCCACTGCAGTGATAGGGAATGGCACAGACCTTTTGCTCACCACCTTGGCAAACTGCCGTCTGCATAACAAGGCGTGTACAGGAGAAATATTTATTTATTTAACAAGCATAATTTTATCTCATTTATTTATTTTGTTATACTTCATTAAAGTTTCATACATTAGGGTATCATTTGATTACAATACAGATACATTTCCTTTTTCAACAGTTCCTTTGCAAAAATGATAACTTTCCAATTACCAGTTTATAAGGTAGTTATATTACCAAGCAGATATTAGAAACACTCTAAAAATAAACTGTAAGTCTACCCTACTTCATAGTCGTATTCCATACTGGAAAGTGGAATAATGAACACCATTATTAACTTTTTCCAAAAAAATACAACACATAATCTAAAAACAAATTAAAATAATACAAAAATAAAACAAGACGAGGTCACTGTATATGTCCTATAGTTTATCATACTAATATACATATGGTGCTATCAAGCTGATTCCTCCCTGAGTATCATGTCACACTTATTCCTCAGCAAAAGGGGGTACCCATAGCACCCTTTGTTATCCCATCCCCAAGTAGGGTGGAAAGAAGAGGTGGGGCAGAGAGGGCAGGAGGAGAAGAAGGGGGGGGGCAAGGTCTATGACACTCACTCTGGACTGTCCATCTGACCTTTCCATAGTTCCCATCTCGTCCACCTATTCTGCAATGCCGGCAGCCTTTGTTGGAGTTTATAGGTGATTTCCTCCATCTGGTATATTTAGGCAACAATTTCCCGCCATTCTGTGCCATCTGAGGGGATGGGCTGAAACCACCTCCTGGTGATAGTCTTAAAGGCAGTGGCAGTCAAGACTTGCCACAGATATATTGCTTCTTTGCCCTTTATTCCCATGGGCAATTGCCCAAAGAGGAAACTGGCAGGTCCCAATTGATCTCAGATCTGGAATATCTGTAGAAAATTATTAATAATTTGGTGCCAGAATTGCTGTAGGTGTGGACAAGACCTATATACATGAGCCTGGGTGGCCCTTGGTTCACCACATTGTCTCCAACACTCTGGAGGGACACCTCGGATTTGTTTAGCTACCACTATGGGGACTCTAAAATATCTTGTCCTCGATTTCCACATGAATTCTCGCCACATGGGTGAGGAAGTAGTAGACCCAGGGTGTCTCCACACGTTCTCCCACTGTCTCTCTGTAAGTTCCAGTCCCATTTCCCCCTCCCAATCCTGCTTAAATAGCCTGTGGTGGACCCCAAGTTCTGAATATACCTTTTGTATAAGACAGAGATAGCTCCGGTGCCTGTGTCTAATTTCCAAATCTGTTAGAACACATCTTCCTCTGTTTGCTTTTTGTTCAATACTTGTGCCTTTCTACTTTTTTGATGGATGTAATTACATAGCTGGTAAAACCTCATACGATCTGATGGGAGAAGATTGAAACATGTCTGGGCTGCCTCAAATAAGAGTATCCCACCCTTCTGCAATAGCTGCTAGGGGGCTTGTAGGCCCTCCCGGGCTTTACTATAGAACCAAGGGTCCAGTCTCGCTGGGCCAAAAGAGGGATCAATCGACCATCACTGATATTTCCAGCACTGTTCCTTAAAAAATTTTCCCCCTGTCCCCCTCCTCCATCCCTCCAGGGTTGTCTTGGTCCCAGAAAGGCATTGCTGCCTCTGTGGCAATTGTTCCCTAGGTTGCCTCACAGGTTGGATGTCCCCAAAGCAGGGCAATCCTCATCTGTGTTGCTGTCCAATAACCTGACAGACAAGGAACTGCAAGTCCACCTTGTGACTTAGGGAGGTATAATGTCTGTTTCCTTACGCTGGGCCTTTTTTTTGCCCATATAAACTTCATAAGCATGCACTGCCATGTCTCCAGTTCTTTCTTAGGAATTACACAAGGGGCTCCCTGGAATAAATAAAGGAAAATTGGGAGTGCATTCATCTTTACCGCTTGTACTCGTGCATGTAATGGTAAAGGCAGAACATTCCATTCCTGTATGTCTAATTTTAGTTTTAGACACAAACTCCAATAGGCAGCAGAGAAAATGCAGCCAAAACTCTAAATCTGAGGTGCGGTTAGAAGCCTTGTGTCTTTGGTTAGTGATTCTATTCTTTTCTGTTGTTATTTTTTCCCCTGCTTTTGCCACCCCTTCCCCCACAGTGATCATGGATCACAACAGCTGCATCCTTCCTCTGGCTGAGATGAGGGAGGGCTGGCAAGTGAGCTGTTGACTTGACAGCTAGTGTCAATGCCACTACCTGGATCTACTGTACCTGCTAGGGGGTGCACAAATACTGTGCAGCCTGCACCCTTCCTATTTGGGAGCACAGTGCCTCACCTCTGTGACCCTCACGTCCGGCAGCTGTCGGCCTCACTTTGGGATTTTGGGGCTCACGTACAGACCCCAAGCAGAATCTTAAATGTTTTTACTTGCAGGCTGGCCTGGTGGCCCTAAGGGCTGAGGCGTGTTCCAAGCACCTTACCTCCTGCCACGCCAGTGACCAGAGTTTCAAAATGAGCTCTGGGAATCGGGGGTCAAGGGGGAGGATTGGGAGATGATCGAGCAGTCGCTAGGCAGCTCTCATCTCTTGGACTGGGATGGCAAGTTTCCTTGCTCTGGGCTGATACCCAGTGGCGTCTGGATGTCAGAGCAGAGGTTTGGAAAGCTGACAATGTCGGGAGGGTGAAAGAGACTGTGGTTCCTGGGGCGCATTTGCACCTCCACGTGCATGCACCCCCTGTGCCACCCCAGTTCCGGGTTCAGGGAGAAAACAGAAACATATGTCCCTCTGCTGCCATATCTGATGGCTGGCAAAAAATGTCAATGTAGTTTTTTAGCAATAATATATTTCTGACATAATTAGATTAGTCATCAGTATATTTATATTTCTTGCAGATGTTTTTAAATTATTTTTTTTGTAAGGGATACCGTCCAAATGGCTTAAATGCCTGGCTCTAATGCCCTCATGATAAAAGTGTTTATATGTCAGCTCCATACATGCAACTCTGTCTCAACTGTGAAATCTTCAAGTTGTGTGTTGACAGTTATTTGTTTCTCTGTAATATTTGTTTTGCATTATCAACTTTCCTGTCCTTGTTAAGTGGCCTCAGCAAGGGTGAAGCAGCTGCAGGAGCTGTGAGACTGAGATACACAGTCTGGACAGTGTGGGTTGGAGGCTTGCGTTACTACAGTCCTACATGGCACATGCTCACACATAGATGTACACATGCACACTCGAACACACACGTGCACACATACATTCACACATAGATGTACGCATGCACACACGAACACACACATGTGCACACATACACTCACACACAGATGTACGCATGCACGCATGTACGTAAACACACGGCATCCCTCTCCATCTATGAGAATGCCTCAGGCACAGTTAAACAAGTCAGGTATTCTTTTGCTAAAGTAATATACTCCCTTACTCCAACAGGCACAAATTAAAAAAAAAAAGTGAAAACTCTGCTGCATATAATACATATTAACCTCATTAGAAGGCTGGATGCTGTACCCTACTCACATACAAATGTCTGCCACCTCCTGGCTCCTGGCTACATTATAGCTCATTAAAAGAACCTTCCCCACAACAAGTTCCTTTCTTACTGGTAAAGTGTTTGGTTCTCAAGGGCAAAGGGATAACAATGTTATGAGTCACTTTTTTCAGACAAAAAGGCCAGTTGCAAAATTCATGGCTATCAGACACAAATCCGATGGTGGGTTAAAGGAGAACAGGATGAAGAGTCCCCATCATAGTCTGAAAGCCCAGAAAAGAACTCTTTTAAATGAGATACTGGGCTTACCTATAACCAACAGCACTCCGGATACTGATGACTAAGTCTGCCCTATACTGATGCTACACTGCTGCCATTTTAGAACCCTGTGATGTCATGCAGGGTGTGCTGTGCCTAACCACATAGCAGTAAGACTCAGCTCCTCTGCGCATGACACCATAAGGTTCTAACAAATGATAGCAATGCAGTGTCAATACAGGGCAGGCTTAGTAATCGATATCTCCTGACTGCTTCCAACTACAGGTACGCCCATTCATTATTTAAAAGAGCTTTTTATGAGTTGATGGGCACTACTCATAAACATGTCCCTATGATTTCTCTCCCCCCAACCTATAAAAGAATTTAATAGAGAACAGAGCTTTGCCAGCCCAGTGACATGGAGGGCTGAGGTATCTGTGCCTTACCTTGTGCCACACCGGCGACCTGTGTTCACGGTGTGAGCGGGCCACCAGGGGTTGGCTGGGGAGGGAGAGGATCAAGCATCCGAAGGACTGCTCTCCTCTCCCGGGGAGGGAGGATTGGTGCTCCTGCCGAATGACTGGCCCCGGGTGGAGGCCCGAGAGTAGTGTGGGTTTGTGGGTGCCAAGGAAGGGCAGGTGCTGCAGGATTTCCGCAGATGCGCGCACCTCCACGTACGCACATCTGGCATGTGCGCCCCAGCAACAGGGATGGAATGACAAAAAAATGGAGGAAAACTCCCCTGGCTGCAGATGATGACCAACCCTCCACAGGCTCCGCACCCGGTGACCGGGCAGAACTCTGGAGGTAAGTCCTTGTGATACCGGGGTGACGGGGCTGGGGGAGCGGTCTGAAGGGGGTAGCTAAGGGCGATAAGGAGATAAAAGCCTATATGGAAAAAAAAATAGAGAACAGAGCCAAATCTTTAAAGGAGATCTGCACTGAATCTTTAAGTAATTTTGTTTCCTGCAGAAGGTGATTTATAAATACTGGTTCCAATATTGTTATCATTCCACCTTTACTGGTCTTTTAAGGAGCATTTACATTTTCCCTCAGTGATGTTTGCTACTGCTTTCACTGTGTTGCTGCCTTCTCTCTGACTGATCAGACTGCATTCACATATTTACAGCCTTCTAGAGTGTGGCAACTCACCCCATGCACCTGCTAATGTTCCCAGAGTCACTCGCTTAGGGCAGGACATGGAGATTAAAATTGCTGTGAGGAATCACTTTCTGCCCGTTAACCATGAGACACTGTTTGTCCACCTGAAATCTGGCTTTAGAATCAATAATCCGGTTCTTTGCTGGCTTCACTCAAAGCTCACCAGTCGAATTCAAACCATTAGTTTCAACGCCACAACTTCTCTACCTAAACCAGTGACAGCAGGTGTTCCACAATGTTCAGTCCTGGGCATTTACCGTTCGTACTATACATGGCACCACTGGCAGGCATTATTCAAGCTCTTAGTTTGTCTTGTCTTATTATAGCTAGAGAGAGGAGACACTGATTTATGCCCCAATTACTGTCCTTTACAAGCTATTCTGAATCAGATGTCTTGCTGCCTGGCAGATGTCCAATCATGGGTGACCACTATTTTACTTTGCTTAAATGTTTAAAAACTGAACTCCTTTTATACAATACAAAAGCAAATATCAAATCTCTTAGTCTTTCTGACAGTGGTTTTCAACATGTTTCCTCCGCCATTTATCCAGCTACCACCATCTGAAACTTGGGAGTCCTTTTCCAGCAATCACTGCACTTGGATTCACGAGTCAGTAACATTGTCCAGTCTGCCTTTTACCACCTCTGCATCATTGTGACGATCTAGCCCTACCCAAGTCTTGAAATTTCTGCTACTCAGGTTCACCGTTTAATTTTTTTCTCACCTGGATTATTGCAATTCCCCCCATTTGGTCTTCCAGCCTGTACCCTGCATCTTCAAAATGCAGCAGTGAGAGTTGTGACTGGTTCCAGGGAGTTTCGTTATGTTTCTCCTCTGCTGGCCTTTCTTTACTGGCTTCCAACAGAACACAGAATTAATTACAAAGTACTCATGCTTATATTCATTTAAATGCCACTATAGACTGGCTCTCTCATACTTATCGGAACAACTTCATCAGCCTCTTCTATCTCACTGACTTCATTATTCTGATGGACTCCTCTATAAGGTTCTTACCATGAGACAAGTCACATCTGGCGACAGAGGCTTTTCCGTCCATGGTTAGCATCTCTGGAACGGACTTCTACTGGTAATCCAAATGTACTGACCTGTCTTATTCAACTTGCTTTTAATACACCCTGACCACTTCGATTGTATCCTGACATTGATCAGTGCCTTGAAAATGTTAGAGGTGCTATAAAAATTGCATTTATTATTATTATTCATTGGTCTCGTGGATGACTACGTGTGTAGGATGCTTGCACAACACAGCAGTGCATGTGCTACTATGGAAGAGGATGTGTGTGACCTTTCGTGCATTCTGTTCTGGAGGAACTATCACTTTTTGGGGTATGATGGAATGGAACCCTCTTGAGGAGGGTTCTATCCCTAGAGGTGCTGAAGGAGCAAGGTCCCTTGGCTGAAGGCACTGTAGGGAGATGCCCACAAGGAGAGAGGCAAGCTGTCAGAGACAAAGGGGGTGGATGGTGAGACCAATGAAACAAGCATCCAGAGGATGCTTGGAGGGGGAAGCATTGTGAGGTTCCCCACTACCCCACCAAACCTCAGGCAAGCCTGACATTTCACTGGTTTAGTGGATGACTAAGTGTGTAGGATGCTTGTGCAACATGGTAGTGCTTGTGCTCCTATGGAAGAGGATGTGGTTGGATATGTGTGGCCTTTTGCATGCTCTGTTCCGGAAGAACTACCACCTTTTTGGGGTACAATGGCACAGACTCCTCTTAAAGAGGGTTCCACTCCTAGAAATGCAGTAGGAGTGAGGTCCATTGGCCGACAGTACCATGAGGAAATGCCCAAAAACTCAGAGCTGAAGGCATAGAAAACCAACGGGACATCATTATAGTGGCACAGTAGTGCCACTATAGTAAGGGTTGCGCAGCCACTTCTGTTAAATCCAAAGTTTTGCACTTTAATAACTTTGCAACTGTCCTTACACGCTGTGAAAAGTCGACGTACATTGACACTCTTTCAAGTCAGGGTGACGTGAAACGTACGTCGATATTTCACAGCATGTGAAGGGGGTGTCAACTCTGTATTTCATCCAAATAAATTTTGTTACTGACTGCTACACTTATGCAATGGCTCTTTTGTTCAGAGGGTAGCTGAGAGTTCTTTTCGTTTGTTTATTTATATGTGGTGCTTGTATTTCGGCTCCTCCTGTGGCGCCCTTAGCCGTGTTTTTTCTTTTATTCACAGTTTGGGGATGTAGTCTGAAATTTTCAGGGTATATGGGGTCTTGGTCATTGATGTGCCTTTTGAAGATTTGGTAAAAAAATATTAATCTGTTCAAAAGTTATTAAAGTTTGAAGTTTCCCATTATAGCCTATGGGAAAAAATATATGTATGGCTCGAAGGCACTTTTTACTTTTGCAAAAGTCAGTTTTACTTTTGCAAACGGGTTTTGTACTGTCGCAAATCCGCCATCTTGTTTTCAGTTAGCGACGGCTAAAAAACATTGTAATTCAAAAAATACTGCCCCTTGGTAAACATCAACAGTTGTGTTTACCTAATCGGGGCCCAAGGAACTTGATTCTGGCATTAGTTTTTAAAATAATGCCTGGAAATATATTTTTCAATTTTGCGTCAAATTTTCACAAATTTGCGAAAGTATGTTTGCAAAACTTTTGCAAATTGTGAAAACACATAAGTTCATGACAGTTAGTTTGTGAAACTTTTACAAATTTGTGAAAGTACTTTCAAAAAATTGCTGTTTCTTTGCCACTTCATAGCAAAAAAGCGGTTAGGACTTTTGGGCTGAAATCCGCAGGGCTGCAAGGACTTGCCACAGATATGCCTTTTGCTGGCTTCTTGAAAAAATATACAATGGTTTCATAGTTATAACATTCCAAAGTTTTGAAATTTCCCATAGGATAACATTATGGCAGCCATGCCACCTTTCGTGGCTATATCTCGAAAACAGTTCGAGATACAGATTTTTCACTAAGCACAGCTTAGTACACCTTCAGATGTCCTAAGCATGCATGCAGGTTGCCAAGTCATGATTACAATTGCAGTGGAATTTTTTCCAAACTTCCTATGGTTACTGAGATATAGCCACATTTGCAGTGCAAGGGGTACCTGGAATGTCTCGACGCCTGAGCTATGTCCCCCACATATGGATACCATTATGCAATAATGGAACCGCAGAGCCCTCCATTATGCAGTACTGGGGATCATTTAATGATGCAAGATCATTAAAATACTACACTTATGTACAGATGGCAGCGCAGGGCCTCCCACATGAAAATCAGAGACAATTACAAAATGCACGCATGATGGGAGCGCAGGGCCAAGAGGGCCCTACCACAACCACATATGAGTAACATTACATTTTCTCAAAAAGAAGGGAAATGTGTTGCAAAAAACTCCATTAATGCATCAGTTAGGGTTGATATTACAGCGACAAAAGTTTGGAAATTCAGTGTTAGGGTTACCAACCCTACCACCCCCCTACCCTCCACACACCAACAGGCATCGGGGTGTGCCTTGTGGTCATGAGGCCCAACTCTCACCCTATTCTCCTATACTGTACCATGTCAGCTTCCTTACACATGGAATGGGGGTGAGAGTTAGGCCTGATGACCCCAAAGCATATCCCGATGCCTGTTGTTGTGTGGAGGTGGGGTGGTAGGGTTAGTAACCCTAACACCAAATTTCCAAATTTTAGTCACTACCCTAACTGATGCATTAATGGAGTTTTTTGCCATGAATTTTGCTACAGAGTGATGGAAGGCACTGCTATACCAAGGGAAGGAAAAATAGACTTTGTCAGCATATAAGGACTGCTTGGCCCACTAAGTTTGCCATTTTTCCCTGTCTATACTGATGTCGTAGACACTACCTCATCTCCGACTACCTCCTCCCCATTTCTCTATCAAGATTCCCTTCTGTCTATCCCATGCATGCTTGAAGCCCACCAGTGTTTTCTCACCCACTGCTACTGTGGAAGACTCTTTCAGACATCTGCCACTCTTTCAGTGAAGAAGTACTTCCTCACAGTCCTCCTAAACGTCCTCTCCCCTTCTAGCTTTCTTGCATGCCCCCTTGTTCTTGTGCATCTTGTCTTCTGAAAAATACTCCCCAACTGTACATTATTCACCCCCATGAGGTATTTATAGGTCTTTAACATGTCTCCCCCTTTCTCTCTTCCAGGGTGTACATACTGAGATCCCACAGTCTCTCCTCATAGGGCTCCTGATGCAGCCCCTACACCATTTTAGTTGCCCCCGCTCTGGACGGCCTGTAATCTGTCTATGTCCTTCTAGAGACAGCAGCCAGCACAGCCTAGTGGTTAGTACACAAGGCTGTCATCTAGGAGAGGTCTGGGTTTGAATCTGGATTTCCCAAACATTCTGGGGTGCATAAGGAGGGGTATCACCAGCAGAAAAAGAGGGAGGTGGTGTTGCCTTTGTACTGATTGCTGGTAAGACCCCACCTAGAGTACGGTGTTCAGTTCTGGAGACCACATCTCTGGAAGGACACAGACAGTGTGGAAGCAGTCCAGAGGAAGCCAACTAAAATGGTGCAAGGTCTGCATCAGAAGGCCTATGAGGAGAGATCAAAGTACCTAAATATGTACACTCTGAAAGACAGGAGGGGATATGATAAGGAACTTTAAGTACCTCATGGGGAAAAACAAGGTGCAAGAGGGAAGTATTTTTCAGAAAAAAAAGTACTCAATGACAAGGGACCATGATAAGAAGCTGAAGGGGGGCAGATTCAGGAGAGATGTGAGGAAATATTTCTTTACAGAAAGAGTGGTGGATTCCTGGAACACTCTTCTGGTGGAGGTAGTGGGGGCGAACACTGTGGTGGGGTTCAAAAATGCATGGGATAGGCATAAGGGGCTCATAGAGAAAGGAAGGGGGGGGTGAATGGCCTGGAGATCAAGTAGGATCTGTGGTGATACTACAGGCAGGGAAAATGGGCAGATTAGGTGGACCAAGCAGTCCTTACCTGCCAACAAATTCTATATTTCTAGATGTACACTCCAGAACTGGACACAGTACTCCAGGTGGGGCTTCACCAACCATCTATACAGTGGTAACAGCCCCCCTTTGTGTTGGTGATACCCCTCTCTATTCACCCCAGCATCCCACTGACCTACCTACTGTCTTGTCATACTGCCTCACTGCCTTGAGGTCATCTGACATGATTACTTCAATGTCCCATTTTTTTTTTGACTGTCAGTACCTCTTCCCCCCTTTTATACTCTGGGTTTCTGTGCTATAGATGCACGATTTTGCACTTTTTCACACTGAAACACAGCTGCCATACCTTAGACCACTCCTCCAATTTTGTCAAGTCTCTGCTTATTCTCTCCCGTTTACCCACCTGACAGCGACAGTTCAACAGCGAGGTCCCCCACAGCGACTACAGTGCCATGCCGCTGTAGGGGACCCGCTGGAACTGGGCACTGTCTGTTGGTGATCCTGCACCCCGAATCACGCCAGCACTCGGGTTGATAATCCTTAAGTGGGGGTGCAGGCACAGCCTGCGTGGGGTTTGGGGCAAAGCCCCCTAAGAAAAACACAGCCAGTACTTAGAAACCGCCAGCCAACTGCAAAATGCGGTCGACCTGCCGGTTTCGCTGTCGGGGTGGTCGACAGGAAATTTATCGACCACCCATCATGGATTCATTCTCTCCACCTCCTCAGGAATTTCCACCCTATTGCCAAGTTTGGTGTAATCTGCAAAGAGGCATACCTTCCCTTCCAGCTCTTCTGCATGTCGCCTACAAAGACATTAAAGAGACTGGTCCCAGCACTGCACCCTGAGTTACCCCACTGGTCACCTCTCCTACCCGAGTAAGTACCATTTACCACTACGTTCTGTTGCCTATATATCAATCAATTTCATACCCAGTTTACCACCTCAAGACCCACCCCCAAACTGCCCAGTTTATTTATGAGCCTCCTATGTGGTACTTACAGCGCCGAAGGCCTTGCTGAAGTCTATGTAGGCCATGTCCAATGCCCCACCCTGATCTATCAGAGGAGCCACAATCTGGATCCCAACTCCACCAATGGAAGAAATACAAATGAAAACTACCTATCTACTAGTTATGACCTTCATCACGGAGAAGAGGCAAAAGACCTGTGGAGGAACCTCTGGGGATCCAAGGCTTTAGGTTGCCATTCCCTCAGGCCATGCAACTGTCTTTTAAGTCTGGAAAAAACTGAAAACCAACTGCGGAGAAGACGAGAAAAGCTAGGCAACTTGAATGACTTGAGCATTGTGTAACTGAGGAAGTAACAGTGGATTAGCATACTTCAGCAGAAGAAGGAACTCACTCCATCTATTTAACGGGATGATCTTATTAATTTATTGATTGACTGAATGAATGACTGATTTGGTTACCAGATGAATGCAGTGTGCCACATGGCCTTTTCACAGGCATGACTTGGCCAAGACTGTACAGCAAATTGGGAGATAGTGGAGCGTGTCAGACCACTCTTAGAAATACGTTTAATGCGTAAATGATGCTGCGCAAGAATTGCGTAACATGTTACATCGCCAAAATTACTAATACGCGGTGATTGGCGATGGTGTTATATTGTTTGTTAGTCAATGTTGTTAATGTTTTTTTAACTATTTATTTTAAGTGTGTTGCAAGAAAACATGTTTTCTATAAAGAAAAGGGGGGGGACAGCCCCCCCATTACAGAAAATGTTGGCGCGTGCCTCTTGCCACCATTAACTCACTTGACGAGCTCTCGTCACCTCACAAATTGTGTGGCGTAAGCGGCTTACATGTTGCGGCAGATTGTGCAATTCAGGTCGCGTTTATGCTACGCAAGACTGGGTGGTCCGACATTCTACTATCGCCGCAAATTGCAACGATAACAATAACAAAGTACAAAAAAACAAGAAAATACAAAGTAATCATTACAAAAACAAAAATTAAAATAGCATAAAACAGATACACGTCTGACTAAATATGTACACATCTGATTATAACTATACAAGTGTATGACAGCTCAATTAAAGGGGAACAGTCAGCACAAAGGGCCCCATGTGGGGCTGGTCTTAATGTGCACTTTGTGTGCAAAGATATTTTGGTTTACTTACTGTTTTCTGTAGTATAATAGATTGTATCAGACTTATTTTGCTTAGTTCTAGGCTGACATCTCCTGTTACTACAAATCCTAGACTCCCCTACGGCTGACATCAGATTGTCATACAGGCATATGTCAGGAAGCATAACAGACCAGGAGAAGTTCTAACATTTGCGAGTAGAGTTTTATTATTGCCAATAACAATAAAAAAAACTGTACGGGATAGCTTTTCATAAAGGCAGTACAAAAAAATCCTTCATCTGAGTTTCTCTCTCAATTTAAATCTCCATCTCTCTCTTTCTAAACCAAACATTGCCATCTTTCTTTTTACGTCTTTTCCCGGCAATTTTAAACTTTGCATCCTGTCGTTGTAAAGTATGTTTCAAAACTTTGCCACTTTCCTTCCTATGACCAGCCTGAAGAGCACATCTAGTCTTAACAGGTGCAACAAAATAATACATTTTGTCCTAGAGCTGGTTTCCTGTTGACAGTTCTGTAAACAAGCTTGTGGAGGTCAAATGCATCTCTAGGTCAACCCCCTGTATTCCAGATTATTATATTTTCTAATGAACCCAAGTAGCATTCTGCAATTATTTCAACAATACAATTATATATAGGTGTAAACCAACCAAGGGATCCCAGTTTCATATAAAGATTCACATATATTTTATAACCACAGAGAAAACCACTAAAAATCACACCACACCACTTCACTTGTCAGTCCTATGAGACTCTCTCAGGAGGCTGTGCAGCAAAACTCCTTAGGAGCAACTGACTGTTTAACCATGATAAGAACCCTGCCCTGCTCACTGGCCATGGGTATAAGAGGCTTTACCTCAGATTGCTCACTGCTGCACTTGAGCCCTTGCATTCAGTGACACATGCTGCCAGTCGGAGGGATGGCGAGACTGATCCATTTTTATGCAACATCCTGTGGTAGTAGCACATTCAGAGATGTGTTAGTATTGGCAAACGCAGGGAATGCTTTAGTGGGCATATCCCTCGGCCACCAATTAGCGAGTATGCTAGCGATGACGCAAAACTTCAAAGACAGCCAAATCTTGAAAGAAATCTGCCACTCCAATGAGGTACAGTTTCCTCACTGGAACATCAGATGACAAGGCTGTTATGTGCCTTTCCTGGTAAAACATTCCAATAAATGTGGTGGCTCCTGTCGCCCGTCACACAATCCCCAGAAAGCCGACATCAGGGGTGCCCAATCCCCATGTCGGCATGGCTCCCCAGTTCAATTTGTTTACCGATGGGGGTGCCCAATCCCCGTCGGCATCATGTTCCCCCCCAAACTCTTGGCACACTGAAAGCCCACCCCAGTGTACCCCAAATCATTTTTTTCCTGTAAATAAAGAAAACCTTCCCAAAAGTCCTTTTTACCTGTAAAAACCCAAAAAACAAAAGGTCCCTCGTTGTCCTGCCGTCCCCCTCCCCAACCTGCACCCACCCTCTCGTAAACCACCTCCCCCTTACCCCATACTTACCTCCAGAGGGCTGGCACTGCGATCTTCTGTGGAGCAGGAACATGTCTGAACTCTTCAAAAGCCGACGGGAACTGAACAAAATGCGGTAGTTTTATAATGGCAGGCAATGGGGGTTTCAACAAGCGGATATCTCAGTCATTTTGGGGAATTTTAGTACCAGATTTTCAACATGGGGTTCTTGGGACCCCACCTCATGATAATGCACTGTCATCTCGTTGCTCGGTCTCGAAAGGTGATTTTGCGGTCACTGCATGGAATCACCTTTTGGACAATTAACAAGCGACAGTGCCACAGTTCATGAGGTGGGGTCTAAACCATGTTACTGCCATTGATGAAAACATTCTAAAAATTGCTGTTCTGACGTCGTTAAGCAGTTTCCATGCGCTCGTAACTTCAACAGTTTTAATATTTTCACTCCAGATTTTCAACATTGCCATTTTTTCAAGTGTCCTATGAACAGTACAGCTGTCATTTTCACATCCTGACGAAATGTGTTTCGCACCTGTGGTGCACAATAGCACGTCGTGTGGGAAATCAACTTTGGGACACATTAACAAAATCACAGTGCCACCGTTCATGAGGGGAGGTCCCAAAATGTCTATGTTTAAAATGTGGTTAAACAAATCCCAAAAATAATTGCGTTACGGGCATGTGTTGCGCAGTTTGTACGCATGTTCGTGACTTCACCAATTTTTCATATTTTCACTACAGATTTTCAACATTGCCATTTGTTTACAACTCTGCATGAACAGTACAGTTGTCATTTTTCACATTCTGCCCAAAATGTGTTCTCGCACCTGTGGCTCCAAATGGCACAGTCGCTGTGCAAAATCACCTTTCGGCTAATGAACTGATAGTGCCACTATTCATGAGGTGGGGTCACAAAAAGCCCATGCTGAAAATTTGGAGTGAAAATACCAACAAACACCTGGGGCGTTAGGGTTTCCAACCATAACACCCACCCTGTAGAGACTGACAGGCATCAGGGGTGTGACTGGGATCGTCGGCTGTAATGCTCACGCCAGTTCCACCCCACCCCTACCCCCACCCTGCTGCCAGTGACAGGCATTGAGGTGTGCCTTGAAGTCTTGGCCCCAAAGTTCACCCCATTCTCTTATACTGCATCCATCTCAGTGTGTTCCTTATGGAATGGGGTGAGCGAAAGGCCGAAGACCCCAAGGCACACCGTGACACCTGTCAGTGTCTGCAGGGTAAGGTGAGATGAAATGGCGTGGCGTTATAGCCGATGACCCAAAGACACACCCTAACACCTGTCAGTCTCCGCAGGGTGGGCTTGGCGTCAGCTCAATACTTCACTGCCATTCCTATTATGCATCTCTCTAACTCCTGCACTACCAATGCCAATGCCAGCAAGACAACATGCAGCATTGACAAATGCTTGTTTAAATCACTTACATAGGTAGCAACTGCTCTGAAAAGTGGGCACGTGAATTTAAAATGTTTTTCAATGTATGTCTTTTATTAAAAACTTGACAGTATTCAACTGCGGTTTCTGTATAAGACAGTGAAGTAAAACGGTGTCTGAGTATTATAACCTGTCAGCAAATAGCAAAAGGTTCAATAGACACTAATTATTCAGTAGCATTAGAAAATGAAAATAAAGTAGCAGAAGTCCTTACAAGTGTCCTTTATTTATAGTTTGTTAAACAAGTGGAGCCATTGGCCTAAAAACGAAACTGTAGCCGAGTACTGTGCCTCAGTGGTTTGCTAGGAAAATACAATTTGTAAGCCAGAACCCTCTGGTGCCTTTTTGCACCCCCACTGTAGACATAACCATATTTGGTCCATGTTTGTATTTGTAACTCAAACTCCCTCACGGGACATTGTGTAAATCAGCCTATTTGCAGACTAAATTCATAATCAGAATTATCTCTTACTCCTTGCTAGACTGAAGTTACAATATGGCAGCAAAACGGTTTCTTTTCAAACCCTCCGGCTGCAAAACTGACTGGAACATATAATGGGAGCTAAGCAGAACCATCAGGACTCTAATTTGAACTATATTATTTAATCAGTGCTATTTTTTTTTTGGTGTACTTCTATCAGTATGTGTAAGTAAATATCTGATTTGAGTTTACGTGTGTGTGTTTATAAAAGTCTGTTCTTTAGTCAATATTTGTGTCTGGGTGGTTTAGTGTGTGCATGCGTGTGTGTGTGGGGGGTGTTATAAAAGTTTGTTTCTTTAGTCAATATTTGTGCCTCGGTGGTTTAGACAATGTTGTTTAGTGGATAAACCGACATGGCAGTTTCTGCCCAAGGCACCCCATGGTTGGTCCTTCCTCATCCCAATAACTTTGGCTGTAACACAGATTCTCTTCCAGTGTGGAGAAGACCCAGTGTTGAAGTATGCCACTGGACACCCTTCTCCTTGCTCCTTCCCATTTGAGTCACTTCAGTCCCCCCAATCTTCACAAACTCCCTTCATGTGTCATGGAGTCCCTTCACAAGCCACCCAATTTCCCAGCTGCTTCCTCCTTTCCTAAGTGCCAATGCATACCCCAACTGGCTAAGTAATCTGGCTCTCCATTGTTCCCCCCCACATGAACCACTAGGCTCTTCACATCCCTTCCTCCCACAAGCTCCTAGGCATCCTCCTCTCTGTTGCCCCCCTCCCCACTAAGTGAGCCATCAGGCATTTACATAGCCCAACTCTACACAAGTCACTTCAACCCTGTGACTTTTTTTTAATTTTAATATTCTTTATTTTTATTGTTTTTTATATAGTATATATATATATATATATATATATATATATATATGACAACAGGAGTACATCTATACAGTATTGCTCTTTTGTCTTACAATACATAGAATATTCTTCAGGTTGGCAATTCATGTTTCTACAACATCATTCTGTTATATATCAAATGACACTAGATCAAAATTCATATCCTACAAAAATTGGTCACTTTCAATTAGCTCTGTCAGGGAACAAATGTTTCATCCAGAGGAGAGATATAGAAAACCCATGGCCTCCATTGGAGCTCAAATTGTGACCTCATTCCAGCTCTAGAAGCTACTATTCTCTCTAGATAGTATATCTCAGTCATCAATGAATGCCAATCAGAGAGGGTGGGTACTTTAGCCGTTCGCCATAGGTGAGTTATAACCTTTTTAGCTGCTGCTAGGTACGGGTATAACTTATTTCTACTTGGTGGAACTTTTCCATCTCCCCCAATATAAAGCAGAATCATATGATTGGATAATTTAATTTCTGGTCCCACAATATTTTGTATGCTCTTTTCTATATCTAACCAGTATTGGGTAACTTTCAGACAGGCATAAAAAAATATGTGTTATATTTGCCATTTTTTCTCCACATTCTCTCCAACAAAGGTCATGCCCCATAGATACAAATTTAGCAATTTTGTCAGGGGTATAAAAATATCTACTACTACATTTCCATATATATTCTGACCAGTATGATGACTGTCATACTCTCATCGAGTGAGGAACAGGTTCCAACCATTTCTCATAAGTTATCTGAGTCCCTAATTCTCTATTCCATCTCCCTAAGATATCCTCAGTGGATTCCTTCCAAAAATCTCTTATTGCTTTATATATTTGTTCAATTAAATGAATTTGTTCCCTGCCTTCTATAGCGTCCCTAAAAAGGGACATCAACATAGGTATGAGAGAGGGCAGAGTATTTAATGCTAATTTTTTCTGTATAAATGTCCAAATCTGTAAATATCTATAATGATGTGTAAGGGGGAGTTGATATTTTGCCTGTAGTGTGGCAAAAGGCAGTACCCCATTCACATCCAGGTATTGATATAACAAAAGCAGACCTTTTTTCTGCCATTCTTGATGGACCCAAACAGCACCCATCTCCAAAGGTACACTTTCTGTACCTATTAGTTTAAAATAACCAAAAATTTCAGTTAAAGTAGTAGACACCCTTATCTCATACCAAGCTTTTAACGTATAACGGGTTCCAAATGTAAAGTTTTGTAACTGTGGATAAGAATTTTGGGGGACAAATATAATAGGGATAATGTTCACTAGATCATTTAGTATAAATTCCATAAATTTCCATGGTTTCTCTACCTGAGGGTTCAGCCATCTCATCACTATTTTACATGTTACTGCCTTATGATAATCTCTAAGGTTTGGAAGATTACAACCCCCCCTTTGCCACTGGTAACTGTAACAGAGACCATGTGACCCTTGGCTGTTGCCCAGCCCATACAAACCTCAAAAAATTTCTAGCCTAGGATGCAAAGTAGAATTGTGATGGATTAATCGGTAAAGTCTGGAAATAATATAACATCTTAGGAAATAAGGTCATCCGAATAGCTTGTATTCGAGCTGAAAAAGATAATACCTGATGTGTCCAGTTCCCAACTAAATTCTCTATCTCTATCGATAGAGGCTCTAAATTAATAAACAGTTCCAAATGTTTCAGTTTCTGGGAATATTTACACCCAAATATTTAATCTTATTATTTCTCCATTTCAGAGGATCTGGTTCTTCAGAGACTGGGAGGGTGAAATTTAAAGATAACAACTGTTTTTTGTATATTTATTTTGTATCCGGCTATTTCTGAAAACTTATGTATCACTTGTAAAGTGGCAGGAATGGACTTTTCAGGTTCTAGGAGTGTTAATAATATGTCATCTGTATATAATGATATAGTAAAATCCCTCCCTCCTAAAGGGACCCCTGAATATTAGGATGTTGCCTTATGGCTCCAGCCAATGGCTCAATGTATATGGTAAACAGTAAGGGGGAAAGTGGGCAACCCTGCCTAGTTCCCCTTCCCAGCTGTATCATTGAAGATAACTGTCCATTCACTTTAACATATGCCTTCGGAGAGGTATAAATTCTCTGTATCATGCTAGAGAATTCCCCAGGAAATCCAAACTTGCCCAAAGTTTCCCATAAAAAAGGCCAGCTGATGCGATCAAAAGCTTCGTCTGCATCGAGGCTGAGCAACACTGCCTGTATCTGTCTCCGATTTAAGTGGTCCAACAAATGGATCGTTCTACATATATTATCTGTGGTTTCTCTGGCTCGAATGAACCCAGTTTGATCTGAATTAATCAAATAGGGTAACAGTTCCTCTAATCTATGTGCCCATATGGACATAAATAACTTGTAGTCCATGTTTAATATGGATATTGGCCTATATGAAGTACTTAATTCTGCTGGTTTGCCTACTTTTAAGATAGGTGAAATATTAGTGTAATCCCATGATGGAGGAGGGGGACTCTCCTGCTGAATTTCTAAAAAGGCATTTAATAGTAAAGGAGTCAGTTGTTTACTAAAAGTCTTGTACCACTCGGATGGAAATCCATCTGGGCCAGGGGTTTTTAATGATTTACTTTCTTCTGTGGCACGTCTGACTTCCTCTGATCTGATAGGGCCTTTTAATCTGATTTCCATTTCCTTAGGTAGCTTTCTTAATGTAAGGGGAAGGGGAAATTCCTCGATTTTGTTAAATTCTGGACCTTGTGGTTTCTCATATAGCTGCCTATAATATTTCTGGAACAGTTGCAGTATCTGCTGTGAGGTAAGAGCTCTTGTTTTTCTCTCCGGATCCACTAAATGTGTTACGATTGTGGCTATCCTATGTCCCCTAAGCCCCTGGGCTAAATTTCTCGCCCCTTTTGGCCCTCCCTCATACCTATATGTTTTTAAGTAAAATAGTGCCTGCTGTGTTTTTTCATCTAAAAGTTTCTGGAGCTCAGCCTTTGTCTGATTAATCTGGGCTTGGGCCTCCGTGGTAATAGGGGTAAACTTTGTTTGTATTTCCCTTAATTTCTCATGTAATTCACCATATCATGTTTCCCAATATCTCTTCTTGTATGCTGAATACGCAATTATCTCCCCCCTGATCACAACCTTCACAGTATCCCAAACTATTGCATTGGATGTCTCCTGGGACGAATTTTCTGCAATAACCTGAGCTATTTTTGAGTTAAAGCTATCCCTAAAAGCTTTATCCTTTAAAAAAGATGTATTCAAGCACCACCCAGTGGATTTCTTTGGTATTTTAAAATCTAACCTCAAAAATAGGGGAGAATGATCAGAAAGAAATCTAGATCCTATAGTTAAATCTTGTAAACAGTCCAAATGTTCTTTTGAAATGAAAAAGTAGTCCAATCTTGAGTAAGAATTGTGTCTAGGGGAGAAAAACATATATCTCCGGAAAAAGGATAAAAATGTCTCCATACATCGATTAGACCCATGCCCTAAGTTGAGAAATAAATAATCCTTGAGCTGATGTTAGCCTATATTTGTAAGGTGCAGAGGAGTCCAACCGAGGTGTCAAAGTTAAATTGATATCTCCACCTATAATAAGGCAGCCGTGCATAATGTCTAGGAGCTTTGCAAAAAATCTTTTAAAAAGACAAACAGATGTAAGAGGGGGAAAATACACGTTCACTAATGTGACCTTTGCCCCATAAAGGGTACCTTTTAAGATTACATACTTTCCCTCTGGGTCTACGCACTGTGTTTCTAAATGAAAAGGAGAGGTCCTAGGTATTAAACTGGCTATTCCTCGTCGTTTCCCTTTAGGAAAGGACGATGCATATACCCAAAACCTACCCCCCAATTCAATTTTGCATGTTCAGTATCTGTTAAGTGTGTTTCCTGGAGATAATAGAAATCACTGGGGTGTTTCTTGATATATTGGAACAGTTTGGCCCTTTTAATGGGACTGTTAAGCCCATTTATATTAAGCAAGAGTGCTTTTACTATCTGAGTAGCCATCTTATTCCTTATGGAAACATATTCTCTCCTGTTGTCCCAATCTTAGTAATCCCATTCCTGAGGGATCACCATACTGATGCTCCCCCCCAAGCCATCTTTCTGAATGTCACTTTTTTTGAAACATTTCATGCCTTTCCCGTCAAGATTATTCTTAAACATCTCCTGCTGCGATCTTATCAAACCTTTTGAAATCTAAAGCAAATTGTCAGTATATGTCTGGCCTTTGTCTTGATAACTATGTACATACACTGTATTCCAAATAAAATTGACTTCCAAGGTAGGGGAGTTTAAAAACCTACTCCCTAAGTGTGCCTCCTGATAGCCTGGGGTCACCGGAGGATGTCTAGTAACACCAAATGCCCAGGCCTCCTGGGGATATACTGCTCCCCTAATAAAAAATAAAAAGAAATATGCAGACAAGCTAAATAAAAATCCAAATGTTAACTCAAAATATTCTGCCTGTCTGTCTTTGATTTGAAATGGGCTTCCTGTAATGTCTGGAGATGCTTCCTCCCCATAAAGTAAATTGTTTATTTTATGATTAACTAAATTCTGTATTATTCAACTAGGCAAATTTTCTCAGGCCCTTATGTCAGGTTAACCCTGAAAACAAATCAAGCAGAGCATAATAATCTGCTCTTTAAAGTTATATCCGTTGCCTCCTTCAAAGTGATCATCACAGCCAGTTCAAACAGCCAGATCAAATGTTTTACTTGTTTCTTTGTTATGGCAAAGTTCTCTGCAGGTACACTTATTAAGCATTTCTTTTGTCTGTCCAACCTCCTGTGAGAGAGTTGTCATTTAATAAAGATCCCAGTTCAGACAACTGAATTCCCAGTCCCTCTCTTCAGACATAAGCTTTCAAAGACCTCTAACCAGAGGACCATCGAGGAATCACAAGCCAAGCTTCAGCTTCTATCAGGTTCTTCCCTTGCCCGGTCGTGAAAAGTTGCCAGACAATTAGAAATGTTCCCCTCTTTGTTACTTCTCCGCCATTCAGTGTTCTGCCCAAATTCACCATTTGCCAGCTAGGTGGGTCAGTTTTCTATAATTCTAACGTGGATTTTGTTTTTATTTGAATTCCCGCTTTAAGGAGCTCCTCTCTGGCCTCCTCCGCAGTATGAAATTCCTTCCTTCCTGATGGAAGTTGCACCACAAGTATGGCTGGGTACGGCGTTGTGAATCTAATGGCTGCCTCCTTCAAAGCTGATAAGATGTCTGCATATGCTCTGTGATTACGCATAGTTTGTGGAGCATAATCGTTATCAACATAGAAGCGAGTTTGTCCGTAAAAGACCTTGCCCTTTCGCCATGTTGCTGTTAATATGGTCTCCTTGACTATGTAGCTAAGAAAGCGCATAATAATAGATTGAGGCCTGGCATTCGGATCTGTAGGCCATGGGCCCAGTGCAGTGAACTCTGTCTAATGATAATTGAATATCTGAGGGCAATTCAAGAGCTGTTCTGAGCAAAGCAATAGTAAACTCAGTAATGTCCTGACCTTCTGAGCCTTCAGGAATGCAATATAATCTTAGGTTCTTTCTGCATGCTCTATTTTCCATATCTTCTTGTTTTTCTTGCAATTGTATACATTGATCTTGTAAGAGTTGAACTGTATTCTCCATGTCGTCTACTCTGTTCTCTACTGCTGTTATCTGTCTCTCCAATGCAACAGCTTGTTGCTCCAGGCTCACTATGTCTCTGCGAAGCTCTCTGTAAAGATCTTTAATTTCTGCACGAAATGATAATAGCTCCTTGTATATAGTATCTAACTTTATGCGTTTGTTTCTCACTTTATTATTTGATATGTTCATCTGGTCCTGCCGTTCTGCTGGTGCTTGAGAGTTTTCCAAGTTGAAGGGCTCCTGGGCTGACATTGCTGCTCAATTTTATTCTGCTCACTGCTGCCCGTAGTTGTTCAACTTCTTTTGTTTTTCTTCTTTACAATACTTCTTATGTATGTCCCTGATATCTAGATGATGATTTTTTTTTTTAAGTTGTTTGTCATTAAAGGCATCAAATCGGGGAGATTAGCGAGGGGGGTAGTGGAGCTCTGCTTTTACACCGCCATGCTGCTTGGAAGCTCAACCGGAAGTGAACCCTGTGACTTTTATCCTCTCACGGGCCAACAGGTTCCCTAGGCAGTACCATGGGGAACCTCCCAAATGGGGGGAGATTCTTGGAAGGTGCCTCCATTTCATGTTCTGAGAAACACTTTCACAGATAGAATGCCTGTAATTTATACAGTTGCAATCCATAATCCGATGGAGTGTGACTTCTGAGTCTTGATCGATGGCTGCTACTTGCCCCTCAGTAGAGGGGATATATGCGAATAGATAGAGATTAGTGGCTGCTATTCAACCCCACCTTTCAGAACAGGTAGACATACTCAGAACAGGCCAGGATCAGTGGCTGCTACTTGCCCTTACCTTCAGAACATAAGAATTTGCTGGCAGACGTGGACCTCTTGATCCATCTAGTCTGCCCAGAATACCTACCCCCCTGCTCTTAGACTAGTTCCTTTTTTGCGTGTAGTGTTTATCCCATGCAAGTTTGAATTCCCTTACATTTTTTGAGTCTTCTACCTCTTGTGGTAAGCTATTCAAAGGGCTGACCACCCTCTCAGAAAAAAAGTACTTCCTGACGTTTTCCCTAAATTTACCTCCTGCCAGTTGTAGATTGTGGTCTCTTGTATGACTGTCCAATTTCATCAGAAACAGGTTTTCCTTCCATGCAGTGTTAATTCCCTTCATATACTTAGACGTTTCGATCATGCCCCCCCTCTCTCTTCTCTGTTCATGTAAATACAGCTGTAAATCAGCCAGTCTGGTTTCATATGGCTCCTGGTGCAAACCCTGCACCATTTTTGTAGCCCTTCTCTGCAGCATCTCCAGTCTGTTGATATCCTTCTACAGGTGTGGCCTCCAAAACTGGATGCAGTACCACATGTGTGGCCTGACCAGTGATCTGTAGAGTGGCATTATCACCTCTCTTTTTCTGCTAGTTATACCCCTTCCAGTGCATCCAAGAATGCCATTTGCTTTCTGCGCTGCCCTTTCACATTGCTTGCTTGTCCTAAGGTCATCTGTAATGATTACGCCAAGATTATTCCCCACCTGTGTTACTTCAAGGTGGTGTCCTAGCAGCATGTATTCCTTCCTGGGGTTTCTTTTACCCAGATGCATGACCTTGCATTTTTTGACACTGAACTTAAATGGCCAATTTTTGGACCATCCTTCCAGCCTATTCAGATCCTTTTCCATCTTCAAGACTCCCTCTTAGGTGTCCACCTGGTTGCAGAGTTTTGTATCAGCCGCAAACAGGCATACTTTTCCCTCCAGCTCATCAGCGATGTCACTGATGAAAATGTTGAAGAGGATGGGGCCTAATACTGACCACTGTGGCACTCCACTGGTCACCTTGCCCTCCCTGACTGAGCTCCATTAACTAAGACCCTCTGTATCCTATCCTTGAGCCAGTTTGCAATCCAATTGACTGTCTTCTGACCAAGTCCTGTATTCTCTAGCTTATTCATAAGCCTTCTATGGGATACGGTGTCGAAGGGCTTGCTGAAGTCTAGGTACACCATGTCCACTGCCCCTCCTCCTGATCCACTATTCTGGTCACCCAGTTGAAGAATTCTATCATGTTTGTTAGGCATGATTTTCCTGCTGCAAATCCATGTTGTTGGGGGCCAAGCTTTCCGGATTCTTTTAGATGATCCACTATTCTATCTTTCAGCATGGTTTCCATAAGTTTGCCTACCACTGAGGTCAGACTGACTGGGCAGTAGTTCCCAGGCTCTTCCCTGCTTCCACTTTTATGTAAGGGTACCACCACAGCCTTTTTCCAGTCTAGTGGTATTGTACCACTTTCCAGTGACTTATTACAAAGGTCAGTGAGTGGTGTTGCAATTTCTGGATGTAACTCCTTTAGAAT
Organism: Neoceratodus forsteri; assembly: GCA_016271365.2. Lineage (NCBI taxonomy): Eukaryota > Metazoa > Chordata > Ceratodontiformes > Ceratodontidae > Neoceratodus > Neoceratodus forsteri. The sequence continues at coordinate 5,519,848 of CM028129.1, forward strand.
CCTACGGTGTATTCCATTGGGTCCCATTGCTTTGTCTACTTTTAGTTTGCTAAGCTCTTCTAGGACTCTTTCTCTTGAGAAGTGGAAGTCATCTGCTGTTCTACTGTTGCACACTGCCTTTCCCATAGAAGGGCCGCTGCTTTGGTCTTCAATTGTGAAGACTGAGCAGAAGAATTTGTTTACCACTTCTGCCTTGTCTTCACCCTTTTCAACTATTTGTCCTTCAGTTGATTTTAGCCCGATTATCCCACCCTTACGTCTTTCGCTTATGCACCTAAAAAATGTTTTGTCCCCCTTTGTTACTCCCTGTGCTATTTTGCACTCTGTCTGGGCTTTGGCTATCCTAATAGCCTTTCCCACTTCTCTCAGCTTTGCTATGTAATGCTGCCTGTCTGCTTCTTTCTTTGTCTGCTTATACTGCTTGAAGGCCCTTTTTTTGTGTTTTACTATTGTCGCCATTTCTTTCAAGAACCACTGCGACTTTTTCCTTTTTTTTGACTTGCTGATATGCTTTGTGCACTGTTCAGTAACTTGATTTAAAGCTGTCTTCAAGGCTTCCGAGCTTCCCTCCATGTCCCACGAGTTGTTGATTTCCAGCAAGTTTCTTAATTGGGTTTTCATGGTGTTGAATTCTGCCTTGCGGAAATCAAGTATTTTGAGCTTTGTGTGACTTGATTCCGCTACCCTTTCCACTGTTAACCAGATTGATCTGTGCACTTTATTGTAACTGTGAACTTCACCTTGTTAGAGGGGAAATACTCGAACAGGCCACAATCAGCGGTTGCTGCTCAGCCTTCCTCAGTTTAGCTGAACACACTGCTGGTACTGGGGCTCACATTAGGAAAACAAAGTGGTGCCAGACACTTTACTTGCAAGGACTTTACAGTAAATCAGGTAACCTTCATGCAAGGGTTTCTTTTCTTGACATGGTTTGTGTAGCTTCAGACAGGTTTTTACTTTGCAACTAAAAAAACATTCACAGGGTGCAAAATGTGCAGTTTACACTTATTTAAAACAGCTGCTGTGATGTGGAAACCAGATGTAGAATTAACTGACAAGGAAACCATATTTTTAAAAATAATGTATGCTTCTTTCTTACTCTTTAATTATTAATGTAATGTAAAGGGAGGCAGTATAGTGCAGTAGTTTAAGGCTCTGAGCTGCAAATCTGGTGACATTCAGCAGACCAGACCTGTGTTTGAATCCCACAGCTTCCACTTCCATACTGTGTGACCCTGAGCAAGTCACTTAACTTCCCTGTGCTCCCAGGTCGCACCTGTAAAAAAGCTTTCAGCTTAGTGTGCTATTCCTGGTTAAACAACTAAAATAAAAAAATTAAAAATGTAGGTGCGAGGAACTCCTTCATTTCAGGGATATTTGTACCTTCGCCATTCTTCATCCCCACTCCTCTACTGGGCAGTCAGCTTTTTCCTATTGTCTCCTTTCACTCTGGAACCAACTTCCTTCCGCCCTCCACTTCACTTCCCTTCCTCCCCTGCCTCCCTCAGGTACCAGCTGAAACTTCTTCCTTCCCCTTCCTCATGTTTGCCCCTGACTGCTTCCCTTGCATTTGTCTCTTACCCCAGTGTAGGTATGGCTGAAATGCCTGATTTTGTTGCTAGCTCATTTTGCACTTCTGTTTTAAATTGTGTCCTCTGACTGCACCTTATTGTAACTGTGAACTGTGCCAGTACTATATATCCTGCATTCCCTGCTCCCTTCCCCTGAGGCACACCAGGAAATAAGCCTTGGCTCAGCATATCTTTCCTGGTCACCAACTTTCAACCAACTAACCTAACTAAAAGTAAAGCTGCAGTCAGAATTGCTTCATTGGAGTCTCTTGTTTCAGGAAGTATTTTACAAGGCCTACTAATATCTATTCACTTGTATTTTGAAATCACAATGCACGTTATGTTTCAGGACATTCTTTCACTCTGACATTAAGGGGCACTGTCAGCGTTCCCCTTCATATTGTAACAAATGTGAGCAGTGTGCCTCTTGGCACACATCTATGATCATTACTCAGAATGCCCCATGTATATGGAATATCAGTCTTTTAGTGTTTTTTCTATATTTTGCAGAAATATTTGAATGCTTGGCCTGACAGTAACTCACCCACATCCCAGAAGCACATGGAGGTCAGGAACAGGTGTCTGCCTGCGCGCTGTCCTGAAGTGTGATTTTTTTTTTTCAGATGTAAACTCTAATATCATATTGAGCCTGTCCCTTCTGTTATAATAAAATGCTGTCGGTATGGCTGACTCAAAACTGAGCACTGTGAGGTGTACAATTCTGATTTTGATATTGGAAGCAAAATCCGTGCATGTGCACCAATGCCGCCCTGCCTCTCAAGCGCATATGCGGATTTCCTAGTACACAACCTAGCACCCAACCTCCAGAACTAAAGAAGTCACTATTCCAAATATATCACATAGATGAAATATTTTATTGTGCATCCACATAAATAACAATGTTACAAACAGCAAAGGAAGCTTTAAAAAATCTGTTTTATTTGTGTGGATACACAATAAAGTATGACACCTATCTGAATATTTGAAACAGTAGTGACTTCTTCCTATCCAGAGACTGGATGCTAGATTTTGTAGCTATTGTACATACTGTAACAATTCTATAACACCCCCCATGCCACCCCCGTACATCTCTTTAGAAAAATCTGTACAAATACAAGTCCCAGTTCCCAGGGCCTGCTCTGTATGTTGACTATGCATGCAGAGATTTTAGCACCTGTGGAAGAAATCTAAATTGCTGCCATTGTTTTCTGTGAATGCTACAATTTTATGAACCACAGAACTATGGGAACGGAGGTGTAAGGACCTGTGGAAAGTGCTGCTGTCTACACGAAACAAGGAAACGTGAGCTCATGAATATGCAATTGTACTGCTTTTTATCTGAGAATGAGAGAATGCTGCTATATCTTATTGTTGTGAAAAAAAAGGTTTTTGAAGCTAGTCAGTAAAAGCTTCTGCACTACAATTGGGAGAGCCTGCTATTTGTGATGAGTGCTGGCCTGGTTCACTCAGCTGTATTCGGTTGAGCAACGTTTGTTTTGGGTGTATGTTTCTCTGTTACAGGTAGAGCACACCTATGGGTCCTACTGAGGCTGAAGGCCTGAGCTGGAGTGTATGCTCTTTTTTACAAGTTAACAGGGCCTCTGAGGGGTGCCTTATGGTATAAGAGACTCTGAGCATGAGGTCTGGGCGAGAGGACTGCGAAGCGAGGCAGAGCAGTTCTGTCTGCCCAAACCCTCACAAGAAGAGCCTCTTCTTCAGTCCCCATTTTCCTCCTGAACTGTCCCCCTTCCAATCTCAGGGCACGATCTGAGATTGGAAGGGGGAAGGTTCAGGAGGGAAATAAGGAGGCACTTTTGTACGGAGACGGTAGTGTCTTAGTGGAACACATTGCCAAAGGAAGTGGTATCCTGTAGAACAGTGGGCTGCTTCAAAAGGGGATGGTACAGGGTAAGGATTAAGCTCACTGAAGGGGAAGGGAGGGAGAAGCAGCTGCAGTATGAGGGCTGCTAGTTGCACAATCGAGTAGACTTGATAGACCATAAGGCCTTTATCTGCTGGCAATTTCGTATGTTCGTATACCATAAGACATCCCTTGAAGGGCCTTTTATCATGTTATAAAATATCTGAGTTTAGCTCAAGTGATTTATAATTAGCTTAGAATATTTTCTTTCTAATTTTATTGTGCCACCTTCTCCTTGGCACTGAAGAGGAGTGCTCCCTTCTAATGCTCCTGCACGAGAGGGTGGTAACTAACTAAGTCATTGTATTTGCTGACTGCTGCAACCAACATGTGTGTCAAGTCCTGATAAAACATAAGTGTGTTTTCAGGCTGTAAAAACAAAAGAAAGCGCACATACTGTATTAAGAACTCTGGTGTCAATGCCAACAAAACATTTAAACTACTGTTAGGGGTGCTGCTCTGCCTGTCTGCAACAATATCCCAGAATAATGAACAAGACTGCCAACAGAATTCGAATGTATTGGAGTTCTGGTGGATATTTCAGTCTGCGGCCCTATAAGGCTTAAGAACAGTGTCTTGTGTTCATCTCAAACAAGAACTCAAGCACTCCTGCCAGGAACAAAAAAAAGCAAGGAAAAATGTTTAAAAAGCAACAGTTATGCTCATTTTTTCATTCAAGCCACCCAATGCTAGCTTACCTAAAACAGTCCACTTGCTGAATTGTTTTATTCTTTGCCATAAAAGTTTCTATTGGTATTTGCAGACTTGACTTACAGTCAGTGACAGAAACTAGGTAAACAGACTACATAAGTGAATGGTTACAGTACACATTCAGGTATTGGAAAATATTTGTTTTATTCTTAAAGTTCTTCAGGAGAAAGGATCATACAATTCACTTGGTCGCCTGATCCTTTTCCTATCCTGGTTCTGATTGTTGAAAGCTTCACCCCATGCCGCCCCCATCCTCTGATGTTTCGTGATGTGAGAGTTTGCCTCCACACTCTATTGATAACAATTAGAACCTGTTTTTAGTGATTTTTTTTTTTATAATATATTTTAAAAGGCCACAGGGGTCAAATCTAAACCACTGCTCAACTAACAAGAGCCTTGTTAGCTGACCTGTGGCTTTGATTTGACCCCAGTGGCTGTCTCTAATAACAAAAAAAAAAATTACTAAACACACACTCTACAAACTCCATCATAAAAATGTTGAAGCGCGGGGCCGGCATGGGGGCACAGCTTTCGACAATTGGCACCAGGAAGGGGAAGAGATAGGGCGGCCTAGCAAAATTTCTGATTCCTTCCCTGCAAAACCTAAGAATAAAAAATAAATAAAGATAAAAAAAAACAGCAAAGTGCACTGTTTAAATCCATTTTAGGTAAGCTACCATTGGGAAGCTTGAGGGAATATTTAACAAGCATTTGTCAATGCCGAATGTTTGCTTGCTGGCATTGGCAGTGGTAGTGTAGAAGTTACAGAGCTGCGTAATAGGAATGGCAGTGAAGTATTGAACTGAAGCCAACCCCACACCACCTTGCAGGCGTGACAGGCATTGGGGTGTGCGTTTGGGTCATCAGGCATAATGCCACACCATTTCACCACACCCACCCTGCAGACACTGACAAGTGCCACGGTGTTCCTTGTGGTCTTTGGCCCTTATGTGCACCCCATTTCATTAGGAAATATGGTGAGATGGGTGTGATATAGGAGAATGGGGTGAACTTTGGGGCCGAAGAGTCCAAGGCATACCTCAATGCCTCTCAGTGACTGCAGGGTGTGGAATGGTATGAACATCACAGGCAAGAATCCCAAGTCACACCCCTGATTCCTGTCATTCTCTATAGGGTTGGGCGTTATAGTTGAAAAGCCTAATACCTCAGACATTCGTTGGTAATTTCACTCCAAATTTTCAACATGTTTGTTTTGTGACCCCACCTCATGAACAGGGGGAATATCAGTTTGTTAGCCGAAAGCTGCTTATGCACAGTGACTACGGCATTTAGCACCACAGTGCAAAAATATTCCAAACAGGATGTAAAAATGACAGCTGTACTCTTTCATGGGAGGTGTAAAAATGGCTATGTTGCAAATGTGTAGTAAAAATATTTAAAAATGGTGAAGTCACGGCGTACATAGAAACTGTGCAATGCAGAACTGTAATATAATTAGGTTGGGATTTCTTACAGCAGATTGTCAACTCAGGCATTTTGGTGCCTCCGATCATGAACAGTGTCACTGTGATTTTCTTTATCTGTGCCAAACAATGATTTCCTATCGACCCACGCATCTGCACTGAAAGTGTGAAAACACACCGCCAAGTTGTGAAAAATGGCAGCTGTAGTGTTCATAAGGAAGTGTGTAAAAATGCCACTGGTGAAAATCTGGACTGAAAATATTACAAAGTCATGAACTAACGAGGGTGCGTGGAAACTGTGCAATGCTCACTCGTAACACAGTCATTTCATGGACTTTTGTCACCAAATTTTCAACATAGCCATTTTAAGACCTCTGCTCATGAACAGTGTAACTGTGATTTTCTTAATCTGTCCTAAACATTGCTTTCGCACACCAACAGCACCATTGTGCGCTGCATGTGCGAAAACACATTTTGGGCGACATATGAAAAATTGCAGCTGTACTGTTCATAAGGAAGTTTAATAAAATGGACATGTTGAAAATCTGGAGTGAAAATATTAAATTTGCAAACTTACGAGCATGCATAGGAACTGTGCAACGAACGCTCGTAAAAGTCATTTTTAGGAATTTTTCCACCAAATTTTCAACATAGCCATTTTAAGACCTCTGCTCATGAACAGTGTCACTGTGATTTTCTTAATTGTCCTGTACATTGATTTCGCACACCGACTGCGCCATTGTGCGCTAAATGAGCGGAAACACGTTTTGGGTGAGATGTGAAAAATGACAGCTGTACTGCTCATAAGAAGGTGTGGTACAATGGTAATGTTGACAATCTGGAGTGAAAATATTGAAAATTTGCAAACTAATGAGCATGCATAGGAACTGTACAACGCACGCTCGTAAAACAGTCATTTTTTGGAATTTTTTCACCAAATTTTCAACATAGCCATTTTAACACCTCACCTCATGAACAGTGTTACTGTGATTTTCTTAATTTGTCCCGTACATTGATCTCGCACACCAACTGCGCCATTGTGCGCTACATGGGCGGAAACATGTTTTGCGTGAGATGTGAAAAATGGCAGCTGTACTGCTCATAAGAAGGTGTGGTAAAATGGCAATGTTGAAAATCTGGGTGAAAATATTGAAAATTCCACGACCTTATTTGATGCATAGGAACCTGGCAGCCTTGCGCTCGTAAAACAGTCATTTTTGAATTTTTTCGCAAATTTTCAACATAGCCATTTAACACCTCACCTCTTGAACAGTGTCACTGTGATTTTCTTAATTTGTCCTGTACATTGATTTCAGTACACCGACTGCCGCATTGATGCTACATGGGCGAAACACATTTTGGGTGAGATGTGAAAAATGACAGCTGTACTACTCATAAGAAGGTGAGGTAAAATGGCGATGTTGAAAATCTGGAGTGAAAATATTGAAAATTCGCGAACTTACGAGCCTGCATAGGAACTGCGCAACGCATGCTCGTAAAACAGTCATTTTTGGGAATTTTGGCACCAAATTTTCAACATGGGGTTTTTGAGACCCCTTCTCATGATTGGTGTCACTGTCATGGCGTTATTCAGGCCCAAGGGTGATTTCACAGTCACTGCGCGAAATCACCCTTCGGATTTGAATAACGCCATGACAGTGACATCAATCATGAGAAGGGGTCCCAAAAACCCCATGTTGAAAATTTGGCGCAAAAATTCAAAAAAATGCCTGAGACATGCAATAAAGTTGAAACCCCCCTATTTAGCCCATTATACAGCTTACCGGCATTTCCTCAGTTCGCGGTCGGCTTTGAAAAGGTGCAGACGTGTTCCCGGTCCACGAAGATTGTGTGCCGAGTCGGAGGTAGTAGGGTGAGGGGGTGTGGGAGGCTGGGTGCGCAGTGGGTGGGTGCGGGTTGTGGGAGGGGGAACGGGGAGACTCGCCGTTAGACCGTTTTTCCTTTACAGGTGACAAAAGGGAACCGGACGACGTGGGACGTTTGCCACGCTGGGGTGGGCTCCCAGAGTGGCACAAGGGCGTGGGGGCCATTCAGCCAGCGAGGATTGGGCACCCTTCGTCGGCCTTTACCTTGCTTGCACGCTGGGGTGGGCTCCCAGCTGGCACTCACTACTGGGGGTGGAGGACAGTGCAGCCAACAGGGATTGGGCACCCCGTCGGCTATGATTAGTTGCCACGCTGGGGTGAGCACCCAGCGTGGCACTGAAGCCTTTGGGGGGCGGGGGGCATGGCACAGCCGGCGGGGTTGGGCACCCGTCCCGGCTGCACGTCTTGTTAGTAGGCGCGCACGCCTGCGGGGAACTCTGTGTGTGTGGTTGGGGGGGAGCTGCGGCGTGAGCAGCGTTATCTTATCGCTGCTCACTCAAGCGTAGCTCCCCCTTTCAACTGTATGCCACTGCATTTTGGAGCGTGTCATAGACAGCTCCAAAATGCATTGGCTTACAGGGGCCGCGCCTGCCAGCCCACTGACTGAATTGGAGGAGGAGGTGACACACCTCCGAATCTCCGATGATGGCACTATGTTTCTTGCACATGCGTGCAAGCAAACATAAAAATGAGCACACAGAAACATAGAAACATAGAACATTTCCCTATCAAATGCAATGCCGCAGACCCTAGTTGATCTGCAGCTCACCCTCTCATCCCTACTGCTCTGTTGCTCTTTAAAAGTTTTGCTTCAATTCTGGTTTGAGATAAAAACAAGACACTGTTCTTAATATTGTTCATTATTCTGGCATAGTGTTGAGAACAGGATAAAAAAAAAAATCAGCAAAGTGGACTGTTTTAAGCCCATTTAGGTAAGCTAGTACCGGGGACTTGATTAAAGCAATGAAACTGGTGCTCTAACTTCAAGAACTGTGCCTATGAAGAAGACTCCGGGAGACGTTCTCTCAGCCCTGTGAAGCAGACAGGGCTTTTGGTGGAGAGAGGGGCCTGGGTTGCCCATTGTTTTGATTTCCAGCTTGTCTTCTCGTCAGGTTTATTTTTAAGACCTGCAAAATATTCATGAACAACTCAGTGTCAAAATATATTATGTGGCTGAAATAGTTCTAAAGTGCTTATAATTAAGTTAAGCAGACTTTGTTATGTTTAAGGATCTAGGAGAGTTGTAAATCACTGGATTTAGGAATAAAATAATTAAAGCACAGGTTTGCAGCTGACCTAGACTTAATCTTGTGAGCCAGAGCTGCCTTAGTTGTTGAATGAAGATAGATAAGCCAACAAAGCAACAATCAGTGATAAAAAAACATTCCTAAGGCCCCAAACTGGTGCCTTACGGTGTGTGCTGCAATTAAGCAATAAGGCATGACAAGATGTGTGTTATTGTGTAATGATATCACTCCTGGGTGGGTTGAAGCACAAGTGCCTTATTACAATAATACAGTGGCTCAATGTTATACAAAATAAAAAAAATTTAAATGTTTTGGTAGATTTTTAGTGAGGCAGTATATCTTTGTTTCTTAAGAAGAGCAAAGACTAAAGAAGATCATCAATACAGTGACGTTATTGTGTAATAACATCACTGACTCAGACATACACTGACCAATCAGAGTCCAGTATTCTTTCTTGCCATTGTATAATAGTCCATATCTCACAGTTTCTGTTGTCTAGATTTGGAAAGGGAAGGGATTATAATTAATGGCTCAAAGGAGCTGGTCACCAGATTCCTTCCACGTCCTGGTACAAATTTCTGAAAGCGTTTTGTGACACAGTGGTTTGTTGAGCGCAGAGAAGCTCCACTGATATTAATGTGGCAGGTTTAAAATTATTTTTTTATATGTTTTAGAGGTGCACTGGTGTCGCCAATGCCTTTAACGCTCTCTTCACTCAGCTTCCTAATACACCTCAGACCTCTCCTGTTGGATCTCTAACCTCACATCAGGATACTGCGGATGCCCCTCCACCTTTGATGCTAGCCCCTGTCATGCTCGCGGATGTCCTAAAATTGATTAGCTCAATTTCAATCCATGGCAGTGCTGGTCCTGATGGCCTTGAGTTAAGGATCCTACGACTGGCTGCCTCCCTTTTAGCAACCCCCATAAGTAGACTCATTAACCTTTCCATCTCCACCTCTACTGTTCCTCTTGCATGGAAATCTGCCAGGATAATTCCAGTGTTCAAAAAAGGCAACCCTAAGTTATTAAGTAACTATAGGCCCATAGCAATACTGCCAACCCTAAGCAAACTGCTGGAAAAACTAATCCATGGACAGATCTCTTCTCATCTACTTAAGTTCAAACTTCAGTCACCATCCAGCATGGATTTAGGCCTGGTCACAGTACTACTACAGCTCTTTCTCTGTTCACTAGTGAGGTCCAAGACTCACATGAACAAGGGACTACTTACCAGTGCCATATTCATTGACCTCACTAAAGCGTTCGACTTGGTTAACCATCCTCTGCTACTAAGCAAGCTCCTGAGTATAGGTGCTAATGGTTCCACCCCATCCTGGTTCTGCAGCTACCTCAATGGTCAATCACAGTCCATCTCTTTCTGTAAAGTCCTCTCTTCCCATGCTGTCATCCCCTGCAGAGTCCCTCAAGGCCCCTTGCTCTTCTCTATTTTTGTCAATGAGATTCCTACCCCTACCCCCCCCCCCCCCACTGTCAGACCTGGTCCTCTACGTTGCATCCAAGTCCATCGATAACCTCAATGACCACCTATCATCTTGCTTTCAACAAATCCAATCATGGCTCTCCTCAAACTACCTAATCCTTAATCTACCCAAGACCCAGGCCATGCTCTTCAGATCATCAAAAAAAGTCAGAAACAAGTCCCCCCATCTACAGGTCCAATGCCCAGATGGGTCTGTCATAACAAATATTGACTCCTTTAAATACTTGGGTGTGACACTTGACCCTCTGCTCCACTTCACCTTGCATATTAATGAGGTCTGTAGACATGTCAACTCAAAGATTGGAGCTGCTTACAGAGTACGTCACTCCCTTACACCTGCTGCTAGGATCTCCATTGCCGAAGGTATACTGCTCTCTGGATTTAAATATGCTCTACCAGTCTTTTCCCATGCCAGTGATGGTGCTCTACGTAAATGGGATACCACCTACAACAATATCTGCAGATTTGCCCTGTCAGCTCCCCATCTCACCCACCATTGCCTGCTCTACTCTGCCTTGAACTGGCTGTCACCCGAATGACCTAAGCTCCTACACCCTTGGATGTTTCATCGATTCCTTATCCCGTCAACCCCGGCCTAACTGCGCTTGCAGCTAATGTTAAAGCTGGTGACCTACTCTCGCTCTGTAAGGTCTTCTGCCTCTCCCTGCTCTCCATTCCTCTATGCTCTACTAAGATGGGCAAGCAAGCCTTCTCCACTTTGCTCCCAATTTCTGGAACTCCCTTCCACCCTATATTAAATGCTCCTCATCTCACTTTACTTTCAAATAAGCACTTTCTCTCCTTGAGCAGCACCTGGAGTTTGCAATTGCTCCCAACTTATATTCTGACTTTCCCGGCTGCTCAATAGTCTGTATCTCACTGCTAATTTAGTGTACCACTTGTCCTGTCACTGTTTTTATTACACACTCCTATGTGGGTGTCTTACCTCAACTGTACCTATGTATTTGACCTTCCCTGCGTGGGGTCCTATTATTTGTGCTTGTTTTTTCCTGCCTTGTTCTCTGTAAATTGTGCTCCATGTTATCTCTGTACTCTCCCAGGTTGTGCTTGAAAATAGGCAGGCTTTTGCCTAATGTACTTACCTGGTTACCAAAAGCTAATAAATAAATAAATCAAAGACATTGCTCAACTAACAAAATCCCAAGAGCCTTGTTAGTTGAGCGGTGGCTTTGATTTGCCCCAGTGAACTTCTAAAATATTATTCAAAAAAGTCATTTTAGGCCAGCCCAGTGGCATGGAGGGCTGAGGCAGCAAGGCCTTACCTTCTGCCATGCTGGTGATCCATGTTCGTGGTGCAAGTGGGTCATCGGGGGTTGGCTGGGGAGGGAGAGGACTGAGCATCCAGGGGACAGCTATCCTCTCCCAGGAGGAGTGGGAACCATGGACCAGCACTTGCCTGACACCTAGTGGAGGCTAGGTGTTGGCATGCTGAGTCCCGCACATTGGGGCATGGAGGAGAAGCTGCCACGCGTGCAGCATGTGGGACGCAAGCGCTGCATGCTACTGTCAGCACTGCATGCTCCCCCTCTGCAAGAAAAGTGGAAAAATGGAGATCCCGGCCAAATGGCATGAAACTGTCCCCTGCAGGCGCCACCCCAAGATAGCACCTCCCCAGAGCTGGATCTGTTTGGGTGGGTTGAGTCATTGCCCACTACCCTACACTGCTAACCTTTCAAATGTGAAAAAAAGTAAACAAGACAACATAACTGTGTTTTGTTTCTTTTAATAGCAGACGTTTTCAAGCAAACTGATTATGTTACCTCTGAGAAACAAAACGCTGGCCTGGTGGCATGCAATGGTAGCCCACTGCTTGCAACGCTGGCGACCTGGGTTCAGGAACGAGCCCAAGTCATCGGTAAGTCAGCTGGGGGGAGGGGGGAGGATTAAGCGTACCAGAGGGCACTCTCTTTTCCCTGGAGGAAAGGTCCCATCTGCTGCTGCTGTACTGTCCCCTGGATGCAGGTGATGGTAAGGCTTGGCATGATTACGGTTTGGAGAAGCTGCGCTGGTTGTGGGTGACATCACACACTTGCGTGCATGCACCCTTGCACACACAGGTCCTGAGGGCTGTTGGTGACAGAAAACTGTGAAAAGATGCATCCTGTGCCCAGTGATGATGGTCTCCTGGCACCACTGATCTCCTGCCTGGACATCTGAGCCTGCAGCCCAGCGAAACTACATTGTTAGAGGGTCTGGCCCTCTCACCTCATCACCAACAGGGGAGTTAGCCACAGCTCTGTGGTGGATGGTATCTCGTGTTGGACAGGTAAAGGGACAGAAGGTTAGCCTTGGGGACTGGAAGGAGATCAGCTACACCGTGAAGGAAGCAAATAAATAGAAATTAACCAAAAGCGTGGGGCTTCAGTTTGAGCCAGCTCTCTTTTTTTTACAATTCAAATTCCATTTCTTTCTGCCCTTCACAACATTAGGTCAACGCCCACCTCCTCCAAACCCAAAATACACCTTTCAGTGACTCAATCCCTCCCAAACATGCCTTTTTTGTGGTAACCACCACACAATCCCAACGTGGACAACTTCAGGTGAGGGTGAGCAGCCCAATCCCCAGCCTAAAAGTGATCCACCAGTGAGGACAAGCTTGACACCCAACTGCCCTCGACGATCTCAAGTGACTGTATGTGGAGATATCCGGTGTCAGTGAGTCTCTGCTGTAGCTGACCCTGTTGTTTAAACCCTGATGGTCCGTGGGGCTTTATTTGCATTTGGGGATTGGGAGCGAGACTGCTTAAATGTTACAAAGCATTTCAAGAGCAAACCTCCACTTCCTGGATTGCACCAGTCTCACGGGAGGGCATCCCTCTCAGGGCTGATGATGTGCTATGTATTACAGCATGTACTCTAGGTACCATAGAAGCCACTCTTTACATCTTCATGTCTTATCAATTACACAACAAGTAATACTCTATACATTAAGATAAATCAAGGGCAGCCATTATTGGCTTTAGCCAGCTCTTCTTAATTTTAAAATAGGGGAAAGAGGAAATTGTTTGACCAGGAAATTCACACTAAGCCAGAACTTGTTTCTAGATGCAACCTGGGAGCACAAGGAAGTTAAGTGACTTGTTCAGGGTCACACAGTATGCAAGTGTGGGCTGATGGGATTCAAACCCAGGTCTCCAGGTTTGCAGCTCAGTGCTCTTAACCACCACACTACACTGCCTCCACAGAATAGTCCCCTGAAAAAACCATAAACTGGCGAAATGTCAGGACAGGATAAATATAAAGAGGATTTACAGAATAACTGTCTTACCTAGTGGCACTGTTTTGGCCCACGGCAGCCCTACCTTCGGACTGGGGAAAAAAAAAACACAGATACCAAGCTTATCATCTTCTTAGGCTCCCAGCAGCCCTTCAGGTTAAATGACAGATTTATTTTCTACTAACATCTTTCAGCCACCTTATGGTTTACATCTGAAGTCTGTCCTGTTTGCATCCACCCTGCCATATCTTTGCTTTTCTGCATGCACAGGGACAGATCAAGGCTATCAGGGGCCCTAAGTCCAAGAAAAATCAGTGGCCCCCACACACAGGGCCATGCTCCTTAGGGCAAAATTCATAAAAGGCTCCCAGCCCTTCCACATATGCAGAGGTTTGTGAAAAGCTGCAGAGTGCCCCCTTCACACATGATGCACAGGTGTGGGGCACTCCATGGCATCCATGTAAATGGTTTTGTGTTCTGTCTGCACTTGATCCTCAGCCACATGCTGGGTACGTGAGCGGTTGGGGAAGGGTGGACTGGGGGGGGATGGGCCCCAATCATAGACAAGATCTGCAATGCATTGGGCCAGCGGAGGGAAGGACACTATGCTGCCTTAAGAGCGGCATTAGCAACTATGCACTCCCCTCTGCACGACCACTGTAGCATCCTTGGGGCTCAATTGACCCCTCTCCACCAGCCCCTAGAGCCTCCATGGTGGACTGGGGGCTGTACTGGCACAAAAGAGTGCCAGAAGTAAATGGTGTACAGTTACGGTGCGGATACGGCAGTCTTTGGAGGACTGCTGTATACCGCCATGCCCTCCTCCATGTGGCGTCAGGGATCCATCAACTCAACCTTTTGGTAATCTCCCACCATCCTTTATCCCAGTCAGTCCATTCAGAGTCCCAACTCATTACAACAGTAAGCACTTCCTATTTTTTTGTTTTACAAGTCACCAGCTTAGCCACCAGATTTATTTCAGCCTCTCATAGCCAGGATTTGATCAGTATCAGGCTTAGACAACTACATACTGTACTTCCATAGGGGAGCGAGAGTCATGTGTATTCCCCTCATAAACCTAAAATGTTAATAAATAACCCCTGGCAAGTTACTAAAGGATTCAGTATCCAGGCATGGTGGAGTTTAAATTCAAGCAGCCTGGCACAAAGGTTGCCATATGTTTTAGCCCCAAGTTTTGTCATTAGGCTCCTACCCCTGTATTGTGGCAGGCATTTTCACATCATTGTGATGCCTTTTGAAAGTTTCTGCCCAGCTCACTATTCCCCTTGTGTGCTGTTTCAACAGGGCATGGTAAGACATCTAAACAATTAAATTATACTTAAATCTTGACGATTGGTGTTCCGCACCTAGTCAGACCATGAACTCTGAGTTTGAGGCCCTAGTAGCTGCTGGGACTGAAGGTGCCTAAATCTAGCTCTGGCCAAGCAATAGCAAGCAGAAATACATTAATAGGCGCTGCAGAGTGCTAACGTCTCCATGAGACAGGCTGCTGTTGCTAGGACGTAAGCATCACATCATAGAGCCAAGCGCGAGATTGTGGGCTCACTATGGTTCTATGAATAAATCTGCAAATGGCAAGTACAACTTTGATGTAAGCTGATTTATTTTTCACTTCAACCTTAGGTGAAGCTTCTTGTGTTTTTTTTTTTTTTTGCTGTTGCTAGGAAATGGGGCTCAAGTGTTGAAAAGTTTATTGTGCTGAACCTGGCACCACAACAACTGAAGGCAAATCAAATTTCCTTTCCTTTGGGGGAGGGGCAGATGGTCAGGTGTTAATTGGTTACTCAGGCATTCATAGGTGCTGGAACAATAGTACTTTCTTATAGAAATTAGGCTGAAGTGTCCCAAGCAGGAATGATTACCAGTTAGACTGGCTGAGTCTGCCTTCTGTAGCCAGGATGATCAACTCAAGATGCGTGCATGGTATGTTTGCATATGTGGGTGTGCCTGCACTTCTGTTCAAGGCACGTGTGGGCATATTCACACTTTGGAGATTCCATCTATGTATGCGTATCCATTTTCATTTTCTCCATACATCTCTTCTCCTTCCCCACCTTTGTCACCTTTCAGCCTTCTTACTGTGCTCAGTTAATTAGACCCTACTTGAAGACTCCTCAGCTCCTTCACTCTTAAGCTGTATTTACATGGCGCAGTGCTCTGGCATTGCGCTGCTCCCTTCCTGCTGCAGTGGCTGCTCTGCCAGCAATCCATCATTTACATAGCCCGCCCTCACAGCACTGCAGGTTGTTCCGAGGAGGGGCTGTGAATGCCAAGGAGGATGCCAGGATACACAGGGAAAGAAGAGAAGCAAGCGCAGCAAAGTGTTCACACTGCTGGTTGCTGCACTCACTCCAATATGGGTACCAATAACTGAGTCGGTGCAGAAAATTAATCAGAGCCGCACTTGCGTTGCTCTGGCATGTGTCCATTCACCCGACTTTGCTGCACATCAACCAGTGCGCATGGGTTGATGTGCTGCAAATCTGGCAGTGTAAAAGGGGCTTTACTTTGCCTCCCAATCCTCATCATCTTTTTGTTACCACTATCTATTCACACCTTGCTTATTATCACTTTTTCTCCTAGACACACTCCACTGTTTCCTTTCCTCATATCTATATATAGATACACATATATCTATATATATAAATAATTTTCCCTGTTATCTCTCCACTAACATTGCTTTTTTCTCTATATAGATAAATCCTGAAGAAGACCTATGGTCAAAATCTCGATCCTAACTCTATTTTCCATTTTTAGTATGCATTTAATATTTCCTGTTTGTTTTGATCTCAGCCTGCACCTTGCTTTTTGTTCTCATTAGGCAAGACTGGCCGATTACAATATGTACTTAGAGACAGGGTGGGGTGGGGTGGGCGGAACATTACTGAAAAGTTCCAGTACGACACGGGTATAAACAGGATGGTCAGTCAGCAACTGTTTAAGCTCAGAACGGGGTCCTTTGCGAGGGGGCACAACTATAAGCTGTCAGGGAGGAAATTTAGGAGGAATGCAGGAAATATTTCTTCACAGAGGAGGAGGAGGTGGAAAAATGGTATTGTCTGCCTAAGGAGCTGGCAATGTTAAGGCACGGTTGCAAGTTTCAAGAGGGTGTGGTACAGATACAGGGGACTGGTAATCAACATTGCCAACCTGCCTAAGTCTGCATTAATTTATGTATGTTTATTTCTTGTTGATATCTTTTGCTTAAACTGTTGAACCACTGGTTTGTATGCCTCTCACACTAAATTGTACGTCTCCATTAATTTATATCTGTGTTTTTATTTTGTTGATATCTGCTGTATGCTTCTCACACTGAACTGCTCTTTGTATTTTGTTTCCGTCCAAGAGATGGAATTATTATCCTCTGTTTTATGCCCTCTCGGGCCACACATGTAAATAGGCATTCAACTGTCTAGTGTACTTAACCAGTTAACAAAAAACAAATAAAGATGACAGTGGGTGGGGTTGGGATAAACAGGGGCAAGCGTTAGCCCAAGTGGAACTGAGGGATGATTGCTGTGCTTTAGGCTTGGCCAGTGCAAGGCTGGCAAGGACCTAGGTAGGTGGGGGGTGTGGAAAGGATGAGAAGGGACTTGGCAAGGTTGGAGGAATGGTCAAAAGTATGGCAGCTTAGATTCAATGCAAAGAAGTGCAATGTAATGCACATGGGAAACATAAACCCAGGGGAAGAGTACATAATGGAGGTACTAACAACAACAAAATGGAAAGAGACCTGGGGGTAGTCATATCAGATGACCTAAAGGTAGGCAAGCAATGTGGAGAAGGCAGTAAGGAGGGCTGGGGGGATACTGGGATGTATAGGGTGAGGCATTACCAGTAGAAAACAGGAAGTTGTTATCCTCTGTACAGACAGTTGGTGAGGCCCCACCTGTAGTACTGCATGTAGTTCTGGAGACTTCTGGAGACCCTATCTCCACAAGGACATAGACAGGATGGAGGCAGTCCAGAGGAGGGCAACTAAAATGGTGCAGGGTCTGCACCAGAAGCCATATGAAGAGGCTAAAGGAGCTTAATATGTATACCCTCAAGGAAAGGAGGAGAGGGACATGACAGAAACTTTCAAGTACCTCAAGGAATCAACAAAATCCAAGAGGTAGTATCTTTCAAAAAAAGAGATGTGCAAGAACAAGGGGCACAATTTGAAGATATTTGAGATATTTGAGAACAGTGCCGAGGCTTGGTTTAAGGCAGCCAGACTCGTCATCAATCTTAATAAAACCAAAGCTATGCTCTTTTCCCACCCCCAAAACAAAGCTAGCAACCACCCACTCTATATCCTTCCAAGTACCAATCAGCCACTGGAACAAGTCTGCTCCTACAAATACCTTGGGGTTACCTTCGACTCAGCCCTCACATTTCACAACCACATCGACACCCTAACATCCGCCACTAACACACGGCTTGGCATCCTCTTCCGCCATAGAACCTGCCTTCCCCCAAATGCTCTCCGGCTCGCTGTTACATCATCCGTTCTGTCCCTTGTAGACTATGGTCTACCAGTATATGGTGCTGCCGACACCACTGCACTCAACAAAATTCACTTAACCCTGAATAAAGCCTGCAGATTGATTACTGGTGCCCCCAGGCTCACACACACCTGTCAGCTGTATGTCGAGGCTAACCTGCTTACCCTGGATGAACGGCTCCGATACCAAACCTGTCTCCTCACAAAAAACCCCTACTCGGGCTCTCCCCCCCTGGGGTAACGGCATCCATCCACCAGAGCCCTCCCACTATTGCAACACGGTCTTCCTACAAGACCACTCTAATGGTCCCCAGATCAAGAACCAGCCGTTGCCAGAGGTCCTTCTGCTATAGAGCCCCAACCTGGTTTAACTCTCTCCCTGCCCCCATCACCAATGCCACCACCATCTCCAAGTTCAAAACCACCCTTCGGAACCATATCTTCAGCACTCATAACTGCTCCTGTCTCTGAACATAGCCTCCACCTCTGCTTCTCTTGACAATGCCCCCCGGGCAGCTCTCCACCTAGCCATCCCCACCACCACTTCCCTGTACACCGTGCCTATGTTTAACCTGGCCAGTGCCAGCTGTTTCAGTGTTTACTAACTGGATTGCTCACTTGATACCAACTTGTGTAACACCTGTTATCAATTACATGTACCCTGTAACCTAATTGTATTTGTCTGACCACAGTGTGACGTGGCGCCTCTGTTGAACGCCTGTTGTTTTGCAAATCTATGCTATGTAACCAAAAACACAATGTATGTCTTTATGTGACGAAGTACCTTTGGAAACGAGCCTCTGGCTCAAAGGTTGTAAACTGATTCTTAGAAATAAATAAAAATTAAAAAAAAAATATATAGTGGGGACGGCTCAGGGACAATGTGAGGAAGTATTTTTTCATGGAGAGGTTGGTGGATGCATGGAAAAGCCTTCCTGAAGTGGTCATGGGGTCAAAATAGTGGGGGAATTCAAGAATGCATGGGACAGATATAACACAATTCTGGTCGGGGTTGGGAAGAAGTACGCTGTTGGTTAACTAGGATCTGCAGCTTATCCAATAGGTAGGAAAATGGGCAGACTGGGTGGGCCAAGCGGTCCTTATCTGCCATCGAAGTCTGTTTCTATGTAACCCGGTAGACTAGATGGAACACCAGCCTTTTTTGTCCACAAACATCTGTGTTTGCATGTTCTCTGAATCTGAACAATGACAGAATGTGAACCAGCATTTGAAATGCAGGTTCTCTAGTAAAGAAAGTACTTACAGGGTCAACAACAGCTCTTCTTTGAAAGCTACTACCTCCCTTCCTACAGTAACTCTTGAATCATTTGCTGGTCAGACACTATATGAATGCAATGAGAGGTTGCAGGGCACTGTAGGCTCGGAGAAGAGAAAGAGAGTGGCAGAGAGGAGAGAAGGCTTAGCCCTCTGTCACCCTGAGATACACTGCCGGTTCTCTCAGTATTGCCACCAAGCTATGCTGGCATCACTAATTATTTCTCAGTAGTAGCAGGACTGGCGGGCAATTAGCAAGTTTACTGCTGTACTCCCACTGTTTTCTGCTCCTCAGGATGCAAGTTATTAAAACTATCAGGAGATAATGACTGGAGGCAAAAGGTTTTACCTACACATTGGTTTTAGAAGAATAAGAAAGGAGGACATGCAAGGAAGAAATTACCTTGCGATTTCTCTCTCTGAAAATAAATCCAAGAATAAACCTGTAAACAGACAGACAGCTGCTTCCGCTCTTTACTCACACCTGAGTCCCAGCTATATGTGGGTACAAAATAGTTTTTGCTGTGATCTGTCTGAGAAAATACTAAGCTAAACACAAAAACAAGAGCCAGAGTGATTGGCACAGAACTGGGACGTGAGACGGGACAGGAGGATTGTTCTGTGCCCACCAGTAACAACATCAGAACCCTCTTGCAATGTTAAAGTTTGTTTAAAAACGAAGGATAAATCTAGTGTATCTAGACATTATATCTTGGACAGCATAGTGCATCCAGCAGGGCCTAAGCAGGGCTGAAGGAGGGAGGGAGGCTTCAGGGGATTGAGGGAGCAAGAAAACCAAAACAGTTTTCTAAGAAACAAACAGTAAACCATTTCCATGTTTAGATGGATTGGAAGAGTTATCCTGCACCACTTCTATATACAGAGGAATTTTTTTGTGCATCTGTACGGTGTGAGGAAGGTCAACACTTCAAGGCTATTTTTCTGTAAACTTCCTTCATGCCACCTATTATGTCTGGGAGTATCCAGGCCTGCCTTCATTCTCCACCAGCCCTTCTCCTGTCCATGTTAAATTAACGCAGTTCCTCCCATGTAGCCTGCCACATAACTCCTCCGAACTTCCATGGTGGGGCCTGTGTTCCTCCTGCTGGCTGGGTACAGGATCTGGTGACGGCTGGCACAGTATGACCTGGGAGATTAGGTTCACCCCAGCAGACATGAAATCATGTGGCCATGGACCTCCCCTATTTGCCTCCATAATCCTTCCCTGAATCCCCCCCTCCTGGACACAGTACTTTGGTGCCATAAGATGCTAAGCTGCATGTCCAGCCCATCATGCAGAAGAGCACTCCCCAGTGCAACACCATCTGCGGACTCTCCGGTTGCAGTAAATGTATTTATTTAAATTTCTGACCAATAAAAACACACTAAGTTAAAAATATCTTGTTTCCAGATAAGATAAGATATAAAATAATATTTAGGCATTGCCGCTGGCAGCTGGCCCAGGGGTGGAGAAGGCTGAGGCACTGGATGCCTTACCTCCTGCCACATCAACGACCTGGATTCAGGAACGGACCAGGGTCGTTTGGGGGCCATCTGGAGGGAGGAGCATTAAGCATCCCTATGACTGCTCTCCTCTTTTGGGGAAGGTGGTCTGCTGTCTCGCCGCACCATCACCACATAGCAGAGGCTGGGTGGTGTGACTAGGAAAGTGCCAGGGTAAGGGGACCCAATACGGATGCCAGTATTATAAGTGTGTGTCAGCACACGCACATCATTACACGTGACACGGCTCTGGTGAAAACCACACACAAGAAAACAGAAAAGTCTCACGACTGCAGGATAATTGCTAGAGTGTGCTGGGGGGGTGGAGGTGGCCCTCCCTCCTCTGACCCCACCACAGGTGAATACCTGTGGGAGTCTCACCCTCAAGGTAAGCCCCTGAGATGCTGGGTGATGGGGGGAAGGAAGCCACCATGAGGGCAAGGCAATAAAGTGAGAATAAAAAATTAAAAAGGTGCTGCTGCCTTCCCCCCTTACTCATCAGAGAATGAGAGCATATTCTAGGATGCTTGGTCCTCCTCCCACCGCTGGCCCACAGAAATCAAGTAGTCTTGGCAAACACATCTGGGTTGCAGCATGGCATGAGTTTCCCTAGCTGCTACCCTGTTGAGCTGACCCATTACTTACTGTTGTGAATTCATACCCCCCTCCCAGGTTGCATGCCTTCTATACTGCCCCATGTGAACTGCTGTGCCCTCTTGGCCGTTCTTCTGCTACTGATCTCCATGGTGCATCTTAAACTCAGCAGAGTCTTGCTCCGCACAGGAAGAATTCACTGTGGGGGTGGGAATTCCTGAGGTAGACATTGGGCTATTGTCCCATATGCACATGTCATCCTTCCCCACCTTTGTAATACTGGTTTAGCAAAATGAAATGAAACCAACAGGTAATCCAGTTTGTCCCCTGCCCTCACGGCAATTACAAGCATGCTATTTCAAAATGTGATTGACAGCTGTGCCTTCCCCTTGACAGATTAAATCTTGTTTGCAAAGATATTCTGCTCCAGTAGAAACTTATCTAACCAAATTTTAAAAATATCCATATATGTTATTATCTATCGCACCTTCTTACAGCACTCCGAGTCTCAACACATGGGTTATAAGCGCTCTTCTCATAGGCTGATGCACAAAAGGAATCCCAAATTCAAAATCCGATCCTTCTTCTCCCTTGTAACTCCCAGAATCCCCAGTTCTTTTTGTGCATCTTCCCAGGCTGGTCACGTTTTTTTCTGGCTCTGTGCCAAGCTAACAAAGGTAAGAACAAAACTCCTTTTATCTACTACAATGTAGACATTAGCCCCAGAAAGCTAACTTGTAACAATTCAAATCAACAAATGTTTTTGCTTAGTAGGGGTTACAGCCCCTCAAACTAACATAAATACAGCAGGTTTAACCTCTGTAGTGCAAGTACACCTATCTATGCTTACTACAGTCTAGTCTATGTTTAGCATTAGGGCTTAGCATAGGGTGTTGTGAACAATGAAATTTAGCTACTACTTGAATTGATTAAACCCCTCGGCTTACCTTGTTCAACCGAGGAGGGGAGAAGGCCAACGCCCAGGGCCATGTCTGTTGGAACTTCCCAGCCCCCTCTCAGCTTATCTTTTCAGCTGAGAAGGAGGTGACTCTAACAGGGGAGCGCTACGCTCCATTTCACACCGATTGTGCTTTTGATCCTGGGGGTCGCGGTTTATCTTGCTCAACTGCGACCACCACAGGACCACCTCACCAATTGACTTAAAATGCACTACTGTAATGCCTACTTTTGAGTAAAGAAATGCAGGGAAGAAAGTCTTTCTCCAGAGCCCCTACCTGCAGAACTATGCACCTCCTAGCAGCTGAGCAGCGCGCGACACACAGTCGCCTTTTTCACTTCTGCCAGCACAGGGAATGTCCCTCCTTGTAGCGACTCATTTCTGAGTCCCTCCTTTTGTCCAGTCCATGGCCACTTCTCTCTATGAGGGCTCTCAACCACGAGGACCCCTACTAGTCTAACGGTTGCCGTCTTGCCTTGCGCTTAGCATCGCATGATAGTACCAGCCGAGATCTCGCGGGGGCCTCACCAGAAGCCGGGCTGGGGATACCTCTCGCAAGATGGAGACCGCAATACTCTGGATCCTCTCCCAAAATGGCTCCGGCAACCACGCCGCCTACCTTAAAGGAACTCTACCCAGTTTAAAGGGCAGATCACCTCTCTTTCTGATGCCCATGGCGCAATAATATAGACTTGTTTTTTTACAGTAATGTCGACAGCTTTCTAAAGGGAAGTTATTTATCCTGTGTATGCCTGGCAAGAGGCTGGGGCATGGTAAAGAAATATGAAGCCTAATTGTATTTTCCTGGCTAGAGTTTGGTGCATGATTAAAAATACAAAGCCTGATGTACATCCTCAGTGCTTTATTTTTGCCAGTCAGTGCCTGACACTATGACTGCACCTAGTAGATTATGCAAACTGTATATTAGGACCCTATGAAATCCTCCCCCTGCCTCAGTTTACCTCAGTCTGCTGAGGGAGGGGAACTGGAGCAGGATCAGTTAGTCCGGATTAGTATGTAACTAGCTACCAGTGCCTTGCTCTACTCCCCAGTTTACCTTGTTCAACCGGGGGTAGTGAGACAAATACAGCGTATGTACGTGGCTGAAGCGACCAGTGCCTTGCTCTACTCCCCAGTTTACCTTGCTCAACCGGGGTAGTGAGCTAGATACAGCATATGTCCTAGCGGGATGACTAGTGCCTTGCTCTCACTCCCAGTTTACCTTGTTCAACCGGGTAGTGAGCTAGATGCAGCGTATGTCCCCAGCTGAAGTGACCAGTGCCTTGCCCTACTCCCCAGTTTACCTTGTTCAGCCGGGGTAGTGAGACAGATACAGCGTATGTACCTGGCTGAAGCGACCAGTGCCTGCTCTACTCCCCAGTTTACCTTGTTCAACCGGGGGTAGTGAGCTAGATACAGGATATGTCCCCGGCGGAATGACCAGTGCCTTGCTCTACTCCCCAGTTTACCTTGTTCAACCAGGGTAGTGAGCTAGATACAGCGTATGTTCTCAGCTAATTGCCTTGCGAGTCACCCTGTCCAACCGCGAAGGCGAGCCTACTGGGGATTGAATCCTTCCCTTCCGCTCATGACTTGGGAGACCTACCTGCATCATGCAGGACTCTGGAACTGGGATTGCGAGTTCTCCCTCCCCCCCCCACGACCGAGAATACATCTGGTGTCCAGGGACACCTCGCCTGAGCGCCTGAGACTACCGAGGTGGGCAGGAACATCCTCATCTCCATGCACTGTGGTATGCCTGGCCTTTGCATTTCATGCCATGAGGTGCGCCTATTGGGAGTGACACCACCTTCCTTGGGAGCTTGATTACTAAGATAAGGTTGACTTTGCAGTCATACCTCAAGGGCTATTAATTTTTAATTGCATTCAAATCCTGTTGCAGTAATAAGTCAGTTTTTTCTATACGGAAGTCTGATACATATCCTCAGGGCCTCATTTTGATGTAGCAATTGCTACAGTACCATTTTCACCCAGTAAGTCACAACCGGACTTAGACAATGTCCAAGGCTGCTTACTTGCTGTTCAGAAAATAACAATGACATACAGAAGCAGTACGCGTTGCTGCTTAAAAGTCCCTCTGGGGGTCATATTTTCCTTAGCATGCCATGCCCATGTCAAAGGGCCATCCTATCAAGTTTATTTGTAATGCGAATGACGCTGAATTTACTGGCAGCCAAGAACCAGCTAGGATCAGCTCATGGTAATTCCACCCCATTGACATTAGTTTCACCTTGAACACTAAATGTTAAGGCTGGGCAGCTGTCCTCCCCAGCACACATGTGGCCATTGTATTCTAGCCATCTTATACCTGGGGGGGGGCTATTCCACCCTGTGACTGCCCTAGCAGCTGACATCCCTCACAGACTACAACAACAAGGGGGTGGGACCCAAGATTGCCCCTTGGAGAGGGGGACACAATGAAGCAGGAGCCTTTAAATTCTCTGGTCACTATTTAGAGCCAGTGAGTTTCAAGTTAGTTGGTAGGCCAAAGAAGGACAGCAGAAAACAAGAGGAAATCATTTGTGAACCACAGACTCAGGGGGCTCAGTGGATGTGTTTTGGCCTTACAAGCATAGGGTGAGAGGTTCAGAACTTAGAAGTCCTGCGAGGGGAGACACAACATCCCCTCATATTATCATTATGGTGTACAGTATCAGTTATGACAAAAGATCAGACATTGGAATGACTGTCCTCGGGAACTTATTAAGTACCAGTTTCGCTGTATGAACCTAGTGTCAAGAAACTGAAGACTTAAGCATTACTCCAATAGCTCAGCTGGTGTAAGCTTAAACACTTGCCTTAGCATAAATGAGTACCATCTACTAGTGAGACAGACTGGGTCCTCTATCCCTCACCCAGTATATCAGCATTACAGTTTTCTCTGTTAACTATTTTCCTCATAAACACACACACACTACTGTAATGACAAATATTGTTCATTGTTAGTGCCCAGCACAACTCTTTCACACTTCAGTCATGTTCCACTCTGACTGGAAGCAGTGTTAATGCCCAAACAGCCCCCCACTCAGCAGCTGCACCCAGAGCACTTACAGAATGCTCACCTGCTCCAAATACTTAGCCTGCCATCCGAATGTCTCAGCAGGAATTCTGACACTGGTAGTCTGGACTTGGTGTTTCACCAGCCTCAACCCCTCTTCGAGAGGTTACCTTCTATGGGCTCATCCATTT
The DNA here is from genome assembly GCA_016271365.2 of Neoceratodus forsteri. Taxonomy (NCBI): domain Eukaryota; kingdom Metazoa; phylum Chordata; order Ceratodontiformes; family Ceratodontidae; genus Neoceratodus; species Neoceratodus forsteri. The sequence goes on from CM028129.1 coordinate 5,545,397, forward strand.
CTCATTACAAGTACAAAGCTAAGTAACTCCTAGTGTGCTGGCAAGTTTTCTAAGCTTCATATAATGGGTCATCCTATGACCAGAACCATATAGATAGTACAGAACTATACAGTCAATGATCTGGATGTATATAATGGAGGAGCAAGGTATGAAATGGGACTAAGGAAGGGCAAAGCATCACATGCTGTGCATGTGCCATTCAGCCAGATGTGTCGGTAAGGGACTAAAAGGGGCACATGTATAATACATTGCAACAGCACTCTACCAACACATCCATGCCACAGGCAGCATATGGACGCAGTCACACTCCTCAAATGAGCAGGCCACAGTGCGGAAGACTACAAGGGGGGGTGAAAACTCATCAGCTAGCTGTATTTTGCCCATGTCAGCTAAAACGCATTACCCAGAAACTGTTGTTAACAGTACCTTTGCAGCCACCTCAGCATCACAACCAAACAGTTGGGGAAAGCAGGAACTTGAAGTGTTTTATTACTGTATAGGTCTCCTAATGTAGAAGGTGCTGAATTTCCATTTCATGAACCCACAGACAATCTCAAGAAAGAAAGGTGGGTGGTATTCAACCTCTATTGGCTTGCCATATGTGCTAGTAAGATAGACTCCTACCCATGCATGCATTCCATATTTATAGGTAAAGACCCCCTCCCCGTATATAGATCAGTTGCTCTATCTATCAATCTACCTACATGCATAGCCTTACTGATGGGAACCATCACACCCACCTGTTACACTTGGGTACAGTGCTGGGTCCAGAAGGTCATCCAGGGGTAAACCATGTGACGGCACATACACACACACACACACACACTAATGGTGAACACACTAAGTATGTACTTGTAGTACTTTCAGCAGGGTGATCCACTGGTAAACCTAAAGTTGGTCATGGCTGATGACCCCTTGCAGCCCCAACTGCAGTGGCTCCTGACACTAACCGTTCTCCACATCACTTAATTAATCCAAACCATGGAGAAAGGGACAGAGGACCTTCGTAACATTAAACCCAGGTATGACATGCAGACCAAGTACAGCATATCTCATAATCTCATATCCTCTTTTCCCCCTGCTTATGTTTATCATAATGTATGCACAGTAGTGGTCAAGAAACTATAATTCTTCAGGTATGACATGCAGGCCCAGTACAGCTACTCATAATCACACATCCTGGTACTTCCCTGCTTATGGTTTTCACAGTGTCTACAAAGCAGTGGTCAAGACAGCTATAATACAACATCTGCCCACAGCTTAGTGTCGGTCTACAGGTCGTTTCCTAGTGGGCAGGGATCACCCGCTACGATCCTGGCAGGGACTTAATCTTCTAACTCATGAAACGTTATTGCATTTTAAAGAGACATCTCTACCATATACACCTTAAATCAGACCCTATTACAGCGACTACACTAATACAGTCGTACTTGGCCAGAGGCTACAGTCACTTAATCTTATGCATTTCAGGTGGTTCAGTATGTTTCTCAGTTCAGCCCTTTTGTAGTGTCTACACTGATTATATAGACATCTCACCAGTGACCACAGGTCAATACTGTTCTGCAGACAACACCTATCAAGACCTCTAGGGGCCGACCTTGCACGTAGATCCCTGATCACTGAAACTGCCAGCATGGCCATTCAGAAGGCTACACTGTTGATCTTAGGGGTATCCAGTAAGGTGACGGACACACTGATCCAAGCCAGTAGGGAGTTCACTAACAGAACTTATAACAACACTGACGTGTATTACCGGTTGGATACCACACTAACAGGAAACAGAGTTTGGTTGCAAGGTTCTCCAGACAGCTTTGAGTCATTCCTCCTCCTCCCAAGACAAGTCCAATACTGCTGTATAATCACCCATGGTTGAGACTGGAGTGCTGTAAGAAGGTGCGATAGATAATGGTAGTTTACTCACCTGGTAAAGGTGATTATAAGAGCACCTTCTTACAGCACTCCGTATCCCACCCATTGAGGAGGAACATGACAAGCAAAGAAATGGGATAACAGAATAAGGGATTGTATATTAAAGAATGTATGTGTAATACTGATCAGTAAATATATAGCAGCGGACATTCAGTCCTACACTGCCAGTAACAGTGAAACATGTTGCCACGTTGGTGGGAATACAATGGAAAGTAAATAATTGTCTCTTGCATAGCATCAGATTGTATTGTGTTTTTCTACCCACCAGCTAACCTACGGGGCCGGCTGAGGGTCCTGTATGGTTGGATTTCTTATATTGTGTTTTCAGGAGTAGCATAAGCTCTGGAAGATTTCATACTGGGGATTCTGGGAGTTACAAGGGAGAAGAAGGATCGGATTTTGAATTTGGGATTCCTTTTGTGCATCAGCCTATGAGAAGAGCACTTATAACCCATGTGTTGAGACTCGGAGTGCTGTAAGAAGGTGCTCTTATAATCACCTTTACCAGGTGAGTAAACTACCATTTCTGGCAGTATAATCCACAAGATCATCATCATTATTTGAGGGAAAAAAAAGTTTTGAGACACTTTTCCTTGTCCTTCCCCCTCACAACCAACTTAGTCAGTGCCCCTTCCTCTGTCTTATGTAACCCTTGCCTTAGTCTTTCTGCTTTTTAAATTCCTTTCCTGTTCTACCTCATCATGACCCAAATAGTCAGTACTTGTCTGACTGGTCTCTTCTTGAGGTGACAGCTATGTCACATTGATGAATCCTAACCAGGAAAAACATATGTTTGTGGTTTACTGTTTTCGCCTTAGCAGAATGTTTGAGAGGCTGTTTGGCACCATTCTGTCCTGCTTAAAGCTGGGTCAGCCTAAGTTAGAGAGAAAAAAATGACACAGACAGCTCCTTCCCATGGTGTGCTACAAACAGCTACGTAATGATAAAAACATTCAAGAACAAGCACCACCATATAGCTTGGAAAATGTATAAAAAAATATTTATAATATATAAAAAATTATTTAGTATACATTTTTCAAGCTGGTTCTCGTCCTTGAATTTTTCTTTTTTTTTTTTTGTTAAAGAGAAGCCTAGCTCATTTCCTTCATGGTGATTTACATATACTGCCCATGGTGCTTAATTTAGGGATTGCTTTCCTATAGATACGCATTTTGCGTAAACCTTTGCCAAATGTTTTTGCATTGAGGTCTATGTGTTTTAAAGTGCTGTGAAGCTCCCTTTTATATCATGTTGGCTGGGCTGTTGGTGCAGTGGCAGAGGATCTTAAGAGTCATAAGCCCTGTTTACACCACCCTATTTGCAGGGCATTAACCCACGTTCAGAGGTCCATGTTTTGGAGGATGAGGACAGAGCATCAGTTTTGGATTGAGCGCATCTCCTGAATGTAAACGTGACTGTGCTGCGATCCGCTATGCAGTCCCTTTTCCTGTCCTGTATGTTCCTCCGGAATCTCAGAACAGTAACCATGCAGTGCAATTTGCGGCGGAGCAAGGGGACAGTGTAAACTGAATGCAGCCTGTGGACACACAGTGCAGCGGACATGGAGTGGCAGAGATTTTACATCGCAGCTGTGGTGTAAACAGGGCTATAGATTCATAGAGGTTGATGGCAGAAAAGGACCGCCTGGCCCATCCCGTCTGCCCATTTTTTCCCCTGCCTAATTTAAAACTGCAGACCCTACATGGTCACTAACCTCTGCCCTTCTGCCCCCTTCCCCTACCAATGGTGTCTCCGGAACCTGTTCAGACTCTGTGTTTCCTACCCTATCAATTTTTGCGATACCCATGTGTCTACCCCATGCTTTCTTAAATCAAATAACCATTTTAGCCCCCATGACTTCCACTAGGAGGCTGTTCCAGAGGTCTACCACCCTTTCCGTGAAGAAGTAATTGCTCCTGTTCCCTCTGATCCTTCCCCCCCTCTAACTTCATATTGTGACCACTAGTCTTTGGACATCTTTTTCTTTGCAAGATGCTCTCTTCCAGTACCTTGTTTATTCCCTTTAGGTATTTGAATTTCTCAATCATGTATCTCCTCTCTCTCTCCCCTGATCTCCAGGGAGTACAGCTCTAGATCACTTAGCCTTTCCTCATAGGGCTTCTGATGCAGGCCCTGCACCATTTTGGTAACCCTCCTTTGCACCCTCTCATCCTGTCTATATCCTTACGGAGATGAGGCCTCCAGAACTGTACCCCACACTTGAGGGAAGGGGGCTGCTTGTGATACTTGTGACCTGGTTTCATTGACCAGGGTCATTGAAGGTCTGGTGAGGAAGCGGTTCCAGCATCCCAGAGGATACTCTTCTCCTCCTGGAGGAAGGAAGACAGTCTCTAGCACAAAACTGCGACCTGGGTGATCACAAGTGTCATTACAGGTTGGAGCAGCATGGGAGGGAGGATGCTTGCAAGTTCTGCTTGACATCACACAGTTGCGTGTGGGTGCATGCATGGAGCCCTTGTTGCCAAGGTCTTGGGGGGGGACAACAAAACTGAGCCCCTGTGATAACATGGTGAGGTACTCTTGGACCCTGCCCAGCTGCCACTTCTACAGGAATCAAATTTAAAGTTGCCAAGGGGATTGGGGAGCCCCAAGGACCCTACCATGAGGGGTAAGTTGCAGAGAAGTCTGAAAGTATAGTAAGGGTAACAGGGTTGGGAGGTCATGGACTGAATTTGTGGGGTTCATGAGCAAGGACAAGAAACAATAATTTAAAAACTGTATATAATGTTGAGAGAGCTTTAGGCAATTTGGTAAGATTTTTCCTGACAGCAGGCATGCTGTACACAAAGTGTTACCTTGGTGTCAGTGGAACAGAGAAAATAGTGGGATTCCAGAACAAGCCTAAACAACAAGCAGCAGTATGGGGTATCCCCATGCACCCATTTATGGAGCTGAATGGCTAGTGGTAACGCCTTCTCACTGTGAGACTCAGCCAGTTACTTCACTGAAGAGGTAGTTATGATGGGTTGAGGGTCCACAGCCGATGAGAAATCTTCCCAGCTTGTTGAATACTATATGTAGCGGCTGCAGGATTGTTTCAGAGGCAAAGAGAAGAGAAGATAATGCCCTAATCCTACCTCTCTACATTTAATACCGTCACAGGACAACATAAATAAATAATTTAACTTAAATAAGGCAGTATCTTGCTTCCTAGTTAAGTACAGATCTGAAAACACCAACTGCAAGAAACTGTCCTCGCAGATACTACAACTCAAACTTAATTATCGCAATACGCTTGTGCAAATAAGAAGAATTTCAGCCCTTTTTAAAAATCTTCACCAAAGGGGAACTCCTAAGACAATAAGGTAAGAATTTTGAGATGGTAAGGGGCCACAACCACAAAGGCTCTGTCACCAGATTATTTCAAATGGATACTTGGGATGGCAAGTAAACTTTTCTCAGTGGACAAGAGAGGGCGGCCCAGAGCATATAAGACCAACAGATCTTTTAGGTAGCCCAGACCCAGTTTGTACAGGACTCTAAGTTAACAAAGCAGTCTTCGGAGTGGCTACCAAACTGGTAGCCAGTGCAGGCTGCACAACACAGTGACATACATTCTGAGATTATTATGCCAGCAATCAGCCAGGCAACAGCATTCCGCACCAGCTGCAGGCTTTCACCCGCGTCGGTCTCAGCTAAAGGGTATTACAGTAACAGAAGAAGTAACAAAGGTATGTACTAGGGTCACCAGGTCCTCACGCACCAGGTATTGCCCTGCCTTCTACCTTAAGATTTTACAGCTTAACCTTGCATCACTCTGTTGCTCAATAATCAGCAAGTCTGAGGCAACGTGGCCTGATCCTTGGGAAATCTATCCGGAATATTTTTCTGTGCTTAAGAAAAGAGATTTTTAAATGGCACTACAGTTTAGAAAGAGGGTTGTGTTGTGCTGCTGGATGGCCCAGCGGTAATACATAAAGAAGCTACAGTGCTATGCAGGTGGCCCAGGTTACGGAGCAAACATGGGGTGCCCACCTGCCCTGCTGCCACAGCAACCTGAGGAGATAAACTTTGCTATAGGAAATATTCTGCTCATCCTTTTGTGTGTGTGTGTGTGTGTGTGTGTGTGATGAATATCCATTCATAAGAACAAGTCACTTTGCATTGTAGTAGCTTTCAATTCAGACTGCCTATGGATTAGTTTTCACTGATAAACGTCTCGCTGCAACATATGAGTGAAAACTTGTTAATCAGTACTCCATAGCATTTTTTTTTTTTAAATCAGCTAGTGCCCTGTAAACATTTTTGGTTTTTTCATCCTGCCAGCTCGAGTGCAAGTGACAAAGTGAAAAATCTCATTTTATGTTTATGTTTCTGTACAGGGGCTCTATTATGTACAGCGGCTAATAATAAAGTAAGCCAGTTTTGTACTGCTGCCAGACAGTTTATGTATCAGCTAATTCAGAATCTGTCATCTTAGGTAAACACAGCATAGTATTCTTAGTTTTTTTAAAGCGATAGTTTAAGTTTCAACGTGAAAATAGCATGCGAATGAAAGTTTGCCCGATGATGATCGAAACCAGAAGACTGGTCATGCTGCTAGTGCCTTATGCTGTACTGTGGTTTTAGCGGGATTCGATATGTGCATATATTGAAGCACTGAAATGCTAGCACTGTTTTTACCATGCTGTATTGACAGGATACCTATTAGTTATCTATAGAGAGGTAGCATTACTTCCTTTCTCTTGCTATTGAACCCCCTCCCGGAGGCACTCGGACCCCACTGAAATCAGAAATTTTGGGGGTCTGCATCATTAAGTGCATGGCACGCACGTATAGTACTACATGCCCAATAGTATAAAATATACCACTGATCCCAAACACCTGAATACCCTTTTACTAAAGGATGAACGTTGAGCGAAGGAAGGGAAGAAGTAGGGCCTGCTAATCTAACAAGAGAGGAAATGAGGCTGAAGGAAGAATACAAGAGGACACATACAGGACAAGCAACAAGGAGTAACCAGCAACAGTGACATAGTAGTATAACAACAAGCGGACATTAAATTCCCAGTGTCACCTGTGTACCTAGCAATACACCCAACACAAATACCACAGAAGAAAAAATCCTCACTACAGTAATGATGTTTCTTCTAGGTCTATTTGCATGTCTTACAAATAGCAACATCTCAGCACTGAGGTGTTAACCTGGAGAAAGAACTCTAGAATGTTAGAGTTTAGGGTGATCATGCTCCCCCTGCCATTCCAACAGAACATTTATAGCTGAAGAGAGCAGTGACCATTCAAGTAACCTATGCTATGTATTAGGAAATGTAGATGAAATAAGAAATTAACTCTTTTTTATGCAGGTTTTAGAAGGGGAGGTAGGGAGGACTTGTATGACTCAGAAATATACCCTCTAGAACAAACATCATTACTACAGTGAGTATTTTTTCTTCTAGCAACAAGAGCATATTTGCAATGTTTTACATGTAACAGTCTCCAAATAGTAGCAGTACCTTGGGAGGCAGATTCTAGAACATATGACAGTAGGTAGGGAACATGGGCAGACTAGGTGGGCCAAGTGGTCCTTATCTGCCATCAAATTCTATGTTTCTATTTAGGAAAAAGGCTTTGAAGTACAGAAGTGCCAAAGCTGGCATCCCTTCTAGTTTGGATGTTCAGACAGTAGTGAGAAGTAAAGGTGTGTACAGTAGATCATGTGACTGCCTGACACACTTCTACCAAAGGCACACCTATTACTGCTGCCACTGGGACAGATGGGGCTCTGGAAGAATGTGCCCTTAAAATCTTCGGTGGCTCCTTGCCAGCTTTATCATAGCAGAATTCAATACAACAGACAATCCAGTAAGAGACTGTCTTTTTCGTAGCAGGTTCCCCTCTTCATACTTTGCCATAAATGTGTTATCTGTTATCAGTTCTGGACTACTCTGTCCTTTGCATGTAGAAACATACACCCCTCTTGATTTCAGTGCTGTAAAGTTTATCCTCTACTACATCAGAATGAGGATTTGGAAAAACAACCAGGAAATGTTATATACTGATTCAAATGAAATGAGGAAACCACTTTTGGTAAAAACTTGTGTGCTGAGCACTATCTTTCCCCAAGGAACATAATAAAATATAGGTCCGACAGAGTGCTTGTAGCTCACTGACCCTTCTTGCAGAAGTAACAGCTACTAAAAACACAGTTTTCATGTTCAGTATTTAAGCTCTGATAAAAACATAGCCCTTAAAGGAGATTCATCAATTGTGAGAGTTCCAGGTTTAAAGCAGCAGTGCAACAAAAATGTTTTTTGACAAAATTACTTTCAGCTACGGTTAATAAAAAATAGAATACCTGTCAAATCTGATTTTCTAGGTACCTCCGATACTGCACACTATGAGTTTTATTTTTATTTTCAGATCCTAATCTCTACCAGCACAATGCTATTGCCAAGCAAAAGATGGCAGCCAGTTTTTTGTCTTGAGAAAAAAATCAATTAAAACATTTATGAATTATTCAGATTTTGGTGGAATAGAGCATGTTACCAGCAAATAAAACTGGAAGATGCCTGGAATCTTCTATAATGAAAAAAAGGTAGGGTCAAATGCTTTGCCCAGTTTTGCTCTACTGCTGCTTTAAATCCCAAGGTAGGACTGATTAGTTCCCTTACAAGGGGATAGAGGTGATTCAGGCCTTTGAAAAATATCATTAACACTGGATGAGCTGCGAAGAATTTTTCTCTGCCTGCCAATCTGTAAACAGAAATAGCTACCAAATGCACCTTAAGGGTGGAAGGTTTCAAATCTTGCAAGTGCATCAAGTAATCCCAAACCACTGATCTATCTACAGTTTTTGTAGACATAAGAGTCACACCAAATATTGAATCTTGAATTTGAATTAAAAGATTTTCTGATGGCTTTCTAGCAGCTTTTGAAACTGCCAGTACCTTGTTAGAGAGGCACAACTTAGAATAGTCCAACTTCAAATGAAGGGATTTGAGGTATGGGTGAGTCATCCTGCCCTGGGACAGAGTCAGCAGGTCCTGTCTCAGTGGCAAGTCTACTGCTATTTTTTGTGACAGTGTCAGCATCTGTAAGCACCAGGATAGCCTTGCCCAGTCTGGTGTGATCAGAATGATAGCAGCAGCCTTACTACTCAATTTCAACAACACTTTGCAAATTAGTGGAAATGGAGGGAATGCCTACAGGAACCTGTTTCTCTAGTGGAGAGTTAGTGCATCCATTGGAACTGTTCCCACTGATGGAGGCCTGCAACAGAATTGGGATAGCTTTCTGGTTTTCCATTAGGTGAATTTTTCACATGCCCCCTTCCTCCTGGTGCAATTCATTGCAAATGTTTTCTCTCCTTGCTGCTCATGTACCACTACTCTATGCCCTATCCCCACCTACCTGCCCTGCTGCTATCTGATGTTATATTTTGTCTGTTCCTTGTTGACTGCCATGCTTGACTCTGTACTGGTTAACCTGTACCTGACTGTCCCTTGTTGACTGCCTGCTCTGACTCTGTACTGTTATTGCCTATACCTGTAATTCTCCCAAGTCGCACCTGAAAATAGGCACCTGACTATATAGTGTGCTTACCTGGTAAACAAAAGCTAAATAAATAAAACAGCTCCATCTTTGATACCCCTATCTCTGAAAGATTAAGTTTAGAACCCCTTGGATCAGAGACCACTCATAAGCTACACGCACCATCATGCTGAGTGAATTGGCTAGTATACTTTTGTTTCCTGCTAAGTGTCCTGCAGAGCATGGAGGTCTGCATTTACGCTGTAAGCCAAGTTCCAGATCTTCATCAGCTCTGTACAGAATATGACGACTTGGTGACCCCCTTTCTGCTTATGTAATACATTGTTGTTATTTTGTCTGTTTTTATTGGGACTGTTTGGTCTTGCAGGGAGGAGAAGGACTTCACCGAAAGGAGCACTGCTGTGTGTTCTAGCAAGGTTTATGTGCTCCTTTCTTTCTTGAGGGGCCTAAATTCCATTTACTGTTCTCCTCCCTCAGATGTACCCCCCAATCTAAGTAGGGATGCATCTGTCATCCAGACCTTCACCTCGTACCCACTCACTTTCTACCATCCTTTGTTTTTAAGGTGTTTGGTATTACTGCTACTATTGCCTATATTTGTGATCCTTAACATTATGGTATTAAATTGCTCCCCACATCAATGGTTTGGATGTAGCAACTTTGGGACAAATTATGTTCTGCCACTTGCTGTGTTTCTTTTATACACAGGTTCTTACTTTGAAAAAATATTTGGTTTACAACCCAGTTATATGTCACTAGAATCACACATTATGGTTGTAGAAGTATGCATTTTGTATATGTAATTATTATGTAAGATAGATTTCATACCTGGCACTATGTGAAGGGATTCTAGGTCTACACAAATTCTGTATCCACCCGCTTTTATGCCCAATTTTTGAATAAGTATCATGATATTTTATTTTCAAAGGCATTATAATTTTTTAGTTTAACAATATACTGTACATACAGCACCTAGCCGGTTATATAGCATACTCCATTTAAATTCACATTTTTGCCCCTTTTTATTCAAAAATTCCTTGAAAACAGCACAGGGCTGTATACCTCCGTGTATGATGCTGTTTCATATCATCACCTCCTGACATGAACTGGGTGGATCACCAGGTACTTTAGAGAAGGCAAGGGAATTTTTATATCGAGTTAATCGCCCATACCTGAACAAGGTATAGCTGGGGGTGGAGATTATCAGAAAGGAAATCAGGCTGGCCATCCAGAGATTTAAGAGGGGGAAAGCCAGTGGTCCGGATGGGCTCCCAGCAGAATATTATAAAAATATGCAGGAATATCTGATAGAGCCCTTGTGGGTGATGTTCCATGGGGGGAGGGGGCACTATCTGTCTCATGCTATGAGATGACAATTTGTGTCATTCCGAAACCAGAAAAGGATACAACAGAATACATTTCGTATTGCCCAATCTCATTATTAAATTGTGATTTTAAGATCTTGGTGAAGGTCCTGGCAGGGCGCCTGGACCGACTGCTCCCAGGATTGATTCATCCAGACCAGACTGGATTTGTGCGGGTCATCTCTCATACCACAATATGCAAAAACTATAGAATGTGGAGTGCGGAGCCTCTTGAAGCCATGGTGGCACTTGTGTGCTGTCCATGGATGTTGAGAAGGTGTTCGATTACATAGAATGGGACTACCTCTTTGAGGTTTTAGGCTGGTTTGGTCTGGGTGATGACTTTATGGGGCTGGTCTGGGCTCTCTATCAAGCTCCAGAGGCATGTATCCTGGTTAATGGCACCATGTTAGACAAATTTCCTTTGCACAGGGTTACAAGACAGGGGTGACCCCTCTACCCCTTGTTGTTTGCTCTTGCTATTGAGCTATTAGCGGTTATTATCAGGAGTGACCCGAATAGTGAGGGGGTACAGGAGAAGTCGGGTCATATGCATAAGATCACATTGTATGCAAAATGATATGCTCCTGTACATTAGAGATCTGATGGTGTCCATGCCAGTGCTCCTCAAAACAATAGCAGGCTTCTCCTAGTTTTCTGGGTACAAAATTAACCTAGGGAAGTCAGAGATGTTGACACTAGGAATGCAAGATGGGCTTGCACTAGGTAACGTGGGGACTAAAGGAGGTAACTAGTTCATTTAAATATCTAGGTATACAGGTGGGTAGGGACCTTGGTGCCCTCTACCAATTTAACTACACTCTTCTGGTAAAGACCATAGAGGAAGAGCTGTGGAGGTGGAGAGCCTTGCCCATTTCCTGTCTGGGGAGAATTAATTTTATAAAAATCAACGTCTTGCCCCGTATATTGTACACCATGCAGATGCTTCATATAAGCCCCACTAAGGTGGACATAAAGAAGCTAGAGAGGGCCTTTTTGGCTTTCATCTGGCAGGGCAAGCACCCCCCTACATGCTTACAGAGGCTGAAGGCAAAGATTAATAAAGGTGGCCTAAACTGGCCTAAACTTCCCGAGCATTAGAAATTATTTTCAGCTATCCAGTATCGCTGCATTCAAGACTGGGTGAACAGACCAGTTGAGGCAGGTTGAGTCGACCTGGAAGAATTTGATTGTCCGGTCACTTGTCTTCTTAGTTATCAAAGCAGGGCCACCAGGCATACCTTAACACAGACCAAGCCAATCCTGTGGTGTTATCAGTTATAGAGAGGATGGAAGCAAAGAAAAATTCTGTTACTATTGTAATCTTGTTTCTTCTATTGAGTGTTGCTGTATTTTGGCAATATGCAGTATGACCGACCAGTTCAGCTGCCCCGGAGAGTTAAGAGTTAAACCTATGCAAATGCCTAGAACGCTGAACTCGAGCTTGGTTTTCAAACCACTGTCCTCGGTACATTCTATGTAACTGACCAGATTCTTACAAAGCTACTAATAAGAAATGCCAAATGGCCAAAAATTAACCAAAACTGTAACTAACACCCAAGGTAATACACACACAATAGGGCATAAAGCAGATTCAAGTCACTGATGCCCAGAAAAACACACCACCTACTGGTAGGTATAGGAATTAACAAGTGGAGTGCAGAGACCCCGCTTCCCTAGGTTCCAGAGGGAGGCAGGGTGGGTGGTAGAATACAGCAAGACTCCATTAGAAAACAAGATTACTATGGTAAGTAATTTTTCTTCAAACAACATGAAGTCTTGCCATATTCAGGAACATGCAGAACCTACTTGGGGAATAGGCTCCGCAATATCGCTGTGCCAGACCTCAGTCACTCCTGGCCTGGGTGGTCCAGGCAATAGTGCTTGGTGAATGCGTGAACAGCTTTCCAGGTAGCTGCTTTACAGGCGCAAGTAGGGGATATCCCTTGGCAGCTGCTATGGAAGCAGCTGTCCCACTAATAGAGTGGAGCCCTCAGGCCCACTGGTGGCCTCCTTACCTAGTTTGCCATAACAAAACTGGATGCAAGCCACAATCCATCTGGAAATGGTCCTCTTTGTGGCTGGCTTGCCTTTACCCATTTCACATGAGGGAACAACTGAGTACAGTCCTTCCTATGATCTTTTGTTCTGTCCATATAATAGCTGATGGACCTTTTTACATCCAGGCTATGCAGACCGCATTCACCTGAACTGGAATGATCAGTGAAAAAGACAGGCAATATTATGGACTGATTCTTCCCAGCTGACAAATAGGCAGAAACAGCTGCCAGGTGCACCTTCAGGGTAGAGGGCTGCAGGCCCAGGGATTGAAGGTGAACCAAGCAATCCAAAAGGACTGCCAGGCTGGCCTCCTGTGGGTCCATGTCCTTCTGGGAACACCAGATGGAAAGTCTCTTCCATTTGGAAGTGTAAGTCCCTCTGGTGGAAGGTTTCCTAGAAACCTTAAGGATGTCCAGGACTCCTTCTGAGAGATGCAGGCCTGCATACTCTAAGTCTTCAAGAACCAAGCCTTGAGCCGGAGGGACTCGAGGCTGGGGTACAGAATCTTCTCTTGGGAGGATGTCAGCAGGTTGTGCCTTCTGGGGAGGCAAACTGGACTGGCCACTGACAGGGACAACAGCATCGAGTACCATGGCTGTCTGACCCAATCCAAAGCAATCAGAATCATAGTGGCTGGCTGAGCCCTGAGTTTGATTAGAACTCTGGGCATCACAGGGAATGGAGGAAATACATACAGAACTTTGCCTGACCAGTCTAGAAGCAGTGCATCTAGAGGCACTGAGCCCAGTGATGGAGGCCTGCAGCAGAACTGGGAAGCTGATGATTGTCTGGGTCTGCAAAGAGATCTATCTCTGGGTGCCCCATCTTCTGAAGACCATCAACAGGATTTTTTCTGTTCAGGGTCCATTCATGATGACCCTGGTTGATTCTGCTGAGAGCATCTGCCAGGACATTGTCCTTCCCTGGCAGGTGGACTGCTGACAGGGAGATGTTTAGGAGTAAGTCAGACTCCAGATCTTTATGGCCTCTGGGTACAGCACTGAGGACCTTGTTCCTCCCTGTTTGTTGATGTAGTACATGGTGGTGGTGTTGTCTGTTCTGACCTGCCCCACCTTGCCCTGCAGCATCTTGGTGAATGACTGAAGTGATAGGAACACAGCTCTGAGCTCCAGCAGATTTATATGCAGGAGAGACTCCTGCTGGAGCCATGTTCCATGACCAGTGTGTTCCCCTAGGTGGCTCCGCGACCTCTAGTAGGAAGGCATCTGTGGTCAGCACTACTGAAGGAGCTTATTGCAGAAAAGGGGCTCCTGCCCTGAGGTTGTCCCCATTTTACCACCACTGTAGTGCTTGCAGCAAAGTGGTAGTTACTGGTATTATCTTGGACAGTGAATCCCTCTTCTGGGACAAAAAGGACCTCAGCTGGAATTGGATGTCCCTCATCTGAAATCTGGCCCCTGGGACTACTGCTGCTGTCGTGGCAGCCATGTGGCTCAGGAGCTGTAAGAAGTACCTTGCTGGGCAAGGAACCTGTAGACAGAAGGACCCTGCCAACTGAACTAGGGCATCCGCCCTTCCTGGAAGCAGGATGGCCTTTGCCTGAATCATGTCCAGCTCTACTCCTATGAAATCTGGGATCTGGACAGGTTTCAGAACTGATTTCTTGAGGCTTACCAGGAACCCCAAGGACTGCAGGGTATCCTGTGTGAGGTCAAGGCTTCCTCTACCTGTTGGGGGTGACCCACTATCCAGGTAGGGATAAACAGTGATTCCTTGCCTTCTCAGATGTGCCATGACCACTGCCATGCACTTTGTGAAGGCCCTTGAGCAGATTTCAGCCCCGAAAGGCATGGCCCTGAACTGGTAATGACCTGAAGGCAGTCCGAATCGGAGGTATTTTCTGTGAGATTGTTGGATGGGAATGTGAAAATAAGCATCCTTTAGATCTAGAGATGCTAGCTAATCCCCTTGTCTGAGAGTAGGTAAAATGACAGCCAGAGTTGCCATTTTGAACTTCGGCTTTGTCACGTGCTTGTTGAGGTATCTCAGATCTAGTATAGGCTGCCACTCCCCGTTTTAATTCAGAGGTTAAAAGGTACCTTGAGTACAACCCTTTTTTCCTTTGTGCTGAGAAGGAACAGGCTCCACTGCCTTGACTTGAAGTAGGGTGGAAACCTCTGCCTCTAACAGGGCTGTTTCTGAGAGGGTGGCAGATTTGAATGATCTTGCTCCTGTTTTTGGGAACAGTTTGAAACTGAAAGCAAGACCCTGGCCTATTACCTCCAGGACCCACATGTCCGAAGTGATGGACTGCCAGGCTTGAAGGTAATAGGCCAGCCTGCCCCCTACTGGTAGTGGGGAGGCAAGCCCTGACAGACACCTCAGGGTGTCTGTTTAGAAGATGTAGTGGACTGAGAGGTGGAACCAGCACAGCCAGTGCCTCTTCTACCTCTGCCTCTAAAGTAACCCCTAGGCTGTTGGTAGGAAGGGAAGGCCTGAGCCTGATAGAAAGACCTGGAGTAAAGCTTACCTCTGCCTCCTACTCTGCTGCTTCTGAGGGGTGCAGCCTTTTCTTGACAGTTGCATTCTTTAGGCTACCTGTACTCATTCATCTTCATATTTGCCTCTGTTTGTTCCTAAACAAGGAATTTTGTGCCAGGGAAAATCAATGGTACTGTTCTGAGTGTCTTGGGAGAGATTTGTACATCTCAGTAGAAAACCTCAGAGGAAGTAGCCAAAGCTATTGTATGGGAGGCTGATAATGGCATCCATTGCCATGTGAAACTGGCATTTGGATGCCTGAATCTCCTTACTGACAAGCTCCTGTAAATCTGCTGCCAGTTCAGGAGGAGCATTCTTAGCCCATTGTCCCACTGATACCCAGAGGGACTTCTTGTACCTAGACACGAAGGCCATGTAAGGTGCCTGCCTGATACCCACGGAGGTAGCCAGATACCCTTTCTTTGCTAGGGAATCAATTTTCCTGGAATCCTTATCAGGAGGGTGAGAAGCAAGAGGGGTGCCAGCTTTCTCAGAAGCTGCAGCTTGCAGTACTCCAACATGGCTGCAGTGCCTACTTAGGAATTCAGTGCCATTGCCAGCCAACACATATTTCCTATCCATTTCTTGTCCACTGGTGGAACAGAACTTGGGGTCTGAAGGATTCTTGAGGTCTGCTTCTTGAGAGACTTATGAATGGGGGTCATAAGCACCTGAGAGACAGGGAGATCCATCATCTCCTTGTAGTCATCGTCCTCCTCCTCCTCCTCCTCTCTGGGCTCCTGTACAGACAATTGTAATGTCTCTGCTACCTGCCCCATGGAAGTAAAGTGGGAGGTAGAATCTTTAGAAAGGTGAGAGGAAGATTCATACTGAGGATGGTCAGGGGAGACCTCAGGCTCAGCTGGTTCACCCAGCTCATCCTCTTCTCCATAATCCTTATACTTTGACTCATAAAACTTCTCTGGGTCCAGAGAGCCTGAAGGAACCGAACCGACAGGCATCTGAACTGTGGTATGGGTTATCGGTCACTGAGCCGGTTCACCCCAACCGGGCTGTAACGACTAAACAGTTCGAATAGCTTTTGCGATTTTCTCAGCAATTGGAGCCCACAGCTGCCTGTGTACGCGGTTCTGAACCACTTTTCCTACTCTTTTTTGCAGAGCCTTATCAGGTGCTGAGTCTGCTGGTCTTTTTCCCTGACAAGGTTTCGCCCTGGTCAGAGGGCTCAGCCTCCAGTCCAACCAGTTTGTCTTTAAAACCGGACCGGACCTCATTGGAAGATTCCTCTGCCATTCTATCCTCAGTTTATT
Source organism: Neoceratodus forsteri (assembly GCA_016271365.2). Classification (NCBI taxonomy): domain Eukaryota; kingdom Metazoa; phylum Chordata; order Ceratodontiformes; family Ceratodontidae; genus Neoceratodus; species Neoceratodus forsteri. The sequence goes on from CM028129.1 coordinate 5,562,039, forward strand.
AGTCGCTTATCAATGGTAGACTGAGGAAAGGTTTTACAAATTTCAGTCTGTCTTCGGGTAGTTAAACCTTAGGCAGTATAGACACACTAAGTGTGGATCAGCATTAGCAAATTGCTCCCTGCACTCATTGCAGTGTTGAAACCAGTTGGACCATTTTTTCTCTTGGGTTTGAGTGACTGACCTTCACAAAATTTAGAGCTTAATCAAGTGACTTAGTTGGGCCTGGTTAAGCACAGCCAGTTAAGTACCTTTTGTCAAAATATCTTAGGCGGTTAAGAAGAATTAAATAATTGTACTTACCCTGGTGGCTTAGTTAGGCCGGGTAAGGAAGAGACACAAAATTTTAGCAGCAGACGTTCAGCTCTGCATTAAAACTGAGCAAAAGTCTTGATTTTAGTCCAAAACTTTGAACCAGATCCCCAAATACAGACCGTAAACACTGAAACAAACTTTACCCCAAGAAAAATAAAGAAGACTTCAGTTCCTCCTGGTCATGAGGAACTGTTCAAACTGAAAACTTACCAAAATGAAGTAAACTTAGAAAAGTCTAACCTGTAACTGAAGGACAGAGGTTTGAAACTAAAAGAAAATAAATGGTAGTTTGAAAACCATCGAAATTCAACCAAAGAAGTTGAGGAGCAGTCTCCGAGGCATATTCACAGGACAGCGGAGTAAAGAATCTGGTCAGTTACATCAAATGTACCGAGGACAGTGGTTTGAACACCGAGCTTGAGCTCAATGTTCTATGCATTTGCATAGGGTTTAACTCTTAACTCTCTGGGGCAGCTGAACCAATCGGTCATACTGCACATTGTCAGACTACAGCAAGACTTCATGTTGTTTGAATAAGGAGTCTTATAGGGGTAGGAGTTGAGGAGATGATACTGATCCCGGTGGCGGGAAACCCTTTTTTCATACTGGGGTTGTCAGATGTTGGATTCAGGGAATGGGAAGGAGGAGGGAGGGGTATGATGTGTGGGTGACCTTTATGCCAGAGATGGGTTTTGGTCTTTTGAAGAGATACGGGAGGCGATGGAGCTACCCCACACACTTTTTTCGATATCTGCAGCTTCAAATGTACAGCAAGAGCTTGGGCCGGGATCAAGTGGTCGATTCTCTACTTGCCTCGGTCAAACAACTGATACACTCTGCTAGGATAGACACCAGGGGTCTTATCTGGAAAGCTGCTTACAGAGGAAGGGAATTTCTCCCAGATATAATGGGTAAAACAAGAGCCTAATGGGAAAGGGACCTAGGGATCTCAATACAAGATGAAAATTGGCAAATGATTTTGAACTTGCATAAGTGTATCCTAATTTGTAACAAATACAAGAATCTTATTAAAAATGTATTCATAGGTTGTATTTCCCACCTTGACAGTTCACAAATTTAACCCTGCTATGTCTCCAATGAGCGGGAGGTGTGGTAAGGAGTTGAGCTCCTAGTTTCATTATTTTTTGGCTTGCCCTGTACTGCAGATCTTTTGGTCCCAGGTCATGCAGGAGCTCTTGGCTCTGGTTGGCGCCGTTCCAGCAACATCTCTCTGCTGCTTTTTGGAACAGAGGACCTGGGCAGGAAGGGTGGGATCTACTGCCACAATGGGTTTTGTGTTGTTGGCCCTGGTGCAGCACTGCATCTTAAACACCCCAATTCAGCAGTGGCATAGCCTTGCCATTCAGACCCTGGAATTGGAATGGCTCTCTTATATGATCAACAAGAAGGGGAGTAATTTTTTAATACCTGGGACCCCTTTATATCCTCTCTGACCCTGGTAGAAGCCCAGATTTTACAGGTTGGATTGAGGTAAGATAAATATACTGAGGTAGATGGAATGCATGGCCCTGGGGTGTTTGGGGTGTCCTGGAGCCTTTACCCATTGGAGACACAGAATGACCTAACCAATATAATAACTATGTCTCTATATCTTACAGACCACTGCTGGATTAAGGGTTTACTGTGCAATAGTGTGATTAAACATAACAACTATTGTGGTATTTTTTTTCTTTTAATGAAGTTAGATTTTAAATGAACTAGACCCTGATGTACATAGTTTTGATGAGTTAAGAGACTATATGTATGTTGTGTTGGTTATGTGTTATTTAAATGACAAATGCTTAATAAAAATATTATGCAAAAAATATTGGGTGGATCACAGAGCCCCCTGTATCATACTGTACCTCAAAGTGCCGAGGCTCAGCCTGGTCTCAAAGGGTCCCCACCCTGGGTGTTTGTGTGCCATCTCTCCGGCCACCATTTCTTCCTGACTCTCCGGCCTTAAGCACTTTCCGCCCATCCTTTGGAGAGGCGCTCCCTTACATATCAGCACCCACTCTAGCTGCACTTTGATGCCCCCACTTTCCCTCAGGTCAAGCAATTTGTATTGTCTGTACTTCCTGTTTCATGGGAGTTGTCTCCTGCTGTTTCTGCCTCTCAATACTAATTCTGCATCTTGCTGGAGCACTGCCAACTCTCTGCCTTGTTGTTCCTGCTGATTTTGTACCTCCACATGCTACTTATGTACCCTGTTGATGTACTACCTACTTTACTGTATAATTTTGCCATGTGTACTGTTGCTGTCCCACCCACTAGTACGTGGGCCTGTATGTTACCCGGACTCCGTATTTTCATATCTCTCGTACCCTGGAACCACCGGTATGTGGGCCTGCATGTTACCGTGACATTGTATAATGTGTCTCATGTACTCTGTAACCTCCCGGGTCGCACCTGAAAATAGGCACTTGTTGTCTAGTATGCTTACCTGGTTAACAAAAACAAATAAATAAATAAAGGGTCGATTTCAATATGTGCATATTTTTGGCACAATAAACTTCTGATATAAAACTCCAGGAGTGCTCATATTTTGTTTCTTGGAACTGAGCTACCTGTTTAACAAACACTCAGTCTTACAGGAGCATGCCCAGCCTGTTGTCCTCTCTTGCAGGTAGGGACAGAAGGCAGCCAATACCCTCTCTGAGGTTGCATAATTCTTTCTGCCACAACAGTGCTTGTACTTACCTGCTTGATACTGGTGCTTGCTGTTGCAGTGGTGCAATTCTTGTTGCCAGTGCCTTCTGAGGGTGGTACACGAAATATCCCACATTTGCAGTATGCCCCATGGCACCACTGTTGTGGGGGAAGCCATGTGGCCCGGAGGCCTTAGGAATTCCTATGCAGTCTTTGTTTGCCCTGCATGAAATGTGCCTGCACAATGAATCAGAACTTGTGCCCCTTGCAGAGGAAGGAAAACTGCCCAGTTCTGGGTTTACCACATTGAACTCAGAATCTGTCTCCCGGTTCCTAGGCGATTTTCTAAGTTTAGGAGGAAACCTAATTTCCCTACAGTGGTCCTCATTGTTTAAATTGAGCACACTGCTTTCTCTTTGTTTTTTTACATAAGTTAGTCATCAAGTAGAAATACCACTACACCTTGCCTGCCCAGTAGAGCTGCTACCACTGACAAGCACTTTGTGAATATTTAGGGAGTTGTGGTCAGATCAAAAGGCACTAGTGTGAACTGAAATAGAGCACACCCTACTCTAAACCTCAAATACGTTCTGGTGGCATGGTTCTATTGGGATGTGGAAGCACTGTATGCATCTCTTAAGTCCAGTAACCCAGTCCCCAGCCAATCCCCTCGTTGCAGGGAGGGAATCCCCCTCTACACTGTAACCAGGTTACCGCTGATGTTACTGTTGCTACTCCTCCCTTGTGGGCTCAAAGAAAACTGAAGGGCCTGAGTCATTCAACTCCTGATTGGAGGGCAGGTCTCCCCAAGGTTTTAGTTATTTGTGTGGTGCCTCCGCCAAGAGGAAGGTTTTTAGTAGGACTGGTGTCAGTGTGTGGACAACCTCCTGGGATGAAGTACCTACCCTCCTCCCCACAGGAACCTCCCCCACCTGTGACCCAATGCAGATCAACAACAGTTTCCATAATAATCTTACAAGGTATCACTTTAAACAATAATTATTTATTTATCGAATTTTGATGGCCAGGTAGGGCCACTGAGCCCCGAAGGTCCCTTTTTCAGGGGTGACCCGGAATACAGTAAAGTATAAGACAGTCAGGTAGTACAGGGTACAGAGAAAGTACAGATGATTACAGGGTTACAATATAGGCAATAATTCAGAATCTATTGAACATAAGTGCAACGATTGATAGAGTTAAGGCATGAACTTGAAGTCTGTTTAGATGAGAAGGGGAGAGGGTTGGTGTTGGTTGTAGGGCCAGGGGAGACAATCTAATACCCTGACAGTGACACAAGCTAGCCTCTAACATGTGGGACTTAAGCCTTGTGTGAAAGTTTAGCAGAGATGAGGCTTCCTGTAACGAGGGTGGGAGACTGTTCCACAAATTAGAGGCAGTGTAAGCGAAGGATTTACCTCCCATGTTTGTCTTGACTCTGGGGATTGCTAGTAGAGTCCGACCTGAGGTCCTGAGCATATGAGAGTCGGGCTTAGGAGTGACAGTTCCTTTTAGGCTAGGTGGGGCAGCCGGGCACTGCAATTGGTATGCAAGACAGAGCAGGGGGTACTGAAGACGAGCCTCAAAAGAAGGCCACTGCAGCTGGGCAAGTGAATCGCAGGGATGGCTTCTTGGGTGACTCGGTGTCGCAAACCGCGCAACCTTGTTATACAGGACCTGTAGCTGGTTGCCCTCTTGCTTAGACAATCCCTGAATTACAAGGGCAGTGTAAGTTAGTGTAGGGAGAAGGACACTGGAGGCAATTGCTTGCCTAGCCTCCGGGATAAGCTGGTCTTTTAGCCGGTACAGGGTGCCAAGTTTACCGTGGATGGCCAGGTTATTTGGTCTACGTGGGACTTGAAGGTGAGACCTTGGTCAATATTTAGCCCAAGGTATTTTATGGTGTCTACCACATCTATTCTTTTTCCAGAAAGGGAATTTAGCGGTAAGGATTTGGTCCTGTCCTGACCGAGGGACCTAGGACCAAACAGCAAGGCTTTTGATTTTCCTGCATTGAGGACCATTCTATTTGATGTAAGCCAGGCCTCAAGTGTTTTTAGGTCACCTTGAAGAAGATGACCTAGATCTGGCAGAGTAGCCATGGACCAGTAGATGACGGTGTCGTCAGCATATTGAACCTCTGAACTATCCACACAGTGACGATTGAGGCAGTTTGTGAAGAGAGAGAACAGGAGGGGGGGGCCAAGAATTGAGCCCTGAAGTACATCCTCCTTGATGGAAAGAGGGTCTGACAGCTCTCCCTTCCAGAGGACCCTCTGAGAATGGCCTGATAGGTAGTTCTTGAACCAATTGAGGGCCTGGGCATCTAGACCTACACTGTGAAGCTTTGTAAGTAAAAGGTTGTGGTCCACTAGGTCAAATGCCTTGGACAGATCTATAAAGATTGCTCGTCAGCTTGCCTACATCCATTGCATTGAGTACGCCCACTGTTAGATTAATGAGTGCAGTGTTGGTCCCATGGTTTGCCCAAAAGCCATGCTGAGAGGGGGCTAGGAGCTGGTGGAGCTCCAGATAGTCCCTCAGTTGCCTGTAAACTAGCCTTTCTTGCAATTTTGAAAGGGTGCATAGCAGGGAGATGGGCCTATAATTGCTAATTTGTTCACGTATGCCACCCTTGTGAATGGGGACTACACTGGCCTCCTTCCACTAGTGTGAATGTACCCTTCAAATAGAGACCAGTTGATGATCCAGGTCAAAGGTTTGGCAAGGGACTGGGCACCTTCCTTGAGTAACCTAGGGTTGATACCAACAGGGCCACCAGAGCCTTTGTTTCTGAGGGCCTTTAGTAGCATAAAGACTTCTTGCCTTGACCAGTCTCAGGTGAAACTGAGGTCTATTAAGGCAGGGGGTTCATCAGTGATCTGTATTGGCATGGAAGGAGGTAGACCAATCTTGTATTCATCGAGGTTGATGAAGTGGTGGTTGATTGCTGAGGCAATTTGCTGGCAATCGCTAACAAGATGTCCGTGTACCCCTATAGGACCTGGTACCTCCTTGGAGTTGCCCCTAAGCAGTTAGTTGATGTGACGCCAGAAAAGCTTGGGGTTCCCCAGGTTGGTAAATTGGAGGTGTGAGACATACTCCTTTTTTCACAAGTTTGATGGCTAACTTACATTTGTTTCTTAAGGTTTTGTAAGTCACCAGATCAGCAGGGAGATAGGAGAGCCGGAACTTCTTCCAGGCCTTGTCCCGACTTTTCATCATAGATTTCACTGAGTGTGAGATACACTTGTAGCAACTTCCCTTTGTTCCAAGTTCCTTAAGGGGAGCAAAGAGTGAGGCCGCTTTGAGGAATGAGTCTTGGAAGTATACCAAAGCCTCATCCAAGGTAGTGAGGAGCCTGAGTGGGCTCCAGTCTAGGTTACTTAGGTAGTCATTAATTTTTACAGATGTGAAATTAGAGAAATCACGTACGGTGAGTATCCTCGGAGGAATCTTTGGTGCTCTGTTCTTCCAAACACAGAAAATAGGGGAGTGGTCACTAATAGCGTCGGCCAATAAGCCAGCTTTCTGGATGTTGAGGGGGATTGGATACCACAGCCCAGTCAAGAGTAGTGTGGTTCCATGTTTTATAGTTGAGCCTGGTGGGTTGTGAGATAACCTGTACCAGGTTTGCCTCTTGTGTCATTGCCATGAGGACTTTGTTGGGGTCAGAGGTCCAGTTTAGATTGAAGTCTCCCAGAATAAGGAGTTCCTTGGTCAATTCATTTCCAACAGATTTAGTGATATTCTCAAGGGCATGTAGGGCAGTCTTAGGGGGGTTATACACACAGCCGATGGTGAGATGCTTAGCATGATCAAGGGTTAGTCGGATGAAAATAGATTCCCCATCCTGGCAATTTCCAAGGTTGGGCTTCAGTAGTGACACATTTAGAGTGTCCTTAACATAGATTAGAACCTCTCCCCCTCTCTTTTTTTCCCCTGTCTTGTCTGAAGGTTTCGTTCCCCTATGATCATGATCTCATGGTCTAGGATGTGGACCTTGAGCCAGGTCTCCGAGATAGCTAGGATATCTGGCTTGTAGAGGTCAAGCCAGGCTTGGACCTCATGAATTTTTGGTCTAAGGCTACAGACATTCATGTGCGCAATCTTTAAACTTTAGAGGATGTCCAGTGAGGATCCTGGGGAGGAAACAAGAAGATTGGCTATTGCAGGACCCGGATTTGGCTGAACATCACCTGCCGAAGCAGTAGAAGAGCAAGCAGGCGTAGTAACACATGCCTGACTGGGGTTTTGAGAGGCCGGAGCTTCCTGCACTTAGCATGGAGCAACTGTAGTAGGTGCCCCTTCTTACCAGCTTGTGGGCTATGAGAAGGTCATTCTTTCTTGTGGGAGAGGTCCAGTTTTAATGACCAAAAGAAACTTGGTCATTGTAATTTGGCACCTTGGGGTCAAAGTATCCATGCTTTATGCACCTGTCTACTCAGTGAAGGGACAGTATGTATAGTAGAGCCAGGAGTGCACTTCTATTTAGGAGAGAGGCAGGTGGGTTTCTTGCACAGCGTGACTTGAGGCAGAGAGTACCCTGGTTTGGGGAATAACTCTCCAGGGCCATATTAGAAGACCGATGTTTCTCCCTGGTAAATTGGTTATTTTGATTGATTTCCGGGTAGATACCTGCCAGGGGAATCTCCTGGTATCAGGTTTTAGGGGCTGTTTTCTCAGGCTGTCTGTCCTGTCCCTATGGGAGAGTTGCAGTAACTGAGTCATTCAGGTTTTGCGTTCATATGTAGAAGTACAAAGCAGGAGCTAGCTATACCTAGAAGGAAATCTGGTGAGAGAGCTTGTGGTACTGAAAGGCCTGAGGGAAGTTTCTAATAAATGTCATAGCAGGTGCTGGGTAATTTAAGGACTAAGATTAGCTATTAAAAACTCTCACCAGTACCTTAGCTTCTAGTCCTAGCTAGTAGCACATTTCAACAATAGAGTAACACTTCAAGCAATGTAATTGGCAAATTCTAGAGAAATAATGCCCCAGTTTTAAACTATACAGGTTAAACAGTATCCCAGTAATACCTGTTCCTAGCAGAGTACACAAGCTTTATACAGGCTGTTGCTTAAAAGGTTGGTCTGATAATTAGCAGTGTTGCGACATTAGCAGAAATGCAGGAATAAACATTAGGCAGAACAATTAGAGGAGAATAAAACTTATAAACTCTGACCAGGCTGCGTCTTTACACTCTTGTGCAGGCAACCAACTCAAAGGAAATTCAGACTTTTAGGGGCTGGCTTTTACGGATGAGGGGATTGGTTGACGGATAATGCTGGGGCTTGAGGGCGTGGTCTGTGTGCATTTAAGGAGAGGAGGGAACGGGGCGGGAGGGCAGGAAGAAAAGTTTGGCCCAAGTTTACCCTCCGACTACCGACACTGCTGTAGTACTGTAGCGTGAGAGGTAAGTTCAGAAATTAGCAATAAAAGTTCGTGAGAAACAAGCAAAGTCCTGGGTGAGTGTTCTGTTGCTGAGCTCCTGCACAGAAGCAGGGAAATTCACTTGGCACAGAAGGTTACTGCAGTCGGGACTCCTGCTCTGGAACAGGAGAAAGAGAGTTTTGTCGGTCGTGAGGAGGACTGCCCGTTCAGTGTTGTAAGTCGGTGCCTCGACCCCTTAGATTTCGGCTCATCCTTAGTCTGCTTTGGGGTGGCTCCCACCTGCAGTGGGGAAACCCACACCCAGTCCGGCCAAGAAGCTGGCGCGGTGTGAGCCACTGGGCTCCAAATTTAGGCCTAAGAGGAAGCCTGACTGTGGCGTCACTGCCCTGTAGATCCACTCCAGCACTGAGGTTTTTGTTTAAAGTTGCACCAAAAATCCATTGGATCGCGTCTGCAAACCTCTTGAGCATTTAATCACAGCCCAGAGAAGCAAGAGGAAGAAGTTTGGCCCAAGTTCGCCTCTGACTACCGTCAAACTGCTGTAGTGCTGTATGTGAGAGGGAAGTCCAGAAATTAGCAACAAAAGTCTGGAGAAACGAGCTAAGTCCTGGGTGAGGTTTGTTGCTGAGCTCCTGCACAGAAGCAGGGAAGTTCACTCTTAGCACTGAAGGTTACTGCAGTTGGGACTCCTGCTCTCGAACAGGAAAAAGAGAGAATTTTTGTCGGTTATGAGGGAGGACAGCTCGGCTCAGCGCCTGTAAGCCGGCACCTCAACCCCTTAGATTTTGGCTCATCTTAGTTCGCTGGGGAGGGCTCCCACCTGCAGTAGGGGAAATTCCACACCCAGTCCATCAAGAAGCTCCCACTGCAGGTGGAGTCCCCCCCACAATAGTCACTCATATGGACAAAGATTCATACAAAAGAACCAGGAACTAACTTTAGGGACTGTGAGGCCCTGATTGGGAAAAAGGAAGTTAGGCAATGATAGCAGTGGGCACCCTGAGTAGTTCTTCAGTGCCCAGCCCAAATTAAACACAGAGGTTGTTCTTCTGTGCCCTGCTAGCACAGCCAAATAATATTCCCCAGGCTATACTTCAAGTGCCCACCCTCACACCACAAACTGCACTGACAGTAGCTGCTGATGCCTACCTGTACTGGGAGCTTATCCCTCCCTCTGGTACTAGTGTAAAACCCTTAGTTACTGCAAGGGAGTTTCTGGCACTTCATTGGGTACCTAGCCATGGAACAGTGTAGACCAAGATGCTGTACATGGCTGGCCGGGTGTGGTGCATCTAAACAAATAAAGCAAAGCTGGCAAACTAAAACTCCAACCTGAATGCACAAAACCCAAACTGGGTATTTGTAAATCCTAGCCAGATGGCCAAGTCCAGTTACTGCTTTCAAACTATTTTACAAAATCACTGTAGTTGCAGGGCAAGCCCTGAATTTACTTATAGTTTCCCAGCCCAGAGGTTCTCCCTCAATGTGCAGTGGTGATGGCACAGTTTGCAGTGAGTCCCTCTCTGGCTGGTTTCATTCTCTCTCCTTCTTTGTCAGTGCAGGCATCTGCAGACTGCATAGGCAGTGGACCCGGGGTGGGGGGCATAAGCTGGGCCACACTTTCACAATGAGGGGTGAAAAGTAAATCCTGCCCCCCATTTCAAAGTAACACTTGTAGTATATACATGGATATATATCTATAGTAGGAATTCTAAGGAACACCATTAGGGCTGTAGTTTATGCATATGGATATGTGTAGTCCTATCTAAGGTATAAGTTCCTGTCATGCCCAGTGGGCTTCTCTTTGTATATACCCACTGATGTGTGACCACCATCTCTGAGAAGAAATAAAGATGGCTACTACAACATACGTGCTGTAACTGAGTCTCCCTGCATAGGACCCCACAATATATTGCACTGGTGACAAAGGATGAAAGCAATACAACTCAGATGAGTGCAAGAAATGTTATGTGAGCTAATGAATGTTTTTTAAAGGCATAATACATTTTCCACCTGCTAACCCAATGTTCATTTTGCTGAGCTTTCTTATCTTTCCCTAACTGCCAGGCTCCTGTGAGCACTATATATTTGTCTGCTGCAATTCTGCTTACTTACAGATATATAGCAGTGTAAAAACAAACTCCAGCTAGTGTGAACTGTCTGATTAACTTGCTGAGTTTGGAAAGAAAAGAATTAGAGGGAAACAGCCCTTTCTGGTATGTGAAACCTAAGAACAACAGTTGTAAATTATGAATGACACTACATCAACAGCATAGATTCCTAACCACAACAGTAAAAGCAGCTCAGCAGCAGCCTCTTGTGGCATAATACAGAAATTGAAGCACACACTGAAAAGCCTTTGAAAATAAAAGACAAAGACTTTTTTGTGTTGTCATTGTAGCTACAGAACAACTTGTCACAGCCATGGCAGCAACTGGCAGAGTACCAGAATTTGATGACTTAAAGAGGATTTTGATTCTTACTTGAACAGTTTCAATGCTGCTTGGAAGCAAATGAAGTTCCTAATACAAAAAGGCAAAGATCCTCCTAGCAGTTTTGGGATCTACAGTGTACCAGCTCCTCAAGAATCTGACTGCACCTGCCAAAGTGGTGGATGTACTGTATGCCCAACTCACAGAGACACTTTCACTGCATTTCAAGCCCAAGACAGTTCTCCTTGCAGAACGCTGGCCAGATTTTATCATCACAACAAGAGGATGGGGAAGTTTAGCCGATTACATCATTGCTTTGAAGCATCTGGCAAGCGCCTGTTACTTTGGCAGTTTCTGCAGGATGCTCTCTGGGATCGCTTTGTCTGCAGTCTGAGAGGAGAAGCTTATCAAAAATGTCTGTTGACAGAAAAGGACTTAACCTTTAAAACAGCCTGTGAGAAGGCTCTTACTATAGAGCTCACTTGGAGGGATACCAGAGAGTTAACGGGACATTCTGAATCCCAAAGAAGTGGAATTCATAAGGTCACCCATATTCCAGCACCCAAGGGACATCCCATACCACGAAGTGGTCCTTCATTTGTTTATCAACAACCCCAAACATTTTGGAAGTCAGCACCACAGGGAATTTCTGCAAAGTCAAAACCATGTTACAGATATGGAGGGTTTGCACCAGCAAAGCACATGATGATTTCAACACGAAAAATGCCATAGCTGCGGAAAAGTGGGTCACATACTGAAAGTGTGCAAAAGTACATCACGGACTGCTACTGCACGGTATGTCACAAATGCCACTGCAAACTATGAAACAGAAAATGAGACACTGCACCTATTCATGGTTTATACAACATGGGCAAATGCTGCAAAAAATTTACCTCCAAATGGAACTAGCTGGAAACCCAGTTAGCATGCAGCTAGACAACAGAGCCTAGGTATCTTTTGTGCCAGAGCACATCTACAGAGAGGAACTTCAGCAGTGCCTATTGCAACCATTGTATATTCAACTCTCATCTTACTCAGGAGACCCAATCCCTGTGCTAGGGGAGATTGAAGTATCAGTCATGTATGAGGCTGGAATGTGTACCTTGCCTCTGGTGGTGGTACAAGGAGAAAAACCTTCATCACTAGGCAGAGACTGGCTCACACAGATCAAATTGAACTGGGAAAAGGTCTGTGACCAAAGCACCACAAGATGCGCAAAAGAAAGTGCTGGACAAACTTGGTCCTAGTTTCCAGGACGGTTATGGCACAATCTGGGATTTCAAGGCAAAGATTTAGGTGCAACTGAGAGTCACTCCAATTTTTCACAAGCCTTGACCAATACCTTATAAATCCTTTTTTTTTTTTAGTTAGTACTTTTTACCTTGTGGCTCTCTGTCTGCCTCTTCACGTCCCGGCATCCGTCCATCTCCCGGCTCTGTCTCAGCCCCATTGAAGCCCCCACCACCATCTACCCCCGCGGTGAGGTGGCAGGGAGTCCCTTCCTTACTCCCCACAACACAGGATCCAGTATCTGGGTGGTGGTACCCCTGCGTCGGCTAGCTCCTCAGACGCCATCAAGCCGCCAAGACCGAAAGTGCCACACTTTCCTTTTCTCCAATGTGGCTGGGGCATGCAATGATGCCAATGGAAGATGGCACACATGCGCCCACACGCCCTTCCCAATGTCATGCCCCAAGCTCACCCCTGTATTACAGTGCTAGCACCACCGCCCTCTGGTCTCCACCAGAGGTCACTGAGCACGATGACTGGGAACCCTCCCAGAGAGGGACAGCAGTCTACAGATGCTCAATCCTCTCCTTCCCTGCCAACCCCTGGTGACCCGAGTCCATTCCCCGAACCCGGTCACTAGCATGGAGCCGAGGTGGGGCATCCAGTGCCTCAACCCCCAGTGCCACCGGCCATCTACCTTATGTTTTAAGGGAAGTTGTAGAGAAGGAAATGGACCACCTCGAAAGCCACGGTATCATCTCACAAGTAGAGGGAGTGACTAAGCTGCCCCTATCATTGTAGTACCAAAACGAGACAAGGCAGTGAGGTTGTGGTGACTACAAGGTTACAGTGATCCGTTAGTCTATACTCATTACCCAATGTAGAGGATTTGTTTGCCACACCTCAGGGGCAAGCTCTTTTAGTAAGTTGGACTTATCTTTTGCATACCAGTAGCCAGAACTGGAACCAGAGTGAGATTCAGATTCAACCATCAGCAACCACAAGGACTTTACTGTATCATCGCTTGGTATATGGAGTTTCCACAGCACCAGCAATTTTCCAGAACACAATGGGCCAGATACTACATGGACTGGACCATGTAGTATGCTTTATGGACAATATCTTGGGAACAACACCCACAGTGGAAGAGTATCTGACAATCCTAGAACAAACTCTGGACAGGCTGCAGCAGTATGGACTAAGAGTAAAACTAGCCAAATGCCAATTTTGGCAAAATTCTGTTGAGTACCTAGGTTACCAGATTGATGCCCAAGGCCTACACTCAAAAGACAGCAAGGTGGATGCTATAGTCAAGGCACCTGCACCAACAAATGTGACAGAGTTAAGATAATTTTAGGACTCTTGAACTACTATGGACAGTTCCTAGCCCAATTGTCCACATTGCTGCAAGCACTCCATGACTTGCTACAGAAAGAATCTCAATGGAACTGGTCACCACAGCATGAGGAAGCATTCCAGGCTTGCAAGAAACGTCTTCTAAGCAGCAAATGATTAGCACACTATAACCCCACCAAATTTCTGAGGCTTGCATGCAATACATCACCATATGGAGCAGGGACCATCATCTCTCATGTGCTACCTTCTGAGGAGGAACACCTGATCACTTTTGCTTCCAGGGTCTTGTCTTCAAGTGAAAGAAACTATGTTCAGATCAAGAAAGAAGCCTTGAGCATCATTTTTGGTGTCAAGAGGTTCCATAAGTACTTGTATGGATGGAAATGCACTCGGCTAACAGATCACAAGCCTATACTATGAATTGTGGGGCCAAAGGCTGCAATACTAACTCTTGCAACACTCAGAATGCAGCGATGGGCCCTGATTTTGTTGGCTTATGACTATGCCATTGAATACAGACATTGTCAAGATTATGCAAATGCATAATCAAGACTGCCATGCAAAGATGCTACAGCAAAGGAAGATGATGGGGCAGTATTCCATCATTCACATCTTGAGGAATTACCTATTGCTTCACAGGATGTTGCAGAAGAGACATGGTGAAATCCTGTCCTCTCTAAAGTCCTAGATTTCACCCTAAATGGTTGGCTCAACTCCCCAAGAGACCCAACTCTCTAACCTTTCTTAGACAAGCTGGACCAGTTGTCCACAGAGCAAAGGCTGTGTTCTGTGGGGAACTTGAGTTGTGATACCTCCAAAGCTCTGCAAGAGATTACTTTCTGACCTATATGACAGTCATCCTGGAATCTTTTGAATGAAGGCATTGCCAGCGGATACCTCTGGTGGCTAGGACTTGACCAACATGTCAGCTGGTGGCACTGAGGGATGAGGTACTGACACCACACCTTGGGCCATGCCAGCAATCTGAATTCGGAACAGACTTGGGTTGCTTAGAGGTCGCCAGGGCAAGGACGGCTTGAATGTCCACAGAAAGTTCTCCTTCCTTGGGGGTCGATGGTATGCTGTAGACTGACACTGACTGGTGGTTGGGTGTCAGCACAGGTGCACCACCGAGAACAGGGAGGGCCCACGTCCAGGGCATTAGGATGCCTTTGGAGGTGCATCCAGCCACTCTTCCCACTGCATGGCCATGGGCCTGGGGCAAAACAGCAAAATCAGGAGCCAACAGGGTCTATGATGACAGACTATCAGGCCGGAGGACCCTATCAGCATCCCACAAAAAAAAAAAAAGGACTTGACCAAAATATCCAACATTTTCCAACCATCAACAGCACCTCTCTATCCATGGTCCTGGGCTAACACACCATGGGAGCACATCCAAGTCGACTATGCTGGAGTGGACAACAAAATGTTTTAGTAGTATTTGATGTCCACTCCAAATGGTTGGAAGTGTTGCCCACATAAGTCACAACTACTGAAAAGACTAAACCTTCTCAGAAAACATTTTGCCTCTTATGGACTACCATGGGACTTTGTGTCGGACAACAGTCTCCAATTTACTTCCATGATTTCAAATTGTTCTTTAAGCAGAATGGCATCCAACATATTTTGATTCTATCTTACCATCCAGCATCCAATGGCACAGCCAAAAGAGCTGTACAGACATTCAAAAAGCTTGGAATAAACCAGATTCACAGCAAGTACCTACAGCTCAAAAGTTGGCTCATTTCCTGTTCACTTACAGAAACACTCCTCACACAGTCACAGAGGAAACACCTGCTGAACTGTTCCTCAAATGTCAACCTCATATCTATTTGTTATTGCTCAGCCGGACTTGGCCGATACATTGCCAGCATCAACTACAACAGCAGAGGGCCATGACAAGTCAGTACAAATTTTCATCCTGGGGAGAGGGTGATGGTTGAAGATTGTAGACATTCCAAGATTTTTTGGATTCCTGGGGTGGTGATTGAAACACCTGGACCTTTGACTTATGCAGTTTGTGCGGAACTTCGACTTGTTCACGTACATGTGGATCACCTGCTGCATTCCAAGCTTCCAGCAAGTGCAGCAGAAGACATCACTCCAGATGAGGCCAGTGACACAGAGGACTTTGCTCCTGCCCGTGAAGCTCCACCAGGGCCTGTGACAGGGTTGAATAAAATCCAGTCCCATTTGTTATGTAGAAAGAGTTAAACGTGAGGACCTGTTTTATCCTTTTCTGTTCTGTCTCTTGTCAGTCTGACTGCGCAGCCAAATGTTCTTGTGAGACCTAGGAACTGGCCACTCTGATGGTCTCACTATTCCCCTCCCTCCCGCTATCTCTCTGCCTTTACATGCTGTTTCTATATTTTCTTCCCTCAAGCATATCTTGTGTATCTGATGTTATAAAATGTGTGTGAATCTTTATGTGAAAGTGGGATCCCTTGGATTGAAAATGTATAGAGTTATGTTGTTGAAATGATTGCAAAAAGTTATTTAGAGCTCAAGTCATTAACCTGAGATGCTAGTTTGTAAGCTCGTTGCACAGCTGTCAACAGGAGGTCAGTTCTGAGACACCATGTACTGTTTTGCTGCACCTGCATGGAAAGAAACTGACAAGAACATTTTCTGAAAAACAAAATGTTCTCGTATTGAGTTCCCAGACAGACTTATAAAAGGGCAGCAATGCTTTTGCAAGAGAGAGCAAGACTGAAACTTGAAATTAGAGATATCCTCAGATGAAGGGCTTTGTTTTCTGTGTTTGTACTGCCTTTGTAAATAGTTATACAGAACAATTTCATTTTTTATTTTACTGTTAGTGAAAAAAATAAAATGTTACTTACGAATTTTATACCTGCTCCTGGTCTTCCTATGCTTACTGACTTGTCTCTCGATGACAGATGGTGTGAGAAGTGGGATTTACGCCGGTGCATACTCTAAAGCAGGAGTTTTGTGCCTGGGTACTAGACCTAGCACCAGGAAGCATAGTAGAAAGGTATGTATTCTGCAGCAGCAAGCCCAGGAGCCATTACCAGAAAGATGGCAGCCAAACTAGCAGAGACAAAAGTATTTACAGCCAGCACCAGTGATGGAAAAAAAGAACAGGCACTGACAGAACCTGAAAGCCTGTTTACCTTCTTCAAATGATGGGATATACAACAAAGGGAGAGACAGAGAAGCAGAGAAAAGAAGAGATGCAGCGACAGGAGCAGTAGAGGTGAGAAGAGCTGCAGCAACTGGAGCAGCGATGGCTGGATGCCTTGCAAGATATCCAAGCTGGAGGATCTGGCACAGGTCCAGCAAAGCAACAAAACACCAACAACTTAAAAGACCTCAAACTTACAAAGCTGTGTCCCTCGGAT
The DNA here is from genome assembly GCA_016271365.2 of Neoceratodus forsteri. Classification (NCBI taxonomy): domain Eukaryota; kingdom Metazoa; phylum Chordata; order Ceratodontiformes; family Ceratodontidae; genus Neoceratodus; species Neoceratodus forsteri. The sequence goes on from CM028129.1 coordinate 5,578,775, forward strand.
GATATCAAAGCATACCTGACAACTTTTGAAAGGGTTGCCACAGCCTGCCATTGGCCAAAGTAGCAATGGGCATTTCAGACCAGTACCTTACTTAATTGGTAAGCCTAACTCGCCTACAGCAACATGGACACTGCACAGTCAGAAAACTAAGACCTTGTGAAAAGAGAAATCCTGAAAAGATGTGACATCTGAGGAGAGACCTACAGGCAAAGATTCTGGTCCCTGAAACATACCTCATTCAACAATCCTAGAAAAGCCTTCACCCGACTCAGAGAACTCCTAAGTAAACAGCTCCAACCACAGGGCAAAACAGTCCCACAGATCAATGACAGATTTGCAATCAAGCAATTCATCAACATCCTGCCTAAAGATGCACAGCTTTGGGTAAAAGAACACCAACCAGAAAGTGGGGGGACATTTCTTTGGCCAAGGACTATCAGATAGCCAGACAGACCATGCAGCAGCAAAGTAACAGCGAAGACCGGTAAGATCCACTTTTCCCAGTCTAACTCCAACCGATAAAAACTGTGGCGGGGTAACAAATCTGCACCCAAAGACTTTATTGCTATAACTGTAACAAGACAGGCCATATCAAGGTCTTTAAATATCTAAAGGGAGTAAACAGGGTCAGCCTAAATGGGGTGTTTCTACTAAGGGGTGGGCCACCAGGGGGCACTCCACGAGGCTGGTTGGTGGGACGCTCAGGGGAGATACTAGGAGATGCTACTTCACCGAGAGGGTGGTGGACCCCTGGAACACACTGCCTGCAGAACTAGTGGCTGTTAATACAGTGGAGGGATTCAAGAGGGGCTGGGACAGGTAAAAGGGGAAGGTAAAATTGAGTAATGCCAGACCTGGAGGTGTAACTCTGATGGGGGATGGGAAGAGGGGGGATTTACGAGGGAGGCCGGAGGACAGCAACGGTGTCCTGACTGGGTGCTGATTTTGAGCAGTCTCATTTAGGGCCTACTCTGCTGGCATCTCAGTATGGTAGTATATCGCAAGAAACTGCTATAAAATAAATAGGTATGACTGCAGCAGATCTGGCCTTAGTAAATTGGGGCAAGTATTTAACAGATGTCAAGGTCGGAGATAAGACTGTAAACGGACTTATTGATTCGGGAAGCAGACAGACCCTAGTGCATGTTGAAGTGCTGGGAAAACACTATGTAAAAGGAACAGGTACTAGTGTAATCTGCATCCACGGGGACACACAATACTATCCCACCACACAACTGACACTGAAAATTAACGGGGTGTCGCACCAAATGAAAGTGGGGGAAGTACCCACATTACTTGTACCTGTGATTATTGGAAATGACTGTCTAGGATTTACTGAGTTAATCTCAGAGGAACTGAAACCTGCAGTTTCAGCAGCTGCAGTAACAAGAGCACAGGCAAAGAAAATCTAAGATGGTGGAGACACTTTTCCTTTCGTCTGAATTTGATGCAGACTTGTTTGAGCCCAGCTCCAAGATCTGGAAGTCCAGGAAAGAAAGAAGATGCCTGAAACAACAGTGGCAATAAAAGACTGATGGACATAAGGATAAAATATGAAAATACTGAAACTAGACTAATAATTGATTGTGATTTTGTTTCAGAGCAAACTAATGATGCTTTTCTCCAGGATTATTTTAAGCAGCTGGAGGCAAAAAAATCAAAGTGAACCAATGTTTAAAAATGTAATGGGTTACTGTACTGCGTTTGTATTAAACCTCAGACACAGGACCAGATAGAACAATTGGTTATACCACAAAAGTATAGAACTGAGTTGTTACAGATAGCACATGATAGTCCTATGGCTGGTCACTCAGGAGGATTGCACCCTTGCCAGATTGCTGTACAGATTTTACTGGCCTGGAATTAATGAAGATGTTGCTACCTAATGCAATTCTTGTGCTGAGTGTCAGAAAGTAGCCGCAGTGACTAAAGAAGACAAGGTGTCCCTGGTGCCCCTACCCTTGATAGATGTACCTTTTGAGAGAATTGCAATGGATGTGGTTGGCCCCTGAGACAAAAGTACAAGGGTAAGCAATTCATTGTGGTAGTATGTGACTATGCTACTCAACACCCAGAGGCAGTTCCAATGAGTACTGTCATAGCCCCAAAAGTGGCAGCAGAGATTGCCAAAATTTTCAGCAGGGTGGGCATACCTGAAGAGATTATTACTGATCAGGGTAGTAATTTTGGTGCTGCATTACTGAAGGAGCTATACTGCCTACTAGGTATCACCGCCATAAGAACCTGCCCTTATCACCCTCAGACAGATGGATTCTGTTGAGCGTTAACCAAATCCTAAAACGTATGTTAAAAAGGTTTGTAAAAGGGAAAGGGAAAGTCTGGGACCAGTACTTACCTTACCTGCCTTTTGCTTACAAAGAAGTGCCACAAGCTCAACAGGTTTTTCACCATTTGAAATGCTGTATGGTAGACAACCTAGAGGGCCACTAGATGTAATAAAAGAAACATGGGAAGATAACCCCACTCAAAACTGCTGATACTGTAAAGGTGAATGTTTCCTTAATCTCTGAACAAACTGCATAAATTTCAAACTTACTAAAGGCATTTAACAGTACGTTTATCACATTGCCAGGCCGAGCAAAAGGGTCGAGCATGTAATAGTGACAGGGAATGCTTGCCCTGTTAGACAAAGACATACAGATTACCAGAGAGCGGTTACAAGCAGACCTGGTTAAGGAAATACAAAACATGAAAGAGCTGTATCAGAGAAGAGTCGAGAAGTGATTGGTCATCACCATTGGTGATTGTAAATAAAAGGGGATGTAAGAATCTGCCTTGATTTTGGAATCTTAAGCAAGTATCCGAATTTGACAGTTATCCTATGCCAAGGATAGATGATTTGTGGACAAATTGGGAAGTGCTAAGTACATCAGTACCCCTCAATCTCACCAAGGGTTATTGGCAGATTCTCCTAGCTAAAGAATCCAGAGACAAAACTGCATTTGCCTCTGCTGTTGGAGTCTATCAGTTCACCACCACACAGTTTGGTTTCATAGTGCACCTGCTACATTCTAGTGGTACATGGATGTCATTTTAGATACTCACACTGGTTATTGTGCTGCTTACCTGGATGATGTCGTGGTGTACAGTCCAGACTGGAAAAGACAACTGGAACACTTATGAGCAGTTATCCAAGCTATAAGAAATGCAGCTCTGAGCATTACTCCTACCAAATGTGCATTGGGCATGCAGGAAACCAGATATTTGGGTTATGTCTTGGGAAATGAAGAAGTAAAGCCAGCGATTTCTAAGACAGAAGCTATAGCTAACAGTCCAATCCCTAAAGCAGAGAAAAATGTCAGGTCATTTTTAGGGCTGGCTGGTTACTACTATAGATTTGTTCCCAACTCTGCCCAGTTAGCTACTCCCCTCACTGAACTTATGAAGAAACGGTTCCCAAATAATCTGAATTGGTCCCCAGAGTGTGATGCAGTTTTTCGGGCCATCAAGGCTACATTATGTTCAGCCCCAGTTCTATGGAGCACAGTCTTTGAGGAACAGTTTTTGTTACAGGTAGAAGCATCAGAGGTTGGCCTAGGTGCAGTCCTGAGTTAAAATATAGATGGAAAGGCCAGCCTGGTGGTGCTGAGGGTTGAGGCGCTGGACACCACACCGGCGACCCAGGTTCGGGAGCGGACTCGGGGAGACTGGCTGACCATCCGACAACGGCTCACCTTCTCCGGGGGGAGGGTGGGGATTCAACCCAGGCATGCGGTGACCTCTGGCAGAGGCTGGGGGCATGAAAGCACATCTACGCCTCAGGGGTTTGAATGGTCAAGGGCAGAGGCCTGCAGACCTATCACCTCTAGGGGCTGCATTGTACAGGGGGGAGGATGCTGCAGACGTCGGCGCTTGCACCTTGACATCAGGGGCTGGCAACGTCCCTTACAGAACAGGGAAAAACACCCCTCAGAGCTGGGAAGACAAAGCGCCGAGCCGGGTCCCGATGTGCCAGTGCCTGCCTGCGACCCCAGGACCCTGACCAGACTTGAAGGATTCTGGGGCTGCCCGACCCCAACCCCACCTGGGGGGTTTGCCGAGGCTGGATGGAGAGACTGGTGGTTGCAAGGTAGGCACTGGTAGGGGAAGGCTTAATGGGTGACTCCTGAAGGAGCGGCTCTGTGGGGCAGTAGGAGGGAAAATAGAAATTTCACAAAAAATATATAGATGGGAAGGGACATCCCATTCTATATATCAGTAGGAAGGTGCACAACAGAGAAAAAGGTACCCACGTTGAAAAGGAATACTGCAGCAAAGTGGGCCATGGAGTCCCTTAAATTTTATTTGCTAGGAGTTGACTTTGTACTTCTAACCGAACATAATCCTCTCTGTTGGCTTAACCAAATGAAGGATAATAATTCCAGAATTACAGTGTGGTACCTGTTACTACAGCTATTTAAATTCAAAGTGATACACAAATCATGGAAAAGAGAATGCCAGTGCTGATTTTCTGTCAAGATATGGCTCGGAATTGAGAATTTGAAATTTAAAAAATGTGTGAGTTTAAACTTCACTGTTTGATGTACTGGTTGTTATGGAGAAAAGGGATACTGCATATGCTGACAACTGTAAAGATTATAAGCTAATGTTAAAGGAGAATTAAAAGAAAGTTTTGGAAATTTTTTTTTTTTTTTTAACAGGTTCCCTCTTAAAGAGAATCACCAACATGCCATGAATCCCCCATCCACTGCATAAACAATGACTTACCCCTACAGGAGTGTCTGCATGTAAAGATGCCCCCAAAGAATGCAGCCTTTAAAAAGTTATGGCACTTGTAAAATTATATAAACTGGGTCCGATGGACTTCCAGTTTTTAGTCTGCTGCTGGCTCCACCCCCGCATTCACTGGCGTGATGACGAGATGCCAGTGAGTGAGAGCGCGTGCGCCCCATTATACTGAATGGCCGTCAGCTTTTGAACCGATTTTTATTAGCATAATGGCCACTTGCTAATGAAACGTGGGCATCGGTTGACTACCTAGGGCCTTGGTAGTCAACTGGTGCCCACATTTCATAGCAGCGGCCATTATGCTACTAAAAATTGGCTCAAAGCTGCTGCCCATTCTGTATAATGGGACGAACCCCTGTGCTCTCACTGGCACCTCGTCATCACGCCAGTGAGTGCGGGGAGCCGGTACAGACTAAAACCTGGACGTCCATCGGACCAGGTTTATACAATTTTACAAGTGCCATAACTTTTTAAAGGCTGCATTCTTTGGGGGCATCTTTACATGCAGACACTCCTGTGGGGGTAAGTCATTGTTTATGCAGTGGCAGAGGGCAATATTGGTGAATCGTTTTAAAGAGGGGGGTATGTAACAGGGCTGGATAAGACCTTATCCCATTTGTTATGTAGAAAGAGTTAAATGCAAGGATCTGTTTTATGCTCTTCTGTTCTGTCTCGTCTGTCTACGCAGTCAAATTTTCTTGCAAGACCTAGGAAATGGCCACTCCAACGGTCTCACTATCCCCCCTTCCCGCTATCTCTCTGCCTTCACTAGCTGTTTCTATCCTTTCTTCCCCCTTGCATATCTGAAGTTATAAAATATGTGTGAATCTTTATCTGAAGCGGGATCCCTTGGTTTGAAAATGTATATGATTATATTGTTTATTTATGACTTTGATAACCGGTAGGTGCACTTATCCCAGGGACCGTTCCAGGCACGACCACGGCCACTTACAATGGTACAGGGTTAAAAATACAGTACATAATAGCACACAGATACAGGTTATTGAAATACATAGGTCAGGTATACATAATACATAATATATACAATAAATACATAAGATGGGAATGATTGTTGAAAAGATTGCAAAAAGATATTTGGAGCTAAAGGGGTTAACCTGTGATGCCAGTTTGTAAATTCTTTGCAGAGCTGTGAACAAGTCGTCAGTTCTGGGACACCATGTACTGCTTTGCTGCACTTGCATGGAAGGAAATTGACAAGAACATTTTCTGAAAAACAGAATGTTCTCTTATAACGTGGGGTAGGAAAACTAACATCTCAGTTGGCTGAATAGCAGCATGTGACTGTTCGTTAATCACTGTTAACACACAGTCAGAGTAAGAAGTCCAAGTGGCACAATCCATGTTAAGCGACCAGACTTCTTCGCTGTCTAGGCAGAGCTGCACTGTCTGGCAGCCATTAAATTCCCCACTAAGTGAGAGACAGACAGCAGCGGGTTATGAAAAGTGTACATCCCCACAGCGATATACAAGTACCCACCCACCACCCTGCAGATCACGTACATTTCCCGCAAAGCCACTCCATAGCCGGTGAAAATGAATCTAATTTCTAGTCGCCCTCTGTTCATGTGTGCCACTGAGAGGCATCCCACCCACCCACCCCACCAATCTCCTCTCACCAAGTGAGACCCTGCACTGCTACATGAGAAGCCACCCTCCCGGATCACCTACATTTACTCACACAGTCATTCCAGGGACATTACCTGCACAGCCATTCCAGGGACAGCTGACACTGACTGTAATTTAAATACCAGTCCCCTCTTCATGTGTGCCACCAAGAGCAATTCCCACCCAACTGCCATGCAGATCCTTATAAACAAGCAGCAATGCTTTTGCGAGAGAGACAGCAAGACTGAAACTTGGAATTAGAGATATCCTCAGATGAAGGACTTTGTTTTCTGTGTTTGTACTGCCTTTGCAAACAGTTATACTGAACAATTTTATTTTTTATTTTACTGTTATTGGAAAAAATAGAATGCTGCTTGTGAATTTTATACCTGCTCCTGGTCTTCCTATGCTTCCTGACCCTTGCCTCAACAACAGGGCCAGTGCCAAATAATAAGGAAACGCCAATTTCACTAGCAGCGTTGTTCCAGCCCGTAGATATTCTATTAGGCACCAAAGACCACCACAGAGACTTGACTTTAAAGTCATGTACTGAACCTGTACCTCTGTGCAACTGAACTCTTACTTGTACTGTTATCGCTAGTGACAAGTTCTACCCAAGGGCAGAAGATTCCCATGAACTTGTTTCTGGTACCGAATAGTCTACTTCGCCTGGAAGTTAGGAAATGTTACTGTTTGAAGTATTTTAGATAAGTTTCTGTCTAAGGGGGAGGAGTGTAGCATATATATATATATATATATATATATATATATATAATAACTGGTCAGCAATTTCTCTCAATGTACTGCCCAGGTTGATATTTTCCATAACAACCGGTTGGTTGTTATGACATTCATGAGCCACGCCAGTCAAACTATGCTGCTGTCTCATTGGCCAACATTCTGTATGTGTGTGGGCCAAACAGTATCACAAACTGCTGGAGAAAAATTGCTGGTCTGTTATGAAAAATAAAAGATGGAGTGGGTGCTTGATATGAAATTTAATGCACACCCTCGTTGTGGGATGCTTTGATAAACCCCTCGGTCTTAGCCCTTGGGGTTTATGTAGCATCCCACAACTCGTGTGCATTAAATTCTCATATCAAACCCTTCCCCATCCATTATTCTCTATATAATTACTGGTGATCAATTTTTTAAATGAGTTTAACAAGTTGATATTTGCTGTAATAACCAGTCAGTTATTACGGCATTCACGCGCTGTGTCACTCAAAAGGGAGCGCTCCTTCACTGGCTCCATGTCTGTGTGAAGGCGGTCTAAACAGTCCATAAAACATGGCGGCTCCATTGCTAGTGAGGAACTGCCACAACTATCCTCTCACCTTCTGATAATTTTTTTTTTACATCTGGTTGATCCTATGTTGAATCATACTGTGATTTTTCTTTTTTAAGTATCTGGTTGATCCTGCGGTTCGGCAGCCAGCTTCAGATGCCACACACACACACGCTGTCGGCACGAATGGGTTGAGTCCATGGCTAACTGCTTTTTAGAGAGGTAAGCACGAGTGCAATTACGATCGCGATTTGAACTGTAACTTAGGGGGATAAAATGAATTTAAGTGGGAACATAAGAAGCTGTAGGTTCCTGTGCTGCGTTCAGGCTGCTGTGGGTATGAGGACTGCTGTACAGCTGGGGAATCTGGGGTGGGATTGGGAGCTGCTGCTGCATTTAGTGGTGGGCTGCTGCTACAAAAGGGGAGGCTGCTGATGCTGTATGTAGAGGTGCCTGCTGCTGCATTTAAGATTGCTGGGTGCGGATTGCTGGAGTAGGTGTTGGGGGGGGTGTTACTGAGGGGGAGAGAGAGAGAGAGAGAGAGTGTGTGTGTGTGTGTGTGTGTGTGTGTGACAGCAATAGGGTTGGAAAAAAGAATTGCTCACCAGCAAATTATATAAAATAAAAGATGGGGAAGTGTGATATGAGAATTTAATTCAAACCCTCTGTGTGGGATGCTTTGATAAACCCCTCGGGGTTTATGTAGCATCCCACACCTCGGATGTGAATTAAATTCTCATATCTCACACTTCCTCATCCATTATTCTCTATATGTATGGTAGGAAGTCTAAGGAACGCCATCAGGGCTGTAGTTTGTGTATATGGATATTTGTGCTCCTATCTAAGGTATAAGTTCCTGTCTTGCCCAGTGGGCTTCTCTTTGTATATGTCCACTGATATGTGACCACTATCTCTGAGAAAAATAAAGATGGCTACTACAACATATGTGCTGTAACTGAGTTTCCCTGCGACGACACACAATATATTACAACACTCTAACAGGTTTTAATGTATTTTTACAGTCTGCTGCCTACTCACTCTCCAGCTATCTCCCATTAACTTTAAAAATCCTCCTGTATAGTGTCCTATCCTCCCAGCATGCCTCCAAACCTGCAGTTATCTATTATGTATTGCTGTGAGCAAAACTGATAGCATTAGACAGCATAACAAAGTCTGTAAATATCTCCAATAGAAAGCTAAGCCACAACTCCAGCTTCAGACACTGGTACAGCAGTAGTAGAAACACACAGCCATGACTTGATTCTGCAGAAGCATTAAAATGAAATGCAGGCAAGAAGGGGCATAAATACAGGGTTTGCAACTGCCATGTTGTGGAAGCTGACCCTGACTTGGGTGGGATTAGATGGGAATTAAATTGTGTAAAAGAAAACTATGGGGTTTGATGATTTTTTTTTTTATTCTGTTTATGCCCACTTACGTACACTGACAATTGGTCCCCATCACTGCCACTTATCACAGCCTCTCTCTCCCTTGGCCAACAGTAGAACCTTGGATAGCCCCCAGGAAGGATTGAGAGGCTGTTGCACCCCCAACATGATGGTGGTGGCCCAGAGGATAGCCGAGTCAAGGTTGAGAGAGACAGATATACCAGGAAAACTTGCCCCCACCGCCAGGGCCTCCTTATTCTGTTTTCTCCCTCTCCCGTGTCCTGAGGCAATGCGTGTAGTGTTGATATGATGTGAGCATGCTAAGCATGTCATCACGCCGGCACCCAGCTCTGCCCCTTCCCACGCTGTGTTCCCCAGCTGCACTGTCACTTGTGGTCCAGGTGGAAGTGTTGCAGGCGAGTACAACCTCTCTCTCTCCAGAGGAGGAGGGTGTTCTCTGGGACAATGATCCCCGGCTGGCTCCGGGCCCACGATCACTCCTGATCTTGGGTCACTGACTTTGCAAACAGTAGTGCTACCGCTGTGCTGATGAGCTGGCCTTGAGTTTGATTCTTAATGCATAAATGTTGGTCTAGGTGGCAGCAGGCTAGACAGTTCAAATTTTGTAATTAAAGCAATCCAGTTGAAGGCATTATATATATTAATGAATAATAATTGGTTTGAAAAAGTGCTATATACCTTATCGGGGTCGGCTCTCTGTCCTTCCATATATTTTAAAATGTTACAATGTAAAACTCATAGCAGGTAGAGTTTCAGTGATCAAGTGCAGGGATCAATGAAGATATCATAGTGTGGACTAGAGCCTTAGAAAACCTGCTGCTCTACCACCCATAAGCAGAACAATTACCTCAATATGGGGCCACGCTGGGCTAGCCATTGTGCCGTCTGTGCTATTTTGTTTGTTCATTTTAGTTAGACCTCTTTGACGCCTTTCAGCGCTTCTAACGCTTTTAATGTTTTAACTCTGTTTTTTTATTTAATTTGTTTTGCTTTTATTTGTTACGAGTCACTGTTGACCTAGCAGTCCTATTGACAGTCCCATCTGGGGATCCCTTTAACTGGATTGAACAGCGTGCAGATAGCGTGTAGTGTCCCCTGGATGGCATGAATGACAGGGGCTCTGTTTCTATAAGGGGACCCTTTTTTGTGGAGCCCAACCGCATCTAAAGTGGTCTATGGTCATTTTGGATTTACACTGAAGACCCAAGGATTGGATTCCAACTGGAGTGTGAGAGTGCTGGACAGATGCGGTTGGGACTGTCGGAGTGTCTGGGAGGAGCCGGTTTCTGCTAATCTCCGGGTGTGGTGAGATCTTCTGAAGTCGAGAGAGAAGCCTGTGTTTGTTGATTCCCTGATGTGTTCCTGACTGTTCGTTGTTTTGGATCCTGTACTTTGGAGTGTGTGTTGCAGCATGAATTTTGGGGTGAGCTGCCTGGGGTGGTTGCTGCCATTGGCAGGGTTCGAGGTGGGCAGTGCCAGTCTTGGGCCTGTTGAAGGGCGGGCCTGAGTAACTGGTGTCCTAGGTTCACCGGGGACGCTCTGTTGAATGGATTTTGTTCTGGGGGCGTTGTTTTGGACCCAACTGGGGCAGTGACCTCCTGGAGAGGTGGTCATTTTCCTCATGCTGTCAATTTGAACTATCAGTGCTCCTGGTCTTAGAATTGCACCTATGATTTGCTCCTAAAATCTTTCAGCTCCTGAGAACGCTGTTCTTCCTGAACTGGTTTACAATTTTTTCTGCACTCTTTGGACTCCTGGTGAGAGCAGAGTCTTAGAGCGAGTTTTGGTTTGGCCAGGGGAAGTGAGAGATCCCTTGGCCCTTCAATAAAATACCTAAAGCTGGATTTTGTACTGAGGGGTGCTAGACTGTCGACATTGCAGTGAACCTAAGTAATACTGAATTGTGTGGATTGAAATGAACTGGAATTTCTATAGGACTTAAATGGGACTGTATTCTTAAAGGATTTAATTATTTTTGGTTATATTGTTTATCTGGATGATATTATTTGTGTGTTATTGGTGATTTGAATGGTGTTGTGGTGTGTGAATCGTGGATAGGATTTCTGTGGGGTGTAGGGTTGTGTGAGACGTGCTTCGTTGGGGTGGGTGTATATGTGTGGTGACGATAATTATACTGAGGCATTGTGATTTTATAATTTTGGGTTTATTTAATTTAATTAGCTAAGCATCTCACCATCGGCTGTGTCTATAACCACCCTATGACTGCCCAACTTGCTCTTGAGAGTGTAACCCCCCCTACAAATGGGGGTTCCCAAAAAGTCTTCCTTGGGCTTGCCTAAATGCTCACTGCCAGGCTGATGTCCTGCATTTTAGCAGTTTAAATGTGATTACCAGAGCCTGTGTACCCTCTGTGTACTGTCTCTTTAAGAGCTGCCTAATTGCAGCCTAAGAAATCTGAGAAGGAGCTCTGCTGAAAGATGTAACTATTTGCTGAAAATCATTTAGAGTGATAATTTTATTTATTTATTGAAGGTCTAGGAATTATAATGATAATGTAGTTGATCTAACCTGCTTTCTTTGTAGCAAGGACTGTTTTGTTTTGTCTCACTATCTTGGTCCTGGATTGCAAATTGGACAAATCAGTTCTGGTGGGACCTAAAATGTAGCCGGACTACAGGAGCTGTCTGAAGTCAAAATCTGTATGAACTGTAGTTTTGAACTTTTTGAGCATTTTTTTGCAACTGAAGGGGGAGCTCTTGCTTTGACTGACAGCCAAATCAGCCAACCAAACCTTCTGGATCTTGGGGAAGTCCCGGGCTGCTTGCAAGTTTTTATGTTTGCTTGCACGCATGTGCAAGAAACATAGTACCATCATCCGAGTTTTCAGAGGTGTGGCACCCGTCTTCCAATTCAGTCAGTGTGTTTGCAGGCGCGGCTGCAGTTCTCCAATGAGCGCTGCAACTGTATGACAGCAGTTGAAATGCAGTGCCGTACAGCTGAAAGGGAGAGTTCTGCTTCAGTGAGCAGTGCCCACCCCACACGCGTGCGCGATGCGTGCTCAGTATCCCCACACATACTGTATGGCTGGCGAGGATGCCCAACCTCCGTCGGCTCCATGCCCCAAAAGCTTTCCAGGTGCCACTGAGAGCCCACCCCAGCGAGGCAGAAATTGTTATAATGATAGGTGCCCTATCCCCAGTTGGCTCAGGCCCCCAAAACAGCCTTCCAGCTGGCACGCTGGGAGTCCACTAGCGTGGCACAAGTCCAGTATGGCGACAGGGGTGCCCAATCCCCATCAGCTCCAGGGCCCCCAAACAGTTTCCAGCTGCCACGCTGGGAGCCCACCCCAGCATGGCAAACGTCCGCATTGTCTTCCTAAAAACAAAAAACCTGTAAACAAAAGTTCCTCGGTGGTCTCCTGCCCACCTGCGCCCACCCACTGCGCACTCCTGCCTCCCACACCCCTCACCCCATACTTACTCCGGAGCTCGGTGCGACAATCTTCGTGGACCGGAACATGTCTGCACTCTTCAAAGCTGACCGCGAACTGAGGAAATGCCGGTAATCTGTATACAGAGTAATGCAATAAATAGGGTTTTTCAACTTTAATGCATATCTCAGGCATTTTTGAATTTCGCACAAATTTTCAACATGGGGTTTTGGGACCCCTCCTCATGAATTCTTGAATTGTCATAGGCATTAAGGCCGAAGGGTGATTTTGCAATTACTGCACAAAATCCTTTTGGGACGATTAACAAATAACAGTGCCAGTGTTTATAAGGTGGGCTCTCAAAAGCCTATGTTGCAAATTTGGTGAAAAATTCCCAAAAATGACTGTTTCTCGAGCGTGCGTTGCGCAGTTCCTATGCACATTCGTAAGTTTGCAAATTTTTAATATTTGCACTCCAGATTTTCAACATTGTCATATTACCACACCTCCTTATGAGCAGTACAGATGTCATTTTTCACATCTCGCCCAAAATGAGTTTCTGCGCATGTAGAGCACAATGGCGCAGTCAGTGTGCGAAATCAATGTACGGGACACATTAAGAAAATCACAGTGACGCTGTTCATGAGCAGAGGTCTTAAAATGGCTATGTTGAAAATTTGGTGAAAAAATTCCTAAAAATGACTGTTTTACGAGCGTGCGTTGTGCAGTTCCTACGCACGCTCGTAAGTTCGACGATTTTTAATATTTGCACTCCAGATTTTCAACAGTGCCATTTATCACACCTCCTTATGAGCAGTATGGCTGTCATTTTCACATGTTGCCCAAAATGTGTTTCCCTGTATGTAGCGCACAATGGCGCAGTCGGTGTGCTCAATCAATGTTTGGGACAGATTAAGAAAATCACAGTGACACTATTCATGAGCAGAAGTCTTAAAATGGCTATGTTGAAAATTTGGTGAAAAAATTCCTAAAAATGACGGTATTAGGAGTGCACGTTGCGCAGTTCCTACGCATGCTTTCAAGTTTGCGAATTTTTCATATTTGCACTCCAGATTTTCAACAATGACTTTTTATTACACTTTCTTATGAGCAGTACAGCTGCCATTTTTCACATCTCGTCCAAAAACTGTTTCTGCACATGTAGCGCACAATGGTGCAGTCGGTGTGCGAAAGCAATGTCTGGGACAGATTAAGAAAATCACAGTGACACTGTTCATGAGCAGAGGTCTTAAAATGGCTATGCTGAAAATTTGGTGACAAAAGTCCATAAAATGACTGTGTTACGGGTGAGCATTGCGCAGTTTTCATGCACCCTCGTAAATTCATGAATTTGTAATATTTTCAGTCCAGATTTTCACCAGTGGCATTTTTCCACACTTCCTCTTATAAACAGTACTGCTGACATTTTTCACAACATGGCCGAAATGCATTTTCACACTTTCAGCACAGAAATGCATGGTCGCTGTGGAAAATCATTGTTCGGGACAAATAAAGAAAATCAGTGACACTGTTCATGATCGGAGGTCCCAAAATGCCTGTGTTGACAATCTGCTGTAAAAACCCCAAACTAATTTTTTTTTTTTTTTTTAGTTGTTTAACCAGGTATAGCACAATAAGCTGAAAGCTTTTTTAGAGCGACCTGGGAGCACAAGGAGGTTAAGTGACTTGCTCAGGGTCACACAGTATGCAAGTGGAAGCTGTGGATTCAAACCCAGGTCTGGTCTGCTGGATGTCACCAAATTTGCAGCTCAGAGTTTTAGACCACTGTGCTATACTGCCTCTAAATTACATTATAGGTGTGCATTGCACAGTTTCTATGCACGCTTAGTGACTTCACCTAGTTTTTTAATATTTTCACTGCAGATTTTCAATATTGGCATTTTTTACTCCTCCCCATGAACAGTACAACTGTCATTTTTCACATCCTGTTCGGAATGTGTTTTTGCACCTGTGGTGCTAAGTGCCGTAGTTGCTGTGCAAAAGCAGCTTTTGGCTAACAAACTGATATTGCCACTGTTCATGAGGAGGGGGTCACAAAAAAAAATGTTGAAAATTTGGAGTGAAAATACCAACAAATGCCTGAGGTGTTAGGATTTCCGACCATAACGCCCCACCCTGTAGAGAATGACAGGCATCAGGGGTGTTACTTGCGATTCTCACCTGTAATGCTCATACCATTCCACAGCTGCTGCCAGTGAGAGGCATCAAGAGTGCCTTGTACTCTTTGGCCACAAAGATCACCCCATTCTCCTATACCGCACCCATCGCACTGTATTTCCTGATGTAATGGGGTGCGATATGGGCCAAAGACCCTAAGGCACACCGTGACACTTGGTGTCTGCAGGGTAGGGTGTGGTGAAATGGTGTGGCTGCTATGCCTCACAACCCAAAGGCACACCCCAATGCCTGTCAGTCTCTGCAGGGGGTGGGGTTGGTTTCAGTTCAATACCCACACTACCAATGCCAATGCCAGCAAGCAAACATTCGGCATTGACAAATGCTTGTTCAGTTAGTTCTGAGCTGGGAAGTGAAATGAGAAGAGCTCAAGTGTATTTTGGGCAGCAATCCTGAGTGGATTTGCATGGGAAAACTGTGAAAGGGTTGAGTTTTGGCTTGCATGTCTGCTGCTGCTCCTGAGAGGGAGAGAAGAGAAGAGAATTATTTTGGATTAAATCCAAGTTTGTATGACTAAAGTAAGCTACTGAAGTGGGCCAGGCTCAACCTGAAGAAGACCAAAGATTTTGCTGAATTCGATCGGCCTGTCAGGAGCTCCAGCTACCCCTAAGCTCCCAGTGTGTGCAGAGACTTTGCGATTGTGACCGGGGAGTGCTTTGCCTGGTACAATAGAATTCCCATACATGTAAATGTGTTATGAGCTGCTAGAGGGTTGTGAGTTAGTTCCCCACTGTGTGAACTGTGTTCTGCTTGCTGGAAGCTGTATCCAGCCCAAAATGGACTGCATCCGAATTTGTCTCCGTGTGGTCTGGGCCTTGCCAGACTGGCCCAGCCAGACTACCCACTGCACAGAGAAGCCATCGACAAGAGACCTGCCTGGGGATCAGCCCCCTGCTCCACGCTTGAACAGGAATGACGCCTCTGCGACTCGTTTGGGCCCTGCTTCTCCTGGCATTCCAGATCAACCACCTGTAGTCTCGATTTTCGTCCAACCTGTGTCCAGTCTTGGGTATCGTGAGTAAATACCAAGGTAGCTCCTTGCAACAACAGCTTAATCTGAGTGTGTCATCTGATTGTCTTGTTTCGTTTCCTTTACGAACTGAGCCCTCTGGCTCCAGATTACAAATATTGTGTACTGTGCATGTTGTGCATCACAGAACCACAACCAGCTGCAACCCTGGGCAACAGTCCTGGCTAGCCCATCTCTTCTCCACCTGGGTACCCAGAGGTGTGACTGTGTACCCAGAGTGTGACTGTGTGAGGGGACTCAAAGTGCATGCATAACTGCTTGATCGATATAACCTTTAAGCTAATTAACCTGATTTTGACCCTTCCTTGTTTAAGTCCTGAATAAATCAGATCTAACTTTTCCTGCATGTAATCTGACTGTGGTTCCAGTTTGTGCTCAAAGTGCTGTACTGTTGCTATTTGCTGTGCATAACCTTGTTTTACAGGGGGTCCCCAGGGTCAAGCCAGAGGAACCAGCCCTGGTGGTAAGTGCAAACAGTGTGTGTACTTGTGTGGTATACCAGGGGTATTGTGAAAGTGATTATTGTACTGTGTTCAGGCCACTAGAGGGGAAAGAGGAGGCTTAGTGTCCCGGAGGGCTGTGTCCAGGTTAGCTTGACCTCTACCAACCCTGACCTCTGGGTGGAGGCACCTGTTCAGAACTCAGGCCCTTAACCTGCTACAGCCAAGCAGGCAGGGGTAGTAGTCCTTGGGATAGTGCCACCTAGGGGTTACAAGAGCATCACCAAATCGGTTGGCAGTGAATTAACCAATAAATTCCTAATTATGGAGATTTCAACCTGAGCTGGGCCTCTGACCCCAACAAAGTCCTCTCAAGACAATGATCCATGATGCAGACCTGGAACAGGTTCTCTCTCTACCCACCAGGCTCAACTATAAAACTGAGACCCACACTACTCTTGACTGGGCTCTGGTATCCAATCCCCTCAACATACAGAAAGCAGGCATATTGGCAGACGGCATCAGTGACCACTCCCCAATTTTCTGTATTTGGAAGAACAGTGTACCAAATATTCCTCCCAGGTTACTCACGGTACGTGATTTCTCCAATTTCACATCCACAAAGTTTAATGATTACCTAAGAAACCTGGACTGAAGCCTACTTAGGCTCCTCACGACCTTGGACGAGGCCCTGGCCTTCTTCCAAGAATCACTACTCAAAGCGACCTCATTCTTTGCCCCTCTTAAAAAACTTAGAACAAAGGGAGGCTGCTATAAGTGGATCTCCCCCTCAGTGAAATCTCAGATGAAAAGCAGGGACAAGGCCTGGAAGACGTTCTGGCTCTCCCTTCTCCCTGCAGATCTGGTTACTTACAAAACCCTAAGAAATAAATGTAAGCTAGCCATCAAACTTGCAAAAAAGGAGTATGTATCCCACCTCCAATGGTCCAACCTGGGGAACCCCAAACTTTTTTGGTCACACATCAATGACCTGCTTAAGGCGAATTCCAAGGAGGCACTAGGTCCAACAGAGGTACAAGGACAGCGTGTCAGCGACTGCCACCATATAGCTTCAGCAATCAACCGCACTTCACCAACCTCAATGATTACAAGTTAGGGTTGCCCCCATCTATGCCTTTACAGATCTCTGATGTACCCCCGTCTGAAAAAAACACAATTTCACCTAAGATTAGTCAAGGTGAGCGAGGTCCTTAAGCTACTTAAAGCCCTCAAAAACAAAGGCTCTGGAGGCCCTGATGGAATTAGCACAAGGTTACTCAAGGAAGGTGCCTAGTCCCTTGCCAAACCTCTGACCTGGATCATCAACTGGTCTCTACTTGAAGGTTACGTTCCGCACCAGTGGAAGGTGGCCAGTGTGGTCCCCATTCACAAGGGTGGCTCACGCAAACAAATTGGCAATTACAGGCCCATCTCCCTGCTATGTACCCTTGCTAAACTGCAAGAAAGACTAGTGTATGGGCAACTGAGAGACTACCTTGAGCTCCACCAACTCCTAGCCCCCTCACAGCATGGCTTTCAGGCAAACCATGGGACAGATACGGCACTCATCAATCTCACAGTGGACGTATTCAGGGCACTGGACATAGGCGTGTCGACGGGTGCAATCTTTATAGATCTGTCCGAGGCATTTGACCTTGTGGACTACAACCTTCTTCTAACTAAGCTTCACAGCATAGGTCTTGATGCCCAGGCCCTAAACTGGTTCAACAGCTACCTATCAAGCTGCTCCCAGAGGGTATTTGGAAGGGAGAGCTATCTGACCCTCTTCCCATCAAGGAGAGGGATGTCTCAGTGCTCATCCTTGGCCCCTCCTGTTCTCTCTCTTCACAAATGACCTCAACCGTCACTGCGGGGATAGCTCAGTTGTTCAATACACTGATGATACAGTCATCTTCCGTCCATGTCTACCCTCCAGAACCTGGGCACTCTCCTCCAAGGGACCGAAATACACTTCAAGCCTGGCTTACAACTAACAGAATGGTCTCAATGCAGCAAAACAAAGCCTTGCTGTTTGGCCCTAGATCCCTCAGCCAGGACAGGACCAATTCCTTACAACTAACTTTCCTTGCTGGAAAGAGTATAGACATTGTAGACAACATAAAATACCTTGGCTAACTATCGACCAAGGTCTCACTTTTAAGTCCCATGTAGACCAGGAAACTAGGTCTATCCATGGCAAACTTGGCACCTTGTACTGGCTAAAAACAACTTATCCCAGAGGCAAGGTGAGCAGCTACCTCAGTGTATTCCTTCCTACATTAACCAGGGTTTTATTTAACTCTAAAATTGATCAGCGTTTTGCTCATAAAAGTGCTAAAACTTTGTGAAAATTAATAGCTCTTGCCTCACTGTGTTTAACAAACACAGCACTTCTAGAAAATCTATATAAATACTTTCTGTACAGTTAGTATCGTCCCAAAGAAAAAACTGCTAATCAATTATTTAAAACCCTGTTAACGTATGCTGTCCCTGTAATTCAGGGTATGTCAAAGCATGAGGTCAACAGGCTTCAGGTCCTGTACAAGAAGGTGCAGGTTTCAACACTGACTCATCCAAGGAGCCACTCCTGCATCTCGCTGGCCCAGCTTCAGTAGCCTTCCTTTGAGGCTCGTCTTCAGTACCCCTGCTCTGCCTTGCTTACAAACTGCAGCACCCAGCTGCCCCACTTAGCCTTACAAGAATAATCATTCCTAAGTCTAACCCTTGTATACTCAGGACCACCGGTCGGTCCCTACTAGCAATCCCCAGAGTCAAGACTAACATGGGAGGCAACCTTCACCACACTGCCCCAAGCTGTGGAACACTCTCCCACCTTTAGTACAGGAAGCCCCATCACTGTTAAACTTTACACAAGGCTCAAGTCCCACCTGTTTGGGTCAAGCTCGTGCCATTGTCAGGGTATTGATAGTCACCCCCGTCCCACAACACCACTAATTCTTCTCCTTTCTCACCCAAAATGACTCCAAAAGCATGCCTCAACTCCTCAACTGTTGCACTTATGTTCAATATATTGAAATATTGCCTTTATTGTAACCTTGAATTTCATGTCTACTTTCTCTGCACCCTGTACTACCTGACCGTATTGTACTGTTTCTGTCTCCCAGGTTACCCCTGAAAAAGGGACCTTCAGGGCAAAGTGGGCCTACCCGGTCATCAAAATTCAATAAATAAATAAATACTTTGGTTAGGATGTACTGGGAGGGTATTAAGATGGTCAAGCATTATTCTCCCACTGTGCTCTGTGATCTATGCCCTTTCACTGTCCCCATTATCAGCGAAGTTAACGAGCTATTTCTGCTCAATATCAATCAATCAGTCAATCAATAATCTTTATTTTACCAGATGAAACACCATTGAGTTGAAGCTCATTTCCAAGGTGGTCCTGGGTGAGGTATACATAACAAATACATTTCAGATAACAAGGAATACATAATTTGTGGTGGGAACAAAATATCAACATAAGTAGGGTAACACTGGAATAATACTTTATATATATATATATATATATATATATTTTTTTTTTACATAGGTTGCAACATGTTCCATAACCAGAGAAAATGAACAGCAGTTAAGTATAGAAAGTACAGAAGAAGGTGATACACTGAGGTAGTGACACACCAGGGGAAGGGGAGTGGGAGAGATAGGAGAGCTAAGGAGATGATACACAGGGACAGTGAGGTAAGGGAGAGTACAATGAGTATGGCAACCCAAGGTTCAATCCTTTAGGAATTGTACTTGCATGACTCACTGAAGGACTGTCTAAATAAGGTTTCAAATGTGGAAAGTTTTACAAGGAAGACTAATTTCAGTGTTTTTTGAAGTTGGTTCCTTAGGGAAGGTAGAGCAAAACTAATGGATAAGCTACCAAATCTGGTTCTGGCTTTGGAGATGGTAAATGTTATATATGACAAGCTTCTTAAGGCATAATTACCAGGTACACTGATAGGCATACAGTCAGAGACATATTGAGGGAGCAATTTGGTGATGGCTTTGAAAGTCCAGGTTTCTGCATTTCTTTGCCACTTGAATGACAAAGATGTCCATCCAACCAGAGAGTAAGAGAACAGTGGTGTGTAGAGTAGGGAGCACCAGTAATGAATCTTAAGGCGCGATGATATAGGGTGTCTAGCATGGAAAGGGCGGTGCTAGTTCCCTGTCCATACAAGATGTCTGCATAGTCTAGGAAGTGGGAGGAAGGTAGCTTGTACTAGTCTAGGTTTTGCTTCTTTAGAGAGTAAGTGCTTAATCCTGAAATATAGGCCAAGTCTCTGTCTTAGTTTTTTTGTAGGATCCTCAATGTGATCTGAGAAGGTTAACATTCTGTCGACCCACACCCCCGAGTATTTGAATTTGGACACTGCTTCTAGTGGCTTGCCTAGAAGGGTAGTAACTTTTGATAAAGTGTCTAGGGGTGGAGTATAGGCTGCTTTTACAGACAGCAAAAAGAACATAATCTTTGTTTTTTTTTTTTTTTGCATTTAGTAATAGTTTAAGGTGTAGTAAATTTGTCTGGAGTCTGCCTAAATCTATTTGGAGGTCTCTACAGGCCAATTCAGGGAAGGCCTATCAATATACACCACGGTATCATCTGCAAAAGATGGATGTTAGTATAGTTTATGCCGCTGATGTTATTGATGTAGATAGTGAACAGGAGTGGGCCCAGAATGGAACCTTGTGGGATGCCTCTTGACAGGGTATTTAAGAGCAGAATATCTGCTGGTAGTGACCGACCATCAAGGTAGTTGTAGAACCATTCAGTGGCTGCTGAGTCCAGCCCAGTATTCCAAAGGATGTCCAGTAGTAATGAATGGTCTGCTGTGTCGAATGCCTTGCTTAGGTCAAGGAACAAGGCACACACATGTTGCTTACCATCAAGCATTTTTAGCCAGTCATTGGACACTTTTGCCAATGCCGAGATAGTACTATGACATGGTCTAAAGCCAGACTGGGCAGGTGTAAGGAGATTATGCAGCTCTAGGTACTTTCTTAACTGTGAATTAACTATCTTTTTGAGGAATTGTGATAGGTTAGTGAGCAGGGAGATGGGCTTGTAATTGTTTAGGTTGGTGGGGTCTCCAGATTTGAAAAGTGGTATGACATGTGCTGTCTTCCATATAGTGGGGACAGCATCTTGGGCAAGTGACAAGTTGAAAAGGTGTGTTAAGTGGATAGCCAGTATGTGATATCCTAATTTCAGATAGTAAGGGTCAATGAGGTCAGTACCGGCACTCTTTTTTGTGCCCAGTTGCAGTAGGAGCTCTTCCACTTCCTTAAGGGCAACAGGAGTAAAGGAGAAGCTCAAGTCCAGTCTAGGTGGGGAGGGGGTAGAAAATGTAGGATCCTGACCACAGAGTTGATCTCAAAGTTTGCTAGCAGGTGACGAGTCAAAGGCCAGCTCTGCAGTAGCAAAGTGGATGTTAAGTAGCTCCATTTTTGTTTGTTTGTCAGTATAGGTTTTATTGTCAGATATAATTTTGACAGGGAGGGAGGGAGTGAGTAGATCTATGTCCCTCGATGTCTTTAATGGTCTGCCATAGTTTTGCAGAACAGTTGGATGATGAGTCTAGTTTATTACTATAGTACTTGGCTTTCGTAGAGCTTACGAGTTTGGTACAGCTGTTTCTGGCAGCTCTGAATGCAGTCCAGTCAGCAGGGAGTTTTGATCTACACATTTTCTTCCAGAAAGCGTCTCTATGAAGTAATATGTCTTTCCTGATAAATCTTTTAAAACAAATAAATAATAAATGACAGGGCATGTGTCATGCTGGGACAACATCATGTCTTAAGTGCATTGTGAGGCACCCAGCCTGTAGCCTCAAGCCGTCAGCCACATGAGAAGTGATGTTATCCCAGTAAAACAAGTCCTAAAGTGCATTATTACGATAATAACATGGATCCAATTATATGTTTATGGTCCTAAGTAGGCTGTTTCGTGGTCACTAGTTTCACCTGTGAGCTTATGATGTGCTAGTTCTCCACCAATCAGCTTTCAGCATTTTTTTCTACCTATTTTTTAATGGCGATTGTTCCATTCCCTCCCTCCCCCACCTCCCCAGGAACTGAGTGCCTCACTTCTTTGACTCACTCAGCCCCTAGCTGATGCCCATACAGAATTGGGAACCACATGCAAATCCCAGTACCCTAAGGGACAGCTGCACTGGACTGGCTGTGGCTTTATTATTTTAGTTTCACAATGAGTATATTGAAAAATAACTGATAGGGGTGCTTTTCATAAAGATGTGCCATAAATGTGTCACATGCTGACTGGAGAGTTCAGAGGTAGGCATTAACACAAGACATAAGAAGACAAATTAAATTTATTCCAAAACTGTTGAACAATTATTTGTTATGAAGTAAACTTATAGACCATTATATTTCAAAACCTATAAAATCAGAACTGCTGGACATAGAAGCTTAGTTTTTTGTGAAAGTTTTGGAGGGCAGTAACATGAATGGGTCCTAACAATAAAGTTCTCACATGTCACAAGATGTCTATTCATGTTGAAGTAATATGTTGTTAAAAATAACAGGTGCCCAATTTTAAAAGGGTAATACAGGATTTGCATCAAGCTCTGACTCAGACCTGTTTTTTAGTGCAGCTGTGCCAAACACCTTTGCTGCAACTCTGACCAAATTTGGCAGGTCAGGTGCAGTTGTGACACTTTACCCAGTTTACAGCAGCTTGTGCCAACTATTTGGTGCAAGCCCCGTAAAAAGGATAGTGAGGATTGCTGCAAGCTAGACCAGAAAACATTGGTATAACTTGCGGTAATTGCTACACAGGATAGAAAATCCTGATCGCCAGTCGGGACAATGCTGCAAGCCCCGTGCATCATAAGTTCAGTGCACCCAGGACTTGCGGCATTCAGGGCAGTTTAAAAATCCACCCCTAGGACTTCAAAAATTTAGTGAACCATTTATGTTTTTATATTTCGATATACCTGTATGGCAGCTGAAGCAGCATCTTATACTGATATCAACTTAGCTGACTCCAAGTTTTCATTTCAAAAAAAGTTTCTAGCACCAATGGTTCCAAAGTTAGATTCAGTTCTAGCTCTAATGGTTCCAAAGTTATTCCAGCTTAAAGAAATTATCATTTGAAAGGTCTAACTTCAGAACTATTGGGGCTAGAAAAGTTTATTAAATATATATTTTTTAATAGAAATCTTGGAGTCCGGCCATTAAGAATTAGCTCTGTTAGCCAGTCCAGAGGTGCAGTGGTAGCACTGCCAGCCACCACACTGGTGACCTGGGATCAGCAGTTATCTTGGGTTGCTGGGGGCTGGACAGCAGGGAAAGAGTGTCCACAGGACTGCTCTCCTCTCCAGGGGAGGGACAGTTGCCACCTCTGCTGCATGACTGCTACCACTTGGGGCTTAGTATCCACTGAGGGGTGGATGAGGCGCCAGGCAGATGGCATCCACCCGAGGGTACTGAAGGAGCTGGCAGAAGTCCTTGCAGGACCTTTGGCAGACCTATTTAATGCCTCACTACATTCGGGGTGTGTACCTCAGGACTGGAGGATGGCTCATGTGGTGCCCCTCTACAAGACTGGCCCCAAGGATGAACCGGGAAACTACAGACCAGTGAGCCTCACATCCATTGTGGGTAAGCTAATGGAGACTATCCTGAAGAAGAGGCTGGTGGCCCTCCTAGAGGCCAAAGGACTACAGGACAGCAGACAGCATGGCTTCATAAGGGCAGATCCTGCCAAACCAATCTGGTGGAGTTCTATGACTGGGTAACTAGGCAACTGGGGCCATGCAGTGGATGTCCTGTATCTTGACTTCAGTAAGGCATTGGCTCGGTGCCACATGGAAGGCTGGGAAGTAGTTAGTAGGCACAGGGCAGGTGCAAAGCTGGTGAGATGGGTAGGGAACTGGCTTCAGGGAAGGCAACAGAGGGTGGTGGTGGGTGGGGAGCTCTCACACCCAAGGGTAGTGACGAGTGGTGTTCCACAGGGCTCAGTGTTGGGACCAGTGTTGTTTGGGATATTCATTGCAGACATATCATTGGACATCAAGAGCAAGATCAGTCTGTTTGCTGATAATACCAAGATAGGAGCAGTGGTGGATGACCTAGGGGATGACAGGGGTTGCAGGATAATCTGGCAAAGCTTGAAACCTGGTCAGACACCTGGCAACTGGGGTTTAATGCCAAAAAGTGCAAGGTGCTGCATTTTGGGATGAAGAACCCAAGGAGGAGTTACCAGCTGGGGGGAGTGCAGCTAGCCCAGACAGAGAAGGAGAAGGATCTGGGGTGCTCATTACAGGGTCAATGAACAACTTGGCACAGTGTAGGAAGGCAGCTGCAAAGGCCAACAAAATGCTGGGTTGTATTGCAAGGGGTATATCCTCAAGGAGGGAGGAGGTGATTCTGCCTCTGTATAGGTCATTAGTTAGACCACACCTGGAGTACTGCGTGCAGTACTGGTGTCCGTATCTGAAGAGGGACATTAAGTTACTGGAGGGGGTGCAGTTCAGGGCGACAAAGATGATCAAGGGGCTGGGGGACTTATCATATGAGAGGAGTCTGAGGGAGTTGAACATGTACTCACTGGAGGAGAGGAGGGACGGGGGGGACATGATTGAAACCTTTAAGTACATGAAAGGAATAAACAAGACAGGTACAGAGGGGCTGTTCAAAGTAAGGGAGGAGAGGGACACCAGGGGCCATAATATGAGACTGGAGGGAGGAAGGTTCAGAGGAGATGAGGAGAAACTTTACAGAGAGGGTGGTGGCTGGGTGGAATGCGTTACCTGCAGAAGTGGTATCCAGTAGAACAGTGGACTCCTTCAAAGGGATGGGACAGGACAAGGGGACAGTCAATGAAGGGAAGGGTGGAAGGGAGGCAACTGCAGAATATGCTAGCTGCACATTCGAGCAGACTTGATAGACCTCTAGGCCTTTATCTGCTGGGAAATTTCATATGTTTGTATGTTCGTAGTAGTAGAACTGGTATGAGAGCAGCATAGGAAAGGAAGGAGCTGTGGGACTTCTGCAGAGCCTGCATGCCCCCACATGTATGTGCTGGCATGTGTGCCCCAGCTACGGGTAGGAGGGACCAGAAGACAAGGAAAATCATGGGGATGGGGTAAGTAGCCCTGCCCATGGTTCTGTGGCCTGCTCTGCCACTCCATTCAGGGGTATTCTGGATTTATGTTTGGGCAGAGCAAAGGGTCCTCCCCCTCTGGCCCCACTGTGAGGGGTGGAACCACATGAGATATTGACCCCTGACCGGAGGAGGTGAGAGGCAGTCATGGACTATGGCGACAGTGCTGAAGAGCAGCCCATTCTGCCTATGAGGATAAAACCTTTATGGCAAAAAAAGAATTAGTTCTGTTGATATTGTTTGTCTTTGTTGATACTATAAATTACATGACAGTTTAAAAAAAATTATAAAAACATTTTTCTTTTTTTTTCTGAATTTTGGTAATAATGCACACTATTTATTTAGAAATTGTGCAGTTGTGCAGTTTTTATTATTCTTATGTCCTTTATCACATTACGAACATTTCTGTCTCCTCTGCAACAGTGCCTACTCTTGCTGTCAGGAAATAATAAACCCTATAGACTTTGTAATGACTAGACTGATCTAACTCAGACTTCTATTAGCTATACACTAGGGGAGCTGTTCTTTTGTCTACTGATAGAATTAGGGTCCTATACAGAACTGCAACTGGGTGGCACTGGGTGGTGAAAATTACCAGATTGCCACTGTTCTGCATTGCTTCCCACAGTGTTATATACAATTGGGTTGCAGCCTTTCCTGTGTGGTCACTCAGAGTGTAGTGACAGCATGAGAAAAGGGGATTGCATGCAGATTGTGTACTGAGCTGTATTCTATCACATCAGACCTCACACAACCTGGTGGTATGCAGATTGTGTACTAAGCTATACTCTGCCACCCCCGACACACACACAGTCTTGTGGCATGCCACAGTGCCACCCAGTCTGTTGATCTGTTTCAGCAGTTCTACAGGGTAGTGCAGGCATGCAACAGAGAACAAGGGATCTGGAGGGTGATGGAGATCATGAGGGACCAGGAAGCCAAAAAGTCAACAAGGTGAACAGGGCTAGTGAATAAGGATCCTTTTGATGCCAGGGACTACTTATGGGCTTGGGTTGGGAAGGGGTCACTGGAAGACAAGAGAGAGCAGAAGGATAAATACAAAAGGTAAGAATTAGGCCAGTGTGAGGAACACTACTGTGGTAACACTATGCTCTGCAGGACATAGTACCATGTGACTGATGCTATGCCTTGTACAGTTCAAGGGGTGGCACCGTCTGTTGTGTTCAATGATATAAACTCCATACATACCATCAAACATCTGGTGGCTGACTTTGCATTGTGCCTTAGTCACCAGGGAAACTTCTCTCCACAGTGACTAAGGCAACCTTTTGTGTATGGTCTGTTTTTGTGGGGACACAATGGGGAGCATGTTTGTACTCTGACATTGCACCACCACCATAAGTAGCTAGGCATGGGGCCCCTGGTATTTAATATTTTCAGCCCTGCAGGCTGGGAATCAAATCTAGCCACAGATAAATTACAATAAGAAGAAAAATATTTCATGTGTTATTTTTATGTTCATTGTCGTGGCACACACAAGCAAACATGTTGATATGAGAGTAGCTAGAGAGGGATGTGAAGGGCGAGTCCAGTGAAGAGTGATGCTCTAAGGGCTGGTCTGTGGCAGATGAATCAGCAGGCAGTGTCCTGATGACACTGGTTTTCTGAGGGGCAGTCTGGTCATGCACTTCAAAGGACAGAGCTGATGCAGTAGCAGTGCGGCTTGGTCCTTTGATGTGCAAGTCAGGATGACAAGCACTGTTATTCCCCACCTAACCCCCGAACACCCACCACCCTACAACCCCCCACAAACATACCAT
The DNA here is from genome assembly GCA_016271365.2 of Neoceratodus forsteri. NCBI lineage: Eukaryota > Metazoa > Chordata > Ceratodontiformes > Ceratodontidae > Neoceratodus > Neoceratodus forsteri. Next base: position 5,605,818 of record CM028129.1, read on the forward strand.
AGTGACACTGGGGTGCCCAGTCCCTCAGAATCCTCAAAATGTTCTGCAAACTCTCCCTGAAAGAAAGAAAATGATCCATCGTTGTCCATTGTGTAATCCTCCCCAAACAGTATACAGACACTGGGGGTGCCCAATCCCCCAGTGTCCTCATCTGTTCAGCAAACTCCCTGAAAAAAAGAAAACTGTTCCTCAAATTTTTTTTCTGTAAAAAAGAAAACCATCCATTGTTATCTGTGGCACCGTTACTCAATCCCCCCACCTTCCCACTCAGGACCCCCCAACCCCATACTTACCACCAGAGGTCCGTCATTGTAATCTTCTTTGGACTGCAGGCATGTCTTCACTCTTCAAAGCTTAACTGCAAACTGAGGTAAGCGCTTCAATTTATTTCAATGGGGTTTTCAACTTAGTGGCATAACTTGGCCATTGTTAAATATTTTTGTCCCAAATTTTCAACATGTTTTGGGACCCACCTCATGAACAGTGCAAGTGATGTTAGGTAAATCTGCCCTGAAAGGTAATTTTATGGTCGCTGCACAAAATCACTGTTTTGGGTAGGAGTTGAACATTTTCTCCACCAGTGTTCATGAGGTGGGGTAATAAGAAGGCTATATTGAAAATTTGGTGTAAAAATATAAAAAAAAAAAGCAAAGTTATGAGCCTGAGTTGAAATTTGCAAATGCAGGCTCATAACTTTGGCAATTTTCAATATAGCCATTTCTTCACAGTACCTCATGAACATGACAGCTGTCATATTTCAGATCCTGGCAAACTTTTTTTTTGTATCCTGAAAGGTGATTTTGCAGTCATTGTGCAAAATCACCTGTTGGACAAGAGTTTAAAATTTTCTCCACCTTTGTTCATGAGGTGGGGTCATAAGAATGCTACATTGAAAATCTGGTGTGAAAATATTGAAACAAAGTTATGAGCCTCGTACTATGTATGTAATGCAGGCTCATAACTTTTATTTTCAATATTTTGACCCCAGATTTTCAATATAGTCATTTGTTCACAGCACCTCATGAATGTGACAGTTGTCATTTTTCAGATCCTGGCCATAAAATGTACATCACTTAGTATTTCAGTATTCAGACTAGTATGTTATCCTGATGGCCTGTTGATAAAAAGAGGTCTGATACCATAGTTCATAGAGGGTGGTTTGGAGCGGCATTACACAGTAGATTGTGCTCCTGAAAAGTTTTCCATTGTAATTACAGCCACCATCACCATGCATGCTACTACTACAGCACCACAATAAAGTTCCATGTACAGCCTCAAAAAGGCACCGAACGGCCATATTGACCGTAGTCCATTTTTCATAATTTTACTGAAACTTGACATCCTCAACTGACAATTATCTGTTGTTCTGTACCCCTTCCTAGACATATACTGGAACACTCACCTCAGCTGGTATAGCAGAGCTGTTAACACTAGAGCCCCTCACTTCCCCAAATAACCCCTTGCCAACCTGAAATTCTATATTCAAGATGAACAAATTCTGATCAGAGCTGATACAGCTGCTCATATTGGCAAGAGCTCCTGAGAGCATTGAAAAGAATATGTGGAGCTCTCGCTGCAATGGAGACAGCCATAAGTAGGAGTGCAGTGATAACAGAACTGTGCATGCACAAGTATCACGCAGTTTGTTCCAGAGGCAGTCATGCAATGGTGCCGCCATGTTGCACATAGCTACTGTCACTTCTGCAATTGCAGAAAGGAAAAGTAGTGCACAGGGAAGGGGGTGTGTTTATGTGGCCCGCAGAGGGAAGGGCCGCTTAAACAGCACCACTGTAATCTGTGCCAGAGCACTCTGGAAGCACACTGGACAGCGGTTCGGTCATATGCTTCCACAGTGCTCTTAGGATAACATGATTGATGGCATAACATCCGCGGATCTCTGCCCATGCAGCCATAAAAAAAATGCAGTTTAGTGTTCATATTATTTGGCGGTCAACCAACAGATGGCAGCAGAGAGTATTAGTGTGATTAGTCTTGCTATGTAATATTTTATTTAGTTAGTGTTTGTTAACTGGGTAGGGTGCACTAGACAAGTAAATGCCTATTTTCAGGTATGACCCAGGAGGATACAACAGTGTGAACAAATAAACTCAGTTAGATACAGAGTACAGAAAAACAGCCTGGGGCCACGCAAACAACATACAACAGGAGCAATAAACAGAAGTTTACATTCATGGATTTCTGAATATAAATATACAATTGATTATGAATATACATTTGGCAACACAATAGTCAGGCTTAAGAATGTTTACTGGGGGGAGCGCTAGACAGCCACACTGGTGACTGGTTGAGCTTTGGATTGGCTTTGGATCAAGCTTATATTTAACCAAAAACATAAATATTAAGCATTATTATGGGATGTCATCAGCACAGAATGATGCCTTATACACTCCGAGTCTGACGATACTAAATTAGTGGTGGGTCACCAGAAAGGAACCACAGGAGGTCTGGGACAGAAAAACGTGCAGCAGGTACCACAGGCCCAGCAGGGAATGCCTGGCCAAGCCACGGGTTCAAGTGGGACAGGGGATCCCCCACCCTAGGACACAGTACTGCAGGCAGTTCACGATATGGACTGCAAAGTCAAACAGGTCCTATCCAGACTCAGCACTCAGGACACAAAGATTGAACACGCAGTGCAAATGGCCAAAAGTGCAGAGGACCAGTACCAGAATACGCAGGCTGCTTTTTCAAAAATGACACAAGAAAATCATCATCTTAGAGCCCGGCTTGAAACCCTAGAGAACACAAATCGCGCCATGAATCTGTGCCTTGTTGGGGTCCCTGTGGCAACTGAAGGAGAGGACCTGCTTGCTTATTTGAAATAATGAATTTTAAACACCCTGCCACCTGAACTGCATCTTGATCAGGCACTATTTAAAACTGCATACTGCTTAAACTTTTGGAAAGCACAGGACAACCGGGGTGCAGCCAGGACAATTTTATTAGTGATGGTGGGATCAGAGGTCTGGGATATCATCCTTTGGTGGGCAAGAATGAAGTCTCCAGTAACTATGGATGGCCAGGAGTTTAAAATCTTCCCGGACTAGTTGTATGCCATGCGGAGCAGATGCATGTTTGACCTGCTCCACAGAATGCTGAGAGAGCTAGGAGTAGGCCATTCCTTGTTGGCACTGGACTGTCTTCAAATTGCATACAGAGGGCGCACTTACCAATTTAATGACCCTGTGGAGGCATGCAAGAGAGTGGATGACATAGCTATGGAGTTCAACGCGCGAATACCATAGGTACAGGATTTGTCTTCTGAGTCAGACGAAGAGAATTGAACTTTGTAGGTACTGTTTTATCCCCTAAACTTTGAGTCAGTGTTTGTGAGCTAAAATGGTGGAGAGAGAGAGAGAGAGAGAGACATGCTCGTTTGAACTTTGCTTTGGTTCTATGGCTTCGGAGGAGAACTTTATTTCAATACTATCCTGACCTGGCTGAATGCCTTACAATGTCTACTGCCTATGAAGCACACATGCCTTTAATTACAGTGAGGCTCCTGATTTTATTTTTTAATTTTTTTTAAATGACACCGATTGCACTTTCAACTGTATAATGGAAGCCATGTGGATCTAGATGGGGGAGGAAGGCTCTGAAAGAGTAACGGACTGACTTATCTCCACCGTGGCACTAGTTCACTGATTAATAGAACCAAAATGCTTTAGCACAGAACCTAAACACGCTAAGTTAGCTCAGGTTATGTCTACCTTGCAAGTATCATTTCTGATAAGCACTTAGTAATTATTGTATACTGCTGTTTTTTTATTGTTGGTGTGGAGTTACTAAGCATCTGACAGAAGCCTTGTTATACCTATTAGAACACTGACAGAAATGTGGGAATAATGGCTGTACATGCCATGATTTTATAATTATCCTTTTTATGGGAGATCACGTGATGTGCCTAGCGTGATAACAGGGTTCTTTCAGTGCTCTTGCCCTACCTCCGTTAATTTTCTCCTTTTTGGCTTATTAAAAGCCCAATCCGTGGTTCTTGTGTCCTTTCCTGTCATACTAATTGCCTGGAGGAGTGGTAAAAAGATTCGGATGGTGTTATATGCGCTGATTCTGCAGAAATGGACGCCGAAATGAAGTCAGCTCTTCCCAAACGCACCCCGCCGGTTTCCTCTGAGAAGCAGGCCAAGAAGGCCAAACAGCAAGCCCAATCCTCCTCAACAAGCCAAACTTCAATTTTTACTGCCTCCAACCCGTTATCGGAGGATCGCTTTCTGGAAGAAATGCACCCGCTTAAGGAGGCCCTTTCCGAATTAACTCTTGAATTAAAAAACATACGAGGAGAGGTTTCCCACCTACGACAAAGAATTTCTGATAACGAAGCGCGCTCCACCTCGCTCGAAACCTGGCAAACCAAAATAGATCCAGAATTGGTGAAAATGAAACAACTAATTAACAAATTACAGCAGAAAACGGAGGATTTAGAAGGCCGTTGTCGGCGGAACAATGTGCTGGTCCACGGCTTGCCAGAGGGAGAGGAAGGCCCTTCCTGCATCACATTTATCCAGGCCCTGCTAACTAAAGTGGTAGGCCCATCCCCACACAATCCAGTCTATATCATCGAAAGGGCTCATAGGTCGCTACGACTAAAACCCGAACCTTCAGCCCTCCCAGGCCTATAATCATTAAAATGCTTAGCTACCTGGATTGCCAACATATCCTGGCAAAAGCGAAGGAACTGCAGTCTATCTCTTGGGAAGGAAAGAAGTCATGTATAACGCAGGACCTACCACTAGAAACGAGACAACACAGAGCCACCTTTCACTCCATAGTATCAAAACTAATAGCTGCGGGTATCAGATTCAGGATGGCCTACCCTGCCCGGTTACAAGTCCTACTTGAAGGCAAATGGCACAGCTATGAATCAGCTTCTCAGGCCCACGATGATCTAGCCCGGTTGTTGCCTTCCTTATTTAAGGCTCCTTGAGGCACTGAAGTTATAAAAGCTACTAGTCCCTGTGGTGGGATCTCTTCTATGAAGTGAATGGCAGCATTGTTATAATCACCAATCAAATATCAGCTGCCTCATTATATCTTCCCCTTTTTTTTTTTTCTTTCTTTCTGAGGCTGATAAACTTTGTCACTTCTTACTTACCAGTGAGTGAATGCCTGGTAGTGTGCTTCCCTTCTGGTTGTGCCTGATCCTTCCCGAGAGAGGGGAGTTTGGTCTCGAGCTTCAGGGGTTCGTTTTTTTGTGGAAGGTGGTCTGTTGGGCCTGAGGGGTATTTTTGAAACGAGCCCGCGTTTCCGGAGGACATATAACTGGAATGCACAGCAGTTTTGGTACTCCACATATCTGGTCCCTAAGGAAACAAAAGTCGTGGAATGCAGCTTCCTTTCGCGATATTCGATGAGCATGATGCCTTAATCTGTTTTCCCAACAAAATGACATAGATGGGGCTAGTGCACTCTAAAGGATAGTAAATTTTACACCTTGATGGAAGAGGAGGATGAAGGATCATAGAAGAATACGGCAACTCAGCGAAGACCTATACATTTTAGACTGCATTTGTTCATTCCCCATCCTTTTCCACCCCAGCACCTATTTTTGACTTCCCATTCCTCCTCACTCTCCCCTCCTCCCCTTTTCCCCATTATAAATTTTTTTCCTCCAGGATGTGAAGGGCTTTCTGATGACTAGGGAGGTGGGGAGGGGTACTGGAAGTGGACCCAAACATGCCTGGCCACGTACTGGAGAATAGGGGTTTCTCCTGGCCTTCCTCATAGAAAACATCAATATGTTACTTTGGGCAGGTTCTGTTGTACTGTTATGTAGAGGGTATTATGGGAGTGATTCCAGCTTTAGGCAACATTGATCTGTTTTTTTCAACCTAATATATAGGATACTGCTTTTCCTTTCTATGGGGGAGATGAATGCTAGGGTTCTGGGAAAGGGAATAATAGAATCATTTACTGGGAATTTTGTCTCTTTTGGTGGGGGGAGGGAGGGTTTGACTGTATATAGTTCTGCATGGGTGAATTATGTAAGGGAGGGGGACAGTTATTTCTACTCAAATTTGATAAGAGGAGATTTCACTATTGCTAAAGGATATATTAGGGGTGGGAGATATCACCTTCGGGGTATCATATTATTCAATTTTATATCTGGGATTTGTCCAATTTATATCTTATGGAAGAGTTATAGTTCAGGGAAGGGGATCGTGGTGCATGTCTTGAATGATACCAGGGCAACTGCATTAGAAGGGTTTAAAGAAAATGGCGGTTAACTGTGTTAAATTTGTCACATGGAATGAGAGGGGCCCAGCACTGTTAAAAAGGCAGATACTAAAACATCTGGAACATTTGCAGGCGAAGGTTTCCTTCATTCAGGAAACTCACTTACCGGGTGAAGCTGTTAGCTTGCATGAAGCAAATATAGGGTGGTTTTACTTCAGGTGAATCACCAAAGGCAGGGGTACAGCGATCCTCATTCATCGATCAGTAACTTTTCAACCTATGACAATCATATTGGATCCTGCAGGGAGATACGCCTTAGTCAGGGTATTCTAAATTATTTGGAGGTTTTACTAGGGAGTGTCTCCGGCCCAGTTGAGGGATCCGGTCTTCTTGCCAATCTATTAGGGAAGTTGTAAGATTTCGTATCTCTCCCGATGATACTTGGGGATTGGAATCTTCCTCCCTCACAAGATTTAGACAGAACTAGTTCTATGCTTAAACCTTTTCAGCTGCCCAAAGGGCGCCATGGACTTTATGGAAACTGTCGTGTCTGTGACCCATGGAGGTCACTGAATCCAGTCACTGAGCTTTACATTTTACTCCGTAGTCCACAACACATGGACTAGGCTCGATTATATCTTAGTTAGTAACTCACTTTTCAAACCACGGGTGATACAGGTATAGATGCTATTGCAGTATCAGACATGCTCCAGTGTGGGCGACCACGGTGTTAGATGTTAGTATCACTAGGAACCCTTTATGGAGATTAAATAATCAACTTTTAAAGGAGGAGTATGTCACTACTAGGACATCGACGATGATTCAGCACTTCTTTCTCAATAACCAAGGTTCAGTTTTTAGAGTTGACCACGAATGGTGTGCACTGAAATGCTGTCTGTGGGGCGAATTTATTCGCCTAGCCTCTATACGTAAGAGGAGGAATGAAGCAAAGGCCCTATCACTTCTCACTCAAATTAAAATGTTAGAGCAATCTCTTACGGCAACTTCCACAACCGATACATTGGAAACCCTTCTATCCTTATGGACTCAATACTCTATGCTACTGCAGGAAAAGGCTGAGTTGCTATGTGCGAACTCGGGCAAAATATGTAGAAGTGTGGGGAAAAAGCCAGCCATTTGTTAGCTCTGAGATTAAGGAAACTGGAATCTTCCAGGGCAATTAATTCAATTCAGGATCTTAATGGGGAGATCAAAACCAATCCCAGGGAGATAATCTCGGTACTTAGAACCTATTTCTCCTCGCTCTATAATAAAGAAACCCCCTCTCCCCCTATGGACGAGATGCTCAGTTACTTAGCAACTCTTCCTTTGCCTTTGATAGGACAGGAGCAACAAGCACTGTTGATCTCCCCTATATCCACTAAAGAGATTTTAGTGGCAATAAATGACCTGACTCCAGACAAGGCCCCTGGACCGGATGGATTCTCCCCGAATTTCTACAAATCATTCGCTAAGGATCTAATACCTGGCCTACTCCATCTATATCAATACTTATTGGACGGGAGTACCCAGGATCCTACCCTTTTAGAAGCCCTAATTATTCTTCTTCTTAAACCGGGTAAACCTGCGCACCTCCCTTTGAGTTATCGGCCTATTTCATTACTCAATTGCGATATCAAGATCTTAGCAAAAATTTTGGCCAAAAGGATTGAACAGGTATGGTTATCCTTAATAAGTCCTGAGCAGATCGGTTTTGTCGCTAATAGGTCCCCGGCTGACCACCACCGCAAATTACAATACCTTATCAGTGTGGCCAAATCTTCCCCAACCCCAATGATTCTGGCATCCCTAGATGCAGAAAAGGCGTTTGATAGGGTTGACTGGACTTTTCTTTGGGCCACATTACAAGTTATGGGCTTTCCCTTACTGTTTATTACATGGATACAGGCATTATATACCTCGCCTAGTGCCAGATTGTATTATAATGGGATCAGGTCTGACTCTACCGCTCACTTCAGGTACGACAAGGTTGTCCTTTATCTCCTTTTATTCAGTCTATACCTTGAGCCTCTTCTCAGATGTTTAAACTCTTCTCCACTAATATCCTGTATTCCCGTCGCAAATAGTGTTGCGAAAATTTCAGTCTTTGCTGACGACCTGCTTTTGCATCTGTCTAACCCAGTCTCGTCGTTGAGAGTGGCGCTAGGTATGATTGAGGTTTTCAGTAAGTACTCTAATTATAAACTTAATATTAGTAAAACCGAGCTCTTCCCTCTCAACCATTTTACTCACAGGTCGGGCTTTGTCGAATTTGGGATGACGTGGACTACATGTTCTATTCGATACCTGGGATACATATTTCTCTTAGCTCACAATGATGAGGAAACTGAACTTGGATGATCTGTATGGATATTCAACAAGATTTAGTTAGGTGGTCCAAACTCCCTTATCGCTGTGGGCAGAATCAACACTATTAAAATGAATGTGTTACCCAGAATTTTCTATCCTTTGAACATGTTAAACTTATGGATTCCTCTGTCCTACTTTAAAGATTTTCATTCTGGTATAAATTCTTTTCTCTGGAATAACAAGTCTGTTAGAAAATCTTATAGTAAACTATCCCAACCTAAAGAACACGGGGACTTCCTCCCCAATTTCCTTTATTATTATTGGGCCTCACATAAGTAAGTGTGGAAATGGCTTTCCGCATCTGACCCTCAATCTGGTCAAGGGTATAAGCCATTGTGGCTCCAAGTGGAACAGGATCTCATGAAAGTTCACAATACCGATCCAAAGGCTCTCTTTTACAGGTCCAATAAAAATATTCCTGTACCATTTCGCTCTCTACCTCTTGGAATCTCTCTGAGGGTCATGTTTCAGTTATTCAGGTACTTCAGGATCTCTCAGACAGGGGACTTCTCTCAACCTATTTGTCTAAACCCAAATCTCCGTATAGGCAAATCTACTATAACTGAAAAGTGGCTGCCATCTCTTTCTGGTTGTAATGTAAGTGATTTTTACTCATCTAATTGCATTTTGGATATGAGAGAGATTCTGGATAAATAAAGATGGCCTTTAGGGTGTACCAATTAAGGCATGTCTTGTACAAAAAATTTGGGAATGTTAATAAAAATTCCTATCTCACACACTTTTATCTCAAGTCACGGTAACGTTAATAAATCACACAGCATTTCTGGGTTGTATAGGTTACTACAGAGTTTTCCGAAACCCCATCGAGTGTCCACCCTAATATCTTGGAAAGATTTATATCCGATGGAGATATGGACTGGCAGACCATTTGGAAGGAGCTATACATTTACCATACTCAGGATAGATATAGGATCACACAATATTGTATATTAAATAATCTCTATTATACCCGATTAGATTGGCAAAGATGAAACGGTTACTTCAACAAAGTGCATTAGGTGTAACAAGGAGGAGGGCTCTCCGTTACATATTTTCTGGTTTTGTGGAACAGTATCCCCCTCTGGGGCCAAATAAACTTCACTCGATCCTTTACTTGGCCTACAGGGTCTCTTCTCCCCTAAAGCTTGCATCCTGGGTGATTACTCTGAAATACAGGTGAAGGAAAGGAGATATCATTTGGCATTAATATCTATGGCAGTTAAAAATTAGTGCTTAGACATTGAAAGACCAATCTGCGTAGCTACTACACGGAATGGTTACATGAAATGACCTTTGCTCTCCAAGTTGAGAACTTGATAGCCCAGGTGAACCGATGCCTACCTTCCTTTACAAAGAAATGGGGTAGATTATATGCCTTGTTATTGAAAACCACTAGGAGACTTAATAGGTTGTGGGCCCCTCCTGACTCTGTACTCTGTACTCAGTACTTTGTATTTTGCATTCTTTTTTCCTATCTAGTCTGTTGTTCACTTATTCAACACAAATTATGTGTATATCTCTTGCTGTTCTGAGGTCCCTTTCTTTTCCTTTCCTATGTTGTTTACTTAGTCCCTGGTATCTGGTTATTTGGCGTATAGATTAGTATGCACCACCTGATGGGAGGGGTATGGGAGGGAAAATCTGGTTATTCATACTATAGTTTTAGGATTTGAATAACGGATATTTATTTTAGTTTATAGGTTCTTTGTCATTAGTTCTTGATGTTCTAGGTAATCTCGAACAGTGATTTTACCAATATAATATTGTTATGTCTAAAACTTAATAAAGTATATTGAATTACAAAAAAAAAAATTATCCTTTTATACCTTTAATTACTGTGCCCACAGGTTTTAGTGTGGTTGGCTTTGAATATCCTGCCTGGATAGGTAGCACTTAGTGCAGCCTGCCCATACGTTACATCATATAGTACCCTACATGCTGTATCAAATATTGTTGGACTTGTAGATCCTGTTGCTAGGAAATGTCTGATGTCATTTCATGAAGTGACTGATACTACCTGGTACCATCAAGCGTAATGTCTGACTTGTTCATTTTACTCAAAAGTGAATAAAATAAATATAGAAAAAGAATGCTTACTGGGGCACACAATGACTCAGGGACATACCCTGGGACAATAGGATGATTAAAATGGATAACACAGCATGGGAAGAAGGGGAGTTGATCAGCACAGTGGCAAGAAGTTGACCCCTTAAGATGCCTAAAGAGGATGCCCTTGAAGAGCCCATCTGAGGGAAGATTGTGAATCTATAGTGTGAATGAGTTCCAGAATTTAGGTGCAAAGACTGAGAAAGCCTGTTACCCCTCTCTTTAGATGAGCACCTAGGAACTTGGAGGATGGCAGCATCACTGGATCTGAGCACATAGGCCTGACACAGCCCTGGGGGGGCAGCAGAAAAGACTCAGTTGTCTATCCAGTCTACCCATTTATTTACCAGAATATATGCCTGGCCTGCCACCAGACCCAAATTGTTTACTCAGCACCCCTTTCCTAGATTCCCTTTTCCTTCTCCTATGCATCACACTATTCCTTTGTGTCTGCCCCACCCTTCTTTGAGCCCGGTTGCAGACTTGCTGAGACCATCTCATTGGACAATTTGTTGCACCTGCCTCCCAGCTGTTCCATAAACAAGGACTTTCTCACATTCTTCTTAAATCTCCCCACCACCAACTTCCACCTATGCCCTCCAGTTGTTGTACTTTACTTCCTAGTGTGATGTACTGTACAACTTGTTTATCTTATTTTCTGCATTTTATGTAAAAGATTTGACTTGGAAAACAAACATGGGCAAGGTGATATGATACAATGCATAAAGATGGAACAAAATGAAATAATAAATACAGCCTATTTACATGGAAAGGATGCTGAAGGGTCTTAAAGCTTTAAAGTGGTTAACTCCATTGATCCAGACAGGCTGCACACTTGAGTGCTAACGAAATGAGGCAGGAGCTGGCCACATCCATGATCTCTTTAATAGCTTTATGGAATCAGGGATGTTGCTACCTGTCCCAGGACTCGAGATCAGCAAATGTGGTACCCTGCATAAGAGATGGAAAAGGATGAGCCAGAGAACTAGAAGATGGTAAGCCTGATAGCCATTGTTTGTAAAATGCCAAAGGCCATTATGTAGGAAAGACTAATGGATTTCCTAGAGGCCAATGGATGTCTTTCTGATAAATCTTTTAAAACAAATAAATAATAAATGACAGGGCATGTGTCATGCTGGGACAACATCATGTCTTAAGTGCATTGTGAGGCACCCAGCCTGTAGCCTCAAGCCGTCAGCCACATGAGAAGTGATGTTATCCCAGTAAAACAAGTCCTAAAGTGCATTATTACGATAATAACATGGATCCAATTATATGTTTATGGTCCTAAGTAGGCTGTTTCTGGGTCACTAGTTTCACCTGTGAGCTTATGATGTGCTAGTTCTCCACCAATCAGCTTTCAGCATTTTTCTACCTATTTTTAATGGCGATTGTTCCATTCCTCCTCCCCACTCTCCCCAGGAACTGAGTGCCTCACTCTTTGACTCACTCAGCCCCTAGCTGATGCCCATACAGAATTGGGAACCACATGCAAATCCCAGTACCTCTAAGGGACAGCTGCACTGGACTGGCTGTGGCTTTATTATTTTAGTTTCACAATGAGTATATTGAAAAATAACTGATAGGGGTGCTTTTCATAAAGATGTGCCATAAATGTGTCACATGCTGACTGGAGAGTTCAGAGGTAGGCATTAACACAAGACATAAGAAGACAAATTAAATTTATTCCAAAACTGTTGAACAATTATTTGTTATGAAGTAAACTTATAGACCATTATATTTCAAAACCTATAAAATCAGAACTGCTGGACATAGAAGCTTAAGTTTTTTTGTGAAAGTTTTGGAGGACGAGTAACATGAATGGGTCCTAACAATAAAGTTCTCACATGTCACAAGATGTCTATTCATGTTGAAGTAATATGTTGTTAAAAATAACAGGTGCCCAATTTTAAAAGGGTAATACAGGATTTGCATCAAGCTCTGACTCAGACCTGTTTTTTAGTGCAGCTGTGCCAAACACCTTTGCTGCAACTCTGACCAAATTTGGCAGGTCAGGTGCAGTTGTGACACTTTACCCAGTTTACAGCAGCTTGTGCCAACTATTTGGTGCAAGCCCTAAAAGGATAGTGAGGATTGCTGCAAGCTAGACCAGAAAACATTGGTATAACTTGCGGTAATTGCACAGGATAGAAAATCCTGATCGCCAGTCGGACAATGCTGCAAGCCCGTGCATCATAAGTTCAGTGCACCCAGGACTTATGCATTCAGGGCAGTTTAAAATCCACCCCTAGGACTTCAAAAATTTAGTGAACCATTTATGTTTTATATTTCGATATACCTGTATGGCAGCTGAAGCAGCATCTTATACTGATATCAACTTAGCTGACTCCAAGTTTTCATTTCAAAAAAGTTTCTAGCACCAATGGTTCCAAAGTTAGACAGTTCTAGCCCTAATGGTTCCAAAGTTATTCCAGCTTAAAGAAATTATCATTTGAAAGGTCTAACTTCAGAACTATTGGGGCTAGAAAAGTTTATTAAATATATATTTTTTAATAGAAATCTTGGAGTCCGGCCATTAAGAATTAGCTCTGTTAGCCAGTCCAGAGGTGCAGTGGTAGCACTGCCAGCCACCACACTGGTGACCTGGGATCAGCAGTTATCTTGGGTTGCTGGGGGGCTGGACAGCAGGGAAAGAGTGTCCACAGGACTGCTCTCCTCTCCAGGGGAGGGACAGTTGCCACCTCTGCTGCATGACTGCTACCACTTAGAGGCTTAGTATCCACTGAGGGTGGATAAGGCGCCAGGCCCAGATGGCATCCACCCGAGGGTACTGAAGGAGCTGGCAGAAGTCCTTGCAGGACCTTTGGCAGACCTATTTAATGCCTCACTACATTCGGGGTGTGTACCTCAGGACTGGAGGATGGCTCATGTGGTGCCCCCTCTACAAGACTGGCCCCAAGGATGAACCGGGAAACTACAGACCAGTGAGCCTCACATCCATTGTGGGTAAGCTAATGGAGACTATCCTGAAGAAAAGGCTGGTGGCCCTCCTAGAGGCCAAAGGACTACAGGACAGCAGACAGCATGGCTTCATAAGGGGCAGATCCTGCCAAACCAATCTGGTGGAGTTCTATGACTGGGTAACTAGGCAACTGGACAGGGGCCATGCAGTGGATGTCCTGTATCTTGACTTCAGTAAGGCATTCGGCTCGGTGCCACATGGAAGGCTGGGAAGTAGTTAGTAGGCACAGGGGCAGGTGCAAAGCTGGTGAGATGGGTAGGGAACTGGCTTCAGGGAAGGCAACAGAGGGTGTTGGTGAGTGGGGAGCTCTCACACCCAAGGGTAGTGACGAGTGGTGTTCCACAGGGCTCGGTGTTGGGACCAGTGTTGTTTGGGATATTCATTGCAGACATATCATTGGACATCAAGAGCAAGATCAGTCTGTTTGCTGATAATACCAAGATAGGAGCAGTGGTGGATGACCTAGGGGGATGACAGGGGTTGCAGGATAATCTGGCAAAGCTTGAAACCTGGTCAGACACCTGGCAACTGGGGTTTAATGCCAAAAAGTGCAAGGTGCTGCATTTTGGGATGAAGAACCCAAGGAGGAGTTACCAGCTGGGGGGAGTGCAGCTAGCCCAGACAGAGAAGGAGAAGGATCTGGGGTGCTCATTACAGGGTCAATGAACAACTTGGCACAGTGTAGGAAGGCAGCTGCAAAGGCCAACAAAATGCTGGGTTGTATTGCAAGGGGTATATCCTCAAGGAGGGAGGAGGTGATTCTGCCTCTGTATAGGTCATTAGTTAGACCACACCTGGAGTACTGCGTGCAGTACTGGTGTCCGATATCTGAAGAGGGACATTAAGTTACTGGAGGGTGCAGTTCAGGCGACAAAAGACGATCAAGGGCTGGGGACTTATCATATGAGAGGAGTCTGAGGAGTTGAACATGTACTCACTGGAGGAGAGAGAGGACGGGGGACATGATTGAAACCTTTAAGTACATGAAAGGAATAAACAAGACAGGTACAGAGGGGCTGTTCAAAGTAAGGGAGGAGAGGGACACCAGGGGCCATAATATGAGACTGGAGGGAGGAAGGTTCAGGAGGGAGATGAGGAGCAACTTTTTTACAGAGAGGGTGGTGGCTGGGTGGAATGCGTTACCTGCAGAAGTGGTATCCAGTAGAACAGTGGACTCCTTCAAAAGGGGATGGGACAGGACAAGGGGGACAGTCAATGAAGGGGAAGGGTGGAAGGGAGGGGCAACTGCAGAATAAGGGGTGCTAGCTGCACATTCGAGCAGACTTGATAGACCTCTAGGCCTTTATCTGCTGGGAAATTTCATATGTTTGTATGTTCGTAGTAGTAGAACTGGTATGAGAGCAGCATAGGAAAGGAAGGAGCTGTGGGACTTCTGCAGAGCTCGCATGCCCCCACATGTATGTGCTGGCATGTGTGCCCCAGCTACGGGGTAGGAGGGACCAGAAGACAAGGAAAATCATGGGGGATGGGGTAAGTGAAGCCCTGCCCATGGTTCTGTGGCCTGCTCTGCCACTCCATTCAGGGGGTATTCTGGATTTATGTTTGGGCAGAGCAAAGGGTCCTCCCCCTCTGGCCCCACTGTGAGGGGTGGAACCACATGAGATATTGACCCCTGACCGGAGGAGGTGAGAGGCAGTCATGGACTATGGCGACAGTGCTGAAGAGCAGCCCATTCTGCCTATGAGGATAAAACCTTTATGGCAAAAAAAGAATTAGTTCTGTTGATATTGTTTGTCTTTGTTGATACTATAAATTACATGACAGTTTAAAAAATTATAAAAACATTTTCTTTTTTTCTGAATTTTGGTAATAATGCACTATTTATTTAGAAATTGTGCAGTTGTGCAGTTTTATTATTCTTATGTCCTTTATCACATTACGAACATTTCTGTCTCCTCTGCAACAGTGCCTACTCTTGCTGTCAGGAAATAATAAACCCTATAGACTTTGTAATGACTAGACTGATCTAACTCAGACTTCTATTAGCTATACACTAGGGAGCTGTTCTTTTGTCTACTGATAGAATTAGGGGTCCTATACAGAACTGCAACTGGGTGGCACTGGGTGGTGAGAATTACAGATTGCGCCACTGTTCTGCATTGCTTCCCACAGTGTTATATACAATTGGGTTGCAGCCTTTCCTGTGTGGTCACTCAGAGTGTAGTGACAGCATGAGAAAAGGATTGCATGCAGATTGTGTACTGAGCTGTATTCTATCCACATCAGACCTCACACAACCTGGTGGTATGCAGATTGTGTACTAAGCTATACTCTGCCACCCCCGACACACACAGTCTTGTGGCATGCCACAGTGCCACCCAGTCTGTTGATCTGTTTCAACAGTTCTACAGGGTAGTGCAGGCATGCAACAGAGAACAAGGGATCTGGAGGGTGATGGAGATCAGTGAGGGACCAGGAAGCCAAAAAGTCAACAAGGTGAACAGGGCTAGTGAATAAGGATCCTTTTGATGCCAGGGACTACTTATGGGCTTGGGTTGGGAAGGGGTCACTGGAAGACAAGAGAGCAGAAGGATAAATACAAAAGGTAAGAATTAGGCCAGTGTGGGGAACACTACTGTGGTAACACTATGTCTGCAGGACATAGTACCATGTGACTGATGCTATGCCTTGTACAGTTCAAGGGGTGGCACCGTCTGTTGTGTTCAATGATATAAACTCCATACATACCATCAAACATCTGGTGGCTGACTTTGCATTGTGCCTTAGTCACCAGGGAAACTTCTCTCCACAGTGACTAAGGCAACCTTTTTGTATGGTCTGTTTTTGTGGGGACACAATGGGGAGCATGTTTGTACTCTGACATTGCACCACCACCATAAGTAGCTAGGCATGGGGCCCCTGGTATTTAATATTTTCACCCTGCAGTAGGGAATCAAATCTAGCCACAGATAAATTACAATAAGAAGAAAAATATTTCATGTGTTATTTTTATGTTCATTGTCGCGCGCACACACAAGCAAACATGTTGATATGAGAGTAGCTAGAGAGGGATGTGAAGGCGAGGCAGTGAAGAGTGATGCTCTAAGGGCTGGTCTGTGGCAGATGAATCAGCAGGCAGTGTCCTGATGACACTGGTTTTCTGAGGGGCGGTCTGGTCATGCACTTCAAAGGACAGAGCTGATGCAGTAGCAGTGCGGCTTGGTCCTTTGATGTGCAAGTCAGAGATGACAAGCACTGTTATTCCCCACCTAACCCCCCGAACACCCACCACCCTACAACCCCCACAAACATACCATAGTGACACTGGGGTGCCCAGTCCCTCAGAATCCTCAAAATGTTCTGCAAACTCTCCCTGAAAGAAAGAAAATGATCCATCGTTGTCCATTGTGTAATCCTCCCAAACAGTATACAGACACTGGGGGTGCCCAATCCCCCAGTGTCCTCATCTGTTCAGCAAACTCCCTGAAAAAAAGAAAACTGTTCCTCAAATTTTTTTTCTGTAAAAAAGAAAACCATCCATTGTTATCTGTGGCACCGTTACTCAATCCCCCCACCTTCCCACTCAGGACCCCCCAACCCCATACTTACCACAAGAGGTCCGTCATTGTAATCTTCTTTGGACTGCAGGCATGTCTTCACTCTTCAAAGCTTAACTGCAAACTGAGGTAAGCGCTTCAATTTATTTCAATGGGGTTTTCAACTTAGTGGCATAACTTGGCCATTGTTAAATATTTTTGTCCCAAATTTTCAACATGTTTTTTGGGACCCCACCTCATGAACAATGCAAGTGATGTTAGGTAAATCTGCCCTGAAAGGTAATTTTATGGTCGCTGCACAAAATCACGCTTTTGGGTAGGAGTTGAACATTTTCTCCACCAGTGTTCATGAGGTGGGGTAATAAGAAGGCTATATTGAAAATTTGGTGTAAAAATATAAAAAAGCAAAGTTATGAGCCTGAGTTGAAATTTGCAAATGCAGGCTCATAACTTTGGCAATTTTCAATATAGCCATTTCTTCACAGTACCTCATGAACATGACAGCTGTCATATTTCAGATCCTGGCAAACTTTTTTTTTGTATCCTGAAAGGTGATTTTGCAGTCATTGTGCAAAATCACCTGTTGGACAAGAGTTTAAAATTTTCTCCACCTTTGTTCATGAGGTGGGGTCATAAGAATGCTACATTGAAAATCTGGTGTGAAAATATTGAAAACAACAAAGTTATGAGCCTGCACTGAAATTTGAATGCAGGCTCATAATTTAATTTTCAATATTTTGACCCAGATTTTCAATATAGTCATTTGTTCACAGCACCTCATGAATGTGACAGTTGTCATTTTCAGATCCTGGCCATAAAATGTACATCACTTAGTATTTCAGTATTCAGACTAGTATGTTATCCTGATGGCCTGTTGATAAAAGAGGTCTGATACCATAGTTCATAGAGGGTGGTTTGGGCGGCATTACACAGTAGATTGTGCTCCTGAAAAGTTTTCCATTGTAATTACAGCCACCATCACCATGCATGCTACTACTACAGCACCACAATAAAGTTCCATGTACAGCCTCAAAAAGGCACCGAGCAGCCATATTGACCGTAGTCCATTTTCATAATTTTACTGAAACTTGACATCCTCAACTGACAATTATCTGTTGTTCTGTACCCTTCCTAGACATATACTGGAACACTCACCTCAGCTGGTATAGCAGAGCTGTTAACACTAGAGCCCTCACTTCCCAAATAACCCCTTGCCAACCTGAAATTCTATATTCAAGATGAACAAATTCTGATCAGAGCTGATACAGCTGCTCATATTGGCAAGAGCTCCTGAGAGCATTGAAAAGAATATGGAGCTCTCGCTGCAATGGAGACAGCCATAAGTAGGAGTGCAGTGATAACAGAACTGTGCATGCTGAAGTATCAAGTTTGTTCCAGAAATGATCATGCAATGGTGCCGCCATGTTACCCATATAGCTACTGTCACTTCTGCAATTGCAGAAAGGAAAAGTAGTGCACAGGGAAGGGGTGTGTTTATGTGGCCGCAGAGGGAAGGGTCACTAAACAGAGCACCACTGTAATCTGTGCCAGAGCACTCTGGAGCTAACACTGGACAGCGGTTGGGTCATATGCTTCCACAGTGCTCTTAGGATAACATGATTGATGGCATAACATCCGGATCTCTGCCCATGCAGCCATAAAAAATGCAGTTTAGTGTTCATATTTTATTTGGCGGTCAACCAACAGATGGCAGCAGAAGTATTAGTGTGATTAGTCTTGCTATGTAATATTTTATTTAGTTAGTGTTTGTTAACTGGGTAAGGTGCACTAGACAAGTAAATGCCTATTTTCAGGTATGACCCAGGAGGATACAACAGTGTGAACAAATAAACTCAGTTAGATACAGAGTACAGAAAAACAGCCTGGGGCCACGCAAACAACATACAACAGGAGCAATAAACAGAAGTTTACATTCATGGATTTCTGAATATAAATATACAATTGATTATGAATATACATTTGGCAACACAATAGTCAGGCTTAAGAATGTTTACTGGGGGGAGCGCTAGACAGCCACACTGGTGACTGGTTGAGCTTTGGATTGGCTTTGGATCAAGCTTTATATTTAACCAAAAAAACATAAATATTAAGCATTATTATGGGGATGTCATCAGCACAGAATGATGCCTTATACACTCCGGAGTCTGACGATACTAAATTAGTGGTGGGTCACCAGAAAGGAACCACAGGAGGTCTGGGACAGAAAAACGTGCAGCAGGTACCACAGGCCCAGCAGGGAATGCCTGGCCAAGCCACGGGTTCAAGTGGGACAGGGGATCCCCCACCCTAGGACACAGTACTGCAGGCAGTTCACGATATGGACTGCAAAGTCAAACAGGTCCTATCCAGACTCAGCACTCAGGACACAAAGATTGAACACGCAGTGCAAATGGCCAAAAGTGCAGAGGACCAGTACCAGAATACATGAGCTGCTTTTCAAAATGACAAAAGAAAATCATCATCTTAGAGCCCGGCTTGAAACCCTAGAGAACACAAATCGCCCATGAATCTGTGCCTTGTTGGGGTCCCTGTGGCAACTGAAGGAGAGGACCTGCTTGCTTATTTGAAATAATGAATTTAAACACCCTGCCACCTGAACTGCATCTTGATCAGGCACTATTTAAAACTGCATACTGCTTAAACTTTGGAAAGCACAGGACAACCGGGTGCAGCCAGGACAATTTTATTAGTGATGGTGGGATCAGAGGTCTGGGATATCATCCTTTGGTGGGCAAGAATGAAGTCTCCAGTAACTATGGAT
The DNA here is from genome assembly GCA_016271365.2 of Neoceratodus forsteri. NCBI lineage: Eukaryota > Metazoa > Chordata > Ceratodontiformes > Ceratodontidae > Neoceratodus > Neoceratodus forsteri. The sequence goes on from CM028129.1 coordinate 5,625,790, forward strand.
GGCCAGGAGTTTAAAATCTTCCCGGACTAGTTGTATGCCATGTGAGACAGATGCATGTTGACCTGCTCCACAGAATGCTGAGAGAGCTAGGAGTAGGCCATTCCTTGTTGGCACTGGACTGTCTTCAAATTGCATACAGAGGGCGCACTTACCATTAATGACCCTGTGAGGCATGCAAGAGAGTGGATGACATAGCTATGGAGTTCAACGAATACCATAGGTACAGGATTTGTCTTCTGAGTCAGACGAAGAGAATTGAACTTTGTAGGTACTGTTTTATCCCTAAACTTTGAGTCAGTGTTTGTGAGCTAAAATGGTGGAGAGAGAGAGAGAGACATGCTCGTTTGAACTTTGCTTTGGTTCTATAGCCTGGAGGAGAACTTTATTTCAATACTATCCTGACCTGGCTGAATGCCTTACAATGTCTACTGCCTATGAAGCACACATGCCTTTAATTACAGTGAGGCTCCTGATTTTATTTTTAATTTTTTTTAAATGACACCGATTGCACTTTCAACTGTATAATGGAAGCCATGTGGATCTAGATGGGGGAGGAAGGCTCTGAAAGAGTAAGGGACTGACTTATCTCCACCGTGGCACTAGTTCACTGATTAATAGAACCAAAATGCTTTAGCTACAGAACCTAAACACGCTAAGTTAGCTCAGGTTATGTCTACCTTGCAAGTATCATTTCTGATAAGCACTTAGTAATTATTGTATACTGCTGTTTTTATTGTTGGTGTGGGTTACTAAGCATCTGACAGAAGCCTTGTTATACCTATTAGAACACTGACAGAAATGTGGAATAATGGCTGTACATGCCATGATTTTATAATTATCCTTTTTATGGGAGATCACGTGATGTGCCTAGCGTGATAACAGGGTTCTTTCAGTGCTCTTGCCCTACCTCCGTTAATTTTCTCCTTTTTGGCTTATTAAAAGCCCAATCCGTGGTTCTTGTGTCCTTTCCTGTCATACTAATTGCCTGGAGGAGTGGTAAAAAGATTCGGATGGTGTTATATGCGCTGATTCTGCCGAAATGGACGCCGAAATGAAGTCAGCTCTTCCCAAACGCACCCAGCCGGTTTCCTCTGAGAAGCAGGCCAAGAAGGCCAAACAGCAAGCCCAATCCTCCTCAACAAGCCAAACTTCAATTTTTACTGCCTCCAACCCGTTATCGGAGGATCGCTTTCTGGAAGAAATGCACCCGCTTAAGGAGGCCCTTTCCGAATTAACTCTTGAATTAAAAACATCGGGAGAGTTTCCACCTACGACAAAGAATTTCTGATAACGAAAGCGCTCCACCTCGCTCGAAACCTGGCAAACCAAAATAGATCCAGAATTGGTGAAAATGAAACAACTAATTAACAAATTACAGCAGAAAATCGGAGGATTTAGAAGGCCGTTGTCGGCGGAACAATGTGCTGGTCCACGGCTTGCCAGAGGGAGAGGAAGGCCCTTCCTGCATCACATTTATCCAGGCCCTGCTAACTAAAGTGGTAGGCCCATCCCCACACAATCCAGTCTATATCATCGAAAGGGCTCATAGGTCGCTACGACCAAAACCCGAACCTTCAGCCCCTCCCAGGCCTATAATCATTAAAATGCTTAGCTACCTGGATTGCCAACATATCCTGGCAAAAGCGAAGGAACTGCAGTCTATCTCTTGGGAAGGAAAGAAGTTGCGTATAACGCAGGACCTACCACTAGAAACGAGACAACACAGAGCCACCTTTCACTCCATAGTATCAAAACTAATAGCTGCGGGTATCAGATTCAGGATGGCCTACCCTGCCCGGTTACAAGTCCTACTTGAAGGCAAATGGCACAGCTATGAATCAGCTTCTCAGGCCCACGATGATCTAGCCGGTTGTTGCCTTCCTTATTTAAGGCTCCTTGAGGCACTGAAGTTATAAAAGCTACTAGTCCCTGTGGTGGGATCTCTTCTATGAAGTGAATGGCAGCATTGTTATAATCACCAATCAAATATCAGCTGCCTCATTATATCTTCCCCTTTTTTTTCTTTCTTTCTTTCTGAGGCTGATAAACTTTGTCACTTCTTACTTACCAGTGAGTGAATGCCTGGTAGTGTGCTTCCCTTCTGGTTGTGCCTGATCCTTCCGAGAGAGGAGTTTGGTCTCGAGCTTCAGGGTTCGTTTTTTGTGGAAGGTGGTCTGTTGGGCCTGAGGGTATTTTGAAGCGAGCCAGCGTTTCCGGAGGACATATAACTGGAATGCACAGCAGTTTTGGTACTCCACATATCTGGTCCCTAAGGAAACAAAAGTACGTGGAATACAGCTTCCTTCGCGATATTCGATGAAGCATGATGCCTTAATCTGTTTTCCCAACAAAATGACATAGATGGGGCTAGTGCACTCTAAAGGATAGTAAATTTTACACCTTGATGGAAGGAGGATGAAGGATCATAGAAGAATCTGGCGACTCAGAAGAGCTATACATTTTAGACTGCATTTTGTTCATTCCCCATCCTTTTCCACCCCAGCACTATTTTTGACTTCCCATTCCTCCTTACCCCTCTCCCCCTCCTCCCCCTTTTCCCCCATTATAAATTTTTTTTTCCTCCAGGATGTGAGCGGGCTTTCTGATGACTAGGGAGGTGGGGAGGGTACTGAAGTGGACCCAAACATGCCTGGCAGCGTACTGGAGAATAGGGGTTTCTCCTGGCCTTCCTCATAGAAAACATCAATATGTTACTTTGGGCAGGTTCTGTTGTACTGTTATGTAGAGGGTATTATGGGGTGATTCCAGCTTTAGGCAACATTGGATCGTTTTCTTTCAACCTAATATATAGGATACTGCTTTTCCTTTCTATGGGAGATGAATGCTAGGGTTCTGGGAAAGGAATAATAGAATCATTTACTGGGAATTTTGTCTCTTTTGGTGGGGGAGGGAGGGTTTGACTGTATATAGTTCTGCATGGGTGAATTATGTAAGGGAGGGGACAGTTATTTCTACTCAAATTTGATAAGAGGAGATTTCAGACAGTAAAGTGATATTTCTGGAGGTGAATCTTACGGAACTTAAACAGAGCACCATTTAAGGATATTTGACTGTTCCTGACAATAATGAAGTAGTAAAGGCTTTTTGTAGCATGCAGAAATAATGATTAAGGTGCTACTGTATATCCGCTAATATAAATTGATGCAAATATCTGCCACGAGCGTGGGACCGTGGAATATAAGCTGTGTTGACATTTTGCGTTATACAGTATATTTATGTTAACCAGCCCTTCTCCCTAACCCCACCTGTCCCAGTCTTGCAAATACTACAGTATGTATCTATGTAATCCAGCCCCTTCCCTACCCTGACCTGTCCCAGTCTTCCAAATACTATAGTATGTATCAATATAACCCATCCCCTCCCTAACCCGACCCATCCCAGGTACCCAAATACTAAAGTATGTATCTGTGTTAACCCTGCCAAATTCTACAGTATCTATGTTAGCCATCCCAGATACTACAATATATATCAATATAATCCATCCTTCCAAACCTAACCTGTCCTAGGTACCCAAATACTACAGTATGTATCTATGTAAACCACCCCTTCCTAACCTAACCTGTTTCAGTCCCAAAATACTACAGTATGTATCAATATAACCTATCCCCCCTCCTTTCCCCCCATCTGTCTTCCCCTTGCTGAGGGTTTTGATCCCCGCTCCACTCACCCCCCTGTCATCTCCAGGCTTGCCCCCTGGGCGGAACTGCTGGGTGGGTGCCACCCAGTTGGAGCTGCTGGATGGGTGCCCCCAGGTGGGTGTCCCCAGGAAACACAGTCCGTAGACAGACACCTTGCCGCTCCTCCAACAAGCCGTCTCTCCTATCCCCCTCTCTAATCCAACCCATCCCATGTACCCAAATACAACAGTACGTATCTAAATCACCCTAAATACTATAGTATGCAGCTGTGCAAACCATCCCCCTTCCTAACCTGACCAGTCCCAGTTTCCCAAATACTACAGTATGTATCTATGTTAATCATCTCAAATACTACAGTATGTATCTATATAACTGTCCCTCTTCCTAGCCAACCTGTCTCAGTCTCCCAGATACTACAGTATGTATTTATGTAAACAATCCCTTCCTATCCTGACCCATCACAGTCTCCCAAATTCTACAGTGTGGATTTATATTAACCATCCCCCTTCTTAACCTTTCCCAATCTCACAGATTCTACAGTATTTATGAAAGTAAACCATTAGACTCCCTAACCCAACCCGTCCTAGTTTCCCAGATTCAACAGTATGCATCTATGTAACCCATTCTACTCCCCAGCATACCCAGTCCCAGTTTTCCAAATACTATAGTATGTATCTATGTTAACCACTCCCTTACCTAACCTAACCTAACCCATCCAATCTCCCAAATACTACAGAATGTAGAGTATCTATGTTTACCATCCCCACCCTAACCCAACACATCTGAGTCTCCCAAATACTTTAGTTTAAGCATTGTTCCTTCCCCTGACCTCCAATGCATGATTTCCCCAGGCAGGGGTGGTGGGACTAGTGCTTTAAATCACAATCAAGTCCATCTCTTTTCACACTATTTCCATACAGTAGTAGGGGGTCATGGTGGTGCAGCACTTAAAGTATTTTACAGACGAGGGTGGTCAGATTCGAGGGGGGTTGGCTTACATGTCATCAGCTGCTGACACGGTGCCCCAAGCTGACATTTTATTAATACCATTGTGAGGGGACAACTGGGAGGGCTGGGTGGGGTACAGGAAATGACTGGTGGGGCAGGGACTTGTCTAGACAGATTTTCCATTTTTATTTCTTTAAAACTGTTTTCAAGGATACCATGACTAGTGGACACTGCTCCTCCATTATTCATGCTATTCAGGGAATTAATATTCATGCCATGCACATCCTGCTGTTGTTAATTTTGCTGGAAATGCCACTGAAACCCTGAGCTTCCATGCCCCTTCCAGGCAGGTTCATGGAGCCAGAGATCAGGGAACCTTTCCTGTTTGTATTCAGAATCCCAAAAGGTTCTCATTTTCTAACCCAGTGATTTGCATCTATTTACATATGAATTCTATATTAACTACATGCTAATAAACAATTTGCATATCACACCTGCTCATTCAGGGGACGTTCTTTTTTCTAAATTTCAGAACTGACCTGGTTCTTAGTGGGTTCTTGTTATTTCAAAAACAGTTCTGCCCTTCCCTGCCAAGGGGATCAGTAATATATCACACATTCGTCCCTGATGCTTTACAGTGTGACGGAGTGGATCACCTTTCATAACATAGCCACACTGATAGGGGCAGTTTAGGGAAATTAGTGATGGGGGTTCCCACTCTTCTTTCACCGGATACAAGATTTACCTGAGAGACAGGTAGACAGGTAGACAGATAGACTGATAGACAGACAGGACAGATGATGGGATCAGTAGCATGAGCTGTATTTGATTACATCTATTGTCTAAGGAAGATATAACCAGTGCTCTTATCATCTCAGTTTAGATGATACATTTACACCCCCATCATTGCTAATATCCTTGAGAATTCAATTGTAGCCTCTGCTAACTGACTCAGATTTATGTTAGCAACTAGCAAGTACTTTTATTACCCTAAGTTAAAAAAAAAAAATTACATCTAAATGCTAAATCCTTTTATTTTCTGCAAGCCTAAAGGCACACTTAACAGTAATGTAAAGATTTTTCTGCCTAAAAGCTTACATTGCAAAGTGCCACCATTAATAATTGATCCCAACTATACCTTCCATATCTTATGGTATTGTTGGTCCCTAATCTAAAAACCGAGTGAATGGAAAATCCACATACAGCTGCAGTACGCTCCGGGTGAACTCCTTTGCACGCAGGGGTGGGGGTGGGGTGAAAGTGACCCTCTTCGGCACATGGTAAGGACCATAATGAATACTCAGTCTGGAACCTCTTGCAGTCAATCCCTCCCTCTCTCTCCTTCCTAATGGAGGTGTGCCCTTAGACATCCCTCAATGATGCCACCCATAGCTGCTTCTGTGCCATACCTGACTATGCATCTCTGATACAGTATATGATCCTGGGCAAACAGAGAGTGGTGCAGGGTTCCTTCCCTAGGGATGGCTAATCTATCTCTGCCTACCTGCAGCAGAATGTCCAGGTTTTGGGCACACATCTGTGTCACTGGCAAAGCAAGTACTATAGCTCACGAACTGCTGGGCTACTGGGCGGCCCAAATCACATCAGGGCCGGTCCCACTGCGACCCAGATACATGCCAAAGGTGCATACCTGGGCCACAAAGATCTGCACGCACAAATAGCAGTACAAGTGGTAGCATCCCTGATCCCTGGCCTCCTCACGTCATGCATGTGTAATGCCTCCTCATCCCACTAGGGATAGAGGACATTACTAATCTCTTAGTAATCCCCTGTGTACATAGTTTGGGACTTTAGGGGTTGAGTAATGTAATACTGCTCAGACGAAGGAACCTCTTGGTATGAAAGGCAGGATACCAGCCATTTTTGGAGCTGGTTCCTAGGGAACTCAGTCAGAGAGAGTTCCTCAGGGGACTCATTGAGACCCGGAGCTAGGGCCTATTCCTTGCGGGAGACCCTGGGCACCTGACTGTCTGTGGAGTTTCAATTGAGAACCACAGAAGCTGAACTCCATGTGGAACCGAACAGGAGCCAGTCCTCAGGTGCAAGTGATATGGTCTGTCGGAAGCCAGTAACCATGAGAGAACAGAAAGTAATTTCTCCTTTTGGGATTTGAACCTAGGTGTTTCTCCTTTGGGATTTGAACCTAATGCATAGGATTGAGTGTTAGGGCCTCTAGAGCCATATCATCTAACTAGACTGTCCTCCAAGAGTCATGAAAGCTGCTATTATGAAACCCTCCTCAAGTGGAGTAAGATGAACTTCAGCATCCTCGACAATTGTCTTGTCTTCTTCATGCAGACTGTTAGACGGTGTCACCTAAGTTGTTTCACTAGGGAAAAGAGGTTGCTTGCTAAGCAAGAAGTCAGCACTGATATGGCCCAGGTGCAAGATGAAAAGCAGATGGAAGACTCTGGGGCTCCAAAGCTGCTTAATAAGTTGGGAACTACCCTAGACCCAGTGACAAATATAACTGCTCTACATATGTGCCCCCTCTTATGAGCTGCTTATGCCCCTGGACTGTAGGGGACCTTACACCTGTAATGGAGCACTGAGAGGCCTGTGGCATGTTGGGGTGAAAAACAGTTGGACTGTTGGCTTTGAACTGGATGCCTGGGCTGGGAGGTAAGTGGAAGGACAGGGAAAAATGTGGGTGCAGGGGATGGTGGGCTGTATTGACATCTGTATTTCATAAAAAGCCAGCTTGGTGGGCAGGCGCTATTGACACGGGGCCATATGGGACTCTGGAAGGCCAGGGTATTTGCAGTCAGGATGGGCAGCCAATTCTGCAGGGTCAGCCTCTTACATAATGCTACTGCCCACCGTGCCCCCACCCTGGAGTGCACTTGCAGATGTGTGTCCCTGTCCACATGCCCACCCCTGAGCCAGGCACCAGCAGAGTCATGCAGTCAGACCATCATCTGATGCAGCTTGGGTGTGCATTTACAATTGTGGATGCCCTACTGACCCACATGTGCAGAGAGGGCACTCTGTGGCCATGCACAGCCCTCGGCAGTCTTGTGTAATCTTCAACCCTTTGTGGAGATCTTTGGGTTATGCAGGCATTTAAGCCTTTTTTTCGAAATAACGAAAAAGTGTGAAACAGAGACTTAAAGGTTTTCTCATGCAGTAGACTTATAGCTTGGTGCCGACTGTACATTAGTAAATGTGTTCCATTCTCTTTCATAGTCAATGCCCTGAGGAGGCACATTCTACTTGCTCTCTGAATTGCTGTCTTGGCAGTGGGAATTCCAACTGAGTTTATTAAAGCTATCAATTATGATGCTTATTAGGGATCAGGGAGTAGGCTAATGAACTTTTCATTAGTTGCAGGTCAATTGAATTCAAACACTGGTTAATCAATGGCTACATGGATGCCAGATGTTGCCTCAAGGATTTATGTGGAATATTGTTTCCTTCAGTTCCTTCCAAAAGCCTTATGGAGCAGAGGCATTGACCAAAAACAATGCACCATAGTGCATCCCTGTGCAAGCAGAGAGAAGAAACCTGGCCACTTGCAACTGCTGTGCGCCGAGTAAATTAAATAAATGTACTCAACAGCACAGTCAGTACAAAATATCAACACAAAAAAATCTACAGCTAAGGCTTCCCTCGCACCACGTTACAGACATGAAGAAAGCCAGAATCCCTCACCAACAGAATGTGCTGTAGTACGGCCAGCAGGTGATTATAAAACTTGAGGAATTGAGGTACAGCTTGGGGAATGACAGACCTTTAATCTGTGTTGGTCATGAAATGTGCTTTGGGTTTATTATATTTATTCTGCACAGAACAGTTTTAAGTGGCCTGCGTTTTCCCATACGTTTTGCAGCTTGCCTTGGGCTGTACAACTGTCCCTGAGAGACAAATGCCTTTTTCATTTGTCCATTGTACAGAAAAATGTGTCTGTGTGTGTGTGGGGGTAGGACTTTCAAATGACAAAAATTAGTGAGTTTCAAGGTCATGCTTACAGCCCCTCGCCCCCTCCCAAATAAATTTATAATTAACACCAATACTCACACTGTCATGCATTTTAGCACAAGAACCACAGCATGAGGTGATAATTCAACAAGTAAGCATATGTGTAACAAGCCTCTCTTCACACAGTTTGTGGCTGGTTTCTAGTGTAACCCCCCCCCATTTGGGGGCTTACCTGACATGCCTCCATGTCTCCCATGTCCTCGAGCGTCTGCCCATCCTCACGGCACTTTGCCATTTCCCGGTGTCCCCTCTTTCAGTGAGCCCTGTGGGCTCTGCAGATCCATTCTGTGGGCGGGTGGCATATAGCTGAGCCTCTGCTCGCACGTTTGTGTGGGTGCTCTGCGCACTAGTTCAAGTTCAAGTTCAAATTCAAGTTTATTGCAGGAAAACTCCATTGAGCAAGCTCATTCACAAGGAGGTCCTGTGGCACTAGACCACCATTGCACTCAAATGTCGAATCTGTGCTGTCTCACCAGTTCCGGTGCCATGCTAGGTTAAAATAGGCACCGGAGACATAAACTCAGAGAGAAATGTTTTAAATAAATAAACAAACAGGCAGCTTCCTAAAGTGCTGCCTCCCAGGGCCTCAAAGAGAATGTCAAGGGGAAAATGTCAGGGCATGGAAAGCCCTAATGAATATTCATGAGCTGTTGTGTGTTTTGGGGCAGTGTGTTACGGCAGCAGTGACTCCTTGGGGGGAATGTTTATTTCTCGAACAGTGGACTTATTTGAAAGAGGACTAATGGGGCTACAAGCCAGTGTGCAGTGGTCTAAGGCTCCGAGCTGCAAATTTGGTGATATCCAGCAGACCAGACCTGGGTTTGAATCCCACAGCTTCCACTTGCATACTGTGTGACCCTGAGCAAGTCACTTAACCTCCTTGTGCTCCCAGGTCGCTCCCGTAAAAAAGCTTTCAGCTTAGTGTGCTATACCTGGTTAAACAACTAAATAAAAAATTGAAATAATGTTGATCCTGGCTGCACCAGAACATTATGTGAGGGACAGGGAATAGATTGCTTTGGGAACTGACTGCAGCCACCATTTTTGTGCATTTCTTCCTTTGGCCTTATAAGCATAGGGTGAGAGGTTCAGAACTTAGAAGTCCTACGAGGGAGACACAACATCCCTCATATTATCATTACGTGTGTACAGCATCAGTTATGACAAAAGATCAGACATTGGAATGACTGTCCTCGGGAACTTATTAAGTACCAGTTTCACTGTATGAACCTAGTGTCAGAAACTGAAGACTTAAGCATTACTCCAATAGCTCAGCTGGTGTAAGCTTAAACACTTGCCTTCACATAAATGAGTACCATCTATTAATGAGACAGACTGGGTCCTCTATCCCTCACCCAGTATATCAGCATTACAGTTTACTCTGTTAACTATTTTCCTCATAAACACACACTACTGTAATGACAAATATTGTTCATTGTTGGTGCCCAGCACAACTCTTTCACACTTCAGTCATGTTCCACTCTGACTGGAAGCAGTGTCAATGCCCAAACAGCCCCCACTCAGCAGCTGCACCCAGACACTTACAGAATGCTCACTTGCTCCAAATACTTAGCCTGCCATCCGAATGTCTCAGCAGGAATTCTGACACTGGTAGTCTGGACTTGGTGTTTCACCAGCCTCAACCCCCTCTTCGAGAGGTTACTTTCTATGGGCTCATCCATTTCTCATTACAAGTACAAAGCTAAGTAACTCCTAGTGTGCTGGCAAGTTTTCTAAGCTTCATATAATGGGTCATCCTATGACCAGAACCATATAGATAGTACAGAACTATACAGTCAATGATCTGGATGTATATAATGGAGGAGCAAGGTATGAAATGGGACTAAGGAAGGGCAAAGCATCACATGCTGTTACGTGCCATTCAACCAGATGTCGGTAAGGGACTAAAAGGGCACATGTACAATACATTGCAACAGCACTCTACCAACACATCCATGTCATGCAGCATATAGTATAATCACACTCCTCAAAGGAGCAGGCCACAGTCGCGGAAAACTATAAGGGGTGAAAACTCATCAGCTAGCTGTATTTTGCCCATGTCAGCTAAACGCATTACCCAGAAACTGTTGTTAACAGTACCTTTGCAGCCACCTCAGCATCACAACCAAACGGTTGGGGAAAGCAGGAACTTGAAGTGTTTTATTACTGTATAGGTCTCCTAATATAGAAGGTGCTGAATTTCCATTTCATGGACCCACAGACAATCTCAAGAAAGGTGGGTGGTATTCAACCTCTATTGGCTTGCCATATGTGCTAGTAAGATAGACTCCTAGCATGCATGCATTCCATATTTATAGGTAAAGACCCCTCCCCATATATAGATCAGTCGCTCTATCTATCAATCTACCTACATGCATAGCCTTGCTGATGGGAACCATCACACCCACCTGTTACACCTGGGTACAGTGCTGGGTCCAGAAAGGTCATCAGGGTAAATCATGTGATGGCACATACACACACACACACACACACACACTAATGGTGAACACACTAAGTATGTACTTGTAGTACTTTCAGCAGGGTGATCCACTGGTAAACCTAAAGTTGGTCACGGCTGGTGACCTCTTGCAGCCCCAACTGCAGTGGCTCCTGACACTAACCATTCTCCACATCACTTAATTAATCCAAACCATGGAGAAAGGGACAGAGGACCTTCATAACATTAAACCCAGGTATGACATGCAGACCAAGTACAGCATATCTCATAATCTCATATCCTCTTTTCCCCCTGCTTATGTTAATCATAATGTATGCACAGTAGTGGTCAAGAGACTAATTCTTCAGGTATGACATGCAGGCCCAGTACAGCTACTCATAATCACACATCCTGGTACTTCCCTGCTTATGGTTTTCACAGTGTCTACAAAGCAGTGGTCAAGACAACTATAATACAACATCTGCCCACAGCTTAGTGTCGGTCTACAGGTTGTTTCCTAGTGGGCAGGGATCACCAGCGATGATCCTACAGGGACTTAATCTTCTAACTCATGAAGCGTTATTGCATTTAAAGAGACATCTCTACCATATACACCTTAAGTCAGACCTATTACAGCGACTACACTAATACAGTCTTACTTGGCAGAGGCTACAGTCACTTAATCTTATGCATTTCAGGGTGGTTCAGTATGTTTCTCAGTTCAGCCCTTTTGTAGTGCCTACACTGATTACATAGACACTCACCAGTGACCACAGGTCAATACTGTTCCTCAGACAACACCTATCAAGACCTCTAGGGGCTGACCTTGCACGTAGATCCCTGATCACTGAAACTGCCAGCTTAGCCATTCAGAAGGCTACACTGTTGAACTTAGGGGTATCCAGTAAGGTGACAGACACACTGATCCAAGCCAGTAGGGATTTCAGTAACAGAACTTATAACAACACTGACGTGTATTACTGGTTGGATACCACACTAACAGGAAACAGAGTTTGGTTGCAAGGTTTGCCAGACAGCTTTGAGTCATTCCTCCTCCCTCCCAAGACAAGTCCAATACTACTGTATAATCACCCATGTGTTGAGACTCGGGGAGTGCTGTAAGAAGGTGCGATGAATAATGGTAGTTTACTCACCTGGTAAAGGTGATTATAGAGCACCTTCTTACAGCACTCCGTATCCCACCCATTGAGGAGGAACATGACAAGCAAAGAAATGGGATAATAGAATAAGGGATTGTATATTAAAGAATGTATGTGTAATACTGATCAGTAAATATATAGTAGCGGACATTCAGTCCTACACTGCCAGTAACAGTGGAACATGTTGCCACATTGGTGGGAATACAATGGAAAGTAAATAATTGTCTCTTGTATAGCATCAGATTGTGTTATGTTTTTCTACCCACCAGCTAACCTACGGGGCCGGCTGAGGGTCCTGTATGGTTGTATTTCTTATATTATGTTTTCAGGAGTAGCATAAGCTCTGGAAGATTTCATACTGGGGATTCTGGGAGTTACAAGGGAGGAGAAGGATCGGATTTTGAATTTGGGATTCCTTTTGTGCATCAGCCTATGAGAAGAGCGCTTATAACCCATGTGTTGAGACTCGGAGTGCTGTAAGAAGGTGCTCTTATAATCACCTTTACCAGGTGAGTAAACTACCATTACTGATAGTTTAATCCAACATCTTGGAGCAATTTGCAGAGCTCCTGAGTCTGCCTCCAGACCAAAACCTATCTGAATTCACAACTCAAAGAACAGTGCTTTTATACAGCAGAAACCAATCATGTGATGGGCTAACTCTGCCCATTAACATTTAATTTATTAAATTCATTTAGAATTGTTTTAAACTTACTCGGATCACTGTATTCATTATCTAGCACATAATAAAACTATACAGTCTAACAGATTTATTTTAAACAGCTTTTAAACATTGTTTATTTTAAACATCCTAAAGCACCACCATCAGTCACTGTAGCAGTATATAAGGGGTTAAGTTATGGCCGGACAGCACTATAGAGCACTGAGGCATGGGAGACATGAAGCAGCAACACTTTCCAAACCTACTTAAACACACAAAACAGGTAATTTCAAACATGCCTCTCTGTGTTTTGTTATTACTTGAGCAGTTTTAATCTACTTTATGTTTTAACTGACTTCAAGCAGGAAGTAGTTCAAAATAATCTGCCTTTTAAAATCAGCTTTACAGCCTGCTACACAAAGCCTAAAACCATTACCCCAAACAAGTGAGCATACTTGTGACTGTGACTTTAAAATAAAGAAATAAATCTGGAGACAAAGCATAGTTTTAAAGCACATTCAAGAATGCACATTTAAAAGCACATAAATGGCTGAACTATACAGTGCCTTTTTCTGTGTAACAATAAGCACACTCATAGCTTCATAGGACAGCCAGAAAGGAACCTATAACTACCTGCAGGGAATGAAGACAGGGAAACCCACCACAGCTTCAGCCCCCTCCCCCTCAGGCTTTGCCGCTTGCTGTACTGCACTATTTAAATCAGGATCCCAACACTGTTTTCTGTTATTTTTTTTTTTACATATAGGGGTTTTCCTACTACAGAAAGCTTTAAATGCAGTGACAATTACAAGAAGTTTTAGAGCACTTAACACTTCACAGAGTGACTCTACCCCAGTGAAATTCCCCCGAATAAATCAGATTCTATTCTTTCAGCATTTAATCTGGCTACAGTGTACATTTGTGAAAGGGATATTGCATTGCTGTTTGGTTGCTTTTTCACTGACTTTATTTTACAGGGGGTCCTCAGTGCCACTGCAGTTGATCTGGTCCTGTTGGTAAGTGTGTCCAGTATGGGCTCAATACTGTATTTCTATGCTAAATGTGATTGTTTACCTACTGAATTGGTTAAGCCACTAGAGGGGTTACAGGAGGGTTACAGTGTCCTGGAGGGCTATACCTGGCAGCCACGCTACCCTCAAACCAACCCTCTGGTGGAGGCACCCATTCAAGAGCCCAGGCCCCTCAACCTGTATCTAGGCATGCAGGCAGGGTAGTAGCCCTTAGTACTGCGCCACCTAGGGATTACATCTTGTAGGCACCACTGGGATCTAGTGAAGACACTGTTGAAAAGGCATTATCAAAATTGAATGCTTGGGAAAAGTTGTGGTGGTAAGCCGCCAAGCTGACCTGACCTGACTGCCCAGACTTTGGTGGCCTTGGTGGAGTGTAGTAACCCTGTGGACAGTACTAAGGTGCCCAGACCATTGTTGGAGGGATCCCTACTAGTCTGGAGGGTGGTGACTAAAGATAGCAAGGATCCCTTATAGGATGAGCCCAACATTATCTAGACTTTTTGCCAAGTTATTATAGGAGGTAAAACTATAGAAGATTTTAAAAGTCACTCATGCCGCCTGGGAGTGACCTTTTCCCACTGTCCATGCCAGCCCCAGCACCTGCCCAGGTGTTGGCAGTTAATCACGATTCATACTGCAGGCTGAGGATGTTTTCGGGCACCCTCCCAACCCCCCAGGGGAGGACGATTGGGAGACCTGGATGGACTATGTTGCTCCCAAGTACCCAAATGACAATGTTGAGCCAGAGAAGAGAAAAAGGTTGATTGAAAACCTCAGAGATCCTGCTTGACTACTATCCACGCCAAATGGACTAGTAACCCAGTTACCTGCACAGAATTATTTGGCTGTGTTGGAAAATGTGTGTGGAGCTCAGATTCAGATGAGGATCTGTGGTGGAGGGTAAAAAACACTCAGCAACACCAAGGGGAGACCTTATCACTGTATGTACCTCGACTTGAAATAGAATTACAGGAATGCCTTAAGAAAGGCAGCATGGCCCCTGATAAGTTAGATCGCACTAGGTTGGATCAAATTCTTAAGTCTGCCCCATTCTCTGAATTAATGTTGCTTCAGCTATGACTTCCAGCCCAGCTGGATTCACTCCCCACCTATGAGTAACTGATGAAAGAAATTTGGAGGGTTGAGAAAGGCGGCACATGGGGGCCCCCCATGTATCTGCTGCTGCTGCCCAGGTCACAGAGGATGACCATGTGGGTGAAGTTCAGGGGCTAAATACAGCCAGTTGAGCATTCAAATGCTGCTCTTGCGGTACAGACCCTGATCCTTCTCGGGTGCCTCTGCTATGGGGTGTGGTGCTGCGCTCAAGTGTTTCCTACTGAGGCAGCTCAAAGAATGAAACTAGAGAATTGACTGCTGTGATAAAGGAACTAGTGAGACATGTTACCTTGCCTTCCACGCTGCAGACAGAGGCTAACCATGGGTTTCTGTTGTTGGTACTCCAGCTCCTACTGCAGTGTCCCAGCTAAGACAGACCCAAGAACCTATAATCTGCCACAATTGCGGAAAGGATGGGCACATGAAGAAGGAATGCCCAGTCTCCAAAGGATTTAGAGAAAGTGGTGAATAGACTCCAAGGGGGGCTCCAGAAAGCCAACCAATGGCAGAGGGGTACAGAAAATGATCACAGTGGAGGTTCTGGAAATCCTGACTCGAATTTCTTTGTGGCTAAATCATCTGTTCAGACTCCTACTACAGTCCCTCCAGATTGGTCCAGATTGGTGTGCCCTTCCATGGACATTACTGTACACATAGACAGGATCCCAGCCCGAGCAGTTCTAGACAGTGGGTCTCAAGTTGCAATAATCTTCCAAGGCTGGTATGAGCAGCATCTATCTGACCACCCGTTACAACCTCTCGATGGACTGCATGTGTGGGGATTAAATGAAACGTCATACCCATGTCTTGGTTATTTAAAGGTGTGGCTTTCTTTTCCTTCTTCTGTGGCTGGTGTGGGGGATGCTGTGGAGACACTTGCCCTGGTCTGCCCTTCCACCGAACTTTATGATGGTATCCCTGTACCGACTGCCACTAACGCACACATGTTTGGGTGCCTGGCCCAGCTTGTGAAGACAGGCAGAAAGAAAGACAGGAAAAGCCCTGCAAGTCCATGCTCTGATCCAGGAGGCCTGAGAGGCACATGCACCCTGAGCAGAGTGACCAAAATGAGCCTGTGGGAATTGTTTGGAAGAAGGAGCCTACTACTATCACGTTACCTCCCAATGCAGAGTGTAGTATCAGTGGTGAAATGCGACTGCGAAGAGATGTGACTAACAAAATTTTGATGCTGAACACTCCAGACGAGGGAAAATTACCCAAAGGACTGCTAATTAAACCCAGTGTGCTTCCGGCCTGGGCTCATGCTTACACCCGATGAGTGGTAGTATGAGTACAAAATGTTACAGACTGAGACATCACGGTATCTAGAGGATGCAGCCTGACTAAAGTTTATTGTGCTGACACTGCTGTGCTTCCATCCAAGTGCAACACTGAAAGAGGATGTGAGGTATCGCCTGGTATGTTTGATTTTGGAGATTCACCTCTTCCAGACAGCTGGAGAACCAGGATCAGTAACAAGCTGGCTCAGAAAGACAAGGTGTTCTCCCTCAAGGAATGGGATGTTGGTTGTGTCACGGGTGCTGAACACCACATTCGAGCTACACGACAGAGACCCTTCAGAGAGAGATCTAGACGTCTAGCTCCTGCTGACATAGACAATGTTAGGCGTCATCTACAAGAGATTTTAGCTGCTGGCATCATAAAAGGTCCCACAGCCCATATGCCTCCCCAGTTGTGGTGTGGAAAAAGAATGTGTCCATATGTGTGTTAATTACAGGACCCTTAACCAAAGAACTGTGCCAAATCAGTATACAATGCTATGCATACAGGATGCCCTGGACTGACTAAATGGAACAAATGGTTTCCATCCTTAACCTCGAAGTGGATACTATCAGATCCCAATGGCTCCTGAGGACAGGAAAAACTGCATTCATTTGCCCCTGGGTTTCTATGAGTTCCTTCACATGTCTCAAGGCATATCAGGTGCACCTGCAACAGTTCAACAATTGATGGAGCATGCAGTGGGAGATATGAATCTCTTGGAATGCCTCGTCTATCTTGATGACATCATAATCTTTAGAAAAACTCTCGAAGAGCATGAGGCTTGCTTATTCAAAGTTGGACAGACTTGAAGAGTTCGGTCTTAAGTTATTCATTGACAAATGCCAATTTTTCCAGAGTTCGGTCAAATATGTGGGCCACATTGTGTCATCAGAAGGCATACAAACTGACCCCAGTAAAGCAGAAGCATTAACCAGCTGGCCAAAGCCAAAACTTTAAAAGAGCTTCAAAGGTTCCTTGGGTTCTGTGGCTATTATCGCGATTTGTCAAGGACTATACAAGGGTGATCTGCCCCTGCTAAACTTAACTCAAGAGTGCCCACCTACTCACAAAAGGTCAAGAAAAGTTCTGACCAAGACACTGAAAAACATATTTCAGACCCAATGAGTTATCTGGACAAAGATGGACTCAATTGTGACACTGCTTTCGAAGAAATAATACTGACTGACTCATGCTCCCATACTTGCTTATGCTGATCCATCCAAGCCTCATGTGTTGCATACAGATGCCAGTTTGAGTGGTCTCGGAGCTGTACTCTATCAAGAATATCTGGAAGACCTGCATCCTGTCACCTTTGCCAGCAGGAGTCTGAGATCCTCAGAAAAGAACTATCCGGTGCATAAATTTGAATTTCTCACTGTAAAGTGGGCTATAGTTGGCCAATTCCATGAATATCTGAATGGTGCTAAGATCAATACCAATATCTATCCATTAACCTACATTCAAACAACAGCTAAACTAGATGCTACTGGACACAGATGGCTTCCACCCTAGCAGCCCTACGATTATGCGATGAAAGTACCGACCAGCCTAAACCACCTAGATGCTGATGCTCTTTCACGAAGACCTGTTGCTAATCAATCATGGGTTCATATCCTGAGCAATCTGAAAAAGCATTATGCCATAGGTTCAACCAGAAAGACGTCCTGTCCTCTGAAGCTGTAACCTGTTTGGCAGATTGTTTAGGACCTCCGGAAACGTGCCTACCCATTGCTTGCTGTAACTTCGCAGCTCTAGATTTGAATTCCTTACCACAGCTAACTCCAGCTGATATTCTCAAAGAACAGTACTATGATCCAGTGATTAAACCAGTAGTTGATGCTCTGAGGAAGGGAAGATATATTCAAGGTGCGATCCAGGGACTAACACTGTTTTACTTCTTGTGAGGAGAAAGCTCAAGCTTCTAGAACAATTATTGTGCAAGAGCTTACTAACAGCCAAGGTGAGCTTGTAAGGAAGCAGCTAGTACTACCAGCTAAGTTCAAAACCTTGTCCTAAAAGCTTTGCACGACCAAATGGGACATCTAGGTGGTGAAATAACCCTTGATCTGGCACGTTCACATTTCTATTGGCCCAGAATGAGTCTAGACATAGAACGTCACATCAAAACCTGCAGTAGGTGTCTTCAGCACAAGACTCCACCCCAAAGAGCAGCCCCCATGGTAAACATTGTCATGAGTACACCCATGGAGCTTGTCTGTATCGATTTCTTAGTCTTGAGCCAGATTCCAAGGGCACTGCCAATATCCTAGTAGTCACAGACCATTTCACGAGATATGCACAGGCTTACCCAACCAAAGATCAAAAGGCCTCAACTGTTGCTAAAGAACTTGTTGAAAAGTTTTTTGTACATTACGGAATCCCCCAGCCTATTCTTTTGGATCAATGCTGGGACTTTGAGAAGAGGCTTATTAAATAACTGTTGTCCCTATGGGGTGTAAGAAAATCCAGAACAACCCTTATCATCCTCAAGGTGATCCATAACCAGAGAGGTTTAACAGAACCCTACTTGATATGCTGGGCATCCTGCAATCGAAAGATAAGCAAAGTGGAGAGAACAAATAAGCGCACTTGTCCATGCTATGTAACCCTAGGTGGCGCTATCCCAAGGCTACTACCCCTGCCTGCTTGGCTAGTAGCAGGTTAAGGGGCCTGAATTCTGAAATGGGTGCCTCCATCCGGAGTTCAGGGTTGGTAGTGGTCAAGCTAAGCTGGCCACAGCCCTCCAGGATACTGTAACCCCCCCTTTCCTTATTAGTGGCTGAAACAATACACAATAATCACTTTCACAATACCCCTGATACACCACACAAGTACCCACACTGTTTGCACTTACCACCAAGGCTTTCCTCTGGCCTGGCCCTGGGGGCCCTCTGTAAAACAAGATTATATACAGCAAATAGCAGTACAGTACTCTGGCACAAACTGGAACCACAGTCAGTGTAAATGCAACAAAGAGTTAGATCTGATTTATTTAAGGGGCTTGAACAAGGGAGGGGTGTAATCAGGTTAATTTGCTTAAAGGCTGTATCAATCAAACAGTTATGCATGCACTTCAGGGTCCATAAACATTCACACACTCTGGGTACCCAGATGGAGAATGGTGGGCTAGCCAGGAACGTTGCAGCTCATTGGGGCCCTGTGATGGAAGAAAACAATGTGCACACCACACACTAACTGTAATCTGGAGCTGGAGGGCTCAGTTCATGAAAAGAAAACAACAAGACAATCAGATGGCACAATTTTAGATTAGGCTGTTGTTGCAAGGAGCTACCCTGATGATTACTCATGATACCCAAGACTGGACATGGGCTGAATGAAAATCGAGACAGCGGGTGGTTAATCTGAAGTGCCAGAAGAAGCAGGGCCCACACAAATCACAGAGGTGTCATTCCTCTTCAAGCATGGAGCAGGGGGCTGATCCCCAGGCAGGTCTCTCATTGATGGCTTTCTCTGTGCAGCGGGTAGTCTGGCTGGGCCAGTGTGGCAAGGCCAAGGCCAAATGGAGACAAATTTGGATACAGTCCATTTTGGGCTGGATACAGCTTCCAGCAAGCAGAACACAGTTCACACAGTGGGGAACCAAATCACGACCCACTTTCAATACACAGCACAGTTACATGTAAGGAAATTCTACTGTACCAGGCAAACCGCTCTCCGGTCACGATCGCAAAGTCTCTGCACAAACCGGGGATTCAAAAGCTGCTGGAAATCCTGACAGGCCGATCGCATTCAGCAAAATCTTCAGTCTTCTTCTGGTATGAGCCTGGTTAAAAATCAGTGGCTTACTTCGTTTTCACAAACTTGGATTTAGTCCAAAATAATTCTCTTCTCTCTCCTCTCCAGGGGCAGCAGGCAGACATGCAGGCCACAACTCAGGCCTTTCTACAGTTCTCCCATGCAAAACTACTCATATGGCTGCTTGACTGCCTCAAGCTCTTGCTTCTTCAACTCCTAACTTAGATCTGACTCAAACTGCAGCAAGCCTGGGAATTTCCCCAAGATCCAAAAGGTTCGATTGACTGATTCATCTGTCAGTCACAACAGGAGCTCCCCCTTCAGGTGCAGAAAGGCGCCAAAAGACCCAAACTACAATTCCTACAGATTTTGACTCCAGACAGCTCCTGTAGTCTGGCTCTATTTTAGGTCCCACCAGTACTGATTAGTCCAATTCAGCAGTCCAGGACCAAGATTGTGGAGATAAACAAAACAGTCCTTGCTGCAAAGAAGGCAGGTTAGACAAACTACATTATCACTCTAAATGATTTTCAGCAAATAGTTACATCTTTCAACAGAGCTCCTCTCAGATTACCTATGACTGCAATCCAGGCAGCTCTTAAAGAGACAGTACTCAGAGGCTATACAGGCACTCTCTGGCAATCACATTTAAACTGTTAAAATGCAGGATACTAGCCTGGCAGTGAGCATTTAGGCAAGATCAAGGAAGACTTTTGGGAACCCCCATTTGTAGGGGGTTACACCCTAATTGTATGAAGACGATGCCACTGGTTTTCACCGTACCACCTTATGTTTAGCAGAAGCTCGCCTTCCAGTTGATGTATGTTTGAGTGTCTCCTCATGGTGTTCAATCGATAACTACCTGCAATATGTCAGAAATCTAAAAGCCCAACTAGACTATGCCTATCAGCTTGCAAACACCATGGCAGCAAAGAGAAACCTGACTAACAAAGGTCAGCATGACAAATGTGTTAAGGCCCAAGAACTCCAACCAGGTGACAGGGTACTAATGAGAAATTTTTGGACTATCAGGCAAACATAACATAGCCGACCACTAGAGTCATGTTCCATACATAGTAGTCAGTAAGTTGCCTGATCTGCCAGTGTATAAAGTGCATCCAGAAGGAGACCCTGGTGCTGTTAAAACCATTCACAGGAACCATCTGTTACCTATCGGCCAAATAGTAATCAGTGATGTTCAAGAGACTGAAGCCCTCGGTTCCCTGTAACTAGATCTACCACGAAGGCTAAACAACCTAATCAGCAAACTTCTGTTCCCCAGCCTGTTATTCCTAATGTCTCAAGTCCTGCAGACATTACAGATGTTGAATATACTGAAAGTGATGACAAGAGTGAATTCTACCCTGCTTTTACCCATCTTGTGAACTTGAGAGAGTGTTCCAGGAATTCCTTCCATTAACTACAGTGATGAACCTTAACTTTCAGCTGTGGTGACAGATTCTAATTCATTTCTTGTGCCTGAACCTCCAGAAAGTGATGCTTGTAGTGTGGACAGTGAGGAGGTTGAGTCCTTTGTGTGGTAGAATTGATGGAAATCAGTCAACCTGAAGCTCAGGAAGCCAGCAGTGAACCTACAAGTGACAGTGCAAGTGTTAATGAGCTAAGTGGGCTCAGTGAGTTGTTTCCTGCTAATCAAAGTATCGCTCAAGAGCCAGAAAGATGTGTTTTGGATGAATCTGATTTTGCGGAAGTACCCCTAACAAGTGACAGCGAGCTTCAACAAGAAGTGCAAGTGCCAGTGCCACCGTTACCATGTCGCTCAGAAAGATCTGTAAAACCAATACTAAAGGTCACCTACGACACCCCAGGACAACCTGGTAACTTGCCTATGAATGCTGTACACAAAGGGGTTTATGTCACATCCAATTCCTTGCCCAAAATGGTGTTCAAGGCCTCCACCCGAGTTAAGGTGCCCTCTCAGTGCAATAAAGGGTATAGAAGTAAAAAGATGGGAATAAGGTGAAGTGTCTCAATACAATGTGGTAAATATAATGTTACTGAAAATGTGATACTGTCTAATGAAAAGAGAATTCTAAACTTCTGAAGTATACCCATTGAAATTAAAATGTCATACAATGCTAAGTAAGACCAAACTGATAGCACGCTACCTGTACATAGTCACATGCCTACTTAAGTTGTTTAGATATATCTGTTGTGATGAAGCATTAATAAGAGTATATCTAAGAGTGTGTTAATGGTTGACAATATATTTTAGCCTTGGCACGGACACCAAGCTTTCCAAGGCAGGAGAGAGTGTAACGCGCACCCACCCCCCCATTTGGGGGCTTACCTGACATGCCTCCGGGTATCTCCCGCTGTCCTCTGGCGTCCACCCATCCTCCACAGCATGTTGCTTTTTCCCCCGTGCCCCCCTTTCAGTGAGCCCTGTGGGGCTTGCAGATCCATTCTGCAAGTGGGAGGCATGTAGACAAGCCACCGCTCGCACGCTTGTGTGGGCGCTCTGCACACTAGACCGCCATTGCAGTTAAATGCCGAATCTGTGCTGCCTCACTAGTTCCGGTGCCATGCTAGGTTAAAATAGACACCGGGGACATAAACCAAGGAGAGAAATGTTTTAAATAAACAAATAGGCAGCTTCCTAAATGCTGCCTCCAGGATACCAAAGAGAAGGTCAAGGGGCAAATGTCAGGGCATGGAAAGCCCTAATGAATATTCATGAGCTGTTGTGTGTTTCTGGGGCAGTGTGTTACGGGAGCAGCGACTCCCTGGGGGAATGTTTATTTCTCTAACAGTGGACTTATTTGAAAGAGGACTAATGGGGCTACAAGCCAGTGGGGAAACTAAATTGAAATAATGTTGATCCTGGCTGCACCTGAACGTTATGGGAGGGGACAGGGGAATAGATTGCTTTAGGAACTGACTGCAGCCACAATTTTTGTGCATTTCCTCAATTGGAAGCCAGGATTAAACAAAGGGGTGCCTGGGACAATGCCAGAGACTCATGGGGATTAACTGGGACCATTTCTGGTGACTGAAACACAAGCCAATTACCATCTGAAGACCGTTTAAGACGGCTTTGGCAGCCAATAAGATTCCTAGAGCTCTGCCCCATATAAAGGGCAACTGCTGAAAAGGTCAGATTTGGAGAGACAGCCCAAGGCTAGTGTGAGCCTCTGGGAAGCTTGCCAGCTCTCAGGGGTTAGCCCTGCCTGGCCTAGACTTTTTCAGCCGTCAGTCTCTGCGGGTCCAGATTGTTCCAGCCTGGTAGCTGCTGTCTGCAGCTGCAGGTCATTTGTTCCATAAGTCTGAGAAAAGAAGATCAGCCTACATCCTGCCTGGAAGGACCAGAAAAGGACAGAGTTTGCACATAAATGTGTTTAAATTTACAAAGTGTTTGTACAGTAATTAGAAATGTTGGGTTGCATATTTCCTCAGCCAGTGTTAAGTTGCTCCTACAGCCTAAAGACCAGTATTTTCGACGAGGACCATGAGGGAATACACCTCGAGTGTCATCCAGCTATTTTCCACAGGTCTTATTTAATTGGATCATCATTTGGTCTGGGTAGAGTGAGTACAAACAGGGTAGCTTCTTGCAACAAAGCTCAATCTCTGTGTGCCATCTGATTAATTGTTAGGTTATTGCAAGGGACTGAGCCATCTGGCTCTGGATTACAAATTTGGGTTAAAGTGCAGGTTGCATGTTTATTTTTCCTAAGGGCCCCAACAACAGCTGCAACGCTGGCCTACCCCAGTCAATGCTCCAGGCTAGCCTGCTTAACAACTGGGTATCTAGAGTGTGTGTGACTGTGCTAGAGGGACTCTTAGTGCAGGCATTGTTTAAACCTGACTAGATCAGAACTAATGAATCATCTGCTAGATTTACTGCCCCACCCCTGTGAAAGTCCCCCGAATAAATCAGATTCTATTCTTTTAGCGTTTAATCTGGCTACAGTGTGCATTTGTGAACGGGATATTGCATTGCTGTTTGGTTGCTTTCTCACTGACCTTATTTTACAGGGGGTCCTCAAGGCCACTGCAGTAATCTGACCCTGTTGGTAAATGTGTCCAGTGTGGGCTCAATACTGTATTTCTATGCTCAATGTGATTGTTTACCTACTGAATTGGTTAAGCCACTAGAAGGGTTATGGGGGGTTATAGTGTCCCGGAGCCTATGCCCATAGCAGCCACGCTACCCTCAAACTAACCCTCTGGGTGGAGGCAACCATTCAAAGAGCCCAGGCCCTTCAACCTGTATCTAGGCACGCAGGCAGGGGTAGTAGCTTATAGGATAGCACCACTTACGGGTTACACTAGATAGCTCTATAAGGGTTCAGTTTGATCCTGGGAGTTGTCCTCTAGGGGTTAGTGCTCAGAGATATCTGGATGTTTGTACACAGAGTGTTCTGCTCAGGTAGAAGCAGGAAATTCTTGAATATGCATGGTTACTGTGGCTAGAGTCTTGGAGGAACTAGGGAAAGTAAAGACAGACAATGGGGCCAGACAGGATTCACCCATAGAGTTTTGAAGGAAACCAAACCGAGGAAAGGATAGCCAATTCTGTTAAGAAGGGTGATAAGACCTTTTATAGGTACATTAGGGAACGAAGAAAGACCAAAGAAGGGATACTGAAGCTTAATAAAGGGGAGGGAATGTGGGTAGAGGGTGACAGTGAAAAAGCAGGGATACTGAACGAATATTTCTGCTCAGTATTCACAAAGGAAGAGGAGGGGGAGTTACCTAAACCAAACAAGAGAAACACTCTGAAGACGGGGGTCGATACCAGTCCATTTACAGAAGAAAGGGTTCTGAAAGAACTAATAAAATTGAAGGTGGACAAAGCAATGGGGCCTGATGGGATTCACCAAAGAATGCTAAAAGAACTAAGGGTAGAACTAGTGACATCGCTGACTATTCTCTTTAACAAATCATGGGAGGATGGGGTGGTACCCAAGGACTGGAGGAGGGCAGATGTGATTCCTCTTCACAAAAGTGGGAGCAGGACAGAGGCAAGAAACTACAGACCAGTTAGTTTGACCTCAGTGGTAGGAAAATGATGGAATCACTTCTGAAGGAAAGAACTGTTGAGTACCTAGAGGCCAGTGGGGCACAGGACCCAGGCAGCATGGATTCACGATGGGAAGGTCGTGTCAGGCAGATCTAATAGATTTCTTTGACTGGGTGACCAAAGTAGTAGACCAGGGAGGGCTGTGGACATGGCCTACCTAGATTTTGGTAAGGCATTTGATACAGTCCCACACAAAGATTAATATACAAGTTAGCCAGCGCATGGTGGGTCCCAGGTGGTAGCCTGGATAAAATTGGCTAGACAACAGGATGCAAAGGGTAGTAGTAAATGGAGTACACAGTGAAGAAAGGAGGGTTACTAGCAGGGTACCGCAGGGTTCAGTACTGGGACGGTCCTTTTAATGTCTTTATAAGTGACATTGCAGAGGAACTGGAAGGAAAAGTATATCTCTTGCAGATGACACAAAGATCTGCAACAGGGTTGATACACAGGATGGAGTGGAAACATAGAAACATAGAATTTGAAGGCAGATAAGGACCGCTTGGCCCACCAGTCTGCCCATTTCCTGCCCTACTGGATAAGCTGCAGATCCTAGTTAACCAGCAGCCTACTTCTTCCTACCCCACCCCCTAGAATTGCCTTATGAATGTCCCATGCATGCTTGAATTCCACCACTGTTTTGCTCCACGACCTCCTCCGGAAGGCCGTTCCAGCCATCCACAACCCCTCTGTGAAAAATACTTCTTAAATTACCTCTGAGCTGTCCCCTCTATCTTCAAATTGTGCCCCTTGTTCTTGCACACCTCTTCTTTTGAAAGATGCTACCCTCTTGGACTTTGTTGATTCCCTTGAGGTACTTGAAAGTTTCTATCATGTCCCCCTCTACCTCCTTTCCTCGAGCTATACATATTAAGCTCCTAAGTCTCTCTTCATATGTCTTCCGGTTGCAGACCCTGCCATTTTAGTGCCCTCCTCTGGACAGCTTCCATCCTGTCTATGTCTTTACGAGACTGGGTCTCCAGAACTGCACGCAGTACTCCAGATGGGGTCTGACCAGCTGTCTGTACAGAGGGATAATAACTCCTGTTTCTACTGTGATGCCTCTCCTATGCATCCCAGTATCCCCCAACCCTCCTTGCTGCCCTCTCACATTGCTTGCCCACCTTTAGGTCATCTGATATGACTACCCCAGGTCCCTTTCCATTTTTGTTGTTGTTAGTATCTCACCCCCCATTGTGTACTCTTCCCCTGGGTTTTGTTTCCCAGGTGCATTACCTTGCACTTTTTAGCACTGAATCTAAGCTGCCATACATTTGACCATTCCTCTAACCTTGCCAAGTCCCTTTTCATCCTTTCCACCCCACCTTGTGCATCAACTCTGTTGCAGATCTTTTGTGTCATCTGCAAAGAGACATCTTTTCCTTCCAGTCCCTCTGCAATGTCGCTTATAAAAGATATTAGAAGAGGACCGATCTAATACTGAACCCTCATGGTACCCCACTAGTAACCCCCTTTCTTCAGAGTGGACTCCATTTACTATTACTCTCTGTGTCCTATTCTCCAGCCAATTATTTACCCAGGCTGTCATCTTGGGACCCACTCCCAGCCTAGCTATCTTGTATATTAATCTTTGTGTGGGACTGTATCAAATGCCTTGCTTAAGTCTAGGTAGGCCATGTCCACAGCCCTCCCTGATCTACTACTTTGGTCGCCCAGTCAAAAATCTATCAGATCTGTCTGGCATGACCTTCCTGCTGTGAATCCATGCTGCCTTGGGTCCTGTGCCCTCTGGCCTCTAGATACTCGACAATTCTTTCCTTCAGAAGTGATTCCATCATTTTCCCTACCACTGAGGTTAAACTAACAGGTCTGTAGTTTCCTGCTTCTGCCTTGCTCCCACTTTTGTGAAGGGAATCACATCTGCCCTCCTCCAGTCCTCGGGTACCACCCCATCCTCCCATGATTTGTTAAACAGGGTAGTCAGTGGTGTCACTAATTCTACCCTTAGTTCTTTTAGAATTCTGGGATGAATCCCATCAGGCCCCATTGCTTTGTCCACCTTCAGTTTTAAGAGTTCTTCAGAACCCTTTCTTCTGTAAATGGGCTGGTATCAACTTCTGTATCCAGAGTGTTTCTACTGTTTTGTTTAGGTACCTCCCTCTTCCTTTGTAAATACTGAGCAAAAATATTTGTTTAGTATCTCTGCCTTTTCTGATCACCCTCTGCCCCCTTTATTAAGCCTCACTATCCCTCCCTTGGTCTTCCTTCGCTCCCTGATGTACCTATAAAGGTTTTATCCCCTTCTTAACTGAGTTGGCTATCTTTCCTCGGTTTGGGCCTATGCGTTCTGACTGCCTTCAGCTTCCTTTGTTTTAACTGATACAGTTCTCTGTCCTGCTCCTTCTGTGATTCCTTGTACTTTCTGAATGCTTTCTTTTTCTCTTGAACCTTCACTGCCACTTCCTTTGAGAACCATAGTGGTTTCTTACATCGTTTAATTTTGTTTATTTGCTTCACACAAAGGCTTGTTACCTCTGTGATGGCAGTTTTTATTATTCCCCATTGTTCTTCCATCCCTCCTTCCTGCCCATTTGCTAGTGCATTCCTTAGGCACTCATCCATTTTGCAAAGTCAGCCTCCTGAAGTCCAGTACCTTTGCCTTTGTGGCTTGACTCTATTGCTGTGTTTATTGTGAACCATACTGTTCAATGGTAAGCTAGTTCCCAGATGGCTACCCACTTCTACATCTGTGATCTCTCTTCATCTCATTTGAGAGAACCAGGTCTAAGATTGCTCCCTCTCGAGTGGGCTCCAATGCTGATTGTCTAAGGCAAGCCCCTGGGGCATCTAGAATAACCCCACTCTTCAAGTGGCTGCTGCAACTGCACTCAGTTAACATCTAACATATTCAGATCGCCCATCAACAATATCTCCTTTTCTGCCATACTATTATACTTTCTATCATTTCCTTGTCCATTTCCTCCCCTGAGAAGGTCTGTATACTAACCCTGTGCGGATTGTGGTGCCATTGCCGGTCTCCAAATTTACACAGTGCTTCTTCTCCTCCTGTTTTCCTTTTGTTCTGTTGCTTTGATTCCTTCCCTTATGTAAAGAGCTACTCCTCCTCCTCTTTTACCTTCTCTGTCCCTCCTGTAGATAGTGTATCCTGGTATGTTTACGTCCCAGTCATGGTTTTGTGTGAACCATGTTTCTGTGACTGCCACGATATCCAGATGTTCCTCATCCATCAAGACCACTAATTCAGGAAGCTTGTTACTCAGAATTTGGGCATTGGTACTCATTGCGTTCCATTTTTTGATCGCTTTACCTTCTGTTGCAGCATCCCCCACTGACCTTTCTGCCTCAGTCTTTTTCTCATTTAGTACCCTGTTTTGTAGGGAGAGGCTGGGATTTTCCTGCTGCTTATCAGTGCCTCCCCCCTTGACTAGTTTAAAAGCTTGCCAATGAAGCATTTAAACCGACTGCTCAAAAGACTTGTTCCCTTCCTGGACAGATGCAGATCATCCTGCCAGTATAGGCTGGTGTCCCTCCAGGTGGAACCCCAGTCCCCAATGAAACCAAACCCTGTGCTCACACCATTTTTCAACCATTCATTAAACTGCATGGTGCAAAGTACTCTTGCCTCACTCATGCCATTGACAGGCAGCACCTCCGAGAAGGATACTGTGTGTGCTACTTGTCTTAGCCCCTCCCAGTTCTTCAAAGTCCTTCTGCACTGCTCTAATCTCATGTTGAGCCAAGTCATTTGTCCCTAGGTGGACAATGATGTCCAGCTCAGACTCCGTGCAGCTGTTCTGTGATCCTGAGGATGCTTCCTGTCCCTCAAGCCAAAAGAAAGGATGAGAAGGGACTTGGCAGGGTTGAATGGTCAAATGTATGGCAGCTCAGATTCAATGCAAAAAGTGCAAGGTAATGCACATGGGAAACAAAACCCAGGGAAGCGTACACAATGGGGGTGAGATACTGACAACAGTAAAAATAGAAAGGGACCTGGGGGTAATTATATCAGATGACCTAAAGGTGGGCAAACAATGTGGGAAGGCAGTAAGGAAGGCTGGGGGATACTGGGATGCATAGGAAGAGGCATCAATAGTAGAAAACAGAAAGTTGTTATCCCTCTGTACAGACAGTTGTTGAGACCCCATCTGGAGTACTGTGTGCAGTTCTGGAGACCCCATCTCCACAAAGACATAGACAGAGTGGAGGCTGTCCAGAGGAGGGCAACCAAAATGATGCAGGGTCTGCACCAGAAGACATACAAAGAAAGACTAAAGGAGCTTAATATGTATGCTCTTGAGGAAAGAAGGGAGAGAGGGGACATGATAGAAACTTTCAAGTATCTTAAGGGAATTAACAAAGTCCAAGAGGGTAGCATCTTCCAGAAAAAGAGATGTGCAAGAACAAGGGGGCACAATTTGAAGACAGAGGGGGGACGGCTCAGGGGTAATGTGAGGAAGTATTTTTTCACTGAGAGGGTTGTAGATGCATGGAACAGCCTCCCTGAGGAGGTCATGGAGTCAAGAACAGTGGGGTACTTCAGAATGCATGGGACAGGCATAAGGCAGTCCTAGTGGTGGGTAAGGGAAGTAAGCTGTTGGTTAACCAGGATCTGCAGTTTATCTGTTAGGTAGGAAACTGGGCAGACTAGGTGGGCCAAGCGGTCCTTATCTGCCGTCAAATTCTATGTTTCTATGTTTCAGAGAAGTCCTAGCAGGACCACTGATGACTCTTTCAACAAATCACTAGAGACGGGGACGCTACTTGCTCAATATTTACCAAGGAAGAGGCAGGAGGGGCCAAGACTCACGAGGACAGATGTACAGGGGAGAGGTGGACACCAGCCCATTTATGGTGGATAGAGTCTTGGAGGAACTACGAAATGTAAAGACAGACAAGGCAATGGGTCAGATGGGATTCACTCTAGAGTGTTGAAGGAACTCAGGAAGTCCTAGCAGGTCCACTGACAACCCTCTTCAACCAATCACTAACGATGGGAGGTACCTGGAGACTGGAGGAGGGCAGAGATTGTCCCCTTGCACAAGAGTGAGTAGGGAGGAGGCAGGCAATTACAGACCTGTAAGCCTGACCTCAGTGACGGGAAGCTGATGTAACTCTGCTTAAGGAGAGGGTAGTGATCCCGGAGTCAAGCAGTGCAAAGACCCAAGGCAGCATGGATTCACCGATGGAAGGTCCTGCCAGACTAAACTTATCGATTTCTTTGACTGGGTGACCAGGGTGGTGAATCAGGGAGGGGTGGTGGATTGTGGCCTACCTCGACTTCAGCAAGGCCTTTGACACCATTCCCCACAGAAGGTTGCTTAACAAATTGGGGAATCTGGGTGTGGGCTCCAAAGTGGTAAAATGGGTTGAAAACTGGCTAAAAGGCAGGACCAAGAGGGTGGTAGTAAATGGCATAAAATCCATAGAGGGGGAGATGGGAGGGGTACTGACAACAGGAGAAAGGAGGTAATACTACTTTTCTGTAGATCACTGGTGAGGTCATACCTGAAGTACTATGCCCGGGTATAAGGTCCTGACCTGAGGAAGATAAGGACAGGCTGGAGACAGTGCAACATAGGGTGACCAAAATGAGCCATGGCCAACAGGGAAGATTTTAAAAGGATCAGATTAAGGCACTAAACGTGTACTCATTGGAGGCCAGATGAGGGAGGTAGATATGATACAGGCCTTTAATTTCCTGAAAGGAATGAACAAGTTGAGCTGCCTGGAAGTACTCAGCAGGAATAGCGAATTAAGAACACAGGGACATGAGTGGAAACTCATTGGGGTTCCTGAAGGATGTGAGAATGTTTTATTAGCATGACTGGGTTAGAGTGAAAGGCTTAGCGTTAGTAGAAAAATGGGGAGCATGACTTAGATAGTGTTGGTTAAATCCCTGTATGACAAGGTCTCAGGGTATGATAGTGTGTTACAACAGGCTGAATGGACCAATAGTCTTTTTTCCTATCACTGTCTATGTTGCAATGAAACATTAATGAACTTCCAAGTTCCCCTATTTAAAATCGTTTTGCATTTGAAAAAAAAAAGAAGAAAAATATTTTGGGGTAGTTCGCATGTGGTGTGTTTATTTCTGTTTCCTTACAGGTGGAGCTGGTCTGGCCAATGTGTCCCTGGAAGAAGCAGAAAAAGAAGAAGAAGAAGAAGAAGAAGAAGAAGAAGAAGAAGAAAAAGTCAGGGCAGTGGGGAGAAAGGCTGGAGATCAAGAAATTGAATACTGCTGCAGGGTACCTGGGCTCGTCCTGGCTCTTAGGCACTGGTGTTAAGTGTGCTAGGGATTAGCAAATATTAAAAGTAATGTGGTTAAGGGTTCCAGGAAAAGGTGCCCTGCCTCTCCTATAGATATGACTTATTGTACATAGATCTGCAGTGGTACATTGTTAATGCCTCTTATGAGCTCTGGCCTGCGCTGGCCACAGGTAGAGGGTGATATTACACATGCTTACCCTTGTCAGGATATCAGGAGGAGAGTACAACCATAAAATCACATAACCATAGAAGCTTGATGGCAGAAAAGGACCACATCAGCCCATCTAGTCTACCCTGTTTCCCCCCATTCCCCCACCCCTCTGCCAGACCTCATCCTCCCCCCACTGCTCAGCGCCATATGTCTGTTCCATGCCATCTTGAATCCCTCCACCGATTCAGCCCCCACAACCTCTTCTGGTAGACTGTTTCAGGCCTCCACCACCCTCTGTGAGAAATTGCCCCCTCACATTGCCTCTATATCTTCCTTCCTCCCTGCAGTCTGAGGCTATGCCCTGAAGTTCTGGCCCCCTCCTCCTTCTTTAGAAAACACCCTTCCCTTACTTTGTTGAGCCCTTTCACATATTTATAAGTTTCAGTCATGTCTCCCCTTTCCCTTCTAGTCTCCAGCGTGTACAGATCCAGCTCTTTACACCTCTGCCTGTACATCTTCCCTAGTACCCTGCACCATCTTGGTTGCCCTTCTCTGGACCCTCTCCATCACATCTATGTCATTGCAGAGGTGTGGTCTCCAGAACTGGACACCGTACTCCAGATGCGGCCTCACCACGGTTTTGTAGAGGGGCATCATTACCTCCCTCTTTCTACTAGTAATGCCCCTGCCAATGCATGCCAACATTCCATTGGTCTTTCCCACTGCCCTGCTACATTGGTTTCTTACCTTAAGATTGGATGAGATTATAATCCCCAGATCCTTCCCCTGTTCAGTTATTTTGATTGCCTTCCCTCCTAGGGTGTATCCTGCTCATGTGTTTCTACTCCCAACGTGCATCACAGTGCATGTTTTGGTATTAAATTTTAGTTGCCACATCTCTGACCACTCCTCGAGCTTCTTCAGGTCCTGCCTCATGTCCTCAACACCCCCAGAGGTGTCCACCCTGTTGCAGATTTTGTATCATTGGCAAATAGGCTCACCTCCTTAGATGCTCCACAATTTCGCTGATGTAAATGTTGAAAAGGAGAGGTCCCAGGACTGACTGCAGGGGTACCCACTCTTCACCCCCATCCTGGAGTACAACCCGTTTAGCATCACCCTCTGGGTTCTTCCCTGCTAACCAAGCCTCAGTCCACCTTGTTATTTCCCACCCACCCCCATCCTGTCCAGCTTGCTTATCAACCTTCTGTGGGGGATGCCATCGAATGCCTTACTGAGTCCAGATAGACCATGTCCACTGCCCCCAGCAGTTGACACCCGAGTCACCCAATTGGCGAACTCAATCAGGTTAGTTTGGCATGACTTCCCCTTTCTGAAGCCATGCTGTCTACTGTCCTGCAAGCCACTCTCCTCGAGGCAGTCCACCATCCTCTCCTTGATTAGTGCCTCCATTACCTTCCCCACCACTGAGGTGAAGCTGACAGGGCGATAGTTCACAGGCACCTCCCTACTTCCTCCCTTGTGCAAAGGCGCAACATCTGCCCTCCTCCAGTCCTCCGGCACCCTACCTGTGTCCAGAGACAAGTTGAATAGCTTTGTCAGTGGGGCTGCCAGTGCCAACTCCTCCTTCAATTCCCTGATCACCTTGGAGTGTAGCCTGTCCGGCCCCATTGCCTTGTCCACCTTCAACCTTCCTAGTTCCTCCCTAACCCTATCCATAGTGAGCAGGCTCTGATCCATCCATTTGCCCTCCCTCCCTTCCTCTTAAGCTAAGGTCCCCTGCCTCTTCCTCTTCTGTAAATATTGAGCAAAAGTACTTATTTAACACCTCTGCTTTTCACAATCCCCTTCCAGTGGTAAACCTCCTCCATCCCTCAGTCTTGCAATATACTGCTTCACCCTTCTCTTCTCCCTCACATATCAACAAAAAGGTTTTGTCCCCCCTTTTGGCATGTTTAGCTATTTTCTCCTCAGTATCTGCTTTTGCCCTCCTTATCTTTTTCCCTACCAATCTCCTGTTCTCCCTATAAGCCTCTCAGTCCTCCTTGCTGAGTGTCCTCTTAAATTTCCTGAAAGACCTCCTCCTGTCCCTGACTGCCGCCACTACCTCCCTTGTGAACCAAAGCTGTCTCTTTCTTTTTCTGCTCTTCTTAACCTTTTCTATGCACATTTCCGTGACTTTTAATATCCCTCCTTTAATAGATTCCCATAGCTCCTCCACTGTCTCCACATTCTTAGTTGCCTCCATTGTTTCCCTCGCTACCCTTTTCATCCTGTCGAAGTTCGTGGGCCTGAAGTCCATGACTGTAATGAGTGGTTGGTTTGTCTCCTCCCTGCCCTAACTCTGAACCCTACAGTCCTGTGGTCGCTGGTGCCCAGAACTTCTCCCACCTGCACCTCTTCCACACTCTCCCGTTTGTCAGGACCACATCCCGTAGGTTGTTGCCCCTTGTTGGCATCCTGACTAGCTGCTGTAAGAATACCCTCTGCAGCACCATTAGAATCTCCCTACTCCTAGTCGATACTGCATCTGGGATTCCCCAGTCTATATCTGGGAGGTTTAGGTCCCCAACCAGTAGTACTTCTCCTTTGAGGGCCATCCTCGTGAATGCCTGAATCAGCTGTCCCCTCCTCCGCTGTGTCGGTGGTCTGTATACCACTTCTAACCGAAAAGGATTCTCCAGTCCTTCAGTCCAGTGTTACCCACAGTAGTTCAGTTCCCCAGTCTTCCTGTTGTCCCTTGGTTACTCTTATATCATCCCTGATGTATAAACCCCCTTGCCCTCCCTGTCTTTTCTGAACAGTCTGTAGCCGGGATAGTCATCTCTCAGGTATGATGTTCTGTCCACCAGGTCTCACTTACTGCTAATATATCCAGCCCTTCATCCCCATAGTGGCCTACTAGTCCTCCATTTTGTTCCCTAAGCTCCTGGCATTTGGCTGCTAAGCCCTTCCATCAAGTTCCCCATCTGTCCCCCCTTCCAAATGACAATCTCTTGTCCAGCATTCTATCTCTATCCTGGATGGAGGCTGGTAACTCCCCATTTCTCCTGTCTTGTGGTGTGGATTTTTTCACAACACCCCCGATTTAGTTTAAATTATAGTTTCTTCTCTGAACTCTACTAACTTGCTCTTCAGTACTGCCGCTCCATCCCTATTCAGGTGCAGTCTGTCTGGGGCAAATAGGCTCTTATCCCACCACATTGATCACCAATTCCCTCTAACCCATACCCCATCTGTTCTTTCAACCCGTCAGCCATTTATTAAACTCCTCAATCCTTAGCCTCCTCGCAGTACTAGCTTTTGGCACGGCCAACACCTCTAAAAAAAGCTACAGACTGGAACCCCAGGCTGCTGCAGTAGTTAGCAAGCTCTCTGAATCTTGGATGGTCTGCCAACAGGTTCTTTCCCACCAGATCATTTGTTCCCAGGTGGAACAACAGGTATGTTTTTCCATCTTGCTGTTTCCCCTTTGAGGGAATATAGTGTAAGGCCTCCAACACTGTCATGCCTGGCAGGCACTCAACCAAAACTGCACTGCTTTTGTCACCCCTGCCTCCTCCCATCAGATTCCTTTTATTACTGAATCCCCAACCAGTAAGACCCTGCTCTCCTTTACCTTCTTTATGTACTATACTTCTCTTCTATCCTTTTCCCAGCCCCTTGCATCCCTTTTGTTACCCTTTTCTCAATTTCCCCTTTACTTTTCATTTCTCCCAGAGGCCTGATTTCCCCTGCACTCCTCATGCTCCATGCCCCCCCCAGGTGTTTTCTGCTAAACTATCTACCTCTGCCTCACTTCCCTCAAGCTCTGTTCCTCCCGTCTGCCCTTCTCTTTCCCTTGCCCTGACTGATTTTCCTGGTGATTGGGTCACCTCCTCATTCCCATCTTGGCTGAGCCCCTCTATTCCTGAGCTTGCTCCCCCCTATGGGGGGTTGCCCTTTCCAGGTTTTGTTCCCCTATACCCTTACATTTATGTTTGCCACCCTCTTGGTTCTTTCCCAAAGGGGTGTCCCCTTCCCCCTCTCCACTGAACTTTCCTTCATGTTTTCTTCTCCTGTTTCCCCTAAGTCCTCTTCAACCCCATTATCCCTATTCTCTTCCTCCATTAAGTGTCCCTAGTGGTGCAAATTTGTTTACCTGCTCTATGCCCACTGCCTGTATCCTGTTGACTGAGCTCCTCTCCTGCTTTCTCATCCCTTTCCTTCTGTGCAGGCTTTGGACTTATGTGTACTGTACCTTATCTCCTGCCATTCCCTGGTCCTTCTTGTGACCCTTGCCACCTTTTACCTGAGCCCCAAGCCCCCCGTATGCAGTAATGCAGATACATTGATTTGGATCATCCTTGTGGGGCATCCCACTGCACAAGTGGCCTAACAGGGAGGTTGGGATTGTATGTGGAAAGCAAAATGCACTTGGACCAGATCCAGTGCAAATGTAACAGTAAATGCCACTTAGATCAAGGCAGGAAACAGCCAACAAATATGAGTTTAGGCCTGAGTAGACAGGCCCTGAAATGGTGGAGAAGGGATAGAGATCGAACCGCAGTGAATAGGAATGTACAGTACGATGCAGCTCGTACTGTTAGGGAAGAACTGAACTGAAGAGTTGAAGTGGCAAGGGAATGCCCTTACAGCTGTGTGCCACCTAGGCAGCTGAATAAATACACCCAGACTGATCCCAGCTCCAGTTTGGAACTCAGTTTGTGTGTGACCTCCTGCTTATGGTGCCCCAGTGTATGGCCAAGGTGCCCCCCGTGGTGGCAAGGTAAAAGGTGTATGTACAGGTTTCTGTGGCATAGGCCGGATACTCCTCTGATGAGAGATTCTACCAGATACCCTTGCACTCATGGGGGTGCCCATCCCTTACATATGGCTCTGTTGCAAATATATGAACATACAAACATACGAATGAGCCAGCAGAAAAAACGCCTTGCGGTCTATCGTGTTTGCTTGAGTTTGCAGACCCCTCAGCACTTGCTGAGCGATCTGCCCCCCTCTCTGTATCCACTCCTCCCCCAATGATGTTCTCCCACCCAAGTCCCTCCCCTGTCCCCCCTTTGCATGCAGCTTTCCCTTTTGCTCTGTTTCATTCTTTCTTGAAACTGTCTACAGTTCTGAGGAGACTACTTCCTCTGGCAACTTGTTCCATTTCATCACCACCATCTCAGTGAAAAAGTGTCCCCTCATCTTCCTCCTGAATCTCCCTCTCCCCCCAACCAGCTTGAGGCAGTGTGCCCTAGTGGTCCAGTTCCCACTAACATAGAAACATAGAAGTTGTCAGCAGACAAAGACCTCTTGGTCCACCTAGTCTGCCCTATTTTCCATACCTACAGTGTCACTGCAGACCCTGTTCATTCTCCTGTATGCAAACCTCCCTTGCCTTACTTCTAACATCCTTTTGTGTCTATTCCATGCTTTCTTGAATCCTGTAACTGTTTTAGCCCCAACTTCCACTTGGAGGCTGTTTCAAGCATCCATCACCCTTTCTGTGTGGAAGTACTTCCTCACATTTCTCTCAGCCTCCCCTCCAGCTTCATAGTGTGACCCCTTGTCCTTGAGCATCTTTTCTCTGGAAAATGCTCCTTCCCTACCTTGTTTATACCTGTGAGGTATTTGAATGTTTCTATCATACCCCCTTCTCTCTTTTTCTAGGAGTACATATTTAATTCCTTAAGCCTTTCTTTGTAGGGCTTCTGATGAGGCCCTGCACCATTTTGTTACCCTCCTTTGTACTGCCTCTACCCTATGTCCTTAGGAGGTGGAGCCCCAAAATTGGACACTGTACTTGAGGTGGGTCTCACTAGTGATGTATACAGTTGCAGCAGCCACTTCTAAGAGTGGGGTTATTCTAGATGCCCTACAGGGGGCATGCCTTAGACAACTAGTATTGGAACCCACTCGAGAGGGAACAATCTTAGACCTGGTTCTCTCAAATGGAGATGGAGAGAAGATCACAGATGTAGAAGTGGGTAGCCATCTGGGAACTAGCGACCATCGAACAGTATGGTTCACAATAAACACAGCAATAGAGTCAAGCCATACAAAGGCAAAAGTACTGGACTTCAGGAGGGCTGACTTTGCCAAAATGTGTGAGTGCCTAAGGAATGCACTAGCAAATGGGCAGGAAGGAGGGGTGGAAGAACAATGGGGAATAATAAAACCGCCATCACAGAGGTAACAAGCCTTTGTGTGAAGCAAATAAACAAAACAAAATGATGTAAGAAACCACTATGGTTCTCAAAGGAGGTGGCAGTGAAGGTCCAAGAGAAAAAGAAAGCATTCAGAAAGTACAAGTACAACTCTTAAAACTGAAGGTGAACAAAGCAATGGGGCCTGATGGGATTCATCCCAGAATTCTAAAAGAACCAAGGGTAGAACTAGTGACACCACTGACTACGCTCTTTAACAAATCATGGGAGGATGGGGTGGTACCTAAGGACTGGAGGAGAGCAGA
Organism: Neoceratodus forsteri; assembly: GCA_016271365.2. NCBI lineage: Eukaryota > Metazoa > Chordata > Ceratodontiformes > Ceratodontidae > Neoceratodus > Neoceratodus forsteri. The sequence continues at coordinate 5,663,709 of CM028129.1, forward strand.
TGTGATTCCACTTCACAAAAGTGGGAGCAGGGCAGAAGCAGGAAACTACAAACCTGTTAGTTTAACCTCAGTGATAGGGAAAATTATGGAATCACTGCTGAAGGAAAGAATTGTTGAGTACCTAGAGGCCAGAGGAGCACAGGACCCAAGGCAGCATGGATTCACAGTGGGAAAGTCATGACAGACAAATCTAATAGATTTCTTTGACTGGGTGACCAAAGTAGTAGATCAGGGAGGGGCTGTGGACATGGCCTACCTAGACTTTAGCAAGGCATTTGACTCAGTCCCACACAAAATATTAATATACAAGTTAGCCAGCCTGGAAGTGGGTCCCAAGATGATAGCCTGGGTAAAGAATTGGCTGGAGAATAGGACACAGAGGGTAATAGTAAATGGAGTCCACTCTGAAGAAAGGGGGGTTACTAGTGGGGTACCGCAGGGTTCAGTATTAGGACCGTTCTCTTCAATGTCTTTATAAGTGACATTGCAGAGGGACTGGAAGGAAAAGTATGTCTCTTTGCAGATGACACAAAGATGTGCAACAGAGTTGATGCACAAGGTGGGGTGGAAAGGATGAGAAGGGACTTGGCAAGGTTAGAGGAATGGTCAAATGTATGGCAGCTTAGATTCAATGCTAAGAAGTGCAAGGTAATGCACCTGGGAAACAAAAACCCAGGGGAAGAGTACACAATGGGGGGTGAGATACTAACAACAACAACAACAAGCATTTGTCAATGCCAAATGTTTGCTTACTGGCATTGGCAGTGGTAGTGTAGAAGTTACAGAGCTGCGAATAGGAATGGCAGTGAAGTATTGAACTGAAACCAACCCACCACCACCCTGCAGAGGTGACAGGCATTGGGGTGTGCATTTGGGTCGTCAGGCATAACGGCCACGCCATTTCACCACACCCCACTCTGCAGAGACTGACAAGTGTCACGTGTTCCTTTGGGGTCTTTGGTCCTATGCTAACCCCATTTCATTAGGGAATACGGTGAGATGGGTGCAATATAGAAGAATGGGGTGAAGTTTGGGGTCAAGAGTCCAAGGCATACCTCGATGCCTCTCACTGACTGCAGGGTGTGGAATGGTATGAGCATCACAGGCAAGAATCCCAAGTCACACCCCTGATTCCTGTCATTCTCTATAGGGTTGGGCGATTTAGTTGAAAAGCCTAATACCTCAGGCATTCGTTGGTATTTTAACTCCAAATTTTCAACATGTTTGTTTTGTGACCCCACCTCATGAACAGGGGGAATATCAGTTTGGTAGCCGAAAGCTGCTTATGCACAGTGACTACGGGATTTAGCACCACAGGTGCAAAAATATTCCGAACAGGCTGTAAAAAATGACAGCTGTACTCTGTCATGGGGAGGTGTAAAAATGGCTATGTTGCAAATGTGTAGTAAAAATATTTAAAAAAATGGTGAAGTCACGAGCGTACATAGAAACTGTGCAACGCACACCCGTTATATAAGTAGGTTGGGGATATTTTATAGCAGATTGTCAACTCAGGCATTTTGGTGCCTCCGATCATGAACAGTGTCACTGTGATTTTCTTTACTGTGCGAATAATGATTTCCGACAGCGACCACGCATCTCTGCACTGAAAGTGTGAAACACACTTGCCATGTTGTGAAAAATGGCAGCTGTACTGTTCATAAGGAAGTGTTGAAAAAATGCCACTAGTGAAAATCTGGACTGAAAATACTACAAAGTCATGAACTAACGAGGATGTGTGGAAAGTGCACAATACTCACTGTAACACAGTCATTTTATGACTTTTGTCACCAAATTTTCAACATAGCCATTTAAGACCTCTGCTCATGAACAGTGTAACTGTGATTTTCTTAATCTGTCCTAAACATTGCTTTGCACACCAACAGCACCATTATACGTCCATGTGCGATAACACATTTTGGGTGACATATGAAAAATTGCAGCTGTACTGTTCATAAGGAAGTTTAATAAAATGGACATGTTAATCTAAGTGAAAATATTAAATTTGCAAACTTACGAGCATGCATAGGAACTGTGCAATGCAGCTCGTAAAAGTCATTTCTAGACATTTTTCCACCAAGTTTTCCACATAGCCATTTTAAGACCTCTGCTCATGAACAGTGTCACTGTGGTTTTGTTAATGTGTCCATACATTGAGCTTGCACACTGACTGCGCCATTTGCGCTACGGGAAACACGCTTTGGGCAGGATGTGAAAATGACAGCTGTACTGCTCATAAGGAGGTGTGGAAAATGGCAATGTTGGAAATCTGGGTGGAAATATTGAAATTCGCAAACCCACGAAAGGCATGTGGGAACTGTGCACCACACGTGAAAACAGTCATTTTTAGGAATTTGTCACCAAATTTTCAACATTGCCATTTTAAGATCTCTGCTCATGAACAGTGACACTGTGATTCCTTAATGTGTCCCATACACTGAGTTAACGACTGCGCCATTGTGCGCTACATGGGCAGAAACACGTTTTGGGTGAGATGTGAAAAATGACAGCTGTACTAGTCATAAGAAGGTGTGGAAAAATGGCAATGTTGAAAATCTGGAGTGGAAATATTGAAAATTCGCAAACCTATGAGCGTGCGTAGGAACTGCGCAACCTACACTCGTAAAACAGTCATTTTTAGGAATTTTTTCACCAAATTTTCAACATAGCCATTTCAAGACCTCTGCTCATGAACAGTGTCACTGTGATTTCTTAATTTGTCCTGTACATTGATTTACGCACGACCTACGCATTATTATGCGCTACAAGGGAGGAAACACATTTTGGGTGAGATGTGAAAATGACAGCTGTACTACTATAAGATGGTGTGGTGAAATGGCAATGTTGAAAATCTGGAGTGAAAATATTGAAATTTCGCGAACTTACGAGCCTGCATAGAACTGCATAGCTACGCTCATGTCAAACAGTCATTTTTTGAATTTTGGCACCAAATTTTCAACATGGGGGTTTTGGGCCCCCTTCTCATGAATGATGTCACTGTCATGGTGGTATTCAGTCCCGAAGGGTGATTTCGCAGTCACTGCACAGTCACTGCGCGAAATCACCCTTCGAGCCCGAATAACGCCATGACAGTGACATCATTCATGAGAAGGGGTCCCAAAAACCCCATGTTGAAAATTTGGTGCAAAAATTCCCAAAAATGCCTGAGATATGCAATAAAGTTGAACCCCTCCTATCTAGCCCATTATACAGCTTACCGGCATTTCCTCAGTTCGCGGTCGCCTTTGAAGAGTGCAGACGTGTTCCCGGTCCACCGAAGATCGTCGCGCCGGAGTCCGGAGGTAAGTATGGGGTGAGGGGTGTGGGGAGGCTAGTGCGCAGTGGGTGGGTGTGGGATGTGGGAGGGGCTCGGGAGGCGCCCGTGGGACAGTTTTGTTTTACAGGAAAAAAAAAAGCGTCAGCGGGACCGCTTGCCACTGGGGTGGGCTCCCAGCGTGCTGCTTGTTTACTGGGGGCCGTTCAGCCAGGGGATTAGGCACCCCGTCGGCAAAAAACCTAATGACACGTTTGCCCGCATGAGGTGGGCTCTCAGCGTGGCACAAGTGCCAGGAGGCGTTCAGCGATGGGGATTGGGAACCCCCATCGGCAAAATCATGATTGCCACACTGGGGTGGGCTCCCAGCATGGCACCAAATACTGGGAAGGGAGGAGCGATGCAGCGCGGCCGGCGGGGATTGGGCACCCGTCGGCTCACGCTGCGTGTGGAAGCGGCGCGCGTCTGCGGCTGGGGAGCTGCCGTGAGCAGCTTCTTATCGCTGCTCACTCAAGCGTAGCTCCCCCTTTCAACTGTATGCCACTGCATTTTGGAGCGTGTCATAGACAGCTCCAAAATGCATTGGCTTACAGGGGCCGCGCCTGCCAGCTCGCTGCCTGAATTGGAGGAGGAGGTGACACACCTCCGAAATCTCCGATGATGGCACTATGTTTCTTGCACATGCGTGCAAGCAAACATAAAAATGGAAAGGGACCTGGGGGTAGTCATATCAGATGACTTAAAGGTGGGCAAGCAATGTGAGAGGGCAGTAAGGAGGGTTGGGGGGATACTGGGATGCATAGGGAGAGGCATCACCAGCACAAAACAGGAAGTTGTTATCCCTCTTTACAGACAGCTGGTGAGACCCCATCTGGAGTACTGTGTGCAGTTCTGGAGACCCAGTCTCCGCAAGGACACAGACAAGATGTAAGCTGTCCAGAGGAGGGCAACTAAAATGGTGCAGGGTCTGCACCAGAAGAAATATGGAGAGAGACTAAAGGAGCCTAATATGTATAGCCTCGAGGAAAGGAGGGAGAGGGGGGACATGATAGAAACTTTCAAGTACCTCAAGGGAATCAACAAAGTCCAAGAGGGTAGCATCGTTCAAAAAAAGAGGTGTGCAAGAACAAAGGGCACAATTTGAAGATGGGGGTGGCTCAGAGGTAATGTAAGGAAGTATTTTTTTCACAGAGAGGGTTGTGGATACATGGAGCGGCCTTCCGGAGAGGCTGTGGAGTCAAAAACAGTGGTTGAATTGAAGCATGCATGGGATATTCATAAGGCAAGTCTAGGAAGTGGGGGTAGAAAGAAGTAGGCTGCTGGTTAACTAGGATCTGCAGTTTATCCATTAGGTAGGGAAATGGACAGACTGGGTGGGCCAAGCGGTCCTTATCTGCCATCAGATTCTATGTTTCTATGTTTCTATGCATCCGAGCATCCTGCTAGCCTTTCCCACTGCCTTGTCACATTGTTTAGCTACCTTTCATTAGAAATGATTACCCCCAGGTCCCTTTCCTGGTTTGTGACTACTAATTCCACTCCTCCCAACTGATATGTTGCCCCCAGGTTTCTGTGCCCCAAGTGCATGATTTTGTACTTTTTCGCATTGAAGCCCAGCTGCCAAACCTGTGACCATTCTTCTAGCTTTTTTAGATCTTCTCTAATTCTTTCCACCCCCCATGGCCCATAAGCTCACTTTGTTGATACCCTAAGGTATTTAAAGAGTCCATCATGACTCCCTTCTCCTTCAATCCTCCATTTGAAACCCCTAAGTTTCTCCTTGTATGCTCTGCCCTGCTGACCCTGGATCATGCTGGTAGCCCTCCTCTGGACCACCTCCTGCATGTTGATGTCTTTTTTAGATAAGGCCACCATTACTGCATGCTGTACTCCAGATGTGGCTGAATCAGTGATCTGTACAGTGGCAGAATGACCTCCACTTTTCTGCTAGTAATATCCCTGGCTATACAGCCCAACAACTGATTTGCCTTGACTGCTGCTCTCCTGCAGTGTGCTGAGGTCACTGTAATGATCACACCCAGGTCCTTCTCCTCCTCTGACTCAGTAGCCTGCACATACCTCAGCCAGCCTTTGGTCTCTGGGATTTTCATCCCAGGTGCTTAACTTTGCATTTTTGGCATTGAATCCTTTGCTACAAATACCTGACCACCTTTGAAGTTTGGCCAGGTCTTCTCTAATGTCTTGTCTCCCTTCCTCTGTGTTCACTCTCCTGTGGAGCTTTGTGTCATTCACGAACAGGCATATCTTACCTTGTATCCCATTTACAATGTCACTGATGAAGATGTTAAATAACACAGGCTTGAGTACTGAGTCCTACTAGTGACTGGTCTAGCCTCCGAGAACTCCCCACCCCCAACCACTACCCTCTGGCTTCTATTTTGCAGCCAGTTTCTAACCCACAGCCAATTTTGCCCCTACCCCCAGATCCTCCATCTTCCTAACTAATCTCCTGTGGGATCAGAGTCAAAAGCCTTAACGAAATTCAGATACACTGCTTGGACCCTGGCCACTGTCCTGGTTACCCAGTTGAAGAAATTCAGGTTGGTCTGGCAGGACCACCCTGACACAAACCCATGTTGTCTCTCGTCTTGGAGCCCACCATATTCCAGAAGGCTTACTAGATTTTCCTTCAGTATCGTTTCCATGAGTTTCCCAACTATCAAAGTCAGACCAACTGGTTGATAGTTAACTGGGTCATCCCTTGCCTGCTCTTGTACAGTGGCACTACATGTGCTGTCTTTCAGTCTTGGACTACTTCCCCCATCTCCAGAGAGCTGTTAAATGTGGACTTGCAGTATAGTCTAAAGGTTAAAGTAACGAGCTGTGAATGAGCTTGTTACATCTAGCAGACCGGGTTTGATTCCCACAACCTCCACTTGCATACTGTGTGATTCTAAGCAAGTCCTACCTCCCAGTGCTCCTTGGTTGCCCCTGAAAACAGGCACTTGTGCCTAGTGGGCCTTACTTGGCTGCCAAAGAATAAATAAACAGGACCACCACGGGCCCTGCAGAATATCTGCCAATTCCCTCAGCACCTTTGGGTGTATGGTATTCGGTCCAGGGTACTGGTCTTCTTTAAGCCTTTCCTCACCCTATAAACTTCAGTCTCCCCATTCGTGACCGCTCCCACCTTTTCCTTCTCCGCTTTTCCCCTAGGGTACTGGGCCATCCTTCTCCTAAGTGAAGACTGAACAGAAGAACTCTAAGTACTTCGGCATTCTCCTCACTACTCTCCACCCCTCCCATTTTCAGCTTGACTATCCCATCCTTGATGTCCCACTTTCCCTAATGTACTGAAAGAAGGTCTTCTCCCTCATCTTCACCACCTCTGCTAACTGCAGGTGTCCCTTGGACTTGGCCAGTCCTATTGCCCTGCCCACCTCCCTTGCTTTAGTACAGTACTCCTCCCTGTCCTCGTCCCTCTGCGTGCATCTGCACATCTTGAAGGCTGCCTTCTTGCTATTGACCACCTGGGCTACCTCCCCATCAAACCAGCTGTTTTTTTTTGCTCAAGATCTTTTACTCTACTTTGGCACACTCATTAGTGGCTACTAACTGCCTGTCTTTGAGCAGCCCATTTCTGCTCTAGCCCCATTTCCTTTCTGATTACAGCATGGTGCCCCCCCAGGATCTCACCATTTTGCCGTAGTCTGCCCTCCTAAAATCTAGCACTCTTGTTTTTGTTCTTGTCTTTTCCCCACCTATGTCCAAGTGAAACCACACAGTGTGATGGTCACTACCATAGAAACTTAGAACATGGACTGGCAGGCCCATCGTCTGTTCTGTTTTCCCTGCCTAATACTATATCCTAGACCAGATCTGGTCACAGGTGTCCCTCCCCCTCCTTTACTTCTATTTGAAACTCCCCACAGTCTTTGCCTCACCTCCTCTTCTGGCAAGCTATTCCAGGCATTCACCATCTTTCTATAAAGAAGTATTTCTACACATCCCTCTTAGACTCACCAATTCCTCAAGCTTCATAGCATGCCCCCTTGTTCTGGTGCTCCTCCTCTTGTGAGACTCCCTCTCACACCTTGTTCTCCCCTGTGAGGTACTTGCAGGTCCCAGCCATGTCCCTCTCACTCTCCTCTTCTCCAGGGTGTACATGTTGAGCTCCTTAGCCTCTTTGCTGTATGGTTTCTCGTGCAGCCCCCCCCCATTTTAGTAGCTCTCCTCTGGACCACCTCAACCCTGATGATGTCCATGTGAAGGTGCGACTTCCAAAACTGGACACAATACTTCAGGTGGAGTCTCACGAGTGAGTGATACAGAGGCACCAACTCCTTTCTCCTGCTATAGATCCCCTTCCTTAGGAACCTCAGCGTCTGGCTCACCTTGTCTACTGCCCTGTTGCACTGACCTGCTACCTAGAGATCATCAATATGATCACCCAAAGGTCTCTCTTTGCTTGGTAACTGAGGACCTCACCCCTTCCTTTGTATACACAGTCTCCAGGTTTCCCCACCCTAGATGCATGACTTACACTTTTTAGCATTGAAATAGCTGCCACTCCCTAGACTATTCTTTAATTTCTCCAGAGCCTTTTGCATTCTTTTCATCCTCTCCTGGGTGTCTACCCTGCTGTAGACATTTGTGTCATCTGCAAAGAGAGATACCTTTCCATTCAATTCCTCAGCCATGGCACTTATAAAGACATTGAAGAGTACAGAGCCCAGTACCGATCCCTGTGGTACTCCACTGGTCACTCCCCCATCCACCAAGTGACTGCCATTTTTCACTACTCTCTACCTCCTATCTTTCAGCCAGTTACAGACCCAGCACACCACCTTCTCCTCCACCCCCAGGCTGCTGAGTTTCTTAATCAGCCTCCTGTGTTGTATAGTGTCAAAGACCTTACTGAAGTCCATAAAGGCCACATCAACTGCCCTCCCCGATCCACCTGCCTAGTTACCCAGTCAGAAAAATCTGTCGGATTCATTTGACATGACCTCCCTCATGTGAAGCTATGCTACAGGTGGTCCTGCAGCCCATATGTCTACATGTACTGCATCAGTCTTTCCTTTAGCAGCTTTAACTTCCCCACCACTGATGTGAAACTTACTGGTCTGTAATTGCTAGCCTCCTCCTTGCTGCCATTCTTGTGCCAAGGGGCCACATCAGCCTTCTTCCATTCCTCGGAAACCACCCCAATGAGGTACTAAAGAGTGCTGCCAGAGGGACAGCTAGCAGCATGCTCAGTTATTTAAATACCCTTGGGTGAATCCCATCCTGCCCCATCACCTTTTCTCCTTAAGGGCTTACAACCCCCAGAGGACTCTTTTCCATAAATAGACTTGTGTCCACTGCCCCTGCCCCCAGTGCCTGTTAATGCATGATGACTTATCCTCCCCATCCACTGTAACAACTAAGCAGAACAATTCATTTAGAATTTTAGTTTTTTCTTCATCTTTCTCTTCATCTTCCCTCTCCTGATCTTCCCTATACCACCCCCTGCCTTCCTCTTTTCGCTCACATACCTGAAGAAAGTCTTATCCCCATTTTAAACCTCCAGGATGATCCTTTCCTTAGTTAGAGCCTTTGCTGTCCTTACCTCTTCTTATTTCCCTCTGTTTCTCTAGATACACCTCCATGTCTGCCTCTGCTTGGGTCTCCTCGTGTTTCCTGAAAGCTGTTTTTATTCTCCCTTACTGCCTTTGCCATCTCCTTTGAGAACCACAGTGGCCTTTTTCTCCTCTTACCCTTGCTTGTTACTTTTACAAGGCTTCCTGTTACTTGCATTATTCCCCCCTTTATTCTGTTTCATTGCGACTCCACCCCCTGGCTATCCCCACTTTCAAGGTATTTCCTAAGACAGTCTCCCATCTCATTAAACTCTTGCGCTCCCTGAAATCTAACCCTCGTTCTACTGTGGTTTTCTCTTGCCAATCCATATGTCAAACAACACTGTACAACAATCACTTGTACCTGGGGGCTACCCACTGTGCCATCTGCAATGCTGTACCTGTTGTTAAGTACCAGATCCAGCACTGTCACATCTCAAGTGGGATCTTTAACCAGCTGCCTGAGAAATGCCCGTTGTGAAGTCTAGGATGACCCTGCTCCTAGCTGTAACTGCAGCATGATGTTCCAGTCCACATCCAGCAAGTTAAAGTCACCCATAATTATTACTTCCCTTTTGCTGACTATTTTGCCTATGGCATCCCCAAAACCCTGTCCAATCCATCGCCTGGTGTTGGTGGCCTGTACACCACCCCTATGTGTATAAAAGTCCACAGACAACACTTCCAATCCAATCAAAGAACCTCCAGCCTCCTTTTCCCCTGTATCCTTGTATTTCCATGTCCTAATACTGTCCTTTCCCTTACATATAAGACCTCCCCCTTTCCTCCCTGCTCTATCCTTCCAGAACATGGTGTAACCTGAACGCACCTCCCAGCTGTGGATATCGGTGCACCATGATTCTGCTATGGTCAGCCAGTTCCAGGTCAACCTTCACAATGGTAGTCACAAGGTCAGGAATTTTGTTTCTAGTTTCCCAGCATTTGGGCACATGACTCCACTCCTTTTGTCCTCCCTACCCCTACTTTTCCCTCTTGTTGCATCTATCCTTCCTCCTTCTTCTTTCAGTGGTATTATCCTTCCCTATTTTCTTCCCTCTGCCCACCTTCCTAGTATTTTCTTCTGGCCTTTTTCAACTTTTACCCTTCCATTCTTCCCACCCCCATCCTACTCCCCCACTTCTGCTGGGAAATTTGTTTCTCCTGGGCTGTCCTTCACTGCTGTTCCATCATCTTGGGGGGGCATTCACTACCTCCCTTGTTACTTTTGCCTCCCCCAGGCTAGTTTAAATGCCCATTGAATTAGCATTTAAACCTCACTCCCAGGTTTGCCATTCTCCTCCTGGATGGATGGAGGCCATTCCATTTGTATAGGCCTTTATCCATCCAGGTAGGATGCCAGTCCATGATGTAGCCAAGACCTCCTCCCTGCACCATGTTTTCAACCAGTTGTTGAAGACTGTAGTGCAGTACACCCTCTCCTCCACCCAGCCTTGCACAGGTAGAACCTCAGTAAAAGCCACTGTGCATGCTGGCTGCTTCAGACCCTCTCTAGTTCCCTAAACCTCTCCTGCACCACCTTGGCTGCATCCCCTGCTAGGTTGTTTGTCTGTAGATGGGCAATGATGTCCAGTTCCCCCTTCTGTCTTGCCAGCCTAGTGATCCTAAGGATCTGCTCCCCAACCCTCCCTGCTGAGGCACTGGCTAGGCACCTCCCCTCCTTCTTTCCATCCTGTTGTGCTCCCCAAACTACATCCCCCTCCTCGATGATTGAGTCTTGCACCAGAAGTTGCTTCCTCTTCTGCTAGATTCTTCTTCTTCCCTTCTTTGGACCTCTGCTTTGAAGGAAGGACCCTGCATCCTCCCTTGCCATTAACTCAGGTGTCTAGACTTGGCAGTCCCATCCCACCAGGATTGTGAGAGAGTTCTGTAGTGGCACTGGCTGAGGAATGTGTTCCCTTACCCCAACCCCCACCTTCCCAGAGACCACCACATTACAGTCAGACCTCCTCCCAGGCACTCTCTGAGGCATCAGTGGTGGACTTGGAGGCCCCAGGTTGGGGAAAGAGGTCCCCCAAATCCTAGCCAACTTGATTAAGAGTCTAGAAGTCTCCACCCCGAGACTAGGGGCACACTCAAATGGGGCAGCACCTCAGTCTCCAGAAAGTCTCTCTGAAGAATGTTGCCCTACAGCCACTGTACTGAACCACTTCCATCATTTTCAAATCTGCCTCCCCATTACATGAAAATTAATTTATCCTTTCTCCCAAGCAGGGTGTTTCTTTATTTCCCTTTTCTTGGCTGGATTACCCCCTTTTACTATACCCTAATTAGATACTGCTTTGCCTACCTTTTACATTTTTAATAAAATATTTCTACCTTTTCCCCTTTGTAGCCTGACCCTATATAGGGTGTTTGTAGTTTCCTCAAACTTCCCTTAAAATCTTTTGTATTCCTACCCCAGTTAGGGTGTCATACCTGTTCTGAGTTTTGGCCTACCCTTTACCTGCCACCTGTCGCTGCAGTGAATGCAATAACAGGAGTGAACAGGTACTTTACCTTGGTCAACTGGCAAAATGCCCCACTTTCTTGCTTCCTCCTGCTGATGCCTAAGACACCAATCTTACACCTGTTCCACTCCTTCACTGTTACACTTATTCACTGGGACATGAAGGTGCAGGACAGATTGAACTGAAAGGAATTTATACCCCTGGAGCAGAGCTTCCTGGAATACCTCGATGGGTCAGTGTTGATCACGTGACCGCCTCTGTAGCTCGGTCCTGCCTCCAACCCCTGACCTTTGTTCCCTAGAAACATAGAATTTGACGGCAGATAAGGACCGCTTGGCCCACCCAGTCTGCCCATTTCCCTGCCTAATGGATAAGCTGCAGACCCTACTCTTGTTGCAATCACAAAAAACAAGTAAGATTAAACAAAAGCAGATACGTCCTTGTTACAAGCCTAGAGCCCCTTTCAGTCCCTGGACTTGCTGGCACTTGCTTGGTGAAAAAGTGCTCACTACTTGCAAATGGTGCTTCCACCTTTACCTCCTGGACATGAGCACCACTGGACAGAACCAGGTCCAGTATGACCCTCTCCCTAGTGGACTCCAGGACACACTGTCAGGAAGCTACTCAGGAATGCATCTAGCAGTACCTGTGTCTTGGTACAGGTGACAGCTGGAACCTTCCAATCTGAAGTTTCTGGAGTCCCCTGGATACCCTCTTAGAGTTAAGTTATTTAAGGTTAGTGCAGGGGCTGATGTGGGCACCTCCATGGTCAAAGAGCTAAAGAATAAGTCACCTCTAAAATGTCTGTTCCAAAAAGTTCTTCCCAATTTTATTGACATTTTTTCATTAAGCTTTATCCATGTCCTGTGGTACCCAAATGTTTCACCCTGTTTTACAGCTTCACCAGGGAGAATCTAAAGCTTTAGTAACAGCCATCATGAATACACCAGACATGCTGCCTGAACCCTTTGAATGTACACAGTAAACACTGGGGATTATTGACGTCCCAAATGTAGGCATAAGCCATGGAAACTATTAATGCAGAGCAAAACCAGGCAAACAAGCATTTGTCAATGCTGAATGTTGCTTGCTTGTATGTGCTGTTTAGGTATTTGGAAGTGATAGTTCCATGCCTTCCTCCCAAGACATCCACTGTGTCTTTCTGTACAGTATTCACAGAAGATCTGGTTGAGCAAGGAGGTCATGGAAAAAGTAAGAAGGAAAAGAGCTGCCTTTAGGAAGGAAAAGAGCTGCCTTTAGGAAGTACATGAAAACAGGGAGGGAGGAGGACAGGGAGGAGTACTTGACAGAATCGAAGGAGGTGACAAGGGCAGTAAGGGGAGCCAAAGCATCTACGGAACTCAGGCTGGCACAAGATATTAAGAAGGGGGAAAAGCACTTCTTTAAGTACATCAGGGAGAAAAGGAGCTGTAAGGACCACATAATAAGGATTAGGAAGGAGGGGGGTTGGGTGGAAGCAGGGTGCGATAAGGCGGAAGCACTAAATGAGTACTTCTGCTCAGTATTTACTAAAGAGAAGAGGGGGGTGACACCCAAGGTGGGAGAAATGGCAGAAGCAGGGTGGGAAGTGGTGACAGATGGGAAATCATGGGAGAGCAGAGTTTGAGAGGGTTTGAAGGCACTGAGGGTGGACAGGCGCCAGACAGATGGCATCCACCCCAGGGTACTGAAGGAGCTAGCAGAGGTCCTTGCAGGACTTTTGGCAGACCTATTTAATGCCTCACTACATTCGGGGTGTATCTCAGGACTGGAGGATGGCTCATGTGGTGCCCCTCCACAAGAGTGGTCCCAAGGATGAACCGGGAAACTACAGACCAGTAAGCCTCACATCCATCGTGGGTAAGCTAATGGAGACTATCCTGAAGGAGAGGCTGGTGGACCTCCTAGAGGCCAAAGGACTACAGGACAGCAGACAGCATGGCTTCATATGTGGCAGATCCTGTCAAACCAACCTAGTCGAGTTCTATGACTGGGTAACTAGGCAACTGGACAGGGGCCATGCAGTGGATGTCCTGTATCTGGACTTCAGTAAGGAATTCGACTCAGTGCCACATGGAAGGCTGGGAAGGAAGTTAGTAGGCACAGGGGCGGGTGCAAAGCTGGTGAGATGGGCAGGAAACTGACTGCAGGGAAGGCAACAGAGGGTGGTGGTGGGTGGGGAGCTCTCACACCCAAGGGCAGTGATGAGCGGTGTTCCACAGGGCTCAGTGTTGGGACCAGTGTTTGGGATATTCATTGCAGACATATCATGGGACATCAAGAGCAAGTCTGTTTGCTAATGATACCAAGGTAGGCGCGGTGGTGGATGACCTAGGGGGATGGCAGGGGTTGCAGGATGATCTGGCAAAGCTTGAAACCTGGTCAGACACCTAGCAACTGGGCTTTAATGCCAAAAAGTGCAAGGTGCTGCATTTAGGGATGAAGAACCCAAGGAGGAGTTACCAGCTAGGGGGAATGCAGCTAGCCCAGACAGAGGAGGAGAAGGATCTGGGTGTACTCATTACAGGGTCAATGAACAACTCTGTGCAATGTAGGAAGGCAGCTGCAAAGGCCAACAAAATGCTGGGTTGTATTGCAAGGGGTATATCTTTGAGGAGGGAGGAGGTGATTCTGCCACTGTATAGGTCATTAGTTAGACCACACCTGGAGTACTGTGTGCAGTACTGGCGTCTGTATCTGAAGAGGGACATTAAGTTACTGGAGGGTGCAGCGCATGTGACAAAGATGATCAAGGGGCTGGGGACTTATCATATGAGAGGAGGTTGAAGGAGTTGAACATGTATTCACTGGAGAGGAGAGACAGGGGTGACATGACTGAAACCTTTAAATACATGAAAGGAATAAATAAGATGGGTACAGAGGGGCTGTTCAAAGTAAGGAAGGGGAGGGCCACCAGGGGCCATGATATGAGACTGGAGCGAGGAAGGTTCAGGAGGGCGATGAGGAGACACTTTTTTACAGAGAGGGTGGTGGCTGGGTGGAATGTGTTACCTGCTGAAGTGGTATGCAGTAGAACAGTGGACTGCTTCAAATGAGGATGGGACAGGATAAGGGGGAGGGTTAATGAAGGGGAAGGGTGGTAGGGAGGGGCAGCTGCAGAATAAGGGGTGCTAGCTGCACATTCGAGCAGGCTTGATAGACCTCTAGGCCTTTATCTGCTGGCAAATTTCGTATGTTCGTAAGAGTGAGAGGGTCAAGGGCCACAGCAGTACCGCAGTTGGCAAGGGGGTGAAGAGGTGGAAAATAGTCCATTCAAAGGCAAGAGTCCTGCAGGAGCTCACTAAATTGAAGGTGGACAAAGCGATGGAACCAGATGGCATACACCAAAGGATATTAAGAGAACTGCGAAGCGAGATAGCAGTACCTCTGGCAGCCATGTTCACTGAGTCGTTCAACACGAGTGAATTGGAGGAGGGCACATGTGGTCCCTCTACACAAGTCCGGCAGCAGGGAGGAGGAGGGGAATAATAGGCCATTCAGCCTCACCTCAACAGTGGGGAAGATCATGGAGACATTGCTTGAAGAAAGGATAGTGGGGCATCTAGAAGCCATCGGAGCCCAGGACCATAGACAACATGGATTCACAGTGGGGACATCATGTCAGACAAATCTGGTTGATTTCTTTTACTGGGTGACAAAGAAAGTGAATCAGGGTGGGGCAGTGGACAACGCTTACTTTGATTTCAGCAAAGCCTTTGACACCATTGCACATAGGAGGCTGATAAACTAGCTGAGTAGGCTGGGCATGGAGGAAAGGGTGGTAAAGTGGGTTAGAAACTGGCTAACAGACAGGAGGCAGAGAGTGGTGGTAAATGGGGTGCAGT
This sequence comes from Neoceratodus forsteri, assembly GCA_016271365.2. Taxonomy (NCBI): domain Eukaryota; kingdom Metazoa; phylum Chordata; order Ceratodontiformes; family Ceratodontidae; genus Neoceratodus; species Neoceratodus forsteri. The sequence goes on from CM028129.1 coordinate 5,678,878, forward strand.
CTAGGGAGAGGGGATGACCAGTGGGGAGCTGCAGGGATCGGTCCTGGAGCCAGTCCTGTTCAATGTCTTCATTCGAAACATTGCAGAATGGCTGAAGGGAATTTTTTCACCAAATTTGCAACATAGCCATTTTAAGACATCCGCTCAGGAACAGTGTAACTGATTTTCTTATTGTGTCCCATACATTGATTTTGCACACTGGCTGCGCCATTGTGCGCTAAATGGGTGGCAACACATTTTGGGTGAGATGTGAAAAATGACAGCTGTACTGCTCATAAGGAGGTGTGGCAAAATGGCAATGTTGAAAATCTGGAGTGAAAATATTGAAAATACGCGAAATTACTAGTGTGCGTAGAAAACAGCGCAACACATGCTCGTAAAACAGTCATTGTTGGGAATTTTTTCACCAATTTTTTAACATAGCTATTTTAACACCTCTGCTCATGAACAGTGTCACTGTGATTTTCTTAATTTGTCCTAAACGTTGATTTCGCACACCGACTGAGCCATTGTGCGCTACATGCATGGAAACACATTTTGGGCGAGATGTGAGAAATGACAGCTGCACTGCTCATAACGAGGTGTGGTGAAATGGCAATGTTGAAAATCTGGGTGAACATATTGAAAATTTGCAAACTTCTGACGTGCGTGGGAACAGTGCGCATGCTAAGTAAAACAGTCATTTTAGAATTTTTCACAACTTTTCAACATAGGGTTTTTGGGCCTACATCATGAACTGTGATACTGTCATTTTGTAAATTGGTCCTGAAATGTGGTTCTGCACAGTGACCGCAAAATCACCTTTCAGGGCCAATTAACGCCATGACAGTGACATAATTTATGATGTGGGGTCCCAAAAACCCCATGTTGAAAATTTGGTGAAAAAAATCCCAAAAATGCCCGCGATACGCAGTAAAGTTGAAAAAACCCTATTTATTCCATTTTACAGCTTACCAGCATTTCTCACTTTGCGGTCAGCTTTGAAGAGTGCAAGACGTCTTTCCGGTCCTCCAAAGATCGTTGCCAGACTCTGGAGGGTATGTATTGGGTGAGATGGGGTGTGGGAGGTGGATGCACAGAGGGTGGGCACAGGTGGGGGAGGGTTCAGGACAGTCAGTGAGGGAAGGTTTTTTCTTTAAGTTTTGTTTTTACTTAGATGACACAGGACTTGTGCCATGCTGGGGTGGGCTCCCAGCATGGCAGCTGGAAGGTGTTTGGGGTGGGGGCAGTGGAGCGATGGGGGATTGGGCACCCCCATCAGCCATAGGAACTGTTGTCACACTGGGGTGGGCTGCCAGCGTGGCACCCGATAGTCTCAAGGGGGACAGTGGTGCCGACGGGGGTTTGAGCACCCCTGTCGGCCATACAGACTGCTGCCATGGTGGGGTGGGCTGCCAGCGTGGCACCTGGAACTCTGTTGGGGGTTTGGGCACCCCCGTAGACTATACAATGTGTGCATGGGGGAGCACGAGCACGCAGTATGCGTTCGTGCGTGTGTGTGTGTAGGGGGAGCACGCATGAGCATGAAATATCTTATTGCTGCTCACAGAAGCGTAGCTCTCCCTTTCAACTGTATGGCACTGCATTTTCAACTGCTGTCATAGAAAGCTGCAGCATTCATTGGAGAAATGCGGTCGCTCCTACAAACATACTAACTGAATTGGAAGACGGATGCCACACCTCCGAAAACTTGGATGATGGCACTATGTGTCTTGCACATGCATGCAAGCAACATAAAAATGGAAAGGGACCTGGGGTAGTCATATAAGATGACCTAAAGGTGGGCAAGCAATGTGAGAGGGCAGTAAGGAGTGTTGGGGGGATACTGGTATGCATAGGGAGAGGCATCACCAGTAGAAAACAGGAAGTTGTTATCCCTCTGTACAGACAGCTGGTGAGACCCCATCTGGAGTACTGCCTGCAGTTCTGGAGACCCAATCTCTGCAAAGACATAAACAGGATCGAGGCAGTCCAGAGGAAGGCAACTAAAATGGTGCAGGGTCTGCACCGGAAGACATATGACGAGAGACTTAAGGAGCTTAATATGTATAGCCTCAAGGAAAGGAGGGAGAGTGGGGACATGATAGAAACTTTCTAGTACCTCAAGGGAATCAACAAAGTCGAAGAGGGTAGCATCTTTCAGAAAAAGAGGTGTGCAAAAACAAGGGGCCACAAATTGAAGGTAGTGTGGGGGGGGCGGGCAGCTCAGAGGTAATGGAAGGAAGTATTTTTTCACAGAGAGGTTTGTGGATTCATGGAACTGCCTTTAGGAGGAGGTTGTGGAGTCAAAAACAGTGGTGGAATTCAAGAATGCATGGGACAGTCATAAGGCAATTCTAGGGGGTGGTGGTAGGAAGAAGTAGGCTGTTGGTAAACTAGGATGTGCAGCTTATCCATTAGGTAGGGAAATGGGCAGACTGGGTGGGCCAAGCGGTCCTTATCTGCCATCAAATTCTATGTTTCTATGTATGTGCACATACATTTTTCCATTTTGGAAAGCCAGGTACTATACACCTTACATGAGCTGTTAAGTCCCAGCGGATGCATTACATCCTGCAGCACGGTAACCCAGACAAACGAACAAACCCAGAGGCCAAATAAGTTTGCATGGCAGGGGCTATGCAAACACTGTACCATAATGTATCACGGCAGAGGCTACCCCTACATTGTATCATAGCGAACTCTAAATGTTAATAGTGTAAAATTAATTTTGGTCATACACTTGTCTAACATATGGACCAATGTGTGCAGTAACTATACAATTAATTGAGTAATACGTATTTTGGTCATACATTGATCTGATATGTTTCCCATTGTGTTCAGTAACTACTGGATACAGTACAGTAGGATGATATTTAACATAGTATTACATTTGGATCATATCCGAAAAGGCTTTACAGCGAAAGAAAAAAATACTTACACGTCAAACCTAGATTAATATACAAGTCCACAGTGCTGTATATACTGCTAAAATGAAAACCAATTAAACATCACAACTATAGAGCACGCCCTTGCTACTCGTGCCGCTCAATTACTTACAGCAAAACGTGCAAATATACTGTAAAATACTTTGCATCAGAAAAACACGTTATCCCCCAAAAAAATACTGCTAATTAAGGTTGTGCTAACTGTCGGGAGTTTATAATGAGTAAATTTCAACTTAAGGTCCCATACTCCTGTCGACAGCAGTAAAGCTTTAGTTGGTAACGGATGATACCCCGACTAGCAGTAGTTTGGTGAATTCGGTTCTCAATTCCGAAGGCAAAGGATACACCAAATGGAGGATCGAAAGCACACAAGAGGAAGACAGACTTACTGCTGCAGCCAGATTTGTCTCTCATTGTACAGTATCACACAAAAAAAAAGGTTTCCATGTAAGCTGTTCTAATGGACACTGCCCTGTGCCCTTCATGTGGGTGCCACTGCCAACTGTCCACCACACGATCAACCACCTTAGGGCTGAGTTACAACACCACTACTTACCGATTGACCTTTTAATTGTCTCTCCATCTGCACCATTGCTACTGAAAGCAACCTGCAGTGAGTCAGGAACAACAGGTCCTCAGCCCTCCCTCCACCTCTCACACCATCCCTGCTGGGATGGATACTGCCCGAATAGCTCCTGACCCCTCTCTCTCGCTAAAAGCTTGCTTGTTGATGGAGGCTTGGTTCCTTTCCAGTAAAGGTCAATCAGCTCCAGTCCTCAACAGGCAGTACTGGACAGCGCCATCAACACAGCAGTTGATCGAGCAGCCACCATACTGATCTCTAGAGAGAGAGAGAGATCTGGAGACCTTTTCCTGTCTGGGTGTTCCATACCATTCTAAAGGGGCACAGCAGTCGGCCCCACCTATGTATGCTAGCTAGTCCAGGCATCGCACAGCTAGGGAGCTGGGGGCGGTGGCAGAGTCAGAGTGCTGCACAGAAGTACGAGCTGGGGCGAGGTAGGTTGCCACAGAGCCTTGGCATCACACAGGGGTTGTCCTGGAGTGTGGGAAGCACTTATTCTTTAGCAAAGGTGTCTGTAAAAGTTTGGGAAATGAAGGCAGTGGACTGGATTCCCTAGATCTTTATTCTGAGAGAAACTAGTAGAGGTGCAGATCGGGAGGAAGATGAGTTTGTGTAGTTAGCTATGGCATTACAAAGGATAGACTCGACTGGCTGATGGGCCTGAATAGGTTTCTGCGGTGTCTGGATGATAGAATAAGACAACCTCTCTCTCATTCATTATAGTATTTTAAATAAGAACATGTGCATTTTTTTTGGGGGTACACAAACTGAGATTAGCATCGTGGCATCCTTTCTCTGCTTTGAAAATTTGAATGCTTTATAATGGCCCTGTAAATTATATTAGCTGACTAAACAGCAGAGCTGTTTTGTGTGAGACACAATATAAGAACATAGTATATATTTTAATTTTAACAGTTCATTTGCCCATGAAAAGCTTGCTGAGCTGTAGCATCCCGTTTTCTATGAGGTGCTGCTTTTACCCATTTCCGCAGCTGAGTGCACTAGAGAACTGATGATTTTACACACACACACACACACACACACAGCCGGGTGGACAGCTCCAAATTACACTGCAATCATATCACTCAGCTGTCCCTGATTACTGAGGACATCACTCATTACCCCTCTAAATTGTTCTGCCCTCCGCCGTCAAGGAAAATTTTTGCTTCAACAGACAGTATGTAAATTCAGAGTTTAAAGCAGAAATTCAGTAGTCTAAGATGCTAAACCAGAACTAAATTTTGTACAAGTAAAACCAAGCTTCTTTTCTCCATATTTGAGGATGTGTCCATCATTACGAGGATCAGTGCCCCTCATTGTGCCTCATTTTGATTGTTTGACGTTCCTCATTTAAGTGACACAAGGTTGAGAGGTATGCTGTGTATATCAGACTCTAGTGCAGTTTAAAGCTGTTTTTGTTCCCTAAGCTGATATTTTAACAACTGGCCCAGGCTAATTTTATTATAAAAATATTACAGTTGAATGTAAGACTAAAGAAGTTAATTTTGTCCTCCATGTTGGGCTCGAGTGTTAACACTGTGGATATGTAACGGAGTAACCACTCACTTATTGAGTTCCTCTTCCCCTCTTCTATAGGTGTTTTTTCATTGGCCTTCCCAGTTGTATACTGTATATAGTTACCCTGGTCGGGATTGGGAATGAGATCTAGGTATTTCAGTTTTTCTAGGATTTGCTTATAAAGTCTGACCGAATGCTCCTTTCTATCTCCGGAATCGAACTCCGTTGTTCTAGACCTAATTTTAGAGATTGGGGGAAGCAGGGGTGGCTGGTGGGAGAAGGTATCGGGGCTGAAGCCCCCCAATTCTGTTTTTTTCATGCAATTAGCCCAGTGCTTTGGGCAGGAAATTAAGTTTTGATAAAAGAGCCCCCCCCCCACCTTCCAAAATCTCCTCTGGGGAGGGATTGCTGTTAACAAATGATGGATACTTTAGAGCTGTAATATTTGTTGTTTTCCGATTCAGTTTCTTTTTCTTTGTTTTGTTTTTTGTTCTTAGTTTCTGGCTTTATAAAGGACATATCCTGGGTGCCAAACAAATAACATTTCAATGAAGGAGTCTGCCCCCATGAGAAATGAGCTACATGCATTGTGTGATGGGGGATTGCACTGGCCTTTGCACTAGGTATACATATTTTTATTTCAGCTGGCATCAAATCTTCTGTAGTGTTTGTCACCCTGGGACCCCCACCAACAATAGGTGATACATCAAAATGAAGCGAGCCACTCAGTTTCGGTCCGGTAATTATACAACAGACCAAGAAATGCAACCATATTTGTTGTGCAAATAAAAAAATATCATATTCAATACATTCTTCCAGTAAAACAGCATGAACAAATTAGGATCCTAAAAAATAAACAAACAAACAAAAAAAAACACAATTAAAAAATCTAAAGATCTCCACAAAACGAAACCTATTTGATTATGTCTTTCATATGTAACTCCTCACAGTAAGGGCAGATACTGCTGAGTTCACATTTCCATTGGTTAATCAGTTAAACAGAGACGACGGGGAATTGATTTTCTTTCTACAAAGTATATCAAGGTGTTATGACATGGATTCCTATTCATCCTAATATAATGTTGATGAAGAGGGACGGACCTGATGGACCTATGGTTCTTTAGGACCTGTGTCACTCGACACACACGAAAACACACACACACACACACACACACACACACACACACACACATACACACCATTTTTGTTGCATCAGTCCCATCTATGAATTAATTATACAACAGTCTGATAAGGAATATTGGTGGCATTTTCTAAAGCTGCTAGCTATACAGTATCTGATATTGCTGAAGAAGTGAGATCGCTGTGATGCTCAGATGCTGCAAGTTTTCATTTAGGTAGAGTAAGTAAATTATGTCTATAATTTATTATTCCCATAGGATAAGGTCTGAAAGGACAATATAAACTGATATGTGTTAATCCCGGTGATCAGAGTGGTTGTGTATGTATGTACTGTATAGGTTCATTTTACTACTTCAGTTTTAAGATAGCTAAATTTTAGCTTTAAAGCATTTCCAGTCGTCTAGTAAAATTGAACTACAATTGTACATCACAGCACATTAGTGCAATAGCTAAAACAAAAGCAATCCCTTTCCAGTTTACATTAAAGCTAATGTGCAACTTTTTAATTTTACTTTTGTTTCAGACAAGCAAAAAAACTCCTAACATAAGGTATTACAGTGTGTGAGTGGGAAGGGGGGAGCATGCATGTGTTTGTGTGTGTGTGTGTAGGGGAGCGCGCATGAGCATGCGATATGTTATTGCTGCTCACTGAAGCGTAGTTTCCCCTTTCAACTGTACTCCACTGCATTTTCAACTGCTGTCATACACAGCTCCAGCAGGCATTGGAGAACTGCGGCCCCACTTGCAAACACACTGACTGAATTGGAAGAGGGCTGCCACACCTCCGAAAACTCGGATGATGGCACTATGTTTGTTGCACATGCGTGCAAGCAACATAAAAATGAACTTAAACTGAAAGAACTTTATATGGAAATAATAAGATCTACAGTTAAATATATTTCACTTCAGAGATAGGAAACATAGTGGGCCACGATTCTCCTGGTGAAGCCCTAAAACAGGGTGAAACATTGGGTGCCATAGGTAGTGGTTTAGGATAAAGCATGATGAAAAAATGTAAATAAAATTAGACACAATTTTTTGGAACAGACATTTTGGAGTTAACTGATTCTTTAGCTATTTGACTGACCTTCCAATGTACTCTAGGGAGACTGAAGTCCCCCATGATCACTACATCCTCCCCCCCACTGGCCACCTCCACAGTTTTAGACCCTAGTTCCCTGTCTAATTCCTCCCCTTGGTTCGGTGGCCTGTACACTACTCCTATCCTGAGTTTTTTTTTCTTTTTGTTGATGGTGTCTGTACCCACAGCACCTCTGTCCTTCCTTCCATCTCCTCCTCCTTGTACAGGTTATCCGCTCCCTCACGTACAGAACCACTCCTCCACCTCTTCCTTCCCCCATCTGTCCTATACAGCTTGTTCTCAGGGACAGAGAGGTCCCAGTCTTGATTCAGCATGGCCCATGTCTCCGTGATGGCTGCCATGTCACCCTCACCCTCTGTCATCAGCAAATGCAGCTCCGCCATTGTGTTCCTAGGCCTCTTGCATTCAGAAACATAACCTTCTACTATGACTCAAGTCTCCCTCCATTCCTGGTTTACCTGCCCCCTGATCCTAGTCCCACCCATATGCCCTTATTATTCTGTCCATCATCTGCCCCCCCATTGCCCTGATTGGCAGGGAGACTAGTCATCCTCCTCCTCCAGGTGACAAGGGTTACTGTGTCCCCTGCTGCACCCCTTATCAGTATTAATTTAGGTCCCTGCTCATGTACTCCTCAGATATGGCCTTCAGCATCTTCACTCCCTCCTTGCTCAGGTGTACCCTGTCTGGGTGCATACAGGTCCTTATTCTCCCATGTGTTCCTGCAGCCCAAGGGTGTAGCCAAGAATGTTAAACTTGTACTCTAAAATTGTTGGTACTGTTGCCCCCACAACATAAACATGAACAAAAGTTGTGCTGCCCTACCACACAAACATAGTCCTCCCCATTTCAGTCAACAATATGTACGTAGTAAACCAATGATCCTAACAGATTCACAACATTCTTATTTTATCTAAAACACACTCGCACACGCGCACACACACGCTCTCTCTCTCTCTCTCTCTCTCTCTCTCTCTCCTCTCTCTCTACCAGACAGAAGTTGGCTGACTTGTACTTACAATGTTTAGGGTACATTGTGATAAGTCTCTGTACCACATCAAGGTAGTCAGCCTTACAGCAGTCCATTCACACCAGCACTCGTGCATGCATACTTGATCAGGTCACTTAAACAAACACGACTTCAAGTTTAACACCCACACATCATGCATCCCATCACCTACTCATCCTTGACAACCAACTGGAATTCATTTTATTCAAAAGCATCAGTGAAATAAGCAATCCTTACTAATGTGAGGCCTTCACACAGACTGCCTCTGGAAAAAATGTTCCTTCATCCAAATGTATTTAATGGTCCCTACAACAAATGCGGACACCCATTATTTCAAAACATAATGAACTGTAGCCCTAAGGTGGCCAAACTGCACCTGGGAAATGATCTGTTATTCAAAATTTATTTAAAAAGGCTCTATAATGAATGTGCTCTTCCTTTTTAAAAAAATGCATTATTTTAATAGATTCACTCACATGACTTTGAGGAAACTAGTTGCAATAAAGCGTAAAGGCTCCACAGATCTTCATATAATAACCACTTTTACATTATTTATCTATTTATTTAGCTTTTGTTTACTGGGTGAGGTGCACTAGGCCTACATATGCTTATTTTCAGGCACGATCTGGGAGGATACAATGCATTACAACACATAATCACATACATAGTACAAGTACACTCCAGCACAGATTCAGCAAAGAACTGCAACAATACAAATTAGGCTACAGTGAATATAGTACAGGTAATGAGCATTAGAGCACAACACATTTTCATAATCGTAAATAGCAGGACTCATTACACAGTAGGACCGGTATCCTAAGGAAACACAAGCATCACAGGGATAGTAACGTTACATTTAAAATGGTAGACATAATAAAATGGTGAAATGGTGAAACATGCAAAAAATTCAGAACATGCAAAATATGCAGTACTTATCAACTCCTACTTCAATATCTGTTCTTTTAAGTTGCCAACATATCCAACAAGCACATTAAATATATATATTTTTTTTTTTTTATAAAGGACATAAATGGGATCTACATGAAATGTGATTAGCACTTACAATCCCAATGCACAGAAAAGCTCTTTATCTTGTCTGTACTGTAAATTGTATATGGATGTGGCAACTCTACCCAGGGTTGTGATATAAAGTGCAAAATAACACACCAAAGTGCTGCAAAATGAATATAAATCAATATTAGCAGAAAGACCAAGCAGAAGCAGGGAGGTGCTGATGCCATTGTACAAAACACTGGTGATGAGACCTCGTGCGGAGTACTGGGTGCAATTCTGGAAGCCATACCTTCATAAGGACATTGACAGGGTGGAGGCAGTCCAGTCCAGAGAAGGGCAATGACGATGGTACAAGGCTTGCACCACAAAGTGTATGAGGAGAGATTAAAGGACCTCAGTATGTACTCACTGAAGGAGAGGAGAGATCAGGGGGGTCATGATAGAAACATTCAAGTACCCTAAGGGCATAAACAAGGTGCAAGGGGAGGCATCTTCCAATTGAGGAGGAATACAGGAACAAGGGGGCATGATATGAAACTGGAAGAAGGCAGGTTAAGGGGCAATGTCAGGAAGTTTTTCTTCATGGAGAGTGTGGTGGACGTATGGAATAGCCTGCTACAGGCGGTGGTGGAAGCAAGTATAGTGGAGGGATTTAAACATGCCTGGGACAGGCATAAGGGAACCTTAGAGGTGGGAAGGAGGGGGGGGCGTAAAGCCATAGACCAGGAAGGATCATAGGCTGCAAACAACTGTAGGGCCTATGGGCGGACTGGATGGGCCTAGCAGTCCTTATCTGATGACAATTTCTATGTTTCTAAGAAAAATAAGAGGAAGGGAAGGCCTTTACTATAACCGTGGGGACTGTATAGTAACATCATGATTGCTTGTCAGTATTACCTTCTTGCCAGATTATTTGATAATTGCTTTTACTGCTCATTGCCTAACCCTTGTTTCCTTCACAGGACCAATGGGCAGTTAAAGTTTTGTCAGTTTTCAAATTTTGGTGTGTGAGTATATTATTAGAAATCTCCTTTTAATGTATACAATTGTATTTGGAAATAATTGAAGTGTGGGCACTTGTTGGTCTCATATTATGTTGTCCCATATTCTTTTTACCCAGCTAAAGTTTTCTCCCTTGGCAGCTGGTGGTGGTGGTGGTGGGGGGGGGGGACTATATCAGCCCTGTCCTAGTCTCTTCGGATCAGCAACCATCTCCTCTGAGACTTGTCTGTACCCAGAATTACCCACAGATTTCAACCAAATCACCAGTTTGATACCCTAATCCCAACTATGGAGAGGGGCAATATGATAGTGACTAGACTAGCAAGTCTGAGACCCAGGTTCTAACCTTGCAGTCTACAGCATGCGCATAAACACACACACACACACACTCACACACACCAGTGTGGTAATGAAAGGGACCCAAACCTGATCTAGTGCTGGCTGTTCCCCCCCACTGACCAGAATTTTGAGATTTAGGGAGACACAGTGAGAGATGATTCTACCCTCAAGAGAGGGCAGTGGAGCAAGGACTGAAGAAATCAGAGGTGGGAACAGTGAGTACTATCAAAGACAAAGCAACTTAATGAATGGAAGCCAACATCCAGTCTGGCAGTAAGTTATATATCACCACCACTGACTCTGCTCCCCTTCAGACAGTCTGTCCCAATGTACAAATACCTGGGATTCTGACTTGGCACCAACTTTAAATGAAAATCTTACATCCATAACTTGAAACAATTTGGCTCGAAGCTTGGTTCCCTGTATGGATTCTGGGACTGTATTCCCCACAAAATCCAGCTTCACATCATGAACGACATGATCATATCTTTGGCAGACTACAGGTATTTCCTATATGATGGGGCCTCCAGATTTGATTTAGTCAAACTCAATGTCATGTACAGCAGATTTGCACATTCATCCTGGATGTCCCCAAAATACAGTATATTACTGTTCACTATATAATGAGCTTGGTTGGATGAGACTGACTGATCACATAGCATTACAGCTGCTTCAATTTGTATGTAAATGTTTTCCATCAAAAGTTTCTGGGTTTATTTATTTGAATTTTGGTAACGGTAAGTCCACTGAGACAATAGCAGTCCCTTTTTCAGGGACAACCCGGAAGAGCAACAAGAGCAGTACAGAGCAATTTCACAGAAAGATATATAGAATAATGCATAGAGAAGTGTGGTTTGTGGGGATTTTATGCACCTCGAGGTGTGTGATGCCCCGTAAACCCCATGGGTGAAGGCTGAGGGGTTTAAATAGCATCACACACCGAGGGGGTACATAAAATCCCCAGAAAAGCACACTTATCCATGTTTTATTTTTTATATTTACTGTTTTTTTGGTTTAAATTGTCTTTTTTGTCACTTTGTGAGAGTAACTGTTATCGCCGATAACAAGCTTTTCTCGCGCTGAGTGACTGATTGTGCAGTGCTTGTGAACATCCAGTGGGAGGACAGCTTGCTCGGCAGATTTTCTGGTGATGCTGCGGTACTGTTCTGTCTGTGGTTTACTGGCTCCATAAACCACATATGTAGTTTACTGGGCTGTTAGGCACTCGGTGGCAGTAGTTTACAACCACTAGCCAGTAAACATAATTACAATACAATGCAATTTCACAGAGAGGTAATTATAGTACCAAAGACATATCATATTAAAAAGAACGATGGTCATGCAGCACAGCAAAATACAGTAATGGTAGTAACATAAAATAAATAACAGGCTTGGCATCTAAAATATTACAGGTATACATAACCATGCCAACGTCAAACAATGAGAACATGTCAGAAAGGTATAATTGGTGATTTGGGATAGCCAAGAGGCAAGTTTAACACAAAAGAGGATCAGAGGGCAAAGGGGGGACAGAGGGCAAAAAGTGAAGCATGGGTAGGGAGTCAGGCAGGAAGAGACGGAGGGAAAACAGCAGGGTAAGAGTAGGTTAGGCATCATCCGAAGCAGGAGCAAGTAGCAGCTGCAGAGACAATGGTAATTTAAGTCTCTTGAAAACCAGAAATGTAAGGGAAGGGCTTAGATAAGCCTCTGGTTTAGAATACCTGCCAACAACTACTAGACTCATAACAGGGCAACACTGCTTCTCTCACGCTCGCTCGAGGACCTGGAATAACTTGCCTGCCAGTCTTAAGCCGATTTCTGCCCACCCACCTGCCCCTCCTTCAAATTCCTACTGTATATACTGCAGTGCTGTAAAAGCAAGGATTTGTTGACTATATTATCATTTGCCCATGTCTGCCAAAAATGTATATTTTGGCAAGATATTTGCCCCAAAAAAAAATAAATAAAATACCCAGAGCCATCTTTGCATTTATTCCCATACAAATTAACTTATTAATATTACTGCTACTAGCCCTCCTTGGCTCCCTCTTACTCATAAGAGGAGGGAGTAGTGATTTGGAGTTACGGTGGCTAGGTACTGAATCCAACTGCAGATACGGGCCTGGTAGCGATCTGGAGCAAGCACATGGAGACTGTCAACCTAAAATCTCAACACGCCTTTTCCCCTGCCCCAGCCCCATGTGATGGGCACACTGATAGCTGGCATTATAGGACTGCTTGGCAGGCATGGTCACCCATGTCACCAGCAGCACCTCCACAGCACTACCAGGAGCCACTACAAAACTGGTGCCACACCCTTCCGCCATGCCCAGGACAGCATTCAAGCCCTCCCTGTCAGCCTCTGCTCCTGTCATTCCAAGCTCAGGGTGTGAACCCGGTTGCCAGAATGCAGACCAGCCTCCTCCTCCCACAATTACTCATTATGTTGCTTGCATGCATGTGCAAGAAACATAGTGCCATCATCCGAGTTTTCGGAGGTGTGAGCCCGCCTTCCCATGCAGTCAGTGTGTTTGCAGGTGCGGCCCCAGTTCTCAATCACTGCTGCAGCTGTCTGTGACAAGCTGAAAATGCAATGGCATACAGTTCAAAGGGAGAGCTCCGCTTCAGTGAGCAGAGCTCTCTCCCCACTATGACGCACACACGCAGCAAGCCGCGCACGTGCGTGCTGATGTGTCCCCATGCACACATTGTGGCCGATGGGGTGTCCAACCCCGCTGGCTCCACCCCCCAACAGTTGTGTCCAGGTGCCACGCTGGGAGCCCCCCAGCGCAGGAAATCTTGTTTTGGCCGACGGGGTGCCCAATCTCCCTGCCTCCATCGCCCTGACCAGCTTTTTCCTACTGCCACGCTGGGAGCCCACACCAGCATGGCAAACGTCCCCGCGTCTTCTTAAAAACAAAAACCTGTGAATAAAAAAAACGGTCCCTTGTAGTCTCCCTGTCCCTGTCCTCTCCCACAACCCGCACCCACCCACTGCGCACTTCTGCCTCCCCACACCCCCTCCATACTTACCTCCGGAGCTCGGCGCGACGATCATCGGTGGACCGGGAACACGTCTGCACTCTTCAAATCCGACCGCGAACTGAGGAAATGCCGGTAAGCTGTATAATGGGATATATAGGGTTTTTTCAACTTTGTTGCATAGCTCTGGCATTTTTGGGAATTTTGGCCCCAAATTTTCAACATGGGGTTTTTGGGACCCCTCCTCATGAATTCTTGCACTGTCATGGCGTTATTCGGGCCCAAAGGGTGATTTCGCGGTCACTGCATGAAATCACCTTTCAGAACTGGTTAACGAAACGACACTGCCAGTGTTAATAAGGTGGGCTCTCAAAAAGCCTATGTTGAAAATTTGGTGAAACAATTCCTTGAAAATGGCTGTTTTATAGAAAGTGTGCTGCAGTTCCTACGACGCTGTAAGTTTCATGAGACTTTTCAATATTTTACTTCCAGATTTTCAACATTGCCATTTTACCACACCTCCTTATGAGCAGTACAGCTGTCAGTTTTCATCCTGCCCAAAACGTGTTTCCGGCCCATGTAGCGCATAATGGCGCAGTCGGGTGTGCGAACTCAATGTATGGGACACATTAAGAAAATTACAGTGACACTGTTCATGAGCAGAGGTCATAAAATGGCTGTTGAAAATTTGGTGAAAAAATTCTAAAAATGACTGTTTTACTAGTGTGTGCTAGGCAGTTCCCACGCGACGTCAGAAGTTTGCGAATTTTCAATATTTTCACTCCAGATTTTCAACATTGCCATTTACCAATCCTCCTTATGAGCAGTGCAGCTGTCATTTTTCACATCTTGCCCAAAACGTGTTTCCACCCATGTAGCGTACAATGGCGCAGTCGGTGTGCTAACGCAATGTATGGGACACATTAAGAAAATCACAGTGACACTGTTCATGAGCAGAGGTCTTAAAATGGCTATGTTGAAAATTTGGTGAAAAAATTCCTAAAAATGACTGTTTTACGAGCGTGCGTTGCGCAGTTCCTACGCACGCTCGTAAGTTTGCGAATTTTCAATATTTGCACTTCAATGACTTCCAAATACCTAAACAGCACATAGAAGCAAACAACATTTGGCATTGACAAATGCTTGTTTTCAATTGTGCTGTAATGTTTGAAGTGCAAAAACAATGTCTGCCTGCAGACTTGCAACAAGTAGTTACAGATTCTACAAGTAGTTACAGATTCAAGGTTAATGTCAAAAAGATGACATTATTCAACAGTGCATTTTAAAGCCAACTTTGAAAAGAGAAGATAAATAGGGCAAGTTATTTTCCAGTTGAGAGTATATATTTATGTCTACAGTTAAATACAACTTCTGTCCTGCAAACTTGACAACAACCTGAAACACTGGAACTTTAGTCTTGAATGACCACTCAAAAGCTCTTACACAGTGGTTTTATGCACATTGTGTGACAGTGACTTTGAACACAATGCACAATGTCAAAACATTTAATTGGTCATTAAAAACGCATAGAACATGTCCGAAAACTCTAGCGTAGGTTTTTTTTTCTTTTAAACCAGAAGAGGCACACAAAGCTGAAAACTTGTTTATGGGTGCAACCTGGGAGCACAAGGAAGTTAAGTGACGTCGCTCAGGATCACATAGTATGTAAGGGGGGCTGTGGATTCAAACCCAGGTCTCCCGGTTTGTAGCTTGGAGCCTTAAACCACTGCTCTGTACTGCCTTCCTTTAAATTTGTTGTGGAATAGTATACTGTTGACAGGCTAATCACTTATTTCTGTTCTCTTAAAATGTATTATTGTTTTCCAGGCCTAACATTATTCCACTCTTTCCATCAGGTATTCCAATAAAATTTGATTAAGGTGAAAAACAACAATTTTGTAATTAAGCGATGTGCTTTAGAATTTCATATGCAGTCATTACGTTGGCTTGCTGTTTAAAATTGAAATAAAGTATTGAACCTGCTTGGAAAACCTTAAGCAAATGAAAAAAAAATTCAAATAAAGCAACATACTGGTTTTATATTACTTACCTTGGAAGATTGCATTTTTTAAGTTCTGTCTTTTTATAAAACACCATTTCGCCTTAGGTAAATATGTGAATTGTGGCCTTTGGTGGGTGGGCTGCTTTAATTTTGCTACACATCTATTTTGCCGTAGTGGCTTTCTTTCCTGGGATAGCACATGCTGTTTTCGTGCTGTGCTTTCATCAGTTTTACACAAAGCAGAGCATACACAGCAGCTCACCTTGTTTTGTTAAATGAGTAATTCTATGTTGTTGTAAGATATCCAGCTTTTCTTGTCTGAAATACTTATAGCATTATGCCCTGCCTGAAGCCAAAATGTACACCCAGCGAGTTCTCGGGAAATTCAGATTCAGTAGTGATACTCTGGAACTCAAGCTATTACACCGTGCACTTGATGCCGTCATAATCCCCCTCACCAAACTACTAAATCTGTCCCTCTGTCTAGAACAATTCCCCCGACAGTGGAAAGCTATGGTAGTGACTCCAGTCCACAAGAGTGGTGATAGGGCCTCCCACAGCAACTACTGCCCAATATCCATCCTTCCCCCACTGTCTAAAGCCTTGGAAAGGATCATATCTGATCAGCTGACTGAATACTTCGCTAAGTACAATCTGCAATGCCACCAGCAACATGGCTTCAGGAAGGGGTACAGCACCACCTCAGCCCTTCTTGAATTTACCGATTTTATCCATAAAGCTCTCGACTGTGGGCACATCGTAGTATTTACACTGACTGTACGAAAGCTTTTGACACAGTTAATCATGCTCTCCTAGTAGCTGGCCTCCCTGCCACCAGTCTCTCTCTCAGGCGGCCACCTCCTGGTTCACCAATTACCAAAGAGGGAGGACACAGCATGTCAAAATCCTTGACACTCTTTCCTCCAGCCTACCCGTTCAGTTCAGCGTCCCTCAAGGTTCAGTTCTTGGTCCCCTTCTCTTCAGCCTTTTCCTCAACACCCTTCCACAAGCCTACTCCAGCAATCTTCTCCTCTATGCAGATGATGCTGTCATCTTTTCCAGTCACCGGACACCCCCCGGAGAACACCCTTCGAAAGAGCTTCACTGAAACAGAGTCCTGGTTTGCCCTCCACAAACTCATAAATTAATTAGAAAAATATTAAGGTGGTGTTATCGCCAACCCCCAAAACAAACACAAGGGGCATGCCTGAGCATCCTCAACAGCCACCACCTACCACTGGAGCAAGTTACCAGCTCCAAACATCTCAGGATAACCCTTTGACTGCTCTCTGTCCTCTCATGAACATGTTAACCTGGTCGGTAGGGCTGTGAACACAAGAACTGGGCTATCTACAGGCACAGGAACTATATGACCACCACTGATGCCCTTCGCCTTGCAGTAACAAGTTCGGGTTTTCCATAATTGATTATGGAATTGTCATCTACAGCTTTGCAACTGACATTATCGTAATAGAATTAAGTTTGCTCTTCTCAAAGCCTGCTGTCTGGTCACAGGTGTGACCAGACTCACCCACATCGACCTCCATGACCAGATTAGCTGGCTAAACTTCAAAGGCAGGCTTACCTACCAGTCCTGCCGACTGGCTAAAAAGATATGCCTTGGTCTCACTCCTCCCTCAGCACAGAAACCTCTTACTTGGACTGTTACCCACCCCATGGTACGAGGAGTTCCACCAAAGCCTCATACCAAGTCCCTTTCTGTAGGACTACCCAAGGGCAGTGGGCATTCTTATAGTGGGGGTAGGAGGAAGTAGGCTGTTGGTTAACTAGGATCTGCAGCTTATCCAATAGGTAGGGAAATGGGCAGACTGGGTGGGCCAAGTGGTCATTATCTGCCGTTAAAGTCTATGTTTCTATGTAGAGCACCTGTTTGGCTAAATAACCTCCCTTCTGATCTCCTGGAAGAACCCAAACTAGGTCCTTTTAAATCCAAACTCTGCCAGCACCTACTTGATACCAAAAGCTGTGACTGTCTCTAGCTTGGGTGGGTGCCCAGCCCTCCACACCCCCATGTCTACCTCTACTTCTACTTGTTACTGGTGAATAAGTCAACTCAGACGGTTTCTGCTTAGCCAAGTACTTCCGCTACTCTGCCTTGTACACTGACTATTCTAATACTTCCCTTCTTACCTCCTGCATTTTTCCATCTTTATTCCTTAATCCTCTGTATTTAACAAAGTCCTTTTTGGATTGCTTCCACACACAGGTGGACTAGAGGAGGTGGAGTAGCCATATACGTCAAGGATAAATTTCCAGTTTCAATTATACACTCTACCTCAGTCCCAAACGAGTTTGAATGCCCGTCGTTGAAAATTGAAATTGCAGATGGAGCTTCAGTTTCTGTAAAGGTTGTTATAGGCCCCATCAGCGGACTGCAGCTGCTAAAACATCTTTGCAACATACTGTGTTCTGCATCCTCAGAGTTTATTATACTAGGGGACCTAAACATAGACTGGCTCTCCAGCGCATCTGCTCCTCTAAAAACAGCCTGTCTCCCTTTGGGCGTCGCAGCTATAAGTGAAACCACACATCCTAATAAGAGCAACCCTAGTAAAAGTACTCTGTTGGATATAATTTTAGTTAACAAGCCCCACTTATTCTCTCATGCTGGTGTCTTCTTTTCTGATATCAGTGATCACTGTCTTATTGCATGTGTATGGTCAACCCACAAAACTACACCAGGCCTGGAATTTTCCTTTAAAAGGTGTACACATAACTTTGATACAAATGGGTTTATCGTAGAGATAAGAGACTAAGGGTTACATCTTGGAGGCACCACTGGGATCGCCTGTTTATGCCATGTCATGCCCAGCATGGAACCCCCCAGTTATGTGCATTGAAACCCTTAAAATGGCTGCCATCTTCTAGCTGTTCAAAATGTGTTTTGGTGACAAATCTTACTCTAGGCTGCTCACTGCTGGTCAGTTAGAGCTATGGGGTGTGTACCCCTAGTGGCCAAAAGTAGAATTGCACCCAAATTTAATTTACCGGTAATTGTAAAATCTTGCACTATTAATGGTCCCCACGGTAAGCAACATCTGATTAACACTCACTATTGTTTGCTGCTTAGAATAGTATGCATTTGTCTAGAATAGGATGCTTTAAACTACATGCCTAGCTAAATGGGAGGCAGTATACAGCAGTGGTCTAAGGCTCTGAGCTGCAAATTTGGAGAGCTGGGTTTGAATCCCACAGCCCCCTCTTGCATACTGTGTGACACTGAGCAAGTCACTTAACTTCTCTGTGCTCCTGGGTCACACCAGTAAACAACCTTTCAGCTTAGTGTGCTACTCCAGGTTAAACAATTGGAAAAAAAATGTTGAAATGTTTTAAGGAACTGCTTAGATGTCACTTAAGTGTGCCAGGCTTGGCACCTGCTTGGTGAGGACACCAAGATTCGCTACCAATTTTGGGGCTTACCTTAGTCCACGTAGCTCCCGTTTGCTCTCCTCCATTAGTGCCTTTGTCTGCCTGCTATTTTGTTTTTCTGGTGCCCAGCTTTTGGGCTGCAAAAGCCAGCTGCGCATCCACTCTGCTTTGGCACCCCCAGAGCCATGGATATCGTGCACACACAGTGCGGTGCCTTTAATCTCCCAACCACTTTAATTGCAGTCGAGCAGGAAAGAGTCCAGCTATCCAGTGTCCCCATCTGCTAAATGGGACCCAGTGACCACTCAAGGGCCCTGAGAGTCCGTTCTGTACATATTTAAAAGATCCACTAACTGTTCGTGATCAGGGCTTATGAATATTAATGAGCCGGAGCCTGATCATCATGAATAGTCATGAAGGAGCCTCTGCCTTTGGGGAACAGTGTTTTCGGCAACTGCTGAAAGGGAAATAAATGAAAATAAATAAATGTAACTGCTGTGTGGGTTACTGGAGGCAAGTGCCCAAGAAAGAAATGTTTAACTAAATAAATAAATACTTAAATCCTGGCTGCACCAGTATATGTTGGGACTCAGAGTGACAGCCTGCCTGCTGCAAACAGGGGGTAAGAAGGTCTGAAGGCACTTAGGGTGGATAAGGCTCCAGGTCCTGATGGTATGCACCTTTGGGTGTTGAGGGAGATGGTGGAGGCGTTGGCTTGGCTGCTGGCTGACCTGTTCAGCACCTCCCTGGACAAGGGGTGCATGCCACAAGACAGGAGGTTGGCTCATGTGGTGCCTATCCACAAGAGCTACCCAAAGGATGAGCCGGGTAATTACAGACCTGTCAGTCTCACTTCCATAGTGGGTAAACTTATGGAAGCAATTTTGAAGGAGAAACTGGCAACCTTCCTGGAGGTCAGTGAGCTCCAGGATGGGCAGCAGCATGGGTTTGTCTCAAGGAGATCATGCCAGACCAGCCTAATAGAATACTATGACTGGGTCACAAGGGAGCTGGACAAGGGCCATGCAGTGGGTGTCCTATATCTGGAATTCAGCAAGGCCTTTGATTCGATCTCTCATGGGTGGCTGGGGGCAAAGCTGGAATATGTAGAGGTGGGGCTAAGATGGCTAACTGGATCAAGAATTGGCTGGAAGATAGACTGCAATGGGTGGTTGTGGGGTGGGAACTCTCATCTCCTAAGCCAGTGACCAGCAGTGTGCCACTGGGCTCTGTGCTGGGGCTGGTGTTGTCTGGTCTGTTCATATCGGATATTGCACACGGGGTTGGGAGCAAGATCAATTTGTTCATTGACGACACCAAGATGGGGGCTGTTGCGGATGACATAGAGGGGTGAGAAGCTACAGGGTGGCCTAACCAGACTTGAGAAATGGTTGGCAAGGTGGCAATTGGATTTTAATGCAAAGAAGTTCAGTTATGCACTCTGGGTGAAGAACCTGAGGAGGGAATGTTGGTTGGGTCGGTGGGTGCGGTTAGGTGTCACTGAGGAGGAGAAGGATCTAGGGTCATAGTAATGGGGAGCATGAACAACTCTGCTCAGTGCAGGATAGGCTGCAGCTAAGACCACTAGGATGCTGGGGTGCATTGCGCAGGGGTTCTCATCTAGGCACAAAGATGTGATCCTGCCCCAGTACAGGTCCTTGGTCAGGTCACAGCTAGAGTACTGCGTGCAGTACTGGTGTCCATATCTGATGAAGGATATCAGAATGCTCTTGGCGGTGCAGCATAGGGTGACAAAAATGATACAGAGAACAGAAGGCAGACCCTACGAAGAAAGGCTGAGACACCTGAGTTTGTACACCTTGGAAGAGAGAAGGGATCGGGGGGATATGAATGAAACTTTCAAATACTTGAGGGGGATTGACAGATCTGGCACAGAGGGGTTGTTTAAGCTGAGGAAGCAAAGGGACATGAGGGGGCACGTGCTAAGATTGGAGGGTGGCAGATTCAGAAGGGAGATGAGGAGGCATTATTTCACTGAGAGGGTGATGTCAAAACAGAACGCTGTACCAGAGGAGGTGGTGTCATGCAGGATGGCGGAAAGTTTCAAAAGGGCATAGGACAGTGTGGGGGGCTGGTAAACAATGTTGAGCAGTTTCTGGAGGTGAAAGGGGGATGGGGGGCCAGCTGCAATATATGGGTTCTAGCTGCACATTTGAGCAGACTAGACGGGCTGAGAGGCCTGGTTCTACTGGCAAGTTTCATATGTTCATAACCTACTACTCTATATGGGGATGGCTGTAATGCTGCAATGCCTTATTTATGCCTTTGGTGACCCTAGATAAGGTCCAGCTGCATTCCTTTGAGATCCCTAACCACTCACTCCCTTGAATGCTGACACCGATAGGACCAGCCACAACTCCCTGACAGTACTTAATCTAGGTATGAGCTTACTATCCTCTATGGAGATGGCTGTAAGTTGCAGCTTCTTACTTGCTGTTCACTCACCCTAGACAGGAATCATTTACAACCAGTTGCAGTCAATTCCTGATATTTGCGCTTGCTCGGACATACCATTTTTGGGCAGATCCAAAATTCCATACAATCAAAACTGTATAGAGATTGCTGGAGCTGCACCATAAAATGCACTTTCATGTCGTCCTTTCAGAGCAGCAGTTGAATTTCCACTTGCGGCGCCAGTGACCGGGTTTGGGAATGGACCGAGTCGTCAGAGGGGCCGGGTGGGGGGGGAGGATTGAGCATCCCAGGGACTACTCTCCTTCTCTGGGAGGAGGGCAGGGAAAATGTTTGATGCTTGATGGACCCCTGGTGGAGGCCAGAGGTACCGCAGCAACTGGCATTTGGAAGTTACTTGGAGTGGCGGGACGGACGCTGGACGTCATTGCACGTTCCAGCCCCCACGTACAGTCTACAAAATATTCTCCCACAGATGACCCTAGATGGAGCCTGCCCTGGCCTTCATCAACCTCCAGGACTGGCCCTCGGATCTAGTCCTGACTTGCGGTGCTGTACCAGGGCAGCATCGCACCCCACCCTTGGGGGCAAGCCAGGGGGTATCCGAGGTGACGCGGTCTAATGTGGAGGTGGAGGCAGGGGTCCGTGACCAGGCTGAGGTGCCGGGTCATCCATGGTGGGGGCAAAAAGTATAATAAATTTAAAAAAATGCACTTTCATTACTTAATATACTCACTTTTACCTTTTTATCGAAAGTGTCAGACTCATCGAAAACATACCTGTTTATCAAGTGTTGCACAATCGGATCTGTTTAAGTTTCACTGGGAGTGCAGCAGCTTTCCTGTTGTGGGATCTGCCTCACAATTCCACAGCAATTTTCTGACATCCTTTGACACTCCATCGTGCACCACAGGACAGCATACTAACTTCCCGGCTCACAGCAGAAATATTAAACTACTGCTTTCTGCATGGCTGCTGGTTCTGACAAACAGTCAGGCTGAAGCCAACTAAAACTTGCATGTATTTAACCACTGCGACCACAGTTAGCACCTGTTTAACAGGTGTGACTGACAGTGTTAATGTCTATGGAGCCCCTGGCCTGGAGGAAAAAGTGTACATACAGTTGTAATTTGGTGTGTATACCAGCAAATTTTTTATCACTAATTTCATAGGTCTGGAAATAGGAGATGTTACTACAGTCACTGTAAGGAACCCTAATCACAAACTATAGTGAGAAAAAAATAATGGGACCTACTGGGAACTGAACCCAGAGCCCTTGAATACCATCCCGGTGAGCTACAAGCTCACGTGGTTGGGCCAGGGGTTCCCGGACACAATTCCAGGTTACATTATTTCTTTCTCACTACACTTTGTGATTTAATTGCTAAGTAGTGGCTAATACTGCGCCAAAGATATCTGTCATCTCTGTAAGGAACCCTGTAGGTTTTCTCTAATTTCACTGTTCTCTCACTCTGGTCTACCACAATCAAGAGAGGATCATTTACGTTTAAATTTCTAGTTGGCTTATCACATTCATTTCTTTTCCTGATATTGCTTGCTGACATCAGAAGATGTCAAAGAAATGTCCAAAAGGCCAGCCCAGTGGTGTTGAGGGTTCACACCGTGACCCAGGTTCGAAGTGAGCTCGAATTGCTGGGGTCAGCAGAGAGGGCGAGGATCTAGTGTCTGACAACAGTTCCTCTCCCGGGATGGGGTGTCATCCACTCCTTGACTACCCCTTGGTGGAAGCTGGGTGGCAGCATCAGAGTTAGGAGGCAAGACGAGGCTATGAATGCACGTGGTGCCTCCACACACGCATGTTCATAGCCATGAGGGACGGTATCAGAAACATGGAAAACAGGGAGGGGTGACCAGAGACTTGTGACACCCTGCCAAGCCGACCAGTGTCCTGCTTCGCCACCGACAACCCAAACTGCCCTGATCTGGATTGTGTCCTGGGTGGAGGGGAGGATGGACTTCCCCTTCTCACCCCACCATGGGAGGAACCGTGGGGAATGGGGCCTGGGTACTGGGGAGAGGGATGGTCCCAGGCGGCTGGTAGGTGGAGTATCCTGCCTGTGGTCACCTGGGGTAAAAAGTATGAAAAAAAGAAATGTCATAAAAAGATCCTAGCCTCTCAAAGAAATTACTGTAGGAATAAAAATGTGAAGTTCCTCAGACGTATATTTTAATAAGAACATAATATAAGATTTTTCTCATACTGAAGCAGTGGTATTCAGCTGTCCCTGTGGTTCCTAGTGATGGGGATAATCTGGCATGCTGCTGACCAGGATTCATGCTCTCAGCTGGTGAAGTCAGCAGTGGTGACCAGCAGGGAGGGTTTGGAGCATCCAATGGACACACTTCTTTGGCAGGGAGGGTGCTCTCTGTACCCATACAACAGTGGCTCCTGTTGGTGGGATGCTCTCCTTTGGTGGGGAGGGCACTCACTGCACCCCTACTACAGTGACCTAGTTGTGGGACACTTTTCTTGGCAGGAGGGTGCTCACTGCACCCATACTACAATGCATCCTGGTGGTGAGATGCTTCCCTTGGTGGGGAGAGTGCTCACTGCAGTCCTACTACAGCGACTTCTGGGAGGGACACTCTTCTTTGGCAGGCAGGGTGCTCACTGTATCCCTACAAGAGTGGCTCCTGGTGGTGGGATGCTCTTCTGTGGTGGGGAAGGTGCTCACTGCACCCCTACTACAGTGGCGCCTGGTGGTGGGATGCTCTTCTGTGGTGGGGAAGGTGCTCACTGCACCCCTGCTACAGTGGCTGATGGTGGTGGGATGCTCTTCTGTGGTGGGGAAGGTGCTCACTGCACCCTGCTACAGTGGCTGGTGGTGGTGATGCTCTCTGTGGTGGGAAGGTGCTCACTGCACCCTACTACAGTGGCTCCTGGTGGTGGGATGCTCTTCTGTGGTGGGAAGGTGCTCACTGCACCCCTACTACAGTACTACAGTCGCACTTGGTGGTGGTATGGTAGAGGTTCCTTGATGGTGTGGTTGACCATGCAGCATCTGGCAACCCACTCATCCAACTACAGACATGCGGAGATCAGGAGGATGCGGGAGTAAAGTGATGTTAAGGCCGAACCCATGCACTGGACGACAGCTGGCCTGGTCCTCCAGCAGCAACAACCCCTGGCTACCCTTAGAAAACAAGCTAGCATTCCCAGGGCTCTGTTTGGCATACAAGCTACAACAGCCAGATGCTCCCCCAAGTCTGGCGAACCTATTGAACCTCAAACTGAGTAGCAGAGATCTCACATCCTTCGACCGCAAATTCTTCAGGTTCCCAGGGTTAGGTCCTCCTATGAATAGACATCTGCTAGAACAGTTCTCCCCAGACTCTGGAATAGTCTCCCTGAAGAACTGCGGGATTGTAAATCTCTCGCTGGTTTCAAGTCAGGATTGAAGTCACACCTGATTAAACTGACAACCTGTTCTTGCCACTGGTAACCCAGTACTCAGAATCTAGGTGGTGTTGCCTACACAGCTTCATGCTTGGGATAGTCCACTCATGTTCGAGCACAGCTCAGGTACCTAAAATACTGACACATGAAATTCAAACCTTGTGCTTGTGGCTATATCTTGTATCCGTTAACGCACTTTGTCATGTACTTGTCAACTTTGTATAATTCTCAATCGTATGTGTTGAACCTTTATTTTTCCCTCTAGGTACATAACTAATCCCACGCCGCCCCTGAAAAAGGGACTGTCACGGTCTCAGTGGGCTTACCCAGTTACCAAAATTTAAATAAATAAACAAACAGTGAATAACGGAAGGATCCCTTTAGCCACATCATCTCAGGTCAGACAGCACTTCCCCTGTAGGCCAGTGAAGGCCCATAGCAGGAACAAACTGCCAGTGGAGTAGATCAGATTGAAATGCATTCATCCACTAGACTCGAGGAGGCCCCTGACAGAGACATGGCGGTCCCAGATTAGACGTGGGCTGTATGGATGTCTGGATGGCATCACTGCAGAGAGCAAGAAGTGAATCTGGCAGCCAGATGGGATTACTGCAGGGACTGAAGGAGTAGCATGCCAGTGGGCAAATGTGGAGGTAAAAAAAGTAATATTCAAAATATGTTCCACAGGTCCCTTCTTTATTTGTGGCCCAATATAGGGCGACCCATTTTCCACAGTTTCCCACAACTGTAGAAAAACTGGCAAATTACAGTAAATGTTTTCAAAAATGTAGCACTCTTTTCCACAACTATGATCATTTTTCCCATAATTGCAGTAAAAAGTGATGAATTACGGTAATATCTTTCTGCAATTCGGTACTGTTTTCTGGGAGTGCATACTGCTGGACTAAAAAAAAAAAAAAAAGGAAAAACTGTGCAAAAAGGAACAATATGTAACATAGTGAATAATGGATGGGGAAGGGTTTGATATGAAAATTTAATGCACACCTGAGTTGTGGGATGCTACATAAACCCCGAGGGCAAAGCCCGAGGGGTTTATCAAAGCATCCCACAATGAGGGTGTGCATTAAATTCTCATATGAAACACCCTCCCATCTTTTATTTTTTATAATAACAGACCAGCAATTTTTCTCCAGCAGTTTGTGAGACTGTTTGTCCCCGCCCATATACAGAATGTTGGCCAATGAGGCAGCAGCACAGTTTGACTGGCATGGCTTATGAATGTCATAACAACCAGCGGTTGTTATGGAAAATATCTACCTGGTCAGTACATTGAAAGAAATTGCTGACCAGTTATTATAAATAATTATAGTTTGGGTGTGACCTCAGAGCAACCAGTGGTCTTTGACCCCTGCCGAAAAAGCAGTAAGCATCACTTCATAAAAACAAAAGGAAAGATTTTGAGCAGCAGAACTGCTACAAGGTCGTTCCCCATGTGTACTGAACACATACAATTTTACGTGCTGGTGTTCAAATGAATTGAACCTATTGCATAGAATACAATATAAATCACTGATTTGGGCTATAATATCACTTCAGTTCACCTCCACTTTTATGCAGATGACATGGTACTTTACAATGTAAGTCCAGACCCAGAGTCAGCACTAAAGACTCTGCAAGGTGAGTTTAATAGCTTGCAAATCAACCTACATGCATCCAAGCTCCTATTAAATGCCTCCAAAACTAAGTATACGGTACTGTCGCATAAACCCAATGCACCTCCCCCTGCAAGTGGCATCATCACACTCTCCAATGAATCACTCGAACTGGTAGGAGCCTTCAAATATTTAGGCATGTGGCTGGATGATAAATTGACATTTAACATACATATAGATGCACTCTGCAAAAAGCTGAGGCAAAATTAGGTTTTTATTTTTGCAATAAGTCTTGCCTCACCTGAGAAGACAACAAAAAAAAATACTTGTGCAGCAGGCCATGTTCCTTCCCCTGCTGGACTATAGAGATATTATTTACAGAAGCGCCTGTGACAGGGTAGAATAGGACACTGTCCCATTTGTTTTGGAGAAAGTGTTTAAAATGCAAGGATCTGTATTCTTTCCTTTTCTGTCTCTTCTGTCTGGTTGCGCAACCAAATGTTCCTGTGAGACCTCGTACTTGATCAACCCGACCAATCTCACAATCCTTTGCCTCTCACTGTCTCTCAGTTTTCGCTTGCTGTCTTTCTTCCTTGCATATCTATATCTGCTAATATAAAATCTATGAGAATCAATGTATGGAAATGTAGCTGATATTGGGATCACGTTTGTTTAGAAAATTGTGTTACTGTTGAAATGTATGTATCTATAATTTGAGATAACTGTAAAAAGCTAGAGGTTACTTGGGTGCAAATGCCTGAGCCTTTTGCAGTTGCTGTGGGGACCTCAGAAAGTTCTCAATGTTCTAGCAGCTCCTGAAATTTACAAAGAACAGGATGCTTGAAAGGATGAGGGTTGAAAAGTGTTATAAAAACAGCTAAGCTGAGCTGCAAGGGAGATTTTTTTATAAAAAGATTTTATTTTGCTTCTGTATATAGTTATTCTGAACAGGTTTGTTTCATTTTATGTTACTGTAACTACAAACAAACAGTTTTGTGGAATTTTACAACTGCTCCTGGGCTTTCTCTATGCTTCCTGACCTGTGCCTCGATGACAGTGCCACAGACTCACAACTGGGTCAGTTAGACATGCTGTACCAGAAAGCATTACGTTACATCAGTGAGTTACCAACTGTCATGCATAACTGTCTTCTATATGGTAATAGGATGGCCATTGCTTAATATTAGAAAACTGCGACACACCTAAACTTCTGGTCCCTTAAAGCTTTTCATAACTCACTACCCACATATATTTCCTCACTTGTCATCAGGTCCCAAAGCCCTTATGGACTAAGAATGCATAACATCATCTTGCTTGATGTTCCCAGGTATTGTACAAAATACAGGTGGATGGCTTTTAGTTGGTCCACCGCCAAAGCATGGAACACCTTTCAGACAATAATCAAGCTTCCTGCCCAGGTCTCTACCCGGTCTCTCCAATCTCTTCTCAACTAATACAGCACAGACAAATGCATCTGTCATTAATACCCCACCCACGCTCAATTCTTCTTGTTGTTGCTAGTGCTCCTTTACATATTGCTCTTAGTTGTGGATTTGCCAAATGTTGCAGTATTCATATTTATATATGTACGCTGTATATACAACAGTCTCATTATTCTTTTTATATATCTTGCTGCTAGAGGTCTGTTGCTTTCAGGTCTAATTATCATATGTTCTGTGGTCACTAATTGTTATTGTGGTCAGAATCTATTTTCCTGCAATTTTTCTTCAATTGTATGACCTTTTCTTCCATATTCACGGTTAATTGCTTTTCAGTGTAGGCTCACTGATAATTGCCTCTATGTAACTTGTACTACCAGATGTTATCGTGTGTTGAAAGCTGTAATATCCTTGCATGTATGTATTTTTTTTAATTATTGTTCTGTCCTTCTCAGGACCTCCTTACAAATGAGCCATGCTCAATGGAGTTTCTTCCTGGTAAAATAAATAAATGAAAATGAAATTAATGTTAATACCATCACCGAAACCACTCTTATGGTTGTAACAGTGGCTTCAGGTGCATCCTTAGGGTATGAGATCACCCGAACCAAAGGAGAGTGGTTCTGATACCCTCAGAATGTAGGTGAGACCACTCTTACAACCATACAAATGGTCTCTGTGGTGGTATTAATATATTATTGATCAAACTCGATCAATGCAATAATATATACATTTTAAAAAAAAACTGCCTCAAATGTGACTGTTTCCAGGGCATCTGCACGTGAGACACTCTTCACAGAATAAGTGTCTCTTGCACAGAGGAAAGGAGCACTCTGATTGACCAGGACTGCTCTTCGATCTATAAAGTGAGAAGACAGTACAGGCATTAAAGATAAGCATGGCGAATTTCTGCTTACCATCAGAATTACAGGGCAGGTACATTACCCTGGGTAGTAAGGTGGGTGGAGAATCCCTATAAATAAGTACATGTCTGTACAACTTACATTTTGGTCCATACTTATGTTGGGGGGTTCGGGGACTTGATGGAGTCTCTTCTGACCTTAAAGTACCATATTACTTTGTTATGTTACTATGTGGAAAAATCCCATTTAAATTTATTTCAAAAGTTTTACCAAACATACTGAACTGATATTGACTTGTTTCCAGATGCGTCCTGGGGGGGAAGGGGAAGACAAGACAAGACAGTGCAAATACAATGATCAAAAATGCAACAGTATAGAAATGTGTGTAACAAAATGAGCAAATTACAGGCAATGGTTCTGAGCAGAAATTATGCAATGCAATAGCTTGCAGAAGAAGAACAGTAACAATCATATGCAGTGTACTTAGTCCTGGGAGACCAGAGGGACTGGCAAACATCTTATCTGAGCTTATTGTAACCCCCTACCAATTTGGGAGCTTACCTTAGCACGTAGCTCCCATTTGCTCTTCTCCATTAGCCTTCGTCTGCCTGCTATTTTGTTTTCTGGTGCCCAGTCTTGTGTGCCCTGCTTGCCCCAGAACAGCCCAGGTGTTAAGTTTAGCCCTTTCAGGCTCCAAAAGCCAACCATGCTGCTTTGGCACCCTGGTGCCTTGAGCTCACACACGGAAATGCGCACTTTTGATCTCCCGACTGCTTTAATTGCGGTCGAGCAGGAAAGAGTCTGGCATTCCGTGGCCCCATCAGCTAAGTGAACTCCAGTCACACACCAAGGGCCCTGAGAGCCCATTTCTGTAAATATTTAAAAGATGCACAAACTGTTTGTGATTGGGGCTCATGAATATTAATGAGCCGGAGCCCCGGTCGTCATGAATGTTCATGAGGGTACCTCTGCCCTCAGGGAACAGTGTTTTCGGCAACTGCCAAAACGTAAAAATAAAATGAAAATAAATAAATGTAACTGCTGTGTGGGTTGTTGGGGGCAAGTGTCCAAGAAAGAGAAATGTTTATCTAAATAAACAAATACTTAAATCATGGCTGCACCAGTATATGTTGGGACTCAGAGTGACAGCCTGCCTGCTGCAAACATGGGGTCAGTAACATCGGTAGCAGCGACAGGCAAATGGACTGAGAGATTTGCTTAAACTGAGCAGTGACATTAAGGACACACCAGTGGCTATTGAACTGTGGGGCATTTGGGCAAATATAATACTAATTCTGGCTGCACCGGGACTTTATTTGGGGACTGCATTAATTCTGCTTAAGGAACTGTGTGTTCAGCAGCCATCACAGAGCAACCACAGTCAATCAGAAAGCTAAAATTTTAAAGTCAGGACTTGTGGGACATTTGCCATAGCTCATGGGTAACAACCAAGTGCTTCTGGGGAACTGCAGGGACTAAATTAGGGTGCCAAAACAGCAGTCCAACTGTGCATCGAGGAGGCTTTATGCTTGCCCTCTGAACAGGGCTGCTACAGCTCCCAGTGGTGGGCAGGCTCCTCTCCAGCCGCCGACCGAGACCAGGACCCCAGACAAAATCAAGCTCAAGCTGCTTGCCCTCTGACCAGGGCTGCTACAGCTCCCAGTGGTTGGCAGGCTCCTTCCAGCCACGACCGAGACCAGGACCCTGGACAAAACCAAGCTCAAGGTACGGTGAAAGTGCACCCTATCGGATTGCAGGTGCCGCCTGGCAGTCGCAGCTGATTGGCTCCCCTGTCTCTCTCTCTCTCGACAGGGCTCCAATTGTGAAATTACATTAATTTTTGCTGTTTAAACTGAAACCTGCCTGTGTAAAGTAAGGAAAAATATAAATCTATGTTTGAAGTTAGAGTACTAAGTGTTTGCAGCTTGTTTCTGAATCTGTGAAACCCCATCCCCCTTACTGAGCCAGCCGACAGGGCACTGACTGTGAAATTACATAGATTTTACTGTTTAAATTGAAACCTGCCTGCGTAAAGTAAGGAAAAGATATAAATCTGTGTTCCAAGTTAGAGTGCTAAGTGTTTGCAGCTCCTTTCTGAATCTGTGAAACCCCACGCTCCCCCAGCCGGCTCTCTTTGGTGCCCAATTTCTCCTGGGCTATTGTTCTGCTAAATCTCCCAAACCCCATGCCTCTTACTGTCTTCTAAATTTTCGGCCTCCACCGATTAAACACTCTCTCTGCCTTCCTCTTCCTCGACCTCACCCCCACCAGCCTCCTGCAGCCTTCCATTGGCTCCCTCTACTCTAGAATTCCCATTCTCTCCGTTTTACCTTCTAGGCCTATTGCCCATTTTCCCTCCTAGGGGCCAACCAACACATTTGTCCCAGCAAATCTCAGGCTGCTTTCTCCTCGTAATTACCTCCTTGTTTGAGAAGCTGCTACAAAATCCCGGCACCATGTCCACCGTGGTTAGCGTTTTACCTCTACTCAGTTGTCTGTTCTCCTGCCTCCTACCACTCCTCTCCACCATGCAGCCTACCTTTCCCATGCCCCCTTCCCCCTACTTGGCTCCTATTGTAACTCCTCCTTGCCCCTCCAACCCTGCGCTTTCTCTTCTACCCACTCCTACCTGGGCACACTCCACTATATGTCCCCCCCTTTTCTAATCAAGCCCTCTCCCTCCTGGACTCTCCTGCACCTACTTGCTTCTCGCCCCACCCGTTACTCACACAAATGTCCATCCTTGCCCCCACTCACGGCAGGGCTCTTCCATTCCAAGCTACCTCTGTATACTAGCCCAACACCTATCCTTCACTCTCCTCCTCCTCCTTCTCGTAGCGGGAGACATACACCCAAATCCTGGGCCCTCAACCACCACATCCTCACCAGCCTCAGCCGGCACCCACACCCTGCATCCCATCCCCTCTCAACTGCCAGGTTACTCCCTCCACAAAGGCCTCTGTCTCCTTCACCTAAATATTCGTAGCCTATCACTTAAAATCGACCAGCTACAAGTTTTCGCTTCCCTACATGCCCCTGATGTCCTCATCCTCTCTGAAACTTGGCTTAACAAAAACATTCCCGACTCCTCAGTTGCAATCCCTGGTTACACGATGGCCCGCCAGGACAGGGCCACGAGAGGTGGCGGCGTAGCCATCTACATAAGTTCGGACATACGCTACGAAATAATTTTATCTAAAACTGAACCTAAAGATTACGAACTCTTGCTGCTCCGGCTCACACTACCTTTCTCGCTGCCCATATTCGTGGCCGGAATCTACTGCCGACCAGGCACCCTGCCACAATTGTTACTGACCTTCTTACACAAATCAGTTCACGAGCACCGACCAGGGAGTTATATGCTATGGGTGACCTTAACCTAAACTGGTTAGCCCCGGGCCTCAACAAAACCTGGACGGATGTCGCTGCCCTCAATTTAACCCAACTCGTCACTGAGCCCACTCACCTAAACCTTAAATCAGGTAACCACCCTTATCGACTGGGCTCTGACCTCCCATCCTCACAGAGTCATCCAAACAGGCCTACTCCCTGACTCTATGAGTGATCACCATGTCATCGACCTTGTTTGCAAAATCCACCATCTCAAATCCCCTAAGTTCTTAGTCCAATGGTCATTCAAATCCCTAAACTCGCTCTCCTTCTAAATGACCTTGTTCTAGCTAACTGCTCCCCAACCTGATAGATGACACCCTATTTCACTTCAAAAACATGTTCCTTAAGATATGAGGATTCCCATGCCCGGCTACGATGTACTAGGGTACGCGGTACCCGCCTGCCTTGGATCTCCCAAGAGCTCACAGCTTGTATGAATGCCCGTTACTCAGCACGGTAAGCCTTCAAAGCCTCAGCCCTACCTCAGGACCTCTCCCACTACCGGCATCTGCGCAACATGTGCACTAGATCAACTCAGCTAGCTAAAGCAGAGTACTTTAGACCCTCCCTCCAATCTAACCTTAATAGCCCCTCCAAATTCTGGAAGGTCATACACTTCCTCTTCTCACCCCCAGCGGTCAAGCCCTTGCCTCTCCTTAATGTAAACAACTCCACACTCTCGGATCCTATCTCAGTCGCTGCTAAGTTTAACTTATATTTCTCCACCTGCGCTTCCTCGCTCCTTTCCTCCTTAACCCCCATGTCACCATCTCCACCACCTACAGGGCAGAAACTACCTCAAAATACAGGTGTTTTCTCCTTCAGGGAAATCTCTCCGGATGAAGCTCTAAAAGCCCTGCTAACATTAAGCCCCTCAAATGGGAATTCCCTGGATGGACTAGACCCCAGTCTTCTGTTCCTCTCAGCCTCTGCCATAGCCACCTCTATTGCCTACCTCCTAAATTTATCCTTCGCCACTGCATCTGTCCTTCTATCCTGGAAGCACGCCATTGTCATCCCTCTCCACAAAGGGGGTGCCTCCTTCTTCCTCTCAAACTATCGGCCAATCTCCCTCCTTCCTGCTCTGTTGAAGCTGCAAGAACACTTAGTGCTTAGTCAGCTAACTATCTCGCCGACTCAAATTTCTTCACACACTACCAGTCTGGATTCAGGAAAGATCACTCCACTGCCACTACTAAGGCTCACTGACACCATCCAGTCTGGAATGGATAGAGGTCTCATCACCTCTGCCATTTCCATTGATCTGGCCAAGGCCTTCGATACAGTCTCCCACACACTGTTACTATCTAGCCTCTCTGACTCTGGCCTCTCCACTTTTGCTACTGCCTGGTTCAGTGCCTAACTTACAGACTTCACTCAATCTCTCTCAGGATTGCGGATGCCATATCCCTCCCTCCCCATGTCCACGGAGTCCCCAAAGATCGGTGCTTGGCCTATCCTATTCTCTGTTTTTCTAAACAAGCTGCCCCAAACTTGTTCTGTCTCCTCAATCCACATGTATGCTGACAATACTGTCCTATTTTCTTCTTGCTCCTCCCCAGCCTCAGTTGCCTCTACCCTCCAGGTGGATTTTAACAAAGTCCAGCTCTGGTTCAACTCTCACCAGCTCTCTGTAAATGCTAAAAAAACTGTAACTATGACTTTTGGTACATTCCAACGACTAGCCAGGCTCCCTCCCTCCCACTTTTCCATACCCTTGATGGGTCAGAACTGGAGGACGTCACCTCTTTCCTGTATCTTGGAGTTTGGTTTGACCGCCACCTCACCTTCGCAGTCCATGCTGACTCTATACTAACAAAACTCTGCCCCAAGCTCGGAGCTTTATATTGGAAGTGTTCTAGCCTTCCCTATCCGGTCCATCGTGAGCTTATCCAGAATATGATACGTCCCTCCTTTGATTATTGTGATATTGTTTACAGTGCTGCCCACAAGTCAGTTTTATCCAAACTGGATACCCTTTTTAATGCTTTCTGCCAGTTCGCTCTTGACGCTCCTCCTTGCACCCACCGTGCACCGTTGCAAGCTATACCGCTCCCTTGATCTCCCCTCCCTTGAGAACCACCGCCCAATACACTGTGCCAAGTTTATCTCAAAGAACTGGTTTGGTACCCTCCCAGTGTATCTGACCTCCATACTATTGCCCCTCTGGCATCCACCCATGCTCTGAGGTCCCTAGACTCCCAGCTCCCTGTTAGTCTCCAGACGTCAGACCCAAGCTGGCCAGGCCACCTTCTCTCACTGCTTCCCTCAATTCTGGAACTCTTTCCCCTCTGAAATTCGCCACTCTTCCTCTATCCGCTCACTATCCTATGCCCTTGCCAACCACTGCTCAGTAAACTGCTCCTGCAGCTAACTCTCCAATCTTTCTACCTCAGACACTCCTATATTTCTTCTCCCAGTAGGCCCAATGGTGCTACTTCGCTAACCACACCCACCTACTGCACTTGATCCCAACTTTTGAGCTAGCTAGCTTGCACTTACCCCTATCTCATTATATACCACAACCCAATACCTTAGCAGGATTTCCTCATTGTAACTGTTACTCTCGACTATTAGGGTATATGTATTAATCCACACTCACCTATTCCTGTCAAACATATGCAGCTGTATTATCTAATTATATGTTTTCAAGGTATAAAGCATGACTTCCCCATGTAATTGCTACTATACTATAAGTAAGGGTAAATTGTCCTCTACGCCCAACTATTTCTGTCATATGTTTTCAACTGTATTGTAATTGTATGTATATATCTCAGGACCTGGACTACCCTTGTCTTCTTCCCCACTGTACCCCTCCCCCCAGGCCGCACCGGGAGACGAGCAGTTCTTGCTCAGTGTGCTTTTCTTGGTGAAACAATTTCAATAAATAAATAAATAAATCATTAATTTCTCTGACTGACAAGCTTTCCAGTCAATCACAGCCAAGGCAACCTCAAGCTTCAGCCAATGGGGAGCCTCAGGACAGCCCCATAAAAGACTGTGTTTTCAGCAAATTTTCAGATTTGAGCATGAGTCCCCCACGGGGTTGGGGGGCTCAGGGCCCCAGCAATGCAACTGGGCCTGATGATCCAGTGTAAGCCCCTCCACCCAGGAGGGTTTTTTTGCCTTCTTTGCCAGTAAAATTAAAAGTAATTTAGTTAAAGCAGAACCTGCTAGCCTAGGGGTTGCCAGAAGAATGTCTTCCAGGCAGGCGTGTGCAAATCCCATTGCCCACTGTCTGAGCAAGTAAACTTCATTGAAGGGCAAGTACAAAAACAGAGTTAATTTTATTGTAATTAATTGGGAAAGTGAAAATTCAGCTACATTAATGGCTGGGCGAGTAATAAAAGTTTTATTTGAACACCCCTGCCTTCAGGTGCAGCCTTATCTTCCACGCCGGGAAGAACGTGGACGACAACTTCATGACAAGCCAGTTGTGCGAGACCTGATCCTGCCTCAGTGGTGGAGAGAACTGAAGACTTCAGGAGCCTTTATTATAGAGAGCCATACCATGAGGAGCCTGAGTGAGTACTCTTGTATCCCCCGGTGCAAGGAAGAAAGAAATGATTATTGGGCTGCCAATACCCTAGAGACTGTTGCTGTTTAGAACTGTTTGTGTGGTCTGCACCTGCATCTGCTGCATTTAATCACACACAGCGTGGTGGACTCAGATAAATCAAGTGGCCACGAAATGGGCCAATCATATAAATGTGTTGAAATGTGTAGAATTTGCTAAAGTTGATGAAATGGTAATGCAACCAGTTATTTAGTTGGATATAAATGTAAAGAAGCCGGGTCCCCCCAGATTGAGGAACAAGTACCCACAGATTCAAATAGAAAAGGACCCGGGTGGCCATGTTGGCCCCTGGTTAAAGGATTTACCACTTTATAAATGTGCTGAATGTGTCTGAAACTATAAATGAGCTGAATGTACCAGAAATCACCAAGGTGCTGGATGTTCAGAGAAAAATGTCTGAATTAAAGCAAATGTAACTGGCTGGTTACCCTGACTAGTGTTCAGCCTTCAAAAGGCAGGGCCCTTCCCTGCAACTCTTTCGATTAACTGCACATAGTTTAAGTGCTTAATGCCTTCAAGTTCAAGCTTCAAATCCTTCTTAATTCAACCAGCCAACGTACACCTGCATCATCCACTAGGCCTGCACCCTAGATGGACTTTGGTAACTGGGTACCCAGAAACAAGGTTGGAATTACGGGGTCTCATATCTTATATGGGGACTGGTACCAGTGTGGGCAAGACAATATTTTGGTGTCATCCGATTTTATGCAGTTAGTTACTGTAGATAGCCAGGGCTCTGGTCATCTCAAAGTTGGTACAATGACATGCTGATTTGAAAACAGCATATCTACCCAGCTGAGGGTTTTCATCAGTACAAATCAAACTTTCAATTAGATTGTACATATTGTAAGTATAATATCGCATAACCTCTACTCTTTCTCTCCCCATTCCTAAGCCTGGTCCCCCTGTAAATAAATTCTTATGCATAACTTTGTTGTCATGATCATATCATTAGAGAGAGTAAAAATTCAGAATGTCTAAAAATATGGGGAAATGCTATCAGGTCATGTGCTGGGGTGGCATATGGTTACTGTGGGTGGGTACAGCATCCCAGGGGTTGTACCAGGTTAGCTAGGCCTCTTAAGCTAAACTCTGGGTGGAGGCACCATGTTATAATAATATCTTGGATAGAACCACTTTAAAGTAATTTTGGGAATCCAGGCCCCTCAACCTTGTTGTGGCCAGGCAAGGCAGGGGTAGTAACTCTAGGAATAGCACCACCTAGTGGTTATATTATAAAATCTCTAAACATGCACTGCAGCCTATTGAATCTCCCACTGCTATAGCCCTGCTGTGATGTCAGCAGCAGAGGATTCTGGGATTTGTAGTTAAAGAAAGTATCAGCTTGGAAGTCAGCAGAATCAGTCTGATATAGTGATGCTCGGATAGCGCCTTGTGGATCTAATTGTGATCCATCATAGTAGTGACAGAATCTGACCTGGGATCCAACCAAGTCTGAGGTCGGATCCCAGGTCAGATTCTGCACTATCCGACGTCGGATCCTGGGGTTCCAACCTGGATCCAGGACAGTCGGATCCACAGTTGGGTAACGTTACTATCTGACTGGATCTACTATCAGGCCGCATGTCAAGTATCTGGTGGTATTCCAATTCATAGGATACTATCCGAGCAACACTAGTCTGATACAATCTGTTATACTGCAGTAAACAATAAGCAAAAAAATGTTTTGCACACAAATGCATATTGGGACCAGATCCACACTTGGGTGTGGGGCTCTTATTGCTGACTGTTCCTTAAGTAACCAAATAGGATTCTCGATCTGGTGCTAATCACTTTCATGACAATTACAGGTCATTACATTACAGGATTTGAAAACTGACAGCTGTCACATTCATCAGGTGCTGAAAAGAATAAGCTATGTTGGAAATTTGGGGTAAAATATTGACAGTTACCAAAGTTACAAGCCTGCGTTCGCTAAATTCAAGGTAGGCTTGTAACTTTTGTTGTTTTTTAATATTTTTACACCAAATGTTCAACATAACCTTCTTATGACCTCACCTCATGAACAATGGCAGATAAAATTTTCAACTTCTGCCCACAAGATGATTTCGGCAGGGACCATGAAATCACATTTTGGGACAGATTTGCCTAATGACAGTGCATTTTTCATGAGGTGGGGTCCCAAAAGGCATGTCAAAAATTTGGCCCAAAATATGCAAAATGGCCAAGTTATGCCACTAAGTTCAAACCCCATTGAAATACATTGAACCGCATACCTGTTTCTTCAGTTCATGGTCCAGCTTTGAAGATCAAGACGTGTTCTGCGGTCCAGTGAAGATGACAGCATTGAACTCCGATGGGTAAGTAAGGGCTTGGGGGTGGTGGTGTGTGTGCTGATGGGAGGTCAGGTGGGGGACAGTAGTGGCAGCAAAAGACATCGATGGATGGTTTCTTTTCACAGGGTTAAAGGAAAACAAAGCACCAATGGGGATTGTGCACCCCAAGTGTCTTTTTATATTTGTGGTAGGAGGGTGCTGAGAGTGGGTCAGGTGGACAGGAGAAACAAATAAAAAATTAAACAAAACAGGGACGCGCATCTGCACATGTCGGTACTGACTGGGGGGTTAACATACCAGGTGATGATTTTTCATTGTGACACTGGGTGATTAGGCACCCCAGTGTCACTGTTATGTTTGGGGGTGGGTGATGCTGGGGGACAGTTGGTGGGTGGGTGGGAGAAAAAAAAACAACATAACACTGAGATGAGCCAGCACATGCGTGATACTGAACCGGAGGGTTCACATACTAGGTGGTGACACTGGGGATTGGTACCCCAGTGTCACTGTTATGTTTCTGTGGATGGAGGGTGGGTGCTGAGAGGGAAGGTCGGGTGGGTGGGAGACATACATACACACAAAAAAATGACCAAGAATTACAAGATGTAATAGCACATGTGTCTGATGGCGTGGTTTCTCTTACAGCCAGTAGACATTCCATACATTCGGCAGCAGATCAAAGGAATAGCTGACCCCTGATTGGATCAGCTATTCCTTTTCAAATATAAAAGATCTCCACCAGCAAGCCAACACTCTGTCATAGTAAGCCTTGCTGATGATTTGTGTGACCTGAATCACCCCTAAAGCAATTTTCTGCATTGGACAGTGTCACACCCATCCAAAAGCAGTACTACTGCAATATGCTTGTTATGCCTGACGCATGGTGAACATAAAAACAATCTAACTATAAAACATTACAGCGGCAACATTTTCATCTCATGGCCTGTTGCTTGAAATGACCATGTGACTCACAAACACTAGCAGCCAGTTTCCCATTGGCATACCTCGTAACTGTCCCTGATTTTCAGGGATGTCCCTGATTTTGCCTCAGAATTTTCAACCATCTTTCCTAAATTGGGGATTTCTGTTACAGAAGAATAGAGATTCAAGCATAAAATAATGCCAGACTGTAACATTTGTTGAGATAATATTACCATTTCTTAAAATGTGTCCCTGATTGTAGCCACTTGTCCCTGATTTTTTTAAGCCATGTCACTGATTTCAAATGCAGGAGGCTGAGAGGTATGCCCATTGGTACCACGAGCAAGTGTAGATACCTGGGCTGGCAGAATCTGGAACGATTAGGCTTTGGATTCCTACAGCACTCCTTTAGGTGTAATACTATTGGATGGCTTTTTGTAGCCAATCATTTTACATTGTACTGTGTGTCACACAATATACCGCAGAATATCATGGGTGTTGACTTTGCAACCCCTCAAAACAATCCCACAAGTAGCACTTCCATGCTGCCCGACGAATGTGAATTGCCTCTTTATTAACTTACCTCCAAAGGTACTAAATTCCTGATTTCCTCTGGCGCCGACCTGGTTAGTGACTACTGCAGTACGAAGCAGGGCTACCCCAGACCTTTAAAAATGATACACGAAGGCAATTTGTTTTCACAGTTTGTTGCCCAGCTCTTTGCTGCCTAGTAGGCCAGTCCTTAGTTTAAAAACATGCTTGACAGATTTAGGGGAGTGCAGGGTGCATGCTTGAGTGTGCTTGGGGGCAGCTTTGCTACGAAGTTCCAACAGGACGAAACCTATGTCTGTAGGTTGTCGTTCTCAGTATAAATTTGAGATAATGTAAAAGCCTGTTTTCAGGCAATGCTTGGTCTAGTGAATCATTGTCAGGCTGCCCCACAGGAGGATATGCATACCCATGATGCTCTGCATTGGGTTTGAGGCTTTACAGTGTATGCGTATGTTTGGAGACACACAGAAACCAAATGTGACAACCCCCTCCCAAGTTTAGGGGTATTGATGGTGTGGTTTGCTTCAGGAGGGAGCAAACACCAACGACTACCTTGAAGTTCCAGCTATGCAGCCACCTCTCAGATAGACAGGCTCTTTGGGGGCCAGGGCTGCAAATCAGTAAGAGGTAACACACATTTTTCTTAAATAACTGATTGTCCACTCCTTATTTATTTATTTTCATTAATTTGTTTTGTACCCCTGCTCTCCAGTGGCCCCATCTGCTTGACCTAGTCACA
This sequence comes from Neoceratodus forsteri, assembly GCA_016271365.2. Taxonomy (NCBI): domain Eukaryota; kingdom Metazoa; phylum Chordata; order Ceratodontiformes; family Ceratodontidae; genus Neoceratodus; species Neoceratodus forsteri. The sequence continues at coordinate 5,719,131 of CM028129.1, forward strand.
GCCCTGTCATCCTGCTGTATCCTAGGACTTTCCCGGAGCTCTCCTCACATGCCTCAAGAGCTTTCCTTCTGGCAGGGTCCCCCTACCTCTGCTGTGGATAGATCCAGTGTGGGAGATCACACCTAGGTAGCCAGGTGCAGAGCTTGAGAGCTGGTTGGCATCATCCTGTCACTTGGGGCATTTTTCTGCTTTTCTTCCTCTAGTTCTCTAGGATGCCGGTATCAAGGGTGCGCCAAACAAGGACCATGCAAGCATGCATCATATGGCGCCTGTGGATGTCTTCCTGCCAACTAGATACTCCAGCTGTACTGCCACCTGTAGTCACCCAGGTGGCAGTACAGCAATGGAGCTGTCTGCCTTCCCTCCACAGAGGAGGACAACATCCGCAGGGATGCTCAATCCTCCTCCGGCTGGCCCTCTGTGGCCTGAGCTCATTCCCAAACCCAGGTGACCAGTGACAGGGAGATAAGGCATTATGTGCCCCCACCCTCTGCACCACCAGGCCGATGTCCACAACTTATTAGAAGTCCAACCAGAGGTTTACTGATGTCTCACTCATGAGCATATTATTACAGTGGTATGGAAGCATTTTACAGGCCACAGTCAGATGCGACATTTTATTTTCATCACATTCACTTCACCATGTTGAGAAAATATATTGCTACTATGGTTAAGATTCCATCAGGTTCAGATGCTTAAGTTACATGTTGAGTATACTGGCTACCCATAGAATACGTTAATTTCTGGCTGAACTTACTTAGCTTATCAGTTTATACAGGGCCCTCTTACAGCACCTGAAATGGTTACTCTCATTATTTGGGCATGCTCTCTCACAGCAATTTCTCCAAGTAAACAGTTTCGGGCTAAGGCACTCTTTCTTTTCCACTTTGACCCATAAAGGACATTGTTTTAGTCACAGGCTGGAGCTAACCAAAAGCTGAGAGCTCAGGAACATTTTGCCATAGGATACAGCTGCCTAAGGATGGTGCTTTTTCCACCAGAACCATATGCCCTCAAGGGTCCATAAATCTGCATGACTTCCATCCTGCTCTGCTTTCTTGCTAGCATTTCGGTTTCTTTTTTGTAAATGGGAACAGATAAGGGCACTTTCCACTTGGGGACTGCAGTTACTTTAGTCCTGCCTGCTCACCCTCAAACCTCGTCAGTCCCATAGGGCAGAGGGTCCCACATCTAATTAAAGACTTTCCTTTACATTTATTTAACCCTCCTGCCTGGCTGCAGGAGTTTAGAACAGGGCACCAGATGCCAAAGGTTTCAGTCATTCAACCTATTTTCAAATATTCACAGTTACATGCCAGCTTCCATGTTACCAGTTTTACTGCACGTCCTTTGCTCTTCACCTCTCAAGTTACCAAATGCTTTTTTTTGCAGCTACTACTGTTTAAGCCCCTCATCTTTTGGTGGGTTTCCTTCTGCTCTGCCATCCTGCATCTCCCAGGACTTACCTTCACCACGATGAGCTCCCCAGAGCATGACCCCTTCTGGGCGGTGGCGAAGACAACCCAAACTCCACTGTAGAACTGATCCGGTGTGAGGAGGTGGTGCCGGGTAATCAGGTGCGGGGCCTGCAGGTGCTGAAATCAGCCTGCCAGCAAGGGTATTTTCGCTTGTTCTTGCCTTTCCTCATGGATGCCAGTGATGAGGGTGCATAAGCAAGCAAGCATAAGCAAACATGTGCGTGACATGACACCAGCCGATATCCTCCACCCACAAACCACTCCAGACTGCACTGCCAACTGTGGTCAACTAGGTGGCAGTACAGCAGGTATCCAGTGAGTATGGCGAACCAATATGGGTACCCTATCAAAACGACAACTCATATTGGGCGATATACTCATGGGCTACCCTGCAAGGGTAATGACCCTACGTGAAGGTGAGGGTAGGGAACAGCGACCGGAAGGGGGATAGCGAGGGAAGGGAGGGACAGGAAGGGTTTTAGGAGATTGGTGTGCCTGCTGCTGCTGGTGCTGCTGAGCTAGCCATGTGGTGTGGTGGTGGTGGTGAGGGTGGCTAGCTCTAGTAGAGCAGGTACCAGGTTCGGGGCTAGGGACTGGCACAAAACGTTTTGCTGCTAGCTGCGGCTGCCAACTTTATTTTTACTGCAGCAACCACAGTGTCACCCCCTCCCCAACATGCAGCCCTCTTGAGTTAGCAGTCTAAATTCAGAGGGGTGTGGGTGGCAAAGCCCCCCATGAGGGGAGTCATTGGGACATAGCCCACCCCGCAAAAACACTTTTTAGGCTGCCGGATGTTGGATCGCTGCAATGTGTATATCACTGATTTGCTTTTCGGTGATATACACTTGCCATAATAGCGATCGCTATTTTGCGATCACTATTATGACATGGAACCATACCATAGAGCAGTGGAGCTGGTTGCCCTCTCTCTCCCTGGAGGAGGAGAGCATCCTCTGGGATGCTTGATCCACCCCCCCACTTGTCCCTGATTACCCTAGCTTGCTCCCAAACTCGGGTTGCTGGCATTGAGAGTGGTACCACTACTGCTGTGTCGACGGGCTGTCAAGCTACCAAATGCTTTAACATTTTCTGCTTATTTTTATTTTATGTTTTTTTCCTTCTGCTCCACCTGGCATGCCCCCTTCAGCCCTCTTTATGCCTCTAACCCCTTCACCCACCATCTCTGGGACTTACCTGGTGCCACAAGTCCTCCACAGATTGTCCTCTGTGATGGGGCCCTCAGGGGGACCTCGAACCTTCCTCCAGTACCATGCTTAGACTGGTGGTCCCTTGCCTAGTAAATGATGCAGGGTCTGCCAGGCACTGTAGGGTGGCATCCTGTTACTCGTGGTGTTTTTCCATTGTTCTTCTTGGTTCTCGACTAACGGACGCTCTGTGGAGATGACGGCTGGATATGCCTTCCATCAGGGAGCGCCTCACCCAGAACTGCTGCTCCAACTCACACACCCATGGTCACCAAGGTGACAGTGTTGTGGAAGACCAGTCTGCCACCCTCCCTGGAGGAAGAGAGCATCCACTGGAACACTTGATCCTCCCCCCAGCCGGCCACCTGAGCGACCCAAGTTCGCTCCGAACCTGTGTCGCTGCGTGTCGATAGGTGAGGCAAAGAGGCATGAATGCCTCTGCCTCCACACCACTGGGCCAGCTCTCTGATCTCTTTTATTGCTGGGTTGTCCCTCAGGAATGGTCTGCATTGCAGGGGCTTCACTGCTCTGGTGCAGTGTGCAGAATAGCCTCTGCACGATCCCAAGGATTTTCTGGAAAAGCTGCTCAGCAGGAACTACCAGTGTGGGGAGCGGCTGCAACATCTCAGCCCTGGTCCAACTGAACTGCCAACTTCCTGGACAGTTCAGATCCCAGTAGTTGGCTCCACCTCCAGAACCCTCAGTCAGCACTCACGTCATCCAGGACTCTAAAGGTACAGTAGCTGGGATGCAACACAACACAGCAGCATACTGTAGTACAATTACTGCAGTAAACACTGCAATTTCAATGGCAGTTAATTATGTTTGTCATGCAGTAACTCAAGACACTGTGTTGCATATACTTCATGCTCAAAATACAGGCCAGATCGACCTACGGGGGCATGACTCCCTGCGTTACTCAAACAATTTGGATTTTTTTTTCCTTGCATCCTTTGTAGATCCAGCACACAGCTCTACTTGGGTCCATTCATGAATCCTATACATTGTTCTTCTTAGATCCGTTATGAATCCTACACATTTATTTTCTTGGACCTCTTTATTAATCCTACGCACTGCTCTTCTTGGATCTGTTTACGAATCCTACACACGGCTCTTTTGGATCCATTCACTTAATACTACACAGATTTTCTTGGGCAATTTATGAATACTACACACTGCTCTTGGATCCATTATGAATCTTCACACCACTCTTCCTGGATCTGTTATGAATTCTACACATTGTTCTCCTTGGATCTGTTTATCAATCCTCACCTGCTCTTATTGGATCTGCTTATGAATCCTACAAACTGCATTTACTAGATCTATTTATGAATCCAGAACACTGCTTTTCTTGGACCATTTATGAATACTACACACTGCTCTTCTTGGAGCCATTATTAATCCTACACACTGCTCTCCTTGGATCAGATTATGAATTCTACCCACTTCTCTTCTTGGACATATTTATGAATCCTACACACTGGTCTTCCTGGATCTGTTTGTGAATCCTGCACAATGTTCTTCTTGGATTTGTTTATGAATCCTTTTTATTTATTTATTTACAGAATGTGGATAATACCTTTGAGCCAGGATGACTCTTTTACAAAGGTTCTTTGTCAATAGTCGCAACACAGTAACAAACAAATACATAAGCTGGAGAAAAAAACAGGTAGCAGGAAATAGTTAACACATAATGCAGTTACAAGTATTTTACAGTGAACAGGACAAATTCAAAGCACAACAACTTTGCAAGCACAGAGATCCTAGAGCTACAAAGGCAGGCATTCATAAAAAAGTCTGTTTGTTAAACCTAGGGGCACCAAAGTTTGGAGCAGCCAAGGAGGGCATTTTCTTCAAATTAGAGACAAAGAGGTTGGGGGGAGCAGGAGTACAGAAGGGCATAGAGAAGACTTAGGTTAAAGGCAGGCAATGTTTGTGGGAAGGGGGAGGTGTCAGTGGCAGATTATAGGGTGGTCTACTTAGGAGTAACAGCCACATTGGTTTTCTTGAACCAAGAGGGTTGTTGGGTCTCTTTTAAATGGGCCAAATTTCAGATGCTCCAGGAGTGTAACAGGGAGGTCATTTAACCATTTGAGCCCGTGAAAGGCTAGTGAGCATTGACCCAAAGAGGTTCTCTTGAAAGGCACCTGAAGAGCACCTTTTGCCGATCTTCTGGTGACTTTAGTGGTAGAGTTGTGCAGGAGCAGCATGGCAGTAGATGTGGGGGGTGAGTCCTAGTAGGGCTTTTTTGCCAATCAGACATGCTTGATGCCTCATATCCAAAAGGTTGGTGTCACTCGGGTTGCAGCAATAATAGAACAAATCCATCATGAATTCAAATGCAAGTTGCAAAAAGACAGTTTATTGAAGACCATTAACATCTGAGCTTCCACTAGCCACCCAGCGCTTCGACTCCTCATGAATCTTCCTCAGGGGTGTGGTCTGGAGTGCTAGTTCAGTCATTTAAATACAAGTAGTTCATGAATATTCATGTTTCCATATCAACAATTATACAAAACCACCAAGTGCAATAGGTATAATAGGGTTAAGCGTGTGTGTGTGTGGGGAGGAAAGGATTGCAAAGGTGCATAAATTATAACATTGGATTTACAAAATGCTTGCTTTATTATGTTTGTATCTTAAACAAGTACATTTTATATGAATTGTGAAATTTTATGTATAAATTGTAAAACTTAAGAAAACATGGAACTCTCTCCCCCAAGCACTTCGAATATCTGGATCCCATGACAGCTTCAAAAAGGAGCTATGCTTCCACCTATCTCTTGCTGATCCCTGCACTTATTTTAATCCCCCCTAATCCACTTACCTGCCAGATGCTGCCTGGCCTAACTTTAACCTCCCTACCTCATAGCACTTCTTACCCTTACTATTTCCTTGACAGCTAATCTACCCCAACTCCCCCCACCATACCTCTCAACTGTACCACATTACGAGGAACGTTCCTCATTTTACTTCACAAAAGATCCTTGTTCCACATTGTGAGGACTTGTTCCACATTCAGTGTTAACATTTTAAAGCAAAAATCTATAGTAAATGATGCAAAAAATATATTTTTCAATTAATAACAGACTTTCTGAATATAAATGCAAACATGTTAACAGTATTCTAAGCTTCTTAGGTAAAAATTTGATTAAGTGTTCCACATTTTGCTCATTTGTTCCACATTTTGAGAGGCAATGCTCCACATTTGGGGAACAAAAGGTTGAGAGGGATGCCCCCCACACACACCTGAGCCTTGTTTCAGAGGCCGTGATAATGTATCCTGCCCAATCAGGAATTTGCCCTTGCCTTGTTTTGCTGCCTATTTGAATCTTTACTATTGTGACTAATTTTAACAATATTTGTTGCTGCTGTGTTGTGGTATCTCTTCCTAGACCGTGTAGGTTTTCTCTGCCTAAAATGCTATGTGAATTTAATTGATTTTTATTGTTCTGGCTCCATGTATTCATTACTACTAACTGTTTTGACCTATGCTATTGTAATATCATTGTACTCATGCTATGTACCTGTCTTTGATTGTTGTACTCTCCTGGGTCATGCCTGAAAATAGTCATTTCATGGCTAGTGCACCTACCCTGTTAACAAAACTAAATAAATAAATGTTATAAAATTTCTATTTACATTAATACATACAATTTAGTGGCTGCTATTAGCGCCAACTAGAAAAATGCCTTTTATTTTACATTTGAAAACTTGATTCAATATTGCACACTAGCAGTGCTCACCCACAGAACTTGAAGGACTCTATCCCTTACAGTCAGTTACTAAGGACTAGAAGGAACTGTAGTTCAGAATCTAATTTTGAGGAACAAGCAGAGGAACTAATTGAGATATGTGTTGCAAGAGGTTATAATTTAGACCTTTTAAAAACATTGAAAGAAAAAATGACCAATCTTGATAGGGCACAGTTAATTCAACAAACGCAGATCTCAACATCCGACACACAGCCGTGTGCTTTCATTACAGAGTATCATCATAAAGCAGGTAGAGTAGAGAACATCATCTGCCAAAACAGGAATATTTTGTTATCAGATGAAGAAGTTGCTATGGCTGTAGGAGCAAACCCCAGGGTGTCTTTCAGTACAGCCAAAAATCTTAAACAGATGTTAGTACATAATAGGTTTAAACCACCCCAAGGAATAAGATAAACACATGGTTACCATAGAGAACAAATGTTTTTTACAAGTGTTTAAGATGCAACATTTGTAAATTTGGTAAACAGGGAAAAGATTTCCAGCATCCTAGAGAAAACAACAAAAAAGTGGAAATTAGAGAACTAATAACTTGCGACACCAGCTATGTTGTGTATGTTTTATGGTGTGAATGCAATCTAATATATGTTGGTAAAACAGTACATCCTCTTAAACAGTGGGTACAAGAACATGTTAGATCCATCATTAACCAAAGCAGGAATCACCAGTGGGCATACACTTTATGACACATCACCTCTCAAAACCGGATGGGTTACAATTTATGGACCTAGAATGGGTACCTCCCCTAACAGAAGGAGGTGACAGGCCAAACTTGCTCTTAGAGAAAGAGAGCATGTGGATTTACAATCTGAGCAGTGTGAAACCAGTCAGACTCGGTGACAGATGGGACTTGAAACCATTTCTCAAAAGAAAATGAAAAAATAAGCTAAGAACGATGTTTTATTTGTCTTAAAAATAAATAAGTGATTATACTTAAAAACGTTTAAAGAATTATTACACTGATTAACATGTCTTGTTGTTTTGTCTTTTTTCTCTCTTTTCTCTTCCTTCTACCAGGAAGCTCTGATTCACCAGGAACCATGGACATACAGATCACTACTCTGTACAGAATGCTAATCATCTGATTAAAAATTCAATTTCTGTCCAGGATCCGTTTTTTTCACCTCTTGCCTTAGTTAAATCAAGTTTTCAAATGTAAAATAAAGAGGCATTTATCTAGTCGAGCTAATAGCAGCCACTATATTGTATGTACTAGGGTATATGAGAGGAAATCAGTAATGTAAATAGAGAATTTGATAACATGTTTTCTTAAGTTTACAATTTATATATACATTTCACAATCATATAAAATGTACTTGTTTAAGATACAAACGTATTAAAACAAGAAGTTTGTAAATACAATGTTATGATTTATGCACCTTTGCAATCCTTTCCTTCCCTCCCCCCACACACTTAATCCTATTATAACTATTGCACTTGGTGGGTTTGTATAATTGTTGACATGGAAACATGAATATGCATGAACTACTTGTATTTAAATGACTGACCTAGCACTCTAGACCACACCTCTGAGGAAGACTCATGAGGAGTCGAAGCGCTGGGTGGCTAGTGGAAGCTCAGATGTTGATGGTCTTCAATAAACTATCTTTTTGCAACTTGCATTTGAATTTATGCTGGATTTGTTCTATTATTGAAGCAACCCAAGTGACACCAACCTTTTGGATAAATTTGTATTTCTGCTACGAGCTGGCAGCTCATTTTTTGGTGAGCACCAAACACCATAGCCTGTCACAGCTGTACTTTTGCTTTGATGCTTGATACCTGACCCTGAGGTTCAGCTGGAGCCAACCTGTGGAGGTGTATAGACTACATGTGTGAGTCAGGGGATTGGCCCCAAGAGCCAGATGGCAGGCCTTGTTGAGTAGTAGAATTACTAGCTTTAGTGCTGTCTCTGTGGCTGAACTGTAGATAACTAGCCCATAGTCAATGGTGGATAATATAGAACTACTAGTCACTAAGTTTAGGGCCTCAGAGGTCATGGTGTGTCTATGTCGATAAAGGATACCAAGCTTGATGTTAGAAGATTTAGTAACGTGGTCTATGTGTGGGATGAAGGAGAGGGTGTCATCCATGTAGATTCCAAGGCATTTGAAGGTGGAGACCCGCTCAATGACATCTCCCTTATAGCTTACTACAGTAAGAGGTTCAGCACTCTTTTTTGTGTGAGGCATAGAGAAGTGCATAACTAGTTTTTTTATAGTTCAGGAGAAGACAGTTTTGAGTGACCCAGGACTCAAAACTCACAAAGCTTTGCTGAAGATTTGTTACAATTTCAGTGGTGCTGTTTCCAGGCACAGAGATTACAGCGCATCAGCACAGAGTAGCATTTTGGGTGGGCACACTTTGGGAGAGAATTTATAAAAGACTGAATAAAAGCGGCCTAATATTTATCCTTGTAAAACCCCAAGAGTTACCTTACTCTGTTCTGAAACTACCCCTCCAATCCTTACGCATTGCGTTCTGTGTGATAGATAGCTACTAAACCAGGAGATGGAATCTACCGAAATGCCTAATGCCAGGAGAAGTTTGAGCAGGATCTGGTGATTAACGGTGTCAAATGCTTTGGTAATGTCTATAAATATAGACACCACCGCCTTTCCTGTGTCAAGGGCTGCATATAGGTGAGAGGTATAGTCAATCAGTGCTGTGACAGTGCCATGCTTTTGGCAAAACGTGCTGCTGCAGACAACAAATCATACTTGTTTAGATATTCTGTGAGCTGATCAGACACACCTCTCTCTCTAGTGCTTTAGATGGGGGTGAGTATGGAGATTGGGTGATAAATTCCAAGACTAGTTCTGTCCCCATTTTTGAAGACGAGGTGACCATGGTGGTCTTCCACCTATTCTGGAAGATTCCAGTTCGAAGAGAAATATTAAATAGTTAGTGGAAAGGCTAGCTCACCTAGTGTGAGGGCTAGCAGCTTCATGTCACTCAAGTCACTGTCAACTCTAGTTTTGTTTAGGACCCTTTTGACATATTTGACAGTCTGAGACCTTGTAATTTGTTTGAAACAGAACAGTGGTTGGCAGGCTTTAAGAAGGGTGGGAAGGTTAGGTTGCATTGAACAGAATAAGGAGTGGTAGGAAGGATTCAGGCAGTAGCACGAGCTTAGATTCATGAAGGCTATATTAAAGGCATTAGCTAGGTCAATGGGTTGCTGAAGAGGGCCAGTTGGGGTCATAATAAACTCTGGTGGCACTCTGGACACCTTTCCAGTGAGAGATTTAGTGCAGTGGTTTAAGGCTCTGAGCTGCAAATCTGGAGACCTGGTTTGAATCCCACAGCCCACACTTGCATACTGTGTGACCCTGAGCAAGTCATTTAACTTCCCTGTGCTCCCAGGTCACACCTGTAAACAAGCTTTCAGCTTAGTGTGCTACTCCTGGTTAAACAATTGGAAAAAACAAGATTTAATGTTATTCCAGAATTCTCTCCCATTACCCCTGTTCCTTTCAAGCTGTTCCTTATAGAAGGAGGCCTTGGCAGTTCTCATTAGTCTAGTACACGGATTCCTGGCAACTTCATAAGCACTTAAATAAGCTTGACTTTCTGAAGCTCTCGCAGTGTGCCAGAGGTTGTCTTGTATTCTCATTTTCACAAGGATATCGTCTGAGAGCCATGGATTTACGGCTCCTTTTACTTTGGCAGTTTTAAAGGGAGCAAACTAGTCACAGGCATGGTTGAATAGAGAGATGAAGTAATCAAGTGCCTTGTTAGTGTCATTACAGCCATCTAAAGGGGTCCAGTCAGCACCTTTAAGATAATATTTGAAATAGATCAACTGCCCCTTTTTAAGGAAGCAGTGTTTTGTGACTAGAGGAGTGGCTTTAGGTCCCTTGTTAGTCCAGTAACAGACTACAGACGAGTGGTCACTTAATGTGGCAGGCAGTACGGTAGTGTTTTAATGTGCTCAGGGTGGGTAGCTAGCAGCCAGTCAACAAGTGTACTAACACTAGCTTTGTAGTTCATCCTTGTAGCCTGTATGACCACCTATATAAGACACGGACCATGAATTTTGTCCCTTGTGGAGATTGAATACTTAGCCAGCCAGTTAGTGTTAAAGTCCCTAAGGATGATCTGTTCCCAGTTTTGTTTAATTTTACTAAAGTGGCAAAGAATAGGTCAAGGCCAGGGACTTGCTTTCCCAAGGATATGTAAACAGTAGTAAGTATTAGAGCCCTTACTCGGCTGCCAATAGAGAGTTTAATAGAAAGTACTGCATCTGGGCTTTCATGCTGTTTACATTATTGGGCATGATTTGGCTACTGATGCTGTTATTCAAGAAGATGAGGCACCCATTCCCGCTGCAGCTAGCCTATCTAACCTGAAGGTAGTGTACCCATCGAGTGAGATAGAGGAATCTGGAACTTTCTGAAGCCACGCTTCGGTGAACGGTAGATAGTATCTGGTTTATGGACTTGCAACTCCAGGCCTGGAATAAAGGTAATTTGGGAAGAAGGCTTCAAGTATTAATAATGCGATTTTAGATGTCCGCTTTGAAAGAATCGTTATAGCCAGTAGGGCCTACATACTTGTCTTCTTGGATCTTTCTATGAATCTTGCACACTGCTCTGCTTGGATCTGTTTATGAATCTTACGCTGGTCTTCTTGGATCTATTTATTAATCCATGCACACTGCTCTGCTTGGACCGTTATGAATCCTACACACTGGTCTTTTGGACCCGCTTATGAATCCTGCAAACTGCTGTTCTCCTAAACACTGTTCTTTTTGGATCTGATTATGAATCCTACACATTTGTATTCTTGGAACTGTTAATAAATCCTGCACACTGATCTGCTTGCATCTGTTTGTGAATCCTGTACACTGGTTTTCTTGGATCAGTTTATGAATCCTGCACATTGCTCTGCTTGGAACTGTTTATGAATCCTTCACACTTCTCTGCTTTGATCCGTTATTGAATTCTATGCACTGCTCTTCTTGGATCTGTTTATGAATTCTACATACTGCTCTTCTTGGATCTGTTTATAAATCCTACACACTGCTCTTCTTGGATCTGTTTCTGAATCCTGCAAACTGCTCTTCTTCCTGTTTATGAATCCTACACAATGTTTTTCTTGGATCTGGTTCTGATTGCTACACACTGCTCTTCTTGGATCTGTTTATGAATCTGCACACTATCTTCTTGGATTTATTTATGAATCCTGTGTACTGTTCTTCTTAGACCTATTTATGAATCTTGCACACAGCTCTTCTTGGATCTGTTTATGAATCCTATGCACTGCTCTTCTTGGACCTGTTTATGAATCCTGCACGCATTTCTCTTCTTGGATCCATTATAAATCCTGCACACTGTTCTTGGATGTGTTTATGAATCCGTTATACTCTTCTTGGATCTGTTTATAAATCCTAGGTCCTTTATCAAAGACTTTTATCACATTGCTTGTCTTGTATCTGTTTAAGAATCCTACACATTGCTTTGCTTGGACCATTTATGAATACTACACGCTGCTCTTCTTGGATCTGTTTATGAATCTTACACATAGTTCTTCTTGGATTTATGAATCCTGCACACTGCTCTTCTTGGATCTGTTAATGACTCCTACACATTTGTCTTCTTAAATATTTTTATGACTCCTATGTACTCCAACCCCCCCCCAAAAAAAATAGCACTACATGACTGGGCAAGAGGGAGATGGGTGCAAGGGAAAACTGGGGGGGGGGGACTGGTGAAAGGATTATCAAATGCCAGGAGTTTAGGAAATAAGATAATGGACCTGGAGGCTATCATGAGGGATGAGAGTTTAGATTTAGTCACAATAAGTGAGACCAGGTGGACAGAGAATCATACCTGGGAAACAACCATACAAGGTTATAGAATGTTCAGAAGGGACAGGGAAGGCAAGAAGGGGGGAGGGATTGCTTTATACATCAGGGAAGGCATCAGTGTTACTGAAGAGCAGGAGAAGGAAGGGGAGATTGAGCAGCTGTGGGTAACACTAGGTAGGAAGACGGTTGAATCCCTGTGGCTGGGGGTAGTATACAGGCCACCTGCACATGTACAGGAAGATGATAGATGGCTAACTCAGGTAATCACAAGGCTGGCATGGAAAGGTGAACTGCTACTGGTGGATGATCTGAACCTCCCAGATGTTAATTGGGAAATCCCAGATGCATTGTCGGCAAGGAGTAAGAAGGTATTAGCTGAGCTACAGGGGGTATTCCTTCAACAGCTGGTCAGGCAGCCAATGAGGGGAAGCAACTTGTTGGACATGGTCCTGACTAATAGGGAGAGTGTGGAGGAGGTGCAGGTGGAAGCCTTGGGCACCAGTGACCTTAGCACATTATGGTTCAGGGTCAGGGCAGGAGGGAGACACGTCTTTTTTTTTTTTCAAATTGTTTAACCAGGATTGGCACACTAAGCTGAAAGCTTGTTTCAGGTGCGACCTGGGAGCACAGAAAGTTAAATGACTCTGCTCAGGGTCACACAGTATGCAAGTGGAGGCTGTAGGATTCAAACCTAGTTCTCAGATTTGCAACTCAGAGCCTTAAACCATCGCTATACTGCCTCCCCATAATAGTAAAACTAATACGACAGTCATGGACTTCAGACACACAGATTTTAATAAGATGAGAAAGACAGGGAAAAAATGGAGGGTACGGAGAAGATGGTGCAATGGAGGAACTCTGGGAAACTATCAAGGAAGGCATTCAGGAAGCAGCAGAAATGTGCATAAAAAAGGTCAGGAAGAGCAAGAGGTGGAGGAGACCACTCTGGTTCACTAGGGAGGTGATGGGGGCAGTCAGGGAAAGGAGGAGGGCTTTCAGAAAATTTAAGATGACACTTAGAGAGGAGGATAGGGAGGAGTATAGGGAGAAGAAGAGTCTGGCAAGGAGGGAGGAGGATCAGAAGGGCAAAAGCAGCCACTGAGGAGAAAATAGCCAAAAGGGCCAAGAAGGGGGATAAAACATTTTTTAGATATATGAGGGAGAGGAAATGTGCAGGGCAAGGGATTGCTAGACTGTGGGGGGAAGGAGGGATAAACTTGGAGCAGGACTATGAAAAGGCAGAGACACTGAATGAGTATTTTAGCTCAGTGTTCATGGAGGAGGTGGAAGGCAGGGGTCTGATACTAGCACCTAAGGGGAAGGAGGGCAATTAGGAATCAGAGCCCATTCACTGTCGATAGGGCCAGGACTGAGCTGGATAGACTGTGGGTAAACAAGGCAATGGGGCCTGATGGGTTGTACCCTAGAGTGATCAAGAAACTGAGGAAGGCTCTGGCTGTACCCTTGACAATGCTCTTCAACCTGTCCCTGGATATAAGGAGGGTGCCAGATACTGGAGGAGGGCTGATGTAGTGGCCTTGCACAAGGGAAGTAGCAGGGAGCTGAAGGAGAACTAACACCCAGTGAGCCTCACTACTGTGGTGGGGAAAGTAATAGAGGCATTACTCAAGGAGAGGGTGGTGAATTACCTGGAGGAGTGTGGCTTGCAGAACAGCAGACAGCATGGCTTCACCAAGGGGAAATAATGCTAGATCAACCTAATTGAGTTCTTTGATTGGGTGACTCAGGTAATCAACCAGGGTGGATGTGGCCTATCTGGACTTCAACAAGGTCTTCAACACATCCCTCATATGAGGTTGGTGAGCAAGAGGGAAAGCATGGGGTTGGGAGGGAAAATAGCAGGCTGGGTAGAGGCCTGGCTAGTAGGTAAAACTCAGAGGGTGGTGCTTAACAGGTTGCACTCCAAGATTTCAAGGGTGAGGAGTGGAGTGCCACAGGGGTCAGTTTTGGGTCTGCTCCTCTTTGACATCTTCATTAGTGATATTGCGGAGGGTTTGAGAGGGAAAGTGTGCCTATTTGCCGATGATACACAAATCTGTAATAGGGTGGGCACTCCGGAGGAGGTGGAAGACATGAGGAGGGACCTTAAGATGCTCGAGGAGTGGGATAGGAAATGGCAGCTGAGATTTAATGCCAAGAAGTGCACTGTGATGTACCTAGGGAGAAGAAATATGAAAGCAGGTACACGCGGAGGGGGGGATCAAAGACTCAGAACAGGAAAGGGATCTGGGGATCATAGTCTCCTCAAACCTTAAGGTAAGTTTCCAATGTAGTAGGGTGGCAGGTAGGGCCAATGGAATGCAGGCATGCATAGGCAGGGGCATTACTAGCAAAAGGAGGGAGGTTAAAATGCTTCTCTACAATGCCATAGTGAGTCTGCAATTAGAGAATGGGGTTCAGTTCTGGAGACCACACTTCCACAAGGATATAGATGCATTGGAGAGGGTTCAGAGAAGGGCATCAAAGATGGTGCAGAGTATGCAGGGAAGACATATGAGCAGAGGTGTAAGGAGCTGAATTCGTACATGCTGGAAACAAGGAGAGAAAGGGGGAACATGACAGAAATCTTTAAAAATGTATTGGAGCTCAACAAAGTAGGTGAAGGGGGGAAGCTGAGGAGGAAGGAGGGAGCCAGAACTAGACGGCAGAGCCTCAGAGTGCAAGGAAATAGGTTCTGGGGCAATGTGAGGGGGCGCGTTTTCACAGAGAGGATGGTGGAACCCTGGAACAGACTGAAGGATGGAGTGGTGGGGGCTGAGATGGCGGAGGAATTTCAGAGGGCATGGGACAGGCATATGGCACTGAGTATGGGGGAAGGGTGGGGCAGGGGGAGGGGGAATGTGAAAGGAGAGGTTGAGCAGACTAGATGGGCTGGAAGGGTCCTTTTCTGCTATCAAATTTTTATGATTCTATCATACTCCTCTTCTTCGATCTGTTTATGAATCATACACACTGCTCTTCTTGGATCCATTTATGAATACCACACACCCACTTTTGGACCTGTCTATGAGTCCTGCATATGGCTCTTCTTGGATCTGTTTATGAATCCTCACATTGCACTTCTTCAATCTATTCAGGAATCCTACACACTGATTTTCTTGCCTGATTTATGAATACTACACACTGCTCTTGGATCTGTTATGACTCCTGTGCACTGCTCTTCTTAGATCTGTTTATGAATCCTATACTGTTCTTCTTGGATCTGTCTATGAATCGTACACAATGCTCTTCTGGGATCTGTTTATGAATCCTACACACTGTTTTTCTTGGACCATTTATGATTCCTACACACTGATTTTCTTAGATCTGTTTAGGAATCCTACACACTGGTGTTCTTGGACCCATGACAAATTCCATGCACTGTTTTTCTTGGATCTGTTTATGAATCTTACATCCTGCTCTTCATGGACCTGTTTATGAATTCCATACACTGGTCTTCTTGAATCTGTTTATGAATCCTGTGCTCTACTCTTCTTGGATCTGTTTATAAATCCTAAATATTCCTCTGCTTGGATTTGTTTATGAATCCCATACACTGCTCTTCTTGGATTTTGTTATGAATACTACACACTGCTCTTCTTGGATCTGTTTCTAGAATTTGAAACATAGACTCTGACGGCAGATAAGGACTACTTGGCCCACCTAGTCTGCCCATTTCCCCTAATTACATGATAGGCCGAGATCCTAGTTAACCAACAGCCTATTTCTTTCTACCCCACAAGAATTGCCTTATGTCTGTCCCATGCATTCTTGAATTCTCCCACAGTTTTAGACCCCACAACCTCCTCAGGAAGGATGTTCAATGCATCACTACCTCTCTGTGAAAAATACTTCCTCACATTGCCCCTGAACAGCCCCCCCCTCCATCTTTAAATTGTGTCCCCTTGTTCTTGCACGTCTCTTTTTCTGAAAGATGCTATCCTCTTGGACTTTGTTGATTCCACTGAGGTACTTAAAAGTTTCTATCATGTCCCCCTTCTCCCTTCTTTCCTCAAGGGTATACATATTAAGCTCCTTTAGTCTCTCCTCATACTGCTTCTCTTGCAGACCCTGCACCATTTTAGTTGCCCTCCTCTGGATTGCCTCTATCCTGTCTATGTCCTTGCAGAGATGGGGTCTCCAGAACGGGACACAGTACTTCAGATGGGGTCTCACCAACTGTCTGTACAGAGGGATAACAACTTTTTGTTTTCTGCTGGTGATGCCTCTCCCTATGCATCCCAGTATACCCCCAGCCCTCCCTACTGCCTTCTCACATTGCTTGCTAACCTTAAGGTCATATGATATGATTACCCCAGGTCCCTTTCCATTTTTGTTGTTGTTACTACCTCCTCCCCCACTGTGTAATCTTCCCCTGGGTTCTTGTTTCCCAGGTGCATTATTTTGCGCTTCTTTGCATTGAATCCCAGCTCCCATAATTCTGACCATTCCTCCAACCTTGCCAAGTCCCTTCTCATCCTTTCCACACCTCCTTGTGTATCAACCCTGTTGCAGATCTTTGTGTCATCTGCAAAGAGGCATACTTTTCCTTCCAGTCCCTCTGCAATGTCACTTATAAAGACATTAAAAAGGACTGGACCCAGTACTGAACCCTGCGGTACCCCACTAGTAACCCCTCTTTCTTCAGAGTGGACTCCATTTACAATTACCTTCTGTGTCCTGTTGTCCAGCCAATGTTTTACCTATACTACCACCCTGGGATCCACTCCCAGGCTGGTTAATTTGACTATTAATCTTTTGTGTGGGACTGTGTCAAATGCCTTGCTAAAGTCTAGGTAGGCCATGTCCACAGCCCTCCCTGGTCTACTACTTTGGTCACCCAGTCAAAGAAATCTATTAGGTCTGCTCTGACATGACCTTCCCGGCGAACCCATGCTGCCTTGGGTCCTGTGCCCCACTGGACTCAAGGTACTCAACAATTCTTTCCTTTAGAAGTGACTCTATCACTTTCCTTACCACAGAGGTCAAACTGACAGGTCTGTAGTTTCCTGCCTCTGTCTTGGTCCCACTTTGTGAAGGGAATCACATCCGCCTTCCTCCAGTCCTCGGTACAACACCATCCTCCATGATTTATTAAAAGAGTAGCCAGTTGTTTCACTAGTTCCCCTTAATTCTTTTGAAGATTCTGGGTGAATTCCATCAGGCCCCATTGCTTTGTCCACCTTCAGTTTTAGGAGTTCTTGCAGAACCCTTTCTTTTTGTGAAAGGGCTGGGATCGACCCCCTATCAAAGTACTTCTGTTAATTGGATTAGGCACTCACTCCTCTTGTGAAAACTGAGCAGAAATATTCATTCAGTATCCCCGTTTTTCACTGTTTGTTTTTGTTTAGCTTTTTTGGAGACAGCAGGGATGTAGGTCGTAACTCAGATACTGAGATAGCAAGGATGTAGGTGAGTACCCAGTTACTGAGACAGATGTGGTGTCAGCACAGATACTGAGACAGCAGTGATGGGTCAAGCAAGATATTGACAGTGGAGGATTGAGGTCAGCACCAAGATAATGAGACAGAAGGTATGTAGACAGCACCTAGATACTGAGAGAGCAGGATGAAGATGGGCTCCCAGATTTGAGACAGCTGTGATGTAGGTCGTCTCCAGATACTGAGATAGCTGGGCGTAGGCGCAGCGAAACTGAGACAGTATTGATGAAGGTCAGCACCGTGATACTGAGACAACAGGCATGTAGGTTGCAACTCAGATACTAGACAGTAGTGAAGAAGGTCACATCCAGATATTGAGACAGGATGAAGGCCGCACAGATACTTGAGACAGCAGTGATGAAGACTAAATTCAGATAATGACAGCAGGATGAAGGTCAGACCCAGATAATAGACAGCAGTGATGTAGGTCAGAACTCAGATATTGAGACAACTGGGATGTAGTAGCATTCAGATACTGAGAGGTTGGGATGTATTATACCTGATACTGAGATAATATTGATGAAGGTCAGCACCCAGATACTGAGACAACAGGATGTATTACACCAAGATATTGAGATAACAGGAAGTAGGTCAGCATCCGATACTGAGAGCTGGGATGTTGGTCACACCGATACTGAGACAGTATTGATAAAGGTCGAACCCAGATGTCGGGACAGCTGGGATGTAGTCACCCAGATATTGAAATGTCAGTGAATAGGTCAGCATCCAGATACTGAGAAAGTAGGATGTTGGTCCCACCCAGATACTAGACAGCAGTAATGTAGGATGCTGGGATACTGAGACAGCAGGGATGGTCAGCATCAGACACTGAGACAGCAGTATGAAGGTAAGCAACCAGATACAGGGACACAGTGATGTAGGTCGGACCCAGATTTTGTGACAGCACTGATGAAGGTTGGCATCCATACTGAGATCAGATTTAGGGTCACATCGATACTGACAGCAGTGATAGGTCGTGCACTCAGATACTGAGACAGCAGTGATGTAGATCAGCCACAGATACTGAAACAGCAGTGATGTATGTTATACCTGATACTGAGACAGGGATCAACATGACCAGATTTTGGTAGCAGAAATTCGTTGGACTCATTTTCTGTGACAACAGGGATGTAGGTCAGCACTGATACTGAGACAGCAGTGATGAAGGTCAGAACCTGATTCAGAGTAAGGATGTAGGCTGCATTCAGATACTGGATGCAGTGGTGGTCACACTCAGATTCAGAGACAGCAGGACGTGGTCAGAACCTGTTACTGAGACAGCATTGATCTAGTACAGCACTCCACTGACACAGCAGTGATGTTGGTGTGTCCTGATACAGACAGCAGAGATGTATGTCACCACGTTGGTACGAGATACCAGTGATGTCTTCACAGCCAGATACTGAGACAGCAGTAATGTAGGACAGCTCCCAGATACTGAGATGGCAGGGTAGGTCAGCACCGAGACCCTGAGACAGCAGGCAGTTGGAAGCAACCAGATACAGGGCAGATGTAGATCGCATCAGATTTTTGACAGCACTGATGGCTGGCACCCAGATCCTGGAGGCCGAGGTTTGTGGGTCACACTTGATACTGAGACAGCAGTGATTGTAGGTCACACCTGATACTGGAGACAACAGTGATGTAGATCAGCCACAGATACGAAACAGCAGTGATGATGTCACATCCAGATTGAGACAGACCACATCAGATTCCAGATTTTGTTACAGGAAACATTTGTTGGACCTCTTTTCTCAGACACAGGGATGTGGGTCAGCACTTGATACTGAGACAGCAGATAGGTCAGAAACCCAGATTGAGATAGCAGGATGTAGGTCTGTATCCAGATATTGAGACAGCAGTGATGTTGGTCAACCCAGATTCGGCTGTGCAGGGACGAGGTTGAACCCAGCTACTGAGACATTGATCTAGTACACTCTAACACTGACACAGCAGTGATGTTGGTGAGTCTGATACCTAGACAGCAGAGATGTATGTCTGCACAGATACCGGGATACCGTGATGTATGTCAGCAGCTGATACTGAGAAGGGTGTAGGTCAGCATAGATATTGAGACAGCAGTGATGTTCTGGCACCCGATATTGAGACAGCAGTGATGTAGGTCGCACCCAGATACTGAGACAGGAGGAAGTGAGTCATTCCCGGATACTGAGACAAAGGGATTAAGCAGTCTCGGATATTGAGACAGCTGTGCTGTATGTCAGCACTTCTGATACGATACATAGCTGGGGAAGGTCAGCACTCAGATACGGAGACAGCAGGATGTGGTTGGCACCAGATACTGAGACAGCAGGATGTAGGTGAGCGGCCATACTCAGACAGCAGTGATGGGCTGATCCCAGACATTGACAGCAGTGATATGCACACGCAGACTGCGGACAGCAGGGATGAACACCGATCTGGATTTTATATACAGAATATCTATCAGACCCATTTACTTCAGATAACAGTGATGCAAGTCAGCATAAAGATTTGAGAAGGCAGGGATGTGGTCAGTACCTAGACACTGAGACAGCGTTGTAGGCAAAGCAGACAAGGGAAGCAGTGATGTTGGTCGTACCTGATTTGAGATGCACCGGTGAAGGCTGGCACCCAGATACTGAGACAGGTTTGGGGTCAGCATCCAGACTGAGACAGCAGGATTGTAGGCACCCAGATACTTGAGACAGCAGTGTAGATCAGCTCCAGATACTGAAACACATAAGTGTATGTCACCCAGATACTGAGACAGTAGGGACTGGCCTATCTCCAGATTGAGAGAGGAACATCTGTCAGATCCATTTTTCAGACAACAGTGATGTAGATGTGAACCCAGATTCAGATAGCAGGGATGTGGTGGTAGCACCTAGATACTGAGACAGCAGGATGTAGGTCAGCACCTGGATTCAGAGGCAGGGATGGTATCAAATTCAGCTACTGGAAACAGCATTGATCTAGTTCAGCCTGATTCTGACACTGCATTGATGTTGGTGAGCATTCACACTGAGACAGCAGAGATGAATGTCAGCACACAGATACTGGAGACACCAGTGATGTAGGTCAGCAGCGATACTGAGACAGCAGGCGTAGGCTGTATATAGATATTGAGACAGTGATGTAGGTTGCACCTAGATATTGAGACAGCATTAATGTAGGTGGCACCTGATATTGGAGAGGAGGGAAGTGAGTCATCAGATACTAAGAGGTAGGGATGAAGGTCAGCTCCCAGATACGAGAGAGTTGTGTTTTGGTCACACCCTGATACTATATGCTGCAGGAAGTAAGTCAGCACCCAGATACCAAGACAGCAGGATATAGGTCAGTTCCCAGGCACAGAGACAGCAATGATGTAGGTCAGTCAGGATATTGAGACAGCAGGATGTAAGGCCCAGATACTGAGAAAGCAGGGATGGTCAGCACTCAGATACTGAGACAGTGATGTATCTGTACCAGATACTGAGACAGCAGGTGTAGGTCGCACTTGATATTGAGACAGCAGGATGTTGTCAGAACCCAGATTCTGAGACAGCAGGCATGAAGTTACAACCAGACACAGGGACAGCAGGATGTGGTTCTCAGATTTTTGACAGCACTGATGAAGGTACCCAGATATTGAGACGAGGTTTTGGGTCAGCACCGAGATTGAAACAGTGCTTGTAGGTCAGCACCCAGATACTGAGACAGCAGTGATGAGATCAGTTCACAGATACTGAAACAGCAGTGATGTGTCTGCACCCAGATACTGAGACAGTAGGGATCAACACTGATTCAGATGGGAGAGCAGAAATATCTGTCAGGATCCATTTTCTTCAGACAACAGGGATGTGGGCTGCACCCGGATACTGAGACAGCAGGATGTGGTCAGAACCCAGATTCAGAGATAGCAGTGTAGGTCTGATCCAGACAGACAGCAGTGAGGTCACACCCAGTTTCAGAGACAGGACGTAGTCAGAATCCAGCCTGAGACAGCATTGATCTATACAGCACCAATACTGACACAGCAGTGATGTTGGGAGTACCGACAATGAGACAGCAGAGAGTATGTTGCACAAAGATGGTGAGATACCAGTGATGTCAGCAGTCAGAAACTGAGAGGTAGTGTAGGACAGCCTGAGATACTGACAGCAGGGATGGTCAGCACCCAGACACTGAGACAGCAGGCATGGCGATACAACCAGATACAGGGACAGCAGTGATGTGTGTCGTACCAGATTTGTGACAGCACGATGGGGGTTGGCACCAGACTTGAGACCTGAGGTTTGTGGGGTCAGCACGCAGATACTGAGACAGCAGGTTGGGGGTCAGCATCAGATTCTGAGACAGCAGTGATTGTAGGTTGGCACCAGATTCGAGACAGCAGTGATGTAGATTGGGCTCAGATACTGAAACAGCAGTGATGTCAGCACCCAGATACTGAGACAGTAGGGTCTACATCAGATTCAGATTTTGAGACAGGAAATATTGTCAGATCCATTTTCTCTGACAACAGTGATGCAGGCTGAACTCAGATTCAGAGATAGCAGGATGTGGTCAGCATCCAGATACTGAGACAGTGATGGTCAGCACCCAGATTCAGAGACAGTAGGATGAGGTCGCACCAGCTACGGAAACAGCATGATCTAGTTCGGCACCGGCTACACAGCATTGATGGTGAGTACCCCAACGAGACAGAGAGGTCAGCACACAGATACTGAGACATTAGTGATGTAGGTCACAGCCTGATACTGAGACAGCAGGCATGTAGGTCAGCATAGATATTGAGACGCAGGATGTAGGTTGGCACCAGATATTAGACAGCACTGATGTTGGTCGGCACAGACATGAGACAGGAGGAAGAGTCATCACCAGATACTGAGACAACAGGGATGAAGGTCAGCCTCCGATACTGAGAGACAGTGTTTTAGTCACACCCTGATACTGACAGCAGTGAGGTAAGTCAGTACCAGATACCAAGACAGCAGGATATAGGTCAGCACTTTGGCACAGAGACAGCAGTGATGAGTAGCTCAGATATTGAGACAGCAGTGATGTATGTCAACATTCAGAAACTGAGAAAGCAGGGTAGGCGTGCACCAGATACTGAGACAGTGATGTAGATCGTCCAGATATTGAGACAGCAGGATGTTGGTGTGGTCTCAGATTCTGAGATCTCAGGATGTGGGTCAGCACCCAGATACTGAGACAGCTGTGCTGTAGGCTGCCTGCCGATTCAGAGACAGCAGGGATGTAGGTCAGCACCAGAGTCAAAAGAGCAGGCATGTAGGTTGCACCCAGATACTGAGACAGCAGATGTAGGTCGGCACCAGATACAAAGACAGCAGTGATGTTGGTCGCACTGATACTGGAGACAGCAGGATGGGTCAGCACCGATACTGATACAGTGATGTATGCTGTACCCAGATACTGAAAGCAGGAATGAACATCGATTCTGGATTTTGAGGCAGAAGAAGTATCTGTCAGACCTATACTCAGACAACAGTGGTGTAGGTCAGTATCCTGATACTAAGACAGCAGGTGGGGGTAGGTCAGCACCCGATACTGAGAGAGTAGGGAGGGAGGTTTGCACCTGTTGAGAAAGCAGGGAAGTACGCGCATTGATACTGAGACACTAGGGATGTTGTTCATAATTCAGATACTGAGAAAGTGGTGATGTTCAGATACTGGAGATAGTATGGATAAAGGTCAGCACCTGATAATGAGACAGCAGTGATGTAGGTCGGCACCACATACTGTGACATTAGGATGGAGGTCAGCACCAAGATACTGAGGCAGCACTGATGTTTGTCAGCACCTTTACTGGAGATGAGCCAGTAGATCAGCACCTGGTAATGAGAAAGCTGGGGTTAGGGTCGCACCCAGACTGGAAACAGCAGGATGTTGACAGCACCCAGATACAGAGACAGCAGGATGTAGGTTACACTCAGATAAGAAGACAGCAGGCATGGTCAGCACCAAGATGAGACAGCAGTGATGTAGGTCGGCACCTGATAGTGAGACTGCAGGATGTAGGTCGGACCTAGATACTACAGAAATGTGGGTCATCACCGATACTGAGACATCTGTCACGTAAGTCAGCACCTGACACTGAGACAGCAGTTGTAAATATCAGACCGGATTGGAGGCAGGAAATATCTATTTTGATCCATTTACCAGACACCAGATGTAGGTCAGCATCCAGATTGAGGTGGATGGAGGTCACCACCCTGATATTGAGACAGCGGTGATGTGGGTCAGCACCATATTGAGATGGCAGGGATGGTTTCGGCCAGATATTGAGACAGCAGGGTTTAGGGTCAGCACCCAGATACAGAGACAGCTGTGCTGTAGGTTTGTTCCTGATGTGCTATGATGGAGGTCACACCAGATACCAGACAGCAGGGATGTAGGTCAGCACAGATGTGACAGCAGGAAGTATGAGTACCAGATACTGAGACACAGGGATGTAGGTCAGAACTAAGATACTGATTAGCAAGGGTGAGAGTACCAGTTACCAGACAGCAGAGATGTATGTCAGCACAGATATTGAGACAGTAGGATGTAGGTCAGCAAGATACTGACATAGGAGATTGATGGATAATGACAGAAGGTATGTAGGACAGCACCAGATACTGTATTGCAAGGATGAAGACAGTAATCAGATACGAGAGCAGTGATGTAGAGTGGAACTCAGACATTGAGACAGTTGATGGGGTCAGCATCCAGATACTGAGAGGATGTAGGTCAGCAGCCAGAAACTGAGACAGTATTGATGAAGGTCAGCACCCAGATATTGAGACAGCTGTGCTGAAGGTCAGCTCACAGATTCAGAGAGAGCAGGGATGGTGGTCAGCACCCAGATTCTGAGACAGCAGGCATGTAGGTCAGCACCCAGACACTGGAGACAGCAGGAATGAACATCAGATTCCAGATTTTGAGGCAGAGGAAGTATCTGTCAGGACCCCTATACTCAGACAACAGTGGTGTAGGTCAGCATCCTCTTACTGAGACAGCAGGTATGTAGGTCAGCACCCAGATACTGAGAGAGCAGGGAGGAAGGGAGGTTTGCACCCCGATATTGAGAAAGCAGGGAAGTACATTAGCGCATTGCTACTGAGTCACCAGGGATGTTGGTCATTATCCAGATACTGAGAAAGCTGTGATGTAAGTCAGCACCCAGACACTGAGATAGTATGGATGAAGGTCAGACCAGATAATGAGACAGCAGGATGTAGGTCTCAGCACCACATACTGGAGACATCAGGTATAGGTCTGCACCAAGATACTGAGGCAGCACTGATGTTTTGTCAGCACCTTGACACTGAGACAGCAGGCCAGTAGATCAGCACCCTGGTAATGAGACAGCTGGGATTTAGGTCAGCACCCAGATACTGGAAACAGCAGTGATGTTGGACAGCACCAGATACAGAGACAGCAGGATGTAGGTTAGCACCTGGATATGAAGGACAGGCATGTAGGTCAGCACCAAGATACTGAGACAGCAGTGATGTAGGTCGGCACCCAGATAGTGAGACTGCAGTGGTGTAGGTCGGAACCCAGATACTGAGACAGCAGAAATGTGGGTCATCACCCAGATACTGAAACAGCTGTCATGTATGTCAGCACCCAGACACTGAGACAGCAGTTATAAACATCAGATTCCGGATTGTGAGGCAGCAGAAATATTTATCAGGACCCATTTACTCAGACAACAGTGATGTAGGTCAGCATCCAGATACTGAGACAGCAGGGATGGAGGTCACCACCCTGAAACTGAGACAGCAGTGATGTAGGTCAGCACCCAGATACTGAGATGGCAGGGATGTAGGTCGGCACCCTGATATTGAGACAGCAGGGATTTAGGTCAGCACCCAGATACAGAGACACTGTGCTGTAGGTCAGAACCCTGATACTGCGAAAGCAGTGATGGAGGTCTGCAAACAGATACCGAGACTGCAGGGAAGTAGGTCAGCACACAGATTCCGAGACTGCAGGGAAGTACGAAAGAACCCAGATACTGAGACAGCAGGGATGTAGGTCAGAACTAAGATACTGAGCTAGCAAGGATGTAGGTGAGTACCCAGTTACTGAGACAGCAGAGATGTATGTCAGCATTCAGATACTGACACAGCAGTGGTGTAGGTCAGCAGCAAGATACTGACATAGGAGAGATTAAGGGATATAGACAGAAGGTATATAGGACAGCACCCAGATACTGAGACAGCACAGATGAAGTTCAGCAATCAGATATTGAGAGAGCAGTGATGTAGGTCGGAACCCAGATATTGAGACAGCTGTGATGTAGGTCAGCATCCAGATACTGAGAGAGGTGGGATGTAGGTCAGCAGCTGGAAACTGAGACAGTATTGATGAAGGTCAGCACCCAGATACTGAGACAACAGGGATGTAGGTCACAACCCAGATATTGAGACAACAATGAAGTAGGTCAGCATCCAGATACTGAGAAAGCAGGGATGTAGATCAGTACCCAAATACTGAGATACCAGGGATGTAGGTCAGCACCCAGATACTGAGACAGCTGTGCTGTAGGTCAGCTCACAGATTCAGAGACAGCAGGGATGTAGGTCAGCACCCAGATTCTGAGACAGCAGGCATGTAGGTCAGCACCCAGATACTTAGACAGCAGAGATGTAGGTCGGCACCCAGATACGAAGACAGCAGTGATGTAGGTTGGCACCCAGATACTGAGACAGCAGGGATGTGGGTCAGTACCAAGATACTGATACAGCAGTGATGTATGTCAGCACCCAGATACTGAGACAGCAGGAATGAACATCAGATTCCAGATTTTGAGGTAGAAAAATTATCTGTCAGGACCTATATACTCAGACAACAGTGGTGTAGGTCAGCATCCTGATACTGAGACAGCAGGGATGTAGGTCAGCACCCAGATACTGACAGAGCAGGGAGGGAGGGAGGTTTGCACCCCGATATTGAGAAAGCAGGGAAGTACATTAGCGCGCATTGATACTGAGACACCAGGGATGTTGGTCATTATCAAGATACTGAGAAAGCTGTGATCTAAGTCAGCACCCAGATACTGAGATAGTATGGATGAAGGACAAGCACCCAGATAATGAGACAGCAGTGATGTAGGTCAGCACCCACATACTGAGACATCAGGGATGAAGATCAGCACCAAGATACTGAGACAGCACGGATGTTTGTCAGCACCTTGACACTGAGACAGCAGGCCAGTAGATCAGCACCCTAGTAATGAGACAGCTGGGATTAAGGTCAGCACCCAGATACTGAAACAGCAGTGATGTTGGACAGCACCCAGATATAGAGACAGCAGGGATGAAGGTCAGCACCAAGATACTGAGACAGCAGTGATATAGGTCGGCACCCAGATAGTGAGACTGCAGTGATGTAGGTCAGGACCCAGATACTGAGACAGCAGAAATGTGGGTCATCACCCAGATACTGAGACAGCTGTCACGTATGTCAGCACCTAGACACTGAGACAGCAGTTATAAACATCAGATTACGGATTGTGAGGCAGCAGAAATATCTATCAGGACCCATTTAATCAGACAACAGTGATGGAGGTCACCACCCTGATACTGAGACAGCAGTGATGTAGGTCAGCACCCAGATATTGAGATGGCAGGGATGTAGGTCGGCACCCAGATATTGAGACAGCTGTGCTGTAGGTCAGAACCCTGATACTGCGAAAGCAGTGATGGAGGTCAGCACCCAGATACCGAGACTGCAGGGATGTAGGTCAGCACACAGATACCGAGACAGCAGGGAAGTACACGAGTACCCAGATACTGAGACAGCAGGGATGTAGGTCAGAACTAAGATACTGAGTTAGCAAGGATGTAGGTGAGTACCCAGTTACGAGACAGCAGAGATGTATGTCAGCATACAGATACTGAGACAGCAGTGATGGTATTGGCAGCAAGATACTGACATAGCAGAGAGTGAGGGATAATGAGACAGAAGGTATGAGGACAGCACCCAGATACTGAGACAGCACAGATGAAGATCAGCAATCAGATATTGAGAGAGCAGTGATGTAGGTCGGAACCTAGATATTGAGACAGCCGTGATGTAGGTCAGCATCCAGATACTGAGAGAGGGATGTAGGTCAGGAGCCTAGAAACTGAGACAGTATTGATGAAGGTCAGCACGGATACTGAGAACAGGGATGTAGGTCACAACCCGATATTGAGACAACAATGAAGTAGGTCAGCATCCAGATACTGAGACAGCAGGGATGTGGTCAGCCCCCAGATACTAAGACAGCAGTGATGTAGATCAGTACCCATTTACTGAGACAGCAGGGATGTGGGTCAGACCCAGATATTGAGACAGCAGTGATGTAGGTCAGAACCCAGATATTGAGACAACCATGATGTAGGTCAGCATCCTGATACTGAGATAGCTGGGATGTTGGTTAGCACCCAGCTACTGAGACAGTACTGATGAAGGTCAGCACCCAGATACTGAGACAACAAGGATGTAGGTCACCACCCAGATATTGAGACAACAGTGAAGTAGGTCAGCATCCAGATACTGAGATAGCTGGGATGTAGGTCAGCACCCAGATACTGAGACAGTATTGATGAAGGTCAGCACCCAGGCACTGAGACAGCTGGGATGTAGGTCACCACCCAGATATTGAGACAACAGTGAAGTAGGTCAGCATCTAGATACTGAGACAGCAGGGATGTAGGTCGGCACCCAGATACTAAGACAGCAGGCATGTAGGTCAGCACCCAGATAATGAGTCAGCAGGGATGTAGGTCAGCACCCAGATAATGAGACAGCAGTGATGTAGGTCAGCACCAGGAAACTGAGACAGCACGGATGTTTGTCAGCACCTAGACACTGAGACAACAGGCCAGTAGGTCAGCAACCTGGTACTGAGACAGCAGGGATGTTGGTCAGCACCCAGATACTGAGACAGCAGGGATGTAGGTCAGCACCCAGATTCTGAGACAGCAGGCATGTAGGTCAGCACCCAGATACTTAGACAGCAGAGATGTAGGTCGGCACCCAGATACGAAGACAGCAGTGATGTAGGTCGGCACCCAGATACTGAGACAGCAGGGATGTGGGTCAGCACCAAGATACTGATACAGCAGTGATGTATGTCAGCACCCAGATACTGAGACAGCAGGAATGAACATCAGATTCCAGATTTTGAGGTAGAAAAAGTATCTGTCAGGACCCATATACTCAGACAACAGTGGTGTAGGTCAGCATCCTGATACTGAGACAGCAGTTATGTAGGTCAGCACCCAGATACTGACAGAGCAGGGAGGGAGGGAGGTTTGCACCCCGATATTGAGAAAGCAGGGAAGTACATTAGTGCATTGATACTGAGACACCAGGGATGTTGGTCATTATCAAGATACTGAGAAAGCTGTGATGTAAGTCAGCACCCAGATACTGAGATAGTATGGATGAAGGACAGCACCCAGATAATGAGACAGCAGTGATGTAGGTCAGCACCCACATACTGAGACATCAGGGATGAAGATCAGCACCAAGATACTGAGACAGCACGGATGTTTGTCAGCACCTTGACACTGAGACAGCAGGCCAGTAGATCAGCACCCTAGTAATGAGACAGCTGGGATTAAGGTCAGTCTCAGATACTGAAACAGCAGTGATGTTGGACAGCACCCAGATACAGAGACAGCAGGGATGAAGGTCAGCAACCAGAATAGGGAGACAGCAGGCATGTAGGTCAGCACCAAGATACTGAGACAGCAGTGATATAGGTCGGCACCCAGATAGTGAGACTGCAGTGATGTAGGGTCAGGACCCAGATACTGAGACAGCAGAAATGTGGGTCATCACCCAGATATACTGAGACAGCTGTCACGATGTCAGCACCTGTGACACTGAGACAGCAGTTATAAACATCAGATTACGGATTTTGAGGCAGCAGAAATATCTATCAGGACCCATTTAATCAGACAACAGTGATGTAGGTCAGCATCCAGATACTGAGACAGCAGGGATGGAGGTCACCACCCTGATACTGAGACAGCAGTGATGTAGGTCAGCACCCAGATATTGAGATGGCAGGGATGTAGGTCAGCACCCAGATATTGAGACAGCTGTGCTGTAGGTCAGAACCCTGATACTGCGAAAGCAGTGATGGAGGTCAGCACCCAGATACTGAGACAGCAGGGATGTAGGACAGCACACAGATACTGAGACAGCAGGGAAGTACACGAGTACCCAGATACTGAGACAGCAGGGATGTAGGTCAGAACTAAGATACTGAGCTAGCAAGGATGTAGGTGAGTACTCAGTTACCGAGATAGCAGAGATGTATGTCAGCATACAGATACTGAGACAGCAGTGATGTAGGTCAGCAGCAAGATACTGACATAGCAGAGATTGAGGATAATGAGACAGAAGGCATGTAGGACAACACCCAGATACTGAGACAGCACAGATGAAGATCAAGCAATCAGATATTGAGAGAGCAGTGATGGTGGTCGGAACCTAGATATTAAGACAACCCGTGATGTAGGTCAGCATCAGATACTGAGAGAGGTGGGATATGGGTCAGCAGCCAGAAACAGAGACAGTATTGATGAAGGTCATGCACTATACTGAGACAACAGGGATGTGAGGTCACAAACCCAGATATTGAGACAACAATGAAGTAGGTCAGCATCCAGATACTGAGACAGCAGGGATGTAGGTCAGCCCCCAGATACTAAGACAGCAGTGATGTAGATCAGTACCAATTACTGAGACAGCAGGGATGGAAGTCAGAACTCAGATATTGAGAGAGCAGTGATGTAGGTCAGAACTCCAGATATTGAGACAACCATGATGTGGGTCAGCATCCTGATACTGAGATAGCTGGGATGTTGGTTAGCACCCAGCTACTGAGACAGTACTGATGAAGGTCAGCACCAGACACTGAGACAACAAGGATGGGTCACCGCCCAGATATTGAGACAACAGTAAAGTAGGTCAGCATCCAGATACTGGAGATAGCTGGGATGTGAGTCAACACCCAGAAACTGAGACAGCATTGATGAAGGTCAGCACCCAGGCACTGAGACAGCTGGGATGTAGGTCACCACCAAATATTGAGACAACAGTGAAGTAGGTCAGCATCTAGATACTGAGACAGCAGGGATGTAAGTCGGCACCCAGATACTAAGACAGCAGGCATGTAGGTCAGCAACCAGATATACGAGTCAGCAGCGATGTAGGGTCAGCACCCAGATAATGAGACAGCAGTGATATAGGTCAGCACCAGGAAACTGAGACAGCACGGATGTTTGTCAGCACCTAGACACTGAGACAACAGCTAGTAGGTCAACACCCCTGGTACTGAGACAGCAGGGATGTTGGTCAGCACCCAGATACTGAGACAGCAGGGATGTAGGTCAGCACCCAGATTCGGAGACAGTAGGCAAGTAGGTCAGCACCGAGATACTGAGACAGCAGTGATGTGAGGTGGCACCCAGACACTGAGACTGCAGGGATGTAGGTCAGCACCAGATAATGAGACAGCAGGGATGTGGGTCATCACACAGATACTGAGACAGCTGTGATGTAGGTCGGCACCCAGATACTGTGACAGCAGTGATATGTCAGCTCCCAGAAACTGAGACAGCAGTCATGAAGTCAGCACCAGATACTGAGGCAGGGATGAACATCAAATTCCAGATTTTGAGGCAGCAGAAATATCTATCAGAACCATTTACTCAGACAACAGTGATGTAGGTCAGCATCCAGATACTGAGACAGCAAGGATGGAGGTCACCACAGATATTGAGAGGCTGTGCTAAAGGTCAGCACCCTAAAACTGAGACAGCAGTGATGTAAGTCAGCAACCCAGACACCGAGATGACAGGGATGTACGGCACCCAGAATACTGAGACAGCAGGGTAGGTGAGTACCCAGACACTGAAACAGCAGTGATGTGAGGTCTGCACCAAGATACCGAGACAGCAGTGATGTAGGTCAGCACCAAGATACCTAAGACAGCAGGGAATGGTAAGCACTCAGATACTGAGATAGCAAGGATGAAGTTAGTACCCAGATACTGAGACAGCAGAGATGTATGTCAGCACACAGATACTGAGACAGCAGTGATGTAGGTCAGCAGCCAGAATACTGACACAGAAGAGATTAAGGGTTGGTACCAGATACTAAGAGAGCAGGGGTGAAAGTTCAGCTCGCAGATACTGAGACAGCACTCGATGTAGGTCAGCACCCAAATACTGAGAAAGAACTGATGAAGGTCAGCACCTAGATACTTAGACAGCAGGGATGTAGGTCAGCACCCAGATATTGAGACAACAGTGATGTAGGTCAGCACCCAGATGTTGAGACAACAGTGATGTAGGTCAGCATCTAGATACAGAGACAGCAGGGATGTAGGTCAGCACCCAGATACATACAGCAAGGATGTAGGTCAGCACGCAGACACTGAGACAGCAGACATGTAGGTCAGCACCCACATGCTGGGTACAGCAGTGATGGAGTCGGCACTCAGATACTGAGACAACAGGGATGTGTCAACACCCATGTGCTGAGATAGCAGTGATGTGAGGTTGGCACACGGATACTGAGGACAGTTGTGCTGTAGGTCAGCACCCTGATACCGATACAGGAGTGATGTAGACCAGCACCCAGATACCGAGAGATAGCATGCATGAAGGTCGACACCAGATACTGAGACAGCAAGGATGTAGGTGAGTACCCCGGTACTGAGACAGCAGTGATGATGTCAGCACCCAGATACTTAGACAGCAGGGATGGACATCAGATTGCAGATTTTGAGGCAGCAGAAATATCAATCAATACCCATTTTCTCAGACCAACAGTGATGTCGTCAGCTTTAAGATACTGAGACAGGAGGGATGCAGGTCAAGCACACAAATACTGAGACAGATGTGCTGAAGGTAAGCACCTGATACTGAGACAGCAGTGATGTAGTCAGC
Source organism: Neoceratodus forsteri (assembly GCA_016271365.2). NCBI lineage: Eukaryota > Metazoa > Chordata > Ceratodontiformes > Ceratodontidae > Neoceratodus > Neoceratodus forsteri. The sequence goes on from CM028129.1 coordinate 5,751,776, forward strand.
ACCCAGATACCAAGATGGCAGGGATGTAGATCGGCAACTAGATACTGGGACAGCTGGGATGTAGGTGAGCACCAAGACAATGAATCAGCAAGGGATGTAGGTCAGCACCAAGATACCAGAGACAGCAGTGATGTAGGTCAGCCTCAGTTACTGAGACAGCAGGGAAGTATGTGAGTACACAGATACTGAGACAGCAGGGAAGTAGGTCAAGCACTCAGATACTGTGATAGCAAGGATTTAGGTTAGTACCCAGATTCTGAGACAGTTACAGAGATGTATGTCAAAGCAGACAAATACTGAGACACCAGTGAAGTATGTCAGCAGCCAGATACTGACACAGAAGAGATTAAGGTTGGCACCCAGATACTAGAGAGAGCAGGGGTGAAGGTCAGCTCACAGATACTGAGACAGCACTGATGTAGGTCAGCACTCCAAATACTGAGAAAGCACTGATGAAGGTCAGCACCTAGATACTTAGCAGCAGGGATGTAGGTCAGCACCCAGATATTGAGACAACAGTGATGTAGGTCAGCACGCAGATGTTGAGACAAAAGTGATGTAGGTCAGCATCCAGATACAGAGACAGCAGGATGTAGGTCAGCACCCACATACACAGCAGGGATGTAGAGTCAAAGCACGCAGACACTGAGAGACAGCAGATATATGAGTCAGCACCCAGATACTGGCACAGCAGTGATGTAGGTTGGCACCCAGATACTGAGACAACAGGGATGTGTGTCAACACCCATGCGGTGTTGAGACTATCTGGGTGCTGACCCACATCAAGCAGGTCGGCACCCAGATACTGAGACAGCTGTGCTGTAGGTCAGCACCCTGATACTGATACAGGGAGTGATGTAGATCAGCACATAGATACCGAGACAGCATGGATGTAGGTCAGCACCAAGATACTGAGACAGCAGGGATGTAGGTAGCACCTGATACTGAGACAGCAGTGATGTAGGTCAGCACCCAGATACTTAGACAGCAGGGATGAACATCAGATTCCAAATTTTGAGACTGCAGAAATATCTATCAGGACCCATTTACTCAGACAAAGTGGTGTACGTCAGCATTAAGATACTGAGACAGGAGGGATGTGAGGTCAAGCACGCAATACTGAGACAGCTGTGCAGAGAGGTAAGCATCCTGGTACTGAGAAAGAGTGGTGAGGTCAGCATCCAGATACTGAGACAGCAGGCATGTGGGTCAGCACCCACATTCTGAGTCAGCAGGGATGTAGGTCAACACACATATACTGAGACAGCAGTGATTTAGATCGGGACCCAGATAGTGAGACTGCAGGGATGCTGGGTCAGCACCCTGATACTGAGAGAGCAGTGATATAGGTCAATACCCAGGCACTGAGACAGCAGTGATGTAGGTCAGCCTCGCAGATACTGAGACAGCAGTGATGTATGTCAGCACCCAGATACATGAGAAAGCAGGGATGTAGGTCCCGCACCCAGATACTGAGACAGCATGGATGTAGGTCACAGCACCAGATATTGAGTCAGCAGTGATGTTGACAGGTCAGAAACTGAGATAGCAGGGATGTAGGTCAGCACCCAGATACTGAGACAGCTAAGCAGGTGTCAGCACACAGATTCAGAGACAGCAGAGAAGTAGGTCACACCCAGATACTGGAGACAGCAGGCGAAGGTCAGCACCCAGATACTGAGACAGCAGAGATGTAGGTCGGCACCCAAATACTAAGACAGCAGTGAGGTAAATAAGCACCTAGATAGTGAGACAGCAGGGATGTGGATCTGCACCAAGGTACTGAGTCTGAGTGATATAGGTCAGCACCCAGGCACTGAGACAGCAGTGATGTTGGTCAGCTCACAGATACTGATACAGCAGTGATGTATGGCAGCATCCAGATATTGAGACAGCAGGAATGAACATCAGATTCAGATTTTGAGGCAGAAGAAGTATCTGTCAGGACCCATACTAAGACAACAGTGGTGTAGGTCAACATCCCGATACTGAGACAGCAGGTAGGAAGGTCAGCACCCAGGTACTGAGAGAGCAGGGAGGAGGAGGTCAACACCCTGATATTGAGAAAGCAGGGAAGTAGGTTAGCACATTGATACTGAGACACCAGGGATGTTGGTCAATATCCAGATACGGAGAAAGCTGTGATGTAAGTCAACACCCAGATACTGAGATAGTATGGATGAAGGACAGCACCCAGATAATGAGACAGCAGTGATGTAGGTCAGCACCCACATACTGAGACATCAGGGATGAAGATCAGCACCAAGATACTGAGACAGCACGGATGTTTGTCAGCACCTTGACTCTGAGACAGCAGGCTAGAGATAGCACCCTAGTAATGAGACAGCTGGGATTAAGGTCAGCACCCAAGATACTGGAAGCAGTGATGTTGGACAGCACCCAGATACAGAGACAGCAGGGATGTAGGTCAGCAACCAGATATGGAGACAGCAGGCATGTAGGTCAGCACCAAGATACTGAGACAGCAGTGATGTAGGTCGGCACCCAGATAGTGAGACTGCAGTGATGTAGGTCGGGACCCAGATACTGAGACAGCAGAAATGTGGGTCATCACACAGATACTGGAGACAGCTGTCACGCATGTCAGCACCAGACACTGAGACAGCAGTTATAAACATCAGATTACGATTGTGAGGCAGCAGAAATATCTATCAGGACCCATTTAATCAGACAACAGTGATGTAGGTCAGCATCCAGATACTGAGACAGCAGGGATGGAGGTCACCACCTGATACTGAGACAGCAGTGATATAGGTCTGCACCCAGATATTGAGATGGCAGGATGTGAGGTCGGCACCCAGATATTGAGACAGCTGTGCTGTAAGGTCAGAACCCTGATACTGCAGAAAGCGATAGTGGAGGTCAGCACTCAGATACCAGAGACTGCAGGATGTAAGTCAGCACACAGATACCGAGACAGCAGGGAAGTACACAGTAGCCCAGATACTGAGAAAGCAGGGATGTAGGTCAGAACTAAGATACTGAGCTAGCAAGGATGTAGCTGAGTACCCAGTTACGAGACAGCAGAGATGTATGTCAGCATACAGATACTGAGACAGCAGTGATGTGAGTCAGCAGCAAGATACTGACATAGCAGAGATTGAGGGATAATGAGACAGAAGGTATGTAGGACAGCAATCCAGATACTGAGACAGCACAGATGAAGATCAGCAATCAGATATTGAGAGAGCAGTGATGTGAGTGAAGAACCTGAATATTGAGACAGCCGTGATGTAGGTCAGCATCCAGATACTGGAGAGAGGTGGATGGTAGGTCACAGCCAGAAACTGAGACAGTATTGATGAAGGTCAGCACACAGATACTGAGACAACAGGGATGTAGGTCACAACCCAGATATTGAGACAACAATAAAGTAGGTCAGCATCCAGATACTGAGACAGCAGGGATGTAGGTCAGCCCCCAGATACTAAGACAGCAGTGATGTAGATCAGTACCCAATTACTGAGACAGCAGGGATGTAGGTCAGAACCCAGATATTGAGACAGCAGTGATGTAGGTCAGAACCCAGATATTGAGACAACCATGATGTAGGTCAGCATCCTGATACTGAGATAGCTGGGATGTTGGTTAGCACCCAGCTACTGAGACAGTACTGATGAAGGTCAGCAACCAGATACTGAGACAACAAGGATGTAGGTCACCACCCAGATATTGAGACAACAGTGAAGTAGGTCAGCATCCAGATACTGAGATAGCTGGGATGTAGGTCACACCCAGATACTGAGACAGTATTGATGAAGGTCAGCACCCAGGCACTGAGACAGCTGGGATGTAGGTCACCACCCAGATTGAGACAACAGTGAAGTAGGTCAGCATCTAGATACTGAGACAGCAGGGATGAGTGTCGCACCCAGAATACCTAAGACAGCAGGCATGTAGGTCAGCACCCAGATAATGATCAGCAGGGATGTAGGTCAGCACCCAGATAATGAGACAGCAGTGATGTAGGTCAGCACCAGGAAACTGAGACAGCACGGATGTTTGTCAGCACCCAGACACTGAGACAACAGGCCAGTAGGGTCAGCACCCTGGGTACTGAGAGACAGCAGGATGTTGGTCAGGCACCCAGACACTGAGACAGCAGGGATGTAGGTCAGCACCCAGATTCTGAGACAGCAGGCATGTAGGTCAGCACCCAGATACTTAGACAGCAGAGATGTAGGTAGGCACCCAGATACGAAGACAGCAGTGATGTAGGTCGGCACCCAGATACTGAGACAGCAGGGATGTGGGTCAGCACCAAGATACTGATACAGCAGTGATGTATGTCAGCACCCAGATACTGAGACAGCAGGAATGAACATCAGATTCCAGATTTTGAGGTAGAAAAAGTATCTGTCAGGACCCATATACTCAGACAACAGTGGTGTAGGTCAGCATCCTGATACTGAGACAGCAGTTATGTAGGTCAGCACCCAGATACTGACAGAGCAGGAGGAGGGAGGTTTGCACCCGATATTGAGAAAGCAGGGAAGTACATTAGCGCATTGATACTGAGACACCAGGGATGTTGGTCATTATCAAGATACTGAGAAAGCTGTGATCTAAGTCAGCACCCAGATACTGAGATGAAGTATGGATGAAGGACAGCACCCAGATAATAGAGACAGCAGTGATGTGAGTCAGCACCCACATACTGAGACATCAGGGATGAAGATCAGCACCAAGATACTGAGACCAGCACGGATGTTTGTCAGCACCTTGACACTGAGACAGCAGGCCAGTAGATCCAGCACCCTAGTAATGAGACAGCTGGGATTAAGGTCAGCACCCAGATACTGAAACAGCAGTGATGTTGGACAGCACCCAGATATAGAGACAGCAGGATGAAGGTCAGCACCCAGATATGAAGACAGCAGCATGTAGGTCAGCACCAAGATACTGAGACAGCAGTGATATGGTCGGCACCCAGATAGTGAGACTGCAGTGATGTAGGTCAGACCCAGATACTGAGACAGCAGAAATGTCATCACCAGATACTGAGACAGCTGTCAGTATGTCAGCACCCAGACACTAAGACAGCAGTTATAAACATCAGATTACGGATTGTGAGGCAGCAGAAATATCTATCGGACCCATTTAATCAGACAACAGTGATGTAGGTCAGCATCCAGATACTGAGACAGCAGGGATGGAGGTCACCACCCTGATACTGAGACAGCAGGATGTTGGTCAGCACCCAGATATTGAGATGGCAGGGATGTGAGTCAGGCACCCAGATATTGAGACAGCTGTGCTGTAGGTCAGAACCCTGATACTGTGAAAGCAGTGATGGAGGTCAGCACCCAGATACCGAGACAGCAGGGATGTAGGTCAGCACACAGATACTGAGACAGCAGGGAAGTACACAAGTACCCAGATACTGAGAAAGCAGGGATGTAGGTCTGAACTAAGATACTGAGCTAGCAAGGATGTAGGTGAGTACCCAGTTACCGAGACAGCAGAGATGTATGTCAGCATACAGATACTGAGACAGCAGTGATGTAGGTCAGCAGCAAGATACTGACATAGCAGAGATTGAGGGATAATGAGACAGAAGGTATGTAGGACAGCACCCAGATACTGAGACAGCACAGATGAAGATCAGCAATCAGATATTGAGAGAGCAGTGATGTAGGTCGGAACCTAGATATTGAGACAGCCGTGATGTAGGTCAGCATCCAGATACTGAGAGAGGTGGGATGTAGGTCAGGCAAGCCAGAAACTGAAACAGTATTGATGAAGGTCAGCACGCAGATACTGAGACAACAGGGATGTAGGTCACAACCCAGATATTGAGACAACAATGAAGTAGGTCAGCATCCAGATACTGAGACAGCAGGGATGTAGGTCAGCCCCCAGACACTAAGACAGCAGTGATGTAGATCAGTACCCAATTACTGAGACAGCAGGGATGTAGGTCAGAACCCAGATATTGAGACAGCAGTGATGTAGGTCAGAACCCAGATATTGAGACAACCATGATGTAGGTCAGCATCCTGATACTGAGATAGCTGGGATGTTGGCTTAGCAACCAGCTACTGAGACAGTACTGATGAAGGTCAGCACCCAGATACTGAGACAACAAGGATGTAGGTCACCGCCCAGACATTGAGACAACAGTGAAGTAGGTCAGCATCCAGATACTGAGATAGCTGGGATGAGGTCAACACCCAGAAACTGAGACAGTATTGATGAAGGTCAGCACCCAGGCACTGAGACAGCTGGTATGTAGGTCTACCACCAGATATTGAGACAACAGTGAAGAGGTCAGCAGCATCTAGATACTAGACAGCAGGGATGTAGGTCGGCACCCAGATACTAAGACAGCAGGCATGTAGGTCAGCACCCAGATAATGAGTCAGCAGGGATGTAGGTCAGCACCCAGATAATGAGACAGCAGTGATGTAGGTCAGCACCAGGAAACTGAGACAGCACGGATGTTTGTCAGCACCTAGACACTGAGACAACAGGCCAGTAGGTCAGCACCCTGGTACTGAGACAGCAGGGATGTTGGTCAGCACCCAGATACTGAGACAGCAGGGATGTAGGTCAGCACCCAGATTCGGAGACAGTAGGGAAGTAGGTCAGCACCGAGATACTGAGACAGCAGTGATGTAGGTTGGCACCCAGAGCACTGAGACTGCAGGGATGTAGGTCAACAACACCAGATAATGAGACAGCAGGGATGTGGGTCATCACACAGATACTGGAGACAGCTGTGATGTAGGTCGGCACCCAGATACTGTGACAGCAGTGATATGTCAGCTCCCAGATACTGAGACAGCAGTCATGAATGTCAGCACCCAGATACTGAGGCAGCAGGGATGAACATCAAATTCCAGATTTTGAGGCAGCAGAAATATCTATCAGTACCCATTTACTCAGAAAACAGTGATGTAGGTCAGCATCCAGATACTGAGACAGCAGGGATGGAGGTCACCACCCAGATATTGAGAGAGCTGTGCTAAAGGTCAGCACCCTAAAACTGAGACAGCAGTGATGTAGGTCAGCACCCAGACACCGAGATGACAGGGATGTAGGTCGGCACCCAGATACTGAGACAGCAGGGATGTAGGTGAGTACCCAGACACTGAAACAGCAGTGATGTAGGTCAGCACCAAGATACCGAGACAGCAGTGATGTAGGTCAGCACCAAGATACCAAGACAGCAGGGAAGTAGGTCAGCACTCAGATACTGAGATAGCAAGGATGAAGTTGAGTACCCAGATACTGAGACAGCAGAGATGTATGTCAGCACACAGATACTGAGACAGCAGTGATGTAGGTCAGCAGCCAGATACTGACACAGAAGAGATTAAGGTTGGACCAGATACTGAGAGAGCAGGGTGAAGTTCAGCTCCCAGATACTGAGACAGCACTGATGTAGGTCAGCACCCAAATACTGAGAAAGAACTGATGAAGGTCAGCAACTAGATACTTTGACAGCAGGGATGTAGGTCAGCACCCAGATATTGAGACAACAGTGATGTAGGTCAGCACCCAGATGTTGAGACAACAGTGATGTAGTTCAGCATCTAGATACAGAGACAGCAGGGATGTAGGTCAGCACCCAGATACATACAGCAAGGATGTAGGTCAGCACGCAGACACTGAGACAGCAGACATGTAGGTCAGCACCCACATGCTGGTACAGCAGTGATGTAGGTCGGCACTCAGATACTGAGACAACAGGGATGTGTGTCAACACCCATGTGCTGAGATAGCAGTGATGTAGGTTGGCACACGGATACTGAGACAGCTGTGCTGTAGGTCAGCACCCTGATACTGATACAGGAGTGATGTAGATCAGCACCCAGATACCGAGATAGCATGCATGAAGGTCGGCACCCAGATACTGAGACAGCAAGGATGTAGGTGAGTACCTCGATACTGAGACAGCAGTGATGTATGTCAGCACCCAGATACTTAGACAGCAGGGATGGACATCAGATTCCAGATTTTGAGGCAGCAGAAATATCAATCAGTACCCATTTTCTCAGACAACAGTGATGTACGTCACCTTTAAGATACTGAGACAGGAGGGATGTAGGTCAGCACGCAAATACTGAGACAGATGTGCTGAAGGTAAGCACCCTGGTACTGAGACAGCAGTGATGTAGGTCAGCACCCAGATACCAAGATGGCAGGGATGTAGATCGGCACCCAGATACTGAGACAGCTGGGATGTAGGTGAGTACCAAGACAATGAATCAGCAGGGATGTAGGTCAGCACCAAGATAGCGAGACAGCAGTGATGTAGGTCAGCTTCCAGTTACTGAGACAGCAGGGAAGTACGTGAGTACACAGATACTGAGACAGCAGGGAAGTAGGTCAGCACTCAGATACTGTGATAGCAAGGATTTAGGTTAGTACCCAGATTCTGAGACAGCAGAGATGTATGTCAGCAGACAAATACTGAGACACCAGTGAAGTATGTCAGCAGCCAGATACTGACACAGAAGAGATTAAAGTTGGCACCCAGATACTGAGAGAGCAGGGTGAAGGTCAGCTCACAGATACTGAGACAGCACTGATGTAGGTCAGCACCAAATACTGAGAAAGCACTGATGAAGGTCAGCACCTAGATTCTTAGACAGCGGGATGTAGGTCAGCACCCAGATATTGAGACAACAGTGATGTAGGTCAGCACCCAGATGTTGAGACAACAGTGATGTGGGTCAGCATCCAGATACAGAGACGGCAGGATGTAGGTCAGCACCCAGCTACATACAGCAGGGATGGTAATAGCACGCAGACACTGAGACAGCAGATATGTAGGTCAGCACCCAGATACTGGCACAGCAGTGATGTAGGTTGGCACCCAGATACTGAGACAACAGGGATGTGTGTCAACACCCATGTGCTGAGACCATCTGGGTGCTGACCCATCAAGTAGGTCGGCGCACCAGATACTGAGACAGCATGCTGTAGATCAGCACCCTGATACTTATACAGTAGTGATGTAGATCAGCACACAGATACCGAGACAGCAGGGATGTAGGTCAGCACCAAGATACTGAGACAGCAGGGATGTAGGTCAGCACCCAGATACTGAGACAGCAGTGATGTAGGTCAGCACCCAGATACTGAGACAGCAGGGATGAACATCAGATTCCAAATTTTGAGACTGCAGAAATATCTATCAGGACCCATTTACTCAGACAAAAGTGATGTACGTCAGCATTAAGATACTGAGACAGGAGGGATGTAGGTCAGCACAAATACTGAGACAGCTGTGCAGAAGGTAAGCATCCTGGTACTGAGAGAGAAGCAGTGACGTAGGTCAGCATCCAGATACTGAGACAGCAGGCATGTAGGTCAGCACCACATTCTGAGTCAGCAGGGATGTGGTCAGCACACATATACTGAGACAGCAGTAATTTAGGTCGGGACACAGATAGTGAGACTGCAGGGATGTGGGTCAGCACACCTGATACTGAGAGAGCAGTGATATAGGTCAATACCCAGGCACTGAGACAGCAGTGATGTAGGTCAGTCAGCAGATATTGAGACAGCAGTGATGTATGTCAGCACCCAGATACTGAGAAAAGCAGGGATGTAGGTCAGCACCCAGATACTGAGAGCAGCATGGATGTAGGTCAGCACCCAGATACTGAGTCAGCAGTGATGTTGGTCAGAAACCCAGATACTGAGATAGCAGGGATGTAGGTCAGCACCCAGAGATACTGAGACAGCTGTGCTATATGTCAGCACACAGATTCAGTAGACACAGAAGTAGGTCAGCACCCAGATACTGAGACAGCAGGCATGAAGGTCAGCACCCAGATACTGAGACAGCAGAGATGTAGGTCGGCACCCAAATACTAAGACAGCAGTGAGGCAGGTGGCACCCAGACAGTGAGACAGCAGGGATGTGGATCGGCACCAAGGCACTTGAGTCTGAAGTGATAGGTCAGCACCCAGGCACTGAGACAGCAGTGATGTTGGTCAGCTCACAGATACTGATACAGCAGTGATGTATGGCAGCACCCAGATATTGAGACAGTAGGGATGAACATCAGATTCCAGATTTTGAGGCAGAAGAAGTATCTGTCAGGACCCATCTAAGACAACAGTGGTGTAGGTCAACATCCCAATACTGAGACAGCAGTATGAGGGCAGCACCCAGGTACTGAGAGAGCAGGGAGGAGGAGGTCAGCACCCCGATATTGAGAAAGCAGGGAAGTAGGTTAGCACATTGATACTGAGACACCTGGGATGTTGGTCAATATCCAGATACGGAGAAAGCTGTGATGTAAGTCAGCACCCAGATACTGAGATAGCAGGGATGTAGATCAGCACCCAGATAATGAGACAGCAGTGATGTAGGTCAGCACCCACATACTGAGACAGCAGGGATGAAGGTCAGCACAAAGATACTGAGACAGCATGGATGTTTGTCAGCACCTTGACACTGAGACAGCAGGCCAGTAGATCAGCAGCCTGGTAATGAGACAGAGTTTAGGCCAGCACCCGTGATACTGGAAATAGCAGTGATGCTGTACTGCACCCAGATACAGAGACAGCAGGGATGTAGGAGCACCCAGATATGAAGACAGCAGGCATGTAGTTCAGCACCGAGATACTGAGACAGCAGTGATGTAGGTCGGCACCTAGATAGTGGGACTGCAGTGATGTAGGTCAGCAGCCAGATACTGAGATGGCAGGCATGTAGGTCAGAATACAGATATTGGGACAGCAGTGATGTAGGTTGGCCCACAGATATTGAGACAGCAGTGATGTAGGTCGGCACCCAGATACTGAGACAGGAGGGAAGTGAGTCATCATCCAGATACTGAGACAGCAGGGATGAAGGTCAGCTCCCAGATACTGAGAGAGCTATGCTGTAGGTCAGCACCCTGATACTGGTACAGCAGTGAGGTAGGTCAGCACTCAGATACCGAGACAGCAGTGATATAGGTCAACACCCAGGCACTGAGACAGCAGTGATGTAGGTCAGCTCGCAAATGCTGAGACAGCAGTGATGTATGTCAGCACCCAGATACTGAGAAAGCAGAGATGTAGGTCAGCACCCAGATACTGAGACAGCAGTGATGTAGGTCAGTACCCAGATACTGAGACAGCAGGGAAGTCGGTCGGCACCCAGGTACTGAGACAGCAGTGATGTTGGTCAGAACGCAGATACTGAGATCGCAGGGATGTAGGTCAGCACCCAGATTCTGAGACAGCAGTGATGAAGATCAGTACCCAGATACTGAGACAGCAGGGATGAAGGTCAGCGCCCCGATAATGAGACAGCAGTGATTTAGGTCAGAACCCAGAAATTGAGACAACCATGATGTAGGTCAGCATCCAAATACTGAGACAGCTGGGATGTAGGTTAGCACCCAGATACTGGGACAGTACTGATGAAGGTCAGCACCCAGATACTGAGACAACAAGGTTGTAGGTCACCGCCCAGATATTGAGACAACAGTGAAGTAGGTCAGCATCCAGATACTGAGATAGCTGGGATGTAGGTCAGCACCCAGATACTGAGACTGTATTGATGAAGGTCAGCACCCAGGCACTGAGACAGCTGGTAGTGTAGGTCACCACCCGATATTGAGACAACAGTGAAGCAGGTCAGCATCTAGATACTGAGACAGCAGGAATGTAGGTCAGCCCCCAGATACTGAGACAGCAGGAATGTAGGTCAGCACCCAGTTAATGAGTCAGCAGGGATGTAGGTCAGCACCCAGATACTGAGACAGCAGGATGTAGGTCAGCACCAAGATACTGAGACAGCACAGATGTTTGTCAGCACCTAGAACTGAGACAACAGGTTAGTAGGTCAGCACCCTGGTACTGAGACAGCAGGGATGTAGGTCAGCACCCAGATACTGAGACAGCAGGGATGTAGGTCAGCACCCAGATTCGGAGACAGTAGGCAAGTAGGTCAGCACCGAGATACTGAGACAGCAGTGAGGTAGGTCGGCACCCAGATAATGAGACAGCAGGGATGTGGGTCATCACCCAGATACTAAGACAGCTGTGATGTAGGTCGGCACCCAGATACTGTGACAGCAGTGATATGTCAGCTCCCAGATAATGAGACAGCATTCATGAATGTCAGCACCCAGATACTGAGACAGCAGGGATGAACATCAAATTCCAGATTGTGAGGCAGCAGGAATATCTATCAGTACCCATTTACTCAGACAACAGTGATGTAGGTCAGCACTGAGACAGCAGGGATGGAGGTCACCACCCTGATATTGAGACAGCTGTGCTAAAGGTCAGCACCCTAAAACTGAGACAGCAGTGATGTAGGTCAGCACCCAGATACTGAGACATCAGGGAAGTATGTGAGTACCCAGATACTGAGACAGCAGGGAAGTAGGTCAGCACTCAGATACTGAGATTGCAAGGATGAAGTTTAGTAGCCAGATACTGAGACAGCAGAGATGTATGTCAGCACACAGATACTGAGACAGCAGTGATGTAGGTCAGCAGCCAGATACTGACACAGAAGAGATTAAGGTTGGTACCTAGATACTGAGAGAGCCAGGGGTGAAGGTCAGCTCACAGATACTGAGACAGCACTGATGTAGGTCAGCACCCAAATACTGAGAAAGCACTGATGAAGGTCAGCTCCTAGATACTTAGACAGCAGGGATGTAGGTCAGCACCCAGATATTGAGACAACAGTGATGTGGGTCAGCACCCAGATGTTGAGACAACAGTGATGTAGTTCAGCATCTAGATACAGAGACATCAGGGATGTAGGTCAGCACCCCAGATACATACATCAGGGATGTAGGTCAGCACGCAAACACTGAGACAGCAGACATGTAGGTCAGCACCCAGATACTGGGACAGCAGTGATGTAGGTCGGCACCCAGATACTGAGAAAACAGGGATGTGTGTCAACACCCATGTGCTGAGATAGCAGTGATGTAGGTTGGCACACAGATACTGAGACAGCTGTGCTGGGTAGTCAGCACCCTGATTCTGATACCGGAGTGATGTGATCAGCACCCAGATACCGAGATAGCATGGATGTAGGTCGGCACCCAGATACTGAGACAGCAAGGATGTAGGTGAGTACCCCGATACTGAGACAGCAGTGATGTAGGGCAGCACCCAGATACTGAAACAGCAGTGATGTATGTCAGCACCCAGATACTTAGACAGCAGGGATGAACATCAGATTCTAGATTTTGAGGCAGCAGAAATATCAATCAGGACACATTTACTCAGACAACAGTGATGTACGTCAGCTATAAGATACTGAGACAGGTAGGATGTAGGTCAACACATAAATACTGAGACAGCTGTGCTGAAGGTAAGCACCCCGGTACTGAGACAGCAGTGATGTAGGTCAGCACCCAGATACCAAGATGGCAGGGATGTAGATCGGCACCCAGTTACTGAGACAGCAGGGATGTGTGTCAACACCCATGTGCTGAGACCATCTGGGTGCTGACCTACATCACGTAGGTCGGCACGCAGATACTGAGACAGCTGTGCTGTAGGTCAGCACTCTGATACTGATACAGGAGTGATGTAGATCAGCACACAGATACCGAGACAGCATGGATGTAGGTCAGCACCAAGATACTGAGACAGCAGGGATGTAGGTGAGTACCCCGATACTGAGACAGCAGTGATGTAGGTCAGGACCCAGATACTTAGACAGCAGGGATGAACATCAGATTCCAGATTTTGAGTCTGCAGAAATATCTATCAGGACCCATTTACTCAGACAACAGTGATGTACATCAGCATTAAGATACTGAGACAGGAGAGATGTAGGTCAGCACGCAAATACTGAGGCAGCTGTGCTGAAGGTAAGCACCCTGGTACTGAGAAAGCAGTGACGTAGGTCAGCATCCAGATACTGAGACAGCAGGCATGTAGGTCAACACCCACATTCTGAGTCAGCAGGGATGTAGGTCAGCACACAGATACTGAGACAGCAGGGATTTAGGTCAGGACCCAGATAGTGAGACTGCAGAGATGTGGGTCAACACCTTACTGGAGAGCAGTGATATAGGTCAATACCCAGGCACTGAGACAGCAGTTATGTAGGTCAGCACCCAGATACTGAGAAAGTAGGGATGTAGGTCAGCACCCAGATAATGAGACAGCATGGATGAAGTTCAGCACCCAGATATTGAGTAGGCAGTGATGTTGGTCAGAACCCAGATACTGAGATAGCAGAGATGTAGGTCAGCACCCAGATACTGAGACAGCTGTGCTATATGTCAGCACACAGATTCAGAGACAGCAGAGATGTAGGTCAGCACCCAGATACTGAGACAGCAGGCATGAAGGTCAGCACCCAGATACTGAGGCAGCAGAGATGTAGGTCGGCACCCAAATACTAAGACAGCAGTGAGGTAGGTCGGTACCCAGATAGAGAGACAGCAGGGATGTGGATCGGCACCAAGGTACTGAGACAGAAGTGATATAGGTCAGCACCCAGGCACTGAGACAGCAGTGATGTTGGTCAGCTCACAGATACTGATACAGCAGTGATGTATGACAGCACCCAGATATTGAGACAGCAGGGATGAACATCAGATTCCAGAATTTGAGGCAGAAGAAGTATCTGTCAGGACCCATATACTCAGACAACAGTGGTGTAGGTCAACATCCAGATACTGAGACAGCAGGTATGAAGGTCAGCACCCAGATACTGAGAGAGCAGGGAGGAAGGGAGGTCATCACCCCGATATTGAGAAAGCAGGGAAGTAGGTTAGCACATTGATACTGAGACACCAGGGATGTAGGTCAATATCCAGATATGGAGAAAGCTGTGATGTAAGTCAGTACCCAGATACTGAGATAGTAGGGATGTAGGTCAGCACCCAGATAATGTGACAGCAGTGATGTAGGTCAGCACCCACATACTGAGACAGCAGTGATGAAGGTCAGCACAAAGATACTGAGACAGCATGGATGTTTGTCAGCACCTTGACACTGAGACAGCAGGCCAGTAGATCAGCAGCCTGGTAATGAGACAGTAGGGATTTAGGTCAGCACCCAGATACTGAAACAGCAGAGATGCTGGACAGCACCCAGATACAGAGACAGCAGGGATGTAGGTCAGCACCCAGATATGAAGACAGCAGGCATGTAGTTCAGCACCGAGATACTGAGACAGCAGTGATGTAGGTCAGCACCTAGATAGTGAGACTGCAATGATGTAGGTCAGCAGCCAGATACTGAGACAGCAGGCATGTAGGTCAGAATACAGATTTTGGGACAGCAGTGATGTAAGTTGGCCCACAGATATTGAGACAGCAGTGATATAGGTCGGCACCCAGATACTGAGACAGGAGGGAAGTGAGTCATCACCCAGATACTGAGACAGCAGGGATGAAGGTCAGCCCCCAGATACTGAGACAGCTATGCTGTAGGTCAGCACGCTTATACTGATACAGCAGTGAGGTAGGTCAGCACCCAGATACTGAGACAGCAGTGATATAGGTCAGCACCCAGGCACTGAGACAGCAGTGATGTAGGTCAGCTCACAGATGCTGAGACAGCAGTGATGTATGTCAGCACCCAGATACTGAGAAAGCAGAGATGTAGGTCAGCACCCAGATACTGAGACAGCAGTGATGTAGGTCAGTACCCAGATACTGAGACAGCAGGGACGTAGGTCAGCTCCTAGGTACTGAGACAGCAGTGATGTTGGTCAGAATGCAGATACTGAGATAGCAGGGATGTAGGTCAGCACCCAGATTCTGAGACAGCAGTGATGAAGATCAGTACCCAGATACTGAGACAGCAGGGATGAAGGTCAGCACCCAGATAATGAGACCGCAGTGATGTAGGTCAGAACCCAGAAATTGAGACAACCATGATGTAGGTCAGCATCCAAATACTGAGATAGCTGGGATGTAGGTTAGCACCCAGATACTGGGACAGTACTGATGAAGGTCAGCACCCAGATACTGAGACAACAGAGATGTAGGTCACCACCAAGATATTAAGATAACAGTGAAGTAGGTTAGCATCCAGATACTGAGATAGCTGGGATGTAGGTCAGCACCCTGATACTGAGACAGTATTGATGAAGGTCAGAACCCAGATACTGAGACAGCTGGGATGTAGGTCACCACCCAGATATTGAGACATCAGTGAAGTAGGTCAGCATCCAGATACTGAGACAGCAGTGATGTAGATCCTCACCCAGATACTGACACAGCAGGCATGATGGTCAGCAACCAGATACAGGGACAGCAGTGATGTAGGTCGTACCCAGATTTTGTGACAGCACTGATGAAGGTTGGTACCGGATACTGAGACTGCAGGTTTGTGGGTCAGCACCCAGATACTGAGACAGCAGTGACTGTAGGTCTACACCCAGATACTGAGACAGCAGTGATGTAGATCAGCTCACAGATACTGAAACAGCAATGATGTATGTCAGCACCACATACTGAGACAGTAGGGATCAACATCAGATTCCAGATTTTGAGGCAGCAGAAATATCTGTCAGGACCTTTTTCTCAGACAACAGGGATGTAGGTCAGCACCCTGATACTGAGACAGCAGTGATGTATGTCAGAACCCAGATTCAGAGATAGCAGGGATGTAGGTCAGCACCCAGATACTGAGACACCTGTGCTGTAGGTCAGCACCCAGATTCAAAGACAGCAGGGATGTAGGTCAGCACCCAGTTACTGAGACAGCAGGCATGTAGGTCAGCACCGAGATACTGAGACAGCAGAGATGTAGGTCCACACCCAGATACTAAGACAGCAGGCATGTAGGTCAGCACCCAGATACTGAGACAGCAGAGATGTAGGTCGGCTCCCAGATACTAAGACAGCAGTGATGTAGGTCGGCACCCAGATACTGAGACAGCAGGGATGTGGGTCGGCACCAAGATACTGATACCGCAGTGATGTATGTCAGCTGCGAGATACTGAGACAGCAGTCACGTATGTCAGCACCCAGATACTTAGACAACAGGTATAAACATCAGATTCCAGATTGTGAGGCAGCAGAAATTTCTATCAGGACCCATTTACTCAGACAACAGTGATGTATGTCAGCATCCAGATACTGAGACAGCAGGGATGGAGGTCACCACCCTGATACTGAGACAGCACTGATGTAGGTCAGTTCCCAAATACCGAGATGGCAGGGGTGTAGGTCAGCACCCAGATACTGAGACAGTAGGGATTTTGGCCAGCACCCAGATACAGAGACAGCTGTGCTGTAGGTCAGAACCCTGATACTGCGAATACAGTGATGTAGGTCAGCACCCAGATACCGAGACAGCAGGGATGTAGACGGCACCCAGATACTAAGACAGCAGGGAAGTATGTGAGTACTCAGATACTGAGACAGCAGGATGTAGGTCAGAACTCAGATACTGAGATAGCAAGGATGTAGGTGAGTACCCAGTTACTGAGACAGCAGAGATGTATGTCAGCACACAGATACTGAGACAGCAGTGATGTGGGTCAGCAGCAAGATACTGACATAGCAGAGATTGAGGTCGACACCCAGATAATGAGGCAGAAGGTATGCAGGTCAGCACCCAGATACTGAGACAGCAGTGATGAAGATCAGCACCCAGATACTGAGACAGCAGGGATGAAGATCAGCATCCAGATAAAGAGACAGCAGTGATGTAGGTCAGAACCCAGATATTGAGACATAGAAACATAGAAACACAGAAGTTGACAGCAGATAAGGACCGCAAGGCCCATCCAGTCTGCCCATTTCTTTTCGACCTTATAAATGTATCATCTGCCTTTGCTCTGTCAGTGACCTATCTATTCATAGTCATTTGTATTGCTCCCTTGTGCCTATCCCATGCATGTTTGAAGCCCTGCACTGTATTCATGTACCACTTCTTGTGGTAAGCTATTCCATGCATCTACCACCTTTCTGTGAAAAAATTTCCTCATTTCCCCTTAATCGGCCTCCCTCTAATCTCATGCTGTGTCCTCTTGTCCTGCTATTTTTCTTATATTTAAACATATTAGACTCTTTCACCTTGTTTATGCCCTTAAGGTGTTTAAATGTCTCGATCATATCACCTCTCTCCTCCTTTGCTCAAGGGTATACATATTGAGCTCTGTTAATCTGTCCTCATATGTCTTCTGATGCAGTCCCTGCACCATTTTGGTTGCCCTCTCTGGACTGCCTCAATTTGGTTAATGTCCTTGTGAAGGTGTGGCCTCCAATACTGCACGCAGTACTCCACATGGGGCCTAACCAGTGTCTTGTAAAGAGGATTATTACCTCCTCTTACATTTGTGATACCCCTACTAGTACACTCTAACACCCCCCTAGCCTTACCTACTGCTTTAGAGGTCTGCTTGGATGATTTTAGGTCATCAGTGATGATGATGCCCAGTCTCTTTCTTCCTTTGTGAGCTGCTAGCAACTCCTCCGGCCTATAAGTGGCTTCAGGGTTTCTCTTCCCTATGTGCTTGATTTTGCACTTCTTTGCATTAAATCCCAGTTGCCACTCTTCTGACCATTTTGCTAGTTTATCCAGATCTCTTCTCATTCTGCCCACCTCATCTGGATCATCTACTCTGTTGCAGATCTTGGTGTCATCTGCAAACAGACAAGCCTTACCCTCTAGTCCATCTGCGAGATCACTAATGAAGATGTTGAATAGGACTGGCCCCAGGACTGATCCCTGAGGTACCCCACTTGTGACTTGCATCTCTTCTGACTGTATACCATTTACCAGCATTCTCTGTTTTCTGCCAGTCAACCAGTTTGCCACCCAGTTGACCAACTTCTGACCCACCCCGAGCCTACCTAGCTTATTTATCAATCGTCTATGTGGAACAGTGTCAAAAGCTTTGCTGAAGTCAAGGTAGGCGACATCAACTGCTCCCCCTTGGTCCACCACTCTGGTTACCCAGTCAAAGAAATCTATGAGATTAGTTTGACAGGACCTTCCTTTGTAAACCCATGCTGTCTTGGATCCTGTGCCCCTATGGATTCCAGGTGTTGACTATCCTTTCCTAAGGAGTGCCTCCATAATCTTGCCCATTACTGAGGTAAGACTGACTGGTCTGTGTTCCCCGCCTCCTCCCTGCTACCACTCTTGTGGAACGGGATCACATGAGCCCTTCTCCAGTCTTCTGGGACCTCTCCTGTGCTCAGAGACTCACTAAACAATTCTGCAAATGGCTCTGCTAGTTCCTCCTTTAGCTCCTTAAGTACCCTGGGATGTATGCCATCAGGTCCCATTGCCCATTGCCTTATCCAACCGTGATGAAGGTCAGCATCCAGATACTGAGACAGCAGGAATGTAGGTTAGCACCCATATACTGAGACAGCAGAGATGTAGGTCGGCACCCAGATACTGAGTCAGCAAGGATGTGGGTCAGCACCAAGATACTGATACAGCAGTGATGTATGTCAGCTGCCAGATACTGAGACAGCAGTCACATATGTCAGCACCCAGATACTTAGACAGCAGGGATAAACATCAGATTCCAGATTGTGAGGCAGCAGAAATATCTATCAGGACCCATTTACTCAGACAACAGTGATGTATGTCAGCATCCAGATACTGAGACAGCAGGGATGGAGGTCACCACCCTGATACTGAGACAGCACTGATGTAGGTCAGCACCCAAATACCGAGATGGCAGGGATGTAGGACAGCACCCAGATACTGAGACAGCAGGGATTTAGGTCAGCACCCATATACTGAGACAGCTGTGCTGTAGGTCAGAACCCTGATACTGTGAAAGCAGTGATGTAGGTCAGCACCCAGATACCGAGACAGCAGGGATGCAACGGCACCCAGATACTGAGACAGCAGGGAAGTATGTGACTACACAGATACTGAGACAGCAGGGATGTAGGTCAGAACTCAGATACTGAGATAGCAAGGATGTAGGTGAGTACCCAGTTACTGAGACAGTAGAGATGTATGTCAGCACACAGATACTGGAGACAGCAGTGATGTGGGTCAGCAACAGATACTGACATAGCAGAGATTGAGGTCGCACCCAGATAATGAGACAGAAGGTATGTAGGACAGCACCCAGATACTGAGACAGCAGGGATGAAGATCAGCGCCCTGATATTGAGACAGCCATGATGTAGGTCAGCATCCAGATACTGAGATAGCTGGGATGTAGGTCAGGAGCCAGAAACTGAGACAGTATTGATGAAGGTCAGCACCCAGATACTGAGACAACAGGCATGTGGGGTCACAACCCAGATGTTAAGACAACAGTGAAGTAGGTCAGCATCCAGATACTGAGACAGCAGGGATGTAGGTCAGCACCAGATTCTGAGACAGCAGTGATGAAGATCAGTACCCATATACTGAGACAGCAGGGATGAAGGTCAGCACCCAGATAATGAGACAGCAGTGATGTAGGTCAGGAGCAGATATTAGAGACAGTATTGATGAAGGTCAGCACCAGATACTGAGACAACAGGCATGTAGGTCACAACCCAGATGTTGAGACAACAGTGAAGTAGGTCAGCATCCAGATACTGAGACAGCAGGGATGTAGGTCAGCACCCAGATTCTGAGAGACAGCAGTGATGAAGATCAGTACCCATATACTGGAGACAGCAGGGATGAAGTCAGCACCTGGATAATGAGACAGCAGTGATGTAGGTCAGAACCCAGATATTGAGACAACTGTGTGATGGTGGTCAGCATCCAGATACTGAGACAGCTGGGATGTAGGTTTAGCACTTTGATACTGAGACAGTATTGATGAAGGCCGCACCCAGACATTGAGACAACAGACATGTAGGTCACCACCAAGATATTGAGATAATAGAAGTGGTCAGCAACCAGATATTGAGAGAAGGATGTAGGCTACCACCGGTATACTGAGACAGTATTGGGATGAAGGTCAGAACCAGATACTGAGACAGCTGGGATGTAGGCCGTCACCAAGATATTGAGACAACAGTGAAGTAGGTCAGCATCCAGATACTGAGACAGCAGGAATGTAGGTCCGCACCCAGATACTGAGACAGCAGTATTTAGGACTGTTCTAGATACTGAGACAGCAGGGATGTCGCCAGCACCCAGACACTGAGACAGCAGGCATGAAGGTCACGCCAAGATACAGGAGAGCAGTGATGCAGGTCGGTACCCAGATTTTGTGACAGCACTGATGAAGGTTGTCACCCGGATACTGAGACCTCAGGTTTGTGGGTTAGCACGCAGATACTGAGACAGATGATTGTAGGTCAGCACCAGATACTGAGACAGCAGTGATGTAGATCAGTCACAGATACTGAGTACAGCAGTGATGTATGTCGCACCTAGATACTGGAGAGAGAAGCGATCAACATCAGATTCAGATTTTGAGACAGCAGAAACATCTGCTTACTTTCTCAGACAACAGGGATGTGGTGTCAGCACCCTGACATTGAGACAGCAGTATGTATGTCAGAACCCAGATTCAGAGATAGCAGGGATGTTGGTCAGCTATCCAGATACTGAGAGACAGCTGTGCTGTAGGTCTACACAGATTCAGAGATTGCAGGGATGTAGGTTAGTACCCAGATGCTGAGACAGCAGGCATGTAGGTCTACACCGAGATACTGAGACAGCAGAGATGTTGAGTCGGCACCAGATACTAAGACAGTAGGCATGTAGGTCAGCACCCAGATACTGAGACTTGAGATGTGTGTTGGCTCCATGATACTAAGACAGCAGTGATGTAGGTCAGCACTCAGATACTGAGACAGCGGGATGTGGTTGGCACCAAGATGCTGATACAGCAGTGATGTGTCAGCTGCCAGACATGATACAGCAGTCACATATGTCAGCACTCGGATACTTAGACAGCAGGGACAAACATCATATTCCGATTGTGGGGTAGCAGAAATATCTTCTGAGACCCATTTACTCAGACAACAGTGATGTATGTCAGCATCCAGATACTGAGACAGCAGGGATGGAGGTCCACACCCTGATACTGAGAGACAGCACTGATGTAGGTCAGAACCCAAATAATGAGATGGGTGTAGGTCCATTTTCAGATACTGAGACAGCAGGTTTGGGTCAGCACTAAGATACAGAGACAGCTGTGCTTTGAGGTCAGAACCTGATACTGCGAAGAACAGTGATGTAGGTCAGCCCGCACGATGGAGTAAGCAGGGATGTTGGTCAGCACCCAGATACTGAGACAGGGAAGTATGTAGTACTGATACTGAGACAGCAGGGATGTAGGTCAGAACTCAGATACGAGATAGCAAGATGTGGAGAGTACCCAGTTACTGAGACAGCAGAGATGTATGTCAGCACACAGATACTGAGAGACAGCAGAGATGTAGGTCAGCAGCAAGATACTGACATAGCAGAGATTGAGGACTGCACCAGATAATGAGAGAGGAAGTGTGTAGGTCAGCACCTAGATACAGAGACAGCTGGGATGTAGGTCAGCAGCCAGATACTGAGACAGCAGGATGTAGTTCACCCAGATACTGAGACAGCAGTAATGTAGGCCAGCTCCTGGATACTGAGACAGCAGGGATGTAGGTCAGCACCTGTGACATTGAGACAGCAGGCATGAAGGTCAGCAACCAGACAGGGACAGCAGTGATGTAGGTCGTACCCAGATTTTGTGACAGCACTGATGAAGTGTTGCACTTAGATGTTTTAGACCGCAGCTAGGGGTCAGCACCCATACTGATACCAGTGATTGTAGGTCACACCCAGATACTGAGACAGCAGTGATGTAGATCAGCTCACAGACACTGAAACAGCAGTGATGTATGTCAGCACCAGATACTGAGACAGTAGCTTATCACATACTGATTCCATATTTTGCACGTAGAAATATCTGTCAGGATCCATTTTCAGACAGGTGTGGTCAGCACCCAGATACTGAGACAGCAGTGAGTGTCATCGATTCAGAGATAGTAATGTGTGGTCTGCATCGATACTGGGAACAGTGATGTAGTTCAGCACCAGATTCAGAACAGCATTGATCTAGTACACTCTGATACTTACACAGCAGTGATGTTGTATACCTAATACCGAGACAGTAGAGATGTATGTCAGCACTGAAATACTGAGATACTAGTGATGTAGGTCAGCAGCCAGATACTGAGACAGCAGGCATGTTTGTCAGCATACAGATATTTAGACAGCATGATGGGTTGGCACCAGATATTGAGACAGCAGTGATGTGGTCGGCTGCCCAGATGCTGAGACAGGAGGTGGGTCATCTCAGATGCTGAGATGCGGGATGAAGGTCAGCCCCAGATACTGAGACAGTGATGTATGTCAGCACCCTGATACTGGTGCAGCTGTAGGAAGGTCACACCAGATGGCCGTAGACAGGATGTATATGGCACAGATACTGGGACAGCAGGGATGTAGGTGAGGCCTGGTACTGTGACAGCATGATGGTCAGCTCCCAGACTGAGAGCAGAGGTAATGTATGTATCACGCAGATAATGAGAAAGCAGGATGAACATATGATTGTGATTTTGAGACAGCAGAATATCTATCAGGACCCATTTACTCAGACAAATGTTGTAAGTCACATTAATTCTGAGACAGAGGGAGTTTAGGTCAGCACCAGACACTGGACAGCAAGCATGTAGGTCAGCAAACAGATGGGGAAGCAGGATGTAGGTCTGTACCCAGATTTTGAGACTGCACTGATGAAGGTTGGCACCTGGATACTGAGACAGTAGGTTTGTGGGTCACATCCAGATTCGAGACAGCAGTGATTGTAGTTGGCACCAGATACTGAGACAGCAGTGATGTGGATCAGCTCCAGATACTGAAACAGCAGTGATATATGTCAGCACCCAGATACTGAGATAGTAGAATCAACATCAGATTCCATATTTTGAGGCAGAAATATCTGTCAGACCCACAGACATGAGGATGGTGGTCAGAACCCAGATTCAGAGATACAGGATGTGTCACACCAGATACTGGAGACAGTGATGTAGTCTGCACCAGCTACTGAAACAGCATTGATCTAGTTCAGCACCGATGCTGACACAGCATTGATGCTGGTGAGCCCGGTACCGAGACAGCAGAGATGAATGTCAGCACACAGAAACTGAGACACCAGTGATGGGGTCAGCAGACAGATGCTAGACAGTAATCATGTAGGTCAGCAATATAGATGTTGAGACAGCAGGGGGTTGGCACTCAGATATTGAGACAGCAGTGATGTAGTCGGCACCAGATACGAGACACGAAGGAGTGAGTTATCACCGAATACTAAGACAGTGGGATGAAGGTGTCCTGATATGGAGACAGCTGCTGGTAGTCAACACCTGATTCTGATCCTGCAGTGAGTAAGTCAGCATTCAGATACAAGAGCAGAAGTGATATGTTCAGCACTAGGCACAGAGACAGCAGTGATGTAGGTCATCTCGTAGATACGAGACAGCAGTGAGTATGTCAACACCAGATACTGAGAAAGCAGGGATGGTGGTCAGCACCCAGATGCTGGGACAGCAGAGACAGGTCGGCACCAAATACTAAGACAGCAGTGAGGTAGGTCGGCACTCAGATAGTGAGACAGGAGGATGGGTCAGCTGGTACTGAGACAGAAGGATATGGTCATAGAGCACTGGGACGGCAGATGTTTGGTCAGCTCTCATTCTTCTGACTGGTGATGTGACAGCACCCAGATATTGAGGCAGCAGGGATGAACATCAGATTCAGATTTTTGAGGCAGAAGAAGCATCTGTCAGGACCCATATACTCAGACAACAGTGGTGTGGGTCAACATCCAGATACTGAGACAGCGTATGATGGTCAGCACCAGATACTGGGAGAGGAGGAGGAGGAGTCAATATCATGTATCTGAGAAAGCAGGGAAGTGGGTTACCCTATTGATACTGGGACACCAGGGATTGGTTATTCTCCGATACTGAGAAGCTGTGATGTAAGCTGCACCGAGATACTGAGATGGTAGATGTGGGTCAGCACCCAGATAATGAGACAGCAGTGATGTGGTCAGCACACACATACTGAGACAGCAGGATGAAGGTCAGCATAAAGATATTTAGACAGTGCGATGTTTGTCAGCACTTGACACTGAGACATGGCCAGTAATCAGCAGCCTGTAATGAGACAGTAGGGATTTAGGTCAGCACCTGGATGCTGAAATAGCAGTGATGCTGACAGCACCCAGATACAGAGACAGCAGGGATGCAGGTCAGCACCAGATATGAAGACAGCAGGCATGTGGTTCAGCACCGAGATACTGGGGCAGCAGTGATGGGTCGCACCGAATGGTGAGACTGCAGATATAAGTCAGCACCAGATACTGAGACAGCTGGCATGTGGGTCAGAATACAGAATTGGGGCAGGGGTGATGTGTTGGCTTTGAATGCTGGATTGCTTGATGTGTGGTGGCAACCAGATGCTGAGCCAGGAGGAAGTGAGTCACCTGTGATACTGAGACAGCAGGAAGAAGGTCAGCCTCAGATACTAAGACAGCTATGTTGTGGGTCAGCACTGTACTGAATGCAGCAATGAGGTAGGTCAGCACCCAGGCACTGAGACAGCAGTGATGTGGGTCAGCTGCAGATGCGAGACAGCAGTGATGTACATCAGCACCAGATACTGAGAAAGTAGAGCTTTAGGTGTACCCAGATGCTGAGACAGAGTGATATGGGTCAGTACCCAGATGCTGAAAACACAGGATGTGGGTCACACCAGATTCTGGACAGTAGTGATGAAGATCAGTACCATATACTGAGACAGCAGGGAGATGCAGCACCAGATAATGAGACAGCAGTGATGTGTTCGGAACCTGATGAGGCAACGCTGTGTGTCAGCATCAGATACTGAGACAGCTGGGATGTAGGTAGCACCCAGATACTGGAGATAGTATTGATGAAGGTCAGCACCTAGATACTGAGACACAGACAGGTCACTACCGATATTGAGATAACAGGGCGTAGGTCAGCATCAGATACTGAGATAGCTGGGATGTAGGCCACCCGAGATCTGAGACAGTATTGATGTCAGAATTGGATACTGAGACAGCTGGGATGTAGGCCACCACCAAGATATTGAGACAACAGGAAGCAGGCTGCATCCGATTTGAGACAGCAGGAGGAATAGTCCGCACCTGATACTGAGAGACAGCAGTATTTAGACTGCTCCCAGATACTGAGACAGCAGGAAGAGCAGATTGAGACAGTTCAAAGAACCAGAGACGATGAGATACTATTTCACCATCAGTCTCATCAGTCTTCTGGCTGATCTAAATGCACCCACAGAAAGAGATACCTCTAGAGGAGTCCAATCCAGGTGAGCCACAGCTGAACTCCAATATAACACCATTTGTGACTTTTGATAAAGGGTCTAGTACCAAAGATATTACCATAGATGGAAAAGATGGAACTGACCAGGACCCAGAGGATAAAGTGGAACCCATTTCAACTGAGGATACTGCATCACTGGTCAAAGAGGTGAGGAGTGGATCCAGATGGTCTGCACCTGAGGATACTGAGAACACTGAGGGAGGAGCTAACAGCCCCACTGATGAGGTTATTTAACTTGTCCCTTGATACAGGGAGTGTGCCAAGGGATTGGAGAAGAGTGAATGTGGTTACCCCTGCATAAGGTGGGAAGCAGGGAGGAGGCGGAAAATTATCGCCTGGTCAGCCTCACCTCAAATTAGGAAAGGTGATTGAGGGACTAACAAAAGAAAGAGTGGTGGACTACTTGGAAAAAGGGGAATTGCTAGATAATAAGCAACATGACTTCACAAAAGGGAAGTCATGTCAGATGAACCTGATAGAGTTCTTTGACTGGGTGACACAGGTAGTTGACCAGGGAGGGGCTGTGGACATGGCCTATCTGCACTTCAAAAAGGCATTTGACACCGTCCCTCATAGAACGCAAATTAATAAACTCAAAAGCTTAGGGGTGGGACAAAAATAACTAGGTGGGTAGAAAACTGGCTTATGGGCAGAAGCCAGAGAGTGGTGGTGGTAAATGAAGCATACTCTGGGGTGGGGAGGGTGATGAGTGGGGCACTGTAGGGGTTGGTCCTGGGACCCCTCCTTTTTAATGTGTGTATTAGTGACATAGCGGGCGGGCTGGAGGGGAGGGTGTGCCTATTTGCAGATGATAGGAAGATCTGGAATAGAGTGGATACCCCAAGGGGTGGTGGAGGCCATGAAGCAGGACCTAAGGACACTGGAAGAGTGATCGGACATGTGGCAGCTAAATTTCAATGCCAAAAAGTGTGTGGTGATCACATGGGACGTAAAAACCCACAAGCCACTTACACACTGGGGGAAGAGGAAAGGAAGACAACAGAGCAGGAGCGGGATCTGGGGATATTAGTATCAAGCAACCTGATGGTAGGAAATCAGGGCAGCATGGCAGAGGGGAAGGTGAACAGAATGTTGGCATGCATAGGGAGGGGCATAACCAGCAGAAGGAAAGAGGTAATTATGCCTTTTTATAAGGCAACAGTGAGGCCGCACCTGGAGTATGGGGTCCAGTTCTGGAGGCCACATCTGAGGAAGGACATTGATGATATTGAAAGGATACAGCACAGGGCAACCAAGATGGTGCATGGTATGCGAGGTAAGCCATATGTGCAGAGGGAGAGGGAACTGGATCTGTACTCATTGGAGACAAGCAGGGAGAGTAGAGACATGATCAAAACATTCAAGTACGTTAAAGGGATTAACAAAGTGAATGGGGGTGTTTATTCAAAAGAAAGGAGGAGACTAGAACAAGAGGGCATAGTCTAAGATTGGAAGGGGGAAGATATAAGTTGAATGTGAGGGGGCATTTCTTCACAGAGAGGGTGGTGGAAGCCTGGAACAGACTACTGGAGGAAGTAGTGGGGGCGGAAACGATGGAGGGATTCAAAAGGGTATGGGACAGACACATGGGGTTGGTAAGCAGGGGAAAGGGGAGGGCTCATTATATGGGAGATGGGTAAAGGAGGGAATAGGGCAGACTGGATGGACTATTTGGGTCCTTTTCTGCCATCAGAATTCTATGAGTGTACACCCTCATTCCGAGGAACATGGGCCACATTCACTGCATTGCTCTTAGAGAGAATATGACCCCTTTCTTAAACTAACCTATGACTCTCCTGGTGCTTACATTGATGTGCCCCTGCATGTAACACAGAGGTATTTACATTATCCCAAGATCACTACCCCATATCATCTTTGTTAATGCCCTTGTGTGAAGAATAGCATGGGTTGTATGTCTTACTAAACTGTTAGATCAGGAATAATTGGCCTAGATCAGATGTCTGTCATTGTTTGTGCCTGATGGCAAGGAAACAATTGTCTAGGTAGCTAGCAAATATGATTATATGTGTCCTTTGAACACTTTGGATCAAAATGGATGTGGCCATCAAGTATTCTGCTTGTGGAGAGTGTAACCCACCCCATTCTATGGAAGCTTACATGGCTTTACAGAGCACAGTCACACCCTGTCACCAGGATTTTGGTACTTTTTGGCCCTAAGGACTTGGACTGTATTGAGGGACTGCAGCAGACAGGAGGGGGTCATTTTCAGTGTCTCCCTCACCACTGTAAAGTGACTCCACACAGCACTTCAAATTGCCTTTCCTGCTACCAATGGATTGGAGCTCATTAGTAATAGTGATGACTGATGAATCCTCTGCCAGCTGCACAGACTGGACTGGACACATCAGCATGATTGCACAGCCAGGGCCAGGAGCATAAATAATAGTTTAAGGTTATACTGTATATGTCATGCCTGTAACTTTACTGGTGCTCTACCATAAAGAAAGTTTATAAAAAAATAATAGTTTAAGGGTCAAAGCCCTTTCCAAACAGAACACTGGAGCTGAGCGCCCCATAGCCTATAAAAATGGCAGCCATCTTGCCAATTTCTGACCCTGCTAAACATGGCAAAAGGGACAGAGGATGTCACATCAGCCAATCAGGCCCAAGATGAAGTACCTAGGGGGTACTAATAAAGTGGTCAGCAGTACCCTTTTCATAAGAAGCAATGGCAAGGTAACAAGAGGCCATGGATGGAAACTGGTGGCATGACATCTTCAGGAGAGGTGTAAGGAAGTTCTTCATTACAGAAAGGATAGTGAAGAAATGCATTGCCAGAAGAAGTGGTTACCATGGAGGCTGCTGCTGACTTCAAACACAGATGGGACAGGCACAGGGAATGGTCCAAACCAGGATGGAGGGTGAGTAGTTGAGCGAAGAGGGATGAGTGGATTAAGGAGGGAATGTGAAGTACAGTCAGAGCTCGTGGTAGACTGGCTTCAGTCCTGCATTACACTGGGTGTGGATGCTGGCAGGTATTGAGCAGACTCAATGGGCCATAGGGCCATTTTCTGCCATTAACATCTGTGTTTCTAAGTTTTAATTCACTTGGGAGTTCAATGGCCAATCAGCCACTACATGCTGGTCAGAAAAACCCACTGAGATACTGACAGGGAGACTTGGCCTATGGAGAGACTGTCTGCAGGCTCCTAGACTAAGGCATTTTCCAGCACATCCTCAGTCTGCAGAAGACAGAGAAGGAGAGCAAATGTACCTTCTTCAAGAGTTGGCAGGAACTGCACAAATGCTTTGGAGGGAGAGGTAAGCTTTTACAGTCATAAACAAGCTTTGGCCAGAGCTGATAGATCTGCAGGTGAGGAATTTGGGTTAAAAATATGGAAAATTTGTTTTTTAATATTTTTACAGCAAATTTTCAACATATCCATGTTAGGATCCTGACTCATGAAGAAAGGCAAAGAAAATGTTCAACTTTTGGCCTAAAGGTGATTTTGCGCAGGGACTGTGAAATCAACTTTTAGAATGCAAAAACACATTTTGGGCCGGAGTTGAAAAATGACAGCTGTCACATTCATGAGGTGTTGTAAAGAAATGGCTATGTTGTAAATCTGGGGTACAACTATTGAAAATTACCAAAGGTACAAGCCCACATTTGCAAAATTAAATGTAGGCTCATAACTTTGTTTTTTGTTTTTTTTACACCACATTTTCAACATAGTCTTCTTATGATCTGACCTCGTGAACAAGGGCAGAGAACATTTTCAAGTTCTGCCCAAAAGGTGATTTTGGGCAGGGACTGTGAAATCACCTTTCTGGATATGAAAAAACATTTTGGCCAGGATTTTGTCACATTCATGAGGTGCTGTAAAGATATGACTATGTTGTAAATTTAGGGTAAAAATATTGAAAATTACCAAATTTACGAGCTTGTATTCACAAAATGCAGTGTAGGCTCATAACTTTGTTTTTTTTTATATTTTTACACCAAATTTTAAATATAGCCTTCTTATCACCTCACCTCATGAACAAGGGCAGAGAAAATGTTCAACTACTGCCCGAAAGGTGATTTTGTGCAGGGACCACAAAATTACCTTTCAGGAAAGATTTGCCTAATGACAGCACAACTGTTCATAAGGCAGGGTCCCAAAAAAAGACATGCTGAAAATGTGGGCCAAAAATATGAGAAAATGGCCAAGTTCTGCCACTAAGTTCAAAACACCATTGAAATACATTGAACTGGGTTCCAGGTCAATATGTCATACACTTAATAGCGTACAGCACAAGCGCTAAACAGAAACAGTGCTGTACATGACAGCGAGAGGGTGCAATACCACGAATGGTTCTGTGCGTGGTACTGCACCCTCTCACTGTCCCAAGCAGAGGATAAGACCTCTGTTGGGACAGGCTTCTGCTGAGCAGCTGCCGTGGTTCGACGAGATGAGCCACAGGCAGCAAGGGACAGAAGCAGAGTGTTTGGGAACGAGTTCAATTCCTGGTCCCAGACGCATGGTCATTTTTAATTTTTTTTGCACTATGTGCAGTATTTACTGTTAACCCCCCCAGAGTTAGTAATCTTAATTGGGGGGTTGAGGGTGCAGCCCCCATAACAGGGGGTGTGGGTGGCGGAGCCCCCTGCAGAAAAAAAGACATGTCACATGGAAGAAATCACGCAGTGCACTTTATGCATGTGGCATAATGTCTTGTGACATTAAGACCCCCGTGCCTTGAACTGCATACCTGTTTCTTCAGTTCATGGTCTGGCTTTGAAGAGTGCAGATGTGTCTGCAGTTTAGAGAGGATTATGGCGTTGGACGTCCGATGGGTAAGTAAGGGTTGGGGTGGGGGTACAGGGTGCTGGTGGAAGGGTCAGGTGGGGGAGTACTCACAGCTGCAAAAGATATTGATGGACTTTTATGTTATAGGCAAAAAGCAAACAAAATGAGCATTCCTGCACTGGGGGATTGGGCACACCCCAGTGCCACTGTAGCATTTCTAAGGGGAGTGGGGTGGTGGGTGCTAAAAGGGAGAGTCAGGTGAGGGGACAAAACTATATATAAACAAATATCACAAACAACCATGCATGTGTGGTAGTAGATGGGGGTTCAGTATGAGATTTTTGATCAGGATACTGTGGTATTGGGCACCCCAGTGTCACTATTATGTTTCTCGAGTGGGGTGGGGTGGGGATTGCTGGTACAGGGTTGCTTATTGGCAAGGTTGCAGAGGACCGAGGGGACAAGAGATGGGGTGGGATTAGAAGGAAGGAAGGGGGCTAGATGGATGATGGCTCTCTCACATATGTTTTAACGTAATTTTTTGAACTCAGGGGGTATGGCAGCTCGGCAGGTCCTAATAGCTTACAGAGGTAACTGAGTTGAGAGGTGGATTATTGTCCTTTTGTGCTTCACATTGGCGCATAGGCAGAGGGCCTCTTAAAGCATCCTCACGCATGGTCAGCCTACAGGAGGATCATATAGGGAAAGTGTTCAGGAAGGGCAGAATGCTGTGGACTTCATGAACTGGGGGGGGGGTTGGAAAGATTCATGTGGTTTGACCCATGCCATCTGTTGCCAGTGCTTGGAGACTCCTGGGGCAAGGCTATTCACGGGCAGCTTGAGGAATGGGGGAATGTGTGTAGGGAGGGGCAATGTGGATGTACAAAGGGGTATACATAGTTAGACAGTGCATGGGGGGTATCCAGTGGGATGGTAGCAAGGGAGCCTAGATGGAAGAAGGAGATGAATAACTATCCTCTCTTGCAAATTTAGATAGATGTTAGAAGTATAGGGGAGGGCAGTTGTGAGGGTCCCAATGGGTTTATTAGCGGGAGGTGGGGCGGGCTGGTAGGGCGGCGAGGTTGCTGTCTGTTTTTCTCTTTTTCTTTTATTCCATGTAGGAGTGCATGGATGCCGCAGGACAGTGGAAGATACCCACAACCATGACAACCTTAGGAAGAATAGTGTGGCATGTGAATTCAAACTGATCAGCAACACTCCAAGCTATGGACTATGGGGGGTTGGGTTGCTTGCTCAAGATTAGTATATTGTGGGGTTTGTGTATATTTTGGGGAACTTTATTGCATTGTTATTAGGGCCTGCTGGGGGTTTGAGGTAGCTGTGGGGAAGGGGAATGTTGGAGGGCTAGAAGGTGTACCAGGACTTGTTTCTAACTGCGGAGTAACTGGTGGATGGGGGGTGAAAGGAGGGAATATAATTAAGGGCTCAAGGTGAGGAGCTGTGGCTCAGAAAGTACCTGGGAAGGGTATGTTAGCAGAGGGGTGAAATGTTTTCCTCTATGGTTTATATATAGTTATCTGGGTGGGGGGTTGTTTGGTTATTCATTCTTTACTGTTTGTATCTCTACACTAGGAAAGGGTAATGCCAAGTCTCTGGAGTGGAGGGGCGGAGGGAGAGACCCCGGGAGGTGGGGGGTAGAGGATGTTAGGATGGCGGTGTATCACTTTGTGTCCTGGAATGTGAGGGGGATGAATGGGCCCATCAAGAGGAGGAGAGTTCTGGGGCATATCAGATGTTTAGGTGGGAAAATTGTCTTTTTGCAAGAATCCCATCTCCTCAGCAAAGATGTGGTACGGATACAAAAGGCTTGGAAAGGTAATGTGTGTGCAGCCTCTTACTCAGCCAAGAAGTGGGGGGTATTGATTTTAATTGCTCAAAGTCAAAACTGGACCACAAGGTCATTGTCTCAGGACCCTCAGCTGCAGTGGCTATTAGTGATGGGTATGTTGGACGGGCATCTATATACTTTAGTTTCAGTGTATGCACCTAATGAAGATGGCTTCTCCTTTTTCAATAGTTTGTCTCAGGTGGTACAGGAGAAGAGTGAGGGTCAGGTGATAGTGGGGAGGAGAGACTTTAATGAAGTCCTAGATCAATGGTGTGATTGTAGTGGAGAGCCCACCCGCTTAGCTACCCCGGGCTCAAAAGCCTTGGTACGATTGATGGAGGATAGAGGGCTTAGGGATGTATGGTGATTACATTATCCGTAAGGGAGGGATTATACGTTTTATTCACCCATCCATCAGTCTTATAATCGAATTGATCTGTGGTTGGTGTCGCAAGTGCTCCTGTAGGGGTCACAACAGTGTACCATTGAGCCTATAGTGATTTCAGATCACGCACCATTGGTATGGACCTGCACTGCCACTCAGGACACTGACAAGGCAAATAGGTGGCGCTGTAATGTTAGCTTTTTAAGGAACCCTCCTTCCGTAATTGGCTTTGGAGGGAAGGGTCAGAGTACATGCAGCTTAATCACACAGGGGAAGTCTCGTCTCAGTGGGTGTGGGAAGGATTGAAGGCATTTATTCATGGTAGATTGATAGCCTACTCTTCTGCCAAGAAAACGGAGAGAGCAGAACAGCTTAAGGCCCTTCTGGCCCAGCTTTCTTCTTGGAGGCTCAACATAAAGCAGGAGAGACAGGGCCAACATTAGTAAGGCAGCTGAGGGAGACACGTTTTCAGATTAATGTCCTGACCTCGCAGCAAGCTGAGCTAGGTTTGTACCACATTCACCAGACATTTTGGCACAGGGGAGAGAAGACGGGGTACCTTTTGGTGCATCGGCTTAAAAAGATGGAGGCGGAGAGGGTGATCCCGGGGATCAAGGGGCCCCATGGTCTTACCCTGGAACCAGGTAGAATTAACAAAGAATTTGAAGCTTTTTATAGGAATTTGTACTCTTCTGTATCCTTGGACAATGGGGAGGCCAAGGTGCGGGGCTTTTTGGACTCTGTGAGGTTACCCAATCTGTGGGCAACCCAGAGGGAAACTTGGAGTAGCTGATATCAGAGCAGGAGGGGTAAGAGCGGCATTAGGACAACTTCAGGTAGGGAAAAGCCCGGGCCCAGATGGCTTCCCAGTAGAATTCTACAGAGTAGTACAGGATCAGGTTCTTCCATTGTTCACAATGACATTGGACGAGGCCTGGAGGGTGGGGCATCTTCCTCAGACCATGTGTGACACTGTTATAACGATCCTGCCTAAAAAGGGCAAGGATCCCCTCCTTTTGTACCAACTATAGGCCAGTGTCACTTTTGAATGTGGACTACAAGGTATTGGTGAGAGTTTTGGTGAATCGGGTTGCAACGTTGCTGTTCTGGCTCATACACCCAGACCAAGCTGTGTCTGTGGGAGGAACGGATGGAGCGGATCATCTGCAATGTTTGGTGGACCTCTTTGGGGTGGCCCCATTGATTCCCACAGTTCCAGCAGTGGTGGGGTTGGATACAGAAAAAGCCTTCAACTCGATCGAGTGGTCATACTTGTTTGCAGTTCTAGAGAAGTTTGATTTTGGACCAGGTTTTATACGATGGCTGCAGCTTATTTATAAAAAACCCAGAGCATCAATCTTGACAAATGGCAGGCTATCTCAAACATTTGACCTGTCACGGGGAACTCGTCAGGGATGCCCCCTTTTCCCAGCTCTCTTTCTACTGGCAATTGAATCTCTGGCTCAGAAAATCAGAGACTCAGAGGAGATTATGGGGGTAAGGATGGGGTCAAAAGTTTACAAAACTATGCTGTTTGCAGATAACATCTTGCTCACACTTGGTGATATAGCTACCTCCCTTCCCCACTTAGCCGTTTGTTAGAGGAGTTCAAGGAGCTATCGGGTATTGGTAATAATTGGGCAAAGACCTGTATTGTCCCGATAAGTCGACCCACATCCAGTCTTCCCCAGTTAGGGGAGGCTTCAAGTGGACAGAAGGCCCAATGACTTATTTGGGGATATAGATCTCTTCGAAGCTGACAGACTGGCCTACCCTTAATTTTACTCCCCTTCTGCAGTCCCTGAAGGGGGATGTGGCCAGATGGTGCCACTTACATTTATCTCTATGGGGCAAAGTTCAGGCTGTGCACATGATGTTCGGGCTGAAACTATTGTACATTCTTCATTACCTCCTGCTGAAAGTCCCTGAATCCTGGTGGATGCAACTGGATAAGGTCTTAGCTGGGTTTTACTGGGAAGGGCAAAAGCCCAGGATAGCTAAGGCTCGACTAATGGAACTGTATAGTAAGGCTGGGTTTGCGGCACCATGGTTTAAGGACTACTATCTGGCAGTGGGACTTAGACAGATCTGGCTGTGGTTGCATGGGGAAAGATTTAAGAACCAGATCAGATGGCTCAGACTTGAACAGGATTGGTATGTTCCACATCCCCCGGAGGGCTGTTTACTGGGCACCAAGCTATTCTTTCTGAGATTGGGCACTACAGATTATTTAGTTTATATTTGGAGCCAAGTTAAGAGGCTTTTGGGTCCACAGTGGGTGATGCCATTATTACTTTGGCCCCTGTGGGGGAACCCGGGGGTTTACACTGGAGGTCAGCCCCCTTTTTGAGAGATGTGGTGGAGGGGGCCTGTTAAGGGTGGTGGACCTTTTTTCAGAAGGGAAGGATTCTTTTAGACCCTTCTGGGAACTCCAGGAGCAGGCAAATCTGCCAAAAGAGGATCATTGGAAATATCTCCAAATGTGGCATTTGGTATGTAAATTAGGGAGGGGTTTCACTGAGAAAAGAGTTAAGGGAGGATGGGAGGTGATATTTGGGAAGGATGTCAGGATGCAGGACCCCCGGACTCTTCCAAAGGTGGGGACGATATATTGCAATCTTCGTGATTGCACAGCACCAAGCATTTTAGGTATTCAGCAGAAATGAGAGGGCCTCCTGGGGAAAGAGCTTAGGGATGAAGAGTGGGGGGAGATATGGCTGAATGCTTATGGTCAGAGGGACTTGGGCAGGAAATTGATGCATCTCAAGTCACTCTTATTATGGTACAGAATCCCTGAGGTATTGTTTCGTATGTGGCTCCTCTCACACTTGAATTGTTGGCATTGCAATGGCCGGGGGGATCTCTACTTCACATATTATGGAAATGTCCAGTCTTAAGGAGGTGGTGGCAGAGGATTCAGGGGATAATAGGTACTGTTTTAGACGACAAATCCCATGGGATGCTTTTCTTTTGATTTTAGGGAATACCAGTGTGTTGGGCACCTTAAATAGTTATCAGAAAGCTTGGTTTCTTACTGCCATTGCGGAGGCCAAGAGGCTGATTCTTCGTAGGTGGTGGAAACCGGACACTCCCTCCTTGGATGAGTGGTATGAGTGTATGTTAAAGGTAGCAGGCTTTGAAAGATTGTCATATATTGCAAGGTGAAAACCTGATAAGTTTTTTAAGATATGGGGACCCTTCTTGGAATTCATGTGGGTCTCCATCCTGCAAGGGAGGACTTGGATCCCTCACAGCTCACATTCCAGGACAATTGGTAACTTTCAGGATGATGGGTAACTAGGCATGAAGGGGCTTGTCCCCAAAGAGGTGGAGGTTGTGATTTCAAGACCCTGCATCTCACTGTCTTCGGGCCCCAAGTTGTTCTTCTAGACTCCGGAGACTGGCTTACAGGTATTTTGTCGGACCTGACTGGTCCTGGTAAGCTCCTAGCATTAGTTAACAAAGGGAGGAGAGAAGGGGGTGGAGGGCAGGGAGATTTGGTGATCTGTAAGATTTTCCTTCTCGTATGGTGCTTTAGATTGTATCTCCATGGAGTTTACTCCAACTAGGTATGCTTAAGGAGTTCAGATTGTTGTGCTTTTATAGGTTTCAATAAAATGTTGATATAAAAAAAGAAATCACATTTGGAAAAAGCTCATGGCAACAATTATGTTAGAGATCTGTCTAGTGGAATGCCATCTGTGAAGAAGATTAATCTATGTGCAGCTCCCTTTCCACTGTCATGTCATTAATAAAAAAAAAATGAATTGAAGTTCAGCTGTGCACTCATGCTACCCTATGGTCTTGTATGTCATCCTAGGAGAATGCTCATCTGTACACTAAAGTTTTAGTTCTAACCTTTATGATGCCATCATTAAAGGATGTTTACCAATGCACATCAGTCACAGTTCTCATCATTGTGGATTCAGATGTATGTTCATGGGACAGCTTTGTACTTTGTGATGCCCTCATGGCAGGTGGCTCAGCTATGAGCTCCTATCTCAGCTCTCTCATATCTGATGACATTGTGAAAAGGGAGTACCAAGCTGAATAACCATGCCAATGCTGTATCTGTGTTTTACCTTTATTTTCTATTTATTCAGGGGGTATCTGACCTCTCAGGTGTAGGGCAGTGTAGTAAAGTGCTCATGTAATGTACCTTTGGCTTATTCTTTTTTATTTCCACTAATTTAGAGGTGCCATTATTGGAGACCTATGACAAAAGAAAATGGGAGACTGAGGAGAACATCGAGTTGGAGGGAAGGGGGTGAGAGAGAGAGAGGAGAGAGAAAAACTGCTAGAGCCCTGAGGTGCAGCTCCAGCTGGTTTAGTGTCTGGGGGAGTGGTCGCTCAGCTGATCACTGAATCACAGCAAGCTTCTAATTCACTGGACATCTGATCTCTGAAGTGTAGGGTGGTGTAATATAGTGCATATGTAACATACCTTTTGCTTTATCTCTCCATTATTGACACCAAGTTAGAAGTGCCTTAGGTGAGGTCCAGTGGCTGAAAGAAATGGTGTTTCCTGGGTAAGGAGCCCAGAAGACTCAGGAGAATGTCAAGTTGGAAGGAGCGGGTGAGGAGGAGGAGAAAAATGGCAAGAGGCCTCAGGTGTGGCTTTAGCTGGTTTAAATACTGGCTGGGTGGAGTGATTGATCAGCTGAACATTAACCCAAGCAAGGCTCTAATTCATAGAAACATCGATCAATCAATTTTATTTTATACTGGAGAGTATGTGAGCAAAAATGCCTGTTTTCACAAATGACCAGTGGAACAGATAATTGAAAAC
This sequence comes from Neoceratodus forsteri, assembly GCA_016271365.2. Taxonomy (NCBI): domain Eukaryota; kingdom Metazoa; phylum Chordata; order Ceratodontiformes; family Ceratodontidae; genus Neoceratodus; species Neoceratodus forsteri. Next base: position 5,789,809 of record CM028129.1, read on the forward strand.
AGAGTACATAACTGGTGAGGTAACACATTATACAGAGAAGTAAGGAATAAATACAAATGAATATATATTTGATTACATACAGTGCACACATTATATACATCGAATTTGCCAGCGGATAAGGACCACTTGGCCCATCTAGTCTGCCCATTTCTCCCAGCATATAGCATCACCACAGATCCTACTTGATCTCAGCCCCATTCACCCACTCTCCTTCCCTTTTCCTAGGATTCCTTTATGCCTATCCCATGCATTCTTGAACCCCACCACTGTACTCACCCTCATCACTTCCGTTGGAAGACTGTTCCAGGAATCCACCACTCTTTCTGTGACAAAGTACTTCCTCCGTCTCTCCTGAATCTACCCCTCAAGTTTCTTATTGTGCCCCCTTGTACTTTAGTACCTTTGTTTCTGAAAAATATTTCTCTCCTGTACCTTATTCACTCCTTGTGAAGTATTTAAAGGTCTCTATCGTATTCCCCTCGTATTCCCCCTCTCCCTCCTGTGTTCCAGGGTGTACATATTTAGGGCTTTAAGTATCTCCTCATACGGCTTCTGATACAGACCATGTACCATTTTAGTTGCCCTCCTCTGGACTACCTCCACTCTGTCTATGTTCTTCCGGAGATGTAGCCTCCAGAACTGGACACAGTACTCTAGGTCAGGTCTTACTGGTGATTTATACACAGGCAATACCACCTCCCTCTTTCTGCTGGTTATAACCCTCCCAATGTATCTCAGTATCCCACTAGCCCTCCCAACTGTCTTGGCACACACCCTGGCCACCTTTAGGCCATCTGATATGATTACCCCAAGTCTCTTTCCTCATTGGGGTTCGTCAGTACCACTACTCCCATTTTGTACTCTGACCCTGGTTCCTGTGCCCCAGCTTCACCGGTATCTGATCTCTGAAGTGAGGAGTGGTGTAGTAGAGTGCTTATGTAACATTTCTTTGGCCTTTTCTCCATTATTTACACCCAGTTAGAGGTACCATAGGTTGAGACTAATGGCTAAAGGAAATGAGAGTTCCTGTGTAAGGACCTAAAGGTGAGGATTATAAAACTGCAGGACCATCTCCATTACACAGAACTAATGTGCCCTTTGGCACAGAGGACAGGAAAAACCTCCTGTGAGGACAAACCTCTGCGTATCCATGTTCTTGTGTATGCCTTCCTTCTAGGTGCCACAAGTACAGAACTCTAACTAGACTAGCTACATGTGGTAGGATCTTGGATGCCTGCATCATTAAGAGAGAGGAAGTACTCCCAAGCTTGATGTGGGCTGGAATTCCTTTCTGGATGCAGTTGAGCTGGTACGATCAAGTGCTGTATATGAAACAAATAATGGCTGTGTAGTGGTATGGCTGCCTGAACAGATGAGTAATGACACTAAGCTGAAGTGCTTCTAGTTCTTCTCATCAGAAGAGGTCTGTGTAAGTTCCATGCCATCTTGTAGTTTGCTCGTAACTGAAGTAGTTCTGGTTAGAGAATATGTTGCTGAAGTCTACCAGTTGGGTAACTCAAGCAGTTTGAGATGCACATAAACCATGATGTGTCTGCTTCATAGTCCAACTGTCAGATTGTAGGTAGGCAGTGGTGAAGCACCAGGCTGCAGGTGCTGAAGTTAGCCTGAATCTTGGCTGACTGAAATAAAAGGTGTCTTTTGGGACGGTAGAAGGATGAGAAGACCTGTGACTCTTGGATTACAATTGACAAGGCCTTGGAGCAAAAGAGGTGGATTTCTTGAGGGCTTGGTTAGTAGCAGTACAAAGGCATAAGAGGTGAAAGTGCAATGAGATTTCAAAGGCAGACTGTTGGTGAGTGCCCAGCGGATGGGGAGGAAGCCCATTTGTTATTGGTGGTCATTTGGTGGTGCTACAGAGGATGAAGCATACTGTGCCCTTGGGAGGCAGAAAAGAGGGCAAATGGCCAACTGATGGAGGTTGATGCCTGTGTGTTGTTTGTGGTGTCACCAGCAGTACAAAGCCATAGGCAGAAAAGCATAATGTGTCCTTGAAAGGCAGAGTGTGGTGCCTGTTCAAAAAGATGGAGGACTGATACCCATTTGTTTTGGTGGGCATCACTAACAGTTGGTGGGTGCTGTTTGAATGTTAGTGAGTGTACTCCTGTTGTTGTAAGGAAGTTTGCTTACTGGTAGCAGAATGGTGAGACGTTGATTCAGATGTGGCATGGGTGGTCCTAGGCTGCAGCTCATTTGGAATTCTGGATGGCAGTGGAGGTGGAGACACATAGTCTTAGACAGCAGTGACTACCTGAAACAGACTGAGTACAGTATAAGAAGGACTATAGCCAGGACACAAGGTGAGGAAGCCAGGATGCAAGCTGAAGAGGAGGGGCTATGGAAGAATCAAATGATCTGGTTGATGTGACAGGAACTCCGCTTCTCTATTGCATCGAGTGGACCCGGAAAAATGGGATGACATCCTAAAATGTTGACTCTTTCTACAGGACAAGCAGGTTCCCATGCTGACTCATGCATGAAGGCCAGGACCTTGAGCAGAGGATAGGGACTAGTAGAAGAAATGCTAAGAATGTGAGAAACTAGTCTCCAATGCATTGGGCTGTTTATCACCTGATGGGTTATTGGGCTGCAGAGTCAAGGTGGGCTGTTGTATGCTTATACCATGGGCTAGAATGAATGAGTGACAGTTTGACAGGCAAGTCTCATTGGTCCATAAGCTACTATATGCTGTTGGACACAAAGCATTTTAGAAACATAAAACATAGACAATGATGCCAAAAGTCAATGATCCATCCAGTCTGCCCATTGTACCTAATAACCCCTGGACCTATTGTCCATCCAGGGTCCAAGACCTCCCATCCAACTCGTACCCCACCCAGTTTCTGTCATTCCAGAAACTGCTATACCTTCACTCTGTCCCATCCATGCGTGAAACCACTATGGTTTTAGCACTCACCACCTCAGCTGCTAAACTGTTCAATAGTTTTACCACCCTTTCTGTAAAATAATACTTCTTCATGTACCTCCTGAACCTCCCTCCTGTCAATTTCTGCTCATGCCCTCATGAACTTGAACTACTTTTATACTAAATAATTCTCCACAGTCCCCCCATTGTTTACTCCTTTCAGGAACTTGAAGGTCTCTGTCATATACCCCCTCTCCCTTTTGGTACAGAAACATAGAAAAAACAATGTGACCTACTGGGAATTGAACCTGGATATTCAGAATACTGTTCTACTGCTGCACCATTAAGCTATAGTTTGATGGAAAAACAGGTGCAGTGAGGCACTAGCAAGGAGAGACTAATTTAGGAGGGACTCTAGGAAAAACTACTTCACTGAAAGAGGTGGATGCTCAGAACAGCCTGCCTGTCTGGCAAGGTAGTAAGGGCAAGAACTGTTGGGGGTTCCAAATGTGCATGGGATAGGCATAGGGGAATACAGGGAAATAAAAAGGGGAAGGGTCCTGTATACTAGTTAGGGCTTGCTGAGCCAGAATAGGCATGGAGCAAATGGTCAGACTGGGTGGGCCAAGTGGTTCCTTTTTTGCTGACAGCTTCTTTGTTTCTATGAAGTACAGTCTAAATTACTTGACTGTTGTCCTATGGCAACTGCTACTGGTTCTTTTGGGTTACAATGCTGAAGAAGTCTATCAGAACACTGATGGTTATGGTAGCTCCTGCATCATAGACTTGGGATTAAAATCTAGGATGCCAGGAGGGGCATGTGGGGAACATTGTAGTGGTCTATGGTTGGTCAGTTTGAGAGTCCATTCCTGGAAGGTAGCGGAAGATGCACTGTGTAGTCTAGACTTGACCATAGGCTTCTTGTAGTAGAAGCAGTGGCTGCAGCTCACAGGATTCGGTGAATGGTTCGGCCATCATGAAAAAGGGCTCAAAGGCAGAAGGAGTTTCTTCCAGTTCAGTGCTAAACACAAGCTGACCTGGCAAAGTCTGTTGATGAGGATGCTAGGTTGACAGTTAGTGAGTATCGCATTTCTAGTTCAGGCAGCTTACTAGGGGTGAGTGAGCCACCTCAACCAGGGAGCACAGCCTGGAATGGATTTGTTTGGAATGCTATTAATCAGGTTGCAGCATTGATGATGGTGGTTACACCAAAAGGTTTGCAACCTCTGAGGTGACTACTAAGGGTGATTGGCCTTCATGATGTTGCTCTGAGCAAAGCAGACTTGCAGGTTATGAGGGTGCGAACTAGAGGCAATGGAACTGCAAGGAGAGGATGCCACATGGTAACAGAATGGCCCACTGCCGAACAGTGGTCTGTGGAGATCTGAAAGGTCATGAAAGCTACTGGAATGATCTGGAGCTGTGCTGTGGATTGATGGGAATTCTGAACAATCTGTGAAGTTAGAGGGAGGCTGGCAATCTTGGTCTTAGGTGGTTGAAGGCATCAGGGTGGAGGAAAGAACTGGCCAGAGACAAGACAATGCAGCAAGTGGGGATAGGACTGGCAGCACTAGGAAGCCTAACAGAGGCATTGATTATGGGGCGACTAGCCTCAACAGGCAGGTTGTTAGCTACTGTAGGTGATAAAGGCGAAAGGAAGCTGCTACTTGGACGAGAGTTGAGTTCTGTGGCTTATGCAGGGTGTTGGCTGACGAAACTAGTAGAAATATAGAAACATAGAAAGATGATGGCAGAAGGAGACCAAAGGTCCATCAAGTCTGCCCTTGAGCTCCCAAGATCTAGGTGATCCTGGGTCCTAGCGGAGTGGAATTCCTTACGGATTTGATTCTAGCATGTGCTTTATCACAACCCCTTTTGAATGTTGATATGGTCCTAGTTTCTACCACCTCCATAAGTAGTTTGTACCATGGCTCCATAATACTTTCTGAGAAATAGTGCTTCCTAAGATCCCTCCTGACACTCCGCCCTCAGTTTCCATCCATGCCCCTCATGTTTGAGTTGGGAGCCTTGGTGAATAGTTCAGCATAGGGTACTGAATTAAAACCCCTCATGTACTTAAAGGTTTTATCATATCCCCCTTTCTCTTCTAGATTCAGGTGAGTACACTTTTAATGCCTCCAGCTGCCCTTTGTATGGCAGCCCTGAAACCCCTGTATCATGTTGGTTGCCCTTCTCTAAATGGTCTCTATCCTGTTTCTTTCCTTAAGGTATGGTCTCCAAAATTGTATGCAGTATTCAAAATAGGGTCTCACCACAGATCTGTACAGCAGAAGTATCAACTTCCTGTGCCTACTTTTTCAAATCCTCTCCCTATGCATCCCCAGCATTTTGTTGGCCCTACTATATGCTGCGTTGCACTGGCTGGGTTGTTTAAGGGTGTCACTAATAATAACTCTTAGATCCCGTTCCTCTTTTGAGTCATTGAGTTTGACCCCATTTAGCCAGTAGGTTGTTCTAGGGTTATTCCAGCCAATATGCATCACTTTACATTTCTTGGCTTTAAATTGCAGCTGCCAGATACTAGACCATTGTTCTAACTAGGGTTAGGCGGACCCAAAAAGGTCCTGATCCTTATTATCAGGATCAGGATCCAGGCCAAGGTCCTGATAAGTTCTAATTAGTACTAATTTAAATCAGAACCTTTTGTAAAATGTGGTGAAAACTGCAAATCTACTATATAATTGCATAAAATGACACTGAGATCTGTGACACACACATAGAATTGTAGTCAGCATTTCAGGATATGAAAACTGTGAGTTTATAGCATTGATGTACTGGTCAGTTGAATATGGCAGTCATGCAGTTGACCTCTGTCTGTTTCCTTCCTGTCTCAGTGTCAGTAGTATTAGTGCTGCAACTGTAAACTGACCTCTCTGGCCTTAGAGGAGAAATCCCATTCCCATTCATTTAGTAGCACACACTATACAATGGACATATCATAGAAACATAGAATTTGATGGCAGATAAGGGACCGCTTGGCCCACCCAGTCTGCCCATTTCTCTACCTATTGGATAAACTGTAGGTTTTAGCTAATCAACAGCCTACTTCCTACTAACAGATATCAGTTTGTTATTGTTTCACCAGTTTCTTCTCTGCTCTACTAAGAGTCATGCAGTTATATTCTATGGCATGGGGTCCCCTCCACCCACCCTCCCAAATTGATGACACATTTAGGGGACCCCTACCAAAAAAATAACTGCATGTCCTTAGGAATCCAGAGATCTAGCTACTGTGTTGGAAGGGGGAGTGTGGCTGTGATGTCGAGCCTGTACTGAGTGGGCAGAGACCTACATTCAGGTAATCCAAAAATGCAAAAATTAGACATGTCCATTAGTACATACTGAAATAAGCATTTGTCAATGCCGAATGTTGTCTTGCTGGCATTGGCATTGGTAGTGCAGAAGTTAGACAGATGCATAATAGGAATGGCAGTGAAGTATTAAACTGATGCCAACCCATCCCCACCCATCCTGCAGAGACTGACAAGCACTGGAGTGTGCCTTTGGGTCATTGGCCATGACGCTCATGCCATTTCACCTCACCCTACCCTGCAGACACCGACAACTGTCGCGGTGTATCTTGGGTTCTCCGGGCCATATGCTCACTCCATTCCATAAGGAAATATGCTGAGATGGGTGCACTATAGGAGAATGGGGTGAATTTTGGAGTCAAACAGTCCAAGGCACACCTCGCTGCCTGTCAGTGGCTGTAGGCTGGGGGTGGAATGGCATGAGTATTACAGCCGAAAATCCCAAGTCACACCCCTGACGCCTGTCAGTCTCTACAGGGTGGGACGTTACAGTTTTAAACCCTAATGCCCCAGGTTAGTTATTTTCACTCCAGATTTTCAACATGGGCTTTTTATGACCCCACCTCATGAGCAGTAGCCTCACAGCCACACTCCCCCTTCCACCGCAATAGCTAGTTTTTTTTTTATTACACACAAGGAAATATTTCTCAACTGTTGCAATACCACAGAACGATTTATGTATTTAGTTCTCTTAGTTGTTCCCAAGTTCCTCTGCCCATTCAGTACAGGCTCGGCCTCATAGCCACACTCCCCCTTCCACCACAGTACTAGCTAGATTTTTTTTTTGTAATTATACACAAAGATTATTTTCCTGTATTCATTTTCTTTTAAATATTCCTTTCAGTTGTTCCAAGTTCCTCTGCCCACCAGGACAGGTATGGCCTCACTGCCAAACTCTCCTTCCAGCAATGTACACACACAAAAAAAGATTTTTCCTTAATGTAGTTTTATTTAGTCCTCAATTGTTCAAAGTTTCTCTGTCCACTCAGGGGCCAGGTCCAGAACAGGCTTGCTCTCACAGCTACACACCACCTCACTCACACCCCTGTGCGTGGCAACGTTTTTTTAATTTTCCAGTTTAAACAAAAAAGATTTTAATAGTTTTGCTGCTTCTGCCTGACTATGACTAGTACTACTAATAGTATAACAGTAAGTTACAGTTCCTCCAACCTCCCACAGTCCAGGCACAAACACCCTGAAATTTAATTCATTTTCCTTTTTTCTTATTATGCAGTATAGAGCTTCTATCTGACAGTGAATGCCAACCCCACCCAGGAACCTTTAGATGCCTTGTCTACAGACCTCCACCCTACCACCACCAGACACTATCTTTAATCCCTCCCCAATTAAGATTCCGTTATGCTCCCTCTTTTACTTTTCTAATTTTTATAGCCCCCAAAGAAATGCTCCAGCTCTTTTGATGATCACAAACTGTGACAAGACAATTCAATTTCTTAAACTGCTTGTTGCTCAGTTTTATACCTAGAGAGACAACACAAACATCTTCTCCCAATGCGAGTAGCTCTGAAATGGTGCCTTTCACGATGCACCGACCAAGCTACAGACCCTTCCAAATCCACCCATCCATCAGAGCGAACAACTGCCAGGACTGACAGGCAGTCCCCTACAGCTACAGGCTGCTTAGCCTGTCAGTCTGACTGACTTGGCCAGTCAAGTTTCTCTCTCCGCCCTTGTGCTCATTCATGAGCGGATACTTGTTTCCTGCTGCCCACGTCTTGCCTGCTCATATGAGCGTGAGCAAGCAGGAGCCACATGACTTGCAATGTGGCCATCAGGTGACTACCGGCTGCCCGGGAACTGGAGGATCGTGGAGCGCCATCTATCGCAGGCTGTAGGAGGTAAAAAAAATGCCCTTAAACTGTGCTTTTAAAGCACATTGTGGCGATGGACGGACTCGATGCGTTTGTAATTGACTCTGATTTATCTGGGTCCGTTGGACCACATGGGATCCGGGGTTCTGATTTTTGGTGGGTCGGTCCGCCCTCCCCTAGTTCTAACCTTTTCAAATCATTTTGTACCATTCTCACTTATTCTTCACTGTCCACCCTTTCCCCTAATTTAGTGTTGTCTGTGAACAGTGCAGTCTTGCCCTGGATACCTATTCCTATGTTGCTGATGAACACATTAAACAGGATTGGGCAGGGGCACATTCTCTCAGCTCCATATTTCCTGCTATTTTTATTATTATTTAATTATTATTTGGAGCCCATTTTTTGGTCCAGTGCCTTTGGAGACTTATACTGATGACAACTACTGCACTATGGTGAAGAACAAGGGTTCTACTGTAGCCCCATCAGACTTTTTTCACCCACGAAGTATCGGAGGTGGGACCTCAAGAGTGGTGAATCCAGGGTGTCTGGTTCTGCAGCCCAGAAGTATTGCTGACCATGGTTAACCAGACATTACAGCAGCTGATGCACATGGTTCAAGATCTTGACTGCAAATTTGACTCCTTCTGAGGGTGGTGGTGCTTAAGACTAAAACAGACTTGACCCAGCAGACGGTTTTGAAACTGGAGATGAACTTAAAACCATGGATGTATCCACAAAGCTTATTTGGGATACTACGAAACTGTTCGGCATATACAGCAGCTCGAGAACCAGATCTGAGAATGGAATATTTGCATATGGGCACCTGAGTTGGCAGAGGAAGACCCTCTGGATTCATAAGAACTTTCTCGCTGGACATTTTGGGTTTTGGTGAAGATGACCCAAATCTCTCTGGAGAGGGCCTTTTGAATTGCTCCTCGCTGGGTGCTTCAAGGACAGAGTGACTGCAGAACTCTGGTGGTTACTTGTTCAGATGTGGAGACCATGACCACATATTGGCATGATGAAAGGCGTCGACAACTTAAGAATGGTGATGCAGTTTTATCGATGTATCCAGATCTGTCTTTTGAAACTCGACAATGTCATACGTTCCTTCAATGGGGTTGGAGCCACTTGCGGTTGCTACAAATCTCCACCAGCTACTACATCCTGCCCGGCTATGTGTTAAATGGTAGGATAAGATTTACATATTTAACACCCCTCGGAGGTAGAAGGGAGCTGGACAGTACTGAATCAGAGGTGTTCCAGAGAAGGTGACAATGGAGGCGACAGGAGAGTGAGCTGTAGAGGGACTTTTCTGATCCTGTATTTATTACTAAATTGTTTAAAAGACTGGTACACTACAGTGCCGTGCCTAATGGGTTATCTTGGTTGGGAATGGTCCAGACATTAAGGGTGGAAATGTATCCTTTCTTTTAGGTTTGACAGAGCCCTGTCAACTACTCGAGGGCATGGCATAATATTGTTCTTTGTTGCCTTTTTTCTTCTTGTCAGCAGCATTTGGGCCAACTAGACATGGATACTTATTATGTTATTTGGGGCTACTTAATTGGGGAATTATAAAAAGGTAGCCCTGCTGCTTTGTAGGAGTTTACTTCTGGCACTGGTTAATATTAATGGGGCTGTAATTTATATAGACTTCTATTATGATTACAACCTGTTGTTGTTCTGTATGGAGCTGATTACTAACTGAATGAACAATCATATGGAGGGGCTGTGGGCCTGTTGGCTTGCACACCACTAGTCCAATGGGACCAGTCAGTGCCATTTCCCTCTGAGGTCCTCCTTTGGCTGTAGGCCTTTGTATTTATCTTGTTAAAATGTGTGTCAGCTGTAGTTAACTCCCCCGTGCTGGTTTCTGTATGGGATGGGTTATGTCTTATTGCTGATGGCTTTTATAATTGTTACTTCTGTTTCCCATCTTTGTATTGATGCTGTGTGCAAGTGTATCTTGTATAAAACCTAATAAAAAGATAATGCAAAAAAAGAAACAGGATTGGGCCTAAGACCAAGCCCTGCGGGACCCCACGCATCACTTCTCCCTCCTCTGACATCTCCCCATTGACCACCACCCTTTGCCTCCTTCCATCCAACCAGTTTCCCACCCACTTAATGATGCAGCTTGCTATGCCCAGATCCTCTTGCTTCTTCAGCAACCATTTGTGTGGTACTAAATCAAAGGATTTGCTGAATTCAAAATAGAGGAAATCCATTGGCTGCCCACTATCCACTTCTCTAGATACCCAATCAAAGAAAGTAATCGGGTTTGTCTGTCATGACTTGCCTGTAATGAAACCATGTTGTTTGTCATCCTGTAGGCCATGCTTATCCAAGTAGTCTACTAAGTCTTGTTTAATCAGGGCCTCCATTTGCCTTCCTAGCACTGATGTGAGGCTGATATGCCTGTAGTTACTGGCCTCTTCCCTGCTACCACCCTTATGTAGAGGCACTATTTCGACTCTTTTCCAGTCATCAAGTATGACTCTGGAGAGAATGGTTAAACAGGTGCACTAAGGAGTCTGCTAACTCACTGCTGACTCTTTAATTATCCTCAGATATAGCCCATCCAGACCAGGAGATCTGTCGATATTTAAATGCTCAAACACCTCTCTGACCATGCCTGCAGTAATACTTGGTGTTTCCATTTTGGCACTGCCCTGCTGGTGTGCTGTAATGCTGCAGTCAGGCATTGGACCACTGTGTTCATTGGTGAACACTGAACAGAAATATTTGTTCAAAACGGTGAATTTGCCTGCCCTCTTCCACTATCCTGTCCCTATCCCTGATTTTAACTACCCCACCACCCTTCATTCTCTTTTCTTGCAAATATCTGAACAGCTATTTGTTTCTCTCCCTGACACTTTTAGCTATCTGAAGTTCCGCAGCTGCCTTTGCTTGTCTCACTGCCGACTTAGCCTCCTTATTCTTTAGTATGTATTCCTCCCATAGATTGTTACCCGGCTTTCTTTTGAAGTTATGGAATGCTTCCCTCTTGACCCTAATGGCTGTCCTAACTTGACTCATGAACCAAATGGGGTGTTTGTGTCTTTTATTTTGGTCACTGTCTTTTACATACCTTTGTGGCCTCTGTGATGGTTTGTTTAATCATTCCCCAAATGTCTTCTGCTGCAAAATGTTGGTGAATCTTAGTTTTTCTCTTACTAGTTCCCTCATTTTATCAAAATTTGCCCCTCTGAAATTTAGGACTTCTGTCCTTGACTGGGATTTGACATTCTTCAAGGCTATTTTAAGCCAAACTGAGTTGTGGTCGCTGTTTGCCAGTGGCTCTCCAACTCTGACTGCCTCAGTGTTTTCTGAGTTAGTGAGGACTGTCACAGACCCACTCAGCAGGTCAGGCCCTCTACTCCCAAAGTGTCAACCTCCAAGTGCAGTCTTGTGAACAGTTTAACAGAACAAGGTAACCCTCTTGTCTGTTTTGTGAGTTCGGATCAACCTTTGGTCTCAAGTCTTGGAGGGATTCTAACTGTGAACCTCTTGCTAGCGTACCCAATGCACAGGCTCAGATATTTCTGCCTACGGGCACCTAACCAGGTACACAGAGATGAACCCTTAAAAACTTTAATAAAGACCTCAGATTTAAAACGCTTCTCTCTCCAGTTTGGTACCACCATTCAAGCTATGCCTAGCGTCTGCTATAATCATATGTACTCTTCTTACAAAGTGAAGAAAAAACAAAGACAGACCAAGTAAGCTCTAAAAAGAGTTTTTACTAAAAATAGATAAAAAATATGTCAAACACAAACTACAGAACTGTTATATCAAAAGACATACAAATCTTTTTAAAGAACAAGGTTTAAACAGTGCAATTCCTACTTATAGTACTTAGATTTGACTCTCTTTCTAAATACCTGTTTACAAGTGCTCCAAAGATGTTTTCTTTGTCAGAGTCTAGATAAAAGTGTCTCTGAAGTCAAACAGAATAATAATTAAAAGCTGGTTTTCCCCACCTATTTTGCATGAGGTCACTCTCCTCTGTCAGAATATATAAAAAATATATCTATAAAACAGGATGTCTTTTCCCAGTATTATATTCTGCAACCTCAGCATGATTCATGTTCTGCAAATGACATTTCTTTGATCTTAATGATAAGCTTCCCCTTCCAGGACATGAAAGCATCTTTATGATTTTGCACTAATACATCACAACCTGTTTTTCTTCCTCTGGAACCATCGTAAAATGGATATGATCTTCCATCTGTAACTACAGCTGTAATTAACTCAGAAAACAGGAGATCCTTGATTAAGGCCTTCCATGTAACACTGTCTCTAAAACCTGTATGTGTGATCTCACATGCTGTTTTAGCATTTCCTCATGGCTTTCATCTTTCAGCTGAAACCTGGGGGGTGGGGGTGAGTGAGGTCATTTCAAGAGTACCAGATTTCTCAGCAGAGACAGTCAGTAATACATTCTATATTAAAAAAAATGATACAGCATTCAGAACTGGCTGTCCATGTCACAATTCCTCCCCACCTAGACTGAATTTGTGGGTTCTATCCCCTACATGGGATAAGCTTCCCAAATCAGTTCACTCCTCATAGACCCTAGACAGCCCATCTTAGTTCTGGTTTTTGGCTCCAGCTCTATGTACGATTTTTAGATCATATCCTTGTAAAGCAAGACTCCATCTTAGCAGTCTGCCATTGTTTTTCTCCATCTGCATCAGCTAAACCAAGGGGTTGTGGTCAGTCTGCACCACAAAATGCTGCTCATACAAGTATGGCTTTAATTTCTTTATGGCCCGCACTATGGCAAGACATTCTTTTTCCACCACGGAGTATGCTTGCTCCCTGGGAAGCAACTTCCTACTCAGGTACACTACTGGATGATCTGTCCCTTGGCTGGACGTCTGACTCAGTACTGCCCCAATACCCACATCTGAGGTGTCAGTCTGAAGTATAAAGGTTTTGCTATAGTCAGGACTTGTCAAAACAGGAGCACTGCACAGTGCCTTCTTCAGTCTGGTAAAGGCTTCCTCACAGGCTGGGCCCCAGGTAATTTTCTTTGGCATCCTTTTCTTTGTCAGGTCAGATAGGGGAGCAGCCTGGGCACTGTAATTGGGTACAAATTCCTGTAGTACCCTGCTGTCCCTAGAAAGCTCCTGACCTGTTTCTGGTCTGGGCCATGCCTGGATCACCTCTATCTTTATTTGGTTAGGACAGAGCTGTCCCCAGCCTACCACATGTCTGAGGTATGCCACTTCTCCCATGGCCACCTGGCACTTCTCGGCTTTGACAGTAAGCCTGGCCCTCTGTATCCTGTCCAGCACTTCCCTAAGGTGGGATAGGTGTTCCTCCCAGCTGGTACTAAAGATGGCAATGTCATCCAGGTACGCCACGGCGTACTCCTCAGCACCATTTAATACCTGGTTCACCAACCTTTGGAAAGTGGCCGGGGCGTACTTCATTCGGAAAGGCATTACTTTAAACTCAAATAAGCCTATCAGAGTGATGAAGGCCAACCTCTCCCTAGCTCTGTCTGTCAACTCTACCTGCCAATGCCCCTTTGTCAGGTCAATGGTCGTAACATAGGTCGCCTCTCCCAACTTGTCCAGGAGTTCGTCCGTCCGGGGCATCGGGTGGGTGTCTGACTTTGTGACTGCATTCAGTCCATGACAGTCCACACAGAAATGAGTAGAGCCATCTGGCTTAGGCACAAGGACTACAGGTGAGACCCAGGGGCTGTGGGATCTCTGAATTACCCCTAAATCCAGCATCTCCTCCACTTCCCTCCTAATGTCCTTATGGACAGCCTCTGACACCCGATATGCTGTCCACTGTATGGGCATTTGTGTCCCTGTCTCCACATCGTGTGTCGCTAAGGGGGTTAGTCAAGGCTTGGTGCTAAACAAGGGGGCAAAGTCTGCTAAAATCTCCCTTACTTTCTGGATCTGGTCCGGGGTCAGCTGGGGAGACAATTTTAGTGCCTCCACAGAGGACTGCCGCTTACTCTCTTTCAGCAAATCCAGAAGGGGGTCTCCTTCATCCATCCAGCACCCATGACTACACACTGCAAACACCATGTCAGCCCAATTTGCATATGGCTTCATCATGCTGACATGGTACATCCTTTCTGTCTGTCTTCTGTCAGGTAATTCCACAATGTAGTTCATGTCATTTACCTTCCTAACCACTTTGTACAGTCCTGCTCACTCAGCTTGCATCTTGTCTTTCCAGACGGAATAAGGACCATGACTTCCTGACCCACCATGTTCGAGTGAGCTCTGGCTCTGTGGTCATACCACACTTTTTGTTTCTGTTGGGTGGCTGCCAGGTTGCTCTGGGCTGTCCCCATAAGCTCCTTCAGCCTTTCCCTAAACCTAAGGACATAATCCACAATGGGAGTTCCCTGGGTGGCATGCTTGCCTTCCCAGTCCTCCTGGATCAAGTCTAGGGGCCCATGTACCTGGCATCCATATAAAAGTTCGAAGGGAAAAAATCCTGTTGACTCTTGGGGCACCTCCCAGTATGCAAACAACAGGTGGGAAAGTATTTCTCCCAGTCCCTCCCATGCTGTTCAGCAAACACTGGAGCATTGACTTTAGGGTACCATTGAATCGTTCCACAAGCCCATTGGCTTGTGGGTGATCTGATGTTGTGCATCTCGCCACCCACTCTTCTCCCATAAACATTTCATCAGGTCCGACATGAAGGAACCCCCTCGATCGGTGATTGCCTCCTGTGGAAACCCAACAGTGGAGAAAATCCCAAGTAAGGCATCTGCCACTTTGTCTGTCCTCAGTGAGGATGGGGCAACTGCCTCTGGGTACCAGGTGGCATAATCCACCACAGTCAGGATGAATCTCTTCCCTGAGGAGCTGGGGGTATTTAAAGGCCCCACAATATCCATTCCCACCCTCTGGAATGGCTCCTCCACTATGGGCAATGGAATCAGGGCAGCTTGGGATTTCTTGCCCGTCTTCCTATTTCTTGGCACCAGTGACAAGACCTGCAATACTCTTTCACCTGCTGGGTGAAGTTAGGCCAATAGAAATATTGGGCTAACTGCTGCATTGTGTGTGATTCCCAGATGACCAGACAAGGGAATATCATGTGCAATTTTGAGCAACTGCTCACGATACCCCTGGGGAACGACAAGCTGCCTGCCTAGCATCCCTCCCTCTGTCTGTACTGCCTGAGTATACATAAGTCCATTTTCCCAATAAACCTTATGTCTGCCGTCACCTCCCTGTGTGCTGTCCGAGTCTGCCCAAGCCCTCAACTTCTCTAAACTAGAGTCACTCCTCTGAGCAGCTGCAAACCCCTCACACATTCCCGAGGCATGGGACAGGTCCCCTTCAGTTGCTAAACTAGGGTCCCTAGCACTAGCATCAGGGCACTCAGGATCACTGTCAATCCCAACCCTCTGACAAGGGGTCACCCCTCCCTCTTCAGAGTAACCTTCCATAGCTGTGTGGTTACTGGCTACTGGGGAAATTTCTACCCCATTTTTATCAATCACCATATCAGGAGACACAGGCTGGGGAACCAGCCTCTCAGTGGTTTCCACAATGGTTTCTGTGGGGTTCAGGGAACTACAATTTTCCCTTGCTGCTTGGCTACAGGCAACTGCACATACCATCCCCTGCTGGAGATTGTTACCCAGGATCACATCCACTACTAATGTTTTGGTTACAGCCACCTGTTGCACAGTCCCCCCTGTTTCACCCCAGTTTAAGAGAACACTTGTGAGGGGCAATGTTTTTGCCTCACTAGTAAAGTCTTGTACCGTGATGTATTTATTGGGTATAAGCTGACCAGGCTCTACTAGATCGCCCTTTACCAATGTCAGGGATGCCCCTGTGCTGTGTCTGTACACCATTCACCATGACTGGGTGCATGTGTTCCCTCATGTTCACTGGCATGCTTCCAGGGACACACAAACAACCTACTTCTTTTCTAGCACCCTGTTGTGTATTGCTCACCTTTTTGGGGCACTGTCTGGCAATATGCCCAGTTTCTTTACACAACCAATATTCAGTTCTTCTCTCAGAGAAATCTTTTCTCTGAAACCTGGGAGCTAACTGGTTTGGTGGAGGCAGTGAGGTTTTAGCTGCCCTGAAGGCCGCGCTTTTCCCTTTTGCACTGCTGCACGCCCACCCCATTAAGCTCTCAGAGCAGGTCTGCTCTTGACATAGTGGTCCAAGAGTTCAGCAGCCTCTTGCACTGTTTTGGGACCTCGGTCCTCTAGCCAGGTTGTAGCTCTGCTGGCAAGCCCAATAAAACTGTTCTAATAAAATCACATTTTCAATTTTATCAATAGGTTTGCCTCAATTCCTTCCATCAACGTTTTAAAACTGGCGATGTTTCATGGCTAGCTCCTCGTAGCTCATATCAGGGCTTCTCCTGAGCTACGAATTTAGCTCTGTATGATTCAGCAGTTAATTCAAACTTTTTAACAGTGCAGCTTTTAGTTTGCTGTAATTATTACTGTCCTCATTGTCCATTTGACCCAATGCATCCTGCGCTTTCCCGGTAAGTAGTGGGGATAGTTGGAAGCTCCAGGACTCTCTAGGAATTTTAGCCTGAATACAAACTTTTTCAAAAGAATTTAAAAAGGCATCCATATCTTCCCCCTCTTTAAACTTGGCTATTAATTTGGAATTCAATTTGTAACCCAGTCCTGCAGTCCCAGTTAAACCCAAGCCACTTACCTGCTCTGGTGCCGCTAGTCGGTAGTAGCTTCTCCAGTTTGTATTGCCTCTGGTGCTCCTCTCTCTTCTCCTCGGCAGCTCGCTGATGCTCATGCTCCTCACGGTCTGCCTCCTCTGTTCTCGCTCTGCCTCCAGTTCCATCCTGCACAACTCAATTTGCAGCCTGAGTACCTCTGGATTCAGGATACTGGTGACCATCCTGCTGCTGTGGCCCTTCACTGACAGTGGCCTGCTGTCCTCCTCACTGGACTGGGACACTGCACTGGCCGCTAGCCTGCCACACTAGAGGTTTGGTCCTTTCCAGTCACGGTCTGTGACTTGCTGCTCTGGGTATCTGCTACCATCAGGGCCTCTATGAGATTCTGCTTTTTGGCTGTCACCTCAAATGGGACTCCTCTGTCCCCGCACAACTGCTTCAAGTAATCTACAGTGTGCCTGCTGTAGTTGGAAACCATCTTCTTCTTCCCTGACTACGGCTACTCTGACTTGCACTTTAGGAAAAAAAATAAAACGGGTAGGAACATGACTGTATGCCAAGTGATATATAGTTCTGTTTCTTTTTTAAAATAAAACTCTTTTTCTTTCTTTGTAAGAGAGCTTACAGTGTCAGCTGACACAGAACAATACAAGCTTGTAATACCAAAACTATGCCACCGCTGCCAACCAATCTGTCACAAACCAACTCAGCAGGTCAGGCCCTCTACTCCCAAAGTGCCAACCTCAAAGCACAGTCTTGTGAACAGTTTAACAGAACAAGGTAACCCTCTTGTCTGTTTTGCAAGTTCAGATCAACCTTTGCTCTCAAGTCTTGGAGGGATTCAAACTGTGACCCTCTTGCTAGCATACCCAATGCACAGGCTCAGATATTTCTGTCTTCAGGGGGCCAGATATCTTTGCCTATGGGCACCTAACCAGGTATACAGAGATGAACCCTTAAAAACTTTATTAAAGACCTCAGATTTAAAACGCTTCTCTTTCCAGTTTGGTACCACCATTCAAGCTATGCCTAGTGTCTGCTATAATCATATATACTCTTCTTGCAAGTGAGGGAAAAACAAAGACAGACCAGGTAAGCTCTAAAAAGAGTTTTTACTAAAAATAGATAAAAAATATGTCAAACACAAACTACAGAACTGTTATATCACAAGACATACAAATCTTTTAAAAGAACATGGTTTAAACAGTGCAATTCCTACTTACAGTACTTAAATTTGACTCTCTTTCTAAATACCTGTTTACAAGTGTTCCAAAGATGTTTTCTTTGTTAGAGCCTAGATAAAAGTGTCTCTGAAGTAAAACAGAATAATAATTAAAAAGCTGGTTTTCCCCACCTATTTTGCATGAGGTGACCTAGCTCCTCCCTGTCAGAATATATAAAAAAAATCTATAAAAACAGGATGTCTTTTCCCAGTATTAAATTCTGCAACCTCAGCATGATTCATGTTCTGCAAATGACATTTCTTTGATCTTAATGATAAGCTTCCCCCTTCCAGGACGTGAAAGCATCTTTATGATTTTCGCAGTAATACATCACAACCTGTTTTTCTTCCTCTGGAACCATCATAAAATGGATATGATCTTCCATCTTAGCAACTACAGCTGTAATTAACTCAGAAAAACAGGAGATCCTTGATTAAGGCCTTCCATGTAACACATTGTCTCTAAAACCTGTGTGTGTGATCTCACATGCTGTTTTAGCATTTCCTCGTGGCTTTCATCTTTCAGCTGAAACCTGGGGTGAGTGAGGTCATTTCAGAGTACCAGATTTCTCATGGGAGACAGTCAGTAATACATTTTATATTAAAAATGATATAGCACTCAGAACTGACTGTCCACGCCACAAGCACCACATCCAAGAGGTTGTTCTGCCTAGTAGGCAGTAGTGGGTCTACATATTGTACAAAGGGTGGAACCATAGACTGATGCAGCAAACCCAGGGGCTGTAAACATGTCCTGGAGGGGCAGGTAAGCCAGGTGATGAAGGCATTGCAAGTAGGACTCCAGGCAGTAATATGAACTGTGAGGGAAGGCAATAACAGTACAGAGGCATCATAATTGACAGTGTATTGAGCTGCAAGGGAAAGAGCCATGGTTGAGAGTAGAGACAGTGAGCAGCCACATGAAGAAATTGAAGAGGTGACCTACAGTGGCATCCCCACGATGAAATGTACTTTTAATGCCACTCTGCAATGCTGCAGCAGACCTACTGAATAAAAGCAATGTAATTTCACTGGCATAGTCTTTTCATGCAGTGTCACATTTTCCTGAATGACAAAGGGACTAATTACCATTGAAATTACATTGCTTTATTCAGTAGGTCTTCTGCAACATTCTGTAGAGTACTGCAAAATGCTGCAGAATTGTGTTTCATCCTGGGGGACACCACTGTAGCTGTGAATCAGGGGGTTGAGGCTACAGTCAAAGGCACAGGCAGCTGTACACCTTAGACTGCAGTAGGTAGTCCACAGTTGGGAAAAAAATGCACTGCATTAAAAGATAGTAGGCAGCTGCAAAGTACTAAGGACTAGCTACTGTACATACAGAAATGGATGAGCACTTCTAGCTGCTGTGGAAGAGAACAAGGCTTGACAGAACTGACCATCATGGCCAGAGAAAGAGCCCATGGTGAGGCAACAGGAAATAGACTAGTACTGTATGAACTTAGGCTGCAATTACAGACTCAAGGAGCCACAGAGTCCAGAGCATGGCGGTCCAGCAGGTGAGCATATGAACACTATAACTAAGGTTGGAGAAGCCTATTTAGCCAGTTCTGTGGAGAAGCCCGTAGTACAGTACAAATACTTGAATGGTTTCCAGTCAGGAGTGACATCACCTTGCAGAAAGTGGCCACAGCAAACAAGAGAACTTGCAGGCTCTGCTAGTGGAGGGGGCAGCTGAACAGGAGAATGGAACAGAGCTGATGGTGGAGTGTTTGGAGGAAACAGATCCTAGCACCACTGGAGTGGTAGGAGCGTAGGAACTGTGGAAGACCCACTACGGGTGGTAGGTGCATAGCCCCTGTTGAAGTCACAACCTGGTCCGCTTAGGAAGGGTCTTGAACAAATGCAGGAATGGACACCCATCAGGGTAGGCAAGACTAGTGGAAACATAGGGAAGTTGAACTAGGCAGTTTCTCCTGCCATGGGGAAACCACACTGTACTAGGTGGGAAACTGCAGGCCAGCAGTCAGATGCTGGAGCAAGGGCCAGGGCAAAAACCCAAACACAGGAGGTAGATAGGAGGGCAAGGGATGGCTCCTGCCAACCAGGCAATCTGGAGACAATAAAAAAAGAAGGGCCCAAAATAAGCAGAACACAGTGAGGAACCCTACCACAGAAATAGAGAAAACTGGCTACAGCCCTAATGTGCAGATTTAGTTGGTTTAAATAGTGACTTGGGGATGTGGTTGATCAGCTGAACACTGAATCTCAGCAAGCTTCCAATCAAAACATTTATGAATTACTTTTCACAGGTTACAAAGTGACAGTACAGAATAAGAATAAAAGAATCAGCCAAAAACTAAATAGACATTAAAGAAAAAGGTTTTTAACCTTTGTTTAAAAAAATCCATATGATTTTGCCGCTCTAACATCCAAAAACAGTGTGTTCCATATACTGTAGGGCAAGATATATAAACTCATGGTGCTTAGCGCTATCAGAGCCAACATTGGGAACTGAAAGAAGATGGCCACCAACAGAGCATAGAATATGGGTGGAGTACTGTATAAATCGACATCAGTTCATGGATCATACTATGAAGTGTTAGGAGTTAGAAGGTGTGTGCCTATGTTTGCTTCTATAGGAACTTATCTGAAATACCTCAAGTTTCCTCCATTTAATATATAGTTATCCAATCTCCATTTGAATTCTGCTTTTGTTTTACTAATCACCACTTCAGTTGGAAGGATATTCCATGCATTCACTACCCTTGATGTATACAAGTACTTCCTTGTGTTGCTCTAAATGTTATTCCTCCAATCTGTAGTGGATGTCCTCTTGTTCCATCCTCCCATATTTAAATTTAATTTCAATTCAGTAAGTAGTATTGGATCCTACATGATGTCATACAATAATAGCATGTCCACATGAATCGCCTAGTTCCAGGTGACATCAGGTCCAGTGATAATAGCATTCCTCATAGCTTCTACGGTTTGTCCCTTTATAATCTTAGTAAATGTTCACTGGACTCTTTCTATATTATTATAATTTTTTTTCTTAAAGGGTGCCACAACTGGGAAGCAAACTCAAGGTGTGGTGAACATATGCTCTAAATAGTGGCATCATTATTTGATCC
This sequence comes from Neoceratodus forsteri, assembly GCA_016271365.2. Classification (NCBI taxonomy): domain Eukaryota; kingdom Metazoa; phylum Chordata; order Ceratodontiformes; family Ceratodontidae; genus Neoceratodus; species Neoceratodus forsteri. The sequence continues at coordinate 5,810,841 of CM028129.1, forward strand.
CTTGATGTTATATTTATTTTTATAGCCAGGTAATTTTGTTTGCTTTGTTATTGTTTCTGATGTTTGTTTAGAGGTGCTTAGGTCATCAGTAATTTGGATTCCTAGATCCTTTTCACTGCAGGATTCTAATAAGAGATGACAATACATAGAATATTTCTTTAGTAAGTTATTCTTCCCTAAATGCATCACTTAGCACTTACTTGAATTAAGTTTCATACCCCATTTATCTGTCCAGGTAGCTATTTCATCCAAATAATTTTGAATGAGTGCTGTATCTATCACAGTTTTAGATGGACCGCTTATCTTCATATCATCGGTGTATTTTGCCACCCAACTATTTAAATTTGATGTTAAGTCTGATATGAAAATTTGAAATAACACTGGTTCCAAAACAGACCCCTGTGGCACTCCGCTGGTCATCTCTCCACCCTGATAGGTTTCTGTTCACCACTACTCTTTGACTCCTATTTTGAGCCACTCCATTATCCAATTTATATAGACTTCGCTAACACCTACATTTTCTAGTATTTTTTAGCAATGGCCCAATGTGGTGTAAGATCGAATTTTAGTGAAGTCCAGATAGATTATATCACAAGGTATGTTTTAATCTAGTGTGCCACTAATCTTCTCATGGAAATGGAGAAGATTAGTGGTGCAACTTCTGTACTTTTGGAATCCATGTTATTCTGTGTCACACTTCTCGAACACTGAGGACAATCTATCTTTAATAATTGATCCTAGCCAAACTGGATACCCACTTCAACTCCTTCTGTCAGTTTGCTCTTGACTCTTCCCCCTCTCACTCACCACTGCAACTTCTATTGTTCTCTAGTCTTCCCATCTCTGGGCAACCAATATCTCTCCCACTGTGCTAAATTCGTCTCCAAATTCTGGTTTCACTCTCTCCCCTCTTACCTCTATTCTTCCCTTACCATTCATCCACTCTCCTATCACTCCCTCAGACTGACTGATTCTCACACTCTATCTGTCCCTCACTGCTGTACAAACATAGGACACTTAGCCTTTTCACACTGTCTCCCTAAACTATGGAACTCCCTACCACCACCAGTTCGGCACTCTTCCTCCCCCTCATCCATCTCAACATCCTTACAAAACTTCTTCACCCCTAACTGTACCTGCACCTAATCAATCTTCCCAAATCCCCTACTCTGCCATCTCTGCTTATCCCTGCCTTTTACATCCACTAGAGCACTTAAGATGTTTGTCAATTACTTATTGTTCAATTGTTCTGACCCTCGCTTTTGTATGATGCACTTATCTAAACTTTATAACTTATGTATAGTGATTTATGTAGCCAACATTGGCAATTGTATTTGTATTATTGCTCCCTCTATACCCCTTTCCCCAGGATGCTCCATGAAACGAGCAATCACGATTGTTCAGTATGCTTTCCTGGTGAAACTTTCAATAAATAAATAAATAAATTGACTGAACTATTTACAGATAACAATGGTCAAGCTTATCGGTCTGTAATTTTGTAGCTGCGATGTTTTGCCTTTTTAAATATTGGCACAACATGGGCAGATCTCCATTCAGATGGTATAGTTCCTGTATTGACTGATTGCTCAAATAGTATCTTCTCAGTGGCAGCGTAATAAGGTCAGCCATAATCTGCAACAGTCTAGGGGAAATTTTATCAGGACCTGGTGATGAATTTGTTTTTAAACGTTTAATTCTAGTTAGCATTTCTTCTTTGGTGCTTTGTATATTATTTTTCTGTAATGTATTCTTTATACTATCTGGCCTTGAGTTCTTATTGTAAATTTCATAGTAGTTGTTATTAAACAATTCTGCATTATTCTTTACTAAATTATTTTCATGTATTATTGGGCCTACCTGGCACTGTTTTTTTTAAGGACTTTATATAAGCGTACAATTCCTTAAAGTTATCTATTTTAGCTTTTTTTGCCAGATTAAGTTCCATTTTCTTTCTGGCTTTCCTTATTTCCCTTTACAAGTTCTCTGTGCTTTCTTAAATGCTTCCATAGTGATCTCTGTGCCTAATAAACATTGTTGTTTATATAATTTATTTTTCTTTTATGAGTCTTTTGATCTTTTGTTTAACCATTTCAGTCTTTTGGTGTTATTTTTATTTTCTTTATCATTGGTATAGATTCATTTGCAATGTTCAGAATTATTGTTTTTATAATCTGCACATTTCTTCAGTTGTCTTGTTTTATAGTAAATTTTCCCAATTGATATGTTCCAAACTGTTTTTTTTTTTGTTCACTATCAGCTTTATGAAGCAGATAGATCTCTGTGAAACTGTTTAATGGTATAAATTCATATTGTGCAGTGAAGCTTACCATTCTATGTCAATATTCCCCCAAAGGCGGGGCCTAATACATATTTCTATTTGACTCTGCTCTGAGCATATGACAAAATCAAGTACATGGTTTTCTCATGCACATAATCAGGACCATAACCTGTAAGACCATAAACCATTATTTTAAAAATAGTCCTATTACCTATTCTTAGCCAATATACATCACAAAAGGGGTAATATGATCATGTCTAAGTTGGTGAAAGATCAGCCTAGCAGCCCAGTTTTGAATCATTTGGAGTGGCAAATAACAGACATTGGACATTCTACAGATATGGAGTTACAATAATCAAATGCTGAAATCACAAGTGTGCGTTCAAGGGTTTTAGTTGCATCTGATGTGAAAAACCTTTGACTGTAAGAAATATGAAGAAGCTGATAATAAGCTTTCAAAACAGAAGCAAGCTGATTAGAGAATGACATCTGTGGATCAAATAAAACCCACAGACCTTTTTGAACATTGATAGAGAAACTGTACAATCATTAATTCAAAGGTTCAGTAGCCTCTTAGGTAGGTGAGGATTGATTGAAACTGAATAATATGTAGTGCTTGTGTAGGTAGGTTAGGATTGATTGAGACTACTATAGTGCGATGACATCTACTACACTGACATCCCTGACAGTGACAGACACAATGCTGAGTGTCGGCATTGTACTGTTGGGGATGTCAGCATGTTTTCTAAGGGTGTTTTTACACATGAACCCCCCCCCAGTCTCTAAATATAGAACTCCGAGTTGCAGTTGTCTCGGGGAGGGGGAGAATCACTGGGAGATGCACCACCGGTGTCAGCGGAGACCATCACAGTGACCCAATGCTTTCAGGCAAATTATGTCACTGTGATGGTCTTCCTGATGGAGGTTGCTCTGGTCGGTACACCGTATGTAGTGCTTGTGTAACTGTAGGTTTGGCTTATGCTTTCACTGTCCCTCCTACACGGACTACTGCTCTATGGGGGTGTCACAAGGATGCTGAATCCTGAGAAAGGGTTCCAACCCCTCAATGTGTCACAGGGATGGTGTTTCAGGACCAAAAGCACCTTAGGGAAGAAAGCCCAACCCCAAGGAAAGAGAGGTGCCACAGGAGGAAGAGGGGAAGAAGGTGTCAAGAAAAATTACAAGTGTCCAAAGAATGCTTGGACATGCATGATTTTGACAATGCAGAGGGGGATGTGGCATGGTCACCCACTACCCCTCTGAACAATGGGCAAAGCCCTTCAATGCAAAGGATCAGTGGGTTTTTAAGTGGGTTAGGACTGGTTGAAACTGAATAGTATGTAGAGCTTGTGTAACTGTGAAATTTGGCTTATGCTCTTGCTGTCCCTGTTATGGGGACTACCACCCTCTCAGTATGTCACATTGATGTGGAACTCTGATGAAAAGTTCCAACCCCTCGAGGTGTGGCATGGACAGGGTCCCAGGATCAAAGGCACCTTAGGGAAGAAAGCCCAAGGTACAACAGAAGACAGACAAGCATGGTGTTCCCTAAAGAGGATAGACACAGCCAGATTGAGACCAGGACCCAAGGCACCACAAACCTATTCCTATTCTTGCGGAGACTACCTAACCTTTATGACCTTCATCACTGAGAAAGGAAAAACTCCATTTGAGGAGGAAAACTCTGAGGATCCAAGGCCTTGATCACCTTCCCTCCAGACTAGGAATATATTTAGTGATGGCTCATCTCCTGCAATTTAGATATCTGATTCAGAGAAAGAATTTGGGAGGGGTTCTCCCTCTAACCCTCTAATAGAAATGCTGTGAGGGTGCAGCGAGCCACTCTTTGCAGCCCATGGAGGTTCTTCCCAAAGGAGGCCCACCCCCTAAGGTGGGAAGGAGGAGAGCAATGACCACTGAAAGGTTTTCACCTGGCCTCTACCCAAGGAGAGGCTTAAGAGGAAGCAGAACCCTTGAGGGACAAGGCATGGAGTGGAGCCCTAGAGGAGCTGAGGGTTTGATAGTTGATTGATCTTCAACCTTAAGGGGCAAGGTAGGGAAGTAGGTGGGGGCCAGGTGAACCTTAGGAGCTGTAGGGAGGAATGCCTTTTGGAGGTGCTGCCAGTGTGGTCTGTACAGGTAAAGGAGCCTCCGAGGACATACAGGCCCCAACCTCTGATAGGTGAAGTCTCAAATGCTACATCAAGAGGTGCCACCGAGTTGATCTGCATAGATGAAGTTTCCCCTGGAGCGAAGGGCATTCTCACTTGAAAGACTGAAAGAAGGATCCTACCCAAATCAAGGGACCCACCCTCAGTATGCAGACTTCTAGGGAGCACAGTGAGACCATCAGCCTTCAGAGTGGGGCGCTGGAAGCCATGATATGGTCAAGGTTGGTGTGCATACATGCGGGGTGTGGGAGGCTGATGGTAAGCCTGATAGCCACCAAGTGCGTGGGGGAAGAGAAACACAGTAAGCTGAATGACTGACTGGGGGCAAAGACTAAGGCATGACATGATGACTGAACATGGGCTGAGACTGACTGATGTGTGTCTGAGACAGAAGGTATGGTTTCAGAACAAACAGCAGATGCATGCCAACCAATCTGAGAGGAAGCATGGTGAGGAGAATTGGCTGCAATGAAGCCAGTGAGGCTGAAGCTTGACTGAAAACTGAATGAAACTGCAAAAGGCATATATACATGCAGATGAATTGAACTGATGGAAAGGGCTTGAGGGTTCTAGGACCCTGGGATAGCAGCCAGTAATGTGCCACCAAAAGCTTGGGGAAGCTAGCTCCTCAAATGCTGCCTGTTTCCTAGTTGGTGGTAAATTCACATTCTTGAGGCAATGAAGCCGGCATGGAGAGCAAGGCTGCTTGCAGCACAGAGCAGGAACTGCAGAACCTACCACAGGCTAGTAGTCCACTGAAGCCCTGGGAGATGAGAATGCCACAGCAAAAGGTGGCATTCCTGCCAGCAAAGAAGCCAAAAGCCCACCAGGAGACAAATAGGGTGGCGACAGCTGCAATGGAGCAAAGGGGAACAGAAGCACCAGCAACACTGCCAGCATGATAGGAGAGGGTCATCAGAACTGCTGCAAGGCAGAGCAGGTATTGGTCAGGCAGGGAGGGCAGAACAGCCACATGGCAGCAATGAAAATTCTGAGCATCCAAAACACACTTGGACATGTAAAGCTTTCACTGCATGGGGGGGGGGGGTACCTCTCCAAACTATGACCAAAGCCCTTCAGTTGTGACACTCACATCCATCACATGTTCCAACTGCCAATTATTACCCAACAAAAGAATTTCAGTTTTAGCCATGTTAAGCTTTATTGAATTATCAGATACCTAGGAAGAGACTGCATATAAAGAAGAAATAGTACCCCAAATAAAACACCAGAGAAGTCAGAAAAAAGATTTGCATATCATCTGCAAATACGTGGCAACTGAACCCTGAAGACTTAATATTAGGCCCCAGAGACTGACTACAGATCAAGAAAAGTAAAGGACCCAGAACAGAACTCTGAGGAACACCCATTAGTACAGGAATCATGACAATCCCAAAAGATCTTGAAGAAGTTATCAGAAAGATATAAGTAAAACTGAGATAGAATTGTCCTTTGAAAACCAAGTATGCTGGAACCTCTCAGTAAGAATAATGTGATCAACAGTGTCAAAAGCAGAAGAAAATGTAAGTGTTCAATGCAGTCGGGAGCAATGTCCACCATAGTTGATATCCAGTTGACCACCACTTGCAGTTGTTCTGATGTTGACAACCAAAAAGCACATTAAAATAAACAGTGCTATTTCAGAATGCATCTCATTTAGTGGTTTCAGCTATTTACTTATGAAAGGGAGAGATGGCTTCTGAAAAGAGGTACTTCATTTTGAAAGGTCATTTAATTAGCAGGCTGATGAATTTAAGCACTCCAGTGGCAGGATGTGTTCTGGCTAAATGAGAGTGCCTTCAACCTCTCACTTGAGGCTTAGAAAATCAGGCCCTGACTAATTCAGATGTGATTAATACTCATTTACAGCTCAAGAAAAGGTGCCCCAATTAAACAAAGGATCCAGCTAATCCTAAACCTCTGTTGGCATGGGTAACCACATCCTTTCTCATTATACCACTCGGTTACCATTTTGTGCTTTTTGATCAGAGATGCCTTACTTTGATGTGACAATTAAGAATTAAAAAAATTCTGGTTCAACTTTAGAAATGAAAAAAAATGCTTAGTTTACAACTGAATCATGGTAAACAAATATATTATGCAAAAAAAGTAAGAATGGGCTTGATCTTAAAGAGAACATATGACTTGCACTCAGAAAGTGAAAATAAATGGTCTTTGATTTTAAATGAAACAAATACACAAATCTTTCCACATGGTTCTTGTGTGGAATAAAGTCCCATGGAGAATGAGAATTTTCCTGTTTGAAACACACTCTATCAGGATGGGAATTCCTTTCATACAGCTTTATGTACTGTATACCAAACCCATGAATGAAGGAGACTTTACCACATATATCTGTTGGAAACCAATCTACTTGCATCCCATCCATCCTATGTCATCCACAGCAAAGCAGAACTTCAGTGGACATTATTGTTTCTCTAGGTTCTGACTGTACTTTCTTTTGGAGGGAGTGATCTGGGACCATCATCAGTGACTCCCCAGCAAATCAGCCAGTGCAATGAGGTCTACAATAAGGCATACAGGATGCTGGGTGCATTGCCAGGGTTTTGGTAGCAGAAGAATGGAAGTGATGCTGCCTATATAGATCACTGGTGAGGCCTCACCAAAGATCTATAAAGAGGTAAAATTATCTCTTTTCTTCTGCTGTCAGTACTCTTCCTGATACACCCTAGCATCTTGTTTGCCTTACTACAGGACTTGGTGCACTAGCTTGATTGTTTAAGGGTGTCACTGATGATATCTCGTAGGCTAGTTCTTCAACCAAAGTGCTGAGTTTTACCCCACCCATCCAATACTTAGTTCTATGGTTCTTGTTCCCTAGGTACATCACCTTGCACTTTTTGGCATTAAGTTTCAGCTGCCAAATCTTAGAGCACATTGCTAGCCTTTGCAGGTCACTCTGCATTCCCCTGATTTCCTTGTCGCTATCTACCCTCCCACAGAACTTCATGTCATCTGCAAAGAGATGCAACCAGTCCTGCTTCCCTCTCCAGTATCACTGATTAACATACTGAAGAGACCTGGGCCCAGGACAGATCCCTGTGATGCCTTGCTCCTGACCTCCTCTCTTCTGGTCTGAACCCATTTACAACCCTCTGTTGCCTCCCCTTAGCTAGTTACCTACCCATCTTAATATGTCTCTAGCTGTGCCCAGATCCTCTATCCTCTTCATAATAATAGGTCAATTTGTCATGAAGTTCACTTCATTTTTCCACAAATGCAGAAATAAAGAGTAAATTACCAATATTATGACACCCTCTTGAACTGGCATGGGGTCAGAATGTCACTAACAAAACAATGCATAATAAATGCCACAAACAAAAAAGCGTGCACCAAAATAACATCGGAAAAAACACTGACCCAATACAAAAAGTGGATAAAATAATGGGACTTTCTGGTTTTTGTTTACTAGGTATTTGTGGGGCATAAGTAGTTGTGAGCCCATCGAGAATGCTCCCACAGATTTTGTGGAACATTTAAAGACTTAGTTATTGTTTAACCATGTATCTAAACCCCTTTTAAATATTTAAAATGTTTTGCTGTCTACTAAATTTTGTGGGATTTTGTTCCACAGTCTTGGGGCCCTTATTGAAAAGTAGTTTAGCCTTCTGTTGGATTTAGCTTTTTTTAACTTTAGCTGTTTTGAGTGGAATCCTGGTACTAATTTTCTGTCTGAACAATACATGCCACATTGCTGCATTAAGGATGGTGTTTGTAGTGTTTTGTTGAGAACAAAAGGTCTCCTCTACAGCGCCTCAGTTCCAAGGAGTGCAGACCCAATTTTAGAAGTCTGTTTTGATAGTCCAGGTGCGATAAGTGGGAACCATTCTAGTAGCTCTACTCTGTATTTGCTCCACCCTGTCTATGCCTTTTCTTAGGTATGGGTTCCAAAATGGTGATCCATAATCAGAGTATGGTCTGATGTAGGTTCTGTAAAGTGGGATTATACACTCTTCAGTCTTTGTAATAAATGCACAATCTATCCTTCTGAGCAGTGCATTTGGTTTTACTAATTTGTTGCAATGGTCGGTAGAAGTGAGTTTGTTAACTATGATCCCAAGGTCTTTTTCACTGTTAGATACTTTTAGTGTAGTATTGTTGAGTTGGTAGGTTTGCATTGGATTATTTCTTCCGAAATGGAGTATGGTGCATTTTTTGGTATTAAAGTCCATTTTGTTTGTGATGGCCCGTTTCTCGATGTTAACAAGATCATTAATTAATTGATCAATATGGTGTACAGAGTCTACCCTCCCACCCAATTTTGTGTTGTTGGCAAATTTAGAAAGTATATTGTTAGAATTTATTTGTATGTCGGATATATATAAATTGAATAATGCTGGTCCAAGAACAGATCCCTGAGAGACTCCGCTAGTCACCTCCCCACTATCAGACAATACCCCATTGATTCTTACCTGCTGTGTTCTATTGGTTAACTAGTTGTCAACCCAGGTAACTAGGTTGGGAGATTCCAAAGTATAAAAGTTTGCTGATTAGTTTGATATATGATACCTGGTCGAAGGCCTTACTGTAATCTAAGAGGATTACATCCACTGGTATGTTAGTGTCTAACCCATAATTTATATTATTGTAAAAAGCTGTGAGATTAGAATGGTCCTGCTTAAATCCATGTTGTGTGGTGTCATTAATGTTAAGTAATTGAAGTTCTGATTCTAGTATGGTTTTGATTATTTTCTCTAATAGTTTGCATGGTACTGAGTTCAGACTGATGGGACGGTAATTTGCTGGGTTGGATCTTCATCCTTTTTTGAAGATGGGTGTTACATTGACCTTTAACCAGTCAAGAGGAACTGTAGATTCTTCCAGAGATTTAGTAGATATGGTTAATGGGAGTTTTATAGCATCTGTAGTTTCAATTAGAAATCTGGGGCTGATACCGTCTGGTCCCAGACTACTTTTTTTGTTTAATGTTTTTAACGCCACCCCTGTGTGTTCATTAGTTATTAGAAATGTTTTAGATTTGTTTTTAGTTATTGTTGGATTTGGTTTAGTGTCCTTTTTTGAAAATACTGAACAAAAATATTGGTTAAGTTTATCAGCTGTATCTTTATCGGGTATGATTAAGTTATTGTTGATTTTTAATGGGCCAACTTGCCTGGTGTTTCTGTTTTATTATTTAAATATGCAAATAGTGATTTGTGTCCATCCTTGGTGTACAGTTTTGAATTCTAGATTACATTTGGCCAGATGGATTGCTTGTTTAAGTTTTTTACTGATATCCAGAAAAGTAATAGGTACTTTTCTTTATTGCTATAGGACACTTCTTAAGTTTGTGAAAAAGCTTTTGTTTTGTGAGTGATTCATTTTTTATATGATTATTTAGCCAAAGGGGTATCTGCCCTTTATTGTTATATTTGTTTTTCATGGAACATAATTTGTTTCAAGATTCAGAATAGAGTTTTTAAAGTAATTCCAGGATTCCTCAAAGTAAGGGTGATAATATGTTTTCCCATGGTATACTGTTTAAATGTCTATTTATGATTTTAAAGTCAGTTTTGTCATAATGTTTTAGTAATGTGTTATTGGTGGTATGTTGATAATAGTGTGTTAAACTGAAGAATATTGATTTATGGTCACTAGTACCCAGGGGGTAGGACAGGGAAAAGTTAGAAAAGTTATTGTCGGGGTGGGGGGTTATTAAAAAGTCTAATACGTTACTGCCTTGGGTGGCTTCATTGATTAATTGGTCAAGTCCCAGGTCGACTAGAGTAGAAAGAAAATTTTTCTCTGACAAAGAACTTCCTGATAAAGTTTCCCAGTTTATGAAGGGTTAAGTTGAAGTCACCCATTATTAAGATGTTCCCTTTGTCTGCAATGTTTCTGATTTCTTTTAGTAAGGTGTTAGTATAATCTAGATTTGCATTTGGAGGCTGATAACAGGTACCTAGTGTTATTTGAGGCCATCCTTTGAGTTGGACATTAACCCATAAACTTTCTGTAGAGGTTTTAGAGGTGTCCTCATATGAGGGATGTCATTTCTTACATACATGCACTCACCCCTTTGGTCTATGCAATCTTTCTGATAAAGTTTAAAACCCAGGAATGTTTTTGGACTATTCTGATTCCATATCCCACCAGATTTCTGTTATTGATATGATGCCTAAATTTAAAAGGTGGCATTTAGCTTCTAATTCAGCAATTTTGAGTGTGTTTAATGATCTGGCATTAAGTGAAAGCACATTACACTGTTCTTGTGTATATGAACTGGATGTTAGAGACTTGGATCCCAGTCCATTCTCCCCCTTTGCAGCTAGTTTAAAGAATTTGCAATGAACGTAGCAATTCTTTTACCCACGATGGTGCTCCCTCTCCTACTCAGATGTAGTCCATCCCAGTAAAAAAGGGATGGTCTCTCATGAAAATCTCCCAGTGGATTAAGCATGGAATGTTCTGTTTGAAGCACCTTTTACACACTCATTCAGTGCCTTAATTTTGTTATGCAGGAGGTGACTCTAGGCATGGGAAGGATCTCAAGAAGCAGACATCATGTCCCTTTTTCACTAGGGTATTGTGTAGGGCTACAAAGTCTTTTTAAGCACAGTTAGAGTTGTCTTGTTTATATCATTTGTGCCAGCATAAATAACCACTAGTGCGTTGTTTGTTTGTTGAGTAAATAATTTGTTTATTTTGTGATGTCAGGTATTCTGGCGCCTCTGTAGCTGGAGCAAGTGTGATTGTATTTGTCGGGATTACATATTAATCGGTCAGTGTGTTTAATGATGGAGTCTCCTAACACAAATATAAGTTTTGGATTGTTGGTTGGTTTACAAGTTTTATTTGTAGCTTGATGATATAGATTGCTACTATGTGAGCAATGTGAAAGGCCTTGTTTAAATGTGGGATTGCTTGATAGTGATTTGGGCCTGTTACTGGGGTTTGAATGGGGGTCTAGTGCTCTGGTTGATGAGTCGCTGTCATCTGATTCTATATTTGGAATTGTGAGGCCATCATCAATTTGTAAAGAGTCAAATTTGTTGAATGGGGAAGGAGTGGTGCACTGGTATGTATCTGCCCTCCTCTCCTTTTTGTTTTGTGTTTGGGCACTGTAGCCCATGTGTCATCGACTGATGTATGTTTAGGTAATATAGCCTCATTGTGTATAGTTCCTGAGTTTATAGGGGGTGTTATCTCAAGGTTAGATGCCATTGAATCTATATATTCTTCACATTCTGCTATGTCAGAATTGTCTGATACCCTGGCCATAAGCCTCATTATTTCTTGCTGTAGTGTGTCAGTCAACAGACACTTGTCACAGACAAATCCCTGAACCTTTTCCTCACAGTCAAACATTGTACATATTTGGCAGCAATTGCCAAGAACATCATTGCTAGATGTCGTGTCAACCCCATTTTGTTTTTGTTTACAACTGTGGTACAGGCAAATGCAGGCATAGAAACGATAATTACTTACAGGCCCTGTGTCCCTGTTACCCTGGTTGACACTGCCGACACATGCTTAGATGCATGTGTCTTGGCGCATGTCTCCACATGCTCCTGCTCGCGGGAGTGTTGCACTACGTAGCCGCCGACCGGAAGTGGCATCAGAGATGCTTCCGGTTTGGTGATAAACACAAGATGTTAAATCACAGTAGTTAAACAATTCAATAGTATATATTGGGCTCTAGAGTACCTCCAAACAAGTGCAGGAGTTGGTATTTCTGCGGAACACTGCTGTTCTGCCCACTTGTCAGTACCAGGACTTGGAGTGCCCCTTCCTGTCCTCCAAAGTCCCACAATTCATGTGGCTGGAGACACTCTAGTGAAGCTGGGTTCTTTGGTTATGGTCACTAGCCCACCTCTCTCACCAGAGAGTCACAACAGCTCAGCAAAATCAATAAAACAAAGTAAAATATCAGCGTCACAGGCAGTGACTGTCTTCTAGTCTTACAGTCTTAACCTGCACTATGTGGGGGGATTTTACCCCTCACACTCCTGACCATCCTCCAGGCTTAAAATAACACACTTCGAGGAGGTGTGGACATTGGGGATGGGGAGAAACTCAGGAGGGAAGAAAATTCTATTTTCTAAAAAAACACACAAAATGTTGTAACACCAGGAGACTGGGGGGAACTGAACCATGGTCCCAGGTGTCCAACCCTGCCATTGTGCTGGTGCCTTAGCCATGAGAACAGCTTGATCAGGCACCACACACATGGTAACTGTTCACTTGCATGTGTGCTTTACAGAGTGACAGGGGTAGCGATAATTCCCTACCAATATTTTACCACTATCATTCTAAATGCTTTCATGCTTTACACAGTGTGGTTCTTGCCACCCTATTATTATAGCATTATATTGACCGGCACCCCTGAACTAACATTTCCAAGAATGGGGAAATATTTTCATGTTTTTATGCATAAAACCATTTCAGTCCCATGTCACTTTCATAAAACATTTTGATTGACATAGAATATGGTTGTGAATATAGCATAAGAAAGAAATATAGAGGTTGCCATGCATCTTTGGTTATATCTGCTTACATAGTTGCAGTTTCAGGGTAGTTGCGGGACAAAAATAATTGAAAATCCTATTAAAAAGTAAAACTCACCAGCAAGTTATTCACCAAACAATTCAAATGTACATGCAGAATGACAAGGACATTAATACAAAAGAAACAGAGTAACCAAAGAAAGACAGGCATGTAAGTTAAGTAGTGCTACATAGAATTCTCAGATTCCAGCAGAATGAAATTTCACATAATTTTTGAAATTCTGCTGAAATTCCACTTAATTTCACCAGAAATGGAATGGCAGAATTCCATGGCAGACAAAATGTGGAATGAGTTTTTCTGCAACATTCCATAGAATCTTATTCTGTGGATCTCAATATTTTCCATGGAAATGTTTGTATAATATTTTTCTGCAGACAAATGTTGTTTTGTTCTGCAGATCTCAATATTTTCTGCAGATATGGGTGCAGAATGATTTCCCATGGACAAAATGCTGTTCCGTGGAATATTATTCCGCAGATCACAGCAGGTGGAATTCCGTAGAAGAACCAGCGAAATTCCAGCAGAAAGTCTGTCAGTGGAACGGTCATTCCATGCTAATTTCACAGACGGAATTCCACACAGCACGAATGTTAAGCACCTTGAATGATGCCAATGGCTGCAACTGTAGGAGCTAATTTCCTCACTGCCATGCTATGCATATTCTTAGCTGGACATGACATAACAGGATAAATAATTGATTCTAATAATGCTTCCATATATTCAAGAATGTACTATGTCAGCAAACAGCCTTGAAAACTTCTTTCGGTGCATCAGAAAAATGGGAATTTGAAACACCAGGAAATGTCTTAAAACTGCATTTTTATTAGTGGTGTTACTGCTTCATGGCATGCATTAGTTAAAGCAGCAGTATTTGTTAGTCAGCAAAACATTATTAACAAAAATGTATTTCTGACAACCAGCATTCATGCTCAGTGTATTTTTAGATTTCTCAGATATTGTAAAAGAGTTTTTTCAGCTAATTCTATTAATGACTCACATCAATAAAGATGGCTGTCACTTGCAATTTTTAAAAATCTCTTCTGCTGAGGAAACCTGTTGAATGTACATGCTTGATTCATACTGTAGATGTATTGGAATGGTGTTACCACATGTTTCTGATGGTAAACAGCACTGAACTGTACCAAGATATTTTTTTTTCATTGTAGACGTGGCATGGGAGTAAGAACTTTTAAAAACTTAAAAAATCCCATATCTTGGTTTAGGAATGAAAGAAAATGAAAAGAAAAATGTGCATCTTGACATTTTTGCCAGATGAACATTTGTTGCTGAAAAAACTGAAATGGTTACTAGCAAATAATGCTGCTTTAAAATGTCAATTCAGCGCACACCCTCTCTCCCACCATGGCAAATATTTAACAAATAATATTCTTTCTGCCTGAATTGGCTACTTACTTATTATCTCCAATAGGAGTGCAGTCTCTTGGTGTTCATATCAGAGCTCTGCTGTGAAGTTGCCCAGCTACCACACATCACGGTGGACCACCAGTCAGTTAGGCCCCTATTCTAAAATGTAACTCTCATTGGAGATAAGTAAGTAGCCAATTCAAGCAGAAAGAAAATTATGTTTGAAAGATTTGCCATGGGGGAGAGTGTACACTGGATTCTCAAGAAACCCTGGGTGGTAGAGGGTGTGTGAAATCCCTATAAATAAGTTGGTGCTGCACAGCATACAGATTCATTTCAGTTTAGGAAGAAGGTGGGTAGGGGGGCATGACTTCATGGACCTATTGTCCACTTTGGCCATTAATTACTATGTTACTGGCTAGCCTGGTGCTGCTGGCTGATACTGCACTGTGCTTGTGAGGAGACTTGTACTAGAATCTCAGTCCCAACTATTCTGGGTACATGTGATAACGGCAAAAGCCTAAAGGCAATCACCGTTATCGAGAAGTCAAGAGTGCTGAAAATTTATTTTGTCACTGTGACACCCTGGCACACAACAAAATGGCACCGGGGACTTAGTTTTTTAGTGTTTTATGCAGGGGCTGTGCCCCAAACCCCTCAGGAGGGCTTCACCCCCTACAAGGATTCTCAACTTCAGGGGTGCATTTTGGGAACATTAAAAAAACAGGTTTGGGCTGGGCGCAACAAAAATGCACCAGGGCCCAGGCCCAAACCCAGTACCCTGCCAACAACACCACCCACCATGCCACAGGGTTGGCTTGGCAACCCACTGGGTCACCACCCTCATATTCCCTCTTGCCCCTCACTGTGCATGCATGCGTGCATGCTCGCTCGCCCCCCCACGTGTGTACGTATAGTGACATCCTGTTGCTATCTTCGCTGATCCCCCCCAATCCGGCCACCCTACCCTATGGTAGACCCTGGAGACATGCACTGGGGATTGGATCACCATTACTGTAGGTGTCCAGTCCCCAGCGCTGATATCTAGTGCTACCACTATTCCTGAACAGAAATGAATCTGTATGCTGTGCAACATGTACTAATTTATAAGAATTCCATTCCCAGTTTTCCATTCTGAAGGATTTCCAGAAGGGTTGAATGTGAATGCAAATACAAGCTATGGTTGCATCCTCCTAAATGTGTCTGAGCAGCCCTGGTGCTGTTTTCAAAATATAAGTCTGTTTGTGACAAAAAGTCACAATTTTCAGTAGAAAACTGACACAAATGCGATTTGCATAATTTTGTGCCAAGATTACATCTGTTTTTTTGGATGTGAGACCATGTAATGGATCGTCCAACAGTATGGATGCATTTCCCTTTTGAAAATAGTGGCACACAGATCTTCTATTAAACATTTTTGCTCAGTATGTCTTTAAATGGCATTCATATTTGTGGAGCAGGATTTCTGCCATGCCTATTAAATAATTCTGAGACTGGTCCTTTAATTAAGGAGCTCCTCCTGTTTTCATTTAAATTATGGCTTTTAATTGGCATTATTTACAAACGAAAAATTATATACAACATGTGTTAAAGAGGCTGCTGAATACAAACAAGTTAAATAGAATCCTAAAAAATCATTACATTGTTAAAAACAGTCTCGTTTACAGTTATAAATTATTTGGTAATGGAAACAATCTCACTTAATTTCTACAGAGTTCTTGCAGGCTATAATGGAAATTTCTTAAAGGAGCATATTAAAAAACAGTACCACTACAGATGAATCCCAATGCTAAAGAAATACATGTTTCATTCACTTATATATATATTTTTTAAATCCAACCTGTTGTTCACTACACACTGAATAGCTTACAGTAAATGCTTTGGGAAAATTTATTTCAGACCCAGTGATTGAACTGTTTTCATGGATCTTAGTTACTAGAGTACAATAATCTGATAATGCCCCTGCCTCCATTTTTGACAACTGCTTGTATTTTACTATAAGAGAACTCTGAGGCATATTCCAGACAGAGCTGGTTTCACCCAAACATGGTTAAGATTATGACAGAGTGATTATATGGTGGATTATTGTGTGTGTGTGTGTGTGTGTTTTGGGGAGCATACATACCTCATAATCATATACCATCAAAATATGGGACACTGGTTCTGAAAATGTGCAGAATACAGAACAACATGCAAGATAGGAGGTAGGAAGTCAAGAAACTGGAAACAAGTGTTTTAATGTTCATACTGTTTACAATTAAAGGACAAGTAGACAGGCATAATTTAAGAATCACACCTGAAAATCAGAAAACATGGTGCTGCAGCTCACCTTTTGAATTCTGTGCTTCATGTTACTGAACTTGCCAATTTAATACTGTTTTGTCATGTTTAAAAATTATAAACCTGGTTTACTGTTTTTTTTGTTTCGTTATGTTTAAAAATGCTAAACTGGGTCTACTGTTTAAAAATCACACTTCGTCATGTACCTAAGATGACTGTGGCATCTTTGTGCAATGACCTCATAGTAGCAACAGTGCTTTTGAGTGAAAATGTAGTGTATATGGGGACCTACTAAATGTAGCTGTTTTAGCTTTACATGAATCTAGTCAAAAACCACTAAAAAATTTGAGTGTGGTCAATATCTGTGCAGCAACAACAGCGAACATAACAGTGCTGCTAAAAAACAGCGCGTAAACAGACAGCACTAAAAGCAATAGTGCATCAGTGTTGGGGGTCTGCACAAACAGAGGTTGACCTGGTGTGTGTTAAACATGTGTATGCAGGGGGCTTCGACCCCGCACTCCCCGTAATAATTATAATCAACTTCAAGGGGGGCACACTCGGGGAAGGGGGATCGTGATGCTGGTGGATTTTGTACAACACATTGAAGGTGGTGGGGAGCCAGCAAGGGTCAGGCACAAGAATGGAAAAAAATTAAGGGAAGACATCGGGGACACCAATGCAGGGTTTGAGTCAACTCCTGGCTTCTTGATCTGTGCCGCCTTTCCAGACTGTGGCTCTTTCCACTGAGCCATGATGGCAACACACTGTTTCCACCCACAGTTGGTCACTTCTAGCCATCAACCTGAGTGAGCACAGCTACAGATATACTGTAGCACTATAACGTTCAGAGCTATATTTTTCCTGTAGCTGTGTTCCCTCACACTCTTTTTCCAGTGCATTTTTACCACACTCATTGCTTCATGGTATTGATCAGCTTCCACTTTACATTGCTTCTATTAGCACAATCATTTACTCTACATGTGTGATAACTTCTTCACACATGTACAGTAAATTATTCTGCTAACAGATACAACGTAAAGCTAATAAAACAACTATATTTAATAAGTTCTCATATATAGTACACTACATGTTTGCTCCAGAGCACTGTCACTCTGATGATATCACTGCACACATACATCACTCTCTTAAGTACATGCTGAAGTGCAGTTTTTAAACAGTAGACCTGGTGTGTTTATAATTTTCACACATGATGAAACAGTATTAAATCAGAAATTTCAGAAACATGAAGCACAGCATTCAAAAGGTGAGCTTCTAATCTAAGGCACCATGTTTTCCAATTTTTCAGTTGTGATTTCTAAATTATGCTTCTTTATTTGTCCTTTGATGATGAAATGTGATTGAGTAATTTCATGTTCTTTAACATTTTAGTGCAAGATCTGGCATAACAGAACCCTAACATTGAGGACAAAGGGCACTTGAGGTAGCCAAAGAGTTGAGAGTTGTGCTTGGGGAGAGAAAAGAAGTCTTGGTTGGTCTTCCACTCCTCTCTAGTGATCTAGTCAAATAATTATTTAGAATGTGGCAAAAATTATAATGCTGTATTGGTCTGATAATACAAAATCAAATGATAAATTATGAGAAAAGAAATAATGTGGCCTGAGAACTGAACCAAGGCTCCAAGTATACCATTCTAGTTAACTGTAAGCTGAGTTAGCACATCAGCTGGCTAGTATTAACAGCCCACAGTCACTTTTTCTAAAACTGCAAAATCTTGCAGCTGGAAATACTCCTTACAATCCATAACACTTAACTCTGCAATAGGATGGACACTCAGGAGGAGGTGGAGAATATATGAGGATCTAGGAAACGTGAGGAGTGGTTAAAGACATGGCAGCTGGAGTTCAATGACAAAAAGAACAAAATCATGCGCCTAGGGCATAGTAACCCCAGTGCTGAGTATAGGATGGTGGCAGAGTATCAGAAGACCTCACAGTGGCAGAGCAGTGTAACAAGACCATAGACAGGGCTAGTGGGATGCTGGGGTGCACAGAGAGGGACATCACCAGCAAGAGGAAGGATGTGGTGCTACCACTGTATCCCTCTCTGGTATGTTCCCACCTGGAGTTATGTGTCCAGTTCTGGAGATCACACCTGATTAGGGACATAGACAGGGTGGAGGTGGTCCAGAGAAGGACTACCAAAATGGTGCAAGGTTTGAAAGTGAAGCCCTACAAGGAGAGATTATGGGATCTCAAAATGTACACTCTGGAAGAGAGCGAGAGGAGACATGATCAAGACTTACAAGTAAATCACATGGGTGAACAGGATGTAGGAGGGGAGGATTTTCCAAAGAAGGACAAACTCAAGGTCTAGGGGCATGCAATGAAGCTGGGGGGGGAGTTCAGGAGAAATTTAAGGAAATATTTCTTCACTGAAAGGGTGCTAGACACATGGAACCGACTGCCAGCCAAAGTGGTGGAGGCTAGAACAATGGAGGGATTCAAGCATGTGTGGGATAAACACAAGGGCATATTAGAACAGAAGCAGGGAGAAGGAGGGTCACCAGAGAACAGGTGGGATCTACAGATGTACAATAGGCAAGAAACACTTGGGTTAATTGGGTAGGCCAAGCAGTCCTTTTCTACTGACAGATTTTATATTTCTATATTGTTTCAAGCTACAGGATTCTGCAGTATGAGGAAGAGACCATGGGAAGCTCAGGCTTGCCACATGGCCTGATAAATTAACTGGTAGATACAGGGATGATACTACAAGGACCTAGGCTCAGTTCCTAGTTCATCCACATTATTTCATTTTCATTACAATGTTTCTAATGCTTAGCAGTGGTGTATTCTGTACCTATAATCCCTAACAATTTACTGTAATACAAAATCCTAACTCTGAATCAAAAAACTTCTCAGCTGCCTTTTGGGGTATCAGACATAAATTTGATGGGGCAATTATTATATGTTCGGGACCCCAACCCCAGTATATTTAGTAAACATTCATGCAATACAGCAGTTTGAAAGTTATTTAGAAAAATGTACAAATTATCCCTTCTTCACATTTTACATGCTTTTATAGAACAAGATAGCAAAAAAAGGACATTTTAAAAGACATGACAACACAAAAGTAGTCCTTATCCCCATGTGGATGCTTTGGTATTTAGAAGAACTGAAAAATAAAACCCAGAAGATATATCAACATTTTAACAATTGAATTTTCAAGCATGCACCATAGTGTGGAACACTGTTTTTTCTTTTATCTCAAAATAATTTCCACACAGATGTATAGCGGTGCACAACATAGCCCATTACATTTTTTAGAACAAAGTTTCATGAAAATTGAACTGTTTGAAAGAAAGACAAGTTTGGTATACATATATAATGTATGTTAGGACAGTGACATTAGTACCAATTTTAAAATGAGCAATGACTGAATTGCTGAAGTTTAGAGACTAGTAGTACTTGATTTCCATTAGTTTAATGTACATAAGTACAGCACTGCATGTTATGTACAGTACTGAAATCGTTTAATATGATATGAAGATTCATGCTGTTCCAAAGTAGTTTCCTGGATACTTAAAGTTATGTAGAATCATGTCAACGGAGACTATATGAGATTGTTGTCTCTTCTCATTTCAGTAAAGATTATCATTATGCACCTTTGCATGTTAATTATGTTGACCAGTATGTATAGGCCCATATTGACCGGCACCTTCACAATTTTTATTTTTTTTCACCGTTGTCCACGTAATTGTAATCTTATGAAGTGTACTGTATTGTATTTATGCCCAGGACCCTTGAAATGAGCTTGCTCAATGGTGTTTATGTCTGGTTAAATAAAGTGATTGATTGATTGATTGATGTCATACAGTATGCCATATTTAAGTGGAGATTTTACAAATTAAGCAGCACTTCTTGTATTTCAGTATGTAGCTTGCATTACTTTTTGTGTGGTACAGTGAATTTTGTTATAAAGCTTCATTTTACATATAGCACTGTGCCATTGCTGGTGCATCACTGAAATGTATTGGGTAGGGTTTGAAAGACTGTACCATATCCAGTGTATTTCAGTGGAGTTCTGAAAACAATACCATACTCAATGGATTTCAATTAAAGTATTAGATACTTAACTGGACTTAAGGGGACAGATTACAACCATACCATTCTATGTGAACATCAGCTTATCAGTTCTGTTCCTTTACTGTAAACTGAGGTATGTTTTCTTGTGTATACTTTAAATACAATAGGCATGGTTTCTAAAACCATAATTACCCAATTTATTGTTGCCTTAACTAAACTGTAGTTACAGTGTAACTACTCTGTAACTACATAGCAATTGCAATGTAGTTACATGCAACAAACATATAACTACAGTGCAATTACCTTGTTGCATGCAGCTAATGATTACTTACCCCACAGTTATGTTAAAACTAACAATAAAAGTGAAACCCAATTTATTTTAATGGAGGCATACTAGACTTGTGTTAGTGTATGTTTCGTATGGTGCAATATCTTGTTCTTCATTTAAATAAATTGGATAATGGACATATCCAGATATTCAAATTAGACTCCTTGTTTTGCCTTTAGGAATTCTGAACTACAAAAACATTAGTTCATGAAACAGGATTTCCAAAGAGCAAGAAAAGCTGAAGTACAGTATTAGTAATGCACCATATTTTAAGATCTATCTAATAAGTTGACAGAGATTAACATGTTTGATCTGTATTTCAAAATTCCAAAATCAGTGCAGGATACAGGAGGTCTTGATAAGCTGATGGAGCACCTCAGGGTGAGGGGGATATTTCTATCAGTGTCCTTAAAGGGGCACTGTCAGCTTTCCCCCTACATTTTGACCACTTTTAATCTGCAAGCTTGTAGGCACACACCTATTAAACATTTACAGTAGAATGCAGAGATGTAAAATATTCAGTTGTACCTGTTTTATTAAATTCAAATGAAAATCCCTTTTCCTCGGGCCGATGATAACGGACCCGGCCACGGAAGCATATTGTGGCTATGAGCGTGTACTATGAACATGCAGTCCTGAAGTGCGATTTCATAGCATGACAACTCAAAGATATTCCATCTGTAAAGTCTGGTAAACAAAATCACTCCTGGTGTTTAAAAACCCAAAGCAAGCACTTTGAATATCACAAGTTACATTTTAGACTGCAGCTGAAATCCTGCACATGCACAAAAGAGACACGAGTGAAGATCCCGCGCATGCACAAGAACATGCCGCCTTAGCGCATGTGCGGGATTTTGGCTGCAGTCAAAAAATGTAACTTGCGATATTCAGAGTGCTCAGTTTGGGGTTTTAAACATCAGGAGCTATTTGGTTTACCAGACTTCTAGAAGAATATATTTTGAGTTGTCATGCTATGAAATAAACACTTCAAGACTACTGACGCTCATGCTGTGCCATTCACAACCACTATATGCTTCGGTGGTGGGTCAGTTATTGTTGGCCCGAGTGAAAAGGAATAT
The DNA here is from genome assembly GCA_016271365.2 of Neoceratodus forsteri. Taxonomy (NCBI): domain Eukaryota; kingdom Metazoa; phylum Chordata; order Ceratodontiformes; family Ceratodontidae; genus Neoceratodus; species Neoceratodus forsteri. The sequence continues at coordinate 5,832,920 of CM028129.1, forward strand.
TCATTTGAATTTAATAAAAACAGGTACAATTGAATATTTTTACATCTATGGGGGCATTCTACAGTAAATGTTTAATAGGTGTGTGCCTACAAGCTTACAGATTAAAAGTGATCAAAAATGAAGGGGAAAAGCTGACAGTGCCCCTTTAACTATCATCATGTCAACTACTTTGAGATAAAAACCTTGGACAGCAAAACAACAGCTGGGCCCAGGCTGTAACAGAGGTGGGAAAACCTTAAAAGGTTTTGGTGCTTACTGGGTTCCAGATATAGGCCATGTGTTCTCATTAGCTCTGATTGGTTTTCAACAGAATGAGAACCATTGGAAAAGTCACAATAATAATACTAATAATGATAAAATTGGATAATAAAAAGTATACAGATAAGCTGAAAAACAACATTTACAGACAGTAAAGTATGATGGATTATGCAAACTACAGTATGTCAATTTTGAGAAATTTGAAAGGACAAGGTAATATATAAGAGTGTTGATATACAATAGGAAAAAAATATTCACCTTAGTAATTATGTTTCTTCTAATGGAGTCTTGCTGTATTCTGACTATTGCAGTTAGCCCCAGCACTCAAACTGCCCCGGAGAGTAGAGGGTTAATTTCTATGCAGAGCATAGAATGTTGAGCTTGAGCTCGGTTCAAACCTCTGTCTGCTGCACTGAAACACAACCGTCAGATTCTTATGAGCTAATACTAATTAACTACTATGTGGAAATTGTAAAATTTTTACTAGCCAAATAGCAACAAATATTTGGATCCTCAAAAGACTCAAGTCAAGAAATCCAAAATCAAAAACCAGGTAGTGAACAAATTAAAACTGTTAAATTATTAATATAACCCACTCCCTCTTCAAAGGAGGAGTACCCAAATGCATCCCTGAGATGCACACTGCACCTGCCAGCCCACTTCCCAAAAACAGGTTCTGAGAGGGGAGGCAGGGAGAGAGGTCAGAATACAGCAACACTCCATTAGAAGAAACATAATTACTAGGGTGAGTAATTTTTTCTTCAAACAACATGAAGTCTTGCTGTATTCTGACTATTGCAGACTACCAAGCAGTACCTCCATGGAGGAGGGAATCGAACCTACCTTGGGAACAGGCTCTGCAGTACTACTGTACCAAACCGAGCATCACTCCTAGCCTGGATGTCCAGGAAGTAATGCTTGGTAAATGTATGGACTGTTTTCCAGGTGGCTGCTCTACATATCTCTAGCAAAGGAATATCCCTGGCCGCAGCCAGGGAAGCAGCTGTACCTCTAGTTGAATGAGCCCCTAGACCTAAGGAAGGTATTTTGCCTAGCTTCTCATAGCAGAATTGAATACAAGAGACAATCCACCAGGCAATAGTTGTCTTAGTGGCAGGTTTCCCTTCCTCACTTCCCCATAAGTGAGAAACAACTGGAGGGAGTCAAACCTGTGAGCCTTAGTATGTTCAATGTAGTAACTAAGGGCTCTTTTAACATCCAAACTGTGTAAACTTCTTTCTCCTGAAGAAGAATGATCAGTGAAGAACACAGGGAGAGACATAGATTGGTTCAGATGAAAATCTGAAACTACTTTAGGTAAAAACCTCCTATTAGTTCTAAGGACCACCTTATCTCTGTGGAATGAGATAAAATCAGGCTCCACTGACAGAGCTTGCAATTCACTGGCAGAAGTAATAACTTACTAGGAATACAGTTTTCCAAGTCAAGTACTTAAGCTCTGCTGAAGACAAAGGCTCAAAAGGGGGTTGCATAAGCTGAGCAATGCAAACATTAAGATCCCAAGTAGGGGTAGGATCCCTAAAGGGGTATTAGTATGAAGCAATCCCTTGAAAAATTTACAGACTATGGGTGAGATGACAGTGAGGAAGGCTTTCCCACTGACAGAAAAGCAGAAACAGCTGACAAATGTACTTTGAGAGTAGCTGGTCCGAGGCCTATGCCATTAAGATGAACCATATAATCCAGCACTGTAGACAATTCAGCAGTGTCTGGGGATATATGCTTCTTGGAACACCAAATGCTGAATCTTTTCCATTTGGAGTTATAAGTTTTTCTGGTGGCAGGCTTTCAAGAGGCTTTGAGAATATCCAGAACCCCTTGGAACAGATGCAAATCTGCATACTCTAACTCTGCAAGAGCCATGCCATGAGATTGAGAGACCAAAGACTGGGGTACCAAATCCTCCCCTTAGAAGAGGTTAACAGGTTGTAATTCCTGGGAAGAGACAGGGGAAGATGGACTGCTAGGGACGGCAACAGGGGGTACCAAGGCTGCCTGGCCCAGTCTGGAGCAATCAGAATCACTTTGCAAGGTTGTGACCTTACCTTGACCAGAACCTTGAACAGTAGAGGAAAGGGAGGGAAGGCATATAGAAATTTCCCTTCCCAGTTCAAAATCAGAGCATCCAGAGAGACTGAGCCCAAGACTGTGGGTCTGCAACAAAACAGAGGAAGTTGGTGATTGTCTGGAGTTGCAAAGAGATCTATCTCTGGAGTGCCCCACCTTGAAAAAATCACTTTCAACACCAGAGGGTCCAGGGACCATTCGTGATGGCCCTGGGAGATCCTGCTCAATGCATCTGCTAGCACACTGTCCTTCCCTGGAAGGTGGACTGCTATCAGAGAGGTCTGCAGAGAATAAGCTAGGGACCACAATTTCATGGCTTCCGTGTACAAGGCCATGGACCAAGTGCCTCCCTGCTTGTTGATATACCACATGGTGGTGGTGGTGTTCTGTCCTGACCTGAACCACCTTGTTCTGCACTCTCTGAGAGAAAGCTTGCAGGGCCAGAAAGACCACCCTGAGTTCCAAGAGATTGATATGAAGAAGAGATTCCTGGGGACCACAGTCCCTGGGCTGTGAAGCCCCAGATGGGCTCCCACCCCAATAGAGAAGCATCCGTGGTTAGGACCACAGAGTGAGACTTGAGTGATGAATGGGACTCCTTGCTTGAGGGTTGCCTGATCCTGCCACCATTGGAGGCCTGGATCAGAGTCTGAGTCACTGGAACTAGTTTGGTTAGAGAATCTTTCCTGAGACCAAAAAGCCCTCAGTTGAAACTGAATGCCCTTCATCTGAAATCTGGACCCTTGGACCACTGCTGTAGAAGCTGCCATGTGGCCCAGCAGCTGAAGGAAGTGCCTTGCTGGCTGAGAGACCAGAAGGTGGAATGAAGAATCCAGCTCTACAATAGTCCTTGCCCTTTCCAGGGGAAGAAAAGCTCTTGTTTTGACTGTATCTAACTCTGCCCCCATGAAGGTGAGGAGCTGTACAGGCTCGAGAACTGACTTGGGAAGATTGAGAAGGAATCCTAGGGTAGTGAGCACTTGCTGAGTCACTTGAAGGTCTGACTTGACTTGGTCTGGGGACTGACCCACAATGAGCCAGTCATCCAGGAATGGAAATATGGAAATATTTTTCCTTCTTAAAAAGACCACTACTACTGCTAGGCATTTTGTGAATACCTTTGGAGCTGATGACAGGCCGAAGGGTATAGCTTTGAACTGATAATGGCCTGAAGGCAATGCGAACCTGAGGTACTTTCTGTGGGAGCACCTGATGGGAATGTGAAAGTAGGCATCTTTCAAGTCCAGGGAGGCTAGCCAGTCCCCTGGCCTTAGAGAGGGAAGGATTATTCCCAGAGTCACCATTTTGAATTTTGGTTTTCAAAGATGTTTTTTCAGGTATCTTAAGTCTAGCATGGGTCGCCACCCCCCCTGTCTTTTTTGGGGTAAGCAAGTACCTGGAGTACAGACTTTTGCCCCTGTGCAATGTAGGAACTCTCTCTATAGCCTTTAGAGCCAGTAGAGATGAAACCTCTGCCTCTAGGGCAATGGTTTTGGTGATGCTTGCAGGTGGAAAAGATCTGGCCCTCAGCTTTGGAAATTTCTTGAAGCTGAGAACCAGCCCCTGGCTTACCACCTCCAGGACCCACTTGTCTGAGGTAACAGACATCCAGTCCTGGACAAAGTAAGCCAGCCTGCCTCCTACAGGAATAGGGGAGTCGACCCAGGCTGACACATCAGGGTGTCTGCTTGGCAGGAGCCTTAGGTTGAGGGATGGATGCAGCCCTGCTCATCCCCCCTTCTGCCTCTCCCTCTGAAGAACCTCCTCTGAGGAAAGGGAGAAGAGGCCTGTGCTTGGTAGAAAGGCTTATGAAAAGGCCTGCCCCTAGTTTGCTGCTTTTGAGGAGTTGCCTGCCTTTCCTTGGCCTGTACACTCCTATAGGTGGTCCTATACTCATCCATCTTTTCATGTAATTCTCTGTCTGCTCCCCAAACAGAAACTTACCCACCACAGGAAAATCCATGGCCTTAGACTGGGTGTCCTGTGAGAGGCCAATACATCTGAGCCAAGCCATTCTCCGAAGAGCCACAGATGTAGCCATGACTCTAGATAACACATCACTGGAGTCCACAGCAGCATGAAGCTGTACCTTAGATGCCTCAATCCCATCAGCAGCCACCCCGCTGCAGCTCAGCAGCTCTGAGGCTAGCTGGGGAGGCCTGCTAGCCAGTGCCAGTACCGTGTCCCACCTGGACTTCTGGTACCTGGCTGCATAGGCCATAATTAGCCTGCCTGGAAGTCCCAAGGTGGATGCCATGTACTGTTTCTTTGCCATGGCATCCAGCTTCATAGAGTCTTTATCTGGGGGGTGTGAAGTCAAGGGTATATTAGCCTTATCACAGGCTTCAGCCTGCACAACCCCAACATGGATGCATTGTTGATACAAGTACTCTGTACCTGAACCTGATAAGGTGTACCTTTTGTTCATTCTTCTGTCGACAAGAGGTACAGAATTTGGAGTTTTTAAAATCTTTTGTGTCTGTTTCCCAAAAGACTTATGAAGGGGAGCAGACAGTCACGTGGACTCTGGAATGTCCGTCATCTCCACATAATCAGGTTCCTCTATAGCTTCTTCCACAGGGAGCTGGAGGGTTTCAGCCACTTTCTTATAAAACATGTAGTGGGAAAGGGACTCAGAAAGCCTAGGAGGAAACACCAGAAGGCCTGTCTAGGGAGATGTCCGGTTCAATGGCTCAACCAGACCTTCCACACCACTGTCATCGTCATCATCATCATAATCTTCAACCCCTCCAAATCCAGTTCACAGAAATCTTCAGGGCATAATCTTGAACTTGGGAGGAACCGGCCGAACTGGCGCCTGCCAGAAAGGCTGGATCAGACAGAACCGAGTGAAGCGATTCTACAATCCTTATCGCTTTGGCAATCTCTTCGGCGGTCGGAAAATGGATCTCTGGATCCAAACCAGCCGATTTTTCTTTTCTTTTTCTTTTTGTAGGAACACTTCCCCCAGGATCGGCTCTCTTCTTGCCCGAAGAAGTATTGCCCTGGTCAGAGGGCACTCCCTCAGGTTCGGTCAGAACCGAATCGGGATGGCCATCCGGGTCAGCGGACTTCTTGGCCTCCTTATCCCTAAGCCTACCTAATCTTTTTTCCAGGGTAGATGTAGGGAAATTTTTACAGATTTGGCAGTCTGAATCAAGGTGGCCAAACCACAGACAATAAACACAGGTGGTGTGGGGATCAGCCTTAGCAAAGACCTCCCCACACACACTGCAGTGTTGAAACTCAGTGGGCCTGGTTTTTCTTTTGAGTTTCTCAGACGTAGCCATCCTAACCACAAACTTACCCTTTTTATGGCAAACAACCAGGCAAGATACCCTAATCGGTTTCTAACCGTGTCACGGGTATTGGAAAAAAACACAAGAAAACACAGTTTTTTTAAAACCGATAAGGACTGGTAACCACACTCTAAGTTTAGAAACAAAGACAGAATATATAATTCACTAAATGGCCGGTTCAGCCGAACCAGCCGAAAATCAATTTTTACAATTTCCACAAGTTTACTATGTCTAGTTCACTACCTAATATTTACTGTACCACAGACAGAGATCCGAACCAAAACTTGCAAAAAATAATTGGTAAAATCGAGGACTTTAACCGACTTTCGAACCGCGAGCAAAGGAGAAATCTCCGGAGCGACCATTCAGTTAGGCAGAGTAAACAATCTGACAGTTGTGCTTCAAAGTGCAGCAGACAGAGGTTTGAACTGAACTCGAGCTCAACGTTCTATGCTCTGCATAGAAATTAACCCTCCATTCTCTGAGGCAGGTTGAGTGCTGGGGCTAACTGCAATAGTCAGAATAAAGCAAGACTTCATGTTGTTTGAAATATGTCACTGAATGGCAGTATTGTAAAACAATGGACTCCAGATCCAAACCTGACATCCTGGAGTGCTGATTTATTTGGTTTTGCATAAATCTTGCATCTGAATTTTTCTAAGGACAGTTCTCCACCTCTAGGCATTATTGGGACACCACAAATCCCTCCCATAACCACAATCCCTCCCCAAACTCTCAACATTTTTGATCAAAGGAGTAGCTGCAAATGTGGTCAAGGCAGGGAAAAAAGACAGATAATTTGCACAGCTGTCTGGTAATACTTGGAGGACGTGTTTCAAGATGCAGTATCCCTTGTTAAAAGCTGAAAAAATTAAAACACATAACCATCCAATGCCATAAAGTAGTATTTTACACATGTACACTCCTATAGTATCTATCTATCTATCTATCTATATATCTATATATCTATCTAGCTATCTGCCTCTCTCTATCCATCTGCCACAGCTACCTTTTTGTCACTAGAGTTACAAATGATGATGATGATGCTTATGACAGCTTTCTGACAGCACCCTTCCATGCTTATGAAATTCAACTGCAGTATTTTCAAGAAATGTTATTTCTTTGGTCTTACATAGAAAAAGAAAATGTCTTTATTGGGAAAATACTGTAGAGGCTTTCTACTGAGATGCTTTCCAACAAATTGAAAAGGGGACATAAAACCCCACCATAGCCAAACATCACCAGGGAACAACCAACTTATACCACCTTGGAAAAGAGGAATATGGTTATAACAGCACAGATATGCCCCTTTTGGTCTGAAACAGTTAGAAAATGGATACTTCATCATGAAGGCTATACCCTTAACTGCACTTCCTGTGGCTGAATTTCATCTAATTGTGAAGTCCTATTTAGGAGGTTCATATTCTCATGAAAAAACACAGAGGAGTCTGGAAATCTTGGAAAATTTCTGATGCACATTAATAACCAGTCTGTGTGCATTGTGTTTTAAAGAAAATTCTTGATCTTGTCTTCAGTGGGAGAAACTTCTGCCTCTCAGTCCTCTTCACTCCATTCATACTGGGCATTTTGCTGGTGTAGGTGGACATGTTTCCAGGAGCCCCTGCAGTGGTTGGAGATAGGGCCAGGAAAGGGATGGATTTCACACCAATGAGGCTGGAGACAGGAATGGCATAAGGTGTGCTGAGTAATGGTGTAGGAGGACCTGCTAGTGGTGGTACTGTGGAGGAGGGATTTGTAGACTGGGAGAAGGTCATGCTGAGGTCAGCTGGGGTCGAGATGGAATTTGTCTGGGAGGCAAGTTTGGCTGTCTCTAAACTGTGGAAAAACAAAAGGCAGAAATATGCAGGGTAGATTGGGTTAAAGGTATAGGACTGGCATGTTATTTAAAAAATAAAACAAAGGTGTTTAATGGAAGGGTTTCTGAAAAAAATAATATACACCATTTTATTTTTCAGACATTTATTCTGGGTATCTGAGGTTTAAGAAATGAATTTAGATTAGCAAGGGGATGAATTAGGATTGACCAGGGAAAGAGAAACAAAACACAAATTAAAATGAATACTTTAGTTGGAAAAGTTATTTCTCAATTTACTTTATATTTCTTAATTGTTTTATAAAATGGCAAGAAAATATCTAGAAATGTAATTGGCTAAGGGATGTTACCTGACTGTGCATTAAAAATGCACGGTCAAGTGCCAAATCTCATGTCTGTCTCCCAAAAACCTGCTTACAGACATTTTTATAAGTGTAACAAGCACCTCCAGGGTGTGCATAATAGGATTTTAATGCACTTCCCATGGACGTAAGGACATCTGATCTTTGACCTCATGCCTTACTACACCACTTGGGTGTGCACTGAAATCCTATAACACACACCCTTTTGTGGTTTACTTACTTCATTGAATGAAATGTTCAACAGTACCCTTGCCTCATACCGTACCTTAGCATTTCTAAGCAGACAAATAGACATTTACAACAAATGGAGGTAAAATGCAGAAAGTAAAGTCATTTTAATATTAAAACTCCACTATATGATGCAACACAGTCATTTCTCTTTAGGCATTTTAATTTTTACATTTGTACTAGAGTAATATCCATAAAATGTTAAATGTTCATGTGTTTGTTCATGAGGTTTCCATGCAGGAAAATGGAGGAACTGGCTGCAGGATAAAGCCACAAACTGAACAAACTGAGACCATCATTAAGTAGCATCCATATTGTCAGTGAATCAATTAATTCACACTGCTTGTCCTACTTGATTTATATGCTTATTTTGTATTTTACAACTTATTTTCTCATGGTAGCCCAACTGACATCAAAAAACTCATTTTCTGTGGGATCCTGCTTCTATACAGTTCAACAACTGGTTAGACTGGAGAACTGAGAAGTTAAGGGTCTTGGTCATGGTCTCATGGTGAGTAACTGACTCTGTTGAGGTTTGAACTTGTGAAACTCCTAATTTCCATGACAGAACTCTAATGAGAAGACCACACTGCCAGCCTCTTTCAACCCTTGAGACAATAATATGTTACTTGGCCAATTTGAGGACTTTGTGGTATCACTGTGATGGTGACTCCTTTCTTTGGCTCTATCATCTTATCAACTACAGTTTGTGCTATTGGTGGTGGTTACTCCTGTTGCTCACAAACAGTCTTCTGTATGATCTAAAGGCTACCTCAGTAGCAATCTACTTTTCTCCATTTGCTTCCTGCCTCCTGGTCATTTAAGTTTTCAGTTTTATGTGGATTAACTCTTCAACACTAGTGATAATATATAACAATACATCTCCTGATTTCCTCAGGAAAATAGCAATAGTGTACATCTCCTGGCTTTCTCAGGGACATTCAGCATACCCTCTCTCCCTTCTACTATATCTGTCCCTAGTTGGTACTCAATCAAGTCTTCAACTGTGCCCATTCTAAACATAATCCATTTTTCAGCTGTGCTCATCAAAAATAATTACTCAGGTTTCTAGATGTGCACATTCCTAGTCTGTAATCAATTTGGTTTACAGCTTTGCTGGTGCTTCATTGATATTCAGATTATTTTTCATTTCTGCCTGCCTGTATTTGCTACTCAAGGGTGGATTTTCAAATGGGTCAGGCATAGACAAAAATACACATTGTATCTGTGTCTGCATCCATCTGATTACATCTGAGTAGCCCTGCTACCATTTTATGTTTGCTTGCATGCATGTGCAGAAACATAGTGCCATCATCCAAGTTTTCAAAGGTGTGGCACCCTGTCTTCCAATGCAGTCAGTGTGTTTGCAGGTGCAGCCACACCGGCCACGAATGCTGCAGCTGTCTATGACAGCAGCTGAAAATGCAGTGCCGTGACAGTTGAAAAGGAGAGCTACGCTTCAGTGAACAGCACAAGATATTGTGTGCTCATGCGCTCCTCCACACACACATGCATATGCATGCTCTTGCTTCCTCTCCTCCAGTCACACTGTATGGCGAAGGGTGCCCAATCCACCGTCGGCTCGATGCGCTTCCCCCCCAATAAACTACCAGGTGCCACGCTGGGAGCCCACCCCAGCATGACAACATTCTGTATGGCCAATGGGGGTGCCCAATCTCCCATCGGCTCAACTGCCCCCCAAACAGCCTTCCAGCTGCCACGCTGGGAGCCCACCCCAGCATGGCAAAAGTCCTGTGTCATCCTCCTAAAAAGAAAAGCACCTGAAAAGAAAAAACCTTCCCTTGCTGACTGTCCTGACCCCCCACCCGCACCCACACTCTGTGCACCCTGCCTCCCCACACCCCCCTCACCCCATACTTACCTCCAGAGTCTGGTGCAATGATCTTTGGTGGACTGGGAACATGTCTGCACTCTTCAAAGCCAACCGCAAACTGAAGAAATGCCGATAATATGTATAATGGAATAAATAGGGTTTTTTCAACTTTGATGCATATTGCAGGCATTTTTAGGAATTTTTTCACCAAATTTTCAACATGGGGTTTTTGGGACCCCACCTCATGAATTCTGTCACTGTCATTTTGTTAATCGGGTCCGAAAGGTGATTTCGCGGTCACTGAGGTAACCACCTTTCAGGACTGATTTATGAAATGACAGCATCACAGTTCATGAGGTAGGCTCCCAAAAACCCTATGTTGAATTAATTAACATAAATGACTGTTTTACAGCATCGTTGTGCTGTTCCATCTACCGTAAGTTCGTAAATTTTCAATATTTTCACCCAGATTTTCAACATTGCCATTTTACCACATCTCCTTATAAGCAGTGCAGCTGTCATTTTTCACATCTCACCCAAAATGGGTTTCCGTGCATGTAGCGCACAATGGTGCAGTCGGTGTGAGAAATCAATGTTTGGGACAGATTAAGAAAATCACAGTGACACTGTTCATGAGCAGAGGTGTTAAAATGGGTATGTTAAAATTGGTGAAAAGTCAATAAAATGACTGTACTGCATAGCGACTATTGCGCAGTTTCCATGCACCCTCGTAAGTTCATGGATTTCTATTTTCAGTCCAGATTTTCACCCTGGTATTTTTCCAACACTTCCTTATGAGCAGTACAGCTGTCATTTTTCACACCATGGCTGAAATGTTTTCGCACTTCCAGCTCAGAAATGCGTGGTCACTGTGGGAAATCACTGTTCGGGACAGATTAAGAAAATCACAGTGACACTGTTCATGAGCGGAGGTTCCAAAATCCCTGTGTTGACAATCTGCTGTAAAAAAATCGCCAAACTAATTGCATTACGGGTGTGTGTTGAGCATTTTCTACGCACGCTCGTGACTTCACTAGTTTTTCTAATATTTTCACTGCAGATTTTCAACATTGCCATTTTTCACCTCCCCATGAACAGTACAGCTGTCGTTTTTCACATCCTGTTCGAAATATGTTTTCGCACCTGTGGTGCCAAATGGCGTAGTCACTGCAAATTCAGCTTTCAGCTAATGAACTAATATTGCCACTGTTCATAAGGTGGGGGTCACAAAAAAAAAATGTTAAAAATTTGGAGTGAAAATGCCAACGCAACACCTGATGCGTTAGGGTTTCTGACCATAAGGCCCCACCCTGTAGAGAGCTGACAGGCATCAGGGGTGACTCAGGATTACGCCTGTAATGCCTATACTATTCTGACCACCACCCACACCCTGCAGCCAGTGAGAGGCATCGAGGTGCCTTGACTCTTCAGTCTCTAAAGTTCACCCCATTCTCCTATACAGCACCCATCTCACTGTATTCCTGATGGAATGGGGTGAACATAAGGGCCAAAGACCCCAAGGCACACCGTGACACTTGTCGATGTCTGCAGGGTAGGGTGGGTGAAATGAGTGGCAATTATGCCTAACGACCCACAGGCACACCCCAATGCCTGTCAGTCTCTGCAGGGTGCTGGTAAGGTTGGCTTCAGTTCAATACTTCACTGCCATTCCTATTATGCAGCTCTAACTCCTACACTACCAATGCCAATGCCAGCAAGCAAACATTCGGCATTGACAAATGCTTGTCTAGAGATGCATCCGTCTGCAACAAAAAGTCATGATTTGCATCAAAAGGTGACATAAATAGGATTTGTGTCATTGTTTGTTGCAACTGAATCCTTTTTGGTAATGACAGTCCAATGCAGTTAGACCTTCTAATAAAATATTTCCCTTGTGAAAATAGTGGCAAGCAGATTTGGGGCGGATCTGTTTGATAAGCACACAAATACATTAAACAGCTATATCTATGATTGGTATTCAATTTGTTTTACACCACTTACTCAAATACTTAAATCCTGTAGTCTGGAGTATCTTCAATTTATTTCAGAAAACATAAACCTGCAGTCAGTAGTAGCCACACTCAGTTCACATAATGTGAGCCTACATCACTGTCCATCCACCAAGAAATTCATAGAAAATGAACCCACTGCTCAGTTTATACTGTATATAGAAAACATGCAGCCAGGCATATTGGTCAGTCTATGCATACAGTGAACCTGCTGTTATATACTGTACATCCACTGCTCAGTTCACATGAAGTGAACCAAAAGAGAGGTGTTGCACATGTTACTCAGTTTGCATACAGTGAACCTGCAGCCAGGTGTATTCACCACTCAGTTTGTAGAATGAACAGCTGTCAGATACATCTATTGCTCAGTTCACATAAAGTGAACCATCTGCTAGATACAGCTGCTCCTCAAGCTCACGTACTGTGCATGAATCTGCAGTCCTCTGTACCGGCCACTCAGTTTGCATAAAGTAAATTTGCAGGGGTTGGAGAAATTGACTCTACTGCAATTATGACACTTGATTCTTCAATGAACTATTCATGTTCGCTCTATTTTTTTATGAGAAAACAGTTTGGTGTCTGAAAAGCTGAACTTCTACCTATCAGCATTCTTATAACTAATGTGTAAGCAATAAGACACGATGGGGTGTGCATTAGACAGTTCTGATGCACGGCTAGGGGGACGTAGTGAGGCACGAGGCCACAGGCCGAGTGCGTCCAGTCCCCTAGCCGTGCATTAGAACTGTCTAAGCACATCCCCGGAGTGGCTTACTGCACTTATAAAATGGGCCTGTGTATTCTAAATGGGCATTCTAGTTATAGCTGTGCATTAGATACATCTAATGCATGGCTAACAACTAATCAGATTGCTTGAAATCCATTGCTCATTTTATAATTATGATTATACAGTAGAAAAGTTTATTTCTTTACTAAATAAACACTTGATTTTTTTTATAATTAAGGCTATTTCAACAAGTCATATTTCTATTTTTATATCTTGCATAACTGATATGGGTCAAATATAATGCCCTGCTTGATTTAACCCATTCCTAACCTCTTATTAAAGGGTTGTGGAAATTTGGTTTCCCCAGACCCTGTAAGACACTATTTCCAGATTTTATGTCAAGATTTTTCAGCTTGATCTCCAAACTAGACAGACATGTCATGAGGTACTGATGTGCAATTCCAGGGTGAAGCTGATGGCCAAAATTATAGTACTCTTAGCTGATTAAGGTTAAAGAGCCACTGAAGCCTCAAGAAGAACTTTCAAAACATAATATTTAGACACCAAGCAGTTTATATTTCTCATCGGCTGTGTATTTCTTATCCCATTACTTACTCTTGAGGTCATTTTCTTCAGAAACAGGATACTTGTTTCTTGAAGATTCATCATTCCTATTGCTTCTTTCCAATCTGATGTCATAATACTCTGCTTGTGACAGCACAGTTATTCCATGGCAACAGACTGTGATATTACAACAGAGCATTATGATTTCAAGTAGGAAATAAGATATAGAGTCTGATGAACTCTGAGGGATAACAATCTTGTTTTTGTTGGGAATTTCTTCAGTAATAAATAATGGAGAGGAGAAATCTGTACAAGGTGTATGGAATACAAGCTGACTTGTGTCTAAATGTTATGTTTTCCAAAGTTTCCCCAAAGGCGTCAGCTGCTCTTTAAATTTCTTCTTGGCTGCATTAAAGACTATATTTTAAAGCATATTTACAAAGGGCAATCTGAGATACAACAGCTTATTTTCAGTAGGGTCCTAGCCAAATAGTAAGCTTGGAGGACTGAAGCAAATGGAGGGCAGATGACTTGCTCAAGGTCACATAATGGTCTTGCAGTTATAGTGGGATATGTACCTGGGGTTCCCTGGTTCACCGTTCAATTTTCTAACAACTTGACTACTCTGCTTTTGAAACACTGAATCACTGTGCCTTCCAACCATGGAACCACACTGCCTTCCTACTACAGAAACACACTTCCTCCCTATCACTGGACCACACTGCCTTCAAAAACTGGACCATACTGTCTCCCTACCACTGGACCACACAGCATACCAAGCACCAAACCATGCTGCCTTCCTAATATTGACCCACACTGCTTTCCAACCACTGGGCCACACATCATCCCTAATACTGAACCACATTGCCTTCTAATCACTGGACCTCATTTCCATTCTACCACTAGGCCAAACTGCTTCCCAAGCACAGGACCACACTGCTTCCAAACCACTAGACCACACAGCCTGTCAACCAATGAATTACACTACCACCATAATTCTGAACCACACTGCCTCACTACCACTTGCCCACACTGCCTCCTTACTACTGAGCCACAGTGCCCCCAACCCCTGGACTGCAATGCCTTCTAGCCACTGGACCACATTATCTTCCTGCCACTGAGCAACATTGTCTTCCAACCACTAAACCACACTATCTCCCTACTTCTGAACCTAACTGCTTCCCAACCACTGGACCACACTGCCTCCAACTTACTGAACTACACTGCTTCCCAACCACTGAACCACACTGCCTCCCAACAAATGGATCACACTGCCTACAAAACACTGAACTACACTGGCTCCTTACCACTGGACCACAAGTATACCAACCATTAACAAAACTGTCTCCTACCACTGGATCAAACTGCCTCCCAAACATTGAATCACACTGCCTCCCTACCATGGAACTAAATTGTCTCCCAGCCTGTGAAATGTACTGCCTCCCTACCAGTGAACCACACTGCCTTTTACCCACTGGACCACTTCCTCTCTGCCACACAACCTCTAAACCACACTGCCTTCAAAGTAGTGCATCATACTGTCTCCCTACCACTGGACCGCACCGCCTCCTAACCACTGGACTACACTGCCTCCCAGAAACTAGAAGCTGTTGGCTTCCTAACACTAGACCACACTGTTTTTCTACCACTAGACCACACTGCCTCTTTACCACTAGACCACACTTGTCTTCTACCCACATCCATGTTGCTTTCCTTTCCAGCAAATAGTCCTTGCTATCCTCTGAACTCTGGAAGGAGTGGTTGCTGTAGCTGTGTTTGCTAGAAAGTTCAGTTAATGGTTGCTGAGAAGTTGACAATGTCATTAGGGTGCTGAAAGAGTTACAACTGTCTGATAAATCAGCCAAAATCGACAAATTAGGCAAATAAAACTATCTTAAAGGCATTCTTTTTAAGGTGACTGGCAAAGGGTGAATGGGAGCAGGCTGCCCCACAAAAATTACTTAGCCTTGGTAGCCAGGTCTCCAGATCTAGTAGTATCAGATAAGTTTTCACAGTACTGTGTTGTATTTTATTTCTGCAGAGTTTTGAAAATGCAGAAGCAGAAATACTCTGCAGTCGATTCCAAATGAGCACCCACAATAATTTCTGCATAAAAGCGGAAATAGTGATTTAGATGCTGCCACTACTGAAGCTGATAAAGAAGTGCATTGGCATTGTCTTTTTGATGGCTTCTGCGAGGACTTATTTAAAATTATGCTAATAGCAAATATTTATAGCAAAGTTGCTATAAATATAATTTTAAAGACTAATGTCCCTACAGAAGCCAAACAAATTACAAAGTAATGCTTACTGATAGCTTTCTCAAGTACAGTGGTGGCAGCATTTAAGTGACAATTTGAGTTGTTTTACTCAGAAATAATTGCAGCAATTTGATCAGAATCCATGTTGGGGGGGTCTCCGCTTCCACATTTGCAAAACTCTGAAGAAAGAAATGAAAACAATGCAGTACTGTAATAAATTACAGTACTATGTAATCTGGAGACTTGGCTGGCCAGGGTAATTCATTTTTAGGGGAAGACTGCTCCCATTAACCCTTGTTGGCCACTTTTAAAATTAAATTGAAAAACCCAATCTGGTAAGCAAACCACATTCATGAATTTTATGAAACATTCCACCAAGAATCAAATACTGAAATCTGCCTAGATAAAATTTCCCTGCAAACTGTTTCTTATAGTATTTCTGAGGAGGCTGGGCTACCACCTACCATGTTCCAATGAGATACTGTGCAAGAGAGATGCTGAGAGGACTCCCTGATATGGTTACATGGCGATCGCTCGCTCCTTCTGTCTGGTTCCCGATTTTAATCTGAGCTCCAGACATCTGCGAATTTCACTGATTTTACTTCCTTGACGACCAATGATGCAGCCTATCAACTGTAATAAAGAGAAAGAAGAATGAGTACTGTAATATGAATTTTAATAAGGCATAGAAAACAAACTCCACATAACTTTTTCTAAAGGACAGAACACAGCGACTGAGTAGATGGATTAAAGGTGATGGAAAACTATTTTACATAGTTAACTGCCTCCCAATCTCCTTTCCATGTCAGTTATGTATTCTAATATTTTCTGACCAATTTTGATAAATAATCTATCTTTAGGGGTGCCTTCAGAACTACATAGAGTTCCATTTTCCTCATCAGCTGCTGCATTTTCTAAGCAATCCATAATCTCAGTTACTCTATTCTGTGCTACCGATCTGGTGGCCTGAAATAATGTTACTGAAGTCATTGAATGTTTTGGCAGTATGCAAAGAGATCAACAACTGCTGAGGAGGAGGATTCAGTGTAGTAACAAAGGACAAAAAATTAGATTATTTTAACCATAAAGGTAAAAACATCAAAATATTAGATAGACACCAAAAGGAAAACAGGCGAGCATCTAGAGGTGTAAAAACTGTTTTCTATTACCTTTAATGCCACTCCTGGCCTTGCAGTCCCAAGTCCAGAGCTCAAAGAAATCAGTCTTAGTTCTTTTAGTTCAATCACAAATGGACAGCAGTTCATATTATACTACAAAAATTCACCACACAATGGGATATACTTTGCTCTATTAGAGGCCTAAAGGTTTTTCCTCCGATCCATTAGAAAGGTCAGTGCTACATCACCCTTATTCTTCTAAATCTGGCAGGTGTCACCATAACTATAGCCATATACACACTCACAATATCTCTGCATGGATTTCAGGGCTGGCTCTAGGACTGACAAGTGCAAGAGGAAAGATGTTTGATCTAGAAGCACCAACAAAATAGATGACTCTATGTGGACCTACAGGGGCTCTTTCCCTCTCTCTTGTGTAATACTGTTTGAACAGTGGGATGCAGATTTCACGATTTACATTGAAAAAGATATAGCACCTTATTTAAATCCTACAGACTACATAGAGACTACAGACTCCATTCTGAATATTGTGTTTACATGCACTGGAATTATTTTGTGTTTCTATTACCCACTCACATATATTGCGGAGTATCCAGGATACTTAAGGTAGGGCCCATTACTGTACATGTCAGAAATGTGGTCTTATGTATCCAGTGACTAGTGATGATTAGTGTAACACTGAAGAGTAGAGGCCATCAGAGGCAGAAATGGCAAAATAAAAAAAAGAGTGGGAAAAAGAGAAAAGTAGTGAAATCTCAAAGTCAGCAACCCCCTCAAATAGACTCCATAGTGCTGTATCAAATGCTGCAGCCCATTCCCAGCAGCGTAAATCCACAGCGCCCCCAAAAGCAACAACTTGGCCATCACAATGGTCACTAAAAAGCCAAGGAGAGTTGGGAATTATTTTACAGATGACCCTTTAAATCCACTGACATCATGCTGCAGGGAGTCTTGGGAAAAGATCGGTCAGGGCCTGTCTACTAGAATTTGAAGACAACTGTTCCAGCTGATCTTCTAAAGATGGAATCTCATTAAAATTGTAGCATCAAAAAATCCAGAATTTGGATCAGCATATCCCCAATCATCCTCACACTGAAAATAAGATCTCTAAGTTACTTTGTTTCAACCTTCAAGAGTGTCTTACATACAGTACACTCATATTGTATGCAGATGACCTAGTCACTATTACTAATTTCAAAAATATCTGCACTGTAAAAATAATAACTACCCAATGATGTACAGGCTATACAAAAATGGCTACAGAAGAATAAGCTACTTCTAAACATGTCTAAGACACAAGCCATGCTTTTTGGCTCCCCCCAATGCTTAAAAACTGTCAAACACCATTACAGATCACATGTCTAGATGGTGCCCTGCTGGAGCAGGCACGTTCCTTCAGTTATCTAGGAGACACGCTGAATCCCTCTCTTGATTTTCACTTGTACATAACTAAGTCCTGTAAAGCAGTAAATTCTAGACTTGGACTGACCTATAGAATTAGGCACAATCTTATCCACCATGCCTGCCTGTCACATACTACTCCCCAAGCTTATGTATAACATTGTAGTATATGCATCCTCATCAGCAAGTGGGATATCACCTACAATAATATCTGCCATTTTGCACTTTCTTCCAACAGACTTGTTCACCACTGTGAATTATATGCAAATTTACAATGGCTCCTCCAGTGCCTTGCATGACTTTCTACTAGGAGGTATAATTTACAAAGTTCTAAACACTCAACAACCTCGCAACTTACAATGTGGTTTAAACTATATTTAAATCCATATCCCCTAAGGTGCTCAGACCTTGGTTTTACTTGCTGTGCCCAAGATAAGGACCAGTGTGGTGCGTAGCTTTTCAAAACTTTGCCCCTAGGCGTGGAATAATATTCCACTTGGGATCCATTCTAGTACTACATATATGGGTTTCAAAAAACTTTTGTATTAACTTTTAGTTACCACTATGTGTAAATGCTCCCCAACAGGTAACTGGACAACTATGGTATAGATTCTGTGCAAATCTTGCTGTATACTTAATGGATGACCTACTGTTGTACTGATGTACTTAGCTTCAGTTTGTATTACTGTACACCACTGATGCCCACCAGGATGAAGCCAACTCTGCAGAATTCTGCAGTAGAGTTACTGCAGCAAATAATGCAATTTTAATGGGAGTTAATTCCTTTTACATGTTTCAATTTGTAAATAGAACATCATCTATATGCCGGATATACATCCAGTCCCCGTCACTATCTTACTGTAGCATGTTATACTCCTGTACACATTGTCTCTGTTCATACATCGTAATAAGTCATGTATTGCATTCCTATTGTTGTACTCTCCCGGGTCATATCTGAAAACAGGCAGTTTCCATATAGTCTACCTACCACGTTAACAAAAACTAAATAAATAAATAAAAATTACAAGTCATTTTGTAACCCTAACTTCACTGCCTGTTAAAAAAGCCAGTTTCAGAAAAGCTACTGATGATATCATAACCAGAACTCACAGCCTAGTCCACCCTGCAAGCTACCAGATATAACTAATTTCTTCTACATTCGCAAAACTGCAAAAGGAAAGCTCACACTGAGTGGGTACAGGGCATTCATTTCCATAATGTACAGATGCAAGGTACTTAAGAATGTGATGGGGAGTGTGCAGCAGAAAACATGGCTTTAGAATGCAAAGTTATGTTCAAGCTTTTGAATACTACAGAGTGGAGATTTCAAAATGCCACCAAGCTGAAATTGTGGAATGCAGCAATAGGACACAATCTCAGAAAGTAGCAGGGACACATGATTTTAGAATATGGCAGGGACATTAAATTTCAGAATGTGGTGTTATCATAAATGTTTAGAATATGGCAGAGATGTGCAATTTTGAAATACAAGAGCCACACAGAATGTGATAGGGATATGTAATTTCATATTGTGTCATGGATGCATAATATTGGCATGTGGTGGTGATGCACAATTTCAGAATGCGTAATCACATGCAGTTATAGAATATGGCAAGGATACCCTTTTTGGAATGTGGTGGGGTGTGTAATATTGGAGTGGGCAGGAAAATGCATTCTCAGAATGTGATGGGTATGCACAATTTCCAAATATGGTGTGGAATCTTGGAATGAGGCAGGGATTGCAATTTTAGAACATGACTTGGACATGCAATTTAAAACTGTGACAGTGACACTCATGTTCGAATGTGGTAGAGAGGCACACTTTGGAATAGGATGGGACCATACCTCTCAACTGTCACCCATTATGAGGTCGTCCCTCATTTTATCCCTCAGAAACCCTCTGTACCACATTCAGAAGGTGACATTCTACCCTGACCACTGAGACGTTTAAGCAGAAATGTATAATAATATAAGATGCTAAGTTATCAGCAAACATTATAAACATTAGTGCACTTATTTCCACAGTATTCTGAGCTTGCAATGCCATGTCTGATGATGTGTCACACATTTTGTCCAGTTGTCACACATGTGGGTGATAAAAGGTTGAGAGGTATGATGGGGACATGGATTTATGGAATGTTCAAAGATGGGCAGTTTTGGAATGTGGCAGTCGCACATCATTTTGGAACGTGGTGGGTAGGTACAATTTCAGAATATGACAGACACACATTTTTAGATTGTGGTGGGGATGCCAAGTTTTGGAATATGAGTGGGAAATATAATTTCGGAATGTGGCAGAAATGCATAATCCTGAAATGTGGTGAGGACAAGCATTTCTGCAATACGTCAGGGTGCATTATTTGAAAACTAGTGGTGACAGTTTCAGAATGCAGCAGAATTGCATAATTTTGAAATATGGCTCAGACACAATTTCAGAATGTGGTTGGAAAATGCAATTTTGGAATATCGTGGTGACACCAAATTTCAGAATGTGGCAGGGATGTAGAATTTCACAATGTGGCAGTGACACAATTTTGGAATGTTATGGTGATACAATTTCAAAATGTGACATTGACACATAACTTTGGAATGTGGCGGGGATGTGCAGTTTTGGAGTGTGGTGAGCACGTGCACTTTTGGAATGTGACAGGAATGCACAATGTCAGGATGTGTCAGGGACATAGTGTCAGAATGTGGTGGAGATGTGATGCACAATTTCAAAATGTGGTGGGTGCGTACAATTCTGGAATGTGGAAAAGATAAGCAATTTCAGAGCAAAATGTGTGTCCTATCACATTCTGCCAGTGTGAATCACTACTATATTCTGAAACTGTTAGTTTCTGTAAATTCCTGGATGTTTGTCCCATATTGCATTCCAAGACTGTCAACACATTTCAAGACTGCACATCCCTGCCACATTCTGAGATTACACGTCACCCCAACATTCTGACATTATTCACCACCTTGTCATTCCATAGCTTTGTCCAGCACTGCATTCCACAGCTACCTTGCATTATAAAGTACAGTATCATGCATCTGAACATTTATTTTTTATTTAAAATTTGTTAACCGGGAAAGGCACACTCAGCCAAGGCTCATTTCCAGGTGCGACCCGAACAGTCTGGTAATGCATGCAATGCACCCAACCCAGTATCATTCTTTTTCTTTTTCAAATGATTACAACTACAGTTTCTTAAACTTCAGAGAAATTAGGTCCTATAAGGTTCCTGACAGGAAGGACTAGGCTGCGAGTTCAGGATATGACATCACCAGTAGCTCTTCACTGAAACTGGCTTTTTTGAACAAGGAGTGAAATCAGCGTTACAAAATGGCTCGTAACATCACAACAAAAGTAACTTTCTAATTTTTGGAATGAGGCTTAGTGGGGAAACACTGATTCTAATTCTGAATTGTAGCACTTTTTGTCAGACTCCTTCTTTAAATTATAAGCATGGCATGGTACTAAGAACAACAGCCATACCTAACTCTGGTCATGGCCAGGGGACGTCAAGGATGGGAACTAGTGGTGAGACAAGGGGATATATTCAGTCCCAGCCACAGAACCCAATAGATGCATCCACAACTACCATAGCTGATTCACAGAACCCAACAGATGCATCCACAGCTACCACAGCTGATTCATATGAAATCCAATCACCAACAGCCAGAGCTAAGCCCAGCAATGCTATTGTAGCAAAACAAATTACACTGCCAGAGTCATTCCAGTCCCAGACTAAACTGCTACATATTGCACAGTCATCTACATTCCATATAAATAACAAAGCTCATTGGATATGTGATGGGTCTTGATCGTCAGCCATTCTCCATGGTAGAAGACACCAGCTTTTGAAAACTCTTGGAGGAAATAAAGACAAACTGCAACATTCCATCATGATTCACATTTTATCAGCATGTTATTCTCAGTTTGTAGGATGATGTGTGTATCAATATGGTGACACTTTTAAAGGAAGCAGCTGGTCATGTGCATTTCACTAGTGATATTTAGGCCATAAATATCTTAAAGATCCTCCAGGCTGCCCAATCATTATTGGCAACAGATGGCTCACAGAAACTGTCTAAATATTTAGATAGCTCCTTACGTCCAACTGTGGCATCTAGTCCATCCTACATCAAAGATACGAGGGATATACTGACAGTATTGGAAGACACTGAGATGCTGGCTGACTTGTTAATTGTCACATAAGATGTCAAAGCTTTATATATTTCATCCCCCACTTTGGAGGTTTAGAAGCACTGTTTATTTTTCTCAACCAGAGAAGTGATTATCACTCACCAACACATTTTTTGTTTGTTACATCGGCTGAATTGGATCCATGACAGGAGCTCGACAACATTTTTGTCGAACGCCCCTTCAGCGACACCGGCAGGTTGACCACATTCTGCAGTCGGCTGCTGGTTCGTACTATCCGTCCTTGTTTTCTAGGGAGGGCTTTGCCCCTGAACCCCGCACCTCCCCACTTAAAGATTATCAACTCCAAGTCAGAGCTGATTGGGTGGGTGCAGGACCCCTGACAGACAGTGCCGGGTTCCAGTGGGTTTCCCACAGCGGCATGGCACTGTAGTTGCTGTGGGGGACCTTGCTGGAGAAATGTCGCTGTTGGGGTGGTAACTGGGCTGAATTTATATTAAGATTCAACATGTTTGTATTTCTCAATAGATTTTACTTCTAAATTTGGGGCGTACCCTTGGGTATGACATTTGTGCTGAGTTATGCAAATTTAAACATGGTCAGAGGGGAGCAGGAGTGTATCGAAAGTGGCAACAAAACTCCATACTTTGACAAGTTGGATCTGTGGCACCACTGTGTTGATGACGTCATTATTTGGAAGGGTAGTCTTGATGGAGTGTTAGAATTTGTTAAATATCTGAAAAGCACTAACCCCCATTTAAAATTTTAAGTGACAGTGCACGAGCAAAAGATTGCTTCTATAAAAAGAGGGGTAACATTGAAGCAGATTTTTACAGTAAGGAAACTGACCAAAGCACACTCATTTTGGCATTAAGTTGCCATCCCTGGCACAAAGTCAAAGTGATTCCCAAAGGACAGTTAGTCAGAATCCAAAGGAATTGCTTTGAAGTTCAGAGCTGTACATTTATAGAACAGCAGCAGATTCCAAGATTAGTTAATGGGAATTATAGTGGAGCAGTTACTGATTAAGCAGCTAAGGAGGAATCACCTATAGAAAGGGTACATCTACCATAGTAAAAGGTGAATTAGAGTCTAAGAGAAAGCAAACACTACAGTGTAAACAAAATGTGTGGCCTAGATTCATTACTAGCTATAGAACACAGTCAGAACAAATTTGTGAAATACTGAAAAAAAAAACTGGCATATTTTAACTACTGATGAGATACATGGTCTCAACTTCCTGAAAAACAGTTGTCACTTTTCTTTTTTATAACTGGAATTGTACATATACATACAGAACATTAATGCTTATATCAAAGGAAATAAAACAATAAGAAGGTAAAAAAAAGAGGTTAAAAAGGATAAAACAAAGAGACGTAAATTACTGTACTACTATAGTCATGCAGAAAGTCCAATTAACTAAGGAGGCATATCCTATAACATAGTTTATCATTTCTCAATAGAGTAAGAATAAGCAATATCAAATAATTTATTTTCTTCCATATAAGTTTTTCTCACTTTGGGGCACCAGGCAGGGTCCGCTCAGGTCCCCTCCTCAAGAGGACTAGTTTTGCCCCCCAGCTCATGAACATCATTCTGCCTGCCCCGGTGCTCCACTTTTTCCATTTTCTCTACATTATCCTGAGACCCCAGTATATGGACACGCATGCGCTCTGAGACTCCAGTGATGGCTTCTTCCTCCTACCCGGCCTAGCCCAGGTTGCTCCTTTGCTTGGTGCTGCCACCGAGCCTCCACCTGGTGGCAGCCAAGAGCTGGGGAAACCCCACATCCCTCCCTGGGACAGCAGAGCTTCCTGACAGCAGCTTGGTCCAACCCCTCACCAATCCTCCCCCAGCAGACCCCCAGTGACCAGTGCTCATTCCCAAACATGGGTCACTGCATAGGAAGAGGTAAGTTGCCAGTGTCTCAGCCCTCTTCACCACTGGCTTAGCTAATATCAAATTATTTCATCTTGTTCATTATTACTACATATATATACACACACACACACACACACACACACACACACACATATGATGTGTATTGAATGAATGCTGTTGGAGTTTACAATTTAAACAGAAGAGTAAGTAAACATTATTAACAAAGTTATCATCAAACACAATAGGAACAGAAACAGATATCATGAAGGGTTCTTAATACCTAAAAATGAAAATAAATATATTTCATATTAAATATTTATTTACCTAAGTTCCTTTACATTTTTTATTTCCATAACTGATATTTTCTCTGGTATTTGAGAGAAATGCAATTTAATTTTGACAGTTTCTTAGAGGAAAATAAAGTTGTCTCTGAGATGAGGGGTTTCTAACTACTGTCCAGGTGGAAAATGTCTTAAAATGTCCATTCTGTAATCACACTGGCTCGTTATTTTTCAGCAATTGCTGAATCCTGTGCATCAACCATAGCTACTTGTGTTATAGCATTTCCAGCAGATAAGGAAACTCTGTTTTTGTTCAATAGATATTTCTGATCGTATGTTCACATGAGATGCAACAGGACTCCAAGTGACTGGGATAACAGGAGAGCCATCGCCATTTCAGATTGCTATTACAATAGATATATTTGTCTCATCCAGATTTTAATCAGAGTTTGAACCTTCTGAATGTTGTTCCGTTTGGTCCTTTCCTTTGTTTTTGTTTAGTTTTTTTAGAAAAATCTTGCGAATTACCTCTGTAAACAAATATGTTTTCTCAGTAACACCGTTGCCTTGCGTGGATACATAACAGAAAGTTTGCCTCTCAGTTCTTGCACCTCCTCCCCTAACACCAGAAATCTTCTCCATCGTGACTGCATCTGAAATCTCTAGATAAATATATACTTTTGCATTTTTATAGATTATAGCATCCTTAGTACAAACTTGTCTAATAATTATTTCACAGTGGGTGTCCAGAGCAAGAAATACTAGAATTGTTGCAGGTTTTCTAATTTTTTGAGTCACAGTTTTCCTGGCGTCATCTCTTGCTGGTATGTAATAAGCTTTAAAGACTGTAAGAGATCTTGAAATTGTGTGCAATTATTTTTTTATTTTTAATAAATTTCAAGTAGATACTTTTCCCTGTGCTTCAAGGAGTGGCACCCTATAAATCTCAAATTACAGTATTTCTTTTAGAAAAGATCTCCAGGTTCTCAATTTTCTTTGCCTGCATCAGGTTGTCCCCCCAATAAAGAGGAAGTCGGGACCTTTGGTGAATTTAATTCTTGCGTTAGGGCCTGAGACACTTTCTGTACTAGATCTAGATATTTCTCCACCTTTTCCAACTTCCCCAGCATTTCCTCAGACTTTGAAATTGTGGGATCACGTTTATTCTCAAATGGTGAAATGATCCTTAGTAACATTTGGAATTAACTATTTTGGCTTAAGAAGGATTGTGTCTTTACTTTTGAGGCACCAAACATTCCCATATGTGCTCCCTCATCTACATCAAATGTCAGCTCAGCTGTAACCCCTTTTAACGGGACCTGAGACATTTGCTCTAGTCTCCATTATGGAAGATGAAACCAGGGCTCCGGGACCACCCACAGGGTCCGAAGTTAAGAGTGTCACAACAGACCCTTGATACGCTTTTTAGTCATGGTGTTCAAGATCTGAAGATGAAAACCCAGTGTTTTTCTCTTTTGTGCTGGCCTCTCACACTGCAATTGCTTTTTGTGCTCCCTTATGATAACTTTGATAATACAATGTCAGTTTTTAACACCAAAGCACCTGTAGTTTTGGAAGCATGAGCAGACTCTGCAGCAATCAGCATTCTGCCCCATCAAACAAATTGATAAACTTGCTACCACGTTAAAAGGTGAGCTTCAATAGCCTCCTGGAACAGATAACTTGTATATTTCAGCATGTTAGAGGTTTGCAGAAAAAAAGAACAGTTTAACCGTGATATAATGATTTCTTCAAGCATTTAGACAGGAGCAATTTTACATGTGTCCTATCACTTTGGTCATCTTGGAATGCTTCTTCCAGTTATCGCGTTTCTAGAAATATTAGGGACAGTGGGCCAGATATTCAAAAGGGTTCCGCCATGCGCAATAGGGTTGCCTGCGCAAGTCTGAAATTGCTCCATACTCGCTATTCAGCAGGAGGCAGTTGCACCACTGAAAACATGCTTGAGCAACAGCGCAATGCAAATGAATGCATGCTGAACTGGAGGGAGGAACCATGCATAAACTGCACAGTCGATATTCAGCGGGCTGTGCAGAGTTTCTGGCGCAACCCCAACCTGCGCCTGCACAACTTTGAGCCAAAAAAAGGATCAAGTCGAGGGCCACCCACAGGTGAGCTGTCGCATTGCAGAGTGCAACACAGCAGCTGCCACCTGTGGCTGGCCCTCAACCCACTCCTTGTGTCCCCCCTGCAGCCTGATCATGGGCAAAGTGTAAAACACCCCCAACTGGCCCGATAGCGGGCAACAGCAGAAAAGTCCCCCTCCCCGACTGGCCCGATCACGGGCATGGCTTAAATCCCCCACCAGCCCGATTGCGGGCAGCAAGTGTCTCCCGAAAGGATCCTTGGTGGTCCAGTGGACCGATAAGCCCGATCGTGGGCTAGAGATATTGAAAACCCTTCCCCGAACATATCCCTGGTGATCCAGTGGACCGATAAACCCGATCGCGGGCCAGAGATATTGAAAACACCCCCCCAACACATCCCTGGTGATCTAGTTTTGCCCACCCCACCCATCCACGAAGCCCCACCACCCGGCTCCCCCCCACAGCTGGCGGGCGGCAGCATCCCACCCGCTTGCCACCCCACCGACTGACTGCCGGTGGGCTGCATGCCCATTGGTGCAGAGCAGAGCCAATGGGCGTACATGCCCATCTACAAAAGCAGTCAGATTTGTGAATGAATGAATTACACTATATTGGCGTAGCAAGAGCTAATGCGTGCAGCCCATAACAGAGCAGTAAGGCAGTTCAGATCTCAGAATGAATTAATTCATTCACAAATCTGGACTGTCTTTAGAGTATGGCTGCACACCCATTGGCTCTTGCTCTGCACCAATGGGGATGCAGCCCTACCGGGTAGTCAGTCGGCGGGCGGAGGCGGCAGGTAGGTGGGATGCTGCCACCGCCGGCTGTGGAGGGAGGGAGCAGGTGGTGAGGCTTCGAATGAAATGGTGGTCGTAAACGAATCTCGAAAGATAATGACTGAGAAGGTATTTTCAATATCTTAACCGATCAATATCGATCGATGAACCACCAGGGGATATGTTTGAGGTATTTCAATATCTCTGATGCGATCAGGCTTATCGGTCCACTGAACTCCCGAGGATCTGTTCGAGAGTGTTTCAATATCTCTAGCCCGCGATCGGGTTTATCAGTCCACTGGACCACCAGGGATATGTTCGGGGGGGGTTTCAATATCTCTAGCCTGCGATCGGGCTTATCGGTCCACTGGACCACCAGGGATATGTTTGGGGGACACTTTGCTGCCCGCAATCGGGCTGGTGGGGGATTTAAGCTTGCGCCGGGCCAGTCGGGGGGGGACCTTTCTGCTGTTGCCAGTGATCAGGCCAGTGGGGGTAGTGGGGTGGATTTTCTACTCTTTTGCCCATGATCGGGCTGCAGGGGGTGTTGGTCCCCAATGGCTGCTTCCTGGCAGGGCGCCAGGTGCAAGTCCTCGGGGATCAGCGCACCTGCATGCTAATGGCATGCAAATGGGGCCATAATCAGATGCAAATGGCCCCCCTGTGCCTTGCATGAATTATGGCCCCATTTGCATGTCACCTTTTGAATATCAGAAATTTGCACATGGCGCAATGGTACTTGTGCCACCGCAAGTTGAATGCACCACTCTGACCACTTGCGGTGGCGCAAGTTCCACTGCGCCATGCACAGTGGCTGTGGCCAGGAAGTGATATTCAAAGGAGTTGCTCAAGGGTGCAACTCCTTTGAATATCGCTCTGGCCACACCCCTGCACAACTATTTTGTGCAGCACAAGGGCCTGCGCCACAAAATAGCGCAGTTGGAATATCCGGCCCAGTATACCTAGATCATTGCATGTATCAGAAAAACTGTCCACAAACACCTTATCATTTGCACCAAAGTCATATGGGAACAAACATAGTGGGTATAATTTGTTTTTGTATATTTTTGATGAGGCAAACAGTATTCAGAATTGAGAGGGGGGCAGATATATAAATTTGTGATTTAATTACCTGTGACACTGAAGCAGTGGTATACCACATGGCTTGTTGTTTTGGCTCATTCTATATTGGACAAACTCACAGTAAATTCAAGAGCCAAATGGGAGAACATCTGATAGCCAGGGAGAAGCAGGATCAAACATATGCCATCTGCAGACATGTTAAAAACCTAAATCTAAATGACCACTATATCATGAATTGAGAGGGCAGCCTTGAAATTGCAATCAGCAAATATGAGACATTTTGGATATTTAAAATGCAAGCCACCAAATATCAAAAGCTTAACGAAAATACTAAGTTACAGCATTTTTTGTGAGGTTGTATTTGGGTATTAAAAGGCATTTCAAGTAACCTATTAAGAAATAAAAGTGAGTAAATACTATAAACTGGTATCCAGTGAATATGGCAACTGAGACTGAGCGACTCTGATTTGAGTGACTCAATCTCAGCGCCTGCAATGTCAACTACATTGAAAGGGTAGTGACAAGGAAGGACAGGGTAGGAAGAATGAGAGGCAGACCAGAACAGGAGGGAAGGTATGTGAGGGATGGTGAGGTGGGATGCCACCGAGGAGGCTGTGTGATGGTGAGGTTGCCTAGCTATGTTGGGGAGGGTGCAGGGTTTGGAGCTGGGGAGGAGCACAATATTTTGTGCTTTTTATGGGAGTGGGTTTTAACCTTTTTTTTAATTATGTTTCTCTCCCTCCCCGATATGCACCTCCTGAGCTGGTTATTATTAGTGAGGAGTGCGGGTGGTGAAACCCCCACATAAATAATAACAATGAGTTGTATTGAAGGAGTGTACAATGCTGTTTTGGTTTTGGTGATGTACACTCACCCTAATGAGTGATCACGGTTTTACGATCGCCGTTATCACATAGAACCCTGTAAACTCATGTTGTTTGTTTATATTTTTATAGTGCAAGAACTATGCACTATATGAACATCACTGTGGTGTGAAATTGGCAGCTGAAAGTGGGAATCAAACCAGAAAGACTCATGAGGAGAGGACCAACAAATAATGGACAATGTATCTTGTACTTACATGTATTTATACAAGTGGCTAAGTAGGCCACTGATGTGGAAGACATTCTGACATGTATGCAGCTGATACATGTAATTTTGCTCACTGTTATATACATATTTTTTCTTAGCTTTAGTTAGTCATGTGTGTGCCTTTAAGTAAATTGAAATATACCCGGATTTAGTTGGAATAGCAAGAACAGTAATTAAGAATGTGCTTCCCCCTTTTTCTTGGGGGAAGTTATTTTTAGTCAGCTTTTGCATGTGTTTTACAGATGGGGTATTTAAACCATGTTGGATGGATTGTAACATATTGCTGATTAAATTTTAATCCATCAGAGTGAAAAGCAAGTGCCCTGCATTTTTCACAGCTCACTACCTTTGCAACATGTTTTTTACTATATGAATTAAATGTCTGTTCAATACAGCTGTGCAGAATGGGAAAATTCCAAATTGGTGGAATTTCGATGAAATAATTGGTGGTGAAATTCTGTGAAATTTCACAGACTTTCATTGAACTTTTGCAGGATTTTTAAAATTTTGTAATGTGGTCATAACTCGGCCCTTGTTGGCATGTGTGGACTCTTTCACTGGAGGCCCAATAATGTGCCAAATATCATGAAATTCAGAAAGGTAATTGTGAAGTTATAAGTGCTCAAAATCTATCACTTAATTTTTTTGTGTGAAATTTCATAAACATTTTTATCTGCATATACCTTAGCCGTCTATTGGATCAGATATCTTAAATTTGGCATGATTCCTTGATGATAGGTGTTCTAACAATGTGCCAGATTTCATGACAATATAATGCATCATTTGAAAATGATATGTGCTCAAATATGTCATTTTATTTTGTATTTAAAATGTCATGAAAACATTTAATCTGCATATAACTTAAGCACCTTTGGAGCTACACATGGGTAAATTAGCAGGAATAACCTTTCTGTAATGGTTATAGAATGATCTAAATATGGAGAAAATTGGATTAGAGATTTTAAAGTTACAGGGGTTCAAAATTTTACAATGTAAATATTTGCAAAATTTTGTGAAAACTTTCAAAAATGTAGATGTTTGTAACTTCTGTGTTCTTGCAGGCATAGACTTAACATATGACATACATATCCATAGTCAGTGTATCCTGGTGTCTAACACAACTGGATAAATTTGTTTAGCAGTTTAAATTTGCAGTAGAAACAAAAAAAAATATTGGTAACATTTTCTCATATATTTATCATAGCATCTAGATGAAGCATCCAGAATTCTTTTTGTGGAATTTAACATTAACAATGCATGTATGGCTACTTCATTTAATAGCTGGACTGAACTTTTAGCAGTTCTGCTGTTCCTCTCTGGGTGACTGTTCCCTCCCCCCCTTAGGCATAGCCAGATTGACTCAGTAGAACTACTGATCCCACTGATATCCTCTTTGTTCTTTACAGTGGCAAACTCCCTTAAAATGTGAGTCACCTACTCCTTTTCCTATCAACTTACCTTGTCAGAACAGTAGAATTCTTTCTTCCTGCTGCCCCAGACATTGTCTTCTCCCAAACTTGCATGTACATCATACTCCCTGGATCATAAATTTACTGGATGTGATCCTTAAATATCCTGTATTCAGGTTGGAATTGTTGACACTCTGTGCTTCCTTGCTCCAACCTTTGGGGTCTACCATTGTTGTGCTACCCAGCCCAGCTGTCCATTTTTTGGTGAAACTGTGCATTTAACTCCTGAACCTGGTGACCCCCTGCACTACCTGCCTCTCATACCCCTATCCTTTAATTAGAATCCTCAGATAAGGCTGAGTGAAATTAACAAATTCCATGAAATTCTAAAATTTTCATAAAGACTCATGGGATCTGACTTTAAGTACAGATGTTATTTTGCAATTTCTGGCAGCAAGCAATTAAAAAAATAGGCACACACAGTCTCCTTGTATGGTCTAAGAACCTACCAGATTTAATGGTGTTGCATTGTCTAGTTTTAAAGTGTCGGTGGTTTATAAATTTGTAGTTTACATTCTTGCAAAATTTAATTTTTAAATGTGAATGTTTGACCACTTTTAATTCAATCCTGTTTAAAGCTGCAAATATGAACTTTTTCAGAAATGACCATGTGGTAAAGTAGTTTAAATGTTTCAACTCTGGTTAAATTTGGATATGTTGTTTTACAATTAGAGGGAAATAACTAAAATTTAAATGTTGGCAACATGTTTGGCAGGCTATAACTCAGTCCCATTTGATGCTAGAAATTTGAAACTGTGTACATATACAAATGTAGTGATAACCTGTATACCTGTCAAATGTTATAACATTTCAATGAATACTATCAAAATTATACTAAAATTACAGAAATTTAAATTTCGGCAAAATGGTTGGCTACCTATAGCTCAGCTCCCATTGAAGTTTGAGACTTAAAATGTGGCACATATACCCATGCTGGATGATTCTCTAAAGCCAGACATTATGGAGAAATTTGGATAAGACATTTTAAAATGATCTCAAAATAACTGAAATTAAATGTTGATTAAATGCTTGGCCACCCATAACTCTGCCCCTTGCAACCAATAACTCTTGAAATTTGGCACACTTTTGTAAGCTGTTGGGTACTGCTTAGGTTCCAAATTTGGAGTTATTTGAACACATACTTTTAAAATTATATGGAAATAACTGACATTTAAACTTGGTGAAATTCCACAGAATTTTATGAGCATTCTGTGAAATTCAAGACCATGGCATGGTATACAGCTCTACTGTACAACTTGCACTGAATTTTACTGAAGAGGTCAGTAAATTGTGATATGTTGATTACCAAGACATCAGCTGTGGCAGTATAGCACAGTGGGTTAAGGCTATGAGCTGCAAATCTGGAGACCTGGGTTTGAATCCCATAGCCACCTAGATACATATTGTGTGATCCTGAGCAAGTCACTTAACTTCCTTGTGCTCCCAGGTCACATCTGGAAACAAACATCAGATTAATGTGCTACTCCTGGTTAAACAATGTTCCCTATGAGATTACTGGATGGGAAGGCTAGCAGATGCATCATATTCCAAGGCTGTGAGTACTCAGTTTTCTCATGGCAGCAATGCCATAGCTTTTTTGTAGAATGATTATTCACTTGTAAGAAGTGATATTTGGGCCAACAGTGCAAGACTTCCTGAGTCTCACTGCCCATTAAGCTGTCTCAAATCAAGTACGACCACCATCATACCAGTTCTGCCACCACTACCCCATGCAGGAGTCTCATTACAGCAGACAGCCTCAAAGAGGCACACTAATAGAGTAATTGCCGTAATGTGGTTGCGATGGATGGGATGAGAGCCAATTGCAGTGGGGTAAACATTCTTTGGGTTATTTGATCACTGCTAGAAACCTGGAAAAATCTTCACAATTTGAATACGCCATCTTTGTAATGGATAGTGGCAGTAAAATGTTAAATGACTCCTCCTCCTTCTGGGGCTATGTGGGTGGCTGTTTGTCTGTAGGTTAGTTTTTGTTAATTTACATGTTTTTCTGCTTGGAATACCTACGCCATTCTTGCACACAACATCTGTGAAAGTCTGCTGGACTGAATTTCTGCAAAACATCATCACCAGGTATCAGCTTTTTAATTTTAAATCACCTTTTTGGAAGCCATCCCAAGGAAACATATGTCTTGCAACTAGTCTGACAAATGTGGTGATGCTGGGTCCTGCAACTGAATCAACATTTTTGTCTGACCACTCCTAAAGCAGCTGTACTTGTGGACTTTAAAGAACAAAGGAAACATACAGACAAAAGGATTTCACATCTTGCATAAGCCCATGCCGCAGTTTATCACCTTTCAGGAATTTTAACACATTCTGTGACTGAATCAACATTTTTGTCTGACCTGCTCCTAAAGGACTGTACTTGTCTCTGAGGACTTTGAAGATCAAAGGAAACATACAAACAAAAGGATTTCACACCTTGCATATGCCCAGGCCACAGTTTATCACCTTTCAGGAATTTTAAAATATTATGTGACCCTGGATCTCAACAGTTCATCTTTTTCTCTGGATGTAACTAACCATCAGAATTTTCATTTTAAATCAACTTTACATGTACTTTGCCATTTTCTCCACTCTCTAATCCTGCTGCTGCTGGTGCTACTATCAGGGAATATTCACCCAAACTCTGGACGCCTCACTCTAAAATGACTAAGCTTAAAGGTCAACTTACTATAGTATCATTAAATATTAACAGTCTCCTCGCCAAGTTTGCACAATTCCAGACATGGGTGCAGGTGATCAACAGACATTATAAGACTCACTGAAACCTGGCTTTCCCCAAGGCACCAGATGCATCTATCTCCTTGATGGCTACAACTTGTTCTGACAAGATAGGATTACTAAGCGGGGGGTGGGTGCCTAGTGTATGTCAGGTCTGGAATAAAGGTGCAGACCCTTGATAACAGTCTTAATACAAAAGAGGTCCAAATTCTGAACCTCAAATTAAACATAGGGACACAGAATAAAGTCCTGCTGGTCTCTACAGTGTACAGTACATACCTCCAGGACACCAACCTGCTGAGCTAACCATGTCATAGCAAGCCAAGAGCAACTAGGCAACCACTGGGAGAAGATCATTGTAGGTGACTTCAACATAAACTCACAGAAAGAAGCAAAAGCCAAGGATCTAATTACTAGCCTTTTTCCTAAAACAGATGGTCACTGCTGACACCCGGCTTAACTACAAAACAGGGAACAGCTCTTTCATAGACTGGCTCCTGACCACACACCCTGAGCATATATCTGATGTCACTGTCCTGCCTGACAGCCTCAGTGACCACCCCCCTGTGAAGTGTACGGGGTCTAACAATTTCCCCAAGAGTTCACCCAAGGTGTGCAAAAACCACTGCCTGAGGCCTGGACTACTTGAACATTTCAAGCTGTACGTGACACAACTGGATTGGTCCCCACTGACTGGCGATATAGATGGTAATGAGGTACTTAACTACTTCATAATGGTTTTCAACTGTGATTGTGATATATTTGCACCATATAAAATTAAAACAATTAAGGGAACCTCCAATCCCTGGTTCTCCAACTCCATTATTGGACGTATGAAGAACTGAGACAATCTTTGGCATATAGCAAAAGCAGTTGGTACACCCGCTGCATTTAATACCTACAAGGCAGCTAGAAACGCCTGCACCAGACACATCAACAGGCTAAAGACTCCTACTATGAGGATCTACTAACCAAAACCTGGGGTTCTGGAAGAGACTTTTGGTGCTCTCTTAAATCCTTAATGTGCAAAGCCCCCAAGACCCCCCAGACCTACTACTGACTGAAAAGGGGTCCCTACAGGAACCCATCGAAATTGCCAATGAGCTCAACAACGAATTCACTGACCTTTCAAGTGTACTCCCTGGTGACTACTTCAAAGATATGCATGTTTGGCAATGCCCAACTGCCCCTCAAGATCCCACAAAGAAAGATGAACCACCTTTTTACATTAGACGTGTCACCAAAGCCGAAACCATCAAGCATATTAAAAGGGCGCTTGGCAAGACCAGGATGGGGCAGAGCTGCTTGACATGAAGCTGATTGGTCTACTTCTTCACGAACTTGCTGGTCTTCTTACCATGGTGTTTAATGCCTCTCTAAAATCAGAAGTATTTCCAAATGCATGGAAATCAGCTAACATAACGCCTATCTTTAAAGCGGGGGATAAAACCCAAACATCCAACTACAGACCTATATCCATGCTTCCTCCCTTTCAAAAGTACTCGAAAGAATGGTCAGGAGCAGCTTACTGAATACCTTGATAACAATAGCCTACTCTGCCTGCAACAGCACGGCTTCCATTAAAAGCACTTCACACTCACTGCTCTAGTTGATTATTCATCCCAACTATATAACACCTTGGATTGTGGTCAGGCAGTTGGATCAGTCTTCATTGACCTTACGAAGGCTTTCGACTCTGTTAATCACAACCTCATCCTACGTTGCCTTCTGTCTACAGGTCTATTCCCAGATATGGTACTATGGTTTGGCAGCTACCTCTCTAACAGATCATGAGTCAAAACTGGTGATACCCTATCTGTAGCTAAAGAGGTGCACCTTGGGGTTCCGCAGGGGTCAATCCTCAGTCCTCTACTCTTTAGCCTTTTCATCAACTCTGCCCCAATGGCTTGCTCAGCAAGTACAGTTCTCTATGCTGATGATGCAGTGATCTCAGTCGCTGGCAAAGACCAACAATCCATCACAACTGAACTCCAAAACAGCTTCCATAAACTTGAATCTTGGTTTATGGAAAACAAGCTACTATTAAATGTCAAAAAAACAAAGAGTATGCTCTTCACCACCTCCAAAAGCAAAAAGAAATACCTGCCCCTGCATATTCATAACCAAAAGGGTGAGATCCTAGACCAAGTATCTAACTTCAAATATCTCGGCATTACCTTTGATGACATGCTCACCTTCTCAAACCACATTGACTCTGTTATCAAGACTGGAAATATAAAACTTGGTGTACTTTATCATCACAGACATTCAATGACACTGGATGCACTCAGATTAGCCACCAGTAGCTCAATACTGTCTACCATTGACTATGGGTTGCCTATATATGGGATGGGCACAAAAACTGCTCTTAACAGGATCAACACACTCCTCAATAAGGCCTGTCATCTTACTTTGGGGGCTACTCTCAACACCCACACCTGCTCACTGTACACTGAAACTGGGTGGCTCCCACTCCATCTTAGAGAGCAATACCAAACCTGCCTACTTCTAAAAATAGTACTGCTTGGGCTGAAATCCCCCACACTGGGCAGACACTTTAAGCTGGTCATCCCATTGAAATCTACCCATAGTGCAGTCACTGACAAGATGGTGATTCCCTTCAAAAGGACAAAACTTGTCCAGAACTCCATCCTGTATCAAGGACTGAAATGGTACAATGAACTACCTGCTGACCTCACTGATACTACCAAGATTAGTACCTTCAAAGCTGGGCTCAAATCTCTCCTTGGCTCTAAAATGAATTGTACCTGCCTGCACTAATGTGGTAGTACATCACCCCCCGTTTTCCATTTACCCCCCTCTACATCCTTCTGCTATATACTACTTTTTTCTTAACCCGCTCCCCCACCCACAATCACCTGATGATGGCCTCACTTGGTTGAAAGCTCCTCCTCTCCCACCTCAGGCGATGCCACCTCAGTTGACCCCAACCTCCTCTTATCTAATCAGTCTATCTGTTAATATATACTAATTTGATGTGTATATTAACCCCCTTATAAATGGGGGTTCTAAAAACCTTCGGAGCTTGCCTAAATGCTCTATACCAAATTAATTATTCGGCGTAAGGCCAGCTAGATAATGGCGTTAGAGCACTTTTAAAGCCTCAGCACTGTCTCTTTAAGAGTTGCCTGCTCACAGGCTTTAGTGGTTTGAATGGGGGACTTGGGTTTCTCTGCTGAATCCCACCTGGGCTGCTGTCTGATCGCTCCGCCTCTGCAGTCGCTAAGAGTGCAGAGGAGCCCATCTGAAAAGATGTAATTGTGTCCCCGAAAACATGTAGAGCATTGGTAAGATTGCAGTTTGTCTAACTTGCTTTGGTTGTAGTGGACTTTGTGCTTGCCCTCCATTTTGGACCAGGACTGTTCTGAAGGGTCCAATAGAAGCCAGGAGCATTTAAAATGGCGTATAGTGACCAACCAGAATCAGGACTCAAACGGGAGCCACTGACCAATGGGGATATGGCTAGTGATTCTGGGAAGTGGAGTACTAGACCATGGTGCCTTTTTGCACCAATGAGGGCAGTACTGAGGACTGGCATCGCAGCCTCCAATGGAATCGGTAGCCCGAATGAGGATTCCCCGCCTGAGCTGCCAAGAGGAGAGAGCTAGGGCTGTGGAGCGGGAAGGAGCCTGGGCCCTGCGCCTTGAGTGTTCGTGACGGGAAGCATGTGTAAGGCCAGTGTCGGGCATTTTGAATCGCCAGTGGACTCCAGACTAAATCCGCTAAGCAGCGGTCAGAGGAGGCTGTGCAGGAGCATGGCTACCTACCAGGCTCACCCTGTAGAAGACTGGAGAATCTGCTTGAATCGCGCGGTCTGTCAGGAAGAGTGAAGCTGCATCGGTTTGGCTTTGGTCTGCAGTGCAAGCGATCGGAAGTACAGCAGCTGCCTGGGTATGGTACCCTCTGCCTTGCATATAAATGTGTGGAGAAGTATTTGAATTCCAGGCTTGGTCCCGCGAGTGGTGCGAGGCGCTTTGTCTACTGGAGTTGTGAGTACTAAATCAGGGTAGCTCCTGTCAAATGGTCCTAGTGAAGGCAGGACCTTCTGGCTCTGTACTGGTGACACTAACTGAGCCTGCTGGCTCTATTTAATCTTCGTAGGAATCAAATTTCATTTTGTGTCAGGGCCCCAACCAGCTGCATCGAGGGACTAGCCTTTAGGGCTTGGGTACCCAGAGACAGTGATTTATAGGTTAGGCCTGCATAGAGCCCTAGATAGATACTTATATATTAGAGTGGTAAGCTAATTAACCCGACACCCCAGTTCTTGTTATTTCCGAATAAATCAGATTGATTGTTTGCAAAGGTATACTGCTAGTGTGTGTTTATGGTGAATTACTATACAGTGATTATTGTGTAACAGCAACTTACTTTCAGGGGGTTCCCGGAGCAAGCTGATTGGTTCAAGCTTGGGGGTAAATGTATATGGTAAGGGCACTGTGATTGATCTGTGGGGCTACTAGTGGGAAGAAAGGGGGGTTGCAGCAACCCAGAGGGCTGTGACCAAGTCATACTCGACTGTCTTAACCCTGACCTCTGGGTGGAGGCACCAGCCAACGGATCTAGAGCCCTCAACCTGTTAAAGTCAGAGCAGGCAGGTTTAGTAGCCCTTGGGATAGCGCCCCCTGGGGTTACATTTTGAGGCACTGCTGGATTAGCATCCTAGTGCGAGTGGACTAAGCACCTAGATATGGATAAATTAAAGGAAAAGCTGAAGGGATATCATGGCTAGATTAAGCTGGACCCTATTAAGATGATGGTGCATAAACTGATGGGGTGGGTAGTCGAAGAGTTGGACTCTCAGAAAATTGTGTTACTACTAGATGTACCTCTGGGGACAATGGACACTGACCTTATTTCTGCAGTGGAGCGTGTTAAATGTTTAGGTAAGGTAGAGGTGAAGGCGTATGGCTGATCTACTCGATCAGATTTTGCAGGTGTTACTCTTATGTAGTACAGCCATTGACCCTGAGAGGTACCCCAGTGATCTACCTGGAAGGAGCCAACAGGGTGGAAGGTCATTCACATCCGGAGTGGGTCAGTTACCCCAGAGGTCTCCCAGACTACTAGCTTCAAAGATAAACTGCTTACATTTTTAGCTGTGGAGGGAGGACTCCCAAGAGTTACTGCAGGCCTTGGACCTTTCCAGTGACTCCCACCCCCAGGCTTCCCTGCACTCTCCTGGGCCCCCAAGAGTTCTATTTTGGCCCCACCACCCTAGTGGTTCCTCTATACATCTAGATTTGTACTGTAGGCTAAAACTTTTTCTGGCACAGTGCCAGTGCCTTCAGGAGAGGATGATTTGGAGGCATGGATGGACATGCCACCCCCTAGTCCAGGAGTGGCAATGCTCTGAGGGGAGAAATGAAAGAGACTGATGGAGAGTTTGCAGGTCCAGCTTTGGAAGCATTCATCTTAAGTGGCTACTAGCCTGAGCTACCGCAGCAGTATATCTTTCTGCTTTAGAGGAGTGTTTGGAAGTACAGAAACTGGGAAGACTTATTATGGAAATTCAAGTCCACCAAGCAATGGAGGAATGAGAAGTTGTCCACCTTTGTTACTAGGGTGGAAAGGGCTTGCAGAAGGCCTATCAAAAGGGATCACAGCCACAGCCTTGAACCAGGTCAGGTTGGAACATGTTTTGAAATCTGCTAGATTTTCCAGTGTGATCTTGTTAAACTTAGTTACATGATTGACGGGCTGCCCCGCTTGAGTACTGTCAATTGATGAGGGAGATTCGAGAAGTAGAAACTGATGAGGAGGGTAAGAACCCTATGGGGGCTGTGAATCTGTGCCAAACCCTGAGTCTAGCTGAACCCGATGAGTCCCACCTTTCGAGGGGGCCTGATGTTTCCCAGTATCCCCAGAGTCAAGGAGGGTGGTGCATGCTATTTCCTCTGACCCCCAAGTAGAAAGTAAGTTGAGGGCCTAGGATTAGAACTTTAATAGAACTGGTGAGACTTGAGCAAACTGCTACCCACCCTGTTAGGGTTTGGGGAACCAGAGTTATCTAGAAACAACGCCTAGCCAAGGGGAGCCCTCGCCCAGGATGGCCTCAGCAGACAAAAGTATTCTTCCAATAAGACCCCTGGGACCCCAAGTTCTGTTACCATTGTGGGAAGGATGGACACTTTCAGACTGAGTGCCAGTTGCCAGAGAATTTAAGGAAGGTCAACAGCAGGCTGATCACCTGGCATCACAGGGCCTACACCTGACCCCCTAGGAAAAGTTTTGTGATCCGGGCCAATGCCCAAGCAACTGCCAATGCTGTGCCACCTAATGGTCTGATGTGGTGGGGCCTTCAATGGAGGCCCCGGTCCGTGAATGGGATACCCACCCGGCTGTGTTGGACAGTGGTCTCAGGTGACCATTATGTTCCAGGACTGGTATCAGACACACCTGCCTGAGGTGCCACTACAACCCTTGGATGGTCTACATGTATGGGGGCTGAGTGATAAGGCCTATCCGTATTTGGGGTATATCCGGATCTGGTTGTCTTTTCCTACTTCTGTTGCTGGGGTGGATGAACAAGTGGAAACCCTGGCCTTAGTATGCCCCCCACTGACTGTATGATGGGGTACCTTGTTGATTGGGACCAATGCTCACATGTTTGGTCGATTAGCACAACTGTATTCTGAAAAGCAGGTATCCACGACTGGGTGAGCTCTTAAATACCTGCCTTGATCCAGAAGGCCTATGAGACTCAGAGAAAGGCTAGCCAGGAGAGAACCTGAAGGCACGTGGGTGTTATTTGGAGAAGGATCCAGAGCCACTAAGCTATTAGCCCCAAATGCCCAGTGTGTTTTGCAAAGGTGAAGTCTGGATTAAAAAGATGTTAAGAATAAACTATTGATGCTGGATGCACCTGGGAGGGAAAGTTGCCTGAGGGGCTGCTGGTTAAACCCAGTATCTTGCCTGTTAGAGCCCATGCTTATGCCAGAAGTGATGGTTCAAAGCTTGAGTAAATAGAGGCTGCACTTGGCTAGTGTGCATTGTGCAGACACTGCAGTGCTTCCTATAGCAAGGATTCGGAGAAGGATGGCAGAGTAACTTCAACTTGTTTGATTTCGTGACTCCCCATTGCCTGCTGCATGGAAAGCGAGGATCAGTGAGAAGCTTGCCCAAAGAGACCAGGTATTTTCCTAAAAGAATGGGACGTGGGATGTGCAAGGAGCTGAGCACCACATACGACTGCATGATGAAAGGCTCTTCGAGAGAGGTCTCGCACCTGGCCCCTGTTGACATAGATGATGTGAGACAGCATCTGCAAGAGATGCTTGCTGCTGGTGTGATACAAGAATCCAGGAGCCCTTATGCTTCCCCATTGTAGTAGCGAGGAAAGAATGGGCTGTTCAGATGTGTGTGGATTACCGTATTTTAAATCGGGCGGACCATCCCAGACCAGTATACCATGCCACGACAGGATGCCTTGGACTGTCTAAACGGCAGTAAGTGGTTCTCTGTGTTAGATCTTCACAGTGGGTACTATCAGATCCTGATGGCCTCGGAGGATTGAGAGAAGACTGCGTTCATTTGCCCCCTAGGCTTCTATGAGTTTATACGGATGCCTCAAGGAATTTCAGGTGCCCCAGCTACTTTTCAGCGCCTGATGGAACGTGCTGTGGGGGACATGAATTTGCTCGAATGTTTGGTTTATTTAGATGATGTTATAGTGTTTGGCAGCTCCTTGGAAGAACATGAAAGTTGATTGTTCAAGGTCCTGGATCAGCTGGAAAACTTTGGTCTTAAATTGTCTATAGACAAGTGACAATTCTTTCAAACCTCTGTAAAATATGTGGGCCACATAGTATCCACTGAAGGCATAGAGACTGACCCCAACAAAGTGGAAGCTTTAACCACTTGGCCCCAAACAAAAAATTTGAAGGCACTACAGCGGTTCCTGGGGTTCTGTGGGTATTACCGATGATTTATTATGACTACCGGGTGATCCGCCCCTGCTTAATCTCACGGGGTAGCCCCCACCCATAAAAGTATAAGAAGACTGTACAATCTGGGAATGAAAGAAATTATTTCCACCCAATGATGAGTTTGGCACCCGCTGGACTCGCCGACTGTGAGGAAGCTTTATGACATTATATATCATCTCACGTGATGCCGCAGGGTTGGCTTATGCTGACCCTGCTAAACCCTATGTGCTTCATACTGATGCTAGTCTGCAAGGATTGGGGGCTGTACTATATCAAGAGCATTCAAACGGTCTGAGACCTGTAGCTTTTGCCAGCCGCAGCTTGACCCCTTCTGAAAAGAACTACCCAGTGCACAAACTAGAGTTCCTAGCTTTGAAGTGGGTCATTGTTGATCAATTCCATTACTATTTGTATGGGGCTAAGATACTGGTGAAAACTGATAATAATCATTTGACATATGTTCAGACCTCAGCCAAGCCAGATGCCACTGGTCATAGGTGGCTCTCAAAAGTATCCCCTGCCAACCATGTTGCTGAATACAGAGCAGGCCTAAACCATATAGATGCTGATGCTCTCTCCCAGAGGCCTGTGTCCCGAGCCGATTAGATCAGATTGTCAGAACCTGACATTAGAGCCCTTTGCCTGAAATTCGGCAAGGAAGAACAGGTGTCTCCTGATGCTGTGGACTGCATGGTGGATTGTTTGGCCCATCTAAGAACTGTATACCTGCTGCTTACTGCCATTTTCTGCAATAGATACTAGTACACTGCCTCAGTTCAATAATGATAGTCTCCAGCTGGCTCAGTCCTGAGATCATATGATTCACACTGCCTTAAAGGCGCTGCAAGTAGGGAGAGATGTGTCTCAACTGCGCGTCTACTGATCTGAGAACCGCCCTGTTATACAAAGAAGGTCCAAAGTTAGCTGAACAATAAACTATTATACCAGGAGAGTGTAGACAAAGAGGGCGAGTGGACAAACAACAACTGGTGCTGCCCACTGCTTTTAGAGAACTGGTGTTGAGGTCCCTGCATGACTACATGGGACATCTGGGCATAGACCAAACTCTTGACTTACTGCAGACCTGATTTTACTGGCCCAAAATGAGTGCTGACATAGAGCAGTATGTTAAGACTCGGCCGCTGTTTACAAAGAAAGCCCTGCCTCAGAGAGCTGCCCTCCTGGTCAATATCACTATCACTGGTCTGCATTGATTTCCTGAGTTTAGAACCCGATCTGAAGAAGCCAGAAGGGAAGGAAACATATTCAATTCAGTGCTTTACAGTAACTGGTAATTGCTATTTTTCTTTTAAACTTAGATTGTGGGCTTTAAGTGACACTGTACTTTCTTTGTTGTCTTTACTTAGTATTGTTTTTGGGCTGTTGAACATTTAAAACATAGTGGTGGTGTATTTCTTTGCTGTCTTTAATTGCTGAAAATTTAGTCTTGGCTTGTCTGACTTGCCCTGTAATTTGGGTGAGGGGTGTTAATTGTCTGGCCTCTGACCTCAGCTACGTGATAACTGGAGGTGGGGCTTAGTCAGAGTTGAGGAAGCAAGTGAGTTTTATTTTCTCAGAAGAAGCCAGAAGGGGAAGGAAACATATTCAAGTTCAATGCTTTACAGTAACTGGTAATTGCTGTTTTTCTTTTAAACTTAGATTGTGGGCTTTTAGTGACACTGTACTTT
The DNA here is from genome assembly GCA_016271365.2 of Neoceratodus forsteri. Lineage (NCBI taxonomy): Eukaryota > Metazoa > Chordata > Ceratodontiformes > Ceratodontidae > Neoceratodus > Neoceratodus forsteri. The sequence goes on from CM028129.1 coordinate 5,876,146, forward strand.
CTTTGTTGTCTTTACTTAGAATTGTTTTTGGGCTGTTGAAAATTTAAAAAGTAGTGGTGGTGTATTTCTTTACTGTCTTTAATTGCTGAAAATTTTCACCCCCCTTCCCCCAACTCTTAATTATATGCCCTGTTAAATCTGATTGACAGGAGCTAAACACAGGGTATAGTAAGGGGTGTGGAATAGGAGGGGCATAAAGGTGAAGAAGCCCACCCTCAGCACGACAAGTGTTTTGACTCATTTATTTATTTCTTAGTTTATTTTCTTTTTTAAAAGAAAAGTATCTGAGGATCAGTGGCAGGATTTTTAGGACAGTAAATTAATAAAAAGGGAACTAGGAGAGCTTCAGTAGCAGACAAGTAGTGGAATAGCAGTATAATTGCAGTATAATGTGGGAGTGGTGCATGCAGGTGGCTGTGGGCAGCCATATTCAGGAAAGACCTTCTGGATACTGAGGTGCTGCCCTATCTGCATGCATCTCTCTGGACCTGGGATGAGGTAGCCAGACTCAGAGCGGAAGTAAACTGGGTCAGAGTACCATCACCCCTATCCAGAGACTACCCAGTCCAATGCAACTGCCTCAAAGGATGCCGAGAACGAGGAGCACTTGGAAGACAGTGGGCTCAGGGAGGGTTACAGCGGTCAGGCAGAGGCACATCCCAGATCCTATTCCACTCAAGAACTCATATGCCACACTGGCAAATGGGGACAACCAAATAGAAGTACCCAGAGACGTGGAAGGAAAGGATGTGGAGGTTAGCCAAGGAGGTGACCTCAGCGGGAAAAGCAGTGGACCCCAGAGGAGGAGGAGGAAGTGAATCCTGGTGGGGGACTCCATCATAAGAGGGATCCAGCTAGGAACACGGGGGGGGGGAGGACAGGAAGGTGGGGTGCCTACCAGGTGCCACGGCATGGAGGGATGGAAGGAAGATCCTGGGGATCACTGGGAAGGCAAGACGGAGGGTGAGCTGGATGTCATTATCCATCTAGGTACTAATGACCTGGCAAATGGGGAGCCAGGAAGTTCAGGAAGAGTTTAGGAAATTGGGAGGGTCTCAAGCAAGTAGCTACTTCTGTCACTTTCTCAGAAGTACTTCCTGCGAGAGGCAAGGAGAGCATAGGTGCATGCACCGGAACTTTAACTCATGGTTGAAGAACTGGTGCTGTGAGGAAGGAGTTTGAGTCATTGGTGACTGGGGACCCACCTGGAGGGATGGAGGTTTGTTCAAGCCTGATGGCCTGCATCCATTCTGGAGGGAATCAAGCACTCAATGATAAGTTTCAATGCTACATTGACAAGCATTTAAACTAGCAAAGGGGGTGCAGGCCAGCAAGGAGGGTACCTACTTGCCTACCCCCATAGAGCTAGCAGTGGAACCAGTGAACCAGAGGAGTGGCTATCTCTACAAAGCAGTGTGCAAAAGATGGAGATTAGCACCCAAGAGGTGGATAGGCAGAAAAGGGGCAAAATTCAGCAGAAGGGCAGACAGCAAGGAGAACCAGGGATAAAGGACAACCAAGGAAGGGGCTGGAGTAGAACAGCGAAACAGTCTAGGGAGGTCAAATCATGGAAAGCAATGTGTGCAAATGCCAGGAGCCTTAGCAACAAGATGGAAGATCTGGAGGCTGTCATGGTGCAGTCAGACCTGGACATTGTGGCCATCACTGAAACCTGGTGTAATGATAACCACGACTGGGAGATGGCCATACCTGGCTGCAACATATTCAGAAGAGACAGGGCAGGCAGGAAGGAGGAGGAGGTACTGTATGTGAAAAATGACATAAGGGCCACAGAGATCCAGGAGGAACAAAATGGGGAGATACTGTCAGTTAAGCTGGAAAGGAAAATGGGGCCATCCATCCGCACAGGCTGGTCTATAGAACACCAGCTCAGGAGGAAGAAACAGATAGGAGCTGATGCTAGCCATCCAAAGGATGGCAGACAAGTGAGGGTAGTACTGGTTGGAGATGTCAATATTCCAGACGTGGACTGGAGCATCCCAGCAGCAGCATCAACTAGGAGTAGATTTATCCTGGACTCCCTTCAGGGTGCCTTCCTCAAGCAACTGGTCATGGAACCAACTCGGCAGAAGGCAATACCAGACCTTGTGCTCACAAACAGGGACAGTGTGATGGGGGTAACAGTGGGAGAGCACCTGGGGAACAGTGACCACCAGTCATTGTGGTTTGAAATCACAGAAAGAGCAGAACCAAACCACACAAAAACACGTATCCTGGATTTTAGGGTGGCAGACTTTGGGAAAATGGGGAGATACTTGAAAGAGGCATTAAGGGAATGGGGCAGGAATCAGGGGTTGAGGAACAGTGGGCAGTATTTAAAATGGGGATTACAAGAGCAACAGAATTATGCATTAAGCAGGTTAGCAAGAGGAAAAGGAAGAGGAGACCATTATGGTTTTCCAAACAGGTAGCAAAGAAAGTGAAAGCCAAAAAGATTGCATTCAGGCAATACAAAAAGACACAGGCAGAAGGGGATAGTGAGAAGTACCAGGAGAAGCAAAGGGAGGCAGGGAGGTCAGTAAGGGAAGCCAAAGCTCAGACAGAACAACACATTGCAAAATCAGTGGATAGAGGACAAAACCTTTACAGGTACATAAGTGAAAAAGAAAGGCAAAGGAGGGATAGTGAGACTGAAGGGGGAAGATGGGGCCGTGGAGGATGACAACAGTAAAGCGCATATACTGAACAGGTATTTCTGCTCGGTCTTTACTGAGGAAGAGGAGGGTAATGGGTCTGAAGGGAGTACAAGGGGTGAGAATGGTGCAGAAATGGACACAAGTCCCTTTACCGAGAAAGGGTCCTGAAGGAACTGGAAGTAATAAGAGTTGATAAAGCAATGGGGCCAGATGGGTGCACCCCAAGGTCCTTAAAGAACTAAGAGAGGTGGTGGCTGAACCTCTGGCTATCCTGTTTAGCCGATCACTGGAAACAGGGGAGGTACCCAAAGACTGGAGGATAGCAGATGTAGTCCTCTTATACAAAAGTGGGAACAAAGAGGAAGCGGAGAACTACAGACCAGTCAGCCTCACCTCGGTAGTGGGGAAGATCATGGAAGCACTACTGACGGAGAGATTGGTGGAACATCTGGTTGTCAATGGACTACAGGACCCAAGGCAGCATGGTTTCACCAGGGGGAGGTCATGTCAGACCAACCTCGCTGAAATTTTTGACTGGGTGACTAGGGAGGTGGATCAGGGGAGGGCAGTGGACATGGCCTATCTGGACTTCAGCAAGGCCTTTGACACTGTGCCACATAGAAGACTATTACACAAACTGGGGAATATGGGTGTGGGCAGGACAGTAGTGTGGTGGGTAGGTAACTGGCTGGGTGGCAGGACACAGAGGGTGGTGGTAAATGGCTGTCACTCCACAGAGGGAAGAGTGACCAGTGGAGTACCACAGAGATCACTGCTGGGACCAGTCCTATTCAATATCTTCATCAGTGACATTGCGCAGGACCTAGAAGGCAGAATTTCACTGTTCACTGATGACACAAAGCTCTGTAACAGAGTAGACACACCAGAGGGTGTAGACAGAATGAGAAGGACCTGCAGAAACTTGAAGAATGGTCAGGGTTTGGCAGTTGAAATTCAATGCAAAGAAGTGCAAGATAATGCATATGGGGCACAAAAACCTGGCACAATATATCAGTTGGGGGTGAGGATATAGCATGCACCAAGCAGGAAAGGGATCTTGGGGTTATCATCTCTGATGACCTCAAGGTAGGGAAACAGTGTGACAAGGCAGCAGGTAAAGCAAATAGGATGCTGGGATGCATAGGCAGGGGCATCACCAGCAGGAAAAGGGAGGTCAAAATTCCACTATACAAGACACTAGTGAGGTCCCACCTGGAGTACAGTGTACAGTTCTGGAGACCTTACCTACGTAAGAACATAGACAGGGTAGAGAAGGTTCAGAGGAAGGCAACAAAGATGGTGCATGGATTGCATCACAAGTCCTATGAGGACAGGTTGAAGGAACTGAACATGTACTCCCTGGAGGAGAGGAGGGAGAGAGGGGATATGATAGAGGCATACAAGTATCTTACAGGGAGGAACATGGTGCAGGAATACACTATTTTAAGTGAAAATGATGTTCCCGGACTAGAGGGCATGGGATGAAGTTGGAGGAGGATGATTCAGGAAGCGTGAGGAAGAATTTCTTCACAGAGCGGGTGGTGGACAAGTGGAACACCCTGCCAGGGAAGTGGTGGGGGCTGAAACAATCACCGGTTTAGAATGCATGGGATAGACATAAAGGAATTCTGGAGGTCAGGGGTAAGGGGCAACAGACTTCTAGGAAAACATAAACTGAACTTACAAGCTCAAATGGGCAGACTGGGTGGGCCATAGGCCCTTATCTGCTGGCACTGTCTATGTATCTATGTAATATCAGCAACATATTGGTGGTCACTGATCATTTCACCCGATATGTCCAGGCCTTCCCCACCAAAGATCAGAAAGCAACCATGATAGCTAAAGTCCTTATCGAGAATTTCTTTGTTCACTATGGGGCCCCCCAGCGAATCCATTCCAATCAGGGGAGAGATTTCGAAAGCCGTCTGATCAAAGAGATGCTATCCTTGTGGGGGGTGTGGAAATCAAGAACCACCCCATGCCACCCCCAGGGTGATCCCCAACCTGAGAGATTCAATCACACCTTGCTCAATATGTTGGGCACCTTGCACCCTAAAGACGTATCTAGATGGAGCCAGCAGATCAGTGCCTTAGTCCATGCCTGCAATTGTACCAAGAGTGATGCCACTGGGTTTTCCCATATCGACTGATGTTTGGAAGGAAGCCAGGTTGCCAGTGGATGTTTGTTTGGGGTTTCTTCCGATGGGGTTCAAGCAGCTAATCATCTACAGTATGTGCAGAAGCTGAAGGCCCAGCTCAATTATACCTACCAACTAGCCCATACCATGGTTGCTAAGCGGAATTTGGCCAATAAAGAAAGATATGATAAGAAAGTGAAAGCAGTGGAATTGAAAGAAGGAGATAGAGTGCTATTGAGGAACCTCGATTGCACGGTAAACATAAGATTGCTGACAGATGGCATCACCTCCTCATATTGTCATGGGAAAATTGAAAGATTTGCCTGTGTATAAAGTCGACCTGAAAACAATTCAACAGATGTGAAAACTTTACACTAAAATCACCTGCTGCCAATTGGACAAATTTTGATAGAGGCTGAACCTTCCAATGTCCCCCGGGCCTATAACTAGAGCTGCTGCCAAAAAGAAATCCAGATGGGTCGACTCCTCAGAACTCAAACTCCAGAGGCCTTCCCCTTTCCCCTCTGATGAAGTTGATCCTCAGTCTGTGTCTGAAGACAGTGAACATGATGTTGAGTATTACTCCTCTTATGAACTGAGTCAACTCTTTGTGGCAATCCCCTAGCTAACTCTGGGGACGAAATTGGGTTTCCTGGACTGTCTGAGCCCCCAGCTTTGTCCCTGGAGTCTACGCCCCAGAGGGCGAAGTGGGTAGCACCAAGGGCGAAGAAGTGGGATCTTTGTGCCTGGCTGAATTATCTGGGCTGGCTGAGCTGTCTGACTTTTCAGAAGAGGGAAGTGATGTGGGGGAACCCGTTAGGGATATGCCTGAGCAAGAAGAATACTTTGAGTGCCCTGTTAGCATCCCAGTAGTGCCAGAAATGTCCTTGACTGAACCAAGTAGTGTGGGTCCTGATATAGAAGGTCATGTCCCCGAAAGTACTATGGGCCCTGGTTCCCCTTCTCCTATGGAGGTTCCCCCTACTAATCTAAGTGAGGCTGAAATGGAGCCAGGGCCTGTAGCAGATTTTAATGAGACCCCTAGACGCACTGGCCGAGAAGTACGGCCTGTAGTAAGGTTGAGTTATGAGTCTCTGGGTCAGCCTGTGGACCTGCCATTAAATGTAGTCCATAAAGGGGTGTATGTGTCCCCGAGTTCCTTGCCCAAGTTAGTCTTAGGGAATGATGCCCAACTGTTAGTGTTACCCTCTGAGTATGGGCCTGCTGCACCCGATAGCTCTCAGATACCTGATAGGGAAGGGCTACCCCTACCCAGGTGTCCTGGGCAAGAGGTAAAGACCTGAGTTATAAAAAAGAAGACAAGGTTGGGTGTCTGTAATATTGTATAAACCATTGAGAATCTGTGTATTACAGTATTTAATGTATGTAACCCAAGGTCTGATGATCTGTCAAGGTGAACTGTTTGCCTTAAAGTAATTTAAGGGTAACTACTTGATGCGGACGTCAAGTTCTTTCCAGGCCAGGAAGGGTGTAGCCCCCCTATAAATGAGGGTTCCTAAAAGCCTTCCCGGAGCTTGCCTAAATGCTCTATGCCAAATTGGTGTTCATGAGGTCGCTAGATTGCGGGCATTGTGAGTGCTTAAAAGCCTCCAGCACTGTCTCTTTTAAGAGTTGCCTGCTCACAGGCTTTAGTGGTTTGAATTGGGGACTGGGTTTCTCTGCTCAAATCCTGCCCTTAGGTTGTTGTCCGACTCCGCCTGTCTCTGCAGTCGCTAAGAGCGCAGAGGGAGCCCATCTGAAAGATGTAACTGTGTCCCCGAAAACATGTAGAGCATTGGTAAGATTGCAGTTTGTCTAATTTGCATTTATTGCAGCTGGGACTTTGTGCTGTGCCCCTCCATTTTGGACCAGGACTGTTCTGAAGGGTCCAATAGAAGCCAGGGGGCATTTAAAATGGCGTATATAGTGACCAACCAGAATCAGGACTCAAACGGGAGCCGCCTGACCAATGGGGATAAGGCTAGTGATTCTGGGAAGTGGAGTCCTAGACCATGGTGCCTTTTTGCACCAATGAGGGCAGTATTGAGTGACTGGCATCGGCAGCCCTCCAATGGAATTGGGTGGCGCCCGAATGAGGATTCCCTGCCTGAGCTGCCAAGAGGAGGGATGTTGTGGCTGTGAGCGGGGAAGGAGCTCTGGGCTCCTGCGCCATTGAGTGTTCGCGCGGGAAGCGCGTGTAAGGCCAGTGTCGGGTGTTTTGAATCGCCAGTAGATTCGGACTAAATCTGCTGAGCAGCGGTCAGAGGAGGCTGTGCAGGAGCATGGCTACCTACCAGGCTCACCCTGTAGAAGACTGGGGAATCTGCTTGAATCATGCTCGGTCTGTCAGGAATAGTGAAGCTGCGTCGGTTTGGCCCGTGTATGCAGTGCAAGTGATCGGGAAGTACAGCAGCTGCCTGGTATGGTGCCCTCTGCCTTGCATATAAATGTGTGAGAAGTATTTGAATTCCAGGCTTGGTCCTGCAGGTGATGCGAGCGCTCTGTCTACTGCAGTTGTGAGTACTAAATCAGGGTAGTTCCCTGTCAAATGGTCCTAGTGAAGGCAGGACCTTCTGGCTTCTGTACTGGTGACACTAACTGAGCCTGCTGGCTCTATTTAATCTTCGTAGGAATCAAATGCCTGTTTGTGTCAGGGCCTCAACTAGCTGCCTCGAGGAACTAGTCTTTAGGATTGGGTACCCAGAGACAGCGATTTATAGGTTAGGCCTGTGCACAGAGCCCTAGATAGATACTTATATATTAGAGTGGTAAGCTTATTAATCTGATTACCCCCAGTCCTTTTTATTTCCCCCTGAATAAATCAGATTGAGCGTTTTGCAAAGGTATACTGGCTAGTTTGTGTGTTTATGGTGAATTACTGTACAGTGATTGTTGTGTAACAGCAACTTACTTTTCAGGGGGTCCCCGGAGCAAGCTGATTGGTTCAAGCCGGGGGGTAAGTGTATATGGTAAGGGCACTGTGATTGATCTGTGTGGGCCACTAGTGGGAAGAAAGGGGGGTTGCAGCAACCCAGAAGGCTGTGACCAAGTCATACTCGACTGCCTTAACCCCGACCTCTGGGTGGAGGCACCCACCAACGGATCTAGGCCCCTCAACCTGTTAAAGTCAGAACAGGCAGGGTAGTAGCCCTTGGGATAGCTCCTGGGGGTTAATGTATAAGTTCAAATTTTACTATTACTGCCTGTGTATTTGCTTCAATGTTTTTCTTTTTGTTTCTCTGTAAACCTTGTATTTTTGTAATGTTTGTTCAACACTGATGTGGAACCTTTGAAAATGAGTCCTTGACTCAAAGGTATTAATCCCAAACTGAAATAAATAAAAATGCAATGGATGATGGGGGACTTCTGTCATGTATGGTGCTTTGGCACACACTAAAACTGTCAGTGAGTCATGTGTTTGACAAACATGCACAGTTAAACACTCAGTAGTACATGGGACATTGCAAAGTATTTCAGTTGGACTGCCAAATATATGGAGCTCCTCCCTCATTACTAGCAGAAGCATTATGCTTCTCAACATTTATTAATTAAGGACGCTTTTACCCAGTGGAACTCCATATTTTGTACGGTGGACAGATTCATCATACAGAAGTGTAGGCACTCAGCTATGGAATTCAATGAAGCTGACAGTGGTTTTGTTGAAATTCAATGCAAAAAAAGAGCAAGGTAATGCAGATGGGGCAAAAAACACCAAAGGAGAATACAGGATGCGGGGTAACAGTGGAGAGAATGACCGAGGAGTGGGACCCGGGAGTGATGATACTGGACAATTTGCAACATCAGCACAGTGCATTTAGGGCAATGGGGGGGCAAACAGGATGCATACAAAGGGGGATAAGCAGCAAAAAGGGAGGTGATTCTGCCCGTTATGATCCCTAGTGTGTCCTCACCTGGAGTACTGTGTGCAGCTATGGAACCAGCACTTGTGTAAGGAAAGGGGCAGGGTAGAGGCAGTACAGAGAAGGGTAACCAAAATGATTCAGAGACATCAGAGAAGGGATTGCAGTGAGAGGTTGGAGGATGTCAACATGTACCCTCTCGAAGCAAGAAGGGAGAGGGGAGAGGGGACATGATCAAGATGTACAAATACCACCACTGGATAAATAAAGTAGATAGTGAAGAGTTTTGCATACCAAGTGGCAGTAGGTAGGTAAGAAGTTTACTGTTCATCAATTATGACTCTACAACATTTAAAAAAGAGTAGCACCAAAACTACTGAATATAAGCCATATAAATTTTTTTTTTATTTAGTTGTTTAACCAGGTATAGCACACATAAGCCATATAAATAAATAAATATAATACGTAAAACAGTCGTTTACTTACAAAGACAATTTTCTTTTCCTCTTAAGGTTAAGAATATCCATTAAAAATTATCCCAGTATTAGAATGACATCTTTATTTTCCATGGTGAAGAGGTTTATCACTAAAGAACATCTATCAATTATTTGATTTTTCAAAAATTTCCCAATCCATTTTAGCCTTAGTTTTGTGTAAAAAGGGCAGACAAGAAGTACATGAACAAGGTCCACACAAGCATAAACATGAGGTTTTTATCAGGAGATTTATTATATCTCATCTAAAATTGCATTAGAGAAGGTACCAAAGCGAAAGGAAATGATAGCTTATTGCTGCCCATTTCCATAAGTAATTTCTGCCTATGGGATCCAAGGTTTTTTTAAACAAAAGTAAGCCAGGGTGTCAGACAGCCCTTGTTTAAAAAGAGATCAGTTTTCTCAGTTAGGCAAGCCTTAGCCAGCCCTGAGGAATTTTGGAGCAGAAGCTAATAATTCAAAACTCCATGTTGCCATTACTTGGATACAATACCAGGTGGTAACAGAAGCACCGGGGAACTCAATGAAGCTGGTGGGGAAGATTTAGGAGGGACATCAATAAGTATTTCAGTATGGAAATGGTGGCAGACATGTGGAACAGCCTACCAAGGCATGTTTTCTGTGTGAAATCTGGGGGTTCAAACATGGGTGGGACAGATACAAAGGATTTGTAGAGACCTCGCAAAAGGGAAGAGGAGAAAAGAGAAGTGAAGGGCCACTAGGTTCTCACAAACAATGATAGGACAGAGCAAACTGATGGGCTGCAGGGCATTTTCTGCTGACAACTTTGTTTCGTGTGCTATCCGGTGCACATCTATCATGGGTGCAGTGGTGTGTTCTATAAAAGCTTTTCACTTCTGTGACCATATCAACAAGCCACTAAGAATTTCAGTGCATAATCAGCAACTTGGTCATCCTTGGTAGGTCCAGTTGAAAGATACACGCATTGTTTTGCAGATCAACAAGGTAGTTAAATCGATACTGAATGTCATTTACCCTAGCAACACAACAGGATCCTGGTATAAAGACATGTTCAAACTCTCTGGATAAAGGGAGTACTGTATAAGAAACTGAAACTGTTGCATTAACTCATGCTGGAGCACCAAAGACAGTGTGAAACCAGCAAACATGTATACATAACCTCCTTGTTGTATCCCCCCCTCCACTGTCTTCTTGTGGTACCCGGGCATAGTGTGAGCATGACAGACTATTTGATGCTGATAATGATCCAAAATCTGAGGACATTTGAGAACGTCTGGATAATAAACACCAGTACATCTTTAGTGTTTTGCAGGAAGACTATGATGTTGTATCACCTGAGTACATAATGCAGCCTTGTCTAGCACACCCAATACCTACTAGAGGTACTGATCCAATCCCATTTTGCAAACAGACAAGTTATTTAGCCTCCACTGGCTCAAGTGGCTTTGTATTTCCTGAGAAGCTCTTTGACATCTGTTCATTTGGAAATAATTCTCAGTACCATTGGGGATATTGCCTCACAATTTAACTGAAGGTATAATCCAGAGAATGGGGAATTCTTAGCATTTCTTAAACAGTAGCAGTGCAACGAAAAATGTTTTTTCTTAAAGCCAGTTTCAGCTACTGTACAATTAATAACAAGCATTTGTCAATGCCGAATGTTTGCTTGCTGGCATTGGCATTGGTAGTGTAGGAGTTACAGAGCTGCATAATAGGAAAGGCAGTGAAATATTGAACTGAAGCCAACCACACCACCACCCTGCAGATACTGACAGTAATTGGGGTGTGCCTTTGGGTCGTCAGGCATAATGGCCACACCATTTCTCCACACTCTACCCTGCAGACACCGACAAGTGTCACGTGTGTGCCTTAGGGGCTGGCTGGTTTCGCGTTCGTTCCCCATTCCATCAGGAATACAGTGAGATGGGTGCTGTATAGAGAATGGGGTGAACTTTTGGGGCCGAAGAGTTCATGCACACCTCGGCGTCTCTCACTGGCTGCAGGGTGTGTGGGTGGTGGTGGAATGGTATGAGCATTACAGGCGACAATCCCAAGTCACACCCCTGATGCCTGTCAGTCTCTACAGGGTGGGGCCTTATGGTCGGAAACCCTAACGCATCAGGTGTTCGTTGGCATTTTCACTCCAAATTTTCAACATGTTTTTTTTGTGACCCCCACCTCATGAACAGTGGCAATATCAGTTCATTAGCCGAAAGCTGATTTTAAACAGTGACTACACCATTTGGCACCACAGGTGTGAAAACACATTTTGAACAGGATGTGAAAAATGACAGCTGTACTGTTCATGGGGAGATGTAAAAAATGGCAATGTTGAAAATCTGCAGTGAAAATATAAAAAAAACTGGGAAGTCACGAGCGTGTGTAGAAACTGTGCAACGCACACCCATAATGTAATTAGTTTGGGAATTTTTTACAGCAGATTGTCAACACAGGTATTTTGGGACTCCACTCATGAACAGTGTCACTGTGATTTTCTTAATCTGTCCCGAACAGTGATTTCCCACAGCGACCACGCATTTCTGCGCTGGAAGTGCGAAAACACATTTTGGCCATGGTGTGAAAAATGACAGCTGTACTGTTCATAAGGAAGTGTGGAAAAATGCCAGTGGTGAAAATCTGGACTGAAAATATTACAAATTCATGAACTTACGAGGGTGCGTGGAAACTGCACAATGCTCGTTCGTAACACAGTCATTTTATGGGCTTTTGTCACCAAATTTTTAACATAGCCATTTCAAGACCTCTGCTCATGAACAGTGTCACTGTGATTTTCTTAATCTGTCCCGAACATTGATTTCGCACACTGACTGCGCCATTGTGCGCTACATGCGCAGAAACACATTTTGGGTGAGATGTGAAAAATGACAGCTGTACTGCTCATGAGGTGTGGTAAAATGGCAATGCTGAAAATCTGGAGTGAAAATATAAAAAATTTGTAAACTTACGAGCGTGTGTAGGAACTGCGCAATGCATGCTCATAAATCAGTCATTTTCAGGAATTTGTTCACCAGATTTTCAACATAGGGTTTTTGGGGGTCTACCTCATGAAGTGTGACACTGTAATTTTGTAAATCAGTCCCGAAAGGTGGTTCCACGCAGTGACCACAAAATCACCTTTTGGGGCTGATTAAAGCCATGACAGTGCCAGAATTCATGAGGAAGGATCCCAAAAACCTCATGTTGAAAATTTGGTGCCAAAATTCCAAAAAATGCCTGAGATATGCATCAAAGTTGAAAAAACCCTATTTATTCCATTATGCAGCTTACTGGCATTTCTTCAGTTAGTAGGTCGGCTTTGAAGTGCAGACGTGTTCCTGTCCACCAAGATCATCCGCCGGCCTCCAGAGGTAAGTAATGGAGTGAGTTGGGGTGTGGGAGGTGGATGCACAGAGGGTGGGCGGGTTTGGGGCAAGACAATCAACGAGGGACCGCTTTTTCTTTTCAGGTGTTTGTTTTCTTTTAGGAAGACAACGCAGGACTTGTGCCATGCTGGGGTGGGCTCCCAGCATGGCAGCTGGAAGATTCTTTTGGGGGGAGGGGTCAGTGGAGCTGATGGAGGATTGGCCACCCCCATCAGCCATACAGACGTGTGCAACGCTGGGTTGGGCTCTCAGCATGGCAACTGGGAGCCTGTTTCTTTTGGGGCGGTTTAATTGAGCTGATGGGGATTGGGCACCCCGTCACCATTCTCACTTATGCCATGCTTGGGTGGGCTCCAGGCGTGGCACCTAGAACTCTGGGGAGCACAGAGTCGACAGGATTGGACACCCCAGTCACCCATACTATGTGCGGCGGGCGGGGGGGGAGCGCTATTCAGAGACACTCAGAGAGTTGGGAAATATTATTACAATACTGATCAGGTGTGCCAACAGATGACAACTGTGTCTACTTTTTCAGTCTCTTTGGGGTTCTGTTTTCCTGCTTTTGTTAATGCCACTCCTACCCTGAACTCTGACTCAACATTCCAAAGATGGTTATTAGATCTTTTTTTGGAAACATTCCAAGGATGTTATTTTAGTCACTTACCTCCTCCTGGAAAGATAGTCTTAGGAAAAGTTCACTTCAAACTGAATTTATGTTCCAGGAAAAGAAAGCAGAGATGTAAACAAGCAGGATTGCCAGCAATATGCTAATCAACACTATCTTATCGCTGCTCACTGAAGCGGTCTCTCCCTTTCAACTGTATGCCACTACATTTTCAACTGCTGTCATAGACAGCTGCAGCATTCACTGGTGAACTGTGGCTGCTCCTGCAAACACACTGACTGAATTGGAAGACAGGGTGCCACACCTACAAAAACTCGGATGATGGCACTATGTTTCTTGAACATGCATGCAAGCAAACATAACAAGCATTTATCAATGCCGAATGTTGCTTACTTGTGTGTGCGGTTTAGGTATTTGGAAGTGATAGTTCCATGCTTTCCTCCCAAGACAACCACTGTGTCTTTCAGTTCAGTATTCACAGAAGAGTGGGAGGGGCAAGGGCCACAACAGTACAGCAGTTGCCAAGGGGGTGAAGAGGTGGACAATAGTCCATTCAAAGGCAAAAGAGTCCTGCAGGAGCTCACTAAATTGAAGGTGGACAAAGCGATGGAACCAGATGACATACGCCCAAGGATATTAAGAGAACTGTGAAGGGAGATAGCAGTACCTCTGGCAGCCATGTTCACTGAGTCATTCAACACGAGTGAATTGGAGGAGGGAACATGTGGTCCCTCTACAGAAGTCCGGCAGCAGGGAGGAGGCGGGGAACAATAGGCTGTTCAGCCTCACCTCAGTAGTGGGGAAGATCATGGAGACATTGCTTAAAGAAAGGATAGTGGGGCATCTAGAAGCCATCAGAGCCCAGGACCATAGACAACATGGATTCACAGTGGGGACATCATGTCAGACAAATCTGGTTGATTTGTTTGACTGGGTGACAAAGGAAGTGAATCAGGTGGGGCAGTGGACAACGCTTACCTTGATTTCAGCAAAGCCTTTGACACCATCCCATATAGGAGGCTGATAAACTAGCTGGGTAGGCTGGGCATGGGGGAAAGGGTGGTAAACTGGGTTAGAAACTGGCTAACAGACAGGAGGCAGAGAGTGGTGGTAAATGTGGTGCAGTCTAGGGAGAGGGGGTGACCAGTGGGGTGCTGCAGGGATTGGTCCTGGGGCCAGTCCTGTTCAATGTCTTCATTAGTAACATTCTAGAACATCTGAAGGGAATTTTTTCACCAAATTTTCAACATAGCCATTTTAAGACCTCTGCTCATGAACAGTGTCACTGTGATTTTCTTAATGTGTCCCATACATTGATTTCACACACCAACTGCGCCATTGTGCGCTACATGGGCGGAAACACGTTTTAGGTGAGATGTGAAAAATGACAGGTGTACTGCTCATAAGGAGGTGTGGCAAAATGGCATTGCTGAAAATCTGGAGTGAAAATATTGAAAATTTACGAACTTACGAGTGTGTGTAGGATCAGCGCAACAAATGCTCCTAAAACAGTCATTTTTGGAATTTTTTCACCAAATTTTCAACATAGCCATTTTAAGACCTCTGCTCATAAACAGTGTCACTGTGATTTTATTAATCTGTCCCAAACATTGATTGTGCACACCAACTGCGCTATTGTGCGCTACATGCATGGAAACACATTTTGGGCAAGATGTGAAAAATGACAGCTGTACTGCTCATAAGGAGGTGGGGTAAAATGGCAATGTTGAAAATCAAGAGTGCAAATATTAAAAATTCATGAACTTATGAGCGTGCGTAGGAACTGTGCAATGCATGCTCGTAAAACAGTCACTTTTAGGAATTTTTTCAGCAAATTTGCAACATAGGCTTTGCGAAAGCCCACCTTATAATTCAGCTGCATCGTTTTGTTAATCAGTTCTGAAAGGTGATTTTGCGCAGTGACTGCTAAATCTCCTCTTCGGCCCGATTAACGCCATGACAGTGACAGAATTCATGAGGAGGGGTCCCAAAAACCCCATGTTGAAAATTTGGTGTCAAAATTCCAAAAAATGCCTGAGATATGCAGCAAAGTTGAAAAAACCTATATATCCCATTATACAGCTTACCAGCATTTCCTCAGTTCGCGGTTGGCTTTGAAGAGCGCAGACGTGTTCCCGATCCACCGAAGATCGTCGCGCCGAGGTCTGTAGGTAAGTATGGGGTGAGGGGGGTGTGGGGAGGCAGGGTGCGAAGTGGGTGGGTGTAGGTTGTGGGAGGGGCCAGGGAGAAGCGCCAAGGGACAGTTTTTGTTATTTACAGGTTTTTTTTTTTTAATCAGACTACGAGGGACATTTGCCACACTGTGGTGGGCTCCCAGCATGGCAGCTGGAAGGCAGTTGAAGGGACTGGAGCTGACAGGGGATTGGGCACCCCTGTCGGCCATAACATCATTTTGCCATGCTGGGGTGGGCTCCCAGCGTGGCACCTGGATGCTTTGGGAGTGCAGCCGGCGGGGTTGGCTCCATTGGCTGTACAGTGTGGGGGCGCATGAGCATGCAGTATGTGTGCGTGTGTGTGTGTGTGTGTGTGTGGGGGGAGCTCTGCTCACTGAAGCGGAGCTCTCTCTTTCAACTGTACGACCACTGTATTTTCAACTGCTGTCATAGACAGCTGCAGCAGTGATTGGGGAACTGGTGCCATGCCTGCAAACACACTGACTGCATTGGAAGACGGGTGCCACACCTCTGAAAACTTGGATGATGGCACTATGTTTCTTGCACATGCGTGCAAGCAACATAAAAATGGCTCTTATGCACAAAAGGGAGGGTTGCCTATGTGCTGCATATCCAAGGTACTTAGGCAACCCGGAGTCTGAATGCTGCACAGCAGGTCTCCAGGGGACCCCCGGAAGCATTCTTGACAGGTGTGCAAGCCCCTTGTGCACACAATTCCCTGATTGATAGTGCCACAATGTGCCACGGGTGGGCTGGGGGTGTGTCGGGTGCTTGCCCACACTCCATGACATTCACTACAGTGTGGAGTGCAGGTTACAGGTGGCGCATGTTATGGCAGCTGGGACCCTGCTATAATTACTAGTGTGCACCCCATCTGCATAGCCAGCCATTGCTAAGCAATGAGGTGGCACTGCATTCAGGCTGCAATGCAGGGGGTGAGATCAAAGCAAAGCCCTGCAAGGGTCCACCACTTCTCCCCAGGACCCAGGTTATGTTACAGCATGCAGTGTGGGTGTATGTTTCCAAAGCAGGGATTGGTTTATATTCAGCTGCCTTATCTACTCAGGTGGCAATGTCTGGTGGTGACGACAACTCGGAGTAAAGGTCAGTGCATGGTATATATAGTGACAATTAGGTACATATAATATACACATCTTGGTGAGCTGCATACAGAACAGAGTAATCTTACTGTCTCCTATCAATTGCTGCAGCTCAGTGCTGATTAGTGTGGAGCACTGTCTACCTATAGAATTCCAGAAGGGGGCATATGGAGATGTAACTGGCCATGGGGGGCACCAGTTTAGGCATTCGCCCATACTGCACCTTACCCAGAACCCATGCCTTCCTAGGATCCTCTGCTCGCATGCAGCAGGATGTCCACTATGGGATTCAGGACAGGCATCTGACTGGATTCCCACCTGTGTCCTGCATTCCACACCCATTCAACTCCCTATGATCTTTCATGCTGCTGGGGTGGGGCCATGGACTGACAGTCAGCGATACTGACTGCTGGCTGGTGTGCACCTGTCCACAGGTGCCAAGCTATATGGGCTCCTTATGCGAGTTTTATGTATAAAACCCATGCTGTTGTGCATAGGCCCCATTACTAGTATACCTGTCAAATCTACTTTTCCAGGTACCTTGTGTATTGCGCATGATTTTCTAAAAATGTTCTCGAGCCTAACCCTTGCCAGGTCTACGATGGTATTTCTATGCCAAATGTAGTGCCCATCCTTTTTCTTAAGAAAAAAATAAATTAAAGCATTTATAAAATACTCAAATGTTGGTGTACCTAGAATATTTTCTTAACAAATAAAACTGGAAGATGTCTAGAATCTTTTATAGTGAAAAAAAAGGTAGGGTAAAATTTTTTGCTCAGTTTTGTTGCACTGCTGCTTTAAGTACCAGGGATCAACTTTTCACTACACATTTGATTATTAAACATCTACTACTCCCACACCCAAATTCCCTGGTCAAAAGTCACCTCAAACTCCTACTGTAAAAGACACCACTGACGGTGTCTTCCAGACCATTCCAAGGAGCAGCAGAAGCCCTCATCTCATACCTAATAAGTGCTTTACACAGCATGATTCTGAGCTTTGTAACTGATAACTGCTCCTTATCCCTGCCTCCAACTCAGGGCATATAGCTGGATTCTGTGTGCTGTATGCAAACAGGCACTGCTGACCCTTTCAGCAGCACATATTCTGGTAAGTAGTGGAGCCCCACTACATGCCCTGAGATAGAAATGGGGAGCAGTAGCTTTTATTAAATTTAGAGCTTCTAACTACGCTGTATAAAACACTAGTTGGGTATGAGAATAAAACATTATTAAATGCAAAGCCAGTAAACAGGAGGTTGGCCTTTTGGGGAGCTGAGTTATGAACTGGAGCACTTTTCCTTTAATAGAATTTCCTTCAATTTTTTTTCTTAGTCAAATGTTATTTTTTCTCCTTTTTTTCATTGGTAGTGCCCCTTACTCTCAACCCAACAATCAGGGTTCCACTGATGCACCCCTCCTCTGGATGATCAACTAAATCAGCACAATACATCATAGGGCATCAGGAAAGACATAATGGACTTGTGGTCCATTTCTGTCCTAACTCTTCTAAGTTTATATGTTTTTATGAGAGGGTAATATATATACCAATAAACTAAAATATCTCCTAAATTGACAGCCATGGCCTGAGTTTTACGCTTTTGCTATCATGTAAAACTTACCGATTCCTGAAAATGTAAATATTTAGCATGATGTGATGCTATAGGCCTGCTGAAGCTTCACATCAAATGGATTAATTACAAAGTTCAAATGAAGTTTAGAAATGAATTCATAATTATTGTGTGATTTAGAATCAATGGAAAGTATTAAACCTAATGAAAACTGAAGGCTCAAAAATCTTTTTAGTATCTCGTAACAGATTTCCAAGCTATTACTGTTTAATAGATTTATCTAATTGTACTCTTTATTATGTCTGATCCTTCATAACTCTTTGTCTGTAGCAATTAAGACAAATGGACAACCTGAGTCTCCATCAGCCACTGCTGGTAACTGTTTGGTGCCATCTACTGGCAATTACTAATTTTAAGAAGCTCAAACATGAAAATAAAATGTGGGTAAGCATAAAGGATGCATCATTCAGTTCTTGTTTTTGTGCTTAGTTTGTGTCCCTATTTACTATTTAGGAGATACGTACTGAATCAACCTTATGTTGAAACCTTTTTTAAAAAATTCACCTTAACCACATACTCCATGTTATTTTAATCTGGTTATTTTTGTCGCTCTTTCAGAATAATACACTTTTGCCATTTTATGAACTGGCTAGGCCTATTCCTTTATTTTTTTTAACTGCCTTCCAAGAAGTCACCTGGAAGTATTATACCTGGAGTAATACTTGGAACTTTGAGACAGCAGGAGATATATGACTTCCATTTTAAGCTGCCTCATAATTAGGTAAAATTGTCTTTTAGATCATTCCCCTGCATATAGTGATCCAGTTTCCTTTTAAAAATATCTATGGAGTTGCTACTGACCACATCTGGTGGCAAGCATTACAAATGCTAATGATTCATTGTCTGTAATACAACTTGCTTGCTTTAGTCTTGTATCCAAGTGGCTTAATTTGCTTATTGTGATGCCTAGTGTTATAAACCTTTCTGAAATTCATGCTTAGATTATTCATTAACTTGTTGCCATTTTGAATATTATAAAATAGCACTACATCTCCCGTATATGTCTTCTGTAAAGGCTATGGAATACCAAGTTCTCAGGTAGGATCTGTACAGTGGTAAGGATATTTCCTTTGAATTTAGTATTAAAATATTTTTTAGTGGTTTTTGACAAAAAAATTTACTTTATTAGATAATGCATTTATATGTGTCACATGTTTTAAGTCAGAAGTCAATTTAATCACTAGAAAGTAATGCTAGAAAGCAAAAACAGTACTATACAGTTCTAAAGGAGAGTAACATTAAACATAATTTTAAATTTGATTGCAATATCATAAACTACAGCTTTAAGGAGCCCGATTAGAACAAAAAAAAAGGAGGGGGGGATTGGTAGGATGCAAAAACAAACAATATCAAAACAGGTCCATATCACTACAAGTCCATTTCTGGTGTCGTACTATCAGTTTCCCAAAAAGACGGACAATTGAAAAGCTTCATTATGGCTAGAAGGATAACTTGCCGTAAGGGTGTATTGCCAATAAATTTCACTGCACATAATTTCTTTTATACAAATTCCCTCCTGTTGGCAATAGATTTACATGTTCAATGTTTGGGGATTAGTGATGGGGTATTAGTGCTTGTGTAACCTGTAGTACTTTTTGTGGCTTTTCTCTATTCCCACCCTTGGGTAGTAGGTATGTAGATAGGAACTGTAGGGAATAGAAGGCCCATGAACAAGGGTGAGAAGAGCACCAGAGAAGGAAGAGGAGGGGATGGTGGTGGACAAAAAATACTCCCTAAGCAAGGAAGGTGTGGTATAGGTGGGCTTAAGTAGAGGTTTGGGAGGAGCTATTCCCCACATTGAACCTTGAGCTTAAGCCCTCCCATTCAATGTTTGGGGAACAGCGATGAGATAATAGTGTTTGTGTAACTTGTAGTACTTTTTGTGGCTTTACTCAATTCCCACCCTTGAGTAGTAGGTATGTAGGTAGGAACTGTAGAGAATAGAAGGCCCAAAAAGATACCTGCTCCACCTCTTGGAGAGTATGACCACTGGCACTCAGGAGAGGAAAACCCCCAGCTGGAGGAACTCACTGAGGACCCATGGCCATTGGTCTTCCCATCCTCTGGGCATACTAAGAGGAGAAGGACCCAGGTTCTAGTAACCATTGCTAATTTTGAGAAAGGTGAGTTTCTTGGAGAGATGATGATCCATCCTTGGTCCATGTATGATGTGGTTTGGATGACTATCCTGAGGTTGAAGAAGTAGGTCTTTTCTAAAGGAGTGGTAAAATCCTGAGTGTGAAACAGATCCAGTCGAGGAAGGCCGAATGAAGTCCAGATTTCCAAGGTAATGGAGTATGCTTATCCAAAGGGATTGCAGGGACATAATGAGCAGGGGAAAGCATGATTTGCTTGATGTACTACCAGACAGCAAATCATGGGAATCAAACCCAGCAAACAGAGTGTATCAACAGCAAAATGCCAGTTAAAGTAAGGGTAATAAGAGAAAAATGGGTCTGAAAAAACAGGTAAATGTCAAAAGATAACTTGATTTGATGCAAACCTCTTTTAGAGGAAGACTCTGGAACTAGAGTGCCCCCCAGTGGTGTTAAGTAAAAACTGCAACAAACCCAGCCACAAAGAGCAGGCGCTGCTCAAACGTGCGACAGGAACAACAATGCTCCTGAGTCACAGTTTGTACATTGAATGGGGGCAGCCGGTGAAGCCCTATCAAGAACCAGCATTACAACCTGCAGGCCAGGCACCTCAGCAACAGAAACCGGCAAGGGGCAATAACCATGGTGCTTTAGAACATGATTGTCAGCGGTGAAGAGTAGGTGCTTCATAGAAGGGGTCGACATAGGTAAAACATCCAGAGTAGCCACTAAGGGAGAAGCACAGACATCCAAACAAGGGACTTCTCTGTAGCAGTTCAAAGAATATTAGTCCCACAGCTCTGTTGTGCAAGGGAGAAATGATGGTCTCTCAGGCAGGCTTGAAAAGATCTGGAAATGCTGCTTTTAAGCCCGTGGCTACAGAGCCTGCATCCTCAAAGGTAGCCCAAAACCCTGATATGCAGACTTGAAAGCGTACAGGGAATCCCATCCTAAACTTGATCCCTGCAGCAAGCAATTTCATAACCAGAGGGTGAAAAGAAGCTCTTTTCTGCCTGATAGAGACAGGGAGATCCTGAGCCACCCGTAATTTGGTACCCTGCCAAAGTAAGTCCTGGATCTCTTTAACTTTAGCCAGAAAGTGTTGTCATTCCTGATAATTCAGGAACCAAAAGATGAAGGTACGAGGGGGGATCCTGGTGGAGGCATGGGCCGAAGTGCTCTGCGTGCTCTCTCTATAGTATATTTGGGCCCAAATGGCAATGGGCTCTCAGTCTTTTCAGTAAACTTCTGGGCAAAATTAATCTGATCCGATACTTCCTTCTTTTCCGGTAAACCAATCAGGACTGCATTACTGTGGCAACTGCGGCCTTCCAAGTCTTCCACTTTAGTTTCAAGTTTGGACATTTTCTACTGCATCACAGTGAGCTCTGGATCCATTTTAGCAACCTTTTTCTCCAGGGAGAAAAGTCTTGTCTCATTATCAGTGGTTCGAGTGGTGATGTCCTCCAAAGCTTGTGTAACCGCTTTTAGTTCAGAAGTAATTGAGTGGAACTCATCTCTGAGGGGCTTGAGCTCTGCTAGAAATCATGCCACTGTTAAGGGTTCTTGGTCCATGACAGCTGCTCCCAAGGTCCTGGATTCTGTCGTAGAAGAGGCCATGGTTTTCTTAGGGGCCTTCTCGGGAGTCTGCAGTGGAGTATGTTTAGGCAGGGTTTTCTTAACATCGAAGTCCATTCTTGCCCAAGGAGACCATTGTCAGCAGTAGGTAACAGCTTAATACTGCTGAGAGAAGTTGAAGACTGGTTTGCTGAAGAGGAAAAAATATGGTTATTTAAGAAGAATTACAGACGGGTGGTTGGAGCTAGAGAGAGAAGCTCCTATCCGGTGCTCCGCATCACGTGACTCCTCATATGTTTGCTATTCTGTATGCGTCCACAATTTTAAAAAATCAATAAAAAGCATTAACAACAAAAAAATGACATATTAATATAGTACTTTTTAAGAGTTTGCTTGCTGATCTCTCCCATCCAGACCACTACCATATTGTGGTACTCGCCTTTGTCGATGATTTATCGTTGCCTCTGACCTTGTATAATAAAAATATTGTGGTATTAACTAAGTAATAACACATTACAGTACTTTAGTTGTCCAGACACAGGTGATCTGTATTTAAAGTCAGTCACTTGTGCCCTTTTTCCGTGTCTGTATTGCTTTAATTCCTGTCTGGGGAAAGAAAAAAAGTTACCTTTCCGTTTATACTAGAATAGGCTACTTATCATATATGGTATTAGTCGTACTCTAAGTGCTGCTACCTGTCCTGATTGTGTTTGAACTTGTAAGGAAGCCAGTACTGTAGATGTGACATGTGAGGTGTTAATTCCTTGTTAGTAATACATCCTTTCTTGATATACTCCCAGAGAAAGGCATTGCTTTGAAGCAGCAGCCAGAAAAAATGCTTGCTAAGAGATGGCCGAGTACAGGGAAGAAACGTGGCAGGGGGGATGAGGGAGCTAAGAAGTCTGCTGAAAAGAGTACAACTTCAGTTCAAGGTCCACTCTCCATAGCAGTGAAAGCACACATATGTCTGCATCAGTGTCTTCTGCTGTGGGCTTTGGTGGCATGGCAGGTACCAGAAAAGGAGTTGTTGGAAGTACTGACATACCTGTGTCTTGCTTTTTTAAGGCTCAAACTGTTGCATCCATGCTGGTGAGGAATAATGACAGTGAGAAGAAGGGATTGGGAGGAACTGACACCAGCACAGGAACAGTGGTCCAGGAGGAAGGTGACAAGTCTGTCAGTGTGACTGTCCCTGTTCCTGCAGGAGTTGGTGATGATAGTGTTCAACCAGAGTCTGATAATCCTGGAGATAGGGCTAGTCAGCCCCTGGAGATAGTTGTTGAGAAAGAAAAAGGTGTCGTGCTGCAAGAAGATGGTGATAGGGAGGAGGAGGAGGACAAGAACATCATTGCTATTGGTGGTGATGACGACAACTGGGATGATCCCACATGGGAGCCTGAGTTAAAAAAGGTCAAGGGTGATGTAGGCCATTTACATGCACAGCCCGTGGGTCAGTCTGTCACCAAGCCTATAAGCAAACCTCCAAGCAGTCAAGTAACACCCCTCCCAAAAGTAGTCTTATGGAAGTGATGAGAGCAGCCCAAAAAACACACACTTCCACATCTGGTTCTGAATTATCCCAGTCCCAGAAGCATCTGAAGTCCAGAGGTCAAAAGTCCCTAGTTTGGGACTTTAATGTGCTTGATCCTGCTGATGAGACCACAATGATATGCCAACTTTGTCAAGCACGTGTTAGGGGAAAAAGGGAAGCCACATAGGCACTGGTAGCCAACACGCCCACCTGAAAAACAAGCACCCGCTGAGATGGAAGCAACACCGGAAGGATGCCAGAGCTGTTGGTGGTATCTCCCTCTGCAAGTTAAATGTAGTAGAACAAGAGCAAGAAGAGGGCGGGCAGAGTGGGTCGGTGCTGGAGGAGGGTGAGCAGTCCTTTGATCTCTCAAGTAGTGGGCATAGCAGTGGAGGTGCCAGTCCCAGTCCCAGTCTATTGAGTCTGAAAAGTATACCACCACACCCACAAGCAACCAAAATAACTGGTTTCATGTGGTCTACACAGCCTCAAGAGTCAAGTGTTACCCTTAAAAGAACATCATTGCTGCCACAAGTACAGAGTTCTGGTCGAACAGCCCCAAAGATGCAGCCCACTCTGAAGACCATCCTTGAATGGCACACAAAGTGCCCCCCCAATTCATGCTGCTGCATGAGAGTTAAATGCTGCCACTGCTGAAATGCTGGCCATCGATCTGTTACCATTCTTGTTAATGGAGAATGCTGGTTTCTGCAGGTTGATGGTCCGTGCCTGTCCCAAATGACAGGTTCCATCGAGAACCTATTTTTCTAAGCGTGCCATGCCAGAGCTGAACAGTAGAGTGGCTGATTCCATTGAACATGCATTGAAGCATAGTGCATCAGAATATATCCATCTTAGCATTGATATGTGGACCAATGGACAAACAGCAGCAAGCTCGTATCTATGTATAACAGCACACTGAGCCCAGTTGCCTGGGGTGGTACTTGATTTGGGGCTTGGCAAAACCTGCAGAAAGCAAAATTGTGGTGGAAGCAGCACACTTGGTATTCAACAGCATGCAACCCTGAGTATGACAAATAGTTACTGGTTCTCAAACGGCTGAGAAAATGCTTAATGTTCTGCTGTCAGAGACTGATGGGTGGCTTCACACACAGTCACTCATAGCAGGATTCATCGCAAGCAATAATGGCTTCAATGTAGTGAAGTGCATTAGCGATGCTGTTTTATTCAGGGTGCCCTGCCTGGCTCACTGTCTTAATCTTGTTGTTCAGCAGTTTCCCAACCATGCCAACATTAAGGAAACAGTTACTGTTGCACATCGCATTTGTGTCCACTTCGCCCATTCTGCAAAGGCTCATGACCATCTAAGTGAGCTACAGTACAATATCCATCTACCTCAGCACCGGATGAAGCTTGATGTTGTGACCAGGTGGAACTCCACACTGTACATGCTTGAATGGCTGTATGAACAGTATAAGGCTGTGTCAGAATACCTGCTGGTGCACACTACCTGTGACAGTGCTGGAGTGTCCATCACTGTCACAACAGAGCAGTGGCACCAAATGGATGGGCTAATATGCATTCTCCGTCCATTCGAGCATGCTACACAGAAAGTGAGTGGGGACACTGCTTGTATAAGTCAATCCACACCACTTATACGTGTGCTGAGGCAGATATTAGTTAATGTGTGACACCAGATGGTGGCAAGTGGGGATCATGGCAGTTGTGATGTAATGGATCACATGTTCCACGTGCTGGACACAAATACTCACGTATCCGCCATTTACATTCAGCTGATTTTGCAATCGCTACCATGCTGGATCGACGCTACAAACGTGGCCTGCCTTCTATAATTGAAGGAGGTTGTCAGGAAGTACAAAAGTTGACAGAAAACCTCATTAGAATGGTATATGCTGCACACATGAAAAAGGCAAGCACTGCAGTGAAAACGGGCATTGCTACTACAACCAGTGGTTCACAGGCAACCCAATTAGAGAAAATGGGTAAGGCAGAGCAGAAAACAGCAAGCAATCCCATTTGGGATCTTCTCTTTTAGGTGGAAATGGAAGATATGGATGAAAAGGAGGAGGAGGAGACAGATGAGGCAGCTGGACTCAGGGCAGCAGAACGAATGGTGGAGGCCTACATGGGGGACCCAAAGCACCTTTCCATTACTGACGAGCCACTGCTATAATGGAGCAGCAAAATGACTGACTGTCAGGCAGTAACATCGGTTGCTGTGAAATACCTGAGCTGCCCACCATCCAGTGTCAGTGTGGAATGAGTGTTTAGTGCAGCTGGGGCCATTGTGAGTGACCTTAGGACTAATTTGTCACCCAAGAATGTGTCCATACTAACATTCATCAAAATGAACGAAAGGCACATTCTACACGACACAGTGATGTCAGTGGTGTTGCCACAGGAACTATGACTCAGTGATGAGGGTGATGACAATCCCTTGACTAAAGCATCCACCAGCAGTGAGGTGGATGAAGCAGCAATGGTGAATGAATTCCTAACTGGTGACAACTCCAGTCTTGAAGACTGTGAGGGATGCTTCTTGGATGATGTGGAAGTGGAAAACAGATGAATTTACTCAAAGGCCACCCCCTCCAACCACTTTCAGCTCAGTATAGTGTTATAACTTATTTTTAGCTATGTACCATTGGATTGGTTATGGTTATGTGTTATCTGCTGTAGTGTGAATCACTTTTATTTGATCACACTTTGGCATAAATCGTTGTTTGGTCCTGAATCCCCCCACCTATATAAAGCAGCAGCAATACATAACCATAAACCAAAAAGATTTTGCATGGTTGCAGTTATAGTGTTTTGCTACCATAAATATCAAAATACACGTCACTTTTCATTTTGACTATTAATCCCATCTCACAGCAAGATATGTTGTCTTGATGTCCTTAAAAGTGCCCATGATGGCACATGTCACAGCGGCTCCCTCCTTCTTTCCACAACCTGACACACCCATGCACTCTATGCGACCCAGAAAATATTTTCTGCCACTTACTATCCATGACATGTTGAAGAACCCTGGCTCCTAGTACAAGTAGCATATGAATGTAACATGCTCATTCAGCTATTAACACCACAAGTTGAACACATTTTGAGAAATGGTGAATGCTGGCCATCTTTAATGATGCTATTCATTAATTACAAAAGTAATCATGAAAAGGATTAACAACTTACAACATCCAATTATCCAAAAAAGGTTACTTATGCTATACTACCAGGTTAAAGTTCTTGTACTGAAATTGTGATGGTTCCTTGGGGGTCAGAGGAGGGCAGGGGAGGTGCATGCTGCCCCCAGTTTGATTCCAAATTTTCATGACTACTGCAGCTCTGCCATCTCAAATGACTAGACAATACATTAGCCCTCTCCACCTAATTATTTATTAAACACCAGGAAAGTTAGAACCACAGAGTCAGTCAACACAGCCAATCAGGGCAGCAGCATAGGAAAGTGCTAATTCTACATGTCTATCTTAATCAGTTGAAAAAGCAGCAGCAGAAGGAAACAACTGTGAGTAGCAGCAGTATTTTGCCGGACAAATTCATTTTCTCTGCATGGCATCCCTTTTCAGGTCCATGAGGTGGTGGTGCAGCATTTAACATCGGGACTGACACCAGATTTCAGTCTCAATGTGATGTAACATTTTTGGGAAACATTTCTGGACATGTACAGCCTGTCCTGCACTCGTAGAATAGAGATTCAGCATGAGATGACTTGTAAACAGTAGACCAAAGACCATGTTTTGGTTCAGGTGGTGACTTGTGTGCCAAATAACAACATGGCTGTGACCTGATTTCTGTCTGAATTTAAAATCACATTTTGTGGGAAAGCTTTCTGGACTTGTAGGCCCTGTTTGGCACAATGTATGGGTTGTGTGTGTGTGAGTGTGGGGGGGGGTACACCACATCACATCTTGACTCAGACCATATTTCTGTCTCAGTTTTATGTACCATTTCTCCTGTCATATTTCTGGGCATGTACAGCCTGTTCTGCACTCGCAGAACAGAGATTCAGCATGAGATGTAAACTGTGGACCAAAGACCATGTTTTAGTTCAGAAGGTGGCTTGGGCGCCATATAACAACATGGCTGAGACCTGATTTCTGTTTGAATTTACTGTCACATTTTTTGGAAACATTTCTGGACTTGTAGACCTTTGTTTGGCACTAGCAGCACTGAGATTCAAGCTGAAATCATTACTAAACATGGCCCAAAACAGCAATTTAATGTCTGAGTGGTGGTGGGTGGTGGTGGTGGGGGGGGGGCATCACATCACATCCTGACTCAGACCCGAATTCTGTCTTAATTTTATCTACCATTTTTCCTGTCACATTTCTGCACATGTAGAGCCTGTCCTGTGCTGGCAGAAACCAAAGACCATATTTTGGTTTGGGTGGTGGTTGAGGCGCCATATAACAATGTGGCTAAGACCCAATTTCTATCTGAATTTACCGTAACATTTTTTAGAAAACATTTCTGGACTTATAGACCCTGTTTAGCATAATCAGTGCTGAGATTCTGGCTGAAATACTTGGCAAACAGGGCCGAAAACAGCTATTTCTTCTCTGGGTGGTGGTAGGGGGTGGGAGCACCACGTCACATGATGACTCAGACCAGATTTGTGCTTCAATTTTATCAAACTTTTCTCCTGTCATGTTTCTCCTTTTACCATGCCTGCTCTGTGCAGTGTAGCGGCAAGAGGCTGTGTTAAACTGTGGTCAAAGTGCACATTTTGGACCGGGTCACCCAGGCCGTGACTGTGTGGTGGTGGTGAGGCACTAATAAAACATTATCATGACTGGAGGAGGGAAGGGACGCAAAGTTAACATTTGTGAAGGTGGCAGGGTCAGGAGGACACGTGTTGTTCAGCAGAACAAAACATATTCATGTTTAACTTTGCAATAAAAGTGCTTATGTAACTATTTCTAGGACTGTTGTGTACGTATTCAGACTGGTGCTGCACACAGCCAAACAACTGCCACAAGCCCTTAGCACACACACAACTGACAACATCACATAGCTTTGGGAAAAATGTTTTTGTTCATATGAACACATTGCAATACTTAACATTTGTGGATAGGAGGAAACTCATAAAGAAGGAATAACATAAAACAAGCAAAAAGTACACAGTTTATGGGCATAGTACTTGGGGGGGACATGCAGGGTCAGACTCAGTCAGGGTAAGGGTATTCAATCATATGAGACAGAGGGGAAATGGAGGAAGCATAAACATTACATAAAAGATAACATATCAGAAGATAACCACTGGACAAGAAAAAGAACAAAGAGGATATAGAAGAGAAAGAGGACAGAAAATATATATACATATTTTTATACTTTTTTATTTTATTTGGTGTTTTTCTTATTTTTATGGAGGTACAGAGGAAAAAAGAGCAAGACCTGCAAAAGACAAAGGAAAGAAAAACAAATTGGTGCATAGCTAGAACTAATCCCCCTCCCGAGGAGCCCAGAGGTCGTGAGGGCTGTTTGTCAGTAGGTCCTGCTAAGGAAAAGCCCGAGAAGCTGCTGCATAGGTGAAAACCACCTCCTTGCTGCAGTCAGCGACTGTTGGTCCCTGTGGAGAGTAAGCCTAGGCTGAGGACAGTTTGAATCCTGCTTCTGGCGCCTTTTTTCTTGCTTGTATTACTGCTCCTGAAGTAAAAGCAACCGAAAACTGTTCTTTCTTGGTGCTCAAGTAGGGACAGAATTATTTTACTCCTGCATAACCAGAACTGTAGAATTTACTGAGAAGTGTATTGTATGTGTAGATCTATGCAGAACTGACCCTGTAAAACAGCGTGAGCCTGAATTAACTGTACAAGGGCTGTTATTTTGTAATTTGTACCACAGCCGAGCCCTAAGCTAATTGCTGTTCACTACCCCTCTCTTCCCCGAGCCTGCCTACCCTCCTACGCTAATCTAATCTCCCCCCTACCTGCCTATTTAACCTGTGCTCTCTCTCCCTCTCCTGCAGAATGAACCCCCCTCCCCCGAGGAGCCCGCGAGGGCTGTTCACTGGCCTCCCAGCCAAGGAAAAGCCTCAAGCTGCTGTATAGGTAAAACCACCTCCTTGTTGCAGTCGCGACTGCTGGTCCCTGTGGAGAGTAAGCCCAGGGCTCAGCCCTGCCGAATGCTACACACTGCCTGCCCCCACCGCCCCCCACCACCCCTTGGTTGGCACTTTATATAGCTATAGTCACATGGGGTGCCAGAACCACCCCCACCACCCTTGGTCGGCACTCCTTTATATAGCTATAGTCACATGGGGTGCCAGAACCACCCCCCCACCATCCTTGGTCGGCACTCCTTTATATAGCTATAGTCACATGGGGTGCCAGAACCAAGCAGCCAACTTTTCCATTTGCAGGTTATATCTCCCTAGCACTAGAGGGAACCTGCACTCTAAACCACTGTTCTCTGCTGTAAAACCACACATAACCATGATCCTAGCAGTGCTGTCAATCCTCCTGCTACGGCACCCACCATCCACCTTGGATCCCTTTATATCACCCACAGACGTGCCCCTGCCCGACCTCCCAGCCCCTCCACACAGAGTATCCCTATTATCACACAACTCACGGCCCGTCCACCCATCAGCCCATCTCCCTAACCCATCCCGAACACTGGACCACCACACTGAACCCACCCACCCACCGCCAATACACAACCCTCTGTACTGTGAACTCTATCACCGATAGTCACTCTCCTCTCTAGCTTCACCAGCACTAATCTCACTCCCCATCCCGTGCACCACCCATCTGAGGTCATGGCAACTGCAAAAACGTCTCACCCACAGCAACCGCAGCCCTATGATGCATTTAATTACCCCACTTCTCCTGCTCTCAGGAAATGTGCACCCAAACCCTGGGCCGGGCAATTCTGCCATGCCTCAGCCCACCCCTGGCAAAGGTCTCCGAATTGCATTTCTGAACATATGCAGTCTCCCCAAGAAAACTGTAGCACTCCAATGTTGGGTTCCACAACATTCCTCAGACATTCTTATGCTAGTGGAAACCTAGCTCTCCCAATTTACACCCGACTCAGCTGTCTCCCTCCCAGGTTTCACCCTGTTCAGGGCTGATCGGATGGGCAAGCGTGGAGGGAGGTGCACAATCTTCTTGCGTGACTCCATTCTAGGCCATGCACTCCCAATCCCTGAGCTCAACCATGAGGCACAAGCCATAACTCTGAAAATCACCCCGCACCCCAGTCGTGGCCCCCTATACCTAACCACGGCCTACATACCCCCGCGCACGAAAAATATAGCAATCTGCTCCCTCAAAGACTATCTATTCACTTTACCACAAAAGGCTGAACAACTAATCTTGGGAGACCTAAACACCAATTGGCTCAGTCGCTCATCTGATAATATAAAGGACGAGATTGCGGCCCTTGACCTGTCTCAATTGGTCACTCAGCCCACCAGACTTAACCAAGCGAAAGGAACTAGCTCCCTCCTAGACATAGTTCTCTCTAATCGGCCACACAAGTTGGACTTGGTAAAAGTCCTAGCGGACTCAATTAGCAATCACTCCCCTGTCCTCTGCTTCTGGTCCTCCCCAACACTCAGCCCTGAGTACTGCAGCACCCCTTGACGTAGATTTCTCCCCAGGGGCCTTGACAACCTCAAGCGTCACCTCGCACAAGTCGACCGGACCCCAATCACCCTTGCATCTGACATAAATACTGCCCTAACCTATCTCACTAGGGCCTTCAGCAATGCCTGTGACCTATTTGCTCCCATCACCACATCTAGTCCAAAAAAACGGACTGCTGCATGGATATCTCCTGCACTCATCCAGCAACTAAAACAAAGGGACAACCTCTGGCACATTGCAATTGACTCCGGAAGCGCGGCGGACAGGCAAGCCTATAGAGCAGCCCGCAACCAATGCACCTGGGCCAGCAAACAAGCAAAAGCTAGACACTATCAGGCTGCTTTGACATCCTCCTGGGGCTCTGCCTGAGTTTTCTGGGATAATATAAAAGAACTGAATGGCAAAACCCGCTCCTCCCCCAGATTGTTATCAATGGGGCAGTCTCGACAGACCAAACATGCATTGCAAACTGCCTTAACAAAACTTTCTCAGACCTAAGCGCGGTTCTCCCTGCCCAATTCTTTGACCCTGTCCCCCCGTCCACCCACACCCCTACCTCCCGGCCCCTATTCCACTTCTGAATGATCTCACCCCATGACGCCAAACCTTTCCTACTAAAAGCATTCGCCTCTCACAACCCGAGTAGTGACCCTCTTGACTCCAGGATACTCCGCCTCACGCTGGATGTCATGCTAATCCCCTTCACAAATGTCATTAACAGATCCCTATGCCTTGGTCAATTCCTGGAAGCATGGAAACAGGCTGAAATCACCCCCATCCATAAGTCTGGGGACCGAACACTACCAAATAACTACAGGCCCATCTCCATCCCCCCCCCCCCCAAAGCCTTGGAAAAAATAGTATCCACACAGCTCATAGAATACCTATCTAAATATGACATTCTATGTCCTGAGCAACATGGATTTCACCCGGGCCACAGCACATCCACAGCCCTTCTGGAATTCTCCCACCATATACACTCTGCGCTTGATGATGGGCAACTTGCAGGGGCAGTATTCATCGACCTATCAAGGCCTTTGACACTGTGTGTCACCCCTGTTGATAAACTCCTTAGCCAACTGGGATTCTCATCTGGCCCACTGAACTGGTTCTCAAGCTACCTGCACAACAGATCCCAAGAGTCAAGCTAAATAGGACCTTGTCCACCAACCTACCAGTATGCTCAGGGTCCCAAGGCTCCATCCTTGGGCCCACCCTTTCAGTCTCTTCCTAAACACCCTCCCAAGCTCCTGCTCCAACAAAATACTTCTTTATGCAGATGATGAAGTGATCATAGCATTGCACTCGACCCACTCCTGCTCCAAAGCGCACTGCAATGCACCTTCCACCAAGCAGAAAAATGGTTCAGTAACCATCGGCTAGTCCTAAACCTGAAAAAAACCAAAATCAATGCTTTTCACGCACCGGCAAAACAGCGCCAGTGACTCTCCCCTGCTCATCACCCCCAGCACACTCCACCCACTTGAACAGGTAACAACATACAAGTACCTGGGCATCACCTTTGATGCAGGCTTTACCTTCCACACCCATTTAAAAACCCTGTCATCAGCCATGAACTCCAGGATTGATCTCCTCTATCGCCACAAAGACTGCCTCCCAGAATTTGCATTAAAACTGGCCATCACTTCAGCCGTGTTGTCACTGGCCGACTACAGACTTCCAATCTACGCAGCTGCAGACCCCACCGCCCTCTCTAAAGTCCAGACCTCTATTAACAAAGCCTGTAGGCTCCTGACCAGTGCCCACAGCAGAACTCACACATGCCTGCTATACTCTGCCACAAACATTCTCACACTTGAGGAACGGCTGAAATACCACACCTGCCTGCTGGCTAAAAAGACCCTGTCTGGGCTATGCCCCCAAGGGGTCTTCGCATCCCTGCAACAGGCCACCCGGCCTGTGCTAACCTGTAACTCCACTAAAACCACCTTCCTAGTACCCAGAGCAAGGACTTCTCTTTGCCAAAGATCCTTTCATCATAAAGCTCCGGCCTGGTATAACTCCCTCCCAGAGGGAATCACAGAAATTCCCAGGATTGGCCTGTTCAAAATAGCCCTCCGAAAACACATTGTTGACAGTCGGTGCTGTAACTGCCTGTAGTGGAACTGAATTCTGACTAAGTTAGTCCCCCTAAGACTTCACTGGGTTCCACGGATGACTAAGCACTGGTTTCTAGATTTGAATATGACTCTTCATGGATAACTATAACAACTGTGTTTGTTTAACGATGCCTGTATCTCACCTGTATGTAACCTCTGTCTAAACATCACTTACTTGTTGTCCACCCTTCCTGCGACAGGTGCCTTTGTAAACGAGTCTCTGACTCAAAGGTTGTAAAACTGATTATTCTAATAAAATAAAAAATTAAAATAAATAATCTGTTTCACCAGTGCTGCTGCCACCAACAACACCACCATCACCACCCCCCCCCTGTAGCTCCACCAGGAGGTCCAAGACCTTCTTTGGTCCTCCCTTATTTTATCAAGTTCTCCACTGACCTCCTGGCAGGACTGGTCCACCTGCTGCCGGAGTCCTTGCACCTCCGTGCGCACTGCCACCATATCTTGGCGCACGGCCTCAAGGTCCTCCATCCTGATATGCCCTGCTGGGGGAGTTGCTGCAGGCTGTGATGTCAAACCTGCAGCACGGCTGCGCCAGTGGGTGTGGGGTGTATCACTCCTCCTGCTGCTGCTACTGTGGTGCCCCCTAGGCCGTTGGATGTCCTTCTCATGCTCGGCCCCATCACTGCCTCCTGCTGTAGCTTCTTGCTACTTGGAGAGTGTAGTGGTGCCACAAGTGGCTCCTCTGTCCACATGTCCCAAAGTGGGACCCTTGTTTTCACACCTGACATTTGCCACAAAGGTGGCAGATGACAATACTGTAATCTACAACCTTTGTGGAAAAAACCTTCAAACTGGAGAGACCTTGTGTGTGTGTGTGTGTGTGTGTGTGTGTGTGTGTGTGGCTCATCAGCTGATCTATCTGTGGTGGCGCCTCATCCGAGACAGAACCTGCTGCTGCTCTTGCTGGGGGCGAGCATGGGCTCACATGCTCCTGGGGTGCAATGGGCTCCTGCTGCTCTTGCTGTGCAGGGGCACATGCTGCTTGGGGGCGCAAGTCCTGCTGCTGGTAGTGGGGGCGGACTTCTGCTACTGTGGGGCCAGGGCACATGCTCTCTTGGGGAGTGCTTGGAAAATGCTCACCTGTTAAGGTAGACAGCACATTCTCCTGCTGCTGGTGGCGCACTGCCAGTCTCCATCTCCATCATAAATAAAACTTTTCTTAATATAAAACTAAGGAAAATAAATGAAAAAGAAAGAAAGATAGATTCAGGGAGGGACTGGGGGATGGGGAGTTAAACACACACACACACACACACACACACACACTAAAGATAAAAAAAAAAAAAAAAATAACACTAAAGAAAATGCCCTAACAGGAACTATTTACTTTCTAAAATAAAGTAGGGAACAGATTTTAATAGCACTCTACACACACACAAACGCTAACCACTGTTTTTTGGAAAAACAAAGCTCTCTAATCTCCAGCTCCTGCTACTGTCTCCTCTCTCCTACAGCCTACTAGTCAGCAAAAGCTGTAAAGGAAGTAGATTTAGTCTGACTTACTCCCTAAGTACAGTCACCCATGTGACCAGCAGTCTGCTAGAGAGTAAGTCATGTGACAAGCATTTTTTTTCCCAATTTCGCCTGATACTAATGTATGGCGAAATGTGCCAATCAAGAAAGGTGAAATTGACAGCAAAATTTAGCTGGAAATTTACTAGCGAAGTTTTGCTGTAAGGGCCCAATTTCGCAAAATGTTTCATGCGGTCAAATTGGCGATTTTGCTGGAATTTCACTAGCGAAATACAATTTTGCTGCATCTCTAATCTTCACATGTGAGAATAATTTTCTGAGCATGTTCAGTGTCACCAATATGAGTGAGAGAAAGTTCTGATTGTGCTCGTTGATCAACTTCATTTATCTTGCTAATGTTAGCCAAAGTAAAAAAATTTTCTTTGCCAAATTTACTTTTACACTGTAGTATATGGTAACTTACCCTAGTAACAGTGTAGAATGATTTAGTCCACATCCCCCTGCAGTTTTGGGCTAATGGTATGTCTGGGGTGGAAACTGGGTTTTAGAAACTGCACGAGCAGATTGTAGTAGTGGTTTTGCTGAGGCCTGCTGAACTATCTAGTGTATGTTTGTTGACTAAACCTCAGAGCTGTTAGAAGTTACTTATGGTGTCCAGTCATTCCTAAAACCAGCAATCCTGTAAGAAGCAACTAAAGTGAAATATTATATACACCTGTTGTATAAATAAGGGATATGCAGGTGGGAGCTGTGCGATACCTGTTGTATCTATACAAGTGCTGTTTGACCTCAGGTAACTTCACGAGTGGTGCAAGCCACAAATGAGGTGGCTAAGGTCAAACAGCATGAGCGTAGATAAAACAGGTATCACACAACTTCCTCCTGCATGTTCCATTTATGCAACAGACTTGGAGTTTGTGTGATAGTTATTTCTGTTCATTTTTTCCTTTTTTTTTTAATTTGAAATAGTTTGTGGGATTATTTGGTGAAGTAATGCCCCTGCATCTCTGTTGCCATGGGCGTTGCTATGGACGCCCTGTGACGATGTCCATGCTGATGTCATGATGTCTTAGTTGATTGTTGGAGGCAGTGAAAAACCAAAAATTTATGTTCAAGATGGCAGCACCAGGAAGCGAGAGAGACTGTAAGGACTGTTGTGCCAAGGGTTGGTGAGTTATGTCTGCCTGGCAGTTTGTGCTTACAGCACTCATTTTTTATTTTCTTCTTTTCTGTTTTGGGTGGTTAGAATGTGCACAGCCGCTTTCGCACTTGGTGGTGTGTGAGCCACGGAGAGATAATAATAATAATAATAATAACTTTATTTTTAAAGCACCTTTCAGAATATCAAGGCGTTGAACATGTCAAAAACCACAACATACAATACCAATTAAAAACATATAAATAATATAATTTCATAACATCACCACATATTAAAAACAGGCAATAAAATATTCCATAAAATCAAAACACAATATTTGCAATCAGATTTCATTGTGGTGGATGAAAGGTGGGGAACCGGAGCAAGGGGAGCAGGTTCATAATATTTTTTTTTAAATGTTGTGCACCAAATTAATCAAGCAGGATCAACTTACAGATGGCTGACTGAAAATAAGTCTTCTGATGTTGGAGTTGCTGGTGCTGAAGAGAGGTTGGAGGTTGCAGCTTGGGAGAGGTTTGGTGAAAAACAAAACAAAACAAAAAAAAAAATAGGGCTTTGTCCACCATTTAGAAATATGCCATTGGAACAGGAAGGCCATGGAGGAAGGTACAAAAGGACACACAGGAATGGTACTGTGGGGGGGAAAATAGGTAGCAACAGTTACATGCACGGCAGAGGGAAAAACTGAAAAGCAGGAGGAAAACTGAAAGCTGGCTTCAGTTTTGCCATTGGTGTGTTGTGCGAGAGAGTGAGTGAGTTTCTAGTTTAAAGAAGTAGTGCCGGTGGGCAGATGGGAGGCATGGCTATGGTATGATGTATCTAGTATATGTATAAATCTGTGATGACGAGTTTACTATATGTATAAATGTGAGATTTCACATTTAAACACATAGTAGCTCAGATACACAGATTAATCACACTGATTTTATGTTCATGCCTTTTGCATAAATTTATTGAGTTAACTGGTTAAGTACACTGGTCCCAGGGACAGTTTTCAGGCATGACCAGGGCTATTAATACGGCACATATCAGCATGGATAAATCACAACAGCAATGGGAAGATACATAATACACAAAGAATATGGTAAGTTCAGCCAGGTGATGTAAGGTTACACAGAATACAGAGTACCCAAACTTAGCTATACAAAGGAGAATTAAAGCAAACAAACAAACATGTCTATACAGGTCATGAATAAACATCTCATTACAGTTGTGTTACAATTATAACTACACAGGATTAAACCCACCTCTGTGAAATAGGTACTGGCTAAGCTATTTAGTGGGTGGATTCACTTTATACAAGCTATCCACTCTGAAGATCCAGGAATAGGGAAGGAAACAAGGGTCTCCTTCATCAAAGACACTGACATATAGAGTTGGCTAGGAGGCTGCCTAGCAATTGTGCTTTAAAAAGTGAGGCCCTGTCAACATGGTGAAGGGGGGATGGCAAACAATTTCAAAGTCTGGGGGTGGCTATGGAGAAGGCCCTTTCTCTCATACAGGTGGTCACCTGGGGGTATTTGAGAGGAAGGCTGGAGAGGGGACCTAAGGTTGTGAGTGCCGATCTTGACATGAAGGGATGCTGATAGAGGGGAGTTTGCAGTTTCCCTAAGAGACTTATCAGCAAGGCAGCCCAAAAGGTAGTCCTGATGGGCCTGGTGGGGGCTGCTCAACCTCTGATATAAAGAACAGTGGTGAGTTTGTAAGGCACCAGAAAGGAAAATCTGCAGATGTTGTTCTAGGTGGAGTTGAGCCTAGAGTAGTTGCAACTAGAGGTTTGAGAGAAAATAGGTGAGCAATGGTCCAGGAGGGAGGAGTGTACCTTTGGCAATGGCTAACCACATTTAAGGGGTCATGAAGTTCTTTAATCTGTACGTGACCCCATAAAGTTTGGTTTATGCCCATCTCTGTTAACCCAATATGGTCAGAGAAAGTCAAGGATGGGTCCAGTGTATCTTCCAAGTATTTAGGCAAGGCAAGGCAAAGCAAGTTTTATTTAAAAGATGCCCAATCCCGGAGGCTCTGGGTGCCATACATAAAACCAACATAAAACAAACATCAATAAATAATCAATATTATAACAGCAATTTAAACTAATTAAAAAACTTCAGAAATATATGACAATATAAATAATAAAAGAAATCAGGGACAGAGATATAACAAGTCAGAACAGGATGATATTCTAAAATAATATTTGCAGGGCTGGGTCTGGAAAAGCCTGCACAAACAGGAAGGCCTTGAGGCATGCCTTAAAAACCTCCACCGAGGAGGCCTCCCTTAAAGATGGAGGAAGCGAATTTCACAGGACAGGGCCGGCAACACTAAATGCTCTGTCACCAGCAGTTTTAAGCCTCGTCCTGGGAATTGCAAGGAGGCCCCTTGAGGAGGAAAGGAGAGAGTGGACTGAGGTAGCAGGTGTAAGAAGCTCCACCAGGTAACCAGGGCCCAGGCCATGTAGGGCCTTAAAGGTGAGCAAGCCCACCTTAAAGGGGATCCTCCCTTTGACTGGCAGCCAATGCAGTGCATGCACCACTAGGGTGATGTGGCAGTACTTAGACTGCCCAGTCAGCAACCTGGCAGCCATGTTCTGCACTAGCTAAAGCTGGAGGAGGGCACCTCCAGAGACCCCTGAGGTAGAGCGCATTACAGTAATCAAGCCTTGACATCACAAAGACATGCACTAAGATAGGGAGGTCCAGGGGCAGAACCAGGGGCCTAATCCTGGCAATTACCTGCTCCGGGGGTGGGGGGTTGGGAGCCTTCCTAAGTTAGAATGTTCAAGGGATTTGGAGTACTGGAGTCTGCAGCCAAGTCTGCAAAACTTGCATTTTGACCTCCTGAAGAGCATCACCTTTGTCTTTTTCACATTCACAAGCTGCCTGTTAGAGGTGAACCACCTCTGGATGGCACTCTTTTCCCTAGAGAGGGAGGTGGACAGCTGAACTGGGTTTCCAGCGCTGTGGTAGATGATCAGATCATCTGCAAACATACTGTAAGCATGTGACAGCCTTTGTTTTTCCTAGGGAGGTGGTTCACAAAGAGGGAGAACAGAATGTGCCCAAGAATGGACCCCTGGGGTACCCCACTACCAATCCTCTGAGAGTTGGAGATGCCCCCCCCCCCCGTGTAAACCACTTGGGACCTCCCTGTCAGGTAGTTTCTAGCCCAGGCTATGGTTGCATCTGAGAAACCATTGTTTTGCCATTTGTCAAGGAGGATGTTGGGGTTCATAAGACTTGAAGGTCTTTGATAGGTCCATGAAAATGACCCCCATTAGTTTCCCATCATTCATGCCCCTAAGGACATGGTCAGTGAAACAGGACAAAGTATTGGTGCTATGGTCTTTTTAAAAAACATGCTGGTGAGGTGGGGGGGGAGAAGCATGTTGTGATTCGACACATGTTCAGTAATTTGCTAAAATCAAATTTTATCCAATATTTTGCTAAGGTAGGAGAGGAGGGACACTAGGCAGTAGATGTCCATAGAGTTTGGTTCCCTTTATTTGAATTTACATGCAACTCTGGCTTGTCTCGATAGTGATGGGATGGTTGAAGAAAACCATGACAAATACGGGTCTGGCAATAAGGTGGAACATTAGTTTGAGAAATAATGGGTAGAGACCATCACTACTGGCACTCCCTTTATTGGGAATGGCCATGAGGAGACAATGAATTTCTTTGTGGGAGGTAGCCTTGAAATAAAACAGGGGAGTCCTGGGTCATCCGATATTTAGTTATTTTATGACACAGCAGATCCCTTAGGTGGGAGTTTATCCAGGCACTCAGCCAGGTTGGTGAACTTGTCATTTAGGGCTTGTGCCACCTGGTGGTGATCAGTTATGTTCCTTGCTGCAGTATGTAAATGGATAGAACTTTGCTTGGTCCCAAGTTTAAGTAAGCCATTTACCAATACCCAGAACTTTTTTGGGTCACCTAGGTTACTGGCCTGTGGGTTTTTTAGGTAGGCTGCCTTGAGTGAATTAATTTCCTGTTTACATTGGTTGCAGAGCTTCCTGTAATTATTCCAAGCAGTAAGGGATGGGGAGGATTTGTGAGCCTCCCACAGTGTGTTCCTCTGCTTCATTTTGTTGAGAAGATCCTTGGTCAGCCACCTTGAGCTCCCACCTTGGACTTTCTGGGTGGTGACAGGGAAATGCTAGTTATAATTCAGCACCTTTTCTGTAAGGTTAAGTAAAAATTCTGCAAAAGGCCCTGGACACATAGAAGATTGTGTATGATCAAGCATACACAACATGGCAGTTGTGATTGAGAGGTTTCCATGGTAACCAGAGACCTAGAGAGCGCAGCTCAAGAGGTCCATTACCACAAAAACCTTGAGATTGCGCAACTGCCTTGTTTGTGTATGGTTGCTCATACACAATCTTTTATAGTGTATGGGCAGCCATAAGCAGTACTCCGTGATCCCCTGAACAAGTCTATGAACAAAAAAAAAGGCTTACTTCAGAATCTGCAGCCGCATGCTTACTTCCGCGTCACTGTGGGCTGCTCAATTGCACATGTGCGAATGCGTTTGATCTTGTTGTGCTGCACCCGTGACATACTTGGTGCAGCACAACAGGATTGTGATGCACCGAGTGCAGCACAACAACGCTGTTCCAGGCATGGATTTCCATGTGGAACAGTGTTCCACCATACACTATAAAGTTCTTTCATATATAACTTTCTCAATGGCTCCGATCTCTTCTGAGTGAGGTATGGTAATGTAAAATGCTTTAGTGTCCAATGTTTCAAGGATCCAATTTTATTTTATATGTAGGTCATCCAAATCTGTAGGATATTAATTGTATCCCTCATGTATGCTGTTGTACTGCTTGTGAGTTGCTTGATGTGTTTATCAACACACTGGGCCAAGGGTTCATCCAGTCTGCCCATTTCTCCCTACCTACACTATTACTGGTGGATTTGATGATCTTCTTGGTGTTATCTTTTGAAAACTATAAATACTTGCTCTTATTGGTGCAGAACATACTAAATTATAACAATTTTATGATTGGAAAAGGTTACAGTTTACAGACAAAAAGCACTGTCATGGGCGCATCATTTGCACCTAATTAAACAAATACATTTCTCTGACTGAATTGGAGGAAAGATCAGTCCTGTCCAGTAATGTCAACCCCTATTTTGGCATGATTTATCTCTACTGTCATACCACCAATATTCTAGAAGGCACAATTTTTAAATAGCCTGTTAATGGAATGGAGTGCAAAATATGGGACTTAAACACATACAGTACAGAAGCAGTCATGTATGTATGTATGTAGCAATCTGCAGAAGCAGCTTGCTCTATGTCAGTAAAAGGTTTAAGAAGAGGTTTGGCAAGCATCTCAAGTGCATTAAGAAACTGGAAAAAGAAAATGCACTAGCTAACCACATCATAAAAGTGGGGCCTGGACATATTTTTAAATTTTGTGGACTAGAATATGTGCCTGTGTCACTAATAAGAAGGGATCTGGATAACCGGCCCACTAGCACAGTGCTTGGATTTCTGCACGTGACCCAGACGACCTAGGATTGGGAATGGACCCAGGATGTTGGAGGGCCAGCTGGGGGGAGAAGGAATGAGCATCCTAGGGACTGCTCTCCTTCTCCGGGGGGAGGGGGGATGATTGTCTGGCACATTGAGGACCTCTGGCAGAGGCTGGAGGTACCGCCATGCTGGTGCCGTAACGTCCGGGGGGTGGGGTGGACACTGGTTATCACTGCATGCCCCTGCCCCCAGATTACTGCAAAAACAAAATGACCAGTCCCTCCAGGTGTGACGCTCTGTTCCATTGCCATCCCCACTGCCACAAGTGTCTGCCGGGGGGAGGGGCCCACTCCTCTTTCCCCACCTTGGGGGGTAAGCTACCAGTGACCATGGGGAAGGGGCACCCACCCAGCAGCCTCACCCAGGGGGATAAGCCTGGGCATGGGAGGACAGCGTGCAGGCATGGTCTGAGCTCCCCTCGGGGAGCAGAAAGGGAGTCTGGAATAAAAAAAAGAAGGGGATTTGGATTTAAAAAAATGGTGTGCAGGGAAACTTATTGGCAATATGCCCTTAGGGTAACTCCTCCTCCTCCTGGCCTTAATGAAGCTTTCCAATTGTTCCCTATTCTGGGAAACTGGTAGTGTGCCTTCAGATATAGTGATATGGACCTATTTTAATATTGTTTGGGTTTGACTCTCACCACAGTTCCCCTTTTTTTGTTCTAATCAGGCTCTTAAAATCTGTAGTTTATGATATTGTGATCAATGTTTTACATTAATCTACTTTAGTACTTTATAGAATTAGTTTTAATGTTCTAGTGTTTGTTTTTCAATGTTCTAGTGTTTCATCCAACCCCTATCCCCACCCAATGCCTTCTTTCTCTTGATTTCTTGCTATAGTCTTCAGGTAGTATGTTTATATGTATACAGTATATGTCTAGACAACTAGGACTGATCAGTGGTGTTCATGCTCATACGGTATTTATTTATTTAATTGCATGTTATCATTTTTCTTGAAAGTTTGCACTTATGCTTAAACTTTTTCAAATAGGGACTGACATGACTGCCTTGACAAAGTGCTTGGTGGAAGTGTGAAACGCTGGTGTGGGGGTGAAGGAAAGAACTTCTAATGATAATCCTACAGCCTAGCAGTGGTTTCGTTTTAAACCAAGTGTCTGTGTGATCTTGGCTTGTCTAAACTAACTATTCCCTTTGCTGGACATTCTTTATTAATTACTTTAAGCATGATTCCAGTATTATACAATGGCATGAAAAATACTGCTTCCTGATAGACTGGCTGGCACGATTTACAAAGTGTAAATCCTGCCATCACCCAACAGGAAAACATGCCAGTCAGCCCTATGTGCCAAGAGACGAATCCACCCCGAAAATCAAACAAAATGCTGCCATGTTAAATCCCTGCTCTGCTGCCGACCACACACAAAAAATTCCACCTCTTTTCTTTGTTTTCTCTTCTAGCTCCTGTTTACTTGTAGTATCAGCTCCCTTCTGTCCCCACAGTCTCCACGCTTCTGCTCCACAGTGCCACCGGAAAAAAAATTAAGAGAAAAATAAAAAAACAGTGTGAGCGCCACTCCTCATCATTACCTCCCAACCAGAAAATGCTGTAACCACGGAAACCCGACCCTAAGTACAGGCAGTCCTTTAAATAAAAATATTATTTGCTCTCATCAAACTTAAATTTCTCCTCAAGTCCATGCCCCCTCTCTCTCTATCACAGTGCATTCATAGGGGGGAAAAACAAATGGAAAACCACAATCCCAGATGCCCCAGTCTGCCACAGTCCAAGCGCTCACACATACCGCTCTCTGCCTCTGTCAACCACTCACCACTGACATCTTCCAGTCTCTCTCTCTCTCTCTCTATCACTGTGTTAGCCGCAACAGATGGCAGTTCACTGTCACACCATGCTCTCCCCGTCTCCCTCGGAGTAAACAAACTTTTAAAATGTTTTAAAAAAACTTAAGCCTCACAGTCTCTCGCTGTGTGAGCCGCAACAGATGGCTGTTTACTTTCACACTGCACTGACTCCCTCTCACAAGTGCTCCGCTCTCTCTATCTCCCTGATCACTGCCCCCTCTTTCAATAAACAAAAAAAAAATACATGCACAAGGGAACACAACAAAGTACAAAAAAAAGAATGTTCTTCGGGTGAATGGTGGGGGATCTTAATCATATTGTACACAGCAACAAGGGACTACTTAATGTATGGTGGAAGAATACTTCTACACAAAATATTAAAAACAAAGATATAACTTTTAAAAATAATTATTTCTATATTTTAATAATTGTCCCATTGTATAATTGCAATATCCAACTCGAGGGTGTGGGTGATCAAGGGTCTAGGCAGGCATGCTCACTGTACACATTTCTGCATGTTTTTTGTTTGAGTACCTTTCCCAAACCTTATGCCTTTCTGTACAATTATCATTCTAACCTAGAGTATTTCAGTTAGTACAGACCACTTAGCATCTGTATCAGTTTAAACTCCTATTGTTTAGTACATATATATGTGCACAAACTGTCTAGAGATTATGTGAGTCATCTGATAATCTGATTTGTTTTGAAATAGGGGGCAGCTGTTGTAGAGGATGTGTATCTTCTTTTAATGGGGGGCAGCAGCTGCAGAAGATGTGCACATTGTTTAATGGCGGGGGGGGGGGCAACAGTTAGAAAGAGTGTATACAAAACAGAAATTTCTGGCTACACCCCTGTGGGTTATGTCAGGATTTACCCACTTCTGGTGTGGCTCACTCACTTGGCCGATGGCCTCTTGACCTAACCACACCAGACATGGGTAACTCCTGCCATCACCCACCCCTCTTGTGGTATATTGCTTAATTTTACCTACTATGGATAAATATTTATAGAACAATAGTTTTTGGATTTTTGTGAATTTTCCTTTTTAAATACAGGTACTACCTCTGCTGTTCTCCAAAAAGGAAGGAGGAACCCAGGAAGTCCTTTGTGAGCAGTGAATATTTAAAACACAATATCTGGATCTAAGAGACAGGTAGAATTAGATGTCAGGTGGAGGAGTTGCCTTGATGTGACTCTCAGGTTAACTGTTTGATTAAGTTTGCATCTATAGTATAAAAGACTCCTGAAAATACTTTGAGATTTAAATTTTATAAAAGGAAAGGAGATTAAACTGCATATCTCAGCATATACTGCATAAGTGTACTGGTAGGGGGTGGATCCTGGCTTGGGTGAGCAGAACCCCGCCTCAACATTCAATATCCAATATTGCTTCCATTGTTTCTTATAACAAAGTTTAGCTGCACTGCGGTTAACTAATGGTATTTTCTTGATGAAAACCCCATGTTCCCAGATCCAGGTTAGTCATACAGTACCTCTCAGCTATTACATACTTACATGTATTAGTGTCCTTTAACATGTGTGACAAAGGAGTAAAAAGCCTACCGATTCATCAACTCATAGAAATAAAGTTCAAAAACTGTGGGAAAACAGTGTTTTGGTGCTCAGGACATTTATTATTATTACTGAAGTACTGAATCACAAAGCCATAAGAATTTTTGCTTTGAAGCCTCATTGTAATGTGTGGGATGACACCTTCTCCATGTGGAACAAAGAGCTTCGAAGGGGTAAAATGAGCGATATTAGTCATAATGTTTAACAGTTTG
The DNA here is from genome assembly GCA_016271365.2 of Neoceratodus forsteri. Lineage (NCBI taxonomy): Eukaryota > Metazoa > Chordata > Ceratodontiformes > Ceratodontidae > Neoceratodus > Neoceratodus forsteri. The sequence goes on from CM028129.1 coordinate 5,920,928, forward strand.
AGGTATTTGTATATGCCTCGTAACACAACCCTTAATCACAGAAATAGCTGAAATGCCTTCTGTGCTACATAGCCCAGTACTACAAACCTTCTTCACAGAACTGGCAAACAAAGAGAGATCAGGTGGTTAATCCAAAGAACTGTGAAAGAGGAGGTCCTAGATTCAAACCTCACCCTTCAGAGCAATAGTGGAAGCTTAATATAAAATACTTTGCACAGTTTGTACTGCAGCTTTTTATTACATAACTGACTGAAACATGGACTACATGTCCCAAAATGTATCACAGCCCCTCGCAGAATAAATGGCTGAAGCATGAACTGCATTCCCCAGCATGAACTGCACACTGCAGGCTGCAACCCTTTATTACAGAACAGCGTGAAGCATGAGGTACATATACCAGCATGTAAGCAGCCTTTCAGTGCAGACAGACCTGGCTGACACATTAACTACATTTCCCAGCATGTAATGCAACCCTTCATTACACAGCTGTCTGAAGCATGAACTGCACACTGCAGCCATTCATTACAGTTTGGCTGAAGCATGAACTACATTTCCTAGCATGTACTGTAGCCCATCATTACAGAACAGAATGAAGCATAAACATTTCCCAGTATGCAGCCCTTCATTACAGAACTGGATGAAGCAAGAACTACATTTCTACCCAGATTCCTACCACCTTTCCCACTCCACTCTTTTAACTAGCACTTTCTTTGAATTATGCATTATAATCTACAGCCTTCTGAGGCTGACCCACCCCTGCACTTTCCTGAATCTTTATTTACCCATGTCCATTTTCCCTGATATGTATGCCTTGAATTTGTCTATCTAATTGTTGATCTTAATGTACCTGAACTTGATTACTGGTGTCCTTCCTTATTGACTGAATGTATCTTGTATGTATTTCATCCAACATGACGTGGAACCTTTGCAAATGAGCTTATAGCTCAAAGGTTGTAATCCAAGACATGAATAAATAAAATAAATAAATATTCAGTGCAGCCCCACAGAATTCATCATTGTATTCTGATTTGCGATGGCTATGGTTACATGAAGGTAACTCCATACTATTAGTTACATGTATCAGTACTGTAAAGACAAGGGACTATCTCACTACCAACAGCTCCTGTGACTGCCCCAACTTAACCTTGTTTCTCCACTTCCCTTCCTGCTCTAGTGGTCCCCCCCTCTCCTCCTCACTGGTTTCTACCCTCACATCTTGGTATACCCAATGCTGCACTTTTCATCCTCTCCCCACCCTTCCTACATTCCTTCTTCCCCCCCTTCCCCTCTCCCTATGACTCTGGCACTTCTTATCTGTTGTCTATTGTATCTGACAAATGCCGCTGGCTGCCTTGTTACAATGCTACCCTTGAATTGTATTAATCTGCACTCCGTTTGCAATGTCCACATTGTTGTAATGTCTGTCTTGATGTTCCCCATAATTTGTATTTCTCTGACATGGAACCTTTGTAAAAGAGACAAGGCTCAAAGGTATTTGTAATCCTAGACTTGATAAATAAATAAATAAATAAAGACACGGTCTCATGTTATATAAAGAATAGTTTGGAGCCAAGGCAAGTCAAAGAGGGACTAAGGTCAGCTGCAGGAGAGGAATACATTTTACCTCCTAGAAAGTCTAACAGGAAGATCTTCCTCTCTTTTACCACATCAGTGGTGGGGAAGTTAATGGAGACACTACTGAAGGAAATGCTCATGGAGCACCTAGATGCAAAATGGCTGGAGGGCCATTAGCAGCATGGTTTCATGGGAGGAGGTCATGTCAAACTAATCTCATATATTTCTTTGACTGGGTTACTAGGAAGGTGGATCAAAGGAGAGAGCAGCAGATGTGGCCTGTCTGGACTTTGGTAAGGCTTTGCCAATGTGCCACACAGGAGGCTAGTTAAGAAACTAAGCAGCCTGGGGATGTGGGACAAAGTGACAAGCTGGGAACCAAACAGGTTAAGAGATGGGAGGCAAAGGGCGGTGGTAAATGGTAGCTACTTAGGTGACAGCAGAGTGAGCAGTATATGCTACGGGGTTTGGTGCTGGGACAGGTCCTCTTCAATGTCTTCATAAGTAACATTGCAGGGGAGCTTGTGGGTAAGGTATGTCTCTTTGCAGATGATACAAAATCTGCAACAGAGTTGACACTCAGAAAGTAGTGGAGAGATGGCAGAGGGATCTGAGGAAACTAAAGGAATGGTCTAGGGGTGTCAGCGGGTTTCAGTGCCAAAAAGTACAAGGTTATGCACTTAGGGTTGCAAAACCCAGGGCTGTGTATAAGATTGGGGAGTGGAGCTCACCATCACCTACCAAGAAAGAAACCTAGGAGGTCATCATATCTGATGATCTCAAGGTAGATGGGCAGTGTGACAAAGCAGTGGGAAAGACTAGCAGCATGCTGGGGTGCATTGGGAGAGGAATTTCTAGCGGAGGGGTGGTGCAGCCATTGTATCACTCACTGGTGAAGCCCCACCTGGTGTACTGTGTCCAGTTCTGGAGGCCACACCTCCACAAGGACATTGAAAGGGTGGAGGCAGTACAGGGGAGGGCAACCAAAATGGTGAGGTGGTTGCATGTGAAGCCATATTAGTAAAGACTGCAGGAACTCAACATGCACACCCTGGAAAAGAGGAGAGTGAGAGAAGACATGACTAAAACCTACAGGTACCTCAAAGGGTAAACAAGGTGCAAGTGGAAGGTCTATGTCAGAGAAGGAAGGCACTAGAACAAGGTGTGGGGCATGCAGCGATGCTAAGAGGGGAAGTTTAGGAGAATATGCAGAAAAGATTCTTCACAGAAAGGATAACGGATGACTGGAACAGCCTGTCAGAGGAGGTAGTGGGGCAAGGACTGTGGGAAGCTTCAGCGTGCATAGAGATAGCACAGGGCATATTAGGTAAAGGAACATGGAGGAGGGAGGACACCTATGACCAACTAGGATCAGTGGTGATGGAACAAGTAGGGGCAAGAGGCAGACTGGATGGGCCTAAAGGTCCTTTCTACTGGCAAAATCAATGTTTTGATGTTTCTACCAAGGCCCCAAGATCTGGAATGTGGTCCTTTACATTTTGAGACCTATAAATGGTCCAGTGGCTATTAAGAAGCTTAAAAGGTGGATCATAAACTCAGTAACACAACTTTAACCATGTTGCCCCAATTATGATGCAATTTAAAGGACTGGTGTATATTATTTGCTTTGCATTAAGGTAATACCCTTTGTCTCAAGGAAATGACTTTGTATTTCCTCCTTAATGGCTGTTCCTAACATTTTAAGATTTTGTACATCTGTTATCAAGTTCTGGGAAAAATGTCCTTGTGTGCTTTCTCATGATCACGTGCTATGACTGTCAGATGGTGGCCAGCCAAGGAGGTGAGCAGAGGCTGTGCCAGTCACCGATCTGACCATGGATATTGTATTAAATGTTGACTGGGCTGAGGCAGGTGCAGTGTGTGGGTCCTCACCAGGTCAGTGTGTGGGGGTGTCAATCCTGGGGGGCAGTGGCATCCGCTGCATGGGGGCACTAGCCCACCAAGAAATAGTGATGTGACATACTTGGGAAGGGCAACTGCAGGGGTCCACTAGGATACCAGGAATGTGAAATTACCTTATGACACAGGTGACTGGAGAAGGAGGTCCTCTAGACTTCCAGGGAATGAAATTACCTTACCACAGGGCCAGTCAGGGAACAGGGTGGTCCATTAGACTGCTAGAGATTTTCTACCATGGTCCTGTGCATTGGCACAAGGGGTCTGCTGCATCCATGCAAATGAGCACACAGATGGTCCCTTAGTGCCTTGCATGTCCAATGAGCTCATTTGTATGCCTAGGTTGACTGTAACTTTAGGAACCCTGGGGCTATCCTGTACTGGACAGCATTATCTCCTGTGGGCCATATGCAGTCTTGGGCAGTGTCAACGTAGCCCATTTCCATATACTGCTGCACTGACATGGCCTGATATTTAGTCAGTTAGTGCACTCCCTTAATGCATGCTAACAGGCTGAATATAGCTCAGAGATGGTTGTGCTCTTTTTTTTTTTTGATGCAGCAATACAGGCTGCACTGCTCTAGCAGCTGGTTCTGACTATGGGGGCCATTATGTTTTCAGCAATTTAATTTAATATTACTATTTTTTAGGTCTTTGACCCCATCCTGTCACTGGGTTTTTTAATATTTTACATTAACAAGTACATATTCCACTGTCTGTTTCAAAAACATCTAATTGTCCCCAACTGACCTCACAGTGTCCGTATTTGTGGTCCCCAGAGGTTGTTGTTGTGCCATAACAAGTGAACTAAGAGGTCAGAAAATTCTAATAAAAGCTTTTTACACCAATTTCCAGAATGTTCAAGCAAATGCTACAAAACATGGGACAGATAAATGAAATTTTAAAAAGTCATTCTCTAGTTATGTTTAATGACTGAATTGAGTATGTGAATGAAATTATGTACTACAGTGGGTAGCTGCCTTTAAAAGTAAGTAAATAAATACATACATGCATGAGTACCTAAATAACTTAGACTTGCTGGAACTGTGCATCAACAACAAAGGAAACCTTGATCAGCAACTTTTGGGGCCCCCTGGGTTCTCCAGTCAGATTGCACATTTACAAGATAATTCTAGTCAGTAGGGGGAATTATTAAAGGAATAATGCCTGACAGGGTGGGTGTTATGCTGGGAAAACATCCCATGTCAGGTGGTTGGGCCCGAGGCCACCGCCCGAGGGCGTCCAACACCCGAGAAGGGATGCTATCCCAGCATAACACCCACCCTGGAGGGCTTTATTCCTATTATACAATGGCTTATATCATTTTATAGTTAAAAAAATTATTTTAAAGAATGTTTTTGTTAGTGCGTAAAAATATTTTTGTTTCTTAAGAGAAAAAAAATGCTCCATATCGTACAAACAATCAGCAGGGATGTTATGCCAGGATAACATCCCTGCTATGACAGCAAACTGACCAATCAGAAGCCAGGATTCTTTCTTGCCATTGTATAATATATTATAATTACTGGCAAGCATTTTTTTCTATGGGCTCTGCCAGTTGATATTCATCGTAATAACCCGTGGGTTATTACGGTGAACACGCGCTCAGTCCATCAAAATTGAGCACTCCCTTATTGGCTCTCCTTCTGTGCGTGGGCGGGCTTAACAGTTTTAAAAACATGGCGGCTCTGTCTCTCGCTATCTGAGGAGTCGCCACAAGTGTAAACTCTCCTTGTAATTTATTTTGTCAAGTCTATCTGATTGATCCCACCTTCCAGATAACAAAAAAAAAAAAAACGATCTCATTGATCTTGCTCCTCGTTAGCTTCAGAAACCAGTCGCGGCTTCAGTGCCACCGCTACAAACTATCTGGTTGATCCTGCTCCTCATCTGCCTTAGTAACTGGCTTCACTGGCACCACTAGTGTGATCACGTTCCAACAGCACAAATTGTAGTTTAAAATAAAAAAGAACAAATAAAAAGTAAAGAAAAAATATTAAACTGCAAAATTAGAGGGACATTGAGGTGAATCTCTTGTGTGTGTGTGTGTGTGTGTGTGTGTGTGTGTATGTGTGTGTGTGTGTGTGACACATACTGCAGTCAGATAAATGTGACTGGACAAAAATTGCTGGCCAGCAATTATAAAAAACAAAAGATGGAGAAGTGTGTGCACATGAGAATTTAATCCACACCCTTGGTGTGGGATGCTTTAATAAACCCCTCGGGCTTCGCCCTCGGGGTTTATGTAGCATCCCACACCTCGTGTGTGCATTAAATTCTTATATCACACACTTCCCCATCCATTATTCTCTATGTAATGAATACTGTTGCAGTTACACATTCCCTGGTAAAATAAGACTGAATCCATCTATCCATTTTTAGCTTCTGTAATTTTTTTCTGTAGAAAAGCAAAGGTAGAGACTGGTTTGGAATGGGACTTGGGGGCATGGAATAGATTAGTGTGCAGAACAGCAGAAGGGATGAGTGTAAGCATACAAAGTTCCCTCTTTCAAGCTTCAACTTCCAGAGGTGAAAGGTTCCCACTTTTTTTGCAATGGATTTTATGGAAAGGTTGTTTCAAACTTTCTTCCCTTGTTTCTCTGTCACAGAATGGAGGTTTTTTCAGTTTCTCAGAATGAAGTTCTTTGGGGATTTTTGTTCCTGGGATCCTATAAAAAAATTATTTTCTATATACACCTAAACAAAAATGTGTTTATGTGCCAAAAAATACATTTATTTTCCATATATACCAAAACAAAAATGTATTCATTCATTTATTCATTCATTTACTTTTGAGTTTCTGTTTACTACTGCAAAGTACAAAAACTACAAAACAAATGAAGAATTGAGGATTACATGAAGCACAACACAGATTAACATACAAATACAGATAGCCAGTCCAGTGGTGTGGAGGGCTGTCACATCGTGTCTTACCTCCTGTCACACCAGTGACCCACGTTCGGTGGCAAATGCGGGTTGCCGGGGTGGGTGACTGGGAAGGGAGAGCATTGATCATCTGAAGGACAGTTCTCTCCCCAGGAGGGTGGTTTGGTATTCCTGCTGAATGACTACCCTCAGGTGGAGGTCTGAGGGTACTGTGCATCGGGGACGCCAACGAAGGGAGGGTGCTGTGGAGCCCCGCAGCATGTGCATGCCTCCATGTGCACACACTGATGTGTGCACTCCAGCAGTGGGGGGGAGGACAGAAAATGAAAATTTCGGGTAGTGCTGGCAGGCTACATGAAGCCCGAGTTGAGCTCTCGACCTGCAGCCCTGACTGGCAAAACTGGATTTGTATGTGTAACCCCTAGGTGGCACTATCCCAAGGGCTACTACCCCTGCCTGCTTAACTACTAACAGGTTGAGGGGCCTAGGTCCAATGGCGGATGCCTCCACCCAGATGTCAGGGTTTGCAGTAGTTAAGTTAACTTGGTCACAGCCCTCTGGGACACTGTAATCCCCCTTTCTTCCCACTAGTGGCCCACACAGTGCATCAGAAATATCTTCACAATATACACTTACCCCCAGGACTGGCTCTGTTGACTGGACTCTGGGAACCCCCTGTAAAACAAGATGATACAGTACAAAAGCCACAGTACAATACTTCAACATAAATAAATACCTCAGTCAGGGTAACATTGCTGAAGCAAACAGATCTGATTTATTTAAGGAGCTGTAACAAGGAAGGGGAAATCAGGTTAATTAGGTTAAACACATTACTAATCATAGTACTGTGCACATATTCAGAGTCCCAAATTGTCACTTTCACTGGGTACCCAGGATGGGGGCTAGCCAGGATTGGTGCAGCTGGTTGGGGCCCTGTGATGGAAAAACACTTCACAATATCCAATTGTAATCCGGGCCGGAGGGCTCAGTTCGTGAAGAAATGAAAAAAGCAACAATTAGATGACACACTTGCAATTCGACAAACAGATGGCAGGGAGCTACCTGCTTTGTACTCACAACTCAATGTTGGGAACTGAATGGAAGGCAGATTGTTCTGGATTGCCAGGAGGAGCAGACCATGTGGACAAGGTCCTTGTGACTGGACCCCACTGCAGTTTATAGCAAATGGATGTAGTCTGGATCAAGCTGGGGTTTACTTCCAGCTTCATGCCCTCTATTCACTGTACAGGGGATTTGAAATGTGATTCCCGGCAAGCATTACACACATTTATATGTAAAAGGAAAGTACTATACCAGGCAGGCTGCTTCTCAATCCCGATCGCAATTACTGCACAATACCCGGGAGAACACACAGCAGATTCAGTTCCTGACAGACCGAGCGCGATTCAGCAATTTCTCCAGTCTTCTACAGGGTGAGCCTGGTTTCTGCTCTTCAGATCTACTTGATTCTCTTCACAGGTCAGATTCAGTCTGAACAGGCATTTGCACAAGCTGCAAACCGAAACTTAGGGCCTTACACGCGATTCCCGCGCTAAAACTACACACCAAAGAAGCACACAGCTCCCTGTCACTTCATAGCCCAAACTGATCTGATCTTTCCAGTAGACAGAGCTGGGCATTTCCTTTGAGTTCCTCCCAGTTCAGTTGGCTGGTTTGGCTGTCACTCACAGTAAACTCCCCTGTTGGTGGAAAAAAGGTGCCAAAGTCAAAACTACATTTCCCAGAGTCACTGCCCTTACAATCCCCTTACAGTAGGCTCCAGAGGAGAGTCAAGTTCTGATTTGCCACAGCAGGCTCCATTTTAAAGGATCCCCACCATGATTGGTCCAATTTGGCAGTTCAGAACCAACATGAGGGAGCTACTCTGCACTGTCCTTGCTACAAGAAAGCAGGCTAAAACAAACTGCATTTTCATTATTACTCTAACAGGTTACAAGCAAACAATTACATCTTTGAAGAGTGCTCCTTCTGCCCACTTAGCGATGGCAGAAATGGAGCGATTTGGCAGTAGCTCAAGCGGGACTCAAGCAGGGAAACACACAGACCCCATCCAAATTAATTATGTCTGCAGGCAGACTGCTCTTAAAGAGACAGTACCAGAGGCTCTGAAAGCACTCACAGATAAACAGCTTAAACGCCCGAATACCATCCAGGCTTGGAGCATTCAAGCAAGCTCCTGGAAGACTTTTGAAAACCTCCATTTGCAGGGGGTTACATATGCACCAGTGGGGTAGTCCTCCTCTTCTAGCCAGCCATGGGAGGAGTCCATGGGGGATACACCGGTATCGGGCTGGGGTCGGAGAGAGTAATGTGGCTAGCAGGGCAGATGTGAGCTCTTTCACAGAGAGCCAAAGCCTGCCTGACAGCAGGAGCCCTGGAGAAGATGAGAAAACTAAAAAAACACAAATACAGGAACTGGAACCATCACTTGACAAGCAACAGAGATACATCAACTTAAAATACAAGTTACATAAAGCATTAGGTATAACTCATGAGAAAATACAAGCATTAAGATGAAAACTGATATCACTTAATTATAATAAATACACTACAATAGGCTCATTTGTGGTATATTTAAAGTATGTCAAAGAATAAGGCAAGACACAGTATGCCAAATATATATTATAGTGGAGCAGTGGCAACACCATAGTTAGGGTTGAGCAGAGGTTTCTATGTTAAACCACAAACTTTGTACTTTATTGTATTTCCAGCCATTCAACAGATTTGTACAAAGTTGTGCAAGCGTGATTTTGGTGGGTAGATCTCTTGACATGCCACGTTTTGTTCTGGTTGGATGTGCAGATTTTGATATGCGGATAGTGAAAAACATTTTAAAGAAAATTGCTGGGGTTTTTTTTTTGTCATCACCCAGCACCCAGACGGTTTGGAATTTTGGTCTGAAATTTGCAGGGTGGAAAGAGCTCGGCCCACAGTGGTGCCTTTCACTAGTTTGGTGAAAAGATATTAAAATCCATTACAAAGTTATTAAATTTAAAATTTTGGTTCAGAGTATACTCGGTACAGTCTTTTGGATAGCTGCTTGGAACGAAAAAAGAATTTGGTCCATACGAAAAGCATCCTTTTTTTTGTATGGGGTCATCTATTTCTGTGAGGAAAAATATCTTTTAAAAAAAAAATGTCTAAACCCCCAAAAATTACATACTGAACATACACCAACACAGGTATCTTGGTACTCAGGACTTCATTTGGTGGATTCTGCACTTAACTGTTGAAAAAATTACTCCTAAATGTGTTTCATTTTTTTAATTTTAAAATCGTTTTTTGTGTCTTGCTTCCATTTTTTCGCATGGCCATACAAAAAAAGAACACTTCATACAAAAAAGAATCTGGGGAAAAACGAAGCCCAAATTCTTCTTTCATATGAGGGCACCCTTTCTCATAAGAATTAAAAAAGAATACCAAAAAGGATCCCTTCATATATAAAAAGAATCGGAAAGAAAACTAAGTCCCAATTCTTTTTCATATGAAGGGATCCTTTTTCGCATGCTTTTTTCATTCATACAAAAAGGATACCCTCATACGAAAAATAATTTGTACTCACATTTTTCCCCAATTCTTTCATAGTAAAGCATCTTTTTATATGGGTTTTTCATTTGATACAAAAAATGATTCTTACGTACAAAAAAAGGTTTTCGACTTGGTTTTTTCCTCACATTTGAACTTCAACAAGCTATAATTCCCTCAGTATTTGAGAGTGTACCAGTATATAAGGGACAATCTAGATATCAAAAAATGTTTTAATGAGTACTACTAGAATAAGACACATTCCTGCCCCCCAAACATTTAGTGGCAATACAAAAAAAATGCAAAGTTCCATAGGATAACATTGGAATTCCAACAAGCCATAACTCCCTTAATAGTTGGCCTTTAGGGGCAATGTATATATCAAAACAATGGTCGTAATGAATACTACAAGAATAACCCATACCCCCCAACATTTAGGGGCAATATAAATAAAACATAAAAAATGCTAATTCCCATAGGATAACATTGTAACTTCGACAAGCCGAATGTCCCTCAATATTTGGACCTAACGGACCATCTATACACCACAACATTGGTCTTAATGAGTACTACAAGAATAGCACAAAGCCTCCAAAAATTTAAGGGAAATATAAGAAAATACAGACTTGCATAGGATAGCATTGGAACTTCAACAAGCCATAACTCCCTCAATATTTGGACTTGAGATGATCTATATATCAAAACAAAGTTCTTAATGAGTATTACAAGAATAGCACATATTCTCTCCTAAACATTTAGGGGCAATATAAAAAAGTATAACAATAAAAAACTGCAAATTCCCATAAGATAACAGAAACTTTAACAAGCCATACAATGAAGGAAAAACATTGCTGTTTTGGCCGAAATTGAAGTGTAGGGCCCAGAATACCCTGCACTTCCACAGCAACATAGATGTATGCATCTATGCAGGGATGGAAGTACAGGGCCTGGAGAGCTATGTGCTCCCACAGGCAAATGAGGACATCATTATACTATCTCAAACAAGTAAGGACATTCATTGCAAACAACTTTGTTAATGCACTAGTTAGGGTTAAAGTGATAAAAGTATGGAAATGTGTTAGGGTTCCCATCCCTAACACCCCACCCTCACCGTTCAGATAGCAACAGGAAAAAATATATTGTTTTTTTCCTGTAGCTGCCTGTTGGGTGGGGTGTTAGGGTTGGGAATCCCTACTTTTGTTGCTTTAACCCTTATACACACACACAAACACACACAAGCGAAGTACAGTGTACAGTGGCCTTGAAACAAAAAAGGTCAAATGTAATCAAATATGTAAAGCAACAACCAAAAAATGAAAAGTAAGCAAAGGAAGAAAAGCAATAAAAATGCATTTAATGTGTAATGCCACAAAAATAAAGTAAAAACAAATGTAGAGTGCAACCAAAATAAATAGCAAAAATCAAATGCAAACACCAAACAGTAAAGTGCATCTACAAATGATGACTTAAAATCATATTACTGCAATTAAAAAGCAATGCAATCAAAGGTTAAGTAAAACTAAAAGTGAATCCAAACAAAACAAAATCTGGTCAGAGCTGATGTGGCTGTGGAGAGCTTTTGGAATGCTTTACCAATTATTTCTAATGGATTTGCCCAGTGCAGATCTGTGGAGAGGCAGTTTCAATGTGGTCTTCCTTTTACACATTTTTACAACGTGTTTTCCTAGAACATGTCTGCTGATTGCTATATATTTAGCCTGGATAGTTCACCGAAGAAATGGCATCTTATTTTCAGTGGGGCTCTACATCTACACAATATTATGCTGCATTGTGTAAAATCAGAACGCACTAAAAACAATATTTTACATCTGAGGGGATATATTAAGAGCGGATCGACAGCCGAGCAGAAAGATGCATTGCACAAGAGGTGCGCCAGTTGGAACCGATACAGCACTAAAGAGAATGCGCCACTGGTACAGGGTGTGCATACAGTGAAACCCACCTGGATGAAAAGCAGCACTGCAGAATTCTGCAGTAGAGTTACTGCAGCAAACAATGCAATTTCAAAGGGATTTAATCCCTTTTGTCATGCAGTAAACCTGTGACACTGTCCTTCAACCTGGCAGGCTTCATCGTTCCTATTGAAAATGTGACCCTGGATGGGAGTCGCAGTGCAGGCAGCTGCTAAGTCAGGTGCATCCAGGGTGACCCCAACTGAATACCTTCTAGTGGGAATGCGTGGCACATATCGCACCACTGCCCCCATGGGCAATATTCAGCCCAGGAATGCAAATGAACTAATTGAGCATGCAGGATGCAAAGGGGCCTTATGCATGCTCATTACCAGCCCATTTGCATGTTGGCATGGGGATGAACACACCAGAGCAGCTCTCATCTCCAAGCTCTGACCCTGATTGCTCCCATGTGGGACAGATCCTGAAGTCTCTAGTGGCATAGTGGCACCCCTCACCCATTCAACCAACCTCAATCGTACCAGAGTCCAGGCTCTATCGTTTCCATGTTGCAGGGACTCCAATGCCATCTCTAATTGCACCTGAATACACCCACAGTCCATGTCCATAGTGTAGTGGCCCTGCTCCCCCTCAACGGTGCACAGACAGCCCCTCCCTGCCCCCCAGCTCATCCCATTGCGATAACTGGCTCTGTAATGGGATCATACCACTCTATCAGTGGGTGGCAAAGCACTTGCTGTAGGATGCTGGAATATGTTATATGTAGGCATGAGCTGTGTGGGTGGTAACATCCAGTGATCATACTCCTCAGGCACTCACATGTGGATCCATCATCCTGGTGCCATTGCACTGCTCAGTGTAGGTGATGGCCGATGCTGTACCCACTCACACAGGTCCCAAAACAGGCATGTTACAGCTGATCTCCCATTTGTTTGTACAGTTGGGGAACTGCAGATGAACTATCTATAGCCTGAAGCATACACTGCAAATGGCATTACAGGATATTGTACCCCATGGCACCCGGGATACTTCAGAAGTCCGGAGGGTGGCATGTTACACAGGGGAACAGGGGACAGTATGGACTTGTAGCGGTGTATGACAGCAGGAAGATACAGCATTGACAAGGCATGCATTGGAGGCATATAAATTCCCTCTTCAGGTTGCCAGGGACATGCACACAGCTGCATACACTGGTGGATCCACAGCTGGTGGTGCCCCAATGCACGAGTACAGACAGTTGGGTCATTCCAGAGTGCAGGTCCCAGCCCAGGTTCAGTGCAGTCAATGGCTGGGGCAGGGTGTGGGAGGATAGTGCCAGTCTTTGCAACAGGTTGGGTAAGGGGGTGTGAGGATGTCTATGTACAGGGGCAGTGGATGGGAGTCCTCTAGACTATGGATATGGACCATGGTTTCCTCTGGTGCAATTGGGTCTGGGGGCCCTACACGCTATGGAGCTCTTCAGGGATGGAGTTGGCTAGATTGGGGATAGAAAGAGGGTACCTCTAGTCTACCAGGGCTGCCAGGCTGCTGTGCACCTGGGTGCACATTTGCAGCCTACCTGTGGGTGGCTGGCCAGGTTAGGCCAGCTATTCATGGCCTAACTGTGGGCCGCGGTGCTCTGGATTGTGATGGGCACATTCCCACTGAATATGCTGCAGCATGGCATATGCATGGGATTATCCCCTCAACTTCAACAGCATACCATGTGTGTGTGCCCTGGCCCTTTCCCTTGCAGCTGGCACATCCTGCACATTTGAATATCATGCTGTTGCGCATTGTTGGAGTTGTGCGGCACATCTCTCTTTTCCACCGGGATGCACTGTGTATTTCCTTTGAATACAGATCCCTGGACTATGTAGCCTCAGTACATTATAAAAATGGTAAAATCATGACCCCACCGCAAACAAGATATTGTATCTAATCTGGGACAGCCTCAGTAAATACAGTGCAAAAATGTGTAAATGAACATCCCTGTGACAATGAGATGTAGCATCTCCCCTGCCCTACCCAGGATATAAAATATAGGGTAAGAAATAGTCAGTGCTCCTAGATCCAAATAACCATTACTCTGTAAGAAGCCCTCATTTGCCTGTGTTTTCCCCACAAAGGCAGAATTAAATCCCAATAAGTTTTTTCATAAACCAGTGGTTCTTTATTTATGACTTTGTTATTTATTTATTTATTTATTTATTATATCAGCAGCCTTTTATTAGGAAAAGAGCTCTGATTTGCTGCTCAGTATTAATATTATATGTCACGATGGCCTTGGAATGATTTGGATTTATATGCTATGCATAAACTATATAAAATAACAAATATCAAGCTCATTTATACTCAAAATTAGTAATCACAAGTCAGACAATCTTTCAAAAGATACTAGTAATGCCTGTAAACAAATTCATTGCAAATAGACATATATATATATATTTATAAAATGGGTAGGGAAATTGCTTGAGATTTATGGCCATTGTCCACCACATGACCGAAAAGTATGTCAGAGCGTGACCGCACACCTGCACCTTTTCCCCCAAAAATAATGTTACTATTTTTATAAGATCGATAACCCATTTAGATGTGCAGACGGTTTCGATACGCATATCTTTGCGGTTGACGACACCAAAGGCATGCGATATCAGAGCGCGACTGCACAACTAAGAGTGGGTTATTCATTGCATATATATTATAGTGGCACGGTAGTGCTGTTATAGTTAAGGGTTGATTACCCCATTTAAGGTTAAATCTGAAATTTGGCAGCTTAATAACTTTGCAACCATATGATGGATTTGCCTAAATTTGGAATGCCGGTCTGGTACCATAGATTTCTGGACCTGCCAATTCACGTTACAGTTGGATGTACAGTTGCAGAGCTACAGAGTGCCAAAAAGCATAAATTAAGAGTTTTTGTGCATTTCTTTACTCACGCCTACAGGTCACATGGTTTGCACAATCAGCCCGAAACCCTCAGGGAACATGCAGACGTGGTCCCTAATGTGCCTTTCAAAGATTTAGTGAAAAAATATTAAACGGTTCATAAGTTATATAAAAAAAAACTGTTCCCCATTATAGTCTATGGGAAAAGTTAACAAAATATTCGAAAGTGTCGCATCTGGAGTTGTTACTGTTGCAAATGACACTTTTACTTTCGTGATTCAGCCATTTTCAGTTGGTGGTCAGAGAAATGCTTGGCGTTAAAATGTGGGACGCTCTAGGAACACAATTCTTGTTGTGTTCACCTAGTTGAACCCTAAGGATGCTAGCCATGTCTTTTTTTTTGGGGGGGGGTGGTAAACACCCCAGAAATTTTTTTTTACATTAATGTAAAAGTAATGTTGCAAAGTACATTCGAATATGCGACACTTTCATGATTTTATTTGCGAAAGTGACGTGATTTGCGAAAGTACTTTGTGACACTATGCCCAAAACAATAGGGAATCTTTGCCACCCTGCTGCAAAAGAATGGTTTGGTCTTTTGGGCTGAAATTTGGAGGGAAGAAAGCCAATATCCAGCCATTACTGTTTGCATTTCCGTTTACGTCACCGAGTGCGTTACCCTTTATGTTTGTGCTTCACTTGTGTTTACTGTTACCGTTAGCATTTCCATTGCGATTTTCGTTAGCATTTACTTTTGCATTGCCGTGTGCGTTACCATTTGCATTTGTGTTTGCGCTTGCATTTCCATTTGTGTTACTGTTTTCTTTGGCATCATCGTTGATGTTACCATTACCGTTGCATTTCTAATTGCGTTAACATCACAGTTTGCATGTTCATTACCGTTTGCATTACTGTTGGCATTAAGCGTTGCATTTTGGTAGCATTTCCATTGTCAATTGTGTTATTGTTTTCTTCTGCATCACCGTTACCATTTGTGTTTCTGTTACTGTTTGCATTTTCGTTACCATTTTGGTTACCATTTGGTTTTCATTGCTGTTAACATTTGCATTACCATTTGCATAGCCACTTGTGTTTGCATTTATGTTTGCGCTTGCATTTGTCTTACGGTTTGCATTATCATTTCCGTTTGCATCACCATGTGCGTTACCATTTGCGCTTGCGTTACCATTAGTGTTACTATTTTCTTTTACTTCACTGTTGCCACTACCATTTGCAATTTCATTACCATTTCTGTTTTTGCATTTTCCTTACTGTTTGTGTTACCATTTGTGTTTGCGTTAACTTTTACGCTTGGGTTTACGTTACCGGCTGTGTAACCATTGTCATTTGCATTAACACTTGTATTTCCATGCATGTCTGTGACATTTGTAATACTTGCTCTACTACAGTACTTTCGTGCATTTACCAATTTTCATTTGACATCTGCTTATATTTTTTGCAGAATGAAGTGCGCAAAAATGTATTTTTCACCACTCGTGCAAAGTCTTACGCTCATGCTGCTCTGCAACTGTTGAAGAGATTTGGATAAGATTTGGTGTGCATGGAGTGGAATGGTGCATCTATTTATTTACCAATTTATATTTCACTGATATATACGTTTTTTGCTTAGTGTAGTGCAAAACTTTCTGTTTTTGCTATTTTTCTGCACTGTCTTGTGTGATGCATAGTGCAGCCACTGTGTGGTTGCTTGGTCTGACATTTAGCACATAGAAAGTCCTTTCTTCAAGGAACATACCAGTTTTTGTTTGGTGAAAAGATTTTGTTCCGTTCCAGAGTCATAAGCATTTGAAGTTGCCCCCCTTCACAGTCAGAGATTTTTCAGCCGCAAGTTCCACCATTTTACCGCATTTTCGGCCGCGATTTCTGCCATTTTTTGGTGGAAGACTTCTTAAAGGTGCAGAAACTTAACAATGGAATATCTCTGGAACGGTTTGGTCTTTTCACATGAAATTTGGAGGGTGTTGAGTAGATGTTCTGGAGATGTGAATTATGCTGTTTATGTTTTGGGAAAATAATTTGTTGAAGAGACACTGCATGTCGCACTTATCGTTTTGCGCATAGTGTTATGCATGGTGCTAGTGACTTGAAATTTATAGTGTAGGTAGCCCTATTGGTACGGAGGTGCCTTTCAGTGGTTTGGCTCACAATCACCTTTCTGCTGTTATCTCAGAAATGAAGTGAGTTACAAACTTTTTGCTACTGTTGGATTACATCGCCTTTGTGCAGTTATCTCGGAAACAAAGCAAGATAAGGACTTTTCGGTACTGTTGCCTCAGATCACCTTTGCGCCATTATGTCAGAAACGAAGCGAGATACAGACCTTTCGCTACTGTTGACTCACATCACCTTTGTGCCGTTATCTTGAAAACGAAGTGAGATACAGACTTTTTGCTACTGTTGGCTCAGATTACCTTTGTGCCGTTATCTTGAAAATGAAACGAGATACAGAGTTTTAGCTACTGTTGGATCACATTGCTTTTGTTCCGTTATCTTGGAAATGAAGAGAGATACAGACTTTTCACTACTGTTGCCTTACATCAGCTTGCTGTTACCATTTCCATTTACGTTACCATTTGCGTTTACCTTTGCATTTCCCTCACTGTTTGCGTTACGGTTTGCGTTTCTGTTTCCATTTCCGTTACCATTTCTGTTTCTGTTTTGTCACTTTTACTATGACTTTTAGTGTTTGCGGTTACATTTAATGTTACCATTAACGTTGCCTTTAGCATTTTCATTTGTGCCACCGTTACCATTACCGTTTGTGATACCATTTGCATTACCACTTGCATTTGCATTTCCATTTGCATTACCATAACAGTTAGAGCTTGCATTTCCATTCATGTTTCTGTTGCTGTTACACTTACCATTAGCTTTTGCGTTTCACTCACCATTGCCATTACTGTTAACGTTAGTGTTACTGTTACTGTTATTATGCAGACATGGGCAGCATGGTGGGAGCACAGGGCCCTGCTCCCACCAACATATTTCATTCACTATTTATATTGCACATTCTCAAAAAGAAGGGAAATTTATGGCAAAAAACTCTGTTTAATGCATCAGTTACAGTTGTTCCACAGTGACAAAAGTGAGGAAATTCTGTGTTAGGGTTACCTCTCAGTACCCACACCCACCCTGGTCCCCACCAACAGGCATCGGGTGTGCATTGGAGTCATCGGTCCCAACTCTCACCCATTCTCCTATACTGCACCACCTCAGCTTATTTATACATGGAATGGGTGAGTGCTAGGGCCGATGACTCAAACACACACCCAATGCCTGTTGGTGGGGTGGCATGGGTGTGATACAAGGGTGGCAACCCTAACACTGAATTTCCTCGCTTTTGTCGCTGTGGAACAACCCTAACTGATGCATTAAACAGAGGTTTTTTTGCCATATATATATATATATATAGTGTGTGTGTATATATATATATATATATATATATATATATACATACACATACACACATGTGTTATTTTTGCATCTTATAGTTGTTAGTTTTCAGACAAATTCTCATAGACTTTTTTCTGTCTACCTGATGGCATCTTGAATGAGTTAAGTAAATGTTATTATTTTATCAAGGCCCTGATCCAGCAATTCAGTAAGTACACACTCAATATATCATATAATAAAATGACAAAAAACAGTCTTCTGTTTGCGGTTGTTTGATCAGAAATGTAACAAATGATGTAAGTTATTTTTGTCACATCTATGTTGGTCCAATAAAAGGTATCAAATTGTTTGCCTCTGTAACACTCATGGCTTGTCAGCAGTTAATTCATTAGATGAGGTCTCCCTTACCTAGAGTTTGACTGTTTCTCCACCCCTCCCTCAAACACACACACTCTCTTACTAGAAGAGATCTCAGGAGCTCTTATCTGTTATGTTTGGGAAGCAGGCCACAGCCCTTTTATGTCAAAAAGACATTTATGTTTTTAGTCTGGGTAGTTCACCGAAGACCTGTCATTTTATCAGATAGGTATTGAGAGGTTAAAAACAGTGTAAATCTTCTTAGCAAATGCTGTAAAATAGTAACATTTATGAGTTGGGTTACCACCTGTCCTGAGTTTCGCAGGATATTCCTGATTTGGGCAGCTGTGTCCTGCAAAAAAACATGAAAAATACTAAATGTCCTGATTTTATAGTAGAAGAAATAGTTTCTAACTTTCCACTAAATGTTGCAGAAAATCATAATATCTTAACTAAAGTATATTAAAATGGTATGAAACCATAGATGCAACCAAGAAACTACAATACTTAACCTTAATTCTGATTATATAGAGAAAACAAGTCTGTTGCACTAGTCAAGGTTACATACAGTCCTGCGAAAAATCATGTTTCGGTAAGAAATGTCCCACTTTGGGCTTCTTAAAAGGTGATAACCCTATTTATGAGGTATGAATCTTTCTTGAAAGATATTAATCCCCAACTGAATTAGTAGCAAAAAATGTTTAAATGCTAATCATTTAAATGTGCAAGCTGTTGCATTTTGAAGGGGGTAAACAAATCTCCAGTTTAATAGGCAACCAATATTTAATAAGCTGTTTCAGTTTCCTAATGGCCGTCCGATAAGCAGTTTGGAGTTATGTCTCCAACAGTTTAAACAGAAATAAGGGATTATTTTATTTTAGTTGTCATAGTGATTTGTAGTTGTGGAAGAATACATTGAAATGTTAAAAGAATGAGTTCCACGGAACCCCATTTTCAAGCTACAGATAGCAAAATGGCTGTAGGCACCACCCACAGCCATAAAAACACAGCACAACTAAAAGTGAATGAAAACAAAAATGCACAGCAAAATAAAAAGTGAATGCAAACAAAAAAACACAGCACAACTAAAAGGTGAATGCAAACAAAAAAGTACAGCACAGTAAAATAGTGAATGCAAACAAAAAAGCACAGCACAGTAAAAAAGTGAATGCAAACAAAAAAGCACAGTACAAAAAAAAAGTGAATGTCAGCAAAAAAACAGTACAGCTAACAAGCATTGGTCAATGCCCACCCTTAGACTGCCAACAGAATTAAAATGTATTGGAGTTCTGGACCAATATATCAGTCCACGGCCCTGGGAAGGGTTAAAGTTTGCTTGCATGGATGAGTAAGGTAAAAACATAAATGTTAACAAGCGGTAGTGCATTGTGTGGAGTGGCAAGAGATGCCATGGGGGCAGGTGACTGGGTTCTGTGTTAAGGACTGTGAGTGCAGCAGTCAAGGTCAAACCTAAGACTTCCTCCAAGATAGACAGTGTAGACTGGGAAGAAGGCACTGAGATGCAACATCTCATTTCCAGGAAGGTCTGGCTGAATCCACTTCTGCAGCTGCATGGACTGGAACAATGGGAGGTTAAAGTTCGGTGCTCAGTATCACACAGTAAGTATTTGACTCCAGTGGGGCTTAAACCTATGATGTCCCGGTTCCCAAATGTGCTGTAGCCACTAGAGGGCCATGAACTTCTAGTTCCTGGCTGGGGATTGGTGACTAAGTATACAGCTCATTAAGCAATGCCTGGAGGTGGCACAGCAGAGGTCCCACAAGCAGCGATCCAGTCCACCCCCCCCACAGAAGAGAAAGCATCCTTAGCAGAACCCTGCTCTGTGATGATTCAGACTGCTCCCCCCAAGGTGAAGAGGCATCTAAAAAGGAGCTGTACTTGGCAGCAATCCAGCTCACCTTCCTCAGGAGAGGGGGGCATTTTATAGGAGCCCTGCTCCATGGCGATGCCATGGTTCTGTTCTCCTCTCTCACCAGCCTAAAAGACCATTCAAGGTAGGATTAACAAATTAAGATCACCTTGTTACCTAAATTTTTTGTATCTGTTTCAGTCTCTCCTGATCTTTACTCTAGAGTCCTTCTTTAAAAGACTCTACTCTTTCATCAGTTTATGGATTTGGGCTAATTAAAGGCCCAGGATAAAACACTCCCAGTTAACTGCTTATTATAGCACATGTGGCTTGGGTCTTGTTGATTTTACTATTGGGTCGTTCAGTTGAGTATGATGTGACCATTAGCCAAAAGTGGGTGCACCCATCAGTAGCAATCTCAAAGGAGCTCAAGCAAAGGGAGAGAGAATAACACACATAATTTCCATGGCTTGTCAGGGTAAAAGGCATGATCTAGAATAATACAGTGTCTTGTATAACCTTTACAGTATTTGTTATAAAGCACACTGTTATATTAATTGTATGTAAGTTAAAGGGGCCTTATGCTCTAATGGGACCATGGGCTGGATATTCAAACTGCACCATGCTGTGGCGCAAGCCCTTGCGCTGCTCAAAAAAGTTGCGCTGGGGTGTGGCCAGGGCGATATTCAATGGAGTTGCGCTATTGAGCAACTCTTTTGAATATCGCTCCCCGGGCCACAGCCACTGTGCATGGCGCAGTGGAACTTGCGTCACTGCAAGTGGTCAGAGTGGAGCATTCAAGATGCGGTGGCGTAAGTTCCATTGCACCATGAGCAAATTTATGATATTCAAAAGGTGACATGCAAATGGGGCCATAATTCATGCAAGGTGCAGGGGGGGCCATTTGCATCCACTTATGGCCCCATTTGCATGCCATTAGCATGCAGGTGCGCCGATCCCTGATGACTTGCGCCTGACGCCCTGCCAGACAGCAGCCGCCGGGACCGACTCCCTGCAGCCCGCATCAGGCATGAAGTAAATCCTCCCCGACTGGCCCAATCATAGGCATAACATACATGACAACCCCGACTGGCCCGATCACGGGCATAAGAGTCAACCCCCAAAGAGCAATATCCTGGTGGTCCAGTGGACCGCAAAGCTCGATCACGAGCATTAGAGTCAACCCCCAAGAAGTCCAATTACCCCAGGATCTAGTGGCCCCCCATCTCCCCACTCACTCCACACAGCCTCACCACCACCCCGCTCCCCCTGTCAGCCGGCAGGCGGCAGCACCCCACCCGCCTGCTGCCCCGCCGCCCACCTACTGACTGCTCAGTAGGGCTGCACTCCCATTGGTTCAGAGCAAGAGCCAATGGGCATGCAGCCCATACTATACAAGGGAGTCCAGATATGTGAGTGAATGAATGGGTGCATGGGTCCTCAAATATGTCACCTTGGTGGAGTGAGGTGGAGTCTGGGGTCCAGAGAGAAGGACAGCAGAGTGAAGAGATGGTGGGAGCCCAGCAGAAATGGTTTGGCTCAATTTCCATGCCGTATAGAGGGGGGAGAGAGAGAGAGAGAAAGAGAGGCTGGAGGGAAGCTGCCAATGGGGACTTGCAGGCTACAGTTGTGCCCGACTAGCCTTCAGGGAGATCTGGGAGTCGGCAAGGTGGAGGAATCCTGTGGAAGCCGAGGTTTGCAGCACTGCCCCAGAGCCCAATATGCTTAACCTGGATGTACCAGCCTATATGGGCACATTTGCCCACACATCTGAGGTGAAGTCACTCATTTGGGCTCAGGTTTTGAGAGCAGCCTGAGAGTGAGAGGTATCCCTGTCTTGAAATGACTTGCCGCTGATGATCTGAGAGCCAGATCACAGTGAGCGGAGAGATGCGAAGGGAGGATTTGATCTGCCCTCTGCCAGTATTTGGGAGGCCATATCTGCCCCGAGTAAAGCTGCCATTGTGCCATGGGGCTATTTCATCACAGAAGAAGTGACTGTAGTTAGTGGGGCCATATCAGCCATGTGAACACTAGCAAACATAGCGACCCCCGTGGTCCAGATTGACTATTAATTTTGTTTAGAATCTGCTTGCTCCATGGAGTGGTTCACTTGGACATTAAATGTGACCCACTGTTTAATTTTTATTCCTGTGTGTGCTGCCATTATTTGCTATGGATTGTTTATGGCTACTAATCCCAAGTTTGTTGCAGCTCAGCACCCAAAGATGCCTGCACCCCTGCACCAATGAACTTAATTTAACAGCAACCATCCTGGCAAGTTATTTTGTGGTTTCTGCTGTGAGTGCTGCCCTCCTCATGAAACGTTTTACCAGCCAGGCATACCCCTAGACACTGTGGATGGGACTTACAACATGGGGGCTCATCCAGGATGGTATTTTGGGGTGTAAGGATGATTAAATGAACTGAAAAGGGGTGCTGGGCAATGTGGATACTGTGAACTTGGTCACTGGCCTGATCTGGAACTGCAGAATGTGGCACAGTTGTAAGGAATCTTGCGCCTTTGGGAAAAGGAACTCATGGCATTAGTGAGTATGGACTTTGGTGTACAGAACAAGAACACATGAGAGTTATGTAATGCCCTGGGCCAACCAGTTTTACTGGACTGGAGAGATTCAAGGGAAGAGTATAACTGTCTCTGGGCAAGTTTGGACAGTGTGAGGAGAGAGATTGAGAAAGGCATGGGACAGTGAGCAGTTTGTGAGAAATTGTTGGTGGCATATAAAAAGCCAGAACTGTTTCAGCAATGGTGAACTCCCAGGAGACTTCAGAGCTGACGGTCCTCTTCACTATGTTCAGGTGGATGTGGGAGGTGGTAGAGAAGTCTACAGCCACCAAGTGTGCCCTGTGCCAGTTTGAGGGGCCAGGTGTGACTGTGCTGCCAGTTTGTATGGTGTGCTAGTGGAAAGCCCCAGCAGAGATTGGGCATCAGTTTTTCCCTAGGCACAGTGGATCAGTTGCATCTGTAGAGTCGTCCTTTGAGTGCTGGGAGAAAATGAGTACCCAGCTAAGTGTGGAATCAGCTTCTAAAACTGAAAAGATCAGCCCCCCAGAATCTCCAGCTCTCCACAGAGTAGCACAGCTAGATATACCAGTGGCCAGAGGATGGAGCCGGGGTTGTGGATTACAAAGTTGTTGACTCCTGGAGATTTTCAAATGCCTGAGAAGCCAGCTGTGAGTGCCTCAAAGGAGTCAGTGACTATGGCTGTTGCAGAGCTGCCCAAGTCGCTTGAGGATCCTGTGCCTCGTGGTCACTTGCAAGGAGAGCCAGCAAGTGATTTGAAAAACCTGGAGCAGCTGCCAACTGTGGAAGATGCGGCAGAAGTCAGTGATGATGACCCAGAGAAAGATATTACATCCCATTGAATCAGTCTATTTGACCCCCTGGAAAGATTGGCCTGGCCTTCCTGCAAAGAGTCGAAGAAGGAGAGAAATTTATGATGGTGTGCAAAATACTGATCCACAGGTGCAGAGATACATAGAGGGTGTGTGGCTCCCAGATGAAAGGCACCAAGGTCCTCTGTCCATAGTCTGCTTGAGTGGTCGCAGGCTGAAATAATTATAAGGTGAAAGATCCGGCAGGAGTACCCACAATATGTGTACTCCTGCCTGCCGGAAAGACTTTGAGACATCACTGAGGAAAACAGGCAGGACTGGGTGTATTGGAACATCCTGGATAAGCTGTACAAGAAGCATAAGTTAGGCCCAGCAAGCTCCACTATGGCTCTTCAGGAAATCCAGCACATCACCAAAGGGATCTGCTCCCACCATGCATATGAAGGACTGACAGTCTTTAAGAACTTCACCCTGGTGCAGGATTTGAAAGGGAGGCATACCAAGCACTATGTAAAGGGACTTGATTTGTTTGGCCAGGAGACAACCAGACTGAATCCCCAGTACTACTTCTCATGGCAGTTAAGGATTGTTGATGGCCTATGGACTTTGTTCGATTGTGTTGCTCCAACAGTTTAAACAATTCCTCTCCTGGAAGTGTGGTCCAATGTTTGAACAGAGACATCCAAACGGACAGACTGTTTGCATAATGGGGTGAGATCAACCCTTTTTTTCTC
Source organism: Neoceratodus forsteri (assembly GCA_016271365.2). Taxonomy (NCBI): domain Eukaryota; kingdom Metazoa; phylum Chordata; order Ceratodontiformes; family Ceratodontidae; genus Neoceratodus; species Neoceratodus forsteri. Next base: position 5,945,390 of record CM028129.1, read on the forward strand.
ACAGTTATGTGACTGCATACAGTAATCTTACATCCAGATTTGCATCGTCTGCCTCCGCTCAACCTACCCCCCTTCTTGCACTCTCTCACTCTCCCTCCCCATCGCTATGCTTCCCGCCATCTTGGCCCTCTGGTGCACACTTACACCTCCTCCTTTATGACAATCGGGCCCTGTTACCCTGAGCACTTAACTCTCAAGCGTTATGCTCATTATTACTCCCCATGCACATGATCCACCTTGTATATTGTAACCCCTCATTACCATGTTTATATTTTGTTAGATATTGCTATTTGTTCTACATATCCTGTTAATAATTCCTGTATTAACCTTATCCCTCTGTGTAACTGTTTTCATTATTTAATTTGTTTTGTGTATTGTTCATGATGTGGAACCTATGTAAAGAGCTTCTAGCTCAAAAGGTGTCATCCGAGATTTTAATAAATAAATAAATACATTTAAAGTACTAGCTGAGGCATTTATTCAAAGGACTTACAGCGACATTTATTTAAAGTACTTGCTGAGACATTTATTTAAAGTACTTGCAGCAACAGCTATTTAAAGTATTTGCAGAGACATTTATCTAAAGTGCTTGAAGAGACTTTGGGCCTTTTGGCCTTCCTCTTTTGAGCTGAATCATATGTCCTTTGGTGTGGGGAAAAGTGGGGTAAAAAGAAATCATTTCTCCACAGGTCCTAAATGTTTAGTGTTGCTGTTCAGATTAACCAGTTGACCTGTCAATGTTTTATTATTATGTCTTATTCTGTATGTCCTAAAAATTTACTTGGGCAAGGCTAGATGGTTTGGCAGCATTAAAGGTGGCATAGGCAGTATATGGTTTATGGGATAGTCTGGGTATGTAAAGGTAAGACTGGGATGCCACCACTGTTTGTCTGGCAACCCATCCAAGGCATTGCTGGTGATTGGGTCACCAGGGTAAAAGTTTTTCCATTAATGTAGATGGGATTAAGAGTGGATCCACCCTCTCGGTGGTGCAGCCAGAGTAGCCCAACTGCACTGGACAGAGAGGAAGTGTGCATACCTCTTCGTTAAGGTGCGGTAAGTAGCTGGTGTTGGATACTCATTTCATTTTTATTGGTTATACTGGAAATGCATGTGAGCATTGCTGCCCATTTACACAAGCGTCCAGTTACATACAACAATCATGAAACATGACATAGGCTAAAACATTTAACTTACTGTGAAGGTTAATACAGTGGTACATAAAATCAGGATAATATAGACTAAAGGGCAAACCATGAACTAGCCTTGGTGAATTAACAAATATAAGGTGACATTAAGCATTCAGTGAGAGTTTAACAATAATATAACAGTGGGAAACTAAAAATTTAAGTGCAATCTAAAAACTAGCCTGGGTGGATTAACAACTACGGCCCTGCTGGTGTATCTCGCCTCTGCTGATGGCTCTGCTATGTAGATAAATGTATTCACTCTCCGCTACTGGGAGGAGCTTTGCCTAATGCACTGATTCTAGGGGTTCTGCTATGTATATAAATGTATGCACTCTTCACCACTGGGCAGAGCTTTGTCTGATGCACTGATCTTAGCCATATGTGTTCTATGTATATTGTCCTATGCAACTGTGTTTAATCCTTACACTGCTTGTGTAATGTCAACTGGTGCTACATGTTTCTGTGTAATGCTTAACTTGTACCATGTGTTTCTCTGTATGAACTTGTCTTTCATTGTACTCTCCCAGGTCTCACCTGAAAATAGGCAAATGTTTTGTCTAGCGTGCTTACCTGGTCAACAAAAAAGATAAGTAAATAAATAAATAAAATACTACAAGTGCTAGAAAGAGAGGGTAAGTGCCATAGGTGGATAACCAGAGGGTGAGGGGAAAAAGGTGCAGAAGAGGAGTCAGATTAGGGCTGCGAGCAGGTGCAGGTAATGGAGAAATGTCTCCTGATGTTCTGTTTGAAGGCATTTGTAGAGGGACAGAGTCTTAGTTCTGGAGGGAGAGAGTTGAAGAGCTTAGGTCCCATAAAGGAGAGTGTTTTCTGGCCTTGAGTGATCCAGCAGAAAGGAACAGTGAAAGAGAGAGTGGAGGACAGACTTGTGGTCCTGGTGGTGGCAGCTGTCTGGAAGAGAGAGGTGAGGCAATCAGGGAGCAGCCCACAGGAAAGTTTGAAGAAGAAGGTGGCCATCTTGCAGTTGAGGCAGGCCTCGAGGGAGGGCTAACAGGTGAGCTTATAAAGGTCACAGTGGTGTGTGAGTTTAGGGTGACCAGAGGCAAAGCAGATAGTGTTGTGGTAGAAAATTTAAAGTCTGGAGAAATTTTTGATGGAGAGGCGGGGGACGGAGACAAGCGAACCATAGTTGACAGAAAGGAGGAAGCTGGAGACTTAGGAGGGATTTGGATTCCCTGTGAAGGTAATGCTTGATTCTGTGGAGGATACCAAGGTGTTGGTGGACTTTTTTGATTGTGAGGCTAGTGTGAGCATTGAAATTTAAGTGGCTATCCAGTAGTAAGCTGAGGGCAGTAAGTGTTTAAGGCAGCAGATGAATGTAACCCCTCAATTTGGGAGTCTACAGTATTTGTGTCTTTTAGGTTCTTTTGTGCCAGAACTTAAATGGTTAACCCCCTCTGCCACCCAGAGGGGCTTTCTGCAGGTCAGGAGATCACCACGGGTGTGCAGGGGTATATAAGAGAGTTGAGCAGGCTATAGGGGAGAGCCTGCACTGGGAAAGAGAGAGACCGGCAGGAGAATGGCGGAGATCGGGACTGATTGCCCGATCTTGGAAAATCAGAGCTTTTCTATGGGGTTGGGCATTGAGCAGTTTAGCGGGTGGACTTGGTAGTGGCTATTATACTGGCCCTTGGTGCGTGGGTTCTCCAATATGCCACCCCAGCAGAGTGAGGAGGAGTCTGGAACCCAGAGAGAAAGACTGCAGTGCACAGAGATGGTGGAAGCCCAGTAGAAATAGTTTGGTACAATTTCCTTGCCACATAAAGAGAGAGAGAGAGAGAGAGAGAGAGAGAGACTGGAGGGAAGCTGCCAATGGGGATTTGTCAGTTGCACGCATGCCCGAGTGACCATGGGGGAGATCTGGGAGTCAGCGAGGTGGAGGGGTCCATGGGAGCTGGGGTTTGCAGCACCATCTTGGAGCCCAGTATGCCTAACCTGGATATGCTAGCCTATGTAGGGACATTTGCCCGTATATCTGAGGCAAAGTCACTTGTTTGGTTTCAAGTTTTGAGAGCAGCCTAAGAATGAGAAGTAGCCCCATCCCGAAATGGCTTGCTGATGGTGATCTGAGAGCCAGATTGTAGTGAGCTGTGAGTTGCAAAGGGAGAATTAGATCAGTCTGCCACCAGTATTTGGGAGGCCATATCCAACTCAAGTAAAGCTGCCATCATGCCATGGGGCTATTTTAGCCCAGAAGAAGCTGCTCTAGTTAGTGGGGCCATATCGGCCACGTGAACACTAGCAAATCCAGTGATCCCCGTGGTCCAGATTGACTATTAATTTTGTTGTGAATCTGCCTGCTCCATGGATTGGTTTGCCTGGACATTAAATGTGACCCCTGTTTAATTGTATTCATGGGTGGACTTCTATTATTTGCTATGGATTGTTTATGGATACTAACTCCAAGTTCATTACAGGCCAGCACACAAAGATGCTTGCACCCCTGCACCAATGAACTCAGTGTAACGTCAGCCATCCTAGTAAGTTATTCTGTGGGTTGTGCTGTGAGTGCCCCCCCTTCCCACAGAATGTTTCACCACCTGGCATACCCCTACGTGGAAACATAGAATTTGATGGCAGATAAGGACTGCTTGGCCCACCTGGTCTGCCCAAGAGTTACCTCTGGGTTGCTACTTATATGTTATTTCTACTTGCTACTCCAGTTCCTCTGTACCAGGGGTTGAGAGGGCATTGCTGAACAGCCCTCCCCCACACCACCAGTGGCCTAGCCCGAGTGCCCCAGCCAAAGCAGCAGCAGCAGCTCCTCCATACCAGAGGTCAAGAGGACATTACCGAACAGCCCTCCCCCACACCACCAGGAGCCTAGCCCGAGTGCCCCACCTGAAGCAGCAGCAGCAGCAGCAGCTCCTCCATACCGGGGGTGGAGAGAGGGCATCCCTGAGAAGCCCTTCCCTGCACTGCCAGGAGCCTAGCCTGAGTGTCCCACCCAAAGCAGCAGCAGCTCCTCCATACTGGGGGTTGAGAGGGCATCACTGAACAGCCGTCCCCCGCATCACCAGGAGCCTAGCCTGAGAGTCCCACCTGAAGCAGCAGGAGCAGCAGCAGCAGCTCCTCCATACCAGGGGTCAAGAGGGTATCCCTGAACAGCCCTCCCCTGCACCGCCAGGAGCCTAGCCTGAGTATCCCACCCGAAGCAGCAGCATGTATGCACAAATGACCGTGGACGACGACGGCTGCTGCAGTTGGATTTTTTGGTGCTAAGGAGCAATTTCAAATTCATCAGGGACTAATAAGTTGGCGTAGCAATACAGATAGGATTTATGCTACTGGAAATGTTAAAAATTCTACCATTTTAAATGTGGCGGAGTAGTACCTTAAGGAGCAGCATTTTGTGTAATTAATTATTACTTGTTTAAAAGGCTATGCTACCTTAACTAAAGACGAATTTAACTTGAGCCTTTATGCTGCAGGAAATGTAAAAAAATTCCACCGTTTTAACTGTGGGTGAGTAGTACCATAGGTAGCAGCAACTTTGTTTATTTACTTATACTTTAAGGAGCTTTGTTTATTTACTTATACTTTAAGGAGCCACTGTGTTTACAAGGCTATGCTACCAAACCTGTAGAGTTGAATTTAACTCGAGCCTTGCACAGCCTTGCTACTTTTACTGCATTTTCTAATTTAGGTTATGTAGTCTTACACCGCGAATTGCAGGAGCAGAAGAAATCAAAATTAAATCGCAGCCTAGTTTGTTCCCTCCCTCCCCGTTAGGCCACCCACCTTACCTGTATTAAATTCTGTTCCCCTTTTCTCTTTCTTCTCACAGCTCCTCCATACTGGGGGTCAAAAGGACATCCCTGAACAGCCCTCCCCCGCACCGAAAGGAGCCTAGCCAGAGTGTCCCACCTGAAGCAGCAGCAGGTACGCACAAACAGCCATGGACGACGATGGCTGCTGTAGTCAAATTTTGCCCGCTGATGCTAAGTATCGGCTACTCCACCTCCCCCTTGGTGATCCTCTACCTATATAGAGGCAGTCAAGCAGTCGTTAACCAATCAGTCCACTTCTCTATCTGCAGGTTATCTGAACTTGCCACCAGGGGCTGCTAACTCCCCCACAAAGACCAATTCACTGCATCTAACTACTTAATATGCTATCTCTCTTCAGTCTCTTTACCATGCTACTCCCTCTTCTAATCCTTTCCCCTTGGGTCCACCTGGTGTCCTTCCTTTCCTCCCTCCTCTTGGCCAGCTGAACAGGAGTGCCTACCTGTCCGCACTCCCATCCTACCACCCCGCACTTCCACAACCATCACATTCTGGTCAGCACCTTTACAAACACTGGTCATGGGCCCCAATTTCCTCCACCTTCTTCTTTTCTCTGGGACAATTAGCCCTTCATTCCTCTATGGATATCTCCTTCATGCCCATCAAGCTTTCAAATAACCAGCCATGCAAGCCCCTGTGGCAAGGCCCCTGGCCAAACTCTTCTTTTCCTGCTATCCAGGAACATTGAGCCACACCCAGGCCCTTCCTCCACCCTCGATCCTACTTCAGCCCAATCCGCCAAGCTCCCTAGGGGGCTGAAACTTATGCACCTGAACATATGTAACCTATTACTCAAACCACCCCTGTTACAACCAACCACGCTCTCACTTTGTCCTGATGTCCTGGTCATATCCGAATCGTGGCTTAAACCACACAACAGGGATTCCAAAATTATGATCCCTGGCTACTTGGTCATCTGCCATGATTGTCCAGGTAGCAAAAGAGGTGGCAGAGTTGCCATGTACATTACAGCTGGGACTCAGTTCTCAAGCATTGCCCTGCCACCCTAAACAACATACATCACTGGACTCCTTATAAAACAAACCCTCCCTCACAATGCTCCTACATATATTGCTGATTCATACTGCGCACCTGATGCCACCCTGACTACCGTAATGGACCATTGTGGTTGCCTAAAAACACTAACCATAGGGGGTGAGTGCCACATCCTTGGGGACTTCAATCTAAATTGGCTGTCCAGGACCAACTCCAAAATCCGAGACAAAGTCAGTGCCCTAAACCTCACCCAAGTGATCTCCGAGCCCACCCACCTCAACCACAAATTACTAAACCACTCCCTTACCTCCCACCCTCACTGGATCCTTGAAGCAGGGCTCCTCCCTGACTCCCTCAGTGACCATCACCCGATTTACATGATCAGGAAGATCCATAGGCTTTATAGCACCAACTCCACACATTCTCTTTACCAGATCTTACAAAGCCTTAAACATTGCCTCTCTTCTACATGACCTGGCCAGCACTGACTGGTCCTTCATCCACCAAACAAATTCCCCAGACACTGCCCTAGAGGGCTTCAAAACTAAGTTCCTTGCCATCTGGAACCACCATGCCCCTGTCAGATGAGCCAGGATGCTTGGCGCACACCTCCTCTGGATCTCTGCTGACATCATTGCCATCCTCAAAGCCCGTGGCCTGGCATGAAAAGCTTTTAAGGTAACCAGGTTGCTGCAAGACCACCAGAAGTACCGCACTCTGTGCAACACTTGTACTGACTAATCCATCAAGCAAAGGCTAAGTACTTCAACACAGCATTCCATGCTAACATAAATCATCCTGCTAGATTCTGGAGGGACCCTAAAGCACTCCCTGACCCTCCCCTTCCCAGCCTGCAATGCTGTCCCCAAATATAGGCTCATCTGTGGTAAGTGACCCCCCTCACTGTAGCCGCAGCCTTCAACTCCTGTTTCATTAACAGCAACTCCTCCTTGCTACTGTCTTCCCAACCCCCCCCCACCATCACCACACACTCTCCCAAGCCTGCCCCGTACCCCACACCTACCCACTCCTTCTTCCTCCACCCAGTTACTCCACTGGAGGTGTTCAGTGCCCTCATTGCCCTCAACCCGACTAAGGGTAGATATTCCACAGGCCTTGACGTCAAAATGTTATACCTATCAGTACCTGCCATTGCCGCCCCATTGTCTGTGATCTTCAGCCTGTCGTTCTCAAAAGCCTCGCTACCAGCAGAATGTAAACATGCCACGGTCATCCCACTTCCAAAGGGTGGAGCTCCATCTACCCCTGGTAACTACAGACCCATTTCCCTCGTACCTATCCTAGCTAAGCTACAAGAAAAACTTGTGCTCTCTCAACTCTCCGCCTTCCTCGACTCCTCTTCCTACTATCCCCTTCCAGTCTGGTTTCAGAAAATCTCACTCCACCACCACCTCCCTTCTACGGCTCATGGATTCCATCCTCACAGCTCTGGATAAAGGGCTTATCATCTGCTACCTTTGTCAACCTAGTGAAGACATTTGACACAGTATCCAGCATGTCTCTTTGCAGATGACACAAAGATCTGCAACAGAGTTGATGCACAAGGTGGGGTGGAAAGGATGAGAAGGGACTTGGCAAGGTTAGAGGAATGGTCAAATGTATGGCAGCTTAGATTCAATGCTAAGAAGTACAAGGTAATGCACCTGGGAAACAAAAACCCGGGGGAAGAGTACACAATGGGGGTGAGATACTAACAACAACAAAATGGAAAGGGACCTGGGGGTACTCATCGTCAGATGACCTAAAGGTGGGCAAGCAATGTGAGAGGGCAGCAAGGAGGGCTGGGGGATACTGGGATGCATAGGGAGGCATCACCAGTAGAAAACAGGAAGTTATTATCCCTCTGTACAGACAGCTGGTCAGACCCCATCTGGAATACTGCGTGCAGTTCTGCAGACCCTATCTCCGCAAAGACATAGACAGGATGGAAGCTGTCCAGAGGACGGCAACTAAAATGGTGCAGGGTCTGCACCGGAAGACATATGAAGAGAGACTAAAGGAGCTTAATATGTATAGCCTTGAGGAAAGGAGGAAGGGGGGGACAGGATACTTTCAAGTACCTCAAGGGAATCAACAAAGTCCAAGAGGGTAGCATCTTTCAAAAAGAGGTGTGCAAGAACAAGGAGCACAATTTGAAGATGGGGGCGGCTCAGAGGGTTGTGGATGCATGGAATGGCCTTCGAGGAGGTTGTGGAGTCAAAAACAGTGGTGGAATTCAAGCATGCATGGGACAGTCATAATGCCATTCTAGGGGGTGGGGGTAGGAAGAAGTAGGCTGCTGGTTAACTAGGATCTGCAGCTTATCCAGTAGGTAGAGAAATGGGCAGACTGGGTGGGCCAAGCGGTCCTTATCTGCCATCAAATTCTATGTTTCTATGTATCCCATTCCCTCCTCCTGGCTAAGCTTGCCAATGCAGTCCTCTCTCATTCAGCTATCCTCTGGTTCCATGCCTACCTGTTCAACCGGATACAATCGATCAGGATTGGTAACTCCACCTTCAACCCCCTCCCAGTCTCCTCAGGTTTACCGCCGGGCTCTGTTCTAGGTCCTTTCCCATTCTCCATTTTTCTCAATGACCTACCCTCCGCCTGCCCTCACACCTCCATTCACATGTCTGCAGATGACACTGTGCTGTACACATCTGACTCAACTGTTGGGGTTGTGGTTACCAGACTGCAGCAGGACTTCAGCAGTGTCCAGCTCTGGTTTTCCTCAAGCCAGCTCCACCTCAATGCCAAGAAAACTATCTCCATGACCTTCGGCACAAGGCAGAGGCTATCTCTGCTCACCCACCTCTGCCGTCTTTCCACACTCTGGATGGGACTTTACTGGAGGTCTGTTCTTCCTTCAGATACCTTGGGGTCTGGCTTGACCAGCACCTTGATTTTTATGTACACTTCAATGCAATCCAAAAAAAAACTCCAACCGCCACTGGGTGCCCTCTACTGCAGTTGTGGCTGCATCCCGTTGCTAGCTCGCAAAGCCATAGTACAGAAAATGATACTGCCAATTTTTAACTATGGTAATGTAGTCTACAGTGCCACCCCAAAGTCCTCCCTGTCCAAACTGGATCCACTTTTCCACCTCTTTTGTCACTTCACTCTTGACTGTCCCTACTCCACTCATCAATTTACCCTCTACCAAACACTAGGCCTACCCTCCCTTCAGGACCGGAGGTCCTCACACTACGCATGCTTCACTGCCAAGTACTGGACCGACGCTCTGCCCCCTACCTCTTCTTAGCCCTGTCAACTCATCCCCCCCCCCCAGCATACGAGCTCGGGACAATTGACTCTAGACTCCTTCATATTCCTCCTCGTCGTGTCAGGCAGCTTTCAGCTACCGCATGCCCAAGATTTGGAACTCCCTTACTCCACACATTCGACACTCTTTACCCTCCCTTCACCTAAATGGTCTATTGGCCACACATTTCACCACCACCTGCTTGTGTTCCTAACAATCAGTCACAGAGCTATGACATCTACCCCCCGATCACTCTGAATAACCTCTGAAACACCCTTACTCATTCATGACCCCTATGCCTCCTTCCCTGTTTGGAAATAGTCAGTGCTGCTTTGGTCTGCACTTCTGCTCCCCACATCATTATTTCAACCAGTCTCAGGGGTATGACAACTACTCCACCACCACCACTATGAACAACTCCTGAACTACCCTTCCCGGTCTGGAACCACAGTCTTTGGCTGCATTGGTCTGCACTACTGCCCCCCGCATCATCATTATTTTACCTCAGCGCTATGACAACTAGATTGGATCACTCTAAACCTCTGAACCTCCCTTTAGTCTTATTTTAAATACCCCCTGGATCACTCTGAACAACTTCTCAACCTCCCTCTACTCAGTATTATCCTTCCCAGTCTGGAACCACAGTCATGGCTGCATTGGTCTCACTACTGCACCCTATCATTATTTTATCGGTATGTGCACTACAGCGGTCATAACTCTTGTAAATGCACTTGTATTCCTTTACCGTGTTACACCGTGTAGAGGGTTGTAAACTTGATATTATCTAGCTTGTACCTATTTATCTCACCTTGTTATATCGTATGCTTCACTTTGTTATGTTGCATCATCCCCAGGACGCATCTGGAATCAAGCGGTACTCTGCTCAGTATGTCTTCCTAGTAAAACTCTTAAATAAATAAATAAATTGTACTGTTAACCCAGTATGTCTCACTCACTGTCTCGCCTGTCACTTTACTACACATCTTCTTCTTTTACATGATTATAACTACTGTCTAGGATTGAAATGCATTGTATTAGTTACCCTCTTTTGTAATTGTTTTGCACAGTGTGTACTTTATCTTTTACCATGTATTTGTTTCCCCTCTCATTATGTACCCATCCCCTCCAGGATGCTTCTGGAAATGAGGTGTTCTCAGCTCATGTTGTCTTTTCTGATTAAACCTTTTCAAATAAATAAAGTTTACATCACATTTGCACTATGAAATCATGCAGTCTAACATCATTGGTATTGACCATTCACTTGTTTTGATGTGCTGTGCTTTTTTCTTTGTAATCACTATTTTTGTTCTGCTGTGCTTTTTCATCTACATTCATTATTTAGAGGTGGTGTGCTTTTTGTCTGCATTTACAGTGCTTTTTATTTGCACAAAATGTTCGTTTACTTCCACTTTAGCTGTGCTAATATTTCATTTTAATTCACCATCATAAATGCACTTTACTTTTTTGATTGTATTGGATTTTTTATTACATATTTTCTTTTGGGTGCATTTTATATTTGTTTTTGCTTTGTTACTTTATTTTTATGGCATCACACTTTAAATTTAGTTTTTTATTGCTTTTCTTTTTTTGTTTGTATTTCATTGTCTGATTGTTGCTTTGCTCATCTGATTGCACTTTACTTTTTTGTTTGTGCCATGTACTTCAGTGCCACTGTAGTGAAGTCATCGAAACATCGATGTTGATGACAGATAAAGACTGCTAGGCCCACCCAATCTGCCCATTTTCTCTACCTGCTGCAAAAACATAGACCCTACTTGATCTCCGGCTTTGTTCTCTTTCCTACCGCTAGGGTTCCCCTATGCATGTCGCATTAATTTTTTTATTTCCCCTCCCAAATTGGCCCCCACCATCTCTGCTGGTAGGCAGTTTCATGCATTCACCACCCTTTCTGTGAGGAAATATTTCCTCATGTTGCCCTTTAAGCCTATTCCCTTCCAGTCTCATGTCATGTCCTCTTGTTTGAGAACATCTCATTCTGAAAAATGCTACCCTCCTGTACCTTATTTATGCCCTTCAGATATTTGAAGGTCTCTATCATATGCCCCCTCTCTCTCCTCCCCTCCGGGGTGTACATATTGAGGTCCTCATATGTCTTTTGGCTCAGGCCCTGCACAATTTGTGTTGCTCTTCTCTGGACTGCCTCTACCCTGTTTATGTCCTCACAGAGATGTGGCCTCCAGAACTGGACACAGTACTCCAGATGAGGTCTCACTAATGATTTGTACAGAGGCATTGCCACCTCCTTTTTCTGCTGGTGATACCTCTCCCTGTGCACCCTAGTATCCCACTGGCTCTCCCCACAGCTTTGGTGTATTGTTTGGCCACCTTTAGGTCATCTAATGTGATTAGTCCCAGATCCCTTTCCTGTTTGGTGGATGTCAATATCTCCTCCCCCCCATCATGTAAGACTCCCCTGGATTCCTGTGCCCCAGATGCATGATTTTGCACTTCCTTGCATTGAAACTTAACTTCAGCACTATTGACCATTCTTCTAGTTTGCCTAGGTCCCTCCTAGTTTTTCCACCCCTCCTGGTGTGCCTACCCTGTTACAGATTATGAGGGCAAGGCAGCAATTACATCAACAGTCTACACTGAATAACAATCATATTTTAAGCTACCTTATAGAATATCCTAAGTATAATATGGGATTCAAATAATATTTGTCTATTTAGTTTTTGTTGACTGGGTAGGTGCACTAGACAAATTCTTGACTATTTTCAGGCACAACCCGAGGGAGTGGGATACAGATGAATGCAACTGATCTTGAGCCATATTAAGCTGTTCATGGTATTTTAGTGACTATAGCTACTAGCAAAATGAAGCCGTAAGCTACTTGGAAAATAACATAATTGCTCAATGTTATTTTACTAGTAGCTATGTTGACAGGTGAAATAATGCATCTTATTCTTCACATTTCTTTGCCCCTCCCATGGTACAGTATGCATAGAAACATAGACAATGACAGCAGAAAAAGGCTGTTAGTTCATCCAGCCTATTTGTATTTTTTTGCATTTATTTATTTTACCAGGAAAAATCTCCATTGAGCAATGCTCATTTTCAAGGACATGCTGGTTAGGATAAATAACATACAATGGGTAACAATGCAAATTCATATAATACAGGAAATTAAAAGAAACCATTTTTAAACACAGGCTAACAGATGTAATCTAACACAAAGATAAGAACAGCAGAAGTATTAATATAAGACTTACGGCAGAGATGAGATATACACAGAGTTACTATCAAGTACAATATTGAACATACAATAATACATAATATATATAGTTTTTTTTTTATTAATGGCCTGTAAACCCTAACAAAACCAGGAGCTATTGTCCATACAGGGTTCTAACCCACACTTTCCACCCCCATGTTCTTTGCCCTACTGTTACCACTCTCAGCAACCACTAAGCCCTTTACTCTGTGCTAGCCTTGCTTCAAACCACTGATGGTTTTAGCACCCACTACATCAGCTGACAGATTGTCCCACAACTCCACCACCCTTTCTGTAAAATAACTTTCACACTTCCCTCTTGAAACTCCCACCATCAGTTTCCACTTGTGCCATGTGTTCTTGATTCACTACTTATGCTAAATAGTTCCTCACAGTTTACCTTGTTCATTCCTTTCAGGAATTTGAAGGCCAGGATCATGTCTCCCCTCTCTTGTCTGTCCCCCAGCGAGTTCAATGCCTAGCCAATACTCATAAGATCAGTCTTGCTGGCTCTGAATCATTTTGGTCAAATGTTATAGGGAGGCCCTATCTGATGAATGAAGGACCAACAACATTGTTTTTTTATTGTTATAGTCCCTCTTCTGAGTTGGTGGGGAATGAAGATAAAAGGGGCAGCTACCTACAGAGGTACTGTAGCTGTTCCCAAGCTGAAGAGTCAACTGCTCGATCAGATGAAAAGCCAGTTATTTTATGCTGTTACCATAAAATGTGATGTCATTTAAATAAGAGATGCTTGTGCCAATTTAGAGGATAACATTGATTTTAAGGAAAATGAAGAGAGATGCTGTAATAATCTAGGTGTGTAAACATGCTACACCATATTTCCTAAAGAAATATCATGCTCTCATGTCAGATGAGTCAGCCTGTCTGTGTTTATTTAGGATGAGTCAGCCTGCCTGTGTTTACTTAGAGAACTGTGAGTCAGACAGGTCACATGGTACTGTCCTCATCGTAGGCAGGTATAAAAGCCTACCTCCTGAAATGCAAAACAGATAAGTCAGTCAGTGAAGCCCTGACTGTTGTGGAGGAAGCATCTCGTAGTACATGCAAGTTTTCATGTGCTAGGACTCTATTTGGCTAGAACTAAGCCTAGACGGAATTGTGCACCATTTTTGCAGAACTGAGGGACTAATCACCAATTTCCTTTCTATATGTTTATTATTTTATTTTGGAAAATAAATATTGCAAAGTGCATTCTCCACCTATTTACCTGAGTGTGTGCATCTGTCTCATCCACTAACCTTCACATCTGGTGTTAGAAGTGGGATACTGGTGTGTCTAGGCTGGGAGAGAGACATTACCAGGGGATATCACCCCAATATCTTGGCAGATGTGTCAGAAAGTACAACAGCAGCAAGGCAGAGGTGCTGGTATGAGACAAAGATCATCATCTGCTGACAGCAGAGTCTTAACAAGAACCATGGCAGAAAAACTGTGTGTGCCATTATTTCCTGGACTACAGCCAGTGGTTCTGTCCAAGTTAAAGCCTGAAGGGGCCTCTGTGGAGCAGTTGCAGGCTGCATTGACAAACCTGCTGCAATCTGCCAGTACCAGTGATAAGTGTCCAATTAAACAGACAGATTGTCTGACTGTAGTGTTCCAGGTGATAGGGGCCTTGATGACGTGGCTGATCTGAAGCTGGTTAGAGGCAAAATGGCTTTGCATGAAGACAGACAACAATGTGTTGGAGGTCAAGAAGAGTTTGAGTACAGGTGCTGCACTCTTTGAAGAGGAGGAACCAGGGGAGACAGAGCCCTGTACCCAACCGCAGGAGCCAGCAGAAAGGTTTGAACTGTGTAATGACTGTCTAGAGCACCCCATATTCCTGGGGTGTTATCTGTGTGATATGGACTCTGAAAGTGAAGGGAGTCTGTGTCAGGAAAGCATGGACAGCTTGTCAGAATACCACTGAAATCCCAGATGAGACTGATCCTTTAAATATTGTGCTGAGCAGTGAAACTACAGTCAAGCAAGAAGAGGCCTGTAAGTTGGCTGAAGGGACTTCATTTGTAGATGCATTAGGCAAAAATGGGAAAACAGTGGATTGGGGTAAATGCAGTCTGGGGACCATACTATAGAGAAACTAAAACAGTGTATACAAATGTAAGATAGTGTATCTGCAAATGGTGGGGTGTGTAATTGAATGTATTCATGGTAATGAAGGTATTAATGAGATTTTGTACCATATGAGATCCAAACCCAGATCTAACAAGCTAGATATACAACTAAGTGGTGGTACCAAAGAGATATCAGCAGAGGGTACTAGAGGCTGCTCATTCCAATACTTGTGGGCACCTCAGTCATGAAAGCATGATGAGTAATCTGGTACCACTTTTCTACTGGCCAGGAATGTACAGACAGGTGTCAGCTTACTTAAAATCCTGTTTGATCTGCCAGTCAGAGATATTCCCTACCTCTAGGGAAGGGCTCATGCACAACAGTTGTGCTGGTAAGCAAGGGGTGGAAACTCCAACCCTTCCAGGGTGTTGGAAGGTGAAAAACTGTTTACCCTGTTTTTCTCTTAAGCGGGGAAGGGGGCGTTAGGGAGGCCATATCTAATGAACTAAGGACCAACAACATTTTTTTTAATTGTTTATTCCCTCTTCTGAGTTGGCGAGACTAAAGATAAAAGGGGAAGCTAGCTACAGAGATACTGTAGCTGTTCCCAAGCTGAAGATCCAACTGCTTGATCGGATGAAAAGCCACTTCTTTTATACTGTTACCATAAAATGTGATGTCATTTGAATAAGAGGGGCTTGTGCCAATTTAGCAGATAACATTAATTTTAAGGAAAATGAAAAGAGATGCTGTAATAATCTAGGTGTGTAAACATGCTACACCATATTTTCTAAAGAAATATCATGCTCTCATGTCAGATGAGTCAGCCTGTCTGTGTTTATTTAGGATGAGTCAGCCTGCCTGTGTTTACTTAGAGAATTCTGAGTCAGACAGGTCACATGGCACTGACATCATCAGTAGGCAGGTACAAAAGCCTACCTCCTGAGATGCAAAACAGATGAGTCAGTCAGTGGAGACCTGACTGTTGTGGAGGAAGCATCTGATAGCACATAAATGTTTTTATGTGCTAGGAATCTATCTGGCTTGAACTAAGGTTGGAAGTTGTGCACTGAGGGAACTGTGCACTGTTTTTGCAGAACTGAAGGACTAATCACCTATTTCTTTTCTGTATGTTTATTATTTTATTTTTTTATTTTGGAAAATAAATATAGCAAAAGTGCATTCTATGCCTTTTACCTGAGTTTGTGCATCTGTCTCACTCACTAATCTTCACATCACCCTATGTTGTACTGTCTCCAGACTGTCCTTATCTTTCCTTATGTAAGGACTGCAGAACTGGGAACAGTACTCCAGGTGGGGCCTAACTAGTGATCTACAGAGAAGTAATAATACCTCCTTCATTCTGCTGTCAATATCTCTTCCTGTAATCCAGCATCCTGTTTGCCTTACTGTAGGCTTTGTTACACTGGTTTGATTGTTTTAGGGAGTTACTGATGATCACCCCTAGGTCTCCTTCCTCAGAGGTTGTACCAAATTTTACCCCCCAACCAATACTCTCTCCTAAGGTTCTTGTCCCTATGTGCATCACCTTGCAGGTTTGAGCATTGAATTTCAACTGCCATACTGTTCACTGCCTCTTTAGCCTTCACAAGTCTCTGCATCTCTCTAACTCTCACCTCACTGTCTACACTGCTTAGTGTCATCTGCCAAGAGACATATCTTGCCCAGGACTCTTTCTCCAATATCAAATGATGAACATATTGAAAAGGACTGGACCCAGCCATATTGGTGGCACTGAGGGTTGAGGCGCTGGATGCAACACCTCATTCCATGCTGGTGACTCATGTTTGGGAATGAGCATGGGTCGCTGTGGGTCAGAAGGGGAGGAGATGGATTGAGCGTCTGATGGACTGCTCTCCATCAATGGGGAGGGGGGATTTCAACAGCCAGTGCTCGCCTGACCCCTAGCCAAAGTTGGGGCTCAATGGCATGGAGCCACACAAATACAGGGGCAGGGACACAGCAGACGCTTGACAGGAGGTGTGCACAGGAGTGACTGCCAACGCAGTCACTTGCATCATTGTATGTTGCAATATCACATGGGAAGAAAAGTGGAAAAAGGGTGCCCCAGTCACAGTGGCTTGATGGCCATCTGTGAGCACCCATGCCAGCTCCTGGAGGGGATCACCATGTGGATCCGGACTTGGTGGGGGAGTTGGTTACCCCCAGCCACCCTGTCATGGAAGGGTACACCATGGGGCAATGAAGGTGATCACCCTCTGTGGGAGAAAGGTATGGGTCAGATGGTGGCTGGAGGATCAGGATGCAAGGACTCAAGAGCTGACTGGTGGCCCCAGGGGAAGAAACAATCATACTTAAAAAGAAAAGGACTGGACCAAGGACTGACCTTTGTTGCACCCCACTGGAGACCTCCCCAACCCTTCTGATTTGATTCCATTAACCACAGTCATCTGCTGTCTCCCTTCCAACCAGTTTTTCATCCGTGTCCTTTGCTGTGCCCAGATCCTCTAGCTCCCATCACTTCAGCTGCCATATTGTTCCTTGACTCCACTATCCTGTCTGTAAAATAACATTTTCTCACTTCCCTCTTGATCCTCCTCCTATCAGTTTCAACATGTGCCTTGTATTCTTGACCTGCTATTATGCTAAATAGTTACTAACAGTTTACCTTGTTCATTCCTTTCAGAAACTTCAAGGTGTCTATCATATCTCCATCATCTGGCCTCCAGTGAGTAAATGTTCAGTGCCTTGATCCAGTCCTCATAAGATCTGCCCTGCTGGCTCCAAATCATTTTGGTCACCCTACAGCATGTTGCACTGTCTCCAGCCTGTCCTTCTCTTTCCTGAGGTGAGAACTCCAGAAGTGGGCACAGTACTTCAGGTGGGGCCCAATGATCTGTAGAGAAGTAGTAATACTGCCATCCTTCTGCTGTCAGTACCCCTTGCTATACACACCAGCAGATCCAAAATGGAGGGCTGTGAATCCTTGGAGGAGAGGTAGGTGCAGGAAGAAAGGGCAGCTAGCCCAAATGCTCAAGCAGGGAAAAGGGCTCCAGCTCTTCAGAATCCTTTGACAGACCATACTTCACAAAATAATAATTTCCAAAGCTTTAATTCTAAATAAGTGACGAGTGGGTACAGACAGTCATCGTACATCACCAAACTGCCCCAGCACTTTGAGTCGTGACTCTTCATCAGGGGGTGTGCTTCTAGGAGAGCTCCACCAGCATTATATACCCACAGTTAATAAACATGAGACAATATTTAACATCATATTTATATTAACAATATCCAAAAATTATAAACAAAAGTATGAAAAAAATGGCAAAGCAAATAGACTCTGTTATATTATATTGTATTTATTCAATCAATAATTCAAATAATTGAACTTTCATTTTTCAAATTTTTTGAACTTGATTATCACAGAAACTTTTTTTAAAGTGTGTCCCTAAAAAGAGAGAGAGACAGATAGAGGGCAGGGGAAGATGGTGATCCGCCTATTCCTGTGATTAGCTCAAACTTCACTCTAGTTGTGGATTTTAAAGATAGAGGAGACCTGGAAAGGAAAAAAGATGACATTAGTAAATATACTGCAGGTGGGCAAAGGTACTAAATCCAAACAAATGTGAAACAATGTCCTATTCACTATCGATAGTAATATTCATAAATGCACCTATAAATGATTAAACAAAAGAGAAAACAAATATTTTTGAAAGACTATTTATAACAAATTAGAAAAAATTCCTAACTTTGATGAAAACTGCTTACCATGACGATCACATGTTTTTTTTCACATGCAGAAAATGCAATATTTACAAGTATGCAAAAAATTGGTAACCAGTTTATTTTCCCTGCTGACCCCAATAAAAATAGTAACCCTAAAAGAGTGCATGATTTGTGACACTCCATTTTCAGTTTATGTCGTGTGGTGTCTTTGTCATCTGGTATACATAGGGAAAACAGTCAGACCTTTAAAGCAGCGTATTCCAGAACATATCAGGTCCATAATTAACAGAAGACAGGACCAACCTGTGAGTGCACATTATTTGGAGTTTCATGACTCTAATCCAGAATCCATTCAGTTTATGGTGTTGGAACATAGCAAACCCAACAGAAAGGGTGGAAACAGAATAAATCAGCTCTTGGAGAGAGAGAGCGAGAGAGAGAGAGAGAGAGAAGAGAGAGAAGAGAGAGAAGAGAAAGAAGAGAAAGAAGAGAGAGAAGAGAAGAGAAGAGAGAGATTTTGTGTTTTTTGACTAAAAGGAGTTACACCAGATGGTCTAATTGATTACTGGGATACTAAACCATATTTGTTGGACTAAGACCATACTTACAGTATTAATTACAGTAAAGTTGAAATAAAATCTTTGCCATGTCAGTTTAACATCCACTTGTATGTCCCACATTTATGGTCATTACGATGTACACACCTGTCATTTGCTATAGTTATCTTTACAGTATTTTGATAAAAGAAATTATGTTTGTTATTTGTTATAAATACTCTTTTAAAAAATATTTTTTTAACTATACATTTCTAGTGTTCCTTCTCCATTACTGCAATGTGAGAGAGGATCACAGCTTTGCAACAGACACTGAAGATCATGCACGGTTGACAGACCTTTTGGATAACTTAGAGAGTGATGTTAATTAAAGTATTGGACTTGAGAGACAATTCTTTTTAAGCCTGTCTCCACCTTCTGCCCTAATGTGTATCATCTAGCTATCACAACTTTCGAAAGAGTTGTGACCAGACAGGTGGAGGAGATACTTAATAATGCACATGCAGTGGGAGGTAATAATTTAACATCATTAGAGCATACTGCTTTACTGGAATTAAGTGAATGAACCGAGGTATAGGGAATGCAGGGAGAGGCAGAGGCACTGTGGGTCACCCTGGAGATGGGAAATGGCAGTGCCATTCACACTGGTGTGATCTACAGACCCCCCACACAAGAGGAAGAACTGGACAGGGTACCTGTAGAAGCCATACACAGAATGACAGCTTAAGGGGAGGTGCTGCTGGTAGGAGACTTCAATTTGCTGGATGTGGACTGCAGCAACCAGACTGCAGCCTCAGCCAGGAACAGAGACATCCTGAAAGCCCTGCAGGGGGCATGCATAAGACAGCTAGTGATGGATCCCACCTGAAAGGGAGCGGATTTAGACCTGGTACTCACCAGCAGGGGCAGAATTATAGACATAAAAGTGGGGAGCCATCTGGGATCAAGTGATCATAGTACAGTGTGATTCAATGTGAGAACAGCAGAAGAGTCAAACCACATGAAAGCAAGGGTCCTGAATTTCAGGCAGGCCGACTTTGCAAAGATGGGGGAATGTCTTAGGAAATCTCTGGCAGAGAAGGAGAAAAGGGGGGTGGCGGAGGAACAATGGGAGAATCTTAAGGGAGCCATAGTGGAGGCAACAAGCAATTGCTTTAGGCAAGTAAGAAAAACAAACAGAAAGAAAAAAAAAACATTATGGTTCTCAAAGGAAGTGGCTAAGAAGGTAAGGGCAAAAAGGGTGGCATTCAGGAAGTTCTAGGAAACACATAGGGAAGAAGACAAGGAACTGTATCTGGAAAAGCAGAGGGAGGCGGGAAAACAAGTCAGAAGCCCAAAGGTGCAAACAGAAGAAAAATAGCCCAGACAATAACAAAAAGGGACAAGAACATTTTCAGGTACGTTAGTGAAAGAAAAAACACTAAGAGTGGGATTGTGAGACTAAAAAAAGGAAGGAGGGAAGTTTGCAGAGGGGGACTAAGAACAAGCAGAAATCTTGAACAAATACTTTTGTTCAGTATTCACAGAAGAAGGGGAAAGGGAAGGACCAAAGTTTGGCAATGGAACCACCACTGGGAGGGAGGTGGACACCAGTCCATTTAAGAAGGAGCGGGTCTTAAAGGAGCTCACTAATCTGAAAGTGGACAAGGCAATGGGGCCAGATGGGACACATCCCAGAGTATTAAGAGAACTCAGGGGAGGGCTGGCAGCACCACTGGTAGCCCTGTTCAACAGTTCACAGGAAACAGGTGTGATACCAAAGGATTGGACAAGGGCACATGTAGTCCTTCTCCAGAAAAGTGGGAGCAGGGAGGAAGCTGGCAATTATAGGCCAGTCAGTCTGACCTCGGTGGTGGGAAAACTAATGGAATCACTACTAAAAGAAAGGTTTGTGATATATCTCAAATCCAATGGAGCTTAGGATCTGATGCAGCATGGAGTCACAACAGGAAGATCTTGTCAAACAAATCTGATAGATTTCTTTGACTGGGTGACTAGAGAGGTGGATCAAGGAGGGGTGGAGGATGTGGCCTACCTGGATTTCAGCAAAGCCTTCAACACTGTCCCATATGGGAGGCTAGTGAACAAGCTGGGCAGCCTGGGAGTGAGTCCCAGGGTGGTTAACTGGGTCACAAATTGGCTGAGCGTTAGGACACAAAGGGTGGCAGTGAATGGAGTTCAGTCCAAAGAGAGGAGGATGACCAGTGAGGCCCCACAGCTTGGACCAGTCCTCTTTAGTGTCTTCATAGAGACATTGCAGAGGGGCTGGAAGGGAAGGTGTGTCTCTTTGCAGATGACACGAAGATCTGCAACAGGGTTGAAACTCAAGGAGGAGTAGAAAAAATAAGGGACTGAAGCAAGCTTGAGGATTGGTCAAGGGTGTGGCAGCTAAGATTCAATGTAAAGTAGTGCAAGATCATGCACTTGGGGCACAGAAATGCAGGCGTGGATTACATGATGGGGGGGGAAGGTACTGATGGCCACCAAACAGGAAAGGGACCTGGGAGTAATCACATCTGATGATCTAAAGGTTACCAAACAATGTGAGAAATCTGTGAGGAGACCAAATGGAATGCTGGGGTGCACAGGGAGAGGTATCTTCAGCAGAAGGAAGGAGGTGGTGATGCCACTTTATAGAACATTGTTGAGACCTCATCTAGAGTACTGTGTCCAGTTCTGGAGGCCACATCTCCAGAAGTACATAGACAGAGTAGAAGTGATTCAAAGAAGGGTGACAAAAATGGTGCAGGGGCTGCACCAAAAGTCATATGAGGGGAGACTGGAGGATTTCAATATGTATTCCCTGGAGGAGAGGAGAGGGGGGTTATGACAGAGGCCTTCAAATACCTCAAGGGTGTAAATAAGGTACAAGAGGGTAGCATCTTTCAAAAAGAAGATTTCATACTGGATTTCATGCTGGAAAATAGGAAAGTCAAGAAGGCAGAGCCCATAAAAGCTTTCCCCACAATTCAGTGGCGGCAACCAAGGTTACTTCATTTATGTATTTATCTATTCTGGTCTTAAAAACCTCCACATTCTCTGCATCAACTATTTCCTGCAGTAATCTATTCCACATTCTAATTGCTCTATTTTTAAACCCATTTTTTCTTATATTTGTCCTACACACATTTTCCTTCAATTGCCTATTATGTCCTCTCAGCTGATATTTTGGATCCTTGAATTCAATTTTCATTTCCATCCTCATATTCTCATCCTTTAAGATTTTGAATAGAAACAGCATGTACCCCCTTTCTCTCCTCTCCTCCAAAGTTCACAATCCCAGCATCTCCAATCTCCCCTCATAATCCAGACCCTCACACCCTGAAATCATCTTTGTATAAGTCCTTTGTGGCCTTTCCACCATTTTAACACCCTTCACCAAATATGTACTCCACACCATTGAACAGTAGTCCAATAGGGGCCTCATAAGGTCATATACAACGGTATTAGAACATCCCTACCTCTGGAAAATGTTCAGAACAAAGGGCCATGATATGAAGATGGGGGTAGATACTGGGGGTAACATAGAAAGTATTTTCCATGGAAAGGATGTGGATCCATGGAACAGCCTCCAGTAGAGGTTGTAGGGGCAAAAACAGTAGGGAATTCAAAAATGCATGGGACAGACATAAAGGAACTCTAGCAATAGGAAAGAGAGGATAAGCTGCAGATCACTTAAGATCTGCAGTATATAAAACAGGTAGGGAAAATGAGCAGACTAGGTGGGCCAAGCAGTCCTTATCTGCCAACAAATTCTATATTTCTATGTTTCTAGGAATGTAGCAACATAATTATTAAGCTGGCAGATAATGGGGGTAATGTTGTAGTAATGGAGAAAGAACGCTACAAACGTATAGTTATGTCCCTCCTTAATGATGTTAATAATTATAAAAAACTTCAAGGAAATCCCATAAATGCATTTAAGAAAGAGTTATGTCAATTACTTCAGAAAGCAGTATCTAAGGGATTAATCTCTGACAGTGAGTTTGGAAGCACATCTGGTTGTCCCTTGCGTTTACATTTTGCAAAGATTCGTAAGAATTTACAGGCCCCTCACACAGAATCTTGGTAGTTTTATCAATTATTTTTTTCAAAAATGTGTAGTGATGTTACCATCATATGTAAGGGACACCTCAGATGTATGGAGGAAATATGATACAGTAGCTATGAGTTGGGATGTGATGATGCATGGCTAACAATCGGCAGTGAGGTGTTGTATGTATTGATTAAACATGATTTAGGCATCAAAGCATGTGGGTATTTTTTAGAGAGATATCCACAGATGATTGGCATTCCCACTGAGTTCATTCTTTCATCATTACAATTTATCCTCATCCATAACCCATATAAATTTGATGGAGATCATTATTTGCAAGTTTGTGGTACTGCAATGGGGGCCTCTATGGCCCCCTCTTATGCTAACTTATTTATCGGACTCTGGGAAGAGAAGTGTATCTTTAATGTGGACAGTAACCCCTTCCTGCACAAAATATTGAGATGGTATCATTGTAGCGACAATAATATACATGTATGGAAGGGGGACATCAATGAAATTAAGTCATCCATGGATTGGCTCAATGTGAATGACCTGAACATGCGGTTTACCTATACTGCCAATTGTAGCAGTATTGACTATTTAGATGTCACATTTCTTAAACCAAAAGAACAGGGAGTTAAGATAGACACAAAATGCTTTAGAACAAAAAATACAAATTCACTGCTGTGCGCTGAAAGCGCTCATCCACACAAGTTAAAACAATCTGTCCCATATAGTCAATTTCTGCACTTGTGAAGGAATTGTTCTAATGATGTGAGTTTTTTGGAAGAATCACAGGAGTTGCAGAGCAAACTTTCAGAGAGAGGATACTCAGCTAAACTGTTTCAGGAGGCAGTGCAAAAAGCATTCTCAAGTGAGAGAGAGGAAGTTTATTGGCAGAAAAACCTAAGGACAGTGCAACAAAGGCAGGACCGGTCACTTTTGTGACCAAGTATAATAACTGAGAAGGTAAAAGAGGGAAAGTGATACACAGAAACTGGCACATTCTCTTAAGTGCCCTCTGTTAGCAAATTCTATCAGCCCCAAGCCAAGAGTTAGCTTTAGCAGGGCTGCAAACCTGAGAGAAAGATTAATTCTTAGTAGGTTGCCTGTTGATCCTGAACCAACTTCACATCTGAATTGACTCCACAGAAAACCTCGGGAAATGCATAAGTGTAACACATTTGAACATTGCTGCACTGGGAATTATTTTTTTCGTACACCAAGGGAATTCAACCCTTACATTTAAAGCATGTATTTAACATGTGACACTGCTTCTGCAGTATATGTATTGTGGTGGCCCCCGTATTTTATTGTACATTGGAAGAACCACTAGGATTCTAAAAACATGAATACAGGAACACATAAGATTGATTTCATGTGGACAGGCCGGTAGGGTACATTACATGCAGAAACACAGTTCAGGTCCAGAAAGTTTATGGTACATGGGAATAGAGAATGTGCCAGCATTAAGATTTGAGGGAGACAGAGTTAACTTACCCTTACAGAAAGAGAGTCAGGGGATATTAAAATTAGAATGTGTGAAGCCAATAGGGCTAAATGATGACTGGGATTTAAAACCTTTTTAAGGAAAATTTGGCTTGTTTTGAAAGGAGACAGTGCTAGAAAAGAAGCGATATGAATGGCTCATAAATGTGCCAGTATGAAAACTTAAATGATAAATGCAATACTGCATGGGACTTTTGTATTGATAGTTCCCTTATACAAGAGATTATTGTTTGTTTTTCTATTTTATTTTTAGGCTATTTCCGCCAATTTCATCATGTGGATCCCCACAAATTTGAATGGAATTTAAGCCAAATAATTTATTTTGGTGATCACAGGAAGTTGGGTTTTTGCCTTTTGGCTGGTGTTATGATTATTCAGAATTATTTTTGAGACATCTTCTGCCCTTTTCATTTAATGCCATATTCATGTTAACTGTAAAATCAAATAATTCATTGACTATAATATGCACAGA
The DNA here is from genome assembly GCA_016271365.2 of Neoceratodus forsteri. NCBI lineage: Eukaryota > Metazoa > Chordata > Ceratodontiformes > Ceratodontidae > Neoceratodus > Neoceratodus forsteri. The sequence continues at coordinate 5,970,240 of CM028129.1, forward strand.
TTTAGAATGCACTTTTTATATAGAAAAACAATAAAATATATTGATTCTATAAATTTAAAAGCAGCTTCTGAACTCTATAGACACTATTGGTGTGGTAACTGTAAACATGTTTTTTTTTTCCAACAAGTGCAGCACTCTAAACATGGAGCACGATCCAAAAAGTAAACAAACATTTGTCAATGCCGAATGTTTGCTTGCTGGCATTGGCAGTGGTAGTGTAGAAGTTACAGAGCTGCGTAATAGGAATGGCACTGAAGTATTAAACTGAAGCCAACCCCACCACCACCCTGCAGAGAGTGACAGGCATTGGGGTGTGTTTTTGGGTTGTCAGGCATAATGGCCATGCCATTTCACCACACCCCACCCTGCAGACACTGACATGTGTCACGGTGTTCCTTGGGGTCTTTGGCCCTTATGCGCACCCCATTCCATTAGAAAATATGGTGAGATAGGTGCGATATAGGAGAATGGGGTGAACTTTGGGGCCAAAGAGTCCAAGGCATACCTCAATGCCTCTCACTGGCTGCAGGGTGTGGAATGGTATAAGCATTACAGGCAAGAATCCCAAGTCACACCCTGATGCCTGTCATTCTCTACAGGGTTGGGCGTTATGGTTGGAAACCCTAATACCTCAGGCATTCGTTGGTATTTTCCTCCAAATTTTCAACATGTTTTTTGTGACCCCACCTCATGAACAGGGGAAATATCAGTTTATTGAGGCTGCTTATACTGGCGACTCTGGCATTTAGCACCACAGGTGCAAACACTTTCTGAACAGGATGTAAAATGACAGCTGTACTGTTCATGGGAGGTGTAAAAATGGCAATGTTGCAAATCTGCAGTAAAATATAAAAAATGGTGAAGTGGCAGGTACATAGAAACTGTGCAGCACACCCGTAATATAATTAGGTTGGGGATTTTTACAGCAGATTGTCAACTCAGGCATTTTGGTGCCTCCGATCATGAACAGTGTCACTGTGATTTTCTTTATCTGTCCGGAACAATGATTTCCCACAGCGACCATGCATCTCGGTGCTGAAAGTGTGAAAACTCACTTCGCCCATGTTGTGAAAAATGACAGCTTCTACTGTTCATAAGGAAGTGTTGAAAAATGCCACTGGTGAAAATCTGGACTGAAAATATTACAAAGTCATGAACTTACGAGGGTGCATGGAAACTGCGTAATGCTCACTCATAACACAATCATTTTATGGACTTTTGTCACCAAATTTTCAACATAGGCATTTTAAGACCTCGGCTCATGAACAGTGTAACTGTGATTTTCTTAATCTGTCCCAAACATTGCTTTCGCACACCAACAGCACGATTGTGCGCTACATGTCCGAAAACGCATTTTGGGCGATATATGAAAAATGGCAGCTGTACTGTTCATAAGGAAGTGTAATAAAATGGCAATTTTGAAAATCTGGAGTGAAAATATTAAATTTGTAAACTTACGAGCATGCATAGGAACTGCGCAATGCACGCTCGTAAAACAGTCATTTTTAGGAATTTTTTCACCAAATTTTAAACATAGCCATTTTAAGACCTCTGCTCATGAACAGTGTCTCTGTGATTTTCTTAATGTGTCCCATACATTGATTTTGCACATCAACTGCGCCATTGTGCGCTACATGGGCAGAAACACATTTGGCCAAGATGTGAAAATGACAGCTGTACTGCTCATAAGGAGGTGTGGTAAAATGGCAATGTTGAAAATCTGGAGTGAAAATATTGAAAATTCGCGACCTTACGAGCATGCATAGGAACTGTGCAACGCACGCGCGTAAAACAGTCATTTTTAGGAATTTTTTCACCAAATTTTCAACATAGCCATTTTAAGACCTCTGCTCATGAACAGTGTCACTGTGATTTTCTTAATTTGTTGTACATTGATTTTGCACACTGACTGCACCATTGTGTGCTACATGGGCGGAAACACATTGTGGGTGAGATGTGAAAAATGACAGCTGTACTACTCATAAGAAGGTGTGGTAAAATGGCAATGCTGAAAATCTAGAGTGAAAATATTGAAATTTCACAAACTTATGAGCGTGCGTAGGAACTGCGCAACGCACGCTTGTAAAACAGTCATTTTTAGGAATTTTTTCACCAAATTTTCAACATAGCCATTTTAAGACCTCTGCTCATGAACAGTGTCAGTGTGATTTTCTTAATGTGTCCTGTACATTGATTTCACACACCGAACTGCGTTAATGCTACATGAAGTGAGGAAACACATTTTGGGTGAGATGTGAAAAATGACAGCTGTACTGTTCATAAAAAGGTGTGGTAAAATGGCAATGTTGAAAATCTGGAGTGAAAATATTGAAAATTCACGAACTTACGAGCATGTGTAGGAACTGTGCAACGCACGCTTGTAAAACAGTCATTTTTAGGAATTTTTCCACCAAATTTTCAAAATAGTCTTTTTGAGAGCTCACCTTATGAACACTGGCAGTGTTGTTTCGTTAATCATTCTGGAAAGGTGATTTCACGCAGTGGCTGAGAAATCACCCTTCGGGCAAGAGTAACGCCATGACAGTGCAAGAATTCATGAGGAGGGGTCCCAAAAACCCATGTTGAAAATTTGGTGCAAAAATTCCAAAAAATGCCTGAGATATGCAATCTGGAGGTAAGTATGGGGTGAGGGGTGTGGGAGGCTGGGTGCACAGTGGGTGTGCGGGTTGTGGGAGGGGCTGGGAGACTGCATGGGACTGTTTTTTGCTTTACAGGTGGTTTTTGAAAGATGATGCGGGATGTTGCCACGCTGGGGTGGGCTCCCAGCATGGCACAAGGATAGCTGGGGGCGTGAAGCCAGCGGGGATTGGGCACCCGTCGGCCATAACATCAGTTGCCATGCTGGGGTGGGCTCCAGCATGGCACCCAGTACTTCGGGGAGGACAGTGGAGCTGATGGGGATTGGGCACCCTGTCGTATATGATAACTGCTACGCTGGGGTGGGCACCCAGTGTGGCATTTGGAAAGCTTTGAGGGGCGCCACAGCCAATGGGAGTTGGCATCCCGTCGGCTATAGAGTGTGTGCGTGGGGGGCAGCACGCGAGTATGCGTCGTGCGTCATGTGTGTGTGTGTGTGTAGGGGAGCTGCACATGAGCAGGCAATATCTTATCGCTGCTCACTGAAGCATAGCTCCCCCTTTCAACTGTATGCCACTGCATTTTGGAGCTTGTCATAGACAGCTCCGGCATGCATTGGCTTACAGGGGCCGCACCTGCCAACACACTGACTGAATTGGAAGAGGGGTTGACACACCTCCGAAAACTCGGATGATGGCACTATGTTTCTTGCACATGCGTGCAAGCAAACATAAAAAGTAAGTGATAATTAATAAAAGTGTTCACAAATCCAATGACTAGAAATGTTGGCAGACATAGCCTCACAGAGCAGAATATAAGTAAATGCTACATGCAAAGTCCTGAAATGGCAGAATGTCCGCAATCAGAAATGCTGGTCCGCTTGTCTGCTTGTCAGAACGTTTGAGCTGCAGGCTGCTTACATGATAAGATTGTCCACAGTAGACTAAAAGCAGAAACTAAGAAAACAGATTGTAGAAATTGGCTGCCTGCAAGGTCAAAGGGAAGTTTCAAGGAACACTTGTAAATTCTGCCTGGTGAATTCAGCCCAAGTCAATTTAGCCTGGTGAATTCAGTCCAAGTAAATTCAACCCCATGGCAATTCAGCCTGAGTCAATTCAGCTTCTATGTCAATTCAGTCTCAGTCAATTCAGCTCCATGTCAGTTCAGCCCCAGTCAATTCAGCCCGTATGTCAATTCAGCCCCTATGTCAGTTCAGCCTTTGTATAAATACAGCCTCTTTTGGTTCTGCAATAGAATAAACATAACAAAGGAGGCAGTATAGCACAGTGGGTTAAGGCTCTGAACTGCAGATCTGGAGATCTGGGTTTGGATCCCACAACCACCTAGGTGCATACTGTGTAATCCTAAGCAAAGTCACTTAACCTCCTTGTGCTCCCAGGTCACATCTGGAAACAAGCTTCGACTTAGTGTGCTCCTCCTGGTTAAACAATGTTCCCCTTCCACCCAACAACATATTTAAGCTTTATTGAAAGCTTTAAAACATAATGTTTTGCAATTAAGTACACTTTATTGAAAATGTTAATTTGCACATACAGTACACGAAACAAACACCAATCACATACACCAGACAGAAAAACAAAAGAACAGAACACAAACAAGCCTAAACATAACCTTCTAACACACACAACACCCAAACCACCCTGACTAACCCACCCGACCCTCATGTGTGCATTCCAGCAGCTCCAGGTGTGAATACTAGAATGGACAGGGACTAAGGCTATAACTGCCATTTGGGTTTTTCGCTTAATGGGGTTGGAAAGGACAGAGTACTCTCCCAACAGACAGATGTCCTCTGTAAAAAAAAGGAGGAAAGGCTGAAGGTGGAGCATTAAATTGTATTGAGAGAAATATAAGCATCACTTGAGTTAAAACATGAAATTGTGTGCAAGTCCTCTGAGGTACTCCACTATTTCCCCTTGCATGGTATTCTGTGGCAATGCGCTGAATTCTTTCAGTAGAGTTCTTGTACACTTTCTTAGGTTCTTGTGATGGGTGGCCAGCAATATACTGCTCCATTATTGTCTCTGTCAGGCTCTGTACTTTTTTCATAGCATCGATAAGTTTCCATATTGCAGGGTGAACAAACTATTGTGCCATCCTTCAATGGCATTGTTCTCAGTCTCTTACTTCTTTTATTGTGTAACTATGTATTACTATGTTGACCTTTGTATGTATGTATAACCCCCATTCCTTCAACGTGGAACCTTTGTAAATGAGCAGTTCCTGCTCAAAGGTATTTGTAATCCTAGATTTCAAAAAAAAAAAAAAAAAAATTGTTTGTCCTTGGGATGCCTCGGTTAGTTGCACCATAGCAGTTCCACTTGCTCTGAAGAAATCTGGGCTGTCAGTGCCTTTGTCTTCTGCCCATCCTCCCCAACCAAATTTCTTCAAAATAGTCAGTCTTAGGATGTAGCAAATCCTCATGCTCACTGTACTACGCACTGTCCATTAAAGCCTCAAATGCTTTCACTTTAATGAAATCTTTATTAAATCTTTATTTACATTGTGTACAGGCACGAATGCCAGTGCAGCCAACATTCTCACATTCAGTGATAACTCTGAATCAGCTTCATGTTGTTGAAGTCCACAGTTCTATACCTGCCACCAGATACTTTAGCTGAAATGAAATAAAAACAGCCATGCATTGTTGTCCCTGGAAAAGTGCCTTGGAATGCTAACACAGCACCGATCTCAGAGTCTGTCATTATTGATTGTGGGCTAAGATCTGGTTGGAGCTTCTTCAGCTCTTGGAAAAATCGCAAGTATGTTTGCTTGGGCTTAATTTGCAGCAATGCATATACAGCAAGAAGCACTTTGTTGTGATGAACCCTACAAATGGAATACAGCTGCTTGAAGAGTGATGGGGAAGCCTTGAAGGTGCCATCAGCATACTAGTGGGGTGACATGCTGAGGAAGTGTAAATTGGCACTGGTGCTAAATAATAGGATTCTGTCATTTCCAGGTCCACTGTCAAACAAGAGGAAGGCATCACCTGCACTTGTCGCATGGTGTGTAGTAGGGATTTCCAGCTCCTGCAGACTTGCTGGATTATGTGGTGCACTGTATATGACTGCTTTTGTCTCTGCGCCATCCTCTGCCGCTCAGGCAGCCATGCTAGAACTGCATTTGAAAGACCCTGAGTGGCCTCAGAAATAATGGTATGTGTTGTCTCACGTGTTGTGGCCACAGTGGACTTCATTTTGTCAATAGCACATCTGACAGCATTGTCTGCAGCATCAGGTGTGTGGTTATGGTTGGTATATCGTACCACTGTATCATTCAGCTTATGAGCTCATCCTGGGCATTTTGAATGGAGACAAAAATTGAGCACTTCCATAATGTCTTGGCACCAAGTGACTTCTCCTTTCGATACCAGTACCCCTTGTACAGCAACATGTCTCTCCCCTTTTTCCTCTTAGCATACTCCAGTGCCATTTCCAAACTGCTGTCTGATTACTTCTGTCTGTATAATTAAATAATGAAATCATGAGATTGAGCACGCTTTTTGTTTAAATGACACACAGTATATCCAGCAGCATATCCAGTATGGTTCCACTCGTAACACAAGTGTAGACCATCAACTCAGCGACAGCACAGTGCTGACAATCGACGTGTGTTGTCGGGGAACCAAAGTTTTTTTTTGAGTTTCACCCCCGCACTCCCATGTGGGGGCTCTGCCTCTACACCCCCTTAGTGATCTGCTGTTTTTGTCACTGTAATGATGTCCATGGTATTCCATTTGCTGCGTGAACATGATACCATTCAGCATATAAGGGTATGCACACATACCTGGTGCATTAAAAAGCTGTTAAAGAAAGTCTTTTTATGTTTGCTCATGTATTTGCATGCCAGACAACATCTTGTAGTAGTGGTACATTTGGAAGCGTGGTCACTGTTGGGCAAATGCAGGGCATGCATCAGAAGGTGCATCCCTCATTCCCCAATCAGCCAGCAGCAGGCGGTGACCTCACGCATTCCTATTGTGGCCACCAGAACAAAGAAAAGGTCTGCTGCAATGAGAGCGAAGCTCTCATGCAGCGTGACCACAACACGCCTCCCCGACATGAAGGCAACACGGCGGCAGTGACTGCTGCCGCTTTCTGTCTCAATGCTGATGGGGGAGCCCACTCCCCATCGGCATAATGTGTCCCCTCCCATTTAGAATATATGCTGAGGGGGTGCCCAATCCTCCTCGGCATCAAGCCCCCCCAAACAGTTTTTCTTTGCCAATGGGGGCCCAGTCCCCATTGGTGTTTATCCCCATCCCTTGTATTTTGCCAATGGGGCAGCCCACTCTCCATTGGCATAATGCATCCCCTCTGTTGTTGCTTGCAGGAGAGGTCCCAATCCCCTCGGCTCATGTCCCTCCCACTCAGTATGTGCCAACGGGGGTGCTCAGTCCCCCGTCGGCTAGATTCCCCAAAGACTTAGGTGGCATGCTGGGAACCCACCCCAGCGTGCCAAATGCCCTGCGAGACAACCTTCAGCATTGACAAATGCTTGTTTCCTTTTTGTGATGTGTTCTGGAAATCTGTCCAGTATTAATTAGGTACAGGAAGGTAGCATTTCCATAGAAAAGAAGCTCAAGGACATTGCACACAAAGGAAAAGTTTTGTACATCCTAAAAATAACAGAGAGGTAGAAATTAGAGAAGTTATCACCTGTGACATCCCCTTTGTTGTGTACACACTATGATGCTCCTGTGGTCTGCTATATATGTGTGTGTGTATATATATATATATATATATATATATTGTGTGTGTGTGTATATATATATATATATATAAATATATATATATATATATATATATGTATATATACAGTATATATATATATATATATATATATATATATATATATAGGAAAAGCCACCCATAATCTAAAGACCAGAATTCAGGAGCATATAAGGGACATCGAAAATCAGAGACTGGATACTCCATTTGGGTCTCACTTCACAAAATACATAACTCTAGTTCAGAGACTTTGAAATTCATGAGAACAGAGCATGTGACTTCACCAAAATTTGGTGGCGATAGACAAAATTTGTTACTGAAACGTGAGTGCTACTGTGTTTTTATGTGCATGTGCTATACTGATCTTTGTGCCTTTTGTAGTATTTTTGAGCTTTTGCTGTAACTATAGGACTTTGGGGTAATTTGCTTTAATGAAATCTTTATTAAATCTTTATTTAAATCAGGCTTAAAAGAACATTTTTTATTTAAAAAAATTTGTCATCTTTGTTTACCATTTTGCACTGCTTTGTCCTGTGATGTCTTTGGCAAATAATATCAGATACCTATATTGGATAATCTTCACAGGGTTGACCTCTTGAGTTTGAAGCCACGACAGACCCACCTCAAGCCCTTTGATGGCTTCATGATTGGTTGGAAGCTCCTCTTCTGTCTCATCTTCGTCCTCCTCCTTGGACTCACTGGAGTGTGCATCAGAACCATCACCTTCTCTCAGTACAGCACCTAGAATTTCCTCCTCAGTCAGGCGCTCACTAGTGGCAATGAAGTCATTGTGTGTGAGCCACTCTTCAATGATGGCCTCTGCATTCTCTTCTTTGGCTGTTGGCAATTGTAGTGTTGTTGCCAGTGTCACAATCTCACTAGTGTCATCTGCGTCATCCTCCTCAGGTTGTTCATTAAAAGTTGCACCGAGGGTGGCAGACCAGCAGTTAGCGATTGTACTGGTCGACACTGTGTCCCAAGCCTTGCACACCAAGTGCACCACATCACAGAGACTAAGTTTCTTTAAAAAGTCAATAATACTGGCACCACTGTCTACCAAATCCCCCCCCAGCAGATGTTTTCATACAGTTTTTGAAATGTCGCTATTATCCCTCCATCAAGAGGCTGCAGCCATGATGTAGTGTTCTTGGGCAGAAACATGGCCCGAATTTTGCCATTAGAGCCAGCATCGTGGATACTCTTGCCAACCTGCTCAGCTTTCTCCCTGACAATTGCATCAGAAACTAGCACACCACTCGCCCTCTGCTGTTCAAACCACAGCTGAGTGGCTTTGTCTATTTCATCCTTGTCAGCCCATCTGAGTTTTTTCTCTTGAGTTCATCCCCCTCCAAACACTCAAGAATGAAATCCTTCAGAGCACCTTCTTGTATTTTTCAGATGCAAATGGTGCTCTTTGAGAAGCCTGTCTCACAGCTGACGCTCGCCAAACTTTCTTCCCCTTTCATGCGGTCAAGGATTGCAAGCTTCTGCTCCATGGCATACCCTGATTTCTTCATCGTTGGCACTCTCTATCAATCCTGAAATCTGTAATTGACTTAAAGCCTTTGATTTTTATAGATTGCCAGACAGCTGCAATAAGTGGCGCAGAAGTTGAAACAAATGGCGCAGAAGTGGAGCAGAAGCTTGTCATGGTGAGCGATATTGCTGGGAAAGAGCACTGTACAGGTACTGACATTAGCAGTCACTGCAGCACATTGAGACAGAGGCAAGGTGGATAGCAGGTACAACAACAACAACTCTGCCACAATTTTTTTTTTTATAAAATATAAAATGTGTTTGCGCAATCACGAGTACAATTATGATTACTGACACTAAACCCATTAAAAATGATGGGAGCCAAGATGAATGTTCGTTATAACTGATAGTTTGGTATAATGAGGTTCGTTATAATGAGGGAGCTACTATATATATATATATATATTTTTTTTTTCTACAACATCATGACTGAGATGATTATATTTAGGTTATAATTAGTTCATTATTTATATATAAATTATATGTGTATAGCACTACTTGCTCTTTCTGATGATGTCATCTCAAACTGGCAAATTAATGGACACTGTCTCCATCCTGGACACCCCCCCCCCAGGAAGGCTGGGACAGCTGAAATCCGGGGGATAGCCTGCAGCTCAAGCATTCTTTTTTTTTCATATTAAGTATGCTTTATTGAAATTTTCAAAACAAACACAAAAAAACATACCATGAAGAACTGATCAGGAGATACAGCATATAACATTTAACCCTACATACACACTGTAACCTACCCCACCAGACCATCCCACCCATCCCCCCAATTCCCCATCCACTCTGTCCCAAAGAATTATACTAGTCTACAAAAAATATGTAGTAAAATATACTGTGGAACAAAACAAGATTTAGTATGGTTCTTTGCCTAACCCATTAATTAAGAGATACCCAGATGTGGGAACTGTGAACCTAGACCAAGACAGCCATACCCCAGACCAGGACTACCCAACATAGGTTTCATAGGTTACTACAAGCCAGAAGACAAAGTCCATAATGCTTGCCATTTTAAGTTTACTAAAAATTTAGGCAAAATTTGGTAGAATTAGTCATCACTGAATCCAAGTTAAATTTAAAATGTTCCATACTTGGACCATCCACCACTTCGGCTGGAAGGCTATTCCAAATTAGAATGGATCTTAAAGTGATCCACATAAGAAATAGTATAATGCTTCATAGTGTTAATAAAACATTTAATGGATCCCAGACTTTCTTATGTTTATGCAGACAACCTGATAAACTGGCAATAATCCGTTCCACCTGCAAAACAAACAAGGTTTCCCGATACCATTCTAGATACTGGGGAACTGTTGAGTTACACCCAATGCCTTAAAATAACTTTCTTAGTGCAGGCAGAGATTAATGCCATATGCAATCATTGGTTCCCAATTAAAGTGTCTGCAAAGGCCCCTAATAAACATATTTCTGGAAGAAAGGCTGAATCTAGGCCCAGTAAGGGGTCCAGTCTTGGTGTATGGCATCCCACAGAGGAACTGTTTTCGCACATGCCCAAAAGGTATGTAGCAATGTGCCTGTCTCTTTACCACATCTGGTGCAAATAGGAGAAGGCTTTTCCATTCTATGCAGTTTAACTGGTGTATAATATAGATTGTGATAAATCTTGAACTGCATAAACCGATACCTGTCCCATTTTAGATATTTGTAAGTATTCCGCCATAATTTTGACCAGTTATATGTCCCTGTTGGAGAAGGAAGTACCTGGTCCCAATAATATAATGGAGCTGGGTCTTGCAACCAGAGACTGTCATAGAATTTATTATAATAATAATAATAAACGACTGCAAGAGGAGCAACAGCATTTGGAGCCAGGGTGAGAATATGCGACCCGTATACATTAGACCATTCTCCAGCTCCAACATGCTGAGTTAATAAGTGGGTAACTTGGAGGTATAGCCCAAGCATTCTGATCAGTGGACCAGCAGATCTGATATTGGGCATTCTGCCTTTCCAGGACTTTGCATGTAGCATTTAATGACACTCTGCTCTGTGAGGCTGTATCTGCAAATGTTTATAGCCATTGGACTTGTGAGCACTTTTACTAAATATCATTTGCATTTTCACTTTTTGGTTTGTACTCCATGTCTCTTTGAATGCTGCACTTGTTAGAAAAAGTGCTCGAGGTGTTGGAGTTGGCAGGCCTTTGGTGCAAGACACCGTACTCTGGACTAATACGAACATATGAAAGTGCCATCAGGAAAAGGTCCACTGGTCTATCAAGTATGCTCGACTGTACAGCTCTTAGTTTCATATCACTACAGCTGCTGCCACAGCATTTTCCTGGAAGCAACCATAACTGTAAAAATGGCTGATAATGATGTAGACATGTATTTACTTTTGTATTCACAATGCTTTAATGTTTTGGTAATTGATCACAGCTGAAAACTATTTCTGTGGCTGTATAAAAGTGATGTGTATCCTGTTCTAGCCACACTCCCTGATGAAGGTGGTTTGCCACAGCATTGGGGTAACTTGTCTCTTTCTCAGCTCAAGCTTACACCACAAATACATTTCAGCATTTGCTTTTTTCATCCTCATTTTGCATTTTTGCATTGATTATTTGTCTGGTTGATCCCCCACAGTAGCTTCTTTGGAGCCCTCAAGATTGATATATTTATTTATTTATATCATTTTGATAACCGGGTAAACCCACTGAGACCAAAGGTCCCTGTTTCAGAGGTGACCCGGAATTAGTTACATACAGCATATATAGTACAACAGATTATAACAATCCAGAAGAGAGGAACACATCCGAGGTGGAATACATAGTTACAACATTAGCACAGTAAAAATCAGTCACAAAGGAAAGTCACTCAGTAATCTACAACAAGGGTCGGGGGAATCAACAGATGCTTAAGTAGATAGGCTACATGTGGACATAAGACATTCAATTCAAATTATTGGAAAGCAAGATTGAGAGCAAGCTCTCTTTTACAATTGCATCCAACACATAGTTAGCATACTTGTAAGATAAACATAAGAAAGGACATACAAAAAGCATAAAACAGTACAAAAGATAAGGGTTATTCATTACTATATGAATACATACGTTCAGTTAGATAGAAAGATTCTTCCAGGGACAGGGTGATTGTTCAACAGTAGCAACTGGAGTGGCAGCATTCTAACATGTACACCTTTAGCCCAGCTTTGAATCCTTCTAGGGTTGTGCTGGTGATCATATTCTCAGGTAGCAAGCACCAGTAGTAGGGTGCTGAGTATGTGAATGATCTTTTACCAAATTGGTGCGAACCCCGGGGAATTTCAAGTAGATTGCTGTTTGAGGAATGAAAGTTTTGTTGGGAGTCCTTATGGTTAAGCAGGCCTACCAAGTTGTGTAGGGTGTAGACACTGAAGAGTTTGAAAGTGAGACAAGGTAGTGGATATGAGAGCTTGAATTCAAGGGAGGGCCAGTTTAAATCAGCAAGGACCTCACAATGGTGTCTCCAAGGAGGAGAGCATGTTGCGAAGGGACTAATCTTATCATGTAGTACTGTCAGTTTGCAGTTTTCGCTTTCCCTAAGGAAGTGTAGAAGTGGGGCGCCATAAAGATGTGTGGGTATTAGAGTGCTCTTAACTATGGCAGTTCTAGATTCATCAGTTAAGGAGTTACCGAGCCTGTAGAAAAGCCAAGTTTCCAGTGTATGGCCTTAGTTACGTGCTCTATGTGTGGCTAAAAGGACATGTCTTGGTCTAGGTAAACACCAAGGTATTTAACCTTGTCGATGACTTCTATCTGTGGTCCCGATGCAGTGGAAAGTGGGAGCAGGTGCTGCTTATGCTCACCCAGATGACCAGACCCAAAAAGGACAGCCTTTGTCCTTTTGTCATTCAAGACATGTGAACTGGATGCAAACCAGTTTTCAAGGGAGTTCAGATTAGTAGCTAGGCTTTCAGCAATGGGACTAGGTTTGGGATCACTCCAGTATACCACTATGTAATCCGCATATAGGATTAAGTTCCCCTAGTGTGCCACAGTTTAGCCCGATGTAATTGATGAAGAGGATAAATAGTAACAGGCCTAAAATAGAGCCCTGGGGTATGACATCAGTTACTGGACAGCAGCTTGAGTGCACTCCTCTCCACTTTACCATCTGCGTTGTGCTCAACAGGTAGCTAGTGAACCAAGTGTATGATAGTGAGTCAAGACCTAGGAACTGCAGCTTGTTAAGGAGCAGCCCATGACTGACCAAGTCAAATGCTTTTGTCAAGTCTACTGTATGAATATGGCCCCAGTGGGGGAGTTATTATCCAAAGCACACAGGTATCAGTTGTAAACTTGATCAAGGCTATGTCAGTGCCATGACACTTTCTAAAGCCATGTTGATTATCAACTAGAAGATGGTGATGCTCTAGGTAATCTTGCACCTGGTTGTAAACCAGCCTCTCCTGTACCTTTGCTAGAGGGCAGAGAATGGAGATTGGGCTGTAGTTCTCTGTGTTTCCATGTGATCTTGTCTTGTGGATGAGGACTAATATGGCCACCTTCCATTTACAAGGGACACACCCTTCCATGAGGGACCTGTTGATAAGCATAGTGACAGGTAGCACAAAATTGCAGGGGCAGCAGCTCTAAGTAGTCACGGTTCAAGTTGGTTGAAACCAGGGGAAGAGTTAGGTTTTGTTCACCTCAGACAGGGTAGCACTTCCGATGTTTTGACCAGGTTAAGATGAAATTGGGAGTAAAGGGGGTCACCTGTAGTGGTGGCCTGTGCCATTGGAGGGAGAGTGGGAGATTTAGGTTTCTGTTTGTGTTTGTCTAGGTTTGTAAAATAGGCATTAAAGGCCTCAGCTACTGTGGAAGGGTCATCCGACAATTGGCCAATGACCAGAACAGCTCCATCTTGAGTACTGGTGCTACCATTCAGGAGCACATTAATGTGACTTCAGAATTTCTTGGTATCACACAAATGGTGGTCTTGGAGGCCATGTAGGTACTGGCTTTTTGCTGCCTTGGTACCTTTTTCACACTTGTTCCTAAGTTCCCTGTATTTCTTCCAGTCAGACCTGCGGTAAGAAGCCTTGCAGCTCCCCCAGGCCTTATCTCTAAGCATCACAAGCTTTTTGAGGTCAGCACTAAGCCATTTGTGGCACTTGCCCCATACCCTAAGCTTCCTGTAGGGAGCATGAAGGTTAGCCATGGACATGAAGACACTGGAGAAGTAATCTAGGGCCTCACCTATGCTAGGGAGTGTTAGTATCAGATCCCAGTTGGCTGAGGCTGGGGCTAAGCAAAACAGGTCAGAGATAAAGTTGGAGTAGTCCCTCACCACAAAGACCCTGGTGGGGGGGCAAGTCGGGGAGCTTATTGGACCATATACAAAAGATGGGCGAGTATTCACTCAGGGAATCTGAGAAAATACCGGCAGCAGGTATTCTTTCTGGGTGTGTGACTAGGGCCCAATCTAGCGGAGTGTGATTAATGGATTTGGCATTGTGCATAGTGGGAGAGTAATTACTTGTGTAAGGTGGGCATTGAGGATTAGGTCCTGAAGCCTATCAAAGCATTTTGAAGCCCAGTTTTGATTAAAATTGCCCAGAATGATATTTCCCCAGGTGCATGTTCAGCTAGAGCCTGGGAGAGAGAGACTCTAAGAAGGAGGCAACTGTTAAGGGGTGTAGGTAGATGCTACCCATATAAAGAGGCTTTGTGTCACCAAGTAATAGGTTTACTGGTAAAAATTTTCTCACTGAGTTGTCCAGTTGGGGGATATCTGCTAGGGAGGTACTGAACTTGGAGCTGACGTAGATAAGGGACCCCCTCCCTTTTTTCGCCAATCCTGTCCTTTCTGAACGTGTTAAAGCCCAGTAGATCTATTTCATGGTGAAATCGTGGTTCCACCAATAATGCTAACTTCTATCTTTATATTTTTCTGTCTGTCTTTTTAACTGTTTTCATTTGTTGCCCCGTTCAGCTTAGGCGGGTTTGCATACATAGGATTCAATTAAAGTTGGCAAATAATTTTGTTTCAAAGGATCAAATGGATGGCTGTGTCCCTGCACTCCCCTTTTAAATACTCAGGGTGGGATATTCAAAAGGGTTGCGCCATGCGCAATAGGGTTGCGCCTGCGCAAGTCCGAAATTGTGCCATTCTGCGATATTCAGCAGGAGGCAGTTGCGCCCCCCAAGGCAAGCTGAGCAACAGCGCAATGCAAATGAATGCATGCTGAACTGGAGGGGAGGAACCATGCATAAACTGCACAGCCCAATATTCAGCGTGGTTGTGTGAGTTGTGCAGGCGCAACCCCAACCTGCACCGGTACCAATTTTGAGCTAAAAAGGGAGGAAATGAGGCCACCCACAGGTGAGCTACCGATGCAGGATGCAACACAAAAGCTGTCACCTGTGGCTGGCCCTCAACCTACTCCCTGTACCCCCTGCAGCCCGATCCACGGGCAAAAGTGTAAACAATCCCCCACCCCCGACTGGCCCGATCGCAGGCAAAGCATAAAATTCCTCCTCCCCGACTGGCCCGATCGTAGGCAAAGCTGAAATAACCCCCACCAACCGCGGTCGCGGGCAGCAAAGTGTCCCTCAACATATCCTGGTGGTCCAGTGGACCATGAGCCCAATCAAGGGCTGATACTGTTTAAACACCCTCCCCGAACGTATCCCTGGTGGTCCAGTGGACCGCTAAGTCTGATGCAGGCTGCATTATTTGCGACCCCCAAGACCATATCCCTGGCGATCTAGTGTCCCCCACCCACCACCCACGGCCTCACCACCCGCTCCTCCCGGCAGCCGGCGGGAGCAGCACTCCACCGCCTGTCACCCGCTGCTCACGACCTGATCTGCCAGGGCTGCACCATTGGTGCAGAGCAAGACCCAATGGGCATGCAGCCCATACCTACAAGGCAGTCCAGATATGTGAATGAATTCAGTCGGCGGGCGTGGGGCGGCAGGCGGGCGGGATGCTGCCGCCCATCGGCTGCCGGGGATTTTTACTTTTGCCCATGATCGGGCCACAGGCGGCGGTCCTCGATGGCCGCTGCCCGGCAGGGCGCCCAGGCGCAAGTCCTCGGGATCGGCACTCCTGCATGCTAATGACATGCAAATGGGGCCATAAATAGATGCAAATACCCCCCACCTTTGCATGAATTATGGCCCCATTTGCATGTCCCTCTGAATATCGGAAATTTGCGCATGGTGCAATGGCCGCGCCACCGCAACTTGAATGCTCGACTCTGACCACTTGCGGTGGCGCAAGTTCCACTGCGCCATGCACAGTGGCTGTGGCCGAGGGGTGATATTCAAAGGAGTTGCTCAATAGCGCAACTCCTTTGAATATCGCCTGGCCACACCCCTGCTCAACTATTTTGTGCAGCGCAAGGGCTTGCGCCACAAAATAGTGCAGTTTTAATATCCAGCCCTCAGTATTTACTGAAAAAACAGTTGGAGTTTATGTTTGAGAGTTAGCCACTTAGTGCTTTTCTTGTATTTACATTTGTGTACTTTGTGAATTGACAATTCTTTGTATGTATGGCACTATAACTGCATATTTTGAAATCAATTTCACGTATCAAGTATGTTTGCACTTTAACTGTGTGCTATCACATAGCCACCTGACAGTTCTGCTTTTTTGTTGACCTGAATCGTAGCTCGCAGAGTTATCTCAGTTAACAGCTGTTTTGTATTGTGAGCTTGGGTATTTAAATTGTCGATTTGCCACTTAGACTTAACCCTCTGAAAAGACGTGATGTCAAAGCACTGGGGTGTCTAGTGGTTTTTCACCAGCCCACCCTCAATGTGTATGTATGTACAGTACTTTGGAGGTAAATAAATGCTTACTATATTTTGAATTAAAAGAGTGAGTTTTCATTACTTTTACACTCGAGTGCTCGGCATTCTGTGGTCTAACTGTAAATAACTAACCCCTGTACCCACCTGCCTCTGAACCCTTAAAAATCAGTGTGCTGAATACAATACTCAGGTTTTAAATCACTGTCATTTTTTTTCACTTAGCGAACAAGCAGCATGCCAGCTCCACCCCCTCCCAAGTTCCATGTAAATGCCAGATCTGTTTTGGATTTCCAAATATTGCATAAATTATAAAAGAAAACCATAATTCAACTACACACGAGCACCATAGTGCTATTCGTAATGTCTCACCTTACTGCTCAGTCATCGGGTCCAAATGATCTATAGTGCCCATGGTCTTGCAGCAATGCTCACTCCCGATCTGAAGTCAGCACCATTCACTCGCAACCGCACTCGCTACCAACTAAAAATTAAACTGCCATAAGTTTAAAATTAAGCTCTTTTTCACTGATCAGTGCTTAGTACGTGCTACTGCTGGTGGGTGGGTGGGGAAAAAGAAGGCACCACTAAAGAAAAGTGTTACTTAATAAAAAAGACTCTCAAACACAGCAGTGTCTTCTGCTGGCAAATATATCAGAAGAGGGACCATTTTGCAAGAAAAGCGACTTTCAACAGATTTGTACAAATGTTTTTTTAATTTTTAAAATATTATACTAACATTTCACCTTTAACCCATTTTCTAAGTGCAATAATACCCTCTTGGGTGGGTGGTATGGGTTATACCGCACCTTCCAGGGGCTACAAGGCCATCCACTTAAGGCACCAGGCCTCATTGTGCCCTAGGCGGTCCAGTATAGTGTAATACCACCCACCATGTTGGGTATTATTGCTTGCACAGTTGATGAATTCAGCCCATTAAGTTCGTCATGTGTGTGCATCAAAGTCTTCAAAAATGTTCATGAATCGTGCAGGAACATTAAATGGCACTACTGTGTTCATGAACATTCAAGACCATAAAGGTTCATAAAAGTTTCTGAAACTCTTCCAGTGAACTTCAATGGACAAAGTTCATCAATATTTTTAGTGATCCGAAACAGGGGTGTGCAGTGGATCAAGTCACAGATTTGAGTCAGTCAGGTATTGACTGATCCAACCTGTTGGGCCAGAAGTGGGTCAGGGCTAGTCCATCCTGATTTACAGCCTGATTTTTAATTTTTTTTAATTATTAAAGGAAATATGATATCCCTGTTCCCACATTCTGATAATTTCCAGTCAAACACACCTTGTGCCTGGGTTTATTTTGAGCATCGTCTTCCACAACTGGAACACCTCTATTCAGTCCATGGCATCAGCTGTCCATCATCAGCTGCAGGTTGGTGCACATGATCCAATGGCTGGTGAGAGAGTGATATGATGGATTTCAAACTGCAGATTGGCGGTGGGTGTGTGGGGTGGCATGGTCAACACGAGTCTTATTGCAGCATAGAGAGTGGGGGTCTTTCTGGCAGTATTCTGTATAATTGCAGGTTTATGGCTGGTGCTGCAAAAGGTGGTGGATCTTGTGTTGCATGAGAGCATACTGGGTCACAGAACAAGGCACAGTCACCTTGAGACTCTAGAGTATGGACATCGAGGTCTAGCTGGCAGAAACTGATTGGTTTGTGTGGGAGCTGCATCATACAGGTATATGGGAACTGGGTTGTTAACGGGATACATGGGAGGCATATCACACATGTCATGTAGTAGCTGAAATGGGCACTGCCGAGGGTGAATTGTGATTTTTGGGATGGTGGGGATAATGGATATTAGGTATAGTGAACTTGGCACAGAAAAAAAAGAACCATGCAAAATGGAGGAGAATTGGTGTGGAACGGAACATTGGGGTGTGTGAACTATAAAACAAGTGAAGAGTTTGTGACCTTGGAATGAGGGGGCTAATTATGGGGAGGGTGGAGTTTGCAAAGGAAACTTGAACTAGGAACTGAAAGATGAACTGGGCATGGGGTGTGTGAACCACACATAGTGGGAACTGATAATGGATAGGTGAACTGGGATTAGGTAAGGTGTAATGGGTATTTGGTGGGGGAAAACTGGGCATGAGGGAGGTCGAACTGGACATGATGGTGTTGAACTGGGCATTGGGATATGTGTGTGAACTGAGTGCAAGAGAATGCTAACCTTCCCACCCCCCGAAGATACTGCCACCGAGGTGCTGGTAATGCCTACCCTTTCAGAGACTTTATATAGGCCTACAACATTGCTGCTCTTCTGCTGTTCCCCCCAGGACTAAGTTATAGATCCCCTCCCCTATGTGACTTCAAATAGGTTAGGTGGGATCACTGTAGCACAGATGGGGTAATAAATAAAGGTTCTGGTTCACACTTGCCCTTTACGTGAAGCAGCTCCAGAGCTGCTGTGTAACTTCTTTTCTATTTTTTACACAAACTGTACCATTTATTTTTCCTATATATTACATTTTTGGTTCTGATTCTGATTTGACTGACCAGACCCTGCAGAACCAGAAAATCGGACCCACACACTCCTAATCAGAAATACCCTGCTTTAATAATATTGTTTAATTCACTGGCAACATTGTTTTAGCCTAGTCTCAAAAGAGTTTTGTCCTACATACAAATTAGAGACAGACCCATTCAGCCCTTAGTTGTTTTATTACACAGCCTAAGCAATTAATCAAGATAAATTAATTATTTTAACAAACTCAACATTTTCTAATAAATGTGTTTTCTTACCATGTACTTTAGAATTAGTAACTTACCTTATTCTTTTTTCAGTTGTTCTTTTTTCAAATCAAATTACTCTAATCACCTTCCTTTCTTAAATAAGAAGGCTCAACTGCTGTTTATATTAGCAGAATATGAAAGTAATTTTGTGAGTCTACACATTACTACTTTTGTGTGCTCAAGTACTGTAGTTAATTGTCTTCTAGAACACGTCTTTTCCACACCTTTACTGACGAAGTTTGGATTTTGGGATGCTTTACAACTCTTACAGTAGGAAACAGTGAAACATAGAAACATAGACTTTGACAGCAGATAAGGACCGCTTGGCCCACCTAGTCTGCCCATGTCCCTATCCAGTGCATGCTGATATGCAAATTACAATAGTTACACAAAAAAAAATATGTATGTCTCAGTTCAAGGTCCAGCTACTTCATAAACTTTGTGCTGATGAACAATTCCTAAACGTGGTTCTTGAATGAAGAAGAACACTTATCAAAGTTTGTGAGTTGATGAGCTTCATGTCACCTGGACAGGTTTGCAACTCATAACAACCACCTAGATATTGTATGACCCTGAGCAAGTCACTAAATCTCCCAGTGCTCCTAGGATGCACTTGGAAATGAGTTTCAAGTCAGCATGCCTTTCCCTAGCCCAAAACTCTAAAATAAAAAAAGAATAGGACAGGGATGTGGTTCTTCCCCTTGAAAATCCCCTCCACCTTTGGTATTGAAGCTGGCCAAATGGCTGATGCGTATAGACTTCTTTGCCAGTGCTCAAGCTTCAATTTCCTCTCTTTCTCTGCTGACTCTCCCCTTCTCCCCTTTCAGTCAATTCCATCTCCCTCCCACTATGGAACAATGTGAGATTGATTCACAGAGATAGCTTCATGTTTTTTCTCCTCGTGCTTGGCTTTCTTTATTTGTTCAACATACACATCCAGTGAGTTAATGGACTCCTTGCAAAGTGTTAAATCTAGGCATGATTTCAACAGTTTTTTCATGGGTAGTTGTTGAGAACAGCTATCCATCCCAACCAAAATTTCTAATTAAAGGGCCATTACAGTGAAACCTTAGCTGTTCACGCTCCTTTCTGTCAGAGGATGGTCTTTGAGGTTTCTATATATCCGCTGTGCAAAGTGATGTTTTGTGGTTAGAACTCTCTCCACTTAGAACAAAACGTGCCAGTTTGCTGAAACAATCAGTTGCGCTGGAGTCATTAAACAGAAATATTGATCGTGTAAAGGGAAAGCCAATGGTTAGTTCAGGAGCCATTAAACACACCTGATAAGTGAACATTTGCAAATTATGGATGTATTATTTTTTCTTTGGGAAATAAGACTGAGATCACCAGCCAGCTGAAATCTTTTGAGGCTCCCAGGAGGGATGACAGATAAAGAAATTTAGCAGCTGGTATACTAATTGTTTGAGGTAGTGCAACAGCCATTTGCAATCAGGCTGCTATTCAGTCACAGCCCGAGAACCAGTTTAAAGAGCCTTTGTCATTACAGAGAAAACTGTGACTAAACATTATGTAAGTAGTAAGACATAACAGGGTGGGTGGTGCTAGGCTATATCTGCATGCACAGGTGTTTAGTGAGGCCTGACAATATTGGCCCCTGTAATTGCAGGTATAGCTCACACTGTCCATCCTGGAGTGTCTTATTGCACTTAGAAAATGGGGCAAAGGCAGCTTTTTTTTTTTGTATTAGAAAAAAATATTTTACTTGTTGAATCATTTAAAATAGTTCTTCCACTGTTTTAAGTGGTGCTGGGGTGTAAGCATGATCATGACTTGACAGCTGTGAGAGCACTTTCATGTGCACACACTGCCCTGCTGAGTCTTGTCTGTTTCCCATTGAATTACTTCTCTTTGTGTCTCTGTCTGTCTCTCACTCCATAGAAACATAGAATTTGACAGCAGATAAGGACCGCTTGGCCTACCTAGGCTTCCTATTTTTCCCTACCTACCATGTCACCACAGACCATATTTGGTCTCTGGCTTTCTCCCCTACCTCTTTTCCACCAAGATTCCCTTGCGTCTGTTCCATGTGTTTTTGAACCTCACCACTGTTTTTGCCCCCACCACCTCTGCTAGAAGAGTGTTCCAGGTGTCCACCATTCTTTTTGTGAAGAAATACTTCCTCACATCTCTTCTGAATCTACCCCTCTCTAGCTTCATTGCATGTCCCTTGTCTTGAGCATCTTGATGTCAGAAAAATACTTCCCTCTTGTACCATATTTACTCGTGTGAAGTATGTAGAGATCTCTATCATATCCCCCTCTCTCCTTCCTCTCTTCCAGGGTGTACATATTGAGGTCCTTTACTCTCTCCTCATAGGGCTTTTGATGCAGACCCTGCTCCATTTTAGTTGCCCTCCTCTAGACAACCTCCACTCTGTCTATGTCCTAGATGTGGTCTCCAGAACTGGACACAGTACTCTAGGTGGTGTCTTACTACTAATCTATACAGAGGTAACACCACCTCCCTCTTTCTGCCAGTGGTACCCCTCCCCATGCAAACCAGCATCCCACTAGTTCACCCAACTGCCTTGTTCCACTGCTTGGCCACCTTTAGGTTGTCAGATATGATTACCCTTAGGTCTCTTTCCAGTTTGGTGGTCATCATGTCCTCTCCACCCATTTTGTACTCCACCCCTAGGTATTTGTGCCCTAAGAGCATGATTTTGCACTTTTTCCCATTGAAACCTAGCTGCCATATACATGATCACTCTTCAAGTCTTCTCAGGTCTCTACTCATTCCCCCCACCAAGAGTGCCCTCAGAAGCAGACTGTCCCTTCCAGCTCCTCTACAATATCACTTATAAAGGTATTAAAGAGGACTGGTCTCAGTACTGATCCCTGATGCACCCCACTGGTCACCCTCCCTTCACTGCAGTGAACTCCATTTAGCACCAACCTCTGTTGCCTATCTCCAAACCAATTTCTTACTCAGTTTACCATCTTTGGACCCACTCCTAAGCTGCCCAGCGTCCTTACAAATCTTTTATGTGGAATAATGTTGAAAGCCTTATCAAAATCTAGGCTGGATATGCCCACCACTCCACCCTGATATAATTCCCTGGTCACCCAGTCAAAGAAATGTATCAGATTAATTTTACATGCCCCCCCCCCTATGAATCCATGCTGCCTCAGGTCTTGCAACCTACTGGATTCAAGATATTCTGTAATCCTTTACTTCAGCAGTAATTCCATTAACTTTTCCACTGCTGATGTCAGCCTGACTGGCCTGTCATTGCTAGCGTCCTCCCTGATACCACTTATGTGAAGCAGGACTACATCTTCCCTCCTCCAGTCCTCTGGAACCACCCCTGTTTCCAGTGGGTTGTTAAATAAGACACTCACAGGTGCAGCCAGTACCTCCCTGAGCTCCCTTAATACCCTTGGATGCACCCCATCTGGCTCCATCGCTTTATCCACTCTCAGATTTGCGAGTCCCTTCAGGATTCTCCGAAGAAAAAGGACTGGTGTCCACCTCCCTCCCTCCAAAGAGCCTGTTACTTGTTTGTATCCCTTCCCTTTCTCCATTGCCATTCACTAATACATACTATATTAGCAAAAATTCAGAAAGAGGAGCCAATACTCGCTCAGTAAGTTATGTGTATACATTATACACATCTCAATGAGTTAAACACAGTAAATTTTCACAAATTACATTTAAAAAATTTAGTTTTAATTATTTAATTGTCCTATAACATTTGAGGAACTTGGAATGAGAAGGGAAGGAACTTGGAGTGTTATACGAGGAATAAGGTAAGGGGAACCCCTGCTCCTTCTTCTGTGAACTCTGAACAAAAGTATTCATTCAGAATGTCTGCTTTTCCTGGTCCCTCTCTGCACAGTACCCCCCTTCCCTTCTTAAACTTACAATCCCTCCCCTGGTCTTTCTCTTGTCACTTACATACCTAAAAAATGTCTGGTACCCTTTTGTTACTGCTTGAGCTATTCTCACCTCAGGTTGTCTTCATGCTCCTTACTGCTTTCCCTACTTCCTTCTGTTTCTCCTGATATACCTCCTATCCTCCTCCTCCCTATGCATATCTTTATAACTTCTAAATGCTATCCTCTTAAAGCAGCAGTGCAACGAAAATGGGTTAAAATTTGACTCTACCTCTTTTTATTTCTAATTGATGCCAGATGTCTTCCAGTTTATTTTGGTGGTGAAATTTTCAGTTTTCATTATCATTTAAGAATTTTATGAACATTTTAAAGTAATTATTTCTCAAGAAAAAAAGATGGCTGCCTCATTTTTGCATAGAAATAATACTGAGGACCCAAGGAGGATGAGAGTCCAGACAAAAATGCAGATGTACAGTACACAGTGTAGGAAGCATCCAGAAAATCCAAATCAACAGTTCTGCCAATATTTTTTATAACCATAGCAGAAAATTAGCTTTTTGGAATAACTTTTTTCGTTGCACTGCTGCTTTAAGCTACGTTTCCAGCCATTACTTTCCAGAACCATAGCGTCTCTTTTTCCTCTTGTTTTTGCTCATGTGCTTGACATAGAGGTTTGTTGCCTTCTCTATGCCCTTTTTTATTTTTGCCCACTGTTCTTCGTCCCCACCCAGGTCATCCCCCTGGCAGGTCAACCCTGAGGCATTTACCCATCTTTTTAAAATCTGCCCTCCTGCAGTCCAGGACCCTTGCCCTTATGAGGTTCAGTTTTGAAGCCATCCTTATGTTGAGCCACACTACGGTAATCATTGGTCCTCAGCTAGCCTCCCACCTTGATGTCTGCAGAACTGTCCCTGTTAGTGAGTACCAAGTCTAGTATTGCCCCATCACAAGTGGGCTCCCTGACTAGTTCTCTGAGGAATGCCCCCAGCAGGGAGTCCAGTATGCCCCTGATTCTAGCTGAAGCTGCAGCTGGGATGCTCCAGTCTACATTCGACAGACAGAAGTTCCCCAGCAGTAGCACCTTGCCTTTTTCTGTCATCTTGCCAATGGCTTCCACTAGTGTTGCAATTATACTTTATGAGTTTTAGGTACTAGGGGGACCCATAAAGGCACTATGGATTGAGCTCCTCTCCCCATTATGAGTCAATGGCAGTGATGCATTAGCTACCGGGGCTCACTTCAGAGCTAGGGGGACTGACCCCTAGCTAGCCCCCCCAATTCCAACATTGGCTTCCACCAGTGCCTTATCTAAATCCTCCCCCAGTGCTGGAAGTCTATAGGTCATGCCAGTGCAAATAGTGGCTCAATTCCCATCTCCAGGGTTACCCACAGTACCTGCCCCCCCCGTATTCCCTATATCTCCATCACTTTTATGCCTTCCTCACATAAAGCACCCACACCTCTTCATTTTCTTCCCACCCTGTCCTTCCTGAACAAAATATAGGCTGGAATGGCCATGTCCCAGTCATGGTTTTCAGTGCACCATAACTCGGTAATGGTCACAATATCCAGGTCAGCTTCTGCCAGGATGATCTGTAGGTCCAGAATTTAATTTCCTAGTTTTCTAGCAGTCGTACCGTATACATGGCCTTCTAGAGTTTATCACTCTGCTTGCTAGCCCCCTTTTTTCCCTTTTAGCCCTCCTTCCCTGCCCCCCTCTCTTTTTAATGCTTTCTTTCCCATCCCCCTTCATTTCTACTATTTTGCTTCTTTTATTAATTTGCACCCTGGGGGATTCATCTCCCCTCCGGTCCTCCCTACTGTCTCCTTCAGTCTGTGGGAGGGGGGCAGTTTATGCCATCCTGAGTTCTTTCACCACCCCCTCAGCTAGTTTAAAGGTTCATCAAAGTAACATGTACACTGTCCACTGCAGACTGTAGTTCCCTTCCTGGAAGGATGTAGTCCATCACCACAATATAGCCCCTTATTCCTCTATGTGGATCCTCAGTCACTAATATAGCCAAACCCTTCCTTTCTACACCATTCCTTCAACTATGAGTTGAAGCTCCTGGTGTGGAAAACCCTCTTCTTCCCCCGTCATAGACAGGCAGCACCTCAGCAAAAACAGCTGAATGTGCTACCTGTCTAAGACCCTTCCCCAGTTCCCTAAACTCCCTCTGCACTGTCCCAGCCCCATCTCTAGCCAGCTCATTAGTCATCAGGTGTACAATGACATCCAGCTCTCCCTCCCACCCTGCTGCCCTAGCAATCCTCAGGATCCATTTCCCATTCCTCCAGGTCATGGTACCACATAGGCACCTAACGTCCCTTTCTCCCTGTTCCCAAAATCTATGCCCCTCACAATTGAATCCCCAACTAGACATTTCTTCCTCCTCTTCTGGGGTCCTCTGCCACACTTCTTGGGGTCTCCATTATGGAGGACCCCCACATCCTCCCTTGTCACTACCATGGGTGCCTCCTCCTGGCAGTCTTGCCCTGACAGAATGTCATAAGAATTACATAGTGGTACGGTTAAGGAATGTGCCTCTGACCCCCCACCCCACCCTTTCAGAGCCCACCATAGTCCAGCCAGTCCTCCACTCTGGCAATTTCTAAGGTAACAGTGGCAGACTTGGTTGCCCCTGGGTGGGGAAAGTGGTCCCCCAAAGCCTAACCAACTCAACCTGGAGTATAGCAACCTCTTCCTTCATCCCAGAGAGGTGCTTGCAGAAGGTCTCTCTTAAAACTGCTGCCCCACAACCACTGCACTGCACTGCACCACTTCCAGTTTTCCTAATTCCTACTCTCCCTGTGTCTCCTGGAAATACTTTTGTACCCTCACCTTGATAGGGTGTTTCTACTTTTCCTATTTTTCTGCTTGCTTTGCTCCTAAGTACTGTTACGCTAGATAGGGTTTTCCCTTCTACCCCTCTTAGCAAGTAGTTCCCTCTTGTATAATATGTTTTCCTCCTTTTTTTACAACCTTCCTTTCTTTGCTTTTTCCTACTAAGGTAGCAGCACATTCACCTTCCCCTAACCCTTTTCTACCTGACCCTAGAACCCTAGATAGGTTGCTACAAGTGTTTCCCTTTGTACTCCTATCCTAAATGGGGTACTGCAGTATCTATTCCCAGTTTTGGCCTATTTTTGACCCTCCACCCTTCCCTGCAGTGAGTGTTACATGAGTGAACAGGTACCTTACTTCAGATGCCTAGAAGAGCCTCCTGCTTCTCTGCTTCCTCCTGCAGGTTTCTGCCAATGACTAAGATGCCAGTAACTGTTCCATTCCTTTGCTGTTCCATTCACTTGCTGGGACATGCTGGAGTGGCTGTTTTTAATCTTGTGCTGGGACTTCCTGCTTAGTCCCAGTAGATCACTGGTAGTCATGTGACCTATTCTTCCTCTACTTCCTGATGCTGCCACTGACTCCCCACCCCCCAACCTGAAGCGCCTGTTTGAGAAGTACTGGATTGCCTCTGCCCTGTCTATGTCCTTTATAAAGTGCATCCTTCACAACTAGACACAGTACTGAGGTCTCGCCAGTGAGTGATACAGTGGCAACACCACCTCCCTCCTTCTGATGGATATACCCCCTACCTGTACACTCTAGCAGCATCCCACTAGCCCTACCCACTGCTTTGTCACATTGCCCTGCTGCCTTAAGGTTGTCAGATATGATAACCCCAAGGTCCCTTTTCTGTTTATTAACTGTTAGTAGCCCCCCCCCCCATACTGGGTTCCTGTGTCCTAAGTACATCATCTTGCATGTTTTGGCATTGAATCCCATCTGACATGCTTTAGACCACTCTACGTGTTTCCCCAGATAACTGCTCATTCTCTCAATCAGTCAATCAATCAATCAAATTTATTTGTATGCTGGAGGGTATGTGAGCAAAACTGACCATTTTTACAAACGTCCAGTCAAAATAACAAAAAAAGCAGTAACAAAAAAAGAAAAGTACAAAATTAACAGAGGCAGAAAGTAACAAGTTTGGTTGTGCAAGGTGATGCAACTGAGTATAGAAAACAAATGCTAAAGAGCAGAAAGGTGCAGTACAACATTACAGTGAACTCAACAGCATCTGTGGGATGACAAAATAACTACAGTACAGCCTAGAATAAACATGGCAATATATGTTGGACAGTAAAGAAGCGGGATACTCAGAGAAAACTAAATAAACAGTGGGATGAATGGATAACTACAGAGACAAAGATTGTGGTAGGATGTAACCATATAAGATGGTAAGTTAAGAGGTGAGATGCACCAGTTGAACATACATAAAGTGCATGTTGTCAGGATAGTGCCAACATTAAGGGGAGAAGCAGAACAGAGGAAAGTCTATGAGATAGGAATGGAGAGAACTGGGTGGGGTTACAGGAGATGGATGGGGAAACATGGAAAGGTAGAAGGGGTAGGGGGCAGCAATCTGAAACAAGGCAGAGCCAAGGGGGAGAGCAGGGAGGGAGAATGAGGTTGAAAAAGAGGAAAAAAGGAGGTGAGGAGAAGGTAGGGGGTTTAAAATGGTGCTTAGAGAAGTTAGGGGGTTTAAAATGGTGCTTAGCGAGGTGGCCGACCTGGGCAGCCACAGGTGGACGATCTGAGGAGGTGGTCCTTGAGGGAGGAGTTAAAGGAGCATATGGACCAACAGGCCTGTATAACTGGGGGCAGCTTATTGTACAACTTAGTGCCCAAGTAGGTAATAGAGTTATGAGCTTGCATAGTCTGGTAGAACGGGGTGTCAGATACCAGACTGGTGGCACCTCTGGTCAAGCGCCTGGGGGCTGAGGTAGGGAAGAGGGAGTTGACACTGACTGGTTGTAGATTTAGGTGAATTTTGAGAAGAAAGAGCATTTTAAGGTGGAACCTCCTTTAAGGGTGGGCCAATTTAGGGAGGAATAGAGGGTGGTGAGTTCTGAAGGTGAGTCCAGTGACAAACCGTGCTATGTTGTTATATGTGGACCTGAGTTTGGAGTAGAGGGAGGAGGGAGGAGCTGGAAGGAGAGTACATGATGGAGCTGTAATCATCAAGAGGAATGAGGGAATGAGGGAATGAGGAATTTTCGGATCCAGTAGAGAAGACCGAGACTCATATGGATCTTCTTAGTGAGGTTGATGATATGGTTACTAAAGGAGAGGTGAGGGTCAAGGGAGATTCCAAGATATATGAATTCAGTTACTCATTCAATGAGATTACCCAGGTTGTTGACAAGTGTAAGGCCTGAAACAGGTGCTTTCCTGGGCCCAGAGAAGATCATAAACTTGGTCTTCTTGGAATTGAGAACCATCCCATTTCCAGAAAACCATGAGTGAAGCTCTCTGAAATCCGACTGTAGATTGCAGAACATGGTGACAGGGTTGGCGTCATTGCAGTAGAGAGTTGCATCATCGGCATAAAGGACAAGATGTTTAGATTGACAGACAGAGGGGAGGCTATTGATAAAAAGTGAGAAGAGAAGGCGGCCCAGGATGGATCCTTGGGGAACCCCGAATTTAATCGGACATTGAGAGGAGAGATGACCTTCAATGGTGGTTTTATGGGATCTGTCAGACAGGTAGCTTCCAATCCAGTAGACAACATTTTCTGAAATGTGTAGGCCTTTGAGGGTCTCGAGGAGAAGGGCATGGTCGACGAGGTCGAAAGCCTTGGTCAGGTCTACAAAAACAGACCCGGTGCACTGTCCCTTGTCATTAGCCTTGAGAAGTTCACTAGTAAACCTTACAAGAGCTGTTTCAGTGCTATGTCTTGATCTAAAACCATGCTGGGCAGCAGATAGTAAGTTGCTGGAGTCGAAGTAGGAGGTAAATTAAGAGTGGACAACTTTTTGATTATTTTAGAAAGGGGGCAAGTAGGGAGATGGGACGGTAGTTGCTAACCTCATTTCTAGACCCAGACTTAAAAAGCGGTAAAGGTTTTCCAAATGTTAGAGAAATTGCCCAAGCAGAGGGAGCAGTTGAGTATATTGGTGATGGGAACTACAAGGGAAAAAATGGTCAGTTTGAGGATTTTATAACCTATCCTGTCAACTCCTTTGTTGGGTGTAGGGTTGTTGCTGTGGATAAGCTTGATGGTGTAAGTGGGTTTTAAGGCTCTAAAGTAGAAAGTGGGAAAAGGCCTGGGCGGGGAACCGTGGTAGGAGGGGAGTGGGGAGGAATGGGTAGGGAGTCTAGTGGAGAGTGGAGGTTTGTATTTATCCAGGTCACCAAAAAAAGAGTTGAAAATGTTCACCACTTTGGTGGGGTCATTGGTCTGTCTCCCTTCATGGAGCAATGTAATAAGTTCGGCGTTTTTTGACCTCCCAAATAATTAGTTAAGAGTCCCCCAGAGCTGGTGAGGGCTCGAGGATTCATCTAATAGTTTATTTTGAAAAAAGAACATTTTTGCTTTTCTAATAGAGGACTTGCACATGTTTCTAAGAGACTTATAGAGGGTGAGCTGGGTAGGGTCCCTGTGCTTAGAATAGCAAGCTCAGGCTTTGTCCCTAGTCGTCATCATTTTAATAATATCAGGAGTGACCCATTTGTTAATATAACCCCTGGTTCTAATTTTTTTGAGAGGAGCATGTTTATCACAGGCACTGACTAGGATGTGAGAGACTTTTTCAAGCACAGAGTCACAGGTTCCCAGCCCAGCAGTGAATGACCAGTTTTTGAGGCTGAGATCATGGTTAATTAGCTCAATGCTGTGCTCAGTCAATCTCCTGGTAAAAATAAACTTAGGGGAGTGTTTGGGAAGATAGGTGGACAATAGGCAAAAGATGGCACAATGGTCACTAATACAATCCGCAGGACTCCGGAGTTGATGATGTTGGTGGGGTGTGTAACGATAATCCAGTCCAAAAGTGTTTGCATTCAAGTTTTATAGTTGGATCTGGTGGAGGAGTCAGCAAGCTGGTGGAGACCTAAGTTGGCAATGGAGAATTTTGCAGTACCAGCAAAACTGGAGGCCCAATTAATGTTGAAGTCCCCGAGGAGAATCCACTCTCTATTAGAGGGAGGGATTTTTAAAGTGAGGAGAGACTCAGGTCGGATGCGGGGTATCGGGGGCAGGCAGTGGAGAGGTAAGGTTTTATTATGACCTAGGGTAAGGTGGATGTCGAGGGTTTGAATGAGTGTGAACTCAGGACAGTGGTTATATTCGGAGAAGGAGAACTTGTTTGAAGCATAGAACAAGCAACCACCCCCTTTTTTTCCCAATCTGTCTTTCCTAAGAGAAGTGTATCCACTGAGCTCAATCTCACCGTCAGAGACCTTATGGGAAAGCCAGGTTTCGGTGAGTGCAATGACATTGAAATTGTTTGAGGCCACTCATGCTTGGAATGTGTCAAATTTAGTAGGAAAACTCTGTATGTTGAGGTGGACAATACTTATGTTTTTCATTTTATTAGAGTAGGCTGTGTGGTGGAGGTGATGGGAACACTGGGGCCTGGGTTGGGATGAACGGTCTCTGATGCTCAGCCTATTACAGATTTTGGTAGTATCAGCAAAAATGCATACCTTACCTTCCCATTCCTCAGCAGTGTCACATATGAAGGGGACCAGTCCCAGTACTGAGCCCTGTGGCAACCCGCTGGCCACTCCTCCATCATTCAAGTGAGTGCTGTTTACCACCACACTCTATCTCCTATCCAGTTTCCAGTTTTTAACCCTGTTAACCACTTTGGATCCCACTCATTGCTGCTCAGTTTCTTTGTCAGCCTCCTGTGTGGCACAGTGTCGAAGGCATTTCTGTGTCCAGATAGGCCATGTCCACTGCCTTCCCCTGATCTATTTTCCTAGTCACCCAGTCAAAAAAATCCATTAGATTTGTTTGGCATGACATCCCCACTGAATCCATGCTGTCTGTGGTCCTGCAGCCTATAGGATTCAAGAAGATAACTAACATTTTCTTTAGCCAGGTTTCCATTAATTTTCTCATGACTGATGTAAGACTGACCAGCCTATAGTTGCTGACCTCCCTGCTGCAGCTCTTATGTGGAGGAACCACACCAGCTCTTCTCCAGTCCTCCGGAACCATGTCTTTTTCCAGTGGGCTTTTGAACAAGGATGTCAGTGGGGCAGCTAGCTCCTCCCTGAGTTCTTTCAGAACCATTGGATGTATCCCTTCCAGTCCCATAGCTTTGTCCACCTTCAGAACTGCAAGCCCCTTCCAGCCTCTTTCTTCTGAAAATGGACTTCTGTCCACCTCCCCTCAGTTCCAGACACTCTCTGGTGGTCTGTCTCCCCTCCCCACACTCTGAAGATGGAGCAGAAGTACCTGTTCAGGATGTCTGCTTTTCTTGGTCCTTTTCTATGCGGTCCCCCACCTTTCTAATCATCACTATCCCTCCCTTGCTTTCCTCTTCTCACTTATAAAGAAGGTGTTATCCCCCGTAGTGGCCCCTTTAGCAATTCTTTCCACTGTCTGCGCCTCTGCTCCCCTAACTGCCTTGCTTACTACCATCTGCTTTACTAGGTATGCTTACCTGTCCTCCTCCCTCTGTGTTTCCTTGTACCTCCTGAATGCCACCCTTTTCTCCTTCACTACCATTGCCACTTTCTTAGAGAAACATAGCAATCTCTTTTTCCTTCTGCTTTTACTCACTGTCTTCATGCAGAGGTTAGCTGCTTTAGTTATACCCTCCCTTATTTTTGCCCACTGTGCCTCCATCCCTCCCTCACAATCACCACTTCAAGGACGTTTCTGAGGCAATCTCCCATTTCTTTAAAATTTGCCCTTCTAAAGTCCAGGACCCTTGTCCTCATGTGGTTAGCCTCTTTTCCTGTCTTAATGTTAAACCACACATTAGGATATACACTGGTACCCAAGGGACTGCCCACTGTGATGTCTGCAAAACTGTCCCTGCTAATAAGCACCAGGTTCAGCACTGCCCTGTCCCTAGTGAGTTCTTTGACTAGCTGTCTGAGGAGCCCTTTGTAGTAGGGAGTCATGGATGGCCCTACTCCTTGCAGAAGCCACAATTGGAAGGGTCCACTCCATATCTGACAGATTGAAATAACCAACTAGCAGCACCTCCCCCTTACTTGCCATTCTGATGGTAGCTTACTCAAATGCTGTATCCAATTCTTCCTTCTGTGCTGGATGTCTGTACACTACCCCAGTGCAGATAGTGACCCCAGAGTCTGTCTCCAGGGTGACCCACAGCCACTCCAGCCCTTCCTTTTCCACCTGGTGCCCACATACCTTCATGGCCTTAATTCTCTCCCTCACATCTAAAACAACCCCTACCTGCCTTGTCTGTTCAGAACACAGAGTATGGCCATCTCCAAGTCATGGTGCTCAGTGCATCATGAATCCGTAATGGCTACTAAATCCAAGTCAGCTTCCACCATGATGGCTTCCAGGTCTGGAATTTTGTTTCCAAGACTCCTTGTATTGTCTTTCCACAACTTTCTTCTTCTCTGCCTGCCGCCCTGCTTCCTCCTCCCTTTCTTGATTGTATTTTTCTGTGAACCCCCCCCAACTTTCCTCTTACCTTTTTAATTTCTTCATTCCTTGTCTCCTTCATTCCTCTACCCTCCATTGCCTGAGTTTACCCCCCTTTTCTTCTGTCTTGTCCTTATTCATGCCTTTCTGCATCCCTGCCCTAGGGGAGTTTACTCCCAAGGGCCCTTTCTCCCTGCTGCTCCATCAGCTGGCGAGCAATTTTTGCCTCCCTTTGTTTTGCTGCCTCCCTCCAGCTAGTTTAAATGCTTGTCCAAGTAGCATTTAAATATTTCACCAAGGATTGAGATCTGCTTCCCAGAAGAATGCAGGCCATCTCCCTTATAGAGGCTCATATTCTCCAAGCATGGCCCACAGTCCCCGATGTAGCCAAAACCATCCTCCATGCACTAAGCCTTCAACCAGTTGTTAAATGCTCTGGTGTGGCGTACCCTTGCATCTCCCTTGGCATACACAAGTAACACCATGGAAAAAGCCACCGTGTGTGCCACCTGCTTAAGGCCCCTCCTCAATTTCCTGAAGTTACCTTGTACCACCTCTACCCTGTTCCTTGCCAGGTCATTTTTCCCCAAGTGGATGGTGACATCCAGCTCCCTCCCATTTCCTGCTACCCTATCAATCCTCTAGATAAGCTTTCCATGCCTCCAAGCCTAAGCATCTCTTAGGCACTTCACTTCCCCCCTGGTTCCAAGTCTCTCTCCATAGCAAGAGAGTCCCCCACCAGAAGCTGCTGCCTCCTTCACTGGGAGCCTTTTCCTCCCTCCTTGGGACCTCCACTTCTGTGGACACCCGTTTCCTCCTCTCCCACTGTGATGGGTGCCTCCTTTTGGCTGCCCTTTGCTACCAATATGGCAAATGAATTGTACTGTGGTATAGGCTGAGAAACATGCACCCTTCCCGCAACCCCACCACCCTCCTGGACCCCACCAAGATCCATCTGATCTGCCTGTGCCTAGGCATCCTGTGAGGGAGTGATGGCAGAGTTGGTGACCATGGGTGGGGCAGAAGATCCTCTCTAGCCTTGGCAGTTCAACCTGGAGTCCAGAAACCTCTACCCACAACCCTGTGGCACCACACCAATTTCACTGCACCCTTTTTGTGATCTTTCCTTCCTTTGCTTAGTGTATGTTCAAACTTCTCAGTATGCTTCTGCCTCCTTCCTACTCCTGTTGTATTCCTAATTTACCCTTTTGCTTCCCTGAAATGAAATTGTTACCCTAGAAAAACTAGAAAGGCAGCACTCAAATACAAGTACAAACTTATTTAAAAAAAAAAAAGTCAACCAAGTCAGTGTAAGATAAAATAAGTCAAATCCATAACATGTTACCCTACCCTAGATATGCTGTTTTTTGTTTTCCTTTTTTTATCCCCCCCCCAGCTGTACCTATCTTATCCTGAGTACCTACCTTATCCTGGGTCCTACCAGGGTGAGTAAAGTACCAAGTATGCCTCATGGGAAAGAAAGCGCTTCTTGGTCTCGCCTGCCTGCCATCCACAGCCTACTGCAATTCTCGCAGACTCAGCACTGCACCAGGGATGCTGCATGATGCTCACTATCTGCGCCATATGGGAGAACCTCTCTTGCTCAGTGCTCTTTTGCTTACAGAGCCCCACATTGGATTAACAAACTCCCTGCCAAACTAGCCAACTCCAGCAACATCAAATCTTTTTTTTTATTATTGTCCCCCCCCCGGTTCCCGCTGGCCATCTCTGATGCCCCCCTTCACTGTCCCTCAATCATCAGACCCCCTCCCCTGTCAGCCCCACAACTTACCCTTTGTGGCAGGGGAGGGGGAGCTACTCAACCCACTGTCATGGATCCAACTTCAGGAGGTGTCCTCTCGGGGCGGCTCTATGGAGGGGACAATCATCATCCTGCTGCGGCGGGAACCAATTTTTCTGGATTTTCTTGTGCGGCTTGTAAGTGTGTAATGCCATCAATAATGTCCAGTGTGTCCACATGCTGTACATCAGGCAGCTGCTCCAACTCTGCCCCCATGTTATGGCACCTGGCATGCTAGCTCCCAGCCACCACGAGGGGTCAGAAAAATGACGGTCCATGTCCTCACCTTCCCCTGGGAGAGGAGAGCTGTCTTCTGGATGCTCAATCCTCTCCGTCCCTAGCTGACCCCTGGCAACATGCTCACACTGCGAATACAAGTTGCCGGCGTGGCAGGAGGTAAGGCAGTGATGACTCAGCCCTCCATGCTACTGGACCAGCAACATCAACTCTTTTTAAAAATTAATTGAAGCACCACCTAGCTACCTCCAGCAGCTGTGACTGCTAAATGACCTCAAACTCTTTGCCCTCGAGACTGCTTTTCCCCCTTTGCTTTAGTGAAGCTGACCTCACCCCATCTTTATCCCAGAGGCCTTTAATTGACCCTTTTACATCCATCTTATCTCCCTGCTACCAACCTTCTCTTTCTTCCTCTTCCCCACTGTTTACCCAACCTCAACTGCACACCTTTAACACTGTA
The DNA here is from genome assembly GCA_016271365.2 of Neoceratodus forsteri. Lineage (NCBI taxonomy): Eukaryota > Metazoa > Chordata > Ceratodontiformes > Ceratodontidae > Neoceratodus > Neoceratodus forsteri. Next base: position 6,005,432 of record CM028129.1, read on the forward strand.
CCCTCCCCATGGAACCTCCCTCACTCCCCTAACCATCTGTACCTATCTATCACCTTCTGGCCTCCCATCCTCACTTTGCCGATACAATTGTGACAATCCTACATCTTTGTGTGCTGGCCTATGGATCTCCATACCCTCCCTTTTTTTATGTAGTTTGTCTATGTGTCATATTTTTATCTTATTGTATAGCGTTACTTGTACTTGGTTTGACTACTGATGTTATGTGTTCTGTAAAATCATACTTGCTGCTGTGTACCCAATATGCTTATCTACCATTCTATTGTTGTCCTCGACATAGAGCCTTCGTAAATGAGCTCTGAGCTCAAAGGTTGGATCTGAAAATTAAAATAAATAAATAAAATATAATGCTTTTTTCCTACTTGTAGCATGGCTATACCATGTAGTTACCTTAACTCTAGCTGTTGTAAACTGTATCCAGTAATGTTTCTTTCTTAGTGTAGTCTGTTGCCCCCCCCTACATAGTGTGTTGTGGACTGCTGCCATCCTATGAATGGCCTGCAAATGCCTTTAAGGCAGATGCTCCATTCCTACTCTGTCCCACTCCTGCAATGGGACACGAGTGTGATAGGACACCCTGGAGTCACTCCTTTTATCTGCCCTTCCTACTTCCTGATGTCTCCTGATTGCCTGTTTCCACTAAGCCTCTGGGAGCTCCTCCCCCAAATCACACACCTGATTCACAGGGCTTTCTTAATCTATTCACCCCCAAGATTACTTTCCTGAACTAGGTTCCCCACACCACCTGTCACAAATTTAAAGAAAAATCTCAAAGTGCCCCAAAACACTGACTGCAAATCTATTTCCTCTACCTACCCACTTACACTGCTGCATTAAGTATGGAGAGAAAATATAAATATATACCTCTAGGTTTAAGCTGGCTGCAGCTCTGTTCTCTGACAGCAATTCCAGTACAGAACCCCAACCCCGTGGTATAGCAGCCAGCCAGCTAAGTCTCAATGCAAAGGATGGTTGCCAGATGTTTGCCATTGGGAAATGGAGTTTCTGACTGCAGACATGAAACCTGCAACATCTGGGCATGGCATTGCTACAGTCTCATGATAAAATGCCTGGCTTAGGATTCTTGGCATGAGATGCTACCACCTTAGTCATATCCATTCTCCCACCCACCTGACTCACACACTTATGCCTGTTTTGGGGCTATAGAGTTAATCTACTAATTTTTGTGTCCTTTACTGGTTGTCGCTGATGGTTCAGTAGCCCCTCCCGATGATCCTATGCCTGTTAGCTATCCCTGGTGTCCAGGGAGCCCCCCTTCCTTACCATGTTTCCCCACAAATGGCGCATGTTGTTTTGGTCCCCAGTGATCTTGGTCCTACATTGAGTCTTCAAGGAACTACTGCAAGCCTTTGTCACCTCCATAGAACTGTTTCATGTGGTTCTACAAGGGTCAGTGGTACTGTGACATGTGAGTGGCTGTGAGGGGGTCCAGGAAGCATCCTTTTATTTGTATGCTAGCCCTGTGTCATTATGATAGTGCAGAGAAAGGCTTGTGACCCCATTTTGTATAACTAGTACAACAAAGTGTGTATCACCTGTATGGCGTAGTGTTCCTACAGTCAGTTTAGATGACTGGATACTGTCTCTCGCTGGTAGCTTGATTCAGCAACATAAGAAACACTCCCTGTAAAGAGATAACAAAGCACTGACTGATCAGTGCTACAGTGAGAACAGTTATTCAAGATTCCACTGAAAAATTCCATATCTTTTCTTTTTTACAAAAAAATGAGAAATCATTTCTCAAAGAGAAGTATTACTGTGAAGATGGATGATAAACATACTTCAACATGACAATTTCACCATAGGGAGTCAGGAGAATTTACAGTACATTTGATGTCTCCATTGTATAGTCAAAGACTTTTTAGTGGTCCCAGATGTAAAATTAATATCAGCATTTAGTTTTTGGCCTGCAGCAGTCCATAGGCTGAAAGTCTCCGTTCAGATAAATGTGTGAGTGTAGGTCCCCTGATAGAGTCAGGGGAAACAGCATCTCTAAAACATCACTTTGTGCGTCTTTTTTGCCTTCCATTTCATTCTTAAGCAATGCTCAGGACTGTTATCTATATGGTTGCATGTCACCCTGCGAAGAATGACTGTTCAACAGGACAGATCAAGTCCTGCTCCAAGCAGAAACTCTTGTGGTGCCCCCCTTCAGCACTTTAATGCCCCCTCTCCTCACTTCTTCCCCACCCCACATCCAAAAAGTGGTTAATATTTTCTGAATACAAGGGTGACAACAATAAGTTTGGCTTTTATGTTAATGTGTTTTGCATTTCAAGCTAATCTCTGCTTATACTTTCCATAGTGGTGTGTTCATTCTCTGGTACAGCACCAAGCGGCCACTTGGTTTTCACTTGTACCTAAAACCGTCTCTTGTGGCAGCAAGGTTCCCCCTCTAGGAGAAGGTGCAAGTTCTGTGTGTTTTTTTTACTGTTCTGCTTTTTGCTTGTTCCATTTCTGATTCCCGCAGTCTCGCTGCAATGATGAATGGGGTTACTGTGGCTGCATCCCCTTCCTATGGCCGGGAGGGAACATGGGCAAGCAGCTGCCTTCACAAACAATACCAGTGCCACTCCATTGTAGACTGGTAAAGGTGTGCTCAAGTGTCATGTGGCCCACATTCTGCCTCCCTGGTAGTCGAGTGCAATACCTCTGAGACACACCTGGTCTACAGCAGGTACCAGCCTAGGATTCTGGGGAACTGCACACAAACCCGTTCTTCCAGGTAGCAATGTTATGTGCTGCCACTGCACCATTGTGCCTGCAAGTTCTGCTTTGTCTGCTTCTCCTGGATGGAGGGCTGAGGAGAGTCTCACTATGTTTCAAGGCAGCCAAAATCCAGAACAATAATTTTTCATTGCATGTCCTCTGCTTAAATTGTAGACCCTCACTCCCTTAGGTCAAACACTGTCTCTAGACAGATAAACCTGTTCATACCACTCAATCTTGAACTGCACAGATTTGGTCTGTTAGTGTTTGATCTTAAAACAGTAAGGCATAGTTGGACTGTTTAGAATTCCCAACCCAACCCACACCCCAAAAACATATAATGCCAGTTGAGCTCAACTAAATGGAAGGGAGGGTGGTGGTGCACAAATGCTTGGTGGTTTGAGGCCTCCTTCCTTGGAAGCTAATTTCCTCACCTCTACAATGTTCTCAGCTCCCCAGTGGACCCCAGTCTCTCAGCTGACATGCAGTGTGCTGCATCGCCAGGCCAGCACTGACCATTCATATTTAAAGCCTGACTCCATTGGTTCTACAGGTGCCGGTCCCCTGACAAGTTCCCCCTTTTCCATTTTTAGTTGCTGTTCCCATGCATGACTGGCTCGCCTTCCCTAGCTATGATTTTCTCACTCCCTTTGACATATATTGGAATTATTCAAGACTTTTGTTTAAGGGATGGATCCCAGTTACCCACTGGTTGAGTTGGGCTATTGAGAGGTTGCTCCTATATGTAGGTTTGCTAATACTTTTCCATGTCACTCTTGGGTAATACTGCAACATATTGCTGTATTTTAAAATAGGATTGTTTTATTGTCATTTATCCCCCCATGATGTATGATTAACTAGGGAATGCTTTATACAGTGGCGTGAAAAAGTATTTGCCCCCTTCCTGATTTTCTCTATTATTGCATATTTGTCACACTGGATGTTTTCAGGTCTTTAGACAAAATATAATATTAGATAAAGGGAACCTGAGTGGACAAATAACACTTTTTTTTACTTATTTCATTTATTTAATGAAAAAGTTAACCAACACCAACTGGCACTGTGTGAAAAGTAATTGCCCCTAGTTAAATCAGCCCAATTAAAGGGATAATTAGAGTCAGCTGATTGAACACAGCCAGGCTTGATTACAGCCAGCCCTGCTCAATAGAAACCTCACTTATTTTGCCCTTACCATCAGAGTCACATTGCCAGCACAAAGATTCAACAAGCACATTATGCCATGATCAAAGGAAGTTCCTGAAAAGATCAGAAAAACATTTTGTTGCCCTCTATCAGTCTGGAAAGGGTTACAAAGCTATTTCTAAGGCTCTGGGACTCCATCGAACCACAGTGAGAGCCATAATCTCCAAATGGAGAACACTTGGAACAGTAGTGACCCTTCCCAGGAGTGGGCGGCCTGCCAAAATTACTCCAAGGGCGCAGTGTAAAATCATCCAAGAAGTCTCAAAGGATCCTAAAACAACATCCAAAGAACTGCAGGCTTCTCTTGCCTCAGCTAAGGTCAGTGTTCATGACTCCACAATCAGAAAGAGACTGGGCAAAAATGGGCTTCATGTGAGAGTAGCAAGGCGAAACCACTGCTAACCAAGAAGAACATAAATGCTCGTCTCTCATTTGAAAAGCACCTGGATGATCCACAAGCCTTTTGGGAAAATGTTCTATGGACAGATGAGTCCAAAGTGGAACTTTTGGACAACATGGATCCCATAATGTCTCGCGTAAAAGCAAACACAGCATTCCACAGTAAGAACACCATACCAACAGTCAAACATGGTGGTGGTAGTGTGATGGTGTGGGGCGCTTTGCTGCCTAAGGACCTGGATGACTTGCCATAATTAAAGGAACCATGAATTCTGCTCTGTACCAGAAAATTCTTAAGGAGAATGTCCAGTCATCCTTCCGTCAGCTGAAGCTGAAGCGTGGTTGGGTCATGCAGCAAGACAATGATCCAAAACACAAAAGCAAGTCCACATCAGAATGGCTAAAAGAAGTAAAATTAAAGTTTTATAGTGGCCTAGTCAAAGTCCAGACTTAAACCCAATAGAGATGCTGTGGCAGGACCTAAACGAGCAGTTCATGCTCGAAAACCTACCAAATGTTACTGAATTAAAGCAGTTCTGAGGAAGAGTGGATTAAATTCCTCCACAGTGATGTGAAAGACTGATATTGAATTATAGGAGTGTTTGGTTGCAGTCATTGCAGCTAAATGTGGGTAACCAGTTATTAAGTGTAAGGGGCAATTACTTTTCACACAGTGCCAATTGGTGTTGGTTAACTTTTTTTCATTAAATAAGTGAAAAAAAAAAAAAACAAGTGTTATTTGTTCACTCAGGTTCCCTTTATCTAATATTACATACTGTCTAAAGACCTGAAAACATCCAGTGTGACAAATATGCAATAATAGAGAAAATCATGAAGGGGGCAAATACTTTTTCACGCCACTGTATCTCCTTGGATATACTGTATGTATAGATGTGTTCCCTGTATGTGGTTTAATGTTCTTTCTCCTGTTCTCTAGCTGAAAATGTACCTAGATTTGAGTTTTTGCTTTAAAATTCCATAAAATATAAGTTTAAAAATGAACAGATTTTTTGGTGATGTACAAACCCACCCCTCCTATATGCCTTTAAGGTGTAGAGTTGTGGGCTGTGTTTTTATGTTTGCTTGTACGCACGCACAAGAAACATAGTGCCACCATATGACTTTTTGGAGGTATGCCACCTGCTCTACCAATGCCCCGATCCATTTTGCAGGTGCGACCACACCGCACCAATGAATGGCTGAGCTGTCTATGACAGCAGTTCAGATGCAGTGGCATGCAGTTGAAAGAAAACCACCACTGAAATCAGCAGTGGTAACATGTACACAATCTGTATATTGATGTCAAGTGGCAGCTGTCGCCGGCCGCCTCTCAAATCCCCAAGAAAGCCAACGGGATGCCAATCCCCCTGTTGGCATGCCCCTTCCCCAGTTCATTTGCTGAAGGGGTAACCCAATCCCCATCAGCATAATGTCCCTGCAGTTGTTTTAAATTAATATGGTGGCGGCTATCACCATCTCCCAATCACAGTCCCAATGAAAGCCAACAGAGGTGCCCAATCCCCCTGTCGGCATGCCCCTCCCAAGTTAATTTGCTGACGGGGGAGCACAACCCCTGTTGGCATAAGTTCACCCCCCATTTGTTGTCTGCCAAGGGGGGTGCCCAATCCCTCTTGACTCATGCACCCCTCCCAAACACTTTGTGCTGACAGGGTGCCCAATCCCCATCGGCTACAGCCCCCCACAACAAACACCCAGGTGACACGCTGGGAGCCCACCCCAGTGTACAAAACCACCTGTGAAACAAGAAAACCATCCCGCGTTGTTGTTTTTTTTTTCCCTGTGAAAAGAAAAAAAAGTCCATCGTTGTGTCTGGTGCCCCCTCCCCCAACCCGCACCCACCCTCTGTGCACCCTCCCCTCAACCCATACTTACCTCCGGAGCCCACCGCGATGATCTTCAGTGGACCGGGAACACGTCTGCATTCTTCAAAACCGACCGTGAACTGAAGAAATGCCAGTAAGCTGTATAATGGCATAAATGTTTTTTTTTTCAACTTATGTGGATATCTCGACCATTTTCGTGAATTTTGGCACCAAATTTTTAACATGGGGTTCTTGGGACCCCATCTCATGAATTCAGTGACAGTCATCTGGTTGTTCGGTCCTGAAATGTGATTTCATAGTCACTACGCGGAATCAAATTTCGGGACTGATTAATAAAATGACAGTGTCACTGTTCATCAGGTGGGCTCCCAAAAAATCCTATGTTGCAAATTTGGTGACAAAATTCCAAAAAATGACTGTGTTACATGGGTGCATTGCGCAGTTTCCATGCACACTCGAAGCTTTGCGAATTTGTAATACTTTCACTCCAGATTTTCAACATTGGCATTTTTTCACACCTCCTTGTGAACAGTACAGCTGTCATTTTTCACATCTTGGTCAAAATGTGTTTTCTCACTTCTGGCGCAGAATAGCGCGGTCGCTATGGGAAATCAGTGTTTGGGATAGATTAAGAAAATCACAGTGACACTGTTCATGAGCAGAGGTCCTAAAGTGCTTATGTTTAAAATTTGGTGACAAAAGTCCATAAAATGAGTATGTTATGAGCGTGCATTGCACAGTTTCCATGCACACTGGTAACTTTGAGAATTTGTAATATTTTCACTCAAAATTTTCAACATTTTCAATTTTGCACACCTCCTTATGAACAATACAGCTGTCATTTTTCAAATCCTGCCTGAAATGTGTTTTCACACATCTGGCACACAATGGCACGGTTGCTGTGGGAAATCAACATTTGGGATAGATTAACAAAATCACAGTGCCACTGTTTGTGAGCAAAGGTTCCAAATGCTTTCATGAGGTGGAGGTCACAAAAAGGCCATGCTGAAAATTTATAGTGCAGATACCAGCAAACGCCTGGGGCATTAGGGTTTCTAACCATAATGTCCCACCCTGTACAGACTGACAGGCATCAGGGGTGTGCTTTTGGATTGCCGGCTGTAATGCTCACACCATTCCACCCCTCCCCACCCCACCCTGATGCCAGTGAAATGCATTTGAGGTGTGCCTTGGCCCTTCATCCCCAGAGTCCACATTATTCTCCTATACTGGACCCATTTCAGCGTATGTCCTTATGAAATGGGGTGACCGTAAAGCCAAACACCCCAAGGCACACCTCAGCACTTGGTGTCTGCAGGATAGGGTGAGGTGAAATGCCATGAGCTTTATGGGCAATGACCCAAAGGCACACCCCAATGTCTGTCCATCTCTGCAGAGAGGAGGTGGAGTTGGCATGAGTTCAGTACTTCACTGCCATTCCTATTCTGCATCTGTCTAACTCCTGCACATCCTATGCAAATAATAGCAGGCAAACATTCGGCATTGACAAATGCTTGTTTTTTCTTCTTGGATAGCACTGTGAGTGTTCTTGTGTGTCTCGGTACTGATATATTGTTTGCCCTTGCACTTCATGGCTGAGGATAAGACAATGGCATCCTGACACTCTGTGTAAGGCTTGAGGGACGAAGAAGGAGGATGGGGCTGCATGTTTATTCATGAAAATGTATGGCTCAGCCTGACTCTTAGACTGTTATCATTGGTGTATTTTTGGAGGCCTCTGCTTCACGAAACATTACTTAAATAGCTTAAACTGTTCTAGATCAATTACTCATTATTTTTTTAAATGTCATTTTGTCTGCAGTGTATGATTTACAGATGATAGGTTTATCAGATTGTTGAAATAATCTGTGGGGTATAATTTTGGAGTAGGTTGAAAGTCTGTGGCGGAGGCTACAAGTGTTTCAAAATCTCCTGTTGTGCCCACTTGAAGATAAATGCATGAATATTTGCCAGTAACATAGGCAGTTTTGTTTTTGACTCCAAGTGACACTGTCATGCTTTTATTGACTGCATGCAGCCTATTTTTTTATAAACACCCTCTTAAATGAACTTACTGTGTAATCCCCTCCTAGTAGGGTTCCGGATGTGTAGCTACTAATTAATGAATATTGCTTGAATTAATGCACTGAGTACCATAGTAATTACAGCACTGAGTTCCTTAGTAATTACCTAGATACATGGTAGTGCTCCTGTATTAATTGTGCTTTGTGTTTTATGAAAACTCAATAAATAAAAAGTAAAAAAAAAAAAAAAAAAAGCGATCCAGCCATACTCTACAGACAGGGGACTGGATTTTCAAATGGTGGCGCAGGATATGCATCAAGTCCTTTGCCACAACACAATGAATCTGGTGGTGTGCCAAACTGCTTTGCTGCAACTGTACCCAATTTTAATACATCAGGCACAGTTACAACACTTTTCCCACTTTATGGCAGCTTGCCCCAGTTATTAGTCGCAAATCCTATGAAAAGGGTACCCAGGATTGACACAAGCTAGTGCGGCAATTAGCGCATAAGATGAACACTCCCGATTTCTGGCTGGGTGAATGCCACACACTCTGTGCACCATAAGCATGGCACACTCGGACCTTGCGGTATTTGGAAGCTTTAGAAAATCCTGCCCAGTGACATAGCCAGAATTTGTGAAAGAGATGGCTTCCTAAACACAATAAAAAATAGCACATTTACAAAGGTTTTAAAGTAAAGTGGTGGGGTGCTCTGTGCATATTTATTGAATATCAACCATGCCAGGGGCTGGAGTCACAAAACTTCTGAAAGTCCTGAGACTGCGGGAAAAAAACAACAGAAGTGGGTTGCCACATGTGGATCCACAGGTTTCTGCAGTTTTCCTGCAGTTGTGGGTATTCATAAAGGAGGAGATAGATTACAACCAGCTCCACCATATATGGCAGCTTTCAGGTGGCGTAGCCAGCAAAATCCCCACAGCTGTGGAAAACCATTATGGTCAGTGGGACCAGCCGTAACATCATCCACAACTGCTGCAGCTATGCATAGCAATCTCCATATCTGCAGATATTTCAGTCTGCAACTGGTGTTGTGGTGTGGGACTTATTCCTAGGCAGTATTGTGAATCTAGCCTCAGGCCCCTAGTTTCTCTGGTGCTGTGTGGCTCACTGTCACTTCTTCAGTTCCTCGAGGGGTGCAGCCAGAATACATGGCTTCCTTATTCATAAGGCAGCTTCTTACAAAGAGAGTTTCCCCAAGAAAAATCCCAGTAAGTAATCCCAGTGAAATTAATAATGGAAACAAGATCAAAGGAACTTTTCTGGGGACTGAGGACCCCTGCCTCCCCGGCTACATCTGTTTTTGGGCGAACACCATCCAGCAACTGGTTTAACAGCAGACATGTATATTGTGTATGAAGAAGAGCTGTAGTCCATTCTCAGTAAATGAGATTTTTTAATTTTTTTTTGCTTTCTTAAGTCAACAGAAAAATGTATAGAAAACTGTTTCTTTTAACATAGCTCCTCTTTGGATCACTCTTAACACAAATGCTGTATTGTCAGCTTCACATAGACAAATACAGACGGGGGGCATGATGAGAATGCTGCAAAGTACAGAGTAGCCCCTTTAGCTAATGGATTATTCTGGTAAACAACTTGTGTGACCTCTTCACAAGTAGCAAGGTCAGAGAAACGTCACCCAGCTCCTACTCACCTGCATACTTCAAGTTAACCAATCAGGTCTAACCGAAATAGAACACTATGTAATATATACCTTTCAGTTGTCCACAATTGGAGACAAGTCCCTCATTTTATCTCCCAGAATCCCAGTCCCACAAAAACCAGTGCTGAGCATGCAAACCCCAGAACACTAGTTTCTACATTGTTGTGAGCCTTTATCTTCATGATATGATGGGATCTTTCACAGTTTGATGGCCAGTGTCCCAAATTTTGTGAACAACAGATTTATGTATTTATTTCTTAGCTGGTTATCCGAGTGGGTATGCTAGGTCTTATGACTTGTTTACAGCTATGGACAAAACAAAAAGAGCTGCACTCAGGCTCGTGAGTGCTCAGTGACAGTCATCAGATGCAGTAGCAAACAGTCACAAACTCCACCCTCTTGCACCAACAATAAACAAGGCCACAAAACAAAGACCATTTGTTTGAAACATTAGAGTTTATTTGTGGAAGCGCTGTAACCTCCGGCTATTGGCCACTCCTTCTTTTGCTATGAGATGAAATAAAAAAGGCATTTTTGGTGAGACTAAATATTTTTTGTGGGCTTGTTTATTGTTGGTGCAAGAGAGTGGAGTGCCGTGACTGTTTGCCACTTTATTTACAGTTATATTTGGGGGTGGATGAACAAAGTAAAAGGACAATACAATATAAATGCAATTACAGAGGACAGATAATGTATAGTACAACACAATACTTATTTATTTATTTATTTCAAAAGTTTTACCAGGAAAGACATACTGAGCTAGTAACTGCTTGTTTCCAGATGTGCCGGGGGGGGATTGAAGGGTAAACAATACAAGATGTGCAAGTCAGGATAATAAACTGAATGTGCAAATAGTAATACTAAAATAAAATACATACAGTAAAAATAAATGACAGTGAAGATTGTGTAATATGCATTACAGAAGTAGAATTGTGAAGACAGTTACAAATTTATAAAACAGAACTGAGACATGCACTCAGCAGTTGCAACCATTTGAGAGCTGCTTGAAGTGCATTAGTGCCTAAGTAGCAAATACAGTGGCACTGTAGGAAGAAAGTATAGAATGCTGGGGCGCGAAAGCTCTAATGCTAAGAGATAAACACTCAGGTAGCATCAAGAACATGCAGAGCAATGTTTTAACCCTTTATTCTTCCTAATATTACAACTCCTTAGGAGGAAACTTTAAAGAAGTTTCCTGGGGCTGAAATTGTGAATCTTTATTGCATACCCATAAGTAAGTGTAGCAGCCACCTGTTTCTATCTTTTGGCTTCTTCCCAGTGATGAGTTCATTCCTGGTGACATTCTAGTTGGCCACCGTAAATAGGTGCCCTTCCCTTGGACTCATGTCCCTCAGCTGGCAACATTTGTTATTGTTCAGGATGGTGAATGGTGCTGGCAATTGCTGAACATCAAAGTCCACTGTGTGTTACTCTGAGTCATTAATGCTGTAATTCTAAGTGGCATGCATCAGCCTCTCTTAACCCTCTGCCTCACAAAATAAAGGGAGAGGACTTTAATAAATCAGGGTCAAATGGTCAAAATCAGGCACCCATGTCTCCTAAAATGATAACATCAGCTCAAACGGCTGTATTGAAAACAAGTGAAAGACCAGGAAAAGTGTGCAGGAGATGCAAAGTGCCAGGATCAGTGAGAAAAAGCTATTATTTTGTATTTAAATGTCACATGACCAAAAACATGGAAGGAGGGGTTCCTCCTACCTTTCTTATATCTTGATTTTTCTTTGTTGACATGTGCTGTATACCCGAATAAAGATGTGTAAAAAGATACCAGAATGTGGGGCAGATGATATCAAACCTTGGAAAGAGAGACTCACCAAGGTGAGGAAGTAAATGTTTGACTGGTGTCGGTTAGAGGTGGGCAAGCCAGAGGACGCTTGAGTCTGGCTCAAACCTAAAGATTGGCTTGGCTCAATCTCTATAAGCAGTTGAGAGCCAAGGGCAAGTCAAGCCAGTTATGATCAAGCCAAGCATTTTTGTCAGCCTGAAAGGTTAGTGCGGTGGCTGAAACCTTTAACTCCTCATGTGCAACTCAGGAGTAACACTGTTGGTAACCATGGCTTGGCTCGTGCTTTGGCTTGTAGAGTCAAGCCAGATCCCTGGCTCGGCTCTGGCTTGGCTCTAGGTGACAAATTCCTGCCCTGCCTACCTCTAGTATCAGTTGGTTTCCAGTAGTAACAGAGATCAAAGATTAATATTGAGTTCTGAATGACTTGCTGTTCATTACCTTGTTGACTTATTTTTGTAGACCCACTAGATTTAACCAATATACCATGCTGGAGAGTGGGAATATTGGTGGATTTACCATGCCTGGTGTGGTTCGCTCATAAGGCGCAGCCGAGTGACTTAACCACACCAAAAGCGGTAAATCCACCCATATACCCACTTTCTGTCATGGTATATTGCTATTATACAATGTTCAACTTATTTATTTGTTTTTATAGTGATATAAAACTCTTACAGTGGGTATACTGGAGGATTTATCATGGTCATGTGATGTGTTTTGACCAAAGAGGTTACAGGATTTTCATACCCCATTGTATAATGTGTGTTTATATTGATAATGTAAATGGCGATTGTTATTGGATTGAAAGTTTCAGAGCAACTCTGCTTTCTGTATGTCGTACTGCACTGTACCAAACATGTGATTTTCAGATACAGCAGACACTGACACTTTGCCTATGTCAGCAGCCACTGAACTGCCTTAAAACTTAGGAGCCCTATTTAAAAAAAAAAACCCAGGATGTTGCGACAGTTTGCATGATTAGAGGCAGCTTGTCCTAGAAAACTGCCACATGACCCCTTGTCTGACCCAAATAGAGGCACACTGAAATGGAACTCATTTCTGGGTGCAAGACAGAGTGGGTGGGTTACATAGTGGTTAGACATACAATAAACAAAAAGTGACCAATGCAATGTACACACCGAATAAAGTGACAAGTGTAGAGTACAATGCAGAATATCAGATGGTGCAAAGTACATCATTTATAAACTCACAAGAATTTACCATGGCAGAACATGACACGCGCAGGGTACAATACAGGATATCAAACAGTGCAAGGTTCAGAATCTGCAAAAGTACAAAAATATTTGTAACCAGAAGATTAGGCACTCATCACCTCTTATCACTGATACCACAGAATAAAAACTTAAAGCTTCAAAACGTTATTATTTAATGATTGTAGTACCCCAAAGTTGGGGGGGCACAACAAACGGGGACCCTTTCCCCAACTTGGACATGTTTTTTCTCTTTCTTTTTTCCTTTCACTAGTCTCCCTCCCCTCCGGTCCCATATACCCCACCCAGTCCCTTTGTTCTTTTCGCACCATTTGGCACTGGGAAGGGGGGCCATGGGCTCGGAAACCTCCCTGTTGGGTTGTTATCATGAATCCACAGCCAGAAACGAGGACCTCCCCAGCCCTACAAAAGGGTCTTGGGTGTGGTTCTTGGGGGCAGTTGGTGGCATAGTGAGGAGGGTGGAGGACGCAGGGAGCACGGACCAGAAAAAAGGGTACCTGCAGTGTGTCCGTGGCTCCTCTGGCATCACTCCCCTCCCTCTTCTGTCCTAAGGTGTTCGGTGGTGGTTGCATCGGTAGCAGCAGCAGGATTAGCTAGGTAGGAGCTTGGCTCCCTGACACAATTACTTTCCTTCCCCCAGAGCCTTGAGTTGCGTGGCAGGAAGCTAAAGGTGGCTGGACCAAAGTGGTGCCACACCAAAACAGGTCCATGTGGAAGATGCACCCTAACCTGTAGTTCCACCAAGCAACACTGAAGTTTAGAAGAGGGGCTGGGTGGGACCGTGGCTCCCCGGCCAGGTTTCCTGCCTCCCCTGAGCAGCACTGAAGTCCCAGGCCATGGCAGTGAGTGGGCCGAGTGCCCAAATATTAATTGAACTTGCACCAGGGATGCTAGGGAATGGGGGATGGGAGGGAGCAGGAAATTAAAGGGACAACACCCTAAAAGGGAACAGGGACACAGAGGGCTCCCTAGTTGAGCTATCAGCCCTGGGCAGGGACAGAATCGGGCAGTGAGCCAAGAGCACAGAGAGGAAAAAAAGGCCCCAGGAGTAGCCAGGGGCCACCAAGTACTTTAACTTTCTTTTGGGGTATTTTATTTTAGTAAAGTAAAAGTGACACCAGGTGGTTAAGAAAAAGGAGGGGTGCCATGACTTATAGGCCCCAAGAGGTGGGAGGGGCAGGCTGTAAGGGTCCATGGGTGGGCGTATAGCCTAGGGGTTGGCGTGGTCAGTGGATGGGCTTGATGCATCCAGCAAGCCTAGGTTTCAGCCCCACAGCCTCCACCCCGCAGGCCCTCACTGGTATCTAGAAGGGAGGCAGGACCAGGGTGAGTGAAATGCCTGTAGGCACGGGTTCAGGGGTATTCGTAACCATCAGTGAGGGGAGGAAGATGACTAGGGGCCCTGGGTAGCCCACAGTATTCTGTGCGTGTCTTTTAAGCACCCCCCCAGCTGAACTGTGCGTTGCCTGTCTGGCGTCCCCTAGAGACTGCACCCTGTTCATAAACTGCATTGTTGCTAAAAATCCTACAAACTGTTTGCCTGCTACAAAACTGCATAATCAAATTGCATCCTTGTACTGGACATCCAGCTTTACCTGTGTTGCCCGAACCAGATTCTACCGAGTCAGATGCTGACCCAGGGAAGTCCCTGGCCCAGCTACCATCTGCAGCAGAACCACCTCCAGTGACATCAGCCTGTGTCAAAGTCCTGCCACAAGTGTTCCAGCTTTAGTTCTGCTACAGTAAGTGGTAGAGAGCTGCTAGTGAGGTATCCAGTAGTGAATCAGCTTAGAAGCTGCCCTGGCTCAAGCTTGAGGGACCACCGTTAATGTTGCGCATGCCCTCTTGTTAATTTAGCAGCTGTCCATAAGTGTGTGTGTGCCTGTGTCACTCTGCAGAGGCAGCCTGAAGATCATTCCATCAGCAGTCATCTCATCGAGTGGTCATCTAGGGCTGGGGACCTGCCAGTGGACATTGCAGCAGATTGTCCAGGGAACCATCTGTCGACCAGAAGTCTTCAGCTTCTTGCCTGGAGTCACAGAGGATCACCAAGTTCTTCATCGTCCAGCTAGCAGTGTTTCTCTTTGTGTGTTGTTCATGCATGGGACGCCTATTATGGCCTTTTAACCAGTGCTTTGTGGTATCAATGCTGACCTGCTGATTAGCCGATGCATAGGAAAGCCCAATCTTGGTTCATCAGTCATTTTATCATCTTGGCTAGGTGCACGCTGGACTTGGACTAAAACGGCTAATCGTCCCTGTTCTGGGTTCAATCAATTGTTGGTCCTGATCATATTGTTTCATTGTTTACATTGTTATCCTATAGCGTGTTAGAAAACTGTCATCTTTTGGTTATTCTCCCTGGTAAATAAACTTCTTGCATCTTGGTCACTGAGTAAGCTTCCTGCCTCTCCTTCCAGCTTCGCCTGGCCTGTCCTGAATAACTGTTTAGGAAACCTTCCAGCCCTCTACACATGAAATAAAAAAACAGCATTCTAAATGGGTACATTTATCATATCTTGGACCCATCCCAGCATCAGTGAGAAGAGGTGATGAGTGCCTCATTTTTTGGTTACAATAACTTTGTGTTTTTTATTAAGAGCACCACCATCCTTGTGCGGCTCCTTTTTTGTTAAAAAAAGTTACAAAAATGCACTGTGTTAATGGCGTTATTTAACTGCATTCATGTTCAGATGCTGTTTGACCACCTATCAAATGTCACAGGCAGTTGCAGCAACATGTACTCCTCCCCCAAGATTTGAAAATCCTGCTCATGAGATGGTCTAACAGCACAGCGGTAGCACTACTGCTCCCAACACTGGCAACCCAAGTCTGGGAACAACTTCAAGTTGTCAGTGGCCGACCAGGAGAAGGAGGATCAAACATCCCAGATGATGTATATTTCTTCTTCAGGGTGGGTGGCATGGGATCCTCTGCCACCTGGATGACCACAGGCGGTAATGCAACTTGAGATATGGGGGGGGATTGTCTAGATTCTGCTCTGCATGCTTGCATGCTCGCACTTGGAGCTCCAAGTGTGCCAACATTCTGTGGGAGAAACAGAATCAGGATAAGTCCTGATGTGAGTGGAATGATTCTGGGCATGCTTGGGCCCTACCACCTGCCACTAGTCTCCACCTCCACCTGTGGTTCTCCTGCCTGTACTCTCCTCAGAGGTAGGGTGTGTGTGTCTGATACAGTCCAGCCCAGCCACAAGGGACAAGCTTATGGGGCTGGAAGGCAGGGGGTAAGTGCTGGTGACATGTGAGAGGCAGGGCAGGGCAGGGCTCGACCCAGGAGATAGAGGCCACACCAATGTGGAGCATAAACTGTAAGTATCCCAAAAAAAAAAAAAAAAAAGAGGAACATCGTGTCCAGTATGTTTCAGCTATTATAATTTTCTGGCGTATACACCATCTTGACAGCCTCTCTAAGGCCCTGTACACACTAAGCTTCTTAAACCACTTTAAGAGCTTTAAGCCAAAACATGGTTTGCGTCCACACTTAACACGGTTTTAAAACCATGTTTAAAAACCATGCTTAAATGCTGCAAGGGACCTAGGCTTAATAATGTTCTTAAACCCCGTTTCAAACTTAAAACATTTTACCTTGTGATGTGGATGGGCGATAGATCCATGCTTGGGTTACTGAAAGAAGGAACCGTGCATCACCATGACTCACAAATCATGTGGGAAAATGTTACCGGCAAGGGAGTGTGGAAGCAGGTTTACTGTGTTACAGCATGTGAATGACAGTGTGGATGGGCAACTGTGGGGAATTTTAAACTGTTTCCAAAAACAGTTTCAAAAATGATCTAGTGTGTATAGGGCCTAAGAGATGTGTTTAAAAAGCATTGCCTGTCCCCAACTGACCTCATAGTGCCTTTATTTATGACATCACAGTGCTTGTCATGACAACAACTTGTGATGTCACAAACAGAAACAATGAGGAAAATTAAGGACCTGCTTTTTGAAACACACAGGGCCAGATATTTGAAAGTCCAAGTTTTCACCTAGCAGAGTTCAAATTAACACTTGGTCTTAAATGTGCTGTACTCAAACAAGTTCAGTGCACAGTGTGAGAGGCATAAACCTGTTTGAATACAGCACCCTAGAACACAACAATAACAGGTGCGCTAGCCACAAAGCACAAACTCCTGTTGGTTACAGAGCAGTATGTATCTATACTGTATGTGGTAGCATTCAAGGAGCAAAAGTAGCTAGGGCCCCTAAAACCAGTTAGCACTTTGGCACCAAGTTTTTCTACACCATTGTCCCATACAAATGACCTCTTAGCCCATAGGAGGTGTTATGGGGTCATCTGCATCCCATTATGGGTTCATTAAAATGTCATCTGTGGCCTGGCTGGTCTGGTTCTCAGATGGTGTCGTTCTTTCCTAGCAGGTAGGTCTCAGAGGGTGGTTTTGGGGATCTTTTCCTCAGAACCATTCTCTCTGCTGTGAGGTGTCTCTCAGGGCTCGGTGCTGTCCCCCATGTTGTTCGCAGTGTATTTGCTGCCCCTCGAAGACATTGTAAGATGATATGGGCTGAGGCTTCATTGCTATGCTAATGACACACAGCTCTGTCTGTCTTTTGCACCCAACCAGGATAGTGCGATCTCGAAATTTAACAGCTGTCTAGCGGAGATCCATGACTGGATGAAGTCCAGCTGGTTGAAACTGAATTCTGGGAAGACTGAGGTGTTGGTGGTGGATCTGGGGCACTGGATAGAGAGGTCAGTGGTGGGATTACCCTCCGGGCTTTGGCTCGATGGGGTACAACTGCCTACTTCTGAACCGCTGCAAAATCTGAGGGTGGTTCTTGACAATGGACTGACACTACGTGCGCAGGTGTCAGCAGTCATCAAGTCCTCCTTTTACCGTCTTAGGAACATCACCAGAATTAAACACCTTGTGCCGCCTGATGATTTGCCCACATTGATCCATGCCTTTATGACCTTGTGCCTTGATTACTGCAACTCCCTTTACCTAGGGCTTCCGGGGGTTGATGTCCACTACTTGCAGCTGGTGCAGAATGCTGCTGTATGATTATTGACTGGGAATTTACATTCCAGTCATATTACCCCTGTGCTGCGGAATCTGCACTGGCTGCCTATACAGTGGTGGACCACCTTTAAGGTTGGGCTTCTGACCTATAAAGCCCTGCACGGACTGGGACTGAGCTATCTGCAAGAGCTCCTGGTTCCCTATAGCCATGGCCGGCCTCTCTGCGCAACTGATGAGCGGTTGCTAGAGGTTCCCAGGATGCGGTTGAAGACATCTGGCACCTGGGCTTTTACATTCATGTTGCCATCCCTGTGGAACTCTCTACCTCATCAGATTAGGGAGTGCAGGACCGTGGAGAGCTTTAAGACTAACCTAAAAACCTATCTATTCAGACAAGCTTTTAATATTTGATGCTTTTGAGAATTTTATATTGATGCTGATGTATTTATGTGAAGTTGATATATTTATGAGAATTTTAATTGGAAGTTTCATGTATTTATGTGATTTGTTCAATATGTTTTTTATGTAAAGTGCTTTGATGTTTCGAATTGCACTCTATAAGTAAAAATATTATTATTATATTATTATTATGAAGTACAAGCCTTTGCTCCATGGAATGCATGGAGGCACATCTCTCTTTAATGTATGTGCCCCCCAGCACTGGTACTGTTTACAGTTATGTGACAGAGACACTCTCACCAGGTGTCCCCTCCCTCACCTGATCCCTGTGCATGTAACAAGAATCATTCCCTCTGGTTGTCCAGTGGACCTCTTCTTGCCCAATCCCCCCAGTGCCTGTAATGTGACTTATTTTCTTGGTTGTCAAGTGATCCCTCCATCTCCCTCCTCCTCCTGGCTAAGGGGAATTTTTCTCTTTAGCTGAATGGTTAAGAGTTGCTGCCTTCAGTATTCAGGATCCTTGTTTTGATTCCATTCAAGAACTGGAGGTGCATCTGCTCACATAGAGTGAGAGACCAGACATAAGTCAAAGCAATGAACATTGACAGCGAAGGCCCAGAACGCACCCTCTCCCAAATAAAATCAACCTGTAAGCCTTATCTTGAATGTCATATCAATCAATCAATCAAGTCTTTATTGCTTTGCTAACAAATGCCTTTGCAAAGAAACAAAACATATATGGCATATAGAGGATATGCAATAACCTATTTATTGTCTCAACTGCTCTCTCATAAGCAGAAATAGTATTGATTCACACTGCCATTGCAGAAATAGGAGATATGCGATAGTCTAACTCAAAACATTCAATTTATCTTCAAGTGTGAGGTGCAGGACCATGACTGGCAGAGCCATGAGTAAGTTTTGAAAGTTCTGACCCCTCACAACATTGTGTTTTTTGATTTATGCACCATCAATTTAGTGGGTACCATATAACTTACAGTTTTTGGTTTTTCTGTTTGTGTGAAGCTGTAACTGTTTCCCTCTGATATCAACTGCTGGCAACAGTGCTGCACCAGGGAACTGTGGTGTCATCAGCATTATGAAAGCTGCTCTCTGATTGGTTCAGTGTTCCACTGTGATTGTACTCACCTTCAAGATGCCGATTATGACAACACTTACAGGAACATTTTTATAATTCATGCTGAGAGAAGCAAGTGGTGAGAAACCAAAAACAGCCTTGTTACATGGAATTGTTCATGTCATATCAAAACGTTATCCAAAAAAAAACTACTGAGCATGCTCAGAACAGAAAAAAAAACTTTAAATCCTTATAATTCTGGAACCTTTTAATATTTTTTCACAAAAATCTTCCAAAGGGACTACATTGAAAAAACTCGTCTACCATGAATGTCATAGAAAAAAAATGCCTATTCTATATAATTTGCACATGAGAGCAAAATCAAAACCTATGTTAAGTGTAGGGAAAAGTTAAAGATCTACAGGAAAATGACACATGCAGATCTTAGAAATCACACAAGCTGTCATCTCAACAGTCCACATATTTAAACCTTGCTACTAGGCAATGCATACAAAATGTCAGCTAATTTAGTTAAAAGCTGCCAAAGTTATTAAGGTGCAAAGTTAGGAGTTTAACATAGAACTGGTCACTCAACCCTAATTATACAGTATATATGTAAATATCTAGAAGAGAAATCATATGGTATTTATAGGGCACTCAGTCACCATATGAAAGTTATTCCTCATCTTTAACAGAAGAGAAGTGAAAGACAACAAACACCAAAGTCGCGTGATGTCCTCTCTAGTTTTTCTAAATATTTGATCTCTTTGGCCCCTGTGCAACACTGAAATCAAAAGGAAACAATTAAATCTTCACACAAACAGCAGATGTAAACAGTCTGTGCCTAGTAAGGATATATATTTTAAAGAATTGAGATATTGTGTCCTCAGATACCTTAATAATAGAGTCTTATGGTTTGTTTGGTTTCCTTCCTTGCCTTTTCATTCTTTTCTTTTGCCAACTACTAGCAAAAGAATACAACAGAACCCTGACATTTTTGTCAGAAAATCATTAATGACAAGTCAGATAGTGCGTTTCCATAGGAAACTGAAAATCTATAGCATGTTTGAAGAAATAAAGCTTTGTCCCACTAAAATATTATAGATTTATAAACCGGTGTGATCTTCTCTATTTTCAAGCTTTTTTTAAGCAGGTGATATGTTTTCCTAACCAGCAGGCTGTATTCTGGAAGAGAAAATAGAACATAATGACTTTGGTATTAACTGCAAAATCACAGATTGATAACAATCTTACAAAACATATAGAAAGTGCAATGTGTTATTGATAGAAGGGTCTATTTCTTTTGCAAAGAGTCTCATTTAAGTACTTTGGGCTCCTTAGTAGTTTGGATTTTCTGACATCAATACCAGGATTCTCTTGCATCCTTTTTACTAGCAGTTTGAAAAATAAAGGTGACACCCCTGCTTCATTGCACAACTAAGCAAGTGTTATTAATGTCATTTGCCAACAGATTAAACCACAATCATTAAAATAGTCAATTACCTTTTTAATAAAGATTTCGTGAACACTCGCTCTTTAAAAGTTATGACTGGTAAACTGATGGTGTATAAATCAAATACGCAATGCCCTGACTCAAACCAAGCAGTCCATCATCACCTGTGAGGGAGCAGGACTTTCATAGTTATGGTCTTGCCCCCTCACACTTAAAGATAGATTGTATGCTGTATTTTGAGTCTGCCATTGCATATTCTCTGTTAAATTTAATAAATTTATCACCGCTGGTGTTTGAAAAAGCTGTTGAAACTATCACTTATAATACAAAGAACATACCAACATCCCATAAAATCATTTAGACACACAACATAATGGTTCCTTGTTGAGAATCCACAGTCAGGCAGAGTTGACAAAACTGTATTATTGATCAGTTAATTATCTTAATTGATTCTGAACTTTTGCAATGCCAATTACTCTAATGTATTTATAAACTGCTCCTACGGGAACACCCTTGCAGAGCCAAATGATAAGATACAAATGTACTTTTGTACACAGTTAGTTTAGTCCATTCCCTTAATTCACCCCCCAAAAATTGATCCTATCTTTAACATGTTTTTGTTGCTTTTGCCTGGTCTTGTCAGCATAAGAGACAACAGCAAATTTTATATATGTAAATCATCAGTGTCAGTGGTAGCACTAAGAAGCATGGTGGACTTTGTGGCTGGAAATAGGAAGGTTGTGGGTTTCAGTTTCACTCCAGGTAGTTGAGTAATACCCCTAATTGATACTTGAGTGCTGTATGAGGGGGGCTACACTGTTAAACAGAAGTACTAGATAAAAAATAGATTATTTTGCAACAGTTGGTTTCCTGTGCTCTGTTGAGCACTTACCTGGTAATCTTTTCAGTTTTCACTGTACTGTCACCCTATAATTTGCTCCATTTTTCTTTTTTTTTTTGTTTACTGTTCTCCCACATACTATATTGAATTGGAACCCTCTGCTTCCAACCGCTCATGCACATGACTCACAGCACTACACAGGTACAGCAGGAATGTACAGCACAGGGTCCCATAGAAGTAAACAAAAGACATGATGCGATGTGAGGGGGGTGTTTGGCTGAAAATTGGTCTGCAGCCATATTTACTGTGGATCCACAACAATGGAAATACATTTTAAAGATCTGAAAAACTAAAGATCGCTAGAAAAAAATATTTACAAATATGGAAACCCAAACTATGGCTGCATGCTTCCAGTCAAAAAACAGAATTTCGATAATCACTTCCCGATTATCTAGTACTGCTGCTTTAAGGTGTCGTCCTTCAGATGAGACATTAAACCAAGGTTCCTTCTGTCCATTTTTGGTCACTGTCCAGGTGGAAGGTAAAGATCCTATAGTACTTATCAAAGAAGAGTAGGGAATTTTTTTTTATTGAATAGGGAAATCATATGAAGAAATTCAAAACAAATTAGAGGATATAAGTTACAAGAGCATTACAAGAAAACAAGAGAAAGTGATCTATTGCCAAAACAGGAGAAAAACCTTAATCAACTAAGTAAGCAAAAGAAAGGAAAACTTCATCAGGCTTTGTTCTTTTATTTATTTATTTATTGAAAAGTTTCACCAGCAGAATTACACTGAGCAACAAGATGCTCTGTCTCACGGTATGTCCTGGGGAAGGGAGAGGAGCAATTACATAGTACATCAGTATACATCACACAGGAAAAAATAGCTTCACTGTACATAGTCAGATAAAACAAGATAACAAGCTGTAGAATATTTACAATATCAGCAAGAGGGGTGGAGCAGGAGGGTAAAACATTAGGATGCAGGAGGATTTAGGAAAGTGGAGACAGTTAGTTGGTTCTACAGGAGAGTGGGAGAAATAGACCCTCAGCAGAGACCAGCCCAGTGGGACTAGGTGCAATTGCAGTTCATCACTAGATAGTTTGTTAAGGATGTGAGAGCGAATTGACTGAGGAGGGTGACAGATTTGGGATGGTAGTTGATTCAAAAGTTTAGGTAGTCAATGTGAAAAGCCATTTGGCCTGACATACTGCCTCTAGGAATATATTCAGGGAGCGTGGGTCATCAGATCTAAGGGTGTATTGTAGACAGCGGGGCAGCTAAGGAGGTAGGCAGGAGCGTTCCTAGCCAGAATTTTGAGGTGAATTTAGCCGCATGCATGGTTCTCCTGTCACCAAGGGTGGGAAAGTTCAGAAAGTGGTAGAGTGTGCAGTGGTGGGTCAAGGCAGGAGCATCTAAGGCAAACCGACAGAAGGAGTTGAAAGAGGTCCAGCCTTGATAAGAGGATTGGGGCAGCTCCATGTACTAAGTCAAAGTAGTCAAAAATTGGCATAATCATTTATGTACCAATTAGCATCTTGCTTAAAGAGGATACATTTACTGTTTGGTATAGGCCCCTAGCTTAGGCTGGAGTTTCTTCTGAATGGCATCGATGTGTACCGAGAAATTTAGGTTTCTGTCCAGCCAAACTCCGAGGTGTCAGAAGGAGGAGGTGTCTTCTAGTACAGTCCCATCTAAGGTGTAGAAAGTGGGTAAGGAGGAGAGCCTGACTAGCCTCTGCCAAGTTCCAAAAGTCATAGAGACTGTTTTCTTTGAATTTAGGATGAGGTGGTGCTTTCTAAACCAGTATTGTATATTGTTGAAATCCATTTGGAGCCTGGGTGACATCAGGGACTGATTTGCCTGTTGTATATGGTACCGTGTCATCTACATACATGTGTATGTTTGTTGTTGTGCAAGTCAGAGGGAGATCGTTAAGGAAGATTGAAAAAGAAGGGGCCAGGTACAGAGCCCTGGGGACTCCGTGGCAATGGGAAGTGATGGGGAGATGGCATCAGCCATTCGGACAGATTGGAATCTGCCTGACAGATAAGACTTAAACCAATCTGTGGCTTTAGGGGAAAGACCAGCTGATCTGAGACATGATAGGAGTAAAGGGTGTGAGATCATATCAAAGGCCTTGGCTAG
Source organism: Neoceratodus forsteri (assembly GCA_016271365.2). Lineage (NCBI taxonomy): Eukaryota > Metazoa > Chordata > Ceratodontiformes > Ceratodontidae > Neoceratodus > Neoceratodus forsteri. Next base: position 6,029,298 of record CM028129.1, read on the forward strand.
GTCTATAAAGATAGCAGAGGTTATGAGGCCATTGTCCATACCCGTAGAGATAGCGTCAGTCAGCTGTAGCAAGGATGTGGTGGTGGAGTGGTGCTTTCTAAAACCAGATTGGAATGGAGTGAGAAAGGTGGAGTCAGTAAGATAGGAGGAGAGTTGTTCAAGTACTATGTATTACTGGAGTTTAGCCAGGGTAGGAAGGAGAGAATAGGGTGGTAGTTGCTAGGGAGGAAGGATCACCTCCTTAGGAGAGAGTAGAACTGGCATGTTTCAAGCTCGGGACAGAGGACGAGACAAAGGAGAGGTTTAATAAGAGGGAGAGAGGATAGGTAATAGCACGAGCAGACAGAGAGGGAGCTTTGGTCCAGCCATCCGGCAAGGAGCCTTTGGCAGGGTCGATGGACAAGAGGGCTTTTAAGGCAGCAACAGGGGAGATATGTGTGTGAAAAAAAGGGGATAGAGGAGGAGGGGCTGTGAGAGGAGGGAGCAAGCGGACAGGTGGCCACTGAGATGGTGGGCAGCTGGAAACTGTAAAGGGCAATAGAGGGCAGCTTGGAGCACAGAGGCACAAGATATAAAGTGGTTATTAAAGCATTCAATGACTGCCATGGGTTCAAATGACTGAGTAATTTAAGCTTAAGGGCAGGGGTGGGGGGGTTTGGTGGAAGGGGAAAAGAGTGACTGAACAACTTTCCAAAACTTAGAAGGATTCTTTGTGTTTGCTTGGAAGGTAACCTGGTAGTGTTCGGCTTTGGCCAGCCGAATAGCTTTGGTGCACTTATTTCGTAGCTCCCTGTAATGTTGGAGATCCCTGGGACAGTTGGTTGCCTTGTGTTTACGCCATGCAGTATTACGGGCTCTTTGACAGGATAGGAGCTCAGGTGATACCCAGGGTAGGAGGTTTCCATGGACTCTGGTTTTACGTAGGGGGCATGTAGATTCCAAACTTGAAGAAATTTGTCACTGAACATCTGGAGAGCAGCATCAATCAAGGAGCAAGCTGCGAGTGGGAACCAGACAGAGTGGGTGAGGTCACAATGAAGAGGTCGAGTGTCAAGAGGGGGTAGGCACGGGTTAGGAGGATTTTGTGTGGCATTTTTGCCTGTGTATTTTGCACCATGTAAACAGGATGGTGGTAACTTAGTGCATCAGGCAGAAGGCGGTGGCCTTGACCCTGTGGGGATGCATCATGAGGACTAGGTCTAGAAGGGAGTGGTTTTTAGTTTTGTTATTCAGTCGAGTAGGTTCCTGTATTAGCTGTGTTAGATTTAGTGATGGTGTTGAATACATGAACAGGAAGGGTACCTATTCCATCAACTGCCAGGTGGTGTGCAATGCCACAGGGTGTATCATCAATGTCTATGCCATGCACCTTGGGAGTACACACGATGTATTCATCTGGCACCAGTCTATCCTGTGCTGCAGAATCAAGGGTAGTGTCATCCCCACAGGGCACCTACTTGGTGAGTTGTGCAGGAGGCATGCCTACACCATGAACACTGTGATACAGCACACAGCCGCTGGTAGTGCATGGGTGGAGTGACAGGGACAGTGCAATGGCCAAATGCCATGCAGAACTGTGGAACCAGAAGATGTGCCAGACAGGTACACACAGATACAGAGATACTGATGTGGAGGGCTACAGGGCAAGCATGGAATGGGCACAACACAGCAACCACATGCTGCACTATGAGGAGCAACAGATACCCACAGGCACCACCATTGTACAGGTGATCGATGAGCACAATAGATGGACAGGACAGAGGCATGTTGCCCATGAAGCAGGGATTGGGGCCCAGAGGCCTAGGGAGGTGTTAGACAGGCCGGTGCCAGCCAGGCCACAGGAAGGACACAGTTATGGGGTCCCGCAATGGAGGGACAAGGTCTGCTCATGTGGGGTGGAGGGAATGGCATACAGGTGGACAGGTAGTGGTAGTATAAACAGTCAAGGTGTGGTGGGGGTCAGAACAGGCCATGCGCACACCAGAGTGCAACTAACACTTGTGTCTTGCCCCCTCCAGGTGATGGTGCATTCCTCCTCTGACCATGGCTGCCCACACCCATAAGGCGGCCAAGCAGTGGGGCAGAGAAGAGATACAATGAGACACATACCGCAACAAGTAATATTATTGAGCATGTGTTTGACATGCTGAAAGTGTGTTTCCATTGTCTAAACAGGACCGGTGGTGCCCTACAATATAGCCCTAAAAAATCCTGTGGCATATTCCTGGCCTGTTGCATGCTACACAACATAGCCATTGACCATGGATTACCTGTCCAGGTGGAGAAGGGCGACAGTTCAGATGAGGAGGAACCCCAGGAAGGGGGTGAGCAGCAACACATGGAGAGGAGGACCCAAGGCTGGCAGCCTGAGCCAGGAGGCACCGGGACATCATTGTGGAGGAGCATTTTGGACAAAGCAGGTGAGTAACCCAGGATGAATGAGTTGTGCAGCAATGAGAAACACACACACACACACACACACGCACACACACACATAGGCAGACACTGCACAACAGATGCAGATTGCACTGCAGAGCACACACAATCATGCACATGCATCCACAACAGTGCCGCCAAGGACAGAGAGGTGCATCACGGCATTACAGAGACTGGCATGGATCAGAGGGTATGTGCTGTAACACAAGCATGCCAGACACAGTGCTGCACTCATCACACTGATGCCACATAGTACAGCACCACTGCCCCCACACATGGCCTGTACTACACACAGCACAGGCAGGGGTGGCACCAGGGTGCATGTGTGCCACACCATGCAGCCCTGGCCACAGCCAGCCTGGTGCATGGTGGATAAAGGCAGCAGGGAACATGAACCTGTCAACCATACCTGGCAGGACTCACAGTGTGTCAGTAAAGCCGCCATAGCCATGTTGGTGGCCACGCCCTGACTGGGAAGCAGCCACAGGCAGCTCACCAGCCACAGGGGGTGTTGACACCTCCCTGGCAGGGGTCGACTCCTGAGAATGGGACCGAGTCCTCATGGGTGTGTCCCTCAAGGAAAACAGACTGGATCCTGGCATCAGCCCAAATGGTGTCACCCAGCATCGTCCCCAGTGGGGTGCTCGTGTTACTGCATGGTGCACGGTTGGACCCACTGCAACCATGAGACACCAGGGATGCAAAGCCCACCACAATGTTCTCTGAAATCTGATCCAGCAATGCAGTCATGGCCTCCAGCAGTTGGCGTAACTCGCCAAGCAGCTAGGCATGTCCCATGGCCTCTTGCTCCACCAGTTGCCCAACCTGCACACACAGTCCATGGAGCTCCTCCCTGAGCATCGCCAGGCCCACCATGGTTTCCCGCAGGAGACAGATGTGCTCCTTGAGCCTGTCAGTGGGTGTTGTTTTTGGGGCTGGTCGCTGACAGGCAGGGTGTGTCCCGGACTGCTGTGCCACATCCCCATCCGGGAACACCACACAGGAGGCCACTGTTTGGGTGGAGACTGGACAGTGTCCCCCACTGGTCATTGCAGCACCTTGCTGGGCTGGGCTGGCATTCCCATACCCCACAGCAGCGCCCTGTCCCTATCCACTGCCAGCTGCTGCAGCAGCAGGTGGCAGGGGATGCACAGGGGAGCATGCGTATGGGCACAGGACCACCAGCACTGCCTGTTGCCACCTGTGTGTGTACCAGACAAGTGGGAGTCCATCTGCTGCCTGTGCATCCCTCAACAAGGGTTATGTCATCATCGATATCATCATCATCCTCCTCCACCAAGGTTGGTGCAAGCACGGTGAGTTCCTCCAGCATGAGAATGCAGGACAACGGGTCATCAGCAACCAACCCCAATATGTTCAACAGATCATTTGCAGGTGAAGGCCACATGCACCAGCCAGGGCACCAGAGGATGTGGATGGCACCTCATCATCCTCTGCTGATGCCATGGGGCCTGCCCCAGCTGGCAGCCCCCTTAGGCATGATGGAGCTGAAAGACAGAAAATAAACATGGTTAGTGACACATGTCTGTATAGCAGGTAGACAGCTAGACAGGGGAGATGTGTGCATGTGGACCACACGTGTGCCTGTGACGTGACACATGCCTGGGACTACCATTGTGGCCTGTGTACCACTGACGCACTGGTGATGTGAGACATGCATGTGTGCAGGTTTGCGCACACATGGCGGTGTGTGGCACAGGGCCACAATGCACAGTCTGTTGCCAGGCCATCCCCCCCCACACACACACAAAATGGCCCTGCCATAGTACCTTCAGCCCTACTATTGCACACCTGCTCACAGTGGCCAGATGGTGCATGAGCCTTCTGTGGACAGCCATGTGGCTCCACAACCAACATGGTGTCCCCTGAGGGCATGCATGGCCATTGTCGGCTTGTGCTGTTGTGCCAAACAACCCTGTGTCCTTCACCATGGCACTGTTGAGGCACAACAGCACACATGAGGCAATATGTTCCCATGGTGCGGCTGTGCATTCACAGCAGCTCAGCATGGTACACCATTTACATGGTACAGGCCCTGTGTGGCATACCAGGCACACCTGTGGCTGACAGTGCTGCGATGGGATGCCCCAGTCTGGAACCCCTCCCCTGGGACACCCATGACAGATGCCAGGTTGAGGGTGGGCACGAGCAGCTCCTCTGTTGGCATGAGGACCAGTGCTGAGGAGGGGCTCACCACAGGTGTGACACGGATACCCGAAGGGTGACCACCTTCTCCTTGGCCCTCCACTTATTAGTGTTCATCTTTTCATGCACTCCTGGGAGTGCAGCTGAAGCACCCATGGGTGTTTACATATGTGCGACCTCCTCCCAGCCCTTGCCCTCTCCTGCTGGGTCTCTGTGGTTCCTGAGAGCAGCCCCTCCCTCTCTATGTAGGCATCCACCAGGGCACGACTCTCATCCCCAGTGAAGTTTGGCCTCACACTGTTTTGTCGGCTCCCCTCTGTCTCACTATTAGACGCTCTGTCACCTGTGAACATGAATGGGGAAAGCATGAGTACATGGGCAGCATGCCCTGAGTTGTACAATGTCACACATAATGCAGTACATACAAGGCTGTAGTAAAAGAATGTAAACAAACCTACCTTTCAGACTGCAATTCCTGTCAGTGAACTGTGGTGTGGTGTGGTGTGGCACTTTTATCACTCAGCTCATGCAAATGAGACCTGGAGCATCCAGTAATGAGCTGCTAATTAGTTGACTTGCTCCTTAATTGCTTAATGAGGTGATTAGCATATCCTGGCTGAATATTGCAGAACTGCTCCTGGCCCATCTCAAATTGTGCCGAGCATCTGAGATGTGCAGAGCATCTCTGCGGTACATTACCTGCACATGTGCAATGTGCAGTACCACAGATTGACATGTGCTGGTGGAGCACGCCGTGTTTTGTGCATCCCCTGTGTTGCACCATTGGCTGACATAGCACATGTTTGAGGACTTGTGCAATGCACATGGCTGTAGCAGTATGGCAGTGCCATCCCCAAGATGGCACTTATGTGCATATGGGACGCATGGTCACTGTATGACCCTATTTTTCCACCAGGCCTTTCAGTATTATGCATGTGTGGTGATGCTGCCAGTGTGTATCAATAGCGATGCCTATCATGCATGTGCATGGTGCACGTGCAGACCGTACAGTGGACCCACTGTGCAACAGGCATGACCTGGCCACATTGCTCAGAGTGCCTGCTGTACAGTGCAACACACTGCTAGGCTCTTTGGTGACAGAATGGCATGTGCGAATGAAGGGAGGCCCAGGGCTCTCATCTGGTCTGAGGTGGAGTTGGCAAACATGGTGGCACTTGTTGCCCCCTGGAGGAACAGTTGTTTGGGGCTGAAGAGCTCCAGGTGTCATGGTTCTAGGTGTGGGCACATGTTGCCAGGATGTTGGAGATGAGAACCAGTGTGACCAGGACAGGGGAGCAGTGCAGGCATCAGTATGGTGACCTGAGGAGGAGGGATCCTGACAGGCTTTGGATGCTGCAGTACCAGGCCTACAGGGGGGTGGTTCCATGCCCAGGTATGTATGTGCTGTGTGCACGCTCTCTTTGCATGCCCTGGGGTGGTTTGGGGTATGTAGCAGGTGCATGTTTCCCTGCCCACATGGTGGCTTGGGCATAGGTTGCAGGGCCAGGATGTCGGTACCATGCATGCCATGGTTGCACCTGTGTGGACCAGTGGACCACTGTGCAATTGCCATGGCACTGTGGCCCCACATTGTGGTGTGCACCTCAGATGGGCACACAGCATGCTGCACCATGCTGCATCGTGACACCATTGGGGGGGGTTGATTGTTCACGCATGGTGCTCACAGTGCTGTTCCATTGTGTTTCCCTTGCAGGTCAGCTGGAGCGGTGGCAGGCCCGTCCAGGGGCTGATCAGCGGTCCCAGGTGGTGGGTGCAGGGGCACTGTCACAAGTTCCCAGGCGTGTGGCAGGTAGGTGCAAGACACGTGCTGCATCTGTGTGTACTTGGGACATGGGTGGGTGGGGGTGCATTGTCCACAGTGAGTCATTGCCTGCTTCCTGTGTATGTTCATGTGGTGGCAGTCTTGTACACATGGACCATTGTGTTGGCAGCGTGTGGTTGTCCTGTTGTGCCCATGGCACTTGTGTTCTGGACCCCTGTTGCCATGTCTAATCCCAGCTGTGGGCACCCACTGTTGCTCACATGAGGTCACCTCAGGGCCCGTGTGTGTGGTGCACAGGTGGGGCAGGGTCCCATGCTGTGGGAGGAATGGACACATGTCCTTTGGTGACTTACTCTGCCTGATCACTGTTTCACATTCCATGCATTGTGTGGCTCTGTGTCCAGGCATGCTGTTGGTATGTGCTGTGCATGGTGTATTGACAAACCTCTGCATGAGGCCAGCCAGCATCAGGCATGCATGCTCAGCCTGTGGGGGGGGGGGCTACCTATGCTGATGTGGGCCGTGGCATTGAATCTGTGTTCTCTGTTTCCAACATAGGACATCAAGCTCATGCAGATGGTGGATGGCACCCTAGTGTTTTGGACGGTGGTGGGATGGTACATCTGCAGAAGCTAATTGTGTCCATCTACCAAAGGCAGGGGCCCAGCTGCGAGTTTCAAGGAGGCAAATGTCATTGATGGGGCTACTTGTTTATGAGGTCTGGGAGCTGCACCGTGTTGGAGGGCCTGATGGCACAAGGCCAGGGACAATAGGCCAATATGGACAAATCCACCTCTACATGGCCCCAGTGTTCCCAGCCGCACACCCGCTCCCCATTGTACATAGTTATCTCCCTGCATCCCACCTTCCACCCATCCCCACAGTGTTATATTTTTATACTGTTTTCTAGGTTAATAGTGGTTGTTGCTGGTTTACATGTTGTTACTTCACTTTGTATTGTTGTGGTTGTTGTGGCTGTTTTTTGGACTGTTTTGCTGTTCATTATTGTTATTAAATATTTTTCATGCTACGTGTGTGTGTGTGTGTGTGTGTGTGTGTGTTCCTAACAATACAGTTGTTCCAGTCACCTGTTGTTGTGCATGGTTGAACGACCACCTCTTCCATACCACTGCCCATTTGTGTCAGTGCCTTGGCACAACCAGCCAGCATCACCATCTTGTTGTACCACACTCTGTTTGATGTGCAGTCCCCTTGTGCCACCTATGGGGTGTCCATAATTGCTGCTCACATTGTAATGTACACATAGCCCCAGTTACAGTGCTGTGCACTCCTCTAATGTTTTCCTGGTCCCTCCTGCTGCTGTGGGCAAGTGCCACATGTGTGGGTATGCTGCTATCCGCCTGTGTACCAGTCCACCTCTGGACCACTGTGCCTGTGCTGTGGCTACCGAGACTGCCCTGCTTGGTTCCTCTGCACTGTTGTCAGGGTGCATGACTTGTCCAAATAGTCCTTTGGTCCTCTAGTGCTGGTGTGCTATGTCCCTGCACTCCTCTGTGCCATGCATAGCGTGTTCCTTGGTCTCCAATGTTGGTGGTGGTGGTGTCTGTGTGCCGTCTCGTACTATGCCCATGGGGTCTGGATCTGGGTCCATTGTGCACTTTGTCAGTGCCTTCCTCCACCCCTTTGGTCTTGGGTTGCTTTCCTTCCTACTGTGGCTGTTGTACCTCACTAATGTGCCATTGCACATCCTTCCCTGTTGTTCCATTGTCCCAGGCCAGGTTGTTCCTTTTGCTATCTTCAGTCCTGCCCAGTTGCTCCGGCGCATCTCAGTTGCTGAGCATCCGCAATGCCTTTCGAGGCGCAGTTTGAATATCTAGGCCTAAGTATATGTGGGGTAAACATATGAAATGTTCAACATTTAATAGCAAAAATATTTGAGGTTATCAATTGGAATGTTTTGTTTAAACCAGTTTATTTCCTTAATTCTATCTACACTTTTCTACTGCAACTTGCTGTATTTATTTTCAATGCATTTTATCCGAACAGTTAAGCTTTCTGATAATGGAGATGGCGAAGGAGGAATATGATGATTATGTCATATATTTCTTGCTATTATTTTAAATTAGTATTTTGTAAAACAGACAATAATGACTTGGTGACTCACAAGACTTTTCTCATTCTGTCCTTTGTCTTGCAACAAATGAATTATGAAAATAATGAAGTCTTCTTTCAATCCACATGCTCCATAGCCAGTGGCATTGGTGTTGGCACAAAATGACTTGGCAAAGACATGTCAGCCAACATTTTAGCCATGGTTGCACCCATGACCTGAAATGCATTATTAGACAAGTATTTTACTTCTTTTGATGAACTTATTTCTTACTGAAATACATTGGATGGAATGCTAGAATTCTATTGGATTGTTTTTTATTAACAGTTTGAAATGTAAAGGTGATGACTCACTAGTTTTAATGCACATACAAAACAGTTATTAAAAATGTAGAAAGTGTTGTAATAACACTTTTAAAACACACTTAATAAAACAGATGATTTCCTATTTAACCTGTTGTATTGTCTACTGTCAAAGCAGGGTCAAATCTCTCGGTGACATCATTTCGCGTCAGGACCCTACAACACATGGAGGCCCCCAGCCCTTAATTACAGGCTGATTTACATATGAATAACTCTGAACTGCAAAGAGAAATGCGGATACTGGGTGGTTGTCGCTTTCATAGCTGCTGCCTGAGACACCTAGACTGGACTCCTTACTAACAAGGTGCAGCATTGCCGATACCCAATCGGAACACGAGCACTTTCCTGCTCTAGCGCTGATTGGCTCCTGCAGTCTGCTCCTGTGTCTCCCTCAATATTAAGCTAAAGTCTGATTTTCTGTCTAAAACCTGCACAAAAAAGGCTCTACTTACTTATTGCCTAACAGTTATGACCTCTATTTTTCCTGTTTAGAGTGTCAGAGTTGGGACTCTGTTTGAGTACACTCCTTTCTGAATTTCTGTGGTTGGACCAGTCTTTAGGCATCAAGGAATACCTAATTCTGTTGTCCGCTGTTTTGGTCCTCCTGCTGGTTCAGATGTTCCATTGTCCATGGCCCAGTACTTAATACCGACCTTCTTCTACCCCTGCCAAGGATATGAGTCTCCACGGGCTCCTGCCCATAGATGTGGAAAACCCAGGCACCAGGCGGTTTGTGCTGCCTCTACCGCCACCTGAGAACCTAAGCTTGGACTCTACATTAGCAAGGCACAGCATTAGCAGCCATCCAATTGGAACGTAAGTGCTCTTTGGCGTTGGCTTTCGATTGGTTCCTGCAGTCTGCTTCTGTGTCCATTTCTAAACCAAACATAAATCTGATTTCCATGCCGAAATTTGCCAAAAAAGAACTGTAATTACTTTTCTCCTTGACTGTTAAGACCCTTATCCTTCTGTTTAGAGTGTTACATTTAGGGATACTGTGTGATTACACTACTTTTGAAATTCTGTGCTTGAGTCAGCTCCCTACACGAGTGGCCAATCACTTCTCCCTACTATAGTTCCTACTAAGCCTCATCTTAAGTCCTCCTTAAATATTACAGAAGCACTCTGAACTGATATGACTGATGTAACATTGAGTACTTACCTTGCATTAATTGTTCTTTATTTGTGTTATCTGGATCTATTGTAAATATCTCTGTATGCACTGTACCATTTGACCCGGAGCTTAGCAGGTCCATCTTGTAAATGAGCTTGCTCAACGATGTTCGCCCGGATAAATAAAGATTTTTGATTGATTGATTGATTTTCACTGATAAATACAATGGCTCACTCACATTTGCCTTTTATGGGCTTTCAAACTTTAAGAAATTCTGAAGATGACAGTTCCCCTTTAAGTTAGTACTGTTCTTATTGGTCAAATTTACCTGGTTATGTTAGCATAATGTTTTATAATACGGTAACTTCTGGGAAGGTTAGGGCGCATCACGAAGGCTTTCTTTTCAACTTCTAATTACATAGTAACATAGAATTTGACAGCAGATAAGGACCGCTTGGCCACCTAGTCTGCCCATTTCCCTACCTATTGGATAAGCTGCAGATCCTAGTTAACCAACAGCCTACTACTTCCTACCCCCCCTCTAGAATTGCTCTATGTCTGTCCCATGCATTCTTGAATTCCCCCACTGTTTTTGACCCTACAACCCCTCTGGAAGGCTGTCCCATTTCACCACTCTCCATGAAAAATACTTCCTCACATTGCCTCTGAGCTGTCCCCCCTCTATCTTCAAATTGTGCCCACTTGTTCTTGCACATCTCTTTTTCTGAAAGATGCTACCCTTCTGGACTTTGTTGATTCCCTTGAGGTACAGTAGTTAAAAGTTTCTATCATGTCCCCCCTCTCCCTCCTTTCCTCAAGGGTATACATATTAAGCTCCTTCAGTCTCTCTTCATGTGGCTTCTGGTGCAGACCCTGCACCATTTTAGTTGCCCTCCTCTAGACTGCCTCCATCCTGTCTATGTCCTTGTGGAGATGGGGTCTCCAGAACTGCACACAGTACTCCAGATGGGGCCTCACCAACTGTCTGTACAGAGGGATAACAACTTCCTGTTTTCTACTGGTGTTGCTTCTCCCTGTGCATCCCAATATCCCCCCAACCCTCTTTACTGCCTTCTCACATTGCTTGCCTACCTTTAGGTCATTTGATATGACTATCCTCTGGTCCCTTTCCATTTGTTGTTAGTCCCCCCATTGTGTACTCTGCACATGGGTTTTGTTTCAGGTGCATTGCTTGCACTTCTTTACATTGAATCTAAGATGCCATACTCTTGACCATTCCTCCAACCTTACCAAGTACCTTCTCATCCTTTCCACCCCTCCCCCTTGTGTATCAACCTTGTTGCGGATCTTGGTGTCATCTGCAAAGAGGCATACTTTTCCTTCCAGTCCCTCTGCAATGTCACCTATAAAGACATTAAGGAGGACCTGTCCCAGTACTGAAACTGCGGTACCCCACTAGTGACCCTCCTTTCTTTGGAGTGGACTCTGTTTACTAATACCCTCTGCATTCTATTGTCCAGCCAATTCTTTACCCAGGTTACCACCCTAGGACCCACTCCCAGGCTGTCTAACTTGTTTACTAATCTTTTGCATGGGACTATGTCAAATGCCTTGCTAAAGTCTACGTAGGCTACATCCACAGCACCTCCCTGGTCTACTATTCTGGTCACCCAGTCAAAGAAATCTATTAGATTTGTCTGACATGATCTTCCCTCTCTGAATCCATGTTGCCTTGGGTCCTGTGCCCTGCTGGCTTCTAGGTACTCAACAATTCTTTCTTTCAGAAGTGATTCCATCATCTTCCCTACCACTGAGGTCAAGCTAACAAGTCTGTAGTTTCCTGCCTCTGCCTTGCTCCCACTTTTGTGAAGGGGAATCACATCCACCTTTTCCAGTCCTCAGGTACCACACCATCTTCCCATGATTTGTTAAAAAGGGTAGTCAGTGGTGTTACTAGTTCTCCCCTTAGTTCTTTTAGAATTCTAGGGTGAATCCCATCAGGCCCCATTGCTTTGTCCACCTTCAATTTTAGGAGTTCTTGCAGGACCCTTTCTTCTGTGAATGGACTGGTATCGACCCCCCATCCAGAGTGTTTCAATTGTTTGGTTTAGATTCCTCCCCCTCATCTTCTTTTGTGTATACTAAGCAGAAGTATCTATTCAGCATCCCTGCTTTTTCACTGTCACCATCTGCCCACCCTCCTTCCCCTTTATTAAGCCTCACTATCCTTCCCTTGGTCTTCTTTTGCTCCGTAAAGTACCTATAAAAGCTTTTACCCCCCTTCTTAACTGAGTTGGCTATCTTTTCCTCGGTTTGGGCCTTTGCTATTCTGACTGCCTTCCCTACTTCCTTCTGTTTTAACTGGTACAGTTCTCTGTCCTGCTCCTTCTGTGTTCCTTATACTTCCTGAATGCTACTTTTTCCCTAACCTTCCCGCACCTCTTTTGAGAACCATAGTGTTTTTTCCTTCATTTAGTTTTGTTTATTTGTTTCACACAAGGCTTGTTGCCTCTGTGATGGCAGTTTTGATTTTCCCCATTGTTCCTCCAACCCTCCTTCTTGTCCGTATGCTAGTGCTTTTCTGTACTGTCCCATATTGCCAAAGTCAGCTATTCCTAAAGTCCAATACCCTCACTTTTGTATGGCTTGACCCCTATGGCTGTGTTTATTGAACCACACTGTTTGGTGGTTGCTTGTTCCCAGATGGCTTTCTACATCTAAATCTGAGATCTCTCTCTGTCCCCATTTGAGACTACCAGGTCCAAGATTGCTCCCTCTGGAGTGGGTTTCAACGTTAGCTGTCTGAGACATTCCCCTGCAGGGCATTGAGAATAACCCTGCTCTTGGATGTGGCTGCAGCAAAGGTGCTCCAGTTAACATCAGGCATATTCAGGTCCCATCAACAATATCTCCCTTTTCTGCCATTCTAAGGATGCTTTCTATCATTCCATGTCAGTTCCTCCCCTGAGACGGGATCTGTATACAACCCCCATGCAGATTGTGGTGCCATTTCCTGTCTCCAGGGTGACCCATAGTGCCTCCTCTACTCTCTGTTTACACTTTAGTTCCATTGCTTTGATCCCTTCCCTTACATAGAGAGCTACTCCTCCTCCTCTTTTATCCTCCCTGTCCCTCCTATAGATTGTGTACCCTGGTATGTTGACATTACAGTCATGGTTCTTTGTGTACCATGTTTCTGTGACTGCCACAATATCCAAGTATCCCTCTTCCATCAAGGATACTAGTTCAGGGACAGGGAGCTTGTTACCCAGACTACGGGCATTGGTACTCATTACCCTCCATTTTTTGATGGCCTTACCCCTTTTAGCCTCCTTCCTGTCCTTACTGCCTTTGTAAATAGTTCATTTGATCATATGCCCAAAAGCATTACATACCAGTTCCTACACATATTTTTAAAATGGATTTAAATTAAAATAGATTTGCACCATTGTGTATAATATTTCACATACTATAGGATAAAGCTGAGGTTAGTTGTAAGGATTATGTAGTAGTGAGGGCTGGAAAAGGATCACCAGAAAGAACTACAGTTTTAAAGGCTGCAAGCATGCAGTCAAGAATGCCCATCAAAGCTACCACTTGTAACGCCAACTACCCAGATTCTGGAGTGAACCTGGAGCATCAGAGTGTCAGCCGTGGGGGAGGATATACTGTAGCATCTTCCTGACAGCTCTCTTCTCCTCCTCCAGGTGGGGTGGGTGAAGGCTCTCAGCAATATTCTGACTCCCAGAACTGGTTGGGAGTCAGTGTGTCCAACAGTCTTAGCAATGCTGGGATTGGTGGTTGTGGTGAATGTTGACATGCAGCATGCAGGAGCACATGCTGCATGCCACTGATCATTGGACACCCACATCGCTAGAAGCAACACAGCAAGTGAAAAATCCCCTTAGCCAAGCATCATGAACCCTGGTTTCCAGTTCCACTCTCTTTGCTGCCTAGGGACACTAGATTAGTATTTCTTTACTCTCTCCTCTCATCCAGGTTACAGCGGTCTCCTGGTAAGTTCCTGAGAATTCATTATAAGTAGTATTGGGGGGCAACCACTCTGAGAAGGCAGAGTTCTTGTCACAGGTGATTGCTGCAAGGGTTAACAGGCCAGTCCATCTCTTCCACTCTGTGGATAGACTGTTGCATCCAGCCTGCCTACCGTTCAGTGGAGTATTGACACATAAGCAATGCAAGGAGTTTAGACAGTTTTTCCTTGACAGGGTATCCTCTGTTTGTTCCTCGGTCTCCTCAAATGGGCTGTCATGGCCCAGCACTGTATGGTCTGTGACTAATGGAGGCCATTGGTCAGCCTGGGAAGAATTTCACCCTGTTCTGACTGAGAAGATTCTCTGGGTGATCATGAAGTTGCATCCCACCTTCTGTTCAATGGATCCTAAACTGACCCAGCCTTTGTTAGACTGTTGGGAGTCTATTAGTCTGGCTATTACTGAGATTGTCCAGTGTTTGCTTAGAGAAGGTGTGTTTCTGATGGCCATGAACAGGGCTGTTGTAAGACCTTTCTCAAGAAACCTTCTTTGGATCAGGATCAGGAGTGTAGCCAAAATTTTAAACTTGTACTCAAAACTGATGCACTGTTTCCCCCCATTATGTAAACATAAACCAAAATGTGTGCTGCCACACACACCAACAGTAAGCCCTCCTCTCCCTCCCATTTGCCATGTCTGGTTCAAGTAATCAATTTCTTCCTGTAAACCTCTTTGTTTTGTTTTTCTTCCTGCCTGGTAAGTTGTTCTTGTTTGTGTATTTGGCTGGTGGCTTCAGTGCCACATAGCCAACAACAAAACAAAAGTCATAATGTGCTTCCTTTCCTCTGTTTGTTGCCCTGCCTGATTTTTACTGTACTCTGCTGAGTATCGTGCGTATGCCTGCCAACACCCTGGTCTGGATATCTTGGCAAATTTCAGGCCCATCTCTAAGCTTCTCTTTTGGAAAAGGTTATCAGCAGGGTTGATGGTGATGCAGCTGGAGATACACCTAGAGGCTTTCTCTATGAGCCCATTTCAGTCTGAATTCAGAGGTGTCAGAGCACAGAGACTGCACTTACTAGGGTACAGAATGACTTTCTTCTGGCCAGAGATAGAGGGAATGTTTCATCTTGGTTCTTCTCATTCTCTCATCACACTGTAGATCCTGTGATTTTAACAGCTCGACTGAGGGACTTCGTGAGGCTTGTTAGGATGCAGAATGATCTTCTGGCTAGAGATAGAGGTGAATGTTCCATCTTGGTTCTCCTGGACCTCTTGTCAGCATTCGACACTGTAGTTCATGGAATCTTGGCAGCTCGACTGGCAGCTCACCTCAACAAGGATTGGGTGGTAACAGAGTGGGAACTACTAAGAAGAGGATATAGTTTAGAAACAGCTACAGTACATGTGTCTTTTAGTTTAACAATAGCTATCCTTTTGAAGAAGATCTGGAGTATCTGAAGCATGGCTGGACTGAGCAGAGGGGTAGCAGGATTAAATGCTGGGCCCACTGAGTATACAGCCAGAGACAGGGTGAAGAAATCTGGCATCATTATGGACCACAAGCAGACTATGGAATAACAATTGTCTGCTGTGCTTCATAGTGGTTTCTTTCATCTTAGGAACATGGCCTGGATCAAGCCCTTTCTCAGCCCTCACAACATGAAGTGCCTGATGCACACTTTGTAACATCTAGTCTGGATGACTGTAAGGCTCTGTATCTCAGGCTATCTGGAGGTTTGATACCCCACTTGCAGCTGGTGCAGAACACCATGGCTAGATTGATTGCCGGAGTTTCTCACTCCGAGCATATCTCTTCGGCTCTGCATATGTTGCACTGGCTGCCTGTGAGGTGGCACATCTCCTACAAAATAGGTTTGCTAACATACAAAGCACTACATAACCTGGGTCCTGGCTACATAAAAGAGTTCCTATATTCATATGCTCCTTACCGCCCTCTCCACTCTTCTGAGATAGACCTCTTCAAGGCACCCTGATCTTGTGTAAAGCTGTCTGAGGATCATGCTTCGGTGGTGCCTGCTCCAGTTTTCTGGAACAAGCTGCCATGAGGAGCTTAGGAGGCCCCCTCAGTTGACAGTTTTAAGCAGGTCTAAAGCACTATCTCTTTATAACAGCTTTCCCAACTGATACCTAACCTGCTATTATATGAATGGTATCACATATTGACAGTAATGCACTGTGCGTGTTATTGTTAATATATTGCAAATAGTATGTTTTTTTATATTATACTCTATTGCTGTACTGTATACCCTGTATTGTTCTTATTGTGCTTTGTGTATCTTACCTAAGTCCATCTTGTAAATGAGTTGTACTCAATGGTGTTTCACCTGGATAAATAAAGATTGATTGACTGAATGGATTGATTAATATTGTGATGTTTAAGGCACCCAGAGTCTGTGGGATTGGTCATAAGAAATAAAAATACTGCTACTTTTGTCTCATACCACCAGCTTTCTAAGAAAAAACTTTTCTAATATTTTATCATTTGTGTCCTTTAACAGGATAAAGTGTAAAAATTTGATCCAGAAATCTGTCCTTTAAAATTGGTCACAAATACTGATTCCTATGAGTCTTTTATATAATGGGCACACTAGCTCATGATGCCTGAGTGCATCGACATCCCTGCAGCGCCATGGGGATAGACCTTTTCTCCAGTGGTGTTTCCTCAAATCTACCTAGCTGGACTGCTGCATGCATTACCTCAAATCTTAGTTTAATCAAAGTATTTCTTAATTTTTGATTTTTGTTAAGGGTTAAATATGGTTCCCACTAAAAAGTAATTTTTATTCTTGGTTATAAAATGGGCAAAGGATTTCAAGCAATCTAATGGGTTTATTAGCCGTCGTTAGAAGTATCTAATGTACAGCTAAAACAAGAACCCCACCCAGAATACACAGATCCATCTTATAAGTGCAATAAGCCACTCCGGGATGTCGTTAGACAGTTCTTCTTTATCACAACATTATTTGTCTGCTCCTTCATGGACCCATCAGGAGCTATGACCCCCCCCCCAGAGGGGTACGTCCTCTGGCCCATCGGAGCCATCAAGGGTCCTGCCAGGTCCCAGTATTTTCCTCCAATTTTCACCCCTGCCCCTGTGCCCGTGCAATGGGTGCAGCAGCTGCCTCCATGGAGGCAACCAAGCACACCTGGGCATGGGTCGAACCTCTCTTGTGCTGACACACACAGCACACAAGCCCTGCACCCCGAGGAAGGAGAGCAGTCCTCCAGATGCTCAATCTTTACCTCCCCGGCTGACACCCGAATGACCCAAGTCCATTCCCGAACCCGGGTTGCCCATGTGACATGAGGTGTGGTGTCCAGCACCTCAGCGCCACAGATCCAGCTTGTTAGACAGTTCTAATGCACAGGTAGGGGACTGAATGCACTCGGCCTGCATCCTTGTGCCTCACTATGCCGCCTAGCAATGCGTTAGAACTGTCTACTGCACACCGTTGTGTCTTATTGCTTACCTACAGAATAACTATCTGAGTATTATGAACATTTGATATTTCTTCCTGTTGGTACCTGTTATTTTATAATAATGCTTCCATTTACTCTTTCAGTTGGCTTGTCATCCAAGAGTTCCCACAGACAGCCCTGACAACAAGAAAATATTTAAATCACCTTTTAAAGACTACTTGTAGGTTGTATGTGCATACTGAGGAATGTTATTAATTTGGTTTCTCAACCATAAAGCAATATCAAACAGAAGCTGCATTAAATTAAAATTGTGTAAAAAAAATCAAATAATTGGGCACATGCTATAGGTTTTGCATAACTAGAAACAAGTTAATAGAGAGATAGCGTCAGAAAGGTGCACAATACAGTTGTGAAGCATTATTAAAGCAGGGAAGTGGATGGTGGCAAGTGGATTTGTAGGCCTAGTTGTCTTTAGATTGAAATCAGGGTCAATAAGCTGCTCAGATGCTGCTTTTTATACTGTAGGTAGGGGTGGAAGTGCTGGTTTTTGAGTTGTGCTCAGTTAGCTCTGAAACTCATTACCCTGAACTCTAGCTAAAATGTGAGAGAAACCCCCAAATTCTCTGTTTCTGATAAACGGAGAGAGTGGGCTGATGGGAGTGTGGAAAGTTCAGCAGAAACCTGAGACAGTTGAACGGTGCTCTGGCTGGCTCTAGTAGGATTAACCATCCTGGGTGTGACAGTTCAGCAGTAGGAGTCTTACAAGGCTGCCATTGTACTGTAACCCTTGTACGTTCTGTGCGTGCCATGCCCATCAAGATAGATAGAGGTCTGACGCAGTTTACATTGTGCCAAAGTAGGGGGAAGTATTTTTATTCCATAAATGCATATAGAATAATGTATGGGAATCTGAGAATAATGACATGCTTTCTATATGCCCAATGTTTGTAATGAATCACAAACCATGAGAGCAAAGCTTGAGAGATTTGCAACAAATTGACAGTATTTAAACAAGCATTTGTCAATGCCGAACGTTCGCTTGCAGGTATTTGCAGTGGTGTTTGGCATGTATGGTGCTTTACCCTAATGCCCTGTGCGATTGCTGGTATTTGCACAATAAATTTTCAGCATGACCTTTTTGTTACCCCCATTGTGCGCTACATAGGCGGAAACACGTTTTGGGCAGGATGTGAAAAATGACAGCTGTACTGCTCATAAGGAAGAGTGGTAAAATGGCAATGTTGAAAATCTGGAGTGAAAATATTGAAAATTCGCAAACTTACGAGCATGCATAGGAACTGCACAACGCATGCTCGTAAAACAGTTATTTTTAGGAATTTGTTCACCAAATTTTCAACATAGCCATTTTAAGATCTCTGCTCATGAACAGTGACACTGTGATTTTCTTAATGTGTCCCATACACTGAGTTCACACAGCGACTGTGCCATTGTGCGCTACATGGGCGGAAACACGTTTTGGGCAGGATGTGAAAAATGACAGCTGTACTGCTCATAAGGAGGTGTGGTAAAATGGCAATGTTGAAAATCTGGAGTGAAAATATTGAAAATTCGCGAACTTACGAGCCTGCGTAGGAACTGCGCAACACATCTGTATTCATAAGCCCGGAATGAAATATTCCTAAAATTGACCCCTGGCCTTTTTTGCTTTTTACTTGAGGAGTGAGGGCTCTTTGGTTCATTAGAAGGCACTACTGGTGTTGGTGCTGGGCCAGTATGTCTGTTGTTGCTGTGATAAGGCCATTTGTGATAAGGCCATTTTCCTTTGTTTTGTTTTTATTTTCAGTATATAAAGAGACAGTGAGAGTGGCACTACAGTCAATACATCAATCACATCATCACTTATCAACATTACATTAAATTATGTGACCTCTGAATGGCATATCATATACTTATTTTCATATATCACATCCATATATCATTCCATAAGAATAGGGTATGTCCTATCTATGTATAAAGTAACATCATGGAGGGCAGGGAGAAACATGGAAAATTATGTTAACAGTTACTTTAGGTAACGAAAAGGCCATTTTCCATGTTTCTCCCTGCCCTCCACGATGTCAGCACACAGAGGGTACAGTTCAGAGGCATAATGGCATGCCAGATGCACACTTGGCTGACAGCTTCCCTCCTACCCTGCTTTATGCTGCGCTACCACTTGTGATCACCCAGGTGACAGCACTGCCACAAAGGCAGCAGCCCTTCCTCCCTGGAGGAGGAGAGCATCCTTTGGGATGCTCATTCCTCTTTCCTCTTTCCTTGGCCAGCCTCTCGATGGCCCAGGCTGATTTATAAACAAGGGTTGCTGACATCATCAGCAATGGCCTTATCACTGTACTGACAGGCCACACCTCCCTCATATTTTATTTAACATAAAAAACAAGCACCAAACCATTACCCAAGAGCTTGGCTGGACACCCAACATGATGTCCCGACATTTCATATCATCTGGATGCTTCTTGAGAGGCGAAGTTACACAGCACTGATCCTCCATTAAATATACAAAGGCTCAATAATAGCTGTTTCACTGAGAAATGGTTAGCCTGTTTTGTATATTTTACTGTAGCATCTTTCACTGCAGTCAAGATCTGCGGTCAGTTGTTTGAGGTGGCTTTTGAGAAAAAAATTTCTTTGTCTCTTATGGGCACTAGCAAGTGATCTCTGTTATACATGGGGTGGTCAGACCCATGTAAAATGGACAATGTGGGCTTCAGGAATTTGACTGATATTAAGGTTAACCAGTTATGGTATATCACAGTAGTACAACACATCCAGTTAAACCATTCACACCAAGCTAATGCCAAAACAGCCATTGTTGGCTCCAGCCAGCTCTTGGTTTTGTATAGCTTCTTTGTCCTCCACCACCATCCACCTGATCCTCAGATCTGGGGTGTACTCCCAGTGGCACCCCCACAGCCCTGTCCTCCACTACCCTCCACCTACCCAGCTCATGGTAGGGGGATCTGCAGAGGACTGAGACTGTCACCAGCTGTCATCATGATGGTGATGGGTTTTAACAACCCATATTTCTACCTCCCAACTCATCTGACATCTGGTTGTGCCACTTGTCAGTCTCACATGTTACAGCACACTTGTGTGTAAGTGGAACCCCTCACCAGGCAGCAAACTCTCCAGATGGCAGCGGGGCTATTAAGGCAGCAGATTACGGGTATCTTCCCACTTGCACTGGTTTGTGCTGCACTTGGCAACACTCCTCAGCCCTGTCAAACACAATCCCAGCTCTCCAAGTCCACTGATGGAGACTGAGCTCTGAGCAGCCGAAGGAACTCAGCAGAGCAAAATTGATGTGCCTGACTATATCTTGTTACAGGTATGCCATTTTTGCCTAAAAGTTGTGAGTTAATGACAACTTAACTAGTGCTCTGGAGTTTACCGAACTAAGAAAGCATTTTTGTTTTATTTCCATTTGCATGGCTGACTCTGTCTGGGCATTTTAGAAAAAGTGGCGGCAAGTGGATCCAGAGTATAAGGTAAAGCTGGGAGTCGGTGTGGTGCTGTGGAACAAAAGGGGAAGATTACCAAAGAAGTATTGGACAGTTCTTGCCTATCGGTGAAGATGGAACAGAAGGGTGTGACAAGTGACTGTGAATGCATAGAGTGGCGAGGAAGTTTTGCAGGAGCGAGTGATTCTAGGAGTGTGATTAGAATCAATGAACAATGAATATATCAATGGATGAGCTTTTTACTAGTCACCAGTCAACTAGTCAAATAGGCACCAACCAACCATTAATAGAGTGGATGATTTAAGTTACTAGCTATATCCTATAGGCTAGATGTTACTTTATAAGAGGGCACAAAAGTACTGGCTTATCATTTTGGCTTAATTATGGTCCTGGACCTCTGTTTCCTTTTTAGTTTGGTAATCTAAACTTTAAATTTTAATATTATAGTGTACCATTTTACATACAAAAACAGGTGGTTTTGTGGACTTTTTCTACCAAGTGACCACACAACTACTTCTTATTTGTTGGATGGCAGGGGTTTCCTATAGTGGGGCTGAGACCATTTGGCACATATTTAGAGTGAGTTTTAGCATTCTGCATTCTGTCTTCAGCTTAGAGTGCTGTTGGTATATGTATTTAGTTATTGAGAACACTGAAAAATCTTTGCAGCTTACACTGCACCTTTGAAATATTATGCTGTGAGCATTTTCCATTCAATTCTCTGACCTGGTGGTTTGAATATTATCTAGCAGGGTGTGGTGATATAAATTTCTCAATCTGCTCTTTCTTTTCTGGTTTATTTGTTAGGAACTCTTAGCGTGGAAGTGAAAGAGGTGCTTCCTTTTGACCTAAGAGAATAAAGCATATTTTTGGCCAGAACTGGGTGTGTTATAAAATGGAATTTTGGTGAGCCACGATTTTGTGCTCACTATTATAAATTACTAAATTATTTTTATTTGTGTTCTTATTTTAGAGAGAACTAGATATTTTTTATCAGTTCTGGTTGGAGGGAAACTCTGCATACTTTTAAGGCCTTTCCTGGACTTTTGGTGCATTTTTATGTTGCTTGCACGCATGTGCAAAAAAAAAGTACCATCATCCGAGTTTTCAGAGGTGTGGCACCCTCTTCCAATTCAGTCAGTGAGTTTGCAGGCGTGGTGGCAGTTCTCCAATGACTGCTGCAGCTGTCTATGACAGCAGTCAAAATCTGCAGTGGCATACAGTTGAAAGGGAGAGCTCCGCTTCAGTGAGCAGAGTTCTCCCCCCACGCAGACACACACACATGCACACAAGACGCTTATTGCATGCTGATGTGCCCCCATGCACACACTGTATGGCCGACGGGGTGCCCAATTCCCCATCAGCTCCACCCCCAACAAAAGCTGTCCGGTGCCACACTGGGAGCCCACCCAGCGTGGCAAATCTGATAGCTGACGGGGTGCCCAATCCCTGTCAGCTTCAGCCCCCAAACAGCCTTTCCAGCTGCCATGCAGGAGCCCACTAGCGTGGCAAATGTCCTCGTCGTCTTAATTAAAAAAAAACCTGTAAATAAAAGCGGTCCCTCATGGTCTCACTGCCCCCACCTGCACCACCCACTGCGTACCCTGCCTCCCACATCCCCCTCACCCCATACTTACCTCCAGAGCTTGGCGCGACAATCTTCGGTGGACTGGGAACACGTCTGCACTCTTCAAAGCCGATCGCGAACTGAGGAAATGCCGGTAAGCTG
Source organism: Neoceratodus forsteri (assembly GCA_016271365.2). Taxonomy (NCBI): domain Eukaryota; kingdom Metazoa; phylum Chordata; order Ceratodontiformes; family Ceratodontidae; genus Neoceratodus; species Neoceratodus forsteri. Next base: position 6,051,838 of record CM028129.1, read on the forward strand.
TATAATGGAATAAATAGGGTTTTTTCAACTTTGTTGCATATCTCAGGCATTTTTGGGAATTTTGGGCCCAAATTTTCAACATGGGGTCTTTGGGACCCCTCCTCATGAATTCTTATGCTGTCATGGCGTTAATCAGGCCCGAAGGGTGATTTCATCATCACTGCGTGAAATCACCTTTCAGGGCTGATTAATGAAACAACACTGCAGTGTTCATAAGGTGGGCTCTCAAAGAAACTATGTTGAAAATTTATTTGAAAAAAAAATTCTAAAATGACTGTTTTCTGGCGTCTGCGTTGTGCAGTTCCTCATGCGCTCGTAAATTCACAAATTTTCAATATTTTCACTCCAGATTTTCAACATTGCCATTTTACCACACCTCCTTATGAGCAGTACAGTTGCCATTTTTCACATCCTGCCCAAAACGTGTTTCCATCCATGTAGCGCACAATGGCGCAGTCGGTGTCTGGAAATCAATGTATAGGACAGATTAAGAAAATCACAGTGACACTGTTCATGAGCAGAGGTCTTAAAATGGCTATGTTGAAAATTTGGTTAAAAAGTTCTAAAAGCCAGCTGTTTCTGTGGCGTGCGTGCGCACTTCCTATCTGCCTTTCGTAAATTCGCAATTTTCAATATTTGCACTCCAATGACTTCCAAACACCTAAACAGCACATACAAGCAAGCAACATTCGGCATTGACAAATGCTTGTTATACTGGCTAACGCCTGAGAATTGCCCCTGCCTATCAAGCAAAGCTCTTTCCCCTTTCATATTCAAGCTACAAGAGTCTCATTTCACTGTCTGGACTTTGAGGCACCTACTGGAAAAAGTGACTTTGCTGTGGACTTTAAAACTCGTATTGTATGAGTCTGTTGGCAATTTTGTGTATCACTTCTAAATAAACCTATTTCTTGCCTGGAGAAGTGTTGATGGATTTTATCAGGTTTAAGCATGGTTGTTACCAGGCATGGTGCTATTGTGGGCGATGAACTGAACTCCAAAGAAAAGAAAAACGGGAAAAATAGTAATGATAAAGAAACAAAAGGTATGGATAAAAAGGGAAAAACTAAGCAGAGCGTGAAGCCCTTAGCTAAAATCACTCCACACTTAAGGCCTAGAAATAAAGTAAAGGTTCTAGCTAGTTTTCTTGTTCCACTTCTTCAGTGGATTTGGAACTGGAGGAGGCAGAAACTTGCACAATACCTTTTAAGGAGACCACTGAGAGTGCTAGCAGGAATAAACTAAGTGAGTCACTGGAGTGTAGTCTGCGTTTACACACCAGTTATATTCAGAGAGGCAATGTGAATTTGTCTGGGAAGGATTTTGCGCTTGATCTTCACGTGTTATGTTTTCAAAATTAGTAGAGATGGAAAGGGTAAATTGTTTAACCAGGTAAGGCACACTAAGCGGAACTTGTTTCCAGGTGCGACCTGGGGCACAAGGAAGTTAAGTGACTCACTCAGGATCAACAGTATGCAACTGCGGGTTGTGTGATTTAAACTCAGGTCTCCAGGTTTTCAGCTCAGTGCCCTTAACCACTATGCAATACTGCCTCCCATGAGATAGATACTTCTAACCAGCAGGAGTGTAATACTGTGGTAAGAGGAGTATTTCTATGTCAGAGCATTGAAAAGGTGGCTGGAGAAGATGCAGGATACTATTAATATCATCAAAGAGAACCTAGGTACTACCATTACTAGCCTTAAGAGTTATATGCAAACCTCAGCTTACTGTAATAACAAACAAGAGACCAAGGAGGAGGCTAACACTTCTGTATAATATTGTCCATTTTTAGATAAACACTTATTGAAGTTACTGAAAGACATTTACACAGCTAATGTATTTTCAATGGAGCAACTGATAATCAAAAATGAAATTTCTTCCCTGAGGGAGGACAGCACAATCAACAGTGCCAGATTAGATGATGTCCTGGCCAGGTTAGAGAAAATGGGTATTTTAAAAATTTTGATTGGCCGTCCCAGTAGCGTGGAGGGCTGAGGCATCATGCCTCACCTCCTACCACACAGATGACCCAGGTTAGGTGGCAAATGCGGGTTGCTTGGGGTTGGCCAGGGAGGGAGGGAGAAGATTGAGCATCAGGAGGACAGCCTCCTCCTCATGGGGAGGGTGGTCTGGCTGTCCCACTCGAATGACTTCCCCAGGTGGAGGCCTCAGTGTAGTGTGGGTCAGGGAGGCCAATAAAGGAGGGTGCTGCAGGACCCCACAGTGACACGCCTCCATGTACATATGCAGTTGTGCGTGTCCCAGCAATGGGGAGAAACAGAAAATGGAAAAATTGGAGGTGCTGGCAAACTACATGAAGCCCAAGGCAGCTCTCTCGGCCCACAGCCCTGATCAGCAAAACTGTATATGTGTGCACTGGAAGTGGCCTCCCAAGCCCTGATGAGGGGGATCTGTGGGAATTACGCTGGTGTTGGACCTGGGGTCAGGGAGAGAGTAACGCAGTTGTCAGGTAGATGTGAGCTCTCTTGGAGAGCTGAAGCCTACCTGCCTGCCAGCAGGAGCACCAAGGAGAAAGACAAGAAAAGACAAGAAAAAATTCCGACTGGTCTAAGAGTAAAATATTACTCTTGAGGAGGTCTTAGAGAAAGAGGGTATACTGAAAGGAAATTAATGAAGAAATGAGGAGGGGGATGTAGTGGTGCTACAACTCAGTCTTGTGGATATTAGGGAAAAGGTGACTCAAATAACAGATAAAGTCACTAATAATTCTAAGAAAAGGAAGAAAAAGGAAAAAGAAAACCCCTGGGATCTTAGTGACACAGGAACTGAACTGTGTGAATACAGGACCTGTTAATATCCTTACAGAAAATCTAGTTCAAACCCTCCCTGCCCTAGCAATCAACTAATTAAGAAAGCTTATGTTGAGATAGTTAAAGTGTCTCTATTCTAAACAAGCATTTGTCAATGCCGAATGTTTGCTTGCTGGCATTGGCATTGGTAGTGTAGGAGTTACAGAGCTGCATAATAGGAATGGCAGTGAAGTACTGAACTGAAGCCAACCCCACCACCCCCCTTCAGAGACTGACAGGCATTGGGGTGCCTTTGTGTCAGGCATGGCATAATGGCCACGCCATTTCACCACACGCCACCTGCAGACACTGACAAGTGTCACAGTGTGCCTTGGGGTCTTTGGCCCTTATGCGCACCCCATTCCATCAGGAAATATGGTGAGATGGGTGCGGTATAAGAGAATGGGTTGGACTTTTGGGCTGAAGAGTCCAAGGCACACCTTGATGCCTCTCACTGGCTGCAGGGTGTGGAATGGTATGAGCTTTACAGGCGGGAATCCCAAGTCACACCCCTGATGCCTGTCATTCTCTACAGGGTGGGGCGTTATGGTCGGAAACCCTAATGCCTCAGGCATTCATTGGTATTTTCACTCAAAATTTTCAACATGGTTTTTTGGTGACCCCCACCTCATGAATAGTTGCAATATCAGTTTGCTAGCCGAAAGTTGCTTTTGCACAGCGACTATGGCATTTGGCATCACAGGTGCAAAAACACATTCCAAACAGAATGTGAAAAATGACAGCTGTACTGTTCATGGGGAGATGTAAAAAATGGCAAAGTTGAAAATCTGCAGTGAAAATATTAAAAAACTGGTAAAGTGAAAGGCAGCATAGAAACTGTACAACGACAACCGTAATGTGATTAGTTTGGGAATATTTTTTACAGCAGATTGTCAACACAGGCATTTTGGGACCTCCAATCATGAACAGTGTCACTGTGATTTTATTTATCTGTCCCGAACAATGATTTCCCACAGCGACCATGCATTTCTGAGCAGAAAGTGTGAAAACACATTTCGTCCATGCTGTGAAAAAAAGCAGCTGTACTGTTCATAAGGAAGTGTGGAAAAATGCCACTGGTGAAAATCTGGACTGAAAATATAACAGATTCATGAACTTACGAGGGTGCGTGGAAATTGCGCAATGCTCACTCGTAACACAGTCATTTTATGGACTTTTGTCACCAAATTTTCAACATAGCCATTTTAAGACCTCTGCTCATGAACAGTGTCACTGTGATTTTCTTAATCTGTCCCAAACATTGCTTTCGCACACTGACTGCACCATTGTGCGCTACATGTGCGGAAACACATTTTGGGTGAGATGTGAAAAATAGCATCTGTACTGCTCATAAGGAAGTGTAATAAAATGGCAATGTTGAAAATCTGGAGTGCAAATATTAAAAATTCGTGAACTTACGAGCACAGTCAATGCACGCTCATAAAACAGTCATTTTTAGAAATTTTTTCACCAACTTTTTAACATAACCATTTTAAGACCTCTGCTCATGAACAGTGTCACTGTGATTTTCTTCATGTGTCCCATACATTGATTTCGCACACCGACTGCCCCATTTTGTGCTACATGCATGGAAACACATTTTGGGCGAGATGTGAATAATGACAGCTATACTGCTCATAAGGAGGTGTGGTAAAATAGCGATGTTGAAAATCTGGAGTGCAAATATTAAAATCTGTGAACTTAAGTACATGCGTAGGAACTGCGCCAATGCACGCTAAAGAAGTCATTTTAGATTTTTTCACCAAATTTGCAACATAGGCTTTTTTGAGAACCCACCCATGAACACTGGCACTGTCATTTCATTACTCGGTCCTGAAAGGTGATTTTGCATGACTGCGAAATCATACTTCGGGCCTGATTAACTCAGGACAGTTCAAGAATTCATGAGGAGGGTCCCAAAACCCATGTTCAAAATTTGTGCCAAAATTCCAAAATGCCCCAGATATGCATTAAAGTTGAAAACCCTATTTACTGCATTATACAGCTTACCGGCATTTCCTCAGTTCACGGTCAGCTTTGAAGAGTCCAGACGTGTTCCCGGTCCACTGAAGATCATCGCGCCAAGCTCTGGAGGTAAGTATGGGGTGAAGTGGGGGTGTGGGGAGGCAGAGTGTGCAGAGGGTGGACACAAGTGGGCAGGGAGACTGGGGAGACTGCCAAGGGAAAGTTTTTTTGTTTACAGGTAGTTTTTTTTTCTTGGACAACATGGGACGTTTGCCACACTGGGGTGGGCTCCCAGCATGGCAGCTAGAAGGCTGACGATGTGGGACATTTGCCATGCTGGGGTGGGCTCCCAGCGTGGCAGCTGGAAGGCTGTTTGGGGGGGCAGTGGAGCCGACGGGGGATTGGGCACCCCTGTCAGACATACAGTTTGTGCGTGGGGGGGCATGAGCATGCAATGTGCATGAGTGCGTGTGGAGGGGAGGAGCTCTGCTCACTGAAGTGGAGCTCTCTCTTTCAACTGTACAGCACTGCATTTTCAACTGCTGTCATAGACAGCTGCAGCATTCATTGGAGAACTGAGGCCGTGCCTGCAAACACACACTGACTGAATTGGAGGATGGCTGCACACCTCCAAAACTCAGATGATGGCACTATGTTTCTTGCATGCGTGCAAGCAAACATAACCATGGGATATGGAATGCACCACATACTGGAGCCCCCACATAAGGAACTGCTTCCTCCTCAACTGTTGAACTGACACCAGTTCAGTAAGGACTGAACAGGATAGGATTCAGAAGACAGAGATGCTGAATGGAGCAAGTTTAAGGCTTAGAGGTCTCTCAAAAATGAACAATTAGACCCTGAAATACTAAAAGCAAAAATAATGTTGCTCCTCAACAGGAGATGGATTAGACATTGACACTGAGGATGTGCTTGATGGTATGAGATATGATGACTTATGTGTCAGAGATAATACTCTGATCTCTTTGGAAAATTTAAGAACAGCTCCAAACTGAATGGCAGCTTAGGAACTTGGCTCCCGTGAGCTAGATCTTTTTTATCCGATCATCTGCATGTAATTCCTCCTGGGAGAGTTTTTTTTTATATAGAATCTACCACTAATTTAAAACTTGTATGTCAGCAGGAGTCAGTGTCTGTTGAGATTAAGTAGACAGATGCTTTATTAGAAGTAGAAGGGGTCTTTATTTAGGGTTAAAAAAGAAAGAAAAGAAAGAAAGTCAGTGTGTGTTCTGTGCTGGGAAGGGTACTGTATCAGCTGACTTTGACTAAACCAGTAGGAGGAGAGAGAGCTTAATTGGGGGTGTGGCTTAGACACTATAAAGCAGGTGACTCAAATTACAACTTCCTGTTGCTAGCCTTGCTTGTAGAGCAGAAAGCAGCTAACTAAAAGAAGCTACATTTTCTTATTAATTTAAAACTTGCATCTCAGCAGGAGTCAGTGTCTGTTGAGATTAAGTAGACAGATACTTTATTAGAAGTAGAAAGGGTCTTATTTAGGGTTAAAAAAGAAAGAAAAGAAAGAAAGTCAGTATGTGTTCTGTGCTGGGAAGGGTACTGTATCAGCTGACTTTGCTAAACCAGTAGGAGGAGAGAGAGCTTAATTGGGGGTGTGGCTTAGACACTTTAAAAGCAGGTGACTCAAATTACAACTTCCTGTTGCTAGCCTTGCTTGTAGAGCAGAAAACAGCTAACTAAAAGAAGCTAAATTTTCTTATTAATTTAAAACTTGTATCTCAGCAGGAGTCAGTGTCTGTTGAGTTTAAGTAGACAGATACTTTATTAGAAGTAGAAGGGGTCTTATTTAGGGTTAAAAAAAGAAAGAAAAGAAAGAAAGTCAGTGTGTGTTCTGTGCTGGGAAGGGTACTGTATCAACTGACTTTGCTAAACCAGTAGGAGGAGAGAGAGCTTAATTGGGGTGTGGCTTAGACACTATAAAAGCAGGTGACTTAAATTACAACTTCCTGTTGCTAGCCTTGTTTGTAGAGCAGAAAGCAGCTAACTAAAAGAAGCTACATTTTCTTATTAATTTAAAACTTGTATCTCAGCAGGAGTCAGTGTCTGTTGAGATTAAGTAGACAGATACTTTATTAGAAGTAGAAGGGGTCTTATTTAGGGTTAAAGAAAGAAAAGAAAGAAAGTCAGTGTGTGTTCTGTGCTGGGAAGGTACTGTATCAGCTGACTTTACTAAACCAGTAGGAAGAGAGAGCTTAATTGGGGTGTGGCTTAGACACTTTAAAAGCAGGTGACTTAAATTACAACTTCCTGTTGCTAGAATTTTACTACTAATTGCCCTCCATCCCACCCACCTAAGCCAGTTCTACTTTTATAGCCACTGGATTTGACTGTCAACAGGAACTTCCTGTTTGGCAGTAGGAAGGAAGGATCATAGAAAACATTGGTTTTGTCAACCCTAAAGGAAAAAAGTAGCTCACTCTCCCCTAGCTGCTGGTGGTCTGACATTGAGCAAGGAAGAAGGAGGCTACTGAAGAAGATAGGAAGTTGCTGTCCCAGAACAGGAAGGGTGAGAGTTGTAAGGAGAGGAGAGTAAGCATACAGAGAAACAGGACAGGGACACAAAATAAGACATGATAGGAGTGGTGCAGTGCAATGGCTGTGGGGGCAGTGTTCCGGAGACATTCTGGAGGCTCAATGCTTCCCTATTTGCAGGCACCTCTCTGGTCTGAGAGAGGAGGTTGCCCGTCTCCAGGCTGACCTGGCTAGGATTTGTGAAACCTCCTCCCACCCAGGGACCACCAGGGCCAATGTCACTACCTCAGAGGTTGCCAAGAAAGAGGAGAGACTGGACCAGAGTGGGCTCAGGGAGAAGAGGTGGTGGAACAGAGTTGCATCCCTCAGCTGTACCTTTCCACAATTCATTGCTCTTCTGGTGGATAGTGATTCCTCTATGGAGGCACCTGCAGTGGAGACCAAGGAGGATGCTGGGAACCTTCACAAGGAGACCCACAGGAGGTGGCATGGGACCCCACAGGGGAAGGAAACAACTCCTGGTGGGGGACTCAATCATTAGGGGGTAGAAATGGGGGAAGAAGGTGAGAGGGAGGTAAGGTGCCTTCCTGGTACCACAGCTTGGAGGGACAGTATGTGAATCCTCAGGATCGTGGGAGGAGCTGCACGAAGGAGGGAGCTGGATGTCATTGTCCACCTAGAGACAAATGACCTGGCCAGGAATGGGATCAGAGCAGTGCAAGAGGATTTGTAGAGTTGGGAAGGGGCCTTAGACAAGTAGCACATACGGTAACCTTCTCGGAGGTGCTGCCTGTCTGTGGCAAGGGTGACGTTAGAGCACTCCTCACCAGGGAATTCAATGAGTGGTTGAAGCACTGGTGTGGAACTCGGGGTTTTGGCTTCACTGGGGACTGGGGAGCCACCTGGAGGGATGCAGACCTATACTGGTGCAATGATCTGCATCTGTCCAGGGGGGAACCAGGATCCTAGGTGAGAGGTTTAAATGCTTCACTGGCAAGCATTTAAACTAGCCAAGGGGGAGGCACTGAAAAGGAGCAGGGAAGTCCCAGCCTCCCCCCACAAAACATGGTAATTAGTGAGGTAAACACCAAGGTAGAGAAGTTATTAGGGAGCAGGACAGAGGTAAATGTAAAAAAAGCCAAAGGCAGTAAGGACAGGAATGGGGCTAAAAGGGGTAAGGCTATCAAAAAGTGGAGGGTGATGAGTACCAATGCCCGTAGTCTGTGTAACAAGCTCCCTGAACTAGTGGCCTTGATGGAAGAGGGTTGCCTGGATATTGTGGCAGTCACAGAAACATGGTACACAGAGAACCATGACTGGGATGTCTACATACCAGGATACACAATCTACAGGAGGGACAGGGAGGATAAAAGAGGAGGAGGAGGAGTAGCTCTCTATGTAAAGGAAGGGATCAAAGCAACAGAACTAAAGAGTAAACAGGGAGCAGATGAGGCACTGTGGGTCACCCTGGAGACAGAAATGGCACCACAATCCATGGGGTTGTATACAGACCCCTCTCAGGGAGGGAATGGACAAGGAAATGATAGAAGGCTTCCTTAGAATGGCAGAAAAAGGGGAGATATTGTTGATGGGGGACTTGAATATGCCAGATGTTAACTGGAGCACCTTTGCTGCAGGCACATCCAAGAGCGGGGTTATTCTTGATGCCCTACCAGGGGCATGCCTCAGACAACTAGTATTGGAACCCACTCGGGAGGGAGCAATCTTAGACCTGGTACTCTCAAATGGGGATGGAGAAAGAATCTTAGATTTAGAAGTGGGTAGCCATCTGGGAACAAGTGACCACCAAACAGTGTGGTTCACGATAAACAGCCATACAATCAAGCCATACAAAAGCAAGAGTATTGGACTTTAGGAGGGCTGATTTTGGGAAAATGAGAGAGTGCCTCAGAAAAGCACTAGCAAACAGGCAGAAGGAGGGTGGAGGAACAATGGGAGTAATCAAACAGCCATCACAGAGGCAACAAGCCTTTGTATAAAGCAAACCAATGAAACACAACAAAGGAAAAAAACACTATGGTTCTCAAAAAAGGTGGCAGGGAAGGTTAAGGAGAAAAGGATAGCATTCAGGAAATATAAGGAAACACAGAAGGAGCAGGACAGAGAACTTTATCAGTTAAAGCAGAAAGAGGCTGGGAAGGCAGTCAGAATAGCAAAGGCCCAAACTGAGGAAAGGATAGCCAATTCTGTTAAGAAGGGGTTAAGACCTTTTATAGGTACATTAGGGAGTGAAGAAAGACCAAAGGAGGGATACTGAGGCTTAATAAAGGGGAGGGAATGTGGGTAGAGGGTGACAGTGAAAGCACAATACTGAACGAATATTTCTGCTCAGTATTCACAAAGGAAGAGAGGAGGTACCTAAACCAAACAAGAGAAACAATCTGAAGGACGGGGTCGATACCAGTCCATTTACAGAAGAAAGGGTTCTGAAAGAACTAATAAAATTGATGGTGGACAAAGCAATGGGGCCTGATGGGATTCACCCACGAATTCTAAAAGAACTAAGGGTAGAACTAGTGACACAGCTGACTACTCTCTTTAACAAATCATGGGAGGATGAGGTGGTACCTGAGGACTGGAGGAGAGCAGATGTGATTCCTCTTCACAGAAGTGGGAGCAGGACAGAGGCAGGAAACTACAAACCAGTTAGTTTGACCTCAGTGGTAGGGAAAATGATGGAATCATTTCTGAAGGAAAGAATTGTTGAGTACCTAGTGGCCAATGGGGTACAGGACCCAAGGCAACATGGATTCACGATGGGAAGGTCGTGTCAGAAGAATCAAATAGATTTCATTGACTGGGTGACCAAAGTAGTAGACCAGGGAGGGGCTGTGGACATGGCCTACCTAGATTTTAGCAAGGCATTCGATACCATTCCACACAAAAGATTAAGAAGAAGAAGAAGAAGAATCAGCATTTATAGCTTTTCATATGATCCAAAGCGCTTACAAGCAATGCTAGACTGGTAGTGAAGTGACTGAATGTGTGAATTAATACACAAGTTAGCCAGCCTTGGAGTGGGTCCCAAGGTGGTAGCCTGGATAAAATTGGCTAGACAACAAGACGCAAGGGTAGTAGTAAATGGGTACACAGTGAAGAAAGGAGGTTACTAGTGGGGTACCGCAGGGTTCAGTACTGGGACTGGTCCTTTTTAATGTCTTTATAAGTGACATTGCAGAGGAACTGGAAGGAAAAGTATGTCTCTTTGCAGGCGACACAAAGCTCTGCAACAGGGTTGATACACAAGATGGAGTGGAAAGGATGAGAAGGGACTTGGCAAGGTTGGAGGAATGGTCAAATGTATGGCAGCTCAGATTCATTGCAAAGAAGTGCAAGGTAATGCACTTGGGAAACAAAAACCCAGGGGAAGAGTACACAATGGGGGGTGAGATACTGACAACAGTAAAAATGGAAAGGGACCTGGGGGTAATTATATCAGATGACCTAAAGGTGTGCAGGCAATGTGAGAAGGCAGTAAGGAAGGCTGGGGGGATACTGGGATGCATAGGAAGAGGCATCAATAGTAGAAAACAGGAAGTTGTTATCCCTCTGTACAGACAGTTGGTGAGACCCCATATGGAGTACTGTGTGCAGTTCTGGAGACCCCATCTCCACAAAGACATAGACAGAGTTGAGGCTGTCCAGAGGAGGGCAACCAAAATGGTGCAGGGTCTGCACCAGAAGACATATGAAGAAAGACTAAAGGAGCTTAATATGTATACCCTTGAGGAAAGAAGGGAGAGAGGGGACATGATAGAAACTTTCAAGTATCTCAAGGGAATCAACAAAGTCCAAGAGGGTAGCATCTTTCAGAAAGAGAGATGGCAAGAACAAGGGGGCACAATTTGAAGATAGGGGGGGACGGCTCAGAGGAAATGTGAGGAAGTATTTTTTCACAGAGAGGTTTGTGGATGCATGGGACAGCTTCCCTGAGGAGGTCGTGGAGTCAAGAACAGTGGGGGAATTCAAGAATGCATGGTACAGACATAAGGCAGTCCTAGTGGGGGGTAGGAGGAAGTAAGCTGTTGGTTAACTAGGATCTGCAGCTTATCTGTTAGGTAGGAAAATGGGCAGACCAGGTGGGCCAAGCGGTCCTTATCTGCCGTCAAATTCTGTGTTTCTATGTTTCTACTACCTGCACCATACTTTATGAATATTCATTCGTATCCTACCCCATTTTCAGCCTGAAGAAGCATTCTTTATTTTTTGTCTGAGTGGACTGGAGAAGTCTTAAAATGGCCGAAGCCTCCACGAAGGTCGCAGAAATTACCAAGGCTTTTGATGATCGAAAGATAATGGACATGTTTCATACGCTTGTCCAGCAGATGTCCAAAGTTACAATAGCTTCAAATGTGACCACCCTGGCTATTCATCAACTGGACACCAGAATTTTCCAAACCAAGCTTAGGGCAGTGGCAAACTCATTGGCAATCTCAGAACTGCACTCACTGATATGCGAACAGAAACATGTCATACAAATGCTATAAACCAAAGTGGATGATCTAGAGAAGACGAGCCGGAGAAACAACCTCCGACTCCTAGAATTTCCAGAAGGCACAGAAAAGGGCTGTCCAATGGACTTTCTATACAACACGCTGCCCCAAATACTGCAACATGAACTTCCACCTGGTTTTACTATTTAAAGGGTGCACAGAACATTAGGATCTGCACCCAAGGCTGGAGAACAGCCTAGAGAACTATTAGCATAGATTTGTAATTATGTCAACAAGACTGGGTGCTTCAGTGGGCCAGGACTCTTCAACCCCTTACTTGGGATGGACACCATGTTTTAATCTTCCAGGATTACTCCTGGGACCTGGCTAACCACTGCAAAGCATACTCAGAACTCTGATCTCAGCTTCAGGATCATTTATTTTTATTATTTGTTTTTTTAACTAGGAGAGACACATAAGCTGAAAGCTTTTACAGCTGTGACCTGGGAGCACAAGGAGGTTAATTGACTTGATCAGGGTCACACAGTATGCAAGTGGGGGCTGTGGGATTCAAACCCAGGTATCAAGATTTGCAGCTCAGAGACTTAAACCACTGCGCTATACTGCCTCCCACATGATCTTTGGGTTCCTTTTTCTGTATGCTACCCAGTCATGACGCGGCTCTTGGTAAATGGTGCCCCTTTACTCTTTTCCACACCAAAGGCTCTCCCAGACTATATGGACTACACCTCACCTAATCATAGAGCCCCATCATCAAACTCTGAGCCTCAATCACCCATCCAAGGCAGTGAGCAACATCAACAGGCCAAATCCCCATCTCTTACTGCTAGAGAGAAGGACACCTTCAACTGGAACCAGCCCTTTACTGCTCGTCTCCCTGCTAGAAGCTGAAAATGACAGCAGAAAGAGTGACATGCCAAGCAGGTCCATCCAGTGGACTTGGAGGACTCAGAAACCCCAGACAACAGACTAGACTCCCAATGTCCCCAGAACGAGTTCATAAACCCGTATTTTAGAAAAAGCAGATTAGAGGCACTGGCTGATCGGCATACAAAGAATTCACATGTAGGTTCTTCCAGGCAACTTCATCAGCTGAGGGAACTGCATCTTCCTCCCTCCCAGGGTCTGGGCAGCAAGGGAAAGAATCAGCAACTGGCTCAGCTACTCTGTTATTACAGAACACCCTGCAGAGCTGCTCCCCACTTTCCAGTGGATCTAGTCTTCTGAAGTAGGCACCTCCTCATCAAATCGTCAAAGAACCTCTAGTTGTTGGACTGACATGAATGGACTATCTCAGATAAGTTGGTTTATTGTACTCTCTATTTGGTCCTGGGGGAATGGTGAATGGTATGGGGGGTGGGGGCCTTGTGCCTGAACTGGGCAGGTGAATTTAGAGGCCTGGGTTCGGGCCTCCCATCACCCGATACTGTACTTTACTGCTTTCTGGGCTATCTAAGGGGGAGCATAATCTCCCGACTATAGCCCTTGGTAAATGTTTTGCTGTCCTCCTTTTTTGTGCATAATATATGTTGTGCCATATCCTGGGGAGGGGGGGTTTATACTGCTTTTACAGGTAATAAATGAGACTTGCCTGATTGTTTTGCGCTACCCCCCCACACCCTCCATTATGTCATCCTACATTCTGTCATCCTACATTACAGCCTAACTCTCAAAGCTCTTTAAAGAAGAGGAGAGATGGCTGTTTTATATGGTTCCCAGGTTATGTTCACTTTGGGCCTGCTGTATAAATGTGAGGGACGTTTTTCATCAATGCTGCTGAGTGCAGCTCCTTGGTTTCATAAAATTAATACTATACATCTGTTATGTGGAGGAGAAGTCCTGGAAATGGGACCACCGGCCAACAGGCATTCCCTCTGATACTTGTAGAAGGTTTATTATATATATTTTTTATTTATTTATTTTAGTTTTGGTAACTGGGTAAGGCCCACTAGGCACAAGTGCCTGTTTTCAGGGGCGACCGGGGAGCACTGGGTGGTTAAGTGACTTACACAGAGTCACACAGTATGCAAGTGGAGGTTGTGAGAATCAAACTCAGGTTTGGTCTGCTGGATGTATCAAGCTCGTTCACCGCTCATTCCTCTAACCTCTAGGCTATACTGCCAGCGAGATATATATATATATATATAATAACTGGTCAGTAATTTCTCTCAATGTACTGACCAGGTTGATATTTTCCATAACAACGCATTCATGAGCCATGCCAGTCAAACTATGCTGCTGCCTCATTGGCCAACATTCTGTATGGGGGGCCAAACAGTCTCACAAACTGCTGGAGAAAAATTGCTGGTCAGTTATTATAAAAATAAAAGATGGAGGGTGTTTCATATGAGAATTTAATGCACACCTGTTGTGGGATGCTTTGATAAACCCGAGGCTATGTAGCATCCCACAACCGGGTGCATAAATTCTCATATCAAACCCTTCCCCATCCATTATTCTCTATATAATTAATGGTCTCCATTTTCTTGTATTGCGAAAACCATGTGTTAAATGCCGTAACACCTGAGTAGGTGTTACGGCATTCAAGCGCTCCGTTCCACAACAAAGCGCTCGAGGAAACTAAAGATATCACGTTCAAACTATCCCTCTCACTTCAACTGCCACTGAAAAAAAAACACACCTCCATCCCAGATAGCCTCCAGCAGCCTCACATCAGCTATAAGTTTAAAAAAAAAAATCTTAAGCCGATTCCAAACAGCTGAGACGAAACAGTTCATGAAAACAAGAAAACCGTAAGCACAACAACTTTTTTCGGAAGCAGATCCCTTCAATTATATAAAATAAATTATGGGAGAAGTGTGTAAAACTGAATTTAACACACACCCTAGTTGTTGGATGGCATTCATAAACCCTCGGGCTCGGCCCTCGGGTTTATGTGCCATCAACAACTTCAGATGTGTTAAATCTCATCTTACACTTCTCCCCATACTATCCTATATACTGTGTGTATATATATATATATATATATATATATATATTTATGCAATAGGTGTGGAACCAAAAGCAATTGCATAAATCCATTTATTTCCACATATGTGGGATGAATCTAACCACCCTAGATTTATCCCACATGTGTGGGATAAATGCAAACTGTCAATCAAAGCTTTTTTGTTCACTTTTTTGACAAACAAATGTGAATAACTTTAAAACGAAAAATGATAGCATAGTACTGTGAGCACGAAAAATGTTCAGGACAAAAATATCTACAAAATGAGTGGTCTTTCATTTATAGATACCTTTTAGTTTTTTTTATAATTAGCAAAAAACAGCATAAAATCCAATTTTCTTTTCACTTTTCAGACAAACAAATGTAAATAACTTTAAAATGAAAAATGATAGCATGGTACTGTGAGCACGAAAAATGTCCAGCACAAAATATCTACAAAATGAGTGGTGTTTCATTCACAGATACCTTTTAGTCTTTTCATAATTAGCAAAAACAGCATAAAATTAAATTTTGTTTCACTTTTCATCAAACAAATGTGAATAACTTTAAAACAAAAAGTAGCATGATACTGTGACCATGACATTTGTTCAGCAAGAAGTTCTCTACAAAATGAGTGGTGTTTCATTTAACAGCAACCACCCTGCTAGGTGGACATACACTAGGAAAGTTAACCAAAAGTCCCAGAAATTATCATTTTAAAAATAGAAGATAAACAGTCAAAACCAAATGTTCCTGCACTGATAAGAAGCATCCCTATTGCATAAATGAAATATACAATGGTGAGCTGTCAGATAAGTGATTTATCTACACTTGTGCTGTTTGACCTCGGACACCTCACTCGTGGCTTACGCCACTCGTGAAGTTACTCAAGGTCAAACAGCACTGTGTAGATAAATCATTTATCTGACAGCTCACCATTGTATATTTTATATCCATATATATATATATATATATATATATATATATATATATCTGGCACTCCAATTTTATAGTATTAATTCCCACCGCCCCAGTTTCCCTTCCCTTCCTCACAGTCTAGTTGCTGTTGGGATGGGCTCCTGAAATCGACATTGGAACTCTTTGAAGTGCTTCTGTTTCTTGGTGTCCCTTCATTGGGTGATGGGGGGTGTTTCCCCTTCCCCCTCCCCATTATTATGCTGGTTATATACCCTGAGCTGCAGATTTCTGACTCAGAGATTTCCAAACTAGCTCTCATTCCCGGGCCTCTATGCTGGCCCTTGATATATGGTACCTACCAATATGGAGACCAGGGTGTTCAGGCTGGCTTGGTCCCAACTGGTATCCCCCCCCACATTAGAGACAGTTATGGCTTAGTAGGGAGACTTCTCCCCAGCTGGAGAGAACTGCTGTTCCCTTTACAAAGATTTGTGCTACTGTATATAGTTCCTATAGCATTTCAAGTTCAGAATGTGATGATAACCCACTGTGTAACCCCTAGGTGGAGCTATCCCAAGGGCTACTACCCCTGCCTGCTTGGCTAGTAGCAGGTTAAGGGACCTGAGTTCTGAAACGGGTACCTCCACCCGGAGGTCAGGGTTGGTAGTGGTTAAGCTAACCTGGGCACAGCCCTCTGGGACACTGTAACTCCCTCTTTCCTCTCTAGTTGCCTGAATACTGCACAATAATCACTTTCACAATACCCCTGGTACACCACACAAGTACCCACACTGTTTGCACTTACCACCAGGGCTGGTTCCTCTAGCTCGACCCTGGGGACCCCCTGTAAAACAAGGTTATGCACAGTAAATAGCAACAGTACAGTACATTGAGCACAAACAGGAACCACAGTCAGATTACATGCAGAAAAAGTTAGATCTGATTTATTCAGGGGACTTGAACAAGGAAGGGGCAAAATCAGGTTGATTAGCTTAAAAGTTATATTAATCAAGCAGTTATGCATGTGCTTTGAGTCCCCCACACAGTCACACCTCTGGGTACCCAGGTGGAGAATAGATGGGCTAGCCAGGACTGATGCCCGGGGTTGGCCGGCATTGCAGATGATTGGGGCCCTGTGATGGAAAACATAACATGCACCGTACACAATATTTGTAATCCGGAGCCAGAGGGCTCAGTTTGTAAAGGAAACAAAACAACAAGACAATCAGATGACACACTCAGATTAAGCTGTTGTTGCAGGGAGCTACCCTGGTATTTACTCACGATCCCCAAGACTGGAAACAGACTGGATGAAAATCGAGACTGCAGGTGGTTGAGCTGGAATGCCAGGAGAAGCAGGGCCCACATGAGTTGCAGAGGCGTCATTCCTGTTCAAGCGTGGAGCAGAGGACAGATCCCCAGGCAGGTCTCTTGTCAATGGCTTCTCTGTGCAGTGGGTAGTCTGGCTGGGCCAGTCTGGCAAGGCCATGACCGCATGGAGACAAATCGGATGCAGTCCATTTTGGGCTGGATACAGCTTCCAGCAAGCAGAACACAGTTCACACAGTGGGGACTAACTCACAACCCACTAGCAGCTCATAGCACATTTACATGTAAGGGAATTCTACTGTACCAGGCAAAGCGCTCCCCGGTCACAATCGCAAAGTCTCTGCACACACCGGGAGCTTATGGGTAGCTGGAACTCCTGACAGGCTGATCGCATTCAGCAAAAATCTTTGGTCTTCTTCAGGTTGACTCTGGCCCACTTCAATAGCTTACTTTAGTCACACAAACTTGGATTTAGTCCAAAATAATTCTCTTCTCTCCCTCTCAGGAGCAACAGACAGACAGACATGCAGACCAAAAACTCAGCCTTTTCACAGTTGTCCCATGTGAATCCACTCAGGATTGTTGCTCAGAATCACTTCAGCTCCTTGCTCTTCAGTTTCCAGCTTAGATCTAACTGAAAAATGCAAGCAGCCTGGGACTTCCCCAAGATCGAAAAGGTTTGGTTGGCTGATCTGGCTGTCAGTCAAGGCAAGAGTCCCCCCTTCAGTTGCAAAAAAGGCACAAAAAGCTCAAAACTGCAAAAAACAGATTTTGACTTCAGACAGCACCTGTAGTCCAGCTACATTTTAGGTCCCACCAGTACTGTTTAGTCCAATTTGTAGTCCAGGACCAAGATAGTGGAGACAATCAAAACAGTCCTTGCTATAAAGAAAGCAGGTTAGGCAAACTACACTATCATTATCACTCTAAATGATTTTCAGCAAATAGTCACATCTTTCAACAGAGTTCCCTCTCAGATTACAAGAGCTGCAATCAGGCAGCTCTTAAAGAGACAGTACACAGAGGCTATACAGGCTCTGGTAATCACATTTAAACTGCTAAAACGCAAGACACCAGCCTGGCAGTGAGCATTTAGGCAAGCTCAAGGAAGACTTTTTGGGAACCCCCATTTGTAAGGGGGTTACACCCATCCCTGCCTGGGAAAACTTAGCATCTGCGACAAGTCTATACCATCATAACATTGAAAAAGCAACATATACAAGATATTAATACCATTAGCATGCTATACAAGTACTATCTGATTCATCAATTGGCATAACTTGTCACTTTATTATACATTTCAATGCACTTCACTATATCATTTCCATTCTGACAATACATTAAGCATATTTCACACAGGTAAATTGAAAATTACTATACAGAATCATGTAATAACTTCTTGTACTCTAAACAATGCAAGAGTGGGCCATTCCCTATCAGCTAACATGGGGCTGGATGGGGCAGGGGCACCATGGTGAGAGGGTAAAACAAGTAACCTGGAATGGGCCATCAAGCTCAATTTGGGCAGTGAGCTCTGAGAGATGTAAACACCTTTGTGGACTACATTGAGAGGCAAATCCACTGGCCTCCCAGGGGAATCGTAACTAAAGCGTACCACTGGCTTGACAGCTGGGCCAGTCTTTCTGGGGTGAACAACCACAGTCTCTGTACTTTCAGCAATGGTCTTAGAGCTTTCATCACTTGTGAGGGGTGCCTCTGCATGAAAGGGAAAGTCCAAGCTGGGAGCACTGTCAGCCCCTTGCTCTGTAGTCTCTGTTTCTACAACACTTGGCTCATTTTGAAGACACTCTGGCACTGAAGGGGGGTTGTCAGCACTCATAGTGTTCCTCAAATTCTGGCATGTCACCAGAAAGACTCATACCATCAGCCTCTCCTTCAGGCAAATCATACAGTTCCACGATACACAAAGACTCAGCATCCTCAGACGTGATACTTTGCACTTCATCTTCAGGGAGCATTGGCTCCAAGGATGATGCCAGGGCGTTAGGCAGTCCAGAAGGCCTAGCTTATTCCCCATAATTCAACATAGGAGTTCCACAAAACAACTGATGAAGTTCAGAGTGTGACCAGTGGAGTTCCGGAGGGTTCAGTTCTCGGACCAACTTTGTTTAATATTTTTATCAGTGACCTGCAGGTTAGTTTAGACAATCTTCTTTCAAAATTTGCTGCCTACACTAAGTTAGGAGGGTCTGTATTAACATCATTAAATAGGACATCCATTAGCAATAATTTTAAAACTATTGAAGAATGGGCAGACTCTAATAGGATGTTACTTAATCCAGATACAGTAAGTGTCATGTATTACACCTTGGTAGGAATAATCCCAAACAGACTTATTTTTTAAATAATATCCCCCTTCATGTGTCACTAGTAGAGCAGGATCTTGGAATTCTTGTCAACAAATTGTCCTCTACTGACCATTGTAATAGGGTAGCCAAAATGTCTAACGCAATGCTTACTCGAATTAAACAATCCTTTGTTTCTAGGACTCAGGAATGTATTATTCCCCTGTATAGAGCTCATGTAAGGCCACATTCTGACTACAGTCCTCCATTTTGGAGCCCCTATTTAAGACAGGACAGGGACAGAATAGAAAAAATTCAGAGGAGAGCTAACAAAATGGTTCCACATTTGTCCAAAATGGACTATTGGGGTAGACTTCAGGAAACCAGGTTACATTCACTTCAATCAAGATGAATCAGAGGTGACCTGCTTCTATTATATAAAATTCAGAAATCTCAAGACCTAATGCACCAATGTGGTCTAAACTTCTCTAGTAGAAGGATTACCCCACGGTTCCACAACAAATAAATTGATGTGGCAAAATCTAAAACAAATGAAAGGTTAAATTATTTTACGGTAAGAATTCCCAGAGTTTGAAACTCACTTCCTCAAGATCTGGTGGAAAGTAACTCTATTTCTTAATTTAAAAAAGGTCTGGATCTTTGGATGGAGTCCAACAACTCCAGGGTATAACTTTTCCCACCATGGTGGTGGGGACAATCTCGATGGGCTATAGCTTTCTTTTGTCCTTTAAAACCAAATGAGCCAAGTAAGCCAAGTTCAAATGAAGGGTAATAGGCATTATCACACTCACTGTCATCCGAGTTAGACTGGCAGTCACTATCATTCTGAGCCTGCTCGGGGAAGTCTTAAATCGACAACCACAGGGGCAGGCTGACTCTGTTTCTTATAGCAGAACAAGTCACTGGTCCAGGTAATCAATCTTGGCAGGTTTAGCCTCGATTATAACTTGACAATAGGAAGCAAGTGGTTACAGTGCATGGTCTTGACAGCTTTGGAGTTATTCTCTGGGCGCACTTTGTACACTGGCAAATCATCCAACTTTCCAACTATGACATGGGGAAGATGGTGCCATTGATCAGCAATTTTGTGTTTACCATGCAATACTAAATTTCGCAACAACACACGGTCTCCAGGCCTAAGCTCTTGAGCCTTTACTTTTCTATCATGTCTTTCTTTGTTGGCTAGATTTCTTTTGGTGGCCATTGTCTGGGCCAATAGATAGGCATGGATCAATTGAGCTTTCAGTTTTTGTACATATTGCAGGTAATCTTCGTCTCGGACCCCATCGGGAGAAACCCAGAAACAAACATCAACAGGCAGCTGGGCCTCTCTCCCGAACATGAGGCGGTAGGGAGAGAACCTGGTAGTATAATTCTTCATGAAATTGTATGCATGTACCAAGGTGCTAATCTGCTGGCTCTATTTATGCTTATCTTTTGGGTGGAGGGTGCCTAGCATGTCTAGCAGGGTGCAGTTAAAGCATTCTGGTTGAGGATCCCCTTGCGGGTGATAAGGGGTGGTTCTTGACTTTTGCACCCCCCCATAGAGAGAGCATTTCTTTGATTATCTGACTCTCAAAGTCCCAGCCCTGATCAGAGTGAATTCGCTGGGGGGCACCATAGTGAGCGAAGAAATTTTCCACTAGCACCTTGGCCACAGTAGATGCTTTCTGATCTTTGGTGGGAAAAGCTTGTGCATACCGTGTGAAATGGTCCGTAACCACTAACTCATTGCCAATGTTTCGCTGATCAGGCTCTAAACTCAAGAAGTCTATGCAGACTAGTTCCATTGGGGTGCTGGTGGTAATGTTGACAAGGGGACAGCCCTCTGAGGCAGGACTATTCTCTGCAGGCAGCAACTACAAGTCCTTACATGGTGCTCAACATCAGCCCCCATCTTAGGCAAGTAGAATCGAGATCGTACTAGGTCAAGGGTCCAATCAATAACGAGGTGGCCAGTATGATTGTAGAGTGAACTCAGTAGCAAATCTTTGAAGGCTGTGAGCAGGACCAGTTGTTGCTTGTCTATTTGGCCACCCCAATCTACTGTCTCTCTATACAACAACTGATTAAGCAGCTTCAACCTGGGGCCTTCTTTAAACAACAAAGGGGTTTGCAGATCACAGGAACACAACTTGGACACATCTTTTCCTGCACAAAGGGCATCAAGTGCTGGCTGAGTTATAGGATCTCGGAATTGAGCCCATTGAATGCTGTCATTGTCAAACTGAGGCAGCGCACTAATATCTAGAGCAGAAAAGTGGCAATATGCAGCCAGTATGCAGGTGTCAGAGGGGCCCAAGCAATCTGCTAAGCAGTCTGCTGTGTCTGTAGACATCTGTTCATTTCTATCAAACTTTTGGCACAATGCTCGGATGTCAGGTTCAGACAGCCTGACCCAGTCGCTCTTGGAAATGGGCCTCCGGGATAGGGCGTCAGCATCAATATGATTCAGGCCTGGTCTGTATTCGACAGCATAATCATATGTTGACAATGCAGAAAGCCACCGGTGCCCCATGGCGTCTAACTTAGCTGAAGTCTGTACATAGGTCAATGGGTTATTGTCAGTTCTCACCAGTATTTTTGCCCCATAGCGGTAATCATGAAACTGATCGACAATGGCCCATTTTAATGCAAGGAACTCCAACTTGTGCACAGGGTAGTTTCGCTCTGATGGGGTCAAGCTCCTACTGACGAATACCACTGGTCTCAAACCATCCTCATGGTCTCGATACAGTACAGGTCCTAGACCCTGCAGACTAGTGTCACTATGCAGCACATAGTGTTTGGTGGGATCAGCATAAGAGATGATGGGGGCATGGGTGAGCTGGTATATGACTTTGTGGAAAGCTGCTTCACAGTCAGGCATCTGAAAAGTTCACCTGGGTGGAAATATGCTTTGTCTGGTTCGTTGAAGACCCCTTTTTTGTATTTTTGATTGGTAGGAGGGTAACCCTGGGTAAGATTCTAGAGCAGCCGAATCACTTTAGAGTAGTCCTTTATGAACCGCAGTAGTAGCCACAGAATCCCAGGAAACGTTGTAGTTCATTCAAATTGTGGGGCTGGGGCCAAGTAGTCAAGGTCTCAACTTTACTAGGATCAGTCTCTATCCCTCTGGTAGCCTGAACACTGTACAATAATCACTTTCACAATACCCTAGTACACCACACAAGTACCCACACTGTTTGCACTTACCACCAGGGCTGGTTCCTCTGGCTTTACCTTGGGGACCCCCTGTAAAACAAGATTATGCACAGCAAATAGCAACAGTACAGTACTTTGAGCACAAACAGGAACCACAGTTAGATAACATGCAGGAAAAGTTAGATCTGATTTATTCAGGGGACTTGAACAAGGGAGGGGCAAAATCAGGTTACTTAGCTTAAAGGTTATATCAATCAAGCAGTTATGCATGCACTTTGAGTCCCCCACACAGTCACACCTCTGGGTACCCAGGTGGAGAAGAGATGGGCTAGCCAGGACTGATGCCCAGGGTTGGCTGGCATTGCAGCTGGTTGGGGCCCTGTGATGGAAAACACAATATGCACAGTATACAGTATTTGTAATCTGGAGTCAGAGGTCTCAGTTCGTAAGGAAATGAAACAAGACAGTCAGATGACACACTCAGATTAAGCTGTTGTTGCAGGAGCTACTCTGGTATTTTCTCACGATACCTAAGACTGGACACAGGCTGAACGAAAATCAAGACTGCAGGTGGTTGATCTGGAATGCCAGGAGAAGCAGGGCCCCACGCAGTCACAGAGTACGCTGCTCCTGTTCGCTGCGGAGCAGAGTGGCTGATCCCAGGCAGGTCTGTCATCGATGGCTTCTCTGCACAGTGAGTAGTCTGGCTGAGCCAGTCTGGCAAGGCCCCAACCGCATGGAAACAAATTCGGATGCAGTCCATTTTGGGCTGGATACAGCTTCCAGCAAGCAGAGCACAGTTCACACAGTGGGGAACTAACTCACAACCCACTTGCAGCTCATAGCACATTTACATGTAAGGGAATTCTACTGTACCAGGCAAAGCGCTCCCGGTCACTCATAAAGTCTCTGCACACACCGGGAGCTTAGGGGTAGCTGGAACTCCTGACAGGCGATCGCATTCAGCAAAAATCTTCGGTCTTCTTCAGGTTGAGCCTGGTTCACTTCAGTAGCTTACTTTAGTCACACAAACTTGGATTTAGTCCAAAATAATTATCTTCTCTCCCTCTCAGGAGCAACAGACAGACAGACATGCGGGCCAAAAACTCAGCCTTTTCACTGTTCTCCCATGCGAATCCACTCAGGATTGCTGCTCAGAATCACTTCAGCTCCTTGCTCTTCAGTTTCCAGCTTAGATCTAACTGAAAACCGCAAGCAGCCCGGGACTTCCCCAAGATCGAAAAGGTTTGATCGGCTGATTTGGCTGTCAGTCAAGCCAAGATCTCCCCCTTCAGTTGCAAAAAAGGCACAAAAATTTCAAAACTGCAATTCCTACAGATTTTGACTTCAGACAGCTCCTGTAGTCCGGCTACATTTTTGGTCCCACCATTACTGTTTAGCTCAATTTGCAGTCCAGGACCAAGATAGTGGAGACAAACAAAACAGTCCTTGCTACAAAGAAAGCAGCTTAGACAAACTTCACTATCATTATCACTCTAAATGATTTTCAGCAAATAGTTATCTCTTTCAACAGAGCTCCCTCTCAGATTACAAGAGCTGCAATCACACAGCTCTTAAAGAGACAGAACACTGAGGCTATACAGGCTCTGGTAATCACATTTAAAGTGCTAAAATGCAGGACACCAGCCTGGCAGTGAGCATTAAGGCAAGCTCAAGTAAGACTTTTTGGGGAACCCCCATTTGTAGGGGGGTTACAACTGTATTTGTACCAAATAGCACCACCTACATATGGGAAGAGATGGCACCCAGGTGTAGTCTATATGAGATCTCAACCCTTACAAACTTGGACCTGTGTGTCAGACAAAGAAAATGATCCTGCACCTCTTTAAATTCAAATATAACCCTTTGCTATCCTCAGATTTACACATAGACCTGACACGTGTCTTTTACCTTCAATTGGACTACGGCTGAGATCGCTTGCGATACCTTGAATGTTAGGGGTCTTAACACCCCTTTAAAAAGGAAAAAAGTCTTGTCTTATTTGAAGAGAGCAAAGGCACAACTTGTCTTCCTGCAAGAAATGAAGCTCACTGGGGATGATCAGGCCTCCCTAGTGAGGGACTGGGTGGGGGTGGAGTTACACACCAGTGCATCCACAAAAAATTGGGGAGTGGCC
This sequence comes from Neoceratodus forsteri, assembly GCA_016271365.2. NCBI lineage: Eukaryota > Metazoa > Chordata > Ceratodontiformes > Ceratodontidae > Neoceratodus > Neoceratodus forsteri. The sequence continues at coordinate 6,076,401 of CM028129.1, forward strand.
ATCCTTATACATAAACATCTCCCGTGGACAGTGTCCAGCTGTAAAAGGAACCCGTATAGCTGCTGGGTTATGTCTTTAGTTAGCACACCTGAAGGCCCTGTCTTGCTGGTTAATGTATACACACCCAGTGAAGATAACCCAGACATTTTCCAAGACCTCTCAGACAGAATAGGGACTATGAAGGGTATAGACACTCCTATTTTGATGGGGGGAGATTTAATTCTAGCCTTAGTCCCTATCATAGATAAAAGTACAATGGGCAAGGACTCCCAGCCGAGAAGCACCATAGCCCTCCACCATCTAATGCACGAACATAGCCCAGTGGATATCTGGTGACTTTCCCACCCTAAAGACAGGGACTACACCTTCCAATCTAGTGTACATGGTACCTTCAGCAGGCTATTACTGGTTAATCTCCCTGGTATTTCTCACATAACCTTAAACTCCAACATTCTCTCCATAGCTATATCAGATCATGCCCCAGTCCAACTTACTTTTTAGTGGGGCCCCACGACTCGACCCTCCTCAACCTGGCAGTTAGATCCCTTACTGTTAAAAGATCCAGAATTTTTGCTATAGGTGACTAAGAATCGCAGCAGTTTTTTGTGGAAAATCTTGTCAGTGATACCTCAACAGGTACCACATGGGATGCATATAAGGCCACCATTTGGAGCAAAATCATAGGGTATGCCTCCCATAGGAGGAAAATTAGGGACTAGAAACTGACCACCCCAGAGACATGCCAGCAGACACTGAAATATCTCTCAAAAAAAGTAGGGACCCTAAACTAACCTCTCAGACTGGGAAGGAAGTCCCCCGACTCAGGCTGGAAGTCAATGAGCTTTTATCCAGGAAAGCTGAACTCACCCTTTTAAGAATTAAGCATGTATATTGGGAGGGGGATGTTAAACTAGAACAATGTCCTAGCATATCAACTTAGAAGGCACATTGCTGGCCTTATTGACCCCAGTACCCACTCAGCTTGTACTTCTGTCTTGGAGATTAATCAAATAATAGCCAACTTCTACACTCAACTATATTCAACCTCAAGGCCCTCTCCCCTGTTACACAAACTTTCCTGGATGATCTGGCACTCCCTACATTATTCCCAGAGCAACAAGACTGGTTGTAAACCCTCTCACAGAGGAGGAAGTTTGGAAAGCCCTGTTTGTCTCTTAAAAGGTAAAGCTCCGGGGTGGGGTGATGGCTTTCCACAGACTTCCTACAAGTACTCTCCCAGTGATATCCCCAGTTTATGCAAGGTTTTCCAAGAAGCTGAGGAGCTGGGTCAGTTTCCATCGACTATGCGGGAAGCTGTGATCACTATTCTGCCCAAGGGGAAGGATCCCACTATGGCGGGGAGCTATAGGCCTGTATCTCTGATTTCAGTGGATAGTAAGGTTTATGCCAAAGCGCTGTCTACTCACTTTAATTCTCGCTTGCCAGAGTTGATTCATCCCTCTCAAGTTGGCTTTACCCAAGACAGGTATAGTTCCGATCATATACAGTCCCTAATTAATCTGATTTACTTGTCCAGGCTCCTCTCCATTGTCGGTATAGCTGTCGACTTGAGAAGGCCTTTGATTCGCTGAATGGGACCATCTCTACATGGTGGTGAACCGATTGAGATTTGGAACTAAATTTTGTACGTGGGTCAAATCCAAATATTTATCCCCTACAACTAAGGTTCTTGTGAACTCCACGTTGTCTGCCCCATTTGAACTGAGGCGTGGTACTAGACAAGGCTGTCCCCTTTCACCCTAGTATTCATTCTAGTGGTAGAACCACTAGCTGCAGCTATATGTCAACACTATAATATTCTTGGTATTCAAATAGGGACTACATGGTACACTATGTTACTTTATGCTGATGATCTTTTTGTCCCTCAGGCAGATTTACAAATGTCTTTACCCCCTCTTATAGACCTCCTCCAACGATTTACAATCTAATTAGGCCTTAAGATAAATCATACCAAAACAGAAATGATCCCTTTTAATTCATGATGTACTCCACAAGTAATGCCTACATCTGATCTTAGAAGGGCAGATAAAGGCCTGACTTATCTGGGGTGAAAATTTCATCTCAACTGGACAGTATATGGGACAAGAATCTGGCAGCCTTGTTAGCGGAGTGTGAAGAGGAACTAAATAGGTGGACATGGTTAAAGCTTACCATGACTGGTAAAATCTCAGCTATTAAGATGTCCCTTGCTCCCAAGATTACATATCTGTTATCTCACATCCGTTGTACCTCCCCACTTTTGGTATGCCTGGATGGACAAAATGTTTGGAGCCTTTTATGGGATCAAAAATGCCTTGATACAGTAGAAATAAGTTGAGGGCTCATTGAAAACGGAGCTTGGGGCCTTCCCTGGTTAGAGGAGAGGGCCATGAACTGGCCTCTCTATAGAACATAGAAACATAGACTTTGATGGCAGATAAGGACCGCTTGTCCCACCTAGTCTGCCCATTTCCATACCTACTGGATAAGCTGCAGATCCTAGTTAACCAACAGTCTATTTCTTCCTACCCTCCACAAGAATTGCCTTATGTCTGTCCTATGCATTCTTGAATTCCCCCACTGTTTTTGATACCACAACCTCCTCAGGAAGGATGTTCCATGCGTCCACCACCCTCTCTGTGAAAAAATACTTCCTTACATTACCCCTGAGCTGTCCCCCCTCTATCTTCAGATAGTGTTCCCTTGTTCTTGCACATCTCTTTTTCTGAAAGATGCTACCCTCTTGGACTTTGTTGATTCCCTCGAGGTACTTAAAAGTTTCTATCATGTCCCTCCTCTCTCTCCTTTCCTCAAGGGTATACATATTAAGCTCCTTTAGTTTCTCCTCATATGGCTTCTGTTGCAGACCCTGCACCATTTTAGTTGCCTTCCTCTGGATTGTCTCCATCCTGTCTATGTCCTTGAGGAGATGGGGTCTCCAGAACTGGATGCAGTACTCCATATTGGGTCTCACTAACTGTCTGTACAGAGATATAATAACTTCTTGTTTTCTACTGGTGATGCCTGTCTCTATACATCCCAGTATCCCCCCAGCTATCCATACTGCCTTCTCACATTGCTTGCTAACCTTTAGGTCATCTGATATGATTATCCCCAGGTCCCTTTCCATTTTTGTTGTTGTTACTACCTCCCCCATTGTGTACTCTTCCCTGGGTTTTTTGTTTCTCAGGTGTACATTTTGCACTTCTTGCATTGAATCCAAGCTGCCACTTGAGCATTCCTCCAACCTGCTAAGTCCATATCATCCTTTCCACCCTCCTGTGTATCAACCCTGTTGCAGATCTTTGTGTCGTCTGCAGACAGAGCATACTTTTCCTTCCAGTCCCTCTGCAGTGTCACCTATAAAGACATTAAAAGGACCAGGCCTAGTACTGAACCATGCGGTACCCCATTAGAAACCCTACTTTTCAGAGTGGACTCTTTACTATTACCTTCCTGTATTCTACTGTCCAGCCAATGTTTTATTTGAGTCTACTACCCTGGGACCCATCCCAGGCTGGCTAATTTGTTTATTATTTTTTTGTGTCGGACTGTGTCAAATGCCTTGCTAAAGTCTAGGTAGGCCATGTCCAGAGCCCTTACCTGGTCTACTACTTTGGTCACACAGTCAAAGAAATTGATTAGATTCATCTGACATGACCTTTCCACTGTGAATCCATGCTGTCTTGGGTCCTCAGCCTCACTGGCCTCTAGAGTGATTCCTTCAGAAGTGATTCCATCATTTTCCTACCACTGAGGTCTAACTGACAGGTCTATAGTTTTCTGCCTCTGTCTTGCTCCTGCTTTTTGTGAATGGGGAATCACATCTGCCTCTTCTCCAGTCCTCAGGTACCACACCATCCTCCCATCATTTGTTAAAAAGGCTAGTCAGTGGTTTCACTAGTTCTCCCTAATTCTTTTAGAATCTAGGGTGAGTCCCATCAGGCCCCATTGCTTTGTCCACCTTCAGTTTTAGGAGTTCTTTCAGAATCCTTTCTTCTGTGAAATTACCAGGATTGACCCCCCTATCCAGAATGCTTCTAGTGATTGGATTAGGTACCGCATCTTCCTCTTCTTTTGTGAATACTGAGCCCCACAATGGATAGCTATGGAGTTGGACCTGGTTAACACCCCCCATTCTGGCATCCCTTCTTTGGGATGCTCCCAAGGCCATCAGGAAAATACACCCCACTGTTGGGTCAACTCTCAGTTATTCGAAACTGTTCCATCACCTGCTCAAGATCTCTCCTATACCTTTTTTATATACTCCCTTGTGGCAGAATCCACAGATTTCTATTGATAACAAACCAAAATATTGGCAATTCTGGGTGACAGCAAAGTATATATTTCCTGGTGAGATAGACTGGTCCCATCTTACGCATATGTAGACACTTTTCAGAACACTCAAAGGAAGTGGGGCATACACAGCATGAATTCTGGAAGTACCTACATTTGTGGGATGCAGTGCTGCATCTTGTCCCTAAACAACATAAGGTCCCTCTGGCACCTTCCCCTCTTAATAGATAGCTCACATTATTGAGAGGGCAGGTAGGAGTTCTTTACTCACTTCTTAGGTATACACTCCCTAGTCAGGCAGAAATTGCTAAGCAGAAATGGGAAAAGGCTCTGGGCGTGACCATAACAGATGGTCAATGGGCCCAATGCTGGCTTACTGCACATAAACAGTATACTGATGCTTACAGTAGAATGATACAGAATAAGCTCCTCCGCTGGTGGTACAGGACACTAACTGTACTGCATAAGACGAAATTATTAAGTAATGATCTGTGTTGGAGATGCCACCAGACAGGTGCAGACCTATTCCATATTATTTGGTCATGTCCATGGATCCAAGGGTTGTGGGGCAAAGTAAGTTAACTAGGAGATCAGATTCTGGGCAAACATATCCCTCTGTCACCTGTATTAATAAAATCTGGATTCAGACCCCAATCCTGCAGACTCTCTAGAGCAGAGTTTAAATGGTACATGTTGTTGTCCATGACAAATGCCTGTTTCTTAATTTCTGGTGTATGCATAAATCCTCACACCTGAGTGATATCCTCACTTCTATGGGCACTGTATTTGAGATAGAAAGGTGGTCCTTGATGGTGGGCACTTTAAGAGATTATTTCAACAGCATGTGGTCACTCTATTTGGCTTACCTGGCCCCCAGAGCAGGGATAGGGTAGGATGGCCTATGAGATGTCCTTAGAGGTATTTTTTTTTTCATAAACAAGTTTGACGTAGGAACCTTATACTTCACCATACCCTGCAGGTGTTAGTTTTAGAGGTGGTGCTATATACAGGGTTACTACTGTTGTGTTTTTGCATATAGTTATAAAAAGTTCATTATTAGTACATGGTACTCTTGGCTGTATCTCTTCATTTTTCAGATGGAGTGGAGCAAGGGGCCACATGGAGTTAAGAAACCTGGATCATACCCGCTGCCTGGTCATCTGATCAGACTTTATTATCTGCATTGTGGTTCATCTCTCTCTTTCTCTTTGTACATGTGGTAGGTACCCTTATGTTTTATATGCATTTACTGTCTTTCTCCTCTCTTGTATATAATGATACTTTGGACATTCCTACTTACATCTGTATGTTACAAATTAGGATCTTGGGCCGACTGTTTTGGATTTAACCATCTGCGGTGCTGTTATTGTTTTACTACATTATATGTAAATGCAGAAACTCAATAAAAATCTTTAACTAAAAAAAAAGAACACGCATCATATATTCATATATGGAGGAACTCTGTGGGGAAACTTGGATTAACTCTTGATAGTCCTTACCCATGAATAATATAAGTAAAGAGGACTGTGGTGTGACACAAAGGAAACAAATATTTGAACTATTGACTAACAATCCAAATCCTGGTTGGCTGCAGGATGAAGGCACTTTTAAAGGCCCTAGGGCTGAAAATATTGTTTCTGTATTTGGTATTTAAAGAACATGATTCGTAAACTTCTTGAAAATTTCTTGGGTATAGATTTGCAATGATATAGTTTTTGTGAAAAGAAACAGTACTATAGGAGGTGCCGCTCAACTTGATGTTGTATTAAAATCACAGGGACTGGTGTCTAAGGTGTTAGAGATGCAGTACAAGTTACAATCTCTAGGTATTTTGATTTAGAAAATGGGCTTTTTATTTTTCCTGGGCTCTGATTGGCTGGTACCCCTGCCGGGGGGGTATATTAACTTTCAATAGATGCCCAGTAAATAAAAAGTACCCAGTCAAGTATCCCTTTGCCCACCCTGATTTCTCATTGGCCCAAATCACCCACTTTAAATTTAAATCACCGCCATTTTTTCTCTTGCTTTGCAAGATAATGCCCCCAATACTAGCTGCCTGAGTACGCCACACAGCCTCAGAATTTCTACCTACATTCTTTTTTTAAATTTAACTACACCAACACTCATCCAATGCCCTGTGAATGATGCTGCTTCTCATTGTAACTGGTGATGACTGAGTGAGGCAACGCCCCTGTAAGAGAAGTGCCCCCATCTGCCTGAATTTTTTAAGTACTTAATCAATATAAAATAAAGACTCAGCCACAAAACAAAAGGGAAGCTATCATAGTGATCATCTTCATGGAACCACCTTTCGTCACTACGGGTTTCAAAATGTGCAGCGCTCAACTCGTCACAGAAGCTAGTCAGAAGTGCTACTAGCCTGAGCTGCCTTTCAGACAGTAGCTACCTCCCAGAAATAAATAAACCAAACCTAACAAAACCTATGTAGACTGCCCAGGTAAACTGCCTTGCCATACCCTACTGCCACCGCCCACAAACCTTTGGCTTCACTCAAACTTTAGCATGGTGCACAACTTACCCTGTTGTTTTTTGCCCCATGACTGTCAGACAGCTGACTGCACTCTCACTCTTCTACTCAGCTGCCCACTCCATCCAGATTGAAAACTACTTTGATTTGTAATGCTTCTGCTTACAAGAAGTGGCTTACTGAAAATGGAAACCAGAGCTACACACAAACTGACTTTTTAATTCCTCCTTCTCTCACAACTCCCACCAGAAAAAAAATGTCATTCAAAACCTTAGTGCTGCTCACTTCAAAGTGACGATGGAGCAGCTACTTATTGAGTTTGCCTTTGAGATAGTGACCATAACTCTGTGTACAGCCTAAAAAATGAAGCACTGACAGCAGGGGTAGGAAGGAGAAGACAACTAATAGTAATTTTTTTTTCTTTGTCTTCATTAGGAAACCAAATAACAACAGAGCTACTGTCACAGCTTACCTTAGCTTAATAAGCTTTTAAAGGTCACATGCTAATAATAACATCCCTCAAACTCTGCTCAGTTATACATTTTCATTAAAAAAATCACACAATGAACAGCCTGCCGTAAACATAGATGTAACCACGTCCTCAAACAACTGCTATGGGAGTTGGGGCTGCCTGGAGGGACAGCAAACAAAAGCATCAGCACCCTGTACTGGTGATTTTCTATAGTGGTAGAGGAACTACTTTACAGCAAAACTGACTTTTCAGTGGTTTTTTAATTGAGTTTTTATTTATTTATTTTTTAAATATTAAATAAAAATGTTGCCTAAAGCCCATTTTCAAAGTGCAATAATACCCTCCAGGGTGGGTGGGATGGGCAATACCGGACCTTCCAGGGGCTATAAGGCCCTCCACCTGCAGCTTCAGGCCTCATTATGCTCCTCTGGTGGTCCTGTATTGCCCAATACCGCCCACCCTGTCGGATATTATTGTTTGCCCAGAACACTAGGAAGCAGTGGCCTTAGGGCGGTAGGAACCCTTAAATCCCTTGGTCAAAAGTACAACTAAACTTGCTAGGAATGATAGTGAGGTTTGGATTATTGTATCAACAAGCAATCCTTTTAATTTGTTAGGTCAAGCAAATGGCAATTGACGCCACACTGTACAAAATGATAAAAATGGAGAAGTTGGATCTAATAATGGGGATATGTGAAATTTAAAAAAGGAAGCTCCTGGGATACATCTTCTTTCCTGGAACTTTGCTGGGCATTTAACAGACATTTGCAGATCAGGATTACAGAAATGTTATATTAAGACACAGTGTTACTGCTTTACAGGAATCCTGGCATTCTGAACCAATCAGTATAGAGATGAATGGGTTTCATGCATTTAGTGTCCTGCTAGGAAAGATGCAAATATGAGTAGAATGAGTGGAGGTCTTATATTATACGTGAGGGTAGATGACTTATTCTAAGATCTAGTACTTTTGCATAGTTCTAACAATTTTGATAGTTAAAGGTATATTTAGAAATGACCCCAATTGTATTGGTTGATATTTACCATCAGCCTAAAATTCAAAATCTAATTACCCTGATTTCTGGTCAGTACTATTGCATAAATGATTATGGTGCTGGAAAAAGGTAAATGCTGTAAATTTTTGCTCACAGAGGAATTTAAACTCCCAAGTGGGCAACTTAGCAGAATGGATCAATAAAGAACCATTTGATGAACATTACAGTAATATCTTGAGAAGGCTTACTTTGGATGAGAAAACAAATGAGAACTTTGATTCTTTTTTTGGATTTTCTTGCTTCACATCAGATGATTCTTATAAGCGGCAAACTTCAGGGAGACAGGCCTGTCAATTTCAATCATTTTTCAGGTGTGGGATCTTCTGTTATTGATTTTTTAATTTGCCAATCAAATGACATTCAGAAAGATCAGTGGCTGAAGGTAACCCCTAAGGTTGATAGTGATATTATTTATTCATTTATTTATTTGAATTTTGATGACCGCTAAGCTACTCGACAGTCATGTCCCTTTTCAGGGAGACCCGGGGAATAGGGACATTCCACAAGTAGAGAGGTGACTAGATGGGCCATGGGGCCTTTCTCTGCTATCACATTTCTGTGAATCTGTGTATACAGTGTATGTACAATCTGAGGCAAGAGACAAATATAAAAGTACAGAGGTATAATAGTAAAGACAATGAATCAATGTATTTAGCAGCAGGTCGTTGATTCCCATTCTGATCATAGAGGCCAACATTGAACAATCCTTCATGGTTCAAGGACCCGAGGGTACAAAACATAGCTAGCACAACTTATTCAGTAGCAATTACAGCATATGCAATCATATAATACAACATTTTACATATATACACGTATAAGAGTGGAGAAAGGTGCGGTCAGGAGAGGCAGATGTAGGAGAAGTTAGAAAGAACTGAAAGTGATGGGGGACAGAGTGGGTTGGCACAGGATGAGAGGGGGTATTAGGTGCAGTTACTGCCACAAATTCAAGGGGGAAAGAAGATTTCCTTGAAGCAACTCTTAAATAGAGGAAGACATGTACATGAAAGTAGAATGTGTGTGAGTGTATTCCATTTGAGGTGCTGAGGATGTGAAGGACTGCTTCATAATTTCTCATTGATTATCTCATGTTGCAGTAAAGTAATATTATCTAGATCTGATTTAGAACCTGGGATTATAATTAATAATAAAGAAGTTATCTGCTGCTGGACTCAGTCTGTAGTAGATTCTAAACATTTTGTGGAACTTTAGCCTTCCCTTATGGCTGCCATTCAATAAAATTGCAGTCCTTCTGAATTGTATCAACTTTTTCCAATGTAACAAATTCTATCAAGAATAACATAGCCAATTATTTGAAGAATGACTCATCTTCTATGATAAAAACATGGTTCAATTCTGATTGCAAACTCAATAATAGAGAATTTGAAACATGCTTAGATTCACTAAACATCCTAACAGAGAAAATGAAAAAAAAAATGAATCTATGTAACAGAGGGTATAAGGCCTATATTGAAACGGTGAGGGAGGAATACATGGAAGAGCTGTGGGGAAAAAAATGCTGAAGGTTGTCAGAACAGGTAATGATAAAAGCTTCTAGCAGCTGGTTGCCAAAGGTACATGGAATTATGAAACTAAGATCAACAGTTATATTGAACCCCATATATCATCAAATATTTTTCCTAGAAAACACAAATTGCACATACTCCAATAATGCAAAGCATCATGGAAGCATATGCAAATGCCCATGAATTAATTTGGACTGGCTCAACTTTAAGCAGAATTGTCTGGTGCCAGAAGGCCTCAAATATAATCAGCAAAGGCTGAGAACAGATATTTTCCTATTTATTATTTAATCTAAAATAATTCCCTAATATACCTTTAGCAGGAGAATGTTTCTTCTAATTTTCAATGGATGCAGGAATCAGAGGTCTTGAAAGCCATATTGGCAATCAAAACAAATAAAGCTCCTGGCTTGGACAATACCCCAGCTGATTTTTATAAATTAGATCCTGAATGGTGGAGCATGGTGTTAACATTTTTCTTTAATAAATGCATCCAATATAGTTATAGTTCACATTTATGGAAAGGTCATTATATTATACAATCCATAAAAAAGGTGATAAAAATAATCCTGTTATTTATTGGCCCATCAGCCTTTTAGATATCATGGCTAAATTGTATACTTGGGTTCTTTTGGTCTACCTTCAGAAAACTGTTGAAACCAAGACTCCACTATTTGAATTACAAGCTGGTTTTCGGGATGGTAGTAGTACAGCGGACAACTATTTAATTGTTTCACATTTTGTTGAGAAATATGTTAAAATCCAGGGGGCGGCAAAAAAACTCTTTACGATTTTCATGGACTTCAGTTCTGCATCTGACACCCCGATCAGGAGTAAATTGTGGAATAAAATGCTGACCAACAGTATTGATCTTGATATAGTTTTGTTTATCAAGAATCGCTATGTTGATACCTGGGCTAAAGTGAAGTATAGCAGGCATGGTGACTTACAGTAACCGACAAAATGTTCTTGAATTATGGAAAGGCAAGATTTGTCCTTGCACCTACTCTTTTCAATATCTATTTAAATTATATTTTAAATCAATCATATCATGAAAATTTCCCTCTCCTAAGATTCTACAAATGGAAATTCTGGTCTTGGCTTATACAGGTGACCCTGTTGTTTTCTTACCTTCACAAGATGGTTTACAAAAGAAACTGGATAAACTGGCGAACAATATGAACTTTTGATAATCTTAAGAAATCCAAAGCTTTATTTATTGCTGGTTAGAGATGCAGCAAAATGTAATTTTACTGGTGAAAGTCTTGCAAAATCATGAATTTTGCTGTGCAAAATCTTTAGCAAAATTCACAAATTCCATTAAATATTTTGCAGGTGTGAAATGCGGAATTTCACCAGCAAAATGCAGAATTTCACCTGCGAATGGTGGCATTTTGCCTGTGAGTGGAGAAATTCTGCCATTCACAGGCAAAATTCTACATTTCACTGGTGAATTTCCACATTTTGCTGGCAGAATTTTGCATTTCAAACCCATAAAATATTTTGCAAAATGTACGAATTTCACAAAATATTTCACAGAACGAAATCTGTGGATTTCACCCATCTCTGTTGGTGGTATAAAAACCAATATGAATTAGTACATTAAGGGGCAATCAATTGTGATTAAGTTATAGTGATATTTTGGAGACATGTTCGTGAATAATTTTTCATGGACTATACATATTAACAACTTAATCCAAGAGAATAGGCAACTAGTTAATGGTGTCTTCAGATTTAATTGTAAATTTGGGGAGATGACGGTATGGTCAATATTAAAATCCCTTGTGGGGAAATTAGCAGTAACATTTGTATGTCAGTGAAATCTGGGGTGGAGGTAATTGTGAAGGCGGCAAACAGTATTTATAAAATGATTCTCAATTTTCCTATATCAGCTTCTACTTGTCTGGTTAAGGAAGAGTTAGGGGTACTTCTCTTGAAGGTTTTCATTATGTCTGCATAGATTGCTTATTAGATTAGGTTTACTGATTTATCATTTGAAAGGCTTACTTATAAGGCCCTGCAACAAAATGTTGCTTTTCTCAATAGCAATTTTATTCCCAATAATAGCAATTCAATCAAAGATGAGTTATCCTGCAATGTTATCTTTTCTCTGGAATTATGTGAACAGAGGTATTAATATTAACTATAAATACTCAAGGGTTATTAAACAAATACATTCTGGCAGTGTGTGTCAATTGGAGATGGAAAATTAGTAAACTGAAATGTTCTCCTTAGCTGGGTAATACTAAACAGCATTATTAAAACCATATATTAATTTGATGAAGGATCCCTGAGAAAGGAGAATTGTGACACACCATTTTGAATTACAGGCTAGTAAAATCTTAGAAAAAAGCTGCAATAAAAGAAAATTCCATAACTGAGGTAAGTGGGTGTAATCTTGGCTGTTTTGAAAATATATACCATGTGGTTAATATTTGTCCCTGGTATCGTGATATAACGGGAAAATATCTTGGAATGTTCCTTAAAAAGTGTTATTTTCAAGCTGAATATATCCTGAATCAAGCATTTAATACAGATGATGAACAAGGTTTGGACTTTGGTTAAATTCCTCCTTGCTGATAACAGAATAAGAGAAAAGAAGTGATCTTGTAATTTATATAGTCAATGTGTTCTATATATTTTGTCAAACTATACGTATTAATTTATATCTTAATCTGACTGTTCTTTAGGTACTAATTATGACTGTGCTAGTCAGGTAGAAATAGGAGCAATGCCCTTTTGTGAGACAGATGGGACTTTTGGGCTCGACTTTCAAAGGATTAGTGCAGCACAAACTGGGTTTGTCCATGCTAACCTGGAATAGTGCCAGCTGTCAGAGGCATGACAATATTCAAAGGGAAGAGATCACCACACACACCTGACAGCGCTGTCCTGCACAATGGCGATCGGAGAATAGGGGAGGGGAGCGGAGGGACCACTGGACCAGCATGGATTATAAATGAACTACTGAGGAGGGGGATTGGGGCTAGGGAGGGACCACTACACCACCAGGGTGTGTGAAAGAAATACCAGGGAAGGGAAAAGGGATAGGGAGGGACAGTAGACCACTACAGTGTGTGAAGGAAATACTGGGGGGATCAAGGATAAGGAGAGACCACTAGACCACTGGGGTGTGTGAAAGAAATACTGGGGAAGGGAGCAGTACTAGGAAGGATCCATTGGACCACCAGGATGTGTGTAAGAAATACCGGGGAAGGGATCCAGGATAGGGAGGGACCACTAGACCACCAGGGTGTGTGAGGGAAATACCGGGGAAGGGATTGAGGCTAGGGAGGGACATGAGACCACCAGGGATGCTGGGGATATTTATGTGAATGGGGATCAGTGCTAAGGGAGGGACCTGGCCCAGGGCACTTGGCTGGCGTTAGCATGTAAATGGGCCCATAATGGGCATGCATGTGGCTCCTTAGTGCCGTGCATGCCCAATGGACTCATTTGCATGTTTGTGCTGAATATTGTCATGGGGCCATGGCACTCACCAGTGTGTGCCGTGCTTCACCCCTATGGGTAGTATTCAGTCCTGCCCTCTGGTAGCGCTGCACCAAACATGGCAATTACTTGCTGTGGTGCATTACCAGAGTCAGATATTCAGACAGATATTGTGGTCAGTTCAGACTATGATATTTCTTTGAATATGGTGCCAGAGCCAGCCAGTCCTATTTTCATGCAGCGCACCTGTTTGCGCTCGCAGCCAAACAGCTCTGAAAATGGGGCCCATAGTCTTTTAGAATTGTGACTTCAGTCTATCGACTGGATTATGTGCTATTTTTTGGGGGGGTTCTAAGCATTTGTATTCTCCTACAGCAGGTCACCCCTTATGTCTGCCACCCGACTGGAGCTCAGGGTCTTGCAGCATCATTGTGCACCCTGGTAGATCCCCTGAGCCCAGCCAAGAGGCTTCATCCTGGGTGGCCCACATTTTTCCTACATTTTCTCCCATGTGAGTGCTCTAATCCCGAGACCCACAGAAGCAGTGGCACATGCATGTGGAAGCGCACATGCATACCGCGAGCTCCAGTGCCAGGTCTCTTCCACCCTCCATTGGCCTAGTGCCAGCACTCCTCGGAGTGACACCACCACTCCAGCCAAGCTCTGAGGAGATGAAGAACTCCCTCCTGAGGTGGAGAGCTGCCCTCCAGCAGTCTGCACACATCCTCTCCCACCCCCCCGCTGGCCTCCGACGACCATGGCTCATTCCCGAACCTGGGTCACCAGGGTGGGACGACGTGTGGCATCCAACACCTCAACCCTCTGCACCTCTAGGCCAGTTACATGCTGTTTTAACAGCATCTGCTAATACCATACCTCAACCAGGAACCAGTTTTCCATTTGGGGCTTGCTTGAAGTACTTGCATTTTGTCCTTACTGTCTTTTAGTCACAGGAATTGAGATTATTCAGTTTACATACTTTTAGAAAATATTTTCTAAAGCACTGCACCTATGTTTATCTAAACATAATGGCTAACAATGACTGAGAAGTATAATAATAGACTGTGTGGCTTTTCTTCTCATTCTTGCTGGTACACTGGTCCATAAGCACTTTACAGTGACATGTTATCAAATTCCAGTATTAATTGATGACTGCATAATGTATATTTATTGTAACCTTTTTTATATCCTTTTTGAGGAAATATTTGTGCATGTATTTTATTTGTATATTGTAAAGGCTTCATAGCTGAATAAATAAAGATATCTATCTGTCTGTCTGTCTGCCTATGGCTGTCTATCTATCTATCTATCTATCTATCTATCTATCTATCTATCTATCTATCTATCTAAGTCCACTGTTCAAACCAAATCTCTGGCATGGAAGCGTAATGAACTTCTGCTAGGTCATTGGATGGCCAAATGTGTGGCATTTTTAGTCTGAATAAAATACTTTTCTACTCCATAAATGTTTTCATTTTTCTATGCAGTGGATACATTTTAGTGACTGTTTCCCTTGCTGTATCTTGCTGCATGGACACATCAGCGATTATAGACTAGCCCAGTTATAAGTATACAATTAAATCCTTTGGATCAATTAGATTTGACACTAGAGTTAGGCATAGCTTTATAATTTCTCCTTAAATCCCTAACCTAGGCTGGCCCATCAGCACAGTGGTAGGGTGACTGCTATGATGTTGGGGACAGGTTAGAATGAGTCCGAGCCATTAGGGCTGGCTGGGTGGAGGAGGATTGAGAATGCCAGAGGATGCTATCCTCCTCCTTCAAGGATGCAGGCTTACTGCCTCCACTGCAACACTGCCACCTAGGTGACCATGGGCGGAAGCATGACCGAGACAAAGCATGTGAATGGACATCAGTGGGGCTCAAGGGCACCAGGCTGTCGTACACGTGTTCCATTCCTCATGGTCCCCAACATGTCCAACAGGAGATGAGAGTAACAAGGAAATACTTCCTGACTGGGCAAAATGATGAAAGGCTCCTTCCCTAGGCTCCGCACTGTCAACTGTGGAACCTACCTCCTGATGCTGGTTGAGAATGTCTTGGGGAGCCCTGGGACAGGCACTGATAGTCAAGAGCCTCATTAATGGGGCAATGCTATGGAGGTTAAAGGAGGCAGGGACAAGTCCCAGGAATACAGGTGATGGGACTGAGAAGCAGCCTGGTAGAATGAGACCAACCTCGGAAAAGGAGGGCACAAATCAGGGGCATCATGCAGTCAGAAATTCTGGAGGGCACAAATCCTAACCTCTCTAGGGGGTCTGGGGACATACCCCCATGAAAAGTCTGAAAATTGAAGTCAAATGGTGCATTTTGGTGACTTTTAGCAGGCCAAAGCTGTTCCACAACAAGCTAAATGCCATAATACTGATAGAGGCTAGAGCAATAATGAATTGCTCTTGTTCTTTATTCAGTCTGTGTACAGTGTGACCTTTAGTATTTTAAAGAAATTTTTAAAAAATTAGTCAGAACTTGTGCATTTTGTGAGTCTTTCATCATATATAGAATCAGCTAACTTGGACCATGAATGAAAGAAGCGTGCAGGTCTACTGGCACACAATAAACCAGACTGCAATACAACCTACAGAATATTGCCAACAACAGTAAAACTGCCTGGGCATGGGGCACACACAGACATTCATTATCCATTTAGTGACACCTCACCTCCCGCAGGCTTTCCAAAAGATAAAGCCCAATAAGACCACTCCATACTACTTATTATTAATAATAGTACTCCAGTGATGGGGTGGGGGAGACCCAATCAAAGTAAAAAAGAAAATGACGAGTGCACCATTGCAGGCTCTCTGATAAACAGAGCGTATAAGATGCTTGGTTAGTTCTAATGCAAGGCTATGGGCAATGCATCTCATGCAACCCTATCTCGCGGTCCTTTGAGTCCTATCAGGACATCAACAAATTATGATTTAGTCTGCATGACAGGTTATCAATTAATCTGGAGGTAACCCACTCCACTTAACTGACAGGGCGTAACACAAAAGCAGAATGAGCCTGCATCACTGTCACAATATCAGAAGTGGCACAGACAACATTAGCGATTTAGAATTAAATAAAAAAGATTGACACCATATAAACTCAGAGCATTTATTGGGCTAAAAACACACTTCTCCCATCACAGCAGTCCCAAAAAAAACAATAAAAATCCATTGGTAACCAGAAGCAAAGCTAATTTAACCTGCTCCCAGCTGGGGAGGAGTACTAGAGGTGGGTGCTTCTGCTTCCTTCTGATGTGCAAATGGGGACAGGCTGCAAACAGACAGCAGTTACAATGTGCCACTGCAAATTCAGGAAGGCTTGTGAGGACCAGCTACAAAATAAATGTGGACTTGAACACTACAGCACCCACTTTCAAACATTGACATTTCTGCATCTATAATGATCCCTTGTTGTACCCCAGGAGCCCAGGACTAACACTCAGCAGCCATCCTTCCTAGAACAGCCCCAGGAACTGCTAGAACTTCCATCAAAGCCAGAAATAAATGTGGGGAGGGATCATGACAAGTGCCCCATACCATAAACAACTGTCCACTAGCTACCTGTAACAGCAGTTACTGCCTCCCCTCCCACACAGCCGCTGCTGCCGTTAATCTGATCCTTGCACAAAAGCCCATTTATATTATATAGCAGTGAGCACCTCCACATTATATAGAACCCGGCTGTTTCATAGTCCCCCTCCATCACATACCTTACATAGAGGACAGCTGGATCCAGCGGGCTGCCACTGGGGAGTGGGGTTAGTTTCCTCCATTTCTGATCTGGGCTCCTGTGTGTCTTGAGAATTGATCTGTGCATCTTGACTGTAATCCCACTGCAGCTGTACTGATTAGCTCTTCAGATTCTATAGGCTGCTCAGGAAGCAGCCAAAAGAATTAACTTGAGTTGTCTTGTCTTCTGATCTGGAGGAACACCACGCCTCTCAGTCTCTCATTTGACAATTTGTAATTGTTTGTTGTACTGTGTCAGATTTTTAATGTTTGCTTGAACAAAAGTTTTTGTCAGAGACTGTTTGTAATTGTTCCTAAAGTATTTACAGCATGAAGTGTTTATTGATGTATTTATGTAATTTTGTTTATCATATATGTCTTTTATTTGTCACCAGACATCTGTGAAATGGGCATTTTTGCTCACAGATTTTCAGTATAAAATAAATTAAATGAAATTAAATGAAATGAAAATGACTCTCCCACCTTGGCTGTGATTGGCTGGCTGGCAGTGGCTCAAGGAAAGGAGAAGTCATGATTGGGGAGGGGCTGATTATTGTCACTCACGCTGCATGGTTGGTTGGGGCTACCAATCAACTGTTGTGTCTGTTTCTCTGTTGTTTTTACAGGTGCTCAGTCCCAAAGCCAGTCTCCAGCCCAGTGAGCAAGTAGTACAAGTACATTTTTTTTTAAACTGCCGGCGACTCTACAGTAGTCTCACCACACCAACTGAATTCGGAACCCCCACCCCCCCCACCAAAACTACTTTGAAAAACAGCATTTTTTTTGGCCCTCCAGAGAATAAAATAAAATACTAAATAAATTATTTTTTTTAATAGACTGCACAACAATACTGGAGGGGCACATGCCCGCTCAGGCCCTATGGGCATGATGCCACTGGCATAAATAGCAAGTAAATAAAAAGATCCCAGCCTTGCCTAACTGTTTGGAAGCCTCATCCCAGCACAGTCTTGAAAGTCTCACACTTGCCATTCGCTGTAGTTTAACTGAGCAAATGATAGCTGTAAGTGGTTTTAATGAACGAATGTCTGAAAAGGAGGACAGATCCTATTCTCAAAAGTTCACCAGGGATGCCAATAGGAAGATCCAGTGATCCTGATGAGTGACCAGCACCTCCTGGAGAACATTGAGAAACATAATATTTAGGCACAATACAGATTATAGTTCACGTTAGTTCTGTATTTCTGCTCCACATGTATTGCTGAGGTTATCTGCATGTAAACAGGATGTTTGTTCCTTACAAGTTTGTCTGCTCCTGTTGCTTATTCTCCACCTGGGATCTTAATCCTCTGCTTGTGCTATCACAGTCATTCCGAAGGCAGCAGGTTGTGAAGCCACAACAGAGGACTATGACTTTGAGTGGGGAATAAGCCACTGGGGCAAACTAACTCTTTAAGGGCATACAGACAGCATGCTGGGCTGTCACCTGGCTCTTTAAGTCATAGTGTAGTGCAGACATGTGCATTGTGAATGGCAGGAAAGGTGCTTGCAGGAGCATTGGCTCCCTGGTGCACATCACACAACTGCATCCTCAGACTGAGAGACCATCTTGTGGGTTTGCCTTCCAACTTCATCCTCCACACGTCATCTCCCTACTCGGGGGCTATGAGCTAGCAGACAATGGGACCTTGCCCTGTGCCAGTAAGATCAGGCCCCAGATAGAGGAGTGCCACATTGCTGCTGCATGGCTTGCAGGGAGCCGGTAGTCATCCTTCCAGGGCACAGTCTTTTCCTTTGGTTTTCTGAGTCCTCCTACCTCAAGCGCTGGCAGCAGAGGATGTGCATGCACACACACACACACACACACACACACACACACACACACACATGATTGTGTGGGGTGCACAGCACCCACTTGCGTCCAATTCTCCCTCTAGCTGCTGTTGACTTGCACTGTACCACCTATGATTACCACTGGTGGCAGTGGAACAACAGAGCCAGCAACCCTTCCTCCCCGGAGGAGGAGAGCATCCTCCTGGATGCTTGATCCTCCTACCCTCAGCCAGATCCTGGTGCCCCACACACGTTCCCGTACACGGGACACCGGCATCACAAGCGGTAATGCTACTACTGTGCCGATGAGCCAGCTACATAAGGACTGTTTGTATCATGTTAGTTTAAACTTTTAATCATTTGTATATCCAAACATAGGTTTAACATAAGAAGCATCAGTAAATTTTTGCTGAGCAAGGGTAAATTTTTCTGTAACTCAGCACTATACAAAATATATAGAAACTGAGAGCTAATGCATGTGGTGGATAGGTGGAACAGTCTCTATGCAGTACTATATGAAATCAATGCTGGGACTATCTCAGGGTTCAAACCCAATAAGATGTCATCAAGGGGTTTAATTAGAAAAAAGTGGAGACAGGAAGTGGGAGAGCTCAGTAAGGGCAGAGTAAAGCAATATAGGAATGTCAGGGCAGACTAGATGGACTCGGTCATTTTCTGTCCCTATGTATTCCAACATGTGTGTAACTGTTTAGATCTCGCCAGCAGGTTTTGTTACAATTGGGTCTGCAGCTGTCTAAAACATAACCAGAAGTGTACTGGGGAAAGTAAGCAGCATAAAAAGGAGAACCCAAAAAGTTAACATGATGTCAGATGTGGAAGAGCAGACTTGCCTGTATTCCTCACAGCTGAAGTAAGTGTGCCGGCAACGAATAACTAATCCAATACTCATTGTTATTTTGTTGTTTGTAAGCACTTTAGCTTATATATCTTGACCACAGTCACCCATAAAAACAGGCAATGTTTGACCATAGGCTTTTGTTTTAATTAAATGGAATAAAAGGTCATCACAGAGGCAGGATTGGGGGGAGGGGGGACAGGGGAAAATTTCATTAAAGGATAAACCCACCCGAGGGCTAACTCTTCCTGTTACATATCACACAACAAAAAGCATATTCCAGCAGTGGACATTTACGTCACCAATGTCGTCAAACAAGTTTTTAATTTATTTATTATAACCACATAAGTACACTGGGAGATAGTCCCATTGTCAGGAGCGAATCAAGCAACAGGCAGCAACAACTTTATTTTTAAGACAGTGATACTGAAACTCATTATAATTATATATTATTGTTCAGCTTGCTGCACAAAACCTCTGCCAATTCCATTCTTATGTTCTCTTACTATAACTGTTTACTATGTATACCTTTGCTGTATATAGCTCTCCTGCACTATGAATACTTGCTCCAATGTATCATTTCTACGGCACCATTTAATGTACTTTTCCATTGTATCATGTTACTGTAATATGTTATGTACTTGTAGTACCCAAGTTCTGCCTGAAAAAGGCACCAGGCATCACTGCATCCACCTGGTCAACAAAGGATATACATAATAAATAAATAAATATATGAAAATATACGCATTTTTATAGGCAGTTGCATTCTTAATGCACTGCTACAGCAGTTACAGCTGTGCTTCTTTCAAACAGTTATCACATTTGACAATGTTGTAATGACTGAGTAAATATTGTAGCTGACAAAAGACTGCAGTACCAGTAGTAGTTTTGTTCATATGGCACACTTCTAGGGCTCAGATGGCCTGATAAGTGAATACAAAACATGTAGGAGAACACATAGAAATACAACAAACAATTAACACGTCTATATTGCAACACCATTTTTTTTTGTGCAGATTATTCTGTGTGTATGCTGCTCATTGGATGAAATGGAACAAATTTAGTTTCATGTTTTGCAGTTAGGGTCTAATTCCCTCCTACTGAAAATGTGCAATTTTGGCCAGTTGCCACCATTTTATTTTCACACCTTTGTCACATCGTGCAAAATACTGTTTTTTTAATGCGAAAATAACTTGTTTTACAGTACTTTTACACAATGTACAACAGTGGTGAAACCAACAAAGTGCGAAGATAAAATGCTTTAAGCAATGATTTTAATAACATCACAAATAAATACAGTAGTTACAATAAAAGGCAGGGGGTGCCTGATTCAAGGGGTGGTGTGTGGCTTTCCTCTTTTTTGGGTCAGGTTAAGCAGCCTGCCTACACCTGATGTCCCAGTGCTCTGTTTACGACATTGTAATTGTTTCCTCAGGAACTGACAGTGGTGTCGCAATCAGAGGGATTATGATTTCAGGTGTAGACCAGCAACTAAAGCAACTGGAGTCTAGAGGAGAGAGATCCTGTTTTCATATTACTGTACACAGTCATAAAGAATAAATATAGAAAGACAAGTTGAAACATGTAACGATGCTTTCAAAATTTCTCCTCTGACAATAAGAAATTTTTAAAACAAACAAAAGTAATCTAAACCATTCGTTTACCTGCCCTTGAATCCAGGGTAGCTCTTTGTTAATGAAAACAATGTTCTATTTTTGTTCCCACTATTTTTCACTTTTTCTTTTGTGGCCCTGGCCCCCTACTTCCTCTCATAGAGTTATACACTGTAAAGGACTGGAAAAGACTAAGATCCTATAAACACTGCAGTTTCAGTTTTGAAAATGTTTTTTAAAAAAAATTGGGCGGGCTAGACCCATCACTGTAGTGATAGTGCTACTGCTCATAATGTTGGTAGAGACCCAGGTTCAGGTCCAGTCTGCCCAAGGGTTCCCTGCCTAATGCACCTTCACAGACCCTAACAGGTCTCCAGGGATCCTCTCTGTTTTTGTACCAACATGCCCCTGTATCTATTCAATACATGCTTGAAGACTTCTACTGTTCTAGCCTCCAATAGTTCAAGTGGCAGTTTGGTCCATGCTACCACCCTTTCTGTAAAGATATATTTCCTCACACCCTTCCTGAAATTTCCCCCTCCAGTTTCATTGCTTGTTGCCTAGTCCTCTTACACAAGAGGGTCCCTCCCTGAACTCTGTTCACCCCGTGAGGTATTTGAAGAGCTCGATCATGCTAACAACTAAGAACAATTAATTGCTGGGATTAAGTAAAAGGCTTAATAGTTACAAAGGGAAAAGCAGTAAGGCAGGGGCAAGGGGGGAGGTAAAGACAATAACCCAACAAGACATTAACTTTTGGCATAGGATAGGATAAAACAGGGCAGACTGGATAGACCAATCGTCTTTTTCTGCTGACATTGTCTCTGTTTCTATGAACTTCCCTCTCTCACTAGTTTAAGGTTATGCCTCCCAGTTGCTGTATTGTGCCTTTGCTCTCCAAGGCCTCCAGCCTATTATGCCCCTGCATGTATTTGTACTTTTATAGCATGTCCCCTTTACCTTGTTCCTTCCAGTGAGTACATTAAAGAACAACTCTGCACTTCTTCATGTAGAATCATACACATGATGTTTTAGCTATAACAATTTACTAGAGAAACATTTTCCTAATTTCTAGATTTCCTATCCAAGAATTGTAACACATTTTGAGATCATATCCAATAAACCTGTATAAAAACATTTGCTCATATCCTATTAACCTTATAATTACTGCTGTGTAGAATTTTCAGCTTCTGGCGGGATAAAATTCTGCAGAATTTTCAAAATTCTACAGAAATTCAGGCAAATTTTGCCACAAAAGTAATGGAGAAATTCCTTGGTAGAAAACAGTTGTGGAATTATTTTCCACAGGGAAAAAATGCTGTTCTGTGGAATATTAATCTGTGGATTTCAATATTTTCCACAGAAATTGTTGCAGAATAATTTTCCATGGAAAAATTGCTTTTCTGTGGAATAATATTCTGCAGATCCTGAGTAGGCAGAATTCTGCCAAGGAACCAGCAAAATTCCGGCAGAAATTCTGCTGGCAGAATGGCCATTCCATGCTAATTCCACCTACGAATTCCATTTTCCACATAGCACTTTATAATGCCTATTTATAACATCACAATGCTCACCATGACACCACTGTGATGTCACAAACAGCAATTGTTACGTCAGTTGGAAACAGTAAGATGCCTTTTGAAAGATTCAGTAAAATATGCACTGTGTTGTCTGAAATATTTAGCAGACAAAGAACATACAAAAGTAAAAGAAAATTAGAACACACTAAAGTTAAAAATCACTGTTGGGAATCAATAGGCTTGAGCTTTAATAGAGAACTGCTTTTTAAGACTGCCTGATCTGTCCAGAGCTGTCTTGTCTTGCTGCCTCTGGATCATTTTTGTTGCTCTCTGCTGAAAAGTCTCTAACCTCTCTTTCTCATTCTTCAGATGCAAAGGCCTTACTGAAGTTCAAGTGTGGAACATCGACTGCCTGGCCCTTGTCACCTGTATCAACGAGTTGAAAAAGTAAATCATGTAGTTTGTTTGATATGACCTTCCACTTATGAACCAATGCTGCTTCTTATCTGTTGGCTATCCTCTAGGAAATCAATTAGCTCATTTATAATTGACTAGTCTGCAGGCTTCTGCCCAAACACCACTACAGCGACATAACTAACACCCAGCTCCCTTTATACAGCCTCATTATATTTTCCAGACTTACCCTCTAGGTGGAGTTGGCTACCCAGTACTGAGTGGTCAGAAAGTCTCCAAGGAGTTGGGGAGGGGATCAGGAGCCAGGCAGTCTGCACAGTGCAAATGGGTGGGGGAGAGCATGGCAGTCTCATTCCACCAAGCCCCACCTTTTCCCAGTATTCTCCTTGGTGCCCCTCCCCTCTCTTCCACATGATGGCAGCTCCACCACATGCTTCAGTGTCTTCCTTAGGATGGCAGAGTAGAGGCCTGTACCCCCTCCTCTGTCATAACATCTACACCTGGGATGCCTAATGTCTTCACTGGATTGCATCAGCACAAGACAGAGCCTGAGCTGGGATATGGTTCCTCTCCCAGTCCACCTGAGTACAACTGAATACGCCAAAGAGAGTTACCCACCCACCCAGAGGCTGAAAACGTTCTTAGATTCTAAAGGATCAAGACTTGAACCAAGTCATTGGCATGGCAAAATATCACCCAGTCTCTGTACTGCCCAGCAGGCAATTACTTTTTAATATATCCCACCTCCACCCTTGTCATTGCCCCCCATCCCCTGCCCAGACAAATGGGGTGAATAAGCAGCAACCTACACAGTCAATGCCTCCTTAGTGATTCAGCATGGGGCGTGCAAAATGCCAGGCAGCCTACGCCAATCTCTCACCTGATGCCAAGCACCAGGCACCTCCCCTTCAGACATGCATTTGGCATTCAAGCAGCAAGATTATCACTAGCACAGTTTGCCTGTTGTCATTCCTGAACAAGTCCATCCTGTTTAACAATTACTCCACATCTGGCAGGCAACGTAAAACAAACTGATTCTTCTCCTTCGGACTCATGTGGATTCCTTTTTTCTCTCTAATGTCCTCATATAAATGCAGATTAAGGCTACCTGCAATCATGGGGATAAGAAAACATTTTACCATGCAAACACACTAGAGGGGATCAACATCTAAATCAATATTTGACACAAACACGTTTCTGCTTGCTTTTTTCTTTTTTTTTTTTTGCCTCTCATTTATAAGGACAACCCTTGCTTTTCCACCTCCAGTATCTTAGTCTTGCAGTACTGTGCTTGGAAAACTTAATCTGAGACTAAGCGAGCATTAACCTGCATGTTTAATAAAACTGTAAATGCAGGTACGTGAGTAGTCTGCCTAATCTCAATAGCGAACAGTTACATAGTAATACACTATAGTATTGTTTCAATGAAAGGGAGTTAGGGTCCATCATGCCCTCACCTTCTGCTACATGACAGTGACTATCCCAAATTTGAGTTTGGAAACTCATGCAAGCTTACATGGCAGAGTTTTACCACTACTCATTATTAATTGATTTGTAAATCTGTGGCCAGGGGAGGCACACAGAGCCAAGGCTCATTTCCTGGTGCAGTCCAGTGAGAGATTACAGAGACAATGGGACAAGCAGTCTATCAATACAGTCAAAAAAACATATGCAGGTGGTCTGGTGGCACAGCAGTAGCACACTATCATCACCATGGTCTATCTAGTTCCATTCTCCCCTGACATTTCAGAAGCCTCTTGCTCTCCCAGATTGATCTGGCCAACCAAAAAAAAGCCCTGGGATTAGCTATGAATAAATGCTTATTGTAAGGCATCTGGTTGTGGCTAACCCCAGGGCTTTCTTTGGTCTGGCTATCCAGGAGAACAATGGGCTTCTGAGAATGGTGGGGAGAATGAAACTATAGGGAGTGCGGCAGTGCTACTGTGGGCTTAGATTTACTACACAACCAGCTGCAGGATCGGGAAGTTGGATCAGGGTACTACTTGGGGGAATGGCTATGGCATTGGCTAATAAGACTACAAATGGATTAAACTTGGAGTATCAGTGGACTGTTTCAGAGGACTTGGACTCAAAGTGTTTTGCTTGGATGGATTGGTGGGCGCTCAGGGAAGGGGCACTGGGGGGCAGTGACAGGGTTACGGGAGGGACAGATGTTTGCTGGGGAGGGCCGGGGTGTCATTTTTGTTTTAGAGTCAGACAAAGTTAAACTTCACTAAAAATAAAATGAAGTCCTCCAGGACAATTATTGAAGTTGCCGCTGAACTGGTTACCGGACCCTAGCTACCTCCACCTGCAGCTGCCTGAGCTGCCACCAGTGATGGTGACTGCCAGGGGATCCCAGGAGTAACACAGGGGTAAAGGGAGGGTGTAAGAGTGGTGGAGGAAAGGATTTTCCTGGCCCACTAATGGCAACACTGATTTAATACTATACTGGCCGGGGTGGGGGTTAAAAACATCTGGATGTGGAACAAGAAATTGATTCTGATTCTGATTCCACATCTAACAAGGTTCTTTTTAGAATTCACATTTTTAGCCTTGAATACCGAAATTCTGAATTCCAAAATAAAATTCAAAATCTGTTCTATTCAACAGATTCCACACAACCCTACATCCTATACATGAAAGCATGGTGCCATCTTGTGTTGCCCCCACCACACACACTCAAAATAGTCCCACCTGCTGCCACCAGTCCCATTCAACTCCCAGTTGCTGCTCTCAGTTCAAATCAGTCCCAGTCTAGCTCAATGTCCACAGGGTTCCTGTTGGACTTTCCATGCCAGCATATTGAGATGGTGAAATGCGACTTTCAAAGACACACTCAGCTTCCCTGGCCTTTTCCAAGGTCTTTCTTTGCGTGGAGTAGGGGGGGAAGGGGAAGGGAACAATAAGGAAGGAGAAGACTGAGGAGTTTAATGGGTGGCTAAATGGATGGTGTCAGGAGAAGGGGTACCACCTTTTGGGAACCTGGGGGGCTTCTGGGACAGTAGGCACATCAGTGGTGATGGCCTTCACCTAAAAAGACAGGAAACTAGTGCACTGGGGCAAAAGTTTGATGTCTACATTGCTGGACAGGTAACCTGACTATGACAGATGCTGAAGCTAGGGGAACCACAGAAGAAGGAAAACATAAGGGGAACCTAGATGTGATCCCCAGAAATAGGGTCCAAAAGCAGGGGATGGATGCATCCTGACAGGGATCCATAATAAAGTAAGAAATGGGGCAGAAAATGTGGCACACAGAACAGGTAAAGTGAGAATTAAGGAAGAAAAGGGAAGATGAAGTGGAGGTGCTTGCCAAAAAGGGAAGGTACAGGTAAATGGTGGAAGACAGTCTGCCTACATGCAAATGGCATAGGAAACAAAATTATTGAGCTCCAGATTATAGTGGTAGGTATGCAATTGCTTCTTAGTCATCACAGAAACATGAGGAAAACTGACTAGGACTTAGCAGCACCATGGTACATGTATAGGCAAGATGGGGGAAGGAAAAGGAGGTGGGTTAGCCTTTATGTCAAAGAAAGCATAGAGGCAGTAGAGGAGGGATCCATCAAGGAGAGAAGGGAGACAGGATTGCTGTGGGTGCAGCTCATAAACACATTGGGTAAGAAGCTACTTATGGTCTACAGACCACCATGATAGTGGGACATGGGTGATGTGGAACTAGGTGCAGAAATTCAGAAGGGGCCACAAAGGGAGAGGTAGTGGTGGTGGGGCAGCTCTGTCTATCAGATGTAGATTGGGACATTCCAGCAGCTAAGAGAACAGAAGTCAGATCCTGCATGATATGTTGCTAGACTGCCTACTGGTGTAGGTGTTCAGGAATCACAAGACAGGTTGCTATTCTCAACCTGGTGCTCACCAATTCAGACATGGTAGGTGGAGTGCGGTTAGGGAACAACTAGGGTCCAGTGACCATAACATCATGTGTTTCGGACTGGCTCTGGATACCAGTATACCCTCCTTGAAGGCTGAGGTTCTGGATTTCAGAAAATCAGATGAGGGAATTATCCATGTTTAGACTGGCTGGAGTTGACAAAATCAGGGGTTGGAGGAGTGGTGGGCAGTAATTAAAGGGGCCATTCTTGAGGCAACTAAGTAATGCGTGAGAATGGTTACCAAGGGAAACAGGCACAAGAAACCAGTCTGGTTCTTTATGAATGTCAGAGAGGAAGTGAGGGACAAAAAAGGGCTTTTACCAGATAGAAACAGAAGCAGCAGGACAAGAAATTTAGTGACTAGCAAGTAAACAAGAGAGAGACCAAGACGGCAGTCAGGGACTCAAAAGCAGACCCAGAACTGCATATTGCAGAGGGGGTCAAGGGAGGGGAAAAACTGTTTTTCAGATGATAGGAGGGGGGATATTAAGGCTGACAAAGGAGGCAGGGCAATAGAGGGGATGAGTAAAAGGCAGACATTCTTAAACACTACTTCTGCACAGTATTCACAATGGAAGATAGTGGGCCTTTCAAAGGAAGTGCGATAAAGGCTCCTGCAAAGGGAATCCAAGAAATGGGGCAGGTGGTATTTACAGCAGAATGGGTCAGAAAAGGGCTTGCAGCCCTGAAAATAGACAGGGCTCCAGGGACAGATGGGATGCACTCAAGGGTGCTCAGGGAACTGGCATCCAAACTGGTTGAACCTCTGGCAGGGCTATTCGGTGGCTGAGTACCATCAGGGATGTTTCCGAAAGAATGAAGGGTAGCGGACATAGTGCTGCTCCACAAGGGTGGGGACAAGGAGCAACTGGGTAACTATAGACTATCCAGTCTGACCTAAATTGTGGGTAAACTGTTGGAGACACTAGTCATGGAGGACCCACTAGACTACCTGGAGAGAAATGGACTCCAGGATAGTTAACAGCATGGGTTTGTGGCACAGAGGTCTTGTCAGACCAACCTGATAGTATTCTTTAACTGGGTAACTAAGACAGTGGGTAAAGGACAAGCACTGAATTTACTCTATTTCAGTTTCAGCAAAGGCATTTGACTCAGTGCAACACAGAATTTTGCTGAAGAAGTAGAGGATATAGGTCCAGGGAAGGACCCAGTTAGATGGGTGGGTAGTTTGTTGGGGGGACAGCAAAGGATGGTGCCAGGATTTAAGTCAGGAGAGAGGGCCACAAGATCAGAAGGTGGGTACTGCAGGGTTCAGTGGGGTAGCAGTAAGGCATGGGAAAAGGGAAGGAGGGGCAAAAACTCCAACTAGACAATAGGTTTTGGGTTGGATAGGGTACAACAGAGTAGACTGGGTGGACCAAGGTCTTTCTGCCAACATTGTCTGTTTCTATGTTAAACTTCTCTGTGTGTAGCCGGCCCAGTGGCATGGTGGGCTGAAGCATTGGTTGGCCCACCGCCTGCCACACTGGCAGCCAGGGTTTGGAAATGGACCTGAGGCCAGCGAGGGGAAGGAGAACTGAGCATCCAGAGACAGCACTCCTCCTTTGTGGTGAGGGACAGTGAGTGCCACTGCTGGTTCCAACCTAGTGGAGGCTAGGTAACGTAGCATTCAGCCATCTCTCAGGGCTCGTGAAGTATGTGCAGCATCTTTACACTGCGACCATGCCCTTACACACATGCTGACCTCGGAAAGGGAGAAAACTCCCTAGCGAAGATCCCTTGTGGTCGAAGTGCAGAGTTGCTGCTGTCAGCATCCTAGGCTTTGTTTACTTTACTATGTTCATATCAAATGCAGTTTTGATGTGTTATTTGTTTTCCTCCACAAGTGCAACCTTTGTGTTTTTAAACTCAAGGGCACATTACAAGTTTCAGGAAACCATTAAGCAATAATGCACGACAGGGTGTGTGTCGTACTGGGATAATGTCACTTATCTGGTGGATTGCTGAGTGCATCCAACACCCAAGAAATGCTGTTATCACCCAAACACATGCCCTGGAGTGCATTACTGCAGTTATAAAATGATTTGCTTTTAAAAAGATAAAAGGTGAAAAAGTACATTTCTAAAATAAAATTTTCATTGTTTTTTGTATAGATGTAATATTGTTCTGGGATAGCATCACTGCTGAAACTCAGCATTGACCAATTAGAAGCAGGAATTTTTCTTGCCATTTTACAATACGGAATTTTATTCAGATTTCTTACCACAGACTTAAGGAAACTTATTGTGGTATATAAAAGACTGCAAAGCCTGGGATGCTAGGCCCAAATGATGTTTCCTACATGGCTTTGGGTCAGTTCCTAGGGAAAATAATTTTTGCAGATCTTGAAGCTGCTGACACTTTACTTGCAGTCCCAGACTGAGGGAGATTGAGGTTTGGATGGTGCCGTGATTGGAGGCTGATTTTGAAGACTGTATTTTGCCAAAATATCAGACATACTATACACGTGTACCACTTACATTATAAGAATGGACTTTTTGTGTGTTTCGCGTGATACCTAGTCTGGCAATTGAGCCAGTGATGGACTTTGCAAAAACTCTGTCATTTTCTAATCCTTAGGCAACCTTCCTAGTGAGTATTTTTTCAAATCCCTTTTATTATTAACGAGTGCTATTGTCTATATTTTTTGTCTTGGGGGCGGTTTAAGAGACATACTGTTTTAAATAACAGTTTCTAGCCTCTGGTGGGTGTATTAAGTTCTCTTTAATATCATATACCCAGTGACCTTTGTAGAGAGGTTTGGAGCTGAGTGGTGAAAAATAATGTTGCAGACACCACAGTGTGCATATATATATATATATATATATATATATATATATATATATATATATATATATTATATAGAGCAAAAAACTCTGTTTAATGCATTAGTTAGGGTTGTTCCACAGCGACAAAAGTGAGAAATTCGGTGTTAGGGTTGAAAACCCCTTGGACCCCCAACCGGCATTGGGGTGTGCATTGGGATCGTCAGCCTAACTCTCACCCCATGACATGTGTAAAGCAGCAGAAGTGTAGGAGAATGGGGTGAGAGTTGGGACTCCAATCCCAATGCACACAATGCAGTGAAATGAGAGCGAGGGGTCAGGGGTTTTCAGCCTAACTTTCAGGCCTCACTGTCGCGTGGTGCTCATTAATGGATTTTTGCCTCTAATTCCCTTCTTTTTGAGAATGATAATGAGAAATAGTGAATGTAATGCAGCGGCAGGAGAGGGCCCCGCGCTCCCGCCACATGATGTCTTGTGGCATACTAACAGGGACAGCAACGCAAACAGAAATGCTAACAGTGGCGCACATGGTAACACAAGCGCGAATGAGAACAGAAAGGGTAACGCACATGGTGGCGTAGACGGGAATGGTCTGCCACGTGATGTGTTCTCACATAGTAACATGATGCCTGCAAACAGAAATGTCAATGGGCATGGTGACGTAAAGTGAAACAGAAAGATAAACAGTACTGTAGACAGAAATGGCAAAAAATAACAGAAACACAAGCGCAAATGAAAACGCAAAGGATAACGCACATGGTGGCGCAGACGTCAACAGTAAGTGAAACGGGTACGGAACCACAAGCGGAAAGGGCAACAGTAACAGTAATGTAAGCGCACAGGCTGGTTTTCCCCAAAACCTGCATAGAGAAAGACAGTGAGTACAAATAATGTATGCATAATAATGAGTATCGGCAGAAAAATGAGAACTTGGAATACTAAATCGTTATATCTCAGGAACCTCTGACGTAGAAAAAAAGTTAAAAGTCGTTATGATTCACAACTGTCCTAGCTAATCGAGTACTTAGCCCCATCAGGAGGCTAAGCATTTTTCAACGAAAGTCCGTATCTCGCACCGTTTCCGAGATACGGGCCCTGAAAGGTGCGGTGAACGCCGTAATGTTATCCTATGGAAAAAGAGAAGTTCAGAGTACCATAACTTTGCCTCCCTGTAATATTTTTTCACCAAACCACTGAAAGGCACATCTGTGGGTTGTTGGCTGTCTTCCTTCCAAATTTCAGGAAAAAAGACCAAACTGTTATTTTGCAGCAGGGATCCAAAGGATTTCTATAATGCGTCGGGCGCCGTAATGTTATCCTATGGGAAAAACCATCAACTTTGGAGTGCCGTAACTTTGCTGCATGTAATATTTTTACAATACAACACTGAAAGGCACATCTGTGAGATGTCGGCTCCGTTCCCTCCAAATTTCAGCCCAAAACTCTCAACGGTTCTTTTGTAGCGCAGTGCCAAAGAATCGCTGTCACTTTCCCACAGATGGAAAACTACTGTCGCAATTTTCGAAAGCTTTCGAAAAGTTCGACACTTTCATGAGCACGAAAGTAATTTAGAAATTCTTTCCAGAAATTTGAAAACATATTTCTGGGGTGTTTACCACAAAATAAAGACATGGCAAGCATCCTCAGGGTCCGACTAGCTGAATACAAAAAAATTAGGTTGCTAGAGGGTCCCAAATTTAAATGCCAACCATTTTATGATCACCAACTGAAAAAAAATGGCTGATTTGTGAAAGTAACAGGCCCATTTGCGAAAGTAAAATGCATTTGCGACACTGTCGAACTTTTGTTAACTTTGCCCATTGATGTATAATGGGAAACTGTTTTTTGAATAACTTTTGAACGGTTTAATATTTTTTCACCAAATCTTTGAAAGGCACATCGGGGACCCTGGCTGCACGTTTCCTGAAGATTTCAGGCCATTCGCACAAACCGTACGACCTGTAGGCGCGACCATAGAATTCCAGAAAAAGCGTAAACGCGCGCACAGATCATGCTTAATAGCTCCGCAGCCGTATATCCGACCAGTACAAAACCTGGCAGATCCCAAGGCCTATGATTCTTGATCATGTATTCAAAATTTCAGCCAAATCCCTCTAATGGTTGCAAAGTTATTAAGGTGCAAAGTTTTGGGGTTTAACATAGAAATGGCTCCTCCACCCTAACTATGGTAGCACTACCGTGCTACCATAATATATATTGCTTCTTCTCCTTCCACTTGGGGTTGTATATTTGTTAGGGCTGTGCACTACGAATACTATTCAGGACAAATACACTCATACACTGGCCTTTTTACAAATAAAAATATCACTCTTAAATACATACAGGTAACTAAGCTGAGGCTCAGTGACACACACATATGACTACTATTGCTCATTCTATAAATGCATAGTGTATTGATACTTCTAAGTACACAATGGAAATGCAAATACACTTTGTGTACTAAAAGTGTTATCTTGACCCAAAATAGTAAAATAAATGAAGGTGGTCACTGAGCATGCTCAGAAATTTATTTCACTCATTTTAGTCACGCTGAGCATGCTCAGAAATTTATTCGCACATGTGACATGCATGTACTTCATTGAATTACAGGAACTTCTAACAGAGAGACACACTAACAAGGATTCCTAAAATCTAAAGATTAAGAAAAACCTTGAAATGCCATGGTATAGATAGGATACCCCATGAGGTACTGTAGCTCAAAATGATTGTTGTTTGGTGTGGAATGTTGGTGGTTCTTGTTCCTCGCACTTGTGGCTTTGCTCAGCCACTTGCAAGTGAACAATATCATCAACATTCTACACCAAATAACAATCATATTTTAAGCTACATCATGGTATATTTCCTATATTTTATTCATAACTTTAAACTCCTTGGTCTTGTGCCACCATGAACAACAGACAATTCTAAAATGTAAAAATATACAGTATAAAAAATATATTTTTAGTAAAAATGAACATGCAAATAGATACAAATACAAATACCAGAGACACAAATACAAATATTAAAAATCAGCCCTGTGCACAACCCTTACATTTGTTCTCTCCAGCTATCTCCTTCAAGTAGTATGCAACAATATTTAATGCCTTTCTGATAATATTGTTGTTGAGAGTGTACAATTCTGCATTGTAGCTCAGTGCACTGGTGTAGGTGTTGTATTTCCTATAGAGAAAGTGCTGATAATTCTTTATGATATGTCCCTGTAAATTATGTATCTGCGACTGTTGTATGCCATATGTCATATTTTTCCAAATCTGGAAAATAAAAGCTTGAAACATTGCTTGATTTTGGTAAAATTGTTGGGAAAGGGAAATGAGTGACAGAATTTAGAGGAATTTACTTAACTCTCCTCCATCCTTCTAACAGGATAAAGGTGTCCTAGAGTGTATTGTAATTTGTAACTGCTCTCGTGCCGATCCTGTTGTAATGTTAGATGCTCTTGTATTGTATTGTATTGTATTGTAATGGATTGAAAACTTTTATTACTGCATATGGTACCCATTGAAAATGAGCCTTGGATCAGTTGAGATCTAATCATGTTCATATCATGTGACAATGACTGCGAATAAAATTTTATTTGCTTACTAAATACCACAAGACCAGAAGCGCATAAAGTTGAAGGCTCTGCCCTTAGGGAAATGGAGACCTGGTCCCAAGATGGAGAGGACTCTAAGCCTCCTGTGAGGAGAATGATGCTACTACAGTGGAAAGCTCACCCTCTGGCTATTAGGAGGCCTAAACCGAGTGGGTGTCACAAAGCTGTAGTTACTTGACCAAAGGAACCCCTGAACATGAAGGTCCCACCCCTGATTGAATGGTCAAGGGACTCATTCCCACTAAAGAATGGCAAACAGGTAGAGACAAAGCATAGCCACAGGCAGGTTCAGTGGAGAATATAGTTTCAAGCAATAAGCAAGCTACCAAATGTCTTCTGGGATTAGGTGGCATGAAGGACGTGTTACAGAGTTCAGTAGTATGACTTAAGGACCCCCCCATACCTGTAGAGGGTTCCACCCCTGAAGTCTATTCTTGGACTAGGAACATACTTACTATAGCTAGAACTTGGCTACCGGGCACCTCAGGCTACACCTAAGGCCTACAACACCAATGAGACATTTGACTGACACTTTGTCCTATTAATCTTTTCTCTCAATCTGTGTCATATTCAATCTAGGCTCTAAACTAAGTCCAAGAGGAGTGGTGGTTGAGCTGTAGAGAAAAAGAGTGTTTAGATTTAGAAAGAAAGGCACATTGCACAGTTATCACTGAAGCCTGGTCCAAGAACCTAGGCAAGATCTTTGAGAGGTTATCATGGTTGTAGCCAAGTCTTAGGGGCTCAGCCAAGCCATTATGGGGTTGTTGTTGGAGCCTGGCTCATAAGATACATAGCCTATTTTTATTAAAGTTCTGCCATGAGAGGTCTGACTTTTGCCCCAGGACTGGGGCACATGCCTGAAAGCAGTATGAGAAGGCAAAGCCAGTATGAGTGTAACCCCCGGACCCCTGCCTTCTTGCAAAACGACAGGTGGCATGCTGTTGAAGCTGACAGCAGTACCTGGTGGGGACTGGGTTCGGGGAGGACTAGGTTACTTGGCACAGGGGGCCTAGGTTTGGCTACTCTACACAAGGGCACCCAAGTAAATCCGAACACAGGAAGCAATAACTGTAATGTCCAATACCAGAAATGGGATTCTAAAGTGTGGCTTTTATTCACATCCAAACTGAACAAACAAAGCATAGACAGACCCCCACGGGCTACATTCCTAGTAATGCAGATTAGAGACACAGAACACTTCTTCACTATTCCAGCCCT
Source organism: Neoceratodus forsteri (assembly GCA_016271365.2). Classification (NCBI taxonomy): domain Eukaryota; kingdom Metazoa; phylum Chordata; order Ceratodontiformes; family Ceratodontidae; genus Neoceratodus; species Neoceratodus forsteri. The sequence goes on from CM028129.1 coordinate 6,111,129, forward strand.
CAGGCTCTGAACCCACCCAGGCGCACAGCCCGGACTTGCACGCAGCCCTGAGTACACGCCCCGACTTGTACACTACTTGGTTTTCCCATGGCCCAGCTCCCCACCGCCACTTGATCACGGGTCCATATGGGAATGAACCAGTTTTCCTGTTGGTGGCTCCCCAAACCACCTTAGAGCCTTTGACTCCTTAAGGGAAATTTCCTTCCAATCCCACATCTGGGTACTTCCCTCATCACTGGCCAAGTGCATGAGGCAAAGTAGAAATCCACAGAGCAAATCCGTAAAGGTGGACCTGGTTACTAAAGATGGAGGGTATCCCACCTCCAGCTTTTACAATCCATACCCGGCCATTTCTCTGGACACTAAACAACTCTTTGAAAGCTTGGCAATGTAGATTACAGGGTAGACATATATCACATCTCCTCTACATGTCTTGACTTTCCCCTTGTGCTGGACTTGAACATACTTTTACTTTTGGCTGCTTATTACTCTAGGCCTCCCACTACTTCAGCAGTCCAATCCCAACTTTAACACAGTTCAGATGAAACATGGGCTCTTTAGAAAGAGCAGAACTCACCCTTTGGTTGCAGGTGCCCCACAGGTGAATCTTGAAATCTTTTGTACCCCAGACACTTCAGAACAACAAGGCAGCTTCTTCTCTAGCAGTAGCCAGGGGTTTGCCCTGGAATAGAGCAAATCTTCCACCCACCCCTCAGGGATGGGGCACAGAACCATATCAGTAGTCTCCACCACTTTAAGAACAGCCTACTGTGTCCCTCTTTAGGTGGAAACACACACCTTTTCCTAAAAGTAGCTCTATTTCAGAGCTGAGGCTCCAAGAGCCTGTGCACAGAACTGCTCTGCTCCTCTTACAACAGTCTCTAACTACAGACTGACTACTGACTGTTCAAAACTCCCAACATTCTAATCTAACTCCCTCTGCAGATTCCAATGTGGCTCATGCAACTGAGATAGTTCTATGGTGATGTCATCCCTCAGTCTCAGCTGAGACTGAGAACAAAGTGAGACAGTGTAAAATCCATTTAACTGGAGTTTCACAAGCAGCCTTCCCTGCCTACCACTAGGTCTTACTGGGATTCTAGAAACCCCGGGTAACAGGGAGGTTACATGAGTATGTTGATGTAAAAGATGAGCCATAAGGAGATGAGTTAAACAATTGTCTGGGTATGCTGGTGGACACAATTTGTGGGAGCAAAGTGTGAGAAGATCTGCGACCAGGAGGCCCCCCCCTTACATGTCCAAAAGGGGAAACAAATCCCAGAGATAGGAGAGGGCCACCAGGAGGAATGCAGGCAAAGGAGAAAGCATCAGCAGACAAAATAAGGGACACTAAGGGAGAACACAGCCCCATTAAGAGGGAGGCAGCAGGAATTCCAAACACAGTGAGGCTGCCAGAGTCAAGCAGAGAATGGGGGAAGGGGTGGACTGGATCCAGGTGACAGAGGGGAACCACTCAGCCAGATACAGTAGTAGATGCATGGGAATAAGTATAGACAGACATGTAAGCCCCCTTCCTGGTATCTAGGGGTATACCAGGTGAAAACATCTATGGGGAGGGGGCAGTCTCAGCAGAAACTGCAGAATAACTTGTCTGAATGGCTGGCATTGACGGAATCCATTTGTGCAGGGAGGCAGACATGTTCAGATGCTGGGCTGCAATAAACTTGCATTTAGTAGCCACAAACAATTCATAACAAATAACTGAAGTCCACACAAACGTAAAATTAACCTGGGGGAGCCCATTTAATTTCCAACGAAAACACTCCAAGGAGCATGCCTGTTTACAATACAGTTAATGCCCAGTCCTGACCACTGTGGTCACAGAATTTGCTAGTGTCCATTTAGCCGATATGGCGCCACTAACTATGGGTGGCTTTTATTTAGGCTCAGATAGCCACATGTAAACACAGGCAGCTTTACTCAGGGCTGAGACAGCCTTAAACTCGCAGGAGCAGGTAGAACTCACCACTCTCTCCCTGTCCTCTACTCCATCCTCTATTATGGTTCCACAAACCCACAGACTCAAGTGGCAAGCTATTCTCAAGTTGCAGCTACCACTTTCTATCTTACATCTTCTGCACACTTGACCTTTGTGGGTGATTAAACCCAGGGCTTAAGGGTGAATGTCCCCATCTAGGCTGCCACATCTGGGTTGGCATTTTGGGCAGAAACTCATTACTCTCCCTCTCCTTGGCTCCTTTCTCTATTCTAGCTCTACAGACTCAGAGCAGCAAGCCATTTTAGTCAGGGCTACCACTTATCACCTCTATTCTTCCACAAAACAGGGCCTTTGCAGGTGACTTCACCCTGGGCATACAAGCGAATGTTCCCACCTGGACTGCCAAAGCTGAGTTGGCATTTTGAAGTCCAGGGCTATAGCTGCAAGCCCTGGCTTCCACTGGACCCCGTTCCACAATGACTTCAAGGCACTTCACCACTGACATATGTCATGGCTGTAGCCCACCGATCCCATCTGGTGACTCCCTTCCAGTCTCTCGCTCTTTCTTAAGGCAAGGCACTCCCACCAAGCCATTTAAGCTGAGACCCCAACATCACTGTTCTCTGATCACCTTCTCCTTGCCCATGGTTCTCTTCACTCTGCCAGGTGGAATTTTGGAGGACCCACTCCATGGACTGGGCCACTGCCATGTTCACCTGCTGAAATAACCAGATGCCCAATCCACTGAAGAAATGCTCTCCTTCCCCCAAAGCAGGCAATCAGCCCTGCTCTCACAGTTCGCCTACCAGACTCCCTTTTACCACATGGGCTCCTTTTCACTCACCAACCAACCATTTATACCCCTGCACACCAACAGTAACAATCGACCCGCAGACTCTCCTGCCAATGTGGTAGAGGGAATTAACCATTTGATTCCTGGTCCAAACTATAAAAGTGCACAAACATGTACACACCTTGCAGGGAAGATTACAGACAGAAATATAGAAGAAGCAGCAACCTCCGAGGCAGGGGGCAGCAAGTGCAGCCAAAGTAGCATTAGTCCAAGTCCCAGGATTCACCCCTTCAAAACAGGAAACAGAGGATGCCAAGCTAAAGGGATGGAGCATCCAGAAAGGCAAGCATCGCAGCCCAGTATCGTGGAGAGCTGAGGCATTCCCTGCCGCACCTCCTGCCATGCTGGTGACTCATTTTCAGGAATGAGCAGGGGCTGCCAGGGTTGATGGGGTGGGATAGGAACTGAGCATCCCATGGACTGTTCTCCTCTCATGGAGGGATGGCTGGTCGACTTCGTCGATTGCCACAGGGTGGAGCCCCGGTAGTGCAGGCAGATTGGTGACTGAAGGGAGGGCCATGGATCCACAGGGCATGTGTGTCTCCATGCACACAGCCTGATGTGCCACTGCAGTGAGGGAAAGTTAGGGAAGAAAATAGAAAAAGGGACCCGATGGTGGACCACCAGTCCATGCACCTCCCCAGGCCTTCGCTGCCACCCAGGGCACCCAGTGTTACTCTGAATTATTTGTCTGATGGGGAGGATGGCCTTCCCCCTCCAACCCTGTCATGGAGGGGGGGGGAATCTGTGAGGGACTAATTTTGAGGAAGCTCCAGGGAAGGTGAGAACTGGCCCAGTGGAAGATGGGGATGGATGTGGGGTTGCCACTGCGGAAAAAGCTGTATTTTTTTTATTTTATTTATTTATTTCATCTAGGATTACAATACCTTTGAGCCAAGGCTCTTTTACAAAGGTTCCATGTCAGCGTGTGCAACAGTCATCATTTTTAGTTACAAACATATAGTCATTGACTTACAGACATGTAATAACCAGTACAAAGACATGAGCTATGAGCAACACAAGGGAAGGGAGGGTGGGAGGGAGTGAGGTAGGAGATCGGGGGGTAGGAGGTGCAGGGTGGGGGAGTAAGGAAGGTGGTTGGGGCAGGGCAGGGTGGAGATACGGGAAGGTGGGTGAGGGCGAGACAGTGCAATCAGGGGGCCTTGTTGAGGGAATTTGACAGGTAAGGTGCTAGTGGTGCAAAGACTGATTGTAAGTGCTGGATGCTGGGGCATGTATGGAAAGGAAAAAAAAAGCAAGGCACAGCTGCAAGAAGAGAAACTGAAGGAATGCCTTAAGCAGACAAGGAGCAGAACCAGGGTGGAAGGGCAAAAAAAGGCGAAGGCCAACCAGCAACCATGTGATTGCAGCAACAAAATGGTGTGGTGGCAGCCAAAGGAAGAGGTGAAAAAAAATGGGAGGAAAACAAACAAATGGGAGGAAGTATACACTGACAGCAGGCAGCAGCAAAACATGCATCCAAAGTGGTGATGGATGTGGGCATGGATACATTGCCTATTACTGCCACTGAACTGCAGCATATTTACAATTCAAAATGTTAGAACTAACCAGATTCTAGGGGTATTGTTTTTTGTATTGGAACCGGTTCTGCCCACCCCAATTCCCAGCAGCAGTTCCTGGCATTCTCAGAATTTAAACCCATGGTCTGCCACTGAATGCAGTCAGATGGGCTCATCATTACCCTATGCAGCAGCTTAGGAAAGCAATTTCCAAGTAAATTGCCTGAGAAATCACTTCTGATGACAACAGCATTATGTTATATGTTTATGTTTATATCTAGGTAAAATAACAAAGCTCCAAATGGTGGGGCAGAGATTGGTCTTGTTAGAGAAATTTCTTCCATACTCTTAGGTTGCACCAGTTCTATCTGTAGAGGCAACAGCATTTACTGTATCTAATTTACTCACAAAGCTAAAAAATTGCAAGGCACCTCTGGGGAAGCATCCATGACTTTTCTCTATGTAAATACACAATTGGTTACACAGGAACAAAGAAAATGCCTTTTTTTTTAAATAAATTATTCTTTTTTTCCTCCCTTCTGCCCAGCCACAGCCCCTAACCTTGTATGCTGCCGAGCCCCATTGCCTAAACTGGGCACTAGGAGCCCCTTACCTTTACATGAGTACCCTCCCACTGTAAGGCCTTTGAAACAGCACTTACACCTCCAGCCTTCCCACTCCGGTGGCAGGGGACTCCTCATACTGGGAGGGATAGTGCAGGGTCTGAATCACTGGCATCATCCTGATTCACAGGAATTGCTTTCCAGTGTTCTTCCTCCCCAAGATGCCTGGCTGTCAATGTGAGTGCATGCTACACAACATGCATGTGGTGCAGAACCACTCATCTGCTCTCCCACTGCCATTCCTAACAGGCTCACACCTCTTGGGTACTCCTTGGGAGGATGCTTCTGCAGCAGGGACTGGTCTACCTCCAACCCAGAAGAGGTGGGCATTCTGTGGGACACTCAAACTTCCATCATCCACTGACCCTTGAGTATTCCAGTCCTTTGTTCCTGAACCCGGGTTGCTGGCATCTCAAGCGCCAACCTTGGTGCTGTGTTGATGGGCCAACCTGGAACAAAGGGAATGCATGACCACAATAAAACAGGGTTCCATCATGTTCACCACCTGCTATCTAGGCAGCTACAGCATTCAATATTGTAAGAAACAGTTTGGGGCAATAGCACTAAAGAGAGGAACAACACCAGTGGTGCATACTTCTGGGAACCCATGGTCAAGTGATCTGCCTGTACTTCCCTGGCATACTACACTATATAGAGCTAGTGCAGATCCCGCCTCTTAAGCAATGGTGGTAATATGGACCATGAGATTTGTAGTGAGATCTTACTTTTATATTGAAACAATTTTATATGGTATAATCAAGGGGCTTCACTCCCCACAACCCCATATTTAACTACCCCAAAGACACATGTAACATCTGGGTTCCCCAGGAGTTACTAGAACCCCTTTAGTATAGTTTAGGCAGGTTCTGGGCAGCAAGGAAGGGTGAAATCTCTGTAGGGTCCCTTTTAGAATCATCTAGTCAGTACAGCTGAGCCACAGGATGCTGTGGTGGAATGTAGAACTCTCACAGCAGCATAAGCCCCTTGCTCTCTGTGCTGCAGTTTGACTCAGTAGTCAGAGTTCGAGTTTGGAGTTGGTGTGCTAGAGGGATCACCCTCTTTCTCTTCTCATCCTTGTTTGTTAGCTATGCGATCTGTGCACTGGGACGTTGTGACAACCATCTCCTGCAGTATCTCAAGGAGTAAATTTCCTAAAGATGTGTTAATCTGGGCTGGTAACAGTGAGTAGTTGTTGGGGCAATCCCACACCTGTAACACTTCTTCTAAAAGTGCTGCCCAGAATAGTTTGTGTTTTAAAATCAAAGCTTCTAGCCATGGAAAAGCAAAAGTAGCTTAGATTCTGTCACTTCTGGGACAGTAAAACAGAAAGCCCTCAGACTTTGGCACTTGTGTGTCTTCTTTAGTGACTTGTTTAAGTGTTTTACTGTGGGTTTCTACATTCCTCTCCAGTCCAGATTTTGGAAGAGGCACAGTACTGAGACGGCCCTAGGTCAGGTACTCAATGATCTCCTGATAGTGAAAGCTAAAACTGGAATAAGTAAACACAGTCAGATACATACAGGAACAGACTAAATAACTGTACACAACAGGGAGCCTGTTAGTTGTCAGCAGCATGAGGGGTTAGGCATAGAAGTGCTGGAGAGACAGGGTGGGAGGTTGAGCTCCAAGTGCAGGTTGTCCAAGAGAGAGAGAGAGAGATATCTGTTTGGCAGAAAGGCAGATGGTAGGAGATGAAATTGTGCTCCCCCCAAATGCGGAATGCAACATTGCTAGTGTGGTGAGGTTAAAAAAGGATGTCAAGACTCAGATACTAATTCTGGATGCTCTGGATGAACATGGGTTGTCAGTGGGACTATTAATCAAATCCATCATTTTGCTAACCAGAGAGCATGGGTATGTCCGTAGGGTGAGTGTACAAGTGAATAATTCATGGATAAGGAAGTAGTGGTGAGGAAAAGGCAGACCCTGGCTCAAGTATATTGTGCCAACCTGGCAGTGCACTCCATCGGAAATGGACCCAGGAATGTTTGACCTGAGTGACTCCTTCATCCTGGAGGAATGGAAAGAAAGAATGAGGGAAAAGCTGGCTGCTCAGACAAATGCTTTCTCTGCATGAATAGGAGTGGGGTGTGTGAGTGGAGAACAGCATCAATATATCTCATGGATCACAAGACTTTTGAGAGAGTCAAGGCAGTTGACCCCAGCTGATATTGATGATGTCTGGCTGCACTTGCAAGAGATGATGCCACAGGGATTATTCAGAAATCCAGGAGCCCATATGCAATACCAATTGTGGTGGTGAGATAGAAAGTGGGGCAATACAAATAATAAGTGGACTACCGCACACTGAATAAACAGACAGTGCCAGATCAATATACTATACTATACCCAGAGTACAGGATGCACTGGACTGTTTGAATGGAAGCCAGTGGTTCTTGGTCCTGGATCTGTGGACTGGCTACTATCAGATCCTGATGGCCCCCCAGGATTGGGAAAAGATGGCTTTTATATGTCCCCTTGGGTTTTATGGGTTCCTGAGAATACTACAGGGGATCTCGGGCACACCTGCCACCTTCTAGCACCTGATGGAGAGAACTGTATGGGATATGAATTTGCTGGAGTGTTTAGTCTACCTGGATGATATCAGCATGTTTGGAAAGACTCTGGAGGAACATGAGGCCCTGTTGAGGAAAGTGCTGGATTACCAGGAAGAATTTGGGCTGAAACTGTTAATTGATAAATGCCAGATCTTCTGGACCTCGGTCAAGTATGTGGAACACATAGTTTTTGAAAAAGGCATATAGCCCGAACCCAGCAAGGTTGAAGCCCTTACCACTTGGCCTAAGCCCTGAACTCTGAAGGAATTATAGCAGCTACTTGGTCTCTGCGGCTACTAAAGGAGATTTGTGAAGGATAACACCTGAGTATGTTGACCCATCTTGAACCTATTACAGGGGCATCTGCCCAGTAATAAAAGCAAGAAAGCTACTTCACTCAGGGCATTGCTAGACCAATCAGCTATTTCTTTTTCTTTTTGAAATCTCTCTTTATTCCCCAACACCCCTCCAACTCCACCTCTTTGGGAGCCCCCTGGATACTACCCCTGCTCTCTGCCTTACCTTATCCATCCATCAGTGCCCCATGGAGTTGCAGCTATTCCCCTCTAGGTGGGGATCAAGGTGGGGCCCTTACACCCTGAACACATCTGAGTTTCTTCTGTCCCGAGGTGGACCGGCAGGTGGACACACATGAGGGCTAGTTCTGGGATCTCCATCTACCTGGAGCTGGAGGGCTTTTTCCTGGTATTCTTGGCAATGTCACAGTTATCCTGATATCAGGCATGAGTGCTGACATCCAGCAACGTCCTCCCATTGTGTATGCCCTGGAGCTTGCTGAACTCCCGACCTATGTCCGAGGACAGTCAAGCCCAGAGGGCCAATGTGCTGCTGTACCCCCATCCTCCAGGAGTCAGCACATGCTGAGCCATGTTCCCACCCTCCCCTCAGAGAAGGCGAGCTGTCATTGGACGCTCCAACCTTCTCCCCCTGGCCAGCCCTCCAGTGGCCTGGGTCTGCTCCAGAACCCGGGTCACCAGCATCACAGACAGAAATCCAACCACTGCACTGACAGGCTGGCTTCCAGCCAGCTATTTCTGGCCATGTAAACTTTTTGGTGGACAGTGGAATGAAGAATGTGATAAAGCTTTCAAAGACATAATCTAATGCCTGATCCATGCCCAGTGTTGGCTTATGTAGACCATGAGAAACCCTATGGCCTTCATATTGATATTTAGTGGACTTAGAGTATTATACAGGAACTCCCAGAAGGTTTGAGTCCCATTGCATTTTCCAGTCGAATTTAAATCCTTCTGAATGAAGATATCCTGTTCACATGTTTAAGTGCCTGGCATTGAAATGGGCCATAATAAACCAGTTCTAAACTACCTGTGTGGGGCCAAGATCACCATGAAGACAGATAACAATCCCTCCTATGTGCAAACCACTGCTAAGCTGGATGCAGCTGGTCATAGGTGGCTGTTAGCTTTTGTCCACCTATGATTACTGCGTGAGTACCACCCGGCCTGAACAATGTAGATGCTGATGCCCTGTTGAGGTGACCCCAAAGCTACAATGATGAGAGTTCTGGCTGGGCAAGAATTTTGGAACAAGCTATAAAGGCCTTTGCGTAAGAAACATGATGCTGAATAGACTTCCCGAGGACACCCACTGCCTAGTAGAAGTCTGGGGCCTTGGGGAACTGTCCTCCAGTCACCTGCTGCCAGCTGGCCACCTTAGATGTGACATCCCTTCCACAATGAACTACTCAAGCTCTAAGACAGGAACACAGGCCAGTCCAGTCACTGGTGAGATCATCTGAGTGCTCCAACAGTATGGGAGCCTGGGTCAAGTGGACACCATCTACCCCCGGCATGGCTCCTGCTACGTGAATGGCCTAAACTGTGGCTGAAGAAGGGATTGTTGTACAGAGAGACACAGGACCAGTGGGGGCCCCTCGAGAGCAGCTGGTGTTACCAGAGCAGCATATTAAAACTGTGTTGAAGGCTGTACCTGGTTAAAACTCTGTTCTGTTAGCCAAAGAAGGGGGCAGATGTGGAAATGTATTGCAAAAGCTGTATGAGATGTATACAAAGGAAGGCACTTCCCCAAAGGACCTCTCCCTTAGTCAACATCAAAACTAGTGGCCCCATGGAATTGGTATTCATAGACTTCCTCACATTGGAGCCTGACTCACGCAATATCTCAGACATACTAGTTGTCACAGACCATTTCATCTGATATGCCAAGCATACCCACCAAGGATCAGCAAGCTTCCACTGTGGCCAAAATATTGGTGGAAAAGTTTTTTGTGCACTAAGGTGCCCCCCAGAGGACTCATTCAGACTAAGGCTGTGATTTTGAGAGTCGGCTTATCAAAGAAATCTTGACATTGTGGGGCATCAGGAAGTCCCAGACCACACCTTACCATCCCCAAGGTGACCCTCAACTGGAGAGATTTAATAGGACTCTATTAGGTATGTTGGGCACCTTGGATCCCCTGGACAAGTGCACATGGAGTCAACAGGGGAGCACCCTGGTTTAGCCTACAACTGCACACTAAATGACACTGCAGGGTTCTATCCCTAACAGCTTATGTTCAGGAGGGAAGCCCGTCTGCCAGTGGACCTGTACTATGGAGTCTCCTTGGATGATCTGGGAGCAGTCGACTACTTACAGTATGTGAAGAAGCTGAAACAACAATTAGATGATGCATATCATCTTCAGAAATGGTCATTAAGAGGAACCAGGCTAATAAAGAGTGTTATGATAAGAAATTTTATGCTCAAGACTCGGAAGCAAATGACAGAGTACTACTACAATGGCTGGGCATACCAGGGAAACAAGATAGCCAACAGATGGGGAGACACCCCATATATCATTTTGGTGAAATTTGAAGGCCTACCTGTTTACAAGATTCGACCTGAGGGAGAGAATCGAGGACACAAGGTTATTCATCATAACCATCTGCTGCCTGTTGGTGACAAAGCAGTAAATCCTGAAGATGTTGTGGAAGATCCTTCATCACACCCCCCCACTCGAGCTGCTGCCCACTGAAGACAGAGGACAAGAAGAAGTGATGCCATGGGGGATGGGCCTGCCCAGGGTGAGGGGGTTTCAGATGAAGCGGTTACTGATGATGAGTCTGAAGGGGAGAGCAATGGTACTGCAAGTAGTCATTATCCTACCCCAGAGCTTGCCAGGTTGTTTCAGGGTCTGCCCCTGATAAGGGTTATGCCTAGGAGACAGGGTAGGGATGGGGAGTCTGTTCCAGCTGTGCTCCTTGGGGGACCACCCCAAACTTGAATACTGGTCTGGCTGAGCTATTTGAGTAGTATCAGAGCAGCTCTCCTGCAAATACACCTGTGGACTGGCAACAGGGTGGTTCTGAGGATCAGGAAGGTGAGGAGGAAGAAGCATCTTTTGGTAGACCCCCATCAGAGCTGAACACTGATCCAACTGTGTCCTCTGATGGGGCATGGGTTAGTCCTCCTGGAGCTGTAGGTGATGCTAGGGAGGTACTAGAATCCTTTGCTCCAATAGCTGAGGAACAAGATGAACAGGAGAGTTCGAGGATGAAGAGAAATCCACAATTGACCAAGGGGTGGGTAGTGGCCCAGGCATTCAGGAGACTTCTAGAACAGAGAGGACAATACAGCCTACTCTTAAACTGACATATGATGCCCCTGGTATTTCTGCTGACTCACCCTTATTTGTGGTACATAAGGGAGTGTACATTACCCCAAGGTCCCTACAGAAAGTGGTTATGTGCTTTGCTGATGCTAAGCCCCCTAGGTCTGAGAAAAACATCTGGCACTTGGGTAAATATCCCAGTACTGACACTGTAGTGCAGCATGAGAGGAGTGCTGCACTTCTGAGGTGCCATCTTTCAGATGAGACGTTAAACCGAGGTCCCATCTGCCTGGACTGGTGGTAGTTCAGGTGAATGTTAAAGATCCTATGGCACTTATCGAAAAGAGTAGGTAAATTTCCCCGGTGTCCTGGCCAAATTTCCCTCATTCACTAAAAATACCACCAACAGCTTAATCTGGTTCAAGGTCAGTTGGCATTCATCTGTATCCCCTTCCCCCGGGTCGTGCCTGAAAATAGGAAGGATTTGTCTAGTGCACTTACCCGGTCAACAAAAACTAAAAAAAAAAAAAGGTGACCAGAAAAAGAAGAAGAAGGTGACGGCAGTATCTTGTAGGGTGAGGGACATGTGTATTATGTGAGGTTTAAATACCCTAGGCTTAATGGGGTGAATCCATGGAAGCCATTTGAGGGGCCTATGACAAACAAAAAGGGTTGCTTGAAATGTATATACTAGTTTGTTTGAATGTTTCCTGTTCTGAAAAATGAATATAACCTGTTAGATAGGAATCAGGTGTGTAGTTAAAAATGTTGATAAGGGGGCGCTGTTGAGCACTCCCACTGATGAGGCGCATTGAGAGGTCCTCCAAGAACTCACTAAAACAAGAAATAAAATGAAAAATACTGAAAATTAAACTGATTCTACTTTAAAAACGCATTCAGCAGACTGCACTGAATCCAGCGATCCCAACTTGAAGCGATGGGACACATGAATAAAGCCTCAGCAAGTACCTCCAAGAACCCTATGGTTACAACTGTGCCAGTGGAGGCCATGGGACCTTCCTCCCCGAACTCAGAACCACCACGGCGAGTGCTGCAGAAGTCTATGCAGGCGACTGATGCAAAAGTTGAATCAATTCTTACAAAATTTGCAGAACAAGATGCTAAAATAGCGGTAGCAGCAAATACAGTGTCCACAGCTGGATCTATGGTGATGAAAGCTCTTACAGCTACAAATAAGTTTCAGCAAGAAAATTCCAGCTGAAGTACCATTTGGAAGCTCTTGAGAACTCCCAAAGGGCTTCGAACACTCATATAGTGGGATCCCGAAAACATAGAGGGGACAATCTACTACTTCCTTAAAGAATGGTTGCCAGATGCCTTATAACTTGATCCTACCATCACAGCTCACTTTGTTTGGGCTTACAGATATCACCCAGAGTGGTGTCAGGCCCCAGGTTACCTAGGATGGCCCTCTTGATCACCATGAGCCCAGTAATTTGGGATACGATTCTTCAAGCAGCTAGAAACTCTGAGCAACTGAACTATCAGGAACCACCATCCACACGTTTCCGGACCTATCATTTGCCACCAGGGTGAGGAGAAAAGATTCGATGGTGTGCAAGCCAAATTAAGAAGTTTGGGTGTCACGCAATCTTTCCTGATGCCCGCTCACTTGAGGATCCAGTACGGAGGCCATGTGTACCAGTATACCGATCCAGAGGAGGCTGGCAAGAAGGCAGAGGCCCTTTCCCAGGAGTTTGATTGAGCCAGAAGGATGGCAGAAATGGATTACGATTGGAGACTGAGACCTGAGCAACACCAGGTTTTCTTTTCATAAACTTTGTGCAAGATGAAACAAATATAAAAGGGGACTGAAGCACAAAGACAAATAATATTTGCTAACATTTACTTCTGTAGGTTGGGAACTGCAGTCTGGGGATATTGTTTATTTAGAAGAGCTTATGGCTGACATTTTTCTTAAAATCAGCTGTTTATAATAACAAAGCACTGTTTTATAAGTTTATGCTCTAGGATTCCTAGATTGACTTGTCTAGATTTATCAAGAGATAATTTTTCAGTGCTTAAATAATGTTGTGGTGGGTACTGGAGGGACCCTGTTTCTGTCTGCTATAAATGTTTGGAATTAATGTTTGATAGAGGGTCATGACAGCACTCTATGTTGTATTATTATGCTGTGTGGAAACAATTTGATTTTATTAAGAAATGACCACTGAAAGTCTTGTGGGGTGCAACTTTTTTTCTGGACTTTATACTTCCTGGACTGATAAATGTGGAAATACCCCCGGCTTTGTAAATCAGATGGTCTAGACTAACAAAGCCTATTGCATTGAATATATCCTATGTTCTTAATTGACCTGACCTGAGATCTTTGGCATGAGATAGCTTGTATGTAATTGTTTTACATGAAAACAATAAAATATAAGTGCAAAAAAATAAATAAATAAATAAAACTGTTGACAAGGTTGATGTTACAATGGGGTGTTTTTTCTCTTAAGCTTGATTGGAAGCCTAGCATTTCATGGGGGAGAGTGTAACCCCGGGGCTTACCTGGATAGCCCCATCTGTTCCTGTTTTTCCCCTGTTTCTCTGGTGCCCCAGTAGGATCAGTCCTGTTGGGCTGGGATTTCCCCTTGTGAGTCACCGGCATTGTTTAGCTGAGCAGGCAACCATGTATGCACTAGGAGCACTTTTGATCTTATCGACTGCCATTTGCAGTTGGCTAAGAGGGAATTTTCATGGTCCCAGCACCCTGGTCAGCTAGATAGGGGCCAGTGACTTGAACTGTGCAGTGGGAAAGCCGCTTGGGAGTAAAGGCTTTGGGTCTGGTCTCAGGCATAATGAATATTATGAAATGAGTCGAAAGAATGCTGAATTCTGGTTGGCTGAGAGCTACTTTCAGCTGGGCCATTATACCAGCACAACAGTGCAGCTGAAAGTATTATGCTTAGAAATGCATGAAATTTGCTAAAAATTACCCATTTCATGATCACAATAAGGCACTCCAGAAATTGTGTTATGGTGGGCCAACAGCCCTTCCCAGGTGGTGGAAGCCCTCGGCTATGCCTCTGCTTCAACCCACCCTGAGGTGGGCCAATATCCCACCATAACACACCCTGTCATGCCTTATTTCTTAATTAATGAGCCCCACCATACATATTGATGAGTGCTGCCTGCCACCTAGGGCATAGTGTTGCGGTGCCAGAGATACAGAAATTTCTGGGTTAACATAATAATAGTGGGCTTACTTAAGAGGGTAGAGAAAGGGTTACAAGATGGAGAGACTGGTAAACAAAGTATTGTGTTGAGCTGCACCAAACCTTTGAAGGGGAAGAACTGCACCAAACTGCACAGGACTCCATACAACTGAGTTGAAGTCAACATCTTTATGACATTTGACCCCTGTCTAACAATCAAGTAGTGATCTAGGTGCCCCAGACTGACTAAAAGGGTCTCATGGCAGAAGGAATGGACAAATTCAGGTGCCTATATCATGCCCCAATAAACGAGCAGTTAATATTGATCTCTATGGCTATGGATTATTGATAGGCTTCATCAGCCAATCAGAATTGTAGATTCTCAGCTGAATCTCTGAAGACTTGTTGGAATTTCTTCAGTCTGGTCCTGAGCTCTGTACAAGTTGGAGGTATCCTGTGAGAGTGGACTTTGAACTGTAAGGTCCTTTTCCAGGTCCCTTTTGGAGATTGCTGTTTGCAAAACCCAGACTGAGAAGGGGAAAGAGAGAAAGAGACTGATAATGTGGAACTGATTCCCCAGGAACTGAGGCGTTGCTTAATTATTGCTTGGAGAAACTAAATGCTGCAGAAACCCTGCACCAGTAGGCTGAACTGAGCTGAGAGGACAGTTGTTTATTTGAGTGCCACAGCTGTGGCTGAGAGTTTGTTGTACTGTTTGGGACTGCAAGTATGATTCTGAAGAGGCAAAGCATCTCTGGATGTCAGGGTGCTAGCCAGGTGCTGTACAATTCCTGAATGAACTGGTTGGAGAGGCTGAGACCTGTGTATCCGCTACAGCTGAAGAAAAGGTAGTGGACAGTTTCTAACTGGAAAGTGCGGACTGGTGTGCAGGGACGTGTTGTGTTTAGATTCCATTTGATTGCACATGTGCTTCTTGGATCTAGGACTACCATCCACTTCAACTGGCACTGGACTTCATTTGAATAACTACTTTTAAATACTGTTTGTTTCAAAGTCAGTGCAATGACTGCAGAAGGACCCCCATTCGAGTTCTCACCCAGAGCCAGAGAGGAACCTCTAACCTGTTCCAAGTTAGATTCACTGTCTCAGGAGGTCACTGGCACTTGCTGGGGTGCTATAGCACCAGGTAGCCGTTGGGGAGATGGCTGTGGAGCCACTTCCACATCTGGTCCTTCTAGAACTGGTGCAATCCTGTCACAGAGCTCTGAAATGGGCCAGAAGTGGCAAGGTGACAAGTGGCAAGAATTACAATCAAGGTGACCGGCTGCAAGATCTTCCAGCAAGTTTCATCCTGTCAGAGGAATCAGGCCAGCCTTCTTCTGTCCTGTGCTGCATTGAACAAGGAGCTCCATACTTCAGGCATTTGAGATCTACGAACTGTGAGTACCCAGGTCCTGGCTCCTGGAGAGGGAAAAGGGGAAAGTGTTTTTCTTAATCAAGGCACTTTGCAAATATTTTCAGGGCCCCAACTGCCAGCCAACCTGCAGCTTGACCAGACCTGCAGCTAGTGGGTACCCCCAAGGATGATCTGGGAGCACTAGTACCAGTGGGGGTGGGTTTGGCCTGCAGGCCCAAATGGTTACTGCTGTTAAATATTTCATTAACTTTACTTTCTTTCACAGCCATCATTTGTTCCAGTATCCCTTCCCTAGCCCTTATCCCAAAATAAAGCTGGGAGTTTGTTTGTTGAAACTGCTGTGTCAGTGAGGTTCATTGCATTTGCCTATTGCTGAGATTTAGGATTTGTGATGTATCAAGGTTATTGGGGATTCAGTGTGCAGAGTTACTGGTTGGGGAGGTGGGAGGTACAGTATCTCGGGGGCTGTACCAAGCGGATACCTGACCTACTTATAATTTACTCTGGGTGGAGGCACTGCACTACTTTCTATATCTTTGGGAATGAACCCCAGTTTTCACTGTAGCAGGACTCAGGCTCCTTAACCTGTACCAGGGACAGTAGGCAGGGGTGGTAGCTCACTGGCTCATGATGCCTGGGGTACACTATCTTTCTTGTTTAGCAATTTGCCATGCACATTACTGTATATACTATACATAGTTGTGCTTTTTGTTTATCAGATTACTGTACTTTGCTTATACTATGTATTTATTCCCCCCATTTCCCCATGACACATCTGGGTATCCTGTGATAACAGCGAGTAAAGAATAGTGAATCAAATAATAATGAGTATGATTCAATAGCGAACCTCATTAAAAGTGACTTTTCATGACGTCAAAATCGCGATCGAGAACTCAAAGCAATTAAGCATTTGCCATTGGAAACTGCTCCTACCACGAAGGTAAGTAGCCAATACCATGGCTTTTGGCAGAAAACCACGATTGAGGACTCACAGCAATTAAGCATTTGGCATTGGAAACTCACTCTGACCTTGCATTTGGCAAACTCCAATCCTACTACCAACCTTGGGACTAATTAAGCGACCTTCCCCAATCACAAAGGCAGATAATCTGGAAGGTATAGTAGCTCACTGCTGAGAGTTCATTTGGAAACTCGCATCCCACTAGCGACCTACTGACTTAATGTGCAATTTAGCATTTGTTATGCATCTGGGTACACTAAGATTGCAAATACAGAGACCAATATGAGATCGTCAAAATAGCGAAAAGGGGTTTAAAAAACTGGCAATTGCCAGACATCCTTATTGAATACACATTGCCTGCTTTCTTCTGATTGTCATGTTAAATCTTATACTGGAAGTTGTACACCAGACCTGTTAAGTAGTCATACATCGATCTCTCACCGTATTGGCGCACAATCTTCTCAAATCGTTCATTTTGGTCTCCGTATTTTCTCTTTGTTCCTCCTGGTGTTCTACCAGCAAGTAACTGCTCCAGCTTGATTTCAGTAAGCCATTATTCCTCTATTAAGCACTCTATGAGCTTCCATATGCTGGGGTGGCATGATCCAAGGCAGGAGTTGAAACCTCTATGCCACCCCTCGACAGCATTGTTAGTGCGTAAAAGTCTGAGTAGAGTAGCTGCATTACAATTCCAGTTCTCAGCTGGGAACATTGCATGTCCTCTCTTGGAACGTCCTTTTGGCCTTCCAAGCCAAGTGTCCTTGAAGTAAGCGAGGACTGGTTGCATTTGAAGTGAAGAACTCATTTTCTCTGAGCTCCTCGAATGCAGTTGCAACATCATCTGGCGGGACAAAAGCCAGAGACAGCAGCATTCATAGCTGTAGCACAAAGTCGGAGTTGCTACAGTATCTTTTTCGACTTCATGGCACTGTTTATTTTATGCCACACAGCTTGGGCAAAGTGAAAAACAACCTCGGACAGATGTGCTTGTGAATACATTAGTGAAACCCTTCCATGCAGCTCTTTCATAGTCCATAATAGCTATAGAGGCTGTTATCACCAAACATTGCCTTAATTTTCCTAAAGACGTGTCTCATATGCAATTGCTGTGCGTGAGCACATAAGGATGAAAACTGCAGATATAATTTGTCCGAACGCATTGCATGGATACTGTATAACTGTGAAAACAAAGATGGGCATGACTTAAAGGTACCGTCCAGCATCCAATCTGGACTGTCCTTCAGCAATCTAATGTTACCCTCAGTGCCAAAAACAAGAATTCTGTCACTTTCTAACCCGCTATCATAAAGCAGAAATCTTTCACCAGATCCAAGCACAGCAAACTCATTAGGTATTACAAGGGACTCCACACATGTTGGAGTTACTGGGCCAGCACACTCTTGTTGCCTAATTCGTTGAATGGTACGCTTCATCAATCTAATTTCAGGCAGGCGACCACTAACAGACTCAGGCACAGTGGCAGGGATGTCACAAGTACTTGTGACGCGGTTTCCTCTACTGTACCGTGCTGTGGCATGAATATCTGCCATAACCTGATGCACTGCAACATTTCCAGAATCAGCAACATGGTTATGCTGTTTAATAACAGCTGAAACAGTGTCTGCAAGTGTGTGAAGCCTGGCCAGACATTTGAATTCATGAACTTCCACACACCTCCAATACACCTTATTTGCTGTTTCTTTATCCAAGCGATATAAGTAGCCATAATGAAGAACGGGTGGCTTACCCTTTTGACTTGTTATAAATTGCATAGACATCTCACGCTTTAATTGATGTAATTCAGGTTGAAACCCAGCACAAGAAACAGCTGCGCAAGGTAAGGGGGGCATTGATGCAGTGGAACTTATACACTGCAGAGGACTATGGACGGACTATGGTCTGGTTACCTGGCAACAATTGCTATGCGGAAACAGGCAGCAAATTAAAGTGAAAGGTCCCTTGTTAGAGAAATCGAGAGAAATCAAGAGGATACAGCAATAGAATAAAGTTTGCTATACTTGCTATTGAGGTATTTTGACGTTTGCTATACTTTAAGTCACTATTATGAGTATCGCTATTATGCACTCACTGTTTTTGAAGTCGCTATTTTTTTTTCATACTTTTAGCATAGAACCTACATCTGGAAATGAGCTTTCTGGCTCAGTATGTGTATCCTGGTAAATCTCTTTCAATAAATAAATAAATCTGGCGAATGGAGAGTGCGATTGGAAAATAAACTCTATTTAACAAAGATGAAAGAAAACTCTTAAAACATTTGGAATTCATAGCCAGGGATTGATAAAAGGGACTGCTTGGATGATGAAAGAGAGATGAGAGAGGAAGGCAGGAAACAAGGAGCTTGCAGTTTCAGTTTTGAGATAAAAAATGAGTAAAACACCAAAACAAACAAAACAAATGTATTTGTTTGGTGGAATAATACTTAGTTGTGCTTGTTCAGAGGAATATTTGGTTTATTATCTAAGCTGTGTCTGAAGTATTGTAGAGAAGTGTGCTGTATAGTGTATTGCTAATTGAGAATTAGTACCCGGCCAGGGGTGGTGGTGGGGGAGGCTCATGACATATCTATCATAATAATAAATGACTAATGCCGTACCTACTATATGTATAAAATGGGTGATGTTGTAGCTACTGTGTACATAAACTAAATTTATATGTGCAATAGCTCAGATAACAGTTTTTATTTTAAGCTTTTTGTGTCCACACCTATAGCATATCTATTTCTATATAGATATATTTTAAATATATATATGTATATACAGTATATATATCAGGAGCACCTGCCACTCTTAAGGACTGACCTTTTCTTAAAGCTGTTGTAACAGTTCTTCTATTTCTGCCTAATCTATACTTTACAATTTCTAGTCCATAAGGTTGGCACCTATGCACCCCCCCTTCCTTTTCTTGACTATGCTATAGTGTCCTCTGTAATTTTCCTTTTCCCTATCAGGTCCTTGTACAGGGAGGTTATTGTGGTGACCTCCGAGCTGATGTAAAACAACAAGCTTTGCTCCTTGTTGTTGGATTTAGTATGCAATGACACTTTGTCATAAAATACCTTGATGTATATACCTTATGTGTATGGAATCTGTAGATGTTGAAAATACCATAGCACTAGATGTTTTTGATAAAAGTAAAAAGTTACTAGGGGACTGTGTTATACAATTTAAATAGGTTGTGCTATTTAAAATGCATCTAAATTGTTGTAAGTTGAACAAGTCTGAAAATTAATGGTGATTTGCATATATCCCATGATGCTTTGCATTATGGAAGTATGTGTGATGTTGTGTTTCTTTGAAACTTGGCTTATTGTCAATGCCCTTTGGGGTAACCCTTGTTTTAGTACTTCTGCAATGAGATTCTTTGTCTTTAGCTGTTTTTTTTTTTTATTTTTTATTTGAGCCCCCCACCACCCAAGCAAGCAAGGCCCACATAAGGATGGCTGATCTTAACTGAAAAGTTAGATCAGAGAGTCAGTAGGTGCTGACAAGTGTGGAGGAAGGACAAACATAGTCTGTTGCTGCAAACTGATTTATTGAAGCAAGAATATGCCATTGCTGAAGGTTATTTTCTGTATTTTGAATAAACATCACACAGAGATTGTGTTGAACCTGAAGTTCAGTGTGTGGTCCATCTGTAATATATATACATTATGGTAGCACTTAGTGCTACCATGGTTAGGGTTGAGTAGCACTTTTAAGGTTAAAGGGTAAAATTTTGCACCTTAATAACTTTGCCCCTGTTCAACAGATTTTCCTGAAATTTGGTATGAACGATTGGGCTTGGTAGATCTTGGGATCTACCAAGTTCTGTACTGGTTGGATATATGGCTGCAAAGTTATTGAGCCACAATGAATTGCGCAATTACGCTTTTTTGCGATTTCTTTGCTCTCACCTACAGGTCGCATGGTTTGTGCGACTGGTCCAAAAACATCAGGGAACATGCAGCCAGGGTTCCTGATGTGCTTTCAAAGATTTCATGAAAAATATTAAACAGTTCAAAAGTTATTTAAAAACAAGTTCCCATTATACATCAATGGGAAAAGTTATCAAAAGTTCAACACTTTTGCAAATGCACTTTTACTTTTGAAATGGTCCTAGTACTTTCTACAATCCACCATTTTGTTTTCAGTTGGTGATCAGAAAAATGCTTAGCATTTAAATTTGGGACCATCTAGGGACACAATTCTTTTTGTGTTCACCTAGTCGGAGCCTGAGGATGCAAGCCGTGTCTTTATTTTGGGGTTAAACACCCTAGAAATATGTTTTTCAAAGTTCTGGAAAAAGTCTTTCACAAAGTACTTTCATGCTCACGACATTTTCGCAAATCTATGCGAAAGCTTTCGCAAATCACGAAAGTACTTTGCAACACTATGGCCAAAATGATAG
Source organism: Neoceratodus forsteri (assembly GCA_016271365.2). Taxonomy (NCBI): domain Eukaryota; kingdom Metazoa; phylum Chordata; order Ceratodontiformes; family Ceratodontidae; genus Neoceratodus; species Neoceratodus forsteri. Next base: position 6,132,156 of record CM028129.1, read on the forward strand.
GAGTTCTTTGCCACCTTGCTGCAAAAGAACAGTTAGGTCTATTGGCCTGAAATTTGGAGGAAGACAGTAAACATGTCACAGAAGTGCCTTTTGGTGGTTTGTTGAAAAATATTGTATGGCTCCAAAGTAACGATACTCCAAAGTTGATGCTTTTTCCCATAGACTAACATGGTGGCATACGCTGCTTCGAGGCTGTGATCTCAAAATGGTGCGAGATACAGATTTTTGTCATGAGTTGCATAGGCTATGTAATACAAAGTGGTAGTCAAGAAAATAATGAGTTCTGTGCAATTAACATTTTTTCCTACATCATACAGTTGCTGAGATATGTGCAATTAAGACCTTCCAATACTTATTTTAAGCTTTCATTGCCATTACAATGCATACATTCTTTGTACACACTGTGTTTCTCTATACAGTTCTCCAGCAAAAAGAGGGTATGCGCTTCTGTTACTATTACAGTTATTGTGTCCCCTTGCGTTTATGTACCTGTTACTGTTCCTGTGTGCACCAACGTGTGTGTTACCTTTTGTGTTGCCATTTGCCCTTGCGTTTTATTGCTGTTACCATTTGCGTTTCCACCTTGTGTTTGCATTGCTGTTCCTGTTACTATGTCACAAAACATCACAAGGTGGGAGCACAGGTCCTGAAGGGCCCCACACTCCCTCCCGGCTGCATTACATTCAGTATTTCTCATCATCATTCTCAAAAAGAAGGGAAATTAGAGGCAAAAAACTCTGTTCAATGCATCAGTTAGGGTTGTTCCACAGCAACAAAAGTAAGGAAATTCGGTGTTAGGGTTGAAACCCCCATGACACTGCCAGCCCGCCCTCCAGTCGGCATCAGGGTGCACGTTGGTCGTCGGTCCCAACTCTCACCCCATTCTCCTATACCTCTGCTTTACACATGTGATGGTGTGAGTTAGGGCCAATGACCCCAATGAGCCCCTGATGCTGGCTGGGGGGCTGGAGGTGTCCAAGGGGTTTCAACCCTAACACCAAATTTCCTTACTTTTGTTGCTGTGAAACAACCCTAACTGATGCATTAAACAGAGTTTTTTGCCTCTAACATGTGTTTGTATACATATATATATATATATATATATATATATATATTATAGGGGCACTGTTGCACCCCTATAGTTAGGGTTGAGTAGGCACTTTAATGTTAAAGCTCAAGTTTTGCACGTTAATAACTTTGCAAACGTTCAAAGGATTTACACAAAATGTGGAATGCTTGGTGATGTATGCAGGATCTCTTGATGTACCAAGTTGCGTTTCAGTCGGATGTACAGTTTCTGTGCAGCAAAGCACTGAAAAATTTGTTTTTCACCACTTTTGACATGCTTTTTGCCCATGGCGCTATGACCACACTGTGTAGTTTTTTGGACTGAAATTTGGAACATAGAAAGAGTTTGGGTAAAAGAACAACCCAGCATTGGCTCTGTTAAAAATATCAATCTGTTCCAAAGTTATCTAAGTTTTAATTTTTGGGTTCTGAGCATGCTCAGTTCACTCCAAGATTTATAAGTATGTTTGGCAAAACACGATAGGGCTCACGGTCAAGGATTTGGTTAGCTCGTGAATAAGGATTTTAAAAAATCTTGGTCCACCAGAAAGATTCTTTGTCCGTGAGCTGCCTTCTTGTTTTGCTTTTATACCCCCAAACAAAATGTTGTAGCTTCATCCATGGGTGACTTTTCTTTGTAATAAGACATGGATTTTGTTTAGGAGGGTGATGCCCACTACAAACCCATACCTTTGGTTTGCTTTATTTTGTTAAAAAATTAGCCTTTTGAAATTTAAACATTTCTTGACAGCGACTGATAATGATCCTGTTTTGTGAACTGACAAAATCCTAGTCTGCGAGCTGATCCTGCTTGAGGCTAAAAATCTTATCCGTCACTTTGCGACCAATGGCCCTTCTCGTGGACCAGGATTAAGCTGACGGTCAAGGATTTTTCTGCCTCGTGAAAGAGGATCGATTAGGGACTAGGATTTTGTCAGCCGTGAAAGAGGATTGCGTTTTTGAATCCTCTTTTGCGAGGTGACAAAATCCTGGTTCACGAGCTGTCAGAATCCTAGTTTGTGAGCCGATCCTGTTTTGCGAGCTAGCAAAATCATTGCCCGTCACTTAGGGATCAGATGGCCCTTCTCACAGACAAGGATTGACTCATGGTCAAGGATGTTGCTACCTCACGAAAGAGGATAGGGTGATGGACTGAGATTTTGTCAGCTCATGAAAGGGGATTGTTTTTGAATCCTCTTTCATGAGTTGACAAAATCGCAGTCCGCAAACTGTCAAAATCCTAGTCAGCCACCCACCGGTCCTCTTTCACAAGATAGCAAAATGCCTGACCGTCACTTTGGGACCAGATGGCCAAAATCTGACAGTCGAGGATTTCTCATGTACAGCGATTTTGAAAGCTTACAAACGGGATTGATCTGACAGTTGGGGATTTTGCTATCTCATGAACTAGGAATTTTTACTCTAAAAATGTTCCACTGCACTGTAAATTAACGGTTTGGTCTTTTGACTTGAAATTTTCAGGGTATTAATTGGATGCCCTAGAGATGTGAGTTATGCTATTTAGGTGTTGGAACATTAAGCGGTTCCATAGATGTGCCATCATGAAGTTGAGATTTTTCTCATAGGATAACATTGCAGCAGCCGTCATGCCTTTCAGCACCCATATCTTGAAAACGGTTTGAGATACGGATTTTTTGTCGCAAAAATTCTTAGGACTAAGTACAGAAGTAGGCTGGAAAGCCATGAATATCATAAATTTTGAATTCTTTTTCTACCTTATACGGTTACTGAGATATTTGGAAAATAGTATTCAAATTGTTTATTTTCAGGTCTGTGGATCAGTATTACACCCTCGAAGTTAGCAACCACAGTGCTTTTCGGTGCCCATATCTTATAAATGATACAAAATATGGATTCAGTCAATATATGTTGCGTGCAGCACTCACTGTCATGATTACAACGACACTTGATTTTTTTTTTCTAGCTGCTACGGTTCCGAGATATTGGCAAATTAGTGTTACAAGGGTTCTTTGCCCTGTGGGGCTGCTGTATGGCTCTGTAGCTATTGTGTAAGTGGGAGGCAGGTTCAGAGGGCCCGGCGCTCCCACAGATGCATATCTTTATGCAGAAACGGGCAGCTTCAGGCCCAGCGCTCCCACCAATACATGTTATTTACTAGTTATAGTGCACTTTTTCAAAAGTAAGGAAATTCATTGCAAAATTTCATTTAATGCATCAGTTAGGTTAAAGCAACAAAGCTGGGAAATGAGACATTAGGATTGAGCCCTAGCCCCCCACCACGTCACTTCCATCCTCCACAGACTGACATATGCCGGGTGTGCCATGGATTCATGTGACCTAACTCTCACCCATTCTCCTTTACTGTAGCATGTCAACCTGTTTACACATGGAATGGAATGAGAGTTGGGCCTCACAACCTCATGGCACACCCCGGCTTCTGTCCAGAGATCTATGGTACCAGACCACGTATGCAAAATTTCAGGCAAATCCGTTGTATGGTGGCAAAGTTATTAAGGTGCAAAATCTGAGGTTTAACATTAAAGTGCTTACTCAATCCTAACTATACTGACGCTACTGAGCCAGTATAATATATACATAGTTTTATGCAATAGACAGCGGCTTTGGTTTAATCACAGGGTTGTTTCTGAGTGGAATAGTTTACCAGCTACGGTGGTGCATAGTGGCAGTATGTCAAAATCCAAATAGCATTAGACCATTACATGAAAAATAAGGTGAGGCTAGGATATTAATTTTGCAGTGAAGTCTATATGGCATAAGCTTCTTGACTTGTAACTTCCTACAGGAAGTGTACCGTGGGTGTATCCTGCTGCTGGCTCACCATGCAATAGTACAGAAAATGATTCCCCCTACCTTAGACTACAGGGATGTAGTCTACGGTGACGCTCCCAAATCTTCCTTAATCAGACTGGATACCCTTTTCCACTGATTCTGTGATTTCACTCTTGACTGTCCGCACCGTACTCACTATTGTGATCTTTACCAAGCCCTGTCCCTCCCATTATTTCAGGTAGGAGGCTGGCTCACTGCGCTAGTCTCATGGCTAAATTCTGATCTCAGTCCCTGCCCTCTTATCTCTCTTCCTCACTCTCCCTCCCTGCCACTCCCTCAGACACTATGACTCCAGCACCTTGTCTGCCCCATGCATGTCCACATCTGCTGGCCCAGCTGCCTTCTCTGACCACTTGCCTAAACTGTGGAATACCCTCCTCTCAGGCCATCTGGACGCCTTCCCATCGCTACCTCACCACCCTCCTCAAAGCCCACTTTCCCCTACCTGTTCCTACTCCTAATCATGCTGTTAACTATGTTATGTCCTGGCAGTTGCATGTCTGGGTAGGCTGGGCTGCCTAACCCAGCTGTCGCCTCTGGTGTTACCAGTGATGATGTTGTGCTCACTAATTATTTGTACATATTCGATTGTATTTTATAATTACTGTGCTTATTTTACTTTTGTAATAATACTTACTATGTATACAAATGTACCTTCTCCCATGCCCCCCCTCCTCGGATGCATCTGGAAACAAGCAGTTGTCTGCTCAGTATGCTTTTCTGGTGAAACTCTTAAATAAATGAATGATTCCTATGATACATCCAGTGTGATGTGATAAATCTGTGTATTTGAGATACTATGTGTATAAATTGAAATCTTCCATTTATACACATAGTAGCGCAATCATCACAGATTTATATACATACAGTAGCTGTAGTAGACACGTCATCACCCACCCCACCTAGTTACAGTACATTCATTTTACAAAAGGCTGGCTCACTACTGTACAGCTCTTTACAAACACACAGAACTAAACAGAACTCTAATAATTCCCTTCAGAAATACCACACAACACTTTTACTTGTTTTCCTTTTTAAATGGCAAATCTCTGATGGCATGCACTCCCTTCCAAATCGCAAAACTGAACTCACTCGTGCCTCTGAACCCCTCAAAACCTGGCCACCACAAAAACTCTGAAAAACATCATTCCTTTACCTAAAACATTCTTCAAATTTTAAACGTGAGAAGCACTTCTTTTTCTATACTGCCTCTCCTTTCCTGGTCTCCTCTACATGCCGCAGCAGGTCCATCTCATTAAGTCTTTACACCATTCTCCGCACACTGTCCCCATCTTGATATGATTTCAGTCATTCAGCTACAACTACAGAAGCCTTATTATGAAAAAGTAATAAGAACAGCACTGCTGCCACACAGCATGAAGAGTACATCTACCCAGCACCTCCACTCAAATCACTGCGCCACTAACCACTGCCACCATCTTTTATCAAAAGATGTGGAAAGCCACATGCTGAACCAACCAGTGGCTACATCTTGATGTTGGCACATCCTCCTGTAGTGTGTCTCTAACAATGGACATAACAACCAGGCTCAGAAAAACACACTAACATGGCAGAGCACAAAAAAACAAAACAGAAATTTAAAAAAAAGCATTCAAAACAAGATCATCACAAAATTAAAAATACAAGATACTACCCGATTACATAACTGAAATATGCAATGGGGACCTTGCAGTATAATGTTTTTATCCACATTTGAGCAGTCTGACCTTGGGCACATCACTCACTGCTTATGCCACTTGTGAGTTTAGATGAGGTCAGACTGCTCTTGTGTGGACAAAAACATTATACCACAGGTCTCCATTGCATATCCCTTATATACATTATGTGCCCCTATAGTCAGAGTTAAATCTTCACTTCTATGTTAAAGTGAAACTTTTGCACTTTAATAACTTCTCAACTGTTCAAGCAATTCACATGAATATTGGCATGCATCATCAGGAACCAAAGATCTTTTGATATAGCATGTCTTTCCCACATGTAAATATGGATACTGTTACGGATAGGGAAATAAGGATACAATTACAATCTCTGTAAACTTATGGATGGATGGGAGCACAGCAGCCCTGCACCTTCACAAGCAAATAAGGCTAGGATTATACTTTCTCAAAAATTAAGGAAATTCTTTACAAAAAACTTTAATACATCATTTAGGGTTACAGCAACAAAAGTTTGGAAATGAGGTGTTAGGGTTTCCAACCCTAACAACCAACCTCACCACACTTCCTGCACACAGCAACAGGCATGGTGTGGGTGTGTGCTTTGGGGTTGTCAGCCCAAATGCTCACCCCGTTCTCCTATACTGTACCCATCTCAGCTTATTTACCCATGAAATGGGGAGGTTAGGCAGCCTGTTGCTGCATTCAAGAGGGGTGGGGTGTTAGGTTGTACTCCATACCACATTTCCATACTTTTGTTGCTGTAACCCTAACTGATGCATTAACAAAGTTTTTGCAAAGTAGAGATATAATTGTATCTGAGTCTTTCAGAAATGCCAGTAAATCAGCTAACTGGTCATTTGTTGAATCCATTTCCAGTCCTGAAGAAGTTCCAAATTTCTAAATAGGTTAGTTTCCTTTTTGTGATATTTGTGACAAAGTGGTTACCAAAAAAAAACATTTTGTCAATGCCGAATGTTGTCTCGATGGTATTGGCATTGGTAGTGCCAGAGCTAGAGATGCATAATAGGAATGGTAGTGAAGTATTGAAGTGACGCCAACCCCACACCCACTTTGTAGAGAGTGACAGGCATTGGGGTGTGCCTTTGGGTCATTAGCTATAACGCTCATGCCATTGTACCTCACCCTACCCTGTAGACACTGACAAGTGTCATGGTGTGCTTTGGGGTCTTTGGGCATTATACTTACCCCATTCCATAAGGAAATATGCTGATGTGGGTGCAGTATAGGAGAATGGGGTGAATTTTGTGGCTGAACAGTGCAAGGCACACCACGATGTCTGTCAGTGGTTGCAGGTTGGGGGTGGGGTGGAATGGCTTGAGCATTACATCCGCTGATCCTAAGTCACACCCCTGGCTGTCAGTCTATACTGGGTGGGGTGCTACAGTTGGAAACCCTAACACCGTAGGTGTGCAGTAGTATTTTCACTCCAAATTTTCAACATGGGCTGTTTGTGAGCCCACCTCATGGCCGCACAATCAGTTTGTTAGCTGAAAGGTGGTTTTGCACAGCGGCTATGCCATTGCGACACAGGGACGAAAACTCATTTAGGGCAGGATGTGGAGAATGGCAACTGTATTGTACAGGAGGTGTAAAAATGGAAATGTTAAAAATGTGGAGTGAAAATATGAAAAATTGGTGAAGTCATGAGCATGCATAGAAAGTGCGCAACACACGTCTGTAACTCAATTATTTTTGAGAGTTTGTCACCCACATTTTTAACATAGGCATTTTGGGATCTCCACTCATGAACAGTGGTGCTGTGATTTTACTAATCTGTCCCAAAAGTTGATTTCCCACAGCGACCAAGCCATTGGGTGCCACAGATGCGGAAACACATTTTGGGCAGGATGTGAAAAATGATAGCTATACTGTTCATAAGGAGGTGTGAAAAATGCCAGTGTTGAAAATCTGGCATGGAAATATTGCAAATTTGTGAAGTTACAAGGGTGCATGGAAACTGCATAACGGCGCTTGTAACACAGTCATTTTATGGACTTACAGCACCAAATTTTCAACATAAGCATTTTCGGACCTCTGCTCATGTATAGTGTCACTGTCATTTCTTCAAACTATCCAAAGCTGATTTTGCTGCGACCGCTATTCTGTGCGGACATGCGAAAATAAATTTTTTTATTATTCTTTTGGTAACCTGGTAAGACCACTAGGCACAAGTGCCTGTTTACAGGGGCGACCTGGGAGCACTGGGTGGTTAAGTGTCTTGCTTAGAGTCACACAGTATGCAAGTGGAGGTTGTGAGAATCAAATTCAGGTCTGGTCTGCTGTATGTATTAAGCTTGTTCACACCTTCTTCTTCTAACCTCTAGGCTATACAGCCAGCCCTATTTCAGCCAGCATATGTAAAATGACAGCTGTACTGTTCATACGAAGGTGTGGAAAAATGCTAAGTTTGAAAATCTGGAGTGAAAATATTACAAATTTGTAAAATTAAGAGCATACATGCAAACTGCGCAACGCTCGCTTATAACTCAGTCATTTTATGCAGTATCGTCACAAAATTTTCAACATAGGCATTTTAGGACCTCTGTTCCTGAACAGTGTCACTGTCATTTTTGTAATCTGTCCTGAACACTGATTTCCCACAGTGACTGCACTATTCTGCACCGGAAGTGCGAAAACACATTTGGGCCAGGATGTGAAAAATGACAGCTATACTGTTCACAAGGAGGTATGGAAAAATGCCAATGTTGAAAATGTGGCATGAAAATATTGCAAACTCGTAAAGCTACGAGTGTGCGTAGCAACTGTGCAATGCACAGTCGTAAAGCAGCCATTTTTTTGACTTTTTCCACCAAATTTGCAACATAGGCTTTTTGAGAGCCCACCTCATGAACACTGGCACTGTTGTTTTGTTAATCAGTCCCGAAAGGTGATTCCGCGCAGTGACCACAAAATCACCTTTCTGGGCCAAATAACGCCATGACAGTGGCAGAATTCATGAGGAGGTGTCCCAAACACCCCATGTTTAAAATTTGGTACAAAATTCAAAAAATGCCTGAGATATGCATCAAAGTTGACAAAACCTTTTATAGCATTACACAGCTTACTGGCATTTCGTCCAGTTCACGGTCGGCTTTGAAGAGTGCAGATGTGTTCCCGGTCCACCAAAGATTGTTGTGCTGGACTCTGGAGGTAAGTATGGGGTAAGGGTGTGGGGAGGCAGGGTGCGCAGAGGGTGGGTGCAGGTTGCTGGAGGAGCAGTGAGAGAGCAAGGGACCATTTTCTTTTTCACAGCTTTTCAAAAGAAAAAAAAGTTGTGGGACTTTTTTTTTGGGGTATTTAACCTTGCAGCTGGGTGGGCTCCCAGTGTGCTACCTAGAAATCTTTTGGGGATTCTGCTGACGGGGGACTGGGCACCCCACGGGGCAATATTATTACCGAAGGGGACACATGCTTGGCGGGGGATTGGGCAATTCCTCGCAAGCAACCAAAGGGTGGGGGGGACACATTATGCTGACAGAGAGTGGGCTCCCCATCAGCAAAATAAAAGGGGACAGGGGATAAACGCTGACGGGAATTGGATCCCCGGTCGGCAAAGGAAAACTGTTTGGGGGGCCCATGATGCCAATGAGGATTGGCCACCCCCTCGGCATACATTGTACATATGCGGGGCACATTATGCTGATGGGGAGTGGGCTCCCCCATTGGCATTGTGACAGGCAGTGGTAGCAGTCACTGCTGCCATGTTGTCTACACTGGGAGGCATGTTGTGGTCATGCTACATGAGAACTTTGCTCTCATTGCAGCGGACCTTTTCTTTGTTCTGGTGGCCACATTTGGTATGTGTGAGGTCAGAGCCTGCTGCTGGCTGATTGGGGAATGAGGACACACCTTCTGATCGTGCCTGCATTAGATAACGCAGCAGCGCCTCCAAATGTTACTACTGCAAGATGTTGGCTGGCGCATAGCGCGAGCTAACGTAAAAGATAGGTTACAAAAAGGGATGGGTTATCACTGAGCTTTTAAACCAATTGAGGTTAGGGATAAAGTGTGGAAAAGGTTTATGCTTCCAGGGATCACAGGTATGTCCTAGAATACAAGCACATGCAAAAAGTGCAAAACTGCTGTGAGTTTGGCCAAGTTAAATTTTATTAAAGCCAAACAACTAAATGATCTTGGAGATCCACGGAGGACCTTGCAGACTGTAAATTCCTTTTGAGAAGGAACTCCACCCTGGATTAATCACACTTAAGGATGAGAGTGGATTGGTAGATGACCCAAAAGGGTAGTGATGGCATTAATGAGTATTTTGGGGATTTGAAAAATATACAGAAAGCAGTTTACACCCACCTTCATTCATTCCTCAGGACTTGGATTTGTTGGAAAAACATTCTAAATTTTATTTTCAGCGTCTTGTCCCTGAATTGGTACAGCATTATGTTTTGAAATAAGACTCATGTTTGAAACAGTATGTGTGTACCACTCATAGTGGATCTTGCAAATCTCCTCACCAGATCTTTATTCTTTATGTCAGGAGTCTCCCTAACTTATGGAAACTGGCCACCTTAATGCCTGTATACAAATCTGGAAGCAGGGAGGTAGTTTCAGATTACTGTCTGATATCCTTACTGGCCTCTCTCTCAGAAATTCTGGCAAGAATTGTATTTGATCAGACGTCACATTTATTCATATCAGTATGACATATTGACAGATGCCCAACGTGGATTTCATTCAGCTCACAATGGGGGAGACAGCCTTGGTGAGGGTCACCAGCTGTGTGAACAATGACACGGATAAAGGGCGCTATGCTGCAGCTGTATTTGTGCACCTCACCAAGGCTCTTAACCTTGTGGACCATAAGCTTTTGTTGGAGTCTCTCATTGAGTCCTATTATTCATCAGATGTAATGAAATGGTTTTCTGATTATCGTGCTGAAAAGAGGCCTTGAACTTCAGTCCAAGGCCTTTTTTTTGTCAGAGTCTCATTCAACTGGTTGCAAGGTGCACTGGCTCCACCCTGGGCCCCCTTCTGTTTTTCATTGTTTTTCAGTTTGGCACCTGTATCCTGTAACTCCTCCACTGTTATCCTCTGTGACAGTGATGCAATCATATTTAGCATGGGCCTCACATTGAATGAGGTGATGAAGAGGGTCCTGGATGATTTTAAAGGGACAGTGTCAACCCCCATAGGCCTCACAGTGTCCCTTGTTTTAGAAAACAATGATACGTAATGTTCTGTAGAGATTGCTGATGTGCAGTAGCCAATTATTTAATTTTGTTCTTTTTTTTTTCAAAGTAAGAAACAGACAGCCCATTACATGGTGTTACCACACAAAAACATGTTGATTTACGTTCCTTGATCAACTGCCACGGCATCTTTCCTGGACTTGGGAACACCACAACACAGTCTAGGCACTTATTATACAGTGGGAGTTTAGGAGGCTATTGCATCATGAGTGACTGCACTGTTTGTGGGTGTTTCTTTTTTTTTTTTATTTAGTATGCTTTTTTCCCTACCCAGCTGGCCCACATCAGCCTGATCTATGCCCCCAGCCCCATCACCCATCCCTGGCACTCACCCCCCTGGTGTTCATGTCTGGCTTACCCCCCCCTCCGGGGTGGGGTCTTCAAGGGTGGCCACATTCCCCCATTGGACCTGTTGCTCAGTTTCCAGGGAGTGCCATGGGGCAATGCAATGGTGCAGGACCTGTGGAACAAGATAGGTGGCACACTGCATGGTCGGCATTTTTCCATTTTTCTTGTCATTAGGGAGGCATGGCATGCAATGACATCAATGGCAATCATGCTGACATCTGCCCTGCCTCCTCCCCATCCAGAAAGCTCCAGCTGGTAGTTCCCTGGTCTCTGCCAGGAGTCTCTCCAGTGCTGGCAGCTAACCCACCCTCCATCCTGGAGGAGAGGCAGTCCCTAGGATGCTCAATCCTCACCCCCTTGACCAGCCTTCTGACTCCCGGGCTTGTTTCTGAAACCGGGTCATCCAGCGTCATAGTGGTAGTGCTACCACTGCACCAGCAGGCCAGCCTTGGAGGTGTTTCTGATGTTCAAGAAGCATCTAGTAAGACTAGATCCAGGATTTGAAACAGGACGAGTTTCTTTATAGCTCTACATTAGCATGCATTTCAGTTCTGCTAAGCAAGGAGGCAGACATAGCAACCAGCAGCATCAATGAATTTTAGAAGGTATGCAATCATAAAATGAGGGGTTTTAACTAGAAATAATATGATACAAAACAGGTTAACAGCATCCCTTTAATTGTTTTCAACACTGGCTGTTGCCCCAAGAAGTTGGTTTTGAATGCTAAAAAACTGAATGTATGCAGTCTACTGGCCCTAGGAATGAAATTGATTTGGACTTAACACGTGTTGATCTAAAGGGTGAACCCACTTAGCCAGTTGAATGTTTTAGGTATTTAGGGGTAGTGCTGGATAGTGCCCTATTGTTTAAACCCCATGTTTTGCATGTTACTATGACAATCCATCTAGGGATGGTCTTTTATTTATGCCTTGCTTCCGATTGGTGCGCCTTTCCCATTGACTTTAGCTGGACTCTGCAACACTTTTCTGGATGGGATTTTTCTGATTAGCTGTAACTTGTGTTAATTTCCTTAAAAGAGCTGTTTTACTTAAAATTGTGGGTAATTTAAACATGTTTTGATGTGATGTTTGCTAGTGATTCAGCCTTTTCTGGGGATCTGTGTGGGCTAGGCGGCTTGGGCGCCTAACCCCCAAACCCTCAGTCTTTTGTTGTGCAGATTCTTGTTTCTTGCACCTAATTGCAGATTGCCTGCAATAAAATTGCCTTCTCCTGCCTTCTCCTCTGTCCCCTGACTTGCAGCCGGCATTGCCCTCCAGCTCCAGCCGCAGAAGGGGCTCCGAGCGCCAGCGGGCGGCGGTGACCTCCAGCCGACCAGGGGTTCCAGGAGGCCGGGAGAAGCAGTGTGAAAGGTCACGAACAAGCCGCAACCAATCGAGGCGACCGCTGTCTCTGCCTTGCTTCCGATTGGTGCGCCTTTCCCATTGACTTTAGCTGGACTCTGCAACACTTTTCTGGATGGGATTTTTCTGATTAGCTGTAACTTGTGTTAATTTCCTTAAAGAGCTGTTTTACTTAAAATTGTGGGTAATTTAAACATGTTTTGATGTGATGTTTGCTAGTGATTCAGCCTTTTCTGGGGATCTGTGTGGGCTAGGCGGCAGGCGCTAACCCCCCAAACCCTCCCAGTCTTTTTGTTGTGCAGATTCTTGTTTCTTACACCTAATTGCAGATTGCCTGCAATAAAATTGCCTTCTCACTGCCTTCTCCTCATGCCCCTGACTTGCAGCCGGCATTGCCCTCCAGCTCCAGCCGCAGAGGGGCTCAGGCACATCAGCGGCAGCGGTGACCTCCAGCCGACCAAGAGTTCCAGGAGCCGGGAGAAGCAGTGAAAGATACGGGCAAAACCCATAAAATTTTGCCCGCCCCCTCCCCCTCTTGGTTAATTGTATTTATACACTCTTTCCGCCATTTCTCTCATCCACGCCACATCTAATTCCCTTCTCTGTTAACCCATACCTACCCGCACAATGCTAACTTGTTTCCTTTGCTCCTTAGCCTCTCATCCCCCCCATTCCATTATGATAATCATATTATACCCCTGTCATAATGAATAAGTTAATGAGTATGTTCTGCTCTCTCACTGCCATCCACAATGTACAACCATCTATTCCTTATTCACTTTGAACCACTATTACACTGCAACCCCTAGATGTATCCACATAAAGCCTCTCTAACAATCCAGCTCTCCCTAGCCCTTTACATGTATCCTGGATCTATAAAAACCCTTTATGCCTGTCCATCAGACTCCTATGTTATGATAAAAGACACACCTATATAACAGCACCATCTCCCACTACACAGTGTGCATCTAGGATTAGAGGAAATGCTCTGATCACTCTCTATCCCTATCCTTGGAGCCCTAGTCAAATTAATCTTCTACCTCCTTTTATGCATTGGCACCATTAGATTAATCTGGCCCCATTGTCCAATTTATCTTCCCGTCTGAGCTGACTACCATAAAAGGACTAAGCTTCATACACTTCAATGCTTGCAGCCTCCTAAAAAGTTCATCTTAATACAGGCTTGGGTGGCACATACTCTTCCAGACTTCCTGGTCATCTCTGAATCTTGGCTCAGGCCTACAACAAAGACAGTGTTGTAAACCTTCCAATTACCAGCTCTTCAGAGCAGATCGCCCTTCCAGGGGTGGTGGGGTGGCCATATACATTAAGGACACCATCTCTGCAACCTGCCTCATCAACACATCTAGCCAAATGAATTTGAATGTTTATCAATCAAATTTGCCTTCCTAATTCGTCTCCATTTAAACTGATTGGATGCTATAGGCCCCTCTGTAGGCCTTAAACTGCTTTCTCACCTAGGGTCAATTCTCAACCAAGGCCCTGAAGATACCGTCATCCTTGGTGATTTGAATTTAAACTGGTTGTCTAATGTATCTGCACCTTTGATAACCTTTTTGTGACACCTATGGATTCACACAGCTGATTAAAAGACCAACTAGGATTAACGAAGAAATTCCAGCAACAGCTCACTCCTGGATATTATGTTGGTAAACAAGCCTCACTTATACTCACATGCAGGAGTACTGCCAAGTGATGTGATGACCATTACCCTATAGCTGGCATAAGATCCACACTCAAACCACAAATCCTGCAGAATTTATCCTCAAAAGGTCAAAAAAATTTCAATATCTCAGGTTACCTCCATGACCTGAGTACTACAATATATTGGCAAGATTTCTATCTACAACCTCTGTTGAAACAGCACTCCAGACTTTAAAGGATATTATCACCAATGTTCTCAATATTCATGCACCTATCACCAGTATCAGAACTAAGGTAAAATCCTCCTTGGTTCACCTCTGAGCTTAAAGCAGCCTTGAGAACCAGAGACAAGCTGTGGAAAAAGGCAAGAAAAACAAAGGACACCAGTGATTGGCTAAATTTCAGAAAAGCAAGGAATTCATGTACAAAAAAAAATAAGAACTGCCAAAACTGCCTACTATACAGCTGAATTGGATGCCTCCACAATAACCCATCCAGACTCTGGGGTACAATAAAAGGACTTCTGGGCCAGAATTCTACTCCTGCCTTAACCACCAAATTGCTACTAAATGACACAGAAATTACAGGTAAACAAGAAATCTTAAATACCTTCAATGTTCACTTCACCACTGCTGGCCTAGCATTTGACTCATCACCTGCAAATATCCTGAGATCTTCCTTGAACCTGCAAACTACTGTGGGACAAATGGCCACTTCAACTTTTTCCTTCATCCCAATATCCGTGAAAAGTGGAAGATCTCCTCTCTAATTTAGACACAACTAAAAGTGCAGGTGCAGACTCCCTGGATCCCTATTTCCTGAAAATTGCTTCACATGTCTTATCTGCCCCCTTACTCATCTCTTCAATCTTTCCTAACTACTGGATCCATTCCATCTACTTGGAAAACAGCTCAAGTAGTTCCATTACTCAAATCTGGTGATACTAGGGATCTCAACAATTACAGACCTATCTCCATCCTACCAGTACTATCTAAGATGCTCAAAAAACTAGTAAACTCTCAGTTAGGGACTATCTGGATAACAATAACCTTCTAAATTCTGCACAATCTGGATTTAGATCAAAGCATAACACCATTACTGCCTTAGCCAAGGTAACCAACGATTGGCAGACTAATTTGGACAAAAAAATTTTACCTGTGCTGTGTTTCTGGATTTGGTAAAGCCTTTGACACAGTGGATCATGACTTATTACCACCTCCCTTAACTCATTTTAGGCCTGGTTCCCTATCACTCAACTGGTTTAAGGATTACCTTTCAGATGGGTACAACTGGTTAGAAATGGAAATTACCTATCCACCTCAAAACCTCTGCTAAGGGGTGTACCACAAGGCTCTATTCTTGGCCTATCCTCTTTGCTATTTATATAAACAATATTGATGCCAACCTCACTCAATCTAACATTCATCTGTTTGCTGATGATACTGTATTATATCAGCAATCCCTCACCTTCCAAAGCCTGTGAACTTCTACAATCGAATTCTCCATTCTGCAGCACAATCTACTTGACAAAAACTACTTCTAAATGCAAAAAAACAAAAGCTATGTTCTTTACCACAAGAGTTGTACTACCACTACCCCAGCATCCAACACCCTACATATATCCACCTTACTTGGAGAAACTTGAATTTGTTGATAACTTCAAATACCTTGGAGTCTGGATAGATAACAGGCTTGACTATTCTGTCCATATTGAAGAGTTACTTAAAAGCTAAGACAGAGGCTCGGACTATTTTTAGAATAAAACATTACCTAAACAGTGATTCCAAAAAGGTTAATTCAGGCCTCATTCCTATCCCTCATTGATTATGCTCGATTTTCTCTACTGCCATTGTTCAAGTCATCTCTTACATAAGCTGGACACCCTGTATCACAGGTCCATAAGATTTATTACTGACCTTCCTCCAACACCCATCATTGCTCCCTTTATGGCAGTCAACTGGACATCATTGCAACACAGAAGAAATAGGAATGCTGTTATCTGGATACTCAAAGCATTAACAGGCAAACTACCGACCTATATCACTGATTGCTTTACCCAATTACAACCAGGCCATACACCTTAAGGATCAGTAAACTCATCACATTAAAGGTCCCCAATGCCTGCACCGGGTATAGGAGGGCTGCTTTCAGCTATTCCTTAGCTGCATGGAACTCTCTCAAAAATCCATGAAGCTAGATAGCCTACTACCTCTGGCATCCTTCAAAGATTGTTCTCCGCCCTTTTCCAGAGCTCTGCAATTGCTTTTATAAAGCATAATCCCCCACCTATCTGACCCAACTAAACCTCCTTTTTCTATCCATTATATTAACTCAATTTCTTTCTTCCGAATCACCTATTATATTCACTTAAAACTAGTTTAGACCATATAACTTATATTTTAGGACTGCTATACCTTTGTCCTCTTTTTTCCTACAGGCTAAATGGTTCTATTGTTACTTGTATATATGTAAATTGTTGTATATAATCATTTCATGCCATTGTATTGCTATTTATTCTATTCTTGTCTATGTAATAATACTTGTATCCTCATTTGTATGACCACTCAGGTCCATCTTGTAAATGAGCTTTGCTCAATGATGTTCGCCTGAATAAATAAAGATTTTGATTGATTGATTGATTGATTGATTTAGATTATGTGAATTTGTGCTACCTGAATCTCTGATTCTATTAGCCCATAGTCTATTATTCTCCTCCGTTCCTGATTATTGGCTTCCCATATATGTAGGAGCTAGTGTAAAGGTGTTATCTAAACTGGGGTTACCTATCATAATATTCAACACCGTTCCACATTTGAGGCTTGTCTTCCACACTGTTCCACATAAGAGGCTTGGCAACCTGGGAATCAGTCCTAAAGTGGTAAACTGAGTTCAAAACTGGTTGAGGGACAGAACACAGAGGATAGTGGTAAATGGAGCTCAATCAGAGGAAAGGAGGGTGACCAGCAGGGTGCCCCAGGGACCAGTTCTGGGGCCAGACCTATTCAATGTCTTTGAGATCAGTGACATTGAGGAGGGGCTGAAAGAAAGGTATGCCTCTTTGCAGATGACATAGAAACATAGAAAAGATAGACAGACAGACAGACAGACAGATAGATAGATAGATAGATAGATAGATAGATAGATAGATAGATTCTTTATTTCTAAAGTGCCCAATTCTGAAGACTCAGGACACTGTACAATATAAAACAGCACAGTTTTAAAACATTCACAAGAAACACAGATACAAATAAAATTAAACTGGGAGTGTACAACTGATCTATCTATCCTACTAAAAACAAATTAATTATTTCAGAAATCAAATAAAAGCTTGCTGGAACAAATACATCTTCAGGTCCTTCTTAAAGGCTTCTACCGAGGGAGTCTCCCTTAAATAACCAGGCAAAGAGTTCCACAAGGTAGGCGCGGCTGCCAAAAATGCCCTGTCTCAGGAATGCCACAGCCTAGCCCTGGGAACTCCAAGGAGGCCTCTTCCTGGCAGAATGGAGTGCTCGGGTCAGTGGGTGGGGGACAAGAAGATCTTGCAGATAGGCAGGTCCCCTATTGTGCAGGGTCTTATAGGTCAGGGCCCTATCTTGAAGACAATCCTCCACTGGACTGGCAACCAGTCCAGTGTACGGAGGACCGGTGAAATGCTCACTCCTTTTCACACCCACAGCAATGTTGACACTGCATTCTGCACCAGCTGCAGCCTGTAGAGGTTGCCTCCAGATAACCCTAGGTACAGGACATTACAGTAGTCCAACCTGGAAGTGAAGAAAGCGTGTACTAGTGTGGTCAGATCTTCAGGCGGGATCAGGGCTCAGATTTGGGTGATATTCCTAAGATGGTAAAACCCACTTTTGACCACAGCCGACACCTGAGCATCAAGTATCAGGCTGTCATCTAGGATTATGCCCAGATCCTTCACCTGTCTAGAAGGGGCAAGGGGAACACCCCCCCAGCTCTAGGCTGGGGAGGTAACCCTACTCCCCCCGCCCCGACAACCTGGGTCCACAACCAGTACCTCAGTTTTGTCTGGGTTAAGCTTAAGCCTGTTGTGAATCATCCACAACTGTATTTCCTCAAGGCAGCTGTTAAATATGAAGTCCATCACCTGGGTTTCAGGTGCACAGGACAAGTACAGCTCAGTATCATCTGCATAGCAGTGAAAACCCAGCCCATACCACCTGATAATTTCTCCCAATGGCAGCATGTACACTGTGAATAACAAGGACGACAAGACCAAACCATGCAGAACACCACAGTACAGAGGCTTTGGGTTAGATGAAACAAGTCCCATTGTCATCCTTTGTACTCTGCCTGTCAGATATGCCCTGAACCAGTTGATAACATTACCGGATAAGCTACCCAGAGCGCCAAGTGGTCAAGTAACACCCTATGGTCCATGGTGTCAAATGCCACAGAGAAACCTAGGAGGACCACAATGGTACACAATCTCCTGTCCCTCACCATCAGGAGGTCATTTAGCACCCTCACCAGGGCAATCTCTGCACTATGCTACACATGGAACCCAGACTGGAAATGCTCATAGGTGGAGGAGGAGGAGGCAAGATGTCTCTTTAGCTACATGGCCACCACCTTTTCAATAACCTTCCACAAAAATAGCAGGCCCAGTGGCACTGAGGGTTGATGTGCTGGATGCCATGCCGGTGACCCGGGTTCAGGAACGGACTTGAATCACTGGGGGTTGGCAGGGAAGGGAAGGGAGTGAGCATCCTCAGGAACTTGTGGTGCCATGCTTAGGAGGAGGAGCAGTGGCGGATGTTGGGTGGACGTCATTGCATGACCGTGCTCCTGGGAGTCACTAAGAAAAAAGCCTCCAGATCAGGAGGCAATGAAGCCTCAGAGACACGATCCACATCCCAGCAGGGCCATCTCTCTTTACTATTCACCCAGGCTCTCCATCAGACCAACCTCTAATTTCAGGAAGGTCACCAGGTAGGTGAGGTGGGCCCTCCTCCAGAGGATGATCAGGGTCTGGAAGTGCAGGTGGGGGTTCTGGGGAGAGAGAGGCTTCAGGTGGGAGTAGAGATGGTCATCGTGTGGGCACCTCCAAGAGATGCTCTGGCCATGATTGATAAATAGAATATACAAAAAAAAAAAAAGACTTCCCTAAAATGGGAAGTTTAGAGACTGGCCTGTAGTTGCTGAGGCAGCCCTGGTACAAAGAGCTTCTTCAAAGGGGTATAAATAACCAAGGCCTCTTTCAAGACCAGTGGGAGACCCCACTCTTCAAGGAACTCCGGACAACCTCAGGAACCACAGGGTCCAATCAGGTACAAACATCCAACCAAAAGATGGGTCAGACCTGAGTCCAAATCACACTGTGGAGGCCAGCTTTGAGATTATCCCCATCACCTCCTCCACTCCAACCAGCTCAAACTTATCCCAGACAGGAGGAGTGTTCCGGCACGACTCAGGTTGAACCCTGTATCCCTTTTGAGAGACATTTGAAGAGAACTCAGCCCTGATAGAGGACACCATGTCAGCGAAATGCACAGCCAGCTCCTCACACCTAGTGCTAGAATCTGCCACCCCCAGCATGTAGACAGGCTGGATATAAACATGTCTACTGTGCGAAGAGCTGAGGCTGGTCTGTTCCTCGCTGCAACAATCTCCCTGGACAGAAATTCTGCCTTCTTTCAGAGAATTGCCCCTGATAATCAACATAATGCAACCTCAGGGCCAATTAGTCCTCTATCAGGCCAGATCTCCTCCAGCGCCTCTCATAACTAAAGTGATGGCAGAAGGAGACCAAGGGTCCATCTGGTCTGCCAATGAGTTCCTGAGTTCTACTCTGATCCCAGGACAACCCTCTCCTTTTGCTTTATACCCCAACTGCTCCTATGACTTTTGTTCACATTTTAGCTCTGTCCCACCCCAGTTAGAATGATGTCATGGTCTTTGCTTCCATCACCTCAGCGGGCAGCCTATTCCATCATTCTATGATCATTTCTGTAAAATAGTGTTCCTTAGGCTCTCTCTTTCAGCTCCCCCATCAACTTCCACTCGTGACCTCTAGTGTTGGAGTCAGCAACTCTGTTGAACAGGTCAGAGGAGGGTACCTTTTATTCCTCTCTGGAACTTGTATGTTTCAATCATGTCCCTCTCTCTCTCTAGCCTCCATTGAGAATATATTCAATGTTTGCTCCCAAACTATAGAAGCCTTCCCAGCCCAGGTACATGTCGCCCCATCACAGGGCTGCCTGCATTCCTCCCTGTGGAACCACCTCAAACTCTCTTCGGCCTGTGGCTGCCCAAAACCCCCGTGATCTAATCACTTCACTCCGCCCTTCTGGACATATCCCCAGACAAAAGTGGCCCTATGTTGTATATAGTTAAGTACCTGCTAATTCCCTACCGTACCTTTTGTACTGCTCCTAGTTGCTACTTATCTTATTCTGTTGTGTGTATACTTAACAAAAGTATGCCTCACAAGACCTGTAACTTGTTGTTATTCTGTATTATGTTGTTCTCACGTGACTTGTAAGCTGTTTCTAATCTGTACCATGTCGTCCTATGTATTTAAGTCTGTAATTTCCTGTACGCTCCTGAGTCGTACCTGAAAATAGGCAATTGTCTTGTCTAGTGTACTTACCTGGTTAACAAAAGCGAAATAAATAAAATAAATAAATTTCTAGATGCCACTTGTACAAGAGTCCTTGGAGGCCCTGAATCATCTTGGTTGCCCTTCTCTGGATGGTCTCCAGGGTACCAGGTGAGAATAACATGGACAAAACTGCACACAGCAAAATTTTGCAGTGAAGAGTGCGAACAGTTTAATAGTGACAGAGGAATTACAGCAATGCAAGTATCCTACCCCTGTTGCTCACCTGGAAGAAGGATGTATATGTGGCTAGTGCGAGTCAGGTTCTCAGTCGAGCTGCTCCCATGGTAGAGTGGCTAGAGCACCCGACCCTGCAGTGAATGCAGTTGGTGAAGCCAGTTTGATTCCTGTGAGGGAATCTTTTTCACTAATTATTTCTTGCCTGTGTTCACACCCCTCAGAGTTGGTTATAATAGCTCAGGTGTGGGCAGTGGGGGGCTAAGACAACACAGTGCTTAGGATCTGTTCACATGCTGTTTGTAACAGCGTGGTCTTGCTGTGTGCTGTTTTGTCCCATGCTGTTATGACCCCATGCCGTCTCCAACCTGTTCTTGTTCTTCTTAAGATGTGGACTCCAAACTGGACACAGTACTCCAGATGAGGCCTTACCAGGGACCTGTAGAGAGGAGTATTAAATCCCTGCTTCTGATGTCAAATCCCTCCTGTGCACCCTAGCATTCTGCTGTCATTGCTGTAAGCTGTGTTGCTTTGGCTGGTGTGTTTAAGTGTATTGCAAATTATGACTCCTAGGTCCCTCTCTTCCTGTGAGGCACTGAGCTGGACCTTGTTAAGTCTGTATACTTTCCTCAGGTTCTCCTTATCCAGATGCTTCACCTTGCACTTTTTGCTTTGAACCTCAACTGCCAGACATTAGACCATCTTTCCAGACTCTGTATGTCTTTTGTAAGTCCTAACCATCTCATGAGTCCTCCCTTTCACCTAGCTTGGAATTGTCCACGAATAGGGCAATTTTCCCTATATTCCTATACCAATGTCACTGACAAATGCATTAAACAGGACTGGCCCTAACACTGAGCCTTGTGGCACACCACTAGTGACCTTGCCTTCCTCTGATCTTACTCCATTGACTATCATCTCTGTTTTACATACTAACATTTATTTTATTTTTATTTAGTTTTGTTTACGGTAAGTGCACTAGCCATAAATGACTATTTTCAGGCACAACCTGGCGAGTACAGTACAAAACATTGTACAAACAGTCCAGTAGTACATGGTGTAATAAGTACAGTCAATGAGGGCAATCTAAATTACATAAACTAGAAAAAGTAAATCATGACAAAGGAATTACATAAACATGACTAATCTAGCACATATTATCATACCCAGTCCAATAGTACATGGCATAACAAGTACAAATAATGAGCAAGCAAAAGGTACATAAGCAGGAATAGGCAAACCATGACAAGAGGGATAGCACAAACATGACTAACTAAGACAATGTGGAACAGCAGGGTTGGAGGCATGCACTGTTCAAGTCATTAGCGTTAGGGAGAAGAGAGAAACCAGGATAAACATGCAAGAGCTAGAGGTAAGAAGGAAAGTCTTAACAGATGCATCAAGTAGAAATAGAGGATTTTGAGGCCTAGGTAAAATATCAGAGAGATTAAGGATATGACCCACCTAGAGGTTAGCAGGATAACTAGATATTAAAGCAGAACATTAGACACAGTCATTACAAGGGGTTTGTGGGTAGAGAGAGAGAGGGACGAAGGAGGAGGAGAGAGAAAAACTGAGTGAGAAAATAGGGAAGTGAATTAAGGAGGTAGTAATAGGACAGGTAATGAAGGGAGACAGGAGAGGGATGGGAGGAGGCAAGCGATATCAAGTAGGGCCGAAGCAAGTGCACTCACTGGTAAGCAATATATATCGACGGAATTCCCTTTTGAAGCAGAGATGGGACACCGACTGTCTGAGTCCAAGATGAAGGGCGTTCCAGAGTTGGGGGGCAACATACTGGAAGGCACTTGCACCTTTAGATGTACGGCATCTAGCCACCTTCAACAGAGATTTATCTGCTGATCACAGCCTGTTATTGGAAGTAGCAGGAGCAAGCAAAGTCATAAGTGACGAGGATTATCTCTAATAATGGAATCAATGAGTGGACCTATCGAGTATTGTCTAGTTGCTAAGGGAGCCAGTTAAAGTCACTATATAGTTGGCAGTGATGTTTGAGCCGAGGGATGAGGAGGCATAACGGCATATGTTGTTGTATGTAATGTCCCATTTTGCAGGGTTGTTTGTGAGCAATGGAGAAAACAGGGCACCATTGGTGAGAGAAGGGAGCAGTATCCTCTGGCAATAGCTAGTTTAGCAGATGGTGTTAGTAGGTAGCTAGTTTTGTAGGCCCCACCAGTTTTAGTGTTGACAGCTTTACAAGTAGCCTGAATATGGGAGCTAAAAGAAAATGATTGGTTAAGTAGGACCCAAGACATTTAAAGGACTCACAGATTCAATCTGAGCTCCCCCTAGACCACTTACCATCAGAGGGATGGGGCAGCTCTTGAGCTTTGGAGCAGAGCTGAACATTACTTTTGTCATGGGTGCGTGTAACAGAAGCTTATGTGCACAAAGCCAATGTTGGACATTTTTAAAATCAGCAGTCAACGACGCGTTGATACTGGCTACATTTGAGGAGCTAGCATAAAAGACAAGGTCATCCACGTAGAGAATAGGTGAGCAGTATTGAAAGGTATCTGAAATGTTGTTTATATAAAGAGAGAAGAGAAGAGTGCCCAATATGGACTCCTGAGGAACTCCAATGTTTGTAGAGGAGAAGTTGGACAGGGAAGAATTGAATTTCACTGCTTGAGTCCTGTTCAGAAGGTAGCTACTAAACCAGTTGCACACAGAGGATGAAAGATTTAGATTCTGAACAGAGAAGCAGGGGATGGTTGACCAAGTCAAATGCCTTAGTAAGATCAATAAAAACAGCACCTGTTAGTTGTCCAGTGTCCATGGCAGAAAGAGTGTGAGATGTGAAGTGAGAAGTGCAGTCAAGGTACTGTAGCCTTTTCAAACCATGCTGGTACTGGAAAGAAGACTGAGCTTAGTTAGGTAGTCAGTAACTTGGAGAGCCACTAATTTCTCTAGGATTTTACTCAGGACCGAGAGAATGGCAATGGGCCTGTAGTTGGCTATGTCCTTGTGGTCATCTTTTTTGAAGCCTGGTGTAATGCGGGCTATCTTCCAAATGTCAGGTACTACACCATGTGAGAGAGAAAGTGTGAAGATTTTTGCCAGAGGAGAGGCAATAACGGGAGCAGCAAGCTTAAGAAGTCGAGGCTCAGTTGAGTCTGATCCAGAGCTGGTGTTGTCTGATATGGCCTTCAGGAGTTTGAGACCTGTGAGCAGTTTATGGCCTTGAAATAGAAAGGTGCTGCATCTTGCAATATATCAGACCTCTTGTTTACTAAGGGCATGTGGCGAATAGGAGGGTGCTGAGAGCGAGGTCCGGATGGTGAAAAGGATGAAGTGAACTGGGATAGGTTTGAGAACAAGTGGTTAAAAGCATTTGCTATGGTCCTTCCATCATTGCAATTCAATACATTTATTATCATTCTAGCCATTTATTAACATACTAAGATGGCAGCAGAGTAGGCCTAATGGTCTATCGAGTCTGCTCGAAAATCCTTAAGCCTATTTCCTACCCGCCTGATTATGCTCTTGGCTGCATTCAGGTCCTCCAACATTGTCAGCAGGCAGTTGTATGGCACGGGTCAAAGACCATATTGAAGTTAACGTAGGAGGTCCACTGGGTGGCCTCTGTTTAATTCCCTAGTCACCCAGTCAAAAATGTGATTAGGTTTATCTGGCATGACCTACCAGCTATGAATCCATGTTGCCTGTCATTCTGAAGACCATTCTTATCTAGGAACTCTACCAAGTATTGTTTTATTTTTCTATATGCATTTTATCCTATTGGGGAGCCTGGCAGGTGGCTCTGGTCCCTCCCTCAGAGGACTTGGTCTCAAGCCCACCTTTCCCTGCCCCGACTATCCCGGTGATCCCCTATGGGTTGCCCTCCCATGACAAGGCCAGGGTGAGGAGTGCTGGCTACCCCACCCCAGAACACAAATCCAGATTCCAGGTGTTGGGATGGGCACTGATGGGGCCATCATGGAGTCTGCCAGCTCCATTTTTCTATTTTTGTCCCTACCCCACCTCCCTGCCGACTAGTATGTCAGCTCGAGCTTCCTGACTTGTATCTCCCCCTAGCCATCACTAGAGGGTGATCAATGGGCTGGATAACTATCCCTCCCTCCCTCCCCAAGAATGGAGAGCAGTCCTTTGGATGCTCAGTTCTCTCTCTCTCTCCCTTGCCAACCCCCGGTGGCCAGGGCTCGTTAGAAGAACCCGGGTGCCCGGCATGATGAAAGGCTTGGCATCCAGCGTCTCAACCCTCAGCACCACTGGTCTGGCACTCAAGTCTAGTTTTAGAAAGGCTTCCATTAGTTTCCCCTACTGACATAAGGCTAACCAGTTGGTGGTTGACTGCCTCCTCCCAGCTCCTCCCTTGTGGAGAGGTGCCAGCTGCTCTTCTCCAGTCTTTCGGCAGTACTACAAACTGAAATGAACTGTTAAACAAATGTGCCAAGGTATCTGTCAACTTTCCCACCTGTTTCTTTAGCACCCTCAGGTGTATTCCATCTGGCCCAGGTGTTTTGCTTCCCCTAAGTTGCCCCAGGGCCTCCCTGACCCTGCTAGTGGGGAGTGATGGTGTTTCCATTTGTGGGACCTCTTTGTCAGCAGCCTTGATGCCACTGTTTGGTATAGGGCTGATGTGTTCCTTGATAAACACGGAGCAGAAAAAGTTATTCAGAACAGTGGCCTTCTATCTATCCTGCTCCACAGTTCTGTCCCCTTTTCTTTCTTTTTTCTTATAACTCGAAAAAGTCTTTATTCCCTGCTTTAGCCCCTCTGCCAGCCGAACGCCATTACGGCCTTGCCTGATCTCTCCATACTTCTTGCTTTTTTATTCTTCTGAATGTATAGTTCTATTCACTGTCTCCTTGGGTTCTTTCTATAGTTTCTGAAAGCTTCCTTTGATCCTAATTGCTATCCTGACCTGGTTAGTGAACCACATGGGTTTTTATGTTTGTTCTATTTTGTCACTGTCCTTATGCACATCTTGGTAACCTCTAATATTTATTTATTTATTTATTGAAATGTTTCACCAGGAATGGCACACTGAACAACAAGTTGCTCGCTCATCTCACGGTGCATCCTGGGGGGCATACATCCAAACATGCAATAACAAAAAATGTTTTACAGAGTGTCAAGTCATTGTAACAAGCTAGGAGTACAAAAGTATTATACATATTATACATACTAAGTGCAAATACAAATAGAACAGCAATAATGCAGAGCTATTGTGGGAGAGATCTGGGCTAAATGCTAAGTACACATTGAGTCCAAGAAGGATGACAGATAATCAGACAACAGGGGTAGATGGCAGAAGGAGGGGGAGGGAAGAAGAGGGCATAAAGTTCTAAGGGAGTGAATCAAAAGGATGGAAGTGCAGGAATTAGATAAGGATTTGACCCTGAAGCCACCTATAGGCTGGGAGGGAGTTGCTGGCAGTCACAAGGGAAGAAAGAGACTTGGGCATCATCATCACAGATATAATAATAATAATAATAATAATAATAATAATAATAATAATAAGCTTTATTTATCTGCACCTTTCTTAAAACCAAGACGACACAATAAAATATAGAATAAAACATAATAAAACATATTAAAAACTAAGTTAACTACAGAACAATTAATCGACACCCAAGTTATCTGCAAATGTCTTACTCCATAAAAAAGACTTTAGGCCCTCTTTAAAACCCTCCACCGTCATGCACTCTCTAATCCAACGTGGTAGAGAATTCCAGAGGGTCGGCGCCATGAACATATAAGCTAAGGCACTGGAAGATTTTAAAGTTACCCTCGGGATCTCTAGCAACCCCTCGTTGGCTGAGCGGAGTGGTCGCGTCAGTAGGTAAGGCACCAGAAGCTCTTTCAGGTAATCAGGGCCCAACCCATGTAGGGCTTTATATGTCAGAAGTCCGACTTTAAAGGTGATCCACCACTGAATCGGCAGCCAGTGCAGATCTTGGAGCACCGGTGTAATATGAGAGGAACGGGAAGTCCCCATTAACAACCGGGCTGCTGAGTTCTGCACTAGCTGCTAGCGGGATATCAACCCCAGGCAGCCCAAAGTAAAGGGAGTTGTAGTAGTCCAGACGCGAGGTCACAAAGCGTGGATCAGCGTGGGTAGGTCGCCAGATGGAACAAGGTGCTTGATCCTGGCGATGTTCCTAAGATGGTAAAAGGATACCTTAACAACCGCCGACACTTGCGCATGCAATGTCAGCTGATCGTCAAGGATCACCCCCAGGTCTCACACCCATTCAGAGGTCAGGAGCTCTGCATCCCCCAGGAATAAACCAGAGGTTTGAAGTGCCCCCAACCCCTCAATCCGGTGGCCAGGATCCACAACCAACACCTCCGTCTTCCCAGAGTTCAACTTCAACCCGCTGGACCTCATCCAATCCTGGATCTCACTGAGACAGTTGTTAAACACTGAGAGTGCTTTATTCTGGTTAGGCACAAAGGACAGATAGAGCTGGGTATCATCGGCATAACAATGAAACTCCAGCCCATATCATCTTACAATGTCTTTGAGGGGAAGCATGTGCACTGCAAACAACACAGGGGACAGCACAGAGCTCTGAGGCACCCCACAGGTCAGAGCAGTAGGATTGGAGGAAAAAATCCCCGATACCACCCTCTGAGTTCTACCTGTGAGGAAGGAAGTAAACCATCTGTGCACCAAACCCGACAACCCACATATGCATCTCAGGCTCAGCAACACCCCATGGCCCCAGATGACCAGAAATCATCCAAGCAGACCACTAAAGCAGTAGGTAAGGCTAGGGGATGTTGGGGTGTATCAGTAGGGGTATCACAAGTCATAAGAAGGAGGTAATAATCCCTCTTTACAAGATATTGTTAAGTCCCATCTGGAGTACCACGCGCAGTACTGGAGGCCACACCTTCACAAGGACATTAACAAAATTGAGGCAGTCCAGAGAAGGGCAACCAAAATGGTACAGGGACTCCATCAGAAAACATATAAGGACAGATTAATGGAGCTCAATATGCATACCCTAGAGCAAAGGAGGGAGAGAAGTGATATATTTTTTCAACTGTTTAACCAGGAGTAGCACACTAAGCTGAAAACTTGTTTACAGGTGTGATATAATTGAAACATTCAAACACCTTAAGGGCATTAACAAGGTGAAAGAGTCTAACATGTTTTAATATAAGAAAAATAGCAGGACAAGAGGACACAGCATGAGATTAGAGGGAGGCCGATTAAGGGATAATGTGAAGAAGTTCTTTTTCACAGAAAGGGTGGTGGATGTATGGAATGGCCTACCTCAGGAAGTGGTGGATATGAATACAGTGCAGGGCTTCAAACAGGCATGGAATAGGCATAAGGGAGCAATACAGATGAGTATGAATAGATAGGCCATTGACAGAGCAAATCCGATGGCACATTCATAAGGTAGAAAAGATGGGCAGACTGGATGGGTTTTACGGTCCTTATCTGCAGTCAACTTATCATACCCAGCACCTCCACTAAATCCACTCAGCTCACTAACCACTGCCACCATCTTTTATCGAGGCCACTAGCTTTTGAACCCAAAAGCAACCCGACTACCCTAAACACCAAATCAGTTAACCAAATAAATCATACGAACACGACTACCGTATCTTACATTTATTCTGGTCACAACTGTTTCACAGCACAGCATAGATAAGAGTCTGCGTGACTAACTCGATAGAAAATTAATTAAAACTTTCACCATCTAAGTGCACACATATTCCTGACCCGGGTCAGCCGAGCGAGACCAGCCCACATGGCGTGAGCACGGGAGAATCAGCAGGTGTTTAGGCTAGCGCCTTCCTCAGGCTCTGGTTTAGCAAAATAACTGATAGTATTCTTCCAGCACAGAACCTACACTGACTTTCTTTTCATTTTAACCCTAAATAGACCCTTCTATTTTAAAAGTATATGTTTGTTAATCTCAGTAGACACTGACTCTTTTGAGATACATATGTTAAATTAACAAGAAAACGTAGTTTATTCTTAGTTAGCTGCTTTCTGCCTTCACAACACCAGAAACAGGAAGGTGATTTGAGTCATTCGTTATATGACTAGCCACAACGCAATTGCTTCTCTCCTCCGGGTTTAGCAAAGTAAACTGATATGTCCCTTCCAGCACAGAACACACACTGCTTTCTTGTTTTCTTTTAACCCAATAAGACCTCTACTCTAATAAAGTGTCTGTTTGCTTAATCTCAACAGACACTGACTCCTGCTGAGATGTGGTAAGAATAGAAAAATGTAGCTTCCTTTTAGTTAGCTGTTATTTGGTTCATACAATGCTAACAACAGCGTAGTTGTACCGAGCTCCTTACTTTTTATAGAAACCAAGCCAAACAATCTGTACTGTTTCTCCCATCTATTGGATCAGCAGTAAATTATACAGTACCCTACAGTACAACACACACTGACTTTCTTTCTTTCTTTCTTTTACAGCCCTAAAGAAGAACTCCTCTACTTTAATACAGTATCTGTTTCTTAATCACAACAGACACTGACTCTGTTGGATATAACTGTTAAATTAATAAGGAATGTAGCTTTTTAGTCAGCTGAATTCTGCCTGCAGGTAGGCTATTGGCAATGATGTTGCAATTTGAGTCACCTGTTTTTATAGTGACTGAAGCCACACCTCAATTAAATCCTTTCTCTCCTTCAGGTTTAGCAAAGTAAACTGATACAGGTACCCTTCCCAGGACAGAACATGCACTGAGTTTCTTTCTTTTTTTTATCCCTGAATGAGTCCCCTCTACTTTCTAATAAAGTATCTGTTTGCTTAGTATCAACAGACACTGACTCCGTTGAGATATATGTTAAATTAGTAAGAAAATGTAGCTTTATTCATCTGCATTCTGCTCTACAAGCAAGGCTATCAACAGGAAGTTGCAATTTGAGTCACCTGCTTTTAATGTGATTAAGCCAGACCCAAGATTAAGCAGTCTCTGTCTCTCCTACTTGTTTAGCAAAGTAAACTGATACAGTACACTTCCCAGCACAGAACACACACTGACTTTCTTTCTTTTCCTTCTTTGCTTTTTAACCCTAAATAAGACCCCTTCTACTTCTAATAAAGTTTCTGTTTGCTTAATCTCAACAGACAATGACTCCTGATGAGATATAAGTGTTAAATTAATAAGAAAATGTAGCTTATTTTAGCTAGCATCTTTCTGCTCTTCAAGCAGGGCTAGTAACAGGAAGTTGTACTATGAGTCTCCTGTTTTATAGTGCTAGCTTCTCCCCACTGCTTCTCTCCTCCTACTGGTTTAGTAAAGCAAATCGATACAATACTTCCCAGCACAGAATACACACTGTCTTTTCCTGCTTTTTCTTTTCTTTTTTTTAACCTAAATAAACCCCACTTCTAATAAAGTATCTGTTTGCTTAATCACAACAGTCACTGACTCCTGCTGAGATATAAGTGTTAAATTAATAAGAAAATGAAGCTTCTTTTATTCATCTGCATTCTGCTCTACGAGCAAGGCTAGCAACAGGAAGTTGCAATTTCAGTCACCTGGTTTTATAGTGTCTAAGCTACGCCCCCATTTAAGCTCTCTCCCCTCCTACTGGTTTAGCAAAGTAAACTGATACAGTACTCTTCCCAGCACAGAACACACACTGACTTACTTTTCATTCTTTCTTTTTACCATAAATAAGACCTGTTCTACTTCTATAAAGCATCTGAGCTTGCTTAATCTCAGGCACTGACCTCGCTGAGATATAAGTCTTAAATTAATGGTCAAATGTAGCTCTTTTTAGTTAGCTGCTTTCTGCTTTTTAAGCAAGGCTTGCAACAGGAATTTGTAATCAGAGTCACTTGCTTTCATAGTTACTAAGCCACACCCCCAATTAAGCTCTATCTCATTCTGCAGGTTTAGCTAGGTAAGCTGATACAGTACTCTTTCCAGCACAGAACACACACTGACTTTCTTTCTTTTCTTTCCTTTCTTTTTTTAACCCTAAATTAGATGCCTTCTGTTTCTAAAAAAGTATCAGTTTGCTTAATCTCAACTGACTCTGGCTCCTGCTGAGATATAAGTGTTAAATTAATAAGAAAATGTAGCTTCTTTTTGTTAGCTGCTTTATGCTCTACAAGGAAGGTTAGCAACAGGAAGTTGTAATTGTAGTCACCTGCTTTTATATTGACTAAGCCACACCCCCAATTAAGCTCTATCTCCTCCAAATGGTTTAGCAAAGTGAACTGATACAGTATTCTTCCCAGCATAGAACACACACTGACTATCTCTTTTCTTTCTTTTTAACCCTAAATAAGACCCCTTCTACTTCTTATAAAGTATCTGCTTAATCTCAACAGACACTGACTCCTGCTGAGATATAAGTGTTAAATTAATAAGTAAATGTAGCTGCTCTACAGGCAATGCTTTGTCAGGAAGTTGTAATTTGAGTCACCTGCTTTTAGTACTGACTATGCCAACTTAATTAAGCTATCTCCTCCTACTGGTTTAGCAAAGTGAACTGCTACAGTATTCTTACCAGCATGGAACACACATTGCCTTTCTTTCTATTCTTCCTTTTTTTAACCCTAAATAAGACCCCTTCGACTTCTAATAAAGAATCTGTTTGCTGAATATCAACAGACACTGACTCCTGCTGAGATATAAGTGTTAAATGAGTAAGATAATGTAGCTTCTTTTGTTAGCTGCTTTTATACTCATACAAGGCTAGCAAATAGAAATTTGTAATTTCATCACCTGCCTTTTATAGTGACCTGCCACACCCCAATTAATCCCTCTCGCTCTTCTCCTTCTGGTTTAGTAACCAGCTGATAATACCTTTTCTAGTATGGAACACACACGACTTATTTCTTTTTTTATTTAACCCTAATTAAAACCCCTTCTACTTTTAAATAAGTATCTCTTTGCTTAATTTCACCGGACACTGGCTCCTGCTGAGATATAAGTGTTAAATTTAAAAGAAAATGTTGCTTATTTTAGTTAGCTGCATTCTGCTCTACAAGCAAGGCTAGCAACAGGAAGTTGAAATATGAGCCACCTGCTTTTATAGTGACTAAGCCACACCCCAATTAATCCCTCTCCCTCTCCCTCTCCTCCTACTGGTTTATGAAAGTAAACTGATACAGTACCCTTCCCAGCACAGAACACACACTGACTTTCTTTCTTTTCCTTCTTTTCTATTTAACCCTAAATAAGACCCCTTCTACTTCTAATGAAGTTTCTGTTTGCTTTATCTCAACAGACACTGACTCCTGCTGAGATATAAGTGTTAAATTAATAAGAAAATGTGGCTGCTCTTGACCATCTGCATTCTGCTCTAAAAGCAAGGCAGTTTAGCAGGAAGTTGCAATTTGAGCTGCTACTTTATTGTGACGTTTCACACCCCCAATTAAGCTCTCTCTCCTACTGGTTTAGCAAAGTAAACTGATTGTACTCTTCCCAGCACAGAACACATGACTCTTTCTTTTCTTTCTTTTCTTTTAACCTAAGCAAGACCCTTCTACTTCTAATAAAGTTTCTGTTTGCTTAATCTCAACAGACAATGACTCCTGTTGAGATATAAGTTAAATTAATAAGAAATGAGGCTTCTTTTGTTAGCTGCTATCTGCTCTACAAGCAAGGCTAGCAACAGGAAGTTGTATTTGAGACACCTGGTGTTATAGTGTCTAAGCTACACCCACTAAGCTCTCCCCTCCCTACTGGTTTAGCAAAAGTAAACTGATACAGTACTCTTTGGCACAAACACCTCTGACTTACTTTCTATTCTTTCTTTTTAACAATAAATAGGAGCCTATTACTTCTAATAAAGTATCTGTTTGCTTAATCTCAACAGGCACTGACTCCTGCTGAGATATAAGTGTTAAATTAATAGGAAAATGTAGCTTCTTTTAGTTAGCTGCTTTCTGCTCTACAAGCAAGTCTAGCAACAGGAAGTTGTAATTTGAGTCACCTGCTTTTATAGTGACTAAGCCTCCCCCCCAATTATGCTCTCTCTCCCCTCCTACTGGTTTAGCCAAGTAAACTGATACAATACTCTTCCCAGCACAGAACACGCACTGACTTTCTTTCTTTTCTTTCTTTTTTTAACCCTAAATAAGAACCCCCTACTTCTAATAAAGTATCTATTTGCTTAATCACAACTGTCACTGACTCCTGCTGAGATATAAGTGTTAAATTAATAAGAAAATGTAGCTTCTTTTATTCATCTGCATTCTGCTCTACAAGCAAGGCTAGCAAAAGGAAGTTGCAATTTCAGTCACCTGCTTTTATTGTGACTAAGCCAGACCCTCGATTAAGCACTCTCTCTCTCTCCTATTTGTTTAGCAAAGTAAAATGATACAGTACCCTTCCCAGCACAGAACACACACTGACTTTCTTTCTTTTCTTTCTTTTCTTTTTAACCCTAAATAAGACCCCTTCTACTTCTAATAAAGTTTCTGTTTGCTTAATCTCAACAGACAATGACTCCTGTTGAGATATAAGTGTTAAATTAATAAGAAAATGAGGCTTCTTTTAGTTAGCTGCTATCTGCTCTAGAAGCAAGGCTAGCAACAGGAAGTTGTAATTTGAGACACTTGGTGTTATAGGGTCTAAGCTACACCCCCAATTAAACTCTCTCCCATCCTACTGGTTTAGCAAAGTAAACTGATACAGTACTCTTCCTAGCACAGAATACACACTGACTTTCTTTCTTTTCTTTCTTTTCTTTTTAACCCTAAATAAGACCCCTTCTACTTCTAATAAAGTTTATGTTTGCTTTATCTCAACAGACAATGACTCCTGCTGAGATATGTGTTAAAATTAATAAGAAAATGTAGCTTCTTTTAGTTAGCTGCTATCTGCTCTACAAGCAAGGCTGACATCAGGAAGTAGTAATTTGAGTCACCTGGTTTTATAGTGTCTAAGCTACACCCCCAATTAAGCTCTCTCCCTTCCTACTGGTTTAGTAAAGTAAACTGATACAGTACTCTTCCCAGCACAGAACACACACTGACTTAGCTTCTATTCTTTCTTTTTTTAACAGTAAATAAGACCCCCTTCTACTTCTCTTAAAGTATCTGTTTGCTTAATCTCAACAGGCACTGACTCCTGCTGAGATATAAGTTTAAAATTAATAAGAAATGTAGCTTCTTTTTAGTTAGCTGCTTGCATGTTCAAACAAAGGTTAGAAACAGGAAGTTGTAATCTGAGTCACTTGCTTTTATAGTGACTAAGCCACACCCCCAATTAAGCTCTCTGTCCTACTACAAGTTTAGCTAGGTAGGCTGATGCAGTACTCTTTCCAGCACAGAACATTCACTGACTTTCTTTCTTTTCTTTCCTGTCTTTTTTTAACCCTAACTAAGACGCCTTCGACTTCTAATAAAGTATCAGTTTGCTTAATCTCAACAGACACTGGCTCCTGCAGAGATGTAAGTGTTAAGTTAATAAGAAAATGTAGCTTCTTTTTGTTAGCTTCTTTATGCCCTACAAGCAAGGATAGCAACAGGAAGTTGTAATTTTAGTCACCTGCTTTTATATTGACTAAGCCACACCCCCAATTAAGCTCTCTCTCCTCCAAATGATTTAGCAAAATAAACTGATACAATATTCTTCCCAGCAGAGAACACATACTGACTTTCTTTCTTTTCTTTCTTTTTTAACCCTAAATAAGACCACTTCTCCTTCTAATAAAGTATCTGCTTAATCTCAACAGACAATGATTCCGACTGTGATATAAGTGTTAAACTAATAAGAAAACATAGCTAGTTTTACAGAACTGCTTACTGCTCAACAAGCAAGGCTAGCAACAGGAAGTTGTAATTTGAGTCACCTGCTTTTATAGAGACTGAGCCGTACCCTAAATTAAGCCCTCTCTCCTCCTACTGGTTTAGCAAAATTAACTGATACAGTATTCTTCCCTGCACAGAACTCACACTGACTTTCTTTCTTTTCTTTCATTTTTAACCCTAAATAAGACCCTTCTACTTCTAATAAAGTATCTGTTTGCTTAATCTCAGCAGACACTGACTCTTGCTGAGATATAAGTGTTAAATGTATAAGAAAATGTAGCTTATTTTAGTAAGCTGCTTTCTGCTCTCCAAGCAACACAAGAAACAGGAAGTAGTATTTTGAGTCACCTGCTTCTATAGTGACTAAGCCACAACCCAAATTAAGCTGTCTCTCCTCCTACTGGTTTAGCAAAAGTAAACTGATACAGTTCCTTCCTTTGGAACACACATAAACTCTTGTTTTTCTTTCTTTTCCCAACCTGTCAGACCCCCTCTAGCCTAATAAAGTATTTGTTTGTAATCTCAGCAGACACTGACTCTGCTGAGATGTAGTGTTAAATTAATAAGAATGTAGCTTCTTTTAGTTAGCTGCTATTTGGTCTACAAGCAAGGCAATCAACACAAAGTTGTAATTTCAGTCACCTGCTGCTATAGAGACTAAGCCAAACACCCAATTAAGCTCTCTCTCTCCTCCTACAGGTTCAGCAAAGTTAACTGATACAGTACCCTACCCAGTACAGAACACACACTGACTTTCTTTCTTTTCTTTCTTTTTATAGCCCTAAAGAAGAACCCCTCTACTTCTAATAAAGTATCTGTTTCCTTAATCACAACAGACACTGACTCCTGCTGAGATATAACTGTTAAATTAATAAGAAAATGTAGCTTCTTTTAGTCAGCTGAATTCTACTCTACAAGCAAGGCTAGCAACAGGAAGTTGCAATTTGAGTCACCTGCTTTTATAGAGACTAAGCCACACCCCCAATTAAACTCTCTCTCTCCTCCTACTGGTTTAGCAAAGTAAACTGATACAGTACCCTTCCCAGGACAGAACATGCACTGAATTTCTTTCTTTTCTTTTTAACCCAGAATGAGACCCCTTCTACTTCTAATAAAGTATCTGTTTACTTAGTATCAACAGACACTGACTCCTTCTGATATGTAAGTGTTAAATTAAAAAGAAAAGGTTGCTTCTTTTAGTTAGATGCTTTCTGCTCTACAAGCAAGGCTAGCAAAAGGAAGTTGTAATTTGAGTCACCTGCTGTTATAGTGTCTAAGCCACACCCCTAAGTAAGGTCTCTCTCCTCCAACTGGTTTAACAAAGTAAACTGATACAGTACTCTTCCCAGCAGAGAACACACACTAAGTTTCTTTCTTTTCTTTCTTTTTTAACAATAAATAAGACCCCTTGTACTTCTAATAAAGTATCTGTTTGCTTAACCTCAACAGACACTGACTCCTGCAGAGATTTAAGTGTTAAATTAATTAGAAAATGTAGCTGCTCTACAAGCAAGGTTAGCAACAGGAAGTTGTAATTTGAGTCACCTGCTATTATAGTGACTAAGCAACAACCCAAATAAGCCCTCTCCTCTCCTACTGGTTTATCTAAGTAAACTGATACAGTATTCTTCCAAGCACAGAACACACACTGAATTTCTTTCTTTTCTTTCTTTTCTAACCCTAAATAAGACCCCTTCTATTTCTAATAAAGAATCTGTTTGCTGAATATCAACAGACACTGACTCCTGCTAAGATATGTGTTAAATTAGTAAGAAAATGTAGCTTCTTTTAGTTAGCTTCTCTCTCCTCTACAACCAAGGCTAGCAACAGGAATATGTAATCGGAGTCACCTGCTTTTATAGTGACTAATCCACAGCCCCAATTAAGCTTTCTCTCCTTCTACTGGTTTAGCAAAGTAAACTGAAACAGTACTCTTACCAGCACAGAACACACACTGTCTTTCTTTCCTTTCTTTGTTTTTTAACCCTAATTAAGACCCCTTCTACTTTTAAAAAAGTATCTCTTTTCTTAATTTCAACAGACACTGGCTCCTGGTGAGATATAAGTGTTAAATTGATAAGAAAATGTAGCTTATTTTAGCTGGTAGCCATGTGCTCTACAAGCAAGGCTAGCAACAGGAAGATGTAATTTGAATCACCAGCTTTTATGGTGACTAAGCCTCCCCCCAATTAAGCTCTCTCTCCCCCTACTGGTCTAGCAAAGTAAACTGATACAGTACTCTTCCCAGCACAGAACACACTCTGACTTTCTTTTTTTTCTTTCTTTTTTAACCCTAAATAAGAACCCCTCTACTTCTAATAAAGTATCTGTTTGCTTAATCACAACAGTCACTGACTCCTGCTGAGATATAAGTGTTAAATTAATAAGAAAATGTAGCTTCTTTTATTCATCTGCATTCTGCTCTACAAGCAAGGCTAGCAACAGGAAGTTGCAATTTGAGTCAGCTGCTTTTATTGTGACTAAGCCACACCCCCGATTAAGCACTCTATCTCTCCTTCTACTTGTTTAGCAAAGTAAACTGATACAGTACCCTTCCCAGCACAGAACACACAGAGACTTTCTTTCTTTTCTTTCTTTTCTTTTTAAACCTAAATAAGACCCCTTCTACTTCCAATAAAGTTTCTGTTTCCTTTATCTCAACAGATAATGACTCCTGCTGAGATATAAATGTTAAATTAATAAGAAAATGTGGCTTCTTTTAGTTAGCTGCTATCTGCTCTACAAGCAAGGATAGCATCAGGAAGTTGTAATTTGAGACACCTGGTTTTAAAGTGTCTAAGCCACACCCCCAATTAAGCTCTCTCTCCCCCTACTGGTTTAGCAAAGTAAACTGATACAGTACTCTTCCCAGCACAGAACACAAACTGACTTTCTTTCTATTCTTTCTTTTTTTAACAATAAATAAGACCCCTTCTACTTCTCATAAAGTATCTGTTTGCTTAATCTCAGCAGGCACTGACTCCTGCTGAGATATAAGTGTTAAATTACTAGGAAAATGTAGCTTCTTTTAGTTAGCTGCTTTCTGCTGTTCAAGCAAGGTTAGCAACAGGAAGTTGAAATTTGAGTCACCTGCTTTTATAGTGACCGAGCCACGTGCCCAATTAAGCTCTCTCTCTCTCTTCCTACTGGTTTAGCAAAGTAAACTGATACAGTATTCTGCCCAGCACAGAACACACACTGACTTTCTTTCTTTTCTTTCTTTTTTAACCATAAATAAGACCCCTCCTACTTCTAATAAAGTATCTGTTTACCTAATCTCATCAGACACTGACTCCTGCTGAGATATAAGTGTTAAATTATTAATAAAATGTAGCTTCTTTTAGTTAGCTGCTTTCTGCTCTACAAGCAATACTAGCAACAGGAAATTGTAATTTGAGTCACCAGCTTTTATAGTGACAAAGCCACACCCCTATTAAGCTCTCCCTCCTCCTACTGATTTAGCAAAGTAGACTGATACAGTACCCTTCCCAGCACATAACACACACTGGCTTTCTTGCTTTTCTTTGTTTCTATCCCTAAATAAGACCCCCTCTACTTCTAATAAAGTATCTGTTTGCTTAATCTCAACAGACCCTGACTCCTGCTGAGATATAAGTGTTAAATTATTAATGAAATGTAGCTTCTTTTAGTTAGCTGCTTTCTGCTCTACAAGCAATACTAGCAACAGGAAATTGTAATTTGAGTCACCAGCTTTTATAGTGACTAAGCCACACCCCTATTAAGCTCTCTCCTCCTCCTACTGATTTAGCAAAGTAGACTGATACAGTACCCTTCCCAGCACATAACACACACTGGCTTTCTTGCTTTTCTTTGTTTCTATCCCTAAATAAGACCCCCTCTACTTCTAATAAAGTATCTGTTTGCTTAATCTCAACAGACCCTGACTCCTGCTGAGATATAAGTGTTAAATTAATAAGAAAATGTAGCTTCTCTTTGAAAGCTGCTTTCTTCTCTACAAGCAAGGGTAGCAACGGGAAGTTGCAATTTGAGTCACCTACTTTTATAATGACTAAGCCACAGCCCCGATTAAGCTTTTTCTCCTCCTACTGGTTTAGTAAAGTAAACTGATACAGTACCCTTCAAAGCACAGAACACACACTGACTTTCTTTCTTTTCTTTCTTTTTAACCCTAAATAATACCCCCACTACTTCTAATAAAGTATCTGTTTGCTTAATCTCAACAGACACTGACTCCTACTGAAATATAAGTGATAAATTAATAAGAAAATATAGCTTCTTTTATTCATCTACATTCTGCTCTACAAGCAAGACTAGCAACATGAAGTTTCAATTTGAGTCACCTGCTTTTATTGTGACTAAGCCACCCCCCGATTAAGCACTCTCTCTCTCTCCTACTTGTTTAGCAAAGTAAACTGATACAGTACCCTTCCCAGCACAGAACACACACTGACTTTCTTTCTTTTCTTTCTTTTCTTTTCATCCCTAAATAAGACCCCTTCTACTTCTAATAAAGTTTCTGTTTACTCTATTTCAACAGACAATGACTTCTGCTGAGATATAAGTGTTAAATTAATAAGAAAATGAGGCTTATTTTAGTTAGCTGCTATCTGCTCTACAAGCAAGGCTTGCACCAGAAAGTAGTAATTTCAGTCACCTGGTTTTATAGTGTTAAGCTACACCCCCAATTAAGCTCTCTCTCCTCCTACTGGTTTAGCAAAGTAAACTGATACAGTACCCTTCCCAGCAAAGAACACACACTGACTTACTTTCTATTCTTTATTTTTTTAACAATAAATAAACCCCTTCTACTTCTCATAAAGTATCTGTTTGCTTAATCTCAACAGGCACTGACTCCTGCTGAGATATAAGTGTTAAATTACTAAGAAAATGTAGCTTCTTTTAGTTAGCTGCTTTCTGCTGTTCAAGCAAGGTTAGCAACAAGAAGATGTAATTTGAGTCACCTGCTTTTATAGTGACTGAGCCACGTGCCCAATTAAGCTCTCTCTCTCCTCCTACTGGTTTAGCTAAGTAAACTGATACAGTATTCTGCCCAGCACAGAACACACACTGACTTTCTTTCTTTTCTTTCTTTTTTAACCATAAATAAGACCCCTTCTACTTCTAATAAAGTATCTGTTTCCTTAATCTCATCAGACACTGGCTCCTGCTGAGATATAAGTGTTAAATTAATAATAAAATGTAGCTTCTTTTAGTTAGCTGCTTTCTGCTCTACAAGCAATACTAGCAACAGGAAATTGTAATTTGAGTCACCAGCTATTATACTGACTAAGCCACATCCCCTATTAAGCTCTCCCTCCTCCTACTGATTTAGCAAAGTAAACTGATACAGTACCCTTCCCAGCACAGAACACACACTTGAATTTCTTTCTTTTCTTTCTTTTTAACCCTAAATAAGACCCCCTCTACTTCTAATAAAGTATCTGTTTGCTTAATCTCAACAGACACTGACTCCGGCTGAGACATAAGTGCTAAATTAATCAGAAAATGTTGCTTCTTTTAGTTAGCATCTTTCTCCTCTACAAGCAAGGCTAGCAAAAGGAAGTTGCAATTTGAGTCACCTGCTTTTATAGTGACTAAGCAACACCCCCGATTGAACTCTC
Organism: Neoceratodus forsteri; assembly: GCA_016271365.2. Taxonomy (NCBI): domain Eukaryota; kingdom Metazoa; phylum Chordata; order Ceratodontiformes; family Ceratodontidae; genus Neoceratodus; species Neoceratodus forsteri. Next base: position 6,172,487 of record CM028129.1, read on the forward strand.
TCTCCTCCTACTGGTTTAGCAAAGTAAACTGATGTAGTACCCTACCCAGGACAGAACCCACACTGTATTTCTTTATTTTCTTTTTAACCCTGAATTAGACCACTTCTAATAAAGTATCTGTTTGCTTAGCCTTAACAGACACTGACTTCTTCTGAGATATAAGTGTTAAATTAAAAAGGAAAGGTTGCTTCTTTTAGTTAGCTGCTTTCTGCTCTACAAGCAAGGCTACCAAAAGGAAGATGTAATTTGAGTCACCTGCTGTTATAGTGTCTAAGACACACCCCCAAGTAAGCTCTCTATCCTCCAACTGGTTTAACAAAGTAAATTGATGCAGTACTCTTCCCATGAGAGAACACACACTAAGTTTCTTTCATTTCTTTCTTTTTTAACAATAAATAAGACCACTTCTACTTCTAATAAAGTATCTGTTTGCTTAAACTCAACAGACACTGACTCCTGCTGAGATATAAGTGTTAAATTAAAAAGAAAATGTAGCTGCTCTACAAGCAAAGCAAGCAACAGGAAGTTGTAATTTGAGTCACCTGCTTTTATAGTGACTAAGCCTCACTCCAAATAAGCTCTCTCCCCTCCTACTGGATTAGCAAAGTAAACTGATACAGTATTCTTCCCAGCACAGAACACACACTGAATTTCTATCTTTTCTTTCTTTTTTAACCCTAAATAAGACCTCTTCTACTTCTAATAAAGAATCTGTTTGCTGAATATCAGCAGACACTGACTCCTGCTGAGATATCTGCCACTACACCAGGGCACCTGACCCTGGGCATACTGTCCATGCCATGGTTCCCTGGACATTCCCTTTCTCAATTTGTCTCTTACGTGAAATGTGCAAATGCTTTCTGTTGTAAATTTGTGTGTGACCAACCCATCCCGGGGGTTCATTACCTTAGCGGATATAAGTTGTATTCTGTCCGCCCAAACCCCCTGGACTATGTTACTATCTCACTCATGTTGTCAAGCTGTACTTACTCGCTACTGTATACAATTGTCTGTATCCTAATGTTGTACTCTACAATTTTCTGTATCCTAATGTTGTACTCTCCCGGGTCATTCCTGAAAATAGACATATTACTTGTCTAGTGTACTTACCCGGTCAACAAAAGCTAAAATAAAAAAATAAATATGTGTTAACTTAATAAGAAAATGTAGCTTCTTTTAGTTAGCTGCTCTCTGCTCTACAACCAAGGCTAGCAACATGAAGTTGTAATATGATTCACCTGCTTTTATAGTGACTAAGCCAAACCCCCAATTAAGCTTTCTCTCCTTCTACTGTTTTAGCAAAGTAAACTGAAACAGTACTCTTACCAGCACAGAACACACACTGACTTTCTTTCTTTTCTTTGTTTTTTAACCCTAATTAAGACCCCTTCTACTTTTAAAAAAGTATCTCTTTGCTTAATTTCACCTGGCACTGGCTCCTGCAGAGATATAAGTGTTAAATTAATAAGGAAATGTAGCTTATTTTAGCTAGCAGCTTTCTGCTCTGAAACAGGAAGTTGTAATTTGAGTCACTGCTTTTATACTGACTAAGCCTCCCCCCAATTAAGTTCTCTTCTCTGGTACTGGTTTAGCAAAGTAAACTGATACAATAATCTTCCCAGCACAGAACACACACTGACTTTCTTTCTTTCTTTTCTTTCTTTTTTAACCCTAAATAAGAACCGCTCTACTTCTAATAAAGTATCTGTTTACTTAATTACAGCAGTCACTGACTCCTGCTGAGATATAAGTGTTAATTAATAAGAAAATATAGCTTATTTTATGCATCTGCATTCTGCTCTACAAGCAAGGCTAGCAACAGGAAGTTTCAATTTGAGTCACCTGCTTTTATTGTGACTAAGCCACACCCCCGATTAAGCACTCTCTCTCTCTCCTACTTGTTTAGCAAAGTAAACTGATACAGTACCCTTCCCAGCACAGAACACACACTGACTTTCTTTCTTTTCTTTTTAACCCTAAATAAGACCCATTCTACTTCTAATAAAGTTTCTATTTGCTCTATCTCAACAGACAATGACTTCTGCTGAGATATATGTGTTAAATTAATAAGAAAATGAGGCTTCTTTTAGTTAGCTGCTATCTGCTCTACAAGCAAGGCTAGCATCAGGAAGTAGTAATTTGAGTCACCTGGTTTTAACTGACTCCTGCTGAGATATAAGTGTTAAATTAATAGGAAAATGTAGCTTCTTTTAGTTAGCTGCTTTCTGCTGTTCAAGCAAGGCTAGCAACAGGGAGTTGTAATCTGAGTCACATGCTTTTATAATGACTAAGCCACACCCACAATTAAGCTCTCTGTCCTACTACAGGTTTAGCTAGGTAAGCTGATGCTGTACTCTTCCCAGCACAGAACACACACTGACTTTCTTTCTATTCTTTCCTGTCTTTTTTTAACCCTAAGACGCCTTCTACTTCTAATAAAGTAACAGTTTGCTTAATCTCAACATACACTGGCTTCTGCTGAGACGCAAGAGTTAAATTAATAAGAAAATGTAGCTTCTTTTTGTTAGCTGATTTATGCTCTACAAGCAAGGCTTGCAACAGGAAGTTGTAATTTTTGTCACCTGCTTTATATTGACTAAGCCATGCCCCCAATTAAGCTCTCTTTCCTCCTAATGGTTTACCAAAGTAAACTAATAAAGAATTCTTCCCAACACAGAACACACACTGACTTTCTTTCTTTTCTTTCTTTTTTAACCCTAAATAAGACTACTTCTACTTCTAATAAACTATCTGCTTATTCTCAACAGACAATGACTCCTACTGTGATATAAGTGTTAAATTAATAAGAAAATGTGGCTTCATTTATTCAGCTGCATTCTTCTCTACAAGCTGGGCTAGGAACAGGAAGTTGCAATTTGAGTCACCAGCTTTTATAGTGACTAAGCCACACCCTCGATTAAGCCCTCTCTCTTTCCTCCTACTTGTTTAGCAAAGTATATTGATATAGTACCCTTCCCAGCACTTAACGCACACTGACTTTCTTTCTTTTCTTTCTTTTCTTTTTAATCCTAAATAGGACTCCTTCTACTTCTTATTAAGTGTCTGTTTCCTTAATCTCAACAGACACTGACTCCTGCTGAGATATAAGTGTTAAATTAATAAGAAAAAGTAGCTTCTTTTAATTAACTGCTTTCTGCTCTTCAAGCAAGGCTAGCAACAGGAATTAGTACTCTGAGTCATCCGCTTTTATAGTGACTAAGCCACACCCCCAATTAAGCTGTCTCTCCTACTACAGGTTTAGCTTGGTAAACTGATACAGTATTCCTCCCAGCACAGAACACACACTGACTTTCTTTCTTTTCTTTCCTGTCTTTTTTAAACCCTAAAGAAGACCCCTTCTACTTCTAATAAAGTATCAGTTTGCTTAATCTCGACAGATGCTGGCTCTTGCGGAGATATAAGTGTTAAATTAATAAGAAAATGTAACTTCCGTTTGTTAGCTGCTTTACGCTCTACAAGCAAGGCTAGCAACAGGAAGTTGTAATTTTATTCACCTGCTTTTATAGTGACTATGCCACTCCCAACATTAAGTTCTCTCTCCTCCTACTGGTTTAGCAAAGTAAACTGATACAGTACTCTTTCCAGCACAGAACCCACACTGACTTTCTTTCTGTTCATTCTTTTTTTAACCCTAAATAAGACCCCTTCTACTTCTAATAAAGTATCTGCTTAATCTCATCAGAAGCTGACTGTTTCTGTGATATAAAAGTTAAATTAATAAGAAAATGTTGCTTGTTTTAGAGAACTGCTCTACAAGCAAGGCTAGCAACAGGAAGTTGTAATTTGAGTCACCTGCTTTTATAGTGACTAAGCCACACTCCCAATTAAGCACTTTCTCCTATTACTGGTTTAACAAAGTATACTGATACAGTACTCTTCCCAGCACAGAACACACACTGACTTTCTTTCTGTTCTTTCTCTTTTTAACCCTAAATAAGACCCGCTCTACTTCTAATAAAGTATCAGTTTGCTTAATCTCAACAGACACTGGCTTCTGCTGAGATATAAATGTTAAATTAATAAGAAAATGTAGCTCCTTTTAGGTAGCTGCTTTATGATTTACAAGCAAGGCTAGCAAAAGGAAGTTGTAAATTGAGTCACCTGCTTTTATAGTGACTGAGCCATGCACCCAATAAAGCTCTCTCTCCTCCTACTGGTTTAACAAAGTGAACTGATACAGTACCCTTCCCATCACCAAACATACTCTGACTTTCTTTCTTTCCTTTCTTTTCTTTTTAACTTTAAATAAGACCCCTTCTACATCTAATAAAGTATCTGTTTGCTTATGCTCAACAGACAATGACTCCTGCTGAGATATAAGTGATAAATTAATAAGAAAATGTGGCATCTTTTATTTAGATGCTTTCTGCTCTACAAGCAAGGCTAGCAACAGGAAGTCATAATTTGAGTCATCTGGTTTTATTGTGTCTAAGCCACACTCCCAGTTAAGCTCTCTCTCCTACTACTGGTTTAGCAAAGTAAACTGATACAGTACTCTTCCTGGTACAGAACACACACTGACTTTCTTTCTAATCTTTCTTTTTTTAACAATAAATAAGACCCCTTCTACTTCTAATAAAGTGTCTGCTTAATCTCAACAGACACTGACTCCTACTGAGATATAAGTGTTAAACTAATAATAAAATGTAGCTGCTCTTCAAGGAAGGCTAGCAACAGGAAGTTGTAGTTTGAATCACCTGCTTTTATAGTGACTAATCCACACCCCTAATTATGCTCTCTCTCCTCCAACTGGCTTAGCAAACTAAACTGATACAGTATTCTTCCCAGCACAGAACACACACTGACTTTCTTTCTGTTCGTTCATTTTTAACCCTAAATAAGACCCCTTCCACTTCGAATAAAGTATCTGCTTAATCTCAACAGACGCTGACTCTATCTGAGATATAAGTGTTAAATTAATAAGAAAATGTAGCTTCTTTTAGTTAGCTGCTTTTTGCTCTACAAGCAAGGCTCGCAACAGGAAGTTGTAATCTGTGTCACCTGCTTTTATAGTGACTAAGCCACACCCCCAATGAAGCTCTCTCTCTCCTACTGCAAGTTTAGCAAAGTAAATTGATCCAGTACTCTTCTCAGCACAGAACACACACTGACTTACTTTCTTTTCTTTCCTGTCTTTTTTTAAACCTAAATAAGAGCCCTTGTACTTCTTTTAAAGTATCTGTTTGCTTAATCTCAGCAGACACTGACTCCTACTGTCATATAACTGGTAAATTAATAAGATATTATACCTTCTTTTAGTTAACTGCTTTCTGCTCTACAAGCAAGACTAGCAACAGGAAGTTGTAAATTGAGACACCTACTTTTATAGTGATTAAGCCAAACCCCAATTAAGCTATCTCTCCTCCTACTGGTTTAGCAAAGTAAACTGATACAGTACTCTTCCCAGCACAGAACACATGCTGACTTTCTTTCTTTTCATTCTTTTTTAACCCTAAATAAGACCCGTTTTACTTCTAAAAAAGTATCAGTTTGTTTAATCTCAACGGACACTGACTCCTACTGTGATATCTGTGTTAAATTATGAAGAAAATGTAGCTTCTTTTAGTTAACTGCTTTTTTCTCTAGAAGCAAGGCTAGCAACAGGAAGTTGTAATTTGAGTCACCTGCTTTTATAGTGACTAAGCCACACCCCAAATTAAGCTCTCTCCCCTCCTACTGGTTTACCAAAGTAGACTGATACAGTACTCTTCTCAGCACCGAACACAGACACTGACTTTCTTTCTTTTCTTTCTTTCTTTAACCCTAAATAAGACCCATTCTACTTCTACTAGTGTATCTCTTTTGCTTAATCTCAACAGACACTGGTTCCTGCTGAGATATAACTTTTAAATTAATATGAAAATGTAGCTTCTTTTAGTTAGCTGCTGTCTGCTCTACAAGCAATGCTAGGAACAAGAAGATGTAATTTGAGTCACCTGCTTTTATAGTGACTGAGCCACACCCCCAATTAAGCTCTCTCTCATCCTACTGGCTAAGCAAAGTAAACCGATACAGTATTCTTCCCAACAGAGAACACACACTGACTTTTTTCTTTTCTTTCTTTTTTTAACCCTTAATAAGACCCCTTCTACTTCTATTAAAGTATCTGTTTGCTTAATCTCAACAGACACTGACACCTGCTGAGATATAAGAGTTAAATTAATTAGAAAATTAAGCTTCTTTCAGTTAACTGCTTTCTGCTCTACAACCAAGGCTAGCAACAGGAAGTTGTAATTTGAGCCACCTGCTTTTATAGTGACTAAGACACCCCCCCAATTCAGCACTCTCTCCTCATACTGGATTAGCCAAGTAAATTGATACGGTACTTTTCCCAGCACAGAACACATACTGACATTCTTTCAATTCTTTCTTTTTTTAACAATAAGTAAGACCCCTTCTACTTCTAATGAAGTATCTGCTTGCTTACTCTCAAGAGACACTGACTCCTGCTGAGATATAAGTGTTAAATTAATAAGAAAATGTAGCTGCTCTACAAGCAAGGCCAGCAACAGCAAGTAGTAATTGGAGTAACCTGCTTTTACAGTGACTAAGCCACATCCCGAAATAAGCTGTCTCTCCTCCTACTGGTTCAATAAAGTAAACTGATACAGTACTCTTCCCAGCACAGAACACATACTGACTTCTTTCTTTTCTTTCTTTTTTTAACCCTAAATATGACCCCATCTACTTCTAATAAAGTATCTGTTTACTTAATCTCAACAGACACTGGCTTCTGCTGAGATATAGGTGTTAAATTAATAAGAAAATGTAGTTTATTTTGGTTAGCTGCTTTCTACTCTACAAGCAAGGCTAGCAACAGGAAGTTGTAATTTGAGTCATCTGCTTTTATAGTGACTAAGCCACACCCCAAATTAAGCTCTCTCTCCTCCTACTGATTTAGCAAAGTAAACTGATACAGTACTCTTCCCAGCACAGAACACACACTGACTTTCTTTTTCTTTCATTTTTAAACCCTAAATAAGACCTCTTCTACTTCTAATAAAGTATCTGTTTGTTTAATCTCAGCAGACACTGACTCATGCTGAGATATAAGTGTTAAATAAATCAGAAAATGTAGCTACTTTTAGTTAGCTGATGTTTGCTCTACATGCAAGGCAAGCAACTGGAAGTGGCAATCTGTGTCACCTGCTATTATAGTGACTACGCCACCCTCCCAATTAAGCCCTCACTCTCTCCTCCTTCTGGTTTAGGAAAGTAAACTGATGCAGTACTCTTCCCAGCACAGAACACACACTGACTTTCTTTCTATTCTTTCTTTTTTTAAGAGTAAATAAGACCCTTCTACTTCTAATAAAGTATCTGTTTGCTTAATCTCAACAGACACTGACTTCTACTGAGATATAACTGTTAAATTAATAAGAAAATGTTGCTGTTCTACAGGCTAGGCCAGCAACAGGAAGTTATAATTTGAGTCACCTGCTTTTATAGTGACTAAGCCACGTCCCCTATTAAGCTCTCTCCCCTCCTACTGGTTTAGCAAAGTATACTGATACAGTACCCTTCCCAGCACAGAACTCACACTGAATTTCTTTCTTTTCTTTCTTTTCTTTTTAACCCTACATAGGACTCCTTCTTCTTCTAATAAAGTGTCTGCTTAATCTCAACAGACACTGACTCCTGCTGAGATATAAGTGTTAAATTAATAAGAAAAGGTAGCTTCTTTTAGTTAACTGCTTTCTGCTCTTCAAGCAAGGGTAGCAACAGGAATTTGTAATCTGAGTCACCTGCTTTTATAGCGACTAAGCCACACCCCCAATTCAGCTGTCTCTCCAGCAACAGGTTTAGCTTGGTAAACTGATACAGTACTCTTCCCAGCACAGAACACACACTGACTTTTTTCTTTTCTTTCCTGTCTTTTTAAAACCCTAAATAAGAACCCTTCTACTTCTAATAAAGTATCTGTTTGCTTAATCTCAGCAGACACTGACTCTTGCTGATATATAAGTGTTAAATTAATAAGAAAATGTAACTTCCGTTTGTTAGCTGCTTTACACTCTACAAGCAAGGCTAGCAACAGGAAGTTGTAATTTTAGTCACCTGCTTTTATAGTGACTAAGCCACGTGCCCAATTAAGCTCTCTCTCCTCCTACTGGTTTAGCAAAGTAAACTGATACAGTACTCTTCCCAGCACAGAACCCACACTGACTTTCTTTCTGTTCGTTCTTTTTTAACCCTAAATAAAACCCCTTCTTCTTCTAATAAAGTATCTGCTTAATCTCAACAGACGCTGACTGTTTCTGTGACATAAAAGTTAAATTAATAAGAAAATGTATCCTGTTTTAGAGAACTGCTCTACAAGCAAGGCTAGCAACAGGAAGTTGTAATTTGAGACAACTGCTTTCATAGTGACTAAGCCACACCCCAAATTAAGCTCTTTCTCCCCTCCTACTGGTTTACCAAAGTAGACTGATACAGTACTCTTGCCAGCACCGAAAACAGACACTGACTTTCTTTCTTTTCCTTCTCTCTTTAACCCTAAATAAGACCCATTCTACTTCTACTAGAGTATCTCTTTTGCTTAATCTCAACAGACACTGGTTCCTGCTGAGATATAACTTTTAAATTAATAAGAAAATGTAGCTTCTTTTAGTTAGCTGCTGTCTGCTCTACAAACAATGCTAGAACAAGAAGTTAGATTTGAGTCACCTGCTTTATAGTGAGTAAACCACACCCCAATTGCTCTCTCTCATCCTACTGGCTTAAAGTAAAACCTGATACAGTATTCTTCCCAAACAGAGAACGCACACTGACTTTTTCTTTTCTTTTTTAACCCTTAATAAGACCCTTCTATTTCTATTAAAGTATCTGTTTGCTTAATCTCAACAGACACTGACACCTGCTGAGATATAAGTGTTAAATTAATAAGAAAATTACTTCTTTCAGTTAACTGCTTTCTGCTCTACAACCAAGGCTAGCAACAGGAAGTTGTAATTTGAGCACCTGCTTTTATAGTGACTAAGACACACCCAATTCAGCTCTCTCCTCTATACTGGATTAGCCAACTAAATTGATACAGTACTTTTCCCAGCACAGAACACATACTGACATTCTTTCTTTCTTTCTTTTTAACAATAATTAGGCCCCTCTACTTCTAATGAAGTATCTGCATGCTTACTCTCAAGAGACACTGACTCCTGCTGAGATATAAGTGTTAAATTAATAAGAAAATGTAGCTGCTCTACAAGCAAGGCCAGCAACAGCAAGTTGTAATTGGAGTAACCTGCTTTTACAGTGACTAAGCCACATCCCCAATTAAGCTGTCTCTCCTCCTACTGGTTCAGTAAAGTAAACTGATACAGTACTCTCCCCAGCACAGAACACAAACTGAATTTCTTTCTTTTCTTCCTTTTTTTAACCCTAAATACGACCCCCTCTACTTATAATAAAGTATCTGTTTACTTAATCGCAACAGACACTGGCTCCTGCTAGGATATAGGTGTTAAATTAATAAGAAAATGTAGCTTCTTTTAGTTAGCTGCTTTCTACTCTACAAGCAAGGCTAGTAATAGGAAGTTGTAATTTGAGTCACCTGCTTTTATAGTGACTAAGCCACACCCCCAATTAAGCTCTCTCTCCCCCTACTTTTTTAGTAAAGTAAACTGATACAGTATTCTTACCAGCAGAGAACACACACGACTTTCTTTCTTTTCTTACTTTTTGAAGCCCTAAATAAGAGCACTTCTAATGCTAATAAAGTATCTGTTTGCTTAATCTCAACCGACACTGACTCCTGCTGAGATATAAATGTTAAATTAATAAGAAAATGTAGCTTCTTTTAGTTAGCTGCTTTCTGTTCGACAAGTAAGGCTAGCAACAGGAAAGTGTAATTTCAGTCACCTGCTTTCATAGTGTCTAAGCCACACCCTCAATTAAGCTCTCTCTCCTCTTACTGGTTTAGCAAATTAAACTGATACAGTAGACTTCCCAGCCCAGAACACACACTGTCTTTCTTTCTTTTCTTTCTTTTGTTTAACAATAATTAAGACCCCTTCTACTTCTAATAAAGTATCTGTTTGCTTAATCTCAACTGACACTGACTCCCGCTGAGATATAAGTGTTAAATTAATAAGAAAATGTAGTTGCTGTATAATCACAGTTAGCAACAGGAACTTGTATTTGGAGTCACCTGCTTTTATAGTGACTAAGCCACAACCCCAATTAAGGTCTCTCTCCTCCTACTGGTTTAGCAAAGTAAACTGATACAGTACTCATCCCAGTACAGAACACACGCTGACTTTCTTTCTTTTCTTTCTTTTTTAACCCTAAATAAGACCAGTTATGCTTCTAATAAAGTATTTGTTTGCTTAATCTCAACAGACACTGGCTCCTGCTGTCATATAAGTGTTAAATTAATAAGAAAATGTAGCTTCTTTTAGTTAGGTGTTTTCTGCTCTACAAGCAAGGCTAGCAACAGGAAGTTGTAATCTGAGACATCTGGTTTTACAGTGACTAAAACACACCCCCAATTAAGCTCTCTCTCCTCCTACTGATTTAGCAAAGTAAACTGATACAGTACTCTTCCCAGCACAGAACACACACTGACTTTCTTTTTCTTTCATTTTTAAACCCTAAATAAGACCTCTTCTACTTCTAATAAAGTATCTGTTTGTTTAATCTCAGCAGACACTGACTCATGCTGAGATATAAGTGTTAAATAAATCAGAAAATGTAGCTACTTTTAGTTAGCTGATGTTTGCTCTACATGCAAGGCAAGCAACTGGAAGTGGCAATCTGTGTCACCTGCTATTATAGTGACTACGCCACCCTCCCAATTAAGCCCTCACTCTCTCCTCCTTCTGGTTTAGGAAAGTAAACTGATGCAGTACTCTTCCCAGCACAGAACACACACTGACATTCTTTCTATTCTTTCTTTTTTTAAGAGTAAGTAAGACCCTTCTACTTCTAATAAAGTATCTGTTTGCTTAATCTCAACAGACACTGACTTCTACTGAGATATAACTGTTAAATTAATAAGAAAATGTTGCTGTTCTACAGGCTAGACCAGCAACAGGAAGTTATAATTTGAGTCACCTGCTTTTATAGTGACTAAGCACGTCCCTATTAGCTCTCCCTCCTACTGGTTTAGCAAAGTATACTGATACAGTACCCTTCCCAGCACAGAACTCACACTGAATTTCTTTATTTTCTTTCTTTTCTTTTTAACCCTAAATAGGACTCCTTCTTCTTCTAATAAAGTGTCTGCTTAATCTCAACAGACACTGACTCCTGCTGAGATATAAGTGTTAAATTAATAAGAAAAGGTAGCTTCTTTTAGTTAACTGCTTTCTGCTCTTCAAGCAAGGCTAGCAACAGGAATTTGTAATCTGAGTCACCTGCTTTTATAGCGACTAAGCCACACCCCCAATTCAGCTGTCTCTCCAGCAACAGGTTTAGCTTGGTAAACTGATACAGTACTCTTCCCAGCACAGAACACACACTGACTTTTTTCTTTTCTTTCCTGTCTTTTTTAAACCCTAAATAAGAACCCTTCTACTTCTAATAAAGTATCTGTTTGCTTAATCTCAGCAGACACTGACTCTTGCTGATATATAAGTGTTAAATTAATAAGAAAATGTAACTTCGTTTGTTGCTGCTTTACGCTCTACAAGCAAGGCTAGCAACAGGAAGTTGTAATTTTATCACCTGCTTTTATAGTGACTAAACCACGTGCCCAATTAAGCTCTCTCTCCTCCTACTGGTTTATGCAAGTAAACTGATACAGTACTCTTCCCAGCACAGAACCCACACTGACTTTCTTCTGCCTCATTCTTTTTAACCCTAAATAAAACCCTTCTTCTTAATAAAGTATCTGCTTAATCTCAACAGACGCTTGACTGTTTCTGTGATATAAAAGTTAAATTAATAAGAAAATGTATCCTGTTTTAGAGAACTGCTCTACAAGCAAGACTAGCAACAGGAAGTTGTAATTGAGACACTGCTTTTATAGTGACTAAGCCACACCCCAAATTAAGCTCTTTCTCCTCCTACTGGTTTACCAAAGTAGACTGATACAGTACTCTTGCCAGCACGAACAGACACTGACTTTCTTTCTTTTCCTTCTCTCTTTAACCCTAAATAAGACCCATTCTACTTCTACTAGAGTATCTCTTTTGCTTAATCTCAACAGACACTGGTTCCTGCTGAGATATAACTTTTAAATTAATAAGAAAATGTAGCTTCTTTTAGTTAGCTGCTGTCTGCTCTACAAGCAATGCTAGGAACAAGAAGTTGTAATTTGAGTCACCTGCTTTTATGGTGAGTAAACCACACCCCCAATTAAGCTCTCTCTCATCCTACTGGCTTAGCAAAGTAAACTGATACAGTATTCTTCCCAAACAGAGAACGCACACTGACTTTTTCCTTTTCTTTTTTTAACCCTTAATAAGACCCCTTCTATTTCTATTAAAGTATCTGTTTGCTTAATCTCAACAGACACTGACACCTGCTGAGATATAAGTGTTAAATTAATAAGAAAATTAAGCTTCTTTCAGTTAACTGCTTTCTGCTCTACAACCAAGGCTAGCAACAGGAAGTTGTAATTTGAGCCACCTGCTTTTATAGTGACTAAGACACACACCCAATTCAGCTCTCTCTCCTCATACTGGATTAGCCAACTAAATTGATACAGTACTTTTCCCAGCACAGAACACATACTGACATTCTTTCTTTTCTTTCTTTTTTTAACAATAATTAAGACCCCCTCTACTTCTAATGAAGTATCTGCTTGCTTACTCTCGAGAGACACTGACTCCTGCTGAGATATAAGTGTTAAATTAATAAGAAAATGTAGCTGCTCTACAAGCAAGGCCAGCAACAGCAAGTTGTAATTGGAGTAACCTGCTTTTACAGTGACTAAGCCACATCCCCAATTAAGCTGTCTCTCCTCCTACTGGTTCAGTAAAGTAAACTGATACAGTACTCTCCCCAGCATAGAACACAAACTGAATTTCTTTCTTTTCTTCCTTTTTTTAACCCTAAATACGACCCCCTCTACTTATAATAAAGTATCTGTTTACTTAATCACAATAGACACTGGCTCCTGCTGAGATATAGGTGTTAATTAATACGAAAATGTAGCTTCTTTTAGTTAGCTGCTTTCTGCTCTACAAGCAAGGCTAGTAACAGGAAGTTGTAATTTGAGTCACCTGCTTTTATAGTGACTAAGCCACACCCCCAATTAGGCTCTCTCTCTCCCTACTTGTTTAGTAAAGTAAACTGATACAGTATTCTTACCAGCAGAGAACACACACCGACTTTCTTTCTTTTCTTACTTTTTGAAGCCCTAAATAAGAGCACTTCTAATGCTAATAAAGTATCTGTTTGCTTAATCTCAACCGACACTGACTCCTGCTGAGATATAAATGTTAAATTAATAAGAAAATGTAGCTTCTTTTAGTTAGCTGCTTTCTGCTCTACAAGTAAGGCTAGCAACAGGAAAGTGTAATTTCAGTCACCTGCTTTCATAGTGTCTAAGCCACACCCTCAATTAAGCTCTCTCTCCTCTTACTGGTTTAGCAAATTAAACTGATACAGTAGTCTTTCCAGCCCAGAACACACACTGTCTTTCTTTCTTTTCTTTCTTTTGTTTAACAATAAATAAGACCCCTTCTACTTCTAATAAAGTATCTGTTTGCTTAATCTCAACTGACACTGACTCCCGCTGAGATATAAGTGTTAAATTAATAATAAAATGTTGTTGCTGTATATTCACAGCTAGCAACAGGAACTTGTATTTGGAGTCACCTGCTTTTATAGTGACTAAGCCACAACCCCAATTAAGGTCTCTCTCCTCCTACTGGTTTAGCAAAGTAAACTGATACAGTACTCATCCCAGGACAGAACACACGCTGACTTTCTTTCTTTTCTTTCTTTTTTAACCCTAAATAAGACCAGTTCTGCTTCTAATAATGTATTTGTTTGCTTAATCTCAACAGACACTGGCTCCTGCTGTCATATAAGTGTTAAATTAATAAGAAAATGTAGCTTCTTTTAGTTAGGTGTTTTCTGCTCTACAAGCAAGGCTAGCAACAGGAAGTTGTAATCTGAGACATCTGGATTTATAATGACTAAATCACTCCCCCAATTAAGCTCTCTCTCCTCCTACTGATTTAGCAAAGTAAACTGATACAGTACTCTTCCCAGCACAGAACACACACTGACTTTCTTTTTCTTTCTTTTTTAAACCCTAAATAAGACCTCTTCTACTTCTAATAAAGTATCTGTTTGTTTAATCTCAGCAGACACTGACTCATGCTGAGATATAAGAGTTAAATAAATCAGAAAATGTAGCTACTTTTAGTTAGCTGATGTTTGCTCTACATGCAAGGCAAGCAACTGGAAGTGGCAATTTGTGTCACCTGCTATTATAGTGACTATGCCACCCTCCGAATTAAGCCCTCACTCTCTCCTCCTTCTGGTTTAGGAAAGTAAACTAATACAGTACTCTTCCCAGCACAGAACACACACTGACTTTCTTTCTATTCTTTCTTTTTTTAAGAGTAAATAAGACCCTTCTACTTCTAATAAAGTATCTGTTTGCTTAATCTCAACAGACACTGACTTCTACTGAGATATAACTGTTAAATTAAAAAGAAAATGTTGCTGTTCTACAGGCTAGGCCAGCAACAGGAAGTTATAATTTGAGTCACCTGCTTTTATAGTGACTAAGCCACGTCCCCTATTAAGCTCTCTCCCCTCCTACTGGTTTAGCAAAGTATACTGATACAGTACCCTTCCCAGCACAGAACTCACACTGACTTTCTTTCTTTTCTTTCTTTTCTTTTTAACCCTAAATAGGACCCCTTCTACTTCTAATAAAGTGTCTGCTTAATCTCAACAGACACTGACTCCTGCTGAGATATAAGTGTTAAATTAATAAGAAAAGGTAGCTTCTTTTAGTTAACTGCTTTCTGCTCCTCAAGCAAGGCTAGCAACAGGAATTTGTAATCTGAGTCACCTGCTTTTATAGCGACTAAGCCACACCCCCAATTAAGCTGTCTCTCCTGCAACAGGTTTAGCTTGGTAAACTGATACAGTACTCTTCCCATCACAGAACACACACTGACTTTTTTCTTTTCTTTCCTGTCTTTTTTAAACCCTAAATAAGAACCCTTCTACTTCTAAAAAAGTATCTGTTTGCTTAATCTCAGCAGACACTGACACTTACTGAGATATAAGTGTTAAATTAATAAGAAAATGTGTCTTCCGTTTGTTAGCTGCTTTACGCTCTACAAGCAAGGCTAGCAACAGGAAGTTGTAATTTTAGTCACCTGCTTTTATAGTGACTAAGCCACGTCCCCAATTAAGCTCTCTCTCCTCCTACTGGTTTAGCAAAGTAAACTGATACAGTACTCTTCCCAGCACAGAACTCACACTGACTTTCTTTCTGTTCGTTCTTTTTTAACCCTAAATAAAACCCCTTCTACTTCTAATAAAGTATCTGCTTAATCTCAACAGACGCTGACTGTTTCTGTGACATAAAAGTTAAATTAATAAGAAAATGTATCTTGTTTTAGAGAACTGCTCTACAAGCAAGGCTAGCAACAGGAAGTTGTAATTTGAGACACCTGCTTTTATAGTGACTAAGCCACACTCCCAATTAAGCTCTCTCCTATTACTGGTTTAGCAAAGTATACTGATATACTACTCTTCCCAGCACAGAACACACACTGACTTTCTTTCTGTTCTTTCTCTTTTTAACCCTAAATAAGACCCCTTCTACTTCTAATAAAGTATCAGTTTGCTTAATCTCAACAGACACTGGCTTCTGCTGAGATATAAGTGTTAAATTAATAAGAAAATGTAGCTTCTTTTAGGTAGCTGCTTTATGCTTTACAAGAAAGGCTAGCAACAGGAAGTTGTAATTTGAGTCACCTGCTTTTATAGTGACTGAGCCATGCCCCCAATAAAACTCTCTCTCATCCAACTGGTTTAGCAAAGTAAAGTGATACAGTACTCTTCACAGCAGAGAACACACACTGACTTTCTTTCTGTTCTTTCTTTTTCTAACCCTAAATAAGACCCCTCCTACTTCTATTGAAGTATCTGCTTAATGTCAACAGACACTGACTCTTGCTGAGATATAAGTGTTAAATTAATAAGAAAATGTAGCTTCTTTAAGTTAGCTGCTTTCTGCTCTACAAGCAAGTCTAGCAACAGGAAGTTGCAATTTGAGTCACCTGTTTATAAAGTGACTAATCCACACCCCCGATTAAGCCCTCTCTCTCTCCTCCTACTGGTTTAGCAAAGTAAACTGATACAGTACCCTTCCCAGCACAAAACATACTCTGACTTTCTTTCTTTTTTTTTAACCCTAAATAAGACCCCTTCTATATTTAATAAAGTATCTGTTTGCTTATTCTCAACAGACAATGACTCCTGCTGAGATATAAGTGTTAAATTAATAAGGAATGTGGCTTCTTTTAGTTAACTGCTTTCTGTTCTACAAGCAAGGCTAGCAAAAGGAAGTTGTAATTTGAGTCATCTGGTTTTATTGTGTCTAAGCTACACTCCCAATTAAGCTCTCTCTCCTCCTACTGCTTTTGCAAAGTAAACTGATACAGTACTCTTCCTGGTAGAGAACACAAACTGACTTTCTTTCTAATCTTTATTTTTTTAACAGTAAATAAGACCCCTTCTACTTCTAATAAAGTGTCTGTTTGCTTAATCTCAACAGACACTGACTCCTACTGAGATATAAGTGTTAAACTAGTAAGAAAATGTAGCTGCTATACAAGGAAGGCTAGCAACAAGAAGTTGTAATTTGAGTCACCTGCTTTTATAGTGACTAATCCACACCCCTAATTATGCTCTCTCTCCTCCAACTGGCTTAGCAAACTAAACTGATACAGTATTCTTCCCAGCACAGAACACACACTGACTTTCTTTCTGTTCTTTCATTTTTAACCCTAAATAAGACCCCTTCTACTTCGAATAAAGTATCTGCTTAATCTCAACAGACACTGACTCTATCTGAGATATAAGTGTTAAATTAATAAGAAAAGGTAGCTTCTTTTAGTTAGCTGCTTTTTGCTCTGCAAGCAAGGCTCACAACAGGAAGTTGTAATCTGAGTCACCTGCTTTTATAGTGACTAAGCCACACCCCCAATGAAGCTCTCTCTCTCCTACTACAAGTTTAGCAAAGTAAATTGATACAGTACTCTTCTCAGCACAGAACACACACTGACTTACTTTCTTTTCTTTCCTGTCTTTTTTAACCCTAAATAAGAGCCCTTGTACTTCTTTTAAAGTATATGTTTGCTTAATCTCAACAGACACTGACTCCTACTGTCATATAACTGGTAAATTAATAAGAAATTGTACCTTCTTTTAGTTAACTGCTTTCTGCTCTACAAGCAAGACTAGCAACAGGAAGTTGTAAATTGAGACACCTACTTTTATAGTGATTAAGCCAAACCCCAATTAAGCTATCTCTCCTCCTACTGGTTTAGCAAGTAAACTGATACAGTACTCTTCCCAGCACAGAACACATGCTGACTTTCTTTCTTTTCATTCTTTTTAAAACTAAATAAGACCGTTTACTTCTAAAAAAGTATCAGTTTGTTTAATCTCAATGGACACTGACTCCTACTGTGATATCTGTGTTAAATTATTAAGAAAATGTAGCTTCATTTAGTTAACTGCTTTTTGCTCTAGAATCAAGGCTAGCAACAGGAAGTTGTAATTTGAGTCACCTGCTTTTATAGTGACAAAGCCACACCCCAAATTAAGCTCTCTCCCCTCCTACTGGTTTACCAAAGTAGACTGATACAGTACTCTTCCCAGCACAGAACACAGTCATTGATTTTCTTTCATTTCTTTCTTTCTTTAACCCTAAATAAGACCCATTCTACTTCTACAAGAGTATCTCTTTTGCTTAATCTCAACAGAAACTGGTTCCTGTTGAGATATAGGTGTTAAATAAATAAGAAAATGTAGCTTCTTTTAGTTAGCTGCTTTCTGCTCTACAAGCAACGCTAGGAATAGGAATTTGTAATTTGAGTCACCTGCTTTTATAGTGACTAAGCCACACCCCCAATTAAGCTCTGTCTCATCCTACTGGTTTTGCAAAGAAAACTGTTACTGTATTCTTCCCAAGAGAGAACACACACTGACTTTCTTTCTTTTCTTTCTTTTTTTAACCCTTAATAAGACCCCTTCTACTTCTAATAAAGTATCTGTTTGCTTAATCTCAACAGACTCTGACACCTGCTTAGATATAAGTGCTAAATTAATATGAAAATTAAGCTTCTTTTAGTTAGCTGCTTTCTGCTCTACAACCAAGGCTAGCAACAGGAAGTTGTAATTTGAGCCTCCTGCTTTTATAGTGTATGAGCCACACCCTTACTTAAGCTCTCTCTCCTCATACTGGATTAGCCAACTAAATTGAAACAGTACTTTTCCCAGCACAGAACACATACTTATATTTTTTCTTGTCTTTCTTTTTTTAACAATAAATAAGACCCCTTCTACTTCTAATGAAGTATCTGTTTTCTTACTCTCAAGAGACACTGACTCCTGCTGAGATATAAGTGTTAAATTAATAAGAAAATGTAGCTGTTCTGCAAGCAAGGCCAGCAACAGCAAGTTGTAATTGGAGTAACCTGCTTTTACTGTGACCAAGCCACATCCCCTATTAAGCTATCTCTCCTCCTACTGGTTTAGTAAAGTAAACTGATACAGTACTCTTCCCAGCACAGAACACATGCTGAGTTTCTTTCTTTCTTTTCTTTCTTTTTTTAACCCTAAATAAGACCCCCTCTACTTCTAATAAAGTATCTATTTGTTAAATCTCAACAGACACTGGCTCCTTCTGAGATATAAGTGTTAAATTAATGCGAAAATGTAGCTTCTTTTAGTTAGTTACTTTGTGCTCTACAAGCAAGGCTAGCAACAGGAAGTTGTAATTTGAGTCACCTGCTTTTATAGTGACTAAGCCACACCCCCAATTAAGCTCTCTCTCCCCCTCCTGGTTTAGTAAAGTAAACTGATACAGTATTCTTACCAGCAGAGAACACACACTGAGTTTCTTTCTTTTCTTTCTTTTTCTAACCCTAAATAAGACCACTTCTAATTCTAATAAAGTATCTGTTTGCTTAATCTCAACAGACACTGACTCCTACTGTGATATAAGTGTTAAATTATAAGAAAATGTAGCTTCTTTTAGTTAGCTGCTTTTGGCTCTACATGCAAGGCTAGCAACAGGAAAGTGTAATTCCAGTCACCTGCTTTCATAGTGACTAAGTCACACCCTCAATTTAGCTCTCTCTCCTGTTACTGGTTTAGCAAATTAAACTGATACAGTACTCTACCCAGCACAGCACACACAGTGACTTTCTTTCTTTTCCTTCTTTTGTTTAACAATAAATAAGACCCCTTCTACTTCTAATAAAGTATCTGTTTGCTTAATCTCAACAGACACTGACTCCTGCTGAGATATCAGTGTTAAATTAATAAGAAAATGTAATTGCTGTATAATCTCGGCTAGCAACAGGAACTTGAATTTGGAGTCACTTGCTTTTATAGTGACTAAGCCACAACCCCAATTAAGGTCTCTCTCCTCCAACTGGTTTAGCAAAGTAAACTGATACAGTACTCATCCCAGTACAGAACACACACTGACTTTCTTTCTTTTCTTTCTTTTTTAACCCTAAATGAGACCCGTTCTGCTTCTAATAAAGTATTTGTTTGCTTCATCTCAACAGACACTGGCTCCCTGTGACATGTAAGTGTTAAATTAATAAGAAAATGTAGCTTATTTTAGTTAGGTGTTTTCTGCTCTACAAGCAAGACTAGCAATAGGAAGTTGTAATCTGGGACATCTGGTTTTATAGTGACCAAGTCACACCGCCAATTAAGCTCTCTCTCTCTCCTCCTACTGATTTAGCGAAGCGAAGTAAATTGATACAGTACTCTTCCCAGTACAGAACACACGCTGACTTTCTTTTTCTTTCTTTTTTAAACCCTAAATAAGACCTCTTCTACTTCTAATAAAGTATCTGTTTGTTTAATCTCAGCAGACACTGACTCCTGCTGAGATATAAGTGTTAAATAAATAAGATAAAGCAGCTTCTTTTAGTTAGCTGCTGTTTGCGCTATATGCAAGGCAAGCAACAGGAAGTTGCAATTTGTGTCACCTGCTATTATAGTGATTAAGCCACCATCCCGATTAAGCCCTCACTCTCTCCTCCTACTGGTTTAGGAAAGTAAACTGATACAGTACTCTTCCCAGCACAGAACACACACTGACTTTCTTTCTATTCTTTCTTTTTTTAAGAATAAATAAGTCCCTTCCACTTCTAATAAAGTATCTGTTTGCTTAATCTCAACAGACACTGACTTCTACTGAGATTTAAGTGTTAAATTAACAAGAAAATGTTGCTGTTCTAAAGGCAAGGCTAGCAACAGGAAGTTATAATTTGAGTCACCTGCTTTTATAGTGACTAAGCCACATCCCTTATTAAGCTCTCTCCCCTCCTACTGGTTTAGCAAAGTAAACTGATACAGTACTCTTCCCAGCACAGAACACATGCTGACTTTCTTTCTTTCTTTTCATTCTTTTTTAACCCTAAATAAGACCCCTTTTACTTCTAAAAAAGTATCAGTTTGCTTAATCTCAACAGACACTGACTCCTACTGTGATATAAGTGTTAAATTAATAAGAAAATGTAGCTTCTTTTAGTTAACTGCTTTCTGCTCTGGAAGCAAGGCTAGCAGCAGGAAGTTGTAATTTGAGTCACCTCCTTTTATAGTGACTAAGCCACCCCCCAAATTAAGCTCTCTCCCGTTCTACTGGTTTAGCAAAGTAGACTGATTCAGTACTCTTCCCAGCACAGAACACACACACTGACTTTCTTTCTTTTCTTTCTTTCTTTAACCCTAAATAAGACCCATTTGACTTCTAATAGAGTATCGGTTTTGCTTAATCTCAGCAGAAACTGGTTCCTGCTGAGATATAAGTGTTAAATTAATAAGAAAATGTAGCTTCTTTTAGTTAGCTGCTTTCTGCTCTACAAGCAACGCTAGGAATAGGAAGTTGTAATTTGAGTCACCTGCT
The DNA here is from genome assembly GCA_016271365.2 of Neoceratodus forsteri. Lineage (NCBI taxonomy): Eukaryota > Metazoa > Chordata > Ceratodontiformes > Ceratodontidae > Neoceratodus > Neoceratodus forsteri. Next base: position 6,193,584 of record CM028129.1, read on the forward strand.
TTTATAGTGACTAAGCCACACCCCCAATTAAGCTCTCTCTCATCCTACTGGTTTAGCAAAGTAAACTGTTACAGTATTCTTCCCTACAGAGAACAAACACTGACTTTCTTTTTTTTCTTTCTTTTTTTAACCCTTAATAAGACCCCTTCCACTTCTAATAAAGTATCTGTTTGCTTAATCTCAACAGACACTGACACCTGCTGAGATATAAGTGCTAAATTAATAAGAAAATTAAGCTTCTTTTAGTTAGCTGCTTTCTGCTCTACAACCAAGGCTAGCAACAGGAAGTTGTAATTTGAGTCTTCTGCTTTTATAGTGTCTGAGCCACACCACTGCTTAAGCTCTCTCTCCTCATACTGGATTAGCTAAGTAAATTGATACAGTACTTTTCCCAGCACAGAACACATACTTACATTCTTTCTTTTCTTCCTTTTTTAACAATAAATAAGACCCCTTCTACTTCTAATGAAGTATCTGTTTTCTTACTCTCTAGAGACACTGACTCCTGCTGAGATATAAGTGTTAAATTAATAAGAAAATGTAGCTGTTCTGCAAGCAAGGCCAGCAACAGCAAGTTGTAATTGGAGTAACCTGCTTTTACTGTGACTAAGCCACACCCCCAATTAGGCTCTCTCTCCCCCTCCTGGTTTAGTAAAGTAAACTGATACATTATTCTTACCAGCAGAGAACACACACTGACTTTCTTTCTTTTCTTTCTTTTTGTAACCCTAAATAAGACCACTTCTACTTCTAATAAAGTATCTGTTTGCTTAATCTCAACAGACACTGACTCCTGCTGAGATGTAAGTGTTAAATTAATAAGAAAATGTTGTTGCTGTACAATCACGGCTAGCAACAAGAATTTGTATTTGGAGTCACCTGCTTTTATAGTGACTAAGCCACATCCCCTATTAAGCTATCTCCCCTCCTACTGGTTTAGCAAAGTAAACTGATACAGTACTCATCCCAGCACAGAACACACACTGACTGTCTTTCTTTTCTTTCTTTTTTAACCCTAAATAAGACCCGTTCTACTTCTAATAAAGTTTTTGTTTGCTTAATCTCAACAGACACTGGCTCCTGCTGAGATATAAGAGTTAAATTAATAAGAAAATGTAGCTTCTTTTAGTTAGGTGATTTCTGCTCTACAAGCAAGGCTAGCAACAGGAAGTTGTAATCTGAGACACCTGGTTTTATAGTGACTAAGCCGCACCCCCAATTAAGCTCTCTCTCCTCCTACTGGTTTAGCAAAGTAAACTGATACAGTACTCTTCCCAGCACAGAACACACACTGACTTTCTTTTTCTTTCTTTTTTAAACCCTAAATAAGACCTCTTCTACCACTAATAAAGGATCTGTTTATTTAATCTCAGCAGACACTGACTCTTGCTGAGATATAAGTGTTAAATAAATAAGAAAATGTAGCTTCTCTTGTTTAGCTGCTGTTTGCTGTACATGCATGGCTGCTAAGAAAGTTGCAATTTATGTTACCTCCTATTATAGTGACTAAGCCACACCACCGATTAAGCCTCACTCTCTCCTCCTGCTGGTTTAGCAAAGTAAACTGATACAGTATTCTACCAGCACAGAAAACACACTGACTTTCTTTCTGTTCTTTCTTTTTAACCCCAAGTAATACCCCTTCTACTTCTAATAAAGTATCTACTTAATCTGAACAGACTCTGACTGTTGCTGAGATATAAGTGTTAAATTAATAAGAAAATGTGGCTTCTTTAAGTTAGCTGCTTTCTGCTCTACAAGCAAGGCTAGCATCAGGAAGTTGTAATCTTAGTCACCTTCTTTTATAGTGAGTAAGCCACACACCCAATTTAGCTCTCTCTCCTACTTCATGTTTAGCAAAGTAAACTGATACAGTACTCTTCCCAGCACAGAACACACACTGACTTTCTTTCTTTTCTTTCCTGTCTATTTTTAATCCTAAATAGAACCCCTTCTACTTCAAATAAAGTATCTGTTTGCTTAATCTCAACAGACACTGACTCCTGCTGAGATGTAAGTGTTAAATTAATAAGAAAATGTTGTTGCTGTACAATCACAGCTAGCAACAAAATTTGTATGGAGTCACCTGCTTTTATAGTGACTAAGCCATCCCTATTAGCTATCTCCCCTCCTACTGGTTTAGCAAAGTAAACTGATACAGTACTCATCCCAGCACAGAACACACACTGACTGTCTTTCTTTTCTTTCTTTTTTAACCCTAAATAAGACCCGTTCTACTTCTAATAAAGTTTTTGTTTGCTTAATCTCAACAGACACTGGCTCCTGCTGAGATATAAGAGTTAAATTAATAAGAAAATGTAGCTTCTTTTAGTTAGGTGATTTCTGCTCTACAAGCAAGGCTAGCAACAGGAAGTTGTAATCTGAGACACCTGGTTTTATAGTGACTAAGCCGCACCCCCAATTAAGCTCTCTCTCCTCCTACTGGTTTAGCAAAGTAAACTGATACAGTACTCTTCCCAGCACAGAACACACACTGACTTTCTTTTTCTTTCTTTTTTAAACCCTAAATAAGACCTCTTCTACCACTAATAAAGGATCTGTTTATTTAATCTCAGCAGACACTGACTCTTGCTGAGATATAAGTGTTAAATAAATAAGAAAATGAAGCTTCTCTTGTTTAGCTGCTGTTTGCTGTACATGCATGGCTAGCAACAGAAAGTTGCAATTTGTGTTACCTCCTATTATAGTGACTAAGCCACACCACCGATTAAGCCCTCACTCTCTCCTCCTGCTGGTTTAGCAAAGTAAACTGATACAGTATTCTACCCAGCACAGAACACACACTGACTTTCTTTCTGTTCTTTCTTTTTTTTAACCCCAAGTAATACCCCTTCTACTTCTAATAAAGTATCTACTTAATCTGAACAGACTCTGACTGTTGCTGAGATATAAGTGTTAAATTAATAAGAAAATGTGGCTTCTTTAAGTTAGCTGCTTTCTGCTCTACAAGCAAGGCTAGCATCAGGAAGTTGTAATCTTAGTCACCTTCTTTTATAGTGAGTAAGCCACACACCCAATTTAGCTCTCTCTCCTACTTCATGTTTAGCAAAGTAAACTGATACAGTACTCTTCCCAGCACAGAACACACACTGACTTTCTTTCTTTTCTTTCCTGTCTATTTTTAATCCTAAATAGAACCCCTTCTACTTCAAATAAAGTATCTGTTTACTTAATCTCAGCATACACTGACTCCTGCTGAGACATAAGTGTTAAATTAATAAGAAAAATGTAGCTTCTCTTAGTTAGCTGCAGTCTGCTCTACAAGCAAGACTAGCAACAGGAAGTTGTAATTTGAGTCACCTGCTTTTATAGTGACTAAGAAACTCCCCCCATTAAGCTCTCTCTCCTCCTACTGGTTTAGCAAAGTAAACTGAATCAGTACTCTTCCCAGCACATAACACACACACTGACTTTCTTTCTGTTCTTTCCTTTTTTACCTTAAATAAGACCTCTTCTACTTCTAATAAAGTATCTGCTTAATCTCAACAAACATTGACTCTTGCTGAGATTTAAGTGTTAAATTAATGAGAAAATGTAGCTACTTTTAGTTAGCTGCTTTCTGCTCTAGAAGCTAGGCTACCAACAGGAAGTTGCAATTTGAGTCTCCTGCTTTTATAGTGACTAAGCCACACCCACGATTAAGCTCTCTCTCCTCCTACTGGTTTAGCAAAGTAAACTGACACAGTACCCTTCCCAGCACAAAACACACACTGACTTTCTTTCTTTTCTTTATTTCCTTTTTAACCCTAAATAAGACCCCTTCTACTTCTAATAAAGAATCTGTTTGCTTAATCTCAGCAGACACTGATTCCTGCTGACATATAAGTGTTAAATTAATAAGAAAATGTAGCTTCTTTTACTTAGCTGCTTTCTGCTCTACAAGCAAGGTTAGCAACAGCACGTTGTAATTTGAGTCACCTGCTTTTATAGTGACTAATCCACACCCCCAATTAAGCTTCTCTCCTCCTGCTGCTTTAGTAAAGTAAACTGATACAGTACTCTTCCCAGCCCAGAACACATGGTGACTTTCATGATTTTCTTTCCTTTTTAACCCTAAATAAGACCCCTTCTATTTCTAAAAAAGTATCTTTTGGCTTAATCTCAACAGACACTGACTCCTACTGTGATATAAATGTTAAATTAACAATAAAATGTAGCTTCTTATAGTTAACTGCTTACTGCTCTACAAGCAAAGCTAGCAACAGGAAGTTGTAATTTGAGTCACCTGCTTTTAAAGTGACTAAGCCACACCCCCAATTAAGCTCTCGCTCCTCCTACTGGTTTAGCAAAGTAAACTGAAACAATACTCTTCCCAGCACAGAACGCACACTGACTTTCTTTCTGTTCTTTTCTTTTTTTACCTTACATTAGACCCCTTCTACTTCTAATAAAGTATGTGCTTAATCTCAACAGAAACTGACTCTTGGTGAGATACATGTGTTAAATTAATAAGAAAATGTAGCTTCTTTTAGTTAGCTGCTTTCTGCTCTACAAGCAAGGCTAGCAACAGGAAGTTGTAATTTGAGTCACCTGCTTTCATATTGACTAAGCCATACGTCTAATTAAGCTCTCTCTCCTCCTGCTGGTTTAGCAAAGTAAACTGATACAGTATTCTTCCTAACAGAGAACACACACTGACTTTCTTTCTTTTCTGTCTTTTGTTAACCCTAAATAAGACCCCTTCTTCTTCTAATAAAGTATCTGTTTGCTTAATCTCAACAGGCACTGTCTCGTGCTGAGATGTAAACGTTAAATTAATAAGACAATGTAGCTTTTTTTAGTTAGCTGCTTTCTGCTCTAGAAGCTAGGCTACCAACAGGAAGTTGCAATTTGAGTCTCCTGCTTTTATAGTGACTAAGCCATACCCCGATTAAACTCTCTCTCCTCCTACAGGTTTAGCAAAGTAAACTGACACAGTACCCTTCCCAGCCAGGAACACACACACTTTCTTTCTTTTCTTTTTAACCATAAATAAGACCCCTTCTACTTCTAATAAAGATTTTCTTTGCTTAATCTCATCAGACGCTGACTCCTGCTGAGATATACTGTAAGTGTTAAATTAATAAGAAAATGCAGCTTCTTTTACTTAGTTGCTTTCTGCTCTACAAGCAAGGCTAGCAACAGGACGTTGTAATTTGAGTCTCTACCTGCTTTATAGTACTCAGCCACCCCCCAATTAGCTCTCTCTCCTCCCTACTGCTTTAGAAGTAAACTATGTCTGATACTCTTCCTTCAGCACAACTGGTGACTTTCATGCTTTCTTTCTTTTTAACCCTAATAGGGCCCTTCTACTTCTAAAAAGTATCTGTTTGCTTAATCTCAACAGACACTGACTCCTACTTTGATATAAGTGTTAAATTAATAAGAAAATGTAGCTTCTTTTAGTTAACTACTTACTGCTCTACAAGCAAAGCTAGCAACAGGAATTTGTAATTTGAGTCACCTGCTTTTAAAGTGACTAAGCCACTCCCCCAATTAAGCTCTCGCTCCTCCTACTGGTTTAGCAAAGTAAACTGAAACAATACTCTTCCCAGCACGAACACACTGACTTTTTCTGTTCTTTCCTTTAACCTTGTAAGACCCTTCTGCTTCTAATAGTAGGCCCGGATATTCAAAAGGGTTAGCCATGCGCAATAGGGCTGCATGTGCAAGTCCAAAGTGTGCCATTTGCGATATTCAGCAGGAGGCGATTCTTCTACCGAAACTTTGAGCAACAGCGCAATGCAAGGGGCATGCGCAACCGATGTTGGTGGAGCCATGCGCAAAACGCATCTGAAATTGAAAGACTGCGCATTGCGCCAATAGCGAGAACTGCAGTAGTGCACTAGGAAATGACCAAAATAAAAGGCTCAAAGGCGAGCGCAAGAATGCTAAGGATGCCAAGTGGGGTAGAGAGAGAGACAGACAGACAGACAGTGACAGGCTAGGCAGGCAAGGCAAGCATATGCCATAGGCTGTAGAGGCGGGGTGCCCGGTGCAGTGGAAGTAGCAGGCAGGACAGTGGGGTAACACAGCAGCACCAGCTGGGGGTCAAGCCAGGAGATGGACGGTGCCAGCTTCCAATGGGAAGCTATAATGGAGGGGTGAATGCAAGCTGCAGGACAAGGCCGTGGAGGCGTGTGATACGCCCCAACAGGCAGTACAGTGCCGCATCAGCTATGAGCTGGACACAGATGTAGAGATCATGGGCCGGTACCACCTGAACAGGGCAATACTGAGGCGGCTCTGTGAGCTGTGCAGTGATGTGATGCAGGCACCCTCACGATGGAGTCACGTTCTGTCAGTGGAGACCAAGGTGACAGCCTGCATGTGTCTGCTCACCACGGGCACCTTCCAGAGGCTGACAGGGGACACCACAGGCATCACACAGTCAGCCACATCATGCATCCTCACCCAATTCCTCAGCGCACTGCTGCCACATGCTGCAGACATCCATTTCCAACACCATGACAGGCGTACAACAAACATGCAGGAGTTCCAGGGGTAGCACGTGCCTGGTGTGCTAGGGGCCATAGACTGCACCCATGTGGCCATTTGACTCCACCTGGCAATAATGGGGCTGCATATAGGAACAGAAAGGGCTTCTCCAGTGTCAACTGCCGGGTGGTGTGTGATGCCACTGGGCGCATAATCAATGTCTGTGCCACACACCTGGTGGAGCATGATGCCTTCCTTATGGTATCAGTCACGCACTGTGCCATCAATTCGAGGTGGGGACATCCCCACAGGCCATCTAGTGGGTGAATGCATGTGGAATGCAAACTCGGGCAGAGGTGGGAATGCCACAGGTGCCATGGTAGTGGCACACAGGATATAAGCATATGGACCTGAACATGATACTGATCTTCACTATCTCCACAGGTGACAGCGGATACCACTCCGCCCCTGGCTGCTCACACAGCACTCGGGCGCCCCCATGACCCCATTGCAGCAACGCTATAATGAGGCACATGCTCCACATGCAACATCATAGAGTGGGTGTTTGGGATGCCAGGGGCATGCTTCCGATGCCTAGACACCTCCAGTGCCCTACAGTACAGCTCAAAAGGCCTGTGGGATATTCCTGGCCTGTTGCATCCTGCACGACATGGCCAAAGACTGTGGGATAGCCCTACAGGTTGAAGAGGGGGACAGCGATGGGGATGCCAGTGGCACCGGTGTTAATGGTGATGAGCAGCACCCCCTAGGATGGAGGGACCCCCGACTGATCTGGCAGGCCCAGCTGCACTGGGACACCATCACAGAGGAGCACTATGCACAACACAGGTAAGTCAAGGATACATGTGCAACCAACACTGTCCATGCACAAACCACAGGCACACAGGGTAACACACCAGGGTGCATGGCCCAGGGGAGTGGAAGGGTCCAGGCATACAAACATACCATCAGGGAGGTGAACACTCATATGGACACACACACCAGGCACAGAGGTACATGGGCAGATGCACAGCACAGCAGAACCGACATTGCTACACACAGAACCACACCACCACCCCCACCACCTGTACTGTCCAGAATCGTGTCAGATCTGGGCACCCTTGCACCTTGGTGTACAGTACAATGCAGGCATCATCATGCACACGCACCTGTGGACAGCCAGTTGGGAGGGTGTGCAGGTGGTCTGGTATCAGCGTGTTGAGCAGAGCACCCAGCAGTGCACTGCCCACCGCCAACACACATTGCACAGGGCGGCACCAGACGGGGCCCGACTGGAGACAGGTCAGTCATGAGCACTGTCCCACAGCCACCACGGATGCATGGGCAGCCTGCTGTGACCCAACAGCCCTGGCAGGCTGAGCAGGGGCCATAGAATGGCACTGTTGGACCACCAGGGGTCCCACTGCGCGAACAGACCTTGCCCGCACAGGGTCACAGCATGCTGAACAAACCTGCACGGGTGCTCGGGATGCCAGCAGAACCCCGGTGTCAACAGGAGCGGTGTCACCGATGCGAGGCGGGGTGGAGAGTGAACTGGCGCTGATTATTGCGGTACAGGGCACCTGACTGTGCCCAATGCATCCACGACAGAGACCACTGCCTGGGTCATCCTGTCAATGGTGGCGGTCCATCCGTCGCTAGTCTGAACCAGCTCTGCGGTCCAGACACACTCCCTGCTGTGCGCTCCACAGCCACAGACAGTGCCTCCACGGACTTCAACCCGCCTCTGCTGCTGTACTGATTCCTGCAGCGGGCGGGTGTGCTCGTCCAATGGGTACTGTGCCCCAATAGCATCCTGTCCCCAGGGTGGGAAGGTCCTGATACAACACCCCTTGAGGGTGGCGCTATTCACCAGGACCAGGAATGGGTGGATCAAGGCGGCGGACATGTGCCACTGCTTGACACTGCACCCCCAGACCTGGTGGGTGACTGCTGCTGCTGCCCCTCCAACCGCTGTGCCCCAGGGTCCACTCGTTCCACCGCTGTGGCTGCAACAGTGCCAGACACCTGCACAGCCACCGGTGCTGCCCAACCGGTGCTGACAGGCACAGCCTGAGACTGTGCCAACATGCTGGTACACAAGTTGGAACCAGAAAGGCCCAGGGGCATGTGCTGGCCTGCTGTGTGTCCATCATGGGACACACACATATCACTGCCCATTGCAGTCCTTGCATCATCAATGGTGCAGGTACGTGCTACAGCCACAGTCACAGCGTGCTGGCATGCTTGCATGCCAGACTGCTGAGACACAGGCTGTGCACCCCAACACCCGAATCACCGACACCAGAGTTGGCGGCCCAGCGTGCATGCTGCTGCAGTGCATGCTGGCTGGTGACAGAGGTGGATGGACCCTTCTCCATGTCCAGCAGGTCATCATCACTGCCTGGACCCACCACCACTGTCTCCTGAAGATGAACAGGATCTGTAACAGAAAGAGAGTACATGTGAGTGCATGTGAACAACCTTCCCCCCCCAACACCACCACCATGCCATACCATGCAGTGATGGGCTTCCACCTGTCTGGAATCCACCTCCTGGTACACTCTCAATAGTGCACCACTGCATTGATGCAGCCAGTGTGTCCTCAGCTGCGGTCAGCTCCAACACCACTGGCTGGCCCCCGCCAGTGCCAGCACGTGCCGCCCTGAAGGCTGCCACCTTCTCCTTCACCCTCCTGCAGTCTGTCCCCATCTTCTTCTTGCATTCCTGCATGGAGCGCTGGTGGCTTCCATGCAGGTTCACAACCAAGCTACCCCTCCCATGCAGATGCCATGGGACCTGAGAAATGCCCGCCGTCCACTCAGTAGTGGCTCCTCCTCCAGGTAGGCCTGGAAGAGGGCCTCTGTCTCTGCTGGGAAAAGGTGGGCCTCCTCCTCACGCCACCATCCTCACCCTCACCTTGTCTCTGCTCGGTCATGGTGATCTGTATGGGAAGTGGACACCTGTCACTGTGCAGTCTACAGCATTTTCCCATGACCATTGTCCAGAACATCACACAGCATGCAACTCACCTCTCACCTGCAGTACCCGAATCTGGCCAGCGCAGCCCTATATCGCACATTTATAGTGCAATGCATGCAAATTAGGAGTGGAGCAACTATAATGAAATGCAAATCGCACCACTGCGCCTTTGAATGGCTGATCAGATGATTTGCATGTGTCGGCTGAATATCGCGCAGTTGCGCTTTGCGCAATATGGTTGAGCCAGCTGAGCCAATGGCGCAGATCTATGACTGTGTGGTACACTGCATTGCGCATGCCCAGATAGCTTATGCAGGCATCTGCTGTGCTGCTGACGTGCTGTGCTCAATCAGCAATTCAGGCCATGGCCACCATTGTGCCAGTGGCGCTACCGCACTGGGCACTATATGGCGCTGTGGCACTACTGCGTAATAGTCCACTGTGGCACTGATATGCAGGTGGTTGGTCGCGCAGGATGCATATACATCAGATGGCGCTGTGCGTGGCCTTGCGTCATTGCCCATGACCTGGTGTCCGACCTTTGCCCCGGTGCTGTTCTCTGCCATGTGTACGGCCCTATTGCGCTGTCTGGTGACAGCGCTATGTGAACTGACGGCGCTGTTCGAACAGCGCGATTGGAACCTATGGTGGTCTATTGCGCAACATCTCCACGTGGGGTTACGGTGCAGTGGGGCACCATATTGCCTGCTGTAAAGTTAGTAGCATGGCACGCAGGAGGGCAGTGCAATGGAGCCCTGTGGAAGTGGCCAACTTGGTGGCCCTGGTGCAGCCCCACTATGGGGCACTGTATGGTGAGGTGCCCCTCACCATAGCTAGGACCCAGGTCTGGCAGCAAGTGGCCAGTGACCTGGTGGGGGTCACTGGGTGGCGCCGGTCAGCTGAGCAGTGCTGGCACCGGTACAGTGACCTCCGCAGGAGGGATCCTGAGCTTCTTGAGTGGCTACGGTCATGTGCCAGGAGGGGCGTGGTGCCTAGGCCAGGTGGGTGTACCTGTATTCTCTGTAGGGGTGTGAGTGTGTTTTGGTGGCTGTGCATAGGTGATGGCTCTGCCATGGTTGGCTGTGTCAGTGTGTGCAGGTGTGAGATGCATGGGTCTGGCTGTGTGGGCAGGCACTCTCACTGTGGCAGAGGGCAGTCTGCTTTGGAGTCACACTGATGTTTTTCTCAACATTTGTCTCCCACAGGACAGGCGGAGAGGATGCAGGCACGGGGTGAGGAGAGCCATGCCAGGGCCCCGGTGCCGGGTGGTGGTGCTGTGGGTGGTGTGCCCCAGCAGCAGCAGCAGCAGCAGCGGCAGACACAACTGCTTGAGGAGTGTGAGTATCATTACTTCATGGATGCTATTGCATGCTAGGGGGGGCATGACCACCAGCCATGCACAACACAACCATGCATGACACAGGCGACATTCATCACTGTCCAGTGTCACAGCACGTCTGTGTATGCGTCATTGGTGGTCCATGCATGCACTGGGCACATGGCTGTGAGACTGGCATCGCACCACGTTTCCACGTCACTTGACAGCCTTGTTTGTGCTGTGATCTACATGGCCAGTGTGTGTGTGTGTGCAGTGGTGCACATAGCTGGTGCTGCCTGGTTGGGCATGTCATGTGCATGGTCACTGTGGGTGGGTGCATACTATCACAGGTGCAGGGCACTGGGCTTTATGCCTTGCAGGATGGGTGGTGTTCAGGGTTTGGATCAGTCAGCCATTGACTGTGTTCCCTTTTCCTAGGTCTCAGCATCCTAAGAAGGATGGAGCGTGCCCTTCAGCAGATTACACATGTGTCAATTGCAGCACATGGGATCTGACCGACATTTACCACCATGGGATCCGGAGATGGCGGAGGGGACAGCGGCAGCGGCAGGCAGCGAGCAGACCAGCCTGTCAGGCCATGATTGTGCTTCCCTTCCCACTTCAACAATCCTCCCACCCTGCCTTCCCTCTCCCAGTTGTTCACCCTACCCTCTACCCACCCCTACCTTGTACCCCACCCCCTTGTCTTGTACATGACTGTATATAGTTGTTCTTGTTCTTGTTGTTGTATTTTATTGTTTCTACGAATATATATATTTTATTATGAATACTGTGGTGGTCTCTGATTTGCAGCTGGCTATGGTTGCTCAGTTGCAGTGGTGTGCATGCCATCTGGGGTGGTATGGTCCTGGGTGTGTCTGTGTGTGTGTGTGTGTGTGTGCGTGTGTGTGCATGGGGAGGTGTCTCCAGTGTGGCAGTGTCTTTCTGTTGGTCTTGCCATCTGTTGCCGCCCACTTCTGGGTGCACGGGGTGGGTCTGGCTTGTATGCTTCTCTACTACATGGGGTTGATGTGTGCCGGGTGGGATGCATGGTGTTTCCTGCAGTACCAGTCACTGCACATGGCTGGTGTCTTGGGGTCACGGTGCAGGGTGTGCTAATAACGTGCAGGGGGCTGATGTGCACTGTGGTTGTCATCCCCTGTGTGTGGCAGTCTCCAGCCTGCCAGTGGTTGTGCTGGGGCGTCATGGCCCTGCTGTGCTTTGTTGGCTTGTCCCCAGGGGCCAGTGGATCATCCAGTCCCACCCCAGTGATGCTGTGCTTGGGTGTGCAGGTGTCTTGTTGGTTCTGCAGTGTGTTCCTGTGCCCATGTGGCATGGCTGCGGTGGGCCCCAGCCTGCCTCCTGGATGTGCAGTTCCATTGCTCAGCGGGGGGCTCTGCTTGCGCTATGGCACCTCTGGACTGCTCAGCTGGGCTGCCCTGGTTGCGCTATGGCGCCAACCTTTCTGCTCAGCTTCTCCTTTCTGGTTGCGCTATGGCGCAACTGCTGCCTCGCTTCCTCTTCCTGGATTGCGCTATTAGGCGCTTGATTTATGCGATATTCAGATGTTGGCTGCTTGCGCACTTTGTTCTGCTCCATGTTTGAATATTGCGTCTGTTGCGCATATGCGCAATTGATTTGTGCTTGCTCCTGCTGTTACGTACATTTTGGGCACAGTTTGAATATCCGGGCCTATGTGCTTAATCTCAACAGACACTGACTTTTGCTGAGATACATGTGTTAAATTAATAAGAAAATGTAGCTTCTTTTAGTTAACTGCGTTCTGCTCTACAAGCAAGGCTAGCAACTGGAAGTTGTAATTTGAGTCACCTGCTTTTATAGTGACTAAGCCACACTCCCAATTAAGCTCTCTCTCTCCTCCTACTGGTTTAGCAAAGTAAACTGACACGGTACCCTTCCCAGCACAGAACACACACTGACTTTCTTTCTTTTCTTTCTTTCTTTTTAACCCTAAATAAGACCCCTTCTACTTCTAATAAAGAATCTGTTTGCTTAATCTCAAAAGACACTGACTCCTGATGAGATATAAGTGTTAAAATAATAAGAAAATGTAGCTTGTTTTAGTTAACTGCTTTCTGCTCTACAAGCAAGGCTAGCAACAGGAAGTTGCAATTTGAGTCTCCTGCTTTTATAGTGACTAAGCCACACCTCCGATTAAGCTCTCTCTCCTCCTACTGGTTTAGCAAAGTAAACTGACACAGTACCCGTCACAGCACAGAACACACACTGACTTTCTTTCTTTTCTTTGTTTTTCTTAACAATAAATAAGACCCCTTCTACTTCTAATAAAGTATCTGTTTGCTTAATCTCAACAGACACTGATTCCTGCTGAGGTATAAGTGTTAATTTAATAAGAAAATGTAGCTGCTCTACAAGCAAGGCTAGCATCAGGAAGTTGTAATTGGAGTCACCTGTTTTTATAGTGACTAAGCCACTCCCCCAATTAAGCTCTCTCTCTCTCCTCTCCTACTGGTTTAGCAATGTAAACTGATACAGTACTCTTCCCAGCACAGAACACATGCTGACTTTCTTTCTTTTTTTTACCCTAAATAAGACCCCTTGTACTTCTAATAAAGTATCTGTTTGCTTAATTTCAACGGACACTGGCTCCTGCTGAGATATCAGTGTTAAATTAATAAGAAAATGTAGCTTATTTTAGTTAGTTGCTTTCTGCTCTACAAGCAAGGCTAGCAACAGGAAGTTGTAATTTGAGTCACCTGCTTTTATAGTGACTAATCCACACTCCCAATTAAGCTCTCTCTCTCCTCCTACTGGTTTAGCAAAGTAAACTGACACGGTACCCTTCCCAGCACAGAACACACACTGACTTTCTCTCTTTTCTTTCTTTTCTTTTTAACCCTAAATAAGACCCCTTCTACTTCTAATAAAGAATCTGTTTGCTTAATCTCAACAGACACTGACTTCTGATGAGATATAAGTGTTAAAATAATAAGAAAATGTAGCTTATTTTAGTTAACTGCTTTCTGCTCTTCAAGCAAGGCTAGCAACAGGAAGTTGCAATTTGAGTCACCTGCTTTTATAGTGTCTAAGCCACACCCCCAATTAAGCTCTCTCTCTCCTCCTACTGGTTTAGCAAAACAAATTGATACAGTTCTCTTCCCAGCACAGAACACACACTGACTTTCTTTCTTTTCTTTCATTTCTTTTAACCCTAAATAAGACCCCTTCTACGTCTAATAAAGAATCTGTTTGCTTAATCTCAACAGGCACTGACTCCTGCTGAGATATACGTGTTAAATTAATAAGAAAATGCAGCTTCTTTTAGTTAGCTGCTTTCTGCTCTACAAGCTGGGCTACCAACAGAAAGTTGCAATTTGAGTGTCCCGCTTTTATAGTGACTAAGCCACACCTCCGATTAAGCTCTCTCTCCTCCTACTGGTTTAGCAAAGTAAACTGACACAGTACCCTTCCCAGCACAGAACAAACACTGACTTTCTTTCTTTTCTTTGTTTTTCTTATCAATAAATAAGACCCCTTCTACTTCTAATAAAGTATCCGTTTGCTTAATCTCAACAGACACTGACTCCTGCTGAGGTATAAGTGTTAATTTAATAAGAAAATTTAGCTGCTCTACAAGCAAGGCTAGCATCAGGAAGTTGTAATTGGAGTCACCTGCTTTTATAGTGACTAAGCCACTCCCCCAATTAAGCTCTCTCTCCTCCTACTGGTTTAGCAATGTGAACTGATACAGTACTCTTCCCAGCACAGAACACACGCTGACTTTCTTTTTTTACCCTAAATAAGACCCCTTGTACTTCTAATAAAGTATGTGTTTGCTTAATCTCAACGGACACTGGCTCCTGCTGAGATATCAGTGTTAAATTCATAAGAAAATGTAGCTTCTTTTAGTTTGCTGCTTTCTGCTCTACAAGCAAGGCTAGCAAAAGGAAGTTGTAATTGGAGTCACCTGCTTTTATAGTGACTAAGCCACACCCCCAATTAAGCTCTCTCTCCTCCTACTGGTTTAACAAAGTAAACTGATACAGTTTTCTTCCCAGCAGAGAACACACACTGACTTTCTTTCTTTTCCTTCATTTTTAACCCTAAAAAAGACCACTCCTAATTCTAATAAAGTATCTGTTTTCTTAATCTCAACAGACACTGACTCTTGTTGAGATATAAGTGTTTAATTAATAAGAAAATGTAGCTTATTTTAGTTAGCTGCTTTCTGCTCTACAAGCAAGGCTAGCAACAGGAAGTTGTAATTTGAGTCACCTGCTTTTATAGTGACTTAGCCACACCCCCAAATAAAGCTCTCTCCTCCTACTGGTTTAGCAATGTAAACTGATACAGGACTCTTCCCAACACAGAACACACACTGACTTTCTTTCTTTTCTTTCTATTTTTAACAGTAAATACGACCCCTTCTACTTCTAATAAAGTATATGTTTGCTTAATCTCAGCAGACACTGACTCCTGGTGAGATATAAGTGTTAAATTAATAAGAAAATGTAGCTGCTCTGCAAGCAAGGCTAGCAACAGGAAGTTGTAATTTTAGTCACCTGCTTTTATAGTGACTAAGCCACACTGCCAATTAAGCTGTCTCCCCTCCTTCTGGTTTAGAAAAGTAAACTGATACGGTACTCTTCCCAGCAAAGAACACACGCTGACTTTCTTTCTTTTCTTTCTTTTTTTAACCCTAAATAAGACCCCTTCTACGTCTAATAAAGTATCTGTTTGCTTAATCTCAACAGACACGGGGCCAGATATTCAAAACTTTGCCCCGGGGCTAAATTAGCACTGCCCGGTGGGCAAACTGTGCCCAGAGCAAAAAACATAGCTATATTCAAAATGAATCGCCCGGTGCAAAACCAGCTGAATATTGCAAATGAAGGAAGCTGGGTAAACAGGCCCAGTAGTGCAGGGCAAACATTGCCCAGGATTAAGACAGCACTGAATATCGCAATCAGACAGAGGCAGTGCAAACACCCACAGAAACAAAGTGTCAGTGGTGTAAGCAGCTGTCCAGAAACACAGGAAAGCAAAATAGCCCAGCCAGACACAACTGCAGTACTAGTGAAAGGCATGGAATAACCTGGAACCACAAGTGAAATCAGAATACCACAGAACACTGTCAAATCCCAAGTCCACCCCAAAAATACACAGTACACAGGAATGTCAAGCATAATAAAGTATAATGCAAAAAGGGAACAGTTAAGGCACAAAGGCAACAGGAACATATATGCAGAAAAAACATATAAAAACATAGCAGAACACTGTTCATAAAAATGGGGTGCAAGAAAAACTTAATGAAAGGGAAAAGGGCAGGCATAACAAAGGGACTGAAAACAATGGGGAAAACAACAGTAACAGTGCAGACAGGCAAATGTTAAATATATCAACAGAACTATGAGGAAAGAATGTGGAAGGGAGAGGGATGTGGACATAGGAAGCAATGGAGGGAAACAGGATGGCAGATATAGGGCTAGGAACAGTGGGCCAGGGACAGGAAGTAGGCTAATGTAAAATGTATGCAGGAGTTAGGTGCGGGCAGGTGCTGGCAGACGTTTATCCAAGATGGCCACAACCCGCTTTGTCTCAGCAATCAAGACAGCCTTCTGTTCAATTATGGTACGCTGTTGCCACACCAGCCTCCTCAACAGCTCCTCCATGCCTTCACCCTCTTCTGGATGGGTGGCCCACAGTGACACCCGATGTGGACCTACAGGAGAAAGGGGGACCATATCAGGGCATGACGATGACACAAAGGCACCATGTACCACCACATGGTGGACAGCATGCCCCAACAACCATGACCATGTGCTAGTACAGAACAAACCACAACACACACTAAGATGTGCCTGCAGGACAAGGCAGTACGTAACAGGCAGCATGCAACACCCCAATGTACATGGATATGCATAGATGTGTGCTGAGGAACCCAACAACATGGAAGCCAGCCAGCACAGCAGCGTGCAGACTGTAACAGTGCAAACAGACAGCCACCCACAGAGATGTGAATGACAAGTGGACAACATAGAAACATAGAAACATAGACTTTGATGGCAGATAAGGACCGCTAGGCCCATCTAGTCTGCCCATTTCCCTACCTACAGGATAGGCCGCAGATCCTAGTTAACCAACAGCCTATATCTTCCTGCCCTCCACAAGAATTGCCTTATGTCTGTCCCATGCATTCTTGAATTCTCCCACAGTTTTAGACCCCACAACTTCCTCAGGAAGGCTGTTCCATGTATCCACTACCCTCTCTGTGAAATAATACTTCCTCACATTGCCCCTGAACGCCCTCCTTCTATCTTTAAATTGTGTCCCTTGTTCTTGCAAGTCTCTTTTCTGAAAGATGCTACCCTCTTGGACTTTGTTGATTCCTTGAGGTACTTGAAAGTTTCTATCATGTCCCCCTCTCCTTCTTTCCTCAAGGGTATACATATTAAGCTCCTGTAGTCTCTCCTCATACGGCTTCTCTTGCAGACCCTGCACCATTTTAGTTGCCCTCCTCTGGACTACCTCTATCCTGTCTATGTCTTGCAGGAGATGGGGTCTCCAGAACTGGACACAGTATTCAGATGGGGTCTCACCAACTGTCTGTACAGAGGGATAACAACTTCCTGTTTTCTGCTGCTGATGCCTCTCCCTATACATCCCAGTATACCCCGCCCTCCCTACTGCTTTCTCACATTGCTTGCTAACCTTAAGGTCATCTGAATGATTACCCCAGGTCCCTTTCCTGTTTTGTTGTTGTTACTACCTCCCCACCCATTGTGTATTCTTCCCCTGGGTTCTTGTTTCCCAGGTGCATTATTTTGCACTTTTTTGCATTGAATCCTAGCTGCCATACGTCTGACCATTCCTCCAACCTTGCCAAGTCCCTTTTCATCCTTTCCATGCTTCCTTGTGTATCAACCCGGTTGCAGATCTTTGTGTCATCTGCAAAAAAGGCATACTTTTCCTTCCAGTCCCTCTGCAATGTCACTGATGAAGACATTAAAAAGGACTGGACCCAATACTGAACCCTGTGGTACCCCACTGGTAACCGCCCTTTCTTCAGAGTGGACTCCATTTACAATTACCTTCTGTGTCCTGTTGTCCAGCCAATGTTTTACCCAGGCTACCACCCTAGGACCCACTCCCAGGCTGGTTAATTTGACTAATAATCTTTTTGTGTGGGACTGTGTCAAATGCCTTCCTAAAGTCTAGGTCGGCCATGTCCACAGCCCCTCTCTGGTCTACTACTTTGGTCACCCAGTCAAAGAAATCTATTAGATTCATCTGACATGACCTTCCCACTGTGAACCCATGCTGTCTTGGATCCTGTGCTCCACTGACCTCTAGGTATTCAACTATTCTTTCCTTCAGAAGTGACTCCATCACTTTCCCTACCACAGAGGTCAGACTGACAGGTCTGTAGTTTCCTTCCTCTGTCTTGGTCCCACTTTTGTGAAGGGGAATCACATCCGCCTTCCTCCAGTCCTCGGGTACCACACCATCCTCCCATGATTTATTAAAAGAGTAGCCAGTGGTTTCACTAGTTCCTTCCTTAATTCTTTTAGAATTCTGGGTGAATTCCATCAGGACCCATTGCTTTGTCCACCTTCAGTTTTAGGAGTTCTTGCAGAACCCTTTCTTCTGTGAAAGGACTGGGATCAACCCCTATCAAGAGTGCTTCTGTTAATTGGATTAGGCACTTCCCTCCTCTTTTGTGAATACTGAGCAGAAATATTTGTTCAGTATTCCTGCTTTTCACTGTCCCCTCTGCCCACCACCATTCATTCTATTCAGCCTCACTATCCCTCCCTTTGTCTTTCTACACTCGCTGATGTACCTATAAAGGTTTTATCCCTTCCTAACTGAGTTGACTATCTTTTCCTCAATTTGGGCCTTTGCTATTCTGACTTCCTCCTGCTTCTTTCTGCCTTAACTGGTACAGTTCTCTGTCCTGCTTCTTCTGTGTTTCCTTATACTTCGAATGCTATCTTTTTCTTCCTGACTTTCACAGCCACCTCTCTTGAGAACCATAGTGGCTTTTCTTTCGTTTTGATTTGTTTATTTGCTTACACAAAGGCTTGTTGCCTCTGTGATGGCAGTTTTGATAATTCCCCATTGTTGCTCCACACCTCCTTCTAGCCTGTTTGCTAGTGCTTTTCTGAGGCACCTCCCATCTTGCCAAAGTCAGCCCTCCTCAAAGTCCAGTACCCTCACTTTTATATGGCTTGACTCTGTAGCTGAGTTTAACATGAACCACACTGTTTGATGGTCACTTGTCCCCAGATGGCAACCCACTTCTAGATCTGAGATCCTCTCACTGCCCCATTTGAGAGTACGAGGTCTAAGATTGCTCCCTCACGAGTGGGTTCCAAACTAGCTGTCTAATGCCTACCACCTGTAGGGCATCAAGAGTGGCCCTGCTCTTGGATGTGGCTGCAGCAAATGTGCTCCAGTTAACATCTGGCATATTCAGGTCTCCCATCAACAGTATCTCCCCTTTCTCTGCCATTCTAAGAATGCCTTCCATCATATCCTTGTCCATTCCTTCCCCCTGACATGGGGGTATGTACACAACCCCTGTGTGGATTGTGGTGCCCTTTCCAGTCTCCAGGGTGACCCACAGTGCCTCCTCTCCTCCCTGTTTACTCTTTTGTTCAGTTGCTTTTATCCTTTCCTTTACATAGAGAGCTACTCCTCCCCCTCTTCTCCCCTGCCTGTCTCTCCTGTAAGTTATGTACCTGGTATGTTAACATCCCAGTCATGGTTCTCTGTGTACCATGTTTCTGTGACTGCTACAATATCCAGGCATCCCTCTTCCATTAAGGCCACCAGCTCAGGGAGCTTGTTGCCCAGACTACGGGCATTGGTACTCATTACCCTCCATTTCCTGATGGCCTTACCCCCTTTTGCCCCATCCCTGTCCTTCTTGCCTTTCTCACTTTCTCCATTTACCCCTGCCCTTCTCCCTATCGACACCTCCATATTGGTGTTTGCCACACTTATTACCATGATTGTTTGGGGGGGCTAGGATTTTCCTACTCCTTTCCAGTGCCTCCCCCCTTGGCTAGTTTAAAAGCTTGCCAATGAAGCATTTAAACCTATTACCTAGGATCCTGGTTCCCCTCCTGGACAGATGCAGCCCATCATTCCAGTATAGGCTTGCATCACTCCAGGTGGACCCCCAGTCCCCAATGAAGCCAAATCCCTGAGCTCCACACCAGTTTTTCAACCACTGATTGAATCCCATGGTATGGAACACCCTAGCCTTTCCTATGCCATAGATGGGTAGCACCTCTGAGAAGGTTACCGTGCATGCTACTTGACTAAGGCCCCTCCCCAATTCCACAAACTCTTCCTGCACTTCTCTAATCCCTTTCTTAGCCAGGTCATTTGTCCCTAGGTGGACAATGACATCCAGCTCCCTCCCCTGTGCAGCTGCTCCGGCAATCCTGAGGATTCGCTCCCTGTCCCTCCAAGCCATGGCGCCAGGCAGGCACCTTACCTCCCTCTCCCCTTCCTTGCCCAGTTCTACCTTCCTAACACTGGAGTCCCCCACCAGGAGTTGTTTCCTTCCCCTGCAGGGTCCCCTGCCACCCTCCTGTGGGTCTCCTTTGTGGAGGTTCCCAGCATCCTCCTTGGTCTCCACTGTGGGTGCCTCCATAGAGGAACCACACTTTGCCAGAATGGCATAGGAATTGTGGAGAGGTACAACTGGAGGGATGTGCCTCTGTTCCACCACCCTCACCCTCCCTGAGCCCACTGTGGTCCAACCGCTCCTCTTTCTTGGCAACCTCTGAGGCAACGGCAGTGGCACTGGTGGTCCCTGGATGGAAGAGGAGGTCCCACAAATCCTGGCCAACTCAGCCTGGAGATGAGCAACCTCCTCCCTCAGCTCAGAGAGGTGTCTGCAGATGGGACAACACCGCATCCTCCAGAACATCTCCCGGAAGACTGCTGCTCCACAGCCACTGCACTGCACCACTCCAATCATGTCTTATTTCTGGCCCCTTAACTGTTTGCAATCCTTACTCTTTCCTCTATTTTATTTTCTCTCTCTCCTTACTTTCTGCCTGTGTGCCCTTTAAGCTCCTGATTGTCCTGTTCTGAGACAAGAATATCCTATATTTCTCAGTAGAACACTTACTTGTTCAGAGGCAGACGTCCAGCAGCTAGAGGGGGCTGGAGAACTACTCTTGCCCTTCTAGGATGGTGGGTCCTTGGTGGTTCTGTGATCACTCACTTTCTGCCCTAAACAGGAAGTTCCTGTTGTCAGTCAAATCCCAGCCTATAAAATAGAACTAGCTTTGGGAGGGGGGAGAGGAGGAAGGAGGGCAATATAGTCCCAGCAGAGAAGTTCAGTCACACAGCAGTCCTTTCTCCTGGTGTCTTCTGCCAAGCTATTAGCAGAATCTTTCTAAGGCAGTCTTTAAATGTAGCTTCATTCTAGCTAAGCCACTCCCCCTACTTACCAGATCTTTCTACAAGTAATTTAAACCTCACAGCAGTTAAGTCCTTTCAGTTACCTGAGATTTACACCTAGATGACTTTTCAGTTACCCATTCAGTTCAGTTAACCCAAACACACACTTTTTTTTTTTGTTTTGTATGTTAGTTTTTTTACCCTAAATTAAAGGTCCAAATACAAAATTTCTTCTACTTTAGTCCCAGCAGAGAAGTTCAGTCACATAGCAGTCCTTTCTCCTGGTGTCTTCTGCCAAGCTATGGCTGAATGACATGCACATGGGATGACACTTGGTGGGACATGCTGCCCACGGTCACACAGCTATGATACACAATACAGATGCACCAACTGGAGAAGGTGCCACAGCCCCAACCAGGTGTGTAACCAGACATGCCTGTCCCATACACCCCCAACAGTGGCTCACCCTCACTGCTGCCCTCCACAAGAACTGTAGAGACCCAGCCAAACTACCACCCACGATGCTATAACACAGCAGCTGTACAAATGATGACAGGAAGCCCTGAACAGGTGTGTGACTGACATAAGTGTGCAACAGTGGCAAGTGACACAGATAGAGACTCGACATGGACCACGGAGACCTAATGACCACAGAGGACAATGACACTGGCAACAGAACAGTAGAGACTGCAGGATGGGTAACCAAGCAGTACACAACCAGGGAAAGTGCCAATGCCCACCCACACCACTTGCCACAACAGAAGGGTGAGGGGCCCACAGTGGTGAAGAGCATGGCACAGGGCTGTGCCACCACCCATAGTGGCAGCACCATGAAGGCGCACATGCAAGAAGACACACACATGTGAAACAGAGACACCGGCCATGGTCCACCAGTGGCAGTGCAGTGGTAGGCCAATGGCATGCACAGGACAGTGTCACCCTGGTGGTCAAGGCATGGTGAGGCACACACCCACACCTGTGGGAGCAGCATCTGCCAAAGGGCCTGACACCCAGCACACCATGCTACCACAGAATAACTCCTGCAGCACACCTGCATAACATGTGCACAAACAACATGCACTGCAGGGACTGAGGGACAGCACCCTCTAGGGGACAATGGCCCCCACAACAGAGCTGGATCCCACACGCAGGGGTGTAGCCAGGGAGGCCACAACTGCACACCATGTGGACACACTGCCACCCCTCTCCCAACTGTTAGGGTGAGCAACCCCACCCCAGAGTGTAGCCAGACAATATACAAATGTACACCAGGACTGTGTCTGTTGCCGCCAGTGGCATACAAAATACAACTTATGAAACTCATGACAATGGGCACTGCCCTGCATGCATAAATACAAAGCCATGCATTGCTCCCCAAGACACCCACATACCAGCCCACAACCTGTACAGTTGTAATGTCCATGGGATACACAGACAGTCATAGTGACCAGTCCTCCTAGTGTAGACCACAATGAATTAAACACAGAAAGGTACATTATCATTGTTAGGCATCATACATAAAGTTAGCAGTTCATTGCCTATTTGCCAACTCCCCACCAGAAATCAAACAGCTCACCACTGAGTGCTTGGAGGATGCCTGCTGACACACATGCTGCAACAGGCACACATGCAATGTACAGCCACACAGACCCATGTGGCACCATAGTCCCAAAGGCTCCCTCCCCAACAGCCCCATGCATGTCCACCACGGAGGTCGGACAAGGGCACACAATAACATACCCATGTCCTCGCAACCATGACAGTACACTGGCAGGGAGATAGATGCACCACATGACACAGTGTCCCCCCGCACGCCATGGTGTGCATAGCCCTGGAATGTGCTCACAACATGTCCTGCACAGATACTGACATGTTATACATGGTACTGTAAATGAGACATGCCATGAGAGGTGGAGAACACTGTTGCCATGGCAGACAGGACAACGGCAGCAGCAGTAATAGGTGGCATGACAGGCCGACCCCAGTAATCCCCAACCCCCAGGCATGACGACTGGTCTACAGCCATGCAAAGACATGCAGCATCCTTCCACAATGATGGCCATAACAGCAACATGATGCACATGGCAGTACAAGGCAGATATCAGTGCACATGGCGGCAATGGCAACAATACTTAAGACACACAGCAAGCCATGTCTCAGGCCTCGCAGTAGAAGGCAAGGCACTGGAGGCAAGGAGGACAACAGAAATGCACACAGCCATATCACATCTGGCCTGGATTACCTAGCCAACCGGGCCACGACACCAGACACAGCACTGTAGTGCAGGGCTGTAGCCAGACATTCACATGTTGTACACACAATCCCCAACAGCCACGCTCCCCTTACAAATTATGTACACATCAACTCCAAATGGTACACCCCTTCCAAAAGGGTATGATGTCTGTCAGATGATTCCCCTACTCTCTAATGAGGTAATACATGTATCTGTCTCCTACACAACAGCATTTCAAACAGGGCCACACCCCAGTGGCCTACAATTCCTTAAAACGTATGGAGTAGTTAGTAACTGTTGACAGAAGGGTATATAGTTTGGACATGCACTCCAAAAAACTGGTACACAAATTTGTACAGTGCATATGCCTGGTTGGCTGCCCTGTTTCACTGTCTGCCCTGTAAAGTCAGATGCATAGTAGAAAAAGCACAATATCACACAGTACTCATGCAACACACCCTGTCACCGTCCACTGCTCTCCGCCGTGCGCTGTGCCATCGGAGGCACCCTGCGCCTGTCCATGATTGGCCCCTGTTCAGCCTGCATCTCGTCCCTCCTGTCTCCGGTGTGTCCTCAGCGCTTTGCAGTGGGAAGAGGGTACAGCAGCATTGCTACAATATCAGCCACCACAGTACGCTAAAGACCACCCTGTACCCCAGTGGTGTAGCACAACACATGCATCACTGGCACACAGGTGCACTGCACCACCAAAGCCATGCTAAGCATGACACGGGTCAGTGCACACCATCTACCTCTGGCCCACACAGTACACACCGAATGGATCAGAGGACCCCATGGCACATGAGCAACATGTCCAGCACAGCAACACACATGCACACAAGCACACCACGGAACACACAGCCCCACCACCCATGCCAGCAGCGCCGTGAGAGTCATCACTTACCTGGCACAGGCACAGTCCCCTCCTGAACCATTGCCCTGCAGCATTCAAGCAGTGGGCACTGCCTGCGCCTGATATCAATGTAGCAATGGTGGCACTTCTCACCATCATGGGGTATACCCATAATAGCAGTTAGGCGATGGGCAATTGAAGCCCAGACCTGGCTACGGGGAAGGTCGCCTTCCCGGACCAGTCCAAATAGGCACTAATGGCGCCTCTCAGTCAACTTCACCAGGTTGGCTGTCTCCCCTCATCCCAATGCCAGTCACGGCCCACCACTGCCCTTTGCCTACATCTCACAGACATTGCTGCTGTGTAAGGGGCCAAATTAACCACTGCAACAGTGTAAAACTGACTGGCCACACACCCTGACACTCCCTAGCACTGCAGTCTAGCACCGCACAGATGTATGCCATAGCGCCGCGCTAACAGGAAATGTTCACAATGCGCATGCGTGACACCTACCATGACCCAGGGCTCTGTGTACCACCACATGTAGTGCCGTGCTAATGCTGTGTGGTGCGGTGTTACATCGCGGCTACGACAGGTGATAGCACGGCAGGGGGCCTCGCGAGCACATAGCATAAGTGCTGATCCTTCCACAGCCCCAGGCTTGGCATTTGCTCACAGCACTGTTGTGTTAGCTGAGGCTATTCAGAGCCCTATTCATGGGTGTATGGCCATGGGGTACTTGTGTATGCATGGGCAAACCGTGTGATTAGTATATCATTATGCGCCCATTTACATGACTGACATGCCTGATTGCCTTGGTGGGCTATGCGGTATGGCAAGCAGCACCACCAGTGTTGTGTTGTTGTACTCGTGTGTAATTACAGCAGTGGGACCCAATGACATGGATAGAGATATGCAACAGGGGATGAGCAGCAAGAGGCAGGTATGTATGACTGCTGTGACTACTTCACCATCCACCGCATTGCATATTCTGGTGGTAATCTGTTCCAGGTGCCACTGCCTGCACATGTGTCTGCCAGCCAGGTACCTAGGCGCACTACTGTGCTGGCCCACCCGACTTGTCTCCTGATGTGGTGGTATGCTGGCCTGTGGCCCCCGTGACACAGTGTACCAGCGATGTCATTCCCATGCAGCATGGTGTCCTGACATCATAGCACACTTGTCCACACAAATTCCCAGATACCAAATGGGTGCCAACACAGTCATGGGGGGTTCATGGCATTACAGGACACAGCAGTGCACCTGTGTGCATCGCCTGTCCATACATTGGACAGACAGTGGCTATGTGTGTGTGGTCACCGTAGCGGCACATGCACTGATCTGATA
Source organism: Neoceratodus forsteri (assembly GCA_016271365.2). NCBI lineage: Eukaryota > Metazoa > Chordata > Ceratodontiformes > Ceratodontidae > Neoceratodus > Neoceratodus forsteri. The sequence goes on from CM028129.1 coordinate 6,219,162, forward strand.
TGTCCATGTAGCCTGTGGCACTGTATGTGGATGACATCATGCTGTTCATCAGTGATGTACTGCAGCATGGACACAGCCAATGACACCTGTCCCCTTTTGGATTATCCCATAGGTGGTGGCATGACAGGAGTGCATCCATGCCTACAAATTCTCCCAGGATGAGCGAACACCCTTTCACATACGGTGGAAGAGGGAGACGGTTACGACATTAGGCACACCGGCGCGCCAGCGCTGTTTGGGAGAAGGTAATCGCAGCTGTGAATGCGTCAAGGCCGTAAGAACGACAGAAGCAGGCGAAAAAGATGGATCGACCTCCTGCGATGTGCAAAGGAGGAGGAGGTACACCGACAGAGGACAGGACCAGGACCGGTGGTGGTTCATCTGAACACCAGCAGTGTGTGTGGGAGCTACATGGCGGTGGTGGCGTCAACACTGCAGATGGTGGCAGTCAGCGTGCCGGGTGGTGGTTGTGAGATGACCTCGCACTTTGGGCCAGGTCTGTCTTGCATGTAACCCTAGTGTGGGTGCAGGCAAGGGTGCATGGTCATGTTGTTGTTCCCGCAGGTGCACTGTATCCTGCTGAACTGATGCCTGCATGGCCAGGTCACTGTAAATTGGGTGGGTGCATGTTGTTGTAGGCTTGTGTGAAGGGTGTACATGTCCTGAGGACTGCATGTGGTGGTGAGTACTTGGTGATGGTGTTTGGCTACAGTGTCCGTGGACGGTGGCCCACTTTTTCCATTAAAATACACTTGTTTTCCATTTCCATATAACATCACAGGCTATCCATGATGAATAATGTAAATCAACACTATAAAACATCTCACATGTCAACAAACTCAATAAGACAACTGTAAAAGGAAAAGAAAGAAAAAACCCTCAATGGAAAATGCGGTACAATTCCCTGCTTCAGAGATTGCAGATGAGGACCTTCTGTGGTTTCAGAGATACATGTGCAAGGTAGAGTGAGCAGAGTGGTTGAACGTACGCAGGAGTTAGAAAACTCAATATCATCTGCCGTGTTCCACGGACACGACTGAGGAGTGTATTCATGAATTCTAGCCTAGTGGATTGAAAGATTTAATCATTCTGTATCATTCCATTTCTGAACAACACATTGAGGCCAATTGATTAATTTATGTTGTTGCAGTAAAAAAGTCACAGATCACAGTATGGGCGAAATCTACTCTATGCTGATGCCTCCACTTTCAAATTTTTGTACACCAGGTACTATAAGCCCGGGAAATGTGTCTACTGCTATTTGTTTTAAGAGTGTTCTGTTTATGTGTGAGTGTATTGCAGGGAGAAAAAGCCGCCCTGCGGGCTTGAACCACCAACCTTTCGTTAACGAACAAGCCAACGATTGCACCACAGAGACAGTAGCAAAGAAATTTTGAAAACGCCACCAGAGCCAACAGCTGGCCCTGCACACAATCACAATGATCTGCACTGCTTAAAAAGGCCTAGTGAATCAAGACATTTAACACCGGTTACAACCTGGGGGCGCTGTAGCTAAAGTACATTACATCATATCATAGCCAATTCAGGTCTAGTGAGGTGCAGGAAAAGCAGGCGTCGCGGGCTCAGTGGGAGGAGGAGGATGCAGAGGGATAAGTGAATGCCATTTCTAGCATTAGCAAATGCATAGCAAATTCAGCAATATGTGGTTACAAACATTGTCATATTCTACCATTTATCTCTTGAAATTCTGTTACACAGTTGGTTGGTATTTTGTGGATAAGACATGAATAACAAGCTGCCAGACAACTGTAACGAATGGTGCCAGAAATCGACACCAAGGAGGCTAAACCTACGGTCCCTGAAGTCTGCACCCGTCTGCAAGGCAAAATGAGGGTTAATGGAATTTTAGAGCAGCATAATTGAAAGTGTATCCAAACCTGTGGCACTTTCCAATGGAGACTATTTTCCAATCAGAGAGGCGGAAATGCTGATGACGACAGAGAAATCGACATGGTTTGTGATAGGGTATTAGATGGCATAAAGCTGGGGTGTTTGAGAATGCTGGCAATGGTTCAGGGACTGCAGGGTAAAGTCAGAAGGTTGAGAAGCATGGTGTCCATGATGCTGGGCCAGAGGCCAAGCGGCTTAATAGGTATCAAGGAGTTGTGGGATTGGGGTGTGGAGGCTGGTAAACAAGTGCTGGGTGATGCCTAGATGAGTTCTTTGTAGTGAGGAAACCAGAGCTCCATGCAGCAGTCAGGTGGGCCACAACTTGTTAAACATTTTGTTTTGAAGAAAGGCTTAAACTTGCAACCCCAGCTGCTGCACAGAGATAGCAGAGTGCAGAGAGAAAAACTAAAGCAGGCTGACCCTGCTTACCCTGAAACACGCTTCTCACCGCAACAGTGAATGGGGATAGAAATTTCATAGAGCCATACTGAAGAATCCCATCCTTGTGTGATGCCTTGAATTGGTGACTCTTTCTACCTACCATTGGTAGGAAAACATCATGAGGAGACGTCACAGTGGGTTGGACAGAGTTTCAGAAGGTGCGGATAGGTCCCAGACTGCTGGATAGGGTATCAGAGGGTGCTGACAGGCGTGGAGATTTGCGGATGAAAAGCCAGTTTGTTGGATGGGTTGTCAGTGTGTGCATGAGGATATTCAGAGCTGGTGGATGAAGTGTCAGATCTCTGATGAACAGCTATCGATGGTACCAAACTGGGGTGTTAGAGAAGGCCGCCAGGGTTCCGGACTGCTGGGTGGGAAGAAAAATGCTGGACCATGGTGTCCAAGGATAGGGGCTTGGAGGTGAGAACTAGACGATGGGAGGGAGCTTAGAATACTGGCATGGCATTTGTTGAGGTGTCCGAGTCGGAGAATGTGATGTTAGGTTTAGCCAGACATGTTCGCTTGGCAAAGGAGTGCTTGAGCTGAGATGACTTCCAGGCATGGTGAATATAGGGCCAGAGTAGCTCAGCTTGAAAGATAGGCTGAAGATGAAGGCCCCGGTTGAAAAATCAATAGAAAATGTTGCTTGAAAAGGATAAAATAAACATAATCAAGATGGACACCACGCCATGTTTCAGGCCTTATACGTGGAGTCCCTAATGGCTTCAAAGATCCCCACGCACGCTCATCTCAATACCCATTGGCGAATGAACCGCTGATTTAGAAAAATCAACATAATCAGTGCGTTCTTCATGAAGCAAAAAAGTTGATTGATGAGAAATTTACTTTCTAGGCAATACCACGAGGCAGTGTTCAATTCTCCACAGCCATCGTGCATCGGCAAAGTTTTTGCCATTTCTTTTAAGAGGGCCTACGCAATGTTTTCTGCATGAGATTATTTAAAAAAAAAAAAAAAAATGTCCTTAGGTGACGCGAACCACCAACCTTCATAAGAACCAGTGCCCTAACTGATAGTGCCACAGAGCACACCCAACCACTGGGAGGCACTGTAGTGCAGCCGCAGTAGCAGCACCACAGTCCAACGATGTCCTCCTGCCTCTGACTCCTTATTACCTTGTCAGGAGATGTGCTTGTGCAGCAGAAGTAGCTCTTTTGGAAAGCAGTAAGCTAAAAGGGCTTAAGGAGCCCTGGTTCATGTCAAGTGTTGGAGAATTAAAGCAGGATATAAAGTTTGTTTTTCATGCTGTGGTGTCACCAAAATTTCAGAGAAAACAAAGATGGATGAGAGCCTACACTACACTCTCCTCACATATTCTTTTGATGTGCAAGGAGAGTGAATCAAAATGAAGCAGAACAGTAGTGGTATCTTGCCAGAAAACATGAGGCGCTCTTGAGTGCAAGATGCCTTGGCATCCGTAAAAGGGTGACTGATTTTAAACCATCAGTTTCATTTGGCTGACTAAGTAAAATCGATTCTTTTCATTTGTCTTAAACTTGAGAGCAAATGCGGCATGTCTGTAGTCAGATCTGACCACAATCTTTTGTGAAAGGCTGAATTGCTAGAAAGGGTTTTCATGACACTTTAGGGCAAAGTGGCATTGGTAGAACAAAAGCGTGCACAATATGCAGGGTTAAGTGAGTCTTGAAGAGTGGGAGGCTGCACTGGAAATGGTGCAAAATGTTGAGTTTTGGCAAAAACATCTAAATCCATTAAATCATTCCCTCCTTTTCCATTAAAAATGGCAATTCTGTTTTCCATTTTCATATAACATCACAGGCTGTATCCATTATGAATAATGTATAAATCTTTGATTAATAAAAATATCCCTTACATATCAAGTAAACTCAATAGAACAGCTGCTAAAAGGAAAGAAAGAAAAAAATCCCTCAATGGAAAATGCGGTACAATTCCTGCTTCAGAGATTGCAGATGAGGACCTTCTGTGGTTTCAAGAGATCCACATGTGCAAGGTAGGCTGAGCAGAGATTGGTTGAATATTGCAGTTGAGTTAGAAAACTCAACATCATCTGCCACGTGTTCCACAGGACATGACTGAGGAGTGTATCTGTTGAATTCTAAGCCTAGGTGATTGAAAGATTTAATCATTCTGTATCATTCCATTTCTGAACAACACACTGAGGGCCAATTGATTAATTTATGTTGCTAGAAAAAGTCACAGATCATATGAAGCACAAAATCTACTCATGTGCTGATGCCACCTCACTTTCAAATTCCTTGTGTACACCAAGGTACTGTACGTTCCGGAAATGTGTCTACTTGCTATTTGTTTTAAGAGTGTTCTGTTTTATGTGTGTAGTGTATTGCAGGGGAAAAGCCGTCCCTGGTGGGCTTGAACCACCAACCTTTCAGGTTAACAACCCGAGCAACGCTAACGGATTAACATCACAGAGACAGTAGCAAAGAAATGTTTGAAAATGTTACATGTGGCCTGAGCGGCTGGCCCGCACACAGTCACAATGAGATCTGCACACTGCTTAAAAGGCCTAGTGAATCAAGACGTGTTTGGGCACCGAGGATTGCAACCTGAGGGCACGCTGGCTAAAGTACATTACATCATGATGGCAATTCAGAGTCTACAGGGAGGCGCAGGAAAGCAGTTGTATGCCGTGGCTCAGTGGGAGGAGGAGGATGCCAAGAGGATAAGTGGAATGCAACATTTCTGTAGCATTAGCAAATGCATAGCAAATTCAGCAACTTATCGTGGTTACAAACAATGTCATATTCCTGTACATATTATCTCTTTGAAATTCTATTTACACAGTTGGTTGGTATTTTTGTGGATAAAGGTATATTGGGCGTAACCCTCTGCTGCTAGGAAACTGTAACCGAATGGTGCCAGAAAATCGACACTAAAGAGGCTAAACCTACGGTCCTGAAGTCTGCAGCCGTCACTACTAAGGCAAAATGAGGGTTAATGGAATTTCTTAGAGCAGAATAATTGAAAGTGTATCTCGTCTGTGGCACTTTCAATGGGAGACATTTTCAATCTAGCAGAGCCGGAAAAATGTGCTGGATGACGACAGAGGACGTCCGACATGGTTATGATAGGGTATTAGATGGCATAAAGCCAGAGTGTTTGAGAATGCTGGCAATGGTTCAGGGACTGCAGGGTGGGGTGTCAGAAGGTTGAGAAGCATGGTGTCCATGATGCTGGGCTGGAGTGTCAGAGGCGTGTAATAGGAAGTATCAAGGAGTTGTGGATTGGGAGTGTAGGAGGCTGGTAAATGGGGTGCTGGGTGATTGCACTAGATGAGTTCTTTGTAGTAGGGAAACCAGAGCTCCATGCAACAGTCAGGTGGGGCCAACAGCTTGTTAAACATTTTGTTTTTAAAAGAAAGGTTAAAAGCATGCCAACCCCAGCTGCTGCACAAGAGAGAGATGGCCAGAGTGCCAGAGAATGTAATCTAAGTAGGCTGACCCTCGCACCCTGGAAACACGCACTTCTCACTGCACACAGTGAATAGGGGGTTAAGGAAATTTCATATAGCGCCATACCGAAGAACTTCTATATCTTGTGTGATGCCTTTGAATTGGTGACTCTTTCTACACCTACCATTGGTAGGAAAACATCCTTGAGGATATGTCACAGTGGGTTGGACAGAGTTTCAGTTGGTGCTGGATGAGTGTCCTAGACTGCTGGATAGAGGTATCAGAGGGTGCTTGGCAGGCGTGTCAGAGATTTGTGGATGGGGTGCCAGTTTGTTGGATGGGTTGTCAGTGTGTGCATGACGGATATTCAGAGGCTGGTGGATGAAGTGTCAGATCTCTGATGAACAGCTATCGGATGGTACCAAGCTAGGGGTGTTTGAGAAGGCAGCCAGGGTTCCGAGACTGCTGGGTGGGAGAAAAAAATGCTGGACCATGGTGTCCAAGGATGGGGTTTGGAGTGTGAGAACTGGACGATGGGAGGGAGCTAGAATGCTGGGCATGGCATTTGTTGGGTGGTGTGGGCAGACTGAGAATGTGATGTTAGAGTTTTAGCTGTACATGATACGTTTGGCAAAGGAGTGTGCCTCTGAGCTGAGATGACTCTGCCAGGCATGGTGAATATGAGACCAGAGTAGCTCAGCTTGGAAAGCATTAGGCTGAAGATGTAAAAGGTCCCCAGTTGAAAAATCCAATAGAAAATGTTGCTTAGAAAAGGGATAAAAATAAACATAATCAAGATGGGACACCATGCCATGTTTCAGGCCTTGTCGTGAGTCCTTAATGGCTTTAAAGATCCTCACTGCAGTTCATCTCAATGCCTATTGGTTGAATGAACCATGCTGATTTGAAAAAATCAATATAATCAGTCGTTCTTCATGGGGATAGATGCCAATAAAAAAGTTGATTGATGAGAATTTACTTTCTAGGCAATACCACGATGCAGTGTTCAATTCTCTCACAGCCATTACATTCCGGTAAAGTTGCTTTCTTGCCATTTCTTTTAAGAGTGCTCTGGGCGTAATATTGTTTTTCTGCGCTTGAGATTATTTAAAAAAAACAAAAAAACAAAATGTCCTTAGTGGCCTTGAACCAGCAACCTTTCATAGAATCCAGTGCCTAACTGAATAGTGCACACAGACAACACTCCCAAAATTCACTGAGGGAGGCAACTGTAGTGCAGCTGCAGTAGCAGCACACAGTCTAATAATCCTGCCTCTGAGCTCTTATTACCTTGTCAGGAGATGTGCAAGTGCAGCAGAGCTATCTTTTGGAAAGCAGTAACTAAAGGGCTTAAGGCCCTGGTTCATGTCAAGTGTTGGAGAATTAAGCGGGATATAAGTTTGTTTTCATGCTGTGGTGTCACAAAATTTCAGAGCCAAGCAAAGATGGATGGGAGCCTACACTACACTCTCCTCACATATTCTTTGGTGCAAGGAGAGTGAATCAAAATAAAGCAGAACAGTAGTGGTATCGCGAGAAACATGAGGGGGCGCTTTGAGTGCAGAGATGCTTGGCATCCGTAAAGGAGTGACTGATTTTAAACCATCAGTTTCATTTGGCTGACTTCGATAAATCGATTCTTTTCATTTGTCTCTTAAACTTGAGAGCAAATGCGTATCTTAGCAGTCAGATCTGACACACAATCTTTTGTAGAAAAGGCTGGTGCTAAGAAAGGGTTTTCATGACACTTTAGGGCAAAGTGGCATTGTTGAACTGAAAACGTGCACAATGTGGGGTTAAGTAGGTGCGAAGTGGGAGGCTGCACTGGAAATGGTGCAAAATGTTGAGTTTTGCAAAAACATCTAAATCCATTAAATCATTCCTCTTTTCCATTAAAAATGGCCAATTCTGTTTTATTTCATATAACATCACAGGCTGTATCCGTATGAATAATGTGTAAATCAGCTGATTAATAAAAATATCCTTACATGTCAAACAAACTCAATAAGAACAGCTGCTAAAAGGAAAAGAAAGAGAAATCCCTCAATGGAAAATGCGGTACAATTCCCTGCTTCAGGATTGCAGATGAGGACCTCTGTGGTTTCAAGAGATCCACATGTGCAAGGTAGAGTGAGCGAGATTGGTTGAATGTGCGCGGATGAGTTAGAAAACTCAATATCATCTGCACGTGTTCCACGGACATGACTGAGAGTGTATCTGTTGAATTCTAAGCCTAGTGGATTGAAAGATTTAATCATTCTGTATCATTCCATTTTCTGAACAACACATTGAGGGCCAATTGATTAATTTATGTTGTTGCCAGTAAAAGTCACAGATCACAGTATGGAGCAGAAAATCTACTCTATTGCTGATGCCACCTCCACTTTCAAATTCTTTGTACACCAAGGTACTGTACGTTCCGGGAAATGTGTCTACTTGCTATTTGTTTTAAGAGTGTTCTGTTTTATGTGTGTAGTGTATTGCAGGGGATAAAAGCCGTCCCTGGGTGGGCTTGAACCACCAACCTTTCGATTAACAGCCGAACGCGCTAACCGATTGCGCCACAGAGACAGTAGCAAAGAAATTTTTGAAAATGTTAGCGTAGCCCAGCAGCGGCTGGCCCTGCACACAGTCACAATGAGATCTGCACACTGCTTAAAAAGGCCTGAGCAGATCACTGCAAGGCGGTATTTGGGCACCAGCGGTTGCAACCTGAGGGGACGCTGTGGCTAAAAAGTACATTACATCATATCGCCTTGCAATTCAGAGTCTACAGTGAGGTGCAGGAAAGCAGTTGTATGCCGTGGCTCAGTGGGAGGAGGAGGATGCCAGAGGATAAGTGGGAATGCCATTTCTGTAGCATTAGCAAATGCATAGCAAATTCAGCAACTATCAGTGGTTACAAACATTGTCATATTCCTATACATTTATCTCTTTGAAATTCTGTTAGCACAGTTGGTTGGTATTTTTTGTGGATAAAGGTATATTGGGCGTAACCTCTGCTGCTAAACAACTGTAACCGAATGGTGCCAGAAAATCGACACTAAGGAGGCTAAACCTACCGGTCCTGGAAGTCTGCAGCCGCCACTGCAAGGCAAAATGAGGGTTAATGAATTTTAGAGCAGCATAATTGAAAGTGTATCTCGTCTGTGGCACTTTCCAATGGGAGACTATTTTCCAATCCTAGCAGAGGCGAAAAATGTGCTGGATGACGACAGAGGCGACAGACATGGTTTGTGATGGGGTATTAGATGGCATAAAGCAGGGTGTTTGAGAATGCTGGCAATGGTTCAGGGACTGCAGGGTGGGGTGTCAGAAGGTTGAGAAGCATGGTGTCCATGATGCTGGGCTGGAGTGTCAGAGCGTGCTTAATAGGGTATCAAGGGGTTGTGGATTGGGGTGTTGGAGGCTGGTAAATGGGGTGCTGGGTGATTGCCTAGATGAGTTCTTTGTAGTGAGGAAACCAGAACTCCATGCAGCAGTCCAGGTGGGGCCAACAGCTTGTTAAACATTTTTGTTTTTGAGAAGAAAGGTTTAAAGCTTGTAACCCAGCTGCTGCACAGAGAGATAGCCAGAGTGCCAGAGAATGTAATCTAAAGTAGGCTGACCCTGCTTACCCTGAAACACGCACTTCTCACTGCAACAGTGAATGGGGGTTAAGGAAATTTCATATAGCGCCATACTGAAGAACTTCTATCCTTGTGTGATGCCTTTGAATTGGTGACTCTTTCTACACCTACCATTGGTAGGAAAACATCCTTGAGGATATGTCACAGTGGGTTGGACAGAGTTTCAGTTGGTGCTGGATGAGTGTCCTAGACTGCTGGATAGGGTATCAGAGGGTGCTTGACGGGCGTGTCAGAGATTTGTGGATGGGGTGCCAGTTTGTTGGATGGGTTGTCAGTGTGTGCATGACGGATATTCAGAGGCTGGTGGATGAAGTGTCAGATCTCTGATGAACAGCTATCGGATGGTACCAAGCTGGGGTGTTTGAGAAGGCCGGCCAGGGTTCCGAGACTGCTGGGTGGGAAGAAAAAAAATGCTGGACCATGGTGTCCAAGGATAGGGGTTTGGAGTGTGAGAACTGGACGATGGGAGGGGAGCTAGAGAATGCTGGGCATGGCATTTGTTGGGTGGTGTCGGGGGAGTCGGAGAATGTGATGTTAGAGTTTTAGCTGTACATGTTCGTTTGGCAAAGGAGTGTGCCTCTGAGCTGAGATGACTCTGCCAGGCATGGTGAATATGGGGCCAGAGTAGCTCAGCTTGGAAAGCATTAGGCTGAAGATGTAAAGGTCCCCGGTTGAAAAATCCAATAGAAAATGTTGCTTAGAAAAGGGATAAAAATAAACATAATCAAAGATGGGACACCATGCCATGTTTCAGGCCTTGTACGTGAGTCCCTTAATGGCTTTAAAGATCCTCACGTGCACGTTCATCTCAATGCCTATTGGTTGAATGAACCATGCTGATTTAGAAAAAATCAATATAATCAGTGCGTTCTTCATGGGCGAATGCCAATAAAAAGTTGATTGATGAGAAATTTACTTTCTAGGCAATGCCACGTGCAGTGTTCAATTCTCTCCACAGCCATCGTACATTCCGGTAAAGTTGGTTTCTTGCCATTTCTTTTAAGAGTGCTCTGGCGTAATATTGTTTTTCTGCATGAGATTATTTAAAAAAAAAAAAAACAAAATGTCCTTAGGTGGCCTTGAACCACCAACCTTTCACTTAAGAATCCAGTGCCCTAACTGATAGTGCCACAGAGACAACACTCCCAAATTCAGTCGCAGGGAGGCAACTGTAGTGCAGCTGCAGTAGCAGCTGCACAGTCCTAATGATGTCCTCCTGCCTCTGAGCTCTTATTACCTTGTCAGGAGATGTGCTTGTGCAGCAGAGTAGCTCTTTTGGAAAGCAGTAAGCTAAAGGGCTTAAGGGCCCTGGTTCATGTCAAGTGTTGGAGAATTAAAACGGGATATAAAGTTTGTTTTTCATGCTGTGGTGTCACCGAAATTTCAGAGCCAAGCAAAGATGGATGGGGAGCCTACACTACACTCTCCTCACATATTCTTTTGGTGCAAGGAGAGTGAATCAAAATGAAGCAGAACAGTAGTGGTATGCGCAGAAAACATGAGGAGGCGCTCTTGAGTGCAGAGATCCTTGGCATCCGTAAAGGGTGACTGATTTTAAACCATCAGTTTCATTTGGCTGACTGTCAAATCGATTCTTTTCATTTGTCTCTTAAACTTGAGAGCAAATCGGCATGTCTTAGCAGTCAGATCTGACACACAATCTTTTGTAGAAAAGGCTGGTGCTAAGAAAGGGTTTTCATGACACTTTAGGGCAAAGTGGCATTGTTGAACTGAAAACGTGCACAATGTGGGGTTAAGTAGGTGCGAAGTGGGAGGCTGCACTGGAAATGGTGCAAAATGTTGAGTTTTGCAAAAACATCTAAATCCATTAAATCATTCCCTCTTTTCCATTAAAAAATGGCCAATTCTGTTTTCCATTTTCATATAACATCACAGGCTGTATCCGTATGAATAATGTGTAAATCAGCTGATTAATAAAATATCCTTACATGTCAAACAAACTCCAATAAGAACAGCTGCTAAAAGAAAAGAAAGAAAAATCCTCAATGGAAAATGCGGTACAATTCCTCGCTTCCAGAGATTGCAGATGAGGACCTTCTGTGGTTTCAAGAGATCCACATGTGCAAGGTAAGAGTGAGCAGAGATTGGTTGAATATTGCGGATGAGTTAGAAAACTCAATATCATCTGCACGGTTCCCGCGGACATGACTGAGGAGTGTCTGTTGAATTCTAAGCCTAGTGGATTGAAAGATTTAATCATTCTGTATCATTCCATTTTCTGAACAACACATTGAGGCCAATTGATTAATTTATGTTGTTGCCAGTAAAAAGTCACAGATCACAGTATGGAGCAGAAATCTACTCTATTGCTGATGCCACCTCCACTTTCAAATTCTTTGTACACCAAGGTACTGTACGTTCGGAAATGTGTCTACTTGCTATTTGTTTTAAGAGTGTTCTGTTTTATGTGTGTAGTGTATTGCAGGGGATAAAGCCATCCTGCGTGGGCTTGAACCACCAACCTTTCGGATAACAGCGAGCCGCTGCCACGATTAGCCACAGAGACAGTAGCAAGAAATTTTTGAAAATGTTACGTAGCTCCAGCAGCGGCTGTACTCTCACAGTCACAATGAGATCTCACACTGCTTAAAAAGGCCTAGTGAATCAAGACGTATTTGGGCACCGCGGTTGCAACCAGAGGGGGACGCTGTGGCTAAAGTACATTACATCATATCGCAGCGAATTCAGAGTCTACAGTGAGGTGCAGGAAAGCAGTTGTATGCCGTGGCTCAGTGGGAGGAGGAGGATGCCAAGAGGATAAGTGGAATGCCATTTCTGTAGCATTAGCAAATGCATAGCAAATTCAGCAACTATCGTGGTTACAAACATTGTCATATTCCTATACATTTATCTCTTTGAAATTCTGTTACACAGTTGGTTTGGTATTTTTGTGGATAAAGGTATATTAGGCGTAACCTCTGCTGCTAGACAACTATAACGAATAGTGCCAGAAAATCGACACTAAAGGAGGCTAAACCTACGGTCCTGGAAGTCTGCAGCCGTCACTGCAAGGCAAAATGAAGGTTAATGGAATTTCTTAGAGCAGCATAATTGAAAGTGTATCGTCTGTGGCACTTTCCAATGGGAGACTATTTTCCAATCTAGCAGAGGCGGAAAATGTGCTGGATGACGACAGAGGGCGTCTGACCACGGTTTGTGATGGGGTATTAGATGGCATAAAGCTGGGGTGTTTGAGAATGCTGGCAATGGTTCAGGGACTGCAGGGTGGGGTGTCAGAAGGTTGAGAAGCATGGTGTCCATGATGCTGGGCTGGAGTGTCAGAGCGTGCTTAATAGGGTATCAAGGGTTGTGGATTGGGGTGTGGAGGGCTGGTAAATGGGGTGCTGGGTGATTGCCTAGATGAGTTCTTTGTAGTGAGAAACCAGAGCTCCATGCAGCAGTCCAGGTGGAGACAACAACTTGTTAAACATTTTGTTTTAAAGAAGAAGGTTTAAAGCTATGAACTTAGCTGCTGCACAGAGAAGAGACATGGCCAGAGTGCCAGAGAATGTAATCTAAAGTAGGCTGACCCTGCTTACCCTGAAACACGCACTTCTCACTGCAACAGTGAATGGGGTTAAGGAAATTTCATATAGCGCCATACTGAAGAACTTCTATCCTTGTGTGATGCCTTTGAATTGGTGACTCTTTCTACACCTACCATTGGTAGGAAAACATCCTGAGGATATGTCACAGTGGGTTGGACAGAGTTTCAGTTGGTGCTGGATGGTGTCCTAGACTGCTGGATAGGGTATCAGAGGGTGCTTGGACAGGCGTGTCAGAGATTTGTGGATGGGGTGCCAGTTTGTTGGATGGGTTGTCAGTGTGTGCATGACGGATATTCAGAGGCTGGTGGATGAAGTGTCAGATCTCTGATGAACAGCTATCGGATGGTACCAAGCTGGGGTGTTTGAGAAGGCCGGCCAGGGTTCCGAGACTGCTGGGTGGGAAGAAAAAAAATGCTGGACCATGGTGTCCAAGGATAGGGGTTTGGAGTGTGAGAACTGGACGATGGGAGGGGAGCTAGAGAATGCTGGGCATGGCATTTGTTGGGTGGTGTCGGGGGAGTCGGAGAATGTGATGTTAGAGTTTTAGCTGTACATGTTCGTTTGGCAAAGGAGTGTGCCTCTGAGCTGAGATGACTCTGCCAGGCATGGTGAATATGGGGCCAGAGTAGCTCAGCTTGGAAAGCATTAGGCTGAAGATGTAAAGGTCCCCGGTTGAAAAATCCAATAGAAAATGTTGCTTAGAAAAGGGATAAAAATAAACATAATCAAAGATGGGACACCATGCCATGTTTCAGGCCTTGTACGTGAGTCCCTTAATGGCTTTAAAGATCCTCATGTGCACGTTCATCTCAATGCCTATTGGTTGAATGAACCATGCTGATTTACGAAAAATCAATATAATCAGTGCGTTCTTCATGGGCGAATGCCAATAAAAAGTTGATTGATGAGAAATTTACTTTCTAGGCAATGCCACGTGCAGTGTTCAATTCTCTCCACAGCCATCGTACATTCCGGTAAAGTTGCTTTCTTGCCATTTCTTTTAAGAGTGCTCTGGCGTAATATTGTTTTTCTGCATGAGATTATTTAAAAAAAAAAAAAAAAAAATGTCCTTAGGTGGCCTTGAACCACCAACCTTTCAGTTAAGAATCCAGTGCCCTAACTGATAGTGCCACAGAGACAACACTCCCAAATTCAGTCGCAGGGAGGCAACTGTAGTGCAGCTGCAGTAGCAGCTGCACAGTCCTAATGATGTCCTCCTGCCTCTGAGCTCTTATTACCTTGTCAGGAGATGTGCTTGTGCAGCAGAGTAGCTCTTTTGGAAAGCAGTAAGCTAAAGGGCTTAAGGGCCCTGGTTCATGTCAAGTGTTGGAGAATTAAAACGGGATATAAAGTTTGTTTTTCATGCTGTGGTGTCACCGAAATTTCAGAGCCAAGCAAAGATGGATGGGGAGCCTACACTACACTCTCCTCACATATTCTTTTGGTGCAAGGAGAGTGAATCAAAATGAAGCAGAACAGTAGTGGTATGCGCAGAAAACATGAGGGGGCGCTCTTGAGTGCAGAGATGCCTTGGCATCCGTAAAGGGTGACTGATTTTAAACCATCAGTTTCATTTGGCTGACTTAGTAAATCGATTCTTTTCATTTGTCTCTTAAACTTGAGAGCAAATCGGCATGTCTTAGCAGTCAGATCTGACACACAATCTTTTGTAGAAAAGGCTGGTGCTAAGAAAGGGTTTTCATGACACTTTAGGGCAAAGTGGCATTGTTGAACTGAAAACGTGCACAATGTGGGGTTAAGTAGGTGCGAAGTGGGAGGCTGCACTGGAAATGGTGCAAAATGTTGAGTTTTGCAAAAACATCTAAATCCATTAAATCATTCCCTCTTTTCCATTAAAAAATGGCCAATTCTGTTTTCCATTTTCATATAACATCACAGGCTGTATCCGTATGAATAATGTGTAAATCAGCTGATTAATAAAATATCCTTACATGTCAAACAAACTCAATAAGAACAGCTGCTAAAAGGAAAAGAAAGAGAAAAATTCCTCAATGGAAAATGCGGTACAATTCCCTGCTTCAGAGATTGCAGATGAGGACCTTCTGTGGTTTCAAGAGATCCACATGTGCAAGGTAGAGTGAGCAGAGATTGGTTGAATGTGCACGGATGAGTTAGAAAACTCAATATCATCTGCACGTGTTCCACGGACATGACTGAGGAGTGTATCTGTTGAATTCTAAGCCTAGTGGATTGAAAGATTTAATCATTCTGTATCATTCCATTTTCTGAACAACACATTGAGGGCCAATTGATTAATTTATGTTGTTGCCAGTAAAAAAGTCACAGATCACAGTATGGAGCAGAAATCTACTCTATTGCTGATGCCACCTCCACTTTCAAATTCTTTGTACACCAAGGTACTGTACGTTCCGGGAAATGTGTCTACTTGCTATTTGTTTTAAGAGTGTTCTGTTTTATGTGTGTAGTGTATTGCAGGGGATAAAAGCCATCCCTGGGTGGGCTTGAACCACCAACCTTTCGGTTAACAGCCGAACGCGCTAACCGATTGAGCCACAGAGACAGTAGCAAAGAAATTTTTGAAAATGTTACCGTAGCCCAGCAGCGGCTGGCCCTGCACACAGTCACAATGAGATCTGCACACTGCTTAAAAAGGCCTAGTGAATCAAGACGTATTTGGGCACCGCAGTTGCAACCTGAGGGGGACGCTGTGGCTAAAGTACATTACATCATATCGCAGCGAATTCAGAGTCTACAGTGAGGTGCAGGAAAGCAGTTGTATGCCGTGGCTCAGTGGGAGGAGGAGGATGCCAAGAGGATAAGTGGAATGCCATTTCTGTAGCATTAGCAAATGCATAGCAAATTCAGCAACTATCGTGGTTACAAACATTGTCATATTCCTATACATTTATCTCTTTGAAATTCTGTTACACAGTTGGTTGGTATTTTTTGTGGATAAAGGTATATTGGGCGTAACCTCTGCTGCTAGACAACTATAACCGAATGGTGCCAGAAAATCGACACTAAAGGAGGCTAAACCTACCGGTCCTGGAAGTCTGCAGCCGTCACTGCAAGGCAAAATGAGGGTTAATGGAATTTCTTAGAGCAGCATAATTGAAAGTGTATCTCGTCTGTGGCACTTTCCAATGGGAGACTATTTTCCAATCTAGCAGAGGCGGAAAATGTGCTGGATGACGACAGAGGCGTCTGACATGGTTTGTGATGGGGTATTAGATGGCATAAAGCTGGGGTGTTTGAGAATGCTGGCAATGGTTCCAGGGACTGCAGGGTTGGAGTGTCAGAAGGTTGAGAAGCATGGTGTCCATGATGCTGGGCTGGAGTGTCAGGCGTGCTAATAGGGTATCAAGGGTTGTGGATTGGGGTGTCGGAGGCTGGTAAATGGGGTGCTGGGTGATTGCCTAGATGAGTTCTTTGTAGTGAGAAACCAGAGCTCCATGCAGCAGTCCAGGTGGAACCAACAGCTTGTTAAACATTTTGTTTTAAGAAGAAAGGTTTAAAGCTTGTAACCCCAGCTGCTGCACAGAGAGATGGCCAGAGTGCCAGAGAATGTAATCTAAAGTAGGCTGACCCTGCTTACCCTGGAAACACGCACTTCTCACTGCAACAGTGAATGGGGGTTAAGGAAATTTCATATAGCCATACTGAAGAACTTCTATCCTTGTGTGATGCTCTTTGAATTGGTGACTCTTTCTACACCTACCATTGGTAGGAAAACATCCTTGAGGATATGTCACAGTGGGTTGGACAGAGTTTCAGTTGGTGCTGGATGAGTGTCCTAGACTGCTGGATAGGGTATCAGAGGGTGCTTGTGAGGCGTGTCAGAGATTTGTGGATGGGTGCCAGTTTGTTGGATGGGTTGTCAGTGTGTGCATGACGGATATTCAGAGGCTGGTGGATGAAGTGTCAGATCTCTGATGAACAGCTATCGGATGGTACCAAGCTGGGGTGTTTGAGAAGGCCGGCCAGGGTTCCGAGACTGCTGGGTGGGAAGAAAAAAAATGCTGGACCATGGTGTCCAAGGATAGGGGTTTGGAGTGTGAGAACTGGACGATGGGAGGGGAGCTAGAGAATGCTGGGCATGGCATTTGTTGGGTGGTGTCGGGGGAGTCGGAGAATGTGATGTTAGAGTTTTAGCTGTACATGTTCGTTTGGCAAAGGAGTGTGCCTCTGAGCTGAGATGACTCTGCCAGGCATGGTGAATATGGGGCCAGAGTAGCTCAGCTTGGAAAGCATTAGGCTGAAGATGTAAAGGTCCCCGGTTGAAAAATCCAATAGAAAATGTTGCTTAGAAAAGGGATAAAAATAAACATAATCAAAGATGGGACACCATGCCATGTTTCAGGCCTTGTACGTGAGTCCCTTAATGGCTTTAAAGATCCTCATGTGCACGTTCATCTCAATGCCTATTGGTTGAATGAACCATGCTGATTTACAAAAAATCAATATAATCAGTGCGTTCTTCATGGGCGAATGCCAATAAAAAGTTGATTGATGAGAAATTTACTTTCTAGGCAATGCCACGTGCAGTGTTCAATTCTCTCCACAGCCATCGTACATTCCGGTAAAGTTGCTTTCTTGCCATTTCTTTTAAGAGTGCTCTGGCGTAATATTGTTTTTCTGCATGAGATTATTTAAAAAAAAAAAAAATATCCTTAGGTGGCCTTGAACCACCAACCTTTCAGTTAAGAATCCAGTGCCCTAACTGATAGTGCCACAGAGACAACACTCCCAAATTCAGTCGCAGGGAGGCAACTGTAGTGCAGCTGCAGTAGCAGCTGCACAGTCCTAATGATGTCCTCCTGCCTCTGAGCTCTTATTACCTTGTCAGGAGATGTGCTTGTGCAGCAGAGTAGCTCTTTTGGAAAGCAGTAAGCTAAAGGGCTTAAGGGCCCTGGTTCATGTCAAGTGTTGGAGAATTAAAACGGGATATAAAGTTTGTTTTTCATGCTGTGGTGTCACCGGAATTTCAGAGCCAAGCAAAGATGGATGGGGAGCCTACACTACACTCTCCTCACATATTCTTTTGGTGCAAGGAGAGTGAATCAAAATGAAGCAGAACAGTAGTGGTATGCGCAGAAAACATGAGGGGGCGCTCTTGAGTGCAGAGATGCCTTGGCATCCGTAAAGGGTGACTGATTTTAAACCATCAGTTTCATTTGGCTGACTCGTAAAATCGATTCTTTTCATTTGTCTCTTAAACTTGAGAGCAAATCGGCATGTCTTAGCAGTCAGATCTGACACACAATCTTTTGTAGAAAAGGCTGGTGCTAAGAAAGGGTTTTCATGACACTTTAGGGCAAAGTGGCATTGTTGAACTGAAAACGTGCACAATGTGGGGTTAAGTAGGTGCGAAGTGGGAGGCTGCACTGGAAATGGTGCAAAATGTTGAGTTTTGCAAAAACATCTAAATCCATTAAATCATTCCCTCTTTTCCATTAAAAAATGGCCAATTCTGTTTTCCATTTTCATATAACATCACAGGCTGTATCCTTATGAATAATGTAAATCAGCTGATTAATAAAATATCCTTACATGTCAAACAAACTCAATAAGAACAGCTGCTAAAAAGAAAAGAAAGAGAAAAATCCCTCAATGGAAAATGTGGTACAATTCCCTGCTTCAGAGATTGCAGATGAGGACCTTCTGTGGTTTCAAGAGATCCACATGTGCAAGGTAGAGTGAGCAGAGATTGGTTGAATGTGCACGGATGAGTTAGAAAACTCAATATCATCTGCACGTGTTCCACGGACATGACTGAGGAGTGTATCTGTTGAATTCTAAGCCTAGTGGATTGAAAGATTTAATCATTCTGTATCATTCCATTTTCTGAACAACACATTGAGGGCCAATTGATTAATTTATGTTGTTGCCAGTAAAAAAGTCACAGATCACAGTATGGAGCAGAAATCTACTCTATTGCTGATGCCACCTCCACTTTCAAATTCTTTGTACACCAAGGTACTGTACGTTCCGGGAAATGTGTCTACTTGCTATTTGTTTTAAGAGTGTTCTGTTTTATGTGTGTAGTGTATTGCAGGGGATAAAAGCCGTCCCTGGGTGGGCTTGAACCACCAACCTTTCGGTTAACAGCCGAACGCGCTAACCGATTGCGCCACAGAGACAGTAGCAAAGAAATTTTTGAAAATGTTACCGTAGCCCAGCAGCGGCTGGCCCTGCACACAGTCACAATGAGATCTGCACACTGCTTAAAAAGGCCTAGTGAATCAAGACGTATTTGGGCACCGCGGTTGCAACCTGAGGGGGGACGCTGTGGCTAAAGTACATTACATCATATCGCAGCGAATTCAGAGTCTACAGTGAGGTGCAGGAAAGCAGTTGTATGCCGTGGCTCAGTGGGAGGAGGAGGATGCCAAGAGGATAAGTGGAATGCCATTTCTGTAGCATTAGCAAATGCATAGCAAATTCAGCAACTATCGTGGTTACAAACATTGTCATATTCCTATACATTTATCTCTTTGAAATTCTGTTACACAGTTGGTTGGTATTTTTTGTGGATAAAGGTATATTGGGCGTAACCTCTGCTGCTAGACAACTATAACCGAATGGTGCCAGAAAATCGACACTAAAGGAGGCTAAACCTACCGGTCCTGGAAGTCTGCAGCCGTCACTGCAAGGCAAAATGAGGGTTAATGGAATTTCTTAGAGCAGCATAATTGAAAGTGTATCTCGTCTGTGGCACTTTCCAATGGGAGACTATTTTCCAATCTAGCAGAGGCGGAAAAATGTGCTGGATGACGACAGAGGGCGTACGACATGGTTTGTGATGGGGTATTAGATGGCATAAAGCTGGGGTGTTTGAGAATGCTGGCAATGGTTCAGGGACTGCAGGGTGGGGTGTCAGAAGGTTGAGAAGCATGGTGTCCATGATGCTGGGCTGGAGTGTCAGAGCGTGCTTAATAGGGTATCAAGGGGTTGTGGATTGGGGTGTCGGAGGCTGGTAAATGGGGTGCTGGGTGATTGCCTAGATGAGTTCTTTGTAGTGAGGAAACCAGAGCTCCATGCAGCAGTCCAGGTGGGGCCAACAGCTTGTTAAACATTTTGTTTTTTAAGAAGAAAGGTTTAAAGCTTGTAACCCCAGCTGCTGCACAGAGAGATGGCCAGAGTGCCAGAGAATGTAATCTAAAGTAGGCTGACCCTGCTTACCCTGGAAACACGCACTTCTCACTGCAACAGTGAATGGGGGTTAAGGAAATTTCATATAGCGCCATACTGACGAACTTCTATCCTTGTGTGATGCCTTGAATTGGTGACTCTTTCTACACCTACCATTGGTAGGAAAACATCCTGAGGATATGTCACAGTGGGTTGGACAGAGTTTCAGTTGGTGCTGGATGAGTGTCCTAGACTGCTGGATGGGTATCAGAGGGTGCTTGACGGGCGTGTCAGAGATTTGTGGATGGGGTGCCAGTTTGTTGGATGGGTTGTCAGTGTGTGCATGATGGATATTCAGAGGCTGGTGGATGAAGTGTCAGATCTCTGATGAACAGCTATCGGATGGTACCAAGCTGGGGTGTTTGAGAAGGCCGCCAGGGTTCCGAGACTGCTGGGTGGGAAGAAAAAAAATGCTGGACCATGGTGTCCAAGGATAGGGGTTTGGAGTGTGAGAACTGGACGATGGGAGGGGAGCTAGAGAATGCTGGGCATGGCATTTGTTGGGTGGTGTCGGGGGAGTCGGAGAATGTGATGTTAGAGTTTTAGCTTTACATGTTCGTTTGGCAAAGGTGTGCCTCTGAGCTGAGATGACTCTGCCAGGCATGGTGAATATGGGGCCAGAGTAGCTCAGCTTGGAAAGCATTAGGCTGAAGATGTAAAGGTCCCCGGTTGAAAAATCCAATAGAAAATGTTGCTTAGAAAAGGGATAAAATAAACATAATCAAAGATGGGACACCATGCCATGTTTCAGGCCTTGCGTGAGTCCCTTAATGGCTTTAAAGATCCTCATGTGCACGTTCATCTCAATGCCTATTGGTTGAATGAACCATGCTGATTTACAAAAAATCAATATTATCAGTGCGTTCTTCATGGGCGAATGCCAATAAAAAGTTGATTGATGAGAAATTTACTTTCTAGGCAATGCCACGTGCAGTGTTCAATTCTCTCCACAGCCATCGTACATTCCAGTAAAGTTGCTTTCTTGCCATTTCTTTTAAGAGTGCTCTGGCGTAATATTGTTTTTCTGCATGAGATTATTTAAAAAAAAAAAAATGTCCTTAGCTGGCCTTGAACCACAAACCTTTTAGTTAAGAATTCAGTGCCCTAACTGATAGTGCCACAGAGACAACAGTCCCAAATTCAGTCGCAGGGAGGCAACTGTAGTGCAGCTGCAGTAGCAGCTGCACAGTCCTAATGATGTCCTCCTGCCTCTGAGCTCTTATTACCTTGTCAGGAGATGTGCTTGTGCAGCAGAGTAGCTCTTTTGGAAAGCAGTAAGCTAAAGGGCTTAAGGGCCCTGGTTCATGTCAAGTGTTGGAGAATTAAAACGGGATATAAAGTTTGTTTTTCATGCTGTGGTGTCACCGAAATTTCAGAGCCAAGCAAAGATGGATGGGGAGCCTACACTACACTCTCCTCACATATTCTTTTGGTGCAAGGAGAGTGAATCAAAATGAAGCAGAACAGTAGTGGTATCTGTAGAAAACATGAGGGAGCGCTCTTGAGTGCAGAGATGCCTTGGCATCCGTAAAGGGTGACTGATTTTAAACCATCAGTTTCATTTGGCTGACTCGTAAAATCGATTCTTTTCATTTGTCTCTTAAACTTGAGAGCAAATCGGCATGTCTTAGCAGTCAGATCTGACACACAATCTTTTGTAGAAAAGGCTGGTGCTAAGAAAGGGTTTTCATGACACTTTAGGGCAAAGTGGCATTGTTGAACTGAAAACGTGCACAATGTGGGGTTAAGTAGGTGCAAGTGGGAGGCTGCACTGGAAATGGTGCAAAATGTTGAGTTTTGCAAAACATCTAAATCCATTAAATCATTCCCTCTTTTCCATTAAAAATGGCCAATTCTGTTTTCCATTTTCATATAACATCACAGGCTGTATCCGTATGAATAATGTGTAAATCAGCTGATTAATAAAATATCCTTACATGTCAAACAAACTCAATAAGAACAGCTGCTAAAAGGAAAAGAAAGAGAAAAATCCCTCAATGGAAAATGCGGTACAATTCCCTGCTTCAGAGATTGCAGATGAGGACCTTCTGTGGTTTCAAGAGATCCACATGTGCAAGGTAGAGTGAGCAGAGATTGGTTGAATGTGCACGGATGAGTTAGAAAACTCAATATCATCTGCACGTGTTCCACGGACATGACTGAGGAGTGTATCTGTTGAATTCTAAGCCTAGTGGATTGAAAGATTTAATCATTCTGTATCATTCCATTTTCTGAACAACACATTGAGGGCCAATTGATTAATTTATGTTGTTGCCAGTAAAAAAGTCACAGATCACAGTATGGAGCAGAAATCTACTCTATTGCTGATGCCACCTCCACTTTCAAATTCTTTGTACACCAAGGTACTGTACGTTCCGGGAAATGTGTCTACTTGCTATTTGTTTTAAGAGTGTTCTGTTTTATGTGTGTAGTGCAGGGGTTCTCAAATGGTGAGGCCAGCCTCCCTGGGGAGGCCCCAACCTGTTCCAGGGGAGGCTCATGCAAGTCTCGAAAAAGTATTATATTTTAATTTAGAACTTTATAGATTTTGTGTGAAGGGGAAAAGGCAAACTGAAAGAGGATAATAGATGAATTTATGTATTCATTCACAAGGATAATAGTAGGTGAATTTATGTATTTATTCACAAGTACGTGATCAGAGAAGGTGCTGTACACTGAGCCATGGTTTATTTCAGGTGTACCCAGGGAAGGGTGGTGAGAGAACACAGTTCAAAATGTAACTGCAAAACACTTGAGCAATACAAAATGAACAAAAGTGCAAACAAATTAAGAACAATAAACTAACAACGCGAGGAACAATTGATCAGACTGGCAGCAGAACTATCCAAATACAAGAGTTAACCATACAGGTACTAAGGATAAGAGCAGGAAGGAGCAAAATGATCCCTGAGAAGGTGCTTAAGAGCAGGGTGAGAGGCAGAGGTCGGCAGGAAGGTTATTCCACATAGAGGGGAAACAGAAAAAGCAGTGTGACCCATGAAGGTATGGCAGTAAAGGGTAACAATGGTTCAAGAGTCAGAATATTGGAGCAAGTAGGTTGTCCTGTTTTTTTTTTTTTTTTTGGGGTTACAATAAGCTTAATAACATGAGAGCCAGCTATGCAAACAGGTTTAAATTTATTCCTGATGTACTGTGAAAAGTAGGCTATTTTTCTATGGGGAGGCCCAAAAATATTTCGGTATTTTGGGGGAGGCTCAAGATTTTTTCCATGACTTAGGGGAGGCTCACTATGACAAAGTTTGAGAACTGTTGGTGTAGTGTATTGCAGGGGATAAAAGCCATCCCTGGGTGGGCTTGAACCACCAACCTTTCGGTTAACAGCCAAACACGCTAACCGATTGCGCCACAGAGACAGTAACAAAATTTTTGAAAATGTTACCGTAGCCCAGCAGCGGCTGGCCCTGCACACAGTCACAATGAGATCTGCACACTGCTTAAAAAGGCCTAGTGAATCAAGACGTATTTGGGCACCGCGGTTGCAACCTGAGGGGGACGCTGTGGCTAAAGTACATTACATCATATCGCAGCGAATTCAGAGTCTACAGTGAGGTGCAGGAAAGCAGTTGTATGCCGTGGCTCAGTGGGAGGAGGAGGATGCCAAGAGGATAAGTGGAATGCCATTTCTGTAGCATTAGCAAATGCATAGCAAATTCAGCAACTATCGTGGTTACAAACATTGTCATATTCCTATACATTTATCTCTTTGAAATTCTGTTACACAGTTGGTTGGTATTTTTTGTGGATAAAGGTATATTGGGCGTAACCTCTGCTGCTAGACAACTATAACCGAATGGTGCCAGAAAATCGACACTAAAGGAGGCTAAACCTACCGGTCCTGGAAGTCTGCAGCCGTCACTGCAAGGCAAAATGAGGGTTAATGGAATTTCTTAGAGCAGCATAATTGAAAGTGTATCTCGTCTGTGGCACTTTCCAATGGGAGACTATTTTCCAATCTAGCAGAGGCGGAAAAATGTGCTGGATAACGACAGAGGGCGTACGACATGGTTTGTGATGGGGTATTAGATGGCATAAAGCTGGGGTGTTTGAGAATGCTGGCAATGGTTCAGGGACTGCAGGGTGGGGTGTCAGAAGGTTGAGAAGCATGGTGTCCATGATGCTGGGCTGGAGTGTCAGAGCGTGCTTAATAGGGTATCAAGGGGTTGTGGATTGGGGTGTCGGAGGCTGGTAAATGGGGTGCTGGGTGATTGCCTAGATGAGTTCTTTGTAGTGAGGAAACCAGAGCTCCATGCAGCAGTCCAGGTGGGGCCAACAGCTTGTTAAACATTTTGTTTTTTTTAAGAAGAAAGGTTTAAAGCTTGTAACCCCAGCTGCTGCACAGAGAGATGGCCAGAGTGCCAGAGAATGTAATCTAAAGTAGGCTGACCCTGCTTACCCTGGAAACACGCACTTCTCACTGCAACAGTGAATGGGGGTTAAGGAAATTTCATATAGCGCCATACTGAAGAACTTCTATCCTTGTGTGATGCCTTTGAATTGGTGACTCTTTCTACACCTACCATTGGTAGGAAAACATCCTTGAGGATATGTCACAGTGGGTTGGACAGAGTTTCAGTTGGTGCTGGATGAGTGTCCTAGACTGCTGGATAGGGTATCAGAGGGTGCTTGACGGGCGTGTCAGAGATTTGTGGATGGGGTGCCAGTTTGTTGGATGGGTTGTCAGTGTGTGCATGACGGATATTCAGAGGCTGGTGGATGAAGTGTCAGATCTCTGATGAACAGCTATCGGATGGTACCAAGCTGGGGTGTTTGAGAAGGCCGGCCAGGGTTCCGAGACTGCTGGGTGGGAAGAAAAAAAATGCTGGACCATGGTGTCCAAGGATAGGGGTTTGGAGTGTGAGAACTGGACGATGGGAGGGGAGCTAGAGAATGCTGGGCATGGCATTTGTTGGGTGGTGTCGGGGGAGTCGGAGAATGTGATGTTAGAGTTTTAGCTGTACATGTTCGTTTGGCAAAGGAGTGTGCCTCTGAGCTGAGATGACTCTGCCAGGCATGGTGAATATGGGGCCAGAGTAGCTCAGCTTGGAAAGCATTAGGCTGAAGATGTAAAGGTCCCCGGTTGAAAAATCCAATAGAAAATGTTGCTTAGAAAAGGGATAAAAATAAACATAATCAAAGATGGGACACCATGCCATGTTTCAGGCCTTGTACGTGAGTCCCTTAATGGCTTTAAAGATCCTCATGTGCACGTTCATCTCAATGCCTATTGGTTGAATGAACCATGCTGATTTACAAAAAATCAATATAATCAGTGCGTTCTTCATGGGCGAATGCCAATAAAAAGTTGATTGATGAGAAATTTACTTTCTAGGCAATGCCACGTGCAGTGTTCAATTCTCTCCACAGCCATCGTACATTCCGGTAAAGTTGCTTTCTTGCCATTTCTTTTAAGAGTGCTCTGGCGTAATATTGTTTTTCTGCATGAGATTATTTAAAAAAAACAAAATGTCCTTAGGTGGCCTTGAACCACCAACCTTTCAGTTAAGAATCCAGTGCCCTAACTGATAGTGCCACAGAGACAACACTCCCAAATTCAGTCGCAGGGAGGCAACTGTAGTGCAGCTGCAGTAGCAGCTGCACAGTCCTAATGATGTCCTCCTGCCTCTGAGCTCTTATTACCTTGTCAGGAGATGTGCTTGTGCAGCAGAGTAGCTCTTTTGGAAAGCAGTAAGCTAAAGGGCTTAAGGGCCCTGGTTCATGTCACGTGTTGGAGAATTAAAACGGGATGTAAAGTTTGTTTTTCATGCTGTGGTGTCACCGAAATTTCAGAGCCAAGCAAAGATGGATGGGGAGCCTACACTACACTCTCCTCACATATTCTTTTGGTGCAAGGAGAGTGAATCAAAATGAAGCAGAACAGTAGTGGTATGCGCAGAAAACATGAGGGGGCGCTCTTGAGTGCAGAGATGCCTTGGCATCCGTAAAGGGTGACTGATTTTAAACCATCAGTTTCATTTGGCTGACTTGTAAAATCGATTCTTTTCATTTGTCTCTTAAACTTGAGAGCAAATCGGCATGTCTTAACAGTCAGATCTGACACACAATCTTTTGTAGGAAAGGCTGGTGCTAAGAAAGGGTTTTCATGACACTTTAGGGCAAAGTGGCATTGTTGAACTGAAAAACGTGCACAATGTGGGGTTAAGTAGGTGCGAAGTGGGAGGCTGCACTGGAAATGGTGCAAAATGTTGAGTTTTGCAAAAACATCTAAATCCATTAAATCATTCCCTCTTTTCCATTAAAAAATGGCCAATTCTGTTTTCCATTTTCATATAACATCACAGGCTGTATCCGTATGAATAATGTGTAAATCAGCTGATTAATAAAATATCCTTACATGTCAAACAAACTCAATAAGAACAGCTGCTAAAAGGAAAAGAAAGAGAAAAATCCCTCAATGGAAAATGCGGTACAATTCCCTGCTTCAGAGATTGCAGATGAGGACCTTCTGTGGTTTCAAGAGATCCACATGTGCAAGGTAGAGTGAGCAGAGATTGGTTGAATGTGCACGGATGAGTTAGAAAACTCAATATCATCTGCACGTGTTCCACGGACATGACTGAGGAGTGTATCTGTTGAATTCTAAGCCTAGTGGATTGAAAGATTTAATCATTCTGTATCATTCCATTTTCTGAACAACACATTGAGGGCCAATTGATTAATTTATGTTGTTGCCAGTAAAAAAAGTCACAGATCACAGTATGGAGCAGAAATCTACTCTATTGCTGATGCCACCTCCACTTTCAAATTCTTTGTACACCAAGGTACTGTACGTTCCGGGAAATGTGTCTACTTGCTATTTGTTTTAAGAGTGTTCTGTTTTATGTGTGTAGTGTATTGCAGGGGATAAAAGCCGTCCCTGGGTGGGCTTGAACCACCAACCTTTCGGTTAACAGCCGAACGCGCTAACCGATTGCGCCACAGAGACAGTAGCAAAGAAATTTTTGAAAATGTTACCGTAGCCCAGCAGCGGCTGGCCCTGCACACAGTCACAATGAGACCTGCACACTACTAAAAAGGCCTAGGAATCAAGGCGTATTTGGGCACTTGATTGCAACCCTGAGGGGCATGTGGCTAAAGTACAATACATCATATACATGGCGAATTCAAGTCTACAGTGAGGTGCAGGAAGCAGTTCAATGCCCATGGCTCGAGTGGGAGGAGGAGGATGCCAAGAGGATAAGTGGGAATGCCATTTCTGTAGCATTAGCAAATGCATAGCAAATTCAGCAACTATCGTCATTACAAAACATTGTCATATTCCTATACATTTATCTCTTTGAAATTCTGTTACACAGTTGGTTGGTATTTTTGTGGATAAAGGTATATTGGGACGAACCTCTGCTGCTGAACAACTACCAACGAATGGTGCCAGAAAATGCGACACGCAAAGAGGCTAAACCTACCGGTCCTAAGTCTGAAGCCGTCACCGCAAGGGCAAAATGAGGGTTAATGGAATTTCTTAGAGCAGCATAATTGAAAGTGTACACCGTCTGGCACTTTCCAATGGGAGATATTTTCAATCTAGCAGAGGCGTAAATGTGCTGATGACGACAGAGGGTTTATCATTTGCCATGGTTTGTGATGGGGGTAATAGATGGCATAAAGCTGGGGTGTTTGAGAATGCTGGCAATGGTTCAGGGACTGCAAGGTGGGGTGTCAGAAGGTTGAGAAGCATGGCAGTCCATGATGCTGGGCTGGAGTGTCAGAGCGTGCTTAATAGGGTATCAAGGGGTTGTGGATAGGTGTCGGAGGCTGGCGTAGGGGTGCTGGGTGATTGCCTAGATGAGTTCTTTGGAGTGAGAAACCAGAGCTCCATGCAGCAGTCCAGGTGGGGCCAACAGCTTGTTAAACATTTTGTTTTTAAGAAGAAAGGTTTAAACATGTAACCCCAGCTGCTGCACAGAGAGAAGATGGCAAGTGCCAGAGAATGTAATCTAAGTAGGCTGACCCTGCTTACCCTGGAAGCACGCACTTCTCACTGCAACAGTGAATGGGGGTTAAGGAAATTTCATATAGCATACACTGAAGAACTTCTATCCTTGTGTGATGCCTTTGAATTGGTGACTCTTTCTACACCTACCATTGGTAGGAAAACATCCTTGAGGATATGTCACAGTGGGTTGGACAGAGTTTCAGTTGGTGCTGGATGAGTGTCCTAGACTGCTGGATAGATATCAGAGGTGCTTAACCAAGGCGTGTCAGAGATTTGTGGATGGGGTGCCAGTTTGTTGGATGGGTTGTCAGTGTGTGCATGACGGATATTCAGAGGCTGGTGGATGAAGTGTCAGATCTCTGATGAACAGCTATCGGATAGTACCAAGCTGGGGTGTTTGGAGAAGGCAGCCAGGGTTCCGACTGCTGGTGGGAAGAAAAATAGCTGGACCATGGTGTCCAGGATGAGGGGCTTGAGTGTGAGAACTGGACGATGGGAGGGAGCTAGAGATGCTGGGCATGGCATTTGTTGGGTGGTGTCAAAAGTAGAAGAATGTGATGTTAGAGTTTAGCTGTACATGTTCGTTTGGCAAAGGAGTGTGCCTCTGAGCTGAGATGACTCTGCCAGGCATGGTGAATAGAAGTGACAGAGCTCAGCTTGGAAAGCATTAGGCTGAAGATGTAAAGGTCCCCGGTTGAAAATCCAATAGAAAATGTTGCTTAGAAAGGGATAAAATAAACATAATCAAAGATGGGACACCATGCACATGCCTCAGGCCTTGTCGTGAGTCCCTTAATGGCTTTAAAGATCCTCATGTGCACGTTCATCTCAATGCCTATGGCTGAATGAACCATGCTGATTACAAAAATCAATATAATCAGTGCGTTCTTCATGGGCGAATGCCAATAAAAAGTTGATTGATAGAAATTTACTTTCAAGGCAATGCCGTGCAGTGTTCAATTCTCTCACAGCCATCGTACATCCAGTAAGGAGCTTTCTTGCCATTTCTTTAAGAGTGCTCTGGCGTAATATTGTTTTCTGCATGAGATTATTTAAAAAAAAACAAATGTCCTTAGGTGGCCTTGAACCACCAACCTTTCAGTTAAGAATCCAGTACGGCCTAACTGATAGTGCCACAGACAACACTCCCAAATTCAGTAGGAGGAAGGGCAACAGGTACAGCTACGGCAGTAGCAGCTGCACAGTCCTAATAATCCTCCTGCCTCTGAGGCCCTATTACCCTTGTCAGGAGATGTGCTTGCAGCAGCAGAGGTAGCTCTTTGAAAGCAGTAGCTAAAGGGCTTAAGGGCCCTGGTTCATGTCACGTGTTGGAGAATTAAAACAGGATGTAAAGTTTGTTTTTCATGCTGTGGTGTCACCAGAAATTTCAGAACCAAGCAAAGATGGATGGGAGCCTACACTACACTCTCACATATTCTTTTGGTGCAAGGAGAGTGAATCAAAATGAAGCAGAACAGTAGTGGTATGCACCGAGAAAACATGAGGGCGCTCTTGAGTGCAGAGATGCCTTAGCATCCGTAAAGGGTGACTGATTTTAAACCATCAGTTTCATTTGGCTGACTTGTAAAATCGACATTCTTTTCATTTGTCTCTTAAACTTGAGAGCAAATCGGCATGTCTTAACAGTCAGATCTGACACACCAATCTTTTGTAGGAAAGGCTGGTGCTAAGAAAGGGTTTCATAACCACTTAGGGCAAAGTGGCATTGTTGAACTGAAAACGTGCACAATGTGGGGTTAAGTAGGTGCGAAGTGGGAGGCTGCACTGGAAATGGTGCAAATGTTGAGTTTTGCAAAAACATCAAATCCATAAATATCCCTCTTTCCATTAAAAATGGCCAATTCTGTTTTCCATTTTCATATAACATCACAGGCTGTATCCGTATGAATAATGTATAAATCAGCTGATTAATAAAATATCCTTACATGTCAAACAAACTCAATAAGAACAGCTGCTAAAAAAGAGAAAAGAAAAATCCTCAATGAAAATGCGGTACAATTCCCTGCTTAGAGATTGCAGATGAGGACCTTCTGTGGTTTCAAGAGATCCACATGTGCGGGTAGAGTGAGCGAGATTGGTTGAATGTACGGATGAGTTAGAAAACTCAATATCATCTGCAATGTTCCACGGACATGACTGAGGAGTGTATCTGTGTGAATTCTAAGCCTAGTGGATTGAAGATTTAATCATTCATATCATTCCATTTCTGAACAAACATTGAGGCCAATTGATTAATTTAGTTGTTGCCAGTAAAAGTCACAGATCACAGTATGGAGCAAAATCTACTCTATTACTGATCACCATCCACTTTCAAATTCTTTGTACACCAAGGTACTGTACGTTCCGGAAATGTGTCTACTTGCTATTTGTTTTAAGAGTGTTCTGTTTTATGTGTGTACTGTATTGCAGGGGATAAAAGCCGTCCCTGGGTGGCGAACCACCAACCTTCGGTTAACAATAAACAACGCTAACCGATTAACACAGAGACAGTAACAAAAATTTTGAAAATGTTACCAGCCCAGCAGCGTGGCCCTGCACACAGTCACAATGAGATCTACACACTGCTTAAAAAGGCCTAGTGAATCAAGACGTATTTGGGCACCGCGGTTGCAACCTGAGGGGGACGCTGTGGCTAAAGTACATTACATCATATCGCAGCGAATTCAGAGTCTACAGTGAGGTGCAGGAAAGCAGTTGTATGCCGTGGCTCAGTGGGAGGAGGAGGATGCCAAGAGGATAAGTGGAATGCCATTTCTGCGCATTAGCAAATGCATAGCAAATTCAGCAACTATCGTGGTTACAAACATTGTATATTCATATACATTTATCTCTTTGAAATTCTGTTACACAGTTGGTTGGTATTTTTGTGGATAAAAGGTATATTGGGCGTAACCTCTGCTGCTAGACAACTATAACGAATGGTGCCAGAAAATCGACACTAAAGGCTAAACCTACGGTCCTGGAAGTCTGCAGCCGTCCTGCAAAGGCAAAATGAGGGTTAATGGAATTTCTTAGAGCAGCATAATTGAAAGTGTATCTCGTCTGTGGCACTTTCCAATGGGAGACTATTTTCCAATCGCAAGCAGAGGCGAAAAATGTGCTGATGACTACACAGAGGGCGATTTCACATGGTTTGTGATGGGGTATTAGATGGCATAAAGCTAGGGTGTTTGAGAATGCTGGCAATGGTTCAGGGACTGCAGGGTAAGGGTGTCAGAAGGTTGAAGCATGGTGTCCATGATGCTGGGCTGGAGTGTCAGAGCGTGCTTAATAGGGTATCAAGGGTTGTGGATTGGGGTGTCGGAGGCTGGTAAATGGGGTGCTGGGTGATTGCCTAGATGAGTTCTTTGTAGTGAGAAACCAGAGCTCCACGCAGCAGTCCAGGTGGGGCCAACAGTTTGTTAAACATTTTGTTTTAAGAAGAAAAGGTTTAAAGCTTAACCCCAGCTGCTGCACAGAGAGAGAGATGGCCAGAGTTAGAGAATGTAATCTAAAGTAGGCTGACCCTGCTTACCCTGAACACGCACTTCTCACTGCAACAGTGAATGGGGTTAAGGAAATTTCATATAACGCCATACTGAAGAACTTCTATCACTTGTATGTGATGCCTTTGAATTGGTGACTTTTCTACACCTACCATTGGTAGGAAAACATCCTCGAGGATATGTCACAGTGGGTTGGACAGAGTTTCAGTTGGTGCTGGATGAGTGTCCTAGACTGCTGGATAGGGTATCAGAGGGTGCTGACGGGCGTGTCAGAGATTTAGTGGATGGGGTGCCAGTTTGTTGGATGGGTTGTCAGTGTGTTCATGACGGATATTCAGAGGTTGGTGGATGAAGTGTCAGATCTCTGATGAACAGCTATCGGATGGTACCAAGCTGGGGTGTTTGAGAAAGCCGACCAGGGTTCCGAGACTGCTGGGTGGAAGAAAAAATGCTGGACCATGGTGTCCAAGGATAGGGGTTTGGAGTGAGAACTGGACGATGGGAGGGAGCTAGAGAATGCTGGGCATGGCATTTGTTGGGTGGTGTCAAAGTCAGAGGAGAATGTGATGTTAGAGTTTTAGCTGTACATGTTCGTTTGGCAAGGAGGTGGGCCTCTGAGCTGAGATGACTCTGCCAGGCATGGTGAATAATATGGAGACAGAGTAGCTCAGCTTGGAAAGCATTAGGCTGAAGATGTAAAGGTCCCAGGTTGAAAATCCAATAGAAAATGTTGCTTAGAAAAGGATAAAACAAACATAATCAAGATGGACACCATGCATGTTTCAGGCCTTGTACTGAGTCCCTAATGGCTTTAAAGATCTCACATGCCGCGTTCATCTAATGCCTATTGGCTGAATGAACCATGCTGATTTACAAAATCAATATAATCAGTGCTCTTCATGGGAGATGCCAATAAAAGTTGATTGATGAGAATTTACTTTCTAGGAACGCCACGCAGTGTTCAATTTCCACAGCCATAACACATTCGCAAAGTTGCTTTGCCATTTCTTTTAAGATCTCTGGCGTATATTGTTTCATGAGATTATTTAAAAAAACAAAATGTCATGGGTGTGTGACCACCAACCTCCATTAAGATCCAGTGCCCAACTGATAGTGCACAAACCACCCCAAATTCAGTGCAGGAGGCAACCGGTAGTGCAGCTACAGTAGCAGCCACAGTCATGATGTCCTCCTGCCTCTGAGCTCTTATTACCTTGTCAGAGATGTGCTTAGCAGAGTAGTTTTGAAAGTAGCTAAAGGGCTTAAGGGCCTGGTTCATGTCAAGTGTTGGAGAATGAAACGGACATAAGTTTGTTTTTCATGCTGTCACGAAATTTCAGGCAAGCAAAGATGGATGAGAACTCTACCACACCTCACATATTACTTTGCAAGGAGAGTGAATCAAATGAAACAGAACAATAGTGTTCGCGAAAAAATGAGGGCGTTTGAGTGCAGACTGCCTTAGCATCCGTAAAGGGTGACTGATTTTAAACCATCAGTTTCATTTGGCTGACTCGTAATCAATTCTTTCATTTGTCTTAAACTTGAGAGCAATGGCATGTCTTAGCAGTCAGATCGACACACACCAGAAAAGGCTGGTGCTAAGAAAAGGGTTTCATGACACTTAGGGCAAAGCGGCATTGAACTGACGACACAATGTTAAGCAGGTGCGGCGGGAGGCTGCACTGAAATGGTGCAATGTTGAGTTTTGCAAAACATCTAAATCCATTAAATCATTCCCTCTTTCATTAAAATGGCCAAATCTGTTTTCATTTTCATAACATCACAGGCTGTATCCGTATGATAATGTGCAAATCAACTGATTAATAAAATATCCTGACATGTCAAACAAACTCAATAAGATAAAGGAAAAGAAAAGAAAAAAATCCCTCAATGGAAAATAAGGTACACCCTGCTTCAGAGTGCAGATGAGGACATTCGGTTTCAAGATCCCTGAGTAGAGTGACAGAGATTGGTTGAATGTGCACGGATGAGTTAGAAAACTCAATATCATCTGCGTGTTCCACGGACATGATGAGGAGAGTGTATCTGTTGTTCTAAGCCTAGTGGTTGAAGATTTAATCATTGTCATTCCATTTTAGACAACACATTGAGGCCAATTGAAACCTATGTTGTTGCCAGTAATAAAATCCAGATCACAGTATGCAGCGAAATTACTCTATTGCTGATGCCACCTCCACTTTCAAATTCGCACAACCAAGGTACTGCACGCCCGGAAATGTGTCTACTATTTATTTTAAGTGTTCTATTTTTGTGTGTATTACAGGACGGAGTACCCGTCCCTAGGTGGAAGCGAACCATACCCGATTAACAGCCAAACACGCTAACCGAATAAGCCCACAAGACAGTAGCAAAAAATTTTGAATGTGCCGTAGCCCAGCAACGGCTGGCCCACACAGTCACAATGAGATCTGCACTTAAAGGCCTAGTGAATCAAGACATGTTGGGCACGGTTGCAACCTGAGGGGCGCTGTGGCTAAAGTACATCACATCATATCACGGCAACCAGAGTCTACAGTGAGGTGCAGGAAAGCAGTTAGCGTGGCTCAGTGGAGGGGAGGACGCAAAGAGGATAAGTGGAATACCATACTGTAGCATTAGCAAATACATAGCAAATTCAGCAACTATAACGGGTTACAAACATTGTCATATTCTATACATTTATCTTTGAAATTTGTTACACAGTTGGTTGAATTTTGTGGATAAAGGTATATTGAGCATAACCCTGCTGCTAGACAACTATAACCGAATGGTGCCAATCGACATAAGGAGGCAACCTACCGGTCCTGAAGTCTGCAGCCGGCACTGCAAGGCAAATGAGGTTAATGGAATTTAGAGCAGCATAATTGAAAGTATCTCGTCCGGCACTTTCCAATGGGAGACAGCCTCCAATCTAGCAGAGGCGGAAATGTGCTGGATGATGACAAGGCGCCAGACATGGTTTGTGATGGGTATTAGATAGCAAAGCTGGGGTGTTTGAGAATGCTGGCAATGGTTCAGGACCGGGGTGGAATCGAAGGTTGAAGCATGGTGTCCATGATGCTGGGCTGGAGTGTCAAGCCGCTTAGGGTATCAAGGGTTGTGGATTGGGGTGTCAGGCTGGCAAATGGGGTGTGGGTGATTGCCTAGATGAGTTCTTTGTAGTGAGAAACCAGAGTCTACGCAGTACAAGTCCAGCCAACAACTTGTTAAACATTTTTGTTTTAAGAAGAAAGGTTTAAAACATAACCAGCTGCTGCACAGAGATGAACACAGAGCAGAGATGTAATCTAAGTAAATGACCCTGCTTACCCCGGAACACGACCACTGCAACAGTGAATGGGAGTTAAGAAATTTCATAAGGCATACTGAAGAATCATCCTTGTGATGCCTTGAATTGGTGACTCTTTCCACCTACCATTGGTAGGAAATCCTTGAGGATATGTCACAGTGGTTGGACAGGTTCGGTTGGTGCTGGATCAGTATCTAGACAAGGGATAGGGTATCAGAGGGGGCGTACGAGTGTCAGAGATTTGATGGGCAGTTTGTTGGATGGGTTGTCAGTGTGCATGAGGATATTCAGAGGCTGGTGGACGAGTGTCAGATTCTGATGAACAGCTATCGGATGGTACCAAGCCTGGGAATTTGAGAAGGCAACCAGGTTCAGACTGCAGGGTGGAAGAAAATGTGGACCATGGTGTCCAAGGATAGGCTTGGAGAGAACTGGACGATGGGAGGAGCTAGAGAATGGGCATGGCATTTGTTGCGGTGTCGGGAGTCGGAGAATGTGATGTTAGAGTTTAGCTGTACACGTTCGCTTAGCAAGGTGTGCCTCTGAGCTGAGAGGACTCTGCCAGGCATGGTGAAGAAGGGGCCAGAGAAGCTCAGCTGGAAAGCATTAGGCTGAAGATGAAAGGTCCCGGTTGAAAATCCAATAGAAAATGTTGCTTAGAAAAGGGATAAAAGAAACATAATCAGAGGGGACACCATACCATGTTTCAGGCCTTTACGTGAGTCCAACGACTTAAAGATCCTCACGTGCACGCTCATCTCAATGCCTATTGAATGAATACGCTGATTTACAAAATCAATATTATCATGCGTTCTTCATGGCAATGCCAATAAAAAGTTGATTGATGGAAATTTACTTCTAGGCACGCCAATGGCGTTCAACCCTCTCCACAGCCATCGACATTCAGTAAAGTTGCTTTCTGCCATTTCTTTTAAAAGTGCTCTAGTATATTGTTTTCTGCATAAGATTTAAAAAAAAAAAAAAAAATCCTTAGTGGCCTTGAACCACAACCTTTCAGTTAAGAATTAGTGCCAACTGATAGTACACAGAGACAACACTCCCAAATTCAGTCGCAGAGAGACTGTAGGCAGCTGCAGCTACAGTCTAATGATGTCCTCCCCCTGAGCCTTATTACCTTGTCAGGAGATGTGCTTGTGCAGAGTAGCTCTTTTGGAAGCAGTAAGCTAAAGGCTTAGAAACTGGACATGTCAAGTGTTGGAGAATTAAAACAGGATATAAGTTTGTTTTTCATGCTGTGGTGTACCAAAATTAGAGCCAAGCAAAGATGGATGAAGACAGACACCACACTCTCCTCACATACTCCTTGGTGCAAGGAGGTAATCAAATAAACAGAAAAGTAGTGGTATCGAAAGAAAACATGAGCGCTTGGTGCAGAGCTGCCTTAGCATCCGAAGGTGACTAATTTTAAACCATCAGTTTCATTTGGCTGACTAAAAATCGATTTCCTTTCATTGTCTCTTAAACTTGAGCAAATCGGCATGTCTTAAGATCAGATCTGCACACACAATTCAGAAAAGGCTGGTGCTAAGAAAGGTTTCATGACACTTAGGCAAAGTGGCATTGTTGAACTAAAAACGCACAATGGGTTAAGTAGAGGGCAGGGGCTGCACGCAAATGGTGCAAAATGTTGAGTTTGCAAACATCTAACCATTAAATCATTCCTCTTTCCATAAAAATGGCATTCTGTTTCCATTTCCATATATAACTCACGGCTATCCGTATGAATAATGCAAATCAACTGATTAATAAAATATCTTAAGATCAAACAACTCAATAGAACAGCTGCTAAAAGGAAAAGAAGAAAAAACCCTCAATGGAAAACGGGTACACCCTACTTCAGGTGCAGATGAGGACCCCAGTAAGAGACCAATACGCAAGGTAGAGTGAGCAGAGATTGGTTGAATATACGGATGAGTTAGAAAACTCAATATCATCTGCAGTGTTCCTGGACATGACTGAGAGTGTATCTGGTGAATTCTAGTGGATTGAAGATTTAATCATTCTGTATCATTCCATTTTCCGAACAACACAATGAGGCCAATTGATTAATTTATGTTGTTGCCAGTAAAAAGTCACAGATCAGTATGCAGCAGAAATCTACTCCGCTGATGCCACCTCACTTTCACCCCAGGACACCCGTACTGTACGCCCGGAAATGTGTCACTTGCTATTTGTTTAAAGTGTTCTGTTTTATGTGTGTAGTGTATTGGGATAAAAGCCCCTGGGGGAGCAGACCACCAACTCGTTAACAGACAAACAACGATTACCACAGAGACGTGTAAAAATTTTGAAAAAGCACGTCGCCAGCAGCGGCTGGCCTACACACAGTCACAATGAGATTGCACACCGCTTAAAAGGCCTAGTGAATCAAGACGAGTTGGGCACGCGTTGCAACCTGAGGGGACCCAAGCAAAGTACATTATCATATCGCAGCGAATTGCACAGTCTACAGGGAGGTGCAGGAAAGCAGTTATGCCGTGGCTCAGTGGGAGGAGGATGCCAAGAGATAAGTGGATACCATTTCTGTAGCATTAGCAAATGCATAGGTCAGCAACCATCGGTTACAAACATTGTATTCTATACACATATATCTTTGAAATTTGTTACACAGTTGGTTGGAATTTTATGGTGGATAAAGGGCATATTACGAACCTCTGCTGCTAACAACTATAACGAATGGTGCCAAAATCCACACTAAAAGGGCTAAACCTACCGTCCCAAGTCTGCAGCCACCGCAAGGCAAAATGAGGGTTAATAGAATTTAGGCAGCATAATTGAAAGTGTATCTCGTCTGTGGCACTTTCCATGAGACTATTTTCCACCTAGCAGGAGGAAAAAAATGCTGATGATGACAGAGGCACACGACATGGTTTGGTGAAGGGGTATTAGATGGCATAAAGCTGGGGTGTTTGAGAATGCTGGCAATGGTTCAGGACTGCAGGGTGGGTGAAGGTTGAAGCATGGTGTCCATGATGCTGGGCTGGAGTGTCAGGCGCGTAATAGAGTATCAAGGGTTGTGGATTGGGGTGTCGGAGGCTGGTAAATAGGGTGCTGGGTGATGCTCAGTGAGTTCTTTGTAGTGAGGAAACCAGAATCCCATGCAGCAGTCAGGTGGGGCCAACAGCGTTAAACATTTTGTTTTAGAAGAGGTTTAAAGCAACCCCAGCTGCTGCACAGAGAGATGGCAAGAGTGCCAGAGAATGTAATCTAAAGTGACTGACCTGCTTACCTGGAAACACACTTCTCACAAAGCAGTGAATGGGTTAAGGAAATCCCCAGCCGAAGCTCCCATCCTTGTGTGATGCCTTGAATTGGTGACTTTTCTACACCTACCATTGGTGGAAAACATCCTTGAGGATATGTCACAGTGGGTTGACAGAGTTTCAGTTGGTGCTGGATAGTGTCCAGACCGCTGGATAGGTATCAGAGGGTGCTTAACGGCTGTCGAGATTTCAGGATAGGGTGCCAGTTTGATGGATGTGTGCATGACAGATATTCAAGCTGTGGATGATGTCAGATCTCTGATGAACAGCTATCGGATGGTACCAAGTAGGTGTTTGAGAGGCGGCCAGGATCCAGACTCTGGGTGGGAAGAAAAATGCTG
This sequence comes from Neoceratodus forsteri, assembly GCA_016271365.2. Classification (NCBI taxonomy): domain Eukaryota; kingdom Metazoa; phylum Chordata; order Ceratodontiformes; family Ceratodontidae; genus Neoceratodus; species Neoceratodus forsteri. The sequence goes on from CM028129.1 coordinate 6,257,691, forward strand.
GACCATAGTGTCCAAGGATAGGGGTTTGAGCAGAGAACTGGACGAGGGAGGAGTAGAGATGCTGCATAGCATTTGTTGGTGGTGCGGGGAAAGGAGAATGATGTTAGAGTTTTAGCTGTACATGTTCGGTTACAAGGAGTACCCTCCAGCTGAGATGACTCTGCCAGGCATGGTGAATATAAGGCAGAGTAGCCAGCTTGAAAGCATTAGGCTGAAGATGTAAAGGTCCCGGTTGAAAATCAATAGAAAATGTTGCTAGAAGGGATAAATAAACAATCAAGATGGACACCATGCATGTTTCAGGCCTTGTGTAAGGTCCATAATAACTTCAAAGTCCTCATGTGCATTCATCTCAACGCCAATGAGTTGAATGAACCATGCTGATTTAAAAAATCAATATAATCAATGCGCGCTTCATGGTGAATGCAAAAAGTTGATTATGAGAAATTACGTACGAAACATGCAGCAATTCAATTCTCCACAGCCATCGACATCCAGTTGCTTGCCATTTTAAGAGTGCTCACATAATATTGTTTTCTGCATGAGATTATTTAAAACAAAAACAAAATGTCTTAGGTGGCCTTGAACCACCACCCAGTTAAGAATCCAGTGCCCCAACAAATAGTGCCACAGAGACCATCCAATTGGCAGAGGGAGCAACTGTAGTGCAGCTGCAGTAGCTGCACAGTCCAATGATGTCCTCTGCCTCTGAGCCTTATTACCTTGTCAGGAGATGTGCAATACCATGAGTAACTCTTTGAAGCAGTAAGCTAAAGGGCTTAACAGCCTGGTTCATGTCAAGTGTTGGAGAATTAAACGATATAAGTTTGTTTTTGCTGTGGTGTCAACAAATTAGAGCCAAACAAAGATGGGGAGACTACACCTGCCACTTCCACATATTCTTTTGCGCAAGAGGTGAATCAAAATAAACCAGAACAGTAGTGGTATCACGAAAATATGAGAACACTTGGTGCAGAGATGCCTTAGCATCCAAAGGGTGACTGATTTAAACCATCAGTTTCATTTTGGCTGATAAGAAAATCGACTTTCATTTGTCTCTTAAACTTGAGCAAATCGGATCTTAGATCAGATTGACACACACCAGAAAAGGCTGGTGCAAAAGGGTTTCATGACACTTTAGGGCAAAGTGGCATTTGAACTAAAACGCACAATGTTACAGGTGCAGCGGGAAGCTGCACTGGAAATGGCGCAAAATGTTGAGTTTACAAAACATCTAAATCCATTAAATCATTCCTTTCCATTAAAAATAATTCTGTTTCCATTTCAGATAACATCACAGGCAACATCGCATGAATAATGTGTAAATCAGCGTTAATAAATATCCTTACATATCAAACAAACTCAATAAGAACAGCTGCTAAAAGGAAAGAAAAATCCTCAATGGAAAATGCGGCATACCCTGCTTCAGAGTGCAGTGAGGACCTTCGGTTTCAAGATCATATGCAAGGTAAGTGAGCAGAGATTAAATGTACACGGATGGTTAAACTCAATATCATCTGCGGTTCCACGGACATGACTGAGGTGTATCTGTTGAATTCTAAGCCTAGTGGATTGAAAGATTTAATCATTCTGTCATTCATTTCTGAACAACATTGGCACAATTGTTAATTTATGTTGTTGCCAGTAAAAAGTCCAGATCACATAGAAATCTACTCTAATGCCAATTCCCACTTTCAAACTCTTTGTACAACAAGGCACTGTCGTTCTGGGAACATGTCAACTTGCTATTTGTTTTAAGAGTGTTCTGTTTATGTGTAGTGTATTGCAGGATAAAGCCATCCCTGGTGGCAGAACCAACAACTGAATTAACAGCCGAACGCTAACCGATTAGCCACAGAGACAGCAGCAGAAAATTTTGAAAATGTTACAGAGCCCAGCAAGGGCTGGCCTACACACCAGTTAGAGATCTGCACACTGCTTAAAAGGCCTAGTGAATCAAGACGTATTTGGGCACAGCCGTTGCACCCGAGGCAGACGTGCTAAAAGTACATTACATCATATCATCGCGAATTCAGAGTCTACAGTGAGGTGCAGGAAAGCAGTTGCAAGCAGCGCAGCGGGAGGAGGAGACGCAAGAGGATAAGTGGAATGCCATTTGTAGCATTAGAAATGCATAGCAAATTCAGCAACTATCGTAGTTACAACATTGTCATATTCCCATACATTATCTTTGAAATTCTGTTACACAGTTGGTTGGTACAAGCAAGGATAAAGATATTGGGTAACCTCTGCTGCTAGACAACTATAACGAATGGTGCCAGAAAATGACACCAAAGGGCTAAATACGGTCCTGAAGTCTGCAGCATCACTGCAAGGCAAAATGAGGGTAAACGGAATCTCTTAGAGCAGATAACTGAAAGTGTATCTCGGTGGCACTTTCCAATGGGAGACTATTTTCCAATCAAGCGGAAAAATGCTGGATGACACAGAGGCATCTGACATGGTTTCAGATGAGTATTAGATGGCACAAGCTGGGTGTTTGAGAATGCTGGCAATGGTTCAGGACTGCAGGGTGGGGTGTCAAGAGGTTGAGAAGCATAGTGTCCATGAGCAGGCTGGAGTGTCAGAGCGTGTAATAAGTATCAAGGGTTGTGGATTGGGGTGTCGGAGGCTGGTAAATGAGTGTGGTGATTGCCTAGATGAGTTCGAGGAAACCAGAGCTCCATGCAGCAGTCCAGGTGGGGCAAACAGCTTGTTAAACATTTTGTTTTAGAAGAAGGTTTAAACATAAACCCAGCTGCTGCACAGAAGATGGCAAAGTGCCAGAATGTAATCTAAAGTAGGCTGACCTCTTACCCGGAACACGCACTTCTCACAGCAGTGAATGGGGTTAAGGAAATTTCACATAGCACCTACTGAAGAACTTCTATCCTTGTGATGCCTGAATTGGTGACTCTTTCTACACCCACCATTGGTGGAAAGCATCCTTGGGATATGTCACAGTGGGTTGGACAGAGTTTCAGTTGCTGGATGAGTCTCCTAACTGCTGGATAGGGTATCAGAGGGTGCTTGGACGGAAGTCAGAGATTTGTGGATGGGGTGCCAGTTTGATGGATGGGTTGTCAGTGTGTGCATGATGGATATTCAGAGGCTGGTGGATGTCAGATCTCTGATGAACAGCGATCGGATGGTACCAAGCTGGGGTGTTTGAGAAGGCCGGCCAGGTTCGAGACTGCTGGGTGGAAGAAAAATGGGACCATGGTGTCAGGATAGAGGTTTGGAGTGTGAGAACTGACGATGGGAGAGCTAGAGAATGCTGGGCATAGCATTTGTTGGGTGTGTCGAGAGTGGGAGAATGTGATGTTGAGTTTAGCTGTACATGTCGCTTACAAGGAGTGCCTCTGAGCTGAGATGCTACCGGGCATGGCGAATATGGGCCAGAGTAGCTCAGCTTGGAAAGCATGAGGCTGAAGATTTAAGGTCCCCAGTTGAAAATCCAACGAAAATGTTGTAGAAAAGATAAAAATAAACATAATCAAGATGGACACCATGCCACGCTCAGGCCTTGTACGAGTCCTCAATGGCTAAGATCCGCATGCAAGCTCATCTCAATGCCTATTGATTGAATGACCATGCTGATTTACAAAAATCAACATAATCGTCGTTCTTCATGGCGAATGCCAAAAAAGATGATTGAGAAAGAATTTTCACAAACGACACGCAGTGTTCACCTCCACAACCATCGTACACCCGGTAGTTGCTTTCTTGCCATTTCTTTAAGAGTGCCTGCCATAATATTGTTTTCTGCATGAGATTATTTAAAAAAAAAAAAATTAGGGTGGCCGTGAATCACCAACCTGAATAAGAATCCAGTCCCCTAACTGATAGTGCCACAGAACAACATCCCAATTCAGCCCACAGGAGCAGCAACGGTGCAGCTGCAGCAGCAGCTGCACAGTCTAATGATGTCCTCCTGCCCTGAGCTCTTATTACCTTGTCAGGAGATGCTTGTGCAGCAGAGTAGTTTTGAAAGCAGTAGCTAAAAGGCTTAAGGGCTGGTTCATGTCAAGTGTTGAAATTAAAACAGGATATAAGTTTGTTTTCATGCTGTGTGTCACCGAATTTCAGAACAGCAAAGATGGATGAGGACACACCACACTCAGCCATATTCTTTGCAAGGAGAGGAATCAAAATGAAACAGAACAGTAGTGGTATGGAAAACATGAGGGCTTTATGCAGAATCTCTAGCATCCAAAGGGTGACTGATTTAAACCATCAGTTTCATTTGGCTGACTCAAATCGATTCTTTCATTTCTCTCAAACCTGAGAACAAATCGGCATCTTACGTCAGATTGACACACAATCTAGAAAAGCTGCTAAGAAAGGGTTTTCATGACACTTTAGGAAAAGTGGCATTGTTGAACTAAAACGCACGGGGTTAAGGTGCAGCGGGCTACACTGGAATGGCGCAAAATGTTGAGTTTGCAAAAACATCTAAATCCATTAAATATTCCTTTTTCCATTAAAATGGCAACCCTTTCCATTTCATATAACATCACAGGCTGCATCGTATGAATAATGTAAAATCAGCTGATTAATAAAATATCCACATGTCAAACAAACTCAACAAGAACAGCGAAAAGAAAGAGAAAATCCCTCAATGGAAAATAGGCACAATTCTCTGCTCAGTTGCAGATGAGGACCTTCTGTGGTTTCAAGAGATACATGCAAGGTAGAGTGAGCATTGGTTGAATGTGCGGATGAGTTAAACTCAATATCATCTACACGTGTTCCATCAGACATGGACTGAGGAGTATCTGTTGAATTCTAAGCCTAGTGGATTGAAAGATTTAATCATTCTGTATCATTCCATTTTCGAACAACATTGAGGGCAACAGATTAATTATGTTGCCAGTAAAAAGTCACAGATCACAGTATGGGCAAAATCCTATTGCTGATGCCACCTCACTTTCAAATTTTGTACAAAGGTACTGTACGTTCCAGAAACGGTTCTTTGCTATTTGTTTTAAGAGTGTTCTGTTTTATGTGTGTAGTGTATTGCCAGGATAAAAGCCGCCCTGGGTGGCAGAACAACCAATCGAAACAGCCAAGCGCCAACCGAGACGCCACAGAACAGTAGCATAAAATTTGAGAAAATGTTACGCAGCCAACAGCTGGCCTGCACCAGTCACAATGAGATCTGCACACTGCTTAAAAAGCCCTGTGAATCAAAGCGCTTGGGCAACGCGGTTGCAACCTGAGGGGACGGCTAAAGTACATTACATCATATCATCGCAACGCACAGTCTACAGTGAGGTGCAGGAAAGCAGTTATGCCGCGGCTCAGTGGGAGGAGGAGGATGCCAGAGGATAAGTGAATGCCATTTCGTAGCATTAGCAAATGCATAACAAACAAACTATAGCGGAGACAAACATTGTCAATTCTATACATTTATCTTGAAATTTGCTACACAGTTGGTGGGTATTTTGTGGATAAAGGCATATTGGCGCAACCTCTGCAACTAGACAACTATAACCAATGGTGCGAAATCGACACTAAAGGAGGCTAAACTACACGCGTCTGCACCCGTCACTGCAAGGCAAATGAGGGTTAATGGAATTTTAGACACAGATAATTAAGTGTATCTCGCCTGTGCACTTTCAATGGGAGCTATTTTCACCCAGCAGAGGCGTAAAATGCCGGATGTGCAGAGAGGCGCCGACATGGTTTCCAGACATAGATGGCATAAAGCTGGGGTGTTTGAGAATGCTGGCAATGGTTCAGGACTGCAAGGGGTGTCAGAAGGTTGAGAAGTATGGTGTCCATGATGCTGGGCTGGAGGTCAGGCCGCTTAATAGGTATCAAGGGGTTGTGATTGAGGTGTCAGGCTGGCAAATAGGGTGCTGGTGATTGCCTAGATGAGTTCTTTGGTGAAACCAGAGATAACAGTCCAGGTGGGAACAACAGCTTGTTAACATTTGTTTTTAAAGAAGGTTTAAAACTTGTAACCCAGCTGCTGCACAAAAGAGATGCACAGAGCAGAGAAGTAATCTAAAGTAGGCTGACCCGCTTACCCGGAAACACGCACTTCTCCTGCAACAGTGAATGGGGTTAAGGAAATTTCATATAGCGCCATACTGAAGAATCCTATCCTTGTGAGTGCCTTTGAATTGGTGACTCTTTCTACACCTACCATTGGTGAGGCATCCTTGAGGATATGTCACAGTGGTTGGACAGAGTTTCAGTTGGTGCTGGATGAGTGTCTAGACTGCCGGATAGGGTATCAGGGTGCTTGACGGATCAGAGATTTGTGGATGGGGTGCAGTTTGTTGGATGGGTTATCAGTGTGCATGACGGATATTCAGAGCTGGTGGATGAGCGTCAGATCTCTGATGAACAGCTATCGGATAGTACTAAGGTGTTTGAAAGGCCGCCAGGTTCCGAGACTGCTGGTGGAAGAAAAAATGCTGGACCATGGTGTCCAAGGATAGGGTTTGGAGATGAGAACTAGACGATGGAGGGAGCCAGAGAATGCTGGGCATAGCATTTGTTAGGTGGTGTCGGGAGTCGGAGAATGTGATGTTAACCTACATCCCTGCTGACTTATTATCTGGGTGCTGACCCACATGACTGCTCTTCTCAGTATCTGGGTGCTGACCCACATCACTGCTTTCTCAGTATCAGGATGCTGACCTTCAGCACAGCTGTCTCAGTATTTGGGTGCTGACCTACATCCCTGCTGTCTCATTTTCTTAATGCTGACTTACATCACTGTTGTCTGAGTAAATGGGTCCTGAAAGATATTTCTGCTGTCTCAAAATCTGGATTCTGATGTTCATCCCTGCTGTCTCAGTATCTGCGTGCTGACATACATCACTGCTGTCTCAGTGACTGGGAGCTGACATACATCACTCTTGTCTCAGTATTGGGGTACTCACTTACTCCCTGCTGTCTCAATATCAGGGTGGCGACCCTACATCCCTGCTGTCTCGGTATCTGGGTGCTGACCCACCTCATGCTGTATCAGTATCAGGGTGTTGACCCACAGCACAGCTACAGCTGTCTCAGTATCTGGGGCTGATCTTCATCCCTGTGTTCTCAGTATCTGGGTGATGACTAACTCTATCCTGTTTCAGAATCTGGGTGCCACCAACACCACTGCAGTCTCAATATCTGGGTGCCAACTCATCACTGCTGTCTCAGTATGTGTATGCTGACCTACATGATTGCTGTCTCAGTATCTGGGTGCTGTCCTACTTCACTACTGTCACAGTATTTGGCTGCTGACCTTCATCATTGGGGTCTCAGTATCTGTGTGTTGGCATACATCTCTGCTCTCTCGTATCGGTGTTCTCACCTACATCACTGCTGTGTCAGTATCGAGTGCTGAACTACAGTAGATCAATTCTGTCTCAGTAGCTGGGCGTTGACCACATCCCTACTGTCTCTGAATCTGGGTGCTGACCTACATAACTGCTGTCTCAGTATCTGGGTGCTGACCTCACATCCTGCTTTCTCTGAATCTGGTTGTGACCTTCATCATGGCTGTCTCACTATCAGTGTGCTGACCTACATTCCTGTTGTCTGAGAATATGGGTCCCTGACAGATATTTCTGCTGCCTCAAAATCTGAATTGATGTTGATCCCTACTGTCTCAGTATCTGGTGCTGACCCACATCCCAGCTATCTCGGTATCTGGATGCTGACCAACATCACGGCTGTCTCAGTATCTTGTTTCTGACCTACATCACTGCTGTCTCAGTTTCTGTGTGCTGACATACATCTCTGCTGTCTCAGTATCTGGATACTAACCTACATCCTTGCTATCTCAGTATCTGAGTGCTGACCTACTTCCCTGCTGTCTCAGTATCTGGGTATTCACATTCTTCCCTGATGTCTCAGTATCTGGGTGCTGACCTTCATCACTGCTGTCTCGGTATCTTGGTGCTGACCTACATCACTGCTGTTTCAGTGTCTGGGTACTCACTTACATCCCTGCTGTGTCAATACCTGGGTGCCGACCTACATCCCTGCCATCTCGGTATCTGGGTGCTGACCAACATCACTGCTGTCTCAGTTTTAGGGTGCTGACCTTTAGCACAGCTGTCTCAATATCTGGATGGTGACCTCCATCCCTGCTGTCTCAGTATCTGGATGCTGACCTACATCACTGTTGTCTGAGTAAAAGGGTATTGATAGATATTTCTGCTGTCTCACAATCTGGAATTTGATGTTCATCCCTACTTACTCAGTATCTGGGTGTTTACATTCATGACTGCTGTCTCAGTATCTGGGAGCTGATGTATCACTGCTGTTACAGTATCTGGGTGCTGACCTACATCACAGCTGTCTCAGTATCTGGATGATGACCACATCCCTGTTGTCTCAGGATCAGGGTGCCGACCCACATCACTGCTGTCTCAGTATCTCGGTGCTGACCTACTTGCCTACTGTCTCCGAATCTGTGTGCTGACCTCACATCCCTGCTGTCTCAGCATCTTGGTGCTGACCCACATCCCTGCTGTTCTCTGTACCAGGGTGCTGACCTACATCCCTGCTGTCTCTGTACCAGGGTGCTGACCTACTGGCCTGCTGTCTGTGTCTAGGTGCTGAGAAACATCCATGCTGTCTCAGTATCTTGGTGCTGACTTACATCACTGCTGTCTCATTATCTGGATGCTGACCTACATCCCTGCAGTCTCAGCATCTGGGTGCCAACCTACATCACTGCTGTCTCAGTATCTGTGTGCCAACCTACATCCCTGCTGACTCATTATCTGGGTGCTGACCTACATCACTGCTTTCTCAGCATCAGGGTGCTGACCTTCAGCACAGCTGTCTCAACATTTGGGTGCTGACCCACATCCCTGCTGTCTCATTTTCTTAATGTTGACTTACATCACTGTTGTCTGAGTAAATGAGTCCTGAAAGATATTTCTGCTGTCTCAAAATCTGGAATCTGATGTTCATCCTGCTGTCTCAGTATCTGCATGCTGACATACATCACTGCTGTCTCAGTGTCTGGAGCTGACCTACATCACTTGTCTCAGAATCGGGTACTCACCCACATCCCTGCTGTCTCAGTAACTGGGTGCTGACCTAAATCCCTGCTGTCTTGGTATCTTGGTGCTGACCTACCTCACTGCTGTATCAGTATCAGGGTGCTGACCTACAGCACAGCTGTCTCAGTATCTGGGGGCTGATCTTCATCCCTGCGTTCTCAGTATCTGGGTGATGACTCACTTCTATCCTGTTTCAGTATCTGGGTGCCGACCTACTCCACTGCTGTCTCATTCTCAGGGTGCCAACCTACATCACTGCTGTTTCAGTATTTGTATGCTGACCTACATGACTGCTGTCTCAGTATCTGAGTGCTGTCCTTCTTCACTACTGTCTCAGTATTTAGCTGCTGACCCACATCACTGGTGTCTCACTATCTGTGTGTTGGCATACATCTCTGCTGATCGGTATCGGTGTACTCACCACATCACTGCTGTGTCAGTAACAGAGTGCTGAACTACAGTAGATCAATGCTGTCACAGTAGCTGGGTGCTGACCTACATCCCTGCTGTCTCTGAATCTGGGTGCTGACCTACATGACTGCTGTCTTAGTATCTGGGTGCTGACCTACATCCCTGCTATCTCTGAATCTGGGTTTTGATCTACATGTTGGTTGTCTCACTATCTGTGTGCTGACCTACATTCCTGTTGTCTGAGAAAATGGGTCCCAACAGATATTTCTGCTGCCTCAAAATCTGGAATCTGATGTTGATCCTACTGTCTCAGTATCTGGTAATGACATATATCCCTGCTGTCTCAGTATCTGCGTGATGACCTACATCACTGCTGTCTCAGTATCTGGGTGCTGACCGAGATCCCTGCTTCGCAGTATCTGGGTGCCAACCTATATCACTGCTATCTCAGTATGTGGGTGCTGACCTACATCCCTGATGTCTCAGTATTTGGGTGCTGACCTACATCCCTGCTTCTCAGTATCTGGGTGCTGTCCTACATCCCTGCTGTCTCAGTATCTGGGTTATACCTACATCCATGGTGACTCAGTATCTGGCTGTGACCTACATCCCTGCTGTCTCAGTATCTGGGTGCTGTCCTACATCCCTGCTGTCTCAGTATCTGGGTGCTAACCTACATCCTTGGTGTCTCAGTATCTGGGTGCTGACCTACATCCCTGCTTTTTCAGTATCTGGGTGCTGACATACATCACTGCAGTCTCAGTATCTGGGTGCTGACCTTCATCCCTGCTCTCTCAGTATCTTGGTGCTGACCCGCATCCCTGCTGTCTCAGTATCTGGGTGCTGTCCTACATCCCTGCTGTCTCAGTATCTTTGTGCTACCCTACATCCCTGGTGTCTTAGTATCTGAGTGCTGACCTACATCATTGCTGTCTCAGTATCTGGGTGCTGACCTTCATCAGTGCTTTCTCAGTATTTGGGTGCTGACCTACATCAGTGCTGTCTCATTATCTGGGAGCTGACTTTCACCGCTGCTCTCTCAGTAGCTGGGTACCAACCCTAATCTTTCTGTTTCAGTATCTGGCTGCTGACCTTCATCACTGCTGTCTCAGTATCTGTGTGCTTAACTACATCTCTGCTGTCTCAGGTTCTGGGTACTAACCCACATCCTTGCTATCTCAGTATCTGAGTGAGGATCTACTTCCTACTGTCTCAGTATCTGGGTACTCACATACTTCACTGCTGTCTCAGTATCTGCATGCTGACCTACATCACTGCTGTCTCGGTATCTTGGTGCTGACCTACATCACTGCTGTTTCAATGTCTGGGTACTCACCTAAATCCCTGCTGTCTCAGTATCTGGGTTGTGACCTACATCCCTGCTGTCTCAGTATCTGGTTGCTGTCCTGCATCCCTGCTGTCTCAGTATCTGGGTGCTAACCTACATCCTTGGTGTCTCAGTATCTGGGTGCTGACCTACATCATTGCGGTGTCTCAGTATCTGGGTGCTGACCTACATCCGCATTTCTCAGTATCTGGTGCTGACATACATCACTGCTGTCTCAGTATGTGGGTGCTGACCTACATCCCTGCTGTCTCAGTATCTGGGTGCTTTCATACATCCCTGGTGTCTCAGTTCCTTGGTGCTGACCTACTTACTTGCTGTCTCAGTATCTGGGTGCTGACCTACATCACTGTTGTCTCAACATCTGGGTGCTGACCTACATCACTGTTGTCTCAATATTTTAGTGCTGACCTATAACCCTGCTGTCTAAGTATCTAGGTGCTGACCTTCATCAGTGCTTTCTCAGTATTTGAGTGCTGACCTACATCAGTGCTGTCTCAGTATCTGGGAGCTGACCTTCACCCCTGCTCTCTCAGTATCTGGGTACCATCCATAATCTCTTCTGTGTCAGTATCTGGCTACTGACCTTCATCACTGCTGTCTCAGTATCTGTGTGCTTACATACATCTCTGCTGTCTCAGATTCTGGGTAGTAACCTACATCCTTACTATCTCAGTATCTGAGTGCAGACCTACTTCCCTGCTGTCTCAGTATCTGGGTACTCACATACTTCACTGCTGTCTCAGTATCTGCATGCTGACCTTCAGCACTGCTGTCTCGGTATCTTGGTGCTGACCTACATCACTGCTGTTTCAGTGTCTGGTTACTCACCTAAATCCCTGCTGTCTCAGTATCTGGGTGCCGACCTACATCCCTGAAATCTCAGTATCTGCGTGCTGACCTACATCACTGCTATCTCAGTTTTAGGGTGCTGACCTTTAGCACAGCTCTCTCAATATCTGGGTGGTGACCTCCATCCCTGCTAAGTATCTGAATGCTGACCTACATCACTTTTGTCTGAGTAAATGGGCACTGATAGATATTTCTGCTGCCTCACAATTTGGAATTTGATGTTCATCCCTGCTGTCTCAGTATCAGGGTGCTGACATTCATGACTGCTGTCTCAGTATCTGGGAGCTTACATATCACTGCTGTCACAGTATCTGGGTGCCGACCTACATCACAGCTGTCTCAGTATCTGGTGATGACCCACATCCCTGCTGTCTCAGTATCATAGTGCTGACGTACATGACTGGAGTCTCAGTATCTCGGTGCTGACCTACTTGCCTACTGTCTCCGAATCTGGGTGCTAACCTACATCTCTGCTGCCTCAGTATCTGAGTGCTGACCTAAATCCCTGCTGTTTCAGTACCAGGGTGCTGACATACTGGCCTGCTGTCTCAGTGTCAAGGTGCTGACAAAAATCCGAGCTGTCTCAGTATCCTGGTGCTGACCTACATCCTTGCAGTCTCAGTATCAGGGTGCCGTCCTACATCACTGCTGTCTCAGTATCTGTGTGCTGACATACATCCCTGCTGACTTATTATCTGGGTGCTGACCTACATGACTGCTCTCTCAGTATCTGGGTGCTGACCTACATTACTGCTTTCTCAGTATCAGGGTGCTGACCTTCAGCACAGTTGTCTCAGCATTTGGGTGCTGACCTGCATTTCTGCTGTCTCATTTTCTTAATGCTGACTTACATCACTGTTGTCTGAGTAAATGGGTCCTGAAAGATATTTCTGCTGTCTCAAAATCTGGATTCTGATGTTCATCCCTGCTGTCTCAGTATCTGCTTGCTGACATTCCTCACTACTGTCTGAGTGTCTGGGAGCTGACATACATCACTTCTGTCTCAGTATTGGGGTACTCACTTACTTTCCTGCTGTCTCAGAATCAGGGTGCCGACCTACATCCTTGCTGTCTCGGTATCTGGGTGCTGACCTACCTCACTGCTGTATCAGTATCAGGGTGCTGACCTACAGCACAGCTACATCTGTCTCAGTATCTGGGGGCTGATCTTCATCCCTGTGTTCTCAGTATCTGAGTGATGACTCACTTCTATCCTGTTTCAGTATCTGGGTGCCGACCAACACCACTGCTGTCTCAATCTCTGGTTGCCAACCTACATCACTGCTGTCTCAGTATGTGTATGCTGACCTACATGATTGCATTCTCAGTATGTGGGTGCTGTCCTACTTCACTGCTGTCTCAGTATTTGGCTGCTGACCTTCATCACTGGTGTCTCATTATCTGTGTGTTGGCATACATCTCTGCTGTCTCGGTATCGGTGTACTCACCTACATCACTGCTGTGCCAGTATCGGAGTGCTGAACTGCAGTAGATCAATTCTGTCTCAGTATCTGGGTGTTGACCCACATCCCTGCTGTCTCTGTATCTGGGTGCTGACCTACATCCCTGCTATCTCTGAATCTGGGTTCTGACCTACATCATGGCTGTCTCACTATCAGTGTGCTGACCTACATTCCTGTTGTCTGAGAATATGGCTCCCGACAGATATTTCTGCTGCCTGAAAATCTGGAATCTGGTGCTGAACTGCAGTAGATCAATTCTGTCTCAGTATCTGGGTGTTGACCCACATCCCTACTGTCTCAGTATCTGGGTGCTGACCTACATCCCAGCTATCTCGGTATCTGGATGCTGACCAACATCACGGCTGTCTCAGTATCTGAGTGCTGACCCACTTCCCTGCTGTCTCAGGATCTGGGTATTCACATTCTTCCCTGCTGTCTCAGTATCTGGGTGCTGACCTACATCACTGCTGTCTCAGTATCTTGGTGCTGACCTACATCACTGCTGTTTCAGTGTTTGGGTACTCACCTACATCCCTGCTGTCTCAGTACCTGGGTGTCGACCTACATCCCTGCCATCTCAGTATCTGGGTGCTGACCAACATCACTGCTGTCTCAGTTTTAGGGTGCTGACCTTTAGCACAGCTGTCTCAATATCTGGGTGGTGACCTCCATCCCTGCTATCTCAGTATCTGGATGCTGACCTACATCACTGTTGTCTGAGTAAATGGGCACTGATAGATATTTCTGCTGCCTCACAATCTGGAATTTGATGTTCATCCCTACTGTCTCAGTATCTGGGTGCTTACATTCATGACTGCTGTCTCTGTATCTGGGAGCTGATGTATCTCTGCTGTTACAGTATCTGGGTGCTGTCCTACATCACAGCTGTCTCAGTATCTGGGTGATGACCCACATCCCTGCTGTCTGAGTATCGAGGTGCCGACCTCACATCACTGCTGTCTCAGTATTTTGGTGCTGACCTACATGCCTACTGTCTCCGACTCTGGTGCTGACCTGCATCACTGCTGTCTCAGCATCTGGGTGCTGACTCACATCCCTGCTGTCTCAGTACCAGGGTGCTAACATACTGGCCTGCTGTCTTTGTCTAGGTGCTGACAAACATCAGTGCTGTCTCAGTATCTTGGTGCTGACGTACATCACTGCTGTCTCGTTATCTGGGTGCTGACCTACATCCCTGCAGTCTCAGTATCTGGGTGCCGACCTACATCACTGCTGTCTCAGTATCCGTGTGCTAACCTTCATCCCTGCTGACTCATTATCTGGGTGCTGACCTACATCACTGCTTTCTCAGTATCAGGGTGCTGACCTTCAGAACAGCTGTCTCAACATTTGGGTACTGACCTACATCCCTGCTGTCTCATTGTCTTAATTCTGACTTACATCACTGTTGTCTGGGAAAATGGGTCCTGAAAGATATTTCTGCTCTCTCAAAATCTGAATCTGATGTTCATCCCTACTGTCTCTGAATCTGGGTGCTGACCTACATCACTGCTGTCTCACTATCTGTGTGCTGACCTTCATCCCTGCTATCTCTGAATCTGGGTTCTGACCTACATCATGGCTGTCTCACTATCAGTGTGCTGACCTACATTCCTGTTGTCTGAGAATATGGGTCCCGACAGATATTTCTGCTGCCTCAAAATCTGGAATCTGATGTTGATCCATACTGTCGCAGTATCTGGGTGCAGACCTATATCCCAGCTATCTCGGTATCTGGATGCTGACCACCATCACGGCTGTCTTAATATCTTGGTTCTGACCTTCATCACTGCTATCTCAGTTTCTGTGTGCTGACATGCATCTCTGCTGTCTCAGTATCTGGATACTAACCTACATCCTTGCTATCTCAGTATCTGAGTGCTGACCTACTTCCCTGCTGTCTCAGTATCTGGGTATTCACATTCTTCCCTGCTGTCTCAGTATCTGGTTGCTGACCTACAACACTGCTGTCTTGGTATCTTGTTGCTGACCTACATCACTGCTGTTTCAGTGTCTGTGTACTCACCTATATCCCTGCTGTCTCAGTACCTGGGTGCCGACCTACATCCCTGCCGTCTCGGTATCTGGGTGCTGACCAACATCACTGCTGTCTCAGTTTTAGGGTGCTGACCTTTAGCACAGCTGTCTCAGTATCTGGATGCTGACCTACATCACTGTTGTCTGAGTAAATGGGTACTGATAGATATTTCTGCTTCCTCACAATCTGGAATTAGATGTTCAACCCTTCTGTCTCAGTATCTGGGTGCTTACATTCAAGACTGCTGTCTCAGTATATGGGAGCTGATGTATCTCTGCTGTTACAGTATATGGGTGCTGACCAACATCACTGCTGTCTCAGTTTTAGGCTGCTGACCTTTAGCACAGCTGTCTCAGTATCTGGATGCTGACCTACATCACTGTTGTCTGAGTAAATGGGTACTGATAGATATTTCTGCTGCCTCACAATCTGGAATTAGATGTTCATCCCTACTGTCTCAGTATCTGGGTGCTTACATTCATGACTGCTGTCTCAGTATCTGGGAGCTGATGTATCTCTGCTGTTACAGTATCTGGTTGCTGTCCTACATCACAACTGTCTCAGTATCTGGGTGATGACCCACATCCCAGCAGTCTCAGTATCTGGGTGCCGACCTACATCACTGCTGTCTCAGTATCTGTGTGCTAACCTACATCCCTGCTGACTCGTTATCTGGGTGCTGACCTACATGACTGCTTTCTCAGTATCATGGTGCTTACCTTCAGCACAGTTGTCTCAACATTTGGGTGCTGACCTACATCCCTGCTGTCTCATTTTCTTAATGCTGACTTACATCACTGTTGTCTGAGTAAATGGGCCCTGAAAGTTATTTCTGCTGTCTCAAAATCTGGAATCTGATGTTCATCCCTGCTGTTTCAATATCTGGTTGACATACATCACTGCTGTCTCAGTGTCTGGGAGCTGACATACATCACTTCTGTCTCAGTATCGGGTACTCACCTACATCCCTGCTGTCTCAGTAACTGGGTGCTAACCACATCCCTGCTGTCTTGGTATCTGGGTGCTGACCTACCTCACTGCTGTATCAGTATCAGGGTGCTGACCTACAGCACAGCTGTCTCAGTATCTGGGGACTGATCTTCATCCCCGTTCTCAGTATCTTGGTGATGACTCACTTCTATCCTGTTTCAGTATCTGGGTGCTGACCTACACCACTGCTGTCTCAATCTCTGGGTGCCAATCTACATCACTGCTGTCCCAGTATTTGTATGCTGACCTACATGACTGCTGTCTCAATATGTGGGTGCTGTCCTTCTTCACTACTGTCTCAGTATTTGGCTGCTGACCTACATCACTGGTGTCTCACTATCTGTGTGTTGGCATACATCTCTGCTGTCTCGGTATCGGTGTACTCACCGACATCCCTGCTGTCTCATTTTCTTAAGGCTGACTTACATCACTGTTGTCTGAGTAAGTGGGTCCGGAAAGATATTTCTGCTGTCTCAAAATCTGGATTCTGATGTTCATCCCTGCTGTCTCAGTATCTGCCTGCTGACATACATCACTGCTGTCTCAGTGTCTGGGAGCTGACATACATCACTTCTGTCTCAGTATTGGGGTACTCACTTACTTCCCTGCTGTCTCAGAATCAGGGTGCCGACCTACATCTCTGCTGCCTCAGTATCTGGGTCCTGACCTACCTCACTGCTGTATCAGTATCAGGGTGCTGACCTACAGCACAGCTACAGCTGTCTCAGTATCTGGGAGCTGATCTTCATCCCTGCGTTCTCAGTATCTGGGTGATGACTCACTTCTATCCTGTCTCAATCTCTGGGTGCCAACCTACATGACTGCTGTCTCAGTATGTGTATGCTGACCTACATGACTGCTGCCTCAGTATCTGGGTGCTGTCCTACTTCACTGCTGTCTCAGTATTTGGCTGCTGACCTTCATCACTGGTGTCTCAGTATCTGTCTGTTGGCATACATCTCTACTCTCTTGGTATCGGAGTACTAACCTA
The DNA here is from genome assembly GCA_016271365.2 of Neoceratodus forsteri. Lineage (NCBI taxonomy): Eukaryota > Metazoa > Chordata > Ceratodontiformes > Ceratodontidae > Neoceratodus > Neoceratodus forsteri. Next base: position 6,274,804 of record CM028129.1, read on the forward strand.
CATCACTGCTGTGTCAGTATCGGAGTGCTGAACTACAGTAGATCAATTCTGTCTCAGTAGCTGGGTGCTGACCTACATCCCTGCTGACTCTGAATCTTGGTGCTGACCTACATCACTGCTGTCTCAGTATCTGGGTGCTGACCTACATCCCTGCTATCTCTTAATCTGGGTTCTGACCTACATCATGGCTGTTTTACTATCAGGGTGCTGACCTACATTCCTGTTGTCTGAGAATATGGGTCCCGACAGATATTTCTGCTGCCTCAAAATCTGGATTCTGATGTTGATCCCTACTGTCTCAGTATCTGTGTGCTGACATACATCACTGCTGTTTTAGTATCTGGGAGCTGATCTACATCACTGCTGTCTCAGTATCTGGGTGCCGACCTACAATCACTGCTGTATTAGTATCTGGGTGCTGAGCCACATACCTGCTGTCTCAGTATCTGGGTGCCGACCTACATCAGTGCTGTCTCAAAATCTGGGTACCCCCCTACATCACTGCTGTCCCTGTAGACTGGGTGCTGACCTACATGCCTGCTGTCTCAGTTTCTGGGTGCTGACCTACATCCTTTCTGTCTCAGTATCTGGGTGCTGTCCTACATTAATGCTGTCTCAGTATCTGGGTGCTGACCTACATCCCTGCTGTCTCAGTATCTGGATGCTGACCTACTTCAATGTAGTCTCAATATCTGGGTGGTGACCTACATCCCTCTTGTCTCATTATCTGGGTGCTGACCTTCATCAATACTGTCTCCGCATCTGGGCGCTGACCTACATCCCAGCTATCTCAGTATCTGGATGCTGACCTACTTCACTGTTGTCTTACTATCTGGGTAGTGGCCTACATCCCTGTTGTCTCAGTAACTGGGTGCTGACCTTCATCAATACTTACTCAATATCTGGGTGCTGACCTACATCCCAGCTATCTCAGAATCTGGATGCTGACCTACATCATGGTTGTCTCAAAATCTGGATTCCGACCTTCATCACTGCTGTCTCAATATCTGGTTGCTGACCTTCATCCCTGCTGTCTCAGTATCTTGATGCTGACCTACTTCACTGTTGTCTCAATATCTGGGTTGTAACCTACATCCCTGTCGTCTCAGTATCTGGGTGTTGACCTTCATCAATACTGTCTCAGTATCTGGGTGCTGAACTACATCCCAGCTATCTCGGTATCTGGATGCTGACCAACATCACGGCTGTCTCAATATCTTGGTTCTGACCTACATCACTGCTGTCTCAGTTTCTGTGTGCTGACATACATCTCTGCTGTCTCAGTATATGGATACTAACCTACATCTTTGCTATCTCAGTATCTGAGTGCTGACCTACTTCCCTGCTCTCTCAGTATCTGGGTATTCACATTCTTCCCTGCTATCTCAGTATCTGGGTGCTGTCCTGCATCCCTGCTGTCTCAGTATCTGGGTGCTAACCTACATCCCTGGTGACTCAGTATCTGGGTTGTGACCTACATCCCTGCTGTCTCAGTATCTAGGTGCTTTCCTACATCCCTGCTGTCTCAGTATCTGGGTGCTAACCTACATCGCTGGTGTCTCAGTATCTGGGTGCTGACCTACATCATTGCGGTCTCAGTATCTGGGTGCTGACCAACATCCCTCCTTTCTCAGTATCTTGGTGCTGACATACATCACTGCTGTCTCAGTATGTGGGTGCTGACCTACATCCCTGCTGTCTCAGTATCTGGGTGCTATCCTACATCCCTGGTGTCTCAGTATCTGAGTGCTGACCTACATCATTGCTGTCTCAGTATTTGGGTGCTGTCCTTCGCCCCTGCTATCTCTGTATCTGGATGCTGACCTACATCACTGTTGTCTCAACATCTGGGTGCTGACCTACATCACTGTTGTCTCAATATCTTGGTGCTGACCTACATCCCTGCTGTCTATGTATCTAGGGTGCTGACCTTCATCAGTGCTTTCTCAGTATTTGGGTGCTGACCTTCATCAGTGCTGTCTCAGTATCTGGGAGCTGACCTTCACCCCTGCTCTCTCATTATCTGGGTACCAACCATAATCTCTTCTGTGTCAGTATCTGGCTGCTGACCTTCATCACTGTCTCAGTATCTGTGTGCTTTCATACACCTCTGCTGTCTCAAATTCTGGGTACTTACCCACATCCTTTCTATCTCAGTATCTTAGTGTGGACCTACTTCCTGCTGTCTCAGTATCTGGGTACTCACATACTCACTGCTGTCTCAGTATCTGCATGCTGACCTACATCACTGCTGTCTCGGTATCTTGGTGCTGACCTCACATCACTGCTGTTTCAGTGTCTGGGTACTCACCTAAATCCCTGCTGTCTCAGTATCTGGGTGCCGACCTCCATCCCTGCCATCTCGGTATCTGGATGCTGAACTACATCACTGCTGTCTCAGTTTTAGGGTGCTGACCTTTAGCACTCCTCTCTCAATATCTGGGTGGTGACCTCCATCCCTGCTAAGTATCTGGTTGCTAACCTACATCACTGTTGTCTGAGTAAATGGGCACTGATAGATACTTCTGCTGCCTCACAATCTAGAATTTGATGTTCATCCCTTCTGTCTCAGTATCTGGGTGCTGACATTCATGACTGCTGTCACAGAATCTGGGAGCTGATGTATCACTGCTGTCACAGTATCTGGGTGCCGACCTACATCACAGCTGTCTCAGTTTCTGGGTCATGACCCACATCCCTGCTGTCTCAGTATCATGGTGCCGACCTACATGACTGCTGTCTCAGTATCTCGGTGCTGACCTACTTGCCTACTGTCTCCGAATCTGGGTACTGACCTACATCTCTGCTGTCTCAGTATCTGGGTGCTGACCTAAATCCCTGCTGTCTCAGTACCAGGGTGCTGACCTACTCACCTGCTGTCTCAGTGTCTAGGTGCTGACAAACATCCGAGCTGTCTCAGTATCTGGGAGTTGAACTACATCACTGCTGTCTCAGTATCTGGGTGCCGACCTACAATCACTGCTGTCTCAGTATCTGGGAGCTGACCCACATCCCTGCTGTCTCAGTACTGGGTGCTGACCTACATCATTGCGGTCTCAAAATCTGGGTACCGACCTACATCACTGCTGTCCCTGTATCTGGATGCAGACCTACATGCCTGCTGTCTCAGTGTCTGGGTGCTGACCTACATCCTTTCTGTCTCAGTATCTGGGTGCTGTCCTACATTACTGCTGTATCAGTATCTGGGTGTTGACCTACATCCCTGCTGTCTCAGTATGTGGATGCTGACCTACTTCACTGTTGTCTCAATATCTGGGTGGTGACCTTCATCCCTCGTGTCTCAGTATCTGGTGCTGACCTATCAATACTGTCTCAGTATCTGGTGCTGACCTACATCTCAGCTACCTCAGTATCTGGATGCTGACCTACTTCACTGTTGTCTCACTATCAGGGTAGTGACCTACATCCCTTTTGTCTCAGTATCTTGGTGCTGACCTTCATCAATACTTTCTCAGTATCTGGGTGCTGACCTACATCTCAGCTATCTCAGTATCTGGATGCTGACCTACTTCTCTGTTGTCTCACTGTCTTGGTAGTGACCTACATCCCTGTTGTCTCAGTATCTGAATGCTGACCTACATCATGGTTGTCTCAATATCTGGGTTCCGACCTTCATCACTGCTGTCTCAATATCTGGGTGCTGACCTACATCCCTGCTGTCTCAGTATCTGGGTACTGATCTACATCACTGATGTCTCAGTATCTGGGTGTTGACCTACATCCCTGCTGTCTCAGTATCTGGATGCTGACTTACTTCACTGTTGTCTCAATATCTGGGGTGTGACCTACGTCCCTGCCGACTCAGTATCTGGGTGCTGACCTTCATCAATACTGTCTCAGTAGCTGGGTGCTGACCTATATGCCAGCTATCTCAGTATCCGGATGCTGACCAACATCACGGCTGTCTCAATATCTGGGTGCTGATCTTCTTCTCTGCTTTCTCAGTATCTTGGTGCTGTCCTACATACCTTCTGTCTCATTATCTGGGTGCCGACCTCAATCTCTGCTATGTCAGTATCTTGCAGCTGACCTACATCACTGCTGTCTCAGTATCTGTGTGCTGACATACATCTCTGATGTCTCAGTAACTGGGTACTCACCTACATCCTTGCTATCTCAGTATCTGAGTTCTGACCTAGATCCCTGCTGTCTCAATATCTGGGTACTCACATTCTTCCCTACTGTCTTAGTATCTGGGTGCCACTTCACATCCCTGCTGTCTCGCATCTGGGTGTTGATTCACATTATTGCTTTCATGAATCAGGGTTCTGACCTTAGCTCAGCTCTCTCTCTATCTGGATGCTGACCTACATCCCTGCTGTCTCAGTATGTGGATGCTGACCTACATCACTGTTGTCTGAGTAAATGGGTCCTGACAGATATTTCTGCTGCCTCAAAATTTGGAATCTGATGTTCATCCCTGCTGTCACAGTATCTGAGTGCTGATATACAATCCTGCTGTCTCAGTATCTGGCTGCTGACATACATCACTGCTGTCTCAGAATCTGGGTACTGATCTACATCACTGTTGTCTCAGAATCTGGGTACTGACCTAAATCTCAGCTGTCTCAGTATCTGGGTGATGACCCACATCCCTGCTGTCTCAGTGTCAGGGTGCCGACCTACATCACTGCTGTCTCTGTGTCTGGGTGCTGACCTACATCCCTGCTGTCTCACTACCAGGGTGCTGACCTACTGGCCTGCTGTTTCAGTGTCTTGGTGCTGACAAACATCCGTGTTGTCTCAGTATCTTGGTGCTGACCTACATCACTGCTGTCTCATTATCTGGGTGCTGACCTACATCCCTGCAGTCTCAGTATCTGGGTGCTGACCTACATCACTGTTGTCTGAGTAAATGGGTACTGATTGATATTTCTGCTGCCTCACAATCTGAATTTGATCTTCATCCCTACTGTCTCAGTGGCTGGGTGCTTACATTCATGACTGCTGTCTCAGTATCTGGGAGCTGACATATCAGTGCTGTCACAGTATCTGGGTGCTGACCTCACATCTCAGCTGTCTCAGTATCTGGGTGATGATCCACATCCCTGCTGTCTCAGTGTCAGGTGCCGACCCACATCACTGCTGTCTCTGTGTCTGGGTGCTGACCTACATCCCTGCTGTCTCACTCACCAGGGTGCTGACCTACTGGCCTGCTGTTTCAGTGTCTTGGTGCTGACAAACATCCGTGTTGTCTCAGTATCTTGGTGCTGACCTACATCACTGCTGTCTCATTATCTGGTGCTGACCTACATCCCTGCAGTCTCAGTATCTGGGTGCTGACCTAGATCACTGCTGTCTCATTATCTTTGTGCTGACCTACTTGCCTACAGTCTCCGAATCTGGTGTTGACCCACATCCCTGCGCCAAGGCACCAGGGTGCTGACCTACTGGCCTGTTGTCTCAGTGTCTAGGTGCTGACAAACATCTGTGCTGTCTCAGTATCTTGGTACTGATCTACATCACTGCTGTCTCATTATCTGGGTGCTGACCTACATCCTTGCAGTCTCAGTATCTGGGTGCCGACCTACATCTCTGCTGTCTCAGTATCTGTGTGCTAACGTACATCCCTGCTGACTCACTATCTGGGTGCTGACCTACATCACTGCTTTCTCAGTATCAGGGAGCTGACCTTCAGCACAGCTGTCTCAGCATTTGGGTGCTGACCTACATCCCTGCTGTCTCATTTTCTTAATGCTGTCTTATATCACTGTTGTCTGAGTAAATGAGTCCTAAAAGATATTTCTCCTGTCTCAAAATCTGGAATCTGATGTTCATCCCTGCTGTCTCAGTATCAGCGTGCTGACATACATCACTGCTGTCTCAGTGTTTGGGAGATGACCTACATTACTTCTGTCTCAGTATCGGGGTACTCACCTACATCCCTGCTGTCTCAGTATCTGGGTGCCGACCTACATCACTGCTGTCTCAGTATCTGTGTGCTAACCTTCATCCCTGCTGACTCATTATCTGGGTGCTGACCTATATCACTACTTTCTCAGTATCAGGTGCTGACCTTACACTGCTGTTTCAACATCTGGGTGCTGAGCTACATCACTGTTGTCTCAATATCTTGCTGCTGATCTACATCCCTGCTGTCTAAGTATCTTGGTGCTGACCTTCATCAGTGCTTTCTCAGTATTTGGGTGCTGACCTACATCAGTGCTGTCTCAGTATCTGGGAGCTGACCTTCACCCCGCTCTCTTAGTATCTGGGTACCAACGATAATCTCTTATGTGTCAGTATCTGGCTGCAACCTTCATCACTGCTGTCTCCAGTATCTGTGTGCTTACATACATCTCTGTCTCAGATTCTGGGTACTAACCTAAATCCTTGCTATCTCAGTATCTGAGTGCGGACCTACTTCCCTGCTGTCTCAGTATCTAGGTACTCACATACTTCCCTACTGTCTCAGTATTTGCATGCTGTCTTGGTATCTTGGTGCTGACCTACATCACTGCTGTTTCAGTGTCTGGGTACTCACCTACATCCCTGCTGTCTGAGTATCTGGGTGCCGACCTACATCCCTGCTGTCTCAGTATGTGGATGCTTACCTACATCACTGTTGTCTGAGTAAATGGGTCCTGACAGATATTTCTGCTGCCTCAAAATCTGGAATCTGATGTTCATCCCTGCTGTCACAGTATCTGAGTGCTGATATACAATCCTGCTCTCTCAGTATCTGGCTGCTGACATACATCACTGCTGTCTCAGAATCTGGGTACTGACCTACATCACTGTTGTCTCAGTATCTGGGTACTGACCTACATCACTGTTACCTCAGTATCTGGATGCTGACCTACATCACTGTTGTCTGAGTAAATGGGTACTTATAGATATTTCTGCTGCCAGATAATCTGGAATTTGATGTTCATTACTACTGTCTCAGTAGCTGGGTGCTTACATTCATGACTGCTGTCTCAGTATCTGGGAGCTGACGTATCACTGCTGTCACAGTATCTGGGTGCTGACCTACATAACAGCTGTCTCAGTATCTGGGTGATGACCCACATCCCTGCTGTCTCAGTATCAGGGTGCCGACCTACATCACTGCTGTCTCTGTATCTGGGTGCTGACCTTCATCCCTGCTGTTTCATTACCAGGGTGCTGACCTACTGGCCTGCTGTCTCAGTGTCTAGGTGCTGACAAACATCCATGTTGTCTCAGTATCTTGGTGCTGACCTACATCCCTGCAGTCTCAGTATCTGGGTGCCGACCTAGATCACTGCTGTCTCAGTATCTTGGTGCTGACCTACATGCCTACAGTCTCAGTATCTGGGTGCCAACCTACATCTCTGCTGTCTCAGTATCTGTGTGCTAACCTACATCCCTGCTGACTCATTATCTGGGTGCTGACCTACATCACTGCTTTCTCAGTATCAGGGTGCTGACCTTCAGCACAGCTGTCTCAGCATTTGGGTGCTGACCTTCATCACTGCTGTCTCATTTTCTTAATGCTGACTTACATCACTGTTGTCTGAGTAAATGGGTCCTAAAAGATATTTCTGCTGTCTCAAAATCTGGAATCTGATGTTCATCCCTGCTGTCTCAGTATTGGCGTGTTGACATACATCACTGCTGTCTCAGTGTCTGGGAGATGACCTACATGACTTCTGTCTCAGTGTCGGGGTACTCACCTACATCCCTGCTGTCTCAGTATCTGAGTGCTGACCTATCTCACTGCTGTATCAGTATCAGGGTGCTGACCTACAGCACAGCTGTCTCAGTATCTGGGGGCTGATCTTCATCCCTGCGTTCTCAGTATCTGGGTGATGACTCACTTCTATCCTGTTTCATTATCTGGGTGCAGACCTACACCACTGCTGTCTCATTCTCTGGGTGCCAACCTACATCACTGCTGTCTCAGTATTTGTATGCTGGCCTACATGACTGCTGTCTTAGTATCTGGGTGCTGTCCTACTTCACTGCTGTCTCAGTATCTGGCTGCTGACCTACATCACTGGTGGCTCACTATCTGTGTGTTGGCATACATCTCTGCTGTCTCTGTATCGGTGTACTCACCTACATCACTGTTGTCAGTATCAGAGTGCTGAACTACAGTAGATCAAAGCTGTCACAGTAGCTGGGTGCTGACCTACATCCCTGCTGTCTCTGAATCTGGGTGCTGACCTACATCACTGCTGTCTCAGTACCTAGGTGCTGACCTACATCCCTGCTATCTCTGAATCTGGTTTCTGACCTACATCCTGGTTGTCTCACTATCAGTGTGCTGACCTACATTCCTGTTGTCTGAGAAAATGGGACCCGACAGATATTTCTGCTTCCTCAAAATCTGGAATCTGATGTTAATCCCTACTGTCTCAGTATCTGGGTGCTGACATAAATCACAGCTGTTTTAGTATCTGGGAGCTGATCTACATCACTGCTGTCTCAGTATCTGGGTGCCAACCAACAATCACTGCTGTCTTAGTATCTGGGTGCTGACCCACACCCCTGCTGTCTCAGTATCTGGGTGCCGACCTATATCAATGCTGTCTCAAAATCTGGGTACTGAGCTACATCACTGCTGTCCCTGTATCTGGGTGCTGACCTACATGCCTGCTGTCTCAGTGTCTGGGTGCTCACCTACATCCTTTCTGTCTCAGTATCTGGGTGCTGTCCTACATTACTGCTGTCTCAGTATCTGGGTGCTGACCTATGTTCCTGCTGTCTCAGTATCTGGATGCTGACCTACTTCACTGTTGTCTCAATATCTGGGTGGTGACCTACATACCTCTTGTCTCAGTATCTGGGTGCTGACCTTCATCAATACTGTCTCAGTATCTGGGTGCTGACCTACATCCCAGCTATCTCAGTATCTGGATGCTGACCTACTTCACTGTTGTCTTACTATCTGGGTAGTGAACTACATCCCTGTTGTCTCAGTAACTGGGTGCTGACCTCCATTAATACTGTCTCAGTATCTGGGTGCTGACCTACATCCCAGCTATCTCAGAATCTGGATGCTGACCTACATCATGGTTGTCTCAATGTCTGGGTTCCGACCTTCATCACTGCTGTCTCAGTATCTGGGTGCTGACCTACATCCCTGCTGTCTCAGTATCTGGGTACTGATCTACATCACTGCTGTCTCAGTATCTGGGTGCTGACCTACATACCTGCTGTCTCAGTATCTGAATGCTGACCTACTTCACTGTTGTCTCAATATCTGGATTGTGACCTACATCCCTGTCATCTCAGTATCTGGGTGCTGACCTTCATCAATATTGTCTCAGTATCTGGGTGTTGAACTACATCCCAGCTATCTCAGTATCTGGATGCTGGCCAACATCACAGCTGTCTCAGTATCTTGGTTCTGACTTACACCACTGCTGTCTCAGTTTCTGTGTGCTGACATACATCTCTGCTCTCTCAGTATCTGGGTACTAACCTACATACTTGCTATCTCAGTATCTGAGTGCTGACCTACTTCCCTGCTGTCTCAGTATCTGGGTACTCACATTCTTCCCTGCTGTCTCAGTATCTGGGTGCTGACCTACATCACTGCTGTCTCGGTATCTTGGTGCTGACTTATATAACTGCTGTTTCAGTGTCTGGGTACTGACCTACATCCCTGCTGTCTAAGTATCTGGGTCCTGACCTACATCCCTGCCATCTCGATATCTGGGTGTTGACCAACATCACTGCTGTCTCAGTTTTAGGGTGCTGACCTTTAGCACAGCTGTCTCAATATCTGGGTGGTGACCTCCATCCCTGCTGTCTCAGTATCTGGGTGCTGACCTGCATCACTGTTGTCTGAGTAATTGGGCACTGATAGATATTTCTGCTGCCTCACAATCTGGAATTTGATGTTCATTACTACTGTCTCAGTATCTGGGTGCTTACATTCATGACTGCTGTCTCAGTATCTGGTAGCTGATGTATCACTGCTGTCACAGTATCTGGGTGCTGACCTACATCACAGCTGTCTCAGTATCTGGGTGATGACCCACATCCTTGCTGTCTCAGTATCAGAGTGCCGACCTACATCACTGCTGTCTCAGTATCTTGGTGCTGACCTACTTGCCTACTGTCTCCGAATATGGGTGCTGACCTACATCCCTGCTGTCTCAGCATCTGGATGCTGACCTACATCCCTGCTGTCTCAGTACCAGGGTGCTAACCTAATGGCCTGCTGTCTGTGTCTAGGTGCTGACAAACATCCGTGCTGTCTCAGTATCTTGGTGCTGATGTACATCACTGCTGTCTCATTATCTGGGTGCTGACCTACATCCCTACAGTCTCAGTATCTGGGTGCCGACCTACATCACTGCTGTCTCAGTATCTGTGCTAACCTACATCCCTGCTGACTCATTATCTGGGTGCTGACCTACATCACTGCTTTCTCAGTATCAGGGGTGCTGACCTTCAGGACAGCTGTCTCAGCATTTGGGTGCTGACCTACATCACTGCTGTCTCATTTTCTTAATGCTGACTTACATCACTGTTGTCTGAGTAAATGGGTCCTAAAAGATATATCTGCTGTCTCAATATCTGGAATCTGATGTTCATCCCTTCTGTCTCAGTATCAGCGTGCTGACATACATCACTGCTGTCTCAGTGTCTGGGAGATGACCTACATTACTTCTGTCTCAGTATCGGGGTACTCACCTACATCCCTGCTGTCTCAGTATCTGGGTGCTGACCTACCTCACTGCTGTATCAGTATCAGGGTGCTGACCTACAGCACAGCTGTCTCTGTATCTGGGGGGCTGATCTTCATCCCTGCATTCTCAGTATCTGGGTGATGACTCACTTCTATCCTGTTTCATTATCTGGGTGCTGACCTACATCACTGCTGTCACAATCTCTGGGTGCCAACCTACATCACTGCTGTCTCAGTATTTGTATGCTGACCTACATGACTGATGTCTCAGTATCTGGGTGCTGTCCTGCTTCACTGCTGTCTCAGAATGTGGCTGCTGACCTACATCACTGGTGTCTCACTATCTGTGTGTTGGCATACATCTCTGCCGTCTCTGTTTCAGTGTACTCACCTACATCACTGTTGTCAGTATCAGAGTGCTGAACTACAGTAGATCAATGCTGTCACAGTAGCTGGGTGCTGACCTACATCCCTGCTGTCTCTGAATCTGGGTGCTGACCTACATCACTGCTGTCTCAGTACCTAGGTGCTGACCTATCCCTGTTATCTCTGAATCTGGTTTCTGACCTACATCCTGGTTGTCTCACTATCAGTGTGCTGATCTACATTCTTGTTGTCAGAGAAAATGGGTCCCGACAGATATTACTGCTGCCTCAAAATCTGGAATCTGATGTTGATCCCTACTGTCTCAGTATCTGGGTGCTGACATAAATCACTGCTGTTTTAGAATCTGGGAGCTAATCTACATCACTGCTGTCTCAGTATCTGGGTGCCGATCAACAATCACTGCTGTCTTAGTATCTGGGTGCTGACCCACATCCCTGCTGTCTCAGTATCTGGGTGCCGACCTACATCAATGCTGCCTCAAAATCTGGGTACTGACCTACATCACTGCTGTCTCTGTATCTGGGTGCTGACCTACATGCCTCCTGTCTCTGTGTCTGGGTGCTCACCTACATCCTTTCTGTCTCAGTATCTGGGTGCTGTCCTACATTACTGCTATCTCAGTATCTGGGTGCTGACCTATGTTCCTGCTGTCTCAGTATCTGGATGCTGACCTACTTCACTGTTGTCTCAATATCTGGGTGGTGACCTACATCCCTCTTGTCCCAGTATCTGGGTGCTGACCTTCATCAATACTGTCTCAGTATCTGGGTGCTGACCTACATCCCAGCTATCTCAGTATCTGGATGCTGACCTACTTCACTGTTGTCTTACTATCTGGGTAGTGACCTACATTCCTGTTGTCTCAGTAACTGGGTTCTGACCTTCATCAATACTGTCTCAGTATCTGGGTGCTGACCTACATCCCAGCTATCTCAGAATCTGGATGCTGACCTACATCATGGTTGACTCAATATCAGGGTTCCTACCTTCATCACTGCTGTCTCAGTATCTGGGTGCTGTCCTACATCCCTGCTGTCTCAGTATCTGGGTACTGATCTACATCACTGCTGTCTCAGTATCTGGGTGCTGACCTACATACCTGCTGTCTCAGTATCTGGATGCTGACCTACTTCACTGTTGTCTCAATATCTGGTTGTGACCCACGTCCCTGTCATCTCAGTATCTGGGTGCTGATCTTCATCAATACTGTCTCAGTATCTGGGTGCTGAACTACATCCCAGCTATCTCAGTATCTGAATGCTGGCCAACATCACGGCTGTCTCAGTATCTTGGTTCTGATCTACACCACTGCTGTCTCAGTTTCTGTGTGCTGACATACATCTCTGCTGTCTCAGTATCTGGGTACTAACCTACATCCTTGCTATCTCAGTATCTGAGTGCTGACCTACTTCACTGCTGTCTCAGTATCTGGGTACTCACATTCTTCCCTGCTGTCTTAGTATCTGGGTGCTGACCTACATCACTGCTGTCTCGGTATCTTGGTGCTGACCTGCATCACTGCTGTTTCAGTGTCTGGGTACTGACCTACATCCCTGCTGTCTAAGTATCTGGGTGCTGACCTACATCCCTGCCATCTCGGTATCTGGGTGCTGACCAACATCACTGCTGTCTCAGTTTTAAGGTGCTGACCTTTAGCACAGCTGTCTCAATATCTGGATGGTGACCTCCATCCCTGCTGTCTAAATATCTGGATGCTGACCTACATCACTGTTGTCTGAGTAAATGGGGACTGATAGATATTTCTGCTGCCTCACAATCTGGAATTTGATGTTCATTACTACTGTCTCAGTATCTGGGTGCTTACATTCATGACTGCTGTCTCAGTATCTGGTAGCTGATGTATCACTGCTGTCACAGTATCTGGGTGCTGACCTACATCACAGCTGTCTCAGTATCTGGGTGATGACCCACATCCTTGCTGTCTCAGTATCAGGGTGCCGACCTACATCACTGCTGTCTCAGTATCTCGGAGCAGACCTACTTGCCTACTGTCTCCGAATATGGGTGCTGACCTACATCCCTGCTGTCTCAGCATCTGGATGCTGACCTACATCCCTGCTGTCTCAGTACCAGGGTGCTGACCTACTGGCCTGCTGTCTGTGTCTAGGTGCTGACAAACATCCGTGCTGTCTCAGCATCTTGGTGCTGATGCACATCACTGCTGTCTCATTATCTGGGTGCTTACCTACTTCCCTGCAGTCTCAGTATTTGGGTGCCGACCTACATCACTGCTGTCTCAGTATCTGTGTGCTAACCTACATCCCTGCTGACTCATTATCTGGGTGCTGACCTACATCACTGCTTTCTCAGTATCAGGGTGCTGACCTTCAGCTCAGCTGTCTCAGCATTTGGGTGCTGACCTACATCCCTGCTGTCTCATTTTCTTAATGCTGACTTACATCACTGTTGTCTGAGTAAATGGGTCCTGAAAGATATTACTGCTATCTCAAAATCTGGAATCTGATATTCATCCTTGCTGTCTCAGTATCTGCATGCTGACACATACATCACTGCTGTCTCACTGTCTGGGGCTGCCTACATCACTTCTGTCTCAATATCCAGGTACTCAACTACATCCCTGCTGTTTCAGTATCTGGTACTAACCTACATCCTTGTTATCTCAGTATCTGAGTGCTGACCTACTTCCCTACTGTCTCAGTATCTAAGGTACTCACATTCTTCCTGCTGTCTCAGTATCTGGTGCGGCCTACATCACTGCTGTCTTGGTATCTTGGTGCTTGACATACTTCACTGCTGTTTCAGTGTCTGGGTACTCACCTACATCCCTGCTTTCTCTGTATCTGGGTGCCGACCTACATCCCTGCCATCTTGGTATCTGGGTGCTGACCAACATCACTGCTGTCTCAGTTTGAGGGTGCTGAACTTTAGCACAGCTGTCTCAATATCTGGGTGGTGACCTCCATCAATGCTGTCTCAGTATCTGGATGCTGACCTACATCACTGTTGTCCGAGTAAATGGGTACTGATAGATATTTCTGCTGCCTCACAATCTGGAATTTGATGTTCATCCTTACTGTCTCTGTATCTGGGTGCTTACTTTCATGACTGCTGTCTCAAGTATCTGGCTGGCGTATCACTGCTGTCACAGTATCTGGGTGCTGACCTACATCACAGCTGTCTCAGTATCTGGGTGATGACCCACATCCTGCTGTCTCAGTATCAGGGTGCTGACCTACTGGCCTGCTGTCTCCGAATCTAGGTGCTGACCTACATCCCTGCTGTCTCAGTACCAGGGTGCTGACCTACTGGCCTGGTGTCTGTGTCTAGGTGCTGACAAACATCTGTGCTGTCTCAGTATCTTGGTGCTGACATACATCACTGCTGTCTCATTATCTGGGTGCTGACCTACATCCCTGCTGTCTCAGTATCTGGGTGCCGACCTACATCTCTGCTGTCTCAGTATCTGTGTGCTAACCTACATCCCTGCTGACTCATTATCTGGGTGCTGACCTGTATCACTGCTTTCTCAGTATCAGGGTGCTGACGTTCAGCACAGCTGTCTCAACATCTGGGTGCTGACCAACATCACTGTTGTCTCAATATCTTGCTGCTAACCTACATCCCTGCTGTCTAAGTATCTTGGTGCTGACCTTCATCAGTGCTTTCTCAGCATTTGGGTGCTGACCTACATCAGTGCTGTCTCAGTATCTGGGAGCTGACCTTCACTTCTGCTCTCTTAGTATCTGGGTACCAACCATAATCTCTTCTGTGTCAGTATCTGGCTGCTGACCTTCATCACTGCTGTCTCAGTATCTGTGTGCTTACATACATCTCTGCTGTCTCAAATTCTGGGTACTAACCTACATCCTTGCTATCTCAGTATCTGAGTGCGGACCTACTTCCCTGCTGTCTCAGTATCTGGGTACTCACATACATCCCTGCTGTCTCAGTATTTGTGTGCTGACCTACATCACTGCTGTTTTGGTTACTTGGTGCTGACCTACATCACTGCTGTTTCAGTGTCTGGGTACTCACCTACATCCCTGCTGTCTGAGTATCTGGGTGCCGACCCACATCCCTGTCATCTCGGTATCTGGGTGTTGACCTATATCACTGCTGTCTCAGTTTTAGGGTGCTGACCTTTAGCACAGCTCTCTCAATATCTGGGTGGTGACCTCCATCCCTGCTAAGTATCTGGATGCTGACCTACATCACTGTTGTCTGAGTAAATGGGTCCTGAAATATTTTTCTGCTGTCTCAAAATCTGGAATCTGATGTTCATCCCTGCTGTCTCAGTATCTGCGTGCTGACATACATCACTGTTGTCTCAGTGTCTGGGAGCTGACGTACATCACTTCTTTCTCAGTATCGGGGTACTCACCTACATCCCTGCTGTCTCAGTATCTGGGTGCTGACCTACATCCCTGCTGTCTCAGTATCTGGTTGCTGACCTACCTCACTGTGTATCAGTATCAGGGTGCTGACCTACAGCACAGCTGTCTCAGTATCTGGGGGCTGATCTTCATTCCTGCGTTCTCAGTATCTGGGTAATGACTCACTTCTATCCTGTTTCAGTATCTGGGTGCCGACCTACACCACTGCTGTCTCAGTCTCTGGGTGCCAACCTACATCACTGCTGTCTCTAAGAATTTGTATGCTGACCTACATGACTGCTGTCTCAGTATCTGGGTTTTGTCCTACTTCACTGCTGTCTCAGTTTCTGGCTGCTGACCTACATCACTGGTGGCTCACTATCTGTGTGTTGGCATACATCTCTGCTGTCTTCGTATCGGTGTACTCACCTACATCACTGCTGTGTCATTATCAGAGTGCTGAACTACAGTAGATCAATTCTGTCTCAGCAGCAGGGTGCTGACCTACATCCCTGCTGTCTCTGAATCTGGGTGCTGACCTACATCACTGCTGTATCAGTATCTAGGTGCTGACCTACATCCCTGCTATCTCTGAATCTGGGTTCTGACCTACATCATGGTTGTCTCACTATCAGTGTGCTGTCATCCTACATTCCTGTTGTCTGAGAAAATGGGTCCCGACAGATATTTCTGCCGCCTCAAAATCTGTAATCTGATATTGTTTCCTACTGTCTCAGTATCTGGGTGATGACATAAATCCCTGCTGTCTCAGTATCTGGTGATGACCTACATCACTGCTGTTTCAGTATCTGGTGCTGACCGAGATCCCTGCTGTCTCAGTTTCTGGGTGCCCACCTATATCACTGCTGTCTCAGTATCTTGGTGCTGACCTACATCCCTATTGTCTCAGTATCTGGGTGCTGACCTACATCTCTGCTGTTTCAGTATCTGGGTGCTGTCCTACATCCCTGCTGTCTCAGTATCTGGGTGCTGACCTACATCCCTGCTGTCTCAGTATCTGGGTTATGACCTACATCCCTGCTGTCTCAGTATCAGGTGCTGTCCTACATCCCTGCTGTCTCCAGGATCTGTGTGCTAACTTCCATCCCTGGTGTCTCAGTATCTGGGTGCTGACCTGCATCATTGCAGGTCTCAGTATCTGGGTGCTGACCTACATCCCTGCTTTCTCAGTATCTGGGTGCTGACATACATCACTGCTGTCTCAGAATTTGTATGCTGACCTACATGACTGCTGTCTCCAGTATCTGGGTGCTGTCCTACTTCACTGCTGTCTCAGTATCTAGCTGCTGACCTACAGCACTGGTGTCTCTCTATCTGTGTGTTGGCATACATCTCTGCTGTCTGGTAATAGGATGTACTCCACCTACATCACTGCTGTGTCAGTATCAGAGTGCTGAACTACAGTAGATCAATGCTGTCACAGTAGCTGGGTGCTGACCCACATCCCTGCTGTCTCTGAATCTGGGTGCTGACCTCACATCACTGCTGTATCAGTATCTGGGTGCTGACCTACATCCCTGCTATCTCTGAATCTGGGTTCTGACCTTCATCATGGTTGTCTCACTATCAGTGTGCTGACCTACATTCCTGTTGTCTGAGAAAATGGGTCCCAACAGATATTTCTACTGCCTGAAAATCTGGAATCTGATATTGATCCCTACTGTCTCAGTATCTGGGTGATGACATATATCCCTGCTGTCTCAGTATCTGGGTGATGACCTACATCATAGAAACATAGAAGCATAGAAGTTGACGACAGATAAGGACCGCCAAGGCCCATCCAGTCTGCCCTTTTCTTTTTCTACCTTATAAATGTGCCATCAGCCTTTGCTCTGTCAGTGGCCTATCTATTCATAGTCATGTGTATTGCTCCCTTATGCCTATCCCATGCCTGTTTGAAGCCCTGCACTGTACTCATAGCCACCACTTCTTGTGGTAAGCCATTCCATGCATCCACCACCCTTTCTGAGAAAAAGAATTTCCTCACATTCCCCCTTAATCGGCCTCCCTCTAATCTCATGCTGTGTCCTCTTGTCCTGCTATTTTTCTTATATTTAAACATGTTAGACTCTTTCACTTTGTTTATGTCCTTAAGGTGTTTGAATGCCTCGATCAAATCACCTCTCTCCCTCCTTTGCTCAAGGGTATACATATTGAGCTCCGTTAATCTGTCCTCATATGTCTTCTGATGCAGTCCCTGCATCATTTTGGATTGCCCTTCTCTGGACTGCCTCAATTTGGTTAATGTCCTTGTGAGGTGTGGCCTCAATACTGCGCAGTACTCCAGATGGGGCCTAACCAGTGTCTTGTACAGAGGATTATTACCTCTTTATGACCCAGGATACCCCTACTAATACACCCTAACACCCCCTAGCTCACTCTACTGCTTTAGAGGTCTGCTTGATGATTTTAGGTCATCAGTGATGATGATGCCCAAGTCTTTCTTCCTTTGTGACTGCTAGCAACTCCCCACCCAGCCTATAGGTGGCTTCAGGGTTTCTCTTCCATATGTGCATGATTTTGCACTTCTTTGCATTAAATCCCAGGTGCCACTCTTCTGACCATTCTGCTAGTTTATCCAGATCTCTTTTCATTCTGCCCACCCCATCTGGATCATCTACTCTGTTGCAGATCTTGGTGTCATCTGCAAACAGACAACCTTACCCTCTAGTCCATCTGCAAGGTCACTAATGAAGATGTTGAGAGGACTGGCCCCAGGACTGATCCTGAGTACCCACTTGTGACTTGCATCTCTTCTGACTGTATACCATTTACCACCACTCTCTATTTTCTGCCCGTCAACCAGTTTGCCACCCAGTTGACCAACTTCTGACCCCCCCCGAGCCTACCCAGCTTATTTATCAATCTTCTATGTGGAACAGTGTCAAAAGCTTTGCTGAAGTCAAGGCAGGTGACATCAACTGCTCCCCCTTGGTCCACCACTCTGGTTATCCAGTCAAAGAAATCTATGAGATTAGTTTGACAGGACCTTCCTTTGTAAACCCATGCTGTCTTGGATCCTGTACCTATGGATTCTAGGTGTTGCACTATCCTTTCCTTAAGGAATGCCTCCATAATCTTGCCACTACTGAGTGATTTTGGCCCGGTCTGTAGTTCCCGCCTCCTCCCTGCTACCACTTTGTGGAGGCGGGATCACATGAGCCCTTCTCCAGTCTTCTGGGACCTCTCCTGTGCTCAGAGACTCACTAAACAATTCTGCTAATGGCTCTGCTAGTTCCTCCTTTAGCTCCTTAAGTACCCTGGGATGTATGCCATCAGGTCCCATTGCCTTATCCACCTGAGCTTAGCAAGCTCTTGTGGACCCTTTCTTTGTGAAGGAGTAGTGCTCATCCCTCCCCTGTGTCCATGATGCTGAGCTGTGGGCCTTGCCTACCTTCTCTTCAGTAAATACTGAGCAAAGTATCTATTTAGGATAGATGCCTTTACAGGGTCCTCCTCCTCACATGCTCCCTTTTCTCCATTAAACAGCAATACCCCCTCTGGACTTTCTCCTTTCACTAATGTATCTATATAAGTCTTGTCACCTTCTTTTACTGTTCGTGCTAGTGTTTCCTCAGTTTGGGACTTTGCCTGCCTTACTGCCTTACCTGCTTCCCTTAAGGCAGTTTGGTATGCCTCCTATCTTCATCCCACTGTGTTCCTTATATTTCCTGAAGGCCAGCCTTTTGGCTCTGACCTTTCTGCTACTGTAATTGAGAACCAAAGTGGTTTCCTTCTTCTTGCACTTCCTTTTCTGTCTAACACAATGGGATGTTGCTTCAAGTATTGCATCATTAATGCTTGCCCACTTTGCCTGTACCCCTCACCTGTGTTTCTTTTTCCAGGGCTAGCTTAACTCTGTTGGCCATCTTATCAAAGTCAGCTCCTCTGAAGTCCCATATTTTGCCTTGGAATGGGATGATTTAGATGTGTAGCCAAATTGAACCATACCATGTGATGGTCACTGGCCTCCAGGTGACCTTCTACCTGGAGATCTGTGATCCCTTCTTTGTTAGTCAGTACTAGATCTAGGATAGCCCTGTCTCTTGTGGGTTACTGTTTGAGGCCCTCCCCAGCAGGGAATCCACTATGAGTCTAGTTCTGGCAGATGTTCCTGCTGGTATTGACCAATCTGTATCCGCATGTTGAAGTCTCCCATACAGTGCTCATCAGATATCAGAAGCATGGCTACAGAATTGCATGAGCATACCTGTGATGGTGATCCTCAGCACCGTAAAATAATACACAACAGATCCCCATATCAACCTGACTGGTAACAGTTAATCTTACCCAATAAATACAGCTAATTTTAGAACACTGTAGCAGTCTTTACTTGGAATAGGGTCCGGCCTATCACACAGAAAGGAAGAAAAGGAAATATCTTGAGATGCTTCTGTGTTTCTGTTTTGTTATTCGAGGTGTTTCCACATCCATACCCCAACAGAAAGCACTTACTGCTTTAGTTAACAGAAAGTGCATTGCGGAGTATGGATAGTATAACACAAATCAAAATATCTTGTTGGTAAAGAAACCATCCCCAGCTCAGGTTACAATTTTGAAATGACCTCACATCTTGGGACAAGTAGCCATGTAACATTTGTCATTGGACACAGTTATAGATGGATAAATTTTCGAGTGAGAATGTCTGAGCAAGTTTGCCCCAACATAAACTAACTGTGTTTTGAAGATAAGCATAGTGCTCATATCAGGCTGAAACCTGGCATCGATCACACAACTTGATATTGTAGTTTCTGCCATTGCCACAATGCAGAAAGGAAAAGCCTGATTTTACCCCAACAGGAAGCACGTACTTGAAATAAAACAGCGGTGCCTACTGTTGCAGTACTCATCAAGGACAGAAACCATACTTCTACTACTGGATCAATTTAGGCCACCTGATATTCAAAGTTTAAAGAACCGTTAAGAAGATCTGTCAGCTCGCAGTGGGTCCTACACATATTCCAACAAAACAAAAAGCCTTACTAATTTTAACAGGTAGTGCCTCTATTAGATGAATAAAGTGGCAGCAGAACGGCAAACCTTCAGAGAAATAGGACTCTGTTGTTACATTACTGAAAAAGCTAATATTTAGCCAATTCAAACCCGCCAGCTTTACTTGTACACTAGGGCTCCTCTATCACATGATCCATTTTGAAAAACATCTTAACATTCTTTTTCTTTCTCTTTTTTATCGAGAGGGTGAAACGCAAAGCCACAATCCAACAAGAAATTACTGCTTTACTTGCAGAAAAACAAGTGGTAGCATATGGATATTGTGGCAGCAAATCAAAATATGGCCCCAGCATGATATTGTAGTTTATTGCACTTGATCAAAATATTGAAATGACACTGATTGTACCCACAAAAAGCCGTGAAATATCAACAGCTAGTGCCTGCTTTTGCATTCATCAAGTGACAGAATGTACACATAGTGTTGTACCAATTTAAGCCACCTGATAATCAAAGTACAAAAAACCTACAGAAAATCAATTCCTCTATCCTCAGGACATTCATATTCATACCCAACAAAAGCACTTACAATTTTATTCAGTCAGCGCCTGTACCAGGTTTGAATACGACATCTAAACTGCATAATGTCTTCACAAAAGGGACCTGCCAATACACTTGATAATATGTGCCATGTAAAGCGGATAGTCTTGACTCTCGATCAACTCTTCATTACCTTGAAAATCTATCAATGAATTTCAAATACTACTGCTATCATAAATCTGAGAATGTCCCGTACTTCTATTAATTCCTCAGGTACAAGTCTTTCATTGAAGGCTTCAGGCTTTGATTTTCAGAGGAGTTAAACATACCAGAATTGCAGAAATCAGAAACATAAATAGTGACCTTTCTTTTATTGGGGGTAACACAACTGATATTCTTGCATGGCATTTGAAACCCTTTCATGTTATTAATATACATAGCTACATCTTCATTTCTCTAGCCGATTTTAATTTCTACAACCTTTCCTATCATAGCAGCACCAAGGATATAATATTTGATATGGAACATATACTAATGCTTTAAATGAGAAGAATTTCAGCAGAGTTCCCAACATAAAGCATCAACTGTTTTATAACTCAGCATGTCAAGATGAAAACTGGAGTAGATTCCTATTTTGATGTTGTTCATTTCAGGTACAAATTTCTAAAAACTTTGCTCGATCTGTACAACAACAGAAACATTACTGAAACTTGAACAGCTAGTGCCTGTCTTACAATACTCAACACATACCAGAAACTCACAGCCTCAGACAATTTCTCTTCAAATTCATTTCTTCAAAATGCTCAACAGTCTCTTGAGGAAAGTGTACCTTCATGACCTTCTTGGTGTTCCAACTGATCTAGGGTCCTTGCTTTATAGCAGAACTACTTATAGTGCCTCTTCATTCTTCAACGATCAGCTAGTTGGTAGTCCTCCCACTTTTCACCACTACACCTTCAACTGATCAGCAGCTGGTAGTCCCTCCATTTTCTCACACTTTACAGCTCAACTGCACTCAAAGGGCCTCTAATCTGCTCACAGGATTAGAGGTAATGGAGATATCAAAGACATTTAATTTGTACTGATTTATTTCAAATTGCTACTCGAATAACTTTATAAAAATATAACCTAAATTATTAATCTCACTTATCAAACAAACCTGGGACCATAGAGACTTTGAAATTGTGTGCCGCTTATGTCACTGGATAGTAAAGCATAATAAACTTTATATCACTGAGATCAGCAATCTTCAGTGAGTCAGTTCTCAATAAGACACAGAAAAAATGCTCACTAATTTTTAGGAAAGGCAATGTCTCTTTGTGGTTTGGAGATACACTAAAAGAATGGATGCCTTCCTAAAGTATCATCTAACATATAAATAGCAGATAAACAGGTCAATAAAAAGAAACAATGGTAACATTTTGAACAGCCTGTTCTTCTGTGCTCATCAGACATCAAGCATAGGCTACAGAAATTGCATGAACATACCAATGATGGTGATCCTTCAGCACTGTAAAATCTAATACAACAGATCCCCATATCCATCTGACTTGTAAACTTAATCTTACACAATAAGAAAATACAAGCAACTTACCAGACACCATAGCAGCGCCTACTTGTAGAATAGAACCCAAATATCACACAGAAGAAATAGAAAGGAAATATCTTGAGATGCTCTGTGTTTCTGTTTTGTTATTCGTGGGTGTTCCACGATCCATACCCCAACAAGAGCCTGCTGGTTACCAGAAAGTGCATTTGGTGGAGTAGGATAGTGTAACACCAAATCAAGTATTCGTTAAGTAAAAAACCATCCCCATCAGTAGTACACTTGAAATACCTCACATCTTGGGACAATAGCCATGTAACATTTGTCATTGGACAGTTATAAATGGATACATTTCGAGAGAAGAATGTCTGAGCAGGATTTCCAACATAAAGCCTTACTGTTTGAAGATAAGCATTGTGCTCAAGACAGGCTGAACCGGCATAGATCACAGCTTGATATTGTAGTTCTGCGTGCCATGAAATGCAGAAGAAAAAACTCTGATTTGTACCCCAACAGGAGCAATTACTTGAAATAAAAACAGCTAGTGCCTACTGTTGCAGTACTCATCAAGGGACAGAATACTACTAATGGACTGATGGCCAACTGATATTAAAAGTTTAAAGAAACCGCTAAGAAGATCTGTTCAACCCTCAGTGGGTCACATACATATTCCACCCAAAACACTTACTAATTTAACACAGGTAGTGCTCTATTGAATATGAATAAAGCGGCAGCAATACGACAAAAGACCTTCAAATAAGACTTGTTGTTACAAATATCTGAAAAAGCTACCTGTTTATTCCTCAATTCAAACTGCACCAGCCTTACTTGTACTAGGCCTCCATCATCACATGATCCATTTGAAAAAAATATTAACATTCTTTCTCTTTT
Source organism: Neoceratodus forsteri (assembly GCA_016271365.2). Taxonomy (NCBI): domain Eukaryota; kingdom Metazoa; phylum Chordata; order Ceratodontiformes; family Ceratodontidae; genus Neoceratodus; species Neoceratodus forsteri. The sequence continues at coordinate 6,298,121 of CM028129.1, forward strand.
ATCGACAGGTGTGTTCCACAAAGCCACAAGAAAGCAGCACTTACGCTTTACTTGCAGAAAGAGGTGGTAGCATAAGGATACTGTGGCAGCAAATCAAATATAGCCTCCCAGCATGATATTGTAGTTTATTGCACTTGATCAGAAATGTTAAAGAAAATGACACTGATTTGCACCTGAAAGCACTTCGTGAAATATCAACAGCTAGTGCCTGCTTTGCAGTATTCACAGCGACGGAATGTCAACTTATAGTGTTGTACAATTTAAGCCACTGATAGTCAAAGTACCAGAAACCCCAGAAATATTCCTCTATCCTCAGTGGACACATTCATATTATTCTTAAACAAAAGCACTTACCAATTTAAATCAGTCAGTGCCTGTAGAGGTTGAATGTGACATCTGCGCTGCATAATAACTTCACAAAAGTGGGACCTTGCCATTTAACTTTGGATATAATGTGCCACTGTAAGCGGATAGACTTACCTCAGATCAACTCATTCATTACCTTAGAAAATCCATAAATGAATTTTAAAAATTTCTGCTATCTAAATCTGAGAATGTCCCATGCTTCTATTAATTCCTCAGAGTACAAGTCTTTTTCATTGAAAACTGGCTTGATTTTCAGAGGATTAAACATACCAAGATTGAGAATCAGAAACATAAATAGTGACCTTTTCTTTTATTAGAATAACCAACTGATATTCTTGCACATGTTTGAACCCTTTCAGTGTTATTAAGCTATACCTTTACCTTCCATTTCTCTAGCAGGTTTTAATTTTACAACCTTTCTAGTCATGGCACCAAAGGATATAATATTGATATGGAACATATATAATGCTTTAAATAGAAGATTCTCTGAGTTTCCCAACATAAACATCAACTGTTTGTAGCTCAACATGCAAGATGAAACTGGGTAGAATCATTTTGAAATTGTTGTTCATTTCAGGTGACAAACTTCTAAAAGAAACTTTGCCTGATCTGTACAACAACAAGAAACCATTACTGAAATCCAACGTAGTGCCCTGTCTTCAATACCAACACATGCCAGAAACTTACTTGGCCTCAGACAATTTCTTCAAATTCATTTCTTCAAATGTCTCAGCAGTCTCTCTTGAGGAAAGTACCTCATGACCTTCTTGGTGTTCCAACTGATCTGAGGTCCTTGCTATATGAACTATAAAGTGCTCTTCTTCAATGATCAGCTGGCAGGTAAGTCTCCTTTTCTCACCACTGCAACTAATGATCAGCTAGCAGTTGGTAGTCCCTCCAATTTTTCACCACTTTACAGCTCAACTGCACTTCAAGGCCTCTAACTGCTCACAGGATTAGAGGTACGCAGAGATGTCAAAGACATTTAATTTGTACTGATTTATGACAAAGTGCTCGAATAACTTTAAAAATATAACCCAAATTAATCTCTATAATATCAAAACACAGCTCTAGGGACGATAGATCTTTGAAATTGTGTGCGCTATGTCACTGGATAGTAAAAGAATAAACTTATATCACGGTCAGCATCAGTGGTCAGAGTCTCAACAAGACTGAAAAAATGCTCACTAATTTTAGGAAGACATCTCTTTTTGTGGTTTCGAGATGCCGAAAAAGAATGGATGCTTCCTAAAAGTATCTTAACATATAAATAGCAGATAAACTTAGGTCAATAAAAGAAACAATGGTAACATTTGAACAGCCTGTTCTTCACAGTGCTCATCAGACATCAGAAGCAAGCTGAAATTGCATGAAACATACCAATGATGGTGATCCTCAGCACATAAAAATCTAACACAACAGATCCCATATCCATCTGACTTGAAACATAATCTAACAATAAGAAAATACTGCCAATTTTAGCAGACACTGTAACAGTCTTTACTTGTAGAATAGGACCCGTCTACAGAAAGAAATGAGAAAGGAAATATCTTGAGATGCTTCTATGTTTCTGTTTTGTTATTCGTGGATGTTTTCCACGTATCCATACACCAACAAGAAAGCACTTACAGCTTTAGTTACCAGAAAGTGCATTTGGTGGAGTATGGATAATAACACAAATCAAAAGTATCTTGTTGAGTAAAAGAAATCCATCCCCAGCTCAGTAGTACAATTTTGAAATGCACCTCACATCTTGGGACAAGTAGCCATGTAACATTTGTCATTGGACACAGTTATAAATGGATACATTTTCGAGAGTGAAGAATGTCTGAGCAGGATTTGCCCCAACATAAAGCACTTACTGTTTTGAAGATAAGCATAGTGCTCATGACAGGCTGAAACCTGGTATCGATCACCACAGCTTGATATTGTAGTTTACTGCCGTTGCCATGAAATGCAGAAAGAAGAAATAGCTCTGATTTGTACCCCAACAAGGAAGCACTTACTTGAAATAAAACAGCTAGTGCCTACTGTTGCAGTACTCATCAAGGGACAGAAATCATACTTCTACTAATGGATCAATTTTGGCCACCTGATATTCAAAGTTTTAAAGAAACCGTTAAGAAGATCTGTTCAGCTTTCCTCAGTGGGTCACATACACATATTCCTACCCCAAGAAAAAAGCACTTACTAATTTTAACACAGGTAGTGCCTCTATTGGAGTATGAATAAAGTGGCAGCAGTACGGCAAAAGACCTTCAGAGAAATAAGACTCTGTTGTTACACATTTCTGAAAAAGCTACCTGTTTATTCCTCAATTCCAAAACTGCACCAGCTTTTACTTGTACACTAGGGCTCCCTCTATCACACATGATCCATTTTGAAAATGGAAACATCTTAATACTCTTTTTCTTTCTCTTTTTTTATCGATAGGTATGTTCCGCAAAGAAACAATCCAGCAAGAAAGCACTTACTGCTTTACTTACCAGAAAGGGCAATTGGTGGCGTATGGATATTGTGGCAGCAAATCAAAATATGGCCTCCCCAGCATGATATTGTAGTTTATTGCACTTGATCGGAAATGTTAAAGAGGAAATGACACTGATTTGTACCCCAACAAGAAAGCACTCACGTGAAATATCAACAGCTAGTGCCTGCTTTTGCAGTATTCATCAAGTGACAGGAATGTCATACTTATAGTGTTGTACCAATTTAAGCCACCTGATAGTCAAAGTACCAAAGAAACCCTACAGAAAATCAATTCCTCTATCCTCAGTGGGACACATTCACATATTCATACCCCAACAAAAAGCACTTACCAATTTTAATTCAGGCAGTGCCTGTATTGGAGTTTGAATAATGTGACATCAGCGCTGTATAATGTCTTCACAAAAGTGGGACCTTGCCATTACACATTGGATAGTAATGTGCCACTGTAAAAGCGGATAGATCTTGACTCTCAGATCAACTCATTCATTACCTTAGAAAATCTATCAAATGAATTTCAGAAATATTTCTGCTATCATAAATCTGAGAATGTCCCCGTACTTCTATTAATTCCTGAGAGTACAAGTCTTTTTTCATTGAAGGCTTCAGGCTTTGATTTTTAGAGGAAGTTAAACATACCAGGAATTAGCAGAAATCAGAAACATAAAATAGTGACCTTTTCTTTTTTATTGGGGGTAACACAACTGATATTCTAGCACATGGCATTTTGAAACCCTTCCAGTGTTATTAAGCTATACATAGCTACATCTTCATTTTCTCCTAGCCGAGTTTTAATTTTTGCACAATCTTTCTAGTCTACAGCAGCACTAAGGATATAATATTTGATATGGAACATATATGCTAATGCTTTAAATGAGAAGAATTCTCTAGCAGAGTTTCCCCAACATAAAGCATTTACTGTTTTGTAGCTCAGCATGTCAAGATGAAAACTGGAGTAGATTCCCTCATTTTGAAATTGTTGTTCATTTCAGGTGACCAAATTTCTAAAAGAAACTTTGCCTCTGATCTGTACAACAACAAGAAACCATTTACTGGAAACTTGAACAGCTAGTGCCCTGTCTTACAATACTCAACACATGCCAGAAACTTACTTTGGCCTCAGACAATTTCTCTTCAAATTCATTTCTTCAAAATGTCTCAGCAGTCTCTCTTGAGGAAAGTGTACCTTCATGACCTTCTTGGTGTTCCAACTGATCTGAGGTCCTTGCTTTATAGCAGAACTACTTATAGGGCCTCTTCATTCTTCAATGATCAGCTGGCAGTTGGTAGACCCTCCCCACTTTTCTCACCACTTTACACCTTCAACTGATCAGCTAGCAGTTGGTAGTCCCTCCAATTTTTCTCACCACTTTACAGCTTCAACTGCACTCTCAAGGGCCTCTAATCTGCTCACAGGATTAGAGGTAATGTGGAGATGTCAAAAGACATTTAATTTGTACTGATTTATTTCAAATTGTTACTCAGAATAACTTTATAAAAATATAACCTAAATTATTAATCTCTACTTAATATCAAAACAAGTAAGCCGGAGGCGCGCACCCGTCATGGGAGCTTTTTTTTTAAAGTTGCCCTACTTGACCCGCCCTCGAGGCGGCGTCATCACGTCATCGCGAGGTGACCCGTTAGTAGCGACCGACTCCTCCTCAACTCAGTTCTGTTTCTCCGCCCGTCGAGGCAGCACCTGTTTTAGGCTTCATTCACTCGTCAGACTCCTCTTTTCCACACACTGCGTCGCCGGTGGGGTAAGACCGTTCTTTTCTTTTTAAAGCGGCGCGGGTGTGTTTTTCCTATTTTTCTTGTTGATTTAACGTTATGTCGGGTCCGGAGCTAAACGTGTTTCGAAGACGGGCCGCGCCCCTATGCGTCGGTGTTACTGTGGCCGGCATTTCTCCGTCTTGGACCGGCATGACATTTGTCTTCATTGCCTGGGACCCAACCATGACATGGATTCGTGCGAAGCCTGTTTCTCCATGGACCGCCGTGTCCTCGAAGTCCACGCGTTCAAGCTCGGCAAAGCCCCGCCGACCTTCGGGGGACGACGTCGCTCAAGGGATTCTCAGGTAAGGTCTCTAGGCCCTTCCCGGGTCCCTCCCAGCCTATATGGTCTGAGAGGAGGAGGTCTCCCGCGTCTTTCTTGCCGAGGAGGCGCCCTGCGGCGGTAAGAGGGGCGTCGAGTCCCTTCGAGGGCATAGGCGCTGACACGCCTCGGCAGTCACCTCTTGAAGTACAGGCTCCCCCATAAGGACCCTGCGTTTTGAGCTAACTGGGTGCCACCCGACAGTGGACCTGGTGCGTTAACGACGCGATGATAGAGCAAGCGTTTCGGTACGTTTAAATCAGTAGCGTTGGTGCCAGTGATCAGGCGCCGGCCTCACGGATCGGCGCCATTGGCTGGTGATCGGGCGGCACAGTTGGCGGTCCGCCCAGGCCTGGCACGTTAGTGGCGTCGATAGCAGGCGGCGCCATCATCGATCGCCTACGCCGCCGCGCACCTGGCGCCCGTGGGCTGGTCCTTCCACCAGGTGGTGCCCGGCCTCGCCGGCGCCGTTAGGGGTGTGGGCCTAAGCCTGGCTGCTACACGCGTCAGGAGGCAGAACGGTGCCCCTTGGTACCGGGGCGTTCACGGCTCCATAGCCTCAGGGACCTGGATGGCCAGCATTGAGGTCCTGCTGGTCTCCTCCTCCTCGGAGGCGGCGATGATTCAGACGTGGACCCATCCTGGCACCCCCCACTCTGGAGTCTGGGTCCCCGGTGGCTAGAGGTGCCAGGTGCAGCGGGCCCCCCCTCTGTCCCCCCTTCCAGTAGCCTCCTGGGGTTCCCGGCTGGGGTGGCCGGGAGCCCCTGAGGGGCAGGCGGGGGTGGCACGGGGAGGCTCCCTCTCAGGCCGGTGACAGCTACCTTGTAAGGTGCTGTCACTCTCTCTAGGACAGGGGACACTGTGGTCGAGGAGGGCCCTCTCTGAGTCCGAGGGGTCGAGGGGCAGGGTCTGCTGCTCGGTCTTCCTTAGCCACCTCAGGGGGGCGCATGGAGCAAAGTGCAGGCCTCGCCCCTCCCTCCAGGGATTCTAGGGTGTCCTTCGGCCGGCGTTTAATACGGACTGCCTTCTGGATCCATGCAGTCCAGGCACCATCTGGGGAGGTTCTCCCAAGGGCTCTTCCAGGCTCCGCTTCCCCAGAGTTCCGTTCTGCGGCCTGGTCTGATATCCGGGATCCCCCTCCAGGGCTCCTTTCCCCGGATTCCAGAGCCCTCGCAGAAAAGCAGTTGCCTCCAGCGAGGTGCCCCTCTCCCATCTCTCTGCCTTCCCACCACCCCACTCCCAGGCCATGTCGCCCTATGGGTTGATTATCCTGGGAGCAGTTAAGGGATTCTCTGCGCCTTCCCCTCATACGTTAGGTACATGCATGGCCGGGTCTTTTGACTCTCCCCACCGCCGCAGGAATCCTCTGGGCATTCAGTTCCCCATCATCCTCGTCTCCTCTCTCCAGGGGAGGAACCCCCTGCTCATCTGTCCTCCGATGCACGTTCACAGAATAATCGCGTTTCCCTCGAGGGATGGTGAGGGATCCCGGATTTCTACGTTCAGGAAGAGACAATACCGAATGGGAGCGGCGTAGATTCCTTGGTGAGTTCAGTGCCCGGCATCTGGTGGTACCTTCCTGGCCTATCCCTTCCAGGGGCGTCTATCCGGTCATGGCGGTCCCCTGCCGCTTCTTCCCACCCGGCGGACTGCCACCGTGGGTATTGCCCCCTCTGGTCTCTGGGTTCCCTTCCCAGCCCGTCCTCAGGTTTGGTATACCTGGATACTCCCTTCTGGGCGCCGTTGCCTGGCGGCCACGACCACACGGATTGGACTCTCTCCAGTTAGACCGTTGGAGCGAAGAGTGTTCTCTTCTGCTCGTCTGAAAGTACTTGTATTGCATCACATCAGGCTCACCACGCTGCCTACAACCGGCATCATGGTCGATGATGTCCCAGCTGCTGGCATCTACACGCTGCACGGAGCAAACCAGACAAGCCGTTGCCCTCGCCGTGCGTGGGCCTGAGCTAGCAAGACACCAAGCAAGGGCATCTTACGGCGCCAATGAGGGTGGCTTCCAGGCTTCGCAGGGACAGCGATCTGCATCAGGCGGACGGCGCAACCCGTCCTCAGGTTGTCACCCCTGGCCCGGTGTGGGTGATTTGCTTCGCCTCCGGGGACCCGTCTTTTCTCTTGGAGCTGGGAGACTTTCACAGGGGCTCCTCCATCTCCTCGTCCTCGGGGAGGCACCTCCTAGCTCTTCTCCCTCTTAGGCTTTCTGAATAAACCAGGGTCTTCTCCTTCTGTTTCTCACCAGCAGAAGGCTGAGGTCTTGTTCCCTCAGGGTGCGGCTCTTCCTCTCAAGGGAAGAGGAGCAGTACTCACCAGGAGTAATGAATGGTGAGAGATTGACAAGGGAAGATGGGAAAATTACAGTACCTACCATAATTCTTGATCTTCTCTTGTATCTTCACCATTCATTACCTACCACCATCCCCTCAGTGCCTCTTCCTGTGGCTTCTCCATCCTGTCTCCTTCCTCTCTCTGCATTTATATAAAATATAGGAAAATTTCCTTAAATTTTCCAAAAAAAAAAAAGACAAAAGAAAAAAAAAAAAAAAATATATCTTTTTTTGAGGGGGGTTCTAAAATCCAGAAAAATTACTTACTCTAAGATTCATGGGCCATCTAAGTGGATTGCATTGACGATCAGACTGCACAACTATCTCTTGCTATTCTTATGGCAAGATTACCTCTAGGATTTGTGGCCTGGCTCAGGCTATTCAGTTTGATCCTGCAATCCGTGTTCAGATAGTTGCCTGAAATCGATTCCCCTCTATTCTTATCTTGCAGAGCAGAGGAATGAGTACGTCTGTTCCTTTCTTTTTAAAAAAAAAAAAAATGCTGAGGGAACTCTCTCCGACTGCTATAGGCATCTTGGTATCTGGGTCATGCATCTACTAAAAAAAAAAAAAAAATATATATTTTTTATCTGTGAAAAAAAAAAAATGGAGAAATCAAACAAGAAAGCAAATAGGCTATCCCTCTCGCTGTTTTGCTAGTGGTTTCTCCCTTTAAGTGTCCTCCTGGACAATTTTTACAGTAGAGCTCTGCTGACCATTTCCAATTTTAGCCAGCCTAAGCCTTGCCCGGCCTTAGCCAGTCAGTCTGAGTCCCATTTCTATCTTGAAATGCCTGAAGACACACATTTTCTATTTCTAAACCCCTAGGCAGCGCTCTCATGCTGCTGGGGTTTTATTCTTCCACCTCGACTGTCCTCCACTTAAAGGCCCTCCCGCGTAGAATCCGGTGGGTGCTCAAGAAAGGCTAATGGCATGTTGAAGATGAGGACTATGCCCTCCTGAGTCTGTCTAGCGGGTTGGTGAACCTTCTCTTCAGCTCTATCTCTGGGGATTCTTGCTTCCCTTTAGTCAGCACCTTCAGCTACAAAGAAGCTAACTATGCTCAAGTTGGGCCTTCTGGTCCCTTCAAGCATCCCATCTCTCTCTTCTCTTTCTTCTTCTTCTTCTATTTTCTCATTTCCTTACTCCATCTCTCCTCCTAGAGTCGCCCAGGTAAAAGGGGCCCTGCACTCCCTAGGCTAGGGATGTTCTTATCTCCTCTGTCCTTCCTCCATCGGCTTATTCCTTTTTCAGTTCATTCTTCCTTGCTTTGCTATCCCTCAGCTATCTTGCCTCGCTATCTATATTTTCTGCTTTCATTTTTGCCTCTCCGGCTCACAGAACTGAGTTGGAGGAGGAGTCGGTCGCTACTAACGGCCGCCCCTCGCGCATGACGCATGACGTCGCTCTCGAGGGCGGGGCCGTTAGGCAACATAAAAAAAAAGCTCCGTGTGCAGATTTTTACGCCTCCAGCTTACACCCAGGAAGTAATGAATGGTGAAGATACAAGAGAAGATCAAGAATTACGGTAGGTACGTAATTTTCCTTTATAGCAGAACTACTGAAAGGGCCTCTTCATTCTACAATGATCAGCTGGCAGTTGGTAGTCCCAACCACTTTTCTCACCACTTTACATCTTCAACTGATCAGCTAGCAGTTGGTAGTCCCTCCCATTTTTCTCACCACTTTACAGCTTCAACTGCACTCTCAAGGGCCTCTAATCTGCTCACAGGATTAGAGGTAATGTGGAGATGTCAAAAGACATTTAATTTGTACTGATTTATTTCAAATTGTTACTCATAATAACTTTATAAAAATATAACTTAAATTATTAATCTCTACTTAATATCAAAACACAGCTCTAGGGACCGATAGATACTATGAAATTGTGTGCCGCTTATGTCACTGGGTAGTAAAAGCAATATAAACTTTATGTCACTGAGATCAGCAATCTTCAGTGAGTCAGAGTCTCTCAATAAGACACAGAAAAAAATGCTCTCACTAATTTTTAGGAAAGGCAATGTCTCTTTTCGGGTTTGGAGATGTACGCAAAAGAATGGATGCCTTCCTAAAAGTATCATCTAGCATATAAATAGCAGATCAACTTAGGTTACTAAACATTGAAACAATGGTAACATTTTGAACAGCCTGTTCTTCACAGTGCTCATCAGATATCAGAAGCATGGGCAACAGAAATTGCATGAGCATACCTATGTGATGGTGATCCTTCAGCACTGTAAAAAATCTAATACACACAGATCCCCATATCAACCTGACTGTAACACTTAATCTTACCCAATAAGAAAAATACTGGAAAATTTTAGCAGACACTGTAACAGATCTTTACTTGTAGAATAGGGCTCAAATCTATCCACACAGAAAAGGAATGAGAAAGGAAATATCTTGGGAGATGCTTCTGTGTTTCTGTTTTTTGTTATTCAGTATGAGGTCAGCACAGATACTGAGACACCACTGATGTGGGTCAGCAGCCAAAACTGAGACAGCAGATGAGGTCAGCACCCAGATACTTAGAGCAGGTATGAATGTCAGCACAGATGTTGAGACAGCAGTGATGCAGGTCAACATAGGATACAGGCAGCAGGACGTAGGTCAGCACCCAGATACTGAGACAGCAGTAATGTAGGACTGCACCCAGATACTGAGACAGCAGGGATATAGGTCATCACGCAGACACTGAGACAGCAGGCATGTAGATGAGCACCCAGATACTGGGAAAGCAGTGATATAGGGCGGCACCCAGATTCTGAGACAGCAAGGATGTTTGTCAACACCCATGTGCTGAGACAGCAGTGATGTAGGTCGGCACCCAGATACTGAGACAGCTGTGCAGTAGATAAGCACCCTGATACTGATCCAGCAGTGATATAGGTCAGCACCCAGATACCGAGACAGCAGAGATGAAGGTCAGCACTCAGATACTGAGACAGCAGTAATGTAAGTCTGCTCCAGACCTGCTAAAGGACAGCAGTGATGTAGGTCCTCCCAGACACTGAGACAGCAGTAATAGTCAGCAGCCAGATACTGAGACGCGTGATATGGGTCAACACATACTGAGACAGCCAGGGATGAGGTCAACACCAAGACACTGAGACAGCATGGATGTTTGTCAGCACCTAGACACTGAGACAGCAGGCCTGTAGATCAGCACTGAGTTTCAGACAACAGGGATTTAGGTCAGCACCAGATACTGAGACAGCAGTGATGTTGGACCACACCCAGATACAGAGACAGCAGAAGATGTAGGTCAACAGAAATATGGAGACAGCAGGCAGGTCAGCACAAGATACTGAGACAGCAGTGATGTCGTTGCACCCGAATAGTAGACTGCAGTGATGTGAACAGGCCCAATACTGAGCAGTAGGGATGTGAGTCATCACCCAATTCAGAGACAACAGTGATGCGGCACCCAGATACTGTGACAGCTGTGATGTGTCAGCTCCCAGATTCTGTACAGCAGTTAAGTATATCAGCACAGATACTGAGACAGTAGGGATAAACATCAGATTACATTGTGAGGCAGCAGAAATATCTATCAGGACCAAGTCAGACACCAGTGACAGAGTCAGCATCCAGATGCTGGACAGAGATGAGGTCACAACAGATACTGAACAGCTGTGAAGGTCCACTATATACTGAACAGCAGGGATGTAGGTCAGCACAGCTACCGAGATGACAGGGATATGGTCAGCATCCAGATACTAAGACAACAAGGATGAGTGAGTACAGACAGTGAGACAACAGTGATGAGGTCAGCATCAAGATACGAGACAGCAGGGATGTAGGTCAGCACCATGATACGAGACAACAGGGAAGTATATGAGTACCCAGATACTGAGACAGCAGAGTAGGTCAGCCAGATACTGAGATAGCAGGATGAGGTGAGTACAGATACTGAGACAGCAGAGATATGTCTGCACACAGGCTGAGACAGCAGTGATGTGAGTCAGCAACCAATACTGACACAGAAGAGATTAAGGTTACCCAGATACAAGAGAAAATGAATGAGGTCTGCGCCCAATACTGAGACAGCACAGATGGAGTCCAGCAGCAAATACTGATTCCACTGCTGTATGTCAACACAGATACTTATACTGCAGGGATGTATTTCAGCCCAGATATTGGACAACAGTTGTATGTCAGCACAGATGGTAAGACAACAGTGATGGAGTCAGCATTCAGATACGAGACAGCAGGGCTCTAGGTCAGCACCCTGGCACTGGACTGCAGTGATGTAGTTGGCACACAGATACTGAGACAGTACCCCACTGTGGAATCGACAAACAGATACTGAGACAGCAGGGATTAGGTCAGCACCCAGATACTGGGACAGCAGTGTTGGTCAGCACCCAGACACAAGACAGCAACATTTAGATAAACAAAGATGCTGACACAGTAATGATATAGAGTCAACACCAGATGTGAGATAGCACTGATGGTCAGCACCCAAATACTGATTCAACTGATGTGAGTCTAGCCAGATACTTAGACAGCAGGGATGGAGTCAGCACCCAGATAGCCAGAACAACAGTGATGTAGGTCAGCATCCAGATACAGAGACAGAGGGATGAGGTCAACACCCAGGTACTGAACTGCCGTGCAAATTAACAGATACTGAGACAGCAGGGATGTGGGTCAGCACCCAGATACTGGGACAGTAGTGATGGTAGTCACCACCAAGATACTGAGACAGCAATAAAAGACAGCTCAGATACTGAGACAGCAATGTGAAAGTCAGCACCAAGATACTGGGAGAGCAGTGATGTTGGTGACACCTGATTTTGAGACAGCAGTGATATGGTGACACAGATACCGAAAGAAGGGAATGTGGGTCAGAACCCAGATACTGAGACTGCAGGGATGTACATGGCACCCAGATACTGAGACAGCAGTGATGTAGGTCAGCTCCAGATACACAGACAGCGGGATGTGGGTCAGCACCCACATACTGAAGAAACAGTGATGAGTCAACACCAGATACTAGAACAGTTATGAGACAGCACCCAGATACTGAACAGCAATGATGGACAGCACCCAGATACTGAGACAGCCGGCATGTAGTACAGCACCCAGATACTACAACAGCTGTGATGTAGGTTGGCACCCTGATTTTGAGACAGCAGTGACGTAGGTCAGCACCCAGATACTGAGACAGCAGGAATGGGTCATACCCAGATACTGAGACAGCACATGAGTCGCACCAGATACTGTGACAGCAGTGATGTAGGTCGGCACCCTGATTTTGAGACAGCAGTAATGTAGGACAGCACCCAGATACTGAGACAGCAGGGATGTAGGTAAGCACACTGACACTGAGAGAGCAGGCATGTAGGTCAGCACCCAGATACTGGGACAGCAGTGATATAGGTCGGCACCCTGATTTTGAGACAGCAGTAATGTCGAACAGCACCCAGATACTGAGACAGCAGGGATGTATTTAAGCACGCTGACACTGAGACAGCAGGCATGTAGGTCAGCACAAAGATACTGGGACAGCAGTGATGTAGGTCGGCACCCAGATACTGTGACAGCAGGGATGTGTGACAACACTCATGTCCCTCGGACTGCAGTGATGTGGGTCAGCCTTGAATACAAGACAGCTGTGTTGTAGGTCAGAACCACATACTGATACAACAGTGATGAGGTCAGCACCATGATTCGAGACAGCAGGGATGTGAGTGACCCCAGATACTGAGACAGCAGGGATGTAGGTCGGCATCCAGATACTGAGACATCAGGATTGTAGGTGAACACCCTGATACTGAGACCGCAGTGATGTAGGTCTGCACCAAGATACTGAGACAGCTGTGATGTAGGTCAGCTCCCAGACACTGAGACAGCAGTGATGTATGTCAGCACCCAGATACTGAGACAGCAGTGATGCAGGTCAGCACCCATACTGAAACAGAAGGGATGAAGGTCAGCAACAAGTTACTGAGAAACCACGAGTGTTGTGAGCACCTGGACACTGAGATAACAGGCCAGTAGTCAGCACCTGGTATGACACAGGGATTAACTCAGCACTTAGATACTGAGACAGCAGTGATGTTGAACAGCACAGCTACAAGCAGCAGGATCTAAATCAGCACCCAGATATGGAGACAGCACACCACGTTGGACAGCACGAGATACTGGACAGCTGTGATGTGGTCAGCACCCAGAACAGTGTGACTGCAGTGATGTGAGTTGGGTCCCACAATACTGAGACAGCAGGGATGTGGGTCATCACTCAGACACTGAGACAGCTGTGTAGGTCAGACAGATCCTGTGACAGCAGTGATTTACAACCAGCTCCCAGATGCTGAGACTGCACGTATGTCAGCACCAGATACAGGAAAAGGGATAAACATAAGATTCCAGATGTGAGGCAGCAAGAAATATCCCAGGATCCATTTACTCAGACAACAGTGATTTGAGTCAGCATCAGATGCGGGACAGCAGGATGAAGTCCTCCCAGATAATAGGACAGCTATGTTGAAGGTCAGCACCCTTATACTGAGACAGCAGTGATGCAGGTCAGCACCCAGATACGAGATGGCAGGGATGTAGGATGGCACCCAGATACTGAGACAGCAGTGATGTAGGTCAGCACCATGACACCTAGACAGCAGGGATGTAGGTCAGCACCATGATACTGAGTCAGCAGGGAAGTATGTGAGTACCCAGTTACTGAGACAGCAGGGAAGTAGGACAGCACTCTATACTGAGATAGCAGGGATGTAGATGAGTACCCAGATACCGAGACAGCAGTGATGTAGGTCAGCAGCCAGATACTGACACAGCAGAGATTAAGGTCAGCACCCAGATACTGAGACAGCCCTGATGTAGGTCAGCTCCCAGATACTGAGACAGCAATGATGTAAGTCAGCACCCAAATACTGGGACAGAAGTGATGTTGGTTGGCACCCTGATTTTGAGACAGCAGTGATGTAGGTCGACACCCAGATACCGAGACAGCAGGAATGTGCATCAGAACCCAGATACTGAGACAGCAGGAATGTACGTCGGCACCCAGATACTGAGACAGCAGTGATGTAGGTCAGCTCCCAGATACTGAGACAGCAGGGATGTGGGTCTGCACCCTCATATGAGACAACAGTGATGGTCAACCCAGATACTAGAGAGCTGTTATGTAAGACAGCACCCGATACTAGAGCAATGATGGAGGACATCACCCAGATACTGAGACAGCCGGCATGTAGTTCAGCACCCAGGAAACTACGACAGATTGTGATGTGAGTTGGCACCCTGATTTTAAGACACCAGTGATGAATTGGCACAGATACTAAGACAGCAGGAATGGGTGTCCAGATACTGAGACAGCATGCATGCAGGTCAGCACCCAGATACTGTGACAGCAGTGATGTACGTTGGCAACCTAATTTTGAGACAGCAGTAATGTAGGACAGCACACAGTTACTGAGACAGCAGAAATGTAGGTAAGCATGCTGACACTGAGAGAGCAGGCATGTAGGTCAGCACCCAGATACTGGGCAGCAGTGATGTAGGTCGGCACCCTGATTTTGAGACAACATTAATGTAGGACAGCATGCAGATACTGGACAGCAGGGATGTAGGTAAGCCGCGCTGACTGAGACCAACAGCATGTGGGTCAGGCAGATACAGGGACAGCAGTGAGGTGGATCAGCCCCAGATACTGGACAGCAGGGATGTGTTACAACACTCATGTACTCAGACTGCAGTGATGAAGGTCGGCACACAGATACTAAGACAGCTGTGTTGTAGGTCAGAACCCGATACTGATACAGCAGTGATGTAGTCAGCACCATGACACCGAGACAACAGGACATAGGTCGGCACCCAGATCTGAGACAGCAGGATGTAGGTCAGCACCAGATACTGGACATCAGGGATGTAAGTGAAACCCTGATACTGAACAACAGTGATGTGCGTCTGCAAGATACTGAGACAACAGTGATGTAGGTCAACTCCCAGACTCTGGAGACAGCAGTGATGTATATCCAGCACCACATACTGAGACAGCAGGGGTGAGAGTCAACACCAAGATACAGAGCAACGGCAGGTGTCAGCACCTGGACACTGAGATAACAGGCCAGTAGGTCAACACCCTGGTACTGAGACAGCAAGGGAATTAACATCAAGCACATAGATACTGGAGCAGCAGTGATGTTGGACAGCACCCAACTACGAGACAGCAGGGATCTAGGTCAGCACAATATGGAAACAGGCATGGAACACAGGATACTGAGACCCAGCTGTGATGTAGGTCAAAATCCCTGATACTGAGACAGCTGTGTAGGCCAGAACCAGATACTGTGACAGCAGTGATGCAAGCACCTCCAGATACTGAGACAGCGGTAAGTATGTAGTACCAGAAATACAAAACAGCAGGGATAAATATAAGATTCCAGATTGGGAGGCAGCAAGAAATATCTATCAGGATCCATTTACTCAGACAACTGGATTTAGGTCAGCATTCAGATGCAGAGACAGCAGGGATGGAGGTCACCTCCCAGATATTGAACAGCTGTGTGAGGTCACCCTAATACCGAGACAGCAATGATGTGGTCGCACCCGGTAACGAGAGATGGCAGGATGGAGGTCAGCACCCAGTGCTGAGACAGCAGTGATGGAGGTCAGCACCATAACACCTAGACAGCAGGATGGAGTCAGCACCCAGATACTGAGACAACAGGAAGTATGTGAGTATCAGTTACTGAGACAACAGGGAAGTAGGTCAGCACTCACAGATACTGAGATAGCAGGGATGTAGATGAGTACCCAGATACTAGACAGCAGAATGTATCCCAACACTCAGATACGAGACAGCAGTGATGGGGTCAGCAACCAATTCTGACACAGCAGAGATTAAGGTCAGCACCCAGATACTGAGGAACAGGGATGATCAGCACCCAGATTCTGAGACAGCCCTGATGTAGGTCAGCACCCAAACTGATTCAGCACTGATGTAGGTGGCACCCAGATACTTAGACAGCAGGGATGTAGGTCCACCTTATATTGAGACAACTGTGATGCAGGTCAGCACCAGATGTTGCGACAACAGAGATGAGTCAACATCCAGAATCAGACACAGCAGGGATGTTGGTCAGCACCCAGATACTGAGACTGCAGTGATGTAGGATGGCACCCAGATACTGAGACAACAGGGATGTGGGTCAGCACCAGATACTGAGACAGCAGTGATGGTCAGCACCCAGATACTGAGACAATGTAATGTAAAGACCCAAATACGGAGACAGCAATGATGTAGGTCAGCTCCAATCTAGACTGCAACATGGTCAACACCCGAACACTGGGACAGCAGTGATATAGGGTCACTGATTTGAGACAGCAGGGATGGGTCATCCCCAGATACTGAGACAGAAGGAACCGGTCAGCACAGAATACTTGACAGCAGGGATGTATTGGCACAGATACTGGACAGCAGTGATGAGTCAGCTCCCAGATACCAAACAGCAGTGATGTGCAGCAGCACTAGGATACTGAGACAGTAGGCATGAACATCAGATTCCAATTTTGCGGCAGCAGAATAATGGGACTCATTTCCTCAAACAACAGTGATGAAGGTCCAGCATCCGAATACTGAGACAGCAGTGATGTAGGTCAGCACCCAGGTACTGTAGCTGCAGTGCTTTAAGTCGCACCCAGATTCATGGAAACAGTGATGTAGGTCAGCACCAGATACACACAGCAACAGGGATGTAGGTCGGCACCCAGATTCTGAGACAGCAGGGATGTAGGTGAGTACCCAGATACTGAGACAGCAAAGATGTATGTCAGCACACAGATACTGAGGCAGCAGTGATGTAGGTCAGTAGTCAGATACTGACACAGCAAAGATTAAAGTCGGCACCCAGATACTGAGACAGCAGGGATGGAGGTCAAAACACAGATACTGAGAAAGCTGTACTGATTTTCAGCACCCTAATACTGAGACAGCAGTGATGTTGATCAGCACCCAAATACCGAAATGGCAGGGATGTAGGTCAGCACCCAGATACTGAGATAGCAGGAAGTAGGACCTCAGATACTGAGATAGCAGGATTTCACGTGAGTGAAACAGATGCTGAGACAGCAGAGATGTAAGTCAAGCACACAGATACTGAGACAGCAGTGATGTAGGACAACAACCAGATACTGACATGAGAGATTAAGGTCGGCACCCAGATGCACAAGGAGAGAGCTTGGATGTAGGTCAGCACCCCGACTGAGACAGCGCAGTGTGGGTCAGCACCCAGATACTTGAACAGCTGGTATGTATGTCAGCCCCAGATCATTGAGACAAATGTGATGTAGGTCAGCATCCAGATACAGAGACAGTAGGGATGTAGGTCAGCACCAGATACTGAGACAGCTGTAATGTGGGGATTGGCACCGGAACCTGAGACAACAGGGTGATTAAGTCAGAAACATGAAACTGAGACAATAGGCATGTAGAGTCAGCACCCAAATACTAGGACAGCAGTGATGTAGGGCGGCACCCAGATACTGAGACAGCAGGGAAGAGTGTCACCACCCATGTGCTGAGACAGCAGTGATGTAGGTCAGCACCCAGATACTGAGACAGCTGGGGTGTAGGTAAGCACCATGATTCTGATACAGCAGTAATGTAGGTCAGCACCCAGATACCGAGACAGCAGGGATGTAGGTCAGCACCCAGATACTGAGACAGCAGGGATGTAGGTGAGTACCTGATACTTAGACAGCAGTGATGTAGGTCTGCACCCAGATACTGAGACAGCAGTGATGTAGGTCAGCTCCCAGACACTGAGACAGCAGTGATAATGTCAGCTCCCAGATACTGAGACAGCAGTGATGTGGGTCAGCACCCACAAACTAAGAGAGCAAGTATGAGGTCAGCGCCAGATACTGAGACAAAATGCAGGATGTTTGTCAGCACCTAGACACACTGAGACAGCAGGACAAAGTAGGTCAGCACCCTAGTACTGAGACAGCTGGGATTTAGGCAGTTCCAAGATACTGAAACAGAAAGATACTGGAGCACCAACAGATACAGAGACAGCAGGATGGCAGGTCAACAACCAAGATAAGAGACAGCAGGCTGTGGGTCAGGACACAAGATACTGAGACAGCAGTGATGTAGGTCGGCACCCAGATAGTGAGACAGCAGTAATGTAGGTCAGCACTCAGATACAGAGACAGCAGGGATGTAGGTTAGCACCAAGATACTGAGACAGCAGGGATGTAGGTGAGTACCCTGATACTGAGACAGCAGTGATGTAGGTCTGCACCCAGATACTGAGACAGCAGTGATGTAGGTCAGCTCCCAGACACTGAGACAGCAGTGATGTATGTCAGCTCCCAGATACTGTGACTGCAATGATGTAGGTCAGCACCCACATACTGAGAGAGCAGGGATGAAGGTCAGCACCAAGATACTGAGACAGTACGGATGTTTATCAGCACCTAGACACTGAGACAGCAGGCCAGTAGGTCAGCACCCAGATATTGAGACAGCAGTGATGTTGGACAGCACCCAGATAAAGAGACAGCAGGGATGTAGGTCAGCAACCAAGATACAGAGACAGCAGACATGTGGGTCAGGACCAAGATACTGAGACAGCAGTGATGTAGGTCGGCACCCAGATAGTGAGACTGCAGTGATGTAGGTTGGGACCCAGATACTGAGACAGCAGGGATGTGAGTCATCACCCGGATACTGAGACAGTTGTGATGTAGGTCGGCACCCAGATAATGTGACAGCAGTGATGTACGTCAGCTCCCAGATACTGAGACAGCAGTCATGTATGTCAGCACCCAGATACTGAGACAGCAGGGATAAACATCAAATTCCAGGTTGTGAGGCAGCAGAAATATCTATCAGGACCCATTTCCTCAGACACCAGTGATGTAGGTCAGCATCCAGATGCTGAGATAGCAGGGATGGAGGTCACCACCCAGATACTGAATCAACTATGTTGAAGGTCAGCACCCAGTACCAAGATGGCAAGGATGTTTATGCCATGCTGAGATACTGAGACAGCAGTGATGGCAGGTGAGTACCCAGAAACTGAGAGAGCAGTGATGCCAGGTCAGCCACCAACATACCGAAGCAGACAGCAGGATGTAGGTCAGCACCCTGATACTGAGAAAGCAGGGAAGTATGGTGCACCAGATTGAGATAGCAAGTGACAAGTGGTGAGAACCCAGATACTGAGAGACAGCAGAGAGATGTATGTCACACACAGATTCTGAGACAGCAGTGATAACAGGTCAGCAGCCTGATACAGACACAGCATAGATTAAGGTCGTTTAGATACAGAGAGAGCATGGATGAAGGTCAGTGCCCAGATACTGAGTCAGCACTGAAGTAAGTCAGCACCGAAATACTGATTCAGCACTGATGTAGTTCGGCAAACAGATACTGAGACAGCAGAGATGTGGGTCAGCACCCAGATACTGGGACAGCAGTGATGTTGGTCTGCACCCAGATACTGAGACAGCTGCAATGTAAGACAGCACCCAGATGTTGAGACAGCAGTGATGTAGGTCAGCACACAGATACTGAGTCAGCACTGATGTAGGTCAGCACCCAAATACTGACTCAGCACTGATGTAGGTCAGCACCCAGATACTTAGCAGCAGGGATGTAGGTCAGCACCCAGATAATGAGACAACAGTGATGTAGGTCACACGCATGAATGTTGAGACAAAGTGATGTAGGTCAGCATCCAGATACAGAGACAGCAGGGATGTAGGTCAGCACCCATGTACTGCGACTGCAGTGATGTAGGTTGTCACCCAGATTCTGAGACAGCACTGATGTAGGTCAGCACCCAGATACTGAGACAGCTGGAATGTGGGTCAGCACCCAGATACTGAGACAGCTGTGATGTAGGTCAGCACCCAGATACTGAGACAGCAGTAATGTAAGACAGCACCCAGATACTGAGTCAGCAATGATGTAGGTCAGCAGCCAGATACTAAGACAGCAGGAATGTAGGTCAGCACCCAGATACTGGGATAGCAGTGATGTAGGTCGGCACCCATATATTGAGACAGCAAGGAAGTAGGTCAGCACTCCGATACTGAGACAGTAGGGATGTAGGTCAGCACCCAGATACTGAGACAGCAGGGATGTAGGTCAGCACCCTGATTCTGGGACAGTAGGGAGGAACATCTGATTCCAGATTTTGAGGCAGCAGAAATATCTGTCAGGACCCATTTTCTCAGACAACAGGAATGTAGGTCTGCACACTGATACTGAGACAGCCATGATGTAGGTCAGAACCCAGATTCAGAGATAGAAGTGATGTAGGTCAGCACCCAGATTCAGAGACAGAAGGGATGTAGGTCAGCACCCAACTACTGAGACAGCTTTGATCTAGTTCAGCACTCTGATACTGACACAGCAGTGATGTAGGTGAGTACTCCGATACCGAGACAGGAGATGTATGTCAGCACATAGATACTGAGACACCAGTGATGTAGGTCAGCAGCCAGATACTAAGACAGGAGGTATGAATGTCAGCACCCAGATGTTGAGACAACTGTGATGTAGGTCAGCATCGAGATACAGAGACAGCAGGGACGTAGGTCAGCACCCAGATACTGAGACAGCAGTAATTTAGGACAGCACCCAGATACTGAGACAGCAGGGATGTAGGTCATCATGCAGACACTGAGACAGCAGGCATGTAGATGAGCACCCAGATACTGGGAAAGCAGTGATATAGGTGGCACCCAGATTCTGAGACAGCAGGGATGTGTGTGTCAACACCCATGTGCTGAGACAGCAGTGATGTAGGTCGGCACCCAGATACTGAAACAGTAGTGCAGAAGGTAAGCACCCTGATACTGATCCAGCAGTGATATAGGTCAGCACACGGATACCGAGACAGCAAGGATGTAGGTCAGCACTCAGATACTGAGACAGCAGGGATGTAGGTGAGTGCCCTGATACTGAGACAGCAGTGATGTAGGTCTGCACCCAGATACTGAGACAGCAGTGATGTAGGTCAGCTCCCAGACACTGAGACAGCAGTGATGTATGTCAGCAGCCAGATACTGAGACAGCAGTGATGTAGGTCAGCACCCACATACTGAGACAGCAGGGATGAAGGTCAGCACCAAGATACTGAGACAGCACGGATGTTTGTCAGCACCTAGACACTGAGACAGCAGGCCAGTAGATCAGCACCCTGGTACTGAGACAGCAGGGATTTAGGTCAGCACCCAGATACTGAGACAGCAGTGATGTTGGACAGCACCCAGATACAGAGACAGCAGATATGAGATCAGCACCAAGATACTGAGACAGCAGTGATGTGGGTTGGCACCCAGATACTGAGACTGCAGTGATGTAGGTTGGGACCCAGATACTGAGACAGCAGGGATGTGAGTCATCACCCATATACTGAGACAGCTGTGATGTGGAGTGGGCATCCAGACACTGTGACAGCAGTGATGTCGTCAGCTCCCAGATACTGACACAGCAGTCAAGTATGTCAGCACCCAGATACTGAGACAGTAGGGATAAACATCAGATTACACATTGTGAGGCAGCAGAAATATCTATCAGGACCCATTTAAGTGAGACACTAGTGATGTAGGTCAGCATCCAGATGCTTAAACAGCAGGGATGGAGGTCACGACCCTTATACTGAGACAGCAGTGATGTAGGTCAGCACCCAGGTACCGAGATGACAGGGATGTAGGTCGGCATCCAGATACTGAGACAGCAGGGATGTAGGTGAGTACCCAGACACTGAGACAACAGTGATGTAGGTCAGCACCAAGATACCGAGACAGCAGGGATGTAGGTCAGCACCATGATACTGAGACAGCAGGGAAGTATGTGAGTACCCAGATACTGAGACAGCAGGGAAGTAGGTCAGCACTCAGATATTGAGATAGCAGGGATGTAGGTGAGTACCCAGATACTGATACAGCAGAGATGTATGTCTGCACACAGATACTGAGACAGCAGTGATGTAGGTCAGCAGCCAGATACTGACACAGCAGAGATTAAGGTTGCCACACAGATACTGAGAGAAAATGAATGAAGGTCAGCGCCCAGATACTGAGACAGCACTGATGTAGGTCAGCAGCCAAATATTGATTCAGCACTGATGTATGTCAGCACCCAGATACTTAGACTGCAGGGATGTATTTCAGCACCCAGATATTGAGACAACAGTGATGTATGTCAGCACCCAGATGTTAAGACAACAGTGATGCAGGTCAGCATTCAGATACAGAGACAGCAGGGCTCTGGGTCAGCACCAGGCACTGAGACTGTAGTGATGTAGGTTGGCACCCAGATACTGAGACAGTACTGATGTAGGTCAGCAAACAGATACTGAGACAGCAGGGAATTGGGTCAGCACCCAGATACTGGGACAGCAGTGATGTTGGTCAGCACCCAGATACTGAGACAGCAGCAATGTAAGATAGCACAAAGATGCTGACACAGTAATGATGTAGGTCAGCACCCAGATACTGAGACAGCAGTAATGTAAGACAGCTCCAAGATACTGAGACAGCAATGATGTAAGTCAGCACCCAGATACTGGGAGAGCAGTGATGTTGGTCGGCACCCTGATTTTCAGACAGCAGTGATGTAGGTCGACACCCAGATACCGATACAGCAGGAATGTGGGACAGAACCCAGATACTGAGACAGCAGGGATGTACGTCAGCACCCAGATACTGAGACAGCAGTGATGTAGGTCAGCTCCCAGAAACTGAGTCAGCACTGATGTAGGTCACTACCCAGATATTGAGACAGCAGTGATGTAGGTCAGCAACCAGATACCGAGACTGCAGTTATGTAGGTCAGCAGCCAGATACAGAGACAGTAGGGATGTAGGACAGCACCCAGATACTGAGACAGCAAGGATGTAGGAAATCACCCAAATACAGAGACAGTAGGTATGTAGGTCAGCACCAAGATACTGAGACAGCAGGCATGTAGGACAGCACCTAGATACTGTTAGAGCAGCAGTTATGTAGGTCGGCACCCAGATATTGAGACAGCAGTGATGTAGGTCGGCACCCAGACACTGAGACAGCAGAGATGTGGGTCAGCACCCATATATTCTGAGACAGTAGTGATGTAGGTCGGCCCCCTGATACTGAGACAGCAGTGATGTAGGTTAGCTACCAGATACTGAAACAGCAGTGATGTTTTTCAGCACCCAGGTACTGAGATAGCAGGCATGTAGGTCGGCACCCAGATTCTGAGACAGCAGGAATGTTGGTCAGCACCCAGATACTGAAACAGCAGCGCTGTAGTTCAGAACCCAGATACTGAGACTGCAGGGATGTATGTCAGCACCCAGATTCACTGACAGCAGGGATGTAAGTCGGCACCCAGATACTGAGATATCCGGGATGTAGGTGAGTACCCAGAAACTGAGACAGCAGTGATGAAGTCTGCACCCAGATAGCGAGACAGCAGGGATGTAGGTTGGCACGCTGATACTGAGACAGCACTGATGAAGGTCAGCCCCCCAAATACTGAGACAGCATTGATGTTGGTCACTAACCAGATACTGAAACAGTACTGATGAAGGTCAGCACCCAGCTACTGAGGCAGCTGGGATGTAGGTCTGCATCTAGATAAAGAGACAGCAGGGATGTAGGTCAGCTCCCAAATACTGAGACAGCATGCTTGTATGTCAGTACCCAGATATGGCTGCATGTAGTCAGCACCCAGATATCGAGACTGCAGTGATGTAGGTTTGCACCCAGATACTGACACAGCAGGGATGTGGGTCAGCACCCATATTCTGAGAGAGAAGTGATGTAGTTCGGCCCCCAGATACTGAGACAGCAGTTAGGTTGGTCAGCTCCCAGATACTGAAACAGCAATGATGCATGTCAGCACCCAGACACTGAGACAGCAGGGATGTAGGTCATCTCCCAGACACTGAGACAGCATTGATGTAGGTCGGCACCCAGATACTGAGACAGCAGGGATGTGGGTCAGCACCCAGATACTGAGACAGCAGGGATGAACATCAGATTCCAAATTTTGAGGCAGCAGGGATATCTGTCATGACCCATTTAATCAGACAGCAGTGATGTAGGTCAGCACCCAGATTCTGAGACAGCAGGAATGTTGGTCAGCACCCAGATACTGAGACAGCAGTGCTGTAGTTCAGAACCCAGATACTGAGACTGCAGGGATGTATGTCAGCACCCAGATTCACTGACAGCAGGGATGTAGGTCGGCACCCAGATACTGAGATATCAGGGATGTAGGTGAGTACCCAGAAACTGAGACAGCAGTGATGAAGTCTGCACCCAGATAGCGAGACAGCAGGGATGTAGGTTGGCACGCCTGATACTGAGACAGCACTGATGAAGGCCAGCCCCAAATACTGAGACAGCATTGATGTTGGTCACTAACCAGATACTGAAACAGTACTGATGAAGGTCAGCACCCAGCTACTGAGGCAGCTGGGATGTAGGTCTGCATCTAGATACAGAGACAGCAGGGATGTAGGTCAGCTCCCAAATACTGAGAAAGCATGCATGTATGTCAGTACCCAGATACTGTTGCAGCAGTGATGTAGGTCAGCACCCAGATATTGAGACTGCAGTGATGTAGGTTTGCACCCAGATACTGACACAGCAGGGATGTGGGTCAGCACCCATATTCTGAGAGAGAAGTGATGTAGTTCGGCCCCAGATACTGAGACAGCAGTTAGGTTGGTCAGCTCCCAGATACTGAAACAGCAATGATGCATGTCAGCACCCAGACACTGAGACAGCAGGGATGTAGGTCGTCTCCCAGACACTGAGACAGCATTGATGTGGGTCGGCACCCAGATACTGAGACAGCAGGGATGTGGGTCAGCACCCAGATACTGAGACAGCAGGGATGAACATCAGATTCCAGATTTTGAGGCAGCAGGGATTTCTGTCATGACCCATTTAATCAGACAACAGTGATGTAGGTCAGCATCCAGATACTGAGACAGCAGGGATGAAGGTCAGCACCCAGATACTGTGACAGCAGCGATGAACATCAGATTCCAGATTTTGATGCAGCAGAAATATCTGTCAGGACCCATTTACTCATACAACAGTGATGTAGGTCAGCATCCAGATACGGAGACAGCAGGGATGAAGGTCAATACTCAGATACTGAGACAGCTGTGCTGCAGGTCAACACCCTGATACTAAGACAGCTGTGACACATGTCGGCACCCAGATATTGTGACAGCATTGATGTAGGTTGGCACCCAGATACTGAGATAACAGGGATGTGGGTCAGCACCCAGATACTGAGACAGCAGTGATGTAGGTCAGCACCCAGATACTGAGACAGCAGGGATGTGGGTCAGCACCCAGATACTGAGACAGCAGTGATGTAGGTCAGCACCCAGATTCAGAGACAGCAGGGGTGTAGGTGGGCCCCCAGATAGAGACATCCTGGCTGTAGGTGAGTACCCAGTAAATGAGTCAGCAGGGATGTAGGTCGGCACTCAGATAATGAGACAGCATTGATGCAGTTCAGCACTCCGATACTTAGACAGCAGCGATGAAGGTGAGTACCCCGATACTGAGACAGCAGAGATGTATTTCAGCACCCAGATACTGAGACAGCATTGATGTAGGACAGCACTCAGATACTGAGAGAGCAGTGATATAGGTCAGCACCCAGGCACTGAGACAGCAGTGATGTAGGTCAGCACCCAGATACTGAGACAGCAGGGATGAACATCAGATTCCAGATTTTGAGGCAGCAGGGATATCTGTCAGGACCCATTTACTCAGAAAACAGTGATGTAGGTCAGCATCCAGATACTGAGACAGCAGGGATGAAGGTCAGCACCCAGATTCTGAGACAGCAGCGATGAACATCAGATTCCAGATTTTGATGCATCAGAAATATCTGTCAGTACCCATTTACTCTGAAACAGTGATGTAGGTCAGCATCCAGATACTGTGACAGATGGGATAAAGGTCAGTACTCAGATACTGAGACAGCTGTGCTGCAGGTCAACACCTTGATACTAAGACAGCAGTGATGTAGGACAGCACCTATATACCAAGAGTGCAGGGATTTAGGTTTGCACCCACATACTGAGACAGCAGGGATGTATGTGAGTACCCTGATACTGAGACAGCAGGGATGTAGGTCAGCACTCAGGTACTGAGACAGCATTGATGTCGGTCAGCACTCCAATACTGAGACAGCAGGGATGTAGGTGAATACCCCCGATACTGAGACAGCAGATGTAAGTCAGCACACACATACTGAGACAGTAGTGATGTAAAACAGCACCCAGACATTGAGACAGCAGGGATGTAGGTCAGCACCCAGATACTGAGACAGCAGGCATGTAGATCAGCACCCAGATACTGAGAAAGCAGTGATGCATGTCGGCACCCAGATATTGAGACAGCATTGATGTAGGTCATTACCCAGGTACTAAGATAGCAGGGATGTGGGTTAGCACCCAGATACTGAGACAGCAGTGATGTAGGTCAGCACCTAGTTGCTGAGAAAGCAGGGATGTAGGTCAGCACCCAGATACTGAGTCAGCAGACATGTAGGTCAGCACTCAGATACTGGGACAGCAGTGATGTAGGTCAGCACCCAGATTTTGAGACAGCAATGATGTAGGTCGGCACCCAGATGCTGAGTCAGCAGGGATGTGGGTCAGCACCCAGATACTGAGACAGCAGTGATGTAGGTCGGCACCCAGATACTGAGACAGCAGTGATGTGGGTCAGCTCCCAGATACTGAAACAGCAGTGATCCATGTCAGCACCCAGATTCTGAGACTGTAGGGATGTAGGTCATCATGCAGACACTGAGACAGCAGGCATGTAGATGAGCACCCAGATACTGGGAAAGCAGTGATATAGGTGGCACCCAGATTCTGAGACAGCAGGGATGTGTGTCAACACCCATGTGCTGAGACAGCAGTGATGTAGGTCGGCACCCAGATACTGAAACAGTAGTGCAGAAGGTAAGCACCCTGATACTGATCCAGCAGTGATATAGGTCAGCACACGGATACCGAGACAGCAGGGATGTAGGTCAGCACTCAGATACTGAGACAGCAGGGATGTAGGTGAGTACCCTGATACTGAGACAGCAGTGATGTAGGTCTGCACCCAGATACTGAGACAGCAGTGATGTAGGTCAGCTCCCAGACACTGAGACAGCAGTGATGTATGTCAGCAGCCAGATACTGAGACAGCAGTGATGTAGGTCAGCACCCACATACTGAGACAGCAGGGATGAAGGTCAGCACCAAGATACTGAGACAGCACGGATGTTTGTCAGCACCTAGACACTGAGACAGCAGGCCAGTAGATCAGCACCCTGGTACTGAGACAGCAGGGATTTAGATCAGCACTCAGATAGTGAGACAGCAGTGATGTTGGACAGCACCCAGATACAGAGACAGCAGATATGTAGATCAGCACCAAGATACTGAGACAGCAGTGATGTCGGTTGGCACCCAGATACTGAGACTGCAGTGATGTAGGTTGGGACCCAGATACTGAGACAGCAGGGATGTGAGTCATCACCCATATACTGAGACAGCTGTGATGTAGGTCGGCATCCAGACACTGTGACAGCAGTGATGTACGTCAGCTCCCAGATACTGACACAGCAGTCAAGTATGTCAGCACCCAGATACTGAGACAGTAGGGATAAACATCAGATTACACATTGTGAGGCAGCAGAAATATCTATCAGGACCCATTTCGTCAGACACTAGTGATGTAGGTCAGCATCCAGATGCTTAAACAGCAGGGATGGAGGTCACGACCCTTATACTGAGACAGCAGTGATGTAGGTCAGCACCCAGGTACCGAGATGGCAGGGATGTAGGTCGGCATCCAGATACTGAGACAGCAGGGATGTAGGTGAGTACCCAGATACTGAGACAACAGTGATGTAGGTCAGCACCAAGATACCGAGACAGCAGGGATGTAGGTCAGCACCATGATACTGAGACAGCAGGGAAGTATGTGAGTACCCAGATACTGAGACAGCAGGGAAGTAGGTCAGCACTCAGATATTGAGATAGCAGGGATGTAGGTGAGTACCCAGATACTGATACAGCAGAGATGTATGTCTGCACACAGATACTGAGACAGCAGTGATGTAGGTCAGCAGCCAGATACTGACACAGCAGAGATTAAGGTTGCCACACAGATACTGAGAGAAAATGAATGAAGGTCAGCGCCCAGATACTGAGACAGCACTGATGTAGGTCAGCAGCCAAATACTGATTCAGCATTGATGTATGTCAGCACCCAGATACTTAGACTGCAGGGATGTATTTCAGCACCCAGATATTGAGACAACAGTGATGTATGTCAGCACCCAGATGTTAAGACAACAGTGATGTAGGTCAGCATTCAGATACAGAGACAGCAGGGCTCTAGGTCAGCACCCAGGCACTGAGACTGCAGTGATGTAGGTTGGCACCCAGATACTGAGACAGTACTGATGTAGGTCGGCAAACAGATACTGAGACAGCAGGGATTGGGTCAGCACCCAGATACTGGGACAGCAGTGATGTTGGTCAGCACCCAGATACTGAGACAGCAGCAATGTAAGATAGCACAAAGATGCTGACACAGTAATGATGTAGGTCAGCACCCAGATACTGAGACAGCAGTAATGTAAGACAGCTCCCAGATACTGAGACAGCAATGATGTAAGTCAGCACCCAGATACTGGGAGAGCAGTGATGTTGGTCGGCACCCTGATTTTGAGACAGCAGTGATGTAGGTCGACACCCAGATACCGATACAGCAGGAATGTAGGACAGAACCCAGATACTGAGACAGCAGGGATGTACGTCAGCACCCAGATACTGAGACAGCAGTGATGTAGGTCAGCTCCCAGAAACTGAGTCAGCACTGATGTAGGTCACTACCCAGATATTGAGACAGCAGTGATGTAGGTCAGCAACCAGATACCGAGACTGCAGTTATGTAGGTCAGCAGCCAGATACAGAGACAGTAGGGATGTAGGACAGCACCCAGATACTGAGACAGCAAGGATGTAGGAAATCACCCAAATACAGAGACAGTAGGTATGTAGGTCAGCACCAAGATACTGAGACAGCAGGCATGTAGGTCAGCACCTAGATACTGTTAGAGCAGTTATGTAGGTCGGCACCCAGATATTGAGACAGCAGTGATGTAGGTCGGCACCCAGACACTGAGACAGCAGAGATGTGGGTCAGCACCCATATTCTGAGACAGTAGTGATGTAGGTCGGCCCCCTGATACTGAGACAGCAGTGATGTAGGTTAGCTACCAGATACTGAAACAGCAGTGATGTTTTTCAGCACCCAGGTACTGAGATAGCAGGCATGTAGGTCGGCACCCAGATTCTGAGACAGCAGGAATGTTGGTCAGCACCCAGATACTGAAACAGCAGCGCTGTAGTTCAGAACCCAGATACTGAGACTGCAGGGATGTATGTCAGCACCCAGATTCACTGACAGCAGGGATGTAAGTCGGCACCCAGATACTGAGATATCCGGGATGTAGGTGAGTACCCAGAAACTGAGACAGCAGTGATGAAGTCTGCACCCAGATAGCAAGACAGCAGGGATGTAGGTTGGCACGCTGATACTGAGACAGCACTGATGAAGGTCAGCCCCCAAATACTGAGACAGCATTGATGTTGGTCACTAACCAGATACTGAAACAGTACTGATGAAGGTCAGCACCCAGCTACTGAGGCAGCTGGGATGTAGGTCTGCATCTAGATAAAGAGACAGCAGGGATGTAGGTCAGCTCCCAAATACTGAGACAGCATGCTTGTATGTCAGTACCCAGATACTGTTGCAGCAGTGATGTAGGTCAGCACCCAGATATCGAGACTGCAGTGATGTAGGTTTGCACCCAGATACTGACACAGCAGGGATGTGGGTCAGCACCCATATTCTGAGAGAGAAGTGATGTAGTTCGGCCCCCAGATACTGAGACAGCAGTTAGGTTGGTCAGCTCCCAGATACTGAAACAGCAATGATGCATGTCAGCACCCAGACACTGAGACAGCAGGGATGTAGGTCATCTCCCAGACACTGAGACAGCATTGATGTAGGTCGGCACCCAGATACTGAGACAGCAGGGATGTGGGTCAGCACCCAGATACTGAGACAGCAGGGATGAACATCAGATTCCAAATTTTGAGGCAGCAGGGATATCTGTCATGACCCATTTAATCAGACAGCAGTGATGTAGGTCAGCACCCAGATTCTGAGACAGCAGGAATGTTGGTCAGCACCCAGATACTGAGACAGCAGTGCTGTAGTTCAGAACCCAGATACTGAGACTGCAGGGATGTATGTCAGCACCCAGATTCACTGACAGCAGGGATGTAGGTCGGCACCCAGATACTGAGATATCAGGGATGTAGGTGAGTACCCAGAAACTGAGACAGCAGTGATGAAGTCTGCACCCAGATAGCGAGACAGCAGGGATGTAGGTTGGCACGCTGATACTGAGACAGCACTGATGAAGGTCAGCCCCCAAATACTGAGACAGCATTGATGTTGGTCACTAACCAGATACTGAAACAGTACTGATGAAGGTCAGCACCCAGCTACTGAGGCAGCTGGGATGTAGGTCTGCATCTAGATACAGAGACAGCAGGGATGTAGGTCAGCTCCCAAATACTGAGAAAGCATGCATGTATGTCAGTACCCAGATACTGTTGCAGCAGTGATGTAGGTCTTCACCCAGATATTGAGACTGCAGTGATGTAGGTTTGCACCCAGATACTGACACAGCAGGGATGTGGGTCAGCACCCATATTCTGAGAGAGAAGGATGTAGTTCGGCCCCAGATACTGAGACAGCAGTTAGGTTGGTCAGCTCCCAGATACTGAAACAGCAATGATGCATGTCAGCACCCAGACACTGAGACAGCAGGGATGTAGGTCGTCTCCCAGACACTGAGACAGCATTGATGTGGGTCGGCACCCAGATACTGAGACAGCAGGGATGTGGGTCAGCACCCAGATACTGAGACAGCAGGGATGAACATCAGATTCAGATTTTGAGGCAGCAGGGATTTCTGTCATGACCCATTTAATCAGACAACAGTGATGTAGGTCAGCATCCAGATACTGAGACAGCAGGGATGAAGGTCAGCACCCAGATACTGTGACAGCAGCGATGAACATCAGATTCCAGATTTTGATGCAGCAGAAATATCTGTCAGGACCCATTTACTCATACAACAGTGATGTAGGTCAGCATCCAGATACGGAGACAGCAGGATGAAGGTCAATACTCAGATACTGAGACAGCTGTGCTGCAGGTCAACACCCTGATACTAAGACAGCTGTGACACATAGTCGGCACCAGATATTGTGACAGCATTGATGTAGGTTGGCACCCAGATACTGAGATAACAGGGATGTGGGTCAGCACCCAGATACTGAGACAGCAGTGATGTAGGTCAGCACCCAGATACTGAGACAGCAGGGATGTGGGTCAGCACCCAGATACTGAGACAGCAGTGATGTAGGTCAGCACCCAGATTCAGAGACAGCAGGGGTGTAGGTCGGCCCCCAGATAGAGACATCCTGGCTGTAGGTGAGTACCCAGTAAATGAGTCAGCAGGGATGTAGGTCGGCACTCAGATAATGAGACAGCATTGATGCAGTTCAGCACTCCGATACTTAGACAGCAGCGATGAAGGTGAGTACCCGATACTGAGACAGCAGAGATGTATTTCAGCACCCAGATACTGAGACAGCATTGATGTGGACAGCACTCAGATACTGAGAGAGCAGTGATATAGGTCAGCACCCAGGCACTGAGACAGCAGTGATGTAGGTCAGCACCAGATACTGAGACAGCAGGGATGAACATCAGATTCCAGATTTTGAGGCAGCAGGGATATCTGTCTGGACCCATTTACTCAGAAAACAGTGATGTAGGTCAGCATCCAGATACTGAGACAGCAGGGATGAAGGTCAGCACCCAGATACTGAGACAGCAGCGATGAACATCAGATTCCAGATTTTGATGCATCAGAAATATCTGTCAGTACCCATTTACTCTGACCAACAGTGATGTAGGTCAGCATCCAGCTACTGAGACAGATGGGATGAAGGTCATTACTCAGATACTGAGACAGCTGTGCTGCTGGTCAACACCTTGATACTAAAACAGCAGTGATGTAGGTCAGCACCTATATACCAAGAGTGCAGGGATTTAGGTTTGCACCCACATACTGAGACAGCAGGGATGTATGTGAGTACCCTGATACTGAGACAGCAGGGATGTAGGTCAGCACTCAGGTACTGAGACAGCATTGATGTCGGTCAGCACTCCAATACTGAGACAGCAGGGATGTAGGTGAATACCCCCGATACTGAGACAGCAGATGTAAGTCAGCACACACATACTGAGACAGTAGTGATGTAAAACAGCACCCAGACATTGAGACAGCAGGGATGTAGGTCAGCACCCAGATACTGAGACAGCAGGCATGTAGATCAGCACCCAGATACTGAGACAGCAGTGATGCATGTCGGCACCCAGATATTGAGACAGCATTGATGTAGGTCATTACCCAGGTACTAAGATAGCAGGGATGTGGGTTAGCACCCAGATACTGAGACAGCAGTGATGTAGGTCAGCACCTAGTTGCTGAGAAAGCAGGGATGTGGGTCAGCACCCAGATACTGAGTCAGCAGACATGTGGGTCAGCACTCAGATACTGGGACAGCAGTGATGTAGGTCAGCACCCAGATTTTGAGACAGCAATGATGTAGGTCGGCACCCAGATGCTGAGTCAGCAGGGATGTGGGTCAGCACCCAGATACTGAGACAGCAGTGATGTAGGTCGGCACCCAGATACTGAGACAGCAGTGATGTGGGTCAGCTCCCAGATACTGAAACAGCAGTGATCCATGTCAGCACCCAGATACTGAGACTGTAGGGATGAACATCTGATTCCAGATTTTGAGGCATCAGAAATGTCTGTTAGGAGCCATTTTCTCAGACAACAGTGATTTAGGTCAGCACCCAGATTCAGAGACAGCAAGGATGTAGGTCGGCCCCCAGACATAGAAACAGCCTGGATGTAGGTGAGTACCCCGATACTGATATAGCAGAGATGTATCTCAGCACCCAGATACTGAGACAGCATTGATGTAGGACAGCACCCAGATACTGAGACGGCAGGGATGTAGGTCAGCACCTAGATACTGAGTCAGCAGGCATGTTGGTCAGCACCCAGATACTGTTACAGCAGTGATGTAGGTCGGCACCCAGATTCTGAGACAGCAGGTATGTGGGTCAGCACCCATATACTGAGACAACAGTGATGTAGGTCGGCACCCAGATACTGAGACAGCAGTGATGTAGGTCCGCTTCCAGATACTGAAACAGCAGTGATGTTTGTCAGCAGCCAGATACTGAGACAGCAGGGATGTAGGTCGGCACCCAGATACTGAGACAGCAGTGATGAAGGTCAGCACCCAGATACTGAGACAGCAGGGTTGTGGGTCAACACCCAGATACTGAGACAGCAGTTATAGATGTCAGCTCCCGGGTACTCAGACAGCAGTGATTTAGGTCAGCTCCCAGATACTGAAACAGCAGTGATGTTAGTCAGCACACAGATACTCAGACAGCTGGCTTGTAGGTCAGCACCCAGATACTGAGACAGCAGAGATGAACATCAGATTCCAGATTTTGAGACAGCAGAAAAATCAGTCAGGACCCATTTACTCAGACAACAGCAATGAATGTCAGCATCCAGATACTGAGACAGCAGTGATGTAGTTCGGCACCCAGATAAAGAAACAGCAGGGATGTAGGTGAGTACCCAAATACTGAGACAGCAGCGATGTAG
Source organism: Neoceratodus forsteri (assembly GCA_016271365.2). Classification (NCBI taxonomy): domain Eukaryota; kingdom Metazoa; phylum Chordata; order Ceratodontiformes; family Ceratodontidae; genus Neoceratodus; species Neoceratodus forsteri. Next base: position 6,332,270 of record CM028129.1, read on the forward strand.
GTCAGCATACAGATACTGAGACAGCAGTGATGTAGGACAGTTCCCCGACACTGAGATAGCAGGGGTGTAGGTCAGCGCCCAGATACTGAGAAAGAAGGGATGTAAGTGAGTACCCAGATACTGAGACTGCAGTGATGTAGGTCGGCACCCAGATACTGAGAGAGCAGAGATGTAAGTCAGCACACAGATACTGAGACAGCAGTGATGTAGAACAGTACCCAGACATAGAGACAGCAGGGATGTAGGTCAGCACCCAGATACTGAGACAGCAGGCATGTAGGTCAGCACATAGATTCTGAGACAACGGTGATGTAGGTCAGCACCCAGATACTGAGACAGCACTGATGAAGGTTGGCACCCAGACCCAGAGAGAGCAGGGATGTGGGTCAGCACCAGATACTGAGTCAGCAGTGATGAAGGTCAGCACCAAGATACTGAGACAGCAGTGATGTTGGTCAGCTCCCAGAAACTGAAACAGCACAGAAGATTGTCAGCACCTAGACACTGAGACAGCGGGCCAGTAAGTCAGCACCCTGATACTGAGACAGCAGGGATTTAGGTCTGTACCCAGCTTCTTAGACAGCAGTGATGTACGACAGCACCTAGATACTGAAACAGCAGTGATGTAGGTCAGCACCCAGATACTGAGACAGCAGTGATGTAGGTTGGCACCCAGATACCGAGACAGCAGGGATGTAGGTCGGAACCCAGATACTGAGAGAGCAGAGATGTATGTCAGCACACAGATACTGAGACAACAGTGATGTAGAACAGTACCCAGACATAGAAACAGCAGGGATGTAGGTCAGCACCCAGATACTGAGACAGCAGGTATGTAGGTCAGCACATAGATTCTGAGACAGTGGTGATGTAGGTCGGCACCCAGATACTGAGACAGCACTGATGTGGGTTGGCACCCAGACCCAGAGAGATCAGGGATGTGGGTCAGCACCAGATACTGAGTCAGCAGTGATGAAGGTCAGCACCAAGATACTGAGACAGCAGTGATGTTGGTCAGCACCCAGAAACTGAGACAGCACAGAAGATTGTCAGCACCTAGACACTGAGACAACGGGCCAGTAAGTCAGCACCCGGATACTGAGACAGCAGGGATTTAGGTCCGTACCCAGCTACTCAGACAGCAGTGATGTAGGACAGCACTCAGATACTGAGACAGCAGTGAAGTAGGTGAGCAGCTGGATACTGAGACAGCATAGATGCAGGTCACTACCCAGATACTGAGACAGCAGGGATGTAGGTCAGCACCCAGATATTGAGACAGCAGTGATGTAAGTCGGCAGCCAGATATTGAGACAACAGTGATGTATGTCGGCAGCCTGATATTGAGACAACAGTGATGAATGTCGGCAGCCAGATATTGAGACAACAGTGAAGTGGGTCAGCAACCAGATACCGAGACTGCAGTGATGTAGGTCAGCAGCCAGATACTGAGACAGCAAGGATGTAGGACATTACCCAGATACTGAGATAGCAGGGATGTAGGACATCACCCAGATACTGAGACAGTAGGCATGTAGGTCAGCACCCAGATACTGTTACAGCTGTTATATCGGTCGGCACCCAGATATTGAGACAGCAGTAATGTAGGTTGGCACCCAGACACTGAGACAGCAGGGACGTGGGTCTGCACCCATATTCTGAGACAGTAGTTATATAGGTCGGACAGCTGATACTGAGACAGCAGTGATGTAGGTCAGCTCCCAGATACTGAAACAGCAGTGATGCATGTCAGCACACAGGTACTGAGATAGCAGGCATGTAGGTCGGCACCCAGATACTGAGACAGCAGTGATGTGGGTGGGCACAGTGATACTGAGACAACAGGGATGTGGGTCAGCACCCAGACATGGGCGCAGTTATATGGGGTCAGCCCCAGGCAATGAGACAGCAGTGATGTAGAGTTGCACCCAGATTCTGAGAAGCAGGATGAACATCAGATTCCAGATTTTGAGGAGCAGAAATAACAGTCAGGTCCCACTTTACTCAGAAAAATGTTGGTGATGGGATCCAGATATTGAGACAGCAGGATGAACGCCAAAGATCTAGATACTGAGACAGCAGGGATGAATAACAGGATTCAGATTTTGAGGCAGCAGAAATATCTGTCAGGACCCATTTACTCAGACAACAGTTATGTAGGTCAGCATCCAGATACTGAGACAACAGGGAGGAAGGTCAGTACCCAGATACGGAGACATATGTGCTGTTTGTCAGCACGCTGATACTAAGACAGCAGTGATGTAGGTCAGCCCCCAGATACCGAGAGTGCAGGGTTGTAGGTTTGCACCCAGATACTGAGACAGCAGGGATGTAAATGAGTTCCTTGATACAGAGATAGAAGGGATGTAGGTCAGCACTCAGGTACTGAGACAGCTTTGATGTCGGTCAGCACTCTGATACTGAGACAGCAGGGATGTATGTGAGTATCCGGATACAGAGACAGCAGAGATGAATGTCAGAACACAGATACTCAGACAGCAGTGATGTAGGATAGCACCAAGACACTGAGACTGCAGTGATGTAGGTCGGCACCCAGATACTCAGACAGCACTGATGTAGGTCGGCACCCAGATACTGAGACAGTAGGGATGTGGGTCAGCACCCAGATACTGAGACAGCAGTCATGTAGGGCAGCACCCAGATACTGAGACAGGAGGGATGTAGGTCAGCACCCAGATACTGAGACAGCAGGCATGTAGGTCAGTACCCTGATACTGGGACAGCAGTGATGTAGGTCGGCACCCAGATTCTGAGACAGCAGGAATGTTGGTCAGCACCCAGATACTGTGACAGCAGTGCTGTAGTTCAGCACCCAGATACTGAGACTGCAGGGATGTAAGTCAGCATCCAGATTCATTGACAGCAGGGATGTAGGTTGTCACCCAGATACTGAGATATCAGGGATGTAGGTGAGTACCCAGAAACTGATACAGTATTGATGAAGGTCTGCACCCAGATAGCGGGACAGCAGGGATGTAGGTCGGCACCCAGATACTGAGACAGCACTGAAGTAGGTCAGCCCCCAAATACTGAGATAGCATTGATGTAGGTCACTACCCAGATACTGAGACAGTACTGATGAAGGTCAGCACCCAGATACTGAGGCAGCAGGGATGTAGGACAGCATCTAGATTCAGAGACAGCAGGGATGTAGGTCAGCACCCAAATACTGAGACAGCATGCATGTATGTCAGCACCCAGATACTGTTGCAGCAGTGATGTAGGTCGGCACCCAGATATTGAGACTGCAGTGATGTAGGTCGGCATCCAGATACTGGCACAGCAGGGATGTGGGTCAGCACTCATATTCTGAGAGAGTATTGATGTAGTTCGGCCCACAGATACTGAGACAGCAGTTAGGTAGGTCAGCTCCCAGATAATGAAACAGCAATGATGTATGTCAACACCCAGATACTGAGACAGCAGGGAGGTATGTCGGCACCCAGACACTGAGACAGCAGTGATGTAGGTCGGCACCCAGATACTAAGAGAGCAGGGATGTGGGTCAGCACCCAGATACTGAGACAGCAGGGATGAACTTTAGATTCCAGATTTTGAGGCAGCAGGGATTTCTGTCAGGACCCATTTACTCAGACAAAAGTGATGTAGGTCAGCATCCAGATACTGAGACAGCAGGGATGAAGGTCAGCACCCAGATACTGAGAACGCAGCGATGAACATCAGATTCCAGATTTTGATGCAGCAGAAAAATCTGTCCGTGCCCATTTACTCAGACAACAGTGATGTAGGTCAGCATCCAGATACTGAGACAGCAGGGATGAAGGTCAGTACTCAGATACTGAGACAGCTGTGCTGCAGGTCAACACGCTGATACTAAGACAGCAGTGATGCATATCGGCACCCAGATATTGAGACAGCATTGAAGGTGGTCGGCACCCCGAGATACGAGATAACAGGATGGGGTCAGCACCAGCTACTGATACAGCAGTGATGTAGGTCAGCACCCAGATACTGAGACAGCAGTGACGCATGTCGGCACCCAGATACTGAGACAGTAGGGATGTGGGTCAGCACCCACATACTGAGACAGCAGTGATGTAGGTCAGCACCCATATTCAGAGACAGCAGGGATGTAGGTCGGCCCCCAGACATAGAGACAGCCTGGATGTAGGTGAGTACCCAGATACAAGGTCAGCAGGGATGTAGGTCGGCACTCAGATAATGAGACAGCATTGATGCAGTTCAGCACTGGCTACTTAGACTGCAGCGGGTAGGTGAGTACCGATATTGCGATAGCAGAGATGTATCTCAGCATCCAGATACTGAGACAGCATTGATGTAGGACAGCACTCAGATACTGAGACAGCAGGGATGGGTCAGCACTTAGATACTGAGACAGCAGGCATGTTGGTCAGCACCCAGATACTGTTACAGCAGTGATGTAGATCGGCACCGAGATATTGAGACAGTGGTGATGAAGGTCAGCATCTAGATACAGAGACAGCATGGATGTAGGCCAGCACCGAAATACTGAGACTGCATGCATGTATGTCAGCACCCAGATACTGTGGCAGCAGTGATGTAGGTCGGCACCAAAATATTGAGACAGCAGTGATGTAGGTCGGCATCAGATACTGACATCGCAGGGATGTAGGTCAGCACCTATATTTTGAGAGAGTAGTAATGTAGGTCGGCCCCCAATTACTGAGACATCAGTTATGTAGGTCTGCTCCCAGATACTGAAACAGCAATGATTTATGTCAGCACCCAGATACTGAGACAGCAGGGATGTAGGTCAGCACCCAGACACTGAGAGAGCAGTTATGTAGGTCGGCACCCAGATACTGAGACAGCAGTGATGAGGTCAGCACCCAGGCACTGAGACATCAGTGATGCAGGTCAGCACCAGCTACTGAGACTGCAGGGATGAAACATCAGATTCCTGGATGGATGCAGGGACATCTGTCAGGACCCATTTACTCAGAAAACAGAGATGTAGGGTCAGCATCCAGATACTGAGACAGCAGGGATGAAGGTCAGTTCTCAGAATACTGAGACAGCTGGATGGCAGGTCAACACCTTGATACTAAGACGGCAGTGATGTAGGTCAGCACCTAGATACCAAGAGTGCAGGGATTTAGGTTTGCACCCCATACTGAGACAGCAGGGATGTATGTGAGTACCCTGATACTGAGACATCAGGAATGTAGGTCAGCACTCAGGTACTGAGACAGCATTGTCGGTCAGCACTCCAATACTGAGACAGCAGGGATGTAGGCGAATACCCTGATACTGAGACAGTAGATGTGAGTTAGCACACAGATACTGAGACAGCAGTTATGTAAAACAGCACCCAGACTCTGAGACAGCAGGGATGAAGGTCAGCACCCAGAAACTGAGACAGCAGGCATGTACGTCAGCAACCAGAAACTGAGACAGCAGTGACGCATGTCGGCACCCAGATATTGAGTCAGCATTGATGTAGGTCGGCACCCAGGAACTGAGATAGCAGGGATGTGGGTCAGCACCCAGATACTGAGACAACAGTGATGTAGGTCGGCACCCACATTTTGAGATAGCAGTGATGTAGGTCGGCACCCAGATACTGAGACAGCAGGGATGTGGGTCAGCTCCCAGATACTCATACAGCAGTAATGTAGGTCGGCACCCAGATATTGAGACAGCAGGCATGTAGGTCAGCACCCAGATACTGAGACAGCAGTGATGCAGTGTCGGCACCAGATATTGAGACAGCATTGATGTAGGTTGGCACCCAGGTACTATGATCACAGGGATGTGGGTCAGCACCCAGACACTGAGACTACAGTGATGTAGGTCAGCACCCAGATACTGAGGCAGCAATAATGTAAGACAGCACCTAGATACTGAGAAAGCAGGGATGTTGGTCAGCGCCCAGATGCTGAGACAGCAGTGAAGTAGGTCGGCACACAGATACTGAGACAGCAGTGATGTAGGTCGGCACCCAGATATTGAGACAGCAGTGATGAAGGCCAGCACCCAGATTCTGAGATAGCAGGTATATAGGTCAGCACTCATAAACTAAGACAACAGTGATGTGGTGTGGCACCCAGAAACTGAGACAGCAGTGATGTAGGTCCTCTCCAGATACTGAAACAGCAGTGATGTTTGTCAGCCAGACACTGAGACAGCAGGCATGTGGGTGGAGCACTCAGATACTAAGACTGCAGGGATGTAGGTTGGCACCCAGATAATGAGACAGCAGTGATGCAGTCAGCCCCTAGATACTGAGACAGCAGGGATGTGGGTCAAGCACCAAGATACTGAGACAGCAGAGATGAACATCAGATTCCAGATTTTGTGACGGCAGAAATATCAGTCAGGACCCATTTACTCAGACAACAGTAATGTAGGTCAGCATCTAGATACTGAGACAGCAGTGATGTGGTTCAGCACCCAGATAAAGAGACAGCAGGGATGTAGGTGAGTACCCAGATACTGAGACAGTAGAGATGTTGGTCAGCTGCATAGATACCCTGGACAGCAGGATGTAGGACAGTACCCAGACAATGAGATAGCAGGGGTGTAGGTCAGCACCCAGATTCTTGGAGACAGAAGGCATGCAAGTGAGTACACAGATACTGAAACCTGGTAGTGATGTAGGTCAGCATCCAGATACTGAGACAGCAGATGTATGTCAGCACACAGATACTGAGACAGCAGTGATGTAGGACAGCACCAGACATTGAGACAGCAGGGATGTAGGTCGGCTCCCCAGATACTGAGATAGCAGCCATGCAGGTCATACATAGATCTCTGAGGACACAGTGATATAGGTCGGGCACCAGATACTGAGACAGCAATGATGAATGTCGGCACCCAGACACAGAGACAGCAGTGATGTAGGTCAACACCAAGATACTGAAGACAGCAGTGATGTTGGTAGTATCTAGAAACTGAGACAGCAGAAGATTGTCAGAAACTCTAGACACTGAGAGAGGGGCTCAGTAAGTCAGCACCCTGATACTGAGACCACAGGGATTTAGGTCCATACCAGATACTCAGACAGCAGTGGCTGTAGGACAGCACCCAGATACTAGAGACAGCAGTGATGTAGGTCCACACCCAGATACTGAGACAGCAATGAAGTAGGCTCCACCCATATTTTGAGACAGCAGGGATGTAGTCAGCTACCCATATACTGAGACAGCAGTGATGTAGGACAGCACTCATATACTGAGACTGCAGTGATGTAGGTCAGCACCCAGATACAGAGACTGCAGTGATGTAGGTCCGCTCCAGATTCTGGAAACTGCAGTGATGTTTGTCAGCACTCAGATACTGAGACAGCAGGTATGTAGAGAGCACTCAGATACTGAGACAGCAGGGATGTATGTCAGCACCCATATACTGAGACAGCAGTGATGTAGGCCAGCACCCAGATTCTGAGAGAGCAGTGATGTTGGTCAGCACCAGGATACTGAGACAGCAGTGATGTAGATAATCACCCAGATACTAAGACAGCAGGATGTGGGTCAGCACTCAGATACTGGAGACAGGTAGGGATGAACTTTAGATTTCAGATTTTGAGGTATGAGGGATATCTGTCAGGACCCATTTACTCAGATAAAAAGTGATGTAGGTCAGCATCCAGATGCTGAGACAGCAAGGGATGAAGGTCGCTCCTGAATGCTGAGACAGCAGCGGTGAACATCAGATTCCAGATTTTGATGCAGCAAAAATATCTGTCCGGCCCATTTACTCAGACAACAGTGATGTAGAGTCAGCATCCAGATACTGAGACAGCCGGGATGAGGTCAGTACTCAGATACTGAGACAGCTGTGCTGCAAGTCAACACGCTGATACTGAGACAGCAGTGACCGTATGTCGGCACCCAGATATTGAGACATCATTAGTTGGTTCTGCTTCTGATAATGAGATAACAGGATGTGGGTCAGCACCCAGATACTGAGACAGCAGTGATGTAGGTCAGCACCCAGATACTGAGACAGCAGTGATGCATGTCGGCACCCAGATACTGAGACAGCAGGGATGTGGGTCAGCACCCACTTACTGAGACAGCAGTGATGTCAGGCACCCATATTCAGAGACAGCAGGGATGTAGGTCGCCTCAGACATAGAGAGACAGCCTGGAAGTAGGTGAGTACCAGATACTGAGTCAGCAGGTATGTAGGTCAGCACTCAGATAATGAGACAGCATTGATGCAGTTCAGCACTCTGATACTTAGACTGCAGCTATGTAGGTGAGTACCTGACATGCGACAGCAGAGATGTATCTCAGTACCCAGATACTGAGACAGCAGGATCTAGGTCAGCACCCAGATACTGTTACAGCAGTGATGTAGATCTGCACCAGATATTGAGACAGGTGTTGAAGGTCAGCATCTAGATACGAGACAGCAGGGATGTAGTGTCATCCGAAATACTGAGACAGCATGCATGTATGTAAGCACCCAGATCCTGTGGCAGCAGTGATGTAGGTCGGCACCAGATATTGAGACAGCAGTGATGTAGGTCGGCACCCAGATACTGACACCGAGGGATGTAGGTCAAGCATTTATACTTTGAGAGAGCAGTAATGTAGGTTGGCCCCCAGTTACTGAGACATCAGTTATGTAGGTCTGCTCCCAGATACTGGAAACAGCAATGAGTATGTCAGCGCCAGATACTGAGACAGCAGGGATGTGAGTTCAGCGCAGACTGCATTGAGAGAGCAGTTATGTAGGTGGAAGAGCAGATACTGATACAGCAGGGATGTGGGTCAGCACCCCAGATACTGAGACTGCAGTGATATAGGTCAGCACCTGGCACTGAGACATCAGTGATGGTAGGTCAACACCCAGATACTGAGACTGCAGGGATGAACATCAAATTCCAGATTTGGATGCAGCAGGGATATCTGTCAGGACCCATTTACAAAGAAAACAGAGATGTAGGTCAGCATCCAGATACTGAGACAGCAGGGATGAAGGTCAGTTCTCAGATACTGAGACAGCTGTGCTGCAGGTCAACACCTTGATACTAAGACAGCAGTGAGGTTGGTCAGCTCCTAGATACCAAGAGTGCAGGGATTTAGGTTTGCACTAACATACTGAGACATCAGGAATGTAGGTCAGCACTCAGGTACTGAGACAGCATTGATGTCGGTCAGCACTCCAATACTGAGACAGCAGGGTTGTAGGTGAATACCCCGATACTGAGACAGTAGATGTGAGTTAGCACACAGATACTGAGACAGCAGTGATGTAAAAACAGCAACTAGACTCTGAGACAGCAAGGGATGAGGGGTCAGCACCCAGAAACCTGAGACAGCAGGCATGTAACGGCCAGCACTCCAGAAACGGAGACAGCAGTGACGCATGTCGGCACCCAGATAAATGAGTCAGCATTGATGTAGGTCGGCACTTAGGGACTGGAGATAGCAGGGATGTGGGTCAGCACCAGATACTTAGACAGTAGTGATGTAGGTCAGCACTCAGATGCTGAGACAGCAGTAGTGCAGACAGTTCCTAGATACTGAGGACAGCAGGATGCATAGGTAAGCACCCAGATACTGAGACAGCAGAGCATGTAGATCAGCACTCAGATACTGGGACAGCAGTGATGTAGGTCGGCACTCAAATTTTGAGACAGCAGTGATGTAGATCAGCACCTGTGATACTGAGACAGCAGGGATGTGGGTCAGCACCAGATACTGAGACAGCAGGGATGTGGTCAGCACCCAGATACTGAGACAGCAGGCATGTAGGTCACACCAGATAATGAGACAGTACGACACATGTCGGCACCTGTGATATTGAGACAGCATTGATGAGGGTTGGCACCTAGCTAAGATAGCAGGGATGTGGGTCAGCACCCAGATACTGAGAGTCATAGTGATGTAGGTCAGCACCCAGATACTGAGACAGCAGTAATGTAAGACAGCAGTAATGTAAGACAGCACCTAGATACTGAGAAAGTAGGGATGTTGGTCAGCACCCAGATACTGAGTCAGCAGACATGTAGGTCAGCACTCAGATACTGAGACAGCAGTGTTGTTGGTCGGCACACAGATACTGAGACAGCAGTGATGTAGGTCGGCACCCAGCTATTGAGACAGCAGTGATGTAGGCCAGCACCCAGATTCTGAGATAGCAGGTACGTAGGTCAGCACCCATATACTAAGACAACAGTGATGTAGGTCGGCACCCAGAAACTGAGACAGCAGTGATGTAGGTCATCTTCCAGATACTGAAACAGCAGTGATGTTTGTCAGTGTCCGGATACTGAGAGAGCAGGCATGTAGGTGAGCACTCTGGGATACTAAGACAGCAGGGATGAAGTTGGCACCCAGATAATGAGACAGCAGTGATGCAGGTCAGCCTCAGATACTGAGGGACAGCAGGGATGTGGGTCAGCACCCAGATACTGAGACACGTAGAGATGAACATCAGATTCCAGATTTTGGGACAGCAGAAATATCAGTCAGACCCATTTACTCAGACAACAGTAATGTAGCGTTCAGCATCCAGATACTGAGACAGCAGTGATGTGGTTCCGCACCCAGATAAAGAGACAGCAGGATGTAGAGGGAGTACCCAGATACTGAGACATAGAGATGTAGGTCAGCACACAGATACCTGGACAGCAGTGATGTGCGACAGTACCCAGACACTGAGATAGCAGGGGGAGTCAGCACCCAGATTCTGAGACAGAAGGAATGTAATTTGTACACAGATACTGAAACTGCAGAGATGTAGGTCAGCACCCAGATACTGAGACAGCAGAGACGTATGTCAGCACACAGATACTGAGACAGCAGTGATGTAGGACAGTACCCAGACACTGAGATAGCAGGTTTGTAGGTCAGCACCCAGATTCTGAGACACAAGGGATGTAAGTGAGTACCCAGATACTGAAACTGCAGTGATGTAGGTCAGCACCCAGATACTGAGACAGCAGAGATGTGTGTCAGCACACAGATACTGAGACAGCAGTGATGTAGGACAGTACCCAGACATTGAGACAGCAGGGATGGTAGGCTGGCCCTTGATACTGAGACAGCAGCCATGTAGGTCAGCACAGAGATTCTGGAGACAGCAGTGATATAGGTCAAACCCAGACACTGAGACAGCAATGATGAAGTCGGCACCCAGAGACAGAGACACGGCAATGGCGGGTCAGCACCCAGATACTGAGTCAGCAGTGATGTAGGTCAGCACCAAGATACTGAGACAGCAGTGATGTTGTTCAGCACCCAGAAACTGAGACAGCACTTAAGATTGTCAGAACCTAGACACAGAGAGTGGGCCAGTAAGTCAGCACCCTGATGCTGAGACCACAGGGATTTAGGTCCATACCCAGATACTCAGACAGCACTGACGTAAGACAGCTCCCAGATACTGAGACAGCAGTGATGTAGGTCAGCACCCAGATATTGAGGAGCAATAAGCAGGCTCGGCACCCATATTTTGAGACAGCAGGGATGTGTCAGCATCTATCATACTGAGACAGCAGTGATGTAGGATGGCACCCATATACTGAGACTGCAGGATGTAGGTCAGCTCCAGACACAGAGACTGCAGTGATGTAGGTCTGCTTCAAATTCTGAAACTGCAGTGATGTTTGTCAGCACTCAGATACTGAGACAGCAGGCATGTAGGTGAGCACTCAGATACTGAGACAGCAGGGATGTAGGTCAGCACCCATATACTGAGACAGCAGTGATGTAGGCCGGCACCCAGATTCTGAGAGAGCAGGATGTAGTCAGCACCCAGATACTGAGACAAGCAGCGATGAAGGTCACACCCAGATACTAAGAAAGCAGTGATGTAGGTCTGCACCCAGATACATGAGACAGCAGTGATGTAGGTCCGCCCAGTCACTGAGTCAGCAGGGATGTAGTTCAGCACCCAAATACTGAGACAGTAGTGATGTAGGTCCGTCCTGATACTGGAAACAGCAGTGATGTTTGTCAGCACTCAGAAACTGAGACAGCAAGCATGTTGGTGAGCACCAGACCACTGAGACAGCAGGGATGTAGGTCAGCACCCAGATACTGGTACAGCAGTGATGTAATTCAACATCCAGATACTGGGACAGCAGTGATGTAAGTCAGCACCCAGATACTGAAACAGCAGGGATGTAGGCTGTGCACCCATATACTGAGACAGCAGTGATGTAGGTCGGCACCCAGATACTGAGACAGCAGTGATGTGTAGGTCTGCACCCAGATACTGATACAGCATGATGTAATTCAGCATCCAGATACTGGGACAGCATTGATGTAAGTCAGCACCCAGATACTGAGACAGCAGGATGTAGGTCAGCTCACAGGTACTGAGACAGCAGGGATGTATGTCAGACAAAGATTCTGGGACAGTAGTAATGTAGGTCTGCACCCTCTTACTGAGACAGCAGTGATGTATAGTACTCCCGGTACTGACACAGAAGGGTGAGGTCGGCACCTGATAATGAGACAGAAGGGATGTAGGTCAGCACCACATACTGAAACAGCATTGATCTAAGTCAGCACCAAATTACTGAGACAGTGCTTATGAAGGTCAAAGCATCCTGATTTTGAGACAGCAGTGATGTAGGTTAGCACAAGATACCGAGAGAACAGGGATGTAGGTCGGCCTCAGATACTGAGACAGCAGGGATGTAGGTCGCACCCTGATACTGAGGCAACAGGGATGTAATGTGAGAACCCAGACATGAGACATCAGTTATACAGTTCAGCCCCAGGCAATGAGACAGCAGTGATGTAAGTCGTCACCCAGATTCTGAGACAGCAGGATGAACATCAGATTCTCAGATTTTGAGGAGCAGAAATAACAGTCAGGTCCCACTTACTCAGAAAACAGTGATGTAGGTCAGTATCCAGATACTGAGACAGCAGGGATGAAATGCCAGCACCCAGATACCTGAGACAGCAGGGATGAATAACAGATTCCAGATTTTGAGGGGGCAGAAACATCTGTCAGAACCCATTTACTCAGACAACAGTTATGTAGGTCAGCATCCAGATACTGAGACAACAGGATGAAGGTCAGTACACAGATACGGAGACATCTGTGTTGTTGGTCAGCACGCCTGATACTAAGACAGCAGATGTATGGTCAGCCCCAGATACCGAGAGTGCAGGGTTGTAGGTTTGCACCCAGACACTGAGACAGCAGTAATGTAAATGAGTTCCTGATTCTGAGATAGAAGGGATGTAGATCAGCACACTCAGGTACTGAGACAGCGTTGATGTCGGTCAGCACTCGATACTGAGAAAGCAGGGAGTAGGTGAAAATCTGGATACAGAGACAGCAGATATATGTCAGAACACAGATACTCAGACAGTGATGTAGGAAAGCACCAAGACACTGAGACTGAAATGATGTAGATCGGCACCCAGATACCTCAGACAGCACTGATGTAGGTTGGCACCCAGATACTTGAGACAGCAGGGATGTGGGTCAGCACCAGATACTGAGACAGCAGTCTTGTAGGTCAGCACCCAGATATTGAGACAGCACTGATGGTAGGACAGCACCCAAATACTGAGACAGGAGGGATGTAGGTCAGCACCCAGATACTGAGACAGCAGGCATGTGAGGTCAGCACCTTGATACTGGGACAGCAGTGATGTAGGTCGCCCAGATTCTGAGACAGCAGGAATGTTGGTCAGCACCCAGATACTGTGACAGCAGTGCTGTAGTTCAGCAGCCAGATACTGAGACTGCAGGGATGTAAGTCAGCATCCAGATCTGTTGACAGCAGGGATGTATTTTGGCACCCAGATACTGAGATATCAGGGATGTAGGTGAGTACCCTGAAGCTGAGACAGCATTGATGAAGGTCTGCACCCAGATAGCGAGACAACAGGGATGTAGTCGGCACCAGATACTGAGAGACAGCACTGAAGAAGGTCGGCCCCCAAATACTGAGATAGCATTGATGTAGGTCACACCCACATACTGAGACAGTACTGATGAAGGTCAGCACCCAGATACCTAAGGCAGCAGGGATGTAGGACAGCATCTAGATACAGAGACAGCAGGATGTAGGTCAGCACCCAAATACTGGAGACAGCATGCATGTATGTCAGCACCTAGATACTGTTGCAGCAGTGATGTAGGGTCGGCACCCAGATATTGAGACTGCAGTGATGTAGGTCGGCATCCAGATACTGACACAGCAGGGATGTGGGACAGCCCTCATATTCTGGAGAGAGTATTGATGTAGATCGGCCCCAGATACTGAGACAGCAGATAGGTAGATCAGCCCCAGATACTGAAACAGCAATGATGTATGTCAGCACTCAGATACTGAGACAGCAGGGATGTATGCACTGCAGACACTGAGACAGCAGTGATGTAGGTTGGCACCCAGATACTGGAGACAGTAGGATGGGTCAGCACCCACATACTGAGACAGCAGTGATGTAGGCTGCCACCCTATTCAGAGACAGCAGGGATGTAGGTCGGCCCCAGACATAGAGACAGCCTGGATGAAGGTGAGTACCCAGATACAAGGTCAGCAGGATGTATGTCGGCACTCAGATAATGAGACAGCATTGATGCAGTTCAGCTCCGATACTTAGACTGCAGCGATGTAGATGAGTACCCATATTATGTCATACAGCAGAGATGTATCTCATCACCCAGATACTGAGACAGCATTGATGTAGGACAGCACTCAGATACTGAGACAGCAGGGATGTAGGTCAGCACCCAGATACTGAGACAGCAGGCATGTTGGTCAGCACCCAGATACTGTTACAGCAGTGATGTAGATCGGCACCGAGATATTGAGACAGTGGTGATGAAGGTCAGCATCTAGATACAGAGACAGCATGGATGTAGGCCAGCACCGAACACTGAGACTGCATGCATGTATGTCAGCACCCAGATACTGTGGCAGCAGTGATGTAGGTCGGCACCAAGATATTGAGACAGCAGTGATGTAGATCGGCACCAGATACTGACATCTTGAGGGATGTACGGTCACAGCACCTATATTTGAGAGTAGTAATGTAGGTCGGCCCCCAGATACTGAGACATCAGTTATGTAGGTCTGCTCCCAGATACTGAAACAGAAATGATGTATGTCAGCACCCAGATACTGAGACAGCAGGGATGTAGGTGGCACCCAGACACTGAGAGAGCAGTTATGTACGCCGGCACCCAGATACTGAGACAGCAGTGATATAGGTCAGCACCCAGGCACTGAGACATCAGTGATGGTCAGCACCCAGCTACTGAGACTGCAGGGATTGACATCAGATTCCAGATTTGGATGCAGCAGGATATCTGTCAGGACCCATTTACTCAGAAAACAGAGATGGTAGGTCAGCATCCAGATACTGAGACAGCAGGGATGAAGGTCAGTTCTCAGATACTGGAGACAGCTGTGCTGCAGGTCAACACCTTGGATACTAAGACGCCAGTGATGTAGGTCAGCACCCAGATAACAAGAGTGCAGGGATTTAGGTTTGCACCCACATACTGAGACAGCAGGGATGTATGTGAGTACCCTGACATTGAGACATCAGGAATGTAGGTCAGCACTCAGAAATGGAGACAGCATTGTCGGTCAGTACCCAATACTGATTGCAGCAGGGATGTAGGCATCACCCTGATACTGAGACAGTAGATGTGAGTTAGCACACAGATACTGAGACAGCAGTTATAAAACAGCACCCAGACTCTGAGACAGCAGGGATGAAGGTCAGCACCAGAAACTGAGACAGCAGGCATGTACGCCAGCAACCAGAAACTGAGACAGCAGTGACGCATGTCGGCACCCACATTTTGAGATAGCAGTGATGTAGGTCGGCACCCAGATACTGAGACAGCAGGGATGTGGGTCAGCTCCCAGTTACTGAGACAGCAGTAATGTAGGTCGGCACCCAGATATTGAGACAGCAGGCATGTAGGTCAGCACCCAGATACTGAGACAGCAGTGACGCATGTCGGAACCCAGATATTGAGACAGCATTGATGTAGGTTGGCACCCAGGTACTAAGATCGCAGGGATGTGGGTCAGCACCCAGATACTGAGACTACAGTGATGTAGGTCAGCACCCAGATACTGAGGCAGCAATAATGTAAGACAGCACCTAGATACTGAGAAAGCAAGGATGTTGGCCAGCGCCCAGATACTGAGACAGCAGTGATGTAGGTCGGCACACAGATACTGAGACAGCAGTGATGTAGGTCGGCACCCAGATATTGAGACAGCAGTGATGAAGGCCAGCACCCAGATTCTGAGATAGCAGGTATATAGGTCAGCACCCATAAACTAAGACAACAGTGTTGTAGGTCGGCACCCAGAAACTGAGACAGCAGTGATGTAGGTCCTTCTCCAGATACTGAAACAGCAGTGATGTTTGTCAGCGCCCAGACACTGAGACAGCAGGCATGTAGGTGAGCACTCAGATACTAAGACAGCAGGGATGTAGGTTGGCACCCAGATAATGAGACAGCAGTGATGCAGGTCAGCCCCCAGATACTGAGACAGCAGGGATGTGGGTCAGCACCCAGATACTGAGACAGCAGAGATGAACATCAGATTCCAGATTTTGGGACAGCAGAAATATCAGTCAGGACCCATTTACTCAGACAACAGTAATGTAGGTCAGCATCTAGATACTGAGACAGCAGGTAGATGTGTTCGGCACCAGATAAAGAGACAGCAGGGATGTAGGTGAGTACCCAGATACTGAGACAGCAGAGATGTAGGTCAGCATACAGATACCCGGACAGCAGTGATGTAGGACAGTACCCAGACAATGAGATAGCAGGGGTGTAGGTCAGCACCCAGATTCTGAGACAGAAGGAATGCAAGTGAGTACACAGATACTGAAACTGCAGAGATGTAGGTCAGCATCCAGATACTGATACAGCAGAGATGTATGTCAGGCAGCACAGATACTGAGACAGCAGTGATGTAGGACAGTACCCAGACATTGAGCAGGGATGTAGGTCAGCTCCAGATACTGAGACAGCAGCCATGTAGGTCAGCACATAGATTCTGAGACAGCAGTGATATAGGTCGGCACCCAGATACTGAGACAGCACTGATGAAGGTCAGCACCCAGACACAGAGACAGCAGGGATGTGGGTCAGCACCCAGATACTGAGTCAGCAGTGATGTAGGTCAGCACCAAGATACTGAGACAGCAGTGATGTTGGTCAGCACCCAGAAACTGAGACAGCACGGAAGATTGTCAGAACCTAGACACTGAGAGAGGGCCAGTAAGTCAGCACCCTGACACTGAGACCACAGGGATTTAGGTGGTCCATACCAGATACTCAGACAGCAGTGACATAGACAGCACCCAGATACTGAGACAGCAGTGATGTAGGTCAGCACCCAGATACTGAGACAGCAATGAAGTAGGTCGGCACCCATATTTTGAGACAGCAGGATGTGTCAGCACCCACATACTGAGACAGCAGTGATGAGGACTGCACTCATATACTGAGACTGCAGTGATGTAGGTCAGCACCAGATACAGAGACTGTAGTGATGTAGGTCCGCCTCAGATTCTGAAACTGCAGTGATGTTTGTCAGCACTCAGATACTGAGACAGCAGGCATGGTGGGAGCACTCAGATACTGAGACAGCAGGATGTATGTCAGCACCCATATACTGGAGACAGCAGTGATGTAGGCCAGCACCCAGATCTCTGAGGAGCAGTGATGTAGGTCAGCACCCAGATACTGAGACAGCAGTGATGTAGGTAATCACCCAGATACTAAGACAGCAGGGATGTGGGTCAGCACCCAGATACTGAGACAGCAGGGATGAACTTCAGATTCCAGATTTTGAGGCAGCAGGGATATCTGTCAGGACCCATTTACTCTGTACAAAGTGATGTAGGTCAGCATCCAGATACTGAGACAGCAGGGATGAAGGTCAGCACCAGATACTGAGACAGCAGCAATGAACATCAGATTCCAGATTTTGATGCAGCAGAAATATCTGTCCAGGCCCATTTACTCAGACAACAGTGATGTAGGTCAGCATCCAGATACTGAGACAGCAGGGATGAAGGTCAGTACTCAGATACTGAGACAGCTGAAGCTGCAGGTCAACACGCTGATACTGAGACAGCAGTGACGATGTCGGCACCCAGATACTGAGACAGCATTGAAGTTAGTCGGCACCTGATAATGAGATAACAGGGATGTGGGTCAGCACCCAGATACTGAGACAGCAGTGATGTAGGTCAGCACCCAGATACTGAGACAGCAGTGACGCATGTCGGCACCCAGATACTGAGACAGCAGGGATGTGGGTCAGCACCCACATACTGAGACAGCAGTGATGTAGGTCAGCACCCATATTCAGAGACAGCAGGGATGTAGGTCGGCCCCCAGACATAGAGACAGCCTGGATGTAGGTGAGTACCCAGATACTGAGTAAGCAGGGATGTAGGTCAGCACTCAGATAATGAGACAGCATTGATGCAGTTCAGCACTCTGATACTTAGACTGCAGCGATGTAGGTGAGTACCCCAATATTGCGACAGCAGAGATGTATCTCAGCACCCAGATACTGAGACAGCAGGGATCTAGGTCAGCACCCAGATACTGTTACAGCAGTGATGTAGATCGGCACCGAGATATTCAGACAGTGGTGATGAAGGTCAGCATCTAGATACAGAGACAGCAGGATGTAGGTCAGCTCCGAAATACTGAGACAGCATGCATGTATGTAGCACCCAGATACTGTGGCAGCAGTGATGTAGGTCGGCACCAAGATATTGAGACAGCAGTGATGTAGGTCGGCACCAGATACTGACACCGCGAGGATATAGGTCAGCACCCATATTTTGAGAGAGCAGTAATGTAGGTCGGCCCCTAGTTACTGAGACATCAGTTATGTAGGTCTGCTCATCGATACTGAAACAGCAATGAAGTATTTCAGCACCCAGATACTGAGACAGCAGGGATGTAGGTCGGCACCCAGACACTGAGAGAGCAGTTATGTAGGTCGGCACCCAGATACTGATACAGCAGGGATGTGGGTCAGCACCCAGATACTGAGACTGCAGTGATATAGGTCAGCACCCGGGCACTGAGACATCAGTGATGTAGGTCAGCACCGAGATACTGAGAGACTGCAGGGATGAACATCAGATTCCAGATTTGGATGCAGCAGGGATATCTGTCAGACCCATTTACAAAGAAAACAGAGATGTAGGTCAGCATCCAGATACTGAGACAGCAGGGATGAAGGTCAGTTCTCAGATACTGAGACAGCTGTGCTGCAGGTCAACACCTTGATACTAAGACAGCAGTGAGGTTGGTCAGCTGCCAGATACCAAGAGTGCAGGGATTTAGGCTTGCACCACATACTGAGACAGCAGGGATGTATGTGAGTACCCTGATACTGAGACATCAGGAATGTAGGTCAGCATCAGGTACTGAGACAGCATTGATGTCGGTCAGCACTCCAATACTGAGACAGCAGGGATGTAGGTGAATACCCCTGATACTGAGACAGTAGATGTGAATTAGCACACACAGATACAGAGACAGCAGTGATGTAAAACAGCACCCAGACTCTGAGACAGCAGGGATGGGTCAGCACCAGAAACTTGAGACAGCAGGCATGTACATCAGCACCCAGAAACTGAGACAGCAGTGACGCATGTCGGCACCCAGATATTGAAACAGCATTGATGTAGGTTGGCACCCAGGTACTAAGAGCGCAGGGATGTGGGTCAGCACCCAGATACTGAGACTACAGTGATGTAGGTCAGCACCCAGATACTGAGGCAGCAATAATGTAAGACAGCACCTAGATACTGAGAAAGCAAGGATGTTGGTCAGTGCCCAGATACTGAGACAGCAGTGATGTAGTTGGCACCCGAGATATTGAGACAGCAGTGATGAAGGCCAGCACTCAGATTCTGAGATAGCAGGTATATAGGTCAGCACCCATAAACTAAAAGCAACAGTGTTGTAGGTCGGCACCCAGAAACTGAGACAGCAGTGATGTAGGTCCTCTTCCAGATACTGAAACAGCAGTGATGTTTGTCAGCCAGACACTGAGACAGCAGGCATGTAGGTGAGCACTCAGATACTAAGACAGCAGGGATGTGAGGTTGGCACCCAGATAATGAGACAGCAGTGATGCAGGTCAGCCCCAGATACTGAGACAGCAGGGATGTGGGTCAGCACCCAGATACTGAGACAGCAGAGATGAACATCAGATTCCAGATTTTGGGAAAGCAGAAATATCAGTCAGGACCCATTTACTCAGACAACAGTACGTAGGTCAGCATCTAGATCACTGAGACAGCAGTGATGTGGTTCGGCACCCAGATAAAGAGACAGCAGGGATGTAGGTGAGTACCCAGATACTGAGGCAGCAGAGATGTAGGTCAGCATACAGATACCGGACAGCAGTGATGTAGGACAGTACCCAGACAATGAGATAGCAGGGGTGTAGGTCAGCACCCAGATTCTGAGACAGAAGGAATGCAAGTGAGTACACACATACTGAAACTGCAGAGATGTAGGTCAGCATCCAGATACTGATACAGCAGGATGTATGTCAGCACACAGATACTGAGACAGCAGTGATGTAGGACAGTACCCAGACATTGAGAAAGCAGGGATGTAGGTCAGCTCCCAGATACTGAGACAGCAGCCATGTAGGTCAGCACATAGATTCTGAGACAGCAGTGATATAGGTCGGCACCCAGATACTGAGACAGCAATGATGAAGGTCGGCACCCAGACACAGAGACAGCAGGGATGTGGGTCAGCACCCAGATACTGAGTCAGCAGTGATGTAGGTCAGCATCAAGATACTGAGACAGCAGTGATGTTGGTAGTCATCTGAAAGTGAGACACATGACGGAAGATTGTCAGAACCTAGACACTGAGAGAGTGGGCCAGTAAGTCAGAACCCTGATACTGAGACCACAGGGATTTAGGTCCATACCCAGATACTCAGACAGCAGTGACGTAGGACAGCACCCAGATACTGAGACAGCAGTGATGTAGGTCAGCACCCAGATACTGAGACAGCAATGAAGTAGGTCGGCACCCATATTTTGAGACAGCAGGGATGTGTGTCAGCACCCATATACTGAGACAGCAGTGATGTAGGACGGCACTCATATACTGAGACTGCAGTGATGTAGGTCAGCACCCAGATACAGAGACTGCAGTGATGTAGGTCCGCTTCCAGATTCTGAAACTGCAGTGATGTTTGTCAGCACTCAGATACTGAGACAGCAGGCATGTAGGAGAGCACTCAGATACTGAGACAGCAGGGATGTATGTCAGCACCCATATACTGAGACAGCAGTGATGTAGGCCAGCACCCAGATTCTGAGAGAGCAGTGATGTAGGTCAGCACCCAGATACTGAGACAGCAGTGATGTAGGTAGTCACCCAGATACTAAGACAGCAGGGATGTGGGTCAGCACCCAGATACTGAGACAGCAGGGCTGAACTTCAGATTCCAGATTTTGAGGCAGAAGGATATCTGTCAGGACCCATTTACTCAGACAAAGTGATGTAGGTCAGCATCCAGATACTGAGACAGCAGGGATGAAGGTCAGCACCCAGATACTGAGACAGCAGCAATGAACATCAGATTCCAGATTTTGATGCAGCAGAAATATCTGTCCGGCCCATTTACTCAGACAACAGTGATGTAGGTCAGCATCCAGATACTGAGACAGCAGGGATGAAGGTCAGTACTCAGATACTGAGACAGCTGTGCTGCAGGTCAACACGCTGATACTGAGACAGCAGTGATGTATGTCGGCACCTGCAGATATTGAGACAGCATTGAAGGTGGTCGGCACCCAGATAATGAGATAACAGGGATGTGGGTCAGCACCCAGATACTGAGACAGCAGTGATGTAGGTCAGCACCCAGATACTGAGACAGCAGTGACGCATGTCGGCACCCAGATACTGAGACAGCAGGGATGTGGGTCAGCACCCACATACTGAGACAGCAGTGATGTAGGTCAGCACCCATATTCAGAGACAGCAGGGATGTAGGTCGCCCCCCAGACATAGAGACATCCTGGATGTAGGTGAGTACCCAGATACTGAGTCATCAGGGATGTAGGTCAGCACTCAGATAATGAGACAGCAT
Organism: Neoceratodus forsteri; assembly: GCA_016271365.2. NCBI lineage: Eukaryota > Metazoa > Chordata > Ceratodontiformes > Ceratodontidae > Neoceratodus > Neoceratodus forsteri. The sequence continues at coordinate 6,354,360 of CM028129.1, forward strand.
TGATGCAGTTCAGCACTCTGATACTTAGACTGCAGCGATGTAGGTGAGTACCCCGATATTGCGACAGCAGAGATGTATCTCAGCTCCCAGATACTGAGACAGCAGGGATCTAGGTCAGCACCCAGATACTGTTACAGCAGTGATGTAGATCGGCACCGAGATATTGAGACAGTGGTGATGAAGGTCAGCATCTAGATACAGAGACAGCAGGGATGTAGGTCAGCTCCGAAATACTGAGACAGCATGCATGTATGTAAGCACCCAGATACTGTGGCAGCAGTGATGTAGGTCGGCACCAAGATATTGAGACAGCAGTGATGTAGGTCGGCACCCAGATACTGACACCGCAGGGATGTAGGTCAGCACCTATATTTTGAGAGAGCAGTAATGTAGGTCGGCCCCCAGTTACTGAGACATCAGTTATGTAGGTCTGCTCATCGATACTGAAACAGCAATGAAGTATTTCAGCACCCAGATACTGAGACAGCAGGGATGTAGGTCAGCACCCAGACACTGAGAGAGCAGTGATGTAGGTCGGCACCCAGATACTGATACAGCAGGGATGTGGGTCAGCACCCAGATACTGAGACTGCAGTGATATAGGTCAGCACCCAGGCACTGAGACATCAGTGATGTAGGTCAGCACCCAGATACTGAGACTGCAGGGATGAACATAAGATTCAGATTTGGATGCAGCAGGGATATCTGTCAGGACCCATTTACAAAGAAAACAGAGATGTAGGTCAGCATCCAGATACTGAGACAGCAGGGATGAAGGTCAGTTCTCAGATACTGAGACAGCTGTGCTGCAGGTCAACACCTTGATACTAAGACAGCAGTGAGGTTGGTCAGCTGCTAGATACCAAGAGTGCAGGGATTTAGGTTTGCACTCACATACTGAGACAACAGGGATGTATGTAGTACCCTGATACTGAGACATCAGGAATGAAGGTCAGCACTCAGGTACTGAGACAGCATTGATGTCAGTCAGCACTCCAATACTGAGACAGTAGGGAAGTAGGTGAATACCCCGATACTGAGACAGTAGATGTGAATTAGCACACAGATACAGAGACAGCAGTGATGTAAAACAGCACCCAGACTCTGAGACAGCAGGGATGTAGGTCAGCACCCAGAAACTGAGACAGCAGGCATGTACGTCAGCACCCAGAAACTGAGACAGCAGTGACGCATGTCGGCACCCAGATATTGAGTCAGCATTGATGTAGGTCGGCACCCAGGAACTGAGATAGCAGGGATGTGGGTCAGCACCCAAATACTTAGACAGCAGTGATGTAGGTCAGCACCCAGATACTGAGACAGCAGTAATGTAGGACAGCACCCAGATACTGAGACAGCAGGGATGTAGGTAAGCACCCAGATACTGAGACAGCAGACATGTAGATCAGCACTCAGATACTGGGACAGCAGTGATGTAGGTCGGCACCCAAATTTTGAGACAGCAGTGATGTAAGTCGGCACACAGATACTGAGACAGCAGGGATGTGGGTCAGCACCCAGATACTGAGACATCAGGGATGTGGGTCAGCACCCAGATACTGAGACAGCAGTGATGTAGGTCGGCACCCAGATACTGAGACTGCAGGCATGTAGGTCAGCACCCAGATACTGAGACAGTAATGACGCATGTCGGCACCCAGATATTGAGACAGCATTGATGTAGGTTGGCACCCAGGTACTAAGATAGCAGGGATGTGGGTCAGCACCCAGATACTGAGACTACAGTGATGTAGGTCAGCACCCAGATACTGAGACAGCAGTAATGTAAGACAGCAGTAATGTAAGACAGCACCTAGATACTGAGAAAGCAGGGATGTTGGTCAGCACCCGATACTGAGTCAGCAGACATGTAGGTCAGCATTCAGATACTGAGACAGCAGTGATGTAGGTCGGCACCCAGCTATTGAGACAGCAGTGATGTAGGCCAGCACCCAGATTCTGAGATAGCAGGTATGTAGGTCAGCCCCATATTCTAAGACAACAGTGATGTGGTGGCACCCAGAAACTGAGACGGAGAGGTCTGTGTGTGCTTCTATGAAAAACTTCTAAACTACATCTCAAAACCAAGCTTTTGAATCTAAATTGCTCACAAATTGTTCTAGAGGGCCTTGTGCTGCTAAATTTGTGGTTTTTATTTATTTTTTTGCCAATTGTTTACTTTAAAAAAGTGTTTTTTGTTTTGTCAGTCTGTGAAGCAATGGTGTGGGGAGGGTAGATGTACTGTAAAGCAAAACAACCCAGAAAAATCCAGAGCTTTTTTGTCTAAGCAGGAGATTTGTGTTATATTTTGGTTTTCTCACTCTTTCATGTTCACCATTTTTGATCTGTAGATATAATGCCCCTGGAAAAAATTCATGGGGTGTACACAACACCCCAAAATCACCTCCTAAATTGACAATGGTGCCAGATTCACAATGTAAGTCTGATAATCATCATAAATGCACCAATTATGCACCTCCTCTTGGACTACAACCATACCAAACATCAGACAAATTCAACAAAATTTGACCTAGTTAGGCCTAAAAAACCCAAAAGGAATAGTTGATGGAAGTCATTTTGACCCAACTTTGCTTTTGAGTGCCCCAAAACAAGAAGTTATGGGTCAAGTTGCAAAGTGAAGTTATCAATGGTGAATATTTTATTAAATAGAAAAACCTCCGAAATGATCCACGGAAGCGAATTTGGTGAATTCGCCTTGACTTCACCTGTGAATTTATACTTTGCAGCATCTCTAATTGAGACCTTCAAGTTTCTGAAAGGAATGAGCAAGATAACTGTAAGGAACTATGTAACCTAAGTGGTGTCCCTTTAAAACCTGGATACCTGGATACATACTGTTAGGGCAGGAGTGCTGTCTCTAAAAGCATCAGCTTCCTTATACCTGATAGTGCCCACTAAAACAACATTTTTACTCATTTTTAGCATTTCTCTGGGGAGAGAAGTGACTGGTAGGTCACCAAGTGCCTAGCACCACTAGAACAGCTCAGGCTGTTGGGGATTGTGGGTAAATGGAGGACTGGAGAACCTCCCTACCCAGTACTTCAAAAGGACTGGTTGCATAAGCAGAAAAGGATTACCTAGACATCCAGCCTTGAGAAGGAGGTAAGGAGTGGTCCACAAATTTGCTTTAGTTTAAATGAACCAATATTTTATTTAGTCTGTGTCAATTTGTGCTCTTGCAGAACCAGAAGTAGGTGGGACAACATCTCTGGTTGAGCAGCATTAAAAGAAATGCTCCAGTGAGAGGGCGGTTTGACTTGCTGGGGAAGCTGGGGTACTGGGCCAAGATACTACACAGTCACACTGAGTTGAAGACATAGTGGAGTAAGTAAAACACTATTGCTGATGCATTACTACTAAAGCATAAAATTAAGACCAGCATATAGACCAGGTGAAAGGATGGAGGGCCCTATAAATTTATGTTGTCACTGTCAGATGTTTTGTATGGGGGAGCAAATCAAAAAATGTAATAAATGTCTACTGATTGGTACCCTCCAAGATGAAATAGTAAGGCTCCTGAACAGAAAGACAGAGTGCTGAAATTGAATCATTAGAGAACTTTATAGATCAGATGGCAAACCAGTTAGAAATCACACAAGCACCTTTAGACACAATATCAGTGAGGGCAACTTCCAAGGAGAAGGAAGTCAAACCTCAGCCAGAATTGGAAGCAGATAACTGGGCAATTGTGACGACGAACATTGGGAAGTATAGGGGAAGGCAGATTTAAAATAGCACCCCAGTATTGCTTCAAAATAGTTATGAAGCACTAGGAACATAACAGAAGATACTTCAACTACTGAGATAAGTAGGACTACACCTACACAGAGTACTGCAGTTCCAGCCAGCGTAGAGTCAAACAAAACCAAACAAAGACATTAGCGAGAGAGAGCAAAATCAAAAATAACAATGAGGACTTGATAACACATGAAAATGGAGGCTCAGCTGGGAAACATACTGCCACAGAAAGGGACCTGCTGGTGATCGGGGACTCTTTTATTGGAGGGATAGATACTGCTCTATGTAAAGGTAGAAACAATCATGACACAGTCAGCATGCTTCCTGGGGCAAAGATTAGAGACATAAAACATCTACCTGGGGGGCTGATGGTGAGCACTACCAGTCTTCTGGTTCTATTACATGCAGGAGTAAATGATATACAATGAAGGAGATTACAAGACATCTATACAGATTTTAAAGATGAACGTTCTGAATCAAAAGGAAAGGGGTGTGTTATTATTTCAAGTCTCTTATCAGCATATGGTCATCATCACACTAAAACCAGAAATATAAATACTCTCAACAATTGGCTTGGGGAACTTCATAAAAAAGAAAAATACAAATATATGGACAACTCAGATGCATTTAGGGATCCCAGACTGTATAGACCAGATGGACTGCACTTGAACAAAATGGGCTCAAGGTACCTAGCTAAAAGATACTAGAAGGAAATTCAGAGGCTTTTAAACTAACTGATGGGGGGGCAAGGATGCAAAACAGAACTGGTCAAATAAAACTGGCTACTTCAGATAAAGAGCTAAAATCTGTGGAATGGAACTGCATACTACTGACTGCCAGAAGCTTAACTAATAAGTTTGAGGAGCAGAAGTATATAATGACAACACAAGATATACACTTATGTGCAGTAACTAAAACCTGGTGGGATGCACACAATTCTTGGGACCAAAACATACAGGGGTGTACATTATACAAAAAATCCAGAGAACATAGCATAGGCAGAGGAGTTGAGATATATGTTTCAGACAGTATTAAATCAGAAGAGATTGAGGGAGGACCTGATGAACCTGGCCAAATCTGGGTCAAATTAATTCCTCTTAAATCTCCGAAAATTATAGTGGTAACTATACACAGACCACCTTCAGCTACAAAGGAAATGAATAATGCATTTTTGCAAATAATTGAGCCCTTAGATCCCACAGACAGATTATTAGTCATGGGTGACTTTAATCTGCCGAGAATAGATTGGCAAAGGTTGGAAGCAGCAAATAAAATAGAATATAACTTTCTGGAGTCCTTCGACCACATTGGACCGACACAGAAAGTGGAAGAACGACGAAGGGACCTTAATGTACTTGAACTAGTTTTAAAAAATATAGGAGATACTATCATGGATTGCAAAAACATATATTCCCCTGAGCACTGGCAACCACCTGAAAATAGAATTTAAAATCAAGGAACCACTTTATAGTAACATAGGAACTACTTCCATCTTGGCTTTTAGTAAAGTGACTTTAATCGAATGAGACTGAAGATAAGTAATTGGAGCTGGCTGCAGGATTTTGAAGGTAAATTACTTAACAATATGTGGGAAGCATTTAACAGCAAGATACACAATGAAGTACATGCTAACATACCACTGAAACATAAATATAATAACACAAAAACCAGGCCATAGTGGTTAACTCCAGTAGTAAAGAAACTCATAAATAAGAAAAACAAACTATACAAAAAAACGGAGGACTAGTAGTATTGAAGCAAATAGGGTTAAATACAGAATTATAGCTAAAACACTAAAAAGTAAGATCAAAGCTGCAAAGGCAAACTATGAACTAAAATTGGCATCCATGGTAAAATGAAACTGCAAAACCTTTTTCTCTTACATTAATAAAAAAAAGGAAATCCGAATAATGTGGGACCACTGAAAAATCAAAATGGGGAATTAATATCTTGACAACAGCACCATGGCTAATTTCACATCAGTATTTAATAAAAAAGATGGAACAAGGCTGACCACACCAATACTGGACAAAACACAACAAAGGGTGATTTCAATCCTAGGGATGTGGAAACCAGATTAAGCAGGGTAAATCCATTCAAATCCCCCAGGCCAGATGGCCTGCATCCTAGAGGTCTTAAAGAACTGAGCAACCAAATTGCAGCACCCTTGACATATATCTTTCAGGCATCACTGGACAGGGGGGAGGTAGTGGATCACTGGAGGAAGGTAACTGTAATCCCCCTTTTCAAAAAGGGAACAAAATCCAGTCTGTCCAACTGTCATCCAGTTAGCCTTAGGTCAATCCCATCTAAGAAACTGGAAGACATTTTGAAGGAAAATATTCTCTAATTCATCAACCAAAAAGAACTGATAGATTACCCCCAGCATGGATTTACTAAAGGGAGATCTTGTCAAACCAACATGTTGGGATTTTATGACAGGGTGGTTAGAGAACTCGATTAAGGCAAATCCATGAACATATTGTTCCTGGAATTTTCCAAGGCCTTCAGTAAACTACCACATACGATTTTTTAATTTTTATTTTATTTATTTATTGAAATGTTTCACCAGGAATGCACACTGAACAACAAGTTGCTCATCTCCGTGTGACCTGGGGTAGGGGTGACAATAGACAACAATTAACATTTATCATAACTGTGGTAACACATACATTAACATTAAATGACACAACGTTTTACATTTGTAGAGAGGATTATGGAATTAAAATCTAACATGACTGAGAATTATACATACAGTAATATGCTTTGCCAGACAGAGCAGAAAGTGCAATTGTTCAGATATGGTGAGCTAATACCCATTTAAGTGCTGAGAAGTAAGGTGTCAGTAGAAAAGGGGAAGTAAGGAGTGAGGGGTAGGAGGTATAAGGAGAGTGGGCTTGGGGATGGGGTGCAGCCTAGAGCTGGCCCCTCCAGGATGCAGAGAATCCTGCCAGGGGCTGTCACATGGAGGCCAGGAGGTAGAAGGGGTGGGGAGGAAGGAAAAGAGGGAGAGTGGGAGGGGAGATGAAGGTGGAAATAGTTTTGGTGGGGGGAGTGTAGAATGGGAGGAATACGTGGAAGTATTAGAGGAGGAAGAAACATAGAAACATAGAAACATGGAATTTGATGGCAGATAAGGACCGCTTGGCCCACCCAGTCTGCCCCTTTCCCTACCTAATGGATAAGCTGCAGATCCTAGTTAACCAGCAGCCTACTTCTTCCTACCCCCAACCCCTAGAATTGCCTTATGACTGTGCCATGCATGCTTGAATTCTACCACTGTTTTTGACTCCACAACCTCCTCCAGAAGGCTGTTCCATGCATCCACAACCCTCTCTGTGAAAAAATACTTCCTTAAATTACCTCTGAGCCACCCCGCCTTTATCTTCAAATTGTGCCCCCTTGTTCTTGCACACCTCTTTTTTTGAAAGATGCTACCCTCTTGGACTTTGTTGATTCCCTTAAGGTACTTGAAAGTTTCTATCATGTACCCCCTCTCCCTCCTTTCCTCGAGGCTATACATATTAAGCTCCTTAAGTCTCTCTTCATATGTCTTCCTGCAGACCCTGCACCATTTTAGTTGCCTCCTCTGGACAGCTTCCATCCTGTCTATGTCTTTATGGAGATTGGTCTCCAGAACTGCACGCAGTACTCCAGATGGGGTCTGACCAGCTGTCTGTACAGAGGGATAATAACTTCCTGTTTTCTACTAGTGATGCCTCCCTATGCATCCCAGTATCCCTCAGCCCTCCTTGCTGCCCTCTCACATTGCTTGCCCACCTTTAGGTCATCTGATATGACTACCTCCAGGTCCCTTTCCATTTTTGTTGTTGTTAGTATCTCACCCCATTGTGTACTCTTCCTGGCTTTTGTTTCCCAGGTACATTACCTTGCACCTCTTTACACTTTAGCATTGAATCTAAGCCTATACATTTGACCGCTCCTCTAACCTTGCAAAGTCCCTTCTCATCCTTTCCACCCCACCTTGTGCATCAACTCTATTGCAGATCTTTGTGTCATCTGCAAAGAGACATAGTTTTCTTCCAGTCCTTCTGCAATGTAACTATAAAGACATTGAAGAGGACCAATCTAATACTGAACCTCGGGTACCCACTAATACCCCTTTTCTTCAGAGTGGACTCCATTTACTATTACTCTCTGTGTCCTATTCTCCAGCCATTTTTACCCAGGCTGTCATCTTGGGACCCACTCCCAGGCTGGCCAACTTGTATATTAATCTTTTTGTGTGGGACTCAAGTCCAAATGCCTTGCTAAAGTCTAGGTAGGCCATGTCCACAGCCCTCCCTCATCTACTACTTTGATCACCCAGTCAAAGAAATCTATCAGATTTGTCTGGCATGACCTTCCGCTGGAATCCATGCTGCCTTGGGTCCTGTGCCCCTCTGGCCTCTAGATACTCGACAATTCTTTCCTTCAGAAGTGACTCCATCATTTCCCACTGAGGTTAAACTAACAGGTCTGTAGTTTCCTGCTTCTGCCTTGCTCCCACTTTTGTGAAGGGGAATCACATCTGCCCTCCTCCAGTCCTCGGGTACCACCCCATCCTCCCATGATTTGTTAAAGAGGGTAGTCAGTGGTGTCACTAGTTCTACCCTTAGTTCTTTTAGAATTCTGGGATGAATCCCATCAGGCCCCATTGCTTTGTCCACCTTCAGTCTTAAGAGTTCTTCAGAACCCTTTCTTCTGTAAATGGGCTGGTATCAACTTCTGTATCCAGAGTGTTTCTACTGTTTGTTTTAGATACCTCCTCATTCCTTCGTAAATACTGAGCAAAATATTTGTTTAGTATCTCTGCCTTTTCACAGTCACCCTCTGCCCACTCCCCCTTTATTAAGCCTCACTATCCCTCCTTGGTCTTCCTTCGCTCCCTGATGTACCTATAAAAGATTTTATCCCCCTTCTTAACTGAGTTGGCTATCTTTTCCTCAGTTTGGGCCTTTGCTGTTCTGACTGCCTTCCCAGCTTTCTTTTGCCTTAACTGATACAGTTCTCTGTCCTGCTCCTTCTGTGATTCCTTGTGCTTCCTGAATACTTTCTTTTTCTCTTGAACCTTCACTGCCACTTCCTTTGAGAACCATAGTGGTTTCTTACATCATTTCATTTTGTTTATTTGCTTCACACAAAGGCTTGTTACCTCTGTGATGGTAGTTTTTATTATTGCCCATTGTTCTTCCACCCCTTCTTCCTGCCCATTTGCTAGTGCATTCCTTGGGCACTCACCCATTTTGGCAAAGTCAGCCTCCTAAAGTCCAGTACTTTTGCCTTTGTATGGTTTGACTCTATTGCTGTGTTTATTGTGAACCATACTGTTCGATGGTCGCTAGTTCCCAGATGGCTACCCACTTCTACATCTGTGATCCTCTCTTCATCTCCATTTGAGAGAACCAGGTTCAAGATTGCTCCTCCTCGAGTGAGCTCCAATACTAGTTGTATAAGGCATGCCCTGTAGGGCATCTAGAATAACTCCACTCTTCGAAGTGGCTGCTGCAACTGCACTCCAGTTAACATCTGGCATATTCAGATCACCCATCAGCAATATCTCCCCTTTTTCTGCCATTCTAAGTATACTTTCTATCATTTCCTTGTCCATTTCCTCCTGAGAAGGGGGGTTCATACAACCCTGTGCGGATTGTGGTGCCATTGCCTGTCTCCAAATTTACCCACAGTGCTTCTTCTCCTCCTGTTTTCCCTTTTGTTCTGTTGCTTTGATTCCTTCCTTATGTAAACAGCTACTCCTACTCCTCTTTTACCCTCCCTGTCCCTCCTGTAGATAGTGTATCCTGAGTATGTTTACGTCCCAGTCATGGTTTTGTGTGTACCATGTTTCTGTGACTGCCACAATATCCAGATGTTCCTCCTCCATCAAGGCCACTAATTCAGGAAGCTTGTTACTCAGACTACGGGCATTGGTACTCATTGCTCTCCATTTTTGATGGCTTACCTTCTTTTGCAGCATCCCCCACTGACCTTTCTACCACGGTCTTTTTCTCATTTAGTACCCTGTTTTGTAGGGAGAGGCTGGAATTTTCCTGCTGCTTATCAGTGCCTTCCCCCTTGACTAGTTTAAAAGCTTGCCAATGAAGCATTTAAACTGATTGCTCAAAAGACTTGTTCCCTTCCTGGACAGATGCAGACCATCCTGCCAGTATAGACTGGTGTCCCTCCAGGTGGAACCCCAGTCCCCAATGAAGCCAAACCCCTGTGCTCCAAACCATTTTTTCAACCATTCATTAAACTGCATGGTGCAAAGTACCCTGGCCTCACTCATGCCAATGACAGGCAGCACTTCAGAGAAGGATACTGTGTGTGCTATGTGTCTTAGGCCCCTCCCCAATTCTACAAAGTCCTTCTGCACTGCTCTAATCTCATGATGAGTCAAGTCATTTGTCCCTAGGTGGACAATGACATCCAGCTCAGACTCCCATGCAGTTGTTCTCGTGATCCTGAGGATGCGCTTCCTGTCCCTCCAAGCCATGGCACCAGGCAGGCACCTTACTTCAATTTTCCCTGTTCCCCCCAGTTCTAGCCTCCTAATAATTGAGTCCCCCACCAGAAGCTGCTTTCTTTCCTTGTGGTGACCTCTGCCTCCTTCTTGTGGGCCTCCCTTGTGACAGTTGTCCTCAGCCTCCTTAGTCTCCTCTGCAGTGCATCCATAGGGGAGCTGTGCTCCCCCAGAATGGTGTATGGATTGTGGAGTGGAACAACTGACTGGATGTGCCTCTGTTTCACCATCCTCACCCTCCCTGAGTCCACTGTGGTCCAACTGCTGTGCTTTCTTCGCAACCTCTGAGGTAGTGGTGGTGGCTCTGGTGCTCCCTGGATGGGGGAAGTTCCCTTCCTACCGTCCAGTGTGGCCTGAAGACAGGCAACTTCCTCCCTCAGGGCAGAGAGTTGTCTGCAAATAGGGCAGCATCTCAGCCTCCAGAAAGACTCCCGGAATACTGCTGCCCCACAGCTATTACATTGCACTACTCCCCACATGTTTATCTACTTTTTTGTGTTTGTGTGTGTGATTGGTTTGTTATATAGAAATATATATATTATACAATGTGTATGCTTATATTGTCAGGAAGGAAGGAAAGCTTGCCTAATCTGGCCTTTCCAGGATGTTGAGAACCCTGCCAGAGGGCAGATTAAGGGAGGACAAGAATTGGATATGGAGCAGAGGGGATGGAGGAGGAGGTGGAGAAGAGGTAAGTAGCTCCTCCAGGATGCTAAGAACCCTGCCAGGGGGCAAGACAAGAAGGGCGACAATTGGCATGGGGTGGAAGGGTAGAGGTAGAAGCAAGAGGGAGGAGAAAGTAGAAAGAGGGAGTGTTAGGTGGAAGGCTCTGGGGGGAGGGAGGGATTTAACAGGAGAATGTTTATTGAGTAGCTGAGAAGGCATTAAGGGGAACTTCACTAGGGAGGGTTAAAACAGGAGCAATTTACTGAGAGGAAGTTGTGTAAGGCAGAGGCTAGTGAGTGATGGGTGGAGGAATGTCATATTTGGGGGGAGGGAGGGAGTTCCAGATTTTGGGGAAGCGATGGGTAAAGCCTGATTGACTGATAAGGGTGGAATGGTGGGGACCAGCAGAGTGTGTGTGTCGGCGGATCTGAGGGAGTGGAAGGGAGGTGGGGGAGGGGAGAGGGAGCATGGGAGGTAGGGAGGAAGTTCTCCTAGCCAGAATTTGGAAGTGAGTTTTGCACAGTGAGCGAGACGTCTGTTAGTGAGCGGGGGAAAGGACAATGCATGGTACAGGTCACCATGATGAGTGCAAGGAGGAGGAGCAGAGGGCAAAGTGACAGAAGAAGTTAAAGAGAGAATCCAATCTGGTTAAGGAGGATTTGGGAGTGGCACCATAGACTACATCACAGTAGTCAAAAATGGGGAGGATCATCTTCTGGAAAAGTTCATGCCATGCCGTAGGAGGGATGCAACTACAGTATCTAAACAAGGCACCAAGCTTGGGGTGCAGTTTTTTCAGAATGTCATCAATGTGACAAGAGAAGCTGAGGTGTTGGTCCAGCCAGACCCCAAGGTATCTGAAGGAGAAGGTGTCCTCAAGGATTGTCCCATCAAAGGTATAGAAAGAGAGTAAGGGGTGGAGCCTAGAGAGTCTCTGCATAGAGCCAAAGGTCATGCAGACTGTCTTTTTGGCATTTAGGAAAAGCTGATGTGAGGCAAACCAAAGCTGAACTTGGAGGAAGTCATGCTGAAGGGTGGTTGCTGCATCGATGGGGCATTTGCCAGAGGTGAACAGGACAGTGTCATCGGCTTACATATGGATGGAAGAGGAGGGGGGACAGACTGTAGGAAGGTCATTCAGGAAGATGGAGAAGAGAATGGAACTGAGCACAGAGCCCTGGGGATTCCTGCAGAGATTGGGGGGGGGGGGACAGATTGCATCCTGAATCTTGACTGATTGCATTCTGACTGTGAGGTAAGCTCTAAACCAGTTATGAGCAGGAGGTGACAGACCAGCAGTCATTATGAAGTCGAGAAGCAGGGCATGGGAGACTGTGTTGAAAACCTTGGTAAGGTTGATAAAAATAGCAGAGGTGATGAGGCCATTGTCTCTCTCTGTAAGGATGGAGTCAGTAAACCTAAGTAGGAAGTTGGTAGTGGAGTGGTTCTTCCAAAAGCCAGATTGGAATGGAGTGAAGAAGAAAGAGACAGCAAGAAAGGAGGTTAGTTGAGAGAGAATTAGGTGTTGTTGAAGCTTGGCAAGGGCAGGGAGGAGAGAGATTGGATGGTAGTTGGCAGGGGAGGAAGGGCCCCCACTCTTTGGGTGGGGGAGGACCACCACAAGCTTCCAGGGTGAAGGGACAGAGGAGGACTTAAAGGAGAGATTTAGTATTAGGGAGAGAGAGGGTAGGCAAAAGAAGAGGCTGAGAGGTATAGGAGTTTGGGGTTGAGGTCATCTGGTGAGGAGCCTTTGGAAGGGTTGAGAGAGAGGAGGGCCATTATTGTCTCATCAGGAGAAACAGGAGCAAAGGAAATAGTGAGGTCAGGAGGGTTGAGTGATAGAGGCAGGGGGGTGAGTGGAGGAGATGGTTGAGGGGAGGGACTTTAGACGGGTTGATGCACAGGAGGTGTAGTAGGAATTAAACTCCTGAGCCACTAAGTTTGGTTCGGTCACTAATGTGCTGTTTATGTTGAGCATAGGGGGTGGGGAGTGAGTAAGGGGGGAGAATAGAGAATGGACCACTTTCCAGAATTTAGAAGAGAAATTAATGTTATTTAGGAAAGAGGATTTAAAATATTCAGACTTGGCTAGCTTGGTTGCTTTTGTACAGGCATTTCTTAGCCTGTGATAATTAGTATAGTCTGAAGGGAGCTGGGAGGCCTTGAGTTTCCTCCAAGCTTTGTCACGCTCCCTGAGGCAGGTCATTAACTCAGGAGAGATCCAGGGGTGATGGTTACCTCGAATTCTAGTGTGCTTGAAAGGGGCATAAGAGTTCCAGGTATCTAGAAATTTGTCCTTGAAGTATTCGCGGGCTTGGTCGATGGATGGGGCAGAGGCAACTGGGGACCAGTCAGAGTTGGTTAATTTGTTGAGGAGGGGAATAAGATTTAGGGAGTTAAAGGACCGGAGCAGCAGGATTTTGTGTGGTGGTACTGATCTATGGACCTCTCTGTCTATGAAAATTGGATAATAACTGAAAACATCTGGGAGGATGCCTGACTTAATGACTCAGTGTGGGTGGAAGATGAGAGTCCAGTCTAAAAGTGAATGATTAAGGGTTTTATGGTTTAGTAGGGTGGGTTCCTGGATGAGTTGGGAGAGATTGAGAGCAGAGATGTCATTTCGCATCTTGGGGGCAGTTGGTGATAACCAGTTTAGGTTTACATCATCTAATATGTATAGCTCTCCTTTGTGAGAGAGGGATGTTATAGAGGTAATGAGGTCTGTTGTGACATAGGGGTTGATACCAGGGTGACAATATATACCAGCAATGAAGATAGGGGAGGAGAAAGGCAAGGTAATATTTACAACTAGGGCTTCATAGGATGAAGGTAAGGAGGATGAGAGGATGGTAGTATACTGTAGTGAGGATAGGATATAAAAAGCTACCCTGCCACCCCTGCTGACCCTGTCCTGCCTGATTGTGGAGTAGCCTGGGATGTCAATGGAGGGATTTGATATTTTAGCATTTAGCCATGTGCTGGTTAAAATTAGGATATCAGGCATGAGGGATAGTACCATAGGTTGCAAAAGGTCAATTTCTGAGATGAGGCTACAGATATTTAAATGAAGTGTCTTTAGTCCTTTTGGGAGAAACGAGGGGGTGTTGGAAGAGTATTCATTATTGATAGGATAACTACTGGGGGTGGGGTGGGACCAGGATTAGGATGAACATTGCCTGAGGCAAGTAAAAGGTTTATTGTCAGCTATGATCAATATAGGCATTCAGAGCCCTATAATACTGTGGGTACAGGAATGGCTAAAAAACAGAAGCTAGAGTTTGTATTAAGCGGTCATTCTCTACATGGGCAGAGGTGACTAGTGGAGTGCCCAGGGTTCGGTGCTGGGCCCCAGTCTTTTCAATCTGTATGTGGATTCACCACAGTACAAGAGGTACAATGTTTGGTTATACAAATTTGCAGATGATTGCAGGGTTGGAGCAGTAGTAGATCATAACATCACTATTTCCCCACTACAAACTGCACTCGATCACATCTCAGGATGGACTAAGGATTCAAAATTGGCACTTAATCAGAATAAATGTACTGTTAGGCATCTTGGCAAAAATAACCCAGGCCATAAATACATACTGGATAATAATCTCCTAAGAACTATGGTAGAGGAGACAGACCTGGGGATTCTGATGTCAGAAGACATGAAATTCACATCACATTGTAGGAATATCACACAAAAAAGGAATAACATTTTGAACTGCATATTCAAACACATAGAAGCAAGAAACAGGAAGGTTATTCTGCCTCTATATACACAACTGGTGAGACCAGTTTTAGAGTGTGGTGCACAGGTCTAATTGCCCTACAAGAAGGGGGACATGGCTATGCTGGAGAAAATTAAAAAAAGAGCCACAAGAGTGATAAATAACATGGCAGGGAAAGATTATGAAGCAAGACTGCAGGAGCTAAACCTGTTTTCACTGGAGTATAGACGAAAAAGAGGAGACATACTTAGTGCATAAAGCATGGGCAGAGAATGACTTATGGGAAAATCTGGGCCTAGAAGTCTCTGAAAAGGTACATAATACCAGGTCACATCTCTTGCAGCTTAAAACAAGACATACAAAGCTAGCAAGAACTAGCAAATGGTTCAACCAAAGAGTGGTGTATGAATGGAACAGATTACCCCTTGAGTTGGTAGGCAGTACAACTACACAGATATTCAAACTCAAACTAGACCAATTTTACCAAGGATAAGGATACTTATCCTAGGTGAGCATAAAGGATGCAAGTCTTCTGGCTCTGTAGTACTCCTATGACTCTTATGACTCCTAAAACAGCATCAGAAAAACAGTGAAGACAATTTCAGCTCAGCAGAAAGAGCACTGGGAAAGACAGCAACTGGAAACTTCAGCGAGGTGTCAGAACAGTGAAACCATCCTGTGGTATATAGTGCATCTTTAAGTATGTATATTTAAGTAAGAGGGTGTGGGGTGAAGCCCCCAGTTGTAAACATTTGTGTGGTGTTCATTTGCTTTTCTCTGTTCTTACCCCACGCTGAAGTTTTCAGTCGCTGTCTTTCCTGGTGCTCATATTGCCGGACTAAAATTTTCTTCACTGTTTTTCCGACACTATTTTGACATGGAACCAGCATAAGTAGCAGATCAAGAACATGGGAGCAAGAGTCAAAATTGATTGGGGAGGTCCAAGAGGGAAGTAAGAAAGTTTTAATTTACAGTGTAGCTACAAAACAATCTACAAGCTGATGTGGGGGATGCCAAAACTATCAATGGTTTCAAACAAGACTGAGACAGAGTTAAGGGCTTAGTGGTTTTTTAGGGTGAGAGTGGTGGGGGGAACATGGGGCTGCATAGTGTGGGTTAGAACCCTTTATGGACAATAAGTCCTAGGTTTGTTAATGTTTCTTGGGTAGACTGGATGAACCAATAATCGTTTTCTGCCATCATTGTCTATGTTTCTATTTTTAACATATTTACTGGGACATGTGTGTTGTTAACATATGCAGGATAGTCCCCAAAACAGTCTTTGCCTAGTGGCCATATCCTGTCAAAATATAAATAAACTTTAAACTTCAAACCATGAAAAGCTGATTGTTTGTTGTTTTGGGGAATTAATATTTATTACTGACACATCCATGTGATTTACCAAATAACTGTCTAACATTAAGTTGTCCTATGTAGAGAGATGATACAATAATTTATGTGTCTTGTAAACCTGTAATCATAATTTAATTGTTTTTACAAGCAGATTTTGCACAAACTGAAGCTTGGTTATGTAATTACAAACTATCCCCAAATATTAAGACATTGTTAATGTTATCTGTGCTAAAGCTGCAGTAGTCAAATGCCCTGGGAGGACTGTGAAGCATGATGCACAATCATGGGTCTTCAACCACCCAGGAAGTAATAGTAGTAGCTGTAGTAGTAACATAAGTCTTTATTCAGAAAAATAACAATTGAGCCAAAGCTCATGTTCAGTGATGTACTGCATAAAGTTACACAAAAGGTTACTCAACATCCCATTAATAAACAAAACAAATAACATAATAACAATTTCACTCTGAAATTAAGACAATTAATACAATGCATGCAACGCACCTATTAAAATGACAATGGAAGTAAGGTTATTGAAATGCTGACACACATAGAGTGAACTATAATATTTAAAACAATTGTAAAATGGTCTCAAAAGTGTTATAAATTGTAAATAGCAATGTCTTCAAAGTTGCAACAAAATCAGGTGTTCACATTCAATCAGTTTCTGGTTTTAAATACTTGGGGCATTGGACTGTACCTGAATTAAATTTGGGGGTACACAATTTGACAATCTGCCAACATAAATATTGATTTAAAAGAAACTGAGGGCCAGATATTCAAAACTTTGCGCCGGGCAAAAACCATTTGCGCAGGTTTTGCGTGGGATTAGTGTGGATTTGCTATATTCAAAAGGCCAAATAGCGCACTCAAAACTGCATTAGCGCTGGGCAAAATAATAATGTATGCAAGGGGCAAACTGAGGGGGTGTGTACATGAATACAGGTGCAATGCTATATTCCAACTACTAAGCTTTGCAAAGTGGTTTTGCGACTTGACCACACACCTCAGCGTGGCACATTACTGCCCAGGAAAAGGTAGTCTTAACTTGGGAAATCAGCTGCACAAATATTTGGCTTTGTGCAGTGTTTGCATATGCTTTTGCATGGCTTTGCGCGACCCTAACAAATAAATATGACACATAGACAAAGCC
This sequence comes from Neoceratodus forsteri, assembly GCA_016271365.2. Taxonomy (NCBI): domain Eukaryota; kingdom Metazoa; phylum Chordata; order Ceratodontiformes; family Ceratodontidae; genus Neoceratodus; species Neoceratodus forsteri. The sequence goes on from CM028129.1 coordinate 6,371,530, forward strand.
GGACATAGAGGGAACATGCTGCTCACTGATGGCATCACAATGATGCCATCATCTGCCACCAGTCCCAGACATGCTAGGCAGTAAGTGGTGACCCTGCCACCAGTGGACAGCATGGCAGTGTGGCCATACAACACACACCTGTGGACCACTCTTCTGTGGACACCAACAGATGCCAGCACACACATGCAGCATTGTGGGCATGGAGGAATTTGAAGGGAGAGTGTACGGATGGCCAGGCTGTGCCACAGACCAGGTGTGGCCACAAGGCTGGGACACATCATACAGTGCACAAGGACCAGTATTGGGAATACCCCAACACCAGTGTGCCTTTCTGATAATATATGCCCCTTCCCGGCCACATACTGTACAGCTGTACAACTGCCACAGTGCACAAAGCCAGACATGTATATGTCAATCTGAGCATCCCATGCCAGAAGTGCAGCATTTGTGGGTCACACAACAGTGTAACAGTAATGTCCACTGTCAGTAAACACCTGCATGTTGAGCCTGTCACTGTGTATAATGCAGTCATCAGCACTGCACTACACACCATAAGCAGTGCAGTGTCCACACACTACTGGCCCCCTTGCTACTGTAGTGTCTGCTGTGTACTGTAGCATGACCTACAGTGTGACAGTTGCATACAGCACCACCACCATCTGTGCCTATGCTGTGTTGTCCCCTGGGGTACAATATTCCATGCTATGCTGTACTGTTTACATGTAGCCTACAGCTATCATCATGCACTGCCAGACTGACCTACAGGTGGAGCTGCGGTCAGACCTGGTCCCTGTACTTCTAGACTGACCTACAGATGGCACTGTGGGACCCTGCAGTAACGCTGGGCAAACTGCATGTAAATCAGGGCATAATGAGATGCTAATATGGATGTTTGCCCAGAGACTACCTAAGTAGGCTCATTTGCATGTCACTTTTGAATATGGCAAAGTTTAGTGACGGGCCAATGTATTTGCACTGGGCTAACCCTGTGCAAACGTGTTAGCACTGCGCAAACAGTTTAAGGAATATTATACAGTTTTGAACACTGTACTTTCACATGTGCTGCTGCCTGCAGCTGTACTGGGTCCACACATTTGCTGGCACTCACATTGGCCACATAGTTCACCTCTACTTACCTTCACATCACTGTGCACTGTGTTGCTGTTGTGGTTTGCACTTCCTGGTTGCTATATTCAGAGCTGTCTTATTCCAGGGCTAAGTTTGCCCTGCACTCCCAGCCCAGTTTGCCCAGCCTCATTTCCATGCTATATTCAGAAACTGTTTGCCCCCAGACTATTCCTTTTGAATATAGCTTGCTTTGTGCTCCAGGCTAAGTTTGCCCACTGGGCAGTGTTTATTTAGCCCCGGGCAAAGTTTTGAATATCTGGCCCTGAGTGTTCTATATGATACAGTTTATAAATTTGTTCTTTTATGCGAGTATAGACAACACCATTGTCAAATATATTCTCAGCTGCATAACTTCTGCTTGAAAACAGATATTTGTTTCATTCTGGGTACACTTTGTTTAGCGCTCCTAACAACTCTGAAGAAACATAAAAAGAAAACATACTACTGGGTCCCATTCATGGTCCCAAATTGCTGGATTGCAAAACAGGATGTACAGAGGCATCAGCAATTTACTATACTCACAACACATAAACATGGGGGAGGGTCTGGCTCATATATTGGAATACAAATAAGACATTCCAGCTGTTACTGTTGCCAAACGGAGTTTGAGCATAATAACAGTGCAATTTTAGAAGTCATGCATGTCTGAAGTGGGTGCAGTGCCATACAGGTTCTACGTCAAGATATCGACAACAATGTTGATGACATCCCCACCAGCGATGGGAACAATGCCAACCATCTGCATTGTTCCAGCTGAGACAAAGTGTTTTTGTGCATGGGGGCATTTCCCCATGCAACCCCATGGGGGGCAGTGCCCCATGCACCACCCCATCTCTAAATAACCAACTCCAAGTCGGAGTTGGTTCAGGGTGGGGGCAAAACACCGTGAATTGCAGCGATGCTGTACATTGGACCACCACAGTGACCTGGCAAGATTTTGCTGCTGTGGTGGTGTTTGCTGTAAGATTATCATTGTGGTGGTGTGCTACCTGCCATACACAGATGTGTGCTTGAGTTTGTAGCAGGCACACTCATTCCCTCACCCGCCTAACCAGTACCTGAAGTCTGCCTGTGGGCCATTATGTATTTTCTTCTTGCCAACCTTTCATTGTCTTCCTGTTATTCCAGTGCCACACCCACCTGAACCCCAGTGCACAGCAATCTCTTGTAGTCCAGTTGATCCCCCTTCCCTAGCCAATTCCCAGGAAGTAGCACTCTGATGTACTGGTCCATCCTTGAGCACCATCTCCCACTGGCAATAAAGGGGCTTTCTGCACTCTTACAATGTTCCTACTGCGTATCTTTAATAGTTTTATAGGAAGGGAGTCAAAAAAGTGCAACCGTCTCAGCGGAGGTCACCATGCTTCTGTCTATGGTACTTTGTGCCATTAGCATGGTGATCCCACCCCTTCTATACTCTAACACACTTTGGTCTGAAGTGGTGCAGGAGGTGATTGTGACCCCCCTCTCCTGGATCATAGCTTGGTCAGCATAGGCAAGGGACTGTGTAAAAATGTTAGCATAATTAATTTGTGCCAGTCCATTGTTTCTGAGAATTAAGCCCATATTTACAAAAGTCTGCTTATATTTCACAAATGTTCAATATTTATTTTCCTCTTTTTCCTTATTAATAAAGGAAACTGCTTGATAGGTTCCTTTGTAGTGAACAGAAACCTGGGTGGTGCTGGTTACGCGAGGTAAGATTGGTTCTTTTGATGGAAAAGATGCAGTGGTCATAATCACCAGAAGGAGAGGTAGAAGACTAACTTCATAGGTGTAGTACGAGCAAAATAGACAAAATTGTCCTTATATGCTTGAGGCACCTATAAGGTATAACCTCCAATCCCACTCTCTGTACAATATCTATCTAACTTATTTTTAAACCCATTAACTGTGCTACTTATCACTTCTGGTGGGAGTCTATTCCACAGTTAGACCACTCTTTCTGAAAACCAGGTTGCTTTTTCTGAAGTATGGTTTACATTTCCCTTTAGCTGTAACACATGGGATTTGGTAGTATATGTGTTGATACTTAACTGGAGGCCTAAGTTTTTCCATAAGTCTGTATTGTCCAGTGCAAGGAAAACCAAGCACAGATCCCCCTCTCATCCTTTGGTACTCCAGGGAATGCAAGTTAAGACTTTTTAGTCTGTCTTCATAGCTCAGATTTTGTATGCCATTAATTATAATGTTTTTTTTTTTGGTTTTTTTTTTGCCATTCTGTTTTGGACTTATTTGAGGTTATTAATGTGAGTTTTGGATGAAGGAGCCACAAAACATACACAATTATCAAAATATGGCCTTATTAGTGCACTGTAAAGTGGTAGCACCACTTCTTTATCTCTACTTGAGATATGTCTATTTATACAACCTAATATGCAAAAAGATTTCATGGTGACCTCCTCACGGTACCTATTGGGTTTGGGGTCACTAGTTACTAATATTACTAAGTCTCTCATTTCAGACACTGCTTTTAAACCTGCCCTCCAAACATGTAAGTTGCTTTGTTATTTGATGCACCAAAATTCATTACAGTGCATTTTTCCAAATTAAATTCAGGTTTGTGTGAGTGACTCCAATGATCTATCCTGTTTAGAGCTTGCTGTAGGTTAAAAGGTAGTGTACTGGAATCAATGTTTTGATCATACCATTTCTGGGATAACTTAAAGCTATGCTTATTAATACTCTAATGTAGGTTTTCCAGCAAAGAAAATTGTTCTAACCGTCTTTTTTTTTCTTTGTTCTATAGTGAGCTGTTCCTGATGCTGCTGGTGGCCATGAGGTGCGAGACATCTAGGAAGCATGCACTGAGAAAACAGAAGAAGTAGGAGTCATATGTCAGTTGCACTGACTGAAAGGCAGATTTTGATGTTTCTGCTTTCCACAGTGATGTCAGCTTCTTAACTTCTTACCGCAACTCCTTTGTTTGTTGTTGTTTTGTGTCTGAAATGGTCCAAAATAGTGCCCTTATTTTAAACATTTATTTTTTTCCTGTGTCATTGATAACTTGTCCTCTCATTTCTATACACTGTACTGCTTGAACTGATTTCTTATTATCTGTGTCATATTATCTGTGTCATATCAGTTACCTCTCTCTAAAGCTGCTTTGCAACTTTTGTCAGCTCCTGTTATTTTTTTTAAATAAATTCCTTCATAACCTTGACTATCTAAAATCTTGCTGTTGTATATTTTCATCTATCTGACATTTGACGGTATGCCAAAGTGATATATAATTTATGACTGCAGTAACTCAGCTTCCAAACAGATCTCGCTTCATTTTTTTCCAACTGAGGTGAAGTGTAAGAAAAAATGGGTGTCGTTTGAAAATGAAAACAGATCAGATTTCATTGTTTCAAAGCACTCTGTTATATGTAGTGCACATTTTTTTGATGAAGACTATGAGAAATATTATGAATTGAAAGTATCTTTTAGCTTGAGATGTAGCCATGGGTAAGTTCAATGAGATGTGTTTCATTTGTGTTCCTGTAATAATATTTGTTTGTTTTTGTAGAACCAAACACATTCCTAATAACCTAGCAAGCTGCAATTACAAAAAAAAATTGTACTGCCTGCAGCCAAGTCAAAATAACATGGGTAAATATAATAGCTATTTGATGTATGAACATTTAGAAAATGTTACATTATTCCACATTTTGCAATGACTTCTCTCTGTGAAACCAACTAAACAAAGCCTATACTACACATAAGTGTAGACTTAGGCTTCTCCCCCTCACAAGAACATTTTGTTTGGTTCATATCTTTTTATATTTTATTTTAAGACATTTTTGACCAAAACTTTGGTCGTGTCTCAATAATTAGACCCTCATGACTAGGTAAGTAGTCAGCTGTAACCCCCCCAATGAGTAGGTAACCAGAAAAACATGTTTGGATGGTATGTATAAGGTCTTGGGTGAGGGATCCTAAGACATGACCCATGTTTGGGTAAGAATGTCTTAAAAACACACAAGTTATGAGCCGGAAACAATTATTCATTAGAACTGCAGCAGTATTTCATTCATCTACCTGTTTATGTTTTGGATTTTTTTAAACACTGCAGTATAATGAGGCACCTAATTTGCTCATTTCTTCTTATAAAATGCTGTTGCTGCTGCCCTAAACATGGCGGAAGTGGGACACCTCCCAGCTGTGTGTAGCGCACTTCCCGCCACTGAGACCCAATTTCCAACTAGAGATGCAGCGAATTTAAAATCTGCAGGCGAAGTGAAAGCAAAGTGGGCCAAATTGCTGCGCTCATATGCTACGCCGACGGACTTACTCACTTAGCCTTGTTATTATGACTTTGCATTGTTATTGCACCTTAATACGAAGTAATGAATGACAACAATATGGGCACTTTAGGCAGCCCCCCACGCATCACATGGCTTACAGTACTGTACATCACATGCTTTAGCCAGGAAGGAAGGAAGGAAGTGAGTCATACAAGCAGATACTTTCACTTTCTCCTTTGTAGAGGTAGGAGAAGCATTTTGTGTAGGAGAGGAAAGTTCGTTATTCTTATTTTTTTTTTCCAGTTGTTTAACCAGGAGTGGCACACTAAGCTGAAAGCTTGCTTACAGGTGTGACCTGGGAGCACAGGAAAGTTAAGTGACTTGCTCAGGGTCACGCAGTATGCAAGTGGGAGCTGTGGGATTCAAACCCAGGTCTCCAGAGTTGCAGCTCAGAGCCTTAAACCACTATGCTATACTGCCTCCTTTCTTTCTTGAGCAAATTTCTGGAAACCCAAAAGCTTTTTTAAAAGCTAATTCTTTAGTTTTTTTTGTACTGTTTTGTCAGTTCTTTTTGGTGACCAATTTCTTTGTTTTATAAGTTTTGTTTTGCGTGTGTGTGTGTTTGTGTGTGTGTGTGTGTGTGTGTGCATGTGTGTGAGGATGTGAGTGTGTGTGAAGTCGCTCCTTGAGTAATGCGTCAGAGAGGGAAGGACTGTTTTGTGCAATGGATGGGGGACAGTCTGTGGCCCGTGGCCAGAGGGGAGTGTGCACATGTGGGGGTCATAGCCATGTGTTGTTGGACCACTTCAGACTGTCTGGTCCTGCCTCCCCCCCTCCTGAAGCAGCAGAACCACCAGTGCCACCACCACATCCACCAAGTCCGTCACCATCACCACCACCACCACCAGTAGCAGCTGCAGGAGCTCCAGCAGCACCACCTCCACAGAAGCAGGTGGAGCCCCAGGTATGTGACAGTGCTGCCAGCACTACATCTGCCCCTCCTGTGCCTGGTCCCCCCCGGAGCTCCACAGTTTGGCAGTTTTTCAACTGTGTAGGGGGGGGACAGCAGCATTGTGGTGTGTCTGCTTTGTGGTGTGCAGATGCACCGTGGCCCCCCGGGGACACATCTGGGGACTGGGGCCCAGTGCACACAGATGCTAAACCACCACAAGATGGAGTGGCAGGCTGCCACTGAATAGGTCAGGCCTCCACCTGCTGACCCTTCTGTGGCAGTGGCAAAGGGTGCTGCTTTTGTGTGTCACCACAGCAGGAGGAGGAGGGCCACAGCAGCAGCTGCTCCACCACTACCCCCACCACTGCCACCAGCACTATCCTCACCACCACCACCACCACTACCTAGTTTTCCTGCCACAATGCCTGCAACGCAGGCAGACATAGCACTTTTGTTGGCTGTTGTGGAGGAAAGTAACGAGGCGGTGGGTGCTGTCCAGCAGCAGGTGGAGCAGATCGAGCAACGGCAGCTACAGATAATGTCAATGCTCCATCTGCTGCTGGAACATCATGGGATCCCCCATTAGCTTTTTTTCTGCACACCTCCCCCCCACTGCTGTAGTGTTTTGTTTATGTTTAATAACAGACAGAGGGAAGGCCACACAGTATTAGTTTAAAGGAAGCAGTCGGCAACAGGAGGTCGACTCCTCCAAAACACCCTCAGTTAAACCTTTTAAGTATGTTGCTGCACTGCATTTTCTCACGCCGCAACATACTTTATTTTTAAAAAGAAAAGTCAGTGACCTGGAAGTATGGTGGACACTATGAAGGCTCCATTATGTGTCAAGGTGCAATGGCGACGCACCATGCGTTTCTATACAAAAGTATTGAAGCGCAAGATGTGTCTCTGCTGCACCTTTCCTTTACATGTAATGGAGCTCCTGTAGTGTCTGCCATCCTTCGGGGTTGCTGACTTTTCTTTATTAAAATAAAGTATGTTACGGTACAAGAAAAATGCTGCAACATACTTAAAAGGCTTAACCGGAAGGTAAGCCTTGCAGGGGGCAGGAGCTCCTGTCACTGACTGCTTTTCTTGAAATATATACATACACATACAGTCATACATGCTCCTTATTGCCCTGTTACTATAATCTAGTGCCTCACTAATGTTTACTTTCTGTTGTGGCATGGTTGTAGAAAAGCTGGTGTGGGCAGTGCAAGTATGATGTGCTAAATTGCATGTTTTCAGCTAACAAGGCTCTCGTTAATCAAAATGTGTCCACGTTTCACCGCAAACTGACCATTATAACATAAAGAAACATTCAGAAAGCTGCCAGCCATTCACTATAATGGATCATGCCCCTGCGCTCTCCCTGGCATCACATCATAACATTGCTGAGCGCAGGGGCAGAACTTGAGCAGCTCTTCTGAACAGGAAGTCCTCCGGGACCCAGTTTACTGAAATTACAAGCGTTTTTGCCAGAAAAGTATTGCACTATGTAAGAACGTGCAGAGCAACAAAGATTCCCCTGGAGGTTAGGCATCCATATATTGGGTGCCATACCATAGCTATGTAACTTGATGAATCTCTTTAAAGCAGCAGTGCAACAATCTGTTGAGAATTTTGACCTATACTTTTTTATGCTATTTTACATTGCCACTTTATTAACATCCTAACTTGTATGATGCTATTCTTTCCAGTATTTGAGCCTGTTTTAGTACTTTTTTTCATGTCTGAAATAATAAAATGAGCACTCCTTTTAATATGGTGTGGACCAGGGGCAGGATTCATAAAGGAGAGAGAAGCTGAAAAATTCCCACAAGTACCCCAAAATGTCACAGCTGTGGGAAAAACAAGGGAGTTGCACCGCAGTGAATGCACAAAACTCCCACAGATGAAGCACATTGGGTGCGAAACTAGTTGAGGTTGTAGCCTGTACTGCTGAGCGGCTGAGCATATATTATGCACTGATTAAAAATTTAAGATTTCCATATACCTGCAGTGCCGTTGTTTTTTCCTCTCAACTTTATCTTCACAAGTTGGCATGCATTAGTGGAGCTGAGGATTTCATTTATTCTGTGGCAAAAAATGCCTGGAGGTTGCGGAAAAACCTCAACTGCGGGAATTCTGCAGGGAGCTGAAATGCACAAAATGCTATTGTGACAAGCTGGCCTATGGTAGATGGAGATGCAACACACTGGGTTCAAAGTTCACAGAGGAAAATGTATTTTTATTGCTTCAAATTTAAGTTGTTGCTCCAGAAAAGCATAATCAGTCAGTTCAACTTCTCCAGCCTGGTCAGGTAACATAAAGGTTAACACAAAACAATTCTTTCAGGCTGACTTGACAAAGGAATCTTTGAACCACCTATGTGGGCCAGCAGTTTGTTCAATATACAGTCTCAAACAAAACAAATGATTTGTGGGACAGCAGTTTTGAATGCACAGTCTCAAATAAAACAAAGACAGTTTTCCCTTTTTGCTTTATTTGTAGACTGTTATCAGCAATACCTTCCACTCACTGTTTTTGGCCCCATTGGATAGACTGATCCTTTACCTTTACCCAAAGCTAGTTCTATTTTTATAGGCACAGGATTTGACTGACAACAGGAACTTCCTGTTTAGGGGCAAGAAGTGAGTGATCACAGAGCCACCAAGGACCCACCATCCTAGAAGGGCAAGAGTAGCCTCCGCCCCCTCTAGTTGCTGGAGGTCTGCCTCTGAACAAGTAAGTGGTCTACTGAGAAATATAGGATATTCTTGTCTCAGAACAGGACAATCAGGAGCTTAAAGGGCACACAGGCAGAAAGTAAGGAGAGAGAAAAACAGAGGAAAGAGTAAGGATTTCAAACAGTTAAGGGGCAGAAATAAGACATGATTGGAGTGGTGCAGTGGCTGTGGAGCTGCAGTCTTCCTGGAGATGTTTTGGAGGATGCGGTGTTGTCCCATCTGCAGGCACCTCTCTGGGCTGAGGGAGGAGGTTGCTCATCTCCAGGCTGAGTTGGCCAGGATTTGTGGGACCTCCTCTTCCATCCAGGGACCACCAGTGCCACTGCCGCTGCCTCAGAGGTTGCCAAGAAAGAGGAGGTTGGACCACAGTGGTCTCAGGGAGGGTGAGGGTGGTGGAACAGAGCGCATCCCTCCAGTTGTACCTCTCCACAATTCCTATGCCATTCTGGCAAAGTGTGGTTCTCTGGTGGAGGTTCACAGTGGAGACCAAGGAGGATGTTGGGAACCTCCACAAAGGAGACCCACAGGAGGGTGGCAGGGGACCCTGCAGGGGAAGAAAATAACTCCTGGTGGGGGACTCCATTGTTAGGAAGGTAGAACTAGGGAAGGAAGGGGAGAGGGAGGTAAGGTGCCTGCCTGGCACCATGGCTTGGAGGGACAGGGAGCGAATCCTCAGGATTGCCGGAGCAGCTGCACAGGGGAGGGAGCTGGATGTCATTGTCCACCTAGGGACAAATGACCTGGCTAAGAAAGGGATTAGAGAAGTGCAGGAAGAGTTTGTGGAATTGGGGAGGGGCCTTAGTCAAGTAGCATGCATGGTAACCTTCTCGGAGGTGCTACCCATCTATGGCATAGGAGAGGCTAGGGTGTTCTGTACCATGGGATTCAATCAGTGGTTGAAAAACTGGTGTGGAGCTCAGGGATTTGGCTTCATTGGGGACTGGGGGTCCACCTGGAGTGATGCAAGCCTATACTGGCATGATGGGCTGCATCTGTCCGGGAGGGGAACCAGGATCCTAGGTGATAGGTTTAAATGCTTCATTGGCTAGCTTTTAAACTAGCCAAGGGGGGAGGCACTGGAAAGGAGCAGGAAAATCCTAGCCCCCCCAAACAATCACGGTAGTGGGCAAGGCAACCCAACATAGAGGTGCCTATAGGGAGAAGGGCAGGGGTAAATGGAGAAAGTGACAAAGGCAAGAAGGACAGGATGGGGCAAAAGGGTAAGGCCATCAGGAAATGGAGGGTAATGAGTACCAATGCTCGTAGTCTGGGCAACAAGTCCCCTGAGCTGGTGGCCTTAATGGAAGAGGGATGCCTGGATATCAGAGCAGTCACAGAAACATGGTACACAGAGAACCATGACTGGATGTTAACATACCAGGGTACATAACCCACAGGAGAGACAGGCAGGGAGAAGAGGGGAGGAGTAGCTCTCTATGTAAAGGAAGGGATAAAAGCAACTGAACAAAAGAGTAAACAGGGAGGAGAGGAGGCACTGTGGGTCACCTTGGAGACTGGAAAGGGCACCACAATCCGCACAGGGGTTGTGTACAGACCCCCATGTCAGGGGGAAGGAATGGACAAGGATATGATGGAAGGCATTCTTAGAATGGCAGAGAAAGGGGAGATACTGTTGATGGGAGACCTGCATATGCCAGATGTTAACTGGAGCACATTTTCTGCAGCCACATCCAAGAGCAGGGCCATTCTTGATGCCCTACAGGTGGCAGGCATTAGACAGCTAGTTTTGGAACCCACTCGTGAGGGAGCAATCTTAGACCTCGTACTCTCAAATGGGGCAGTGAGAGGATCTCAGATCTAGAAGTGGGTTGCCATCTGGGGACAAGTGACCATCAAACAGTGTGGTTCATGTTAAACTCAGCTACAGAGTCAAGCCATACAAAGTGAGGGTACTGGACTTTAGGGGCTGACTTTGGCAAGATGGGAGAGTGCCTCAGAAAAGCACTAGCAAATAGGCTAGAAAGAGGTGTGGAGCAACAATGGGGAATTATCAAACTGCCATCACAGAGGCAACAAGCCTTTGTGTGAAGCAAATAAACAAATCAAAATGAAAGAAAAAGCCACTATGGTTCTCAAGAGAGTGGCTGTGAAAGTCAGGAAGAAAAGATAGCATTCTGGAAGTATAAGGAAACACAGAAGGAGCAGGACAGAGAGCTGTACCAGTTAAGGCAGAAAGAAGCAGGGAGGAAGTCAGAATAGCAAAGGCCCAAACTGAGGAAAAGATAGCCAACTCAGTTAAGAAGGGGATAAAACCTTTTATAGGTACATCAGCGAGCGTAGAAAGACAAAGGGAGGGATAGTGAGGCTGAATAGAATGAATGGTGGGTGGACAGAGGGGGACAGTGAAAAAGCAGGAATACTGAATGAATATTTCTGCTCAGTATTCACAAAAGAGGAGGGGGAAGTGCCTAATCCAATTAGCAGAAGCACTCTTGATAAGGGGGTCGATCCCAGTCCTTTCACAGAAGAAAGGGTTCTGCAAGAACTCCTAAAACTGAAGGTGGACAAAGCAATGGGTCCTGATGGAATTCACCCCAGAATTCTAAAAGAATTAAGGGAGGAACTAGTGAAACCACTGGCTACTCTTTTAATAAATCATGGGAGGATGGTGTGGTACCGAGGACTGGAGGAAGGCAGATTGATTCCCTTCACAAAAGTGGGACCAAGACAGAGGCAGGAAACTACAGACCTGTCAGTCTGACCTCTGTGGTAGGGAAAGTGATGGAGTCACTCTGAAGGAAAGAATAGTTGAGTACCTAGAGGTCAGTGGAGCACAGGACCCAAGGCAGCATGGGTTCACAGTGGAAGGTCATGTCAGACAAATCTAATAGATTTTTTGACTGGGTGACCAAAGTAGTAGACCAGGGAGGGGCTGTGGACATGGCCTACCTAGACTTTAGCAAGGCATTTGACACAGTACCACACAAAAGATTAATAGTCAAATTAACCAGCCTGGGAGTGGGTCCCAGGGTGGTAGCCTGGGTAAAACATTGGCTGGACAACAGGTCACAGAAGGTAATTGTAAATGGAGTCCACTCTGAAGAAAGGGCGGTTACTAGTGGATACCGCAGGGTTCAGTATTGGGTCCAGTCCTTTTAATGTCTTCATCAGTGACATTGCAGAGGGATTGAAGGAAAGTATGCCTTTTGCAGATGACACAAAGATCTGCAACAGGGTTGATACACAGGAGGCGGAAAGGATGAAAAGGGACTTAGCAAGGTTGGAGGAATGGCCAGAAGTATGGCAGCTAGGATTCAATGCAAAAAGTGCAAAATAATGCACCTGGGAAACAAGAACCAAGGAAGAATACACAATGGGTGGGGAGGTAGTAACAACAACAAAACAGGAAAGGGACCTGGGGTAATCATATCAGATGACCTTAAGGTTAGCAAGCAATGTGAGAAGGCAGTAGGGAGGGCCGGGGTATACTGGGATGTATAGGGAGAGGCATCAGCAGCAGAAAACAGGAAGTTGTTATCCCTCTGTACAGACAGTTGGTGAGACCCATCTGGAATACTGTGTCCAGTTCTGGAGACCCCATCTCCCGCAAGGACATAGACAGGATAGAGGCAGTCCAGAGGAGGGCAACTAAAATGGTGCAGGGTCTGCAAGAGAAGCCGTATGAGGAGAGACTAAAGGAGCTTAATATGTATACCCTTGAGGAAAGAAGGGAGAGGGGGGACATGATAGAAACTTTCAAGTACCTCAAGGGAATCAACAAAGTCCAAGAGGGTAGCATCTTTCAGAAAAAGAGACTTGCAAGAACAAGGGGACACAATTTAAAGATAGAAGGAGGGTGGTTCAGGGGCAATGTGAGGACGTATTATTTCACAGAGAGGGTAGTGGATGCATGGAACAGCCTTCCTGAGGAAGTTGTGGGTCTAAAACTGTGGGAGAATTCAAGAATGCATGGGACAGACATAAGGCAATTCTTGTGGGGGGCAGGAAGATATAGGCTGTTGGTTAACTAGGATCTGCGGCCTATCCTGTAGGTAGGGAAATGGGCAGACTAGATGGGCCTAGCGGTCCTTATCTGCCGTCAAAGTCTATGTTTCTATGGTTCTACCTCAGGACTTTCTGCTCTAGAACTGGTCTGTTTCTCAGCAGCAGGTTTCAAGTTTTTCCGAAAGGCTCTCTGCAATGCTTGATCATTCTCCTTGGCTTTCTGCTCTGGTTCCTGTCTCATTCCACCCTTCATCTTGAAGGGTTCTCTGCATAGGAATCTCTGCTCCCTGCAGTAGTTTTCACCCTCTAACTAACTCCTTGCTGGATTCTGTCTGCCTTTCAGCAATCCCTCTAGTTAGCCACACCTGGGGAGGCACCTCCCTTGCCTGTTCATGTTGCATTCCCTGTATTTCCTCAGCCTCAAACAAGAGGTTAACCTCTTGTTTCCCAGTGTAGTGTTTACACTGTCACATACCTCCCTCCTTTATGTGAAGGCACAATTGGTCGGCCCCTGACCATTCCCCTCCCGGGACAGGAAGTCTGCATTTCCATTCTGGGTCCCAGCCCAGTGGTGCACCATAAAGGAAAATGGCTGGAGGGCCAAGTACCGCCTGGTGATGCAGGGGTTGTCATCCTTCATCACCTGTAGCTACCTCAGAGGGGCATGATCTGTGACCAGGATAAACTGCTGGCCATGTAGGCAGCAGTGAAGGGTGTCCAGAGCCCACTTAACTGTGAGACACTCTTTCTCTATCACTGCATAGTTTTTCTCCCAGGGAAAGAGTTTTTGACTGAGGTAGAGGATAGGATGTTCCTCCCCCTCAAACTCCTGGGACAGCATGGCTCCTAGCCTGACTTCAGAGGCATCCATCTGCAGGATAAAAGTTCTGTTGAAGTCAGGACTGCATAACACTGGATCTCTGCACAGTGTCACTTTGAGTTGTGTGAAGGCCTGGTCACACTCCTGTGACCACTGGACATTATTGGGGGCAGATTTCTGGGTGAGGTCTGTAAGGGGCAGGCAAGGGTAGAGAAGTGTTGTATGAACTGGAAGTAACACCCTGACAATCCTAAGAAGGCCCTCACCTGGGTTTTTGTGGTGGGTACTGGGCATCCTGCTATGGCTTGGACCTTACTGACCAAGGGTCTCACCTGGCCATTGCCTCTACAGTACCCTAAGTACTTTTGTTTCAGCTTTGGCCAAAGCACACTTCGCTGGATTGGCCGTCAGCCCTGCTTCTCATTAGAACTGCAGTACAGCTGCCACCTTGGATACATGGGTCTCCCAATTAGTGTTGTGGATCACCACATCATCTAGGTAAGCAGCTGCATAGTAGGCATGGGGTCACAGCAAGTGATTCATGAACCTTTGAAAGGTTGCAGGTGCCCCATGTAAGCTGAAAGGCATGGTACGGAACTGGTATAGCCCAAAGGGGGTAGCAAATGCTGTATTTTCCTGAGACTCTGGGGTCAAAGGGATTTGCCAGTACTCTTTCATTAGGTCCAAAGTCATGATGTACTTGGCTTCTCCTAGTCTATCCAACAGTTCATCTACCTGGGGCATGGGGTGGGCATCAAACTTCGAGATGGCATTGACCCTGCGAAAATCAATACAGAAGCGGGTAGCCCCACCTTGTTTTGGTACTAACACTTTGGGGCTACACCAATCACTGCTGGATTCCTCAATCACCCCCAACTCTAGCATGTCCTGTAACTCATTCTTAACAGTGTCTCGTATGGCTTCTGGCAAGTGATACAGTCGCTGCTGCACCTTCTCCCCTGGCTCTGTTTCTATATGATGAGCTATCATCTGGGTTGTCCCCAGGAGGAAAGAGAAAACATCAAAAAACTGGCTTACCAACTCTCCTAGTTGCTATTTCTGTTTGTGAGACAGCTGTTCTCCCATTGGGACTTGTATAACTAGATTCTCATCACTTGGGGTACCAGATCCACTATGTCTGGTTCAGGAAATCAATAGGTTATCCCTTTGGTTCCAGAATTTCAGCAAATTGACATGGTAGATTTGGTCTCTTTTATCCTCTCTGGCTGGCAACTTCATAGTCAACTGGGCCCACCCTCCGGGTAACTTCGTAAGGCCCCTTCCATTTGGCTAGAAGCTTATTCTGGCTGCTCAGCAACAAAATTAATACCTGATCCCCTGGTTTATATTCCCTCAATCGGGCTCCCTGATTATAGTAGTACTCTTGTCTTTGTTGAGCCTTCACCAGATTTTCTTGGGCAAATTTCCCCACCCGATCTAATCTTTCCCTCAGTTGCAGGACATATTGCACCACATTTTCAGTCTTGGGGTCGGGTTTCTCCCACATCTCCTTTACTACATCAGGAACACCTCATGGGTGGTGCCCATAGATGAGTACAAAAGGAGCAAACCCTGTAGAAACTTGAGGGACCTCCTGCATTATGAACATCAGTAAGGGAAGTAACTTTTCCCAGTCCCTGACCTCAGTGATTATGAACTTTTCATAATTTTAAGGGTTTTGTTGAATCACTCCACGAGGCCATCCATCTGGGGATGGTAGATTGAGGTCCTTATGGGGCTGATTCCCAATAAAGTACAAACCTCCTGAGTCAGGTGGGACCATGAAGTTAGTTCCCTGGTCAGTCAACATTTCCTTTGGTATTCCCATATGACTAAAGACCTTTAATAGCTCCCCTGCTACAATTTTGTCTGAAATGCTTCACAACAGGATGGCCTCGGGGTACCGGGTAGCATAGTTTACAATCACCAGAATACCCCCCTGCACTCTTTTCAAGGGGTCCCACTATAGCAACCCTAATCCAGTCAAAAGATGCCTCCATAACAGGTAAGAGCACTAAAGGGGCCCTTGGATTGTTCTTTGGAGCTACTAACTGGCACTCAGGACAAGATGCACAATAATCTTTAACATGTTGATAGATGCCCGGCCAAAAAAATCGAGGCAACAGTCAGGCTAATTTATTCTCTACCCCATAGTGCCCTGCCACAGGAATAGAGTGGGCGAGGTGAGTAATTCCTCTTGAAAGACTCGGAGGACTAGCAACTGATGCTGGGTATCCCCCATCTGGGCCTCCTTGCTCACATGATACAGGATGCCCCCTTGTAACTCAAAATGAGGATAGTGTGCTGCTCAACTCTCATCTACCACTTTCCCTTCCCTGACAGCCATCTGGGTGTATACCTGACTGAGTATACCATCGGTCAGTTGTTCTTTGGCAATGCCAGGGCAGTACTTTAACACCTCTTGCTCTGATAGGGATGGCCATCCAGGACTTTGGTTAGGTGGGTCAGCGTTAGGGTCGGGCTGTGGGACTGGACCCACTTTTGCCTTTGTTTCACCTCCCTCCCTCCTGTACACCTTCCCCTTTGGGGACCCCTTTCCTTTGCTGCCCTACATTCTCACTTAGATTTGTGGGTTCTTGTCTGGGCATTAAAAATCCCTGGGTCCAGGAAAGGAAAAACTTCCCCCAACTGCAGGTGGCTGGCCCCCCTCCTTTCACGACCCTGAGACCAGGTAATTACCAAAGATGAGTTTGCTTTCCATAAGTCATCAAACCATTTCCAATCTCTCCCCAGTAACACCAGATAGGGTAATCCCAGGGCAACCCCCACCTTTATAGTCTCTATTTGGCCCCCCATAGTAAGTGTAACCATAGCACCTGGTTAAGCCTTTACATCCCCATGCACACATCAGATAGGGACAGGGTTCTGGTCCTGCCAGCGTTGGGGGTTCACAAGGGCTGTCCTGACTAGAGTCTGGCAGCTTCCTGAGTCCACCAGAGCCTCAGTCTCTATCCCTTCTACTTCAACAGGGATCACAAAATCTCGGGATTCAGAGCCCCCACCCCCCCACTGTACAGTGAATACACATCTGTAAACATGCATTCTATGAAAGTACAGTCCATGTGGGGGCAGTTCTTTGCAAAGTGACCCTTCTGTCCATATGAGAAACATGCCCCCATGTCTCAGCTATGGGGTGATCCTCAGGGTTTAGGCAGTGGGCCCTCAGGAAATGTCTCCTTGGTCTGCTGGGATGTCATCTTTCCCAGAATCTGACCCTTATTTGGCCCATAACCCCCCCTCCCTACATGCCCAAGGTCCCTTCACAGTTCCAGTAAATATTCCTTCAGTCTGGCTCTTGGGACAATTCCCCATCTTCCCAGGTGGCCTTGTAAGCTGGATCATGGGGCGGGAGGAGAGTTCAGCATCCAACACTTGTTCTGAGATCTGCATAGCCTCTGCTAGCATGGTGATCTTCTGTTTGCAGACCCAGCTCTGAATTCCCGGGGGCAGGATGTTCAGAAATGGTTCCAAGATGATTAACTCAGCCACCTTGGGGCCACTGCATCCTTTAGGTTTTAGCCAACGCCAACACAGGTCCCGCAGTTGTTGTCCCACTGCCCCAGGTTGTGCACCTGCTACAAATTTGAAGCTCTGGAACCTCCATCTGTAACTTTCTGCCTTGATGCCTAGGTGGTCCAGGATTGCTGCTTTCACCTCTGTGTACTCCCCACCTGTGGTACTGTCCATTGCTCAATAGGCTTCTTGGGCTTCCCCAGTCAGACAGGGGGCAAGGCGGACAGCCCACCGGGGTCTGGGCCATCCAGCAGCTTCTGTCACTCATTCAAACGTTACCAGGAAGACCTCAGGATCATCATCAGACATCATTTTGGTGGGTATGACATTCATCCTAGGAACCCCTGGCCCCATGATAGCCGGACTAGCCTCACCAGTAGGATCTTGTTGCAGCTGTTGCACCAGGGATTGCAGGAGCTGCTGTTGTTGTTGTCCCAGCTGTATAAGAAACTGCTGCTGTGCATCCTGTTGTGCTTGTTGTGCTTATTGGGCCCATTGTTGTGCCTTCTGCTGCTGCTGAGCCAGCTGGGTGAGAACCTGTTGCTGCTGAGCCTGTTTTGCCCATTGTTGCACCTTCTGTTGAGTTTGCTGTGCTTGTTGTGCCCACTGTTGTGCCTCCTGCTGCTGCTGTGCCAGCTGCCTGAAAGCCTGTTGTTGTTGTTCAGTGAGGAACTTCAGCAATTTCTGCATATTCATTTTTCCAGAATGTAACTAGTCCTGCTCACTCCAGCAGGGGTTCAAATCCCACTCTGACACCATGTGTGGCAAGCTGGTCTGTGGTAGATGGAGAGGCAACATGATGGGTTTAAAGTTCACAGAGGAAAATGTACTTTCATGGCTTCAAATGTAAGTTGTTGCTCCAGAAAAGCATAATCAGTCAGTCCAACTTCTCTAGCCTGGTCAAGCAACATAAAGGTTAACACAAAATAGTTCTTTCAGGCTGACTTGACAAAGGAATCATTAAACCACCTATTTGGGAAAGCAGTTTGTTCAATATACAGTCTCAAACAAAATAAATGGTTTGTGGGCCAGCAGTTTTGAATGCACAGTCTCAAATAAAGCACATACAATTTTCCCTTTTTGCCTTATTTGTAGGCTGTTATCAGCAGTACCTTCCACTCACTGTTTTTGGCCCAGCTGGCTAGACTGATCCTTTGCCTCAGGTCTCTCTGCTCTAGAACTGGCCTATTTGTCAGCAGCAGGTTTCAAGTTTTTCCCAAAGGCTCTCTGCAATACTTAATCATTCTCCTTGGCTTTCTGCTCTGGTTCCTGTCTCACATTCCACCCTCCATCTTGCAGGGTTCTCTGCATAGGAGTCTCTGCCTCTGCAGAAGTTTCCAACCTCAACTGACTCCTTGCTGGATTCTCTCTGCCTTTCAGCAATCCCTCTAATCAGCCACACCTGGGAGGCACCCCCTTGCCTGTTCATGTTGCATTCCCTGCATTTCTCTGCCTCAAACAAGAGGTTAACCTCTTGTTTCCCAGTGTAGTGTTTACACTCTCACAACTATTCTCAGACATGGAAATCCACAGCTGAGGGAAAAATGTTGCACAAATGCTACTCCACAGAAACAGTGGAGTAGGACTCCCTGAGGAAAAAAGAAGTGAGCCACCAATCAAACACCAATTAAGCTGTGTGTAGGCAACAGCAACCATTTGGGGTAAGGCAATATAAGGACATGTGAGCAGAGCACACACAGAATACCACACAGAACAAACCTAGAGGACTAAAGATAACACCAGGAGCATCCAAGTGAAGAAAGAGTGCCACTGGCAGTGCAGCCACAGGCACAGTGTACAGCCTAACAGTGTGTGACACAGGAGCAGGCCAAAGGAAAATGGACAACAGTGGCAACATACCACTGGGTGCATGGTACCACCACATGCAGAGACAACAGGCTAGACAACAGGAGGGGGAAGCTCCACAACCACATGCAGGAAGGGAGGAACATGAATGCGGGGTACAACGAGGGCAACCTGCCAGATGACAGTACCGGTACAGGCAGGCATAAAAAGACCTCACAGAGGAGAGTACATAGCCAGATACAGGCTAAACAAGGCCACCATAAATGACCTGTGCAACACAATGCAGGAAGAGCTGCAGAGCAAGAAATGCAGGAGCCATGCACTCACAGTGGAGGCAAAGATGACAGCTTCCCTGTGTGTGCTGGCAACAAGCACATTCCAGACACCAACAGGGGACACCACGGGCATGAGCCAAGCTGCAGTGTTACAGTGCCTAGAACAGTTCCTTAATGCCATAGTACCAAAGTCACATCAGTACATCAGGTACCCACTACAGGCACAACAGCAGCACGAGGTGATGGAAAACTTCTAAGGTATGGCAGGATTCCCAAGAACATTGAGTGCAATTGACTGCACATATGTAGCAATCAAGTCACCCACTGAAAATGAGGCAGCATACATAAATCACAAGGGGCACCACTCCATCAATGTACAGGTGGTGTGCGACAGTGACTGGCGGATCTTGGATGTGTGTGCACAGTTCCCTGGGTCATGCTATGACACCTACATTCTGAGGCAGAGTACGTTGTGCAACCCCTTCGAACGGGGAGACATACAGCATAGAAGGCTGATTGGTAAGTACACACCTGGGCTATGGTACCCACAGGAACATAGCACAGGCAAGGAACAGGGAGCACAACAACCCGTGATGTGTGTAGGGAAGTACTGGGACTGACTGAGCAGGGGGCAAATGCCAGTGCAAGGCATGTCCATAAACAAAGTAGACATGTGTCTGACATGTCATGAGACACAGGTTGCCAATGACTAACCATAGTTGGCAGTTGGAGCAACCATGGAAACAGTAATGGTCAGGGCAAACAGTGGTGTTGTGACCAATGGCAGGAGACACACAGAAGCAATACACAAGTGCAAAGCCAGGCATGTTTGTGTGTGACATATGCAGGACACACCACCAATACTGACAGTTGGCCATAGTGTGCCAAGACAGTATCACTGAAGGACAGACCCCACAGGTGCATAGTAGGAGACAAAGACTGAACCAGGCCAATGACAGCCTGCAAACAGACAACAGGAGCAAAGCTGCCATGTAGTACCACAGGGAGATCCTGATCCTGTGAATCCCAGGAATGTGTGACAAGGGAGGTGGCAGGGGAAGGCATTGGACAATGGCCACCTGGAATACAGAAAGATACAAGACAATGTGCAAGATAGATGGCCAGAAAAGGACAAGTGGAATATGGGGATGGGCAGGACAGCAATGTGGTGTGTGGGACAGTGGCCAAGTGACAGGAGGGAGATGATGGTGCACAGTGTCCAGCACACTGCAGTGGGAATAGTGTCATGTGTCACCCAGGGATCAGTGCTGTCACAGCAGCAGTGCAACATCACCAACAGTGACAGTGTGCAACTGCAAGACTGCAGACTGCAATTGGAGCCATATAGCACAAAGGTCTGTAACAGTGTGAACACGCCACACAATGTAGGATGAAGGAGTAGGAACATGCCAAACTGGCAGCAATGGTGAAGATTATGGCATTGGGAAATATATGCCAACCAGTGAGGGAGCATGCATGTGGCCCATACACATCATGCAACACCCTAGCAGTACAGAGATAGGAAAACAAAAGCAGCACAAGCCAGGAAAAGGACCATGGGGTCAGGAATAATGTTGAGCAGAAGAAAGTGACACAGTGCAACACGCCACTTGGCCAGGTATGTAGGATGCTGGGATGCATATACTAGGCAACACCAGTGGGAGAATGGTGTGGAACACAGCACCATACGAGAATCATGAGAGGACACACATGGACATCACCGCACAGACATGGGTACAATAACCATGCAAGGACAGAGTACAGAATGTGCATGGTAGCCTGTCACAGATGGCACAGGGTGGCCAGCACATTTCCAATGATGACATGGACCTGTACATGCACCCCCAAGAGAAGTGGAGGGAGAAACAGGATATGATACAGGGTCAAGTACCCAACATGGAGATATGGGGCACAGGTACACAGTCCATCACATTGAACAACACATACCAGGAGAACAGAGCATGGGATGAGGTGTGAGGGATGATGTAACAGAGGAAGTGGGAGCATGAATAGCTGCACAGAAAGGGATGTGGATTATCAATACACCCTGTTAGAGGACATAGTGTGGCTCCAAACAGCCACAGGTGACATGACACCATGTGTGAGACATGAGGGGTGTCATGATAACCAGAACAAGGGTGGACAGAACAGTAGAACACCAGACATGGTACACACAACACAACTTGGCCACATTCAGATGGCCCTAGGGCCACAACTGCAGGCAGTGTCCATGTATCATTGTAGTATTGCTATGCATAACACTGTGTAACCACTGTACTGGACAGTGGACTACAACAGTACATGTGCAGACCACACAATGGTAAACAGGCAACAGCAGCAATGAAGTTCCAGCATGGTGAGACATAGAGACATGTGCACAACCACCATCCCACATATACATGGTGCAGACAAACCTGTGAGCTGAAGGCAGAGGTACAGCCGATGTTGCCCTGATGCACAGGATGCATGGACCACACTAGTAGTGCACAGGTACATACCAGCCACAAAGGTAACACATGGCTGAAACCAGCACAGGTCCAAAGAGAGACACAGCTGAGCATGAGCAATCAGTTGCAGTGACTCACTAGCAACACAAGTAACATACAGCAGTACACAAAGTAAATGAGACAACAGCACAGGCCTGGCAGTGAATACATGCACATGCCTGCAGATGATACCCACGTGCCAACACACATTGTCAGATAACAACACATGCCTTCACGTGTCACCTAAGCATGGCTCTGCAATGGCTGGAATGTGGATATCAGGAATGCAGTACACGCCATGTCAGAAAACACAGCAATGTCACAGCACACTGATCAACAGCCATGCCTGTGACTGTAGGTGGCCATGTGAAATATGAACAAGCCAGGCACACATACAATAATGGTCACAGTCATGTTGTGGAGAGGCCAGGTGCATGTATCCTGGCAACATGAGACAATGCATTCCCACAATGATATACGCAGATACTGTAGGAAGACACTGCCTCCCCCATTCAATCAGACAGTGCCACTCCACTGAATACCTGCCATGCTGCAAACCCAGACAGAACATACAGTGTACTGTGCTCGTGGCATGAACAACACAGGCTACAGCACCAGTGGTACATGTGTGCCATGGATGTGGTACCCATGTCACAATGTCACACAGTCCCCTAATGGCACAGGTGAGCAATATGGCACAGGAAAGTGTGCGCACAAAGGGCAAGTAGCCATGTCATGTGTGGTGTGACACAGGCACAGGTGAGTGAGGGAGGTACACAGATGCTGAAATGCCACTGAAGACGCACACCCTGGACTGCCACAGTGTGAGAAGAAAATGGTAGCATATGGAAAGCACATGTCAAAGTGTGCAGTGACATGAGCCAGCATGGTGGCACTGAGGGTTGAGGTGCTGGATACCACACACCGTGCAATGTGGCAGCCCATGTAAGGATGTGGATATGTGTCACCAGGGTTAGGCATGAGAGGGTAAGGACTGAGTAACTGCAGACAGCCCTCCACACTCAGGGGTAGGCAGTGGGAGTACTCGGATCCCAGTGTGCCCCAATGGAGATCAGGAAAGTACAGAACAAGCCTGCAAACTGTGGTGGGTGGAGTGTTGCAGCCACCAGCAGGGTTGCAGTGTGCAAATGCGTCATTGCATGCTGCAAACCTGGGGACACATGCATGGCAAAAAGCCAAGATGCCTGCCATGGCTGTGTGGCACACAAGGGGGCACTAGTATCAGACCCACACCTTAGGGCAGGCACAGTGGTACAATTGACAATGCTGAAAGCACCATCCTGACATCAAGGTGGTGCCCCGAGTCAGTAGGTGTGCCATGGGATGGTGAGACACACTGGGGTTAACCCGGATGGTGGGTGACTGAACTGGCAGTAATGTTGGGTGGAGGGAATGCTGGCAGCGCGTGAGCAGGCTGGGAGTGAAAGGCTATGGTGAGAGTACCCTGGGAGGATGCACAGGATAGTGGAGTGATAAATAGATGTGAAAATAACTAAAACATACAGGTGAGCAGGGTTGTGTGGTGCAAATACCACATGACAGGTGGGTATCATGCTGGAGTGACACACATGCACTACGACCTGTACGTGAAGGGTAGGGGATCAGAGGACAGCAATGTCCAATGTACAATGGGTAGGTACAACACAAGATGATGTGTGTATGGTGACAGTATCACACTGAGGAAAAGAATGTCAGCCTGGTGAAGCACACGGCACACCCCAATGGCTGAGCACCTGACAAACACTGGCCCACGAGGAATGACACATTGCTGATATACATGTGTGGGCTTGTACAAAGTCAGAGGCAGTAAGAGTCAGAACAAGGACATGGCACAGACGTATGTGTACTGCACACAACAGAGCATGGCAACAACACTGTAGGAATGAGGCACAACATGTTGTCAGTGATAGGTGAATATATAGAACCTGTGTGCTGCCTGATGTGGTGCAGAACAGCATGTACACCACATGGCGTGTGTGAAGGACATACAACCAACAATATGGAATGGACTATTAGTTGCATACAATGGACACACATGGATGGCACATCCACAATGTGTAATAGACACATAAGAATGGCAATCCACATCAGTATGGTACTGCAGGTTATAAACAACGTTATAAAACGTACTGTCACAATGAGGTATCAAGTGCATGACATACCATAACCCACAATGGTGTAGGATACAGCAATGTAGTGTGATCCAACAAAACAACAGTATGTATGCAGTGCAACAGGCAGGGGCACACAACTAACACGGATGCACAGATGTGAAACCACCCTAGTAAGACATAATGGAATACACTATACAACAAGCACAGACACAACGTAAGGAATGTAAGTTTAATCACTATAATGACACTAACAATGAGTAACGTACAAAAAACACTATACAACAGTAACAACATCATAAATAACAACAAAGAATGCAACAGGAGCCAAAACAATCTATAAAACTGGTATGAAAACATTATCGCTGTGAATGGTACAGCCATCATACACACAAGTCTGAGAAATGGAGGCGTATGCTAATGTCCATGTGTGTCCTGAGGGGCTAGAACATCACAGAGTGCACACAATTGTGCAGTGAGCATCTCACAAGTGGACACGATACCCTGCATATGCTGATGCACCGCTGCCCAATGGTGACTGCAGTCACAGCTGCCACCCAGTGTCCCTTCCCCCTCCACCATGACACTGGCCACCACCACTGGCACCATGGATGTACCATCCTGTGACACCACTGGGCCTGGAACATCAGGGACAGGGTCCACATCAACAGTGTCCTCCACAATGCCACCCACATCCTCATCAACTGTGGCCAATCCAGACCCACCCTCTATTGTGGACACATGCTGCCATGTATCCTGTGATGCCTCCAGAGTGCTTGACACGGTGTCCGCTGCATGATGGACTGCAGGCACTTGTTGATGATGGTGAGCAAGGACATTTCTCACATGCCTGGTAGACAGCATCCTCCTAGCTACAAGGACACGCCCAGCTTCACCTGCTGCTGGTGGGCAATCAGGCTTCCTGCAATGTCAAACAAAAGACAAGGTGAGCATGGCCAGCACAACAACAGGCCAACACACAAACAGGCATAGCATGGAATGTAGAACAGCAACACACAGGCCTGGGATGTCAGGATCATCAACACAGTACATGCAGTGAGATACATGTCCCCTCAGGAACATGGACAACATCATACAGACACACCTGAGGAATTCCACTGACATATGCAGCAGTATCCAGTGCATTTGTCAGGTTGGGCCAGTACAACCAGCAAATGGCACCCATGAAGCACAGTGCTAACAATGTCTGGGACAGTATGTGGGCCTGCACAAGCACAGGACATAGTGAGGCCTTCTGGTCAAACAACTGCTGCATGACACAGGTGCACTACCAGCCAACCAACATCTCTCCCATCCAGTTTATAATTAGTGTGACCAGAGCAGCAAGCATGAAGCAGCCAAACAAACAATACACCCTAATAACACAGCCAACACATGTTGGTGAGGTATGCCCCATGGTCACAGTCCAGCAGTGCCTAACATACAGCATGTATCATGCAGGCAGTGTTGGAGTACACAGCGTGCACAACAGATTAGATGCTGTATCGACACTGGTACCCAACCAGAATGTGCAGAAAATGCACAACCAACAGAAAGGCAATTATGCCAGCAGTGCTCAAAGCACAGGCCATGTGTATGCCTACATGTCATCTGACACAGTGGGCATCCCACGTGTAAGCATAGAGTGTGGCATGAAACGTAAGCTCATACAGACGGTGCCATGTGCACTGATGGCGTGACTGACGTTGTGTTCTGATGTTAACACACTACATCCGCTGGAACAGTAACAGTCTGGACAGTGCATGTACCTGCTGGTGAGTGCTGTGTGTCCCCACCCTACCCTCAGTACATAATATATTGATGGAAGGCACCACCAGCCTTGTGCCACACCCTCTGAAAAACATAATGTAGCACATGTATGGCACAGGCATTGCTCAACGAGAGACACAATGTGACAGGCGATGTGGGCCACATGACAGGGCAGGTGTATGACACACAATCACAATCTGGAAACAGTTGTCCACCTATGATGGAGGGTTACAGATGCAACACCATGCAACACAATGTCATGACTGCACAGACCACGGGACCCTGGCACTGCCACACTCCCATAGTGGATAAGATATGGACAGTGAGCCAACAGCAGTGAACACCATCGGATGTACACTACTGTGATGCCTAGCTAGGAGGCACAGGTGACAGATGGAGGAGGAAGTACTGCACATGAAACACGAACCAAGAGGCACACAACCACAGTATAGTGTATGGTGGAATGCGGTTGTGTATGGAAATCCATACACTGCAAAAAGTTGTTCTGCTGCAGTAGTGTTGTCCTCACTAACGCAGAACGACTTTTCGTTCTGCGTTAGTGAGGACATCATAATACAAGGGGCTACAGCAGACATCCTGATTCATCTCTTGCTGTGAGAGAGGCGTGCGAGTGTGCTGGGCAGCGGCAGTTGTGAATCGACGGCCTTGGCAGAACCGAGTGAAAATATGGAAAAGTGAGTCTCTTTTTGTCTTTTTTTCGGGCACCATATGCTATAAAAGAACAGTATATGGTTACCATACACTACAAGGAGCTATTCTTCCACCTTGTAGATACAATGCCGACTTGGAGACCTCTCAAGCTTGCTGTTGAGGTCATCAGTTGGCATTGTATCACTCGATGGAAGAACAACCTCTGTAGCAAGGGAACAACTACACACTATCCCATATATGGTATAGAGAGCTTCAACATTGCACACAATGCAACATGCCAGTAACATGCTGTAGAAGTGACAGGAAGGCCATGTATAACAGTGGTGCAGCAGGACACAGGTATGTAGGGACAGGAATCGTGCACACTACAACTCGCCCTAGAACATGGTGGGAGCCTGGACATGAGTGGAGACATGATGTACATGAAGGTACACAAATGGCTGATGTGGAGGTGTGCCATAGGCTGAGTGTACACAAAGTGGCAATGCAACATGACAGTATGATGGATGGTGTGCCATCCTGTAGGAGGATGCATGCACATCCCAAGGAGACAGTGCTGGACACTGTGACTGTCATACTGGAGGGTGTCATGATGGTGCACACAGTGACCACCAGTCAGAG
Organism: Neoceratodus forsteri; assembly: GCA_016271365.2. NCBI lineage: Eukaryota > Metazoa > Chordata > Ceratodontiformes > Ceratodontidae > Neoceratodus > Neoceratodus forsteri. Next base: position 6,398,650 of record CM028129.1, read on the forward strand.
GCTGGGATGACCATTGTATATGGTAGGGGGGCATGGTAGTTGGGAGTCTGAGGAGTGTGGAGTGAGTGTTGCTGGAAGATGCCGAGCTGGTGGTCGTGTGCTGGCCTGGGGTGGATGGGATACTGGGTCATGGTACAGTTGCATGTGTACAGTGTTGCATCCACAATGGGCTGTGTATTCACCATATGTAATGATCATGGCCCCCCACCCGCAACACCCTGTAGTTTGGTATCCCATTGTAGAGGTGTGCATACTGCTAAGCCCTCCAGGGGTGCATCCCCCTGGCATGGATATATGTTGCTAAGGCCAGAGCACAGTATTGTGCACCGGGGAGGGACATACACAAAAGGTATGTTGGCACTGTACACCCGCCATAAGGACAGATGTGTTCCTGGAATCACCCATGCCCCACAGAACCATGTGACACAGTGCCAAGGCACACCACCCCTCCCCCACACAGCACACAACACCATCCTGTCATACATACTACAACAACATGTAGCAAGTGTCCAAGAGGCAAGGACATTGCCATCCAACCATGTATGTGATTACTGCTGTCATGGTGCATCAGCACTAATAACACGTAACGGTGTATGCATGGAGCCAAGGCTATACACAGTCATGGTCTGTGTCCCCATCAGGGTAACATGAACACATGCACAGCCTGTACACACAACAACAGTCCCACAATGCCCAAGTATGTCTACAACCACATCCGCAGCGGTCAGCAATGCACAACAGTTCATCACATGTATGTGATGGTGTTAAGCACAAGTCACAGACCATGGCCAATGCCAGACAGTGGTGATGGCCATTGTGCCCTATGATGTGTCCAATGTGCACACATAGCACCCCTGCAGGTGTGTCACATGACATGTATGAAATGTGGCAGCAGGCCACGGTATAACCACCACAGGTGTGACCCATGGCCATGCAGAGCACATGTGGAGGGACTCCAAAAGCAAAATGACAGCCCTGTAATGGGAAAACAAGTAAGGCAAACAAGGAAACCCATGTCATGTGACATGGCTGTGCACACAGCAGTGGTGCAGTGTTATGGGGCACTGTGGAACATGAGTACAAGACGAGACATCATGCCACAGCGGACACATGGTACAGGTCTGGGTAGCACACACACAACGTCACCTGTAGCACAACACATGTTCACATGACAGTCAATAAAGCCTCAGCAGCTGACACAGCTCACAGAACAGGGCCAGAGCTATCCCACAGCAACCACTATGATGGTGTGTGGCCCTGCTCTGTCAGGAATGGTGTGTCATGTACAGTGCTGTTGGCTATGCAAGGTCATTGCAACCACAGACTATGGACTGGCAAGGGTCATGTACCCCTCTCCTGGGTGGTACAGAGGGAACAATCTCCATGGTGACATGTGCTACAGAGTGTGCCCAGCCATGCCTGTGTGAGGGACACAATAACAAAGGGCAACACAGTGAATGGACAAGATGGTAATGCCACCAGACACAGCAGCTATGGGCCAAGGGCTGTGACTGTGTGCAGCATTCCCCAACATGCAGCTGACCCACCATCCTGCACCCATGATAGTCCCCCCACCATACCACAACAGCTGCAAAGAGTGCTATGTTGCACAGTATACCGCCTGTTGAGGAGAGGGTCCAGTCCCCACCATACATGCAGTGAGGTAATCACCACAGCCGTATACCCTGGACAGTACTGTACGACCACTGTGAGACATACAGTTCTCATTGACTCGGAGACATGCAGCTGCTACTAATTCAGTACATAAAAAAAAACTGTGGCTCCCATGACCCATAACTAGGCCTACAATCCCTATGGGACTCTAATCACAAGCTAGGCATGGGAAGCCCGCACAATCGGAATCCAGCTTCACTCCACCTTGACGATCCATGGTCTATCATCAACCCTAGAGATACTAACCAAGCATTGTAAATGTATGATGTAATCATGTAAAATTCTGTCTTAATGTGTTGTTCTGCTTAATGAGGTTTGTTCAAAATTGTCTTAAGCAATGTGTCCATTTTGTATTGATGTGGAGCCTTTGCAAAAGAGTCTTCTACTCAAAGGATTGTAATTCCGAAACTTTAATAAAATAAAAAAAATTAAAAATACGGTTAACCTCACTCTTGTGATACCCATCCATATGAACAAACTGCACAACCCTACAGGATACTAACAAATAAAACCACTGCACCCATATCCATCCTGTAACACATAGCATACATGGCATGCATGCGATGGTGTCCACATAGGATGGGAAATGCACACCAGCACCATCAGTCTATTGGCCAGTGTCGAACACACCCACCCTGCAACTGTCCAATGTCATGTCTGGTATCCAGTATTGTGCAAGGTATTCCAAGACGGCCTGCCCATTGCCCCCATACAGGGTGATAGGAACCCATACCCATCCAAGGATATATACCATGCCATGAAGGCCAGCATGATGGTGCCCTGTGATGCATAAGTCCTGCACTGAGCACAGATGTCCATCAGCAGGGAGGAGTGGTCATCAGCAAGGGATGCACTGTTGGAGGGTGAACATGCGCAGATCATTGGCAGTAGAGCTGGGCATGGAGACCGAATTGTGGCAGGGAGGGCGAATTGGCATCAATGGAATATTGGAAGGGTCCATGCCATGGGCTGCATTGGTGGAAGAGGGCCAGATGAGTGTTATGTGGCAGTAGGGAGCACTGAGGGGTGGGAGGAACAGCTGCAGGTGGATGTGGGTCACTTGGCACATGGGGTGCAGTGTCCACACCTTCAGATAGCCTAAATGAAGGGACCTGCACAGCCAACATTCAGAACAACTGCAGGAAAGAGCTGTAATTGCCTCCCTGCCTCCTGGGTCATCCCTGACTAATATGTAGTAGTCAGAGGTGGAGGAGGGTGAGGATAGGAGTGGACTGGACTTGGGGACCCTTGGGTCCTCACGTGAATGATGTTCATGCTGGATAGGGGTCTGTATACTGTAGCCTTTGGAAATTGACAGCCTTTGGCATGGTGGATTCAGGTATTCATGCAGCATTGGGATGGTAATTAACACAGCTACCTGCTGGATTGGGGATCTGTTCATGTAACATCAGAGGCAGGCCACACTGATATCCTTGCTGGATGTGTGGCGAATGTATACATGCACCATGAGGTTGGCAATGGTCCGGGAACCTTTGGCATATGATGATACTGAGATGGGAGCACATATGATAACAACAGGCATCATCGTGGTGTGGTGCAGTGTATGGGGGTGCTGGCACCAGTATATGACTGGGCTAGGATGTCTGGGGGATGCCCATAGTTCCATTGGATGGCACAGCATGGAGGGGACTGAGGACATCCAGAGTCAGCTGGGAGACAAGAGGGAGTGAGCATGGGAAGGATGGAAAGGTGGTGGACAATGTGGTGCCCCTACATGTTACAGCACCAGGTGCTGATGGCATGGCCACAGGGAAAGGGGCAAATGTGAGCACACAAGGTGCACACAGGGACACCAGCAAACAGCTGGGTGTCTGTGGATAGCCCAAGGGAACCATAATGAGGGATGGTAGTGAGGGAGGACATTAGGCATAGTAAACACCTGTACCCTCCATGCCAATATGAATATGAAGGGTGGGTAGAGGGGGAGGAGGCAGACAGAGGGGGTTCAGATATGGGGGGAGAATGGAAGAGGAGGGCCTATCTCCTGGGTAGGAAGCTAGTAGAGGACACAGTCCACAACACATGAGGGGGAATGCAGGAGGCTATGAAGTGACAGGGGTGGTGCTAGAGGGGATGAAGGTGGAAACCCTGGTACAAGGATGGCAGTTGAGCATGCGATCCATAGTAAATGTGAAACATTGTGCAAGTATGGAGATGATGTGTAGAGCATTGCTGAAAAGGAAAGGGAGGATGGTGGCTGTAGGGATATGGAAGACCAGGTGAGGAATGGCTCCAGAAACAAACATCACCGAGCTAGCAGGGGTGAGGTATTCAGTAATCCACATAAGTGTGGTGGCACTGTAGGGCAGAACAAAATCACAAAAGCGGAGGGGTAAAACAGGCAGAAGCAGAGAAAGAGTGTGGGGGATAAAAGCACTCGTAACAAGACAGGGGGTGGCATGGAGTCAGAGAAGGGGTGTAGTTAGAGGGGCAAGGATCATGCCAGTGAATGGACCGTACATATGGGGTCCCTGGAGGTAGGCATGGTGACAGCGAGGGTAGGTACTGAGGTTGAAGGAGGCATTGCTGATGGTAGTGCAGGGTATGGGGGAGGCTATGGTAAAGTAGGGGATGGAAGGTGTGGGAGAATGTAGATGACAGATGGGCTGGGGTAAGGGGTGGGGTAGAGGCTAAGCTGGGGTGAGCCATGGAGCATGGGTATGACAGCTGTGGCAATGGGGTAGGGCAGGACATGGTGCAATCCAAGGAGGTCCATAGGATGTGCAGGGGGCAGTGCTCTGGTGGAAGCGGGAGAGGACAGTGGCTGGTGGAGGAGTCAACCATAGCGGTGATAGCAACACCAAGGGGGACACCATGGTACACCTGCTGCCCATCCCCATGATCAGGGGTATATGTTGGCAGGGGCTGAGGGATGGGACCCATAGTCAAGAAAAGGTAGTGGCCAATCCCAGCCTAACTGTACATAGGAAAGTACATAGTGTATGAGCTGGTGAGGATGGCAGAACACAGACCTCCTGATGCAACAGGTGACGAAATGACACTGAGGGAATACCATACTGGAGGCGTCAGGCAAGGATCCATAAACTGACCAGGTTGGCTAGGATGATGGGAGCACAGCCTCCATCCAGTGACACCTGACAGTGCCAAGGCCACAGTCATGGATAGACAGAGTCAGGGACATGGATGACTGGTACAGGCTGTGGTGTGTAACACATTGGATTGGGGTGATGGGGACTGGGGTATGCCTGGATTGCCACGGGACTGTATGCCAGAATAGGCATCACCATAATCTAGTGGGCCAGGATGGTCTGGAATGGGTGCTGGTGAATATCAAGCAGGATAGATGGGGTCTTAGATTGTGATGAGGGGATGGGTGTGATGCGGGGCTTATCCGGCCATGCACAATACAAGTAGTACTGACCCTCAACCCCGATATGGGGGGGACTGAAGCTCAGGACAGGAGGGTGGACAGTCAGATGAAGGATAAAGGGTGGATATGGTCAAGGGTGTTGAGACAAGGGTTGTAGAGTGGTGTATTACATGGCATGATCTGGAAGTATATGATGCCTGAGTAACAGGCCATGCTGGTGGAGGGTGGATGTAGCAGTGGTAACTGTAACCTGGTCCACACCTGGCCATGATGGTGAGTGTTATCTGAGTGGGACTCCTACCCTGTGCATAGGATGGATAGAAAGGAGGGCAGAGGAGGAGGAGGAGGAGTTGCATTGTACATCAGGCATAACATCGAGGTTGACAGGGTAGAGGCAGCAGAGGGCAGCGTGATGGCCCTGTGGGCCACTGTGAGATCCCATGCAGGAGGGGGGATTATGTTGGGGGTGGTATATAGGCCCCAAGGCCTGGCAGAGGACAAATAGGAATGCATGCTGGCTACCAGTAGAGGTCATTGTGGATTGGAGGGGGAATGAGTGGTGTTGATGAGGAACCATAATATGCAGATGAATCATTATGGAACCATGATGTCCATGGTAACCAGTGAGCAGAAGCAGCTGGGGGCTGTCTGGCTGTGTTCCCTCAACCAGCCAGTGACGAACCCAATGAGGGACACCCATATCCTGTGTGTGGCTACGCGGATGTGGATTATGTGCAGATCATGTTAGCAATGGAGGCTCTAGCTGCAGGGGACCATGACATGGTGTGGTATGGCATGATGGGGGGGGTCTGATTGTGCAGGGACGATGTTACTTGGCAGTAAGGGGGCCAATAGGAGAAGAATGTGTGACAACCCTAAGGGTCACCTGAGGGGCCAGGCCCAGGACTGGAGGAAGAAGGCAGATGGGACATCACCAAGCAAGGAATACAGGTTGCCACAAGGCCCTGTGCTAGGGTGTGGCACAAGGGAGGGAGGACTCACAAGGCATGCAGGTGGCATATTGAGGGCCATGAGGCACTAAGAGAGCAGTAGGGGAATCCAACACTGCACAGTTAGACAGCTCACCAGAGTGGTGTGAGGGGAGAAGGCCTGGATGGAGATGAGGCTGGTGCAGGGGATGTGGGGCATGGAAATAGGCTACATGAGGTATATTGGGGTGTGGGTGAAGGTGAAGTGCTAGCTCAGTAGGTGCAGGTTAGCTGGAGTGTGGGTGGAAGGGGCTGGAGAGCAGGCAGAGATACTGAATGGGTACATCACCTCGGTGTCCACCAGGGAGGAGGCTGGTGGATTCATAATGAAGGGGGAACAGGATATGACAGGAGAAGCTGAACTGCCCAGTGGGGCACCTAATGTAGAGCATGGTGCTGTGGATGCGATCGCTAATGAGGGGAATCGTCCCATATGGCGTGGGGAGAGGGACGGTGCAGATATCCCTATTGGATGGGTGGGGAAGGCCCCAGGTCCATTAATAAGGACTCCACTCAGGTATCCACCACAATTCACATCAGGGTGCTGTGGTAGATGGCGGATGCCATGGCTGCACCACTGATGGATGTCTGTCACAAGTCACTGCAGATGGGGAAGGTGCCAAGGATTGGAGGCAGGCACATGTTGTGCCACTCCATTGTGGGCGATTGAGGGGTGTGACAGATAACTATATGGCCAACAGGTAGACGTTGGTGGTGGGGAAGATGATGGAGGGCACACTACAGGTGAGGATGTAGGTTGACATGGAGGGCAAGGGGTACCTGGAAGATCAACAGCATGTGTGTATTCAAGGTGGAGTGTGTCACACCAGCCTTGCACAATGTCATAGGTGGGTGATGTCAGCACTCAATGGAGGGATACCTGTGGGTGTTCTGTTCTAGGACTGCAGACAGGTATCTGCTCCCGTCCCTCACAATGGCATGTTGAGAGTTCCGGGGTGGATTGGGTTAGGCCTGGTGATGGTAACATATATTGGACAACAGCATCCTGGGTGCACACAGAGCAGTGGGGGGGAGGCCACGGCTCCCAGAGAGCTCATACGTATGGTGCCCGCCCTTCTACAATGCCTACATGAACAAGATCAGAGTAGGTATTGGGGGCATACTGAGTCTCATTGCAGATGACCCACAGCTGGGGGCAGTGGTATAGGCAGCTACTGTGGCTGTGTTCGAGTGAGGCCGGGATAGGGATAGGCAAGGGGTTGTCATGTGGATGGCTACCTGGGGGCTGAGTGATGGGGAATGTAGAATAGTGGCAAGTGACAGCTAGATAGCTATGGTACCCACTCGGGGTGGTGAAGCACGAGCAGACATATTAGACCAAGGCACCTACACTGCTGCCGTATAGTATGTTACTTGGTTAGTATGTTGACACCACCGTGTCTTGTCCTGCCTGTGTGCACTGCAACCATACATCACCCAACGGCTAGAAGATACACTGGGTACATGCTATGAGTAGTAGCATTATGCATTTACTGCCAGTGACACACACTCAGAAATGAGTGACACATACCAGCACCCTACGTTGCCTGTACTGGGGGACACCTGCAACACTCCACGTCAGCCACCACAGCCCACATGCAGTATTCATCTGCAAACAGACTGCAACCACTCTGTGCCCCTGTGAGGCCACCACATTTAACAGCACAAGTGATACACAGGACTGTCGCATACTGTGTAGCACCACACATGTATATCCATGGGGATGTGCCACTCCACACACTGGCAGCCTTTGCTAGCAACCAACAATACACATATCAGCAACACACTGGGAACACATGGAGCACAGGGCCACTGGGTCCATCATTCACTAAGTACTGGATTTGCACTGCATGGCCATCCCCCATGTGCCTGTTAGCCACAGCATAGTACACACTCCTGTCTGACCGTGAACATCTGTCATGGACTGACATATGTTGATACTTGTCCTGGGTTCCACCGACACATACACAATTCAACTGCATCACTATACAGGGTGCTGTCCATGTGCCACCACAGGGATCATGTGCGGCTCAGTGGTCTGTATGCACCTGCAGCATCAGTCAGCCTCCCATGTGAATAGTCACCACATGGTACAACAGCATGTACCAGGACACACACTGCAGGGGATGTGTTGCACATAGCAGACACTGATCCTGACAGGCATACTGACGGTGACCTGAGCAACCATGGGGACTACAACCATCACCCAGACATGTGTCCACACAGTGCCCATGACATGTTAGTGCCCTGTCCTCTGTAGGCCATCCGCTCATCCCGCCAGCACCCACCCAAGTCAACCCATGCAACACATCGCCATCTGTGAGGCCCACACAGTGGTGAGTACAGGACTGTTGGACACATGATGTATGTGCTGTTGATCCCCCAACATCCATGCACACACCACTATATATGACTGCGCACCTGTGTTCATGTGCATCCATCCTACTCTGACAGATACCTAGATGTCTCATAGACCTCCCACAATGCCCAGTCCCAGCCACAGCTATCTGGATGCCAGTGTGTCAGTCATGTCCCTGTACCACCATGAACACCGTCATGGTCCACCCCATGGCCTCACCCACATGCCACATCCCTGAGTGTACTGAACACCCCACCACCTGCCCATGTCCCCCATGAATCCCTAGCCTGGCCGACTGGCCATCTGTGGATATCACATCATGCAATGTTCCCAGGTACATGTCCCAGTGGCACATGTCATCATGCGTGTACTGTTCAGCGACATATGCTGCCATCTCTGGGTGGTCAGACCGACATCAGCAGAACCATCTGTCCATCACCCATCATGGTGATTTATGGACTCCTAGATAGGCTACCAAGGACATGGGCCAGCAGTGAGAGGTACCCTTGTTCAGCGTGATACATACAGTATGTAGTGATGCTCACACCCAGCAGGCTACAAAGACACAGGCATGTCCCTTAAACCATCACACAGTAAGAAATGTGTACCAATATGTCCATAACTAGTTGCCTCACAGCACAGTGGCACCAGGTACCATACCAACATGTCCCCAACATGGCCTACTGACATGCCTATGTGTTGCTTGCCATGACACAGTCAGACACAGCTAGGTCTACCTCACCCACAGTCACTGTAGCCACAGTCCTGCAACCCCTCCCACTGTGACCTGTCACACCTGTCACCAGGCCCGTCCTACTGTGTCTGTGCCCTGGGGATGGCCACAGGCACTGTACCCTACACCCAGAATCATGGCAATGTAACCATAAGGCCAACATCCCAGCATCCCACGTGCCTATGATGACCAGGTACAGCCAATCAGCACCTAGGCTGCCACCCCCCCACAGTACCTTTTCACCATGTTCCTAGTGACAGGCTACCTTTATATACATCACATCACACATCTGGTGGTGTGTGTGCATGGTAAGTGCTATGACCACAATGTCCTGTTGCACACCTGCACAGAGGGCCTGTGGCTTGGCTGTACATTGTCATGCACCTCCCTGGGCAGTTGCAACATCATCGATCCTCTCCCAGTCCTGTCCACCCCACACCATCCCTCACCATTATCCCTGGTGCACTCACCAATTGGGGAGGCATGTGTGGCTACTGACTGTGGAACCCCTGCCTACTGGCCGTACCTGTGCCCTACCATCCCAGGTATACAGACACATGTCCCTCTGGAGCACATAACCCATGCAGGAACAGCCCTCCCATGTCTGACCCAACATAGCCTGACCACTGTGTCTGGTACAGTACCTGACCACTGTGGACCCCAGCACATACATATCACATGCCTAATGTCATGGCACCAGTCCCACAGCCAGCCATTGATCTCCCCCTTAATAGCCCACCTCAACACACAATACGATGTGCACCTGTACACATGCACTTGGAGTGACCGGGCCCTCAGAGAGCACCCCCAACAGTCATACAGTGACCGGTACCACATGCATGTGACTCTCCCTACAATGATATTGCAAAGTAAATGTTACTCACAGTGTTGGTATATAGCAGTCGCAGGCTGTGGTCTCTGTGCAGCACCTGCAGCCTCCACCTACCTCTGGCTGGAACATGTCACCCTGACACCAGACACACCTGTGTGGGGGGGATGCATAAGACTCGTCACAATTTGTCAACAATGGCTCATGCCAAACATCATCCCTACACCACAACAGTGACTGATGCTGGTATGTTACAGTTAGCATTATGATACATAGCTGTCTTTGCTGAGTGCAGACTGTTGACAACACAACACACAGGTATGTGCACAGGACATGGCCAAGTAACACACTATTGTACAAACACAACCCGTGTGTGGTGGCAGCACAGGCTACATTTGGATGACAGGTGAATGCCGCCATGACCCTTGAGTTCAATGGGAGTGGTACTGCATGATTACTGCACAGCTGGTATAGTATGTAGGTATATGCACACATGACACATACAGCTATGCATGCCTGCACTGTTGATGGTTGTCAGCTGTGACCTTGCAGTTGCAGCACATATACTGTACCATATGACTACTGTTGTCCAATGCACCACACTGTACCGTATCAAGGCATGTGGTGGGGTTTCACTACATACCGACAGCCCATGCATAACATAACAGGACATAGCCATGACACAGCAGTATGAAGCCAGCCAACCTTGTGTTTGACTGTGACAATGATAGGCAGTACACCATTCAGTCATGCAATCCTGTCACACCTCACTTGTGACCTTGTGTCATGCACTGTTGGGTGAGATATAACACGGTGACATACCTGTGCCAGCTGTCCTGCATGTACAGAGTACTACAGTGTCTGTGAGCAATGTTGATGTCACGGGCCTGGTAACATGCTCATACTGTCCATGAGCGGCCTGGTGATTGCATGTCTGCACATCACCTACACCACGGCACAACCGGGGTGAGGGGGTAACATAATGGCTACTAATAGCACGGCCTGTGTGTGGACCATCTGTGACAGTCACGTGATGTACTTAGTACCATCCAGAACATCCGATGACACAGCACAGCACCACTGCATGTAGCACACACCACAGTAATGACATGGACCTTCCTGCCCATGGCACCGGTGATGTGCAACACACACATGCAGTCCCATGTCTATCAGTAGGGGTGTCACGTCCTCATGGCCAGGACCTGGATGTATCAGTACAGGATCACATAGGGGTGTGGGGAGCCGAATACTGGACAGGGGATCATGCAGACATGTGGTGCTGTGCTATCCAGGAAATGGCCACACGCACCATGCACATCATCCAGGGACACAGACACCTAACTTGCATGGCTGTGGTCTGCAGTCTATGACACACTATACTGTTGACAATAACCGTAGTGTGTGTACCTACGAACATACGAAATTTGCCAGCAGATAAAGGCCTAGAGGTCTATCAAGTCTGCTCGAATGTGCAGCTAGCACCCCTTATTCTGCAGCTGCCCCTCCCTTCCACCCTTCCCCTTCATTAACCCTCCCTTGTCCTGTCCCATCCTCATTTGAAGCAGTCCACTGTTCTACTGCATACCACTTCAGCAGGTAACGTTCCACCCAGCCACCACCCTCTCTGTAAAAAAGTGTCTCCTCATCTCCCTCCTGAACCTTCCTCGCTCCAGTCTCATATCACGGCCCCTGGTGGCCCTCCCCTCCCTTACTTTGAACAGCCCCTCTGTACCCATCTTGTTTATTCCTTTCATGTATTTAAAGGTTTCAATCATGTCACCCCTGTCTCTCCTCTCCTCCAGTGAGTACATGTTCAACTCCTTCAACCTCCTCTCGTATGATAAGTCCCAGCCTCTTGATCATCTTTGTTGCTCTGTGCTGCACCCCTTCAGTAACTTAATGTACCATTCAGATACGGATGCCAGTACTGCACGCAGTACTCCAGGTGTGGTCTAAATAATGACCTATCTAACACATGCTAGCACCATGCATATATAACATTACACATAACACAGCCTTGTACTCACCTGCTGCTGTCCCTGTGCCTCCTGCTGTTCTGGTGCCACCAGCTGGCACAAATGTGGTTCCCTCCACTCCACATCATTCCACTTGTGCTTTAACTGGGTCACAGTCCTGTGCAAACCACTTTTGAGGTATAGGTTCCTGGCAATTGCTAGCCAGACCTTGTCCTTCTTTTTGGGTGAGTGTAATGCCCTCGCTGGTGGCAGCAGTATGGCTGCATGCTTCTTGATGAGGTCCAGCAATGCTGCTGTCTCAGCATCGCTGAAGTTGGGAGACCTGACCCTCTCTGCCATCATCAGCTGCCTGAAACTGTTTCTGTTTGAAGCTAGATGTGGCACAGACTGACATACCCTTCTAGCAGTACAGGCCTCAAACTACTCAGAGAACCACTGTGCAGAACATGCACATGTTCCCGTATGTGTGTGACATGTGACTGTACATTCCACGCACATGCATAGTTTCCACAATGAAATCACGCATGTGCGGGAACATGGCGGTCATTTACATGCACATGTGGTTAATCCATGGAAATGTCCCACATGGGCTGTGAATCATTATTTGCTCATAATTATCATATGCCTGTGCCAGCAATGGCCTGTGTTGTTTCAATGTCCTGCAGGCATACCCATGACAGCCACACCCATCCCCATCCTGTGGCCACCTGTGTTTGGTGTCTGTATGACTGACACGGACATGTGTACATCCAGTGGTGCACATGTTGTTGTTACACCCTGGGTGACAACTGTCACAGCTACTGTGTGGCTGTAATGCATTTCTGCTACTCTCACACCATGGCAGGTTAGGCCACGGTCCCCAGGGCCCGCAATCCACAGCAGGGTATGACAATGTGCATGGGTAACAATGGCAGTTAACAGTACCCCACCGCACCACCGTACATGGGTGGCACATGTGGACATGCCACGCAGTGGGATGACACCAGGCAATGTTAATAATAATAATAATAATTTTATTTATATAGCGCCTTTCAATATATCAAGGCGCTGAACAAGTTAAAATCATAAATTCAAATTTCAATACAAAACATCAAAACACTTAAAAATACGTTATAAAAATACATCATAAAAACATAATAAATTACAATAAAATTCCAAACATATTACAATTCACTTAACTATCTAAGAAGGCCATTCTCCATAAATATGTTTTCAATTCTTTCTTAAATATCTCCACAGAGGTGCAGTCCATAACCAGCATGGTAGAGAGTTCCAAAGAGTGGGTGCAGCATAGAAAATGCTCTGCTGCCTGAAGATTTTAAACTCACTCTTGAAATCTTCAACAACCCCATGTCAGCCGAGCAGAGTGATCGGCCAGGGCAGTAAGAAACCAGTAGGTCTTTCAGATAGGACGGACCCTGATCACAAAGGGTTTTGAAAGTCAATAAATTGACTTTAAGGTGATCCACCACCGTATAGGAAGCCAGTGCTGTTCGCGCAGCACCGGGGTAATATGACAGGACCTACTTGTCCCAGTCAAAACCCGGGCTGCCGTGTTCTGCACCAGCTGTAGGCGGTGGATTTCAACCCCAGAAAGCCCAAAGTAAAGGGCATTGCAGTAGTCTAGGCACGAGGACACGGCGTGGACCAACGCTGGCTAAGAGTCAGACAGAACAAGGTGCTTAACCCTGGCAATATTCCTAAGATGGTAAAAGGAAGTCCTGACGACAGCCGACACCTGAGATTGAAAAGTCAGCCTATCATCAAGGATCACCCCAAGGTTCGCACCCATTCAGAGGCGGTAGTGACACACCACCAAGAAAAATTTCAGAAGGCGTGCCAGTATGTGACCTCTCAATCTGACCACCCGGGTCCACCACCAAAACCTCAGTCTTCTCCGAGTTCAACTTTAACCAACTAGAATCCATCCAGTCTTGGATTTCCCCCAGACAGTTATTAAACACCGAGAGAGCTCCATCCTGGACGGGTGAGAAAGACAGGTATAGCTGGGTATCATCCGTATAGCAGTGAAACCTCAGCCCATACCGTCTTATAATGTTTCCGAGGGGCAGCATATACATTGCAAATAACATGGGTGACAGCACAGAACCCTGAGGCACTCCACACAACAAAGAGACTGGGCCGGAGGAAAAAATCCCCGACACAACTCTTTGTGATCTCCCAGTAAGGGATGAAGTGAACCATTGAAAAACGGTTCCAGATATTCCACAGATTTGCCTCAGGCGTGCTAACAACACCATGTGTTCCACAGTGTCAAAAGCTGAAGAGAGATCAAGGAGAACCAAGATGGAACGTCTCTTTTGATCCCTTGCCCTCAGAAGATCATTAAGCACCCGAACCAGCACAGTTTCATTGCTGTGTCTTTTACGGAAACCAGACTGGAAGGATTCGTAGATACTATGGATGGTTAAATGGTCATCCAATTGGGCAGCTATGACCTTTTCAATAACCTTCCCAATAAAGGGAAGGTTAGAGATAGGTCTGTAGTTTGAAAAACAGTCAGGGTCCAAGGAAGCTTTCTTCAAGAGAGGTGTCACCACCGCCTCTTTCAGGGAGCTAGGAAACTCACCTGACTCCAAGGAGCACCAAACTATTTGCGCCAAAACTGGACCAATGATATCAACACAACCCAAAATTAGGGTAGTAGGTCCAGGATCCAAGCCACTGCTTGTAGGGTGCACTATGGATGATCCTCATAATATCCACGAACTCAGGTCGACAAAGGAACTCCAAGAGAATTGAGGCACTGTGTTCTGCTTGCGCTCCCACCACATCACCCTTAGGGGTTGTCGGACACAAGTCCGCCCTGATGTCAGTCACCTCAGTTGCAAAGTATCGAGCGAGCTCATGGCATTCTATTTGCAAAAGGCTTCCGAACTTGCAGACAGGCTGGGTTGCACAGTCTATCTACAGTTCAGAACAGCTGAGCCGGTTGATTCTGAGCAACTGCAATCTCCTGGACAGGAATTCTGCCTTCTTATGGGTGATTGCAGATTGATAGCTATCAAAATGTTCTATCAATCTAAGGCGGTCGGCATCAAGGTTGGACTTATGCCTAACACGCTCTAACCTCGCCCTTGTCTCGCATCTCCTCAGAGTCCCATCAAATCAAGGGGCCCTGGGGTGAAGGGATAGAGGGCACTCACAAACAGGAGCAATAGAATCCAGGGCAACTGTGATGGCCTCATTATAGGCCAACACCAGTGCCTCTGGATTACTGCTCACCAACACGGGGATGATAAGTCAAGGACCGCGCTAGGCCTTGTGAAGTAACATTCCGTAATGGGCGGTACCTGACCATCTCCACAGGGGATGGCCTTCTCGAGGGGTGCAAAAATTGAACCTCACGGTGTAGTGATCAGACCAAGTGACTGGTTCCACCCCCATGTCGGATGCATCAATCCCTAGAAGGAAGACTAAGTCCAAAGAGTGTCCAGATTTATGCGTAGCAGTGGAAACTACCTGTGTAAGGCCCAAAGAAGACATTAATTGGAGGAAGTATTTACCAAATTGTGAGAGTTCGTCGTCAACCCAAACATTGAAGTCACCCAGCACCATCAATCTGGGTGACTCAAACAACATGTCGATGAGGAAGTCTGCTACTTCCTGTAAGAAGCGTTTCCCATCTCCGGGTGGATGGTAGATGAGAACGATTTGAACGCCTACACCTGCTACAACTGTACACTCAAAGGACTCAGCCTCACCCACTACTACATTTGTGAGGCCCAATTCAGTCTTAAAACAGACTGCAACCCCCCCTTCCCTGCAGTCCAATCTCAGGCGGTGTATCACTGAGTACCCGGCTGGAGTCATGGCCTCCACTATAGGGCCAGAATTTTCATCCAGCCAGGTCTTGGTGATGCAAGCCAGGTCAGCCAAGCCAACAAGATCGGCAATAATGGCAGTCTTATTCCTAACAGACCTGGCATTGCATAGCACCGCCCGAGTTGGACAAACCTCGGAGGTTGTTGGGCCTATCTGCCTACTGAAATCAGTAGTGCCCTTGGGTATGGATACCAGACAAGGCGGACCCCGATCTGGATTCCATTTCACCCCAGGGCACCTTCTGGACTTAATAACCCCGATACGATGGCCCCGCTCGTTCATCCTCCCCTGTTCGTGAACCCCCGCCCCCTCACTCTCCCACGAGCAATCCCTAATGCTCTACAACGCTGATAAATATCAACTTGTAAGGAAGGAGTATAAAAGGGATGGAGGGCGTGAACAGAGGAGGAAGAATAATGCACCACCGTGGGGAATAGAGGCTAGCACATGTCGCAACTTAACAAGTCAAACAAAAACAAAACAAACCCACCTCCCAAAATATTCAAACTATCCTAAACTAACAATCCATACTAACTAATAAACAAAATTAAATATACAATTACAATAAAATACACATTGAACAAAATTAAATAATAAATTTATATAAACCCCTCCCCCAGTCCTCTCACCACTGGGGAAAGAAGGTACAGTGGCACTCTCACTGCCAAACCAACATGAAAACATACAATTTTAAACAAAAAGAGTTATGAACTCCCCCCCCCCCAGTTCTCTACAACAGGGGAGAAATAAAATTAGTCTTTCTCCCTGCCAGGAGAAAGACACAAACTGTAAAATCAAACAAACAGAAAAAAAAATTAATTATAAATGAGTAAACAAAAGTTTATGGACCAGGGTCCTCTCACCACCAGTGTCCAAAACAGAATCCAAGGAGGAGCAGCTTCTCAAAGTAAGTCCAGAATTCCACGTAGATCCAAAAATCCAAGTCCAGGAAAAGGCAGCCACATAAGTCTGATAAAGGAAAAATAATCCAAAGAGGAGGTCCAACAGGTTCAAAATCCACACAAAGTTTTGTCCAAAGAGGATCAAACATACTCCAGGCCCATTTAACCCTGCCAAGTGCACTCCAGGACAATTAATGCCACTCACAAAGGATCATGAGAAAGAGCCACTACTGCAGCAATTTCCATGGTCCAAGGGGCGAGGTACCCACCAGTTCCCCGACTGGAAAATACCCCAACCCCCTGTGGAGTAGCAAACCCAGGAGTGCACCGGCCAGAGCAAGCAAACGGCTGCAATATCCACCTGAGATTTCAGAATAATCAAAGGGCACACAGTCTCCCACACAGCCCCGATCAAAAGATCCTCTGTCTACTCTTGCCAGCATTCACTGCATCCAGAACTCCTCCGAATACAGTTCCAGGCTAACCAAAAACTCCTCGCCCTCCACACAACCGAAAACTCTTCCATAAAAGGGAACAGAAAGCAAAAACACAAAGTCCCCGCCTCAGTTTGTGGAGGAGAATAAAAATCCAACTGGCGTCTCTCTCCAGGAACTGGTAGTAGTCCACAAGAAATTTATTAGGAGAGAAACCCAACCGGCATCTCTCTCCAATTCCCAAACCAGGGAACAAAACCCACCCGATGTAAAATCACCACCGAGTGGCAAAAACGGGGGGCCAAACAAAATGCACAGACCCTCGAAAAGTGTGTATTCTCAACTTTAAAATACAAGCAGTCAGTAACTTACAGATCCATGCCTTACACTGCCCCAGGTTGAAGTTTACGGGTGGTAGTTCTTCTGGGTTCTAAAGGGTAGTGAGTGCCATAGAATGCACTCTTTCCTCCAAACCGCCGTAACTCACTCGCCTCTCGGCGAAATCAGGTAGAACCCAAAACAGGACCAATAAAATCTGTAAAAGGAAAGGACCAACTGGCGTCTCTCTCGGTCCGGCAAACAGACAGGCTCAACATCCAACTACGGTCAAAACAGTAAAACTTAGCACCAAAACCGGGACCGGATTTAGAAAGCAAAAACAAAATGCATAGAAAACTCATAGAAAACTCAAAACTAAACAAAACTAAAACAAATAAGAATCAATGAAACGAAACTTCATCAAGGAAGCAACAGCGACGTGCCCAGCCTGGCAGCCATCTTAAAATTCTGGGTAAAATAATGGGGTTGGCAACCTTCACCCTGACTCCCTTTGCACTCTGCTGCACTCAGCTGTACGAACCAATGCTGAAAGATGTTATGTCTCTGACCCGTCGTGCTGCTGCGACACATGTCGCAGGGTATGTTGCATTATACAATGTCATGCTTGGATCCTGGCATATGATCGGGGGCCCATCGCAGCTCTCAGCGGGGGGACAGCAACTGGTCAGAGGGGCTGGGGGGTGGGACCAGGGGCTGAAACACAATACAAACATCAGTGGCCTGCAACGTGGGGGGGGCGACTGCCTCCCCACCCTGCCTACCTGGCACCCCTGAATACAGGTCATCGGTTGGGCATCCCAGCAGGGCTGCCATCCTGCCATGTCACCCACCCTGGGGCACATCAGTCATCCAGCATTGCATTAAGGACAGGTGTGTACTGTGCTTTACCCATATCTGGGCTATGTTGCTTGAAGGGTCACTCAGTGTTATATGGCATCAGGGACATGTGTGCCACTGCCATGAATGCGTGCACATCGCATGAGTCTTGGAGCCACGTGAGTGTTGTGATGCATGTCTGTGACCATCCCATTGGCATCACAGTGGAGTTGTGGATGTACATACATCACAGTATTGTGTTTGTGCAGGTGTACACAGCCCATTACATGTGTCATGTGATGTCGTCCATCTCTTTTGCAGGTGACAGTGGATACCTGCTCAGGCCCTGGCTTATGACACCAGTGACAGCACCACAGACACAGCAGGAGGAGGTACAATGCTGCACATACGAACACGATCTGTGATCGAATGTACATTCGGTCTACTGAAGATGCAGTCCAGTGTCTGTCGACCTCAGTGGGGGCACCGCAGTAAACCCGGAAAAGGCATGCAGGATATTCATAGCATGTTGCATACTGCACAATATCGCCCTGTCCCACCGGATGCCAGCATCAGAGGTACTGCAACAGAATGACGATGATGATGCACAAGGGATGCCAACATACCATCACCACCATTACCAGCAAGGGGCCAGTCCAGTCAAGCAGCATTGGCCTCCCAGGCACGGGATAGGCTCATCAGACACTGCTTTTAGCACAGTAACATGTGCCTCAGGCATCAGTGCCTCATCCAGTTGTGTCATCACTGTATACCCCTCATATGTTGAGGTGTGCTACATATATAACTGCCATGTTCTCAGTGTGTGTGTATTGTTGTTCATCACCTGTGCTGTTTCATTTGTCATGTTGCTGGGAGGGGGATATCAGTGGATGCCTATTGTGAATGATAAGACTGTAACTGTTGTACAGGATCATTTCTTGGGGTGAGAGACCCCATTTACTACATATTGCTTGGTTTGTAGCAGGTTATAGGTTTCTACTCATGTATAAGTATACAGCACACTCATACATGATATGTCATAAACATGTTTTGCATGAATGCAACTGAACATCATTCATCAGACAGTGTACAGGACTACATACAGTAAACAATCATCTACAACATTGGCATTGATCTGTCATTCATTTGTGCAACATGCTATATACCTGTGCAGATCAGTAGTCACAGTTAATTCATTATGTCATCATGCCAGCCTCTAGCCATAACATTCTGGACTGTCATGACATGCTTTTGCATACATTACCAACAGTGGCCGAATCTGTATAATGGACATGGCATGTGGACTGGGTACCATCAGGCAGCATGGGGCCTATGTGTGCATTCAGCACATGATTTCCACTGTGTCATGGTCAGTGTTACTGTTAGCTAAATGCATGTCATGTCTGTGCTGTTGACATCTGTCCTGCGGACAGTGCACCTCACAGGGCAACATATCAAATCTGGTTCCCATATGGGATATGGTACATATCCACATGTACATCAACATGAACATGCACAACTACCTGTGCAGGTCAGATGGTCCACCATTGTAATGCACATGGACAGACAGTGAACATGTCCCGTGGGGCATTTACACACTTGGTGGGGTGGAACAGCACCACAGGGTGAAGCACTCTGACCACTGTCATTCAACATGATGCTGGGTCCAAGTGCATTGCATCCACGCTGCTCTTTGGGTAGCCATGGTAACAATAGTGATGGCCATATCCAGACAGTTGTCATGTGGTAACAGACTTCATGGGCCTACATGAACACCCCTCCATGTACATTATGGAGTTGATGGACTGGCACACAGCACGCAGCACGCAGCATGCATACCCACAATACTGTGTAGCATGAGGCACTATTGACACATCATGTACAATAGATGGTGGCAGTCCCACTGTCTGTGCCACCACTTACACAGGAGCACTGTCAGTGACCATAGCAGCATGGGTGTCAGTGTCCACGGTCATGAACACATGCAGCATATGTATATCACATACAGCCATGTATCCAGGACACTGTCCTCCCTGTGGGGGGGGGATGGAATGCATGCTTGGGTGTGTACATTACATGAGACACCTGGTTAGTGCAGTATGATGCTCATGGCTGTATTGGGAGACATTACACATCCCTGCCTTTCGGGTACATATACAATGTATGTGTGTTACATACATCAGGGATGTTCCATCGACCAGTCTAGAGGACAGCATGTGGTCCATTACACTGCACACCATATGGTGGTTCACAGAGTGGTCACAACTGCCATGGTGCATAACCATCATGTACATCATGCACTATCTGCTACGTCCAGATGTAGGTGTGGGATGTGGCCCATGCTGCCAACACCTTAGGTACTCCAGTGCCACATCTGACTGGTGTTTGTTTATCACACAGATCACGGTAGGCTGCTAGTGCCGTACCACACATGTACATAGGTGGGTAGGACATGTGTGCAGGCTACCTAGCAGTATCAGGCAACAGACACACACATTAATGTGGTCACTGTACTAAGGCCGTCTACATCACATACTGTTCCTGTGTCACATGTCAGCATTACAATGTTACACATCCATGGCATGGCATACGCATGAATAAGGACATGTTACAGATGTCTGTGTGAGTGGGACACATAGTGTTGAATGGCTATAGGCACAATGCTACTAGACATCATTCAAGACATGGTCCTGGTGTCCCCCTACACCTGTGAATCATCATGTTACGGCCATCTGGTCTGCCACATGTGCAACTTGTGCATTTGGTACTATAGTCAGCATGAATGGCATGCACACCTTCTGTGGGCCATGCCATGACAGTGCAACACTCATATTATGCAAGATACTGTGTTTGTGGCATGTTTTTCTACCTCTAAGATGTTGCAGTACTGCGGCATGTCAGTCGCATGCGACACAGCTCTGTGATGTCAGGTCAGGTGTCCTGTGTTGTGCTGTATGCTTTCCCTGTAGTGTTATCAGCGGTCACAGATAGATGCCCTTACACATCTGTGGGCATCACCATGTACCCTGTGTGGCTACATGACTGCCATATGCCTCTCATAATACTCACAGTCACACAGCCCTGGGACACCTTGACTACAGGCCATGTCCACATGTGTCATGGCCATTGCACATGTTGGTTTTACACCAACGGTCTGAATGCATCATGTGTCCCATGCTAGGGCACCATGGGACCCTTCATGTACTAGGCTGGTCTGTGCCACACATTGCCAATAGTGTACCCCACCCCTGAAAACACACACCTGTGGGCTGTCACCAAGCACTGGGTGGTGGATGTGTTACCCTGTACTACATTGCACATGTGGTACACAGGTGTCTTCCACGAGATGCACAGGTATTCCTGTCACCCTGTGCATCATTGTTGTGCCACTATCCACATCCCTGGGCTTCCAGGTGCCACAACATTACATCATATACCCCCCACACAGCCCTTGTATCATACAATGTACTTCCAGCCCTGCATTACCACCTGAAAGGGTTCAACACCATTATATAGGGCCAGCACAGCCATGCGTGATGTGTGGTGCAGAACAGACCTAGTCTGACATTGATCACAATGTTCACACTGCACAGTCTACCATGTGGTGTGGAATGATACCCAACTGCAGGTATGACAGTTCCATGCATGTTTATGGTCAGCGTGGTATGCCAGGGATAGCACTGCACTGGTAAGGGCTATCCTGCTGATGGCACAGCTAAGATGCCAGGGTGTAACTGTGTGGCAGTCATATCAGACATGATGGCATTAAATGTGCAGTCATGTCACATGCACTGGACAGCACCACTGTGTGTCCCTGGTCATTCAGTGCAGGGCATTGTAGTGCTAGAGACATTATGCATGACACACTCATCATTGCGATGCAACACACATCCTGGAGCATTACCATTGATGGACACTGCAAACTATTCTCCTGCTGTGTCCATCAATGTATGAGTACTGTACTGTGCCATGTATGTTGGTTGTTAACGGGCACATGGATCGGTGTTGTCATTGGCATGTGAGTGTGACATCACAGGCCTTGCTGGGTGACACGTCTGTGGTTCAGGACTGTCTGCATACATCCCGATGATAGCTCATTGGCTACACACTCTGTGTAGGACTGTGACATGTGTTCGGGCAATGGGTCACCGCACACACTGTCAATATTACCATATCTACACCATGTACCTAGGTTGTGTGGTACTCAGGTATCCATTGGTCACACTGCTGTTGTCAATGTGGACGACAGCATAACATTGTTGTGTACTAATATCACCACCACAGACAATGGTGTTGCAGAGTGTCAATGTGTATGTGTGTGGCATTCAGAGTTACACTGGCAGACTTGGTACATACTGCACATGGCACACACATACCCATCCAGACAATGCTTTGTTATGTTTCATGTCCTTGTGGCATGTGACACATTAGTCATATGCACTCATGCACATGTACAGGTGCATGTGATGTAATGCTGGTGGTCTGGATAACACGGACGTGCAGGCTGTGCCACATTTGTCAACCCATACTACTGGTCAGACACATGTCTGGGATGTGCACATTGGGACAGGTACTGTGCATGCCATACATGTATGTCGCATCATACAGTATTGAGGCCTGGCACACAACACATGACATGTGTGAGTGCATGCATGACTGTTTGTCAGCTGTGTGCCGGGGGATGACACACCCTGCGCAGCAACACGCAGGCGGGCTGCCCTTTGGAGACAACAGAGAGTCTCACACACACACACATTTATAACTGAAACAGCTTTATTGACAGTACCAGTGCACAACACTGTCCACCAACAATGTCATTCAATGTTGTACAGACAAACATAAACTGTATGACCTCTCCATCAGGCTATTTGCCATCTGCAACATAATTAACACATGATGCCATCTGTGGCATTGTCATACTGTATAACATAATCAATATATCCAGTGTCATACTGGAATACTTCACTAGTCATGGTGTCATGCACCACTGGATTGTCCAGGTTTACATCACTATATATATCTCCAATGTTATGGTGAACAACATATGGAAGACATTCAGGGCTTTAGACTGACAAATTATGTAAATCCAACATGATATGAGTGCTCCACTAAGCCTGTCCATGTGGGTTTGTGTGATGTTGCAAAGGGTCACATATAGGTGACCCATAACATATAATATATGCCTGTCTTTATCTCTGCAGCATCACTCAGGTGCCTGGTGACCTACACCACATCCCAATACCTACCATTTCTTAGGTGGATGTCCTCTGCCAACATGTTTCACTGTGTCTTTCCCTTCCTTTTTCCCCAACACTGTCTGTGTCTGTGTAGTGTCGACCATGGTTTGTGTTACTGTTGCTGTTGCTGTCTGTTCAACTGTGGTCACACTTTGTGTGTCTCTGGGTGTCATGTCCATTGTCTGCACATGCAGCCCTCTGTGCCTGATGGGCACTCATCTGTCTCTTCTGTCCCTGCTGTTGTATGGCCTGTGTCTCATCACTGTCTACGTGCACCTGGCCACTGTTGTGCCTCTTTCTCTTCTGTTTGGTATGTGCACTGTCAGTTGCTGACATGTCTGTTCCCATCGCTGCACATACCTCACTTGTGCTTGCATCTGCCTGTGTGCTGCCACTGTCACCGGTATGTTGCATCTCTGTCACAGCCTCTGTATGTGTTCTACCACTGTCCCCTACCTGCAGTGTCTGTGGCATGGCCAGCATGGGTGCCACAACACTTGTGTAGTGTGTGATTTGTGACTGTGCAGTGGCCTCCTGGGTCTCCCCATGTTGCTTCCTTACTGTGTGTGTGTGCTGTGTTGCACAATTCTGTCTGTGTCCCCAACTGCAGTTGTTTCATGGTGAGCTGTCACATCGTGTGACTGTACAGGGTGACCTGCTGTCTGTGGTTGTACATGCCAGGACCACATGCATGTAGCGGCTATGTGTGATGACACAGGCAGACACTTGGCCCCTGGTGGTGGACATGTCAGGCCTGGTTGTGTGCATCATCACTTGGTCAGCCATGCCCATGTGAGACCACCCATTGCTGTTATTGTATTGGTCAACCGATCCATTGCACCCGTTTGTCTATCTAGTGCCGCCACATGTTCTATATGTGCTGCATGCTGCCCTGACAGCATCTAACATACCTCTCTCATGATGGACATATGTGTGTCATGTATGGCATACAACAAATCAGTGTGCTGCTGCATGATGATATTCTGCCTGGCAGTAGCACCTGAGATGGCATGTAGTGCACCCACTATATTAGTGCTCAGTTGGCACTGTGTCTGATTATTATGCTGCACAGCTATTGCTACAGATTGCACAGCATCTATCAGCTGATCAGTGTGCTTTGAGCTTCTCTAATGGTGTTGTGAGAGGGTGTCCTTCAGGTTTCCAATGGCCACACTGATCTGCTGCTCCACATTGAGTATGGCATTATCATAGTGTCTATGGTCACTCTGTACTTCATCAGCATCACCTGCAGACTGTTGCTGGCTGTGCAGTGATGTGAGTGTTCCCATCCCAAAGTCACCTAATGACAGTCCTGAGATGTGACCACTCTCAGGGGACCTGTCCAGGGTGGACTGTGCAATGTCTTGTGCAATGTTCTTAATAGGTACACTGTCCTCATGCTACTCTATATGCAGCTGTCTGTCTCGTTCCACCATGTCATTGTCATCAGGCATCTGTGACTGTGTTGCACACCCTGTTGCACTCTGTTGGTCAGATGTTGTACTGTGTTGGGTGTCCACATGCTGCTGGGACTCCATCTCACCTGGTGTTGGTGGGTGTTGTTGTTGTACTGGTCTCATGATGTCACCTGTGGATGTATAACAACATACACATTATGACTGTTGTCTGTGCTGTGTCCATCCCTTAGTAGGGCATACATCCCATGCATTGTGACATTGTATGGTTTCATTAATTCCACAACAGGGTCACCATAGCACGCTACTGTGGCACATGGCACAGTGTATATCATTCCACAGTATAGTACAGTCACCACTGCTGTCACTTATGCACAGCTGTATCTGGGCTCTGTCTGTTACTCCATTTACATTTACATCTGTAGTCCTGTCTTCACATGTGACGTGATGTGTATGTGGCCACTGATAGCATGTGCTTCACTACTACTGTTGCTGTCAGGCGCACACACACATGCAGCATTGGCAATGCACATCAGTCCATACTGGGAACATGCATTGTGTGTATGTGGCTCTGTGTATGGCTCAGTGGCATCTATTCACAGTGGTGTGCCCCAGTGCACATTCCATACATACAGACCTTGAGGTATGTACCATGCTGTTGCGATGGACGTGTACTGCGAGACGTGTGTCCAGTACAAATCACGACCACTGTGCATCATGGTTCCAGTCCTCTTCCACAGGATTGACATGTCTGAGGGTGTTAGTCATGCTTACACATGACACATTACCCACCCTCAGGCCAGTGTAGCCATGACTATTTCACGAACTATCTCTGTATCCATCACATCTGGACAGTGTGTATGTGTGTTATGGTACACATCACCTGCTATGTGTCCATTGGTTTGTATCCTACAGACACATGTTCAGTTCCATTGTTTTACCATTGTGGCATTGGCATAGCACATCACAGACATATGCCCACAGGTCAGTAGGTGCCACACATGTTTAGTCATGGTGGTCTGTGTGGCCACTTACACTACAACTATGTGTATGATCCCTTTGTCAGTATCTGTCCACCCTGCTACGTGGCATTGTTTCACATGTCCATGTTACACAGTGCAACACAGCTAGTCACTATCCCCGGTTCACGGGTGCATGTCATGGTGATGTGTACATGGTACACTGTACCTACATCACGGTTGCCCTACTGTGTGTGTAACTCTCGATATACATGGTGTTCCATGTCTGCATGTGCTGTTTGTTTCCCATACTGACATTGACTATGACATCGATGGCAGTTGAGGACAGCATGGCCCATCCAATCTGCCCATTGCTTTCCTACCTTTTGTATGTGCCATGGTCCTGTAGTCTGTCAAAGGCCTATCTATTCATGCTCATCTGTATTGCTGCCCTATGCCTATCCCATGCCTGTTTGTTGCCCTGCACTATTGTCATGCCCACCACTTCCTGAGGTGGGCTATTCCATGCCTCCACCACCCTTTCTGTGACATGTATCTTCATCACATTCCCCCATACATGGCCTCCATCTAATCTCATGCTGTGTCCTCCAGTTCTGCTATTATTCTCGTGTTGTGACATGTTAGACTCTTTCACCTTGTTGATGCCCTTATGATGTCTGAATGCTTCAATCATATCAACCCTCTGACTCCTTTGCTCTAGGGTATACATATTGGGCTCCATTGATTTGTGCTCATATGTCCCTACTGCAGTCCCTGCACCATTAGGTTTCCTTCTCTGTACTGCCTCTCTGTTGTTGCTGTCCTTGTGCATGTGTGGTCTCCAGTACTGCTCACAGTACACCAGATGAGAGCCTAACCAGTGTCTTGTCATGATGGTATACTACCTCCCTCTTACGACTTGCGATACCCCTACTGATACATCCCAACATCCCTCTAGCCTTACCTACTGCACACATGACTATTGTCTGACACTGCGCTACTACAGGCAGTACTGTGGCATGGGCACAGTGTTGGTGACACATTGCTCGTGTATCCCAGTCATGTTATTTGTGCACCAGTTGCTACCACTTGTCTATACTGATATGGCTGCACATTCAATCATTTGCTGATGCCTACAATTGTCTCCATGCTTTACAATGTGCAACATGTGCTCCGATGGGACGGTTCAGCAGCCTATAGGTGCTTCAAGAGCTCAGGAGTGGGAGGGCAGAAGGAGTGTGAGCAGACAGCAAAGGGTCACCAGAGTGGTGAACACAGCTATGGTGAACACAGGCAGACCTTGGCCAGGGGATCCGGAGGGTCATGGGGTTCTTTAGATGCATGGGGAATGGGGAACAGGCAGAAGTCCTAGATTAGGACCTAACTTTGGTTTGTACCAGGGGTTGGAGGGCTATGTCTTGCATGCAGAGGAAGCACACGGGAATGGAATGGGACTGAGTACGGATCAGGGGCCTTGATGGGTGTGGGGACAGGGAGTGGTCAACATGGACAGATGGGGTGCATAGTACAGGGTGCTCTGGGGAAGGGGTTTGAGGCTGATATGCCAGTTGAGGAGAGTGCAGGGGTCCTCAGGTCCCTTTGGACAGAGGACACACCTGGCCACATGAGATATATCCAGGGTGCTGAGAGAACTGGCAGATTTCCTGGAAGTCCCAGGTGGTGCTGTTCAACATTTCCCTGAGTACTGGATGGGCCCCCATGACTGGAGGTGAACCATGTTGTACTGATCAACATGGCAGGGACAAGGGTTGGGGTAGGGACTTACAGGCCCAATAGCCTGCCATTGCTGGTATGCATGGTGGTGGTGGGTATCGTCATGGATGGGCTAGGGGGTGTCCTTGAGCACATTGGTATTTGGGTGATTGGCAGGATGGTTTTGTCCCAGGATGAATGTGTCATATAAACCTTGTGGAGTTCTATGACTGGGTGCCAAGGGCCCAGGACCAAGTGGCCGGAAGACCTGTTCTATGATAGAAACATTCAATACCTAACAGGTATTAATAAGATACAGGAGGTAGCATTTTCCATAGAAAAGAAGCTTGAGAACAAGGGGTCATGCTATGAAGTTGGGGGGCTCAGAGGAAATGTGAGAAATACTTCTTCTCAGAGGGTGGTGGATGCTGGAACAGGCTTCCAGCACTGGTGGTGGGTGCCAAAAAGGTGACAGGATTTAAGTATACTCAGTACTATACTCAGTACAAAAGGCAGACAGAAGACTTACCAAAGTTTGTTGCATCTGACTCCCCTTATCAAGGGGTGTTAATGACCATTATCAATGAGAAGGTGATTGTCGAGCTTTCTTTTAAATGTAAGAGTACTATTTGCATCCATAACCTCTGGTGGGAGAGGAATCTAAATGGGGAGTATTCTTTGAGTAAAAAAGTTCCTTCTCTGTTTTTTTATTGGGGTATGTTAGTTTAAGTTGTTTATTGTGACTCCTAAGATTGCATTTTCATACCACATAACTGATACCCAAATCCTCCATTAAGTCTTTGTCCATAGAAATTTTAAACATTTGCAATAGATCACCTCTTAGGCGTCTTAATTCTAGGGGTACAGATTCAACTTCTTTAATCTAGTTTCATATGTGTGCATGAGACAGATATAAGGGACCTTGGCAGTAAGGCAAGAAGAGGAGACAACTGGAGATCAAGTAGGGTCTGCAGTGGCACAGTAGGCAGGAAAACTGGGCAGACTAGGTGGGCCAAGAGGTCCTTATCTGCTGACATCTTCTATGTTTCTGTGTTTCTCGTAAGCAATAATTGAAGATAAAAAGCACTGAAATCTTGAGTCCCTTCATCAGGTAGCTAGGAAAAAGTATACAATCAAGCTAAACAAATTCTGTACTCTCAAATGTTTTGTGACAGTGGTCACATTGAATCACTCTGCTTTGGCCTTTTAGCTATAAATAATTGTGATGCAGCTGAGTTGGGCATTTAGGTAGAAGAGATCTGCTCAGCTGAGGCTAATTTTGTGACATAAATGAATAATTTAAGCAGAACTACAGGAATACAGCCTACTTTGATTGGCCAGACTGAGAACTTTGTAAGAGAGAGACAGTGTGACTCATAGCAGTCCTACACATGACATGCACACAGACTCCTATATCCTGCAGTAAATCAGCCCTGCTGGCTTCCACCTAAGCCATTGTACTGAATCAGTGCTGCACCCTGTACTGGACCATGCATGCTGAGATGAAGACCTTAGTAATAAAACAATTTATTAAAGTAAAGTTTACAACAACAAAAAAAACACAGTTTACTATCATACCAGTTGCAACACAGCAAGTTGTGAACCTGGAAACCCAGAAGACATGGTTTGCATCCCACAGTCACCACTTGCATGCTGTGTGACCCTGAGCAAGTAACATAACCTCTCAGTGCTCCTGGGATGCACTTGGAAATGAACTGAAATTCAGGGTACCTTTCACAGTAAAAAATCTTAGGATTGTAAACCTCCACCAGCTCTGTCACCTGTCTTTTCTGGAACTCACCCCTCCACATCTCCAATGGGTCATCCAGCAATTCACAGCCCATCCAGAGAACAAATCCAGCTGGAGTACACATTAGTTGACAGTGCAGAGCCTGCAGGTGAAGTCAGTCAATCTGTCACTGATGGGAGTTTTGAACTCTATTTTTCCTCCTTCCTCAGGATGGCATCAATGGGGCCAGATGGGGGACATTGTCCTCCCTGCCATTGTAGGGTTCTAGCTGTACCATTACCTGTGTGCACACAAGAATTGATGCAGCAGTGGAACATCTCCCTCTCAGAAGTTGGTGAGTACCTTGTGGAATGCTTAATCAACCTCCCTTCAGCTGCTGTCCAGTACCCAGCATGATTTCCAAACCAGAGTCATAGCAGACACAATTGATAGCCTATGACTGCCTTGATGAGGTCAGCCTTTTAATGTCATGTTTATGCCCCTACCTTCCAGCTCCTCCTCAGCTGTTGCCTGCTGGTGACCTGCATCCTCTTCCCACCTGTCTTATGGTGCGGTCCCAACCTGTGACCCAGTGATGCTACCTACAGGGGTACCCCAAGGGAAGCCCTACTGGCAGGATTTGGAGGTGTGTGGTGTGGCACTAAGCTTCCAAAGTTCTCCATGAAAAAGTAGAACATGTGGAGGGCATCAGAAAATGCTGGCGGGGCCGGGGACATGTAGTGCTGTCATGCAAACTGGAGGGTGTTGTTTCCAGTTTCTCATCCTGTCTACCTTTGGTAATATAAAAGGTACCCTCTCAACACTGAATCTATGGGAGAGGGGCATGATATTGTGTGGTCACTGACGATCTTCAGTGTGGCACCAGATCTTCCCTAGAAGGTGCTACAGTAGTGAAGATGCCACCACCCTCCCTCAGAAACTGAGAGTGTTGCCTCTGCAGCAGTTTCATGGGTACACTGAGCTGACATGGGTGGCATCAACCAGGGTCACTCACATGGGAAGTGGCCCAGTAGCCTGGTCCTATTCTGCCTGAATTCTGCTAAACTCCCCAAAGGGTGTCACATAAGTATTAAAGGTCTTGCTTTTGTAGTATAAGCCTTTTTGCATTTTTTTCAGTGCTCCGGTGGCTGGCAGCTCCCCCCCAAATCTCACACTGAGCACAGCACCCATCCACCAACCCACCCATACCTCATAGTCCATTGCCAGTTCAAATCCCATGCCGTGACTGGAACAGCCCTCCTTTCACTACCTCTGCTGGGTGGTGAGGTGGCATGACGGGGGTTGCACTTATTGTGTACTATATAGGAAATGGATGTACTGTACACAGTGCACACATTTCCTATGTAATACACAGTATGTAGGCCCCCTGTCATGCCATAAGGTAGCTGGCCGAGCTGGTGAGAGGAGGGCTCTGCCAGTCACCATATCAGATTTCCAGAGCAGCAATGGACTGTAAGGTACAGGGTGTTGCTGGACAAGTACTGTGTTGCCAATGAATGAGTGCGTTCTTCCAGACTGAAGTTTAACAACCTGCCAGCTAATTGTTTATTCTGGTTACTACCCCTTCTTCTGACTTCCAGTCTATACCTGGTATGTTTAAATCCCCATTAAAGCTATATTGTACCTTCCCATAAGTTCCCCAACCACATCAATTGATACTTTGTCTGAACTAGGTTTTTGGTTACTGTAGGTGGCCTGTAGTTAAAGCCCAAATTATATAACTTGAACTGTTTTTCCCTGCCTTAAGCCAGATGAATTCAATATTGCCGTGATCTATTTAATTTCTTCTGCCCATAGGTAGTTGGCTATGTACACAGTGACACCACTGCCTTTGTGTTCCCTTCTATCCTTTCTAAATAAATTGTACCCATTTATTTCCTTGGTCCAGGTGACACCCTCTGACCACCAAGTTTCTGTAAACATTTACATCTGTTTTTCCCTGTTATCACCACTTCTAGCTCACCAAACTTATCTCTAAGGTTTCTTGCATTTTTCTTTTTAGTTGTTTAACCAGGGTAGCACACTAAACTGAAAGCTTTTCAGGTGCAACCTGGGAGCACAGGAAGTTAAGTGACTTGCTCAGGGTCACACAATATGCAAGTGGAAGCTGTGGGATTCAAACCCAGGTCTGGTCTGCTGGATTTCACCAGATTTGCAGCTCTGAGCCTTAAACCACTGTGCTATACTGCCTCCTAAATGTTTTTTTATTTTTAATTTTTTTTCAGTGCTCCAGTGGCTGGCAGCCCCCCCCCCAACACTCACACTGAGCATAGCACCCATCCGCCAACTCTCTCATACCTCATAGTCTATTGCCAGTCCAGGAATCCCATACAGTGACTGGCACAGCCCTCCTCTCACCACCTCTTTATCAATAGACATTCCCATTCTTTTTTATTTATTCCTCCCTTATTAACTGAAGTTGTCTTTCTTTGTCAGTTGCCCCATGGTTGCAATGCTATAATGCTCCTCCATTCCACTACCAATCGGTTTGAACCTCTATCAACACTAGTGAAACAGACTCTAACAAACTAGTCCAAAAATGTTAAATGCAGTTATCCCTTCCGCAGTTCTTCACAATTGTAAAGATAATACAGTGTCTGCAATAAATCCCTCCAGCCAGCCCAAATCCTCAACTATTATTCAATGTCTAATAGCACCCTTTTCTTCTGGCCCTTCCCAGGAACAGCAACATTCATAAGATTATGATCGCTTCCCTTTTGCTTCATCTATAACCTATGTTTTCAAAGTCTTGATTAATATCATCATCAAGTCTATACCCAATGTTATTTACACCCGCATGCAGTGCCACTATGAAATTTATCACTGCTCTTTTCAGTAAACTTCAGTAAAGTTATCTTTATATGCAACTTTTGCTCCAGGTAGGCAGCGCATTATGGTCTTGTCTTTTCTTCCTTTCTGATGATGGCATCTGTGCATCTTATTATAGAATAACCTATAACCACAATTTCTGTGTTTGGTTTCCATTGGTAATTATTTGTTCTGAAGACTAACTGTCCTTGGATCTCTGTTAGTGGCTAAAATCTATCAACTAACTCAACTGGACTATATGCCTCCACTCTCCTTCCCTCTTCCTGGGTCCCCTGGGTTCTGAGTCCTCTCCACCCCACCATTGTCCCAGATGGTAACTAATCTGGTTCCTGCTCACTATCAGTATCACTTGAGTTCTTTTCCTTTTTCACCCAAGCCTTCACCATTACTGTCTTGGCTGCTAACTTCTATGGACTCAATCTCACTGCATGTCACACTGTAACCTCTCTAAACATGTTGTCAACAAATATTTCCAAATTCTGAATACTTTCAGTTCCAGCGTTTATTTCTTTTAATCCCCCGATTTCTTTCTCCAGTGCTTTTATATAGTTACTCTTAGTGCAGATAAAGCCTTCATTCCCCCTCACTACCCATACCCCACATAAACATCCTGCACCTAATACACATTCAATAAGAGTTTTAACTGTAACACTGAGTTCAATAGCTACTTCCTCCAACATTTTATACGTTTATTTTCCTCTAATGCTTAAAGATAGTTCTTTCTTGAGAGACCTAAATTTCCTGGCACCTGTTCCTTGCCTCTGCTGTGTCCACCTCTACCCATGCTCTCCTGACACTCACAGGGCTATCAGATTTACAGTCGGTGACTCAGAAGTGCTAGTCCTAATGTTGTGAGGGATCCAAATTAGAATTACTTCTAAAAGGCTTAAAATTCCTCTGAGAGCTCATTGTGTGAGTCTCAGCACCCTTGGTCAGCAAGTGTAAATGAAATTATTTCAAATTTTACTACACTGTGCCCTCAGTACTGTAGTTCCCAGATGCACACTGAGAACTACAGCCTCTAAAAGTCTTTGTGGTCTGGACCAGCCCCAGCAGTTGGAGACTGGCTTACCAGGTCCCACAGCAACAAATCTTTCACTCCACCACTTCAGCACTGTGTACTTTCATCAAGTAACATCCACAAGTTGCAGACTGGCCTCTGCTGTGTCTGCCTCTTCCTGTGCTCCAATGGGGGCAATATGAGGCATCAGAGGGGAGCTAAGGGGTGGGAGGGGCATGGGTTAAAGACAAGAGGGAGTAAGGGGGGAAGTAGCCATGCCAAGGAGGAGAGAGGCACAGAGTCATGGTGGAGGATGGTGTCCCTAAATACTAGAAGTCTAAAGAACGAAATGGATGACCTGCAGTTAATGATGGCAGAGGGGAAGGCAGACATGGTGGCAGTCACAGAAACTTGGGCTACATCAGACCACAACTGGGACCTCCTTATTCCTGGGTACAAGTTATACAGAAGGGACAAGGAAAAAGGGAAAGGGTAGAATAGTGATCTACATAAGGTAAAGCATAACTAGTACCAGACAGCAGACAGGGGAGGGGAAGGCAGAGGTGTTGTTCTGCAATTACAAATGGAAAAGGAAAGAAGGGTGTGGCTAGGGGTAGTATACAGACCACCTAACCTGGAAGAGGAAAGGGACAGGGAGTTAGGGTCCATGATCAAGATGGCTGAAGGAAAGAGCAAAGTGATGATAGCGGGGGACTTCAATCTGCCCAAGGTGGGCTGGAGGGTCCCATCCTCAACATGTGTCAGGAGCCAGTTGATCCTGGATATCGGTCAGAGTGGGTCATTGGTTCAGGGTGTCACCAAGCCCATAAGGAAGGATGACAGCCTGGACCTAGTGCTAATGAATGATAATCACGTGCTGGGTGTAAGGGTAGAAGAACCCCTAGGAAGGAGTAACCACCATATGATCTGGTTCAGATCAGACATGGGCAGATAAAAGGCAAATACTAGGACAAGGGTACTGGACTTCAAAAAGGTGGACTTCAGGGGGATGGGGGAATTGTTAAGGGTGCCATCTGACTAGCCTCATGGAGGAGATGGGGCAGATCAAACATGGTCTATCATGAAGCATGGGATAGAAACTGTCACAAATAAAAGTGTCAAACTGAAGGGTAAAAATCTAAAACCATGAAACCAAATTGGTTTAGTGGGACATGTCCCAGGCAGTTGCAGAACAGAGAATAGCATATACAATATTCAGAAAGTCCCATCAGTATGAAGAAGGGAAATACTTAGGGAAGGACAAAGAGGCATACATAGTGATCAGGCTAGCCAAGACCAGAAAAAATTGCAAGTAACTGAAGGAATCAAAAGGGGAGAAAGCCTTTTTCTACTATAAGGGTAAATGGGACAAAAAAGAATGGTAAAGTGAAACTAAAAAGAGAAGGACAGAAAGTAGTACAGAGAAGGCAGAAGTATTAAATACATACATCTGCTCTGTATTTACAAAACAAAAGGATTGCCCAGTATTGGAGGAAGTATCACTGAGGACAGGGTGAAAAGAGGGTTCATGGCCCTTAGAGTTGGTAAGTCCCCTGGTCTGGATGGTGTCTACCCAAGGGTATTGAGGGAAGTGGCAGAGGACCTGCTAGGTCCTATGATGTATATGTTTAACAGCTTGCTCAATTTGAGGGAAGTACCACAAGAGTGGAGAACTGAACACATGGTTTCACTCCACAAGAATGGGCCCAGCAATGACCTGGGAACCTATAAGCCATTCAATCTGACCTCAATTCTAGCTAAATGTATAGAGACAATCTTAAAGGAAAGGCTGGTAGGGTTTCTGGAGGTCTCAGGACAAGAGACAATATAGGTTCATGGCAGGAAGATCCTATCAAACTAACCTGATTGACTACCTTCACTGAGTAACAAGAACAGTAGACAAGAGCCAGTGTTTGACATTCTGTACTTGGAGTTCATCAAGGCCCTTGGCTCAGTACCTCATATGGTGTTGATCAGGAAATTGAAGGCTCTAAGGGTAGGGACAAAACTTATGAGATGGGTGGCAAACTGGTTGGGGGAGAAGGACTCAAAGGGTGGTATTGGTGGGGGCTCTCAGACTCAAAGGAGGGTACCAGTAGGGTTCCACAACGGTTGGTGCTTGGCCCAGCATTGTTTAACATGTTCATAAGTGACACAGGAAAAGGCATTAAAGGCCAAATCTAACTTTTGTGGATGACACCAAGCTCTGTGGAAGGGTAGCTATGGCTGAGGGGATACAGGACCTTTGGAAAGATCTGGCCAGGCTAGAAAGGTGGTCGGGAATATGGCAACTCGGGTTCAATGCAAAATGATGCATATAAGGAGTAGGAATCGGAGAACCAAGTACAATCTAGAGAGGGTCCTGTTCACCAAATTGAAGAAAAAAAGGACTTGGAGGTAGTCACCACCAGTGGCCCGAAACACTCGATGCTTTGTAGGAAGGAATCAGCCAAGGCCACCAAAATGCTTGATTGTATTGCCAGGGGATCGCAAGCAGGTGGGAAGAGGTCATATTGCTGCTGTACAGATCCTTTGTGCAGTTGCAACTGGAGTATGGCATACAATATTGGTGACCCTACCTGAAAAATGATCTGATGGAGGTGGTCCAAAAGAAGGCATTGAAAATTGTTTGGGGTCAGGAGGGCAAGACATATGAGGAGATACTTAATTCCCTCAACATGTATTTACTTGAGGAGAAGAGGGAGAAGGGGGACATGATTGAAACCTTCTAGTACCTAAAAGTTATCAACAAATTGAATGCAGTAGGCCATCTTTAGTCCTAGTGGGAACAGGATCACAAGTATCACATGGCAATAAACTTTCAGGGGGAAGGTTCAAGAGGGTGGTTATAAAACATTTCTTCACAGAAAGAGTGGTGTAGGGGTGAAATGAACTCCCAGAAGAGGTGGTCTCCCTGAAGACAGTGGATGGGTTTAAGAGGTGGTGG
This sequence comes from Neoceratodus forsteri, assembly GCA_016271365.2. Taxonomy (NCBI): domain Eukaryota; kingdom Metazoa; phylum Chordata; order Ceratodontiformes; family Ceratodontidae; genus Neoceratodus; species Neoceratodus forsteri. The sequence goes on from CM028129.1 coordinate 6,434,749, forward strand.
GCTGGGGTGAAAGGGAGGGACAGGGGCCATGGGGGCAAGAAAGGGGTGAAGGTGAGGGACAGGTTTGATGGGGAAGGGGGTGGAGCCCTCAACAGTCACTGAGAAGGGACTATGCAATTCAAGCAGACTTGATAAATGAATAGGCCTTCTTTTGCTGGCAGTTTTCATATGTTCATATGTTTGTAAGCTCCCCACTGTTTTTGCCTCCACCACTTCCTCTGGCAATCTGTTCCAGGCACCTATCATCCTTTCAGTGAAGAAGTATTTCCTTGTATCTCTCTTAAACTCCCCACCCTCCAGCTTCATCCCATGTCCCCAGTCCTGGAACTGTTCCTCATTTGAAAGAGACTATCATCCTGGAACCTGTTCACCCCTGTGAGGTAATTGTAAATCTCTATCATGTCATCTCTACTCTTCTCTATTCCAAGGTATACATGTTGAGATCCCTCAGTTTTCCTACTCTGGTTCCTCATGCAATCCCTGCACCATTTTAATTGCCCACCTCTAAACTGCCCCTCCCTGTCTATGTCCTTTTGAGGTGTGGCTTCCAAATCAGGCCATGTGACCCCAGGTGGGTCTCAAGTCGCAGGATGGGATGGCAACCACCTCTCCTCCTCCTGCTAGAGATACACCTCCTTATGTACCCCAGCATCCTACAAGCCCCACCCACTGCTTTGTCACACTGCCTGCCACTGTGAGGTCATCAGATATGATAACTCAAGGTCTATTTCCAATTTAGTGACTCAATACTTACCCCACTCCATACTCAGCTCCTAGGTTCCTATGCCCTAGGTGCATGCCTTTATACTTTCTCTCAACCCAACTGTCATGCTCTTGACCACCCTCAAGTTTCCCAAGATCCCTGTGCATTCCCTCCACCCCCCGAGTGTCCATCCTATTAAAGACTGTGTTATTATCTGAAAAAAAGCATAACTTTCCTTCCAATGGATAAGGTATGCAGGGCTCAGCATCTCTGAGAGAGCAAAGTGTGCCTACCCAGTGCAGAGACCCTCACTACAAGGAATCTGAAGTGTAGAAGGTGGTGGACAAAGAGATTATGAGAGCACAGGGGTCTATGCTCTTGTTAAAGATGGGATCTTGATGTCAGCAGCACTGGCCCAGATGGTCTAAAGGACAAAGCCGGGGGGGGGAGAAAGAGTCCCACTTGGGACTGCAGAGTGCTCTGACCATCACACAGACATATATAGAAAATAGAGAGACCACAGTTCTCTCCTTTTCACCAATAGCTGTCACCCATGCCACATTATCAGCAACATCCTTAATGGCCAGTATATGTACATCCTTACAAAATGTACCATAGAAGAGGACCATCAAGATAGGGCTAATGATTTGGATATTCACTTCTCAAAGGTTATAGTAACATAGTAATTTGGCAAGAATAAAAGTAGAGAATATACCAAGAGAAATATTGCTGTGAGGTTCCAGTAGGAACCGAGAATGGATCATGTAAAATTAATTTTATTATTGACATAGCCATCAGGCATACAATATGCAAGAAAATTGATCCACCTTGTAACCTGATGAAGGAGCAATGGATTATTCAGCTGTAGTAGCTATCCATGTCTAACTTTCAGAAGGAGGGAGAATCTAAGGGACTATCCAGTTCACAGTTATCAGAAACCTGAGGAAGTGACTGGTTGGTTTCCCACACAACCTAGTGGTTGTAATAGATGTGGGAGATGTAGGCAATGTGAGTTTGTGGAGGTAACTAAAGAATTTACTAATCTGAAAAATGGGGAACATGTTCCACATTAAAGAATTGATACATCTGATATTTTAGATGTTGTGTATATGATATGATGATGTAGTTACACTACAGGAAGGAGGCCTAAGTCAACTAGTGAAGACACTCACAAGAGGAAATGCAATCTTAGACCTAGTATTCACAAATAGCAATAGGGTTCTGGGTGTAACGTGTGGGAACCACCTGGGAAACAGTGACTATTGCACAACTTGGTTCAAGGTAAACAGGACTGAGAACTCCACACACTCTTAAGCTTCAGATCCTTGACTTCAGGAGGGCAGACTTCACAAAAATGAAGGCCTGTCTGAGGGACAATCTTAGTAACACAGCAGAAGGGAGCGCCGAGGAATGTTGGGCAAGGTTGAAAGATGCAATAACCGTGGTCACATCATAGTGTGCTCGCCAGGTCAATAAGAATGAAAAGAGGAGAAACCCACTTTGGTGTTCCAAAGAGGTGGCAACCATGGTGAGGGAAAAGTGCAAAGCCTTCAGAAAGTACAAGGAGTCAGGGAAAGAGGCTGATAAAACAGAATATAAAGAAAAGCTAAAAGAGACAGAAAAAGTGATAAGAAATGCCAAGGCACAGACAGAGGTGAGGATAGCTCAAGGAGTGAAGAAGGCTGACAAAACATTCTACAGGTACAAATGAGAAAAAAGGAAGACTAAGGGAGGCATTGTTAGAATCATGAAAAAGGATGGGCAGCCCACAGAACATGATGGAGAGAAGGCAGATGCACTCAGTGAATACTTCTGCTCAGTCTTCACACAGGAAGTAGATGATAGTGGTCCAAAAATAGGTGAAAAGAATATCCCACTTGAAGGTACAGACACAAGTCCCTTCACAGAGGAAAGGGCACTAGAGGAAATCAGCAAGTTAAAGGTGGCTAAAGCTATGAAGGCAGATGAGATACACCCAAGAATACTTAAGGAACTTGGGAGAGAACTAGCAGCCCCCTTAGCAGTGCTCTTCAGTAAATCGTTGGAGAGTGGTAAGATTCTGGAGAACTGGAAGAGGACAACAGTAATGCCACTCTGCAAGAGCGAAGCAAGCAAGAGCCAGGAAACTATCATCCAGTTAGTCTAACTTCAGTGGTGGGAAAATTGATGGCGTCCCAACTGAAGAAAAGAATCACTGCTTTTTGGAGAAAGTGGTCAGCTTGACACAAGCAACACAGCTTCACTGCAGGGAGGTCCTGTCAGACAAACCTGGTAAATTTCTTTGACTGGGTCACCAGAACAGTGGATCAGGGTGGGGCAGTGGACTTGGTAAAGTGCTTGACTTGGTTCCGCTGAGGAGACTAGTCAATAAATTGGAGAACATGGGATTCGGGCTTAAGGTAACAGGCTGGGTCAGGAACTGGTTAAATGGGAGAACACAGAGGGTGGGATATTCAGACTGTGCCAGGCTGTGTCGCAAGCTGGGCGCAGCGCAACTGAGATGTGCCAGGGTGCTGACAGGGTGATAATCAATGTGCTGCGCCATGGCTCAGCACCATTAAATATCACGCTGTGGCCACCCGCAATGTGCATGGCACAGTGGCACTGCACCAGCGCAAGTGAGCAGAGAGGGGCAGGGGAATGTGCTGGTGCAAGTGCCAGTGCGCTAGGTGCATCACCCGTGATATTCAAAAGTGCACATGCAAATGGGGCCATAATCGTGCAAGGCACAAATGGGGCCATTGCATGTCATCATCCTCTTATTTGCATGCAGGTGCACCCATCACGGTGACTTGCACCTGGCTCCCCTGCCAGACTGCAGCCATTGGGAACCGAGCCCCTGCACAAGCGGCAAGTGCCCCATTGCCCGATCACGGGCATATGCACTAGATGTAAACGTCCTCTATCCCTGGTGGTCCAGTGACCGCTCTAAGCCCAATCATAGGCAGAAGTATAATTAAATGTCCTCCTATATCCCTGGTGGTCCAGTGGACTGCTCGCAGCCTGATTGCGGGCAGAGATATAATTAAATTGCCTCCTATATCCCTGGTGGTCCAGTGGACTGCTCGCAGCCTGATTGTGGATGTCAGTTATAAATATTAACCATCCATCCTCGGTGGTCCAGCTGCCTTCGCCACAGCGCTTCATTTCGAGCTCATCACCATTTTCGTCCCCCAGTCATGGTAGGCAGCTCCTCATTCACATGTTACGTTGCTTCCATCGATTGACCTTGTTAATAGGTTAGATAAACATTGGTCTACAGCATGGTTATTGGGCATGCAGCTCCCCTTACTGTATTATACAAACCAGAAATTCCGTGGGGAATGGATCCATTCACATTTCTGGACTGTTTAGTATGGCACAGGCTGCATGTGCCCATTAGCCCACTCTCTATGGACTAATGAGCATACAGACCTACTGTATGGAGTCAGTCTGCGGGTGGCAGGGCGGCATGAGGGTGGGGAGCTGCCACCTGCCGCTGACCAGGGGGAGCGGGGTGGTGCGGTTCAGTGGGCGGGTGGGGAGAGAGGTACTGCTGGATCACCAGGGATGGATTGTTTTGTAATATATTATAACTGAGGCCCTCAATCAGGCTACAAGCGGTCCACTGACCACTAGGATATAGGGGAGGCATATTTAATTATACTTCTTGCCCGTGATCGCTGCAAGCGGTTCACTGACCACCAGGGTTATTGTACCATCAAAACATGACTAATGCCTGTGATCGGGCTTGGGGGGCGCTACCAATGTAAGGTGTGCCGAGCTTGGTAGCCACCCACAGCTGGCAGCCGCCGTGGTTGTGCCCTGCAATGTGACAGCTCACCTATGGGTGGCCAGCTGTTGCTCCTTTTATTTTTGCTCAACTGTGTGCGGTGCAGGATGGGTTGCACCTGCATCTGCTCAGCACATCCGGGCTTAATATCGGGATGTGTGGTGTATCATGGGCACCCCCACTTACGCAGCATACATTACTGATGCACTCCGATTACGCGATTTGTACCATGCACATTCTCCTTTTGAATATCATGTCAAGATCAGTGGGTTGCGTATGGTGCAACTGTGTTGCGCCATGCACAACCCTTCTGAATATCCCACCCAGAGTGTATTAGTATATGGCACTCTTTCACAGGAGGGAAGGGTGACTAGAGGGGTTCCACAGGGCTTGGTTCTGGGGCCGATTCTCTTCAACATATTCATCAGTGACATTGCTGATGGACTGAAGGGAAAGATGTTCCTGTTTGACAACAGGGTTGTCACACTAGAGGGGCAACAAAGCATGGAATCTGATCTCTGAAAGCTGGAGGAATGGTCAAGGATCTGGCAACTGAAATTCAATGCCAAAAAATTTAAAGTCATGCACCTGGGAAAATGTAACCCAGAGAAACTGTACTCAATGAGAGGGGAGCAGCTGGTGGATACAAGGCTAGAGAGAAACCTGGGGGTGATCATATCAGATGACCTCAAGGTCAGCAAACAATGCAAGAAGGCAGTACTAAAAACTAGTAGTATCCTGAGATGCATAGAAAGGAGCATCACAAGCAGGAGGCATGATGTGATCATGCCTCTGTATGGATCCCTGGTAAGCCCCCATCCGGAATACTGCATCCAGTTCTGGAGGCCACACCTCAGAAGGGACACAGATAGGCTGGAGACAGTGCAGAGAAGAGCAACAAAGATGGTGCAGAGCTTGCACCAGAAACCGTATGAAGCCAGGCTCAGTGGACTCAATCTATACTCCCTAGAGCAGTGCAGGGATCGAGGGACATGATAGAGACATTTAAATACCTTAAAGGAAACAAGGTACAGGTGCAGAACCTCTTTCAGGTAAAAGACTATAGCAGAACAAGAGGGCATGACTTTGCCTCAAGAGAGGTAGGTTCAGGAGCAATATGAGGAAATTCTTCACAGAGCGCATTGCTGAACCATGGAATAGCTACCGGGGGTGGTAGGGTGAAGAAGGTGGTGGAATTCAAACTGGTATGGGACATGCATTGAGGGATACTCAAGCAGGCAGCTAAGTGGGGTGGGAAGGAAAACAAGGGCAGACTTGATGGATCATAAGGTCCCCATCTGCCGACAATGTCTGTGTTTCTATGATTACATGCACATGCAGCTGCTTCTGTGTGTGTCATACAAAACATAAATTCCATTTAAGAATAGGGGAGCATGTAAAAGCTATTAGAAATGAAGACCTCACATATGCACTTGAAAGCCACATTTACATGCTGAGAAATAGGGAAAACGCCACGTTTCTGTTGCTGGCTCAGAAAGAGTCAGATGTGAACCACACGGAGGAGATTACAACAATTTAATCACAAGGAGAGAGAACTTTTGGATCAATAATATAGGGGCTTTAACATGGCCAGGGCTGAATTACAGACAAGAACTGGTTCCATTTCTGCAATAATTTTAATAATTATGATTCTTCCTTCCAGGTGGAGCAATCTTCATGACTCAAGCAGAGATACCTTTGTTCACTTCAAGCTTTAAAATGTAATAGCTAGTAACTAGCACGGTAAGTTAAATTAGGAGTCTGACTAGAAGCACATGAAAATGTAATTGTACAAGTTTGATACCATATACATATTAATTAGTTGTGTGTTTAATACTGTGAACATATTGAATAGTTTGCATTCCTAAATATTATCAAGTTTATACAACTGGTGTGAAAATAAATTTGCCAAGATAAAAATGTTATTCAAGATAAACAAGTTATTATAAAAGTGGGGTCCCTCAAGGATCAATATTAGGACCAGTTCTGTTCTCACTATTTGTAAACCCCCTTCCTAAGGAGTGCAAGGGTTGCCATATGCTTCTCTATACAGATGACTTGTTCCTCTTTTACAATGCCAAAACCCCAGCTGAAATATCTTCTACCTAGTGGTGCGTGAAGTGCTTCTGCTTCACTATGCGGAACACTCCGCATATTGTCCCTCAATCCGCGTAGTGCTTCACAACACAAAGTGAATTACTCTGCCTGGTAACTAGGAATGCGGAGTGCATTGTTTCAATGTATTTCACACTACTTCACCTTGTTTTACTGCCTCCCCTTAATTTTATCATGAAGTGCCATTGATTTGAATGTACTTCATGTTGCTTCATCTATTTATTGCTGTGTGAGGCAAATTTTGCATTGATTCATGGGACAGCAGGTCACACGGGCTCTATATTGTCTTGCACAGCCTCAGTTCTGAGTAATGTGTGTGGTGGAAAGCTGGAGACAGTTTGCTCTCAGAGCACTGAGAATCAAACCATTGAAAAAGCTTTAAAAAAATCACTTTTGATCCAATAATTTTGGTCCAAATTTAGTACATCGACTGTAGGAACCCCTCCTGTGCTTAGATCATCGAGTGTTGATTATTTTTCTGTGCATTTTGAATGGTAATTTAGAACATTCAGGCTGTGGGCTGACAGACACTGTTGAAGTGTGCTTCAGGGGAAGGGCAAATCTGTGGTGGAGTGAGATTCACATGAGAAAGGCAGTCTTTCTGTTTTGTACTAGTGTGTGTCAGTATTTGTGCATTTATGTACACACAGTAATACTTGAAGTAATTTTTGATACTTATTTTCTGTTTGTTGTGGTGCAGTGCATATTTTCATTCTGTTTAAAAGATTTGGTTATATAGGTCTGGATATTCGGACTCGCATACAAAGTAGTGCAATAGCAAGAGCAGGCGAAGTAGTACACCCATGTGCAACACGGCAATAATCAAACACAGTGCAAGTCAAGGTGTGCTTGCACAACACAACTGAATATCATGCCAGCTGCACCATGGTGCAACCAGGGATGTGCAGTGGCACAGGGCTGATGTGTAGTAGCACAACCAGGGATGCGCAGTGGAGCAGGGATAGTAGCGATCAGCACAACCAGGGATGCAGGACAGGGACAGGATGCGGGGTGCACCACCCATGGAAGCCATGGGTGGAGGAGCATGAAAGCAGACCAGACAGTGCCCCCAGCACCATGAACTGCACAACCTGTGGTGAGCCGGATGAACCACCAGCCCATGAACACCAGTACCGAATCCACAGCTGGGGCATGGTGCTCCAGCACACCCCCTGGCAAGCAGTAACCACAATACAAGGAGGGCCAGCCACCCAGTGCCACCCCATCCAACCAAAGCAGAGCACACTCTGCACAGCGATCCCCAGACACCCTGCCCAGAAGCGGCGCCCAACAGTGCATGGCACCAAATGCATGCCACCACCCCCACTGTGACAATGCAACCCTGTGCACCATGGACCCATGCATGGTGGCCCCACTGTGAGCACCCCGCAGTGGGTGGCACCAGCCACTGATGCAGCAACTGCAGACACAGTGCTGCCCTGCACACCCCCCCATGGCACAGCAGAGGTCGACCCTGTGTCAGTACCCGAGGGACCCCTATGCAACAAGGCCTGCCCTGGACCCCACCACCAGCAGGACAGCACCCCATGCACCCATCCAAGCACACACTCTGTCCCAGCACTGGCCCCAACAGCCAGCACAGCCACCCACAGTGGTGCATGGAGGCATGAGCCACACAGGATGTGACACAGGGCACGGACAAACACTCACCCAGACCCAAGGGCACCACAACACAGGGACACAATAGAGGGGCAACAAATGCCACTGGCATGCGACCACTGATGCTGTGTACCCATGGCGTGCACCCCACCATGGCACAGGTGTACCAGCCATCCTGCACATGCACCATGAAGCCATCTGCCACCAGCATGCAGCTGGAGCACAAGTGGCAGACATCAGAACACAGACCCCGCAACAGACACCTGTGACAGCATGGAGGGGGGGACAACAACAGCATAGGCCACAGTGCCACCTGAGGCAGACGTGCACCATACTGATGACAGGAGGCAAGCCGCCATTGTGCCATGGCCAGAGGGTGGCCAGCATGGACAGCCACCAATGACATGCCAGCAGACCATGCATACCACAGACATGCAAGGGGGCCAGCTGCATGGGCCATGGACATACTGACAGGGGTACCAGGGACACAGCACATGCACCAGAGACCACTGCACACAGGCATCCAGTGCACAGGGAACAACACACACACTACAGACAGGGACCGAGTCCCCCACCAACACCATAGACGGGTCCCTGCTGGACACACACATGCCCAGGCCTGCACCACCCCCGATGCCATGCACACCACTGCAACCAAGCACCATATGCCTGCTGCAAATCGGAGACCACCATAGTTGTCATAATAAATAAGTCTGTATTACAGTAGTGAACAATATACAAAACAGAAAAACAAACTATTTACAATGTGGGGGAAAGGGCCACATATCAGGTGGGGGTGGGCATGGGGCAAGGGTGTACAACTAGGAGTGGGATGAAGGTGTGTGAGGGTTAGTCTGGGGTGAAATGTACATCAGGGGCATAGTGGGCCTAATGTGGCCCCTCTCCCCTCACGATCTCGGTGTCTCCTCCTGGCGCCATCCTCCGCCCTCTGTTCCATCCTTTGAGCAGCTCCAGGGTGCCTCACCAGCTGCAGCAGCTCCTGGACACCCGGTCCCAGTGCAGTGCAGCATTTTCCACCTAGGGACAAGGAGCAGAGTCATTACGCATGACTGGTCAGACCCCTGCAGCTCACCCAATGTGCATGGCATACCGCCATGGGCCACACCCCTGTGATGGCATGTGACAACTCACAGTGTCCCCACCCATATGACCCACCTACCCAGGCACCCACAGCCATGCAGAACACTGCACACACCCACCGCCCATGTCCCACACAGCACCACAGTGGCCGTACGGTGACATGGCTATGCAGTGCAAAGGCAGTGGCATAGCCATGTACCCAGTGCATGCACGGACCACCTGCAAGGCTCACCCACACATGCAGTGCCACAGAACAGTCTGAGTGCACCATGGACATGCATGGCAGTGGGCCAAGTGCTCATGCAGCCGCCCCACCACCACCCGTGCAACCCAGCATGCACAGATGTGAGGAAACACAGCACTCACCTGCATCCTGCCAGCAGGGTGCTGCTGGCTCATGGCCCTCCACCATGTCCCAGCTGCATTGGCAGTGCACCCACTCAGTCCTGCTCCACCTGTTCTCAGGCCTGCCTTGCCCTAGGCACTCCTTGAGCCTAGAGTGCAAACATGGAGAGGGAAACATCAGTACAAGCCAGTACAAAGCCCCCCCGGTGTGTGCATGCCCACACAGCCCAGTCATGACACACCTTCACCACCCCCACTAGACAGCCCCCACCCCCCTGCAGGGTGGACCTATGCACACTGTGATACCCGGACAGACGGACACTACCAGTGTTTGGATGGAGCACCAACCTGGCCGTGGCACAGCACCTCGCTGGGTGCATGCCTGCAGATGCCCCAGTCGGTCAGGGTCCTGCCACCGTAGGTCACCATACCGGTGGCGACACTGCTACGCTGTCCTGGCAATCCCAGTCACCTCCTCCAGGCTGTCAGACACCTCCTGCCACACAGCAGTATGTGGCCTGTCTAGGGGATCCTACCCAAATAGGGCACCAGCATGTGGCTCAACTAGGACCACCAAGCTGGCCAGATCAATTGCACTCCACACCTGTGCTGTCCTACAAGACATCCTGCAGTTGGTATCATAATCAAAATGGTGTTCTGTAGCACATGCCCCACATGTAGAGGCAGCACAGTACTGCGCTGCCAGTCCCCATCAGGTTGTCACGAACTGCGAGATAGTGCACATGCAGACGCATGGTGCCTAGGGGCAAAGGTTGACTGCAGGTTCAAGGGTCTGTCCATGCACGGCGCCACAGCACTATTGGGATGCTCTGTGTTTAGCATGGTAGGGTGCTTGTGTGTGATTCCTGCAGTGGCCTACCGTTCTGTGGCTCCATGGTGCCTATGGCACACCAAGGCACGAGCACCACACAGGCAAACAGCACACTAGCGCCACAGGCACAGTGGTGGCCATGCTCTGCACTGCCTCCCGTGCACAGCATGTCAGCAGCACGCGCATCACCATCAGCACCCGGGCATCGCGCGTCGTTGCTGATTGAGCACATCATAGTGCTGCGCCATAGCCTGAGCACGCTCATCAACATTGCGCAAGGTGCAACAGCGCGATATTCAGCCAGCATATGCAAATCAGATCATTAGCCATTCCACGGTGCAACCACTGCATTAGCATTCACTCACAGTTGCGCCTTGCCTCATTTGCATGCATTGCGCTATATAGATGCAACATGGGGCTGCAGAGGACATAGTTAGGTATTGCAGTCTATTGTGGTGGGTTGCATGCTGTTGAGATGTGGGGACTGTGGTTTGTGAGGGCTGAATGGGACTGCACAGTCCAAGGTAACGCCTATCATTCCCACAGGCTCGATCATGACCAAACGTGAGGAAGAGGAGGAACAGGGATGGGGGAGAAGGAGGAGGCCCAACTTCACCCGGCTGAATCAGATGCCCTGTTCGAGACATATCTTGACAGGGAACCGCTGCTCAGCGGACAGCGGGGAATGCCACAGGCTCGTACTGTGGTGTGGGGTGAGGTGGCGCGTGCCAAGAACCAGCATGACAGCCACCAGTGGTCTATGTAGGAGTGTAAGAAGAAGGTTGGCATGGACAGGAGGTGTATCAAAGACAAGGTGGCTGCCATCAGGGATGCACATGCTGCCACCGGTGGGGGCCAGCCAGATGTACCACGCCTGATGCCACAGGAGGAGTGGTGGCCAGCAGCATGTGGCATTGTACCATCGGGCATTCCTGGTGGTGGCTTCCAGATGGGTGGCAGACCATCACTGCATGGAAGGTCCTGTGCTGTCACTGTGTGGGTGGTGGAGGGAATGCCACAGGGCAGGGCAGAGCCACTAATGCTAATGTGTTCCCTTACAGCTCCTGGGCATCTACATGGGTCAGCAGTGGTGGGTGTGTCCACTGAGGGGGATGCCCTGAACATGGAGGATCACCCATCCACCTCCACAGGTGTCTGAGGGACCAGACAAGTGCATATCTGCATGTCTGTCTGAACTGATGAGGGTGGTGCGGGTGCGGACGAGGCCTTGCCTGTGTCCCAGCATGACAGCGCCCATGGTCTCCAGTGTGCTGGGACACAGATTGGTGCTGGATCCAGCACCAATGATGATGGACCACACATCCCAGACAGTGATACATGTGGGACACAGGATGGTCCCACAGCAGGCAATGGCACGGGCGTTGCCATGGGTGGTGCCACCGTGGTGGCCTGCATAACAACACAGTCCCAGCCTGTGCCTGTATGCCCCAGTGGGGAAGCACTGGTGTGCGTCCAGGGCGGTGGGGCTGTTGCAGTCACTGCAGCAGCACTGGTGAGCCCTGGCGATCAGCAGCCGGAGGGGCAGGACCAACAGTCAGCCAATAGTAATAGGGAACAGTGTCAGGGGGCAGTGACAGTGCACCACGGTGGGCATGCCCGGCATGGCTCTGGTGTGCAGCACCCATCGCCAGGGTGGTGGCCAGCAGGGCCAGAAACACCATGAGGGACAGCATGCCAGACGACGGATGACCTCTTTGATGAGCACAGCCGTCTACTCCAGGTTTCCATAGATCAGCAGATATGGCTTATGATGGCAGTGGATGCACTCAGTGTGGTTCTGCGCAGCAGAGGAGCAGCACAGTAGGGACCACGTTCTGCTCCTGGCAGAGAAGGCCTGGCAGCAGGCGGATGTGACCACTGCTATTGACAGGCAGACCAATGCAATGACAGATGTCATGGCCACATTGGGCACCCAGTCCGGTGCCCTTCTGCTTCAGACACCGTGCAGTGTCATGCTCACCCCCCATTCCCGGTGCCATACAACATCTGCTATGTTGACACTGGGTTTGGCTGTGTGCATACTGAGCACACCTGGCACGGGCATGTTCAGTGGGCTGCAGACCCCTGCATGAACATGGTCACATTCGTACAGCGTCACCCCTTGGGGACCGTCGGTGCCACCCCATGAAGCCAATGGTCAGCCTCGCATGGCTGGCAGGTCTCGGCAGGGCCACCCACGCATCCGTGGTGGCCGTGGTACTGTGCTGCATGACTGACCTGTCTCCCACCATGGCCACTGTCTGGTGCTGCCCTACATACAGTGTAGTGTGCATTCTGCAATGCACAGGTTGGGTACCCTGCCCTGCACACACACGGTCCCTATGCACACCCTCCCAGCTGCTGGCCACTGTGGTGTGTGCATGATGATGCCTGTGTTGCACTGTCCGCCAGCGTGCAATGGTGCCCAGCATCTGAGGCACGCACAGTGATGGCCACTGGGCATGGTCATGTGTGGTCCTTTGTGTGGGGGTGGAGGTGGTTGTTGGGGCTGGCATGCCATCTACCCCTTGTGCATGTCTTGTGGTGTGTGTGCATGTGTGTGCATGTGTCGTGTTTGGCCCTGCCCATCCCTGATGCCATGTGTGGTGCCACACTCAGACCCGTTCCCTTACCGCTGTCCACCCCTGGTATCCTGCCCTGCCTGTCTGTGGGCTGTGCCCTTGCCCATGGTGGTTGCGCATGGCCCTGTGACCTACCTGTGTTGTCCAAAGTGCTCTTCTGTAATGGTGTCCCAGTGCAGCTGTGACATCCGGATCAGGCAGGGGTCTCTTGGCCTAGAGGGTGGCTGCCCACCACCAGCTGGACCAGTGTCCTCATCACCCACACTGCTGTCCCTGTCTTTGACCTCTATGGCTATCTCACAGTCGGTGGCCATGTTGTGCAGGATACAGCAGGCCAGGAATAGCCCACAGGTCTTCAAGGGGCTGTACTGTAGTGCACTGCCAGATGTATCCAGGCACTGGAACCGTGCCTTCAGCATCCTGAGCACCCGCTCAATGACATTCCATGTTGTGGCATGTGCCTCATTGTACCATAGCTGCGATGGGGTTGTGGGGTGCCGTATGATGTGAGCAGCCAGCGACATATTGGTTAACCACTGTTACCTGTGTTTAGAGGGTGGACATTAGAATGGTGGTCTGCATCGTATGCCATGGGCCAGCAAGGCTGGTACCTATGGCACCTCTGATATGCACCCCATGTCTGCTTATGTCATCCTGCATGATATGCATACTCACCCCTAGATGGCCAGTGGGGATGTCCCCATAGTGCATTGGTGCCAGATGAAGGCATCATGTGCTGCCCCAGGGTGCATGGCACAGACATTGGTAATACACCCCTGGCATGCACCACCTGTCAGTTTATGCTTTGTAGCCTTGCGATTGATGTATGCTGCACCCTCCGGGCCAGGTGGTGTGTGGATGGCCACATGAGTGCAGTCAATGGCCCTGAGCATGCCAGGCAACCATACTACCCCATGGAACTTCTGTATGTGTGTTGTGCGCTCCGCCTGTGTGCTGGGGAAATAGATGTACTCCGCAGCATGTGGCTGCAGTGTGCTGAGGAACTGTGTGAGTAGGCATGACATGGCTGACTGGGTTATGCCTGTCGTGTTCCCTGTTGGTCTCTGGAAGGTGCCCGTGGTGAGCAGCCACATGATGGCTGTCACCTTCATCTCCGCTGACAGAGCATGGCTCTGTCGTGTGGGTGCCTGCATCTCATCACTGCACAGCTCACAGAGCTGCCTCAGGATCACCCGGTTCAGGTGGTACCGGCCCACAATCTCTGTGTCAGAGTCATGTTTGAAGCTGCTGCGGGCTCGGTACTACCTGTTCTGTGCGTATCGCCGATGGGCCCTTCCACAGCTGCACTCCCCTGCAGCCTGTCTTCTCACACCCCTCATTGCTGCCTCCACCTAGAAGGTGGCACTGGCCATGTCCTTGGCTGGTGTTCCCCCCGGTGGCTGTTGTCCCATTCCCCCCACTGTCCATTCTGATGCTCCCCCTGCACCGGGTACACCTCCGGCCTTTGGCTGTGGCTGTCCTGCCTCCTGCCATTGCCCTCAGTCCACTGTGGCACTCTACAGCCTTTGCTGCACAGTGGCACAGGCTCACCTACCCTACCCCTGTCTATGGCTCTGTTCTGGTGGGCCTTGTCCTGCTCCTGCCCAGTCCTGCACCTGCTTCCTTCTGTACCACCTTGGCTCTCTGTCACCATGCTTCCACCTGTGGCTTCCTTTGTGTTCTTGTGCCCTGTCTTGCTCCCCATTGCACACGGTGCATAGAAACATAGAAACATAGACTTTGACAGCAGATAAGGACTGCTAGGCCCATCTAGTCTGCCCATTTCCCTACCTACAGGATAGGCCGCAGATCCTAGTTAACCAACAGCCTATATCTTCCTGCCCCACAAGAATTGCCTTATGTCTGTCCCATGCATTCTTGAATTCTCCACAGTTTTAGACCCCACAACTTCCTCAGGAAGGCTGTTCCATGCATCCACTACCCTCTGTGAAATAATACTTCCTCACTTGCCCTGAACTGCCCTCCTTCTATCTTTAAATTGTGCCCCTTGTTCTTGCAAGTCTCTTTTTCTGAAAGATGCTACCCTCTTGGACTTTGTTGATCCCCTGAGGTACTTGAAAGTTTCTATCATGTCCCCCCCCCTTCTTTCCTCAAGGGTATACATATTAAGCTCCTTTAGTCTCTCCTCATACGGATTCTCTTGCAGACCCTGCACCATTTTAGTTGCCCTCCTCAGGACTGCCTCTATCCTGTCTATGTCCTTGCGGAGATGGGGTCTCCAGAACTGGACACAGTATTCCAGATGGGGTCTCACCAACTGTCTGTACAAAGGGATAACAACTTCCTATTTTCTGCTGCTGATGCCTCTCCCTATACATCCCAGTATACCCTCGGCCCTCCCTACTGCCTTCTCACATTGCTTGCTAACCTTAAGGTCATCTGATATGATTACCCCCAGGTCCCTTTCCTGTTTTGTTGTTGTTACTACCTCCCCACCCATTGTGTATTCTTCCCCTGGGTTCTTGTTTCCCAGGTGCATTATTTTGCACTTTTTACATTGAATCCTAGCTGCCATCGTCTGACCATTCCTCCAACCTTGCCAAGTCCTTTTCATCCTTTCCATGCCTCCTTGTGTATCGATCCTGTTGCAGATCTTTGTGTCATCTGCAAAAGGCATACTTTTCCTTCAGTCCCTCTGCAATGTCACTGATGAAGACATTAAAAGGACCGGACCTAATACTGAACCTCTGCACTTCACTAGTAACCCCTCTTTCTTCAGAGTGGACTCCATTTACAATTACCTTCTGTGTCCTGTTGTCCAGCCAATGTTTACCTAGCTACCACCCTGGGACCCACTCCAGGCTAGTTAATTTGACTAATAATCTTTGTTGGGACTGTGTCAAATGCCTTGCTAAAGTCTAGGTAGGCCATGTCCACAGCCCCTCCCTGGTCTACTACTTTGGTCACCCAGTCAAAGAAATCTATTAGATTCATCTGACATGACCTTCCCGCTGTGAACCCATGCTGCCTTGGATCCTGTGCTCCACTGACCTCTAGGTACTCAACTATTCTTTCCTTCAGAAGTGACTCCATCACTTTCCTTACCACAGAGGTCAGACTGACAGGTCTGTAGTTTCCTGCCTCTGTCTTGGTCCCACTTTTGTGAAGGGGAATCACATCCGCCTTCCTCCAGTCCTTGGGTACCACACCATCCTCCCATGATTTATTAAAAAGAGTAGCCAGTGGTTTCACTAGTTCCTTCCTTAATTCTTTTTGAATTCTGGGTGAATTCCATCAGGACCCATTGCTTTGTCCACGTTCAGTTTTAGGAGTTCTTGCAGAACCCTTTCTTCTGTGAAAGGACTGGGATCGACCCCCCTATCAAGAGTGCTTCTGTTAATTGGATTAGGCACTTCTCCCTCCTCTTTTGTGAATACTGAGCAGAAATATTCGTTCAGTATTCCTGCTTTTTCACTGTCCCCCTCTGCCCACCCACCGTTCATTCTATTCAGCCTCACTATCCCTCCCTTTGTCTTTCTATGCTCGCTGATGTACCTATAAAAGGTTTTATCCCCCTTCTTAACTGAGTTGGCTATCTTTTCCTCAGTTTGGGCCTTTGCTATTCTGACTTCCCCCTGCTTCTTTCTGCCTTAACTGGTACAGCTCTGTCCTGCTCCTTCTGTGTTTCCTATACTTCCAGAATGCTATCTTTTCTTCCTGACTTTCACAGCCACCTCTTTGAGAACCATAGTGGCTTTTCTTTCATTTGATTTGTTTATTTGCTTCACACAAAGGCTTGTTGCCTCTGTGATGGCAGTTTGATAATTCCCATTGTTGCTCCACACCTCCTTCTAACCTGTTTGCTAGTGCTTTTCTGAGGCATTCTCCCATCTTGCCAAAGTCAGCCCCCTAAAGTCCAGTACCCTCACTTTTGTATGGCTTGACTCTGTAGCTGAGTTTAACGTGAACCACACTGTTTGATGGTCACTTGTCCCCAGATGGCAACCCACTTCTAGATCTGAGATCCTCTCACTACCCCCATTTGAGGTATGAGGTCTAAGATTGCTCCCTCATGAGTGGGTTCAAACTAGCTGTCTAATGCCTGCCACCTGTAGGGCATCAAGAATGGCCATGCTCTTGGATGTGGCTGCAGCAAATGTGCTCCAGTTAACATCTGGCATATTCAGGTCTCCCATCAACAGTATCTCCCCTTTCTCTGCCATTCTTAGAATGCCTTCCATCATATCTTTGTCCATTCCTTCCCCCTGACATGGGGGTCTGTACACAACCTCTGTGTGGATTGTGGTGCCCTTTTCAGTTTCCAAGGTGACCCACAGTGCCTCCTCCTCCCTGTTTACTCTTTGTTCAGTTGCTTTTATCCTTCCTTTCCATAGAGAGCTACTCCTCCCTCTTCTCCCTGCCTGTCTCTCCTGTAGGTTATGTACCCTGGTATGTTAACATCCCATTCATGGTTCTCTGTGTACCATGTTTCTGTGACTGCTACGATATCCAGGCATCCCTCTTCCATTAAGGCCACCAGCTCAGGGAGCTTGTTGCCCAGACTATGGGCATTGGTACTCATTACTCTCCATTTCCTGATGGCCTTACCCCCTTTTGCCCCATCCCTGTCCTTCTTGCCTTTGTCACTTTCTCCATTTACCCCTGCCCTTCTCCCTATTGACACCTCCATGTTGGTGTTTGCCACACTTGCATGCTTTTGAATATTGCACTGTGCATGTTATTCATGGTTCCACCCCCTACGGTTGCACATGCATTCATTACTATTGCACTCTGGCGCATTGCTTATTGTGCTGCACAGCTGCCTCCCACTAAATATAGCACAATGGCACATTTCGCATTTCATGCCTGATGCATCCCTGTTGTACATGGCGCTACCCTTCTGACTATCAGGGCCATAGTGTACTGCACTGTTAAATTTTCTGTGCATTACCTATAGTGTGTGAGTGTGTGTGCATGCCATCAAGTCAGACACATTTTATTGTACCACACAGTAATCACTGCACTCTTAATTGGTTATCCGTCTGCAGTATTTTTTACTGCTTCCTTCTATCTAGATAGTGAACTGCTATTGCAGCACCCCCCAAACCAGCAAAAGGTATCATTTATTTTTCCCGTTTTTGATTTGTGTGACCACTGGTTAAGGTATTTTTATGCCTGTGCAGCTGCACCTCTTTATAGTGTGCAATCTGTGTCTGTGCATTTGCATCTGTTTAGTGCCGAATCAGCATTTGTAAACCACTGTTGTTTTTTGGCTTCCAATCCACCCCAAATTTTAGAAATTTGTTGTGAATTTTCTGTGTAATCCCAAAAACTTCCTGCAAAGAGACATGTATGCAAACATGCTTCTGGCCATAGCACTATTGCCAGTGGCAAGAGTGGCTGTGGGCATGGTAGTAGTACGCAGCAGAAGTGCCTAGCTGATGCCAGTAAAGGGATTTCTCTATGTTTTTCACAGTGCAGTCAGTAGCTTCAATCATGGTTGGAGATGCTGTTGTCCCCACTGGTGGTAGTGAAATTGCTGATGGCATGAGTATTGCCCCAAGTTCAACCTGTGACAGGTTAAATGGTTTCCAAAATATTGTGGAGTCTAAAGCCATGACCATGAGTCAGAGTGTAGTGAATGTCACACTACCCGATGTCCCCATCCCCATCCCCACATTGGTTGAACATGATTCTGATGCTGACAAAGAGTCATCACAATCTTATGTTTCCAGTGCTGTTGATGAGGTCATGCCTGTGCCATCCAACCCTTCGAATGTTGGAGAAAAAATATTGTACGATCATAATGATGCTGTGGTTGGTACTTGTTCTCCACAGGACAGCAACCAATCTGACATTGTGGATGTGG
Organism: Neoceratodus forsteri; assembly: GCA_016271365.2. Lineage (NCBI taxonomy): Eukaryota > Metazoa > Chordata > Ceratodontiformes > Ceratodontidae > Neoceratodus > Neoceratodus forsteri. The sequence continues at coordinate 6,453,649 of CM028129.1, forward strand.
ATGAGGAATATTATGATGATTTTAGTGACCCCAGTTGGAAACCAGAGAAAAAGAAATTAAAGGTAGGTGTGTGTAAACAGTCTCAGTCTGTTGGTGTTAAATCACCCCCTCTTCAAAGTTGTGATGTGGCAGTTTCTGTTGATGATGATAACCCAGTAGTAGTCATCACAGATAGTGTTAGGCTGGTAGATCCCAAGTGTGGCCAGCAACTGAAATCATGTAGCAGTACACCCCCCATGTCATTGTCTAAAAAACTGGTGTCCAATCTGCAGAATCAGGGACCTGTGAAAACTAAAAGCAGGGGATCTAAATCCCTTGTTTTGGATTTTTGTACAAGATCCAAAATGATGAAGCAGTGGCAATCTACCAGCTTTGTCAAGCACATGTCAGCTGTGGTAAAAGGAGTAGTCATCTAGGCACCAGGGCCAGAATATGCATTTAAAGAACAGGCACTTGGCACTGTGGACTCTGCACCAGAGGGAGCTAATGCTGCCATGGTGGGCGTTCTCTCATCCACCTTATTAAGCATGTTATCCTTCCATGACTGTAAGTAGCCCAATATTTCAAGCCCTGCAGCATGTGGGGCTGGCTTGAGTGGGGTGAACATGCATCGAATACATCAAGTCAGGTACAAAGACACGCATCTGCGCAGGCATGTTAGGCGGTTGGAGAGTTGGAGTTTTACTATTAAGGTAATAAAGTGAGAATAAAGAAGAAATGCACAATAGATAAAATATTGTGAATCAAATGGAAGATACTACTAGCATGGACCAAGTGATAACAACTAAAGATGGTAGACTCAGTGTATTATGTAAATCTTGTAATATATATTATCTGGGGACTGTTGATTTACAAATCTCTGAATAAATATGTAAAAATTGTCAGTTGAATAAAGACTTAGAAATAGAAATTGCTTTATTTGATACCAGATTCCAAGCTTTAGAAATTAGCCAGCAGGAAACATCTAAAAGGCTGAAATTGCCACTCGCAGTAAGGCCTACTAAGGCAATAAATGAAGAACAAGTATCTGAAAATTGTAATAATTTTAAAACCAAAAAAAATGTTCGAGACAGGATCTAATAGAAAGTAATATGGAAGATGACTGGTATATTGCACAGGGAATAAACCTGTGGAAAAAGGCAGAAGGGCAGACTGTTTTAAGCTACTGTTATATAATAGTTTTGACCCTTTAGCTAATATTGAGGAAGCACAGCAAACTTTTACTTAGTCAAATCCTGTGTCAACAAAGCTTAACCAAGCAGCTACTGCAGAGTTTAACAATATGACAGCCATGCATTTGAAGGAGTCAATAAATGTGCCATATAACCCAGAACAATTGGACCTACCAAATTTACATGCATGTGATCTCAGGGAACCTAACATTGCTATTAATTCAAAACCTATCCAGCCAAAGCTTGTGAATACCAATGAGGAAAGACAGGTTTTCTGGGGATTCGATGGTAGCAAGGTTGGATAGACAGATCTGTGATCCTGATAAAACATCACACACCCTGTCTTGTTTTAGGGGGTTAAAATACGAGTATTACATGGATGAGTCAACAAATCCTAAGAACTCTGGACAGAATCCCTTGGTGATAGTTCATGTAGGTGTAAATAATATTAAAGTGAGAATGAACAACAAATGAAAGCAGCTTATGTAGGTTTGTCTAATATATTACTAGAAACTGTATGTACACTTGTGTTATCTGAGATATTACCAGTACCAAGGGCTAATGCTTATATAAATACCAAAATTAAAAGTGTGAACAATTGACTACGTAAATGGTGCCTACGGCAAAACATAAAATGTCTAACTCACTGGGAAAATTTTAATGGGAAAAGGTTACTATTTGCTTGGGATGGCCTTCATTTGAATAAGAATTGTGCTGTGATTTTGGGCAATCATATAAATACTGAAATTGTTAATTATTTAAACTGATAAATGGGGTGGGGGGGAATTATTTAAGTCCCAAAAATATACTTGCAAATAAGATGTTAGGCTCTGAAGTTACACATTAATAGAGGTTCTACCAACCAATATTGCGAAAGATCAAAACCAATCCCCATCTAATAGATTAAAATTATTGCTATTGAATGCTAGTTTACAAAACAAAATAAGTGAACTTCAAATAGTTCTTCTTAACTATGACATAGATGTTTGTGGGGTGACAGAGACCTGGCTCACTGATAGTCAGTGGGGCCAGGACATACTAGGGTATACCCTCTTTCAAAAAAATCACACATGAACTAAAGGAGGAGGAATAGCAATATATGTTAAAGATAGTTTACAATGCTTGGAAGTGGTTACCACTATACCATTACCAGAGGATATTGAACTTATCTGGGTAAAAGTAATTAATGATCAAGGATTTATAAATATAAGACTTCGTTATCGTCCCCCAGCATTGGATAATGATACAAATCCTGAACTATTTAAATGCTTAAGAAACATAAATTACTCAGAGAATATAATATTGATGGGAGATTTTAATTTTCCACATATAAAATGGGATAGTTTAGAAAGTCCAAATCTACAAGAAAAACAATTCCTCAATATAATATTACAGATAGGATTGGATCAAGTAGTTATGCACCCAACAAGGAAGGATAGTATTCTAGACTTGATCTTAACTAATCTATCAGAACAAGGGGAATCTCTCAAAATACTAGAACTATTATGCGACAGTGATCACAGCATGGTGCAATGGACTTTTAATTATTTCACGCCATCCATAAGTGGCAAAACAACATTGTGGAATTTCTCTAATGCAGATTATGAAAAAATTAAAGATTATTTGAATAATTGGGACTGGGAAAATGACTTATTTGATCTTAATGTCAATAATACATGGTCTAAACTTCAAAGTACATTAGACTATTGCATCTTAAAATGGGTCCCTGAGCAAACAAAATATAAAAACTGTAGGCGATCGCCTCCATGGTACTCAAAAAAATACATCGACTAATAAAAAGTAAAAAAAAGAGCATATAATAAATATAGAAGCAATGTACAGAGGTTAATTGGAAGAGGTTTAAAAGTAAAGCTAATAATAAGAAAAGCAAAACTGGATTTTGAGTACAATCTGGCTTCATTAAAAAAAAGATAATATAAATAAATGTTTTAATTATCTTGGATCTATTAAGAATAGTACTCCAAAAGTTGGCCCTTTAATAATAAATAAAAAGGTAGTGTATGATGAGCTAACTTTATCAAAAGAGTTTCATCTGTATTTTACTGGTATATTTAAGAGAAGGGAAAATATTAGTAAAATGGAATTCATTGATAAGAATCAATTCATTCCATTTACTACTAGTGAAGTGTTTGATGCTATTAATAGCTTTAAGAACTCTACCTGTCTGGGACTGGATACTATTCCTATTACCTTTCTAAAAGGAATTTCCTATGAAGTGGCAGGAATTCTTAGCTTACTATATAATGTCAATTATGGCAGGAGTAGCTATCCAAGAATGGAAAGAGACTACAGTAATCCCAATTCATAAGGAGGATCAAGGCAGGATGTGAACACTACAGACTGATAAGTCTTACTTCCTGTATTGGGAAAATCCTGGAAAAATGGGTTTTATATCGAATAAATGAACATGTTGCAAGAAATAATCTGAGTGATATAACTCAATATGGTTTTACATCTTGCAGATCATGTCAAAGTAATTTAATAAATATTTTTGAGCCAAATAGTGCGGCATTGGATGCTGGCCTACCAGAGGACATAATATTCCTTGATTTTGAAAAGGCATTTGATTCTGTGCCCCATAGAATATTGATACAATGCCTATTTCATATTAAACTTCAACATAATCTTATTATGTGGATTAGGTCATGGTTAATAGATAGAAGACAATGGCTCAGATATTCAAAAGGGTAGCGGCATACGCCACAGGGTTGCGCGTTAACTCAAAAATGCGCCATTCTGCAATATTCAGAAGGGGCCAGTTACGCACTGAAAACATGCTGAGCAACAGCGCATGGAAATGAAGGCATGCAAATCAAGGGGCGGGTCCATGCATAAAGTGCGAATGCGATATCTGAACACTTGGCGCAATGCGCAAGAGTGGCTTAGCCGAAGTTGCGTAGCACCGGATTTGAGCCAAAATAAAAGAGCCAAGGAAGGCGCAAGAACTCAGCAGGCCGCAAACTGGGGGAGAGACAGAGAGAGAGAGAGAGAGAGAGACAGGAGCTGGAAGGGCAGAGAGGGACAGTGGGTCCAGGAGGACAGAGAGGCCAGTGGGGTGCCCGTGCAGTGGAAGCAGCAGTGGGGGCAGCGGGGTAACACAGGAACAGCAGCTGGGGGCAGAAGCCAGGGAGATGGACAGTGTCAGCTACACCTGGAAGCTGTAATGAGAGGAGTGAGACACCATGCTGTAGGGGACGTGGTCACGGAGGGGCCAGTCGGTGGTATGCCCCGACAGGCGGTATCGCCTGCACATCAGCTCGAGCTGTACACAGATGTCAAGATTGTGGCCCGTACCGCCTGAACAGGGCAATACTGAGACGGCTCTGCGAGCTGTGCAGTGATGATGGAGGCACCCTCACGACGGAGTCATGCCTGTCCGTGGAGACCAAGGTGACAGCCTGCATGTGCCTGCTCACCACGGGCACCTTCCAGAGGCCGACAGGGGACACCACAGGCATTACACAGTCGGCCATGTCACGCATCCTCACCCACCTCACAAGACTGCTGCCTCCATGCTGCGGAGTACATCCATTTCCCAGCACCGCGGCAGAGCGCAGACAACAAACATGCAGGAGTTCCACAGGGTAGCACATATGCCTGGGGTGCTAGGGGCCATAGACTGCACCCATGTGGCCATTCGATGCCACCTGGCCCCACGGCCAGGCATATCAGAACCGAAAGGGTTTTCCAGTGTCAACTGCCAGGTGGTGTGTGATGCCACTGGGCGCATATCAATGTCTGTGCCACACACCTGGCGGAGCACATGATGCTTCATATGGCACCAGTCTGCACTGTGCCATCGATTCGAGAGTGGGAACATCCCACGGGTCATCTAGTGGGTGAGTACACATGTATGGAATGCAAACTCTGTGCAAGGGTGGAATGACACAGGTGCCATGGTAGTGGCACACAAGGATATGGGCAATATGGACCTGACATGACACTGATCTCCACTATCTCCACACAGGTGACTCGCGGATACCCACCCGCCCTGGCTGCTCACACCATACCGGCGCCCACGCACCCCAGCGCAGCTAGGTTTCAATGAGGCACATGCCGCAACACGTAACATCATAGAGCGGGTGTTTGGGATGCCAAGGCATGCTTCCGATGCCTGGACACCTCGGCGAGCTCCTCACAGTACAGCCCCCAAAAGGCCTGTGGGATATTCCTGGCCTGTTGCATCCTGCACAACATGGCCAAAGACCATGGGATAGCCGTCAGGTCCAAGAGGGGGACAGCTGGGGGACGCCAGTGGCGCTGAGGATGTGGGTGATGAGCAGCCCCTAGGGACGGAGGGACCCCGACTGACCCGGGCAGGCCCAGCTGCACTGGGACACCATTGCAGAAGAGCACCATGCCCAACACAGGTAAGTCAAGGGACATGTGCAGGCAACACTGTCCATGCGCAAACCACAGGCACACAGGGAACACACTGCATGAAGGTCTGGGGAGTTGAAGGTTCCAGGCATACCAACACACCATCAGAGAGGGGAGCACCATGGACACACACACACACCAGGCAGCATACATGGGCAGCAGCACAGCACTGCGGAAATGACATTGCCAACACACAGCACCACCAACCACCCCACCACCTGGACTGTCCATGTACGTGTGTCAGACCTGGGCACCTTGCACCTTGTGTACAGTAATGCAGGCATCATCATGCACACGCACCTGTGGACAGCAGTTGGGGAGAGTGCAGGTGGTCCGTGTGTCAGCTTGGTGAGCAGAGCACCCAGCAGTGCACTGCCCACCATGACACACATTGCACACAGGCAGCACCAGACAGGGCCTGCACTGGGAGACAGTTCAGTCAGGTAGCACTGTCCCACGGCACCCGATGCGTGGGTGGCCCCGCCATGGCCCAGCAGCACTGGCAGGCTGAGCAGGGGCCACATCGGGTGGTGCTGGTGCACCACCAGGGGTCCCACTGCGCGAACGCGACCTTGCCCGCACAGGGGTCTGCATCCTGCCAAACAAACTTGCACCAGGGGTGCTCAGGATGCCCACAGCAGAACCCGGCGTTGACAGGCCTGGTGTTGCACAACACCGGGAATGGGGAGTGGAGAGCGCACTGTGTGGGGTGTGTGGTACAGGGGCACCTGACAGTGTGGCCAATGCGTCCGCAACAGAGACCACTGCCTGGGTCAGCCTGTCAATGGCAGCGGTCACATCCATCTGCATAAGGACCAGCTCGGCTCGGTCCCGAGCACACTCCCTGCTATGCCGCTCCACGGACACAGACAGTGCCTCCACGGACCTTGCAACCCGCCCTGCAGCTGTACCGAGTCCTGCAGCAGGCGGGTGTGCGCATCCAATGGGTACTCGCGCCCTAATGGCATCGTGACCCTCAGGTGGACGGTCCTGGTGCACAGCACCCTTGAGGGTGGGGCGCTGTTTGCCAGGACCAGGTATGGGCGGATCAGAGGGTGGTGGACATGTGCCACTGCTTGACACTGTACCCCAGACCTGGTGTGCAACTGCTGCTGCTGCCCTCCAACTGCTGGAGCCCCCAGGTCCACCTGTTCCACCTCCGCGGCTGACAACAGTGCCAGACACCTGCACAGCCACCGGTGCTGCCCACCAGTGCTGACAGGCACAGCCTGGGACTGTGCCAGCATGCTGGCACACAGGTGAACCAGGAAGGCCAGGGCACGTGTTGGCCTGCCATGTGTCCGCCATGGGACACACCTATCACTGCCCATTGCAGGCCTGTTATCATCAATGGTGCAGGTGCGTACATGCTATAGGCACAGCATGCTGACATACCTGCATGCCAGACTGCTGTGACACAGGCTGTGCACCCCTGCACCCGTATCACTGACACCCGAGTTGTTGGCCCAGCGTGCATGCTGCTGCAGTGCCTGCAGGCTGGTGGCGGAGGTGGATGCTCCGTCCTCCACGTCCAGCAGGTCTGCCTCACTGTCTGGACCCACCACCACCACCGCCTCCTGCAGATGAACAGGATCTGTAACAGAAAGAGAGTACATGTGAGTGCATGAACAACAGCCCCCCAACAACATCACCATGTCATACCGCAGTGATGGGCTTCCACCTGTCTGGAATCCTCTGCCTGGTACGCCCGCAATGGCACTCGGCTGCATGGCCGTGACCAGTGTCTCCTCTGTAGGGGTCAGCTGCAACACCACTGGTGGGCCCCCACCAGTGCCAGCATCGTGTCACCCTGAAGGCTGCCACCTTCTCCTTCAGCCTCCTGCGGTCAGTCCCCATCTTCTTCCTGCATTCCTGCATGGAGCGCTGGTGGCTTCCGTGCAGGTTGACAGCCCGAGCTACCCCTCCCATGCAGCTGCACGCTCCTGAGGGGTGCCCTCCATCCACTCAATGTTGGCTCATCCTCCAGGTAGGCCTGGAGAGGCCTCTGTCTCGCCGTGGTGAAGTTCGCCTCCTCACGCCCGCCGTCCACACCCTTAGCTTGGCTCTGGTCAGTCATGGTGATCTGTATGGGTGGAAGTGGACACCTGTCACTGTGCAGTCGACAGCATTTCCCCATGAGCATAGCTGCCGGCCCGGGGGTGCAGAAGCCCCCCCCGTTTCCTCTCCGCATGGCAGATACTGATAGAAAGGGTGCCCTTTGTCCCTTTCTAAGTGCCATTTTCATGCTCAGCCCCCTCAGCCTTTATCATCCTCCGCCCATGAGCATTGTCCTGAGCATCACACAGCATGTAACTCACCTCTCACCTGCAGTAACCAAATCTGGCCAGCACAACCCACAGTCGCATTTTTATAGTGCAACACATGCAAATGAGGTGTGGCTCAACTTTAATGACATGCTAATCGCGCCACTGCGCCTTTGAATGGCTGATCAGATGATTTGCATATGTCGGCTGAATATCACGTATTTGCGCTTTGCGCAATACAGAAGGTCCGGCTGAGCCAATGGCGCAGGTTTGTGGCTGCGTGCTACACCGCATTGCACATGCCCAGACAGCTTACGCATGTGTCTATCGTGCTGCAGACCTGCTGAGTGCGATAGGCGATTCAGGCCATGGCCACCATTGTGCCAGTGGTGCTACAGCACTGGGCACTATATGGCGCTGTGGCACTACTGCGCGATAGTCCACTGTGGCACTGGTGCTCAGCTTGGCAGTCGCGCAGGATGCCTATATCGTCCCATGGTGCTGTGCGTAGCCTTGTGTCATTGCCGTGACCTTGTGTATGCCCTCTGACCCCTGGCGCTGTTGGCATGCCATGTGTATCGTTCCATTGCGCTGTCCGTGACAGCGCCGATGTAGTGGATGGCGCTGTTCGAACAGCGCGATTGGAGCCTGTGGTGGTCTATTGTGCAACAACCCACGTCGGGGTTACGGTGCAGCGGGCCATATTGCCTGCTGTAAAGTTGGTGCCATGGCTAGGAGGAGGGCGGTGTCCTGGAGCCAGCTTGAGTGGCCAACCTGGTGGCTCTGGTGGAGCCCCACTGTGAGGCACTCAGCGGTGAGGCCCCTCACCATGCCTAGGGACCCACGTGTGGCAGGAGGTGGCCACTGACCTGGTGGAGGTCACTGGGTCAGCCGGTCTGCTGAGCAGTGCCGCACGGTACAGTGACCTCCGCCGAGGGAGCCGGAACTCTTGACGTGGCTGCGCTCACATGCAGGGTGGGCGTGGTGCCTAGGCCAGGTGAGTGTACCATCTATGCACCTATTTTCTGTAGGGTGTGTGTGTGCTTGGGTGGCTGTGCCTAGGTGTGTCAGTGTGCAGCTGTGCGATGGATGGTTATGGCTGTGTGGGCAGGCACTCACTGGGGCAGGGGGCACTTGCTTTTGAGTCACACTGATGTTTGTCTCAACATATGTCTCTACAGGCCGGATTGTGAGGACACAGGGCCAGGGTGACGTGCTATGCCAGGGCCCCGTGCCGGGGGTACAGCCTCAACAGCAGCAGCAGCACGCCAGACCCAGCTGCTGGAGGAGTGTGAGTATCATTACTTATGGATGCTATTGCATGCTGGGGGCAAGACCACCAGCCATGCAGGACACAACCAATGGGGAGGTCATAATTCCACTATACAAAACACTAGTGAGTCCCCACACTGGAGTACAGTGTACAGTTCGGACCATACCTACATATGGACATGGACTGGGTGGAGAGGGTTCAGAGGAGGCGACATGGATGGTGCATGGATTGCATCACAAGTCCTATGCAGACAGGTTGACGAACTGAATATGTACTCCTGGAGGGGAGGAGGGTGGGGATATGATGGGGACATACAAGTATCTTACAGGGGGGAACAGAGTGCAGGAAAACAATATCTTTAAGCGTAAAGGATGTTCCAGGACTAGAGGGCATGGGATGAAGTTGGAGGGGGGACGATTCAGAGGAAACATGAGAAAGTATTTCTTCACAGAATAGGTGGTGGACAAGTGGAACACCCTGCCAGAGGAAGTGGTGGGGGCTGACTTGGTCACGGGATTTATGAATGCATGGGTTGGCCATAAAGGAATTCTGAGGTCAGGTAAGGGGAACAGACTTATAGGACAACAGAGTGAACTTGCAAGGTCAAATGGACAGACTGGGTGTCCCATAGGCCCTTATTGCCGACACTGTCTATGTATCCATGTATGTCGGCATGACACAGGTGACCTGCATCACAGTGCAGTATCACGGCACGCCTGTGTATGCATCACTGGTGGTCCAGGCATGCACTGGGCACATAGCTGTGTAACTGGCATCGCACCACGTTGCCACATCACTTGCCAGCCTAGTTTGTACCTGTGATTGACATGGGCAGTGTGTGGTGGTGCGTATAGCTGGTGCTGCCTGTTTGTGATGGCCATGTGCATGTTCACTGTGGGTGGGTGCATGCCATCACAGGTGGGACATTGGGCCATATGGCTTGCAGGTTGGGTGGTGTTCAGGGTTGTGGTCAGTCTCAGCCATTGACTGTGTTCCCATTTTCCTAGGCCTCGAGGTACCAGAGGATGTCCCAGTATCTTCGCACCTCAGCCAGGTTGCAGATCAGAACCAGGAGATCCTGCAGGCCATACAGCGCCATGGTGATCGGGAAGGAGCCACAGGAGGGGCGCAGCAGGGGAGGACCAGCAGCCAGCTGGGCCATAGCTCACATTCCTTCCCACTTCTCCCATCCCTATCACCCCTGCCTTCCTCTCCAAGTTGTTATTTCCCCTTGAACACCCCTGCCTTTACCTGTCCCTCCCACTTGTACATAGTTTCACTTGGTTTTGTGATTAGTCCTTTAAATATACATTTCTATTTTGATATGAATACTGTGTTGGTCTCTGATTTGCAGCTGGCTATGGGTGCTCAGTTGCAGGGTGTACATGCCATCTGGGCTGGTATGGTCCTGGGTATGTGTGTGTGTGTGTGCATGTGTGCATGGGGAGGTATCTCCAGCATGGCAGTGCCTTCGGTTGGTCTTGCTGCTCTGCCACCCACTGCTGGGTGCACAGGGTGTGTCTGGCTTGTAGGCTTCTGTGTTGCATGGGGCTGATGAGTGCTGGGGACTGCATGGTTTCCTGAAGTGCCAGTCACTGCACATGGGTGGTGTCTTGGGGTCACAGTGCAGGGTGCGCTGGCATACGGGGGCCTGATGTGCACTGTGGTTGTCAACCCCCTGTGTGTGGCACTCTCTGCCTGCCAGTGGTTGTGCTGGGGTGTCAGGGCTCTGCTATGCTTTGTTGGCTTGTCCCCATGGGCATGTGGATCATCCATCCCACCCCCAGTGATGCTGTGCTTGGGGTGTGCCGGTGTGGTGTGGGTTCTGCAGTGTGTTCCTGTGCCCATGTGTGGCATGGCTGGCGGTGGGCCCCAGCCTGCCTCCCTGGATGTGCAGTTCCATTTGCTCTGGGGGCTGTGCTTGCACTATGGCAGCTCTGGAATGCTCAGCTGAGCTTCATGGTTGGCGCCATAAGCGCCAACATTTTGGCTCAACTTCTCCTTCCTGGTTGCTTGTGATAGCGCGGTATGTGCGATATTCAGGCGTTGGTTGCTTGCGCTATTGCTCTGCTCCATGTTTGAATATGCACCTGTTGCGCATTTGCGCAACTGGTTTGTGCTTGCTCCTGCTGTTGCGCTACTTTTGAGCGCAGTTTGAATATCTGGGCCAATGTGTCTCAATAAAGGGCTTTAAATCCCCATGGAGTACAGTTACTAGTGGAGTGCCACAGGGTTCAGTGTTGGGTCCAGTATTGTTCAATATACTTATATCCTCAATGAAAACCACACAGGATGTTTGGCTAAATAAATAAGCTGACGACTGTAAATTGGGATGTATAGTGAATGATATAGAATCTGTACATTCGTTACAAAAGAATTTGGATGACTTATTTAAATGGGATGAATTAAATGGGCTAGTCTTTAATGTATCTAAGTGCAAAATTATGCATCTGGGAAAAGAAAACAGATTGTATAATAATTACATAAATAAAAATCAGTTAATAACCGTTACCTCCGAAAAAGATCTAGGAGTTATTATTACCAATGATTTTAAATTCTCCGAACACATTAATAAAACAGTAAACGAATGTTATAGATTGATGAATTGTATTTTTAAAAATATTAAGAGTAGAGAAGCAGAAGTACTATTACCAATCTATAATAGCATTATTAGACCACATGTTGATTACTGTTCGTCCTTTAGTGCACCAACGTTAATTGAACAAAAAGTGAAGGTAGAAAAGATACAGAGAAGGTTCACTAAGAAAATAAAAACTTTTGAGTGCATGGACTATGGTGATAGACTAAAAGGTCTTAACCTATATTCACTAGAATATTGTTCCTTATGTGAAGACTTGTGTTTAATCTATAGGGCATCTAAGGATGGTGCCCTTTTTAAGACCCTTTGTCTTGAATGGTATCCTACCGAAGTGAATACTAGGTCTCATAAGTTAAGATTACAATATTTCATAAATAAAACAGTAAGGAGAAATCTTTTCATTACCCAGAGAGTTATTCCCTATTGGAATTCTTTGTCTCATGAAGTAGTATTTAGTTCTAATTTAGACCAGTTTAAATCAAATTTAGATACCTTTATGGGTGAATCAAAATATAAGTTCCACTTTAGTTAAGGGTGGCGAGTTCTTTTTGGGCTGGTCCCTCGAACTTGTACACTACTTATGAACCTACCTAGGAACTTATATGTAGCCATATCTGTAGTAGTGGTGAACTAACAGCTGAGGATTATGACAGGCGTGAGAGGATGATGATTTTGAATTGTTGTCAAGTGGTGGTCAGAGCAGCAGCAGTGGTAGTGGTCTATGCAGTATGTCTAGTACTAAGTGCAACATCAACCTCTGTGCTTAAAATGGGGAAAATAACTTCATTTGTGGACTTGTCACCTGTGCTCCCCTTTTCTTCACATGTCAAAGCACCCCACCCATGGCCGTTCACAAAGCACAGTGATTTGGCACACCCCATGCAAAACGGGTTATAACTAGTCCCACGTTGCAGAGTCTTTTTGCTCTGAACATGAAATACTAACTCAATCATGCAGTGTCATGTGAGCTGAATGCTGCTGTAGTGGAAATGCTGGCAATTGACCTGTTACCCTTCTCCTTTGTGGAGAATTCTGGAATCCGGCTTTTTGTGGCACACGCCTGTCCCAAATGGAAAGTCCCATCCAGGGCATACTTTTCCACCAGTGCTGTCCCAGAGTTATACCGAACTGTGACAGAGTCTGTAAAACATGCCCTTCAACATTCCTCCTCACTATTTATCCACTTAAGTATGGATATGTGGATGAGTGGCAAAACAGTAGGCAGTTCATATTTGTGTATTACTGCACACTGGGCACAGATACCGGGGGGTTGTCTGTACTGGTGGTATTGGAAATCAGTGTAGTAAGGCAGACTGTTGTGGTAGCAACCTTCCTGGAATTCAACAGCATGCAACACTTGCAATGTGAAGTGTGGCTGGTTCCCACACTGGTGAACACATGCTTGACTTGCTACTGACCAAAACTGATAAGTGGCTACACCCCCTGTCCCTGAAAGCTGGCTTTATAGCTTGTGACAATAGCTCAAACATGGTGAAATGTATTATCGATGGTGGCTTTGTTTGGGTTCCATGCATGACCCACTGTTTAAATCTCATGATCCAGGAGTTTCTGCAGCATCCTGACATCAAGGAAATATTTACAGTTGCAAGCTGCATCTGTGCACACTTTATACACACTGGAAAGGCCCGTGACCAACTCCGGCAGCTGCATGTTGAAAACAGCCTCCCTCAGCATCGCCTCAGGCTGAAAGCTGTCACTCACTGGAACTCAACTCTTTACATGGTAGAGAGGTTCTATGAACAATACAAAGCCAACTTGGAATACCTAGTCATGCACACTAGCCATGACACTTTGGGGGCCTTGATGTCTATGACAACAGAACAGTGGAGCCTCATGGACTCAGTGATATCAATTTTGAGGCCCTTTGAACATGCCCCACAGGCAGTGAGTGGCGACACTGCCTCCATAAGCCAAGCCATTCCACTGCTGCAGGTGCTGATGCAGACTTTGTTGAATCTGCAGCATAGCATTGATGTGTCTGGAGATTGTTCAAGCAGTGCATTACTTAAACACATGCTGACAGTATTGGACTGCAATTGCCACATTGCAAGTATTCTGCAAAGCGCCAAATTCTGAATAGCAACAATGCTAGACCCACGATACAAACATGGAATAGCATCCTTACTGGAGAGAGGGCCTGAACAGTTTAAAAATCTCAGTGGAGAACTGGTGCGATTGGTTCATGGGGCACAGAAGTCACATGCCAAGTTCTGCAAACCACAGCATGACAAGGCTGAAGGTCACTGTGGACTACTAGGCACATCCAGTAAGATGGCTGTGGGTCCAGGTGGGATGTCAGCAAAACCGGTTGCCATTAACCCACTTTGGGGTGCCTTGTCCCAAGTGGGAATCTGTGGCATCGATGAAGCCAGTGAACAGAAGAATGAGTCAATAACAGGACTGCGACAGCACAGAGAATGGTTGACTCATATTTGTCTGAAAAATGCATCTGTCAGTAATTGACAATCCACTGCTGTACTGGAGTAGAAAGGTGAGTGAATGGCCAGAGCTGACTTCAGTGGCACTGAAGTACCTGACCAGCCCACCCTCCAGTGTAAGTGTGGAGAGGGTATTCAGTTCTGTGGGGGGAAATAGTGACCATCGTACCAACCTCTCACCGACAAATGTCAGCATGTGGACATTCATAAACATGAATGAAGGTCACATACCACCTCAAACTACCATATCTGTGTTTGTACCCTGTCACATTGATGGTTGTGCTGATGATGTGGGAGAAGCAGATCATCCTGGTGGCAGCATCAGCCGGGTGACCATTGAGGTTGATGATGCAATCATGGACAAAGAATTTCCTACTAGGCACAGTTCCAACCTTGATGACTGTGAGGGCAGCTTCCTGTTTGATAAGGATGAGGTTGATGTTGCTGGTGATTAAGTTAATGGTTTTAAAGGCTGTCACATTTTCTTAATGGTAAATTTTTTGTTTTTCATAAAATAAAACCAGCGTTCTTGACTCAGTCTCATTCCATAATTCAGATTGGCACAAATAATGCCCCATAACAATCATTTCATTTTACCTTCCCCTTGGTATATCTTCTGATTCCATTTAAAGAACAGGTACCCACTGTCAGGTGCCCCAGCCCCCCCTCACATATATATAATAGCCAACTTGCTCCACTGTTGAGTGGTGTAATAAAAATTCCATGTGCTTCCCTCCAGCTAAAAAATTTTAGCACCCCGAATGTGCACCCCTATAAAAACTGAGCTGTGCCTGACATGAACCCAGGGATGTGCCCCCAGCCCCCTTTTGTGATGTCAGAAAATGAAGGCTGTGTGGGTACTCCATAGACCTGTATTGGTGCCATGTTGTCAATGACTTTTATTACTATTTAGAGTTGCCACTTGGAAAAATGAAAGTGACCCCGCCAGTAAACAATGATTGTTACTACAGTGGTTGCTCTTATTTTTATACATGGCATCTCTAAATCATACTAAAAGCCACAGAAATATCACATACATACATACTAATGGAATGCACACTCAGTATTCGTTTTCTGACATCACAAAAGGGGGCTGTGGGTACGTCCCTGGGGCGTGTCAGGCACGGCTCTGTTTTTACAGAGTTCACATTTAGGGTGCTATAACTTTTTAACTGGAGGAAAGTGCATGGAATTTTTATTACACCACTCAATAGTGGAGCAGGTTGGCTATTATATATGTGTGAGGAGGGCTGGTAACCTGAAAGTTGGTATCTGCTGTTTAACAGAATGTGTGCTGTCATTAGCAAACACAGTCAGACTCTTAAACACAACTGTCCATTTGTAGTAGGCAGTAGCCACTTATATCCTGCCATTTAAAGATATCTTCCTCCTGAGTGCCACTGAAGACTGTAACACACCATATCCAGCCACCTGGCCGTCTGTCTGAAAGTGAGGGAGAATGTGTTCCTCTGCCCATGACCAGAAGTAACCCTCAGCCAGCTAAAGCCACAAGCTGCTATGCCAGTGAGAGGGAATGTGTTCCTGTGACCAGGACCTGCCAGAAGGAGCCCACATCCAGCCACTGCCACCATGCTTCTTATTATAAGTAGTTTACAGTGAGTATGTACTTATTTGTCATACTATGGAATTTCCTTAAGCAGTGTGAATGCTTCCTTTAACATTTTAGAGATGTACTTGAGAAACATATACAGTCAACTTTTTTTTTTTTACCTGTTTCAGTTTCAAACAATGTAACAGTCCGGAGGACAGGAGTACTGTCTACAACCACCTATAGGATATCAGTTTCAGGTAAGTATATCAATCTTATTTCATCACTTTTAGGTATTTCATTTTTAAAGCCAGTGTAAATCATACAATTTAGGTGACATGTATGACAGATAATATATTTTTCATGCACATCAATCACTGGCTTACTTCAGAATGCCATGGGTTGAACAAAGTTTTATCTGGGTCATGACAAGATGTCTTGGAATGTAACTTGAGTTAATACACTGGGACAGTGCATGTCATATGCACTAAACTTGTTATTGGTCTTGGTGTGGTTTGCTAATAGCTTGGTATCTGTTAAGCAGGATATAACAGACAGTAACTGCCACACTTAGAACAGCATGTTAGTGCAATGAAGTATGAACTATTTATTCTTCGACTGTTTGCAGGTAACATTTCAGTGCTGTGTGCTGTCATGGTGCTTTCTTCAAATAAGAACACATTCAACTGGTATGAATATGGAAGATACAGAAAACCTGTAAAGAAATCAAAACAAAACCAGTCACTAAACTTGCTTCCAAATGATAACCCCCAAAAAAAATACTAACTTTCCTGGCTTGACAGTTTTCCTACAGCAAATTCTTCAGCAAGCCAAAAAATGAGCAACCAAAGTATGTCTGGGTGACCTGTGAGAGAAAAACAGCAATGATTACATAGATATAGATATAGATATAGATATAGATATAGATAGATATAGATATAGATATAGATATAGATATAGACAAAAGAACCTCTGTGTGCAAGCACTGAGGCAATGGTTACCCCAAAGGGCATTGGCCGGGAAGCCAAGTTTCAAAGAAATACAAAATCACACATGCCATAATAGGAGACTATGGGGAAACTCTGAGTGGTACTCAATGAAAACATATGACATTAATATCCCTATGCACCACAAAAGTTATCATGCGCCACTGGTTAGACCAGAACATCCCAACGTACACAGAGTGGTTAAAAGAGATGCTTTTCGCTTTACAAGCTGAAAACATCATCGCTCATATGACAAAGAGGCCGCAATACTACCAGAAAGTATGGGCACCTTTACATACTTTATTGACCATTTAACAGCCAATGGGGCACTGAATAATATAATAAAGAGGGAGAAGGGAGAAGGGGAAGGGGAGGGAAGGGAAGAAGGAAAAGAAAGAAAAAAGAAAGAATTTCGTTACCTTTCTCCTCCTCCTTTTTCTTTTTCCTTTTATCTCACGAATACTATTATCTGTGACATTGTAACATTAATCTTGGCCCTTTCTAACTATTGTACCTGGGCTAATGAAAGTATAGGCTAGTGCTACTGCATACCTGATGGGGTAGGGGAGAAGGGGGGAGGGCACTGGGTAGAATTATGGGGGGAGGTAGGAGGAAGAATAAGGGCATGTTATTGTAGGCCAAAGGATTGTAAGTAATTACGATTATGACTACAGCTCTACTAGATACTTTCTTGTAGTTTGTAAGCATTTAATATTGTAAAAGAACTTTAACCTACAACATTTGTATGTGTTAATGTAACATACTTCCTGGTCTAATGTTTGGAACATATGAGTTGTTAACTCTACCTACAAATAAATCATACTCAATTTGCAAAATCACACATGCTTCCGGCACATAGGTTCTTTGTCTTTTAACTTGTTATTTGTTTTAATTGGGTTCACCACAACATAACCCAGATAGACCATCTTAGGGTAGCTGGTTCATTTCACTGGGGTGTCAAACAGATGAGGCATACTAATGAGCCCTGGTAGGATGAAATATGTGTCTATGTCTTCTGTTGATACCCTTTGCAAACTGTGTGAGAGATCTTTCGGCACCATGCATTTTTGCTTAAAGTTGAACCAGCAAAATATTCTGTTGTGATTTGCATTATGGGGGCATGTGTGATTTTATATATATATATATATATATATATATATATATATATATATATATACACAAAACATCTGGTTCTGTGTAAAACATGAGCGCGCAAGATACAGTAACTTACCAATAGTAGTATGAGTACACACACACTTATATAGGGCATCGTGTTATAACCAGCTCAGCAGATTGTCTGACCGCCATTGCATCATCACATCATTGTTCACACCATGGTCATCTGTGGCTATCATCATCATTTGGCAAGACACTGTGCATCAGCCCAGTCAGCGCAGGCAGCAGAAGATAGAAGTACAGGAGCAGCAGCAGGTGCCATAGTTGTTGTGGGAGTGGGTGCAAGCATACATCAGTGCATCAGGAAATAATTGAGAATTTTCTTAACATTTTATCATGTGATTTCTCTTCATCTGGATGCTGGCATTTTCAGGACATTTTGACAACAGTAAAAAATTGTAAGAATACTGGCCAAAAACAGTTTAAAGAAAATAACTTTAAAAAATGGTGTCCTTCCCTTCCTTATATTCTTACTTAATGAGCTCTGTTTACCAACAGGAAATATTTTGGGGGGCTCAGTAATGTTTTCTTCCTGTTGTGGGTTGTTTGTGGAAAAGCAGCAGTGAACAGTTCAATAATCTGCTAAACGGCATGTGTGCACTGTTAGGTGCCCACTGCCCAGACCTTGAAAACAGATATGATAGCTGACTTGGTCCACTTTTGATGGTATAAATAATATATACTGTATATATTATTTGTACCATCATTAACAGTGGACCAAGTCATCTATCATGTGTGTTTTCAGGGGGCTGGGCAGTGGGCACCTGACAGTGCACACATGCTGTTTAGCACATTATTGCACTGCTCACTGCTGTTTTTCCACAAACACCACACGACAAGAAGAAAACATTACTGAGCCCCAAAAATATTTCCATTGTTAAATAGGGCTTATTACAGGGAATATAAGAAAAGGAAGAACACCATCTTTATAGGTTATTTTCTTTAAACTGTTTTTGGGCACTCTGCTGCAATTTTTTGGGGAAACAAGGTTGTGAGAAAGAAAGCTGGAACACAAACTTTAAATTATACACCAAACAATGCACAATGGGGAGGGGGTACTAACAACAACAAAAATGGAAAGTGACCTGTATCAGATGACCTAAAGGTAGGCAAGAAATGAGAGAAGGCAGTAAGGATGGCTGGGGGGATGCTGGGATGCACTGGAGAGGCATCACCTTAAAATCAGTAGTTTTTATCCCTCTGTTCAGATATTTGGTGAGACCTCATCTGGAGTACAGCATGCAGTTATGTAGAGCATATCTCTGCAAGGACATAGACAGAATGGAGGCTGTACAAGGAGGGCAACTAAAATGTTGCAGGGTATGCACCAGAAGCCAGACAAAGAGACACTTAAGGACATTATGTGTAACCACAAGGAAGGGGGCATGATAGAAACTATCAAGTGCGAAAAGGAATCAACAGCGTACAAGAGGGTAGCATCATCCAGAAAAGATGTACGAAGAAGGGGCACAGATAGAGGCAACATCAAGAACTATTTTTCACAGAGGTGGTGGAGCAAGGACAAACTAAAACTAATGATCAATGTCATAATGGGACAGCAGCAGTTGAAGCATCCCCATAATTTGCAACTGGTACCCTCAATTCAATCCAACTGCTGCTCAGCATTGTCAAGATGGTGAGTTAACAGCCTCAACTCACTTCACATCAGGCCCAAATCAGCCTGTGTGGCAGGTAGTTGGAGAGGGTCACCACCATCATCATCTGCTGCAGGCTGTGGTGGTGGAGCAGCCACTTGATCCATGGCCTCCCCAATTCACACCACCACGTGCATGTGCCACCTCTTGCCCAGTAGGGCCAGCAGGTGCATTCCTGCCCTGTTATGCAACCTTGGCCTGCCACTCTCATGGTGGTAGTTGTACAGGTGGGTGTGTTGACCACTTGTGCCAAGGTGAGTTCCTTTGAGGCCATTGCACTACACTACTGTCCCCAGGCAGTGTAGTGAAGAACTCCCACACTAATGAGGTGTGGGGAGGACCGGGCACAGGCAGAGGGGGACCCCAGGTGTTGTTGGAGCTGGCTGCTGTTGCACAATTGGGGCCAGGGGTGCAGAAAACTGCTGCTGTTGCTGTGACTGCTGTGGCTCCTCCTTCCTGACCTACTGCTGCT
This sequence comes from Neoceratodus forsteri, assembly GCA_016271365.2. Classification (NCBI taxonomy): domain Eukaryota; kingdom Metazoa; phylum Chordata; order Ceratodontiformes; family Ceratodontidae; genus Neoceratodus; species Neoceratodus forsteri. The sequence goes on from CM028129.1 coordinate 6,473,655, forward strand.
GAGCCACTGGAGCAGGGGCCCTAATAGTTGGTGACACTGGGGACGCACTGGTAGGTGCTACCGGATGTGGTGCTTCCATGACATCAAGTCCACTACCTCCTGCTTTGGGCGGGAACACTAGTCAAGATGGTACTCCAGTTCAAACGCAGCCTGCCACCACAACACCATCTCCTCCACTATGTCAGTGAAAACCATCCCCCCCCCCATTCTGGTCTCGCTGTCTCTCTCTCTCTCACATACACACACAAAAATAACAATTAACAAATACTGCACACACAATTCCAGACAACAAATAGGCTTTTAAATACAAAAAAAAAAAGAAAGCTAATTAGAACAAAAATTAAAAGATTTAGTAGTTTTTGGATTTAGTCTCTTCTTCTCTCTCTATTCAATCAGCTCTTTCTCCTACATGGTGAAAGTGAAACTCACTTTCTTGCATGATTTACTTCCTGCCTGAAGCATGTGACCTATAGACTCTGAGACTGTGTGAGCCATGTGATCTGTGGGCTGTTCTCACTCTGCCTTTAAAGTGAAGTAAGGTGGAGTGAGCAACACAAAGTCTTTATTATATGGCGAAGTGGCAAAATGGGGGTTTCCTATAGGTGCTTCGCGTAGCCTTGGGGCAATGCCAAGTGGGCTGCTTCACCCCCACTACGCAGGCAAATTAAAACTTTTCTGCATCTCTACTTCTACCCTCACAGAGGAGTTTCACACCACCCGGAAGTGGTTCCTCAAAAACAGGCTCCTAGTTAACATCAAGAAAACAAAGGCTCTGATGTTTGGGTCCTAACCCAGGCTCACCAAATGGCAGGGTTGGGGCTCTAACCCTTGAACATTCAATCACTGGATGGGACCACCCTGGAATAACTAACTGCTGTCAAATACCTGGCCTTTTCAGACCACATGGGCTCATGGACAGATCAGTGAATCAGAAACTGGGTGCCTGCCTCCTGCTAAAGGATCTTATAATCCCTGAATTATGGTTGGCCATAGATCAGGGTATACTACTCCCACTTCTGGACTACTGTACCCCTATTTATACCCAAGTCTTGTCTGCCAACCTTTACAGACTCAACACAACTTACAACATCATCTGTAGGTTTGCATTGTTGGCCCTTTATTCCACTCTGTGACAGGGTAACCCCTATCATGGGTGGGTGCCCTGGTAAGGAGATATAGGTCTTCCCTTATGCCACCCCTCATTTATTGCTAACTGTAGGAGTAAAAGTGCATTAGTGCATTTAAAGAAATAAAATGCATGAGAAAATGCATTTAGTGCACAGAATGGAGAATAGAGTGCTGCAGTGCAGCCACATATAGAAGACAAGTAATGGTTTAAAATAATTATCCCAACAGTAAATGCTGCCTGCCATATAAAGTGCAAATTGCTAGAAAGGGATTAAACACGAATAAAGTGTCTCAAATTCCTGAAGTACTATATAAGGTGCTAAATGCATAAAAGTGCAAGGTGCTTCTGTAAAATAGAAAAAGAAATTGTTCAGCACATGCTTTATAAGGGGCTTGTACTATTTGCCTTCACAAATATCAACGAGCTGCTAGATTTAAAGTGCAGGATGCTTTAACCAAGCTGTTTGCTGGAGCTTGAATAATGTGCTCATTGGCTTTAGGAATATAAATATGGTAAAGTGTCGAGTGCTGAAATTATGCTTGAAACAGAAAATACTTTAAGAAATGATATGGTGCCTAAATATACAGGTTAATAAAATGGATGGAAGGGTAAGGTGCAGAGATAGCTAAATTTATATATTTACAGTGGGTGAACACTAGGAGAAAACAAGCATTTATTTATTTTATTTATTGAAATGTTTCACCAGGAAGGTTACATTGAGCAACAAATGCTCATCTCACAGTATGTCCTGGGGAAAGGGGAGTGGGAACAATAAGTAATACGACAGGATACATACATCAGGAAGTTGCTTAACAGCATATAGACAGACAGTACAGGATTACAAACAACAATAGCTAATAACATTTCTAGACTAGGATACATAGCGAGAGACTGGCAGGAGGTATAGTAATAGGTACTCAGGAAGGGGTGATACAGGAGAGGTGACAGAAAGTGCTAGGTTGCAGAAAGTGCTAGGGTTGCAAGAGGGGTTAGGAAGGGGGGCATATCAGGCCCAGCTGGAGGAAGGAGGAGGTGTAGTCCAACAGCCAGGCATGAAGTGCCTTTGGTACTGAGCTCTAAATGGGGCCAGTCTGTAATTTAGCCCCAGGCTGTGTTTGTTCCAGAGAATGCTCGTTTTTTGGTATGTTAACCCCACCCCCCATTTTAAAAAAACAGGCACATTAAAAGCAAAAGCACTGAGATTCGTAAATGATAAAAAGGGGTTACTACAGTTCTGAGGTTTCCTGAGGGAACTTTAACGTTTTGCAGTTACCATATAAACCGAGGAAGAAAACTAAATAGTTCAGTATCTTACCTAACTGCAGAACTGCATCTGAGATTTTCTACAGGAAAGCAGCACCCTCTGCAGGCCCCTCATTATACAGCTCTCCCTGCCACTCAAAGGTAATTAAGGAGGGGCCCTAAGTTAGTTACCAGGCAATTATACATTTATGACGTTTTACTAGTCCAGTATTATACTTGATGCTTGGTTATCACATTAAATCAATGTGTAGTGTTGTATTATAATGTATGGTGGGTCACCTTGTGACTATAGACTAACCTAGCTAGTTTTCATTTGTATTTTAGTTAAGAGGTTTAGTCAGGTGACCCCCAGAAGGTAGTTAAACCTGCCACTACGGTTAAATGTTAGATAGGAGTTAGGTGGAGACTGATGGAGGTAGGAGAAAGACCTCCCAGTGGGTGGGCTACACAGGCCATACTGATTGAAGCCTAGAATATACTAAGACCAATAGCACTGGCCTTTTTTTTTCAATGACTCTAATTTTTATTTTGATGTTTTTCATGTGGTTTCTTTACATATATTCTTTCATTTTATGACAACATAAAATGACAGAATGCACTGTGATTGAGTCTGCCTTGTATGTGGCGTCCTCCTCATAGCCCTTGGGCTAAAAGCACCTCAGACAGGGTCTACACGCCTCACGTAGAAGAGCCTGCTGCCACACTCCTGAGCCCTTGCTAGCAGGTATGGCCTGGACAGAGTTCTGGGAACCCAAGGCTGCATGGCTGTCTCTGTAAATTTTCTAACTGGACTATGTCATTGCCATCGGCCAGTTTATTTAACCTTTTTTGTCCCCAATCCAGTATTGCCTCTGATATCTGGTCTGTTTTAATACTCAGTGCTGAATTTGTTCAGTTTAAAGTGTATTTTAACTGTATTTTTTTTTCCATTTGCAGATTATATTGTAAAGTTACTAGAGGGCTACAAGACGTGTAGGTTGCAATCCTCTTCCCTCCTAACACTTCTGTCCTGCATCATTCATACCTAAATTCTCTGTCTTTTGCCCCTCTCTGTAGTGTCCCTTGCGCAGTCTCCCAGGCTATCACTAGGCATACAACATGACATCCAAACCGGGGTTCGAACCAGGTACCTTTCGCTTCAAAGGCAGCAACCCTACCACTGCGCCACTGTGTCTATGACAATGTTAGGTGTCAGCAAGACCCACTCATACCTGTTCATGGTCACATTTACCACCACTGCACTCCCTCACAACACCCACCCACACAAACTAACCATACTGCTGTTGCTAACCATGTTTTCCATGCTCAGCAACAAACCCCCAGTTGCCTCTGGTATGTATACACCTTTACTGCTGGGGGAGCACCTCACCCCTCATAGCCTCCCTGTCACCCTGTCTCTCCCCATAGCTCCCCCACACCCCTCCCCTCTACTCCTCCCCATCTCTCTGTGCCTTGAGCCCTCCATGTCTGATCCTCCACTTGGCCAGCCCAGCCCTCGCGCAGCTGCCCATTCCCTGCTCATCACCTTCTATGCTTGCCAGCCACCGTTACCCGGCAAAATGCCACCAATTCATGGCCCTTGTCAGGATCTTCTACTTGCTTCTTCTACTATCTGGCAATGTTCACCCCAATCCTGGCCCAGCAGCACCCCCACCCAACTGCGGTCACCCACGGGCTCAATAGCAGCTATGAATATCTGCAGCCTGCCTACAAAAATGGCACCCCTGCAATGCTGGATGGCACAGCACTAACCAGACATTCTGGCTTTAACAGAAACCTGACTGTCAAAGACCCCAGACTCATTTGTCTATTTCTGGCTACTCTCTCATTAGGCTTGATTGTAATGGAAAGAGAGGTGGTGGTTGCACCTTCTATGTAAATGACTCACTGCATTACCAAGCCCTGCCTGTGCCCTCCCTAGACCATGGTGCCTAAGCCCTCTCAATGAAACTTTCCCCTGACCCAAACTGTACTTCTCTTACTCTCACCATCGCCTACATCCCACCCCACAGCCAATCCCCTGCTTGTAAAGCGCTCTCTGACTACCTAGCCAGCCACCCCCACAAAATGGAAAAAATCCTAGTTGGGGATCTCAACATAAACTGGCTGGTGAGCTCATCAACACATGCCAAAGATACCTTTGCTGCATTAGATATGACCCAGCTGGTATCCCAGCCTACCAGGACCAACCCCACTAATAGAACCCACACCCTACTAAATATCCTGCTCACTAATCGTCCCCATCATATTACCGACCTGGGTGTCCTACCCAATGCCTTAAGCAACCACTCTCCAATCATCTTCAGCTGGTCCTGTCAGCTACCTAAACCACCACCAAATATCACCTTTCATCATCGACTATGCCGAGGATGCATAGCCAAACTCAAATAATATCTAATTAACTGGGACTGGTCCCCTATTTCCCAAGACCAGCACATAGATGATGCATTGCACTACTTCACTACCACCTTTAATACCACCTGTGATGCTTTTGCACCAACCATCAAAGTGACCACTAAGAAATGTAGTGCCCCCTGGATCACCCCAGAACTCCTACAACAGTTAAAAAGGTGTGACAACCTCTGGCATCGTGCCATTGCCTCCAGTTTGCTAAGCGATAGGCAGGCCTATAATGCTGCCCGCAATAAGTGTACTTGGGCAATCCACAAGGCCAAGGTGGAGCACTACAGAATGGCCCAAGCTACCTCCTGGGGTAGCACAAGAAAGTTGTGGGATGACATCAAGGAGCTTAATGATAAATCCCACTCTACCCTCCCCCTCACAACTTAGTGTTAATGGTACTACCACCACAGACACACTTCACATAGCTAACTGCCTCAACTCCACCTTCTCAGACCTCAGTTCAGTCCTCCCTAGCAACTTTTTCGATCCAATTCAGCCTACCCCACTGCCTGAACTCCTCCACCCCCCCTTCAAACTCAGAGTCATTGCCCCTACAGAAGTGAAAGCCTACCTGTCCAAAGCCCTCCAGAGCTCCAATTACTGCAAAGATGACTTCGATATGCGTATCCTATACCTTGCATTAGGCTCAGTTATCTCCCCACTCATGGACCTTCTAAGTCTGTTCCTGGGCATGGGCCAGTTCCCAACCTCATGAAAAATGGCAGTGACAACACCAGTATTGAAATGTGGTGACAGCTCCCTCCCAAACAACTACCGGCCCGTCTCGATTCTTCCCCCACTCTCTAAAGCCCTTGAAAAGATTGTGGCCAATCAGCTCACTGACTACTTCCTCACACACAACCTCTTATGTAGGGAGCAGCATGGTTTCGGAGCTGGTGATAGCACTATGACTGCCCTCACAGAATTTGCTAACTCCCTGCACTCTGCACTTGACAAAGGGCACCTCGCAGGGGCCGTGTTTATAGACCTCTCAAAGGCCTTCGACATGGTTTCTCACCCCCTCCTTCTTAACACATTACAACAAATTGTGGTCTCTCATTGTCCACTCTCATGGTTTTCCAGCTATCTTTCAACCAGAACCCAATGTGTTAAAACTAATAATACCATATCTACTATGCGGCCTGTGCACTCAGGAGTTCCCCAAGGATCTATCCTGGGTTCCCTGTTATTCAGCATCTACCTCAATGCCCTGCCAAAATCCAGCCCCGACATCCTTCTCCTCTACGTGGACGACGCTGTTCTTTATGCCGCACATCCTGATTCTCTTTCTCTCCAGCGTACCTTACAAAACTCCTTCTCTCAGATCGAACACTGGTTTGCTGAACACAGATTGATGGTCAACATTAAAAAAACTAAGACGTTGCTCTATGCCCACCGCCAAAACAGATCAAAGGATTTCCCCCTTGAAATACTCTCTACCTCTCTCTCATCCCACTGGAACAGGTCCAAAAGTATAAGTATCTAGGTATTACATTTGACTCTTCCCTCTCATTCCACAAACATATAAAAATCCTCACCTTCACCACTAACACCCGTACTGATCTCCTTTACAGACATCAAGACTTCCTGCCACCTGAAGCACTTCACCTAGTCATTACCTCCTCAGTCTTATCACTGGTGGACTATGGCCTCACAATATATGCTGCTACCGACCCCACAGCACTTCATCAAATACAAGTAGTCATCAATAAGACCTGCTGGCTCCTCTCTGGTGCTGACAGAAATACACATCCCTGCACCCTATACACGCTCACCAATATCCTCTCCTTGATGAAAGACTATTATACCAGACCTATCTCTTCACCAAAACATCCACCTGGGTTTAACCCAATAGGTGTCATGGCTTCTCTTCAGGCAGCCACCATCTCAACGTCCACATGGGCCACCCCAAAACTATCTGGAAGGTGCCTAGGGTCAGGACCACCCTGGCCCAGTGATCCTTCACCCTTAGAGCTCCATCCTGGTACAATGCCCTCCCACTGGCCATCACATTAATCACCAATCTAGGTCCTTTTAAAGCTGCCTTAAGGGCCCATATCCTCTCCTCACATCAATGCCAGTGTAACCAGTAACCTGTGGATCCTGCACCATGCCGCTGAGGCCACGCACCACCCTTGGCCTGGCAGTGGAGACCTCACTATTTATAGCCTACAGGCTCCTCACTTCCCTAGTTACCATACAGTTGCACTGGACTATGAATGCATTGTATTATATATAGGACAAGGCCTCCCTGAGGTGGCTTACTACCAACTCATATCATGCATTGCTTTAGCTTCCAATTGTATAGGTCTTAACCACTCATTAGGTAAATATGTCGATAGTGCTGCCCTGTTTTAGCTACCAAATGTATAGGCATTAACCAGTGCTCATTGTACTTATACTCTGTATGATTGCTCACCCACATTTATTCTATGTATGTACTGTATGAATGTCTATGTTTTGTTCTGATGTGGAGCCTTTGGAAATGAATCTATGACTCAAAGGGTTGTAATTCTGATTTCCTAAATAAATAAATGTGTTATCTTGAATACCCACACAGGTGTCACACTCATCATTGCCCCCTCTACCAGGCCATTAGCTGACTCTCCCCACAAGCCCTCCTTGAGTACCTACTGGGCAGCCTTATTGACAGATCCCCATGGTAGAAAAAGTCCTCCCCACTGTCTTTCCCCCTCAAACCAAAGCCTAGCCCTATAGCCTCAAGTCCTCCACACATCTTTTCCTAGAGTATCCCCAGGCTATCACCTGTATGGGTCAAAATGTCTTCTCCATTGCTATCCCTAGGCAGTGGAACAGCTTGCCTACTGTAGTTCTAGCCACTCTTCACACTAAAACTTCCTTTTCAAATCACACTATAGGATCACTCTCTCAGCTTCCTCTGTCTGCAAGTGCCCCCCCATACAGAGATTGCAAGGAATGTCACTGACTAGATTTTTACAAATCCTGCTGATCTCTTTTCTTCTCTTGTGCCAGTACCTTTGCATTTGCTGTTTTATATCCTATATATTGTGCACATCATCATTATTTATTGCTGGGATTGCTCTCATAACCTTGGCCCATAATTTGATATTGTACTGGTACCTCTATATACTGGGTGATGACTTATACACTCCCAGTTTGCGCAAATTGACTGTCATTCCTTACTTGTCATGTATGTACTTTTGCTGTTACTACTCACTTTTTCTGCCATCTTGATGGTTCGGTTGTGCCTGAAAATGGTCCCTGGGACCAGTGTCCCCACCCAGTTAATAATTAATTGTTATATTTGGCAACATGATCAAAATAAATGTAGTTGGTCACACAGCATGCTCAGAAATGTATTTAGCTCTTTTTATTTCTTTTTATTGATTATAGGTGACAAATATCAATACAATTAATTCAATCACAGATAAATTTGACATTAGTCTAATTAAGGTTACAATTATTTCTCAGATATACATTTAGACTCAGAATAGATCATATGATGGTCTTCTCTTTTAAAAAAAACAATTACTGTAATAGTCGATGATTGTCGGTAAACTGTTGTGGCATAGTGCATCCCAATTATTTTAGATTTATTATCTTTCCATGGGCATAAATCTATCATAGAGGAATTGCCTACATTCCTAAAACCAGCCAGGGCCCCGTCTCCCCTCCAGAAGTCCTATGTATTGGTGTGTGAGGAGGCTCAAGGGACAAAATCAGGGTCGCATATTGAGTAAAAAATAACCCAAGATCTCCACAGTGGTTCAAACAAGGATTGATTATTATGGAGTTTAGCAGTTAGGGATTCCATATGGTAAATGCCTGCCACCAGCCTTCTCCAGTCATGAACTGTTGGAATAACTGAGGAATGCCATCGCTTAGTTATAGCCTTTTTGGCTGCTAAAATATATATGGGTAATAGGGTCCGGTGCCAGGGTGGGCTATGTTGAGGGAAAATGGAAAGCAACACCATTTCTACTGTAAGTTCAGCCAATTCTCCAGTGTAATCTGATATTTCTTGTTGTAAAGAATACCAAAATGGCATCAATAAAGGGCATGACCAAAAAATATGGCTGTGATCTGCTAAATTACATAAGCATCATCTCCAGCATACCCCAAATGATGGTGGAAGGTACTTAACTATTATAGCAGGAGTGCAAAAACAACTTTCATTTAAGCAAATTCACCACATAGTGGCGTGAGTGACTTTATATGCTTGTGTGGATGCCCTAAGCCATTCCTGTTCCTGTATGTCAAGTTCGAGGTCCCTATTACAGCTATTTAAAATAGAAATAAAAGTCTCCCTTTCCTTCTCTCAAAATTTTATGGAGAAAGCCCACCTGATGTGCCACATGCAACCATTAATATTGTCTTCCAATTATTTCCAGGCCAAAGGTAATGGCTCTGGCAACCTGACAACAATATATTTTTGATGCAGCAGTAATTCTTACCTGACTGTATCTAAAGTAATCATTGTTAGATAGGCCAAATTTGGTTTGAAGTGTTTCAAATGGGGTTATCCCTGATGGGGAAAGAAATTGTTTGAAGAACTGAAGCCTCAAGTGTCTCCATCTGGAGAAAATATGATCCAGGGTTGCTGGGAGAAACCAGTCATCCTCTGAAATTAGTGTATGGAAAAAAAAGTTCCCCAAAGGCTTTATGTTGTTTTAATCTGTGCCATAGCTTTAATATTTGGGCTGTAAATGGGATAAAGTCAAGAAAAGGAGGTGACTTAGTAGCAGAAGTTAACGTCATCTTGGTTATATCGTATAAATCTTTTATGACAAATTCCAGATTTTTCCAGGGAGAATGATAGGTTGGGGATAGCCACAAGGACATCATTTTCAAAAAAGATGCCAATGAGTAAAGCTTTAGGTTTGGGAGATTAGCCCCTCCTAGGGAGAGTGGGAGTTGAAGAAGAGACATTCTGAGTTTTGGATTCTGTCCGTTTCAAATAAAGTTGGATATAAGTTTATTCCAGGATTTAAAATAAAAGCCAGAAGGAAAAGTAGGGATATTCTGGAACAAATATAGTAATTTTGGGAGGACTATCGTACGAATAGTCTCGATTCTCTGAAAAAAGGTTAATGGTAGTTTGGACTAGGAGGACAAATCTTTTTGAATCAGATTGGATAGGGGCTCATAATTTACTAGTTCCAGTAAATCTACATTTTTTGGAACTGTAATGCCCAAATACTGGAATTTTGTTTTATGCCACTTAATTGGGTATTTGTTTTTCAAATCTTGAGAGGGGGTAAACAATAGGGGAAATAGATCTGTTTTAGCTATGTTTAGTTGGAAGCATGACATTTTTTAAAGTCCTCTAATCATTTCCACAGGGCTGGGATAGATTTATCAGGGGAGAGAGCAGTTATCAGGATATCATCAGCGAACAACGCTACCTTGTATTCTCTTTGTCCCACTGAGACCCCCTCTATATCTGCATTCCCTCTAATTGTTTCAGCCAGTGGCTCAATGTATAGCGCAAACAGTAGCGGGGATAAGGGCCATCCCTGCCTTGTGCCTCTTTGAATTTGGAGTGGTTGGGTCAGTGAACCATTAACCCGAATGTAAGCACTCAGTTGAGCATATCAATTTTTTATACAGGTAATGAAGGAGTCCGGGAAGGAGAAGTTTGACAAGGTAGTCCATAAGTATTCCCAACTCACCTCGTCAAATGCTTTATCGGTGTCTAAACTAATAATTGTAGATGGAATCTTTCTGGCATAGATAAATTCAAGGAGAAGCATGAGTCAATGCAGATTATCAAAGGTATTTTTTGTTTTATAAAACCTGATTGGTCTTGGTGTATTAGGCTGGTAAGAATAGGTTCTAATCTTTTGGCCCATATGGCCATAAATATTTTATAATCCACATTACTATTGATATTGGGCGGTATGATGATGGGAGGAGGGATCCTTGTCATGTTTAATCAAGGGGATAAAACTACATAATTCCAGGAGGGTAGGGTCTCCCCTCTTTACCGCATGACACACAGATAATAAGCTAGGAGAAGTTGAGGAATAAATGTCTTGTACCATTCCGGCTGAAACCTTCTGGGCCTGGACATTTTAGGGCTTTAATTGTTTAACCTGAGAGCGAGAGAGAGAGAGAGAGAGAGAGAGAGAGAGAGAGAGAGAGAGAGAGAGAGAGAGAGAAACTCTTCTGCACTAATAGGTCATTCTAGAAGTTCTTTTTGGAAATCAGTTAAAGTAGGTAGATGACGTTTTTTAAAAGAGGCTGCGATAAGTTCTTTCTGGTTCTGGGATGGGAGCAGTATATAAGGCTTCGTAAAATTGCTTGAACGCCTGTTTTATATGATCTTCTTTATATGAGAGGGAGTCTGAAGTGAAGATTTTATTTTTAAAATGGTAGAAGCCCTCTTCCTCGTTCTTAATTTCCTAACCAATGCCCTAGAACCTCTGACACCCCCTCGTAAGTATATTGGCGTAGATAATTTAAGCTCTGGAGAGTCCCATGGTTTATTATTTTTTGAATATCTTGTTTTAAAGCTCTTATACGGTGCTTTATTACCATATCACCCTCTCGATATAACAATTGATATGATGCTAAGAGATCCATCAAAAGTTTAATCTAGCTTGTATCTCTTTTGTTTAGAGGATGAATATGACAGCATCTCTCCTTGGATCACCACCTTTAATGTGTCCCATTGTATAGCATGTGAGACCTTGGAAGAAGAGTTGTCCTGTATCATCTGTGGAATGCGTTCCCTGAAATGTTTTAGAAATGTTTGATCTTGTATTAAAGAATTGTTGAATCTCCAGAGTTTCAGCTTCTTTTGTTTTCCTAAATTAATTTTAAGGATTAGAGGATTATGATCAGACAAGATTCTAGGTTCTATTAAAATATCTTGTATTAGGGTAAGATGTTCTCCTGTCACAAAAAATAATCTAAACGTGAATATGTATTATGCCTCCTTAAAAAAAAAGGTATATCCTGGGGTGGATGGGAAAATTCTTCTCCAGGCATCTTCTATACCTAGAAAAGACAGGTTTCCCTTTAAATATTTAGCTGCCTTGGATAGCCTCTGTGGTTTAGGATTTGAGGAATCAAGATATAGGTGAAAGGAAACATTAAAATCCCCTCCCATTGTCAAAATGCCCCTGAGCCTCTCCACAACCCTTTGTAGGAAGGTCTTGATTATAGGGAGCAGGGTCTGTGGGGGAATATATGTATTCACCAGGATCACTGTCTGTGAATAAAGTATACCTGTAGTGACTACATATCAGCCTTGGGGATCCAAGTAGGTGTCTTGAATTTCTAATGGCATTGAGGTAGGAACTAGAATTGCTGTTCCCTCTTATGTCCTCTCGGATGTGAAGAGGTGAGAACTCGTAACGCCTGCCCCAATGGAGTTTTGAATGTTCTAGAAAGGAGAGGATTCTTGCAGAAAATATAGGTCAGCCCCCTGTTTGCCCAGATGTTGCATACTTTTGTAATGTTTAATAGGGGAATGCAGGCCATTCACATTTAAAAAAAAAAACTTTTACCGGTACATTAACCATAGTCCCAGGGAAAAGATAACCAATTTGTAAATCTGGTGAAGCATCTGGGATCTTGAGGGATGGGTAGAATATGGTTCATAAAGAAAATTTACCATCCAGGGGTTCCGTGAGACCAGTTCCAGTGCACCTGGATGCGGTAGTGTACCTGCTTCCCCCATTTCCCCAGACCCAGATGCTCATAGCCAGAAGTAGGAGCCCATGCCTATTCTTATTTGGTTTGTCACCTACATTTTTTATATTTAGGAAAACAAACAAAAAGAACAACAGTAACTTTCTTGTTTTTAACTCAAAACATTCAACCTCTAATCTCCCGTAGGAGAAAACTATGTACAAGTGGTCTTCCACTAAAGGGGGAGATTTATCCATCTCCAACTCAGATCCCAGGGAAAAGAAATTCCTTCCTCCTAGGTAAGTGGGGGACAATCAACTGAATGTGGATTTAGGCACACTTGAGAGGGAGCTCCCTCTCTAGGAACTACCTCCCATAAAGACTAGGGCAGGATTTTCAAAGGAAAGAGATGCTGGAAAATTCCCGCAAGTACCCAAAAATGGCACAACTGCAGGAAAAACAAGGGAGTTGCACTGCAGCATATGCACAAAACACCCATAGCTGCAGCAAAAAAGAACTGGAGGTTGCGGGAAAACCGCAGCTATGGAACACCTGCAAGGAGCTGAAACCCACAAAATGCTATACTCAGACATGGAATTCCCACAGCCGAGGAAAGAATGTTGCACAAATGCTACTGCACAGAGACAGTGGAGTAGGATGCCCTGAGGAGAAAAGAACTGAACCACCAAACAAACATCAATTAAGCTGTGTGCGGCAACAGCACCCATGTGGGAAAAGGGAATGTAAGGTCACGTGAGTGCAGCACTCACAGAACACCATGCAGAACAAACCTAGATGAGAAAGGACAACACCAGAGGGCCACTGGCAGTGTAGTCAGAGGCAGTGTACAGCCCAACAGTGTGTGACACAGGAGCAGGCCAAGGGAAAATGGACTCAGGTCAACATGCCACTGGGTGCATGGTACCACCAAATGCAGATGCAAAGGCACAGACAACCAGAGGGGAATCACTACAACCACATGCAGGAAGGGAGGAACGTGAACATGGGGTACAACACAGGCAATCTGCAGATGACAGTACCACCACAGGCTAGCATACAAAGACCTCACAGAGAGAGTGTAGGCCAGATACAGGCTAAACAAGGCTGCCATAACTGATCTTGTGCAACAGAGTGTGTGATGAGTTGCAGAGCAAGACACACAGGAGCCATGCACTCACAGTGGAGGTAAGGTGACAGCTGCACTGTGGTGTGCTGGCAACAGGCACATTCCAGACACCAACAGGGGATACCACTGGCATGAGCCAAGCTGCAGTGTCACGGTGCCTAGAACAGTTCCTGAATGCCATCATACCAAAGGCATATCAGTACATCAGGTACCCATTACAGGCACAACAGCAGCAGGAGGTGATGGAAAACTTCTATGGCATGGCAGGATTCCCAAGAACATTGGGTGTAATAGACTGCACACATATAGCAATCAAGGCACCCACTGAAAATGAGGCAGCATATATGAATTGAAAGGGGTACCACTCCATCAATGTACAGGTTGTGTGTGACAGTGATTGCCAGATCCTGGATGTGTGTGCATGGTTCCTGGGTCATGCTATGACACCTACATCCTGGAGGCAGAGTATGTTGTGCAACTTCTTCAAACGGGAGACACATACAGCAAGGATGGCTGATTGGTAGCACACATCTGGGTTATGGTGGCCACAGGAATGTAGCACAGGCAAGGAACAGGGAGCACAACCACCCATGATGTGTGTAGTGAAGTACTGGGACTGACTGAGTGGGGGGGCATATGCCAGTGCAGGACATGTCCATAAACACAGTACACATGTGTGACATGTCACGAGACAGGGGATGCCAATGAGAAACCATAGTTGGCAGTTGGAGGAACCACGGGCACTGTAATGGCCATGGCAAACAGTGGTGATGTGAACAATGGCAGGAGACACACAAAAGCAATACACAGGTGCAGAGCCAGGCATGTATGTGTGTGTGACATATGCATGACACACCACCAATACCGACAGTCATCCACAGTGTGCCAAGACAGTGTCACAGATGGACAGACTCCACAAGTGCACAGTAGGAGACAGAGACTGAACCAGGCCAATGGCAGCCTGCCAGCAGACAATGGGAGCACAGATGTCATGGGTACCACAGGGTGAACATGTTCCAGTGAATACCAGGAATGGGCAACCAGGAGGTGGCAGGGGATGGCAGTGGACAATGGCCACCCAAAATACAGAATGATACAAGACAATGTCAAGATAGAAGGCAGAAAGGACAAAGGGACTATGGGGATGGGGAGGACAACAATGTGGTGCGTGGGACAGTGGGTGTGTGACAGGAGTCAGATGAAGGTGCATAGTGATTGGCACACTGCAGTGGGCAGATTGTCATTTGTCACACACAGGGACCAGTACCGTGACAGCAGCAGTGCAATGTCACCAGCTGTGACAGTGTGCACCAGCAAGACTGCAGTCTGAAATGGAGTTACATGGCGCAAAGGCCTGTAACAGTGTGAACCTGCCACACAGTGTAGGACACAGGGATAGGGACATGCCAAACTGACTGCAATGGTGAAGGATATGGCATCTGGACATAGATGCCAACCAGTGGGGGTGAATGCTTGTGGCCTACACACAGCTTGCAACACCCTAGCAGTACAGGGATTGGGAAATAAACACAGCACAAACCAGCAATGGGACCATGGGGCAGGAATAATGTTGAGCAGAAGAAAGTGACACAGTGCCACATGCCAGTCAGCCATGAATGTAGGATGCTGAGATGCAGATACTGGGCAACACCTGTGGGAGATTGGTGAGCAACATAGCACCATACAAGCAACAGGAGAAGATACACATGGACACACCACACAGACATGGGGACAATGACCATGGAAGGACAGGGACAGAGCACAGACTGTGCATGGTAGCCTGTCACAGATGGCACAGGGTGGCCAGCACATGTCCAATGATGACAGGAACATGGACCTGTACATGCACCCCCATGAGGAGTGAAGGGAGGGACAGGATATAACACTGGGACAAGTACCCAACATGGAGCTATGGGGCACAGGTATCCAGGCCATCACAGTGAATGACACAGACCAGGGGAACAGAGCATGGGGTGAGGTGTGTGGGATGATGGCACAGAGGAAGTAGGGGCATGAATAGCCACACAGAAAGGGACCTGGACTACTTAAACACCCTGTCAGAGGACATAGTGTGACACCTAACAACCACAGGTGACATGAGTCTCATGTTAGCACAAGAGGGGTGACATGAAAACTAGGTCAAGGGTAGACAGAACAGTAACACACCAGACATGGCACACACAACACAACCTGACCACACTCTGATGGGCCTAGTGCCATCACTGCAGGCAGTGTCCATGTATCAATGCAGCCGTCCCATGCAAAACACAGATTATAACCACTGTACTGGACATCGGACCACAACAGTGCATGTGCAGACTACACGAAGGCATGCAGACAACAGCAGCATGAAGTATCATCATGGTGAGACACAGAGACATGTGCACAATCACCATCCCATGTACATGGTGCAGACAAACCTGTGAGCTGAAGGCAGAGGTATAGCCAAGGCTGGCCAGATGCACAGGATGCATGGACACCCAGTAGTGCACAGACACATACCAGCCACAGAGGTAACACATCTGAAACCACTACTGGTTCACAGACAGACACAGCTGAGCATGAACAATCTAGCTGCAGTGACCCAAGAGAAACATGTAATATACAGCAGTACACAAAGTCAATGGGACAACAGCAGAGGCCTGGCAGTGGTATGTGCACATGCCTGCACATGATACCCATGTGCCACCACGCAGTGTCACAAAACAACACATGCCATCATGTCTCAGCTATGTATGGCACAGTAATGTCTGGAACGGGATCAATCAATCAATCAATTTATTGAGAGCAAAATTGAGAGAAAATCTCCATTTACAATTGCATCCATCAGTACAAAACATAAAGGAACACACATACATAAAGACTCAAATACAAAGACATATTCAATTACATAGATTCACAGAATTTTGCAGTCATGAATCACTTAAAAGCATCTACATTCATATGTCATAAATCTAACAAACAATCATTTAAAGTGCAAAAAATTAATAATAATTGTCAGTTTTAATTTTCTTTGAATAGATAACCAGGTCATTGGGACTGCAACTGCTAACCTATAGCTACCAAATCTAGTTTTAAATCTTGGTAAGAAATATTGAGGATAATCAGCAGATCTAAGAGAATATCTATTATGTTCTTTAATAATAACTGATCCCAGCAAATATGGGGGTAATTTACTCAAAACAAATTTATATACATAAAGCATTCAATGAATTTGTCTATGAACTGATAAAGGTTGACAACCTGATTCAAAGTAAAGATTACAGTGATGGGTATGCCAAGGAAAACCACTGATGAATCTTAATGCACTATGATAAAGAGGATCCAATACTTTTAAGATTGCATCAGTTGTTCTCATATAGATACAGTCGCCATAATCAATCTGTGATATGAATAAAGAATTAACTAATTGTTTGCAAATTTTAAAGCTAAAGCATGATTTATTCCCATAGAAAAAAGTCAATAGTTTCTTAAGTTTATTAGAAAGCATATGAATATGTAATTCAAATTTCATCTACCCATCTAACATAATACCTAGATATTTATATGAAGAAGTTCTAGACAAATTAGTCCCATCCAGCGTTTTAACATTTAAAGTTGTAGTAGTTTGATGATCTACCTTAGATTTCCCAGAAAATAGGGTCCATTGAGTTTTATTTACATTCAGCAATTAAACATGAATTAATTAAAGTTTGCTGAATAATGTCAAAATCTTTCTGCAGAGTGCAAATGACATCTAGGGATCCTGCTCTGACAATTCAAAATGGTGTCATCAGCATACAAAAGTATATTAGTGTCTGCTGATACACCCTCAACCAAATCATTTATATAAATGAAAAACAACAGCAGTTCAAGTATTGATCCTTGGGGTACCACTTGTCAATCATATTTAAGTCAGGCAGTAATCCCCCACCTTAACACATTGCAACTGTGAAGACAAATAAGCAGAACACCAAAATAAAGTACCCATACCCATACCTGAAATCTTTAACTTATTCAATAACAGATTGTGATCAACAGAATCAAATACCTTTGATAAATCCAAAAAAATAGCAGGAACCATGCAACCCTTATCAAAGGCAGTATATATATCATTTACTACCTTTGATACTGCATAAATAGTATTATGACCTTTACGAAAACCGGTTTGATCATTGATCAATATTCCATTTTTGTCTAAATATTTAACAAGCTGCCCATGTACTAACTTTTCCAGGACTTTAGTTATAGGTGTCAAAATAGATATAGGTCTATAACAACCTGGGTCAGACTCATCTCCCCCTTTAAAAACCAGAATTACACAAGCTGTTTTCCAATCATCAGGGATTTCATTGGTACTTAAAGATAAATTAAACATATAAGCTATATACTTAGCTATAATTGAGGCTCCAGTCTTATAAAATATAAGATCAATAGTATTTAATCCTGCCCCTTTTTACATTTAACTGATTTAATTCAGTAGTAATATCCTGCTCACTAATCAAACCAAAGGAAAATAAAGGACCTTTTACTCTGTGTGCCAAAATTGCTATCTAATTCAACATTAGGTTGATTAGGAAATTTCTTATCAAAAATACATCCTGCCTCAAGGAAGTATTCATTAAAAGCCCTAACTTGTGCTATAGGCTCACAGATAAGAAATATCTTTATAATGTAATATTTTGGAAGCTTTGCAGCCTGTGATTTACCTTGAAGTTGCTTTATCCCATCCCATATTTTCTTTTTATTACCAGATGCATTTATAAATTGTTGACTATAATAATCACTTTTTGCACGTCATAGCTCCCTAACACACTTCTTATAGTTTTAAAATTCTGTATATCCATATCCTCTCTAGTACTTCTAGCCTTTTTCCAGAGTTGATCCTTTACCATTATTAATTTTTTTAAGTGACTATTAATCCATGGTACCGGCTGTGACCTAATTCTTCTTTTAGTCATAGGAGCAAATTTATTAATTACTTCCAAAAAAGAATATTTAAAATAAGACCATGCAGTATGAATATCAGGACATCAATAAATTAGCTTCCAGTTAACTTTATACAATTCCTGACAAAAAGCTTGTTCACAAAACTTAGAATAGTTCCTAGTAATTATAACAGGAGGCGTTTTAACAGATTTAACTTGGTGTCTAATACATGCTCTATGACAATGATAACTTATATCAGCATCAAATATAGAAGAAACATATTTATGTGGAGTAGTAGTCATTATCTAATCAAGAAGAGTATCTCTTGCTGAGAAAAGCTTATTAGGTCATGTAGGAACATCAATAATTTGTATAAGATTAAGGGCTACCAATTGATTAGTTAATTGATCAGAAGATCTCAATAAATCCCAATTCAGGTCACCCATCACCACAATTTCTTGATCTAAATAAGGAGCTAACATAGTTACAAATGTTTGTAAAGTGTCGATAGAGCAGAAGGGGTCTATAACAGGCCACTAAATTAAAAATTACATTTTTGTGACACTCCAACTTTTAGAACAATCATATCTAATTTCTTAGGAATTGATATAGACAGCTGTACTGTCCCCAGTAAACCATGTTTTAAATAAATGGCTACTCCACCACCTTTAGATAATCAATCCTGCCTATACAGGCTATACACATCAGTACATATTTCAGTATCTTTTGTCTTGTTAGTTAATGAAGTTTCAGACAAAACAAAAGCATCAGGATTAGAATTATGTATCCATGTTTGTATATGATCAACTCTTGCTACCAAACTCTTACATTTAAATGAACTATTCCCAATTCTGTTCATTCAATAAATTCTTGAAGACTGAAGTGATTATCCAAAATAGGGCCTGGATTATTATGTACATTTCCAGAGGAAAGCAACAGCATTAATATAAGAAATCTTAAAAACGGTAAAGATTGGTATATATTTCTATTACTAACTAATAGTCCCTTATTTATTTTCTTGAACTTATACCCCCATGATGCCACCTTATTATGCAACACTTTAGAGGATACACCCATTTCATTAACCCCCACATTAGCTGAGAGACTAACATTAGCATCTGGCAAAAACAACAAACCACAATCTATATCAAATAAACACACATTGGCAGCAGTACTGTCAGCACATTCTGTTACAGACATACTACATTGCTACACTTTAAAATAAGGACAAATTAGCCCCCCCATAGGTCATTAAGTTAAACATATTTACTACACAAATTAATGCTGATCAATATTCAGTCCTGCTACCCTCAATAAAAAGAAACTAGTGGTCCTTTATATTCCAAAATGATCACACTTAATATAAATATCACTATCAAGAGCTGTGTAAATAAACTTACTATTGAGGTTAAATTAACTTTTTCTCTGCGGTGGCTGAGCACCACTCAGTGCTTCGCGCGTGCTGCCAGCACTTGCAAGCAGCTCTGACTTAAGTAGCAGTCTGTGGAGCTTCAGCTACAGCCCGTCCCCAGTCAGCTGAGCAACAGTAATAAATTACAGACAAGGCAGTTCAATTAAAGCAGCTTCTGCAGTTATTATGCAGCCAGCAGCGGTTTACTTTACACTCTGCAGCACCACAGTTTCTCCCTCAGCGCCCTTTTCAGCAGGAAGCTTCATAGCTGTTCCTTCTGGTGCTTGCAAGCAGCTCTGACTTAAGTAGCTGTCTGTGGAGCTTCAGCTACCAGCCCGTCCCCAGTCAGCTGAGCAGCAATAATAAATTACAGACAAGGCAGTTCCAATTAAAGCAATTTCTACAGTTATCATGCAGCCAGCACAGCTTTCTTACTTTACACTCTGCAGAACCACAGTCACTCCCCAGGTGATGTTTCAGCAGGGAGATTCATAGCTGTTCCTTATCAGGAATGCAGTACACACCATGTGATGATACACAGCAATGGCACAACACACTGATCATAAGCCAGCCTGTGACTGTAGAATGTAGTGAAATATGAAATGCCCAGGCACATGCACTAATGTCACAGTCATGTTGTGGAGAGCAGATGCATACCCTGGCAACGGATTAGACAATGCAAACCCACAAATGACATGCACAGCTACTGGACAATACCACTGCACCCCATGCAGTCAGACAGTACCACACCACTGAATACCTGCCGTGGCTGTAGACCCAGCATTAATGGAACATAAGAAAGTGTAATTGTGCCTGCTGCACAGACAACAAAGGTTAGCAGGCACCAGGTGACATGTGTCATGGATGTGGCACATGTCACAATGTCACACACTCCCTCGTCACAGATAAGCAATATGGCACAGGATAGTGTGTGCACAAATGGCAGTATCCATATGTGTGGTGGGACACAGGCACAGGTGAGTGAGGGAGGGAGGCACACTTGTTGAAATGCCACTGAAGAAGTACACCCTGGACTGCCACAGTGTGAGAAGACAATGGAGGCATATGAAAAAGCACATGTCAGCATGCAGTATGTGAGCTGGCATGGTGGCATGAAAGGATGAGGTGGTGGATGCCATGCACCACAGAATGTAGAGTCAAGTATGGATGGACACGGGTTGCCAGGGGACAGCATGAGAGGGTGTCAGGTAGCAATCTCCAGACACCCCACCACACACCGGGAGAGGCCAGTGGGAGTGCCCAAATGGTGATTGGGGATACTGCGGTATAAGCCTCGCAAACAGTGGAGGGTGGAGCGTTGCAGCCACCAGCAGGGTACCGTGCACAATGTGTCATTGCCACACTCACGACACCAGGAGTGGTGGACACATGGATAGCAAACAGCCAAGATGCCTGCTGTGACTGCGTGGTGCACAGGGGGGCACATGTAGCAGACCCACACCGTAGGGCAGGCACAGCACTAATGACAATTTTGAAGACACCATCCTGATGCCATGGCAGTGCCCTGCCTCAGTAGGTGTGCAATAGGATGGCGGGACACCCTGGATGCTGGGTGACTGGACTGGCAGTGATGTTGGGTGGTGGGAATGCTGGCAGCATGTGAGCAGGCTGGGAATGAGAGGCCATGGCAAAACCACCTGGGAGGATGCACAGTATAGTGGAGTGATACATACAGCCAACAGTCCAGATGTGCCTCAGTGGTTTAATAAAAAAACGTACAGGAGGCAAGTGTGGTGCTCTGAACTTTTCTTTCCCATGGGATAACATTATGACGATCGCCGCGCCTTTCAGGGCGTATCCCGGAAGCGGTGAGAAGAACGGTTTCATTGAAAATTTCTTAGCACCTGGGGACTAAATTCAAATTAGCCGGACGATTTGCAATAATATGACTTTTAATTTTTCGTCTTACGGTTCTTGAGATATAATGTATCTAGTATTCCAAAGATCTCATTTTCTGTTATAGATACTCATTATATACATACATTATTTGTACTCTGTCTTTCTCTATACAGGTTTTGAAACCAGCCTGTCTTCCATTACTGTTACTGTTGCCCTTTTCCACTGGTTCCTACCCCTACATTAACGATCCTCCGCCACCATGTACGTTATCTTTAACGTTTTCATTAACATCATTTCTGTTAACCGCTGCCATTCTGTCTACAATACTATTTATCTTTCTGTTTACATCACCATGCCCATTTACATTTCTGTTTCAGGCACCAATACTATGTGACAACACATAACCAGAACATTTCTGTCGCCACCATGTGTTACCACTCTGTTCTCATTGTGCTTGTGTTACCATGCGCCACTGTTAGCATTTCTGTTTGCGTTGCTGTCCTGTTAGTATGCCACAAGGCGTCATGTGGTGGGCGTGGCGTAGGGACCCGCAGCTCCCTCCACCATATCACGGTGAGATCGGGACCCACAGGGCCCAGCGCTCTGACAGCTACATCATTCACTATTTCTCGTTATCATTGTCAAGAAGAAATTAGGCGAAAACTCAGTTTAATACTTTAGTTAGGGTTGTTCCACAGTGACAAAGTGAAAATGACAGGGTTGACTCCTTACCCCCACCCTCCCCACCGGCATTGGGGTGTGCATTGGGATCATGGGTCCTAACTCTCACCCATTCTATATACTTCTTACTTTTTACATGTCATGGGTGAGAGTTGGGCTGATCCCAATGCACCCCAATGCCAGCACCACGTGCATCATCCTGTGCATTTTTCATTTTGCGCTTAGTTTCTGTTACTTTTGCCATTTCTGTGTGCAGTACTGTTTATCACCTGTTTCACTTTACATGCATGGCCATTGACATTTGTGCTTACAGCACCATGTTAGTATGTGACAACACAGCACATGGCAGAATACATTCCCGTCTCACATACCATGTGCGTTACCGTTTCTGTTCCTGTTCGTGCTTGTGTTTACCATGCGCCGCTGTTAACATTTCTGTTTGCGTTGCTGTCCCTGTTGGTATATACAAGACATCATGTGGCGGGAAGCGTAGGCAAAAGGCCCCGCTCCACCGCTATCAGCCATTCACTATTTCTTGTTATCATTCTCAAAAGAAATTAGAGCAAAAACTCAGTTTAGCAAAGTGAGGGGGTGTTCCACATGACAAAGTGAGGAAATCGCTGTGGGTTGAAACCCCCGCACCTCCACCACCCCCAACGGCATTGGGGTGTGCATGAGATAATGGTCTAACTCTCACCCATTATTATACTTCTGCTGCTTTACACATGTCCATGGGGTGAGTTGAGCTGGTGTCCCAATGCACACTGTCTCTCATATCGTCATCCTTTGTTTTTCATCTTTGCTTGCGTTTCTGTGCTTTTGCCATTTATTATTGTGCTGCTGTTTCTCTTTCTGTTTCCTTTGT
Source organism: Neoceratodus forsteri (assembly GCA_016271365.2). NCBI lineage: Eukaryota > Metazoa > Chordata > Ceratodontiformes > Ceratodontidae > Neoceratodus > Neoceratodus forsteri. The sequence continues at coordinate 6,496,921 of CM028129.1, forward strand.
GTCACCATGCCCGTGACATTTCATTTACAGGCACCATGTTACTGTGACAAGCAGCATGTGGCACACCATTCCGTCGCCACCGTGCGTACCCTCTGTTCTCATTCGCTTGTGTTACCATGTGTGCCTGTAGCATTTCTGTTGCGTTGCTGCTCTGTTACTATACAGACATCATGTAGCGATGGCAGATGTCACTATTTCTCAATATCATTCTCAAAAAAAAATTAAGGCAAGAAATTCCGTTTAATGCATTGGGGTTGTTCGTGACAAAGTGAAATTCCTGTGGGGTTGAAACGTAACTCGAGTTCACCCAACACCACACACAGACACACACAGGGGTGTGCCGGCACAAGGAATGTGGTGCACATGTCTCTGTGGGTGATTGACTGACCATTAACACAATTCAGGGTGACTTATTGCTATAATAAATAACATAAACTTAAACAGTTTAAACCTTGTTCAGTATATTGTCAACCTGATTTGTATGTTTTAAGTCATAGACCTTGGTTTATGTCATAATGGTATTTAAGTGAGTCAACACGGTGGTTATGGTTTTAAAAATTTATGCCAATTTGTCAAATGAAACAGGTCTAATGGTGAAATTTAGTTAACAGAAAACGTCTATACAAATCTTTGTATTACGCAATCATTGCTTGTCAAATATGTAATATAAGAATATATTGTATATATGGTTGGTAAGTATTGATATAACGAAACTAATCGGTGTTGTGTGTTTTAGTTATCTTCCAGTCTCTACTCTTTTTGTGAGGAAGTAATTTCTGACATTAGACCTAATTCTAATGGTAGGCTGAGCTGTGGCATTCATTATATATTTACTATTGAATGAATGGGTTTGTAAAAAATGTAACTTTTAAAATGGTTGTATATTTATTATGTGTGGTACATTACTTGTGTGTTATGTTAATTAACCCAATGTCAATGGATTGTGGTGTGATTACATGATAGACAAGTGTTTTGTTATAGTGTGTGACTGCTAATGTGGATGTTCCTGGGGTGGGCGAAAACCATATGCTGACTGTCTAAACAGTACAATTTACAAATGTAAGTTTGTGACATTTGAGTGATATTTAATAATATGTCACTGACTAGGCACAAGAAAATTCCACCGACCCTAGTGAGGCAATCATAAATATTGTCAGGAACAAGTATGCAGTTTGTTGTGATCAGCAACAGTACTGATTACAATTGTAATATTTTACATCAGATAAATTACTTATGTGACAGTTAAAATATAATATTTTACATGAACAAATGACATAATATCAATTACTGGCTTCTATGTAAATTCTTAAGTTGTGAATACTAAACTGTCATGAAATGCATTTTTAACAAACATAGTTAATTAAATGTTGTTACTATAGTGTAAATAATATCTAAACCATTCACTTGTACTAGTGCTACACTACTATTTTAGTACAAGTATCAACTAACCAATAACAATGTACACTTGAATACAAATTTTTATATTATATACAGAATTTTAAACACATGTAAGAGTAAATAGATTCAATTAATAGTATTTACAGTTGTATAATTCAACTATTGCATTATCAATAAAGGAAGTTGTTTTACATATGTACAATACTAGTATTACGAAAGCGTGATAGTTCTACACTGTTGCATGGTGATGAAAGATGTTCTATATGTCAAGAGTCGGTAAGACAGAATTAATTTGATAGACAACTTGTGACAGAAATTAGATGTTTGCTGAATATTATTATAGGGCAGCTCGGTTATCTCTGATGTCTTTGAGAAGTTCTTTGTTTGCAAAGTAAAACATAAGTCATATCAATTTATTGTTATGAGTTGATACAGTTTTAAAGAGATGTACAGGAGAGTAGTAAGTCCTCAGTTTTTAGATGTACAATCTTTGATAGACATGCAAATGACGTTCTCTAGTGACAGATATTGTTGGTGGAGTTGAAACCGCAACAATTTTCATGTAGTCACTAGTCCAAGATCAACATGTTACAGTGTATGTGTCTTATTAGAATACCATTTTGCATTTAAATTTATTGTTTATTTAAGTTACATTATACAACTTATTGTAATGAAGACATGAATGTTTTTACAGGGACAAAATAGTTATTTTTAAAATACAATAGTTTCATCTATTCTTGAAATATGAAGGTTGTCATAATTCTTCAATATTAGAAGATACCACATTTTTCAAGAATGCAGGTAGCAGTCTCTATTTAAAAGAATCATTGTAGAGTCGTCCTTTCCAACCATCCAGTTCTGCACCTTAGTAACGGTGTAATGCAGAATGCATGGATTGACCAGTGATAGATTATATTGTAGTGTCAAACACTGATTGATTGAACTGTTCTACTGCTGTGTAATCTGTGATAGGGTATCAATCTGGCCTCACGGGGCCAAATCTGACAACAAAGCAACAGATATTGGATAACTCCTTAGGCGTGGACTGGTGCATCTGCCTCCTTCCACAGGCATGACTACATTCAGCATTAGTAAACAGCTGCCGAAATTTGACACTTTTGGTTTCAAGGAAGAGAGTTATCTACAGCATGTCTGTGGGTTACACTGTAGTTACATAAAACACATACATATTTTGTAACATATGTTACTGTAGTACTCCCCATTGGGGTGCAGTCTTCATCCAGGTTGTTGCAGACATCATAAACCAGTGTGTCTTGCTGTATGTCTGGCAAATGTACTACATCAGCATATGCAACTAACACCTGTCGTAGTGGTGCTAGTGACTGTACATTGTTAAGTGGTCCAAGTCATGTTGATAATCTGCTTCAGCGTTTGATAGGATTGTCCTTAAACAATATTGCCTGCACAAACTACGGCATGTGAAAAAACTGCATAGCTGAGTTAGCATAGTTTACTCTGCTGTTGTAAGGAACAAGTACAACAGCTACTGTAATTTCTGATGATGCTGGTTGTGAATGTTACGAAGTTGTGGCCTTTGCTGACTCTTTTTAGCCGAATCACTTTTGAGCTTGCTGCTGTTTGTTGCTACCTCTAGCTAGCTGCTGGTGTGAGACAGACAGATATGGAGCAGTGGTGGCCAAAGACATTTGTATTTTGATGTGAGTACGTAACTGTTGTACTCAAAGACACACCACTTGTCAGCTCGTATTTTCTGAGGTGCTATACTAATGATATGCAATCAGAAATGCGTACACATGAAAGTGCAAATGTCATGCCATCATGAAAATGTCTGTACCTGTCTACCATTATGAATCAACTCAATCCCTGAGATTTGAATGGAGCAACTATGCAACACATAATAGGAACTGTTTCCTGTTTACGTGATATCATAAAAACCTGGAATTTTACGCAGGTTCAATCTATGTGCACAAAGTGTTCATGTTGTCAAAGTGCTAAAGGTCTCAATATATGTCTTCTGGACAGCTGAACAAAGTCAGTGATGTTTCCCGCCACCGTTCTACCTTGTTCTACATCTAGATTACATTGCAGCATAATATGCATTCTTACAAACTGTGAGAAAACAACCTGAGCCAGCTGTTAGTAAACATCTGACTTCAGTTCATAGTCATTCAGTCATCTTTATACTAGCTTTAGACTAAGAATAATGCATCAACTGTATCAACTGCACATGCAGGTTACAGAATCTCGGTTTCTCTTTGTAATTAGATTTACGAAGTCAAAGCATTTCTTTAGTACGTGACATAACACACCTATGTGTCTGCCAGTGAAATATATATCACTGAAGACATTCGTGCTGTTTATGCATGTACCTGTACTGTGATTTTCGATCATTTAACATACAAACATGTTCTGGTGAGAAACTATGAGCTTCATCTAAAGTGATTTGTAAGTTGAACACACTTTGCGCATGTTCTCGACAACTCAACATAGGTAAATAATTCCCATATATTATAGCCTGCAATGCAACGAGATATTCTTAGCTTGCTTGGAAGTCAGAGTTATAATACATGCTCTACATTGACTGGTGCAAGTTGTAGGGTCCCAACACAGATATACTTTTGCCACCAAATGGCGCTCATAGTGTACCCGAGAACTGCTGTGAGCGTAGATGAATACGAGCAGGCATTGTAGACCATGCTGATTTCATCAACAATGATCTGCATCTTTGTGAACATGGAGCAGACGAGATGCAACCTCAAATGACAGTTCACGATACTCAGTTCTCCCATGTTCGACTGACAACATAAAGGGCGTTAATGTTACTCACAATGTTGCATGCTAGTCTGTAGAACAGTCACAACAACGACATTGAAGAAACTATCACACTCGTACTTCTGCAGTGGCTTCAATCGGAAACTCTTTCTGTGCAGACTAAACCGCTAAAAAACATTAGTAGTGGCTTGTACTGAGTGCAGTCACTGTTTGTTCCTATGGCATACCATGTTGGACAGCTTCAACCACTTGGGAGTGACTGTATGCTGCAACTGATTAGTCTTTCTCTTAAGTCAGCTGGGTTGAAATAAGTTTGCCTTTGCATAGCTGTCTCAATTTCTGACATTAACACTTCTGGGGCATTTGGGCGAGGTCACTAGAACACCTTCCTTCTGGATCAGGGTTGTCTTATGAACTAAAGTGTCTTCCTGGTGCTTCTCTGCCTTCTCAATATTCTTCTCAACCTTTTAGTCTGTATAGATGTCTGTGAGTACTCAATTTGGAAATTATCATAAGTAAGTTGAACTGGTCTTAGAATTGTCAAGTCACCTTTTAATTCAGACTCACTCCTCAGGGTCTAAATAGGAATAGGAAACAAAGTAGTAATGTTCTCTTCTCTGATGTGCCAGAGGCAGGTTGCAGTGATCTACAAGCCAAGCATGCCTCTTCACAAAGCAGCCATCTACTCCATTGACCTTGTAAATGTGTCGTGTTGAGTCAGGTGCTGCACCTGTGCTGTAGTCATACCATAGCCCTCAAACAGACATATCATTCATGTCTCGTTGTGTCTACGTGGATAGTATGTGTCTATCAGGTTATTCTTCAAGATATGTTTTGAAGAAGGTGTATTGACAGCACACCTCAATTTCGGCATGAGGTCAGTACACCCTTCGTTTCTCTTTGTAGTTAACTGAGAAGCGTGCAGCGTCAACTTCAACACAGATGTGTACCAGTTAACGGTCACTGGCCCGTAAGCTCCACATTCTCTGTGAAAAGAGTCTTCAAACCCAATGACCCAGCTGAGATGTCAGGCTTTGCGAACAGCAATATCTTCCAAAGATCTGCAGCTAGTCTATTCATGTTTGGTTATATCCGATGACGTACCCACCAGGGCCAATGAGTTGTCAGCACAAACTGAACATCTATGTTTACGCATTAGGAAAGTTGGGTTATGTCATTGATGTACACCTTTTTCATCCCTAGGTAGCTATATATACCCTCTTGGTTGATTTGCCTTCAAGTGGTGTCGCATTACGAAAAAGGTCATTCATGGCACCATTCTAACAAACTCGTCTAAATCCAAAGCATCGTGTGTACCAATTAAATTGTTCTTTACACTACTTGACAATATTTTGTAAATATAGCTGGAACTTTGTACCACTTCCATAGTATGGACTGTCATACTTGTCTGGAATGTGACAGTGATATATTTTGATGAATAATAACTTCCTTCCATGTTCACCAATGCATGGTGCATCATGATCCACAATAACATATGGATGTGAGGGGCACCTCGTGCTTGATATTCTGTCTTCCAAAAATGTGTTGTACAATGCTAGAGGAAGATTCGCGACAAGTAAGTGAATGTCATGGAACGCTTGGAAATATTTGGCACGACAAAATCAGTGAACACATTTCTCCGACAGTCATCGATGGATGCGCCAACATCAATTTGCCCACCTAACAGTTCAATGAGTTAGCCCAGGCATATTCGCACAACTAAGTGTGACAAACCATGTGGCTGCCATACTCTGTAGCATTGTCATACTTCAGTGTCTCGATACCAATATTCTTTGGTGCCACGTGACTTGAAGTATGGAACAGATTCCTTGCACTTTCATCTTGCCGCTTTAATTTCTCTAAAGTGAACGTATTCATCTAGTGGACTTGTTAGACGATGGTATATGCTATCATGCAGACAGAATATGATTCCTCTCCCAAAGCAATGGAACAGGTACTGTATATTCAAATGAATTTGCCATCTTTGCTCAGGACACGACTGATCGGTACTCCTTCTACCATACTTCTCTTTCCTTGGCGTCTGCCCTGACCCTTTTGAAATAGGTCTGAAACAGCGTGCTTCTAATGTTGCCTCCCAATGCTGACCACCTTCCACCTGCTTCATTGATGAGATCAATATTTCTCTAATGGTCTCTGCCATGTGGGTGTGTACTGTTCATACACATTGTCTGTGTACCTGACCTCAATGATTAACTTACTTTTTCTAATAGTCATGTTGCAGAGGGCGGCATCTGATCTATGTCAAAGTCTATATATAAAAGAATTGTTACTCTTTTAAATAAGCAAGAGCAACTTTCCTTTTCACATTAACAACATCTTGCAGATACCCAGCGCTGTAACGCACACCATTACAAAAATTACCAAGCTATTTTCAATTGAGATTGCTTGAACATTTTCCTCTCTTGGGAAGTAGGTAGGTCCATCACAGAACCCTTTAGAGATCTAACAAAGCTCTTTCTGTAAGAATGATCTCTTTGTAAGTTCAGGCGTGGAAGTAAATTTGGAATGGTTCATTGTCTGAAATTAGAATACGTTCAAACATATTCAGTGTTAATCTCGCAGGTACATCATTTCATGTTGTTTGTGATGACCTTGCTGTGAAAGTGTTACACTTAGTTTTGAAAACAGTGTTACTAGCTATTAATATATCTTGTAAGTGAAAGTCAGATTTCAGCAAGAATGCTACCACAGGTGGAACCACATGTCATTGTATGGTGACAAGGTTTCTAGGTTGACTGTGACTGTTTGTTTCATGTAGCACAAGCGGTTGGCACCAAACATACAAGAATCAAACTACAGAACTTTGCAACCTCAAACTAGCAATTTCCTTCCGGTACTGTTTCAGAATGTCATTTCTAACACTGAAACAGTTTTTCAACAAGTGTTACTGAAAAGTAGTTGTTTCTGGTACAGAAGGAATAATGTTGCAGATTTTAGGAAAGTGATAGCACCCTGCATCCCTGACTGCAATAAGATCATTAAACAAGTGTACTGATGTACAGCAACATGTACTTCATATACTCTGTGAACAAAGTTTCACATGCCTGTTTGAATGTACTGCAAGCATCCGCATGTGTGAAAAACATCTTATCCACAACACCACTATTGAGACACAGAGTGAGTGACCCATGAGTCAGTATGTGGCGGTTTCGTGGTCAATTTCTGTGAAGCAGTTTATGTCTCTCTTTGCGATCTGTTATTACAGTGAGTTAACAAGTGTTCTACTTTTGAAATGATGATTGCCTACGGTTGCAGGTATCATCACATGACCCATGTCGAACGGTGGCGTTCCTTGAACAACAGTGTGGATTGCACCACAGTCATATCACTATCAACTGATTGTCATCAGAGATACTGAGGACATTTTTTAGTTGCGGACTCATCAGTACTGAGCGTCTGTTCTTTTGTAAAGTAATGATAAGACTCTTCCCAGAAATATGCTTCTGAGTGCTGTGTGGCAACCACTGTCCTGTGAAAACATGACAGAAGTTATGTAAATCAAACAAGAGATACTGTTGAAGCCTTTTTTAATGGCATATACAAGTTTCCTGAATTGTTCAAACATGACACATCTTACACCACAATGTTGTAGTAAAAACAGTGCTCTGTTGACAAAAGTTCATACTTTCAGATGTAAATTCATCAGAAAGGTGACTCTTGCTCTTTTTGAGGTGTGCCATACTACAGGAGGCGACCAAGTCTTCGATCTTAGCTTTGCCTGGTGACGGAAATTCTCTTTCTGACTTGTAAGTCACCATTTTGATTTTCCGGTGTTCTTTTGAGTGTCTCTTGATGGTTGCACTCAAAATAGTTAATGTTTCATCTCGAGATCGACACAACATTTGTGATGGTATACATTTTGCTTTTCTGTTAAAGTTTTTGTTTGGTTGTGCAGTGACTTGATGTAGGGTCACTGCTGTTGCGAAGTAAAAAGGTCTGTTGATGTTCATTTTGGGTGTTACCTTTACTGTTTGTTTGTTGTATATACAACAGTGTGGTATATTATACCGCTCGTTTTGAGACACATCTAGGTCTGTGTTAGTTGGCATTTTTGGTATAATGGTTGACAGTGACAGTAAGCAATCTTGGAAATATCAGGCACCTGTATGAGAGAGAAAAAAAAGTTTTAGAACAAACTAGTAAATTTCTTATACCAGTGTGTATTGATAGAATAGTACATTAAGTATATATTACCACTATGGTAACACATAAGTAAATGATAGTTTTATGAATGTGCATTGCGCAGCTCTTTCGTAATATCAAGTTTGTTCATTCTCAATATTTTAGTACACATTTAAAGTTTTTCTTCACATGTGTTCTTATGATTAGGATAAATTATGATTTTTACCTGTGGACGAACATGTGTTTTCTACCATGTAGCGTGTCATGGCATAGTTAGTATGATAATTTACTATGGTAGAGCAAAAACTTGAGAGTGATAGTGTGCAGTACAAATCTGTAATAATTAGTATGTTTACAGTTAGAGGAGGACATGCCACTTACTGTTGTGTGATGTGTGTACCACAGTTGCTAAGTAATACTTGCATATTAACGAAATTTCAATATGATTGCCATATTATCAACATTGTGTTTTTGTACTCCTGTGTATAAGCTATTGGGCTGTTATTTTTTACAACATGGGAAAAATGTTTTCTGCACATGTACTGTGCAATGCTACAATTCACTGATGAAATAACTGTGTGAGGGCACAGTCACAAAATTACCGTGGCTGTGTTTATGAACAGACAACCAAAATGAATATGCATAAAATTTGTGTGAGAATTCTACAAAATATTTCTGATTTACAAGCTTGCACTGGTGCAGTTCCATGTACACTTGTAAGTTTGTGTGTTAATCATACTTTTCAGTTTGAATTACTATTTTGCTTTTAACACACACCTTGTGAAATAGTACAGATTTCATTACTCACATCTTAACAATAGTGTGTTTTGCTTATGATGCTACATTTTGGCTCAGTTTATGTGAGAAATGACTATATGGTGAAATGTATAAACATCAGAGTGAGACTGTTATGAGCAGGGTCTTAAAATGAACATAGAGTACATTTGAGTGTAGAAAAGTACAACAAATTAGTGTTTTGCAAGTCTGCATTGCACAGTTGTTATGTATGCTTGGAACATTGTAAAATCTAAAATATCTGAACTGCACTGTGATTCGAGAAGCAGCTATGCAACAGATATGTTTAAAATTGAAAATGAGCTATTTTTCATAAAATCTGAAATTGTGTCAATATATAGACAGTTTTGGAAAATTACTTTCGTGAGCACAAAGTTTCGAAAAAATTACTTCGTGCATTCAAAAGTGCCATAAATTTGCTTTGGTGCATTCGACGAGTATGGTCAAAGTACTGTAGAACTGACACTAGCATAAATTTACTTGCTCGATATCGAAAGTATCACTTAAATGTCTTTCGTGCATTCGACAGTAAAGTTAATCTAACACTTGGGAGTGGCTGCAAACATTCATTATCAGATCATAAAACTGTGTGTTTGAGTGACACAAGCTCTACCAATGTAATTTAAGATTTGTCAGGCCACTTCTGAGAACGAATCAGGACAGACAACACTGAAGAAAAGTAAACAGGATCCATTTGAATATTGCTGAGAAAGAAACTGATTTGAAACTATGGTACAGTCTATCTTCATATGATATTTCTAGTATTAAAAAACTTATTACATCATGTACATACTATTAATCAGAAACGTTTTTTCTGTTGAATCTCATAATGTTAATTGTTATTGTTTAGCAGGCTATATTCTTAAGAAAATAGTTTAAAGTGAGAAAGCATTTTAGTACTGACTTGTACAGATACAGCTACAAATGGAGGAGATAGGAAGGTGCCGTGGGTTGTCAGAAAATGGAACCAATCAGACTTGTTTCTGATGTTGTAATTGTTAAAAACTGCCTATGAAAAGGATGCATTTTCAAGTTCTCAGTGGTTTCAGATTTTTGCAGGACCATAGTCTAGTAATACTGAATGCATGAGTTACATTGGCTAATGAAGCCAGAGCAGGAGGAATGTTTTTTTATATTTGTGTGTTTTGTCTGAGCACTGAAGCTAACTGAAATAAGGAGAGAAAATATCAGTTTGATTTTCAGTGCTGTCTGGTCACTGCAGGGTGAACAGTCCCTTTCTTTGTAGCTCACAATACACGGTTCTGAGTTTAAAAACTTAGAATGGCAGAAAATAGCAAAAGGATTTTGTGGATGGTTGGAAGCAGTTACATAAGACGAGCAGCTGAGTTTGCAGTTCATAGTAATTTTGGGAGGGACCTGCAGCTCCAGGTGCTATGTAAGATGGACTAGATGGTGGTGGCATGAGATAGGAACATCTTATACCAACCATACCTGAACTTTGAACTCACTCTCCTCCTGACATACTACTAATACATCTTGGAGGCAATGATTTGGGCCAAAACACTGGGTAGATTTAGATTACAGAGGCAAATTGGACCTTGCTTCTATTATGTCTATGTTGCCTGCCTATTATCATCTTTTCAGATATTACAGGCGATAGAGTCTAGCAGAAGCAGGTATCATATGTATCTGATTGACAGAGCTTGCAGAAAAGTAAATGTACAGATTACTGCTTTTCTACGCGCCATGGAATGCATAATTATCACGTCACCCTGAAATAAAATACTGTAATGATTGGCTATTCCTACCAGATGGTGTACATTTCTGCATGCTGGCAATTGTCATTTTCTGGGAGACCTTCAAGATGGAATCCTGAAAGTCCTTTAAGATTGTGAGACTGTTTGAGGAAATATTACAGTATACACAAAGGTTATTTTCAGAACCATATTAATGTGGAAAAAAATAGATCAACTGCATGCACTCACATATATGACACATATATGGGTTTGCTATATTACAATAGTGGGGCACAGCAATAGTAATTTTCCTGCTGCTGTCAGTTCACAATTTGTATGATATTGTATATGTCTCAACATTAGTAAATAGTTTGAGTATGTAAAAATAAGTGTACCATTAACTGTGGCCTTACAGTATTGTAGCTGTACCAACATGGTATGTGTGCAAGTTCAATAAAACACAGTGGTACTGTAAAATGTATACGTTTCTTTACTGGTATGTCAGGATATAGATTTATTTTTTATGTTACAGATATGGGTAGTTATTAGTATATGGGCTACCATGAATGCACAACAGGATTATCATGCAATTTTACTTTCAATCAGTTTGTTAGCTGTCTTCACATTTATTAAGTGCATTAATAGGTGTGTGCACAGTTCTGCAATGTGTGGTTCATCTCTGTTTAACATCATGTTACTATGTTGTGTGAACACTTCAGTGTAGTACAGATGGATATGTCATGGTGTGTCCAATCTGATGTTCGATGCAGTACCCCCCACCCACGAGACTTGAGGATAGCATGGTGGTGGGACACCATAGTGTAGCAGCATTTGTTGTTACTGTTGAGGTGGCTGAATCCTTTTAGCCTATATAATGCTACTGATCTGTGTTTCTGCTATATTGAAGGACATGTCTCTTTAATTTAATTAGTATTATATGGAATTCGTTTAAGAAATGATTTATATTGTTACATGATACTAATGTAGATATTTGTTTTTGGTTGTATTTCAGAACTAGAACATTTAAAAGTGACATAATGAGGCAGTGGACCTTGCGAGAGGTGTGTGCACTGCTTGAGGCAGTCCAGGCTAGAGGCAATGCAAGAGTCTTGATGAGGAGTACTAATCAAAAACTGGATTCGATGTGGAGGCGCATTAAGAGCTATCTGTATATAGCTTTGAAAGTCAAAAACAAGAGCGTGGTACAATTGAAGAAGTGGAAGCTGTTGCGCTAACGTTTCTATGTTTTAAAACAATGGGAGGGGATACCAGAGAATGATACGAGCTGGTACTACCTCCCTTATGAGCTCAGGAAGCTGCTGGCAAATAACTGTGAGGGAATCCTTACTCACCGTGGTAAATCAACACAAGTTTTCATAATAGTTGTCCATGTATTCCAGAACTTGTAAAAATAATTGTATACTACATGATTAAGCAATAAGACATCAGCAGCGATTATGTCAATGTTGTGTAAATCTGTGTTTATTGGTGTAATGTGGCATGAGGCACAACAAATGTAGTGCATGCCCCCACAGTGATTAAGTGACCATTAATATAAGCCTCAAGTGCCTTATTAGTATTATCATAGCAATATTTTGTAAATAGTGTTGAACATTGTTTGTATGTGCTTAGTCTCTACATATATGTAAAGATTGACATACAGCTAATAACGATATTTGATACTAATCAGAAACCTATATCTCACAATGTTTTTATAATAGTTTATACTATATATAAGGATGTACTATCAAAACATGTTACATAATTCTTCCATTTATTTACTGCTGTTCTTCACTGACAAACCAGAGCTTGCTAAATAGCTATGCCAGAAAATAGAACATTTATACATATACACACTTACTACTATGGTATGTTGGAAGAGACAAATGTTACTGTTTAGTTATTGTGATGTAGTGGTTTGAAACTTGTACAAGTCTGTAATACTGTGTAATAAACAATCCCTCTCATCATTAACATGTCCGTGGTGGTCAGTGGAAGGAAATGGCTGATCACGTATAGTAATTATAATAGACCCACCACTCCTCTCCAACGTATACCTGGTGGTTCAGTGGACGAAATGACTTAATACACAGACGAACCGTACAAATGTACATATCAATAGTGTTTGATGCTCCACAAGTTACAGACTATGTAGATAATGGTGTGCTGGGCCTCTGCACAGAAATATAAATTATTATAATATATGTACATAATGCACGTGGTCTGTATAATTAGAAGCAATGTTGTGTATAGTAAGTGGCTGATTTACACTGTTGTTGTAAGTCTTAAAAAACTGTACTGTGATTTACATCTAACACTTAAATATTTTTGGTTCATGGTAGAGACATGGAGCATCCCCAGCTGCTGCATAGGTAGTGCCACCACAGAGTCAAGCTGTCGAGGGTGGTCCAGTCCGGACACGAAAGTGTCATTTTGATTGACTCCGGCGGTAAGACTTTATTATCACAAATTTGTTAGGCTGTTTACAAATAAGAAATGAGGTTTCTCATGACACAAAGGGTGGGATATTCAAATTGTGCCATTCATATGTGCAAGCCATTGTGTTGTGCAAATAGTTGCACAACTGTGTGTCTGGGCGATATTCGAGACGTGACAAGCAAATGGCGTATAATTCATGCAAGCCACAGTGTGGGGGCATTTGCATGTGATTATGGTGCGATTTGCATGGCATTAACATGTAGGTCTGCCGATCCCTGAGGAATTGTGCGTGGTGCCCTGACAGGCTGCAGCCATCGGGGAACAATGCCCCGCTGCACCACGATCGTAGAGAAAACAGTGTAGAATACCCCGCAGCACCCCTCACTGGGCCGATCATGGGTATCATTCAATTTCCCCCCCAACAGCTCGATCGCGGGCAGCAATGTGGCCCCCCCGAACATATCCCTGCTGATCCAGTGGACTGAAAAGGTCGATTGGAGGTAGTAAGTTTAATAACCCCTCCCTGCACATAGCCCTGGTGGGTGCTGTATGACCCACACCACGTACTCACTAAGCTCCACCACCCCGCTCCCCCTGGCAGCTGGTGGTGTCAGCATCCCACATGCCTGCCACCCCGCCACCCGCTGACTGACTGCCTGGTAGGGCTGCACGGCCATTGGTGTACAGTACAGCCAGCCGTTATGCAACCCATATCGTTATGGCAGTTCAGATTTTGAATGAATGAATTGATTCACAAATCTAGAATGGTGATGTACAATGATGGGTGCATGCCCATTGGCTCTTGGTCTGCACCAATGGGTGTGCAGCCTAATGGTGTCAGTTGATAGAGCGGCAGGTGGGTGGGATGATGCTGCCGCTACCTGTGAGGGGTGAGTGGGGTACTGTGTGCCTTATTGGGTGGGCGGGGTGGGGAACACTAGCCACCAGGGCTATCTTTGAGGGTTATTAAACACTGCCCACGATTAGGCATTTGAGTCCACTGGACCACCACGAATCGTTCAGGAGGATGGGTGGGTTGTTTTACTTACTGGCTGCAATTGGGCATTTTGGTCCACTGGACCACGAGGATACATTTGGTGGGTTACTTAACTTGACAGCTGTGATCAGGCATTTCGGTCCACTGAGCATCACGGATACATTTGGGGGGAGCCACAGTGCTGCCCTCAGTTGCCTGGTGTTGGGGGGAGTACACAATGCTCACGGTCAGGCCACTGGGAGGGGGTGGGAGGGATTTACAGTCGGGTGCCTGCAATCGGGATGCAGGGGGCACAGGGACTGGGTTGGGGGCCAGCACAGGTGGCAGCTGCTGTGTTTCACCCTGAAATCCAGCAGCTCAGCTGTGGGTGACCCTCGAGTTAGGACTTTTTTTTTTGCCTCCAAGTCGTGCAGGCTTGGTTGGGGGTTGTGGCTACACAATTCTGCACAGCCCGGGTGAATATCGGGCTCTGGAGTTCATGCATGGTTCCTCCCCTCCACTTGACCATGCATTCATTTGATTGCGCTATTGCTCAGCCTGTTTTTAGTGGCGCAACTGTCTTTTACTGAATATTCATGAGAATGGCAGAAGTTTTGTACTTGCATGTGCAACCCTATTATTGATGGGTCAACCATTTTGAATATCACACCCAAAATAGTTCAAAGGTGTTAACCAAGTCTAGTGAATGTGCAGTGCCACCATGGCAGAAGATTCTGTACTACCATAACAAACTGGTATTACTACACATGTGAGTGGAATACTATTCTTCATGAATCTGAGAATGGATGTATATCCATAGCGGTAGATATTAATGGTGTTGTGGGGGGCAGGTCTTCTCCTCTGCTAATTTGTGGTGGAGTTTAATGTACAATGAGTAATAGATTACCAGTTCTAATGTTGTAGGTGTCTCAGTGGTATTCAGTGGTGTACTGCTTAATTTACTGTTGGTAATTACGACATGTCCCTAGATTGTATTCACTTAATATTTCTATATGTCATGCCAATGTTTCATTTTTATTATTGCAATAGTTATTAATGGACAGCATAGAATATCTACATGTTTGTTAATGTGTTTTAATAGCCCTGTAGGGGTAATATGGTTAATAACACATAAACGGCTGCCATATTCAGCTAGAGGGTCATTGAGTGAACAGTGACATTATCGTTGTGTTTGTGTTATTATTATTATAATAACTCACATTTTAAAACTGTTTAAGGAACAGATCGTCATATAATTAGGTATGCATGTATGTAAATTGAACATACATGTAATGTTTTTAGGATGTTTCTGTGTAACAAATATACATTATGACAATGTTATAAGTATTGCGATTGATGGGTAGGCACTGCTTGTTCTGCACTGCATACTACCAATAATATATTTGTGAGTTTTCTTTTGGAAAAAACGTTATTGAAGAAACAGTGCTAGGGGAATCACCAGGAAAAAAATGAATTTCTTATATTAACTGTTCTGGATTGGATGGACATTTGTCTTGGAAAAAGATATATACATGGTGTCATAATTTCAACTTTGTGTGGCT
Organism: Neoceratodus forsteri; assembly: GCA_016271365.2. Taxonomy (NCBI): domain Eukaryota; kingdom Metazoa; phylum Chordata; order Ceratodontiformes; family Ceratodontidae; genus Neoceratodus; species Neoceratodus forsteri. The sequence goes on from CM028129.1 coordinate 6,512,685, forward strand.
TTTTGCAGATGAGAAGACTTGTTATATGCATGTAATACTGAGTTAACAACATACATCTAGTTGGAGACAGAGCTGTTTCTGTAAAGAGATATGTGTTCATATGATAGTTGTATGAATGATGTAGTATTAGAAATTGATGTTTTAAAGAAAAACACTTTTACCTTGATATTTCATCTATTGATGTGATCATTTTTACTTGTTTGCTTTAATAGAGCCGGGAAGCTGCTGCTCGAACATGTGGAGGTGAAGCAGGAAGCCGGCTCAAACTGTAAGTGAAATGTGTTGTTGCTATTATCTGCATGGTTCAAAGTACCATATAGTTGTCAACATTCAGTGGTGATCAATGCTCCTGTTGATAACTACACCTTGCTGTCTTACTGCATGATAGAGGAGTGCACTGTCTGTTGGCATACTCACTGCAAATGTTCAATTGTCTGGAGTGTAGCAACACACCTTCATTACCCGAGCAGTACCACTTTCTTTTGTTTGTTGTGGGGGTGAATCACTGTTGACATTATTTACTTTATGTGTGCTGTGACCTTATAAAGGGTGCAATCGTTGATCAGTGCAGATACCCAACCACCTAAAAAACACAACATGGTGGGAGGATATTGTAGTGACCTAAATGGTGTGCAATGCATTAAGTGTCCAATTATGATTTATTTGTTTTTTTCTCAATGTACAAGTTAAAAATGTGCCTTGTAGTCTTCATGATCCCCTTTTCCCAGTTAAAGTGAATAGCTGTGCAGTGTGTCTGTCTTCAGCCTTACCAGCCTCATACTTACCTCTACAATCCAGTGTGATGCTGTTCAGTGCACTGTCAGATATGTGTATTTTTAAAGGTGATCATGAACTGAGAAATATCGATAAAGTGATAATACAGTTAATAATGGGACTGTTTGTGTTCACCCTGAGAATATCACACATTTCTATATAGCACTATGGAAGTTTTCTCACCGCATTTAAAATGCAGTACCATGACTACTTGCAGTGGTGCAAATTCCACTACATCATACGGTGTGTATTAGTGGGTTGGGTGCTATTAAAAGAAGTTCTTGAGTAGTGAAACTGTGTTAAATATTGGGCCACATACATCACATTGGTACATTATTCAATGCTGCATGGCCTTGTGACACACAGTGTCATACTTTTAATGAGCACCTATGCTGTTGAACTGTGTTTTTTATACTTTACTATATGATGCTGTGGTTGCTGTGTGAAATAACTTTTTGGGACAGTGTAAGGACATGACAGTGAGACTGTATGTGAGTAAAGGTGGTAATATGTCTATTTAAAACATTTGTTTCGAGATGAGCATTCGATGCTATCATTACAATCAGGTATTACATATTTCCCATACACTGTAGTAGGTTTGAAAATGTTCTGTATTTATATACTAAGGGCTGGATATTCAAACTGCGCCATTCATAGGCGCAAGCCCTTGCGGTGTGCAAAATAGTTGCGCTGGGGTGTGTCCAGGGCGATATTCAAAGGAGTTGTGCTATTGAGGAACTCCTTTGAATATCACCCCCAAGCACAGCCACTGTGCATGGCGCAGTGGAACTTGCACCACCACAAGTTGAGAAAGTGGAGCATTCAACTTGCGGTGGCAAAATGCCGATATTCAAAAGGTGATATGCAAATGGGGCTATAATTCATGCAAGGCGTGGGGGCCATTTGCATCTGATTATGACCCATTTGCATGCCATTAGCATGCAGGTGTGCCGATCCCCCGAGGACTTGCGCCTGGCTCCCTACCAGGCAGCAGCTGTCGGGGAAGGATGCCCCCTGCAGCCCAATTGTGGACAAAAGAGTGTAAAACCCCCCCACCACCCTCCCACTGGCCGACGCGGGCATAGTGTAAATACCCCCCACCAGCCGATTGCGGGCAGCAATATATCTCCCCAACACAGCCCTTGTGCTCCAGTGGACCGATAAGCACGATGTGGGATGAAGTAATTAAACACCCACCCACCTCCCGAATATACCCTGGTGGTCCAGTGGACGATAACTAATACGCGGGCTGGAGTATTCAAACACCCCTCCCCACCTCCAGATCATATCCTGAAAATCACGATTGCGGGATGTGGTTGTAACCCCAAAACACATGTGTGGGGGGCACACAATGCTACCGCAATTGGGCTGGTGAGGGGCACAATACATACCTCTCAAGTATACCACATTCGAGAGCGTTCCTCATTTTACTTCACAAAAGCTCCCTGTTTCACATTTTGAGGACTTGTACCACATTCAGTGTTAACATTTGTAAGCAAAACTCCATAGTAAATGATGCTAAATATATAAATTTGATTAATAGCAGACTTTCTGAACATAAATGCAAACATTTTCACAGTGTTGTGAGCTTCTAATTTAACAATTTGATAAAGTGTTCCACGTTTTGCCTATTCTTTCCACATTTTGAGAGGCAATGTTACACATTTGGGGGACAAAAGGTTGAGAGGTATGAGACAGTGTGTTGAGGGCCAGCCACAGGTGGCAGCTGCTGTGTTACATCCTGCAATGCAGCAGCTCACCTGTGGGTGGCCCTCAACTTGATCTTTTTTTGCTCAAAGTTGTGCAGGCGCAGGTTGGGGGTTGCACCTGCACAGCTCTGCACAGCCCGGCTGAATATCTGGTATGCTTTTGGAGCACATGTCATATTAGTGACTTAATTATTTAAAGTAGTGATGTGTGTTGAGGGCCTGAAACACAGGTAAAAAGCTGTTTGGTTTCAAAGTATCATTAAACTGATCATGATTGTGTACACATGAAAAGTATATTATGATAGTGTTAATGTCAAGGTACTTTGTTTTTCACTGCAGACATGACTACACATTATAGGCAGACATGGTGAAGTAAAAATTCTCACACTTGATGAGGATGTATTTCAATGGTATGGTATAATAGCATCAATAATGCAAAAGTATGTACATACTGAATATTTATGAGTAGTGAAAGAAAATATAAGAGTAGCATTCTAAGCCACAGCTAACTATACATTTTTTTATGTTGTCAGCTTATTAGATAATATAGATAATCAAGTATGACAGAGACAGAAATAAGATACTAAATAGTTTAGCATCATACTTAAAACTATTATCATAACTTTGAACTGAATGCATTTCTGATATTGCAGTAGATAAGAAATATTTGAAGTGAAATATTTGAAAGTCGTAATTGTTGAATTTGTGTTGTATATTCATCATAACTTTTTTTAAAATCTTTGTAGGGTGCGGCGACTGCGAAAATGCACGGCCCACTGCCGCTGCTAGGCAGCTCACAGCGAGTTGTCAGTCTGCATAAAGAAAATGCTGTCATCCTTAGAGGCTGGACAAAATCAGTCTCTCTTGGATGCACAGCAACGAACTGTCAACCTCGTGTTAAACGCGATCGTAGCAGTGGTGATAGTGCTGTGCCGAGTAACATGCTTCACCACGGCCACCATCTGTCTGCTTGCTTCCCTGGGAAAACTGGCCACCCTTGCCAGCAGTCTGGTATCTCCTCCGGAGGGTGCAACAGCTTCCACTTACGTTTGCGCCTCAAATCAAATCCAGTTCCTAGCCTGGATTGCCTCAAGCAGTGCATACACCTCTCGCAAGTGTTGCACACAACTGAAAAAAAAAGACAAGACTTTTAATAGATATTTTTATTTGTGTGACAAAAACGTTTTTGAATAATTTTTTTTTGTGTATGATGGAATACACAGTTAAATTATTTTTTTTACCCTGTTCAAATATTATTTGTGTTAATATATATTTTTGTACTTTTATATGAAGAAAGATATTTTTGTTTGTAATTTTTTATATATAATATATTTTTATAGTAAAAAAGTTTATTTATACTCTCTTGTGTTTGGTGTGTTATTGTGTAGTACAGATGTTTCTTGAAAATAGTTTTAACAAGATTAATACAACTGTGATTTTCTCATTTGGTGAAACCTGATACCACACTATTGTGGTATTAGAGTTCGGATTCTCCATAGAAGTAAGTTAGATGTGTGACAATGCTACATTACACTATTTGTGGCACACTGTTGTTGTTTCATACAACTAGTGCTACAGAATGTGTGTATGTGTATCATGATGAAGATAAGTATGTACGTGCTAGTACAACAGTGAAATGTCTGTGTTGCCATACTTACAACAAATTTATGTATTCAGTACAAGCAAACCTCTTCCACCGCTGTTCACATGACTGGTGGTACCACCTCAGTTGGTAGTACAAGCACTCTATCAAATCTCAAGTTACTACTGTAACATATCCATTTGTTCAGTAGATGAACTAATGGTGTCCATGTCATGTCATATTGTCTTTTAGTTATGTACATCTTTTCATTTACATATGTGCTCACAAACAAAAGGAGTAAGACACTTTTACATAAAACTATTACATGGAATAACAATGACAAATTACAATTAATAAAGTAATAAAAACAATATGATTAACAGTTGACTACTGTTACTATTAATAACAGTAAATGCAACCACAAGACTTGAAATATTTCTGATATTGGAACTCTTTTTTATGTATGTGCACTATTCTTACAACTATTAATCATATACTATGGTGAGTAATAGTTCTGAAAAAGACAGGATATTCATGGCAAAAAACTCCATTTAATGCATCAGTTAGGGTTGTTCCACAGTGACAAAAGTGAGGAAATTTGCTGTTAGGGTTGAAAACCCTAACTCCGAATTCCCCCCCAGCACGACACACACAGACACACACACACACACACACACATATGCAAGTATGGGGGAGGACCAAGTCAACACAACCAATTACAGACATCCAGCAGCAGGTGACAGAAATAACAAACAATTGTCTAAATGTACTACGAGACATCCCCACCCCCCTGACCAGGTACTGCATACTGAGTGGAGATCAACAGCAAAACTGAGGCCATGTACACCAAACATACACATCCCTGATTGCAGCTGCACGCAGCGTACCACACTTAGTAGTTGCATGGCCTTACCCGATGCCCCATCCTACGACAACGGGTACTGTGTCGTTATTCAATATAAATGCTGAAGGTGCATGATGAGAGTTGTAGAAAGGTTTTAACACTAGTGAGTATACATAAATTAAGAGAAGCACATAAATTAACTACAAGACACTAGCATGCTCAAGATAAAAGTAGTGATACATTTAGTAGGTGATTTACATAGTAGTACATTTACTACAATGGTTTACTCAACATAGAGAGGCTGATGTAAACGTATGGAAAAGCATTCCTGTTCAACGCTGTGAAATTTGTACTGCCAGTATGACATGCATTGTTACTGATGAAGGTGTACTGGTGATGTACATACATAGACCTTCAGTGTGTTTCAATACTAAAGATGCAGTAAGTATTCTTCGTAAGAAACATTATAATTGCATGGATCAGGCCAAGCAACCTCTAAATATCATAGCACTACTGATCCAACAATGATGTACCTGTATCGGAGATGTATATAGGAGAGATTTTTGCTGTAGACACTTACTGAGTATGCTGTACCTGATAAAGACAATCTCATTGCATCTGTGATGACTAACTTATTCAAATAGTAATACATTTACTATTGCTGCAATGAGTGATCTATGCCACTTATGGACATAGTGTGATTTTTTTTAACAGTTGTTTCATACTCAGGTGGTATGCCTACTATTTGGGTTTGCCACACTTCTGTCACTGATGAGATCAAACTGATAACTATGTTAATTGTGGTACTACAGGAATCAAGTAGGTATGCTGTAGATATAAACTAAATGTATTTTAGTATTGATTTAACTCACAATGGGGTAACTGTACTAGGATAGCAGGGGTTATCCCCTATCACTGACTCTGTCAGTTATAATCACACTAGGGTTTCGATGACTGTAATGATCAAGTTACACTGTTCATCTTCATGAGTTCATATTGACAGCCATTCTTCAGTAACTAGACAGTGTATGGTGTAAGTGGGTGGGACACTGTGTTGCAAAGCTGCTGCAGTGCCTAGCAGAGGGAGAGTATCTACTCATAAAGACAATTAAGTAATAAGGCATGACCAATAGTTATGTTAAATGGTCTGTTAATCACCCTGTAGGGGTTTAATGTTGAATAGCTGAGTGCCACATGTCGCTAGACAGTGATAAACTGACCATTAACATAATACCTGGGAGTGGCTTATTGCTATCATAATAAAACTGTTTTTTAAACAACATTAAACCATGTTCATCATATGGTTAGGCTCTACATGTCTGTTAATAAAACTAGACATAAAGTGTTACAATGTTTACAGTCAATTATAAAATGGGTAGGCTAAATCAAGGAATCTGATTGGCTAATTACCCATGCATGAAATCTATTCCATGCATGGGTAAAAAAAACAGTTAGCAGTAAAAGGTCAAGATTCTGGTGCCATAGAATGTTGGCATTTTGCTACGAACATTATTTTAAATAGAAGAGAAGACACCCACTTGTTCAGAAAAGCATTCCCGAAGGCGTTGAGCTTCCTGAAGGGCTTATTGTGGTCCAGCATGAGCGCGTTGCCTCGGCTCTCTTGGAGATGGCAGCCGCCACCTCTCCGGTTATTAAATCTTTACCGCAGGAGACGAGATCGAATAGCTGTGCTGTCTGAACCTTGCTGCTCGACCTGGGTTGCGCTCCTGCTGGTGACAGTGGTGGTGGTACGGGAGTTGAAGAAGCACTCATGGTCAAATCTCTCTCTCTCTCTCTCAGATATGCGTCGTTCATCGAGACATGCCGTCGCACCACTCTGGGACTTGCAGTGGCATACGAGCGTTGAGTGTGAGGGAGGAAGGGCATCACAAAGAGTGTAACCACACCAGGTCGTGGCTCACTAATCTCAGGCTATAAATCGCGAGTTGAATGTCTGCTTTTTTTTAACAGTCCCCCACCAAAGCACCTGGAGTTTCATTTCTGGTGCGACGGCATGTCTTGATGAATGACGCATATCTGAGAGAGAGAGAGAGAGATTCGAGCATGACTGCTTCTTGAACTCCTGTACCACCACCACTGTCACCAGCAGGAGCGCAACCCAGCTCGGGCAGCAAGGTTCAGACAGCACAGCTGTTCAATCTCGTCTCCTGCGGTAAAGATTTAATGTTAATCGCGAGTTGAATGTCTGCTTTTTTAACAGTCTCTAGCCCCCCCCGAAGCACCTGGAGTTTCATTTCCACTCACTCCATAACGGGGGGGGAGTGGGGACTCCGGTAACACAACCAGCACTACTGATGCCACAGAAAGACAAACTGTGTATAGCACCAGTATTATTTACCCATTTTGTACTGTTCTCCTTACCTGTATGTAATTTTACCCCCAGGTCGCCCCTGAAAAAGAGACCTCCGGGGCCCAGTGGGCCTACCTGGTCAACAAAATTCAATAAATAAATAAATAAATAACGTCATTCTGTATTAGGCGGAAGGACTATTTTATCATAAATCTGAACATGCAGATCTGTTTTTTCCATACATTAAAATTATTTTTCTCGCTGTAAAAAATAAAAACAGAAAGTAGCCCATTTTATACGCATAATAAGACACTCCAGGGTTGTGCATGGAACAGATTTTACCGCATGCCAGGAGCTAAAGGCACTCGGCCAAGGCCTGCGGCCTTATTACGCCCCTAGCCGTCCGGTAAAATCTGTTCTATGCACACCCTGTCGTGTCTTATTGCTTACTTAGAAAGCTGCATTTCTCAAACCCTTGTTATAATCAGAGATATTATAGCTGTACAACTCCTTGGTTTTGCTGAACTCTGTTGCTCAGGTGGACCACCACAAGTGGTGTGGTGTGGGGCATTGGTAGGTAAGGTCATGCAACTACTAAGTGTGGTACATTGTGTGCAGCTGCAATCAGGGATGTGTACGTTTGGTGTACATGGCCTCAGTTTTGCTGTTGACCTCCACTGAGCATGCAATACCTGGTCAGGGGGGTGGGGATGTCTCGTAGTACATTTAGACAATTGTTTGTTATTTCTGTCACCTGCTGCTGGATATCTGTCATTGGTTGTGTTGACTTGGTCCTCCCCCATACTTGCATATGTGTGTGTGTGTGTGTCTGTGTGTGTGTCGTGCTGGGGGGGAATTCGGAGTTAGGGTTTTCAACCCTAACAGCGAATTTCCTCACTTTTGTCGCTGTGGAACAACCCTAACTGATGCTTTAAACAGAGTTTTTTGCCATGAATATATATATATATATATGTAATAGTGGCACAGTAGTGCCACTATAGTTAGGGTTGAGGAGCCATTTACAAGTTAAACCCCCTAAGGCTCTGAGCTGCAAATTTGGTGACAACCAGCAGACCAGACCTGGGTTTAAATCCCACAGCTTTCACTTGCATACTGTGTGACCCTGAGCAAGTCACTTAACCTCCTTGTGCTCCCAGGTTGCTCCTGTAAAAAAAGCTTTCAGCTTAGTGTGCTATACCTGGTTAAACAACTAAATAAATAAAATAAAAATAAAAATAAAACTTGGAATACATGATCAAGACCCATATGCCTTGGGATCTGCCAAGTTTTGTACCGGTTACGAATACAGCTGCGGAGTGATCTGCCTTCATGTTTATGCTTTTCTGGAATTCTACTGTCGTCTCTACAGGTTGCACGGTTTATGCTGATCGTCCTAAATCTTCAGGGAACGTGTGGCCATGGTCCCCGATGTGCCTTTCGAAGATTTCATGAAAAAATATTAAAAAGTTCAAAGGTTATTCAAAAAACAAGTTCCCATTATAAGTCAATGGGAAAAGTTAAAAAGTTCGACAATGTCGCAAATGCAGTTTTTACTATCACAAATGGCCCTTTTACTGTCACAAATCCACCATTTTGTTTTCAGTTAGTGATCAGAAAAATGTTTAGCATTTAAAATTGGGACCCTCTAGCAATCTAATTATTTTTGTATTCACCTAGTCAGACCCTGAGGATGCTAGCCATGTCTTTATTTTGGGGTAAAATACCCCAGAAATATGTTTTTCCAATTTCTGGAAAAAGTGCTTTTGCAAAGTACTGTCACACTTGCAGCACTGTCATATCAATTTGCATAAGCTTTCGTAAACTTCAACAGTACTTTTCTAGGCTGTGGGAAAGTGACAGCAATCCTTTGGCACCCTGCTGCAAAAGAACAGTTTGATGTTTTGGCCTGAAATTTGGAGGGAATGCAGCCAACATCTCACAGATGTGCCTTTCAGTGTATTGTTGAAAAAATATTGCATGACGACACTCCAAATTTGAAGCTTTTTCCCATAGGATAACATTATGGTGTCCGACGCATTACAGGAATCCTTTGGCGCCCTGCTGCAAAATAACGGTTTGGTCTTGTGGGCTGAAATTTGGAGGGAACACAGCCAACATCCCACACATGTGTCTTTTTGTAGTTTGGTGAAAAAATGTTACAGGGAGCCAAAGTTATGGCACTCCAAACTTTTCTTGTTTTCCCATAGGATAACATTACGGTGTTCGCTGCGCCTTACAGGGCCCATATCTCGGAAACAGTGCGAGATATGGACTTTTCGTTGGAAAAATACTTAGCCCCCTAAGAGGGGCTAAGTACAAAACTAGCCAGGAAAATCATAAATCATATGACTTTTAAATTTTTTTTCTACGTCATACGGTTCCTGACATATAAGCAATTTAGTATTCCAACTCCTCATTTTCTGTTCTGGGAACCATTATTATCCATACATTCTTTGTACTCACTGTCTTTCTCTATGCAGCTTTTGGAGAAAACCAGCCTGTGCACTTACATTACTGTTAACATTACCATTTCCACTTGTGGTTCTGTTCCTGTTTCACTTAAAGTTCACGTCTACGCCACCATGTGAGTTACCCTTTGTGTTTTCATTTGCGCGTACTTTTGCATTGTTTTTAACATTCCTGTCTACACTACTGTTTCTCTTTCTGTTTTGCTTTGCATCACCATGTGCATTACCATTTGCGTTTGCAGGCACAATGCTACTATGTGACAAGACATCACGTGGCGGGAGCATGGGGCCCAAAGGGCGGGCCCAACTCCCATCACCACATTACATTCACTATTTCTCATTATCATTTCTCAAAAGAAGGAAATTAGAGGCAAAAAATTCTGTTTAATGCATTAGTTAGGGTTGTTCCACACCGACAAAAGCGAGGAAATTTGGTGTTAGGGTTGAAATCCCCCCTTGGACCCCCTGCCCTGAACTATAATAGGGAAATGGATGCTCCTTCAAGAGAAAATAAAAGAAGAGGACGTTTATTTTATTTAGTTTTTGTTGACCAGGTAGGTGCACTAGACAAATCCTGCCTATTTTCAAGCATGACCTGGGGGAGAGGGATACAGATGAATGCCAACTGACCTTGAACCAGATTAAGCTGTTGGTGGTATTTTTTGTGAATGAGGGAAATTTGGCTAGGACACCGAGGAAATTCCCCTACTCTGTAGGCAGGTGGCACTGTCCGTCTGTCTGCAGAGATGGAGGATCCCTGTTTGGAGGAGACTGTGAAGGAGAGGGATCATGCTGTGCATGAGCCTGAGTTCTTGGATATTTCAGTTCAAAGAACAGAAGAACCTGTGTTGAATGCTGATCAAGAAATGGCTCAGGTATCTGTTAATTCTTCAGCTTCCCAGTCTATAGATGGGGGAACGATGGCAGAAGAAATACAACTACAGCAAGCACTTGAAAGGAAAAACATAAATTATTGGACTTAATTTCAATTGCTGAACAATATTATAATTCTTGTAGGCAGAAGTTAGAGGCTGAATGAAATAAACGGAAATGTTCTCCCACTAGTCCACCTAAAGACAGAGGGAAACATTTGCCTATTGATCAACAAGATTTACAGAGTGATATTGATTTGCAAAATGATACTGGAAAATTGAATGGAGAACTTGTACAAGATACTTCTTTTTCCCAAACCTGTACCTTAACTGCATGGTTCCCAGGAGACACACTTAGACAAGCAGGCTGGCTTTGGGTGGTAGATAAATGGATTCTGGACCCTATGATTCCTATACCAGGTACATCCATTTTAACTCAAGATGGAATGGTTATTCCCAAACCTTCAGTTACTGCATCTGAAACTAGCCCTAAACCTATGTCATTTGATGGTCCTAATGCGAATACGCAAATTCAAGGAGAGGCTACTGATTTTTCTCATGCTCAAGACACTGGTGGATCCACTGAATTAACATCTACCCCAGCAGAAAAAGTTGTTTCTATGGACATCCCTACAACTACTTCAACTAAAGAAGGAAGAGAGAATGTAAGTTTTGATAACCGAACTATAAACTCTGTTACGGAGTCTGTTGTATATAGCAAATCAGTTACAGATCAGCCAGAAAATTTGGGCCCCCTATCCTATGCAGGCTTATTTAAGAAGCCAGCGGAGGCAGCTAAGTGTATATTCTTGGTGCGACTAAAATATTGGGGTAGTACCAGTAGTATCAGACTGAATATGGGTGGGGAAATCATTATTAATTGACTCAATGGGATTTTTTCCAGTGGAGGTGTATGCTTTTATACACCCGCCTGGTGATCATAACTATAATATAAGTTTTTGTTCTATCATTTCATTAGACAAATTCTGGAGAATTTACTATGAAATTAAAGACCAAGAGAACTGGAGAGACTTTCAGGCCATCCCTATCACTAAACCCACCATTAAAACTGTGACTATTCTTTTCCGGAGTGAAGGGGTGAATATTGCCAACATTCTCTTCTGGTTGGAAAAAAGATGTTCAGTGTATGATAAACCAAAGCCTGTTATGGATGAGAATGGCGTCTGGACAGGTGGTTGGATAGTGCGGGTACAACTCAATCAGAATGAAGACAGCATACAACACCTGCTGAGTTCTTTTTTTTAGGAAGGGACGGGAATTATTTTTAATGCTGGCCAGCCAAAGAGCTGTTTTAAATGTGGTTCATTAATGCATTTAAATACTTCTTGGGATCAAATAAAATGTTTTCAGTGTGGAATGTACAGACACTCAGCAGCACAGTGTGTAGCCTCCCCCAGTATGTAATCTGTTAATGAAACTAACCATTTTTTTGCAGACTGTCCATAGAGAACCACTGATACAGATGATTCTTCTGACCAGGAATTATTTTTTTGGCACAGGCAAAAAAAAAATACATAGACATAGAAACATAGACTTTGATGGCAGATAAGGACCACTTGACCCACCTAGTCTGCCCATTTCCCTACCTAGATGATAAGCTGCAGATCCTATTTAACCAACAGCCTATTTCTTCCTACCCCACAAAAATTGCCTTATATCTGTCCCATGCATTCTTGAATTCTCCCACAGTTTTAGACCCCACAACCTCCTCAGGAAGGCTGTTCCATGCATCCACCACCCTCTCTGTGAAAACAATACTTCCTCACATTGCCCCTGAGCTGTCCCTCCTCTATCTTCAAATTTTGTCCCCTTGTTCTTGCACATCTCTTTTTCTGAAAGATGCTACCCTCTTGGACTTTGTTGATTCCACTGAGGTACTTAAACATTTCTATCATGTACCCCCTCCCTCCTTTCCTCAAGGGTATACATATTAAGCTCCTTTAGCCTCTCCTCATATGGCTTCTCTTGCAGACCCTGCACCATTTTAGTTGCCCTCCTCTGAACTGCCTCCGTCCTGTCTATGTCCTTGCAGAGATGGGGTCACCAGAACTGGATGGGGTCTCACCAACTGTCTGTACAGGAGGATAATAACTTCTTGTTTTCTGTTGGTGATGCCTCTCCCTATACATCCCAGTATCCCCCCAGCCCTCCCTACCGCCTTCTCACATTGTTTGCCAACCTTAAGGTCATCTGATATGATTACACCCAGGTCCCTTTCCATTTTTGTTGTTGTTACTTCCTCCCCCCCCATTGTGTAATACCAATACATACCAAAAACATGATGGGATAGGTACTGAGAATATATTCAGAGGTAGGTGAAGAGGTAGAGTTGCAGGTTGATTAGTATAGATAGCAGACAACTCCAATCCTTTGCTCCCCATATTAATCTACAGTCTAATGAGCCATTCCTTGATTTGTCTCATATAGTAGAGACAGTAGCACATGATTTAAATCCTCCCCAGAGGGCCAACAGGGAAGAAAGAGAAACTCAGTTTGTGACCCCACAAGGATCCCTGCAAAGGACTTCAAAATCCATGGGTCTAGATTCTCAAAACATGCCTAGCCCCTTAGAATTGAATGATAAGGAGGTACAAGAGGAGCCACTTGATTCTGGAAGTGAGATGTTACCTCCTTTTTCTCTTAGAGGGGTAGATGAATGCAATGATAGTCAGAATGTGCCCCTCTCTCCATTACCATTGGAAAACAGATTTTCAGTTTTTTCATCATGGGGTGAACAAGTAGATTGCGCTCACCCTTTGTTAGAACCTACAATTAATTCTGGTAGTCCAGCAATGTCAATAATTGGCCCTGAACTATCATCTACGAGACAACTACTAGAACCTCAAAAATGAGTTACTAGATCCAGCATAAAAACCCCTAAACCTCCTCCTTAAAATCTTCTACATTGTCAATTGTTTCATTAAATGTGAATAGTTTAAAATCACATTATAAATGTCAGATGACTTTTGTGGTACTTTCACAATTGCAATATGACATATTTTTATTACAAGATACACATTTACACACAATGGGCTGGATATTCAAAAGGGTTGCGCCATGCGCAATAGGGTTGCGCCTGCGAAAGTCTGAAATTGCGCCATTCTGCCATATTCAGCAGGAGGCAGTTGAGCCCCCCAAGTCAAGCTCAGCAACAGCGCAATGCTAATGAAAGCATGCTGAACTGGAGGGGGAGGAGCCATGCATAAACTGCACAGCCCGATATTCAGCGGGCTGTGCAGAGTTGTGCAGGCACAACCCCCAACCTGCGCCTGCACAACTTTGAGCAAAAAAGGAGTAAGTTGAGGGCCACCCACAGGTGAGTTGCTGCATTGCAGGGCACAACACAGCAGCTGCCACCTATGGGTGGCCTCAGCTCCTCCCTGTGCCCCCCTGCAGCCCAATCATGGGCATATAGTAACTCCCCAGCCAATGGGCATATGTTTAAATGCACCCCACCCCCTACTGGCCGTTGCGGGCATAAGTGAAAATAAAACCCCACCCCCACTAGCCTGATCATGGGCTGAAAAGTTCAACCCCCAGAACATATCCCTGGTGGTCCAGTGGCCCCCACCCACCACCATGGAGCCTCATCACCCGCTACCCACCCCATCAGCTGGTGGGTGGCAGCATCCACCTGCCTGCTGCCTGCTGCCCACTGACTAACTGCCGGTAGGGCTGCACACCCATTGGTTCAGGCAAGAGCCAATGGGTGTGCCAGCTCCTCTCTAAGCCGGTCAGATATATGAATGAATTCATTCATTCTACATATTTGAACTGCACCTTACAGTATGGGCTGCATGCCCATTGGCTCTTGCTCTGAACCAATGGGTGCACAGCTCCCCGGGCAGTTAGTCAGTGGGCAGCAGGGCAGCAGGCAGGTGTGCACCCACCAGCTGATGGGTGGGGTAGCGGGTGATGAGGCTCCATGGGGGGTGGGGGCCACTGGACCACCAGGGATATGTTCTTGGGAGGTTGAACTCTTTTCAGCCCACACTGGGCTTCCTGGTCCACTGGACCACCAGGGATATGTTCTTGGGGGTTGAACTTTTCAGCCCATGATCGGGCTAGTGGGGGTGAGGTTTTATTTTCACTTATGCCCGTGATCAGGTCAGTCGGGAGGGTTTCTGAACTTATGCCTGTGATCGGGCCAGTCGGGGGGTGGGGGGATTTTAAACATATGCCCGCTATCGGGCCAGTTGGGCAGCGTGGGGATTTATTCACTTATGCCCACGATCAGGCTGCAGGGGGCATTGGTCCCCGATGGCTGCTGCCTGGCAGGGTGCCAGGTGCAAGTTCTTGGGGATCGGTGGACCTGCATGCTAATGGCATGCAAATGGGGCCATAAATAGATGCAAATGGCCCGTCCTGTGCCTTGCATGAATTATGGCCCCATTTGCATGTCACCTTTTGAATATCAGAAATTTGCACATGGCACAATGGTACTTGCACCACCGCATCTTGACTGCTCTACTCTGACCACTTGTAGTGGCACAAGTTCCACTGCGCCATGCACAGTGGCTGTGGCCCGGGGGTGATATTCAAAGGAGTTGCTCAATAGCACAACTCCATTGAATATCACCCCGGCCACACCCTGCACAACTATTTTGTGCAGCGCAAGGGCTTGCGCCACAGAATAGCGCAGTTTGAATATCCAGCCCAATGTCTGAAATTTCCATAGCTACCAGAGAATGGTATTGGGGTAAATCATTCTGGTCCTTGTGGGAAGATATGTGTAGTGGAGTGGGAATTTGTTTTACCACTCCCGATGTTAAGATATACAGGTTATTTGATATCGAACCAGGTAGAGCACTTTTATTGGATGTCCTTGTTAAAGATCTACAGTGCAGATTAATCATAGTATATGGTCCCCAGACTAAAGCTCTTAGGATTGTATTATTAAAAAAGATCCAACCATATTTATACACTAGGAGGCAATTATTTTTTTGTGGAGATTTTAATGTAAATTTTCAACAAAAAAAAGAAACTGGGAAACAGTATTATGATAAAATCTTTTTAAAATCTCTTCTTTCCATAGCTGGTCTGAGTGATTCGCACCAAATGGGCTGGAATAAAGCTAAACCTACCTTTTTTAAAGGAACTTTATCATCCTGCATAGATTTAATTTTTGTACAAAAATCTTTAACAATTTCTAGTTTGATTTATGAACCAATAGAGTCATTAGATCATATTTTGATTGGCATTGAAATTGATAATCCCCCACATAGAAAAAAAGGTCCTGGTTTTTGGAAATTGAATGCTTCAACACTAATAATTTCAGATGTGCTAACGGATTTGGAACAAATCGTTAAAGATCAGATTACTATGATTGATTTACACGATAATATAGTTAGTTGGTGGGAAGCCTTTAAGGTATGTTTGACAGGATGCTTTCAAGCATATGGTAAATCTCGTGTACAAACTCAGAATGAGGAATATTTAAATCTTCGGCATACTTTACAAAGGATGATTTCTACACAATCTGAAAGCAGGGTAGATTTATCTGAAACTATTACAACTATAAAACAGGAGATGGCATCTTATCAGCATGATAGGTTACATTCTCTCATTAAAGAACAGTCCTTTGGAATGCAAGGTAAAACAGCACAGGTTAATGCATTTTTAGCATGCCAAAATAGAAAAGAAAAAAGGCCTTTTTCAAGCTAGAAAAGTATAGATAATTGGGTGGTTTCTGATAACATAGGAATTATGGAGTTTCTAGACTGCCATATAGAAAATACTTTTGGAATACGAAATATAGATTCTGAATTTATAACTCTGTTCTTAAAAGCAGCAGATCTTCCATGTTTAGCAAAAGATTTACAAACTTTGATGATGTCAGAATTTACTGAAACATAATTAGAAAGAGTGATTCTTTCTCTTAAAAACAAAGTTTCCCCTGGTTCAGATGGATTACCAGGAGAATTATATAAAATATTATGGAAATTGATGCCTGAAGAGTTATTGGTGAGTTATTGGTGATGCATAATTTTCTTACTGCAGAAATGATATTACCTACACAAATGTATGAGGGTTTATTACTTTTTTGTTTAAAAAAGGGGCTCTCATGGATATAGGAAATTGGAGGTCACTCACACTATTGAATGTTGATTTCAAGATCTTTTCAAAACTTTTAGGGAATAGATTATCTTTGGTAAAGCCAGATCTAGTTAGTGACTCCCAATTTTGTTCAGTTTCAGGAAGAAAGATTCATGATTCACTGATTTATATTCGTAAAATTATGGAGAAAGGGACAGGAAAATTAGGCATAACAGAGGGATTTTTAATAAGCCTGGATCAAGCCAAGGCGATTTATGAATTATAACATGAATATTTATGGGACTGCTTACTGGTGTATGGTCTCCCTGATACATTTGTTCAATGGTTATGGATGTGTTACACTTTGGCATATGTCATGCCATTAGAAAATGGATGGAGAGGAGCAAAACATAGAATAATAGAAGGAATCTGACAGGGATGTCCATTAAGCCCACTCTTACGTGTTTTCGCTTTCGATCCTTACATAGATACATAGACAGTGTCGGCAGATAAGGGCCTATGGCCCACCTAGTCTGCCCATTTGAGCTTGTAAGCTCATTAAGGATCCTTTATTAAGGATAATTAACCAGTCCCCTTTAATAAAAGGAATCATTGGTGATCACAAATTCCAGATGAAAATAATTGCTTATGCAGATGATCTGTGTTTAATACTGCCTGATGAGGCATCTATAAGGGTAGCTTGTATGATTATAACAGTATTAGGTAAAATGAAGGGAGCTCGAATAAACAAATCTAAAACAAAGTGTTTAAGCATCACAGGTTTTCCAAACACCTTAACCATGGTGGGAGGCTTCCAGATCGCTCAACAACCTTGTAAGATTTTAGGAATATATTTTGGAGGTCCTTATAGTGCAGTTTATAGCTGGAAAATGGCCTTGCAATAAGGTAATTCTAAGATATCTTGCTGGAACTGTAGTAAACTTTCAAAAAAGAAAAGAGTTTATCTAATGAAAACTTTTTTAATACCCTTTTTTTTATATATTTAAGCAACATTTTTTATACCTAAAAGTTTGGAAACTTCATTAATGAGATTTTTTTTGTGGGGTTTGGGGAAGTAGATTAAATTCAAGCAAACAAAACATATTGTATTTGGACATAAAAGCAGGAGGTTTGAAAATGATTAATCCAATTCTCTTTTTCTTTAATATTTTTTTATATTCAAATTTGATACCTATGGTTAAAGATAGTTTTAAAATTTGTTGTTCTTTGGCTAAACTTATTTACAGGGAGTGCTGCAAGAATTGAAGAATGCAAATTTTATGCATAAAAAATAAAAGCCACCCCTGTTTGGCGGATAGATGGAGTGAGATTTTTGATAAAATAAAAGGTTGGAATATTAGTTGGGAGATGGTTAGGAGTATCTCCTGACAGGAGTTGTATAATAATATTTTACAACAATATTTTTATGAATTTCCTTTTTAACAGTATGGGTGCAATCAAATATTTCAAAATATATCTCTAATCCCCATGTTTTGATACATATGTGGGACACTCATGGTTGGGGATTCATGGGGAGAAGAAATGTATGCAGTAAGCAAAAGCATAAAACAATACAAGATCTCTATTGCCCGAGAGATAAGTGTATACTAATTTTTGAACCGATGGAGCACTTATATTTTAAATGTTCTTATGCCATGGAATTTTGAGACATTGTAAAATATCAATGGAAGAGTTATTTATTGATTCCTCCTACTACTGATAATTTATATTATGTTTTCTTTAATACTGACATATCTCAAGGTTCTTAAAGCACCTTAAAAGTTATCCATATTTTCTTTCTTTACTGGATATGGATTAGCAGATGTAGACTTTTACTGCAACAGCAAGAAATTCTGCCAATCAATGTGTTCCATATACTAGAAAGTGAGATATGCAGACTTACATTGATTGAGAAATCTACATTTTCATTTGAACACTGGGGGAGCTATTGGCAATCTTATGATTGTATAGGTTAAACTCTAGGTTTAAAACAATCATGATTTTATTAAATATTATGAAGAACATAAGATTCTTAGCGAATCATAACATTTGTTGGGAGTCATTAGATAACACATTTAATTGGTGGAAGAGAGGAGGTTAGCTTTTAGGACTTCAGATATTAGAAATATAGAAAGGTATAAGACTCAGAATGCATAATGTATTAAGATTTGATTCATTTACATCACCTCTCATAGAGATGGAGGGGGGGTATAATTTTACTTTCAGTTTTATCCTTGGAGTTAAGTCTGTATTGGAATATTATAGACATAGCATGAAGGCAATTTTTGTGTTCATTTTTTTTTCCTTCTTATGATTTTGGATTAATTTGTATGAATTAGCACAGTTTAAGATTGTCTGTTAAAACAAAAGGGGGGATAGATAGTGCTTCTTTACAACTCTTTGAGCAGGTATGACTGTAATACTTTCTTTTGTTTACTATATGATTTGCATTACTATGTGAGATTGAACATTGATTGTAATTATTTATCTTCATTTTATAATAATAAAAAATGCCCCTACTCTTTTTGATACGTTCCATGGGATCTTTTACATCCACCTGAACTACCACCAATCTAGGCAGATGTGACCTAGGTTTAACATCTCATCCGAAAGACGGCACCTCAGAAGTGCAGCACCCTCTCATGCTGCACTACAGTGTCAGTACTGGGCTATTAACCCAAGTGCCAGAAGTGGGAACTGAACTCACAGCCCTCTGATCTCTCGGCCTCAGAGGCGAGTGTGCTACTTACTGAGCCATTGACACTGACAAGTTATAGTAGCAATAGGTAAATTTAGAATGCAAAAGGTCCAAGATCTGGATGGGATCCCAACTGATGTTATTATGAATCAATTAGAACTATGGGTACCAATATTGAGCATGGAACCGCACACGCCATCAAGGATGGGCAAGGCCTAACATGGCACGTGGTCATGCACACACACACACACACACACACATGTACACACACACCCCACAAGACATGCACAAAGGGTAGGAGGCACGCTGACCCCAGCCGCCACCCCTAGCCCCACACATGTCCACAGACCACCACACCCAGTGCCTGTCATTGTGCATGTCTCAGACGCTGGGCACCATTTCACAGTGGCCAGCAGCCAGGAGGGTGTGCAGATGGAACGTGTGTGTGTGTGCAGGGCCAGGTACCCCACCCGTGCATTGCACATTGAACAACACACTGCACACAGGGCAGCATCAGACAGTAACCATGGTGGGAGACAGGTCTATCATGTGGCACAGTGCCACGGCCACCATGGATGTGTGGGTGGCCGCACTGAGACCCGGCAGTAGTGACAGGCTGACCAATGGCCTGATAGGGTGGCACCAATGGTTCCCCAAGGGTTGCACTGCGGGAACAGGACCGTTCTTGAGCAGGGGTCTGCAGCTCACTGAACATGCCTGCACCAGGCATGCTTGGGATGCCCACAGCTGAACCCGGTGTCGACAAGGAGGGTGTTGCATGACGCCAGAAATGGGAGGTGGACATTGCACTGCGCGGTGTCTGTGATGCATGGGCAAATAACTGTGTTCCCATTGTGGCCATGACAGCAGTGAATGCCTGTGTCTGCCTGTCAATGGCAGCGGTCACATCCTCCCGCAGCTAGTCCATCCCTGCCAGGAGCAGACCGGTGTCCCTGCTGCACCGCTCCTCTGCCTGGCACAGAGCAGCACTGAGTGCATCCACCGCCATCACAAGTCGCAACTCCTGATCCACTGAATCACGGAGTATGCGGGTGTGCTCATCTAAGAGGTCGTCTGCCTGATTGGCATGCTGTCCCTCATGGTGTTCGTGGCCGTGCTGGGCAGCACCCCTTGAGGTTGGGTGCCACACACCAGAGCCATGCCTGGGCATGTCCACAGGTGGTGCACTGATGCCGCCCCCCAACACTGTCCCCCATCACCACTGGCTGAGTGCTGACACTGCTCCTCCGGCCGCCACTCCCCAAGGCTCAACGGTGCCACTGCAGTGGCCGCAACAGCCCCACTGTCCTGGAAACACACCAGTGCTGCCCCACTGGTGCAGACAGGCACAGGCTGGGACTGTGATGTCATGCAGGCCTCCATGGTGGCACCATCCACAGCTATGCCTGTGCTGTAACCTGCTATGCGGCCATCCTGTGGCCCACACATATCACTGTCCATGATGTGAGCTCCATCATCATCAGTGATGGATCCGGCACCAGTCAGAGTCTCAGCATGCTGGCATCCATGGGCACTGTCATGCTGGGACACGGGCAGGGCCTCCTCCGCACCTGCTCCACCAACATCAGTCCAGACAGTCAGGTGGGCCCACTGTCGTTCTGACCCTTGGACACCTGTGAAGGTGGATGGGCCCTCCTCTGTGTCCAGGGTATCACCCTCAGTGGACAAGCCCACCACTGCTGACCCATGTAGATGCTCAGGAGCTGTAAGAGAACACAGTAGCATTAATGTATCTGCCCTACCCTGTGGCATTCCCCCCTCCACAGTGACAGATCAGGACCTACCATGCAGTGACGGGCTACCACCTGTCGGGAAGCCACCAACTGGAACACCCTCGAAGGCACAATATCACATGCTGCAAGCAACCTGCTCTTCCTGTGGCATCAGGTGTTGCACGGCCAGCTCTCTCCCACCATTCACAGCCCATGCTGCTCTGATGGCAGCCACCTTATCTTTAATCCTCCTCCTGTCCATACCCACCTTCTTCTTGCACTCCGGCATGGACTGCTGGTGGCTGCCATGCCACTCGCCACCTCACCCCATGCCATAGCATGGGCCCGTGGTGTTCCCCACTGTCCACCGAGCAGTGGTTCCTGGTCAAGGTAGGCCTCAAACAGGGCATCTGTTTCTGCCTTGGTAAAGTTTGGCCTCCTCCGTGTCCCACATCTCTGTTCCTACTCCTCCACCTCATGTTCGCTCATCATTGATCTTGTGGGAATGACAGGTGTTTCCTCTGACTGTGCAGTCCCATGCATCTCCCACACACCACAGTTCACACTCCCAAACAGCATGCAAACTCACCATAATAGACTGCAATACCAGATTATGGCCTCTGCAGCCCAATGTCGCATTTATATAGCACAAAGCATGCAAATGAGGTGATGCTCAATTTTAAGTGAATACTAATGCAGTATCTGCACCATTGAATCACTGATGAGCTGATTTGCATATGCTGGCTGAATATTGCACAGTTGTGCCTTGAGCAGTTGTACTGAATGTGCTCAGGCAAGGGTGCAGTTCTGTGATGTGCGCAGTGGACACTGAACGGCACATGCCTGGGCTGCTGACGATGATGCCTGCCATGCTGCTGACATGCTGTGCATGGGAGGCAGTGCATGACACGGCCACCATTGTGCAAGTGGTGCTAGTGCACTGTTCACATGTATGGTGCTCTTGCACTGGGGTGCCATAGGTGCCATGGAGCCACAGCATGGTAGGCCACTACAGGGCATCTCACACAGGCACCCAACCATGCTACATGCAGGGAGTACCAATCACACTGTTGCGGTCCATGCACTAGAGACCCTTGACCCTATGCCCAACCTCTGCCCCCTAGGCACCATGCATCTGCATGGGTGCACCACAATAGAGCTGTTCGGTGACAGCGTGATAGGGAATTGTAGCGCTGTACCGCGCAGCATCTGCACGTGGTGGATGTGCACTACCGAGCACCATTTTGACTCTGACCAGCTTCAGCGATGACAAGATGGAGGGCTTGGAGCCAGGTGAAGCTGGCCAATTTGGTGGCCATAGTGAAGCCCCATGCTGGGGAACTGTTTGAAAATGCACCCCTGGACAGGGCCAGGAGTGCTGTATGGGAGGATGTGGCGATGGCGCTGGAGGAGGCCACAAGAATGGACCATACAGCTGAGCAAGGTGACCACAGATACGGAAACCTCCAGTGCAGGAACCTGGACAGGCTTGCCCATCTGCGGACACATGCCAGGAGAGGGGCAGTGCCACGACCAGTTAGGTGCCACATCCATACACTGGTTGGGTCCGTACGGGTATTGCAGTGGGCACGTGTCTATCACACAGGAGGGGTGGGC
Organism: Neoceratodus forsteri; assembly: GCA_016271365.2. Classification (NCBI taxonomy): domain Eukaryota; kingdom Metazoa; phylum Chordata; order Ceratodontiformes; family Ceratodontidae; genus Neoceratodus; species Neoceratodus forsteri. The sequence continues at coordinate 6,535,350 of CM028129.1, forward strand.
TGTCCAGTGTGGGCAGTGGTGTTGGTGGTGTCGGTGGTGGAGGTGGTGTTGGGGGGGTTGTGGCATGGCTGGACTGTGCGGGATCGTGCACTCCCAGGGGTGGGGGGGCCTTTGATACTGGATTGTACTGATATTCCCCTCTCCATGTTTGCACCCTAGGCCTTGAAGAGTGGTGCCGAGCCTGAGAGGACTGACACAGAGGTGTGGTGAGGGGAGCTGGGCAACAGCCACAGGCAGCCAGTCACATCCAAGTACAGCACCCGGATCAGGCCGATGATGGTGAGTGCCTTTCTTCCAGGATATTCTGTGCATGCTGTGTTGCAGGGCAGGCGGTGGGGCATGGCCACCATCCATTGACACCACTGCCATGCACACCACATGGTACAGTCAGCGCTGTCCAGTGGCTCTGCATGTGTGGGTGTGCATTGCTGGTGGTCCATGCATGCACTGGGTACATGGCTGCACCACTGCCTTTACACCACATAGCCATGTCACTGTACAGCCACAGTGGTGCTGTGCGGGACTTGGGCGGTGGGTGTGTGCAGCAGTCTGCATGGCTGTGTGCACCTGGGTGGGCAGGTCATGAGGACATGATCACTGTGGGTGGTCACACACCATCACAGGGGCATGTCCCATGGCTGTATGCCATGCACAATGGGTGGGCTGCTGGGGGATGGGCATTCACACCTATTGACTCTGCTTCCTTGTCCTAGGTGGACGGAGGATGATGCACCTGGAGAGGGCTGTGTGGGAGCTGCTACAGGTGGCACATGCCTCACTAGAAATCCTTCAGTGCATGGACCAGCATGGTGTCAGGAGGAGACATGGTGGGAGGTGCCACAGGAGCGGGGAGCGGGGCGCCCACTGAAGATCCCATGCCCCGGGTTCAACCCTACCCCCCAGACCCACCCTCACACCCCTCTTTCCCTTTACCATTTGTTCACCCCTGCCCCTTACCCAGCCCCACCTGGTTTGTGGCCCTCAACCCCAACAGTTGTGTACATATTTGTAAATAGTTGTTTTCTAACTTTTAATATACATTTGTTTTGTTATGCCTACTGTGGTGGTCTCTGATTTGCAGTGGGCTACAGGTGCTCAACTGCAGTGGTGTGCATGACGTCAGGGGTGGTGCAGTCATGGGCATGTGTGTGTGTCTGTAGGGGAAGCAACTGTGGTGTGGGCATAGCTATCAGTCACTGTCTGTGGTTTGTGTGTTGTTCCCTGTGCACTGGATGACTATGTGCAGTGGTGCATGGTGCATGCACTGTGTCCATGGAGCCCCCTGTCAGACCATCCATGGCCTATGCAGCTGACACCCTTGCATGTCTGTGACCTGCATGGTCCACTGGCATGTCAGTGGTGGCTGTCCATGCTGGACAGCCACTGTACCCAGCATGATGCCAGGTTGCCTCCTGTCACTGGTGTGGTGCATGTCTGCCTCGGGTGGCACTGTGGCCTCCACTGTTGTTGTCCCACCTCCATGCTGTCACTTGTGTCTGTTGCAGGGGATGTGCTCCACTGTCTGTCACTTGTGCTCCAGGTGCATGCTGGTGGTGTACAGCTTCATGGTGGCTGCGCAGGGTGGCTGGCACTTCTGTGCTATGGAGGGGTGCTGGCCATGTGTACACAGTTTCCATGGAAACACACCAGGGGCTTGGTTGACCCTCTACTGTGTCCCTGTGTTGGTGTGCCCTTGGGTATGGGTGGGTATTTGTCCATGCACTGTGTTGCATCCTGTGTGGCACATGCTTCCATGCACCACAGTGGGTGTCTGTGCTGGCTGTTATGGCCAGTGCTGGGTCAGGGTATGTCCTTGTCTGGGGATTACGGTGCAGGGTGTGCTCTGCATTGGTGGGATGGTGTGGCATGGGGTGGCTGGACCTCCTTGTGTGTTGGTCACGGCTTGCCAGGGGGTGTGCTGGGGTACCATGCCCTGGCTGTGGGTTTGTTGCTGGTGTCTATAGGCCAGTGGTTATTCCAGCTCTCCTCTGGTTGTGCAGTGCATGGGGTGTGGGGGGGGTGATGTCTGTTCTGCTGTGTGCTCCTCTGCCCATCTGTACAATGGGTGGTGGGCCCCTGCATCCTGTCTCTGAGCATCCCTGGTTGTGCTGTTGCACTGCTGCCCTGCTCCACTGAGCATCCCTGGTTGTGTTATTGTGCATCTGACCTGTGCCACTGCACACCCCTGGTTGCGCTATAGTGTAGTTGGTGCAATATTCAGTCATGTGCCACAAGCGCATCTTGACCTATGCAATGTTTGAATATCATGTGCATTGCACATGGGTGCAGTGGACTTGAGCTTGCTCCTGCTGTTGCACACTTTTATGGCACAGTTTGAATATCTGGGCCCTAGCATATAAATATTCTAAGATCAAAAAGCAAAAATTATATTGTATCTTTGTAGATTTCAAAATGGCATTCAATAGCATTAATCGGGAATTATTGTGGAAATGCCTTGAGGAACTACTAATAGAGCCTACCATATTGGACATCATTAAAGTGTTATACAAAAACAACCAGATTAAGATTAGGTTTAGTACCAAAGGAAAGTGCATGGAAGAATGTGAAGGGAGTAAGGGGGTGAAACAAGGCTGTGTACTTGCCCCTATCCTATTCAATTTATATTTGAACCAAATGATGGGAAGGATGTATAAGGATGAATTCCATATGCCAAAAATAGGAAAGAGGGCTTGTCCCTATCTGGCATTTGCTGATGATATTGTTTTAATTTCAACAAGCAAACTAGGAATAACTAGGTTGTTTAGTTTATTCCAGAAAGAATGTGAAGGTGCTAGATTATCTAAAAATCTGGAGAAAACCAAAATTATGGTGTTCGGTAATAATAACAAAAGAATCCTGAATATCCAGTATAATAAAATACAAATAGAACAGGTAAAGTATTTTAAATACTTGGGTTAAATATTAGTGAAAATTTAATCTGGAATAAACACATTGAAGAAGTAAAAACTAACATTAAGAAGTTTGTTCTGATAATTACTAGCTTCTTTTATAAATATGGAGGAAGATCTTATTGCTTACCATCTGTACCTCCCCCCTGGTCGCCCCTGAAAAAGGGACTTCTAGGCCCAGTGGGCTTACCGGGTCAACAAAATTCAACAAACAAACAAACAAACAAGATCTATTCAGGGTGCATTGAAAGTTATCAATGCAAAAACAAGAGCTCAAATAATGTACTGAGTGGAAATTTGGGGTCTGAATATAGATGGAAAAATAGAGGGAATAATTAACATATTTTACAAAAAGATATTGGGATTACCAAAGGGAGTACCGGCAGCTTTAATAAGAGTGGAATTAGATCAGATATCATTAGAAAATTTGGTGCAGGAAAGAATCACTCTGTATTTCTTCAAGGTATACACAGTGTCAGATATGCAATTGCCAAAACAATGCTTGGATGAAGCTATCAAGTATCGGGATAGAAATTTTAAATTTCCAGTTATTGATATTCTAGAAAAATGGATAAAACCATATGGATTGCTAAGTTATTTAGAGGAAATATTTAGGAGACCACAGGAAGATATAATAAATAGGATAAAGACTAAAGTAAGAGATATATTTAAACAAAAAGATATGGAGAGATGTTCAAGATACAAAATAAGTAAATGGTTGGCAGCAAATAAGAAGATATTTTGTAGAGAGAGATATTTAAATATTATTAAGAATCCAGAAAGAAGAAATTTATATATAAAATATAGATTTGAGCATTTTATGAGTGAAAGAGTCAATAGACTGATGAAAATAGAGGAAACCAAGGCAATTTGTAAATGTAATATGGGGGAGGATGATTTAAGTCATATATTGATTGAATGCCCATTATACAAAAAGGTTAGAATAAAGATATTGGGGTCCATTTTGAAATTCATGGAAGGGACTCCTCAGATTTTGACAGACAAAAAATTATGAAATCTCAATCAGTAAGGATACTTGAGACAGTAATCTCTTATTTCAAAATTGTTGATAAACAATGTATCCATATGAGAAATCAAAATGATAATGAAGAATATTGATCAAAAACAGGGAATGTACATAGGTCAAATGAGGAAAAGAGTATTAGTACCATGATTGTATTCATTTATCTCTAGCGGATGTATGAAATAGACCTGACCATGAATAATTGGCAGAGTTTATTTAATGGACTTCTGAAGGTGGTCGTTAATAAAATAATATGGTAATAATAAATATAACTAAAAAGTAATGGTAACAATAAATACCAAAAATGAGGCCTTAATAAGGACTCCACAGGATGGCACAGTATCTCATTCTGTATTTTTAAACTTTGAGCCCTGTTAATGTGTACGGAAAGCAACTGGATGGAGAAAATGAGAGCCCAGGATTGAATGACAATATATTTTTATTCCCTCTCTAGGGCGCTGGTATATTTTGTTATTTCCTTATTAATTTCCATTGAAACTGTCCTATCCCTATTGGTATTTTTAATAAAAGGCACCCTATGATGAAGCATACCTTTATTTATTTATTTTTTTTAGCAAAAGCCAGAGTGCTGGTGCCTTGTGCTTCAGTTGTGCCTGATTTTTATTCATTTAAACAACAATGAGTAGTTCTAGAGACTGCTACTTGATTTGTGAGCCTGTAATCCTCTGTGGCTGTGTGGGCAGAAAAAATATTTCATTCATAGAGAAGTTATTTGTGGCATTATGTTTTAGGTATGCCTATTTTTAATTTATTAACAGGAAGATCCCAGTGCTCTGTAACATGTCCATCTGTATGTTCACTGGCTGGGTTAGTAAGGTTGCCAAAAAAAATGGACCGTATCAGGTGGATTGATCAGTTTTAATGCTATATATTAATTTATTAACAGGAAGGCTCCGTAGCTGACATTAGGAATATATATAATAGAATAGAATATCCAGAGCTGGTGTTTTTATTTACTCACACTTTTTCTTGGTTAGTTTGTTTAATTCATTTATGTTACAATTATTTAGTGCTATGGACTGAATCTGAGATTCTAAGCCTCCCAGGCTGGGCAGGAAAACAACTAAGATGCCTGTGGAAAAAAATCAGCTCTAACTAGGGACTGGGTAACAAAAGGTTAACATAGGCAGCCAGGAGCAACAATATATATATATATATATATATATATATATATATATATATATTTTTTTTTTATATTTATTAATATTACTCCATGGCTGTTGGACAGAAATTGACTGTGAGCCTCTAAGGTTCCGGGGTTGATTGGGAAATTGCAGAGACGCCTTGCTTTCAGGGACACACTGTTTTCACCTGGGGAGCTCTGACCAGGGACTCAGGGCAAAATTATGTTCCTTCCAATATGGCAACCTCAGTGGTAGGGGCATGGCAGACAGTACCGAAAATATTCCTTCATGGACAGTAAAAAAAAAATGAAATAAATAATTATTTTGTTATTCACACATTCTGTGTGTAGTTACATTTTTATTAGTATTTCTTTCTTTTTGCACACTTCTTTTCTACCTACTGTACCCATCTGTAAGCCGCTCCATGGTTCTGTGGGTGTGGGTACAGTATTGGCGCTAACCATGGACTCAGGCAGGGTATTTAGGGAGAAAAAAGTAGTATGGGGGAGTATCTGGAAGTAGGTTCAATGAATCAGGAAAATGCAGCTAAGGAGAGCCACAATAATGTTCACAAAAAAATGGAAGTAGCAGGGCATCCCGGTAATTTTAATTATTTTTTCTGCCCCATATCCCTGACAGCCACCCTGGGCAAAAAAAACATAATTTGAATGAGAACCGAAACCCCCCATGGAAATAATAACTGTCCTCTGACAGGATACTGGGGTGTAATGTGTTTATTTATTGATCTTCCTTTAGCTTCCTTTAGCTAGGCAGGGAACTTGGCAACTCCATGTGTAAAAGGATGTTTTTGGTTGGAATAGCAGCAAAAAATGTTATTTAGATTAAGCCTCCATGATTTTCGGGGGCTGGGTCCAGTACTGGCTTTTTTTTTTAATATATTAACAAGAAGGCTCCCTGGCTTGCTAACATAACAAAAATTATTTTCAAAATAAAATCCAACCACTGTCCCAAGTAAGGCATGATTGTTTCAACATGCAGTTAAACAGGAGGTGCTGCCTACCTGGCTGTTTCAGGCTCCGACTTGCTACAGGGGTGGTCGATGCAGAATATTTTATTAATGGTTTGGGGAAAAATAATGTTCTCCTATATGCCAGCTGCACTGGTGGGGGCATGGCAGCGAGGGAATTCTTGGGCAGAAAAATAAATTAACCAATGAAGAAATAAAGCTAAATACTGTATGGTCTATGCCATGTTGAGGATCCAGGCTACAGCAGAGAATAAAATGTTTAAGTATCAGAGCCTCCTCAAGGCTTTCCTATGCACTAATTCCAGATATTGGGTAGTGTCTGGCAATACTTTTTTTTTTTTTCCGAAAAAAGCAGTACTAACTTAAATAACTTTGCATGATGTTATTTTATGGCAGTGTGTCTGGAAGGAGCCCCAGAAAGCTGCAGTAAGATCTCAGGTACTTTACCCTTCTTTCATGCCAGTAGCAGGGCTCACCAGGAGGGCACAGTATTTTTCTTTCTTTCTTTCTTAACTTTGAGGCCTGCTATGGGGGTGAAAATGAACTGGATGGTCCAACTGAGAACCCATGCAATAAGACATCCATTTTTATATGTTTTCTCTCCTTCTAGGGGCAAAGTGTATTTCTTTATTTACACTCTCAAGGCATCATTGTGTTGTTACTAAATGGCACCCTGTGAAGCACAGTTCAGTGTTTATTAATTAGTATATTAATTTATTCATTTAAAAAATGTGTAGTGCTAGGAATGTAACTTGTGCTTGCTTTGTGAGCCTGTGAATGTAAGCCTACGGGGCTGAGTGGGCGAAAAAAAAAAGAAATTCAAAGTGCAGCACCACAGACAAAGCACAGTTGTTTTTTATTTATTAGGATATTTATTTAAAACTTAATTGGTGTTAGTGAAGGAACCGATGCTTTGCACAAGCAAGCCTCCTTGGCTCAGCGGGAAAACACATAGCCCCTCCTTTGTCCCAGAAGAGATCTGACTGGGCATTCGGGGTGGGGAAATTACTTCATGAACAGAATAACAAACAATCATGAATACATCAAGAAAAATACTATGCCTTTCTTCCCTGCAAGTTGCAGGGCTCAACGGGAGGACAGGGTCTTTTTCTTAAACTGCTACCGCAGATGCTGTGAATGAAAAGCTACAACATGGAGCCTTTAAGACCCCTGTAGTAGAGTTACCATTTTGTGTTTTATCTTTATCCTGGACAGGGATGGGTTTTAAAAACACAAAAAATCAGGCCCAAAAAAAGTCTCCGACCTGTGCGGTATGGAATATTTTTTTCCCCAAAACCTACCTGTCACTAAGCCCCTCCATTGTTCTCTGGGACTGTGTCCTAAATTGGCACCCAAAAGTAATGTTTTTTTTTTTAAATGAGCCCATGCAGCAACAGTTGCTGGTGTATTTATTTCATTACAGGTACAGCCACTGGATCATCCAGCCACAGACAGTCAAACTCATGGAAGCTTCATGCTGTATTTAGGGGTGCAAGATTTTAATTTACAGCATTTTATTTGTTGCACATCCAAAGTGTACTGAGCACCAGAGTATGCTGGAGGGGGTCAAATTAATTTAGCAATGCACCATTGATGCAGGTCTCTGGGGGCAAATAAAGCATACAAGTGTTAATAAAAAAAATGCAGCCAAGTGGTACATTGTTGTATTGTTATATTTTTGGAAGAGCTCCCTGAAAAAGAAGAATTCCCCAGAGCTCCCATCATTATGTCCCTCTGTGATTCTCCTGCTGGTGCCAAAAATAAAACAATTGCACTCAGGACATTTAGCCCTGTAGTTATTAGTTACTGCCAGGTAATACAGCCCTGGACAGTAACAGAGACTTATTTAATTTTGTTTGGTATATATCTTTTGATCTATGGACAGGAAGGCCCCACCGTGGTTAACATTGTACTGTTACACATTAATATATTCAGACACAGGGGCTAAGTTGTGTTAAAGCCACAATAATCTTCACAAGAAAACAGGTAGCAGGGCATTCCAGTAATTTTAATTCCCTTTCTGCCGCATGTTCTCAACAGCCACCCTGGACAGGAAAAAAGTCATTTGAATGGGAAGCAAAGCACCCCTTGGAAATAATAATAACTGTCCTCTGACAGGCTTCTGGGGTGTAATGTATGATCGTCCTTTAGCTAGGAAGGGAACATAGCAACTCTGGTTTGTAAAGCAATGTTTTTGGTTGGAACAGCAGTAAAAAAATGTAATTTAGATTAAGCTTCCATGGTTCTCAGGGACTGGGTCCAGTACTGGCTTCTGTCTGTGTTTTTCTTTTTTATTTAAATCATTTAATTTATTATCAAGACAGCTCCCTGGCTTGCTTACATAACAAAAATTATTTGTAAAATAAAATCCAGCCACTGTCCCAGGTAGGGCATGATTGTTTCAACATGTGGTTGCCATATAGGAGAACACTATTCTCCAGGGCTGAGCGGGTTGGGAAAAAACATTTAATTCAAAGTGCTGCACCCTTGGCTGTTCCGGGCTCTGACTTGCTACAGGGTGGTTGGTGCTGAATATTATATTAAATATGGCTTGTGGAAAATAATGTTCTCCTATATGCCAACTGCATTGGTGGGGCATGTTGGTGAGGGAATTCCTGGGCAGAGAAAAAAACCTGACCAATGAAGAAATAAAGCTAAATACTGTGTGGTCTGTGCCATGTCGAGAAGCTGGGATACAGGCAGAGAATAACATATTTAAGTACCAGAGCCTCCTCAAGGCTTTCCTATGTGCTAATTCCAGATATTGGGTAGTCTCTGGCAATATTTTTTTTTTTTGCCGAAAAAAGCAGTACTACCTTAAATAACTTTGCAGTGTGTTATTTTATAACAGTATGTCTGGAAGGAACCACAGAAAGCTGCAGTGGGGACTTGGGTATTAAAGTCTTTACTCTTCTTTCATGCCAGTAGCAGGGCTCACCAGGATGTCAGAGTATTTGTCTTTCTTTCTTAATTTTGAGACCTGCTACTGGGGGTGAAAATGAACTGGATGGTCCAACTGAAAACCCATGCAATAGGGCATCCATTTTTATATGTTTTCTCTCTTTCTTGGGGCAAAGTGTATTTCTTTATTTACACTCTCAAGGCATAATTGTGTTTTTACTAAATGGCACCCTGTGAAGCATAGTTCAGTGTGTATTAATTACTGTATTAATTTAGTTATTTAAAAAATGTGTGGTGCTAGGGACTTAACTTGTGCTTATTTGTGATCCAATGGTTATAAGCCTTGGGGGGCTGAGTGGGTGGAAAAAAAAATAAATTCAAAGTGCAGCACCCCTGGCAAAGCACAGTTGTGTTTTTTATTTAGTAGGATATTTATTTAAAACTTTATTGGTGTTAGTGAAGGAACTAGTGCTTTGTGCAAGCAAGCCTCCATGGTTCAGCAGGAAAACACAGACCCACTCCGTTGTCCCAGGAGAGATCCAAGTGGGTACTCAGGGTGGAGAAATTACTTCATGAGCAGAATAACAAACAATTCATCATGAATACATAAACAGGAATATTGTGCCCTTCTTCCCTGCAAGTTGCAGGGCTCAACGGGAGGACAGAGTCTTTTTCTTAAACTGTTATGCCTGATGCTGTGAATGAAAAGATATAACATGGAGCCTTTGAGACCCCTGTAGTAGGGCTATAATTTTGTGTTTCATCTTTATCCTGGACAGGGATGGGTATTAAAAATGCAAAAAATCAGGCCCCAAAAAAGTCTCCCACCTGTGTGGTATGGAATATTTTTTCCCCAAACCTACCCATCAGTAAGCCCCTCCATCGTTCTCTGGGATTGTATCCTAAATTGGTATCCAAAAAGTAATTTTTTTTTAAATGAGCCCATACAGCAACAATTGCTGGTGTATTTATTTCATTACTGGTACAGCCACTGGATCATCCAGCCACGGGCAGTCATGGAAGCTTTGTGCTGCATTTTGGGGGGCAAGATTTTAATTTACAGCATTTTATTTTTTGCACATCCAAAGTGTACTGAGCACCAGAGAATGCTGGAGGGGGTCTAATTAATTCAGCAGTGCACCTTTGATGTGGATCTCTCAGAGCACCCAGAGCTTCCACCATAATGTATGTCTCTGTGTGGTTCTCCTGCTGGTACCAACAATAAAACAATTGCACCAGGACTAGCAGCATTTAGCCCTGTGATTATTACTTGCTGCCAGTGAATACAGTCCTGGGCAGTAGCGCCTTAATTAATTTTGTTTGGTATATTATCATTTGATTTATGGACAGAAAGGCCCAACCATGGTTAACATTGTACTGTTACACATTAATATATCCAGAGACTGGGGCTATGGGGACATATGTGCTTTTCAGTGGAAACAACCCTGAACTATGTGTCTGTGTGTGTGTGTGTGGGGGGGTCAGCCTAAGGAATAAAAGGATGTTAATTAATAAAAATTCAGGTTCCCTGGGTACTGGCAACATGAAGCAAAAAAATGTCTATGACCTGTGTGGTATGGAACATTTTTTTTCCCAAACCTACCCATCTGTAAGCCCCTCAATGGTTCTCTGGGATTGGGTAATAAATTGGCGCCCACACAGTAACTTTTTTTTTACATGAGCCCACGCAGCAAGACTTGCTGATGTATAATGTATTTATTTCATTACAGCCAATGGATCATCCAGCCACAGACAGTCATCGAGGTTACATCTTTGGAGGCAAGATTTTAATTTACATCATATTATTTTTGCACTCCCTAAGTATACTAAGCACCGGAGAATGCTGGAGGGGGTGTAATTAGTTCAGCAGTACACCTTTGATGTGAGTCTCTTGGGCAAATAAGGCATACAGATTTTAATTAAAAAAATGCAGCCTCTCCATGGTTCTCATGGTATTTGGTGGCAAAAGGTAGCATCTTTTTTTTTAAATGAAGCCAGCTGTAATATAGTTTCTATTGCTATAGATAACAAAGGCAGTGGTGGGGCATTGCTGCGGACCTGCTTCCTTTTCTGCCTCTGACAGTCACCATAACTGTATTTATATATTAATATTCTTGGAGCCATGGAGGTAATGCTGCAAAAGAATTTTTACAATTACACACAAAAAAAGTCACAAACAGCAGAGGTGATTGGCCAGTACTGTAATTTTTAGTCTGTTTCTGCACATTTCATCTAGCGCCACCTGGACCGGTTCTTGATAGGAGCATGGGTGAGAGCTGAATTTTGTTCTTTTTTAAGAATTTGTAATATATGTACTGTACATTGAAGAAAACACCTTGCCCACTAGAAAGCAGGGGCTAAAGTGCCTGTCAGTGATATGGGCAAGAACAGACTCCAAATTACAGTGCTGCACAGATACTTCTGCTTTTTGTTGCTTATTGTTTGTTTAATTAACATTTTTTTTGGCAAAGTTACCTCTATGGCTCCCAGAATATTAATAAATAAATATAACAAAATAATTAAATGCATTAAGTCCATGAATCATGTTGGAGAACAGGACTTGCCAGGGGTGCTTCAGTTTCAATTCCACTTATTTCCCACCCAGGGTGGCTATCGTTGACATTGGGCAGAGAAGGAAGCAGATTTGCAGTGGTGCTAAACTACCGCCTTCAGTATCTCACTATTACTAGAAAATTTTACTTGCTTCATAAAAAAGAATAACTTTTATGGCTAAAATTTTTATTTAATGGCTGCACTAAGAGAGAGTAATTTTTGATACTGGCCATGGCTTTATTCCGTTCATAGATATTGTTTGTTTTAGGAAGGCATTTCTGTAATAAGAACTCATCACTTTCCCCTCACCAAGTGAGCACAGTGTGGAAGTTGTTAGCTTGGGGAGGGAACTTGAGATTAATGGCTGAGCCTCTTAGCCCCACCATGTCCATGACGGCTCTCCAGTTGGCAAGATGTTTTTATTGGAAACACAAGGAAAGCATATAGTGAAGGTAAGTCTGGACAGGGCTCTACATGGCTTAGATAGTGCACTGATCAATACACTGATTTTATTTATTTATTTATGACTTTTTTAACTGGATAGGTGCACTGATCAAATGGACCATTTACAGGCATGACCTGGGCCACAGGGTGGCATAAACAAGAAAATCAGATAGATGTTCATCTGGTGAATACTTGTAAATTGAGTCAGACACAAATACTTGTAAAGAACTGCCTTCTTAGGTATCCAACTTATTTTATTGTGCAGGGCTCTCTTTCATACATCCAGTGATCCTGCCCCCCATTTCAACAATTCTACAACTCAATCATGGGAACAATATACAAAAATATATGATTGAGTCTTCCGGCTATTTTGGGGAGGGGGGGGCTCTCACAAACACAGGCACAGAGTGCAGACAGCCAGTGACTCTTACCAGCAGCTTTGGAACCGAATAGGCAAATCCTTGCCAAAAGGATTGGTGGAGCAGCACCCTGAATAAATGACACAGGGGACATAGAGGTGTTAGAGAGAGGCATGAAGGAATGACATTTCTATGGCAAAGTGTAACTTCTACATCTGCCACCGAAAATTCTATAGTCATCTGAGAATTCTGTGTGCAGCCACGTATTCTCTACGGATGGCAACAAATTCTCTGTGGGTGGCAATGAATTCCATGAGTGGACATGAATTCTGTGGGAGGCCATGAATTCCATGGTTAGTTCTGTGGGTAGCCATGGCCGTGGAATCGATGAAAATTCAGGGTATGTTCCCTTATTCTTGAGCACCTTTTCTTCTGAAAAACACTTCCTTCCTGTACCTTATTTACCTATGTGAGGTATTTAAAGGTCTCAAGCATATCTCCCTCTCCCTCTCCCTCTTCTCTTCCAGGGTGTACATAGGCATGGGCATGGAATGGGTGCATCAGGACTAGAGGGTGGCCCCTGTGGTGCCCATACACAAGAGTGACCTTAGGGATGAGCCAGAAAATTATCAGCCTGTCAGTCTCACTTCCATAGTGGATAAACTTATGGAGATACTGAAGGAGAGGCTGGTGTCGTTCCTCAAGGGCAATGACTGCCAGGATGGGCAGCAGCATGGTTTTGTCTCAGGGAGGTCTTGTCAGAGCAATCTAATAGAATATTATGACTGGATAACAAAAGAGCTGGATATGGGTTATGCTGTAGATGTCCTATACTTGGACTTCAGCAAGGCCTTCAATTCAGTGTCTCATGGGAGGCTGCAGGGGAAGCTGACTGCTGTGGGGGTGGGGATGAAGCTGACCAACTGGATAAGGAACTGGCTGCAGGGGAGGCTGCAACGGGTGGTAGTGGAGGGGGCTGTCAACACCTAGACCAGTGATGAGCAGTGTGCCACAGGGCTCGGTGCTGGTCCCAGTGCTATTTGGGCTCTTTATCTCAGATATTGCACACAGAGTTGGGTGCAGGGCTAGCCTGTTGGCAGATGATACCAAACTGGGGGTAGTGGTAGAAGAAGAGGATGGATGGAAAAAACAACAAGGGGGCTTAACTAAACTGGAGGTATGGTTGGAGAAGTGGCAGCTGGGATTCAATGTGAAAAGTGCAATGTTATGCAACTTTGGGGCAAAGAACCCAAACAGAGACTACTGGTTGGAAGGGGTGTGGCTGGAAATCACTGAGGAAGAGAAGGGCCTGGGGTGTTGATAACATGGAGCATGAACAACTCTGTCCAATGCAGGAAAGCAGCTGCTAATGCAAACAGGATGCTGAGCTGTATTACAAGGGGTTTCTCATCCAGGCATAGGGAGGTGATCCTGTCCCTCTACAAATCTTTGGTCAGGCCACACTTGGAGTACTGTGTGCAGTACTGGCAGCTGTATCTGAAGAGAGATATTAATTTACTGGAAGTTGTGCAACAGAGGGCAGCAAAAATGTTACAGGGGATGGAAGGCAAGGCCTATGAGTACAGGCTGAATGATCTGAATATGTACACTCTGGAGGAGAGGAGGGATGGGGGGATATGATTGAAATGTTGAAGTATTTGAATGGGATAAACAAAGTTAGAACTGAAGGGGTGTTTAAACTGAGGAGGGGTAGGGGCACGAGGGGCATGGGCTAAGATTGGAAGGTGGAAGATTTAGGAGGGAGATGAGGAGACACTATTTCTCAGAGAGGATGGTGTCTAAATAGAACACTCTACCAGAGGGAGTGATATCATGTAAGGCAGTATGAAGTTTTAAGAGGGAGTGGGACAGAGCACGAGGGAGGGTCTGGGTGGAGGGGTCTGAGACTATCATGGGAATGACAGATGGGAAGGGGGTTGGGGCAGCTACAATCTAGGGGGCTAACTGCAGACTTTGGCAGACATGGATAGACCAGGTGGTCTGTTTCTGCTGGCAAATTTGAATGTTTGTATTCTTAGGCCCTTTAGTCTCTCATCATTGGGCTTTTGGTGCAGATCCTGCACCATTTCAGTTACCTTTCTCGGGATTGCCTCCACTCTGTCTATGTCCTTCTGGAGATGTGGTCTCCAGAACTGGACACAGTGCTCAAGGTAGGGTCCTACCAGCAATCTATACAGGGCATCACCACCTTTCTCTTTCTGCTGGTGATACCCCTCCTTGTGCACTGCAGCATCCAACTAGCTCTCCCAACTACCTTGTCGCACAGCCTGGTCACCTTTAGGTCATCCAATATGATTTCCCCCAGGTCTGTTTCCAGGTCGGTGGTCATCAATAATGCTCTACCCATTTTGTACTCTACTCCTGGTGTTTCTGTGCCCTGAGTGCATTATTTTGCACTTTTTCACATTTAAACCCAACTGCCATACCCTTGCTAATTCATTGTGTTTTCTCAGGTCTATGCTCATCCTTTCCACCTCTTCTGGAGCATCCACCTTGTTGCAGATTTTGGTATCATCCACAAAAAGGCAGACCTTCCCTTCCAGCTCCTCTGCAATGTCATTTACAAAGATATTAAAGAGTACCTGTCCCAGAACTGATGGATGAGGCACCACCCTGCTGGTCACCTTCCCTTCCTCGGATTGAACTCCTTTTACCACCACCCTCTGTCACCTATCCCCTAACCAATGTCTTACCTAGTTTACCACCTTTGGACCCACTCCTATGCTATCCAGCTTGCTTACTAGACTCCTATCTGAAATGGTGTTTAAAGGCTCACTGAAATCTAGGTAGGCCATGTCCACCACTCCACACTGATCTAATTCCTTGGTCACCCAGTCAAAGAAATGTATTAGATTTGTTTGATATAACCTCTCTCCTCACATGAGTGCATGCTGCCTCTGGTCTTGCAGCCCAATGGATTCAAGATATTCCACAATCCTTTCATTCAACAGTGTCTCCATCAACTTTTGCACCACTGATGTCAGGCTTACTGGCCTATAATTGCCATCCTAACCCCTGCTACCATTTTTGTGAAGTAGGATTACATTTTCCCTCCTCTAGTCCCTTGGAACCACTCCTGTTTCCAGTTAGCTGTTAAATAGGATTGTCACAGGTGCAGCCAGTACCCTTCTGAGCTCCCTCGGATGACTCCATCTGGTCCCATTCCCTTGTCCCCTTTCAGAGTTGTGGGTCCCTTCAGGACTCTGTCCTCTGAAAAAGGTCTAGTATCCACCTCTCACCCTAAATGGCTCCTGTTACTTATTTGTGGTCACTCCCCTTTTCCTTCCTCTGTGAACACCAAGCAGAAGTTTTTGTTTAGGATGTCTGCCTTCTCCTGGTCCCTCTCTGCACATTTTTCTCCATCCCTTTTTAAGCTGCAATCCCTCCCTTGGTCTTCCTCCTTTTGCTTACATACCTATAAATTGTGTCCCTTTCTGTTTCTACCTGAGCTATTCTATCTTCAGTTTGCACCTTTGTGTACCTTACTGTTTTCCCTGCTTCCCTCTGTTTCCCCTGATACACCTCCCTATCATCCTCCCTCTCTCCGCATCTATTTATACCTGTTGAATGTAACCCTTTTGGCCTGGGCCAATTGTATGGTTTTGGGGGGCCCCAGCAGGATTAATAAGGTCATGGCCCCCCCACTTGGCCCACCTTCATCCTATGTATTCAACTATAGCCCACACATGTGCCATTTAATTTTATTGTAAGTACAATCAGTGGTATATATAATTTTTTTTTAAAGGGGAGACAGCAATGTTAGTCCTTGAGGCTGTTCTTCCTATCTCATCTGTTGCCACCCATCTGCCTCTTACTGACTGGATCACAGCTTGGTGAGGCATTTTGTGACATCATGATGTCACATCAGAAGGAACTCCATAGCACTTTGTTTCTGTTTTATGAAGCTAATAAGATAAACAAATTAAAAATTAATAAGATAAACTACTCTGGTTGGGACCCTTCCATGAGCAGGGGCCCCCTAGTAACTACAGGATTCACTTGTGCCTAAAACCAGCTATGCTTTTAGCCTTTATATTTTCCACCACTTCTTTTGAGAACCACAGCAGTCTCTTTTCTATCTTGCTCTTGCTTACTTGCATGACACAGAGGTTTGTCACCGTAACTATGCCCCCTTTTCACTTTGCTCACTGTTCCTCCACTCCAGGTCATCTCCCTGGCAGGACATCCCTGAGGCATTCACCCATCTTTATAAAATCTGCCCTCCTGAAGTCTATGACTCTCGCCCTTATGTGGTTCAATTCCACAGCTATCCTTATATTGAACCACACTGTATGATGATCATTAGTTCCCAGGTGGTTTCCAACCTTGATGTTTGCAGCACTGTCCCTGTTAGTGAGTATTTCCCCATCACAAAAGGGTTCACTGACTAATTGCATGAGGAATTATACCAGCAGGAATTCCAGGATGCCCCTGTTTCAAGCTGAAGTTGCAGCTGGGAGACTCCAATCTACATTTGGCAGATTGATGTCCCCCACCAGCAGCATCTCCCCCTTTTCTGCCATTTTGCTAATGGACACAGTACTCAACCTATCTAACTCCTCCCCCAGTGCTGGATGTCTATGGATCACTCCAGTGTGAATAATGACTCTGTTGCCCATCTCCAGGGTAATCCACAGTACCTCTGTGCCCCCCATATTCTAGCATCTCCATTACTTTTATGCTCTCCCTCCAGTGGCATGCAGTGACCTTTTTAACAAGGCATACAATTCTAAAAGGCCAGGAGTCTGGGGGCCACCTAGGCCCCTTGAAGGGTGAGAGTCTGGGGGAAACTACAGGATTTTCTTGCTTTGTGGTGCATTTTTTGGGTATTTTGACACATTTTTGAACCTGTATGCCACCACCACCATTACTCCAGAGCAGGGGATGCAGGGGTGCCCTTGGGGTCTCATTGATGCCTGGCCATGTGGTGAGATCCATAGGAGAGTGCTTTGGAGTGATTTTTTATGCCCCCAGGTGTTGCAAGCATGCCCTGACTATGGACTCCAGGTTAGAGTGCCACAACTCCACAAAGTGTAACAATGCCCTGGAGAGCTCTTTTTTGCATATTATTAACTGAAGCAAAACAAATATAAATATTTTATTTATTTATTGGATTTTGGATTTACACCTTTGAGCTAGAATCTGTTTCACAAAGGTTTCACGTTAGGATACATGGATAGTAAGACAAACTTGGTAAAACTGGGCTGGCAGTATAGCCTAGATGAACGAGGTATGAACGAGCTTGATATATTCAGCAGACCAGACCTGAGTTTGATTCTCACAACCTCCACTTGCATACTGTGTGACTCTGAGCAAGTCACTTAACCGGCCAGTGCTCCTAGGTTGCCACTGAAAACAGGCACTTGTGCTTAGTGGACCTTAACCGGTTACCAAAGACTAAAATAAAAAAAAATAAAAAAATTAGCAAGGTAAGTAGTTGAGGAATCAAAAGTAGAGGGTAACATTAATCAAAAATGTTGCATACGTACTGTATACAGATTGTTGAAATCACACAGACATAATATATACAGTTTAATAATGCAGCCAGTACAGCATTGTCCAGAACAACTGAGGGAAGAGTTGCTTAAGACCTATTTTGCAAATTATAACAGGGCAGGCTAGGCCTGAGGGAGGCCTGAAGGAGAAGTAGGTAGAGATGAGGGGGAGGTCATCAAAGGGGAGTGGCTAACCAGCCAGTGAGAAATAGTGGGGGGAGCAGGAGCTAAAAGTGGAGGAAAGGAAGGTAACAGAAAGGAGGTAGGAGGGGTAGAAGAATGGGAGACAAAGTTCAGGGGACTGCCAGCAGTAAAGTGTGGTGAGCAGAGAGAAATTTGGGGGGGGGTGGTAGTTGGTATGAAAGAATGGATAGGGAAAAGTCTAAGTTTGAAAGGAAGGGGGTTAAGATGAAGGAGAGTGGGGATAGGTGAGGGGGAAACAGAGTGGGGAGATAGAAGAGAGGTGAAAGGAAGCAGACAGAAATGCAGTGTAGTTCCTTGTACAGCACTGAGTCCCAAACCAGAGTGCCTTCTGGCTTGCTGCAATTCCTAGTGTAGACAGCCCAGGTTAATAGCTAATATAGCAGCAGCAGTGCGCAAAAAAAAAAAAGGAATGCTCAGGCAAACAACAATTTTTTGAAAACAGTGATGCTTTTTTTAGATGTTTGTATAAAACACTGGTAAGGTCATACATGGAATACTGCATGCAATTCTGGAGGCCACATCTGTGAAAGGACATAAGCAGGATGGAAGCAGTCCAGACAAGGCCAATAAAGATGGTACATGACTTACAGAACAAAACATATGAGGAGAGGCTAAGGGACCTCAATATGTACTCACTGGAGGAAGGGGGAGGGACATGATAGAAACGTTCAAGTACCTCAAGGGCATAAACAAGGTGCAGGTGGGAGACCTTTTCCAGTGTAGAAGAAGTACTAGAACAAGGGGGCATGATATGAAATTGGAGGGGGTTAGATTAAGGGGAAATGTGAGAAACTTTTTCTTTACAAAGAGGATAGTGGACAATTGGAATAGTCTGCCACAGGACGTGGTGGGAGCAAGCACAGTGAATAGTTTTAAACATACCTGGGACAGGCACAAGGGAACCTTGAGATGAGAAGGGAGTGATGAAAAGCCATTGTCCACATAAGGTCAGTGGCTACATACAAGTATATGGCTTATGGGCAGACTAGATGGGTCTAGTGGTCCTTATCTGCCGACAGTTTCTGTGTTTCTATGTTTCTATACCAATAGCTTTTCACTACGTCAATTAAGTTTTCATACATGGCACTTTTATTTACTTGGATTTAAATGTTTATTTTCTAATTAAAGATAACTGGTCTGTTTCAGTATACTTAACCTGTTTTATCATTGTGTTTCAGCCTTTTTCTTTGTGGGTGGGGGCAGGCTTTGTATGTGAGCCTGATGTAGTTATGGCATTAGCATATTATAAAATAGGGATCACTAACATCTACATCTCAGATGCACATTCTGGTTCTAAGGAGGTAGATGACAATGATCCCTTCTAGTTTATAATCAGTGATGCAGGGCCATCTAAACCTATGCACACTGCACATTTGAATCAAAATCAATTCCGAATGAAACATCATACACAGAAAACCTATCCTATCCACTCAAAAGCAAGCATTGTGGTGAGTGGTCCATTAGACTACATGGGTCAATTTGCACCTTTTCTCAAATCTATTGTTTCAGTTTCTGTAGGAGCAAAATATTTTCTGATACTTAAGTGTGCTTCAACACAGATTTTTAGTGCTCAAGTGATTAACACAATGTAGTGAGAAAAACATCCCCTGGAGAACACAACGTTTATTAAAGAAAGGGAAGCAATTATTTACCTGGTTGATCCTCTCACCATTGTAACAAAACACTCATGGGCCCAGAAATTCAAAGCTGAGTTATGCTGGTGCAAGTGCAGACTTGTGCCAAGGAGCTATATTCAGCGGAAGCCATTGTGCAGTGCAAATTCCATTGTGCCAATGCGCAACTATAACGAATGCAGATGCAAGTGCAGAGGGCGTTCCCATAAATAACCAGCACAGTGGTATATTCAACCATGAAACCATGGTGCAAGTGTAGAGCAAAGTGAAGTTGCTCTGAGCAGACTTGTTCCTATACATACAGGGCACAAGCACACAGACAGGACATGTGCCAGGTGAGAGGGAGTGAGAGAGAGAGAGAGAGAGAGAAAGAAAGAAAGAAAGAAAGAAAGAAAGAAAGAAAGAAAGAAAGAGACCAAGGCAGACACAGAGGGAGAGGAACAGAGGTGGCATTGGAGAGGGAGTGAGGGGCAGAGAGGGTGAGAGAGGGAGACAGGCACGCTGCCAGGCAATGCACCAGGGTGGCACACTGTCAGCAGCAGCAGCCAACTGCCCAAGGGGATATCAGACAGCAAAGGCCATGGATAGTGCGCCCCTCATGATGGAGGCTGTAATGTGAGGAGGCAGGAGGAACAGCGACGTGGCCGAGGAAGGGCCCATCGGCAGTATGGCCAACACAGGTGGTACTGTGCCCCCATCACCTTCGAAAACTACAGTGACATGGAGATTGTGGGCTGGTACCACCTGAACAGGGCCATTCTGAGGCAGCTCTGTGAGCTGTGCAGTGAGGAGATGCAGGTACCCACCAGACAGAGCCATGCCATGTCTGTGGAGATGAAGGTGACAACTGTCATGTGTCTGCTTGCCACGGGCACCTTCCAGAGACCAACAGGTGACACCACAGGCATAACTCAGTCGGTCACGTCTCGGTCATGTCACGGCTCTTCACACAGTTCCTCAATGCTGTGCTGTCACGTGCTTTGGAATTCATCTATTTCCCCAGCACACAGGTGGAGCGTACAGCAACCATGCAGGACTTTCACAGGATTGCATGTATTCCTGGCATGATTGGGGCCATTTACTGCACCCACGTGGCCAGCTGCATGCCACCTGGCCCCGAGGGTGTGATGTACATAAACAGGAATGGGTGCCTGAGTGTCAACTGCCAGGTGGTGTGTGATGCAATGGAGCGCATCACCAATGTCTGCTCCACACACCCCAGGAGTGCACGTGATGCATTCATCTGGCACAGCTCTGCACTGTGCCACAGGTTTGAACATGAGGACATCCCCACAGGCCATCTAGTGGGTGAGTATGGCATGGGCAAGGGGTGATGGGCAGAGCATACCGTTGGATGTGGGTAGAGTGTGCATGTTGGCGTGGGCACCAGGGACCGGCAAGGGGCACAGCATAGAATAGCAGAGGGATAACCATGTCATTATCCATACAGGGGACAGTGCTTATCCACTGAGGTCCTGGCTGCTCACCCCCTACTGGCACCTGTTGTCCCCAGTAGAGGAACGCTACAATGAGGCCAGCACATGCAACATCATTGAGCATGTCTTTGGCATGCTGAAAGCACGTTTCCATTGCCTAGACAGGTCAGGCAGTGCCCTACAGTACAGCCCCTTGAAAGCCTGTGGCATATTCCTGGCCTGCTGCATACTGCACAACATGGCCATTGACTGTGGGATAGCTGTCGTGGCTGATGGGGGCGACAGTAGTGGGGATGATGGAGGCAATGGGATGGAGGGTGGTGGACAGCCACCCCCTGAGCGGTGGTATCTCTGGCTGCAACAGCAGGCACGATGACACCAGGACACCGGTGCACAGGAGCACAATGGTGCACACAGATAGGAGGTGCAATACACAAGCATGTGCTACACAAATTGGTACAGCACACATGCAGGGGCATGCATGGCAATGGGCATGCACACACAGAGGTGTGATGCAGTGGTAGGGAAGTCAGGGGCACACAACCACACACAGCAACATCCACAGTAACACACACACTCACACATGCACCTACACACCCAGGTGGTGGTATGTGGCATGGATCAGATGCATTGCACTGGTGCACAGGCATAACCAGTGCTAGACTGCCTTCATCATGCCCACACCACATGGTCCAGCAGCCAGGCAAGCACACACACAGGCAGCTTGTGGTGTAACACACAGGTGCCACACCAGTGGTGGGCACACACACACCGCCCATGTGCACACAGAGCAGCAGCTACAGAATGCAGGCAGGGTGGCCTGCACATCAGGTCTGCTGCATGGAACCATGGCCAAGATTGCCATGGGTTGGCCATGCCTGGGATGATCAGCAGCGATAGGCTGCACATCTGCCATGGGGGGGTGAGCAACAGCCCTCCAGGGGTTGAACCGCGGGACCGTGTCCATGCAGGGGTGTGAAAGCACCCAAACAAGCCAGCCCTGGGTGTGCCTGGGATGCCCACATGAGAACCCAGTGTTGACTGTGTTGAGGTCACCTAACACCGGGTTTGTGGAGTGGACAGCACACTGTGGTGGGTCAGCTGTGCCCGGCCACACCCTGTGGCAGCCAGCGTTGCAAAGCCATCCATGATTGCAGTGGCAATGCAATCCAGGGATGCAGCTGTGGCCCCCTGCATGTGCTGCATCCCTGCCAGGATCTACACATTGCCCCTCTCGTGCTGCTTGGCTAGCTGGCACACCTCTGCATGCAGTGCATGCAGCCCAGTGGCAAGCAGCACTTGTTGCTGAATGGATGCCCACAGCAAACGGGTGTGCTCAGCCAGTGGGCCAGTGTCCTGGGGCTCCCAGTTGGGATGTCACTCCTCATGTGGTGACCAGCCATGCTGCACAGCCCCCCTCTCTGGTTGATGCTGCACAGTGGGGTCTGCAGGGGAAATGGGCACAGCAGGTGCACCAGTGGTGGACCCTGTGTCCGGCTGCCCAGTGGCACCTGCAGCTTGCTGCTGTTATGCATCCAGCTGCAGTACATCACCCAGCACCTGCACAGCTGCACCACCACCACCACCACCACCACTGCATGGTACAGTCAGGGCAGCGCACACCACTGCACCCGCAGTGGTGGCAGGCAGCTGTTCCACCACTGGCAGAGTGCTTGGCATGCTGTCTGTGTCAGTGGCCAACAGAGGCATCTTGCCCACAACATTTCCCATGCTGCTGAGGATAATCGTGGTGTCATCAGTGTCAGAGCCCACCCCAATCTGTGTCTCGGCACGGAGAACACCAAGGCTGGCATCCTGCAGGAACACATCCAGGGCCTTGTATGACCCCAGGTCCCGGACATATGCCTGCACTGTGGTGGTGAACTGTAGCTTATTGAGCCCCTGGATACCAGTGAAAGGTGGACAGCTGGTCCTCTGGGGCCATTCCAGCGTCCACGGCTGCTGGCGCACCATCATCCACACAGAGGCATGCTGGTGCTGCAAGAGAAAGAAAGGCATGTCAGTGATGCATTGCCCACATGTGCCCCCCTACACTGTCACTGCATGTGTCCTGCAGCATGGCATGTGCGTGGGTGTGCACACATGCACATGACATGCATGCCGGCTGCATGCATGCCAGCATACCTGTGTGCGCACCCTCTGTGCAACCAGTTGTGTGTGACTGACATACTTACCATGCAGTGATGGGCTGCCACCCATCTGGAAAACACCTCCAGGTACACCCTCCACCGTGCTGCAGTGCATGGTGGCTGCCACCACCTCCTCCTGTGCTGTGAGTGGTGGTGCATCTGTGGGCCCCCCTCCGGTGGCATTCCAGGATGCATGGATGGTTGCCACCTTCTCTTTAATGCTCCTCTTGTCCATGCCCATCTTCTTCTGGCACTTCTGCACTGACTGCTGGTGGCTACCATGCTGGTTGATGTATGCCACCACCTCCTCCCAGTACCCAGCCCTGGCCTGTGGTGTGCCCGTGGCACCACTCAACAGGGGCTCCCTGTCCAGGTATGTGTCAAACAGGGCCTCTGTCTCAGCTTTAGTAAAACTGGGCCTGTGCTTCTGAGCAGGCCTATGCTCCTCACCCTCTTCACATTCTGACATGTCACATCCTGTGGACATGGACAGCACAGTGTGCCAGTGGAAGCATCTCCCTGGTCTGGCCCACCCTGCTCTGCTGCCTGCTCCCAGTGAGCTGCAGCGGCATGTGCAACTTATCTTGAAGGGATGCAATACCGATCCATGGCCTGTGCTGTTCCGTGGTGCTTATGAGGCACGACACATGCAAATGAGGTTTGGTGCAAAAGTAATGACTTGCTAATGCACCCAGTGTGCCACACATTGACTGATGAGCTAATTTACATGTGGTGTCTGAATATCGTGATATTGTGCCATGCGTAATAGGGTTGTGCCAGAGCAAATTGTGATGGTGTAAAGAGCACGCATGTGAGTTACGGAGGCCCACAGTATGCATGCATGTCACAGCATCATGGGGGCAATCATGCACCATGTGAGGACAGTGTGATGCCGTGGCATTGTGCATGTTGTGCATGGGCTGGCTACATGCATAAATGCACATAGGGTGCCATGCCCTATCATGCACATGCACAATGCTGGTCAACCCCTGTCTCCTGGTTCTGTCCTCTGTCCCTGTAACCCCACATAGCCATGCCCATTCTGCACATCTCTGGCACTGTGCACTGTGTGTGCACTGCGCATGCACCCACGCATTGCATGGTGGGTGCATGGTGTGGACATATGTGCCTCCGGCTGCCATTTTCACCACCAAATGCAGTTAGCAAAACATGGTGCAGGCACAGCAAAAGAGGGCCCAGAACTGGTCTCCATTGAGGTGGTCAACCTAGTGGAATGTGTGGAGCCCCACAACCCCCTGCTGTTTGGGCAAGTGTCCCTACATCAGGCCAGGGGCACCATGTGGCAGGCAATCACCACAAGCCTGGAGCACAGGACAGGGGTACCCAGAACTGGGTACCAGTGTCACCACCATTATGGTGACCTCATGCAGTGGGCACCAGAGCACCTGAGGAGGCTGCAGGCATATGCCAGATGAGGGGCAGTGCCACAGCCAGGTAATTCATCCTATGTTGCATGTCTGCCCTGGTGCTGTACTGTGGTGTTGGCTTGGCTGCCTGCCATGCCCTGAAGAAGGGTACACTGTCATCATACACATCACTGGGTGGCATTGCCAGCCTCCACTTGTGTTGCAATGCCACTGAGTGGCAGTGCAGGATGTGTCAGGAAGGGGCACACCCTGTGCACAGGAGTGGGGGTGGGGGCAGCTGCTGTGGTCAGTTCCTGATGAGCACCTGTCTTCTTTCCATTCCCAGGACCTGAGGACTATTGGAGGGCCCAGGCTGTTGCAGCAGCACAGCAGGCCACTACAGGACAAGCCAGAGCAGGACCAGCACCAGTGGGGCTGCAGCGGGCAGGTAGGCACTGTCATGGTCCTCTACACTGTGCTTGGGGGGTGGTGAGTGTGGGTATGGGCATGGCCACATGTGTCATGGCAGCTGTGAGTGTGTCACACTGTGCAAGGTGCATGCCACTGTGGAGCATCCACTGGCACATGTGCCAGCTGTTCGTGGGGTGGGCATGTGCACAGCTGCCACTGTTATTGCTGTGGTGCTGCCAGTGCACTGTGCCATGTGACTGTCATTGTGCAGTCAGGTGGCCATTATGCAGTGGGGACCACCTCTGTGAAACGTTGTGGTGCACACCAAGTTGCTGGCAGGTATTGGTCCACCCCCCAATGGGTAGCCTGTACAGGCCCTCCAGGGGTGTAGGTTCCCACTGCCATTGTGCACTGTAGGTGGGCATGGTTCCTTAGGACATTGCACTGATCACTTGTCCTGTCCCTTGTTATAGGTGTCCAGTGGAGGGGACCCAGGCGGCCTTTGTATAGATGGCTGCTCTGGCAGCTTATCCTGATTGCCTCCACCACAATAGAGGCAGTATTGCAGTTGAGGCACATGATGTTGGTGGACAGGAGGTGGTGACAATACCAAGGGGTGGCAGGCCATGGTCACCGTTGATTTTGCCCCAGCATTCCACTGTTTTCCCCTGCTGTATCTCCCCTTACAGTCCCCCTTCCCACTGTACAGTCCCTGTTCCCTGTCCCCTTCCCTCGTTTTACCTACCCTTTCCCAGCCCCTTGTTTTTGTACTTTGTTATGTTCAATAGTATATATTTGTGACTTATCTGCCTGTGTCAGTGCCTGCTTTGCAGGTGGCATGGGGAGGCATGCTGCAGTGGCCCAGTGTCTGTCCATGTGGTGTGCATGTGCCGGGGAGCGTAGTGTGCTTCTGTGGTTCACTGCTGTATGCTGTGGTATGTCCCACTGTAGTGGTTCCCTTCCCCCTCAGTCAGTGGCTGTGTCTTGGGGTGCCCATGGGGCAGCTGTCAGGTGGTGGGTGTGTGCATGGTGGTGGCACACAGCCATGGTCATTGGTCGGGTACTGGCTGCACACTGTGTTGGGGCCCCTGCTTGGTGTTGCATGGCTTGTCCCATGTGGTCTGCCACACTACCTGCCTCCTGGCATGTTCAGTACCTATTATGTGGGCTTCCTGTGTGCCTGTGTGGCGTGTGTGTGCTTGGCTGTGTGGTCCTGGGTGTGGCCTGCTATGGTCTGAATGGGGGGGCAGGGCCAGCTGCCTGTGGGGGAGGCTCCCTTGGTTGCCCCCAATGGCCATTGGCACCTTCTGTTGCCTGCTATCTGTGCCACTGTTATGTTCAGGGGAGGGGTGTCTGGGTGCCTGTGTGAACCCTGATGTGGCCTGCTGATGGTGGCCTCATGTGGCCTGTCACTGTGCTTCACTGGCTCTGTCTCTGGGTCTGTTCTCTGTGCCGTGCCCCCCTCTGTTGTTCTGCTGCTCTGCTCCCACAGTTGCAGTGGGGCATCTCTTTTTGTGCCATGGCACAACTGTGTTTTTGCACCATGGTGCAACTGTGTTTGTGCCATGGCACAACTGTGTTTGCACCATGACACAACTGTATCATTTTCAGCTGTGTTGCGCTGGTGCAGTTTGGCCAGCACAGCCTTTGAATATGGCTCCCAATGCACCACGGCACATTAGATTTGCACTGTGCCAGACTTGCGCCGGCATCTGGTGCATTTCTGAGTATCTGGGCCATGGTATCTTACAGAAGTTCTGGTGCTGAAATTTGAATCCTACTTCTCGAGTGTCAGGAATTCAAACAAATTACATTGACAGAGGAAGTACAAACAGTCTTATCTGAATCTGAACCCTCAGCAGTACTATAAAATTCTCCTTAGGTACCAGTGCCAGATGGCTGCTTGCTTAGAATTAGAAAAATGGAACACCAAAATAAATGAATTGATTAAGTAGAACGCTTGCCTATGTGGTTTTGTTTGACTAAGTTTTACAATAGTGGACAAAGGCAGATAAAATATAAAAGGTTGAAGAGGAACTCTCAGCTCCCCTGCAGTAATTCCAAGAGACCTAGAGGTCCCAATTAAGCAAAACACAGTGAAATAAAATTGAGTTAGCCTTTTATTATTTTGTAGTATAACTTATCCGGCTGATGGTGCGATCCCCCCCAAACACATACACACATGCCGTGATAGTGAACTTAGACCCCCAGTGTCTCCATGGTTAGCTGTCTGATGAAGTGAAGATGGACAAGCTGCAGGGGACATCTATGTGGCTGGATGTCTGCTTGTAATATTAACAATACAAAACAGCTATTTATGTGCTTATTGTACCAGCACTGATCACTGAGACCATTGTGATTGGTACTCACAGAACAAGCATGAACATTTTAGTAAGGAGAAAAAAGTAATTAAAAAAAACAGTCTGCCCTACCAGCTAGTATGAGAATTGCCTTTTGACTGAATGGTTAGAGGAGCTGTCTTTGTGCTGCAGGGTTACAGAGTTTGAGTCCCAGTGGGGGCTCTTTAGTAGTCTGCTCAATAAATGGAACTGATTCAACAGGCGTAATCAGGTCACCAAGCAGCTCAGGTATTAATCAATTTATTTTTTTTTTGCCAGGGAGTCTTCATCTTAATGTGCCACTAATCAAAGGTTTGTTAGTTGTAAACAGAAAGGTTTTGTGACATTAACACTGTTAAGCATTGTAGGTGACTTTGTGCCACTAGGATTCAAAACCTGAAATCAAGCCTGACACAATGCATCTTTCTTTCTGAAATGGTATAACCCTTTGAATAGGAAGTACCACAAAAACTAAATAAATAAAATATCAAGTTCACAGAAAAGATGAGGAAGGTGAACATCTTGTAATAAAAGTTTATTTTTATAAATATTGACTTAGATTACTTATTTTAGGTATGGGAACCTTACTTCATAAAAATTTTCCTAGATAGCTGACCAGACTTACTGTACACAGCATGGAAGATGTAGCAAGGAGTGCACACTGCAGATTAAGGATATGATATTGCCTCACACAATTGGTTCTAGTCAGATCCTATTGTAAATTATTTTTCTAAGCTGGAGCAGACATTGTGCTTCTGCCAGTTGCTCTAGGCTAATATGCAGTACTGAAACAGTGCAAGCACACTGTATACATGAGATGGTGGCAGCAGTCAGTACTGGCTGTAAGTTATGGTAAAGCAATTTTTGTTTTACAATTGTAAATTATTGTCAGCTAAGAATATCATGATGTAGCAAAACATGCCTTTGAAGGATTAAAGCGACAGTATATGTTGGTCTGCAAACAAAAGTCATCATGCAGTTGTTCTAGTAGTAATGCATTTTTTACATAATTAGATTCTGTCATCGGTATATTTTTCTGTCGGATGTTATTCCAGCATTAATTACTAATGTTCTTATTAATGGCTCAAGTAATTAAAGATGGCAGCCACCGACAAGTTTTAAAATCCCTTCCTTTGAGGTTACTTTCTGACTTTACGGAATGGAGTCATACTGTGGATATACAGTATTAGGAGGCTACAGGCATGGGTGATAAACAGCAGAGCAACACACTAAGATGTTTAATTTATTCAAAGTGGTAATGGCCAGAGAGCACTTACAATTAGAAATTTCAGAACCTCGTTTATCAGTTAAGGGATGAAAAACAATAAAAAGAATGGATTTATAGATGCTTTTCCTCCAGAAATACAATGTTACTAAAAAACTGTATGATGATTTTTTTTCTTTGCTAACAAATACTGCTACTTTAAGGACTATTCTTGAAGTCCTGATTAAAGTACTCTTACAGCGGCTGGAAGTTTGTAAGCTCATGGAATGCTCTTTCAAATGAGGTAATAGGGCTTAGCTGTACTTCGAAATACTCCAGAGATATGGATGACTGACACCGTTTGTAGAACATGTGATGTCATCAAGGAACAAATTGTGTTTGACTCAATGCAGTTAGGCACAGCTTGTTTCTCAATAACATCACAATGTTTTAGAAATGGCTGCAATGTAGTATTAATTTTTTTTTAAATTTAGTATACTTTATTAGTTTAACTTTTAGCAGACACACCTTACATCCACACACAAAAGTATGATGTGTGCATCAGGATACAGGTCAGTTGGGTTAATACAGGTACAATTAATATACACACCACACGATACATTACAATACAGTACACAATACACAGCACATCCCACTACCCCCTCCTGCCCTCCCCTTCCCCACTCCTTCCCCTCCCCCCAGCCCTGAAGATGTAGCTCAGTTAGTATGAGTGCCATACAGAAAGTGGAAAGTATCAGTGTCCGTTAAAATGTATTTGTACCCCAAGTGAAAATTTCTAGTTCTTAGGTATCCTGAAAAGGAAAAAAACAGATCTGAAGTATCAGTACTGATATGGGCAGGTTGAGGAGAAGGGTGGCCTATCAGCAAAGCCTCCAGCTTACCCCATTTTCTGGTGTAGGTTGGAAGGTGATGTCACATACTAGCAATTGTTTTTTCTACTTGTAAATTAAACAATACCTCATTCAACCATTCTGGGTCAGTAATGTCCTCTTGGTCAAGCCAATGGCGAAAAACTACTCTTTTAACAGACAGTGATATCAGTGAAATATGAAACTTCCTTTTAA
This sequence comes from Neoceratodus forsteri, assembly GCA_016271365.2. Lineage (NCBI taxonomy): Eukaryota > Metazoa > Chordata > Ceratodontiformes > Ceratodontidae > Neoceratodus > Neoceratodus forsteri. The sequence goes on from CM028129.1 coordinate 6,565,019, forward strand.
TCACCAGAATGGCAGCTGTGTTGCCCAAAATACATTCTTCAGGAGTGAAGCAGTCCTGTAATTCTAATAGGGAGTCTAAATCTGCTTTGATCTTTACCCATGGGGATGGGGGGGGGGTACCCTAGGGTATTCCCACAATATGTGCAAAAGATTTCCTTCAGCCATGTTGCATCTACAACATTGGGTGGTGGGGAGTGTGCTCATCTTATTTAGATGAAGAGGGATAAAGTAAATACTGTATTGTGTATTATATGGAACTGCATGAGGCATAGCTTATCACTGAACACAAATCTGTACATATCTTTCCAGAGATTTTTCCAGTTGGGAGTCAAATTAGGAAGGGCAATACCCAGTAATTTGACTAACCCGATACATAGAAGTTGAACATAGAAACATAGAAGTTGATGGCAGATAAGGACCGCAAGGCCCATCAAGTCGGCCCATTTCTTTTTCTACCTTATGAAAGTGCCATCGGCCTTTGCTCTGTCAATGGCCTATCTATTCATACACATCTGTATTGCTCCCTTATGTCTAGCCCATGCCTGTTTGAAGCCCTGCACTGTATTCATATCCACCACTTCCTGAGGTAAGCCATTCCATGCATCCACCACCTTTTCTGTGAAAAATAACTTTCTCACATTACCCCTTAAATTGGCCTCCCTCTAATCTCATGCTGTGTCCTCTTGTCCTGCTATTTTTCTTATATTGATACATGTTAGACACTTTCACCTTCTTAATGCCCTTAAGGTGTTTGAATGTTTCAATCATATCACCTCTCTCCCTCCTTTGCTCTAGGGTATACATATTGAGCTCCATTAATTTGTCCTCATATGTCTTCTGATGCAGTTCCTGCACCATTTTGGTTGCCCTTCTCTGGACTGCCTCAATTTGGTTAATAACCATGTGAAGGTGTGGCCTCCAGTACTGCATGCAGTGCTCCAGATGGGGCCTAACCAGTGTCTTGTAAAGAGGGATTATTATCTCCCTCTTCCGACTTGTGACACCCCTACTAGTATACCCCAGCATCCACCTAGCCTTACCTACTGCTTTAGTGGTCTGCTTGGATGATTTCAGGTCATTGGTGATGATGATGCCCAAGTCTCTTTGTTCCCTTTTGACTGCCAGCAACTCCCCTCCCAGCCTATAGGTGGCTTCAGGGTTTCTCTTCCCTATGTGCACGATCTTGCACTTCTTTGTGTTAAACCCCAGTTACCATTCTTCCAACCATTTTGATAGTTTATCCAGATCTCTTCTCATTCTGCCCACCCCATCTGGATCATCTACTGTGTTGCTGATCTTGATGTCATCTGCAAACAGACAAATCTTACCCTCTAGTCCATCTGCAATGTCACTGATGAAGATATTGAAGAGGACTGGCCCCAGGACTGATCCCTGAAGTACCCCACTTGTGACTTGCGTCTTTTCTGACTGTATACTGTTTACCACCCCACTCTGTTTTCTGCTTGTCAGCCAGTTTGCCACCCAGTTGACCAACTTCTGACCCACCACAAGCCTACCCAGCTTATTAATCAATCTTCTATGTGGAGCAATATCGAAAGCTTTGATGAAATCAAGGTAGGCAACATCATTTGCTCCCCCTTGGTCCACCACTCTGGTTACCCAGTCAAAGAAATCTATGAGATTAGTTTGACAGGACCTTTCTTTTGTAAACCTATGCTGTCTTGGATCCTGTACTCCTATGGATTCCAGGTTTTGCACTATCCTTTCCTTAAGGAGTGCCTCCATAATCTTGCCCACTGCTGAGGTAAGACTGACTGATCTGTAATTCCCTGCCTCCTCCCTGCTACCACTCTTGTGGAGTGGGATCATGTGAGCCCTTGTCCAGTCTTCTTGGACCTCTCCTGTGCTCAGAGACTCACTAAACAGTTCTGATAATGGCTCTGCTAGTTCCACCCTTAGCTTCTTTAGTACCCTGGGATGTATGTCATCAGGTCCCATTGCCTTGTCCACCTTGAGCTTATCGAGCTCTTGTAGGACCCTTCCTTTTGTGTAGGGACTAGTGTACACCTCCCTCCCCCCGTCCATGGTGCTGAAGTGTGGGCCCTGCCCTAACTTCTCTTCAGTAAATACTGAGCAGAAGTATCTATTTAGGATAGATGCTTTTACATGGTCCTCCTCCTCCTCCTCACACACACACCCTTATCCCCTTTGATCTTAGCACTACTCCCTCTGGACTTTCTCCTTTCACTAATGTATCTATAGAAAGTCTTGTCACCTTCTTTTACTATTTGTGCTAATGTTTCCATGGTTTGGGCCTTTGCCTGCCTTACCTGCTTCTCTTAGGGAAGTTTGGTATGCCTCCCTATCTTCATTCTGCTGCATTCCCTTATATTTTCTGAAGGCCAGCCTTTTGGCTCTGACCTTTTCTGCTACTGTTTTTGAGAACCAAAGTGGTTTTCTTCTTCTTTTGCACTTCCTTTTCTCTCTAACACAATGGGATGTTGCTTCAAGTATTGCATCCTTAATGCTTGCCCACTTTGCCTGTATCCCCTCACCTGTATTTCTTTTTGTCGGGGCTAGCTTAACTCTGATGGCCATCTTATCAAAGTCAGTTCCTCAGAAGTCCCATATTTTTGTCTTGGAATGGGATGATTTAGTTCTAGTGGCCAAATAGAACCATACCATGTGATGGTCACTGGCCCCCAGGTGACCTTCTACCTGGAGATCTGTGATCCTTTCCCTGTTAGTAAGTACTAGATCTGGGATAGCCCTGTCTCTTGTGGGTTGTTGTACCAGTTGTTTGAGGCCCTCCTCCTGCAGGGAATCCACCATATGTCTAGTTCTGCAGATGTTCCTGCTGGTATTGACCAATTTGTATCTGGCATGTTGAAGTCTCCCATTATCAGAACCTCCCCTTTAGCTGTCAAGTTTTGTATATCTTCTAACAGTAATGTGTCTATGTCCTCCTACTGGTCTGGAGGCCTGTAGACAACCCCAGTTCATATGGCTGTCCCATTTCCTGTTTCCAGGGTGACCTACAGTTCTTCTGGCTCCTTATGTGTATTCTGAATTTCTGTAGCTTTGATATTTTCATTGACATAAAGGGCCCCTCCACCCCCCCTTTTTGCTCCTCAGTCTCTTCTGAACAGTACATAGCCAGGTACTGAAGTCTTCCAAGTGTGGTTACTGGTAAACCATATCTCGCTAATGGCTTCTATATCCAGTTTAGCCTCTGTCATTATTGCCTGCAGGTCTGGGATCTTGTTTCCTAGACCGTGAGCATTTGTGTACATGATTTTCTATTGATACATCAGTGAATAACTGTGTAAACAGCAAAGAGACCAGTTGGGAGATGGCATGGGGTTGCCAAGCGTAAGAGAATATCAGAGAGATAAAGTTACTACAATTCATAACCCATTCTGTCACTCCAAACCAGGCAATTAACATGTGTCATAGTTGAAAAATTGGAAAAATGTGCCTCATAGGGAGGTTAAGTTGGGTCAGCAGATCTCTGATACTGGGGATCTGTTCATCCACCAAAAGGTCAGAGACCATTTTATCCTGCAACTCAGGAAAATTCAAGCGAGACAACATCATGCCGTCTATTTCAAAATTTAAATTGCCACACAGTGGTTGAGTGATGTCCTGCAGGTTATTATAATGCATAACCCTACAGAGCTGGGCATGAACACGCGGTGAAGTATTTATAATGGTGCCTCTAAGACAGGGCAGTAACCTATTAGGGGATGTGTAAAAAAGACTGTTGGGGTAGATACCCAGGGATTGAAACTGTTGTCTTTCAATTTGCAACCAAATTGGTATATAAGAAGACCCTTGTTCCACATTCATGGGCCACCGTGCATACTTAGAGAAGTGGCTTGCCAAGTAATAGAGATAGAAATTGAGCAGTTTAAGTCCACCTAAATGTCTTGAAGCCCCCAATTTGATGTATACTTTATGGGGAGTCTTCCTTTTTCAGATGAAGTGGGAGATGATTGAGTGAAGATGTTGAAACCAGTTGCATGGAAGGAAAAGATTTAACATATTAATGGGGTAAAAAATATGAGGGAACACATTCATCTTAACTACACTAATATGGGCTTGCAAAGAGAGAGCTAAGGAGTTCCAGCGTCAAGGTCTTGTTTAATAATATCCACTACTTTGTCTAAATTAAGCCCCTTCATTACTGATTGCTTTTGGGACAAGGACATGCCCTAGTATTTCAGTTATGTTGCCCAGGTCATACCAAATTGGGTGTACTTGGCAGGGATAACCTTGGAGTTTAAGGGCATGATAGTAGTCCTATCTAGATTGAGCTTGTACCCAGAAAATTTCCCATATTCCATAATGAGGCGGAGTACCTCAGGTAGAGAGGAATTTAAGTGAGATAAATGTAATGAAATGTCATCTGTATATACAGATATCTTTAGGTCAAAATTGCCTATTGAGATTCCAGAGATCTGAGGGGAAGTCTTGAGATGATGAATTAGGGGTTCCATATATAGGTTAAAAAGTAAGGGGGACAAAGGGCATCCCTGCCGAGTACCCGAGTAGAGAGGAAAACCTTTTGATAATACTTCATTGCAGTACACTTTTGCCTATGGTTTAGTATATAGTTTTATTTATTTATTTAGTTGTTTAACCAGGAGTAGCACACTAAGCTGAAAGCTTTTTTTACAGGAGCGACCTGGGAGCACAGGGAAGTTAAGTGACTTGCTTAGGGTCACACAGTATGCAAGTGGAAGCTGTGGGATGCAAACCCAGGTCTGGCCTGCTGGATGTCACCAGATTTGCAGCTCAGAGCCTTAAACCACTGTGCTATACTGCTATACAGTATCTGCATCTAGTTTATAAAGGGGTTAGGAAAACAACATTTTCTCAAAACTAGGAACATAAAATCCCACTGTACCCTATCAAATGCCTTCTCCGCATCCAGGGAGATGAGGGCCATAGGCAGCTTGGCCTTCCTGGATGCAGAGAAAACATGGGCCAGTTTCCTCAGGTGGTCAGTTGAGGACCTACCCCTCATAAAACCAACCTGCTCAGGCCCAATCAAATCCTCCCAGACCTGCATTATTGTGGTGGAGAGAATATTTGCAAAGATCTTCATGTCATAGTTCATGAGGGAAATGGGGGCGATAGTAACCTTGTCACTGGGTTTATTAGGTTTGGGCAATACAATAATTAGGGCCTCCGATATGGAGTAATCCATGATCCCCTTTTGACACAGGAAAGAGAACAGCTGGTGGAGAATAGGCATTAACTCTTTGGCCAGTGCCCTATAAAAATTAAAGGTGAGGCCATCTGGTCTGGGGGCTTTGTCAGAGGACAGGGAATTTATGGCAGTGAGAATTTCTAAGGTAGAAATGGGACATTCCAGGTATGCCTTTTGTTCTGGGGACAAGACCGGTAATGAGACTGAACTTAAGTAGGTCTGTGCCTCTCTTTCAGAGGGTGGGCTAGACTGAGAGCTGTACAATTGGGTATAATATTTATCAAATTCATGGGCAATATCCACTGGGAATGTTTTAAGGAATCCATTCTCTAGGAATGAAATGGCTGGGATCAGCCGGGAGGCTTCTTGTTGTCTTAGCCGAAGGACTAATAGATGACCTGCCTTGTCCCCTTTGTCCACATATGTGGAATGAGTTTTTAATATGGTATACCCCCCCACTCTCTCAAGCCATCTGCATATTTATGTCATAAACTGGCTAAGGCAGACTGATTTGCTTCTGAGGAATCCAGTAATGGATCCTGCTTGAGGGTTTTGATTCTTGCTAATGAGGACAGTAGGAAGGCTTCATGTTTTCTCTTCCTGGTGGCAGCTATCCTAATAAACTCCCCTCTCACTGTGCATTTAAATGAGTACCAGATCTTGTCCATGTTTGATATAGACCCCTCATTCTGCTCCATAAATTGCCCAATGAAGGATTTAATGCCCGCCAAAATCTGGGGGTCTTCTAAAAGTTGGACATTCAGTTTCCAAATACGATCCCTCTTGATGTTTGGAAGAGGGATGTGTTCCATCCACACAGGGGAGTGGTCTTAAAGGACTCTAGGGGAGATTCCTTCATCCACTACACCTGGTAGGGAGTGTGTGCTAATCAGGAAGTAGTCCAAATGGGAGTAGGACTTGTGTGCTGGGGAGTAAAATGTGTATTGGTGTTCAGCCAGATGCATAATTCTCCATGAGTCACAGAGTCCCCCCAATTCTTTTTTTTTCTTTTTTTCATTATTGAGGTTCAATAGTGAGGAGAAACAAATTGTCAAGTTCTGACATTCCGTATTTGTCAGATCTGTTGTTCTCTTCTTGTTACTTCATCATTACCTCCTACTGTATCCTAACCTATAGATCCAGGAATAGTTTATTTAAATCTTATTTAGTTTACTTTTATAGATTTATGTATGTGTGCATACATATATATACACGCACACACACACACGCACACACACACACACACACATACATATATATACTGTGTGTATATATATATATATATATATATATACACCCATCAGTATGATTATTTGCTGTTATTACTTTAAATGTTTACCTTTTCTCTATACTAATCTTTACTAATCTTAGAAACATAGAAACATAGAAGTTGAAGGCAGATAAGGACCACAAGGACCATCTAGTCTGCCCATTTCTTTTTCTACCTTATAAATGTGCCATCGGCCTTTGAGCTGTCAATGGCATATATATTCAAACTCATCTGTATTTCTCCCTTTATGCCTATCTCATGCTTGTCTGAAGCCCTGTACTGTATTCATATCCACCACTTCCTGAGGTAGGCCATTCCATGCATCCACCACCTTTTCTGTGAAAAAGAATGTCCTCACATTACCCCTTAAACAGCCTCTCTCTAATCTCATACTGTATCCTCTTGTCCTGCTATTTGTCTTATATTGAAACATGTTAGACTCTTTCACCTTGTTAATGCCCTTAAGGTGTTTGAATGTTTCAATCATATCACCTCTCTCCCTCCTTTGCTCTAGGGTATACATATTGAGCTCCGTTAATCTGTCCTCATATGTTTTCTGATGCAATCCCTGCACCATTTTGGTTGCCCTTCTCTGAACTGCCTCAATTTGGTTAATGTCCTTGTGAAGGTGTGGCCTCCAGTACTGCATGCAGTACTCCAGATGGGGCCTAACCAGTGCCTTGTAAAGAGGGACTATTATCTCCCTCTTCTGACTTGTGATACCCCTACTAATACACCCCAACATCCACCTAGCCTTACCTACTGCTTTAGTGGTTTGCTTGGATGATTTCAGGTCATAGGTGATGATGATGCCCAAGTCTCTTTGTTCCCTTGTGACTGCCAGCAACTTCCCTCCCAGCCTATAGGTGGCTTCAAGGTTTCTCTTCCCTATGTGCATGATCTTGCACTTGTTTGCATTAAACCCCAGTTGCCACTCGTCTGACCATTTTGTTAGTTTATCCAGATCTCTTCTCATTCTGCCCACCCCATCTGGATCATCTACTCTGTTGCAGATCTTGGTGTCATCTGCAAACAGACAAACCTTACCCTCCAGTCCATCTGCAATGTCACTCATGAAGATATTGAAGAGGACTGGCCCCAGGACTGATCCCTGAGGTACTCCACTTGTGACTTGCATCTTTTCTGACTGTATACTGTTTACCATCACTGTCTGTTTTCTGTCCATCAACCAGTTTGCCACCCAGTTGACCAACTTCTGACCCACCCAAGTCTACCCAGCTTATTAATCAATCTTCTAAGTGGAACAGTATCGAAAGCTTTGCTGAAGTCAAGGTAGGTGACATCAACTGATCCCCCTTGGTCCACCGCTTGGGTTACCAAGTCAAAGAAATCTATGAAATTAGTTTGACAGGACCTTCTTTTTGTAAACCGATGCTGTCTTGAATCCTGTGCTCCTAGGGATTCTAGGTGTTGCACCATCCTTTCCTTAAGGAGTGCCTCCATAATCTTGACAACTACTGAGGTAAGACTGACTGGTCTGTAGTTCCTTGCCTCCTTCCTGCTTCCACTCTTGTGCAGCAGGATCACATGAGCCCTTTTTCAGTCTTCTGGGACCTCTCATGTGCTCAGAGACTCACTAAACAGTTCTGATAATGGCTCTGCTAGTTCCACTCTTAGCTCCTTTAGTATCCTGGGATGTATGCCATCAAGTCCCATTGCCTTGTCCACCTTGAACTTATCGAGCTCTTGTACTGTAGGACCCTTTCTTTTGGGAAGGGACTAGTGCACACCTCCCCCCCCGTGTCCATGGTGCTGAGCTGTGGGCCCTGCCCTATTTTCTCTTTAGTAAATACTGAGCAGAAGTATCTATTTAGGATAGATGCTTTTACATGGTCCTCTTCTTCACATGCCCCCTTATCTCCATTGATCTTAGCAATACCTTCTCTGGACTTTCTTCTTTCACTAATGTATCTATAAAAAGTCTTGTCACCTTCTTTTACTGTTTGTTCTAGTTTTTCCTCAGTTTGGACCTTTGCCTGAGTTACTGCCTTCCCTGCTTCCCTTAGGGAAGTTTGGCATGCCTCCTTATCTTCATCCTGCTGCGTTCCCTTATATTTACTGAAGACCAGACCTTTGGCTCTGACCTTTTCTGCTACTGTTTTTGAGAACCAAAGTGGTTTCCTTTTTTTTTTAGAACATGAGAGCTCCAAAAGGCTGACATTTTTTTTAAATCATCCTCTTTTTTCTATTTTCATGTAATATAATCTTTCCAATTTCATAACATCCAACATATAATTAATCTATGTTTCCCTTACTGGGGGTTTATCATCCTTCAATTTAATCAGCATGCATTTTTTTTGCAGTTGTCATTGCTAGTGACAAAAAAGATTGTTGGAAATGATTAATTTGCTCTGTTTGTAGTACAAACATGGATAACAATACACTGTCTGTTATTTATATAGCTAAAACATTTTTGATTATCTTTAATATCTCTGACCAAAAATTGGTAAGATATGGACAACTATGTATTAAATGAATCAAGGTGCCCAACGTATTAGAACATCTTGGACACTTATCCATCAGAGTTGGATTCATCTTATGAAGTTTATATGGAGTATAGCAGACCCTATGCAGTGTATTAAATTGAATTTGCTGCATATTACTAGATCTTAAACTCACGAAAGGGGATGTTACTACAGCAGGCCAAATATTTTCCATTTCTCTTTCAGAGAGTTCTTGCCCCATATCCATTCTCAATCTCTGTTTTAATTTAATCATATCTTTATGTATATTTAAGAATAGTGCCTCATATATTTTTGAAATAAAATTTGTATTCTCCTTTTGATTTAACAAAATATCTAAAATTATAGTAGGTACCGATTGTGAACCTTTGTTAATTTTTTTTATTAAATGTTTAATTTGTAAATATTGGAAGCTATGTATATCAGGCATGTTATACTGCATTTTGATTTGTTCAAATGCTTGAAAATGTTTATCTTTAAATAGTTTAAATAGTCCACATTCATATAGGCCCTTACATTGCCATTCTTTAAATATTCAATCTTTCACCAGTATAGGGTAATTATGATTACTATATGTCGGCGAGAACTTAATAATGCCTATCTTAATTTTTTTTATTTTATGAATTTCATCCTAGTATTTTATTGTTGTTCAAGTGGTTGGACTTTCTGTTTCTCTATTTTTAATAGTTTTACCCAAATTAATTCCTAAAAATAATACATTCATTAAATTTTGATAATCATATTTTGTAGATTCCAATTTTACAGATTTACATGGAAATCTTTGATAGTTGATCCAATTCCAGATTGTTGCTACCTGTATAGCCAAGTAATATTTTTGAAATTCAGGTAAGGATGCTCCCCCTTGTTCTTTTGGTAGTACCATTTTTCTATCGCAATTATCATTTTTTTATTCAACCATATATAATTTGTTATATTTTTTTAATGTCTCAATATTCTACTGACATTTCCATTGGAAGAGCCTGGTACAAATACAATAACCTGCATAGTACCTGCATTTTAATTACATTGACTCTTTCTATTAAATTTAAAGGAAGAGAGCGCCATCTTTCTGTCTCTGTTTTAATAATCTGCAACTGGGTTTCAAAGTTGTATTTATATAGATCACTCCAATTATTACACAACCTTACCCCTAAATATTTAAATTTGTCTACAATTGGACATATGCAATCGTCCATCCCTGTATATTACTATCCCTATTATTTTTAAATATTAATTTTTTTAATATTAATTTTATAGCCAGACTCTCTTCCAAATGCATCCATTAGTTTATTAAATTATTTTATAGATTCTTGAGTATTATTTAAATATAAGAGGGCATCGTCTGCATGTAAACTAATGTTTTGTTCTTGTAGAGTGTATACTATTCCCTTTATGAATGTATTTTGTCTGCCAAGGGTTCAAAAACCAGGGCAAAAATAAATGGAGAGTGGGGACATCCCTGCCTAGTACCCCTCATTAGTCTAAAGGCCAGTGAAAATATATTATTAACTTTAATTTGTGCTTTTGGTGTTTGATCAATTATTTCTATCCATTTCCTGGAATTCATGCCAAAGTTAATTTTTTCCAATATAACCAACATAAATTTCCACTCTACCCTGTCAAATGCTTTTTCTCCATCTGTCATTAGTAATGTAGAGTTATCTTTTTTATTATTAGTAATTATGTTTAATGTACTTCTTAAGTTTTTGGTTATCCTCCTTCCTTTAATAAACCCATTCTGATCATGATTAATAAATTCTGGAAGGACCTTCTCGATCCTATTGGCCAATATCTTTGCCAAAATGTTGTAATCTGAGTTTAGCAAAGATATTGGTCTATAGGAGTTCATAGTTCTGGGTCTTTATCCTGTTTATGAAATAGGTGAATGTGTGCTTCTTGGAATGAGCCTGGTGTCTTTCCCAGTTGAATGATGATTTTATTAAACATATCAGTGAGCACTGGTATCAATACATCCTTATACTTCTTATAAAATTCTGCTTGAAACCCATCCAGTCCAGGAGCTTTTCCCATCTTTAGATCTTCGATGGCTGTTTCTACTTCTAAATTAATAAATGGTTTATCTATTAGTAATTTTGCTTCTACTGTTAATTGTTTAATTGTTAAATTCTCCAGAAATTTCCCCTATCCTTGATTTTCCTGTATATATTGTGAGGTATGTAACTCCTTGTAATATTCTGTAAATATTTTACTTATATCTTTTGGATTATTATACAATACCCCTCTTATATCTTTTATTTGTTTTATGTTGTTTTGTTCTTGATCTTTTTTCAATTGCCATGCTAGAAGTTTCAATGGTTTGTTTGAATTTATGTAATAATTTGACCTGGTTTGCAAAATCTGATTGTCTGCCTTATCTGCTATTAGAGTATTATACGTATCTTTTGTTTTTATCAATTTATTGAAAATATTTATATCTAATGTACTACTCTGTATTTGCAAAAAAGAATGATTTTTTCCTCTAAATCTTCTTGTTGTCTCTTCCATTTCCTCCTTCTTCTTCCCTGCATTTTTTGAAATATCCCCCTTAGCCATGATTTAAAGGCATCCCAAATTATCATTATATCTGTATGCTGGTCTAAGTTTCTTTTAAAAAATTCTACCATTTCCTGTGTTAAACTTACTGACTTCCAGTTTTTGTCAACGTTATATTCATTTTCTAACTATTAAATCTTTGAGATAATTTATTCCATTGTAAATCTGTTATGCAATGTGAATGAGCAGATATTATAATACCTGAATACACTGTATTATTTATAATATGTTGTATTTTACCTGATATTAAAAAATAATCTACCCTTGACTAAACATGATGTACATTGGAATAATATGAGTACTGTTTATCTTTGGAATTGTTCCAGTACCATGGGTCTATTAAGTTCAAATCTGACATAAATCCTTTTATGGTTTTTATTGTTGATTTATAGTTATACATGGAGCTTGAAGTTCAATCTGTCTTATTCAAAGCTACATTGAAACCTTCTCCCACTATAAATGGGCCTTTAAATGTTGACAATTGCAAAAAAAAAATTCAGAAAAAAACTTAGGATTATTATAATTCCGACCATATATTGTAACAAGGGTGAACATTTCAGATCCCACTTCTGTTTCTATCACAATATATCTACCATTCTAATCTATTTATTTTTTATGAATTAATGGTTTGGGTAATTTTTTATAAAAAAATATTGCCACTCCCCTAGCATTACAGTTGTATAAGGCATGTAGTCCTGGTCCCCATTTCCTTTGAAATCATTGAAAATCCAACTCTGAAAAATGTGTCTCTTGCAACAACACGCAGTTAACTTTTTTTGATTCAGGTAATTTATTGCTTATTCATTTTATTCCTTTGCCTCAGCCCTTTAGCGTTCCATGTTGCTAACCTTAATGTATCCACCATTTATATATTATTTTTGTCTGTATTATTAAATATAAATTCCTGGATCCATTGTTTGTATTTATACTTTTTTTATTTTCTGAAGGACTACAAACTCTATTATCTTTCTCTTTTTTTAATGGAATGTGCTCCCCTTCACCAATCACACCACACCACAGTGCCCCCAGGGAAAAAGATCTTTCTCTGAACCCTCCCCCCCTCCATTAGTGGAGATTGACAGTTTGTCATCTCCGGCGCCCATGAGATGCAGCAGGATCTTTTGCCTTTACACCTAATTACCCTTAAAAACTACTCCTCTTTAGTTCTTAAAATTGTAACATATAGTAGCGGCTTTCTCTCTCAGAGCCATCTCTTAATAAAGACCTAAAAGCTTGGTCTACCTTGTCCTATCTGCTATGGCAGCAGCATGGCCATGGTAGCATTTTTAATAATATATCCATGAAAGGAAAGGTACAAAAAAGGGGGAGGTTAGAAGATATTATATTTCATTGCTAAGAAAAGAGAAAAACAAAACAACATTTTTTTCTTAACACCAAGAATTGCAGTGCTTGAGGGTGGGGGTAGTGAGCCCTTAATAAGAAGGAATCTGAATGGAAACAGGAAGGTAGATTAGGTCTTAGGGGTGTGGTAGAGGATGGTGACATCAGTTCTGCTATCATGGGGCAGAGTGAGACTCCATGAGAGGAGCAGCAGGGTCGAATGTTGCACTGGCGGTGTATGGCATTTTTTGGCACGATGTTCAAAATTAGAAGCAAATGCCAGTGCAAGCATTTTGATCAGTCTGTCTGTTACCATGAAATGTGCAGCCCACAATAAAGCTGCAGTAAGCAAGTGGAAATTGCCAGTGTTTTGCTATATGCGTTGTGGTAGTCATTTTCTCGCTTTTCTCTGTGTTTGCTGCAAATGCCAGAAGATTTATTTTGTTGAAAAGCTTCTTCATTGAGGTTTTTATGTCCTGTCAGAATAAAAAAGTAAATAAATCTGCACTTTTGTATTAGCAAGCTGATGAGAGAACCGAGAATCGAATGCTGTGGTACACGTAGTATAAAGAGTTGAAAGCAGAGAGACAAGAGTTTGCGCACTTGCAAAATTTGGTGTCAGAAAACTCTCTACTTGCAAATTTCAGCTTTATTGTGCCATCAGGGGAGGAAAAAAAACAATGTGAAATAATAACACCTTTAAGTATAAAAGGAAGGCCTTTGCTTATAATTTAACCAACAGGAGAGCTGACTGCTGTATTATATGTGGCATGTCTAAATCAGTATGGAGAGTTAAAGAGATAATGTGGCAACACATAAAAAGTAAGCATAACGACAAGGGCAAGCACAATGACTATGAATCAGATACAACCACAGATGATTATACTCCTCTTCTCTTTCCAATAAATAAGAACCCAGTAAGTGGAAATCATCTTTCTCCTATCCTGTACACACCACCAAGTCTTAGAATGTGTCTTAAGACAACAGGTAAGATAGCTTTCTTCTTGAATCCCAAAATTGACACTATACCAGCGATACCTGTGACAAGTCAAGGAGGAGATAACATGCAGGGGGAAATAGATAAAGAAGTAAGTAACAAGATGGAGAAAAATATTCAGGCAGTAAATGTGGAAGAAAGGGAACTAAATAAAGAGGTGGAGGAAGAAGGGGTCCGAAGAGCTACAGGCTGATAAAAGCAATGAGAGAAGAAAGGAAAAGCTAATGGCTCAGGAAAAAGGAGAGCCCAAACAGAAATTAATAACATTGAATGACCCCACCCCAACTAAGCTAATCAAGAATTGTCTCTAGTGATCACACAAGCAGTAGCTTCATTTAAAATAGAAATGCTAGCTGGCCCAGTGGCACTGAATGTTAAGGCACTGGACACCAACCTTGCATCATGCTGGTGACCCGGGTTTGGACGCAAGCCTGGGTTGTCAGGGGTCAGCAGGGGAGGATAGTACTGGGTGTCCAGAGGACTACTCTCCTATCCTGGGAAGGGATGTGGGTCTCCATCACTCTGCAGTGGCCCCTGGGGATACCCAGTGGTACTGCTAGAGTCAGTGCAATGGAGGAAGGAGTGCAGTAGACGTCAGCACATTAGTGCTCAGATGTCATTGCATGTCTGCATTCCTGGGGGATTAATCAAGAGGAAACAATGGCAGCACTGTCTGCAGCAGTTTGATAACCCACTTCCTGAGCCCAGTGGGGCTTTCTGGTGCAGAACCAGGGCTGATATTAGTTCCTGGCCTGGTGCGTGGACCGAGGAGGTGGTCCCTTTCATGGATACAGCTGCATATGCTAGCTGGTACAGGAAATGTGCCTACATGGTTGTCAGGAGAAGTAGAGCAGAGGCTGGAGATAGGGCAGGTCAGTGGCTGCAAGGAGAGAAAAATAGAAATAAAATAAAAAAATAGAAATGCTGCAAGCACTAGGAGAAATAAATATATCTATCAAAAAAATTTCAGATTCAGTCAATCTTCTGACAGAAAAAATTGCAGACTTAACAGCACAGACTCAGGGATTAGAAGAGAGGGTGTCACAGATAGAAGATGTTAAAGGCCCCATGTTAAGAATACACACTAGACATAATAAACAATTTCAGAATTTGATTCAGACAGTTGCAGATTTAGAAGATAGATCTAGAAGGGGAAATATTAGACTTCTTAAAGTCCCAGAAAGCCTGGAAGGGGTTGAAGACCCACTACCATTCTTGGAAAAAATGCTTACAGAAATAATGGGAAAGAAATATCCAAAACAGAAATTTGACATGGACAAGGCACATAGAACTGGATCAAGATTTTCAAATCCAAATCAGTCCTATCCAATGCCTATCCTGATAAAACCACATAGGTATCAGGATATGGAAGGGGTGCTGCAGAAAGCTAGAGTAGAGAAGGGGTTGAAATACCAAAATGTAACTATTAATGCTTTTCCAGACTTAACAATGGAAACACTGAGTAAACAAAAACCTTTCAACCCATTTAAGAGAAAACTGTATGATTTGGGAATCAAGTTCAGTATGCAACACCCAGCAAAATTACGTTTTGTGGTCAATGGGAAATTGAATATCTTTGAAGATTATGAGAAAGCATAGGAAGCATTTGAAAAATGTTACAATCAAACTTCCAGGCAGCAGTCTTCACAGAATATATTTACAGGCCAAGAAAGACCACATTCATTTCAGCAACAAACGTAAAATGCCCCCACAAGAAGCTGCACAAGAGGCCTCAGCTGCCAAATAGGGGAATGGGCGATAGGACTAGAAGAATAAGGGGAAAGAAGGGAAAGGAGAGGAGAGGAGAAGAAGAAGAAGAAAGTATAAACATGCAAGGAAAAAGGAAAGAAAAGAAAAGTAGGGGAAGGGGAAAAGAAGAGATAAGAAAAGAAGAATAAAATGAGAAAAGGGGGAAAGGAGAAACTAATATGCTTCTGGAAGTTGGGTGGGGGTACAATGAAACTTAGATAATGCTTTCCTCCTCTAAAACAATGTATGTTGATAAAAGTCAGCCCCAGTTATGGCCAGACACAACTGCGTGTATAAAGGATGGGTAGTTGTATGTTATTATTGAAGGAAGGAAGGTGTATTCTGCCCTGATGTGTTTTATTCAGAAAGGATGAACAATTTAAGAACTAAAACAAGGGGAGCCTTGTACTTTTGTCTGTCCATAGGAGTCCCAATTAAAATCTTCCCTCTTAAAGTAACGTTCAAGAGAACTCTGACCTTTCTATTTCAGCACCTAGTAGAAATAAGCTTCATTAAGTTGCTAAGATAATATTCAGCATTATTTTTTTTTTTATTTAGCTTTTGTTGACCGGGTAAGTGCACTAGACAAATCCTGCCTATTTTCAGGCACGACCCGGGGGAGGGGGATACAGATGAATGCCAACTGACCTTGAACCAGATTAAGCTGCTGGTGGTATTTTTAGTGAATGAGGGAAATTTGGCCAGGACACCGGGGAAATTCCCCACTCTGTGTGGAGAGAGTGCTGCTGGGTAATCCGGAGGGGTTGCTCAGTAGGCTCTTGGTCAGGCATGGAATCGGATGCTGTGTTGTCTGGCTCAGTGGAGCCTACTACGAACGGAGACCAGAGCAAAATCCTTACCCTCAGAACCGAGAAGTGCTTATTATCCAGGAGAAGCCTCAGACTGAATCACGGTCTGAATCGGGAGCTGCAACTAATTTATTTTCGATATCCAAGTTTTCTGTACCTGTGGAAATTATGATGTCGGGCCGCCAGGTGACTGATTCCGTCGCCCTTTTGCAGACGCACCGCAGGAAATACAGGAAGGACTCATTTTGAAGTGCACCAGACAATGGAAGCTGCATTGGACCTGGGAATACTACCGCTGGACCCTTGTTCTACACCTACGGCCTCACAGATTCTAAAGCAACAATTTGGCTTGCATAATAGAAAATCATCCTACCCTACTATGGACTGGTCATCGGAGGAGGTTTTACAAGATGCTGGATGGACAAAATCGCAAACAGGCATATGGATCCCAGACCCTACATGGACGGACAGTTCTCAGTCTTCCACCATGCATGACAACATTTCTACAAACCTGAGCTCAGGTATGTACATTCAGACTTCTGGGGTGGAAACTATTAATGATAATCAGAGTTTGAAATTCCGTCCTCGGCCATACCTGGGCCGAAGTCTGGGGTATAGACTTATACAGGATTTAGCTCAGATAGCAACAGGTCATTTGCAAAAACCCAGAGCAGTAATGTCTGACTTGTTTAAAACAAATTAGGAACAGGCACCTAGAAGAAATGCTGTCTGTTTATCGTTATAGGGTGGCCTTCAAACCCACCCGATAGATATTATATTGCTAACTCGCTTTGAAAGGTTCCATGAATTTTCTTCCTGTTGATATTTTTGCATTAATTCACATCTCAGGGAGGATTCTTATGATATTAGTTTTAAATCCTTTAAGGGCTTAGAGAAATTTTGGGATAGATACTCCATTTTGAAAAATACCCTTTGTGGGTTCCATTTTATGCTATCCCCTTACTAAACCAGTGTTTCTACATTACAATCATATTTAGGAATGAAGGTGTCAGCGAGGTAATATTTACCAATGGTTGCAAAATAAATGTGAGGTGATGGGACCCCTGAAGCTATCTTGGACCTAGAAGGTATTTGGACAGGGAGCTGGAAATTTAAAGTGAAGTTACCCCAAATAAATGGTGAAATTATCCATTTATCGAACAGCTTCTTCTAGGGAAGATAGAGGGTCTGTTTTATAGTGGTCAGCCTCGGCCTGTTATAAATGTGGAGCCCGTACTCATTTAAGTAGCTCCTGTGACCTTTAAAATGTCCATTGTGTGGAGGGTTTAAGATTAGCAGAAAGATGTCAAAACATCTTTCAGTGTAATCTTTAGGTGATAAAGGCCATGCCTTTTCACCAATGCCCACGGGCTTCTCATAACAAAGCTGGGGGCTGGGATTCTGATGCCCTAATTAACAAGGCTCAGGGAAAACAGTGATTGATCCTGGATCCTTCACACATCAGGTAGTCAGGCTGATCCTTCACCCTCTTGGTGGACAAGCCTTCCTCCTCAGAGACTGCGGTGACTCCTTGGTTGCAGATGTATCTATTTCATCTTCTCCACCTGATATCTCTGACTCTCAACAGGCCTCTTCTTCCATGCCCCCTTGAGATAGTGAAACCCGTAGGTTTACAGAGCTTCTAATAAAGCTTCCTCTACTACTCCCACTCCAGTAGAAAACTTTTTCCCTTTGCAACTGGAAGGTAGGGACTCAGATTTAGAATCTGATACTTCTCACCTATCGGAATTGATTTCAGAAGAGGAAGATAGCAAAGCCACAGACTTAGCAAAAAAAAAAAGGGAAGAAAGGAAGAAGAGAAAACTAGCCATTCCCAGAAGTCTGGAACTTAATGGTACTATCTCTGCAACATGGCTGACCCTGAAAATAGCCTCCATAATGTCTGCAGTATAAAGAACTTTAAGAAGAGACTTGCTGTCCTTTCCTTTCTTGGTACTTTAAATGTAGACATTATTCTTTTACAGGAAACTAGGTTATCCTCCCTGGCTGAAATCAAACAAACACAGAAAAGATGGGTGTGGGGGCCTTCCTTTTGGACTTTTGGGCCTGACGCAGCTGATGGGATTGGGGTTCTCTTTACTTCCACGGCCTTTAGAGTTCCTAAACTGGTCGACATCTGTCCAGGATGTGCCCTGCTCCTAGATTTTTCCTGGCATGACTTTGATTATAGATTATTAAACATTTATGCCCCTCAAGTTAAAACTGCACGTATTAAATTATTTGAGGATATTAAGCCCTTTCTATATACTCAAAGACACGTTATCTGGGGAAGGGATTTTAACTGTGATATAGATACTAAATTTAAAGGGGAAGTCCAGAAAAAAATATATTGTGATTCTTTAGCTTTAAAACAGATTATTAAAAATGCTGGACTATTGGACGTTTATAGGTCATTACATAGTACAGGTGGTTCTTCATATCACAAGAACATATTTTCTTCACGTATTGACTATCTTTTGTCTCTAAGTTTCTAAAACCTTCCTTACATATATTACACCAACTGAGTTCTCAGACCATCACCTTTTAATTGGGGTTTTAGTCTAGCAGATATTCCCCAAACTATATTCAGCTAGCCCCAGATGGCGTTTAAATGTGTCCTCCTTGAGGACAGTGATTGTATTTCGAATTACAAAATCTATTTTTGCCCGTCATTCTACACTTTGTTGTTATGAGAACCTTTTTTCTGGTGGAGAGACACTAAAATAGAGATTAAATCCTTTTAAGTTCTAAGGAAACACAAGGCCAATTCATATATCTTCAATACCTACATTATCGGATCAATTTTGCAAACTGATGTCACTACCATCGAGTGACAAACTCCCTTTGTTGTCTCAAATCTCAGAATTAAAAAAACAGATGGTAGAATGTCAGTACAGTAGAGCTATATCACTAGACATGGAATTTAGATTTGGGGTACAAGCCCAACCAACTTCAGATCCCTATTTGGCGTGTAAGGAACGCCTTGACAGGACTGTAATGTCTAAATTAACCTCTTCCGAAGGTAAAATAGTAACCTCCGAGAAAGATATGATGTCTGTTGTACAGCAATTTGTTTCGGATACCTTTGGGGGAGAACCCGAGCTTAGTGGGAATTTGCCTGAGGACTTTTTGCCTTATCTTCCAGTGATGGACACCACATTTCAAGCTCAATTATTGAAACCCATTTCTCCATTGGAAGTGGAAAAAGTTATCCTATCCCTTAAACTTAAAACATCCCCTGGTTTGGATGGCATTCCAAATGAATTTTATAAAACCTTCATTTCGTACATGTGTCTTTTTCTTCCTCTTGTGTTCAATTTTATCTTAACCTCCACCTCCAGGTTTCCAGAATTTAATGTGGCCTTATTGAAATTTATTTTTAAAAAAGGGGATTCCTCCTTACTTACTAACTGGAGGCCAATAAGTATCCTTAATAGTGACTATAAGATCTTTGCTAAAATCCTCACAAATAGATTGTCCTTAATTTCTGAGTCCCTTATTCATCCCGCTCAATCTTGTGCAGTACACATAGGAAGATACAACATAGTTTATATTTGTTAAGAGACTTATTTGACAACAGTGATAGGGAAAAGGGTCGGGTTTATTATTGCTTTGGATCAGGTTAAGGCCTTCGACAAAGTGTGTCACTCTTACTTATTTAATATACTATTAACCTACAAAATTCCTAAACTTTTTGTATACTGGATTTATTTTATATTCGAAGCAGTGATACATCCTTTAGTGAATGGAAGAATGGGGCCTGCAGTTCCTGTAGTTAGGGGAGTTCGGCAGGTTGTCCCCTGAGCCTCTTTTGTATGTGTTTGTTTTGGACCCTATTATTCGATATATTCAGGGCATTCCGAGATTATGGGTTTGACCCCTGATGTATCCTTGCTAAGGGTTAAAATAACTGCCTATGCAGATGATATTACACTTTACGTTCAGGATAGGCCTCCTTCAGAAAGCCTTTACATTGTGTTCAGATTTGGGAAAATCTCTGGATCTGAACTTAACGCTTCAAAAGTTTTATTTTTTCTTTACTTCCTGAACAGGATACTTCTTTGATACTGGGGTATTCCATTCTCATCACAACCTAATAAAATTCTAGGAATTTGGTTTGGGTTAGGTGATATGGCTACTTTAACTGGGAAAAGCAGTTAAAATAGGGGAATCTAAAGTGAATGTCTGAAACAATGGAAATTTGGGAAACGGAAAAGGGTTTCTATTGTTAAGCAATTTTTGATTCCATATTTTATACCTTAGTTATTTATACCCGCCACCTGTTTCATTAGAAACACGATTGTACAGCGTCTTTTTCAGATGATTTGGGGAATCATTTAAACAGTTCGTAGGGATTTCCTTTACTTACTAGTTAAGAAAGGTGGATTGTCCATGATAAATCCAATTGTTTTTTTCATTCCATTTTTTGTTTAATTCTTTTAGTTTCCTTTGGAATCACACCGGTTCCTTTGGCATTCGTGGTCTTATTTTCTATGGAGTCCTTACTTCCAGAAATGGACAACGTACTCTTAAATTGTTAAAACAAAATCATTTGCCCCTGTATGGAATGCCTTCTTAAAAATGTAGGTGGAATTTATTATTTAATGACCTTATTTCACATACTAGGAAATTTTTCTATAACTATATTGTTTTACTGTACAAGGCTCCATTTTGCTTTTTCCAGACTGTGTGCCAACCAAAATGTCCTTTGCTTTACGTAAATTAACTGACTATAGAATACCATCTTCTATATGGGACATTGTGTGGATATCTTTACATGGGAAATTGGGGGTCTGGGAATCTTAAATACAAACCGACAACTGAAAGATACTGTTTAAGGTCTTCTTGTAACTCTATTGAAGAAAGTTTATCTCACTTTCTTATTGATTGTCAGTTCGCAAAGAATTTTGTGTAAGGCATCTGATCATTGGGGGTTCTGATGCTGCAGCAGATAACATATAATGCTTTGGTCTTAGGGGATTATACAGGTATATGGTAGTCTTATCATCCCAGCACCTTGAATTTTTTTTTTTCTTTATTCAATTTTTATCTTTGGCAGGCCAGATGTCAATTTATTTTTCAGCAACAATTAGTTCCTATTTCTATAATTTTTGTCACAAGTGGAGACTGGTTTATCCTCTGTTAAAGTCAAAGATAAGCAAAATGTTCTGCTGTTAAATTTGCTTCTTTGGAAATCTTTTTTGTTTGACATATATATTTCTGTGTACAATTTTTGTATTGTTGTGTAAATATGTTTAACTGGTGATGTTATGTTCTTTTCAATAAAAACTTCCCCTACTCTTTTCGAGAAGTGCCATGGGATCTTTAACATCCACCTGAACTACCACCAATCCAGGCAGATGGGACCTCGGTTTAACGTCTCATCTGAAAGACGTAGGGTCTGTGGTTATGGGGGATACAACTTACACTTTTTCCATAGTCAGGGTGGAGACAGAATTTTGAGGTCAGAGTTCTGGGGGTGGTGGTGGTGGGGTGTCTGCATTGAAAATTGCATGTAGGGAGGGAGGAAGGGAGTCCTGGACAGGGGAACCTTAGGATATCCACCTAAGTTTCATGTTTTAATCCAAATGGTGTATTGACAAAGGTTTTTTTTTAATCTTTTTACTTCTTTAGATAACTTGTTTAAATTTATATAAAGAGTACCCCATTTCTATAAGTTCATGGAGAGCTACCTGCGTAGCAGATAGACACTGGGGTGGTGGCCTGACCTATCCAGGTCAGGTGTTGGGGTAACGTTCCAGTCAGCCAGTAAAAGGATTGGCAAATGGACATAAGGGGCTAAAAGGGTGATCAGATGAGAGAAGAATTCCGGGGATGGTGTGTTCGGACCATAGAGTCCTCCCAGTAGTATTTCCATGTGGTCTAGTATGCCATGCAGCAAGATATAATAATAACCTTCCAGATCTGTGATACTATGAGTTAAATTAAAATTGGTACCTTTGAAAAACAAGATTGCAACTCCCCTTTGCTGAGTGGAGTTCCCAACAGTGAACACTTGGCTCACAATCTGCTGATGAAGGAGAAAATTTTCCATGGACAGAAGGTGGGTCTTTTGCAAGAATGCTACCTGGCAATGAAAGAGTCACAGGTGTTTTAGGATCTGGTACCTTCCTCCCCCCCAGTCCTTGCCCCTTTAACATTCCGTGACACATATCTCATTTACAAGGATTATCTGGTAAAGGTACAATGGAGGACTAAAGCATTGTGCCTTAAACATACGGCACCATTGAGCACTTTGCTTACCCCACCTTTAGGTCATCTGATATGACTACCCCCAGGTCTATTTCCATTTTTGTTGTTGTTAGTACCTCCCCTGCTATTGTATACTCTTCTCCTGAGTTTTTGTCTCCCAGGTGCATTACTTTGCACTTCTTTGCATTACATCTAAGTTGCCATATGTCTGACCATTCCTCCAACCTCGCCAAGTCCCTTCTCATCTTTTCTACCCCCTCTTGTGTATCAACTCTGTTACAGATCTTTGTGTCATCTGCAAAGAGGTATACCTTTCCCTCCAGACCCTCTTCACCAGCAGCAGAAAACAAAAAGGATTCAACAGTGTTCAAACAAATATTTTTTTCTCCAGATAGTACACTTGGAGCCAGGACCTCCATGCCATCCAGCCCCTCTTACCTTGTAGCCACGGCACTGCCTCTCACAATTGGAGTGATTCTCTCTGGAACAGATGAGGGAGTATCTGGCATCTAAGTAACTACATCACTGCTGCCCACTGCCACCAGTACAGTGCACTGCCAGACTGAGACTTTTTAAAATAATGCCTGCTGGCTGCATTTCTTTCCACACTTGACAATAACCATGTCAGTGTCAATGGCTCAGTAAGTAGCACACTCTCCTCTGAGGCTGGGAGATCAGAGGGCTGTTGGTTCAGTTTCCACATCTGGCACTTGGGTTAATATCCCAGTACTGACACTGCAGTGCAGCATGAGAGGGGTGCTGCACTTCTGAGGTGCCATCTTTCAGATGAGACGTCGAGGTCCCAGCTGCCTGGATTGGCGGTGGTTCAGGTGGATGTTAAAGTTCCCATGGCACTTCTCGAGAAGAGTAGAGGAAGTTTTTATTGAAAACAACTGAACAGAAAAGAAAACAAAACAATACAAGCAATGCACAAACAGAGAAGTTATGTAACAGGAAAATCTGAGTCAGTAATCCACGGTAACAACTTCCACAAGTCCAGTAAGGATTATGATGGCAAATGCCTTGCTTCAGAGAAATATATGCCTTTCAAATCACGTTCAATTCTCTGAACAATAGTGATAAAGGATACATCCTGGTGTTGTAAATTAAATAAACATCGAGCATTTCATATATGCCATTTGATGATCATAAAAAGCAAATTCAAAGTGTTTACATTCCAATGTGTCCAAGAAAGTGGAAAAAAAACATACATCAACATTTCATAATTCACTTAAGTAAACAAAGGTTCTCGCCATCTGGTAGCTAATAAGGTCCAAAAGTTAGCTATATAAGTACAAAAAAAAAGAAAAGGTGTGAAATAGTTTCTTCCCGTTGCTGACATTCAGGTCTGGAGCAAAGCTTATCTTGTAGTGTTTTATGTTTATGGTTATGTTTAACGTTAATACATTCATGACAACTTAGCCAGTGTAAGTCCTACATTTTATGGGAAATCCTAGAGTTATGGAGTAAAGTAAAGTAAGTGAAGCGGGGAGATGTTGACTGGGGCATTTGGGAAAAACAACAACATCTAAACAAACGTGGTCCACTAAATATCTATATAAAGCTTTCTGAGAGACAAACACTAGCATACGATCAGTAACCTGCCACTGTTTCAAATGAAGAAAGGTGTCTCTAACATAAGCAGGAATCTGGGGGTAATTTGTCAAAACTGTCAATTTCTTGAGTTCCCATTTGTGACACCAAGGACTGCAGGACTCAAGGAATCAAGGCTCCCACCCCTTATCCCAGTTAACCAGCAGGGGCCTAACATTATGGAACAAAAAAATACTAGTGTAAAAAAAAAATAGGTTGGACTATAGCAAGGCCACCATCCTGAATGGGTAAATGTAATCGGGCATTTAATAGGATTCAGGCGGCTTCCCCACAGAGCTTGAAAAAACAGACTAAACAATCTAGTTTTGAATTGCCTTGGGGGGGAATATAAGCCAGAAAAAGAAATAGAGGAAGGAAATGAGTCTTAATCATAAAAATCCTTTTGTTTTTATACATCTTCTGGGAATTCCAACGGGAAGCCATAAACTGAGCACAGTCCAGTTTGGGTTTCCAGTTAAGGACGTCTAAAGGGCCATTGCCATATAAAACACCCAAAATTCTAATGGGCTCATCACAAATCGTCAGGTCAACAACCTCATTCTCCCCTAGAATTGGAGGGCCCAGTCTTCGACCCATGCATTTAGCAAGATTAAGGGCTGCACCAGAAACAGCTCCAAATCTGGAACAATGCTGTAATGCAGAATGGACTGAAGTAGCATTTGCCACCATCAGACTCATATCATCTGCATAAGCTAAAATGGAATGGGGGGGCGGAGGGAAGTGGCAAAACTGTCAGGGCTGCATTGATTGAACAAAGCAATGGATCTAAAAAGAAAATATACAAAAGCGGGCTGAGGGGGCAGCCTTGTTTAATCCCTCTATGTAGAGGAAGCATAGGACCTCTCCATCCATTCACTAGGGGGAAATTAGTCACAGATCAATAAAGCAACTGGAGTCTGGCAAGGGTACATTCAGGGACTTTGTAGTGACGTAGAGTAGACCATAAAAAAGCATAACATACAGAATCAAAAGCCTGTTGTTGGTCTAGGGAAAATATGAAACCTTGGAAAATGTTGGCGATCCCACATTTAATTATTTCCCAAAGTAAATTTATATGGTCCTGAATGTATCTCCCAGGGACGCTGCTTGATTGTTGAGTGGAGATCATATAGGTGGCCAACTTAGAAAGCCATAGTGCCAAGATTTTAGTCAGTATCTTAAAATCAGTATTTAAGAGGCACAAAGGTCTCCAATTGGAGAGTAATCTCCTATCACCTTTTTTATACAAGTAAAATAAACAGCCCATTTTGAAATCCAATGGAAGATTATCATAATGTAATATGGAATTATGCACTATAGCCAATTCAAAACTTAAGTCGATAGAAAGCATTTTATAGAGCTCATTTGGGAGACCTGATTACTGCTTCGATTTCTTGTGCATGTATTTCATCATCTAGCATGTCCACAACAGAGGAGGGTATATCCGGAAGTTGTATAAAGGAAAGATAGTCTGAAATAGCAGTGGAGGGGGTGCGCATAGGACCAAACAACTGTTCTGTATAACAAGTAACAAGATTTCTGATATCTGAAATAGCAGTAAGTTTGGAAAAAATTATCATCAAGCAGTGTATAGAAAGTTTTGCACGCCACCCTTTTCCTAATAGTAGCGTATGGGCAGACAGTGTCACTGGTACCAGAGGTTCCAAAACGCTGTTGGTGCTGGGTGGAAGTAGCCTTCAGGAGACGATAGTCCATGAAGCACTTTCTACGATTACTAACTTGGGTAGAGAAATCATGGTCTGTTTCTTGAGATAAAGTAAGCAGTTTCTGTAGGTGCTGTCGAGTGGTATAATATTGAAAATATAAAGAGTCATGATAATGTTTACTATAATGTTTAAATAAAGTCCGGAGTCCAGATTTTGTGTCCTGCCACCAGACCCAGGGAACATCATACAAAAAAAAATACAGATTTCCGATTTGTAACGTAGTCAGACAATTGACACAACAGATGTGAATCAGATAAAAGGGAAGTATTCAATTTCCAGATGCCAGGACCAAAATAGGATTTCAGGGAAGGGCCAAAAGAAATGGATAATAAATTATGGTTCAAGAATTCTGTAACCTGAATGACAGCATCAGAAAGTTGGAGATGGGAAGAAATAAAGAAAAAATGAATATGGGTTGCAAGGGGGCCCTTGTAGAAAGTGGGAGTATGCAGACCCGAAAAGGATAAATATGCATCCTGCAAGCATGTTGAATGAAGCAATTGTTTGAGGAAATTCATGTCACAAAACAGTTCAGTAGTTTTAGAAGTAGAAGTCTTATACTTGGTGGACAAACCACAATTGAAGTCATCCCCCAAAAATCACATGTATAGACGTGTATAAATAAGGCTGTATGAGTCTCAGCAGTTCAATGCTATGAGTTTTGATTTGGGGAGCATATATATTAATTATTCGAAAAGAGACAGAAAAAATCAAAGCATCTAATAAAAGAAGTCGGCCAGGGTATAAACCTAATATTTTTTTGACAGTAACGTCAGGAACACTAAACAGAACACCCAAACCAGAACAAGAGTCTTGACCAAAGGACCAATATGAAAGGCCAGAGATCTAGGTACATTTGCCTTTGTAAATCTCTGGAAGGGTGTGGAAATGGACATCCTGTAAAAGGATGAGGCCAGCTGTTAAGCTGGGCAAAAAGGAAAAAACTGCATCCTTCTTTGTGTGCTTTTTAATACTGTTGACATTAACAGTATGTACTGAAAAAGCAGAAGACATGGTTAAAGGGAAAGAGCAAAGCAAAAGCTAAAAAAATAGAAATCAACTGGGTCTACCTTTCCTAGGAGTACCTTCCCTATGCTTCAACTTTGCCTTAGCTTCCTCTTCTGGGAACCTAAATTATCAATGGTCACCTCTGTGTCTGTAGTCACGTCAGGATGAGAAGAGAGGACAGAGGATGTGTCAGAGTACATGTTGCCCTGAGGGTGGCATAATATCTTAAATTTATTGGTGTGGGTCACAGTAGAGGATTTCAGAACCTTAGAGGAAGGAGAAGTCCCCCTCTTCGACCCCTGTGTTACTTTAATGAAGGACTCGGGGAGGGTACATGGAAGTCACCAAAGTGCTAGGGAATACAGAAGCAGGTTCTCCTTCTGGAGTGGAAGCATCAGGATCAGTGGCAGGAGGGGAGTGGGTAACAATAGGAGCAGGTAACTCTGAAGATGAAAGAGGATCAGGCTGTCCCTGTGATAAAGAAGGTGCATCAGTAGCAGGCACAGTCGACTGGGGAGGATATGCGCTGAGGTTTAGGAAGTGTGTTAGTCAGTCGGGAGCGTTGAGCAACAGTAATAATCAATGGCTGTTCCTCCCCATCCACCAGAGTCATGGAATTATGAGCTGCCCAGGTGCATGTCTGAAAGATGTGCTCTCATTCATCACAAAGGACACAAAGGGGTTCATCTATGCATTGGGAAGCTGTATGACCAATGTTACCACAGACAGAGCATTTAACCCTGTCACAAATGCTACTAATATGGTTACTAGAGCCACATTTGTAGCATGCTTTTGGCTGGCCGGTGTAGAAAAGGACTCCTGTATCTTTCCCTAGCATAAAGCTGTTAGGCAAATGCTGAATCCCACTTTTAGAGGTCTGAAGCATAACCCTTGCTTTCCACCCACCTGTCCAGAGATTCTCTGAATCAAAAATAGCCTCAGGGTCAGAAAGCAAAGTACATCTCTGTTTCAACCATACAGTGATATCATTTAAACTCACACCCTCATTGAGAAATAAAATGGTAACAGTTTTTTTTGTGTAGGCTTAGTCAAAGGAATGGCATTAAAGGGGGCCCATAAGGGAGAAGTTTTAAGCTCGTGAAATTTTCTCCAAAACTTTTCTAAACCAGCTACAGTTTTGAAACTGACATCAAAATGAGTTTCTGAAGAAACATGTATTAAAGCATGGATTTCAAAGGCAACAAACTTCATAGAGTCTTTTAAAAAGGTGCGACCAACAAAAAAATGGTCAGGGAGTTCAGACAAGCCCCCCAAGTATTGTAGTCGGACAACATTGTGTCTCTTTGCTTGTACAGGAGGTTGAAAACAAGCAGCATATGTCTTGGAAGCAGTAATCAATGAGGGAAAGGTGGAAACAGCAGGAGCAGGTCAAGAACCAGGGCCCTGGGGAGTCTGGTGATCAATATGTGTAGAGGTAGAAGGGCCAAATCGTAAAGTTGGATTTTGGGTCAAGAGAAATTCAGCAGGCAGGGAAAAGTCAAAAGAATCAGTAGGCACCTTCGAATCAAGAGGGACCGTTAAGTCTTCAGTCACAGGCAAACGAGTGCAAATTGGAGAGGAACCAGAACGCCAAGTCCCAACGGCTGGATCCTTTTCCCACCCCGCGGCTTCCAGAGCCGACTCAAAGGACCAGTCTGTTGTTTGTGATGCATCAGGTAGGGTAGAGGGTGGTAGTGAAGCAGAAAATACCTTTGCAGAAGAAATACTTGAAGGAAGCGGAGCGAGAGGTGCAGTCTGTGCAGGCGGGCGGAAGTGGGGAGAGTCCGCTGAAACAGGCAAAGAATGTGGAAGTGCCAGAATCAGTGAGGAGGCATCAGAAACCACATTCACAGACAGTGAGTCATGGGGAAAGTAGCAGGTAAGGAAGCAGGCTTAGTCCTGAGAGCCAACAATCATTGTCTAACAGCAAAATAGTGCTGCTTTTCAACACGAAGCAACACATCCACATCCAGTAAAGTAGAAGGGGAAGACTCACTTGTAGTCGCAGTAGTAGAGCTATGAGATGTCATAGGCATAGCCAGGGAAGCAGAGGAAGGATGTATAGCTGAATTCTTCTTGTAGTGATTCTCAGCAGAAGCAGGGGGAGTATCCAAAGTCACAGAAGGAATAATTTCAGCAGGCTGCAGCAGAATATCAGTATGAGATGTGGTCTCTCTCAAAACAGAGACTGGGGAGGAGTCCAACTCCTCTGCCTCCAACACTTCCATGTCCTCCACAGCTCCTCCATGGATGGCCATCTTGGCAGAATGCCAGGATGTGAGGGAACCCTCCCACAGAGTAAGGGAATTTCCCCAGTGTCCTGGCCAAATTTCCCTCATTCACTAAAAATACCACCAACAGCTTAATCTGGTTCAATTTCAGTTGCTTACCATCTGTAACCCCCCCCCGGGTCGCCCCTGAAAAAGGGACTTCTAGGTGCAGTGGGCTTACTGGGTCAACAAAATTCAAGAAACAAACAACAAACATTGTAGTTACTCAAAAATTTATTGTATCAAGATTCTGTGTGTGTTGCAGTCCCATTTTTGCTTATTTCAATATGTCAATTTTGCCTAAAGAAAAATATTACCGATACGAATATGGGGAAAGGAAAGCCCATGTAAAGCCCCCCCCCCCCAAAGCCACACATACATCAGGGTGCAGACTAGACCAGGATATCAATTTTTGATACTGCAATACACAGTGCAAAGTGCAAACAACAACATATAGCAGCAGCACCCAAAAAGGATTCAACTAAGAACAACACTTTTCAAGCAAATAATTTTTTTTCTACAGGAAGTACTCTTGGTGACAGGACCTCCTATCCCCCTTGCCCTCTGGCCCCTCTTACCTTGTAGCTGTGCACTGCCTCTCACAATCAGAGTGATTCTATCTAGGTGGGATGGACAGACAAGAAGGGACCATTGGGCATCTAACTGCAGCATCACTGCCCACGCTACAGTACTCCACTGGATCTAAACTTTTCACAGTAATGCAGCTGGCTACTGCTCCTTCAGCTCCAGGCTGGTCCATGGGTTGGAATCTGAATGGCGCCCAACTTTGCAGTCTCGCACCTCTGGGACGGGTGTATTGCCAGAAGTGACATTGGTCTTGGTCTCAGATCCTGCCTCTTGCTTTCGGCTTTCACCCTCCAGATCTAATTCCTTACTTGCATGTCTTGACTACTTTTCCCAAGGCAATGTTGGTGGAGAGGGCAGCATCATGGCATCACTGTTGCCTAAACAATGGTATGCAACTTATAGCATTGCATGCCATTGCCAGTAGGACAGCACTGCTGAAGCTCCCAGTTCCCATACAGTATGGACTGCCATTACTCAAATCAGTATTTGAAACTGAGTGACCGAAAGGAGAAAAAAGTAGAGGAAAAAAAATAAAACCCAGGAATGTATGGGCATGCCTTGCATACAGTGAATACACACCACTGTCTTCCTCACATAAAGTATCACATCCCCTCCTTTCCTTCCTATCCTGTCTTTTCTGAACATTGTACAGCCCAGTATGGCCATGTCCCAGTTATGGTTTTCAGTACACCTTAACTCAGTAATGGCTACAATATCCAGGCCGGCCTCTGCTATGTTGGCTTCTAAGTCTGGAATTTTATTTCCTAGACTTCTAGCATTTGCATATATGGCCTTCCAGATTTTGTTAGCACTCTGCTTGTTATCCCTTTTTTTCCTTTTTGCACCTCCATCTTTCCACCATCTCTTTTTAAGGTTCCTCATCCCATCCCCATTTATTTCTATCCCTCTGCTTCCTTTTCCCTTCCCTGGTTTTTATTTGCCCTTCCCTAGTTCCAGATATGCACACGTGCATGTGGAGGCACACACATGCTGCATTCCGAGACATCCTCCCGACTTGCTGCCCTCTCCCGCCTGTGCTGCTACTGGACCTCTACTATGGGGGGGGGTGGTGACAGCCACCCAGGAGAGGAGAGCTGCGATTAGGTGCTCGATCCTGCTCCACCCCCTCCCCCCCATGCCGGCACCCTGACAACCCAAAGTTGTTCTCAAACCCTGGTAGCTGGCATGGCGTGAGGTGTGGTGTCCAGCACCTCAACCCTTAGTGCCACCGGGCCGACTTCCCCCTGCTTCCTTTGTTAATTTTCATCCTGGGGATTCCTCTCCCATTAGGTTCTCCCTATTCTCTACTTCAGCCTGTGGGGGGGGCAGTTTCTGCCTCCCTTATTTCTTCTGCCACCCCCTTCGGCTAGTTTAAATGTTCCTCTAAGTAACATTTAAACTGTCCATCAAGGACTGCAGTTCCCCCTCCCAGACAGATACAGGACATCACTGCTGTATAGGCCCTTATTCACACAGGTGGAATCCCAGTCCCCAATGTAACCTGCATTTATTTGAAATCATGTAATATTCTCATTCTTTGTCAATAACTGTATCCCAGCAAATGTATCTTATTTGATGATTATTCCTCCTACTTGATCTGTAACCCATGTATTGTATCGTATTGTATTGTATTGTACTGTCTCTCTCTAACTTGGAACCTTTGTAAATGAGCCCTGGCTCAAAGGCATTAATCCAGATCGGAAATAAAAATAAATAAATAACCTAACCCCTCCACTCTGCACTGTTCCTTCAACCATGAGTTGAAGATCCTGGTGCAGATTTGTCCCCTCTGTAGTAGACAGGCAGCACCTCAGAGAAAGCCACTGAGAGTGCTACCTAAGACCACTCCCCAGCTCCCTAAACTCCCCCTGCCCTATCTTAGCCCTGTCCCTAACCATGTCATTGGTCCCCAGGTGGACAATGTCATCTAGCTCCCCTTTCCATCCTGCTGCTCTAGCGATCCCCAAGATTCACTTCCCTTCCCTCCAGGCTGTGGCACCACATAGGCACCTGATCTCCCTCTCCATCCCCTTCCTATTCCAAAATCTATCCCCTTGACAATCAAAACACCACCAGAAGTGTCTTCCTCTTTCTTTGGGGATCCTCTCCCACCCTCCTTGCAGTTTCTACTATGGAGGACCACCACATCCTCCCTGGCTACTATTATGGGTGTCTCCTCTTTGCAGTCCCACCCCACCAGAGTGGTGTAAAAATTTTGTAGTGGTATCGGCTGATGAATGTGCCTCTCACCCACCACCCCTACCCTTCCAAAGTCCACCACCCCACCCTTCCAGAGCCTACCAAAATCCAGCCGTATCTCCTTCCTTGCATCCTCTAGGTAACAGTGGCAGATCTGGTGGCCCCTGAGTCGGGGAGAAGGTCCCAGGAATCCTAGCCAACTTGGCTTTGTGTCTAGCGACCTTCTCCCATAACCTAGAGAGGTGCATGCAGCTGAGGAAGCACCACAGTCCCCAGAAGGTCTCTCTGAATACTGCTGCCTCACAGCTGCTGTACTGCCACACTCTAAGCATCCCCAGTTTGAATCTCCCTGTGTTACTTGGAAGTAGTTACAGTATGTACCCTTACCCTTGATAAGATGTTTCTAGTTCTTCCCTTCTGTTATTTGTTATGCAGTACCCCTTTGTACACCCACCCTAGATAGGATGTTGCTCCTATTCCCAGTTTTGGCTTTTTCATTTGCTTTTACTCATCCCATGTGTATTCTTTACCCCTGATAGGGTGGTTACAGTTGTACCCCTTTTTTTGTTTGTGATTATCTTTTGTTCACCTACCCTGGCTAGGATGTTGCTCCTATTCCCAGTTTAGTTCTATGTTTTACTTTCTGCCCTTCCTAGCTGTGAATACAACATTAGGAGTGAACAAGTGCCTTACCTTAGTTGACTGGCAGAGTCTCCCGCTTCTCCACTTCCTCCTGCCAACACCTGCCAATGCCTATGATGTTAATCTTACTCCTGTTTCATGCCTGTGCTGTTTCACTCATGCTCAGGGACATGAATGTGTGTGGGGACATGTTAGCAGTGTCTGCTTTTATCCTCCCTTAGGGACATCCCCCAGGTGGGACATCCTACTTCCACTAGGTTGGTGTTTGCTGCTCACATGCCACTCTTCTGGATCACTGTGGCAACGCAGCCCCTCTTCTTTCCAGAGGTCATAAAGTTCCTTCACATCTCTTCTGTCCTTTCCTTTCATATGGGATTTCTTCCTGGTTCATGAGCTTTAGGAATTATATTGCATGGTCAGGGCCCTCCTATGGAATGTGACAGCACTCAGACCAACCAAATGATTTCCATCTCTCTGCCACTAGCTCAGCTTTATATGTGCATGAGGAAAGAGTTGGGGAACACATGCCACAGAGAAATACAGTGTTTGTTGCTGGTATCCAGGCTTAATCTACTGTTAGACAGGGGCATTAGCAGTATTCTAAATGGGGGGTGCACATGGTGAGTTTTTCCAAAAATTGGGGTTGGGGACATTTTGCCCCCAAAACAAATTTTGAAGAATTTGGTGCCAAATGCAACATTTTAGAAGCACACCCTATGAACTCTCTATCTAGCTGGCAGAAATCCCACCACTTGAGACTACAAGCAAGACAACAAGGAAAACCCTGCCTTTAAAATTATTTTGTACTGTGCTAGAAGTGAACAAATTCCCTGTTAAAAAAGTTGCTTCAGTCTGCAGTTGCAGCCACAGCAGTGATGGTCTGTCTCTAGCCCTTATCTCATCTGCTCCTATTTAAAATGATAAATCACTAATAATCAGCCCAACAAATTTAACTAAAAAGAAGTTGGTTATTATTTTCATTTTGGCTAGTATAGCACAGAGAAAAAAGAAAATTCCGAGAGGACAAACTCAGACTTGCTGTTGCAGTCTGTGTCTGTAATTTCTCACACTTCCTCTACTCTCTCAAGTCATTCTTTCTGTTAATTGGCTTTTTTCCCTGATTACTTTTTTTTCTCTCTTAATTCTTTCCTTGATTCCTTAGCAAAACAATTTCAATTATACTCTTGACCTGCAGCTCAGAGTCAAATGCTGCTTTGCCTACCTTGACCTACTGTTCTGAGTCTCCTCCTCCTTACTCTCTTCCCCTTCTCCCTTTCTCAGAATTTCCGGGGTTAAACAAAGAAACTGAGAGCCTGGGTCTGCCACTACAGCTGCTGCCTACTTAGTGCACAGCAAGCCAAAGCTGCTGCGATTTGTTTCACTGAAATTTGTATTTTTTTCTGTTGAATAGTTTTTTTGGTCTCTGTTGGACATTCAACTGCTCAGTGCTGGTGCTGAGCTCAAAATGATGGCAATGCACAGTGTGTCTCTCAGGGCGGCACATACTCAGCCCATCTTGCTCCTTATCCTTGCTCCAGTCATATGCAGCACTGCACAACTCTAGTGTAATAGCCACACATGATTTGAACAAGAAGCAAGCAATGAAGCACACAGGCCCTAGCAAGATCTGTCCACCATATCCATTCCCCTCCCTCCTGAGTCATCACTGCTTCTCAAGTGAGCTGTGGTGACCCACCCCCTGTGAGAGTAAGGACCATGTGATGAGGCCAGGGAGCAGTCTGGGAGGCAAGGCAAGCTGGGAGTGGAGCACTGTTGGGGGCCATTGGAGCCATGAATGAATGAGGAGCTTTAAAAGTGTGACAGTGTGACTGAGTGAGCACATACTCTTGCTCACTCACACTCTCCCAACATTAGTACTATACAAAGTTTAATGCAAAGTCTGAGTCTCTCATACCACAGCGATTTAATTTATGGTAAAAAAATCAGATTCTGAGGGCACTACCCAAAACCCCCAATTTTGAGTCTCCTGATGCACCTTCTGTTGAGGAAGAAGATGGGGCATTCAAGCCCTGAAGAATCTCTATGTCTGTCTGCCAGAATCTTGACTTTATCTATTGGTGAGGAGGAAGACAGAGGCACAAAGGTTCCAGAGATTTTTCATATTCCGTAAGTCATTACACAGCATACAAACAGACAAGCAGGAAGACAGTGTACTATGGGGTGGGGAATAAAGCAGCCATAAAGTTTAAACACAGGAGGATCACAAAATCAAAAATACATTTGTTATAACAAAATGCTTATAGCAGCAACAATAATCCAAGTACAAAATGTAAGATAAAGTGCAATATAACAGCTAAAATAGGAGAATCTCACTGAGAGTAGCTCAAGCACCCCAGTGCTTTAAGGCTGCACAGCGTCTTCATCAGGGGAAACTGTTAGATTTGAAATAGTAAAAATGTGTTTTTGTAATTGTAAACTATTTCTTAAGATAAAACTCTAGTAAGGATATTGTACAATTCTACATTTGTTTGAGAAATACTTTACAAAGAGACTATACTTCCTGAAAGCTGAAAGAAGCATATAATGTACCCTTGTCAGTTTAATGTTCAGCACCCCCTTACCTAAACGTTTGAGAGAATTTTACTAGACCTGAGAAGAATTTCCTGCATTAGCTGAGCCACTTTCATTTTCTCTTAATTACCCTGCAAGGCCACATGAACCTAGGAGGAATCAAGCAGCAACTGATGGAGTTCATACCTGCAGCCGCATGTATGAGTATCTTTTGAGTGTTTTTGAAGAGCATTTATTTTGAACAGCATATTTTGAGATGTTGAAAGCTAGGACTCTCAGCAATAGGAGTGCCTTGTGGGTCACTGAGCTCAACCATTGCATTCACTTTGAACCCATGACCAGTTACAAAAGATTGCTGGACATGAAGCGGAGCTTATATAACCATCTGATCCAGTTTAAATCCATGTGACTAAAGTCTCCTACAATGACCCAATAACCTACTTAAGACAGTTTTTTTCACATTCTTTTTTCCTCCTCTTGTCTAACCAGGTGGACCTTCTTCCACCATCAGCCTTGGCCCTCTGCTTGACTCAGGAGTCCCTCTCCAGCCCCATACTACTGCTTCCTCATAGCCCTGGTACCCACCAGATTTCCCTCTGGAATATAGCTCCACCTTACAGTGCCACAGTAAGGAATTCTCTCCTACCTGTTGAGCTATTGTGGAGTCTCTGAGAGTCAGACCTTGGAACAGGATTGAGCAAGGACTCATGATGGTTGTAAGATGTCTGCTGAAGTTTCATCTTCCTCTCAGCTACTGATTTTCTTCCTGTTTACACCCTTCCCTGAAAAAAAATGTAGCAATATCTTCAGGCAATATAAAGAATGAAGTGCTGATGTCTGTGTGTGGCCTCCAGCATGAACATTCTAGTATCCCAGTGGCACCACCATCTGTGGTAACCGAGGTGGTAGTACTGCAACTGGAGGTGCATCCCACCCTCCCAGAGGAGGAGGAGAGAGTGTAATGTGGGACACTCTATTCTCCTCTCCTGAACTTCCCTCTGATGATTTGGGCTCATTCATGAGCACAGATCATTGCCTCCACAATTTTCAATAATTACATACTCCAGTGTTAGTATGCACATCTCCTGGAGATGTCATAGACAGAATTTAATTTTCTCAGACTTCATGTGTTTTATTTTATTCTTTTGTGCCAAAGCATCAGCTACAGCTTTTTATTTATTTTATTTTTTTTAAGAAAGACTGTGAGCAACAATTGCCATTTGTAGAGTTTAGATGAGTTACAAAAAAAATTAAAATACCGAAAATCAAGTTGCACAAAGTACATTGTTATATCCATCTTTAAAGCAAAATAAGAATATGTAAAATAAACAAATTAATAAACCCAATTAATATTATATATATATCACTAAATCATATGTACAAATAACAAGATTTTTTCTCCTCAAGAACTTTCTAATACAAGGAGTGAAACAGGTAATTGTAAAATCACATGAAATGCATGCATTGCTCTTACATCTGGGCTATACGTAGTCCTGATTCTGAGTATTCTCACAGGAAATCTGAAAAACCTAACAGAAGGTTTTGGTTTTGAATGGGATGCTGCCAGCTTCTGTGTGCGATGAGTTGTAATTTAGTCTTCTATTAACCAAAATGCATTAATGTGATGTACCTTTTAGATTAACTAGGACGGCAGATGGCTCATAAACTGAAAAAGAAACAAATGCTCACTCACATCAGCTATTAGCTTTAACTCTAACAAGGGGAATGACTGACCCTCTTTTCTTGTTACAGTGCTTCTAATACTCTAGCAATGCCAGATGGGTTACAGCTTATATTAATTACTTTTTAAGACATTCTAAGGAAGGAC
The DNA here is from genome assembly GCA_016271365.2 of Neoceratodus forsteri. Classification (NCBI taxonomy): domain Eukaryota; kingdom Metazoa; phylum Chordata; order Ceratodontiformes; family Ceratodontidae; genus Neoceratodus; species Neoceratodus forsteri. The sequence goes on from CM028129.1 coordinate 6,601,997, forward strand.
TTTGCAACAAAGGACGATTTACATTATATCACATAGTTTGTAGCCAAATGCCACTTTGTTAATTAACATCACATGCTTTGCTTTAAATTCTGTCAATTATAATAATATGATTAAGATAAAAAGATTCTGCTGGTAGAGTATTAACCATTGCTATGCACTAGCAATGCAGATTGTAATGAGAGTGACATAAGGAACAGTGCCTAACTGGCTAAAGCAAGGAGGGACAGACTGGCCTTCACACGTGCATATATTTCTGGTACTATGAAGAAAATCCAGGCCTGCAATATACCATCCATTTCACACACCAGATGAATGTAGCGCAGCCCAGCTAGCTATCCTGAATATAAATTCTGAATGCTAAATTTGTTGTGTACTACGCATTTATCTTATTTTATCCATTTGTAAATCATTGCTCAAACTGCCTCAATGTCATTTGCATATTGCCACTCCAAGCATTATACCACTTGCTTTCATTTCTGGATAGCCTATCTTGGCCCAGGTCATGCTTGCACAAGGTCAGTTGGACCAGCACACTTATAAAGTTGACAAATAAATAAAATTATCCAGTAGCCATTCGTTATCTCATAATGTAAGTGCTGCCGCTATGGATATTGAAGGGGTTGTTGCTGAGTCAGTATCATTCACCACTAGGCACTAGAAACTGATATTATAATGAGAAAGAAATCAATAGCTATAGCTGGCTGTATTCAGCAGGCTCTTGAATGAACTGGAACCAGCTGGACTACAATACTTCTTGCTTATTACAGTTTGTGCTTCCAGTTCCTTTTAGCAGTTAATACAGAACCAACATACGCTCACCATATGTGTTCCTAGTTGAAGCATCTTTAGTTTGAGAAAAACTGACCATAAAAACCTGTTTTTTTTAATTTTTTGGTAGCCAGGTAAGGCCCACTAGGCATAAATGCTTGTTTTTAGGGTAACCCGGAAGCACTAGGGTGGTTAAATGACTTGCTCAGAGTCACGCAGTATGCAAACAGAGGGTTGTGGGACTCAAACCCAGGTTTGATGGATGTGCCAAGCTCATTCATAGCTCATTACTCTAACCTCTAGGCTATACTGCCTGCCCCAGGTGATCCAGTTGATTTACTAATTAAAAATTATTTTACCAGGAAGAGTTTAATGAGATGCAGACCATTTATTTCCATAAATACCCTGGAAATACAATATGGCAAAATACAGTAAATAAATTGTCAAACCAGCAAATGAGCTGTGCTTTGTGTGTGCGTGTTGAGGGGCTGTGGCTGTGGTACAGAAACTTCAGAAAGACAGGAAAGGTAAACCAAATGGAAACAAACAAAAAACTAAACCAAAACAAAAAACTGACTTGCACTCACAGATCCCCTAGGTAACAGTTTCCATTTCTACAACATGAGATCTTAACAGCTGATTAAAAGTGCATATTCTTAATTGAAGTTAAAAAAATACACATAATGAAGTGAGTGCATGATGGTGCAGGCCCCACACACAATATGTAAACACAATGCACCCATGCGTGGTGTGGAAATGGAGTATACCTGACATGCACAAAGAGGCATGCAGCACACTCAATGCAGAGGGTCAGCAACGTAGAGATGCAGAGGATGGTATGGAGCACATGTTGAGCACTGCAGAATCATGAGGTCATGTCCAGTGACTCCACCATGTGTAGTGAACCACACCAGAACTGACCCATACACCCTAAAGGGTGTATTTTGCGAGTTGTGAATACGATCATATTGAAAAGGTGTGCAGCACATAAACAGCAAAGTGAAGGGTCAGGCCCACTGCACCTGCAACTGATGGGAGACACTACAAGACCCATGTGCCATGGGCAGACCATGATACAAGGACTTGGACAGATCTATGGTGCTGGCTAATCATGATTGATCAGTTTCAGCACACAGCAGGTTTCTACCATGGTCATGGACATCTATTAACACAGTTCAAAGCTGTACAGTTCTCAGTTCCAGAAGAACCCCTGCTAAGACAAAGGCACAGATATGACTAGACATCTAGGTGGCTGCCAGTGCAGATGGTCATGAGACATGTACACTGGCTGCCATCAAGCACAAGTGGTGTGACCTCCAAATGTCTGTGAAACAGAAGATGATGGCAACTAGGCAGGACATGGGAGTCACAGGTGGAGGCCCCTGTATTGATAGTTGTCCTCATGCTAATTGAAAGGATAGTGGTGGACACTTTATCCCAGTCAGCACTGCATGGTGAGGAAGAAGGTATAAACATTCTGCCAGGTATGCATTGGGGCACATGAGCACAGAAAGCAATTTCCAGGGTGTACAGTGGTTCACCCATGCCATAGCAACATCCATTTCAGTGATGTACATGATAGAGCAAGCAATGCCCCAAACACCAACCACCACACTCTGACAATCCTCCATCGGGTAATAGGAGCAACATCCCCCCACACCCCACACTTATTTAAATAACTAACTCTGGGTAGCACCCTGGTGGGAAGAAGGGCAAACCATGGATCACCCTTGTTGCTTGATGCCAAGAAACCAAGGTAGCCCAGATTGTCTGTGCCAACTTCCTGAAGACATCATCACCATGTCGGAAATAAGTCAGCACATTAACAGACTACTGTATACATCACAACTAACCATATGATCCCTCACAAACCCTGTGCCTGACAAGATGGTGGAATGTGGGCCTACAGGTGTCCCTGTGGTCACAGAAATATCCTGGGCAAACAGTAGAACACCATAGGCACTTGACATAGTACGCAGGCAGGTAGCACATCCATACATGCCATGTGCAGATGGTGCAGCAACCCCCAGTGATGTAATAGAAACATCAAAACATAGAAAGTGATGTCAGAAGGGGACCAGATGGCCCATCTAGTCTGCCCTTAATCTTACCCCCTCCCTTAACTGCTCTTCAGTGTTATGATGCCCTTGTACCTATCCCACAAATTCTTGAAGGTTCCCACCATCTTCACTTCCACCACTCCCTGTGGAAAGCTGTTCCATGCATCGACCACTCTTTCTGTAAAGAAGAATTTGTGTGTGTTGCCCCATAATCTGCCCCCTCCAGCCTCATGTCATGTCCCCTTGTTCTTGTTTGACTTTTGAACCTAAACAGGTCCTGAACCTGCACCTTGTTTATACTTTTGAAAAACCTGAAGGTCTCTATTATGTCTCCTCTTTCCATTCGCTGTTCCAGAGAATACATTTTTATTTAAGTCTTTGGTAACCAGGTAAGGCCCACTAGGTACAAGTGCCTGTTTTCAGGGGTGACCTGGGAGCACTGGGAGGCTAAGTGACTTTCTCAGAGTCATACAGTATGCAAGTGGAGGTTGTGGGAATCACACCCAGGCTGCTGGATGACAAGCTCATTCACAGCTCAGTACTGTAACCTCTAGGCTATACTACCTACCACATGGTTCCTCAGACATTCATCATATATTTTGTTGTGATGTCCCTGTATTATTTTTGTAGCTCTCCTTTGCACCGGCCACAAATTTTATTTTATTTATTTATTTATTTAGTTTTTGTTTACCGGGTAGGTGCGCTAGCCAGCAGGTGACTATTTTCAGGCACGACCTGGGAGAGTACAATACATCATAACACATGGAAGCAACAATACAATTGAGGCAACAACCATACAAGTACATTCCAGACATATAGAGGCGGTTCCAGCTTGTCTAACATGATTTAGGCTACACTAAGCAGTGACCAGCAGGCCAAGAACAAGGAGGTGTTTACAAGGGAGTGTTGGTACAGGTAAGGGGTAAGGAAGGGAGTATAGGGCCAAAAGGACTGCTTACGGCTTTACCGGGGAATGCGTATGGAGACTGCCCGGTTTGTGGTTCCCCAGCCAGGCAGGATGATGTGGAGTGACAGGGAAGGGTGCAGGCAACAGGAATAGCAGGAGAAGTAGTCGGCCAGTGCATATCAGGAGGGGTGGGCCATATATGGGAAACATATAGAGCACCCAGCAGCGATAAAAGTCAGGAGGAGGGGTAGAAGGAGCCGTAACCTGGCGGCCGACAACAGCCAGCCTGAGCAGCAGCAGGGGGACCCAGGGGAAGTAAGGGAGGATGCCAGAGACATCCCGGCGGTAGGCTAGAGGGATGCCAGGTTCATGGCCCCACAGTCAGGGATGAAGAATATGGGAGGGGTGGACAGGAGGTAAGGGCGGCATGAAATACGGCTTTGGCGGTAGGAGGCATGTAGGTGCAGCCGGGGTCGTGGTTCCGAGGCTGGGCATGAGGGCCGGTGGCAGTCTCTGGCCTTGGACATCCTTCGGCAAATGGTAGACAAGAGAAGGGGAGGGAGGAGGTGAGGCCTTATTTTACCAACATCCACCTGTGGCAAGTTTGGGCAGTGCCCAGGTAGACGAGAGGATAAGAGACGGAGGAAGGGTGGAAGGAGCATAATCTGTCGGCCATCAGCAGCCAGCCAGAGCAGCAGCAGGGTGCCCAGGGAAGTAAGAGAGGATGTCAGAGACATCCCGGCGGCAGGCTAGAGGGATGACAGGTTCATGGTACCACTATCAGGGAAGAAGAAAATGGAAGGGGTGGGTGGGGAATAAAGGCGGCTTGAAATACGGCTTTAGCGGTAGGAGGCGGGTAGGTGCAGCTGGGCTCGTGGTTCCGAGGCTGGGCATAAGGGCCGGTGGCAGTCGCTGGCCATGGACATCTTGCGGTAATGGAGGACAAGTGAAGGGGAGGGAGGAGGTGAGGCTTTACAGTACCAACATCCACCTGTGGCAAGTTTGGGCAGTGCCTAGGTAACGCAGAGGATAAAAACAGTACAAGATACAACAGTAATATAGGTAGTAGTAAGTAAGTGCATACATTCATAAAACCTATACATAATTATAATTTAAGATAACGATAGGTGAGTTTGAGGAGAGGGGTTGGATTTAGGGGAGAGAGAACAAAAGGAGGGTAGTATGGAAACCAGTAGCAGGGGCGGGGAGTAGGGGCAGGGAAGATTCAGGGATCAGGTAGGATCAAAGCAGGTGCGCCAATCTGAAATGGCCAGGTGTAGTCTCAGCCCACATTTGAAAGAGGGATGAGGGTGCTTGCCTGAGGTCCAGAGGGAGCTGGTTCCATAACATAGGGGCTGTTGTTGGAAGGAGCCTGCCTTTATTGCAGGGCGGCAGCGAGGAATTTCCAGCAGGTCTTTATCAGCAGATCTGAGCATGCGGTTTGGAATCGCAGGAGAAGGAGCTTCGCCAGTGCAGCAGGCTGACTTTGTCTCAGTATAGAATCATTTAGGCAGGCCAGGAAGTAGCTCCTGATGGCCGAGGGAGAGCCACCCAGGTCATCATATAGCTGGCAGTGATGAAGAAGTCATGGGATTGTGAGGCGATCGGCATATGTTATTGTATGTAACATCCCATTTGTCAGCGAGATTTGGTGGGCAGAGATAAGTAAAGGTGCACAGTAGTGTTGCTGGTAGCAGGATCCCCCTGGCTATGGCAAGTTTAGCGGAGGAGGTAAGCATATAGCTAGTTCTGTAGGCTGCCCCTAACTTGCAGTTTACGTTTTTGCAAGTGGCTTGGATATGAAGGTTTAAGTCAAGCGATTGATCTAGTAGGATGCCCAAGTAACGAAAGGAGGCAACTATCTGCAGAGGATTTCCATTTAAATCAAGGATGCTCAGGGGGAGTGGAACACCTTCGGATCTTTTGAGTGGTGCCAAGTAGCATGGCATTGGTTTTGGAGGAATTCAGAATGAGGCGGTGGGAGTTTAACCAATTCTGGACACTGGAGTAGGCTCTATTAAGCGAGGTGTTAATTTGCTCTACATTGGGTGAGCTGGCATAGATAACTAAGTTGTCTGCATAGAGGAGCGAGGAACAGGCAGGTATTTCGTCTGGGAGGTTATTGATGAATAGAGTGAACAGAAGAGGACCCAGAATGGAGCCTTGGGGCACTCCAATGTTCGTTACCACAGTGGAGGAGATGGCTGAGTTGAATTTAACAGCCTGGGACCTGTTGGTCAGGTAGCTCCTGAACCATTCAAGTACAGGGGAGGAGCAGCCTATTTTCCTTAGGGAGGATAGGAGCAGGGGGGTGGTCAACTAGGTCAAATGCCTTGGTTAGGTCTATAAAGACAGCCCCTGTGAGCTTTCCTTGATCCATACCAGTGAGGATGTCGGTGGTGATTTTGGCTAGAGCCGTCGCAGTACTGTGATTTTTCTGAACCCATGTTGTGCATCATTGAGCTGCTTGGTAGTTTCGAGGAATTCCTGGATCTGTATGGCAACCAGTTTTTCAAGGATTTTGCTGAGTGGGGATAGTATTGCAATAGGCCTGTAATTAAAGATATCTTTTTTGTTCTCTTTTTTGAAGATAGGGGAGATCCTGGCCATTTTCCATAGTTCTGGGACTGCACCGCTGGTGAGGGACAAGGTGAAAATTCTTGCTAGTGGTTTAGAGATAAAGTGCGCAGCTAGTTTTAAAAGGCGAGGTTCAAGTTGGTCAGAGCCAGGACTGGTGTATTCTGATAATTTTTTTAGATGGCTCAGAACCTGAGAGCTGGTAATAGCTTTGAAATAGAGGAGGTGTGATATAGGTTTTGAGTCACTTGCGAAGGTGGCAGAGTCAGTAAGAGGCACAGTGTCAGCAGTGGAGGCCGCTGGTGGCAGAGCGCTGGTATGGGGGAGAGGTCAGAGAACATGCTATTGAAAGCGTTTGCTATGGTGATGGGGTTATTGCAATGGGAGCCACCTATTTCCATGTCAGATGGTGTAACTGATTGAGGTGTCCCCAGGAATGTTTTTATGTGGCCCCAAAATTTACGGGGGTCATGGGCTGAGTTCTTTAGCAGGTTCTGATAGTACGCACTTTTTGCCAGCCTTATGTTCTTCCTGCAAGAATTTCTTTCTTGCCTGTAGTTTCACGTAGTCCCTAGTCAATTGAAAGCTTTTGTAGGTTTTCCAGAGCTTGTCCCTGTATCTTAGTTGTTTTAGAAGATCTTTTGTAGCCATCTAGTTTGTTTTCCCCTGACTCTCACGGTGGTTTTTGGAGCATGCTTGTTTTGTACAGGGAGAAATGCTGTAGAAATGTGTTCAGGGCAGCCTCTACATTCCCCGCACGGTATATATCAGACCAGTCAATGCTTGAGATGTCCCGGAGGAAGGAGTCTGTGTCCATGTTTGCAAAATTTGTAAAGGTGACCTGCCGAGGTGAGGGGGGAGGGTGGCTGCCCTGCGTGCCACTGGCAGTAGATAGGGGAGTGATCAGTGATGGTATCTGCCAAGATCTCAGAGCAAGTCATATGTTCAGGTCTGTTTGTCAGGATCCAGTCAATAAGCATACCAAACTGTGGCCCAGACAGTCTAGTGTTTTCCGTGATTTGTTGATGAAAATTTAGGCCTTGCACTAGTGAAGCCAGGGAATTGTGAGAAGGACCTAGCCAGTTCAGGTTGACATCACCAAGGATGATAGCTTCATTTTTGTTGATACATTTTAGGGTGAGCTGGAGTGCTTCCTGGAGCCCGTTTACTCCCCCAGAGGGAGGGTTATAAATACAGATTCTGTGAAGTTTTTTAGAGCCAAGAGACAGGAGCGCGTGCATTGATTCGCTCGTGGTTTGGGGGTTTGAGTCATTGATGATACTAACGTCCAGGTAAGATTTGTGGTAGAGGGCAACTCCTCCACCCCTCTTTGACACCGGTCTGTCCCTCCGAATAAGTGAGCAGCCAGGCATGGTGCACAAGGTATCAGGGGTTCCAGGTTTCAGCCAGGTCTCTGACAGGCACAGTATGTCGGGATCGTGTACACTGAGCCATGCTTCTACTTCAGGCAGGTGATTTAAGAGACTTCTGATGTTCATATTCGATATGAGAAATCCCTTAGTTTTGCTGAGAGATCCTTTCAAGGAGCCCCACTGCTGGGCGGGCCTGGATTCAGTTCAATATCCCCAGAAAGTATTATCAGGAGTGATGCTAGGTACAAAAGCGGTGTGCTAAGGAGGTCTGGAGCATTCTTGCATCTCCTCCATTTAATTCTGAGGGAGGACAGAGCTCGATAAGTGCAGCCTTTGTGGAGGAGCAGGTGTTCCCAGGAGGGTTTCGGTCTAAGGTCTGCAATCATGAGGTTGAAGAAACTGAAATCAGTGGCTGAGGGAGGGGTTCTGAGAGTCTCGGAGTGCACTGACAGAGACAATGATCCACAACTCTTGCTATATCTACTGTTATCCACAGACAGCCCGCTGAAAATGATAGACCAAGAGAATGGAGATGCTGGACATGAGAAGACCATGCTCATGAGGCACATAAAACCATCTGAACACCAACCAGTAACACAAACCACCACATACATGCCATCAGATACCGATTACACCATGCCATGCAGGTATGTACATGCAACACAGGATTGGGGTCAGGGACACACACAGTCTCATCTGTACCTACTGTGGCCAGCACACCAACCACTGAGTAACACAACACAGAGGGATACAACTGGGCTGCACACATGGACTTCACTCCCAGAGTCCATTACCCACATACATGGTGGTGTATACTTTACCAAACATACTCCAGCCATTACACATTAAGGTGGGGACAGTGGGAATAACTGCCCATCTGGCAGGGACCCACCAGAAGGCAGTGGCAGGCATAGCAGTTTACTGCATCAGTTCAATCTAGAAGTTAGGAAGCTGGAGTTGAACAGGCTGCATGCCACAGAGTAGCACATGGTGCAGCTGCAGGAGCTAACATCAAAGGCCCATGGCATGAAGTTGGACCTTAGCCATAGTAAAGACATACTGCAGAGGACTGCAGACAGTACCGGTGTATATGGCCCTACACAGACCTCACCACATCCCGTGGGCCTGTGCACACAGCCCATAGCCCCAGAGCAACAGGTGTTGTATATGGCACCACACACCAGCACTCATAGGATGGCACTGATGGGTGGCCATGGTAGTAAGGCCACATGAAAGGCATGCCACCTCATCACACACATCCCAGCACATATTGCAAAGAAATCTAGTCAGATGTAATACACATGACAGGACTTACAAGACACAGCGGCTATGTGCACACTGTTACCAGGACGTAGACATAGCCCACAACAGATCTCACACATGTACCCACAGGCACATACCCCAGCACTGATTCAACATATGTACACCACATGTCCCAAACAACATGCACAGCACTCGTGTACACTATGTACACACCACACCACTGCTGTACACCATAACTGTCTGCCATTTATGGGAGCACATCATCATGTTGGCAGAACTCTCCCATGCATAACACTACCATAATACTGTACATCACCTACTAAGTGAACCCTACACCAGTCTATGCTGCACCGCTCTCCCTGCTAAGGCATTGGCATGTGGCATGTGGCCCTTGGTGCCTCATCACCCTAGGCATCTTGTCCACTGTCACCAAGGACATTGTCTGGAACACCATAGAGCATGGAGATATGTTTCCAGACAGCAGTGTTGTGCAGCATGGCACAGGTGGTGAACACTTTGCATGCCTTCCATGGCACAAGCATCATCATGACACTGGTAATGTCAAGGCAATGAAAGCGCATCTTCAAGGGGCTGATTATCTGCTTCACCACAGACCATGTTCTATGGTGTGCCTTGTCGTACCATGCCTCTGCTTCAGTGCATCACCAAACAGGGGATCATTAGGTAGGGCTGTAATGTATATCCACTGTAACCTGTGGAGAGACATGTAACACTGTTATTGCACGGCTGGCACATTTATTTATTTTATTTATTGACATTTTGGAATTAACCTTATAGTCAGAGACTCATTTACAAAGGCTCCATGTCAGAAAATACAAAGACAGCCAAATTCCACATTCATAACAGGTACACATGCTGTAGCCACAAGGGAAAACAAAACAAGTTGCTGTGTCATGAGGGTTACAAAGAGTTTTCAGTTTCATGGTATTCAATTAACTCTAGGTAAAATATACTGTAGAACTGCAAAATAGTGTGTTCATTTAATTTAGCAGTCCAAGACCATGGGACTTATTAGCTACAGCTAAATTTCACTATCCTGTACTTCCATATGATGAATCTGACATAGAAAACTAACTTAGCTGTTCAATTAATTTAGTGGGTCTCTTTCTACAGCGAATATAGCAAGGCTTTTTTTTTTTTACAGTGAAATAAATCAATTCTACACTAGTCCTAAGAAGGAATCCAGGAAAAATGAAGGGGAGGGGACAAGGTGGGGGGGTTAGCAGGACAAGAGTCCCTTGTCAGCAGGGGGGACAGGAGAGAGGGGAAGGAAGGGTGGGAAGTTTGGAAACAATCACAAGCATTGGAGGCATGGGAGTGGTCCCTTAGAGAAGCCTTGAAGACACCAATCTTATTTAATGAGACAATGGTGCTGGGTAGTGAGTTGGTCCAGGACAGGGCACGGAACATGGAGGAGCATTGGTAGAGGGGCAGTGTGGCACCTAGGGACATGAAGGAGAGACCTGGCTGAGCTTCAGGTATTCTTGATGATCGGAGTGGGTCTTATGATATCAGCAAGCCCTAGAGCGATTTTCTTTGCCATGAGACAGGTCTGAAATTATAATCTGTTGTCAAGGTTCAGCCAGTTAAGGTACAGGTGTGGGCAGTATGGACACAACCAAGGGTGAGGTGGCAGGCTTTGTTTAGGGACACTCTCAGTCTACCAAGGGAGATGGTGTTGGCAGCTCCATAGATGAGGAGCCCATAGTCGAGCAGAGATAGAATAGAGGAGGAGACTGCTACCTTGAGGGTATCAGGTATAAGCAAGGCCCCTGGAATTCTGTGGTTCTGTGGTTGCAGAATTTGCCACAGAATTTGCATCATGCCGCAGAATATACATAGTGCCGCAGAATTCATTGTTTTTGGTGAATTTTCATATAAATATACTGTTTTTCCTTAATGTCAGGCTTTCTTTCCCACATCGTTTATCCTGAAGCCCCATCTCTATGCTCAGCATATGATGTCATTGATGACATCACATCATATTTAGCCAATGATAGGACTGCATTCTGCCAGAGAAATGAATAAATCATGCCACAGAAATCAGAAAATGCTGCTGCAGATGTCAAGGAGCCCTGCCGCAGAAATCAAAAAATTCTGCCGCAGGACACCAGGGGCCCTGGGTATAAGACATTGCTTGAAGCGGTGTAGTAGGCCAATTCTAGTGTTGATGGCTGATGCAAGGTGGTGGATGTGCTGGTGGAAAAAAGTGAGGAGTCAAGTGTGATGCCCAGGTATTTGAAAGTGTCAACCAGATCTAGCAGGGCCTGATGGGCATTGATTATGGTGGGGTGAGCATTTTTGTGAGGATTTTGGTGGTGAGAGAAGATCATAAATTTTTTTTTTGTTTTATAATTGAGGACTAGCCTCCAGCTAGTGAACCATTGTTTAACTTCAGTGAAGGCTAATTGCAGGGAATGTTGGAGAGTGGCAGGGTCAGGGTGTGAAAAGTAGAGGATGGCATCATCTGCATGTTACAGGAGGCTGCCGGAGCAGGCAGCGGGGAAGGCATTGAGGTAGACACTAAAAAGGAGTGAGCCCAGGATGGATCCCTGGGGCACCCCTGATCTAACTAGCAGACTAGAGGAGAGGGCTTCACCGATCTTAACCTGTTGTGATCTGCCAGTGAGGTAGTCTGCGAAACAGTGAATGGTGTACTGAGAGAGACCTAGCGCAGGGAGGGTGGCTAGAAGTAGACCATGATTGACAGTGTTGAAGGCCTTCAACAGATCAACATATACTGTTCCAGCAAGGTGGCCTTTGTCCAGAGCTGCATGCAGGTAAGAGGAGTACTCAGTTAGTGCCGTAGTGGTGCTGTGCCCTTTTCAGAAGCCGTGTTGTTCTTTGCATAGGAGGTTGTGTTTGGAAAGGTAGACCATGAGCTGATCTGATACTATGTGCTCTAGGGCCTTGGGGGGGGCAGAATGGAAATGGGCTGATAGTTTCCGATGACAGTGGGGTCCCCACTTTTATGGATGAGGTAATGGTGGCAGCCTTCCAGCAAGTGGGGAATTCACTAAGGCAAAGGGAGTGATTGAGAATATAAGTGAGGGTGGCAAGCATTTTGTGGAGGGTAAGTGTGAACAATTTTAGATCCAGAGAGTCCCCACTGAACCTTGAGCTGCCAAGGGCTTTCAGTAAGTATGGTTTGGCTTCATAGGGGAGATAGTCTTAAGGCAAAAGAGGGGTGCAGAGGGAAGGGTGTTGCAGAGGTCAGGGGGGGAGCAAAAAAGTTAGGGGGAAGGGCATGGCTCAGATAAGAGAACGAGTGGTTGAAGGCATCTGCAATAAACTTGGGGCCAGAGGCAAGGGTGCCATTAAATTCAATTGGGGGGGGTTTAGATTTACTGCTAAGTTCTCTGATAGTATTCCAGAATTTATGGCCAATGCCCCCCCAGGATGTAGGGGACATTTTGTAGTGGGATGCCTTGGCTTTACAAATGGCCCAGGTGCACTTGTTCCATGCTTCATGATAAAGTTGTTTGTCTGCAGGCCTGCCTGTGTCAAGGGCAGTCTGCCAGAGGGCATCCCAATGGTGCATCAAGTCCATAAGCTGGTGAGAGATCCAAGGGGCAGGGCTGCCTTTGATTAGAGATTTTGTGCGCAGTGCAAACTTGTCACAGGCGATGTTGTACACACAGATGAAGAGGTCTAAGGTAGTGTCAGTGTCAGGGGCATTAAAGATGGGTGACCAGTCTGAGTACCTGAGATACAGCATTAGGTTCTCAAGTTTGCCAGGTTTCAGTTTACATAAATGAATGAGTCTAGGAGGGGGTTTGGGAGTTTTACAGGACCAGGTGCAAAGAATGGGGGAATGGTCACTGAGGGCATTGGGGAGTACGGTGACAGTGGAGATCCTATTTGGGCAGTTAGTAAAAACAAGATCAATGAAAGTTGTGGTTCCAGAGGTTGGATTTTGGCGAGTGGGGGTATTGACAACCTGCGTAAGGTCCCGGGCACTAGTAGCATCCTGGAAAGAGGTTGCATCCTTTGAGAGCCGATTAATGTTAAAGTCTCCCAGGACTATGCTCTAGTGTTTTGATGGCAGGAGAGAGAGATAGTTCAGGAAGGAGAGAGAGGCAGTCTTTTGGTCTCTAGGCAGGATATAGCCAGTAGTGAGAGGGTGGGGCAGAGGAGTTTCCAGTGGACGCTTCAATGGTGAGGGCCTGGGCGCCATGCTCAAGCTGGGGGGGAGGGGCGATTGTGGATTAAGAGAGTCTTTAATGTAAGTAGCACTGCCACCCCCACGTTTGTTGACTCTGTCTGTATGGAAGAGATGAACCCAGGAATAGAGACTGCTGAGTCGGGGTAGAGCTGGAGAACCAGGTTTCTGCTAGGGATAAAATATTAGGGTGCTGTTGGGCCACCCAAACTTGTAGGTTGTCGAGCTTTTTAGGTAGGCTGCATGTGTTCATAAATGCAATATGAAGGCCATGTGAGGTGGGGGGGGGTGTGATGATTGTGTGATGGGGCTGGGGTTCGGGTGAATATTACCCAACAGGAGCAGTAGGAGGAGGAGGAGCACCCTGGAGAGAGCAGGCAGGGGTGTTCTACGAGGACTATGTATCTGTGATCTTGGAGGAGAGAGTCTGAGGGAAACAGTGGGAATAGGAAGTGTAAGGACGAGGAGTGCAGCAAGGGACATGGAAGATGTGTGTCTAACACATGCATCTAGGACATGGCAATCAACAACCAGGAGTCATTATGCCCCTTATATATACTCAGTAATGGGCAGATGCATGAATGGTTGAGTGTGTACTGTTAGGCATCATGGCTAGAGCCAGGGTATCTTGCACATATGTTTATGATGATGCCATCTGCATTGCATACCAGCTAGCAATTGATGCTGTGGAAGCCCTTGTGATTGATATATACCTCCTCATCATGGGTAGGGGACAGGATTGCAACACTGGCGCAGTCAATGGTACCCAAAATATTGTGAATGCTGTGCAGATCATAGAAGGCTTCCTTCATGGCATGCATGTCAGGTGCCATGATGGGGAAGGTAAATTGCTCCTGTACATGTGTAACCAGGGCATTGTGACCTGGTACAGGGCCCTGGACACAGATGACTAGCTAATACCCATAACATCACCTGCCAATGTCTGGAATGACCAGTTGGCATAATAGGCCAATGCACACAGCACCTTGATCTCCACCATCATGGTGTATGAGCACTTTGTGGTGGGTGATATGTGTTCACTGACAAGCTCACACACCTGCCTGGTAGTATCATGGTCCATATGGAACCAATTTAGGCAGTATGTGTCCATGAGGGCATCTGTATCCAATCTGTTACAGAACACTTGTGGATCTTGCATTCCCCTCAATTCTTTTTTTTTTTTTTGAATATTTTTCCTCTCCCATTACCACTGGCTGGGGCTCCTTCAGTTGACCTTACTTGATCCCCTACTTCCTGAAATCCCCCCAACTGTGAACTAGTCCTTGGCACACCCACGACATGCTACATGGAGCAATCTCTCCAGAATCCAGCCCACAGATTGGGTCCACCTTCTGCTCCTCAGCACATTATTTTAGTGCTTCCATGGGTGGAGGTGATGCCGAGACCAGCCCCACAGTGGGCAAGGATCTGGTGCTGGAGGTGGGGGCAGGTGACATCTACCCCCAGCCAATGGGTGTTTTCCCTGATCTTGAGTTCCCCCTAGGAGCCCAGACCTGCAGTGTTGTCCAGTGTGGCCAGGCGTGCTCCTGCACCCAACCCACGGACATCTGCCAAGGCTCCTCCCCTTATGTCTGTGTGATCCCCACGCTGCAGTGCTCCCAGCCTCTGCTGGGAGATGCTTATGCTGGGGAGTCATCCACCACCCTCCCCAAGAGAGAAGAGCAGTCTTCTGGATGCACAATCCTCTCCTTCTCCTCCAATCCCCGATGACCCAAGCTCACTCCCAAACCAGGGTCACCAGCGAGGCATGAGGTGTGGCATCCAGTGCCTCAACCCTCAGTGCCACTGGCCTGGCTTCCCCTCCTTTCTTGTTCCCACTCCCACTACATCCATGATAATTATATTTATTAGCAGTGTGGGACACATTACACCATAGCCTGTACTGCTGGCTCTGATGTCTGAGTCCATCTGTTGCACACATAGTGTGCCTGTGTGTTACCTACTCCGATTCCATGTGGGCAACATACACAGCTGTGTACAGGTCCATGCTGCAAATCTACATATGGGCTTGGGGGTCTACCAGACCCCTTGTGACCATCACATTGCATGCAGTGCCTGTTTAAGGGGTGTGCACTGGACTGAAGGAACTGTGTGCAGCAAAACAGATAACCCGCATGTGCTTATATACATAGGAACAAGCAACCTTGCTTGTACAGTAGAACTGTGGAGGAAACCAAGCAGAATCTGACAACACTATGCACAAAGTTAACTTCTCTTTCATCTAGCATCTCCTTCTCTGAGATTCTGCCTGTGTGGGAAAAAGGGAGGCAGTAGGCAGAAAATCAGAGATAAGAAAATCAGGGAACTCAACACCTAGGTAAAAGACTGGTGCCATGAACAGGGACACACTTTTGTGGGAGAATGGCGCAACTTCTGAGAGTGGGGGTTATTTCAATTCAACGGCTTTCATCTCACAAAGGAGGGAACCCAAGCTCTTGGCAAGAAGTTTGATGTATTTGCAGCCCATTTAAACTGATGTACGGGGAGAGGGCAACAGCACCCTACACATCTCAAAGGGTTGAAGTTGCCCCTCTCCCGACAAACATCTCTTCTCCAGCACTAAGAAATAGCATGATGCACACAATCCAAGACAATAGATGCCCTGCCAGTGCAAGCAATAGCAAGTGTCAAACAAACGCATCATGGGAAAGAAAACTACAAATGACCAACAGAAACTACAGACTCTTACAAAGCGAACAGAATACAACAGTTGGGAGGCAAAGTGCATTAATGCCCATAGTCTGCCAAATAAGATACCAGACCTTACTGCCTTAATGGCAGAGTCTCACCTCAATTGAGTGGCAGTCACAGAAACATGGTTCTGTGAGAATCATACCTGGGATGTTGTAATCCCAAGATACACCCTATTTAGAAGGGACTGAAAGGGAAAAAAAGGTGGGGAAGTGGCCATCTACATTAGGGATGTTATTAAGGCCACTGAAATGCAAGTATCACAAAATGACTTAGAGGCCCTGTGGGTAACGCTTGGAGCCAGGAACAGGACCCCTGTCCGAGTGGGGATAATCTATAGACCACCATCACAGGAAAAAGAAAGGGACAAGGAACTCACGTGGGCCTGTTGGATAAACTAGGAGAAATGGGGGTGGGAAACCAGATGATCCGATGGATAGGAAATTGGCTCCAGGACCGGACCCAGAGGGTCATAGTTGGTGGGATAGTCTCTTCCCCAAGGAGGGTCATTAGTGGGGTCCCACAGGGATCAGTCCTTGGGCCCCTTCTGTTCAACGCCTATGTATCTGACATAAGGACAGGAATCAGGAGTGAGATGAGTCTCTTTGCAGATGACTCGAAACTGGGGGCGTGGTGGATGGGGAGGAGGGAGGTGGCCATGCAGGGGACCTGGAGGCTCTGGAAAGATGGTCTAGAAAGTGGAAGCTGAGGTTTAATGCAGGGAAATGCAAGGTACTCCACCTGGGGCCAGAAACCCAGGCCAAGTGTACACCCTGGGAATACTACAAGTCTCAATGGCTGAGAGGGACCTGGGGTGGTGGTGGATGTCAAGATGAACAACTCAGAGACTTGTAGGAGGGCAGCAGCCAAGGCCAACAGGATGCTGGGATGCATCGCTAGGGGGATCACCTCCAGAGGGAGGGAAGTGATACTCCCTCTGTATAACTGCTTGGTGAAGCCGCACCTGGAGTACTGGGCAGCTTTGGAGGCCGCACTTAAAGAGGGACATTAACTCTCCTGGAGAGGGTCCAGAAGAGGGCAACCAAAATGATTTGGGGCTTGGGGGACAGGACCTATGAGGAGAGGCTCAAGAGCTAAATAAGCGACACTGGAAGAGAGAAGGGACCGGGGACATGATAGAGGTCTTCAAGTACATGAAGAGGGTAAATAGGGAGGAACAGTGAGGGTGCTCAAGGAAGGAGGAGGGGCCTAGAGGGCATGGGTGGAAGCTGGATGGGGAAGATTCAGGGAGAAAGGAGGAGGTGCTACTTCACTGAGAGGGTGGTAGAGCCATGGAATGCACTACCTAGGGGGCTGGTGGAGGCAGAGACAGTGGAGGGGTTCAAGAGGGGGTGGGACAGGTACAGGGGAAGGGTTCAGGAAGCAAAATTCAATGCAGCAAGAATATCCGGAACTGGGAAGGGAGAAGCCAGAGAAGGCGAGGGGGACAGCAAGGTCAGCACCCAGGGTGGGGGCTGACCAAACGAGCAGACACGAAAGACCATTAGGCCTATTCTGCTGGCATTTTAGTATGTTAGTATGTAACTCCTAAAAAACATTCTAACAAGCATTTGTCAATGCCGAATGTTGCTTGCTTGTATGTGCTGTTTAGGTATTTGGAAGTGATAGTTCTGTGCCTTCCTCCCAAGACATCCACTGTTTCTTTCTGTTCAGTATTCACAGAAGAGTGGGAAGGGCAAGGGTCACAACAGTACAGCAGTTGCCAAGGGGGTGAAGAGGTGGACAATAATCCATTCAAAGGCAAAAGAGTCCTGCAGGAGCTCACTAAATTGAAGGTGGACAAAGTGATGGAACCAGATGGCATATGCCCAAGGATATTAAGAGAACTGCGAAGGGAGATAGCAGTATCTCTGGCAGCCATGTTCACTGAGTCATTCAACATGAGTGAATTGGAGGAGGGCACATGTGATCCCTCTACACAAGTCCGGCAGCAGGGAGGAGGCAGGGAACAATAGGCCATTCAGCCTCACCTCAGTAGTGGAGAAGATCCTGGAGACATTATTTAAAGAAAGGACAGTGGGGCATCTAGAAGCCATCAGAGCCCAGGACTATAGACAACATAAATTCACAGTGGGGACATCATGTCAGACAAATCTGGTTGATTTCTTTGACTGGGTGACAAAGGAAGTGAATCAGGGTGGGGCAGTGGACAACGCTTACCTTGATTTCAGCAAAGCCTTTGACACCATCCCATATAGGAGGCTGATAAACTAGCTGGGCAGGCTGGGCATGGGGAAAAGGGTGATAAACTGGGTTAGAAACTGGCTAACAGATAGGAAGCAGAGAGTGGTGGTAAATGGTGTGCAGTCTAGGGAGAGGGGATGACCAGTGGGGTGCTGCAGGGTTCGGTCCTGGGGCCAGTCCTATTCAATGTCTTCATTAGTAACATTGCAGAACGTCTGAAGGAAAGTTTTTCACCAAATTTTCAACATAGCCATTATAAAACCTCTGCTCATGAATAGTGTCACTGTAATTTTCTTAATCTGTCCTAAACATTGATTGCACACACCGAATGCGCCATTGTGTGTTACATGCACGGAAACACATTTTGGGCGACATGTGAAAAATGACAGCTGTACTGCTCATAAGGAGGTGTGGTAAAATGGCAATGTTGAAAATCTGGAGTGCAAATATAAAAAATTTTTGAATTTACGAGCATGCAAGGAACTGCACAACGCATGCTCATAAAACAGTCATTTTCAGGAATTTTTTCACCAAATGTTCAAAATAGCCATATAAGACCTCTGCTCATGATCAGTGTCACTGTGATTTTCTTAATGTGTCCCATACATTTATTTCACACACCTACTGCGCCATTGTGCGCTACATGGGCGGAAACATGTTTTGGGCGAGATGTGAAAAATGGCAGCTGTACTGCTCATAAGGAGGTGTGGTAAAATGGCAATGTTGAAAATATGTAGTGAAAAATACTTAAAATTCATGAACTTGCAAGTGTGCATAGGATCAGTGCAACAAATGCTCATAAAACAGTCATTTTTAGGAATTTTTTCACCAAAATTTCAATATAGCCATTTTAAGACCTCTGCTCATGAACAGTGCCACTGTGATTTTCTTAATGTGTCCCATACATTGATTTTGCACACCGACTGTGCCATTGTGCGCTACCTGCACGGAAACACATTTTGGGCGAGATATGAAAAATGACAGCTGTACTGCTCATAAGGAGGTGTGGTAAAATGACAATTCTGAAAATCAGGAGTGCAAATATTACAAATTTGTGCACTTATGAGCGTGTGCGTAGGAACTGCACAACGCACTGTTATAAAACAATCATTTTTAGGAATGTTTTCACCCAATTTGCAACTTAGGCTTTTTGAGAGCCCACCTTATGAACACTGGCACTGTCATTTCATTAATCAGTCATAGAAATATAGAATTTGATGGCAGATAAGGACCACTTGGGCCCACTCAGTCTGCCCATTTCCCTACCTGATGGATAAGCTGCAGATTCTAGTTAATCAACAGCTTACTTCCTCCTGCCCCCCACTAGAATTTCCTTATGCCTGTCCCATGCATTCTTGAATTCTCCCACTGTTTCTGACTCCACAACCTCCTCAGGAAGGCTGTTCCATGCATCCACAACTCTCACTGTGAAAAAATACTTTCTAACATAACCTCTGAGCTGTCCCCCCCTCTATCTTCAAATTGTGCCTCCTTGTTCTTGCACATCTCTTCATCTGAAAGATACTACCCTCTTGTACTTTGTTAATTCTCTTGAGATACTTGAAAGTTTCTATCATGTCCCCCCTCCCTCCTTTCCTCAAGGGTATACATATTAAGCTGCTTTATTCTCTCCTCGTATGGTTGCCCTCCTCTGAACAGCCTCCACTCTGTCTATGTCTTTGCAGAGATGGGGTCTCCAGAATTGCATGCAGTACTCCAGATGGAGTCTCACCAACTGTCTGTAGAGAGGGATAACAACTTCCTGTTTTCTACTGTTGATGCCTCTCCCTATGCATCCCAGTATCCCCCCAGCCCTCCTTACTGCCTTCTCACATTGTTTGCCCACCTTTAGGTCATCTGATATAATTACTCCTAGGTCTGTTTTGATTTTTGTTGTTATTAACTCACCCCCCATTGTGTACTCTTCTCCTGGGTTTTTGTTTCCCAGATGCATTACCTTGCACTTCTTTGCATTGAATCTGATCTGCCATGCATTTGACCATTCCTCCAACCTTGCCAATTCCTTTTTCATTCTTTCCACCCCACCCTGTGTATTAACAATGTTGCAGATCTTTGTGTCATCTGCAAAGAGGCATACCTTTCCTTCCAGGTGCTCTGTAATGGCCTTGATGGAAGAGGGATGCCTGGATATTGTAGCAGTCACAGAAACATGGTACACAGAGAACCATGACTGGGATGTTAACATACCAGGGTACACAACCTACAGGAGAGACAGGGAGGGCAGAAGAGGTGGGGAGTAGCTCTCTATGTAAGGGAAGGGATAAAAGCAACTGAACAAAAGAGTAAACAGGGAGGAGAGGAAGCACTGTGGGTCACCTTAGAGATTTGAAATGGCACCACAATCCACACAGGGGTTGTATACAGACCCCTATGTCAGGGGGAGGGAATGGACAAGGATATGATAGAAGGCATACTTAGGATGGCAGAGAAAGGGGAGATACTATTGATGGGGGACCTTAATATGCCAGATGTTAACTGGAGCATCTTTGCTGCAGCCACATCCAAAAGTAGGGCCATTCTTGATGCCCTTCATGTGGCATGCCTCAGACAGCTAATTTTGAAATCTACTCATGAGGGAGCAATCTTAGACCTCGTACCCTCAAATGGGGACAGTGAGAGGATCTCAGATCTAGAAGTGGGTAGCCATTTGGGACCTAGTGACCACCAAACAGTGTGGTTCATGATAAACTCAGCTACAGAGTCAAGCCATACAAAAGTGAGGGTTCTGGACTTCAGGAGGGCTGACTTTGGCATGATGGGAGAGTGTCTTAGAAAAGCACTAGCAAACAGGCTAGAAGGAGGGGTGGAGCAACAATGGGCAAATATCAAAACTGCCATCACAGAGGCAACAAGCCTTTGTGTGAAGCAAATAAATAAATAAAAATAAAAGAAAAAGCCACTATGGTTCTCAAAAGAAGTGGCAGTGAAGGTTAGGGAGAAAAAGATAGCATTTAGGAAGTATAAGGAAACAAAAAAGGAGCAGGACAGAGAACTGTATCAGTTATGGCAGAAGGAAGCATGGAGGGTAGTCAGAATAGCAAAGGCACAAACTGAGGAAAAGATAGCCAACTTGGTTAAGAAGGGGGATAAAACCTTTTATAGGTATATCAGGGAGCGTAGAAAGGCAAAGGGAAGGATAGTGAAGCTGAATAGAATGGGTGGTGGGTGGGTAGAGAGTGATAGTGAAAAAGCAGGGATACTGAATGAATACTTGTGTTCAGTTTTCACAAAAGAGGAAGTGGGGGAGGTGTCTAATCCAATTAACAGAAGCACTCGGGGGGGGGGGTCGATCACAGTCCTTTCACAGAAGAAAGGGTTCTGAAAGAACTCCTAAAACTGAAGGCGGACAAAGCAATGGGGCCAGATGGAATTCATCCAAGAATTCTAAAAGAATTAAGCAGAGAACTAGTGACACCACTGACTACCCTTTATAGCAAATCATGGGAGGACGGTGTGGTACCTGAGGATTGGAAGACAGAGGCAGGAAACTACAGACCTGTCAGTTTGACCTCTGTGGTAGGGAAAGTGATGGAATCAAATCTGAAGGAAAGAATTGTTGAGTACCTTGAAGCCAGTGGGGCACAGGAACCAAGGCAGCATGGGTTTACAGTGGGAAGGTCATGTCAGATGAATTTAATTGATTTCTTTGACTGGGTGACCAAAGTAGTAGACCAGGGAGGGGCTGTGGTCATGGCCTACCTAGACTTTAGCAAGGCATTTGACACAGTCCCACACAAAAGATTAGTAGTTAAATTAACCAGCCTTGGAGTGGGTCCCAGGGTGGTAGCTTGAGTAAAACATTGGCTAGACAACAGGACACAGAGGGTAATTGTAAATGGAGTCCACTCTGAAGAGAGAGAGAGGTGACTAGTGGGGTACCACAGGGTTAAGTACTGGGTCCAGTCCTTTTTAATGTCTTTATGAGTGACATTGCAGAGGGACTGGAAGGAAAATTATGCCTCTTTGCAGATGACACAAAGATCTGCAACAGGGTTGATACACAAGGAGGTGTGGAAAGGATGAGAAGGGACTTGGCAAGGTTGGAGGAATGGTCAGAAGTAGGACAGCTAGGATTCAATGCAAAGAAGTGCAAAGTATTGCACCTGGGAAACAAAAACCCAGGGGAAGATTACACAATGGGGGGGGAGATAGTAACAATGACAAAAATGGAAAGGGACCTGGGGGTAATCATATCAGATGACCTTAAGGTTGGCAAGCAATGTGGGAAGGCGGTAGAGAGGGCTGGGGGGATACTGGAATGTATAGGGAGAGGCATCACCAGCAGAAAACAGGAAGTTGTTATCCCCCTGTACAGACAGTTGGTGAGACACCTTCTGGAGTACTGCATCCAGTTCTGGAGACCCCACCTCCGTAAGGACATAGACAGGATGGAGGCAGTTCAGAGAGGGACAACTAAAATGGTGCAGGGTCTGCAAGAGAAACCATACAAGGAGAGGCTAAAGGAGCTTAATATGTATACCCTTGAGGAAAGGAGGGAGAGGGGGGACATGATAGAAATGTTTAAGTACCTCAGTGTAATCAACAAAGTCCAAGAGGGTAGCATCTTTCAGAAAAAGAGATGTGCAAGAACAAGGGGGACACAATTTGAAGATAGAGAGGGGACGTCTCAGGGGCAATGTGAAGAATATTTTTTCACAGAGAGGGTGGTGGATGCATGGAACAGCCTTTCTGAGGAGGTTGTGGGGTCTAAAACTGTGGGAGAATTCAAGAATGCATGGGACAGACATAAGGCAATTTTTGTGGGGGGTAGGAAGAAATAGGCTGTTGGTTGAATAGGATCTGCAGCTTATCCTCTAGGTAGGGAAATGGGCAGACTAGGTGGGCCAAGCGGTCCTTATCTGCCATCAAAGTCTATGTTTCTATGTTTCTATATTAAAGAGGACCGGTCCCAGTATGGAACCCTGCGGTACCCCGCTAGTTACCCTCCTTTCTTCACTGTGGACTCCGTTTACTATTACCCTTTGCGTCCTGTTTTCCAGCCAGTTTTTTATCCAGGCTACCAATTTGGGACCCACTCCAAGGCTGGCTAACTTGTATATTAATCTTTTGTGTGCGACTGTTGAATGCCTTGCTAAAATCTAGATAAGCCATATCCACAGCCCCTCCCTGGTCTACTACTTTGGTCACCCAGTCAAAGAACTCTATTAGGATCATCTGACATGACCTTCCTGCTGTAAAACCATGCTGCCTTGGGTCCTGTGCCCCACTGGCCTCTAGGTACTCAACAATTCTTTCCTTCAGAAGTGATTCCATCATTTTCCCTACCACTGAAGTCAAACTAACTGGTCTGTAGTTTTCTGCCTCTGCCCTGCTCCCACTTTTGTGAAGTGGAATCACATTTACCCTCCTTCAGTCCTCAGATACCACTCCATCCTTCCATGATTTGTTAAAGAGAGTAGTCAGTGGTGTTACTAGTTCTATTCTTAGTTCTTTTAGTATTCTTGGGTGAATCCCATCAGGCCCCATTGCTTTGTCCACCCTCAGTGACCTCACTGACTCGCAGTGACCGCAAAATCACCCTTCAGGCCTGATTAACACCATGACAGTGACAGAATTCATGAAGAAGGGTCACAAAAACCCCATGTTGAAAATTTGGTGCCAAAATTCCAAAAAATGCCTGAGATATGAAGCAAAGTTGAAAAACCCTCTCTATCCCATTATATAGCTTACCAGCATTTCCTGTGTCTGTGGTCAGCTTTGAAGAGTGCAGACGTTCCCGGTCCACTGAAGATCATTGTGCCGAGGTCCAGAAGTAAGAATGGGGTGTGGGGGGTGGGGGGAGGCACGGTGCACACTGGGTGGGTGCGGATTGTGGGAGAAGGGCAGGGAGAAGCACAGAGGGACAGTTTTTGTATTTACATGTTTATTTTTTTTTAATAAGACAATGAGAGATGCTTGCCATACTGGGGTGGGCTCCCAGCATGGCAGCTGGAAGACTGTTTGGGGGGGCTGGAGCCAACGGAGGATTGGTCGCCCCTGTTGGCCATAACAAATTTTGCCACACTGGGGTGGGCTCCCAGCGTGGTACCTGGAAGCTTTGGGGTGGGGCGTGGAGCCGACAGGGGATTGGGCACCCCGTCAGCTGTACAGTGTGTGCATGGGGGGAGGGGGAAGGTGCATGATCATGCAGTATGCGTCCGTGCATGTGTGTGTGGAGGGGGAGCTCTGCTCACTGAAGCGGAGTTCTCCCTTTCAACTGTATGACCACTGCATTTTCAACTGCTGTCATAGACAGCTGCAGCAGTGATTGGGGAACTGGGGCTGCACCTGCAAACACACTGACTGAATTGGAAGACGAGTGCCACACCTCTAAAAACTTGGATGATGGCACTATGTTTCTTGCACATGTGTGCAAGCAACATAAAAATGGTTGACAAAGGAGAGTGATTGCTGGTAGGGGACTTTAATCTTCCAGATGTAGATTGGTCTACCTACACAGCTGCCACAGAAAGGAGCAGGGAATTTCTCTTAGCTCTACAATGGGCAGATTTAATGCAATTGGTTGAAACACCAACTAGACAGAATGCTATCCTGGACCTCGTTCTATCAAATAGTCCAAGGGTTTCAGATGTGAGAGTGGGAATCAACCTAAGTTCCGGTGACCACAGGTCAGTCTGGTTCAAAGTCAGCAGAACCGTGGACACCAGTTATACAAAACTACAAATCCTTAACTTCAAAAAGGTTGATTTTCCAAGGATGAAAATCACTATTATTAAAATGCTAGTAGATACTACAGGGGGAACAGTGGGAGAGAGAGAGAGAGATGGAAAGCCCTGAATGAGACAATCAGCCACGTCACAGCTCAGTGCATTGGATTGATGAGCAAAACAAAATGAAAGAAAAATCCTCTGTGGTTCTCTAAAGAGGTAGCATCTAAAATAAAAGACAAGAAAAAAGCATTTAAAAAATACAAAGAAACAAAGCAAGATAGTGACAAGGAGGAATACCAGGCAAAGTTAAAAGAGGCTGGTAATGCAATTAGAATTGCCAAAACACAGACTGAGGAACAAATAGTACAAGGAATAAAATGGGGGGATAGGACATTTTACAGGTATATCTGAGAGAAAAGAAAAACCAAAGGAGGTATAGTCCAGCTAGCAACTAAATGTGGAAAATGATGAAGACAAAGTAGAAGTCCTAAACAAATGCTTCTGCTCAGTCTTCACTAAGGGAGAATGCGGAAACAGTCCCACTACACATAGAAGAGTCCAACAGACTAGGAAAACTGACATGCCACCATTTATTGAACAGAGGATACTAGAGGAGTTAAATACACTGAAAATAGACAAAGCAATGGACCCAGATGGAATCCATCCTAGAAAACTGAAAGAACTTAGAGAAGAACTGACGACCCCACTGGCTGCCCTCTTCAACCAGTCTCTGGAGACTAGTTGAGTACCTGATAACTGGAAGACAGCCACATTTGTACCCCTGCACAAAAGTGGAAGCAAGGAGGAAGTGGGGAACTACCGACCAGTGAGCCTTACCTCTATTGTGGGGAAACTAATGGAATCATTATTGAAGGAAAGAATAGTGGAGTACCTACAGTCCAGTGGGCAACATGACCCAAAGCAGCACAGTTTCACCTCACGGAGGACATGCCTAACAAATATGATAGAGTTCTTTGATTGGGTAACAAGAACAATTGATCAGGGTGGCGCTGTGGATGTGGTATATTCATAGATTCATAGTTTGGGTATGAGTTCAGTGAACTGGGGTCTTTTAATGAACTCGCCACCACTATTTTAATGGTGGAAAAAATATTTTTGGTTCCCCATAAACTTATCTAAACTTTTTTTTAAAGTATCCATGGTATTTCTATTGACTATGTATTTTGGTAGTGTGTTCCATCTATTAATAACTCTCTGTGTGAAGAAATTACTTCTTCTTGCTGTAACCAAGCAATCACCTATTGTAGTAATTTCAATCCATGTGATCTGGTCTGCTCTGTACCAGTAATTATAGTTAGGCCAATAGTACTTAATTCATGTGAGTTATTTATGTGAGCCGGAGCAGCTGCACAGGGGAGGGAGCTGGATGTCATTGTCCACCTAGGGACAAATGACCTGGCTAAGAAAGGGATTAGAGCAGTGCAGGAAAAGTTTGTGGAATTGGGGAAGGGCCTTAGACAAGTAGCATGCACGGTAACCTTCTCGGAGGTGCTGCCCATCTATGGCGTAGAAGAGGTTAGGGTGTTCTGCACCATGGGATTCAATCAGTGGTTGAAAAACTGGTGCAGAGCTCAGGGATTTTGCTTCATTGGGGACTGGGGGTCCACCTGGAGTGATGCAAGCCTATACTGGCATGATGGGCTGCATCTGTCCAGGAGGGGAACCAGATCCTAGGTGATAGGTTTAAATGCTTCATTGGCAAGCATTTAACTAGCCAAGGGGGAGGCACTGGAAAGGAGTAGGGAAATTCTAGCCCCCCTCAAGAAATCACAGTAGTAAGTGTGGTAAACACCAACATAGAGGTGGCAATAGGGAGAAGGGCAGGGGTAAATGGGGAATGTGACAAAGGCAAGAAGGACAGGGATGGGGCAAAAAGGAGCAAGGCCATCAGTAAATGGAGGGTAATGAGTACCAATGCCCGTAGTCTGGGCAACAAGCTCCCTGAGCTGGTGACCTTGATGGAAGAGGGATGCCTGGATATTGTAGCAGTCACAGAAGCATGGTACACAGAGAACCATGACTGGGATGTTAACATACCAGGGTACATAACCTACAGGAGAGACAGGCAAGGGAGAAGAGAGGGAGGAGTAGCTCTCTATGTAAAGGAAAGGATAAAAACAACCGAACAAAAGAGCAAACAGGGAGGAGAGGAGGCACTGTGGGTCACCTTGGAGACTGGAAAGGGCACCGCAAACTGCACAGGGGTTGTGTACAGACCCCCATCTCAGGGGGAAGGAATGGACAAGGATATGATAGAAGGCATTCTTAGGATGGCAGAGAAAAGGGAAATACTGTTGATGGGAGACCTGAATATGCCAAATGTTAACTGGAGCACATTTGCTGCAGCCACATCCAAGAGCAGGACCATTCTCAATGCCCTTCAGGTGGCAGGCCTCAGACAGCTAGTTTCGGAACCCACTCGTGAGGGAGCAATCTTAGACCTCGTACTCTCAAATGGGGGCAGTGAGAGGATCTCAGATCTAGAAGTGGGTTGCTACCTAGGAACAAGTGACCATCAAACAGTGTGGTTCACGTTAAACTCGGCTACAGAGTCAAGCCATACAAAAGTGAGGGTACTGGACTTCAGGAGGGCTGACTTTGGCAAGATGGGAGAGTGCCTCAGAAAAGCACTAGCAAACAGGCTGGAAGGAGGGGTGGAGCAACAATGGGGAATCATCAAAACTGCCATCACAGAGGCAACAAGCCTTTGTGTGAAGCAAATAAACAAATCAAAATGAAAGAAAAAACACTATGGTTCTCAAAAGAGGTGGCTGGAAAAGTCAGGGAGAAAAAGATATCATTCAGGAAGTATAAGGAAACACAGAAGGAGCAGGACAGAGAGCTGTACCAGTTAAGGCAGAAGGAAGCAGGGAGGGAAGTCAGAATAGCAAAGGCCCAAACTGAGGAAAAGATTGCCAACTCGGTTAAGAAGGGGGATAAAACCTTTTACAGGTACATCAGAGAGCATAGAAAGACAAAGGGAGGGATAGTGAGGCTGAATAGAATGAATGGTGGGTGGGCAGAGGGGGACAGTGAAAAAGCAGGGATACTGAATGAATATTTCTGCTCGGTATTCACAAAAGAGGAGGGAGAAGTGCCTAATCCAGTTAACAGAAGCACTCTTGATAGGGGTGTCGATCCCAGCCCTTTCACAGAAGAAAGGGTTCTGCAAGAACTCCTAAAACTGAAGGTGGACAAAGCAATGGGTCCTGATGGAATTCACCCCAGAATTCTAAAAGAATTAAGGGGGGAACTAGTGAAACCACTGACTACTCTTTTTAATAAATCATGGGAGGATGGTGTGGTACTCAAGGACTGGAGGAAGGCAGATGTGATTCCCCTTCACAAAAGTGGGACCAAGACAGAGGCAGAAAACTACAGACCTGTCAGTTTGACCTCTGTGGTAGGGAAAGTGATGGAGTCACTTCTGAAGGAAAGAATAGTTGAGTACCTAGAGGCCAGTGGGGCACAGGACCCAAGGCAGCATGGGTTCACAGCGGAAGGTCATGTCAGATGAATCTAATAGATTTCTTTGACTGGGTGACCAAAGTAGTAGACCAGGGAGGGGCTGTGGACATGGCCTACCTAGACTTTAGCAAGGCATTTGACACAGTCCCACACAAAAGATTAATAGTCAAATTAACCAGCCTGGGAGTGGGTTCCAGGCTGGTAGCCTGGGTAAAACATTGGCTGGACAACAGGACACAGAAGATATTTGTAAATGGAGTCCACTCTGAAGAAAGAGGGGTTACTAGTGGGGTACCGCAGGGTTCGGTACTGGGTCCAGTCCTTTTTAATGTCTTTATAAGTGACATTGCAGAGGGACTGGAAGGAAAAGTATGCTTCTTTGCAGATGACACAAAGATCTGCAACAGGGTTGATACACAAGGAGGCGTGGAAAGGATGAGAAGGGACTTGGCAAGGTTGGAGGAATGGTCAGAAGTATGGCAGCTAGGATTCAATGCAAAGAAGTGCAAAATAATGCACCTGGGAAACAAGAACCCAAGGGAAGATTACACAATGGGGGGGAGGCAGTAACAACAACAGAAAGGAAAGGGACCTGGGGATAATCATATCAGATGATCTTAAGGTTAGCAAGCAATGTGAGAAGGCAGTAGGGAGGGCTGGGGGTATACTGGTATGCATAGGGAAAGGCATCACCAGAAGAAAACAGGAAGTTGTTATCCCTCTGTACAGACAGTTGGTGAGACCCCATCTGGAGTACTGCATCCAGTTCTGGAGACCCCATCTCCGCAAGGACATAGACAGGATAGAGGCAGTCCAGAGATGGGCAGCTAAAATGGTGCAGGGTCTGCAAGAGAAGCCGTATGAGGAGAGGCTAAAGGAGCTTAATATGTATACCCTTGAGGAAAGAAGGGGGGGCATGATAGAAACTTTTAAGTACCTCAGTGGAATCAACAAAGTCCAAGAGGGTAGCATCTTTCAGAAAAAGAGACGTGCAAGAACAAGGGGACACAATTTAAAGATAGAGGGGGTGGTTCCGGGGCAATGTGAGGAAGTATTTTTTCACAGAGAGAGTAGTGGATGCATGGAACAGCCTTCCTGAGAAGGTTGCAGGGTCTAAAACTGTGGGAGAATGCAAGAATGCATGGGACAGACATAAGGCAATTCTGGTGGGGGTAGGAAGAAATAGGCTGTTGGTTAACTAGGATCTGTGGCCTATCCTTTAGGTAGGGAAATGGGCAGACTAGGTGGGCCACGTGGTCCTTATCTGCCGTCAAAGTTTATGTTTCTATGTTTCTATGTTTCAAGCACAAATTGCCCCTTATGCTTCTGTAGTGGCTTGAGTACAGATTTAGCATGTCCAGTCTTGTACCATAATCAAGGTGTGAATATTGCCTGATATTTTTGGTGAGTCTTCTCTGGACTTTTTCTAGCAGTTTCTTAGATTTAACATCCTGTGGAGTGCAAAATTGGGCAAAATATTCCAGATGTGGGAGTACCAGAGTGGTGTAAAATGGACGTATGGTGTTATCTCTGGTCTGGATATTTCCTAATGTACATTCTGTAAGTTTTTGGCATTTCTTTACAACCTCATTATTATGTCTAGTGAAGGACAGGTAATTAGTGATTAACATCCCAAAATCTTTCTCTTCTTCAACCTCTGTTAGTTTAGTATCAATTGTGTATGCATACATAGGGGTTTTCTTCCCAAAATGCATAACCTTGCACTTAGAGATGTTGAAATCCATTTTGCTGGTTTTTGCCATATAGCTAATGTATCTATGTTTTTCTTAAACATCTTAGTGTCATTTAAAGATGACACATAACTTCCTACCTTACAATTGTTTGCATATTTGCAGATCCAGATGTTATCAGTAGGTTGCAGGGTAGATATCATAATGTTGAAAAGAACTGGGCCAAAAACTGAGCCCTGAGAGACTCCGCTAGTAACCTGGCCAGGTCTAGAGTAGTATCCCTTAACTGACACTCTCTGAGTTCTGTTTGTCAGCCAGGACTCAATCCATTGAATTATTTTTGTGTGTACTTTCAATTTACATAATTGTTCCAATAATATATCTTGACTTCAGTAAGGCCTTCGACTCCGTCCCCAACAGGAAGCTAATTAACAAACTGGGTCACACAGACATGGGCCCTAAGTTTGTCAACTGGGTTAAAAATTGGCTTCAAGGAAGAACACAAAGGGTGATAGTAAATGGCACACTATCAGGTGAGGGAAGGGTGACCAGAGAGGCGCCACAGGGTTCAGTGCTGGGTACCATCCTCTTCAACATATTCATCAGCAACATAACTGATGGACTGGAGGGGAAGGTACAGTATGCCTGTTTGCAAATGATACCAAGCTCTGCAGCAAGGTGGACACACAGGAAGGACTGTCTGGAATGAGATCTGATCTCAGAAAACTAGAGAACTGGTCAAAAAACTGGCAACTAAAATGTAATGTGAAATGAAAAGTCATGCACCTGGGAAGGTGAAACCCAAATATAGATACAATCTGGATGGAGAACAGCTGAAGAGACAAAATAAGAAAGAGATCTTGAGTCAGAGTAATCATGTCACATGATTTAAAAGTAGGAAAGCAGTGTGAAAAATCAGCACTAAAGGGCAACAGTATACTGGGCTGCATTTGCAGAGGTATCGCTAGCAGAAGGCGTGAGGTGTTAATGCCACTGTACAAATCCATGGTCAGGCCTCATTTGGAGTACTGCATGCAGTTCTGGAGGCCACACCTAAGAAAGGACATAGACCATTTGGAGTCTGTGCAAAGACAGGCTACTAAGATGGTACATGGGCTCCACCATGAACCTTATGGAGCAAGGCTCCAGCAGCTTAACCTGTACTTCCTAGAACAAAGGAGCAACAGAGGTGACATAATAGAAACTTTTAAATACTGCAAAGGAATAAATGCAGTACAGGCTCAGAGCCTCTTCCAGATAAATATGGGTACACGGACAAGTGATCATAGCATGTGCCTTAAGAGAAGTAGATTCAGAAGCAACCTCAGGAAGTTCTTCATGGAGAGAGTGGTGGAACCCTGGAACAACCTGACCAAAGTAGTTGTAGCTGCTAAAACAATAGAGGAGTTCAAGTGAGCTTGGGACAGGCACATTGGAAACCCAAAATGAAGTGGGGAGTGGGGGTAGGAAATCAGGCAGACTAGATGGATCACATGGTCCCCTTCTGCTGACACATTCTTATGTTCTTATGTACAGTATGTTGACTCTACACCTTACCATGCCTTGGGGATAGGTCAGTCAGAGTTTTGGGAACAACGGTGGATACTGGTGTGGGTGTAGGCATGGGAGGAGATGTGACAGCAGCTATACTCATTTGACTACTAAGGGTCAGCATCCTGACACATCAGGACGTCCAAGAAAATGTCTGGTTGGTTACTGATCCAGCAGTGGTAAGTGCAGCATGTCATAATGTTGGCAGGAATCTAGTGCAAAGCACATGTACAGTGTCACTGAGTTCTGTCCTATGTATGTCCACAGGATTATCATGAACTTCCACAGTCATCACTATCAAGCTGCGGCAGATGGTAGATGAACAGTGGTGCTGGTAGTGGCATACCCCTTGCACATCAGCCTGTGGCTGCCTGAGAGACTGGTGTTGTGGGGTAGCCTGTACACTGATGACATGTGTGTGCTCTGGGCTGTGGTTAAGCCCATCAGTGTGAGTACAACTACTGTGCTGTGTGCCTGTTTCTGTTCTGTCTGTTCTGGGTTTTTTTGTTCCTCTTGGGGTGCGTGGCATGCTACCTGACCTTGTAAGGTGTGTGCTTCCCTGGGGTGTGGCCTCTCCATTAATGGGTGCATTGCTCATATGCACCACATGTTTTTCTGTCATTGCATGTATACCTAGGTCTGCTGTGTCATATGATGCTAAGCAAGCTAACGTACAATGTGTGCAGCCCACTGGGGTATATTTATTTATTTATTTAGTTTTTGTTGACCGGGTAAGTGCACTAGACAAATCCTGCCTATTTTCAGGCATGACCCAGGGAGGGGGATACAGATGAATGCCAACTGACCTTGAACCAGATTAAGCTGTTGGTGATATTTTTAGTGAATGAGGAAAATTTGGCCAGGACACCGGGGAAATTCCCCTACTGCATTGCTGCCAGTAGGGTGACAGGCCATTGTCAGGATGGCCACTCTGTGTGGGACACCGAAGGAGGAAGATGTCTGTGTGGTGGTAGTTTTGGCCTCTGCTCCCACTACTTGCAACAAGGAGGCAGCTTCATCTATTATCGTGGAAATGGATTTGGACATCGAATTTCATGATGCACCCATTGATTTGAAAGATTTAAGTACATTCTTAGTTAATTCAGAGAAGCAGTTTCTAATCTATTGCAGCCTACAGAGGTACATGCTCACGGTAAAATGGAGAATGGGTTAATACCAGGACCAGCAACAGCACACTTCAAGACATGTTTGCAGTTACCTCTTGTCAGCAGCGGGGCTGTTTCTGTCAATTCCACAGCTGTACCGGATGATTCAGGAGAGCCCGCAGAGAGTGGTGAGTCATTTCCTTTGCATATTCCCAATGTTTGCCTATTGTAAAGTACTATTGCCACAGTTTGCGAAGAAATTGCACTCAGTAGCGAGTGCTCATGGTATTGGGGAAATCTACCTCTGGTGAGACCAGCCCCTGCTATGGCTGTAGCAGGGAAAAGTCAAGCGACTCGTTCTCCTGTAAGTTGTTTGGAGAGTTCAATGGTTAAAAACAATTTGGCTGGCAAATGTCAGTGGGGGGAGTTACTGGTTGACAGCAGTAACACTTCCCCTGTCATCCTCCCGGCTGCGGCGAACACTTCTGAAGGCCAGATACCGCTGAATATTCATTCTGCATCAGGTGCATCCAACACTTCAGCTGTTGCTACGCAGGCTGGCAGTGAAATCGTAAAACCTTGCGAGTGCCTACAGCCTGCTACTTCATTACTGGGGCCAAAAGCAGAGGCTTCTTCCACTATTTCACAACATGACAGTTTACAAAAAACAATTAAACCTGCATTTGTTCAAAGTGGGACTGCTACATTAGATAGAGTGACATTTTTTTTTTTTAAAAAACCTGTTATCGAGGGAGCTCAAGCACAGCCTAAAGTAATTCATCAGTCTGCTGTAGTTTCCCAAGAGGGGGCTACTGAATTCTTTTTCCCAAGTAAAAAGGATATACCACAACATTCTACATCCATACGTCCTGCTGTAGCAGGTTTTTTTTCACTAGCTCAGGAAGCCTGGTCTCCAGGCAAAGCTCTTCTAGGGGCAGGCTGGAAGCAGGCTCCAACAGGCGTCTGGAAGCCTGATCCATCTTGGGATTCAGATTTTTCCCTTACACAGCATTCCCCTGAATGGAAACCTTACTTTAAACAGAAGGCTAAGACTGGCAGTTTGCATGGAAATAAAGTTATAGCTGAGCCGGCACAGCCTCCTTCTCTTATCATGGCTCCTGAGGTGCAGGTACTTCCACCTTCCTCACCTAACCCAGCCTTAGACCCTCCTCTCCTGGATAATATTTCCTCATTAAAAGACTCTTCTTTGCCAAAATCCCCTCAACAGAAACCTCTTATGTCTGAACTTTTTCCACTCCAAAGAGGGAAGCAGCACCACGTTGAAATGTGGTTCGGATATGCTACAAAGGGGGTTTGGAGAACAGGCCAGACAGATACTATGTGGGGAGAACTCTGCTAAAAGACTTGCTTCATTTTACTCCCCAA
The DNA here is from genome assembly GCA_016271365.2 of Neoceratodus forsteri. Taxonomy (NCBI): domain Eukaryota; kingdom Metazoa; phylum Chordata; order Ceratodontiformes; family Ceratodontidae; genus Neoceratodus; species Neoceratodus forsteri. The sequence goes on from CM028129.1 coordinate 6,635,960, forward strand.
GAGGTTTTCGCTTTTATCAACATCTCGGGTGAAGATAACTTCGATATCAGTTTCTGGACTTCACATGCATTGGACTTATTTTGGGACCGATATGGGCAGGTGAAATTTTCTCCCACATGGACCCCCTTTTTGGTTATACCTTTAACCAAGCCACTAATAAAATTTGTAACGGTTATGTTTAGGAATGACGGGGTCCATGTGGAAGATATCTCCTTTTGGTTGTCACAGAAATGTGAGGTGTTGAGTGCTCCCGAACCCATCTTGGATTCAGAACAATTCTGGACTGTGAGTTGGAAGTATAAAATCAAATTGAGGCAATCTGACTCAGGGGTAGAACACATACCTAATTCTTTTTTGTTAGGCAGGGATGGGGGGTTTGCTTTTACAGTGGACAGCCGAAAGCATGCTATAAATGTGGATCTCAGACACATCTTTCTAGTGTATGCGACCTGCCATGCTATGACAACTGTGGGGAAGTGGGTCACGTCACTATGCAGTGTGCTAATCACTCTAGGTGCGATCTTTGTGAGGAATACAGGCATGTTTTCGGAGAATGTCCTTGGGCTGCTAAGAATAAAGCATCTTGTATTAGTCCAGATTTATTAATACAGAAGGCTCAGGGTGCTGCAAGCTCTCCCCTTTGTTCCTCCCCCACATTCCCTTCCTCCTTTCTTCACCTCCTCTCTCAAAAAATAAGACTACTGGTATAGACCCCTCTGCCATGAATCCTTCTATTGAGCCTGTTAAAATTGACCAAACTCTTGGTTCAGGTTCGGTGAAGGATATGGCATCTTGTATGGGCCCACCTGACCCCTTGGAATTTCCTCCAGTGTGCTATATTGACAATGCATCAGCTGTTTCTGGGAAAGAGTCCAAGAATTTGGTTCCTGGGTCCCCTCTGCCTCGGTGCAGATCATCGAGACATTTACATCCCAAAACTCCACCATCTGTCCCCACTCTAGAAACCAGTCATTCCTATGCGGCCTTGTTTACCCCATGGGGGACACAGAGATGGAGTTGGGGAACTCGGACTCCCAAAAATCCTCTTTATCTACTCTATGACAACCAGTAGATAATTATAAAGAGAAGAAAATGAAAAAAAAGAAAACATAGAGGTCAGTTTGGAATTTCTATAACTTGCAATGCGGTTGTCCTGGGGTTCTCTTAATACCCATAGCTTGCTGAATACTATGAAATGGCAAGCACTTTTTCATTATATACATGGTTTGCAGATTTTGCTTTGCTTTTTACAGGAAACTTGGATGCACTCGATAGAACAGTTAAACTCTTTCCAGTGGGATTGGGTGTGGGGTTCTTTTTTTTGGTCTTTTGGAATGGACACAGCTGATGGCATAGGCATATTATTTACCTCTTTTGCATTTACACTGCATAATTTAATAGACTTAATACCAGGTAGAGTTTTGATATTGGATGGGAAATGGCATAATGTATGCTGTCGTTTTATTAACATATATAATCCACAAACCAAGGCCGATAGAGTGGCCTGTTTAAAAGCTATTCAACCCTTTTTGGTGACAACAGTCAAAGTATTATGGGGCAGAGACTTCAATTGCACAATCATTGACTCACCTAAACAGAATTAAAATATTTATTGCGACTCAAATGCGCTGGCTAAAATTGTCAAGTTGGCTAGTCTCATTAATTGCATTTCTTTTTCCTCTCATGGGCTCCAATATTCCTTTGTAAAAGGGAAAATGTATTCCTTAATAGATTATATGTTAGTCTCCCCTTCTATGCAGGTAAATTCCTTTGAAATGATTCCCAGTGAATATTTGGACCATTTTTTTTTATTATGCTCCTTTAAGTCTCTAGGCTCCCCTGAGTTTCGGCAGGTGAGGTAGAAACTTAACACCTCTGTCTTAGAGTTACCTCATATTCAGCTGGGGTAAAATATATTTTAAAAGCCAGATTATCAGTGGCCTTCCTTTATTCTAATCTAGGGGATTGGTGGCTGGAGACCAAGAAGGATTTACTTAATTGGTTTAAAAAACAAGGGGTAAGGGCTAAAAACCATAATATTTTGAAATACCTGTCTCTTAGGCAGCAGCTTCAGAGACTTACATCAGTGGCATATACCTCTAGATATGATTATTCTGATCAAATTACCAAACTTAAGGAGAGTATGAAGATTTTTTCAGTACGATAGGGCTAAGACCCTACAGGCTATACTTACCAATGGTATAAAAAAAATCCACTATAGGGGATCCCTTCGAGATGTGTAAAAGTTTGAAGGATTCTTCCACTCTTGGCTCTTTGAAAAGGCCTGATGGCTCTATAGCCACATCTGCGGTACAGTTAAGGGCATTAATTATAGACCACTTTCGGTCTTTAGAACCCTCTTTCCCAATCCTAGATAAAACTATGACCTCGTATTTACATATGATTCACTCCCATTCTGAGTTGGCAGAGACCTCTAAATTATTAGAACCTATTTCTCAAGAGGAAATTGTAAATGTTATTTGGAAATTAAAACCAAATTTCTCTCCAGGAACGGATGGTCTTTCTAATAGTTTGTATAAAGCTTTTCCTGTTGAATTGAGTCCATGTTTTTTTATTTTGTTTAGATACCTTATACAGAATTCAACTATTTTTCCTTCATTTTCTGACGGATTACTAATCTACTTATTTAAATCAGGGGATAGACCAGATATTAAGAATTGGCGGCCTATCACTCTACTAAATTCCGACTATAAGATTTTTACTAGTATACTGAACAATAGGTTAAAATATTATGCTAAATTAGTAATTTCTCCCTACCAATTCTGTGGAATTCTAAATAGATGGATACAATCAGCATTAATGGTTATACGTGATGTTATTGAGCACCTTTCTTTATCAAGTATTTTAAGTTGTATGGTTATTGCAGATTTTGACAAAGCATTTGATAGGGTACATTTACCCTTTCTTTTTTTAACTCTGGAGCATTATGGGGTTCCAATGCAACTGGTTAAGCTCATTGAGATACTTTATAAATGTAATATTGTGTTTCCTTTTTTGAATGGACACACAGCAGAAAGTTTCCACCTTTCTACAGGGGTACATCAGGGTTGTCCCCTAAGCCCTCTCCTTTATATATTTTCATTGGATCCATTTTTGCAGCAGTTAACTACATTCCAGCACTGGACTGGAATTCCAGAGACTTTGGCTAAAGATCATCACCTTGTATTACAGGCTTATGCAGATAATTTTGTATTATATTTTTCAGATCAATTATCTGTTCCTATTTTTTTGAAAGCCTTTGACTCTTTCTCGAAAGTTTCCAATGCAAAATTAAATCTGCATAAAACAAAAGAGTTGTTTATTGGAGCAGCTGGGCCAGTTGAAGTCATACAAAAAGGTATTTACATTTCCCGAACCCCTCTTAAAATTTTGGGTATTCTGTTTGGTCCCCAAAATATGCCAGTGAGTAACTGGGAAATGGCCCTCCAGGTGATGGAAAATAAGGTAACTAGGTGGAAGCAGTGGAAACTTTCTAAGTTAAAACACATACAGGTGATTAAACCATTTCTTTTGCCTGGACTACAGCATGTGGCCATGGTTTTCCCTCTCCTGGCTCATTTAGAAACAAGAATTTATAATGTATGTTTTCAAATGCTTTGGGGCAACTGCTTGAACCCTGTTAAGAGGTGCTATACTTACTTAGGTACAAAATCAGGAGGTCTTGGGATGGTGGATCCTGTTGTTTTTGTATATTCTTTATTTTTTATGAGTTCGGTTAAAAGTGTTTTAGGTTCAACGGAAGGGATTGAGATAAGTTGGATTTCCAGGTCACTGGGTAAATATATTTTGAATTGGCACATTTTGGCCCCTAAATTGAATCCTCATATCCATATTCCACAGTATTTTTGGTCTGCTGCTCAAAAATTATATAGATGGAAAATCATGAAAGAGATGATCCTACATAATGATGTAAAGCATTTTTACCAATTGGTAATGGCAACTTTGTACCCTGAAGATCCATGCTTTAAAAATTGTCCTTCTGCCCTCAATCCCAAGGTATTAGTACAGTTGAATTGCATCAGATTGCCTCAATTTCAATGGGAAACACAGTGGTTAATTTTCTATGGTTGCCTAAATGTTAGGGGTAATGCCAAATATAAGGCAATAGAGGAGCGGAATTGTCCCTATTTAGATTGCATTAATGTTGAAGAGACAATGAACCAATTTTTCTTTCAATGTTCTTATTCAAAGGGGTTGTGGGCTTATTTGGCAGCCTTATGGGGTTTCAAATGGTTGGCCTTTATTACGCATGATGTATTGATTCTTGGGCTTTACTCAGGAAAGCGTTTGCATTTTCATGACGGGACACTGTCTTTATTTTTCTGTTGTTTAAGATACTATTTATGGCAAGCTAGGTGTCAATGGGTAATCTGTCAAAGAAAAATGCCCTATATTTGCATTAGTGTATTGATTTCAAATGAACTCTCAAGAATTTATTCTCAGAATGCACAGAGGTTGCTACCAGCTAAACTCCGGAGGTGGTGGAAAGGGTTTCTACACTTTATAAAGTTTAAGTAATTTAGTTTTTATTTCCTGATTTATTATTTTGTCTCTGGGGTATATAGGATTTTGTTTTTGGTACCTGGATTTACTTAAATTTTCTTCTTACATACTGTGATTTCACTGTGTTGTTGTTTATGTTTATTTTTCCAATAAAAACTCCCCTACTCTTTTCGATAAGTGCCATGGGATCTTTAACATTCACCTGAACTACCATCAATCCAGGCAGGTGGGACCTTGGTTTAACGTCTCATCTGAAAGATGGAACCTCAGAAGTGCAGCACCCCTCTCATGCTGCACTACAGTGCCAGTACTGGGATATTAACCCAAGTGCCAGATGTGGGAACTGAACCCACAGCCCTCTGATCTCCCAGCCTCAGAGATGAGTGTGCTACCTACTGAGCCACTGACACTGTAAAGGGAGGGTATAGGGAGAACACTGACAAGGAGGACTGAGTCAAGACCAGCAGCATGGCCACTGATGTTGGAGATGTGTTTAGGTTTTTACAGACTTTTTCCAAGTTGTCCATTGATGGCATTACTGATGTTTGTCACTGCATTACATTAATATAACTGGTGTTGGCCGGCCTGGTGGCACTAAGGGTTGAGGCGCTGGATGCCACACCTCACGCCATACCGGCGACTGGAGTTCGGGGACAGACTCTAGGAGCTGAGGGTCGGCAGGGGGAGGAGAGCATTGAGCATCCAGAGGACTGCTCTCCTCTCCTGGGATGGGGTATCAGGGATGCCTCCCTCTGTAGCGGCTCCCAGTGGAGACCGGGGCACTACAAGAAGTGGGACCACTGAGGGGGCAAGGTGATAACAGACATCAGCGAAGGGGGTGGGATCATGCCCTCGATGCAGACATCATTGCCTGTCTGTGCCTCGGGGAGAAAAGAGAGGAGGAAAACCCCCCTACTGCCAGGGAGGCAACGACAAGACTCCAGGGGCCAAACCCACATGCCCATTGCCAGCCCTGACCTGGACTTGACTCTCTGTGGTCCCCACCTCCTCCCAAATGGATCCAGTGGGAGGAAGGACACAGCACTCAATTCCTTGGTCAGGGGAGGGGTTCAGGCAGGGCAGTAGAGGTGAGGTTGAGTGGGTCTGCGCAGACAGATTCCCCAGTATGCCAGTGACCAGGAGGGAAATAAAGTCTACATATATATATATAATTGGTGTTACACCATAGAGTGGCAGTGGCCACTGCCAGTGAATAAGCAATTCAGTAATACAGCACATCCATTTATATATGTTCATACTGCATGCCAACCTCATGCAGGATGCATCAGGACTTCCAGGTTGGGTGTCATTGCCTCCTGGTACAGGATTAGGCTGGGATGCCAGGTGAGGTGTCCTTGTCATGGTCTGCTGGGACTTGGGAATAGGGCTGATGGATGGGGGTCATGATCTGCTGGTACTGGGGGGCTGGGCTGTTGGGTGAGGGTCACAGTCTGCTGGTATGGGGGCTGGTCTGCCAGGTGTGGGCATGGTCTGCCAGCATGGGGGGCAGAAATGCTGGGGAGAGGGTTATGGTCTGCTAAGCATGAGGGGTTGGCTGGGGGGTCATTTTCTGCTGGTGCGGGGGGGCTGGGCTGCCATGTGGAGGTTAAAGTCTGCCAGTATGGGGGCTGGGCTACCAAGCAGGTTTTATGGTTTGGCTGCATAGAGGGGGTCTGGGCTGCCATGTGTGGGGTTATGTTTTGCCAGCATGGAGGATAGCTGGGCTACTGGGATGCTTGGGCAACCAGGGGGACCACTGTCTACTGCACACATGTGGGGCATGGTCACTAAGCACCAGACTGGTGTGTTGGTGGTGCCTGTGCCATGGCATATGTGGCATGGTATATGCCATCCATGAAATTCATGTTTTGGACCACACATTCTGTGCCTGTGCATATTACAGCAGGGTTTTCTGTGGCATAGGATGCCACTCACCATGCAGATGTATTCTGCCTCCTGTATGCATGTACCTGTGAGGTGCACTTGCTGGTATATGGCCACGCCCCCTCCTTTATGTATAAGCCTTGTGCTGCATACATGTGCACCTGTCACAAGCGTCTGCCAGTGTGCAGTATACTGTATATGCATGCTATGTGTGGGTTGGCCATGCATTTCTAGGACGTATCCCCTCTCATGGTGCTGTTGTGTGCTGCATACAGGCATATACTTGTTTGTGAGAAGGCCCCAATATGTGGACCAGGCATCAACCCCAACACTATGACAACACGCTTATCAATCAATCAATCAATCAATCAAAATCTTTATTTATTCAGGCGAGCATCATTTAGCATAGCTCATTTACAAGATGGACCTGATTGGTCATAACAATATAAAGGTACAATTTTTTTACACAAATACAAGATATAGATTGAATACAAAAACAAGGACATTATAAATGAACAAAAAGCAAGAACATTCACATATATACAAGGCAATGAGCCAAAGAAACTGGGTTATAATAAAAAGGAGCAAAATAAGACAATAATGAAAGATTAAAGCGAGGGAGGTGGGATTCTGGGAATAAGGTCAGGTATGAGTTAAGTGGGTGAAGGCTACAAAACAAATTAAGGGTGGAAGTGTGAGGGAAAAAAGGTGTGGGAGAAAAAAGTGGGTTGTGGTAGGACTAGGCCTTGTGAAAACAGTTGCATGGCTCTGGAAAGAGACTAGTGTATAGCTTTTTGAAGGATGTTAATGGAATGAGTGTATTCAACTTCAGGATCTTTTGAAGAGAGTTCCAAATAAGTGCTAGAGAGTAGCTGATTGCTGCCCTCCCATGCCGGGTACAGGTAATAGGTATCTTCAGCATGATGAGTTTGTTGTTCCTTAGGTCATATGGTCTGGATATGACCTTGGTAAAACAATCTGAAATGTAGGATGGTAATTTGTTTGTTAGAGCTTTGTAGATCCATAGAGCAGCATTTTGTTTCTTCTATGATGAAGGGATGTCCAGCTGACTGCAGTATAGAGAGACAGTGGTGGGTGCTGAAAGGAAGGTCTGTAATGAATCTAAGAGCTCTATGATACAAGGTATCCAGCTTGCTTAGTGGGAAAGGGAGCAGTGACTATACAGGAAATCAGCATAATCAATGAAGGATAGGAATGATGCCAGGATTAATCTTTTGTTTAGAATCTCTGGTTAGGTAATGTTTTATTCTGTAGAATAGGCCAAGTCTCTGCCTGAGCTTCTTCAGGAGTTCTTCAATGTGGCTAGTGTAGTCAAGTTTATTGTCAATCCAAACCCCAAGATATTTAAATTTATCCACATAGTCCAGACTTTCACCAAGGATGGTAGATAATTGGGGAAGGGTGTTTGGTGTGAGAGTGGAGGAGAAGCTTTTGGAGGAGAAGAACATGGCTTTCGTTTTCTTGGCATTCAGTAGGAGTTTCTTTTCTAGTAGTTTGTGCTGCAGCAGAGAGAACTCAGATTGTAAAAGTTCACAGGCTTTTGATGGTGTAGGACTACTGACATATAGGACAGTATCATCTGCAAAAAGGTGAATATTAGATTTGGTGAGGTTGGAATCAATATTATTGCTATAAATGGCAAAGAGGATAGGGCCCAGGATGGAACCTTGTGGTACACCTCTTAGGAGTGGTTTTGAGGTAGACAGGTCACCTTCATTATTTACATGCTGTAGTCTACCAGAGAGGTAGCATCTGAACCATTGAAGAGAGACTGAGTCTAGGCCTATGGAGTGTAGAGAGGAGATTAGTAGTTCATGGTCCACAGTATCAAAGGCTTTACTTAAATCCAGAAATACAGCACAGATATTATTCTTTTGTCTAAATCAGTCTGCCAATCATTAGTGACTTTTGCTAAGGCAGAGATGGTGCTGTGCATGGATCTAAAACCAGATTGAGCTGGATTAAGCAGATTATTGGTGTCAAGATAGGCACTTAATTGGCTGTTCACTAGTTTTTCAAGCATTTTGGACAATACTGGTAAGATGGATATGGGCCTGTAGTTATTGAGGTCCATGGGGTCACCTGCCTTGAGTAGAGGAAACACTTGAGCTGTTTTCCAAATTGCAGGAATAGATCCAGTGGCTAGTGACAAATTGAAAAGGTGAGTTGGGGGCTGCTAAGGTGTGCAGAGCAATTTTAGAAAATAGGGTCCAGAGAGTCTGCACCTGCGCTTTTAGTTGTATCCAAATGGAGTAGTAGGTCTTCTACTTGTTTTAAAAGTATAGGCTTAAAGGAAAAAGTGGAAGTGGCCTTATGTGCCTCAGTAGACTGGAAGTTTAATTGTGACCGCAATAGATTTGCTGGAGAGGAGTCGAATGCTAGGCGGCTGTAGTGAAATGGTTGTTGAAGGCATTCAAGATTTCTTGCTTGTTAGTGATATCCACATTGTTTAGGTGCACTTTGGGTGGTAAGACAGGGTAGAATCTTGTCCTAGGATCCCTTTATGGTCCCCAGAATCTGGCAGGGTTATGGTAGGAGGCATCCAGTTCTGCTGTATAGAAGCAGCATTGGCATGTCTCACTTTTTTTGTGCAGGAGTTTCTGGCTTTTCTGAATTGAAGCCAATCATTTGGGTCTTTAGTCTTTCTTGCCCTTTTCCAGAGCTTGTCCCTAGCAAGCAATGCGGATTTAAGGTCAGCAGAGAACCATCAACAGGTTTTGAGCTTGGTTCTGACACTGGAGAGAGGTGCATGTATGTTGAGGGCACTAGGGATAATGTCATTTAAGACTTGTAGAGCTATCTCTACTGAAGCTGTGAGATAGAAATCTTGCCAGCGCGTGGTGTGACACAAATCATGGAGGTATCCTGTGATATTAAGGTTCTTTTTAGACCTTCTTGGGAAAAATTTTGCTGGGTTGGATGGCTTGAATGAAGATCTTATACCAGCTATGGGACAATGATCGCTTATGTCACTAAATAGCACTCCAGCATGAGAATACAGGTGAGGCTTATTGACCAGCATAATGTCCAGAAGTGTGCTGTTATTTTTGTTTTTTGGGTTAATCCTTGTTGGTTCTTTAATTAATTGAGTGAAGCCATGAGTGTCACAAAAGGATACTAGGGGTGCGGATGCATTGGCTAGCCAATTTAAATTCAGGTCACCTAAAATGATGGTGTCTTCTGGGCCTAATTTAATTATAGTGTCCAGGTGTGATAGGAGTTTTAGGCCTGCTGAGGGGGGCCTATAGCAACCAATCAATTGAAAAGCTGACATATTGGGAAGAGATATTTTAAGGGATAAGCATTCGAATTCCTTTGACTGTGATGTAATATTGAGGCTGGATGCAGAGATATTTGCTTTAACATAAATGGCCACTCCACCACCCCTGGATGGACGATCAGATCTGAAGAGCTGATAGTTGGGAAGATTTATTTCTCTGTCATTTGTTGCAGATTTAAGCCATGTTGTGGAGATTACCAGAAAGTCAGGTAAGGTGTGTGCAACCCAGGCCTGTATTAATGAGAACTTTTTTAGGAGGCTGCAGACGTTGATATGAAGAAAACGCAGGCCTTTTATGGAGGTCAAGTCGGCTGGGGAGATAGAGCTTTCTGTGGGTCCAGGATTGGTTTCAACAGTGCCAGCACAGATCAGCAGGAAGAGAATTAATTTAATGAGGGCTTCAAGTGATAGACGGAAGGAATAGCCAGAGGATTTTCTCTTCTTGATTGGGGTCCAGTGTTTAGAGGGTCTTGAGCCTGCTCTGTGGTTAGATAAATTGCCAAATAATATCAGCTTAATGGACAGGCATAGGGGGGCTGTGTACTGCCAAGAGTGGAGTTGGGGGCTTATGAAATATGGAAATGGATATGAGCCTTTTGTGGGATACCCAAGGATTATTGTGTAGAAGGCGTAGTATACTTGAGGAAATTGAAGACATCCACTTTGGAAAAAGAGGGGGCCAGCTTGAGTAGCCTTTGGGCACCAGGGCATGGGCTGTTTCGGCTCCTTCTCAGGATGGAGGAGGTGAGGGGCAGAGCAGCATTAGGAGTAACAGCAGCATGGTGGAGGATAGGTAAGAGTTAAAATACTAATGGTGGTGTGAGGAGTGGCGCATGGTATTGGCTGGGAATTAGTTATGGGCAGAGAACAGAGTTTAGGAGGAAGGAGTGTATAAAGAAACACCCAAGAGGGGGAGGGGTGGGCAAAAATTTTGTGGCTTTCCGCATCTTTCTGGCTGTCTCTTCGCCTGTCTCCCTTCAGCTTGGCGGTCGCCGCCCGCCTGCTGGTGGCTCGGAGCCCCTACGGTCACTGGGTGCTCGAGGGCAGGACCGCTGAAAAGGAGGAGACAGAGGAGAGGGCAGTCAGAAAAAGGACTTAGATTGCAGTAATCAAGAGATTCTGCAACTGGTGTTAAAAAAGATTTGCACAACAAAGACTGGGGGGGGGTCGGCGCCTATGCGTCTAGCCCAGCACAAGTCCCACCAAAGGACTGTAATCACAGAAAAGCAGTAAGCTGGCAAACATTTTACAATTTTACAAAAATAAAGGCAAAAACAGCTCTTTTTTGGAGAAATTAGCTAAGAAAGAGCAGAAATCACGGCCAGTTTTGGAGGTGCAAGCAAAGCAAAAGTCTATGGGGAAGGCACACCAATCAGAAGCAAGGCTCAGCTGGCGGTCGCCTTCCGATTGGCTACGGCTTTCCCGTACCTTTCTGGCTGTCTCTCCTGGCCTCCTGGTTTCCTTTTCAGCTTGATGGTCGCCGCACGCCCGCTGGCAGCTCGGAGCCCCTACGGTCACTGGGTGCTCGAGGGCAGAACCGGCTGAAAAGGAGGAGACAGAGGAGAGGGCAGTCAGAAAAAGCACTTAGATTGCAGTAATCAAGAGATTCTGCAACTGGTGCTAAAAAAGATTTGCACAACAAAGACTGGGGGGTTCGGCGCCTATGCGTCTAGCCCAGCACAAGTCCCACCAAAGGACTGTAATCACAGAAAAGCAGTAATCAGGCAAACATTTTACAATTTTACAAAAATAAAGGCAAAAACAGCCCTTTTTGGAGAAATTAGCTAAGAAAGAGCAGAAATCCCGGCCAGTTTTGGAGGTGCAAACAAAGCAAAAGTCTATGGGGAAGGCGCACCAATCAGAAGCAAGGCTCAGCTGGCGGTCGCCTTCCGATTGGCTGCGGCTTTCCCGTACCTTTCTGGCTGTCTCTCCCGGCCTCCTGGTTCCCTTTTCGGCTTGGTGGTCGCCGCCCGTCCGCTGGCGGCTCAGAGCCCCTATGGTCACTGGGTGCTAGAGGGCAGGACCGGCTAAAAAGGTGGAGACAGAGGAGAGGGCAGTTAGAAAAAGCACTTAGATTGCAGTAATCGAGAGATTCTGCAACTGGTGCTAAAAAAGATTTGCACAACAAGTATCATTCCACACTCTTATGCTTCTTTAAAAGTGACATGAACATATGTTCACATTATTTATATAGTCACAATTTCTCTTGTAGGGATGCCTGTAAAATACCAAATGGATGCTCTGCCTCTTTACCTTATGTGTCTGTGTGAGATTGATTGCACCTAGAAATTCTTAACATTCTTTGCTTGTTGAGTGTATGGCTTGTAGTGTGCAGTGTGACAGTCTAGGAGAAAATCTGAAAGGCGGAAAAGGTAATTTTTTTTTGGTTGAATAGCTGCATGTGCACTGTAAGTTGTGTATGAATGATATTAGGAAATATTTTACTAAGGTTAGCTGCATCATCTGTATGCATTGTGTGTGTGTGTGGTCTTTGCCGTCTTGGCATGCTTCAGAGGCTAAACCAATCCATGAGATTTTAACTAAGAGCCAGACATTTTCTGCCTGTTTTGGTATGGTGTGTATTACAAACCTCACTGGGAAGGGCATCCTTTCAAAATAGTTAGTCACTGGGAAACAGCTGTAAGGTTTTGTGATAAAAATGGCAAAAAGTTACAAAAGGAACAAACAAGGTCCACTAGTGTGAGTGCAGTCAAAAACTACATGGTAACTCACATGTGAGACTATATATCTGACCATGCTCAGTGTGGTCAAAATGAGCTAAACAGGGGACTTCTGGTTGAGACATGGCAGCATAACCACGCAAGGAATGAGGCTCCTCCATTACACCAACTAAAAACAGCATCTCTCTCCCGCTAATATTTAAGAAAAATACTTCAATCGGTAACATTAATTAACACACACTACAGGAGAGACATTTGAGCTAATAAACTTATCCCATCGGGGATATGATACGCCCAGAGAAGAACCGATACCACCTTCTACAAGATCTTTCAGAGGCCAAAAATAGCGGCCTACTAGACACCGATACACCCTCTCACACTGCCTCACAACCAGAACCCAAACATGGAAAAAGGGGCCAAAAGAAAGAGCCAATGCAAGAGAACTCACCAAGAGAGGCAATTCTTTTAACTATTTCTGAATTCAGATCAAAAATGTGAGACGCCCTGAGAGAGATACGCACAGACATGAGAGAATTACAAACACGGATAACCGAGGCGGATGCCCAGATTTCAGAAAATGCCAGCAAAATTGCCATTTTAGAAAGAGTAGTTCATTCAATGGCCGAGGAGCAGCTACTTTTTTCTATGAGACAGGAAGACGTGGAGAATAGGGGGAGACAAAAAGACATACGGCTATATGGGATCCCAGAGGGGGGAAGAGGGAAATTATCCAATCGCTTTCACAGACTACTTTCTATGCTTGACCCTGGATCTGGGCCCAGAATTTTGAATTGATATCAAGAGGGCTCATCGTGCACTTGGACCTTGCCTTTCCAAACCAGATGCCAGGCCAAGATATTTTGTAATCAAATTTCATCATTTCTATCAAAAAGATCAAATACTGTTCAGGGCGTGGCACAAACAGAAAGTAATGCTAGGAAACCGCCACATCATATTTGATAACAATTATGCACCTGCAACTCAGCATTTGAGAAGGGAATACTCCCCTTTGTTTCCCCCTCCTGCGAGCCAAAAATCTAAAATTTCGGACCCCCTATCCTGCAAAACTGTTGATCCATCTCCCTAATGGTCCTATCACCTATAATTCAGCATCAGAAGCCAAATCTGATTTACTTCAATGAGGTATAATTTCTAAAACTGACCCCAAATTGACATTAAAGAACTGGCAGCCACCCTCTGGACCCACTTCTCAAGATATAGAATGATTGGAGATCGGTGACCAGAAGTTACAAGAACTATTGGACAAAACGTGATCTTTTAGAAATCATACTCTTCAACCAGTCTGAGATGCCAAATACATAAGAGAGGTACAATTTTCTAGTTGGGTGTGGTGGACTGGGGGGGCGGAGGCAATCAGCCATGAACACATGATTGGGGGTTGAGAGTGACCTATTGCTCTCTGAAAGCACATCTACTGTATATACTTAAGGGCCTATAAGATACAAAAGGCCTCCTGTTGTGCACTATAGAGCACTCGTCTTTCCCCTCCTTCGATGTGGGGTGGCGATTTGGTTTTCCTCTCCCCTTCCCATAGGTCTTCCTTCCCACAACAGTGAACTCCCTCTCTCATACTCGTTTGCCAGTATGGACCTTTGATTAGCAGGAATTTACCCGATCCATTGCTAGGTCGTGTTGAAGGTCTATTTCACCCTGCTCTGGCTTCATCCCTTAAACAAAGCAATTAATGATGTATTTGAGAACAATGGGATTTCCAAAGTAACAGCTACAGGGAAAAGTTGATTTAAATGGTGACTTGGTGATGTTTTGCTTGGGGGACAGAACTGATGAGGGGAAAGAGAAATGAGCAAGCTGCATGAATCCTGGAGAGAACTATATGGCAGCATTGACTTCCTTTTGGGACATCAGCTGGGTCAGATTGGGGAACTGTCTCCAAGGGGTTACCTTCTCTTACCCTTAAATGAGGCGTTATGTGAACATACATATATCTATCTTTTATTCTATTTTTGATGAGATATAGAGATGGTCCCCTAGGAATTTAATCAATGAAAGAGGGAACTGTAAATTACTCAGTCAATATTAGTAATACAACACTAGAGGGCAGTGTAAACAAGTCCCTCAGAATTTATAGGCATATTTGGCCTGAAATAAATAGAAAGGGGACCTCAATGAGCATTATTTGTTAGATGTGAAACTGAGCAGGTTTCTTTTCCTTTTTTCTTTACACAAACTAGATAATTTATATGCTTCCCCATTAGGGGTAGGGTTGTTTCTTCCCCCTTTTTATTATTACTGGAGTGGGAGGAGCCCTTCCCTTGATCTTGAGAGATAGTTATGGTCTGACACCGTTTTAAGTCTATGTCCCACCACTACAGGACTGGGGCAGGATTCACAAAGAAGGCCAAAAATCCTGCAGCTGCAGGACAAAAGCCTGCAGCACTGCAGAACTTCAGCTGTGAAATATTCACAAAGGCATGTGGCACACATGCAGAATTCCACAAATAAGCTCATTTGTGGCATTCTGCATGTGTGGAAAATGCGCACATGTGGATCCGCAGCTGTGGGAGAACATAAAAAGAGCCTCAGGAGGAACACAGTTCACAACCTGAGGATCAAAGGAGGACAAGCAGGAGATTATCAAGGATGAATCCAAACCAGCAGCCACAGAGAAGCCAGCAGCATGCCACACAGCAGGGAGCTGAACAGCAGCAGCATGCCTACCAGTACATGCAACAGCATGGAGGACCAGCACAACAGCAGCACATGCAACAGTACCCAGGAATGGGGAATATAGGACAACCCACAGCAGAGAGATGGCAGCAGCTGCAGTACAGGTATGCACAGCAACAACAGACAGGTGTGTACAGAATGCAACAGGCACAATACCAACTGCCATACATCCCAGAGCCGCAGGTTCCAACACAACAGCTAGCCTATGCACGACAGGCAGCATTGTATGCACAGCAGGTGCAACAACAGCAGAACCTGCCCCAGCTGCAACAGCAGCCCCAGCAGACACAGCAGCAACACAGTACACCGCTACAGCCGGTGGTGCCACAACAGCAGGGCAAGCAGCCAGGGCCAGCCAGCAGCCAGGAAGACCAAACAGCAAGTGGCACAGTAAGCAGAGGCATACGGGCAGCAAACTGGACATCATGAGAGGAGGAGGTGCTGGTGCATGAGGTCGATGCCAACTATGATGTGCTCCATAGCAGGTTGACACCAAAGGCTGCCAAGGCCAAAATATGGGACAAAATCCACCAGAAGGTGAATGCAGTGGGTACAGCAAACAGGGATGTAAAAGCCCTAAAAAAGAAGCATGACAACATCAGATGAAGGGCCAAGGAGAAGCTGGCACAAATAAGATGGTCAAGTCAACAGACCGGTAAGTTAAACAGTTGTACAGCAATTATACAGCAGTGTCAATGTAGTTGTAACCACAAGGTAATCACTGTTGATGAGGGTGACCAGTGTTTAAGAAGTGAAATGTGATACAGACCCCACTGAAACAAGATGTGTTCCAGGATTGCATAGAACCTGGACCGATGCAACAGACATGTGTTCCCCTAGAAAATCAGACATAATGTTCAGTACCGTAGTAGCACAGTCCCTGCCAATTGTGTCTGAACAATGCATGGTCAGGGGGGTAAGGAATAGGGTGAGCCCATATGAGGATGACCCCAAACTAGGAGCCCTGGCTGATGGGGATGTAGTGAGAGAGACTGTCCAGAGGGACCTGTAGACCCTGGAGGGGTGGACAAGGAGGTGGGAACTGAGGTGCAAACCAGGGATGTGTAGGGTGCAGCATGTGGGGTCAGAGACCCAGGCCATGTCCACACCTGGGGGGGCACACTGCAAGCCACAACAAGTGAAAGGGAACTGGGGGTGGTGGTAGATGCCAGAATGGACAACACGGAACTGTGCAGAGGAACTGTGGCAAAAGCACACAAGAGTCTGGGTCACATGGCTAGGGGGAGTTTGTCCAGGAGGAGGGAGGTGAACCACCCTCTGTAGAATGCCTTGGGCAGGCTGCATCCTGAGTACTGTGTGCAGTGCAGGAGACCACAACACAAGAGGGATGTAGCACTGCTGGAGAAGGTCCAGAGGAGAGCAACCAGGATGATGCAGTGAATGGGAGGGAGGACCTATGAGGATAAGCTGGAAGAGTGTGGGCTGCATATGCTGGAGGAGAGGAGAGACAGGGTGGACATGATAGGAGTACTAAAAGATATAACAGGGATACACAGTGGTGGAGCCAAACAGATGTACAGACTACAGAAGGGGGCACAACCAGGGGGCATGAGTGGAAGCTGGAGGTGGGATATCACAGGGTGGAATGCAGGACACAGTATGTCACTGACAGGGTGTTGGGGCCATGGAAAGCACTGCCCTGGAGTCTGGTGGAAGAGGGCACAGTGGAGGACATCAAGAGGGGGTGGGACAGTGACAAGAGTAAACCTAGGCTGAAGTTGACCCACTCTGGGGTTGGGGGGGAAGCGAGCACCCGTCAGGGGTTGGCTACCAAGCAGACATGATAGACCAGGAGGGCCATTCCGCCTGCTGGCAGTACAGCAGTATGTCAGTATGTCACTATGTCAGTATCTTAATGTAGGGAAGGTGATGTAGTGGCATGCAACATACAGAGGACCAGTAGGATGTATGGATATAGAAATAAATGCAGGGCAAGAAGCATACAACATGGTGTACATCAGGACACAGTTGGCCATGTCAGGCCACCCCTGTGTAAGAAGGACAGGTGTCAGCCCGACTGACATGGGTACAGAGGTGACCTAACAGAACATGTGTCATATACACAACAGCAGGAAATGGGCAGCAGACATGGGTGTAGGCAGGGAGATGCCATGCACACCAAGGTGTGCAATATGATAAAAGGGGGGTAGCACATAGTCTATGACCTGCCACGTGTCCCATGAAATCTAACAAAGAAGATACTGTACCGGTCTGTAATGTCATTCATAGGAGTTGAAAGTAGAAGTACTGGTCACTATTACTCCCCTTGCATCCCAAGGACAATACAACCTGACAGGCTCTGGACTGGTATGTGGGTGTCACAGGGAACAATGCATGGCAGTCGTAGTTACCCATGCATGGCAACAACCACTGTCAAGGGATACAGAGGTTGTATGGATTGCACCAATGAGGCAACAAACATGCTCCTGGTGTACAGTTGTATATAGTCTGGCTACACTGGGGGGGGCACCCTAACAAGGGGGTATCAGTGAGTCCACACAGTGTGCAGAACCAAAATCCCTGGCTATGCCCCTGGCAGCTGAAATGGACAACACAGGCCATGCAGCCCTCCCTTGTACGCAGGCAGCTCCACATGCCAGCATACCACATGAAAGGTAGTGCAGATAGCATGCCCAGTACATGTGCCCTCCCAAGCCACCAGAAGGCACATGCTGCAGCACAGCACTGGGATATCTGAACCAGCACACCCACCATGACAGAGCATCACTGTGAGCAAACAGCATAGTTGAACAACACACAATGCCACACCCAGCACTGCATCCCGAATGTGTGCTTGGTAATGGCTGACACATACACTATACCCACACCACATGTATGTTCAGAAGGGAAACATGCAGCAGCACAATCAAAGTGCACCATATGCACAGGTTGCATGAACTTGGACCAACCATAACATGCAGCCTGATCCCAGTGGCAACATCCACAAACACATGTGTACAAATATGCACATGGGAGTAACGCAGCACAACCCAGAACAGGTGCCAACACGATCCTGTACAGGAAAGGCAAGTAAGACCTGTCCAGTACAATGTGCCCATAACTGGGAACAGACATCTGACAAATGCCAAATAACCCAGTCATAGAATGTAGTGCAGAACACAGTATCAGATGCACAACAGCAGGAAGAGTGTGTGAGCCTGGTCCACACACACATGCACACTGCACAACACAAGCAAACAGCAGCCAGCAGCAGGTACACAGCACATGGTCAGGTAGAGGTAGGGAGAGCTGGACATGGCTACAGAAAGGCAGACCTGGCAGCCATACGCACATGTGTGTAACAAACCAATGCACACTGTAATAGACATCCGTTGCAGTGAGACCAACAACACCAAACAAAGTGTGACACACGCAAAAGTGATAATGTCTGCCAACAAGGGTACAGCCAAGGCAGTACAGAAACATGTCACTGTCCCAGACATCACAGAAAGACAGGCCGGTGACACCTGTACAAAGCATCTGTGTGATGAGTACAACACAAATGAAGGTATGATGCATGGTGCCCTAGCTGAGAACAGTGTTCACCAATACGCACCCACGAACAGTGAGGCAGTCTGTACCCTGTATGACCACAAAACCCACCATAACATGAATGCAGTTGGAGATATGTCCTGCCACACTGTGGTATTAGGTATCCACATATGTACAGTATGGGTGCTGGCTGGATACAGTGAACAAGCATTGGACAAACGTGTCACTCTAGTAAAGATGTGTCAATCCCCACACGTGGAGGAGCCCGGGATGTCCCCACACTCACCGACGCTGAAGAGAGGGTAGTGCCTCACCTGCAGGAGGTGAACATCAGTGGAGTCAGCCAGATGGACACCTTAAGCATGCATCTACAAGTGGGAGGTGTGTACACACATCTGTAACATATACATGACATGCATAGCGTAATACGGTTGGTGCCACATGCATGTGGCTGGGATGTGTCATGCTGTGTGGCGTGCTGTGTGTGAAGGAAGCTGTAAAAACTGTACATATGCAAGGGGATGCAAAAATGGAATGTACATGGATGTATGGCTACAGAATGCTGACATGAGCATGACACATGCCATATGTGAATAACTAAGTGGGAATGCATGATGAGGGGTAATAGCAATGGATAGAGAGACATGAACATGAGACAAAATGATGCTGCAAACCATGTCCAACAATGATGGCAGAGAACAACATTGTGGGCATGACCATGAACCGGGAAGGACTGGGACAAAGAGCCAATGAACAGGGAATGATGCAGTGAAGTAACAGCAGCACAGCACATAGATGGTGGGACATGTAGTATGGTGACTGGTGGGTGTCATTGATCTGTAAGCAACATGTAACACACATAACTGGGTGGGGGCATGTACACATGCAGGTGACAGGAAGCAGTGGGTGTGGGCAGCAGCAACACAGCAGACAGGTCAGCATGAGAACACTGCTGTGACGGTGTCTGCAGGTACACGACCACATAACAGGGAACAGGGAATAGATGACCAGTACTGTCAGAAACACATCACCACACATTGTCAGACACAACATACACATGGGTGGAAACAGTGCAAATGTGAAGGGTACATGTGCCACGCACACACACACACACACACATGTCAGCATGGTGAAGAGGGGGAAACAGTGACATACATGCCCAACCTCTGTCCTGGATGCAACAAGGAGGTGAGGCATGGATGTATGTCAGAGACACAGGTAGACCAGAACACTAAACACACTAAGCACTCAATGTCATACCATTCATGATGTGTGATGAACACACAACTGGACAGGGTGAGAGGGTGCACAATGCAGAAGGTATGGAATGGCACAAGGATCAACGTATGTGGATATCGTAGGACCCACAATATTTTCCCACATGGGAGGCCAAGCAATATGACCAGTAGGCCTGTCCCAGGACAGCAATGGTAGCACACATGTAGGGATCTGCCACTGGGAAGAAGGTAGGGTGTGTGTGCAAATGTGCCATAGCATGAGCAATGTGAAGTGCAAAACCGGTTGCAATAGGGAGCTGGCCACCAGTGGGTGCGCTGCATTGGCACCAATAGCTACACTGCAGCAGTGAGGTACAGTAATGTAGGGCAAGCAACAGCTGACAACATGCTGTCCCTGGGTGGTGGATACCGACAAGGTGGGGTATACCAGGAGGGATATACATTTGAAGTGGGACACACAGGCCAAGGGCTGGCAACAGTGACAGAACACAGGAGGCATGGAATGCTGGCAGCAAACATGAACCATCTAATGCCTGTGGACATGAACACATGTAGATGCTGGCATGAACATTCACACAGGATATGGATGACAGGGAGCAGACAGGGAGGTGAACCATCAATGACACAGCATTGTACATGGGCTAGTACTGTCACCATGTCACCCACCATGTATTCCAATGGTATGTGGTTCCTAGCGCATGCCACCACCAACACCACAACCACCACAAACACACCACAGGCACAAGGTGCACATCAGGCATGTGCCCATACCAACACAAGGCATGGCAATACACAGAGCTCTGTGTAACACACTGTGGCCTGCACCTGAGAGAGACTGTAGCAATGGGATACACGTGGGCCACAGTGCAGATACTGGAAAAGTACTTGGGCACAGGAACACACAGTGCAGCTGGACATGATAATGACCCTCACATACTGCAAGGGATACAACAATGTCCAATAGCAAAGCAGTTGCCTGACTATGGGATGTGCACAAACAAGGGGGCAGAAGTGGTAGATGGGGGGATCAAACAGAGGTGAAAGTAGCAGGTAAAATGTCATGGGGATGGTGGTAGATACATGTAATGGCTGTACTGGTGTGGGTGCTGAGTCAAAGACACTGGGTGAAGCCAAGTATCTATGTGTGAGACCGTAGGCAATGATAATGGGTGGTAGGAGGAACCAGGCAGATGTGTCAGTAGCATTTGCAGCACATCCATTAACCAGGGGTGTGGGAAGGCCAGGTGGTAAATGTGGTCCACCCCTGCTGCAAGGTGAATGCTGCAATGTAGAACAGGGGATGGCAATGTGCACTGTTCATGCGGCAGGTGTGTATGCAGAGTGGCAAATACTGTAACTGTACAATGATGATGAGTCAAAGCACAGATAATGAATGGCACACATGGCGCATGCACAAGTGTTCAGCGCACAACAGTGTGATGTGGGGATGTGGGCAATTGTGCAAGCACATACTGTGGATGCATGTGTCACCACCACACATGGGTCTGTTCTGTAAGTGCACTGTGATGCACCGTGCAGTGCAGTGTGGCAGCTTGAGCTGCAGCATCACATGTGACTAGAACAACACCAAAAGAGGTGGCGGCATGTGCAATGCAGTGTGTGCTGGACAAACATCACTGAAGAACTGTACAGCAATGTGCCACAACACGCATGGCAACACTGTACACATGCATGATGCTGGCTGAGGTGGAATCACTCAGGTGTGCAAACATGAGCATCCAAATAAGGGTGTACTGGAAATATGGGTACTGGCCTGATGTGATGGACACCTGGACCCAGCAGTACATGCCTGACACTGGCATATGTCCAGCAGGGGTAGGTGACATGGAAGGCAACCAAACACACACAGTAATGGCCACAACATATCCATAGGGACAGCAGATACTGGAATGATAACAACAGGGCTACGATGTGCATAGCAGAGGATGTGCCATGGGGTCCCATCATGGTGTCCAGGTGTGCACAGGGATGTGTGGACAATACTGTGTATAGAGATGGCAGCATCCACACAGGGTGGGGCATATAGTGACACATGTGCCATGATTCACTGCCCCACTGTGCAATCCCAGCAATAGGATGATAACAGTAGATATCGAGACACAATGGAGTGAATAGGCAATGTCATAGGCGGTAAATGTATGGAATGTGAAATGAGGAGAAACAGAATGAGGTGTGGGAACACATGGATAACCACAGCAATACACAACACACAGCAACACATGTCAAGGCACAACAGCATGGTGAGCACTGCAGCTACACATGTGCCTGGCACCCTGCTCCCAGATGTGTACAGCTGCAAGGGGGCTGCGAACACAGGAGCAACAAACACACCATGGGGGTGTGTGTGCACATTTGTAGGGAAACACAGATAATGGTTGGCCATGGTCTGCTATGCACATACTGCACAATGCACTGTGTACATGCACTAACATACAGACTAACTGGCAGCAATGCCTGCAGAAGAGGCATAATGGTCAGACTAGTCCATGTGTATACCAGCGGCCGCACTGAGGGCAGATATGTCTTCACATCCCCCACAGGTGTAATGATGTCCCCAGTCACAGATGCAGCAGCTGCAGTGGACCTTGTCAGATGCCCCCCCAACTGTCCCAACCCCAGTCAACCCAGCCACTGTCCTCACCTATAACAGCACCCCTGACAGAGCATTCCATGGTGCAAACACCCTTCCAGTGACAGGACACCCCACCCATGCCCCTCTGTGCCTACCCCCAGCCAACTGACACATGTGTGCAGCTGCCAACCCCCTTGGGGCACCCTGACTGTGCCCCTGTAATGATCTCTGTCACATCCCAGAGCCCTCTGGCATGTCATCCCTGACCATCCCCCCAGGGTGTACATCCAAGCCCCCTGGGCCCCACCACATGGGTCCACACTCTAGTCCCTGGACCATGTATGTTGCCCTCCACTGGATCCTCCCTAGGAATGTAACATCCCTCTACAAATTTCACCATATCTGCACACATACCTCAAGGTGTTGCAAAACCAACCCATAGTACAAGGGTAGAAACACTGCCACCCCTCTGGAGGTGGTCCCCATGGTGATGTAGACCAGCATCCTAGATACCCTTGCTGCTGCCCACGTACATGTCTGAGGAGTGTAGCATGACAACTACCACTACCCCCATGGCCCTCTCACACCACAGCACTAGAATAACATACTCACCCAGCATATACCCATGGCCAGTAAACCGTCTCCCAGGTACAGAAATGTGCAGCTCCCTGCATGAACCCCCAGTGCCCTGACACTGGACCACCCTGTCAGAGCCTCCAGATTCGCCTGCAAGGCCATACACCTCACCCCCACAGCCACCACTGCACTCAGCCCTGAGTCATATGCAAATGGACAGCATCCACACCTGTGCATCCGTCCCATGACTGAGACATAGATGTGACCAGGGTGGATTCAGCACTGGCCCCTGTGCCAACACAGTAATAACCCACTCTGGGGATAAGGCTAGCCCCCCAACACCACACAGTGAGTATGCACAGGGTGCCTAAACCAATCCACTGAACACCTGTCTCCCCACCCCATATCCATCAGTGTAGCCAGCAGGCCATTGTGGCGTACAGACTCAAATGCATGCTGAAGTATGAAAAGGGGATTCCACTCCCCGCTACCCCAGTCCTGGGCCCCTGGCACCCAGACATAGACATACACAAGGGTTGTTCAACACATTCATCCTGTGCCAATCATCCAACTACCCAGTCCTCTGAAGGACACCCCCTAGACCATCCGTGCCAACACCCACCACCATCATGCATACCACCAATGGGCCAATACATCCCTGCCTCATTCCCTGACCCTGCCATGTGGATCAGCACAACATGGGCCACCCTCCAGTCATGGGGCACCCATTCTGTCCTCAGGGAGATGTCACAGTGCACCACCTGAGGACTGCCAGGACATCTGCCAGGTCCCCCAGCACCCTGGGATGAATCCCACATGGCCCACATGTGGCCTGTAGCCAAGGAACCCGGGTCCCCTGTACCCTCCCTCCTCCCTCACTTGGGATCTCAGCCTCCACACCCTTCCCTAGAGCACTCTGTACTGCTGGCCCTGCATCTGTCTGTGGTGGCACTCCTGTCCCCACATGCAGCAGTGCCCCTGAGCTGTACTGGTCCAAATCTGCCCCCTGTGCATCCTCACCCCATACAAGACATTGCCCTCCAACCCCCAGTACACACTGCAGCTAGGTCCCAATGTAGGACCACTGCCTGTTCCCCACCCCTGTGCCCAACCCACCCATAGCCATATTCTGTTGAACACATCCTTACCCCCTCATCCCCCATGTCGACTAAGGAACCCCATGTCCCCTACTGGATCCCCTGGCTGCGGTCAGCCCTGTCTCCGCAAATGCTGCAGTCACCATCCTGGTAACCCTGTAGGTTGTCTGCTCAGACTCCCCCTGACCCCTCCCAGTCCCTAGGCCCTTGAAGCATCTAAAGGATGCTGACCTGTCCCATGGAGCACAAGTGGCACAATGTAAAGCATGGGTGCCACCTGTAGGCACCAGCAACCGATGGAATGTGCAGCCATATCGGTACAGACAGGCTGTAGCAACCAGTGCACGCACACAACATGGCTGGGGTACACCAGCAATGTGTCGCAAACCATGTGCCCATGCCACAGTACTGCCCGCAGTAGCACAGTGCCAGACAATAGCCATGTGTGCTGTAGGGTAGGCTGCAGGGGGGCATGGGCAGCATCAGTCAGACATCATAAGAGAATCAACATGGTGAATGTGCCCAACATGTCACAACAGGAAAATAATAGCAGACTCAGAGTTGACAGCATGGGACAAGAGGGAGGCTGTGTACAGAGGAACATGATGGAGGGATATGTCACATAAAGGGTGGTGGAGGCATATACTAGCCCTCCCTAGGATGTGGTGGACCTGTCAATAGTGCAGGGCAACAATCAGGTATGGGATAGGCTTAAGGGAGCAATACAGATGTGTATGAATAGATAGGACATTGGCAAACAACAGGACCATGGCACGTACATTAGGTAGGAATGCAATGGGCAGACTGGATAGTCTGTGCGGTCCTCAACTGACGGCAATGTCAGTATGTCAAACACACAGCACATGCAGACATGGAACACCATGCATATTGGTGGTTACACACACAGTAGGGCAATGGTGATGTATGTACTGTGCACCATGTACACAGCACCACGGCAAGCATTGGTGACCCGGGGACAGTGACTAGCCACATTGCACTGTGTAACATGGACATGTGTCACAATGCCACATAGCAGGATGGATGGATGCTGACAATGGGATCATACACATGGGTGTAGTGTAGTTGGCCACACAGACCACCATGACTAAACATGTGTGGCATCCACTGACCGGTGGGCACATGTGTGTGACATACCATGGCAATGTCAGAAAGGTGGCACGATCGAAATGAACATGTATCTGTATGGTAACAAACCTATGGACACATAGCAGTAGATGTGTTCCCATGACACACATGCACACTGTCCAGATGTGGGGGATACAGTGATAGTGCATGGGATAGGCATGACCACGCTGGCCTGAGGGATGTGTAATGTGTCATGTGTATGCATGAATTACACCCTCAGACATGTCATTCCTGTGGAACAGGGCTGTAACTGTGATGCACAGTGGTCATGATGTGTACTGGATACACGTCCCTCAGTACATGTGCAGTGCAACAACACTGCACATACCTCAATGTTGGTATGTACTGAATGTGCACTGGGGGAACACCACTGTGAATAGATGCCGCTGAGCCATACACAGAGCCACACACATGCAATGCATGGACCCAGTACCGACAGATGGATGCACATGGTCAGTGCTGCATGTGTGTGTGCTCGCATGAGAGCAACGGCATGTGCGATGCACATGCCAGCAGTGTC
Source organism: Neoceratodus forsteri (assembly GCA_016271365.2). Taxonomy (NCBI): domain Eukaryota; kingdom Metazoa; phylum Chordata; order Ceratodontiformes; family Ceratodontidae; genus Neoceratodus; species Neoceratodus forsteri. The sequence goes on from CM028129.1 coordinate 6,661,742, forward strand.
CTCATATACATCACATCACATGTGAAGATGGGACATTTGTAAATGATAATGGAGTAGCAGACAGAGCACAGGTATAGCTGGGCATGAGTGGCAGCGGTGGTGACTGCATCGTACCGTGGCATGATGTACACTGTGCCATGTGCCACAGTAGTGTGCCATGGGGACCCTGTTGTGTAATCCATGAAACTGTACAATGTCACAATGTGTATGGAATGTATGCCCTAGTAAGGGATGGACACATAGATACATAGACAGTGTCAGCAGATAAGGGCCTATGGTCCACCCAATCTGCCCATTTGAGCTTGTAAGTTCAGTTTATGTTTTCCTAGAAGCCTCTTACCCCTTACCCCTGACCTCAAGAAATCTTTTATGTCTATCCCATGCATTCTTAAATCCTGTGATTGTTTCAGCGCCCACCACTTCCTCTGGCAGGGTTTTCCACTTGTCCACCATCCGTTCTGTGAAGAAATTCTTCCTCACATTTCCTCTGAATCGTCCTCCCTCCAACTTCCTTCCATGCCCTCTAGTCCTGGAACATCTTTTTTTGCTTAAAAATAGTGTATTCCTGCACCCTGTTCCTCCCTGTAAGATACCTGTATGTCTCAATCATGTTCCCTCTCCCTCCTCTCCTCCAGGGAGTACATATTCAACTCCTTCAACCTGTCCTCATAGGACTTGTGATGCAATCCATGTACCATCTTTGTTGCCCTCCTCTGAACCTTCTGTACCCTGTTTATGTCCTTACATAGGTAAGACCTCCAGAATTGTACACTGTATTCCAGGTGAGACCTCACTAGTGTCTTGTATAGTGGAATTGTGACCTCCCTTTTCCTGCTGTTGATGCCTCTGCCTATGCATCCCAGCATCCTATTTGCTTTTCCTGTTGCCTTGTCCCACTGTTTCCCTACCTTGAGGTCATCAGAGATGATAACCCCAAGATCCCTTTCCTGCTTGGTGCATGCTATATCCTCACCCCCCAACTGATATATTGTGCCAGGGCTTTTGTGCCCCATATGCATTATCTTGCACTTCTTTGCATTGAATTTCAACTGCCAAACCCCTGACCATTCTTCAAGTTTCTGCAGGTCCCTTCTCATTCTGTCTACACCCTCTGGTGTGACTACTCTGTTACAGAGCTTTGTGTTATCAGCGAATAGTGAAATTCTGCCTTCTAGGTTCTGTGCAATGTCACTGATGAAGATGTTGAATAGGACCGGTCCCAGCACTGATCCCTGTGGTACCCCACTGGTCAGTCTTTCCTCTGTGGAGTGACAGCCATTTGCCACCACCACCCTCTGTGTCCTGCCACCCAGCCAGTTACCTACCCACCACACTACTGTCCTGCCCACACCCATATTCCCCAGTTTGTGTAATAGTCTTCTAGGTGGCACAGTGTCAAAGGTCTTGGTGAGTCCGGATAGGCCATGTCCACTGCCCTCCCCTGATCCACCTCCCTAATCACCCAGTCAAAAAATTCAATGAGGTTGGTCTGACATGACCTCCCCTTGGTGAAACCATGCTGCCTTGGGTCCTGTAGTCCATTGACAACCAGATGTTCCACCAATCTCTCCTTCAGTAGTGCTTCCATGATCTTCCTCACTACCAAGGTGAGGCTGACTGGTCTGTAGTTCCCCGCTTCCTCTTTGTTCCCACTTTTGTATAAGGGGACTACATCTGCTGTCCTCCAGACTTTGGGCACCTCTCCTGTTTCCAGTGATCAGCTAAACAAAGATAGCCAGGGGTTCAGCCACCACCTCTCTTAGTTCTTTAAGGACCCTGGGGTGCACCCCATCTGGCCCCATTGCTTTATCAACTCTTACTACTTCCAGTTCCTTTAGGACCATTTCTCATGTAAAGGGACATGTGTCCATTTCGGTACCATTCTCACCACTTGTACTCCCTTCGGACCCATTACTCTCCTCTTCCTCAATAAAGACTGAGCAGAAATATCTGTTCAATATGTCAGCTTTACTGTTGTCATCCTCCATGTGGCCCCCATCCTGTCCCTTCAGTCTCACTACCCCTCCCTTTGCCTTTCTTTTTTCACTTATGTACCTGTAAAAGGTTTTGTCCCCTCTACCCACTAATTTTGCAATGTGTTCTTCTGTCTGAGCTTTGGCTTCCCTTACTGACCTCCCTTTGCTTCTCCTGGTACTTCTCCCTATCCCCTTCTGCCTGTGTCTTTTTGTATTGCCTGAATGCAATCTGTTTGGCTTTCTCTTTCTTTGCTACCTCTTTGGAAAACCATAATGGTCTCCTCTTCCTTTCCTCTTGCTAACCTGCTTCATGCATAATTCTGTTGCTTTTGTAATCCCCATTTTAAATACTGTCCACTGTTCCTCAACCCCTGATTCCTGCCCCATTCCCCTTAATGCCTCTTTCAAGTATCTCCCCATTTTCCCAAAGTATGCACCCCTAAAATCCAGGATATGTGTTTTTGTGTGGTTTGGTTCTGCTCCTTCTGTGATTTCAAACCACAATGACTGGTGGTCACTGTTCCCCAGGTGCACCCCCACTGTTACCCCCATCACACTGTCCCTGTTTGTGAGCACAAGGTCCAGTATTGCCTTTTGCCAAGTTGGTTCCATGACCAGTTGCCTGAGGAAGGCATCCTGAAGGGAGTCCAGGATAAATCTGCTCCTAGTTGATGCTGCTGCTGGGATGCTCCAGTCCATGTCTGGAAAATTAAGGTCTCCAACCAGTACTACCTCACCCTTGTCTGCCATCCTTTGGATGGCTGGCATCAGCTCCCTATCTGTTTCTTCCTCCTGGGCTTGTGGTCTATAGACTACACCTGTGCAGATGACTGACCCCAGTTTCCTTTCCAGCTTAACCCACAGTATCTCTCCCCCATTTTGCTTCTCCTGGATCTCTGTGGCCCTTATGTCATTTTTCACATACAGTGCCACAACCACAGACAGGTCATAATGTGTATGTTGTTGTACATCTACAGGTGACATTGGGAGACCAGTGCAACCACGCTCACCATCGCCAGGTGAGATGTGGTCCCAGCAACATATTGACACCCAACACACCACAACATCTGACCAACAGACTGCAGCAGGGTATTTAAGAGCCACAGAAAACAGATGGCATTGGCTTGGTGGAATTAGACAGACAGCTGCATGTAGAGGAACATGAGGACAGTGTTCCCATTGATAACATTGCAGAGGACATTGCACCATCCACCCTGGACAGGTACTTTGAGAGTGGTTGCATCTCAGGACTGTCATTAGGTGACCTTGGGTTGGGGACACCCACATCACTGCAGAGTCAGCAACAGTCTGAGGGTGATGCTGATGATGTACAGAGCAACCGTAGTCACTACGGTGATGCCATACTCAATGCGGTGAGGCAGATCAGTGTGGCCATAGGAGACCTGCAGGACACCCTCTCACAACAACATGAGAGTAGCTCAGAGCACACCCATCAGCTGATAGATGCTGTGCAGTCAGTAGGAGCAGCAGTGCAGCAAGCTAACCAGACACAGTGCCAATTGAGCACAGACATAGTGGGTGCACTACATGCCATCTCAGGTGCCACTGCCAGGCAGAATACCATAATGCAGCAGCACACTGATCTGTTGCGGGCCATACATGACACACATATGTCCGTCATGAGGGAGGTATGTCAGATGCTGACAGACCAGCATGCAACATGGGAGGAACATGTGGCGGCACTTGACAGACAAACTGGTGCAATGCAACAGTTAACTGATACATTGACAGCAATTGGCGGACCCCAAGTGGGCATGGCTGAGCCAATGGCCATGCACACAACCATGCCTGACATGTCTACTGCCAGGTGCCAAGTGTCCACCGGTTTCATCACACATAGCCCACTACATGCATGTGGTCCGAGGCATGTACATACACACACACAGCAGGTCGCCCTATGCAGTCATATGATGGATAGCACACAGTGAAACAGCTACAGGTGGGGACATGGACACGAATGAGGAATACAGTGCACACACACTGAGCGTGCAACATGGGGAAGCCCAAGATGCCACTGCACAGTCCCAAGGCACACACCACACATGTGTTACGGCACCCATGGTGGCCACACCACAGATACTGCAGGTAGGAGACAGCGGCTGTACACAGTCTGAGGCCGTGACAGAGACACAACATACTGATGATAGTGGCAGCACACAGGGCGATGCAAGCACAGGGGAGGTATGTACTGGAGGGCGACAGACATGTCAGCGACTGACAGTGCATAGTCCAAGCAAAACAGAAAGAAGCACAACGCTGGCCAGGTGCATGTAGGCAGTGATGGGACACAGGCCACACAACAGCAGTGACATAAGAGACAGATGAGTGCCCATCAGGTGCAGAGGGCAGCACAGGCAGACAACAGACATGGCACCCAGGACACACAGGGTGTACCCACAGCTGAACAGGCACCAACAGCAACAGCAACACTGACAGAATCCATAGCTGAGTCTACACAGACACAGACAGTGTCTGGGAAGAAGGAAGGACAGGACACAGTGAAATATGTTGCCAGGGGATGTCCACTGAAGAAGCGGTAGATACTGGGATGTGGTGTGGCACACCAGGCCCCTGAATGATGTGCTGCACAGCCAGGGACAGGCATATGTAACATGACATGGGTTACTCAGATGTGACCCTTTGCAGGATCACATGAACCTGAATGGACAGGCATGGTGGAGCACCTGTATCATGCTGGAGTTAATTCAGCCCTCAGTCTGAAGCCCTGAATATCTTCCACATGCTGTGCACCATCACATGGGGAATGTATATAGTGATGTAAACATAGACAGTCCAGTAGTGCATGGCACCATGAGTAGTGAAGTGTTATGGTATGACATTGGATATATTGGATACATTATATAGTATGACAAGGCCATTATTGGAATGATGCATTAATGATGTTGCAGATGGCAAATAGCCTGATGGAGGGGTCATCTAGTTAATGTATGTCTGTACAACATGGAATGTCAATGTGTAGTGCTTGATTGGTGGACAGTGTTGTTCACCGGTACGTACAATAAAGCTGTGACAACCATGACTTTGTGTGTGTGAGACTCTGATATCCCAAAAGGGTGACATGGCTGTGTTTTGTTGTGCAGGCTGTGTCATTCCCTGGCACACTGCTGATGAACAGCCATGTGTCATATGCCAGGCCTCAATACTGTGTGATAGCACATACATGTATGGCATGCACAGCATCAGTGCCACTGTGCACATTCCAGACATGTGTCTTCCCAGCAGTATGTGTTCGAACACATGTGCAATAACGTATGGGGTAACAGACATCCACCGGGCAGTGCTTTGTGCCAGCCCACAGGTGTGTGTCCGAGAGGGGTGATTGCTATCAGGAATGTGTAGCACAGGCCTGCCTAGTATGTCAAGGGTCCCACAGTGTCCTGGCATGAGACACATGATGCAGTCGCACCATTGGTGTATGACCAACATGTGCAATGGCCATGACACATGGACGTGGCCTGTAGCCAAGGTGTCCCAGGGGTGTGTGACTAGGAGTGTACTGAGAGGCATATGGCAGTCCAGTAGCCACACAGACTACATAGTGATTCCCACAGATGTGTAAGGGAATCTTCCTGTGACCTCTAATAATACTACAGGGACTGCATTCAGCACAGGACAGGACATCTGACCTGCCAGCACAGGGCTGTGTCACATGTGACCGATGTGCCACAGTACTGCAACATCATAGAGGTAGCCAAACATGCCACTACCACAGCATCCTGCATAATGTGTGTGTTGTACTGGCATGGCATGGCCCACAGGAGGTGTGCATGCCAGGCATGCTGACCATAGCGCAACACGCACATGTTGCACATGTGGCAGACCAGAATGCAGCAACACGATGATGCACAGGTGTAGGGGACACCAGGACCATGTTCTGTGGAATGTCCAGTAGCACTGTACCTGTAGCCATTCACCACTGTATGTGTCCCACCATGCAGACATCTGTAGCATGGCCTTAGATGTGCATGTGCCATGCCATGGATGTGTAGCAACATAATGGTGGCATGTGACACAGGATCTGCCTGTGATGTAGTCAGCCATAGTACAGTGACCACAGTACTGCATGTGTCTGTTACCTAATACTGCTAGGTAGCCTGTACACATTCTCTACCCACCGATGTACATGTGTGGCATTGCACTAGTTGCAGGCCATGACCTGTATGAACCATGTGATCAACTAACAGCAGGCGTATATGGCCCTGGATTGCTTAAGGTGTTGGCAGCATGTGCTGCATCCCACACAGCCATCTGTATGTGGCAGCACGTAGCTCATGTTGTACATGATGGTCCTGCACGATGATCATCATGACCACTCTGTGAAACACCACATGGGGTACAGTGTGACTGACCACATGCTGTCCCCTGGGCTGGGTGAAGAAACACCCCAGATGTATGCAACACACATACAGCGTATGTGTACCCTAAAGGCAGGGCCATGTAATGCTGTCCAATACAGCCATGTGCACCATGCTGCACTGGGTGGGTGTCCCATTTACTGTACACACACAGGCATACACCTGGAGGGGCTCCCCCTTGGAGGACATAGTCCTGGATGCATGGGTGTATGTGACATGCACATGCCGCATGTGCACATACCCACAGACCCTAACAGTCCTGTTGCTGTGGCCCCTGTGTAGGCGGTGGCACAGACAGTGGGGCCGGTGCCTGCTAATGTACTTGATGTTGATGCTGCCTCTTGCTACACAGCATTGTGGGGATGTGCACACTGAGTGCTGTATGGCAGTCCCCCAACTCTAATATGTACACATGGAGGGGTGTTCATGTAGGCCCATGAGGTATGTTACCGCATGACAAGTGTCTGGACATGTACGTCACTGATGTTACCGTACCAATCCAAGGGGCAGCATGGATGCAATGCACCTGGACCCAGCATCATGTCATATGGCGGTGGTCAGGGTGCCACCATTCCTGCAGAGCTGTAGCCCCCCACAGTGACTATATGCCCCATGGGACATGTTGACCATCCCACTATGTACAGCACATTGGGTGGACTATCAGACATGCATAGGTAGTCGTGCATGCTCATGGTGATGTACATGTGTGGATATGTACGACACCTGTTCTGGGAACCAGATATGATATGTTGCTATATGAGGTGCACCTGCCTACAGGCCATACAGTATGTCAGGGGCACAGACAGTACAAGCATTGCCTTAACAGCAACACTATCCAAGGCACAGTGACAATTCTGTACAGAACACATACATGGACCCCATGCAGCCTGACAGTGCCTAATCCACATGCCATGTCCATCATACGGTGCCAGGCTATTGTAGCTCACGTGTGCAACAGCATGTCATGGCAGTCCTGAATGGACTGGCTAGTGGTTGGCAGGACTGACAAACTGGATTAACTGTGACCACTGTTCCTGACAGGTATAGCTACATGTTGCACAAATGAATGACAGTTCAATGACAATGTTGTGGATGTGTGTTTACTGAATGTTGCACTGTACACTGTCTGATACACATGTGGGAGCAGTCATGCTATACAGTGACGTGCCATACCATGTGAGTTCACTGTCTTGTTATACATGAGTAGAACCCAGTAACCTTTCACATGCCAGGTGATATGTGGTCCATGGGGAATTCACACCCCAGGTGATGTACCTGTACAACAGTTAGTCCTAGTGATCACAATAGGCTACCACAGACAGCCCCCCCCAGCAACTACACAGATGACCCATCATGAGTGCTGGCTACCGATACACTCAGAACAAGCTGGTCTTGTATGTAGCACACCCCGGCATACGAGGGGAATATAGTGCTGACACAAGTGGGTGAAGTGCTGTTGCCTGCATCACTGGTAACATCGCTAGAAAAAGTGTCTGATGAGCCTATCCCATGCCTGGCATGCTAATGCTGCCTGAGTGGACTGGCCCCATGCTGGTGATGGTGGTGATGGTGGCACTGGCATTCCTTAGGCAACATCATCATCGTCCTGTTGCAGTGCCTCTGGTGCTGGAATCTGGTGGGACAGGGCGATGCTGTGCAGTATGCAACATGCTACAATTATCCTGCACGCCTTCTCTGGTGTATACTGCAGTGTCCCCCCTGAGATTGACAGACACCGGAACTGCATCTTCAGTAGACCAAACGTATGTTCAATCACAGAACATGTTCATGTATGTGCAGCATTGTACCGCTCCTCCTGCTGCATCTGTGGTGCTGTCACTGGTGTCATGAGCCATGACCTGAGTGGATACCCACTGTCACCTGCAAAGGAGATGGATACAAATTACATGAGACATGTAATGGGCTGTGTACACCTGCACAATCTCAATAGTGCGATGTCTGTACATCCATAACCCACTGTGACAACAATGGGATGGTCACACACATGCAACACAACACTACTTGGACCTCACTACTCATGCAGTGTGCACGTGCCAGAGCAGTGGCACACATGTCCCTGGTGCCATATAACACTGCATGACCTGTCATTCGACATAGCCCAGGTATGGGTAGAACACAGTACACACCTGTCTGTCATGCTGTACTGGTTGACTGATGCACCCCAGGGTGGGTGAAATGCCATGATGGCATCCCTGCTGTGATGCCCAACCACTGACCTGTATGCAGGGGCACCAGGTAGGGGTGCAATGCCCCCCCTGCATTGCAGGCCAGTGCTGTATGTGTTGTGTTCCAGCCTCTGGCCCCAGCCCCTCAGCCCCCCTGACCAGTTGTTGCCCCCCCACTGAGAGCTGTAATGGCCCCCCCAATCACATACCAGACCCCAAGCATTACATTGTGTGTTGCAACAAACCCTGCAGCATGTGCTGCAGCAGCACAATGGGTCAGAGACATATCGATGCCTGTTGCCATCCCACTGTGGCGCATGTCCACATGTACCACACATGTACAGTGGTGTGATGGAGTACTGTCAACTGCCATTGTCACACCTGCACATTGGCATACCCAGCTGGGCACTGTGGGCACAGGGGAACGTGGCCTAGCCTGGCATGGTGTGAGTGTACCAGACATGCACAATGGCCACACAGTAGCTGTGACTGGTGTTACACCCTGGGTGTAGCATGGACATGTGCACCATTGCATGCACACGTGTCCATGTCAGTAATGCTGACACCACACACAGGTGGCCACAGGATGGGGATGAGGGTTGCTGTCATGGATATGCCTGCAGGACAATGCACCATCACAGGACATTGCTGTTGCAGATGATGGGCAAACAAGGACCTACAGCCCGTGCGGGACAATACCATGGAGTTACCGCACATGCTTGACAATGGCCGCCATGTCCACGCACATGTGTGAATTAGCTGTGGATTTCACGCATGTGCGTGATTTCACTGTGGAAATAGTGCATGTGCGTGGAATATACAGTCATGTGTCGTGCACGTGTGGGAACATGTGTATGTGCTGCACAGAGTTACACTGAGTAGTGTGAAGCCTGCTGGAAGGGTGTGCCAGTCTGTGCCATAACTAGCTTTGTACAGTCACAGTAGCAGGCAGCAGGCTATGGCAGGGAGGGTCATGGCCCCCATCTTCAGCAATGCAGAGCCAGCAGCATTGCTGGACCTCATCAAGGAAACATGCAGCCATACTGCTGGCACCTGGGAGGGCATTGCATTCATCCAAGAAGAGTGACAGGGTCTGGCGAGCAATCGCCAGAAACCTATACCTGACAAGTGGTGTGCACAGGACTGTGATCTAGTTAAAGCACAAGTGGAATGATGTAGAGTGGAGAGAGCTACACTTGTGCTGGCTGGTGGCACCAGAACATAAGGAGGCACAGGGGACAGCTGAAGGTGAGTACATGGCTGTGTTATGTGTGATGTCATATCTGCATGGTGCTAGCATGTGTCATGTCTACATATTATAGTGACTGTCATCATTATAGTGTATCACAGACTGCAGACTATAGCCATGCACGGTTGGTATCAGTGACCCTGGATGTTGTGCATGGTGCGTGTGGCCATGCCCTGGATGGCACAGCACTGCATGTCTGCATGACCCCTTGTCCAGTGTATAGCACACCACACCCACTGTGTGATACTGTATTGTTACATCCAGGTCATGCCCACGGGGCCATGACACCCCATACTGACAGTCACAGGACTGCATGTGTGGTGTAGCAGGTCACTGGTGCCATGGTCAGGAGAGGTGCATGCCAGTACTATGGTGTGTGCTACATGCAGTGGTGCTGGGCTGTGTCATCGGATGTCCTGGATGGTACTGGGTACATCATGTGTCTGGCACAGTGGTCCACAGACAGACCATGCTGGTGATACGCTACATGGTCCACCCTCACACCCTGGAATGTGCCATGGTGTGGATGATGATCAGACATGCATACACCATGCCACCCATGGACAGCCCATGCATGTCACCGAGCCCATGTCATCAACATTGCTCACAGGCACCATAGTACTCTGTATGAGCAGAACAACTAGCACAGGTCTGTCAGTGTGTTACGGCTCACCCCACAGTGTATGTCACAAGGTCACACATGACGGGTGATGGGTAGGATAGCATGACTACGTGGCATACAGCCCGTCATTGTAACATTCAGACACATGGTTGGCTGGCACCATACTGCTGTGTCATGGCTGTGGCCTGTCGAGTTATGCATGTTCTGGCAGTGTGTGGTGTCACAGCACCACATGTCTTGATGTGGTACAGTGTGGTGCAATGGACAACAGTGGGCATGTGGTACAGTGTACATGTTGTAAATGCAAGGTCACAGCTGTCAACCATCCACAGTGTAGGCATGCATAGCCGTATGGGTCATGTGTACATACCTACATACTATCCCTGCTATGTAGTTAACATGCAGTCCCACTTCTAGTGAACACAAGGGTCTTGGTGGTGATCACCTATCATCTATGGGTAGCCAGTGCTGCCACCACATGGGTTGTGTAGCTACAATGATGTGTCACCTGACCATGTCCTGTGCACATACCTGTGTGTTGTGTTGGCAACAGTCAGCACCCAGCAGTGACAGCTATGTATCTTGTTGTTAATTGTGCCACACCAGCATCAGTCAATGTTGTGGGGTAGGGGTGTTGTTCGGCATGGGACATCGTGGACATATTGTGACGAGTGTTATGCTTCTCCCACACAGGTGTGTCCAGTGTCAGGGTGACACACTCCAGCCAGAGGCAGGTGGAGGCTGCAGGTGCTGCACAGAGACCACAGCCAGTGACTGCTGCACACCAACGCCATGAGTAACATTTACCTTGCATTATAATGTTTTGGAGGGGCATATGCAGGTGGTACCAGTCATGTATGGCTGTTGGGGAGGCACCCTGGGGCACAGTCACTTCATGTGCATGTGTATAGGTGCACATCGTAATGTGTGGTGGGGTGGCCTGTGAAGGGGAGACCGACCACTGGCAGTGGGACTTGTGCCATTACACCAGGCATGTGATATGCATGTGCAGGGGTCCACAGTAGTCAGATACTGCACAGGGGCCATGCTATGTTGGGGCAGGCATGAAGGGGCTGTTCCTGTATGAGTAGTGTGCTCCAGGGAGACATGTGACTGTACACCTAGGGTGGTAGGGTACAGGTCCGGCTGGTGGGCAGGAGTTCCACAATCAATAGCTACGCATGCTCTCCTCCCCCCAACAGGTGAGTGCCTCAGGGTGGGACCACTGGTGTGGCACATGTGTGGGGTGGACGAGAATGGTTACAGCTCACTGTTGTTGCAACTTTCGGGGGGGGTGCATGCATATCCACAGCTAAGCCACTGCCACTCTGTGCAGGTGTGCAGGAGGACATTATGGTCATAGCACATACTATGCACGCACCACACCGGATGTGTGATGTGCCGTCTATTGTGGCCTGACACCTGGTACATGGTGAGTAGGTGCTGAGGGTTGGGAGTTCAACATAGGTGCTGACTGGCTGTACATGTTCATCAGCGGCATGTGGGATGCTGGGCTGTTGGCCGTATGGGACCATTGCTCTGAATCTGGGTGTAGGGTACAGTGTCTGTGGCCCACCCTTTGGCACAGACACAGTGGGACGGGCCTGGTGATATGTGTGACAGGTCACAGTGGGAGGTGTTACAGGACAGTGACTACAATGACTGTGGGTGGGGTGGGACTAGCTGTGTTGGATTGTGTCACAACATGCAACACACAGGCATGTCTGCAGGCCATGTTTGGGACATGGTGCTGTGCCACTGTGCTGTGCAGCAACTAGGTACGGACGTACCGGTACACATACCCTGAATGTGTGATGGTGTGAGAGACATGTCTGTGTCCTGGTCACCTGCTGGGAGTGCGCATCACCACCTCCTGTATGTGTCACATTGCCAATGGTACCACCCACTACTGGCCCTTGTCCCTGTACACCAACTAGGGGGCAATGACTCACCATGATGGGTGATGGTCGGATGGAACAGCTGCTGTAGGGCCGACCTCCCAGGGATGGCTGCATTTGTGGCTGAACAGTACACCCATCAGGCTTGTGCTACTGGGACATGTACTTGGGAATGTTGTATGTTGTGATAGCCACAGTTGGCCATTCAGCCATGCTAGAGGTGCATGGGGGATGTGGGCAGGTGGTGGGGTGTACGGTGCATCCGGGGATGTAGTGATTTGGTGATGCCATAGGGTGGACCATGACAGTGGCCATGGTGGTACAGGGTATGCGACCACCACACTGGCATCCAGATAGCTGTATCATGGACCGGGCACTGGGGGGAGTTATGGGACAGCTAGGTAAGTGACAGGATGGGATGGATGCACATGAACGCAGGTGTGCGGCCATACATAGGGATGTGTGCATGGATGTTGAGGGATCGACAGCACTCACAGCATGTGTCCACTAGTCCTGTACCCAAGGGTGTGTGGTCCTCACACATGTGGCATGTGTTACATGGGGTGACCTGCGTGGGTGATGGCATGATGGTCGGGTGGAGTACAGGGGACAGGGCACAGATGTGCCATGGTCACTGTGTGTGGACACATGTCCGGGTGACATATGTGGTCCCCCGAGGTTACCCAGGTCACTATCAGTATGCCTCTCAGGACCAGTGTCTGTCATGTGCAACACAACCCTGCACATGGTGTGTGTCCTGGTATGTGCTGTTGCACCATGTGGTTACTATTCACATGTGGCCCGACTGCTATTGCAGGTGCATCCAGATCACTGCTCCACACATGATCCCTGTGGTGGCACATGGACAGCACCCTGTACAGTGATGCAGTTGCGTTGTGTACAGTATGTGTCAGTGGACCCCAGGACAGGTAGCAACATTGGTCAGTCCTTTACAGTTGTGCATCGTCAGAAAGGGTGTGTATTATGCTGCAGCCAGCAGGCAAATGTGGGATGGCCCTGCAGTGCACATCCAAAGCATACTGTGTGGTGGGCACAGTGGCCCTGTGCTCCATGTGTTTCCAGTACATTGCCGGTATGTGTATTGTTGGATGCTAGGATGGTCCCTTGACACAGTGATGGGCCACAGGGCATGCAGCATAGGCTACCAGTGTGGGGAGTGGCACATCCCCATGGCATATACATGTGTGGCACCACACAGTATGTGTATGGTCTGTGTGTCACTAGTGCCATTGACTGTGGCAGCATCACATGGGATGCAAGGTGTGTTCATTCAGGTTGCACTTGACTACTGCATGTGGGCCATGGTGGTTGTCATGGAGTGATGCAGGTGTCCCCAGTGTGGCTGACATAGGCCGCTGATATGTGTTACCCCCGTCCCTGTTTGGGCCATTGTCAGTAGATGCATACTGCTATGGCTCGCAGCATGTACCCAGTGTATTTGCTAGCTGTTTGGTGCCGTACGCTTGTAGTGCACACAGGCAGTACATGTCACAGTGGTGTCCACATATCAACCTAGTACCCACCCACACGGCAGTGGTGTAGGCCCCTTGGCCTACCATGTCTGCTCGTGCCTCCCCACCCTGAACGTATACCGTAGCTATCTAGCTGCCACCCGACACTGTTCCACGGTCCCCATCTCCCAGCCTCCAGGTGGCTTTCCACATGATAACCCCTTGCTTATACCCATCCCAGCCTCACTCGAACATAGCCACAGTAGCATCCTATACCAGCACCCTGGGCAGTGCATTCTATGCATCCACCACCCTCTGTGTGATGTACCCCCACCCCTTCCCCCATAGTCTCCCCTGTTCCTACATCCAGCTGTGTCCTGTGGTGTGTACCCCCTCCGTGTGCCCCATGTCCACATCCCAGCCTATCGTTTTCACTCTGTTGTGGGTAGACATATACCTCCATAGTGTCCCCCCGGTCCTGCTCCCTTCAGGTGTGGGCAGGCTGTGCTCCCCTAGGTGCTCCACAAAAGTCAGAACACCCCTGCCCTGGGCCATGTGGTGTGCATTCCCCTGGACCCATGCTGGGGGCAGGATGCCCCTATAAGGGTAAGGCATCCACCACTGCACACTGTACCCTATGTGTGGTCCAATCAGGCTGGTGTAAGGCAACGGATACCCCTCCTGCTCCTAACAGTACTACCCCTGGTGAGGCAAACTGCCATCTGTTCACTCCTTATCACAGCCCCAACCCATTCCTGTTAGTGTCCACCAGGTCCCCTGGGTGCCTTTCCCCTTTAGTGACCTGCAACCCTTTCGGCACCAGGGTGTATACATGGTTGGGGAATCCACACTTAGGTGTAGCACCATGCACCTGGAGGGGTTGCATGCCACTACACCGCTATGTGTTAACCTGTCCGGGGCATCCAGCTCCTGTTGCAGGGCCAGTCTTCCCCTCTCCTCCTCTGCCACTGCTGCCAGCTGTGGGTCATCTGCATTTTGACTCTGTATGCCCCTGATTCCTACGCTGCTCACGTACATGTAGGCATTGTACATGGGCAGGCAACACACATATGAACTCTCTGTGAACCGTGGCCTCCACCCCCCAATACTATGTGTGTGCACCTAGGCCACCCGTGTCCATCATACATCACCATCGGTGGGCCTGGCCCAATCCACCACAGATCCCTCAGCATGCCATTGTGAGGGCCGGGCACAGATGCCTGTCTGCATACCTAGTACAGGGCACCCACTGGTGTACCCACCTTGACAGCTGATGGCACCTACCCATGGCATTGTGCATGGCTGGTCTGACACACTCCACATTGCACATGCACCTGCTGGCAGGCATCTAGGTACCCCTTGCCCTCCATGTCAACCTTCATCCTCACCTTTAGTGTGCCCTCCATCGTCCTCCCCACCATCTCTGTCTACCTGTTAGGCACATAGTTGTCTGTCACACCCCTCACTCACCCACACTGGAGTGGCACAGCATGCGCCTGCCTCCATTCCTTGGCACCATCCCCATCTGCAGTGACCTGTGACAGATAGTCATCTGTGGCACAGCCATGACATCCGCCATCCCTCACAGCACCATGGCACGCATAGCGTCAGTCACCTGAGTGTGGTCCCTGTTGATGTACCTGGGTACCTCCTCTCACATCCAATGGTGCTCTCTGGAGCATCCTCTTCTCCATACAGGCCATATTCCCCCATTGGTGATCACAGCCACAGCACTGTGCATGCCACTTGGAGCCCCACTGGGCAGCTCAGCTTCCCTGGTCATATCCTGTACCACCATCACTCTTACACCGCCAGCCTCCTCCCTAGCGGGCGCTGTGGTGTTGTACCCATTCAGTATCTCTGGCTGCTCCCCAGCCCCTTCCACCAACATCCCAGCTGATCTGCACCTACCGAGCTAGTGCTGCCTCATCCACACCCCAATATACCTCATGTATCCCAGTGCCATGCACCATATCCCCTGAACCCTTGTCATTGTCATCCATGCCTCCTCCCCTAACAGTGGCCTTGTGGGCAGCCTAGTTACACAGTATTGGATTGCCCTATACCTTCCACCCCTCATATCAGTGTCACATCTGTAGGCAGCCTACCTCTCCCTTAGTGCCTCTTGACCCTCAGCACACCTCCTGCATGCCTTGTGTGTCCTTTCCCCCTTGTGCCATTGCCTGCCACAGGGCCTTGTGGCTACCTCTGTTCCCTGCTGTGTGATGTCCCATCTGCCGTCATGATCCAGACCTGGGCCTGACCTCCTCAGGTGACCCTTAGGTGTGTCCCACATGATTCCCCAATTTGCCCCCTACTGCCTTGTCACATCGTCCCTGCACAATCACCCCCCGTCATACCATACCTCACTGTGTCACAGTCCCATGCAGCCAGGGCCTCTGTCCATGTTCTGCACATAGTCCCCATCCGCTAGGGCCACACACAGGATATGGACAAGGCCCCTAGAATTCTGTGGCCATAGAAATTTGCTCAGAACTTGCAATCTACCGCAGAACTTCTGCAGTGCCACAGAATTCACTGTTCTTGGTGAGTTTTTATTTATATTTCTGTTTATCCATAGAATCTGGTTCCCTATCCTTCTTTTTACATCCAAAATCCCTCTATGCTCAGAATGTGATGTTATCATTGCTATAACATCATAAATTAGCTAATGAAATGGCTGCATTCTGCAACAGAAATGAGCAGTCACTTATCTACCACAGCTCCCACTGCCAGAGGTGGTGGCACAGCATATCAGGCCTGGTGATATTTGCTCAGCCTACACTACAGCCTAATACAATTTTCAGTCTTACGTTATTGCACTAGGGACAACTTAAACAAAACCTTGTCAATAGCGTAGACCTGTTAAGTCCATACCTTACTTTGTACAATCTTATTTATGTCTTCAAGGTATAGAGATGTCATCTGAAATGAATAACTGGTAAAATTAATGTACCTGTAATTTTTAAGAAAAATAAAGTAATTATGCCCAGAAAAGTGAAATATAATAATGTGCAGACCTGCTGAAAGAACAGACCTGTTAAATAAATAATTGCACTGTACACATTTTTGCCAGGGGTATTGATGACATATTGTCACTGGTTGATAGAGTCAGCCAAAAGTTATGGAGAAATGTGTTCAGGGGCAGCTGTTGGGCCAAAGGGTAGCATGTTGCGTTTCCATACTGCAACTCAGGTTCAGAGATTAGCTCTGGGAGCTGGCTGGGCAGCACAAGGATTAGGGGAATACATCACTGGTCTGAGCCTGGGAAGGTGTGGTGCAGTGTTCTGTCACACGGTGGACACATTGTGATGAGTGGGAGAGCTCTATCTCACAATCAGTTCACATGCATGTCATGGCCTGATGGTGTTACATAATGTGTCAGGTGAAGCAGATTGGCATGAAAAATGAGTTTTGCAATAACTCCTCTGTTCTCTGTTCTGTTTATTCCATTTCCAATGGGACTTGCATCAATGAGATAGCAATCTCATGGAAATTAAAAAAAATATATATATGTATATATATATATATATATATACACACACACACACACACACACACACACATATATATACAGTCTCTCTCTTTCTCTCTCACTATACACACACACACATATTTGTATGTATGTTACAGATTGTGTATAAATATATAAGTGATACACAGTGGAGACCTCTTTAGTGGTATAGATACCATTCATATAGAAATTCCTTATTTATTACACGAGGTCCCCTCTGCATATTTCATTTATGCAATAGGCTAGGACCTTAAGGGAGAGATATTTGTTTTGCCTTTTTAGGCATAAAATAATTTCTATAAGTCTGTTATTTTTTTTTTGAAATTTAAGTTTATTGATTTTCAACAGATAAAAACCAAAACATACAACAAGACAGTAGTAACAAGCCACGAAATTACATGGTACAAAATAAACCCACCCCCCCCTCCATCCCTCTCCTCCTCCCCAAAACACCCCTCACCCCCACCAGAGTGTGCAAGCCAAGAAATACTTCAGAACTGGATATACAGCATGTCCATCTAGGCAAACGAGCTTCATCTCCCCATACAGGAAAAGCGGCCACTACCAAAATCAAAGGGCATCTGAGCTACAGTAGGCCACAGAGAGAAGGTCATTGAACACTAATGGAGATACACAGAATACAGCTTACCCATTTTTTCTGAAACAGGTCCATGCGGTTTGCAAGCTAGCAGCCAATTTTTTCGGCATTGAGGCACGTGGAGAGTTCCGTCAAACCATTCAGCATATGACAAAGTCAGCTGATCCATCCAATGCCTAAGGACCAGTCTCTTGACCACAGAAGCAATCATCGCCATGTGATAACGGCGTTTACACTATCAACCTTGGCATAGTTCCCTAAGATGCAAACCCGGGAGTAAAGAACTCCAGAAAGACCCAATAACGGATCTATATTATCATGAATAGAGGACCACAGAGGGAGACTTTGCACAACTCCAGAAAATATGCAAGGAATCCCTTCGCCTGCATACATCTGGAACAGGTCGGGAGAGGAAGCCTTTCAAGTAGGAAAAAGCTTCTTAGGAGTGTAATACATGTTACTTACATATAATATTGGATAAGCCTTAGCCTATCCTGAGTATGATACTTATGAAGATCCTTCCAGAGGCGGACCAATTCAGAGTGGAGTCTGGAAAGAGGAAGACTAAGTCCTGGAGCCTACCAAAGGCTCTGAAACCTTGTAATTCAACAGATAAGAGTAAATTGTCGAGATGGCATGTGGTTTAGCAGCAAGAGTTAGCACCTGAGAGAAAGGATGAACTACTGACTCCTGTAATGCGTGCCAAACTTACTGGCAATAAGATGTCCATAATTGGTATACTTTAAAAATATTTACCCTGGGATAGCATACTTATCTAGAATGTCCGTAGATGAGAGGAGGGACCCGCAACGTAGAAATGCACTAGACAAGTCTCTTTAATCTGTGGGAGCCAATCGAGTGATCATTGAATTCCCAACCTTAATATTGGGATTAGGCGTGATCGGTTGACTCAGATATCCTTAGGGAATATCTTAAAAACGATACACTGTGATAGGGACTTGAGGGATAGGAGAACTGTCTGGTCTGTTATCGAGTGTGAGAGTATGGAATGGGGAGTGTAGAAAATAGCATAAGGGTCGACTCCAGAATCAAGCAGAATTGATTTCTCAATTTGGAGCCAAATCGGGGAAGTGGGATTAGGGTTAACCGGTAGCCACCTCCCTAATTTAGCCAGATGCACGCCCAGTAGTAAAGCTGCAAATTAGGAAGCCTTAGACTGCCCTTATCTTTAGGTAAGGATAGCTTAAAAAAGGAACGCTGAACCCCTTACCCTGCCAGATGAAACTGGAAAACATTCTATGGAACTGCTGAAAGTACGAGACAGGCAACCAAAGATTTAGTAAATTAAGAGGGTAAAAGATACAGGAAGAACATTCATTTTTATAATGTTAATCCGACCCCAGAGGGAAATGGGGAGAGTGGACCACCATTGCAAATCCTGCTGAATATGACTTTTAAGGTCATCCAAATTAAGCTTTTTAAGTAGGGAAGGATCTGTCGAGAAGTGGATTCCTAAATATTTAATTGATTTAGGAGCCCACTTCATGCCGAAATTAGCAAGGTCTGATTTAGATGTAAGAGCATTCAGCGGGAAAATCTCCGATTTGGAAATATTTAATTTGTATCGGGAAAGGGCCCCATATTGCCTGATTATGTCCAACACATGCTCTAATGACTCGGCAGGGTGCGTGACGTGCAAAAGAATATCATCTGCATACGCCGAGAGAACTAACTCCTGTTGGTACACGAGGCACCCTCTAGTAGCTGGTGAAGATTTAAGTTTAATGAGGAGGGTTCCAAATAAAGATTGAATAAGAGCGGTGAGAGGGGCAGCCTTGTCTGGTGCCAGTATATAGCTGGAACTGTAAAGAGAAAAGCCCATTACAATATATCTAGCCGAAGGACATCTGTAGAGGGTCTGGACCCATTTGAGAAAAGAAGCCGGGAACCCCATCCTAGCCAGCACTGCCCAGAGAAAGACCCAATCCACCCGATCAAAGGCTTTCTCAGCATCTAGCGAGACCAAAGCCATTGGAGTTAGGGCAGCGCCGGCATATGGAGAAATATGAGAGAGAACTCTAAGATGATCTGATGGCGATCAAGAATGGACAAAACCGACCTGTTCTGGACTGAGAAGATGGGTCCAGACCCCCTTCACTCGCTCAGCCAAGATCTTAGAGAGCATTTTCATATCATAATTTTGGAGAGATATAGGGCGATAACTTGCCGGGTCGGTAGGGACTTTGCCCGGCTTAAGAATCAGAATAATGGTGACTTCAAGAAGCGTAGGATCAATGACGGGGGAAGAAAAAAGATACTCATAGAGTTTAAGGAGCATCAGAGCGAGCTCCTTCGAAAACACTTTATAAAAATTGGCAGGGAACCCATCCGGGCCGGGTGCCTTATCCAAGGCCAAGGAGGCAATGACCTCTTCTATCTCAGCGAGAGAGATTGGGCAGTTAGGGTCCTCTCATGAGCTGGCAGAAGCTGCAAATGTCAATGTCAGCCAGATATGTATCTATATCTAAGGGAGGTGGAGGGGATATGGGCATACTATATAAATCTCGATAATAGTCCTCGAAAATCTGTACGACCTTCTTAGGGGAAGTTTGAATGGAACCATTAAGTGTTTGCAAGGCCAGAATTAGTCTAGAACCCTCTACAGACCGAAGCCTTAAAGCCAGCAGTTTTCCAGCCTTCTCCCCGTGGTCAATATACTTAGCTTGTGTTTTAATCCAACAGTATTCAGCCTTCTCCTTAAGAAGATCAGTGTATTCACTTTTTAACACCAAAAGGGCCCCAAGAGAAGATACTGGTGAGGTAGAAGATTGAGCAGCCTCGACTTCCCTGATCCTACTCATTAAGAAAGTTGCTCGCGCTTGGCGAGCCCTTTTCCTTGCCGAGGCTAACTTAATTAGCTCACCCCTCAGGTAGCATTTTAAGGAACACAAGACCAGATCAAACCTTGAAACAGTGCCAAGATTATCTGCCAAAAAGGGAGATTAGAGATTTAATATGTATACCGTATTAGGGTCCTTAAGCAGTTCGTGTTGAGCTTCAGGCAGTATCCCGATGAAATTCAGGATCCAGCGAAGTCTAATCCAAACACATGCATGATCTGAAAGAATTATCAGCTCAATACCAGCCTGAAGGAAACCGAAGAAGACTCATACTGAGCAGGATATAGCAATCCTAGACCATGACCTATGGGGCTGAGAAAATACTAGAATGCTGGAAGAGAAGGTTGAGAGGCACATAGGATCACACAAACCTAACAGCTGTGAAAAGTCCTGCAGAGCTCTCTGTGAGGAAGTAAGAGAACGGGTACCTTGAGGATCTTTATCTAGGAAGTGGCAGGGTGAAATATTCCAATCCCCCCCCTAGGATAAGCTGAGAGGAAGCAGAGCACTAATTTTATCTGAGAGGGCCATTAGAAACTCAGGGCTTCCTCCAACAGGGCCATAAATAGAGCCCAAAACTACAGTGTTCCCATTACAGGAACCTCTGACCAAAACAAATCTCCCCTCTGGGTCCTCCACAACCAAGTCTTTCAAAAACAGGACATGTTTTTTAATGAGTATAGCTACTCCCCTACTAGAACTGGATCCACTTGCCGCATAAATTTGCGAGAAACCGGACCTGGATAGCCACTTATTCTCCGCCCTGACCAAATGGGTTTCCTGTAGCAATAAAACATCTGTCTGCAGCAACGCACAATGATTGAAAATTTGGGTTCTTTTGACCCTCTCTCTGAGCCCACGTACATTCCATGACATCACCTTAAGCGTGCACATAGCCATTTTAAAATTCGTGTTGTAAGAAGAAAGACATATACATATCCAGAGCTAGAGCTAGAAAATGAGCACACCCAACCCCCCCAGCTTGCCGTCGGAAACCCTTTAAAGGTAACTCTGACAAAGCAGGAATTATTATTGAGATACAAAACTGAACAGGATATAACCAGCAAGCCCCCACCCCCCTCCCTCCAGAAAAAAGACAAGAAAATGAGCCTACTCGAACCCCTATCCTCCCCATTCCCCCCAGCTCGCCCACGGAGACTCTTTAAAATTAACTCTAACAAAGCAGGAGATAGTATTAAGATATAACAGTGAAAGGAATGCAACCAGCCAGCCTCACTCCCCGAACCCTCCCCACCCAATCTAGAAAAAAACCCCATATCCAGAAGGCAATCTGACAGGATGAAAATTTGACAGAAACCCACTCCCCACCCCAGTTCACCCATCTCTTCACAAACCCCAAACAGACAACTATTTACAACCTGGAGCCAGGACTGGTAAGAAACCAAACCAACATGGAAAACTTCAGCTCCTGGCAGCCTGACCCACCTTGCGAATCCAGAAACTCCCAGCACCACCGGGTCAATTAACAAGGGGAAACCCCAAACCTCAAGCCCCCTAAAATAAAAATAAGACTCAATCCAAAATAAAGAAAACAGTAGTAGCCCGGCGACTGGGACTGGATTGGCCAACCCCCCTTCCATAGGCTCGTAATTCAGCCTCCATTAGACGCGAGGCCTTAGAGCTAACTACTCCCCCACCTCCCCCCAAACCGCCAATTACCACACCAGTTATAAAAATAAAATAAAATAATCCCCTTCGATGCTAATCCCCTTTCTATTTAATTAGCAGAACGGTAAACGAAATGAATCTAATCCAGAATTAACATCAACTCGCCCCTGTCTCAGGTGCCAAAGAGGGGGATTCAGAATCGGTAACCAGGCCCAGTGTGAAGGACTGATCCCACTTCAGGCTGCTTGATTCCAGGGGGCACCAATTCGGTACAGGACCAAGCTGGTCCAACAGTCAGGAGGTTACCCCCGGCAACTGTTACCTTATAAAATGAGTTCCAGGAATAAACCGCAGATCTCATCATCTCGGCCCGGTCCTTCTCTTACCCGACCACCCAGGACATCACCCAGCTCCCAGGCCAATGAGTGTACACAGCACAGGTAAGAGAGTCAGATAACAGCTGGGGGAAGAGGGAGGCAACACCCGGTATCCCTAAAAGTAATCGGAGAAAAACCAATAGGGAAAACCGGAGAGTAAAGCAAAAAAAGGGGAAAAAATAAAGGGGAAAGCTCAGTATCTTCTAGCAGACCAATTAAAACCAGCCCCTCTTATATAACTGCAGATGCATCCAGTCTCTCAACCCTGAGATTTAAACAGATCGGGAAGTCTGGTAGAGAGGTCCTTACAAGCCGCTTCTGGCGAATTGAAACTATGAGTGGTACTACCAATCGAAACTCTTAGAATAGCAGGATACATCATTCTAAAAGGGATGGACGTGGCGATCAACTTCTGGACCGTGGGATGAAAGGCGGCCCTCTTCTCTCTCGTTTCCTTCGGGAGATCTTGGGCAATCCGAATCTTCACCCGACCCCCATGCAACTTCTTGCAGGTCCCGAGACCTGCCGTGGCGTGCTGCCTCTGGGTGAAGCTTAAGAACTTCATTATGATAGGACGCGGGGGGGGGGGGAACCAGGCGGTGGTCGAGGTCTCAGTGACCAATGGGCCCTCTCGATGTGGTAGCTTGGGCTAATCATCGATGGGCCTACCACCTTAACAAGGAATTTCTGGAGAAAAGCCATTAGGTCGGGCCCTTCCTCCATCTCCGGCAGGCCCAAGATCAACAGATTGTTCCGTCGATTACGTCCCTCTAAATCTTCAGTTTTGGACTGTAGTTTCCACACCTGTTGGGTTAGTCCAGCCATCTCCACTTCTGCTTTGGCCTTCCATTGCTCCAATGAAAACACTCTGGCCTCCGCATCGGATACCCGTGTAGACAGGGAGGAAAGGTCGCTCCGTAGGGACTTCAACTCATGGTGATGTCCTGGAGGATGCCCTTCAGTGGAGTTAACTCCTGCATAAATTTATCCTCCGTTAGGGGCTGGGCGACTGGTTTTTTCTCACATTTCTCCGACCCGGTCCGCCTGATTCCGACTTCTTGGAAGCCTTTTCAGAAGACCATAGGCGGCGATGCTTCACTCGCGGCCTGCTTCCTATCCACCTCCATCTTTCTTTGTAGATGAGATAAATCAGCAGAAACACCCACTCAGGTCGATAATCGGTGTTTAAATGCCCCTTTGGTACAATTTTCAAAAACGTTAATGCCTCGGGGAATTCAGAATCCGGCGATTAGGGCGGCAA
The DNA here is from genome assembly GCA_016271365.2 of Neoceratodus forsteri. Classification (NCBI taxonomy): domain Eukaryota; kingdom Metazoa; phylum Chordata; order Ceratodontiformes; family Ceratodontidae; genus Neoceratodus; species Neoceratodus forsteri. The sequence continues at coordinate 6,685,782 of CM028129.1, forward strand.
GAGGGGAGAGCTCTAGGCCCCAGCTGCCATTCAGCAAGCTGCCATCACGTGACCACCCCTGTTATTTTTTGAACTAGTGTTACTGTGCTTTCCCCCATCATGATTACTATAACCACTGCCATGAAAGTGAAGTCAGGATGACAAGCTGACTCTGTGATATGGTATTTTGTTATTGCCGTAGAACTTCCGCAGAAATTACAAACCACCGCCACAGAAGTTCTGCGGCAAATGGTAGTCTTGACGCAGAACTTGGTCCCACTGTGCCGCAGAAAAGTAGGGGCCTTGGATATGGGTGGTCCTCATTGGGTATGTCACTAGCTGCTTGGGGAACACAGCCAGACAGCCCGCCAAGCAGCCTCTGCTCACTGGTTCCCATAGACATCATGGTTCCACAGTGTGTCACCTGCATATTGTGGTACCCCATCAACCCCACTACAACCCCCCTCACATCCACAATGCCCCTACAGGTAGCCAGCACACAGTCCAGTTGGTCCTGTGCCATGCCTTGGTGCCTATGCACCACTCTCAACATTATCCTCCCTCCAGCATGTGCTCTCACATTGGCCCACAGGGTCTACATGCTGCCCTCTGCTGTCTGTGCCCTGACAACCTCACTGTTATGCCTGCTGTGCAGTGCACACCCTCCTCCACTGTCCTTCTCCCTGTCTATCCGATGCACAAGCATGGAGGCCCACTCAGATGAGCATTCCCATTATGCCCAGCTGTGGCCTGGGTTACAATGTTCACTGCTACATCCACCCTCCATAGGCATGGCTTGGAACACAAGCATAATACACCTCCGGCCCCTACCATGTGTGCCATGTGTCACTGGCTGGATATGGGTGCTGTGGTTTGCTCTGTCAGTATCCTGTGAGGTTGTGCAGTGTGTTCACATGGATAGGTATCACAGGGGTGGGGTAACTGTATGTCTCACAGGTGGTCATACAGTCCTGTCCAGGGTATACGGCTATTGTGGTTCCTCGCTGCACATACGGTGCTGGACTGGATGCCTCTCCCAAACAGGTCATTGTACTGTACAACATAGCACTCATTACAGGTGCTGTGGTATAGCGCAGGGGCTTCCATGGGTACAGGACGGTGGGTCCGCTGCATGTTGTGGGTTGGCTTTGCACACAGCCTCAGCCCTTGGCCCATAGCCGCTGTATCTGGTGGCACCTTCATCTTGTTCCTTCATTGTGTCACCATCTGTCAATGTGTCCATCACATAGGCATGGCTTCCCACACTCCGTAGAATACATCACCATGGAGATTGCTCCCTCTGTGCGGCCCAGGACTGGGACACATGGCCCCTGCCAGTCCATGTTCCATAGCTGCAATGCCCTGGCATGGCCACCAGCACTATACATGCCACACCATTGCTGACAGGGCTGGGACATGCACCATCATAGTGGTTGCATTTGGATGGCCTTGGCCCTGTTCTGTGAGCTGTGTAAGCTGCTGTGACTGTAGTGTCCATCCTGAGCATCTGTGTTATGTTACAGGTGACATTGTTGTGCATGTGCTATACCGACCTTTACCTTGTGTCCACTGTGGCATGACACATCATCCTGTATCCATGTTCCACAGTGCTGCATAGCACTACAGCACTACCATGTGCACAGCCTATGCACGTGACATGGCATGCCAAGTGTTCCATACCCATCCTCCCATTACAGGGTGGTATATGTGGCTTTGGTGTCCTCCCACATGTACTCTGCATGGCCATGGGTAACACTGGTGGTGGTTATACCAGTGCTACTACCACATCTCATACATGTCATGTGACACACCTGCAGGGGTGCTATGTGTGCACGTTGGCCACTTCACAGGGCACAATGACCCTCACCACTGTCCAGCATTGGCCATGGCCTGTGACTGTGTAAGGCTCATGCCATCACTTAAATGCTTTGCACTGTTGTGCATTGCTGGCCACCACCGGGATGTTGCAGTAGACATACAGTGGGCATTGTGTGGGGACCATTTAAGTGTGTGCAGGGCTGTGCATGTGTCCATGGCACCCTGATGGGAACACAGACTATGGCTGTGTATAGCCTAGGCTCCATGCATACACCGTTATGTGTACATAGTGCTGATGCACCATGGCAGCGGCGATCACACACATGGTTGTCTGGCATTGCCCTTGCCTCCTGGACACTTGTCACATGTTGCTGTGGTGTGCATTTTATTTATTTATTTATTTATTAAAGTATCAGAATTACAACCCTTTGAATCAAAGACTGATTTACAAAGGCTCATCATCATACACAGAATAGGACAGGGAGGTGGAGAACATACAGTGAATGGAGAACAGACAGTAGTGTAGGAACAGTAGCATGGTAGAAATATATACAATTACAATTACAATTTGTACAGTTGGGAACAGTGGATGGTCCATAACAGCAAGAGAAAGGCTCCTTCTTGCAGGAGACAGGCCTAATCCCTGACAATATCCCCCTGATGTGCTGTGATATTTAATTTATAAAAGAGAAGCTACCCCCTTAAATATTTCCCAGTAGCTGCTAATTACTTATCCTATTAACCCTGGCAAAACCTCTGGCAAAACCATCGGGTTTTCAACCCTGTACCAAACTTTTTTGCCGGCATCAGCTTGCACTAGTGCCTTCTTACCAAGGAATCTCTTCTCCTACTTAGTACTCAAAGTGACCCCTTCAAATATGGCCATTTTAAACCAAAACTTGCCTGGACCCCAGCAAGATGCACAAGGGTGGTGCCGAGGTATCTCTCCCTAAGGGGTGCGACGGATGATTGACACTTCCCCCTCCTCACCTACCTCCTGGCCATCTGGGCAGGACCCTCTTAGCCCTTGGGGGAGACATAAAATCTAATCCAGGTCCTATCTCTCCAAATCTCACTCTCAACAACCCCTCATGTCCCATGTGGGCTGATACCAAAGGGCTCAAACTTGCTCATATGAACATTTGCAGCCTAAGGCACAAATTCCATGAACTCGAGGCATGGGTGGCACTATATAAGCCTGACATACTAGCCTTGACAGATACTTGGCTCAAACCTCAGATCTTCCCCCACGAAGTGGACCTAGTGGGATGTCTTACTTTTAGAAAAGACAGGATAGGGAAAAAGAGGGAGGTGGGGTCATCATTTATGTCAGCACTGACTTTCAAGCTTCAGAGCTGGACTCCCCCTCTCATAGTGATCCCCTGGCTGAAATGTTGCTTGTAAAAGTACTACTTGGAAACACCAAACCCCTCACCATAGGAGGTGTCTACATCCCCCCCACAATCTGCTGCCTCCTCCTTGGAAGCCATAACTAGCCATCTTGAGGACTACTCCCTGTGGGAAACCATACTCCTTGGGGATTTCAATCTCCACTGGCTGTCCCTACTCTCCTCCTCTACCAAATACCCATTACTTGGCTCACCATTTACCCCAGGTCATCGACCTCCTCACAAGACACAACCCTAAGACTGGAAACCACTCTCTCATTGACTGGATCCTCATCTCCTGCCCGGGCTGTATACTGTCAGCAGGGATTATGGCTGACTCCTTGAGAGATCGCTCACCCATTTTCTGCATATGGTCCAATAAGCCCCCCAAAATTGATGCATAGATCATTGAAGTGAGAAACTACAGTAGGTTTGTACCTGCCGACTTCTGCTCCCATTTGTGGAACTCCGACTGGGCCCCTATCACCTCTCTCCCCACACTCGACCAGGCACTTGAGTATTTCATCCAGACCTTTTGGTCTGCATCTAACATGCATGCCCCAATAAAAAAGCTCAGGGTACAGGGAAAATGTCTTAAATGGCTGAGCCCTTCCCTCAAGCATAACCATGCTCCTCTGAGACAGAGCATGGGGTACCTTCAAATCCTCTGGCAGCCCAACAGACTGGGGAAAGTACAGAGAGCTGAGAAATCAGTGCAAGAAATCTTCAAAAAAAGCCAAATCTCTATACCTAAATGACCTACAAACTAGGCACCTACGGGACCCAAAAAAATTCTGGGGCCACATAAACCTACTTATCAAGGGCTCCTCAATTAGTCAAATGGACTCCATCATGGTGGGGGACTCTCTGACAAAGTACACAGCCATAGTTGCTGAGGCTTTCTGTGCCTCCTACTCTATCCCAAGCGGGTCTCCCCTTCTGGTCCTCCCCGGGCCTAACCTATACTCTGGAGATGCATGGGAGCACCCTCGGCCACAATTTCACCTAAAGCTGGTCAAACAGACAGAGGTACTACCTCTCCTACGCAAAATTAACCCTTCTTCCTCGCTAGGACATGACCAGCTTGAACCTCACCTTCTGAGGGCTGCCGCCCCAGCTATCACCCATCCTGTCACCTTACTTATAAATAGGTCACTTCAGGAAGGAATGGTCCCAAAAATGTGGAAGGTAGCAACCATTGTAGCGGTCTACAAAAGTGGGCCCCGAGACAAATTGGGAAATTATAGACCAATCTCCCTTCTCAGTCCCCTTGGGAAAATTCAGGAAAGACTGGTCTCAAACCAACTACAAGACTACCTTGAGCAGCACTCTCATGGCTGATGTTCAGCATGGCTTTAGAAAAGGCCATGGTACTGACATTGCGCTCATCCGGCTCACTACGGACATCCTTTCCTATATGGACCAAGGCTCCCCAATGGGTGCCCTCTTCATTGACCTATCCAAAGCCTTTGACTTGGTTAACCATAATCTCCTCCTCTCCAAACTCCTGCTCTTAGGACTGGATCACCACTCACACTCCTGGTTCGAGAGCTACCTGAGTGACCGTTCCCAAAAAGTCCACTGGAAGGGTGCACAGTCTGGACCTAGATCAGTCTCTGCCAGGGTGCCCCAGGGCTCAATCCTGGGCCCTCTGCTCTTCTCACTCTTCCTCAATAATATCAAGGGAAACAGCCCCGCAGCAAACTCATTCTGTATGCTGATGACACTGTCATGTACTGCAGTGACCCCCAACCTAATGTCATCTCAACAAAACTGCAGGATAGTCTCTTCACCCTTGAGGTCTGGTTCTCCGCAAACTCCCTTAAACTCAATGATGAAAAAACTAAAGCCGTACTGTTTGGCTTGAGACGTCTGGGCTCTGACAGAAGCCAGCTTCTCCAGATCTGCACCAGCCAAGGAAAAAGAGTTGAGGTCATGTCCAGTTTTAAATATCTTGGGGTCCATCTAGACCAAGAAATGACCTACCAATTCCATATCGACTCCATAACCAGGTCCACCCACCAAAAACTTGGCCTCCTTTTCCATCTGGGGAACTCTCTATCCTCTATTGCACATCATTCAATTGCCTGCTGCAATCTCCTCCCATCCATCTTATATGGGGCTCCACTTCTGCAGTTCCTCCGTGAGATGGAATACAATAAACTTTCTGTACTCTGTAACCAAGTGGCCCACTTTGCCACTAACTCCTCTCCTAAGAGACATCACTGCGAGGATCTAAAGGAACTAAACTGGCCCACTCTCCGGCACAAACTAGCCTATCCCATTGCCTGCCTAGCTTTCAAGTTTACTAACCTAGGTCCCCCTCCCCATCTTAGAGGACTACTCTCCCCCAAAAACAAACCCAAACCCTGCGATCAACTGCAAATCACCCTCTCGACATCCCTAGGATGCGCTCCAACCATGGCAAATGTTCCTTCAAATTTGCTGCCCCTCACCTATGGAACTCCCTACCACTAGCTTGACTAACTCACCCACCCTCACCCAATTCAAAAATGGACTCAAACTATATCTTCTCAATCTTAGTCTTTGTGGCTGTAACCGCTAGCTCCCCAGATCAGTTCCCCTGGCTGTTGCACTGCTCTGAACTCTCCCTCCGATTTATCATAAAATACTAATATGGACCAATTTGTTTAATCTGATTACCACCACTAATTACTGCTTCCAATGTACACTGATGGAACTTATGTACATACTGTATATAATGTATGAGTTCTATACATACTGTATATAATATGTGAGTCTGTGAACCCGACTGCTACCCTTGTATAAGTGTTACCATTGTAATACGGTGTAACAAATGTAACTAATGTAACTACTGTATATAACTGTTCCTAAATGTCCTTTTCTGTAACTAACTCCAGGTCGCCCCTGAAAAGGGGACCATTGGTCTCAGTGGGCTTACCTGGTAAACAAAATCTAAATAAATAAATATACACGATGTTAGCTAAGCAAGAAGGAGTGATCATTGGGTATATATATTTTGAGGACAGTAGTGGTAGATGGCTGGAGTGTGGAGCTTAACTCAAAATGGCAGGTGAAGGTTTATGCATGACAGGATGGTGTTGTGTGCTGTGTGGGTGAGGGGTAGTGTGCCTTGGCACTGTCTCACATGGCTCTGTGGTGCACAGGTGGGTCCAGGGATACATTTGTCCTCATGTTAGGTGTCCATTGCCAATATACATTCTGTGTATGTCCCCCCTTCACTATGCAATACTGTCCTCTGTCCTTGGCAACATACATCCATGCTAGGGAGCAGCACCACTGGAGGGCATAGCACTATGCACATCTCTACAGTTGCATTCCAGCCTATAGGGTGTTGGGGGGGGTGAGCAGGGCCATTGCATATGGTGTGTACACAGCCCGTTGGGGATGCAACACTGTACACATGCAACTGTATCATGTCCCAGTATTCCATCCACCCCAGACCAGCACACGACCACCAGCCTGGAGTCATTCCACAACACTCACTCCACACTCCTCAGACACCCACCTACCATGCCCCCTACCATACACAATGGTCATCCCAGCCTCTGACCCGGTGGACACTGTGTTCACCAACACGACACCCTCCAGTAGCACAGTCCAAGTATCCAGAATTGTCTCCCTGGGATGTGCATGTCATCCACCTACTGGATGGTACACCATCCATCATACTGGTGTGTTGCATCACCACATTGTGTGCACTCAGTCGATGGCACACCTCCACATCAGTCCTTGTGTTCCTTTCATGTCCAGGCTCCCCACAGTGTTCTAGGATGTGGTTTTGTGTGCACGATGCCTATCCCCACATACCTTTGTCCTGCTGCACCACTGTCATATACATGGCTTTCCTTTGTTACCGCTACAACGTGTTACTGGGCATGTCGCCTTGTGTGCACTGTTACTACACCCTGAACATACTCTGTGTGTGTGTGTGTGCCTCATGTGTCACGTTGCATGTGCAGTACATCATCCTCTATCTGTCACCTGTGCCTCCCCTTGCTAGGAGTCACAGTAGTGTACATCAAATGGTGGTCACTGCTGTTGCCTGACTGTCCATGTCTGGTCCACTGTGGGTGTGTGGCAGTGCCAGGGCCCCACTGTCTGTGCATTCATGCCATTGTATTGCATGGTGTTGCATCTGTACCCATCTGCCATGGGTGGACATCTGTGTCTGGACTGTGATTGGGTGTCATCCACCTGCCCTGTGATGTGGCCCACATCACCTGTCACATTGTGTCTCTCATTGGGCATTGCCTTTGCCATACATGTGCTGTGTTATGTGTTCTACACAGGGTGTGGCATGAGTCCAGTGGTGCCTTCCATCTCTATGTTGTGTACTGAGGGTGGGATGGGGACACACAGCACACACCAGCTAGTACATGCACTGTCCAGACTGTTACAGTTCCAGCGGATGCAGTGCGATGGCATTAGGACATACCTTCAGTCATGACATCAGTACACATGGCACCATCTATGTAGGCTTACATTTCATGCCACACTCGTTACTTACACAGGGACTGCCCACTATGCTGGCTATCCGGTAGGCATACACATGACCTGTGCTTTGTGCACTGCTGGCGTGCTTGGCTTCTGTCAGGTTGTGCATATTCTGCACATAGTGGTTTTTTTAACAGTATTTATACAGCATATTATATGTTGTGCATGCTGTGCACTCCAACACGGCCTGCATGACACATGCTGTATGTTAGGCACTGCTGGTCTGTGACCATGGGGCATACCTCACCATCTTGTGTGCTGTTTTGTTGAGGTGTATTGGTTGTTTAGCTGTGTCATGCGTTCTGCTCTGGTAACACTGTGTTTACACTGGGTGGGATGTTGGATGCCTGGGAGTGCATGTGTGGCATGCAGCTGTTGTTTGACCTGTAGGCCACACTATGTCCTGTGTTTGTGCAGGCCCACATACTGTCCCAGACATTGGTAGCACTGTGCTTTGTGGGTGCCACATGCTGGTTGCACTGGGCCAGCCTGACATATGCATCAGATTCTGGTGCATGTGTCAGTGGGATTCCTCAGGTGTGTCTGTATGGTGTTACCCATGTTCCTGAGGGGACTTGTATCTCACTGCATATACTGTGCTGATGATCCTGACATCACAGACCTGTGTGTTGCTGTTCAACATTCCGTGCTATGCCTGTGTGTGTGTTGGCCTGTTGTTGTGCTGGCCATGCTCATCTTGTATTTTGTTTGACATTGCGGATCACTTGAATGGCCGGTGGGAGCAGGAGATGCTGAGGCTTGTCCTTGCAGCTAGGTGGATGCTCTCTACCAGGCGTGCAATTAATATCCTGGCTTGCCGTTGCCACCAAGTGCCTGCAGTCCACCATACAGCAGACACTGTGTCATGCACTCTGGAGGCAGCACAGTGGACCTGGCAGCATGTGTCCTCAGTACAGGGTGGGTCTGATACTGCCACAGTTGATAAGGATGTGGGTGGCATTGTGGAGGATATCATCAAAAAGGGACCCTGTCCCTGATGTTCCATGCCCAGTGGTATCACAGGATGATGCATTGCTGGTGCCAGTGGTGGCAGCCAGTGCCATGGTGGAGAGGGAAAGGACACTGGGTGGCATCTGTGACTGCAGTCGCCATTGGGCAGTGTGGCATCAGCATGTGCGGGATCTGGTGTCCACCTGTGAGACACTTGCTGCACAGTTGTGTGCACTCAGTGATGTTCTGGCTACTCAGGACACACATGGACTTTAGTCTAGACCTCCATTTCCCAGACATGTGTGTATGTTGGCTTAACCATTCACAGCGATATTGTTTTCATACTGTTATTACAGACCTTGTTGGCTCCTGTTGCATGCCTTGTTATTTATGCTGTTGTTACTGTTGTATAGTGTTTTTTGTACATCACTCATTGTTAGTGTTATTATAGCAATTAAACCTGCATTCCTTACATTGTGTCTGTGCTTGTTGTATGGTGTACTCCATTATGTCCTACTGGGGTGGAATCATATCTGTGCATCTGTGTTAGTTGTGTGCCCCTGCATGTTGCACTGCACACATACTGTTGTTATGTTGGTTCACACTACATTGCTGTATCCTACTCCATTGTGGGTATGTTGTGTCACTCACATGATACCTCATTGTGTAGGGCACGTCATGTAATGATGGTTCTATCCTGCAGTACCATATTGTTGTGGAATGCCATTCACATGTGTCTTATACACATTGTGGATGTTCCATCCACCTGTGTGCATTGTGTGCAACTAGTCATCCATACCATGTTGTTGGTCATATGTCCTTTGCATATGTCATGTGTGGTGTACATGCAGTCCTGCACCACATCAGGCAGCAAACAGATTCTATATTTCCACCTATCACTACCAGCACGTTGTGCCTCATTCCTACTGTGTTGTTGCCATGCTCTGTGTTGTGTGCGGCACATGTATGTCTGTGCCATGTCCTTGTTCTTGCTTCTCCTGGCTCTGACTGTGAACAGGCCTACACATGTATGTCAGCAGTGTATCATTCCTGGTGGGCAGTTGTTTGTCAGGTGCTCAGCTGTTGGGGTGTGCCATGTACCTCACTGGGCTGATATTCTTTCCCTCAGTGTGTTCTTGTCACCATACACACATCATCTTGTGTTGTGCCTACCCATTGTACAGTGGCCATTGCTTTCCTCTGATCCCCTACCCTTCATGTACAGATCATAGTGCATGTGTATCACTACAGCATGATACCCATGTGTCATGTGACATTTGCAACACACAACCCTGCACACCTGTCTGTATTTGATATCCTCACATTTATGTATCACTCCACTATACTGTGCATCCTCCCAGGGTGGTTTTGCCATGGCCTCTCATTCCCAGCCTGCTCACATGCTGCCAGCATTCCCACCACCCAACATCACTGCCAGTCCAGTCACCCAGCATCCAGGGTGTCCCGCCATCCTATTGCACACCTACTGAGGCAGGGCACTGCCATGGCATCAGGATGGTGTCTTCAAAATTGTCATTAGTGCTGTGCCTGCCCTACGGTGTGGGTCTGCTACATGTGCCCTCTTGTGCACCACGCAGTCACAGCAGGCATCTTGGCTGTTTGCTATCCATGTGTCCACCACCCTGGTGTCGCAGTGGGCAATGACACATTTGTGCACTGCAACCCTGCTGGTGGCTGCAACGCTCCACCCTCCACTGTTTGCAGGCTTATACTGCAGTATCCCCAATCACCATTTGGGCACTCCCACTGGCCTCTCCCGGTGTGTGGTGGGGTGTCTGAAGTTGCTACCTGCTTACCCTCTCATGCTGTCCCCTGGCAACCCGTGTCCATATCCATACTTGGACTCTACATTCTGTGGTGCATGGCATCCACCACCTCATCCTTTCATGCCACCATGCCAGCTCACATAACTGCATACTTTGACATGTGCTTTTCATATGCCTCCATTGTCTTCTCACACTGTGGCAGTCCAGGGTGTACTTCTTCAGTGGCATTTCAACAAGTGTGTGCCTCCCTCCCTCACTCACCTGTGCCTGTGTCCCACCACACATGATATGGATACTGCCATTTGTGCACACACTATCCTGTGCCATATTGCTTATCTGTGCCATTAGGGGAGTGTGTGACATTGTGACATGTGTACCACATCCATGACACACATGTCACACTGGTGCACTAACCTTTGTTGTCTGTGCAACAGGCACAGTACACTGTATGTTCCGTGTGGGTCTGCAACACGGCAGGTATTCAGTGGTGTGGTACTGTCTGACTGCATGGGGTGCAGTGGTATTGTCCAGTAGCTGTGCATGTCATTGTGGGTTTGCATTGTCTCACGTTGCCAGGGTACATGCATCTGCTCTCCACAACATGACTGTGACATTATTGCATGTGTGCCTGGCTTGTTCATATTTCACATGACATTCTACAGTCACAGGCATGGCTTATGATCAGTGTGTTGTGCCATTGCTGTGTATCATCACATGGTGTGTACTGCATTCCTGATAAGGAACAGCTGTGAATCTCCCTGCTGAAACATCACTCTGGGGAGTGACTGTGGTTCTGCAGAGTGTAAAGTAAGAAAGCTGTGCTGGCTGCATGATAACTGTAGAAATTGCTTTAATTGAACTGCCTTGTCTGTGTAATTTATTATTGCTGCTCAGCTGACTGGGGGACGGGCTGGTAGCTGAAGCTCCACAGACAGCTACTTAAGTCAGAGCTGCTTGCAAGCACCAGAAGGAACAGCTATGAAGCTTCCTGCTGAAAAATTGCGCTGGGGAGAAACTGTGGTGCTGCAGAGTGTAAAGTAAGAACGCTGCGCTGGCTGCATAATAACTGTAGAAGCTGCTTTAATTGAACTGCCTTGTCTGTGTAATTTATTACTGTTGCTCAGCTGACTGGGGGACGGGCTGTAAGCTGAAGCTCCACAGACTGCTACTTAAGTCAGAGCTGCTTGCAAGTGCTGGCACACGTGCGCGAGCATGAGTGGTGCTCACGCCACTCGGCAGAGAAAAAGTTAATTTAACCTCAATAGTAAGTTTATTTACACAGCTCTTGATAGTGATATTTATATTAGTGTGATCATTTTGGAATATAAAGGACCACTAGTTTCTTTTATTGAGGGTAGCAGGACTGAATATTGATCAGCATTAATTTGTGTAGTAAATATGTTTAACTTAATGACCTATGGGGGGGCTAATTTGTCCTTATTTTAAAGTGTAGCAATGTAGTATGTCTGTAACAGAATGTGCTGACAGTACTGCTGCCAATGTGTGTTTATTTGATATAGATTGTGGTTTGTTGTTTTGCCAGATGCTAATGTTAGTCTCTCAGCTAATGTGGGGGTTAATGAAATGGGTGTATCCTCTAAAGTGTTGCATAATAAGGTGGCATCATGGGGTATAAGTTCAAGAAAATAAATAAGGGACTATTAGTTAGTAATAGAAATATATACCAATCTTTACCGTTTTTAAGATTTCTTATATTAATGCTGTTGCTTTCCTCTGGAAATGTACATAATAATCCAGGCCCTATTTTGGATAATCACTTCAGTCTTCAAGAATTTATTGAATGAACAGAATTGGGAATAGTTCATTTAAATGTAAGAAGTTTGGTAGCAAAGGTTGATCATATACAAACATGGATACATAATTCTAATCCTGATGCTTTTGTTTTGTCTGAAACTTCATTAACTAACAAGACAAAAGATACTGAAATATGTACTGATGTGTATAGCCTGTATAGGCAGGATTGATTATCTAAAGGTGGTGGAGTAGCCATTTATTTAAAACATGGTTTACTGGGGACAGTACAGCTGTCTATATCAATTCCTAAGAAATTAGATATGATTGTTCTAAAAGTTGGAGTGTCACAAAAATGTAATTTTAATTTAGTGGCCTGTTATAGACCCCCTTCTGCTCTATCTGACACTTTACAAACATTTGTAACTATGTTAGCTCCTTATTTAGATCAAGAAATTGTGGTGATGGGTGACCTGAATTGGGATTTATTGAGATCTTCTGATCAATTAACTAATCAATTGGTAGCCCTTAATCTTATACAAATTATTGATGTTCCTACATGACCTAATAAGCTTTTCTCAGCAAGAGATACTCTTCTTGATTAGATAATGACTACTACTCCACATAAATATGTTTCTTCTATATTTGATGCTGATATAAGTTATCATTGTCATAGAGCATGTATTAGACACCAAGTTAAATCTGTTAAAACGCCTCCTGTTATAATTACTAGGAACTATTCTAAGTTTTGTGAACAAGCTTTTTGTCAGGAATTGTATAAAGTTAACTGGAAGCTAATTTATTGATGTCCTGATATTCATACTGCATGGTCTTATTTAAATATTCTTTTTGGAAGTAATTAATAAATTTGCTCCTATGACTAAAAGAAGAATTAGGTCACAGCCGGTACCATGGATTAATAGTCACTTAAAAAATTAATAATGGTAAGGATCAACTCTGGAAAAAGGCTAGAAGTACTAGAGAGGATATGGATATACAGAATTTTAAAACTATAAGAAGTGTGTTAGGGAGCTATGACGTGCAAAAAGTGATTATTATAGTCAACAATTTATAAATGCATCTGGTAATAAAAAGAAAATATGGGATGGGATAAAGCAACTTCAAGGTAAATCACAGGCTGCAAAGCTTCCAAAAATATTGCATTATAAAGATGTTCTTATCTGTGAGCCTATGGCACAAGTTAGGGCTTTTAATGAATACTTCCTTGAGGCAGGATGTATTTTTGATAAGAAATTTCCTAATCAACCTAATGTTGAATTAGATAGCAATTTTGGCACACAGGTAAAAGGTCCTTTATTTTCCTTTGGTTTGATTAGTGAGCAGGATATTACTACTGAATTAAATCAGTTAAATGTAAAAAAGGGGCAGGATTAAATACTATTGATCTTATATTTTATAAGACTGGAGCCTCAATTATAGCTAAGTATATAGCTTATATGTTTAATTTATCTTTAAGTACCAATGAAATCCCTGATGATTGGAAAACAGCTTGTGTAATTCTGGTTTTAAAGGGAGATGAGTCTGACCCAGGTTGTTATAGACCTATATCTATTTTGACACCTATAACTAAAGTCCTGGAAAAGTTAGTACATGGGCAGCTGTTAAATATTTAGACAAAAATGGAATATTGATCAATGATCAAACGGTTTTCGTAAAGGTCATAATACTATTTATGCAGTATCAAAGGTAGTAAATGATATATATACTGCCTTTGATAAGGGTTGCTTAGTTCCTGCTATTTTTTTGGATTTATCAAAGGTATTTGATTCTGTTGATCACAATCTGTTATTGAATAAGTTAAAGATTTCAGGTATGGGTATGGGTACTTTATTTTGGTGTTCTGCTTATTTGTCTTCACGGTTGCAATGTGTTAAGGTGGGGGATTACTGCCCTGACTTAAATATGATTGACAAGTGGGTACCCCAAGGATCAGTACTTGAACTGCTGTTGTTTTTCATTTATATAAATGATTTGGTTGAGGGTGTATCAGCAGACACTAATATACTTTTGTATGCTGATGACACCATTTTGAATTGTCAGAGCAGGGATCCCCTAGATGTCATTTGCACTCTGCAGAAAGATTTTGACATTATTCAGCAAACTTTAATTAATTCATGTTAATTGCTGAATGTAAATAAAACTCAATGGACCCTATTTTCTGGGAAATCTAAGGTAGATCATCAAACTACTACAACTTTAAATGTTAAAACGCTGGATGGGACTAATTTGTCTAGAACTTCTTCATATAAATATCTAGGTATTATGTTAGATGGGTAGATGAAATTTGAATTACATATTCATATGCTTTCTAATAAACTTAAGAAACTATTGACTTTTTTCTATGGGAATAAATCATGCTTTAGCTTTAAAATTTGCAAACAATTAGTTAATTCTTTATTCATATCACAGATTGATTATGGCGACTGTATCTATATGAGAACAACTGATGCAATCTTAAAAGTATTGGATCCTCTTTATCATAGTGCATTAAGATTCATCAGTGGTTTTCCTTGGCATACCCATCACTGTAATCTTTACTTTGAATCAGGTTGTCAACCTTTATCAGTTCATAGACAAATTCATTGAATGCTTTATGTATATAAATTTGTTTTGATGTAAATTACCCCATATTTGCTGGGATCAGTTATTATTAAAGAACATAATAGATATTCTCTTAGATCTGCTGATTATCCTCAATATTTCTTACCAAGATTTAAAACTAGATTTGGTAGCTATAGGTTAGCAGTTGCAGTCCCAATGACCTGGTTATCTATTCAAAGAAAATTAAAACTGACAATTATTATTAAATTTTTGCACTTTAAATGATTGTTTGTTAGATTTATGACATATGAATGTAGATGCTTTTAAGTGATTCATGACTGCAAAATTCTGTGAATCTATGTAATTGAATATGTCTTTGTATTTGAGTCTTTATGTATGTGTGTTCCTTTATGTTTTGTACTGATGGATGCAATTGTAAATGGGAGATTTTCTCTCAATTTTGCTCTCCAATAAATTGATTGATTGATTGATCCACGTTCCAGACATTACTGTGCCATACATAGCTGAGACATGATGGCATGTGTTGTTTTGTGACACTGCGTGGTGGCACATGGGTATCATGTGCAGGCATGTGCACATACCCACTGCCAGGCCTCTGCTGTTGTCCCATTGACTTTGTGTACTGCTGTATATTACATGTGTTTCTCTTGGGTCACTGCAGCTGGATTGTTCATGCTCAGCTGTGTCTGTCTGTGAACCAGTAGTGGTTTCAGATGTGTTACCTCTGTGGCTGGTATGTGCCTGTGCACTACTGGTGTGGTCCATGCATCCTGTGCATCTGGCCAGCCTTGGCTATACCTCTGCCTTCAGCTCACAGGTTTGTCTGCACCATGTACATGTGGGATGGTGATTGTGCACATGTCTCTGTGTCTCACCATGATGATACTTCATTGCTGCTGTTGTCTGCATGCCTTCGTGTGGTCTGCACATGCACTGTTGTGGTCCGATGTCCAGTACAGTGGTTACACTGTGTTTTGCATGGGACGGCTGCATTGATACATGGACACTGCCTGCAGTGATGGCACTAGGCCCATCAGAGTGTGGTCAGGTTGTGTTGTGTGTGCCATGTCTGGTGTGTTACTGTTCTGTCTACCCTTGACCTAGTTTTCATGTCACCCCTCTTGTGTAACATATGGAGTCATGTCACCTGTGGTTGTTAGGTGTCACACTATGTCCTCTGACAGGGTGTTTAAGTAGTCCAGGTCCCTTTCTGTGTGGCTATTCATGCCCCTACTTCCTCTGTGCCATCATCCCACACACCTCACCCCATGCTCTGTTCCCCTGGTCTGTGTCATTCACTGTGATGGCCTGGATACCTGTGCCCCATAGCTCCATGTTGGGTACTTGTCCCAGTGTTATATCCTGTCCCTCCCTTCACTCCTCATGGGGGTGCATGTACAGGTCCATGTTCCTGTCATCATTGGACATGTGCTGGCCACCCTGTGCCATCTGTGACAGGCTACCATGCACAGTCTGTGCTCTGTCCCTGTCCTTCCATGGTCATTGTCCCCATGTCTGTGTGGTGTGTCCATGTGTATCTTCTCCTGTTGCTTGTATGGTGCTATGTTGCTCACCAATCTCCCACAGGTGTTGCCCAGTATCTGCATCTCAGCATCCTACATTCATGGCTGACTGGCATGTGGCACTGTGTCACTTTCTTCTGCTCAACATTATTCCTGCCCCATGGTCCCATTGCTGGTTTGTGCTGTGTTTATTTCCCAATCCCGTTACTGCTAGGGTGTTGCCAAAGCTGTGTGTAGGCCACAAGCATTCACCCCACTGGTTGGCATCTATGTCCAGATGCCATATCCTTCCTACATTGCAGTCAGTTTGGCATGTCCCTATCCCTGTGTCCTACACTGTGTGGCAGGTTCACACTGTTACAGGCTTTGAGCCATGTAACCCATTTCAGACTGCAGTCTTGCTGGTGCACACTGTCACAGCTGGTGACATTGCACTGCTGCTGTCACGGTACTGGTCCCTGTGTGTGACAAATGACAATCTGCCCACTGCAGTGTGCCAATCACTATGCACCTTCATCTGACTCCTGTCACACACCCACTGTCCCACGCACCACATTGTTGTCCTCCCCATCCCCATAGTCCCCTTGTCCTTTTCTGCCCTTCTATCTTGCACATTGTCTTGTATCATTCTGTATTTTGGGTGGCCATTGTCCACTGCCATCCCCTGCCACCTCCCTGGTTGCCCATTCCTGGTATTCACTGGAACATGTTCACCCTGTGGTGCTACATGACATCTGTGCTCCCATTGTCTGCTGGCAGGCTGCCATTGGCCTGGTTCAGTCTCTGTCTCCTACTGTGCACTTGTGGAGTCTGTCCATCTGTGACACTGTCTTGGCACACTGTGGATGACTGTCGGTATTGGTGGTGTGTCATGCATATGTCACACACACATACATGCCTGGCTCTGCACCTGTGTATTGCTTTTGTGTGTCTCCTGCCATTGTTCACATCACCACTGTTTGCCATGGCCATTACAGTGCCCGTGGTTCCTCCAACTGCCAACTATGGTTTCTCATTGGCATCCCCTGTCTCGTGACATGTCACACATGTGTACTGTGTTTATGGACATGTCCTGCACTGGCATATGCCCCCCCACTCAGTCAGTCCCAGTACTTCACTACACACATCATGGGTGGTTGTGCTCCCTGTTCCTTGCCTGTGCTACATTCCTGTGGCCACCATAACCCAGATGTGTACTTACCAATCAGCCATCCTTGCTGTATGTCTCCCCGTTTGAAGAAGTTGCACAACATACTCTGCCTCAGGATGTAGGTGTCATAGCATGACCCAGGGAACCATGCACACACATCCAGGATCTGGCAATCACTGTCACACACAACCTGTACATTGATGGAGTGGTACCCCTTTCAATTCATATATGATGCCTCATTTTCAGTGGGTGCCTTGATTGCTATATGTGTGCAGTCTATTACACCCAATGTTCTTGGGAATCCTGCCATGCCATAGAAGTTTTCCATCACCTCCTGCTGCTGTTGTGCCTGTAATGGGTACCTGATGTACTGATATGCCTTTGGTATGATGGCATTCAGGAACTGTTCTAGGCACCGTGACACTGCAGCTTGGCTCATGCCAGTGGTATCCCCTGTTGGTGTCTGGAATGTGCCTGTTGCCAGCACACACAGTGCAGCTGTCACCTTTGCCTCCACTGTGAGTGCATGGCTCCTGTGTGTCTTGCTCTGCAACTCATCACACACTCTGTTGCACAGATCAGTTATGGCAGCCTTGTTTAGCCTGTATCTGGCTATACACTGCTCCTCTGTGAGGTCTTTGTATGCTAGCCTGTGGTGGTACTGTCATCTGCAGATTGCCTGTGTTGTACCCCATGTTCACGTTCCTCCCTTCCTGCATGTGGTTGTAGTGATTCCCCCTCTGGTTGTCTGTGCCTTTGCATCTGCATTTGGTGGTACCATGCACCCAGTGGCATGTTGGCCTTGGAGTCCATTTTCCCTTGGCCTGCTCCTGTGTCACACACTGTTGGGCTGTACACTGCCTCTGACTACACTGCCAGTGGCCCTCTGGTGTTGTCCTTTCTCATCTAGGTTTGTTCTGCATGGTGTTCTGTGAGTGCTGCACTCACGTGTCCTTATATTCCCTTTTCCCACATGGGTGCTGTTGCCTGCACACAGCTTAATTGATGTTTGTTTGGTGGTTCAGTTCTTTTCTCCTCAGGGCATCCTACTCCACTGTCTCTGTGCAGTAGCATTTGTGCAACATTCTTTCCTCGGCTGTGGGAATTCCATGTCTGAGTATAGCATTTTGTGGGTTTCAGCTCCTTGCAGGTGTTCCATAGCTGCGGTTTTCCCGCAACCTCCAGTTCTTTTTTGCTGCAGCTATGGGTGTTTTGTGCATATGCTGCAGTGCAACTCCCTTGTTTTTCCTGCAGTTGTGCCATTTTTGGGTACTTGCAGGAATTTTCCAGCATCTCTTTCCTTTGAAAATCCTGCCCCTAGTCTTTAACGGGAGGTAGTTCCTAGAGAGGGAGCTCCCTCTCAAGTGTGCCTAAATCCACATTCAGTTGATTGTCCCCCACTTACCTAGGAGGAAGGAATTTCTTTTCCCTGGGATCTGAGTTGGAGATGGATAAATCTCCCCCTTTAGTGGAAGACCACTTGTACATAGTTTTCTCCTACGGGAGATTAGAGGTTGAATGTTTTGAGTTAAAAACAAGAAAGTTACTGTTGTTCTTTTGTTTGTTTTCCTAAATATAAAATGTAGGTGACAAACCAAATAAGAATAGGCATGGGCTCCTACTTCTGGCTATGAGCATCTGGGTCTGGGGAAATGGGGAAGCAGGTACACTACCGCATCCAGGTGCACTGGAACTGGTCTCCACGGAACCCCTGGATGGTAAATTTTCTTTATGAACCATATTCTACCCATCCCTCAAGATCCCAGATGCTTCACCAGATTTACAAATTGGTTATCTTTTCCCTGGGACTATGGTTAATGTACCGGTAAAAGTTTTTTTTTTTAAATGTGAATGGCCTGCATTCCCCTATTAAACATTACAAAAGTATGCAACATCTGGGCAAACAGGGGGCTGACCTATATTTTCTGCAAGAATCCCCCTCTCCTTTCTAGAACATTCAAAACTCCATTGGGGCAGGCGTTACCGAGTTCTCACCTCTTCACATCCGAGAGGACATAAGAGGGGAACAGCAATTCTAGTTCCTACCTCAATGCCATTAGAAATTCAAGACACCTACTTGGATCCCCAAGGCTGATATGTAGTCACTACAGGTATACTTTATTCACAGACAGTGATCCTGGTGAATACATATATTCCCCCACAGACCCTGCTCCCTATAATCAAGACCTTCCTACAAAGGGTTGTGGAGAGGCTCAGGGGCATTTTGACAATGGGAGGGGATTTTAATGTTTCCTTTCACCTATATCTTGATTCCTCAAATCCTAAACCACAGAGGCTATCCAAGGCAGCTAAATATTTAAAGGGAAACCTGTCTTTTCTAGGTATAGAAGATGCCTGGAGAAGAATTTTCCCATCCACCCCAGGATATACCTTTTTTTTTTAAGGAGGCATAATACATATTCACGTTTAGATTATTTTTTTGTGACAGGAGAACATCTTACCCTAATACAAGATATTTTAATAGAACCTAGAATCTTGTCTGATCATAATCCTCTAATCCTTAAAATTAATTTAGGAAAACAAAAGAAGCTGAAACTCTGGAGATTCAACAATTCTTTAATACAAGATCAAACATTTCTAAAACATTTCAGGGAACGCATTCCACAGATGATACAGGACAACTCTTCTTCCAAGGTCTCACATGCTATACAATGGGACACATTAAAGGTGGTGATCCAAGGAGAGATGCTGTCATATTCATCCTCTAAACAAAAAGAGATACAAGCTAGATTAAACTTTTTGATGGATCTCTTAGCATCATATCAATTGTTATATCGAGAGGGTGATATGGTAATAAAGCACCGTATAAGAGCTTTAAAACAAGATATTCAAAAAATAATAAACCATGGGACTCTCCAGAGCTTAAATTATCTACGCCAATATACTTACGAGGGGGTGTCAGAGGTTCTAGGGCATTGGTTAGGAAATTAAGAACGAGGAAGAGGGCTTCTACCATTTTAAAATAAAATCTTCACTTCAGACTCCCTCTCATATAAAGAAGATCATATAAAACAGGCGTTCAAGCAATTTACTGAAGCCTTATATACTGCTCCATCCCAGAACCAGAAAGAACTTATCGACCTCTTTTAAAAAGCGTCATCTACCTACTTTAACTGATTTCAAAAGAACTTCTAGAATGACCTATTAGTGCAGAAGGGTTTTCTCTCTCTCTCTCTCTCTCTCTCTCTCTCTCTCTCTCTCTCTCTCTCTCTCTCTCGCTCTCAGGTTAAACAATTAAAGCCCCTAAAATGTCCAGGCCCAGAAGGTTTCAGCCCGGAATGGTACAAGACATTTATTCCTCAACTTCTCCCTAGCTTATTATCTGTGTGTCATGCGGTAAAAGAGGGGGAGACCCTACCCCTCCTGGAATTATGTAGTTTTATCCCCCTTGATTAAACATGACAAGGATCCCTCCCTCCCATCATCATACCGCCCAATATCAATAGTAAATGTGGATTATAAAATATTTATGGCCATATGGGCCAAAAGATTAGAACCTATTCTTACCAGCCTAATACACCAAGACCAATCAGGTTTTATAAAACAAAGAAATACCTTTGATAATCTGCATTGACTCATGCTTCTCCTTGAATTTATCTATGCCAGAAAGATTCCATCTACAATTATTAGTTTAGACACCGATAAAGCATTTGACGAGGTGAGTTGGGAATACTTATGGACTACCTTGTCAAACTTCTCCTTCCCGGACTCCTTCATTACCTGTATAAAAAATTGATATGCTCAACTGAGTGCTTACATTCGGGTTAATGGTTCACTGACCCAACCACTCCAAATTCAAAGAGGCACAAGGCAGGGATGGCCCTTATCCCGCTACTGTTTGCGCTTATACATTGAGCCACTGGCTGAAACAATTAGAGGAATGCAGATATGAGGGTCTCAGTGGGACAAAGAGAATACAAGGTAGCGTTGTTCGCTGATGATATCCTGATAACTGCTCTCTCCTGATAAATCTATCCCAGCCCTGTGGAAATGATTAGAGGACTTTAAAAATGTCATGCTTCCAACTAAACATAGCTAAAACAGATCTATTTCCCTATTGTTTACCCCTCTCAAGATTTGAAAACAAATACCCAATTAAGTGGCATAAAACAAAATTCCAGTATTTGGGCATTACAGTTCCAAAAAATGTAGATTTACTGGAACTAGTAAATTATGAGCCCCTATCCAATCTGATTCAAAAAGATTTGTCCTCCTAGTCCAAACTACCATTAACCTTTTTTCAGAGAATCGAGACTATTCGTACGATAGTCCTCCCAAAATTACTATATTTGTTCCAGAATATCCCTACTTTTCCTTCTGGCTTTTATTTTAAATCCTGGAATAAACTTATATCCAACTTTATTTGAAACGGACAGAATCCAAAACTCAGAATGTCTCTTCTTCAACTCCCACTCTCCCTAGAGAGGGCTAATCTCCCAAACCTAAAGCTTTACTCATTGGCATCTTTTTGAAAATGATGTCCTTGTGGCTATCCCCAACCTATCATTCTCCCTGGAAAAATCTGGAATTTGTCATAAAAGATTTATACTGATATAACCAAGATAGCGTTAACTTCTGCTACTAAGTCACCTCCTTTTCTTGACTTTATCCCATTTACAGCCCAAATATTAAAGCTATGGCACAGATTAAAACAACATAAAGCCTTTGGGAACTTTTTTTCCATACACTAATTTCAGAGGATGACTGGTTTCTCCCAGCAACCCTGGATCATATTTTCTCCAGATGGAGACACTTGAGGCTTCAGTTCTTCAAACAATTTCTTTCCCCATCAGGGATAACCCCATTTGAAACACTTCAAACCAAATTTGGCCTATCTAACAATGATTACTTTAGATACAGTCAGGTAAGGAATTACCTGCTGCATCAAAAATATATTGTTGTCAGGTTGCCAGAGCCATTACCTTTGGCCTGGAAATAATTGGAAGACAATATTAATGGTTGCATGTGGCCACATCAGGTGGGCTTTCTCCATAAAATTTTGAGAGAAGGAAAGGGAGACTTTTATTTCTATTTTAAATAGCTGTAATAGGGACCTCGAACTTGACATACAGGAACAGGAATGGCTTAGGGCATCCACACAAGCATATAAAGTCACTCACGCCACTATGTGGTGAATTTGCTTGGAAATGAAGAAGTTGTTTTTTTTGCACTCCTGCTATAATAGTTAAGTACCTTCCACCATCATTTGGGGTATGCTGGAGATGATGCTTATGTAATTTAGCAGATCACAGCCATATTTTTTGGTCATGCCCTTTATTGATGCCATTTTGGTATTCTTTACAACAAGAAATATCAGATTACACTGGAGAATTGGCTGAACTTACAGTAGAAATGGTGTTGCTTTCCATTTTCCCTCAACATAGCCCACCCTGGCACGGACCCTATTACCCATATATATTTTAGCAGCCAAAAGGCTATAACTAGCGATGGCATTCCTCAGTTATTCCAACAGTTCATGACTGGAGAAGGCTGGTGGCAGGCATTTACCATATGGAATCCTAACTGCTAAACTCCATAATAATCAATCCTTGTTTGAACCACTGGAGATCTTGGGTTATTTTTTACTCAATATGCGACCCTGATTTTGTCCCTTGAGCCTCCTCACACACCAATACATAGGACTTCTGGAGGGAGACGGGGCCCTGGCTGGTTTTAGGAATGTAGGCAATTCCTCTATGATAGATTTATGCCCATGGAAAGATAATAAATCTAAAATAATTGGGATGCACTATGCCACAACAGTTTACCGACAATCATCGACTATTACAGTAATTGTTTTTTTTAAAAGAGAAGACCATCATATGATCTATTCTGAGTCTAAATGTATATCTGAGAAATAATTGTAACCTTAATTAGACTAATGTCAAATTTATCTGTGATTGAATTAATTGTATTGATATTTGTCACCTATAATCAATAAAAAGAAATAAAAAAAGAGCTAAATACATTTCTGAGCATGCTGTGTGACCAACTACATTTATTTTGATCATGTTGCCAAATGTAACGAATTAATTATTAACTGGGTGGGGACACTGGTCCCAGGGACCATTTTCAGGCACAACCCGAACCATCAAGATGGCAGAAAAAGTGAGTAGTAACAGCAAAAGTACATACATGACAAGTAAGGAATGACAGTCAATTTGCGCAAACTGGGAGTGTATAAGTCATCACCCAGTATATAGAGGTACCAGTACAATATCAAATTATGGGCCAAGGTTATGAGAGCAATCCCAGCAATAAATAATGATGATGTGCACAATATATAGGATATAAAACAGCAAATGCAAAGGTACTGGCACAAGAGAAGAAAAGAGATCAGCAGGATTTGTAAAAATCTAGTCAGTGACATTCCTTGCAATCTCTGTATGGGGGGGCACTTGCAGACAGAGGAAGCTGAGAGAGTGATCCTATAGTGTGATTTGAAAAGGAAGTTTTAGTGTAGAGAGTGGCTAGAACTACAGTAGGCAAGCTGTTCCACTGCCTAGGGATAGCAATGGAGAAGACATTTTGACCCATACAGGTGATAGCCTGGGGATACTCTAGGAAAAGATGTGTGGAGGACTTGAGGCTATAGGGCTAGGCTTTGGTTTGAGGGGGAAAGACAGTGGGGAGGACTTTTTCTACCATGGGGATCTGTCAATAAGGCTGCCCAGTAGGTACTCAAGGAGGGCTTGTGGGAGAGTCAGCTAATGGCCTGGTAGAGGGGCAATGATGAGTGTGACACCTGTGTGGTATTCAAGATAACACATTTATTTATTTAGGAAATCAGAATTACAACCCTTTGAGTCATAGATTCATTTCCAAGGCTCCACATCAGAACAAAACATAGACATTCATACAGTACATACATAGAATAAATGTGGGTGAGCAATCATACAGAGTATAAGTACAATGAGCACTGGTTAATGCCTATACATTTGGTAGCTAAAACAGGGCAGCACTATCGACATATTTACCTAATGAGTGGTTAAGACCTATACAATTGGAAGCTAAAGCAATGCATGATATGAGTTGGTAGTAAGCCACCTCAGGGAGGCCTTGTCCTATATATAATACAATGCATTCATAGTCCAGTGCAACTGTATGGTAACTGAGGGAAGTGAGGAGCCTGTAGGCTATAAATAGTGAGGGCTCTCCACTGCCAGGCCAAGGGTGGGTGCGTGGCCTAGCGGCATGGTGCAGGATCCACAGGTTACTGGTTACACTGGCATTGATGTGAGGAGAGGATATGGGCCCTTAAGGCAGCTTTAAAAGGACCTAGATTGGTGATTAATGTGATGGCCAGTGGGAGGGCATTGTACCAGGATGGAGCTCTAAGGGTGAAGGATCACTGGGCCAGGGTGGTCCTGACCCTAGGCACCTTCCAGATAGTTTTTGGGGTGGCCCATGTGGACGTTGAGATGGTGGCTGCCTGAAGAGAAGCCATGACACCTATTGGGGTTAAACCCAGGTGGATGTTTTTGGTGAAGAGATAGGTCTGGTATAATAGTCTTTCATCAAGGGAGAGGATATTGGTGAGCGTGTATAGGGTGCAGGGATGTGTATTTCTGTCAGCACCAGAGAGGAGCCAGCAGGTCTTATTGATGACTACTTGTATTTGATGAAGTGCTGTGGGGTCGGTAGCAGCATATATTGTGAGGCCATAGTCCACCAGTGATAAGACTGAGGAGGTAATGACTAGGTGAAGTGCTTCAGGTGGCAGGAAGTCTTGATGTCTGTAAAGGAGATCAGTACGGTGTTAGTGGTGAAGGTGAGGATTTTTATATGTTTGTGGAATGAGAGGGAAGAGTCAAATGTAATACCTAGATACTTATACTTTTGGACCTGTTCCAGTGGGATGAGAGAGAGGTAGAGAGTATTTCCAGGGGGAAATCCTTTGATCTGTTTTGGCGGTGGGCATAGAGCAACGTCTTAGTTTTTTTAATGTTGACCATCAATCTGTGTTCAGCAAACCAGTGTTCGATCTGAGAGAAGGAGTTTTGTAAGGTACGCTGGAGAGAAAGAGAATCAGGATGTGCGGCATAAAGAACAGCGTCGTCCACGTAGAGGAGAAGGATGTCGGGGCTGGATTTTGGCAGGGCATTGAGGTAGATGCTGAATAACAGGGAACCCAGGATAGATCCCTTGGGAACTCCTGAGTGCACAGGCCGCATAGTAGATATGGTATTATTAGTTTTAACACATTGGGTTCTGGTTGAAAGATAGCTGGAAAACCATGAGAGTGGACAATGAGAGACCACAATTTGTTGTAATGTGTTAAGAAGGAGGGGGTGAGAAACCATGTCGAAGGCCTTTGAGAGGTCTATAAACACGGCCCCTGAGAGGTGCCCTTTGTCAAGTGCAGAGTGCAGGGAGTTAGCAAATTCTGTGAGGGCAGTCATAGTGCTATCACCAGCTCCGAAACCATGCTGCTCCCTACATAAGAGGTTGTGTGTGAGGAAGTAGTCAGTGAGCTGATTGGCCACAATCTTTTCAAGGGCTTTAGAGGTGGGGGAAGAATCGAGGCAGACGGTGGTTGTTTGGAGAGGAGCTGTCACCACATTTCAATACTGGTGTTGTCACTGCCATTTTCATGAGGTTGGGAACTGGCCCATGCCCAGGAACAGACTTAGAAGGTCCATGAGTGGGGAGATAACTGAGCCTAATGCAAGGTATAGGATAGCATATCAAGTCATCTTTGCAGTAATTGGAGCTCTGGAGGGCTTTGGACAGGTAGGCTTTCACTTCTGTAGGGGCAATGACTCTGAGTTTGAAGGGGGGGTGGAGGAGTTCAGGCAGTGGGGTAGGCTGAATTGGATCGAAAAAGTTGCTAGGGAGGACTGAACTGAGGTCTGAGAAGGTGGAGTTGAGGCAGTTAGCTATGTGAAGTGTGTCTGTGGTGGTAGTACCATTAACACTAAGTTGTGAGGGGGAGGGTAGAGTGGGATTTATCATTAAGCTCCTTGATGTCATCCCACAACTTTCTTGTGCTACCCCAGGAGGTAGCTTGGGCCATTCTGTAGTGCTCCACCTTGGCCTTGTGGATTGCCCAAAGTACACTTATTGCAGGGCAGCATTATAAGCCTGCCTATCGCTAGCAAACTGGGGCAATGGCACGATGCCAGAGGTTGTCACACCTTTTTAACTGTTGTAGGAGTTCTGGGGTGATCCAGGGGGCACTACATTTCTTAGTGGTCACTTTGATGGTTGGTGCAAAAGCATCACAGGTGGTATTAAAGGTGGTAGTGAAGTAGTGCAATGCATCATCTATGTGCTGGTCTTGGGAAATAGGGGACCAGTCCCAGTTAATTAGATATTATTTGAGTTTGGCTATGCATCCTCGGCATAGTCGATGATGAAAAGTGATTTGGTGGTGGTTTAGGTAGCTGACAGGACCAGCTGAAGATGATTGGAGAGTAGTTGCTTAAGGCATTGGGTAGGACACCCAGGTCGTAATATGATGGGGCGATTAGTGAGCAGGATATTTAGTAGGGTGTGGGTTCTATTAGTGGGGTTGGTCCTGGTAGGCTGGGATACCAGCTGGGTCATATCTAATGCAGCAAAGGTATCTTTGGCATGTGTTGATGAGCTCACCAGCCAGTTTATGTTGAGATCCCCAACTAGGATTTTTCCATTTTGTGGGGGTGGCTGGCTAGGTAGTCAGAGGCGCTTTACAAGCAGGGGATTGGCTGTGGGGTGGGATGTAGGCGATGGTGAGGTAAGAGAAGTACAGTTTGGGTCAGGGAAAGTTTCATTGAGGAGGCTTAGGCACCATGGTCTAGGGAGGGCACAGGCAGGGCTTGGTAATGCAGTGAGTCATTTACATAGAAGGTGCAACCACCACCTCTCTTTCCATTACAATCAAGCCTAATGAGAGAGTAGCCAGAAATAGACAAATGAGTCTGGGGTCTTTGACAGTCAGGTTTCTGTTAAAGCCAGAATGTCTGGTTAGTGCTGTGCCATCCAGCATTGCAGGGGTGCCATTTTTTTAGGCAGGCTGCAGATATTCATAGCTGCTATTCGAAGCCCCGTGGGTGACCGCAGTTGGGTGGGGGTGCTGCTGGGCCAGGATTGGGGTGAACATTGCCAGATAGTAGAAGAAGCAAGTAGAAGATCCTGACAAGGGCCATGAATTGGTGGCATTTTGCCGGGTAACAGTGGCTGGCAAGCATAGAAGGTGATGAGCAGGGAATGGGCAGCTGCGCGAGGGCTGGGCTGGCCAAGTGGAGGATCAGACATGGAGGGCTCAAGGCACAGAGAGATGGGGAGGAGTAGAGGGGAGGGGTGTGGGGGAGCTATGGGGAGAGACAGGGTGACAGGGAGGCTATGAGGGGTGAGGTGCTCCCCCAGCAGTAAAGGTGTATACATACCAGAGGCAACTGGGGGTTTGTTGCTGAGCATGGAAAACATGGTTAGCAACAGCAGTATGGTTAGTTGTGTGGGTGGGTGTTGTGAGGAGTGCAGTGGTGGTAAATGTGACCATGAACAGGTATGAGTGGGTCTTGCTGACACCTAACATTGTCATAGACACAGTGGGCGCAGTGGTAGGGTTGCTGCCTTTGAAGCGAAAGGTACCTGGTTGAACCCGGTTTGGATGTCATGTTGTATGCCTAGTGATAGCCTGGGAGACTGCATGAAGGGACACTACAGAGAGGGCAAAAGACAGAGAATTTAGGTATGAATGATGCAGGACAGAAGTGTTAGGAGGAAGAGGATTGCAACCTACACGTCTTGTAGCCCTCTAGTAACTTTACAATATAATCTGCAAATGGAAAAAAATACAGTTAAAATACACTTTAAACTGAACAAATTCAGCACTGAGTATTAAAACAGACCAGATATCAGAGGCAATACTGGATTGGGGACAAAAAAGGTTAAATAAACTGGCCGATGGCAATGACATAGTCCAGTTAGAAAATTTACAGAGACAGCCATGCAGCCTTGGGTTCCCAGAACTCTGTCCAGGCCATACCTGCTAGCAAGGGCTCAGGGAGTGTGGCAGCAGGCTCTTCTCGCCGTGGAGGCGTGTAGACCCCTGTCTGAGGTGCTTTTAGCCCAAAGGGCTATGAGAGGACGCCACATACAAGGCAGACTCAAATCACAGTGCATTCTGTCATTTTATGTTGTCATAAAATGAAAGAATATATGTAAAGAAACCACATGAAAAACATCAAAATAAAAATTAGAGTCATTGAAAAAAAAAAGGCCAGTGCTATTGGTCTTAGTATATTCTAGGCTTCAATCAGTATGGCCTGTGTGAGCCCACCCACTGGGAGGTCTTTCTCCTACCTCCATCAGTCTCCACCTAACTCCTATCTAACATTTAACCGTAGTGGCAGGTTTAACTACCTTCTGGGGGGGGGGTCACCTGACTAAACCCTTAACTAAAAATACAAATGAAAACTAGCTAGGTTAGTCTATAGTCACAAGGTGACCCACCATACATTATAATACAACACTACACATTGATTTAATGTGATAACCAAGCATCAAGTATAATACTGGACTAGTAAAACGTCATAAATGTATAATTGCCTGGTAACTAACTTAGGGCCCCTCCTTAATTACCTTTGAGTGGCAGGAGAGCTGTATAATGAGGGGCCTGCAGAGGTGCTTCTTTCCTGTAGAAATCTCAGATGCAGTTCTGCAGTTAGGTAAGATACTGAACTATTTAGTTTTCTTCCTCGGTTTATATGGTAACTGCAAAACGTTAAAGTTCCCTCAGGAAACCTCAGAACTGTAGTAACCCCTTTTTATCATTTACGAATCTCAGTGCTTTTGCTTTTAATGTGCCTGTTTTTTTAAAATGGGGGGTGGGGTTAACATACCAAAAAACGAGCATTCTCTGGAACAAACACAGCCTGGGGCTAAATTACAGACTGGCCCCATTTAGAGCCGCAGTACCAAAGGCACTTCATGCCTGGCTGTTGGACTACACCTCCTCCTTCCTCCAGCTGGGCCTGATATGCCCCCCTTCCTAACCCCTCTTGCAACCCTAGCACTTTCTGCAACCTAGCACTTTCTGTCACCTCTCCTGTATCACCCCTTCCTGAGTACCTATTACTATACCTCCTGCCAGTCTCTCGCTATGTATCCTAGTCTAGAAATGTTATTAGCTATTGTTGTTTGTAATCCTGTACTGTCTGTCTATATGCTGTTAAGCAACTTCCTGATGTATGTATCCTGTCATTACTTATTGTTCCACTCCCTTTCCCAGGACATACTGTGAGATGAGCATTTGTTGCTCAATGTAACCTTCCTGGTGAAACATTTCAATAAATAAAATAAATAAATGCTTGTTTTCTCCTAGTGTTCACCACTGTAAATATATAAATTTAGCTATCTCTGCACCTTACCCTTCCATCCATTTTATTAACCTGTATATTTAGGCACCATATCATTTCTTAAAGTATTTTCTGTTTCAAGCATAATTTCAGCACTGCGGGCACTTTACCATATTTATATTCCTAAAGCCAATGAGCACATTATTCAAGCTCCAGCAAACAGCTTGGTTAAAGCATCCTGCACTTTAAATCTAGCAGCTCGTTGATATTTGTGAAGGCAAATAGTACAAGCCCCTTATAAAGCATGTGCTGAACAATTTCTTTTTCTATTTTACAGAAGCACCTTGCACTTTTATGCATTTAGCACCTTATATAGTACTTCAGGAATTTGAGACACTTTATTCGTGTTTAATCCCTTTCTAGCAATTTGCACTTTATATGGCAGGCAGCATTTACTGTTGGGATAATTATTTTAAACCATTACTTGTCTTCTATATGTGGCTGCACTGCAGCACTCTATTCTCCATTCTGTGCACTAAATGCATTTTCTCATGCATTTTATTTCTTTAAATGCACTAATGCACTTTTACTCCTACAGTTAGCAATAAATGAGGGTGGCATAAGGAAGACCTATATCTCCTTACCAGGGCACCCACCCATGATAGGGTTACCCTGTCACAGAGTGGAATAAAGGCCAACAATGCAAACCTACAGATGATGTTGTAAGTTGTGTTGAGTCTGTAAAGGTTGGCAGACAAGACTTGGGTATAAATAGGGGTACAGTAGTCCAGAAGTGGGAGTAGTATACCCTGATCTATGGCCAACCATAATTCAGGGATTATAAGATCCTTTAGCAGGAGGCAGGCACCCAGTTTCTGATTCACTGATCTGTCCATGAGCCCATGTGGTCTGAAAAGGCCAGGTATTTGACAGCAGTTAGTTATTCCAGGGTGGTCCCATCCAGTGATTGAATGTTCAAGGGGTTAGAGCCCCCACCCTGCCATTTGGTGAGCCTGGGTTAGGACCCAAACATCAGAGCCTTTGTTTTCTTGATGTTAACTAGGAGCCTGTTTTTGAGGAACCACTTCCGGGTGGTGTGAAACTCCTCTGTGAGGGTAGAAGTAGAGATGCAGAAAAGTTTTAATTTGCCTGCGTAGTGGGGGTGAAGCAGCCCACTTGGCATTGCCCCAAGGCTACGCGAAGCACCTATAGAAACCCCATTTTGCCACTTCGCCATATAATAAAGACTTTGTGTTGCTCACTCCACCTTACTTCACTTTAAAGGCAGAGTGAGAACAGCCCACAGATCACATGGCTCACACAGTCTCAGAGTCTATAGGTCACATGCTTCAGGCAGGAAGTAAATCATGCAAGAAAGTGAGTTTCACTTTCACCATGTAGGAGAAAGAGCTGATTGAATAGAGAGAGAGAGAAGAGACTAAATCCAAAAACTACTACAAATCTTTTAATTTTTGTTCTAATTAGCTTTTCTTTTTTTTTTTTTGTATTTTAAAAGCCTATTTGTTGTCTGGAATTGTGTGTGTGCAGTATTTGTTAATTGTTATTTTTTGTGTGTGTGTATGTGAGAGAGAGAGAGACAGCGAGACCAGAATGGGGGGGGGGATGGTTTTCACTGACATAGTGGAGGAGATGGTGTTGTGGTGGCAGGCTGCGTTTGAACTGGAGTACCATCTTGACTAGTGTTCCTTCAAAGCAGGAGGTAGTGGACTTGATGTCATGGAAGCACACATCCGTAGCACCTACCAGTGCGCCCCAGTGTCACCAACTATTAGGCCCCTGCTCCAGTGGCTCAGCAGCAGTAGGTCAGGAAGGAGGAGCCACAGCAGTCACAGCAACAGCAGCAGTTTTCTGCACCTGGCTCAATTGTGCAACAGCAGCCAGCTCCAACAACACCTGGGGTCCCCTCTGCCTGTGCCCGGGTCCTCCCCACACCTCATTAGTGTGGGAGTTCTTCACTACACTGCCTGGGGACAGTAGTGTAGTGCAATGGCCCCAAAGGAACTCACCTTGGCACAAGTGGTCAACACACCCACCTGTACAACTACCACCATGAGAGTGGCAGGCCAAGGTTGCATAACAGGGCAGGAATGCACCTGCTGGCCCTACTGGGCAAGAGGTGGCACATGCACGTGGTGGTGTGAATTGGGGGAGGGCCATGGATCAAGTGGCTGCTCCACCACCACAGCCTGCAGCAGATGATGATGGTGGTGACCCTCTCCAACTACCTGCCACACAGGCTGATTTGGGCCTGATGTGAAGTGAGTTGGAGGCTGTTAACCACCATCTTGACAATGCTGAGCAGCAGTTGGATTGAATTGAGGGGTACCAGTTGCAAATTATGGGGATGCTTCAACTGCTGCTGTCCCATTATGACATTGATCATTAGTTTTAGTTTGTCCTTGCTCCCACCACCCTCTGTGAAAAAATAGTTCTTGATGTTGCCCCTTATCTGTGCCCCTTCTTCGTGCACATCTTTTTCTGGATGATGCTACCCTCTTGTACGCTGTTGATTCCTTTTCGGCACTTGATAGTTTCTATCATGCCCCCCTTTCCTTGTGGTTACACATAATGTCCTTTAGTGTCTCTTTGTCTGGCTTCTGGTGCATACCCTGCAACATTTTAGTTGCCCTCCTTTGTACAGCCTCCATTCTGTCTATGTCCTTGCAGAGATATGCTCTACATAACTGCATGCTGTACTCCAGATGAGGTCTCACCAAATATCTGAACAGAGGGATAAAAACTACTGATTTTAAGGTGATGCCTCTCCAGTGCATCCCAGCATCCCCCCAGCCATCCTTACTGCCTTCTCTCATTTCTTGCCTACCTTTAGGTCATCTGATACAGGTCACTTTCCATTTTTGTTGTTGTTAGTACCCCCTCCCCATTGTGCATTGTTTGGTGTATAATTTAAAGTTTGTGTTCCAGCTTTCTTTCTCACAACCTTGTTCCCCCCCCAAAAAAATTGTCAGAATAGTGCCCAAAAACAGTTTAAAGAAAATAACCTATAAAGATGGTGTTCTTCCTTTTCTTATATTCCTACGTAATAAGCCCTATTTAACAATGGGAAATATTTTTTGGGGCTCAGTAATGTTTTCTTCTTGTCGTGTGGTGTTTGTGGAAAAACAGCAGTGAGCAGTGCAATAATGTGCTAAACAGCATGTGTGCACTGTCAGGTGCCCACTGCCCAGCCCCCTGAAAACACACATGATAGATGACTTGGTCCACTGTTAATGATGGTACAAATAATATATACAGTATATATTATTTATACCATCAAAAGTGGACCAAGTCAGCTATATCTGTTTTCAAGGTCTGGGCAGTGGGCACCTAACAGTGCACACATGCCGTTTAGCAGATTATTGAACTGTTCACTGCTGCTTTTCCACAAACAACCCACAACAGGAAGAAAACATTACTGAGCCCCCCAAAATATTTCCTGTTGGTAAACAGAGCTCATTAAGTAAGAATATAAGGAAGGGAAGGACACCATTTTTTAAAGTTATTTTCTTTAAACTGTTTTTGGCCAGTATTCTTACAATTTTTTGGCTGTTGTCAAAATGTCCTGAAAATGCCAGCATCCAGATGAAGAGAAATCACATGATAAAATGTTAAGAAAATTCTCAATTATTTCCTGATGCACTGATGTATGCTTGCACCCACTCCCACAACAACTATGGCACCTGCTGCTGCTCCTGTACTTCTATCTTCTGCTGCCTGCGCTGACTGGCTGATGCACAGTGTCTTGCCAAATGATGATGATAGCCACAGATGACCATGGTGTGAACAATGATGTGATGATGCAATGGCGGTCAGACAATCTGCTGAGCTGGTTATAACACGATGCCCTATATAAGGTGTGTGTGTACTCATACTATTGGTAAGTTACTGTATCTTGCACGTCATGTTTTACACAGAACCAGATGTTTTGTGTATATATATATATATATATATATATATATATATATATATATATATATATAAAATCACACATGCCCCCATAATGCAAATCACAACAGAATATTTTGCTGGTTCAACTTTAAGCAAAAATGCATGGTGCCGAAGATCTCTCACAGTTTGCAAAGGTATCAACAGAAGACATAGACACATATTTCATCCTACCAGGGCTCATTAGTATGCCTCATCTGTTTGACACCCCAGTGAAATGAACCAGCTACCCTAAGATGGTCTATCTGGGTTATGTTGTGGTGAACCCAATTAAAACAAATAACAAGTTAAAAGACAAAGAACCTATGTGCCGGAAGCATGTGTGATTTTGCAAATTGAGTATGATTTATTTGTAGGTAGAGTTAACAACTCGTATGTTCCAAACATTAGACCAGGAAGTATGCATGTTACATTAACACATACAAATGTTGTAGGTTAAAGTTCTTTTACAATATTAAATGCTTACAAACTACAAGAAAGTATCTAGTAGAGCTGTAGTCATAATCGTAATTACTTGCTACAATCCCTTTGGCCTACAATAACATGCCCTTATTCTTCCTCCTACCTCCCCCCATAATTCTACCCAGTGCCCTCCCCCCTTCTCCCCTACCCCATCAGGTATGCAGTAGCACTAGCCTATACTTTCATTAGCCCAGGTACAATAGTTAGAAAGGGCCAAGATTAATGTTACAATGTCACAGATAATAGTATTCGTGAGATAAAAGGAAAAAGAAAAAGGAGGAGGAGAAAGGTAACGAAATTCTTTCCTTTTTCTTTCTTTTCCTTCTTCCTTCCCTCCCTTCCCTTCTCCTTCTCCTCTTTATTATATTATTCAGTGCCCCATTGGCTATTAAATGGTCAATAAAGTATGTAAAGGTGCCCATACTTTCTGGTAGTATGACGCCTCTTTGTCATATGAGCGATGATGTTTTCAGCTTGTAAAGCGAAAAGCGTCTCTTTTAACCACTCTGTGTACGTTGGGATGTTCTGGTCTAACCAGTGGCGCATAATAACTTTTTTGGCGCATAGGGATATTAATGTCATATGTTTTCATTGAGTACCACTCAGAGTTTCCCATAGTCTCCTATTATGGCATGTGTGATTTTGTATTTCTTTGAAACTTGGCTTCCCGGCCAATGCCCTTTGGGGTAACCATTGCCTCAGTGCTTGCACACAGAGGTTCTTTTGTCTATATCTATATCTATATCTATATCTATATCTATATCTATATCTATATCTATATCTATATCTATATCTATGTAATCATTGCTGTTTTTTCTCTCACAGGTCACCCAGACATACTTTGGTTGCTCATTTTTTTGGCTTGCTGAAGAATTTGCTGTAGGAAAACTGTCAAGCCAGGAAAGTTGAGTATTTTTTTTTGGGGGGGGTTATCATTTGGAAGCAAGTTTCGTGACTGGTTTTGTTTTGATTTCTTTACAGGTTTTCTGTGTATCTTCCATATTCATACCAGTTGAATGTGTTCTTATTTGAAGAAAGCACCGATGACAGCACACAGCACTGAAATGTTACCTGCAAACAGTCGAAGAATAAATAGTTCATACTTCATTGCACTAACACATGCTGTTCTAAGTGTGGCAGTTACTGTCTGTTATATCCTGCTTAACAGATACCAAGCTATTAGCAAACCACACCAAGACCAATAACAAGTTTAGTGCATATGACATGCACTGTCCCAGTGTATTAACTCAAGTTACATTCCAAGACATCTTGTCATGACCCAGATAAAACTTTGTTCAACCCCATGGCATTCTGAAGTAAGCCAGTGATTGATGTGCATGAAAAATATATTATCTGTCATACATGTCACCTAAATTGTATGATTTACACTGGCTTTAAAAAATGAAATACCTAAGAAAGTGATGAAATAAGATTGATATACTTACCTGAAACTGATATCCTATAGGTGGTTGTAGACAGTACTCCTGTCCTCCGGACTGTTACATTGTTTGAAACTGGAAACAGGTAAAAAAAGAAAAAAGTTGACTGTATATGTTTCTCAAGTACATCTCTAAAATGTTAAAGGAAGCATTCACACTGCTTAAGGAAATTCCATAGTATGACAAATAAGTACATACTCACTGTAAACTACTTATAATAAGAAGCATGGTGGCAGTGGCTGGATGTGGGCTCCTTCTGGCAGGTCCTGGTCACAGGAACACATTCCCTCTCACTGGCATAGCAGCTTGTGGCTTTAGCTGGCTGAGGGTTACTTCTGGTCATGGGCAGAGGAACACATTCTCCCTCACTTTCAGACAGACGGCCAGGTGGCTGGATATGGTGTGTTACAGTCTTCAGTGGCACTCAGGAGGAAGATATCTTTAAATGGCAGGATATAAGTGGCTACTGCCTACTACAAATGGACAGTTGTGTTTAAGAGTCTGACTGTGTTTGCTAATGACAGCACACATTCTGTTAAACAGCAGATACCAACTTTCAGGTTACCAGCCCTCCTCACACATATATAATAGCCAACCTGCTCCACTATTGAGTGGTGTAATAAAAATTCCATGCACTTTCCTCCAGTTAAAAGTTATAGCACCCTAATGTGAACTCTGTAAAAACAGAGCCGTGCCTGACCATCCCAGGAATACCCACAGCCCCCCTTTTGTGATGTCAGAAAACGAATACTGAGTGTGCATTCATCATAGTATGTATGTATGTGATATTTCTGTGGCTTTTAGTATGATTTAGAGATGCCATGTATAAAATAAGAGCAACCACTGTAGTAACAATCATTGTTTACTGGCGCGGGTCACTTTCATTTTCCAAGTGGCAACTCTAAATAGTAATAAAAGTCATTGACAACATGGCACCAATACAGGTCTATGGAGTCCCACACAGCCTTCATTTTCTGACATCACAAAGGGGCTGGGCACATCCCTGGTTCATGTCAGGCACAGCTCAGTTTTTATAGGGGTGCACATTCGAGGTGCTATAATTTTTTAGCTGGAGGGAAGCACATGGAATTTTTATTACACCACTCAACAGTGGAGCAAGTTGGCTATTATATATATGTGAGGGGGGGCTGGGGCACCTGACAGTGGGTACCTGTTCTTTAAATGGAATCAGAAGATATACCAAGGGGAAGGTAAAATGAAATGATTGTTATGGGGCATTATTTGTGCCAATCTGAATTATGGAATGAGACTGAGTCAAGAACGCTGGTTTTATTTTATGAAAAACAAAAAATTTACCATTAAGAAAATGTGACAGCCTTTAAAACCATTAACTTAATCACCAGCAACATCAACCTCATCCTTATCAAACAGGAAGCTGCCCTCACAGTCATCAAGGTTGGAACTGTGCCTAGTAGGAAATTCTTTGTCCATGATTGCATCATCAACCTCAATGGTCACCCGGCTGATGCTGCCACCAGGATGATCTGCTTCTCCCACATCATCAGCACAACCATCAATGTGACAGGGTACAAACACAGATATGGTAGTTTGAGGTGGTATGTGACCTTCATTCATGTTTATGAATGTCCACATGCTGACATTTGTCGGTGAGAGGTTGGTACGATGGTCACTATTTCCCCCACAGAACTGAATACCCTCTCCACACTTACACTGGAGGGTGGGCTGGTCAGGTACTTCAGTGCCACTGAAGTCAGCTCTGGCCATTCACTCACCTTTCTACTCCAGTACAGCAGTGGATTGTCAATTACTGACAGATGCATTTTTCAGACAAATATGAGTCAACCATTCTCTGTGCTGTACGCAGTCCTGTTATTGACTCATTCTTCTGTTCACTGGCTTCATCGATGCCACAGATTCCCACTTGGGACAAGGCACCCCAAAGTGGGTTAATGGCAACCGGTTTTGCTGACATCCCACCTGGACCCACAGCCATCTTACTGGATGTGCCTAGTAGTCCACAGTGACCTTCAGCCTTGTCATGCTGTGGTTTGCAGAACTTGGCATGTGACTTCTGTGCCCCATGAACCAATCGCACCAGTTCTCCACTGAGATTTTTAAACTGTTCAGGCCCTCTCTCCAGTAAGGATGCTATTCCATGTTTGTATCGTGGGTCTAGCATTGTTGCTATTCAGAATTTGGCGCTTTGCAGAATACTTGCAATGTGGCAATTGCAGTCCAATACTGTCAGCATGTGTTTAAGTAATGCACTGCTTGAACAATCTCCAGACACATCAATGCTATGCTGCAGATTCAACAAAGTCTGCATCAGCACCTGCAGCAGTGGAATGGCTTGGCTTATGGAGGCAGTGTCGCCACTCACTGCCTGTGGGGCATGTTCAAAGGGCCTCAAAATTGATATCACTGAGTCCATGAGGCTCCACTGTTCTGTTGTCATAGACATCAAGGCCCCCAAAGTGTCATGGCTAGTGTGCATGACTAGGTATTCCAAGTTGGCTTTGTATTGTTCATAGAACCTCTCTACCATGTAAAGAGTTGAGTTCCAGTGAGTGACAGCTTTCAGCCTGAGGCGATGCTGAGGGAGGCTGTTTTCAACATGCAGCTGCCGAGGTTGGTCACGGGCCTTTCCAGTGTGTATAAAGTGTGCACAGATGCAGCTTGCAACTGTAAATATTTCCTTGATGTCAGGATGCTGCAGAAACTCCTGGATCATGAGATTTAAACAGTGGGTCATGCATGGAACCCAAACAAAGCCACCATCGATAATACATTTCACCATGTTTGAGCTATTGTCACAAGCTATAAAGCCAGCTTTCAGGGACAGGGGGTGTAGCCACTTATCAGTTTTGGTCAGTAGCAAGTCAAGCATGTGTTCACCAGTGTGGGAACCAGCCACACTTCACATTGCAAGTGTTGCATGCTGTTGAATTCCAGGAAGGTTGCTACCACAACAGTCTGCCTTACTACACTGATTTCCAATACCACCAGTACAGACAACCCCCCGGTATCTGTGCCCAGTGTGCAGTAATACACAAATATGAACTGCCTACTGTTTTGCCACTCATCCACATATCCATACTTAAGTGGATAAATAGTGAGGAGGAATGTTGAAGGGCATGTTTTACAGACTCTGTCACAGTTCGGTATAACTCTGGGACAGCACTGGTGGAAAAGTATGCCCTGGATGGGACTTTCCATTTGGGACAGGCGCAGCTACAAAAAGCCGGATTCCAGAATTCTCCACAAAGGAGAAGGGTAACAGGTCAATTGCCAGCATTTCCACTACAGCAGCATTCAGCTCACATGACACTGCATGATTGAGTTAGTATTTCATGTTCAGAGCAAAAAGACTCTGCAACGTGGGACTAGTTATAACCCGTTTTGCATGGGGTGTGCCAAATCACTGTGCTTTGTGAACGGCCATGGGTGGGGTGCTTTGACATGTGAAGAAAAGGGGAGCACAGGTGACAAGTCCACAAATGAAGTTATTTTCCCCATTTTAAGCACAGAGGTTGATGTTGCACTTAGTACTAGACATACTGCATAGACCACTACCACTGCTGCTGCTCTGACCACCACTTGACAACAATTCAAAATCATCATCCTCCTCACGCCTGTCATAATCCTCAGCTGTTAGTTCACCACTACTACAGATATGGCTACATATAAGTTCCTAGGTAGGTTCATAAGTAGTGTACAAGTTCGAGGGACCAGCCCAAAAAGAACTCGCCACCCTTAACTAAAGTGGAACTTATATTTTGATTCACCCATAAAGGTATCTAAATTTGATTTAAACTGGTCTAAATTAGAACTAAATACTACTTCATGAGACAAAGAATTCCAATAGGGAATAACTCTCTGGGTAATGAAAAGATTTCTCCTTACTGTTTTATTTATGAAATATTGTAATCTTAACTTATGAGACCTAGTATTCACTTCGGTAGGATACCATTCAAGACAAAGGGTCTTAAAAAGGGCACCATCCTTAGATGCCCTATAGATTAAACACAAGTCTTCACATAAGGAACAATATTCTAGTGAATATAGGTTAAGACCTTTTAGTCTATCACCATAGTCCATGCACTCAAAAGTTTTTATTTTCTTAGTGAACCTTCTCTGTATCTTTTCTACCTTCACTTTTTGTTCAATTAACGTTGGTGCACTAAAGGACGAACAGTAATCAACATGTGGTCTAATAATGCTATTATAGATTGGTAATAGTACTTCTGCTTCTCTACTCTTAATATTTTTAAAAATACAATTCATCAATCTATAACATTCGTTTACTGTTTTATTAATGTGTTCGGAGAATTTAAAATCATTGGTAATAATAACTCCTAGATCTTTTTCGGAGGTAACGGTTATTAACTGATTTTTATTTATGTAATTATTATACAATCTGTTTTCTTTTCCCAGATGCATAATTTTGCACTTAGATACATTAAAGACTAGCCCATTTAATTCATCCCATTTAAATAAGTCATCCAAATTCTTTTGTAACGAATGTACAGATTCTATATCATTCACTATACATCCCAATTTACAGTCGTCAGCTTATTTATTTAGCCAAACATCCTGTGTGGTTTTCATTGAGGATATAAGTATATTGAACAATACTGGACCCAACACTGAACCCTGTGGCACTCCACTAGTAACTGTACTCCATGGGGATTTAAAGCCCTTTATTGAGACACATTGGCCCAGATATTCAAACTGCGCTCAAAAGTAGCGCAACAGCAGGAGCAAGCACAAACCAGTTGCGCAAATGCGCAACAGGTGCGATATTCAAACATGGAGCAGAGCAAATAGCGCAAGCAACCAACGTCTGAATATCGCACATACCGCGCTATCACAAGCAACCAGGAAGGAGAAGTTGAGCCAAAATGTTGGCGCTTATGGCGCCAACCATGAAGCTCAGCTGAGCATTCCAGAGCTGCCATAGTGCAAGCACAGCCCCCAGAGCAATGGAACTGCACATCCAGGGAGGCAGGCTGGGGCCCACCGCCAGCCATGCCACACATGGGCACAGGAACACACTGCAGAACCCACACCACACCGGCACACCCCAAGCACAGCATCACTGGGGGTGGGATGGATGATCCACATGCCCATGGGGACAAGCCAACAAAGCATAGCAGAGCCCTGACACCCCAGCACAACCACTGGCAGGCAGAGAGTGCCACACACAGGGGGTTGACAACCACAGTGCACATCCAGCCCCGGTATGCCAGCGCACCCTGCACTGTGACCCCAAGACACCACCCATGTGCAGTGACTGGCACTTCAGGAAACCATGCAGTCCCCAGCACTCATCAGCCCCATGCAACACAGAAGCCTACAAGCCAGACACACCCTGTGCACCCAGCAGTGGGTGGCAGAGCAGCAAGACCAACCGAAGGCACTGCCATGCTGGAGATACCTCCCCATGCACACATGCACACACACACACACATACCCAGGACCATACCAGCCCAGATGGCATGTACACCCTGCAACTGAGCACCCATAGCCAGCTGCAAATCAGAGACCAACACAGTATTCATATCAAAATAGAAATGTATATTTAAAGGACTAATCACAAAACCAAGTGAAACTATGTACAAGTGGGAGGGACAGGTAAAGGCAGGGGTGTTCAAGGGGAAATAACAACTTGGAGAGGAAGGCAGGGGTGATAGGGATGGGAGAAGTGGGAAGGAATGTGAGCTATGGCCCAGCTGGCTGCTGGTCCTCCCCTGCTGCGCCCCTCCTGTGGCTCCTTCCCGATCACCATGGCGCTGTATGGCCTGCAGGATCTCCTGGTTCTGATCTGCAACCTGGCTGAGGTGCGAAGATACTGGGACATCCTCTGGTACCTCGAGGCCTAGGAAAATGGGAACACAGTCAATGGCTGAGACTGACCACAACCCTGAACACCACCCAACCTGCAAGCCATATGGCCCAATGTCCCACCTGTGATGGCATGCACCCACCCACAGTGAACATGCACATGGCCATCACAAACAGGCAGCACCAGCTATACGCACCACCCACACACTGCCCATGTCAATCACAGTACAAACTAGGCTGGCAGTGATGTGGCAACGTGGTGCGATGCCAGTTACACAGCTATGTGCCCAGTGCATGCCTGGACCACCAGTGATGCATACACAGACGTGCCGTGATACTGCACTGTGATGCAGGTCACCTGTGTCATGCCGACATACATGGATACATAGACAGTGTCGGCAGATAAGGGCCTATGGGACACCCAGTCTGTCCATTTGACCTTGCAAGTTCACTCTGTTGTCCTATAAGTCTGTTCCCCCTTACCCCTGACCTCCAGAATTCCTTTATGGCCAACCCATGCATTCATAAATCCCGTGACCAAGTCAGCCCCCACCACTTCCTCTGGCAGGGTGTTCCACTTGTCCACCACCTATTCTGTGAAGAAATACTTTCTCATGTTTCCTCTGAATCGTCCCCCCTCCAACTTCATCCCATGCCCTCTAGTCCTGGAACATCCTTTACGCTCAAAGATATTGTTTTCCTGCACTCTGTTCCCCCCTGTAAGATACTTGTATGTCCCCATCATATCCCCACACCCTCCTCCCCTCCAGGGAGTACATGTTCAGTTCCGTCAACCTGTCTGCATAGGACTTGTGATGCAATCCATGCACCATCCATGTCGCCCTCCTCTGAACCCTCTCCACCCAGTCCATGTCCATATGTAGGTATGGTCTCCGGAACTGTACACTGTACTCCAGTGTGGGGACTCACTAGTGTTTTGTATAGTGGAATTATGACCTCCCCATTGGTTGTGTCCTGCATGGCTGGTGGTCTTGCCCCCCCAGCATGCAATAGCATCCATGAAGTAATGATACTCACACTCCTCCAGCAGCTGGGTCTGACGCTGCTGCTGCTGCTGTTGGGGCACAACACCCCCCGGCACCGGGGCCCTGGCATGGCCCACGTCACCCTGGCCCTGTGTCCTCACAATCCGGCCTGTGAGAGACATATGTTGAGACAAACATCAGTGTGACTCAAAAGCAGAGTGCCCCCTGCCCCAGTGAGAGTGCCTGCCCACACAGCCATAACCATCCATCGCACAGCTGCACACACTGACACACCTAGGCACAGCCACCCAAGCACACACACACCCCTACAGAGAAAATAGGTGCATAGATGGTACACTCACCTGGCCTAGGCACCACGCCCCACCTGGCATGTGAACGCAGCCACGTCAAGAGTTCCGGCTCCCTCCGGCGGAGGTCACTGTACCGTGCCGGCACTGCTCAGCAGACCGGCCCGGCCAGTGACCTCCACCAGGTCAGTGGCCACTTGCTGCCACCGTGGGTCCCTAGGCATGGTGAGGGGCCTCACCATACAGTGCCTCACAGTGGGGCTCCACCAGGGCCACCAGGTTGGCCACTTCAAGCTGGCTCCAGGACACGCCCTCCTCCTAGCCATGGCACCAACTTTACAGCAGGCAATATATGCGCCCGCTGCACCGTAACCCCGTGGGTTGTTGCACAATAGACCACCACAGGCTCCAATCGCGCTGTTGAACAGCGCCCATCACTTCCATCGGCGTGTCACGGACAGGCGCAATAAGAACGATACACATGGCATGCCAACAGCGCCAGGGGTCGAGGGCATACACAAGGTCACGGCAATGACACAAGGCTACGCAGCACCATGGGACGATATGGGCATCCCTCTTGCGACTGCCAAGCTGAGCACCAGTGCCACAGTGGACTATCGGCGCGGTAGTGCCGCAGCCATATAGTGCCCAGTGCTGTAGCACCACTGGCACAATGGTGGCCATGGCCTGAATCGCCTATCGCACTCAGCAGGTCTGCAGCACGATAGACACATGCGTAAGCTGTCTGGGCATGTGCAATGCGGTGTGGCACGCAGCCACAAACCTGCGCCATTGGCTCAGCCGGACCTTCTGTATTGCGCAAAGCGCAAATACGTGATATTCAGCCGACATATGCAAATCATCTGATCAGCCATTCAAAGGCGCAGTGGCGCGATTAGCATGTCATTAAAGTTGAGCCACACCTCATTTGCATGTGTTGCACTATAAAATGCGACTGTGGTTGTGCTGGCCAGATTTGGTTACTGCAGGTGAGAGGTGAGTTACATGCTGTGTGATGCTCAGGACAATGCTCATGGGCGGAGGATGATAAAGGCTGAGGGGGCTGAGCATGAAAATGGCACTTAGAAAGGGACAAAG
Source organism: Neoceratodus forsteri (assembly GCA_016271365.2). Lineage (NCBI taxonomy): Eukaryota > Metazoa > Chordata > Ceratodontiformes > Ceratodontidae > Neoceratodus > Neoceratodus forsteri. The sequence continues at coordinate 6,729,603 of CM028129.1, forward strand.
GGCACCCTTTCTATCAGTATCTGCCATGCGGAGAGGAAGGGGGGGCTTCTGCACCCCGGCCGGCAGCTATGCTCATGGGGAAATGCTGTCGACTGCACAGTGACAGGTGTCCACTTCCACCCATACAGATCACCATGACTGACCAGAGCCAAGCTGAGGGTGTGGACGGCGGGCGTAGGAGGAGGCCGAACTTCACCACGGCAGAGACAGAGGCCCTCTTCCAGGCCTACCTGGAGGATGAGCCAACATTGAGTGGATGGAGGGGCACCCCTCAGGAGCGTGCAGCTGCATGGGAGGGGGTAGCTCGGGCCGTCAACCTGCACGGAAGCCACCAGCGCTCCATGCAGGAATGCAGGAAGAAGATGGGGACTGACCGCAGGAGGCTGAAGGAGAAGGTGGCAGCCTTCAGGGTGACACGTGCTGGCACTGGTGGGGGCCCACCAGTGGTGTTGCAGCTGACCCCTACAGAGGAGACACTGGTCACGGCCATGCAGCCGAGTGCCATTGCGGGCGTACCAGGCAGAGGATTCCAGACAGGTGAAGCCATCACTGCTGCGGTATGACATGGTGATGTTGTTGGGGGGCTGTTGTTCATGCACTCACATGTACTCTCTTTCTGTTACAGATCCTGTTCATCTGCAGGAGGCGGTGGTGGTGGTGGGTCCAGACAGTGAGGCAGACCTGCTGGGCGTGGAGGGCAGAGCATCCACCTCCGCCACCAGCCTGCAGGCACTGCAGCAGCATGCACGCTGGGCCAACAACTCCGGTGTCAGTGATACGGGTGCAGGGGTGCACAGCCTGTGTCACAGCAGTCTGGCATGCAGGTATGTCAGCATGCTGTGCTGCTATGGCAGTGGCACGCACCTGCACCATTGATGATAACAGGCCTGCAATGGGCAGTGATAGGTGTGTCCCATGGCGGACACATGGCAGGCCAACACGTGCCCTGGCGCTTCCTGGTTCACCTGTGTACCAGCATGCTGGCACAGTCCCAGGCTGTGCCTGTCAGCACTGGTGGGGCAGCACCGGTGGCTGTGCAGGTGTCTGGCACTGTTGTCAGCAGGAGGTGGAACAGGTGGACCTGGGGGCTCAGCAGTTGGAGGGGCAGCAGCAGCAGTTGCACACCAGGTCTGGGGGTACAGTGTCAAGCAGTGGCACATGTCCACCACCCTCTGATCCGCCCATACCTGGTCCTGGCAAACAGCGCCCACCCTCAAGGGTGCTGTGCACCAGAACCCGTCCACCTGAGGGTCACGATGCCATTAGGGCGCGAATGCCCATTGGATCGCACACCACGCCTGCTGCAGGACTCGGTACAGCTGCAGGGGCGGGTTACAAAGATCCCGTGAGGCACTGTCTGTGTCCGTGGAGCGGCATAGCAGGAGTGTGCTTTCGGGGACCGAGCCGAGCTGGTCATATGCAGATGGATGTGACCGCTGCCATTGACAGGCTGACCCAGGCAGTGGTCTCTGTGGGACGCATTGGCCACACTGTCAGGTGCCCTGTACCACACACCCCACACAGTGCGCTCTCCACTCCCATTCCGGTGTTGTGCAACACCAGGCCTGTCAACGCCGGGTTCTGCTGTAGGCATCCTGAGCACCCCTGGTGCAAGTTTGTTGGCAGGATGCAGACCCCTGTCGCGGGCAAGGTGCGTTCGGCATGATGGGACCCTGGTGGTGCACCAGCACCACCCGATGTAACCCTGCTCAGCCTGCCAGTGCTGCTGGGCCATGGCGGGGCCACGCGCATCCGTGGTGGCCGTGGGACAGTGCTACCTGACTGAACTGTCTCCCAGTGCAGGCCCTGTCTGGTGCTGCCCTGTGTGCAATGTGTGTCATGGTGGGCAGTGCACTGCTGGGTGCTCTGCTCACCAAGCTGACACACGGACCACCTGCACACTCTCCCAGCCAACTGCTGTCCACAGGTGCGTGTGCATGATGATGCCTGCATTGCACTGTACACCAAGGTGCAAGGTGCCCAGGTCCTGACACACGTACATGGACAGTCAGGTGGTGGGGTGGTTGGTGGTGCTGTGTGTTGGCAATGTCATTTCGCAGTGCTGTGCTGCTGCCCATGTATGCTGCCTGTGTGTGTGTGTGTCCATATGGTGCTCCCCTCTCTGATGGTGTGTTGGTATGCCTGGAACCTCAACTCCCCAGACCTTCATGCAGTGTGTTCCCCTTGTGCCTGTGGTTTGCGCATGGACAGTGTTGCCTGCACATGTCCCTTGACTTACCTGTGTTGGGCATAGTGCTCTTCTGCAATGGTGTCCCAGTGCAGCTGGGCCTCCCGGGTCAAGTCGGGGTCCCTCCGTCCTGAGGGGCTGCTCATCACCCACATCACCAGCGCCACTGGCGTCCCATCGCTGTCCCCCTCTTGGACCTGTACGGCTATCCCATGGTCTTTGGCCATGTTGTGCAGGATGCAACAGGCCAGGAATATCCCACAGCCTTTTGGGGGCTGTACTGTGGAGGAGCTCAGAGGTGTCCAGGCATCGGAAGCATGCCAGGCATCCCAAACACCCGCTCTATGATGTTACGTGTTGCGGCATGTGCCTCATTGAAACCTAGCTGCGCTGGGGTGGTGGGCGCCGGTATGGTGTGAGCAGCCAGGGACGGAGGGTATCCGCAGATCACCTGTGTGGAGATAGTGGAGATCAGTGTCATGTCAGGTCCATATTGCCCATATCCTTGTGTGCCACTACCATGGCACCTGTGTCATTCCACCCTTGCACAGAGTTTGCATTCCATACATGTGTGCTCACCCACTAGATGACCCGTGGGGATGTTCCCACTCTCGAATCGATGGCACAGTGCAGACTGGTGCCATATGAAGGCATCATGTGCTCCGCCAGGTGTGTGGCACAGACATTGATATCGCCCAGTGGCATCACACACCACCTGGCAGTTGACACTGGAAAACCCTTTCGGTTCTGATATGCCTGGCCGTCGGGGCCAGGTGGCATCGAATGGCCACATGGGTGCAGTCTATGGCCCCTAGCACCCCAGGCATATGTGCTACCCTGTGGAACTCCTGCATGTTTGTTGTCTGCGCTCTGCCGGCGGTGCTGGGAAATGGATGTACTCCGCAGCATGGAGGCAGCAGTCTGTGAGGATGGGTGAGGATCGTGACATGGCCGACTGTGTAATGCCTGTGGTGTCCCCTGTCGGCCTCTGGAAGGTGCCCGTGGTGAGCAGGCACATGCAGGCTGTCACCTTGGTCTCCACGGACAGAGCATGACTCGTCGTGAGGGTGCCTCCATCACATCACTGCACAGCTCGCAGAGCCGTCTCAGTATTGCCCTGTTCAGGCGGTACCGGGCCATAATCTTGACATCTGTGTACAGCTCGAAGCTGATGCAGGCACGATACCGCCTGTCGGGGGCATACCACCGACGGGCCCCTCCGCGGCCACGTCCCCCTACAGCATGGTGTCTCACTCCTCTCATTACAGCTTCCAGGTGTAAGCTGACACTGTCCATCTCCCTGGCTTCTGCCCCCCCAGCTGCTGTTCCTGTGTTACCCCCGCTGCCCCCACTGCTGCTTCCACTGCACCGGCACCCCCACTGGCCTCTGTCCTCCTGGACCCACTGTCCCTCTCTGCCCTTCCAGCTCCTGTCTCTCTCTCTCTCTCTCTCTCTCTCTTCTCCCAGTTTGCGGCCTGCTGAGTTCTTGCGCCCTTCCTTGAGCTCTTTTATTTTGGCTCAAATCCGGTCTTTGCAACTTCCGGCTAAGCCACTCTTGCGCATTAGCGCAAGTGTTCGGATATCGCATTCGCACTTTATCATGGACCGCCCCTTGATTTGCATGCCTTCATTTCCATGCGCTGTTGCTCAGCATGTTTCAGTGGCGTAACTGGCCCCTTCTGAATATTGCAGAATGGGCGCATTTTTGAGTTAACGCGCCAACCTGTGCGCGTAAGCAGCACCCACTTGAATATCTGAGCCATTGTCTTCTATCTATTAACCATGACCTAATCCACATAATAAGATTATGTTGAAGTTTAATATGAAATAGGCATTGTATCAATATTCTATGGGGCACAGAATCAAATGCCTTTTCAAAATCAAGAATATTATGTCCTCTGGTGACCAGCATCCAATGCCGCACTATTTGGCTCAAAAATATTTATTAAATTACTTTGACATGATCTGCAAGATGTAAAACCATATTGAGTTATATCACTCAGATTATTTCTTGCAACATGTTCATTTATTCGATATAAAACCCATTTTTCCAGGATTTTCCCAATACAGGAAGTAAGACTTATCAGTCTGTAGTGTTTCACATCCTGCCTTGATCCTCCCTTATGAATTGGGATTACTGTAGTCTCTTTCCATTCTTGGATAGCTACTCCTGCCATAATTGACATTATATAGTAAGCTAAGAATTCCTGCCACTTCATAGGAAATTCCTTTTAGAAAGGTAATAGGAATAGTATCCAGTCCCAGACAGGTAGAGTTCTTAAAGCTATTAATAGCATCAAACACTTCACTAGTAGTAAATGGAATGAATTGATTCTTATCAATGAATTCCATTTTACTAATATTTTCCCTTCTCTTAAATATACCAGTAAAATACAGATGAAACTCTTTTGATAAAGTTAGCTCATCATACACTACCTTTTTATTTATTATTAAAGGGCCAACTTTTGGAGTACTATTCTTAATAGATCCAAGATAATTAAAACATTTATTTATATTATCTTTTTTTTAATGAAGCCAGATTGTACTCAAAATCCAGTTTTGCTTTTCTTATTATTAGCTTTACTTTTAAACCTCTTCCAATTAACCTCTGTACATTGCTTCTTATATTTATTATATGCTCTTTTTTTTACTTTTTATTAGTCGATGTATTTTTTTGAGTACCATGGAGGCGATCGCCTACAGTTTTTATATTTTGTTTGCTCAGGGACCCATTTTAAGATGCAATAGTCTAATGTACTTTGAAGTTTAGACCATGTATTATTGACATTAAGATCAAATAAGTCATTTTCCCAGTCCCAATTATTCAAATAATCTTTAATTTTTTCATAATCTGCATTAGAGAATTCCACAATGTTGTTTTGCCACTTATGGATGGGTGAAATAATTAAAAGTCCATTGCACCATGCTGTGATCACTGTCGCATAATAGTTCTAGTATTTTGAGAGATTCCCTTGTTCTGATAGATTAGTTAAGATCAAGTCTAGAATACTATCCTTCCTTGTTGGGTGCATAACTACTTGATCCAATCCTATCTGTAATATTATATTGAGAATTGTTTTCTTGTAGATTTGGACTTTCTAAACTATCCCATTTTATATGTGGAAAATTAAAATCTCCCATCAATATTATATTCTCTGAGTAATTTATGTTTCTTAAGCATTTAAATAGTTCAGGATTTGTATCATTATCCAATGCTGGGGGACGATAACGAAGTCTTATATTTATAAATCCTTGATCATTAATTACTTTTACCCAGATAAGTTCAATATCCTCTGGTAATGGTATAGTGGTAACCACTTCCAAGCATTGTAAACTATCTTTAACATATATTGCTATTCCTCCTCCTTTAGTTCATGTGTGATTTTTTTGAAAGAGGGTATACCCTAGTATGTCCTGGCCCCACTGACTATCAGTGAGCCAGGTCTCTGTCACCCCACAAACATCTATGTCATAGTTAAGAAGAACTATTTGAAGTTCACTTATTTTGTTTTGTAAACTAGCATTCAATAGCAATAATTTTAATCTATTAGATGGGGATTGGTTTTGATCTTTCGCAATATTGGTTGGTAGAACCTCTATTAATATGTAACTTCAGGCCTAACATCTTATTTGCAAGTATATTTTGGGACTTAAATAATTCCCCCACCCCATTTATCAGTTTAAATAATTAACAATTTCAGTATTTATATGATTGCCCAAAATCACAGCACAATTCTTATTCAAATGAAGGCCATCCCAAGCAAATAGTAACCTTTTCCCATTAAATTTTCCCAGTGAGTTAGACATTTTATGTTTTGCAGTGACACCATTCCGTAATAGTATTCACACTTTTTAATTTTGGTATTTATATAAGCATTAGCCCTTGGTACTGGTAATATCTCAGATAACACAAGTGTACATACAGTTTCTAGTAATATATTAGACAAACCTACATAAGCTGCTTTCATTTGTTGTTCATTCTCACTTTAATATTATTTACACCTACATGAACTATCACCAAGAGATTCTGTCCAGAGTTCTTAAGGATTTGTTGACTCATCCATGTAATACCTTGTATTTTAACCCCCCTAAAACAAGACAGGGTGTGTGATGTTTTATCAGGATCACAGATCTGTCTATCCAACCTTGCTACCATCGAATCCCCCAGAAAACCTGTCTTTCCTCATTGGTATTCACAAGCTTTGGCTGGATAGGTTTTGAATTAATAGCAATGTTAGGTTCCCTGAGATCACATGCATGTAAATTTGGTAGGTCCAATTGTTCTGGGTTATATGGCACATTTATTGACTCCTTCAAATGCATGGCTGTCATATTGTTAAACTCTGCAGTAGCTGCTTGGTTAAGCTTTGTTGACACAGGATTTGACTAAGTAAAAGTTTGCTGTGCTTCCTCAATATTAGCTAAAGGGTCAAAACTATTATATAACAGTAGCTTAAAACAGTCTGCCCTTCTGCCTTTTTCCACAGGTTTATTCCCTGTGCAATATACCAGTCATCTTCCATATTACTTTCTATTAGATCCTGTCTCGAACATTTTTTTTGGTTTTAAAATTATTACAATTTTCAGATACTTGTTCTTCATTTATTGCCTTAGTAGGCCTTACTGCGAGTGGCAATTTCAGCCTTTTAGATGTTTCCTGCTGGCTAATTTCTAAAGCTTGGAATCTGGTATCAAATAAAGCAATTTCTATTTCTAAGTCTTTATTCAACTGACAATTTTTACATATTTATTCAGAGATTTGTAAATCAACAGTCCCCAGATAATATATATTACAAGATTTACATAATACACTGAGTCTACCATCTTTAGTTGTTATCACTTGGTCCATGCTAGTAGTATCTTCCATTTGATTCACAATATTTTATCTATTGTGCATTTCTTCTTTATTCTCACTTTATTACCTTAATAGTGAAACTCCCAACTCTCCAAACACGCCTAACATGCACGCAGATGCACGTGTCTTTGTGCACGACTTCGTGCGCTGCGATGCATGTTCACCCCACTCAAGCTAGCCCCACATGCTGCAGGGCTTGAAATATTGGGCTACTTACAGTCATGGAAGGGGATAACATGCTTAATAAGGTGGATGAGAGTGAACGCCCCACCATGGCAGCATTAGCTCCCCTCTGGTGCAGAGTCCACAGTGCCAAGTGCCTGTTCTTTAAATGCATATTCTGGCCCCTGGTGCCCAGATGACTATCCTTTTTACCACAGCTGACATGTGCTTGACAAAGCTGGTAGATTGCCACTGCTTCATCATTTTGGATCTTGTACAAAAAAATCCAAAACAAGGGATTTAGATCCCCTGCTTTTAGTTTTCACAGGTCCCTGATTCTGCAGATTGGACACCAGTTTTTTAGACAATGACATGGGGGGTGTACTGCTACATGATTTCAGTTGCTGGCCACACTTGGGATCTACCAGCCTAACACTATCTGTGATGACTACTACTGGGTTATCATCATCAACAGAAACTGCCACATCACAACTTTGAAGAGGGGGTGATTTAACACCAACAGACTGAGACTGTTTACACACACCTTTAATTTCTTTTCTCTGGTTTCCAACTGGGGTCACTAAAATCATCATAATATTCCTCATCCACATCCACAATGTCAGATTGGTTGCTGTCCTGTGGAAAAAGTACCAACCACAGCATCATTATGATCGATACAATATTTTTCTCCAACATTCGAAGGGTTGGATGGCACAGGCATGACCTCATCAACAGCACTGGAAACATAAGATTGTGATGACTCTTTGTCAGCATCAGAATCATGTTCAACCAATGTGGGGATGGGGATGGGGACATCGGGTAGTGTGACATTCACTACACTCTGACTCATGGTCATGGCTTTAGACGCCACAATATTTTGGAAACCATTTAACCTGTCACAGGTTGAACTTGGGGCAATACTCATGCCATCAGCAATTTCACTACCACCAGTGGGGACAACAGCATCTCCAACCATGATTGAAGCTACTGACTGCACTGTGAAAAACATAGAGAAATCCCTTTACTGGCATCAGCTAGGCACTTCTGCTGCGTACTACTACCATGCCCACAGCCACTCTTGCCACTGGCAATAGTGCTATGGCCAAAGCATGTTTGCATACATGTCTCTTTGCAGGAAGTTTTGGGATTACACAGAAAATTCACAACAAATTTCTAAAATTTGGGGTGGATTGAAGCCAAAAACAACAGTGGTTTAAAATGCTGATTCGGCACTAAACAGATGCAAATGCACAGACACAGATTGCCACACTATAAAGAGGTGCAGCTGCACAGGCATAAAAATACCTTAACCAGTGGTCACACAAATCAAAACAGGAAAAATAAATGATACCTTTTGCTGGTTTGGGGGTGCTGCAATAGAGTTCACTATCTAGATAGAAGGAAGCAGTAAAAATACTGCAGACGGATAACCAATTAAGAGTGCAGTGATTACTGTGTGGTACAATAAAATGTGTCTGACTTGATGGCATGCACACACACTCACACACTATAGGTAATGCACAGAAAATTTAACAGTGCAGTACACTATGGCCCTGATAGTCAGAAGGGTAGCGCCATGTACAACAGGGATGCATCAGCGCAAGTACGGAAATGTGCCATTGTGCTATATTTAGTGGGAGGCAGCTGTGCAGCACAATAAGCAATGCGCCAGAGTGCAATAGTAATGAATGCATGTGCAACCGTAGGGGGTGGAACCATGAATAACATGCACAGTGCAATATTCAAAAGCATGCAAGTGTGGCAAACACCAACATGGAGGTGTCAATAGGGAGAAGGGCAGGGGTAAATGGAGAAAGTGACAAAGGCAAGAAGGACAGGGATGGGGCAAAGGGGTAAGGCCATCAGGAAATGGAGAGTAATGAGTACCAATGCCCATAGTCTGGGCAACAAGCTCCCTGAGCTGGTGGCCTTAATGGAAGAGGATGCCTGGATATCGAGCAGTCACAGAAACATGGTACACAGAGAACCATGAATGGGATGTTAACATACCAGGGTACATAACCTACAGGAGAGACAGGCAGGGAGAAGAGGGGAGGTAGCTCTATGGAAAGGAAGGATAAAAGCAACTGAACAAAGAGTAAACAGGGAGAGGAGGCACTGTGGGTCACCTTGAAACTGAAAAGGGCACCACAATCCACACAGAGGTTGTGTACAGACCCCCATGTCAGGGGAGGAATGGACAAAGATATGATGGAAGGCATTCTAAGAATGGCAGAGAAAGGGAGATACTGTTGATGGAGACCTGAATATGCCAGATGTTAACTGGAGCACATTTGCTGCAGCCACATCCAGAAGCATGGCCATTCTTGATGCCTACAGGTGGCAGGCATTAGACAGCTAGTTTGAACCCACTCATGAGGGAGCAATCTTAGACCTCATACTCTCAAATGGGGGTAGTGAGAGAGGATCTCAGATCTAGAAGTGGGTTGCCATCTGGGGACAAGTGACCATCAAACAGTGTGGTTCACGTTAAACTCAGCTACAGAGTCAAGCCATACAAAAGTGAGGGTACTGGACTTTAGGGGGCTGACTTTGGCAAGATGGGAGAATGCCTCAGAAAAGCACTAGCAAACAGGTTAGAAGGAGGTGTGGAGCAACAATGGGGAATTATCAAACTGCCATCACAGAGGCAACAAGCCTTTGTGTGAAGCAAATAAACAAATCAAAATGAAAGAAAAGCCACTATGGTTCTCAAAGAGGTGGCTGTGAAAGTCAGGAAGAAAAGATAGCATTCTGGAAGTATAAGGAAACACAGAAGGAGCAGGACAGAGCTGTACCAGTTAAGGCAGAAAGAAGCAGGGAGGGAAGTCAGAATAGCAAAGGCCCAAACTGAGGAAAAGATAGCCAACTCAGTTAAGAAGGGGGATAAAACCTTTTATAGGTACATCAGCGAGCATAGAAAGACAAAGGGAGGGATAGTGAGGCTGAATAGAATGAACGGTGGGTGGGCAGAGGGGGACAGTGAAAAAGCAGGAATACTGAACGAATATTTCTGCTCAGTATTCACAAAAGAGGAGGGGGAAGTGCCTAATCCAATTAACAGAAGCACTCTTGATAGGGGGGTCGATCCCAGTCCTTTCACAGAAGAAAGGGTTCTGCAAGAACTCCTAAAACTGAACGTGGACAAAGCAATGGGTCCTGATGGAATTCACCCCAGAATTCTAAAAGAATTAAGGAAGGAACTAGTGAAACCACTGGCTACTCTTTTAATAAATCATGGGAGGATGGTGTGGTACCCAAGGACTGGAGGAAGGCGGATGTGATTCCCCTTCACAAAAGTGGGACCAAGACAGAGGCAGGAAACTACAGACCTGTCAGTCTGACCTCTGTGGTAAGGAAAGTGATGGAGTCACTTCTGAAGGAAAGAATAGTTGAGTACCTAGAGGTCAGTGGAGCACAGGATCCAAGGCAGCATGGGTTCACAGCGGGAAGGTCATGTCAGATGAATCTAATAGATTTCTTTGACTGGGTGACCAAAGTAGTAGACCAGGGAGGGGCTGTGGACATGGCCTACCTAGACTTTAGCAAGGCATTTGACACAGTCCCACAAAAGATTATTAGTCAAATTAACTAGCCTGGAGTGGGTCCCAGGGTGGTAGCTAGGTAAAACATTGGCTGGACAACAGGACACAGAAGGTAATTGTAAATGGAGTCCACTCTGAAGAAAGGGCGGTTACTAGTGGGTACCGAGGGTTCAGTATTAGGTCCGGTCCTTTTAATGTCTTCATCAGTGACATTGCAGAGGACTGGAAGGAAAAGTATGCCTTTTGCAGATGACACAAAGATCTGCAACAGGGTCGATACACAAGGAGGCATGGAAAGGATGAAAAGGGACTTGGCAAGGTTGGAGGAATGGCAGACGATGGCAGCTAGGATTCAATGTAAAAAGTGCAAAATAATGCACCTGGGAAACAAGAACCGGGGAAGAATACACAATGGGTGGGGAGGTAGTAACAACAACAAAACAGGAAAGGGACCTGGGGGTAATCATATCAGATGACCTTAAGGTTAGCAAGCAATGGAGAAGGCAGTAGGGAGGGCCGAGGGTATACTGGGATGTATAGGGAGAGGCATCAGCAGCAGAAAATAGGAAGTTGTTATCCCTTTGTACAGACAGTTGGTGAGACCCCATCTGGAATACTGTGTCCAGTTCTGGAGACCCCATCTCCGAAAGGACATAGACAGGATAGAGGCAGTCCTGAGGAGGGCAACTAAAATGGTGCAGGGTCTGCAAGAGAATCCGTATGAGGAGAGACTAAAGGAGCTTAATATGTATACCCTTGAGGAAAGAAGGGGGGGGGACATGATAGAAACTTTCAAGTACCTCAAGGGGATCAACAAAGTCCAAGAGGGTAGCATCTTTCAGAAAAGAGACTTGCAAGAACAAGGGGCACAATTTAAAGATAGAAGGAGGGCAGTTCAGGGCAATGAGAAGTATTATTTCACAGAGGGTAGTGGATGCATGGAACAGCCTTCCTGAGGAAGTTGTGGGGTCTAAAACTGTGGGAGAATTCAAGAATGCATGGGACAGACATAAGGCAATTCTTGTGGGGGGCAGGAAGATATAGGCTGTTGGTTAACTAGGATCTGCGGCCTATCCTGTAGGTAGGGAAATGGGCAGACTAGATGGGCCTAGCAGTCCTTATCTGCTGTCAAAGTCTATGTTTCTATGTTTCTATGCACCGTGTGCAATGGGGAGCAAGACAGGGGCACAAGAACACAAAAGGGAAGCCACAGGTGGAAGCATGGTGACAGAGAGCCAAGGTGGTACAGAAGGAAGCAGTGTGCAGGACTGGGCAGGAGCAGGACAAGGCCCACCAGAACAGAGCCATAGACAGGGTAGGAGTAGGTGAGCCTGTGCCACTGTGCAGCAAAGGCTGTAGAGTGCCACAGTGGACTGAGGGCAATGGCAGGAGGCAGGACAGCCACAGCCAAAGGCCGGAGGTGTACCCGGTGCAGGGGGAGCATCAGAATGGACAGTGGGGGGAATGGGACAACAGCCACCGGGGGGAACACCAGCCAAGGACATGGCCAGTGCCACCTTCTAGGTGGAGGCAGCAATGAGGGTGTGAGAAGACAGGCTGCAGGGGAGTGCAGCTGTGGAAGGCCCATCGGCGTACACGACAGAACAGGTAGTACCGAGCCCGCAGCAGCTTCAAACATGACTCTGACACAGAGATTGTGGGCCGGTACCACCTGAACCGGGTGATCCTGAGGCAGCTCTGTGAGCTGTGCAGTGATGAGATGCAGGCACCCACACGACAGAGCCATGCTCTGTCAGCGGAGATGAAGGTGACAGCCATCATGTGGCTGCTCACCACGGGCACCTTCCAGAGACCAACAGGGAACACGACAGGCATAACCCAGTCAGCCATGTCATGCCTACTCACACAGTTCCTCAGCACACTGCAGCCACATGCTGCGGAGTACATCTATTTCCCCAGCACACAGGCGGAGCGCACAACACACATACAGAAGTTCCATGGGGTAGTATGGTTGCCTGGCATGCTCAGGGCCATTGACTGCACTCATGTGGCCATCCACACACCACCTGGCCCGGAGGGTGCAGCATACATCAATCGCAAGGGGTACACAAGCATAAACTGACAGGTGGTGTGCGATGCCAGGGGGTGTATTACCAATGTCTGTGCCATGCACCCTGGGGCAGCACATGATGCCTTCATCTGGCACCAATCTGCACTATGGGGACATCCCCACTGGCCATCTAGGGGTGAGTATGCATATCATGCAGGATGACATAAGCAGACATGGGGGGTGCATAGTTAGAGGTGCCATGGGTACCAGCCTTGCTGGCCCATGGCATAGCGATGCAGACCACCATTCTAATGTCCACCCTCTAAACACAGGTAACAGTGGTTAACCAATATGTCGCTGGCTGCTCACATCATACCGGCACCCCACAACCCCATCGCAGCTATGGTACAATGAGGCACATGCCACAACATGGAATGTCATTGAGCGGGTGCTCAGGATGCTGAAGGCACGGTTCCAGTGCCTGGATACATCTGGCAGTGCACTACAGTACAGCCCCTTGAAGACCTGTGGGCTATTCCTGGCCTGCTGTATCCTGCACAACATGGCCACCGACTGTGAGATAGCCATAGAGGTCAAAGACAGGGACAGCAGTGTGGGTGATGAGGACACTGGTCCAGCTGGTGGTGGGCAGCCACCCCGGGCCAAGAGACCCTGCCTGATCCGGATGTCACAGCTGCACTGGGACACCATTACAGAAGAGCACTTTGGACAACACAGGTAGGTCACAGGGCCATGCGCAACCACCATGGGCAAGGGCACAGCCCACAGACAGGCAGGGCAGGATACCAGGTGGACAGCGGTAAGGGAACGGGTCTGAGTGTGGCACCACACATGGCATCAGGGATGGGCAGGGCCAAACACGACACATGCACACACATGCACACACACCACAAGACATGCACAGGGGTAGATGGCATGCCAGCCCCAACAACCACCTCCACCCCACACAAAGGACCACACATGACCATGCCCAGTGGCCATCACTGTCGCGTGCCTCAGATGCTGGGCACCATTGCACGCTGGCGGACAGTGCAACACAGGCATCATCATGCACACACCACGGTGGCCAGCAGCTGGGAGGTGTGCATAGGGACCGTGGTGTGCAGGGCAGGGTACCAACCTGTGCATTGCAGAATGCACACTACACTGTATGTAGGGCAGCACCAGACAGTGGCCATGGTGGAGACAGGTCAGTCATGCAGCACAGTACCACGGCCACCACGGATGCGTGGGTGGCCCTGCCGAGACCTGCCAGCCATGCGAGGCTGACCATTGGCTTCATGGGGTGGCACCGACGGTCCCCAGGGTGACGCTGTACGGAATGTGACCATGTTCATGCAGGGGCTGCAGCCCACTGAACATGCCCGCGTCAGGTGTGCTCAGTATGCACACAGCCAAACCCAGTGTCAACATAGCAGATGTTGTATGGCACCGGGAATGGGGGGTGAGCATGACACTGCACGGTGTCTGAAGCAGAAGGGCACCGGACTGGGTGCCCAATGTGGCCATGACATCTGTCATTGCATTGGTCTGCCTGTCAATAGCAGTGGTCACATCCGCCTGCTGCCAGGCCTTCTCTGCCAGGAGCAGAACGTGGTCCCTACTGTGCTGCTCCTCTGCCTGGCGCAGAACCACACTGAGTGCATCCACTGCCATCATAAGCCATATCTGCTGATCTATGGAAACCTGGAGTAGACGGCTGTGCTCATCAAAGAGGTCATCCGTCAGTCTGGCATGCTGTCCCTCATGGTGTTTCTGGCCCTGCTGGCCAGCACCCCTTGACGATGGGTGCTGCACACCAGAGCCATGCCGGGGCATGCCCACACGTGGTGCACTGTCACTGCCCCCCTGACACTGTTCCCTATTACTATTGGCTGACTGTTGGTCCTGCCCCTCCGGCTGCTGATCGCCAGGGCTCACCAGTGCTGCTGCAGTGACTGCAACAGCCCCACCGCCCTGGACGCACACCAGTGCTTCCCCACTGGGGCATACAGGCACAGGCTGGGACTGTGTTGTTATGCAGGCCACCACGGTGGCACCACCCATGGCAACGCCTGCGTTAGTTTCTGCTGTGGGACCATCCTGTGTCCCACATGTATCACTGTCTGGGATGTGTGGTCCATCATCATTGGTGCTGGATCCAGCACCAATCTGTGTCCCAGCACACTGGAGACCATGGGCGCTGTCATGCTGGGACACAGGCAAGGCCTCGTCCGCACCCGCACCACCCTCATCAGTTCAGACAGACATGCAGATATGCACTTGTCTGGTCCCTCAGACACCTGTGGAGGTGGATGGGTGATCCTCCATGTTCAGGGCATCCCCCTCAGTGGACACACCCACCACTGCTGACCCATGTAGATGCCCAGGAGCTGTAGGGGAACACATTAGCATTAGTGGCTCTGCCCTGCCCTGTGGCATTCCCTCCACCACCCACACAGTGACAGCACAGGACCTTCCATGCAGTGATGGTCTGCCACCCATCTGGAAGCCACCACCAGGAATGCCCTCGATGGTACAATGCCACATGCTGCTGGCCACCCACTCCTCCTGTGGCATCAGGCGTGGTACATCTGGCTGGCCCCCACCGGTGGCAGCATGTGCATCCCTGATGGCAGCCACCTTGTCTTTGATACACCTCCTGTCCATGCCAACCTTCTTCTTACACTCCTACATAGACCACTGGTGGCTGTCATGCTGGTTCTTGGCACGCGCCACTCACCCCACACCACAGTACGAGCCTGTGGCATTCCCCGCTGTCCGCTGAGCAGCGGTTCCTGTCAAGATATGTCTCGAACAGGGCATCTGATTCAGCCGGTGAAGTTGGGCCTCCTCCTTCCCCCATCCCTGTTCCTCCTCTTCCTCACGCTTGGTCATGATCGAGCCTGTGGGAATGATAGGCTTACCTTGGACTGTGCAGTCCCATTCAGCCCTCACAAACCACAGTCCCCACATCTCAACAGCATGCAACCCACCACAATAGACTGCAATACCTAACTATGTCCTCTGCAGCCCCATGTTGCATCTATATAGCGCAATGCATGCAAATGAGGCAAGGCGCAACTGTGAGTGAATGCTAATGCAGTGGTTGCACCGTGGAATGGCTAATGATCTGATTTGCATATGCTGGCTGAATATCGCGCTGTTGCACCTTGCGCAATGTTGATGAGCGTGCTCAGGCTATGGCGCAGCACTATGATGTGCTCAATCAGCAACGCACGGCGCATGCCCGGGGTGCTGATGGTGATGCGTGCGGTGCTGCTGACATGCTGTGCACGGGAGGCAGTGCAGAGCATGGCCACCACTGTGCCTGTGGCGCTAGTGTGCTGTTTGCCTGTGTGGTGCTCGTGCCTTGGTGTGCCATAGGCACCATGGAGCCACAGAACGGTAGGCCACTGCAGGGAATCACACACAAGCACCCTACCATGCTAAACACAGAGCATCCCAATAGTGCTGTGGCGCTCCGTGCATGGACAGACCCTTGAACCTGCAGTCAACCTTTGCCCCTAGGCACCATGCGTCTGCATGTGTGCACCCCTATCACGCAGTTCGGTGACAGCACGATAGGGACTGGCAGCGCAGTACTGTGCTGCCTCTACATGTGGGGCATGTGCGCTACAGAACACCATTTTGATTGCGATACCAACTGCAGGATGTCTTGTAGGACAGCACAGGTGTGGAGTGCAATTGATCTGGCCAGCTTGGTGGTCCTAGTTGAGCACATGCTGGTGCCCTATTTGGGTAGGATCCCTAGACAGGCCACATACTGCTGTGTGGCAGGAGGTGTCTGACAGCCTGGAGGAGGTGACTGGGATTGCCAGGACAGCGAGCAGTGTCGCCACCGTATGGTGACCCACGGTGGCAGGACCCTGACCGACTGGGGCATCTGCAGGCATGCACCCAGCGAGGTGCTGTGCCACGGCCAGGTTGGTGCTCCATCCAAACACTGGTAGTGTCCGTCTGTCCGGTATCACAGTGTGCATAGGTCCACCCCAGGGGTGGGGGCTGTCTAGTGGGGTGGTGAAGGTGTGTCATGACTGGGCTGTGTGGGCATGCACACACCGTGGGGGCTTTGCTACTGACTTGTACTGATGTTTCCCTCTCCATGTTTGCACTCTAGGCCTGAAGGAGTGCCATAGGGCAAGGCAGGCCTGAGAACAGGTGGAGCAGGACTGAGTGGGTGCACTGCCAATGCAGCTGGGACATGGTGGAGGGGCCATGAGCCAGCAGCACCCTGCTGGCCGGGATGCAGGTGAGTGCTGTGTTTCCCCTTACATCTGTGCATGCTGGGTTGCACGGGTGGTGGTGGGGCGTGGCCATGAGCACTTGGCCCCACTGCCATGCATGTCACATGGTGCACTCAGACTGTTCTGTGGCACTGCATGTGTGGGTGAGCCTTGCAGGTGGTCCGTGCATGCACTGGGTACATGGCTATGCCACTGCCTTTGCACTGCATAGCCATGTCACCGTACGGCCACTGTGGTGCTGTGTGGGACATGGGCGGTGGGTGTGTGCAGTGTTCTGCATGGCTGTGGGTGCCTGGGTAGGTGGGTCATATGGGTGGGGACACTGTGAGTTGTCACATGCCATCACAGGGGTGTGGCCCATGGCGGTATGCCATGCACATTGGGTGAGCTGCAGGGGTCTGACCAGTCATGCGTAATGACTCTGCTCCCTTGTCCTAGGTGGAAAATGCTGCACTGCACTGGAGCGGAGTGTCCAGGAGCTGCTGCAGCTGGTGAGGGCCACCTTGGAGCTGCTCCAAAGGATGGAACAGGGCCGAGGATGGCGTCACAGGAGGAGACACCGAGATCGTAGTGGGGAGAGGGGTCAATATTAGGCCCACTATGCCCCTGATGTACATTTCACCCCAGACTAACCCTCACACACCTTCATCCCACTCCTAGTTGTACACCCTTGCCCCATGCCCACCCCCACCTGATATGTGGCCCTTTCCCCCACATTGTAAATAGTTTGTTTTTCTGTTTTGTATATTGTTCACTACTGTAATACAGACTTATTTATTATGACAACTATGGTGGTCTCCGATTTGCAGCAGGCATATGGTGCTTGGTTGCAGTGGTGTGCATGGCATCGGGGTGGTGCAGGCCTGGGCATGTGTGTCCAGCAGGGACCCGTCTATGGTGTTGGTGGGGACTCGGTCCCTGTCTGTAGTGTGTGTTGTTCCTGTGCACTGGATGCCTGTGTGCAGTGGTCTCTGGTGCATGTGCTGTGTCCCTGGTACCCCTGTCAGTATGTCCATGGCCCATGCAGCTGGCCCCCTTGCATGTCTGTGGTATGCATGGTCTGCTGGCATGTCATTGGTGGCTGTCCATGCTGGCCACCCTCTGGCCATGGCACAATGGCGGCTTGCCTCCTGTCATCAGTATGGTGCACGCCTGCCTCAGGTGGCACTGTGGCCTATGCTGTTGTTGTTCCCCCTCCATGCTGTCACAGGTGTCTGTTGCGGGTCTGTGTTCTGATGTCTGCCACTTGTGCTCCAGCTGCATGCTGGTGGCAGATGGCTTCATGGTGCATGTGCAGGATGGCTGGTACACCTGTGCCATGGTGGGGTGCCGCCATGGGTACACAGCATCAGTGGTCGCATGCCAGTGGCATTTGTTGCCCCTCTATTGTGTCCCTGTGTTGTGGTGCCCTTGGGTCTGGGTGAGTGTTTGTCCGTGCCCTGTGTCACATCCTGTGTGGCTCATGCCTCCATGCACCACTGTGGGTGGCTGTGCTGGCTGTTGGGGCCAGTGCTGGGACAGAGTGTGTGCTTGGATGGGTGCATGGGGTGCTGTCCTGCTGGTGGTGGGGTCCAGGGCAGGCCTTGTTGCATATGGGGTCCCTCGGGTACTGACACAGGGTCGACCTCTCTGCTGTGCCATGGGGGGGTGTGCAGGGCAGCACTGTGTCTGCAGTTGCTGCATCAGTGGCTGGTGCCACCCACTGCGGGGTGCTCACAGTGGGGCCACCATGCATGGGTCCATGGTGCACAGGGTTGCATTGTCACAGTGGGGGTGGTGGCATGCATTTGGTGCCATGCACTGTTGGTCCGCTTCTGGGCAGGGTGTCTGGATCGCTGCAGAGAGTGTGCCTGCTTTGTTGGATGGGGTGGCACTGGGTGGCTGGCCCTCCTTGTATTGTGGTTACTGCTTGCCAGGGGGTGTGCTGGAGCACCATGCCCCAGCTGTGGATTCGGTACTGGTGTTCATGGGCTGGTGGTTCATCCGGCTCACCACAGGTTGTGCAGTTCATGGGGTGCTGGGGGCACTGTCTGGTCTGCTGCATGCTCCTCCACCCATGGCTTCCATGGGTGGTGCACCCCTGCATCCTGTCCCTGTCCCTGCGCATCCCTGGTTGTGCTAGTGCGCTACTACCCTGCTCCACTGCGCATCCCTGGTTGTGCTACTACACATCAGCCCTGTGCCACTGCACATCCCTGGTTGCACCATGGTGCAGCTGGCATGATATTCAGTTGTGTTGTGCAAGCACACCTTGACTTGCACTGTGTTTGATTATTGCACGTGTTGCACATGGGTGTACTGCACTTGCGCCTGCTCTTGCTATTGCACTACTTTGTGGCGCAGTCCGAATATCCAGACCTATATAACCAAATCTTTTAAACAGAATGAAAATATGCACTGCACCACAACAAACAGAAAATAAGTATCAAAAATTACTTCAAGTATTACTGTGTGTACATAAATGCACAAATACTGACACACACTAGTACAAAACAGAAAGACTGCCTTTCTCATGTGAATCTCACTCCACCACAGATTTGCTCCTCCTGAAGCACACTTCAACAGTGTCTGTCAGCCCACAGCCTGAATGTTCTAAATTACCATTCAAAATGCACAGAAAAATAATCAACACTCGATGATCTAAGCACAGGAGGGGTTCCTACAGTCGATGTACTAAATTTGGACCAAAATTATTGGATCAAAGTGATTTTTTAAAGCTTTTCAATGGTTTGATTCTCAGTGCTCTGAGAGCAAACTGTCTCCAGCTTTCCACCACACACATTACTCAGAACTGAGGCTGTGCAAGACAATATAGAGCCCGTGTGACCTGCTGTCCCATGAATCAATGCAAAATTTGCCTCACACAGCAATAAATAGATGAAGCAACATGAAGTACATTCAAATCAATGGCACTTCATGATAAAATTAAGGGGAGGCAGTAAAACAAGGTGAAGTAGTGTGAAATACATTGAAACAATGCACTCCGCATTCCTAGTTACCAGGCAGAGTAATTCACTTTGTGTTGTGAAGCACTACGCTGATTGAGGGACAATATGCGGAGTGCTCCGCATAGTGAAGCAGAAGCACTTCACGCACCACTAGGTAGAAGATATTTCAGCTGGGGTTTTGGCATTGTAAAAGAGGAACAAGTCATCTGTATAGAGAAGCATATGGCAACCCTTGCACTCCTTAGGAAGGGGGTTTACAAATAGTGAGAACAGAACTGGTCCTAATATTGATCCTTGAGGGACCCCACTTTTATAATAACTTGTTTATCTTGAATAACATTTTTATCTTGGCAAATTTATTTTCACACCAGTTGTATAAACTTGATAATATTTAGGAATGCAAACTATTCAATATGTTCACAGTATTAAACACACAACTAATTAATATGTATATGGTATCAAACTTGTACAATTACATTTTTCATGTGCTTCTAGTCAGACTCCTAATTTAACTTACCGTGCTAGTTACTAGCTATTACATTTTAAAGCTTGAAGTGAACAAAAGGTATCTCTGCTTGAGTCATGAAGATTGCTCCACCTGGAAGGAAGAATCATAATTATTAAAATTATTGCAGAAATGGAACCAGTTCTTGTCTGTAATTCAGCCCTGGCCATGTTAAAGCCCCTATATTATTGATCCAAAAGTTCTCTCTCCTTGTGATTAAATTGTTGTAATCTCCTCCTGTGGTTCACATCTGACTCTTTCTGAGCCAGCAACAGAAGCGTGGCGTTTTCCTATTTCTCAGCATGTAAATGTGGCTTTCAAGTGCATATGTGAGGTCTTCATTTCTAATAGCTTTTACATGCTCCCCTATTCTTAAATGGAATTTATGTTTTGTATGACACACACAGAAGCAGCTGCATGTGCATGTAATCATAGAAACACAGACATTGTCGGCAGATGGGGACCTTATGATCCATCAAGTCTGCCCTTGTTTTCCTTCCCACCCCACTTAGCTGCCTGCTTGAGTATCCCTCAATGCATGTCCCATACCAGTTTGAATTCCACCACCTTCTTCACCCTACCACCCCCGGTGGATATTCCATGGTTCAGCAATGCGCTCTGTGAAGAATTTCCTCATATTGCTCCTGAACCTACCTCTCTTGAGGCAAAGGTCATGCCCTCTTGTTCTGCTATAGTCTTTTACCTGAAAGAGGTTCTGCACCTGTACCTTGTTTCCTTTAAGGTATTTAAATGTCTCTATCATGTCCCCTCGATCCCTGCACTGCTCTAGGGAGTATAGATTGAGTCCACTGAGCCTGGCTTCATACGGTTTCTGGTGCAAGCTCTGCACCATCTTTGTTGCTCTTCTCTGCACTGTCTCCAGCCTATCTGTGTCCCTTCTGAGGTGTGGCCTCCAGAACTGGATGCAGTATTCCGGATGGGGGCTTACCAGGGATCCATACAGAGGCATGATCACATCATGCCTCCTGCTTGTGATGCTCCTTTCTATGCATCTCAGGATACTACTAGTTTTTAGTACTGCCTTCTTGCATTGTTTGCTGACCTTGAGGTCATCTGATATGATCACCCCCAGGTTTCTCTCTAGCCTTGTATCCACCAGCTGCTCCCCTCTCATTGAGTACAGTTTCTCTGGGTTACATTTTCCCAGGTGCATGACTTTAAATTTTTTGGCATTGAATTTCAGTTGCCAGATCCTTGACCATTCCTCCAGCTTTCAGAGATCAGATTCCATGCTTTGTTGCCCTCTAGTGTGACAACCCTGTTGTCAAACAGGAACATCTTTCCTTCAGTCCATCAGCAATGTCACTGATGAATATGTTGAAGAGAATCGGCCCCAGAACCAAGCCCTGTGGAACCCCTCTAGTCACCCTTCCCTCCTGTGAAAGAGTGCCATATACTAATACACTCTGGGTGGGATATTCAGAAGGGTTGTGCATGGCGCAACACAGTTGCACCATAGCAACCCACTAATCTTGACATGATATTCAAAAAGGAGAATGTGCATGGTACAAATCGACGTGATCGGAGTGCATCAGTAATGTATGCTGCGCAAGTGGGGGGGGTGCCCATGCATACACCACACATCCCGATATTAAGCCCGGGATGTGCTGAGCAGATGCAGGTGCAACCCATACCTGCACCGCACACAGTTGAGCAAAAAATAAAAGGAGCAACAGCTGGCCACCCATAGGTGAGCTGTCACATTGCAGGGCACAGCACGGCAGCTGCCAGCTGTGGGTGGCTACCTGAGCTCCGGCGGCACCTTCGTGGTAGCGCCCCCCCACGCCCGATCACAGGCATTAGTCATGTTTTGATGGTACAATAACCCTGGTGGTCCAGTGAACCGCTTGCAGCCCGATCACGGGCAGAAGTATAATTAAATATGCCTCCTATATCCCTGGTGGTCCAGTGGACCGCTTGTAGCCTGATTGAGGGCCTCAGTTATAATATATTACAAAACAATCCATCCCTGGTGATCCAGCAGTACCTCTCTCCCCACCCGCCCACTGAACCGCACCACCCCGCTCCCCCTGGTCAGCGGCAGGTGGCAACTCCCCCACCCTCTCCTGCCACCCGCCGACTGACTCCATACAGTAGGTCTGTATGCTCATTGGTCCATAGGGTGGGCTAATGGGCATGCAGCCTGTACCATATTAAACAGTCCAGAAATGTGAATGGATCCATTCACAATTCTGACCGTGTGTATGAGCTGCATGCCCATTGGCCCATGCGTGGGACCAATGGGCATACAGCCCATTGTATGGAGTCAGTCGGTGGAGGCAGGGTGGCATGTGGATGGGGAGCTGCCACCTGCCACTGACTGGGGGACCGGGTGAACAGTGGGCGGTGTGGCGGGTACCGGCTGGACCACCAGGGATGGATTGGTTGTTATCATTTTATAACTGACATCCACGATCAGGCTGCGAGCAGTCCACTGGACCACCAGGGATATAGGAGGCAATTTAATTATATCTCTGCCCGCAATCAGGCTGCGAGCAGTCCACTGGACCACCAGGGATATAGGAGGACATTTAATTATACTTCTGCCTATGATTGGGCTTCGAGCGGTCCACTGGACCACCAGGGATAGAGGACGTTTTACATCTAGTGCATATGCCCGTGATCGGGCAATGGGGCACTTTGCCGCTTGTGCAGGGGGCTTCGGTTCCCAATGGCTGCAGTCTGGCAGGGAGCCAGGTGCAAGTCACCGGTGATGGGTGCACCTGCATGCAAATGGGGCAATAATGACATGCAAATGGCCCCATTTGTGCCTTGCACGCATTATGGCCCCATTTGCATGTGCACTTTTGAATATCACGGGTGATGCACCTAGCGCAATGGCACTTGCACCAGCACATTCCCCTGCCCCTCTCTGCTCACTTGCGCTGGTGCAGTGCCACTGTGCCATGCACATTGCGGGTGGCCACAGCGTGATATTTAATGGTGCTGAGCCATGGCGCAGCACATTGATTATCACCCTGTCAGCACCCTGGCACATCTCAGTTGCGCTGCGCCCAGGCTTGCGACACAGCCTGGCACAGTCTGAATATCCCACCCTCTGTGTTCTCCCATTTAACCAGTTCCTGACCCAGCCTGTTACCTTAAGCCCGAATCCCATGTTCTCCAATTTATTGACTAGTCTCCTGTGCGGAACCAAGTCAAGCACTTTACCGAAGTCCACTGCCCCACCCTGATCCACTGTTCTGGTGACCCAGTCAAAGAAATTTACCAGGTTTGTCTGACAGGACCTCCCTGCAGTGAAGCTGTGTTGCTTTGTGTCAAGCTGACCACTTTCCTCCAAAAAAGCAGTGATTCTTTTCTTCAGTTGGGACGCCATCAATTTTCCCACCACTGAAGTTAGACTAACTGGATGATAGTTTCCTGGCTCTTGCTTGCTTCCGCTCTTGCAGAGTGGCATTACTGTTGTCCTCTTCCAGTTCTCCAGAATCTTACCACTCTCCAACGATTTACTGAAGAGCACTGCTAAGGGGGCTGCTAGTTCTCTCCCAAGTTCCTTAAGTATTCTTGGGTGTATCTCATCTGCCTTCATAGCTTTAGCCACCTTTAACTTGCTGATTTCCTCTAGTGCCCTTTCCTCTGTGAAGGGACTTGTGTCTGTACCTTCAAGTGGGATATTCTTTTCACCTATTTTTGGACCACTATCATCTACTTCCTGTGTGAAGACTGAGCAGAAGTATTCACTGAGTGCATCTGCCTTCTCTCCATCATGTTCTGTGGGCTGCCCATCCTTTTCATGATTCTAACAATGCCTCCTTAGTCTTCCTTTTTCTCATTTGTACCTGTAGAATGTTTTGTCAGCCTTCTTCACTCCTTGAGCTATCCTCACCTCTGTCTGTGCCTTGGCATTTCTTATCACTTTTTCTGTCTCTTTAGCTTTTCTTTATATTCTGTTTTATCAGCCTCTTTCCTGACTCCTTGTACTTTCTGAAGGCTTTGCACTTTTCCTCACCATGGTTGCCACCTCTTTGGAACACCAAAGTGGGTTCTCCCTCTTTCATTCTTATTGACCTGGGAGCACACTATGATGTGACCACGGTTAGTGCATCTTTCAACCTTGCCCAACATTCCTCGGCGCTCCCTTCTGCTGTGTTACTAAGATTGTCCCTCAGACAGGCCTTCATTTTTGTGAAGTCTGCCCTCCTGAAGTCAAGGATCTGAAGCTTAAGAGTGTGTGGAGTTCTCAGTCCTGTTTACCTTGAACCAAGTTGTGCAATAGTCACTGTTTCCCAGGTGGTTCCCCACTTTGACACCCAGAACCCTATTGCTATTTGTGAATACTAGGTCTAAGATTGCATTTCCTCTTGTGAGTGTCTTCACTAGTTGACTTAGGCCTCCTTCCTGTAGTGTAACTACATCATCATATCATATACACAACATCTAAAATATCAGATGTATCAATTCTTTAATGTGGAACATGTTCCCCATTTTTCAGATTAGTAAATTCTTTAGTTACCTCCACAAACTCACATTGCCTACATCTCCCACATCTATTACAACCACTAGGTTGTGTGGGAAACCAACCAGTCACTTCCTCAGGTTTCTGATAACTGTGAACTGGATAGTCCCTTAGATTCTCCCTCCTTCTGAAAGTTAGACATGGATAGCTACTACAGCTGAATAATCCATTGCTCCTTCATCAGGTTACAAGGTGGATCAATTTTCTTGCATATTGTATGCCTGATGGCTATGTCAATAATAAAATTAATTTTTACATGATCCATTCTCGGTTCCTACTGGAACCTCACAGCAATATTTCTCTTGGTATATTCTCTACTTTTATTCTTGCCAAATTACTATGTTACTATAACCTTTGAGAAGTGAATATCCAAATCATTAGCCCTATCTTGATGGTCCTCTTCTATGGTACATTTTGTAAGGATGTACATATACTGGCCATTAAGGATGTTGCTGATAATGTGGCATGGGTGACAGCTATTGGTGAAAAGGAGAGAACTGTGGTCTCTCTATTTTCTATATATGTCTGTGTGATGGTCAGAGCACTCTGCAGTCCCAAGTGGGACTCTTTCTCCCCCCCCCGGCTTTGTCCTTTAGACCATCTGGGCCAGTGCTGCTGACATCAAGATCCCATCTTTAACAGAGCATAGCCCCTGTGCTCTCATAATCTCTTTGTCACCACCTTCTACACTTCAGATTCCTTGTAGTGAGGGTCTCTGCACTGGGTAGGCACACTTTGCTCTCTCAGAGATGCTGAGCCCTGCATACCTTATCCATTGGAAGGAAAGTTATGCTTTTTTTCAGATAATAACACAGTCTTTAATAGGATGGACACTCGGGGGGTGGAGGGAATGCACAGGGATCTTGGGAAACTTGAGGAGTGGTCAAGAGCATGACAGTTGGGGTTGAGTGCTAGGAAGTATAAAGGCATGCACCTAGGGCATAGGAACCTAGGAGCTGAGTATGGAGTGGGGGTAAGTATTGAGTCACTAAATTGGAAATAGACCTTGGAGTTATCATATCTGATGACCTCACAGTGGCAGGGCAGTGTGACAAAGCAGTGGGTGGGGCTTGTAGGATGCTGGGGTACATAAGGAGGTGTATCTCTAGCAGGAGGAGGGAGGTAGTTTTGCCATCATATCCTGCGACTTGAGACCCACCTGGGGTCACATGGCCAGATTTGGAAGCCACACCTCAAAAAGGACATAGACAGGGAGGGGGCAGTTTAGAGGTGGGCAATTAAAATGGTGCAGGGATTGCATGAGGAACCGTATTAGTAGAAACTGAGGGATCTCAACATGTATACCTTGGAATAGAGAAGAGTGAGAGATGACATGATAGAGATTTACAATTACCTCACAGGGGTGAACAGGTTCCAGGATGATAGTCTCTTTCAAATGAGGAACAGTTCCAGGACTGGGGACATGGGATGAAGCTGGAGGGTGGGGAGTTTAAGAGAGATACAAGGAAATACTTCTTCACTGAAAGGATGATAGGTGCCTGGAACAGATTGCCAGAGGAAGTGGTGGAGGCAAAAACAGTGGGGAGCTTACAAACATATGAACATATGAAAACTGCCAGCAAAAGAAGGCCTATTCATTTATCAAGTCTGCTTGAATTGCATAGTCCCTTCTCAGTGACTGTTGAGGCTCCACCCTTCCCATCAAACCTGTCCCTCACCTTCACCCTTTCTTGCCCCCATGGCCCTGTCCCTCCTTTCACCCCAGCCCACCACCTCTTAAACCCATCCACTGTCTTCAGGGAGACCACCCTTCTGGGAGTTCATTTCACCTACACCACTCTTTCTGTGAAGAAATGTTTTATAACCACCCTCTTGAACCTTCCCCCTGAAAGTTTATTGCCATGTGATACTTGTGATCCTGTTCCCACTAGGACTAAAGATGGCCTACTGCATTCAATTTGTTGATAACTTTTAGGTACTAGAAGGTTTCAATCATGTCCCCCTTCTCCCTCTTCTCCTCAAGTAAATACATGTTGAGGGAATTAAGTATCTCCTCATATGTCTTGCCCTCCTGACCCCAAACAATTTTCAATGCCTTCTTTTGGACCACCTCCATCAGATCATTTTTCAGGTGGGTCACCAATATTGTATGCCATACTCCAGTTGCAACTGCACAAAGGATCTGTACAGCAGCAATATGACCTCTTCCCACCTGCTTGCGATCCTGGCAATACAATCAAGCATTTTGGTGGCCTTGGCTGATTCCTTCCTACAAAGCATCAGTGTTTGGGCCACTGGTGGTGACTACCTCCAAGTCCTTTTTTCTTCAATTTGGTGAACAGGACCCTCTCTAGATTGTACTTGGTTCTCCGATTCCTACTCCTTATATGCATCATTTTGCATTGAACCCGAGTTGCCATATTCCCGACCACCTTTCTAGCCTGGCCAGATCTTTCCAAAGGTCCTGTATCCCCTCAGCCATAGCTACCCTTCCACAGAGCTTGGTGTCATCCACAAAAAGTTAGATTTGGCCTTTAATGCCTTTTCCTGTGTCACTTATGAACATGTTAAACAATGCTGGGCCAAGCACCAACCGTTGTGGAACCCTACTGGTACCCTCCTTTGAGTCTGAGAGCCCCCACCAATACCACCCTTTGAGTCCTTCTCCCCCAACCAGTTTGCCACCCATCTCATAAGTTTTGTCCCTACCCTTAGAGCCTTCAATTTCCTGATCAACACCATATGAGGTACTGAGCCAAGGGCCTTGATGAACTCCAAGTACAGAATGTCAAACACTTGGCTCTTGTCTACTGTTCTTGTTACTCAGTGAAGGTAGTCAATCAGGTTAGTTTGATAGGATCTTCCTGCCATGAACCTATATTGTCTCTTGTCCTTGAGACCTCCAGAAACCCTACCAGCCTTTCCTTTAAGATTGTCTCTATACATTTAGCTAGAATTGAGGTCAGATTGAATGGCTTATAGGTTCCCAGGTCATTGCTGGGCCCATTCTTGTGGAGTGAAACCATGTGTTCAGTTCTCCACTCTTGTGGTACTTCCCTCAAATTGAGCAAGCTGTTAAACATATACATCATAGGACCTAGCAGGTCCTCTGCCACTTCCCTCAATACCCTTGGGTAGACACCATCCAGACCAGGGGACTTACCAACTCTAAGGGCCATGAACCCTCTTTTCACCCTGTCCTCAGTGATACTTCCTCCAATACTGGGCAATCCTTTTGTTTTGTAAATACAGAGCAGATGTATGTATTTAATACTTCTGCCTTCTCTGTACTACTTTCTGTCCTTCTCTCTTTTTAGTTTCACTTTACCATTCTTTTTTGTCCCATTTTACCCTTATAGTAGAAAAAGGCTTTCTCCCCCTTTTTGATTCCTTCAGTTACTTGCAATTTTTTTCTGGTCTTGGCTAGCCTGATCACTATGTATGCCTCTTTGTCCTTCCCTAAGTATTTCTCCCCTTCTTCATACTGATGGGACTTTCTGAATATTGTATATGCTATTCTCTGTTCTGCAACTGCCTGGGACATGTCCCACTAAACCAATTTGGTTTCATGGTTTTAGATTTTTTACCCTTCAGTTTGACACTTTTATTTGTGACAGTTTCTATCCCATGCTTCATGATAGACCATGTTTGATCTGCCCCATCTCCTCCATGAGGCTAGTCAGATGGCACCCTTAACAATTCCCCCATCCCCCTGAAGTCCACCTTTTTGAAGTCCAGTACCCTTGTCCTAGTATTTGCCTTTTATCTGCCCATGTCTGATCTGAACCAGATCATATGGTGGTTACTCCTTCCTAGGGGTTCTTCTACCCTTACACCCAGCACGTGATTATCATTCATTAGCACTAGGTCCAGGCTGTCATCCTTCCTTATGGGCTTGGTGACACCCTGAACCAATGACCCACTCTGACCGATATCCAGGATCAACTGGCTCCTGACACATGTTGAGGATGGGACCCTCCAGCCCACCTTGGGCAGATTGAAGTCCCCGCATCATCACTTTGCTCTTCCTTCAGCCATCTTGATCATGGACCCTAACTCCTGTCCCTTTCCTCTTCCAGGTTAGGTGGTCTGTATACTACCCTAGCCACACCCTTCTTTCCTTTTCCATTTGTAATTGCAGAACAACACCTCTGCCTTCCCTCCCTGTCTGCTGTCTGGTACTAGTTATGCTTTACCTTATGTAGATCACTATTCTACCCTTTCCCTTTTCCTTGTCCTTCTTGTATAACTTGTACCCAGGAATAAGGAGGTCCCAGTTGTGGTCTGATGTAGCCCAAGTTTCTGTGACTGCCACCATGTCTGCCTTCCTCTGCCATCATTAACTGCAGGTCATCCATTTCGCTCTTTTAGACTTCTAGTATTTAGGACACCATCCTCCACCATGACTCTGTGCCCTCTCCTCCTTGGCATGGCTACTTCCCCTTACTCCCTCTTGTCTTTAACCCTATCCCTCCCACCCCTTAGCTCCCCTCTGATGCCTCATATTGCCCCATTGAGCACAGGAAGAGGGCAGACACAGCAGAGGCCAGTCTGCAACTTGTGGATGTTACTTGATGAAAGTACACAGTGCTGAAGTGGTGGAGTGAAAGATTTGTTGCTGTGGGACCTGGTAAGCCAGTCTCCAACTGCTGGGGCTGGTCCAGACCACAAAGACTTTTAGAGGCTGTAGTTCTCAGTGTGCATATGGGAACTACAGTACTGAGGGCACAGTGTAGTAAAATTTGAAATAATTTCATTTACACTTGCTGACCAAGGGTGCTGAGACTCACACAATGAGCTCTCAGAGGAATTTTAAGCCTTTTAGAAGTAATTCTAATTTGGATCCCTCACAACATTAGGACTAGCACTTCTGAGTCACCGACTGTAAATCTGATAGCCCCTGTGAGTGTCAGCGAGCATGGGTAGAGGTGGACACAGCAGAGGCAAGGAACAGGTGCCAGGAAATTTAGGTCTCTCAAGAAAGAACTATCTTTAAGCATTAGAGGAAAATAAACGTATAAAATGTTGGAGGAAGTAGCTATTGAACTCAGTGTTACAGTTAAAACTCTTATTGAATGTGTATTAGGTGCAGGATGTTTATGGGGGTATGGGTAGTGAGGGGAATGAAGGCTTTATCTGCACTAAGAGTAACTATATAAAAGCACTGGAGAAAGAAATCGGGGGATTAAAAGAAATAAACGCTGGAACTGAAAGTATTCAGAATTTGGAAATATTTGTTGACAACATGTTTAGAGAGGTTACAGGTGTGACATGCAGTGAGATTGAGTCCATAGAAGTTAGCAGCCAAGACAGTAATGGTGAAGGCTTGGGTGAAAAAAGGAAAAGAACTCCAAGTGATACTGATAGTGAGCAGGAACCAGATTAGTTACCATCTGGGACAATGGTGGGGTGGAGAGGACTCAGAACCCAGGGGACCCAGGAAGAGGGGAAGGAGAGTGGAGGCATATAGTCCAGTTGAGTTAGTTGATAGATTTTAGCCACTAACAGAGATCCAAGGACAGTTAGTCTTCAGAACAAATAATTACCAATGGAAACCAAACACAGAAATTGTGGTTATAGGTTATTCTATAATAAGATGCACAGATGCCATCATCAGAAAAGGAAGAAAAGACAAGACCATAGTGCGCTGCCTACCTGGAGCAAAAGTTGCATATAAAAGATAACTTTACTGAAGTTTACTGAAAAGAGCAGTGATAAATTTCATAGTGGCACTGCATGCGGGTGTAAATAACATTGGGTATAGACTTGATGATGATATTAATCAAGACTTTGAAAACATAGGTAATAGGATGAAGGCAAAAGGAAGCAGAGTCATAATCTTATGAATGTTGCCTGTTCCTGGAGAAGGGCCAGAAGAACAAGGGCAATTAGGACAATAAATAATTAGCTGAGGACTTGGGCTAACAAGGAGGGATTTACTTTTGCAGACAACTGTATCAAATTCTACAATAAAAAAGAACTGTACAGAAGGGATAAACTGCATCTAAATACTTTTGGGACTAGTTTGTTAGGAGTCTGCCTAAACTAGTGTTTGGACAGGAGTTCAAACCGATTGGTGAGGGGAATGGGGAGGGAGCATTATTAAGCATTGCAACCATGGGGCAACTGACAAAGAAAGACAACTTCAGTTAATAAGGGAGGAATAAATAAAAAAGAATGGGAATGTCTATTGATAAAGAGGTGGTGAGAGGAGGGCTGTGCCAGTCACTGTATGGGATTCCTGGACTGGCAATAGACTATGAGGTATGAGAGAGTTGGCGGATGGGTGCTATGCTCAGTGTGAGTGTTGGGGGGGGGGCTGCCAGCCACTGGAGCACTGAAAAAAAATTAAAAATAAAAAAACATTTAGGAGGCAGTATAGCACAGTGGTTTAAGGCTCAGAGCTGCAAATCTGGTGAAATCCAGCAGACCAGACCTGGGTTTGAATCCCACAGCTTCCACTTGCATATTGTGTGACCCTGAGCAAGTCACTTAACTTCCCTGTGCTCCCAGGTTGCACCTGTAAAAAAGCTTTCAGTTTAGTGTGCTACTCCTGGTTAAACAACTAAAAAAAGAAAAATGCAAGAAACCTTAGAGATAAGTTTGGTGAGCTAGAAGTGGTGATAACAGGGAAAAACAGATGTAAATGTTTACAGAAACTTGGTGGTCAGAGGGTGTCACCTGGACCAAGGAAATAAATGGGTACAATTTATTTAGAAAGGATAGAAGGGAACACAAAGGCAGTGGTGTCACTGTGTACATAGCCAACTACCTATGGGCAGAAGAAATTAAATAGATCACGGCAATATTGAATTCATCTGGCTTAAGGCAGGGAAAAACAGTTCAAGTTATATAATTTGGGCTTTAACTACAGGCCACCTACAGTAACCAAAAACCTAGTTCAGACAAAGTATCAATTGATGTGGTTGGGGAACTTATGGGAAGGTACAATATAGCTTTAATGGGGATTTAAACATACCAGGTATAGACTGGAAGTCAGAAGAAGGGGTAGTAACCAGAATAAACAATTAGCTGGCAGGTTGTTAAACTTCAGTCTGGAAGAACGCACTCATTCATTGGCAACACAGTACTTGTCCAGCAACACCTGTACCTTACAGTCCATTGCTGCTCTGGAAATCTGATATGGTGACTGGCAGAGCCCTCCTCTCACCAACTCGGCCAATACCTTATGGCGACAGGGCCTACATACTGTGTATTACATAGGAAATGTGTGCACTGTGTACAGTACATCCATTTCCTATATAGTACACAATAAGTGCAACCCCCGTCATGCCACCTCACCACCCAGCAGAGGTAGTGAAAGGAGGGCTGTTCCAGTCACGGTATGGGATTTCTGAACTGGCAATGGACTATGAGGTATGGGTGGGTTGGTGGATGGGTGCTGTGCTCAGTGTGAGATTTGGGGGGGAGCTGCCAGCCACCGGAGCACTGAAAAAAATGCAAAAAGGCTTATACTACAAAAGCAAGACCTTTAATACTTATGTGACACCCTTTGGGGAGTTTAGCAGAATTCAGGCAGAATAGGACCAGGCTACTGGGCCACTTCCCATGTGAGTGACCCTGGTTGATGCCACCCATGTCAGCTCAGTGTACCCATGAAACTGCTGCAGAGGCCACTCTCAGTTTCTGAGGGAGGGTGGTGGCATCTTCACTACTGTAGCACCTTCTAGGGAAGATCTGTGCCACACTGAAGATCGTCAGTGACCACACATATCATGCCCTCTCCCATAGATTCAGTGTTGAGAGGGTACCTTTTATATTACCAAAGGTAGACAGGATGAGAAACTGGAAACAACACCCTCCAGTTTGCATGACAGCACTACATGTCCCCCGGCCCGCCAGCATTTTCTGATGCCCTCCACATGTTCTACTTTTTGCCATGGAGAACTTGTGGGAAGCTTGAGGGCCACACTACACACCTCCTAAATCCTGCCAGTATAGGGCTTCCCTTGGGGTACCCCTGTAGGTAGCATCACTGGGTCACAGGTTGGGACCGCACCATAAGACAGGTGGGAAGAGGATGTGCAGGTCACCAGCAGGCAACAGCTGAGGAGGAGCTGGAAGGTAGGGCATAAACATGACATTAAAAAGGCTGACCCATCAAGGCAGTCATAGGGCTATCAATTGTGTCTGCTATGACTCTGGTTTGGAAATCATGCTGGGGTACTGGACAGCAGCTGAAGGGAGGTTGATTAAGCATTCCACAAGGTACTCACCAACTTCTGAGAGGGAGATGTTCCACTGCTGCATCAATTCTTGTGTGCACACAGGTAATGGTACAGCTAGAACCCTACAATGGCAGGGAGGACAATGTCCCCCATCTGGCCCCATTGATGCCATCCTGAGGAAGGAGGAAAATAGAGTTCAAAACTCCCATCAGTGACAGATTGACTGACTTCACCTGCAGGCTCTGCACTGTCAACTAATGTGTACTCCAGCTGGATTTGTTCTCTGATGGGCTGTGAATTGCTGGATGACCCATTGGAGATGTGGAGGGTGAGTTCCAGAAAAGACAGGTGACAGAGCTGGTGGAGGTTTACAATCCTAAGATTTTTACTGTGAAAGGTACCTGAATTTCAGTTCATTTCCAAGTGCATCCCAGGAGCACTGAGAGGTTATGTTACTTGCTCAGGGTCACACAGCATGCAAGTGGTGACTGTGGGATGCAAACCATGTCTTCTGGGTTTCCAGGTTCACAACTTGCTGTGTTGCAACTGGTATGATAGTAAACTGTGTTTTTTTGTTGTTGTAAACTTTACTTTAATAAATTGTTTTATACTAAGGTCTTCATCTCAGCATGCATGGTCCAGTACAGGGTGCAGCACTGATTCAGTACAATGGCTTAGGTGGAAGCCAGCAGGGCTGATTTACTGCAGGATATAGGAGTCTGTGTGCATGTCATGTGTAGGACTGCTATGAGTCACACTGTCTCTCTCTTACAAAGTTCTCAGTCTGGCCAATCAAAGTAGGCTGTATTCCTGTAGTTCTGCTTAAATTATTCATTTATGTCACAAAATTAGCCTCAGCTGAGCAGATCTCTTCTACCTAAATGCCCAACTCAGCTGCATCACAATTATTTATAGCTAAAAGGCCAAAGCAGAGTGATTCAATGTGACCACTGTCACAAAACATTTGAGAGAGTACAGAATTTGTTTAGCTTGATTGTATACTTTTTTCCTAGCTACCTGATGAAGGGACTCAAGATTTCCAGTGCTTTTTATCTTCAATTATTGCTTACGTAGAAACACAGAAACATAGAAGATGTCAGCAGATAAGGACCTCTTGGCCCACCTAGTCTGCCCAGTTTTCCCTGCCTACTGTGCCACTGCAGACCCTACTTGATCTCCAGTTGTCTCCTCTTCTTGCCTTACTGCCAAGGTCCCCTTATATCTGTCTCATGCACACATATGAAACTAGATTAAAGAAGTTGAATCTGTACCCCCTAGAATTAAGACGCTTAAGAGGTGATCTATTGCAAATGTTTAAAATTTCTATGGACAAAGACTTAATGGAGGATTTGGGTATCAGTTATGTGGTATGAAAATGCAATCTTAGGAGTCACAATAAACAACTTAAACTAACATACCCCAATAAAAAAACAGAGAAGGAACTTTTTTACTCAAAGAATACTCCCCATTTAGATTCCTCTCCACCAGAGGTTATGGATGCAAATAGTACTCTTACATTTAAAAGAAAGCTCGACAATCACCTTCTCATTGATAATGGTCATTAACACCCCTTGATAAGGGGAGTCAGATGCAACAAACTTTGGTAAGTCTTCTGTCTGCCTTTTGTACTGAGTATAGTACTGAGTATACTTAAATCCTGTCACCTTTTTGGCACCCACCACCAGTGCTGGAAGCCTGTTCCAGCATCCACCACCCTCTCTGAGAAGAAGTATTTCCTCACATTTCCTCTGAGCCCCCCCCAACTTCATAGCATGACCCCTTGTTCTCAAGCTTCTTTTTCTATGGAAAATGCTACCTCCCTGTATCTTATTAATACCTGTTAGGTATTGGAATGTTTCTATCATAGAACAGGTCTTCCGGCCACTCTGGTCCTGGGCCCTTGGCACCCAGTCATAGAACTCCACAAGGTTTATATGACACATTCATCCTGGGACAAAACCATCCTGCCAATCACCCAAATACCAATGTGCTCAAGGACACCCCCTAGCCCATCCATGACGATACCCACCACCACCATGCATACCAGCAATGGCAGGCTATTGGGCCTGTAAGTCCCTACCCCAACCCTTGTCCCTGCCATGTTGATCAGTACAACATGGTTCACCCTCCAGTCATGGGGCGCCCATCCAGTACTCAGGGAAATGTTGAACAGCACCACCCGTGGGACTTCCAGGAAATCTGCCAGTTCTCTCAGCACCCTGGGATATATCTCATGTGGCCCAGGTGTGTCCTCTGTCCAAAGGGACCTGAGGACCCCCTGCACTCTCCCTCAACTGGCATATCAGCCTCAAACCCCTTCCCCAGAGCACCCTGTACTATGCACCCCATCTGTCCATGTTGACCACTCTCCCTGTCCCCACACCCATCAAGGCCCCTGATCCGTACCAGTCCCATTCCATTCCCGGTGTGCTTCCTCTCTGCATGCAAGACATAGCCCCTCCAACCCCCCTGGTACAAACCAAAGTTAGGTCCTAATCTAGGACTTCTGCCTGTTCCCCCATTCCCCCATGCATCTAAAGAACCCCATGACCCCCCTCCGGATCCCCCTGGCCAAGGTCTGCCCTGTGTTCACCATAGCTGTGTTCACCACTCTGGTGACCCTTTTGGCTGTCTGCTCACACTCCTTCTGACCCCTCCCACTCCCTGAGCTCTTGAAGCACCTATAGGCTGCTGAACCGTCCCACGGAGCACATGTTGCACATTGTAAAGCATGGGGAGACACCTGTAGGCATCAGCAAATGATTGAATGTGCAGCCATATCAGTATAGACAAGTGGTAGCAACTGGTGCACACACATAACATGACTGGGATACACGAGCAATGTGTCACCAACACTGTGCCCATGCCACAGTACTGCCTGTAGTAGCGCAGTGTCAGACAATAGTCATGTGTGCAGTAGGTAAGGCTAGAGGGATGTTGGGATGTATCAGTAGGGGTATCGCAAGTCGTAAGAGGGAGGTAGTATACCATCATGACAAGACACTGGTTAGGCCTCATCTGGTGTACTGTGAGCAGTACTGGAGACCACACATGCACAAGGACAGCAACAACAGAGAGGCAGTACAGAGAAGGGAAAACCTAATGGTGCAGGGACTGCAGTAGGGACATATGAGCACAAATCAATGGAGCCCAATATGTATACCCTAGAGCAAAGGAGTCAGAGGGTTGATATGATTGAAGCATTCAGACATCATAAGGGCATCAACAAGGTGAAAGAGTCTAACATGTCACAACACGAGAATAATAGCAGAACTGGAGGACACAGCATGAGATTAGATGGAGGCCATGTATGGGGGAATGTGATGAAGATACATGTCACAGAAAGGGTGGTGGAGGCATGGAATAGCCCACCTCAGGAAGTGGTGGGCATGACAATAGTGCAGGGCAACAAACAGGCATGGGATAGGCATAGGGCAGCAATACAGATGAGCATGAATAGATAGGCCTTTGACAGACTACAGGACCATGGCACATACAAAAGGTAGGAAAGCAATGGGCAGATTGATGCTGCTGTCCTCAACTGCCATCGATGTCATAGTCAATGTCAGTATGGGAAACAAACA
The DNA here is from genome assembly GCA_016271365.2 of Neoceratodus forsteri. Classification (NCBI taxonomy): domain Eukaryota; kingdom Metazoa; phylum Chordata; order Ceratodontiformes; family Ceratodontidae; genus Neoceratodus; species Neoceratodus forsteri. The sequence goes on from CM028129.1 coordinate 6,766,317, forward strand.
GCACATGCAGACATGGAACACCATGTATATCGAGAGTTACACACAGTAGGGCAACCGTGATGTAGGTACAGTGTACCATGTACACATCACCATGACATGCACCCGTGAACCGGGGATAGTGACTAGCTGTGTTGCACTGTGTAACATGGACATGTGAAACAATGCCACGTAGCAGGGTGGACAGATACTGACAAAGGGATCATACACATAGTTGTAGTGTAAGTGGCCACACAGACCACCATGACTAAACATGTGTGGCACCTACTGACCTGTGGGCATATGTCTGTGATGTGCTATGCCAATGCCACAATGGTAAAACAATGGAACTGAACATGTGTCTGTAGGGATACAAACCAATGGACACATAGCAGGTGATGTGTACCCATAACACACATACACACTGTCCAGATGTGATGGATACAGAGATAGTTCGTGAAATAGTCATGGCTACACTGGCCTGAGGGGTGGGTAATGTGTCATGTGTAAGCATGACTAACACCCTCAGACATGTCAATCCTGTGGAAGAGGACTGGAACCATGATGCACAGTGGTCGTGATTTGTACTGGACACACGTCTCGCAGTACACGTCCATCGCAACAGCATGGTACATACCTCAAGGTCTGTATGTATGGAATGTGCACTGGGGCACACCACTGTGAATAGATGCCACTGAGCCATACACAGAGCCACATACACACAATGCATGTTCCCAGTATGGACTGATGTGCATTGCCAATGCTGCATGTGTGTGTCGCCTGACAGCAACAGTAGTAGTGAAGCACATGCTATCAGTGGCCACATACACATCACGTCACATGTGAAGACAGGACTACAGATGTAAATGTAAATGGAGTACAGACAGAGCCCAGATACAGCTGTGCATAAGTGACAGCAGTGGTGACTGTACTATACTGTGGAATGATATACACTGTGCCATGTGCCACAGTAGCGTGCTATAGTGACCCTGTTGTGGAATTAATGAAACCATACAATGTCACAATGCATGGGATGTATGCCCTACTAAGGGATGGACACAGCACAGACAATAGTCATAATGTGTATGTTGTTATACATCCACAGGTGACATCATGAGACCAGTACAACAACAACACCCACCAACACCAGGTGAGATGGAGTCCCAGCAGCATGTGGACACCCAACACAGTACAACATCTGACCAACAGAGTGCAACAGGGTGTGCAACACAGTCACAGATGCCTGATGACAATGACATGGTGGAACGAGACAGACAGCTGCATATAGAGTAGCATGAGGACAGTGTACCTATTAAGAACATTGCACAAGACATTGCACAGTCCACCCTGGACAGGTCCCCTGAGAGTGGTCACATCTCAGGACTGTCATTAGGTGACTTTGGGATGGGAACACTCACATCACTGCACAGCCAGCAACAGTCTGCAGGTGATGCTGATGAAGTACAAGAGTGACCATAGACACTATGATAATGCCATACTCAATGTGGAGCAGCAGATCAGTGTGGCCATTGAAACCTGAAGGACACCCTCTCACAACACCATTAGAGAAGCTCAAAGCACACTGATCAGCTGATAGATGCTGTGCAATCTGTAGCAATAGCTGTGCAGCATAATAATCAGACACAGTGCCAACTGAGCACTAATATAGTGGGTGCACTACATGCCATCTCAGGTGCTACTGCCAGGCAGAATATCATCATGCAGCAGCACACTGATTTGTTGTATGCCATACATGACACACATATGTCCATCATGAGAGAGGTATGTTAGATGCTGTCAGGGCAGCATGCAGCACATATAGAACATGTGGCGGCACTAGATAGACAAACGGGTGCAATGGATCGGTTGACCAATACAATAACAGCAATGGGTGGTCTCCACATGGGCATGGCTGACCAAGTGATGATGCACACAACCAGGCCTGACATGTCCACCACCAGGGGCCAAGTGTCTGCCTGTGTCATCACACATAGCCCGCTACATGCATGTGGTCCTGGCATGTACAACCACAGACAGCAGGTCACCCTGTACAGTCACACGATGTGACAGCTCACCATGAAACAACTGCAGTTGGGGACACAGACAGAATTGTGCAACACAGCACACACACACAGTAAGGAAGCAACATGGGGAGACCCAGGAGGCCACTGCACAGTCACAAATCACACACTACACAAGTGTTGTGGCACCCATGCTGGCCATGCCACAGACACTGCAGGTGGGGGACAGTGGTAGAACACATACAGAGGCTGTGACAGAGATGCAACATACCGGTGACAGTGGCAGCACACAGGCAGATGCAAGCACAAGTGAGGTATGTGCAGCGATGGGAACAGACATGTCAGCAACTGACAGTGCACATACCAAACAGAAGAGAAAGAGGCACAACAGTGGCCAGGTGCACGTAGACAGTGATGAGACACAGGCCATACAACAGCAGGGACAGAAGAGACAGATGAGTGCCCATCAGGCACAGAGGGCTGCATGTGCAGACAATGGACATGACACCCAAGACACACAAAGTGTGACCACAGTTGAACAGACAGCAACAGCAACAGTAACACAAACCATGGTCGACACTACACAGACACAGACAGTGTTGGGGAAAAAGGAAGGGAAAGACACAGTGAAACATGTTGGCAGAGGACATCCACCTAAGAAATGGTAGGTATTGGGATGTGGTGTAGGTCACCAGGCACCTGAGTGATGTGCTGCAGAGATAAAGACAGGCATATGTTACATGTTATGGGTCACTCATATGTGACCCTTTGCAACATCACACAAACCCACATGGACAGGCTTAGTGGAGCACTCATATCATGTTGGATTTACATAATTTGTCAGTCTAAAGCCCTGAATGTCTTCCATATGTTGTTCACCATAACATTGGAGATATATATAGTGATGTAAACCTGGACAATCCAGTGGTGCATGACACCATGACTAGTGAAGTATTCCAGTATGACACTGGATATATTGATTATGTTATACAGTATGACAATGCCACAGATGGCATCATGTGTTAATTATGTTGCAGATGGCAAATAGCCTGATGGAGAGGTCATACAGTTTATGTTTGTCTGTACAACATTGAATGACATTGTTGGTGGACAGTGTTGTGCACTGGTACTGTCAATAAAGCTGTTTCAGTTATAAATGTGTGTGTGTGAGACTCTCTGTTGTCTCCAAGGGCAGCCCGCTGCGTGTTGCTGCGCAGGGTGTCATCCCCGGCACACAGCTGACAAACAGTCATGCATGCACTCACACATGTCATGTGTTGTGTGCCAGGCCTCAATACTGTATGATGCGACATACATGTATGGCATGCACAGTACCTGTCCCAATGTGCACATCCCAGACATGTGTCTGACCAGTAGTATGGGTTGACAAATGTGGCACAGCCTGCACGTCCGTGTTATCCAGACCACCAGCATTACATCACATGCACCTGTACATGTGCATGAGTGCATATGACTAATGTGTCACATGCCACAAGGACATGAAACATAACAAAGCATTGTCTGGATGGGTATGTGTGTGCCATGTGCAGTATGTACCAAGTCTGCCAGTGTAACTCTGAATGCCACACACACACACATTGACACTCTGCAACACCATTGTTCTGGTGGTGATATTAGTACCGACAATGTTATGCTGTCGTCCACATTGACAACAGCAGTGTGACCAATGGATACCTGAGTACCACACAACCTAGGTACATGGTGTAGATATGGTAATATTGACAGTGTGTGCAGTGACCCATTGCCCGAACACATGTCACAGTCCTACACAGAGTGTGTAGCCAATGAGCTATCATCGGGATGTATGCAGACAGTCCTGAACCACAGACGTGTCACCCAGCAAGGCCTGTGATGTCACACTCACATGCCAATGACAACACCGATCCATGTGCCCGTTAACAACCAACATACATGGCACAGTACAGTAACACCATACATTGATGGACACAGCAGGAGAATAGTTTGCAGTGTCCATCAATGGTAATGCTCCAGGATGTGTGTTGCATCGGCAATGATGAGTGTTGTCATGCATAATGTCTCTAGCACTACAATGCCCTGCACTGAATGACCAGGGGACACACAGTGGTGCCGTCCAGTGCATGTGACATGACTGCACATTTAATGCCATCATGTCTGATATGACTGCCACACAGTTACACCCCTGGCATCTTAGCTGTGCCATCAGCAGGATAGCCCTTACCAGTGCAGTGCTATCCCTGGCATACCACGCTGACCATAAACATGCATGGAACTGTCATACCTGCAGTTGGGTATCATTCCACACCACATGGTAGACTGTGCAGTGTGAACATTGTGATCAATGTCAGACTAGGTCTGTTCTGCACCACACATCACGCATGGCTGTGCTGGCCCTATATAATGGTGTTGAACCCTTTCAGGTGGTAATGCAGGGCTGGAAGTACATTGTATGATACAAGGGCTGTGTGGGGGGTATATGATGTAATGTTGTGGCACCTGGAAGCCCAGGGATGTGGATAGTGGCACAACAATGATGCACAGGGTGACAGGAATACCTGTGCATCTCGTGGAGGCACCTGTGTACCACATGTGCAATGTAGTACAGGGGTAACACATCCACCACCCAGTGCTTGGTGACAGCCCACAGGTGTGTGTTTTCAGGGGTGGGGTACACTATTGGCAATGTGTGGCACAGACCAGCCTAGTACATGAAGGGTCCCATGGTGCCCTAGCATGGGACACATGATGCATTCAGACCGTTGGTGTAAAACCAACATGTGCAATGGCCATGACACATGTGGACATGGCCTGTAGTCAAGGTGTCCCAGGGCTGTGTGACTGTGAGTATTATGAGAGGCATATGGCAGTCATGTAGCCACACAGGGTACATGGTGATGCCCACAGATGTGTAAGGGCATCTATCTGTGACCGCTGATAACACTACAGGGAAAGCATACAGCACAACACAGGACACCTGACCTGACATCACAGAGCTGTGTCGCATGCGACTGACATGCCGCAGTACTGCAACATCTTAGAGGTAGAAAAACATGCCACAAACACAGTATCTTGCATAATATGAGTGTTGCACTGTCATGGCATGGCCCACAGAAGGTGTGCATGCCATTCATGCTGACTATAGTACCAAATGCACAAGTTGCACATGTGGCAGACCAGATGGCCGTAACATGATGATTCACAGGTGTAGGGGGACACCAGGACCATGTCTTGAATGATGTCTAGTAGCATTGTGCCTATAGCCATTCAACACTATGTGTCCCACTCACACAGACATCTGTAACATGTCCTTATTCATGCGTATGCCATGCCATGGATGTGTAACATTGTAATGCTGACATGTGACACAGGAACAGTATGTGATGTAGGCGGCCTTAGTACAGTGACCACATTAATGTGTGTGTCTGTTGCCTGATACTGCTAGGTAGCCTGCACACATGTCCTACCCACCTATGTACATGTGTGGTACGGCACTAGCAGCCTACCGTGATCTGTGTGATAAACAAACACCAGTCAGATGTGGCACTGGAGTACCTAAGGTGTTGGCAGCATGGGCCACATCCCACACCTACATCTGGACGTGGCAGCAGATAGTGCATGATGTACATGATGGTTATGCACCATGGCAGTTGTGACCACTCTGTGAACCACCATATGGTGTGCAGTGTAATGGACCACATGCTGTCCTCTAGACTGGTCGATGGAACATCCCTGATGTATGTAACACACATACATTGTATATGTACCCGAAAGGCAGGGATGTGTAATGTCTCCCAATACAGCCATGAGCATCATACTGCACTAACCAGGTGTCTCATGTAATGTACACACCCAAGCATGCATTCCATCCCCCCCCCACAGGGAGGACAGTGTCCTGGATACATGGCTGTATGTGATATACATATGCTGCATGTGTTCATGACCGTGGACACTGACACCCATGCTGCTATGGTCACTGACAGTGCTCCTGTGTAAGTGGTGGCACAGACAGTGGGACTGCCACCATCTATTGTACATGATGTGTCAATAGTGCCTCATGCTACACAGTATTGTGGAGGTATGCATGCTGCGTGCTGCGTGCTGTGTGCCAGTCCATCAACTCCATAATGTACATGTGGAGGGGTGTTCATGTAGGCCCATGAAGTCTGTTACCACATGACAACTGTCTGGATATGGCCATCACTATTGTTACCATGGCTACCCAAAGAGCAGCGTGGATGCAATGCACTTGGACCCAGCATCATGTTGAATGACAGTGGTCAGAGTGCCTTCACCCTTGTGGTGCTGTTCCACCCCACCAAGTGTGTAAATGCCCCACGGGACATGTTCACTGTCTGTCCATGTGCATTACAATGGGTGGACCATCTGACCTGCACAGGTAGTTGTGCATGTTCATGTTGATGTACATGTGTGGATATGTACCATATCCCATATGGGAACCAGATTTGATATGTTGCCCTGTGAGGTGCACTGTCCGCAGGACAGATGTCAACAGCACAGACATGACATGCATTTAGCTAACAGTAACACTGACCATGACACAGTGGAAATCATGTGCTGAATGCATACATAGGCCCCATGCTGCCTGATGGTACCCAGTCCACATGCCATGTCCATTATACAGATTCGGGCCACTGTTGGTAATGTATGCAAAAGCATGTCATGACAGTCCAGAATGTTATGGCTAGAGGCTGGCATGATGACATAATGAATTAACTGTGACTACTGATCTGCACAGGTATAGCTACATGTTGCACAAATGAATGACAGATCAATGCCAATGTTGTAGATGATTGTTTACTGTATGTAGTCCTGTACACTGTCTGATGAATGATGTTCAGTTGCATTCATGCAAAACATGTTTATGACATATCATGTATGAGTGTGCTGTATACTTATACATGAGTAGAAACCTATAACCTGCTACAAACCAAGCAATATGTAGTAAATGGGGTCTCTCACCCCAAGAAATGATCCTGTACAACAGTTACAGTCTTATCATTCACAATAGGCATCCACTGATATCCCCCCAGCAACATGACAAATGAAACAGCACAGGTGATGAACAACAATACACACACTGAGAACATGGCAGTTATATATAGCACACCTCAACATATGAGGGTATACAGTGATGACACAACTGGATGAGGCACTGATGCCTGAGGCACATGTTACTGTGCTAAAAGCAGTGTCTGATGAGCCTATCCGTGCCTGGGAGGCCAATGCTGCTTGACTGGACTGGCCCCTTGCTGGTAATGGTGGTGATGGTATGTTGGCATCCCTTGTGCATCATCATCGTCATTCTGTTGCAGTACCTCTGATGCTGGCATCCGGTGGGACAGGGCGATATTGTGCAGTATGCAACATGCTATGAATATCCTGCATGCCTTTTCCGGGGTTTACTGCAGTGCCCCCACTGAGGTCGACAGACACTGGGACTGCATCTTCAGTAGACCGAATGTACATTCGATCACAGATCGTGTCTGCGTATGTGCAGCATTGTACCTCTCCTCCTGCTGTGTCTGTGGTGCTGTCACTGGTGTCATAAGCCAGGGCCTGAGCAGGTATCCACTGTCACCTGCAAAAGAGATGGACGCATATCACATGACACATGTAATGGGCTGTGTACACCTGCACAAACACAATACTGTGATGTATGTACATCCACAACTCCACTGTGATGCCAATGGGATGGTCACAGACATGCATCACAACACTACGTGGCTCCAAGACTCATGCGATGTGCACGTACCATGGCAGTGGCACACATGTCCCTGATGCCATATAACACTGAGTGACCCTTCAACAACATAGCCCAGATATGGGTAAAGCACAGTACACACCTGTCCTTAATGCAATGCTGGATGACTGATGTGCCCCAGGGTGGGTGACATGGCAGGATGGCAGCCCTGCTGGGATGCCCAACCGATGACCTGTATTCAGGGGTGCCAGGTAGGCAGGGTGGGGAGGCAGTCGCCCCCCCCACGTTGCAGGCCACTGATGTTTGTATTGTGTTTCAGCCCCTGGTCCCACCCCCCAGCCCCTCTGACCAGTTGCTGTCCCCCCGCTGAGAGCTGCGATGGGCCCCCGATCATATGCCAGGATCCAAGCATGACATTGTATAATGTAAATACCCTGCGCACAGTGTGCAGCACGACGGGTCAGAGACATAACATCTTTCAGCATTGGTTCGTACAGCTGAGTGCAGCAGAGTGCAAAGGGAGTCAGGGTGAAGGTTGCCAACCCCATTATTTTACCCAGAATTTTAAGATGGCTGCCAGGCTGGGCACGTCGCTGTTGCTTCCTTGATGAAGTTTCGTTTCATTGATTCTTATTTGTTTTAGTTTTGTTTAGTTTTGAGTTTTCTATGAGTTTTCTATGCATTTTGGTTTTGCTTTCTAAATCCGGTCCCGGTTTTGGTGCTAAGTTTTACTGTTTTGACCGTAGTTGGATGTTGAGCCTGTCTGTTTGCGGACCGAGAGGCGCCAGTTGGTCCTTTCTTTTACAGATTTTATTGGTCCTGTTTTGGGTTCTACCTGATTCCGAGAGGCGAGTGAGTTACGGCGGTTTGGAGGAAAGAGTGCATTCTATGGCACTCACTACCCTTTAGAACCCAGAAGTACCAACAACGAAACTTCAACCTGGGGCAGTGTAAGGCATGGATCTGTAAGTTACTGACTGCTTGTATTTTAAAGTTGAGAATACACACTTTTCGAGGGTCTGTGCATTTTGTTTTGCCCCCCGGTTTTGCCACTCGGTGGTGATTTTACATCGGGTGGGTTTTGTTCCCTGGTTTGGGAATTGGAGAGAGATGCCGGTTGGGTTTCTCTCCTAATAAATTTCTTGTGGACTACTACCAGTTCCTGGAGAGAGACGCCAGTTGGATTTTTATTCTCCTCCACAAACTGAGGCGGGGACTTTGTGTTTTTGCTTTCTGTTCCCTTTTATGGAAGAGTTTTCGGTTGTGTGGAGGGCGAGGAGTTTTTGGTTAGCCTGGAACTGTATTCGGAGGAGTTCTGGATGCAGTGAATGCTGGCAAGAGTAGACAGAGGATCTTTTGATCGGGGCTGTGTGGGAGACTGTGTGCCCTTTGATTATTCTGAAATCTCAGGTGGATATTGCAGCCGTTTGCTTGCTCTGGCCGGTGCACTCCTGGGTTTGCTACTCCACAGGGGGTTGGGGTATTTTCCAGTCGGGGAACTGAGTGGGGTACCTCGCCCCCTTGGACCATGGAAATTGCTGCAGTAGTGGCTCTTCTCATGATCCTTTGGTGTGAGTGGCATTAATTGTCCTGGAGTGCACTTGGCAGGGTTAAATGGGCCTGGAGTATGTTTGATCCTCTTTGGACAAAACTTTGTGTGGATTTTTGAACCTGTTGGACCTCCTCTTTGGATTATTTTTCCTTTATCAGACTTATGTGGCTGCCTTTTCCTGGACTTGGATTTTTTGGATCTACGTGGAATTCTGGACTTACTTTGAGAAGCTGCTCCTCCTTGGATTCTGTTTTGGACACTCGGGTGGTGAGAGGACCCTGGGTCCATAAACTTTTGTTTACTCATTTATAATTAATTTTTTTTTCTGTTTGTTTGATTTTACAGTTTGTGTCTTTCTCCTGGCAGGGAGAAAGACTAATTTTATTTCTCCCCTGTTGTAGAGAACTGGGGGAGTTCATAACTCTTTTTTGTTTAAAATTGTATGTTTTCATGTTGGTTTGGCAGTGAGAGTGCCACTGTACCTTCTTTCCCCAGTGGTGAGAGGACTGGGGGGAGGGGTTTATATAAATTTATTATTTAATTTTGTTCGAATGTGTATTTTATTGTAATTGTATATTTAATTTTGTTTATTAGTTAGTATGGATTGTTAGTTTAGGATAGTTTGAATATTTTGGGAGGTGGGTTTTGTTTTGTTTTTGTTTGACTTGTTAAGTTGCGACATGTGCTAGCCTCTATTCCCCACGGTGGTGCATTATTCTTCCTCCTCTGTTCACGCCCTCCATCCCTTTTATACTCCTTCCTTACAAGTTGATATTTATCAGCGTTGTAGAGCATTAGGGATTGCTCGTGGGAGAGTGAGGGGGCGGGGGTTCACGAACAGGGGAGGATGAACGAGCGGGGCCATCGTATCGGGGTTATTAAGTCCAGAAGGTGCCCTGGGGTGAAATGGAATCCAGATCGGGGTCCGCTTTGTCTGGTATCCATACCCAAGGGCACTACTGATTTCAGTAGGCAGATAGGCCCAACAACCTCGAGGTTTGTCCAACTCGGCGGTGCTATGCAATGCCAGGTCTGTTAGGAATAAGACTGCCATTATTGCCGATCTTGTTGGCTTGGCTGACCTGGCTTGCATCACCAAGACCTGGCTGGATGAAAATTCTGGCCCTATAGTGGAGGCCATGACTCCAGCCGGGTACTCAGTGATACACCGCCTGAGATTGGACTGCAGGGGAGGGGGGGTTGCAGTCTGTTTTAAGACTGAATTGGGCCTCACAAATGTAGTAGTGGGTGAGGCTGAGTCCTTTGAGTGTACAGTTGTAGCAGGTGTAGGCGTTCAAATCGTTCTCATCTACCATCCACCCGGAGATGGGAAACGCTTCTTACAGGAAGTAGCAGACTTCCTCATCGACATGTTGTTTGAGTCACCCAGATTGATGGTGCTGGGTGACTTCAATGTTTGGGTTGACGACGAACTCTCACAATTTGGTAAATACTTCCTCCAATTAATGTCTTCTTTGGGCCTTACACAGGTAGTTTCCACTGCTACGCATAAATCTGGACACTCTTTGGACTTAGTCTTCCTTCTAGGGATTGATGCATCCGACATGGGGGTGGAACCAGTCACTTGGTCTGATCACTACACCGTGAGGTTCAATTTTTGCACCCCCTCGAGAAGGCCATCCCCTGTGGAGATGGTCAGGTACCGCCCATTACGGAATGTTACTTCACAAGGCCTAGCGGCGGTCCTTGACTTATCATCCCCCGTGTTGGTGAGCAGTAATCCAGAGGCACTGGTGTTGGCCTATAATGAGGCCATCACAGTTGCCCTGGATTCTATTGCTCCTGTTTGTGAGTGCCCTCTATCCCTTCACCCCAGGGCCCCTTGATTTGATGGGACTCTGAGGGAGATGCGGAGACAAGGGCGAAGGTTAGAGCGTTGTTGGCATAAGTCCACCCTTGATGCCGACCGCCTTAGATTGATAGAACATTTTGATAGCTATCAATCTGCAATCACCCATAAGAAGGCAGAATTCCTGTCCAGGGAGATTGCAGTTGCTCAGAATCAACCGGCTCAGCTGTTCTGAACTGTAGATAGACTGTGCAACCCAGCCTGTCTGCAAGTTCGGAAAGCCTTTTTGCAAATAGAATGCCATGAGCTCGCTCGATACTTTGCAACTGAGGTGACTGACATCAGGGCGGACTTGTGTCCGACAACCTCTAAGGGTGATGTGGTGGGAGCGTGCGAGAACACAGTGCCTCAATTCTCTTGGAGTTCCTTTTGTCGACCTGAGTTCGTGGATATTATGAGGATCATCCATAGTGTGCACCCTACAAGCAGTGGCTTGGATCCTGGACCTACTACCCTAATTTTGGGTTGTGTTGATATCATTGGTCCAGTTTTGGCGCAAATAGTTTGGTGCTCCTTGGAGTCAGGTGAGTTTCCTAGCTCCCTGAAAGAGGCGGTGGTGACACCTCTCTTGAAGAAAGCTTCCTTGGACCCTGACTGTTTTTCAAACTACAGACCTATCTCTAACCTTCCCTTTATTGGGAAGGTTATTGAAAAGGTCATAGCTGCCCAATTGGATGACCATTTAACCATCCATAGTATCTACGAATCCTTCCAGTCTGGTTTCCGTAAAAGACACAGCAATGAAACTGTGCTGGTTCGGGTGCTTAATGATCTTCTGAGGGCAAGGGATCAAAGAGGCGTTCCATCTTGGTTCTCCTTGATCTCTCTTCAGCTTTTGACACTGTGGAACACATGGTGTTGTTAGCACGCCTGAGGCAAATCTGTGGAATATCTGGAACCGTTTTCAATGGTTCACTTCATCCCTACTGGGAGATCACAAAGAGTTGTGTAGGGATTTTCCTCCGGCCCAGTCTCTTTGTTGTGTGGAGATGCCTCAGGGTTCTGTGCTGTCACCCATGTTATTGCAATGTATATGCTGCCCTCGGAAACATTATAAGACGGTATGGGCTGAGGTTTCACTGCTATACGGATGATACCCAGCTATACCTGTCTTTCTCACCCGTCCAGGATGGAGCTCTCTCGGTGTTTAATAACTGTCTGGGGGAAATCCAAGACTGGATGGATTCTAGTTGGTTAAAGTTGAACTCGGAGAAGACTGAGGTTTTGGTGGTGGACCCGGGTGGTCAGATTGAGAGGTCACATACTGGCACGCCTTCTGAAATTTTTCTTGGTGGTGTGTCACTACCGGCCTCTGAATGGGTGCGCAACCTTGGGGTGATCCTTGATGATAGGCTGACTTTTCAATCTCAGGTGTCGGCTGTCGTCAGGACTTCCTTTTACCATCTTAGGAATATTGCCAGGGTTAAGCACCTTGTTCTGTCTGACTCTTAGCCAACGTTGGTCCACGCCTTCGTGTCCTCGTGCCTAGACTACTGCAATGCCCTTTACTTTGGGCTTTCTGGGGTTGAAATCCACCGCCTACAGCTGGTGCAGAACACGGCAGCCCGGGTTTTGACTGGGACAAGTAGGTCCTGTCATATTACCCCGGTGCTGCGCGAACTACACTGGCTTCCTATACGGTGGTGGATCACCTTTAAAGTCAATTTATTGACTTTCAAAACCCTTTGTGATCAGGGTCCGTCCTATCTGAAAGACCTACTGGTTTCTTACTGCCCTGGCCGATCACTCTGCTCGGCTGACATGGGGTTGTTGAAGATTTCAAGAGTGAGTTTAAAATCTTCAGGCAGCAGAGCATTTTCTCATGCTGCACCCACTCTTTGGAACTCTCTACCATGCTGGTTATGGGACTGCACCTCTGTGGAGATATTTAAGAAAGAATTGAAAACATATTTATGGAGAATGGCCTTCTTAGATAGTTAAGTGAATTGTAATATGTTTGGAATTTTATTGTAATTTATTATGTTTTTATGATGTATTTTTATAACGTATTTTTAAGTGTTTTGATGTTTTGTATTGAAATTTGAATTTATGATTTTAACTTGTTCAGCGCCTTGATATATTGAAAGGCTATATAAATAAAATTATTATTATTATTATTAACATTGCCTGGTGTCATCCCACTGCGTGGCATGTCCACATGTGCCACCCATGTACGGTGGTGCGGTGGGGTACTGTTAACTGCCATTGTTACCCATGCACATTGTCATACCCTGCTGTGGATTGCGGGGCCCTGGGGACCGTGGCTAACCTGCCATGGTGTGAGAGTAGCAGAAATGCATTACAGCCACACAGTAGCTGTGACAGTTGTCACCCAGGGTGTAACAACAACATGTGCACCACTGGATGTACACATGTCCGTGTCAGTCATACAGACACCAAACACAGGTGGCCACAGGATGGGGATGGGTGTGGCTGTCATGGGTATGCCTGCAGGACATTGAAACAACACAGGCCATTGCTGGCACAGGCATATGATAATTATGAGCAAATAATGATTCACAGCCCATGTGGGACATTTCCATGGATTAACCATGTGCATGTAAATGACCGCCATGTCCCGCACATGCGTGATTTCATTGTGGAAACTATGCATGTGCGTGGAATGTACAGTCACATGTCACACACACATACGGGAACATGTGCATGTTCTGCACAGTGGTTCTCTGAGTAGTTTGAGGCCTGTACTGCTAGAAGGGTATGTCAGTCTGTGCCACATCTAGCTTCAAACAGAAACAGTTTCAGGCAGCTGATGATGGCAGAGAGGTCAGGTCTCCCAACTTCAGCGATGCTGAGACAGCAGCATTGCTGGACCTCATCAAAGCATGCAGCCATACGCTGCCACCAGCGAGGCATTACACTCACCCAAAAGAAGGACAAGGTCTGGCTAGCAATTGCCAGGAACCTATACCTCAAAAGTGGTTTGCACAGGACTGTGACCCAGTTAAAGCACAAGTGGAATGATGTGGAGTGGAGGGAACCACATTTGTGCCAGCTGGTGGCACCAGAACAGCAGGAGGCACAGGGACAGCAGCAGGTGAGTACAAGGCTGTGTTATGTGTAATGTTATATATGCATGGTGCTAGCATGTGTTAGATAGGTCATTATTTAGACCACACCTGGAGTACTGCGTGCAGTACTGGCATCCGTATCTGAAGTGGTACATTAAGTTACTGAAGGGGGTGCAGCACAGAGCAATAAAGATGATCAAGAGGCTGGGGGACTTATCATACGAGAGGAGGTTGAAGGAGTTGAACATGTACTCACTGGAGGAGAGGAGAGACAGGGGTGACATGATTGAAACCTTTAAATACATGAAAGGAATAAACAAGATGGGTACAGAGGGGCTGTTCAAAGTAAGGGAGGGGAGGGCCACCAGGGGCCATGATATGAGACTGGAGCGAGGAAGGTTCAGGAGGGAGATGAGGAGACACTTTTTTACAGAGAGGGTGGTGGCTGGATGGAATGCGTTACCTGCTGAAGTGGTATGCAGTAGAACAGTGGACTGCTTCAAATGAGGATGGGACAGGACAAGGGGGAGGGTTAATGAAGGGGAAGGGTGGAAGGGAGGGGCAGCTGCAGAATAAGGGGTGCTAGCTGCACATTCGAGCAGACTTGATAGACCTCTAGGCCTTTATCTGCTGGCAAATTGTATGTTCGTAGGTACACACCTACGGTTATTGTCAACAGTATAGTGTGTCATAGACTGCAGACCACAGCCATGCAAGTTAGGTGTCTGTGTCCCTGGATGATGTGCATGGTGCGTGTGGCCATTTCCTGGATAGCACAGCACCACATGTCTGCATGATCCCCTGTCCAGTATTCGGCTCCCCACACCCACTATGTGATCCTGTACTGATACATCCAGGTCCTGGCCATGAGGACGTGACACCCCCTACTGATAGACATAGGACTGCATGTGTGGTGTTGCACATCACCGGTGCCATGGGCAGGGAAGGTCCATGTCATTACTGTGGTGTGTGCTACATGCAGTGGTGCTGTGCTGTGTCATCGGATGTTCTGGATGGTACTAAGTACATCACGTGACTGTCACAGTGGTCCACACACAGGCCGTGCTAGTAGTATGCATTATGGCTCACCCCCTCACCCCGGATTGTGCCGTGGTGTAGGTGATGTGCAGACATGCAATCACCAGGCCGCTCATGGACAGTATGAGCATGTTACCAGGCCCGTGACATCAACATTGCTCACAGACACTGTAGTACTCTGTACATGCAGGACAGCTGGCACAGGTATGTCACCGTGTTATATCTCACCCAACAGTGCATGACACAAGGTCACAAGTGAGGTGTGACAGGATTGCATGACTGAATGGTGTACTGCCTATCATTGTCACAGTCAAACACAAGGTTGGCTGGCTTCATACTGCTGTGTCATGGCTATGTCCTGTTATGTTATGCATGGGCTGTCGGTATGTAGTGAAACCCACCACATGCCTTGATACGGTACAGTGTGGTGCATTGGACAACAGTAGTCATATGGTACAGTATATGTGCTGCAACTGCAAGGTCACAGCTGACAACCATCAACAGTGCAGGCATGCATAGCTGTATGTGTCATGTGTGCATATACCTACATACTATACCAGCTGTGCAGTAATCATGCAGTACCACTCCCATTGAACTCAAGGGTCATGGCGGCATTCACCTGTCATCCAAATGTAGCCTGTGCTGCCACCACACGGGTTGTGTTTGTACAATAGTGTGTTACTTGGCCATGTCCTGTGCACATACCTGTGTGTTGTGTTGTCAACAGTCTGCACTCAGCAAAGACAGCTATGTATCATAATGCTAACTGTAACATACCAGCATCAGTCACTGTTGTGGTGTAGGGATGATGTTTGGCATGAGCCATTGTTGACAAATTGCGAGTCTTATGCATCCCCCACACAGGTGTGTCTGGTGTCAGGGTGACATGTTCCAGCCAGAGGTAGGTGGAGGCTGCAGGTGCTGCACAGAGACCACAGCCTGCGACTGCTATATACCAACACTGTGAGTAACATTTACTTTGCAATATCATTGTAGGGAGAGTCACATGCATGTGGTACCGGTCACTGTATGACTGTTGGGGGTGCTCTCTGAGGGCCCGGTCACTCCAAGTGCATGTGTACAGGTGCACATCGTATTGTGTGTTGAGGTGGGCTATTAAGGGGAGATCAATGGCTGGCTGTGGGACTGGTGCCATGACATTAGGCATGTGATATGTATGTGCTGGGGTCCACAGTGGTCAGGTACTGTACCAGACACAGTGGTCAGGCTATGTTGGGTCAGACATGGGAGGGCTGTTCCTGCATGGGTTATGTGCTCCAGAGGGACATGTGTCTGTATACCTGGGATGGTAGGGCACAGGTGCAGCCAGTAGGCAGGGTTCCACAGTCAGTAGCACACATGCCTCCCCAATTGGTGAGTGCACCAGGGATAATGGTGAGGATGGTGTGGGTGGACAGGACTGGGAGAGGATCGATGATGTTGCAACCGCCCAGGGAGGTGCATGACAATGTACAGCCAAGCCACAGGCCCTCTGTGCAGGTGTGCAACAGGACATTGTGGTCATAGCACTACTATGCACACACACCACCAGATGTGTGATGTGATGTATATAAAGGTAGCCTGTCACTAGGAACATGGTGAAAAGGTACTGTGGAGGTGGCAGCCTAGGTGCTGATTGGCTGTACCTGGTCATCATAGGCGTGGGATGCTGGGATGTTGGCCTTATGGTTACATTGCCATGATTCTGGGTGTAGGGTACAGTGCCTGTGGCCATCCCCAGGGCACAGACACAGTAGGACGGGCCTGGTGACAGGTGTGACAGGTCACAGTGGGAGGGGTTGCAGGACTGTGGCTACAGTGACTGTGGGTGAGGTAGACCTAGCTGTGTCTGACTGTGTCATGGCAAGCAACACATAGGCATGTCAGTAGGCCATGTTGGGGACATGTTGGTATGGTACCTGGTGCCACTGTGCTGTGAGGCAACTAGTTATGGACATATTGGTACACATTTCTTACTCGTGTGATGGTTTAAGGGACATGCCTGTGTCTTTGTAGCCTGCTGGGTGTGAGCATCACTACATACTGTATGTATCACGCTGAACAAGGGTACCTCTCACTGCTGGCCCATGTCCTTGGTAGCCTATCTAGGAGTCCATAAATCACCATGATGGGTGATGGACAGATGGTTCTGCTGATGTCGGTCTGACCACCCAGAGATGGCAGCATATGTCGCTGAACAGTACACGCATGATGACATGTGCCACTGGGACATGTACCTGGGAACATTGCATGATGTGATATCCACAGATGGCCAGTCGGCCAGGCTAGGGATTCATGGGGGACATGGGCAGGTGGTGGGGTGTTCAGTACACTCAGGGATGTGGCATGTGGGTGAGGCCATGAGGGTGGACCATCGGTGTTCATGGTGGTACAGGGACATGACTGACACACTGGCATCCAGATAGCTGTGGCTGGGACTGGGCATTGTGGGAGGTCTATGAGACATCTAGGTATCTGTCAGAGTAGGATGGATGCACATGAACACAGGTGCGCAGTCATATATAGTGGTGTGTGCATGGATGTTGGGGGATCAACAGCACATACATCATGTGTCCAACAGTCCTGTACTCACCACTGTGTGGGCCTCACAGATGGCGCATGTGTTGCATGGGTTGACTTGGGTGGGTGCTGGCGGGATGAGCGGATGGCCTACAGAGGACAGGGCACTAACATGTCATGGGCACTGTGTGTGGACACATGTCTGGGTGATGGTTGTAGTCCCCCATGGTTGCTCAGGTCACCGTCAGTATGCCTGTCAGGATCAGTGTCTGCCATGTGCAACACATCCCTGCATGCAGTGTGTGTCCTGGTACATGCTGTTGTACCATGTGGTGACTATTCACATGGGAGGCTGACTGATGCTGCAGGTGCATACAGACCACTGAGCCGCACATGATCCCTGTGGTGGCACATGGACAGCACCCTGTATAGTGATGCAGTTGAATTGTGTATGTGTCGGTGGAACCCAGGACAAGGATCAACATATGTCAGTCCATGACAGATGTTCACGGTCAGACAGGAGTGTGTACTATGCTGTGGCTAACAGGCACATGGGGATGGCCATGCAGTGCAAATCCAGTACTTAGTGAATGATGGACCCAGTGGCCCTGTGCTCCATGTGTTCCCAGTGTGTTGCTGATATGTGTATTGTTGGTTGCTAGCAAAGGCTGCCAGTGTGTGGAGTGGCACATCCCCATGGCATATACATGTGTGGTGCTACACAGTATGCGTACAGTCCGTGTATCACTTGTGCTGTTAAATGTGGTGGCCTCACATGGGGCACAGAGTGGTTGCAGTCTGTTTGCAGATGAATACTGCATGTGGGCTGTGGTGGCTGACGTGGAGTGTTGCAGGTGTCCCCCAGTACAGGCAACGTAGGGTGCTGGTATGTGTCACTCATTTCTGAGTGTGTGTCACTGGCAGTAAATGCATAATGCTACTACTCATAGCATGTACCCAGTGTATCTTCTAGCCGTTGGGTGATGTATGGTTGCAGTGCACACAGGCAGGACAAGACACGTGGTGTCAACATACTAACCAAGTAACATACTATACGGCAGCAGTGTAGGTGCCTTGGTCTAATATGTCTGCTCGTGCTTCACCACCCGAGTGGGTACCATAGCTATCTAGCTGTCACTTGCCACTATTCTACATCTCCCATCACTCAGCCCCCAGGTAGCCATCCACATGACAACCCCTTGCCTATCCCTATCCCGGCCTCACTCGAACACAGCCAAGTAGCTGCCTATACCACTGCCCCCAGCTGTGGGTCATCTGCATGAGACTCAGTATGCCCCCAATACCTACTCTGATCTTGTTCATGTAGGCATTGTAGAAGGCGGCACCATACGTATGAGCTCTCTGGGAGCCGTGGCCTCCCCCCCACTGCTCTGTGTGCACCCAGGATGCTGTTGTCCAATATATGTTACCATCACCAGGCCTAACCCAATCCACCCCGGAACTCTCAACATGCCATTGTGAGGGACGGGAGCAGATACCTGTCTGCAGTCCTAGAACAGAACACCCACAGGTATCCCTCCATTGAGTGCTGACATCACCCACCTATGACATTGTGCAAGGCTGGTGTGACACACTCCACCTTGAATACACACATGCTGTTGATCTTCCAGGTACCCCTTGCCCTCCATGTCAACCTACATCCTCACCTGTAGTGTGCCCTCCATCATCTTCCCCACCACCAACGTCTACCTGTTGGCCATATAGTTATCTGTCACACCTCAATCGCCCACAATGAGTGGCACAACATGTGCCTGCCTCCAATCTTGGCACCTTCCCCATCTGCAGTGACTTCTGACAGACATCCATCAGTGGTGCAGCCATGGCATCCGCCATCTACCACAGCACCCTGATGTGAATTGTGGTGGATACCTGAGTGGAGTCCTTATTAATGGACCTGGGGCCTTCCCCACCCATCCAATAGGGATATCTGCACCGTCCCTCTCCCCACGCCCATATGGGACGATTCCCTCATTAGCGATCGTGATCCACAGCACCATGCTCTACATTAGGTGCCCCACTGGGCAGTTCAGCTTCTCCTGTCATATCCTGTTCCCTTCATTATGAATCCACCAGCCTCCTCCTGGTGGACACCGAGGTGATGTACCCATTCAGTATCTCTGCCTGCTCTCCAGCCCTTCCACCCACACTCCAGCTAACCTGCACCTACCGAGCTAGCACTTCACCTTCACCCACACCCCAACATACCTCATGTAGCCTGCTTCCATGCCCCACATCCCTGCACCAGCCTCATCTCCATCCAGGCCTTCTCCCTCACACCACTCTGGTGAGCTGTCTAACTGTGCAGTGTTGGATTCCCCTACTGCTCTCTTAGTGCCTCATGGCCCTCAATATGCCACCTGCATGCCTTGTGAGTCCTCCCTCCCTTGTGCCACACCCTAGCACAGGGCCTTGTGGCAACCTGTATTCCTTGCTTGGTGATGTCCCATCTGCCTTCTTCCTCCAGTCCTGGGCCTGGCCCCTCAGGTGACCCTTAGGGTTGTCACACATTCTTCTCCTATTGGCCCCCTTACTGCCAAGTAACATCGTCCCTGCACAATCAGACCCCCCCCATCATGCCATACCACACCATGTCATGGTCCCCTGCAGCTAGAGCCTCCATTGCTAACATGATCTGCACATAATCCACATCCGCGTAGCCACACACAGGATATGGGTGTCCCTCATTGGGTTCGTCACTGGCTGGTTGAGGGAACACAGCCAGACAGCCCCCAGCTGCTTCTGCTCACTGGTTACCATGGACATCATGGTTCCATAATGATTCATCTGCATATTATGGTTCCTCATCAACACCACTCATTCCCCCTCCAATCCACAATGACCTCTACTGGTAGCCAGCATGCATTCCTATTTGTCCTCTGCCAGGCCTTGGGGCCTATATACCACCCCCAACATAATCCCCCCTCCTGCATGGGATCTCACAGTGGCCCACAGGGCCATCACGCTGCCCTCTGCTGCCTCTACCCTGTCAACCTCGATGTTATGCCTGATGTACAATGCAACTCCTCCTCCTCCTCCTCTGCCCTCCTTTCTATCCATCCTATGCACAGGGTAGGAGTCCCACTCAGATAACACTCACCATCATGGCCAGGTGTGGACCAGGTTACAGTTACCACTGCTACATCCACCCTCCACCAGCATGGCCTGTTACTCAGGCATCATATACTTCAGATCATGCCATGTAATACACCTCTACAACCCTTGTCTCAACACCCTTGACCATATCCACCTTTATCCTTCATCTGACTGTCCACCCTCCTGTCCTGAGCTTCAGTCCCCCATATCGGGTTGAGGGTCAGACTACTTGTATTGTGCATGGCCGGATAAGCCCCGCATCACACCCATCCCCTCATCACAATCTAAGACCCCATCTATCCTGCTTGATATTCACCAGCACCCATTCCAGACCATCCTGGCCCACCAGATTATGGTGATGCCTATTCTAGGCATACAGTCCCGTGGCAATCCAGGCATACTCCCAGTCCCCCATCACCCCAATCCAATGTGTTACACACCACAGCCTGTACCAGTCATCCATGTCCCTGACTCTGTCTATCCATGACTGTGGCCCTTGGCACTGTCAGGTGTCACTGGATGGAGGCTGTGCTCCCATCATCCTAGCCAACCCTGGTCAGTTTGCGGATCCTTGCCTGACGTTCCAGTATGGTATTCCCCTCAGTGTCATTTGTCACCTGTTGCATCAGGAGGTCTGGTGTTCTGCCACATTCCCTCACCAGCTCATACACCATGTACATCTCCCTATGTACAGTTAGGCTGGGATTGGCCACTACCTTTTCTTGACTATGGGTCCCATCCCTCAGCCCCTGCCAACATATACCCCTGATCATGGGGATGGGCAGCAGGTGTACCATGGTGTCCCCCTTGGTGTTGCTATCACCGCTATGGTTGACTCCTCCACCAGCCACTGTCCTCTCCCGCTTCCACCAGAGCACTGCCCCCTGCACATCCTATGGACCTCCTTGGATTGCACCATGTCCTGCCCTACCCCATTGCCACAGCTGTCATACCCATGCTCCATGGCTCACCCCAGCTTAGCCTCTACCCCACCCCTTACCCCAGCCCATCTGTCATCTACATTCTCCCACCTTCCATCCCCTACTTTACCATAGCCTCCCCATACCTGCACTACCATCAGCAATGCCTCCTTCAACCTCAGTACCTACCCTCGCTGTCACCATGCCTACCTCCAGGGACCCCATATGTACGGTCCATTCACTGGCATGATCCTTGCCCCTCTAACTACACCCCTTCTCTGACTCCATGCCACCCCCTGTCTTGTTACGAGTGCTTTTATCCCCCACACTCTTTCTCTGCTTCTGCCTGTTTTACCCCTCCGCTTTTGTGATTTTGTTCTGCCCTACAGTGCCACCACACTTATGTGGATTACTGAATACCTCACCCCTGCTAGCTCGGTGATGTTTGTTTCTGGAGCCATTCCTCACCTGGTCTTCCATATCCCTACAGCCACCATCCTCCCTTTCCTTTTCAGCAATGCTCTACACATCATCTCCATACTTGCACAATGTTTCACATTTACTATGGATCGCATGCTCAACTGCCATCCTTGTACCAGGGTTTCCACCTTCATCCCCTCTAGCACCACCCCTGTCACTTCATAGCCTCCTGCATTCCCCCTCATGTGTTGTGGACTGTGTCCTCTACTAGCTTCCTACCCAGGAGATAGGCCCTCCTCTTCCATTCTCCCCATATCTGAACCCCTCTGTCTGCCTCCTCCCCTCTACCCACCTTCATATTCATGTGGCATGGAGGTACAGGTGTTTACTATGCCTAATGTCCTCCCCTCACCACCATCCTCATTATGGTTCCTTGGCTATCCACAGACACCCAGCTGTTTGTTGGTGTCCCTGTGTGCACCTTGTGTGCTCACATTTGCCCCTTTCCCTGTGGCCATGCCATCAGCACCTGGTGCTGTAACATGTAGGGGCACCACATTGTCCACCACCTTTCCATCCTTCCCATGCTCACTCCCTCTTGTCTCCCAGCTGACTCTGGATGTCCTCAGTCCCCTCCATGCTGTGCCATCCAATGGAACTATGGGCATCCCCCAGACATCCTAGCCCAGTCATATACTGGTGCTGCCACCCCCCCCATACACTGCACCACACTACCGATGATGCCTGTTGTTATCATATGTGCTCCCATCTCAGTATCATCATATGCCAAAGGTTCCCCGGACCATTGCCAACCCTCATGGTGCATGTATACATTCGCCACACATCCAGCAAGGATATCAGTGTGGCCTGCTCTCCTGATGTTACATGAACAGATCCCCAATCCAGCAGGTAGCTGTGTTAATTACCATCCCAATGCTGCATGAATACCTG
Organism: Neoceratodus forsteri; assembly: GCA_016271365.2. Classification (NCBI taxonomy): domain Eukaryota; kingdom Metazoa; phylum Chordata; order Ceratodontiformes; family Ceratodontidae; genus Neoceratodus; species Neoceratodus forsteri. The sequence continues at coordinate 6,789,450 of CM028129.1, forward strand.
AATCCACCATGCCAAAGGCTGTCGAATTTCCAAAGGCTACAGTATACAGACCCCTATCCAGCATGAACATTAATTACCGTAGGACCCAAGGGTCCCCAAGTCCAGTCCACTCCTATCACCTCACCCCTCCTCCACCTCTGACTACTACATATTAGTCAGGGATGACCCAGGAGGCAGGGAGGCAATTACAGCTCTTTCCTGCAGTTGTTCTGAATGTTGGCTGTGCAGGTCCCTTCATTTAGGCTATCTGAAGGTGTGGACACTGCACCCCATGTGCCAAGTGACCCACATCCACCTGCAGCTGTTCCTCCCACCCCTCAGTGCTCCCTACTGCCACATAACACTCATCTGGCCCTCTTCCACCAATGCAGCCCATGGCATGGACCCTTCCAATATTCCATTGATGCCAATTCGGCCCACCTCCCCTGCCACAATTGCGGTCTCCATGCCCAGCTCTACTGCCAATGATCTGCGCATGTTCACCCTCCAACAGTGCATCCCTTGCTGATGACCACTCCTCCCTGCTGATGGACATCTGTGCTCAGTGCAGGACTTATGCATCACAGGGCACCATCATGCTGGCCTTCATGGCATGGTATATATCCTTGGATGGGTATGGGTTCCTATCACCCTGTATGGGGCAATGGGCAGGCCGTCTTTGGAATACCTTGCACAATACTGGATACCAGACATGACATTGGACAGTTGCAGGGTGGGTGTGTTCCGACACTGGCCAATAGACTGATGGTGCTGGTGTGCATTTCCCATCCTATGTGGGACACCATCGCATGCATGCCATGTATGCTATGTGTTACAGGATGGATATGGGTGCAGTGGTTTTATTTGTTAGTATCCTGTAGGGTTGTGCAGTTTGTTCATATGGATGGGTATCACAAGAGTGAGGTTAACCGTATTTTTTAATTTTTTTATTTTATTAAAGTTTCGGAATTACAATCCTTTGAGTAGAAGACTCTTTGCAAGGCTCCACATCAATACAAAATGGACACATTGCTTAAGACAATTTTGAACAAACCTCATTAAGCAGAACAACACATTAAGACAGAATTTTACATGATTACATCATACATTTACAATGCTTGGTTAGTATCTCTAGGGTTGATGATAGACCATGGATCGTCAAGGTGGAGTGAAGCTGGATTCGATTGTCTTGGGCTTCCATGCCTAGCTTGTGATTAGAGTCCCATAGGGATTGTAGGCCTAGTTATGGGTCATGGGAGCCACAGTTTTTTTTTATGTACTGAATTAGTAGCAGCTGCATGTCTCCGAGTCAATGAGAACTGTATGTCTCACAGTGGTCGTACAGTACTGTCCAGGGTATACGGCTGTGGTGATTACCTCACTGCATGTATGGTGGGGGACTGGACCCCTCTCCTCAACAGGCCGGTATACTGTGCAACATAGCACTCTTTGCAGCTGTTGTGGTATGGTGGGGGGGGACTATCATGGGTGCAGGATGGTGGGTCAGCTGCATGTTGGGGAATGGCTGTGCACACAGTCACAGCCCTTGGCCCATAGCTGCTGTGTCTGGTGGCATTACCATCTTGTCCATTCACTGTGTTGCCCTTTGTTATTGTGTCCCTCACACAGGCATGGCTGGGCACACTCTGTAGCACATGTCACCATGGAGATTGTTCCCTCTGTACCACCCAGGAGAGGGCACATGGCTCTTGCCAGTCCACGTTCAGCAGCTAATAACCTAGCATAGCCAACAGCACTGTACATGACACACCATTGCATACAGGGCTGGTCACGCACCATCATAGTGGTTGCTGTGGGATAGCTCTGGCCCTGTTCTGTGAGCTGTGTCAGCTGCTGAGGCTTTATTGACTGTCATGTGAACATGTGTTGTGCTACAGGTGACGTTGTGTGTGTGCTACCAGACCTGTACCATGTGTCCGCTGTGGCATGATGTCTCGTCTTGTACTCATGTTCCACAGTGCCCATAGCACTGCACCACTGCTGTGTGCACAGCCATGTCACATGACATGGGTTTCATATTTGCCTTACTTGTTTTCCCATTACAGGGCTGTCATTTTGCTTTTGGAGTCCCTCCACATGTGCTCTGCATGGCCATGGGTCACACCTGTGGTGGTTATACCGTGGCCTGCTGCCACATTTCATACATGTCATGTGACACACCTGCAGGGGTGCTATGTGTGCACATTGGACACATCATAGGGCACAATGGCCATCACCACTGTCTGGCATTGGCCATGGTCTGTGACTGTGTATCGCTAACACCATCACATACATGTGATGAACTGTTGTGCATTGCTGACCGCTGCCGGGATGTGGTTGTAGACATACTTTGGGCATTGTGTGGGGACTGTTGTTGTGTGTACAGGGCTGTGCATGTGTTCATGTTACCCTGATGGGGACACAGACCATGACTGTGTATAGCCTTGGCTCCATGCATACACCGTTACGTGTTATTAGTGCTGATGCACCATGACAGCAGTAATCACATACATGGTTGGATGGCAATGTCCTTGCCTCTTGGACACTTGCTACATGTTGTTGTAGTATGTATGACAGGATGGTGTTGTGTGCTGTGTGGGGGAGGGGTGGTGTGCCTTGGCACTGTGTCACATGGTTCTGTGGGGCATGGGTGATTCCAGGAACACATCTGTCCTTATGGCGGGTGTACAGTGCCAACATACCTTTTGTGTATGTCCCTTCCCGGTGCACAATACTGTGCTCTGGCCTTAGCAACATATATCCATGCCAGGGGGATGCACCCCTGGAGGGCTTAGCAGTATGCACACCTCTACAATGGGATACCAAACTACAGGGTGTTGCGGGTGGGGGGCCATGATCATTACATATGGTGAATACACAGCCCATTGTGGATGCAACACTGTACACATGCAACTGTACCATGACCCAGTATCCCATCCACCCCAGGCCAGCACACGACCACCAGCTCGGCATCTTCCAGCAACACCACTCCACACTCCTCAGACTCGAACCTACCATGCCCCTACCATATACAATGGTCATCCCAGCCTCTGACTGGTGGTCACTGTGTGCACCATCATGACACCCTCCAGTATGACAGTCACAGTGTCCAGCACTGTCTCCTTGGGATGTGCATGCATCCTCCTACAGGATGGCACACCATCCATCATACTGTCATGTTGCATTGCCACTTTGTGTACACTCAGCCTATGGCACACCTCCACATCAGCCATTTGTGTACCTTTCATGTACATCATGTCTCCACTCATGTCCAGGCTCCCCACCATGTTCTAGGGCGTAGTTGTAGTGTGCACGATTCCTGTCCCTACATACCTGTGTCCTGCTGCACCACTGTTATACATGGCCTTCCTGTGTCACTTCTACAGCATGTTACTGGCCATGTTGCATTGTGTGCAATGTTAGAGCTCTCTATACATATATAGGATAGTGTATGGTTTTCCCTTGACTACAGAGTTGTTCTTCCATCGAGTGATACAATGCCAACTGATGACCTCAACAGCAAGCTTGAGAGGTCTCCAAGTCGGCATTGTATCTACAAGGTGGAAGAATAGCCTTGTAGTGTATGGGTAACCATATACTGTTCTTTATAGCATATGGTGCCCGAAAAAAAGACAAAAAGAGACTCACTTTTCCATATTTTCACTCGGTTCTGCCAAGGCCGTCGATTCACAACTGCCGCTGCCCAGCACACTCGCACGCCTCTCTCACAGCAAGAGATGAATCAGGATGTCTGCTGTAGCCCCTTGTATTATGATGTCCTCACTAACGCAGAACGAAAAGTCGTTCTGCGTTAGTGAGGACAACACTACTGCAGCAGAACAACTTTTTGCAGTGTATGGATTTCCATACACAACCGCATTCCACCATACACTATACTGTGGTTGTGTGCCTCTTGGTTCGTGTTTCATGTGCAGTACTTCCTCCTCCATCTGTCACCTGTGCCTCCTAGCTAGGCATCACAGTAGTGTACATCCGATGGTGTTCACTGCTGGCTCACTGTCCATATCTTATCCACTATGGGAGTGTGGCAGTGCCAGGTCCCGTGGTCTGTGCAGTCATGACATTGTGTTGCATGGTGTTGCATCTGTAACCCTCCATCATAGGTGGACAACTGTTTCCAGATTGTGATTGTGTGTCATACACCCTGCCCTGTCATGTGGCCCACATCGCCTGTCACATTGTGTCTCGTTGAGGCAATGCCTGTGCCATACATGTGCTACATTATGTTTTTCAGAGGGTGTGGACAAGGCTGGTGGTGCCTTCCATCAATATATTATGTACTGAGGGTGGGTGGGGACACACAGCACTCACCAGCAGGTACATGCACTGTCCAGACTGTTACTGTTCCAGCGGATGTAGTGTGTTAACATCAGAACACAACGTCAGTCACGCCATCAGTGCACATGGCACCGTCTGTATGAGCTTACGTTTCATGCCACACTCTATGCTTACACGTGGGATGCCCACTGTGTCAGATGACATGTAGGCATACACATGGCCTGTGCTTTGAGCACTGCTGGCATAATTGCCTTTCTGTTCGGTTGTGCATTTTCTGCACATTCTGGTTGGGTACCAGTGTCGATACAGCATCTAATCTGTTGTGCACGCTGTGTACTCCAACACTGCCTGCATGATACATGCTGTATGTTAGGCACTGCTGGACTGTGACCATGGGGCATACCTCACCAACATGTGTTGGCTGTGTTATTAGGGTGTATTGTTTGTTTGGCTGCTTCATGCTTGCTGCTCTGGTCACACTAATTATAAACTGGATGGGAGAGTGTTGGTTGGTAGTGCACCTGTGTCATGCAGCAGTTGTTTGACCAGAAGGCCTCACTATGTCCTGTGCTTGTGCAGGCCCACATACTGTCCCAGACATTGTTAGCACTGTGCTTCATGGGTGCCATTTGCTGGTTGTATTGGCCCAACCTGACAAATGCACTGGATACTGCTGCATATGTCAGTGGAATTCCTCAGGTGTGTCTGTATGATGTTGTCCATGTTCCTGAGGGGACATGTATCTCACTGCATGTACTGTGTTGATGATCCTGACATCCCAGGCCTGTGTGTTGCTGTTCTACATTCCATGCTATGCCTGTTTGTGTGTTGGCCTGTTGTTGTGCTGGCCATGCTCACCTTGTCTTTTGTTTGACATTGCAGGAAGCCTGATTGCCCACCAGCAGCAGGTGAAGCTGAGGCGTGTCCTTGTAGCTAGGAGGATGCTGTCTACCAGGCATGTGAGAAATGTCCTTGCTCACCATCATCAACAAGTGCCTGCAGTCCATCATGCAGCGGACACCGTGTCAAGCACTCTGGAGGCATCACAGGATACATGGCAGCATGTGTCCACAATAGAGGGTTGGTCTGGATTGGCCACAGTTGATGAGGATGTGGGTGGCATTGTGGAGGACACTGTTGATGTGGACCCTGTCCCTGATGTTCCAGGCCCAGTGGTGTCACAGGATGGTACATCCATGGTGCCAGTGGTGGTGGCCAGTGTCATGGTGGAGGGGAAGGGACACTGGGTGGCAGCTGTGACTGCAGTCACCATTGGGCAGCGGTGCATCAGCATATGCAGGGTATCGTGTCCACTTGTGAGATGCTCACTGCACAATGTGTGCACTCTGTGATGTTCTGAGCCCTCAGGACACACATGGACATTAGCACGCCTCCATTTCTCAGACTTTGTGTATGATGGCTGTACCATTCACAGCGATAATGTTTTCATACCAGTTTTATAGATTGTTTTGGCTCCTGTTGCATTCTTTGTTGTTATTTATGATGTTGTTACTGTTGTATAGTGTTTTTTGTACGTTACTCATTGTTAGTGTCATTATAGTGATTAAACTTACATTCCTTACGTTGTGTCTGTGCTTGTTGTATAGTGTATTCCATTATGTCTTACTAGGGTGGTTTCACATCTGTGCATCCGTGTTAGTTGTGTGCCCCTGCCTGTTGCACTGCATACATACTGTTGTTTTGTTGGATCACACTACATTGCTGTATCCTACACCATTGTGGGTTATGGTATGTCATGCACTTGATACCTCATTGTGCACAGCACGTTTTATAACGTTGTTTATAACCTGCAGTACCATACTGATGTGGATTGCCATTCTTATGTGTCTATTACACATTGTGGATGTGCCATCCATGTGTGTCCATTGTATGCAACTAATAGTCCATTCCATATTGTTGGTTGTATGTCCTTCACACACGTCATGTGTGGTGTACATGCTGTTCTGCACCACATCAGGCAGCACACAGGTTCTATATATTCACCTATCACTGACAACATGTTGTGCCTCATTCCTACAGTGTTGTTGCCATGCTCTGTTGTGTGCAGTACACATACGTCTGTGCCATGTCCTTGTTCTGACTCTTACTGCCTCTGACTTTGTACAAGCCCACACATGTATATCAGCAATGTGTCATTCCTCGTGGGCCAGTGTTTGTCAGGTGCTCAGCCATTGGGGTGTGCGCGTGCTTCACCAGGCTGACATTCTTTCCTCAGTGTGATACTGTCACCATACACACATCATCTTGTGTTGTACCTACCCATTGTACATTGGACATTGCTGTCCTCTGATCCCCTACCCTTCACGTACAGGTCGTAGTGCATGTGTGTCACTCCAGCATGATACCCACCTGTCATGTGGTATTTGCACCACACAACCCTGCTCACCTGTATGTTTTAGTTATTTTCACATCTATTTATCACTCCACTATCCTGTGCATCCTCCCAGGGTACTCTCACCATAGCCTTTCACTCCCAGCCTGCTCAGCGCTGCCAGCATTCCCTCCACCCAACATTACTGCCAGTTCAGTCACCCACCATCGGGTTAACCCAGTGTGTCTCACCATCCCATGGCACACCTCTATTGACTCGGGGCACCACCTTGATGTCAGGATGGTGCTTTCAGCATTGTCAATTGTACCACTGTGCCTGCCCTAAGGTGTGGGTCTGATACTAGTGCCCCCTTGTGTGCCACACAGCCATGGCAGGCATCTTGGCTTTTTGCCATGCATGTGTCCCCCCCCAGGTTTGCAGCATGCAATGACGCATTTGCACACTGCAACCCTGCTGGTGGCTGCAACACTCCACCCACCACAGTTTGCAGGCTTGTTCTGTACTTTCCCTGATCTCCATTGGGGCACACTGGGATCCCGAGTACTCCCACTGCCCTACCCCTGAGTGTGGAGGGCTGTCTGCAGTTACTCAGTCCTTACCCTCTCATGCCTAACCCTGGTGACACATATCCACATCCTTACATGGGCTGCCACATTGCACGGTGTGTGGTATCCAGCACCTCAACCCTCAGTGCCACCATGCTGGCTCATGTCACTGCACACTTTGACATGTGCTTCCATATGCTACCATTTTCTTCTCACACTGTGGCAGTCCAGGGTGTGCGCTTCAGTGGCATTTCAGCATTGTGTACCTCCCTCACTCACCTGTGCCTGTGTCACACCACACATGACATGGCTACTGCTCCCTTAGCGCACACTTTCCTCAGCCATATTGCTCACCTGTGCCATTAAAGACTGTGTGACATTGTGACATGGGTACCACATCCATGGCACACATGTACCACTGGTGCTGTAGCCTGTGTTGTTCATGCCACGAGCACAGTACACTGTATGTTCTGTCTGGGTTTGCAGCATGGCAGGTATTCAGTGGAGTGGCACTGTCTGATTGAATGGGGGAGGCAGTGTCTTCGTACAGTATCTGCGTATATCATTGTGGGAATGCATTGTCTCATGTTGCCAGGATACATGCACCTGGCCTCTCCACAACATGACTGTGACCATTATTGTATGTGTGCCTGGCTTTGTTCATATTTCACATGGCTACCCACAGTCACAGGCATGGCTGTTGATCAGTGTGCTGTGACATTGCTGTGTTTTCTGACATGGCGTGTACTGCATTCCTGATATCCACATTCCAGCCATTGCAGAGCCATGCTTAGGTGACACGTGAAGGCATGTGTTGTTATCTGACAATGTGTGTTGGCACGTGGGTATCATCTGCAGGCATGTGCATGTATTCACTGCCAGGCCTGTGCTGTTGTCTCATTTACTTTGTGTACTGCTGTATGTTACTTGTGTTGCTAGTGAGTCACTGCAACTGGATTGCTCATGCTCAGCTGTGTCTCTCTTTGGACCTGTGCTGGGTTTCAGCCATGTGTTACCTTTGTGGCTGGTATGTACCTGTGCACTACTAGTGTGGTCCATGCATCCTGTGCATCAGGGCAACATCGGCTGTACCTCTGCCTTCAGCTCACAGGTTTGTCTGCACCATGTATATGTGGGATGGTGGTTGTGCACATGTCTCTATGTCTCACCATGCTGGAACTTCATTGCTGCTGTTGCCTGTTTACCATTGTGTGGTCTGCACATGTACTGTTGTAGTCCACTGTCCAGTACAGTGGTTACACAGTGTTATGCATAGCAATACTACAATGATACATGGACACTGCCTGCAGTTGTGGCCCTAGGGCCATCTGAATGTGGCCAAGTTGTGTTGTGTGTACTATGTCTGGTGTTCTACTGTTCTGTCCACCTTGAATTCTGGTTATCATGACACCGCGTCTCACACATGGTGTCATGTCACCGTGGCTGTTTTGAGCACACTATGTCCTCTAACAGGTGTATTGATAATCCACATCCCTTTCTGTGCAGCTATTCATGCTCCCACTTCCTCTGTTACATCATCCCTCACACCTCATCCCATGCTCTGTTCTCCTGGTATGTGTTGTTCAATGTGATGGACTGTACCTACCTTTTATATCTCCATGTTGGGTACTTGACCCTGTATCATATCCTGTTCTCCCTCCACTCTCTTGGGGTGCATGTACAGGTCCATGTCATCATTGAAATGTGCTGGCCACCCTGTGCCATCTGTGACAGGCTACCATGCACATTCTGTACTCTGTCCTTGCATGGTTATTGTACCCATGTCTGTCGGTGATGTCCATGTGTGCCTCTCATGATTCTCGTATGGTGCTGTGTTCCACACCATTCTCCCACTGGTGTTGCCTAGTATGCATCCCAGCATCCTACATACCTGGCCAAGTGGCGTGTTGCACTGTGTCACTTTCTTCTGCTCAACATTATTCCTGACCCTGGTCCTTTTCCTGGCTTGTGCTGCTTTTGTTTCCTATCTCTGTACTGCTAGGGTGTTGCATGATGTGTATGGGCCACATGCATGCCCCTCACTGGTTGGCATATATTTCCCAATGCCATAATCTTCACCATTGCTGCCAGTTTGGCATGTTCCTACCCTTCATCCAACATTGTGTGGCGTGTTCACACTGTTACAGACCTTGTGCCATATGGCTCCAATTGCAGTCTGCAGTCCTGCAGTTGCACACTGTCACTGTTGGTGATGTTGCACTGCTGCTGTGACAGCACTGATCCCTGCGACACATGACACTATTCCCTGCAGTGTGCTGGACACTGTGCACCATCATCTCCTCCTGTCACTGGCCACTGTCCCACACACCACATTGCTGTCCTGCCCATCCCCATATTCCACTTGTCCTTTTCTGGCCATCTATCTTGCACATTGTCTTGTATCTTTCTGTATTCAGGTGGCTATTGTCCAATGCCTCCCTGCCACCTCCCCTTGTCACATTCCTGGGATTCACAGGATCAGGATCTCCTGTGGTACTACATGGCAGCTTTGCTCCTGTTGTCTGTTTGCAGGCTGTCATTGGCCTGGTTCAGTCTTTGTCTCCTACTATGCACCTGTGGGGTCTGTCCTTCAGTGATACTGTCTTGGCACACTATGGCCAACTGTCAGTATTGGTGGTGTGTCCTGCATATGTCACACACAAACATGCCTGGCTTTGCACTTGTGTATTGCTTCTGTGTGTCTCCTGCCATTGGTCACAACACCACTGTTTGCCCTGACCATTACTGTTTCCATGGTTGCTCCAACTGCCAACTATGGTTAGTCATTGGCAACCTGTGTCTCATGACATGTCAGACACATGTCTACTTTGTTTATGGACATGCCTTGCACTGGCATTTGCCCCCTGCTCAGTCAGTCCCAGTACTTCCCTACACACATCACGGGTTGTTGTGCTCCCTGTTCCTTGCCTGTGCTATGTTCCTGTGGGTACCATAGCCCAGGTGTGTACTTACCAATCAGCCTTCTATGCTGTATGTCTCCCCGTTCGAAGGGGTTGCACAACGCATCTGCCTCAGAATGTAGGTGTCATAGCATGACCCAGGGAACTGTGCACACACATCCAAGATCCGCCAGTCACTGTCGCACACCACCTGTACATTGATGGAGTGGTGCCCTTGTGATTTATGTATGCCTCATTTTCAGTGGGTGACTTGATTGCTACATATGTGCAGTCAATTGCACTCAATGTTCTTGGGAATCCTGCCATACCTTGAAGTTTTCCATCACCTCGTGCTGCTGTTGTGCCTGTAGTGGGTACCTGATGTACTGATGTGACTTTGGTACTTGGCATTAAGGAACTGTTCTAGCACTGTAACACTGCAGCTTGGCTCATGCCGTGGTGTCCCCTGTTGGTGTCTGGAATGTGCTTGTTGCCAGCACACAGGGGAAGCTGTCATCTTTGCCTCCACCTGTGAGTGCATGGCTCCTGCATTTCTTGCTCTCAAGCTCTTCCTGCATTGTGTTGCACAGGTCATTTATGGTGGCCTTGTTTAGCCTGTATCTGGCTATGTACTCCCTCTGTGAGGTCTTTTATGCCTGCCTGTACCGGTACTGTCATCTGGCAGGTTGCCCTCGTATGTACCCGCGTGATGTCTGCTCCTCCTTCCTGCATGTGGTTGTGGAGCTCCTCCTGTTGTCTAGCCTGTTGTCTCTGCATGTGGTGGTACCATGCACCCAGTGGTATGTTGCCACTGTTGTCCATTTTCTTGGCCTGCTCCTGTGTCACACACTGTTAGGCTGTACACTGTGCCTGTGGCTGCACTGCCAGTGGCACTCTTTCTTCACTTGGATGCTCCTGGTGTTATCTTTAGAACCTCTAGGTTTGTTCTGTGTGGTATTCTGTGTGTGCTTGCTCACATGTCCTTATATTGCCTTACTCCCAAATGGTTGCTGTTGCCTACACACAGCTTAATTGGTGTTTGATTGGTGGCTCACTTCTTTTCCTCAGAGTCCTACTCCACTGTTTCTGTGGAGTAGCATTTGTGCAACATTTTTTCCCTCAGCTGTGGGATTTCCATGTCTGAGTATAGTTGTGAGAGTGTAAACACTACACTGGGAAACAAGAGGTTAACCTCTTGTTTGAGGCCGAGGAAATGCAGGGAATGCAACATGAACAGGCAAGGGGGGTGCCTCCCCAGGTGTGGCTGATTAGAGGGATTGCTGAAAGGCAGAGAGAATCCAGCAAGGAGTCAGTTAGAGGTTGGAAACTTCTGCAGAGAGCAGAGACTCCTATGCAGAGAACCCTGCAAGATGGAGGGTGGAATGTGAGACAGGAACCAGAGCAGAAAGCCAAGGAGAATGATTAAGTATTGCAGAGAGCCTTTGGGAAAAACTTGAAACCTGCTGCTGACAAATAGGCCAGTTCTAGAGCAGAGAGACCTGAGGCAAAGGATCAGTCTAGCCAGCTGGGCCAAAAACAGTGAGTGGAAGGTACTGCTGATAACAGCCTACAAATAAGGAAAAAGGAAAATTGTATGTGCTTTATTTGAGACTGTGCATTCAAAACTGCTGGCCCACAAACCATTTATTTTGTTTGAGACTGTATATTGAACAAACTGCTTTCCCAAATAGGTGGTTTAATGATTCCTTTGTCAAGTCAGCCTGAAAGAACTATTTTGTGTTAACCTTTATGTTGCTTGACCAGGCTAGAGAAGTTGGACTGACTGATTATGCTTTTCTGGAGCAACAACACATTTGAAGCCATGAAAGTACATTTTCCTCTGTGAACCTTTAAACCCATCATGTTGCCTCTCCATCTACCACAGACCAGCTTACACACATGGTGTCAGGTGGATTTGAACCCCTGCTGGAGTGAGCAGGACTAGTTACATTCTGAAAAATGAATATGCAGAAATTGCTGAAGTTCCTCACTGAACAACAACAACAGGCTTTCAGGCAGCTGGCACCAGCAGCAGCAGGAGGCACAACAGTGGGCACAACAAGCACAGCAAACTCAACAGAAGGTGCAACAATGAGCAAAACAGGCTCAGCAGCAACAGGTTCTCACCCAGCTGGCTCAGCAGCAGCAGAGGCACAACAATGGGCCCAATAAGCACAACAAGCACAACAGGATGCACAGCAGCAGTTTCTTATACAGCTGGGACAACAACAACAGCAGCTCCTGCAATCCTGGTGCAACAGCTGCAACAAGATCCTACTGGTGAGGCTGGTCCCGCTATCATGGGGCCAGGGGTTCCTAGGATGAATGTCATACCCACCAAAATGATGTCTGATGATGATCCTGAGGTCTTCCTGGTAACGTTTGAATGAGTGACAGAAGCTGCTGGATGGCCCAGACCCCGGTGGGCTGTCCGCCTTGCCCCCTGTCTGACTGGGGAAGCCCAAGAAGCCTATTGAGCAATGGACAGTACCACAGGTGGGGAGTACACAGAGGTGAAAGCAGCAATCCTGGACCACCTAGGCATCAAGGCAGAAAGTTACAGATGGAGGTTCAGAGCTTCAAATTTGTAGCAGGTGCACAACTGGGGCAGTGGGACAACAACTAGCAGGACCTGTTGGGTTGGCTAAAACCTAAAGGATGCAGTGGCCCCAAGGTGGCTGAGTTAATCATCTTGGAACCATTTCCTGAACATCCTGCCCCGGAATTCAGAGCTGGGTCTGCAAACAGAAGATCACCATGATAGCAGAGGCTATGCAGATCTCAGAACAAGTGTTGGATGCTGAACTCTCCTCCGCCCCATGATCCAGCTTTCAAGGCCACCTGGGAAGATGGGGAATTGTCCCAAGAGCCAGACTGAAGGAATATTTACTGGAACTGTGAAGGGACCCAGGCATGTAGGGAGGGGGTTATGGGCAAATAAGGGTCAGATTCTGGGAAAGATGACAGTCAGCAGACCAAGGAGACATTTCCTGAGGGCCCACTGCCTAAACCCTGAGGATCACCCCATAGCTGAGACATGGGGGCATGTTTCTCATATGGACAGAAGGGTCACTTTGCAAAGAACTGCTCCCACATGGACTGTACTTTCATAGAATGCATGTTTACAGATGTATTCACTGTACAGTGGGGGGGTTGGGGCTCTGAATCCCGAGATTTTGTGATCCCTGTTGAAGTAGAAGGGATAGAGACTGAGGCTCTGGTGGACTCAGGAAGCTGCCAGACTCTAGTCAGGACAGCCCTTGTGAACCCCCAACGCTGCAGGACCAGAACCCTGTCCCTATCTGATGTGTGCATGGGGATGTAAAGGCTTAACCAGGTGCTATGGTTACACTTACTATGGGGGCAAATAGAGACTATAAAGGTGGGGTTGCCCTGGGATTACCTATCTGGTGTTACTGGGGAGAGATTGGAAATGGTTTGATGACTTATGGAAAGCAAACTCATCTTGGTAATTACCTGGTCTCAGGGTCGTGAAAGGAGGGGCCAGCACCTGCAGTTGGGGAAGTTTTCCTTTCCTGGACCCAGGGATTTTTAATGCCCAGACAAGAACCCACAAATCTAAGTGAGAATGTAGGGCAGCAAAGGAAAGGGGTCCCCAAAGGGAAGGTGTACAGAGGGAGGGTGAAACAAAGGCAAAAGTGGGTCCAGTCCACAGCCCGAACCCTAACGCCAGACCCACCTAACTAAAGTCCTGGATGGCCATCCCTATCAGAGCAAGAGGTGTTAAAGTACTGCCCTGGCATTGCCAAAGAACAACTGACCGATGGTATACTCAGTCAGGTATACACCCAGATGGCTGTCAGGGAAGGAAAGTGGTAGATGAGAGTTGAGCAGCACACTATCCTCATTTTGAGTTACAAGGGGGCATCCTGTATCATGTGAGCAAGGAGGCCCAGATGGGGGATACCCAGCATCAGTTGCTAGTCCTCCGAGTCTTTCAAGAGGAATTACTCCACCTCGCCCACTCTATTCCTGTGGCAGGGCACTATGGGGTAGAGAATAAATTAGCCTGACTGTTGCCTCGATTTTTTTGGCCGGGCATCTATCAACATGTTAAAGATTATTGTGCATCTTGTCCTGAGTGCCAGTTAGTAGCTCCAAAGAACAATCCAAGGGCCCCTTTAGTGCTCTTACCTGTTATGGAGGCATCTTTGACTGGATTAGGGTTGCTATAGTGGGACCCCTTGAAAAGAGTGCAGGGGGTATTCTGGTGATTGTAACTATGCTACCTGCACCCGAGGCCATCCTGTTGTGAAGCATTTCAGACAAAATTGTGCAGGGAGCTATTAAAGGTCTTTAGTCATATGGGAATACCAAAGGAAATGTTGACTGACCAGGAACTAACTTCATGGTCCCACCTGACTCAGGAGGTCTTTTTATTGGGAATCAGCCCCATAGGACTCAATCTACCATCCCCAGATGGATGGCCTCCGTGGAGGATTCAACAAAACCCTTAAAATTATGAAAGTTCATAATCACTGAGGTCAGGGACTGGGAAAAGTTACTTCCCTTACTGATCTTCATAATGCAGGAGGTCCCTCAAGTTTCTACAGGGTTTGCTCTTTGTACTCATCTATGGGCACCACCCATGAGGTGTTCCTGATGTAGTAAAGGAGATGTGGGAGAAACCCGACCCCAAGACTGAAAATGGTGCAATATGTCCTGCAACTGAGGGAAAGATTAGATCGGGTGGAGAATTTGCCCAAGAAAATCTGGTGAAGGCTCAACAAGACAAGAGTACTACTATAATCAGGAGCCGATTGAGGAATATAAACCAGGGATCAGGTATTAATTTTGTTGCTGAGCAGCCAGAATAAGCTTCTAGCCAAATGGAAGGGGCCTTACCAAGTTACCCGGAGGGTGGGCCCAGTTGACTATGAAGTTTGCCAGCCAGAGAGGTAAAAAGAGACCTAAATCTACCATGTCAATTTGCTGAAATTCTGGAACCAAAGGGATAACCTATTGATTTCCCCTGAACCAGACATAGTGGATCTGGTACCCCAAGTGATGAGAATCTAGTTATACAAGTCCCAATGGGAGAACAGCTGTCTCACAAACAGAAATAGCAACTAGGAGAGTTGGTAAGCCAGTTTTTTGATGTTTTCTCTTTCCTCCTGGGGACAACCCAGATGATAGCTCATCATATAGAAACAGAGCCAGGGAGAAGAATGTTGCTTAGCGACTGTCATCACTTGCCAAGCCATGAAGACACTATTAAGAATGAGTTTCTGAGGACATGCTAGAGTTGGGGTGATTGAGGAATCCAGCAGTGATTGGTGTAGCCCCAAAGTGTTAGTACCAAAACAAGGTGGGCTACCCGCTCTAGTATTGATTTTAGGGGTCAATGCCATCTCGAAGTTTGATGCCCACCCCATGCCCCAGGTAGATGAACTGTTGGATAGACTAGGAGAAGCCAAGTACATCATGACTTTGGACCTAATGAAGAGTACTGGCAAATCCATTCAGAGACTCTCAGGAGAAATACAGCATTGCTACCCCTTTTAGGCTATACAGTTCCTTACCATGCCTTTCAGCTTACATGGGGCACCTGCAACCTTTCAAGGTTCATGAATCACTTGCTGTGACCCCATGCCTGCTATGCAGCTGCTTACCTAGATGATGTGGTGATCCACAACACTAATTGGGAGACCCATGTATCCAAGGTGGCAGCTGTACTGCAGTTCTAATGAGAAGCAGGGCTGACGGCCAATCCAGCGAAGTGTGCTTTGGCCAAAGCTGAAACAAAGTACTTAGGGTACTGTATAGGCAATGGCCAGGTGAGACCCTTGGTCAGTAAGGTCCAAGCCATAGCAGGATGCCCAGTACCCACCACAAAAACCCAGGTGAGGGCCTTCTTAGGATTGTCAGGGTGTTACTTCCAGTTCATACAACACTTCTCTACCCTTGCCTGCCCCTTACAGACCTCACCCAGAAATCTGCCCCCAATAATGTCCAGTGGTCACAGGAGTGTGACCAGGCCTTCACACAACTCAAAGTGACACTGTGCAGAGATCCAGTGTTATGCAGTCCTGACTTCAACAGAACTTTTATCCTGCAGATGGATGCCTCTGAAGTCAGGCTAGGAGCCATGCTGTCCCAGGAGTTTGAGGGGAGAACATCCTATCCTCTACACTCAGTCAAAACTCTTTCCCTGGGAGAAACCATGCAGTGATAGAAAAGAGTCTCACAGTTAAGTGGGCTCTGGACACCCTTCACTGCTGCCTACATAGCCAGCAGTTTATCCTGGTCACAGATCATGCCCCTCTGAGGTAGCTACAGGTGATGAAGGATGACAACCCTGCATCACCAGGCAGTACAAGGCCCTCAGCCATTTTCCTTTATGGTGCACCACTGGGCTGGGACCCAGAATGGAAATGCAGACTTCCTGTCCCGGAGGGGAATGGTCAGGGGCCACCAATTGTGCCTTCACATAAAGGGAGGAGGTATGTGACAGTGTAAACACTACACTGGAAACAAGAGGTTAACCTCTTGTTTGAGGCTAAGAAATACAGGAATGCAACATGAACAGGCAAGGGAGGTGCCTCCCAGGTGTGGCTAACTAGAGGTTGCTGAAGGCAGACAGAATCCAGCAAGGAGTTAGTTAGAGGTGAAAACTACTGCAGGGAGAGAGATTCCTATGCAGAGAACCCTTCAAGATGAAGGGTGGAATGAGACAGGAACCAGAGCAGAAAGCCAAGGAGAATGATCAAGCATTGCAGAGAGCCTTTCGGAAAAACTTGAAACCTGCTGCTGAGAAACAGACCAGTTCTAGAGCAGAAAGTCCTGAGGTAGAACCATAGAAACATAGACTTTGACGGCAGATAAGGACCGCTAGGCCCATCTAGTCTGCCCATTTCCCTACCTACAGGATAGGCCGCAGATCCTAGTTAACCAACAGCCTATATCTTCCTGCCCCCACAAGAATTGCCTTATGTCTGTCCCATGCATTCTTGAATTCTCCCACAGTTTTAGACCCACAACTTCCTCAGGAAGGCTGTTCCATGCATCCACTACCCTCTCTGTGAAATAATACGTCCTCACATTGCCCCTGAACCACCCTCCTTCTATCTTTAAATTGTGTCCCCTTGTTCTTGCAAGTCTCTTTTTCTGAAAGATGCTACCCTCTTGGACTTTGTTGATTCCTTGAGGTACTTGAAAGTTTCTATCATGTCCCCCCTCTCCCTTCTTTCCTCAAGGGTATACATATTAAGCTCCTTTAGTCTCTCCTCATACGGCTTCTCTTGCAGACCCTGCACCATTTTAGTTGCCCTCCTCTGGACTGCCTCTATCCTGTCTATGTCCTTGCGGGAGATGGGGTCTCCAGAACTGGACACAGTATTCCAGATGGGTCTCACCAACTGTCTGTACAGAGGGATAACAACTTCCTGTTTTCTGCTGCTGATGCCTCTCCCTATACATCCCAGTATACCCCGGCCCTCCCTACTGCCTTCTCACATTGCTTGCTAACCTTAAGGTCATCTGATATGATTACCCCAGGTCCCTTTCCTGTTTTGTTGTTGTTACTACCTCCCCACCCATTGTGTATTCTTCCTTGGTTCTTGTTTCCCAGGTGCATTATTTTGCACTTTTTGCATTGAATCCTAGCTGCCATACTTCTGGCCATTCCTCCAACCTTGCTAAGTCCCTTTTCATCCTTTCCGCCTCCTGTGTATCAACCCTGTTGCAGATCTTTGTGTCATCTGCAAAAGGCATACTTTCCTTCAATCCCTCTGCAATGTCACTGATGAAGACATTAAAAGGACTGGACCCAATACTGAACCCTGCGGTATCCACTAGTAACCGCCCTTTCTTCAGAGTGGACTCCATTTACAATTACCTTCTGTGACCTGTTGTCCAGCCAATGTTTTACCCAGGCTACCACCCTGGGACCCACTCCCAGGCTGGTTAATTTGACTATTAATCTTTTGTGTGGTACTGTGTCAAATGCCTTGCTAAAGTCTAGGTAGGCCATGTCCACAGCCCCTCCCTGGTCTACTACTTTGGTCACCCAGTCAAAAAATCTATTAGATTTGTCTGACATGACCTTCCACTGTGAACCCATGCTGCCTTGGGTCCTGTGCTCCACTGACCTCTAGGTACTCAACTATTCTTTCCTTCAGAGTGACTCCATCACTTTCCCTACCACAGAGGTCAGACTGACAGGTCTGTAGTTTCCTGCCTCTGTCTTGGTCCCACTTTTGTGAAGGGAATCAATCTGCCTTCCTCCAGTCCTCGGTACCACACCATCCTCCCATGATTTATTAAAAAGAGTAGCCAGTGGTTTCACTAGTTCCTTCCTTAATTCTTTTAGAATTCTGGGGTGAATTCCATCAGGACCCATTGCTTTGTCCACCTTCAGTTTTAGGAGTTCTTGCAGAACCCTTTCTTCTGTGAAAGGACTGGGATCGACCCCCTTATCAAGAGTGCTTCTGCTAATTGGATTAGGCACTTCCCCCTCCTCTTTTGTGAATACTGAGCAGAAATATTCATTCAGTATTCCTGCTTTTTCACTGTCCCCCTCTGTCCACCCACCATTCATTCTATTCAGCCTCACTATCCCTCCCTTTGTCTTTCTACGCTCGCTGATGTACCTATAAAAGGTTTTATCCCCCTTCTTAACTGAGTTGGCTATCTTTTCCTCAGTTTGGGCCTTTGCTATTCTGACTTCCTCCCTGCTTCTTTCTGCCTTAACTGGTACAGCTCTCTGTCCTGCTCCTTCTGTGTTTCCTTATACTTCCAGAATGCTATCTTTTCTTCCTGACTTTCACAGCCACTCTCTTGAGAACCATAGTGGCTTTTTCTTTCATTTTGATTTGTTTATTTGCTTCACACAAAGGCTTGTTGCCTCTGTGATGGCAGTTTGATAATTCCCCATTGTTGCTCCACACCTCTTTCTAGCCTATTTGCTAGTGCTTTTCTGAGGCACTCTCCCATCTTGCCAAAGTCAGCCCCTAAAGTCCAGTACCCTCACTTTGTATGGCTTGACTCTGTAGCTGAGTTTAACATGAACCACACTGTTTGATGGTCACTTGTCCCCAGATGGCAACCCACTTCTAGATCTGAGATCCTCTCACTGCCCCCATTTGAGAGTACGAGGTCTAAGATTGCTCCCTCACGAGTGGGTTCCAAAACTAGCTGTCTAATGCCTGCCACCTGTAGGGCATCAAGAATGGCCCTGCTCTTGGATGTGGCTGCAGAAAATGTGCTCCAGTTAACATCTGGCATATGCAGGTCTCCCATCAACAGTATCTCCCCTTTCTCTGCCATTCTAAGAATGCCTTCCATCATATCCTTGTCCATTCCTTCCCCTGACATGGGGGTCTGTACACAACCCCTGTGCGGATTGTGGTGCCCTTTCCAGTCTCCAAGGTGACCCACAGTGCCTCCTCTCCTCCCTGTTTACTCTTTTGTTCAGTTGCTTTTATCCCTTCCTTTACATAGAGAGCTACTCCTCCCCCTCTTCTCCCTGCCTGTCTCTCCTGTGGGTTATGTACCCTGGTATGTTAACATCCAGTCATGGTTCTCTGTGTACCATGTTTCTGTGACTGCTCTGATATCCAGGCATCCCTCTTCCATTAAGGCCACCAGCTCAGGGGACTTGTTGCCCAGACTACGAGCATTGGTACTCATTACCCTCCATTTCCTGATGGCCTTACCCTTTTGCCCCATCCTGTCCTTCTTGCCTTTGTCACTTTCTCCATTTACCCCTGCCCTTCTCCCTATAGGCACCTCTATGTTGGGTTGCCTTGCCCACTACCGTGATTGTTTGGGGGGGCTAGGATTTTCCTGCTCCTTTCCAGTGCCTCTCCCCTTGGCTAGTTTAAAAGCTTGACAATGAAGCATTTAAACCTATCACCTAGGATCCTGGTTCCCCTCCCGGACAGATGCAGCCCATCATGCCAGTATAGGCTTGCATCACTCCAGGTGGACCCCCAGTCCCCAATGAAGCCAAATCCCTGAGCTCCACACCAGTTTTTCAACCACTGATTGAATCCCATGGTACAGAACACCCTAGCCTCTCCTATGCCATAGATGGGTAGCACCTCCGAGAAGGTTACCATGCATGCTACTTGACTAAGGCCCCTCCCCAATTCCACAAACTCTTCCTGCACTTCTCTAATCCCTTTCTTAGCCAGGTCATTTGTCCCTAGGTGGACAATGACATCCAGCTCCCTCCCCTGTGCAGCTGCTCCGGCAATCCTGAGGATTCGCTCCCTGTCCCTCCAAGCCATGGTGCCAGGCAGGCACCTTACCTCCCTCTCCCCTTCCTTCCCTAGTTCTACCTTCCTAACAATGGAGTCCCCCACCAGGAGTTATTTTCTTCCCCTGCAGGGTCCCCTGCCCACCCTCCTGGGTCTCCTTTGTGGAGGTTCCCAACATCCTCCTTGGTCTCCACTGTGAACCTCCACCAGAGAACCACACTTTGCCAGAATGGCATAGGAATTGTGGAGAGGTACAACTGGAGGGATGCGCTCTGTTCCACCACCCTCACCCTCCCTGAGACCACTGTGGTCCAACCTCCTCTTTCTTGGCAACCTCTGAGGCAGCGGCAGTGGCACTGGTGGTCCCTGGATGGAAGAGGAGGTCCCACAAATCCTGGCCAACTCAGCCTGGAGATGAGCAACCTCCTCCCTCAGCCCAGAGAGGTGCCTGCAGATGGGACAACACCGCATCCTCCAAAACATCTCCAGGAAGACTGCAGCTCCACAGCCACTGCACCACTCCAATCATGTCTTATTTCTGCCCCTTAACTGTTTGAAATCCTTACTCTTTCCTCTGTTTTTCTCTCTCCTTACTTTCTGCCTGTGTGCCCTTTAAGCTCCTGATTGTCCTGTTCTGAGACAAGAATATCCTATATTTCTCAGTAGACCACTTACTTGTTCAGAGGCAGACCTCCAGCAACTAGAGGGGGCGGAGGCTACTCTTGCCCTTCTAGGATGGTGGGTCCTTGGTGGCTCTGTGATCACTCACTTCTTGCCCCTAAACAGGAAGTTCCTGTTGTCAGTCAAATCCTGTGCCTATAAAAATAGAACTAGCTTTGGGTAAAGGTAAAGGATCAGTCTATCCAATGGGGCCAAAAACAGTGAGTGGAAGGTATTGCTGATAACAGTCTACAAATAAAGCAAAAAGGGAAAACTGTCTTTGTTTTATTTGAGACTGTGCATTCAAAACTGCTGTCCCACAAATCATTTGTTTTGTTTGAGACTGTATATTGAACAAACTGCTGGCCCACATAGGTGGTTCAAAGATTCCTTTGTCAAGTCAGCCTGAAAGAATTGTTTTGTGTTAACCTTTATGTTACCTGACCAGGCTGGAGAAGTTGAACTGACTGATTATGCTTTTCTGGAGCAACAACTTAAATTTGAAGCAATAAAAATACATTTTCCTCTGTGAACTTTGAACCCAGTGTGTTGCATCTCCATCTACCATAGGCCAGCTTGTCACAATAGCATTTTGTGCATTTCAGCTCCCTGCAGAATTCCCGCAGTTGAGGTTTTTCCGCAACCTCCAGGCATTTTTTGCCACAGAATAAATGAAATCCTCAGCTCCACTAATGCATGCCAACTTGTGAAGATAAAGTTGAGAGGAAAAAACAACGGCACTGCAGGTATATGGAAATCTTAAATTTTTAATCAGTGCATAATATATGCTCAGCCGCTCAGCAGTACAGGCTACAACCTCAACTAGTTTCGCACCCAATGTGCTTCATCTGTGGGAGTTTTGTGCATTCACTGCGGTGCAACTCCCTTGTTTTTCCCACAGCTGTGACATTTTGGGGTACTTGTGGGAATTTTTCAGCTTCTCTCTCCTTTATGAATCCTGCCCCTGGTCCACACCATATTAAAAGGAGTGCTCATTTTATTATTTCAGACATGAAAAAAAGTACTAAAACAGGCTCAAATACTGGAAAGAATAGCATCATACAAGTTAGGATGTTAATAAAGTGGCAATGTAAAATAGCATAAAAAAGTATAGGTCAAAATTCTCAACAGATTGTTGCACTGCTGCTTTAAAGAGATTCATCAAGTTACATAGCTATGGTATGGCACCCAATATATGGATGCCTAACCTCCAGGGGAATCTTTGTTGCTCTGCACGTTCTTACATAGTGCAATACTTTTCTGGCAAAAACGCTTGTAATTTCAGTAAACTGGGTCCCGGAGGACTTCCTGTTCAGAAGAGCTGCTCAAGTTCTGCCCCTGCGCTCAGCAATGTTATGATGTGATGCCAGGGAGAGCGCAGGGGCATGATCCATTATAGTGAATGGCTGGCAGCTTTCTGAATGTTTCTTTATGTTATAATGGTCAGTTTGCGGTGAAACGTGGACACATTTTGATTAACGAGAGCCTTGTTAGCTGAAAACATGCAATTTAGCACATCATACTTGCACTGCCCACACCAGCTTTTCTACAACCATGCCACAACAGAAAGTAAACATTAGTGAGGCACTAGATTATAGTAACAGGGCAATAAGGAGCATGTATGACTGTATGTGTATGTATATATTTCAAGAAAAGCAGTCAGTGACAGGAGCTCCTGCCCCCTGCAAGGCTTACCTTCCGGTTAAGCCTTTTAAGTATGTTGCAGCATTTTTCTTGTACCGTAACATACTTTATTTTAATAAAGAAAAGTCAGCAACCCCGAAGGATGGCAGACACTACAGGAGCTCCATTACATGTAAAGGAAAGGTGCAGCAGAGACACATCTTGCGCTTCAATACTTTTGTATAGAAACGCATGGTGCGTCGCCATTGCACCTTTACACATAATGGAGCCTTCCTAGTGTCCACCATACTTCCAGGTCACTGACTTTTCTTTATTAAAATAAAGTATGTTGCGGCGTGAGAAAATGCAGTGCAGCAACATACTTAAAAGGCTTAACTGAGGGTGTTTTGGAGGAGTCGAGACCTCCTGTTGCTGACTGCTTCCCTTTAAACTAATACTGTGTGGCCTTCCCTCTGTCTGTTATTAAACATAAACAAAACACTACAGCAGTGGGGGGGAGGTGTGCAGAAAAAAAGCTAATGGGGGATCCCATGATGTTCCAGCAGCAGATGGAGCATTGACATTATCTGTAGCTGCCGTTGCTCGATCTGCTCCACCTGCTGCTGGACAGCACCCACCGCCTCGTTACTTTCCTCCACAACAGCCAACAAAAGTGCTATGTCTGCCTGCGTTGCAGGCATTGTGGCAGGAAAACTAGGTAGTGGTGGTGGTGGTGGTGAGGATAGTGCTGGTGGCAGTGGTGGGGGTAGTGGTGGAGCAGCTGCTGCTGTGGCCCTCCTCCTCCTGCTGTGGTGACACACAAAAGCAGCACCCTTTGCCACTGCCACAGAAGGGTCAGCAGGTGGAGGCCTGACCTATTCAGTGGCAGCCTGCCACTCCATCTTGTGGTGGTTTAGCATCTGTGTGCACTGGGCCCCAGTCCCCAGATGTGTCCCCGGGGGGCCACGGTGCATCTGCACACCACAAAGCAGACACACCACAATGCTGCTGTCCCCCCCCTACACAGTTGAAAAACTGCCAAACTGTGGAGCTGCGCGGGGGACCAGGCACAGGAGGGGCAGATGTAGTGCTGGCAGCACTGTCACATACCTGGGGCTCCACCTGCTTCTGTGGAGGTGGTGCTGCTGGAGCTCCTGCAGCTGCTACTGGTGGTGGTGGTGGTGATGGTGACGGACTTGGTGGATGTGGTGGTGGCACTGGTGGTTCTGCTGCTTCAGGAGGGGGGGAGGCAGGACCAGACAGTCTGAAGTGGTCCAACAACACATGGCTATGACCCCCACATGTGCACACTCCCCTCTGGCCACGGGCCACAGACTGTCCCCCATCCATTGCACAAAACAGTCCTTCCCTCTCTGACGCATTACTCAAGGAGCGACTTCACACACACTCACATCCTCACACACATGCACACACACACACACACACACACAAACACACACACACGCAAAACAAAACTTATAAAACAAAGAAATTGGTCACCAAAAAGAACTGACAAAACAGTACAAAAAAAACTAAAGAATTAGCTTTTAAAAAAGCTTTTGGGTTTCCAGAAATTTGCTCAAGAAAGAAAGGAGGCAGTATAGCATAGTGGTTTAAGGCTCTGAGCTGCAACTCTGGAGACCTGGGTTTGAATCCCACAGCTCCCACTTGCATACTGCGTGACCCTGAGCAAGTCACTTAACTTTCCTGTGCTCCCAGGTCACACCTGTAAGCAAGCTTTCAGCTTAGTGTGCCACTCCTGGTTAAACAACTGGAAAAAAAAAATAAGAATAACGAACTTTCCTCTCCTACACAAAATGCTTCTCCTACCTCTACAAAGGAGAAAGTGAAAGTATCTGCTTGTATGACTCACTTCCTTCCTTCCTTCCTGGCTAAAGCATGTGATGTACAGTACTGTAAGCCATGTGATGCGTGGGGGGCTGCCTAAAGTGCCCATATTGTTGTCATTCATTACTTCGTATTAAGGTGCAATAACAATGCAAAGTCATAATAACAAGGCTAAGTGAGTAAGTCCGTCGGCGTAGCATATGAGCGCAGCAATTTGGCCCACTTTGCTTTCCGCCGCCTGCAGATTTTAAATTCGCTGCATCTCTAGTTGGAAATTGGGTCTCAGTGGCGGGAAGTGCGCTACACACAGCTGGGAGGTGTCCCACTTCCGCCATGTTTAGGGCAGCAGCAACAGCATTTTATAAGAAGAAATGAGCAAATTAGGTGCCTCATTATACTGCAGTGTTTAAAAAAATCCAAAACATAAACAGGTAGATGAATGAAATACTGCTGCAGTTCTAATGAATAATTGTTTTCCGCTCATAACTTGTGTGTTTTTAAGACATTCTTACCCAAACATGGGTCATGTCTTAGGATCCCTCACCCAAGACCTTATACATACCATCCAAACATGTTTTTCTGGTTACCTACTCATTGGGGGGGGGGGTTACAGCTGACTACTTACCTAGTCATGAGGGTCTAATTATTGAGACACGACCAAAGTTTTGGTCAAAAATGTCTTAAAATAAAATATAAAAAGATATGAACCAAACAAAATGTTCTTGTGAGGGGGAGAAGCCTAAGTCTACACTTATGTGTAGTATAGGCTTTGTTTAGTTTGGTTCACAGAGAGAAGTCATTGCAAAATGTGGAATAATGTAACATTTTCTAAATGTTCATACATCAAATAGCTATTATATTTACCCATGTTATTTTGACTTGGCTGCAGGCAGTACAATTTTTTTTTGTAATTGCAGCTTGCTAGGTTATTAGGAATGTGTTTGGTTCTACAAAAACAAACAAATATTATTACAGGAACACAAATGAAACACATCTCATTGAACTTACCCATGGCTACATCTCAAGCTAAAAGATACTTTCAATTCATAATATTTCTCATAGTCTTCATCAAAAAAATGTGCACTACATATAACAGAGTGCTTTGAAACAATGAAATCTGATCTGTTTTCATTTTCAAACGACACCCATTTTTTCTTACACTTCACCTCAGTTGGAAAAAAATGAAGCGAGATCTGTTTGGAAGCTGAGTTACTGCAGTCATAAATTATATATCACTTTGGCATACCGTCAAATGTCAGATAGATGAAAATATACAACAGCAAGATTTTAGATAGTCAAGGTTATGAAGGAATTTATTTAAAAAAAATAACAGGAGCTGACAAAAGTTGCAAAGCAGCTTTAGAGAGAGGTAACTGATATGACACAGATAATATGACACAGATAATAAGAAATCAGTTCAAGCAGTACAGTGTATAGAAATGAGAGGACAAGTTATCAATGACACAGGAAAAAAATAAATGTTTAAAATAAGGGCACTATTTTGGACCATTTCAGACACAAAACAACAACAAACAAAGGAGTTGCGGTAAGAAGTTAAGAAGCTGACATCACTGTGGAAAGCAGAAACATCAAAATCTGCCTTTCAGTCAGTGCAACTGACATATGACTCCTACTTCTTCTGTTTTCTCAGTGCATGCTTCCTAGATGTCTCGCACCTCATGGCCACCAGCAGCATCAGGAACAGCTCACTATAGAACAAAGAAAAAAAAAGACGGTTAGAACAATTTTCTTTGCTGGAAAACCTACATTAGAGTATTAATAAGCATAGCTTTAAGTTATCCCAGAAATGGTATGATCAAAACATTGATTCCAGTACACTACCTTTTAACCTACAGCAAGCTCTAAACAGGATAGATCATTGGAGTCACTCACACAAACCTGAATTTAATTTGGAAAAATGCACTGTAATGAATTTTGGTGCATCAAATAACAAAGCAACTTACATGTTTGGAGGGCAGGTTTAAAAGCAGTGTCTGAAATGAGAGACTTAGTAATATTAGTAACTAGTGACCCCAAACCCAATAGGTACCGTGAGGAGGTCACCATGAAATCTTTTTGCATATTAGGTTGTATAAATAGACATATCTCAAGTAGAGATAAAGAAGTGGTGCTACCACTTTACAGTGCACTAATAAGGCCATATTTTGATAATTGTGTATGTTTTGTGGCTCCTTCATCCAAAACTCACATTAATAACCTCAAATAAGTCCAAAACAGAATGGCAAAAAAAAAACCAAAAAAAAAAACATTATAATTAATGGCATACAAAATCTGAGCTATGAAGACAGACTAAAAAGTCTTAACTTGCATTCCCTGGAGTACCAAAGGATGAGAGGGGGATCTGTGCTTGGTTTTCCTTGCACTGGACAATACAGACTTATGGAAAAACTTAGGCCTCCAGTTAAGTATCAACACATATACTACCAAATCCCATGTGTTACAGCTAAAGGGAAATGTAAACCATACTTCAGAAAAAGCAACCTGGTTTTCAGAAAGAGTGGTCTAACTGTGGAATAGACTCCCACCAGAAGTGATAAGTAGCACAGTTAATGGGTTTAAAAATAAGTTAGATAGATATTGTACAGAGAGTGGGATTGGAGGTTATACCTTATAGGTGCCTCAAGCATATAAGGACAATTTTGTCTATTTTGCTCGTACTACACCTATGAAGTTAGTCTTCTACCTCTCCTTCTGGTGATTATGACCACTGCATCTTTTCCATCAAAAGAACCAATCTTACCTCGCGTAACCAGCACCACCCAGGTTTCTGTTCACTACAAAGGAACCTATCAAGCAGTTTCCTTTATTAATAAGGAAAAAGAGGAAAATAAATATTGAACATTTGTGAAATATAAGCAGACTTTTGTAAATATGGGCTTAATTCTCAGAAACAATGGACTGGCACAAATTAATTATGCTAACATTTTTACACAGTCCCTTGCCTATGCTGACCAAGCTATGATCCAGGAGAGGGGGGTCACAATCAC
The DNA here is from genome assembly GCA_016271365.2 of Neoceratodus forsteri. Lineage (NCBI taxonomy): Eukaryota > Metazoa > Chordata > Ceratodontiformes > Ceratodontidae > Neoceratodus > Neoceratodus forsteri. The sequence continues at coordinate 6,816,888 of CM028129.1, forward strand.
CTCCTGCACCACTTCAGACCAAAGTGTGTTAGAGTATAGAAGGGGTGGGATCACCATGCTAATGGCACAAAGTACCATAGACAGAAGCATGGTGACCTCCGCTGAGACGGTTGCACTTTTTTGACTCCCCTTCCTATAAAACTATTAAAGATACGCAGTAGGAACATTGTAAGAGTGCAGAAAGCCCCTTTATTGCCAGTGGGAGATGGTGCTCAAGGATGGACCAGTACATCAGAGTGCTACTTCCTGGGAATTGGCTAGGGAAGGGGGATCAACTGGACTACAAGAGATTGCTGTGCACTGGGGTTCAGGTGGGTGTGGCACTGGAATAACAGGAAGACAATGAAAGGTTGGCAAGAAGAAAATACATAATGGCCCACAGGCAGACTTCAGGTACTGGTTAGGCGGGTGAGGGAATGAGTGTGCCTGCTACAAACTCAAGCACACATCTGTGTATGGCAGGTAGCACACCACCACAATGATAATCTTACAGCAAACACCACCACAGCAGCAAAATCTTGCCAGGTCACTGTGGTGGTCCAATGTACAGCATCGCTGCAATTCCCGGTGTTTTGCCCCCACCCTGAACCAACTCCGACTTGGAGTTGGTTATTTAGAGATGGGGTGGTGCATGGGGCACTGCCCCCCATGGGGTTGCATGGGGAAATGCCCCCATGCACAAAAACACTTTGTCTCAGCTGGAACAATGCAGATGGTTGGCATTGTTCCCATCGCTGGTGGGGATGTCATCAACATTGTTGTCGATATCTTGACGTAGAACCTGTATGGCACTGCACCCACTTCAGACATGCATGACTTCTAAAATTGCACTGTTATTATGCTCAAACTCCGTTTGGCAACAGTAACAGCTGGAATGTCTTATTTGTATTCCAATATATGAGCCAGACCCTCCCCCATGTTTATGTGTTGTGAGTATAGTAAATTGCTGATGCCTCTGTACATCCTGTTTTGCAATCCAGCAATTTGGGACCATGAATGGGACCCAGTAGTATGTTTTCTTTTTATGTTTCTTCAGAGTTGTTAGGAGCGCTAAACAAAGTGTACCCAGAATGAAACAAATATCTGTTTTCAAGCAGAAGTTATGCAGCTGAGAATATATTTGACAATGGTGTTGTCTATACTCGCATAAAAGAACAAATTTATAAACTGTATCATATAGAACACTCAGGGCCAGATATTCAAAACTTTGCCCCGGGGCTAAATAAACACTGCCCAGTGGGCAAACTTAGCCTGGAGCACAAAGCAAGCTATATTCAAAAGGAATAGTCTGGGGGCAAACAGTTTCTGAATATAGCATGGAAATGAGGCTGGGCAAACTGGGCTGGGAGTGCAGGGCAAACTTAGCCCTGGAATAAGACAGCTCTGAATATAGCAACCAGGAAGTGCAAATCACAACAGCAACACAGTGCACAGTGATGTGAAGGTAAGTAGAGGTGAACTATGTGGCCAATGTGAGTGCCAGCAAATGTGTGGACCCAGTACAGCTGCAGGCAGCAGCACATGTGAAAGTACAGTGTTCAAAACTGTATAATATTCCTTAAACTGTTTGCGCAGTGCTAACACGTTTGCACAGGGTTAGCCCAGTGCAAATACATTTGGCCGTCACTAAACTTTGCCATATTCAAAAGTGACATGCAAATGAGCCTACTTAGGTAGTCTCTGGGCAAACATCCATATTAGCATCTCATTATGCCCTGATTTACATGCAGTTTGCCCAGCGTTACTGCAGGGTCCCACAGTGCCATCTGTAGGTCAGTCTAGAAGTACAGGGACCAGGTCTGACCGCAGCTCCACCTGTAGGTCAGTCTGGCAGTGCATGATGATAGCTGTAGGCTACATGTAAACAGTACAGCATAGCATGGAATATTGTACCCCAGGGGACAACACAGCATAGGCACAGATGGTGGTGGTGCTGTATGCAACTGTCACACTGTAGGTCATGCTACAGTACACAGCAGACACTACAGTAGCAAGGGGGCCAGTAGTGTGTGGACACTGCACTGCTTATGGTGTGTAGTGCAGTGCTGATGACTGCATTATACACAGTGACAGGCTCAACATGCAGGTGTTTACTGACAGTGGACATTACTGTTACACTGTTGTGTGACCCACAAATGCTGCACTTCTGGCATGGGATGCTCAGATTGACATATACATGTCTGGCTTTGTGCACTGTGGCAGTTGTACAGCTGTACAGTATGTGGCCGGGGAAGGGCATATATTATCAGAAAGGCACACTGGTGTTGGGGTATTCCCAATACTGGTCCTTGTGCACTGTATGATGTGTCCCAGCCTTGTGGCCACACCTGGTCTGTGGCACAGCCTGGCCATCCGTACACTCTCCCTTCAAATTCCTCCATGCCCACAATGCTGCATGTGTGTGCTGGCATCTGTTGGTGTCCACAGAAGAGTGGTCCACAGGTGTGTGTTGTATGGCCACACTGCCATGCTGTCCACTGGTGGCAGGGTCACCACTTACTGCCTAGCATGTCTGGGACTGGTGGCAGATGATGGCATCATTGTGATGCCATCAGTGAGCAGCATGTTCCCTCTATGTCCGGCTTTGTCTATGTGTCATATTTATTTGTTAGGGTCGCGCAAAGCCATGCAAAAGCCATGCAAACACTGCACAAAGCCAAATATTTGTGCAGCTGATTTCCCAAGTTAAGACTACCTTTTCCTGGGCAGTAATGTGCCACGCTGAGGTGTGTGGTCAAGTCGCAAAACCACTTTGCAAAGCTTAGTAGTTGGAATATAGCATTGCACCTGTATTCATGTACACACCCCCTCAGTTTGCCCCTTGCATACATTATTATTTTGCCCAGCGCTAATGCAGTTTTGAGTGCGCTATTTGGCCTTTTGAATATAGCAAATCCACACTAATCCCACGCAAAACCTGCGCAAATGGTTTTTGCCCGGCGCAAAGTTTTGAATATCTGGCCCTCAGTTTCTTTTAAATCAATATTTATGTTGGCAGATTGTCAAATTGTGTACCCCCAAATTTAATTCAGGTACAGTCCAATGCCCCAAGTATTTAAAACCAGAAACTGATTGAATGTGAACACCTGATTTTGTTGCAACTTTGAAGACATTGCTATTTACAATTTATAACACTTTTGAGACCATTTTACAATTGTTTTAAATATTATAGTTCACTCTATGTGTGTCAGCATTTCAATAACCTTACTTCCATTGTCATTTTAATAGGTGCGTTGCATGCATTGTATTAATTGTCTTAATTTCAGAGTGAAATTGTTATTATGTTATTTGTTTTGTTTATTAATGGGATGTTGAGTAACCTTTTGTGTAACTTTATGCAGTACATCACTGAACATGAGCTTTGGCTCAATTGTTATTTTTCTGAATAAAGACTTATGTTACTACTACAGCTACTACTATTACTTCCTGGGTGGTTGAAGACCCATGATTGTGCATCATGCTTCACAGTCCTCCCAGGGCATTTGACTACTGCAGCTTTAGCACAGATAACATTAACAATGTCTTAATATTTGGGGATAGTTTGTAATTACATAACCAAGCTTCAGTTTGTGCAAAATCTGCTTGTAAAAACAATTAAATTATGATTACAGGTTTACAAGACACATAAATTATTGTATCATCTCTCTACATAGGACAACTTAATGTTAGACAGTTATTTGGTAAATCACATGGATGTGTCAGTAATAAATATTAATTCCCCAAAACAACAAACAATCAGCTTTTCATGGTTTGAAGTTTAAAGTTTATTTATATTTTGACAGGATATGGCCACTAGGCAAAGACTGTTTTGGGGACTATCCTGCATATGTTAACAACACACATGTCCCAGTAAATATGTTAAAAATAGAAACATAGACAATGATGGCAGAAAACGATTATTGGTTCATCCAGTCTAGCCAAGAAACATTAACAAACCTAGGACTTATTGTCCATAAAGGGTTCTAACCCACACTATGCAGCCCCATGTTCCCCCCACCACTCTCACCCTAAAAAACCACTAAGCCCTTAACTCTGTCTCAGTCTTGTTTGAAACCATTGATAGTTTTGGCATCCCCCACATCAGCTTGTAGATTGTTTTGTAGCTACACTGTAAATTAAAACTTTCTTACTTCCCTCTTGGACCTCCCCAATCAATTTTGACTCTTGCTCCCATGTTCTTGATCTGCTACTTATGCTGGTTCCATGTCAAAATAGTGTCGGAAAAACAGTGAAGAAAATTTTAGTCCGGCAATATGAGCACCAGGAAAGACAGCGACTGAAAACTTCAGCGTGGGGTAAGAACAGAGAAAAGCAAATGAACACCACACAAATGTTTATAACTGGGGGCTTCACCCCACACCCTCTTACTTAAATATACATACTTAAAGATGCACTATATACCACAGGATGGTTTCACTGTTCTGACACCTCGCTGAAGTTTCCAGTTGCTGTCTTTCCCAGTGCTCTTTCTGCTGAGCTGAAATTGTCTTCACTGTTTTTCTGATGCTGTTTTAGGAGTCATAAGAGTCATAGGAGTACTACAGAGCCAGAAGACTTGCATCCTTTATGCTCACCTAGGATAAGTATCCTTATCCTTGGTAAAATTGGTCTAGTTTGAGTTTGAATATCTGTGTAGTTGTACTGCCTACCAACTCAAGGGGTAATCTGTTCCATTCATACACCACTCTTTGGTTGAACCATTTGCTAGTTCTTGCTAGCTTTGTATGTCTTGTTTTAAGCTGCAAGAGATGTGACCTGGTATTATGTACCTTTTCAGAGACTTCTAGGCCCAGATTTTCCCATAAGTCATTCTCTGCCCATGCTTTATGCACTAAGTATGTCTCCTCTTTTTCGTCTATACTCCAGTGAAAACAGGTTTAGCTCCTGCAGTCTTGCTTCATAATCTTTCCCTGCCATGTTATTTATCACTCTTGTGGCTCTTTTTTTAATTTTCTCCAGCATAGCCATGTCCCCCTTCTTGTAGGGCAATTAGACCTGTGCACCACACTCTAAAACTGGTCTCACCAGTTGTGTATATAGAGGCAGAATAACCTTCCTGTTTCTTGCTTCTATGTGTTTGAATATGCAGTTCAAAATGTTATTCCTTTTTTGTGTGATATTCCTACAATGTGATGTGAATTTCATGTCTTCTGACATCAGAATCCCCAGGTCTGTCTCCTCTACCATAGTTCTTAGGAGATTATTATCCAGTATGTATTTATGGCCTGGGTTATTTTTGCCAAGATGCCTAACAGTACATTTATTCTGATTAAGTGCCAATTTTGAATCCTTAGTCCATCCTGAGATGTGATCGAGTGCAGTTTGTAGTGGGGAAATAGTGATGTTATGATCTACTACTGCTCCAACCCTGCAATCATCTGCAAATTTGTATAACCAAACATTGTACCTCTTGTACTGTGGTGAATCCACATACAGATTGAAAAGACTGGGGCCCAGCACCGAACCCTGGGCACTCCACTAGTCACCTCTGCCCATGTAGAGAATGACCGCTTAATACAAACTCTAGCTTCTGTTTTTTAGCCATTCCTGTACCCACAGTATTATAGGGCTCTGAATGCCTATATTGATCATAGCTGACAATAAACCTTTTACTTGCCTCAGGCAATGTTCATCCTAATCCTGGTCCCACCCCACCCCCAGTAGTTATCCTATCAATAATGAATACTCTTCCAACACCCCTCGTTTCTCCCAAAAGGACTAAAGACACTTCATTTAAATATCTGTAGCCTCATCTCAGAAATTGACCTTTTGCAACCTATGGTACTATCCCTCATGCCTGATATCCTAATTTTAACCAGCACATGGCTAAATGCTAAAATATCAAATCCCTCCATTGACATCCCAGGCTACTCCACAATCAGGCAGGACAGGGTCAGCAGGGGTGGCAGGGTAGCTTTTTATATCCTATCCTCACTACAGTATACTACCATCCTCTCATCCTCCTTACCTTCATCCTATGAAGCCCTAGTTGTAAATATTACCTTGCCTTTCTCCTCCCCTATCTTCATTGCTGGTATATATTGTCACCCTGGTATCAACCCCTATGTCACAACAGACCTCATTACCTCTATAACATCCCTCTCTCACAAAGGAGAGCTATACATATTAGATGATGTAAACCTAAACTGGTTATCACCAACTGCCCCCAAGATGCGAAATGACATCTCTGCTCTCAATCTCTCCCAACTCATCCAGGAACCCACCCTACTAAACCATAAAACCCTTAATCATTCACTTTTAGACTGGACTCTCATCTTCCACCCACACTGAGTCATTAAGTCAGGCATCCTCCCAGATGTTTTCAGTTATTATCCAATTTTCATAGACAGAGAGGTCCATAGATCAGTACCACCACACAAAATCCTGCTGCTCCGGTCCTTTAACTCCCTAAATCTTATTCCCCTCCTCAACAAATTAACCAACTCTGACTGGTCCCCAGTTGCCTCTGCCCCATCCATCGACCAAGCCCGCGAATACTTCAAGGACAAATTTCTAGATACCTGGAACTCTTATGCCCCTTTCAAGCACACTAGAATTCGAGGTAACCATCACCCCTGGATCTCTCCTGAGTTAATGACCTGCCTCAGGGAGCGTGACAAAGCTTGGAGGAAACTCAAGGCCTCCCAGCTCCCTTCAGACTATACTAATTATCACAGGCTAAGAAATGCCTGTACAAAAGCAACCAAGCTAGCCAAGTCTGAATATTTTAAATCCTCTTTCCTAAATAACATTAATTTCTCTTCTAAATTCTGGAAAGTGGTCCATTCTCTATTCTCCCCCCTTACTCACTCCCCACCCCCTATGCTCAACATAAACAGCACATTAGTGACCGAACCAAACTTAGTGGCTCAGGAGTTTAATTCCTACTACACCTCCTGTGCATCAACCCGTCTAAAGTCCCTCCCCTCAACCATCTCCTCCACTCACCCCCCTGCCTCTATCACTCAACCCTCCTGACCTCACTATTTCCTTTGCTCCTGTTTCTCCTGATGAGACAATAATGGCCCTCCTCTCTCTCAACCCTTCCAAAGGCTCCTCACCAGATGACCTCAACCCCAAACTCCTATACCTCTCAGCCTCTTCTTTTGCCTACCCTCTCTCTCCCTAATACTAAATCTCTCCTTTAAGTCCTCCTCTGTCCCTTCACCCTGGAAGCTTGTGGTGGTCCTCCCCCACCCAAAGAGTGGGGGCCCTTCCTCCCCTGCCAACTACCATCCAATCTCTCTCCTCCCTGCCCTTGCCAAGCTTCAACAACACCTAATTCTCTCTCAACTAACCTCCTTTCTTGCTGTCTCTTTCTTCTTCACTCCATTCCAATCTGGCTTTTGGAAGAACCACTCCACTACCAACTTCCTACTTAGGTTTACTGACTCCATCCTTACAGAGAGAGACAATGGCCTCATCACCTCTGCTATTTTTATCAACCTTACCAAGGTTTTCAACACAGTCTCCCATGCCCTGCTTCTCGACTTCATAATGACTGCTGGTCTGTCACCTCCTGCTCATAACTGGTTTAGAGCTTACCTCACAGTCAGAATGCAATCAGTCAAGATTCAGGATGCAATCTGTCCCCCCCCCCCCAATCTCTGCAGGAATCCCCCAGGGCTCTGTGCTCAGTTCCATTCTCTTCTCCATCTTCCTGAATGACCTTCCTACAGTCTGTCCCCCCTCCTCTTCCATCCATATGTAAGCCGATGACACTGTCCTGTTCACCTCTGGCAAATGCCCCATCGATGCAGCAACCACCCTTCAGCATGACTTCCTCCAAGTTCAGCTTTGGTTTGCCTCACATCAGCTTTTCCTAAATGCCAAAAAGACAGTCTGCATGACCTTTGGCTCTATGCAGAGACTCTCTAGGCTCCACCCCTTACTCTCTTTCTATACCTTTGATGGGACAATCCTTGAGGACACCTTCTCCTTCAGATACCTTGGGGTCTGGCTGGACCAACACCTCAGCTTCTCTTGTCACATTGATGACATTCTGAAAAAACTGCACCCCAAGCTTGGTGCCTTGTTTAGATACTGTAGTTGCATCCCTCCTACGGCATGGCATGAACTTTTCCAGAAGATGATCCTCCCCATTTTTGACTACTGTGATGTAGTCTATGGTGCCACTCCCAAATCCTCCTTAACCAGATTGGATTCTCTCTTTAACTTCTTCTGTCACTTTGCCCTCTGCTCCTCCTCCTTGCACTCATCATGGTGACCTGTACCATGCATTGTCCTTTCCCCCGCTCACTAACAGACGTCTCGCTCACTGTGCAAAACTCACTTCCAAATTCTGGCTAGGAGAACTTCCTCCCTACCTCCCATGCTCCCTCTCCCCTCCCCCACCTCCCTTCCACTCCCTCAGATCCGCCGACACACACACACTCTGCTGGTCCCCCACCATTCCACCCTTATCAGTCAATCAGGCTTTACCCATCGCTTCCCCAAAATCTGGAACTCCCTCCCTCCCCCCAAATATGACATTCCTCCACCCATCACTCACTAGCCTCTGCCTTACACAACTTCCTCTCAGTAAATTGCTCCTGTTTTAACCCTCCCTAGTGAAGTTCCCCTTAATGCCTTCTCAGCTACTCAATAAACATTCTCCTGTTAAATCCCTCCCTCCCCCCAGAGCCTTCCACCTAACACTCCCTCTTTCTACTTTCTCCTCCCTCTTGCTTCTACCTCTACCCTTCCACCCCATGCCAATTGTCGCCCTTCTTGTCTTGCCCCCTGGCAGGGTTCTTAGCATCCTGGAGGAGCTACTTACCTCTTCTCCACCTCCTCCTCCATCCCCTCTGCTCCATATCCAATTCTTGTCCTCCCTTAATCTGCCCTCTGGCAGGGTTCTCAACATCCTGGAAAGGCCAGATTAGGCAAGCTTTCCTTCCTTCCTGACAATATAAGCATACACATTGTATAATATATATATTTCTATATAACAAACCAATCACACACACAAACACAAAAAAGTAGATAAACATGTGGGGAGTAGTGCAATGTAATAGCTGTGGGGCAGCAGTATTCCGGGAGTCTTTCTGGAGGCTGAGATGCTGCCCTATTTGCAGACAACTCTCTGCCCTGAGGGAGGAAGTTGCCTGTCTTCAGGCCACACTGGACGGTAGGAAGGGAACTTCCCCCATCCAGGGAGCACCAGAGCCACCACCACTACCTCAGAGGTTGCGAAGAAAGCACAGCAGTTGGACCACAGTGGACTCAGGGAGGGTGAGGATGGTGAAACAGAGGCACATCCAGTCAGTTGTTCCACTCCACAATCCATACACCATTCTGGGGGAGCACAGCTCCCCTATGGATGCACTGCAGAGGAGACTAAGGAGGCTGAGGACAACTGTCACAAGGGAGGCCCACAAGAAGGAGGCAGAGGTCACCACAAGGAAAGAAAGCAGCTTCTGGTGGGGGACTCAATTATTAGGAGGCTAGAACTGGGGGGAACAGGGAAAATTGAAGTAAGGTGCCTGCCTGGTGCCATGGCTTGGAGGGACAGGAAGCGCATCCTCAGGATCACGAGAACAACTGCATGGGAGTCTGAGCTGGATGTCATTGTCCACCTAGGGACAAATGACTTGACTCATCATGAGATTAGAGCAGTGCAGAAGGACTTTGTAGAATTGGGGAGGGGCCTAAGACACATAGCACACACAGTATCCTTCTCTGAAGTGCTGCCTGTCATTGGCATGAGTGAGGCGAGGGTACTTTGCACCATGCAGTTTAATGAATGGTTGAAAAAATGGTTTGGAGCACAGGGGTTTGGCTTCATTGGGGACTGGGGTTCCACCTGGAGGGACACCAGTCTATACTGGCAGGATGGTCTGCATCTGTCCAGGAAGGGAACAAGTCTTTTGAGCAATCAGTTTAAATGCTTCATTGGCAAGCTTTTAAACTAGTCAAGGGGGGAAGCACTGATAAGCAGCAGGAAAATTCCAGCCTCTCCCTACAAAACAGGGTACTAAATGAGAAAAAGACCGTGGTAGAAAGGTCAGTGGGGGATGCTGCAAAAGAAGGTAAGCCATCAAAAATGGAGAGCAATGAGTACCAATGCCCGTAGTCTGAGTAACAAGCTTCCTGAATTAGTGGCCTTGATGGAGGAGGAACATCTGGATATTGTGGCAGTCACAGAAACATGGTACACACAAAACCATGACTGGGACGTAAACATACTCAGGATACACTATCTACAGGAGGGACAGGGAGGGTAAAGAGGAGTAGGAGTAGCTGTTTACATAAGGAAGGAATCAAAGCAACAGAACAAAAGGGAAAACAGGAGGAGAAGAAGCACTGTGGGTAAATTTGGAGACAGGCAATGGCACCACAATCCGCACAGGGTTGTATGAACCCCCCTTCTCAGGAGGAAATGGACAAGGAAATGATAGAAAGTATACTTAGAATGGCAGAAAAAGGGGAGATATTGCTGATGGGTGATCTGAATATGCCAGATGTTAACTGGAGTGCAGTTGCAGCAGCCACTTCGAAGAGTGGAGTTATTCTAGATGCCCTACAGGGGCATGCCTTATACAACTAGTATTGGAGCTCACTCGAGAGGGAGCAATCTTAGACCTGGTTCTCTCAAATGGAGATGAAGAGAGGATCACAGATGTAGAAGTGGGTAGCCATCTGGGAACTAGCGACCATCGAACAGTATGGTTCACAATAAACACAGCAATAGAGTCAAACCATACAAAGGCAAAAGTACTGGACTTTAGGAGGCTGACTTTGCCAAAATGGGTGAGTGCCCAAGGAATGCACTAGCAAATGGGCAGGAAGAAGGGGTGGAAGAACAATGGGCAATAATAAAAACTACCATCACAGAGGTAACAAGCCTTTGTGTGAAGCAAATAAACAAAATGAAATGATGTAAGAAACCACTATGGTTCTCAAAGGAAGTGGCAGTGAAGGTTCAAGAGAAAAAGAAAGTATTCAGGAAGCACAAGGAATCACAGAAGGAGCAGGACAGAGAACTGTATCAGTTAAGGCAAAAGAAAGCTGGGAAGGCAGTCAGAACAGCAAAGGCCCAAACTGAGGAAAAGATAGCCAACTCAGTTAAGAAGGGGGATAAAATCTTTTATAGGTACATCAGGGAGCGAAGGAAGACCAAGGAGGGATAGTGAGGCTTAATAAAGGGGGAGTGGGCAGAGGGTGACTGTGAAAAGGCAGAGATACTAAACAAATATTTTGCTCAGTATTTACGAAGGAATGAGGAGGTATCTAAAACAAACAGTAGAAACACTCTGGATACAGAAGTTGATACCAGCCCATTTACAGAAGAAAGGGTTCTGAAGAACTCTTAAGACTGAAGGTGGACAAAGCAATGGGGCCTGATGGGATTCATCCCAGAATTCTAAAAGAACTAAGGGTAGAACTAGTGACACCACTGACTACCCTCTTTAACAAATCATGGGAGGATGGGGTGGTACCGAGGACTGGAGGAGGGCAGATGTGATTCCCTTCACAAAAGTGGGAGCAAGGCAGAAGCAGGAAACTACAGACCTGTTAGTTTAACCTCAGTGGGAAATGATGGAATCACTTCTGAAGGAAAGAATTGTCGAGTATCTAGAGGCCAGAGGGCACAGGACCCAAGGCAGCATGGATTCCAGCGGAAGGTCATGCCAGACAAATCTGATAGATTTCTTTGACTGGGTGATCAAAGTAGTAGATGAGGGAGGGGCTGTGGACATGGCCTACCTAGACTTTAGCAAGGCATTTGGACTTGAGTCCCACACAAAAAGATTAATATACAAGTTGGCCAGCCTGGGAGTGGGTCCCAAGATGACAGCCTGGGTAAAAATGGCTGGAGAATAGGACACAGAGAGTAATAGTAAATGGAGTCCACTCTGAAGAAAAGGGGTATTAGTGGGTACCCGAGGTTCAGTATTAGATTGGTCCTCTTCAATGTCTTTATAGTTACATTGCAGAAGGACTGGAAGAAAACTATGTCTCTTTGCAGATGACACAAAGATCTGCAATAGAGTTGATGCACAAGGTGGGGTGGAAAGGATGAGAAGGGACTTTGCAAGGTTAGAGGAGCGGTCAAATGTATAGGCTTAGATTCAATGCTAAAGTGTAAAGAGGTGCAAGGTAATGTACCTGGGAAACAAAAGCCAGGAAGAGTACACAATGGGGTGAGATACTAACAACAACAAAAATGGAAAGGGACCTGGAGGTAGTCATATCAGATGACCTAAAGGTGGGCAAGCAATGTGAGAGGGCAGCAAGGAGGGCTGAGGGATACTGGGATGCATAGGGAGGCATCACTAGTAGAAAACAGGAAGTTATTATCCCTCTGTACAGACAGCTGGTCAGACCCCATCTGGAGTACTGCGTGCAGTTCTGGAGACCAATCTCCATAAAGACATAGACAGGATGGAAGCTGTCCAGAGGAGGCAACTAAAATGGTGCAGGGTCTGCACCGGAAGACATATGAAGAGAGACTTAAGGAGCTTAATATGTATAGCCTCGAGGAAAGGAGGGAGAGGGGGTACATGATAGAAACTTTCAAGTACCTTAAGGGAATCAACAAAGTCCAAGAGGGTAGCATCTTTCAAAAAAAGAGGTGTGCAAGAACAAGGGGGCACAATTTGAAGATAAAGGCGGGGTGGCTCAGAGGTAATTTAAGGAAGTATTTTTTCACAGAGAGGGTTGTGGATGCATGGAACAGCCTTCTGGAGGAGGTTGTGGAGTCAAAAACAGTGGTAGAATTCAAGCATGCATGGCACAGTCATAAGGCAATTCTAGGGGGTTGGGGTAGGAAGAAGTAGGCTGCTGGTTAACTAGGATCTGCAGCTTATCCATTAGGTAGGGAAAGGGGCAGACTGGGTGGGCCAAGCGGTCCTTATCTGCCATCAAATTCCATGTTTCTATGTTTCTATGTTTCTTCCTCCTCTAATACTTCCACGTATTCCTCCCATTCTACACTCCCCCCACCAAAACTATTTCCACCTTCATCTCCCCTTCCACTCTCCCTCTTTTCCTTCCTCCCCACCCCTTCTACCTCCTGGCCTCCATGTGACAGCCCCTGGCAGGATTCTCTGCATCCTGGAGGGGCCAGCTCTAGGCTGCACCCCATCCCCAAGCCCACTCTCCTTATACCTCCTACTCCCCTCACTCCTTACTTCCCCTTTTCTACTGACACCTTACTTCTCAGCACTTAAATGGGTATTAGCTCACTCATATCTGAACAATTGCACTTTCTGCTCTGTCTGGCAAAGCATATTACTGTATGTATAATTCTCAGTCATGTTAGATTTTAATTCCATAATCCTCTCTACAAATGTAAAACGTTGTGTCATTTAATGTTAATGTATGTGTTACCACAGTTATGATAAATGTTAATTGTATGTCTATTGTCACACCCTACCCCAGGTCACACGGAGATGAGCAACTTGTTGTTCAGTGTGCATTCCTGGTGAAACATTTCAATAAATAAATAAAATAAAAATTAAAAAATCGTATGTGGTAGTTTACTGAAGGCCTTGGAAAATTCCAGGAACAATATGTTCATGGATTTGCCTTAATCGAGTTCTCTAACCACCCTGTCATAAAATCCCAACATGTTGGTTTGACAAGATCTCCCTTTAGTAAATCCATGCTGGGGGTAATCTATCAGTTCTTTTTGGTTGATGAATTAGAGAATATTTTCCTTCAAAATGTCTTCCAGTTTCTTAGATGGGATTGACCTAAGGCTAACTGGATGACAGTTGGACAGACTGGATTTTGTTCCCTTTTTGAAAAGGGGGATTACAGTTACCTTCCTCCAGTGATCCACTACCTCCCCCCTGTCCAGTGATGCCTGAAAGATATATGTCAAGGGTGCTGCAATTTGGTTGCTCAGTTCTTTAAGACCTCTAGGATGCAGGCCATCTGGCCTGGGGGATTTGAATGGATTTACCCTGCTTAATCTGGTTTCCACATCCCTAGGATTGAAATCACCCTTTGTTGTGTTTTGTCCAGTATTGGTGTGGTCAGCCTTGTTCCATCTTTTTTATTAAATACTGATGTGAAATTAGCCATGGTGCTGTTGTCAAGATATTAATTCCCCATTTTGATTTTTCAGTGGTCCCACATTATTCGGATTTCCTTTTTTTTATTAATGTAAGAGAAAAAGGTTTTGCAGTTTCATTTTACCATGGATGCCAATTTTAGTTCATAGTTTGCCTTTGCAGCTTTGATCTTACTTTTTAGTGTTTTAGCTATAATTCTGTATTTAACCCTATTTGCTTCAATACTACTAGTCCTCCGTTTTTTTGTATAGTTTGTTTTTCTTATTTATGAGTTTCTTTACTACTGGAGTTAACCACTATGGCCTGGTTTTTGTGTTATTATATTTATGTTTCAGTGGTATGTTAGCATGTACTTCATTGTGTATCTTGCTGTTAAATGCTTCCCACATATTGTTAAGTAATTTACCTTCAAAATCCTGCAGCCAGCTCCAATTACTTATCTTCAGTCTCATTCGATTAAAGTCACTTTACTAAAAGCCAAGATGGAAGTAGTTCCTATGTTACTATAAAGTGGTTCCTTGATTTTAAATTCTATTTTCAGGTGGTTGCCAGTGCTCAGGGGAATATATGTTTTTGCAATCCATGATAGTATCTCCTATATTTTTTAAAACTAGTTCAAGTACATTAAGGTCCCTTCGTCGTTCTTCCACTTTCTGTGTCGGTCCAATGTGGTCGAAGGACTCCAGAAAGTTATATTCTATTTTATTTGCTGCTTCCAACCTTTGCCAATCTATTCTCGGCAGATTAAAGTCACCCATGACTAATAATCTGTCTGTGGGATCTAAGGGCTCAATTATTTGCAAAAATGCATTATTCATTTCCTTTGTAGCTGAAGGTGGTCTGTGTATAGTTACCACTATAATTTTCGGAGATTTAAGAGGAATTAATTTGACCCAGATTTGGCCAGGTTCATCAGGTCCTCCCTCAATCTCTTCTGATTTAATACTGTCTGAAACATATATCTCCAATCCTCTGCCTATGCTATGTTCTCTGGATTTTTTGTATAATGTACACCCCTGTATGTTTTGGTCCCAAGAATTGTGTGCATCCCACCAGGTTTTAGTTACTGCACATAAGTGTATATCTTGTGTTGTCATTATATACTTCTGCTCCTCAAACTTATTAGTTAAGCTTCTGGCAGTCAGTAGTATGCAGTTCCATTCCACAGATTTTAGCTCTTTATCTGAAGTAGCCAGTTTTATTTGACCAGTTCTGTTTTGCATCCTTGCCCCCCCATCAGTTAGTTTAAAAGCCTCTGAATTTCCTTCTAGTATCTTTTAGCTAGGTACCTTGAGCCCATTTTGTTCAAGTGCAGTCCATCTGGTCTATACAGTCTGGGATCCCTAAATGCATCTGAGTTGTCCATATATTTGTATTTTTCTTTTTTAGGAAGTTCCCCAAGCCAATTGTTGAGAGTATTTATATTTCTGGTTTTAGTGTGATGATGACCATATGCTGATAAGAGACTTGAAATAATAACACACCCCTTTCCTTTTGATTCAGAACGTTCATCTTTAAAATCTGTATAGATGTCTTGTAATCTCCTTCATTGTATATCATTTACTCCTGCATGTAATAGAACCAGAAGACTGGTAGTGCTCACCATCAGCCCCCCAGGTAGATGTTTTATGTCTCTAATCTTTGCCCCAGGAAGCATGCTGACTGTGTCATGATTGTTTCTACCTTTACATAGAGCAGTATCTATCCCTCCAATAAAAGAGTCCCCGATCACCAGCAGGTCCCTTTCTGTGGCAGTATGTTTCCCAGCTGAGCCTCCATTTTCATGTGTTATCAAGTCCTCATTGTTATTTTTGATTTTGCTCTCTCTCGCTAATGTCTTTGTTTGGTTTTGTTTGACTCTACGCTGGCTGGAACTGCAGTACTCTGTGTAGGTGTAGTCCTACTTATCTCAGTAGTTGAAGTATCTTCTGTTATGTTCCTAGTGCTTCATAACTATTTTGAAGCAATACTGGGGTGCTATTTTAAATCTGCCCTTCCCTATACTTCCCAATGTTCGTCGTCACAATTGCCCAGTTATCTGCTTCCAATTCTGGCTGAGGTTTGACTTCCTTCTCCTTGGAAGTTGCCCTCACTGATATTGTGTCTAAAGGTGCTTGTGTGATTTCTAACTGGTTTGCCATCTGATCTATAAAGTTCTCTAATGATTCAATTTCAGCACTCTGTCTTTCTGTTCAGGAGCCTTACTATTTCATCTTGGAGGGTACCAATCAGTAGACATTTATTACATTTTTTGATTTGCTCCCCCATACAAAACATCTGACAGTGACAACATAAATTTATAGGGCCCTCCATCCTTTCACCTGGTCTATATGCTGGTCTTAATTTTATGCTTTAGTAGTAATGCATCAGCAATAGTGTTTTACTTACTCCACTATGTCTTCAACTCAGTGTGACTGTGTAGTATCTTGGCCCAGTACCCCAGCTTCCCCAGCAAGTCAAACCGCCCTCTCACTGGAGCATTTCTTTTAATGCTGCTCAACCAGAGATGTTGTCCCACCTACTTCTGGTTCTGCAAGAGCACAAATTGACACAGACTAAATAAAATATTGGTTCATTTAAACTAAAGCAAATTTGTGGACCACTCCTTACCTCCTTCTCAAGGCTGGATGTCTAGGTAATCCTTTTCTGCTTATGCAACCAGTCCTTTTGAAGTACTGGGTAGGGAGGTTCTCCAGTCCTCCATTTACCCACAATCCCCAACAGCCTGAGCTGTTCTAGTGGTGCTAGGCACTTGGTGACCTACCAGTCACTTCTCTCCCCAGAGAAATGCTAAAAATGAGTAAAAATGTTGTTTTAGTGGGCACTATCAGGTATAAGGAAGCTGATGCTTTTAGAGACAGCACTCCTGCCCTAACAGTATGTATCCAGGTATCCAGGTTTTAAAGGGACACCACTTAGGTTACATAGTTCCTTACAGTTATCTTGCTCATTCCTTTCAGAAACTTGAAGGTCTCAATTAGAGATGCTGCAAAGTATAAATTCACAGGTGAAGTCAAGGCGAATTCACCAAATTCGCTTCCGTGGATCATTTCGGAAGGTTTTCTATTTAATAAAATATTCACCATTGATAACTTCACTTTGCAACTTGACCCATAACTTCTTGTTTTGGGGCACTCAAAGACAAAGTTGGGTCAAAATGACTTCCATCAACTATTCCTTTTGGGTTTTTTAGGCCTAACTAGGTCAAATTTTGTTGAATTTGTCTGATGTTTGGTATGGTTGTAGTCCAAGAGGAGGTGCATAATTGGTGCATTTATGATGATTATCAGACTTACATTGTGAATCTGGCACCATTGTCAATTTAGGAGGTGATTTTGGGGTGTTGTGTACACCCCATGAATTTTTTCCAGGGGCATTATATCTACAGATCAAAATGGTGAACATGAAAGAGTGAGAAAACCAAAATATAACACAAATCTCCTGCTTAGACAAAAAAGCTCTGGATTTTTCTGGGTTGTTTTGCTTTACAGTACATCTACCCTCCCCACACCATTGCTTCACAGACTGACAAAACAAAAAACACTTTTTTAAAGTAAACAATTGGCAAAAAAATAAATAAAAACCACAAATTTAGCAGCACAAGGCCCTCTAGAACAATTTGTGAGCAATTTAGATTCAAAAAGCTTGGTTTTGAGATGTAGTTTAGAAGTTTTTTTCATAGAGAAGCACACACAGACCTCTCCTACTCTGTCTTCAGATGACTGCACTGAAGATAGCCTCCTCATGGCATTCAGCTTGTTTCAGCAACATGTGACCTCCAGTCCCATAGTACATTGCAAACTTCGCCTCTGTACCAAACTTCACTGGTGAAGTTACCAACTTTGCATTTCAGGAAGCTATCAGTTTACTGCAAATCTTGACTTACAAACATACAAACATATGAAATTTGCCAGCAGATAAAGGCCTAGAGGTCTATCAAGTCTGCTCGAATGTGCAACTAGCACCCCTTATTCTGCGGCTGCCCCTCTCTTCCACCTTCCCCCTTCATTAACTCTCCCTCTTGTCTTGCCCCATTGCCTTTTGAAGCAGTCCACTGTTCTACTGGATACCACTTCTGCAGATAATGCATTCCACCCAGCCACCACCCTCTCTGTAAAAAAGTGTCTCCTCATCTCCCTCCTGAACCTTCCTCCCTCCAGTTTCATATCATGGCCCCTGGTGTCCCTCCCCTCCCTTACTTTGAACAACCCCTCTGTACCTGTCTTGTTTATTTCTTTCATGTACTTAAAGGTCTCAATCATGTCTCCCCATCCCTCCTCTTCTCCAGTGAGTACATGTTCAACTTCCTCAACCTTCTCTCGTATAAGTCCCTCAGCCCCTTGATCATCTTTGTCTCCCTGCGCTACAACCCCTCCAGTAACTTAATGTCCCTCTTCAGATACAGGTGCCAGTACTGCATGCCGTACTCCAGGTGCAGTCTAACTAATGACCGATACAGTGGCAGAATCACCTCCTTCCTCCTCGAGGATATATCCCTTGCAATACAACCCAGCATTTTGTTGGCATTTGCAGCTGCCTTCCTACATTGTGCCAAGTAGTTCATTGATGCTGTAATGAACACCCCCAGATCCTTCTCCTCCTCTGTCTGGGCTAGTTGCACTCCCCCCAGCCGGTAACTCCTCCTTGGGTTCTTCATCCCAAAATGCAGCACCTGTTGGCATTAAACCCCTGTTCTCAGGTGTCTGACCAGGTTTCAAGCTTTGCCAGATCATTCTGCAACCCCTGCCATCCCTCTAGGTCATCCACCACTGCTCCTACCTTGGTATCATCAGCAGACAGACTGATCTTGCTCTTGATGTCCCATGATATGTCTGCAATGAATATCCCAAACAACACTGGTCCCAACACCGGACCCTGTGGAACACCGCTCATCACTACCCTTGGGTGTGAGAGCTCCCCACTCACCACCACCCTCTGTTACCTTCCCTGAAGCCAGTTTCCTACCCATCTCACCAGCTTTGCACCCGCCCGTCTGCCTACCAACTTACTTCCCAGCCTTCCATGTGGCACCGAGTCGAATGCCTTACTGAAGTCCAGATACAGAACATCCACTGCATGGCCCCATCCAGTTGCCTAGTTACCCAGTCATAGAACTCCACCAGATTGGTTTGGCAGGATCTGCCATGTATGAAGCCATGCTGTCTGCTGTCCTATAGTCCTTTGGCCTCTAGGGAGGGCCACCAGCCTCTCCTTCAGGATAGTCTCCATTAGCTTACCCACAATGGATGTGAGACTCACTGTTCTGTAGTTTCCAGGTTCATCCTTGGGGCCACTCTTGTGGAGGGGCACCACATGAGCCATCCTCCAGTCCTGAGGTACACACTCCAAATGTAGTGAGGCATTAAATAGGTCTGCCAAAGGTCCTGCAAGGACCTCTGCCAGCTCCTTCAGTACCCTGGGGTGAATGCCATCTGGGCCTGGTGCCCTGTCCACCCTCAGTGCCTTCAAACCTTCCCGAACTCTGCCCCCCATGATTTCCCCATCTGTCACCCCTTCCCCCCGTTTCTGCCATTTCTCCCCCCTTGGGTGTCAGCCCTCTCTTCTCTTTAGTAAATACTGAGCAGAAGTACTCATTTAGTGCTTCTGCCTTATCACACCCTGCTTCCACCCAGCCCCCCCCTTCCTAATCCTTACTGTGTGGTCCTTACAACTTCTTTTCTCCCTGATGTACTTAAAGAAGTCCTTCTCCCCCTTCTTATTTAAAATGAAACTGATGTTTTTTGCACAGTAGGACCCCACTGTAAATTAGCTGATGCTAAATTGGGTTTTATCCTGTTTCTGATATCAGAAATAAACTTTTTACTACTACTACTACTAATGCCGTGTGCCAGCCTGAGTTCTGTAGATACTTTGGCTCCACTTACTGCCCTTGTCACCTCCTTCGATTCTGTCAAGTAATCCTCCCTGTCCTCCCCCTCCCTGTTTTCTTGTACTTCCTAAAGGCAGCTCTTTTCCTGCTTACCTTTTCCATGACACTCTTGCTCAACCAGCTCGGTTTCTTAGCCCTAGCCTTCTTGCTCTGGGCCTTGCAGCAGGTTTTGGTTGCCTCCACTATCCCCAGCTTTATGAGCTCCCACCTCTGGTTGGTGTCCATACTAGATTGAATTCTGGCCAGGTACCCCTTTACCACTTCCCCACATCCTCCCACATGTCAGCCCTCCTGAAGTCCAGCACTCTTGTGCCAGATTCCACTCCTTCCTTGCCCATATCCAATGTGAGCCATACTGAGTGGTGGTCACTTCGCAAGGCAGATTAACTTCAAGAAATGAGGTGACTTCATGAAGCAATTTGCAGAGTGAAGTTTTCCAACTTCACACATTACTAGTCTCAATCATATCTCCCTTCTCTCATCTGGCCTCCAGTGAGTATATGTTCAGTGCCTTGAAATGTAACTTAAAGCAGTAACATACATGGGACACAATTATGCAAGTACACTCATATGTGTTTGGGCCATATTATGATTACTATCCCCTGTTCCTGAGTATGTACATTTGAGAATTAATAATAAAAAAGTTAAAACTAAAACAAATATAATTTCCCTTCTCCTAGTGGCCAGGGCAAGGCCCATGGCCACCACACATCCTCAGTTGTTTTGTGCTTCCACCCCTTCCGATACCCACTATACTTTCAAAAAAAGCTAGGGGCCACCATCACTGTCTCCCACCAAACACTGTTTTTAACAAAGCCCCCCATCTGACATCCAGTCCCCTAATTAAATAGGGAACTGACCTTGATGTTTTTGTCAATCAATTATTGAGGGGGGATTAAAGGTGTTTTTTTCAAAGAAACACCCACTAGGCATGATATCTAGTTGATACAAAATCACACATGCCCCCAGAATGCAAAGCATCATGGGCTGCATATGCAAATCACCACAGAATGTTATGCTGGTTCAATTTTAAGCAGAACTGCATGGTGCCGAAAGGCCTCTCACACAGTTTGCAAAGGGTGCTTACAGATGACAGACACATGTTTCGTCCTACCAGGACTCATCAGTATGCCTCATCTGTTTGACACCCCAGTGGAATGAACCAGCTACCCTAAGGCAGTGTGTCTTGGTTATGTTGTGGTGAACCCATCAAAATAAAAAACTATTTAAAAGACAAAGAACCTCTGTGCACAAACACTGAGGCAAGGGTTACCCCAAAGGGCATTTGGCTGGGAAGCCAAGTTTCAAGAAAGTACAAAATCACACATGCCCCCAGAATGCAAAGCATCATGGGCTGCATATGCAAATCACCACAGAATGTTATGCTGGTTCAACTTTAAGCAGAATTGCATGGTGCCGAAAGGCCTCTCACACAGTTTGCAAAGGGTGCTAACAGATGACATAGACACATGTTTCATCCTACCAGGACTCATCAGTATGCCTCGTCTGTTTGACACCCCCAGTAATATCTAGTTGACCTTCCTTTCCCAACCTCAGCCTAACACATGTTTACTTAAGGCCTCCATAACCTGACTGCCATAACCCCTGTAACATTCTGGGTCCAAAATCCAATCCTGAAGTCTTCACCCCCCCAATCTATGGGGGGCAGAGCTCAAAGATAATGGTTTGTCTGGCATCTCCTTCCCAGAGCACACAGACTAATTCTCTAGTTTAGCTGTTAGCTGACTACTTATAGTGGGGGAGGGAGAATCAGGCACACTGTATTAGAGGACTGCATTGAAGAGAGTTCCTTGATGTATATTAGTTTTTTTTTGTTAGTACTTTTTTACCTGTGGCCTCTGGTCTGCATTCCCATCCCAGAATCTGTCCATTTCTGGTTGCCGTCTGGTCCTGCCCCAGCTCCTAGTGAAGCCCCCACTGCCTTCTACCCCCACAGCTTGCTCTCCATGGTGGAGCGGCAGGGAGTCCCCCTCACTCCCCACTGACAGGGATCCAGTGCTGTGCGGTGGTGCTCCCAGGTCCAGGCAGTCCTCTTAGATGGCCATCAAGCTGCCACAATTGAGTGCCACACTTTCCCCTTTTTTCCCTGACGTGAGCTGGGGCATGCAATAATGCCAATGGAAGGAGTGCACACGTGTCTGTACACACTCCCCCCGGCACTGTGCCTCAGACTCACCCCCACTGTACAGCACCTGCACACCACCGCCAGCCTCCACCAGAGGTCTCATGTGCGCCAATGACTGAAGACCCCTGCTTCCAAAAGGGAGAGCAGTCCACAGATGCTCAATCCCTCTCTGCCCCTGCTGACCCCTGAAGACCCGGGCCCATTCACGAACCTGGATCACCAACATGGGGCGAGGTGTGGCATCCAGTGCCTCAACCCTCAGTGCCACTGGGCAGGCCAATATTAGTTTTTTTAGTGGTGTTGCTCTTAGAAAATGTATCACAGTTCTCAACAAATCCGTTATAAACTTTGATTGAAACACACAGAAAGACACTGATAAAATATTTTAATAAGTGAGAATTTCCAGGATTCTTCATTACCTTTGACAAGATTAGGAATATTAATATAAGATGATGATTTCTTATTGTGATCCTTCTCCCTGATTTAAATAAAGGAATAACTCTCACCAGCTTTCACTATCAAGAACAATCTCGTGTTTGAATGCAAAAAATACAAGATAGGGAAGTTTTGCCAAAGGCAGAATGGCAAAAGGAAGCCATTTGAGTCATGACTGGATTGTTTTAGAATTTAAGATAAATAATATTTTTTTAACCTCACGGTTCACTTACTGGACTGAAGCAAAATGTGAAACAAAATGTTGAATTATTAGTTTTAGTGCTATTGTACATACACAGTTTTGATTAGAACATTTCATTTTCCCTGACTGGGCTGGCTCAGTTGATACTTATTGCTGGAGAAAGAGCCAACAGTGAAGAAATATGATTTAATAAGAAATTATTAAACTTATTTGCCATGTGTATTGGGTCTGACACAACTTCTCCATTTGCATCCAGTTCAATAAAATGGAAGTCATCAGCAGTTTGAAATAGCACATTTGCAGTCATTTAAATTTAGATGAGTTAGAAGTTGTGTGTGTCAGATTAGGTTTTATAAATATTGTACATTGGTTTACTCAGTTCCTTTCTTTAATGCTGAATTATACTGATCTGAACACCAAATCCACAAAAAAACTAACACCCCACCAAAACAAACAAACAAACAAATAAACCACAAGAAAAGCATACACAGAAATAGTCAAAATACTAAATTTATTAAAGCAGAAAATGGACAAATCATGGTGCTTTGAGGTGCCCTGCCTTTTCATCATGGGAGGGAGTGAAGTCAAACACAAACATACTTAATAGTGGCTTCCTTAAAGGAACATACTATAGCAACATGTCACATATGATACCACTGTTCTGCCAATTACTTATGTGTTCTGCCACTGTGATGTTTACATTGTATATCAGTGCTTTGTTAGGTAAATGTACGGCTGTTGTTCACCTGGCTTATCCATGTATTTTACTGCTGCTTTTTACCCTATTATATGTAATCTCCCAGGCCGTGCTGGAAAATAGACAGCTCTGCCATCTAGAGCTTCCACCTGGTCAACAAAAACTAAATAAATAAATATTCAGTGTAATTTACAAAGCAGTTTAGATTTCATGGCACACTAATTCAAATATTTGAAACCTGCTCTTCTATAAATACAAACAACTTAGTTGTATCCCAGTCAAAGAAAGGAGACAAAATAACTGCGTGCAGGATCTGCTGAATTAAAGGTGATCTCTATTAAACTGTCACCAAATGGTGTAAACAGAGTACAAACTATACTGCCCGCTGATTTTGTATCTATATATCATTTCCCTTCCCTAATGGCCAGGGCAAGGCCCATGGCCACCACAAAACCTCAACTGTTTTATGCTTCCACCCCCTTCCCATACTCAGTATATCTTCAAAAAAAGCTAGGGGGATGCCATCACTGTCTCCCACCAAACACTGTTTTTAACAAAGCACCTCCCATCTGACATCCAGTCCCCTAATTCAATAGGGACTGACCTTGAAGTTTTTGTCGATCCATTTGGGGGGGGTTAAAGGTTTTTTTTTAAAGAAACACCCACTAGGTATACTATCTAGTTGACCTTCCTATCCCTCACCCACCCTAACACATGTTTACTTAAGGCCTCCTTAACCTGACCACATGAACCCTGTAACATTTTTGGGTCCAAAATCCAATCCTGACATCTTCACCCCCCAATCTATGGGGGGAATAGCTCAAAGATAATGGTTTGTCTGGTATTGCCATCCCAGAGCACACAGACTAACTCTCTAATTTAGCTGTTAGCTGACCATTTATTCTGAGGGAAGGGAGAGTCAGGCACACTAAAGGAGGACTGCATTTTTTTAACTAGGAAAGACACACTAAGCTGAATCTTGTTTACAGGTGAGACCTGGGAGCACAAGGAAGTTAAGTGACTTGCTCAGGGTCTTACAGTATGCAAGTGGGGGCTGTGGGATACAAACCCATGTCTCCAGGTTTGCAGCTCAGAGCCTTAAACCACTGCACTATACTGCTCCATGGCTACGCACAACCTCAATTGTTTTATGCTTCCACCCCCTTTGAAACATGCTCTTCTATATAGAAGGGAGCTCCTTGAGGTATATTAGGTTTTTAGTGGTGTTGGTCTAAGAAACATGTATCACAATTCTCAACAAAGCCACTTTAAGCTTTGACTGAAACACACAAAAATACATTGATAAAATATTTTAATAAGTGAGAACTGCCAGGCTTCTTCATTACCTTTGACAAGATTAGGAGTATTAGTATAGGATGATAATTTCTTATTGTGATTCTTCTCCCTGATTTAAATAAAGGAATAACTCTTACCAGCTTTCACTCTTCAAGGACAAGCCCATGTTTGAAAGCAAAAAGTATCAGACAGGGAAGTTTTGCAACAGGCGGTATGACAAAAGGAAGCCATTTTGAGTCATGACTAGACTGTTTTAGCATTTAAGATAAATAATTATTTTTAAACCTCAGGTTCATTGACTTAACTGAAACAAAATGTGAAACAAAACATTGAATTATTAGTTTTGGTGCTATTGTACAGGCACAGTTTTGATTAGAAAATTTTGTTTTCCCTGACTGGGCTGGCTGCATTGATGCTTATTGATGGAGAATAATCCAACAGTGAAGAACTATGATTTAATAAGAAATGATTCAACTTATTTGCCATGAGTATTGGGTCTGACACAGCTTCTCTATTTGCATCCAGTTTAATAAAATGAGAGTAATCAGCCATTTGAAATAGCACATTTGCAGTCATCTACATTTAGATAAGTTAGATATTGGGTGTGTCAAATTGGGTTTGGTTAATATTGTACATTGGTTTACTTAGTTCCTTTCTTTAATGCTGAATTATACCAATCTGCACATCAAATCCCCCCCCCACACACAGCCAAAATACAAAATGTATTAAAGCAGCAAATGGACAAACCATTGTGCTTTGGATGCTCTGCCTCTTCATCATGGGAGAGGGTGAAGTCAGACATAAACAGACATACATTTATACTGGCTTCCTTAAAGGAACATAGGAACAGTATTCAGTTTAATTTACAAAGCAGTTTATATTTCATAGCACACTAATTCAAATATTCAAAACATGTTGCTCTATAAATACAAGCATCTTAGTTGTATCCCAGCCAAAAGAAGGAATCTTTGCAGGAAATTATCCAACATTTTCCCCCAAAAGGATTTATGGTATTACTATTTCAGTTAATCCTTCTATGTTGAAGTGGAGGGGGCGGGAAGAAATAAATTTATAATGGAAAATATTAGAAATACTCAACACAGTGAGATAACAGGATAGAAAGAGGGTCAGCGTAAATGAAATACACCAGTATCAGGATCCAAAAAAAAAATGCAGCAGAGAGTAGAAAATAATGTGGAGAGGAGGATCTATAGAGATGGCAGCAATCATAACGTGTTTTTTTTTCAATTCAAGATACTTTGAGGCCTGGAGGGGGTGACATTGACCCTTTAATTCAGCAAATCCTACACACAGTTCTTATTTTACCTCCCTTTTTTGGTTGGGAACCAACTAGAGAAGTTATTAAATATTACAATTGTTATACTATGAAATCTAAATGGCTTTGTAAATAAAACTGAATATTGTGGCTACAGCAGCATCGGCCAGGATGCAAGGTAGTACCTTTCAGTATTACTGCAAAATGGTGCAGTATGCAGCAGGAAACAATATAATTCAATGGCAATTAAGCCCTTTTGTCATACATTATTTTGTGACATGTCATTTACTGCAAGGTGCTGTGCTGCATCCTGGCTGGCTATGCTGTAACTCCCTTTAAAAAAGCCAGTATAAAATTATGTACTTTGTCTCTGAATCCATTCCCACCCCAATGAAGAGCAGAGTGCCTCAAAGTACCATGGTTTGTCTGTGTTGTGCTTTAATAAATGTTGTAATATGGTGTTTACTGCATTTTCTGTGGATTTGGTCTGATTCATTAGCTGTTTAGCAGTTACATCCTTTTTGGGGTATGGAAAACGAAAGATTGGAGGAGTTTATATGTACAAAGTGTAACTATATCAAAGTGCTAGAGGAAGAAATCAAGGGACTGAGAGAAACTAGCACTGGGACTGAAAGTATTTAGAGACTTGATAGCATGTTTAGACATGTGACAAGTGGGGCACATAGTGGTACTGAATGCCTACCGGTTAACAACCAGGACAAAATGAATGAACACAAGGGGGAGAAAAGGAACAGAAAGACAGTTGACAATGACAGTGAGGAGGATTCTTTTTTTTTTTTATTAACCATCTTTATTGAATTTTCTTTTTTTTTTTTGAAAAAAAAAAACAAAAACAGAAACATACGACAGACATACAACGACCCCCCGGGTCAGTGAGGAGGATTCTGATGATTTATCATCTTGGACAATGGTAAGGAAGAAGGGACCCAGGAAAAGAGGAAGGAGGCCAGATAAGAACATAAGAAATGTGTTGGCAGATGGGGACTGTGTGGTCCATCTAGCCTGCTCAAGGATGCAGACAATTCAATTGAGTTGGTAAATAGATTTTGGCCTTTAGTGGAATCTGATGAACAAATAGAATCCTTAGATCAAGAAATGAGCAGTGTAAATCCAGAACCAAAAATTGTGGTTACTGGGGACTCCATATTAAGGTTCATGGATACAATTATGTGTAAAGGGAGAAAGGACAGGACTACAGTAAGCTATCTACCTAGAGCAAAAGTAGCGGACATAAAGAATAACTTAGATGGATTGCTAAAAGGCTTTCTGGTAAATCCTATCATGGTGCTACATGTGGGCATGAATGGCGCTGGGCACAGACTTGATGATGACATCAAAAAGAACTTTGAAATCATAGGTGAAAAGCTAAAGGAAAAGGGAAGCAGAGCCATAATTTCAGAAATACTGTGTGTTCCCAGAGCTGGGGCTGGTAGAACTAGGGCCATAAGGAAAATGAACAACTGGTTGAAAACTTGGACTAAAAAGGAAGAGGTTTTTCTGTCAACAGTTGGTGCAAATTTTATAACAAGTCAGGCCCGTACAGAAAGGATGGGCTGCGCCTGAATAAGTATGGGGCTAGACTATTAGGTGACTGCTTAAATAAGTGCTTGGACAGGTGTTTAAACTGAGCAAATGAAGCAGACCAAATCCACAGGTGTTTAAACTGACTGGTGAGGTGTTTAAACAGATTGTTGAGGGGGCCTGGGGTGGGTGTGACACTACACATAGAAATCAGATATATAATTAAGGCCCAGTAAAAGGAAACTGGAGGAAATTGGACAGTAAAGGATAAATAAATAATAAGGAATGGGCGTGTCTTTTGTTGAATGTAAGAAGCCTTAAAAAACAAGTTTGGTAAGCTAGAGGTATTACTGCATAATGAAAAACCTCACCTAACAGGCATTACAGAAACATGGTGGTCTGCAGAAGATAGCTGGAGTAAAGAAATAAATGGGTATAAATTATCTAGGGAGCATAGAATGGGACAAAAAGGAGGCGGTGTCACCATGTACATAGCTGATTATCTATGGACAGAAGAATTTCGAACAACCAGAACTGAACAATACTGAGTCCATCTGGGTTAAAGTGGGGAATAAATAAGTCAGACTATATAATCCTTTGCTTAACATACAGATTAACAAACCAATAAATACGTTCTGATAATTTATTAATTAACCTTGTTGGTGAACTTATAGAAAAAAAATAAAGTAGTCCTCATGGGAGATTTAAACATCCCAGGTGTAGACTGGGAATCTGTGCATGAGGGAAGTAACCAGGATAAGAAACTAGCTATTGGATTTTTAATTCTGAACCTGGAACAACATGTTCAACATCCAACAAGAGGTAGAAGCATCTTAGATGTAATTTTGAGTGACCTTGGTGAAGACTTGTTCAAATGTAATGTTTGCGAGCCTCTTGGTGATAGCGAATGTGACACTTCACCCATCTACTTGTTGTTATATTGTATCACATTTGTGATATAAATCTATAGGCCCATGGGAAAAAGAGGCCTGACCTTTTGATCCCAAAGCAGTTGCTTGCTATAGCTATATAACTAGTTTCCTTTTCTGTGCTGACACATAGTTGCAAGACTTCCTGGGGCTATAGGGACACCAGGTTATCACACATTGTAAACCATTCATTTACTTTGAGGTCCAGGAACCAGAATGCATTTCACGACCTATTGGGAGGAAACAAGTTCTGAACTGCTACCTGTTACATCTCTCACCACTCGGATAGAAATAGTTGTCAGGAAGGTGCTCTGGAGATCAAAGGGGAATGCTATGCTCAAAGAGACTGTCATAATTTAATATTGCTATCTTTGCAGATTTCAATCAAGCAGTAAAATGACATCCTTTTGGATATACTTGGTCCTGTTACAAATTAATTATAGGACTAACAGTGACCTCATGAGCTGAGACCTCACAGGATGGGAGGGACATTTTGGATTATTATCAATCTGGCTGAAAGGAGTTTGATCTGCTATCTCTGGACTCCTAAGAGAACACACACTTGTGTTCAGGACTTAAGGGCACTTCTGTCAAGAGTAGGTAATACCCAAATGAAAACTGAGTTAGAACTAGCAATTCAAGTACCAGGCATTTTGTTTCTGTAATTTCCATTTCTTTTGGACTGTAAACATGTATGTATATATGTTCTATGTTTTGTATGTATTTACTATTTTTTTAACTTTAGTAAATATGTTGGTTTCCTTAATGCTGCCTGAGTCTTTTCTCATTCTGCATGTGAATGCTGGAACAGTGCTGATAATTTAGACATAACTGTTAAAGGGCTTAAAGCGTGTTACTATTTGTACTAAGGTAAGAAACGTACCTAAGTCTCTATTGAGTCCAAGGAAGAATTGTGAACCAGGTAGGTGCCCGCTGGGTTAAGTATTGCACTGCATTTCCCTGAAGAGGGTGTGGTATTTGATTCTGTTAACTGGGCATGCTAGCAAAAAGGGTTCATTTTTGATCTGAGGACTCAAGACTAGTAGGTGTTCGAACTCAAAACAGACAGGAGGGTTACCCTGTTTGTCTCCTGTTCACATATTGCACCTTGAGATTTGGCACTGTGGGAGCAGAGGGCCCACCCTATGGAATGCATTTGTGACATTGACCACTCAATGGTAGCATTCAGCATTACAAGGGAGATAGTGAGAAATATGGGAATATCAAAAAGGAAATGCTACAACAGGGCTAACTTTGCATCTGTGAGAAATGAATGCAAAAAGTGAGCCTGGACAAATAAGATGGAAGGGAAAGATTTGGATGGTATGTGGCAAGTCCTTGTCACTAAAAGTATATCACCTGAGGATAGGTTTGTACCAGTGGTTGCCAAATACAAGAAAGGAATGATACCAGTATGGTTATCCAAAAACCTAACAGTACACATAAATAAAAAGAGGAAGTTGTTTAAAAAAGCAAAGTTAACAAATGACCCACAGCTGTGGGAGCAATTCAAGTGTGAAGCTAGGAGGTGTAAAATAGAAATTAGAAAAGCAAAAAAAGGAAAAAAGAACTATATATACAGTAGCACAAGGCTCTGAAAACAATACAAAACCTTTTTGGGCATATGTAAGATCTAAAAAGGGTGGAGACAGAACTGTAGAACCACTATTGGAGGATGACAGGAAGATTGAGAAAGAAAGGGAAATTGCAGGTATTCTAAACACTTTTTTTGGCTCAGTTTTTCAGAAGTCAGAACTGTTATGGTGCAGTAGTTATTCCTGAAGGAGTAACTGCTTTTACAATGGAAACAATGGAAGTAGTAATACTGCTCAAGCAATAAATGTGAATAAGGCTCAGGGAACAGATGGTTTGCACCCTAGGATGTTGAGATAACTGGGAATGACATTGGCTGACCAATTGACAATGATCTTTAATAGCTCCCTGGAACTAGGGCAAGCTCCATTAGATTGGAAAAAAAGCAGTAGCTTCAACAGTATTTAAAAAGGGTAAAAAGAGCGACAAATCTAACTACAGACCAGTAAGCATAACATCGATTGCTAGGAAGCTTTTTGAAAAAATTGTAAGAGAAAGAATAAATTCACAGATGAGAACATATGTCCCAGATATTCAAAGCAGTTGCTCATGGTGCAACTGAGTTGCACCAGCGCAAGTGTGGACTTGCACCAAGGAGCGATATCCAACGGGAGCCAGTGCGCAGCACAAATCCGATTATGCCAATATGCAACTATAATGAATGCAGGCTCAAGTGCAAGGGGGGCGTGCCCATGAATATCCAGTGCAGTGCAATATTCATCTGTGAAACTATGGCACAAGTGTGGAGCAAGTCAGAGATGAGCTGAGCAGACTTGTTCCTACTGTATAAATACAGGGTGCAAGCAAACAGAAAGCACCTGCACCAGGTGAGAGGGAGTGAGAGAGAGAGAGACAGAAAACAGACAGACCAGGACAGACACAGAGGGAGAGGGACAGTGGTGGCAGTGAAGAGGGAGACAGCGGCAGAGAAAGAGTGTGAGGGATAGGCAGACACACTGCCAAGCAGTGCACCAGGGTGGCACACAGCCAGCAGCAGCCAACCTCCCAGGGGAATAGTGGACAGCAAGGGCCATGGATAGTGTGTCCTTCATGATGGAGGCCATAATGAGGGGTGTGAGGGGGCAGGAAGAACAGCAATGTGGCCATGGAAGGGCCCGTTGGCTGTATGTCCGACACAGGTGGTACCACGCCCACATCACCTTCGAGCAGTACAGTGACACGGAGATTGTGGGCTGGTACCACCTGAACAGGGCCACTCTGAGGCAGCTCTGTGAGTTGTGCAGTGAGGAGATGCAGGCACCCATCAGTCGGAGCCATGCCATGTCCGTGGAGATGAAGGCGACAGCCGTCATGTGCCAGCTCACCACAGGCACCTTCCAAAGACCAACAGGTGACACGACAGGCATAACCCAGTTGGCCACGTCCCACCTCCTCACACAGTTTCTCAATGCTCTGCTGCCACGTGCTTCAGAATACATCCATTTCACCAGCACACAGGTGGAGCATACAGCAACCATGCAGGACTTCCACAGGGTAGCACTTATGCCTGGCGTGATTGGTGCAATTGACTGCACCCACATGGGCATCTGCATGCCACCTGGCCCCGAGGGTGTGGCATTCATCAACAGGAAGGGGAACTCGAGTGTCAACTGCCAGGTGGTGTATGATGCCACAGGGTGCATAACCAATGTCTGCGCCACACACCCTGGGAGTGCACATGATGTGCTCATCTGGCACAGCTCTGTGCTGTGCCACAGGTTTGAACATGGGGACATCCCAGCAGGTGACCTAGTGGGTGAGTATAGCATGGGCAAGGGGCGATGGGCAGAGCATACCTTGGGATGGGGGAGGGCAGGATGTGAATGTTAGCATGGGCACCAGGGACAGGCAAGGGGGATCAGTATAGAATAGCAGAGGACTAACCATGTCATTATCCACACAGGGGACAGCACCTATCCACTGCGGCCCTGGCTGCTCACCCCCTACCGGCACCCGTCATCCACAGCAGAGGACCACTACAACGAGGCACACGCCAGCATGCACAACATCATCAAGTGAGACTTTGGCATGCTGAAGGCATGTTTCCATTGGCTAGACAGGTCAGGCGATGTCCTACAGTACAGCCCCTCAAAAGCCTGTGGCTTATTCCTGGCCTGCCGCATACTGCACAACATGGCCATTGACCATGGAATAGTTGTCGAGGCTGATGACGGTGACAGTAGTGGGGATGATGGAGGCAATGGGCCAGAGGAAGGTGGACAGCCACCCCCTGGGTGGAGGGATCCCCGGCTGATCCAGCTGGCGAGATGTCACCGGGACACCATAGCATGGGAGCACTATGGTGCACACAGGTAGGTGGTGCAATACACATGCATAGGCCACACAAACAGGTATAGCACACATGCAGGGGCATGCATGGCAATGGTCATGTACACACTGAGGTGGGAAGCAGGGGTAAGGGTGATAGGGGCACACATCCACACACAACCAAACACAGCACCCTTCACAGCCCCCCCACAAACACACTGACACACACAGGCGTGGGTATGTGGTGTGGATCAAATGCATCGCACCGGTGCACAGGTGCACCCAGTACAAGACTGCTGTCATCATGCCCACACCACACAGCCCAGTGGCTGGACAAGCATGCACACAGGCAGCATGTGGTGTGACACACAGGCACCACACCTGAGGTAGGCACACACACACCGCCCATGTGCACACTGGGCAGCAGCTGCAGACTGCAGGTGGTGTGGCCTGCACATCAGGTCCACTGCATGGACCCATGGCCACCACTACCATGGGGGTGGCTGAACCCAGGCTGATCGGCAGCCACAGGCTGTGCATCAGTCATGGGGGGTGTGCAAGAGCACCCCAAGGGTGGAACCACGGGACCGTGTCTGCACGAGGGTGTCAAGTCACCCAAACAGCACAGCCCTGGGTGTGCCTGAGATGCTGACATCTGAGCCTGGTGTCGACTATGCAGGGGTCACCCAATGCCAAGTACGCAGGGTGGACAGTGCACTGTGAGGAGTCAACTGTGACCGGCCACTCCCTGGGGCAGCCAGCAGTGCAAAGCCATCTGAGTTTGCAGTGGCAATACAATCCATGGATGCAGTTGTGGTCTCCTGCATGTGCTGCATCCCTGCCAGGATCTGCGCAGTGCCCCTCTCCTGCTGCTCGGCTAACTGGCGCACCTCTGCATGCAGTGCATGCACCCCAGTGGTGAGCAGCATCTGTTGTTGAATGGATTCCCACAGCAAACGGGTGTGCTCAGCCAGTGGGTTAGTGTCCTGGGGCTCCAGGGCTGGATCCCTATCCCCATGTGGTGACTGGCCATGCTACACAGCCCCCCTCTTTGGTGGACGCTGTACAGTGGGGTCTGCAGGGGATTGGGTATGGCAGGCACACCAGTGGTGGACCCTGTGTCTGGCTGCCCGGTGGTACCTGCAGCCTGCTGCTGTCACCCGTCCAGCCACTGCACACCACCCAGCACCTGCGTGGCTGCATCACCTCCACCGCAAGGCACAGCCAGGGCAGCACACATTGCTGCACCCACAGTGGTGGCAGGCAGCTTGTCCACCATTTGCAGAGCACTGGGCATGCTGCCTGTGTCAGTGGCCAGCAGTGGCATCTCCCCCACAATGGTGGCCATGTTGTCCAGGATGAGTGTTACATCATCATCAGTGTTGGACCCCACCCCAATCTGTGCCTCTGTGCACAGGACCCCAATGCTGGCATCCTGCAGGAACACATCCAGGGCCTCATCCAACCCCAGGTCCAGGACATCTGCTTGCATAGCTGTGGTGAGCTGCAGCCTATCAAGCCCCTGGATGCCCATGGAGGTGGAAGGCTAGTCCTCCAGGGCCGGTCCAGTGGCCATGGCTGCTGCTGCCGCCAGTGCCCCATCATCTGCATGGAGGCATGCTGGTGCTGCAAGAGAAAGAGAGGCATGCTAGTGATGCATTGCCCACATGTGCCCCCCCACACTGCCACTGCATGTGTCCTGCAGCATGGCATGCACTTGGGTGTGCACACATGCACGACATGCATGCTGGCTGCATGCACACCAGCATGGCTGTGTATGCACCCTCCATGCCCCCAGCTGTGCATGGCTGACATACTTACTATGCAGTGATGGGCTGCCACCCATCTGGAATCTGCCGCCAGGCACACAGTCCACAGTGCTGCAGTGCATGGTGGCTGCCAACACCTCCTCCTGCACTGTGAGTGGTGGTGTATCTGCAGACCCCCCTCCAGGGGCATTCCAGGATGCACGGATGGCCGCTACCTTCTCCTTGATGTGCCTCTTGTCCATGCCCACCTTCTTCCTGCACTCCAATATCACTCCTGCACTGACCACTGGTGGCTGCCCTGCTGGTTGATGCATGCTGCCACCTCCTCCCAGGCCCCAGCTCTGGCCTGTGGTGTGCCTGTGGCACCACTCAACAGGGGCCCCCTGTCAAGGTAGGTATCAAACAGGGCCTCTGTCTCCACCTTTGTGAAATTGGGCCTGTGCTTGCGAGCAGAACCACGCTCCTCACCCTCCTCACATTCTGGCATATTGCTTCCTGTGGACATGGACAGCACAGTGTGCCAGTGGCAGCATCACTCTGTTCTGTCCCACCCTGCTATGCCTGCGGCTCCCAGTGAGCTGCAGTGGCAGGCACAACTTACCCCAAAAGGATGCAATACTGGTCCATGGCCTGTGCTGTTCCATGGCACTTATGTAGTGTAACACATGCAAATGAGCTTTGGCATAACGGTAATGACATGCTAATGCCCCCAGTGCACCATGCATTGGCTGATGAGCTCATTTGCATGTGGCATTTGAATATCACAGTTTTGCTCTGTGTGCAATGGAATTGCTCCGGAGCAAGTCGCAATGCAATGCGCACGCATTTGCGGTGCTCAGGCCTGCATTGCACATGCACTGAATGGTAACATAGTGTCAATTTTGCACTGTGCACCAACTGCATGATGGATGGCATGATGCAAGCTGTGCCAGGCCTGCTATCGTGCACATGTGCACTGCACAGTGCGGGCAACCCTGACCCCTGCTGTGACCCCTGATCCCTGGGTCACCCCCTCACCCATGAACCCACCTAGCCATGCCCATACCATGCATCTCTGAGACTGTGCAATGGGTGGACATAGCACATGTTCTCTCACATCACACATCTGGCACATGTCGTGGCCACATGTGCTTACTGCCGCCTATTTGCTTACCAGCTACAACTCACAGCATGGTGCAGCAAAGGGCACTGAGGGCACAAAACTGGACACAGGTTGAGCTGGTGAACCTGGTCACCTGTGTCCAGCCCCACGCCCCCCAACTGTTTGGCCAGACACCCCTGCAGCAGCCCACGGTTGTGGTGTGGCATGAGATTGCTGCCACACAGCAGCAGCGGACTGGGGTGGCCTGGATGGGGCAGCAGTGCCACCACAGATATGGTGACCTTGTGAGGAGGGACCCAGAGTGCCTTTCAGAGGCTGGACATATATGTCAGGTGTGGGGCTGTGCCACAGCCAGGTGAGTACACCCATATTGCATGTGTGACCTGGTGCTGTACTGTGGTGTTGGCTAGGCTTCCTGGAATGCCCTGCAGAGCAGTGCACTGCCATCATGCACATTGTGGGGTGGCAGTGCCGGTCACTGCTTGCATTGCGATGCAGCTGTGCAGGACATGTCCGACAGGAGCTCACCCTGTGCACAGGGGTGGGGGGTGGTGGTCAGCTGTTGTGGATGTTTACTGATGTCTGCCTGTCTATGTTCCATTCCCAGGGCCTGAGAATTGCCAGAGGGCAGCAGTGGTGGCAGCAGTGGCAGTGGCAGGTCAGCAGGCTGCAACAGGACATGGAGGTGGTGCAGGAGCAGCTCCAGCACCAGCGGGGCCATGGAGGGCAGGTAGGCACTGTCATGATTCTTCATACATTACATGGGGGGTGTTGGGGGCATGGGTGCAGGCATGGCCACCTGTGCCATGTGTCATGGCAGCTGTGTGTGTTGCACTGTGCGTAATGCTTACCACTGTGGTGCATCCATTGGACACGTGTGCCAGCTGCTGGTGGGGTGGAAGTGCACCCCGGCTGCCACTGACGTTGCTGTGGTGCTGCCAGTGCACTGTGCCATGTGGCTGTCATTACACAGTCTGGTGGCCATTGTGCAGTGGGGACCACCTCTGTGTACTGTCATGGTGTGCAGCGTTGCTGGCAGGTGTTGGCCTACCCTCCTGCGGGTGGTCGGTACGGGCCCTCCGGGGGGGATGTTCCCACTGCCATTGCGCGCTGTGGGTGGGTATGGTTCCTTGGGACATTGCACTGATCACCTGTCCTGTCCTTTGTCATAGGTGTCCAGCATTGCAGACGAAGGCCCGTGTACTGCTGGCTGCTCCGGGATCTGATATTAATAATGTCCACCACTATGGAGGCTGTGCTACAAATACGCTGCATGCTGCTGGAGGATCAGCAGCGGCAAGAGCACCAAGGGGCGGCAAGCCATGGCCACCAATGAATGGGCCCCAGCATTCCAGTTTTCCCTGCTGTACCTCCCCCTACAGTGCCTCATCCCACTGTATAGTCCCTGTTCTCTGTCCCCTTCCCTCGTTTTCCTACCCTTTTCCACCCCTTTGTTGCTGTATATAGTTTTTTGGAAATATATCTAGTTTGACTTACAGTACCTGCCTGTGTCAGTGTCTGCTTTGCAGGTGGCATGAGGAGCCACGCTGCAGTGGCCCAGTACCTGTCTGTGTGGTGTGCATGTGTTGGGGCATGTATTGTTCTTCTGTGGTTCACTGCTGTGTGCTGTGGTGTGTCCCACTGTGGTGGTGTCCCTCCCCACGGTCGATGGCTGTGCCCTGGGGTGCCCATGGGGTGGCTGTCAGGGGTGTGTGGTGGGTGTGTGCATGGTGATGGCACACGGCCATGGTCTTTGGTCGGGTACTGGCCGCATGCTGTGTTGGGGCCCCTGCTTGGTATTGTGCACCATCCCATGTGGTCTGCTATGCTATGTGGCTCCTGGCATGTTCCGTGCCTACTGTGTGGGCCGCCTGTGTGTCTGTGTGGTGCATGTGTGTGTGCTTAGCTGTGTGGTCCTGGGTGTGGCCTGCTCTGGTCTGGGTGTCTCGGGGGGGCATGGTCTGCAGCCTGCAGGGGGGCTCCCTTGGTGGCCCTCCATTGGCCATTGGCACCTCCTGTTACCTACTATCTGTGCCACTATTGTGTTCTATGGGGTCTGGGTGCCTGTGTGCACCCTGCTGTGCCCTGCTGGTGGTGGCCTCCTATGGCCTGTCACTGTGCTTCCCTGGCTCTGTCCCTGGGTCTCTTCTCTGTGCCATGCCCTCCTCTATTGCTCTGCTGCTCTGTTCCCACAGTTGCACTGGGGCATCTCTTTTTGCACCATGCTGCAACTGTGTTTGTGCCATGGTGCATCTCTGGTTGCACCATGACGCATGCCTGGTTGAGCCATGGCACAACTGTGCCATATTCAGCCAGGTTGCGCTGGCACAGTGCAGCTACCACAACCTCTGAATATGGCTCCTGTTGCACCACAGTGCATCAGATTTGCACTGAGCCAGACTTGCTCTGGCCTTTGGCACATTTCTGAATATCTGGGCCTTGAGATGTAATGCAGCAAAGGTATAGGCAGGGAAGGTCATGTTTAACTAATTTGATGAACATTTTTGGAAAAGTTAGTAGGGCTGCCAATATAAACAAACCAGTGGACATGATTATCCTGGACCTCAGCAAGGCATTCGGCACAGTACCACATATGGAGTTAATTAAAAACATATTGTGTAATAGCTTTAAATATAGATTAAGTCATGGCTGAAGAACAGGGTGCAGACAGTCAAAATGAATGACTTTGAATTAATAGAAACAGAAGTGACAAGTGGGGTTCTCCAGGGGTCGGTTTTGGGGCTGACCATTGTCAATATTTATATACGGGATATGCAAGTGGGTGAGGGAGCATAGTTAGCAAAATCTGCAGATGATGCAAAACTGGGCTGCATTGCTGACACCGAACAAGGCACCACAATGTTACAGGAAGATTTAAATAAATTGTACACATGGTCAGTAGTGAGCAAAATTAACTGCAACCCAGACAAGTGTGTGGTAATGTACTTTGTACTAACAAAAAAAGCTAGGTATTTTATGAATGATAAAATGCTACAAACTTCTGACTGTGAAAAAGACCTCAGTGTTATAGCGGAAAATACTTTAAAATTTTCAAAACACTGTTAAAAAAACAATTTCAAAGTGCAACAGGATCTTAGGGTGTATAAGAAGGAACCTTACATGTAGGGAGAGACAGGTGGTGTTGCCATTGTACAGGTTATTGATCTGTTCAGACATGGAGTACTATGGCCTTGTATGGAACCCACTAAATAAAGGTAATATCAAAAAGCTGGAGGGAGTGCAGAGGAAGAGGACTACTAAAATTGTTGAGGGGATGGAAGCAGTAGAATAGATGCTTTGGGACTATACAAACTTGAACTTAGGAGACTTACAGGTGATATGATACAAATTTGTAAAGCTCTAATGAACGATGATCTGAAGTCATGCCTGAACATTGAATTTATAAAAAATGAAAGAACAACCAGATGTCACAAACTACAGTTAAAGGATCACATTTCATTACTGAAAGTAGAAGAGCATGGTTCTCACAGACAGTGGTCAGAATATGGAACAGTTTACCCTCAGTGGTGGTTGAAAGCAATAGATTAAACAGCTTTAAGGTACATTTAGACAAGCATTTAACAAGTATGGGCATCAGCAGTTACTCCCATTGAGAAATGGCAGACAAGCTAGAAAGGCAATTACCTCCTCATCTGAATTTTCCTATGTCCTTATGTTCCTATGTTCTTCTATGTCTAACGTGCAGTTTGCATTTCTACATATATCAATGTACATACTGTATCCTGATTCTTCAGCAACCCCTTCCCCCAAAACTTTTTTTAGTAGTTCAAGATGTTATATTGTGAATGCTTGACAGTTCTAAAAAGGAATTTGGTGATTATTTAGCAGTAAACAGAAGGTTATTAGATGATTAATGTTCTCAGTTTTTCTTCTAGACTTGAAGGGGCCAGTTTTTGCCTTTCTGTACTCTTTTCCAGTGACAAGCTGTCATATAGATTCCACAGTAAGGTATTTTGAGGCCAGAAAATTAGGAGGGGTGATCATGTGACTGTTCTGGCAATGTTTCTCACTTTTGCTTCTATCTGACATGTTTCTAAATATGGTTCGCTCCATGGTCATGGAAATTTATGTTTACTGTATTATGAATTATTAATGCCTATGAATATAATTTAATTTAAAAATGTTATCATGGGCAGAGTTATAGTATGAACACAGAACTTACAACGTAACAAAGAACTGAGTTGTTGATAATTATATTGGATAACATTTTTTTTGCAGGGACTCCGACTTTTAAGAACAACTACTTTATACTGTCACAGAGCAGGAGCACTTTTGACATTTGTGAAATGTATTGGAACTACTACTACTACTGCAGCTGTTTTATAGCTGACTCTGTGATGTACTGTGATGCCACCAGCTTTGTACTATTTTAGTAGTGGCATGTCTCCAGGTATCCTGTAAAAAAGGTTGAGCACCTACAAAAATGGTGACTCAATTATGGCACCTGTGCCAGGGCTACCTGGCAGGGTAGCAACCGGATACTAGGGTGGGGGAGGTATGGTGAAGGGAAATACATACATATACAGGTGAACGGGGGGTTGAAAGGGGAGGGAAGGTATGTAGGAGGGGGTGTGGCAGGCAGCTGCCGAGCTGGACCGCTAGCATTTTGGGGTGAGTGATCACTTGGGAGGTGCAGGGTACAGGGTTCAGGTCCAGTGCGGTGCATTTTTATTTTTGCCGGCAGCTGGCTTTTTGTTTTTACAAGTATTTCACCCCCCCCCAACATGTACCCTACTGGAGTTGAGAATACTTTAGTATTGAGGTGTGGGTGGTGGTGCAGAAGGCGCAGCCCCCAGCATTAAAAAACACACCTATGGATCTCAGGTGCCCTCTTCCCAGTCGCCGTGAGTATGCATCACCAAAATTAATTGTTGGTGATGTACACTCGCTGTAAGGGCGATAGCTATTCCGCGATCGTCATTATGACATAGAACCAAGTCTCTATAACTCCACCTCTTGATGAAGCTTTTTAATGAGTGAAGTGCCAGGGCATTTGAACCTTCTCCTTAGAGTAATTGTATGTCTTAGGTCAGTGTATTTCATTTGTGCACTTAGTCAGTAAACTTTGATGTGGTTTTATACATGCAACTTCGAGCAACTGCAATGCAGTGCAGCTAATATAAACATTACCACACCATATTCTTGGACTGACTGACATTTTGGCTTACAGTGTGAGCCCCATTTTGGATTCTTTAAGCACTGACACAGCACATGGACACTGGTCCCCTTGGGCATGTGTGACTGCATATGTAGAGGCCTTTACTGTGTTTGAAATGTTTTTGTTATACTTGTTATGAGTAGCAATAAAGGATTTCTTTCAATATAATTTAAGCCTCAGTGAGGTGAAATAAAATTTCACACAAAAGAATTACAGATCATGACTCACAAAATGGCTGGCACGTTCTTTACAGCGAGACTCAAACAGTACAGCACATAGCAGTTCTGTTGAAATCGCACTGCCTCAATCTCCTCAGCCACCATGTGAGTTGTGATCTCCACTTGCTCCACAACTACAATATCTGTGCTGTATTTGTGCAAACTGTCAGGAAATACATTAAGATAATAACAACATGCAACTTTTAAGGCTTTTTGAAGCTTTTATTAAATGCAACCAGAAATTATAACCACAACAAAAAATACAAAAAGGGATTCCTTTATTTAGTTTGCAATAAATTTCTTTGAAAAACAGAAACATCACTTAAAAAAATTAAATACAATAAATAAAATTTTATTCAAAAACTACTCAACAGAATACCATTTTATTTGAAAACTACTCAACAGAGTACTTTTTCTTTGCTTTCTTAGTTGTAAATTTATCATGTTCCTTTATGTTTCAGAGGTGGTTTGATCCCAATGTAAAGTGTCTCCTGAGCACCCATAGAATGTCACTTCTTAAGTTCTCTGGTATTCCTCTTTTGCCTCTGCTGCCATCCCAGTTTACACGTTTTTCCCCATCTGAGATACTGGTTTAGTGGTACTAGATGGTGAGAAACTAGTGCAGTTAGTCAACCTGCCCTACCACCAGCCAATGTGACCAGTTCAAGTTATTTGTTGTCACTAATAGTGACAATTTAAGTGGTTGGTAAAGTCTCATAACCTTCTGTAACTGAATATCCAGTAACAGGGTTTGCAACTGGGTTGAGGTCTTGGCATGTGGGGCAGCAGGTGGGGGCCAAGGTCTGGGTATGTAAGTCAGAAGGTGTTACAGTTTCTAAATCAAAGATACAAGGGGGAAGTGATTATGAGTGGGGGTAGCAGCAGGATGGAGAGTGGGAGAATGGGTAAACAAGTTATCTGGACTGTTGTCTGTGTGGAACACATGATTATTTGTTTTGGAAACAGCAGCTGTGTGAAGGAGCTTGATGATGATGTTCTCTCTCTTGTAAAACCAGTGCCTTTAGTGTGCTCTGCAGCTGGGGCCACATATCCAGCATCTTGTCCAGTTTTTTGTAGCAATCATGGACCTCCTGCAGTTCAAGCTAGGTCAAACTCAGCTGTTCAAAGGGGTTGTGCATGGTCTTCCTTAGTGTTCAGGTTGGTGTTTGACTCCTTAAATTGTCATGGTCCATAGGTTGTGGTACCCCACGAGGTACCAGTATGGGCAGAGTGGGCATGAGTAGATCTCTTTGAAGGCCATCAGTTGCAGACAAGGTGGCAGGTGAACTTGGTGTATTAATAGATTCTGGATCCAACTCTGGTACAGGAAGGTTTGTTGGCAAATCTAGCATTTCTTCATTCTCATATAGGTACAACTCATCCATCTCCAAAAACTTATACTAGAAAAACATTCAAACAAAATGAGCAGGGACAGTGGTTTACCGTGATGGAGAAAACGCAAATTCCATTTTGCGGATTGACAAAACCAGTATTGTCACAGGTGTCTGCAAGGCCAAAATCATTTTTTTACCAGTGTTGGCTTTGTGACCTGTATTTAACCATTTTTTTCACTCTGCTAACATGAATTTTCACATTTCTACCTCTGCTGTTGCATATCTACACTTGTAGCTATTAAGTTACTTTAGAAGCTATGATGTGTGAAGGCAGTAGATGCACTACATCCCCTATCCCTCCCGGATAATGACAGGACCACTATGGCTCCCTACTCTTCTGGTGCAATGGGGACAGCAGTACTGTGGACCACTCCCTTGGGTGTGATTGGCAGCAGCACTGTGTGCCTCATACCTCCAGTGTGATGGCAGCAGCAGCACTGCAGCCCCATCCCTCCAGTGTGATTGCAGCAGCAGCAGCACTGCAGCCCTCATCCCTCCTGTGTGATGGTGGCAGCACTGTGGCCTCCATCCTTTTGGTGTGTTGGCAGCAGCATGATGGTACAGCTCTACAGCCCATATCCCTCAGGTGTGACAATGCAGAACATTAGACCACAGGACACTTGGGTACATTAAAATAACTAGCCATTAGAGATTGCCACCAGTCACCACACAAAGCAGATTAAGTTCCCACCCACATGACCTTTCTCGTAAGTCCTCATCCCAAGAAATGTAAATGAAGTCAATAATAAAAGCAAGTACAGCATTTCAAGAAAATTAGTTTATAAAGAGTGCAAAAGATTGCAAATCAAAAACATGTAAAAGTACAACAGCTGAAAAATGTGAACAAAAACAAAATCTAAGTGAAAATTTGCAGAATGTAGAAAACAGTGAATATATAATGAAACACAAGTGAACTGAAACCTAAATACAAGTACTTGAAGTGTCAAATGTGCAAATGTACATGAAATGTGAAAAACTGCAAAAACAAAACCTAGACAAAAATGTGCAATACAGTATGACAAAATATACACAGTGAAAAACACATTAACTAAAATGTAAAGTAAAGGAATGTGGAAAACAAGCCAACAAAATTATTGAAAATGTTTAAACCCTGTAACTAAATTAAATGTGCAAAACGTCTGTGGAAAACGTTCAAAAATCTAATCCTTTGACTTATTGTACATGAGCTGGGATAGCAATTTCATATTGTCTACTGGCAGGTTATGTCTTCGGTCTGTGTGGATCTGTCCATAGACTGAGAAGGATCTCTCCACATCGGCACTCGGCACAGGTATCCAAATCGCTTGCAGAGTGGCTTTGGCTAGTACTGGTAATTGTTGCTGCTCTGAAATCCAGTAGTGGCCAACATTAAAGTCCATTATGTCTGGAAGCTCTCCTATGTTCTGCTCAACATACATCTCCCAATCCTTTCGTAGTGC
Source organism: Neoceratodus forsteri (assembly GCA_016271365.2). Taxonomy (NCBI): domain Eukaryota; kingdom Metazoa; phylum Chordata; order Ceratodontiformes; family Ceratodontidae; genus Neoceratodus; species Neoceratodus forsteri. Next base: position 6,860,287 of record CM028129.1, read on the forward strand.
AGTTTGGTTGTGCAGTTTAAATATACCAACGTCACTGGAATAGTGCATGAAGTCCCTACTCAATTTGGGAAGGTTGTAGGGGGTTCAAAATATGGCAGGCTTTCAAGAACTCTGTGGCTGGGTTTGTTTCCATGTGTTTAGCCATTTTGTTTAAGGCTACTCTAAATGCCTTTTGGAACACTGCAATCTGTCCCTGCTTAACCTGTGGCCCAAGAGTAGCTAAGTATTCATCTGTCCTTTCTCCAAATGCTTCTGTTTTTGATACACCCATCTGAAACCTTTGTTTTATTCCATGAAGTGTATCATATATAGAAACAGCCAAGGTTTTTTTTTTTTGCTTTGTAGAAGCTTTATTATGATGATGAGGTCATTGCAGTTTTCAGAGATGAAGGCTGTGTGAATCTGCAGCTCTGTAAACCATTCATGGAAAAGTTTCCTCAATGAATTCATGGAGTTGCAATCACTTGTTCCTCCTGGAAGAAGTCTCTTAAGTGCTGAAGGTAAACTGAATGGTACTTAACTATTTTAATCCAAGTGTTCCAATGGGTTAAAAGAGGAACAGGAGGCAATATTTTCCTTTCTGCATCTCACCCCTCCAGGAATGCCAAGTGCTCTCTCTTGCATTTGGGCAACTGCTGGAATGCGTATTTCACAAGTGGCACAAGTTTATTGACCATTTCAAAATGGTCAATCCATGTGTCTCCCACCAAGGATAAAACATGTGCCCAGCAACCAATGTGGATCACATGGGCACCAATAAGGCCATATAAAACATCTTTGAAGCACTTCAGCATGTACCGCACATTATCACTGATGAAGGCAACTACTTGGTCCATCTCAACATCATATTTCTGCAATGTCTTTATAACACTTTGTGCAACAGTGGTGTGGTTCACCACTGTCAACTCTGTTGCGTCTGCAATGATAGATTTTCCACCCTGCATGACAAAAATTATGTTCAGTATACAGCGGGCATCTGCATTGGTCATCTCATCACATATTACAGAGAGTTTCTTCCCTTTCACAAGCTGTGAAATTTCCTCCTCCATTTCCCTTCTCAATTTGGGCAAGTAGTTCTGCCTTAAGGTGGATACCTTTGGGAGAGCACCGATCCCTTTAACGTTGTCCCCCATCCAGTCTCTTATGCATGGTTGATCCAACTTTTCAATGGGTATGTTTGCACCACACCAAGCCCTCAGTACACCCAATACAGTATTCTCCCATGCTGCAGCTACAGAAGTTGTGGCAGTAAAGCTGGTGTGAAGTGTTACCTGTCTGTTGTTATTCTTCTGGCTTGCATTCTTTGTATGTTTTTTTACTTTTTCAGTGATCCACCACTGTATCCTTCCTCACATAGTCAATGGGGTGATCACAAAAGCGACAAAACATTTTCCCTCCATCCAACTTGAATTGCAATGCACGGTCCTTAGCAGTGACACTGGAAAGTTTACCCATTTTGCTTGGTGTTGCCATCATGATGTGTAGTGCAGATGACTCCAAAGAACTAAAAAGTGGAACACAAGTTGGAGAGATATTAAAATGAGCTTTAGAACTTCTCATTAAAGCTTCAGAACTACTACATTAAGGATCAAAATCTCACAGATAATTTCTGCCCATGGATGAGAGTCTGGAGGAACAGCTACAGAAAACACGCTGACCTCAGCAGCTCACAATCCATACAAAAAAACAAGAATGCCAGAATCAGAATCTCACTGCTAATCCATGGTCAATTCATGGATGACAGTCAGGCGGAGCAGCTACAGAAATCAAGCTGATCTCAGAAGCTGTCACAGGCTTGACCATAATGCAAGAGTAGAATACTGACATCAGAATATAGCCCCAGTCACAGCTGATGAGAAATCCTGATGACATACAGGATCCCGTGTGCAGTATCCTGATGGACACCAGCCTGACAGGAGAAAAGTAGCATATGTGAGGAACCGCGACCCTTCCCCTAGTCAGGTAGAAGAACAGCAAGGCTAATGCAGAAGCTGGCTCACATGCTCCCATGTCATGGAGGGCTAGGCCACTGGCAACTTGGCCAGCATGGTGCCCCAACCCATGTTCTGTTCCCGGTAGGGGGAACTTTTTTGCCACCATTGTTTGCCTCCTGTAACATTCAACATCTACTCAGAGGTCCACTCCTCCTCGGAGCAGGTTTTCCCCCCACATTGCACTAAGACCTTGGCGGTCTCCCCGGCTCAGGCTTATTGAGTTCAAGAGAAATGTCAGCATTTCATAATGAGTCCTGTCCAGACCCATCCCTGAAACACCAGCTCAGTCAACTAAAACAAACCAAAACTTGATAAAACATATGAACATGAAAACCATACCATACCTTTCAGAGATGATTATTTTTAGCTGAAATTCACACTAAGAAGGAATGTTGAAGCCTAAAATCAGAAACACAACCACAATTATTATCTAAATAAAGACACTCACTCACACACACACTCACTCCCACACACACAAGTAAATGACACCTAGATAGACATGTCATCTGCCTCCTCTGCCGGGAGACAGAACCTGAAAGTTCAGCTGTGTGCCACCAGGACTAAGGTGTTACCAATAGCCATGGGTGCAGCCACCTACCCTGAAAGCCAAGTACATAAGCAGGAGTCCATATAGGTAGGGTCTTATTGCGATGGCCCAGTTTGCCATCCACACTCCTCAGTCCCTAGTTATCACCACCCACAAGAAACACACCTTTGTGTCAAATCACCAAGGGTGTATAAAACTTAAAGCAGCAGATCCCCACATGTTTGCATTTGGGGACAAGGGCTCTGAGTCAACATGGTGGGGTGTACTGACAAAACCCACTTCCATGGAGGATGTTGATGCAGACACCCTCCATTCATCCAACTCACTCATGGGAAACTCCTCACTGACTGGCATGTGGTACTCTCAGTGACTGCCACCAGGGCCATCACTGACAATGTGTCCAGCCAGGGTTGGTGTCAGTATCTCTGCAAGTAATTTTCAATTATTTTAATTGTGGTTGATGGTGGAGCAGTTACAAGGCAGCCCAACTTGCCACCAACACTCCAAACCTTTCAGCCACTAACCACCTGAAAATAAACACTACCTCGAATAGCTGCTGTTGACCCCAAACCCAACCAAAAAACTGAACCAGACAGTCTTGCCCACAACCCTGACCAAAAAAGTGAACCATGAGACATCCAAAAAACTTACTTTTTCAGTGGAGCAGCAGTGACACAATCACAGGACATGTTGCTGTTAGCAGGTCTGGAGTTCAGCCATCCACATCAGTCAACAGGCCAGGGTTGGGTGCAAGCTGAACAGCAGTATAGTCTGTAGTAGAGCACAGCCTTGAAAGCACCAAGAAGTGACTTCAACTTCCATCTCCAGGCAAAATGGAAACAGTGGTCTTTCCTCAATCAATGTTCAACAGTAGCACTGCAGCCCCCACCCATTCGGTGCGACAGCAACAGTGGCAGCACCACAGCCCCCACCCATCCACTGTGATGGCAACAGTGGCAGCACTGCAGCCCCCACCCATCCAGTGCAATGGCAACAGTGGCACCTCTGCAGCCCCCACACGTCTGGTGCAACAGTAACAGTGGCAGCACTGCAGCCCCCACCATTTGGTGTGACAGCAACAGTGGCAGCACTGCAGCCCCCACCCCTCCAGTGTGATGGCAACAGTGGCAGCTCTGCAGCTCCCACCCATCTGGTGTGACAGCAACAGTGGCAGCTCTGCAGCCCCACCCATCCAGTGTGACAGCAACAGTGGCAGCACTGCAGCCCCCACCCATCTGGTGTGACAGCAACAGTGGCAGCACTGCAACCCCCAACCATTCAGTGTGACAGCAACAGTGGCAGCACTGCAGACTCCACCTGTTCAGTGTGATGGCAACAGTGGCAGCTCTGCAGCCCCCACCCCTCCAGTGCAATGGCAACAGTGGCAGCTCTGCAGCCCCCACTTATCCAGTGTGACAGCAACAGTGGCAGCACTGCAGCCCCCACCCATCTAGTGTGATAGCAACAGTGGCAGAACTGCAGCCCAATGCCATGTACCAATCTGTCCAAGCTCAGAAGTGAAGCCAAACCACCAGACGCCAAGGTGGACTCTGTCATTTCAGTCCCTATCTAATATTTAGATGCCTGAATTGATTTATTTGTAAAAAAGTGCATCCAACTTGAAAAATCCACATATGATTAATGAGGATGCTAATGGATGCTAATGGAGAGATACAAACACAATCTCTGCCAAAGAATAAACCAATCCAGAATCGCAAAAACAGTAAATTGGGCACTTTCTGACTTGGTCTTCATGAAAATGGAGCCTCTTAGTTTTCATGACAGAGCTCAAACTCATGAAAGGAGTTCTACAAGCAGCAGTGAAACCATGACAACTGTGCAAATTGGCGATTTGTCTCTCCTATCCCTCCTGCAGTTAGCATAGGTAAATTAATCTTTGCACCTGATCACTAGTACAAATTGTTACATCCTCTGGAGCACCCGTAATTTTAATTATGGCGCTACTGAACATGACATATGCTTATTCATATTAAAACTGCAAGCTGATGACAATGTCTTGCCCCTTTCCCTTTCTCAATTGGCAGGGCAATAGTGGCCTAGGCACACCATGGGATTTATAATAAAAGGGCACAAAACTTCAATATCCAAGCATAAAGGCACTTGAAGAAAGGACAAGGTAGCATCATCAGTTCATGAGTGAGAGTGTGAGATGTTCACAAGCTCCTAAATTAATGAGCTGAGTACACCGGAGAATTTACCAGTTCGAGTGATTAAGTGCAAAGATTATTTATTTAATATAGTGCCCGTAGGGGGGAGAAGATAGATGAAGCCCCAATCTGTACAGTGGTCAGGGCTTCACCTCGGCCAGTAGTTCTCCTTTAAGAAATCACCATCTCTAGTTCCCCAACCCCATCCAAGCAAACAGACTGCCCTGTTGCCAAGGCAGTTACCCAGAAGAAAAGTCACCACAAGAAGTTTGTATGAATGACCCCTCCCGATACTCATGCACTGCCACACAGTACCCCCTGAAATGCAAGTACTTGGCTGATGTTTTTATTAGCATCACCTATGACAGTGGGTGTTGGGCCTGGTTGTGGTAGCTCAGGTTGCTGCGAGCGTCCCTCCACCAACTACTTCTTTATTCAGAACTTTTAAATGTAAAAGCAAAAATCAGGTCTCCAACATATTCCATTAGACATTCCAGCAAAAGGTTCAACATAGAACATTTTTAATAAAAGTGGTAAAATTACAAACATGCATGTTACGATGTGGGATATAAAAGATGGACAGACGCTCCAGAATAAGGTGCAACCCACCTGGTTAAGTGGGAATTTTATTATAAAACAAAAATAAAAAAAAACAATATAAATCACAGTCTTACCTTTGGCACCTTCTTCAGTAATCACTTTCACTTGCACCAGTTTGTAGAACAAAATATGAACAAAAACATAAAAGGAATAGCCTCATACCAGTGGAACCTTCCTCCACCACTGATCAGCAAGCACTGACCTTATCTAAAAAAAAGGCAGCTTAATAAAGGACATTTATATCCTCCCCCTGAATCATGTGACTTAGATTGATTATGTAACAAGCAATTAATTTCTTTAACCTTATCTTAACATTTTAGAGTACACACGAATTGCTGTACAATGCTTAAATGAATTGTAGAAGTCCTTTTCGTAACCAATTTTGATATACAAAGCCTAAGTATATTCAATCACCATACATGACTTTGCATACAGTATAAATCTAGCCCACTAGGGGCCGCCATTCTCCTATAGTTCCCTGCCACAGTGACACAGCTAATCCTCAGAGCAGCTTCCATTTTGTATCTCTCCTGCCAAGCTTAAGGTACAATTTATTTATTCCTTTATTTTGTAATATACAATTTCTACTACTGTGGTATAACTGAAGGGGGACATTTCAAAAGTGCAGAGTGTAAAAGTAGGAGCCACACTACTAATATATTGCTCCAGGGGAAAGAAAAAAAAACAAAGAAAAACTCTCACAGGAAACTGGGGCTTATACTTGTTTTAACAGTGCTTCCTGGGCTTCCTACAAGGACAACACCTCTATATTAAGCCTACTCACATTCTGCTGCAACCAGGTCCATTTTATTGGGAAGCACAGACTCTCACAGGGAACTGGGGCTTATACCTGTTTTAACAGTGTTTCCTGGGCTTCCTGCAAGGACAACACCTCTATGTTAAGCCTGCTCACATTCTGCTGCAACCAGGTCCATTTTATTGGGAAGCACAGACTCTTGCAGCATGAAAATGGGAGGAAACCAAGTTTATTTAAACTACAAAGCTGGCTTCAGTGCAGACTTGGCAGGCTAAGCTGTCCGCAGCGTTGTTTCTAAGCCCAAACAGATTTTATTACCCCTTTTGGCAACTTAAGAACCTTATAAACTGCAAAGCTCCCACAGTCTCTTACCAGAACAGTACAGGGGATATGTCTTTCTTTATCAAGGGCATTATACCACTACATCAAATATTTTAAGGGAGCCATATCCCTTTTCTACCCAGTATAAGGTGGATTTATGCTCGAAATTTGTGAATAATGTTTCAATGGAAGGAAGAGAATAAAAAAGAGGGGCAAAGAATATAGAAGACTTAAGGGGGGGGTTACTTGATAAGAAGGTGGCCTGCCTCCTTATCAGGAAATAAAATGGGATTGCTCTAGAAGACAGGAAGATAGATGGTTGCAACCAAGAGAAAGTATGAAACATTATTCTGTGACAGGTATTAGCCCTGTTACATTTACCACCCCATAAAGAAAAGAGGAGAATACTCCCTCTTTTAGATATAAACATCCTTCCTTAAGGAGGGTGGAACTCCCGCTCTCCCGCTTTCAGGAGTTCCATCCCAGGACCCCTTTTATACCAAGATACTGGCATCCCTCATGCCATTATTTCCTTTCCGAACTTGCCCTGGGATAACAATAGCCATTTTATTCTTTTGCTACTATCTCGTTTTTCTGAGAAATCATACAGTATCCATATGGTCCATCCCCTTTTTGTACTAAAAGGGATGGAGGAGCTCCGGCCCACCCTCTTCCCAAGAAGCTCCATCTCAGGGACCCTGTCACAATGATTAATCCAACATTAATCAGATCCTAATTTCACCATATATTATCTACTACATTCTCCCTAAGATCCATATGATACTATATTTTACATTTCTTGTAAACATTCATTCCTTTTCTAAGGGTCTGTTTTCTCCAGATGTATTTTCAACATCTGCCCCATATCAGGATAGATAATCAGTGTTTTTGTGTTCACACCCTTTCCTGTGGATAACTTTGAAATGGTATGGTTGTAAGGCCAAATACCATCTCATAATTCTGGGATTTTTCTCTCGCATTTGATGTAACCAGCATAAGGGATTACGGTCCATAACAACTGTAAATTCTGAACCCCAGAGATAGTATTTCAAAGCTTCTATAGCCCACTTAAGGGCCAAACATTCTTTCTCTACAGTTGCATATTTCCGCTCTCTCACATGTAACTTCCTACGCATATATACTATTGGGTGTTCTTCTCCCTCTATAACCTGTGTAAGGACAGCTCCCAAACCTACTCCTGGTGCATCGGTCTGTACATAAAAAGGTTTTTCAAAATCTGGACTTCTCAGAACTGGATAGGCACATAAGGTAGCTTTAATCATTCTGAATGCTTCATTGCATTCCTTGGTCCACTCTACCTTATTGGAATACTTTTTCTTAGTTAACTCCATTGGGGTCCTGCTATGGCTGAAAATCTGGGTATAAAGCGTCGGTAATAACCGGCCAAACCAAAAAAGGCATGAACTTGTTTTTTCATTCAGGGAATATCGCAGTGGGATATTGCTTCCACTTTATTCACTTCAGGTCTAATAACCCCATTCCCAATCATGTACCCCAGGTACCTTGTTTCAGTCTGTCCCAGGCTACATTTGGTAGGATTTATAATGACCCCTGCCTTTTTTAATGCCTTTTTGATCTCTTCTAGGTGGCTCAGGTGTGATTCCCAATCTGGACTAAACACCACCACATCATCCAGGTAGGCTGCAGAGAAGGATGTGTGGGCTGTAGTATGTGATCCATGAAGCGCTGAATGATGGCACCTGCAGTCCAAAAGGCATTGTTAGGAACTCGGACTAGGCCTACCGGGTACTAAAAAAAATAATTCCCTTGATTGAGGGCAAGGGAATCTGCCAGTACCTTTTGTGAGGCCAAGGGTGGATATGTACCTGGCACTTCCTAGGCAATCAATAATATCATCTATGCGAGGAATAGGATATCTATCAAGGAGGGAAGCAGCATTCACCTTTCGGAAATCCAAACAAATGTGAATACCCCCCTCCTTTTTATTCACTATCACCATAGGTGAAGACCAGGCACTATAGGAGGGCTGAATTATACCTAGTTGTTCCACAACTCTTACCTCCTTTATTACCTCTGTTCTAACCTGTACTGGTAACCGATATGGTTTCTGATGTATAGGATTATTTTGTGTTAATCTGATCTCATGCAGTATGCCCACTGCACGACCAGGTACACTGGTAAATATGTCAGTATATTTACTAAGCAATTGTTGCAACTGGGTATGTTGAGATGTAGATAGAGAGGGATTTATCTGCATTTCCTGTAGTTGGCCCCTATTTTCCAACCTTTCCTAGGCTATATCCAGCTCAGACTGTTGGGGTTCCATTTGTATATAGCCACCTACTTCTTCCTCTTTGGGCCTTGCATGCCATAGCTTAAGCAATTTTTCATGGTATATCTGGTTTTTATTCTTTGTATGGGGCATCTGTATTTCATAAGTTACAGGGCCAACTTGCCTAACCACACTATAAAGCCCCTGCCATTTCATCAGTAGTTTATTTTAGCTGGCAGGTAAAAGTAATAATAATTGGTCCCCTGGGATGAATTGTTTATGTCCTACCCCTACATCTTCATGTTTCTTTTGTTGAGCCTGTTTATTGCTCAATGTCTGATGGGCTAAGGTAACATACCTTTTCAAACGTTGTCTCAAAGCTACCATGTACTCTAGGACCCCCTTCTTTCCTACCTTAGCGTTTTCCTCCCAGGACTCTTTGACTACATCCAAGGGTCCTCTGGGGTTACACCTGTACAGGAGGGTAAAAGGGGAGTAGCCTGTAGAGGCCTGTGGTACCTCTCTATATGAAAATAAAAGATAGGGCAGAAATAAGTCCCAGTTCCTGCCTTCCTCACTAACAAAGTTCTTTAACATGTTCTTCAAGGTCTGGATGAATCTTTCTGTCAACCCATCAGTTTGGGGGTGATAAGGTAAAGTCTGAATAGCCTGTATACCCAGTAGTCTATATAGTTCCGCCAATAGTACAGAAGTAAAGTTGGTCCCCCTATCTGTCAATACCACCTTAGGGATGCCAACTCTACAAAAAACCTTTGCCAATTCTTCGGCCACTCTTTGTGCTGTGACCATTCGCATTGGAATCGCCTCTTGATAGCGGGTGGCATAGTCACAGATGACTAAGATAAACCTGTTACCCTTAGTGCTGGTCTCTAAAGGGCCCGCTATATCCATGGCGATTCTATCAAATGGCTGGCTAACTATGGGTATATTCTGGAGAGGTACCACCTCCTTTCTTCCTATCTTAGTGATTTTCTGGCAGTCAGGGCAACTCTAAACATAGTCAGCTACCATGTCATGTTTTCTAGGTCAGAAAAAACGATCAAGTATTCGTATTAAGGTAGTATCTCTCCCAGAATGCCCTGCTAGGGGTATATCATGGGCCAATTGTATTATTTCTTTCCTAAACTTCTGTGACACAATCAATTGTAAGACTTTATCCCCATTTTTAGGGTTGGTACATTCTCTATACAAGATGTTATTCAATAATAAGAACTTATGAGTCCCATCAGTCCCATCATCTTTGTTAACTTGTAAGAAAAACTGGTTAAGGGTTTCATTCTTACTTTGTTCCTGAGCTATTGTCTCAGGATCTTGATTCATCAGTCCATTAATATTTTGGTTTCACAGTCCCTTTTTATTTTTCGTTTTTTCTGCCTTCCTTTTAGGTGTTTTCCCCTGGGGCCTCGAATAAGTCATCTGAAAAAGGAAACACAGATTCCATTGTTTCATTTGCCTGTTTTTGCCTGGTTTGTGAACGTGTTGTTACTGCTACCACATGTGTTAAATCATGTCTTTCCATTAATTTGGAAAAGTCTGGATGGTCGTGTCCTATTATCAGTGGAACAGGCAAATGAGGTACTACTCCTACTGCCAGGTCTTTAGTGCTTCCATTAATGGTGAGTCTCATTGGGGCAGTGGAGTAATAGTGGGTGTCCCCATGGATACATGTGACCCTGGTTCCTCCTTCCATCTTTGCTGTTTTATCCACTAGGTCAGCTCTCACTAGTGTTTGTCGACTCTCAGAGTCCAACAGTCCTATGATGTTATGGGATCCCATTTTAACTGTGGTGATATAAGGGGCCCAATTGGCCAAGGCCAAATGTCCAAAATCTTTTTTAGCTGTTGGGAAGTTTCTAATCATATGTCCCTTCTTTTTACAGCCATGGCATATTACCTCTGAGAGGGGTAATCTTTCTCTTCTCTTCTCTCCTCTCCTTTCTCATTTCTGGTCTGTTTCTATATAAATCAGAAGAAAAGGTGTTTCTTACTGGAGTAGTGGCAGGGGTATGGATGGATCCCCCTGTGTATCATCCCCGTGATGGTCTCACTGCCAGGAAGTCTTCAGCTAGTTCAATGGTTTTTTCAACTCCTTCAGGTCTATGTTCTCTAACCCAGAGTTGTACATCCTGGGGGAGAATTTTGATAAATTGCTCAATGGTGATGGCCTCCATTATTTTCTGAATGGTCTTACTAGCAGGTTGTAGCCATTTGTTGCTAAGATCCTTCAAGTGTGCATAAACCTCTTTGGGAGCATCTGCTGGCTGCATCTTTAAGGAATGAAACCGCTGCCGATAGGTCTCAGTGTTTATATCATATCTCCATAGAATTTCCTTCTTTACAAAGTCATAATCATCTACCACTTGTATTGCTAGTTGGCTATATACGACCTGGGCTCTTCCCGTCAACTGGGGGGCTAGTCGCACAACCCATTGCTCCTTTGGCCATCCACATGTTTGTGCCACCCTTTCAAATGTGGTCAAATAGGCCTCAATGTCATCAGTATCTTGTAGTCTAGCTAATTTAATGTCCTGGGGGCCTTGAGGTCGATCAGCATGCTCTACTCTGATAGCCTGTAGTACCCGCATAGTATCTGCCCATTTGGCATCTTGACGCCTTCGATCCAGTTCTCCTTCCTTATCCAACTGGACCTGCTGAACACATAACCATTTTAAGAGTTCTCCCACATCCTCCATGGGAGCTTGTTCCATGTATGAAGCATCCACCTCCTTCTCGAGATCCTCCAATTCCAGTAGTTGTTCTGTTGGCAAGTCATCTCCAAGTTCACGTGGTTCCTCCTCTGACCTCTCAGATGGTTGTCTCTTGACCTTGGGACATACATCAGGCAAACCAGTCAATAATTGGGCCCCAGTCTGGGCTGCCATGTGCCTGGTAAGGGTGCCCTGTGGTTGTCCATCAGCCATCATGTCCATCCTGGGTATCCAAACAAATACCCGCCTCTTCAACTCTCTTCTTTATTCTGATCCAAAAAAACGGCAATTATATCCCACTTCTAACACCAAATGTTATGGTGTGGGATATAAAAGATGGACAGATGCTCCAGAATAAGGTGCAACCCACCTGGTTAAGTGGGAATTTTATTATAAAACAAAAATAAAAAAAACAATATAAATCACAGTCTTAGCTTTGGCACCTTCTTCAGTAATCACTTTCACTTGCACCAGTTTGTAGAACAAAATACGAACAAAAACATAAATGGAATAGTTTCATACCAGTGGAACCTTCCTCCACCACTGATCAGCAAGCACTGACCTTATCTGAAAAAAGGCAGCTTACTAAAGGACATTTATATCCTCCCCCTGAATCATGTGACTTAGATTCATTGTGTAACAAGCAATGAATTTCTTTAACCTTATCTTAATATTTTAGAGTACACATGAATTGCTGTACAATGCTTAAATGAATTGTAGAAGTCCTTTTTGTAACCAATTTTGATATACAAAGCCTAAGTAAATTCAATTACCATACATGACTTTGCAACAGTATAAATCTAGCCTACTAGGGGCCGCATTCCCCTATATTTCCCTGCCAGAATGACACAGCTAATCCTCAGAGTAGCTTCCATTTTGTATCTCTCCTGCCAAGTTTAAGGTACAATTTATTTATTCCTTTATTTTGGAATATACAATTTCTACTACTGTGGTATAACTGAAGGGGGATATTTCAAAAGTGTAGAGTGTATAAGTAGGAGCCACACTACTAATATATTGCTCCAGGGGAAAGAAAAAACAAAGAAAAACACTCACAGGGAACTGGGGCTTATACTTGTTTTAACAGTGCCTCCTGGGACTTCCTGCAAGGACAACACCTCTATATTAAGCCTACTCGCATTCTGCTGCAACCAGGTCCATTTTATTGGGAAGCACAGACTCTTGCAGCATGAAAACAGGAGGAAACCAAGTTTATTTAAACTACACAGCTGGCTTCGGTGCAGACTTGGCAGGCTAAGCCATTGGCAGCATTGTTTCTAAGCCCAAACAGATTTTATTACCCTTTTTGGCAACTTAAGAACCTTATAAACTGCAAAGCTCCCACAGTCTCTTACCAGAACAGTACAGGGGATATATCTTTCTTTATCAAGGGCATTATACCACTACATCAAATATTTTAAGGGAGCCATAACCCTTTTCTACCCAGTCTAAGGTGGATTTATGCTCGAAATTTGTGAATAATGTTTCAATGGAAGGAAGAGAATAAAAAAGAGGAGCAAATAATATAGAAGACTTGGGGGGGGTTACTTGATAAGAAGGTGGCCAGCCTCCTTATCAGGAAATAAAAAGGGATATCTCTAGAAGACAGGAAGATAGATGGTTACAACCAAGAGAAAGTATGAAACATTATTCCGTGACAGGTATTAGCCCTGTCACAATGCAGTTCGACAGTTTAACCAACTTGTCTTTGTTTACACCCTAGGTAATCCAGTGCCTGCATCTTCCAAAATTGATGAAGAGAACCGAGGAGGACAATTCGCATTTCCAACTGCATGGATAATGCCCTCAGGGTTTTGTCTACTGTGACCTTTCAGTGCAAATTAATTTATAGACTGGCCCCACTAACTACTTCAAAGTTGTCTCATCCAATAGTTTTGAATGGCACAGATGAAACGTGGTTCATTCAGTTTGATGAGGCTTAATAAAGTTTTTGTCAGACTGTGTGTCTCGATTCTTCTACGCAGATGCACACACGCGCACATTACTCAAAAACACTTTTATTAAACACCATATTTACATTCAGGATATCCAGAATAGAGACAGCAGGTCCCTGGCAGTACAGCACAGTAAATAATAAATGAAATAACGCATTTTTCAATAAAGACATGCCCAGCAAATCACCACAAAACCAAACAACGCACCTTCCCCCTACCCTGGGGTGGGGACTGGCTGGGTCACAAGCCCTGAACCCTGGCCTGTGACCCAGCCAGTCCCCCCTGGGGTATCCAAGGTGCTAAATAAGGAGGACAGGCTATGTATCATCTTGTCAAACCACACAGTAATGTTAAAAAATAAATGTAAGCATACACTACAAATGTTTGCTACTGGAGCGTGGCACGGTCCCCACTGACTGGCATACATGCTGGGAAAAATGGTCCTGTGCCACTCTACCCATCTGCCCCTCCATCTGAGGCCAGACCCAATCTTTTTCAACATGTGTGCCAGTCCACCCAGGCTGTCCCTCTGCCAACCATCAACGATCAACCACCAGAGCACAGCATGGGCACAGGCCCTGCTGACTGGCACACATGCTGGGAAATATGGTTCTGTGCCACTCTGCCCATCCACCCCCCCTCCGAGGCCAGAACCAATCTTTTTCAGCATGTGTGCCAGTCTACCAGCCTGTCCCTCTGCCGACTATCAATGACCAACCACCAGAACACAGCACAGGCCCCGCTGACTGGCATACATGCTGGGAAAAAATGGTTCTGTGCCACTCTGCCCATCCACTCCTCCCTCCAAGGCCAGAACCAATCTTTTTCAGCATGTGTGCCAGTCTGCCCAGTCCGTCCTTCTGCCGGCCATCAATGACCTACCACCAGAGTGAGGCACAGGCATGGGCCCCGCTGACTGGCATATATGATGGGGAAAATGGTTCTGTGCCACTCTGCCCATCCGCCTCTCCCTCCGAGGCCAGAACCAATCTTTTTCAGCATATGTGGCAGTTTTCCCAGCCCGTTCCTCTGCCAACCATCAATGACCAACCACCAGTGTAGAGATGCAGTGAATTTTTAATCCGCTGGTGAAGTGAACATGAAGTGGCCACTTCGTGTTGGCAGAGCACAATGCGAAGTGGCCACTGTAAAGTGCTCACTTTGCGTTCTCATTATTACTTTGCATTATCATTATGTCTTAATGCAAAGTAAGGTGAAGTGACAAGTAAATAGGCAGCCCCCCCACACATCACATGGCTTACAGTACTGTAAGTCACATGCTTTAGCTAGGCAGGAAGGAAGTGAGTCAGAGAAGCAGTTTTACTTTCTCCTTTACAGTCGTAGAGGGGAGAAGGCTTTGTGGAGAGGAGAGCAACTTTGAGTCACTGTCAGAAAGTGCTTTAATGCCTTTGTGTCTGAAAACAACAGCTTTTTTAAAAGCTACACAGTGGAGCCCACTTATAAGAACACCCCATTTGCCACAAAAAAATATTCTTATAAGCGGGCTCTTCTTATACACGGGCTGCCTGTTTAAATGGCTTTTCACCTAAAATTAGCTAATCAGACCGTAAGGTGGAGCTCGTGTAATGCAGCTTAAGTTGTTCACAAAGCTTTAATATCAGAAAACAGTATCTGTATTGATACTTTACTTTAAAATTATTATAAATTGTGCTGTAAAAACATGCACATCATAATGAACATGACTGAAAAGGCACGATAAAGACCACTCGCCCAGATATGCACCCAGAGCATAAAATGTTGCCAGATCTGCTGACTGCTTACTTACGATGTAGTGTACTGCTGTATTTTTTTCATGCAGTCATTTGCAGCAGGTGTTTCAGGGATGTCCACATTGGCTGACTTCTTTTAAGTCCTCCTCTTATTCAGATTCCTCTTCTTTAAGAGTAAGGACATCTCTGGTTATTTCCTCCTCAGTAATTGTGCCCGTTGTTTACAAGTCATCATCACAACCCTGTCTAGCACCGTAACTGTGACTTGCTGACTGAAGTGAATAATAGGGACTAAAAACAATAGCCATTTAGCACATTTTAAATGCTGAGTCCGGGTTGGAATGCAGTGAGTGCTAGCGTTATTCGGTACCATTTACACCTAGCCGCATACCAGGGAAGGTGTTAATCACCAGAGCCAAAGTGAGACAGCTAAGTCAGTTAGATTCTCTGACAGCTGATAGTGAACTACCACACAAGCTGCAACAGAAAATGTTCTTTTAACCAGGCTGAAAGTGATTATAAACTGGCTTTATGCCCATAGGAATACATTATTAAAAATCGGGACACAAGAGTCATGTTCTTATAACCGGGATGTTCTATTAACCGATGTTCTTATAAGTGGGCACCACTGTATCTTTATTTAGCTTTTGTATTGTGTTTGTGATTGTTTTTTTTTGGTGGTGAATTTTTTTATAAGCTTTGTTTTGTGTGTGACTGTGTGTGTCAGTGTGTGTGTGTGTCTGGGAGTGTGAGAGTGAGGGCGGCTGCTGGGTGAAGGTCAGGCATTGATTGTAGTTGGACTTTTTTATGGTTGGGGACTTGTGTGGTAAGGATGGACTCTGGAGAAGGAGAGTCACTGACCCATGGGAGCGGTCAGAGGAGGGGAGTGTGGACATGTGGGGGTGGGCGTGTGATGCTGGACCACTCCCAACTCTTGGGTGTTGCTCCCCCCCGTGGAAGCAACAGCAGCAGAAGCAGCACCAGTGCTACCGGTGGCTGCTGCACATCCACCTACTCCGCCACTACCACCATCACTGGTAGCAGCTGTAGGAGCTCCAGCAGCACCCCCTCCACCACCTCCACAGCCACAGGAGGTGCCCCAGGAAAACATAGGTGGTGCGAGGACTGAATCTAGTCCCCCCCACAGTTCCTCAGTGTGGGAGTTTTTTAACTCTATGGGGGAGACAGCACAGTCGTGGTGTGCCATCTGTGTGCTGTGCTGGTGTGCCATGGCCCCCGAGGACACATTTGGGGACCAGTGGCCAGCACACCCACATGTTGAACCACCACAAGACAGAGTGACAGGCTGCCATGGAAGGGGCCAGGCATCCACCTGCTAGCCCTTCTGTGGCAGTGGCCAAGGGTGCTGCTGGGGCTGAAGTTGTGCCTCACCACTGCAGCAGGAGGAGGGCCAGTACAGCAGCTACACCACCATCACCACCACCACCACCACAGCCACCAGCACCACCCTCTCCCCCACCACTACCTGGGTTTCCACCTGCAGTGGACCCCACCACAGTCCCTGCAACAGAGGCTGACATTGCCCTGGTGTGGGCAGCCCTGGAGGAGAATAATGAGAGGGTAGGTGCTGTGCAGCAGCAGGTCGACACAATACAACAACAGCAGCAGCAAATACTCACAATGCTGCACCTGATGCTGGACCAGCATGGCATCCCCGTGGCCACATTAAGGGATTGTTTGCTAGACCTCCATCCCACCCCACTACTGTGCTGTGCTGTTTTTGTGTGTGTGTTTTTGTTGTTGTTGTTGTTTAATAATACACATTTTCCCTTCTAGGGGAATCTTTCTTGCTCCACATAGTGCAATACATTTCTGTGAAAACCGCCCATACTTTCATTACAGTGTGTCACGTGATGGAGGAATTCCCATTCAGAAAGGCTGCCCACATTCTGTCCCCCTTTCTCAGCAATGTTAGGATGTGATGCCAGGGAGAGCACGGGTGCGTGCTCCATTACAGTGAATGTCTGATTGTCCGGGCAGCTTTCCAAATGTTTCTTTATATTATAATGGTCAGTTTGTGGTGAAACGTGTGGGCACATTTTCAGTAAGAAGAGCCTTGTTAGTGGAAACATTCCCACATTTCACCACAAAGTGAACCTTATAACATAACGAAACATTGGGATAGCTGCCAGACATTCACTATAGTGGAGCATGCACCTTCGCTCCCCCTGGCATCACGTCCTAATGTTGCTGAGAAAGGGGGGCAGAATGTGGGTGGCTTTTCTGAATGGGAATTCTTCTGTCACGTGACACACTGTAATGAAATTACAGGCGGTTTTCTCAGAAATGTATTGCACTATGTGGAGCAATAAATATTTCCCTAGAAGTAAGGCACCCACATATTAGGTTATGTGCATCACCATAACTATGTAACATGGCAAATCTCCATAAAGCAGCAGCACAACAATCTGTTGGGAACTCTGACCTATATTTTTTAATGCTATGTTACAACTTCCTTTATTTACATCCTGACTGGAATGATATGAGAATTTCCAGTAGCTGAGTCTGCTGTACTACCGTTTTTCATGTGTGAAATAATGAAAGGACCATTCCTTTTAAATTGGTGCTGACCAGGTCTTTGTCATTGTTTTCTTCTGCTTTTCTGCATCACATCAGTTAGTTGTTATATATCACTTCTGTTGTAAATTAACAGTTATGCAGCAGGCAGTGTTTTATGACACCACGGAACAATATTTATTGAAAAGCAGCTGCAAATAAATACAAACCTGGTCAGAACAATATTGAAAAACGTGCTCATTTTTTTTTCTTACATGGAAAAAAGTAATCAACTAAGTAAAGCAGACAGAAATTGTGAAAAGAAGTGTATCATTCAAGTCACGACTCAGAGGTAACTAGTGGTTGTGGCAATGTAAAGTAGCATAAAAAAGTACAGTTCAAAATTGTCACAACATTCTTGCAATGATGCTTTAATTTATAATGTCAGTATGACATCATGAGCTCACAATCACACAACACACAAAATGCATCCCCAGAATTAATAGCGCACTCAGTCTTGCCTTGTGTGCAGAAAATTGACAAGTGGTAACACAGTGAAATGGGAGTGTTTCAGCACATACAAAGTCCCCCAGAATTAATGGCGCACTCAGTTATGCACGGAGTGGTAGCACAGAGTTCCCAGATTTTTTCTGCATGCCCAAAATGCATCCTCCTTGTGTGCAGAAAATTGACAAGTGGTAACACAGTGAAATGAGAGTGTTTCAGCACATACAAAGTCCCCGAGAATTACGGTAATGGCGCACTCAGTCATGCATGCAGTGGTGGCACAGAGTCCCCAGATTTTTTCTGCATGCCCAAAATGCATCCTCCTTGTGTGCAGAAAATTGACAAGTGGTAACACAGTTAAATGAGATTGTTTCAGCACATACGAAGTCCCCCAGAATTAATGGCACACTCAGTCATGTGTGTAGTTGTGGCACAGAGTCTCCAGATTTTTTCTGCATGCCCAAAATGCATCCTCCTTGTGTGCAGAAAATTGACAAGTGGTAACACAGTGAAATGAAAGTGTTTCAGCACATACAAAGTCCCCCAGAATGAATGGTGCACTCAGTCATGCATGCAGTGGTGGCACAGAGTCCCCAGATTTTTTCTGCATGCCCAAAATGCATCCACCTTGTGTCCATAAAATTGACAAGTGGCAACACAGTGAAATGGGAGTGTTTCAGCACATACAAAGTCCCCCAGAATAAAATGATGTCTGTGAGCGTCCTGTTGCTGGTCCAATGTGTTCTGCAAGGTGATTCAAGCAAATGCAATGTGATCATCTCAACTGGATGGAATTGTGCCCTTTGTCTATACACTAATAGTAGCCTTGGTGAGTAGATATATATAGATATATGTTTGTGTGTTTTGTCGATGAGGATGGGGGTTGACATGGACATGTACTCATGGTATTGTTCTGTATCACAGGTCACAGAAACTGTTGGTGTGCACATTCCAGTGCTCAATAAGAATTTTTTGTGTTGAAATTGGAAATGGATAACTCTCAAGCACATGAAGGTAAGTATTTTGTTTTGGGGGGTGGGGGGAATCATATTTGCAGGTTTGTCTCTAATGGTTTCTTATTTTGTTACTTCTTCACAGATTTCATCTGCATCCTTCTGGAGTCCGGTTGTTAATGATGGTCATGGTCATCTAATGAAATGACTTCTGTGTGTTACATGTGTGCCCAAGGTCGAGGGAGGGGGGTGCCTGATGTTGAAGAACTTTTTTGGATAACGCCACTTTGACAGAACAACAAAGCATCTGGAAGTTTGCTAAAAAAAGAAATGTATGACTTCTTACAACTTTTTGCTATTTGTCCCACCTTGGTTCTCAATCTCAAATCAAGTTACATTTCAAACCCACACCTTGTCAACTAACACAACTTGTGTGCAATATTTGCTGCAGTCTTTCCAAAACAATGAAATGGATGAAATAAAATCTTCATACTTACCAGAATTGATTTCACATGGATATTCCATAGGTTCCTCTCTGTATGGTACAGCTGCAGTACCATTCCTACCAAGTTTTAGCGATGGAGACTTTTTTGTTAGCCTGTAAAAAAAAACAAAATAAGTGTACTGTATGTGTTTTACCATTGCAGCTCTGAAAAGGTACAGAAAACAACACATACAAATAAAGGAAGTGAAACAGCATAACAAACATGAGTACACATACTCACTTTATGGTTTAAATATTAAGAAGCTTTGTGTCTGTGACTGATGGATGTGGCAGTCTGGACAGACTCATGCTCAGTGGTGGCAGTGGCTAACATCAGTCCCAGTGGTGGTGGTCTGGGGTGACACACTGCCTTTTAACAACTTCAGTTAAAACCTGCCAACATTAACCACATCATCATCCTTATAAAGAAAGGTTCCCTCACAGTCATCTATGTCTGAAGTCTGACCACTGGGAAATTCTTTCTCCATTGTGTCATCATCTACGTCAGTGGTGGGCCGTTTCAGGCAGCCACTGCCAGTGCCACCAGGATGGTCCATTTCCACATCACCAAAACCACCATGACTAGGCCAGGGTATAAATACCAAGGTTGCAGTCTGTGCTGGTATGTGCCTCTCATTCATTTTAATGAATGTTAGCAAACTAACATTTGCAGAAGACAGGTTTGTCTGACAATCCCTGACTATTGCACCTGCTGAGCTGAATACCCCCTCAACACTTATGCTGGAGGGTGGGCAAGTGAGGTATTTCAGTGCCACTGCAGTCAGCTCTGGCCATTCACTGAGCTTTCCACTCCAGTACAAAAGGGGATCTTCAGTTACTGTCAGATGCCTGTTTTCAGACAAATATGACTCAACCATTCTCTGAGCCGCACTAAGTCCAGTTGTTGTTGCATCATCCTGTTCTCCCGAATCATTTATTTCACAAATACCCAACTGGGACAAAGCCTCCCAAAGCGAGTTGACGCCAGCCACTTTGGATGACAGACCACCTTGAACTGCTGTCTCCTTCCCCTTGCAGGATATGCTTGACAGTCCTACAGCTACACCTTCAGCCAGATTATGCTGCTGAGGTTTGCTGACCTTGGCCCATGACTTCTATGCCCCATGAACCAAGCGCACCAGTTGACCACTGACATTTTGTACCTGTTCAGGCCCTCCCTCCAGTACTGGTGCAATTCCACATTTGTATTGGGGGTCCAGAATTGTTGCTATGGCAAAGTTGTCACTACGCTGAATGCTCACAATGTGATGATTCTGGTCGAATACTGTCAGCATGTGTTGCAGCAACATAGTGCTACCACCGTCTCCGGCAACATCAAGGCCATGCTGTACATTCACCAATGTCTGCCTCAGCACCCACAGCAGTGGAATTGATTGGCTAATGGAGGCAGACTCACCACTCACTGCCTGTGTGGCATGTTCAAAAGGCTGCAATATTGTTATTACAGAGTCCATGAGGTGCCACTGTTCAGTCATCATAGACATGGAGGCCCCAGAACTGTCACGGCTAGTGTGCATCACAAGATATTCTGAGATGGCTTTGTATTGTTCATACAATGTCTCTGACATGTATAAAGTGGAGTTCTATCGGGTGACAACTTCCAGCTTCAAGTGGTGCTGAGGCAGGCTGTTTTGTATCTGCAACTACTGCAGTTGGTCACAGGCCTTTCCAGATCTTGAAAAGTGAGAGCAGATATGTTGTGCAATGGTCAGCATTTCATTTACATCAGGGTGCTGCAGAAACTCCTGCACCACAAGATTTAAACAGTGAGCCATGCATGGAACATGAAAAAAACACCATTCGTGATGCATTTCACCACATTTAACCCATTGTCACTTGCTATGAACCCAGCTCTCAGGGACAGAGGGTTTAGCCATTTGTCAGTTATACTCAGTACCACATGCAACATGTTCTCACCAGTGTGTGAACAGGTCACATTGTGCATAGCAATCATTGCATGCTGTTGAATTCCTGGAAGATTGCTGCCACAACAATCCACTTTACTGCACTGATTATTCACACTACCAACATCACAAACAACCCACGGCACCTGCGCCCAGTGTGCAGTTATACACAAGTAGGAATTCCCCACTGTTTTGCCACTTGTCCACATTTCCATACTCAGATCGATGACTGGAGAAGAGGAATGTTGAAGGGCATGTCTTACTGAGTCGGACACAGTGCGGAACATCTCGGGGACAGCACAGGTAGAAAAGAATGTCCTGGATGGGACTTTCCATTTTGGACAGGAACGTGCAGCAAACTGTCAGAACCCAGAATTCTCCACAAAGGAGAAGGGCAAAAGATCAATTGCCAGCATTTCCGCTACTGCAGCATTAAGTTCACGTGACACTGTATGATTGGAGGGTACTTCAGCTTATGGGCAAAAAACACTCTGTAACATGGGCTGACTTAAATGTTTTACACGGGTATGATTACAAATGGTTGTGCTCTGTGATGAATGGCATTGGCAGGGGGTGGAGTGTGGCCATTTGATGAAGATGGTTGCACAGATGATGATGATGACAAACCCAGAAATGCAGTTATTTTGCCAGATTTGCCAACTGGGGTTGATGTACCACTTGCACTAGACATACTACATTTGCCATCACCACCACCAAAACTGCTACTCTCACCAGCACTGAACAACATTTCAAAGTCATTATGGTCCTCCACCTCATCATGCCTGTAGTAACCCTCTGCTCTTATTACCTCATTACTGCACATGTTTAATTTACTACTGGACTTAACAGTCATGAAAGGGGATAACATGCTCGCTATGGTTGCTGGTGACAAGGGTGAATGCCCCACTGTGGTATTAGCTGCCAGCTTGTGCTAGGTCCACAGTGCCAAATGCCTATTCTTGAGATGCATATGCTGTCCTCCTGTGCCCAGATGGCTCCCCTTTTTTCCTCGACTCACACGCACATGGCAAACCTGGCAGATTGCAACTGACTCATCATTTGCATCTTGAACAAAAAAATCCCAAACAAGGGATTGTGATGCTCTGCTTTTAACATGTCCATGATGTTGCTTATTTAAGTCTGTTATTTTAAGCACTGAAGTAGGGGGGGCCCATGATGTTTCAGGCACTACACACTTGGACTGCAACTGACCACCACGACTACCTATCATATTTATTACTGGGTCATCATCATCAACTAAAACCGGTAAATCACAAGTTTTTACGGGTGGGGGGTTATTCCTGCAAACAGACTCAGACACATCCACTTTGAATTTATTTTTCTCCGGTTCCCAACTGGGGTCAATTACAACATCATCATATTCATCAATGTCACACACATCCACATCTTCTGCTTGGATGCTAGCATGTGGACTGCATGTTGCAACAACAGCAACATCATCGTCATCATCACATTCATCATCAGCATCTACACCACCATCACCTGATATTTTTTCACCACACTGTGAATCACTGCATGGAAAATTCGTGACATTAACCGCCACGGTGGATGGAATATCACATTGTATGCTATCGTTGACATGATTATCAGAATCCTCAGGTTCAGTTACTGGGATGTTACTGGGAAGTATGACATCATCTATGCTGCCACTCACTTGCACTGCTTCACACTCAATATTTTTACATACAGTACACTGGTCAGAATTCAAACTTGACACACCAATACTAATACTACCACCACCACTAACACCAGTAACACTAACACCACCGGCTGGGAAAACATCATCTCCTCCAACTATGAGTGAAGCTACTAATTGTGCTGTAAAAAACATTGCAGGAAAAATACCTTTCCTCACATCAGCAATGCACTTCTGCATCTGCGTATTACCACGCCCACAGACTATCTTACTGCCAGCATTATGACGAGAACCAGCTTTGCTTACACATCTCTTTGCAGGCATTTTGGGGATCAACCCCAATATTATAACCAAATTTAGATTTTGATACATTCACTCTCTGATTGGGGGGACACTGGATGTGAAGCCAAAAAAACAACTGTAGCTTCAGCAACAGATAAGAGACTAGTCTGTCACGCAATGAAAACAACTTCAGTAAACAGTGGTGCTGATTAGGTCACAAAAACAATCCAATCTGGTAAAAAATTCATTTTGTCGGTGGGGGTGGAGGGGAGCACTGACTGCAGATTTTTACGGCAATACAAGCAGCAAAACAAAGAACAGATACCAAGATTGCAGACTGCAGTACAAAATCAGGCAGCTGCAGTGGATAGCAGGTTCACACTGCTGTGCTTGTAATTACACTAGTCCGTGGCACAATAAATGGTGTATTATTTGATGTCACGCAACACCGCACACACACTCACACACACACACACACACACACAGAAAGTTTGTCTACAATGGTGAACGAGTAATGTGTAGCAAATTGAAAAGTTCAGTAATATGCCACGTATTGTAATGTAAAAAACCTGAAATTATGAACTGCTGCACCAGATCCACACAACACACAATCAGCAAGAAAATGTCAACAATTACTGACAATATTACTGTGTGTACATTAACACAGTCACTTATATAACAAAAATATAACCAAAAAACAAATAAATCACTATTTCTCCAACTTAAATCTACCTACACCACAGATACGCCCCTCCCCCAAAGCACACTTTCACTGTCTTTCACTACACACACTCAATGTTATACATTAACATTCAAAATCCACACAAATACAAAAATGCTCAATGATTAGATAACAAGCCAATCACACTCAAATGGCTTCCCCAATTGCAGGATACGCAGCTCTCCAATTTGGTCACATCGGAGAACTTATGGTCCTCAAAAATTGACATTTTAAAAACTTTCAATATTCCTACTAAGGGTACATTTAAGGTATTTCAGTTAAGGCATTTATTAGTGGAGGTATTTGGGGTGACACCTCCCCCAAAAGGAACTAAAGCTTTTTTGGAAGAATTGGCCCTTATGTCCAACTCTGCTTATTCAGTATCTAATATCTATAAGGTAATATATAATTGTGTGTACCCGACTTGTTTTGCACCTGAGAAGTACTGGGATTCATTTTTCCCTCAGAAGAAATAGAATGGACAATGTTATGGCGTAACTGTCATAAATATATTACTCAGGATAGACTTTGGGTCACTCAATTCCATATACTACATAATATATATTACACTCCACAAAAATGATATAAATATGGACTTATTGTGTCGCCCACTTGTTCTCGTTGCCACCAGGCGGAGGGCTCTCTGTTTCATATATTTTGGACCTGTCCCAAGGCCTCTAAGCTTTGGGAGGGTATCCAGCAAAAGACAGACCCCTTGTTAGGATTATCGGATATTTTTACCCCTGAGGTGTGCCTTCTAGGAGATTATGCCACGATTCCAGTGACCATCCGGCGATATCATATAGCTTTGATATCTCTATCTGTTAAGAATGTTTTTCTCCACCATTGGAAAGACAGTGTTCATATCTCATATTCCGAATGGTTGAAAGAGTTACTTGCCAGCCTCAGAACGGAAAAGATAGTGGCTAGTCTCAATAATAGAATGGATAGATGTAAAAGGATATGGGAACCTCTTCACACGCTGTTTACTATCTAATATATAATGTTATGATGTTAGGGACAAAATCTGCGGACGATAAGGATGGGGTAGACTGTGCTGAAATGGAAGGGAGGGGTTTATTAGGGGTGGGGTGGGGTTTTAGGGCCGGAATAGGGAGGGGACAGTTCTAATGTATATAGGATTGTACTGTCTTTGATTCATTGTATGATACTGATGGTGTGTACTGGTTCTGTTCTCTGTAGTCTAAAAGCAATAAACTTTGATTTGAAAAAAAAAATGCTCGATGATATGAGCACAGGAGGGTTTCCTACAATCGATGAACTAAAGTTTGAGACCCCCAAAAAATGCAAAAATGCTTTTTTAACAGCTTTTAGAAGGTTTCAATCAGACAGCTCTCAGAGCACACTGTCTCCTACTCCTTCCTACACACACAACCCAGAACTGAGGCTGCGCAGATCAATATAGAGCTCATGTGACCTGAAATCCCATGAATCACTGCAAAATTTGCCTTCAGAGCTTAAAAACAAGGTGAAGTGAGGTGAAGTGCACTGTTCCCAATACACTTCACCTTAAAATTTGGTGGAGTAGTGGTCTGGGAAGGCAGAGTAACGCAAAGTCATTGTTTTCAATGGACTTTGCGTTACTAATTATAATGTGAAGTACTCTGCTTCGCATTGTGGAGCACTCCATGAATCCGTCTTTGCTCCTCGAATCACTTCATGGAGCAGATTGAGCCCACTTCGCCCACCACTACACCAGAGCACAGCATGGGCATGGGCCCCATTGACAGGCATACATGCTGGGAAAAATGGTTCTATGCCACTCTGCCCATCCACCCCACCCTCCGATGCCAGAACCAATCTTTTTCAGCATGTGTGCCAGCCCGCCCAGTGCATCCCTCTGCCGACCATCAATGACCAAACACCAGAGCACAGCATGGGCATGGACCCCACCAACTGGCATACATGCTGGAAAAAATGGTTCTGTACCACTCTGCCCATCCACCCCTCCCTCCAAGACCAGAACCAATTTTTTTCAGCATGTGTGCCAGTCTGCCCAGCCGGTCCTTCTGCCGACCATCAATGACCAACCACCAGAGTGTGGCACAGGCCCTGCCGACTGGCATACATGCTAGGAGAAATGATTCTGTGTCACTCTGCCCATCCACCCATCCCTCCGAGGCCAGAAGCAATCTTTTTCAGCATGTATGCCAGTCTGTCCAGCCTGTCCCTTTGCTGATCATCAATGACCAACCATCAACGCATGACACGGGCCCAGCCGACTGACATACATGTTGGGAAAAATGGTTCTGTGCCACTCTGCCCATCCACCCCTCCCTCCAAGACCAGAACCAATTTTTTTCAGCATGTGTGCCAGTCTACCCAGCCGGTCCTTCTGCCGACCATCAATGACCAACCACCAGAGTGTGGCAAAGG
Source organism: Neoceratodus forsteri (assembly GCA_016271365.2). Taxonomy (NCBI): domain Eukaryota; kingdom Metazoa; phylum Chordata; order Ceratodontiformes; family Ceratodontidae; genus Neoceratodus; species Neoceratodus forsteri. The sequence goes on from CM028129.1 coordinate 6,886,785, forward strand.
CTCCGCTGACTGGCATACATGCTGGGAGAAATGGTTCTGTGTCACTCTGCCCATCCACCCATCCCTCCAAGGCCAGAAGCAATCTTTTTCAGCATGTATGCCAGTCTGACCAGCCTGTTCCTTTGCTGATCATCAATGACCAACCATCAAAGCATTATACGGGCCCCGCCAACTGGCATACATGCTGGGAAAAATGGTCCTGTGCCACTCTGCCCATCTGATCCTCCCTCCGATGCCAGAACCAATCTTTTTCAGCATGTGCGCCAGTCCCCCCAGCCCGTCCCTGTGCTGATCATCAATGACCAACCACCAGAGTGTAGCACGGGCACAGCCAATTGGCATACATGCTGGGAAAAATGGTTCTGTGCCACTCTGCCTGTCCGCCCCTCCCTCCGATGCCAGAACCAATCTTTTTCAGCATGTGTGCCAGTCTGCCTAGCCAATCCCTCTGCTGACCATCAATGACCAACCACCAGAGCACAGCATGGGCATGGGCCCCATTGATAGGCATACATGCTGGGAAAAATGGTTGTGTGCCACTCTACCTGTCCGCCCCTCCCTCTGATGCCAGAACCAATCTTTTTCAGCATGTGTGCCAGTCCACCAGGTCCGTCCCTCTGCCAGTCATCAATGACCAACCACCAGAGCCCAGCACAGGCACGGGCCCCACCGACTGGCATTCATACTGGCAAAAATGGTTCTGTGCAACTCAGCCCCACCGCCCCTCCCTCCAAGGCCAGAACAAATCTTTTACATCATGTGTGCCAGTCTGCTCAGCCTGTTCCTCTGCTGATCATCAATGACCAACCACCAGAGCATGGCACAGGCCCCACCAACTGGCATACATGCTGTAGAAAATGGTTCTGTGCCACTCTGCCCATCCACCCCTCCCTCTGAGGCCAGAACCAATTTTTTTTATCATATGTGCCAGTCTACCCAGCCTGTCCCTCTGCCGACCATCAATGACCAACCACCAGAGCACAGCATGTGCCCCGCTGACTGGCATACATGCTGGAAAAAATGGTTCTGTGCCACTCTGCCTGCCCGCACCTCCCTCCAAGGCCAGAACCAACCTTTTTCAACATGTCTGCCAGTCTCCCCTGCCCGTCCCTCTGCCGACCATCAATGACCAACCATCAGAGCATGGCACAGGCCCCGCTGACTGGCATACATGCTGGGAAAAATGGTTCTGTGCCACTCTGCCCATCCACTCCTCCCTCCAAGGCCAGAACCAATCTTTTTCAGCATGTGTGCCAGTCCACCCAGCCGGTCCCTCTGCCAACTATCAACAACCAACCACCAGAGTACAGCAGGGGCACGGGCCCCACAAACTGGCATACATGCTGGGAAAAATGGTTCTGTGCCACTCTGCCCATCCGCCCATCCCTCCGAGGCCAGAACCAATCTTTTTCAGCATGTGTGCCAGTCTTCCCAGCCTGTCCCTCTGCTGACCATCACCGACCAACCACCAGAGCACAGCATGGGCCCTACCGACTGGCATATATGCTGGTAAAAATGGTTCTGTGCCACTCTGCTCATCCGCCTATCCCTCCAAGGCCAGAACCAATCTTTTTCAGCATGTGTGACAGTCTGCCCAGCCCGTCCCTCTATTGATCATCAATGACCAACCACCAGAGTGCAGCACAGGCCCTGCTGACTGGCATACATAATGGGAAAAATTGTTCTGTGCCACTCTGCCCATCTGCCCCTCTCCAAGGCCAGAACCAATTTTTTTCAGCATGTGTGCCAGTCTGACCAGCCTGTCCCTCTGCTGTCCATCAATGACCAACCACCATAGCTTGGAATGGGCCCCACCAACTGGCGTATATGTGGGAAAAATGGTTCTGTGCCACTCTGCCCATCCGCCCCTCCCTCTGATGCCAGAAACAATCTTTTTCAGCCTATGTGCCAGTTTGCCCAGCCCATCCCTCTGCTGACCATCAATGACCAACCACCAGAGCAAGGGCTCCACCGACTGGCATACATGCTAGGGAAAATGGTTCTGTGCCACTCTGCCCATCTGCCCCTCCTTCCGAGGCCAGAACCAATCTTTTTCTCATGTGTGCCAGTCTGCCCAGCCCAGCCCTCTGCCAACCATCAATGACTCACCACCAGAGCACAGCATGGGTATGGGCACTGCTGACTAGCATACACTTACCTGGTCAACAAAATCTAAATAAATAAATAAATGCTGGGAAAAATTGTTCTGTGCCACTCTGCCCACTTGCCCCTCCCTCCGAGGCCAATCTTTTTCAGCATGTGTGCCAGTCTTCCCAGCCCGTCCCTCTGCCGACCATCAATGACCAATCACCAGAGCACAGCATGGGCCCCACTGACTGGCATACATGCTGGGAAAAATGGTTCTGTGCCATTCTGCTCATCCGCCTATCCCTCCAAGTCCAGAACCAATCTTTTTCATCATGTGTGACGGTCTGCCCAGCCCGTCCCTCTGTCGATCATCAATGACCAATCACCAGAGTGCAGCACGGGCCCCGCTGGCTGGCATACATGCTGGGAAAAATGGTTCTGTGCCATTCTGCCCATCTACCCCCCTCCGAGGCCAGAACCAATTTTTTCAGCATGTGTGCCAGTCTGACCAGCCTGTCCCTCTGCCGACCATCAATGACCAACCACCAAAGCTTGGAATGGGCCCCACCAACTGGCATATATGTGGGAAAAAATGGTTCTGTGTTACTCTGCCCATCTGCCCCCTCCAATGCCAGAACCAATTTTTTTCAGCATGTGTGCCAGTCTGACCAGCCTGTCCCTCTGCTGTCCATCAATGACCAACCACCATAGCTTGGAATGGGCCCCATCAACTGGCATATATGTTAGGAAAAATGGTTCTGTGCCACTCTGCCCATCCGCCCCTCCCTCTGATGCCAGAAACAATCTTTTTCAGCCTGTGTGCCAGTTTGCCCAGCCCACCCCTCTGCTGACCATCAATGACCAACCACCAGAGCACAGCATGGGCATGGGCTCTACCGACTGGCATACATGCTGGGGAAAATTTTTCTGTGCCACTCTGCCCATCTGCCCCTCCTTCTGAGGCCAGAACCAATCTTTTTCAGCATGTGTGCCAGTCCGCCCAGCCCAGCCCTCTGCCAACCATCAATGACTAACCACCAGAGCACAGCACGGGCATGGGCACTGCTGACTGGCATACACTTACCTGGTCAACAAAATCTAAATAAATAAATAAATGCTGGGAAAAATTGTTCTGTGCCACTCTGCCCACCCCTCCCTCCGAGGCCAGAACCAATCTTTTTCAGCATGTCCGCCAGTCTGCCCATCCTGTCCCTCTGTCGATCATCAATGGCCAATCACCAGAGTGCAGCATGGGGCCCACTGGCTCAGCATACATGCTGGGAAAAATGGTTCTGTGCCACTCTGCCCATCTGCCCCCTCAAGGCCAGAACCAATTTTTTCAGCATGTGTGCCAGTCTGACCAGCCTGTCCCTCTGCCGACCATCAATGACCAACCACTAAAGCTTGGAATGGGCCCCACCAATTGGCATATATGTGGGGAAAAATGGTTCTGTGCCACTCTGCCCATCTGCCCCTCCCTCCGAGGCCAGAACCAATCTTTTTTCAGCATGTGTGCCAGTCCGCCCAGCCCAGCCCTCTGCCAACCATCAATGACTAACCACCAGAGCACAGCATTGGCATGGGCACTGCCGACTGGTATACATGCTGGGAAAAATTGTTCTGTGCCACTCTGCCCGTCCGCCCCCCCTCGAGACCAGAACCAATCTTTTTCAGCATGTGTGCCAATCTGCCCAGCCCAGCACTCTGCTGACCATCAATGACCAACCACCAGAGCACAGCATGGGCATGGTCTCCACCAACTGGTATACATGCTGGGAAAAATTGTTCTGTGCTACTCTGCCCATCCGCCCCCCTTCAATGCCCGAACCAATCTTTTTCAGCACGTGTGCAAGTCCGCCCAGCCCAGCCCTCTGCCAACCATCAACGACTAACCACCAGAGCACAGCATGGGCATGGGCATCGCCGACTGGCATACATGCTGGGAAAAATTGTTCTGTGCTACTCTGCCCATCCGCCCCCCTCCGATGCCCAAACCAATCTTTTTCAGCATGTGTGCCAGTCTGCCTAGCCCGTTCCTCTGCTGATCATCAATAACCAACCACCAGAGCATGGCACAGGCCCCACTGACTGGCATACATGCTGGGAAAAATGGTTGTGTGCCACTCTGCCCTTCCACCCCACCCTCTGAGGCCAGTACCAATCTTTTTCAGCATGTGTGCCTGTCTGCCCAGCCTGTGCCTCTGCCGATCATCAATGATCAACCACCAGAGTGTGGCACGGGCCCCTCCGACTGGCATACATGCTTGGAAAAATGGTTTTGTGCCACTCTACCCATCTGCCCCTCCCTCCACCATGGCCAGAGGCAAGAACCATTTCTTTCAACATGTGTGTCATATTTCAAAAACATTATTCATTTATTTGTTTACATTAAGCATACAGTTTATGCACACACTCTACTTCATCTTACATTTTGCCTCCCTTGCTTTCCCATTGAAATAAAAGCAGCATGGCTTTCCAAAAAATGAAAAAAAAAAACTTACCAGGCACATAGAAAAGTAGTAGTCCTGTGGCAGCAAATGGCAAGGCAGGCAATGTGCAGCACAAGGAAGTTCCTTGCATCCACAACCCTCTCCATGAAAAAATACTTCCTCACATTGCCTCCGAGCCATCCCCCCATCTTCAAATTGTGCCCCCTTGTTCTTGAACACCTATTTTTCTGAAAGATGCTACCCTCTTGGACTTTCTATCTTGTCTCCCTGCTTAACTCGAGGGTATACATATTAAGCTCCATAAGTCTCTGTACATATGCCTTCTGGTGTAGACCCTACTTGTGAGCAGCCAGGACACTCTCCCCACCCCAATGGATCAGCACATCCTCTCTCCACACCCCTATGGACTAGTATGGTTACTCACCCCACCCCGATGGACCTGCACGACCTCTCTCCCCAGCCCAATGGACCGGCAGGTCCAGCCTCCCCACCCTGATGGACCTAGCATGACCACTCTCCCCATCCAGACAGACCAGACGTCCACCCTCCCCACCCCGACAGACCAGCACAGCCACTCTCCCCACCCTGACAGACCAGCACGGCTACTCTCCCCACCCCAACAGACCAGAAAATTCACTCCCCCCCCCCCTAATAGACTGGCATGGCCACTCTCCAACCCCAACAGACTGGCATGGCCTCTCTCCCCAGACAGACCAACACGGCCACTCTCCACACTCTGATGGATGTGCATGGCCACTCAATTCCCCCAAGGGACAAGCACTGCCACTCGATCCCACCCCCAGGGACATTTCCACATCCAGGCCACTCTCCCCCCCATCAGACTGGCATGGTCATTCTCCCCACTGCAACAAACCAGCAGATCCACTCCCCCCACCCTGACAGACCAGCACAGCCACTCTCCCCACCCCAACAGACTGGCACGGCCACTCTCCCCACCCTGACAGACTGGCACAGCCACTCTCCCCACCCTGGCAGACCAGCACTGACACTCTCCCCACCCCGATGGACCAGCACATCCACCCTCCACACCCCTGTGGACTGGCACGGCTACTCTCCCCACTCTGATGGACCAGCATGGTCTCTCTCCCCACCCCAATAGACCAGCACATCCACCCTCCCCACCCTGATGGACTGCATGGCCAATCTCCCCACCCAGACAGACCAGATGTCCACCTTCCCCACCCCATGGACCCACACAGCCACTTTCCCCACCCTGACAGACCAGCATAGTTACTCTCCCCACCCCAATGGACCAGCAAATTCACTCCCCCCACCCTAACAGACTGGCACAGCCACTCTCCCAACCCCAACAGGCTGGCATGGCCTCTCTCCCCAGACAGACCAACGTGGCCACTCTCCACACTCTGATGGACATGCATGGCCACTCGATCCCCCCGAGGGACAAGTACTGCCACTCGATCCCACTCCCCCAAGGGACACTTCCACACCCAGGCCACTCTCCCCCCATCAGACTGGCACAGCCACTCTCCCGACTGCAACAGACCAGCAGATCCACTCCCCCTACCCTGACAGACCAGCACGACCACTCTCCCCTCCCCGATGAGCTGGCATGGCCACTCTCACCACCCTGACAGACCAGCATGGTGACTCTCCCCACTCTGACAGACCTGTACGGCCACTCTTCCTACCCCGACAGACCAGCACAGCCACTCTCCCTACTCTAACATACCAGTATGGCCACTCTCCCCACCCTGACAGACTAGCATGGCCACTCTTTCCACTCTGACCAACCAGCACAGTGACTCTCCCAACCCTGGCAGACCGGCACAGCCAATCCCACCCTGATGGACTGGTAGGCACAATGCCAGCATCCCCGGCCCACCACCACACCCTATATCCCCATCTGACTCCACCAAGAGCAGTGACTCCCACCTCAAACCATACCTAATGTCCCCACACCACCATAGTGACCAGCACTCCCACTCTACTGCCAGTATATCACCAACCCATGGCCCATCCCCAATGGAGCCACACATGACCAGTTTCCCCACCCATCCCCATACAACCAGTGTCCCTACCCAACCCACACTGTGTCCCCTCAAAGAAAGCAACATTTTACCACCATATGTGAGTGATGCAAATCTCACAATATCAAAATGTGCAAAAGAATGTAGATGGCTTGCCAAACACCACTTTTACTCATTACTCCAAGCTGAATCCTGGCTAAGATGGAATCAGTTGAACCCCCCCCTCCTCAGTCATCTCAGACCTGGCTAAGATGGTGCTCCCCCCAGCATAGATGCAATCGTCGAGGCTGAGAAATGGCAATATTTTCTCAGTCCACAGTCCACACATAATAAACATACCCCACATTAATCCTAGTCCTGACAACTTGTGTTGGGAGGATACACCTACCTTCTTGATGTTGCAATCCTGCTCCTTTGATGACGACTGGGATGGAGGTCTGGCTAACTAAAACAACCCCCTGTGCTTTCAGCAAGGATTCAGTGGCACACTAATGTTTTTCAACTTGCAGCTCAGTACATGTACTGACAACTCCCCCCGCCAGCCCACTCGCTCGATCGCTCGCTAAAAACTGCCATCCAAAACACCGCAAATGCCCCCGATGTAATTACTCAATTACTTTTGATTCTTTAACATAGCACCAAGCATAGTGCACACACACACACACACACACACACACAGGCAGCAAGCATGGTTAAAAAAAATACATTCTGACTGAAACAAGCCTAATCATTGGAAACATTAAAAATGAAATACTGCAGGTACATTCCTTGGTGGCTGCTACTTTCTGGAACAAGCTAACTAAAACTTAGACCGCTGTACTACCCGAACTGTGGTTAGTGGTTACTTACGAACCTGAGCAGAAATAGGTGACAGAAGCATGAGGAGTAGAAAAGCAGCAATAAGTAGATAACACCAACAGCACAGGAAGGATCAATCGGGCAAGCAAGCAGAAACCACGCTACCGTGGCTGAAACTTTTAAAGGCTGAAGACCACAGGTGCTATGAGAACAAATACGGTTTCCATTTTAGTTCTGTAGAGATGGGCACACCTTGGACTTAGTATTCTCAGTGGGTCTTGAGGTTAGTGATGTCAATATTGATCCAGTTGCTTGGTCAGATCATTGCACAGTAAGGTTCTCATTTGGGGTACCCCTTAGTAGGCCTTCTTCTGTGGAGATGACTTATCACCCTTTGAAGGGGCTGTCCCCCTCAGGACTCCTGGTGGTAATGGACCACTCAGAAGTGAGGGTTGCTTGTTGGATAGGTGCAGGTGAGTCGGTGGCAGCATATAATAGGGCTTTCACCACAGCACTCAGCTCTGTCACACCTGTTTGTATGCAACCAGGGCCTTCCCACTTGAGCTCTCACTGGTTTGTCGAGGAGCTCAGGGAGATGAAGACCAAGGTCATGGGTTAGAGCATCAGTGGTGGAAGTCTAGATCTGAGGAGAACAGGCTGGCTTTGAGAATTCATTACAGCAAATATCAAAGAGTAATATCCCATAAGAATGCAGTATTCTTGTCAGGGTAGATTGCTTCAGGGAAGAATAGACTGGCTCAGCTCTTTTGTACTGTGGACAGGTTGCTCCATCCTGCCTGTCTGCTGTGGAAAAGAGCAGTTTCAGCCACCAAGTATGAAGAGTTCACTCTGTTCTTCTCAGAAAGAGTGCCCTCTATCAAATCTGAGATTTCCCCAGTAGGGTGCTCACAGCCCCCCAGTAGTGAGAGGGTCATCACTGAAAGTACCACTCCTCTTTCCTGGAGCAAGTTTAGGCCAGTGGCTGTTGTAGTGGGTTGTGATGTAATCTCAAAGCTGTGGTCCACTTGTTGCAAACCAGGCCTGAGTAATCTACAAGGTTAGATATGTGGAGGCCCGGTGTTTGTTGAGATTGTCTGGTGTGTAAAGGGGTCATTCCCTAGTGCCTTGAAAGAGGCACTGTTGTAGACCCTTCTGAAGAAGCCATCTCTTAACTCAGACTACTTAGTGAATTACAGACCAGTCTCAAACCTCCCTTTTTTGGGAAAGATCATTGGGAAAAAAGTAGCTCTGAAGCTGGAGGTGCATCTCCCAATCTAGTGATTGAGCCTGGTCATTGGCATGGTGTGGAGAGGGTTGGGGAGGAGACGGGGTGATACTGGGTTCCTCCCCACTTACTACTTCTGCTATGGTAAAAAATTCAGAGTGTCATTCTAGATGATGGATTGATATTTGAGGCTTAGGTGTCATCTGTTGTCTGGAGTGGCTTTTACAATCTGAGAATATCATCTGGATTAAAACCTTAATCACACCCAGTGACTTGCCTTCACTGATGCATACTTTTGTGACCTCCAGACTTGATTATTGCAATACTCTCTACTTCAGGATTAATGGAGGGATCTTGTGTCACCTGCAGCTAGTGCAGAACACAGTTACCAGGTTGCAGATGGGTCTTACGAGATCATGTCAGTACATCATCATCAGTGTGGCTGGCTGTTTGTGTTTGTCTCTGTCAGTAGTTTAGTTTTTGTGCTTTTTCATGTGTTTCTTCTTGGAGGAACTGGACCATTCTTGGACATAACATCTATGAACATTTCCTGCACTAAGAAACTACAAAACATCACCACCAGGTATAGGCATTCTCATCATAAATCAACTTTTTGGAAGACATCAAAAGCAAAAGTGAGGTCAGTAAATCTTTTGTACAAGTTTCTGGGTTGTGGAGTGCTGCATTGAATCCACATTTCCGTCTGACTTTCTTAAAGGATGTGTGCTTGTCTTTGAGGTCTATTCACAACTGTTTTGGAGAACAAAGGGAAGATTCTAACAAATGATTTTTACATCCTGCATATGCCCTAGGCTAATGTTCATCACCTTAAGGAATTTAACACTTTCTGGGTCTTTGATCTACAGTAACTATCAGTTTTCTGGTCCACAGTTGCTTACCATGAGTCACTCAGGAACACTCACCCTTGCTATAGTAAACATTTGCAGTCTCCTGCCAAAACTGGCAACTCATAGATTAGGAGGACGAATCCTGCTTCTGATACTGCTATTATGCTTACATGGGGTATCTACTTCTGTTCCAATCAACAACCTCTATGGAGAGAATACCTCACAACACAATGACTTTACTTTCTCCAACCAAATTGCTGAAACACAACATGTGTGTGCCTAGACCACCCTTATCCTTCTGAAGGGTTGTACCTACAACTCGTTTCATATGCTCAGAAAATACAAAATGACACAACTGGTTCATCTCCCATTCCACACTATTAAACTGTGGTTTCTCCTACTCCTCATCATCATCCTATTGTCAGGGGATGTAGAACTTAACCCTGGCCCTTCTGTCTGCCACTCTCCCACTGACCTATCGGCTGTCTCAGGAAAAGGACTTCTCATTGCCCATATGAATATTAGGAGCATTACCAGGCACTTTGCTGATCTCGAGGCATGGATGAAAGTGTACAATCCTGACCTACTGTGCTGATCTGGAACATGGCTCAAGCCTCACATTCCGAACTCCTTATGTTCCTTGCCCAATTATTCCTTGATACGGAAAGACAGGCCTTCCCCAAAACATGGAGGGGGGTCGCTATCCTCTATAAAAACTATCTTGATGTTACGGTCTGCCCACCCACTGGCTCACCCTCAGTCTGTGAGTCCCTACACACAACCATTGCACTTGGTGCAAAAAAACTCCACATTATCTGCACCTACAACCCACCCACTGGAGGTATCACAGGTCTTCAGGATTCACTTACTCAAACCGTCATAATGAGGTCATAATCTTAGGTGACTTTAACCCAAACTTGTTGGGACTAACTCACAGCACACTGCTGACACTAATGCAGAGCTATAACCTGCTCCAGATCTTAACTGAACCCACTAGAACCACCCCTTCTCTAACTACCTCCACCCTCATAGACTGGGTACTGGTGAATTGCCTTGACCATGTGCAAACTGCAAGCATCTTGGCAGATGCTATCACAGACCACTCCCCCACTTTCTGTGTATGGAGCCCAGAGACTGCTCCCCCATCCCCTCCATGCTACATCACAATTACCAACTTTGCCAAACTGGATGTGGAAGCTTTCCTCTATGATGTATCCTGTATCAACTGGTCTGACATCTATCACTCCCATGATGTTCAAATAGCCCTTGATATCTTCATTGATAATTTCACAGCACTTCATAATAAACATACCCCAAAGGTCACCAGAAGGGTCAGGGGTAAACAAACACGATGGCTACACAAGGACCTGCTGGCTAACCTGCGCACACGGGACAAACTCTGGAAGAAGTATAAAGTGTCCAGACTACCAGAGGATTACAATACCTACAAGGCCTCTCAGAGCGCCTGTAAAAAATAAATCAGAACAGCAAAGAGCATCTCCTGCAAGGAACTGCTCACAAACTCTGCTGGTGACCCTAGAAAATTCTGGACACACATCAAGACCTTTCTTTGGGCTACCCAGTCATCTACCCCAGCCAGGGGATATGATCCTTAATGGTGTACATTGCAATGACTCAAACACTATAGTGAATGCCTTTATCAGATTATTCACGGATCTGTCTCAGTACACCTCATCCTTCGCTTCACCTCCCACAGCATCTCAGCCTTACTGCACACCCCAGAGATCTGCATCTGGTGTTGACCACTGCCAACTAACTATTACCCCCCCTTTCCACTTTAAAGCTTTATCTAGATCCAAGGTCCAAAGGCTATCACAAAACATCTGACAACACTAGCCCCAGTTCAGATTCACTCGAGCCATGACTCCTGAAGCTAGCAGCACCATTGATTGCTTCACCACTGGCCAAGATTTTCACTCTGTCTCTCTCTCTCTCTCTCGGCATTGTCCCAGATCTCTGGAAGATTGCCCGAGTTATGCCTATCCTTAAAAAAGGAGAACCAAAGGATATCAACAACTACAGGCCCATAGCCATCCTCTCTGTGCTAAGCAAGCTACTGGAGAAGCTTGTTGCAACCCAAACCATTGACTATCTCACAAAGAACAACCTTCTCTCAGACACTCAGCATGGTTTCAGAAAAGGGCTCAGTACCTCAACTGCTCTTCTCAAATTCTCCACCAATGTACTATGTAACATGGACAAAGGCCTACTCACTGGAGCAGTATTTATCAATCTTACCAAAGCTTTCAATCTTGTTGATCATCCCCTGCTTCTCGCAACCCTGCATAGACTTAACTTCTCATCCTCAGTAGTTGACTGGTTTAACAACTACCTATCAAACAGATTACAACTTGTTAAATTCAGCTCTGCTCTCTCGGATGTGACCAGCACTGACATCAGAATACCCCAGGGCTCCATCCTGGGACCCCTTCTTTTCTCGTTATACATCAACAACATAGATTATGCCATACTCTCCTGCTCAGCTATCTTATACGCTGATGATCTCATCCTCTACTACAGCACTGACAAAGTTAACATCATTAACAAAAACCTCTCCCCGGATTTCAGGAATGTGCAAACATGGCTAAATGCTAATAAGCTCATCCTCAACAAAAAAAAGACTCAAGCCATGCTATTTGGCACTGCCCCCAAACTCAGGGCCTGTAAGGAACCCCTCCTAGTCCATGACTCTGGGGGTCTCTCATTGACTGTGTCACATCCTTCAAATACCTGGGAGTCCTCCTTGATAAATACCTTGATTTCAGTCTGCACATCCAGTCAACCTGTAAAGCAACAAATGCCAGACTTGGAATTGCCTATAAGACTTGTCACCTGCTAACACCATCCACCAAATTGGCAATTGCCAAGGGTATTCTGCTTCCAGTGCTGACACCTGGTGTCTCCACTTTTGCTAATGCCCATAAGACTGCTCTCCATAAATGGGATGTTGTGTATAACAACATATGTCAGTATGCCTCCTCTTCCCATCGCCTCAAGCACCACTGCACACTGTACAGTGACCTAGGCTGGCTCTCCCCAACTGCCTACCAACTATATTCCCTAGGAACCCTCACAGACTCTGTAATACATAACCAAACCCCCTCCTCCCTTGCAGCTCTACTTGTACCACAGACACCTGCCCATGGACTACACTCGGCAAACAAATTTCTACTCAGCATACCCAGGTGTCTTACTTCAAAAGGCTCTAGAGCATTTCACTGCACCACCCCAGCCATCTGGAACTCCCTTCTGCCCTGAGGCAGGCTAACTCCCACCCAATCTTCAAAAAAGAACTATATCGCCACCTGTCCCGGGACCCCTGCACATGCTTTGATCCCACTTAATGCCTCAGAGCTAACCACCCTATTTCGCCCAAGACACTGCTGCACTTCTAAACAAGCTTTGCTATAAATGTCTTAATAGCTGCCACTTAGCCCAGTTTCAGTTATTTGCATTTACTAATGTCACTTTTGTCATCTCTGCATAGCTATATGTATTATCTTGAGTACTGTCTGACTTGATCTGTATTCTAACCTACCTGTACTATATACTATGTACCTGTACTATATACTATGTATTGTATAATCTCATCTCATTTTATGTATGTATTCTCCTGGGTCATGCCTGAAAATAGTCAACTTTGGCTCGCGCACCTAACCCGGTTAACAAAAACTAAATGAAATAAATAAATGTCATGTGACCCTGGTCCTGTAAAATCTGCATTGGCTGCCAATGAAGTGGACAATCACCTTCAAGGGTCATTATTCTGATCTATAAAGTCATATATGGACAGGACCATGGCTACTTGAGTAACCTCCTGACTCCTTACTGAACCTAGTGTTCTCTCCACTCCTCTGAGGTGGGCCTCTTACTGGTTCTCTGGCCTCAGCTCAGATCATCAGGAGTTTGTGCATTCAAAGTGACTGCACTGACTCTGTGCAGCTCACCCCACAAGATCCTTGTTGGGAGTCCCCCTTACTGCAGTCCTTTAAGTGGGGCCTGAATGCACATCATTTCTGATGTTTAGGACTGTAATGTTTCCTTATGGGCTACTGTCTGACAGGTTGGTTGTTTCATGCTGTTTGTTATTATCTTATTTTAATTTTATTTGTGTGTTATTATGTTATTGTCATTTTATTTAGTAATATATATTTAATTATTTCACACAATCTTTAAATGTATTTATTTGGTTCTGTCCTAATCCTATACTACACCTTCAGCTTCAGGGAAAGGGTGCTTAACAACTAAAGTTTTACTTACTTTTTTTACTTACTTACTATGTCCTTCAGGAATTAGTTTTCCACACAGGTGTCTGATTTTTGTAGGCCAAGGAGCATTCTACATCACGTCTCAGCTTAGACTATTATTTTGTCCAGCATGATTGGACTGAATAAGTAATTAAAAAGAATTATAAATGACTGCATAGCAAAACATGTTGCTTTTTACATGGACTGAGATCATATTAGATGTGACATAAGTGTGAATGACAGACATCCAAGGTAAGGCTGTGACAGCATTGGTCAGATTTGGGTTTTCACTGTCATGAATGTTGGTGAATCAGTGGTGGGGTCTTCCCTGGGATTCTCAACCCTAATGCTCACCCCATTCCATGACCAGATAAGGTGAGATGTGATATACTTTCTTCAGGCAGGGCCTACAGATTGTTGGCAACATGTGGGGAGATAATGGTTCTGTTTGTTTTAAGACTATATCACAATTGGATGATCATTAGGGTCAAGAACCCCAATGAAGACCCCCTCCTCTGATTTGTCAACAGTCAAGACTGCAAAAACCATGTTTTTTTCCTTTTCCAGCTTGGGGGTTCAGGTGGGGAATTAGGGTTGGAAACCCTAACACCACATTTCCCTACTTTTGTTGCTTTAATCTGAACTCTAACTGGTGCATTAATGCAGTTTTGTTTGCAAAGAATAGGCACTGCATTAGTATTGCACATTACTACATTTCCACATTTTGCTTAATAAATTTCATTTATCACACAGACATCTTGACCAGATTTTTATTTAAGAAAAATGGTGACAAAAATGAATGCTGAGATGAGCTTGGCAATTGGAAACATGCATGCAGATGGTACAGTATCAATGTAAGAAAGATCCATGCCTTTCTTGAGAGGAGCAGGATTACTATAACAGTGGGATCCCCGAACACCTGAAAAGAGCCCATTCTACTCAGACTTGTATACATGCTGCTGTGTATGCTGAGTACAGTACTCTACATAATCTAAATCACTTAAAATTAAATAATAATTTATATACTGGTTTTAAGTAGGCCCCACATATCCCATACATGCATTGACTCTTTACTGCATTGTAAGATATTAACACAGCACTGTTTATTACCATTTTGTGTTCACAATGGGTGCAAACTTCTTATGCATCAGATAATACATGAAGATGATGAGCATACTGCTCGAGAAGTCTGAGTTGCTGGGTACAATGCATGGGATGTCAGCATGCATAACTTGAGTTAAGTGGATACATTGGTGTATGGGATAGACATACAGTATGAGAGGGCATACTATACAGTAGTCATTAGTGCTTGAACACAATAAGCAAATGGATTATTTAAGTGAGTAAAACTCTAATGTCCACATTTTGCCATTAACAGATATTGACCCATGATATGAGACATGAGCAAAGTGAAGTGAGTGGTGCAGGCTATGCAGTGGATAAGTGGAAGGGAGATATTTCATGACATTATTTATATAGAAAAACTTACTGTTTCTCTTGAAAAATTTACATTCATGGCTGTTTCTCTTCAACAATTTGCATGGTTTTCTGGAAGAAAGGACTTGGTTCAATGAAGCTGAAGCTAAAGAGCCCACTGAAGATCATTGTCTTGGATGCAATTTTGAAACAGGGTCATGGTCCAGCATGTATTTCTGAGGGTGATTTTATTTATTTATTTTAGATTCAGATTAATACCTTTGAGCCAGGGCTCATTTACAAAGGTTCCAAGTCAGAGCAAGACAGTACAATACAATATAATATAATACATGGGTTACAGCCCAAATAGGAGGAATAAGGAGTATACCAGTATACTGTAACTGTGATGTTACTAGAATATAATGTATGAAAGTACTTAATGCATGAAAAATTATACTGAATGTCTCACACTGTAGAAACCACAGATTATCTTTTCTTTAAAGAGGTAATAGTAAGGAAGGTGGCAATGAAGTTTATCTAGGAGAAAGTTCTTGGCAGTCACTGCTTATATCAGGAAACAACCTTAAACATACTGCATCAGCACTGTTGATTACTGAGCTTGGAATTAACATGGTCAAAACACCAGAGTAAAACAATATGGTAAATACTGTGTATTATTGTAACAACCCCTTTCCCTGAAGAAAGGGATGGAGGGTCTGTTACAATCTGTGCCGATTTCGAAGTTGTGCTGTGGCATTACCTCTTACCTGGGTAGTGAAAGAGTCAGTAGTCAGAAGGAATATAAGAGACATGTTTGGAAGGAAAATGAGTGGTGGGTCCACATAGGGTGGGATATTCAGACTGCGCCAGGCTGTTGCGTAAGCCTGGGAGCAGCACAACTGGGATGTGCCAGGGTGCTGACAGGGTGATATTTAATGGTGCTGTGCCATGGCTCAGCACCATTGAATATTGCTCTGTGGCCACCCTCAATGTGCATGGTGCAGTGGCACTGCACCAGCGCAAGTGGCCAGAGAGGGGCAGAGCAATGCAATAGTGCAAGTGCTGTTGCGCTAGGTGCATCAACCGCGATATTCAAAGGTGCACATGCAAATGGGGCCATAATGCATGCAAGGTGCAAATGGGTCCATTTGCTTGTCATTATGGCCCCATTTGCATGCAGGTGTGCCCATCCCCGGTGACTTGCACCTGGCGCCCTGCCTGGCTGCAGCTGTTGGGGACCGATGCCCCCTGCACAAGTGGCAAAGTGCCCCACAGCCCAATCGTGGGCATAAGTATTTAAATAATGATCTTCTATATCCCTGGTGGTCCAGTGGACTGCTCACAGCCTGATCATGGGCAGAAGTATTTAAGAAATGATCTCCTATATCCCTGGTGGTCCAGTGGACTACTCGCAGCCCAATCACAGGCAGAAGTCTAAACAAAGATTAGAATCCATCCCTGGTGGTCCAGCGGTACCCTCTCCCACCCTCCCACTGATCCCTACCCCACGTCACTCCCTGGTCAGTGGCGGGTGTAACTCCCCACCCACAAGCCTCCCAGCTGCCTGCTGACTGACTTGCGTAAGTACAGCTGTGCCCATTGGTCCACAGCTGGAACATGAGCATGCAGACCATACCATACTACACGGTCAGATGTGGAATGAATCCATTCACATATTCTGACTGTGTAGTACAATCAGGTCTGCACACCCATTGGCCAACACTGTGGACCAATGGGCTTACAGCTGTACTGTACACAGTCAGTCATCGGGAAGCTGGGTGGCTTGCAGGTAGAACTGCCACCCGCCACTGACCAGGGATGGTGGTGGGGCTCAGTGGGAGGGTGGGAGGAGGTACCGCTGGACCACCAGGGATGGTTCCAATCTTTGTTTAGACTTCTACCGGTGATCAGGCTGCAAGTGGTCCACTGGACCACCAGGGATATAGGAGATTACTATATTTATTCTTCTGCCCACGATCAGGCATGGGGGGGTGCTACCTGATGGAGGGTGCCACCGGAGCTCATGTGGCCACCCACAGCTGGCAGCTGCCATGTTGCACCCTGCAATATGGCAGCTCACCTGTGGGTGGCCGGCTGTTGCTCCTTTATTTTTTGGAACAACTGTATGCGGCACATGTAGGGGTTGCACTGCATGGACTCTGCACATCCCGGCTGAATATCGGGATGTGGAGTATTCATGGGCACATCTCCTACTTGCAATCAAGAGACACATTACTGATGTGTGCCCCAGTGCATTGGGATTTGTGCCATGCACTTTCCCCCTTTGAATATCATGCCAGGGCACATCAGTGGGTTGCACATGGTGCAACTGTGTTGCGCCATGCACAACCCTTCTGAATATCCCACCCATGGAGTGTGTGTAAAGTGGGAGTGCTGAGGTACTTGTGGCATATTAACCTTAGATTGGAGGAGGGCATCACAACCTGTGAGCTTAGCCAGATATGGGAACTCTGTTCTGAAGCCTTCACTGCACCACATAACAACAAACATATTAAAATTGAACAATTCATTAGCTGCTCTAAAGAGTTTGTCATTTATGCTGTTACATGTCCAAGCTGAAAAGTTTACATTGGATACACAATTCATCCACTCCATAAATGCATGCAAGAACTAATACATTCAATTCAAACAGCAGCACCAGACACTCCACAGGGACTGCATTTTGCCCAGTATCATAACAGCAGTGTCAATGATTTTGACTTTATAGGAATAGAACTGGTATGTGTCCCACCACATTGTGGTGACAGAATGAAGTTGCTAGTCCAAAAGGAGTCAAAGTATATATTTTTGTATTACAAAGTATTGCATCCTATGGATCTCAATGATACTGCTGACATACAATTTCTTTTAGCAATAATTTCCCCAAATCTTTTTTTGATGACAATAGGCAGATTTTTTTTTACTTTTGTCTAGTCACATCAATCACTCTCTTTCCAAAGGATTGTTCTTATCGCAGTCAATACATAGTTTATTTGTGTGGTTTACTGCCTGGATTTGTCTCATGTACCATAGCATGTGAAATATTGCTTCTAGAAACAGGCCCATATAGTACCTGTCAGTAGAGTCATGTGGGTGCTATGATTGGAATGCAGAGGGTAAATTATGTAGAGGTTTGGTTATATAACCGCTATTCCCCTGTGGGACTAGTTTAGGGCATTTTGTGGGCTTAAAATGTCATTGTCTAGGCCATTTCATCTGCCAAGGTTTTTTGACTCAGCTTCCATCATTCTCACCTCATGCATCATGATTTTGACCCACTTGCCTTCATTCTCACCCCATGCATCATAGTTTTAATGCAGCTTCTGTCATGTTCACCCCATGCATCATATTGTTGATGCAGCAGACCTCTTGCATCATTTTGGAGGACATTGCCACAGAGAACATTTTTCTTGCAAAATACTGCACACATTATTTGGTGCAGCAGGATTTGACACACGACGGATAATTGACGCAACTTGCATTGGTATAAGGGCCCTTTGAAAATCCAGCCCTATGGATCTCAGTTCTGTAAAACACTAGAATGTTAATTCTTTAACTGTTAAAACACAGTCATTGTTGATTATTTGCTTCAATAAAAGTTTTTTTTTCCTTTTTATTGTATCAAGTACAATATATGTTGGGGTACTTTTTGATATGATGCATCCTCATGTAGTGCTATATGGCCACTTCCCTCACCATATTACACAATGAGCAAATCTTAGAATACATATTTATAGACTTTGCACTACTGTCCTAGTGATGTTTCAGGGATTTAGTCATATTACTTCAAGAGATTCCTCACATTGAAGACTTCAGTAACATTCAACAGTCATACTTGATTATTCAATATAGTGTACATTTGAATATTTATTATGCATTAACACAGTCGTATACCTTTTCATCTTAGGTCTAAATAGATTAAGTAACCCTTGATGTGCTGCTGGCATGTATACATGTTCTAAAACCCTCTGTGTTCTAAATATTCCTTCAGCCTAAGTGTTAATAAATCGCTGTCACTTGGGACTTAACCTCAATCTTTTTATGCAGCTTTCTGAATAGTGATGTCTATAGTTGAAATACTTATATACCACCAAACATTATATATAGTTGCTTTCCTATTCTAGGATTTCTTAAATAGTACTATATTATATCTCTTAAATATTAATTTGTACTATTTAAGGATTGCTTTAGTGGTTTATCAAGCATTTTTTTGGAAAACTGCATTTTGATAACAGTTACACAATATCTTATAGGGAACCACCATTCATTTCTAGATTCTAAATTATATATTCAAGAATATTCCTGAACATTAGACATAGATGGAGTATTTACAGCACTTTATCCCATGTCTTATGCTGAAACAGCTTTGTCCCTGATGCACAGTTGGCACTTTTATGGTATTATTTGACAATTCTGCCATCTTTCCTTTCCACCTCCCCCCATCCCAGTCCTACCATGTTTCACATACACATTTTGGATTTGCACATATATAACTTTTGTTGTTAGCTCTTTATAATTGGTACTCTTCTTGTCCGACTTGGACAGCTTATACTTAAGCTCCCCCCCCCCATCAATAGGAGGTTACACCTCATTTACATCGCACCATTTTATTATTGTAGTTTTAATATTTTCATTCTTTTTTGTCCATAATTACACTGATAAATCTTTTGGATTTTACCATATATTTATGAAAATATCCCCTTAGGTTGACTTCTATCTCCTAAGGAATCTGTCCATTGTAGTGGTTTGCAATAACTGCATACTCTGTATTTTACCACTGATGGTTTTACTTATTCTAAATTTTGTTGCTACATTTGGCCAATCCCCTTTTTCTTAGAATGTTTACTGTCATTCAAAAGTATTATATTCATACTCTTTTTTTATACTATGATGTATCATTCAGGCTGTTATGGTTGTGGATGCTGTTCCAAGCATACTACATTTATTTATTTGAATTTTGATGACTGGGTGGGCCCGCTGAGATACTCTTATCCCCTTTTTAGGGGCAACCCAGGAAAATACAATTTCAGAAACAAAGAACTGATTGTAAGACAGGATGAGAGACTACAGGGAACAAATTAGAATCTGGCTAACAATTATTGACTGATGGTTCTACAGAACCATGGGGAATTAATTTGTGTATAACTAGGATAGGTATTATAAAACAGTAAGCGAGATCAATTGTATATGTGCATATATACATATATACATGGAATATCATGAACCACATTAACTAAAAGTTGTAAAAGAAGTGTTTAAAATGTGATATGTGAAAATTGAGAGGTGGCATGGTGGTATTGAAATGGGGAGGAAGAAGTACAGATTTAGGTAGAGGGGGAAGAGGAATAGGGGAGGAAGAAGTACAGAAACAGGTAGAGGATGACAGGGGTGAAAGGGTGGTGTTAGTAGCAAGTGCACATGGGTGGGGAAAGTAAAGTTCTCTAAAGCACTGTTTTAATAGGGGGAGGGATGAGCAGGAGAGTAGTCCATGTGAGAGGTTATTCCATTTGTTGGGTGCTATGTAGATGAAGGATTTCTTACCTATGGCTAGCTCTGTCTTTGGGAGACTTAGTAATGGGAGGTGAGAGGAGTGTAGGGACCTAGGGATGGGTTTTAAGGTAAGCAAGTTACTTAGGATAGGTGGGGAGGGAATGTGGGTGAGTTTGAAAGTAGTACACAGTAGGGGGAAGTCAAGCTTTGCCTCGAAGGACAGCCACCCTAAGGACTTGAGGACATCACAGTGGTGCATGTGAGCTGGAGCCATAGCTGCAAAGTGTGCAATTCTGTGATAGGATTGTTTTAATTTGGTCAGGGTTGATAATTTTGCTGAATTAAGTAAAGGGGCTCCATAGAAAAGAGTAGGGAGAAGAGTTACCGAGGCGATTGTTCTACATGATTGGGGGGCAGGTAAGGGGTAATTCAATAAAGTAGGTCCAGTTTTTGGTGTACACTGAATAATTTTGTGAGAGTGAGCATCAAAAGTTAGTTTATTGTCCAGGGTAATCTCCAGATATTTGAAGGAGTCTGCTTCTTCAAGAGCTGTTCCATTAGAGGTATGAATTAAGAAGGGATACTGGGTGGACCCACCAAAAGAGGTGTGGTGAAACAGCATTGATTTAGTTTTTTTGGTATTGAGGACCAACAGATTTTGCCTAAACCATGCTTCAAGTTGCCAAAAGTCATTTTCAAAGCCTGACTGAATGGAGGAAATGTTTCTACCAGATATATATAGAATAGCATCATCTGCATAAAGTTGGACTGATGCACATCCACAATTAAGGAGCAAATAATTTATGAAGATGGTGAATAACAGAAGACCCAGGATAGATCCCTGTGGGACCCCATCCATGATATGTGCAAGGGAGGAGGTAGCCCCTGCCCACTTGACACATTGCAGCCTATTGGACAGGTAGCTAGTAAACCACGAGAGGGTATGGGAGTCAAGGCCGAGTTTGATTAGAAGGAGGCATGGCATGCTATTTTTCTTCTTATTGTCCATTTGTGCACACATGGTGTTTGTATTTGACATTTGGCAAAGTAGACATTGAATTCTAAAAACAGTTGTTGCACCATGTTCATTTTTCAGATTTCATGTTACATGATTCAAGTATCAGAAGCACCAGGGACTATGCCAAAATAATGTTTGGATATAGTATTTAAATATAGTAATAATCTTGCCTTTAATTGTGAACACAACTTGTAAATGAGCAAGGTTTGGATTCCAGAATTAATTCATTGTTATGTCTTCTGTTCTCTTTCTGGTTGTTTCTGCTTGAATCATCACTTAGGTGTTTTCTTTTTTGGCCAGTTGGTATTCTTGTTGTTTGATTTGTTTATGCACATGCTTGTTAATGCTGGCAGACTGGCATCTGGCAATCAAGCTTAACAATTTTGTAAATAAAGATTAGGTATAAATGCTATGTTGGTTGCCTAAAACTCCATCCCCTGAAGAAGACTCATCCTGAGTCAAAGCACTTGGGTTTTAGTATGCCGTTTGAAGCCTGATGTTGCAATAACATCATTACCAGTTTACCTTGAAGACTGAAGTTTCATTTACATTGCTTCTGAGTGGGGGTTACTCTTGTGTTTTGCTGGTTTATTGTTTTGTAAACCCTCATCTGCTGTTTTTAATACTGAGCATGTGGCCCACGCTTGTGCTATAAAATGCTCTACATAGTGTTTGTCATGATGCTGGACTGACACTTATTGAGTGGGGCATGACATGTTTTACGCTTTTTCTAGAAAGAAGCATCAATCAATCTTTTCAAGTTCTTGTAATTTATCAGCTTTCATAGAAGAGATTCATAGTAGCAATCCAGTTCAAAGCCTTTACTGTGTTAAACTGAGCTTTAAGTGGTTGAAGATAAAATTACCATGATAAATTCCCAGAAATTACCAGCTCTGAAGCAGTCACTTCCCTTATGACTGAATCAGACACTAACCATTTCTCCTGCTTCAAAAGCACTGCTATGTCTGCCAGATATAAGCTGAACATTGGCATAACAACTGCTCCAGCTCAACAGGAAGACTCCAGTAATGATTTGAAAATACTTTTTCAAACTTATGAGACCCTTAAAATAAAAATAAAAAACATTCATTTTTTCTTAACAGTAAGGAATCACCTAAACTATATGCTTGATGAGGTTAGGCCCCACAGAGTTTAAGAGTTGACAAGACTCTCATAGGTGGGCTTATTGCAGACTAATGTAAGAACAGGTGGGAGAAAGCCTTATCTATTTGGGCAAGCACACTTGTACAAATACCCATTGATCAAGATGAAGACAGTTACAGCTCCATATCAGCTGACATTGAAGACATTAAAAAAATTACTTAGTAATATAGATAAACCAGAGAACAATAATTTTGAAAAAGCTCTGCAACACAAAAATCATATAAAAAAGAAGTTACAGACAGGAGGTGTACTAAATTTCTCAGAAACCAAACAGATTATGAAAAAGTCACATTTTTAGTTGGGAAAGACCCTAACACCCTTAGTGGTCATAAAGCAGAGGGTAATCTCATTCCAGAAAGAATAAAATAAATATCTACCAAAATAATCATAGCCAAAACTGGCTGCCAAGGAATTGATAGGAAGAACAGTTAATGATGGGAACAGACAACACAAGGTCTTTTACTTTTATTTTGCAAAAAACAGCTGATTCAGGTACCAGAAAAAATAAAATAAAATAAAAAAGGGGGGGCAGGAAATACCAAAAACCATCCTTCATGGCTACTATGGAATCAAATTTTTTTGTAGACTATTTCTCACAACAGTAAGTTTTTAAAAGTCATACTTATATCAGAGACAGCATGCACAGTCTGGAAAAACTAGAAGGATTTGTCTGGTCTGATAGGCACCTTTGGCTGTCCATTGATGATGTATCTTTGTACATGTCTATCCATCATGACCTAGGTATTGCTGCTTTAAGACATAATTTTGAAGTGTTTAATCTAGAACAAACTTTTCATTTTGATTTTCTGCTTACAGCTGTAGGGCTTATATTGACATCAAACTTTTTCTCCTTTGATGAAAAAGTTTTTCCTTCAAACCTGCAGTACGCTCATGGGGACCACCATGGCCCTCTCCCATGCCAACATATTTCTGAGTTGGTAGGAGGGGGCCATGGTGTTCAATATGGGCCATAAGCAATACCTGGCCCAGATATGTTTTTTGGATAGGTACACTGACCATATACTTATCATGTGGGAAGAGGATGCTATCTCAACAGCCAACTTTGTACAATTTTTTAAACAACAACATTAATCTCAAATTTACACATTCAATAAGTACTACACAGATGGCTTTTCTAGATATTCTGTTTAGTTCATAACCAGGAAAGAAATTAATTTCAGAGTGTTATAGAAAGCTTGCATCAGACAATATACTATTACAAGCCCAAAGTGCTCATCTGTAGCATTTGAAAAAAGCCATCCGGGTGGGACAGTTTATCTGCCTATGAAGGAATTGTTCAGCGATTGAAACCTTTGAAGTGCATGCTCAGGATTTAAAGAAATGATTCTTGGTCAAGAGTTATTGCAGAGAAGTCACAGAAGAAGCTATAAACAGGTCAGGAAACTCAAATGGGGGAGTCTTTTAAACTGAAAAATAAAATCTCAAAATAATGTGACAAGCTTAGTTTGTTACTGAATTCAATAATTTGCCCCAACCTGTAGTCTCAGTTATCCATAAGTTCTGGAACATCTTGGTGGGTGACACAGCTTTGAGAGACACTGCTTCCATCAAACCTCTGTCTCTTACAGATGAGGATCAAGTATTGGAGACCTGGGCCCAAGCATTATGTTTAAATTCCCCCAGCCCAAAGGGGGGAGGAATGGGGGGAGCCCGGGGTGGTGGACTACACAGGGGAGATTGGGGTGGATAGGGTCCTTTTTTTTTGTTTGTTTTGTTTATCAGAAATAACCATTGAGCATATGCTCATTCACAATGGTGACCTAGTTACAATATTGATTTATATCACTGACATACGAATAATATACAATGTAAAATTATTTAAAACAATTACAAACATGCATACATGATAATAAATATTGTTTTAGTATAGAAACAGATTTTTTTATACAACTTCCTAAAGTCAATAGGGAGTTTGTTCCCAAAAATAGAAACAAATTGACTAAAAAAGTGTAATGATCTTTTTGTTTTTGTAGTAGGTACCATTAATTCCTGAACAGATGCATTTCTCAAGGATGAATTAATTAACCCAAAATTTAACCTATTACTCAGGTAATCTGGAATAAGACCCAAACTACATTTATATGAAAACACATACTTGTGATTGTCCTTTCTCCAATTTAAAGAAACCCAACCCAATGACCTATATAACTCACAATGGTGGACATACAATGGGCACCTTAAAATCAATCTAGCCAGACAATTGTAAAGTACAGTATATCGAGTTTGTGCAATTGATCCTGAGATGCACTAGCATATAAAACATTGGTGTAGTTGATCAGAGGCAATATTTGCACCTGGACTATAGTTTTCATAGTAACTGAATCTAAACGATGTTTATTTTTGAATAGAAAATGGACCCTTTTGTCAATCTACGTAACTAGTTTATCTACAAGAATATTTCCTGATCCACACTGGTCCAACCAGTACCCTAAATATTTGTAAGTTACAACATTTTCCAATGCAGTTCCAGAACTATCAAAAATGTCCAACTTGGGCTAGCCTGCCGGTGCAATGGTAGCGCTACCACTTGTGATGCTGGTGACTTGGGTTCGGTAGTGAGCCTGGAACATCAGAGGGCTGGCTAGGGGGAAAAGGATTGAGTGCCCGGTGGGTCACTCTCCTTCTCTGGGAGGGGTGGGTTGCTCTCCTCATTGCTATACGGCCACCACCTGGGTGACCATGGGTGGTGCTGGTGCAGCTAAGGAGGCAGACTGATAGGGAGGGGTGGGTGTTGGCTGAGGACTGAGGCAGAGGTGCATCTCCATGCATATCCATCTCATTGGTCCTCCTTGAGCACTGATGTCAACAGAGCAGTGGAGACCAGAAAAAGGAAAAAGACCCTCCTCTGGGATCTCGCACCATGTGACAG
This sequence comes from Neoceratodus forsteri, assembly GCA_016271365.2. Classification (NCBI taxonomy): domain Eukaryota; kingdom Metazoa; phylum Chordata; order Ceratodontiformes; family Ceratodontidae; genus Neoceratodus; species Neoceratodus forsteri. The sequence goes on from CM028129.1 coordinate 6,912,449, forward strand.
TGGAGGCACTGGGGTGGACTACAGCTGCCCACTCCCCTGAAGTTCAGAGGAGGTAAGGGTAGACCTCCTGTGCCCCACCTGGGGGGGTCATCTGGGCATCTAGAGGTAATGGAACAAGGCACTATTTGAATGATCCCAAGTCTTCTCAGTGGTGTAGCCTGAGCAGGTGAATTGGAAACTCCTGAGAGAGGAACTGGATGTGAAGAGACAGAGAGCAAAAATAGATAGCAACAAAAAAAAATTCCAACTTATTGCCTAGTTTTATTTTAGACACAGGGCCAAACAACATTGTCTTGGCCCTAGAAGTATTTAGGTTTAATTTGGAGTCTGAAAAAAAACTGTTGTAATGCAGCAAAATCTTTTTGTAAAGTGGTCAATCTCCAAAACTGAAGAGTGAGATGTATAAATAATAGTGTCATTGGTGTAAGGGTGGTAATTGACTCCCCAACATTTTTACCAAGATCTTTCAGGCATATCAAGAAGAGAAGAGGCCCCAGGTCAGAGCCCTGGAGCACTCCCCTCACCACGGTTAATGGGGCTGAATCAACACCACCAACCACCATTATCTGGCACCGATCGCTCAGGTAGGAACAGAACCAGGCCAATGCATCCCTACACAATCCCAACTCATATAATCATATCATTAGTGTTTGGTGGCCAACCATGTCAAAGGCCTTGGAAAATCAATCACTATGACCCCAGTATAGTGTAGTTGGTCATTGGACTGACTGATGTCATCCAAGACCCTCGACACGGAGACCACCGTACCACGTACCTTATGGAAGCCTGACTGAAATTGATCAAAAAGATTGTACTTATGAAGATGGCCCACCATTTGTTTAGCCAGCAGTCTTTCTAATATTTTACTGATGATGGGGAGCAGGGAAATTAGTCTAAAGTTAGAAAGGTGGTCAGGGCTGCCCCCTTAAACATAGGGACAATGCTAGCCAGCTTCCAGGCATGTGGGAGATAACATAATAAGAGGGACTGGTTATACAAATAAGTGAGAGGCATCGCAATATGCAAGGCAGAATATTTTCAGCATATTGGTGGACAGACCATCAGGTACACAGCTTCCACTTAATTTTAACTCCAGCAACATTACCAGGACTTCATGACAAGCAATTTCCTTAAATGAAAATGTTAATGAACTGTCATGCACTGTATTCCTTGGATTCTGTAATGGTGAGTTACATCCCCCAAAAAGTTGCCAAAATTAACAAACAATTTATTAAATCTGTCAGGAAGAATACTACTAGATTCAAACGTTTCATCAGGGGATAAATGAATTGTCTTCTTACATTTGGTATGCCCATTTAAGTCTTTGATAAGTGACCAAAATTTCTTAGGATTCCCAACAGAATCTAAAGTTTTTACCGTATAGAAATTCCTCTTGGCTTCTTTAATCCCTGCAACATATTTATATCTAATTTTTCTATATCATTGTCAATCCACAGGTGTTCTAGTTGTTTAAGCTGTGTCCCAAGCATCGTTTTTGTCCCTTTTTAATCTCAAAAGTTTAGGGGGAAACCAGACAGGTTCCACCATACTGCGGTGACAGGAATGTCGGCGACCTCCTCTACACTGCCACATGATCACCGACATCCCTGACACCATCAACTCTGGTCCCCAACAGGAAAATGCACTGACACCTGATTGGCATTCATCCAGGGGGCTGTGCCCCCCATGCCCTCCCATGTGGGGGGGCTCTGCCCCTGCCCCCCTGGACTTAAGAATTCCAACTCTGGGGGGGGGATCTTGGGGGAGAGTGACCAAACTCCAGAGTTGATGACTCAGTCATTGCTCCGGCAACCCAGTCGACACTGTGGGTGTTGGCAGGTTGCTGTCACTGTAAGAGTGTTGCTGTAAGAGTGTCGCTGTTACAACAGTATACTAGCCAGACAGCAGAATTAAGTTTAACTCTTTCGGTTTTCAAAGGCATGTGCTGATTACAAACCTTTAGAAGTTCACCCTGGAAATAATCCCAAGCCAAATCAAGGTCGGGTATCAGTTCTAAACATTCTCAATTTAGATTTTCAAGATCACTTATAAAATTAAAGTAATCAAAGTTCTTGAAAGAATGATAATTAACATATTTGGCAGGCCCCTTAAGTCTATTTTTCCCCCTTTGACAGAATACTACGTTATGGTCACTAAAAAAATCTGTGAGCTCCCCTGATCCAGTATAAAATTGGGGCAGTTAGTTAAATATAAATCAAGCAGGGATGGTTATTTAAGTTTATACAGGTAGGTTCTTCAAAAAAGCTGAGACAACCCCAGTTCTAAAGCAATAGATTTTAAACATTTAGATTTGGTAGGACACAACCAATCAGAATTGAAATCTCCCAACAATAAAAGTTCATGAGATGAACTATAGGGGAGAGGACATCGTAGATAAATAATAAATTATGCATAGGGAAATGGGGTGGTCTGTAGCCTCCAAAAAGTAGTAATGGCTTTCCTAAGTGCAATGTTATTTCTAATGTTTCATATTCACAACAGTTAGTGTCTAAATTTAATATTAAACACTTAGGGACATATTTTTCAGAATAATAAATTAAAATACCCCCACCTCTTTTGTTCTGGTCAGCTCTCATCATATTGTAACCTTGAATTTTCAGAAATGTATCATCTTGCTTACCATTCAACCATGTTTCACTAAAAATCACAAAATTAGGTTCCTAGTCAACCACAAATTCCTTAATCATATCCATCTTTGGTAAGAGACTCCTAACATTAGAAAGAATAAATAGAATTCCTTTTCTAGTTTTAATATCATTTGATAATGGCCCAGGGTTTGGGGAAATGTCCTCACTCAGTAGAAAACCCAATAAAATACATGAGTTGGTTGGAATCCCCATTCCTAGTAAACAAACAGAGAAAGTGAATAGATCAGATTTACTTATTGCAGAACCCCAAAACCATCTTGAGCCAGAATTTAAAGTGCAACTCCTGACCAATACTGGTAGCTCTTTCTGACAAGAATGGCTTGGCAAGCTTAAGCCAACATCCCAGGGTACATTTTTCTTCCATAGTAAATCAAGGCCACTGTCTGCACCATAACCAGACCATGTTAAATCTAGGCCATTTAATTGCAAATCCTATGTGGAACAACTGCCTACAGCTTTCCAAGGTAGCAACCCAAATACTAGCACTGAAAAGATGGTAACAATGGCCTTATTCATGATGGCTATGTGGCCCTACACATGGTGAGAAGACTGATACACATGGAACACATATAAGCAGCCTCCATGTGGCATGTACGACCCATGTGAAGAGTTGTGCCCAGAGCCACCATGAGAACATGCGTGCCTGTATGGATACGCAGCAACGCAGGGGTATTCCCGTGTATGCAGTACATGCAGGACTCCGAACGTGCATGCAAGATGCATGTTATGTTGGAAAGTTGTGTTGTGTCCCCGCATACATGATACGCATTTTGAAGGCAGCCATAAACAGCCTATGTAGTGCACACATGGCAGGCGAGACCAGCGAAGCAGGCTGAGGGGCATGGCACTGTCCAAAGTGGCACCACATGCCAGCCATGCTTGCAGAGATGCAAGGCACGGTGGCAGTGCCATCACACATTCCTGCCATGTGTGACCACCACACATGCAACAACACGGCCCATACAGCCAGCCCCAGCATGGCATGTATGCCACCCAGCAGGTGACATCCCATGTGGATGCACAGCACAGCATACCATACCATGGTAAACATGCAGGCACACATGCCAAGCATGCCACAAGGCCCAGTCATGGAAGCATACAGAACACACAGCCTCCCTACCAACACATGGTCGCCCATGCACACCATGCCAGGGTGAGGAACTAAACACTGAGATGTAACTAGATAATAAAGACTTTATTGGTACCCACAAAACATAACAGGTGCAGGAACAGAAGCATGGCAAAAGTTGGGGGGGTCGGCAACACAGACGGGCCTCCACATCAATCCGAGTCCTCCTCCAAGGGCAACTCTGGGCTGATGGATGGGGCCAGCTCCTGGGGGTGGTGGTGTCCATGAAGTCCCGCTCTTCCAGGACCAGCCACCTGACAGGGCCACAGTAGTACTGAAATGACAAGAGCACACAGAGGGGACCGACATCAGTGACCCAGTAACTTACAGCAACCCCTGCTCCAGCAATGCCATCCACACACACACAGACTCTCACACACACACACAGCCAACAGACACCTACTTTGAGGGAGCTCTGATGGCTTATAGGTCCTCCTGGTCATCATGATAAACAAAATCATCTGTGCTGCTTCAGAGTTCCAAGTGCCATGACTGGTCATGCGGCAGCTGCCGTCAGGGGGTGACCACATGGGCGGGGCCTTGCCCATCCACCACCCAGTGCTCCAGGACCAGCATCACCTTCTGACACTGGGTCCCCTGCAAACAAACACGGAGAACATGATTAACAGACACACCCATGGCACAGGTCCCAACCCACCCGGCAAACACACACAGAACACGGCCATGGCCACCGGCAGCAGTACCTACCTACCTTTTCTCTGTCACCTCCCAAGTCTCCCCTGCTGGCATCCTGTCTTGATAGGTGGCCTCTGCCACGTGGTACAGATGTTGCAGCAGGGCAAGCCTGCCATAGACCTCCCCTGTTGCCATGGGTGGAGCTGCTGTTGCCATCATTGTATCCACAACAATAATGGCATGCCATGGCAGGCACTCCCACACCATGTGTGCGCTCCATGCCCATAAGGGCAAGTGTGACATGCCACACAGCATGCATGGCATACACATGTGCATGTGCAACACCACACAGCAAACACTAGGAGCAATTCACAAACTGGCATTGCGATGTGCCCAGGGGCACTACTACATGTGGTGCTCCTTGAGGAGGCTGATGCTGAGTGGTGTGGCAGACCAAAGCACCATCTCTGGGCATTCAGACTACATCTTTTGCCCAGACATTGCACCCCACTGACATCCTACAGCAGTACTGGGTCAATCACGGCATGCTATGGTACATATGTGGCCTGGTGGAGGATACAATCTGACCGGCCACTGAGCACCCCATGGCCATGTCTGTGGAGACAAAGGTGCTGTGTGCCCTAAAGCACTATGCCATGGGTACATTCCAGTGGGTGATGGACAACATGACAGGGGTGAGTCAGTTGTCCATGTCACGGGCACTGCACCAGGTGACCAGTGCTCTGATGATGCACTGGGAGAGGCACATCACATTTCCCATGGAAAATGCAGGACTCAGAGCCATCAAGGGTGCATTTCTGGATATGTATGGCATGCTGAACATGGTAGGTAAGATCAACTGCACGCATGTGCATGTGTAGTTCTGATTCTAGAACTCTGAACTGACTGGCTGTGTTTGAGAAGAGCTCCCAAAGCTAAGTGCTTTTTGATATAATTTTCAGTTTAAAAAATTGTTTTGTTTTATGTAAATTTAGGTGATTGTGAAAGACAACTCTGTAGGCTCCAGGAAGATATAAAATTTGTGTGGTAGATATTTGTTGGAAGTCAGAAGGATCAACACATTTATTTAGTGTGATCTTTCTACTCTGATGTGGTTAATTTTAATACTATAGTTTAAACCCTTTCTGTATGTGCCTTTGGTGGTGTCTGATATTGAGAACCTAAGTGTCAATTGTGGGTATCCTGTCTGTTTTGGTAGGTACTTTATTTTCTTTGTTAAACAGCTGAGTATACCTATTGCCTAATACTTTATAGTACATTGTATCTTTTTGCTCAGTCTCTGATTTTTCTCTTCTTTCTCCAATGTTTTAGAACTGTTTAGTTATTGTGGCAGAGGTGTGGTACTGTGTTCTTTCTTGTAGTTCAAGGTGCTTTTGGAACTGCTGATTTCTATTGGTTTAAACGACTACATTTTTTTTTCTATTTTAAAAAAAGCTACATCAACTTGGTTTGTTGTCACCTGTTTGTTGTTGCTAAGTAGCAGATGTTTTTGCATTGTGCTCTGATTCTGTGATAGAATCTGTATTAGTAGAAGGTAGATTATTGTGATTGTAGTTACCTTTTGATGGTAAGGATAAAGAGGTGAGATAGAAGTGTATGTATTTTCAAATATTATAGAGGAACAGTGGCAGGATTTTTAGGACAGTAAATTAATAAAAAGGGAACTAGGAGAGCTTCAGTAACAGACAAGTAGTGGAATTGTAGTATAATGTGGGGAATGGTGCAATGCAGTGGCTGTGGGGCAGCCATACTCAGGCAGATCTTCTGGACACTGAGGTGCTGCCATATCTGCATGCATCTTTCTGGACTGCGGGATGAGGTAGCCAGACTCAGAGCGGAAGTAAACTGGGTCAGGAGTACCATCACCCCTATCCAGAGACCACTCAGTCCAATGCAGCTGCCTCAAAGGATGCAGAGAATGAGGAGTGCTTGGATGACAGTGGGCTCAGGGAGGGTTAGACCAGTCAGGCAGAGGCACATCCCAGATCCTATTCCACTCAAGAACTCATATGCCACACTGCCAAACAGGGACAACCAAATAGAGGTACCCAGAGAAATGGAAGGAAAGGATGTGGAGGTTAGCCAAGTGCAAAGATGGAGATTAGTGCCCAGGAGGTGGATAGGCAGAATAGGGGCAAAATTCAGCAGAAGGGCAGACAGCAAGGTGAACTAGGGATAAGGACAACCAAGGAAGGGGCTGGAGTAGAACAGCGAAACAGTCTAGGGAGGTCAAATCATGGAAAGTCATGTGTGCAAATGCCAGGAGCCTTAGCAACAAGATGGAAGATCTAGAGGCTGTCATGGTGCAGTCAGACCTGGATATTGTGGCCATCACTGAAACCTGGTGTAATGATAACCATGACTGGGAGTTGGCCATACCTGGCTACAACATATTCAGAAGAGACAGGGCAGGCAGGAAGGGAGGAGGAGTGGCACTGTATGTGAAAAATGACATAAGGGCCACAGAGATCCAGGAGGAACAAAATGGGGAGAGATACTGTGGTTAGCTGGAAAGGAAAATGGGACCAGCCATCCACACAGTGTGGTCTATAGACCACTAGCCCAGGAGGAAGAAACAGATAGGAAGCTGATGCTAGCCATCCAGAGGATGGCAGACAAGGTGAGGTAGTACTGGTTGGAGACTTCAATATTCCAGACGTGGACTAGAGCATCCCAGCAGCAGCATCAACTAGGAGCAGATTTATCCTGGACTCCTTCAGGGTGCCTTCGCAAGCAACTGGTCATGGAACCAACTCAGCAGAAGGCAATACTGGACCTTGTGCTCACAAACAGGGACAGTGTGATGGGGGTAAGAGTGGGGAGCACCTGGGGAACAGTGACCACCAGTCACTGTGGTTTGAAATCACAGAAAGAGCAGAACCAAACCACACAAAAACACGTATCCTGGATTTTAGGGGGCAAACTTTGAGAAAATGGGGAGATACTTGAAAGAGGCATTAAGGGAATGGGGCAGAATCAGGGTTGAGGAACAGTGGAAGTATTTAAATGGGGATTACAAGAGCAACAGAATTATGTATTAAGCAGGTTAGCAAGAGGAAAAGGAAGAGGAGACCATTATGGTTTTCCAAAGAGGTAGCAAAGAAAGTGAAAGCCAAAGAGATTGCATTCAGGCAATACAAAAAGACACAGGCAGAAGGGAATAGTGAGAAGTACCAGGAGAAGCAAAGGGAGGCAGGGAGGTCAGTAAGAGAAGCCAAAGCTCAGACAGAAGAACACATTGCAAAATCAGTGGGTAGAGTGGACAAAACCTTTTACAGGTACATAAGTGAAAAAAGAAAGGCAAGGGAGGGATAGTGAGACTGAAGGGGGAGGATGGGGGCTGTGTGGAGGATGACAGTAAAGCTGACATATTGAACAGGTATTTCTGCTCAGTCTTTACTGAGGAAAGGAGGGTAATGGGTCTGAATGGAGTACAAGGGGTGAGAATGGTGCAGAAATGGACACAAGTCCCTTTACATGAGAAAGGGTCCTGAAGGAACTGGAAGTAATAAGAGTTGATAAAGCAATGGGGCCAGATGGGGTGCACCCCAGGGTCCTTAAAGAACTAAGAGAGGTGGTGGCTGAACCTCTTGCTATCCTGTTTAGCCAATCACTAGAAACAGGGGAGGTACCCAAAGACTGGAGGATAGCAGATGTAGTCCCCTTATACAAAAGTGGGAACAAAGAGGAGGGGAACTACAGACCAGTCAGCCTCACCTCGTAGTGGGGAAGATCATGGAAGCACTACTGAAGGAGAGATTGGTGGAACATCTGGTTGTCAATGGACTACAGGACCCAAGGCAGCATGGTTTCTACCAGGGAAGGTCATGTCAGACCAACCTCATTGAATTTTTGACTGGGTGACTAGGGAGGTGGATCGGGAGGGCAGTGGACATGGCCTATCTGGACTTCAGCAAGGCCTTTGACACTGTGCCACATAGAAGACTATTGCACAAACTGGGGAATATGGGTGTGGGCAGGACAGTAGTGTGGTGGGTAGGTAACTGGCTGGGCAGCAGGACACAGAGGGTGGTGGTAAATAGCTGTCACTCCACAGAGGAAGAGTGACCAGTGGGGTACCACAGGGATCAGTGCTGGGACTGGTACTATCCAATATCTTCATCAGTGACATGTGCGAGGACCTAGAAGGCAGAATTTCACTGTTCACTGATGACACAAAGCTCTGTAACAGAGTAGACACACCAGAGGGTGTAGACAGAATGAGAAGGGACCTGCAGAAACTTGAAGAATGGTCAGGGGTTTGGCAGTTGAAATTCAATGCAAGGAAGTGCAAGATAATGCATATGGGGCACAAAAACCCTGGCACAATATATCAGTTGGGGGGTGAGGATATAGCATGCACCAAGCAGGAAAGGGATCTTGGAGTTATCATCTCTGATGACCTCAAGGCAGGGAAACAGTGTGACAAGGCAGCAGGTAAAGCAAATAGGATGCTGGGATGCATAGGCAGGGGCATCACCAGCAGGAAAAGGAGGTCATAATTCCACTATACAAGACACTAGTGAGGCCGCACCTGGAGTACACTGTGCAGTTCTGGAGACCTTACCTACGTGGGACATAGACAGGGTAGCGAAGGTTCAGAGGAGGGCAACAAAGATGGTGCATGGATTACATCACAAGTCCTATGAGGACAGGTTGAAGGCACTGAACATGTACTCCCTGGAGGAGAAGGAGGGAGAGGATATGATAGAGACATACAAGTGTCTTACAGGGAGGAACAGGGTGCAGGAATGCACTATTTTAAGCGGAAAAGATGTTCCAGGACTAGAGGGCATGGGATGAAGTTGGAGGGAGGACGATTCAGAGGAAACGTGAGGAAGAATTTCTCCACAGAACGGGTGGTGGACAAGTGGAACACCCTGCCAGAGGAAGTGGTGGGGGCTGAAACAATCACGGGATTTAAGAATGCATGGGATAGACATAAAGGAATTCTGGAGGTCAGGGGTAAGGGGCAACAGACTTCCTGGAAAACATAAACTGAACCTACAAACTTAAATGGGCAGACTGGGTGGGCCATAGGCCCTTATCTGCCGACACTGTCTATGTATCTATGTATGTATGTGTCCATCCTCACCCTGCCCATCAATGAGGATGCCTACAGAAACTGTAATGGATTCCACAGCATCAACTGTCAGGTTGTCTTTGATACCACACGCATCCTGTCAAATGTCCTGGCATGGTACCCAGGGTTGAGCCATGACTCATATGTGAATGAGAACAGCATCCTGAGGTGCCATATGGACCAGTAACCAGAGGGCTACGGCTGGCTGTTGGGTGAGCCCCCATAACCTAGTGTGGATATGTTTTCTGCATGTGTGCCCCAGCATCACTAACCTATCTGTTCCACTCCACTGCCACAGGTGACAATGGATACCCCATGAGAATGACACTCCTGACATCATACTTGGCTACATGACACTTGGCTGAAGATGCATACAATGAAGCACACATGAGGGTGCACGGCATTGTGGAACACACAATAGGGCTGCTAAAGATGCATTTCTGATGCCTGGAACACACGGGTAGCATGATGATGCTTGTACCAGGTATGGCATACAGTGTTCACCGCTTGTGCCATGCTGCACAACATCTTCATGCACCGCATGGTGCTGGATCCCCCAGATGTACACCCAGAGGAGGACAGTGAGGAACCACCGCAGCAACCCCATGGACCAGCACCACTTGAGGAGAGTGTCAGGGTGCCACCAAAGGGCAACCGAGCAGTGGGATGCATGGTGGCACGAGCAGTGCGACATCGCGTGGCCCATGGTACATTCGGCAGATAAGGGGGCATGGATGCTGGTGATGATGAGTGTGGCAGACTGTGCTGGCATGTGTGTGGTGTGTGCACCATGATGTGGCCACAGACACGGCATGCTACCGGCATGCACACCACACATACAGTCCACCATGCGTGGCACATGTGGGTAGTGTGCTTTAGGCCACATTGAGGGCACATTGCCATGGGAACTGTATTCCACCAAGTGTGTGCTGCATGGTGGGGGGGCTGCCACGACGGCGTGTGGCCCAGTGGCATCGGTGCCCAGCACCCTCCCCAGGCTGTGCTGGACCATGTGGTGTCATGACAGACTGTAGTGCATGCTGTGGTGAGGGTGTGTGGCAGTGCTGGTGCTGGTGCTGGTGGGGGTGGTGGTGATTTAGTGCCAATGGTGGTCACATGCACATATGTGTCATCCGCACCACCTCAGTGTTTCACCAGCTTCTGTTGTTGCCCACCACAGCCATGCACCCCTTCCATCTACTGATGTGGGATGTGCTGTGTCTGCTCCCTGTGCAGCACCCTGTGTCGTCTGTACACGGTGTGATCTCTGCATTGCCGTGCTCATTCCTGGCTCCTGTTCAGCACCACCCATTGTGGGTTGGGGGCACTGTCTGGCACTGTCACACCTTTCCTGGGGTTCCATGAGCACAGGGTCTGGCTCACTGGCCAGTGCCATGGATGCACCCATGGCAGGTGCAGCGGAGATCTCTATTTTGGGGAGCAAGGTGGGTGGCTAATGCCAGGAGAGTGTTGACTGTCCTCTCCTGTGCCCCCTCAGCCACCTCATCTGCCAGATGTTCCTGGGTGCACGCATCTGTGGCCATCATCTTTGCCATCTGCTCCTGTGCTCTCACACCCACGTCCATGGCTTCTGCCATCTTCTTCTGCACCTGCACGGATTCCACCATGACCTCTGTGAGGTGGTGCATGGCCTCTGTGCACTCCCTGGTTGCCTGCAGGTGGTCCCACTCCAGCCCATGGAGGTCAGCATAGTAGCAGGCTAGGAGGGATCTGCTGGCACCCTGTCTGTGGTGCCTTGCAGGGGCTCTCAGAGGCACCCATGTCCAGCTCCTGTGTATCAGGCAGCGTGGCAGGTGCTGCTGTGCCCATGGTCATGGCGCAGCTGTCCTTCTGGGGGACAGAGACATGCTCACTGCTGCGGTCCTGTCTGGATGATGGCTGTTCTGCACCAGTGCTGCTCTCCTGTATCTCCCCTTTGACTGTTGCCTGTGTGTTGGCCCATGCCAGGGCTGTTCTCCTCCTCCTTCTCCGGCTGCCGCTAAAGGGTTCATCCCCTGTCCCCGCCATGGTGGTCCTCTGGTGTAATGGATTTCTGGGTGTTCTCCTGCATGAACACTCTTCCATGTTGCTACTATGTCCCTGTGTGTGGGATGGGGAGACATCAGTTAGTATGCCTGCTTGTCTGTTGTGGGCAGCGACATGCCCTGTGTTACTGGCAATACCCACTTTTGCCACCTGCACTTGGCAGACCACCTCCACCTCTTCTATCTCCAATGCTAGATGATCCCGCTCCAGCATTGTCATCATTCTGCACTGTTGGGTGGAGCATGACAGATGGTTAGTGACTGTTGCTGTACAATGGTACTGTGGTTGTTTCCTGTGCACCCCTGCATTGTGCTTACCTGGCATGCTGTTCAGCCCATCCAGCTCACCATCCATGAGGACATCACTAATTGTGTCTACCACCTGCTGCTCTATGGGCATCAGTGGTGGGTCAGGGGGTGGTGGTCCACCATCTGTGGCACCCTGCAACTGCCATGCCCTGCTCAGCTGCCTCTTCACCTGGGACCGGAGGTCATGCACTTGTGCTTGATGGCCACCAGTGTGCATACTTCCCATCCAGTGGCATTGATTGTTGCTGCAAGTAAAGCCATATTCCTGCCTTGGTCTTGGCTGGGGTTCCTAGTGACCACTGTCTGAGCAGCACATTGTAGTGCAGGCAGATATCGGTGATGAGGATGGCCACCTGTGCCCCCGTGAAGTTTGGGGATCACCGCTTCTTCCCACCACCACCCCTGTCCCCATCCACCAGTGGTGCCGGTTGGGTACGTGTTGGATGTCCCAGCATGCTCCTCTGGCTCGTGGTTGCTGCTGCAATTTTCAGTGGATATCTGTCTTCTACACTGTACAGATCACTGGCACATAGTGGTTCTGCATCTTTTTATATGGTGGGGCCAAGGGGCATTCCTGTCATCTTGTGCTGGCTCCATCATGCCCCTGTGTATAGCTGTGTGCCTCCTCTGTTGCCAGCCCAGACTCCTGGGGGCATGTCGGGCTGTGTTGTGCATGTAGCGTATTTCAGTCTCACTGCATGCAGCTGCACTCCCGCTTTTATGATGGTTTCATGCATAGCGCATGCCCTTCATGAATAGGGCCCATTAAGAGGGCCCATTCTAGAAGTTACTAGGATTAGCTAAAATAATAACTTACTGTGTCCCAGTTTTCTATTAAATGCTGCTCCCACAGTAACTATTTTTACTGAGTGGTGCTTGGGCCACTCATGCATGCACCACGGTGCCTGCGCAAGTGGGCAGCACAGGCTTTATAACTTGAAAATGCCCCGGCCCCTCAGTACTGCTCACACTGAATCAGCTTGCCACCAAGCCCCCTAAATATGAACATACAAACATACAAAGTTGCTGGCAGAAAAAGGCCCACAGGTCTATCAAGTCTGCCTGATTATGCAGCTCTTAGTTTCATATCACTATAGCTGCCCCACCCCCAACTAAACCCCCTTCCACCTCTTTTTCGGTCCTTCCCCCTTTGTATTCTTGTCTGTACTAACCCTGCCCTTGACTCTATCCCAACCCTGCTTAAAGCTATCCACTGTCTTTTGAGTGATTAACTCCTCCGGCAGTGCATTCCAACTCACCACCACTCTGTGTGAAGTAGTGCCTGCTCATCTCCTTCCTAAACCTTCCCCCTTCCAACTTCAGACTGTGGCCCATGGTGACCCTTCCCCTTTTAAGTGGAACAGTTCTCCCTCCCTGACTTTGTTTATGCCTTTCAAGTACTTAAAGGTCTCTGTCATGTCCCCACTTACCCTTCTGTCCTCCAGCGAGTACATGTTGAGATGCCTCAATTTTTCCTCATATGGCAACTCCATCAGTCCCATGCTCATTTTCGAGGCCCTGCACTGCACCTCCTCCAGTAATCTTGCATCCTTTTTGAGGTATGGGCACCAGTACTGTACACAGTGGGACCTCACCAGTGATCTGTACAATGGCAGGATGACCTCCCACTTTTGAGAGGTGCTCCTTCTGGCAATGCACCCCAGCATCCTATTTGCCCTTGCTGCCACCCTCCTAAACTGTGCTGATAATTGCATGTCCCCTGTGACTATTACCTCCAGGTTCCTTTCCTCCTCTGAAGCCGTTATCTGCACTCCCCCCTGCCAGTCGCTGCTTAACTGGGATCGGTGTATATTAAAGCCACAGTTCTTTTTACAAGCAGCAGTTCTTATTGCAAGCAACAGTTCTTATCAGAAGCATAGAATTAGCAGCATACACAGTTTGTAGAAGAAGTGATGATAAAGCAGACGTGCACGGTGCACTGAAGTCAGCCACCACAGTTCTCAATCAGGAAATTAGCAACTCTCACCTGCAGCCTTGAGATGGAAAGCAGATTCTGGGTGCTTGAGACTTCAGATGGGCAGCATGGGCTTTATAGCTTTTAAATCTGGTCTAAGGAATCACCTCCAGGCTGCAAACTGATGTGACTGCCCTGACCCTTTCCCCTCCCTGATGACCTAGGCCAGCTTCTCGCCGGTCGCCAGACCGATTTCCTTCAAGCTTACTAATTTGACAAACAGCCTCACTGCATCTTTGTGTGGCTGTGCTATAATACTGTAGTTCATGTGATCCCTGTCTTTCAGTCACTGTCTGTACCATGCATGTATCCTGCACTGTGATGTTATGTAGTGTCTGCAAACTGTAAGCAATGTTATCTCTGTACCTCTCTATGTTTGATGTGGAACCTTTGTAAATGAGTCTTTGACTCAAAGATCTTTCTGAATATCTCAATAAAATAAAATAAAAAAATAAAGTGCCCCACCCCTTCAGTACTGCTCACACTGAATCAGCTTGCCTCTGAGACCCCTAAATAACTGTGAGCAGTGCATATTAATGCAGCAGTTCTTGTTACAAGCATCAGTTCTGATTGCAAGCAGCAGTTCTTAACAGAAGCATAGAATTAGCCGTACATACAGTTTGTAGAAGAAGTGATGATAAAGCAAATGTGCACTGAACTCAGCCACCACAGTTCTCAGTCAGGCAATTAATAGCTCTCACCTGCAGCCTTGGGCTGGAAAGCAGATTCTGGGGGGTGGGTCTTAAGGGGGCTAAGTGAACTATGGGTGGTCAAAGCATCGGGGCCAGATGGTTTACACCCAAGGGTCCTGAGGGTCTCGATCAGGTAATTAGCAGCTGTCACTTGCAGCCTTGGAATGGAAAGCAGATTCTGGGTGGGTTTAAGGGGGCTAAGTGAACTGCAGGTGGGTAAAGCATCTGGACAAGTCAATTTACATCCAAGGGTCCTGAGGGAGTATGCATGGGGTACCAGTAGCCCCACTTATGGACCTGTTTAACACCTTGCTGGAGGAGGGGTGTGTTCCACAGGACTGGAGAACAGCTTGCCCATGTGGTTCCTGTTCACAAAAGTAGTTCCAGAGATAAGCAGGGTAACTACAGACCAGTTAGCCTGACCTGCATAGTGGGGAAGATAATGGATGACAGGCAGCATGGGTTTGTCAGGGGGAGATCTTGTCAAATCAACATGACTGACTTCTTTGACTTGGTTATGAGGTCATTGGACAGGGGACAGGTGGTGGACATCCTGTACCTAGACTTCAGCAAGGCATTTGATTCACTGCCAGATAGGCTGATCAACAAGTTGAGGGACCTGGGAATAGGGAACAAACTGCTGGGGTGGGTCAAGAACTGGCTGCAGGATAGGAATCAGAGTGGTGGTGCCCGTATCTGAAGAAGGATATCGAGTTATTGGAGGGGGGTCCAGAGAAGGGTGACTAGGATGATCCAGGGTATGGGGGACACAACATATGGGGAGAGGCTGAGTGAGCTAGACATGTACTCCCTGGAGGATAGAAGAGAGACGAGGGACATGATAGAGACCTTCAAGTACTTTAACTCATTGCCTCCACAGGAACTCTCTGAAGTTGCTGCACCTGTCTCCTGTATACTGTTAACAGTGAATCCTGGGCCTTTCTAAGCAAAATCAAACCATAATTGGCATGCCACAAACAAATGCTAATAGCACAAAAACTGTAAGTGCTAGACACAAAGTATGAGTGGCAAAATTGTTCAGCATAAAATTACCTTTCCAATAGTGGTATGCAAGGAATAATCGGTAATATAGCTTTATTTCTGTGCTGGTCGAGGCAGCAAAATAAAATATTTTTTCCACTAAAAAATGCACCATAAGCCTTTTTTGGGGGGAGGAAATATGTAACCTATCAACACCAAATTAAGCATCCAGACATTAGATGCAATTTTAATAATTTGTTTGTAAAAAAACAGCTATTTCTGTAGTATTAAACATACTTTTTCCCCATTTGAGTCAAGGTGTGTTGGTGAGGTTTGAGGGACAAATCTGAACCCTACACACCGTACCATGAACAAATGCATATAACTCCTAAAATATACATGATACATACAATGTATCAGTGGCAAAGTTGTTCTACACAAAATTGCCTTTCCAACAGTGCTATGCAATCAACTGTGCTCAATTCAGTTTTTCTTTTATACTGGCTGAGACACCCAGAATGTATGTTTTCTTCAAAGTGCTTAGGTGGTTCTAAATGGAAAAACTGTCATAAACAAATGTGAATAACTCCTAAAGTGAACATGATAAGCACAAAGTGTCAGCGACAAAGTTGTACAGCACAACATTACCTTTCTAATGGTGCTATGCAGTCAATTCTAATAAATTCTGACTGGCAAGTAATATTAAAACAGGTGAGTGACATCTCCAGATGTTACTAGGACACACAGGAAGTCTGCAGGTGACTTCTGTAGTCATTCTGGGACACACTGCAGTAGATGTGCTGATGCCTACAGGCATTTCTAGGAGGCAATGAGTTAAGGGAATAAACAGTGTAAGATCGGAGGGTATCTTTAACTTATGGAAGAAGGGTATAACAATGGGGCACGACTCCATCACTACCACGACTCCCGGATGTATTCCCCATGCTCTAATAATTACAGGTACTGGTGCAGCAAGAGGTGCCACCTTTTACATTTGCCTCATACAAAAAACATTCAAAAATATAATCCTCAGTCCCCAGTGTAGTGACACTCCCAGCTGTACCCTAGAATCTCTTCTCAAATTTTCACATAGGAGTACAAGTCCCATACACCCATAGGGCAACTACGCAATCACTTTAATAACATCTCCTAAACAGAAGCACCATCCACTGACAAGGACAGCACAATACAGGGACTACTTTACAAGATACATGGATTTTATTATTTTTTTAAACAATAATTACAGTTGTTTAAACCTTTTTTTATTTATTAAAAAATATAAGTTATGGGCAATTTTCTAATCACAATAATACTCTCCAGGGTGGGTGGTATTGGGAAATACTAGACATTCCAGGGCCTAGAAGACCCTCCACCTGTGGCATCGGGCCTCATTATGCCCCTGGGTGGTCCAGTAGTTCCCAATACTGCCCACCCCCTTGGATATTATTGCTTACATATTGCTACTCCAAAAGGAATCAAAGTATTTTTTATTACAAGCATTGCACCCTATGAGTCTCATTGATACTATAGACATTATACTGTTTCTTTAAACAATTTTACTTACCCTTGTAATAATGTTATGAATCAATAGAATTTTATACTTCATGTTACACTTACAACTACTGAATAGTAATGTTCTTTTTATTCTTGCAAAACCAACTAAGATATTTAAGTTTTTTTTTAATTAAATTCAGTACTATGGGTCTTAGTTCTGTAAAACACTAGCATGTTAATGATTTAATTTAACTGTTAAAACTCTGTCATAGTTTATTATTTTCTTCAAAATTTGTATTCTTTTTTATTGTATCAATTACAGTATGTATTGGGCTGCTTTCTTGTATGAAACTTTCTCTCATAGTATGGTCACTATCTTCACTGTATTACACAATGGGGAATTCTTAGAATACATACAGTATTTATACACTTTACGCTACTAACCTAGTGATGTTTCAGAGATTTACAGCACTAGTATCCCCAAGAGATGCCTCACATTGAAAACTTCAGTAACATTCAACAGCTTTATTTTATACTTTATTATTCAATTCCATGAACACTTTTATATTTTTTATGCATTAATATAGCCATATACCTTTTTGTCTTAGGTCTAAAAGAACTTAATAATTATTATAAAATAGATAGAGACAGTAACCAATCTGATTTACTGCCAGCCTTTGCTAGCCATGTCTTTTTTTGCCATATCTTTTTTTTTAGTTATACCAGACTAAATAGTAAGTCATCAAAAATGGCAACTGACTTGCTAAGAATATCATTGTGCCACTCTGCTTTTGGAACTCAAAAGTTGCCATGTTGTCTCCTGCTTAGGAAAAAAGCCAGAAATGGCCACAAGTGAATGAAAATGTAAGTCACAAAATTAACTAAATAGACTTGAAACCCTTTAAAAAGTATTGTTTTTACTTTAAAATCCTCCCGCTGTCCCTCTCAAGCCACTCCCTTCCCCTCCTTACCCACATGTGTTGTGGTGTCTCCAAACTGCCTCCAGAGCTGCAAGCTGAGTGAGAGCTCTAGGAGTTTCATGAAAGTTGCTACCACAGATGGCAGCTTGTATGAAACTGGAATGTGTATGAAGAGGATCCTTTTTCATGTGGACCAAATTCCTTTTCTGTTCCAAGTAACTATTCAAAAGACTGTACTAAGCATGCTCAGAACCAAATGTTTTAAATTTAACAACTTTAGAATGTATTAATATTTTTTCACCAAACCAGTGAAAGGCACATCTGTGGGCCAAGCCCTCTCTACCCTACAAATGTCATACCAAAATTTCAAATTGTCTGGGCAGTAGACGATGACAAAAAAAAAATAGAAAAAAACAACAATTTTTTTTAACTTTTTTGCTATCCAGCTCTCGGAATCCACACATCTGACTGGAACAAAATTAGGACATCACATACAAAATTTCATGCAAATTTGTTGAATCGTTGCAAAGATATTAAAGTGCAAACTTTGGACATAGAAACCCTTGCTCAGCCCTAACTATAGTGGTATTAATGTGCCACTACTGCATCACTATAGTTAGGGTTGAGTAGGCTGTTTAATGTTAAACACCTAATTTAGCTTTGCACTCATTCAATGGATTTGTAAGAAATTTTGTATGTGTGGTAGGGTGAGGTGGGGAGTCTCTTGACTTGTCAAGTTTTGTTCTGGTCGAATGTTCAGATTCTGAGATGCATATGGTGCATTTTGGGGAAAAATCTGTTTTTTTTTTTGTTGTTTATTTGTCATCACCTAGCACCCAGATGGTTTGGAATTTGGGTCTAAAATTTTCAGGGTAGAAAGGACTTGCCCCAGAATTCTAACTTTCATTGATTTGGTGAAAATTATTAATCTTTTCCAAGTTATAAGGATGTGAAAATTTGGTACTGAGCATACTCAGTAGGGTCTTTTGTATAGACATTTGATACCCAACTGAGCCTGCTCAGAACCAAAATTTCAAATCCTTATAGCTTGGTAATGGATTAATATGTTTTTACCAAATCAATGGAAGGCACCATTCTGTGACAAGTCCTTTCTTCCCTTAAAATCTCAGACCAAAATTCCAAACCATCTGAGCTGTAGGCAATAACAAAAACAGCAAAAAAACACATTTTCCATAAACGCACAAAAATCATCTCTTTTTAAACTGAACCTAGCTAAACAAGACTAAATATCTTTTCTGGGGACCCTAAATCCAGGGTGCTCAGTTGAGTGAGAGGAGCCATTCATCTGCATCTCTGTATGAGAACAGTGGGACTTTCTTGAGTTCTGCAGCCACAGCTGGAAGTAATGTTGTGGGCTTCAGTGAGCCATAAATCTCCTGTTCAATCTGTCTGTCTCAGTCTCTCTCTTTTTCTGACTGTCTATGTGTCTGTCTGACACTATCTATCTATCTCTCTATCTGTCTATCTATCTATGTATCTATGTATGTATCTATCTATCTATCTATCTATCTATCTATCTATCTATCTACTTACCTACCTATTTATTTATTAATTGGATTGGGGGTGCCCACCCCCCCAGTACTGCTTCTTCCTCCCCCTCCCCTCCAGGTTGCCCACTCACCATTCTGAATGTTTATTTTTATAATACATAAGTAGACTGGAGTGCCAACCCCTGGTACTGCTTCTCTGTGCCCCTCCCATCTAAGTCATCCACCCCCATTCCCTGAAGTGTAGCCCTACACTGGGGTGCCCATTCCCCAGTTTTGAAATCTCAGCTGTAATAAAGAAAACTGTCCCTCAATGTTTTTTTAAATGTAAAAAAGAAAATGGTCCCTCAATGATCTGACCCCATTACCCTGACCTCCCACTGAGCATTCACCACCATACCCCCACAAAAAACTCTCACTCACCTGAACATATCCCATGGTGTAGATCCTCTTTCTGATTGAAGACACATCTTCCTGCTGGAACCAACAATTGTGATATGAGAAACTGAGGTAAGTATAGTGGAGTTTTGAAATTTGATGCATGGCATTATTGTTTTTTGCATATTTTCACCCCAAATTTTCAACATGGCCTTTTTGGGACTATACCTTGTGATCAATGGTGGAGGAAGTAGGCAAATTCAGCCTGAAAGACTATTTTGAAGTTACTTGGTGAAATTATCTTTCAAGCATGATTTCAAAATTTTCAACACCATTGTTCATGAGGTGGGATCATTAGAAGGCTATGTTGAAAATTTAGGGTCACAATAAGTAACAATGACAAAGTTATGAGCATTTGTTGAAATTTTTCTACTCCCGCTCATAACTTTGGCAATTTTAAATATTTTGACCCAAATTTTCAACATTTTTTCCCACCACCTCATGAACATGGCAGCTGTAATTTTTCAAGTTCTGGCCAAAATGTGTTTTCACACCTGTGTGAGGAATGATATTTCAGTGGTACCCAATGATATTTTGATTGGGATTTGAAAATGTTCACCTACCAGGTTAATTGGGTTGGGTAATAAAAAGGCTATGCTGAACATCTGGTATATAAATACAGTAACATACCCAGGTTATGACTGAACATTGAAGTGTTTCAACATTCACTCAAAACTTCCTTAATTTTCAATATTTTGACCCAAATTTTCAACATAGTCATTTTCCCCACCACCTCACAAATGTGACAGATGTAATTTTTTAAATCCTGGATGAAATGTCTTTTTGCACTTCTGGTGCAAAATGACATTTTGGCCAATATAATATAAATGCTACATGTCTTGTTTATAAGGGAAATCATAAAATGACTATCTTGAAAATGTAGGGAGAAAATTAAATAAAAAAAGAGTGAATGTTTAAAGAGTGAATGTGTGAAGAGTGAATCTTTAAAGAGTGACCATGTAAAGAGTGGATGTGTAAAGAATGAATGTGCCAGGCCCTTCACTTCTGCTGGCAGATGGAGTCTTCCCATGGTGCACAGCCCTTAGAGCCCTGCAACTCTGTGCCTGTTTGGGATCTGTGTGAATGAGGATACAGTTCCACTATCTTAAAAAGAAAGGAAATTCTTTGCAAAAAACTTCAATAATGCATATGTTAGGGTAACTTAACACCACAAAAGTAGGGAAATATGGTGTTAGAGTTTTCAACCCTAACTCCCCCTTCCACTCAAGCAGCAAAAGGAAAAAAAAATAGGGGTTTGAGACTGCAGAGTCCTGGTAAATCAGTGGTTGGGTCTTCCTTGTGGTTGTCAACCCTATGCCCACCCCATTCCCTCTGCAAATAATGCCACACATGATCTCCTTTCTTCATGGAAGAAATCTACAACAAATTGTGTTAGCAGTATGTGGTGAAACATACTTCTCTACCTTTGAAGAGTGTATCACTACAAGGTACTGGCTTATAGCTGCAACTTGTGCTTCAGACTGGGAGTATATGGGCTCGAGGACAGGGGTGAGCATTAGAGCTGACAAGCCCATCACTGATTCACCAAGATTCCAGAGATGCAAAACCATAATGTTTTTTCCTTTTGCTGCCTGGGGAATGGGGTGGGAAGTTTGCATTGGAGACCCTAACATGGCATTTCCCTACTTTTGTGGCATCAAGTTACCCTACCTGGTACAATTAATGAAGTTTTTTTTGCAAAGAATATATATTTACACACACACGCACACAACTTCCATAAAATTGAGAGTTTTGAAACCAATGAATACTTTTTTGAATGTCTAGAACAGAAGTTATTTTGGAGGGTTAGCATTCAGGTGATGAAAATTATTTAGATGGGTAGTTAGTTAAGGCCTGTTAGTGCTGATGCAATGACAGTGGCTCAAGTCAGTGTATCAAAGCTGGAGCCCTGCTACAAATATCGAGACTGAATAAAGGCAAAAATGCGGGCTCAGCAGCAATCATAGTAAAAAGAAGTCCTCATGCTAGGACACTATGAAACTGCTTTTAATATTACAAAATATCAGTAAAAGGTACAAATAAGTGGTAGCAACACCCCAGTAACCATCAACATTTCACTTTGTAATCAGACTGACGGTTACTGGGGTGTTGTACTATTGTACCTTTGTAATAAAAGCAGTTTTATAGTGTCCTAGCATGAGGACTTCTTTTTTCTATGATTGCTGTTGAGACCATGTTTTTGCCTTTACTCTGTTAGTGCTGATAACATGTACTAAACACATATATAATATGTATCCTATTTTTGACTACTGTATGCTTTTGAAGAAGTGGCATAGGACACAAAATGTCTGCTCCACTTATTTCCTTAGGTGGCACAATTTATTTCAGTAAAAGATTTAACTACATGAATTTTGTGTCAGAGTTGAGATAGCTTATTCTGTTGCTGTATCCAGGAGTTTATCCACCCTTGACTTACGGTGTGTGTCAATTTTTGACATGGCATTGACTTTCCCAAAGTTTATAGAAAACTGAGTGAACTCATCCAGCTTGGAACCAATACAATGTGTCTGGAGCATTCACTCTGGTATTCATCAGTGATTCTCAAAACTAGCATAAACTGGCTTTCCTACCATACTGTTTCTTGGATTGTTTCTGGGAGTCTATACAGTTGCTAGCAGATCTGACACCTGGTTCAGTGACTATGTGGTGCTGGATCTCATAGGTGCATCCTGGCTTTGGGGAAAACCTGTCCCAAATGTTCTCTATCAACCTTTGTGCCTTCTGTTTTTGAGGGCTGTTGCATAAATTGTCCATTGGGATGGCACTTAATTCCTTTATAAGTTTTGGGCTTACTGTAAGTCCAGTGTTTTATCCGCAATGTCCTCCTCCCTTACCTGACTTGTGGTCCCATTCTTTGCTTTTGGATCAGTTAGGAGAATCTTACTGTCTTTTTTGCCATTTCAACAAATTAACATTATAAATATGCTTTTTTTCTGCCTGGTTGCAAGGTTTCATAATTAACTTGTCCTACCCTCCATATTTTATATGGTATTTGCCATTTATCAAGTAGCTTCCTCTCAGAGCTAGGCACAAGGAGTAGTACACTATATCTAGATTTGAACTCCCAGAATCTGTCCCTTTGATTGTACTGATTTGTCTATGTTGTAGTTTTAGTAAATTTTCTTTGGCAAATCTGCCAACCATATTCAACCTTTCTTTCCTCTTCAGCATAATTTGGAGCACATTAACTGGACTACTTGCCTGTTTTTCCCATATTTCATTCATAAGATTTAGCATACCTTGAATTGTCACCTGTATAACAGTTCAGCGGGTGAGAATCCTGAGGACAATTGTGGCACTTCGAGGACTGCAAATATCAAATAAGATAACAATTCATCTCAGTTATTCCTCAGTTGACACAAATTTGCACAACATATTCTTGGCCATTTATTAAAGAATTTAACTGAACCACCTCCCCAGTGCTCTTTGGTCACCCCTCAAAGCAAGCATTGCGAAATCAATGGCAATAGCCACTGCAGGGGTTTTAAGGGATTTGGCTTTGTAAATTAAGTTAAATAAAGAGCATAGATGCTCCGAGCTAGATCTATTTTTAATAAACCCGGCTTGTGAGCAGTGAGATAGTTTAGGGATAAGCGGTTCTAGATGCAAGGTTAAAAGCTTAGCAAATAATTTACCATCCATATTTAATAATGAAATAGGTCTATAATTAGCCGGTAGTGAAGGATCTTTGTCTTTCTTGGGGATTAGTGTGATAATAGCTTCAGTGCACGTTGGAGGAAGTTTACCTTTGTGTGAGGATTCTTGAAAGACATTAAAGAGGATCGGGCATAAAATATCGGAAAGTGCTTTGTAGAAGTCTGATGAAAATCCTTCTCCTCCCGGAGATTTACCAGATTTCAAAGAGAATAATGCTTGCTGGATTTCTTGGAGGGAGAATGATTTATCTAGAGAATTTGCTTCAGCGATAGAAAGATGAGGCAAATGTAAACTGTCTAGAAATTGTTGAATATGTAAGATAGGTGAAGGGTTTGGGTTAGAATAAAGAGTCTGATAAAATGATTTCATAATATGGTTAATGGAAAGGTTGTTAGAATGGATAATACCTTGAGAGTCCCTAAGACCTAAAACATGATGTGCGGTTTGTTGCATTTTAAGTTGGTAAGATAGAAGCTTTCCACTTTTATCTCCTTGTTCCCAATATCTATATTTAAGTTTAAATAGAGCTAACTCAGTTTTCCAAGAGATCAGCTCATTTATTTTGGTTCTTAATTGGAGAATTTTGAGATGAAGTTGTGAGTTAGGGTTCTGTTTATGAGATTTAAAGTATAATTTCTCTTTACTTTTGAGAGATTTTTCAAGATCAGAGAGTTGTTGCTCTCTTGCTTTCGAATCCCTAAACTAGAATTACCTTTACCAAGTTCTATCTTATTTTGGTCTCCCCCACACCTTTTGTTCCTGGATCAGATTACTATACACTTCTCCTGTGGCAAAAATCCTTAATAATTCCACCCTCTCTTCTTCCTTTCAACTGGCAAGAGGAACCAGGCAAGGATGCCCTCAATCACCCTCTTTGTTCATCTTAGCCAAGGAACTCTTATCTGCCAGCCTACGCCAATCTCCTGATGTGAAAGGCATTCCTGTTGGCAATTCCAGGTACATCTCTCTCTCTCTTACATGGATGACCTTCTAATACTATTTGAGAACCTAAAAGAAGTCGGACCCTTATTGACTAACTTACTTAGTAAATTTACTCATATCTCAGGCCTTGCTCTCAATTATGGAAAATCCCAAATATTACCCATTAATGACCAGTGTATACCTTCTATGAATCTTCCTTTTGGTTTTCACTGGTCTCCTCAAAGCATTACTTAACTAGGAATCAAAATATCTCAAAACCTGGAAACAATTTGGGATATAAATTTTAATCCATTATTAAATACCATCAAGACAACCTTAGATAGATGGAAACTCCTTAACCTGTCTTTCATGGGGAAAATAGCAGCCATTAAGATGACCATTACCCCCAAAATCCTATATTTATTTGTGAATATTCCCTTAACTCTATCATCCATCTTTCTCTCTAAAATTGACAAATTACTTGGTAATTTTATATGGAATGGTACACCTCCAAGATTCAGTCATAACAAGTTACATATACATTGGAAAAAGGGAGGGTTCGGTCTTCCTTGGTTCAAAGCTTATTTCTGGGATTTTTGGAATTCTCAGACTATTAAATTGTTCCACAAACCTTCATCGCACACTCCTCTATGGGATACAATGGAATCTGCATCCTCTCCTGAAGGAGTCCCCACAGCTTTCATTTTTAGCCCTCTCCCCTTCAAGCTAAAATTACATCCCACTATCTCAGCTTCCACCTTTTACTGGAAGTTAACTCCCAAATTTTTAAAGTCTAATCCAACCCCCTGGTTTTACACCCCTCTGTGGGGTAACCCACTATTAACTCTAGAGAGCAAGACTATCTTTTACCGCTCTTGGAAAAACAGAGGTATTTTCTTCTTAGGGGATATTCTGGACCAACACTCACTTACACTTAAACCCTTCTTAGATTTACAGAACATTTGGAATCTTCCAAAAACAAGATTTCTGGAAATACCTACAAATTCGTACTGCCTATACCTCTCTTTCTCATTATATTCATAACTGTAACTTACAGGATCATTACGTTACATGCTGGATTAAACTAATGGCAAAATACAATAGTTCCATCTATAGAGACATTCTGGATGCCTTACCTGATCAAACTCTATCAGCTAAAAATAAATGGAGTACCCTACTTAATTATAATATAACAAACAAACAATGGAGTAAATGTTGGAGCATATCCCATAATATATTCAAAGATGCCCGCAGTTCTTTAATTCAAATTAAGATTCTATATTCTTGGTATGGAACCCCTTCCATACTTCATCATATGGGTATTTTAAGTAATAATAATTGTTGGCGTTGTAACCTACCCAATGGTGATATTTTCCATAGTCTATGGACTTGCACTCCCATTAATAAACTCTGGCATATAGTTCACACATTTGTCTCTAGAGTTATCAGACATAAAATTCCCTTTGATCCGAAATTTTTTTTGCTAGGTATATTAACCCCAAACAAGCCTACCCTCTCACGTGCACATTTTAGATGGCTAAATATTTTGTTTCTCTTAGTTAAATATCTGATTCTCATGAACTGGAGATCAACCCATATACCAACTGTTTCAGACATTCTTCAAAACCTATCTCAACATGCATCCCTTGACCGTTTATATACCAACATGTTTGGTTCTGAAAAGAACTGTTTTTTGTTACAATTCAATAGGCATACAAACAGTCTGACATTCTTAGAGGACTTTGAGGATTCCATCTTGAAGGTCTCCCAGGAAAAGGCAATTGCCATCATGTGAGAAGTGCACACCATCTGGTAGGTATAACCAATCATAACAGTACTTAATTTCAGGGTGACGTATGGTGTGCATTCCAGACATGCGTAGATATGCCGATATTTGTATGTTCACCTTTCTCCATGCTCTGTCAAGCAAGCACGTGTGGTGTTCTGCTTGCCAGGCCCTACGCTCTGTAATAAATGAAAAAATGATTTTACAGGCAGGTAACATACTGATAATAGAAGCAAGGTCCAATTTTGCTTCTGACACTAAATCTACCCAGCGTTTGGTACCTAAATAATTCCCTCCAAGATGGATCACCAGTATATCAGGGTGAGCTTGAGTACTCAGAAGTCTGTGCGTTGTTGGCATGAGGTGCTCCCACCTCATTCCACCCCTGCCATACCACTTTACACAGCAATTTGGGAGCTGCAGGTTTCTCCCAAAATCACTGTTCTGAGCATACTCAGATGCTCACCTCACTATACTGCTGCCCACAATCCACAAAGTCCTTTTGCTGTTTTCTGCCATTCTCAGCTTTTCAACCTAGAAGTGGACAGAGAGCTACCAAAAAAGTCAGTGTTCACCCTGCAGTGCCTTAGCAGTAGTAATAGTGAAACTGCTGTTTTCCCTCCTAAGTTCAACACTGCTTCAGTGGGCTGATCCATGACACACAAATAAAACAAATCATTGGCTACTACTGTTGCTTCATTAACCAATGTAGTATGTGCACCGACTATCACAGCAGTTCTGCTCCAGCCTAAATGTGCAAACATATCAAGGTGGCAAAAATGCATCCTTCTGATAGGCAGTTTCAAACAATCACAAGTGCAGAGACATATCTGATTGGTTCCCTCTTTGGTTATGGTACACGTACACCTTGCTATCTCCCTCCATTTGCAGCTGTATCTGTGCAAGTATCAAATGACTGTCTGACTTTAAACAGTTATATCTAAATAATGCAACATCATAGCTTATTTCAAGCAACATAGTCAAACAGAGCAGTAAAAAATGTTTTGATTAACACTATTTATCTATTTCTAACACTTTTTATAATAGTAGGAAATGATTTATGAAATGTGATGTACTTACAGTGAGAAATGTGCTGTGTGTCAGTTCAGTCTAAGATGGCTGCTGTGTCCTTCTTCTTCAGTCTTCTCCATCTCTGATTGGTTGTCTTACATGGCCTGATATATCTAGCACAACATTGGCAGAACTACCTGTCAGTCAAATAGCAATCAAGATATCATTCGCTGATGCACATAGTAACTCCCTATAGGTATGAATTTGTGATACTGTTGATGTTGAACGCACGACAGTACTTTTGCAAAACTATCGAAGGTTCGACACTATTTTTTTAACACTTTCGAACGCACGACATTACTTATTCAAAAGTGTCGAAGTGCGAAAGTAGTTCTCTCAATACTTTTAAACGTTCCACATTATGTATTCCGACATTAAGTACGATACTTTAGAACATTCAAAACTATATTTTGCGATAGTTTCATACAATCGACACTATTTTTGTGACATTTTTGAATGCACAACAGTATTTCATGTGTTTTTTTAAAAAAATGATGATTCCTGAAGGGACAATTGTCCTGCTTCCTACATTATGCACAAATGCAGAAGTGCACACAATTCTTGATTGTTAATTAAGCAACAAGGCATGACCAAACGTTATGTTAATGGTCTGTTAATTGCCTTCTAGGGTTGTAATATGCAACAAAGAGTAGCTGAGTGCTACTTGCCCCTAGAGGGTGATCAATTGACCATAAGCATACCCCCTAGGAGTGTCTTATTTTTATTATACAGAAAATGTATTGTAAATAGTGTCAAACCTTGCTCAGTATATGATCAGGCTGTACATGTATGTTTATCAAATATTAAGACAGAGCTGATAGAATGTTTACAATGAATCAGAAACTTCTATTTCTCAGACCTTTATCATAATGTGAAATATTGAGTAAAGTAAATAAGTATATCATTTCTACATCATTATTTTCTGATTTGATTGTATTAAGTTGCCTAACCACTGACCACCATAGTCATGAATACACATTTACAAATGGCAACCATGAATTGTCAAACTTGATTGGCTGACACAGCCTTCAAGATGGTCACTTAATTTTCAATAGATGACCACCTGAAAATAAGTATGACACTATTTTCGACAATGTCGCACACTCTGCACTACTTTTCTAGTAAGTGTCGCACGTACGACACTATTTTTTTTGAAAGTGTAAGATGTTCAACACTACTTTTCAGATTCTTGTTAAAAAAGTAATAATTATTTAGAACAGCAGTGTGGATGTTTAACATTGTGAAACTGTTTGCATTTTCACATTTCTCGATGTTCATTGTCATATTATTATTGATGTTATGTTCATCACTATTTGAAAAGACTGTATATTGCTTCACTGACTTTCACATACTACAGTAATTATTTGAGCAATGTTTACTGTTCGGTGTTCTTATATGACATAGAGATGGTGCATGATATTATCTGATGTTAGAAATACACTGAAGACATAGATTTTAATTTTCTTTTTTGTTCTGTACTTCCCATACAGGTCTCTGATTGATCTGTAAGATTGGTGTACTGAACTGTGAATAGTGAAACACAGAAGATGCCATCTAAGCACAGACAGAAGTCTTTGCAGAGATGAAATAGGTATCACAGTAATCCACTGTTGTATAAGGGTGATGTGAAAATCAGTGATGCTTGTTCAAGACATGAAATGATTCATAATCACAGTAAAGGAGAGGATTCAGAGCTTTATCACTCTGCAGGGAAAGGACATGGTTGCTCAAGAACAAGGAAACGATGTGTAGCTAAGCAACAGTTGTGTAGATCTGTAAGCAGAAAAGCCACTGTTGCAAAGACACACATAAACACATGTACTATGCAGAACCGAAAATTTACTGCTGCTGATGCTTCTCTGAGGAAGCAGAAGTATTTTCGATCTCTAGCTTCTAAAGCCAAGATTGAAAGACTTATTGCTGCTGTGATGAGACATGAGTACAGAAAAATCAAGAGTCATCTCAGCTTGATGAGATTGAGCTTGAAAGTATGAACATTTGTTAATAGAGCAGTTTTTGTTCTTCAACGTTTGTGGCATAAGATGTCTCATGTACTTGAGCAGTTTAGGAAAATTGTGTATGACATAAAGATGAGACTACAATGATATCCTATCTTGAACCTGCACAATTTCTGTGACATATTCACAGGACAGTGGCTGCACACACAGCACTCAGAGGCATATTTCTGGGAGGAGTCATATTACTCTCAGAAAAAAGGACAGCAAGTCGTGCATTGATGAGTCCGGCAAAGTCCATAACATGCTCAGTGTGTGTGATGATTCTACGATGGAGTCAGATGATGAAACTAAGGCAAGTATTCAGCCTCATAAATGTCACTGTCTCTCATGGACATGCGATGACACTTGCAACCATAGGCAATCATCGTTTGAGAAAGTTAAGCACTTTATTAACTTCTTTGTCATTACTAACCATAAAGAGAGACATAAACTGTTTGAAAGCATAGACCATTGTGACATACGTCCACACACTGGACTTATGGGTCACTCCCTTGCATGCCTAGATAGTGGTGTTTGTGACAGTGTCTTTCACCATATGTGCATACTGGGAGTACATCAATCAGGGATGAGGAACTTTGTATACAGGGTATATGAAGTTTGTCGAGTTGTCGCTCAGTATACTCATCTCAATGAGTTACTGTTGTGTGGTGACATGCACGGTGCCATTCAATTTTTGAAACAGCTGTGACGTGTGAGCAATGTGACTGATACTGTGATCATTTAACCATGAATTGCTGATGGGAATTGTGTCTCTGTCCAAGAAAGTGATATTCTCAAACAGTTTGGGAAATCAATTGTCAAATTTAAGTTGGCAAAGAGACAGAAGTTTGACTCTGTATGTGTCTCATGTGATCACCTTTGTTACGAGAAACAAATGGTCACAGTGAACCTGGAAATGTTGTCACCTTACAATGACAGGTGGTTTCGACTTTCAGCATTTCTGCTGTTAAAGTATGACTTTCAGTTAGACCCAATCATTGTGATGTGCAAGCACTATTTTTCCAAAGTGAAGTGTAACATTCTGCCACCAAGGTCAGTCTTGAACAACATGGAGGCATATGTGACACCAAGTGAGATTGCCACATTGAATTTGTTTGAAAGGATTCTTATTTAGACAATGAAACCATTTCAAACTATTCTACGTATGAACACAAAGACACGGAATATTCCACAAAAGAAATTCATCAGATCTCTTAAGGGTTCCGTCATGTATCTTCCACTTCCTCTGCAGGAAAATGTGGAGGCTTTCTCTATTGAAAACACTTTGGTTATTCTTGTAAATGGTGTGCCAACAAAGTCTAAGGTGATTTGGCAGGATGTTGTTAATGTTGAGAAGGTGAAGCTTGCACTTACTTATTTAAAGAACAACAATCCTTTTTATGCAGACCTTAATATTGATCGCATGACTACTGTGACTGTTGATCATGATGAGTTGGAAAGCACAAAGCCAGTGATTAAGAAAGTCAATGTGGAAACAAATGACAATGTGTACGAACAGTACACAATTCATCCACTACATGGCAGAGATCCAGTAGGTTACAACATTGTACTCTATCAAATGAAACAGGTTGAAGGTCAGCCTGTCAGCATTTGGGAGGCAACACTGGAAGCATGCTGTTTCCCAGACTTATTCCTAAAAGGGTCAGGCAGTCACCTGGATGAAAGAGAAGTGCGTGTACAGGGTGCTGAGTACCAAACAAGCCATGTGCTCAGTAAAGATGGCAAATTCAGATGCATAATACAGTACCTGTTTCATCTCCTCTAGGAGAGTGAACTTTGCATATTGTCTGCATCTATTGCACATACTATTCATCTGACTACTCCACTTGATGGAATTACAGCTGCACAGTTTCTTCAGAAATTGAAGCAGAAAGATGAAAATGTACAAGTGGATTTGTCTTCTATTCTCTCAAGTCTACATGGCACCAAAGAATTTTGGTACCGCAGACACTCTGAGGTGATGACAATGTTGCAAGAGCATGGTGCAGCTACATGGTTCATCACACTGAGTTCTGCTGAGTATGCCTGGGATGAGATCATAGAACTGTTGAAGTGGGCAAATTCTGATGTGGAGGGCATTTCATCAATGACCCTCAGAGAAATGTGTTCACTTGATCCTGTCTCTATCACAAGGCATTTTCACAAGCGGTTCCATGATATTCTGACTTTCATTTTGTCAAAGGACAATCCACCTCTTGGTATTGTGGAACATTACTTTTGGAGGATGGAATATCAGGCGCGAGGTGCTCCTCATATTCACATGTTGCTGTGGATCAAGGATGCCCCACATATAGGTGAGCATGAAGCAGCACAAGTGGTAGCATTCATCAAGAAATACATCACTTGCTGCATTCCAGACAAGTACGAGAGTCCTACTCTGTGGAAGTTGGTGCATAAGTTCCAGCACCATATTTGTGCAAAATACTGCTACCGGGTAGTGAAGAACAAATCTGATTGGTACACACGATGTTGTTTCGGATTTCCTAGGCGTGTCTGTCAGGATGGTTGCATTAATGATCTGTTTTCAGCGATGTGACTCCACTTGAAGGCAAAATCAACCAAGAGGGTATATGAGTTACCCAGAGATAAGAAAGAGGTGTACATCAATGACTACAACCCTACTCTTCTCCTTATTTAGCAAGCAAACATGGATATTCAGTTTGTGGCTGACAACTCGTTAGCTCTGGTGCAATACGTCACTTTGTACATAACTAAACATGAGCAGACTAGCTTGCAAGATCTTTGGGAAGATATTGCTAATTCAAGCAAGAGCCTGACATCTCAGTTGTGGTCACTGGGCCTAAAGACTCTCTCACACAGAGAATGTGATTCTTATGAGGCTGGTGATCACTTGATTGGTACACATCTGTATGGCAAGTCTGATGCTGTCTGCTTTCTCAACGTTAACTACAAAGAGAAGTGCAAATGCATACTTATTCCTCATGCTGAGATTGAGGAACTGGCTGCCAATAGGCCATCTTCAAGACATATCTTGAAGAATAACCTCATTGATACATACTACCAACGTAGACACGAAGATATGGATGATATGTGTCTATTTCAGGTGGCTAAGTGGTATGACTACAAGACAGATGTCTCACCTGATTGTACACATGGCATTTACAAGGTCAAAGGAGTGGATGGCTGTCTTGTTAAGAGACAGAAACCTTGGCTATTTGACCACTGTAAGTTACATCTAGGCACATCTGAGAGCAGAGAGCATTACTACTTTGCTCTGCTGTTCCTATTTAGGTCCTGGAGGAATGAGGATGAATTGAAAGGTGGCTGTGAAACATTCTAGGAAGAGTTTAGTCACAGTTATGAGGCATTCAAAAGTGAATACTCAGAGATATACATACAAAGACTAGATACTGAGAAAGAGCAGCTTGAAAAGGTACAAAAGCTACTTGAGGAGGATACTTCTGTTAGCTCACAGGACAATCTTGATCCAGAAGGACAAGGTATCCTTGGGGAACCTCTGCCTCTGAATGCTCCAGAAGTACTAATGTCGGAAGTGGAGAGTGCCATGCAACATGGCACGCACTGCGGTGCTGATCCAGCTGAGTTGAGAGAGAGACCCAATGAGCAGCAGCATGTGGTTCACTCTGAGGTAACTGATGCTGTCCGGCATGGGATACTGCATGAAGAGAAGAAATGTGACTGTCTTGACTACAAACAACTGCTGATGTTTCTTAGTGGGTCAGCTGGCACAGGGAAGAGTTTCCTTATTGAGGCCATCACAGCTAAAATACGGAGCTTGACAGGATCAGCGATGTCTGTTGCTGTGAGTGCTCCCACTGGACTGGCAGCATACAACATTGGTGGCATTACTTTACTCCATCTGTTCATGTTGCCAGTGGAGCATGGCAAAGCAGGAGAGTATCGAAAACTGTCGTTCAAGGTCACATCTCAGCTTCATTCAATGTTTACTAAGATGAAGTTACTCATCATTGATGAGATTATTATGGTCTCCAATTTGATGCTTGCCTGTATACAGCTACATCTACAGGAGATCTTGGGGACTGACTATGGAGATGCATTTGGAGGGAAAACTGTTGTATTTGGGGACCTTTTACAGCTTGCACCTGTGAATGCTGAACATGTCTTTTCAGCTCTGACTGGGAAGCAGGCCAAGAACACACTTGGGTGCATTGGAGGTTTTAACCTGTGGGAGTTATTTACCTATGTCGAGCTGTATCAGAACATGTGCTAAAGTGCTGACATGACTTACAAGGCACTGTTGGATCAAGCTCGTACAGTTTCTCTGTCAACAGAACATGTTGCAATGTTAAATGGGTGAAGAATCAGAATGGAGACTACATCTATAGAAACTGCATGTGATGTTTTCAGTGATGTGTGTTCCACAGGTACACGCATTGTGCGTCTCATGCCATGAATAAAGAAATGCACTGAGTTCAACAATGTCATGTTGCAGAGAGAAAATCAAGCTATTCTCACACTGCATGCTGTTGACACAGTAGATGGTGTCATTTTAAGTCAAAACCTGGTAGCGAAGATTACTGAATGGCTGTCTGAACTGAAGTCAGATGTTTCATGCACAGCTGGCCTAGAAGCTGTACTTACAGTTTGTAAGAATGCACATGTCATGCTACACTGCAATCTTGATGTGGAGCATGGCATGGTGAATGGTGCCATGGATAACATCATTGACTTTGTTTACAATGTTCAAAAGACATTAATCGAGACACTTGCCCACTTTGACAACATGGAACATCCTGTAAAGACTGATCACACCTGTGTTAAATTCCAGGTTTTGAAGGATATCTATGAGAACAGGAAATAGTTCCCAGTATGTGTTGCATATGCTGTTTCCATTCACAAGTCTAAAGGCTTGAGTTTGGATTCAGCTATGGTGGACATAGGGACAGACATTTTCAAAGATGGCATGAGCTAAGTAATGTTTTCATGCGTACGTAGTGTTTTTGGGTTACATATCATAACAGTCACACCTCAGAAGATATGTGCTGACAAGCACTGTATTGTTGAGTACAACAGACTACGTACTCTATACCAGCCACAGATGCCTTTAATGCCACTGCCAATGTATGTGGTTGCCTCACATCCTTCAGTCACATCTACAGCTGGCAACAAAAGAAAATGAGCTTGCGCAACTGATGGAACTGTTCAGAGTTCTAAGAAGGTCATAATGTCAAATACAGATGCGGAGCCAGCTGTTGTTCAGAAGTCAGTTGGAATGGCCGTTGTGCCTGTGTTTGACAACAGTACTAGAGTAAACTGCTATGCTAATGCAGCAATGCAGCTCTTTCTACACATGCCACACTTTGTTGAGGCAATATCTGCTTCACAAGACAGTGCACCATCGAAGGAGTTGAAGAAGGTTGTCAAAATGGCTTCTGATCAGTCTAACAATGTGCAGTCACTAACACCTCTGTGGCAAGTGCTGGGCACATATGATGGATGCAGTACGTTTGCTGCAAACATGCAGCAGGATGCTTCTGAGTTTATGATGGCTATCATAAACAGCCTGAATGAAAAGGGAACTTCTATGCATCATTATTTTACTGTGTTATATGTAACCAAGTACGTATGTCTGTCACGTGGTCATTCGGAATGAGAAACCACAGAAGATATGCTTTGGGTTTCTCTGTTTGTGCCTCAGAGTAAAGCTGTAAAGTTTTGGCAGCTGTTTACTAATGCTGTAAGTGGTCACCTGTGTGTGAGGTGTGGAGGTACATGTACTCAGTCCATACATCTTAGGACTTCATCTCAATATCTTATGCTAGTATTGCATAGATTTGACTCCAAAGGGCTCAGAGTTGACACACCCATCACTGATTTCACAGCTGGTAGAGTAGTATTTAACCAAGCAGTGTTTGACACTCATGCTGTGATCTACCATTATGGCCAGTCTGTACATTCTGGACATTACACTTTGTTGAGGTACAGAACTGTATGGGTCGAGTGCAATGATTCAACAAGCCCTTTCAAACAGAGAATGCCGCAACATTTAAAAAATGCATATGATCTGCTACTGAAGAATTATGAAAATCTTAACATGTCAGAGGAATAGTAACACAACATGTGAAATTCCTTTACTGTTCTGTCCATAGTTTTTCTTACAGAGTGAGTTCTGTCACACTATCATTTCTTATTAGCAAATGCACAGTTGTGACTACACAGGACATATATTACATGGCTCTGTTGCATATCCAGACTCATTGTGACTTTAAGATTGTTGCATTTATCAGTGACACAGTGAAAATAGTTGCAGTGGCCTTTAATTGGTGCCAGCTGTCTTCACAGTCACCCCCTCAGTGCTGACTGTACTATGTGGTGTGCACGGCAGTGGTGTCAATGGATGGTGGCCATGCCCTGCCACCCGGCCTGCTACACAGCATGCACAGAAAATCCTGGATGTAAGGTACTGAGCATCATCAGGCTGGTTCTGGTGCTGAGCCAGTAAGGGTCTTCCTGCATCGGGATGTGCCTCACACCGTTGCCACTCCTCCCTCACATGGTGAAGTTCCTCAGGGCCTAGGGTGCAAACATGGAGAGAGGAACATTAGTACAATCCAGTAGCAAAGGCCCCCCCGCGGGTGCGTGCGATCCCACACAGCCAAATCATTCAGACCCCTGCCCCTATACCACCACCACTGCCCACACTGGACAGACCACCCCCCCATGTGGTGGACACATGCCCACTATGATACCCATATGGATGTAACCAGTGTATGGCTGGGGCAGCTACCTGGCCGTGGAACCGTGCCTCTCCTGACGCGTGCCCGCGGGCAGGCAAGCCTGTCTGGGCCCCTCCGCTTTAGGTCCACGTACTGGTGCCTGCACTGCTCTGTGGTTCTGTGGATCCCTGTCACCTCCACCAGGGCCACCACCACCTCCTCCCACAAGGCACTCCTGGCCCTGTCAAGGGGTGCCTCACCAAAGAGAGCACCAGCATGGGGGCTCAACTAAGGAGACAAGGTTAGCCAGTTCCATCCGGCTCCAGATAGGTGCTCATCTCCGTGCCATCTTTCCACCGATTCTGAATCAAAATGGGGCTCCCTAGCACACGTCCGCCACATGCAGATGCTGCGCAGTACTGCGCTGCCATTCCCTATCATGCTGCCACTGAACAGCATGATAGTGGTGCACCCATGTGGATGCATGGTGCTTAGGGGCCAAAGGTCAGGCACAGGGTCAAAAGTCTCTCGTGCACGGGCAGCTACAGCACGATTGGAACCCAATGTGTGTAGCGCGATTGGATGCCTGTGTGCCACCTCCTGTAGTGGCCTACAGTGCTGTGGCTCCAGTGCACCTACAGTGCCCCAGTGCCACAGTGCCATACATGTGAACAGCACAGTAGCGCCACTGGCACAATGGTGGCAGTGCCCTGCATTGCCTCCCACGCACAGCACATCAGCACTCATGGCAGGCATCTGCGTCATCACTCCGGTCATGCGCAGTTCGGTGTGTACTGTGCATGTCACAGAACTGCACCCTTGGCTGAGCATGTTCAACACAATTGCGCAAAGCGCAACAGCGCGATATTCAGCCGGCATGTTCAAATCAGCTAATCAGCCATTCAATGGAGCAGACAATGCATTTGCATCCACTTAAAAATTCGCCTCACCTCATTTGCATGCGTTGCACTATAAAAATGTGACATTGAGCTGCACTGGCCATAGTCGGTTACTGCAGTCTATTGTGGTAAGTTGCAAGCTGTTTGGGAGTGTGGACTGTGGTGTGTGGGACATGCATGGGACTGCACAGTCACAGATAACACCTGTCATTCTCACAGGATGAATAATGACCGATCATGAGGTGGAGGAAGAGGAACAGAGATGTGGGAAGAACAGGAGGCCTAACTTCACCAAGGCAGAAACAGATGCCCTGTTTGAGGCCTACCTCAACCAGGAGCCGCTACTCAGCAGATGTCAGGGAACACCACAGGCCTATGCTGCTGCACGGGAAGAGGTGGCGCGTGCTGTCAACCTGCATGGCAGCCACCAGCGGTCCGTGCAGGAGTGCAAAAAGAAGATGGGCATGGACAGGCAGAGGATTAAGGGGAAGGTGGCTGCCATCAGGGCAGCACAGTCTGCGACCGGTGTGGGACAGCTGGACGTGAAACGCCTTACCCCACAAGAAGAGCGGGTGGCTGGCAGCATGCAGCATTGTGCCATTGAGGGTGTTCAGGGTGGTGGGTTCCAGATGGGTGGTAGCCTATCACTGCATGGTAGGTCCTGGTCTGTCAATGGAGGGGGGGGGACAGGGTAGGTCACATACATTAATGCTACTGTTTTTCCCTTACAGCTTCTGAGCATCTACATGGGTCAGCGGTGGTGGGCTTGTCCACTGAGGGTGGTAGCATGGAGATAGAGGAGAGCCCATCCACCTCCACAGGCATACGAGGGTCAGGGTGACAGTGGGCCCACCTGGATGTCCGGACTGATGTTGGTGGAGCAGGTGCAGAGGAGGCCCTGCCCATGTCCTAGTGTGCCAGCATCCATGGATGCCAGCATGCTGAGACTTGGGCTGGTGCCAGATCCGTCACTAATGATGATGGAGCTAACCTCATGGGCAGTGATACGTGTGGGCCACAGGATGGCCACCCAGCAGGTGACATCACAGGCATGGCCATGGATAGTGCTGCCATGGAGGCCTGCATGACATCACAGTCCCAGCCTGTGCCTGTCTGCACCAGTGGGGCAGCACTGGTGTGTGTCCAGGACAGTGGGGCTGTTGCAGCCACTGCAGTGGCACCGTTGAGCCCTGGATAGCGGCAGCTGGAGGGGCAGTGTCAGCAGTCGGCCAATGGCCATGGGGGTACAGTGTCAGGGGGTGGCGTCAGTGCACCACCTGTGGACATGCCCAGGCCTGGCCCTGGTGTGCAGCACCCACCCTCAGGGGGTGCTGGCCATCAGGGCCATGAACACCATGAGGGACAGCATGCCAATCAGGCAGATGACCTCTTAGATGAGCACACCCGCATACTCCAAGCATCAGTCAATCAGCAGGTGCAGCTTGTGACGGCGGTGGATGCACTCAGTGCGGCTCTGCGCCAGGCAGAGGAGCAGCACAGCAGAGACACCGCTCTGCTCCTGGCAGAGATGGACCGGTTGAGGGAGGATGTGACCACTGCCATTGACAGGCAGACACAGGCAATCACAGCTGTCATGGCCACAATGGGCACACAGTTATTTGCCCATGCTTCACAGACACCGTGCAGTGCAATGTCCACCCCCCATTCCAGGTGTCATGCAACACCCTCCTTTTCAACATCGGGTTCAGCTGTGGGCATCCCAAGAATGCCTGGTGCAGGCATGTTCAGTGTGCTGCAGACCCCTGCACGAGCACAGCCGTGTTCATGCAGTGGAACCCCTGAGGGACCGTCGGTGCCACCCCATGAAGCCATTGGTCAGCCTGTCACTGCTGGCTGGTCTCGATGGGGTTGCCCATGCATCCGTGGTGGCCGTGGCACTGTGGCGCATGACTGACCTGTCTCCCAGCATGGCTACTCTCTGATGCTGCCCTGTGTGCATTGTGTTGTTCAGCGTGCGATGCAGGGGTGGGGTACCAGGCCCTGCATGCATGCACACATTCCATCTGCACACCCTCCCGGCTGTTGTCCACTGTGGCATGTGCATGATGATGCCTGTGTTGTGCTGTCCGCCACTGTGCAATGGTTTCCAGCATCTGACA
Source organism: Neoceratodus forsteri (assembly GCA_016271365.2). Lineage (NCBI taxonomy): Eukaryota > Metazoa > Chordata > Ceratodontiformes > Ceratodontidae > Neoceratodus > Neoceratodus forsteri. The sequence continues at coordinate 6,951,501 of CM028129.1, forward strand.
CACACACAATGACAGGCACTGGGCATGGTGGTCCGTGGACGTGTGTGTGGCTAGGGATGGCAGTCAGAGTCGGCGTGCCTCCTACCCTTTGTGCATGTCTTGTGAGGTGTGTGAGTGTGACTGCGTGCCATGTTAGACCTTGCCCATCCCTGGCAGCATGTGGGTTCCATGCTTGGCCAATTCCCTTAACGACATGCACCCCTGGTGTTTTTCCATGCGTGTTTGTGGGTTGTGCCTTTGCCACTGGTGGTTACACATGGCCCCATGACTTACCTAGGTTGGCTGAAGTGCTCCTCTGTGATGGTGTTCCGGTGCAGCTGTGCCAGCTGGATCAGTCAGGGGTCCCTTCGCCCAAGGGGGGCTGCCCATCCCATCTTCACCAGTGTCCTCATTGTCCACATCACTGTCCCCCTCTTCAACCTGTACGGCTATCCCACAGTGGTTGGCCATGTTGTGCAGGATGCAATAGGCCAGGAACAGCCCACGGGCCTTTGAGGGGCTGTACTGTAGAGCACCACCAGACATGTCCAGGCAACAGAACTGTGCCTTCAGCATCCCAAACACCTGCTCGATGACATTGTGTGTGGTGGCATGTGCCTCATTGTAGTGTTGCTGCGATGGGGTCGCGGGCCATCGATATGGTGCAAGCAGCCAGGGACAGAGTGGGTATCCACTGTCACCTGTGTGTAGAGGGTGGAAGTTAGTTTGGTGATCAGCGTCGCCCTGCCTTTGGCCATCTAGGCCAATACCCATGTCACCTCTGACTATGTCCCTCCCAAGCTCCATGTCGTTCTGTGTGGTTTGCATACTCACCCACTAAGTGGCCAGTGGGGATGTCCCCACTCTCAGATCTGTTGCACAGTGCTGACTGGTGCCAGATGAAGGCATCATGTGCTCCCCTGGGGTGCGTGGCACAGACATTAATTATGCAATCCCTGGCATCGCACACCACCTGGCAGTTGATGCTTGCATACCCCTTCTGATTAATGTATGCAGCCCCTTCGGGTCCAGGTGGTGTGCAGATGGCCACATGGCTGCAGTCTATTGCCCTGAGCATGCCAGGCATACGTGCTACCCTGTGGAACTCCTGTACATTTGCTGTGCGCTCCCCCAGTGTGCTGGGGAAATGGATGTACTCCGCAGCATGTGGCAGCAATGCGCTGAGGAATTGGGTGAGGTGGCATGATGCGGCTGACTGGGTTATGCCTGTCATGTCCCCTGTTGGTCTTTGGAAGGTACCCATGGCAAGCAGGCACATGCAAGCTGTCACTTTTGTCTCCACTCACAGAGCATGGCTCTGTCATGTGGGTGTCTGCATCACATCACTGCACAGCTCACAGAGCCGCCTCAGAATTACCCAGTTCAGGCGGTACCGGCCCACAGTCTTGGTATTGGTGTACAGCTCAAAGCTGGTGCAGGCTCGGTACTGCCTGTTGGGGGCATACCACCGACGGGCCCTTCCATGACTGCGCTCCCCTGCTGCCTGCCTTCTCACCCCCTCATAACTGCCTCCATCTGGATGGTGGCACTGGCCATGTCCCTGGCTTGTGTTCCCCCCCCCAGCAGCTGTTTCAGTGTTCCCCCCACTGTCCTTGCTGCTACTTTCCCTGCACTGGGAACACCTTTCTGTGGTGGTCTCAGTGCTGTGTGGCACTTCCTCCTTTTGTGCTGCACTGTGGCTGTGGCTCCCCACACCTTCCCTATTCCTGGGGGTTCCAGGTGCTCTGTCTCTGTCCTGCCTTGTGTGTGTGTTGCCCGTGTGGCTGCCTGTGGTTCAGCAACATGTGCCTTCCCTGTAGCATTCTTGCACCTCTCTCTTGTTCCTTTTTATTTTGGCTCATTTCCACTATCGCACAACTTCCACTTGCTCCCCTATTGCACATGGTGCATGTTGTTAAATACCGCACTGCGCCATTTATGCATGGTTCCTCCCCCTTCAGTTGCACATGCATTCATTATCATTGCGCTCTTGCACAGTGTGATTTGGGTGGCGCATCTGCCTCCCACTGAATATCACAAAATATCGCATTTTCGGACTTGCTCTGGTGCATCCCTATTGCACATGGCACAACTCTTTTGAATATCTGGGCCATAGTACCTTAGTACAATCACACATGTGCAAATGTGCCAAGTGTAATTTCTCATGTCTGCATATAACACACTCATAACAAAAGACTATGACAGAAGAGTTTGACTAGATAGGAATATCTCTTTTGACATGCAGAAGTCTTTGTTAGACATGTAAGTGTGGTTTCTCTAGTGACTGTGAAGACAGCTGGCACCAATTAAAGGCTGCTGTACACCACCAGCATGTGGCTGGAGCACAAGTGACAGACAGTGGAGCACATCCCCTGCAACAGACACAAGTGACAGCATCAAGGTGGGACAACAGCAGAGGCAACAGTGCCACCTGAGGCAGACGTGCACCCCACCAGTGACAGGAGGCAACCCAGCATCGCACTGGGTACAGTGGCAGTCCAGCATGGGCAGCCACCACTGACATGCCAGCAGACTGTGCAGGTCACAGACATGCAAGGGTGGCAGCTGCACAGGCCATGGATGGTCTGACAGGTGCACCATGGACACAGTGCATGCACCGTGTACCACTGCACACAGTCATCCAGTGCACAGGGAACAACACACAAACCACAGACAGTGACTGAGAGCTATGCCCACACCAAACTTGAGTCCCCTACGGACACACACACACACACACACACACACACATGCACCATGATAGCACCACCCCGACACCATGCACTTTACTGCAGCTGAGCACCATTAGCCCACTGCAAATCAGAGACCACCACAGTAGGCATAAGTAAACAAATGTGTTGGAAGTAGAAACAAAACTATGTACATATTTACAGTAAAAAATGGGGTGAGGGCCACAAACTGGGTGGAGGTGGGTAAGGGGTAGGGGTGAAAAAATGGTAGAGGGAAGAAGGGGTGTGAGGGTGGGTCCAGGGGGGTTGTAGTAGTCCATGTGGACAGTCTTCAGTGGGAGCCCTGCTCTACGCTCCTATGGTGCCTCCTCCGATGTCTTCTCCTCATGCCATGCCAATCCACCCTCTCTAGAATGGCCAGAGAGGCCCTGGTCACCTGAAGCAGCTCCTGCAGTGCCCTCTCTATACAGACCATCCTCCAACCACCTCGGACAATGGAGCAGAGTCAATAGGTATGAATGCACAGCCCCCTGCAGCCCACCCATTGTGCATGGCATACAGCCGTAGGACATGCCCCTGTGATGGTGTGCAACCACCCACAGTGATCGTGTCCATGAGACCTGCTCACCCAGGCACACACAGCCACATGGACCGCTGCACACACCCACCGCCCAAGTACCGCACTGCACCACCGTGGCTGTACAGTGACATGGCTTTGTGGTGCGAAGGCAGTGGCACAGCCATGTACCCGGTGCACACATGGACCACCAGTGATGCACTCCCAGACATGCAGTGCCACTGGACAGTGCTGACTTGGGCGGTGGGTGTGTGCAGCGGTCCATGTGGCTGTGTGTGCCTGGGTGAGCAGGTCTCATGGACACGATCACTGTGGGTGGTTGCACACCATCACAGGGGCATGTCCTACGGCTGTATGCCATGCACAATGGGTGGGCTGCAGGGGGCTGTGCATTCATACCTATTGACTCTGCTCCATTGTCCGAGGTGGTTGGAGGATGGTCTGTATAGAGAGGCACTGCAGGAGCTGTTTAGTGACCAGGGCCTCTGGCCATTCTAGAGGGTGGGATTGGCATGGCATGAGGAGTAAGACATCGGAGGAGGCACCATAGGAGCGTAGAGCAGGGCTCCCACTGAAGACTGTCCACATGGACTACTACAACCCCCCTGGACCCACCCTCACACCCCTTCTTCCCTCTACCATTTTTTCACCCCTACCCCTTACCCACCTCCACCCAGTTTGTGGCCCTCACCCCATTTTTTACTGTAAATATGTACATAGTTTTGTTTCTACTTCCAACACATTTGTTTACTTATGCCTACTGTGGTGGTCTCTGATTTGCAGTGGGCTAATGGTGCTCAGCTGCAGTAAAGTGCATGGTGTCGGGGTGGTGCTATCATGGTGTGCGTGTGTGTGTGTGTGTGTGTGTGAGTCCGTAGGGGACTCAAGTTTGGTGTGGGCATAGCTCTCAGTCACTGTCTGTGGTTTGTGTGTTGTTCTCCTGTGCACTGGATGATTGTGCAGTGGGTACACTGCATGCACCAGTGTCCATGGTGCACCTGTCAGACCATCCATGCTGTGCAGCTGCCACTTCTTGCATGTCTGTGACCTGCACAGTCTGCTGGCATGTCAGTGGTGGCTGCCCATGCTGGACTGCCACTGTACCCAGTGCGATGCTGGGCTGCCTCCTGTCACTGGTGGGTGCACGTCTGCCCCAGGTGGCACTGTTGCCTCTGCTGTTGTCCCACCTTGATGCTGTCACTTGTGTCTGTTGCAGGGGATATGCTCCACTGTCTGTCACTTGTGCTCCAGCCACATGCTGGTGGTGTACAGCATCGTGGTGCCTGCACAGGGTTGCTGGCACACCTGTGCCATGGAGGGGTTCTGGCCATGTGCACTCAGCTGCTGTGGCCACATGCCGGGAGCTTGGTTGACCCACTACTGTGTCCCTGTGTTGGTGTGCCCTTGGATATGGGTGGCTGTTTGTCTGTGCACTGTGTTACATCCAGTGTGGTGCATGCTTCTATGCAACACTGTGTGTGTCTGTGCTGGCTGTTGTGGCCAGTGCTGGGATGGGATGTGTCCTTGGGAGGGTGTACAGGGTACTGTACCACTGGTGGTGGTGTCTGAGGCATGCCCTGTCGCATGTGGGGTACCTCATGTGCCAACGCATGGTTGGTCTCTCAGCTGTACCTCAGGGAGGATGTGCAGGGTGGCCCTGTGTATGTTGTTGTTGCATCGCTGTCTGCTGCCACCCACTACAGGGTGCACATGGTGGGGCTGCCTTGCATGGCTGTGTGGTGCACAGGGTTGCATTGTCACAGTGGGGGTGGTGGCATGCATGGGGTGTCCTGCACTGTTGGGTGCTACTCCTGGGAAGGGTGTATGGTGATCGTGGTGCAGGGTGTGCTCTGCATTGGTGAGATGGTGTGGCACGGGGTGGTCAGCCCTCCTTGTGTGCCAGTCACAGCTTGCCAGGGGGTGTGCTGGGGCACCATGCCCCAGCTGTGGGTTGGTTGCCGGTATCCATGGGCCAGTGGTTATTCCAGCTCTCCCCCAGTTGTGCAGTGCATGGGTTGTGGGGGATGATGTCTGTTCTGCTGTGTGCTCCTCTGCCCATCTGTGGCATGGGTGGTGGGCCCCTGCATCCCTGGTTGTGCTGTTGCATTGCTGCCCTGCTCCACGGGGTGTCCTTGGTTGTGCTATGGCACATCTGGAGTGCTCCACTGAGCATCCCTTGTTGTGCTATGGTGCATCAGAAATGCACAGCTGCACATCCCTGGTTGCGCTATGGCACTGGTGGTGCGATATTCAGTCGTGTGCCGCAGGAGCATCTTGGCCTGCACAGTTTTTGAATATCACGCTTCTTGTGCATGGGAGCAGTGGACTTGCACTTGCTCCTGCTGTTGCGCTCTTTTTGGGTGCAGTTTGAATATCTGGGCCAATGTTTGTCCATGTGTATTTATACCACTATGTATCATATCTTTTACTAAAGATTTACAGCACTCTGTCACGTGTTGAAAACTATAATGTGTGCTCTGTATTCGGTTTTTCTTCTTATGCTTGCGTCTTGAACAAATATCTAAACTGCTGTTTTGCAACAGTGCATTACTATGACTGTTTCATTGTCATGTATCTAGATTGTTATATATATATATATATATATATATATATATATATATATATATATATACACACACACATATATAATGTTCAATACATTTTTGGGAAGTACTTAGTACTCTGTAGTAAACACTAATAGCATTAACTAACATATGCATTGATTGATAGCACAACAAGTACTAATTTTCTCATAAACAGTTGTAGACTCATAAAGAGGAACAAGTAGTATACTTATATTTGTTAGCATGAGATATTATGCAGTTGCACATATGTAATGTTCTGTCATGTCAAATCCCATCATTAATAACGAGCTTATGTGTTACATTGAAGATATCTTTATCATTTAGTGCCCAAAATGTTTGCTTTTCATATTCCTAAATGTTATGTTAATAGTATTCAGTAACAAATTTCTTTCATGTAAGTAAAAGATGTAACAGATGTAGGCGGTTAACTAGTTCTGCACCTATGTAACTATTCTTTGAACATTTACAGAGATGTATATAATACTGTTGGCATATAGTATCAGAAATCTTTGTATTCAAACTTAACTTGATGTATGTTAACAATAGTTGAAAACTGTACATCAGACACTTTTACTGATAACAACTGAGCATTTTTTTATTCCTGATAATATTCTCTGATCGCCTCTATTGAGAAGTCGGGTGGGAATTTTCCAAATGCAGTAATATTGCAGTATGACTTGACATGTACATCTATGTGTGTATTTATTCATATATCTACACTTAGAATACATTAATAATAAATGTTTAACTCTTAGTTTCAGATATACATTTTCTTAGTAAACCATAGCCTGTTGTGCTGCTATGAGTTAATAAGGTGCATCTGTTTTTTTGCCCACCCCAGGAACATTCACACTATCAGTCACACAATAACAACAACATCATTACTGTTTCATATGTGTAAACTGTGTTAAGAGGGTCATGTTATGCCTACCCTTCTTGTCACAGATTAACTGGCTGTGAAACTGCTTGACATGTATGTCAAGCAACAGTGAAAAACATATATGTGATTGTTTTGTGAGACTGATTTTTGTGCACCAATTTGATTTTTTATTCGGCCTTCTCACAATTATTAATTAGGCAATAAATCTTATTAAGCCCTATCTACCTGTGTTCTGTCTTTCTTTTATCATAATGCAACAGTGATACTATGTATGTTGGTGTTGTTGCAGTACTGCATTTAAACATACTGCGTGATTTTAATTGCTACATTCTTTCTAATTATCACTGTGGCGGGGAGCGTTGCATGCCTGAGACCATGCAAGTCATTAATCGGGTAACTAGAGTTTACCTGCAATCAATGAGGTCTACTGTAAATATCCATCCCCTTTGTTTAACTGTGGCTCTCCACTCAGGATGCTGTAGCTATTGTGGTGGGGGAGGGGGGAGAAGAGGAAATCCCAGCCTCAGACTGTGCAACTCCTAACTCTACAAAATTGTGTATCGCTAGAATTACAGAGGTGCACCATTCATGTCCATCATCTTATTTTTGCTGTGGCTATCCACTCAGGATGTAGTGTGGCAGTTTTTTACCTCTAATTTCCCATTTTGTTTGAGAATGATGATGAGAAATAGTGAATGTAATGCTGTGGCTGGAGCGTGGGGCCCTTCAGGCCCCATGCTCCTACGACGGATGAGAAATAGTGAATGTAATGCAGCAGCGGGAGCACGGGGTCTTCGAGCCTCGCACCCACCATGGATGAGAAATAGTGAATGTAATGCAGCAGCGGGAGCACTGGGCCCTTTGGGCCCCACGCTCCCACCACAGAGGAGAAATAGTGAATGTAATGTAAGGGGCGGGAGCATAGTGAATGTAATGCAGCGGCAGGGGCCCCGCACTCCCACCATGAGCAAGAAATAGTGACTGTAATGCAGCAGCAGTAGCACAGGGCCCTTCAGGCCCCATGCTCCCTGCACAGACGAGAAATAGTGAATCTAATGCAGCAGCAGGAACACGGGACCTTCGGGCCCCGCGCTCCCGCCATGGACGAAAAAAAGTGAATGTAATGCAGTGGCGGGAGTGCAGAGCCCTTTGGGTCCTGTGCACCTGCCATGGACAAGAAATAGTGAATCTAATGCAGTAGTGGGAGCACGGGCCTTCAGGTTCTGCACTCCCACCACGGACAAGAAAAAGTGAATGTAATGCAACGGCGGGAGTGTGGGTCCCTTCAGGTCCCGCGCTCCCACCACATGATGTGTAGTGAGATAGTAACACGAACAGCAATGCAAACACAAGGTGGAAATGGAAATGGTAACAGTAAGGTAAACACAAGCGCAAATGACAATGGGAAGGGCAACACACATGGTGGCATAGACAGGAACGGTAAAGCAAATGGGGACATAAACGCAAGCTGAAACAGTAAGTGTAACAGCAGCAGAACCACATACTCTCTTTTTGGTGGACAACTGCATACAGAAAGACAGTGTATACAAAGAATGTATGCATTGTAATGGCAATGGAAACTTAAAATGAGCATTGGAAGTACTGAGTTGCAAATATCTCAGCAACCGTAAGACGTGGAAAAAAAAAGTTTAATTCACAGAAATCATTATTTTCCTGGCTATCATTTTGCATTACATAGCCCATAGAGCTATGGAACTAGTGATGAAAAATGCATATCTCACACCATTTTCGAGATACAAGCCCCGGAAGGCGCGGTGTACGCCACCATGTTAGTCTATGGGAAAAAAACATCAACTTTAGAGTACCATAGCTTGGCAGCCCAGTGAAAGGCACATCTGTTACATGTTGTGTCTTTTTGACTAATTACTTTACAGAATTATCAGCACATATTGTATTATTATACACTTACGTTCAGGACTGCTGCCAGGCTCTTGCTTCACCGGTGTGTGAGATGTTTCAGCTGTCTCCCCAGCCACTGCAAGACAGACATAGAGATTGTTTAATAGAGTCAGTGCAATTGGTTTAGTTACTCTTGCTGTCATTTTAAATATTTTGTTCTCTCATAGAACTTCATGTTTTTACAACCATTTTATTGTACTGATGTTTGTACTCTTTCCACATCTACAGTATATGACTCACTTATTTATCACGGTGACAAAAACAGTGTGTTATACCTCAACTAAACATTTCTCTGTTTACTATTGCACAACTAAAGGTGTCTTTAGTAAAACATTAGTTAGCTGTTCTGTACTGTATTCTCCCCTGGTAAGTAGTTCTGTGTCAGGTATTCATTATTAGTTATGCAGTTGGTGCATTATGGTGTATAGAGGACTGCATGACTTGTTTCACCTAGGAAGCAAACAGACTTATACAGGACATTTATCACGCACTATTATGCACCATTTAAAGTACAGGATAAGCTATTCAATTAACAATTACTGTATTTTGCTACAACGGTTTTCTGATTACTATAAACATTTTTATGTTTGCTCTTGAGGTCAGATGGGATAAGAATACCTCTGTGGCAGAACACGTTGCTTGTGTATTCTTGTCAATTCAGTATTGTACAGTGGTATGTGAGAACCTTGTAACATCATTGGTTAAAAACATGTAACATTACCATTGACAAATGGTGGATAACCCAATGGCTTAGGAATGTTTTTTATTAAATATATAATTAAACACATTTTCTTTTGTAAACATGTGTGCATTGCATAATTGCAATAAGGCACTCCAGGGTGTTAGTTACTGGGTGATTTACCCACTTCTGTGGTGAAGTCAGTCAGCTGCACCTTGTGATACACCACAGAAGTTGTGTGTAAATCCTTAATAACCTACACTCTGTTGTGCCTTATTGCTTAATTCTATATATCTGTGTTAAGTGAAGAAGTATAGAATAACTGTTTATACTTACAGTAATACAACAGCTTGCTCATTATGATGTAACATATACTTGTACAGGCAATACTGTTATGTAGTTAGCAAAGTTGTGTGCTGTGTAATAAAATGGACTCTATTTTCAAGCAATTTTTTTAGCAGCTGTACATTAAGAGTGTCTAATGAACATATAAAAGTAGGAACCACATTTATGATACACTGGACTATCTTCATAGGGACGATATGACAGTCTGTGACTGTGTATTAGGCAGTTCTAATGTATGGGTAGAAAATAGAGATGCGCTCAGCCTGTGGTTTCGTGCAACTCTATGTGGCACCAGATATGCATTTGAACTGTATTATGCACAGGCAATCACCTCTTATTGCTTATGTGGTACTGAAATAATGTCTGTTTTCAACTGCACAGTCTGATCATACTAGTGCAGCATATAACAATGTTCACAGCATACGAACTGCAACACAAATTCAGCACTGTGATGTATTTCGATTCTTGTCAGTAAATATTATCAATGGTTTGTTGTATGGCTTTCTTACCTTCTGACTCGACAAGGATGACATTGTCTGAGTCTGATTCTTCAGCCTCCACAGCCTCTGGTTCAGCTGGTACTACATTGCTTCTTCATTGGGAGCACCTCTGATGAACTATTAATTAGAGATAGTAAAGATATTTGTTGAATGTGGTATTTGTGTGGTCATATTTCTAAAAAATATTCATTTGAACATGTACAGTCTTGTATGACAGTTAAGTTACAACTAGTTCAGTAGCTGTATAGTTATTTAGTACTAAAAAGATGTATCCATCCGTAAATATTTCGCAGTAGGGTTATAGCACTGAGATGCTATCTATGGTATGCAATTACAGTCACCTATAAACAATGGATTTTGTATCCTTAGATTATTATCAGACTGAAAAGAGATCTACCAATATTGATGTAAGAGGTGCATCAGTACTATGAGACCACAAACTTATTATCATTATGCAAATATACTATTATATATGGTTAACGTTTCTTATTTATAAAGATAGGGCTGCTGAAGATCATTGCCAACCACATAATAAACTGGTGTGCACATTGTCAAATGATATTCTATGCAGTCTAAACAGTTTTCCTATACAGTTCAAATGTCATGGAATTGTACCTTTCTCATTTATTTTATAGATATCTAATTACTAACTGCACAGTGTCTAAAGTCATACCTTTCACCTTTCAAGAGCTGAAAATTCAATTTAGATAAGTAACTGTAACACTTCAATAGGGGTATGTCACCATGGTGTTAAGAACCATGTACTATTGAATATTAAATATTTACAGTCACACACAAGTCGTTATGTCTTCCCATCTTGGGTTTGAAATGGCAGTATGGAACTGCTGAGTTTTGCTGTTGAAGTTGATATGCTGTAATTTCAATCCCTGAATGGATACATATAGTAGTTGTGCATGGTTGTCTATACATTATTGTCTGTGCATGACATATCATGTAACACAATAAAAAATCAGGAACAAGACATGTGCTCATGCTATGTAAGTCATATTCTAGCACTGTACTGCCACATGATGTGTGTGTGAGTGCTACATAAAACCAATACTGGGTAACATAATACTTTAAATACTGCATGGCTGTGTTGTATGACCATGACAAATGTCTGTCAGCACTGTGACAAGTTAGTTTGCAATGTCTCACCTGTAAAATGGTTTAAAATAGAACTGAGAAATATTACACTTATAGAATTTCTGAACACAGTGTTAAAACTGTTTTTTGTTACATTTGTTTAATAGTTTGCACATCAGTTAGCTGTTTTTTTTTAATTTCTGCAAAAGAAAACATGCTGTTTAATAACAGATAGTTGCTTTACTTATGTTGTGTTTTGCGCTCCCCTGAATCTGGCTTTCCAGCTGCCTCCCACATCTCAAATGCGATGTTGTACCAGCCTACATCGTTGTCTGGTATCTCCTCTCATGTTTTTAGTGTATAAAACCACTACTGCAACAGCTTCCACTTATGCTTGCACATTGGTGCATTTTTGTTGCATATATTAAGTACGATTTTCATATACTCATGGATGCGCCTCCACATCTTCTCAAGTTTCATATTAGTTCTCCTCATAAGGAACCATGGGTTCCCTCTGGACTGTGCTGCCTGGACCAGACAGGAAACCTCTTTTATGCTTCACAGTCTCATTATGGTGATTCACAGTTGTTTTTTAGATGCTGTAAGAAATCGAGAACAAAATTGTATATTGAGACAGTGTTTTGTGAGTTCTGCCTTCTGTTGTACAGCCAATATCACAGATTATGACACAGTTTCATTTATTCTAATGCTATTGTCTTAGTAGCGCAGTATGACAGTTAAGTGAAGAACTGTGGTTTGTAGTTAGGACTGGCTGCATAAAGTGAGTGACCTGTAGGTGTAGGCGAAGAATGTGCACAAAGAACGTTATTGTGCACATGGATATTGCTTAATAAATCCACAGCCATATACCAGCAGTGCAGTGAATATTCACCCTGCTCACATTAGACAGGTTGTACAATGCTCTCTTTGGCAGCACCTATGTTCATTGTATGCTGCTGGGTCGAGACTGTCAGCGACACTTCAACTGTACTGCGGTATATGTGGGCGGTTGTGTTAAGGCACATGAGAAGAACTGTCTACATGTCTGTTGTGCGATATGACATCAGTGACATCTTGTTACTGTTAGGGTGGTCAGGTAACATTTAATTATGTTGTGAGCAGAAGTGTATTACTGTTAGGGGTGCACTTTTGTCACAAGTCACACTAGATATGGTATGCTACGGTTACTTCTGAGTGGACAGATTGCTCTTTCTATTGTGGACTGCAGTAACACTATGCTGGCACCCGGGGGGGGGTAATCCCACCAGCAATGTCTTCAGATATGAGAAAACTTTGCAGAATATGATACATATGAAAGTGTTGTCTCTTTGTGATTTCATGCTTAAGTCTTTCCTATATGTATTCTGATACAGCATAGTGAATAAATAATTATGTAGATTTTAGACTATTTGGGCTGGATATTCAAACTGCACTATTTTGTGGTGCAAGCCCTTGCGCTGCACAAAATAGTTGTGCAGGGGTGTGGCTGGGGTGATATTCAAAGGAGTTGCGCTATTGAGCAGCTCCTTTAAATATCACCCCCCGACCACAGCCACTGTGCATGGTGCAGTGGAACTTGCACCACCGCAAGTGGTCAGAGTGGAGCATTCAAGTTGCGGTGGCACAAGTACCATTGCGCCATGTGCAACTTTCCCATATTCAAAAGGTGACATGCAAATGGGGCCATAATTCATGCGAGGCGCGGGGGGCCATTTGCATCTATTTATGGCCCCATTTGCATGCCATTAGCATGCAGGTGCACCGATCCCCAAGGACTTGTGCCTGGCACCCTGCCAGGCAGCAGCCATTGGGAACCGACGCCCCCTGCAGCCCGATTGTGGGCAAAAGTGTAAAAATCCCCACCCCCGACTGGCCTGATTGCAGGCAGCAAAGTGTCAACCCCCAAGGACATATCCCTGGTGGTCCAGTGGACTGTGAAGCCCGATCACGGGCTAAAGTGTAAAATGCCCCCACCAGCCCGATGCGCCGAGCAAACATGTACAGTACAACCCCCCACCAGCCCGATCGCAGGCTGCAAAGTGTTCATACACCCCCAGAACATATCCCTGGTGGTCAGTGGACCACTAAGCCCGATCGTGGGCTGAAAAATGTTCAACACCCCCAAGAACATATCCCTGGTGGTCAGTGGGACTGCTAAGCGATCCTGCGGCACCGGTGTTTAAACCTCCCCCAGACCATATCCTGGTGATCTAGTGTCCCCCAACCCCACCCACCCACGAGCCCCACCACCCCGCTCCCCGCAGCGGCGGGCGGCAGCATCCCACCCGCCTGTTTCGCCCCACCGCCCACCAACTGGCTGCCTGGTAGGGCTGCATGCCCATTGAATTCATTCATTCACATATCTGGACTGCCTTGTATGGTATGGGCTGCATGCCCATTGGCTCTTGCTCTGCACCAATGGGCGTGCAGCCCTACTGGGCAGTCAGTCAGTGGGTGGCGGGGTGGCAGGCAGGTGGGATGCTGCCACCTGCTGGCCTCCAGGGGGGAGCGGGATGGTGGGGCTTCATGGGTGTGTGGGGTGGGGGGACACTAGATCACCAGGGATATGGTCTTGTGGGGGTTAAACACTTTGGTGCCGTGATTGGGCTTAGCGGTCCACTGGACCACCAGGGATATGTTCTTGGGGGGATGTGTTGGAACATTTTTCAGCCCGTGATCGGGCTTAGCAGTCCACTAGATCACCAGGGATATGGTCTTGGGGTGGTTGGACACTTGGTGCCAGATCGGGCTGGTGGGGGTGGGTTTTATTTTTCACTTTGCCCACGATCGGGCCAGTCGGGGGTGGGGGCTGTTTTACACATGCCCATGATCTGGCCAGTTGGGGAGGGGGTTTTTGACATATGCCCGCAATTGGGCCAGTTGGGGAAAGGGGGTTAATATAGCTCATGATTGGGCTGTGGGGCACTGGAGAAGTTGAGGGCCACCCACAAGTGGCAGCTGCTGTGTTGCTCCTGCATGCAGCAGCTCACCTGTGGGTGGCCCTCGACTTATTCCTTTTTTTTTTGGCTCAAAGTTGTGCAGGCGCAGGTTGGGAGTTGCGCCTGCACAACTCTGCACAGCCCACTGAATATCGGGCTGTGCAGTTTATGCATGGTTCCTCCCCCTCTGGTTCAGCATGCATTCATTTGCATTGCGCTGTTGCTCAGCTTGACTTGGGGGTTGCAACTGCCTCCTGCTGAATATGGCAGAATGGCACAACTTCGGACTTGCGCAGGTGCAACCCTATTGCGCATGGAGCAACCCTTTTGAATATCCAGCCCTATATGTCTACAGTATGTATGTAAAAGCACAGAACATTGTCACACCTCAGAATGTATGATGCACAGTGACAGTGAGACAGTGTAAATTTGTTTGTGTCTGTAACTAGTGCAGCTGTTCTATTTTTTGACCATGTTTGTGGGCTCTTAAAAGAGCCGTTTTTGTAACAATAAGATGTGCTGTTACACCATGATATATTTTAGAGTACTGTGAGGATCCCATGTTGAAGGTCACCCAAGGTAAGGCCATTGCCAGCATCTGAGAAGTGCACACCATCTGGTAGGTAGAGCCAATTATTACAAAATTTTATTTCAGGGTGACGTATGGTGTGCATCCCAGCCATGCATAGGTATCCTGATATTTGAATGTTAACCTTTCTGTGAGCTCTGTCAAGCAGGTACATGTGTTGTTCTGCTTGCCAGACTCTTTGCTCTGTAATATCAGAAAAAATGATCTTACAGGCAGGGAACATATGCATAATAGAAGCAAGGTCCAATTTTGCTTCTGAGACTAAATCTACCCTTTTGGTGCCCAAATCATTTCCTCCAAGATGGATCAGCAGTATATCTGGCTGAGCTTGAGTACTCAGAAGTCTGTGCATTGTTGGCATGAGATGCTCCCACCTGATCCCACCTCTGCCAAACTACTTTACAGAGCAATTTGGAAGCTGCAGGTCTCGTCCAAAACCACTCCTCTGAGCAAACTCTGAAGTATGCCTCACTATGCTGCTGCCCACTATCCACACAGTGCATTTGCTATTTTCTGCCATTCTTAGCTTTTAAACTGAGAAGTGGACAGACAGCTACCAAAATTATATCACTGTTTGTACTGCAGTGGCTAAGCACAAGTGAATGACGAAGTAAGATTTCACTCTCAGCTTCAACACTGCTTTTGTGGGCTGTTCCAAAAACACTGGCACTTGGCATGTTATTGGTTGATGATTTTCCTTGGCTCACCAATACAGTGCATGCACTTACTATTACTATGCTGAATGGGTGTTCTTGCTGTCAAACACAAATGCAGAAACTATTTTTTAGTGGTAAAATGCAGTGTAGCTATTGACAAGTTCAAACAATTACAGCTCAACAGAGGAATGTGATTGGCTGTTTCTCTTGTTATGATACACATACTGCTTGTTTCTGCCTCCATTTGCATCTCTATCTTTGCAAGTAAGTACTAATTGACACTCTGACTTTAAACTGTTATAACTTTTTCCCACAGTATGGTAGGTGATTAATAGTCACATAGTCAAATACAGCATGAAAAAATGTTTTGTTTATGTGCTACTTTTGTTCAGGTAATTGTTTTTATAATGGTAGAAAATTATCTTAGAAAATGTGATGTACTTACACAGTCACAAGCAGGGTGTCTGTTGTTTTGTACAAGATGGCTGCTATGTCCTTCTTCTTCACTGTTCTGTGCTTCTGATTGGTTGGTTGATATGGCCTGATAAATGTGATGATAGATTGGTTGCAATGTCCGTCACTCAAACAGGAGCCAGTCTGTGATAGGCTGAATGTGAAAGGGGGTGTCTAGGAAATCTTGATTTGCAAAAGTTTTGTGCACATGACACCAATTTGTGACACTTCCATGCCTTCGACGCCATTTTTACAACACTATGTTTGAAAGTGTCACACACACGACATGATATTTTGTGAAACTATCGCACACATGACACTGTTATTTGTGAAAGTGTCGAACGCACGACATTACCTTTCCAATTTTTTTGCTAAAATAGTTATTATTGGGTAAGACAGTACTGTGTATGGTTAATACTGTGGTATTCTTTTATTTTTCACATATATACATTATTATTCTTAGGTTATTATTGAAGTTATGTATGCCACAATTTGAAAAGACTGTGTGTTCTTCTTATATGACATATGAATAGCTCATGATAGTATGCAATGTTAGAAGCAAACAACATACATGAAGTCTAATTTTTTTCTTTTCTGTGGTTCCCATACAGGTGTCTGGTTCTTCTGTAACATTGCCATACTCATGTGTGAATTGTACATCAGGGAAGATGCCTTCTAAAGAAAGACAGAAATCTTTGCAGAGACGAAACAGGTATAATAGTATGTCACTGTTACTTAAGAACTATGTAAAAAACAACAATGTTAATTCAAGATGTAAAAATATTGAGCAATCCTCTGAAAATGTTAATTCAGACCTTTATCACTCTGTTGGGGAAGGACATGCTTGCTCAACAGCAAGGAAACAATGCATAGCTAAGCAACAGTTGTTAAGATCTGTAAGCAGAAAAAGCTACTGTTGCAAAGACATGCATAAACACAAGTACTATGCAGCACCGAAAATTTATTGCTGCTCATGCATCTCTGAGGAAGCCAAAGTATTTTTGATCTCTAGCTTCTAAAGCCAAGATTGAAAGACTTATTGCTGCTGTGATGAGACTTGAAAGCAGAAAAATCAAGAGTCATCTCAGCTTGATGAAATTGCGCTTGAAAGTACGCACATTTGTAAATAGAGCAGTTTTTGCTCTTCAACATTTGTGGTGTAAGATGTCTCATGTACTTGAGCAGTTTGAGAAGGTTGAGCACTTTATCAACCTGTTTGTTATTACTGACCGTAAAGACAGACACAAACTGTTTGAGAGCATAGACCTATGGGAGATCCGTCCACACAATGGACTTACGGGTGACTCCCTTGCATGCATAGATAGTGGTGTTTGTGACAGTGTCTTTCACCATATGCAGATGCTGGGAGTGCAATCAATCAGGGATGAGTAACTTTGTGTACAGGGTGTATGAAGTTTGTCGAGTTGTCACTCAGTATACTCATCTGAATGAGTTACTGTTGTCTGTTGACATGCATGGTGCCATTCAATTTTTGAAACAGCTGCGACGTGTCAGCAGTGTGACTGATACTGTGGTTACTCATGGATCTATTCCTGATGGGAATTGTGTGTCTGTCCTAGAAAGTGATATTCTCAAACAGTTTGGGAAATCGATTGCAACATTTGAGTTGGCAAAGAGACAGACGTTTGATTCTGTATGTGTGTCATGTGAGTGCCTTTGTTACAAAAAACAAATGGTCACAGTGAATCTGGAAACCTTGTCACCATATAATGACATGTGGTTTTGACTTTCAGCATTTCTGCTGTTAAAGTCTAACTTTGAATTAGACCTAATCATTGTGATGTGCAAGCACTGTTTTTCCAAAGTGAAGTGTAGCATTCTGCCACCAAGGTCAGTCTTGAACAATATGGAGGCACATGTGACACCAAGTGAGATTGCCACATTGAATATGTTTGAGTAGATTCTTATTCAGACAATGAAACCATTTCAAACTATTCTATGGATGAACACTAAGACATGGAATATTCCACAAAAAGAACTCATCAGATCTCTTAAGGGTTCCGTCATGTATCTGCCACTTCCTCTGCAGGAAAATGTGGAGGCTATCTCCATTGAAAACACTTTGGTCATTCTTGTAAACGGCGTGCCAACAAAGTCTAAGGTGATCTGGCAAGATGTTGTTAATGTTGAGAAGGTGAAGCTTGCCCTTACTCACTGAAAGAACATCAATCCTTTTTATGCAGACCTTAATATTGATCAAATCACTAGTGTGCCTCTTGATCATGATGACTTGGACAGCACAAAGCCAATGATTGTGAAGGTCAATGTGGAAACAAATGACAATGTGTATGAACAGTACACAATTCATCCACTACATGGCACAGATCTGGTAGGGGACAACATTGATCTCTATCAAATGAAACAGGTGGAAGATGAGCCTGTCAGCATTTGGGAGGCAACACTGGAAGCACGCTGTTTCCCTGACTTATTTCCAAAAGGGTCAGGTGGTCACCTGGATGAAAGAGAAGTGCGTGTACAGGGTGCTGAGTACCGAACATGCCATGTGCTCAGTAAAGATGGCAAATTCAGATGCAACATATAGTACCTGTTTCATCTCCTGTGGGACAGTGAACTTAGCATATTGTCTGCATCCATTGGGCATACTATTCTTCTGACTACTCCACTTGATGGAATTACAGCTGCACAGTTTCTTCAGAAATTGAAGCAGAAAGATGAAAATGTGCAAGTTAATTTGTCTTCTATTCTGTCAAGTCTACATGGCACCAAAGAATATTGGTACCACAGACACTCTGAGGTGATGACAGTGCTGCGAGAGCATGGTGCAGCTACATGGTTTGTCACACTCAGTTGTGCTGAGTATGCCTGGGATGAGGTCATAGAACTGCTGAAGTGTGCAAACTCTGATGTTGAGGGTATTACATCAATGACTCTCAGAGAGATGTGCTCACTTGACCCTGTCTGTGTCACAAGACATTTTCACAAACAGTTCCATGATATTCTGACTTTATTTTGTCAAAGGACAATCCACCTCTTGGTGTTGTGGAACATTACTTTTGGAGGATGGAGTATCAGACGTTAGGTGCTCCTCATAGTCACATGTTGCTGTGGATCAAGGATGCCCCACATATAGGTGAGCATGAAGCAGCACAAGTGCTCGCATTCATCAAGAAATACATCACTTGCCACATTCCGGACAAGTACGACAGTCCAACACTGTGGAAGTTGGTGCAAAAGTTCCAGCACCATATTTGTGTGAAATACTGCTGCCGGGTAGTGAAAAACAAATCTGATTGGTACACAAGATGTCGTTTCAGATTTTCTAGATGTGTCTGTCAGGACAGTTGCATGAATGATCTGTTTTCAGCAATGCAACACCACTTGAAGGCAAAATCAACCAAGAGGGTATATGGGTTACCCAGAGATGAGAAAGAGGTGTACATCAATGACTAAAACCCTACTCTTCTCCTAATGTGGCAAGCAAACATAGATGTTCAGTGTGTGGCTGACAGCTCATTGGCTCTGGTGCAGTATGTCACTTCGTACATAACTAAACATGAGCAGACTAGCTTGCAAGATCCTTAGGAAGATATTACTAGTTCAAGCAAGAGCCTGACATTTTAGTTGTCGTCATTAGGCTTGAAGACTCTGTCACACAGAGAATGTGGTGCTTATGAGGCTGGTGATCGCTTGATTGGTACACATCTGTATGGCAAGTCTGATGCTGTCCGCTTTCTCAGTGTGAACTACAAAGAGAAGCGAAAATGTGTACTTATTCCTCATGCTGAGATTGAGGAAGTGGCTGTCAATAGACCCTCTTCAAGACATATCTTGAAGAATAACCTCGTTGACACATACTACCCCCGTAGACACAAAGACATGGATGCTATGTGTCTATTTCAGGTGGCTAAGTGGTATGACTACAAGACAGATGTCTAACCTGATTGTACACATGACATTTATAAGGCCAGAGGAGTAGATGGCTGTCTTGTTAAGAGACATAAGCCTTGGCTCATACATCTAGGCACATCTGAGAGCAGAGAGCATTACTACTTTGCTCTGCTGTTCCTATTTGGATCCTGGAGGAATAAGACTGAATTGAAAGGTGACTGTGATACATTCGAGGAAGAGTTTAATCACAGTTACGAGACATTCAAAAGTCAATACTCAGAGATATACATACAGAGACTAGATACTGAGACTGGACAGCTTGAAAAGGCACAAAAGCTACTTGAGGAGGATACTTCTCTTAGCTCACAGGACAATCTTGATCCAGAAGGACAAGGTATCCTTGGGGAACCTCTGCCTCTGAATGCCCCAGAAGTACTAATGTCATAAGTGGAGAGTGCCATGCAACACAGTATGCACTGCGGTGCTGATCCTGCTGAGTTGAGAGAGAGAGAGTCAATGAACAGCAGTGTGTGGTTTACTCTGAGGTAACTGACGTTGTCCAGCATGGAATACTTCATGAAGAGAAGAAATGTGACTGTCTTGACTACAAACCACTGCTGATGTTTATTAGTGGCTCAGCTGGTACAGGGAAGAGTTTCCTTATTGAGGCCGTCAAGGCTGAAATACAGACCTTAACAGGGTCAGCGATGTCTGTTGCTGTTACTGCTCCTACTGGACTGGCAGCATACAATGTTGGTGGTGTGATGTTACACCATCTGTTCATGTTGCCAGTGGAGCATGGCAAAGCAGGAGAGTATCAGAAACTATCATTTGAAGTTGCATCTCAGCTTCGTTCAACATTTTGTAAGATGAAGTTACTCATCATTGATGAGATTAGTGTGGTCTCTAATTTGATGCTTGCCTGTACACATCTACATCTACAGGAAATCCTGGGGACTGACTATGGAGATGCATTCGGTGGAAAAAGCATTGTTGTATTTGGAGACCTTTTACAGCTTGCACCTGTGAATGCAGAACATGTGTTTGCAGCTCTGACTGTGAAGCAGGCCAAGAATACACTTGGCTGCATTGGAGGTTCTAACCTGTGGGAGTTATTTACCTATGTCGAGCTGTATCAGAACATGCACCAAAGTGCTGACATGACTTACAAGGCACTGTTGGATCAAGCTCATACAGGTTCTCTGTCACCAGAACATGTTGCAATATTAAATGGACGAAGAATCAGAATGGACACCCCATCCATAGAAACTGCATGTGATGTTTTCAGTGATGTGTGTTCCATGGGCACACGCATTGTGTGTCTTATGCCATGACTAAAGAAATGCATTGAGTTCAACAGTGTCATGTTACAGAGAGAAAATCAAGCAATTCTCACACTACATGCTGTTGACACAGTTGATGGTGTCATTTTAAGTTGGAAGCTGGTAGCTAAGATGACTGAATGGCTGTCTGAATTGAAGTCAGATGTTTCATGCACAGCTGGACTAGCAGCTGTACTTACAGTTTGTAAGAATGCACATGTCATGCTATGCCGCAATCTTGATGTGGATCGTGGTATGGTAAATGGTGCCATGGGTAACATCATTGACTTTCTCTACAATGTTCAAAAGACATTTATCGAGACACTTGTCCACTTTGACAACATGGAACATCCTGTCCAGATTGATCTTACCTCTGTTAAGTTCCAGGTACTGAAGGATATCTATATGAACAGGAAACAGTTCCCAATATGTGTTGCATATGCTGTTTCTATTCACAAGCCTCAAGACTTGAGTTTGGATTCAGCAATGGTGTACATAGGGGCATACATTTTCAAAGATGGCATGAGCTACATCGCCCTTTCACATGTACGTAGTCTTCCTGGGTTGCACATCATAACAGTCGCACCTCAGAAGATACGTTACAAGTGCTGTATTGTTGAGTACAACAGATTATGTACTCTATACCAGCCACAGATGTCTTTAATAATGCTACCAATGTATGTGGTTGTCTCACATCCTTCAGTCAGATGTACAGTTGGCAACAAAAGAAAATGAGCTTGCGCAACTGATGGAACTGTTCAGAGTTCTAAGAAGGTCACAATGTCAAATACAGATGTGGAGCCAGCTGTTGTTCAGAAGTCAGTTGGGATGGCTGTTGTGCCTATGTTTGACAACAGTACTAGAGTTAACTGGTATGCTAATGCAGCCATGCAGGTTTTTCTCCATATACCTCACTTTTTTGATACAAAATCTGCTTCACAAGACACTGCACTATCAAAAGGATTGAAGCAGGTTGTCAACATGGCTTCTAATCAGTCTAATAATGTGCAGTCACTAACACCTCTGCGGCAAGTGCTTGGCACATATGATGGATGCAGTACGTTTGCTGCAAACATGCAGCAGGATGCTACTGAGTTAATGATAGCTATTATAAACAGCCTGGATGTAGAGGGCACTTCTATGCATCACTATTGTACTGTGTCATATGTTACCAAGTTTGTATGTCTGTCATGTGGTCATTCAGAATGAGAAACCACAGAAGATATGCTTTAGGTTTCTCTGTTTGTGCCTCAGAGTAAAGCTGTAAAGTTTCGGCAGCTGTTTACTAATGCTGAAAGTGGTCACCTGTGTGTGAGGTGTGGAGGTACATGCACTCAGGCCATACATCTGAGGACTTCATCTCAATATCATATGCTAGTATTGCATAGATTTGACTCCAATGGGCTCAGAGTTGACACACCCATCACTGATTTCACAGCTGGTAGAGTAATATTTAACCAAGCAGTGTTTGACACTCATGCTGTGATCTACCACTATGGCCAGTCTGTACATTCTGGACATTACACTTGTTTGTTGAGGTACAGAACTGGGTGGGTTGAGTGTAACGATTCAATAAGCTCTTTCAAACAGAGACTGCCACGACACTTAAAAAAATGCATATGTACTGATACTGAAGAATTATGCCAGTCTTAACATGTCAGAGGAAGAGTTACACAACATGTGAAATTCCTCTACTTTGCTGTCCATTTTTTCTTACAGAGTGAGTTTTGCCACACTGTAGTTTGTTATTAGCAAATGTACATTTGTGGTTACACAGCAGATATATCACATGACTCTCTTGCATATCTAGACTCATTGTGACTTTAAGACTGTTGCATTGATCAGTGACACAGTGAAAATAGTTGCAGTGGTCTTTAATCTGCGCCAGCTGTCTTCACAGTAACTAGAGAAACCACACTTACATGTCTAACAAAAACCTCTGCATGTCAAAAGAGGTATTGCTATATGATCAAACTCTTCTGTCACAGTCTTTTGTTATGAGTATGTTATATGCAGACATAAGAAATCACACTTGGCACATTTGCAACACGTGTGATTGTTCTAAGGTACAATGCCTGTCCATGTGAATTTACATCATTGTGTATCATATCTTTAACTAAAGATTAACAGCACTCTGTCATGTGTTGAGAACTATGATGTGTGCTCTGTATCCATTTTTTTCCTATGCTTGTGTCTTGAACAAGTATCCAAACTGTTATTCCGAAACAGTGCAGTACTATGACTGTTTCATTGTTGTGTATCTAGATTGTATATATATAAATACATACAATGTTTAATATATTTATTGGTAGTACTTAGTACTCTGTTGTAATCACTAGTAGTATTGACTAACATATACGTTGATTGATAGCATTATAACTATGGATTTTCTCTTAAAGAGTTGTAGACTTGTAAAGAGTAAGAAGTAGTATGCTTAAATTTGTTAGCATGAGATTTATGCAGTTGCACATATGTACTGTTCTGTTATGTCATATGTCATCATTAATAACAAGTAACTGTGTTCCATTACAGATATCGTTAGCATTTAGTGCACAAAGTTTTTGCTTATCATGTCATAAGATGTTATATTAACAGTATTGAGTAAAAAATTGCTTTCATGTAAGTAAAAGATGTAACAGATGTTGGTGGTTAACTAGTTCTGTACCTATGTAACTATTTTTTTAACATTTACAGTGATATATATATACTACTGTTACCATATGGTATCATAAATGTTTGTGTTTAACCTTAGCTTGATGTATGTTAACAACAGTTGAAAACTGTACATCAGACACTTTCACTGATGGCAACCAAGCATTTTTTTGTTCTTGATAATATTCTCTGATTGCCACTATTGAGGGGTCAGGTGGGAATTTTCCAAATGCAGTAATATAGCAGTATGTTTTTACGTGTACATCTATGTGCGTGTATGTATTCGTATGTATACATAGGCCCGGATATTCAAAAGGGTTGCGCCATGTGCAACAGGGATCCACCAGCACAAGTACAGAAATGCACCATTGTGTGATATTCTGCGGGAGGTGACTGTGCAGTGCAATAAGCAATGCGCCAGAGTGCAATAGTAATGAATGCATGCACAACCGTAGGGGGCAGAACCATGAATAACATGTGCAATGCGATATTCAACAGCATGTGCCATGCGCAATAGGAGAGCTAGCGGAAGTTGTGTGACCGCGGTGATCCAAATGATCCAAAATAAAAGGGAGCAAGAGAGGGGTGCAATAACGCAAAAGGGAAGCCACAGGTGGGAGCGTGGTGACAGACACAAGGGCAGTACAGAGGGTAGCAGGGAGCAGGACTGGGCAGGAGCAAGACAGGGCCCACCAGAACTGAGCCAGAAACAGGGTAGGAGTGGGGAGCCCGTGCCACTGTGCAGGAAAGTCAGTGGAGTGCCACATTGAACTGAGCACAGTGGCAGGAGGCAGGACAGCCACAGCCAAAGGTCGGAGGTGTACCCGGTGCAGGGGGAGCATCAGAAATGGATAGTGAGGGGAATAGGATAACAACCACCGGGGGGAGAAACACCAGCCAAGGACATGGCCAGCACCACCTTCCAGATGGAGGTAGTAATGAGGGGTGTGAGAAGGCAGGCAGTGGGGGGGCATGGCCGTGGAAGGGCCCGTCAGTGGTATGCCCAGAACAGGCAGTACTGAGCCTGCACCAGCTTTGAACACTACTCTGACACAGAGATTGTGGGCTGGTACTGCCTGAACTGGGAGATCCTGAGGCAGCTCTGTGAGCTGTGCAGTGATGAGATGCAGGCACCCACACGACAGAGCCATGTTCTGTCAGTGGAGACAAAGGTGACAGCGGTCATGTGCCTGCTCACCATGGACACCTTCCAGAGACCAATAAGGGACATGACAGGCATAAACCAGTTGGCCGCATCACGCCTACTCAGACAATTCCTCAGCGCACTGCTGCCACATGATGTGAAGTACATCCATTTCCCCAGCACACAGGTGGAGTGCACAGCACACATACAAGAGTTCCACAGGGTAGCATGGTTGCCTCGCATGCTCGGGGCCATTGACTGCACCCATGTGGCCATCAACACACCACCTGGCCCAGATGGAGTGTCATACATCAATCAGAAGGGGTATGCAAGCATCAACTGCCAGGTGGTGTGCAATGCCAAGGGGCACATTACCAATGTCTGTGCCATGCATCCTAGGGGAGCACACAATGCTTTCATCTGGCACCAGTCCACACTGTGCTACAGGTTTGGGAGTGGGGACATCCCCACTGTCCATCTAGTGGTTGAGTATGCATATCACACAGGACGACATGAGCAGATGTGGGGGGGTGCACAGTCAGAGGTGCCATGGGTACCAGCCTTGTTGGCCCATGGCAAAGCGATGCAGACCACCATACTAATGTCCACCCTCTACACACAGGTGATAGTGGCTACCCACTACGTCCCTGGCTGCGCACACCATACCAGCGCCCCACAACCCCATCGCAGTAACGGTACAGTGAGGCACATGCCACAACACAGAATGTCCTTGAGTGGGTGTTCGGGATGCTGAAGGCACAGTTCCAGTGCCTGGACATATCTGGTGGTGCCCTACAGTACAGCCCCTCAAAGGCCTGCGGGCTATTCCTGGCCTGCTATATCCTGCACAACATGGCCACCGACTGTGGGATAGTCATAGAAGTTGAAGAGGGGGACAGCAGTGGAGACAATGAGGATGCCAGTCCAGCTGGTGATGGGCAGCCACCCCCTGGGTGAAGAGACCCCCGCCTGATCCGGATGTCACAGCTGCACCGGGACACCATTACAGAAGAGCACTTTGGTTAACACAGGTAGGTCACGGGGCCTTGCGCAACCACCAATGGCAAGAGCACAGCCCACAGACAGGCAGGGCAGAACACCAGGGGCAGATGGTGGTAAGGGAATGGGTCTGAGTGTGGCACTGCACACGGTGTCAGGGAGGGGCAGGGCCAAAAACGACACGTGCACACATGTGCACACACACACACACACACACACACACACACCACAAGACATGCACAAGGGGTAGATGGCACGCCAACCCCAATTGCCACCCCTACCTCCACACAGGTCCACACATGACCATGCACAGTGACCTTCACTGTGCATGCCTCAGACACTGGGCACCATTGCACACTGGCAGACAGCGCAACGCAGGCATCATCATGCACATGCCACATTGGCCAGTAGCCGGGAGGGTGTGCACAGGGACCGTGTGTGTGCAGGGCCAGGTACCCCACCTGTGCATCACATGATGTACACCACACTGCACATAGGGCAGTGGCAGACAGTGGCCATGGTGGGAGACAGGTCAGTCACACGGCACAGTGCCACAGCCACCACAGATGCATGGGAGGCCCCACTGAGACCTGCCAGGCTGACCATTGACCTCATGGGGTGGCACTGACGGTCCCCCAGAGGTGACGCTGTGTGAACTCGACTGTGTCCATGCAGGGGTCTGCAACCCACCGAACATACCCGTGCCAGGCATGCTCGGTATGCCCACAGCTGAACCCGGTGTCGACATAGCAGGTGTCGCACAGTGTCAGGAACGGGGGTGGACATGACACTGCGTGGTGTCTGTGGTGGATGGGCACCAAGCTGGGCACCCAATGTGGCCATGACAGCTGTCAATGCATTGGTCTGCCTGTCAATGGCAGCGGTCACATCCGCCTGCTGCCGGGCCATCTCTGCCAGGAGCAGACCGTGGTCTCTGCTGCGCTGCTCCTCTGCCTGGTGCAGAACCACACTGAGTGCATCCATCGCCGTCACAAGCCACATCTGCTGATCTACTAAAGCCTGGAGTAGATGGCTGTGCTTGTCAAAGAGGTCATCTGCCGGTCCAGCATGCTGTCCCTCGTGGTGTTCCTGGCCCTGCTGGCCAGCACCCATGACAATTGGCGCTGCACATCAGAGCTATGCTGGGGCATGTCCAGACATGGGGCACTGCCACCATCCCCCAACACTGTCCCCCCATCACAATTGGCTGACTGCTGGCACTGCCCCTCTGGCTGCTGTTCGCCAGGGTTCACCGGTGCCACCGCAGTGGTCGCAACAGACCCACCACCCTGGATGCACACCAGTGCTGCCCCACTGGTGCATACAGGCACAGGCTGGGACTGTGTTGTTACACAGGCCTCCACGGTGGCACCACCCACAGCAACGCCCATGCTGTTGCCTGCTGTGGAACCATCCTGCATCCCACACGTATCACTGTCTGGGATGTGTGGTTCATCATCATCAGTGCTGGATCCAGCACCAATCTGTGTCCCAGCATGCTGGAGACCATGGGTGCTGTCATGCTGGGGCACAGGCAGGGCCTCGTCTGCACCCGCACCACCCTCATCAGTCCAGATAGACGTGCAGGTATGTACTGGTCCAGTGCCTCAGACACCTGTGGAGGTGGATGGGTGATCCTCCGTGTCTACGGCATCACCCTCGGTGGACACACCCACCACCACTGACCCATGCAGATGCTCAGGAGCTGTAAGGGAACACATTAGCGTTAGTGGCTCCACCCTGCCCTGTGGCATTCCCTTCACCACCAACACAGTGACAGCACAGGACCTACCATGCAGTGATGGGTTGCCACCCATCTGAAAGCCACCACCAGGAATGCCCTCGATGGCACAATGCTGCATGATGTCGGCCACCTGCTCCTCCAGTGGCATCAGGCAGCCCACATCCAGCTGGCCCCCACCGGTGGCAGCACGTGCAGCCCTGATGGCAGTCACCTTATTTTTGATCCTCCTCCTGTCCATGCTGACCTTCTTCTTACACTCCTGCATGGACTGCTGGTGGCTGCCATGCTGGTTCATGGCACGAGCCACCTCACCCCATGCCACAGCATAGGCCTATGGTGTTCTCCGCTGTCTGCTGAGCAGCAGTTACCTGTCGAGATATGCCTCAAACAGGGCATCTGATTCAGCCCGGGTGAAGTTGGCTATCCTCCTTCTCCCCTGTCCCTGTTCCTCCTCTTCTTCTTCACGTTCAGTCATGATCGAGCCTGTGGGGATGACAGGTGTTACCTTTGACTGTGCAGTCCCATTCAGCCCTCACAAACCACAGTCCCCACATCCCAAAATCATGCAACACACCACAATAAACTGCAATACCAAACTATGTCCTCTGCAGCCCCATGTCACATTTACTGCACACATTTTCAAAGCATCTATCGGTCCCTAGAGCAGTGTTTGTGACTCAGCTAGGAGTAAAAGAAGATGTAGCTATTTGTAGCTTAATAACACTGGAAGGGTTTCATAAATTCCGTGTGCTACAATATCAGTTGTATTATTCCCAATTAAAACAAAAGGGCACTATTTTATGTTTCTGATCTCTGCTAATTCCTGACCTGTTTAACTGCCTCTGACAATCACAGCCTGAAGCCATCAACAAAAAAGACTTGTACTCTCAGGAATTAATAGAAGTAGGGGGACATTCTCAGTTTTATGATAGCAAAGATATTCCAGAAATTCATTTGATAGATTTTTTAAGGTAATGAATGAGTTGATCAGAGAGTCAAGATCTATCCACTTTTACAGTGACACATTACTATCCAATGTGTAATGGTTAGTTCCCACTTTTGTGAAGACATTATGCAGCTCTGATGTCACATTATTCAAACTCCAATACAGGCACTGCCTGAATTAAAATTGGTAAGTGCTTTCTGTTGGGGTATGAATACGTGAATGTGTCCCACCGAGGATAGAGGAATTGATTTTTGTAGGGTTTCTTTGATACTTTGACTATCAGGTGGCTTAAATTGGTACAACACTATAAGTATGACATTCCTGTCACTTGATGAATACTGCAACAGAAGGCACTAGCTGTTGATATTTCAAGTAAGTTCTTTCTTGTTGGGGTACAAATCAGTGTCATTTCTTCTTTAACATTTCTGATCAAGTGCAATAAACTACAATATCATGCTGGGAAGATGAACACCACGCTTCATCCTGACACAAGCACTATATATACTTTCAATACCATATGAGCTTTATATTGGGTTTAACCCCTGCTAATAATCTTCACTCTTGAAATGTCCCATTCAACAACCATTGCAATCAAGAACAAATGTTTTATTGCTAGCTGTCCTGAGATGTGTAGTGCATTTTAAAACTCCAAAACTTAGTGGGAAGGGGGTTAATTTCATTTAATCAACAAGATATTTTGATTTGCTGCCACTATATCCATACTCCACCAATTGCTCTTTCTAGTAAGTAAAGCAGTCAGTGTTTTCTTGATGGATTGTGGCTTTGCGGAACACACCTATCGATAAAAAAAGAGAAAGAAAAAGAATGTTAAGATGTTTCTTTTTTCAAAATAGGTCATGTGTGATAGAGGGAGCCCTAGTGTACAAGTAAAAACAGGTACAGTTTTGGAATTGAAGAAGAAACAGGTAGCTTTTTCAGAAATGTGTAACAACAGAGTCCTATTTCGCTGAAGGTCTTTTGCCGTACTGCTGCCACTTTATTCATACTCCAATAGAGGCACTACCTGTGTTAAAATTAGTAAGTGATTCTTTCTTGGGGTAGGAATATGTGTATGTGACCCACGGAGGAAAGCTGAACAGATCTTCTTAACGGTTTCTTTAAAACTTTGAATATCAGGTGGCCTAAATTGATCCAGTAGTAGAAGTATGATTTCTGTCCCTTGATGAGTACTGCAACAGTAGGCACTAGCTGTTTTTATTTCAAGTAAGTGCTTTCTTGTTGGGTTACAAATCAGTGCCATTTCTTCTTTTTGCATTTCATGGCAGCTGCAGTGAACTACAATATCAAGCTGTGTAGATCGATACCAGGTTTCTGCCTGACATGAGCACTATGCTTATCTTCAAAACAGTAAGTGCTTTATGTTGGGGCAAATCCTGCTCAGACATTCTTCACTCTCGAAAATGTATCCATCTATAACTGTGTCCAATGACAAATGTTACATCGCTACTTGTCCCGTGTTGTGAGGTGCATTTCAAAATTGAAAACTGAGATGCGGATGGATTTCTTTTACACAGCAAGATACTTTGATTTGGTGTCGCACTATCCATACTCCACCAAATGCACTTTCTGGTATCTAAAGCAGTAAGTGCTTTCTTGTTGTGGTATGGATACGTGGAAAACACCCATGAATAAGAAAACTGAAACACAGAAGCATCTCAAGATATTTCCTTTCTCATTCCCTTCTGTATGAAAGATGGAGCCCTATTCTACAAGTAAAGACTGCTACACTGTCTGCTAAATTAGCCAGTGTTTTCTTATTGGGTAAGAGTAATCGTTACCTGTCAGTTTGATATGGGGGATCTATTGTGTATTAGATATTTTACGGTGCTGAAGTATCACCATCACATTGGTATACTCATGCAATTTCTGTAGCCCATGCTTGATGTCTGCTGAGCAATCTGAAGAACAGGCTGTTCAAAATGTTACCATTGTTTTCCTTTTTAGTGACCTAAGTTTATCTGTTATTTATATGCTAGATGATATTTTTAGGAAGGCATCCATTCTTTTGCGTACATCTCCAAACCCCAAAAGAGACATTATCTTTCCTAAAAATTAGTGAGAGCATTTTTTCTGTGTCTTATAGAGTGATTCTGACTCACTGAATATCGCTGATCTCAGTGTCATAACATTTGTTATGCTTTTACTATACAGTGACATAAATGGCACACAATTTCAAAGTCGCTGTCAGTCCCTAGAGCTGTGTTTTGATATTAAATAGAGATTAATAATTCAGGTTATATTTTGTAAAGTTATTCTGAGTAACAATCTGAAATAAATCAATACAAATTAAATGTCTTTTGATATCATCACATTACCTCTAATCCTGTGAGTAGATTAGAGGCCCTTGAGAGTGCAGTTGAAGCTGCAAAGTGGTGAGAAAAATGGGAGGGACTAAAAAATGCTAGCTGATCAGTTGAAGGTGTAAAGTGGTGAGAAAAGTGGGAAGGACTACCAACTGCCAGCTGATCATTCTAGAATGAAGAGGCCCTATAAGTAGTTCTACTCTAAAACAAGGACATCAGATCAGTTGGAACACCAACAAGGTCATGAAGGTACACTTTCCTCAAGAGAGTCTACTGAGACATTTTGAAGAAATGAATTTGAAGAGAAATTGTCTGAGGCCAAAGTAAGTTTCTGGCATGTGTTGAGTATTGTAAGACAGGACACTAGCTGTTCAAGTTTCCAGTAAGTGGTTTCTTGTTGTTGTACTGATCAGAGGCAAAGTTTCTTTTAGAAAATTTGGTCACCTGAAATGAACAACAATTTCAAAATGAGGAATATACTCCAGTTTTCATCTTGACATGCTGAGCTATCAAAACAGTAAAGGCTTTTTGTTGGGGAAACCTGCTAGAGAATTCTTCCTATTTAAAGCATTATCATATATAAACATATATTCACATATCAATATCATATCCCTGGTGCTGCTATAGTCTAGAAAGATTGTATAAAAATTCAAACTTGGCTAGAGTAAATGAAGATGTGGCTATTATAGCTTAAATAACACTGAAAGGGTTTCAAATGCCAGTAAGAATATCAGCTGTATTATTCCTAATAAAAGCAAAAGGGCACTATTTTATGTCTCATTTCTGCTAATTCCTGGTATGTTTAACTTCCTCTGAAAATCCAAGCCTGAAGCCTTCAACAAAAAAAGACTTGTACTCAGGAATTAAAGAAGTACGGGATATTCTCAGATTTATGATAGCAGAATATTTCTGAAATTAATTTGATAGATTTACAACAAAATCAATAGAGTTGACTGAGTCAAGATCTATCAACTTTCACAGTGGCACATTATCATCCAATTTGAAATGGAAAGTCCCACATTTGTGAAGACATTATGCTGCCTGATGTCATTATTCAAACTCCAATACAGGCACTGCCTGGAATTAAAATTGGTAAGTGATTTTTGTTGGGGATGAATATAATATGACCCACTGGAGGATAGAGGAATTGATTTTCTGTAGATTTTCTTTGATACTTTGACTATCAGGTGGCTTAAATGGTACAACATTATAAGTATGACATTCTGTCACTTGATGAATACTGCAAAGAAGGCACTAGCTGTTAATATTTCCAGCAAGTGCTTTTCTTGTTGGGGTACAAATCAGTGTCATTTCTTTACACAATTTCTGATCAAGAGCAATAAACTACAATATCATGCTAAAGAAGCACACCAGCATTCATACAGACATAAGCACTATATATACTTCAATACCATATGTGCTTTATATAGGGTTTAACCCTGCTAATAATCTTCACTCTAAAATGTCCCCATCAACAACCAATGCATCCAAGGACAAATGTTTCATTGCTAGCTGTCCTGAGACCTGTAGTACATTTTCAAATTACAAACTTAGTGGGAGGGGGGTTAATTTCTTTTAATCAAACAAGATATTTTGATTTGCTGCCACAATATCCATAATACAATTAATACTTTCTGCTAAAGTAAAGCAGTAAGAGCTTTCTTGCTGGATTGTGGCTTTGCAGAAACACACCCTATCGATAAAAAAGAGAAAGAATGTTAACATGCCTCGCTTTCAAAATGGATCATGTGTGATAGAGGAGCCCTAGTGTACAAACACACGCTGGTACAGTTTAGAATTGAAGAAGATACGGTAGCTTTTTCAGAAATGCGTGAACAGAGTCCTAGTTCCCGAATGTCTTTATACACTACTGCTACTTTATTCATACTCAATAGAGGCACTACATGTGTTAAAATTAATAAGTGATTATTAAGTTGTGGTAGGAATATGTGCATGTGACTCACTGAAAAAAGCTGAACGCAGGTCTTCTTAACGGTTTCTTCAAAACTTGAATATCAGGCGGACTAAAATTGATCCAGTAGTAAAGTATGATTTCTGTCCCATGACGAGTACTGCAAGTAGGCACTAACTGTTTTTATTTCAAGAAAGTGCTTCCGTTGGGGTACAAATAAGTGGCATTTCTTCTTTCTGCATTTCATGGCACCTGCAATAAACTACAATATCATCCAGTGGAGATCGATACCAGGTTTCAGCCTGACATGAGCACTATGCTTATCTTCAAAACAGTAAGTGCTTTATGTTGGGGAAAATCCTGCTTAGGCATTCTTCCCTCTCAAAAATGTATCCATCTATAACTGTGTCCAATGACAAATGTTACATCGCTACTGAGCTGGGGATGGATTTCTTTTACTCAACAAGATACTTGATTTAAGTCCAAGATATCCATACTCCACCAAATGCCCTTCTGGTAACCAAATCAGTCAGTGCTTTCTTGTTGTGGTATGGATACATGGAAAACACCCATGAATAACAAAACTGAAACACAGAAGCATCTCAAGATATTTCCTTTCTCATTCCGTTCTGTGTGAAAGATGGAGCCCTATTCTACAAGAAAAGACTGCTACACTGTCTGCTAAAATTAGCCCATGTTTTCTTATTGGGTAAGAGTAAGTGTTCCCAGTCAGATTGATATGGGGGATCTGTTGTGTATTAGATTTTTTACAGTGCTGTAGGATCACCATCACATTGGTATACTCATGCAATTTCTGTAGTTCATGCTTCTGATGTCTGCTGTGCAGTGTGAAGAACAGGCTGTTCAAAAATGTTACCATTATTTCCTTTTTAGTGACTTAAGTTTATCTGCTATTTAGATGCTAGATGATATTTTTAGGAAGGCATCCATTCTTTTTGCAGCATCTCCAAACCCCAAAGAGACATTGCCTTTCCTAAAATTAGTGAGAGCAATTTTTTCATGCTTTATTGAGAGACTGTGACTCACTGAAGATTGCTGATCCATGTCATAACGTTTATGTGCAATTTATTATCCAGTGACAAAACGACACACACTCAAAGCATCTATTAGGTCCTTAGAGCTGTGTTTTGATATTAAATAGAGATTGATATTTCAGGTTATATTTTTGCAAGAAAGTTATTCTGAGTAACAATTTGAAACAAATCAATACAAATTAAATGTCTTTTGATATCATCACATACTCTAATCCTGTGAGCAGATTAGAGGCCTTGAGAGTGCAGTTGAAGCTGCAAAGTGGTGAGAAAATGGAGGGACTACCAACTGCTGAGCTGATCAGTTGAAGGTGCAAAGTGGTGAGAAAAGTGGGACGGACTAGCACCTTTCAGCTGATCATTCTAGAATGAAGAGACCCTATAAGTAGTTCTGCTCTAAAACAAGGACCTCAGATCAGTTGGAACACCAACAAGGTCATGAAGGTACACTTTTCTCAAGAGAGACTGCTGAGACATTTTCAAGAAATGAATTTAAAGAGAAATTGTCTGAGGCCAAAGTAAGTTTCTGGCATGTGTTGAATATTGAAAGACAGGTCACTAGCTGTTCAAGTTTCCAGTAAATGGTGTCTTGTTGTTGTACTGAATTGAGGCAAAGTTTCTTTTAGAAATTTGGTCACCTGAAATGAACAACAATTTCAAAATTTGGGAATATACTAAAGTATTCATCTTGACATGCTGAGCTACAAAACAGTAAATGCTTTATGTTGGGGAAACACTGCAAGAGAATTCTTCTCATTTAAAGCATTAGCATATATAACATATATGTTCCATATCAAATATTAGATCCTGGTGCTGACATAGTCTAGAAAGATTGTATAAAAATCAAAACTCGTCTAGAGTAAATGAAGATGTAGCTATTTATACAATAACAATTGAAAGTGTTTCAAATGCAAAAGTACAAGAATATCAGTTGTATTATCCCAATAAAAACAAAAGGCACTATTTTATGTTTCTGATTTCAGCAATTCCTGGCATGTTTAACTTCCTTTGAAAGTCAAAGACTGAAGCCTTCAACAAAAAAGACTTGAACTCTCAGGAATTAATTAAAGTACGAGGACCTTTCAGATTTATGATAGCGAAATATTTCTGAAATTCATTTGTTAGATTTTCTCAAGGTACGAATGAGTTGATCAAGAGTCCAGACTATCCACTTTTACAGTGGCACCACTATCCAGTGTAATGGCAGGCAAAGCCCACTTTGTGAAGACATTATGCAGTCTGATGTCACATTATTCAACCCAAAACAGGCACCGCCTGAATTAAAATTAGTGTAAGTGCTCTGTTGGGGTATGAATATGAATGTGTCCCAAAGGAAACAGAGGAATTGATTTTCTGTAGGGTTTCTTTGATACTTTAACCATCAGGTGGCTTAAATTAGTGCAAAACACTATAAGTATGACATTCCTGTCACTTGATGAATACTGCAACAGAAGGCACAGCTGTTGATATTTCAAAGTTCTTTCCTGTTGGAGTACAAATCAGTGTCATTCTTCTTTAACATTTCTGATCAAGCGTAATAAACACAATATCATGCTGTGAAGATGCACACCATGCTTCATCCTGACACAAGCACTATATATACTTTCACCATATGGCTTTATATTGGTTTAACCTCTGCTAATAATCTTCACTCTTGAAATGTCCCCATCAACAACCATTGCAATCAAGGACAAATGTTTTATTGCTAGCTGTCTTGAGATGTGTAGTGCATTTTAATATTCCAAAACTTAGTGGGAAGGGGGTTAATTTCATTTAATCAACAAGTTATTTTGATTTGCTGCCACTATATCCATACTCCACCAATTGCTCTTTCTGGTAAGTAAAGCTGTAAGTGCTTTCTTGATGGATTGTGGCTTTGCGGAACACACCTATCGATAAAAAAAGAGAAAGAAAAAGAATGTTAAGATGTTTCCTTTTTCAAACTGGATCATGTGTGATAGAGGGAGCCCTAGTGTACAAGTAAAAACTGGTACAATTTTGGAATTGTGTAACAAAAGAGTCCTATTTCGCTGAAGGTCATTGGCCGTACTGCTGCCACTTTATTCATACTCCAATAGAGGCACTACCTGTGTTAAAATTTGTAAGCGATTCTTTCTTGGGGTAGGAATATGTGTATGTGACCTACTGAGGAAAGCTGAACAGATCTTCTTAACGGCTCTTTAAAACTTTGAATATCAGATGGCTCAATTGATCCAGTAGTAGAAGTATGATTTCTGTCCCTCGATGAGTACTGCAACAGTAGGCACTAGCTGTTTTTATTTCAGCAAAAGTTTCTTGTTGGAGCACAAATCACGCCTATTTCTTCTTTTGCATTTCATGGCAGCTGCAGTGAACTACAATATCAAGCGTGTAGGTCGATACCAGGTTTCAGCCTGACATGAGCACTTTTCATTATCTTCAAAACAGTAAGTGCTTTATGCTGGGTCAAATCCTGCTAGACATTCTTCACTCTCGAAAATGTATCCATCTATAACTGTGTCCAATGACAAATGTTACATCGCTACTTCTCCCTGATGAGGTTCATCTAAAATTGTAAAACTGAGATGGGGATGGATTTCTTTATACAACAAGATACTTTGATTTGCGCAGCACTATCCATACTCCACCAAATGCACTTTCTGGTAACTAAAGCAGTAAGTGCTTTCGTTAGTGGTATGGATACGTGAAAACACCATGAATAACAAAACTGAAACACAGAAGCATCCCAAGATATTTTTATCATTCCTTTCTGTGTGAGGAGATGGAGCCCTATTCTACAAGTAAGAGCGATACACTGCCTGCAAAAAATTAACAGTGTTTCCTTTATTAGGTAAAAGAGTAAGTGCTCCCAGTCAGATTGATATGGGGATCTGATGTGTATTAGATTTTTATAGAAGTTGTAGGTTCACCATCACATTGGTATACTCATGCAATTTCTGTAGCTCATGCTTCTGATGTCTGCTGAGCACTGTGAAGAATAGGCTGTTCAAAATGTTACCATTATTTCCTTTTTAATGACTTAAGTTTATATGCCATATTAGATGCAGATGATATTTTAGAGGCATCCATTCTTTTCGTCGACATCTCCAAACCCCAAAAGAAACATTGCCTTCCATAAAATCAACAGAGACAGTTTTTTCTGTTTTATTGAGAGACTGTGACTCACTGAAGATTGCTGATCTCATGTCATAACGTTTATTATGCTTTTATTATCCAGTGACATAAACGGCACACAATTTCAAAGTATCTATCGGTCCCTAGAGCTGTGTTTTGATATTAAATAGAGATTAATAATTCAGGTTATATTTTTGTAAAGTTATTCTGAGTAACAATTTAAAATAAATCGATACAAATTATATGTCTTTTGACATCATCAAATTATCTCTAATCCTGTAAGCAGATTAGAGGCCCTTGAGAGGCAGTTGAAGCTGTAAAGTGGTGAGAAAAATGGAGGGACCACCAACTGTAGCTGATCAGTTGAAGGTGTAAGTGGTGAAAAAAGTGGAGGACGCCAACTGCCAGCTGATCATTCTAGAATGAAGAGGCCCTATAAGTAGTTCTGTCTAAAAACAAGGACCTCAGATCAGTTGGAACGCCAACAAGGTCATGAAGGTACACTTTCCTCAAGAGAGACTGCTGAGACATTTTGAAGAAATGATTTGAAGAGAAATTGTCAAAAGGCAAAAGTAAGTTTCTGGCATGTGTTGAGTATTGTAGACAGGGCACTAGCTGTTCAAGTTTCCAGTAAGTGGTTTCTTGCTTTTGGCACAGACTAGAGGCAAACTTTCTTTAGAAAATTTGGTCACTGAAATGAACAACAATTTTAAAATAGAGGGAATATGCCCAGTTTTCATCTTGACATGCTGAGCTACAAAACAGTAAATGCTTTATGTTGGAAACTCTGCTGAAGAATTCTTCTCATTTAAAGCATTAGAATAACAACATATATGTTCCATATCAAACTATTATATCCTTGAAAGACATAGTCTTGAAAGATTGTATAAAAATTCAAACTCGGCTAGGAGTAAATGAAGATGTAGCTATTTATAGCTTAATAACACTGAAAGGGTTTCAAAATGCCATGTGCAAGAATATCAGTTGTATTATTCCTAATAAAAACAAAAGGGCACTATTTTATGTTTCTCATTTCTGCTAATTCTTGGCATGTTTAACTTCCTCTGAAAATCCAAGCCTGAAGCCTTCAACAAAAAAAGACATGTACTCTCAGGAATTAATAGAAGTACGGGGATATTCTCAGATTTATGATAGCAGAAATATTTCTGAAATTCATTTGATAGATTTTCTAAGGTAATGAATAAGTTGATCAGAGAGTCAAGATCTATCCGCTTACAGTGGCATATTACTATCCAATGTGTAATGGTAAGGTCACTTTTAGTGAAGACATATATGCAGCCTGATGTCACATTATTCAAACTCCAATACAGGCAATCGCCTGGAATTAAAATTGGTAGGTGCTTTTTGTTGGGGTATGAATATGTGAATGTGTCCCACCGAGGATAGAGGAATTGATTTTCTGTTGGGTTTCTTTGATACTTTGACTATCAGGTGGCTTAAATTGGTACAACATTATAAGTATGACATTCCTGTCACTTGATGAATACTGCAAAAGAAGGCACTCGCTGTTAATATTTCAAGTAAGTGCTTTCTTGTTGGGGTACAAACCAGTGTCATTTCTTCTTTACCCTTTCTGATCAAGTGCAATAAACTACAATATCATGCTGGGAAGACGCACACCAGCATTCATCCTGACATAAGCACTATATATACTTTCAATACCATATGTGCTTTATATTGAGTTTAACCCTTCTAATAATCTTCACTCTTGAAATGTCCCCATCAACAACCAATGCATCCAAGACAAATGTTTTATTGCTAGCTGTCCTGAGAGATGTAGTGCATTTTCACATTACAAACTTCAGTGGGGAGGGGTTAATTTTTAATCAACAAGATATTTTGATTTGCTGCAATATCCATACTCCACCAATTGCTCTTCTGGTAAGTAAAGCAGTAAGTGCTCTTGCAGGATAGTGGCTGTAGGAACACACCCTATCGAATAAAAAGAAAAAAAAAAGAATGTTAAGAAGTTTCGATTAAAATGGACCATGTGTGACAGAGGGAGCCCTAGTGTACAAGTAAGCTGGAACAGTTTTGGAATTGAAGAAGATAGGTAGCTTTTTCAGAAATTGTATGTGAACGGGTCCTAGTCTCTGAATGCCTTTTACCGTACTGCTGCCACTTTATTCATAATTCAATAGAGGCACTACCTGTGTTAAAATTATTAAGTGATTATTTGTTGTGGAATAGGAATATGTGACC
Organism: Neoceratodus forsteri; assembly: GCA_016271365.2. Classification (NCBI taxonomy): domain Eukaryota; kingdom Metazoa; phylum Chordata; order Ceratodontiformes; family Ceratodontidae; genus Neoceratodus; species Neoceratodus forsteri. The sequence goes on from CM028129.1 coordinate 6,990,678, forward strand.
CACTGAGGAAAGCTGAACAGGTCTTCTTAATGGTTTCTTTAAAACTTTGAATATCAAGTGGACCTAAATTGATCCAGTAGTAGAAGTATGATTTCTGTCCCTTGATGAGTACTGCAACAGTAGGCACTAGCTGTTTCTATTTCAAGTAAGTGCTTCCTTGTTGGGGTATAAATAAGTGAAATTTCTTCTTTCTGCATTTCATGGCAACTGCAGTAAACTACAATATCATCCTGTGGAGATCGATACCAGGTTTCAGCCTGACATGAGCACTATGCTTATCTTCAAAACAGTAAGTGCTTTATGTTGGTGCAAATCCTGCTCAGACATTCTTCAATCTCAAAAATGTATCCATCTATAACTGTGTCCAATGACAAATGTTGCATCTCTACTTGTCCCGTGATGTGAGGTGCATTTCAAAATTGTAAAACTGAGATGGGGATGGACTTCTTTACTCAGCAAGATACTTTGATTTGACTGTCGCACTATCCACTCACCAAATGCACTTTCTGTAACTAAATCAGTAAGTAACTGTTTTGTGGTATGATACATGGAAAACACTCATGAATAGCAAAAAGAAACACAGAAGCATCCCAAGATATTTCCTTTCTCATTCCGTTCCGTGTGAAAGATGGAGCCCTATTCTACAAGTAAAGACTGCTACACTGTCTGCTAAAATTATCCTGTGTTTTCTTATTGGGTATGAATAAGTGTTCCCAGTCAGATTGATATGGGGGATCTGTTGTGTATTAGATTTTTTACAGTTCTGTAGGATCACCATCACATTGGTATACTCATGAAATTTCTGTAGCTCATGCTTCAGATGTCTCAGCAAGCAGTGTAGAACAGGCTGTTCAAAATGTTACCATTATTTACTTTTAGTGACATAGGATTATCTACTATTTTGATGTTAGATGATATTTTTAGAAGGCACCATTCTTTGCACGTGCATCTCCAAACCCCAAAGAGAGACATTGCCTTTCCTAAAATTAGTGAAACAATATTTTCAATGCTTTATTGAGAGACTCTGACTCACTGAAGATTGCTGATCTCCATGTCATAACGTTTATTATGCTTTTATTATCCAGTGACATAAAAGCACACACAAAAGCAAAGTATCTATCAGTCCTAGAGCTGCAAGTTGATATTAAATAAGTTAATAACTAGGTTATATTTTTAAAGTTATTCTGGTAACAATTTGAAATAAATCAACAAATTATATGTCTTTGATAACATAACCCCGCAATCCTGTGAGCAGATTAGAGGCCCTCGAGGTGATTGAAGCCGAAAAGGGAGAAAAATGGGAGAGTACAAATGCTAGCTGACTGACAAAAGTGGTGAAAAGTGAGGGACTACCAACTGTCAGCTGATCATTCTAGAATGAAGACCCTATAAGAAGTTCTGCTCAAAAACAAGGACCTCAGATCACTTGGAACACCAACAAGGCATGAAGATACTCTTTCCTCAAGAGGCTGCTGAGACATTTTGAAAGAATTAATTTAAAGAGAAATTGTCCTAGGCAAAATAAGTTTCTGGCATGTTGGTATTGTAAGACAGGGCAATAGCTGTTCAAGTTTCCAGTAACGGTTTCTTGTTGTTGTACAGAATAGAGCAAAGTTCTTTTAGAAATTGTCCTGAAATGACAATTTCCAAAATTAGAATATACTCCAGTATCATCTTGACATGCTGAATACAAACATGTAATATATATATATATATATATATATATAAATGGAAATTAGCTATTTAGCTTAATAACACTGAAAGGTTTAAAACCATATGCAAGAATATCAGTTGCATTATTCCCAATAAAACAAAAGGGACTATTTTATGTTTTCATTTCTGCTAACCTTGGCATGTTTAACTTCCTCTGAAAATCAACTGAACAACCAACAAAAATGACTTTCTCAGGAATTAATAAAAGCACGGGATATTTAAGATTAATATTACAGAAATATTTCTGAATTACTCATAGATTTTCTAAGTAATGAATGAGCTGACAGAGAGTCAAGATCTATCAAGATAACAGTGGCACATTACTATCATGTGTAATTAATGTCACTTTTGAGAGACATTATGCAGTCTCACGTCACATTATTCAACCCAACACAGGCACCGCTGAATTAAAATTAGTAAGTGATTTTTGTTGGGTATGAATATGAATATCTACCGAGGATAGAGGAATTGATTTTCTTGGAATTTGCTTTGATACTTTGACCATCAGGTGGCAAAATTGATACAACATTATAAGTATGACATTCCAATACTTGATGAATGCTGCGAAGCACTAGCTGTTAATATTTCCAAGTAAGCTATTGTAAATCAGTCATTTCTTCTTTATGCTGATCAAGTGCAATAACTTCAATATCATGGCGAAAGATACACCAACATTCATCCTGACTCACACATATACTTTCAATACCATATGTGCTTTATACAGGCTTAACTCAATACCTCACTTGAAATGTCCCCATCAACAACTCATCAGGACAAATGTTTTATGCTAGCTGTCATGAGATGTGTGCATTTTCAAACACAAAACTTAGTGGAGGGTTAATTTCTTCTAACAGAAGATATTTGATTTGCTGCCACAATATCATATTACCTATTGCTCTTTCTGAACTAGCAGTAAGTGGTTTCTTGCACTAATGGACAAGGAACACACCTATCGAGAATAAAGAGAAAAAAAAGAATGTGAAGATGTTTCCTTTTCAATGGATCATAATGATAGAGGGAGCCTACAAGTAAGCTGGTACAGTTTCAATGAAAGATACAGGTAGATTTTCAGAATGTGTAACAACAAGTCCTAGTTCTCGAATGTATTTTGCTGTACTGCCACTTTATTCAACTCCAATAGAGCACCTGTGTTAAAATTAGTAAGATTAACCGCTAGTTAGAATATGTGTGACCACTGAGAAAGCTGAACAGGTCTTCTTAATGGTTTTTAAAACTTGAATATCAGGTGGCCTAAATTGATCCAGTAGTAAGTATGATTTCGCCCTTGATGATACTGCACAGTAGGCACAGCTGTTTTGTTTCACAAGTGCTTCCTGTTGGGGTACAAATAAGGGCATTTCTTCTTCTCACTTCATAACACCTGCATTACAATATCATCCTGGAGATCGACACCAGGTTTCAGACTGACAATATGTCATCTTCAAAACAGTAAGTGCTTCTGATCCTGCTTCAGGCATTCTTCCCTCTCAAAATGTATCCATAACCGTGTCCAATGACAAATGTTACATAGCTACTGAACTAGGATGTTTCTTTTACTCAACAAGACACTTTGATTTGCGCCGCACAGCCATACTTCACCAAATGCACTTTCTGGTAACTAAAGATAGTCCTTCTTCATGGGTATGGATATTTGGAAAAACACCCATGAATAACAAAACAGAAACACAAAAGCATCTCAAGATATTTCTTCTATCTTTCTGTGTGATAGATGGGACTATTCTAGAAGAATGCCACTGTCTGCCAAATAGCCAGTGTTCTTTTGGGTAGGTAAGGTTACCGCCAGATTGATATAGATCTGTTGTGTATTAGATTTTTAAAAGGAAGGACCCCATCACATTAGTATGTTGCAATTTCTGTATGCTTCTGACGTCCAGCAGACAATGTGAAGAACAGGCTGTTAAAAATGTACAATTGTTTCCTTTTAGTGAGCTAAGTTTATCTGCTATTATATGCTAGATGACATGGAAGGCATCATTCTTTTGAAGACATCTCCAAACCCCAAAAGAGACATTGCTTTACTAAAATTAGTGAGAGTATTATGTGTCTTATTGAGGACTCTGACTCACTGAAGAGCTAAACTCAGTGTCATAACATTGTTATGCTTTTACTATCCAATGGCATAAACGGCACACACTCAAGTATCTATCGGCCCAGAGCGTGTTTGATAAAATAGACAATTCAGGTTATATTTTGTAAAGTTATTCTGAGACAATTTGAAATAAATCAGTTAAAAGAAATTCATTACCCATACATTACCTCTAATCCTGTAAGCAGATTAGAGGCCCTTGAAGTGCAGTTGAGCTGTAAAGTGGTGAGAAAATGGAGGACTACCAACCTAGCTGATCAGTTGAAGGTAAAGCGGTGAGAAAAGGGATGGACTAGCACCTTTAGCTGATCATTCTAGAATAGAGGCCTATAAGAAGTTCTGCTCTAAACAAGGACTCAGATCAGTTGGAACAACAACACACAAGAAGGTACACTTTCTCAGAGACTGTGAGACATTTTCAAGAAATGAATTTGAAGAAATTGTCTAGGCCAAGTAAGTTTCACATGTGTTAATATTGAAAGACAGGGCATAGCTATTCAAGCTCGCAATGGTGTCGTGTTGTTGTAATGAATAGAGGCAGTTTCTTTTAGAAATTTAGTCACCTCAAACGAACAACAATTTCAAAATTTAGAATATACTAAAGTATTCATCTGACATGCTGAGCTACAAACTGTAAATGCTTAATGTTAGAAACACTGCAAGAGAATTCTTCTCATTTAAAACATTAGCATATATAACATATGTTCCATATCAAATATTAGATCCTTGAAGTGACATAGAGAGGTCCAGATCTATCCGCTTTTACAGTGGCACATTACTTTCCAATGTGTAATGGCAAGGTCCCACTTTTGTGAAGATATTATGCAGCTCTGATGTCACATTATTTAAACTCCAATACAGGCACTGCCTGAATTAAAATTGGTAAGAGCTTTTTGTAGGGGTATGAATATGTGAATGTGTCCCACCGAGGACAGAGGAATTGATTTTCTGTAGATTTTCTTTGATACATTGACTATCAGGTGGCTTAAATTGGTACAACATTATAAATATGACATTCCTGTCACTTAATGAATACTGCAAAGGAAGGCACTTACTTTTAATATTTCAACTATGTGCTTTCTTGTTGGGGTACAAATCAGTGTCATTCCTTCTTTAACCTTTCTGATCAAGTGCAATAAACTACAATATCATGCTGGGAAGATGCACACCAGCATTCATTCTGACATAAGCACTATATATACTTTCAATACCATATGTGCTTTATACTGGGTTTAACCCTGCTGATAATCTTCACTCTTGAAATGTCCCCATCAACAACTAATGCATCCAAGGACAAATGTTTTATTGCCAGCTGTTCTGAGATGTGTAGTGCATTTTCAAATTACAAAACTTAGTGGGGAGGGGGTTAATTTCTTTTAATCAACAAGATATTTTGATTTGCTGCCACAATATCCATACTCCACCATTTGCTCTTTCAGGTAAGTAAAGCAGTAAGTGCTTTCTTGCTGGATTGTGGCTTTGCGGAACACACCTATCGATAAAAAAAGAGAAAGAAAAAGAATGTTAAGATGTTTCCTTTTTCAAAATGGATCATGTGTGATAGAGGGAGCCATAGTGTACAAGTAAAAGCTGGTACAGTTTTGAAATTGAAGAAGATACAGGTTGCTTTTTCAGAAATGTGTAACAACAGAGTCCTAGTTCTCTGAATGTCTTTTGCTGTACTGCAGCCACTTTATTCATACTCCAATATGGGCACTACCTGTGTTAAAATTAGTAAGTGATTCTTTGTTGGTTTAGGAATATGTGTGTATGTGACCCACTGAGGAAAGCTGAACAGGTCTTCTTTAACGGTTTCTTTAAAACTTTGAATATCAGGTGGCCTAAATTGATCCAGTAGTAGATGTGTGATTCCTGTCCCTTGATGAGTAGTGCAACAGTAGGCACTACTACAGTAGCCTGACATAAGCACTATGCTTATCTTCAAAACAGTAAGTGCTTTATGTTGGGGCAAATCCTGCTTAGGCATTCTTCCCTCTCAAAAATGTATCCATTAATAACTGTGTCCCAATGACAAATGTTACATCGCTACTGAGCTGGGGATGGATTTCTTTTACTCAACAAGATACTTTGATTTGGTGCCACACTATCCATACTCCACCAAATGCACTTTCTGGAAACTAAAGCACTAAGTCCCTTCTTGATGGGTTATGGATATGTGGAAAGCACCCATGTATAGCAAAACAGAAACAGAGAAGCATCTCAAAATATTTCCTTTCTCATTCCTTTCTGTGTGATAGATGGAGCCCTATTCTAGAAGTAAAGACTGCTACACTGTCTGCTAAAATTAGCCAGTGTTTTCTTATTGGGTAAGAGTAAGTGTTCCCAGTCAGATTGATATGTGGGATCTGTTGTGTATTAGATTTTTTTATAGTGCTGTGGGATCACCATCACATTGGTATACTCATGCAATTTCTGTAGCTCATGCTTCTGATGTCTGCTGTGCACTGTGAAGAACAGGCTGTTCAAAATGTTACAATTATTTCCCTTTTTAGTGACTTAAGTTTATCTGCTATTTAGATGCTAGATGATATTTTTAGGAAGGCATCCATTCTTTTGCGTACATCTCCAAACCCCAAAAGAGACATTGCCTTTCCTAAAAATCAGTGAGAGCAATTTTTTTTCTATGTTTTATTGAGAGACTCTGACTCACTGAAGATTGCTGATCTCATGTCATAACGTTTATTATGCTTTTATTATCCAGTAACATAAACGGCACACAATTTCAAAGTATCTCTCGGTCCCTAGAGCTGTGTTTTGATATTAAATAGAGATTAATAATTCAGGTTATATTTTTGTAAAGTTATTCTGAGTAACAATTTGAAATAAATTAATACAAATTATATGTCTTTTGATATCATCACATTACCTCTAATACTGTGAGCAGATTAGAGGCCCTTGAGAGTGCAGTTGAAGCTGCAAAGTGGTGAGAAAAATGGGAGGGACTACCAAATGCTAACTGATCAGTTGAAGGTGTAAAGTGGTGAGAAAAGAGGGATGGACTACCAACTGCCAGCTGATCATTCTAGAATGAAGAGGCCCTATAAGTAGTTCTGCTCTAAAACAAGGACCTCAGATCAGTTTTAACACCAACAAGGTCATGAAGGTACACTTTCCTCAAGAGAGACTGCTGAGACATTTTGAAGAAACAAATTTGAAGAGAAATTGTCCTAGGCCAAGGTAAGTTTCTGGCATGTGTTGAGTATTGTAAGACAGGGCACTAGCTGTTCAAGTTTCCAGTAAGTGGTTTCTTGTTGTTGTACAGATCAGAGGCAAAGTTTCTTTTAGAAAATTTGGTCACCTGAAATGAACAACAATTTCAAAAAGAGGGAAAATACTCCTGTTTTCATCTTGACATGCTGAGCTACAAAACAGTAAATGCTTTATGTTGGGGAAACTCTGCTAGAGAATTCTTCTCATTTAAAGCATTAGCATATATAACATATATGTTCCATATAAAATATTATATCCATGGTGCTGCCATAGTCTAGAAAGATTGTATAAAAATTCAAACTCGGCTAGCAGTAAATGAAGATATAGCTATTTATAGCTTAATAACACTGAAAGGGTTTCAAAATGCCATGTGCAAGAATACCAGTTGTATTATCCCGTAATAAAAACAAAAGGGCACTATTTTATGTTTCTGATTTCTGCTAATTCCTGGTATGTTTAACTTCCTTTGAAAATCAAAGGCTGATGCCTTCAACAAAAAAAGACTTGTACTCACAGGAATTAATAGAAGTATGGGGACATTCTCAGATTTATGATAGCAGAAATATTTCTGAAATACATTTGTTAGATTTTCTAAGGTAATGAATGAGTTGATCAGAGAGTCCAGATCTATCCGCTTTTACAGTGGCACATTACTTTCCAATGTGTAATGGCAAGGTCCCACTTTTGTGAAGACATTATGCAGCTCTGATGTCACATTATTTAAACTCCAAAACAGGCACTGCCTGAATTAAAATTGGTAAGTGCTTTCTGTTGGGGTATGGATACGTGAATGTGTCCCACTGAGGATAGAGGAATTGATTTTCTTTAGGATTTCTTTTACACTTTGACTATCAGGTGGCTTAAATTGGTACAACACTATAAGTATGACATTCCTGTCACTTGAATACTGCAAGAGAATGCACTAGCTGTTGTTATTTCAAGTAAGTTCTTTCTTGTTGGGGTACAAATCAGTGTCATTTCTTCTTTAACCTTTCTGATCAAGTGCAATAAACTTCAGTATCATGCTGGAAAGATGCACACCAGCATTCATCCTGACATAAGCACTATATATACTTTCAATACCATATGTGCTTTATATTGGGTTTAATCCTGCTAATAATCTTCACTCGTGAAATGTCCCCATCAACAACCAATGCATCCAAGGACAAATGTTTTATTGCATACTGTCCTGAGATGTGTAGTGCATTTTCAAATTACAAAACTTAGTGGGGATGGGGTTAATTTCTTTTAATCAACAAGATATTTTGATTTGCTGCCACAATATACATACTCCACCAATTGCTCTTTCTGGTAAGTAAATCAGTAAGTGCTTTCTTGATGGATTGTGGCTTTGAGGAAAACACCTATCAATAAAAAAAGAAAGAGAAAGAAAAAGAATGTTAAGATGTTTCCTTTTTCAAAATGGATCATGTGTGATAGAGGGAGCCCTAGTGTACAAGTAAAAACTGGTACAATTTTGGAATTGAAGAAGAAACAGGTAGCTTTTTCAGAAATGTGTAACAACAGAGTCCTTTTTCGCCGAAGGTCTTTTGCCGTACTGCTGACACTTTATTCATACTCCAATAGAGGCACTACCTGTGTTAAAATTAGTAAGTGATTCTTTTTTGGGGTAGGAATATGTGTATGTGACCCACTGAGGAAAGCTGAACAGAACTTCTTAACGGTTTCTATAAAACTTTGAATATCAGATGGCCTAAATTGATCCAGTAGTAGAAGTATGATTTCTGTCCCTTGATGAGTACTGCAACAGTAGGCACTAGCTGTTTTTTATTTCAAGTAAGGGCTTACTTGTTGGGGTACAAATCAGCGCCATTTCTTGTTTTTGCATTTCATGGCAGCTGCAGTGAACTACAATATCAAGCAGTGTAGATCGATACCAGGTTTCAGCCTGACATGAGCACTATGCTTATCTTCAAAACAGTAAGTGCTTTATGTTGGGGCAAATCCTGCTCAGACATTCTTCACTCTCGAAAATGTATCCATCTATAACTGTGTCCAATGACAAATGTTACATCGCTAATTGTCCTGTGATGTGAGGTGCATTTCAAAATTGTAAAACTGAGATGGGGATGGATTTCTTTTACACAGCAAGATGCTTTGATTTGGTGCCGCACTATCCATACTCCACCAAATGCACTTTCTGGTATCTAAAGCAGTAAGTGCTTTCTTGTTGTGGTATGGATACGTGGAAAACACCTATGAATAACAAAACAGAAACACAGAAGCATCCCAAGATATTTCCTTTCTCATTCCTTTCTGTGTGAAAGATGGAGCCCTATTCTACAAGTAAAGACTGCTACACTGTCTGCTAAAATTAGCCAGTGTTTTCTTATTGGGTAAGAGTAAGTGTTACCTGTCAGATTGATATGGGGGGATCTGTTGTGTATTAGATTTTTTACAGTGCTGTAGGATCACCATCACATTGGTATACTCTTGCAATTTCTGTAGCTCATGCTTCTGATGTCTGCTGAGCACTGTGAAGAACAGGCTGTTCAAAATGTTACCATTATTTCCCTTTTTAGTGACTTAAGTTTATCTGCAATTTAGATGCTAGATGATATTTTTAGGAAGGCATCCATTCTTTTGCGTACATCTCCAAACCCCTAAAGAGACATTGCCTTTCCTAAAAATTAGTGAGAGCATTTTTTCTGTGTCTTTTTGAGTGACTCTGACTCACTGAAGATTGCTGATCTCAGTGTTATACCATTTACTATGCTTTTACTATTCAGTGACATAAACGGCACACAATTTCAAAGTATCTATTGGTCCCTAGAGCTGTGTTTTGATATTGAATAGAGATTAATAATTCAGGTTATATTTTTGTAAAGTTATTCTGAGTAACAATTTGAAATAAATCAGTGCAAATTAAATGTCTTTTGACATCATCACATTGCCTCTAATCCTGTGAGCAGATTAGAGGCCCTTGAGAGTTCAGTTGAAGTTGTAAGGTGGTCACAAAAATGGGAGGGACTACCAACTGTCAGCTGATCATTCTAGAATGAAGAGGCCCTATAAGTAGTTCTGCTCTAAAACAAGGACCTCAGATCAGTTCGAACACCAACAGGGTCATGAAGGTACACTTTTCTCAAGAGAGACTGCTGGGTCATTTTCAAGAAATGATTTGAAGAGAAATTGTCTGAGGCCAAAGTACATTTCTGGCATGTGTTGAGTATTGAAAGACAGGGCACTAGCTGTTCAAGTTTCCAGTAAATGGTTTCTTGTTGTTGTACGGAATAGAGGCAAAGTTTCTTTTAGAAATTTGGTCACCTGAAATGAACAACTATTTCAAAATTTGGGAATAAACTCCAGTATTCATCTTGACATGCTTAGCTACAAAATGGTAAATGCTTTATGTTGGGGAAACACTGCAAGAGAATTCTTCTCATTTAAAGCATTAGCATATATAACATATATGTTCCATATCAAATATTAGATCCTTGCTGCTGACATAGTCTAGAAAGATTGTATAAAAATTCAAACTCGCCTAGCAGTAAATGAAGATATCGATATTTATAGCTTAATAACACTGAAAGGGTTTCAAAATGCCATGAGCAAGAATATTAGTTGTATTATCCCCAATAAAAACAAAAGGGCACTATTTAATGTTTCTGATTTCTGCTAATTCCTGGTATGTTTAACTTCCTTTGAAAATCAAAACCTGAAGCCTTCAACAAAAAAAGACTTGTACTCTCAGGAATTAATTGAAGTACGGGGATATTCTCAGATTTATGATAGCAGATTTATTTCTGAAATTCATTTGATAGATTTTCTAAGGTAATGAATGAGTTGATCAGAGAATCCAGATCTATCCTCTTTTACAGTGGCACATTACTATCCAATGTGTAATGGCAAGGTCCCACTTTTGTGAAGACATTATGCAACTCTGATGTCACATTATTCAAACTCCAAAACAGGCACTGCCTGAATTAAAATTGGTAAGTGATTTCTGTTGGGGTATGGATACGTGAATGTGTCCACGAGGATAGAGAATTGATTTTCTGTAGGGTTTCTTTGACACTTTGACTATCAGGTGGCTTAAATTGGTACAACACTATAAGTATGACATTCCTGTCACTTGAAGAATACTGCAACAGAAGGCACTAGCTGTTGTTATTTCAAGTAAGTTATTTCTTGTTGGGGTACAAATCAGTGTCATTTCTTCTTTAACCTTTCTGATCAAGTGCAATAAACTACAGTATCATGCTGGAAAGATGCACACCAGCATTCATCCTGACATAAGCACTATATATAATTTCAATACCATATGTGCTTTATATTGGGTTTAACCCTGCTAATAATCTTCACTCTTGAAATGTCCCCATCAACAACCCAATACATCCAAGGACAAATGTTTTATTGCTAGCTGTCCTGAGATGTGTAGTGCATTTTCAAATTACAAAACTTAGTGGGGATGGGGTTAATTTCTTTTAATCAACAAGATATTTTGATTTGCTGCCACAATATACATACTCCACCGATTGCTCTTTCTGGTAAGTAAAGCAGTAAGTGCTTTCTTGATTGATTGTGGCTTTGCGGAACACACCTATCAATAAAAGAAGAGAAAGAAAAAGAATGTTAAGATGTTTCCTTTTTCAAAATGGATCATGTGTGATAGAGGGAGCCCTAGTGTACAAGTAAAAGCTGGTACAGTTTTGGAATTGAAGAAGATACAGGTAGCTTTTTCAGAAATGTGTAACAACAGAGTCCTAGTTCTCTGAATGTCTTTTGCTGTACTGCTGCCACTTTATTCATACTCCAATAGAGGCACTACCTGTGTTAAAATTAGTAAGTGATTCTATGTTGGTTTAGGAATATGTGTATGTGACCCACTGAGGAAAGCTGAACAGGTCTTCTTAACGGTTTCTTTAAAACTTTGAATATCAGGTGGCCTAAATTGATCCAGTAGTAGAAGTATGATTTCTGTCCCTTGATGAGTACTGCAAGAGTAGGCACTAGCTGTTTTTATTTCAAGTAAGTGCTTCCTTGTTGGGGTACAAATAAGTGCCATTTCTTCTTTCTGCATTTCATGGCAACTGCAGTAAACTACAATATCATCCTGTGGAGATCGATACCAGGTTTCAGCCTGACATGAGCACTATGCTTATCTTCAAAACAGTAAGTGCTTTATGTTGGGGCAAATCCAGCTTAGGCATTCTTCCCTCTCAAAAATGTATCCATTAATAACTGTGTCCAATGACAAATGTTACATCGCTACTGAGCTGTGGATGGATTTCTTTTACTCATCTAGATACTTTGATTTGGTGCCGCACTATCCATACTCCACCAAATGCACTTTCTGGAAAGTAAAGCAGTAAGTCCCTTCTTGATGGGGTATGGATATGTGGAAAACACCCATGAATAGCAAAACAGAAACACAGAAGCATCTCAAGATATTTCCTTACTCATTCCTTTCTGTGTGATAGATGGAGCCCTATTCTAGAAGTAAAGACTGCTACACTGTCTGCTAAAATTAGTCAGTGTTTTCTTATTGGGTAAGAGTAAGTGTTCCCAGTCAGATTGATATGTGGGATCTGTTGTGTAATAGATTTTTTATAGTTCTGTAGGATCACCATCACATTGGTATACTCATGCAATTTCTGTAGCTCATGCTTCTGATGTCTGCTGTGCACTGTGAAGAACAGGCTGTTCAAAATGTTACCATTATTTCCCTTTTTAGTGACTTAAGTTTATCTGCTATTTAGATGCTAGATGATATTTTTAGGAAGGCATCCATTCTTTTGCGTACATCTCCAAACCCCAAAAGAGACATTGCCTTTCCTAAAATTTAGTGAGAGAAATTTTTTTCTATGTTTTATTGAGAGACTCTGACTCACTGAAGATTGCTGATCGCATGTCATAACGTTTATTAGGCTTTTATTATCCAGTGACATAAATGGCACACAATTTCAAAGTATCTATCGGTCCCTAGAGCTGTGTTTTGATATTAAATAGAGATTAATAATTCAGGTTATATTTTTGTAAAGTTATTCTGAGTAACAATTTGAAATAAATCAATACAAATTATATGTCTTTTGATATCATCACATTACCTCTAATACTGTGAGCAGATTAGAGGCCCTTGAGAGTGCAGCTGAAGCAGCAAAGTGGTGAGAAAAATGGGAGGGACTACCAAATGCTAACTGATCAGTTGAAGGTGTAAAGTGGTGAGAAAAGTGGGATGGACTACCAACTGCCAGCTGATCATTCTAGAATGAAGAGGCCCTATAAGTAGTTCTGCTCTAAAACAAGGACCTCAGATCAGTTTTAACACCAACAAGGTCATGAAGGTACACATTCCTCAAGAGAGACTGCTGAGACATTTTGAAGAAACAAATTTGAAGAGAAATTGTCTGAGGCCAAGGTAAGTTTCTGGCATGTGTTGAGTATTGTAAGACAGGGCACTAGCTGTTCAAGTTTCCAGTAGGTGGTTTCTTGTTGTTGTACAGATCAGAGGCAAAGTTTCTTTAAGAAAATTTGGTCACCAGAAATGAACAATAATTTCAAAAAGGGGGAATATACTCCTGTTTTCATCTTGACATGCTGAGCTACAAAACAGTAAATGCTTTATGTTGGGGAAACTCTGCTAGAGAATTCTTCTCATTTAAAGCATTAGCATATATAACATATATGTTCCATTTCAAATATCATATCCATGGTGCTGCCATAGTCTAGAAAGATTGTATAAAAATTCAAACTCGGCTAGGTGTAAATGAAGATGTAGCTATTTATAGCTTAATAACACTGAAAGGGTTTCAAAATGCCATGTGCAAGAATATCAGTTGTATTATTCCTTATAAAAACAAAAGGGCACTATTTTATGTTTCTGATTTCTGCTAATTCTTGGTATGTTTATCTGTGAGCAGATTAGAGGCCCTTGAGAGTTCAGTTGAAGCTGTAAAGTGGTGACAAAAATGGGAGGGACTACCAACCGCTAGCTGATCTGTTGAAGGTGTAAAGTGGTGAGAAAAGTGGGAGGGACTACCTACTGTCAGCTGATCATTCTAGAATGAAGAGGCCCTATAAGTAGTTCTGCTCTAAAACAAGGACCTCAGATCAGTTGGAACACCAACAGGGTCATGAAGGTACACTTTTCTCAAGAGAGACTGCTGAGTCATTTTCAAGAAATGATTTGAAGAGAAATTGTCTGAGGCCAAAGTACGTTTCTGGCATGTGTTGAGTATTGAAAGACAGGGCACTAGCTGTTCAGGTTTCCAGTAAATGGTTTCTTGTTGTTGTACGGAATAGAGGCAAAGTTTCTTTTAGAAATGTGGTCACCTGAAATGAACAACTATTTCAAAATTTGGGAATATACTCCAGTATTCATCTTGACATGCTGAGCTACAAAACAGTAAATGCTTTATGTTGGGGAAACACTGCAAGAGAATTCTTCTCATTTAAAGCATTAGCATATATAACATATATGTTCCATATCAAATATTAGATCCTTGGTGCTGACATAGTCTAGAAAGATTGTATAAAAATTCATACTCGCCTAGCAGTAAATGAAGATAACGCTATTTATAGCTTAACAACACTGAAAGGGTTTCAAAATGCCATGTGCAAGAATATTAGTTGTATTATCCCCAATAAAAACAAAAGGGCACTATTTAATGTTTCTGATTTCTGCTAATTCCTGGTATGTTTAACTTCCTTTGAAAATCAAAACCTGAAGCCTTCAACAAAAAAAGACTTGTACTCTCAGGAATTAATTGAAGTACGGGGATATTCTCAGATTTATGATAGCAGAAATATTTCTGAAATTCATTTGATAGATTTTCTAAGGTAATGAATGAGTTGATCAGAGAATCCAGATCTATCCTCTTTTACAGTGGCACATTACTATCCAATGTGTAATGGCAAGGTCCCACTTTTGTGAAGACATTATTCAACTCTGATGTCACATTATTCAAACTCCAAAACAGGCACTGCCTGAATTAAAATTGGTAAGTGCTTTCTGTTGGGGTATGGATACGTGAATGTGTCCCACCGAGGATAGAGGAAATGATTTTCTGTAGGGTTTCTTTGACACTTTGACTATCAGGTGGCTTAAATTGGTACAACACTATAAGTATGACATTCCTGTCACTTGACGAATACTGCAACAGAAGGCACAAGCTGTTGTTATTTCAAGTAAGTTCTTTCTTGTTGGGGTACAAATCAGTGTCATTTCTTCTTTAACCTTTCTGATCAAGTGCAATAAACTACAGTATCATGCTGGAAAGATGTACACCAGCATTCATCCTGACATAAGCACTATATATACTTTCAATACCATATGTGCTTTATATTGGGTTTAACCCTGCTAATAATCTTCACTCTTGAAATGTCCCCATCAACAACTAATGCATCCAAATGATTTTCTGTAGGGTTTCTTTGACACTTTGACTATCAGGTGGCTTAAATTGGTACAACACTATAAGTATGACATTCCTGTCACTTGACGAATACTGCAACAGAAGGCACAAGCTGTTGTTATTTCAAGTAAGTTCTTTCTTGTTGGCGTACAAATCAGTGTCATTTCTTCTTTAACCTTTCTGATCAAGTGCAATAAACTACAGTATCATGCTGGAAAGATGTACACCAGCATTCATCCTGACATAAGCACTATATATACTTTCAATACCATATGTGCTTTATATCGGGTTTAACCCTGCTAATAATCTTCACTCTTGAAATGTCCCCATCAACAACCAATGCATCCAAGGACAAATGTTTCATTGCTTGCTGTCCTGAGATGTGTAGTGCGTTTTCAAATTACAAAACTTAATGGGGATGGGGTTAATTTCTTTTAATCAACAGATATTTTGATTTGCCACAATGTCATACTCACCAATTGCTCTTCGAAAGTAGAAGTAAGTGCTTTCTTGATGGATTGTGGCTTACGAACACCTATCAATAAAGAAGAGAAAAGAAAAAGAATGTTAAGATGTTTCCGTTTTCAAAATGGATCATGTGTGATAGAGGGAGCCCTAGTGTACAAGTAAAAACTGGTACAATTTTGGAATTGAAGAAGAAACAGGTAGCTTTTTCAGAAATGTGTAACAACAGAGTCCTATTTCGATGAAGGTCTTTTGCCGTACTGCTGACACTTTATTCATACTCCAATAGAGGCACTACCTGTGTTAAAATTAGTAAGTGATTCTTTGTTGGGGTAGGAATATGTGTATGTGACCCACTGAGGAAAGCTGAACAGAACTTCTTAACGGTTTCTTTAAAACTTTGAATATCAGATGGCCTAAATTGATCCAGTAGTAGAACTATGATTTCTGTCCCTTGATGAGTACTGAAACAGTAGGCACTAGCTGTTTTTATTTCAAGTAAGTGCTTTTTTGTTGGGGTACGCATCAGCGCCATTTCTTCTTTTTGCATTTCATGGCAGCTGCAGTGAACTACAAAATCAAGCAGTGTAGATCGATACCAGGTTTCAGCCTGACATGAGCACTATGCTGATCTTCAAAACAGTAAGTGCTTTATAGATACATAGACAGTGTCGGCAGATAAGGGCCTATGGCCCACCTAGTCTGACCATTTGAGCTTGTAAGTTCAGTTTGTTTTCCTAGAAGTCTATTTCCCCTTACCCCTAGCCTCTAGAATTCCTTTATGTCTATCCCATGCATTCTTAAATCCCGTGATTGTTTCAGCCCCCACCACTTCCTCTGGCAGGGTGTTCCACTTGTCCACCACCCGTTCTGTGAAGAAATTCTTTCTCATGTTTCCTCTGAATCGTCCTCCTCCAACTTCATCCCATGCCCTCTAGTCCTGAAACATCTTTTTCGCTAAAAATGGTGTTTTCCTGCACCCTGTTCCTCCCTGTAAGATACTTGTATGTCTCTTTCATATCCCCTCTCTCCCTCCTCTCCTCCAGGGAGTACATGTTCAGTTCATTCAACCTGTCTTCATAGGACTTGTGATGCAACCCATGCACCATCTTTGTTGCCCTCCTCTGAACCTTCTCTACCCTGTCTATGTCCTTACGTAGGTATGGTCTCCAGAACTGTACACTGTACTCCAGGTGGGGCCTCACTAGTGTCTTGTATAGCGGAATTATGACCTCCCTTTTCCTGCTGGTGATGCCCCTGCCTATACATCCCAGCATCCTATTTGCTTTACCTGATGCCTTGTCACACTGTTTCCCTACCTTGAGGTCATCAGAGATAACCCCAAGATCCCTTTCCTGCTTGGTGCATGCTATATCCTCACCCCCCAACTGATATATTGTGCCAGGGTTTTTGTGCCCCATATGCATTATCTTGCACTTCTTTGCATTGAATTTCAACTGCCAAACCCCTGACCATTCTTCAAGTTTCTGCAGGTCCCTTCTCATTCTGTCTACACCCTCTGGTGTGTCTACTCTGTTACAGAGCTTTGTGTCATCAGCAACAGTGAAATTCTCCTTCTATATCCTGTGCAATGTCACTGATGAAGATGTTGAATAGGACCCGGTCCCAGCACTGATCCCTGTGGTACCCCACTGGTCCTCTTCCCTCTGTGGAGTGACAGCCATTTACCACCACCCTCTGTGTCCTGTCACCCAGCCAGTTACCTACCAACCACACTACTGTCCTGCCCACACCATATTCCCCAGTTGTGTAATAGTCTTCATGTGGCACAGTGTCAAAGGCCTTGCTGAAGTCCAGATAGGCCATGTCCACTGCCTCCCCTAATCACTCCCTAGTCACCCAGTCAAAAATTCAATGTAGGTTGGTCTGACATGAGCCTCCCCTGGGTGAAACCATGCTGCCTTGGGTCCTGTGGTCATTGACAACCAGATGTTCCACCAATCTCTCCTTCAGTAGTGCTTCATGATCTTCCCACTACCGAGGGTGAGGCTGACTGGTCTGTAGTTCCCTGCTTCTTTTTTCCCACTTTTGTATAAGGGGACTACATCTGCTGTCCTCAGTCTTTGGGTACCTTCCCTGTTTCAGTGATTGGCTGAACAGGATAGCCAGAGGTTCAGCCACCACCTCTCTTAGTTCTTTAAGGACCCTGGGGTGCACCCCATCTGGCCCCATTGCTTTATCAGCTCTTATTACTTCCAGTTCCTTGGGACCCTTTCTCGTGTAAGGGACTTGTGTCCATTCTGCACCATTCTCACCCTTTGTACCCTTCAGACCCATTACCCGCCTCTTCCTTAGTAAAGCAGGCAGAAATACCTGTTCAATATGTCAGCTTTACTGTTGTCATCCTACATATGGCTCCCATCCTCCCCTTCAGTCTCACTATCCTCCCTTTGTCCTTCTTTTCACTTGTACCTGTAAAGGTTTGTCCCTTTAACCACTGATTTTGCAATGTGTTCTTCTGTCTGAGCTTGTGGCACCTTGACAACTTCCCCACTCCTTTGTTTCTCCTGGTACTTCTCTATCCCTTCTGCCTGTGTCTTTTGTATTGCCTAGAATACAATCTTTTTAGCTTTCACTTTCTTTCTACCCTTTGGAAAACCATAATGGTCTCCTCTTTCTTTTCCTCTTGCTAACCTGCTTAATGCATAATTCTGTTGTTCTTATAATCCCATTTAAATACTGCCCACTGTTCCTCAATCCTGATTCATGTCCCATTCCCTTAATGCCTCTTTCAAGCATCCCCCATTTTCCCAAAGTCTGCCCACCTAAAATCCGGATCGTGTTTTTGTGTGGTTTGGTTCTGCTCTTTCTGTGATTTCAAACCACAATGACTGGTGGTCACTATTACCCAGGGTCTCCCCATTGTACCCCATCACCTGTCCCTGTTTGTGAGCACAAGGTCCAGTATTGCCTTCTGCAGAGTTGGTTCCATGACCAGTTTTGAGGAAGGCACCTGAAGAGGTCAGGATAAATCTGCTCCTAGCTGATGCTGCTGCTGGGATGCTCAGTCCACGTCTGGTATATTGAAGTCTCCAGCCAGTACTACCTCACCTTGTCTGCCATCCTTTGGATGGCTAGCATCAACTCCTATCTGTTTCTTCCTCCTGGGCTGGTGGATCTATGGCCACACCTGTGGGATAGCTGGCCCATTTTCCTTTCCAGCAACCCACGTATCTCTCCCCCTTTTGTTCCTCCTGGATCTGTGTGGCCCTTATGCTCATTTTGACATACAGTGCCCTCCTCCTCCTTCCTGCCTGCTCTGTCTCTTCTGAATATGTTGTAGCCAGGTATGGCCATCTCCCAGTCATGGTTATCATTACACCAGGTTTTCAGTGATGGCCACAATGTCCGAGTCTGACTGTACCATGACAGCCTCAGATCTTCCATCTTGTTGCTAAGGCTCCTGGCATTTGCACATGGCTTTCCATGATTTGACCTCCCTAGACTGCTTCACTGTTCTACTCCAGCCCTTCCTTGGTTGTCATTTATCCCTGGTTCTCCTTGCTGTCTGCCCTTCTGCTGAATTTTGCCCTTTTCTGCTTATCCACCTTTTGGAAACTAATCTCCATCTTGCACACTGCTTTGCAGAATAGCCACTCCTCTGGTTCACTGGTTCCACTTACTAGCTGGTGGGGGTGAGCAAGTAGGTATCATCCTTGCTGGCCTGCCACCCCCTTTGCTAGTTTAAATGCTGTCAATGTAACATTTAAACATATCATTGAGTGCTTGGATTCCCTTCCAGGATGGATGCAGGCAGTCCAGGCAGACAAACCTCCATCCTCCAGATGGATCCCATCACCAATGAATCAAAACCCTTCCTCCCAGCACCAGTTCTTCAACCATGAGTTAAGTTCCTGGTGCATGCACTCCGATGCTCTCCTTGCCTCTCACAGGTGTACTTCTGAAGTGACAGAAAGTAGCTACTTGCTTGAGACCCTCCCCAGTTTCCTAAACTCTTCCTGAACTTCCTTTGGCTCCCCATTTGCCAAGTCATTAGTACCTAGGTGGATAATGACATCCAGCTCACCCTCCTGTCTTGCCTTCCCAGTGATCCCCAGTATCTTCCTTCCATCCCTCCATTGCCGTGGCACCTGGTGAGCACCTCACCTCCCTGTCCTCCCCTCATGTGTTCTAGCTGGATCCACTCTTGTGATGAGTCTCCCACCAGGATTCACTTCCTCCTCCTCTGGGGTCCACTGCTTTCCCCACTGAGGTCACCTCCTTGCCTAACCTCCACATCCTTTCCTTCCACTTCCCTGGGTACCTCTATTTGGTTGTCCTCATTTGCCAGTGTGGCATATGAGTTCTTGAGAGGAATAGGATCAGGGATGTGCCTCTGCCTGACTGCTCTAACCCTCCCTGTGCCCACTGTCATCCAAGTGTTGGGGCAAATCCTGCTCAGACATTCTTCACTCTCGAAATTGTATCCATCTATAACTGTGTCCAATGACAAATGTTACGTCGCTAATTGTTCTGTGATGTGAGGTGCATTTCAAAATTGTAAAACTGAGATGGGGATGGATTTCTTTTACCTAGCAAGATGCTTTGAATTGGTGCCGCACTATCCATACTCCACCAAATGCACTTTCTGGTAACTAAAGCAGTAAGTGCTTTCTTGTTGTGGTATGGATACATGGAAAACACCCATGAATAACAAAACAGAAACACAGAAGCATCCCAAGATAATTCCTTTCTCATTCCTTTCTGTGTGAAAGATGGAGCCCTGTTCTACAAGTAAAGACTGCTACACTGTCTGCTAAAATTAGTCAGTGTTTTCTTATTGGGTAAGAGTAAGTGTTACCTGTCAGATTGATATGGGGGATCTGTTGTGTATTAGATTTTTTACAGTGCTGTAGGATCACCATCACATTGGTATACTCATGCAATTTCTGTAGCTCATGCTTCTGATGTCTGCTGAGCACTGTGAAGAACAGGCTGTTCAAAATGTTACAATTATTTCCTTTTAGTGACTTAAGTTTATCTGCTATTTAGATGCTAGATGATATTTTTAGGAAGGCATCAATTCTTTTGCGTACATCTCCAAATGCCCCAAAAGAGACATTGCCTTTCATAAAAATTAGTGAGAGCAATTTTTTTCTATGTTTTATTGAGAGACTCTGACTCACTGAAGATTGCTGATCTCAGTGTCATAACATTTAATATGCTTTTACTATCCAGTGACATAAACGTCACACAATTTCAAAGTATCTATCGGTCCCTTGAGCTGTGTTTTGATATTAAACAGAGATTAATAATTCAGGTTATATTTTTGTAAAGTTATTCTGAGTAACAATTTGAAATAAATCAGTACAAATTAAATGTCTTTTGACATCATCACTTTACCTCTAATCCTGTAAGCAGATTAGAGGCCCTTGAGAGTGCAGTTGAAGCTGTAAAGTGGTGAGAAAAATGGGAGGGACTACCAACTGCTAGCTGATCAGTTGAAGGTGTAAAGTGGTGAAAAAAGTGGGAGGGACTACCAACTGCCAGCTGATCATTCTAGAATGAGAGGCCTATAACTAGTTCTGCTCTAAAACAAGGACCTCAGATCAGTTGGAACACCAACAAGGTCATGAGTACACTTTCCTCAGAGAGACTGCTGAGACATTTGGAAAAATGATTTTGAAGAGAAATTGTCCTAGGCCAAAGTAAGTTTCTGGCATGTGTTGAGTATTGTAAGACAGGGCACTAGCTGTTCAAGTTTCCAGTAAGTGGTTTCTTGTTTTTGTACAGATCAGAGGCAAAGTTTCTTTTAGAAAATTTGGTCACATGAAAGGAACAATAATTTCAAAATGAGGGAATATACTCCAGTTTTCATCTTGACATGCTGAGCTACAAAACAGTAAATGCTTTATGTTGGGGAAACTCTGCTAGATAATTCTTCTCATTTAAAGCATTAGCATATATAACATATATGTTCCATATCAAATATTATATCCTTGGTGCTGCCATAGTCTAGAAAGATTGTATAAAAATTCAAACTCGGCTGGGGTAAATGAAGATGTAGCTATTTATAGCTTAATAACACTGAAAGGGTTTCAAAATACCATGTGCAAGAATATCAGTTGTATTATTCCTAATAAAAACAAAAGGGCACTATTTTGTGTTTCTCATTTCTGCTAATTCTTGGTATGTTTAACTTCCTCTGAAAATCCAAGCCTGAAGCCTTCAACAAAAAAAGACTTGTACTCTCAGGAATTAATAGAAACAGGGACATTCTCAGATTTATGATAGCAGAAATATTTCTGAAATTCATTTGATAGTTTTCTAAGGTAATGAATGAGCTGATCAGCGGAGGTCGAATCTATCCGGCTTTAACATTGCTTACATTACTATGCATGAATGCTAATAATCCCACTTTTTAAAGACATTATACAGCTCTGATGTCATTACTAAAACTCCAATACAAACACAGACTAAATTAGTGGAATGCTTTTTGTTGGAGTATGAATATGAATGTGTCCCCAAGGATAGAATTATTTTCTGTAGATTTTCTTGATACATTGACTATCAGGTGGCTTAAGTGGTACAACATGCTCATCTGACATTCCTGTCATGATAAATACTGGAAAGAGGCACTAGCTTTTAATAATAAAAGAAAGTACTTTCGTGTTGGGGAATTTTAAATCAATGTCATTTCTTCTTTCTTACTTTCTGATCAAATTGACAAACTTCTGGCTATCATGCTGGAAGATGCACACAACGCATTCATCTGACATAAGCACTATATATACTCAATACCATATGTGCTTTATACTGGGTTTAACCCTGTGATCTTACTCTTGAAATATCATCAACAACCAATGCATCAGGACAAATGTTTTGTGCTAGCTGTCCTGAGACGTGTGTGCATTTCAAATTACAAAACTTAGTGGGAGGGTTAATTTCTTTTAATCAACAAGATATTTTGATTTTCACACAATATCCATACTCACAGGTGCTTTCTGATAAGTAAAGCAGTAAGTACTCTTGCTGGATAACAACTACAGAACACCAATCGATAAAAAAAAAGAAAGAAAAAAGAATGTTAAGATGTTTCCGTTTTCAAAATGGATCATGTGTGGTAGAAGACCCTAGTGCACAAGTTAAAGCTGGTACAGTTTGCAATTGAAGAAATACATGAGCTTTTTCAAAATGTTACCAAAGAGTCCTACTTTCTGAATGTCTTTTGCCATCTACTACTTTATTCATACTCCATAAGAGCACTATGTTAAAAGTAGTAAGTGATTCTTTGTTGGGGTAGGAATATGTATATGACCCACTGAGGAAGCTGAACAGGTCTTGTGGTTCTTTTAAAACTTTCCAGATATCAGGTGGCCTCAGACAGTCATGTTGATATGATTCTGTCCCCATGTTGAGTATTTTCAAGCAATGGAAGCTTAAACTATTTTTATTTCAGTAAGTGCTTTCTTGTTGGGTTACAATCAATGCCATCATTTCTTCTTTGCATTTCATGGCAGCTGCAGGAACTACAATATCAAGCAATGAATCAATACCGGTATCAACACGACTGAGCACCACTTATCTTCAAAACAATAAGTACTTTATGTTGGGGCAAATCCTGTAGACTCTTCACTCTCAATGTATCATCTATAACTGTCCAACAAATGTTACATAAACTTCTGTCCTGTGATGCAAGTGCATTCAAAATTATAAAAAAACAGGATAGGGATGGATTTCATTTACACAGCAAGATTCTTTGATTTGGTGCACTATCCATACTCCACAAATGCACTCACTGCCAACTAAAACATGAAGTGCTTTCTTGTTCAAGTATGGATACATAAACACCCATGAATAACAAACAGAAACACAGTAGCATCCCAAATTTCCTTTCTTCCCTTCTGTGTGAAAGATGGGCCCTATTCTACAAGTAAAACTGCTACACTGTCTGTTAAAATTAGCAATTTTTCTTATTGGGTAAGTGTTAGTCAGATGATATGTGGGATCTGTTGTGTATTAATTTTAAGTGCTGTAGGATCACCATCATTAATATACTCATGCAATTTACTGTAGCTCATGCTTCTGATGTCTATGAGCATTGTGAAAGACAGCTGTTCAAAATGTTACCGTTATTTCCTTTTTACTGACTTAAGTTTATCTGCTATTAGATGCTAGATGATATTTTGGAAGGCATCCATTCTTTGCGTACATCTCAAACCCCAAAGAAA
Source organism: Neoceratodus forsteri (assembly GCA_016271365.2). NCBI lineage: Eukaryota > Metazoa > Chordata > Ceratodontiformes > Ceratodontidae > Neoceratodus > Neoceratodus forsteri. Next base: position 7,014,761 of record CM028129.1, read on the forward strand.
CATTGCCTTTCTAAAATTAGAAATTTTCTATGTTTTATGAGAGACTCAGCTCACAGAGTGCGAATCTCGTGTCATAACATTATCTTTTACTATCAGTGACATAAACATCCTCACAATTGAAATATCTATGGTCCCTAGAGCATGTTTGATATTAAATAGAGATTAATAATTCAGTTATATTTTTGTAAAATTCTGGTAACAATTTGAAATAAATCAGTACAAATTAAATGTCTTTTAACATCATCACAGCCTCTGATCCTGTGAGCAGTTAGGGAAGCCCTTGAGGAAGTCGGTTTAAACTGCAAAGTGTTGAGAAAAAATGGAGACTGCAAATGCCTGCTTCAGTCAGTTGAAGGTGTAAGTGGTGTGAAAAGAGGGACTACCAACTGCCAGCTGATCTCTAGAATGAAGAGGCCTAGAGTAGTTCTACTGTAAGACCTCCGTCAGTTGGAACACCAACAAGGTCATGAAGGTACATTTTCCTCAAGAGGGACTACTGAGACATTTGAAAATGAATTTGAAGGTGTCTGAGGCAAAGTAAGTTTCTGGCATGTGTTGGTATTGTAAGATAGGGCACTATTCAACTTTCCAGTAATGGTTTCATATTGTTGTCAGAATTGAGGAAGTTTCTTTAGAAATCTGGTCACCTGAAATGAACAACAATTTCAAAATTAGAATATACTTATTCATCTTGACATGCTGAGCTACAAACAGTAAATGCTTTATGTTGAAACACTGCAGAATTCTTCTCATTAAAGCATTAGCATACATACCGCTATATCTTCCATATCAATATTATATCAACGGTGCCTTTGACATAGTCTAGAAAGGTGTATAAAATTCAAACTCGTAGCAGTAAATGAACATGTAGCTGGTTTAACAAGCAATATTAACTGAAAGGTTTCAAAATGCCATGTGCAAGAATACCAGTTGTGTCGTAATAAAACAAAGGGCACTGTTTTGTGTTTCTGATTTCTGCTAATTCCTGGAATCATTTAACTTGTACACGAAAATCAAAGCCTGAAGCCTTCAACAAAAAGACATTCTCTCAGGAATTAATAAATGCAGACATTCTCAGATTATGTGAAATATTTCTGAAATACATTGTTAGATTTTCTAAGGTAATGAATGAGTTGATCAAGTCAGATCTATCGCTTTACAGTGGCACATTACTATCCAATAATATGTGAATCCACTTTTGTGAAGACATTGCAGCTCTGATGTCATTATTCAAACTCAGTACAGGCACTGCCTGAATTAAAATTAGTAAGTGCTTTTTAGTTGGGGTAAAGATGTAGATGTGTCCACAAGGACAGAATTAATTTTCACGCAATTTTCTTTGATTTTAATATTAGGTGGCTTAAATTGGTACAACATTATAAATATGACATTCTGTCATGATGAATACTGCAAAAGGCACTAGCTTTTATTATTTCAACTAGTACTTTCTTGATGAAATACAAATCAGTGTCATTTCTTCTTTAACCATTCTGATCAAGTGCAATAAACTACAATATCATACTGGGAAGATGCAACATTCATTCGACATAACACTATATATACTTTCAATACCTATGTACTTTGTACGGTTACTCTGCTAATAATCTTCACTCTTAAAAATGTCCACATCAACACCAATGCATCAGGACAAATGTTTTATTATATCTCCTGAGATGTGCCATACATTTTCAAATTACAAAACTTAGAGGGGAGGGTTAATTTCTTTTAATCAACAAGATATTTTGATTGCTGCCACAATGTCCGCCTCCACCGTTTGCTCTTTCTGGTGATAAAGCAGTAAGTGCTTTCTTGCTGGATTGTAACTGGATTCACCTATTGATAAAAAGAAGAAAAAAAATGTTAAGATGTTTCCATTTGAAATGGATCTCTGTGTGATAGAACCCTAATTAACAAGTAAAGCTAGTACAGTTTGGAATTAAGAAAATACAGGTAACTTTTCGAAATAGTAACAACAAGTCCTAGTTCTCTGAATGTCTTTTGCCGTACTGCTGCCACTTCATACTCAATATGGGCACTACCTATGTATCCATACCATTAACAAGAAAGCACTTACTGCTTTAGTTACCAGAAAGTGCATTTGGTGGAGTATGGATAGGTGGCACCAAACAAAGTATCTTGTTGAGTAAAGAAATCCATTCCCTATCTCAGTTTTACAATTTTGAAATGAACCCTCACATCTTGGGACAAGTAGCTTATGTAACATTTGTCATTGGACACAGTTATAGATGGATACATTTTCAGAGTGAAGAATGTCTGAGCAGGATTTGCCCTAACATAAAGCACTTACTGTTTTGAAGATAAGCATAGTGCTCATGTCAGTCTGAAACCTTTGATATCGATCACACAGCTTGATATTGTAGTTTACTGTGCTGCCATGAAATGCAGAAAGAAGAAATAGTTTGATTTGTACCCCAACAAGGAAGCACTTACTTGAAATAAAACAGCTAGTGCCTACTGCTGCAGTACTCATCAAGGACAGAAATCATACTTTCTACTACTGGATCAATTTAGGCCAATTTTAACACAGGTAGTGCTCTATTGGAGTAAGGAATAAAGTGGCAGCAGTAATGACAAAAGACCTTCAGGAGAAATAGGACTCTGTTGTTACACATTCTTGAAAAAAAGCTACCTGTTTCTTCTTCAATTCCAAAACTGCCAGCTTTACTTGTACATCAGGGCTCCTCTATCACACATGATCCATTTTTGAAAAGGAAACATCTTAACATTCTTTTTTCTTTCTTTTTATCGATAGGTGTGTTCTGCAAAGCCACAATCCAGCAAGAAAGCACTTACTGCTTTACTTACCAGAAAGAAAGCAACGTGGCGTATGGATATTGTGGCAGCAAATCAAAAATATCTTGTTGATTAAAAGAAATTAACCCTTCCCACTAAGTTTTGGAATTTTAAATGCGCTATACATCTCAGGACAGCTAGTATTAAAACATTTGTCCTTGATTGCATTGGTTGTTGATGGGACATTTCAAGAGTGAAGATTATTAGTAGTGTTAAACCCAATATAAAGCTACTTATGGTATTGAAAGTATATATAGTGCTTATGTCAGGATGAAGCCTGGTGTGCATCTCTCCAGCATGATATTGTAGTTTATTGCACTTGATCAGAAATGTTAAAGAAGAAATGACACTGATTTGTACCCCAACAAGAAAGCACTTACTTGAAATAACAACAGCTAGTGCCTTCTGTTGCAGTATTCATCAAGTGACAGAATGTCATACTTATAGTGTTGTACCAATTTAAGCCACCTGATAGTCAAAGTATCAAAGAAACCCTACAGAAAATCAATTCCTCTTATCCGGTGGGACACATTCACTTATTCATTCCCAACAGAAAGCACTTACTAATTTTAATTCAGGCAGTGCCTGTTTTGAGTTTGAATAACGTGACATCAGAGCTGCATAATGCCTTCACAAAAGTGGGACCTTGCCATTACACATTGGATAGTAATGTGCCACTTTAAAAGCGGATAGATCTGGACTCTCTGATCAACTCATTCATTACATTTCAAAATCTAACAAATGTATTTCAGAAATATTTCTGCTATCATAAATCTGAGAATGTCCCTGACTTCTATTAATTCCTGAGAGTACAAGTCTTTTTGTTGAAGTCTTCAGGCTTTGATTTTCAAAGGAAGTTAAACATACCAGGAATTAGCAGAAATCAGAAACATAAAATAGTGCCCTTTTTTTTTATTACGGATAATACAACTGGTATTCTTGCACATGGCATTTTGAAACCCTTTCAGTGTTATTAAGCTATAAATAGCTACATCTTCATTTACTCTAGCGAGTTTGAATTTTTATACAATCTTTCTAGACTAAAAGAAACTTTGCCTCTGATCTGTACAAAAACAAGAAACCACTTACTGGAAACTTGAACAGCTAGTGCCCTTCTTTCAAAACTCAACACATGCCAGAAACTTACTTTGGCCTCTGACAATTTCTCTTCAAAATCTTTTCTTCAAAATGTCTCAGCAGTCTCTCTTGATGAAAGTGTACTTCATGACCTTGTTGGTGTTCCAACTGATCTGAGGTCCTTGTTTTAGAGCAGAACTACTTATAGGGCCTCTTCATTCTAGAATGATCAGCTGGCAGTTGGTAGTCCCTCCACTTTTTTCACCACTTTACACCTTCAACTGATCAGCTAGCAGTTTGTAGTCCCTCCATTTTTCTCACCACTTACAGCTTCAACTGCACTTCAAGGGCCTCTAATCTGCTTACAGGATTAGAGGTAATGTGATGATGTCAAAAGACATTTAATTTGTACTGATTTATTTCAAATTGTTACTCAGAATTACTTTACAAAAATATATCCTGAATTATTAATCTCTATTTAATATCAAAACGCAGCTCTAGGGACCATAGATACTTTGAAATTGTGTGCCGTTTATGTCACTGGATAGTAAAAGCATAATAAATGTTATGACACTGAGATCAGCAATCTTCAGTGAGTCAAGTCTCTCAATAAAACATAGAAAAATTGCTTCTCACTAATTTTAGGAAATTCTATGTCTCTTTTGGAGTTTGAGATGTATGCAAAAGAATGGATGCCTTCCTAAAATATCATCTAGCATCTAAATAGCAGATAAACTTAAGTCACTAAAACGGAAAAAATGGTAACATTTTGAACAGCCTGTTCTTCACAGTGCTCAGCAGACATCAGAAGCATGAGCTACAGAAATTGCATGAGTATACCAATGTGATGGTGAACCTACAGCACTATAAAAATTTAATACACAACAGATCCCCATATCAATCTGACTGGGAACACTTACTCTTACCTCAAAAAGGAAACACTGGCTAATTTTAGCAGGCAGTGTAGCAGTCTTACTTGTAGAATAGGGCTCCATCTCTCACACAGAAAGGAATGAGAAAGGAAATATCTTGGGATGCTTCTGTGTTTCTGTTTTGTTATTCATGGGTGTTTTCCACGTATCCATACCACAACAAGAAAGCACTTACTGCTTTAGTTACCAGAAAGTGCATTTGGTGGAGTATGGATAGTGCACCAAATCAAAGTACTTTGCTGTGTAAAAGGAATCCATCCCTATCTCAGTTTTACAATTTTGAAATGAACCTCACATCACGGGACAAGTAGCGATGTAACATTTGTCATTGGACACAGTTATAGATGGATACATTTTGAGAGTGAAGAATGTCTGAGCAGGATTTCCCTAGCATAAAGCACTTACTGTTTTGAAGATAAGCAAAGTGCTCATGTCAGGCTGAAACCTGGTATCGATCTACAAGCTTGATATTGTAGTTCACTGCAGCTGCCATGAAATGCAAAAGAAGAAATGGAGCTGATTTGTGCCCCAACAAGAAAGCACTTACTTGAAATAAAAACAGCTAGTGCATACTGTTGAAGTACTCATCAAGGGACAGAAATCATACTTCTACTACTGGATCAATTTAGGCCATCTGATATTCAAAGTTTTAAACAAGCCGTTAAGAAGATCTGTTCAGCTTCTCAGTAGGTCCATATACACATATTCCTACCCCAACAAAGAATCACTTACTAATTTTAATACAGGTAGTGCCTCTATTGGAGTATGAATAAAGTGGCAGCAGTACAGCAAAGACCTTCAGCGAAATAGGACTCTGTTGTTACACATTTTGAAAAAGCTACCTGTTTCTTCTTCAATTCCAAAATTGTACCAGTTTTTACTTGTACACTAGGGCTCCATCTATCACACATGATCCATTTTGAAAAAGAAAACATCTTAACATTCTTTTTTTTCTTTTTTATCGATAGGTGTGTTCCGCAGCTACAATCCATTAAGAAAGCACTTACTGCTTTTACTTACCAGAAAGAGCAATTGGTGGAGTATGGATATTGTGGCAGCAAATCAAAATATCTTGTTGATTAAAAGAAATTAACCCATCCCACTAAGTTTTGTAATTTGAAAATGCACTACACATCTCAGGACAGCTAGCATTAAAACATTTGTCCTTGGATGCATTGGTTGTTGATGGGACATTTCAAGAGTTAAGATTATTAGTAGTGTTAAACCCAATATAAAGCACTTATGGTATTGAAAGTATATATAGTGCTTATGTCAGGATGAATGCTGGTGTGCATCTTTCCAGCATGATATTGTAGTTTATTCCACTTGATCAGAAAGGTTAAAGAAGAAATGACACTGATTTGTACCCCAACAAGAAAGAACTTACTTGAAATAACAACAGCTAGTGCCTTCAGTTGCAGTATTCATCAAGTGACAGGAATGTCATACTTATAGTGTTGTACCAATTTAGCCACCTGATAGTCAAAGTATCAAAGAAACCCTACAGAAAATCAATTCCTCTATCCTCGGTGGGGACACATTCACGTATTCATTCCCCAACAGAAAGCACTTACTAATTTTAATTCAGGCAGTGCCTGTTTTGGAGTTTGAATAACGTGACATCAGAGCTGCATAATGCCTTCACAAAAGTGGGACCTTGCCATTACATATTGGATAGTAATGTGCCACTTTAAAAGCGGATAGATCTGGACTCTCTGATCAACTCATTCATTACATTTCAAAATCTAACAAATGTATTTCAGAAATATTTCTGCTATCATAAATCTGAGAATGTCCCTGTACTTCTATTAATTCTAGAGAGTACAAGTTTTTTTTGTTGAAGTCTTCAGGCTTTGATTTTCAAAGGAAGTTAAATATACCAGGAATTAGCGAAATCAGAAACATAAAATAGTGCCCTTTTGTTTTTATTACGGGATAATACAACTGGTATTCTTGCACATGGCATTTTGAAACCCTTTCAGTGTTATTAAGCTATAAATAGCTACATCTTCATTTACTCCTAGCCGAGTTTGAATTTTTATACAATCTTTCTAGACTAAAAGAAACTTTGCCTCTGATCTGTACTAAAACAAGAAACCACTTACTGGAAACTTGAATAGCTAGTGCCCTGTCTTTCAAAACTCAACACATGCCAGAAACTTACTTTGGCCTCTGACAATTTCTCTTCAAAATCTTTTCTTCAAAATGTCTCAGCAGTCTCTCTTGATGAAAGTGTACCTTCATGACCTTGTTGGTGTTCCAACTGATCTGAGGTCCTTGTTTTAGAGCAGAACTACTTATAGGGCCTCTTCATTCTAGAATGATCAGCTGGCAGTTGGTAGTCCCTCCCACTTTTTTCACCACTTTACACCTTCAACTGATCAGCTAGCAGTTTGTAGTCCCTCCCATTTTTCTCACTACTTTACAGCTTCAACTGCACTTCAAGGGCCTCTAATCTGCTTACAGGATTAGAGGTAATGTGATGATGTCAAAAGACATTTAATTTGTACTGATTTATTTCAAATTGTTACTCAGAATTACTTTACAAAATATATCCTGAATTATTAATCTCTATTTAATATCAAAACGCAGCTCTAGGGACCGATAGATACTTTGAAATTGTGTGCTGTTTATGTCACTGGATAGTAAAAGCATAATAAATGTTATGACACTGAGATCAGCAATCTTCAGTGAGTCAGAGTCTCTCAATAAAACACAGAAAAAATTGTTCCTCACTAATTTTTAGGAAATTTGTCTCCTTTTGGAGTTTGGAGATGTACGCAAAGAATGGATGCCTTCCCTAAAATATCATCTTAGCATCTAAATAGCAGATAAACTTAAGTCACTAAAATAGGAAAAAATGGTAACATTTTGAACAGCCTGTTCTTCACAGTGCTCAGCAGACATCAGAAGCATGAGCTACAGAAATTGCATGAGTATACCAATGTGATGGTGAACCTACAGCACTATAAAAATTCTAATACACAACAGATCCCCCATATCAATCTGACTGGGAACACTTACTCTTACCCAAAAGGAAACACTGACTAATTTTAGCAGGCAGTGTAGCAGTCTTTACTTGTAGAATAGGGCTCCATCTCTCACACAGAAAGGAATGAGAAAGGAAATATCTTGGGATGCTTCTGTGTTTCTTGTTTTGTTATTCATGGGTGTTTTCTCACGTATCCATACTATAACAAAAAGCACTTACTGCTTTAGTTACCAGAAAGTGCATTTGGTGGAGTATGGATAGTGGTACCAAATCAAAGTACCTTGCTGTGTAAAAGGAATCCATCCCCATCTCAGTTTTACAATTTTGAAATGAACCTCACATCAGGGACAAGTAGCGATGTAACATTTGTCATTGGACACAGTTATAGATGGATACATTTTCGAGAGTGAAGAATGTCTGAGCAGGATTTCCTAGCATAAAGCACTTACTGTTTTGAAGATAAGCAAAGTGCTCATGTCAGGATTGAAACCTGGTATCGATCTCACAGCTTGATATTGTAGTTCACTGCAGCTGCCATGAAATGCAAAAGAAGAAATGGAGCTGATTTGTGCCCCCAAACAAGAAAGCACTTACTTGAAATAAAACAGCTAGTGCATACTGTTGAAGTACTCATCAAGGGACAGAAATCATACTTCTACTACTGGATCAATTTAGGCCATCTGATATTCAAAGTTTTAAACAAGCCTTAGAAGATCTGTTCAGCTTTCCTCAGTAGGTCACATACACATATACCCTACCCCAACAAAGAATCACTTACTAATTTTAACACAGGTAGTGCCTCTATTGAGTATGAATAAAGTGGCAGCAGTACAGCAAAAGACCTTAGCAAATAGGACTCTGTTGTTACACATTTGAAAAAGCTACCTGTTTCTTCTTCAATTCCAAAAATTGTACCAGGTTTCACTTGTACACTAGGGCTCCATCTATCACACATGATCCATTTTGAAAAGAAAACATCTTAACATTCTTTTCTCTCTCTTTTATCGATAGGTGTGTTCCAAGAAGCCACAATCCATTAAGAAAGCACTTACTGCTTTACTTACCAGAAAGAGCAATTGGTGGAGTATGGATATTGTGGCAGCAAATCAAAATATCTTGTTGATTAAAAGAAATTAACCCTATCCCCACTAAGTTTTGTAATTTGAAAATGCACTACACATCTCAGGACAGCTAGCATTAAAACATTTGTCCTTGGATGCATTGGTTGTTGATGGGGACATTTCAAGAGTTAAGATTATTAGCAGTGTAAAACCCAATATAAAGCACTATCGTATTGAAAGTATATATAGTGCTTATGTCAGGATGAATGCTGGTGTCATCTTTCAGCAGCATGATATTGTAGTTTATTCCACTTGATCAGAAAGTTAAAGAAGAAATGACACTGATTTGTACCCCAACAAGAAAGAACTTACTTGAAATAACAACAGCTAGTGCCTTCTAGTTGCAGTATTCATCAAGGTGACAGGAATGTCATACTTTATAGTGTTAAACCAATTTAAGCCACCTGATAGTCAAAGTATCAAAGAAAACCCTACAGAAAATCAATTCCTCTATCCTCGGTGGGATACATTCAATGTATTCATTCCCAACAGAAAGCACTTACTAATTTTAATTCAGGCAGAGCCTGTTTTGGAGTTTCGAATAACGTGACATCAGAGCTGCATAATGCCTTCACAAAAGTGGGACCTTGCCATTACACATTGGATAGTAATGTGCCACTTTAAAAAGCGGATAGATCTGGACTCTCTGACAACTCATTCATTACATTTCAAAATCTAACAAATGTATTTCAGAAATATTTCTGCTATCATAAATCTAGAGAATGTCCCCTACATTTATTAACCTCACGAAGAGTACAAGTCTTTTTTGTTGAAGTCTTGAGCTTTGATTTCAAAGGAAGTTAAACATACCAGAACTGAGAAATCAGAAACATAAATAGTGCCCTTTTGTTTTATTATGGATAATATAACTGGTATTCTCCTGCACATGGCATTTTGAAACCCTTTTCAGTGTTATTAAGCTATAAATAGTTACATCTTCATTACTCCTAGCCGAGTTTGAATTTTTACAATCTTCTAGACTAAAAGAAACTTTGCCTCTGATCTGTACAAAAAACAAGAAACCACTTACCGGAAACTTGAACAGCTAGTGCCCTGTCTTTCAAAACTCAACATGTACAGAAACTTACTGGCACATAACAATTTCCCTTCAAATCTTTCTTTCAAAATGTCTCAGCAGTCTCTTATGAGAAAGTGTACCTTCAATGACTTGTTGGTGTTCCAGACTGATCTGAGGTCCTGTTTTAGAGCAGAACTACTTATAGGCCTCTTCATTTCAGAATGACTAGCTGGCAGTTGGTAGTCCCTCCTACTTTTCCACCACTTACACCTTCAACTGATCTTGCTAGCAGTTTGTAGTCCTCCCATTTTTCTCACCACTTTACAGCTTCAACTGCACTTCAAGGGCCCTTAATCTGCTTACAGGATTAGAGGTAATGTGATGATGTCAAAGACATTTAATTTGTACTGATTTATTTCAAATTGTTACTCAGAATATTTTACAAAAAAATATCCTGAATTATTAACTCTATTTAATATCAAACGCAGCTCTAGGGACTGATAGATACTTTGAAATGAGCCATGTATGTCACTGGATAGTAAAAGCATAATAAATGTTATGGACACTGAGATCAACAATCTTCAAAGAGTCAGAGTCTTCAATAAAACATAAAAAATTGCTCTCACTAATTTTTAGGAAATTCTATGTCTCTTTTTGGAGTTTGGAGATGTACGAAAAGAATGGATGCCTTCCTAAAATATCATCTAGCATCTAAATAGCAAGATAAACTAGAAGTCACTAAAACAGGAAAAATGGTAACATTTTGAACAGCCTGTTCTTCACAGTGCTCAGCAGACATCAGAAGCATGAGCCACAGAAATTGCATGAGTATACCAATGTGATGGTGAACCTATAGACTATAAAATTCTAATACACAAATAGATCCCCCGATATCAATCTGTATTGGGAACACTTACTTACCTGAAAAAAGGAAACACTGACCAATCTTAGCAGGAGCAGTCAGTCTTTACTTGTAGAATAGGGCTCCATCTCTCACAGAAAGAAAGAGAAAGAAATATCTTGGGATGCTTCTGTGTTTCTGTTTTGATATTTCATAAAGGTGTTTTCCACGTATCCATACTATTAATAAGAAAGCACTACTGCTTTAGTTACCAGAAAGTGCATTTGGTGGAGTATGGATAGGCGACAATCAAATCAAAGTACCTTGCTGTGTAAAAGGAATCCATCCCCATCTCAGTTTCATAATTTGAAATGAAACTCACATCACCGGGACAAGTAGCTATGTAACATTTGGTCATTGGACACGTTATAGATGGATACATTTCGAGAGGAAGAATGTCTGAGCAGGATTTCTAGCATAAAGCACCCACTGTTTTGAAGATAAAAAAAGTGATCATGTCAGGCTTGAAACCTGGTATCATCGACACAGCTTGATATTGTAGTTCACTGCATGCTATGAAATGCAAAAGAAGAAATGGAGCTGATTTGGTGCCCCAACAAAGAAAGCACTTACTTGAAATAAAACAGCTAGTGCATACTGTTGAAGTACTCAATCAAGGACAGAAATCATACTTACTACTGAATAATTTAGGCTATCTGATAGTCTAAAGTTTAAAAAAGCCATAAAAAGATCTGTTCAGCTTCCTCAGTAGGTCACATACATACATTACCTACCCCAACAAAGAATCACTTACTTAATTTTAATACAGGTAGTGCCTCTATTGGAGTAGGAATAAAGTGGCAGCAAGAACACAAAGACCTTCAGCGAAATAGGACTCTGTTGTTACATACTTCTGAAAAAAGCTACCTGTTTCTTCTTCAACTCCAAAATTGTACCAGGTTTTACTTGTACACTAGGGCTCCATCTATCACACGACGATCCATTTTGAAAAAGAAAACATCTTAACATTCTTTTCTCTTCTCTTTTTTATCGATAAGTGTGTTCATGAAGCCACAATCCATTAAGAAAGCACTTACTGCTTTACTTACCAGAAGAGCAATTGGTGGAGTATGGATATTGTGGCAGCAAATCAAAATATCTTGTTGATTAAAAGAAATTAACCCTCTATCCCACTAAGTTTTGTAATTTGAAATGCACTACACATCTCATAGGACAGCTAGCATTAAAACATTTGTCCTTAGATGCACCTTATTGATGGGGACATTTCAAGAGTTAGATTATGAGGTTAAACCCAATATAAAGCAATTTAAGGTATTGAAAGTATATATAGTATTATGTCAGGATGAATGCTGGTGTGCATCTTTCCAGCATGATATTGTAGTTTATTCCACTTGATCAGAAAGGTTAAAGAAGAAATGACACTGATTTGTACCTAACAAGAAAGAACTTACTTGAAATAACAACAGCTAGTGCCTCTAGTTGCAGTATATCTAACAAGTGACAGAAAGCATACTTATAGTGTTGTACCAATTTAAGCCAACCTGATAGTCAAAGTATCAAAGAAACCCTACAGAAAATCAATTCCTCATCCTCAGGGACACATCACGCATTCATTCCCCAACAGAAAGCAAATTTACAATTTTAATTCAGGAAAATGCCTGTTTGGAGTTTGAATAACGTGACATCAGAGCTGCATAATGCCTTCACAAAAGTGGGACCTTGCCATTACACATTGGATAGTATGTGCCACTTTAAAAGCGGATAGATCTGGACTCTGATCAACTCATTCATTACATTTCAAATCTAACAAATGTATTCAGAAATATTTCTGCTATCATAAATCTGAGAATGTACCTGCATTTATTAATTCCTGAGAGTACAAGTCTTTTTATTGAAGTCTTCAGGCTTTGATTTTCAAGGAAGTTAACATACCAGGAATTAGAAGAAATCAGAAACATAAATATGCCTTTTGTTTTATTACGGATAATACAACTGTATTCTTGCACATGGCACTTTGAAACCTTTCAGTGTTATAGCTATAAATAGCTACATCTTCATTTACTCTAATTAGTTTGAATCTTTATACAATCTTCTAGACTAAAAGAAACTTAACCTCTGATCTGTACAAAACAAAAACACTACTGGAAACTTGAACAGCTAGTGCCTGTCTTCAAAACTCAACACATCCCAGAAACTTACTTTGGCCTCTGACAATTTCTTCAAAATCTTTTCTTCAAAATGTTCAGCAGTCTCTCTTGATAAGTGTACCTTCATGACTTGCGGTGTTCCAGCTGATCTGAGGTCCTTGTTTGAAACAGAACTACTTATAGGGCTCTTCATTCTAGAATGATCAGCTGGCAAGTTGGTAGCCCTCCCACTTTTTCACCACTTTACAATTAACGATCAGCCAGCAGTTGTAGTCCCACCCATTTTCTCCCACTTTACAGCTTCAACTGCACTTCAAGGGCCTCTAATCATTACAGGATTAGAGGTAATGGATGATGTCAAAAGACATTTAATTTGTACTGATTTATTTCAAATATACTAGAATTACTTCACAAAATATATCCTGAATTATTAATCTATTTAATATCAAAACGCAGAAGCTCTAGGGACGATAGATACTTAAAATTAAAATTTATGTCACTGGATAGTAAAGCATAATAATGCTATACACCAAGATCAGCAATCTCAGTGGTCAAGGATCTCAATAAAACCAGAAAAAATTGCTCCCACTAATTTAGAAATTTATGTCTCTTTGAGTTTGGAGATGCATAAAAGAATGGATGCTTCCTAAAATATCATCTAGCATCTAAATAGCAGATAAATTAATAATAAAACGAAAAAAATGGCAACATTTGAACAGCCTGTTAACCACAGTGCTCAGCAGACACCAGAAGCATGAGCTACAGAAATTGCATGAGCATACCAATATGATGGCAAACCCACAGCACTATAAAATTCTAATACCACAGATCCCCCCATATCAATCGGCTGAGACACTTACTCTTACAAAACACCGGCTAATTTTAGCAGGCAGGAGATCTTTATAGAATAGGGCTCCATCTTCACAGAAAGGAATGAAAGGAAATATCTTGGGATGTTTGTGTTTCTGTTTTATTAGTCTAGGTGTTTCCACGATCCATACCACAACAAGAAAGCACTTACTGCTTTAGTTACCAGAAAGCATTTGGTGGAGTATGGAAAGGGCACCAAATCAAAGTACCTTGCTGTGTAAAGGAATCCATCCCATCTCAGTTTTACAATTTTGAAATGAACTCACATCACGGAAAACAGCGATGTACATTTGTATTGACACAGTTATAGATGGATACATTGAGAGTGAAGAATGTCCAAACAGGATTTCCTAAACTTGGCACTGTTTTGAAGATAAGCGCTCATGTAGCGAAACCTGAATCGATCTACACAGCTGATATTGTAGTTCACTGCAGCTGCCATGAAATGCAAAAAAAGAAACGGAGTGACCCAAAAAGAAAACACTACTTGAAATAAAACAGCTAGATTACACTGTTGAAGTATCATCAGGACAGAAATCATACTTACTACTGACCAATTTAGGCAATCTGATATTCAAAGTTTAAAAAGCCGTTGAAGATCTGTTCAGCTTTCTCGTAGGTCACATACACATATTCCTACCCCAAAGAATCACACTAATTTTAACACAGGTACCTCTATTGGAGTATGAATAAAGTAGCAGCAGACAACAAAACCTAAAGGAAGAGACTCTATTGTTACACATTTCTGAAAAAGCTACCTGTTTCTTCTTCAATTCAAAATTGTACTAGTTTTCACTTGTACACTAGGGCTCCATCTATCAACACATGATCCATTTCAAAAAAGAAAAACTTAACATTCTTTTCTTTTTTATCGACAGGTAGCACAAAGCCACAATCCATTAAGAAAGCACCTACCGCTGCTTACCAGAAGAGCAATTGGTGGAGTATGGATACGTGGCAGCAAATCAAATATCTTGTTGATTAAAAAAGGAACTTATCCCACTAAGTTTGTAATTTGAAAATGCACTACACATCTCAGGACAGCTAGCATTAAACATTTGTCCTTGGATGCATTGGTTGTTGATGGGGACATTCAAGGTTAAGATTATAGCAGTGTTAAACCCAATATAAAGCAATTATGGTATAGAAAGTATATATAGTGCTTATGTAGGATGAATGCTGGTGCATCTTCCAGCATGATATTGTAGTTTATTCCACTTGATCAGAAAGGTTAAAGAAGAAATGACTGATTTGAAACCCAACAAGAAAAAAACTTACTTGAAATAACAACAGCTAGAGCCTTCAGTTGCAGTATTCATCAAGTGACAGAATGTCACTTATAGTGTTGTACCAATTTAGCCACCTGAGAACAAGTATCAAAGAACTACAGAAAATCAATTTATCCTCGGTGGACACATTCAGTATTCATTCCCAACAGAAAGCACTTACAATTTTAATTCAGGCAGTGCTGTTTTGGGTTGAATAACGTGACATCAAGAGCTGCATAATGCATACAAAGTGGACTTTGCCATTACACTGGATAGTACCCATTAAAAGCGGATAGATCTGGACTCTGATCAACCCATTCATTACATTTAGGAATCTAACAAATGTATTTCAGAAATATTTCTACTTAATAAATCAGGAATGTCCCCACATCTATAAATCCTGAGTACAAGTCTTTTTTGTTGAAGTCTTCAGGCTTTGATTTTCAGGAAGTTAAACATACCAGGAATTAGCAATCAAAACATAAATAGTACCCTTTTGTTTTATTACGGATACAACTGTATTCTTGATGGCATTTTGAAACCTTTCAGTGTTATTAAGTATAAATAGCTACATCTTCATTTACTCCCAGCCGGCTTGAATTTTTATACAATCTTCAGACTAAAAAAAACCTCTGATCTGTACAAAACAAGAAACCAATTACTGGAAACTGGAACAGCTAGTGCCCCATCTTCAAACTCAATACATGCCAGAAACTTACTTTGGCCTCTGACAATTTCTCTTCCAAAATCTTTTCTTCAAAATGTCTCAACAAGATCTCTCTTGATGAAAGTAACACCTTCATGACCTTGTTGGTGTTCCAACTGATCAAGGTCCTTGTTTTAGAACAGAACTACTTATAAGGGCCTCTTCATTCTAGAATGATCACTGGCAGTTGGTAGTCCTCCACTTTTTTCACCACTTTACACCTTCAACTGATCAGCTAGCAGTTTGTAGTCCCTCCCATTTTTCTCCACCCTTTAGCTTCAACTGCACTCTCAAGGGCCTCCAATCTGCTTACAGGATTAGAGGTAATGCGATGATGACAAAGACATTTAATTTACGCACTTATTTCAAATTGTTACTCAAATTACTTTACAAAATATATCCTGAATTATTAATCTCTATTTAATATCAAAACGCAGCTCTAGGGGACCGATAGATACTTGCAAATTAAGATGCGCTTATGTCACTGGATAGTAAAAGCACATAAATGTTAAAGACACTGAGATCAAGCAATCTTCGGTGAGTCAGAATCTCCCAATAAAACACAAAAAAATTGCTCTCACCAATTTTGAGGAAATTCTATGTCTCTTGCAGGTTTGGAGATATGCAATGCAAAAGAATGGATGCCTTCCTAAATATCATCTAGCATCTAAATAGCAGATAAACTTAAGTCACTAAAACAGGGAAAAAAGCTGACATTTGAACAGCCTATTCTTCACAGTGCTCAGCAGACACCAAACATGAGCCAGAAATTGCATGAGTATACCATGTGATGGTGAACCTACAGCACTATAAAATTCTAATACACAACAGACCCATATCAATCTGACTGAACACTTACATCTTGCAAAAGGAAACACTGGCTAATTTTAGCAGTGTACACAGTCTTTACTTGTAGAGAATAGGGCTCATCTCTCACAGAAAGGAATGAGAAGGAAATATCTTGGGATGCTTCTCATGTTTCTGTTTTATTATTCATGGGTGATTCCACGTATCCATACCACAACAAGAAAGCACTTACTGTTTAGTTACCAGAAAGTGCATTTAGGTGGAGTATGGATAGTGCGACATAAATCAAAGACCTTGTGTGTAAAGAATCATCCCATCTCAGTTTTACAATTTTGAAATGAACCTCATCACGGGACAAGTAGCGATGTAACATTTGTCATTGGACACAGTTATAGATGGATACAGTTCGAGGAGTGAAGAATGTCAGAGCAGGTTCCCTAGCATAAAGCACTTACTGTTTTGAAGATAAGCAAAGTACTCATGTCAGGCTGAAACCTGGAATCGATCTACACAGCTTGATATTGTAGTAATTCCTGCAGCTACCATGAAATGCAAAAGAAGAAATGGAGCTGATTTGTAGCCCCAACAAGAAAGCACTTACTTGAAATAAAAACAGCTGAGTGCATACTGTTGAAGTACTCATCAAGGGACCAGAAATCATACTTCTACTACTGGATCAATTTGGCATCTGATATTCAAAGTTTAAACAAACCGTTAAAGAAGATCTGTTCAGCTTTCCTCAGTAGGTCACATACACATATTCCACCCCAACAAAAGAATCACTTACTAATTTTAACACAGGTAGTGCCTCTATTGGAGTATGAATAAAGGGCAGCAGTACAGCAAAGACCTCAACGAAATAGGACTCTGTTGTTACACATTTCAGAAAAAACTACCTGTTTCTTCTTCAATTCAAAATGACACCAGGTTTTACTTACACTAGGGACTCCATCTATCACATGATCCATTTTGAAAAAAAGTGCCATCTTATTCTTTTCTTTCTCTTTTTAACTCGATAGGTGTGTTCACATAAGCCACAATCCATTAAGAAAGCACCACTGCTTTACTTACCAGAAAAAGCAATTGGTGGAGTATAGATAATGTGGCAGCAAATCAAAAATATCTTGTTGATTAAAGAAATTAACCCCATCCCACTAAGTTTTGTAATTTGAAAATGCACTACACATCTCAGGACAGCTAGTATTAAAACATTTGTCCTTGGATGCATTGGTTGTTGATAGGGACATTTCAGAGTTAAGATTATTAGCAGTGTTAAACCCAATATAAAGCACTTATGGTATTGAAAGTATATATAGTGCTTATGTCAGGATGAATGCTGGAGTGCATCTTTCCAGCATGATATTATAGTTTATTCACTTGATCAGAAAGGTTAAGAAAGAAATGACACTGATTTGTACCCCTAACAAGAAAGAACTTACTGAAATAACAACAGCTAGTGCAAACAGATGCAGTATCTCATCAAGTGACAGGAATGTCATACTTATAGTGTCAGCCAATTTAAGCCACCTGATAGTCAAGTATCAAAGAAACCCTACAGAAAATCAATTCCTCTATCCCGGTGGGATAATTCACGTATTCATTCCCCAACGAGAAAGCACTTACAATTATAATTCAGGCAGTGCCTGTTTTGGAGTTGAATAACGTGACATCAAACTGCATAATGCCTTCACAAAAGTGGGACCTTGCCATTACACATTGGATAGTAATGTGCCACTTTAAGCGGATAGATCTGGACTCTCTGATCAACTCATCCATTACATTTCAAATCTAACAAATGTATTTCACAAATATTTCGCTATCATAAATCTGAGAATATACGTACTTCTATTAATTCCTGAGGTACAAGTCTTTTTGTTGAAGTCTTCAGGCTTTGATTTTCAAAGGTTAAACATACCAGGAATTATCAAGAAATCAGAAACATAAAATAGTGCCCTTTTGTTTTATTACGGATAATACAACTGTATTCTTGCACATGGCATTTTGAAACCCTTTCCAGTGTTATTAAACTATAAATAGCTACATCTTCATTTACTCCTAGCGAGTTTGAATTTTATACAATCTTTCTAGACTAAAAGAAACTTGCTCTAGTCTGTACAAAAACAAGAAACCACTTACTGGAAACTTGAACAACTAGGTGCCCTCTCTCAAAACTCAACACATGCAGAAAACTTACTTTGGCCTCTGACAATTTCCTTCAAATCTTTTCTTCAAAATGTCTCAGCAGTCTCTTGATGAAAGTGTACCTTCATGACCTTGTTGGTGTTCCAACTGATCTGAGGTCCCTTGTTTTGAAACAGAACTACTTATAGGGCCTCTTCATTCTAGAATGCAAGCTGGCAGTTGGTAGTCCTCACACTTTTCACCACTTTACACCTTCAACTGACTCAGCTAGCGGTTTGTAGTCCCTCCCATTTTTCTCACACCACTACAGCTTCAACTGCACTCTCAGGGCCTCTAATCTGCTTACAGGATTAGAGGTAATGTGATGATGTCAAAGACATTTAATTTGTACTGATTTATTTCAAATTGTTACTCAGAATTACTTTACAAAATATATCCTGAATTATTAATCTCTATTTAATATCAAAAGCGCAGCTCTAGGGACTGATAGATACTTTGAAATTGTGTGCGTTTATGTCACTGGATAGTAAAAGCATAATAAATGTTATGACACTGAGATCAACAATCTTCAGTGAGTCAGAGTCTCTCAATAAAACACAGAAAAAGAATTGCTCTCACTAATTTTAGGAAATTCTATGTCTCTTTGGAGTTTGAGATGTACGAAAAGAATGGATGCCTTCCTAAAATATCATCTAGCATCTAAATAGCAGATAAACTTAAGTCACTAAAACAGGAAAAATGGTAACATTTTGAACAGCCTGTTCTTCACAGTGCTCAGCCCAGACATCAGAAGCATGAGCTACAGAAATTGCATGGAGTATACCAAAATGTGATGGTGAACCTACAGCACTATAAAAATTCTAATACACACAGATCCCCATATCAATCTGACTGGGAACACTTACTCTTACCCAAAAAGAAACATGACTAATTTTAGCAGGCAGTGTAGCAGTCTTACTTGTAGAATAGGGCACCAATCTCTACACAGAAAGAAGGACAGAAAGGAAATATCTTAGGATGCTTCTGTTTCTGTTTTTATTCATAGGTGTTTCCACGTATCCATACCACAACAAAGCACCTGCTTTAGTTACAGAAAGTGCATACAGTGGAGTATGGATAGTCGACACAAATCAAAGTACCTTGCTGTGTAAAGAATCCATCCATCTCAGTTTCAAATTTGAAATGAACCTCACATCACGGGACAAATGCCGATGTAACATTTGTCATTGGACACAGTTATAGATGGATGTTTAGAGTGAAAATGTCTGAGCAAGTTCCCTAGCAAAAAACTTACTGTTTTGAAGATAAGCAAAAGTGCTCATCAGGCTGAAACCTGGTATCGATCTACAACGTGTGTAGTTCACTGCAGCTGCCAGAGAAAAAAATGGAGCGATTTGACTTTAACAAGAAAGCACTTACTTGAAATAAAACAATGGTGCATACTGTTGAAGTACTCATAAGGACGATCATCGCCTACTACTGGATAAATTTAGGCAATCAGTATTCAAAGGTTTTAAACAAGCAGTTAAGAAGATCATTCAGAAAAACTCAGTAGGTCACATACATTTCTACAAACAAGAATCCTTACTAATTTTAACACAGATGGTACTCTATTGGAGTATGAATAAAGTGGCGGCAGCAAGACAACAAATAGGACTCTGTTGACACACATTCTGAAAACTACCTGTTTCTTCTTCAATTCAAAATTATACAAGTTTTCTTGTACACTAGAACTCCATCTATCACACATGATCCATTTTGAAAAGAAAACTGTAACATTCTTTCTTTCTTTTTATCGATAAAGTGGCGTTCCCAAAACACAATCCATTGAAAGCACCTACTGACTAACCAGAAAAACAAATGGTGAGTATGGATATTGTGGCAACAAATCAATCTTGTTGATTAAAAAATTATCCCACTAAGGTTTGTAATTTGAAATGCTACACATCTCAGGACAGCTAGCATTAAAACATTTGTCCTTGGATGCATTAGTTCGATGATAGGGACATTTCAGTTAAGATTATTAGCAGTATTAAACCCAATATAAGCACTTATGGTATTAAAGCTATATAGTGCTTATGTCAGGATGAATGCTGGTGTGCATCTTTCAACTGATATTATGGTTATTCACTTGATCAGAGGTTAAAAAGAAATGACACTGTTGTACCCCAACAAGAAGAACTTACTTGAATAACAACAACTAGTGCCTTCAGATTGCAGTAGCCATCAAGTGACGGAATGCAACCATATAGTGTTGAACCAATTTGCAACCTGATGTCAAGTATCAAAACCTGAAAATCAATTCTCTATCCTCAATGGGGACACATTCCGTATTCATTCACAAGAAAGCACACCAATTTTAATTCAGGCGGTGCTACGGGAAGTTGAATAATGACATCAGACTACATAATGCCTTCACAAAGTGGGACCTGCCACTACATTGGATAATATGTGCCGCAGCGGATGATCTGGACTCTGATCAACTCATTATTACTTTCAAAATCTAACAAATGTTTCAAAATATTTCTGCTATCATAATCTGAAAGTCCCCATACTTTAATAAACCTGAGTACAAGTCATTTTGTTGAAGTCTTCAGGCTTTGATTTTCAAGTTAAACATACCAATTATGAAATCAGAAACATAAATAATTTTGTTTTTATTACGGATAATACAACTAGTATTCTTGCTAGCATTTGAAACACTAAGTATTATTAAGCTATAAATCTACATCTTCATTACTCTAGCAGTTTGAATTTTTATACAATCTTAGACTAAAGAAACTTTGCCTCTGATCTGTACAAAACAAAACCACTTACCAGAACTTGAACAACTAGTGCCCTGTCTTTCAAAACTCAACATGCGAAACTTACTTTGGCCTCTGACAATTTCCTTAAAATCTTTTCTTCAAAATCTCAGCAGTCTCTTGATGAAGTGTACCTTCATGACCTTGTTGGTGTTCCAGCCCCAGGAGTCCTTGTTTCGACAGAACACTTATAGGCCTCTTCATTCTAGAATGATCAGCTGGCAGTTAGTGATCCTCACACTTCCCACTTTACCTTCAACTGATCAGCTAGCAGTTGTAGTCCACCATTTTCTCACCTTTACAGCTTCAACTGCACTCTCAAGGGCCTCAATGCTTACAGGATGAGGTATGTGATGATGTCAAGACATTGATGCACGTTATTTCAAATTGTTACCAAATTACTACAAAATATCCTAGTTATTAATCTCTAGCTAATATCAAAAGCAGCTCAGGACAGTAGACACTTTGAAATTGTGTACATGTCACTGATAGTAAAAGCATAATAAATGTTGACACAGGATCAGCAATCTTCAGTGGTCGAGTCTCAATAAAACACAGAAAAAATGATCTCACTAATTTTGCAGTCTATATCTCTTTACAGGTTGAGATGTCACATAAAGATGGATACCTTCCTAAAATATCATCTAGCATCAATGCAGATAAACAAGTCACTAAAACAGGAAAAAAATAAAACGACTGAACAACCTGTTAACACATGCTCAACCAACTCAAACATGAGCTACAGAAATTGCATAGTATACCAATGTGATGGTGAACCTACAGCATATAAAATTTAATACACAGATCCCCATATCAATCTGACTGAACACCTCTTACCCAAAAAGAAACACGGCTAATTTGCAGCAGTGCCAATCTTACTTAGAGAATAGGCTCATCTCACACAGAAAGATGAAAAGAAATATCTTGGGATACTTCTGTGTTTCTGTTTTATTATTCATGGGTGTTTTCCACGTATCCATACAACAAGAAAGCACTTACCAGCACAGTTACCAGAAAGTGCATTTGGTGGGTATGGATAGTCTACTTTACCAAATCAAAGTACCTTGCTGTAAAGGAAAGGTCCATCCCCATCTCAGTTTTACAATTTTGAAATAGACCTTCCACATCACGGGACAAGTAGCGATGTAACATTTTGTCATTGGACACAGTTATAGATGGATACATTTTCGAGAGTGAAGAATGTCTGAGCAAGATTTCCCTAGCACAAAGCACTTACTGTTTTGAGAGATAAACAAAGTGCTCATGTCAGGCTGGAACCTGGTATGCGATCTACACAGCTTGATATTGTAGTTCACTGAGCTGCCATGAAATGCAAAAAGAAGAAATGGAGCGATTTGTGCCCCCAACAAGAAAGCACTTACTTGAAATAAAAACAGCTAGTGCATACTGTTGAAGTACTCATCAAGGACAATCATACTTCTACTACTGGATCAATTTAGGCCATCTGATATTCAAAGTTTTAAACAAGCGTTAAGAGATCTGTTCAGCTTTCCTCCAGTAGGTCACGCACACATATTCCTACCCAACAAAGAATCACTTACTAATTTTAACACAGGTAGTGCCTCTATTGGAGTATAGAATAAGTGGCAGCAGTACAGCAAAGACCTTCAGCGAAATAGGACTCTGTTGTTACACTTTCTGAAAAAGCTACCTGTTTCTTCTTCAATTCAAAATTGTACCAGTTTTTTACTTGTACACTAGGGCTCCATCTATCACGCATGATCCATTTTTGAAAAGAAAACATCTTAACATTCTTTTCTTTCTCTTTTTTATCGATAGGTGTGTTCCATAAAGCCACAATCCATTAAAGAAAGCACCTGCTTGCTTACCAGAAAGAGCAATTGGTGGAGTATGGATATTGGCAGCAAATCAAAATATCTTGTTGATTACAAAGAAATTAACCCCATCCCACTAAGTTTGTAAATTTGAAATGCACTACACATCTCAGGACAGCTAGCATTAAAACATTTGTCCTTGGATGCATTGGTTGTTGATGGGGACATTTCAAGAGTTAAGATTATTAGCAGTGTTAAACCCAATATAAAGCACTTATGGTATTGAAAGTATATATAGTGCTTATGTCAGGATGAATGCTGGTGTGCATCTTTCCAGCATGATATTGTAGTTTATTCCACTTGATCAGAAAGGTTAAAGAAGAAATGACGCTGATTTGTACCCCAACAAGAAAGAACTTACACTTGAAATAACAACAGCTAGTGCCTTCAGTTGCAGTATTCATCAAGTGACAGGAATGTCATACTTATAGTGTTGTACCAATTTAAGCCACCTGATAGTCAAAGTATCAAAGAAACCCTACAGAAAATCAATTCCTCTATCCTCGTTGGACACATTCCGTATTCATTCCCCAACAGAAAGCACTTACAATTTTAATTCAAGGCAGTGCCTGTTTTGGAGTTGAATAACGTGACATCAGAGCTGCATAATGCCTTCACAAAAGTGGGACCTTGCCATTACATTGGATAGTAATGTGCCACTTTAAAGCGGATAGATCTACAGACTCTCTGAGTCAACTCATTCATTACATTTCAAAATCTAACAAATGTATTTCAAAATATTTCTACTATCATAAATCTGAGAATGTCCCGTACTTCCTATTAATTCCTGAGTACAAGTCTTTTTTGTTGAAGTCTTCAGGCTTTGATTTTCAAAGGAAGTTAAACATACCAGGAATTATCAGAAATCAAAACATAAAATAGTGCCCTTTTGTTTTATTCGGATAACACAACTGGTATTCTTGCCATGACATTTTGAAACCCTTTCAGTGTTATTAGCTATAAATAGCTACATCTTCATATACTCCTAGCAGAGGTTTGAATTTTTATACAATCTTTCCTAGACTAAAAACTTTGCCTCAGATCTGTACAAAACAAGAACCACTTACTGGACTTGCAGACAGCTAGTGCCCCTCTAACAAACTCAACTACATGCAGAAACTTACTTTGGCCTCTGACAATTTCCTTCAAAATCTTTTCTTCAAAATGTCTCAACAGTCTCTCTTGATGAAAGTGTACCTTCATGACCTTGTTGGTGTTCCAACTGATCTGAGGTCCTTGTTTAAAGCAGAACTACTTATAAGGCCTCTTCATTCTAGAATGATCAGCTGGCAGTTGGTGATCCCTCCACTTTTTCACCACTTTACACCTTCAACTGATCAGCTAGCAGTTTGAGCCTCCATTTTTCTCACCACTTTACAAGCTTCAACTGCACTCTCAGGGCCTCTAATCTGCTTACAGGATTAGAGGTAATGTGATGATGTCAAAAAGACATTTAATTTGTACTGATTTATTTCAAATTGTTACTCAAATTACTTTACAAAATATATCCTGGACAGTAATCTCTATTTAATATCGAAAAGACACAGACTCTAAGGGACCCGATAGATACTTTGAAATTGTGTGTCCGTTTATGTCACTGGATAGTAAAAGCATAATAAATGTTATGACACTGAGATCAACAATCTTCAGTGAAGTCAGAGTCTCTCAATAAAACACAGAAAAAATTGCTCTCACTAATTTTAGGAAATTCTATATGTCTCTTTTGGAGTTTGGAGATGTCACATACAAAAGAATGGATACCTTCCTAAAATATCATCTAGCATCTAAATAGCAGATAAACTTAAGTCACTAAAACGGGAAAAATGAGTAACATTTTGAGACAGCCTATTCTTCACAGTCTCAGCAGACATCAAAGCATGAGCTACAGAAATTGCATGAATATACCAATGTGATGGTGAACCTACAACACTATAAAATTCTAATACACAACAGATCCCCATATCAATCTGACTGAACACTTACTCTTACCCAAAAGAAACACTGGCTAATTTTAGCAGGCAGTGTAGCAATCTTACTTGTAGAATAGGGCTCCATCTCTCACACAAAAAAGAATGAGAAAAGGAAATATCTTGGGATAGCTTCTGTGTTTCTGTTTTAATTATTCATGGGTGTTTTCCACGTATCCATACCACAACAAGAAAGCACTTACTGCTTTGGTGACCAGAAAGTGCATTTGGTGGAGTATGGATAGTGCACTTACAAATCAAAGTACCCTTGCTGTGTAAAGGAATCCATCCCCATCTCAGTTTTACAATTTTGAAATGAACCTCACATCACGGACGACAAGTAGCGATGTAACATTTGTCATTGGACACAGTTATAGATGGATACATTTTGAAGTGAAGAATGTCTGAGCAGGATTTCCTAGCATAAAGCACTTACTGTTTTGAAGATAAGCAAAGTGCTCATGTCAGGCTGAAACCTGGTATCGATCTACACAGCTTGATATTGTAGTTCACTGCAGCTGCCATGAAATGCAAAAAGAGAAATGGAGACTGATTTGTGCCCCAACAAGAAAGCACTTACGTGAAATAAAACAGCTAGTGCATACTGTTGAAGTACTCATCAAGGGACAGAAATCAGCAGCTTCTACTACTGGATCAATTTAGGCCATCTGATATTCAAAGTTTTAAAACAAGCCGTTAGAAGAAGATCTGTTCAGCTTTCCTCAGTAGGTCACATCACATATTCCTACCCCAACAAAGAATCACTTACTAATTTTAACACAGGAGTTGCCTCTGTTGGAGTAAGATAAAGTGGCAGCAGTAACAGCAAAGACCTTCAGCGAAATAGGACTCTGTTGTTACACATTTCTGAAAAGCTACCTGTTTCTTCTTCAATTCCAAAATTGTGCCAGTTTTTACTTGTACACTAGGGGCTCCATCTATCACACATGATCCATTTTGAAAAGAAAACATCTTAACATTCTTTTCTTTCTCTTTTTTATCGATAGGTGTGTTCATAAAGACACAATCCATTAAGAAAGCACTTACTGCTTTGCTTACCAGAAAGAGCAATTGGTGGAGTATATGGATATTGTGGCAGCAAATCAAAAATATCTTGTTGATTAAAGAAATTAACCCCATCACTAAGTTTTGTAATTTGAAAATGCACTACACATCTCAGGACAGCTAGCATTAAAACATTTGTCCTTGGATGCATTGGTTGTTGATGGGGACATTTCAGAGATTAAGATTATTAGTGAGTGTTAAACCCAATATAAAGCACTTATAGGTATTGAAAGTATATATAGTGCTTATGTCAGGATGAATGCTGGTGTGCATCTTTCCAGCATGATATTGAGTTTATTCACTTGATCAGAAAGGTTAAAGAAGAAATGACCTTGATTTGTACCCCAACAAGAAAGAACTTACTTGAAATAACAACAGCTAGTGCCTTCAGTTGCAGTATTCATCAAGTGACAGAATGTCATACTTATAGTGTTGTACCAATTTAAGCCACCTGATAGTCAAAGTATCAAAGAAACCCTACAGAAAATCAGATTCCTCTATCCCTCAGTGGGACACATTCACTATTCATTCCCCAACAGAAGCACTTACCAATTTTAATTCAGGCAGTGCCTGTTTTGGAGTTGAATAACGTGACATCAGAGCTGCATAATGCCTTCACAAAAGTGGGACCTTGCCATTACATTGGATAGTAATGTGCCACTTTAAAGCGGATGAATCTGGACTCTCGATCAACTCATTCATTACATTTCAAAATCTAACAAATGTATTTCAGAAATATTTCTGCTATCATAAATCTGAGAATGTCCCGTACTTCTATTAATTCCTGAGTACAAGTCTTTTTTGTTGAAGTCTTCAGGCTTTGATTTTCAAAGGAAGTTAAACATACCAGGAATTAGCAGAATCAGAAACATAAAATAGTGCCCTTTTGATTTTATTACGGGATAATACAACTGGTATTCTTGCACATGGCATTTTGAAACCCTTTCAGTGTTATTAAGCTATAAATAGCTACATCTTCATTTACTCCTAGCGAGTTTGAATTTTTATACAATCTTTCTAGACTAAAGAAACTTTGCCTCTGATCTGTACAAAACAAGAAACTACTTACACGAAACTTGAACAGCTAGTGCCCTGTCTTTCAAAACTCAACACATGCCAGAAACTTACTTTGGCCTCTGACAATTTCCCTTCAAAATCTTTTCTTCAAAATGTCTCAGCAGTCTCTCTTGATGAGTGTACCTTCATGACCTTGTTGGTGTTCCAACTGATCTGAAGTCCTTGTTTTGAGAGCAGAACTACTTATAGAGCCTCTTCATTCTAGAATGATCAGCTGGCAGGTTGGTAGTCCCTCCACTTTTTCCACCATTTACACCTTCAACTGATCAGCTAGCAGTTTGTAGTCCCTCCCATTTTTCTCACCACTTACAGCTTCAACTGCACTCTCAAGGGCCTCTAATCTGCTTACAGGATTAGAGGTAATGTGATGATGTCAAAAGACATTTAATTTGTACTGATTTATTTCAAATTGTTACTCAGATTACTTTACAAAAATATATCCTGAATTATTAATCTCTATTAATATCAAAACGCAGATAGCTCTAGGGACCGATGAATACTTTGAATTGTGTGCGTTTTATGTCACTGGATAGTAAGAAGCATAATAAATGTTATGACACTGAGATCAGCAATCTTCAGTGAGTCAAGTCTCTCAATAAAACACAGAAAAAATTACTCTCACTAATTTTTAGGAAATTCTATGTCTCTTTTGAGTTTAGAGATGTCATAAAAGAATGGATGCCTTCCTAAAATGTCATCTAGCATCTAAATAGCAGATAAATTAAGTCACTAAAACAGGAAAAAATGGTAACATTTTGAACAGCCTATTCTTCACAGTGCTCAGCAGACATCAGAAGCATGAGCTACAGAAATTGCATGAGTATACCAATGTGATGGTGAACCTACAGCACTATAAAAATTCTAATACAACAGATCCCCCATATCAATCTGACTGGGAACACTTACTCTACCCAAAAAGGAAACACTGGCTAATTTTAGCGTAGGCAGCTAGTCTTCTTATAGAATAGGGCTCCATCTCTCACACAGAAAGGAATGAGAAAATATCTTGGGATGCTTCTGTGTTTCTGTTTTGTTATTCATGGGTGTTTTCCACGTATCCATACCACAACAGAAAGCACTTACTGCTTTAGTTACCAGAAAGTGCATTTGGTGGAGTATGGATAGATGAGGACAAATCAAAGTACCTTGCTGTGTAAAGGAATCCATCCCATCTCAGTTTTACAATTTTGAAATGAACTCACATCACGGGACAAGTAGCGATGTAACATTTGTCATTGGACACAGTTATAGATGGATACATTTTCGAGTAAGAATGTCTGAGCAGGATTTCTAGCATAAAGCACTTACTGTTTTGAAGATAAGCAAAGTGCTCATGTCAGGCTGAAACCTGGTATCGATCTACACAGCTTGATATTGTAGTTCACTGCAGCTGCCATGAAATGCAAAGAAGAAATGGAGCTGATTTGTGCCCCAACAAGAAGCACTTACTTGAAATAAAACAGCTAGTACATACTGTTGAAGTACTCATCAAGGGACAGAAACATACTTCTACTACTGGATCAATTTAGGCCATCTGATATTCAAAGAAGTTTTAAACAAGCCGTTAAGAAGATCTGTTCAGCTTTCCTCAGTAGGTCATATACACATATTCCTACCCCAACAAAGAATCACTTACTAATTTTAACACAGGTAGTGCCTCTATTGGAGTATGAATAAAGTGGCAGCAGTACAGCAAAGACCTTCAGCGAAATAGGACTCTGTTGTTACACATTTCTGAAAAAGCTACCTGTTTCTTCTTCAATTCAAAATTGTACCAGGTTTTACTTGTACACTAGGGCTCCATCTATCACACATGATCCATTTTGAAAAGAAAACATCTTAACATTCTTTTTTCTCTTTTTATCGATAGGTGTGTTCCATAAAACACACAATCCATTAAGAAAGCACTTACTGCTTTACTTACCAGAAAAGAGCAATTGGTGGAGTATGGATATTGGCAGGCAAATCAAAATATCTTGTTGATTAAAGAAATTAACCCATCCCACTAAGTTTTGTAATTTGAAAATGCACTCACATCTCAGGACAGCTAGCATTAAAACATTTGTCCTTGGATGCATTGGTTGTTGATGGGGACATTTCAAGAGTTAAGATTATTAGAGTGTTAAACCCAATATAAAGCACTTATGGTATTGAAAGTATATATAGTGCTTATGTCAGGATGAATGCTGGTGTGCATCTTTCCAGCATGATATTGTAGTTTATTCCACTTGATCAGAAAGGTTAAAGAAGAAATGACACTGATTTGTACCCCAACAAGAAAGAACTTACTTGAAATAACAACAGCTAGTGCCTTCAGTTGCAGTATTCATCAAGTGACAGGAATGTCATACTTATAGTGTTGTACCAATTTAAGCCACCCTGATAGTCAAAGTATCAAAGAAACCCTACAGAAAATCAATTCTCTATCCTCAGTGGGACACATTCACGTATTCATTCCCAACAGAAAGCACTTACCAATTTTAATTCAGGCAGTGCCTGTTTTGGAGTTTGAATAACGTGACATCAGAGCTGTCATAATGCCTTCACAAAGTGGGACCTTGCCATTACACATTGGATAGTAATGTGCCACTTTAAAAGCGGATAGATCTGGACTCTCTGATCAACTCATTCATTACATTTCAAAATCTAACAAATGTATTTCAGAAATATTTCTGCTATCATAAATCTGAGAATGTGTCCCGTACTTCTATTAATTCCTGAAGTACAAGTCTTTTTTTGTTGAAGTCTTCAGGCTTTGATTTTCAAGGAAGTTAAACATACCAGGAATTAGTGAAATCCAGAAACATAAATAGTGCCCTTTTTGTTTTATATTACGGATAATACAACTGGTATTCTTGCACATGGCATTTTGAAACCCTTTCAGTGTTATTAAGCTATAAATAGCTACATCTTCATTTACTCTAGCCGAGTTTGAATTTTATACAATCTTTCTAGACTAAAAGAAACTTTGCCTCTGATCTGTACAAAACAAGAAACCACTTACTGGAAACTTGAACAGCTAGTGCCCTGTCTTTCAAAACTCAACACATGCCAGAAACTTACTTTGGCCTCTGACAATTTCCCTTCAAAATCTTTTCTTCAAAATGTCTCAGCAGTCTCTCTTGATGAAAGTGTACCTTCATGACCTTGTTGGTGTTCCAACTGATCTGAGGTCCTTGTTTTAGAGCAGAACTACTTATAGGGCCTCTTCATTCTAGAATGATCAGCTGGCAGTTGGTAGTCCCTCCCACTTTTTCACCACTTTACACCTTCAACTGATCAGCTAGCAGTTTGTAGTCCTCCCATTTTCTCACCACTTTACAGCTTCAACTGCACTCTCAAGGCCTCTAATCTGCTTACAGGATTAGAGGTAATGTGATGATGTCAAAAGACATTTAATTTGTACTGATTTATTTCAAATTGTTACTCAGAATTACTTTACAAAAATATATCCTGAATTATTAATCTCTATTTAATATCAAAACGCAGCTCTAGGGACCGATAGATACTTTGAAATTGTGTGCCGTTTATGTCACTGGATAGTAAAAGCATAATAAATGTTATGACACTGAGATCAGCAATCTTCAGTGAGTCAAAGTCTCTCAATAAAACACAGAAAAAATTGCTCTCACTAATTTTTAGGAAATTCTATGTCTCTTTTGGAGTTTGGAGATGTACATAAAAGAATGGATGCCTTCCTAAAATATCATCTAGCATCTAAATAGCAGATAAACTTAAGTCACTAAAACGGAAAAAATGGTAACATTTTGAACAGCCTGTTCTTCACAGTGCTCAGCAGACATCAGAAGCATGAGCTACAGAAATTGCATAGAGTATACCAATGTGATGGTGAACCTACAGCACTATAAAAATTCTAATACACAACAGATCCCCCATATCAATCTGACTGGGAACACTTACTCTTACCCAAAAAGAAACACTGGCTAATTTTAGCAGGCAGTGTAGCAGTCTTCTTTGTAGAATAGGACTCATCTCACACAGAAAGGAATGAGAAAGGAAATATCTTGGGATGCTTCTGTGTTTCTGTTTTATTATTCATGGGTGTTTTCCACGTATCCATACCAAACAAGAAAGCACTTACTGCTTTAGTTACCAGAAAGTGCATTTGGTGGAGTATGGATAGTCGGCACCAAATCAAAGTACTTGCTGTGTAAAAGGAATCCATCCCATCTCAGTTTTACAATTTTGAAATGAACCTCCATCACGGACAAGTAGCGATGTAACATTTGTCATTGGACACAGTTATAGATGGATACATTTCGAGTGAAGAATGTCTGAGCAGGATTTCTAGCATAAAGCACTTACTGTTTTGAAGATAAGCAAAGTGCTCATGTCAGGCTGAAACCTGGTATCGATCTACACAGCTTGATATTGTAGTTCACTGCAGCTGCCATAAATGCAAAAGAAGAAATGGAGCTGATTTGCCCCAACAAGAAAGCACTTACTTGAAATAAAAACAGCTAGTGCATACTGTTGAAGTACTCATCAAGGGACAGAAATCATACTTCTACTACTGGATCAATTTAGGCCATCTGATATTCAAAGTTTTAAACAAGCCGTTAAGAAGATCTGTTCAGCTTTCCTCAGTAGGTCACATACACATATTCCTACCCCAACAAAGAATCACTTACTAATTTTAACACAGGTAGTGCCTCTATTGGAGTATGAATAAAGTGGCAGCAGTACAGCAAGACCTTCAACGAAATAGGACTCTGTTGTTACACATTTCTGAAAAGCTACCTGTTTCTTCTTCAATTCAAAATTGTACCAGGTTTTTACTTGTACACTAGGGCTCCATCTATCACACATGATCCATTTTGAAAAAAAAACATCTTAACATTCTTTTTCTTTCTCTTTTTATCGATAGGTGTGTTCCATAAAGCCACAATCCATTAAGAAAGCACTTACTGCTTTACTTACCAGAAAGAGCAATTGGTGGAGTATGGATATTGTGACAGCAAATCAAAATATCTTGTTGATTAAAAGAAATTAACCCATCCCACTAAGTTTTGTAATTTGAAAATGCACTACACATCTCAGGACAGCTAGCATTAAACATTTGTCCTTGGATGCATTGGTTGATGATGGGGACATTTCAAGAGTTAAGATTATTAGCAGTGTTAAACCCAATATAAAGCACTTATGGTATTGAAAGTATATATAGTGCTTATGTCAGGATGAATGCTGTGTGCATCTTCCAGCATGATATTGTAGTTTATTCCACTTGATCAGAAAGGTTAAAGAAAAATGACACTGATTTGTACCCCAACAAGAAAGAACTTACTTGAAATAACAACAGCTAGTGCCTTCAGTTGCAGTATTCATCAAGTGACAGGAATGTCATACTTATAGTGTTGTACCAATTTAAGCCACCTGATAGTCAAAGTATCAAAGAAACCCTACAGAAAATCAATTCCTCTATCCTCAGTGGGACACATTCACGTATTCATTCCCCAACAGAAAGCACTTACCAATTTTAATTCAGGCAGTGCCTGTTTTGGAGTTTGAATAACGTGACATCAGAGCTGCATAATGCCTTCACAAAAGTGGGACCTTGCCATTACACATTGGATAGTAATGTGCCACTTTAAAAGCGGATAGATCTGGACTCTCTGATCAACTCATTCATTACATTTCAAAATCTAACAAATGTATTTCAGAAATATTTCTGCTATCATAAATCTGAGAATGTCCCTGTACTTCTATTAATTCCTGAGAGTCAAGTCTTTTTGTTGAAGTCTTCAGGCTTTGATTTTCAAAGGAGTTAAACATACCAGGAATTAGCAGAAATCAGAAACATAAAATAGTGCCCTTTTGTTTTTATTACGGGATAATACAACTGGTATTCTTGCACATGGCATTTGAAACCCTTTCAGTGTTATTAAGCTATAAATAGCTACATCTTCATTTACTCCTAACTTGAGTTTGAATTTTATACAATCTTTCTAGACTAAAAGAAACTTTGCCTCTGATCTGTACAAAAACAAGAAACCACTTACTGGAAACTTGAACAGCTAGTGCCCTGTCTTTCAAAACTCAACACATGCCAGAAACTTACTTTGGCCTCTGACAATTCCCTTCAAAATCTTTTCTTCAAAATGTCTCAGCAGTCTCTCTTGATGAAAGTGTACCTTCATGACCTTGTTGGTGTTCAACTGATCTGAGAGTCCTTGTTTTAGAAACAGAACTACTTATAGGGCCTCTTCATTCTAGAATGATCAGCTGGCAGTTGGTAGTCCCTCCCACTTTTCCACCACTTTACACCTTCAACTGATCAGCTAGCAGTTTGTAGTCCTCCCATTTTTCACCACTTTACAGCTTCAACTGCACTCTCAGGGCCTCTAATCTGCTTACAGGATTAGAGTGATGTAATGATGTCAAAGACATTTAATTTGTACTGATTTATTTCAAATTGTTACTCAGAATTACTTTACAAAAATATATCCTGAATTATTAATCTCTATTTAATATCAAAACGCAGCTCTAGGGACTGATAGATACTTTGAAATTGTGTGCCGTTTATGTCACTGGATAGTAAAAGCATAATAAATGTTATGACACTGAGATCAGCAATCTTCAGTGAGTCAGAGTCTCTAATAAACACAGAAAAAATTGCTCTCACTAATTTTTAGGAAATTCTATGTCTCTTTGGAGTTTGAGATGTACCAAAAGAATGGATGCCTTCCCTAAAATATCATCTAGCATCTAAATAGCAGATAAACTTAAGTCACTAAAACAGGGAAAAATGGTAACATTTTGAACAGCCTATTCTTCACAGTGCTCAGCAGACATCAGAAGCATGAGCTACAGAAATTGCATGAGTATACCAATGTAGTGGTGAACCTACAGCACTATAAAAATTCTAATACACAACAGATCCCCATATCAATCTGACTGGGAACACTTATCTTACCAAAAGGAAACACTGGCTAATTTTAGCAGGCAGTGTAGCGAGTCTTACTTGTAGAATAGGGCTCCATCTCACACAGAAAAGGAATGAAGAAATATCTTGGGATGCTTCTGTGTTTCTGTTTTGTTATTCATAGAAACATAGAAACATAGAAGTTGATAGCGCAGAAAGGACACATAGGCCCATCCAGTCTGCCCATTTCTTTTCTACCTTATAAATGTACCATCGGCCTTTGCTCTGTCGGTGACTACTATCTATTCATAGTCATTTGTATTGCTCCTTATGCCTATCCATCCACTGCCTGTTTGAAGCCCTGCACTGTATTCATATACCTACTCACTTGTGGTAAGCCATTCTGCCTTAATCTACCAACTTTTCTCAGAAAAGAATTTCCTCATTCCCCTTAATCGGCTCCTCTAATCTCATACAGTCCCTCTTGTCCTGCTATTTTTCTTATATTTAAACATGTAGACTCTTTCACCTTTGTTTATGCCTTAAGGTGTTTAAATGTCTCTGATCATATCACCTCTCTCTCCTCCTTTGCTCAAGGGTATACATATTGAGCTCAGTTAATCTCGTCGCTTATAGGTCTTCTGATGAGTCCTGCACCATTTTGCTCCCCTTCTCTGAACTGCCTCAATTTGGTTAATAGCCCTTGGTGTGGCCTCAATACTGCCGCTAGTACTCAGATGGGGCCGCTAACCACGTTGCCTGCACAGAGGAATTACCTACCTCTACGACTTAGCATACCCCTACTAATACACCCTAACACCCCCAGCTTACCTACTGCTTTGGAGGTCTGCTGGATGATTTTAGGTCATCAGTGATGATGATGCCCAAGTCTCTTCTTCCTTTGTGACTGCTAGCAACTCCCTCCCAGCCTATAAGTGAGCTTCAGGGTTTCTCTTCCTCATGTGCATGATTTTGCACTTCTTTTGCATTAAATCCCAGTTGCCTATCTTCTGACCATTCTGGCTAGTTTATCCAGATCTCTTCCTCATTCTGCCCACCCTATCTGGACTCATCTACTCTATTGCAGATCTTGGTGTCATCTGCAAACAGATAGTCTTCATCCTTCTAGTCCATCTACGAGGTCACTAATGAAGATGTTGAATAGGACAAGCCCCAGGACTGATCCTCGAGGTACCCCACTTGTGACTTGCATCTCTTCTGACTGTATACCATTTACCACCACTCTCTGTTTTCTGCTGCCAGTCAACCAGTTTCCACCCAGTTGACCAACTTCTGACCCACCCTGAGCCTATACTAGCTTATTTATCAATTCTATGTGAACAGTGTCAAAAGCTTTGCTGAAGTCTAAGGTAGGAGACATCAACTGCCTCTCTTTGGTCCACCACTCTGGTTAACAATGAAGCCAAAGAACGATGAGGATTAGTTCTGGACAGGGACCCTTCCTTTATAAACCCATGCTGTCTTGGATCCTGTGCCCTATAGATTCCAGGTGCTATATCCTTTCCTTAAGGAGCTCCCATAATCTTGCCCACTACTGAGGTGTAGACTGACCGGTCAGAAGTTCCTCATTCCTCCCTGCTACCACTCTTGTGGAGGGACTCACATGAGCCTTTCTCCAGTCTTCTGGGACCTCTCCTGTGCTGCCAGAGACTCACTAAACAATTCTGCTAATGGCTCTGCCTAGTTCCTCCTTTAGCTCCTTAAAAGTTACCCTGGGATGTATGCCATCAGGTCCCATTGCCTTTATCTAACCCTGAGCTTAGCAAGCTCTTTGTAGGACCTTTCTCTTTGTGGGAAGGGAGAAAAGCTCACCTCCTCTCCCCTGTGTCCATGATGCTGAGAGCTGTGGGCCCTGCTCCTACCTTTCTCTTCAGTAACATTGAGCAAAAGTATCCATTTGAGATAGATGCCTGTACAGGGTCCTCCTCCTCACATGCTCCCTTTCTCCAATATTGCTTTCTAGTAATACCTCCCCTCTGACTTTCTCCTTTCTAATCTATCTATAGAAAGTCTTGTCACCTTTCTTTACTGTTCTCAGTGCTAGTGTTTCAGTTTGGGACTCGGAAGCCTGCCTTTTACTGCCTTACCTGCTTCCCCTAGGACAGATTTGGTATGCTCTCCCTATCTTCATCCGCTTGTGTTCCTTATATTTCTGGAAGGCCAGCCTTTTGGCTCTGACCTTTCTGCCATTTTTTATATTTGAGAACTGAAGCGGTTTCCTTCTTCTTTGCAATTTCCTTTCTGTCTAACATAATGGGATGTTGTTTCAAGTATTGTATCCTTAATGCTTGCCCACTTTGCCTGTACCTCCTCACCTGTGTTTCTTTTGCCTAGGCTAACTCTAACTCTGTTGGCTATCTTATCGAGAGTCAGCTCCTCTGAAGTCCCATATTTTGCCTTGGAATATCAGAGCAGCCTAAATTCATGGTGTTTTCAACGTATCCATACCACAACAAAAAGCACTTACTGCTTTAGTTACTCAGAAAGTGCATTTGGTGGAGTATGGATAAAGTACCAAATCAAAGTACCTTTGCTGTGTAAAAGGGAATCCATCCCCATTCCAGTTTTTATAATTTTTGAAATGAACTCTCACATCACGGGGATAAGAGTTATGTAACATTTATTATTGACACAGTTATAGATGGATATATTTTCGAGAGCAGAATGTCTGACAGGATTTCTAGCATAAAGCATTTACTGTTTTGAAGATACAAAGTGCTCATGTCAGGGCTGCTGGAAACCTGTATCGACTCACAGCTTGATATTGTAGTTCACTGCAGCTGCCATGAAATGCAAAAGAAGAAATGGGATTGATTTAGCTCAACAAGAAAGCACTTACTTGAAATAAAACAGCTAGTGCATACTGCTGAAGTACCTATCATGGGACAGAAATCATACTTACTACTGGACTAATTTAGGCCATCTGATATTCACAAAGTTTTAAATAATTTCCTTTCTCATTCCTGCATGTGATAGACAGACTATTCTACAATTAAAAACTGCTACAGTGTCTGCTAAGTGTAGTATTTCTTATTGGTAGATCAGTGTTACCAGTCGATTGATATCGGGATCTGTGTATGTGAATTTTTACAGTGCTGAGGATCACCAACATTGGTATATATACAGACTCTAGCCCATGATGATGACCTGATGAGCACTGTGAAAACAGGTATTCAAAATGTTACCATTGTTTCCCTTATTAGTGACCCAAGTTTATCTTCTATTTACAACTGGAATGATATTTTGGAAGGCATCCATTCATTTGCATCTCAAACCAAAAAGACATTGCCTTTCCTAAAATTAGTAGAATTTTCAGTGTCTTATTGAGAGAATCTTACTCACTGAAGGTGCTGATCTCAGTTACATAACGTTTATTTGCTTTTTACTATCCAGTGTAACCGGCACACATTTCAAAGTATCTATCGATCCCAGGCTGTGTTTTGATATTAAGTGATTAATAATTCAGGTTATATTTTGTAAAGTTATCTGGTAACAATTTGAAATAAATCAAATTAAATGTCTTTTGACATCACAACATTACCATAATCCTGTGAGCA
The DNA here is from genome assembly GCA_016271365.2 of Neoceratodus forsteri. Lineage (NCBI taxonomy): Eukaryota > Metazoa > Chordata > Ceratodontiformes > Ceratodontidae > Neoceratodus > Neoceratodus forsteri. The sequence continues at coordinate 7,052,747 of CM028129.1, forward strand.
GATTGAGGCCCTTGAGAGTACAGTGAAGCTGCAAAGTGGTGAAAATGGGGGGATTACCAGCTAATGATCAGTTGGGTGTAAGTGGTGAAAAGTGGTATAAGTATAATAGTTCTGATAAAACAAGGACCTCAGATCAGTTGAAGACCAGCAAGGCCATGAAGATTTCCTCACAAGAGACTGCAGAGACATTTGGAAATGATTTTTGAAAAGTGTCAAGGCCAAAGTAAACTTCTGGTATGTGTTGAGTATTGTAGACAGGGTACTAGCTATTCAAATTTCCAGTAAATGGTTTCTTGTTGTACAGATCAGAGCAAAGTCTCTTTAGAAATTTAGTCACCTAAATGAACAATTTCAAAATAGAAATACTCCAGTTTTCATATGACATGCTGAGCTACAAAACAGTAAATACTTATGTTGGGAAACTCTGCTGAAATTCTTCTCATTAAGCATTAGCATATATAACATATTTGTTCCATATCAAATATATATCCTTAGTACTGCCATAGTCTAAAAGATTGAATAAAATTCAAACGACTAGTAGTAAATGAAGATGTAACTGTTATACATTAACACTGAAAGGGTTTCAAAATGCCATATGCAAGAATATCGTTGTATTATCCCAATAAAAGAGCATTTTATATTTCTGATTTCTAATTCCTGGTATATTTCTTCCTCGAAAATCAAAGACAAAAGCCTTTAATAAAGACTTATACTCTCAGGAATTAATAAATACGGGGACATTCTCAGTTATGATAAGAAATATTTCTGAATTCATTGATCGATTTCTAGGTAATGAATAGGTTGATCAGAGTCAAGATCAATGCTTTTAAGTGAATTACTATCAATATGTAATAAAGGTCCCCGCAGAACATTATACCAGCTCTGATGTCACATTATTTAAACTCAATACAGACCTCGTGAATTAAAATTAGTAACTGCTTTGTTGGGGTATGAATATGTGAAAGTATCCCGAGGATGAAATTGATTTTCTGTAGGGTTTCTTTGATACTAAACTATCAGGTAGTAAAGTCATACAAACTACAAATAAACATTCCTGTCATGATGAATACTGCAACAAGGCACTAGCTGTATTTCATGAAGAGCTTTCTGGTTGAGTACAAATCGTGTCATTCTTCTTTAACATTTCTGATCAAGTACATAACAACAGAAATGCTGGGGAGAAACACACAAACTACATCTGACATAAGCACTATGTATCTTCAAACAGTTAGTGCTTTATGTTGGGGCAAATCCTCCTGAGACATGTTCACTCTCAAAATGTATCATCTTATACTTTCAATACCATGAGCTTGATATTGGGTTAAACCTGCTAATCTTCACTCTTGAAATGTCACATCAACCATGCAATCAGGACAAATGTTTTATGCTAGCTGTCCTGAGATGTAGCGCATTTTAAAATTCAAAAACTTAGTAGAGAGGTTAATTTCTTTTAATCAACAAGATATTTTGATTTGCCACAATATCCGACACACCAATTGCTCTTTCTAGTAAGTAAAGCAGTAAGTGAACTGCTGGAAAACTGCGGAACACACCTATCGATAAAAAAAAGAAAAGAATGTTAAGATGTTTCCTTTTCAAATGGATCATATATGATGAGAGAACTAGTGTACAAGCAAAAGCTAGTGCTATTTGGAGTGAAGAAGAAACAGGTAGCTTTCAAAATATGTAACTTCTGAATACGATTTCTCTGAGGTCTTTGCCGTACTACTGCCACTTTATTACTCCAATAGGACTACTGTGTTAAAATTAACAAGTACTTTTGATGGTGGAAATGTGTATATGTGACACTGAGGAAAGCTGAACAGATCTGCTTGGTTTCTTTAAAGTTTGAAAATCAGGTGGCCTAAATTGATCAGTAGTAATGATTTCTGTCCTTGATAGGTACCAAAACAGTAGCCCAACTGTTTTTATTTCAAGTAAGTGCTTCCTTGTTGGGGTTCAAATCAGTGCCATTTGTTCTTCTACATTTCATGGCAAGGCGGTAAACTACAATCAAGCTGAGGTGATGATACAGGTTTCAACCTGCCATGAGCACTATGTATCTTCAAAACAGTTAGTGCTTTATGTTGAGCCAAATCCTGTCAGACATTCCTCTGAAAATATATCCATCTAAAACTGTCAATGTCAAATGTTATCCTTCTTGTCCGGATGTGGTCCATTTCAAAATCGCAAATCTGAGCTGGGGATGGATTTCTTTACTCAACAAGATACTTTGATTTGGTGCCACTATCCTTACTCACCAAATGCTTTCTGGTAATAAGCGGTAAGTGCTTTCTTGATGAAAATGGATACGTGAAAAACACCGAATAACAAAACAGAAACACAGAAACAAAACAAGATACTTCCTTTCTGTGTGATGACGGAAACCTATTCTACAATTAAAGACTGCTACAGTCTCTAAAATTAACCAGTATTTCTTGTTTGAATTAAGTGTTACAGTCAGATTGATACCGGTCTGTTGTATTGATTTTACAGTGCGGATCACCATCACATTATTATATAAAACAATTTCTGCCCATACTTCTGATGTCAGTCACTGAAGAACAGGCTGTTAAAAATGTACCATTGTTCCCTTTTAGTGAATAGTTATCTGCTCTGTATATATATGATATTTTTAGGAAGGCATCCATTCACTGCATGACATCTCTAAACCCCAAAACATTACCTTTCCTAAAATTAGTAAACATTTTTCTGTATCTTATTGGAGCTCTTACTCACTGGTGCTGTCTCAGTGACAACTTTTATTTGCTTTTACTATCAAGTGTAAGCACTCATTTCAAAGATCTATCAGTCCCTAGGCATGTTTGATATTAGTAGAATTATAATTCAGGTTATATTTTGTGCAAGTTATTCTAGTAACTCTTTGAAATAAATAAGAACAAATTAATGTCTTTTGACATCATCACATTAACTCTAATCTCGAAGATTAGAGGCCATTGAAATTATGAGATGACTGCAAAGTGGTGAAAATAGGAGGGACTACCAACTGCTAGCTGATCAGTTGAAGATGTAAAGTTGTGAGAAAAGTGGGAGGGACTACCAACTGCCAGCTTATCATTGTATAATGAAGAGGCCTTATAAGTAGTTCTGACATAAAACAAGAGCTTCAGATCGGTTGGAACAGACCAACAAGGTCATAAGTACACTTTTCCTCAAGAGACTGCTGAGACATTTGAAGAAATGTTTTGAAGAAAGTGCATGAAGGCCAAAGTAGTTTCTGGCATGTTCAGTATTGTAAGACAGGGCACTAGCTGTTCAAGTTTCAATAAATGGTTTCTTGTTGTTGTACAGATCAGAGGCAAAGTTTGTTTTGAAATTTGTCACCTGAAATGAACAACAATTTCAAAATGAGGAAAATACCCAAGTTTCATCTTGACATGCTGAGCTACAAAACAGTAAATGCTTTATGATGGGAAACTCTGGCAGAAATTCTTCTCATTTAAAAGCATTAGCATATATAACATATATATGTTCCATTTCAAATATTATATCCTTGGTGCTGCCATAGTCCAGAAAGATTGTAAAAAAATTCAAACTACGGCAGGACTAAATGAAAAGTAGCTATTTATAGCTTAATAACACTGAAAAGGGTTCAAAATGCATGTGCAAGAATATCAGTTGTATTATCCCCAATAAAAACAAAGAACAGTATTTTATGTTTCTGATTTCTGCTAATTCCTGGTATTTTAGCTTCCTCTGAAATCAAAGTACAAACCTTTAAAAAAAAAGACTTGTACTCTCAAGATTAATAGAAATGCAGGGACATTCTCAGATTTATGATAGCAGAAATAATTCTGAAATTCATTTGATAGATTTTCTAAGGTGCGAATGAGTTGATCAAGAGTCAAAAAATCAATCCGCTTTACAGTGTCACATTACTATCAATATGTAATGGCAAGGTCCCACTTTGTGATGACATTATGCAGCTCTGATGTAGCATTATTCAAACTCCAATACAGGCACTGCCTGAATTCAAAATTAATAAGTACGTCTTGTTGAGGTATGAAATGTCTGAAATGTCAGACCGAGGATAGAATTGATTTTCTGTAGGGTTTCTTTAAATACTTTTGACTATCAGGTGGCTTAAATTGGTACAACACTACAAGTATGACATTTCTTGTCACTTGATGAATACTGCAACAGAAGGCACAAGCTTTTGTTATTTCATGTAAGAGCTTTCTTGATGAGGTACAAATCAGTGTCATTTCTTCTTTAAAATTTCTGATCAAGTGCAGTAAACAACAATATCATGCTGAGAGAAGCACCAGGCTTCATCCTGACATAAGCACTATTTATACTTTCAATACCATATGAGCTTTATATTGGTTTAACCTGCTAATAATCTTCCTCTTGATATACCATTTCAACAACCATTGCAATCAAGGACAAATGTTTTATTACTAGCTGTCCTGAGATGTGTAGCGCATTTTAAATTCAAAAACTTAGTAGAGAGGTTGGTTAATTGCTTTTTAATCAACAAGATATTTTGATTTAACTGCCACAATGTCCATACATACCAGTGCTCTTTCCTGGTAGTAAAGCAGTAAGTGGTTTCTTGCTGGATTATGGCTTTGCGGAACCACACCTGCTCGATAAAAAAAGAAAGAAAAAGAATGTTAAGATGTTTCCTTTTCAAAATGGATCATATGTGATAGAGGCCCTAATGTACACAAGTGAAAGCTGGTGCAGTTTGGGAATTGAAGAAGAAACAGGTAGCTTTTTCAGGAATGTGTAAGAACAGGGTCAATTTCACTGAAGGTATTTTGCCAGTACTGCCGCCTAATTCATACTCCAATAGAGCCACTACCTGTGTTAAATTAATAATGCTTTTGATGGGGTAGGAATATGTGTATGTGACACACTGGAAAGCTGAACAGATACAACAACGGTTTCTTTAAAAGTTTGAAAATCAGGTGGCTAAATTGATCCAGATAGTAGAGGTATGATTTCTGTCCAGTGATTAGTACTGCAACAGTGGCACCAGCTATTTTTATTTCAAGTAAGTGCTTCCTTGGTTGAGGTTCAAATCAGTGCCATTTCTTCTTTCTGCATTTCATGGCAACAGCAGTAAACCACAGTATCAAGCTGAGGTGATCGATACCCGGTTCAGCCTGCCATGAGCACTATGCTTATCTTCAAAACAGTTAGTGCTTTATGTTGGGGCAAATCCTGCTCAGACATTCTTCACTCTCAAAAATGTATCCATCTAAAACTGTGTCCAATGACAAATGTTACATACAGCTACTTGTCCCGAGATGTGAGGTGCATTTCAAAATGTGTAAAACTGAGCTTAGGATGGATTTCTGTTACTCAACAAGATACTTTGATTTGGTGCCACACTATCCTTACTCCAAATGCACTTTCTAGTAACTAAAGCAGTAAGTGCCTTTCTTGTTGGGAGCATGTATACATGGAAAAACACCCACGAATAACAAAACAGAAACACAGAAGCATCTCAAGATATTTCCTTTCTCATTCCTTTCTGTGTGATAGAGCAGACCCTATTCTACCAGTAAGGACTACTACAGTGTCTGCTAAAATTAGCCAGTATTTTCTTATTGGGTAAGATTAAGTGTTACCAGTCAGATTGATATGGAGGATCTGTTGTGTATTAGATTTTTTACAGTGTTGAAGGATCACCATCACATTGGTATGCTCAGGCAATTTCTGTAGCCCATGCTTCTGATGTCTGATGAGCACTGTGAAGAACATGCTGTTGAAAATGTTACCATTGTTTCCCTTTTAGTGACCTAAGTTTATCTGCTATTTATATGCTAGATGATATTTTTAAGGAAGGCATCCATTCTTTCTGCGTACATCTCCAAACCCCAAAGACATTGCACTCCTAAAAATTAGTAAAGGTCATTGTGTTTTGAGTCTTATTGAAGAGACTCTTACTCACTGAATTCCTAATCCTAGTGACATAGCATTGTTATTTTGCTTTACTATCCATTGTAAATAAGCAGCACACAATTTCAAAGTATCTATCAGTCCTAAGAGCTGTGTTTTGATATTAAGTAGAGATGATATAATTCAGGTTATATTTTAAAGTTATTCTGAGTAAAATTTGAAATAAATCAATTACAATTAAATGTCTTTTGACATCATCACATTACCTCTAATCCTGTAGAGCAGATTAGAGGCCCTTGAAGTGCAGTTGAAGCTGCAAAGGTAGAGAAAAATGGGAGGGACTACCAACTGCACTAGCTGATCCAGTTGACGGTGTAAAGTGGTGAAAAAATGGGCAGGACTACCAACTGCCAGCTACAGTCATTGGCAAGTAGAAGAGGCCTATAAGTAGTTCTGATATAAAAACAAGGACCTCAGATCAGTTTTAACACCAACAAGGTGATGATAACACTTTCCTCAAGAGAGACAAGCTGAGACATTTTGAAGAAATGAATTTGAAGAGAAATTGTCTCAGGCCAAAGAAAGTTTCAGGTATGTGTTGAGTATTGAAGACAGGGCACTAGCTGTTCAAGTTTCCAGTAAATGGTTTCTTCTTGTTGTAGAGATCAGAGCAAAAGTTTCTTGAAATTTGGTCACCGAAATGAACAACAATTTCAAAATGAGGAATATACTCCAGTTTTCATCTTGACATGCTGAGCTACAAAACAGTAAATGCTTTATGTTGGGGAAACTCTGCTATAAATTCTTCTCATTTAAAGCATTAACATATATGACATATATATTCATATCAAATATTATATACTTGGTGCCATAGTCTAGAAAGATTGTATAAAAGAAATTCAAACTAAAGCTAGGAAGTAAATGAAGAGATAGCTATTTATAGCTTAATAAACACTGAAAGAGTTTCAAAATGCCATATGAAGAATATAGGTTGTATTATCAACAATAAAAGAAAAGGGCACTATTTTATGTTTCTGATTTCTGCTAATTCCTGGTATGTTGACTTCCTCTGAAAATCAAGCCACTAAGCCTTTAACAAATAAAGACTTGTACTCTCAGGAATTAATAGAAATGCGGGACATTCTCAAGATTTATAATAGCAGAAATATTTCTAACAGAATTCATTTGATAGATTTTCTAAGGTAATGAATGAGTTGATCAGAGGTCAAGATCAAGCACGCTTGTACAGTGGCACATTACTATCAATATGTGCAAAGTCCACTTTTGTGAAGACACTGTGCAGCTCTAATGTCACATTATTCAAACTCAATTAGGCACTACCTGAATTAAAGAGTGGTAAGTGCTTTTGTTTGGGGTGTAGATATGAGAGGGTGTCCCTGAGGATAGAGGAATTGATTTTCTGTAGGGTTTCTTTGATACTTTGACTATCAGGTGGCTTAAATTGGTACAACACTTCAAGTATGACATTCCTGTCACTTGATGAATACTGCAACAGAAGGAACTAGCTTTGTTATTTCAAGTAAGAAAGCTTTCTTGTTGAGGGGTACAAATCAGTGTCATTTCTTCTTTAACATTTCTGATAAAGTGCAATAAACTACAATATCATGCTGGGAGAAGCACACCAGATTCATCCTGACTTAACACTATTTATACTTTCAATACCATGAGCTTTATATTGGAAGCTTAACCCTGCTAATAATCTTTCCTCTTGAAAGTCCACATCAACAACCACTGCAATCAGGACAAATGTTTTGTTACTAGCTGTCCTGAGATGTGCGCATTATAAAATTCAAAAACTAAGTTCGGAGAGGTTAATTTCTTTTAATCAACAAGATATTGCAGTTAGCTGCACGCAATATCCATACACCACCGATTGCTCTTTCTGATAGAAGTAAAGCAGTAAGTGCTTTCTTGCTGGATTGTGGCTGTGGAACAACCTACTCGATAAAAAAGAGAAGAAAAAGAATGTTAAGATATTTCCTTTTTCAAAATGGATCATGTGTGATAGAGGAGCCTAGTGTACAAGTAAAAGCTGGTGCAGTTTGGGAACTGAAGAAGAAACAGGTAGCTTTTTCAGAAATGTGTAACAACAGTCCTATTTCTCTGAAGGGTCTTTGCCGTTACTGCTGCCACTTTATTCATACTCAATAGAGGCACTACCTTTGTTAAAATTAGAAAGTGCTTTTTGATGGGGTAGGAATATGTGTATATGACCCACGGAGGAAAGCTGAACAGATCTATACGTGTTTCTTTAAAACTTTGAATATTCGATTGGCTAAATTGATCCAGTAGTAGAAGTATGATTTCTGTCCCTTGATAGGTACTTCAACAGTAGGCACCTGCTATTTTTATTTCAAGTAAGTGATTATTTATTTGGGTTCAAATCAGTGCCATTTCTTCTTTCTGCATTTCATGGCAACGGTAGTAAACTACAATATCAAGCTGAGGTGATCGATACCAGGTTTCAGCCTGCCATGAGCACTATGCTTATCTTCAGAACGGTTCGTGCTTTATGTTGGGATAAATCCTGCTCAGACATTCTTGACTCTCGAAAATGTATCCTTCTAGATCTGTGTCCAATGACAAATTTTACATTGCTACTTGTATCGAGATGTGAGGTGCATTTCAAAATTGTAAAACTGAGCTGGGGATGGATTTCTTTTACTCAACATGATACTTTGATTTGGTGCCACACTATCCTTACTCCACCAAATGCACTTTCTGGTAACTAAAGCAGTAAGTGCTTTCTTGTTGTGGTATGGATACGTTGAAATCACCCACGAATAACAAAACAGAAACACAGAAGCATCTCAAGATATTTCCTTTCTCATTCCTTTCTGGGTGATAGACAGAGCCCTATTCTACCAGTAAAGACTGCTACAGTGTCTGCTAAAATCAGCCAGTATTTTCTTACTGGGTAATATTAAGTATTACCAGTCAGATTGATATGGGGAATCTGTTGTGTATTAGATTTTTTACAGTGTTGAAGGATCACCATCACATTGGAATGCTCAGGCAAATTCTGTAGCCCATGCTTCTGATGTCTGATGAGAACTGTGAAGAACAGGATGTTGAAAATGTTACCATTGTTTCCCTTTTTAGTGACCTAAGTTTATCTGCTATTTATATGCTAGATGATATTTTTAGGAAGGCATCCATTCTTTTATGTACATCTCAAACCCAAAGAGACATTGCCTTTCCTAAAAATTAGTAGAAACATTATTTCAGTGTCTTATTGAGGAATCTACTCACTGAAGATTGCTGATCTCAGTGACATAACGTTTATTTTGCTTTTACTATCCAGTGTCATAAATGACACACAATTTCAAAAGTATCTATCGGTCCCTAAAGCTGTGTTTTGATATTAAATAGGAGATTAATAATTCAGGTTATATTTTTGTAAAGATATTCTGAGTAACAATTTGAAATAAATCAGTACAAATTAAATGTCTTTTGACATCATCGCATTACCTCTAATCCTGTGAGCAGATTAGAGGCCCTTGAGAGTGCAGTTGAAGCTGCAAAGTGGTGAGAAAAATGGGAGGGAATACCAAGTGCTAGCTGATCAGTTGAAGGTGTAAAGTGGTGAGAAAAGTGGGAGGGACTACCAACTGCCAGCTGATCATTGTAGAATGAAGAGGCACTATAAGTAGTTCTGATATAAAATAAGGAACTCAGATCAGTTGGAACACCAACAAGGTCATGAAGGTACACTTTCCTCAAGAGAGACTGCTGAGGCATTTTGAAGAAATTAATTTGAAGAGAAATTGTCTGAGGCCAAAGAAAGTTTCTGGTATGTGTTGAGTATTGTAAGACAGGGCACTAGCTGTTCAAGTTTCCAGTAAATGGTTTCTTGTCATTGTACAAATCAGAGGCAAAGTTTCTTTTAGAAATTTGGTCACCTGAAATGAACAACAATTTCAAAATGAGGGAATACACTCCAGTTTTCATCTTGACATGCTGAGCTAAAAAAGAGTAAATGCTTTATGTTGGGGAAACTCTGCTAGAGAATTCTTCTCATTTAAAGCATTAGCATATATAACATATATGTTCCATATCAAATATTATATCTTTTGGTGCTGCCATAGTCTAGAAAGATTGTACAAAAATTCAAACTCAGCTAGGAGTAAATGAAAGATGTAGCTATTTATAACTTAATAACTGAAAGGGCTTCAAGATGCCATATGCAAGGAATATCAGTTATTATCCCCAATAAAAGCAAAGGGCACTATTTTATGTTTCTCATTTCTGCTAATTCCTGGTATGTTTAACTGCCTCTGAAAATAAAAGCCTGAAACCTTTAACAAAAAAGACTAGTACTCTCAGGAATTAATATAAATACAGGGACTTTCTCAGATTTATGATAGCAGAAATATTTCTGAAATTCATTTCATAGATTTTCTAAGGTAATGAATGAGGTTGATCAGAAGTCAAGATCAATCCACTTTTTCAAGTGGCACATTACAATCCAATATATAATAGCAGGTCCCACTTTGTGAAGACATAATGCAACTCAGATGTCACATTATTCAAACTCCAATACAGGCACTACCTGAATTAAAATGATAAGTACTTTTTGTTGGGGTGTAAGAATATGTGAAAGTGTCCACGAGATTAGAGATTGATTTTCTGTAGGGTTTCTTTGATACTTTGACTATCAGGTGGCTTAAATTGGTACAACACTACAAGTATGACATTCCTGTCACTTGATGAATACTGCAACAGAAGGCACTAGCTGTTGTTATTTCAAGTAAGTGCTTTCATGTTGGGGTACAAATCAGTGTCATTTCTTCTTTAACATTTCTGATCAAGTGCAATAAACTACAATATCATGCTGAGAGATGCACACAGGCTTCATCCTGACATAAAAGCACTTTTATACTTTCAATACCATATAGGCTTTATATTGGGTTTAACCCTACTAATAATCTTCACTCTTGAAATGCTCCATCAACAACCAATGCAATCAAGGACAAATGTTTTATTACTAGCTGTCCTGAGATGTATGGCGCATTTTAAAATTCAAAAACTTAGAGGAGAGGGTTAATTTCTTTTAATCAACAAGATATTTTGATTTGTGCCACAATATCTATAAACACCAATTGCTCTTTCTGGTAAGTAAAGCAGTAAGTGCTTTCTTGCTGGATTGTGGCTTTGCAGAACACACCGATAGATAAAAGAAAGAAAGAAAAGAATATTAGATGTTTCCTTTTCAAAATCGATCATGTGTGATAAAGGGAGCCCTAGTGTACAAGCAACAGCTGGTGCAGTTTGGGAATTGATGAAGAAACAGGTAGCTTTTTCAGAAATGTGTAACAACAGAGTCCTATTTCTCTGAAGGTCTTTTGCCGTACTGCTGCCACTTTATTCATACTCCAATAGAGGCACTACCTGTAGTTAAAATTAGTAAGTGCTTTTTTGATGGGGTAGGAATATGTGTATGTGACCCACTGAGGAAAGCTGAACAGATCTGCTTAACAGTTTCTTTAAAACTTTGAATATCAGGTGGCCTAAATTGATCCAGTAGTAGAAGTATGATTTCTGTCCCTTGATGGTATCTGCAACAGTAGACACAGCTGTTTTATTTCAAATAAAGTGCTTAGTTATTTGGGGTTCAAATCAATTGCCATTTCTTCTTTCTGCATTTTCATAGCAGCAGCAGTAAACTACAATATCAAGCTGAGGTGATCGATACCAGGTTTCGACCTGCCATGATCACTATGCTTATCTTCAAAACAGTTAATTAGCTTTATGTTGGGGCAAATCCTGCTCAGACATTCTTCACTCTGGAAAATGTATCCATCTAAAACTGTGTCCAATGTCAAATGTTACATCGCTACTTGTCCCGAGATGTGAGGTCCATTTCAAAATTGTAAATCTGAGCTGGGGATGGATTTCTTTTACTCAACAAGATACTTTGATTTGGTGCCACACTATCCTTACTCCACCAAATGCACTTTCTGGTAACTAAAGCGGTAAGTGCTTTCTTGTTAAGGGTATGGATGCCATGGAAAACACCACGAATAACAAAACAGAAAACACAGAAACATATCAAGATACTTCCTTTCTCATTCCTTTCTGTGTGATGACAAAGGCCCTATTCTACAATTAAAGACTGCTACAGTGTCTGCTAAATTAGCCAGTATTTTCTTATTGTTTAAGATTAAGTGTTACCAGTCAGATTGATATGGGGGATCTGTTATGTATTAGATTTTTTACAGTGCTGAAGGATCACCATCACATTGTTATGCTCATGCAATTTCTGTAGCCCATGCTTCTGATGTCCGATGAACACTGTGAAGAACAGGCTGTTCAAAATGTTACCATTGTTTCCCTTTTTAGTGAACTAAGTTTATCTGCTCTGTATATGCTATATGATATTTTTAGGAAGGCATCCATTCTTTTGCGTACATCTCTAAACCCCAAAAACATTGCCTTTCCTAAAAATTAGTGAACGCATTTTTTTTCTGTATCTTATTGGGAGACTCTTACTCACTGAGGATTGCTGATCTCAGTGACATAACTTTTATTTTGCTTTTACTATCCAGTGTCATAAACGGCACACCATTTCAAAGAATCTATCGGTCCCTAGAGCTGTGTTTTGATATTAAGTAGAGATTAATAATTCAGGTTATATTTTTGTGAAGTTATTCTGAGTAACTCTTTGAAATAAATAAGAACAAATTAAATGTCTTTTGACATCATCACATTAACTCTAATCCTGTGAGCAGATTAGAGGCCCTTGAGAGTGCAGATGAAGCTGCAAAGTGGTGAGAAAAATGGGAGGGACTACCAACTGCTAGCTGATCAGTTGAAGATGTAAAGTTGTGAGAAAAGTGGGAGGGACTACCAACTGCCAGCTTATCATTGTATAATGAAGAGGCCTTACAAGTAGTTCTGACATAAAACAAGGGCTTCAGATCAGTTGGAACACCAACAAGGTCATGAAGGTACACTTTCCTCAAGAGAGACTGCTGAGACATTTTGAAGAAATGTTTTTGAAGAGAAATTGCATGAGGCCAAAGTAAGTTTCTGGCATGTGTTCAGTATTGTAAGACAGGGCACTAGCTGTTCGAGTTTCCAGTAAATGGTTTCTTGTTGTTGTACAGATCAGAGGCAAGATTTGTTTTAGAAATTTTGTCACCTAGAATGAACAACAATTTCAAAATGAGGAAAATACTCAAGTTTCATCTTGTTGACATGCTAGAGCTACAAAACAGTAAATGCTTTATGATGGGGAAACTCTTAAAGAATTCTTCTCATTTAAAAGCATTAACATATAACATATATGTTCCATTTCAAATATTATATCCTTGATTGCCATAGTCTAGAAAGATTGTATAAAAAGTTAAACTAAAGCTAGGACTAAATGAAGAAGTAACTATTTAAGCTTAATAACACTATGAAAAGGGTTTCAAATGCATGTACAAGAATATCAGTTGTATTATCCCCAATAAAAACAAAGAGGCATAACATAGAAACATAGAAACATAGAAGTTGATGGCAGATAAAGACATAAGGCCATCCAATCTCCCATTTCTTTTCTACCTTATAAATGTGCCATACGCCACTTCTCTATCAGTGACCTATCTATTCATAGTCATTTGTATTGTCCCTTATGCCTATCCATGCCTGTTTGAAGCCATCACTGTATTCATAGCCACCACTTCTTGTGGTAAGCCATTCCATGCATCTACCACCCTTTCTGGAAAAAGAATTTCCTCCATTCCCCTTAATCGGCCTCCTCTAATCTCATGCTGTGTCCTCTTGTCCTGCTATTTTTCTTATATTTAAACATATTAGACTCTTTCACCTTGTTTATGCCCTTAAGGTGTTTAAATGTCTCCAATCATATCACCTCTCTCCCTCCTTTGCTCAAGTGTAGCACATATTAGAGCTCATTAATCAGTCTCATATGTCTTCTGATGCCAGTCCCTGCACCATTTTGGTTGCCCTTCTCTGGACTGCCTCAATTTGGTTAATATCCTTGTGAGGAGTGGCCTCCAATACTGCACAGTACTCAGATGGGGCCTAACCAGTATCATGTACAGAGGATTATTACCTCCCTCTACGACTTGTGATACCCTACTAATACACCTAACACCCCTAGCCTTACCTACTGCTTTAGGGGTCTGTGGATGATTTTAGGTCATCAGTGATGATGATGCCCAAGTCTCTTTCTTCCTTTGTGACTTAACTCCCTCCCAGCTATAAGTGACTTCCAGGGTTTCTCTTCCCTATGTGCATGATTTTGCACTTCTTTGCATTAAATCCCAGTTGCCACTCTTCTGACCATTCTGCTAGTTTGATCAGATCTCTTCTCATTCTGCCACCCCATCTGGATCATCTACTCTGTTGCAGATCTTGTGGTGTCATCTGCAAACAGACAAACCTGCCTCTAGTCCATCTGCAGAGGTCACTAATGAAGATGTTAGATTAGGACTGGCCCCAGGACTGATCCCACAAGTACCCACTTGTGACTTGCATCTCTTCTGACTGTATACCATTTACCACCACTCTCTGTTTTCTGCCAGTCAACAGTTTGCCACCCAGTTGACCAACTTCTGACCCACAGAGCCTACCTAGCTTATTTATCAATCTTCTATGTGGAACAGTGTCAAAAGCTTTGCTGAAGTCAAGGTGGTGACATCAACTGCTCCCCCTTGGTCCACCTCTGGTTGCCAGTCAAAGAAATCTATGAGATTAGTTTGACAGGACCTTCCTTTGTAAACCCATGCTGTCTTGGATCCTGTGCCCCTATGGATTCCAGGTGTTGTACTATCCTTTCCTTAAGAAGTACCTCCATAATCTTGCCCACTACTGAGGTAAGACTGGCCGGTCTGTAGTTCCCCGCCTCCTCCTGCTACCACTCTTGTGGAGTGGGATCACATGAAGCCCTTCTCCAGTCTTCTGGGACCTCTCCTGTGCTCAGAGACTCACACTAAACAATTCTGCTAATGGCTCTGCTAGTTCCTCCTTTAGCTCCTTAGTACCCTGGGATGTATGCCATCAGGTCCCATTGCCTTATCCACCCTGGCTTAGCAAGCTCTTGTAGGACCCTTTCTTTTGTAGAAGGAGTAGTGCTCACCTCCCCCCCCCTGTGTCCATGATGCTGAGCTGTGGGCCCTGCCCTACCTTCTCTTCAGTAAATACTGAGCAAAAGTATCTGTTAGGATAGATGCCTTTACAGGGTCCTCCTCCTCCATGCTCCCTTTTCTCCATTAAGCTTAGCAATACCCCTCTGGACTTTCTCCTTTCACTAATTGTCTATAGAAAGTCTTGTCACCTTCTTTTACTGTTCGTGCTAGTGTTTCCTCAGTTTGGGACTTTGCCTGCCTGCCTTACCTGCTTCCCTTAGGGCAGTTTGGTATGCCTCCCTATCTTCATCCGCTGTGTTCCACTTATATTTTCTGAAGCCAGCCTTTTGGCTCTGACCTTTTCTGCTACTGTATTTGAGAACCAAAGTGGTTTCCTTCTTCTTTTGCACTTCCTTTTCTGTCTAACACAATGGGATGTTGCTTCAAGTATTGTATCCTTATCTTGCCCCACTTTGCCTGTACCTCCTCACCTGTGTTTCTTTTGCCAGGGCTAGCTTAACTCTGTTGGCCATCTTATCAAAGTCCAGCTCCTCTAAGTCCATATTTTTGCTTTGGAATGGGATGATTTAGATGTAGTAGCCAAATTGAACCATACCATGTGATGGTCACTGGCCCTCAGGTGACCTTCTACCTGGAGATCTGTGATCCCTTCTTTGTTAGTCAGTACTAGATCTAGGATAGCCCTGTCTCTTGTGGGTTGCTGTACCCAGTTGTTTGAGGCCCTCCCCTGCAGGGAACCACTATGAGTCTAGTTCTGGCAGATGTTCTCTGGTATTGACCAATCTGTATCTGGCATGTTGAAGTCTCCATTATCAGAACCTCCTTTAGCTGTCATGTTTTGTATATCTTCTAACAGTAATGTGTCTATGTCCTCCCTCTGGTCTGGGGGCCTGTAGACAACCCCAGTTCTTATAGGCTGTCCCATTTCCCTGTTTCAGGGTGACCCACAGTTCTTCTGGCTCCTTATGTGTATTCTGAATTTCTGTAGCTTTGATATTTTCATTAACATACAGGGCCACCTCCCCCTTTTTGCACTCTCGGTCTCTTCTGAACAATACATAGCCAGGTACTGAAGTCTCCCAAGTGTGGTTACTGGTAAACCACGTCTCACTAATGCTACTATGTCCAGTTTAGCCTCTGACATAATTGCCTGCAGGTCTGGGATCTTATTTCCCAGGCTGTGACATTGTGTACATGATTTTCCATTGGCAGATTTTGGTGTGTTAGTTGTTGGGTGAAGTTTGGCATTACCCTGTGCATCGTATGGGAGACAAACCTTTTTCTTACCTGGTGATGCAAATGAGCGCAAACCACGCTGAATTCCTGTTTGACCACTAGCTGAGGGGGAGGGTGTTCTTCCCATTTGACGTATGAGGTGCCACCCTCTCTCCCCATTGCTAGTTTAAATATTCTGCAAAGACGTCAAACTTCTGCCCCAATGCACTGACTCCCTCTTTAGTCAGATACAGTCCATCAAATTTAAAGAACTTTCGCTCCCAGAACTGTTGCCAGTTCCTCAAATCTGTGTCCTTTTCCTGGCACCAGTCCTTGAGCCATGTGTTTAGCTCCCCTATCTCCCCTTCTCTGACCTTCCGTCCATCTCTCCCTTCTCCCAGACTGGCAGGATCTCCAGAAGGAGTGCCAGACGAAATAGATGATAGTTTGTCACCCAGCCTAGTCAGGTGTTCCTTGGTCTCCACAACTGACCGGCTGGCGAGATCATTAAGTCCATATGTGTACTAGGACATCAATGTTTTCTCCTGCTTTGTGAACAATTTTAGCAATGCGGTCAGTGTCTCTCCATGCTGATGTACCTGGAGACATCTGACCATCACCCTAATGGAGATGGGTATCAACTCCCGAATCATGGAGTCTCCTATGATCAAGTTTTTGGAGTTTCCTTTGTGCTTGTTTAGTTTTGGTTCCTGATTTGGTGAGTATTGTTGTGCTAGCTCCTGTGCCACAGTGTCCTGCTCTGCAGTGTCTTCTGCCTCTTTATTTGATTTCAGAGATAGAGGCAGATACCTGTTTAAGTGTTTATATGGTTTTGGAGGTAATGTGTTGGAAGTAGAGAGTGATGGGGCACCTGATTTGCTCCTCTAACCACCTGCCAACCTCCTGGACCAACTACCCTCTTGATCCGAGGTTTTCTGTTGGATGCTGGGAAATGGCGGGTGGTTCTTATAATGTATTTCCTCTTCAATATGAAATTTGAGGCGTGCAATCTCTGCCCATGCTGCCTGGAGCTGAGACCTAAGATCTCCAAAGGCCCAGCATGTAGGACAGTGTCCTAAATCTTGTAAGACTGTCCTTCTGAAAATTGTTCCACAGTACCTGCAGTTAATGAAATCCATTCCAAATAAGTTGCTGGGTTTGTAACCTAGTCAGAGTAATTAGAAGAAAAAAAATGCAAGTAATGGTTTGAATGTGCTTTGTTTAACTTGTTATAACAAGTTAAATTACTAATTAACCCTGTAAATGAGATCACCTTGTGGGCCCACTGATCCACTTCCTGCTCTGCCACAGGAAATGTCACAACTGTGTACCCTATAAAAAGGTGTGGCGTGGGGTGGTTGGGGATGGGGGTGGGTGGCTGGGCCCTTCCTGCCTAAAAAGAAGAACCACGGACGAAAGAACAAGGAGGTAAGAGCAGAAACAATCAGTCAACAACAAATGCAGTAACCCTGAAAGCTTATCCTAATGTTAGATAAAACTGTAAAACCTGTAAGCACCACCTGTAATAATTTCAAGAAGATATACCCTGTGAAAACACTTTGCTCAGAGAGAAAAATAAAGCAGTAACAGAAGATATACCTTGCAAAGACAATTTGACTCAGAAGATTACAGCAGTAATCTGTTGCTTTACCTGTAGCACACCTTGTAATAATGCAGAAGAAGGTATACCAGCAACAACAATTTGAATCAGAGAAAAATAAAGCAATGAAATGTTAGCAACAAACAGTAGCAATCCCTGTGAGTAAAAAATAAAAACACCACCACACAGTAAATCTGCTTAGCCAAACTAAGTCTTAATCCTTCTCCCTTGCTCTGGTAAGTTTCTCTACTCTGCCTTTCAAGCAGTCTTAGAAGGAAAGAGCTCAGGTGAAGCTAGGTGCCTTGGCCAGCAAACCAAGTCTTCTGCTTCACTATTTTATGTTTCTGATTTCTGCTAATTCCTGGTATGTTTAACTTCCTCTGAAAATCAAAGTATGAAGCCTTTAAAAAAAAAGACTTGTACTCTCAGGAATTAATAGAAGTAAGGGGACATTCTCAGATTTATGATAGCAGAAATATTTCTGAAATTCATTTGATAGATTTTCTAAGGTAACGAATGAGTTGATCAGAGAGTCAAAATCAATCCGCTTTTACAGTGTCACATTACTATCCAATATGTAATGGCAAGGTCCCACTTTTGTGATGACATTATGCAGCTCTGATGTCGCATTATTCAAACTCCAATACAGGCACTGCCTGAATTAAAATTGACAAGTGCTTCTTGTTGAGGTATGAATATGTGAAAGTGTCAGACCGAGGATAGAGGAATTGATTTTCTGTAGGGTTTCTTTGATACTTTGACTATCAGGTGGCTTAAATTGGTACAACACTACAAGTATGACATTCTTGTCACTTGATGAATACTGCAACAGAAGGCACAAGCTTTTGTTATTTCATGTAAGAGCTTTCTTGTTGGGGTACAAATCAGTGTCATTTCTTCTTTAAAATTTCTGATGAAGTGCAGTAAACAACAATATCATGCTGGGGAGAAGCACACCAGGCTTCATCCTGACATAAGCACTATTTATACTTTCAATACCATATGAGCTTTATATTGGATTTAACCCTGCTAATAATCTTCACTCTTGAAATATCCATTTCAACAACCATTGCAATCAAGGACAAATGTTTTATTGCTAGCTGTCCTGAGATGTGTAGCGCATTTTAAAATTCAAAAACTTAGTGGGGAGTTGGTTAATTTCTTTTAATCAACAAGATATTTTGATTTGCTGCCACAATGTCCATACGCCACCAATTGCTCTTTCTGGTAAGTAAAGCAGTAAGTGCTTTCTTGCTGGATTGTGGCTTTGCGGAACACACCTATCGATAAAAAAAGAGAAAGAAAAAGAATGTTAAGATGTTTCCTTTTTCAAAATGGATCATGTGTGATAGAGGGAGCCCTAATGTACAAGTAAAAGCTGGTGCAGTTTGGGAATTGAAGAAGAAACAGGTAGCTTTTTCAGGAATGTGTAAGAACAGGAGTCCAATTTCACTGAAGGTATTTTGCCGTACTGCTGCCACTTAATTCATACTCCAATAGAGCCACTACCTGTGTTAAAATTAAAAAGTGCTTTTTTGATGGGGTAGGAATATGTGTATGTGACACACTGAGGAAAGCTGAACAGATACGCTTAACGGTTTCTTTAAAAGTTTGAAAATCAGGTGGCCTAAATTGATCCAGTAGTAGAAGTATGATTTCTGTCCCTTGATGAGTACTGCAACAGTAGGCACCAGCTGTTTTTATTTCAAGTAAGTGCTTCCTTGTTGGGGGTCAAATCAGTGCCATTTCTTCTTTCTGCATTTCATGGCAACAGCAGTAAACCACAATATCAAGCTGAGGTGATCGATACCAGGTTTCAGCCTGCCATGAGCACTAAGCTTATCTTCAAAACAGTTCATGCTTTATGTTGGGGCAAATCCTGTCCAGACATTCTTCACTCTTGAAAATGTATCCATCTAAAACTGTGTCCAATGACAAATGTTACATCGCTACTTGTCCCGAGATGTGAGGTGCATTTCAAAATTGTAAAACTGAGCTGGGGATGGATTTCTTTTACTCAACAAGATACTTTGATTTGGTGCCACACTATCCTTACTCCACCAAATGCACTTTCTGGTAACTAAAGCAGTAAGTGCTTTCTTGTTGGGGAATGGATACGTGGAAAACACCCACGAATAACAAAACAGAAACACAGAAGCATCTCAAGATATTTCCTTTCTCATTCCTTTCTGTGTGATAGACGGAGCCCTATTCTACCAGTAAAGACTGCTACAGTGTCTGCTAAAATTAGGCAGTATTTTCTTATTGGGTAAGATTAAGTGTTACCAGTCAGATTGATATGGAGGATCTGTTGTGTATTAGATTTTATACAGTGTTGAAGGATCACTATCACATTGGTATGCTCAGGCAATTTCTGTAGCCCATGCTTCTGATGTCTGATGAGCACTGTGAAGAACAGGCTGTTGAAAATGTTACCATTGTTTCCCTTTTTAGTGACCTAAGTTTATCTGCTATTTATATGCTAGATGATATTTTTAGGAAGGCATCCATTCTTTTGCGTACATCTCCAAACCCCAAAAGAGACATTGCCTTTCCTAAAATTAGTGAGAGCATTATTTTTGTGTCTTATTGAGAGACTCTTACTCACTGAAGATTGCTAATCTTAGTGACATAACGTTTATTTTGCTTTTACTATCCATTGTCGTAAACGGCACACAATTTCAAAGTATCTATCGGTCCTAAGAGCTGTGTTTTGATATTAAGTAGAGATGAATAATTCAGGTTATATTTTTGTAAAGTTATTCTGAGTAAGAATTTGAAATAAATCAGTACAAATTAAATGTCTTTTGACATCATCACATTACCTCTAATCCTGTGAGCAGATTAGAGGCCCTTGAGAGTGCAGTTGAAGCTGCAAAGTGGAGAGAAAAATGGGAGGGACTACCAACTGCTGGCTGATCAGTTGAAGGTGTAAAGTGGTGAAAAAAGTGGGCGGGACTACCAACTGCCAGCTGATCATTGTAGAATGAAGAGGCCCTATAAGTAGTTCTGATATAAAACAAGGACCTCAGATCAGTTTTAACACCAACAAGGTGATGAAGGTACACTTTCCTCAAGAGAGACAGCTGAGACATTTTGAAGAAATGAATTTGAAGAGAAATTGTCTGAGGCCAAAGAAAGTTTCAGGTATGTGTTGAGTATTGTAAGACAGGGCACTAGCTGTTCAAGTTTCCAGTAAATGGTTTCTTGTTGTTGTAGAGATCAGAGGCAAAGTTTCTTTTCGAAATTTGGTCACCCGAAATGAACAACAATTTCAAAATGAGGGAATATACTCCAGTTTTCATCTTGACATGCTGAGCTACAAAACAGTAAATGCTTTATGTTGGGGAAACTCTGCTATAGAATTCTTCTCATTTAAAGCATTTGCATATATGACATATATGTTCCATATCAAATATTATATACTTGGTGCTGCCATAGTCTAGAAAGATTGTATAAAAATTCAAACTCGGCTAGGAGTAAATGAAGATGTAGCTATTTATAGCTTAATAAACACTGAAAGGGTTTCAAAATGCCATGTGCAGGAATATCGGTTGTATTATCCCCAATAAAAAGAAAAGGGCACTATTTTATGTTTCTGATTTCTGCTAATTCCTGGTATGTTTGACTTCCTCTGAAAATCAAAGCCTGAAGCCTTTAACAAATAAAGACTTGTACTCTCAGGAATTAATAGAAGTACGGGGACATTCTCAGATTTATGATAGCAGAAATATTTCTGAAATTCATTTGATAGATTTTCTAAGGTAATGAATGAGTTGATCAGAGAGTCAAGATCAATCCCGCTTGTACAGTGGCACATTACTATCCAATATGTAATGGCAAAGTCCCACTTTTGTGAAGACATTGTGCAGCTCTAATGTCACATTATTCAAACTCCAATACAGGCACTGCCTGAATTAAAATTGGTAAGTGCTTTTTGTTGGGGTATGAATATGTGAAAGTGTCCCACCGAGGATAGAGGAATTGATTTTCTGTAGGGTTTCTTTGATACTTTGACTATCAGGTGGCTTAAATTGGTACAACACTACAAGTATGACATTCCTGTCACTTGATGAATACTGCAACAGAAGGCACTAGCTTTTGTTATTTCAAGTAAGAGCTTTCTTGTTGGGGTACAAATCAGTGTCATTTCTTCTTTAACATTTCTGATAAAGTGCAATAAACTACAATATCATGCTGGGGGAGAAGCACACCAGGATTCATCCTGACTTAAGCACTATTTATACTTTCAATACCATATGAGCTTTATATTGGGCTTAACCCTGCTAATAATCTTCACTCTTGAAAAGTCCACATCAACAACCACTGCAATCAAGGACAAATGTTTTATTGCTAGCTGTCCTGAGATGTGTAGCGCATTATGTCACTGAGATCAGATTAGAGGTAATGTGATGATGTCAAAAGACATTTAATTTGTACTGATTTATTTCAAATTGTTACTCAGAATATCTTTACAAAAATATAACCTGAATTATTAATCTCTATTTAATATCAAAACACAGCTTTAGGGACCGATAGATACTTTGTCATTTATGACACTGGATAGTAAAAGCAAAATAAACGTTATGTCACTGAGATCAGCAATCTTCAGTGAGTAAGAGTCTCTCAATAAGACACTGAAAACAATGCTCTCACTAATTTTTAGGAAAGGCAATGTCTCTTTTGGGGTTTGGAGATGTACACAAAAGAATGGATGCCTTCCTAAAAATATCATCTAGCATATAAATAGCAGATAAACTTAGGTCACTAAAAAGGGAAACAATGGTAACATTTTCAACATCCTGTTCTTCACAGTTCTCATCAGACATCAGAAGCATGGGCTACAGAATTTGCCTGAGCATTCCAATGTGATGGTGATCCTTCAACACTGTAAAAAATCTAATACACAACAGATTCCCATATCAATCTGACTGGTAACACTTAATATTACCCAATGAAAATACTGGCTGATTTTGCTTGAACACTGTAGCAGTCTACTGGTAGAATAGGGCTCTGTCTATCACCCAGAAAGGAATGAGAAAGGAAATATCTTGAGATGCTTCTGTGTTTCTGTTTTGTTATTCGTGGGTGATTTCAACGTATCCATACCACAACAAGAAAGCACTTACTGCTTTAGTTACCAGAAAGTGCATTTGGTGGAGTAAGGATAGTGTGGCACCAAATCAAAGTATCATGTTGTGTAAAAGAAATCCATCCCCAGCTCAGTTTTACAATTTTGAAATGCACCTCACATCTCGATACAAGTAGCGATGTAAAATTTGTCATTGGACACAGATTTAGAAGGATACATTTTCGAGAGTCAAGAATGTCTGAGCAGGATTTACTTTATTCATACTCCAATAGAGGCACTACCTGAGTTAAAATTAGTAAGTGCTTTTTTGATGGGGTAGGAATATGTGTATGTGACCCACTGAGGAAAGCTGAACAGATCTGCTTAACAGTTTCTTTAAAACTTTGAATATCAGGTGGCCTAAATTGATCCAGTAGTAGAAGTATGATTTCTGTCCCTTGATGAGTACTGCAACAGTAGACACCAGCTGTTTTTATTTCAAGTAAGTGCTTATTTGTTGGGGTTCAAATCAGTGCCATTTCTTCTTTCTGCATTTCATGGCAACGGCAGTAAACTACAATATCAAGCTGAGGTGATCGATACCAGGTTTCAGCCTGCCATGAGCACTATGCTAATCTTCAAAACAGTTAGTTCTTTATTTTGGGGCAAATCCTGCTCAGACATTCTTCACTCTCGAAAATGTATCCTTCTAAAACTGTGTCCAATGACAAATGTTACATCGCTACTTGTCCCGATATGTGAGGTGCATTTCAAAATAGTAAAACTGAGCTGGGGATGGATTTCTTTTACTCAACAAGATACTTTGATTTGGTGCCACACTATCCTTACTCCACCAAATGCACTTTCTGGTAACTAAAGCAGTAAGTGCTTTCCTGTTGGGGTATGGATACGTGGAAAATACCCACGAATAACAAAACAGAAACACAGAAGCATCTCAAGATATTTCCTTTCTCATTCCTTTCTGTGTGATAGACGGAGCCCTATTCTACCAGTAAAGACTGCTACAGTGTCTGCTAAAATCAGCCAGTATTTTTTATTGGGTAAGATTAAGTGTTACCAGTCAGATTGACATGGGGATCTGTTGTGTATTAGATTTTTTACAGTGTTGAAGGATGACCATCACATTGGTATGCTCAGGCAATTTCTGCAGCCCATGCTTCTGATGTCTGATGAGCACTGTGAAGAACAGGCTGTTGAAAATGTTACCATTGTTTCCCTTTTTAGTGACCTAAGTTTATCTGCTATTTATATGCTAGATGATATTTTTAGGAAGGCATCCATTCTTTTGCGTACATCTCCAAACCCCAAAAGAGACATTGCCTTTCCTAAAAATTAGTGAGAGCATTGTTTTCTGTGTCTTATTGAGAGACTCTTACTCACTGAAGATTGCTGATCTCAGTGACATAACGTTTATTTTGCTTTTACTATCCAGTGTCATAAATGACACACAATTTCAAAGTATCTATCGGTCCCTAAAGCTGTGTTTTGATATTAAATAGAGATTAATAATTCAGGTTATATTTTTGTAAAGATATTCTGAGTAACAATTTGAAATAAATCAGTACAAATTAAATGTCTTTTGACATCATCACATTACCTCTAATCCTGTGAGCAGATTAGAGGCCCTTGAGAGTGCAGTTGAAGCTGCAAAGTGGTGAGAAAAATGGGAGGGAATACCAAGTGCTAGCTGATCAGTTGAAGGTGTAAAGTGGTGAGAAAAGTGGGAGGGACTACCAACTGCCAGCTGATCATTGTAGAATGAAGAGGCACTATAAGTAGTTCTGATATAAAACAAGGACCTCAGATCAGTTGGAACACCAACAAGGTCATGAAGGTACACTTTCCTCAAGAGAGACTGCTGAGACATTTTGAAGAAATGAATTTGAAGAGAAATTGTCTGAGGCCAAAGAAAGTTTCTGGTATGTGTTGAGTATTGTAAGACAGGGCACTAGCTGTTCAAGTTTCCAGTAAACGGTTTCTTGTCATTGTACAAATCAGAGGCAAAGTTTCTTTTAGAAATTTGGTCACCTGAAATGAACAACAATTTCAAAATGAGGGAATATACTCCAGTTTTCATCTTGACATGCTGAGCTAAAAAAGAGTAAATGCTTTATGTTGGGGAAACTCTGCTAGAGAATTCTTCTCATTTAAAGCATTAGCATATATAACATATATGTTCCATATCAAATATTATATCCTTGGTGCTGCCATAGTCTAGAAAGATTGTACAAAAATTCAAACTCGGCTAGGAGTAAATGAAGATGTAGCTATTTATAGCTTAATAACACTGAAAGGGCTTCAAGATGCCATGTGCAAGAATATCAGTTGTATTATCCCCAATAAAAACGAAAGGGCACTATTTTATGTTTCTGATTTCTGCTAATTCCTGGTATGTTTAACTGCCTCTGAAAATAAAAGCCTGAAGCCTTTAACAAAAAAAGACTAGTACTCTCAGGAATTAATATAAGTACGGGGACTTTCTCAGATTTATGATAGTAGAAATATTTCTGAAATTCATTTCATAGATTTTCTAAGGTAATGAATGAGTTGATCAGAGAGTCAAGATCAATCCGCTTTTTCAGTGGCACATTACAATCCAATATGTAATGGCAAGGTCCCACTTTTGTGAAGACATAATGCAACTCTGATGTCACATTATTCAAACTCCAATACAGGCACTGCCTGAATTAAAATTGGTAAGTGCTTTTTGTTGGGGTATGAATATGTGAAAGTGTCCACCGAGTTGAGGAATTGATTTTCTGTAGGGTTTCTTTGATACTTTGACTATCAGGTGGCTTAAATTGGTACAACACTACAAGTATGACATTCCTGTCACTTGATGAATACTGCAACAGAAGGCACTAGCTGTTGTTATTTCAAGTAAGTGCTTTCATGTTGGGGTACAAATCAGTGTCATTTCTTCTTTAACATTTCTGATCAAGTGCAATAAACTACAATATCATGCTGGGGAGATGCACACCAGGCTTCATCCTGACATAAGCACTATTTATACTTTCAATACCATATGAGCTTTATATTGGGTTTAACCCTGCTAATAATCTTCACTCTTGAAATGTCCACATCAACAACCAATGCAATCAAGGACAAATGTTTTATTGCTAGCTGTCCTGAGATGTTTAGCGCATTTTAAAATTCAAAAACTTAGAGGGGAGAGGGTTAATTTCTTTTAATCAACAAGATATTTTGATTTGCTGCCACAATATCTATAAACCACCAATTGCTCTTTCTGGTAAGTAAAGCAGTAAGTGCTTTCTTGCTGGATTGTGGCTTTGCAGAACACACCTATCGATAAAAAAAGAGAAAGAAAAAGAATGTTAAGATGTTTCCTTTTTCAAAATCGATCATGTGTGATAGAGGGAGCCCTAGTGTACAAGCAAAAGCTTGTGCAGTTTGGGAATTGATGAAGAAACAGGTAGCTTTTCCAGAAATGTGTAACAACAGAGTCCTATTTCTCTGAAGGTCTTTTGCCGTACTGCTGCCACTTTATTCACACTCCAATAGAGGCACTACCTGAGTTAAAATTAGTAAGTGCTTTTTTGATGGGGTAGGAATATGTGTATGTGACCCACTGAGGAAAGCTGAACAGATCTGCTTAACAGTTTCTTTAAAACTTTGAATATCAGGTGGCCTAAATTGATCCAGTAGTAGAAGTATGATTTCTGTCCCTTGATGAGTACTGCAACAGTAGACACCAGCTGTTTTTATTTCAAGTAAGTGCTTATTTGTTGGGGTTCAAATCAGTGCCATTTCTTCTTTCTGCATTTCATGGCAACGGCAGTAAACTACAATATCAAGCTGAGGTGATCGATACCAGGTTTCAGCCTGCCATGAGCACTATGCTAATCTTCAAAACAGTTAGTTCTTTATTTTGGGGCAAATCCTGCTCAGACATTCTTCACTCTCGAAAATGTATCCTTCTAAAACTGTGTCCAATGACAAATGTTACATCGCTACTTGTCCCGATATGTGAGGTGCATTTCAAAATAGTAAAACTGAGCTGGGGATGGATTTCTTTTACTCAACAAGATACTTTGATCTGGTGCCACACTATCCTTACTCCACCAAATGCACTTTCTGGTAACTAAAGCAGTAAGTGCTTTCCTGTTGGGGTATGGATACATGGAAAATTCCCACGAATAACAAAACAGAAACACAGAAGCATCTCAAGATATTTCCTTTATCATTCCTTTCTGTGTGTTAGGCGGAGCCCTATTCTACCAGTAAAGACTGCTACAGTGTCTGCTAAAATCAGCCAGTATTTTCTTATTGGGTAAGATTAAGTGTTACCAGTCAGATTGATATGGGGATCTGTTGTGTATTAGATTTTTTACAGTGTTGAAGGATCACCATCACATTGGTATGCTCAGGCAATTTCTGCAGCCCATGCTTCTGATGTCTGATGAGCACTGTGAAGAACAGGCTGTTGAAAATGTTACCATTGTTTCCCTTTTTAGTGACCTAAGTTTATCTGCTATTTATATGCTAGATGATATTTTTAGGAAGGCATCCATTCTTTTGCGTACATCTCCAAACCCCAAAAGAGACATTGCCTTTCCTAAAAATTAGTGAGAGCATTGTTTTCTGTGTCTTATTGAGAGACTCTTACTCACTGAAGATTGCTAATCTCAGTGACATAACGTTTATTTTGCTTTTACTATCCAGTGTCGTAAACAGCACACAATTTCAAAGTATCTATCGGTCCTTAGAGCTGTGTTTTGATATTACGTAGAGATGAATAATTCAGGTTATATTTTTGTAAAGTTATTCTGAGTAACAATTTGAAATAAATCAGTACAAATTAAATGTCTTTTGACATCATCACATTACCTCTAATCCTGTGAGCAGATTAGAGGCCCTTGAGAGTGCAGTTGAAGCTGCAAAGTGGTGAGAAAAATGAGAGGGACTACCAACTGTTAGCTGATCAGTTGAAGGTGTAAAGTGGTGAAAAAAGTGGGTGGGACTACCAACTGCCAGCTGATCAATGTAGAATGAAGAGGCCCTATAAGTTGTTCTGATATAAAACATGGACCTCAGATCAGTTTTAACACCAACAAGGTGATGAAGGTACACTTTCCTCAACAGAGACTGCTGAGACATTTTTGAAGAAATGAATTTGAAGAGAAATTAACTGAGGCCAAAGAAAGTTTCAGGTATGTGTTGAGTATTGTAAGACAGGGCACTAGCTGTTCAAGTTTCCAGTAAATGGTTTCTTCTTGTTGTACAGATCAGAGGCAAAGTTTCTTTTAGAAATTTGGTCACCCGAAATGAACAACAATTTCAAAATGAGGGAATATACTCCAGTTTTCATCTTGACATGCTGAGCTTCAAAACAGTAAATGCTTTATGTTGGGGAAACTCTGCTATAGAATTCTTCTCATTTAAAGCATTAGCATATATAACATATATGTTCCATATCAAATATTATATCCTTGGTGCTGCCATAGTCTAGAAAGATTGTATAAAAATTCAAACTCGGCTAGGAGTAAATGAAGATGTTGCTATTTATAGCTTAATAAACACTGAAAGGGTTTCAAAATGCCATGTGCAAGAATATCAGTTGTATTATCCCCAATAAAAAGAAAAGGGCACTATTTTATGTTTCTGATTTCTGCTAATTCCTGGTATGTTTAACTTCCTCTGAAAATCAAAGCCTGAAGCCTTTAACAAATAAAGACTTGTACTCTCAGGAATTAATAGAAGTACGGGGACATTCTCAGATTTATGATAGCAGAAATATTTCTGAAATTCATTTAATAGATTTTCTAAGGTAATGAATGAGTTGATCAGAGAGTCAAGATCATTCCACTTTTTCAGTGGCACATTACTATCCAATATGTAATGGCAAGGTCCCACTTTTGTGAAGACATTATGCAGCTCTGATGTCACATTATTCAAACTCCATTACAGGCACTGCCTGAATTAAAATTGGTAAGTGCTTTTTGTTGGGGTATGAGTATGTGAAAGTATTTCAAAGTATCTATCGGTCCCTAAAGCTGTGTTTTGATATTAAATAGAGATTAATAATTCAGGTTATATTTTTGTAAAGTTATTCTGAGTAACAATTTGAGATAAATCAAATTAAATGTCTTTTGACATCATCACATTACCTCTAATCCTGTGAGCAGATTAGAGGCCCTTGAGAGTGCAGTTGGAGCTGCAAAGTGGTGAGAAAAATGGGAGGGAATACCAAGTGCTAGCTGATCAGTTGAAGGTGTAAAGTGGTGAGAAAAGTGGGAGGGACTACCAACTGCCAGCTGATCATTGTAGAATGAAGAGGCACTATAAGTAGTTCTGCTATAAAACAAGGACCTCAGATCAGTTGGAACACCAACAAGGTCAAGAAGGTACATTTTCCTCAAGAGAGACTGCTGAGACATTTTGAAGAAATGAAGATAATAGATTTTCTAAGGTAATGAATGAGTTGATCAGAGAGTCAAGATCAATCCACTTTTTCAGTGGCACATTACTATCTAATATGTAATGGCAAGGTCCCACTTTTTGTGAAGACATTATGCAGCTCTGATGTCACATTATTCAAACTCCAATACAGGCACTGCCTGAATGTGAAAGTGTCCACCGAGGATAGAGGAATTGATTTTCTGTAGGGTTTCTTTGATACTTTGACTATCAGGTGGCTTAAATTGGTACAACACTACAAGTATGACATTCCTGTCACTTGATGAATACTGCAACAGAAGGCACTAGCTGTTGTTATTTCAAGTAAGTGCTTTCATGTTGGGGTACAAATCAGTGTCATTTCTTCTTTAACATTTCTGATCAAGTGCAATAAACTACAATATCATGCTGGGGAGAAGCACACCAGGCTTCATCCTGACATAAGCACTATTTATACTTTCAATACCATATGAGCTTTATATAGGGTTTAACCCTGCTAATAATCTTCACTCTTGAAATATCCACTTCAACAACCATTGCAATCAAGGACAAATGTTTTATTTCTAGCTGTCCTGAGATGTGTATCGCATTTTAAAATTCAAAAACTTAGTGGGGAGATGGTTAATTTCTTTTAATCAACAAGATATTTTGATTTGCTGCCACAATGTCCATACGCCACCAATTGCTCTTTCTGGTAAGTAAAGCAGTAAGTGCTTTCTTGCTGGATTGTGGCTTTTTGGAACACACCTATCGATAAAAAAAGAAAGAAAAAGAATGTTAAGATGTTTCCTTTTTCAAAATGGATCATGTGTGATAGAGGGAGCCTAGTGTACAAGTAAAAGCTGGTGCAGTTTGGGAATTGAAGAAGAAACAGGTAGCTTTTTCAGGAATGTGTAACAACAGAGTCCAATTTCTCTGAAGGTATTTTGCCGTACTGCTGCCACTTTATTCATACTCCAATAGAGCCACTACCTGTGTTAAAATTAGTAAGTGCTTTTTTGATGGGGTAGGAATATGTGTATGTGACACCCTGAGGAAAGCTGAACAGATCTGCTTAACGGTTTCTTTAAAAGATTTGAAAATCAGGTGGCCTAAATTGATCCAGTAGTAGAAGTGTGATTTCTGTCCCTTGATGAGTACTGCAACAGTAGGCACCAGCTTTTTATTTCAAGTAAGTGCTTCCTTGTAGGGTACAAATCAATTGCCATTTCTTCTTTCTGCATTTCATGGCAGGCAGTAAACTACAATATCAAGCTGAGGTGATCAATACCAGGTTTCAGCCTGTCATGAGCACTATGCTTATCTTCAAAACAGTTAGTGCTTTATGTTTGGGCAAATCCTGCCCAGACATTCTTCACTCTTGAAAATATCCATCTAAAACTGTGTCTAATGACAAATGTTACACTCGCTACTTGTCCGAGATGTGAGGTGCATTTCAAAATTGTAAAACTGAGCTTAGGATGGATTTCTGTTACTCAACAAGATACTTTGATTTGGTGCCACACTATCCTTACTCCACCAAATGCACTTTCTGGTAACTAAAGCAGTAAGTGCTTTCTTGTTGGGGCATGTATACGTGGAAAACACCCATGAATAACAAAACAGAAACACAGAAACATATCAAGATATTTCCTTTCTCATTCCTTTCTGTGTGATAGATGGAGCCCTATTCTACAATTGAAGACTGCTACAGTGTCTGCTAAAATTAGCCAGTATTTTCTTATTGAGTAAGATTAAGTGTTACCAGTCAGATTGATATGGGGGATCTGTTGTGTATTAGATTTTTACAGTGCTGAAGGATCACCATCACATTGGTATGCTCATGCAATTTCTGTAGCCCATGATTCTGATGTCTGATGAGCATTGTGAAGAACAGGCTGTTCAAAATGTTACCATTGTTTCCCTTTTTAGTGACCCAAGTTTATCTGCTGTTTATGTGCTAGATAACTTTTTTAGGAGGGCATCCATTCTTTTGCGTACATTTCCAAACCCCAAAGGAGACATTGCCTTTCCTACAAATTGGTGAGAGCATTTTTTTCAGTGTCTTATTGAGAGACTCTTACTCACTGAAGATTGCTGATCTCAGTGACATAACGTTTATTTTGCTTTTACTATCCAGTGTCATCAATGGCACACAATTTCAAAGTATCTATCGGTCCCTAGAGCTGTGTTTTGATATTAAGTAGAGATTAATAATTCAGGTTATATTTTTGTAAAGTTATTCTGAGTAACAATTTGAAATAAATCAAATTAAATGTCTTTTGACATCATCACATTACCTCTAATCCTGTGAGCAGATTAGAGGCCCTTGAGAGTGCAGTTGAAGCTGCAAAGTGGTGAGAAAAATGGGAGGGACTAACAACTGCTAGCTGATCAGTTGAAGGTGTAAAGTAGTGAGGAAAGTGGGAAGGACTACCAACTGCCAGCTGATCATTGTAGAATGAAGAGGCCCCATAAGTAGTTCTGCTATAAAACAAGGACCTCAGATCAGTTGGAACACCAGCAATGTCATGAAGGTACACTTTCCTCAAGAGACTGCTGAGACATTTTGAAGAAATGAATTTGGAGAGAAATTGTCTGAGGACAAAGTAAGTTTCTGGTATGTGTTGAGTACTGTAAGACAGGGCACTAGCTCTTCAAGTTTCCAGTAAATGGTTTCTTGTTGTTGTACCGATCAGAGGCAAAGTTTCTTTTAGAAATTTGGTCACCTGAAATGAACATCAATTTCAAAATGAGGGAATATACTCCAGTTTTCATCTTGACATGCTGAGCTACAAAACAGTAAATGCTTTATGCTGGGGAAACTTTGCTGGAGAATTCTTCTTATTTAAATCATTAGCATATATAACATATATGTTCCATATCAAATGTTATATCTTTGGTGCTGCCATAGTCTAGAAAGATTGTTTAAAAATTCAAACTCGGCTAGGAGTAAATGAAGATGTAGCTATTTATAGCTTAATAACACTGAAAGGGTTTCAAAATGCCATCAGCAAGAATATCAGTTGTATTATCCCCAATAAAAAGAAAAGGGCACTATTTTATGTTTCTGATTTCTGCTAATTCCTGGTATGTTTAACTTCCTCTGAAAATCAAAGCCTGAAGCCTTTAACAAAAAGACTTGTACTCTCAGGAATTAATAGAAGTACGGGGACATTCTCAGATTTATGATATCAGAAATATTTCTGAAATTCATTTGATAGATTTTCTAAGGTAATGAATGAGTTGATCAGAGAGTCAAGATCAATCCGCATTTACAGTGGCACATTACTATCCAATATGTAATGGCAAGGTCCCACTTTTGTGAAGACATTATGCAGCTCTGATGTCACATTATTTAAACTCCAATACAGGCACTGCCTGAATTAAAATTGGTAAGTGCTTTTTGTTGGGATATGAATATGTGAAAGTGTCCCACCGAGGATAGAGGAATTGATTTTCTGTAGGGTTTCTTTGATACTTTGACTATCAGGTGGCTTAAATTGGTACAACACTACAAGTATGACATTCCTGCCACTTGATGAATACTGCAACAGAAGGCACTAGCTTTTGTTATTTCATGTAAGTGCTTTCTTGTTGGGGTACAAATCAGTGTCATTTCTTCTTTAACATTTCTGATCAAGTGCAATAAACTACAATATCATGCTGGGGAGATGCACACCAGTCTTCATCCTGACATAAGCACTATTTATACTTTCAATACCATATGAGCTTTATATTGGGTTTAAGGCTGCTAATAATCTTCACTCTTGAAATGTCCACATCAACAACAATTGCAGTCAAGGATAAATGTTTTATTGCTAGCTGTCCTGAGATGTGTAGCGCATTTTAAAATTCAAAAACTAAGTGGGGAGAGGATTAATTTCTTTTAATCAACAAGATATTTTGATTTGCTGCCACAGTATCCATACGCCACCAATTACTCTTTCTGGTAAGTAAAGCAGTAAGTGCTTTCTTGTTGGATTGTGGCTTTGTGGAACACACCTATCGATAAAAAAAAAGAAAGAAAAAGAATGCTAAGATGTTTTCTTTTTCAAAATGGATCATGTGTGATAGAGGGAGCCCTAGTGTACAAGTAACAGCTGGTGCAGACTGGGAATTGAAGGAGAAACATGTAGCTTTTTCAGAAATGTGTAACAACAGAGACCAATTTCTCTGAAGGTCTTTTGCCGTACTGCTGCCACTTTATTCATACTCCAGTTCAGGCACTACCTGTGTTAAAAAAAGTAAGTGCTCTTTTGATGGGCTAGGAATATGTGTATGTGACACACTGAGGAAAGCTGAACAGATCTGCTTAACGGTTTCTTTAAAAGTTTGAAAATCAGGTGGCCTAAATTGATCCAGTAGTAGAAGTATGATTTCTGTCCCTTGATGAGTACTGCAACAGTAGGCACCAGCTGTTTTTATTTCAAGTAAGTGCTTCCTTGTTGGGGTCAAATCAATTGCCATTTCTTCTTTCTGCATTTCATGGCTTAGGAGTAAACTATAATATAAAGCTGAGTGATCGATACAGGTTTCCAGCCTGCCATGAGCACTTTGCTTATCTTCAAAACAGTTAATTAACTTTATGTTTAGAATAAATCTATGGGCCTATTCTTCAGTCTTGAAAATGTATCCTTCTAAAACTGTGTCCAATGACAAATGTTACATCGCTACTTGTCCCTAAATGTGAGGTGCATTTCAAAATTGTAAAACTGAGCTGGGGATGGATTTCTTTTACTCAACAAGATACTTTGATTTGGTGCCACACTATCCTTACTCCACCAAATGCACTTTCTGGTAACTAAAGCAGTAAGTGCTTTCTAGTTGGGGTATGGATACGTGGAAAACACCCATGAATAACAAAACAGAAACACAGAAGCATCTCAAGATATTTACTTTATCATTCCTTTTTGTGTGATAGACGGAGCCCTATTCTACCAGTAAAGACTGCTACAGTGTCTGCTAAAATCAGTCAGTATTTTCTTATTGAGTAAGATTAAGTGTTACCAGTCAGATTGATATGGGGGATCTGTTGTGTATTAGATTTTTTTACAGTGTTGAAGGATCACCATCACATTGCTATGCTCAGGAAAATTCTGTAGCACATGCTTCTCATGTCTGATGAGCACTGTGAAGAACAGGCTATTGAAAATGTTACCATTGTTTCCCTTTTTAGTGACCTAAGTTTATCTGCTATTTATATGCTAGATGATATTTTTAGGAAGACATCCATTCTTTTGCGTACATCTCCAAACCCCAAAAGAGACATTGCCTTTCCTAAAAATTAGTGAGAGCATTGTTTTCTGTGTCTTATTGAGAGACTCTTACTCACTGAAGATTGCTGATCTCAGTGACGTAACGTTAATTTTGCATTTACTATCCAGTGTCATAAACGGCACACAATTTCAAAGTATATATCGGTCCCTAGAGCTGTGTTTTGATATTAAGTAGAGATTAATAATTCAGGTTATATTTTTGTAAAGTTATTCTGAGTAACAATTTGAAATAAATCAGTACAAATTAAATGTCTTTTGACATCACCACATTACCTCTAATCCTGTGAGCAGATTAGAGGCCCTTGAGAGTGCAGTTGAAGCTGCAAAGTGGTGAGAAAAATGGGAGGGACTACCAACTGCTAGCTGATCAGTTGAAGGTGTAAAGTGGTGAGAAAAGTGGGAGGGACTACCAACTGCAAGCTGATCATTGTAGAATAAAGAGGCCCTATAAGTAGTTCTGATATAAAACAAGGATCTCAGATCAGTTGGAACACCAACAAGGTGATGAAGGTACACTTTCCTCAAGAGAGACTGCTGAGACATTTTGAAGAAATAAATTTGAAGAGAAATTGTCTGAGGCCAAAGAAAGTTTCTGGTATGTGTTGAGTATTGTAAGACAGGGCACTAGCTGTTCAAGTTTCCAGTAAACGGTTTCTTGTTGTTGTACAGATCAGAGGCAAAGTTTCTTTTAGAAATTTGGTCACCTGAAATGAACAACAATTTCAAAATGAGTGAATATACTCCAGTTTTCATCATGACATGCTGAGCTACGAAACAGTAAATGCTTTATGTTGGGGAAACTGTGCTGGACAATTCTTCTCATTTAAAGCATTAGCATATATAACATATATGTTCCATATCCAATATTACATCCTTGGTGCTGCCATAGTCTAGAAATATTGTATAAAAATTCAAGCTCGGCTTGGAGTAAATGAAGATGTAGCTATTTATAGCTTAATAACACTGAAAGGGTTTCAAAATGCCATGTGCAAGAATATCAGTTGTATTACCCAATAAAAAGAAAAGGGGCACTATTTTGTATTTCCCCAGTTCTGTAATTCCTGGTATGTTTAACTTATCTGAAAATCAAAAGCCTAGGCCTTCAACAAAAAGGCTTGTACTCTCAGGAATTAATAAAGTATGGGACATTCTCAGATTTATGATAGTAGAAATATTTTTGAAATTCATTTCATAGATTTTCTAAGGTAATGTAAGAGTTGATCAGAGAGTCAAGATCTGTCCGCTTTTACAGTGGCACATTACTATACAATATGTAATGGCAAGGTCCCACTTTTGAGAAGTTATTATGCAGCTCTGATGTCACATTATTCAAACTCCAATACAGGCACTGCCTAAAATTAGTAAGTGCTTTTGTTGGGGTATGAATATTGAATGTGTCCCTGAGATGAGAGAATTGATTCTGTTTGGTTTCTTTGATACTTTGACTATCAGCTGGCTTAAATAGGTACAACACTATAAGTATGACATTCCTGTCATTTGATGAATACTGCACCAGAAGGCACTAGCTGTTTTTATTTAAAGTAAGTCCTTTCTTGTTGGGGTACAAATCAGTGTCATTTCTTCTTTAACATTTCTGATCAAGTGCAATAAACTACAATATCATGGTGGGGAGATGCACACCAGGCTTCATCCTGACATAAGCACTATATATACTTTCAATACCATATGAGGTTTATATTGGGATTAAATCTGCTAATAATCTTCACTCTTGAAATGTCCACATCAACAACCATTGCAATCAAGGACAAACATTTTATTGCTAGCTGTCCTGAGATGTGTAGCGCATTTTAAAATTCCAAAACTAAGTTTGAAGAGGGTTAATTTCTTTTAATCAACAAGATATTTTGATTTGCTGCCACAACACCCATAAGCCACCAATTGCTCTTTCTGGTAAGTAAAGCAGTAAGTGCTTTCTTGCTGGATTGTGGCTTTGTGGAACACACCTATCGATAAAAAAAGAGAAAGAAAAAGAATGTTAAGATGTTTCCTTTTTCAAAATGGATCATGTGTGATAGAGGAAGCCCTAGTGTACAAGTAAAAGCTGGTGCAGTTTTGGAATTGAAGGAGAAACAGGTTGCTTATTCAGAAATGTGTAACAACATAGTCCAATTTCTCTAAAGGTCATTTGTCGTACTGCTGCCACTTTATTCATACTCCAATACAGGCACTACCTTTGTTAAAATTAGTAAGTGCTTTTCTGTTGGGGTAGGAATATGTGTATGTGACCCACTGAGGAAAGCTGAACAGATATTATTAACCGTTTCTTTAAGACACGTTATCAGCTGGCCTAAATTGATCCAGTAGTAGAAGTATGATTTCTGTCCTTTGATGAGTACTGCAATAGTAGGCACTAGCTGTTTTTATTTCAAGTAAGTGCTTCCTTGTTGGGGTACAAATCAGTGCCATTTCTTCTTTCAGCATTTCATGGCAATGGCAGAGAACTACAATATCAAGCTGAGGTGATCGATACCAGGTTTCAGCCAGCCATGAGCACTATGCTTATCTTCAAAACAGTTAGTGCTTTATGTTGGGGCAAATCCTGCTCAGACATTCTTCACTCTCGAAAACGTATCCATCTAAAACTGTTTCCAATGACAAATGTTACATCGCTACTTGTCCCGAAATGTGAGGTTCATTTCAAAATTGTAAAACTGTGCTGGGGATGGATTTCTTTTACTCAACAAGATACTTTGATTTGGTGCCACACTATCCTTACTCACCAAATGCGCTTTCTGGTAACTAAGGCAGTAAGTGCTTTCTTGCTGGGGTATGGATACGTGGAAAACACCCACAAAAAAGCAAAACAGAAACACAGAAGCATCTCAAGGTATTTCCCTTCTCATTGCTTTCTGTGTGATAGATGGAGCCCTATTCTACAATTAAAGACTGCTACAGTGTCTGCTAAAATTAGCCACTATTTTCTTATTGGGTAAGATTAAGTGTTACCAGTTAGATTGATATGGGGGATCTGTTGTGTATTAGATTATTTACGGTGGTGAAGGATCACCATCACATTGGTATGCTCATCCAATTTCTGTAGCCCATGCTTTTGATGTCTGATGAGCACTGTGAAGAACAGGCTGTTCAAAATGTTACCATTGTTTCCCTTTTTAGTGACCTAAGTTTATCTGCCATTTATATGCTAGATGATATTTTTAGGAAGGCATCCATTCTTTTACGAACATCTCCAAAGCCAAAAAGAGACATTGGCTTTCCTAAAAATTAGTGAGAGCATTTTTTTCAGTGTCTTATTGAGAGACTCTTACTCACTGAAGATTGCTGATCTCAGTGACATAACGTTTATTTTCCTTTTACTATCCAGTGTCATAAACGGCACACAATTTCAAAGTATCTATCGGTCCCTAGAGCTGTGTTTTGATATTAAGTAGAGATTAATAATTCAGGTTATATTTTTGTAAAGTTATTTCGTGTAACAATTTGAAATAAATCAAATTAAATGTCTTTTGACATCATCACATTACCTCTAATCCTGTGAGCAGATTAGAGGCCCTTGAGAGTGCAGTTGAAGCTGCAAAGTGGGGAGAAAAATGGGAGGGACTACCAACTGCTAGCAGATCAGTTGAAGGTGTAAAGTGGTGAGAAAAGTGGAAGGGAATACCAATTGCCAGCTGATCATTGTAGAATGAAGAGGCCCTATAAGTAGTTCTGCAATAAAACAAGGACCTCAGATCAGTTGGAACAGCAAAGGTCATGAGGTACACTTTCCTCAAGAGACTGCTGAGACATTTTGAAGAAATGAATTTGAAGAGAAATTGTCTGAGGCCAAAGAAAGTTTCTGGTATGTGTTGAGTATTGTAAGACAGGGCACTAGCTGTTCAAGTTTCCAGTAAACGGTTTCTTGTTGTTGTACTGATCAGAGGCAAAGTTTCTTTTAGAAATTTGGTCACCTGAAATGAACAACAATTTCAAAATGAGGGAATATACTCCAGTTTATATCATGACATGCTGAGCTACGAAACAGTAAATACTTTATGTTGGGGAAACTCTGCTAGAGAATTCTTCTCATTTAAAGCATTAGCATATATAATATAAATGTTCCATATCAAATGTTATATCCTTGGGGCTGCCATAGTCTAGAAAGATTGAATAAAATTCAAACTCGGCTATTAGTAAATGAAGATGTAGCTATTTATAACCAACAATAACACTGAAAGGGTTTCAAAATGCCATCTGCAAGAATATCGGTTAGTATTATCCCCAATAGAAGAAAAGGGCACTATTTTATGTTTCTGATTTCTGCTAATTCCTGGTATGTTTAACTACCTCTGAAAATCAAAGCCTGAAGCCTTTAACAAAAAAAGACTTGTACTCTCAGGAATTAATAGAAGTACGGGGACATTCTCTGATTTATGATATCAGAAATATTTCTGAAATTCATTTGATAGATTTTCTAAGGTAATGAATGAGTTGATCAGAGAGTCAAGATCAATCCGCATTTACAGTGGCACATTACTATCCAATATGTAATGGCAAGGACCCACTTTTGTGACGACATTATGCAGCTCTGATGTCACATTATTTAAACTCCAATAATGGCACTGCCTGAATTAAAATTGGTAAGTGCTTTTTGTTGGGGTATGAATATGTGAAAGTGTCCCACCGAGGATAGAGGAATTGATTTTCTGTAGGGTTTCTTTGATACTTTGACTATCAGGTGGCTTAAATTGGTACATCACTACAAGTATGACATTCTGTCCTTGATGAATACTGCAACAGAAGGCACTAGCTTTTGTTATTTCATGTAAGAGCTTTCTTGTTGGGGTACAAATCAGTGTCATTCTTCTTTAACATTTCTCAGTCAAGTGCAATAAACTACAACCTCATGCTGGGAGAAGCACACAGTCTTCATCCTGACATAAGCACTATTTATACTTTCAATACCATATGAGCTTTATATTGGGTTTAACCCTGCTAATAATCTTCACTCTTGAAATGTCACATCAACAACCATTGCAGTCAAGGATAAATGTTTTTATTGCTAGCTGTCCTGAGATGTGTAGCGCATTTAAAATTCAAAAAACTAGGTGGGAGGGTTAATTTCTTTTAATCAACAAGATATTTTGATTTGCTGACACAATATCCATACGCCACCAATTGCTCTTTCTGGTAAGTAAAGCAGTAAGTGCTTTCTTGTTGGATTGTGGCTTTGTGGAACACACCTATCGATAAAAAAAGAGAAAGAAAAAGAATGTTAAGATGTTTCCTTTTTCAAAATGGTTCATGTGTGATAGAGGGAGCCCTAGTGTACAAGTAACAGCTGGTGCAGACTGGGAATTGAAGAAGAAACATAGCTTTTCTAAAATGTGTAACAACAGTCCAATTTCTCTAGAAGGTCTTTTGCCGTACTGCTGCCACTTTATTCATACTCCAGTACAGGCACTACCTGTGGTAAAATTAATGGTACTCTTTTGATGGGGTAGGAATATGTGTGACACACTAGGAAAGCTGAACAGATCTGTAGCGGTTTCATTAAAAGTTTGAAAATCAGGTGGCCTAAACTGATCCATAGTAGTAGAAGTGCTGATTTCTGTCCTCTTGATGAGTACTGCAACAGTAGTGGCACCAACTGTTTTATTTCAAGTAAGTGCTTCCTTGTTGGAGTTCAAATCAGTGCCATTTCTTCTTTCTGCATTTCATGGCAGCAGGAAAACTATAATATCAAGCTGGGGATGATCGATACCAGGTTTCAACCTGCCATGAGCTCTTTGCTTATCTTCAAAACGGTTAGTGCTTTATGTTGGGGCAAATCATTGCCAGACATTCTTCAGTCTTGAAAATATCCTTCTAAAACTGTGTCCAATGACAAATGTTACATAGCTACTTGTCCTAAATGTGAGGTGCATTTAAAATTGTAAAACTGAGCTGGGGATGGATTTCTTTTACTCAACAAGATACTTTGATTTGGTACCACACTATCTAAACTCCACCAAATGCACTTTCTGGTAACTAAAGCAGTAAGTGCTTTCTAGTTGGGGTATGGATACTTGGAAAACACCCATGAATAACAAAACAGAAACACAGAAGCATCTCAAGATATTTACTTTATCATTCCTTTTGTGTGATAGACGGAGCCCTATTCTACCAGTAAAGACTGCTACAGTGTCTGCTAAAATCAGCCAGTATTTTCTTATTGGGTAAGATTAAGTGTTACCAGTCAGATTGATATAGGGGATCTGTACTGTATTAGATTTTTACAGTGTTGAAGGATCACCATCACATTGCTATGCTCAGGAAAATTCTGCATATGCTTCTGATGTCTGATAGAGCACTCTGAAGAACAGAGCTATTGAAAATGTTACCATTGTTTCCCTTTTTTAGTGACCTAAGTTTATCTGCTATTTATATGTAGATGATATTTTTAGGAAGACATCCGATACTTTTTTTGTACATCTCCAAACCCCAAAAGAGACATTGCCTTTCCTAAAAATTAGTAGGAAGCATTGTTTTCTATGTGTTATTGAGACTCTTACTCACTGAAGATTGCTGATCTCAGTGAGCTAACATTGTTGTATTTACTATCCAGTGTCATAAGCGGCACACAATTTCAAAGTATCCTACTGGTCCCTAGAACTTGTGTTTGATATTAAGTAAGATTAATAATTCAGGTTATATTTTTGTAAAGTTATTCTGAGTAACAATTTGAAATGAATCAGTACAAATTAAAATGTCTTCGACATCAACACATTACCTCTAATCCCGTGAGGCAGATTAGAGGCCCTTGAAGTGCAGTTGAAGCTGCAAAAGTGGTGAGAAAAATGGGAGGGACTACCAACTGCTAGCTGATCAGTTGAAGGTGTAAAGTGGTGAAAATGGGAGGGACTACCAACTGCCTGCTGATCATTGTAGAATGAAGAGGCCCTATAAGTAGTTCTGATATAAAACAAGGATC
The DNA here is from genome assembly GCA_016271365.2 of Neoceratodus forsteri. Taxonomy (NCBI): domain Eukaryota; kingdom Metazoa; phylum Chordata; order Ceratodontiformes; family Ceratodontidae; genus Neoceratodus; species Neoceratodus forsteri. Next base: position 7,094,250 of record CM028129.1, read on the forward strand.
TCAGATCAGTTGGAACACCAACAAGGTGATGAAGGCCACCTTTCCTCAAGAGAGACTGCTGAGGACATTTGAAGAAACAATTTGAAGAAATTGTCTAGAGCCAAAAGTTTCTGGTATGTTGACTATTGTAAGACAGGGCACTAACTGTTCAAGTTTCCAGTAAACGGTTTCTTGTTGTTGATACAGATCAGAGGCAAAGTTTCTTTTAGAAATTTGGTCACCTGAAATGAACAACAATTTCAAAATGAGGGAATATACTCAGTTTTCATCATGACATGTGACTGATACGAGCAGTAAATGCTTTATGTTGGGAAACTCTGCTGGACAATTCTTCTCATTTAAGCAATAGCATATATAACATATATGTCATCATCAATATTACATCCTTGGTACTGCCATAGTCTAGAAATATGGTATAAAATTCAAGCTCGACTAGGAGTAAATGAAGAGTATAGCTATTTATAGCTTAATAACACTGAAGAGTTCAAAAATGCCATGTGCAGAATATCAGTTATATTATCCACAATAAAAGAAAGGCACTATTTTATGTTTGGTTCTGCACTAATTCCTGGTATGTTTAACTTGCTCTGAAAATCAAAGCCTGAAGCCTTCAACAAAAAAAGAGTTGTACTCTCAGGAATTAATAAAAGTACGGGGACATTCTCAGATTTATGATAGCAGAAATATTTTTGAAATTAATTTCATAGATTTTCTAAGGTAATGTAAGAGTTGATCAGAGAGTCAAGATCTGTCCGCTTTTACAGTGGCACATTACTATACAATATGTAATGGCAAGGTCCCACTTTTGAGAAGTTATTATGCAGCTCTGATGTCACATTAAAAACTCCAATACAGGCACTGCCTGAATTAAGAAGTGGTAAGTGCTTTTTGTTGGGGTATGAATATGTGAATGTCCCTGAGATAGAGAATTGATTTTCTGTTTGGTTTTCTTTGATACTTTGACTATCAGCTGGCTCAAATAGGTACAACACTATAAGTATGACATTCCTGTCACTTGATGAATACTACTTAGAGGCACTAACTGTTTTTATTTAAAAGTAAGTCCTTTCTTGTTGGGGTACAAATCAGTGTCATTTCTTCTTTAACATTTCTGATCAAGTGCAATAAACTACAATATCATGGTGAGGAGATGCACACCAGGCTTCATCCTGACATAAGCACTATATATACTTTCAATACCATATAGGGGTTTATATTGGATTAACCCTGATAATAATCTTCACTCTTGAAATATCACATCAACAACCATTGCAATCAAGGACAAACATTTTATTGCTAGCTGTCCTGAGATGTGTAGCATTTTAAAATTCCAAAAACTAAGTTGAAGAGGTTAATTTCTTTAATAATCAACAAGATATTTGATTTGCGCCCACAATATCCATAAGCCACCAATTGCTCTTTCTGGTAAGTAAAATGACTAAGTGCTTTCTTGCTGAATTGGACTGTGGAACACCTATCGATAAAAAGAAAGAAAAAGAATGTTAAGATGTTTCCTTTTCCAAAATGGATCATAATATGATAGAAGAAGCCCTAGAGTACAAGTAAGCTGGTGCAGTTTTGGAATTGAAGAAGAAACAGGTTGCTTATTCGAAGTAATAACAACAGAGTCCAATTTCTCTAAAGGTCGTTTGTCATTACTGCTGCCACTTTATTCATACTCAATCAGCACTACCATTGTTAAAAGATAGAAAGTGCTTTTCTGTTGGGGTAGGAATATGTATGTGAAACACTGAGGAAAGCTGAACAGATCTTATAAAGATTTCTTTAAAACTTTGAATATCAGCTGGCTAAATTGATCCAGTAGTAAGTATGATTTCTGTCCTTTGATGAGTACTGCAATAGTAGGCACTAGCTGTTTTTATTTCAAGTAAGATAACTTCCTTGTTGGGTACAAATCAATGCCATTTCTTCTTTCAGCATTTCATGGCAATGAGAAAACTACAATATCAAGCTGAGGTGATAACATGAGTTTCAACCTGCCATGAAACACTATGCTTATCTTCAAAACAGTTAGTGCTTTATGTTGGGGCAAATCCTGCTCAGACATTCTTCACTCTCGCGTATCCATCTAAAACTGTTTCCAATGACAAATGTTACATACTGCCCTTACCGAGATGTGAGGTTCATTTCAAAATTGTAAAACTGAGCTGAGATGGATTTCTTTTACTCAACAAGATACTTTGATTTGGTGCCACACTATCCTTACTCACCATACACTTTCTGAGTAACTAAACAGTAAGTGCTTTCTTGCTGGGGAATGGATACGTGGAAAACACCACGAAAAACAAAGCAAGACACAGAAGCATATCAAAATATTTCCATTCTCATTGCTTTCTGTGTGATAGATCAGACCCCTATTCTACAATTAAAGACTGCTACAGTGTCTGCTAAAATTGATAATATTTTCTTATTGGGTAAGATTAGCGTTACCAGTCAGATTGATATAGGGGATCTGTTGTGTATTAGATTATTTACAGTGCTGAAGGATGACCATACATTGGTATAACTCATCCAATTTCTGTAACCCATCACTTCTGATGTCTGATGAGCACTGTGAAGAACAGGCTGTTCAAAATGTTACCATTGTTTCCTTTTTAGTGACCTAAGTTTATCTGCTATTTATATGCTAGATGATATTTTAGGAAGGCATCTTTTAGCATCTCAAGCCCAAAAGAGACATTGGCTTTCAAAAAGTGGTGAGACCATTTTTCAGTGTCTTATTGAGAACTCTTACTCACTGAAGATTGCTGATCTCAGTGACATAACGTTTATTTTGCTTTTACTATCCAGTGTCATAAACGGCACACAATTTCAAAGTATCTATCGGTCCCTAGAGCTGTGTTTTGATATTAAGTAGAGATTAATAATTCAGGATATATTTTTGTAAAGTTATTCCGAGTAACAATTTGAATTAAATCAAATTAAATGTCTTTTGACATCATCACATTACCTCTAATCCTGTGAGCAGATTAGAGGCCCTTGAGAGTGCAGTTGAAGCTGCAAAGTGGTGAGAAAAATGGGAGGGACTACCAACTGCTAGCAGATCAGTTGAAGGTGTAAAGTGGTGAGAAAAGTGGGAGGGAATACCAATTGCCAGCTGATCATTGTCGAATGAAGAAGCCCTATAAGTAGTTCTGCTATAAAACAAGGACCTCAGATCAGTTGGAAGACCAGCAAGGTCATGAAGGTACACTTTCCTCAAGAGAGACTGCTGAGACATTTGAAAAATGAATTTGAAGAAATTGTCTGAGGCCAAAGAAGTTTCTGGTATGTGTTGGTATTGTAAGACAGGGCACTAGCTGTTCAAGTTTCCAGTAAACGGTTTCTTGTTGTTGTACAGAGCAGAGGCAAAGTTTCTTTTAGAAATTTGGTCACCTGAAATGAACAACAATTTCAAAATGAGGGAATATACTCCAGTTTATATCATGACATGCTGAGCTACGAAACAGTAAATGCTTTATGTTGGGGAAACTCTGCTAGAGAATTCTTCTCATTTAAAGCATTAGCATATATAATATAAATGTTCCATATCAAATATTATATCCTTGGTGCTGCCATAGTCTAGAAAGATTGAATAAAAATTCAAACTCGGCTAGTAGTAAATGAAGATGTAGCTATTTATAGCTTAATAACACTGAAAAGGGTTTCAAAAATGCCATCTGCAAGGTGTCAGTTATTAATAAAAGAAAGCACGAGTTTATGATTCTGATTTCTGCTAATTCTGGTATGTTTAACTTCCTCTGAAATCAAAGCCACAAACCTTTAACAAAAAAGACTTGTACTCTCGAGAATTAATAAAAGTAGGGGACATTCTCTGATTTATGATAACAAGAAATATTTCTGAAATTCATTTGATAGATTTTCTAAGGTAATGAATGAGTTGATCAGAGTCAAGATCAATCCGCATTTACAGTGGCACATTACTATCCAGATGATACTTAGGTCCCACTATTGGGAAGACATTATGCAGCTCTGATGTCACATTATTTAAACTCAATACAGGCACTGCCTGAATTAAGGAGTGGTAAGTGCATTTTAGTTGGGATATGAATATGAAAGGTCCCACGAGGATAGAGAATTGATTTTCTGTGAAGTGTCTTTGATACTTTGACTATCAGGTGGCTTAAATTGGTACAACACTAAAGTATGACATTCCTGTCACTTGATGAATCCTGCAACAAGAAGAACCTTTTGTTATTTCATGTAAGACTTTCTTGTTGGGGTACAAAACAGTGTCATTTCTTCTTAACATTTCTGATCAAGTGCAATAAAGCTACAATATCATGCTGGGGAGAAGCACACCAGTCTTCATCCTGACATAAGCACTATTTATACTTCAAAACCATATGAGCTTTATATTGGGTTTAACCCTGCTAATAATCTTCTCTCTTGAAATGTCCACATCAACAACCATTGCAGTCAAGGACAAATGTTTTATTGCTAGCTGTCCTAAGATGTGTGGCAATTTCAAAATTCAAAAACTTAGTAGGAGAGGTTAATTTTCTTTTTAATCAACAAGATATTTTGATTTGCTGCCACAATATCCACCATACACCAATTGCTCTTTCTGGTGAAATAAACAATAAAATTGCTTTCTTGCTGGTTGTAACTGCAGAACACACCTATCGATAAAAAGAAAAGAAAAAGAATGTTAAGATGTTTCCTTTTTCAAAATGGATCATATGTGATAGAGGAGCCCTAAGAGTACAAGTAAAAGCTAGAAAGTTTGGGATTGAAGAAGAAAAAGTGGCATTTTCAAAAATGTGTAACAACAGGTCAATTTCACTGAAGGTCTTTTGCCATACACTGCTGCCACTTTATTCATACTCAATAGAGGCTACCTGTGTTAAAATTAGTAAGTGCTTTTTGATCTGGTAGGAATATGTGTAAGTGACCCACAAGGAAAGCTGAACAGATCCTTCTAATGGTTTCTCTAAAACTTTGAATATCTGCTGGCTAAATTGATCCAGTGAGAAGTATGATTTCTGTCCCTTGATGAGTACTGCAATAGTAGGCACTAGCTGTTTTTATTTCAAGTAAGTGCTTCCTTGTTGGGGTACAAATCAGTGCCATTTCTTCTTTCAGCATTTCATGGCAAAGGCAGAAAACTACAATATCAAGCTGAGGTGATCAATCCCAGGTTTCAGCCTGCCATGAGCACTATCTTATCTTCAAAACAGTTAGTGCTTTATGTTGGGGCAAATCCTGATCAGACATTCTTCACTCTAGAAAATGTATCCATCTAAAACTGTTTCCAATGACAAATGTTGGGAAATAATGGTAACATTTTCAACAGCCTGTTCTTCACAGTGCTCATCAGACATCAGAAGCATGGGCTACAGAAATTGCCTGAGCATACCAATGTGATGGTGATCCTTCAACACTGTATAAAATCTAATACACAACAGATCCCCCATATCAATCTGACTGGTAACACTTAATCTTACCCAATAAGAAAAATACTGACTAATTTTAGCAGACACTGTAGCAGTCTTTACTGGTAGAATAGTGCTCCGTCTATCACACAGAAAAGATTGAGAAAGGAAATATCTTGAGATGATTCTGTGTTTCTGTTTTGTTATTCGTGGGTGTTTTCCACATATCCATTCCCCAACAAGAAAGCACTTACTGCTTTAGTTACCAGAAAGTGCATTTGGTGGAGTAATGATAGTGTGGCAACAAATAAAAGTATCTTGTTGAGTAAAAGAAATCCATCCACAGCTCAGTTTTACAATTTTGAAATGCACCTCACATCTCAGGACAAGTAGCGATGTAACATTTGTCATAGGACACAGTTTAAGATGGATACATTTTCAAGAGTGAATAATGTCTGGGCAGGATTTGCCCCAACATAAAGCACTAACTGTTTTGAAGATAAGCTTAGTGCTCATGGTAGGCTGAAACCTGGTATCGATCACCTCAACTTGATATTGTAGTATACTGCCGTTGCCATGAAATGCAGAAAGAAGAAATGGCACTGATTTGTACCCCAACAAGGAAGAACTTACTTGAAATAAAAACAGCTGGTGCCTACTGTTGCAGTACTCATCAAGGGACAGAAATCATACTTCTACTACTGGATCAATTTAGGCCACCTGATATTCAAAGGTTTAAAGAAACCATTAAGAAGATCTGTTCAACTTTCCTCAATGGGTCACATACACATATTCCTAACCCAACAAAAAAGCACTCACTAATTTTAACACAGGTAGTGCCTCTATTGGAGTATGAATAAAGTGGCAGCAGTATGGCAAAAGACCTTCAGAGAAATAGGACTCTGTTGTTACACATTTCTGTGAAAGCTACCTGTTTCTTCTTCAATTCCAAAACTGCACCAGCTTTTACTTGTACACTAGCGCTCCCTCTATCACACATGATCCATTTTGAAAAAGGAAACATCTTAACATTCTTTTTCTTTCTCTTTTTTTATCGACTGATCTGAGGTCCTTGTTTTATAGCAGAACTACTTATAGGGCCTCTTCATTCTACAATGATCAGCTGGCAGTTGGTAGTCCCTCCCACTTTTCTCACCACTTTACACCTTCAGCTGATCTGCTAGCAGTTGTTAGCCCCTCCAATTTTTCTCACCACTTTGCAGCTTCAACTGCACTCTCAAGGGCCTCTAATCTGCTCACAGGATTAGAGGTAATGTGATGATGTCAAAAGACATTTAATTTGATTTATTTCAAATTGTTTCTCAGAATAACTTTACAAAAATATAACCTGAATTATTCTTCTCTACTTAATAGCAAAACACAGCACTAAGGACCGACAGATACTTTGAAATTGTGTGCCGTTTACGACACTGGACAGTAAAAGCAAAATAAACGTTATGTCACTGAGATTAGCAATCTTCAGTGAGTAAGAGTCTCTCAATAAGACACAGAAAACAATGCTCTCACCAATTTTTAGGAAAGGCAATGTCTCTTTTGGGGTTTGGAGATGTACACAAAAGAATGGAAGCCTTCCTAAAAATATCATCTAGCATATAAATAGCAGATAAACTTAGGTCACTTAAAAGGGAAACAATGGTAACATTTTCAACAGCCTGTTCTTCACAGTGCTCATCAGACATCAGAACCATGGGCTACAGAAATTGCCTGAGCATACCAATGTGATGGTGATCCTTCAACACTGTATAAAATCTAATACACAACAGATTCCCCATTTCAATCTGACTGGTAACACTTAATCTTACCCAATAAGAAAATACTGGCTGATTTTAGCAGACACTGTAGCAGACTTTACTGGTAGAATAGCGCTCCGTCTGTCACACAGAAAGGAATGAGAAAGGAAATATCTTGAGATGCTTCTGTGTTTCTGTTTTGTTATTCGTGGGTGTTTTCCACGTATCCATACTCCAACAAGAAAGCACTTTCTGCTTTAGTTACCAGAAAGTGCATTTGGTGGAGTAAGGATAGTGTGGCACCAAATCAAAGTATCTTGTTGAGTAAAAGAAATCCATCCCCAGCACAGTTTTACAATTTTGAAATGCACCTCACATCTCCATACAAATAGCTATGTAACATTTGTCATTGGACACAGTTTTAGAAGGATACATTTTCGAGAGTGAAGAATGTCTGAGCAGGATTTGCCCCAACATAAAGCACGAACTGTTTTGAAGATAAGCATAGTGCTCATGGCAACCAGAAACCTGGTATCGATCACCTCAGCTTGATATTGTAGTTTACTGCCATTGCCATGAAATGCAGGAAGAAGAAATGGCATTGATTTTAACCCCAAAAAGGAAGCACTTACTTGAAATAAAAACAGCTGGTGCCTACTGTTGCAGTACTCATCAAGGGACAGAAATCATACCTCTACTACTGGATAAATTTAGGCCACCGAATATTCAGAGTTTTAAAGAAACCGTTAAGCACATCTGTTCAGCTTTCCTCAGTGGGTCACATACACATATTCCTACCCCATCAAAAAAGCACTTACTAATTTTAACACAGGTAGTGCCTCTATTGGACTATGAATAAAGTGGCAGCAGTACGGCAGAAGACCTTCAGAGAAATAGTACTCTGTTGCTACACATTTCTGAAAAAGCAACCTGTTTCTTCTTCAATTCCCAAATTGCACCATCTTTTACTTGTACACTAGGGCTCCCTCTATCACACATGATCCATTTTGAAAAAGGAAACATCTTAACATACTTTTTCTTTCTCTTTTTTTATCGATAGGTGTGTTCCGCAAAGCCACAATCCAGCAAGAAAGCACTTGCTGCTTTACTTACCAGAAAGAGCATTCGGTGGCATTTGGATATTGTGGCAGCAAATCAAAATATCTTGTTGATTAAAAGAAATTAACCCTCTCCCCACTTAGTTTTTGAATTTTAAAATGCGCTACACATCTCAGGACAGATAGCAATAAAACATTTGTCCTTGATTGCAGTGGTTGTAGATGTGGACATTTCAAGAGTGAAGAATATTAGCAGGGTTAAACCCAATATAAAGCTCATATGGTATTGAAAGTATAAATAGCGCTTAAGTCAGGATGAAGCCTGGTGTGCTTCTCCCCAGCATGATATTGTAGTTTATTGCACTTTATCAGAAATGTTAAAGAAGAAATAACACTGATTTCTACCCCAACAAGAAAGCTCTTACTTGAAATAACAAAAGCTAGTGCCTTCTGTTGCAGTATTCATCAAGTGACAGGAATGTCATACTTGTAGTGTTGTACCAATTTAAGCCACCTGATAGTCAAAGTATCAAAGAAACCCTACAGAAAATCAATTCCTCTATCCTCGTGGACACTTTCACATATTCATACCCCAACAAAAAGCACTTACCAATTTTAATACAGGCAGTGCCTGTATTGGAGTTTGAATAATGTGACATCAGAGCTGCATAATGTCTTCACAAAAGTGGGACTTTGCCATTACATATTGGATAGTAATGTGCCACTGTAAAAGCGCATTGATCTTGACTCTCTGATCAACTCATTCATTACCTTAGAATATCTATCAAATGAATTTCAGAAATATTTCTGCTATCATAAATCTGAGAATGTCCCCATACTTCTATTAATTCCTGAGAGTACAAGTCTTTTTTTTTGTTAAAGGTTTCAGGCTTTGATTTTCAGAGGAAGTTAAACATACCAGGAATTAGCAGAAATCAGAAACATAAAATAGTGCCCTTTTCTTTTTATTGGGGATAATACAGCTGATATTCTTGCACATGGCATTTTGAAACCCTTTCAGTGTTTATTAAGCTATAAATAGCTACATTTTCATTTACTCCTAGCCGAGTTTGAATTTTTATACAATCTTTCTAGACTATGGCAGCACCAAGGATATAATATTTGATATGGAACATATATGTTATATATGCAAATGCTTTAAATGAGAAGAATTCACTAGCAGAGTTTCGCCAACATAAAGCATTTACTGTTTCGTAGCTCAGCATGTCAAGATGAAAACTGGAGTATATTCACTCATTTTGAAATTGTTGTTCATTTCAGGAGACCAAATTTCTAAAAGGAGACTTTGCCTCTGATCTGTACAACAACAAGAAACCATTTACTTGAAACTTGAACAGCTAGTGCCCTGTCTTACAATACTCAACACATACCAGAAACTTACTTTGTCCTCAGACAATTTCTCTTCAAATTCATTTCTTCAAAATGTCTCAGCAGTCTCTCTTGAGGAAAGTGTACCTTCATGACCTTGCTGGTGTTCCAACTGATCTGAGGTCCTTGTTTTATAGCAGAACTACTTATAGGGCCTCTTCATTCTACAATGATCAGCTGGCAGTTGGTAGTCCCGCCCCTTTTTCACCACTTTACACCTTCAACTGATCAGCTAGCAGTTGTTAGCCCCTCCCATTTTTCTCACCACTTTGCAGCTTCAACTGCACTCTCAAGGGCCTCTAATCTGCTCACAGGATTAGAGGTAATGTGATGATGTCAAAAGACATTTAATTTGTACTGATTTATTTCAAATTGTTACTCATAATAACTTTACAAAAATATAACCTGAATTATTCTTCTCTACTTAATAACAAAACACAGCTCTAAGGACCGACACATACTTTGAAATTGTGTGCCGTTTACGACACTGGACAGTAAAAGCAAAATAAGCGTTATGTCACTGAGATTAGCAATCTTCAGTGAGTAAGAGTCTCTCACTAAGACACAGAAAACAATGCTCTCACTAATTTTTAGGAAAGGCAATGTCTCTTTTGGGGTTTGGAGATGTACGCAAAAGAATGGAAGCCTTCCTAAAAATATCATCTAGCATATAAATAGCAGATAAACTTAGGTCACTTAAAAGGGAAACAATGGTAACATTTTCAACAGCCTGTTCTTCACAGTGCTCATCAGAAATCAGAAGCATGGGCTACAGAAATTGACTGAGCATACCAATGTGATGGTGATCCTTCAACACTGTATAAAATCTAATACACAACAGATCCCCCATATCAATCTTACTGGTAACACTTAATCTTACCCAATAAGAAAATACTGGCTAATTTTAGCAGACACTGTAGCAGTCTTTACTGGTAGAATAGGGCTCCGTCTATCACACAGAAAAGAATGAGAAAGGAAATATCTTGAGATGCTTCTGTGTTTCTGTTTTGTTATTCGTGGGTGTTTTCCACGTATCCATTCCCCAACAAGAAAGCACTTACTGCTTTAGTTACCAGAAAGTGCATTTGGTGGAGTAAGGATAGTGTGGCAACAAATAAAAGTATCTTGTTGAGTAAAAGAAATCCATCCACAGCTCAGTTTTACAATTTTGAAATGCACGTCACATTTCGGGACAAGCAGCGATGTAACATTTGTCATTGGACACAGTTTTAGATGGATACATTTTCAAGAGTGAAGAATGTCTGGGCAGGATTTGCCCCAACATAAAGCAGTAACTGTTTTGAAGATAAGCTTAGTGCTCATGGCAGGCTGAAACCTGGTATCGATCACCTCAACTTGATATTGTAGTTTACTGCCGTTGCCATGAAATGCAGAAAGAAGAAATGGCACTGATTTTTACCCCAACAAGGAAGCACTTACTTGAAATAAAAACAGCTGGTGCCTACTGTTGCAGTACTCATCAAGGGACAGAAATCATACTTCTACTACTGGATCAATTTAGGCCACCTGATATTCAAAGGTTTAAAGAAACCGTTAAGAAGATCTGTTCAACTTTCCTCAATGGGTCACATACACATATTCCTAACCCAACAAAAAAGCACTCACTAATTTTAACACAGGTAGTGCCTCTATTGGAGTATGAATAAAGTTGCAGCAGTATGGCAAAAGAATTCAGAGAAATAGGACTCTGTTGTTACACATTTCTGTGAAAGCTACCTGTTTCTTCTTCAATTCCAAAACTGCACCAGCTTTTACTTGTACACTAGCGCTCCCTCTATCACACATGATCCATTTTGAAAAAGGAAACATCTTAACATTCTTTTTCTTTCTCTTTTTTTATCGATAGGTGTGTTCCGCAAAGCCACAATCCAGTAAGAAATCATTTACTGCTTTACTTACCAGAAAGAGCAATTGGTTGTGTATGGATATTGTGGCAGCAAATCAAAATATCTTGTTGATTAAAAGAAATTAACCCTCTCCCAACTAAGTTTTGGAATTTTAAAATGCGCTACACATCTCAGGACAGCTAGCAATAAAACATTTGTCCTTGATTGCAGTGGTTGTTGATGTGGACATTTCAAGAGTGAAGATTATTAGCAGGGTTAAACCAATATAAAGCTCCTATGGTATTGAAAGTATAAATAGCGCTTAAGTCAGGATGAAGCCTGGTGTGCTTCTCCCCAGCATGATATTGTAGTTTATTGCACTTTATCAGAAATGTTAAAGAAGAAATGACACTGATTTGTACCCCAACAAGAAAGCTCTTACTTGAAAAAACAAAAGCTAGTGCCTTCTGTTGCAGTATTCATCAAGTGACAGGAATGTCATACTTGTAGTGTTGTACCAATTTAAGCCACCTGATAGTCAAAGTATCAAAGAAACCTTACAGAAAATCAATTCCTCTATCCTCGGTGGACACTTTCACATATTCATACCCCAACAAAAAGCACTTAGCAATTTAAATACAGGCAGTGCCTGTATCTGAGTTTGAATAATGTGACATCAGAGCTGCATAATGTCTTCACAAAAGTGGGACTTTGCCATTACATATTGGATAGTAATGTGCCACTGTAAAAGCGCATTGATCTTGACTCTCTGATCAACTCATTCATTACCTTAGAATAGCTATCTAATGAATTTCAGAAATATTTCTGCTATCATAAATCTGAGAATGTCCCCGTACTTCTATTAATTCCTGAGAGTACAAGTCTTTTTTTGTTAAAGGTTTCAGTCTTTGATTTTCAGAGGAAGTTAAACATACCAGGAATTAGCAGAAATCAGAAACATAAAATAGTGCCCTTTTCTTTTTATTGGGGATAATACAGCTGATATTCTTGCACATGGCATTTTGAAACCCTTTCAGTGTTTATTGCCTATAAATAGCTACATTTTCATTTACTCCTAGCCTAGTTTGAATTTTTATACAATCTTTCTAGACTATGGCAGCCAAGGATATAATTTGATATGGAACATATATGTTATATATGCTAATGATTTTAAATGAGAAGAATTCACTAGCAGAGTTTCCCAACATAAAAGCATTTACTGTTTCGTAGCTCAGCATGTCAAGATGAAAACTGGAGTATATTCACTCGTTTTGAAATTGTTGTTCATTTCAGGAGACCAAATTTCTAAAAAGAGATTTTGCCTCTGATCTGTACAACAACAAGAAACCATTTACTTGAAAGTTGAAATAGCTATTGCCCTGTCTTACAATACTCAACACATACCAGAAACTTACTTTGTCCTCAGACAATTTCTTCAAATTCATTTCTTCAAAATGTCTCAGCAGTTTCTTGAGGAAAGTGTACCTTCATGACCTTGCTGGTGTTCCAACTGATCTGAGGTCCTTGTTTTATAGCAGAACTACTTATAGGGCCTCTTCATTCTACAATGATCAGCTGGCAGTTGGTAGTCCCGCCCACTTTTTTCACCAATTTACACCTTCAACTGATCAGCTAGCAGTTGTTAGCCCCTCCCATTTTTCTCACCACTTTGCAGCTTCATCTGCACTCTCAAGGGCCTCTAATCTGCTCACAGGATTAGAGGTAATGTGATGATGTCAAAAGACATTTAATTTGTACTGATTTATTTCAAATTGTTACTCATAATAACTTTACAAAAATATAACCTGAATTATTCTTCTCTACTTAATATCAAAACACAGCTCTAAGGACCGATAGATACTTTGAAATTGTGTGCCGTTTTCGACACTGGATAGTAAAAGCAAAATAAACGTTATGTCAGAGAGATTAGCAATCTTCAGTGAGTAAGAGTCTCTCAATAAAACACAGAAAACAATGCTCTCACCAATTTTTAGGAAAGGCAATGTCTCTTTTGGGGTTTGGAGATGTACGCAAAAGAATGGAAGCCTTCCTAAAAATATCATCTAGCATATAAATAGCAGATAAACTTAGGTCACTTAAAAGGAAACAATGGTAACATTTTCAACAGCCTGTTCTTCACAGTGCTCATCAGACATCAGAAGCATGGGCTACAGAAATTGCCTGAGCATACCAATGTGATGGTGATCCTTCAACACTGTATAAAATCTAATACACAACAGATCCCCCATATCAATCTGACTGGTAACACTTAATCTTACCCAATAAGAAAATACTGGCTAATTTTAGCAGACACTGTAGCAGTCTTTACTGGTAGAATAGGGCTCCGTCTATCACACAGAAAGGAATGAGAAAGGAAATATCTTGAGATGATTCTGTGTTTCTGTTTTGTTATTCGTGGGTGTTTTCCACGTATCCATTCCCCAACAAGAAAGCACTTACTGCTTTAGTTACCAGAAAGTGCATTTGGTGGAGTAAGGATAGTGTGGCAACAAATAAAAGTATCTTGTTGAGTAAAAGAAATCCATCCACAGCTCAGTTTTACAATTTTGAAATGCACCTCACATCTCAGGACAAGTAGCGATGTAACATTTGTCATTGGACACAGTTTTAGATGGATACATTTTCAAGAGTGAAGAATGTCTGGGCAGGATTTGCCCCAACATAAAGCACAAACTATTTTGAAGATAAGCTTAGTGCTCATGGCAGGCTGAAACCTGGTATCGATCACCTCAACTTGATATTATAGTTTACTGCCACTGCCATGAAATGCAGAAAGAAGAAATGGCACTGATTTGACCCTCAACAAGGAAGCACTTACTTGAAATAAAAACAGCTGGTGCCTACTGTTGCAGTACTCATCAAGGGACAGAAATCATACCTCTACTACTGGATAAATTTAGGCCACCGGATATTCAAAGTTTTAAAGAAACCATTAAGCAGATCTGTTCAGCTTTCCTCAGTGGGTCACATACACATATTCCTACCCCATCAAAAAAGCACTTACTAATTTTAACACAGGTAGTGCCTCTATTGGAGTATGAATAAAGTGGCAGCAGTGCCAAAGAAGACCTTCTGAGAAATAGTACTCTGTTGTTACACATTTCTGAAAAAGCAACTGTTTCTTCTTCAATTCCCAAACTGCACCAGCTTTTACTTGTACTACTCAGGCCCTCTATCACACATGATCAATTTTGAAAAGGAAACATCTTAACATTCTTTTTCTTTCTCTTTTTTTATCAATAGGTGTGTTCCGCAAAGCCACAATCCAGCAAGAAAGCACTTACTGCTTTACTTACCAGAAAGAGCAATCGGTGGCGTATGGATATTGTGGCAGCAAATCAAAATATCTTGTTGATTAAAAGAAATTAACCCTCTCCCCACTTAGTTTTTGAATTTTAAAATGCGCTACACATCTCAGGACAGATAGCAATAAAACATTTGTCCTTGATTGCAATGGTTGTTGATGTGGACATTTCAAGAGTGAAGATTATTAGCAGGGTTAAACCAAATATAAAGCTCATATGGTATTGAAAGTATAAATAGTGTTTAAGTCAGGATGAAGCCTGGTGTGCTTCTCCCCAGCATGATATTTTAGTTTATTGCACTTTATCAGAAATGTTAAAGAAGAAATGACACTGATTTGTACCCCAACAAGAAAGCTCTTACTTGAAATAACAAAAGCTAGTGCCTTCTGTTGCAGTATTCATCAAGTGACAGGAATGTCATACTTGTAGTGTTGTACCAATTTAAGCCACCTGATAGTCAAAGTATCAAAGACACCATACAGAAAATCAATTCCTCTATCCTCGGTGGGACACTTTCACATATTCATACCCCAAGAAAAAGCACTTACCAATTTTAATACAGGCAGTGCCTGTATTGGAGTTTGAATAATGTGACATCAAAGCTGCATAATGTCTTCACAAAAGTGGGACTTTGCCATTACATATTGGATAGTAATGTGCCACTGTAAAAGTGGATTGATCTTGACTCTCTGATCAACTCATTCATTACCTTAGAATATCTATCAAATGAATTTCAGAAATATTTCTGCTATCATAAATCTGAGAATGTCCCCGTACTTCTATTAATTCCTGAGAGTACAAGACTTTTTTGTTAAAGGTTCAGGCTTTGATTTTCAGAGGAAGTTAAACATACCAGGAATTAGCAGAAATCAGAAACATAAAATAGTGCCCTTTTGTTTTATTAGGAATTATGCAACTGATATTTCTGCACATGGTGTTTTGAAACCCTTTCAGTGTTTATTAAGCTATAAATAGCTACATTTTCATTTACTCCTAGCCGAGTTTGAATTTTTATACAATCTTTCTAGACTATGGCAGCACCAAGGATATAATATTTGATATGGAACATATATGTTATATATGCTAATGCTTTAAATGAGAAGAATTCACTAGCAGAGTTTCCCCAACATAAAGCATTTACTGTTTCGTAGCTCAGTATGTCAAGATGAAAACTGGAGTATATTCACTCGTTTTGAAATTGTTGTTCATTTCAGGAGACCAAATTTCTAAAAGAGACTTTGCCTCTGATCTGTACAGCAACAAGAAACCATTTACTTGAAACTTGAACAAGCTAGTGCCCTGTTCTTACAATACTCAACACATACAGAAACTTACTTTTGTCCTCAGACAATTTCTCAGATTCATTTCTTCAAAATGTCTCAGCAGTCTCCTTGAGGAAAGTGTACCTCCGTGACTTTGCTGGTGTTCCAACTGATCTGAGGTCCTTGTTTATATCAGAACTACTTATAGGCCTCTTCATTCACTAATGAATGCGCTGGCGGTTGGTAGTCCGCCTACTTTTTTTACCACTTTACACCTTCATCTGATCAGTCTAGCAGTTGTTAGCTCCCTCCCATTTTTTTCTCACCACTTTGCAGCTTCAACTGCACTCTCAAGGGCCTCTAATCTGCTCACAGGATTAGAGGTAATGTGATGATGTAAAGACATTTAATTTTGTACTGATTTATTTCAAATTGTTACTCATAATAACTTTACAAAATATAACCTGAATTATTCTTCTCTACTTAATATCAAAACACAGCTCTAAGGACCGAGCAGATACTTTGAAATTGTGTATGCTTTCGACACTGGATAGTAAAAGCAAAATAAACGTATGTCACAGAGATTAGCAATCTTCAGTGAGTAAGAGTCTCTCACTAAGACATAGAAAACAATGCTCACCTAATTTTAGGAAAGGCAATGTCTCTTTTGGGGTTTGAGATGTACGCAAAGAATTGAAGCTTCCTAAAAATATCATCTCAGCATATAAATAGCAGATAAACTTAGGTCACTTAAAAGGGAAACAATGGTAACATTTTCAACAGCCTGTTCTTCACAGTGTCATCAGACATCAGAAGCATGGGCTACAGAAATTGTCTGAGCATACCAATGTGATGGTGATCTCTTCAACACTGTATAAAATCTAATACAAATAGATCCCCATATCAATCTGACTGGTAACACTTAATCTTACCCAATAAGAAAATACTGGCTAATTTTAGTAGACACTGTAGCAGTCTTTACTGGTAGAATAGGGCTCTGCTTATCACACAGAAAAGATTGAGAAAGGAAATATCTTGAGATGATTCTGGTTTTTGTTTTGTTATTCGTGGGTGTTTTCACGTATCCATTCCTAACAAGAAAGCACTTACTGCTTTAGTTACCAGGAAGTGCATTTGGTGGAGTAAGGATAGTGTGGCAACAAATAAAAAGTATCTTAAGTTGAGTAAAAGAAATCCATCCTCAGCTCAGTTTTATAATTTTGAAATGCACCAGATCTTTTATTTGTGTTACACTATCCATATCCATAATGCACTTTCTGTAACTAAGCAGTAAGTGCTTTCTGTTGGGTGTAGATGCGGGGAAAACACCATGAATAACAGAAACAGAAACTGAAGCATCTCAGTGTTTCCTTCATTTTTCTGTGTGATAGACGGAGCCCTATTCTACAAGTAAAGACTGCTACAGTGTCTGCTAAAATTAAATAATATTTTCTTTACTGGGTAAGAGATTAACTGCTCAGTCAGGTTGTATGGGGATTGTTGTGTTTAGTTTTTTTACAGTGCTGGAGGGTTCACCATCCTATGGTATGCTCATGCAATTTCTGTTGGCCATGCTTCTGATATCTGATGAGCATTGTGAAGAACAGGCTGTTAAATGATGTCATTGTTTTATTAGTGACCTAAGTTTATCTGTTATTTATATGCAAGATGATATTTTTGGAAGGCATCCATTCTTTTGTGTATATTTCCAACCAGAAAAGAAATTGCCTTTCCTAAAATTAGTGAGATTTCTTTCTGTTCTTATTGTTAAGTTGACTCACTGAAGATTGTGGATCTCAGTGACATAACTTTATTATGCTTTTATCCAGTGACATAAGCGGCACACAATCAAGTATATATTCAGTGCTGTTTTGATATTAAGTAGAGATTAATAATTTAAATTTATATTTTATAAGTTATTCTGGTAATAATTTGAAATAATCAGTACAAATTAAAGGTCTTTTGATATCTCCATTACCTCAATCCTGAGCAGATTAGAGGCCCTGAGATGCAGCTGAAGCTGTGGTGGTGAAAAAGGGGGTACCAACTGCTAGCGATCAGTTGAGGTG
This sequence comes from Neoceratodus forsteri, assembly GCA_016271365.2. NCBI lineage: Eukaryota > Metazoa > Chordata > Ceratodontiformes > Ceratodontidae > Neoceratodus > Neoceratodus forsteri. The sequence goes on from CM028129.1 coordinate 7,112,348, forward strand.
TAAAGTGTGAATGTGGAGGACTACAACTGCCAGCTGATCATTGTAGAATGAAGAGGCCCTATATTGGTTCTGCTATAAAGAAGGACCTCAGATAAGTTGGAACAGCAAGAAGGTCATGAAGGAACACTTTCCTCAAGAGAGACGTTGAGACATTTTGAAGAAATGAATTTGAAGAGAAATTGTCTGAGGCCAAAGAGTTTTCTGGCATGTTGGTATTGTAGACAGGGCACTAGCTGTTCAAGTTTGTAATAGTTTCTTGTTGTTCAGATCAGAGGCAAAGTTTCTTTAAAATTTGGCCACCTGAAATGAACAACAATACTAAACAGGGAATTCCATCTAGTTTTCATCTTGCATGCTGAGCTTTGAAAACGTAAATGCTTTATGTTGGAAACTCTTAGAGAATCTTCATTTGTACATTAGTATTTATGTTCCATATCAATGTTATATCCTTTGAGTTGCCATAGTCTAGAAAGATTGTATAAAAATTCAAACTCGTTAGAGTAAATGAAGATGTAGCTATTTATAGTAATAACATTGAAGGGTTTAAGATGCCAAGTGCAAATGTGGTATGAATAGTGAATGTGTCCCACGAAGATAGAGGAATTGATTTTCTGTAGTTTCTTTTGATGCTTTGACTATCAGGTGGCCTAGAATTGGTGAACACTATAAATATGACTTTTCGGTCACTTGATGAATTCTGCAACAGAAGGTACAAACTGTTGTTATTTCAGTAAGAGCTTTCTGTTGGGGAACAAACAGTGTCATTTTAACATTTCATCATGCACAACTACAATATCATGCTGGTGAGATGCACACCAGGCTTCATCCTGACATAAGCACTGTATATACTTTCAATACCATTGGCTTCATGGCTGGCTTAACCCTGCTAATAATCTTCTCTTGAAATGTCCACATCAACAACCTTTGCAATCAAGGACAGATGTTTTATTGCTTGTCCCAGATGTGTAGCATTTTAAAATTCCAAAACTAGTGGGAGAGGTTCATTCTTTTTAATCAACAAGATGTTTTGATTTCGCAATATCCATATACCAATTGTTTCTGGTAAGTAAGCAGTAAGTGCTTTCTTGCTGGTTGTTTCTTTTTGAACATACCTATCGGTAAAAAAGAGAAAAAATAATAAGTTGTTTCCTTTTTCAAAATGGATCATGTGTGATAGAGGGAGCCCTAGTGTACAAGTAAAGCTAAGAAGTTTTTGGAATTAGATGTGCTGGAAATATAGCTTTTTCAGAATGTAACACAGAGTCTATTTCTGAAGGTCTTTGCCGTACTGCCTTTTTATTCCTTCTCCAATAAGACTCCTGTGTTAAGTTAGTATGATTTTTGTTTGGTGGAATATGTGTATGTGACCCACTGAGAGCTGAACAGATCTTAGCGGTTTCTTTAAACTTGAATATCTGTGGCCTAAATTGATCCATTAGTAGAAGTATGATTTCTGTCCTTGATGAGTACTCAACAGAGGTACTACCTGTTTTTATTCTGTCAGGCTTCCTGTTGGTACAAATCAGGCTGTGTCTTCTTTCATTTCTTATGGCAGAAACCAATATCAAGCTGTGGTGATCATACCAGGTTTCAGCCTGACATGAGCACTATGCTTATCTTCAAACAGTCATGTTGTTAGCAAATCCTGCTCATTGTTCTTCACTCTCGAAAATGTATCATTTATAATTGTGTCGGCAAATGTTACATGACTACTTGGTCCTAAGATGAGGTGCATTTCAAAACAGTAATACTGAGCTGGGGATGGATTTCCTTTTACTCAACAAGACATTTCTATTTGCGTTATTGACTATCCATACCTCCACAAATGTCTTTCTGGTAACTAAAGCAGTAAGTGCTTCTTGTTGGTATGGATAAGTGAAAATACCCTGACAGATACTTAAAACTTGGAAGCATCTCAAGTCTTTTTTTCTCATTTCTTTGTGGAGGCGGGTCCTATTCTATAAGTAAAGACTGCTACAGTGTCTGCTAAAATTAGCCAGTATTTTCTTTTTGGGTAAGATCAGTGTTACCAGTCAATGGATATGGGGTCTGTTGTGTATTAGATTTTACAGTGCTGAAGGATCAATATCATTGGTAATGTCATGCAATTTTATAGCCCAATACTTCTGATGTCAGTAGGCACTGTATGAAGAACAGGCTGTTCAAAATGTTACCATTGTTTCCTTTTTGACCTAAGTTTATCTGCTTATATGCTAGATGATGCTTTGAAGGCATCCATTCTTTGGTTACATCTCAAACCCAAAAGAACATTGCCTTTCTCAAAAATTAGTGAGCATTTTTCTGTGTCTTGTGAGACTCTGACTCACTGAAGATTGCTGGTCTCAGTGACATAAAGTTATGTTTACTATCCAGTGACGCAACAATTTCAGTATCTATCGGCCTCAGAGCTGTGTTTGATATTATGTGAGATTAATTTTGGTTATATTTTATAAAGTTATTCTGAGTAACAATTTGAAATAAACGGTACAATGAATGTCTTTTGACATCTCTACATTACCTCTAATCCTGTGAGCAGATTATGAGGCCCTTGAGAGTGCAGTTGAAGCTGTAAAGTGGTGAGAAAATGGAGGACTACCGCAGCTGATCAGTTGAAGGTTAAAGTGGTGAGAAAAGTGGAGGGACACCAACTGTCATGATCATAGATGAAGAGTTCTATAAGTAGTTCTGCTAACAGGACCTCAGATCAGTTGAACACCAACAACGTCATGATACCTTTCTCAAGAGGGCCTGCTGAGACATTTAAAATAATTTGAAGAGGGTGTCTGAGGCCAAAGTAAGTTTCTGGCATGTGTTGAGTATTGTAGACAGGGTACTGTTCAAGTTTGTGTAAATGGTTTTGTTGTTGTAGAGATCTGAGGCAGTTTCTTTTAGAAATTTGGTCACTGAAATGATTAACAATTTCAAATGAGGGAATCTACCCAGTTTCATCTTGACATGTTGGCTACAAAACAGTAAATGCTTTATGTCAGGGAAACTCACAGAGAGAATTCTTCATTTAAAAGTATTAGTATATATGTTCCATATCAAATATTATATCCTTGGTGCTGCTGCACTAGAAAGATTGTAAGAATTAAAACTTTGCCTGGGAAATGAAGATGTAGGTATGTAAGCTTAATAACACTGAAAGGGTTTCAAAAGCCATGCGAATATCAGATGTGTTTTAATAAAGAAAGGTCACTATTTTATGTTTCTGATTTCTGCTAATTCCTGTGTGTTTGCTTCCTCTAAAATCAAAGTTGATGCCTTCAATGAAAAAGACTTATCTCAGGAATTAATAGAAGTACGGGACATTCTCAGGTTTGATAGCAGAAATATTTTGAAATTATTTGATAGTTTCTGTTGTATGAATGGGTTGATTCAGTCAAGATTCATCCGCTTTTATGCGGCAGCACATTACTATCCAATGTGTACGGCAAGGTCCCACTTTGGTGGAAGAAGACATTATGCAGTGCTGATGTCACATATTCAAACTCCGCTACAGGCACTGCTAATTAAAATTGGTAGTGCTTTTTATTTGGGTAATGAATATGTGAATGTGTCCCACGAAGATAGAGGTTGTTTTCGTCGTTTCTTTGGTGCTGACTATCAGTGGCTTAATTGGTGCAACACTATAAGTGTGACATTCCAGTCCTTGATGAATCTGCAAAGCAGGCACTAGCTGTTGATATTTCCGTGGGGTGCTTTCTGTTAGTGCAATCAGGTCATTCCTTTAGCATTCCTGATCCAATTAACTTCTATATCATGCGGGGAGGCCAAATTTTTGATTTCACCACAATATCCTTACGCCACAATTGCTCTTTCTGGTGATAAGCAATAAGTGCTTTTCTTGCTGGATTGTTTCTTTTGCGGAACATAATTATCAGATAAGAGGAAAAGAAAAGAATATTAAGATGTTTCCCTTTCCAAATGTATCATGTGTGATAGAGGGAGCCCTAGTGTACAAGTTAAAGCTGGGCAGTTTGGAATTGAAGAAGAAACAGTTAGCTTTTTCAGAAATGTGTAACAACAAGTCTATTTCTGAAGGTCTTTTGGTTCTGCTGCCACTTTATTCATACTCCAGAGCACTACCTGTGTTAAAATTAGTAAGTGCTTTTTGTTGGGGTACGAATATGTGTGTATGACCACTGAGGAAAGCTGACAGATCTTCTTAGCGGTTCTTTTTAAACTTTGTATATGAGTTGGCTTAATTGATCCATTAGTAGAAGTATGATTTCTGTCCTTGATAGTACTGCAACAGTAGGCACTAGCTGTTTTATTTCAAGTAAGTGCTTCTTGTTGGGGTACAAATCAGAGCTATTTCTTCTTTTCTGCATTTCATGGCAGCGGTAGCTTCAATATCAAGCTGTGGGATCGTGCAGTTTCAGCCTTGGCCCTGGGCACTATGCTTATCTTCAAAACAGTAAGTGCTTTTGTGTAGCGGTCCCTGCTCAGGCATTCTTCACTCTCAAAATGTATTCATTTATAACTGTGCCAATGACAAATGTTACATGGTACTTGTCCCAGATGTGAGTTGCATTTCAAAATTGTACTATGAGCTGGGATGATTTCTTTACTCAACAGTACTTTATTTGGTTCCACTATCATACTCCACCAAATGCACTTTCTGTTAACTTCAGCAAGTGCTTTGTTGGTATGGATGGAAAACACCCATGAATAACAAAACAGAAACACAGAAGCATCGAATATTTTCCTTTCTCATTCCTTTTTCTGTGTGATAGACGGGCCCTATTCTACAAGTAAAACTGCTACAGTGTCTGTAAATTAGTAATATTTTTACTGGGTAAGATTAACTGTTGTAGTCAGGTTGATATGGGATTTGTTGTGTATTAGATTTTACAGTGTTGAAGGTTCATTGGTTGGGTATGCTCATGCAATTTTGTAGCCCATAGCTGATGTCTGATGAGCACTGTGAAGAAACAGGCTGTTAAATGATGCCGTGTTTTCCCTTTTAGTGACCTAAGTTTATCTACTGTTTATATGTAGATGATATTTTTTGGGCATCCATTCTTTTTGTACATCTCAAACCAGAAAGAAATTGCCTTCCTAAAATTAGTGATACTTTTCTTTCTGTGTCTTGACCAAACTCTGACTCACTGAAGATTACTGTTCTCTCTGATGACATAAAGTTTATTAATAACTTTTTACTATCCAGTGACATAAACATTTTAATTTCAAAGTATCTTCGGTCATAGAGTTGTGTTTTGATATTAAGTAAGTTTATAATTCTGGTTGTATTTTGTGTTATTCTGGTAACAATTTGAAATAAACATGGTAAATGTCTTTTGACATCATCACATTACTCAATCACAGAACAGTTAAGAGGCCTTGAAGAAGTGCAATTGAGCGCCAACTGGTGAGAAAAATTGGAGGACTACCAACTGCTAGCTGATCAGTTGAAGGTGTAGTGGTGAAAAAGTGGAGGACTACTACCTGGCTGATCATTGGGAATGAAGAGGCCTATATAGTTCTGCTATAAAACAAGGACCTCAGTTCAGTTGGAACACTAACTGGGTCATGAAGGTTTACCTTAAAGAGACTGCTGAGACATTTGAAGAAATGAATTTGAAGAGAAGTTGTCTGAGCAGTAAGTTTCTGGCATGTGTTGTTATTGTAAGACAGGCACTAGCTGTTCAAGTTCCATAAATGGTTTCTTGTTGTACCAGATCAGAGGCAAGATTCTTTTAAATTTGGTCTGCTGAAGAACAACAATTTCAAAATAGAATATGCTCAGTTTTCATCTTGACATGCTGAGCTGCAAAAGATAAATGCTTTATGTTGAAACTTGCAGAAATTCTTCTCATTTAAAGTATATATATAACATATATGTCTATCAAATATTATATCCTTGTTCTGCTATAGTCTAGAAAGATTGCAAATTCAAACTGGCTGGAGAAATGAAGATGTAGCTATTTGTAAATAACACTGAAAGGGTTTCAAATGCTATGTGCAAGAATATGGGTATTAATATGTGGAATGTGTCCCACTGAGGATAGAGGAATTGATTGTAGTTTTTGGTGCTTTGACTGTCGTTGGCTTGGTACAACATTTATTATTGATATTCCTTCGCGAATACTGCAAGCAGGCACTGGCGTGATATTTCATGTAAGTGCTTTCTTGTTGGGGTCCCAATCAGAGTCATTTCTCTTAACATTTCTGATCAATTGCAATAAACTACAATATCATGCTGGGAGGCTATGTTATGGTTTGTGCCACAATATCCATACGCCACCAATTCTTTCTGGTGATAAAGCAGTAAGTGCTTTCTGCAGGATTTTTCTTTCTTTGTTATACCTTGATAAAAGAAAGAAAAAAGAATATTAAGATGTTTCTTTGTCAAAATGGATCATGTGTTAGAGGAGCCCTAGTGTACAGTAAAGCTGGCAGTTTGGAATTGAAGAAAAACAGTAGCTTTTGAAATGTGTAACCACTAGTCCTATTTCTCTGAAGGTTCTTTGCCGTACTGCTGCCACTTATTCATACTACAATAGAGGCACTACCTGTGTTAAAATTCAGGTGCTTTTTTGCTAGTAGGAATATGTGTTGTGCCCGCGAGGAGCTGAACAGATCTTCTTAACGGTTTCATTACTTGAATATCAGGTGGCTTAAATTGATCCAGTAGTAGAAGTATGATTTCTGTCCTTGATGATGCTGCAACAGTAGGCACTAGCTGTTTTATTTCAAGTAAGTGCTTCCTTGTTGGGGTTTAAATCAGAGCTATTTCTTCTTTCTGCATTTATGACAGCAGTAAACTAAATATCAGCTGTGGTGATCATGCAAGGTTCAGCCTGACACCAAGCACTATCTTATCTTCAAAACAGTAGTAACTTTATGTTGGGACAAACTCAGACATTCTTCTCACTCGCGAAATGTATCCATCTATAATTGTGTCCAATATGTGTTACATGGCTGCTCGTGCTAAGATGGGCATCAAATTTGTCCACTGAGCTGGGATGGTTCTTCTCAGCAAGATACATTGATTTGGTGCTTTTCCTACTGCCCAAATGCACTCTGTTACTAAAGCGATGAGCTTTCTTGTTGGGTAGGATACGTGGGCACCCACGAATAACAAAGCAGAACAGAAGTATCTCAAGATATTTCCTTTCTTATCCTTTCTGTGTGATAGTTAGGCCTATTTCACAATGAACTGTTAAGTGTCTGCTAAATTAGCTAGTATTTTCTTATTGGGTAGATTGTGTTACCAGTCAGATTGATATGGGGATCTGTTGTGTATTAGATTTTTATATGTTGAAGGATCCTGTACATTGGTATGCTCATGCAATTTCTGGCCGTTTGATTAGCACTTGAAGAACAGGCTGTTCAAAATGTTACCATTGTTTCCTTTTAGTGATCTAAGTTTATCTGTATTTATATGGATGATACTTTGGAAGGTATCTGGGCCTTGCAGTACATCTCCAAACCCCAAAAGTGACATTGCTTTTTCCTTAAAAATTAGTGAGAGCATTTTTTTCTGTGTCTTATTGAGAGACTCTGACTCACTGGTTGCTGATCTGTTATTGATAAAGTTTATTGCGCTTTTATCATGACATACGCGCACAATTTCAGTATCCATTTGTCCCTTAGAGCTGTGTTTTGATTTAAGTGAGATTAATAATTTATGTTATATTTTTTAAAGTTATTCTGAGTAACATTGAATAACTAGTACAATTAATGTCTTTGATATCTCATTACCTCAATCTCTGAGCAGATTAGAGGCCTGAGTGCAGTTGAAGGTGTAAGTGGTGAGAAAATGGAGGGACTACCAACTTTAGCTGATCAGTTGAAGGTGTAAGTGGTGAAAGTTAGGTACTACCAGCTCAGATGTCATTGTAGAATGATGAGGCCCTATCAGTAGTTCTGCTATGGCAGGACCTCAGTCGTTGGAACACCAAGAAGGTCATGAGCACACTATCCTCAAGAGGCTGTGAGACATTTGAAGAAATTAATTTGAAATTGTCTGAGGCTGTGAGTTTCTGGATGTTGAGTATTGAAGACAGGGCACTAGCTGTTCAGTTTGCAGTAATGGTTTTGTTTTTGTGCAGATCAGGCAAAGTTTCTTTAGAAATTTGGTCACCTGAAATGAACAGCAATTTCAAAATGAGGAAATATACTCAGTTTTCATCTTGACATGTTGAGTTGCCAAACAGCAAATGCTTTATGTTGGAAACTCTGCTAGAGATTCTTCTCATTTAAAGCATTAGTATATGTTCATATCGATATTATATCCTTGAGCATAGTCTGGAAAGATTGAAAATTTAAACTCGGCTAGGATAAGCAGTGTAGCTATTAATAGCTTAATATCACTGAAAGGGTTTCAAATGTGTGCAAGAATATCAGTTTATTATCCCCAATAAAACAAAGGGTACTATTTATGTTTCTGATTTCTGCTAATTCCTGTTATGCTTGTCTCTCACAATCAAGCCCAGCCTTCAACAAAACGTACTTTCCAGGAATTAATAAGTACAGGGACATTCTCAGGTTTTGATATGAAATATTTCACAATTCATTTGATATATTTTCAAGGTATTAATGAGTTGATCGAGATTCAAGATCTATCCGCTTACAGTGGCACACAATATCCAATGTAACGGCAAATCCCACCCCTTTTGTGAAGATAATATGGAGGCTGATGTCACATTATTCAAACTCCAACACAAGCATGCCAATTAAAATTTGTAAGTGCTTTCTGTTGGGGTATGAATATGTGAATGTGTCCCACGAGGATAGAGAATTGATTTATGTGGGGTTTTTGATACTTTGACTATCAGTTGGCTTAAATTTTAACACTATAAGTAACATTCTGTCACTTGATGTATACTGCAACAGAGTCACTAGCTGTTGTTATTTCAAGTAGTGTTTTCTTGTTGGGTTTCAAGTAGTGTCATTTCTTCTTAACATTTCTGTCAAGTGCACAACTACAATATCATGCTGGGTAGATGCACACCAGGCTTCATCCTGACATAATCGTTTATACTTTCAATACTGTATGAGTCATATTGGGTTTAACCCTCATATTTTTCATCTGAATGTCACCTCAACAGCCATTGCAATCATGACAGATATTTTTATGTAGCTGTTCCAGTGTATCGCATTTATATTCCAAAACTTGGTAGAGGTTGTTTCTTAATCAACAAGATATTTTGATTTTTCTGCCAATATCCATACGCCACTACCTTGTTTTTCTGGTAAGTAAAGCAGTAAGTGCTTTTCTTTGCTGGATTGTGGCTATGTGAATACACCTCTACCGATAAAAAGAGAGAAAAAGAATGTTAAGATGTTTCCTTTTCAAAATGGACTGTGTGATGAGGAGCCTATGTACGGTAAAGCTGGCGCAGTTTTGAATTGAAAAAGAAAAGTTAGTTTTTCAGAAATGTTAACTGTAGAGTCCTATTCTCTGAAGGTCGTTGCCGTACTGCTGCTTTATTCATACTCCAATAGAGGCACCTGTGTTTAAAATTAGTAAATTGCTTGTTGGGTAGGAATATGTGTGTAGACCCACTGAGGAAAGCTAGACAGATCTTCTAACGGTTTCTTTAAAACTTTGAATATCAGTTGGCCTAAATTGGTCCAGTGGTAAGTGATTTCGGTCCCTTGATGAGTACTGCAACAGTGTGGATAGCTGTTTTTTCAGTAGTGCTTCCTTGTTGGGGTACAAACGAGCTATTTCTTCTTTCTGCATTTCATAGCAGCGACAACTACAATATCAAGCTGTGGTGATTGATGTAGGTTCAACCTGACGCAGGCACTGTATCTTCAAAACAGTAAGTGATTTATGTTGGGGCCGTCCTGCTCAGACATTCTTCACTCTCAAAATATGTCCATCTATAACTGTGTCAATGACAATGTTACGTCGCTGCTTGTAGCAAGATGAGTGTATCAAGGTGTAAAACTGAGCGGGATGGTTTTTTACTCAACAAGATACTTTGATTTGTTCCACTATCCATACTGCACAAATGCCTTTCTGGTAACTGTACAGTAAGTGCTTTCTTTGTTAGTATGGATATGAAAGCACCCGAATAACAAAACAGAAACACAGAAGCGTCTCAAGATGTTTTCTCTCATTCCTTTCTGTGTGATAGATTGAGCCTATTCTACAAGTAAAGACTGCTGCAGTGTTGCTAAAATTAGTCAGTATTTCTTTTTGGGTGATGAATTTACCAGTCAGATTGATATGGGGATCTGTTGTTTATTGATTTTTACAGTGCTGAGGATCACCATCATAGGTATGCTCACAATTTCTGTAGCCCATGTTTGATGTCTATGTTCATTGTGAGGCTGAACTGTTAAAAATGTTACCATTGTTTCCTTTAGTGATAGGTTTATATTCCGTTATTTATACAGTTAGATGATATTTCTTGTGGAAGGCATCCATTCTTTTGCTACACATCTCAAACCAGAAAAAGAGAAACTGCCTTTCCTGAAATAAGTAGAGCATTTTTTTCTGTGTCTTCTTGAGAGATTCTGACTCTGAAGGTGTGATCTCAGTGACTTAAGGCTTTTATTTTTTTACTATCCAGTGACATAAGCGTCTGATTTAAGTATCTATGGTCCCTAGAGCTGTGTTTTGATATAGTAGAATTAGTGTTTGGGTTATTTATATAAGTTATTCTGAGTAACAATTGAAATAAATCAGTACAAATTAAGTGTTCTTGACATCTCACATTACTCTAATCTTGTGAATAGATTAGAGGCCCTTGAGTAGCAGTTGAAGCTAATGTGGTGAGAAAATTGGAGGGAGTACCAGCTCTGGCTGATCGGTTGAGGGTTAAGTGGTGAGAAAAGTGGAGGGCTACCAATCCAGCGATCATTGAAGATGAAGAGCACTGTGTAGTTCTGCTATAAAGCAAGGACCTCAGATCAGTTGGATTTCCAACAAGGTCATGAAGGTACACTTTCCTCCGGGCGACTGCTGAGACATTTTGAAGAAATGAATTTAAAGAAAGTGTCTGAGGCCAAAGTAAGTTTCTGGCATGTGTTGAGTGTTGTAAGACAGGGCACTAGCTGTTCAATTTCAGTAATGGTTTCTTGTTGTTGTACATCAGAGTAGTTTCTTTTAATTTTGTCACCAAATGAACAATTTCAAATGAGGGATCTCTCCAGTTTTCATCTAACATGCTGACTACAAAACAGTAAATGCTTTATGTTGGAAACTCTGTAAGCTTCTCATTTAAAGCATTACATATGTTCCATCAAATATTATATCCTTGTTTTGCCGTAGACAGAAAGATTGTGTAAGTAAGCTCGGCTGGAGAAATGAGATGTAGCTATGTATGCTTAATAACACTGAAAGGGTTTCAAAATGCCATTGTAAGAATATCGTTGTGTTACCCCAATAAAAAGAAAGGTCACTATTTTATGTTTCTGTTTCTGCTAATTCCGGTATAAGTTTTAACTTCCCCAAAAATCAAAGCCCGAAGACTTCAACTAAAAAAGACTTGTACTCTCTAGAATTAATAGAAAGTATAGACATTCTCAGGTGATTTATGTGGCAGAAATATTTCTGAAATTCATTTGATAGATTTCTAAGGTATTGAATGGTGATCTAGAGTGAAGAACTATACGCTTTACAGTGGCACATTACTATCCAATGTGTAATTTGAGTTGTTTGTGAGGACATTGCTTACGCGTGCCATTATTAAACTCAATACAGGGCCCTAGCTGAATTAAAATTGGTAAGTGCTTTTGTTGGGGTATCAATATGTGAATGTGTCCCAAGGATAGAGGAATTGATTTTCTGTGGGTTTCTTTGGTACTTTGACTATCAGGTGGCTTAAATTGGTACAGCACTATAAGTATGACGTCCTGTCACTGATGAATACTGCCAAAAGCAGGCACTAGCTGTTGATGTTCCGGTGGTGCTTTCTTTTTTTTTTGCACAAGTCAGTGTCATTTCCTCTTTAGCATTCCTACGATCCGTGCAATAAACACAATATCATGCTGGGAGGCCATATTGCGATTTGCCACACAATATCCGCCATGCACCAGTTGCTCTTGCATAGTAAAGCAGTAAGTGCTTTCTTGCTGGATTGTGGCTTTGGAACACACCTAACGATAAAAAGAAGAAAAGAAATATTGGGATGTTTCATTTTTCAAAATGGATCATGTGTGATATAGGAGTCTTGTACAAGTAAAATCTGGTGCAGTTTTGAATTGAAGAAGAAACAGGTAGTTTTTCAATGTGTTTAACAACAGTCTCTATTCTCTGAAGGTCTTTTACCGTGCACGCTGCCACTTTATTCATGCCTCAATGAAGCACTACCCGTGTTAAAAATTAGTATGTGCTTTTTGTTGGGGCAGGAATAGTGTATCTGACCCACTGAGAAAGCTGAACAGACTTCTTAACGGTTTCTTTTAAAACTTTGAACATCAGGAGGCCCAAATTGATCCATTATCAGATGTATGATTTCATCCCGTGAGTGTTTCGCAACAGTGGCACTAGCTGTTTCTTTTCAAGTAAAGGTCTTCCTTGTTGGGTACTAAATCAAATCTTTCCTCTTTCTGCATTTTGTGTAATGGCGGTAACCATAATATCAAGCAGTGGTGATCGACAATTAGATTTGTCATTATGAGCACTATGCATATCTTCAAAACAGTAAGTGCTTTATGTTGTGTAAGCAAACTTACTGAGATATCTTCAAGCCTAAAATTATCCATTTATAACTTGTCCAATGACAAATGTTACTACTGGTCCCAAGATGTGGTGCATTTCAAAATTGGTACTATTGAGCTGGGATGGTTCTTTTACCAAGAAGATATTTTGATTTGGTGTTACACTATCCATCCTCCACCAATGCTTCTGGTAATTCAGCAGTAGTGCTTTCTTGCTGGGGTATGGATACGTGGAAAACGCAACGAATAAAAAACAGAAACACAGAAGCATCTCAAGATCTTTCTTCATTCTTCTGTGTGATAGACGGGTCTATTCTAATTAAAGGCTGCTACAGTGTTCAAAAATAGCCAGTTTTCTTATTGGGTAAGATTAAGTGTTACCAGTCAGATTGATATGGGGTTCTGTTGTGTATTAAATTTTTGCAGTGCTATGATCACTATCACATTGGTCTGCCATGCACTGAAGCACATGCTTGATGTCTGATGAGCACTGTGAAGAACAGGCTGTCTTAAAATGTTACCTTTATTGTTTCCTTTTTAGTGACCTAAGTTTATCTGTTATTTATATGCTAAACGATACTTATAGGAATAGATCCATTCTTTTGCGTACATCTCCAACCCAAAGAGACATTGCCTTTCCTAAAATTGATGAGCATTTTCTGTATTGAGACTCACTCTCTGAAGATTGCTGATCTCAGTGATAAAAGTTATTATGCTTTATCCAGTAACACAAGCGGCACACAATTTCAAAGTATGTATCGTCCTAGAGCTGTGTTTTGATATTAGTAAGTTAATAATTTAGTTATATTTTATAAGTTATTCTGGTAACAATTTGAAATTAAGTAGTACAAATTAAATGTCTTTGACATCTCATTCCTCTAATCCTGTGGCAGATTAGATGTCTTGAGGTGCAGCAACCTGTAAGTGGAAGAAAGGGAGGACGACCAACTAGCTGATCAGTTGAAGGTGTAGCGGTAAGAAAAGTGAGGGACTACAACTGCCAGCTGATCATTGTAGAGATGAAGAGGCCCTATAAGTAGTTCTGCTATAAAGCAAGCACCCAGGTCTTTGGAACATCAAAGGTCTTGAAGGCACACTCTCTGAAAGTTGCTGAGACATTTGAAAATGAATTTGAAGAGGTGTCTGGGCCAAAGTAAGTTTCTGGCATGTGTTGGTGTTGTAACAGGGCACTAGCTGTTCAAGTTTCGGTAAATGGTTTCTTGTTTTTGTACAGATCAGAGGCAAGTTTCTTTAGAATTTGGTCACCTGAAATGAACAACAATTTCAAGCAGAAATATACCCAGTTTTCATCTTGACATACTGAGTTGCCAATGAAAATGCTTGTGTTGGGGAATCTCTGCTGAAATTTTTCTCATTTAAAGCATTAGCATGTGTTCCATATCAAATATTATATCCTTGGTGGTATAGTCTAGAAAGATTGTATAAAATTCAAACCGGCTAGGGTAAACGGAGATGTGGCTATTAATAGCTATATCACTGAAGGGTTTCAAAATGCCTTGGCCGAATATTGGTTTATTATCCCCAATAAAACAAAAGGGTACTATTTATGTTTCTGATTTCTGTAATTCCTGTTATGTTTACCTTCCTCTGAAAATCCTGAGCCTTCAACAAAAAGGCTTGTGCTTTCAGATTAATGAAGTAGGGGACATTCTCAGTTTTTGATAGCAAAATATTTTGAAATTCATTTGAGGATTTTCTAAGGTAATGAATGAGTTGATCAGAGAGTCAAGGTTATCGCTTTACAGTGGCATTACTATCCAATGTGTATGGCAAATCCACTTTGTGAAGATTATAGCGCTGATGTCACATTATTCAACTCAGTGCGGGCACTGCCTGAATTAAAATTGTAAGTGCTTTTGTTGGGGTATGAATTTTAATCCTAGGGATGAGAATTGTTTATGTAGGGTTTCTTTGATACTTTGACAATCAGGCTTAAATTTTGGTACAACACTATAAGTATGACATTCCTGTCATTGATGAATACTGCAACAGAAGTCGCTAGCTGTTGTTATTTTCAAGTAAGGTTGTTTGGGTAAAATCAGTGTATTTCTTCTTTAACATTTCTGATCAAGTGCACTGACTACAATATCATGTTGGGTGGATGCTGTGGCTTCATCTGACATAAACTATATATACTTTCAATACCATATTAGCATTATATTGGTTTAACCCACTTAATATTCTTCACTCTGAAATGTCCACATCAACAACCATTGCAATCAAGGAATATTTTATATTAGCTATCCTGAGATGGAAGTGCATTTATAATCAAAACTTAGTGGGGAGGGTTATTCTTTTAATCAACAAGATGTTTTGATTTGCGCCTATATACTTAGCCTCCACAGTTGCTCTCTGTGAAAGGTAAACGGTAAGTTCTTTTTCTGGATTTTGGCTATGCGGAACACACCTATCAATAAAAAAAAGAGAAAGAAAGAATGTTAAGATGTTTCTTTTCAAAATGATCATGTGATGAGGGCTCCTTAGTGTAAATAAAAGTTGGCTTAGTTTTGGAATTGAAGAAGAAAAAGGTAGTTTTTCCAGAAATGTAACAACAGAGTCTATTTCTCTGAGTTTTGCTATACTGCTGCCACTTTATTCAATTCCAAGAGCATACCTGTGTTAGAAATTAATGATGATTTTGTTGGGGTAGGAATATGTGTGTATGTGATCCACTGAGAGAGCTGAACAGATCTTAACGGTTTCTTTAAAACTTGAATATCAGGTGGGCCAATTGATCCAGTAGTAGTATGATTTCTGTCTTTGATAGTACTAACAGTAGGTACTAACTGTTTTATTTCAGTAAGTGCTTCCTTGTTGGGTACAATCAGACTATTTTTCTTTCATTTCATAGCACTAGCAGTAAGCTACATATCAAGCTGTGGTGATTGATACCGGGGTTCAGCCTGACATGAGCACCATGCTTGGCCTTCAAAACAGTGGCATGAGTGTTGGGGAAAACCTGTTTTGACATTCTTCATCTCGAAAATGTATCCATCTATACTGTGTCCAATGACAAATGTTACATGGCACTTGTCCCAAAGATATAGAATTACATTTCAAAATTGCTTACTACTGAGCTGGGGATGCGTTCTTTACTCAACAAAGATATGCTTTGATTTGGTGCCCAATATCACTTCCACCAATGCACTTCTGGTAACTAAAGCAGTAAGTGCTTTCTTCTTGGGGTATTGATACGTGAAAACACCTGCCAAATAACAAACAGAAACACAGAAGCTCTCAAGATATTTCCTTTCTCTTTCGTGTGATAACGAGGGCGTTGCTCTACAAGTAAAACTGCTGGTGTCTGCTAAGTGGCAGTATTTTCTTGTTGGTGAATTATGTTACCAGTCAGATTGATGGGATCTGTTGTGTATTCGTTTTTTGTCTTGAGGGATTACCATCACATTGGTATGCTCATGCAATTTCTGTAGCCCATAAAGCCTGATGTCTGATGAGCACTTTAAGAACAGGCTCTTCAAATGTTACCATTGTTTCGTTTAGTCCCAAAGTTTATCACTGTTATATACTGGGTAATGCTTTTAAGGTATACGATCTTTTAAACACATCTCCTATAAACCCAAAAAGACATTGCCTTTCTAAAAATTGGTAGAGCATTTTGTGTCTTATTGAGAGAGTTCTGACTCTGAAGTTGCTGATCTCAGTGACAGGTTGCTTTTACTATCCAGGTGCATAAGCGCTTACAATTTCAAAGCATCATCGTCCCTGAGCCATTGATATTAAGTAGAGATTAATAATTTAGAATATATTTTATAAAGTTATTCTGGAGTAACACTCTGAAATATCATTCAAATTAATGTCTTTGATATTCTACACCTTGATCCTGAGCAGATTAGAGGCCCTTGAAGGCAGTTGTTTCGTTATGGGAGAAAAATGGGAGGACTACCAACTGCTAGCTGATCAGTTATGTAAGTGGTGAGAAAGTGAGGGACTACCAACTGCCAGCTGATCGTGTAGAATGAAGTCTCTATAAGTAGTTCTGCATAAACAAGGCCTCAGATCCAGTTGGTACGCACGAAGGTCATGTGAAGTACACTTTCTGAAGAGATCTGCTGAGACATTTTGAAGAAATGAATTTGAAGCGAAGTTGTCTGAGCCAAAATTAGTTTCTGGCATCTGTTGAGTATTATGAGAGGCATTTAGCTGTTGAAGTTTCCAGTAAATGGTCTTTTTGCTGTTGTACAGATCAGAGGCAAAGTTTCTTTTAGAAATTTGGTCACCTGAAATGAACAACAATTTCAAAATAAGAGAATATGCTCCAGTTTTCATCTTGACATGCTGAGCTACAAAACAGTAAATGTTTATGTTGGGAAACTCTTCTTGAGAATTTTCTCTCCATTTAAAGCATTAGCATATATAACATATATGTTCCATATCAAATATTATTTTGAAGCAAGCATAGTTCAGAAAGCATTGTATAAAATCAAACTCGGTTAGGAGTAAATGAAGTATGAAGCTATTTATAGCTTAATAACACTGAGGGTTTCAAAATGCCATGTGCTGGAATATGGTATGAATATGTGAATGTGTTCCACGAGGATAGAGAATTGATTTTCTGTAGGGTTTCTTTTGATACTTTGACTCATCAGGTGGCCTAAATTGGTAATAACACTATAAGTATGATATCTCGTCACTGATGAATACTGCAACAGAAGGCACTAGCTGTTGTTTTTAAGTAAGTGCTTTTTGTTGGTACAAGTCGTGTCATTTCTTCTTTAAGATTTCTGATCAAGTGCAATAAACTACAATATCATGCTGGGGAGATGCACCAGGCTTCATCCCTATATAAGCATCTATATACTTTCAATACCATATGAGCTTTTATATTGGGTTTAACCCTGCTAATATTCTTCACTCTTGAGGTGACCATCAAAAAACCATAGCAATCAAGGACAGATGTTTTATAGCTAGCTGTCCTGAGATGTGGCGTATTTTAAAATTCCAAAACTTATGGGGAGGATTAATTTCTTTAATCAACAAGATATTTTAATTTGCTGCCACAATATCCATACGTCACCAGTTGCTCTTTCTGGTAAGTAAAGCATTAGTCTAACTTTCATGCTGGATTGTGGTTTTGCGAACACACCTATCGATAAAGAAAGAGAAAGAAAAAGAATGTTAAGATGTTTCCTTTTCAAATGGATCATGTGTGATAGAGGCCCTGGTGTACAAGTAAAAGCTGGTGCAGTTTTGGAATGTGAAGAAAACAGGTAGCATTTTCGAGAAATGTGTAACAACAGAGTCCTATTTCTCTGAATGTCTTTTGCGTTCCGCTGCCACTTTATTCATACTCCAATAGAGGCACTATCTGTGTTAAAATTAGTAAGTGCTTTTTGTTGGGGTAGGAATATGTGTATGTGACCCACTGAGGAAAGCTGGGCAGATCTTCTAATGGTTTCTTTAAAACTTTGGAATATCAGGTGGCCTAAATTGATCCAGTAGTAGAAGTATGATTTCTGTCCCTTGATGAGTACTGCAACAGTAGGCACTAGCTGTTTTATTTCAAGTGAGTGCTTCCTTGTTGGGGTACAAATCAGAGCTATTCCTTCTTTCTGCATTTCAAGGCAGCGGCGGTAATCTACAATATCAAGCTGTGGTGATCCATACTAGGTTTCCAGCCTGACATTAAGCACTATGCTTATCTTCAAAAGCAGTAAGTGCTTTGTGTTTGAGCAAATCCTTCTCCGACATTCTTCACTCTCGAAAATGTATCCATCTATAACTGTGTCCAATGACAAATGTTACATGGCTACTTGTCCCAAGATGTGAGGTGCATTTCAAAATTGTACTACTGAGCTGGGGATGGATTTCTTTTACTCAACAAGATACTTTGATTTGGTGCCACAATATCCATACTCCGTCAAATGCACTTTCTGGTAACTAAAGGAGAGTGCTTTCTTGTCTGAGGTATGGATACGTGAAAACACCACGAATAACAAAACAGAAACACAGAAGCATCTCAAGATATTTCCTTTCTCATTCCTTTCTGTGTGATGAGCCAGAGCCTATTCTACGGTAAAGACTGCTACAGTGTCTGCTAAAATTAGACAGTATTTTCTTATTGGGTATACCAATATACTAAGTGTTACCAGTCAGATTGATAAGGGATCTGTTGTGTATTAGATTTTTTACAGTGCTGAAGGATCACCATCACATTGGTATGCTCATGCAATTTCTGTAGCCCATGCTTCTGATGTCTGATGAGCACTTTGAAGAACAGGCAGTTCAAATGTTACCATTGTTTCCCTGTTTAGTCACTCTAAGCATCTGCTATTTATATGCTAGATGATACTTTTAGGAAGGCATACATTCTTTTATGTACATCTCCAAACCCAAAGAGACATTGCCTTTCCAAAATTAGTTAGACATTTTTTCTGTGTCTTATTGAGAGACTCTGACTCACTGAAGATTGCTCATCTCAGTGACTTAAGTTTATTATGCTTTTACTATAAAGTGACATAAGCACACAATTTCAAAGCATCTATCGGTCCCTAGGGCTGTGTTTGATATTAAGTAGAATTAATAATTTAGGTTATATTTTTTATAGGTTATTCTGAGTAACAATTTGAAATAAATCAGTACAAATTAAATGTCTTTGACATTCTTACATTACCTCTAACCTGTGAGCAGATTAGAGGCCCTTGAAGTGCAGTTGAAGCTGTAAGTGGTGAGAAAAATGGGAGGACTACCAACTGCTAGCTGATTAGTTGAAGGTGTAAAGTGGTGAGAAAAGTGGGAGGACTACCAACTGCCAGCTGATCATTGTAGAATGAAGAGGCCCTATAAGTAGTTCTATAAAGCAAGGACTCAGATCATTTGGAACTCAGAAGGTCATGAAGGTACACTTTCCTCAAGAGAGACTGCTGAGACATTTGAAAAATGAATTTGAGAAGAAATTGTCTGAGGCCAAAGTAAGTTTCTGGCATGTGTTGAGTATTGTAAGACAGGGCACTAGCTGTCAAGTTTCAGTAAATGGTTTCTTGTTGTTGTACAGATCAGAGGCAAAGTTTTTTTAGAAATTTGTCACCTGAAATGAACAACAATTTCAAAATGAAAATATACTCCAGTTTTCATCTTATTATGCTAAGCTACAAAACAGTAAATGCTTTATGTTGAGAACTCTCTTAAATTCTTCTCATTTAAAGCGTGCTATATGTTCATATCCATAATATTATAATATTGGTGCTGCCATAGTCTAGAAAGATTGTATAAAAATTAAAACTACGCTAGGAGTAAGCGAAGATGTAGCTATTTATAGCTTAATATCACTGAAAGGGTTTCAAAATGCCATGTGAAGAATATCACTTATATTATCCCAATAAAAACAAAGGGCACTATTTTATGTTTCTGTTTTCTGCGAATTCCTGTTATGTTTACCTTCCTCTGAAAATCAAAGCCTGAAGCTTCAACAAAAAGACTTGTACTCTCAGGAATTAATAGATGCGGGGACATTCTCAGATTTATGATAGCGAAATATTTCTGAAATTCATTTGATAGATTTTCTAAGGTAATGAATGAGTTGATCAGAGTCAAGATCTATCCACTTTTACAGTGGCACATTACTATCCATGTGTATTGGCAAGTCCCACTTTTGTGAAGACATTATGCAGCGCTGATGTCATTATTCAAACTCCATACAGGCACTGCCTGAATTAAAATTGGTAAGTTCTTTTTGTTTGGGGTATGAATATGTGTATGTGTCCACGAGGATAGGAATTGATTTTCTGCAGGGTTTCTTTGATACTTTGACTATCAGGTGGCTTAAATTGATACAACACTATAAGTATGACATTCCTGTCAATTGATGAATACTACAACAGGCACTAGCAGTTGTTATTTCAAGTAAGTGCTTTCTTGTTGGATGCAAATCAGTGTCATTTCTTCTTTAACATTTCTGATCAAATTGCAATAAACTACAATATCATGCTGAGGAGATGCACAGGCTTCATCCTTGACATAAGCACTGTATATACTTTCAATACCATATGAGCTATATATTGGGATTAACCCTGCTAATATTCTTCACTCTTGAAATGTCACCTCAACAACCATTGCAATCAAGGACAGATATTTATAGCTAGCTGTCCTGAGATGTGTAGCATTTAAAATTCCAAAACTTACTGGGGAGAGGGTAAATTTCTTTTAATCAACAAAAAATTTTGATTTGCTGCCACAATATCCATACGCCACCAGTTGCTCTTTCTGGTAAGTAAAGCAGTAAGTGCTTTCTTGCTGGATTGTGGCTATGCGGAACACACCTATCGATAAAAAAAACAGAAAGAAAAAGAATGTTAAGATGTTTCCTTTTTCAAAATGGATCATGTGTGATAAAGGGAGCCCTAGTGTACAAGTAAAAGCTGGTTGCAGTTTTGGAATTGAAGAAGAAAAAGGAAGTTTTTTCAGAAATGTGTAACAGAGTCAATTTCTCTGAAGGTCTTTTTGCCGTTGCTGCTGCCACTTTATTCATACTCCAATTGAGGCACTACCTGTGTTAAAATTAGAAAGTGCTTTTTGTTGGAGTAGGAATATATAGTGTACAGAACCACTGAGGAAAGCTGAACGGATCTTCTTAACGGTTTCTTTAAAACTTTGAATATCAGGTGGCCCAAATTGATCCAGTAGTAGAAGTATGATTTCTGTCTCTTGATGAGTACTGCAACAGTAGGCACTAGCTGTTTTTATTTCAAGTAAGTGCTTCCTTGTTGGGCTACAAATCAGAGCTATTTCTTCTTTCTGCATTTCAAGGCAACGGCAGTAAACTACAATATCAAGCTGTGTTGATCGATGCCGGGTTCAGCCTGACATGAGCACTATGCTTATCTTCAAAACAGTTAGTGCTTTATGTTGGCAAATCCTGCTCAGACATTCTTCACTCTCGAAAATGTATCCATCTATAACTGTGTCCAATGACAAATGTTACATCGCTACTTGAAGCAAGATGTGAGGTGCATTTCAAAATTGTAAAACTGAGCTGGGGATGGATTTCTTTTACTCAACAAGATACTTTGATTTGGTGCCACACTATCCATTCTGCACCAAATGCACTTTCTGGTAACTAAAGCAGTAAGTGCTTTCTTGTTGAGATATGGATACGTGGAAAACACCCACGAATAACAAAACAGAAACACAGAAGCATCTTAAGATATTTCCTTTCTCATTCCTTTCTGTGTGATAGAACGGAGCCCTATTCTACAAGTAAAGACTGCTGCAGTGTCTGCTAAAATAGTTAGTATTTTCTTATTGGGTAAGATTAAGTGTTGATGATTGAGTTTGGTATGGGGATCTGTTGTGTATTAGATTTTTACAGTGCTGAAGGATCACCATTACATAGGTATGCTCATGCAATTTCTGAAGCCCATGCTTCGATGTCTGATGAGCACTGAAGAAACCATCATAAAATGTTACCATTGTTTCTTTTTAGTGACCTAGGTTTATCTGCTATTTATATGCTAGTTCATATTTTGGAAGGCATCCATTCTTTGCATGACATCTAAACCAGAAAAGAAATTGCTTTCCTAAAATTAGTAAGGCTTTTTTTCGTGTCTTATTGAGGACTCTGACTCTCTAGATTGCTGATCTCAGTGACATAACGTTATGATGCTTTTACTATCCAATGACAAAACGCTCACAATTTCAAAGTATCTATCGGTCCCTAGAGCTGTGTTTGATATTAAGGCGAGATTAATAATTCAGGTTATATTTTTGTAAAGTTATTCTGAGTAACAATTTGAAATAAATCAGTACAAATTAAATGTCTTTTGAGATCATCACTTACCTCTAATCCTTTGAGCTGATTAGAGCCCTTGAGTGCAGTTGTAGCTGTAAAGTGGTGAGAAAAATGGGAGGACTACCAACTGCTAGCTGATCAGTTGAAGGTGTAAAGTGGTGAGATAAGTGGGAGGGACTACCAACTGCCAGCTGATCATTGTAGAATGAAGAGGCCCTATAAGTAGTTCAGCTATAAAACAAGGACCTCAGATCAGTTGGAACACCAACAAGGTATTGATGTTCCACTTTCCTGAAGAGAGACTGCTGAGACATTTTGAAGAAATGAATTTGAAGTGAAATTTTCTGAGGCCAAAGTTGGTTTCTGGCATCTGTTGAGTATTGTAAGACAGGGCACTAGCTGTTCAAGTTTCCAGTAAATGGTCTTTTGCTGTTGTATCAGATCAGAGGCAAAGTTTCTTTTTAGGAATTAGGTCACCTGAAATGAACAACAATTTCAAAATGAGGGAATACACTCCAGTTTTCATCTTGACATGCTGAGCTACAAAACAGTAAATGCTTAATGTGGGGGGAAATCTGCTTGAGAATTCTTCTCATTTAAAGCATTAGCATATATAACATATATGTTCCATATCAAATATTATTTCCTTGGTGCTGCCATAGTCTAGAAAGATTGTATAAAAATTCAAACTTGGCTAGGAGTAAATGAAGATGTAGCTATTTATAGTTTAATAACACTGAAAGGCTTTCAAAATGCCATGTGCAAGAATATGGTATGAATATGCGAATGTGTCCCACCGATGATAGAGGAATTGATTTTCTGTAGGGTTTCTTTGATACTTTGACTATCAGGTGGCCTAAATTGGTACAACACTATAAGTATGACATTCCTTTCACTTGATGAATACTGTAACAGAAGGCACTAGCTGTTGTTATTTCACGTAAGTGCTTTCTTGTTGGGGAACAAATCAGTGTCATTTCTTTAACATTTCTGATCAAGTGAAATAAACTACAATATCATGCTGGTGAGATGCACACCAGGCTTCATTCTGAGATAAGTACTATATATACTTTCAATACCATTTGAGCTTCATATTGGGTTTAACCCTGCTAATAATCTTCACTCTTGAAATGTCCACATCAACAACCTTTGCAATCAAGGACAGATGTTTTAGTGCTAGCTGTCCTGAGATGTGTAGCGCATTTTAAAATTCCAAAACTTAGTGGGGAGAGGGTTAATTTCTTTTAATCAACAAGATATTTTGATTTGCTGCCACAATATCCATATGCATATCCATACGCCACCAGTTGCTCTTTCTGGTAAGTAAAGCAGTAAGTGCTTTCTTGCTGGATAGTGGCTTTGTGGAACACACCTAACGATAAAAAAAGAGAAAGAAAAAGAATATTAAGATGTTTCCTTTTTCAAAATGGATCATGTGTGATAGAGGGAGCCCTAGTGTACAAGTAAAATCTGGTGCAGTTTTGGTATTGAAGAAGAAACAGGTAGCTTTTTCAGAAATGTGTAACAACAGAGTCCTATTTCTCTGATGGTCTTTTGCCATACTGCTGCCACTTTATTCATACTCCAATAGAGGCACTACCTGTGTTAAAATTAGTAAGTGCCTTTTTGTTGGGGTAGGAATATGTGTATGTGACCCACTGAGGAAAGCTGAACAGATCTTCTTAACGGTTTCTTTAAAACTTTGAATATCAGGAGGCCTAAATTGATCCATTAGTAGAAGTATGATTTCTGTCCCTTGATGAGTACTGCAACAGTATGCACTAGCTGTTTTATTTCAAGTAAGTGCTTCCTTATTGGGGTACAAATCAGAGCTATTTCCTCTTTCTGCATTTCATGGCAATGGCAGTAAACTACAATATCAAGCTGTGGTGATTGATACCAGATTTCAGCCTGACATGAGCATTATGCTTATCTTCAAAACAGTAAGTGCTTTATGTTGGGGAAAATCCTGCTCAGACATTCTTCACTCTCGAAAATGTATCCATTTATAACTGTGTCCAATGACAAATGTTACATGGCTACTAGTCCCAAGATGTGAGGTGCATTTCAAAATTGTACTATTGAGCTGGGGATGGATTTCTTTTACTCAACAAGACACTTTGATTTATGCACACTATCCATACTCCACCAAATGCACTTTCTGGTAACTAAAGCAGTAAGTGCTTTCTTTTGGGGTATGGATACGTGGAAAATCACTCAACGAATAACAAAACAGAAACACAGAAGCAACTCAAGATATTTCCTCTCATCCTTTCTGTGTGATAGACGGGACCTATTCTACAAGTAAAGACTGCTACAGTGTCTGCTAAAATTAGCCAGTATTTTCTTATTGGGTAAGATTAAGTGTTACCAGTCAGATTGATATTGGGGATCTGTTGTGTATTAGATTTTTTACAGTGCTGAAGGATCACCATCACATTGGTATGCTCATGCAATTTCTGTAGCCCATGCTTCTGATGTCTGATGAGCACTTTGAAGAACAGGCTGTTCAAAATGTTACCGTTGTTTCCCTTTTTAGTGACCTAAGTTTATCTGCTATTTATATGCTAGATGATACTTTTAGGAAGGCATTCATTCTTTTGCGTACATCTCCAAACCCCAAAAGTGACATTGCCTTTCCTAAAAAATAGTGAGAGCATTTTTTTCTGTGTCTTATTGAGAGACTCTCAGTCACTGTAGATTGCTGATCTCAGTGACATAAAGTTTATTATGCTTTTACTATCCAGTGACATAAGCGGCACACAATTTCAAAGTATCTATCGGTCCCTAGAGCTGTGTTTTGATATTAAGTAGAGATTAATAATTTAGGTTATATTTTTATAAAGTTATTCTGAGCAACAATTTGAAATAAATCAGTACAATTAAATGTCTTTTGACATCTCCATATTACCTCTAATCCTGTGAGAAGATTAGAGGCCCTAGAGGGTGCAGTTGAAGCTGTAAAGTGGTGAGAAAAATGGGAGGGACTACCAACTGATAGCTGATTAGTTGAAGGTGTAAAGTGGTGAGAAAAGTGGGTGGTACTACCAACTGCCAGATGATCATTGTAGAATGATGAGGCCCTATCAGTAGTTCTGCTATAAAGCAAGGACCTCAGTTAAGTTGGAACACCAAGAAGGTCATGAAGGCACACTTTCCTCAAGAGAGACTGCTGAGACATTTTGAAGAAATGAATTTGAAGAGAAATTGTCTGAGGCCAAAGTAAGTTTCTGGCATGTGTTGAGTATTGTAAGACAGGGCACTAGCTGTTCAAGTTTCCAGTAAATGGTTTCTTGTTTTGTACAGATCAGAGGCAAAGTTTCTTTTAGAAATTTGGTCACCTGAAATGAACAACAATTTCAAAATGAGGGAATATACTCCAGTTTTCATCTTGACATGCTGAGCTACAAAACAGTAAATGCTTTATGTTGGGGAAACTCTGCTAGAGAATTCTTCTCATTTAAAGCATTAGCATATATGTTCCATATCAAATATTATATCCTTGGTGCTGCCATAGTCTAGAAAGATTGTATAAAAATTCAAACTCGGCTAGGAGTAAACAAAGATGTAGCTATTAATAGCTTAATATCACTGAAAGAGTTTCAAAATGCCATGTGCAAGAATATCAGTTTTATTATCCCCAATAAAATAAAAAGGGTACTATTTTATGTTTCTGATTTCTGCTAATTCCTGGTATGTTTACCTTCCTCTGAAAATCAAAGCCTGAAGCCTTCAACAAAAAAAGACTTGTACTCTCAGGAATTAATAGAAGTACGGGGACATTCTCAGATTTATGATAGCAGAAATATTTCTGAAATTCATTTGATAGATTTTCTAAGGTAATGAATGAGTTGATCACAGAGTCAAGATCTATCCGCTTTTACAGTGGCACATTACTATCCAATGTGTAATGGCAAGGTACCACTTTTGTGAAGACATTATGCAGCGCTGATGTCACATTATTCAAACTCCAATACAGGCACTGCCTGAATTAAAATTGGTAAGTGCTTTTTGTTGGGGTATGAATATGTGAATGTGTCCCGAACGAGGATAGAGGAATTGATTTTCTGTAGGGTTTCTTTGATACTTTGACTATCAGGTGGCTTAAATTGGTACAACACTATAAGTATGACATTCCTGTCACTTGATGAATACTGCAACAGAAGGCACAAGCTGTTGTTATTTCAAGTAAGTGCTTTCTTGTTGGGGGTACAAATCAGTGTCATTTCTTCTTTAAGATTTCTGATCAAATGCAATAAACTACAATATCATGCTGGGGAGATGCACACCAGGCTTCATGCTAACATAAGCACTATATATACTTTCAATACCATATGAGATTTATATTGGGTTTAACCCTGCTAATGTTCTTCACTCTTGAAATGTCCACATCAAAAACCATAGCAATCAAGGACAGATGTTTTATAGCTAGCTGTCCTGAGATGTGTAGCGCATTTTAAAATTCCAAAACTTAGTGGTAAGAGGGTTAATTTCTTTTAATCAACAAGATATTTTAATTTGCTGCCACAATATCCATACGCCACCAGTTGCTCTTTCTGGTAAGTAAAGCAGTAAGTGCTTTCTTGCTGGATTGTGGCTTTGCGGAACACACCTATCGATAAAAAAAGAGAAAGAAAAAGAATGTTAAGATGTTTCCTTTTTCAAAATGGATCATGTGTGATAGAGGGGAGCCCTAGTGTACAAGTAAAAGCTGGTGCAGTTTTGGAATTGAAGAAGAAACAGGTAGCTTTTTCAGAAATGTGTAACAACAGAGTCCTATTTCTCTGAAGGTCTTTTGCCGTACTGCTGCCACTTTATTCATACTCCAGTAGAGGCACTACCTGTGTTAAAATTAGTAAGTGCTTTTTTGTTGGGGTAGGAATATGTGTATGTGACCCACTTGAGAAAGCTGAACAGATCTTCTAACGGTTTCTTTAAAACTTTGAATATCAGGTGGCCTAAATTGATCCAGTAGTAGAAGTATGATTTCTGTCCCTTGATGAGTACTGCAACAGTAGGCACTAGCTGTTTTTATTTCAAGTAAGTGCTTCCTTGTTGGGGTACAAATCAGAGCTATTTCTTCTTTCTGCATTTCATGGCAACGGCAGTAAACTACAATATCAAGCTGTGGTGATCCATACCAGGTTTCAGCCTGACATGAGCACTATGCTTATCTTCAAAACAGTAAGTGCTTTATGTTGGGGCAAATCCTGCTCAGACATTCTTCACTCTCGAAAATGTATCCATCTATAACTGTGTCCAATGACAAATGTTACATGGCTACTTGTCCCAAGATGTGAGGTGCATTTCAAAATTGTACTACTGAGCTAGGATGGATTTCTTTTACTCAACAAGATACTTTGATTTGGTGCCACAATATCCATACTCCACCAAATGCACTTTCTGGTAACTAAAGCAGTAAGTGCTTTCTTGTTGGGGTATGGAGTGGAAAACACCTATGAATAACAAAACAGAAACACAGAAGCAACTCAAGATATTTCCTTTCTCATTCCTTTCTGTGTGATAGACAGAGCCCTATTCTACAAGTAAAGACTGCTACAGTGTCTGCTAAAATTAGCCAGTATTTTCTTATTTGGTATAATTAAGTGTTACCAGTCAGATTGATAAGGGAGATCTGTTCTGTATTAGATTTTTTACAGTGCTGAAGGATCACCATCACATTGGTATGCTCATGCAATTTCTGTAGCCCATGCTTCTGATGTCTGATGAGCACTGTGAAGAACAGGCTGTTCAAAATGTTACCATTGTTTCCCTGTTTAGTGACCTAAGTTTATCTGCTATTTATATGCTATATGATACTTTTAGGAAGGCATCCATTCTTTTGCGTATATCTCCAAACCCCAAAAGAGACATTGCCTTTCCTAATAATTAGTGAGAGCATTTTTTTCTGTGTCTTATTGAGAGACTCTGACTCACTGAAGATTGCTGATCTCAGTGACTTAAAGTTTATTATGCTTTTACTATCCAGTGACATAAGCGGCACACAATTTCAAAGTATCTATCGGTCCCTAGAGCTGTATTTTGATATTAAGTAGAAATTAAAAATTTTGGTTATATTTTTATAAAGTTATTCTGAGTAACAATTTGAAATAAATCAGTACAAATTAAATGTCTTTTTACATCTCCACATTACCTCTAATCCTGTGAGCAGATTAGAGGCCCTTGAGAGTGCAGCTGAAGCTGTAAAGTGGTGAGAAAAATGGGAGGGACTACCAACTGCTAGCTGATCAGTTGAAGGTGTAAAGTGGTAAGAAAAGTGGGAGGGACTACCAACTGCCAGCTGATCATTGTAGAATGAAGAGGCCCTATAAGTAGTTCTGCTATAAAGCAAGCACCTCAGATCAGTTGGAACACCAAGAGCATCATGAAGGTACACTTTCCTCAAGAGAGACTGCTGAGACATTTTGAAGAAATGAATTTGAAAAGAAATTGTCTGAGGCCAAAGTAAGTTTCTGCCATGTGTTGAGTATTGTAAGACAGGGCACTAGCTGTTCAAGTTTCCAGTAAATGGTTTCTTGTTGTTGTACAGATCAGAGGCAAAGTTTCTTTTAGAAATTTGGTCACCTGAAATGAACAACAATTTCAAAATGAGGGAATATACTCCAGTTTTCATCTTGAGATGCTAAGCTACAAAACAGTAAATGCTTTATGTCGGGGAAACTCTGCTATAGAAGTCTTCTCATTTAAAGCATTAGCATATATGTTCCATATCAAATATTATATCCTTGGTGCTGTCATAGTCTAGAAAGATTGTATAAAAATTAAAACTCGGCTAGGAGTAAACGAAGATGTAGCTATTTATAGCTTAATATCACTGAAAGGGTTTCAAAATGCCATGTGCAAGAATATCAGATGTATTATCCCCAATAAAAACAAAAGGGCACTATTTTATGTTTCTGATTTCTGCTAATTCCTTTCATGTTTACCTTCCTCTGAAAATCAAAGCCTGAAGCCTTCATCAAAAAAAGACTTGTACTCTCAGGAATTAATAGAAGTACGGGGACATTCTCAGATTTATGATAGCAGAAATATTCCTGAAATTCATTTGATAGATTTTCTAAGGTAATGAATGAGTTGATCAGAGAGTCAAGATCTATCCGCTTTAACAGTGGCACATTACTATCCAATGTGTAATGACAAAGTCCCACTTTTGTGAAGACATTATGCAGCGCTGATGTCACATTATTCGAACTCTAATCCAGGCACTACCTGAATTAAAATTGGTAAGTGCTTTTTGTTGGGGTATGAATATGTGAATGTGTCCCACCGAGGATAGAGGAATTGATTTTCTGTAGGGTTTCTTTGATACTTTGACTATCAGGTGGCTTAAATTGGTACAACAGTGGAAGTATGACATTCCTGTCACTTGATGAATACTGCAACTGAAGGCACTAGCTGTTGTTATTTCAAGTAAGTGCTTTCTTGTTGGGGTACAAATCAGTGTCATTTCTTCTTTAACATTTCTGATCAAGTGCAATAAACTACAATATCATGCTGGGGAGATGCACACCAGGCTTCATCCTGACATAAGCACTATATATACTTTCAATACCATATGAGCTTTATATTGGGTTTAACCCTGCTAATATTCTTCACTCTTGAAATGTCCACCTCAACAACCATTGCAATCAAGGACAGATATTTTATAGCTAGCTGTCCTGAGATGTGTAGCGCATTTTAAAATTCCAAAACTTAGTGGGGAGAGGGTTAATTTCTTTTAATCAACAAGATATTTTGATTTGCTGCCACAATATCCATACGTCACCTGTTGCTCTTTCTGGTAAGTAATGCAGTAAGTGCTTTCTTGCTGGATTGTGGCTATGCGGAACACACCTATCGATAAAAAAAGAGAAAGAAAAAGAATGTTAAGATGTTTCCTTTTTCAAAATGGATCATGTGTGATAGAGGGAGCCCTAGTGTACAAGTAAAAGCTGGTGCAGTTTTGGAATTGAAGAAGAAACAGGTAGCTTTTTCAGAAATGTGTAACAACAGAGTCCTATTTCTCTGAAGGTCTTTTGCCGTACTGCTGCCACTTTATTCATACTCCAATAGAGGCACTACCTGTGTTAAAATTAGTAAGTGCTTTTTTGTTGGGGTGTGTATGTGACCCACTGAGGAAAGCTGAACAGATCTTCTTAACGGTTTCTTTAAAACTTTGAATATCAGGTGGCCTAAATTGATCCATTAGTAGAAGTATGATTTCTGTCCCTTGATGAGTACTGCAACAGTAGGCACTAGCTGTTTTATTTCAAGTAAGTGCTTCCTTGTTGGGGTACAAATCAGAGCTATTTCCTCTTTCTGCATTTCATGGCAATGGCAGTAAACTGCAATATCAAGCTGTGGTGATCGATACCAGATTTCAGCCTGTCATGAGCACTATGCTTATCTTCAAAACAGTAAGTGCTTTATGTTGGGGCAAATCCTGCTCAGACATTCTTCATTCTCGAAAATGTATCCATTTATAACTGTGTCCAATGACAAATGTTACATGGCTACTAGTCCCAAGATGTGAGGTGCATTTCAAAATTGTACTATTGAGCTGGGGATGGATTTCTTTTACTCAACAAGATACTTTGATTTGGTGCCACACTATCCATACTCCACCAAATGCACTTTCTGGTAACTAAAGCAGTAAGTGCTTTCTTGTTGGGGTATGGATACGTGGAAAACACCCACAAATAACAAAACAGAAACACAGAAGCATCTCAAGATATTTCCTTTCTCATTCCTTTCTGTGTGATAGACAGAGCCCTATTCTACAAGTAAAGACTGCTACAGTGTCTGAAGAGAAATTGTCTGAGGCCAAAGCAAGTTTCTGCCATGTGTTGAGTATTGTAAGACAGGGCACTAGCTGTTCAAGTTTCTGAGTTTCTGCTACAGTGTCTGAAGAGAAATTGTCTGAGGCCAAAGTAAGTTTCTGCCATGTGTTGAGTATTGTAAGACAGGGCACTAGCTGTTCAAGTTTCCAGTAAATGGTTTCTTGTTGTTGTACAGATCAGAGGCAAAGTTTCTTTTAGAAATTTGGTCACCTGAAATGAACAACAATTTCAAAATGAGGGAATATACTCCAGTTTTCATCTTGACATGCTGAGCTACAAAACAGTAAATGCTTTATGTTGGGGAAACTCTGCTAGAGAAGTCTTCTCATTTAAAGCATTAGCATATATGTTCCATATCAAATATTATATCCTTGGTGCTGTCATAGTCTAGAAAGATTGTATAAAAATTAAAACTCGGCTAGGAGTAAACGAAGATATCCATCTATAACTGTGTCCAATGACAAATGTTACATGGCTACTTGTCCCAAGATGTGAGGTGCATTTCAAAATTGTACTACTGAGCTGGGGATGGATTTCTTTACTCAACAAGATACTTTGATTTGGTGCCACAATATCCATACTCCACCAAATGCACTTTCTGGTAACTAAAGCAGTAAGTGCTTTCTTGTTGGGGTATGGATACATGGAAAACACCAACGAATAACAAAACAGAAACACAGAAGCATCTCAAGATATTTCCTTTCTCATTCCTTTCTGTGTGATAGACAGAGCCCTATTCTACAAGTAAAGACTGCTACAGTGTCTGCTAAAATTAGCCAGTATTTTCTTATTGGGTATAATTAAGTGTTACCAGTCAGATTGATAAGGGGGATCTGTTGTGTATTAGATTTTTTACAGTGCTGAAGGATCACCATCACATTGGTATGCTCATGCAATTTCTGTAGCCCATGCTTCTGATGTCTGATGAGCACTTTGAAGAACAGGCTGTTCAAAATGTTACCATAGTTGCCCTGTTTAGTCACCTAAGCTTATCTGCTATTTATATGCTAGATGATACTTTTAGGAAGGCATACATTCTTTTGCGTACATCTCCAAACCCAAAAAGAGACATTGCCTTTCCTAAAAATTAGTGAGAGCATTTTTTTTCTGTGTCTTATTGAGAGACTCTGACTCACTGAAGATTGCTGATCTCAGTGACATAACGTTTATGATGCTTTTACTATCCAATGACAAAACGGCACACAATTTCAAAGTATCTATCGGTCCCTAGAGCTGTGTTTTGATATTAAGACGAGATTAATAATTCAGGTTATATTTTTGTAAAGTTATTCTGAGTAACAATTTGAAATAAATCAGTACAAATTAAATGTCTTTTGACATCATCACATTACCTCTAATCCTTTGAGCTGATTAGAGGCCCTTGAGTGCAGTTGTAGCTGTAAAGTGGTGAGAAAAATGGGAGGGACTACCAACTGCTAGCTGATCAGTTGAAGGTGTAAAGTGGTGAGATAAGTGGGAGGGACTACCAACTGCCAGCTGATCATTGTAGAATGAAGAGGCCCTATAAGTAGTTCTGCTATAAAACAAGGACCTCAGATCAGTTGGAACACCAACAAGGTCATGAAGGTACACTTTCCTCAAGAGAGACTGCTGAGACATTTTGAAGAAATGAATTTGAAGCGAAATTGTCTGAGGCCAAAGTTAGTTTCTGGCATCTGTTGAGTATTGTAAGACAGGGCACTAGCTGTTCAAGTTTCCAGTAAATGGTCTTTGCTGTTGTACAGATCAGAGGCAAAGTTTCTTTTAGAAATTAGGTCACCTGAAATGAACAACAATTTCAAAATGAGGGAATATACTCCAGTTTTCATCTTGACATGCTGAGCTACAAAACAGTAAATGCTTAATGTTGGGGAAAATCTGCTTGAGAATTCTTCTCATTTAAAGCATTAGCATATATAACATATATGTTCCATATCAAATATTATTTCCTTGGTGCTGTCATAGTCTAGAAAGATTGTATAAAAATTAAAACTCGGCTAGGAGTAAACGAAGATGTAGCTATTTATAGCTTAATATCACTGAAAGGGTTTCAAAATGCCATGTGCAAGAATATCAGTTGTATTATCCCCAATAAAAACAAAAGTGCACTATTTTATGTTTCTGATTTCTGCTAATTCCTGTCATGTTTACCTTCCTCTGAAAATCAAAGCCTGAAGCCTTCAAAAAAAGACTTGTACTCTCAGGAATTAATAGAAGTACGGGGACATTCTCAGATTTATGATAGCAGAAATATTTCTGAAATTCATTTGATAGATTTTCTAAGGTAATGAATGAGTTGATCAGAGAGTCAAGATCTATCCGCTTTTACAGTAGCACATTACTATCCAATGTGTAATGGCAAGGTACCACTTTTGTGAAGACATTATGCAGCGCTGATGTCACATTATTCAAACTCCAATACAGGCACTGCCTGAATTAAAATTGGTAAGTGCTTTTTGTTGGGGTATGAATATGTGAATGTGTTCCACCGAGGATAGAGGAATTGATTTTCTGTAGGGTTTCTTTGATACTTTGACTATCAGGTGGCCTAAATTGGTACAACACTATAAGTATGACATTCCTGTCACTTGATGAATACTGCAACAGAAGGCACTAGCTGTTGTTATTTCACGTAAGTGCTTTCTTGTTGGGGAACAAATCAGTGTCATTTCTTTAACATTTCTGATCAAGTGCAATAAACTACAATATCATGCTGGTGAGATGCACACCAGGCTTCATCCTGAGATAAGCACTATATATACTTTCAATACCATTTGAGCTTCATATTGGGTTTAACCCTGCTAATAATCTTCACTCTTGAAATGTCCACATCAACAACCTTTGCAATCAAGGACAGATGTTTTATTGCTAGCTGTCCTGAGATGTGTAGCGCATTTTAAAATTCCAAAACTTAGTGGGGAGAGGGTTAATTTCTTTTAATCAACAAGATATTTTGATTTGCTGCCACAATATCCATACGCCACCAATTGCTCTTTCTGGTAAGTAAAGCAGTAAGTGCTTTCTTGCTGGATTGTGGCTTTGCGGAACATACCTATCAATAAAAAAAGAGAAAGAAAAAGAATATTAAGATGTTACCTTTTTCAAAATGGATCACGTGTGATTGAGGGAGCCCTAGTGTACTAGTGTACAAGTAAAAGCTGGTGCAGTTTTGGAATTGAAGAAGAAACAGGTAGCTTTTTCAGAAATGTGTAACAACAGAGTCCTATTTCTCTGAAGGTCTTTTGCCGTACTGCTGCCACTTTATTCATACTCCAATAGAGGCACTACCTGTGTTAAAATTAGTAAGTGCTTTTTTGTTGGGGTAGGAATATGTGTATGTGACCCACTGAGGAAAGCTGAACAGATCTTCTTAACGGTTTCTTTAAAACTTTGAATATCAGGTGGCCTAAATTGATCCAGTAGTAGAAGTATGATTTCTGTCCCTTGATGAGTACTGCAACAGTAGGCACTAGCTGTTTTTATTTCAAGTAAGTGCTTCCTTGTTGGGGTACAAATCAGAGCTATTTCTTCTTTCTGCATTTCAAAGCAACGGCAGTAAACTACAATATCAAGCTGTGGTGATTGATACAGGTTCAGCCTGACATGAGCACTATGCTTATCTTCAAAACAGTAAGTGCTTTATGTTGGGCAAATCCTGCTCAGACATTCTTCACTCTCGAAAATGTATCCATCTATAACTGTGTCCAATGACAAATGTTACATGGCTACTAGTCCCAAGATGTGAGGTGCATTTCAAAATTGTACTATTGAGCTGGGGATGGATTTCTTTTACTCAACAAGATACTTTGATTTGGTGCCACACTATCCATACTCCACCAAATGCACTTTCTGGTAACTAAAGCAGTAAGTGCTTTCTTGTTGGGGTATGGATACGTGGAAAACACCCACGAATAACAAAACAGAAACACAGAAGCATCTCAAGATATTTCCTTTCTCATTCCTTTCTGTGTGATAGACGGAGCCCTATTCTACAAGTAAAGACTGCTACAGTGTCTGCTAAAATTAGCCAGTATTTTCTTATTGGGTAAGATTAAGTGTTACCAGTCAGATTGATATGGGGGATCTGTTGTGTATTAGATTTTTTACAGTGCTGAAGGATCACCATCACATTGGTATGCTCATGCAATTTCTGTAGCCCATGCTTCTGATGTCTGATGAGCACTGTGAAGAACAGGCTGTTCAAAATGTTACCATTGTTTCCCTTTTTAGTGACCTAAGTTTATCTGCTATTTATATGCTAAACGATACTTTTAGGAAGGCATCCATTCTTTTGCGTACATCTCCAAACCCCAAAAGAGACATTGCCTTTCCTAAAAATTAGTGAGAGCATTTTTTTCTGTGTCTTATTGAGAGACTCTGACTCTCTGAAGATTGCTGATCTCAGTGACATAAAGTTTATTATGCTTTTACTATCCAGTGACATAATTTTACTATCCAGCACACAATTTCAAAGTATCTATCGGTCCCTAGAGCTGTGTTTTGATATTAAGTAGAGTTTAATAATTTAGGTTATATTTTTATAAAGTTATTCTGAGTAACAATTTGAAATAAATCAGTACAAATTAAATGTCTTTTGACATCTCCACATTACCTCTAATCCTGTGAGCAGATTAGAGGCCCTTGAGAGTGCAGCTGAAGCTGTAAAGTGGTGAGAAAAAAGGGAGGGACTACCAACTGCTAAGCTGATCAGTTGAAGGTGTAAAGTGGTAAGAAAAGTGGGAGGGACTACCAACTGCCAGCTGATCATTGTAGAATGAAGAGGCCCTATAAGTAGTTCTGCTATAAAGCAAGGACCTCAGATAAGTTGGAACAGCAAGAAGGTCATGAAGGTACACTTTCCTCAAGAGAGACTGCTGAGACATTTTGAAGAAATGAATTTGAAGAGAAATTGTCTGAGGCCAAAGTAAGTTTCTGGCATGTGTTGAGTATTGTAAGACAGGGCACTAGCTGTTCAAGTTTCCAGTAAATGGTTTCTTGTTGTTGTACAGATCAGAGGCAAAGTTTCTTTTAGAAATTTGGTCACCTGAAATGAACAACAATTTCAAAATGAGGGAATCTACTCCAGTTTTCATCTTGACATGCTGAGCTACAAAACAGTAAATGCTTTATGTTGGGGAAACTCTGCTAGAGAATTCTTCTCATTTAAAGCATTAGCATATATGTTGCATATCAAATATTATATCCTTGGTGCTGCCATAGTCTAGAAAGATTGTATAAAAATTCAAACTCGGCTAGGAGTAAACGAAGATGTAGCTATTTATAGCTTAATATCACTGAAAGGGTTTCAAAGTGCCATGTGCCAGAATATCAGTTGTATTATCCCCAATAAAAAAACAAAAGGGCACTATTTTATGTTTCTGATTTCTGCTAATTCCTGGTATGTTTACCTTCCTCTGAAAATCAAAGCCTGAAGCCTTCAACAAAAAAAGACTTGTACTCTCAGGAATTAATAGAAGTACGGGGACATTCTCAGATTTATGATAGCAGAAATATTTCTGAAATTCATTTGATAGATTTTCTAAGGTAATGAATGAGTTGATCACAGAGTCAAGATCTATCTGCTTTTACAGGGGCACGTTACTATCCAATGTGTAATGGCAAGCTACCACTTTTGTGAAGACATTATGCAGAGCTGATGTCACATTATTCAAACTCCAATACAGGCACTGCCTGAATTAAAATTGGTAAGTGCTTTTTGTTGGGGTATGAATATGTGAATGTGTCCCACCGAGGATAGAGGAATTGATTTTCTGTAGGGTTTGTCTGATACTTTGACTATCAGGTGGCTTAAATTGGTACAACACTATAAGTATGACATTCCTGTCTCTTGATGAATACTGCAACAGAAGGCACTAGCTGTTGTTATTTCATGTAAGTGCTTTCTTGTTGGGGTACACATCCGTGTCATTTCTTCTTTAAGATTTCTGATCAAGTGCAATAAACTACAATATCATGCTGGGGAGATGCACACCAGGCTTCATCCTAACATAAGCACTATATATACTTTCAATACCATATGAGCTTTATATTGGGTTTAACCCTGCTAATATTCTTCACTCTTGAAATGTCCACATCAAAAACCATAGCAATCAAGGACAGATGTTTTATAGCTAGCTGTCCTGAGATGTGTAGCGCATTTTAAAATTCCAAAACTTAGTGGGGAGAGGGTTAATTTCTTTTAATCAACAAGATATTTTAATTTGCTGCCACAATATCCTTCGCCACCTGTTGTTCTTTCTGGTAAGTAAAGCATTAAGTGCTTTCTTGCTGGATTGTTTCTTTGCGGAACATACCTATCGATAAAAAAAGAGAAAGAAAAAGAATATTAAGATGTTTCCTCTTTCAAAATGGATCATGTGTGATAGAGGGAGCCCTAGTGTACAAGTAAAAGCAGGTGCAGTTTTGGAATTGAAGAAGAAACAGGTAGCTTTTTCAGAAATGTGTAACAACAGAGTCCTATTTCTCTGAAGGTCTTTTACCGTACTGCTGCCACTTTATTCATACTCCAATAGAGGCACTACCTGTGTTAAAATCAGTAAGTGCTTTTTTGTTGGGGTAGGAATATGTGTATGTGACCCACTGAGGAAAGCTGAACAGATCTTCTTAACGGTTTCTTTAAAACTTTGAATATCAGGTGGCCTAAACTGATCCAGTAGTAGAAGCATGATTTCTGTCCCTTGATGAGTACTGCAACAGTAGGCACTAGCTGTTTTTATTTCAAGTAAGTGCTTCCTTGTTGGGGTACAAATCAGAGCTATTTCTTCTTTCTGCATTTCAAGGCAACGGCAGTAAACTACAATATCAAGCTGTGGTGATCTATATCAGGTTTCAGCCTGACAGCACTATTCTTATCTTGAAAACAGTAAGTGCTTCATGTTGGGCAAATCCTGCTCAGACATTCTTCACTCTCGAAAATGTATCCATCTATAACTGTGTCCAATGACAAATGTTACATGGCTACTTGTCCCAAGATGAGGTGCATTTCAAAATTGTACTACTGAGCTGGGATGGATTTCTTTACTCAACAAGATACTTTCATTTGCGGCCACAATATCCATACTCCACCAAATGCACTTTCTGGTAACTAAAGCAGTAAGTGCTTTCTTGATAAAGTATGGATACTTAAACACACACAAATAACAAAAAGAAACACGAAGCATCTCAAGATATTTCCTTTCTCATTCCTTTCTGTGTGATAGACAGAGCCCTATTCTACAAGTAAAGACTGCTACAGTATCTGCTAAAATTAGCCAGTATTTTCTTATTGGGTATAATTAAGTGTTACCAGTCAGATTGATAAGGGGGGATCTGTTGTGTATTAGATTTTTTACAGTGCTGAAGGATCACCATCACATTGGTATGCTCATTCAATTTCTGTAGCCCATGCTTCTGATGTCTGATGAGCACTTTAAAGAACAGGCTCTTCAAAATGTTACCATTGTTTCCCTGTTTAGTCACCTAAGTTTATCTGCTATTTATATGCTAGATGATACTTTTAGGAAGGCATACATTCTTTTGCGTACATCTCCAAACCCAAAAAGAGACATTGCCTTTCCTAAAACTTAGTGAGAGCATTTTTTTCTGTGTCTTATTGAGAGACTCTGACTCACTGAAGATTGCTGATCTCAGTGACATAAAGTTTATTATGCTTTTACTATCCCGTGACATAAGCGGCACACAATTACAAAGTATCTATCGGTCCCTAGAGCTGTGTTTTGATATTAAGTAGAGATTAATAATTTAGGTTATATTTTTATAAAGTTATTCTGAGTAACAATTTGAAATAAATCAGAACAAATTAAATGTCTTTTGACATCTCCACATTACCTCTAATCCTGTGAGCAGATTAGAGGCCCTTGAGAGTGCAGTTGAAGCTGTAAAGTGGTGAGAAAAATGGGAGGGACTACCAACTGCTAGCTGATCAGTTGAAGGTGTAAAGTGGTGAGAAAAGTGGGAGGGACTACCAACTGCCAGCTGATCATTGTAGAATGAAGAGGCCTATAGTAGTTCTGCTATAAAGCAAGGACCTCAGATCAGTTGGAACACCAAGAAGGTCATGAAGGTACACTTTCCTCAAGAGAGACTGCTGAGACATTTTGAAGAAATGAATTTGAAGTGAAATTGTCTGAGGCCAAAGTTAGTTTCTGGCATCTGTTGAGTATTGTAAGAGAGGGCACTAGCTCTTCAAGTTTCCAGAAAATGGTCTTTTGCTGTTGTACAGATCAGAGGCAAAGTTTCTTTTAGAAATCTGGTCACCTGAAATGAACAACAATTTCAAAATGAGGGAATATACTCCAGTTTTCATCTTGACATGCTGAGCTACAAAACAGTAAATGCTTTATGTTGGGGAAACTCTGCTTGAGAATTCTTCTCATTTAAGGCATTACGTATATATAACATATATGTTCCATATCAAATATTATTTCCTTGGTGCTGCAATAGTCTAGAAAGATTGTATAAAAATTAAAACTCGGCTAGGAGTAAACGAAGATGTAGCTATTTATAACTTAATATCACTGAAAGGGTTTCAAAATGCCATGTGCAAGAATATCAGTTGTATTATCCCCAATAAAAACCAAAGGGCACTATTTTATGTTTCTGATTTCTGCTAATTCCTGTTATGTTTACCTTCCTCTGAAAATCAAAGCCTGAAGCCTTCAACAAAAAAAGACTTGTACTCTAAGGAATTAATAGAAGTACGGGGATATTCTCAGATTTATGATAGCAGAAATATTTCTGAAATTCATTTGATAGATTTTCTAAGGTAATGAATGAGTTGATCACAGAGTCAAGATCTATCTGCTTTTACAGGGGCACGTTACTATCCAATGTGTAATGGCAAGCTACCACTTTTGTGAAGACATTATGCAGAGCTGATGTCACATTATTCAAACTCAATACAGGCACTGCCTGAATTAAAATATTGTAAGTGCTTTTTGTTGGGGTATGAATATGTGAATGTGTCCCACCGAGGATAGAGGGAATTGATTTCTGTAGGGTTTGTCTGATACTTGACTATCAGGTGGCTTAAATTGGTACAACACTATAAGTATGACATTCCTGTCTCTTGATGAATACTGCAACAGAAGGCACTAGCTGTTGTTATTTCATATAAGTGCTTTCTTGTTGGGGTACACATCCGTGTCATTTCTTCTTTTAAGATTTCTGATCAAGTGCAATAAACTACAATATCATGCTGGGGAGATGCACACCAGGCTTCATCCTAACATAAGCACTATATATACTTTCAATACCATATGAGCTTTATATTGGGTTTAACCCTGCTAATATTCTTCACTCTTGAAATGTCCACATCAAAAACCATAGCAATCAAGGACAGATGTTTTATAGCTAGCTGTCCTGAGATGTGTAGCGCATTTTAAAATTCCAAAACTTAGTGGGGAGAGGGTTAATTTCTTTTAATCAACAAGATATTTTAATTTGCTGCCACAATATCCATACGCCACCTGTTGCTCTTTCTGGTAAGTAAAGCAGTAAGTGCTTTCTTGCTGGATTGTGGCTTTGCAAACACACCTATCGATAAAGAAAGAGAAAGAAAAAGAATGTTAAGATGTTTCCTTTTTCAAAATGGATCATGTGTGATAGAGGGAGCCCTAGTGTACAAGTAAAAGCAGGTGCAGTTTTGGAATTGAAGAAGAAACAGGTAGCTTTTTCAGAAATGTGTAACAACAGAGTCCTATTTCTCTGAAGGTCTTTTACCGTACTGCTGCCACTTTATTCATACTCCAATAGAGGCACTACCTGTGTTAAAATCAGTAAGTGCTTTTTTGTTGGGGTAGGAATATGTGTATGTGACCCACTGAGGAAAGCTGAACAGATCTTCTTAACGGTTTCTTTAAAACTTTGAATATCAGGTGGCCTAAACTGATCCAGTAGTAGAAGCATGATTTCTGTCCCTTGATGAGTACTGCAACAGTAGGCACTAGCTGTTTTTATTTCAAGTAAGTGCTTCCTTGTTGGGGTACAAATCAGAGCTATTTCTTCTTTCTGCATTTCAAGGCAACGGCAGTAATCTACAATATCAAGCTGTGGTGATCTATATCAGGTTTCAGCCTGACATAAGCACTATTCTTATCTTGAAAACAGTAAGTGCTTCATGTTGGGGCAAATCCTGCTCAGACATTCTTCACTCTCGAAAATGTATCCATCTATAACTGTGTCCAATGACAAATGTTACATGGCTACTTGTCCCAAGATGTGAGGTGCATTTCAAAATTGTACTACTGAGCTGGGGATGGATTTCTTTTACTCAACAAGATACTTTCATTTGCGGCCACAATATCCATACTCCACCAAATGCACTTTCTGGTAACTAAAGCAGTAAGTGCTTTCTTGTTGGGGTATGGATACTTGGAAAACACCCACAAATAACAAAACAGAAACACAGAAGCATCTCAAGATATTTCCTTTCTCATTCCTTTCTGTGTGATAGACAGAGCCCTATTCTACAAGTAAAGACTGCTACAGTGTCTGCTAAAATTAGCCAGTATTTTCTTATTGGGTATAATTAAGTGTTACCAGTCAGATTGATAAGGGGGATCTGTTGTGTATTAGATTTTTTACAGTGCTGAAGGATCACCATCACATTGGTATGCTCATGCAATTTCTGTAGCCCATGCTTCTGATGTCTGATGAGCACTTTGAAGAACAGGCTGTTCAAAATGTTACCATTGTTTCCCTGTTTAGTCACCTAAGTTTATCTGCTATTTATATGCTAGATGATACTTTTAGGAAGGCATACATTCTTTTGCGTACATCTCCAAACCCAAAAAGAGACATTGCCTTTCCTAAAACTTAGTGAGAGCATTTTTTTCTGTGTCTTATTGAGAGACTCTGACTCAC
Source organism: Neoceratodus forsteri (assembly GCA_016271365.2). Lineage (NCBI taxonomy): Eukaryota > Metazoa > Chordata > Ceratodontiformes > Ceratodontidae > Neoceratodus > Neoceratodus forsteri. The sequence goes on from CM028129.1 coordinate 7,154,465, forward strand.
TGAAGATTGCTGATCTCAGTGACATAAAGTTTATTATGCTTTTACTATCCAGTGACATAAGCGGCACACAATTACAAAGTATCTATCGGTCCCTAGAGCTGTGTTTTGATATTAAGTAGAGATTAATAATTTAGGTTATATTTTTATAAAGTTATTCTGAGTAACAATTTGAAATAAATCAGACCAAATTAAATGTCTTTTGACATCTCCACATTACCTCTAATCCTGTGAGCAGATTAGAGGCCCTTGAGAGTGCAGTTGAAGCTGTAAAGTGGTGAGAAAAATGGGAGGGACTACCAACTGCTAGCTGATCAGTTGAAGGTGTAAAGTGGTGAGAAAAGTGGGAAGGACTACCAACTACCAGCTGATCATTGTAGAATGAAGAGGCCCTATAAGTAGTTCTGCTATAAAGCAAGGACCTCAGATCAGTTGGAACACCAAGAAGGTCATGAAGGTACACTTTCCTCAAGAGAGACTGCTGAGACATTTTGAAGAAATGAATTTGAAGTGAAATTGTCTGAGGCCAAAGTTAGTTTCTGGCATCTGTTGAGTATTGTAAGAGTGGGCACTAGCTGTTCAAGTTTCCAGAAAATGGTCTTTTGCTGTTGTACAGATCAGAGGCAAAGTTTCTTTTAGAAATCTGGTCACCTGAAATGAACAACAATTTCAAAATGAGGGAATATACTCCAGTTTTCATCTTGACATGCTGAGTTACAAAACAGTAAATGCTTTATGTTGGGGAAACTCTGCTTGAGAATTCTTCTCATTTAAGGCATTAGCATATATAACATATATGTTCCATATCAAATATTATTTCCTTGGTGCTGCAATAGTCTAGAAAGATTGTATAAAAATTAAAACTCGGCTAGGAGTAAACGAAGATGTAGCTATTTATAACTTAATATCACTGAAAGGGTTTCAAAATGCCATGTGCAAGAATATCAGTTGTATTATCCCCAATAAAAACAAAAGGGCACTATTTTATGTTTCTGATTTCTGCTAATTCCTGTTATGTTTACCTTCCTCTGAAAATCAAAGCCTGAAGCCTTCAACAAAAAAAGACTTGTACTCTAAGGAATTAATAGAAGTACGGGGACATTCTCAGATTTATGATAGCAGAAACATTTCTGAAATTCATTTGACAGATTTTCTAAGGTAATGAATGAGTTGATCAGAGAGTCAAGATCTATCCACTTTTACAGTGACACATTACTATCCAATGTGTAATGGCAAAGACCCACTTTTGTGAAGACATTATGCAGCGCTGATGTCACATTATTCAAACTCCAATACAGGCACTGCCTGAATTAAAATTGGTAAGTGCTTTTTGTTGAGGTATGAATATGTGAATGTGTCCCACCGAGGATAGAGGAATTGATTTTCCGTTGGGTTTCTTTGATAGTTTGACTATCAGGTGGCTTAAATTGGTACAACACTATAAGTATGACATTCCTGTCACTTGATGAATACTGCAACAGAAGGCACTAAGTGTTGTTATTTCAAGTAAGTGCTTTCTTGTTGGGGTACAAATCAGTGTCATTTCTTCTTTAACATTTCTGATCAAGTGCAATAAACTACAATATCATACTGGGGAGATGCACACCAGGCTTCATCCTGACATTAGCACTATATATACTTTCAATACCATATGAGCTTTATATTGGGTTTAACCCTTCTAATATTCTTCACTCTTGAAATGTCCACATCAACAACCATTGTAATCAAGGACAGATGTTTTATAGCTAGCTATCCTGAGATGTGTAGAGCATTTTAAAATTCCAAAACTTAGTGGGGAGAGGGTTAATTTCTTTTAATCAACAAGATATTTTGATTTGCTGCCACAATATCCATACGCCACCAATTGCTCTTTCTGGTAAGTAAAGCAGTAAGTGCTTTCTTGCTGGATTGTGGCTTTGAGGAACATACCTATCAATAAAAAGAAAGAAAAAGAATATTAAGACGTTACCTTTTTCAAAATGGATCACGTGATTGAGGAGCCCTAATAAAGTAAAAGCTGGTGCAGTTTTGAATTGAAGAAAAACAGGTAACTTTTTCAAGAAATAATGTAACAACAGAATCCTATTTCTGAAGGTCTTTATCGTATTGCTGCCACTTTATTCATACTCCAATAGAGGCACTACCTGTGTTAAAACTGTAAGTGCTTTTTGTTGGGTGGAATATGTGTATGTGACCCACTGGAGGAAAGCTGAAATAGATCTTCTTAACGGTTTCTTTAAAACTTTGAATATCAGGTGGCCTAAACTGATCCAGTAGTAGAAGCATGATTTCTCCTTGATGAGTACTCGCAACAGTAGGCATCTAGCTGTTTTTATTTCACGTCAAGTGCTTCCTTGTTGGGGTACAAATCAGAGCTTATTTCTTCTTTCTGCATTTCAAACGGCAGCGGTAATCTACAATATCAAGCTGTGGTGATCCATATCAGGTTTCAGCCTGACATAAGCACTATGCTTATCTTGAAAACAGTAAATTGCTTCATGTTGAGGCAAATCCTGCTCAGACATTCTTCACTCTCGAAAATGTATCCATCTATAACTGTGTCCAATGACAAATGTTACATGGCTACTTGTCCCAAGATGTGAGGTGCATTTCAAAATTGTACTACTGAGCTGGGGATGGATTTCTTTTACTCAACAAGATACTTTGATTTTATGTCATTAATATCCATACTCCACCAAATGCACTTTCTGGTAACTAAAGCAGTAAGTGCTTTCTTGTTGGGGGTATGGATACTTGGAAAACACCCACAACTACAAAACAGAAACACAGAAGCATCTCAAGATATTTCCTTTCTCATTCCTTCTGTGTGATAGACAGAGCCCTATTCTACAAGTAAAGACTGCTACAGTGTCTGCTAAAATTAGCCAGTATTTTCTTATTGGCATAATTATGTTACCGTCAGATTGATAAGGGGATCTGTTGTGTATTAGATTTTTAGTTTGCTGAAGGATCACTATCACATTGGTATGTTCATGCAATTTGTAGCCCATGCTTCTGATGTCTGATGAGCACTTTTGAAGAACAGGGCTCTTCAAAATGTTACCATTGTTTCCTGTTTAGTCACCCAAGCTTATCTTCACATTTATATGCTAGATGATACTTTTTGAAGGCATACATTCTTTTATGCATCTCCAAACCCAAAAGAGACATTGTCTTTCCTAAAATTAGTGAGAGCATTTTTCTGTGTCTTATTGAGAGATTTGACTCACTGAAGATTGCTGATCTCAGTGACATAAAGTTTATTATGCTTTTACTATCCAGTGACATAAGCGGCACACAATTACAAATTATCTATCGGTCCCTAGAGCTGTGTTTTGATATTAAGTAGAGATTAATAATTTAGGTTATATTTTTATAAAGTTATTCTGAGTAACAATTTGAAATAAATCAGAACAAATTAAATGTTCTTTATCTCCACATTACCTCTAATCCTGTGAGCAGATTAGAGGCCCTTGAGAGTGCAGTTGAAGCTGTAAAGTGGTGAGGCAATGGAGGACTGTAACTCTAACTGCTAGCTGATCAGTTGAAGGTGTAAAGTGGTGAGAAAAGTGGGAGGGACTACCAACTGCCAGCTGATCATTGTAGAATGAAGAGGCCCTATAAGTAGTTCTGCTATAAATCAAGGACCTCAGATCAGTTGGAACACCAAGAAGGTCATGAAGGTACACTTTCCTCAAGAGAGACTGCTGAGACATTTTGAAGAAATGAATTTGAGGAATGCTGAACAGATCTTCTTAACGGTTTCTTTAAAACTTTGAATATCAAGTGGCCTAAATTGATCCAGTAGTAGAAGTATGATTTCTGCCCCTTGATGAGTACTGCAACAGTAGGCACTAGCTGTTTTTATTTCAAGTAAATGCTTCCTTGTTGGGGTACAAATCAGAGCTATTTCTTCTTTCTGCATTTCATGGCAACGGCAGTTAACTGGGTATCTCGTTGTGGATCGATACTGTGGGTTCAGCCTGACAGAGCACTATGCTTATCTTCAAAACCGTAATGCTTTTATGTTGGGGCACCTGCTCAGACATTCTTCACTCTCGAAATGTATCCATCTATAACAATGACAATGTTACATCCCTACTTGTGGCAAGAAGGAGGTATTTCAAAATTGTAAAACTGAGCTGGGGATGGATTTTTACTCAACAAGATACTTTGATTTGTGCCACTATCCATATTGCACCAAATGCACTTTCTGGCACTAAAGCAGGTGCTTTGTTGTGGATACGTGAAAACACGATTAATAACAAAACAGAAACACAGAGCATCTCAAGTATTTTCTCATTCCTTTCTGTGTGATAGACTTGTTCTATTCTACAAGTAGCGATCACAGTGTCTGCTAAAATTAGCCAGTATTTTCTTATTGGGTAAGATTAACTGTTACCAGTCGATTGATATGGGGATCTGTTGTGTATGATTTTTTCAGTGCTGAAGGACTTCATCACATAGGTATGCCATGCAATTTCTGTAGCCCATGCTTGATGTCTAATGAGCACTGTGAAGAAGAGGCTGTTAAAATGTTACCATTGTTTCCTTTTAGTGACCTAGGTTTATCTGTTATTTATATGCTAGACTTATGTTTTTTGAAGGCATCTATTCTTTTGTGATATCTCAAACCAGAAAAGAGAAATTGCCTTCCTAAACATAGAGCATTTTTCTGTGTTTATTGAGATTCTGACCACTGAAGATTGCTGATTTCAGTGACATGACGCTTATAATGCTTACTATCCAATGACAAAACGGTACACAATTTCAGTATCTATCGTCCCAGAGTGTGCTTTGATATTAAGAAGATTAATAATTAGGTTATATTTTGTAAAGTTAATCTGAGTAATAATTGAAATAAATCAGTACAAATTAAATGTCTTTTGACATTATCACATTACTTTCTCCTTTGCGCTGATTGAGGCCTTTGAGTGCAGTTGTAGCTGTAGTGGGAGAAAATGGAGGACCCAACCGCTAGCTGATCAGTTGAAGGCAAAGTGGTGAGATAAGTGGGAGGGACTACCAACTGCCAGTTGATCATTAGAATGAAGAGTCCATAAGTAGTTCTGCTATAAACAAGGACCTCAGATCAGTTGAACACCAAGACGGTATGAAGGTACACTTTCTCAAGAGAGACTGCTGAGACATTTGAAGAAATGAATTGAAGGAAATTGTCTGAGGCCAAAGTTAGTTTCTGGATCTGTTGAGTATTGTAAGACAGGCACTAGCTGTTCAAGTTTCCAGGAATTGGTGTTTTGCTGTTGTATGATAGAGGTGGTGTTTTAGAAATTAGGTCAAATTGCAGAACAACAATTTCAAATGAGGAATATACCCAGTTTTATCTTGACATGTTGAGCTACAAAACAGTAAATGCTTTATGTTGAACCTGTTTGAGAATTCTTCTCATTGAAAGCATTAGTATATAACATATATGTTCCATACCAAATATTATTTCCTTGGTGCTATGTCAGAAAGATTATAAAATTCAAACTCGGTAGGAGTAAATGAAGATGTAGCTATTTATAGCTTAATAACACTGAAAGGGTTTCAAAATGTCATGCAAGAATATGGTATATTACTTGAATGTCCCACTGAGGCTAGAGGAATTGATTTTCGTAGGGTTTCTTTGATACTTTGACTATCAGGTGGCCTAAATTGGTACAACACTATAAGTATGACATTTCTTCACTTGATGAAATGAAGGCACTAGCTGTCTTATTTCAGTGAAGTGCTTTCTTGTTGGAACAAATCAGTGCTTTTACATTTCTGATCAAGTGCAGTTAACTATAATATCATGCTGGTGAGATGCACACCAGGCTTCATCCTGGATAAGCACTATATAAACCAATACCATTTGAGCTTCATTTTGGGTTTAACCTCATACAATCTTCACTCTTGAAATATCCACATCAACACCTTGCAATCATGACAGATGTTTTATTTAGCTGTCCTGAGATGTAGCGATTTAAAATTCCAAAATCAGTGAGAGGTTAATTTTTAATCAACAAAATATTTTATTTTTGCCATTATTCATACGCCACCAGTTGTTTTTCTGGTAAGTAAAAGTTGGTAAGTGCTTTGCTGGATTTTGGCTTCTATGGAACATACCTATCAATAAAAAGAAAAAGAATATTAAGATGTTTTTCAAATTGGAGCATGTGATGAGGGAGCCCTAGTGTACAAGTAAAAGCTGGTAGTTTGGAATTGAAGAAGAACCAGGGCTTTTTCAGAAATGTAACAGAGTCCTATTTCTCTGAAGGTCTTTGCCGTACTGCTGCTACTTTATTCATACTTCAATGAGGCACTACCTGTGTTAAAATTTAGGCGCTTTTGTTCGGTAGGAATATGTGTAAGTACCCACTGAAGAAAGCTGAACAGATCTCTTAACGTTTTTTAAACTTAATATCAGGTGACCTAAATTGATCCAGTAGTAGAAGTATGATTTCTGTCCCTTGATGAGTACTGCAACAGTAGGCATAGCTGTTTTATTCAAGTAAGGCTTCCTTGGGGTACAAATCAGAGCATTTTTCTTTCTGCATTTCAAAGCAACGGTAAACTGCTATCAAGCTGTGGTGATTGATACCAGGTTCAGTCTGAATGGCACTATGCTTATCTTCAAAACAGGTGCTTTGTGTTGGGGCAAATAATGCTCGACATTTTCACTTGAAATGTATCCATCTATAACTGTGTCCAATGACAAATGTTACGGCTACTAGTCCAAGAGTGAGGCATTTCAAAATTGAACTACTGAGCTGGGATGATTTTTTACTCAACAAGATACTTAGATTTGGGTTACAATATCCATACTCCACCAATGCACTTTCTGCAATTCAAAGCAGTAAGCTTTGATGTATGATACGTGAAAACACGATTTATAAGAAACAGAAACACAGAAGCATCTCAAGATATTTCCTTTCATTCTTTTCTGTGTGATACAGAGCCCCATTCTACAAGTAAAGACTTACAGTGTCTGCTAAAATTAGCCAGTATTTTCTTATTGGGTAAGCTAGCTGATTAGAATGAAGAGGTCTATAACTAGTTCTGGTATAAAGCAAGGACCTGTGATCAGTTGGAACACCAAGAAGGTCATGAAGGTACACTTTCCTCAAGAGAGACTGTTGAGACATTTTGAAGAAAATGAATTTGAAGAGAAATTGTCTGAGGCCAAAGTAAGTTTTGGCATGTGTTGAGTATTGTAAGACAGGGCACTGGCTGTTCAAGTTTCCAATGAGTTTTTGTTGTTGTACAGATCAGAGGGAAAATTTTTTAAATTTGGTCACCTGAAATGAACAACACTTTCAAATGAGGGAATCTAGTTTTCATCTGATGTTGGTTTAAAACAGTAAATGCTTATGTTGAGGAAACTCTGCTAGAGAATTCTTCTCATTTAAAGCATTAGTATATATGTTCCATATCAAATATATTCCTGTGCAGGTTTAGTTAGAAAGATTGTATAAAAATTCAAACTGGCTAGGAGTAAACTAAGATGTAGCTATTTATAGCTTAATATCACTGAAAGGGTTTCAAAATGCCGTGAGCAAGAATATCAGTTGTATTGTCCCCAATGTCGCAAGGTACTTTTTGTTTCTGATTTTGCTAATTCCGGTATGTTTACCTTCCTCTGAAAAATCAAACCTGAAGCTCAACAAAAAGACTTGTACTTTCAGGAATTACTAGAAGAATGGGACATTCTCAGATTTATGATAGCAGAAATATTTCTGAAATTCATTTGATTAAGGTAATGAATGAGTTGATCACAGAGTCAAGATTCGTTTTACATGGCACATTACTATCCAATGTGTAATGGCAAGGTACCATTTTTGTGAAGACATTATGCAGCTGATGTCACATATTCAAACTCCAACAGGCACTGCCTGAATTAAAATTGTGTGCTTTTGTTGGGGTATGAATATGTGAATGTCCCAATCGAGGATAGAGGAATTGATTTTCTGTAGGGTTTCTTGATACTTTGACTATCAGGTGGTTTGTTGGTACAACACTATAAGTATGACATTCTGTCACTTGTTGAATATCATAACAGAAGGCATTAGTTGTTGTTATTTCAAGTAAGTCTTGTTGGTACAAATCAGTCATTTCTTCTTTAAGATTTCTGATCAAGAGCAATAAACTACAATATCATGCTGGAGAGATGCCCAGGCTCATCCAACATAAGCACTATATGTACCAATACTTTATGAGTTATATTGGGTTAACCCCAATATTTTCAATTCGAAATGTCCACCGAACAACTATTGTAATCAAGGATGATATTTTGTAGCTAGCTGTCCTGAGATGTGTGCATTTTAAAATTACAAAACTTAGTGGCTTAGAGGGTTAATTTCTTTAATCACCAAGATATGTTGATTTGTTGCCACAATATCCATATGCCACCAGTTGCTCTTCTGGTAAGTAAAGCAGTAAGTGCTTTCGTTGATTGTGGCTTTGGGAACACACCTTTGATAAAAAGAGAAAGAAAAGAATGTTAAGATGTTTCTTTCGAAATGGATCATGTGTATAGGGGAGTTCTAGTGTACAAGTAAGCTGGTGTTTTGGAATTGAAGAAGAATCAGGTTTTTTCAGAAATGTAACAACAGATCCTATTTGGAGGTCTTTTGTCGCACTGCTGCCACTTTTATTCATACTCCAATAGAGGCACTACCTGGTAAAATTAGTAAGTGCTTTTTGTTGTAGAATATGTGTGTGTGACCCATTGAGGAAAGCTGAACAGATCTTCTTTAACGGTTTCTTTAAAACTTTGAATATCAGGTGGCCTAAATTGGATCCAGTGAAGTGTGATTCGTCCCTTGATGTGTACTGCAACAGTAGGTCTAGCTGTTTTTATTTCACGTAAGCTTCCTTGTTAGTACAAATCAGAACTATTTCTCTTTTCTGCATTTCATCAACGCAGTAAACTACAATATCGTTGTGGTGATCCATACTGTGTTTCGTTCGACATAAGCACTATGCTTATCTTCAAACAGTAAGTGCTTTATGTTAGCAACCTAGTCATTCTTCTTACTGAAATGTATCCATCTATAACTGTGTCCAATGACAAATGTTACATGGCCACTTGTCCCAAGATGGAGGTGCATTTCATTTGTACTACTGAGCTGGGATGGATTTCTTTTACTCAACAAGATACTTTGATTTGATGTGGCCATCCGATAATTCACCAAATGCACTGGTAACCAAGCAGTAAGTGTCGGTATGGATATGTGGAAACACCCACAAATAATGGACAGAAACACAGAAGCATTCAAGATATTTCTCTTTCCTTTCTGTGTGATAGATTGAGCCCTATTCACAAGTAAAGACTGCTACAGTGTCTGCTAAATTAGCCAGTATTTTCTTATTGGGTAAGTGTTACCAGTCAGATTGATATGGGGACTGTTTGTATTAGATTTTTACAGTGCTGAAGGATCACCATCACATTAGTATGCTATGCACTTCTGTAGCCTATGCTTTATGTCTGATGAGCACTGAAGAACAGGCTGTTCAAAATGTTACCATTGTTTCCGTTTAGTCACCTAAGTTTATCTGTTTATATGCTAGATGATATTTTTAGGAAGGCATACATTCTTTTTATGGATATCTCCAAACCCAAGAAGAGACATTGCCTTTTCTAAACTTAGTGAGAGCATTTTTCTGGTTTATTGAGATCCTGACTCACTGAAGATTGCTGATCCAGTGACATAAAGTTTATTATGCTTTACTATCCAGGACATGTTGGTACACAATTTCAAAGTATCTACTGGTCCCTAGAGCTGTGTTTTGATATTAAGTAGAGATTAATAATTTAGGTTATATTTTTATAAAGTTATTCTATAACAATTGAAATAAATCAGTCCAAATTAAATGTCTTTGACATTCATATTACCTCAATCCTGTGAGCAGATTAGAGGCCTCTTGAGAGTGCAGTTGAAGCTAAAGTGGTAGAAAATGGGAGGACTACCAACTGCTGGTGATCAGTTGGGGTGTAAGTGGTGAGAAAAGTGGGAGGGACTACCAACTGCCAGCTGATCATTGTAGACGAAGAGGCCCTGCGTTCTGCTATAAAGCAAGGACCTCAGATCAGTTGGAACACCAAGAAGGTCAGCAGGTACACTTTCCTCAAGAGAGACTGCTGAGACATTTTGAAGAAATGAATTTGAAGAGAACTGTTGGAGGTCAAAGTAAGTTTCTGGCATGTGTTGAGTCTTGTAAGACAGGGCACTAGCTGTTCAAGTTTCCAGTAATGGTTCTTTGTTGTTACAGATCAGAGGGTAAAATTTCTTTGAAATTTGGTCACCTGAAATGAACAACAATTTCAAATGAGGGAATATACCCAGTTTTCATCTTGATATGTTATTATAAAACAGTAAATGCTTTATGTTGAGGAAACTTGCTAGAGAATTCTTCATTTAAAGCATTAGCATATATGTTCCATATCAAATATATCTCTTGTGCGCCATGTCTAAAGATTGTATAAAAATTCAAACTCGGTTTGGTAAACAAGATGTAGCTATTTATAGCTTAATATCACTGAAAGGGTTTCAAATGCCGAGCAAGAATGTCAGTTGTATTATCCCCAATAAAACAAAAGGGCACTATTTTATGTTTCATTTTTGCTAATTCTGGTATGTTTACCTTCCTTCGAAAATCAAACCGGAAGCCTTCAACAAAAAAGATCTTTGTTTTTTCAGGAATTGATAGAAGTACGGGGACATTCTTCGATTTATGATAGCAGAAATATTTCGAAATTCATTTTGAGGATTTTCTAAGTAATGAATGAGTTGATCACAGAGTCAAGATCTATCCGTTTTGGGTGGCACATTACTATCCACGTGTATGGCAAGGTGCCTTTTTGTGGTAGACATGCAGCTGATAAAGTCGCTATTTATTCAAACTCCAATACAGGCACTGCCTGAATTTAAAATTGGTAAGTGCTTTTGTTGGGGTATGAATATGTGAATGTGTCCCACCTAGGATAGAGGGAATTGATTTTCTGTAGGGTTTCTTTGACACTTGACTATCAGGTATTTTAAATTGGTACAACACTATAAGGTGGCGATATTCCTGTCACTTGGTTGAATACTGAAAAACAGAAGGCACTAGCTGCTGTTATTTGGCAAGTGCTTTCTTTGTTGGGGCAACCGTGTCATTTTCTTTAAGATTTCTGATCAAGAGCATAAACTACAATATCATGGAGAGTGCGCACCAGGCTTCATCCTAACATAGCACTGGTAGTTTTCAATACCATATGAGCTTTATATTGGTTTAACCCGCTAATATTCTTCACTCCTGAAATGTCCACCGCAACAACCATTGCAATCAAGGTGTGATATTTTATAGTTAGCTGTCCTTGGAGTGTAGCGATTTTAAATTACAAAACTTAGTGGCGAGGGTTAATTTCTTTAATCAACAAGATAGTTGGATTTGTTGCCAATATCCATATCACCAGTTGTTCTTCTGGTAGGTAAAGCAGTAAGTGCTTTCTTTGTTGATTGTGGCTTTGTGGAAACACACTATCATAAAAAAAGAGAAAGAAAAAGAATGTTAAGATGTTTCCTTTTCAAAATGGCTGTGTGATAGAGGGAGCCCTAGTGTACAAGTGTTGGTAGTTTGGAATTGAAGAAGAAACAGGTAGCTTTTTCAGAAATGTAACAACAGAGTCCTATTTCCTGAGGTCTTTTGCCGAGGCTTCCACTTATTCATACTCCAGTAGAGGTACTACCTGTGTTAAAATTATGTGCTTTTTGTTTGGGTAGAATATGTGTGTGTGGACCTTCTTTGAGAAAGCTGAACAGATCTTTTAACGGTTTCTTTAAACTTTGAATATCAGGTGGCCTGATCCAGTAGTAGCATGATTTCGTCCCTTGATGTGTACCGCAACAGTAGGTTCTAGCTGTTTTTATTTTAAGTAAGTCTTCCTTGTTGGGGTACAAATCAGAACTATTTCTTCTTTCTGCATTTCATCAACGGCAGTAAACCATATCGTTGTGGTGATCCATACCAGGTTTCTGCCTGACATACACTATGCTTATCTTCAAACAGTAAGCTTTATGTTAGCAAATCCTGCTAGACTTTTCACTCGAAAATGTATCCATCTATAACTGTGTCCAATGACAAATGTTACATGGCCACTTGTCCCAAGATGTGAGGTGCATTTCAAAATTGTACTACTGAGTTGGGATGATTTTACTCAACAAGATACTTTGATTTGATGTTCCACATCCACTCCACCAAATGCACTTTCTGGTAACTAAAGCAGGTGCTTTCTTTGTTGGGTATGGATACGTGGAAAACACCCACAAATAACAAAACAGAAACACAGAAGCATCTCAAGATATTTCTTTCCTTTCTGTGTGATAGACGGGTTCGTTCTACAAGTAAAGACTGCTACAGTGTCTGCAAATTAGTCAGTATTTTTCTTATTGGAGATTAAGGTTTCCAGTCAGATTGATATATCTATTGTATTAGATTTTACAGTGCTGAAGGATCATTCATTTGGTATGCTCATGCAATTTCTGTAGTCTATGCTTCATGTCTGATGAGAACTTTAAGAACAGGCTGTTCAAATGTTACCATTGTTTCTGTTTAGTCACCTGTTTATCTGTATTTATGTGCTAGATGATACTTAGAAGGCATACATTCTTTTTGCTTATCTCCAAACCCAAAGAGACATTGCCTTTCTAAACTTAGAGAGCATTTTTTTCTGTGTCTTGAGAGACTCTGACTCATTGAAGATTGTTGATCTCAGGACATAAAGTTTATTATGCTTTACTATCTAGTGATATAAGTGGTAATACTTTCAAAGTATCATCGTCCCTAGAGCTGTGTTTTGATATTAAGTAGAGATTAATAATTTAGGTTATATTTTGAAGTTATTCTGAGTAACAATTTGAAATAAATCAGTACAATTAAATGTCTTTGACATCTCACATTACCTCTAATCCTGTGAGTATTAGAGGTCTTGAGAGTGCAGTTGAAGCTAAAGTGAGAAAATGGAGGGACTACCAACGCTAGCCGATCAGTTGAAGGTGTAAAGTGGTGTGAAAAGTGAAGGGACTACCAACTGCCAGCTGATCATTGTGGAATGAAGAGGCCCTATAAGTAGTTCTGTATAAAACAAGGACCTCAGATCATTGGAACACCAACAAGGTCAAGGGTACACTTCCAAGAGACTGCTGAGACATTTGAAGAAATGAATTTCAAGAGAAATTGTCTGTCCAAAGTAGTTTGGCATGTGTTTATATTGTAAGACAGGGCACTAGCTGTTCAAGTTTCCAGTAAATATTTTTGTTGTTGTACAGATCAGAGGCACTTTCTTTTAGAAATTTGGTCACCTGAAATGAACAACAATTTCAAAATGAGGGAATATACTTCAGTTTTCATCTTGATATGTTAAGTTAAAACAGTAAATGCTTTATGTTGAGGAACTCTGTTAGAGAATTTTCTCATTTAAAGCATTAGCATATATGTTCCATATCAACATTATATCCTTTGTGCAGCCATAGTCTAGAAAGATGCAATTAAAACTCGGTTAGAGTAAACGAAGATGTAGCTATTTATATTTAATATCACTGGAAGGGTTTCAAATGCCATGTAAGAATATCGTTGTATTATCCCAATAAAAAAGGCACTATTTTATGTTTCATTCTGCTGATTCTGTTATGTTTACCTTCCTCTGAAAATCAAAGCCTGAAGCCTCTCAACAAAGACTTGTACTTTCAGGAATTACTAGAAGTACGGGACACCGATTTATGATAGCAGAAATATTTGAAATTCATTTGATAGATTTTCTAAGGTAATGAATGAGTTGATCAGAGAGTCAAGATCTGTCTGGCTTATAGTGGCAGATTATCCAATGTAATGGCAGTCCCACGTTTGTGAATATATTATGCGCTGATGTCACATTATTCAACTCCATACAGGCACTCTCCTGAATTAAAATTGGTATGCTTTTGTTGGGTATGCATATGTGAATGTGTCCCAATCGAGGATAGATGAATTGATTTTCTGTAGGTGTTTTGGTACTTTGACTATCAGGTGGCTTAAATTGGTACAACACTGTATGGCCCGTCACTTGATGAATACTGCAAAATCAGGCACTACTGTTGATATTTCACGGAGTGCTTTCTTTTGGGGTACAAATCATGTCATTTCGTGTTTAACATTTCTGATCAAGTGCAGTAAACTACTATCATGCTGGGAGCTTATTTTGATTTGTTGCCACAATTCCATACGCCACCAGCTGTTTCTGGTGGGTAAAGCAGTGGTGCTTTGTTGATTGTGGCTTTACGGAACACACCTAACGATAAAAAGAGAAAGAAAAGAATATTAAGATGTTTCTTTTCAAAATGGATCATGTGTGATATAGAGGGAGCCCTAGTGGGTACAAGTAAAATCTGGTGTGAAGTTTTGGAATTGAAGAAGAAACAGGTTGCTTTTTTCAGAAATGTAACAACAGAGTCCCATTTCTCTGAGGTCTTTGCCATATTGCTGCCACTTTATTCATAATTCCAATAGAGGCACTACCTGTGTTAAAATTAGTGCGCTTTTGTTGGGTAGGAATATGTGTATGTGACCCACTGAGGAAAGCTGAAGAGATCTTCTTAATGGTTTCTTTAAAACTTTGAATATCAGGTGGCCTAAATTGATCCATTAGTAGAAGTATGATTTCTGTCCCTTGATGAGTACTGCAACAGTAGGCACTAGCTGTTTTATTTCAAGTAAGTGCTTCCTTTGTTGGGGTATAAATCAGAGCTTATTTCTTCTTCTGCGCATTTCACAGCAAACGCAGTAACTACAATATCAAGCTGTGGTGATCCATACCAGGTTTCCAAGCCTGACATAAGCACTATGCTTATCTTCAAAACATTAAGTGCTTTATGTTGGGGCAAATCCTGCTCAGACATTCTTCACTCGAAAATGTATCCATCTATAACTGTGTCCAATGACAAATTTTCATGGCTACTTTGTCCCAAGATGTGAGGTGCATTTCAAAATTGTACTGCTGAGCTGGGGATGGATTTCTTTTACTCAACAAGATACTTTGATTTGGTGCCACACTATCCATACTCCACCAAATGCACTTTCTGGTAAGTAAAGCAGTAAGTGCTTTCTTGTTGTGGGTATGGATATCGCAAAAACACCAACTTATTAATAAAACAGAAACACAGAAGCATCTCAAGATATTTCCTTTCTCATTCTTTCTGTGTTGATAGACAGAGCCCTATTCTCTACAAGTAAAGACTGCTACAGTGTTCTAGCTAAATTAGGCCAAGTATTTCTTTCTTATTGGGTATAATTAAGTGTTCTACCAGTCAGGATTGATATGGGGATCTGATTGTGTATTAGATTTTTTTACAGCAGGTGCTGAAGGATCACCATATCACATTGGTATGCTCATGCAATTTCTGTAGCCCATGCTTCTGATGTCTGATGAGCACCCTTTGATGAACAGGCTGTTCAAAAATGTTACCATTGTTTCCCGTTTAGTGACCTGTTTCTGCTCCTTGCTATTTATATGTTAGATGATACTTTTAGGAGCCATCCATTCTTTATAGCACATCTCCAAACCTGAAAAGAGACATTGCCTTTCCTATAAATTAGTGAGAGCATTTTTTCTGTGTCTTATTGAGATTCTGACCACTGAAGATTGCTGATCTCAGTGAACTTAAAGTTTATTATGCTTTACTATCCAGTGACATAGTTGCAATACCTCAAAGTATCTCATCGGTCCCTAGAGCTGTATAGATATTAAGTAGAGATGAATAATTTAGGTTATTTTTTATAAAGTTATTCTCCTGAGTAATAATTTCTGAAAATAACTAGGTACAAATTAAATGTTCCTTACATCTAATCACACTCTAATCCTGTGAGCAGATTAGAGGTCCTTGAGAGTGCAGCTGAATCTGTAAAGTGGTGAGAAAAATGGGAGGGACTCACCAACCGCAAGCTGATCAGTTGAAGGTGTAAAGTGGTGAGAGAAAGTGGGAGGGACTAGGGTAACTGCCAGCTGATCATTGAAGAAATGAAGAGGTCTCATATAAGTTCTGTTATAAAGCAAGGGACCTCAGATCAGTTGGAACACCAACAACAATGTCATGAAGGTACCTTCTGCAAGAGGGACTGCTGAGACATTTTGAAGAAATGAATTTGAAGAGAAAACTGTCTGAGGCCAAAAGTAAGTTTCTGGTACATGTTAGGTATTGTGAAGACAGGGCACTAGCTGTTCAAGTTTCCAGTAAATGAGTTTCTTGCTGTTGTACAGATCAGAGGCAAAGTTTCTTTTAGAAATTTGGTCACCTGAAATGAACAACAATTTCAAAATGAGGGAATATACTCCAGTTTTCATCTTGACATGCTGAGCTACAAAACAGTAAATGCTTTATGTTGGGGAAACTCTGCTAGAGAATTCTTCTCATTTAACGCATTAGCATATATGTTCCATATCAAATATTATATCCTTGGTGCTGCTATAGACTAGAAATGATTGTGTAAAATTTAAAACTCGCTAGGAGAAAATGAAGATGTAGCTATGTATAGCTTATAACACTGAAAGGGTTTCAAATGCCATGTGCAAGAATATCAGTTGTGTTACCCCAATAAAAGAAAAGGTCACTATTTTATGTTTCTGATTTCTATTACCTTGGTATGTTTAACTTCCTCTAAAAATCAAAGCCTGAAGTCTTCAACGTAAAAAGACTTGTACTCTGAGGAATTAGTAGAAGTAGGGACATCTCAGATTTATGATAGCAGAAATATTTCTGAAATTCATTTGATAGATTTTCTAAGGTAATAATGAGTTGATCTCGAGAGTCAAGATCTATCCGCTTTCTACAGTGGCACATTACTTCATCCAATGTGTAATGGCAAGGTCCCACTTTTGTGATGTATATTATGTAGTGCTGATGTCATATTATTCAAACTCCAATACAGGCAATTGCCTGGAATTAAAATTGGTAAGTGCTTTTTGTTGGGGTATGAATATGTGAAATGTGTCCATCGAGGATAGAGGGAATTGATTTCTGTAGGGTTTTCGGTAATTTTGACTATCAGGTGTTTAAATTGGTACAACACTCATAAGTATGACACATCTCTGTCACTTGATGAATACTGCAAAAGCAGGCACTAGCTGTTGATATTTCACGAAGTGCTTTCTCTGTTCGGGGTACAAATCAGTGTCATTTCCTCTTTAAGATTTCTGGATCATGCAATAAACTGCAATATCATGCTGGAGGCTATATTTTGATTTGCTGCCTCAATATCCATACGCCACCTTGTTGCTCTTTTCTGGTAAGTAAAGCAGTAAGTGCTTTCTTGCTGGATTGTGGTTTCTTGTAGAACACACCTAACGATAAAAAAGAGAAAGAAAAGAATGTTAAGATGTTTCCTTTTTCAAAATGGATCATGTGTGATACAGGGAGCCCTAGTTAGCCAAGTAAAATCTGGTGCAGTTTTGAATTGAAGAAGAAACAGGTAGTTTTTTCAGAAATGTGTCAACAGAGTCCTATTTCTCTGAGGGTCTTTGTCAGTACTGCTGCCACTTTATTCATACTCCAATAGAGGCACCACCTGTGTTAAAATTAGTAAGTGCTTTTTGTTGGGGAGAATATATTTATGTGACCCACTGAGGAAAGTTGGAACAGATCTTCTTAACGGTTTCTTTAAAACTTTGAATATCAGGTGGCCTAAATTGATCCCTTTAGTAGAAGTATGATTTGTCCCTTGATGAGTACATTGCAACAGTAAGCACTGCTGTTTATTTCAAGTGTGCTTCCTTGTTGGGGTACAAATCAGAGTTGTTTTTCTGCATTTCATGGCAACGGCAGTAAACTACAATATCGAGCTGTGGTGATCGACCACGGTTTCAGCTCTGTCATGAGCACTATGCTTATCTTCAAAACAGTAAGTGCTTTATGTTAGGGCAAATCTGCTCAGACATTCTTTCACTCTCGAAATGTATCCATTTATAACTGTGTCCAATGACAAATGTTACATGGCTACTTGTCCCAAGATGTGAGATGCATTTCAAAATTGTACTATTGAGCTGGGATGATTTTTTTACTCAACAAGATACTTTGATTTGGTGCCACACTATCCATACTCCACCAAAATGCACTTTATGGTAACTAAAGCAGTGTGTTTTCTTTGTTGGGTATGGATACGTGGAAAACACCAACGAATAACAAAACAGAAACACAGAAGCACTCAAGATATTTTCTCATTCTTTCTGTGTGATAGATCGGAGCCCTATTCTACAAGTAAAGACTGCTACAGTGTCTGCTAAAATTAGCCCGTATTTTCTTATTGGGTAAGATTTAGTGTTACCAGTCAGATTAATATGGGGGATCTGTTGTGTATTAGATTTTTCACAGTGCTGAAGGATCACCATCACATTGGTATGCTCATGCAATTTCTGTAGCCCATGCTTCTGATGTCTGATGAGCACTTTGAAGAACAGGCTTTTCAAAATGTTACCTTTGTTTCCCTTTTTAGTGACCTATGTTTATTTGCTATTTATATGCTAATTGATACTTTTAGGAAGGCATCCATTCTTTTGCGTACATCTCCAAACCCCAAAAGAGACATTGCCTTTCCTAAAAATTAGTGAGAGCATTTTTTTTCTGTGTCTTATTGAGAGACTCTGACTCTCTGAAGATTGCTGATCTCAGTGACATGAAGTTTATTATACTTTTACTATCCAGTGACATAAGCGGCACACAATTTCAAAGTATCTATCGGTCTGTAGAGCTGTGTTTTGATATTAAGTAGAAATTAATAATTTAGGTTATACTTTTATAAAGTTATTCTGAGTAACAATTTGAAATAAATCAGTACAAATTAAATGTCTTTTGACATCTCCACATTACCTCTAATCCTGAGAGCAGATTAGAGGCCCTTGAGAGTGCAGCTGAAGCTGTAAGGTGGTGAGAAAAAAGGGAGAGTCTACCAACTGCTAGCTGATCAGTTGAAGGTGTAAAGTGGTAAGAAAAGTGGGAGGGACTACCAACTGCCAGCTGATCATTGTAGAATGAAGAGGCCCTATAAGTAGTTCTGCTATAAAGCAAGGACCTCAGATAAGTTGGAACACCAAGAACATCATGAAGGTACACTTTCCTCAAGAGAGACTGCTGAGACATTTTGAAGAAATGAATTTGAAGAGAAATTGTCTGAGGCCAAAGTAAGTTTCTGGCATGTGTTGGAGTATTGATAAGGCCCAGGTGCTCAAGTTTCCAGTAACTGGTTTCTTGTTGTTGTTACCAGATCTGAGGCAAAGTTTCTTTTAGAAATTTGGTCGCCTGAAATGAACAACAATTTCGAAAATGAGGGAATATACTCCAGTTTTCATCTTGACATGCTGAGCTACAAAACAGTAAATGCTTTATGTTGGGGAAACTCTGCTAGAGAATTCTTCTCATTTAAAGCATTAGCATATATGTTCCACATCAAATATTATATCCTTGGTGCTGCCACAGTCTAGAAAGATTGTATAAAAATTCAAACTCAGCTAGAATAAACGAAGATATAGCTATGTATAGCTTAATATCACTGAAAGGGTTTCAAAATGCCATGTGCAAGAATATCAGTTGTATTATCCCCAATAAAAACAAAAGGGCACTATTTTATGTTTCTGATTTCTTCTAATTCCTGGTATGTTTACCTTCCTCTGAAAATCAAAGCCTGAAGCCTTCAACAAAAAAAGACTTGCACTCTCAGGAATTAATAGAAGTGCGGGGACATTCTCAGATTTATGATAGCAGAAATATTTCTGAAATTCATTTGATAGATTTTCTAAGGTAATGAATGAGTTGATCAGAGAGTCAAGATCTCTCCGCTTTTACAGTGGCACATTACTATCCAATGTGTAATGGCAAGGTCCCACTTTTGTGAAGACATTATGCAGTGCTGATGTCACATTATTCAAACTCCAATACAGGCACTGCCTGAATTAAAATTGGTAAGTGCTTTTTGTTGGTATGAATACGGAATGTGTCCCACCGAGGGTAGAGGAATTGATTTCTGTAGGGTTTCTTTTTGGTACTTTGACTATCAGGTGAAAATTGGTTCAACACTATAAGTATGACATTCCTGTCATTGATAAATACTGCAAAACAGAGCACTAGTTGTTGTTATTTCGCAAGTGCTTTTGTTGTGCCAAATCAGTGTCATTTCCTTTAACATTTCTGATCAAGTGTAATAAACGCCAATATCATGCTGGGAGATGCACACCATTTATCCCGACATAAGCACTATATATACCTTCAATACCATATGCTTTTATATTGGGTTTAACCCTGCTAATATTCTTCACTCTTGAAATGTCCACATCAACAACCATTGCAATCAAGGACAGATGTTTTATAGCTAGCTGTCCTGTGATGTGTAGCGAATTTTAAAATTCAAAACTTAGTGGGGAGAGGGTAAATTTCTTTTAATCAACAATATATTTTGATTTGCTGCCACAATATCCATACACCACCAGTTGCTCTTTCAGGTAAGTAAAGCAGTAAGTGCTTTCTTGCTGGATTGTGGCTTTGCACAACACACCTATCGATAAAAAAAGAGAAAGACAAAGAATGTTAAGATGTTTCCTTTTTCAAAATGGATCATGTGTGATAGAGGGAGCCCTAGTGTACAAGTAAAAGCTGGTGCAGTTTTGGAATTGAAGAAGAAAAAGGTAGCTTTTTCAGAAATGTGTAACAACAGAGTCCTATTTCTGAAGGTCTTTTGTTGTACTTTGCCACTTTTATTCATACTCCAATAGAGGCACTACCTGTGTTAAAATTAGTATGTGCTTTTTTGTTGGTGTAGGAATATGTGTATGTGACCCACTGAGGAAAGGTGAACAGATCTTCTTAACGGTTTCTTTAGAACTTTGAATATCAGGTGGCCTAAATTCATCCAGTAGTAGAAGTATGATTTCTGTCCCTTGATGAGTACTGCAACAGTAGGCACTAGCTCTTTTTATTTTAAGTAAGTGCTTCCTTTTTCGGGTACAAATCAGAGCTATTTCTTCTCTCTGCATTTCATTGCAATGGCAGTAAACTTCAATATCGTTGTGGTGATCGATACCAGGTTTCAGCCTGACATGAGCACTATGCTTATCTTCAAACAGAGTGCTTTATGTTGGGGCAAATTCTGCTCAGACACTCTTCACTCAAAATGTATCCATCTATAACTGTGTCCAATGACAAATTTTACATAGCTACTTGTCCCAAGATGTGAGGTGCATTTCAAATCGTAAACTGAGCTGGGATGGATTTCTTTTACCAAGAAGATACTTTGATTTAGTGCTACACTATCCATACTTCACCAAATGCACTTTCTGTAACTAAAGCAGTAAGTGCTTTCTTGTTGGGGTATGGATACGTGGAAACACCACACTAATAACAAAACAGAAACACAGAAGCATCTCAAGATATCTTTCATTCCTTTCTGTGTGATAGACGGAGCCCTATTCTACAAGTAAAGACTGCTACAGTGTCTGCTAAAATTAGCCAATATTTTTTTATTGGGTGAGATTAAGTGTTACCAGTCAGATTGATATGAGGGATCTGTTGTGTATTAGATTTTTTACAGTGCTGAAGGATCACCATCACATTGGTATGCTCATGCAATTTCTGTAGCCCATGCTTCTGATGTCTGATGAGCACTTTGAAGAACAGGCTGTTCAAAATGTTACCATTGTTTCCCTATTTAGTGACCTAAGTTTATCTGCTATTTATATGCTAAACGATACTTTTAGGAAGGCATCCATTCTTTTGTGTACATCTCCAAACCAGAAAAGAGATATTGCCTTTCCTAAAAATTAGTGAGAGCATTTTTTTCTGTGTCTTATTGAGAGACTCTGACTCACTGAAGATTGCTGATCTCAGTGACATAACGTTTAATATGCTATTACTATCCAGTGACATAAACGGCACGCAATTTCAAAGTATCTATCGATCCATAGAGTTCTGTTTTGATATTAAGTAGAGATTAAGAATTCAGGTTATATTTTTGTAAAGTTATTCTGAGTAACAATTTGAAATAAATCACTACAAATTAAATGTCTTTTGACATCATCACATTACCTCTAATCCTGTGAGCTGATTAGAGGCCCTTGAGAGTGCAGTTAAAGCTGTAAAGTGGTGAGAAAAATGGGAGGGACTACCAACTGCTAGCTGATCAGCTAGGTGTAAAGTGGTGAGAAAAGTGAGGGACTACCAACTGCCAGCTGATCATTCTAGAAATGAAGAGCCCTATAAGTAGTTCTCATATAAACAAGGACCTCAGATCAGTTGGAACACCAACAAGGTCATGAAGGTACACTTTCACAAGAGAGACTCGCAGAGACATTTTGAAGAAATGAATTTGAAGAGAAATTGTCTGAGGTGAAAGTAAGTTTCTGGCATGTAGTTGAGTATTGTAAGACAGGGCACTAGCTGTTCAAGTTTCCAGTAATGGTTTCTTGCTGTTGTACAGATCAGAGGCAAAGTTTCTTCTAGAAATTTGGTCCCCTGAAATGAACAACAATTTCAAAAATGAGGGAATATACTCAGTTTTCATCTTATTTATACTGAGCTACAAAACAGTAAATGCTTTATGTTGGGGAAACTTTGCTAGAGAATTCTTCTCATTTAAAGCATTAGCATATATAACATATATGTTCCATATCAAATATTATATCCTTGGTGCTGCCATAGTCTAGAAAGATTGTATAAAAATTCAGACTCGGCTAGGAGTAAATGAAGATGTAGCTATTTATAGCTTAATAACACTGAAAGGGTTACAAAATGACATGTGCAAGAATATGGTATGAATATGTGAATGTGTCCCACTGAAGATAGAGGAATTGATTTTCTGTAGGGTTTCTTTGATACTTTGACTATCAGGTGGCCTAAATTGGTACAACACTATAAGTATGACATTCCGGTCACTTGATGAATACTGCAACAGAAGGCACTAGCTGTTGTTATTTCACGTAAGTGCTTTCTTGTTGGGGAACAAATCAGTGTCATTTCTTTAACATTTCTGATCAAGTTCAATAAACTACAATATCATGCTGGTGAGATGCACACCAGGCTTCATCCTGACAATAGCACTATATATACTTTCAATACTATTTGAGCTACATATTGGGTTTAACCCTGCTAATAATCTTCACTCTTGAAATGTCCACACAAACAACCTTTGCAATCAAGGACAGATGTTTTATAGCTAGCTGTCCTGAGATGTGTAGCGCATTTTAAAATTCCAAAACTTAGTGGGGAGAGGGTTAATTTCTTTTAATCAACAAGATACTTTAATTTGCTGCCACAATATCCATACGCCACCAATTGCTCTTTCTGGTAAGTAAAGCAGTAAGTGCTTTCTTGCTGGATTGTGGCTTTACGGAACACACCTATCGATAAAAAAGAGAAAGAAAAAGAATATTAAGATGTTACCGTTTTCAAAATGGATCATGTGTGATAGAGGGAGCCCTAGTGTACAAGTAAAATGTGGTGCAGTTTTGGAATTGAAGAAGAAACAGGTAGCTTTTTCAGAAATGTGTAACAACAGAGTCCTATTTCTCTGAGGGTCTTTTGCCGTACTGCTGCCACTTTATTCATACTCCAATAGAGGCACTACCTGTGTTAAAATTAGTAAGTCGCTTTTTGTTGGGGTAGGAATATGTATGTGACCCACTGAGGAAAGCTTGAACAGATCTTCTTAACGGTTTCTTTAAAACTTTGAATATCAGGTGGCCTAAATTGATCCGTTAGTAGAAGTATGATTTCTGTCCCTTGATCAGTACTGAAACAGTAGGCACTAGCTGTTTTATTTCAAGTAAGTGCTTCCTTGTTGGGGTACAAATCAGAGCTATTTCCTCTTTCTGCATTTCATGGCAACGGCAGTAAACTACAATATCAAGCTGTGGTGATCGATACCAGATTTCAGCCTGTCATGAGCACTATGCTTATCTTCAAAACAGTAAGTGCTTTATGTTGGGGCAAATCCTGCTCAGACATTCTTCACTCTCGAAAATGTATCCATTTATAACTGTGTCCAATGACAAATGTTACATGGCTACTAGTCCCAAGATGTGAGGTGCATTTCAAAATTGTACTATTGAGCTGGGGATGGATTTCTTTTACTCAACAAGATACTTTGATTTAGTGCCATACTATCCATACTCCACCAAATGCACTTTCTGGTAACTAAAGCAGTAAGTGCTTTCTTGTTGGGGTATGGATACGTGGAAAACACCAACGAATAACAAAACAGAAACACAGAAGCATCTCAAGATATTTCCTTTCTCATTCCTTTCTGTGTGATAGACGGAGCCCTATTCTACAAGTAAAGACTGCTACAGTGTCTGCTAAAATTAGCCAGTATTTTCTTATTGGGTAAGATTAAGTGTTACCAGTCAGATTGATATGGGGGATCTGTTGTGTATTAGATTTTTTTACAGTGCTGAAGGATCACCATCACATTGGTATGCTCATGCAATTTCTGTAGCCCATGCTTCTGATGTCTGATGAGCACTGTGAAGAACAGGCTGTTCAAAATGTTACCATTGTTTCCCTTTTTAGTGACCTAAGTTTAACTGCTATTTATATGCTAAGCAATACTTTTAGGAAGGCATCCATTCTTTTGCGTACATCTCCAAACCCCAAAAGAGACATTGCCTTTCCTAAAAATTAGTGAGAGCATTTTTTTCTGTGTCTTATTAAGGGACTCTGACTCTCTGAAGATTGCTGATCTCAGTGACATAAAGTTTATTATGCTTTTACTATCCAGTGACATAAGCGGCACACAATTTCAAAGTATCTATCAGTCCCTAGAGCTGTGTTTTGATATTAAGTAGAGATTAATAATTTAGGTTATATTTTTATAATGTTATTCTGAGTAACAATTTGAAATAAATCAGTACAAATTAAATGTCTTTTGACATCTCCACATTACCTCTAATCCTGTGAGCAGATTAGAGGCCCTTGAGAGTGCAGCTGAAGCTGTAAAGTGGTGAGAAAAAAAGGGAGGAACTACCAAATGCTAGCTGATCAGTTGAAGGTGTAAAGTGGTAAGAAAACTGTGAGGGACTACCAACTGCCAGCTGATCTTTGTAGAATGAAGAGGCCATATAAGTAGTTCTGCTATAAAGCAAGGACCTCAGATAAGTTGGAACACCAAGAAGGTCATGAAGGTACACTTTCCTCAAGAGAGACTGCTGAGACATTTTGAAGAAATGAATTTGAAGAGAAATTGTCTGAGGCCAAAGTAAGTTTCTGGCATGTGTTGAGTATTGTAAGACAGGGCACTAGCTGTTCAAGTTTCCCAGTAAATGGTTTCTTGTTGTTGTACAGATCAGAGGCAAAATTTCTTTTAGAAATTTGGTCACCTGAAATGAACAACAATTTCAAAATGAGGGAATATACTCCAGTTTTCATCTTGATATGCTAAGCTACAAAACAGTAAATGCTTTATGTTGGGGAAACTCTGCTAGAGAATTCTTCTCATTTAAAGCATTAGCATATATGTTCCATATCAAATATTATATCCTTGGGTGCAGCCATAGTCTAGAAAGATTGTATAAAAATTAAAACTCGGCTAGGAGTAAACGAAGATGTAGCTATTTATAGCTTAATGTCACTGAAAGGGTTTCAAAATGCCATGTGCAAGAATATCAGTTGTATTATCCCCAATAAAACCAAAAGGGCACTATTTTATGTTTCTGATTTCTGCTGATTCCTGTTATGTTTACCTTTCTCTGAAAATCAAAGCCTGAAGCCTTCAACAAAAAAAAGACTTGTACTCTCAGGAATTAATAGAAGTACGGGGACATTCTCAGATTTATGATAGCAGAAATATTTCTGAAATTCATTTGATAGATTTTCTAAGGTAATGAATGAGTTGATCAGAGAGTCAAGATCTATCCGCTTTTACAGTGCAGATTACTATCCAATGTGTAATGGCAAAGTCCCACTTTTGTGAAGACATTATGCAGCGCTGATGTCACATTATTCAAACTCCAATACAGGCACTGCCTGAATTAAAATTGGTAAGTGCTTTTTGTTGGGGTATGAATATGTGAATGTGTCCCACCGAGGATAGAGGAATTGATTTTCTGTAGGGTTTCTTTGATACTTTGACTATCAGGTGGCTTAAATTGGTACAACACTATAAGTATGACATTCCTGTCACTTGATGAATACTGCAACAGAAGGCACTAGCTGTTGTTATTTCAAGTAAGTGCTTTCTTGTTGAGGTACAAATCAGTGTCATTTCTTCTTTAACATTTCTGATCAAGTGCAATAAACTACAATATCATGCTGGGGAGATGCACACCAGGCTTCATCCTGACATAAGCACTATATATACTTTCAATACCATATGAGCTATGTATTGGATTTAACCCTGCTAATATTCTTCACTCTTGAAATGTCCACCTCAACAACCATTGCAATCAAGGACAGATATTTAATAGCTAGCTGTCCTGAGATGTGTAGCGCATTTTAAAATTACAAAACTTAGTGGGGAGAGGGTTAATTTCTTTTAATCAACAAGAAAGGTTTCTTGTTGGTACAAATCAGTGTCATTTCCTCTTTAACATTTCTGATGAAGTGCAATAAACTACAATATCATGCTGGGGAGGCCATATTTTGATTTGCTGCCACAATATCTATGCGCCACCAGTTTCTCTTTCTGGTAAGTAAAGCAGTAAGTGCTTTCTTGCTGGATTGTGGCTTTGCGGAACACACCTATCGATAAAAAAAGAGAAAGAAAAAGAATGTTAAGATGTTTCCTTTTCCAAAATGGATCATGTGTGATAGAGGGAGCCCTAGTGTACAAGTAAAAGCTGGTGCAGTTTTGGAATTGAAGAAGAAACAGGTAGCTTTTTCAGAAATGTGTAACAACAGAGTTCTATTTCTCTGAAGGTCTTTTGCCGTACTGCTGCCACTTTATTCATACTCCAATAGAGGCACTACCTGTGTTAAAATTAGTAAGTGCTTTTTTGTTGGGTAGGAATATGTGTATGTGACCCACTGAGGAAAGCTGAACAGATCTTCTTAACGGTTTCTTTAAAGCTTTGAATATCAGGTGGCCTAAATTGATCCAGTAGTAGAAGTATGATTTCTGTCCCTTGATGAGTACTGCAACAGTAGGCACTAGCTGTTTTTATTTCAAGTAAGTGCTTCCTTGTTGGGGTACAAATCAGAGCTATTTCTTCTTTCTGCATTTCTACAAATGTTACATAGCTACTTGTCCCAAGATGAGGTGCATTTCAAAATTGTAAACTGAGCTGGGGATGGATTTCTTTACTCAACAAGATACTTTGATTTGGTGCCACACTATCCATACTCCACCAAATGCACTTTCTGGTAACTAAAGCAGTAAGTGCTTTCTTGTTGTAGTATGGATACGTGGAAAACACCCACAAATAACAAAACAGAAACACAGAAGCATCTCAAGATATTTCCTTTCATTCCTTTCTGTGTTAGTTGAGCCGTCTATTCTACAAGTAAAGACTGCTACAGTGTCTGCAAAAATTAGCCAGTATTTTCTTATTGGGTTAGATTAACTGTTACCAGTCAGGTTGATATGGGGGATCTGTTGTGTATTAGATTTTTTACAGTGCTGAAGGATCACCATCACATAGGTATGCTCATGCAATTTCTGTAGCCCATGCTTCTGATGTCTGATGAGCACTGTGAAGAACAGGCTGTTCAAAATGTTACCATTGTTTCCCTTTTTAGTGACCTAAGTTTATCTGCTATTTATATGCTAGATGATACTTTTAGGAAGGCATCCATTCTTTTGCGTACATCTCCAAACCCCAAAAGAGACATTGCCTTTCCTAAAATTAGTGAGGGCATTTTTTCTGTGTCTTATTGAGAAACTCTGACTCACTGAAGATTGCTGATCTCAGTGACATAAAGTTTATTATGCTTCTACTGTCCAGTGACATAAACAGCACACAATTTCAAAGTATCTATCGGTCACTAGAGCTGTGTTTTGATATTAAGTAGATATTAATGATTCAGGTTATATTTTTGATAAGTTATTCTGAGTAATAATTTGAAATAAATCAGTACAAATTAAATATCTTTTGACATCCTAAATTGGTACAACACTATAAGTATGACATTCCGGTCACTTGATGAATTCTGCAACAGAAGGCACTAGCTGTTGTTATTTCACGTAAGAGCTTTCTTGTTGGGAACAAATCAGTGTCATTTCTTAAACATTTCTGATCAAGTGCAATAAACTACAATATCATGCTGGTGAGATGCACACCAGGCTTCATTCTGACATAAGCACTATATATACTTTCGATACCATTTGAGTTTCATATTGGGCTTAACCCTGCTAATAATCTTCACTCTTGAAATGTCCACATCAACAACCTTTGCAAACAAGGACTGATGTTTTATTGCTAGCTGTCCTGAGATGTGTAGCGCATTTTAAAATTCCAAAACTTAGTGGGGAGCGGGTTAATTTCTTTTAATCAACAAGATATTTTGATTTGCTGCCACAATATCCATTCGCCACCAATTGCTCTTTCTGGTAAGTAAAGCAGTAAGTGCTTTCTTGCTGGATTGTTTCTTTGCGGAACATACCTATCGATAAAAAAAGAGAAAGATAAAGAATATTAAGATGTTTCCTTTTTCAAAATGGATCATGTGTGACAGAGGGAGCCCTAGTGTACAAGTAAAAGCTGGTGCAGTTTTGGAATTGAAGAAGAAAAAGGTAGCTTTTTCAGAAATGTGTAACAACAGAGTCCTATTTCTCTGAAGGTCTTTTGCCTTACTGCTGCCACTTTATTCATACTCCAATAGAGGCACTACCTGTCTTAAAATTAGTAAGTGCTTTTTTGTTTTGTTAGGAATATGTGTATGTGACCCACTGAGGAAAGCTGAACAGATCTTCTTAACGGTTTCTTTAAAACTTTGAATATCAGGTGGCCTAAATTGATCCAGTAGCAGAAGTATGATTTCTGTCCCTTGATGAGTACTGCAACAGTAGGCACTAGCTGTTTTTATTTCAAGTAAGTGCTTCCTTGTTGGGGTACAAATCAGAGCTATTTCTTCTTTCTGCATTTCGTGGCAATGGCAGTAAACTACAATATCAAGCTGTGGTGATCGATACCAGGTTTCAGCCTGACATGAGCACTATGCTTATCTTCAAAACAGTAAGTGCTTTATGTTGGGGCAAAATCTGCTCAGACATTCATCACTCACGAAAATTTAACCATCTATAACTGTGTCCAATAACAAATGTTACATGGCTACTAGTCCCTAGATGTGAGGTGCATTTCAAAATTGTACTATTGAGCTGGGGATGGATTTCTTTTACTCAACAAGATACTTTGATTTGGTGCCACACTATCCATACTCCACCAAATGCACTTTCTGGTAACTAAAGCAGTGCTTTCTGTTGGGGTATGAATACGTGAAAACACCAAGTATAACAAAACAAAACACAGAAGCATCTCAAGATATTTCCTTTCTCATTCCTTTCTGTGTGATAGACGGAGCCCTATTCTACAAGTAAAGACTGCTACAGTGTCTGCTAAAATTAGCCAGTATCTTCTTATTGGGTAAGATTATGTGTAACCAGTCAGATTGATATGGGGGATCTGTTGTGTATTAGATTTTTTACAGTGCTGAAGGATCACCATCACATTGGTATGCTCATGCAATTTCTGTAGCCCATGCTTCTGATGTCTGATGAGCACTGTAAAGAACAGGCTGTTCAAAATGTTACCATTGTTTCCCTTTTAAGTGACCTAAGTTTATCTGTTATTTATATGCTGAACGATACTTTTAGGAAGGCATCCATTCTTTTGCGTACATCTCCAAACCCCAAAAGAGACATTGCCTTTCCTATAAATTAGTGAGAGCATTTTTTTCTGTGTCTTATTGAGAGACTCTGACTGTCTGAAGATTGCTGATCTCAGTGACATAAAGTTTATTATGCTTTTACTATCCAGTGACATAAGCGGCACACAATTTCAAAATATCTATCGGTCCCTAGAGCTGTGTTTTGATATTAAGTAGAGATTAATAATTTTGCTTATATTTCTATAAAGTTATTCTGAGTAACAATTTGAAATAAATCAGTACAAATTAAATGTCTTTTGACATCATCACATTACCTCTAATCCTGTGAGCAGATTAGAGGCCCTTGAGAGTGCAGTTGAAGTTGTAAAGTGGTGAGAAAAATGGGAGGGACTACCAACTGCTAGCTGATCAGTTGAAGGTGTAAAGTGGTTAGAAAAGTGGGAGGGACTACCAACTGCCAGCTGATCATTGTAGAATGAAGAGGCCCTATAAGTAGTTCTGGTATAAAACAAGGACCTCAGATCAGTTGGAACACCAACAAGGTCATGAAGGTACACTTTCCTAAAGAGAGACTGCTGAGACATTTTGAAGAAATGAATTTGAAGAGAAATTGTCTGAGGCCAAAGTAAGTTTCTGGCATGTGGTGAGTATTGTAAGACAGGGCACTAGCTGTTCAAGTTTCCAGTAAATGGTTTCTTGCTGTTGTACAGATCAGAGGCAAAGTTTCTTTTAGAAATTTGGTCACCTGAAATGAACAACAATTTCAAAATGAGGGAATATACTCCAGTTTTCATCTTGACATGCTGAGCTACAAAACAGTAAATGCTTTATGTTGGGGAAACTCTGCTACAGAATTCTTCTCATTTAAAGCAATAGCAATTATAACATATATGTTCCATATCAAATATTATATCCTTGGTGCTGCCATAGTCTAGAAAGATTGTATAAAAATTCAAACTCGGTTAGGAGTAAATGAAGATGTAGCTATTTATAGCTTAATAACACTGAAAGGGTTTCAAAATGCCATGTGCAAGAATATGGTATGAATATGTGAATGTGTCCCACCGAAGATAGAGGAATTGATTTTCTGTAGGGTTTCTTTGATACTTTGACTATCAGGTGGCCTAAATTGGTACAACACTATAAGTATGACATTCCGGTCACTTTATGAATTCTGCAACAGAAGGCACTAGCTGTTGTTATTTCTCGTAAGAGCTTTCTTGTTGGGGAACAAATCAGTGTCATTTCTTTAACATTTCTGATCAAGTGCAATAAACTACAATATCATGCTGGTGAGATGCACACCAGGCTTCATCCTGACATAAGCACTATATATACTTTATATACCATTTGAGCTTCATATTGGGCTTAACCCTGCTAATAATCTTCACTCTTGAAATGTCCACATCAACAACCTTTGCAAACAAGGACTGATGTTTTATTGCTAGCTGTCCTGAGATGTGTAGCGCATTTTAAAATTCCAAAACTTAGTGGGGAGCGGGTTAATTTCTTTTAATCAACAAGATATTTTGATTTGCTGCCACAATATCCATTCGCCACCAATTGCTCTTTCTGGTAAGTAAAGCAGTAAGTGCTTTCTTGCTGGATTGTTTCTTTGCGGAACATACCTATCGATAAAAAAAGAGAAAGAAAAAGAATATTAAGATGTTTCCTTTTTCAAAATGGATCATGTGTGATAGAGGGAGCCCTAGTGTACAAGTAAAAGCTGGCGCAGTTTTGGAATTGAAGAAGAAAAAGGTAGCTTTTTCAGAAATGTGTAACAACAGAGTCCTATTTCTCTGAAGGTCTTTTGCCGTACTGCTGCCACTTTATTCATACTCCAATAGAGGCACTACCTGTCTTAAAATTAGTAAGTGCTTTTTTGTTTTGTTAGGAATATGTGTATGTGACCCACTGAGGAAAGCTGAACAGATCTTCTTAACAGTTTCTTTAAAACTTTGAATATCAGGTGGCCTAAATTGATCCAGTAGCAGAAGTATGATTTCTGTCCCTTGATGAGTACTGCAACAGTAGGCACTAGCTGTTTTTATTTCAAGTAAAGTGCTTGTTGGGCATTCAAATCGAGCTATTTCTTCTTTCTGTATTTCATGACAACAGCAGTAAACTACAATATCAAGCTGTAGTGATCGATACCAGGCTTCAGCCTGACATGAGCACTATGCTTATCTTCAAAACAGTAAGTGCTTTATGTTTGCGTAAATCCTGCTCAGACATTCTTCACTCTCGAAAATGTATCCACCTATAATTGTGTCCAATGACAAATGTTCCATGGCTACTAGTCCCAAGATGTGAGGTGCATTTCAAAATTGTAAAACTGAGCTGGGGATGGATTTCTTTTACTCAACAAGATACTTTGAATTGGTGCCACACTATCCATACTCCACCAAATGCACTTTCTGGTAACTAAAGCAGTAAGTGCTTTCTTGTTGGGGTATGAATACGTGGAAAACACCCACGAATAACAAATCAGAAACACAGAAGCATCTCAAGATATTTCCTTACTCATTCCTTTTTCTGTGTGATAGACGGAGCCCTATTCTACAAGTAGAGACTGCTACAGTGTCTGCTAAAATTAGCCAGTATTTTCTTATTGGGAAAGATTAACTGTTACCAGTCAGGTTGATATGGGGGATCTGTTGTGTATTAGATTTTTTACAGTGCTGAGGGATCACCATCACATAGGTATGCTCATGCAATTTCTGTAGCCCATGCTTCTGATGTCTGATGAGCACTGTGAAGAACAGGCTGTTAAAAATGATACCTTTGTTTCCCTTTTTAGTGACCTATGTTTATCTGCTATTTATATGCTACATGATATTTTTAGGAAGGCATCCATTCTTTTGCGTACATCTCCAAACCAGAAAAGAGAAATTGCCTTTCCTAAAAATCAGTGAGAGCATTTTTTTCTGTGTCTTATTGAGAGACTCTGACTCTCTGAAGATTGCTGATCTCAGTGACATAACGTTTATTATGCTTTTACTATCCAGTGACATAAACGGCACACAATTTCAAAGTATCTGTCGGTCCATAGAGCTGTGTTTTGATATTAAGTAGAGATTAATAATTCAGGTTATATTTTTGTAAAGTTATTCTGAGTAACAATTTGAAATAAATCACTACAAATTAAATGTCTTTTGACATCATCACATTACCTCTAATCCTGTGAGCTAATTAGAGGCCCTTGAGAGTGTAGTTAAAGCTGTAAAGTGGTGAGAAAAATGGGAGGGACTACCAACTGCTAGCTGATCAGTTGAAGGTGTAAAGTGGTGAGAAAAGTGGGAGGAACTACCAACTGCCAGCTGATCATTGTAGAATGAAGAGGCCCTATAAGTAGTTCTGCTATAAAACAAGGACCTCAGATCAGTTGGAACACCAACAAGGTCATGAAGGTACACTTTCCTCAAGAGAGACTGCTGAGACATTTTGAAGAAATGAATTTGAAGAGAAA
This sequence comes from Neoceratodus forsteri, assembly GCA_016271365.2. Lineage (NCBI taxonomy): Eukaryota > Metazoa > Chordata > Ceratodontiformes > Ceratodontidae > Neoceratodus > Neoceratodus forsteri. Next base: position 7,187,726 of record CM028129.1, read on the forward strand.
TTGTCTGAGGCCAAAGTAAGTTTCTGGCATGTGGTGAGTATTGTAAGACAGGGCACTAGCTGTTCAAGTTTCCAGTAAATGGTTTCTTGCTGTTGTACAGATCAGAGGCAAAGTTTCTTTTAGAAATATGGTCACCTGAAATGAACAACAATTTCAAAATGAGGGAATATACTCCAGTTTTCATCTTGACATGCTGAGTTACAAAACAGTAAATGCTTTATGTTGGGGAAACTCTGCTAGAGAATTCTTCTCATTTAAAGCATTAGCATATATGTTCCATATCAAATATTATATCCCTGGTGCTGCCATAGTCTAGAAAGATTGTATAAAAATTCAAACTCGGCTAGGAGTAAACGAAGATGTAGCTATTTATAGATTAATATCACTGAAAGGGTTTCAAAATGCCATGTGCAAGAATATCAGTGGTATTATCCCTAATAAAAACAAGGGCACTATTATGTTTCTGATTTCTGCTAATTCCTGGTATGTTTACCTTTCTCACAGTAAAGCCTGAAGCCTTCAACAAAAAGACTTGCTCTCAGGAATTAATTAGAAGTAGAGGGCATTCTCAGACTTATGATAGCAGAAATATTTCTGAAATTCATTTGATAGATTTTCTAAGGTAATGAATGAGTTGATCAGAGAGTCAAGATCTATCCGCTTTACATGGCACATTACTATCCAATGTGTAATGGCAATCCCACTTTTGTGAAGACATTATGCAGCGCATGTCACATTATTCAAATTCAATACAGGCACCGCCGAATTAAAATTGGTAAGTGCTTTTGTTGTGGGGTATGAATATGCATGTGTCCCACATTTGGTGATAGAGGAATTGATTTTTCGTAGGGTTTCTTTGATACTTGACTATCAGGTGGCTTAAATTGGTACAACACTATAAGTATGACATTCCTGTCACTTGATGAATACTGCAACAGAAGGTACTAGCTGTTGTTATTTCACATAACTGCTTTCTTGTTGGGGAACAAATCAGTGTCATTTCTTCTTTAACATTTCTGATCAAGTGCACTAAACTACAATATCATGCTGGGGAGATGCACACCAGGCTTCATCCTGACATAAGCCCTATATATACTTTCAATACCATATGATCTTCATATAGGGTTTAACCCTGCTAATAAACTTCACTATTGAAATGTCCACATCTACAACTCGCAATCAAGGACAGATGTTTTATTGCTAGTTGTCCTGAGATGTGTTGCATTTAAAATTCCAAAAACTTAGTGGGGAGGGGTTAATTTCTTTTAATCAACAAGATATTTGATTTGCTCAGACAATATCCATAAAAGCACCAATTGCTTCTTAAATAGTAAAAGCAGTAAGTGCTTTCTTGTTGGATTGTGGCTTTACTGAACACACCTATCGATAAAAAAAGAGAAAGAAAAAGAATGTTAAGATGTTTCCTTTTTCAAAATGGTTCATGTGTGATAGAGGGAGCCCTAGTGTACAAGTAAAAGCTGGTGCAGTTTTGGAAATGAAGAAGAAACAGGTAGCTTTTTCAGAAATGTGTAACAACAGAGTCCTATTTCTCTGAAGGTCTTTTGCCGTACTGCTGCCACTTTATTCATACTCCAATAGAGGCACTACCTGTGTTAAAATTAGTAAGTGCTTTTTTGTTGGGGTAGGAATATGTGTATGTGACCCACTGAGGAAAGCTGAACAGATCTTCTTAATGGTTTCTTTAAAACTTTGAATATCAGGTGGCCTAAATTGATCCAGTAGTAGAAGTATGATTTCTGTCCCTTGATGAGTACTGCAACAGTAGGCACTAGCTGTTTTTATTTCAAGTAAGTGCTTTCTTGTTGGGGTACAAATCAGAGCTATTTCTTCTTTCTGTATTTCAAGGCAATGGCAGTAAACTACAATATCAAGCTGTGGTGATCGATACCAGGTTTCAGCCTGACATGAGCACTATGCTTATCTTCAAAACAGTAAGTGCTTTATGTTCGCGCAAACCCTGCTCAGACATTCTTCACTCTCGAAAATGTATCCACCTATAATTGTGTCCAATGACAAATGTTCCATGGCTACTTGTCCCAAGATGTGAGCTGCATTTCAAAATTGTAAAACTGAGCTGGGGATGGATTTCTTTTACTCAACAAGATACTTTGAATTGGTGCCACACTATCCATACTCCACCAAATGCACTTTCTGGTAACTAAAGCAGTAAGTGCTTTCTTGTTGGCGTATGGATACATTGAACAACTTACCCGAATAACTAAATCAGAAACACAGAGCGCATCTCAAGATATTTCCTTTCTCCATTCCTTTCTTATTGATAGACTGAGCCCTATTCTACAAGTAAAGACTTCTACAGTGTCTGCTAAAGTGTAGCTAGTATTTTCTTATTTGGTAGATTAACTGTTACCAGTCAGGTTGATATGGGATCTTTAGGCCATGGATTTTTACAGTGCTGAGGATCACCATCACATAGGTATGCTCATGCAATTTCTGTAGCCCATGTTTCTGATGTCTGATGAGCACTGTGAAGAACAGGCTGTTAAAAATGATACCTTTGTTTCCCTTTTTAGTGACCTAAGTTTATCTGCTATTTATATGCTAGATGATATTTTTAGGAAGGCATCCATTCTTTTGCGTACATCTCCAAACCAGAAAAGAGAAATTGCCTTTCCTAAAAATTAGTGAGAGCATTTTTTTCTGTGTCTTATTGAGAGACTGTGACTCACTGAAGTTTGCTGATCTCAGTGACATAACGTTTATTATGCTTTTACTATCCAGTGACATAAACGGGACACAATTTCAAAGTATCTGTCGGTCCATAGAGCTGTGTTTTGATATTAAGTAGAGATTAATACTTCAGGTTATATTTTTGTAAAGTTATTCTGAGTAACAATTTGAAATAAATCACTACAAATTAATGTCTTTTGACATCACATTACCTCTAATCCTGTGAGCTGATTAGAGGCCCTTGAAGTGCAGTTAAAGCTGTAAAGTGGTGAGAAAAATGGGAGGACTACCAGCTGCTAGCTGATCAGTTGAAGGTGTAAAGTGGTGAGAAAAGTGGGAGGGACTACCAACTGCCAGCCGATCATTGTAGAATGAAGAGGCCCTATAAGTAGTTCTGCTATAAAACAAGGACCTTAGATCAGTTGGAATACCAACAAGGTCATGAAGGTACACATTCCTCAAGAGAGACTGCTGAGACATTTTGAAGAAATGAATTTGAAGAGAAATTGTCTGAGGCCAAAGTAAGTTTCTGGCATGTGTTGAGTATTGTAAGACAGGGCACTAGCTGTTCCAGAAGTTTCCAGTAAATGGTTTCTTGCTGTTGTCCAGATCAGAGGCAAAGTTTTTTAGAAATTTGGCTCCAATGAATAACAATTTCAAATAGAGGGAATATACTCCAGTTTTCATCTTGACATGCTGAGCTATGTACAGTAAATGCTTTATGTTGGGAAACTCTGCTACAGAATTCTTCTCATTTAAAGCATTAGCAATTGTAACATATATGTTCCCATATCAAATATTATATCCTTGGTGCTGCCATAGTCTAGAAAGATTGTGTAAAAATTCAAACTCGGTTAGGAGTAAATGAAGATGTAGCTATTTATAGCTTAATAACACTGAAAGGGTTTCAAAATGCCATGTGCAAGAATATGGTATGAATATGTGAATGTGTCCCACCGAAGATAGAGGAATTGATTTTCTGTAGGGTTTCTTTGATACTTTGACTATCAGGTGGCCTAAATTGGTACAACACTATAAGTATGACATTCCGGTCACTTGATGAATTCTGCAACAGAAGACACCAGCTGTTGTTATTTCACGTAAGATCTTTCTTGTTGGGGAACAAATCAGTGTCATTTCGTTAACATTTCTGATCAAGGGCAATAAACTACAATATCATGCTGGTGAGATGCACTCGAGGCGTCATCCTGACATAAGCACTATATATACCTTCGATACCATTTGAGCTTCATATTGGGCTTAACCCTGCTTATAATCTTCACTCTTGAAATGTCCACATCAACAACCTTTGCAAACAAGGACTGATGTTTTATTGCTAGCTGTCCTGAGTTGTGTAGCGCATTTTAAAATTCCAAAACTTAGTGGGGAGCGGGTTAATTTCTTTTAATCAACAAGATATTTTGATTTGCTGCCACAATATCCATTCGCCACCAATTGCTCTTTCTGGTAAGTAAAGCATTGGTGGCTTTCTTGCTGGATTGTTTCTTTCTTGGAACATACCTATCGATAAAAAGAGAAGAAAAAGAATATTAAGATGTTTCCTTTTCAAAATGGATCATGTGTGATAGAGGGCCCTAGTGTACAAGTAAAAGCTGGTGCAGTTTTGGAATTGAAGAAGAAAAAGGTAGCTTTTTCAATTGTGTAACAACAGAGTCCTATTTCTCTGAAGGTCTTTTGCCGTGCATTGCTGCCACTTTATTCATACTCCAATAGAGCACTACCTGTCTTAAAATTAGAAAGTGCTTTTTTGTTTTGTTAGGAATATGTGTATGTGACCCGCTGAGGAAAGCTGAACAGATCTTCTTGGTTTTCTTTAAAACTTTGAATATCAGGTGGCTTAATTGATCCAGTAGCTGAAGTATGATTTCTGTCCCTTGATGAGTACTGCAACAGTAGGCACTAGCTGTTTTTATTTCAAGTAAGTGCTTCCTTGTTGGGGTACAAATCAGAGCTATTTCTTCTTTCTGCATTTCGTGGCAATGGCAGTAAACTACAATATCAAGCTGTGGTGATCGATACCAGGTTTCAGCATGACATGAGCACTATGCTTATCTTCAAAACAGTAAGTGCTTCATGTTGGGGCAAAATCTGCTCAGACATTCATCACTCACGAAAATTTATCCTTCTATAACTGTGTCCAATAACAAATGTTACATGGCTACTAGTCCCAAGATGTGAGGTGCATTTCAAAATTGTACTATTGAGCTGGGGATGGATTTCTTTTACTCAACAAGATACTTTGATTTGGTGCCACACTATCCATACTCCACCAAATGCACTTTCTGGTAACTAAAGCAGTAAGTGCTTTCTTGTTGGGGTATGAATACGTGGAAAACACCAACGAATAACAAAACAGAAACACAGAAGCATCTCAAGATATTTTCTCATTCCTTTCTGTGATGAACTAGGCCTTATTCTACAAGTAAAGACTGCTACAGTGTCTGCTAAAATTAGCCAGTATTTTCTTATTGGGTAAGATTATGTGTAACCAGTCAGATTGATATGGGGGATCTGTTGTGTATTAGATTTTTTACAGTGCTGAAGGATCACCATCACATTGGTATGCTCATGCAATTTCTGTAGCCCATGCTTCCGATGTCTGATGAGCACTGTGAAGAACAGGCTGTTCAAAATGTTACCATTGTTTCCCTTTTAAGTGACCTAAGTTTATCTGTTATTTATATGCTAAACGATACTTTTAGGAAGGCATCCATTCTTTTGCGTACATCTCCAAACCCCAAAAGAGACATTGCCTTTCCTATAAATTAGTGAGAGCATTTTTTTCTGTGTCTTATTGAGAGACTCTGACTCTCTGAAGATTGCTGATCTCAGTGACATAAAGTTTATTATGCTTTTACTATCCAGTGACATAAGCGGCACACAATTTCAAAATATCTATCGGTCCCTAGAGCTGTGTTTTGATATTAAGTAGAGATTAATAATTTTGCTTATATTTTTATAAAGTTATTCTGAGTAACAATTTGAAATAAATCAGTACAAATTAAATGTCTTTTGACTTCATCACATTACCTCTAATCCTGTGAGCAGATTAGAGGCCCTTGAGAGTGCAGTTGAAGCTGTAAAGTGGTGAGAAAAATGGGAGGGACTACCAACTGCTAGCTGATCAGTTGAAGGTGTAAAGTGGTTAGAAAAGTGGGAGGGACTACCAACTGCCAGCTGATCATTCTAGAATGAAGAGGCCCTATAAGTAGTTCTGGTATAAAACAAGGACCTCAGATCAGTTGGAACACCAACAAGGTCATGAAGGTACACTTTCCTAAAGAGAGACTGCTGAGACATTTTGAAGATGAATTTGAAGAAAGTTGTCTGAGGCCAAGTAAGTTTCTGGCATGTGGTGAGTATTGTAAGACGGGGCACTAGCTGTTCAAGTTTCAGTAAATGGTTTCTTGCTGTTGTACAGATCAGAGGAAGTTTCTTTTAGAAATTTGGTCACCTGAAATGAACAACAATTTCAAAATGAGGGAATATGCTCCAGTTTTCATCTTGACATGCTGAGCTACAAAACAGTAATTGCTTTATGGTGGGGAAACTCTGCTGTGAATTCTTCTCATTTAAAAGCAATAGCATTATAACATATATGTTCCATATCAAATATTATATCCTTGGTGCTGCCATAGTCTAGAAAGATTGTATAAAAATTCAAACTCGGTTAGGAGTAAATGAAGATGTAGCTATTTATAGCTTAATAACACTGAAAGGGTTTCAAAATGCCATGTGCAAGAATATGATATGAATATGTGAATGTGTCCCACTGAAGATAGAGGAATTAATTTTCTGTAGGGTTTCTTTGATACTTTGACTATCAGGTGGCCTAAATTGGTACAACACTATAAGTATGACATTCCGGTCACTTGATGAATTCTGCAACAGAAGGCACTAGCTGTTGTTATTTCACGTAAGAGCTTTCTTGTTGGGGAACAAATCAGTGTCATTTCTTTAACATTTCTGATCAAGTGCAATAAACTACAATATCATGCTGGTGAGATGCACACCAGGCTTCATCCTGACATAAGCACTATATATACTTTCGATACCATTTGAGCTTCATATTGGGCTTAACCCTGCTAATAATCTTCACTCTTGAAATGTCCACATCAACAACCTTTGCAAACAAGGACTGATGTTTTATTGCTAGTTGTCCTGAGATGTGTGGGCTTGTTTTAAAATTCCAAAACTTAGTGGGGGCGGGTTAATTTCTTTTAATCAACAAGATATTTTGATTTGCACAATATCCATTTCATACCAATTGCTCTTTCTAGTAGAAATGAAACGGTAAATTAACTTTCTTGCTGGATTGTTTCTTTGCGGAACATTCCTATCGATAAAAAAAGAGAAAAGAATATTAAGATGTTTTTCAAATGATCATGTGATAGAGGATTCTAGTGTACAAGTAAGCTGGTGCAGTTTTGGAATTGAAGAAGAAACAGTATTTTTCAGAAATGTAACAACAGTGTCCTATTTCTCTGAGGGTCTTTGCCGTACTGCTGCCACTTTATTCTTACTCCAATAGGCACTACCTGTGTTAAAATTAGTAAGTGCTTTTGTTGGGGTAGGAATATGTGTATGTGACCCACTGAGAAAGCTGGACAGATCTTCAACGGTTTCTTTAAAACTTTGAATATCAGTTGGCCCAATTGATCCATTAGTGAAGTATGATTTCTGTCCTTGATGAGTACTGCAACAGTAGGCACTAGTGTTTTATTTCAAGTGAGTGCTTCGTTGTTTTTTTTAGTGAGCTATTCTTCTTGCATTTCTGTTGGAGTAAACTACAATGTCAAGCTGGTGATCTATACTAGGTTTCAGCTCATGAGCACTATGCTTTCTTCAAAACAGTAAGGCTTTATGTTGGGGCAAACTTGCCAGACATTCTCTCTCAAAATGTACTATTTATAATGTGTCCAGTGGATACATGGCTACTTGTTCCAAGATGTGGTGTATTTCAAATTGTACTGCTGACAGATTTCTTTTACTCAACAAGATACTTTGATTTGGTGCCACACTATCCATACTCCACCAAATGCACTTTCTGGTAAGTAAAGATAAGTTTTTTCTGGATTGTTTCTTTCTGAACATACCTGATAAAAAGAGAAAGGTTATTAAGATGTTTTTTCAAAATGGATCATGTGTGATAGAGGCCCTAGTGTACAAGTAAAAGCTGGTTTGTTTTGAGTTGAAGAAGAAGCTTTTCAGAAATGTAACAACAGTGTTCTATTTCTCTGAAGGTCTTTTGCTGTACTGCTGCCACTTATTCATGCTCCAATGAGGCACTACCTGTGTTAAATTAGTGCTTTTTTGTTGGGGTATTAATATGTGTGTGTGACCCACTGAGGAAGCTGAATGATCTTCTTAATGGTTCTTTAAAACTTTGAATATCGTTGGCCTAAGTTGATACAGTGGTTAGTATGATTTCTGTCCTTGATGAGTACTGCAACAGTAGGCACTAGCTGTTTTTATTTCAAGTAAGTGCTTTGTTGGGTGCAAATCAGGCTATTTTTCTTTCTGCATTTCATAGCAACGGCAGTAAACTACAATATCAAGCTGTGGTGATCGATGCCAGGTTTCAGCCTGACGTGGGACTATGCTTATCTTCAAACAGTAAGTGCTTTATTTTGGGGCAAGTCCTGCTCAGACATTCTTCACTCGTCAATGTATCCATTATAACTGTGCCATAACAATGTTACATGGCTACTTGTCCCAAGATGTGAGGTGCATTTCAAATTGTACTACTGAGCTGGGGATGGATTTCTTTTACTCAACAAGATATTGTTTTGGGCCACACTATCCATACCCACCAAATGCTTTCTGGTAACTAAAGCAGTGCTTTGTTGGGTATGGATACGTGGAAGCACTCAGTTATCAATATGAGAAACACAGAGAAGCATCTCAGATATTTCCTTTCTGTGTGATGACGGAGCCTATTCTCCAAGTAAAGACTACAGTGTCTGCTTGAGTTAGGGTTCTTTGGGTAAGATTATGTTACCAGTCGATGGATATGGGATCTGTTGTATTAGATTTTTACAGTGCTGAAGGATACCATCACATTGGTAAGCTCATGCAATTTCTGTAGCCCATGTCGATGTCTGATGAGCACTGTGAAGAACAGGCTGTTCAAAATGTTACCATTGTTTCTTTAGTGACCTAAGTTTATCTGCTATTTATATGCTGATGATATTTTTAGAAGGCATCCATTCTTTGCGTACATCTCAAACCCCAAAAAGACATTGCCTTCCTTAAAATTAGTGAGGGCATTTTTCTGTGTCTTATTGAGAACTCTTTGCCTGAATTGCTGATCTCAGTCATAAGTTATTATGCTTTTGTCCAGTGACATAAACAGCACGTTCAAAGTATCTATCGGTCCTAGGCTGTGTTTTGATATATAGATATTAATTCAGGTTATATTTTTGTTAAGTTATTATGAGTAAAAATTTGAAATAAATCAGTACAAATTAAATGTCTTTTGACATCTCCACATTACCTCTAATCCTGTGAGCAGATTAGATGCCCTTGAGAGTGCAGTTGAAGCTGTAAAGTGGTGAGAAAAATGGGAGGGACTACCAACTGCTAGCTGATCAGTTGAAGGTGTAAAGTGGTGAGAAAAGTGGGAGGGACTACCAACTGCCAGCTGATCATTGTAGAATGAAGAGGCCCTATATGTAGTTCTGCTATAAAGTAAGGACCTCAGATCAGTTGGAACACCAACAAGGTCATGAAGGTACACTTTCCTCAAGAGAGACTGCTGAGACATTTTGAAGAAATGAATTTGAAGAGAAATTGTCTGAGGCCAAAGTAAGTTTCTGGCATGTGTTGAGTATTGTAAGACAGGGCACTAGCTGTTCAAGTTTCCAGTAAATGGTTTCTTGTTGTTGTACAGATGAGAGGCAAAGTTTCTTTTAGAAATTTGGTCACCTGAAATGAACAACAATTTCAAAATGAGGGAATATACTCCAGTTTTCAACTTGACATGCTGAGCTACAAAATAGTAAATGCTTTATGTTGGGGAAATTCTGCTAGAGAATTCTTCTCATTTAAAGCATTAGCATATATGTTCCATATCAAATATTATATCCTTGGTGCTGCCATAGTCTAGAAAGATTGTATAAAAATTCAAACTCGGCCTAGGAGTAGCAAAGATGTAGCTATTTATAGATTAATATCACTGAAAGGGTTTCAAAATGCCATGTGCAAGAATATCAATGGTATTATCCTAATAAAACAAAAAGGGCACTATTATGTTTCTGATTTCTAAATTCCTGGTATGTTTCCTTCCTCTGAAAATCAAAGCCTGAAGCCTTCAACAAAAAAAGACTTGTACTCTCAGGAATTAATAGAAGTATGGGGACATTCTCAGACTTATGATAGCAGAAATATTTCTGAAATTCATTTGATAGATTTTCTAAGGTAATGAATGAGTTGATCAGAGAGTCAAGATCTAATCGCTTTTACAGTGGCACATTACTATCCAATGTGTAATGGCAAGGTCCCACTTTTGTGAAGACATTATGCAGCGCTGATGTCACATTATTCAAACTCCAATACAGGCACTGCCTGAATTAAAATTGGTAAGTGCTTTTTTGTTGGGGTATGAATATGTGAATCTGTCCCACCGAGGATAGAGGAATTGATTTTCTGTAGGGTTTCTTTGATACTTTGACTATCAGGTGGCTTAAATTGGTACAACACTATAAGTATGACATTCCTGTCACTTGATGAATACTGCAACAGAAGGTACTAGCTGTTGTTATTTCACATAAGTGCTTTCTTGTTGGGGAACAAATCAGTGTCATTTCTTCTTTAACATTTCTAATCAAGTGCAATAAACTACAATATCATGCTGGGGAGATGCACACCAGGCTTCATCCTGACATAAGCACTATATATACTTTCAATACCATATGAGCTTCATATAGGGTTTAACCCTGCTAATAATCTTCACTATTGAAATGTCCACATCTAAAACCTTTGCAGTCAAGGACAGATGTTTTATTGCTAGCTGTCCTAAGATGTGTAGCACATTTTAAAATTCCAAAACTTAGTGGGGAGAGGGTTAATTTCTTTTTAATCAACAACATATTTTGATTTGCTGAGACAATATCCATACGCCACCAATTGCTCTTTCTGGTAAGTAAAGCAGTAAGTGCTTTATTGCTGGATTGTGGCTTTACTGAACACACCTATCGATAAAAAAAGAGAAAGAAAAAGAATGTTAAGATGTGTCCTTTTTCAAAATGGATCATGTGTGATAGAGGGAGCCCTAGTGTACAAGTAAAAGCTGGTGCAGTTTTGGAATTGAAGAAGAAACAGGTAGCTTTTTCAGAAATGTGTAACAACAGAGTCCTATTTCTCTGAAGGTCTTTTGCCGTACTGCTGCCACTTTATTCATACTCCAATAGAGGCACTACCTGTGTTAAAATTAGTAAGTGCTTTTTTGTTTTGGTAGGAATATGTGTATGTGACCCACTGAGGAAAGCTGAACAGATCTTCTTAACGGTTTCTTTAAAACTTTGAATATCAGGTGGCCTAAATTGATCCAGTAGTAGAAGTATGATTTCAGTCCCTTGATGAGTACTGCAACAGTAGGCACTAGCTCTTTTGATTTCGAGTAAGTGCTTTCTTGTTGGGGTACAAATCAGAGCTATTTCTTCTTTCTGTATTTCATGACAACGGCAGTAAACTACAATATCAAGCTGGGGTGATCGATACCAGGTTTCAGCCTGACATGAGCACTATGCTTATCTTCAAAACAGTAAGTGCTTTATGTTCGCACAAATCCTGCTCAGACATTCTTCACTCTCGAAAATGTATCCACCTATAACTGTGTCCAATGACAAATGTTACATGGCTACTTGTCCCAAGATGTGAGGTGCATTTCAAAATTGTAAAACTGAGCTGGGGATGGATTTCTTTTACTCAACAAGATACTTTGATTTGGTGCCACACTATCCATACTCCACCAAATGCACTTTCTGGTAACTAAAGCAGTAAGTTGCTTATACAGTGAGGGTATGGATACGTGGAAAACACCCACGAATAACAAAACAGAAACACAGAAGCATCTCAAGATATTTCCTTTCTCATTCCTTTCTGTGTGTTAGACGGAGCCCTATTCTACAAGTAAAGACTGCTACAGTGTCTGCAAAAATTAGCCAGTATTTTCTTATTGGGTTAGATTAACTGTTACCAGTCAGGTTGATATGGGGGATCTGTTGTGTATTAGATTTTTTACACTGCTGAAGGATCACCATCACATAGGTATGCTCATGCAATTTCTGTAGCCCATGCTTCTGATGTCTGACGAGCACTGTGAAGAACAGGCTGTTCAAAATGTTACCATTGTTTCCCTTTTTAGTGACCTAAGTTTATCTGCTATTTATATGCTAGATGATACTTTTAGGAAGGCATCCATTCTTTTGCGTACATCTCCAAACCCCAAAAGAGACATTGCCTTTCCTAAAAATTAGTGAGGGCATTTTTTCTGTGTCTTATTGAGAAACTCTGACTCACTGAAGATTGCTGATCTCAGTGACATAAAGTTTATTATGCTTCTACTGTCCAGTGACATAAACAGCACACAATTTCAAAGTATCTATCGGTCACTAGAGCTGTGTTTTGATATTAAGTAGAGATTAATGATTCAGGTTATATTTTTGATAAGTTATTCTGAGTAATAATTTGAAATAAATCAGTACAAATTAAATATCTTTTGACATCCTAAATTGGTACAACACTATAAGTATGACATTCCGGTCACTTGATGAATTCTGCAACAGAAGGCACTAGCTGTTGTTATTTCACGTAAGAGCTTTCTTGTTGGGTAACAAATCAGTGTCATTTCTTAAACATTTCTGATCAAGTGCAATAAACTACAATATCATGCTGGTGAGGATACACCGAAGCTTCATTCTGACACAAGCACTATATATACTTTCGATACCATTTTGAGTTTCATATTGGAAACCAACCCTGCTAATAATCTTCACTCTTGAAATGTCCACATCAACAACCTTTACAACAAGGACTGATGTTTTATTGCTAGCTGTCCTGAGATGTGTAGCGCATTTTAAAATTCCAAAACTTAGTAGGGGCGGGTTAATTTCTTTTAATCAACAAGATATTTTGATTTGCTGCCACAATATCCACATACACCAATTGCTCTTTCTAGTAAGTAAAGCAGTAAGTGCTTTCTTGCTGAATTATTTCTTCACCGGAACATACCTATACGATAAAAAAGAAAAGATAAAGAATATTAAGATGTTTCCTTTTCAAAATGGATCATATGTGACAGAGGGGCCTAGTGTACAAGTAAAAGCTGGTGCAATTTGGAATTGAAGAAGAAAAAGGTAAGCTTTTCAGAAATGTATAACAACAAGTCCTATTTCTCTGAAGGTCTTTTGCCATTACTGCTGCCACTTTATTCATACTCAATAGAGGCACTACCTGTATCTTAAAATTAGTAAGTACTTTTTACCTTTGTTAGGAATATGTATGTGACCCAACTGAGGAAAGCCGAACAGACCTTCTTAACGGTTTCTTTAAAACTTTGAATATCAGGTGGCCTACAATTGATCCAATAGCTAGAAGTATGATTTCTGTCCCTTGATAGTGCTGCAACAATGGGCACTAGCTGTTGTTTTATTTCAAATAAGTGCTTCCTTGTTGGGGTACAAATCAGGCTATTTCTTCTTTCTGCATTTCGTGGCAATGGCGATAAACTACAATATCAGCTGTGGTGATCGATACAGGAATATTTGACTGAACATATACTAATGCTTTAAATGAAGGAATTCTCTAAGAGTTTCCCCAACATAGCATTTACTGTTTTGTAGCTCAACATCAAGATGAAAACTGGAGTAGATTCCTCGTTTGAAATTGTTGTTTTCAGGTGACTAAATTTCTAAAAGAAACTTTCGTCTGATCTGTACAACAACAAACGCATTACTGAGCAGACGCTAGTGCCAATCTTCAATACTCAACCATGCAGAAACTTACTTTGGCCTCAGACAATTTCTCTTAAAGTCATTTCTTCAAAATATCAGCAGTCTCTCTTGAGGAAAAGTATTCAGAAGCCTTGGTGTTCAGCAGTCTAGTCCTTGCTGCTTAGAACTGCCCATAGGGGACCTCTTCGTTCTACAATGATCAGCTGGCAGTTGGTGATCCCTCCACTTTTCTTACCACTTTACACCTTCAGCGATCAGCTAGCAGTTGGTAGTCCTCCATTTCTCACACTTTACAGCTTCAGCTGCTCTCAGACCTCTAATCTGCTCACAGGATTAGGGATAATGAAGATGTAAAAAGACATTTAATTTGTACGGTTATTTCAAATTGTTACTCAGAATAACTTTACAAAATATAACCTAAATTAATCTCTACTTAATATAAAAACACAGCTCTAGGGACGATGAACTAGAAATTGACTGCAACATGTCACTGGATAGTAAAACATAATAACTTTAGTCACTGAGATCAGCAATCTGGTGAATCAGAATCTCAATAAACAAAGAAAAAATGCTCTCACTAATTTATAGGAAGGCAATGTCTCTTTTGGGGTTTGGAGATGTCACAAAAGACAGATGCAACCAAAAAGTATCATCTAGCATATAAATAACAGATAAACATAGGTCACTAAACAGAAACAATGCAAATTTGAACACCTGTTCTTCAGTGCTCATCAGACATCAAACATGGGCTACGAAATTGCATGCGCATACCAACGATGGTGATCCTTCAGCACTAAAATCTAATACAACAGATCCCCTTATCAATCACTGATAACACTTAATAACAAAATACTGGCTGTTTAGCAACCTGTAGCAGTCTTCAGCACGAACAGGGCTCTATCTATAACACAGAAAAGGAATGAGAAATATCTTAGAGATGCTTCTGTGTTTCTGTTTCATACCGTGGGATTTCCAGTATCCATACCAACAAAAGCACCTGCTTTAGTTACGAAAGTGTGGTGATATGGATATTAGCAACACAAATCAAGTATCTTGTTGGTAAAATCCATCCCAGCTCAGTGTACAATTTGAAATGCACCTCATCTTGGACAAACCATATAGTTGTCGTGGACACAATTATAGTGGATACATTTTCAGTGAAGAATGTCACAACAAGTTTTCCAACATAAAGCACTTACTGTTTGAAGATAAACAGAGTACTCGGACGGCTGAAATCTGGTGTGATCAACAGATTGATAACAGTTTACGTTGCCATGAAATGCAGAAAGAGAAATAGCTCTGATTTACCCCAACAAGGCACTTACCGAAATAAAACAGCTAGTGCCTACATTGCAGTACTCTCAGGGACGAAATCATACTTCTACTAATGGATCATTAGGCCACCTGATATTCAGTTTTAAAAAACCGTTAAGAAGATCTGTTCAGCTTTCCTCAGTGGTCACATACACCCCAACAAACCTTACTAATTTACTGGTGATGCCTCTATTGGTATATGAATAAAGTGGCAGCAGTCTGACAAAAGACCTTCAAATAGGACTCTGTTGTTACACATTTCTGAAAAAGCTACCTGTTTCTTCTTCAATTTCAAAACTACCAGATTGCTTGTACACTAGGGCTCCTCTATCCATGATCCATTTGAAAAAGAAACATCTTAATATTCTTTTCTTTCTCATTTTATCGTTAGGTGTGTTCCATAAGCCACAATCAGCAAGCACTTACTACTTTACACCAGAAAAAAACTGGTGGCGTATGTTATTGTAACGTAAATCAAATAGCCTCCCAGCATGATATTATAATTGCACATGATCAAATGTTAAAGAGGAAATAACACGATTGTAAACAAAGCACCACGTGAAATATCAAATGGTATCTGCTTTTGCAATTCATAAGTAGGAATGTCATACTTATATGTTGTACCAATTAAGCCACCTGATGGTCAAAGTACCAAGAAACCCTACAGAAAATCAATTCCTCTATCCTCGGTGGGACACATTCACATATTCATACCCCAACAAAAGCACTTGCAATTTTAATTCGGGCAGTGCCAATATTGGAGTTTGGATAATGTATCAAAGCGCTTAATAATGTCTTCACAAGTAGGTTGCATTACACATTAGATAGTAGTAATGCCTATAGCAATAGTCGACTCTCAGATCAACTCATTCATTACATGAAAATCTATCAAATGAATTTCAGAAATATTTCTGCTATATAAAGTGACAATGCTACCTGTAATTCCTCAAGTACAAGTCTTTTTTCGTTGAAGAAAACAGACTTCGATTTTCAGAGTTAAACATACAGGGTGCTTGAAATCAAACATAAAATAGTAGCGCACTATGTCTTTTTATTGGGGGTAACACAACTGATATTCTTGCATGGCATTTGAAACCCTTTCAGTGTTATTAAGCTACTAGCTACATCTTCATTTCTCTAGCGAGTTTAATTTTTCATCTTTCTAGTCTATGGCAGCACAAGGATATAATATTTGGTATGGAACATATATGCTAATGCTTTAAATAGAAGAATCTCTAGCAGAGTTTCCAACATAAAGCATTTACTGTTTTGTAGCTCAACATGTCAAGATGAAAACTGGGTGGATTCCCTCATTTTGAATTGTTGTTCATTTCAGATGACCAAATTTCAAAAACTTTAGTCTGATCTGTACAACAACAAAAACCATTACTGGAAACTTGAACAGCTAGTACCTGTCTTACAATACTCAACAGAAACACTTTGACCTCAGACATTTCAAATTCATTTCTTCAAAATGTACACAGTCTCTCTTGAGAAAGTGTACCATCACATTATTGGTGTCAAACAATCTGAGGTCCTTGCTTTATAGCAGAACTACTTAAAGCCTCTTCATTCTTCAATGATCAGCTGGCAGTTGGTAGTCCCTCACTTTTCTCACCCTTTACACCTTCAACTGATCAATGATTGGAAATCCTCCATTTTCTCACCACTTTACAGCTTCAGCTGCACTCTCAAGGTCTCAATGTCCAGGATTAAGTAAGGTGGAGATGTAAGACATTTAATTTGAACTGGTTATTTAAATTTACTCAGAATAATAAAAATATAACAAATTGTCTCTACTTAATATCAAAACACAGCTCTAGGGACGATAGATACTTTGGTGTGCCGCTTATGTCACTGGATAGTAAAAGCATAATAAACTTTAAGTCACTGAGATCAGCAATCAGTGGTCGAGTGCTCAATAAGACAAAGAAAAAAAAATGCTCTCACTAATTTACAGGAAAGGCAATGTCTCTTTTGGGGTTTGAGATGTCAAAAAATGGATGCCTTCCTAAAGCATCATCTAACATATAAATAGCAGATAAACATAGGTCACTAAACAGAAACAAATGCTAACATTTGAACAGCCTGTTCTTCAAAGTACTCATCAGACATCAGAAGCATGGGCTACAGAAATTGCATGAGCAACCAATGTAGTGATCCTGCAGCACCAAAAAAATAATACACAACGTCCCTTATCAATCGATAGTACCAGTATACAAGAAAATACTGGCTAATTTTAGCAGACACTGTAGTCTTTACTTATTGAATAAGACTCTATCTATAAAAGAAAAGAATGAGAAAAGATTCTTGAGATGCTTCTGTGTTTCAGTTCATATTCGACGGTGTTTCACGTCCATACCAACAAAAGCACTTACTGCTTTAGTTACCAGAAAGTGCATTTGGTGGAGTATGGATAATAGCGCAAATCAAGTATCTTGACGGTAAAAATCCATCCAGCTCAGTAATACAATTTTGAAATACCTCACTTTGGGACAAGTAGCCATATAAAATTGTCATTGGACACAATTAGATGGATACATTTCCAGTGAAGAATGTCTGACAAGTTTTCCCCAACACGAGCCTTACTGTTTTGAAGATAACATAGTGCTTGTATAACAAAACTGGTATGGATCAACAACTTGATATTGTAGTTTACTGCGTTGCCATAAATACGAAAGAAAATAGCTCTGATTGTACCCCAACAAGAGCATGCGAAATAAAACGCTAGTACCTACTGTTGCCATCTCATCAAGGGAAATCATCTTCTACTGGATCAATTTAGGCCACCTGATATTCAAAGCTTTAAAGAAACACGTTAAGAAAGATCTGCTAAACACAGTGGGTCACATGCACATATTCTACCCCAACAAAAAAGCACTTTACTAATTTTAACACAGTGGTACTCTGTTAGATATGAATAAAGTGGCAATCTGACAAAGACTTCAAGCCACATTATTACACATTTCTGAAAAAGCTACCTGTTCTTCAATTCAAAACTGCCAGCTACTTGTACCTAGAACTCCTCTATCACACAGATTCATTTGAAAACAACAGCTACATTCTTTTCTTTCTCTTTTTATCGATGGTGTGTTCCATAAACACAATAACCAAAGCACTTACTGCTTTACTTACCAGAAAAACTGGTGGCATATGGATATTGTTACAGCAAACAAAATATCATTGATTAAAATTAACCTCTCCACTAAGTTTGGAATTTTAAAATCATACATCTAGGACTAGTTATAAAACATCTGTCCTTGGTGCTTTGGTTTTGATATGGACATTTCAAAGTGAAGAATATTAAGAGTTAAACCCAATATAACTCTATGGTATTGAAAGTATATATAGTGTATATTAGGATGAAGCCTGGTGCATCTAGCATGATATTGGTTATTATCTTGATCAGAAATCTTAAGAAAAATAACCGATTGTACCCCAACGAAAGCACTTACTTGAAATAACAACAGCTAGTGCTTCTGTTGCAGTATTCATCAAGTGCGAGATGTCATACTTATGTGTTATACCAATTTAAGCCACTGATAGTCAAAGTATCGAAACCCTACAGAAAATCAATTCCTCTATCCTCGGTGGGACATTCATATTCATACCCCAACAAAAAGCACAAATTTAATTCAGGCATGTTATTGATTTGAATAATGAACATCAGCCTACATAATGTCTTCCAAACGTGGTACCTTGCCATTACATTGGATAATGTGTGCCACTGTAAAAACGGATAATCTTGACTCTGTGATCAACTCATTATTACCTAGAAAATCCATCAAACAATTTCAAAATACTGCTGCTATCACAAATCTGAGAATGTCGTACTTCTATTAATTCCTGATAGTACAAGCCTTTTTTTGTTGGAAGCTTCGAACTTTAATTTCAGGAAGGTAAACATACCAGGAATTAGCGAAATCGAAACATAAATAGTGCCGCACGACAACAGGGGATAATACAATGATATTCACACATGGCATTTTGAAACCTTTTCGGTGATATTATGCTATAAATAACATCTTGGTTTACTCTAACTTCCGAGTTTTAATTTTATACAATCTTTCCTGAGCTATGGCAGCACCAAGGATATAATATTTGATATGGAACATATATGCTAATGCTTTAAATGGAGGAAGAATTCTCTAGCAGGTTTCCCCAACATAAAGCATTTACTGTTCTAATAGCTCAGCATGTCAAGATGAAAACTAGGTATATTCGCCCTCATTTTTGAAATTGTTATTCATTTCAGGCAAACACAAAAGAAACTTTGCTGCATCTGTACAACAACAAAAACCATTTACTGAAACTTGAACAGCTAGTGCCCTGTCTTCAATATTCTCAACATACCAAAACTTACGGCCTCAGACAATTTCTTCAAATTATTTCTTAAATATATAGCAGTCTCTTGAGAGAGTACCCTTCACTGACCTTCTTGGTGTTCCAACTGATCTGAGGTCCTTGCTTTAGCAAATATATAAGACCTCTTCATTCTAATGATCAGCTGACGGTGGTAGTCCTCCCTTTCTCCACTTTCACCTTCAACTGATCAACAAAAGTTGGTAGTCCTCCTTTTCTCACACTTTACAGCTTCAGCTGCACTCTCAGGAATATAATCTGCTCACAGGGTTAGAGGTAATGTAAGAATGTCAGACATTTAATTGCGATTTATTTCAAGTATTCTCCAAGTCTTTATAAAAATATAACCTAAATTATTAATCTACTTAATATCAAAACACAGCTCTAGGGCAGATAGATACTTTGAAGTGTGTGCGCTTATGTATGGATAGTAAAGCATAATAAGCTTTATGTCCTGGATCACCAATCTTCAGAGTCAGAATCTCAATAAGACAAAAATCTCTCACTAATTTTGAAGGCAATGTCTCTTTTGAGACTTTGGGTGTGCACCAAAAAATGGATGCCTTCCTAAAATGTCGTTAACATATAAATAGCAGATAAACTTGATTCACTAAAAGAGTAATAAACATTAATTTGAACAACCTATTCTTCAGATGCTCATCAGACATCGAAGCATGAGCTACAGAAATTATGACACCAATGTGATAGTGATCCTTCAACTATAAAAATCTATACAACAGATCCCCCATATCAATCTGACTGTTAACACTTAATCACAATAAAAATACTGGCTAATTTTAGCAGACACTGTAGCAGTCTTCTTGTAGAATAGGGCTCGTATATCACACAGAAAAGAATGAAAAATAGTTGAGATGCTTCTATGTTTCTGTTTGTTATTCGTTAATTAACACGTATCCCCCCAACAAGCACTTACTGCTTTAGTCAACAGAAAGTGCATTTGGTGGAGTATGGATAGTGTAACAAATCAAAGTATCTTGTTGAGTAAGAAATAAAGCCCAATAGTACAATTTTAAAATGCACCTCATCTTAGGACAAGTAGCATGTAACATTGTCGTGGACACGTTACAATGGATACATTTCAAAGTGAAGAATATCTAACAAGATTTGCCCTAACATAAAGCACTTACAGTTTTGAAGATAAGCAAAGTGCTCAAGGCGACTGAAATCTGGTATCAATCACCACAACGTGTATAGTTTACCGTTGCCATGAAATGCAGAAAGAGGAAATAACTCTGATTTGTACCCCAACAAGGAAGCACTTGCTTGAAATAAAACAGCTGGTACCCTACTGTTGCAGTACTCATCAAGGGACGAAATCATACTTCTACTAATGGATCAATTTAGGCCACCTGATATTCAGTTTTAAAACCGTTAAGAAGATGTTCAGCTTTCCTCAGTGAGTCCCTTAAAAATTCTCCAACAAAGAGCACTCTTATTTTAACACAGGTAGTTCCTCTATTGAAGTATGAATAAAGTGGCAGCAGTGACAAAAGACCTGCAGAAATAGGACTCTGTTGTTACATTTCTGAAAAACTACTATTTCTTCAATTCAAAACTACCAGATTTTACTTGTACCTAGAACCCTCTATCACATGATCATTTGAAAAAAACATCTTATTCTTTTTCTCTTTTTTTATCGTTAAGTATGTCCATAAAGCCACAATCCAGCAAGCCCTACTGTACTTACAAGAAGAGCAACGGTGGCATGGATATTGTGGCACAAATCAAAATAGCCTCCCAACATGATATTGTAGTTGTGCACTTGATCAGAATATTGAAGGAAATGACCTGATTTACCCCAACATAAGCTCACGTGAAATATCAACAGCTAGTGTCTGTTTGCAGTATTCATCAAGTGACGGAATGTCATGCTTATAGTATTGTACCAATTTAACCACCCTGATGGTCAAGTACCAAGCCACAATCAATTCCTCTATCCTAAGTAGGACACATTCACATATTCATACACAAAAAGCACTTACCAATTTAGTCAGGCAGTGCCTGTATTAGAGTTTGAATAATATGACATCAGCCTATAATGTCACAAAAAGTGGGACCTGCCATTACACATTGGATAATGTGCCACTAAAAACGGATAGATCTTGACTCTCAGATCAACTCATTCATTGCCTTAGAAATCTATAAATGAATTTCGAAATAACTCTGCTATCATAAATCTGAGAATGTCGCGTACTCTAATAATTCCTCAGTACAGTCTTTTTAGTTGAAAACTTCAGGCTTTGATTTTCAGAAATTAAAACACCAGGAATTGAAATCGAAACATAAAATAGTGACCTTTCTTTTTATTGGGGTAGACAACTGATATTCTACACATAGCATTTGAAACTTTCGTGTTATTAAACTATACATAACTACATCTTCATTTCTCCTAGCAGTTTAATTTTACAATCTTTCTATCTATAGCAGCACCAAGGATATAATATTGATATGGAACATATATAATACTTTAAATAGAAAATTCTCTAGCGAGTTCCCAACATAAAGCATTTACTGTTTTGTAGCTCAGCATGTCAAGATGAAAACTGGAGTAAATTCCCTCATTTGAAATTGTTGTTCATTTCAGGTGACAAATTTCCTAAAAACTTTGCGTCAATCTATTACAACAACAAAAAACCATTTGCACAAACTTGGTTAGCTAATTGCCCTGTCTTCAATACTCAACACATGCCAAACACTGGCCTCAGACAATTTCTCTTCAAATTCATTTCTTCAAATGTCAGCGTCTCTTGAAATGTACCTTCATGACCTTCTTGGTGTTCCAATGATCTGAGGTCCTTGCTTTATAGCAGAACTACTTATAGGGCCTCTTCATTCTTCAATGATCAGCTGGCGGTTGGTAGACCCTCCCTTTCTCACCTTTTTACAACTAAACAGCTAGCAGTTGGTAGTCCTCACTTTTCTCACCACTACAACTTCAGCTACACTCAAGACATAATCTGCTCAGGATTAGAGTGGGGAATAAAGACATTAATTTATACGATTTATTTCAAATTGTTACTCAAATAACTGTAAAATATATCCTAAATTAATAATCTCTATAATATCAAAACACAGCTCTAGGGACGATAGATACTTTGAAATTGTACCACTATGTAACTGGATAGTAAACATAATAAACTTTAAGTACTGGATCAATCTTCAGTGATCAAATCTCTCAATAAACAAAAAAAATGCTCTCACTAAATTATAGGAAGGCAATGTCTCTTTTGGGGTTTGGAGATGTACCAAAGATGGATGCCTTCCAAAATATCATCTAAACGATAAAATAAACATAGGTCACTAAACGGAAACAGTAACATTTTGAACTGTTCTTCAAAG
The DNA here is from genome assembly GCA_016271365.2 of Neoceratodus forsteri. Classification (NCBI taxonomy): domain Eukaryota; kingdom Metazoa; phylum Chordata; order Ceratodontiformes; family Ceratodontidae; genus Neoceratodus; species Neoceratodus forsteri. The sequence continues at coordinate 7,210,447 of CM028129.1, forward strand.
GCTTATCAGACATCAAACATAGGCTACAAGTACATCGCATCCAATACATAGTGATCCTTCAACACTGTAAAATCTAATACACAACAATCCCCTTATCAATCTGACTGATAACATAATACCCAATAAGAAAATACTGGCTATTTTAGCAGACACTGTGATCTTTACTTGATTAGGGCTCTGTCTATAACACAGAAAGGAATGAAAGAAATATCTTGAGATGCTTCTGTGTTTCTGTTTTGACTATTCGTGGGAGTTTCCACGTATCCATACTATAACAAAGCACCAACTGCGTAGTTACCAGAAAGTCATTGGTGGAGTATGGATACTATACACAAATCAAAGTATCTTGTTGAGTAAAGAAATCCATCTAGCCTCAGTAGTACAATTTGAAATGCACCTCACATCTTGGGACAAGTAGCCCATATAAAATTTGTCATTGGACACAGTTATAGATGGATACATTTCGAAGTGAAGAATGTCTGAGCAGATTTTCCCAACATAAAAGCGCCTGTTTTGAAGATAAGCATAGTGCTTATGTCAGGCTGAAACAGGCATGGATCACACACAGCGATATTGTAGTTTACTGCCATTGCCATGAATTTCAGAAAGAAGAAATAGCTCTGATTTGTACCCCAACAAGGAAGCACTTACTTGAAATAAAAACAGCTAGTGCCTACTGTTGCAGTACTCATCAAGGGACAGAAATCATACTTACTACTGATCAATTTAGGCACTGATATTCAAAAGCTTTAAAGAAAACAATCAGAAGATCTCTTCAGCTTTTCTCCAGTGGGTCACATACATATTCCTACCCCAACAAAAAAAGCACTTTTGCATTTAACACAGGTAGTGCCTCTGTTGAGTATGAATAAAGTGGCGTCGGCAAAGACCTTCAGAGAGAAATAGGACTCTGGTACACATTTCTGAAAAAGCTACCTGTTTCTCTTCACATTCAAAACTGCACCAGCTTTTACTTGGACACTGGGCTCCCTCTAAACCACAAGATCCATTTCGAAAAGGAAACATCTTAACATTCTTTTTCTTTCTCTTTTTTATCGGTGATTACATGTTCATAAGCCACAATCAGCAAGCACCTGCTTTACTTACCAGAAAAAACAACTGGTGGCGTATGGATATTGTGGCAGCAAATTAAAATATCTTGTTGAAAAGAAATTAACCCTCTCCCCACTAAGTTTTGGAATTTTAAAATGCACCATACATATCAGGACAGCTAGTTACAAAACATCTGTCCTTGATTGCTTTGGTTTTTGATGTGGACATTTCAAAGAGTGAAGAATATATAGAGAGTTAAGCCCAATATAAAGCTCATATAGTGAAAGTATATAGTGCTTGTAATAGGATGAAACTGGTGTGCATCTCCCAGCATGATATTGAGACGTTGTGAACTTGATCAGAAATCTTAAAGAAGAAATGACACTGATTGAAACAACAAAGAAAGCACCACTTGAAATAACAACAGCTGAGTGGCTACCATTTGCCGGTATTCATCAGAGACAGGAATATCCTTACTTATAGTGTTGTACCAATTTAAGCCACCTGATAGTCAAAGTATCAAAAGAAACCCCACAGAAAATCAATTCCTCTATCATCGGTGGGACACATTCACATATTCATACCCCAACAAAGCACTTGCAATTTTAATTCAGGCGGTGCCTGTATTGGAGTTTGAATAATGTGACATCAGCACTGCATAATGTCTTCACAAAAGTGGTACCTTGCCATTTACACATTGGATGAATAATGAGCCACTGTAAAGTGGATAGATCTTGACTCTGTGATCAACTCATTCATTACCTTAGAAAATCATCAAATGAATTTCAAAAATATTTCTGCTATCATAAATCTGAGAATGTCCCCGTACTTCTATTAATTCCAGAGTACAAGTCTTTTTTTGTTGAAAACTAAGCTTTGATTTTCAGAGGAAGGTAAACATTCAGGAATTAGCAGAAATCAGAAACATAAAATAAGTGCCTTTTGTTTTTATTGGGGATAATACAACGTATTCTTGCACATGGCATTTTGAAACCCTTTCAGTGATATTAGCTATAAATAGCTACATCTTCGTTTACTCTAGCCGAGTTTGAATTTTATACAATCTTTCTAGAACTATGGCAGCACCAAGGATATAATATTTGATATGGAACATATGCGCATGCTTTAAATAGAGAAAATTCTCTAGCAGAGTTCCCAACATAAAGCATTTACTGTTTGTAGCTCAGCATGTCAAGATGAAAACTGGGTATATTCCTCATTTAGAAATTTATTCATTTCAGGTGACCTAATTTCTAAAAGAAACTTTGCCTCTCATCTGTACAACAACAAGAAACCATTTACTATGAAACTTGAACAGCTAGTGCCTGTCTTACAATACCTTTGCCCAGAAACTTGGCCTCAGACAATTTCTCTTCAGGTCATTTCTTCAAAATGTCTCAGCAGTCTCTCTTGAGGAAAATGTACCTTCATGACCTTCTTGGTGTTCCAACTGATCTGAGGTCCTTAGCTTATAGCAGAACTACTTATAGAGCCTCTTCATTCTGCAAATCAGCTGGTTGGTAAGTCCCTCACTTTTTCTTACCACTTCCTTCAGACTGATCAGCTAGCAGTTGGTAGTCCTCCTTTTTCTCTTGCTACAGCTTCAGCTGCACTCTCAAGGGCCTCTAATCTGCTCACAGGATTAGAGGTGGCAGAATGTCAAGGAACATTTAATTGTGCAGTTTATTTCAAATTGTTACTCAGAATAACTTTATAAAAATATAATCTAAATTAACTAATCTCTACTTAATATCAAACACAGCTCTAGGGAACGATAAGATGCTGAAATTATACGCTTATGTCACTGGATAGCAAAAGCATAATAAACTTGCAAGTCACTGAGATCAGCAATCTTCAGAAGTCAGAGTCTCTCAATAAGACACAGAAAAAATGCACTCACTAACTTTTAGGAAAGCAATGTCTCTCTTTGGGGTTTGAGATGTGCGCAAAAGAATGGATGTCACTCCTAAAAGTATCGTTTAACATATAAATACAAGAATAAACCTCCAGGTCACTAAAAGAAACAATGGTAACATTTGAACAGCCTGTTCTTCACAGTGCTCATCAGACATCAGAAGCATGGGCTACAGAAATTGCATGAAACATACCAATGTGATGGTGATCCTTCAGCAGCACAAGAAAATCTAATACAACAGATCCCCTTATCAATCTGACTGGTAACACTTATTATACCAATAAAAAATACTGGCTAATTTTAGCAGACACTGTAGCAGTCTTTACTTGTAGAATAGGGCTCAAATCCATCACACAGAAAGGAATGAGAAAAATATCGAGATGCTTCTGTGTTTCTGTTTTGTTATTAACGTGGGTGTTTTCACGTATCCATACCCAACAAGAAAGCACTACTGCTTGGTGAAACAGAAAATGCATTTGGTGGAGTATGGATAGTGTAGCACCAAATCAAAAAAACTTGTTGAGTAAAAGAAATCCATCCCCAGCTCAATAGTACAATTTAAAATGCACCTCACATCTTGGGACAAGTAGCCATATAAATTTGTCATTGGACAGAGATATAAATGGATGACATTTTTCAGAGAAGAAGATGTCTGAGCAGGATTTTCCAACATAAAGCACTTACTGTTTTAAAGATAAACATAGTGCTTATGTGAGAGAGAAAGATCCAGAGGGGTATTACTAAGCAATGGAGAAAAGGAGCATGTGAGGAGGAGGACCTGTAAAGGCATCTATCCTAAATAGATACTTTGCTCAGTATTTACTGAAGAGAAGGTAGGGCAGGGCCACAGCTCATCATGGACACAGGGTGGAGGTGAGCCTACTCCCTTCACAAAGAAGGGGTACAAGAGCTTGCTAAGCTCAGGGTGGATAGAGCAATAGGACCTGATGGCATACATCCCAGGGTGCCAAAGACTAAGGAGGAACTAGCAGAGCCATTGTAGAATTGTTTGATGAGTCTCTGAGTGCAGGAGGGTCCCAGAAGACTGGGAGGAAGGCTCATGTGATCCCACTCCACAAGGTGAGCCTTGAGGAGGCAGGGAACTACAGACCGGTCAGTCTTACCTCAGTAGTGGGCAAGATGTGGAGCACTCCTTAAGGAAAGGATAGTGCAACACCTGGAATCCATAGAGAACAGGATCCAAGACAGCATGGGTTTACAAAGAAGGTCCTGTCAAACTAATCTCATAGATTTCTTGACTCGGTAACCAAGTGGTGGACAAGGGGGCAGTTGATGTCGCCTTCATGACTTCAGCAAGCACGGCACTGTTCCACATAGAAGATTGATAAATAAGCTTCAGTGGGCTCAGGGTGGGACAGTTGGTCAACTGGGTGGCAAACTGGTTGACTGGCAGAAAACAGAAGTGGTGATAAATGGTATACAGTCAGAAGAGATGCAAGTCACAAGTGGGGTACCTCGGGGATCAGTCCTGGGAATGATCCTATTCAACATCTTCATTACGTGACCCTGTAGATGGACTAGAGGTGGAAGCATCTGTTTGCAGATGACACCAAGATCTGCAACAGAGTAGATGATCCAGATGGGGTGGGCAGAATGAGAAGATCTGGATAAACTAGCAGATGGTCAGAAGAGTGGCAACTGGGATTTAATGCAAAAAGTGCAAATCATGCACATAGGAAGAGAACCCTGAAGCACTTAGGCTGAGAGGAGTTGCTAGCAGTCACAGAAAGAAGAAAGAGACAGGCATCATCATCACTGATGACCTAAATCATCAACCAGACCTCCAAAGCAGTAGGTAAGCTGAGGGGTGTTAGGGTGTGTTAGTAGGGATATCTAGGTCACGTAGAGAGTAATAATCCTCTGTACAGAGACAGTGGTTAGGCCCCATCTGGAGTACTGCGTGCAGTATTGGAAGCCACACCTTCCTAGGACATTAAGCAAATTGAGGCAGTCCAGAAGGGCAACCAAAATGGTGCAGGGACTGCATCAGAAGACATATGAGGACAGATTAACGGGCTCAATATATACCCTTGAGCAAAGGAGGAGAGAGGTGATATGATCGAGACATTTAAACACCTTAAGAACATAAACAAGGTGAAAGAGTCTAACATGTTTAAATATAAGAAAAATAGAAGGACAAGAGGACACAGCATGAGATTAGAGGGAGGCCGATTAAGGAATTTGAGAAATTCTTTTCCACAGAAAAATTAGTAGATGCATGGAATGAATCACCACAAGTGAGTGGCCTATAGATACAGTGGGGCTTCAAACAGGCATGGGATAGAAGCGCCAAGGAGCAATACAAATGACTATGAATAGATAGGTCACTGACAGAGCAAAGGCCGATGGCACATTTATAAGGTAGAAAAAGAAATGGGCAGACTGGATGGGCCTTGCGGTCCTTATCTGCCGTCAACTTCTATGTTTCTATGTTTCTATGTCAGGCTGAAAGCTGGTATGGATCATCACAGCTTGATATTGTAGTTTACTGCCGTTGCCATGAAATGCAGAAAGAAGAAATAGCTCTGATTTGAACCCCAACAAGGAAGCACTTACTTGAAATAAAAACAGCTAGTGCCTACTGTTGCAGTACTCATCAAGGGACAGAAATCATACTTCTACTACTGGATCAATTTAGGCCACCTGATATTCAAAGCTTTAAAGAACCGTTAAGATCTCTTCAGCTTTTCTCAGATGGGTCACATACACATATTCTACCCCAACAAAAAGCACTTACTAATTTAACACAGGTAGTGCCTCTATTAGAGTATGAATAAAGTGGCAGCAATACGGCAAAAGACCTTCAGAGAAATAGGACTCATGTTACACATTTCTGAAAAAGCTACCTGTATCTTCTTCAATTCAAAACTGCACCAGCTTTTACTTGTACACTTAGGGCTCCATCTATCACAAGATTCATTTGAAAAAACATCTTAACAGCACTTTCTTTTCTTTCTCTTTTGATCGATAGGTGTGTCCCAAAGCCACAATCCAGCAAGCACTTACTGCTTTACCTTACCAGAAAGAGCAACTGGTGGCGTATGGATATTGTTTCAGCAAATAAAAATATCTTGTTGATTAAAAGAAATTAACCCTCTCCCACTAAGTTTTGGAATTTTAAAATCGCTACACATCTCAGGACAGCTAGTTATAAAACATCTGTCGCGGTTAGCACTGGTTTTGATGTGGACATTTCAAGGTGAAGAATATTAGCGAGGGTTCGGCCAATATAAAGCTCTTGGTATTGAAAGTATATATAGTGCTTATATTGGGATGAAGCCTGGTGCATCTCCCAGCATGATATTGTAGTTTATTGCTCTTGATCAGAAATCTTAAGAAGAAATGACACTGATTTGTACCCCAACAAGAAAGCACCACGAAATAACAACAGCTAGTGCCTTCTGTTTGCAGTATTCATTAGTAGTGACGAGAATGTCATACTTATAGTGTTGGCTAATTTAAGCCACCTGATAGTCAAAGTATCAAAGAAACCACACAGAAAATCAATTCCTCTATCCTCGGTGGGACATTCACATAATCATACCCAACAAAAAGCGCACAATTTTAATTCAGGCAGTGCCTGTATTGGAGTTGAATAATGTGACATCAAGCGCTGCATAATTTATTCACAAAAGTGGTACCTTGCCATTACACGTGGATGATAATGTGCCTGTAAAAAACGGATAGATCTTGACTCTGTGATCAACTCATTCATTACCTTAGAAAATCTATCAAATGAATTTCACAAATATTTCTGCTATCACAAATCTGAGAATGTCCCCACTTCTATTAATTCCTGAAGTACAAGTCTTTTTTTTGTTAGAGAAGCTTCGATACTTTGATTTTCAGAGAGTAAACATTCAAGGAATGCTTAAATCAAAGAGCATAAAATAGTGCCCTTTGTTTTTTTATTGGGGATAGCCTAGCTGATATTCTTACAGGCGGCATTTTGAAACCCACTTTCTCAGTGATGTTAAGCTATAAATAGCTTCATGTAGATTCCTCCGACCAAGTTTGAATTTTATACAATCTTTGTAGACTAGCAACACAAGGATATAATATTGGTATGGAACAGCATATGCTTATGCTTTAAATGAAGAAGATTCTCTAGCAGAGGTTCCCCAACATAAAGCATTTACTGTTTTGTAGCTCAGCATGTCAAGATGAAAACTGGAGTATATTCCCTCATTTTGAAATTGTTGTTCATTCAGGTGACCAAATTTCTAAAGAAACTTTCACCTCTCATCACAGCCGCAACAACAAGAAACCATTTATAGGCAGACAGCTAGTGCCTGTGGTCTCAACACATGCAGATACTTGCTGGGCCTCAGACAATTTCTCTTCAAATTCATTTCTTCAAAATGTCTCAGCAGTCTCTCTTGAGGAAAGTGTACCTTCATGACCTTCTTGGTGTTCAAACTTATCTGAGGTCCTTGCTTTATAGCAGAACTACTATAGGGCACTTCATTCTACAATGATCAACTGGCAGTTGGTGAGGCCCTCCCACTTTTCTTACTACTTTACCTTCAACTGATCAGCTGGCAGTTAGTAGTCCCTCCCTTTTTCTCACCACTTTACAGCTTCAGCTGCACTCTCAAAGACCCTAATCTGCTCACAGGATTAGAGGTAGTAGAGATGTCAAAGACATTTAATTTGTACTGATTTATTTCAAATTGTTACTAAGAATAACTTTATAAAAATATAACCTAAATGATTAATCTCATAATATCAGAACACAGCTCTGGGACCGATAGATACTTTGAAATTGTATTGCAAAACATGTCACTGGATAGTATAAAGCATAATAATCTTTGCTACGATCCAGCAATCTTCAGAAGTCAGAGTCTCTCAATAGACACAGAAAAAATACACTAATTTTAGGAAAGGCAATGTCTCTTTTGGGGTTAGGAGACATACCAAAGAAATGGATGCCTTCCTAAAAGTATCGCTTAGCATATTAATGCAGATAAACTTAGGTCACTAAAAGGGAAACAATGGTAACATTTTAAACAGCCCTGTTCTTCTCAGTGCTCATCAGACATCAGAAGCATGGGCACAGAAATTGCATGAGCATACCAATGTGATGGTGATCCTTCAGCACTGTAAAAATCTAATACAACTAGATCCCCATATCAATCTGAATGGTAACACTAATCTTAATAAGAAAATACTACAGCTAATTTTAGCAGACACCCTGCCTTTACTTGTAGAATAGGGTTCAAATCTATCACACAGAAAGGAATGAGAAGAAATATCTTGAGAGGCTTCTGTGTTTCTGTTTTGTTATTCAGGTGAGTTTGTCCGCATCCATACCCCAACAAGAAAGCACTTACTGCTTTAGTTACAGAAAGTGCATTTGGTGGAGTATGGATATTGTGAACATAAATCAAAGTATCTTGTTGAGTAAAGAAATCCATCCCAGCTAAAGTAGTACAATTTGAAATACACCTACGTCTTGGGACAAGTAGCCATGTAAAATTGTCATTGGACACAGTTATAGAATTATTTTCGAGTGAAGAATGTCGACAGGATTTTCCCCAACATAAAAACTTACTAATTTGAAGATAAGCATAGTGCTCATGACAGGACCGAAATCTGGTATCACTCACCACAGCTTGATATTGAAGTTTACTGCCATGCCATGAAATCAGAAGAGAAATTATGCTCCTGATTTGTAGCTAACAAGGCCTTACTTGAAATAAAACAGCTAGTGCCTACTGTTGCAGTCACTCATCAGGGACAAAATCATACTTCTACTAATATATCAATTTAGGCCACCCCTGATATTTAGCGTTTAAAGAAACCAGTTAAGAAGATCTGTTAGAGCTTTCCTCAGTAAGGTCACATACGTATTCCTAACCCAACAACGCACTAATTTCTTTAGGTAGTGCCTCTATTGGAGTATGAATAAAGTGGCAGCGAGTACGGCCAAGACCTTCAGAGAAATAGGACTCTGTTGTTAACACATTTCAGAAAAAGCTACATTTCTTCTTCAATTCCAAAACTGCACCAGATTTCACCTGTACACTAGGGCTCCTCTATCACAAATGATCCATTTGAAAAAGGAAACGTCTTAACCATTCTTTCTCTCTTTTATCGTTAGGTGTGTTTCCAAAAAGCCACAATCCAGCAAGAAAGCACTACTGCTTTACTTACAGAAAGAGCAACTGGTGGCGAATGGATATTGTGGCAGCAAATCAAAAATAGCACTCCACACAGCATGATATTGTAGTTTGTCGCATTGATCAGAAATGTTAAGAGGAAATGACACTGATTTGACACCCCAAGATGAAAGCACTTCACGTGAAATATCAACAGCTAGTGCCTGCTTTTGCAGTATTCATCAAGTGACGGAATGACATACGTATAGTGACGACATAATTTAACCCACCACAGTAGTCAAGTACCAAAACCCTGAAAATCAATTACCCTCTATCCTCAGTGGGACACATTCACATATTCATACCCCAACAAAAGCACTTAACAATTTTAATTCAGGCGGTGCCTGTATGGAGTTTGAATAATGTGACATCACCGCATAATGTCTTCACAAAAGTGGGACCTTGCCATTACACATTGGAGTAGTAATGTGCCACCGTAAAAGCGGATGAATCTTAACTCTCAGATCAACTCATTCATTACATTTGAAATCTATCAAATGAATTTCAGAAATATTTCTGCTATCATAAATCTGAGAATGTCCCGTACTTCTATTATTCCTGAGAGTACAAGTATTTTTCGTTGAAGGCCTCAGCTTTCATTTTTAGAGAAGTTAAACATACCAGGAATTAGCAAATCAGAAACATAAAATAGACACCTTTTCTTTTTATTGGGGTAACACAACATATATTCTTGCACATGGCATTTTGAAACCCTTTCAGTGTTACTAGCTAGACATAGCTACATCTTCATTTCTCCTAGCCGAAGTTTTAATTTTTACACAATCTTTCTAGTCTCACAGCATCACCAAGGATGTAATGTTGATATGGAACATATATGCTAATGCTTTAAATAGAAGAATTCTCTAGCAGAGTTTCCAACATAAAGCATTTTGTTTGTAGCTCAGCATGTCAAGATGAAAACTGAAGTGGATCCCTCATTTTAAATTGTTATTCATTTCAGGTGACCAAATTTCTAAAGAAACTTTGCCTGGGACTATTACACATAACAAAAACCATTCACTGAAACTTGAACAACTAGTGCCCTGTCTTACAATCTCACACATGCCAGAAACTTACATTTGGACTCAGACAATTTCCTTCAACATTTCTCAAAATGTCTCCAGACAGTCTCTCTGAGGAAAATGTACCTTCATGACCTTGTTGGTGTTCCAACTGATCTGAAGTTCTTGCTTTATAGAAGACTACTCATAGTGCCTTCATTTCTTCAATGATCAGCTGGCAGTTAGTAGTCCCTCCACTTTTCTCACCACTTTACAGCTAACTGATGAGCTAGCAGTTCGGTAGCCCTCCATTTTCTCACCACTTTACAGCTTCAACTGCACTCTCCGGGGCCTCTAATCTGCTCACAAGTTAGAGGTAGTAATAAGAGATGTCAAGAGCATTTGGTTGTGCCGATTAAGCTGGAATTGTTACTCAGAAGAAACTTTATAAAAATATAACCAAAATTAATCTCTACTTAATATAAAACACAGCTCTATGGACGTGCGATACTTTGAAATTGTGTGTGCCGCTTATGTCACTGGATAGTAAAGCAAAATAAACTTCAAGTCCTGCGAACAGCAATCTTCAGTAAGTCAAGTCTCTCAATAAGACACTGAAAAAATGCTCTCACTAATTTTAGGAAGGCAATGTCTCTTTTAGGGTTTGAGATGTATGCAAAGAATGGATGCCTTCTAAAGTATCATCTAGAATATAAATAGCAAATAAACTGGAGTCACTAAACAGGAAACATATAGTAACATTTTGAACAAAGCCTGTTCTTCAAAGTGCTCATCAGACATCCAAGCATGGGCTACAAGTGCATAGCATACCAATGATGGTGATCCTTCAGCACTGTAAAAATCTAATACAACAGATCCCCTTATCAATCTGACTGGTAACATAGACTATACCAATAAGAAAATACTGGCTAATTTTTACCGACACTGTAGCAGTCTTTACTTGTAGAATAGGGCTCTGTCTATAACACAGAAAGGAATAGAAAGGAAATATCTTGAGATGCTTCTGTGTTTCTGTTTTGTTGTTGTTGGTGTTTTCCACGTATCCATACCCCAACAAGAAACACTGCTTTAGTTACAGAAAGTGCATTTGGTGGAGTATGGATATTGTAGCACAAAATCAAAGTATCTTGTTGAGTAAGAAATCCATCCCCAGCTCAGTGGATAATTTTGAAATACCTCACATCTTGGGACAAGTAGACATGTAACATTTGTCCATTGGACACAGTTATAGATGGATACATTTTCGAGAGTGAAGAATGTCTGGTAGGATTTGCCTAACAAAAGCACTTACTGTTTCGAAGATAAGCATAGTGTATGTCAGGCAGAAACCTGGTATGGATCACCACAGCTTGATATTGTAGTTTACTGCCTTTACCATGATAGCAAAAAAAAACCAGCTCTGATTTATTACCCCAACAAGGCAAGCACACTTGAAATAAAAACAGCTAGTGCTTTCTATTGCTGCAGTACTCATCAGGGACAGAAATCATACTTCTAACTGGATCAATTTAGGCCACCTGATATTCAAAGTTTAAAGAAACCGTTAAGAAGATCTGTTCAGCTTTCCTCAGTAGGTCATACACATATTCTACCCCAACAAAAAGCACTTACCAATTTTAAGACAGGTAGTGCCTCTGTTAGAGTATGAATAAAGTGGCAGCAGTACGGACAAAAGACCTTCAGAGAAATAGGACTCTGTTGTTACACATTTCTGAAAAAGCTACCTGTTTCTTCTTCGAACAAAACAGCACCAGCTTTTACTTGTACACTAGGGCTCCTCTATCACACATGATCCATTTTGAAAAGAAACATTTAACATTCATTTTCTTTCTCTTTTTTATTGATAGGTGTGTTCACAGAAACCCACAATCCAGCAAGCACTTACGCTTTACTTACAGAAAGAGGAACTGGTGGCGTATGGATATTGTGGCAGCAAATTAAAGTATCTTGTTGATTAAAAAAATTAACCCTCTCCCACTAAGTTTTAGAAATTTTAAAATCGCTACACATCTCAAGACAATAGCTATAAAATATCAGTCCTTGATTGCAAAGTTGTTTTGTGGACATTTCAAGAGTGAAAGATTATTAGCAGGGTTAAACCCATTATAACAGCTCAAATGGTATTGAAAGTATATATAAGTGCTTTTGTCAGGATGAAGCCTGGTGATGCATCTCCACCAGCATGATATTGTAGTTGTGCACATGATCAGAAATGTTAAAGAAATGACACTGATTTGTTCCCCAACAAGAAAGCGACTACGTGAAATAACAACAACTAATACCTTCTGTTGAGTATTCATCAAGTGACCGAATACCATACTTATAGTGTTGTACCAATTTAGGCCACCTGATAGTCAAAGTATAAAAACCCTACAGAAAATCAATTCCTCTATCTTCAGTGGGACACATTCACATATTCATACCATATTCTTGCACATGGCATTTTGAAACCCTTTCAGTGTTATTAAGCTATAAATAGCTACATCTTCATTTACTCCTTGCCGAGGTTGGAATTTTTATACATATTTCTAGACTATGGCAGCACAAGGATATATTATTTGATATGGAACATATATGTTATATATGCTAATGCTTTAAATAGAGAAGAATCTCTAGCAAAGTTTCCCAACATAAAGCATTTACTGTTTTGTAGCTCAACATGTCAAGATGAAAACTGGGTATATTCCTCATTTGAAATTGTTGTTCATTTCAGACAAATTTCTAAAAGAAACTTTATATCGTCTGTACAACAGCAAGAAACCATTTACTGGAAGCTTGAACAGCTAGTACCCTGTCTTAAAATACTCAACACATGCCAGAAACTTACTTTAGCCTCAGACAATTTCTCTTCAAATTCATTTCTTCAAAATGTCTCAGCAGTCTCTCTTAGGAAAGTGTGACCTTCATGACCTGTATTGGTGTTACAACTGATCTGAGGTCCTTGTTTTATAGTAGAACTACTTATAGAGACCTCTTCGTTTCTACAATCGGCTGGCAGTTGGTAGTCCCTCCACTTTTCTCACACCACACACCTTCAACTGATCAGCTAGCAGTTGGTAGTCCTCCATTTTTCTCACCTTTACAGCTTTAACTGCCTCTAAGGGCCTCCCAATCAGCTCACAGGATTAGAGGTAATGTGATGTCAAAAGACATTTAATTTGTAGTGATTTATTTCAAATTGTTACTCCAGAATAACTTCTACAAAATATAACCTGAATTATTAATCTATTTAATATCAAACACAACTCTATGGACCGATAGATACTTTGAATTGTATGCCGTTTATATCACTGGATAGTAAGCATAATAAACGTTATGTCACTGAGATCACCAATCTTCAGTGAGTCAGAGTCTCTCAATAAGACACAGAAAAATACTCACTAATTTTTAGGAAGGCAATTTCTCTTTTCTGGTTTGGAGATGTACAAAAAGAATGGATGCCTTCCTAAAAATATCATCTAGCATATAATAGCAGATAAACTTAGGTCACTAAAAAGGAAACAATGTTATCATTTAACAGTATTTCTTCACAGTGCTCATCAGATATCAGAAGCATGGGCTACAGAAATTGCATGAGCATACCTATGATGGTGATCCTTCAGCACTGTAAAATCTAATACATAGATCCCCATATCAACCTGACTGGTAACAGTTAATCTTACCAATAAGAAAATACTAACTAATTTTAGCAGACACTGCAGCAGTCTTTACTTGCAGAATAGAGACTCCGTCTCTCACACAGAAGGAATGAGAAAGGAAAATATCTTGAGATGCTTCATGTTTCTCTTTTAGTTATTCACGATTGTTGCCACATCCATACCCAGCCAAAGAAAGCACTTACTGCTTTAGTTACCAGAAAGTGCATTTGGTGGAGTATGGATGAGTGACAAATCAAAGTATCTTGTTGAGTAAAAATCCATCCCAGCTCAGTTTTACAATTTGAATACACCCATCTTGGGACAAGCAAAGCTGATGTAACATTTGTAATTGGACGATAGTAGATGGATAGATTTCGAAATTGATGAATGTCTGAGCAGATTTGCCCCAACATAAAGCACTTACTGTTTTGAAGATAAACATAGTGCTCAGCTCAGGCTGAAACCTGGTATCGATCACCACGACGAGTATTGTGGTTTACTGCCATTACCATGAAAAGCAGAAAGAAGAAATAGCTCTGTTTGAACCCCAACAAAGAAGCCATGCGAAATAAAACAGCTAGTGCCTACTGTTGCAGTACTCATCAAGGACATGAAATCAATACTTCTGCTACTGGATCAATTTAGAGCCACCTGATAATCAAAGTTTAAAAGAAACCGTTAAGAAGATCTGTTCAGCTTTCTCAGTGGGTCACATACATATTCCCAACAAAACAAAAAGCACTTACTAATTTTAACACAGGTGGTGCCTATTGGAGTATGAATAAAGTGGCAACAATACGGCAAAAGACCTTCAGAGAAATAGGACTCTGTTGTTACATCATTTCTGAAAAAGCTACCTTTTTCTTCTTCAATTCAAAACTCGCATAGCTTTACTTGCTACACTAGGCTCCCTCTATCACACACGATCCATTTTGAAAAAGGAAACTTGACATCTTTTTTCTTTCTCTTTTTTATCGTTAAAGTGTGTTCAGCAAAGCCACAATCCAGCAAGAAAGCACCTACTGCTTTACTTACCAGAAAAGAACAACAGGTGGCGTATGGATATTGTGGCAGCAAATCAAAATATGGCCTCCCAGCATGATATTATAGTTTATTGCACTTGATCAGAAATGTTAAAGAGGAAATGACACTGATTTGTACCCCAACAAGAAAGCACTTACATGAAATCAACAGCCATAAGTGTCTGCTTTTGCAGTATTCATCAAGTGACAGAATGTCATACTTATAGTGTTAAACAATTTAAGCCACCTGATAGTCAAAGTACCAAAGAAACCCTACAGAAAATCAATTCCTCTATCCTCGGTGGGACATATTCATATTCATACCCCAACAAAAACACCTTACCAATTTTAATTCAGGCAGTGCCTGTGGGATTGAATAATGTGACATCAGCGCTGCATAATGTCTTCTAAAGTGGGACCATGCCATTACACATTGGATAAGTAATAGTGCTCACTGTAAAAGCGGATAGATCTTGACTCTCAGATCAACTCATTCATTACCTTAGAAAATCTATCAAATGAATTTCTTCAGAAATATTTCTGCATCATAAATCTGAGAATGTCCCCATACTTCTATTAATTCCTCAGAGTACAAGTCTTTTAATTGGAAGGCTTCAGGCTTTGATTTTCAGAGGAAGTTAAACATACCAGAATTAGCTGAAATCAGAAACATAAAATAGTGACCTTTTCTTTTATTGGGGGTAACACAACTGATATTCTTGCACATGACATTTTGAAACCCTTTTCAGTGTTATTAAGCTATACATGAAGCTACATCTTCATTTTCTCCTAGCCGTAGTTTTAATTTTTACAACAATCTTTCTAGTCTATGGCAGCACCAAGGATATAATATTTGATATGGAACATATATGCTAATGCTTTAAATGAGAAGAATTCTCTAGCAGAGTTTCCCAACATAAAGCATTTACTGTTTTGTACGCTCAGCATGTCAAGATGAAAACTGGAGTAGATTCCTATTTAGAAATGTTGTTCATTTCAGGTGACCAAATTTCTAAAAAAACTTTGCCTCTGATCTGTACAACAACAAAGCCATTTTCTGGAAACTTGAACAGCTAGTGCCCTGTCTCACAACACTCAACACATGCCAGAAATTACTTTGGCCTCAGACAATTTCTTTCAAATTCATTTCTTCAAATGTCTCAAGCAGTCTCTCTTGAGGAAAGTGTACCTTCAGACCTTCTTGGTGTTCCATGATCTGAGGGTCCCCTTGCTTTATATACAGAACTGCCCTAGACTCTTCTTTCTTCAATAGATCGGCCGGGCAGTTGGTAGTCCCTCCCACTTTTCTCACCACTTTACACCTTCAACTGATCAGCTAGCAGTTGGTAAAGTCCCTCCCATTTTTCTCACCACTTTACAGCTTCAACTGCACTCTCAGGGCCTCTAATCAGCTCCAAGGATTAGAGGTAATGTGATGATGTCAAAGACATTTATTTGTAGTGATTTTATTTCAAATTGTTACTCAGAATAACTTTACAAAATATAACCTGATTATTAGTCTCTAGCAATATCAAACACAGCTCTATGGACCGATGAGATACTTTGAAATTGTGTGCAGTTTATGTCACTGGATAGTAAAGCATAATAAACGTTATGTCACTGAGATCAGCAATCTTCAGTGAGTCAAGTCTCTAATAAGACACAGAAAAAATGTCTCAATAATTTTTAGGAAAGGCAATTCTCTTTCTGGTTTGGAGATGTATGCAAAGAATGGATGCCTTCCAAAAATATCATCTAGCATATAAATAGCAGATAAACTTAGGTCACTAAAGAAACAATGGTATCATTTTAACAGTCTATTCTTCACAGTGCTCATCAGACATCAAAGCATGGGCTGAAATTCCATGAGCATACCTTTGTGATGGTGATCCTTCAGCACTGTAAAAATCTAATACACAACAGATCCCCTATATCAACCTGACTGGTAACAGTTAATCTTACCCAATAAGAAAATACTGGCTAATTTTAGCAGACACTGTGATCTTTACTTGTAGAATAGGGCTCCGTCTATCACACAGAATGGAATGAAAGGAAATATCTTGAGATGCTTCTGTGTTTCTGTTTTATTATTCATGGGTGTTTTCCACGTATCCATACCCCAACAAAAGCACTTACTGCTTTAGTTACCAGAAAAGTGCATTTGGTGGAAATATGGATAATGTTAACATAAATCAAAATATCTTGTTGAGTAAAATCCATCCCAGCTCAGTTTTACAATTTTGAAATACCTCATCTTGGGACCAGTAGCGATGTAACTGTTGTCATTGGACCTGATTATAGATGGATACATTTCGAGGATGAAAGTGTCTGAGGATTAGTTGCCCCAATATAAAGCACTTACTGTTTGAAGATAAGCATAGTGCTCATGTCAGGCTGAAACCTGGTATCGACCACAGCTTGATATTGAAGTTTACAACATTGCCATGAAATGCAGAAAGAAGAAATAGCTCTGATTTGTACCGAAAAAGGAAGCACTTACTTAAAATAAAAGAGCTAGTGCCTACTGTTTGCAGTACTCATCAAGGGACGAAATAATCACTTCTACTACTGGATCAAATTAGGCCACCTGATATTCAAAGTTCTAAAGAAACCATTAAGAAGATCTGTTCACCTTTCCTCAGTGGGTCCATACACATATCTACCCCAACAAAAAGCACTTACTAATTTAAACACAGGTAGTGCCTCTATTGGAGTATGAATAAAGTAGCAAGTACAGCAAAAGACCTTCAGAAATAGGACTATATTCACATTTCTGAAAAAGCTACCTTTTTCTTCTTCAATTCAAAACTGCACCAGCTTTACTTGTACACTAGGGCTCCCTCTATCACATGACCCATTTTGAAAGGAAACATCTTAACATTCTTTGTCTTTCTCTTTTTATCGATAGGTGTGTTCCTTAAAGCCACAATCCAGCAAGAAAGCACTTACTGCTTTACTTACAGAAAAACAACAGGTGGCATATGGATATTGTAAAGACAAATCAAAATATAGCCTCCCAACACAATATTGAAGTTTATTGCACTTGATCAAGAAATGTTAAAGAAGAAATGACACTGATTTGTACCCCAACAAGAAAGCACTTACATGAAATATCAACAGCTAGTGTCTGCTTTTGCAGTATTCATCAAGTGACAGGAATGTCATACTTATAGTGTTGTACCAATTTAAGCCACCTGATAGTCAAAGTACCAAAGAAACCCTACAGAAAATCAATTCCTCTATCCTCGGTGGGACATATTCACATATTCATACCCCAACAAAAAGCACTTACCAATTTTAATTCAGGCAGTGCCTGTATTGGAGTTTGAATAATGTGACATCAGCGCTGCATAATGTCTTCACAAAAGTGGGACCATGCCATTACATTGGATAGTAATAGTGCCACTGTAAAAGCGGATAGATCCTTGACTCTCAGATCAACTCATTCATTACCTTGAAAATCTATCAAATGAATTTTAGAAATATTTCTGCTATCATAAATCTGAGAATGTCCCCATACTTCTATTAATTCCTCAGAGTACAAGTCTTTTTCGTTGAAAGCTTCAGGCTTTGATTTTCAGAGAAGTTAAACCATACAGGGTAGTGAAATCAAACATACATAGTGACCTTTTCTTTTTATTGAGAATTAACAACTGATATTCTTGCACATAGCATTTGGAAACCCTTTCAGTGTTATTAAGCTATACATAGCTACATCTTCATTTTCTCTAGCGAGGTTTAATTTTACACAATCTTTCTAGTCTATGGCAGCACCAAGGATATAATATTTGATATGGAACATATATGCTAATGCTTTAAATGAGAAGAATTCTCTAGCAGAGTTTCCCAACATAAAGCATTTACTGTTTTAGCTCAACATGTCAAGATGAAAACTGGAGTAGATTCCCTCATTTTGAAATTGTTGTTCATTTCAGGTGACCAAATTTCTAAAAAACTTTGCCTCTGATCTGTACAACAACAAGAAACTCATTTTCTGGAAACTTGAACAGCTAGTGCCTTCTTACAATACTCAACACATGCCAGAAACTTACTTCGCCTCAGACAATTTCTCTTCAAATTCATTTCTTCAAAATGTCTCAGCAGTCTCTCTTGCGGAAAGTGTACCTTCATGACCTTGTTGGTGTTCCAACTGATCTGAGGTCCTTGTTTTATAGCAGAACACTTATAAGGCCTCTTCGATTCTACAATGATCGGCTGGCAGTTGGTAGTCCCTCCCAGTTTTCTCACCCACTTTACCTTCAACTGATCAGCTAGCAGTTGGTAGTCCCTCCATTTTTCTCACCACTTTACAGCTTTAACTGCACTCTCAAAGGCCTCTAATCAGCTCCACAGGATTAGAGGTAATGTGATGATGTCAAAGACATTTAATTTGTAGTGATTTATTTCAAATTGTTACTCAGAATAACTACAAAAATATAACCTGAATTATTAATCTCTATTTAATATCAAAACACAACTCTATGGACCGATAGATACTTTGAAATTGTGGCCGTTTATGTCACTGGATAGTAAAAGCATAATAAACGTTATGTCACTGAGATCAGCAATCTTCAGTGAGTCAGAGTCACTCAATAAGACACAGAAAAAATGCTCTCACTAATTCTTAGAAGGCAATTCTCTTTTCTGGTTTGGAGATGTACACAAAAGAATGGATGCCTTCCTAAAAATATCATCTAGCATATAAAAAGCAGATAAACTTAGGTCACTAAAAAGGGAAACAATGTTATCATTTTTAACAGCCTGTTCTTCACAGTGCTCATCAGATATCAGAAGCATGGGCTACAGAAATTGCATGAGCATACCTATGTGATGGTGATCCTTCAGCACTGTAAAAAATCTAATACACAACAGATCCCCCATATCAGCCTGACTGGTAACAGTTAATCTTACCCAATAAGAAAATACTGGCTAATTTTAGCAGACACTGTAGCAGTCTTTACTTGTAGAATAGGGCTCCGTCTCTCACACAGAAAGGAATGAGAAAGGAAATATCTTGAGATGCTTCTGTGTTTCTCTTTTGTTATTCATGGGTGTTTCCGTATCCATGCCCCAACATAGAAAGCACCTGCTGTGGTGCCAAAGTGCATTTGGTTGGAGTATGGATAGTGTAACATCAAATCAAAGTATCTTGTTGAGTAAAAGAAATCCATCCCAGCTCAGTTTTACAATTTTGATGCACCTCATCTTGGGACAAGTAGCCATGTAACATTTGTAATTGGACACAGTTATAGATGGATAGATTTTCCAGTGATGAATGTCTGAGCAGATTTTGCCCCAACATAAAGCACTTACTGTTTTGAAGATAAACACGGAGTACTCATGTCAGAGCTGAAACCTGGTATCGACTCAACCAGCTTGATATTGTGGTTACTGCCATTGCCATGAAAAGCAGAAAAGAAGAAATAAGCTCTGATTTGTACCCCAACAAGGCACTTACTTGAAATAAAACAGCTAGTGCCTACATGTTGCAGTACTCATCAGGGACAGAAATCATACTGCTGCTACTGGATCAATTTAGGCCACCTGATATTCAAAGTTTTAAAGAAACCGTTAAGAAGATCTGTTCAGCTTTCCTCAGTGGGTCACATACACATATTCCTAACAAAACAAAAAAGCACTTACTAATTTTAACACAGGTAGTGCCTCTATTGGAGTATGAATAAAGTGGCAGCAGTACGGCAAAAGACCTTCAGAGAAATAGGACTCTGTTGTTACACATTTCTGAAAAACTACCTTTTCTTCTTCAATTCAAAACTGCCCAGCTTTACTTCCACACTAGGGCTCCCTCTATCACACATGATCCATTTTGAAAAGAAACATCTTAACATTCTTTCTTTCTCTTTTTTTATCGTTAGGTGTGTTCTGCAAAGCCACAATCCAGCAAGAAAGCACTTACTGCTTTACTTACCAGAAAAAGATCAACTGGTGGCGTATGGATATTGTGGCAGCAAATCAAAATATGGCCTCCCAGCATGATATTGTAGTTGTTACACTTGATCAGAAATGTTAAAGAGAAAATGACACTGATTTGTACCCCAACAAGAAAGCACTTACATGAAATATCAACAGCTAGTGTCTGCTTTTGCAGTATTCATCAAGTGACAGAATGTCATACTTATAGTGTTGTACCAATTTAAGCCACCCTGATAGTCAAATTACCAAAGAAACCCTACAGAAAATCAATTCCTCTATCCTCGGTGGGACATATTCACATATTCATACCCCCACAAAAAGCACTTACCAATTTAATTCAGGCGGTGCCTGTATTGGGTTGAATAATGTGACATCAGGCGCTCATAATGTCTTCACAAAGGTGGGACATGCCATTACACATTGGATAGTAATATTGCCACTGTAAAAGCGGATGAGATCTGACTCAGATCAACTCATTCATTACCTTGAAAATCTATCAAATGATTTCAGAAATATTTCTGCTATCATAAATCTGAGAATACATGCTATTAATTCCTCAGACTGACCTTTTTGTTGAAGGCTTCAGGCTTTAATTTTCAGAGGAAGTTAAACATACCAGGAATTAGCAGAAATCAGAAACATAAAATAGTGACCTTTTCTTTTTATTGGGGGTAACACAACTGATATTCTTGCACATGGCATTTTGAAACCCTTTCAGTGTTATTAAGCTATACATAGCTACATCTTCATTTTCTCCTAGCCGAGTTTTAATTTTTACACAATCTTTCTAGTCTATGGCAGCACCAAGGATATAATATTTGATATGGAACATATATGCTAATGCTTTAAATGAGAAGAATTCTCTAGCAGAGTTTCCCCAACATAAAGCATTTACTGTTTTGTAGCTCAGCATGTCAAGATGAAAACTGGAGTAGATTCCCTCATTTTGAAATTGTTGTTCATTTCAGGTGACCAAATTTCTAAAAGAAACTTTGCCTCTGATCTGTACAACAACAAAACATATTTCTGGAAACTTGAACAGCTAGTGCCCTGTCTTACAATACTCAACACATGCCAGAAACTTACTTTGGCCTCAGACAATTTCTCTTCAAATTCATTTCTTCAAATGTCTCAGCAGTCTCTCTTGAGGAAAGTGTACCTTCACTTGACCTTGTTGGTGTTCCAACTGATCTGAGGTCCTTGCTTTATAGCAGAACTACTTATGGGCCTCTTCTTTCTTCAATGATCGGCGGGCAGTTGGTAGTCCCTCCCACTTTTCTCACCACTTTACACACCTTCAACTGATCAGCTAGCAGTTGGTAGTCCCTCCATTTTTCTCACCACTTTAAAGCTTTAACTGCACTCTCAAGGGCCTCTAATCAGCTCACAGGATTAGAGGTAATGTGATGATGTCAAAAGACATTTAATTTGTAGTGATTTATTTCAAATTGTTACTCAGAATAACTTTACAAAAATATAACCTGAATTATTAATCTCTACTTAATATCAAAACACAGCTCTATGGACCGATAGATACTTTGAAATTGTGTGCCGTTTATGTCACTGGATAGTAAAAGCATAATAAACGTTATGTCACTGAGATCAGCAATCTTCAGTGAGTCAGAGTCTCTCAATAAGACACAGAAAAAAATGCTCTCAATAATTTTTAGGAAAGGCAATTTCTCTTTTCTGGTTTGGAGATGTACGCAAAAGAATGGATGCCTTCCTAAAAATATCATCTAGCATATAAATAGCAGATAAACTTAGGTCACTAAAAGGAAACAATGAGTATCATTTTAACAGTCTATTCTTCACAGTGCTCATCAGACATCAGAAGCATGGGCTACAGAAATTCCATGAGCATACCTTTGTGATAGGTGATCCTTCAGCACTGTAAAAATCTAATACAACAGATCCCCCATATCAACCTGACTGGTAACAGTTAATCTTACCCAATAAAAAAACTGGCTAATTTTAGCAGACACTGTAGCAGTCTTTACTTGGTAGAATAGGGCTAAGTCTATCACACAGAATGGAATGAAAGGAAATATCTTGAGATGCTTCTGTGTTTCTGTTTTATTATTCGTGGGTGTTTTCCACGTATCCATACCCAACAAAGAAAGCTTCTGCTTTAGTTTCCAGAAAGTGCATTTGGTGGAGTATGGATAGTGCCAAATCAGGATCTTGTTGAGTAAAAGAAATCCATCCCCAGCTCAGTTTTACAATTTTGAAATGCACCTCACATCTTGGGACAAGTAGCGATGTAACATTTGTCATTGGACACAGTTATAGATGGATACATTTTCAAGAGTGAAGAGTGTCTGAGCAGGATTTGCCCCACATAAAGCACTTACTGTTTTGAAGATAAGCATAGTGCTCATGTCAGGCTGAAACCTGGTATCGATCACCACAGCTTGATATTGAAGTTTACTGACATTGCCATGAAATGCAGAAAGAAGAAATAGCTCTGATTTGTACCCGAAAAAGGAAGCACTTACTTAAAATAAAAAGAGCTAGTGCCTACTGTTGCAGTACTCATCAAGGGACAGAAATCATACTTCTACTACTGGATCAAATTAGGCCACCTGATATTCAAAGTTCTAAAGAAACCGTTAAGAAGATCTGTTCACCTTTCCTCAGTGGGTCACATACACATATTCCTACCCCAACAAAAAAGCACTTACTAATTTTAACACAGGTAGTGCCTCTATTGGAGTATGAATAAAGTGGCAGCAGTACAGCAAAAGACCTTCAGAGAAATAGGACTCTGTTGTTACACATTTCTGAAAAAGCTACCTTTTTCTTCTTCAATTCCAAAACTGCACCAGCTTTTACTTGTACACTAGGGCTCCCTCTATCACACATGATCCATTTTGAAAAAGGAAACATCTTAACATTCTTTGTCTTTCTCTTTTTTTATCGATAGGTGTGTTGCGCAAAGCCACAATCCAGCAAGAAAGCACTTACTGCTTTACTTACCTGAAAGAGCAACTGGTGGTGTATGGGTATTGTGGCAGCAAATCAAAATATATTGTTGATTAAAAGAAATTTACCCTCTCCCAACTAAGTTTTGAATTTTAAAATGCGCTACACATCTCAGGACAGCTAGCTATAAAACATCTGTCCTTGATTGCAATGGTTGTTGATGTGAACATTTCAAGAGTGAAGAATATTAGCAGGGTTAAACCCAATATAAAGCTCATATGGTATTGAAAGTATATATAGTGCTTATGTCAGGATGAAGCCTGGTGCGCATCTCCCCAGCATGATATTGTAGTTTATTGCACTTGATCAGAAATGTTAAAGAGGAAATGACACTGATTTGTACCCCAACAAGAAAGCACTTACTTGAAATAACAACAGCTAGTGCCTTGTTTTGCAGTATTTATCAAGTGAGAGGAATGTCATACTTATAGTGTTGTACCAATTTAAGCCACCTGATAGTCAAAGTACCAAAGAAACCCTACAGAAAATCAATTCCTCTACCCTCGGTGGGACACATTCACGTATTCATACCCCAACAAAAAGCACTTACCAATTTTAATTCAGGCAGTGCCTGTATTGGAGTTTGAATAATGTGACATCAGCGCTGCATAATGTCTTCACAAAAGTGGGAACTTGCCATTACACATTGGATAGTAATGTGCCACTGTAAAAGCGGATAGATCTTGACTCTCTGATCAACTCATTCATTACCTTAGAAAATCTATCAAATGAATTTCTGAAATATTTCTGCTATCATAAATCTGAGAATGTCACCGCACTTCTATTAATTCCTGAGAGTGCAAGTCTTTTTTTGTTGAAGGCTTCAGGCTTTGATTTTCAGAGGAAGGTAAACATACCAGGAATTAGAAGAAATCAGAAACATAAAATAGTGCCCTTTTGTTTTTATTGGGGATAATACAACTGATATTCTTGCACATGGCATTTTGAAACTCTTTCAGTGATATTAAGCTATACATAGCTATATCTTCGTTTATTCTAGCCGAGTTTGAATTTTTATACAATCTTTCTAGACTGTGGCAGCACCAAGGATATAATATTTGATATGGAACATATATGCTAATGCTTTAAATGAGAAGAATTCTCTAGCAGAGTTTCCCCAACATAAAGCATTTACTGTTTTGTAGCTCAGCATGTCAAGATGAAAACTGGAGTATATTCCCTCATTTTGAAATTGTTGTTCATTTCAGGTGACCAAATTTCTAAAAGAAACTTTGCCTCTGATCTGTACAACAGCAAGAAACCATTTACTGGAAACTTGAACAGCTAGTGCCCTGTCTTACAATACTCACCACATGCCAGAAACTTACTTTGGCCTCAGACAATTTCTCTTCAAATTCATTTCTTCAAAATGTCTCAGCAGTCTCTCTTGAGGAAAGTGTACCTTCATGACCTTGTTGGTGTTCCAACTGATCTGAGGTCCTTGTTTTATAGCAGAACTACTTATAGGGCCTCTTCATTCTACAATGATCAGCTGGCAGTTGGTAGTCCCTCCCACTTTTCTCACCACTTTACACCTTCAACTGATCAGCTAGCAGTTGGTAGTCCCTCCCATTTTTCTCACCACTTTACAGCTTCAACTGCACTCTCAATGGCCTCTAATCTGCTCACAGGATTAGAGGTATTGTGATGATGCCAAAAGACATTTAATTTGTAGTGATTTATTTCAAATTGTTACTCAGAATAACTTTACAAAAATATAACCTGAATTATTAATCTCTACTTAATATCAAAACACAGCTCTATGGACCCGATAGATACTTTGAAATTGTGTGCCGTTTATGTCACTGGATAGTAAAAGCATAATAAACGTTATGTCACTGAGATCAGCAATCTTCAGTGAGTCAGAGTCTCTCAATAAGACACAGAAAAAAATGCTCTCAATAATTTTTAGGAAAGGCAATTTCTCTTTTCTGGTTTGGAGATGTACACAAAAGAATGGATGCCTTCCTAAAAATATCATCTAGCATATAAATAGCAGATAAACTTAGGTCACTAAAAAGGGAAACAATGGTACCATTTTCAACAGTCTGTTCTTCACAGTGCTCATCAGACATCAGAAGCATGGGCTACAGAAATTGCATGAGCATACCTATGTGATGGTGATCCTTCAGCACTGTAAAAAAATCTAATACACAACAGATCCCCCATATCAACCTGACTGGTAACAGTTAATCTTACCCAATAAGAAAATACTGGCTAATTTTAGCAGACACTGTAGCAGTCTTTACTTGTAGAATAGGGCTCCGTCTATCACACAGAAAGGAATGAGAAAGGAAATATCTTGAGATGCTTCTGTGTTTCTGTTTTATTATTCGTGGGTGTTTTCCACGTATCCATACCCAAACAAGAAAGCACTTACTGCTTTAGTTACCAGAAAGTGCATTTGGTGGAGTATGAATAGTGTGGAACCAAATCAAAGTATCTTGTTGAGTAAAAGAAATCCATCCCCAGCTCAGTTTTTACAATTTTGAAATGCACCTCACATCTTGGGACAAGTAGCGATGTAACATTTGTCATTGGACACAGTTATAGATGGATACATTTTCGAGAGTGAAGAGTGTCTGAGCAGGATTTGCCCCAACATAAAGCACTTACTGTTTTGAAGATAAGCATAGTGCTCATGTCAGGCTGAAACCTGGTATCGATCACCACAGCTTGATATTGAAGTTTACTGCCATTGCCATGAAATGCAGAAAGAAGAAATAGCTCTGATTTGTACCGGAAAAAGGAAGCACTTACTTAAAATAAAAAGAGCTAGTGCCTACTGTTGCAGTACTCATCAAGGGACAGAAATCATACTTCTACTACTGGATCAATTTAGGCCACCTGATATTCAAAGTTCTAAAGAAACCGTTATGAAGATCTGTTCACCTTTCCTCAGTGGGTCACATACACATATTCCTACCCCAACAAAAAAGCACTTACTAATTTTAACACAGGTAGTGCCTCTATTGGAGTATGAATAAAGTGGCAGCAGTACAGCAAAAGACCTTCTGAGAAATAGGACTCTGTTGTTACACATTTCTGAAAAAGCTACCTTTTTCTTCTTCAATTCCAAAACTGCACCAGCTTTTACTTGTACACTAGGACTCCCTCTATCACATATGATCCATTTTGAAAAAGGAAACATCTTAACATTCTTTGTCTTTCTCTTTTTTTATCGATAGGTGTGTTCGCAAAGCCATAATCCAGCAAGAAAGCACTTACTGCTTTACTTACCTGAAAGAGCAAGTGGTGGTGTATGGATATTGTGGCAGCAAATCAAAATATATTGTTGATTAAAAGAAATTTACCCTCTCCCCACTAAGTTTTGAATTTTAAAATGTGCTACACATCTCAGGACAGCTAGCTATAAAACATCTGTCCTTGATTGCAATGGTTGTTGATGTGGACATTTCAAGAGTGAAGAATATTAGCAGGGTTAAACCCAATATAAATCACATATGGTATTGAAAGTATATATAGTGCTTATGTCAGGATGAAGCCTGGTGTGCATCTCCCCAGCATGATATTGTAGTTTATTGCACTTGATCAGAAATGTTAAAGAGGAAATGACACTGATTTGTACCCCAACAAGAAAGCACTTACTTGAAATAACAACAGCTAGTGCCTGCTTTTGCAGTATTTATCAAGTGACAGGAATGTCATACTTATAGTGTTGTACCAATTTAAGCCACCTGATAGTCAAAGTACCAAAGAAGCCCTACAGAAAATCAATTCCTCTACCCTCGGTGGGACACATTCACGTATTCATACCCCAACAAAAAGCACTTACTAATTTTAATTCAGGCAGTGCCTGTATTGGAGTTTGAATAATGTGACATCAGCGCTGCATAATGTCTTCACGAAAGTGGGACCTTGCCATTACACATTGGATAGTAATGTGCCACTGTAAAAGCGGATAGATCTTGACTCTCTGATCAACTCATTCATTACCTTAGAAAATCTATCAAATGAATTTCAGAAATATTTCTGCTATCATAAATCTGAGAATGTCCCCCGCACTTCTATTAATTCCTCAGAGTGCAAGTCTCTTTTTGTTGAAGGCTTCAGGCTTTGATTTTCAGAGGAAGGTAAACATACCAGGAATTAGAAGAAATCAGAAACATAAAATAGTGCCCTTTTGTTTTTATTGGGGATAATACAACTGATATTCTTGCACATGGCATTTTGAAACCCTTTCAGTGATATTAAGCTATACATAGCTATATCTTCATTTATTCTAGCCGAGTTTGAATTTTTATACAATCTTTCTAGACTGTGGCAGCACCAAGGATATAATATTTGATATGGAACATATATGCTAATGCTTTAAATGAGAAGAATTCTCTAGCAGAGTTTCCCCCAACATAAAGCATTTACTGTTTTGTAGCTCAGCATGTCAAGATGAAAACTGGAGTATATTCCCTCATTTTGAAATTGTTGTTCATTTCAGGTGACCAAATTTCTAAAAGAAACTTTGCCTCTGATCTGTACAACAACAAGAAACCATTTACTGGAAACTTGAACAGCTAGTGCCCTGTCTTACAATACTCAACACATGCCAGAAACTTACTTTGGCCTCAGACAATTTCTCTTCAAATTCATTTCTTCAAAATGTCTCAGCAGTCTCTCTTGAGGAAAGTGTACCTTCATGACCTTCTTGATGTTCCAACTTATCTGAGTTCCTTGCTTTATAGCAGAACTACTTATAGGGCCTCTTCATTCCACAATGATCAGCTGGCAGTTGGTAGTCCCTCCCACTTTTCTTACCACTTTACACCTTCAACTGATCAGCTAGCAGTTGGTAGTCCCTCCCTTTTTTCTCACCACTTTACAGCTTCAGCTGCACTCTCAAGGGCCTCTAATCTGCTCACAGGATTAGAGGTAATATGGAGATGTCAAAAGACATTTAATTTGTACTGATTTATTTCAAATTGTTACTCAGAATAACTTTATAAAAATATAACCAAAATTATTAATCTCTACTTAATATCAAAACACAGCTCTAGGGACCGATAGATATTTTGAAATTGTGTGCCGCTTATGTCACTGGATAGTAAAAGCATAATAAACTTTATGTCACTGAGATCAGCAATCTTCAGAGAGTCAGAGTCTCTCAATAAGACACAGAAAAAAATGCTCTCACTAATTTTTAGGAAAGGCAATGTCTCTTTTGGGGTTTGGAGATGTACGCAAAAGAATGGATGCCTTCCTAAAAGTATCGTTTAGCATATAAATAGCAGATAAACTTAGGTCACTAAAAAGGGAAACAATGGTAACATTTTGAACAGCCTGTTCTTCACAGTGCTCATCAGACATCAGAAGCATGGGCTACAGAAATTGCATGAGCATACCAATGTGATGGTGATCCTTCAGCACTGTAAAAAATCTAATACACAACAGATCCCCCATATCAATCTGACTGGTAACACTTAATCTTACCCAATAAGAAAATACTGGCTAATTTTAGCAGACACTGTAGCAGTCTTTACTTGTAGAATAGGGCTCCATCTATCACACAGAAAGGAATGAGAAAGGAAATATCTTGAGATGCTTCTGTGTTTCTGTTTTGTTATTCGTTGGTGTTTTCCACGTATCCATACCCCAACAAGAAAGCACTTACTGCTTTAGTTACCAGAAAGTGCATTTGGTGGAGTATGGATAGTGTGGCACCAAATCAAAGTATCTTGTTGAGTAAAAGAAATCCATCCCCAGCTCAATAGTACAATTTTGAAATGCACCTCACATCTTGGGACTAGTAGCCATGTAACATTTGTCACTGGACACAGTTATAAATGGATACATTTTTGAGAGTGAAGAATGTCTGAGCAGGATTTGCCCGAACATAAAGCACTTAGGGCCAGATATTCAAAACTTTGCCCCGGGGCAAAATTAGCACTGCCCAGCGGGCAAACTTAGCCCAGAGCACAGAGCACGCTATATTCAAAAGGAATAGCCAAGGGAAAACAGCTTCCGAATATGGCATGGTAATGAGGCCTTGCAAACTGGGTTGGGAGTGCAGGGCAAAAATAGCCCTGGAATAAGACAGCACTGAATAAAGCAACCAGGAAGTGCAACCCACAACAACAACACAGTACACAGCAACATGAGGGCAGGTACAGACGAACTACGTGGCCAATGTTGTGCCAGCAAATGCATGGACTCAGTACAGCTGCAGGAAGCAGCAGATGTGAAAGAACAGTGATCAAAACTGTATAATATTCCCGTACCGTTAGCGCCCAGCCTAACATTAAGAGCGGCATTAGCGCGGAGCTAAGCAGTTAGCCCGGAGCAAACACGTTTGCCCGGGGCTAAAATGTGCCATATTCAAAAGTGCCATGCAAATGAGCCTACTTATGTAGTCTCTGGGCAAACAACCAGATTAGTATCTCATTATACCCTGATTTGCATGCAGTTTGCCCAGCGTTACTGCAGAGTCCCACAGAGCCACCTGTAGGTCAGTCTGGAAGTACAGGGGCTGACCAGGTCCAACCGCAGCTCCACCTGTAGGTCAGTCTGGTAGTGCATGATGATAGCTGCAGGCTACATGTAAACAGTACAGCATAGCATATTATACCCCAGGGGACAGCACACCATAGGCACAGGTGGTGGTGGTGCTACATACAACTGTCACATTGTAGGGCATGCTACAGTGCACAGCAGAAACTACAGTAGCAAGGGGGCCAGTAGTGCGTGGACATTACTGTTACGCTGTTGTGTGACCCACAGATGCTGCACCTGTGGCATGGATGCTCACAGTGACATGTACATTCCTGGCTTTGTGTGCTATGGCAGTTGTACAGCTGTGAGGTATGTGGCCGGGGGGGCATATATTATCCAAAAGGCACACTGGTGTTGGGGTATTCCCAATACTGACCCATGTACACTGCATGATGTGTCCCAGACTTGTGGCCACACCTGATCTGTAGCACAGCCTCGCCACCCATATATGCTCCCCTCAACATCCTCCATGCCCACAGTGCTGCATGTGTGTGCTGGCATCTGTTGGTGTCCACGGAACTGTGGTCCACAGGTGTGTGCTGTATGGCCACACTGCCGTGCTGTTCACTGGTGGCAGAGTCACCACTTACTGCCTGGCATGGCTGGGACTGGTGACAGATGATGGCATCATTGTGATGCCATCAGTTAGCAGCATGCTTCCTCTATGTTCGGCTTTATCTTTGTGTCATAATTATTTGTTAGGGTCGCGCAAAACCCGTGCTAAACCCGCGCAAACACCGCGCAAAGCCATAATGTCGCAAAGCTGATTGACCAGGATTAAGACCAGCTTTTCCTGGGCGGTAATGTGCACTGCGCTAAGTGTCGCGCTAAGTCACGCAAAACCACTTAGCGTGGCGCTAGTTGCTGAATATAGCATTGTGCCTGTATTCATGTCGGTTTGCCCCTTGCATACATTATAATTTTGCCCGGTGCTAATGCAGTTTGCCCGCGCTATTTGGCCTTTTGAACATGGCAGACCCGCGCTAATCCCGCGCTAAACCTGCGCAAATGGTTTTTGCCCAGCGCAAAGTTTTGAATATCTGGCCCGTACTGTTTTGAAGATAAGCATAGTGCTCATGACAGGCTGAAATCTGGTATCGATCACCACAGCTTGATATTGTAGTTTACTGCCGTTGCCATGAAATGCAGAAAAAGGAAATTGCTCTGATTTGTAGCCCAACAAGGAAGCACTTACTTGAAATAAAACAGCTAGAGCCTACTGTTGCAGTACTCATCAAGGGACAGAAATCATACTTCTACTAATATATCAATTTAGGCCACCTGATATTCAACATTTTAAAGAAACCGTTAAGAAGATCTGTTCAGCTTTCCTCAGTGGGTCACATACACATATTCCTAACCCAACAAAAAAGCACTTACTAATTTTAACACAGGTACTGCCTCTATTGGAGTATGAATAAAGTGGCAGCAGTACGGCAAAAGACCTTCAGAGAAATAGGACTCTGTTGTTAGACATTTCTGAAAAAGCTACCTGTTTCTTCTTCAATTCCAAAACTGCACCAGATTTTACTTGTACACTAGGGCTCCCTCTATCACACATGATCCATTTTGAAAAAGGAAACGTCTTAATATTCTTTTTCTTTCTCTTTTTTTATTGTTAGGTGTGTTCCGCAAAGCCACAATCCAGCAAGAAAGCACTTACTGCTTTACTTACCAGAAAGAGCAACTGGTGGCGTATGGATATTGTGGCAGCAAATCAAAATATGGCCTCCCCAGCATGATATTGTAGTTTATTGCACTTGATCAGAAATGTTAAAGAGGAAATGACACTGATTTGTACCCCCAACAAGAAAGCACTTACGTGAAATATCAACAGCTAGTGCCTGCTTTTGCAGTATTCATCAAGTGACAGGAATGTCATACTTATAGTGTTGTACCAATTTAAGCCACCTGATAGTCAAAGTACCAAAGAAACCCTACAGAAAATCAATTCCTCTATCCTCGGTGGGACACATTCACATATTCATACCCCAACAAAAAGCACTTACCAATTTTAATTCAGGCAGTGCCTGTATTGGAGTTTGAATAATGTGACATCAGCGCTGCATAATGTCTTCACAAAAGTGGGACCTTGCCATTACACATTGGATAGTAATGTGCCACTGTAAAAGCGGATAGATCTTGACTCTCAGATCAACTCATTCATTACCTTAGAAAATCTATCAAATGAATTTCAGAAATATTTCTGCTATCATAAATCTGAGAATGTCCCCGTACTTCTATTAATTCCTGAGAGTACAAGTCTTTTTTCGTTGAAGGCTTCAGGCTTTCATTTTTAGAGGAAGTTAAACATACCAGGAATTAGCAGAAATCAGAAACGTAAAATAGTGACCTTTTCTTTTTATTGGGGTAACACAACTGATATTCTTGCACATGGCATTTTGAAACCCTTTCAGTGTTATTAAGCTATAGATAGCTACATCTTCATTTTCTCCTAGCCGAGTTTTAATTTTTACACAATCTTTCTAGTCTACGGCAGCACCAAGGATATAATATTTGATATGGAACATATATGCTAATACTTTAAATGAGAAGAATTCTCTAGCAGAGTTTCCCCAACATAAAGCATTTACTGTTTTGTAGCTCAGCATGTCAAGATGAAAACTGGAGTGGATTCCCTCATTTTTAAATTGTTATTCATTTCAGGTGACCAAATTTCTAAAAGAAACTTTGCCTCTGATCTGTACAACAACAAGAAACCATTTACTGGAAACTTGAACAGCTAGTGCCCTGTCTTACAATACGCAACACATGCCAGAAACTTACTTTGGACTCAGACAATTTCTATTCAAATTCATTTCTTCAAAATGTCTCAGCAGTCTGTCTTGAGGAAAGTGTACCTTCATGACCTTGTTGGTATTCCAACAGATCTGAGGTTCTTGCTTTATAGCAGAACTACTTATAGTGCCTCTTCATTCTTCAATGATCAGCTGGCAGTTGGTAGTCCCTCCCACTTTTCTCACCACTTTACACCTTCAACTGATTAGCTAGCAGTTGGTAGTCCCTCCCATTTTTCTCACCACTTTACAGCTTCAACTGCACTCTCAAGGGCCTCTAATCTGCTCACAGGATTAGAGGTAATGTGGAGATGTCAAAAGACATTTAATTTGTACTGATTTATTTCAAATTGTTACTCAGAAAAACTTTATAAAAATATAACCTAAATTATTAATCTCTACTTAATATCAAAACACAGCTCTATTGACCGATAGATACTTTGAAATTGTGTGCCGCTTATGTCACTGGATAGTAAAAGCATAATAAACTTCAAGTCACTGCGAACAGCAATCTTCAGTAAGTCAGAGTCTCTCAATAAGACACTGAAAAAAATGCTCTCACTAATTTTTAGGAAAGGCAATGTCTCTTTTGGGGTTTGGAGATGTATGCAAAAGAATGGATGCCTTCCTAAAAGTATCATCTAGAATATAAATAGCAAATAAACTTAGGTCACTAAACAGGGAAACAATGGTAACATTTTGAACAGCCTGTTCTTCAAAGTGCTCATCAGACATAAGAAGCATGGGCTACAGAAATTGCATGAGCATACCAATGTGATGGTGATCCTTCAGCACTGTAAAAAATCTAATACACAACAGATCCCCCTTATCAATCTGACTGATAACACTTAATTATACCCAATAAGAAAATACTGGCTAATTTTAGCAGACACTGTAGCAGTCTTTACTTGTAGAAAAGGGCTCTGTCTATAACACAGAAAGGAATGAGAAAGGAAATATCTTGAGATGCTTCTGTGTTTCTGTTTTGTTATTCGTGGGTGTTTTCCACGTATCCATACCCCAACAAGAAAGCACTTACTGCTTTAGTTACCAGAAAGTGCATTTGGTGGAGTATGGATATTGTGGCACCAAATCAAAGTATCTTGTTGAGTAAAAGAAATCCATCCCCAGCTCAGTAGTACAATTTTGAAATGCACCTCACATCTTGG
Source organism: Neoceratodus forsteri (assembly GCA_016271365.2). Taxonomy (NCBI): domain Eukaryota; kingdom Metazoa; phylum Chordata; order Ceratodontiformes; family Ceratodontidae; genus Neoceratodus; species Neoceratodus forsteri. The sequence continues at coordinate 7,244,669 of CM028129.1, forward strand.
GACAAGTAGACATGTAACATTTGTCATTGGACACAGTTATAGATGGATACATTTTCGAGAGTGAAGAATGTCTGAGCAGGATTTTCCCCAACATAAAGCACTTACTGTTTTGAAGATAAGCATAGTGCTTATGTCAGGCTGAAACCTGGTATGGATCACCACAGCTTGATATTGTAGTTTACTGCCGTTACCATGAAATGCAGAAAAAAGAGATAGCTCTGATTTGTACCCCAACAAGGAAGCACTTACTTGAAATAAAAACAGCTAGTGCCTACTGTTGCAGTACTCATCAAGGGACAGAAATCATACTTCTACTACTGGATCAATTTAGGCCACCTGATATTCAAAGTTTTAAAGAAACCGTTAAGAAGATCTGTTCAGCTTTCCTCAGTGGGTCACATACACATATTCCTACCCCAACAAAAAAAAGCACTTACTAATTTTAACACAGGTAGTGCCTCTATTGGAGTATGAATAAAGTGGCAGCAGTACGGCAAAAGACCTTCAGAGAAATAGGACTCTGTTGTTACACATTTCTGAAAAAGCTACCTGTTTCTTCTTCAATTCCAAAACTGCACCAGCTTTTACTTGTACACTAGGGCTCCCTCTATCACACATGATCCATTTTGAAAAAGGAAACATCTTAACATTCTTTTTCTTTCTCTTTTTTTATTGATAGGTGTGTTCCGCAAAGCCACAATCCAGCAAGAAAGCACTTATTGCTTTACTTACCAGAAAGAGCAACTGGTGGCGTATGGATATTGTGGCAGCAAATTAAAGTATCTTGTTGATTAAAAGAAATTAACCCTCTCCCCCGCTAAGTTTTGGAATTTTAAAATGCGCTACACATCTCAGGACAGCTAGCTATAAAACATCTGTCCTTGATTGCAAAGGTTGTTTGTGTGGACATTTCAAGAGTGAAGATTATTAGCAGGGTTAAACCCATTATGTAGCTCAAATGGTATTGAAAGTATATATAGTGCTATTGTCAGGATGAAGCCTGGTGTGCATCTCACCAGCATGATATTGTAGTTTATTGCACTTGATCAGAAATCTTAAAGAAGAAATGACACTGATTTGTTCCCCAACAAGAAAGCACTTACGTGAAATAACAACAGCTAATGCCTTCTGTTGCAGTATTCATCAAGTGACCGGAATGTCATACTTATAGTGTTGTACCAATTTAGGCCACCTGATAGTCAAAGTATCAAAGAAACCCTACAGAAAATCAATTCCTCTATCTTCAGTGGGACACATTCACATATTCATACCATATTCTTGCACATGGCATTTTGAAACCCTTTCAGTTTTATTAAGCTATAAATAGCTACATCTTCATTTACTCCTAGCCGAGTTTGAATTTTTATATAATATTTCTAGACTATGGCAGCACCAAGGATATAATATTTGATATGGAACATATATGTTATATATGCTAATGCTTTAAATGAGAAGAATTCTCTAGCAAAGTTTCCCCAACATAAAGCATTTACTGGTTTGTAGCTCAGCATGTCATGATGAAAACTGATATATTCCCTCATTTTGAAATTGTTGTTCATTTCAGGTGACCAAATTTCTAAAAGAAACGTTGCCTCTGATCTGTACACAACAAAGAAACCATTTACTGGAAACTTGAACAGCTAGTGCCCTGTCTTACAATACTCAACACATGCCAGAAACTTACTTTCGCCTCAGACAATTTCTCTTCAAATTCATTTCTTCAAAATGTCTCAGCAGTCTCTCTTGCGGAAAGTGTACCTTCATGACCTTGTTGGTGTTACAACTGATCTGAGGTCCTTGTTTTATAGCAGAACTACTTATAGGGCCTCTTCATTCTACAATGATCGGCTGGCAGTTGGTAGTCCCTCCAATTTTTCTCACCACTTTACAGCTTTAACTGCACTCTCAAGGGCCTCTAATCAGCTCACAGGATTAGAGGTAATGTGATGATGTCAAAAGACATTTAATTTGCAGTGATTTATTTCAAATTGTTACTCAGAATAACTTTACAAAAATATAACCTGAATTATTAATCTCTACTTAATATCAAAACACAACTCTATGGACCGATAGATACTTTGAAATTGTGTGCCGTTTATGTCACTGGATAGTAAAAGCATAATAAACGTTATGTCACTGAGATCAGCAATCTTCAGTGAGTCAGAGTCTCTCAATAAGACACAGAAAAAAATGCTCTCACTATTTTTTAGGAAAGGCAATTTCTCTTTTCTGGTTTGGAGATGTACACAGAAGAATGGATGGCTTCCTAAAAATATCATCTAGCATATAAATAGCAGATAAACTTAGGTCACTAAAAAGGGAAACAATGGTATCATTTTTAACAGCCTGTTCTTAACAGTGCTCATCAGATATCAGAAGCATGGGCTGCAGAAATTGCATGAACATACCTATGTGATGGTGATCCTTCAGCACTGTAAAAAATCTAATACACAACAGATCCCCCTTATCAACCTGACTGGTAACAGTTAATCTTACCCAATAAGAAAATACTGGCTAATTTTAGCAGACACTGTAGCAGTCTTTACTTGTAGAATAGGGCTCCGTCTATCACACAGAAAGGAATGAGAAAGGAAATATCTTGAGATGCTTCTGTGTTTCTCTTTTTGTTATTCATGGGTGTTTTCCACGTATCCATACCCCAACAAGAAAGCACTTACTGCTTTAGTTACCAGAAAGTGCATTTGGTGGAGTATGGATAGTGTGGCACCAAATCAAAGTATCTTGTTGAGTAAAAGAAATCCATCCCCAGCTCAGTTTTACAATTTTGAAATGCACCTCACATCTTGGGACAAGTAGCCATGTAACATTTGTAATTGGACACAGTTATAGATGGATAGATTTTCGAGAGTGATGAATGTCTGAGCAGATTTTGCCCCAACAGAAAGCACTTACTGTTTTGAAGATAAGCATAGTGCTCATGTCAGGCTGAAACCTGGTATCGATCACCACAGCTTGATATTGTAGTTTACTGCCATTGCCATGAAAAGCAGAAAGAAGAAATAGCTCTGATTTGTACCCCAACAAGGAAGCACTTACTTGAAATAAAAAACAGCTAGTGCCTACTGTTGCAGTACTCATCAAGGGACAGAAATCATACTTCTGCTACTGGATCAATTTAGGCCACCTGATATTCAAAGTTTTAAAGAAACCGTTAAGAAGATCTGTTCAGCTTTCCTCAGTGGGTCACATACACATATTCCTAACAAAACAAAAAAGCACTTACTAATTTTAACACAGGTAGTGCCTCTATTGGAGTATGAATAAAGTGGCAACAGCACGGCAAAAAGACCTTCAGAGAAATAGGACTCTGTTGTTACACATTTCTGAAAAAGCTACCTTTTCTTCTTCAATTCAAAAACTGCCTAGCTTTAGCATACACTAGGGCTCCCTCTATCACACATGATCCATTTTGAAAAGGAAACATCTTAACATTCTTTTCTTTCTCTTTTGTCGTTAGGTGTGTTCCATAAAACCACAATCCAGCAAGAAAGCACTTACTGCTTTACTTACTAGAAAAGAACAACGGGTGGCGTATGGATATTGTGGCAGCAAATCAAAATATGGCCTCCCCAGCATGATATTGTAGTTTATTGCACTTGATCAGAAATGTTAAAGAGGAAATGACACTGATTTGTACCCCAACAAGAAAGCACTTACATGAAATATCAACAGCTAGTGTCTGCTTTTGCAGTATTCATCAAGCGACAGGAATGTCATACTTATAGTGTTGTACCAATTTAAGCCACCTGATAGTCAAAGTACCAAAGAAACCCTACAGAAAATCAATTCCTCTATCCTCGGTGGGACATATTCACATATTCATACCCCAACAAACAGCACTTACCAATTTTAATTCAGGCAGTGCCTGTATTGGAGTTTGAATAATGTGACATCAGCGCTGCATAATGTCTTCACAAAAGTGGGACCATGCCATTACACATTGGATAGTAATGTGCCACTGTAAAAGCGGATAGATCTTGACTCTCAGATCAACTCATTCATTACCTTAGAAAATCTATCAAATGAATTTCAGAAATATTTCTGCTATCATAAATCTGAGAATGTCCCCGTACTTCTATTAATTCCTCAGAGTACAAGTCTTTTTTCGTTGAAGGCTTCAGGCTTTGATTTTCAGAGGAAGTTAAACATACCAGGAATTAGCAGAAATCAGAAACATAAAATAGTGACCTTTTCTTTTTATTGGGGGTAACACAACTGATATTCTTGCACATGGCATTTTGAAACCCTTTCAGTGTTATTAAGCTATACATAGCTACATCTTCATTTTCTCCTAGCCGAGTTTTAATTTTTACACAATCTTTCTAGTCTATGGCAGCACCAAGAATATAATATTTGAAAAAAAAAACATATATGCTAATGCTTTAAATGAGAAGAATTCTCTAGCAGAGTTTCCCCAACATAAAGCATTTACTGTTTTGTAGCTCAGCATGTCAAGATGAAAACTGGAGTAGATTCCCTCATTTTGAAATTGTTGTTCATTTCAGGTGACCAAATTTCTAAAAGAAACTTTGCCTCTGATCTGTACAACAACAAGAAACCATTTACTGGAAACTTGAACAGCTAGTGCCCTGTCTTACAATACTCAACACATGCCAGAAACTTACTTTGGCCTCAGACAATTTCTCTTCAAATTCATTTCTTCAAAATGTCTCAGCAGTCTCTCTTGAGGAAAGTGTACCTTCATGACCTTGTTGGTGTTCCAACTGATCTGAGGTCCTTGCTTTATAGCAGAACTACTTATAGGGCCTCTTCTTTCTTCAATGATCAGCTGGCAGTTGGTAGTCCCTCCCACTTTTCTCGCCACTTTACACCTTCAACTGATCAGCTGGCAGTTGGTAGTCCCTCCCATTTTTATCACCACTTTACAGCTTCAGCTGCACTCTCAAGGGCCTCTAATCTGCTCACAGGATTAGAGGTAATGTGGAGATGTAAAAAGACATTTAATTTGTACTGATTTATTTCAAATTATTACTCAGAATAACTTTATAAAAATATAACCTAAATTATTAATCTCTACTTAATATCAAAACACAGCTCTAGGGACCGATAGATACTTTGAAATTGTGTGCCGCTTATGTCACTGGATAGTAAAAGCATAATAAACTTTAAGTCACTGAGATCAGCAATCTTCAGTGAGTCAGAGTCTCTCAATAAGACAAAGAAAAAAATGCTCTCACTAATTTATAGGAAAGGCAATGTCTCTTTTGGGGTTTGGAGATGTACGCAAAAGAATGGATGCCTTCCTAAAAGTATCATCTAGCATATAAATAGTAGATAAACTTAGGTCACTTAACAGGGAAACAATGCTAACATTTTGAACAGCCTGTTCTTCAAAGTGCTCATCAGACATCAGAAGCATGGGCTACAGAAATTGCATGAGCATACCAATGTGATGGTGATCCTTCAGCACTGTAAAAATCTAATACACAACAGATCCCCCTTATCAATCTGACTGGTAACACTTAATTATACCCAATAAGAAAATACTGGCTAATTTTAGCAGACACTGTAGCAGTCTTTACTTGTAGAATAGGGCTCTGTATAACACAGAAAGGAATGAGAAAGGAAATATCTTGAGATGCTTCTGTGTTTCTGTTTTGTTATTCGTGGGTGTTTTCCACGTATCCATACCCCAACAAGAAAGCACTTACTGCTTTGGTTACCAGAAAGTGCATTTGGTGGAGTATGGATATTAGTGGCACCAAATCAAAGTATCTTGTTGAGTAAAAGAAATCCATCCCCAGCTCAGTAGTACAATTTTGAAATGCACCTCACATCTTGGGACAAGTAGCCATGTAAAATTTGTCATTGGACACAGTTATAGATGGATACATTTTCGAGAGTGAAGAATGTCTGAGCAGGATTTTCCCCAACATTAAGCAATTACTGTTTTGAAGATAAGCATAGTGCTTATGTCAGGCTGAAACCTGGCATGGATCACAACAGCTTGATATTGTAGTTTACTGCCGTTGCCATGAAATGCAGAAAGAAGAAATAGCTCTGATTTGTACCCCAAAAAGGAAGCACTTACTTGAAATAAAAACAGCTAGTGCCTACTGTTGCAGTACTCATCAAGGGACAGAAATCATACTTCTACTACTGGATCAATTTAGGCCACCTGATATTCAAAGCTTTAAAGAAACCGTTAAGAAGATCTCTTCAGCTTTTCTCAGTGGGTCACATATACATATTCCTACCCCAACAAAAAAGCACTTACTAATTTTAAGACAGGTAGTGCCTCTATTGGAGTATGAATAAAGTGGCAGCAGTACGGCAAAAGACCTTCAGAGAAATAGGACTCTGTTGTTACACATTTCTGAAAAAGCTACCTGTTTCTTCTTCAATTCCAAAACTGCACCAGCTTTTACTTGTACACTCGGGCTCCCTCTATCACACATGATCCATTTTGAAAAAGGAAACATCTTAACATTCTTTTTCTTTCTCTTTTTTTATCGATAGGCGTGTTCCATAGAAGCCACAATCCAGCAAGAAAGCACTTACTGCTACTTTTACCCAGAAAGAGCAACTGGTGGCGTATGGATATTGTGGCAGCAAATTAAAATATCTTGTTGATTAAAAGAAATTAACCCTCTCCCCACTAAGTTTTGGAATTTTAAAATGCACTACACATCTCAGGACAGCTAGGTATAAAACATCTGTCCTTGATTGCTTTGGTTTTTGATGTGGACATTTCAAGAGTGAAGAATATTAGCAGGGTTAAACCCAATATAAAGCTCATATGGTATTGAAAGTATATATAGTGCTTATATTATGATGAAGCCTGGTGTGCATCTCCCCCAGCATGATATTGTAGTTTATTGCACTTGATCAGAAATCTTAAAGAAGAAATGACACTGATTTGTACCCCAACAAGAAAGCTCTTACGTGAAATAATAACAGCTAGTGCCTTCTGTTGCAGAATTCATCAAGTGACCGGAATGTCATACTTATAGTGTTGTACCAATTTAGGCCACCTGATAGTCAAAGTATCAAAGAAACCCTACAGAAAATGAATTCCTCTATCTTCGGTGGGACACATTCACATATTCATACCATATTCTTTGCACATGGCATTTTGAAACCCTTTCAGTGTTATTAAGCTATAAATAGCTACATCTTCATTTACTCCTAACCGAGTTTGAATTTTTATACAATCTTTCTAGACTATGGCAGCACCAAGGATATAATATTTGATATGGAACATATATGTTATAATTGCTATTGCTTTAAATGAGAAGAATTCTGTAGCAGAGTTTCCCCAACATAAAGCATTTACTGTTTTGTAGCTCAGCATGTCAAGATGAAAACTGGAGTATATTCCCTCATTTTGAAATTGTTGTTCATTTCAGGTGACCAAATTTCTAAAAGAAACTTTGCCTCTGATCTGTACAACAGCAAGAAACCATTTACTGGAAACTTGAACAGCTAGTGCCCTGTCTTACAATACTCAACACATGCCAGAAACTTACTTTGGCCTCAGACAATTTCACTTCAAATTCATTTCTTCAAAATGTCTCAGCAGTCTCTCTTGAGGAAAGTGTACCTTCATGACCTTGTTGGTGTTCCAACTGATCTGAGGTCCGTGTTTTATAGCAGAACTACTTATAGGGCCTCTTCATTCTACAATGATCGGCTGGCAGTTGGTAGTCCCTCCTACTTTTCTCACCACTTTACACCTTCAACTGATCAGCTAGCAGTTGGTAGTCCCTCCCATTTTTCTCACCACTTTACAGCTTTAACTGCACTCTCAAGGGCCTCTAATCAGCTCACAGGATTAGAGGTAATGTGATGATGTCAAAAGACATTTAATTTGTAGTGATTTATTTCAAATTGTTACTCAGAATAACTTTACAAAAATATAACCTGAATTATTAATCTCTACTTAATATCAAAACACAGCTCTATGGACCGATAGATACTTTGAAATTGTGTGCCGTTTATGTCACTGGATAGTAAAAGCATAATAAACGTTATGTCACTGAGATCAGCAATCTTCAGTGAGTCAGAGTCTCTCTCAATAAGACACAGAAAAAAATGCTCTCACTAATTTTTAGGAAAGGCAATTTCTCTTTTCTGGTTTGGAGATGTACGCAAAAGAATGGATGCCTTCCTAAAAATATCATCTAGCATATAAATAGCAGATAAACTTAGGTCACTAAAAAGGGAAACAATGGTAACATTTTTAACAGCCTGTTCTTCACAGTGCTCATCAGACATCAGAAGCATGGGCTACAGAAATTGCATGAGCATACCTTTGTGATGGTGATCCTTCAGCACTGTAAAAAATCTAATACACAACAGATCCCCCATATCAATCTGACTGGTAACACTTAATCTTACCCAATAAGAAAATACTGGCTAATTTTAGCAGACACTGTAGCAGTCTTTACTTGTAGAATAGGGCTCCGTCTATCACACAGAAAAGAATGAGAAAGAAAATATCTTGAGATGCTTCTGTGTTTCTGTTTTGTTATTCGTGGGTGTTTTCCGTGATCCATACCCCAACAAGAAGTACTTACTGCTTTAGTTACCAGAAAGTGCATTTGGTGGAGTATGGATAGTGTAGCACCAAATCAAAGTATCTTGTTGAGTAAAAGAAATCCATCCCCAGCTCAGTTTTACAATATTGAAATGCACCTCACATCTTGGGGCAAGTAGCGATGTAACATTTGTCATTGGACACAGTTATAAATGGATACATTTTCGAGAGTGAAGACTGTCTGAGCAGGATTTGCCCCAACATAAAGCACTTAATGTTTTGAAGATAAGCATAGTGCTCATGTCAGGCTGAAACCTGGTATCGATCACCACAGCTTGATATTGAAGTTTACTGACATTGCCATGAAATGCAGAAAGAAGAAATAGCTCTGATTTGTACCCGAAAAAGGAAGCACTTACTTGAAATAAAAAGAGCTAGTGCCTACTGTTGCAGTACTCATCAAGGGACAGAAATCATACTTCTACTACTGGATCAAATTAGGCCACCTGATATTCAAAGTTCTAAAGAAACCGTTAAGAAGATCTGTTCACCTTTCCTCAGTGGGTCACATACACATATTCCTACCCCAACAAAAAAGCACTTACTAATTTAAACACAGGTAGTGCCTCTATTGGAGTATGAATAAAGTGGCAGCAGTACAGCAAAAGACCTTCAGAGAAATAGGACTCTGTTGTTACACATTTCTGAAAAAGCTACCTTTTTCTTCTTCAATTCCAAAACTGCACCAGCTTTTACTTGTACACTAGGGCTCCCTCTATCACACATGATCCATTTTGAAAAAGGAAACATCTTAACATTTTGTCTTTTCTTTTTATCGATAGGTGTGTCCCCAAGAAGCCAATCCAGCAAGAAAGCACTTACTGCTTTACTTTACCTGAAAGAGCAACTGGTGGTGTATGGGTATTGGCAGCAAATCAAAAATATATTGTTGATTAAAAGAAATTTACCCTCTCCCAACTAAGTTTTGAATTTTAAAAGCGCTATGACATCTCAGGACAGCTAGCTATAAAACATCTGTCCTTGATTGCAATGGTTGTTGATGAACATTTCAAGAGTGAAGAATATTAAGCAGGGTTAAACCCAATATAAAGCTCCATATGGTATTGAAAGTATATGTAGTGCTTATGTCAGGATGAAGCCTGGTGTGCATCTCCCCAGCATGATATTGTAGTTTATTGCACTTGATCAGAAATGTTAAAGAGGAAATGACACTGATTTGTACCCCAACAAGAAAGCACTTACTTGAAATAACAACAGCTAGTGCCTTCTTTTGCAGTATTTATCAAGTGACAGGAATGTCATACTTATAGTGTTGTACCAATTTAAGCCACCTGATAGTCAAAGTACCAAAGAAACCCTACAGAAAATCAATTCCTCTACCTCGGTGGGACACATTCACGTATTCATACCCAACAAAAAGCACTTTACAAATTTTAATTGTGCAGTGCCTGTATTGAGTTTGAATAATGTGACATCAGCGCTGCATAATGTCTTCACAAAAGTGGAACTCTGCCAATACACATTGATAGTAATGTGCTACTCGTAAAAGTGGATAGAATCTTGACTCTCTGATCAACTCATTCATTACCTTAGAAAATCTATCAAATGAATTTCTGAAATATTTCTGCTATCATAAATCTGAGAATGTCCCCGGACTTCTATTAATTCCTGAGAGTGCTAGTCTTTTTTTGTTTAAGGCTTCAGGCTTTGATTTTCAGAGGAAGGTAAACATACCAGGAATTAGAAGAAATCAGAAACATAAAATAGTGCCCTTTTGTTTTTATTGGGGATAATACAACTGATATTCTTGCACATGGCATTTTGAAACTCTTTCAGTGATATTAAGCTATACATAGCTATATCTTTGTTTATTCTAGCCGAGTTTGAATTTTATACAATCTTTCTAGACTGTGGCAGCATACAAGGATATAATATTTGATATGGAACATATATGCCAATGCTTTAAATGAGAAGAATTCTCTAGCAGAGTTTCCAACACAAAGCATTTACTGTTTTGTAGCTCAGCATGTCAAGATGAAAACTGAGTATATTCCCTCATTTTGAAATTGTTGTTCATTTCAGGTGACCAAATTTCTAAAGAAACTTTGCCTCTCATCTGTACAACAACAAGAAACCATTCACAAACTTGAACAGCTGATGCCCTGTCTTACAATACTCAACACATGCCAGAAACTTACTTGGCCTCAGACAATTTCTCTTCAAATTCATTTCTTCAAAATGTCTCAGCAGTCTCTCTTGAGGAAAGTGTACCTTTATGACCTTGTTGGTGTTCCAACTGATCTGAAGTCCTTGCTTTATAGCAGAACTACTTATAGGGCCTCTTCATTCTACAATGATCAGCTGGCAGTTGGTAGTCCCTCCCACTTTTCTCACCACTTTACACCTTCAACTGATCAGCTAGCAGTTGGTAGTCCCTCCCATTTTTCTCGCACTTTACAGTTTCAACTGCAGTCTCAAGGGCCTCTAATCTGCTCACAGGATTAGAGGTAATGTGGAGATGTCAAAAGATATTTAATTTGTACTGATTTATTTCAAATTGTTACTCAGAATAACTAATCAAAAATATAACCTGAATCATTAATCTCTACTTAATATCAAAACACAGCTCTAGTGACCGATAGATACTTTGAAATTGTGTGCTGTTTATGTCACTGGACAGTAGAAGCATAATAAACTTTATGTCACTGAGATCAGCAATCTTCAGTGAGTCAGAGTTTCTCAATAAGACACAGAAAAAATGCCCTCACTAATTTTTAGGAAAGGCAATGTCTCTTTTCGGGTTTGGAGATGTACGCAAAAGAATGGATGCCTTCCTAAAAGTATCATGTAGCTTATAAATAGCAGATAAACTTAGGTCACTAAAAAGGTAAACAATGGTAACATTTTGAACAGCCTGTTCTTCACAGTGCTCATCAGACATCAGAAGCATGGGCTACAGAAATTGCATGAGCATACCTATGTGATGGTGATCCTTCAGCACTGTAAAAAAATCTAATACACAACGGATCCCCAATATCAACCTGACGGGTAACAGTTAATCTTACCCAATAAGAAAATACTGGCTAATTTTTGCAGACACTGTAGCAGTCTTTACTTGTAGAATAGGGCTCCGTCTAACACACAGAAAGGAATGAGAAAGGAAATATCTTGAGATGCTTCTGTGTTTCTGTTTTGTTATTCGTGGGTGTTTTCCACGTATCCATACCCCAACAAGAAAGCACTTACTGCTTTAGTTACCAGAAAGTGCATTTGGTGGAGTATGGATAGTGTGGCACCAAATCAAAGTATCTTGTTGAGTAAAAGAAATCCATCCCCAGCTCAGTTTTACAATTTTGAAATGCACCTCACATCTTGGGACAAGTAGCCATGTAACATTTGTCATTGGACACAGTTATAGGTGGATACATTTTCGAGAGTGAAGAATGTCTGAGCAGGATTTGTGCCAACATAAAGCACTTACTGTTTTGAAGATAAGCATAGTGCTCATGTCAGGCTGAAACCTGGTATCGATCACCACAGCTTGATATTGTAGTTTACTGCCGTTGCTATGAAATGCAGAAAGAAGAAATAGCTCTGATTTGTACCCCAACAAGGAAGCACTTACTTGAAATAAAACAGCTAGTGCCTACTGTTGCAGTACTCATCAAGGGACAGAAATCATACTTCTACTACTGGATCAATTTAGGTCACCTGATATTCAAAGTTTTAAAGAAACCGTTAAGAAGATCTGGTCAGCTTTCACAGTGGGTCACATACACATATTCCTAACAAAACAAAAAAGCACTTACTAATTTTAACAGAGTAGTGCCTCTATTGGAGTATGAATAAAGTGGCAGCAGTACGGCAAAAGACCTTCAGAGAAAAAGGACTCTGTTGTAACACATTTCTGAAAAAGTTACCTTTTTCTTCTTCAATTCCAAAACTGCGCCAGCTTTTACTTGTACACTAGGGCTCCCTTTATCACACATGATCCATTTTGAAAAAGGAAACATCTTAATAGTCTTTTTCTTTCTCTTTTTTTATCGTTAGGTGTGTTCCGCAAAGCCACAATCCAGCAAGAAAGCACTTACTGCTTTACTTACCAGAAAGAGCTACTGGTGGCGTATGGATATTGTGGCAGCAAATCAAAATATGGCCTCCCCAGCATGATATTGTAGTTTATTGCACTTGATCAGAAATGTTAAAGAGGAAATGACACTGATTTGTACCCCAACAAGAAAGCACTTACGTGAAATATCAACAGCTAGTGCCTGCTTTTGCAGTATTCATCAAGTGACAGGAATGTCATACTTATAGTGTTGTACCAATTTAAGCCACCTGATAGTCAAAGTACCAAAGAAACCCTACAGAAAATCAATTCCTCTATCCTCGGTTGGACACATTCACATATTCATACCCCAACAAAAAGCACTTACCAATTTTAATTCAGTCAGTGCCTGTATTGGAGTTTGAATAATGTGACATCAGCGCTGCATAATGTCTTCACAAAAGTGGGACCTTGCCATTACACATTGGATAGTAATGAGCCACTGTAAAAGCGGAGAGATCTTGACTCTCAGATCAACTCATTCATTACCTTAGAAAATCTATCAAATGAATTTCAGAAATATTTCTGCTATCATAAATCTGAGAATGTCCCCGTACTTCTATTAATTCCTGAGAGTACAATTCTTTTTTCGTTGAAGGCTTCAGGCTTTGATTTTCAGAGGAAGTTGAACATACCAGGAATTAGCAGAAATCAGAAACATAAAATAGTGACCTTTTCTTTTTATTGGGGGTAACACAACTGATATTCTTGCACATGGCATTTTGAAACCCTTTCAGTGTTATTAAGCTATACATAGCTACATCTTCATTTTCTCCTAGACGAGTTTTAATTTTTACACAATCTTTCTAGTCTATGGCAGCACCAAGGATATAAAATTTGATATGAAACATATATGCTATTGCTTTAAATGAGAAGAATTCTCTATCATAGTTTCCCCAACATAAAGCATTTACTGTTTTAGCAGCTCAGCATGTCAAGATGAAAACTAGGTAGAATTCCTCATTTTGAAATTGTTGTTTCATTTCAGGTGACCAAATTTCTAAAAAGAAATTTGCCTCTGATCCGTACAACAGAAACAATTATACTGAAACTTGAACAGCTAGTGCCCTGTCTTACAATACTCAACACATGCCAGAAACTTACTTTGGCCTCAGACAATTTCTCTTCAAATACATTTCTTCAAAATGTCTCAGCAGTCTCACTTGAGGAAAGTGTACCTTCATGACCTTCTTGGTGTTCCAACTGATCTGAGGTCCTTGCTTTATAGCAGAACTACTAGGGCCTCTTCATTCTACAATGATCAGCTGGCAGTTGGTAGACCCTCCCATTTTTCTCACCACTTTACAGCTTCAACTGCACTCTCAAGGGCCTCTAATCTGCTCACAGGATTAGAGGTAATGTGGAGATGTCAAAAGACATTTAATTTGTACTGATTTATTTCAAATTGTTACTCAGAATAACTTTATAAAAATATAACCTAAATTATTAATCTCTACTTAATATCAAAACACAGCTCTAGGGACCGATAGATACTTTGAAATTTTGTGCCGCTTATGTCACTGGATAGTAAAAGCATAATAAACTTTATGTCACTGAGATCAGCAATCTTCAGTGAGTCAGAGTCTCTCAATAAGACACAGAAAAAAATGCTCTCACTAAGTTTTAGGAAAGGCAATGTCTCTTTTGGGTTTGGAGATGTACACAAAAGAATGTATGCCTTCCTAAAAAGTATCATCTAGCATATAAATAGCAGATAAACTTAGGTGACTAAACAGGGAAACAATGGTAACATTTTGAACAGCCTGTTCTTCAAAGTGCTCATCAGACATCAGAAGCATGGGCTACAGAAATTGCATGAGCATACCAATGTGATGGTGATCCTTCAGCACTGTAAAAAATCTAATACACAACAGATCCCCTTATCAATCTGACTGGTAACACTTAATCTTACCCAATAAGAAAATACTGGCTAATTTTAGCAGACACTGTAGCAGTCTTTACTTGTAGAATAGGGCTCCGTCTATCACACAGAAAGGAAAGAGAAAGGAAATATCTTGAGATGCTTCTGTGTTTCTGTTTTGTTATTTGTGGGTGTTTTCCACGTATCCATACCCCAACAAGAAAGCACTTACTGCTTTAGTTACCAGAAAGAGCATTTGGTGGAGTATGGATATTGTGGCACCAAATCAAAGTATCTTGTTGAGTAAAAATCCACCCCAGCTCAGTAGTACAATTTTGAAATACCTCACATCTTGGGACAAGTAGCCATGTAACATTTGTCATTGGACACAGTTATAGATGGATATATTTTCGAGAGTGAAGAATGTCTGAGCAGGATTTGAGCCAACATAAAGCACTTACTGTTTTGAAGATAAGCATAGTGCTCATGTCAGGCTGAACCCTGGTATCGATCATCACAGCTTGATATTGTAGTTTACTGCCGTTGCCATGAAATGCAGAAAGAAGAAATAGCTCTGATTTGTACCCCAACAAGGAAGCAGTTACTTGAAATAAAAACAGCTAGTGCCTTCTGTTGCAGTACTCATCAAGGGACAGAAATCATACTTCTACTACTGGATCAATTTAGGCCACCTGATATTCAAAGTTTTAAAGAATACCGTTAAGAAGATCTGTTCAGCTCTCCTCAGTGGGTCACATACACATATTCCTACCCCAACAAAAAAGCACTTACTAATTTTAACACAGGTAGTGCCTCTATTGGAGTATGAATAAAGTGGCAGCAGTATGGCAAAAGGCCTTCAGAGAAATAGGACTCTGTTGTTACACATTTCTGAAAAAACTACCTTTTTCTTCTTCAATTCCAAAACTGCGTCAGATTTTACTTGTACACTAGGGCTCCCTCTATCACACATGATCCATTTTGAAAAAGGAAACATCTTAACATTCTTTTTCTTTCTCTTTTTTTATCGATAGGTGTGTTCCGCATAGCCACAATCCAGCAAGAAAGCACTTACTGCATTACTTACCAGAAAGAGCAACAGGTGACGTATGGATATTGTGGCAGCAAATCAAAATATCTTGTTGATTAAAAGAAATTAAGCCTCTCCCCACTAAGTTTTGGAATTTTAAAATGCGCTACACATCTCAGGACAGCTAGCTTAAAATCATCTGTCATGATTGCAATGGTTGTTGAGGTGGACATTTCGAGTGAAGAATATTAGCAGGTTAAACCCAATATGTAGCTCAAATGGTATTAGAAAGTATATATAGTGCAGTGTCAGGATGAAGCCTGGTGTGCATCTCACCAGCATGATATTGTAGTTTATTACACTTGATAGAAATGTTAAAGAAATGACATTGATTTGTTCCACAACAAGAAAGCACTTACGTGAAATAACTACAGCTAGTGCCTCCTGTTGCAGTATTCATCAACTGACCGGAATGTCATACTTATAGTGTTGTACCAATTAAGGCCACCTGATAGTCAAAGTATCAAAGAAACCCTACAGAAAATCAATTCCTCTATCTTCAGTGGGACACATTCACATATTCATACCATATTCTTGCACATGGCATTTTGAAACCCTTTCAGTGTTATTAAGCTATAAATAGCTACATCTTCATTTACTCCTAGCCGAGTTTGAATTTTTATTCAATCTTTCTAGACTATGGCAGCACCAAGGATATAATATTTGATATGGAACATATATGTTATATAACTAATGCTTTAAATGAGAGAAAATTCTCTAGCAAAGTTTCCCCAACATAAAGCATTTACTGTTTTGTAGCTCAGCATGTCAAGATGAAAACTGGAGTATATTCCCTCATTTTGAAATTGTTGTTCATTTCAAGGTGACCAAATTTCTAAAGAAACTTTGCCTCTGATCTGTACAACAAAAAGAAACCATTTACTGGAAACTTGAACAGCTAGTGCCTGTCTTACAATACTCAAAACACATGCAGAAACTTACTTTGACGCAGACAATTTCTCTTCAATTCATTTCTTCAAAATCCTCAACCAGTCTCTTGCGGAAAGTGTACCTTCATGACCTTGTTGGTGTTCAACTGATCTGAGGTCCTTGTTTTATAACAGAACTACTTATAGGGCCTCTTCATTCTACACTGATCAGCTGGCAGTTGGTGATCCCTCCACTTTCTCACCACTTTACACCTTCAATGATCAGCTAGCAGTTGGTGATCGTCCATTTTCTCACCACTTTACAACTTCAACTGCACTCTCAGGGCCCTCTAATCAGCTCACAGGATTAGAGGCAGCTGATGATGTCAAAAGACGACGTTGTAGTGATTTATTTCAAATTGTTACTCAGAATAACTTTACAAAAATATAACCTGAATTATTAATCTCTACTTAATATCAAAACACAACACTATGGACCGATAGATACTTTGAAATTGTGTGCCATTTATGTCACTGGATAGTAAAAGCATAATAAACGTTATGTCACTGAGATCAGCAATCTTCAGTGAGTCAGAGTCTCTCAATAAGACACAGAAAAAATGCTCTCACTAATTTTTAGGAAAGGCAATTTCTCTTTCTGGTTGGAGATGTACACAAAAGAATGGATGCCTTCCTAAAGTATCGTTCAACATATAAATAGCAGATAAATTTAGGTCACTAAAAAGGAAACAATGGTAACATTTTGAACTGCCTCTTCTTCGCAGTGCTCATCAGACATCAGAAGCATGGGCTACAGAAATTCAATGAGCATACCAATGTGATGGTGATCCTTCAGCACTGTAAAAAATCTAGTACACAACAGATCCCTCATATCAATCTGACTGGTAACATTAATCTTACCCAATAAGAAAATACTGGCTAATTTTAGCAGACAATGTAAGCAGTCTTTACTTGTAGAATAAGACTCCGTCTATCACACAGAAAAAGAGATAAGAAAATATCTTGAGATGCTTCTGTGTTTCTGTTTTATTGACTAAGTGGGTGTTTTCACGTATCCATACCAACAAAAGCACTTACTGCTTTAGTTCCAAAAAGTGCATTTGGTGCAGTATGGATAGTGTGGCTATCAAATAGTATCTTGTTGAGTAAAAATCCATCCCCAGCTCAGTTTACAATTTTGAAATGCCTCACATCTTGCTACAAGTAGCGATGTAACATTTGTCATTGGACACAGTTATAGATGGATACATTTTCGAGGTGAAAGAATGTCTGAACGGATTTGCCCCAACATAACGCACTTACTGTTTTGAAGATAAGCATAGTGCTCATGTCAGGCTGAACCTGGTGTCGATCACCACAGCTTGATATTGTAGTTTACTGCCGTTGCCATGAAATGCAGAAAGAAAAATAAGCTCTGATTTGTGCCCCAACAAGGAAGCACTTACTTGAAATAAAGAATAGTGCCTACTGTTGTAATACTCATCAAGGGACAAATCATACTTCTACTACTGGATCAGATTAGGCCAACTGATATTCAAAGTTCTAAAGAAACCGTTAGAAAGATCTGTTACCTTTCCTCAGTGGGTCACATACATATTCCTACCCAACAAAAAGCGCTTACTAATTTAAACACAGGTAGTGCCTCTGATTGGAGTATGAATAAAGTGGCAGTACAGCAAAGACTAAGAGAAATAGGACTCTGTTACATTTCTGAAAAGCACCCTTTCTTCTTCAATTCAAAACTGCCAGCTTTTACTTGCACACTAGGGCTCCTCTATCACACATGATCCATTTGAAAAACATCTTAACATTCTTTGTCTTTCTCTTTTTATCGATGGTGTGTTCTTAAACACAATCCAGAAGAAAGCACTAACTGCACTTACCTGAAAGAGCAACTGGTGGTGTATGGGTATTGTGGCAGCAAATCAAATATATTGATTAAAGAAATTACCCTCTCCCAACTAAGTTTGAATTTTAAATGCGCTACACATCTCAGGACAACTAGCTATAAAACATCTGTCCTTGATTGCAATGGTTGTTGATCTGAACATTTCAAGGTGAAGAATATTGAGGTTAAACCCAATATAAAACTCATATAGTATTGAAAGTATATGTAGTGCCTATGTCAGGATGAAAGCCTGGTGTACATCTCCCAACATGATATTGTAGTTTATTGCACTTGATAGAAATGTTAAGAGGAAATGACACTGATTTGTACCCCAAAAAAAGCACTTACTTGAAATAACAACAGCTAGTGCCTTGTTTGCAGTATTTATGAAGTGAGAGGAATGTCATACTTATAGTGTTGTACCAATTTAAGCCACCTGATGGTCAAAGTACCAAAGAAACCCTGAAAATCAGTTCCTCTACCCTCGGTGGGACATTCACGTATTCATACCCAACAAAAAGCACTTACCAATTTTAATTCAAGGCGGTGCCTGTATTGGAGTTGAATAATGTGACATCAGGCTGCATAATGTCTTCACAAAAGTGGGAACTTGCACACATACACATTGGATAGTGATGCCACTGTAAGCGGATAGATCTTGACTCTCGATAAACTCATTCATTACCTTAGAAAATCTATCAAATGAATTTCTGAAATATTTCTGCTATCATAAATCTGAGAATGTCAAAGCACTTCTATTAATTCCTGAAATACAAAGTCATTTTTTGTTGAAGGCTTCAGGCTTTGATTTTCAGGAAAGGTAAACATACCAGGAATTGAAGAAATCAGAAACATAAAATAGTGCCCTTTTTGTTTTTATTGGGGATAATACAAGCGATATTCTTGCACATAGCATTTTGAAACTCTTTCAGTGGTAAGCTATACATAGCTATATCTTAGTTTATTCTAGCCGAGTTTGAATTTTATACAAATCTTTCTAGACTGTGGCAGCACCAAGGATGATAATATTTGATATGGAACATATATGCTAATGCTTTAAATGAGAAAAATTCTCTAGCAAGTTTCCCCAACATAAAGCATTTACTGCTTGGTAGCTCAGCATGTCAAGATGAAAACTAGAGATATTCACTCATTTTGAAATTGTTCATTTCAAGGTGACAAATTTGTAAAAGAAACTTTGCCTCTGATCATGCAACAACAAGAAACCATTACTGGAAACTTGAACAGCTAGTGCCCTGTCTTACAATACTCAACACATGCCAGAAACTTACTTTGGCCTCAGATTTCTCTTCAAATTCATTTCTTCAAAATGTCTCAGCACTCTCTTGAGAAAGTGTACCTTCATGACCTTGTTGGTGTTCAAACAGATCTGAAGTCCTTAACATAGCAGAACTGCTTATTGGGCCTCTTCGACTACAATGATCAGCTGGCAGTTGGTGATCCCTCCCTTTCTCACCGCTACACCTTCAACTGATCAAGCTAACGGTTAGTCCCTCCCATTTTTCTCACCACTTTACAGTTCAACTGCAGTCTCAAGAGCCTCTAATCTGCTCACAGGATTAGAGGTAATGTGGAGATGTCAAAAGATATTTAATTTGTACTGATTTATTTCAAATTGTTACTCAGAATAACTTATCAAAAATATAACCTGAATCATTAATCTCTACTTAATATCAAAACACAGCTCTAGTGACCGATAGATACTTTGAAATTGTGTGCTGTTTATGTCACTGGACAGTAGAAGCATAATAAACTTTATGTCACTGAGATCAGCAATCTTCAGTGAGTCAGAGTTTCTCAATAAGACACAGAAAAAATGCCCTCACTAATTTTAGGAAGGCAATGTCTCTTTTGGGGTTTGGAGATGTCGCAAAGAATGGATGCCTTCCTAAAAGTATCATCTAACATAAATAACCAGATAAACTTGGGTCACTAAACAGGAAACAATGCTAACATTTTGAACAGCCTGTTCTTCAAAGTGCTCATCAGACATCAGAAGCATGGGCTACAGAAATTGCATGAGCATACCAATGTGATGGTGATCCTTCAGCACTGTAAAAATCAAACATAGATCCACTTATCAATCTGACTGGTAACATAATTATTCCCAATAAGAAAATACTGGCTAATTTTAGCAGACACTGTAGCAGTCTTTACTTGTAGAATAGGGCTCTGTCTATAACACAGAAAGGAATAGAAGGAAATATCTTGAGATGCTTCTGTGTTTCTGTTTTCATTATAAAATGGTGTTTTCCATGTATCATACCCCAACAAGAAAGCTTACCTGCTCTGGTTACCAGAAAGTGCATTTGGTGGGTATGGATATTGTAACAAATCAAAGTATCTTGTTGAGTAAAAGGAAATCCACCCAGCTAAGTAGTACAATTTTGAAATCACCTCATCTTGGGACAAGTAGCCATGTAAAATTTGTCATTGGACACAGTTATAGATGGATACATTTTCGAGGAAGTGAAGAATGTCTGAGCAAGTTTTCCCAACATAAAGCAATTACTGTTTTGAAGATAAAGCATAGTGCTTATGTCAGGCTGAAACCTGGTATGGATCACCCACAGCTTGATGTGCTTAGTTTACTACCCGTTGCCATGAAATGCAGAAAGAAGAAACCAATATCTGATTTGTACCCCAAAAGGCTCTACTTGAAATAAAAACAGCTAGTGCCTACTGTTGCAGTACTCATCAAGGGACAGAAATCATACTTCTACTACTGGATCAATTTAGGCCACCTGATATTCAAAGCTTTAAAGAAACCGTTAAGAAGATCTCTTCAGCTTTTCTCAGTGGGTCACATATACATATTCCTACCCCAACAAAAAGCACTTACTAATTTTAAGACAGGTGGTGCCTCTGTGGAGTATGAATAAAGTGGCAGCAGTCTGACAAAAGACCTTCAGAGAAATAGGACTCTGTTGTTAACACATTTCTGAAAAAAGCTACCTGTTTCTTCTTCAATTCAAAACTGCCAGCTTTTACTTGTACACTCAAGACTCCCTCTATCACACATGATCCATTTGAAAAGGAAACATCTTAACATTCTTTTCTTTCTCTTTTTATCGATAGATTATTCCACAAAGCCACAATCCAGCAAGAAAGCACTTACTGCTTTACTTACCAGAAAGAACAACTGGTGGCGTATGGATATTGTGGCAGCAAATTAAAATATCTTGTTGATTAAAAGAAATTAACCCTCTCCCCACTAAGTTTTGGAATTTTAAAATGCACTACACATCTCAGGACAGCTAATATAAAACATCTGTCGCCAATTGCTTGGTTTTGATGTGGACATTTCAAGTGAAGAATAACGAGGTTAAACCCAATATAAAACTCATATGGTATTGAAAGTATATATAGTGCATATTGGATGAAACTAGTGTGCATCTCCAGCATGATATTGTAGTTTATTGCATGATCAGAAATTTTAAAGAAAAATGATACTGATTTGTACCCCCAACAAGAAAGCTCTTATGTGAAATAATAACAGCTAGTGCCTTCTGTTGCAGAATTCATCAAGTGACCGGAATGTCATACTTATAGTGTTGTACCAATTTAGGCCACCTGATAGTCAAAGTATCAAAGAAACCCTACAGAAAATGAATTCCTCTATCTTCGGTGGGACACATTCACATATTCATACCATATTCTTGCACATAGCATTTTGAAAACCTTTCAGTGTTATTAAGCTATAAATAACTTACATCTTCATTTACTCTAACCGAGTTTGAATTTTATACAATCTTTCTAGACATGCAGCACCAAAGGTTATAATATTTGATATGGAACATATATGTTATAATTGCTATTGCTTTAAATGAGAAAGAATTCTGTAGCAGAGTTTCCCCAACATAAAGCATTTACTGTTTTAATACGCTCAGCATGTCAAGAGATGAAAACAGGAGTATATTCCCTCATTTTGAAATTGTTGTTCCAATTCAGGTGACAAATTTCTAAAGAAACTTTACCTCAGATCTGACACAACAGCAAGAAACCATTACTGGAAACTTGAACAACTAATGCCTGTCTTACAATACTCAACACATGCCCAGAAACTTACTTTGGCCTCAGACAATTTCTCTTCAAATTCATTTCTTAAAAATGTCTCAGCAGTCTCTCTTGAGGAAAGTGTACCTTCATGACCTTGTTGGTGTTCCAACTGATCTGAGGTCGTGTTTTACACAGAACCTTATGAGGCCTCTTCATTCTACAATGATCGGCTGGCAGTTGGTAGTCCTCAACTTTTCTCACCGCACTACACCTTCAACTGATCAGCTGCAGTTGGTAGTCCCTCCATTTTTCTCACCACTTTACAGCTTAACTGCACTCTCAGGGCCTCTAATCAGCTCACAGGATTAGAGGTAATGTGATGATCAAAAGACATTTAATTTGTGGTGATTTATTTCAAATTGTTACTCAGAATAACTTTTCAAAATATAGCCTGAATTATTAATCTCTACTTAATATCAAACACAGCTCTATGGACCGATAGATACTTTGAAATTGTGCCATTTATAATCTATGGATAGTAAAAGCATAATAAACGTTATGTCACCGAATCAACAATCTTCAGTGAGTCAGATCTCAATAAGACACAGAAAAAATGCTCTCAATAATTTTTAGGAAAATTAGTTTCTCTTTCTGGTTTGGGGAGATGTATCACAAAAGAATGATTACTTCTAAAATGTCATCTAGCATATAATAGCAGATAGAAACTGGGTGCTAAAAGGAAACAATGGTGTCATTTTAATGATCTATTCTTCACAGTGCTCATCAGACATCAGAAGCATGGGCTACAGAAGTACATGAGCATACCTTTGTGATGTGATCCTTCAGCACAAAAATCTAATACACAACAGATCCCCATATCAACTGACTGGTAACAGTTAATCTTACCCAATAAGAAAATACTGGCTAATTTTGCCAACACTGTATGATCTTTACTTGTGAAATAAGGCTCAAATCTATCACACAGAATGGAATGAAAAAGAAAATATCTTGAGATAGCTTCTGTGTTTCTGTTTTGTTCATTAGTAAATGGGTGTTTTCCGTATCCTTTTATAAGAAAGCACTTTACTGCTTTTGGTTACTGAAAAGTGCATTTGGTGGGTATGGATAATTAATAACACCAAAATCAGTATCTTGTTGAGTAAAGAAATCCATCCCAGCTCAGTTTTACAATTTTAGAAATGCACCTCACATATTGGGACAAGTAGCGATGTAACATTGTCATTGGACACAGTTATAGATGAATACATTTTTGAGAAGTGAGGAATCTGAACAGGATTTGCTAATGTAAAGCACTTACTGTTTTGAAGATAAGCATAGTGCTCATGTCAGAGCTGAAACCTGGTATCGATCACCACAACTTGATATGAAGTTTACTAACATTGCCATGAAATGCAGAAAGAAGAAAATAGCTCTGATTTGTACCCGAAAAAGGAAGCACTTACTTAAAATAAAAGAGCTGGTACCTACTGTTGAAAGTACTCATCAAGGGACAAATCATACTTCTACTACTGGATCAAATTAGGCCACCTGATATTCAAGTTCTAAAGAAACCGTTAAGAAGATCTGTTCACCTTTCCTCAGTGGGTCACAACACACATATTCCTACCCCAACAAAAGCACTTACTAATTTAAACACAGGTAGTGCCTCTGTTGGAGTATGAATAAAAGTAGCAGAAGTACAACAAAAGACCTTCAGAAATAGAACTGTTGTACATTTCTGAAAAAGCTACCTTTTTCTTCTTCAATTCAAAACCACCAGCTTTTACTTGTACACTAGAACACTCTATCACACGATCCATTTGAAAAAGGAAGCATCTTAACATTCTTTGTCTTCTCTTTTTTTCGCCGATGGTGTGTTCCGCGATCCTGATGTGAAAGCACTTACTGCTTTGCCTGAAAAAGAACGCTGGTGGTGTATGGGTGTGGCAGCAAATAAAAATATATTGTTGATGAAAAGATTTACCCTCCCAACTAAGTTTGAATTTTAAATCATACACACATCTCAGGACAACTAGCTATAAAACATCTGTCCTTGATTGCAATGGTTGTTGATGTGAACATTTCAAGTGAAGAATATTAGCAGGGTTAAACCAATATAAAGCTCATATGGTATTAAAGAAAGTATATGTGAGTACCCTATATCAGGATGAAGCCTGGTGAGCATCTCCCAGCATGATATTATAGTTTATTGCACTTGATCAGAAATGTTAAAGAGGAATGACACTGATTTGTACCCCAACAAGAAAGCCACGAGAAACAACAGCTAGATGCCTTGTTTTGCAGTATTTATCAAGTGAGAGGAATGTCATACTAGTGTTGTGCAAGTTTAAGCCACCTGATAGTCAAAGTACCAAAGAAACCTACAGAAAATCAATTCCTCTACCTCGGTGGGACACATTCACGTGTCATACCCCAACAAAAGCACTTACAATTTCAATTCAGGCGGTGCCTGTTGGAGTTTGAATAATGTGACATCAAACCGGCCATAATGTCTTCACAAAGTGGGAACTTGCCATTACACATTAGATAGTAATGTGCCACTGTAAAAGTGGATAGATCTTGACTATCTGATCAACTCATTCATTACCTTAGAAAATCTATCAAATGAATTTCTGAAATATTTCTGCTATCATAAATCTGAGAATGTCATTCCTGAGAGTGCAAGTCTTTTTTTGTTGAAGGCTTCAGGCTTTGAATTTCAGAGGAAGGTAAACATACCAGGAATTAGAAGAAATCAGAAACATAAAATAGTGCCCTTTTGTTTTTATTGGGGATAATACAACTGATATTCTTGCACATGGCATTTTGAAACTCTTTCAGTGATATTAAGCTATACATAGCTATATCTTACGTTTATTCTAGCAGTTTGAATTTTTATACAATCTTTCTAGACTGTGGCAGCACCAAGGATATAATATTTGATATGGACATATATGCTAATGCTTTAAATGAGAGAATTCTCTAGCAGAGATTTCCCCAACATAAAGCATTTACTGTTTTGTAGCTCAACATGTCAAGATGAAAACTGGAGTAGATTCCCTCATTTAGAAATTGTTGTTCATTTCAGGTGACCAAATTTCTAAAAGAAACTTTGCGTCTGATCTGTACAACAACAAGAAACCATTACTGGAAACTTGAACTGGTACTGTACAATACTCAACATGCCAGAAACTGCTGGCCTCAGACAATTTCTCTTCAAATTTCATTTCTTCAAAATGTCTCAGCAGTCTCTCTTGAGGAAAGTGTACCTTCATGACCTTATTGGTGATTCCAGACTCACCAGGGTCCTTGCTTTATATGAGACTACTTATAGTGCCTCTTCATTCTTCAATGATCAGCTAGCAGTTGGTAGACCTCACTTTTCACCATACCACCTTCAAATGATCAGCTAGCAGTTGGTATTCCCTCCAATTTTCTCACCACTTTACAGCTTCAGCTGCCTCTCAAGACCTCATAATCTGCTCACAGGATTAAAGTAATCAGAGATAATAAAAGACATTTATTTGTACTGATTTATTTCAAATTGTTACTCAGAATAACTTTATAAAATATAACTAAATTATTAATCTCTACTTAATATCAAAACACAGCTCTAGGGACGATAGATACTTTGAAATATTGCGCTGCATGTCTGGATAGTAAAAGCATAATAAACATAATAAAGTCACTGAGATCAGCAATCTTCAGTGGTCAAGAGTCTCTCAATAAGACACAGAAAAAATGCTCTCACTAATTTTTAGGAAGCAATGTCTCTTTTGGGGTTTGGAGATGTCCAAAAGAATGGATGCCTTCCTAAAAAGTATCATCTAACATATAAATAACAGATAAACTTAGTCACTAAACAGGAAACAATGGTAACATTTTGAACAGCCTGTTCTTCAAGTGCTCATCAGACATCAAACATGGGCTACAGAAATTGCATGGCATACCAATGATGATGGTGATCCTTCGCACTGTAAAAATCTAATACACAACAGATCCCCTTATCAATCCATTGGTAGCATAGTATACCAAATAAGAAAATACTGTTTAGCAGACACTGCTTAGCAGTCTTTGCACTTGTAGAATACGGCTCTGTCTATCACACAGAAAGAGAGAAGAAAAGGAAATATCTTGAGATGCTTCTGTTTCTGTTTTATTATTCATAGATTGTTTTCCATTATCCATACCAACAAGAAAGCACTTACTGCTTTAGTTACAGAAAGTGCATTTGGTGGAGTATGGATAATAACCACAAATCTAAATATCTTGTTGAGTAAAAATCATCCCAGCAACAGTAGTACAATTTTAGAAATGCACCTCACATCTTGGGACAAGTAGCCATATAACATTTGTCATTGGACACAGTTATAGATGGATACATTTCGAGAGTGAAGAATGTCTGAGCAAGTTGCCCAACATAAAAGCACTTACTGTTTTGAAGATAAGCATGGTGCTTCGAAGCTGAAACTGGTATGAGATCCTACAGCTTGATATTTGTAGTTTACTGCCGTTACCATGAAATGCAGAAAGAAGAAATAGCTCTGATTTGTACCCAACAAAAGCACCGCGAAATAAAACAGCTAGTGCCTACTGTTGCAGTACTCATCAAGGACAGAAATCATGCATACAACTGGATCAATTTAACACCTGATATTCAAGTTTAAAAGAAACCATTGAAGATCTTTTCAGCTTTCCTCAGTGGGTCACATACATATTCCACCCCAACAAAAAGCACTTACTAATTTTACACAGGTAGTGCCTCTGTTGAGTATGAATAAAGTGGCAGCAATCTGACAAAGACCTTCAGAGAAATAGGACTCTGTTTACACACATTTCTGAAAAAGCTACTATATTTCTTCTTCAATTCCAAAACTACTGGCTTTTACTTGGCATACACTAGGGGCTCCCTCATCACACATGATCCATTTGAAAAACATCTAACTTCTTTTTCTCTTTTTTTATCTGATAGGTGTCACAGCACAATCAGCAAAATAGCACTTACTGCTTTACCTTACCAGAGAGCAACAGGTGGCGTATGGATATTGTGGCAAATTAAAATATCTTGTTGATTAAAAAATTAACCCTCTCCCACTAAGTTTGGAATTTAAAATCGCCACTACATCTCAGGACAGCTAGCTATAAAACATCTTTCCTTGATTGCTATGGTTTTGATGTGGAATTTCAAGAGAAAGAAGAATATTGCGAGGTTAAACCAATATAAAGCTC
Source organism: Neoceratodus forsteri (assembly GCA_016271365.2). Taxonomy (NCBI): domain Eukaryota; kingdom Metazoa; phylum Chordata; order Ceratodontiformes; family Ceratodontidae; genus Neoceratodus; species Neoceratodus forsteri. Next base: position 7,272,297 of record CM028129.1, read on the forward strand.
ATATGGTATTGAAAGTATTTATAGTGCGCATATTAGGATGAAGCCTGGTGTACATCTCCCAACATGATATTGTAGTTTATTGCATGATCAGAAATCTTAAAGAAAAAAAGACAGTTGTACCCCAACAAAGCACTTACTTGAAATAACAACAACTAGTGCCTTCTGCTGCAGTATTCATCAAGTGACAGAATGTCATGCTTATAGTGTTCATGCCAATTTAAGCCACCTGATGGTCAAAGTATCAAGAAACCCTACAAAATCAATTCCTCTATCTCAGTGGGACACATTCACATTCATACCCCAACAAAAGCACTTACCAATTTAATTCAGGCAGTGCCTTTATTGGAGTTTGAATAATGTGACATCAGCGCTACATAATAATCTTCACAAAGTGGTACCTTGCCATTACACATTGGATAGTAATGTGCCACTGTAAGCGGATGAATCTTGACTCTGTGATCAACTCATTCATTACCTTAGAAAATCTATCAAATGAATTTCAGAAATATTTCTGCTATCATAAATCTGAGAATGTCCCCGGACTATTAATTCCTGATAGTACAAGTCTTTTTGTTGAAGGCTTCAGGCTTTGATTTTCAGAGGAAGGTAAACATACCAGGAATTAGCGAAATCAGAAACATAAAATAGTGCCCTTTTGTTTTTATTGGGGAATAATACAACTGATATTCTTGCACATGGCATTTGAAACCCTTTCGGTGATATATAAATAGCTACAAATCTTAGTTTTACTCTAGCCGAGTTTTAATTTTTATACAATCTTTCTGAACGATGGCAGCACCAAGGATATAATATTTGATATGAACATATATGCTAATGCTTTAAATGGGAAGAATTCTCTAACAGAGTTTCCCAACATAAAGCATTTACTGTTTTAACAGCTCAGCATGTCAAGATGAAAACTGGAGTATATTCCCTCATTTTGAAATTGTTGATCATTTCAGGTGACAAAGTTCTAAAAGAAACTTTACTCTGATCCGTACAACAACAAAAAACCATTACTGAAACTTGAACAGCTAGTGCCCTGTCTTACAATACTCAACACATGCAAAAACTTATTTGGATGGAGCAATTTCTCTTCAAATTCATTTCTTCAAAATGTCAGCAATCTCTCTTGAGGACAGTGATACCTTCATGACCTTGTTGGTGTTCCAACAGATCTGAAATCCTTGCTTTATAACAGAACTACTTATTGGGCCTCTTCATTTCTACAACGATCAGCTGGCAGTTGGTAGTCCTCACTTTTCTCACCACTTTACACCTTCAACTGATCAGCTAGCAGTTGGTAGTCCCTCCCATTTTCTCACCACTTTACAGTTTCAACTGCAGTCTCAAGGGCCTCTAATCTGCTCACAGGATTAGAGGTAATGTAAGATGTCAAAGATAGTGGTAGTACTGATTTATTTCAAATTGTTACTCAGAATAACTTATCAAAATATAACCTGAATCATTAATCTCTATAATATCAAAACACAGCTCTAGTGACTGATAGATACTTTGAAAGTGTGTGCTGTTTATATCACTGGACAGTAGAAACATAATAAACTTTATGTCACTGAGATCAGCAATCTTCAGTGAGTGGAGAGTTCTCAATAAGACACAGAAAAAATGCCCTCACTAATTTTAGGAAAGGCAATGTCTCTTTTCGGGTTTGAGATATACGCAAAAAGAATGGATGCCTTCCAAAAGTATCATCTAACTTATAAATAGCAGATAAACAGGTCACTAAAAGGGAAACAATGGTAACATTTGAACAGCCTGTTCTTCCAGTGCTCATCAGACATCAGAAGCATGGGCTACAGAAATTGCATGAGCATACCTGTGATAGATGATCCTTCAGCACTGTAAAAATCTAATACAACAGATCCCCATATCAACCTGACGGGTAACAGTTAATCTTACCCAATAAAAAAAATACCTAATTTTGCAGACACTGTAGCATCTTTACTTGTAGAATAGAATCACATCTAACACACAGAAGAAGAGAAAAGGAAATATCTTGAGATGCTTCTGTGTTTCTGTTTTGATTATTCGTGGGTGTTTCCGTGTCCATACCCAACAAGCGCCTGCTTTGGTGCAGAAAGTGCATTTGGTGGAGTATGGATAGTGTAACGCAAATCAAAGTATCACTGAGTAAAAGAAATCCTTCCCCAGCTCGGTTTACAATTTTGGAAATGCACCTCACATCTTGGGACGTGACATACAACATTGTCATTGGACACAGTTATAGGTGGATACATTTCAGAGTGAAGAATGTCTGAGCAAGATTTCTGCGAACATAAAGCACTTACTGCTTTGAAAATAAGCATACTCATGTCAGGCTGAAAACCTGGTATCGATCACCACAGCTTGATATTGTAGTTTACTGCCGTTGCTATGAAATGCAGAAAGAAGAAATAGCTCTGATTGTACCCCAACAGGAAGCACTTACTTGAAATAAAACAGCTAGTGCCTACTGTTGCAGTACTCATCAGGGACAGAAATCATTCTTCTACTACTGGATCAGTTAGGTCACTGATATTCAAAGTTTTAAAGAAACAGTTGAGAAGATCTGGTCAGCTTTCCTCAGTGGGTCACATACATATCCTAACAAACAAAAGCACTTACTAATTTAACACAGGTAGTGCCTCTGTTGGAGTATGAATAAAGTGGCAGCAGTACGGCAAAAGACCTTCAGAGAAATAGGACTCTGTTATTTACACATTTCTGAAAAGCTACCTTTTCTTCTTCAATTCAAACTGCCAGCTTTAACTTATACTAGGGCTCCTCTATCACATGATCCATTTGAAAAAGGAAACATCTTAATATTCTTTTCTTTCTCTTTATCGTTGGAATTGTGTTCCATAAAAGCCTGATCAGCAAAGCACTTACTGCTTCTTGCTACTCAGAAGAGCTACTGTTGGCGTATGGATATTGGAACGACAAATCAAATATGGCCTCCCAGCATGATGTAGTTGTACATGATCAGAAATGTTAAGAAATGACACTGATTTGTACCCCAACAAGAAAGCACCCGGCCAAATATCAGCTAGTGCCTGCTTTTGCAGTATTCATCAAGTGACAGGAATGTCATACTTATAGTGTTGTAGCCAATTTAAGCCACTGATGGTCAAAGTACCAAATAAACCCAACAGAAAATCAATTCCTCTATCCTCGGTGGGACACATTCACATATTCATACCCAAGCAAGCACTTACCAATTTTAATTCAGTCAAGTGCCTGTACTGGATTTGAATAATGTGACATCAACGCTGCATAATGTCTTCACAAAAGTGGGACCTTGCCATTACATTGGATAGTAATGAGCCACTGTAAGCGGATAGATCTTGACTCTCAGATCAACTCATTCATTACCTTAGAAAATCTATCAAATGAATTTCAAATATTTCTGCTATCATAAATCTGAGAATGTCCCCGTACTTCTAGTAATTCCTGAGAGTACAATTCTTTTTCATTGAAAGCTTCAGGCTTTGATTTTCAGAGGAAGTTAGACATACCAGGAATTACCTGAAATCAAAACATAAAATAGTGACCTTTTCTATTTGTTAGAGGTAACACAACTGATATTCTTGCACATGGCATTTTGAAACCCTTTCAGTGTTTATTAAACTATACATAGCTACATCTTCATTTTCTCCTAGGCAGTTTTAATTTTACACAATCTTTCTAGTCTATGGCAGCACCAAGGATAATATTTGATATGGAACGATATATATAATGCTTTAAATGAGAAGAATTCTCTAGCAGAGTTTCCCCAACATAAAGCATTTACTGTTTTGTACACAGCATGTCAAGATGGCTGGAATGAATTCCCTCCATTTTGAAATTGTTGTTCATTTAGTGGTAAATTTCTAAAGAAATTTTGCCTCTGATCTGTACAACATGAAAGAAACAATTACAAACTTGAACAGCTAGTGCCCTGTCTTACAATACTCAACACATGCCAGAAACTTACTTTGGCCTCAGACAATTTCTCTTCAAATTCATTTCTTCAAAATGTCTCAGCAGTACCTTCATGACCTTGTTGGTGTTCCAACTGATCTGAGGTCCTTGTTTTATAACAGAACTACTAATAGGGCCTCTTCATTCTACAATGATCAGCTGGCAGTTGGTAGTCCCTCCTACTTTTCTCACCACTTTACAGCTTCAACTGCACTCTCAAGGGCCTCCAATCTGCTCACAGGATTAGAGGTAATGTGGAGATGTCAAAAGACATTTAATTTGTACTGATTTATTTCAAATTGTTACTCAGAATATCTTTATAAAAATATAACCTAAATTATTAATCTCTACTTAATATCAAAACACAGCTCTAGGGACCGATGAATACTTTGAAATTGTGTGCGCTTATGTCACTGGATAGTAAAAGCATAATAAACTTTATGTCACTGAGATCAGCAATCTTCAGTGGACCAAGTCTCTCAATAAGACACAGAAAAAATGCTCTCACTAATTTTTAGGAAAGCCAGCTGACTCTTTTAGGGTTGGAGATGTAAAGAATGGATGCCTTCCTAAAGTATCATCTAACATATAAATAGCAGATAAACCCAGGTCACTAAAAAGGAAACAATGGTAACATTTTGGTTAGCCTGTTCTTTCACAGTACTAATCAGACATGAAGCATGAGCTACAGAAATTGCATGAGCATACCAATGTGATGGTGATCTTTCAGCACTGTAAAATCTAATACTAGCAGAACCCCTTATCCATCTGACTGGTAACACTTAATCTTGAATAAGAAAATACTGGCTAATTTTGCGAACACTGTAGCAGTCTTTACTTGTAGAATAGGACTCCGTCTATCACACAGAAAGGAATGAAGAAAATCTTGAGGATCCTTCTGTGTTTCTGTTTTGTTAATGGGTGTATTCCATGTACATACCCCAACAAGAAAAGAACTTACTGCTTTAGTTACAGAACAGTGCATTTGGTGGAGTATGGATAGTGTGGCACAAATCAAAGAATCTTGTTGAGTAAAGAAATCCATCCCAGCTCAACAGTACAATTTTGAAATGCACCTCACAACTTGGGACAAGTGGCGATGTAACATTTGTCATTGGACATATTTATAAATGGATACATTTTTGAGAGTGAAGAATGTCTGAGCAGGATTTGCCCCAACATAAAGCACTTACTGTTTTGAAGATAAGCATAGTGCTCATGTCAGGCTGAAACCTGGTATCGATCACCACAGCTTGATATTGTAGTTTACTGCCATTGCCATGAAATGCAGAAAGAAAAATAAGCTGATTTGCACAACAATCAGCCTTATGGAAATAAAACAACTAGTGCCTACTGTTGATACTCATCAAAGACAGATATCATACTTCTACTAATGGATCAATTAGGCCACCGATATTCAAAGTTTAAAACTGGCAAGAAGATCTATTCAGCTTTCTCAATGGGTCATACACATATTCTACCCCAACAAGCACTTACTAATTTTAAGACAGGTAGTGCCTCTATTGGAGTATGATAAAGTGGCAACAATACAAAAAGACCTTCGGAAATAGGACTGTTACATTTCACTACTGTTTCTTCTTCAATTCCAAAACTGCACCAGATTTTACTTGTACACTGGGCTCCCTCTATCACATGATCCATTTAGAAAACATCTTAATGTCTTTTCTTTCTCTTTTTATCGATAGGTATGTTCCACAAAAACAATCCAGCAAAAGCCCTGCTACTTACAAAAAGAGCAATTGGTGGCGAATGGATATTGTAGCAGAAATCAAAATATCTTGTTGATTAAAAGTGAATCTCCCCACTAAGTTTGGAATTTTAAAATCGCTATACATCTCGGACAGCTAATAAAACATCAGTCCTTGTTTGCGAGATGTTGATCTGGACATTTCAAGAGTGAAGATTATTAGCAGGGATTGGCCCAATATGAAACTCAAATTGTCGAAAGTATATATAGTGCTTATATCAGGATGAAGCCTGGTGTATCTCACCAACATGATATTGTAGTTTATTGCATGATCAAATATTAAAGAAATGACACGGTTGTTTCCCCAACAAGCTCTTCGTGAAATAACAACTAGTGCCTTCTGTTGCAGAATTCATCAAGTGACCGGATGTCATACTTATAGTGTTGTACAATTTAGGCCACCTGATAGTCAAAGTATCAAGAAACCCTACAGAAAATCAATTCCTCTATCTTCAGTGGAACATTCACATATTCATACAATATTCACATGGATTTGAAACCCTTTCAGTGTTATTAATATAATAGCTACATCTTCATTACTCTACGGTTTGAATTTTATACAATCTTTCCGAACTATGGCAACTCCAAGGATATAATATTTGATATGGAACATATAACATAATTACTTTGCTTTAAATGAGAAATTCTGAGTTTCTAACATAAAGCATTTACTTTTTTGTAGCTCAGCATGTCAAGATGAAAACTGATATATTCCCTCATTTGAAATTGTTGTTCATTCAGGTGACAAATTCTAAAGAAACTTTGCCTCTGATCTGTACAACAGAAAAATTACTGGAAACAGACAGCTAGTGCCTATCTTCAATACTCACCATGCCAAACTTACTTTGTCAGACAATTTCTCTCCAAATTCATTTCTTCAATGCTTTAGTTACCAGAAAGTGCATTTGGTGGAGTATGGATATTGTGGCACCAAATCAAAGTATCTTGTTGAGTAAAAGAAATCCATCCCCAGCTCAGTAGTACAATTTTGAAATGCACCTCACATCTTGGGATAAGTAGCCATGTAACATTTGTCATTGGACACAGTTATAGATGGAAACATTTTCGAGAGTGAAGAATGTCTGAGCAGGATTTTCCCCAACATAAAGCACTTACTGTTTTGAAGATAAGCATAGTGCTTATGTCAGGATGAAACCTGGTATGGATCACCACAGCTTGATATTGTAGTTTACTGCCGTTGCCATGAATTGCAGAAAGAAGAAATAGCTCTGATTTGTACCCCAACAAGGAAGCACTTACTTGAAATAAAAACAGCTAGTGCCTACTGTTGCAGTACTCATCAAGGGACAGAAATCATACTTCTACTACTGGATCAATTTAGGCCACCTGATAATGCAAAGCTTTAAAGAAACCGTTAAGAAGAGATCTCTTCAACTTTCTCAGTGGGTCACATACATATTCCTACCCCAACAAAAAAAAGCACTTACTAATTTTAGCACAGGTAGTGCCTCTATTGAATTATGAATAAAGTGGCAACCGTAACAAAAGACCTTCAGAGGAAATAGGGACTCTGTTTACACATTTCTGAAAAGCTACCTGTTTCTTCTTCAATTCAAAAACTGCACCAGCTTTACTTGTATTAATTAGGCTCCCTCTATCACACTAAGATTCATTTTGAAAAGGAAACATCTTAACATTCTTTTTCTTTCTCTTTTTTTATCGATAGGTGTGTTCCGCAAAGCCACAATCCAGCAAGAAAGCACTTACTGCTTTACTTACCAGAAAGAGCAACTGGTGGTGTATGGATATTGTTTCAGCAAATTAAAATATCTTGTTGATTTAAAGAAATTAACCCTCTCCCCACTAAGTTTTGGAATTTTAAAATGCGCTACACATCTCAGGACAGCTAGTTATAAAACATCTGTCCTTGATTGCTTTGGTTTTTGATGTGGACATTTCAAGAGTGAAGAATATTAGCAGGGTTAAACCCAATATAAAGCTCATATGGTATTGAAAGTATATATAGTGCTTATATTAGGATGAAGCCTGGTGTGCATCTCCCCAGCATGATATTGTAGTTTATTGCTCTTGATCAGAAATCTTAAAGAAGAAATGACACTGATTTGTACCCCAACAAGAAAGCACTTACTTGAAATAACAACAGCTAGTGCCTTCTGTTGCAGTATTCATCAAGTGACAGGAATGTCATACTTATAGTGTTGTACCAATTTAAGCCACCTGATAGTCAAAGTATCAAAGAAACCCTACAGAAAATCAATTCCTCTATCCTCGGTGGGACACATTCACATATTCATACCCCAACAAAAAGCACTTACCAATTTTAATTCAGGCAGTGCCTGTATTGGAGTTTGAATAATGTGACATCAGTGCTGCATAATGTCTTCACAAAAGTGGAACCTTGCCATTACACATTGGATAGTAATGTGCCACTGTAAAAGCGGATAGATCTTGACTCTGTGATCAACTCATTCATTACCTTAGAAAATCTATCAAATGAATTTCAGAAATATTTCTGCTATCATAAATCTGAGAATGTCCCCGTACTTCTATTAATTCCTGAGAGTACAAGTCTTTTTTTGATGAAGGCTTCAGGCTTTGATTTTCAGAGGAAGGTAAACATGACAGGAATTAGAAGAAATCAGAAACATAAAATAGTGCCCTTTTGTTTTTATAGGGGATAATACAACTGATATTCTTGCACATGGCATTTTGAAACCCTTTCAGTGATATAAAGCTATAAATAGCTACATCTTCGTTTACTCCTAGCCGAGTTTTAATTTTTATACAATCTTTCTAGACTATGACAGCACCAAGGATATAATATTTGATATGGAACATATATGCTAATGCTTTAAATGAGAAGGCTTCTCTAGCAGAGTTTCCCCGACATAAAGCATTTACTGTTTTGTAGCTTAGCATATCAAGATGAAAACTGGTGTATATTCCCTCATTTTGAAATTGTTGTTCATTTCAGGTGACCAAATTTCTAAAAGAAACTTTGCCTCTGATCTGTACAACAACAAGAAACCATTTACTGGAAACTTGAACAGCTAGTGCCCTGTCTTACAATACTCAACACATGCCAGAAACTTACTTTGGCCTCAGACAATTTCTCTTCAAATTCATTTCTTCAAAATGTCTCAGCAGTCTCTCTTGATGAAAGTGTACCTTCATGACCTTCTTGGTGTTCCAACTGATCTGAGGTCCTTGCTTTATAGCAGAACTACTTATAGGGCCTCTTCGTTCTACAATGATCAGCTGGCAGTTGGTAGTCCCTAGCACTTTTCTCACCACTTTACACCTTCAACTGATCAGCTAGCAGTTGGTAGTCCCTCCCATTTTTCTCACCACTTTACAGCTTCAGCTGCACTCTCAAGGGCCTCTAATCTGCTCACAGGATTAGAGGTAATGTGGAGATGTAAAAAGACATTTAATTTGTACTGATTTATTTAAAATTGTTACTCAGAATAACTTTATAAAAATATAACCTAAATTATTAATCTCTAATTAATATCAAAACACAGCTCTAGGGACCGATAGATACTTTGAAATTGTGTGCCGCTTATGTCACTGGATAGTAAAAGCATAATAAACTTTAAGTCACTGAGATCAGCAATCTTCAGTGAGTCAGAGTCTCTCAATAAGACAAAGAAAAAAATGCTCTCACTAATTTTTAGGAAAGGCAATGTCTCTTTTGGGGTTTGGAGATTTACGCAAAAGAATGGATGCCTTCCTAAAAGTATCATCTAGCATATAAATAGCAGATAAACTTAGGTCACTAAACAGGGGAAACAATGGTAACATTTTGAACAGCCTGTTCTTCAAAGTGCTCATCAGACATCAGAAGCATGGGCTACAGAAATTGCATGAGCATACCAATGTGATGGTGATCCTTCAGCACTGTAAAAAATCTAATACAGAACAGATCTCCCTTATCAATCTGACTGGTAACACTTAATTATACCAAATAAGAAAATACTGGCTAATTTTAGCAGACACTGTAGCAGTCTTTACTTGTAGAATACGGCTCTGTCTATCACACAGAAAGGAATGAGAAAGGAAATATCTTGAGATGCTTCTGTGTTTCTGTTTTGTTATTCATGGGTGTTTTCCAACGTATCCATACCCCAACAAGAAAGCACTTACTGCTTTAGTTACCAGAAAGTGCATTTGGTGGAGTATGGATATTGTGGCACCAAATCAAAGTATCTTGTTGAGTAAAAGAAATCCATCCCCAGCTCAGTAGTACAATTTTGAAATGCACCTCACATCTTGGGATAAGTAGCCATGCAACATTTGTCATTGGACACAGTTATAGATGGAAACATTTTCGAGAGTGAAGAATGTCTGAGCAGGATTTGCCCCAACATAAAGCACTTTCTGTTTTGAAGATAAGCATAGTGCTTATGTCAGGCTGAAACCTGGTATGGATCACCACAGCTTGATATTGTAGTTTACTGCCGTTGCCATGAAATGCAGAAAGAAGAAATAGCTCTGATTTGTACCCCAACAAGGAAGCACTTACTTGAAATAAAAACATCTAGTGCCTACTGCTGCAGTACTCATCAAGGGACAGAAATCATACTTCTACTACTGGATCAATTTAGGCCACCTGATATTCAAAGCTTTAAAGAAACCGTTAAGAAGATCTGTTCAGCTTTCCTCAGTGGGTCACATACACATATTCCTACCCCAACAAAAAAGCACTTACTAATTTTAACACAGGTAGTGCCTCTAATGGAGTATGAATAAAGTGGCAGTAGTACGGCAAAAGACCTGCAGAGAAATAGAACTCTGTTGTTACACATTTCTGAAAAAGCTACCTGTTTCTTCTTCTATTCCAAAACTGCCCCAGCTTTTACTTGTACACAGGGCTCCCTTTATCCCACATGATCCATTTTGAAAAAGGAAACATCTTAACATTCTTTTTCTTTCTCTTTTTTTATTGATAGGTGTGTTCCACAAAGCCACAATCCAGCAAGATAGCACTTACTGCTTTACTTACCAGAAAGAGCAACAGGTGGCGTATGGATATTGTGGCAGCAAATTAAAATATCTTGTTGATTAAAAGAAATTAACCCTCTCCCCACTAAGTTTTGGAATTTTAAAATGCGCTACACATCTCAGGACAGCTAGCTGTAAAACATCTGTCCTTGATTGCTATGGTTTTTGATGTGGACATTTCAAGAGTGAAGAATATTAGCAGGGTTAAACCCAATATAAAGCTCATATGGTATTGAAAGTATTTATAGTGCTTATGTTAGGATGAAGCCTGGTGTGCATCTCCCCAGCATGATATTGTAGTTTATTGCACTTGATCAGAAATCTTAAAGAAGAAATGACACTGATTTGTACCCCAACAAGAAAGCACTTACTTGAAATAACAACAGCTAGTGCCTTCTGTTGCAGTATTCATCAAGTGACAGGAATGTCATGCTTATAGTGTTGTACCAATTTAAGCCACCTGATAGTCAAAGTATCAAAGAAACCCTACAGAAAATCAATTCCTCTATCCTCGGTGGGACACATTCACATATTCATACCCCAACAAAAAGCACTTACCAATTTTAATTCAGGCAGTGCCTGTATTGGAGTTTGAATAATGTGACATCAGCGCTGCATAATGTCTTCACAAAAAGTGGTACCTTGCCATTACACATTGGATAGTAATGTGCCACTGTAAAAGCGGATAGATCTTGACTCTGTGATCAACTCATTCATTACCTTAGAAAATCTATCAAATGAATTTCAGAAATATTTCTGCTATCATAAATCTGAGAATGTCCCCGTACTTCTATTAATTCCTGATAGTACAAGTCTTTTTTTTGTTGAAGGCTTCAGGCTTTGATTTTCAGAGGAAGGTAAACATACCAGGAATTAGCAGAAATCAGAAACATAAAATAGTGCCCTTTTGTTTTTATTGGGGATAATACAACTGATATTCTTGCACATGGCATTTTGAAACCTTTTCGGTGATATTATGCTATAAATAGCTACATCTTCGTTTACTCCTAGCCGAGTTTTAATTTTTATACAATCTTTCTAGACTATGGCAGCACCAAGGATATAATATTTGATATGGAACATATATGCTAATGCTTTAAATGGGAAGAATTCTCTAGCAGAGTTTCCCCAACATAAAGCATTTACTGTTTTGTAGCTCAGCATGTCAAGATGAAAACTGGAGCAGATTCCCTCATTTTGAAATTGTTGTTCATTTCAGGTGACCAGATTTCTAAAAGAAACTTTGCCTCTCATCTGTACAACAACAAGAAACCATTTACTGGAAACTTGAACAGCTAGTGCCCTGTCTTACAATACTCAACACATGCCAGAAACTTACTTAGGCCTCAGACAATTTCTCTTCAAATTCATTTCTTCAAAATGTCTCAGCAGTCTCTCTTGAGGAAAGTGTACCTTCATGACCTTCTTGGTGTTCCAACTGATCTGAGGTCCTTGCTTTATAGCAGAACTACTTATAGGGCCTCTTCATTCTACAATGATCAGCTGGCAGTTGTAGTCCCTCCCACTTTTCTTACCACTTTAAACCTTCAACTGATCAGCTAGCAGTTGGTAGTCCCTCCCTTTTTTCTCACCACTTTACAGCTTCAGCTGCACTCTCAAGGGCCTCTAATCTGCTCACAGGATTAGAGGTAATGTGGAGATGTCAAAAGACATTTAATTTGTACTGATTTATTTCAAATTGTTACTCAGAACAACTTTATAAAAATATAATCTAAATTATTAATCTCTACTTAATATCAAAACACAGCTCTAGGGACCGATAGATACTTTGAAATTGTGTGCCGCTTATGTCACTGGATAGTAAAAGCATAATAAACTTTATGTCACTGAGATCAGCAATCTTCAGAGAGTCAGAGTCTCTCAATAAGACACAGAAAAAAATGCTCTCACTAATTTTTAGGAAAGGCAATGTCTCTTTTGGGGTTTGGAGATGTACGCAAAAGAATGGATGCCTTCCTAAAAGTATCGTTTAGCATATAAATAGCAGATAAACTTAGGTCACTAAAAAGAGGGAAACAATGGTAACATTTTGAACAGCCTGTTCTTCACAGTGCTCATCAGACATCAGAAGCATGGGCTACAGAAATTGCATGAGCATACCAATGTGATGGTGATCCTTCAGCACTGTAAAAAATCTAATACACAACAGATCCCCCATATCAATCTGACTGTTAACACTTAATCTTACCCAATAAGAAAATACTGGCTAATTTTAGCAGACACTGTAGCAGTCTTTACTTGTAGAATAGGGCTCCGTATATCACACAGAAAGGAATGAGAAAGGAAATATTTTGAGATGCTTCTGTGTTTCTGTTTTGTTATTCGTTGGTGTTTTCCACGTATCCATACCCCAACAAGAAAGCACTTACTGCTTTAGTTACCAGAAAGTGCATTTGGTGAAGTATGGATAGTGTGGCACAAAATCAAAGTATCTTGTTGAGTAAAAGAAATCCATCCCCAGCTCAATAGTACAATTTTAAAATGCACCTCACATCTTGGGACAAGTAGCCATGTAACATTTGTCATTGGACACAGTTATAAATGGATACATTTTCGAGAGTGAAGAATGTCTGAGCAAGATTTGCCCTAACATAAAGCACTTACAGTTTTGAAGATAAGCAAAGTGCTCATGACAGGCTGAAATCTGGTATCGATCACCACAGCTTGATATTGTAGTTTACTGCCGTTGCCATGAAATGCAGAAAGAGGAAATAGCTCTGATTTGTACCCCAACAAGGAAGCACTTACTTGAAATAAAACAGCTAGTGCCTACTGTTGCAGTACTCATCAAGGGACAGAAATCATACTTCTACTAATGGATCAATTTAGGCCACCTGATATTCAAAGTTTTAAAGAAACTGTTAAGAAGATCTGTTCAGCTTTCCTCAGTGGGTCACATACACATATTCCTACCCCAACAAAAGAGCACTTTCTTATTTTAACACAGGTAGTTCCTCTATTGGAGTATGAATAAAGTGGCACATTTCTGAAAAAGCTAACTGTTTCTTCTTCAATTCCAAAACTGCACCAGATTTTACTTGTACACTAGGGCTCCCTCTATCACACATGATCCATTTTGAAAAAGGAAACATCTTAATATTCTTTTTCTTTCTCTTTTTTTATCGTTAGGTGTGTTCCGCAAAGCCACAATCCAGCAAGAAAGCACTTACTGCTTTACTTACCAGAAAGAGCAACAGGTGGCGTATGGATATTGTGGCAGCAAATCAAAATATGGCCTCCCCAGCATGATATTGTAGTTTATTGCACTTGATCAGAAATGTTAAAGAGGAAATGACACTGATTTGTACCCCAACATGAAAGCACTCACGTGAAATATCAACAGCTAGTGTCTGTTTTTGCAGTATTCATCAAGTGACAGGAATGTCATGCTTATAGTGTTGTACCAATTTAAGCCACCTGATAGTCAAAGTACCAAAGAAACCCTACAGAAAATCAATTCCTCTATCCTCGGTGGGACACATTCACATATTCATACCCCAACAAAAAGCACTTACCAATTTTAATTCAGGCAGTGCCTGTATTGGAGTTTGAATAATGTGACATCAGCGCTGCATAATGTCTTCACAAAAGTGGGACCTTGCCATTACACATTGGATAGTAATGTGCCACTGTAAAAGTGGATAGATCTTGACTCTCAGATCAACTCATTCATTGCCTTAGAAAATCTATCAAATGAATTTCAGAAATATTTCTGCTATCATAAATCTGAGAATGACCCCGTACTTCTATTAATTCCTCAGAGTACAAGTCTTTTTTTGATGAAGGCTTCAGGCTTTGATTTTCAGAGGAAGGTAAACATGACAGGAATTAGAAGAAATCAGAAACATAAAATAGTGCCCTTTTGTTTTTATTGGGGATAATCTTCAGTGAGTCAGAGACACTCAATAAGACAAAGAAAAAAATGCTCTCACTAATTTATAGGAAAGGCAATGTCTCTTTTGGGGTTTGGAGATGTACGAAAAAGAATGGATGCCTTCCTAAAAGTATCACCTAGCATATAAATAGCAGATAAACATAGGTCACTTAACAGGGAAACAATGCTAACATTTTGAACAGCCTGTTCTTCAAAGTGCTCATCAGACATCAGAAGCATGGGCTACAGAAATTGCATGAGCATACCAATGTGATGGTGATCCTTCAGCACTGTAAAAAATCTAATACACAACAGATCCCCCTTATCAATCTGACTGATAACACTTAATTATACCCAATAAGAAAATACTGGCTAATTTTAGCAGACACTGTAGCAGTCTTTACTTGTAGAATAGGGCTCTGTCTATAACACAGAAGGAATGAGAAAGGAAATATCTTGAGATGCTTCTGTGTTTCTGTTTTGTTATTCGTGGGTGTTTTCCACGAATCCATACCACAACAAGAAAGCACTTACTGCTTTAGTTACCAGAAAGTGCATTTGGTGGAGTATGGATATTGTGGCACCAAATCAAAGTATCTTGTTGAGTAAAAGAAATCCATCCCCAGCTCAGTAGTACAATTTTGAAATGCACCTCACATCTTGGGACAAGTAGCCATGTAAAATTTGTCATTGGACACAGTTATAGATGGATACATTTTCGAGAGTGAAGAATGTCTGAGCAGGATTTTCCCCAACATAAAGCACTTACTGTTTTGAAGATAAGCATAGTGCTTATGTCAGGCTGAAACCTGGTATGGATCACCACAGCTTGATATTGTAGTTTACTGCCATTGCCATGAATTGCAGAAAGAAGAAATAGTTTGATTTGTACCCCAACAAGGAAGCACTTACTTGAAATAAAAACAGCTAGTGCCTACTGCTGCAGTACTCATCAAGCGACAGAAATCATACTTCTACTACTGGATCAATTTAGGCCAATTTTAACACAGGTAGTGCCTCTATTGGAGTATGAATAAAGTGGCAGCAGTACGACAAAAGACCTTCAGAGAAATAGGACTCTGTTGTTACACATTTCTGAAAAAGCTACCTTTTTCTTCTTCAATTCCAAAACTGCGCCAGCTTTACTTGTACATCAGGGCTCCTCTCTCACACATGATCCATTTTGAAAAAGGAAACATCTTAACATTCTTTTCTTTCTTTTTATCGATAGGTGTGTTCTGCAAAGCCACAATCCAGCAAGAAAGCACTTACTGCTTTACTTACCAGAAAGAAAGCAACCAGGTGTATGGATATTGTGGCAGCAAATCAAAAATATCTTGTTGATTAAAAAGAAATTAACCCTCTCCCACTAAGTTTTGGAATTTTAAATGCGCTTATACATCTCAGGACAGCTAGTAATAAAACATCTGTCCTTGATTGCAATGGTTGTTGATGTGGACATTTCAAGAGTGAAGATTATTAGCAGGGTTAAACCCAATATAAGCTCATATGGTATTGAAAGTATATATAGTGCTTATGTTAGGATGAAGCCTGGTGTGCATCTCCCCAGCATGATATTGTAGTTTATTGCACTTGATCAGAAATGTTAAAGAAGAAATGACACTGATTTGTACCCCAACAAGAAAGCACTTACTTGAAATAACAACAGCTAGTGCCTTTGTTGCAGTATTCATCAAGTGACAGGAATGTCATACTTATATGCTTTCGTACCCAATTTTAAGCCACCTGATAGTCAAAAGTATCAAAGAAACCCTATACAGAAAATCAATTCCTCTTATCCGGTGGGACACATTCACATATCCATACCCAACAAAAAGCACTTACTAATTTTAATTCAGGCAGCCTGTATTGGAGTTTGAATAATGTGACATCAGCTGCATAATGTCTTCACAAAAGTGGGACCTTGCCATTACACTTGGATAGTAATGTGCCACTTTAAAGTGGATAGATCTTGACTTTCTGGATCAACCTATTCATTACCTTAGAAAATCTATCAAATGAATTTCAGAAATATTTCCAGCTATCATAAATCTGAGAATGTCCCCTACGCTTCATTAATTCCTGAGAGCAAGTCTTTTTTGTTGAAGGCTTCAGGCTTTGATTTTCAGAGTGAAGGTAAACATACCAGGAATTAGCAGAAATCAGAAAATATAAAATAGTGCCCTTTTGTTTTTATTGGGAAAATACAACTGATATTCTTGCACATGGCATTTTGAAACCTCTTTCAGTGATATTGCTTATAAATAGCTACATCTTCGCTTTACTCCTAAATGAAGTTTGAATTTTATACAATCTTTCTAGACTATGGCAGCACCAGATATAATATTTGATATGGAACATATATGCTAATGTTTTAAATGAGAAGAATTTTCTGCAGAGTTTCCCAACATAAAGATTTACTGTTTTGTAGCTCAGCATGTCAAGATGAAAACTGGAGTATATTCCCTCATTTTGAAATTGTTGTTCATTTCAGGTGACCAATTTCAAAAGAAACTTTGCCTCTGATCTGTACAACAACAAGAAACCATTTACTGGAAACTTGAACAGCTTAGTGCCCTTGTCTTACAATCATCCACATGCCAGAAACTTACTTTGGCCTCAGACAATTTCTCTTCAAATTCATTTCTTCAAAATGTCTCAGCAGTCTCTTGGAGGAAAGTGTACCTCATGACCTTTGTTGGTGTTCCAACTGATTTGAGGTCCTTGCTTTATAGCAGAACTACTTATAGGGCTCTTCATTCTACAATGTTCAGCTGGCAGTTGGTAGTCCCTCCCACTTTTCTCACCAGTTTACACTTCAACTGATCAGCTAGCAGTTGGTAGTCCTCTCCCTTTTTCTCACCACTTTACAGCTTCAACTGCACTTCAAGGGCCTCTTTAATCTGCTCACAGGATTAGAGGTAATGTGATGATGTCAAAAGATATTTAATTTGTACTGATTTATTTTCAAATTGTTAATTAGTATAACTAACTTAACCTGAATTATTAATCACTACTTATCAAACACAGGTTCTAGGACTGACAGATACTTTGAAATTGTGTGCCGCTATGTCACTGGATGGTAAAGCATTAATAAACGTTATACTGAGATCAGCAATCTTCAGTGAGTCAGAGTTTCAATAAGACACAGAAAAAAATGTTTCAGACTAATTTTTTCGAAAGGCAATTTCTCATTTTGGGGTTTGGAGATGTACTAAAAGAATAGGATGCCTTCCTAAAAATATCACTTACATATAAATAGTAGATAAAACTTAGGTCACTAAAAAGGGAAACAATGGTAACATTTTGAACAGCCTGTTCTTCACAGTGCTCATCAGACATCAGAAGCATGGGCTACAGAAATTGCATGAGCATACCAATGTGATGGTGATCCTTCAGCACTGTAAAAAATCTTAATACACAACAGATCCCCCATATCAATCTGACTGATAACACTTAATCTTACCCAATAAGAAAATACTGGCTAATTTTAGCAGACACTGTAGCAGTCTTTACTTGTAGAATAGGGCTCCGTCTATCACGCAGAAAGGAATGAGAAAGGAAATATCTTGAGATGCTTCTGTGTTTCTGTTTTGTTATTCATGGGTGTTTTCCATGTATCCATACCCCAACAAGAAAGCACTTACTGCTTTAGTTACCAGAAAGTGCATTTGGTGGAGTATGATAGTAAAACCAAATCAAAGTATCTTATAAAAGAACCATCCCCAGCCCAGTTTTACAATTTTGAAATGCACCTCACATCTCGGCTGGGTGAGTGATGTAACATTTGTCATTGAACATAGTTATAGATGGAAGATTTTCAGAGTGAAGAATGTCTGAGCAGGATTTGGCCCCATCATAAAGCACTTACTGTTTTGAAGATAAGCATAGTGCCATGTACCAGTTGAAAACCTGGTATCGATCACCACAGCTGATATTGTAGTTTACTGTCGCTATGAAATGCAGAAAGAAGTAAATAGTTTGATTTGTACCCCAAATAAGGAAGTGACCTCATTGAAATAAAAACAGCATAGTGGCTGCTGTTGCAGTACTCTGGTGGACAAAATCATACTTCTACTACTGGATCAATTTGAGGCTACCTGATATTCCAAAGTTTTAAAGAAACCTTCAGCAAGATCTGTTCAGCTTTCCTCAGTGGGTCACATACACATATTCCTACCCCAACAAAAAAGCACTTACTAATTTTAACACAGGTAGTGCCTCTTTTGGAGTATGAATAAAGTAGCAGCAGTACGGCAAAAGACCTTCAGAGAAATAGGACTCTGTTGTTACACATTTCTGAAAAAGCTACCTTTTTCTTCTTCAATTCCAAAACTGCGCCAGCTTTTACTTGTACACTAGGGTTTCCTCTATCACACATGATCCATTTGAAAAAGGAAACATCTTAACATTCTTTTTCTTTCTCTTTTTTTATCGATAGGTGTTTTCCGCAAAGCCACAATCCAGCAAGAAAGCACTTACTGCTTTACTTACCAGAAAGAGCAACTGGTGGCGTATGGATATTGTGGCAGCAAATCAAAATATCTTGTTGATTAAAAGAAATTAACCCTCTGCCCACTAAGTTTTGGAATTTTAAAATGCGCTATACATCTCTCAGGACTGCTAGCTATAAAACATCTGTCCTTGATTGCAATGGTTGTTGATGTACATTTCAAGAGTGAAGAATATTAGCAGGGTTAAACCCAATATAAAGCTCATATGGTATTGAAAGTATATATAGTGCTTATGTCAGATGAAGCCTTGTGCATCTCCCAGCATGATATTGTAAGTTTATTGCACTTGATCAGAAATGTTAAAGAAGAAATGACACTGATTTGAAATTCTGCAACAAGAAAGTACTTATTTGAAATAACAACAGCATAGTTTTCTGTTGGTAAAGTATCTCATCATGAGAGGAATGTCATACTTATAGTGTTGTACCAATTTAGCTTTCACCTGATAGTCAAAGTATCAAAGAAACCCTACAGAAAATCAATCTCCCATCCTCGGTGGGGATCACATTCGTTACTATTCATGCCCCTACCAAAAGCACTTACCAATTTTAATTGGTGCAGTGCCTGTATTGGAGTTTGAATAATGTGACATCAGTGCTGCATAATGTTTTCACAAAAGTGGGACCTGCCATTACATTAGATAGTAATGCTACTGTAAATGTATAGATCTTGACTTCTGATCAACTATTCATTAACTTAGAAAATCTATCAAATGAATTTCAGAAATATTACTGGTATCATAAATCTGAGAATGTCCCCGGATTTATTAATTTGAGAGTACAAGTCTTTTGTAGAAGGCTTCAGGCTTGATTTTCAGAGGAAGGTAAATATACCAGGAATTAGCAGAAATCAAAATTAAATAGTCTTTGTTTTATTGGGAAAATAACTGTTATTCTTCACATGGCATTTGAAACTGTTTTAGTGAAATTAAGTTATAAATAGCTACATCTTCTACTCCTAATGTGTTTACTTTTTACAATCTTTCTATGGGAAATAAGATATAATATTGATATGGAACATATATGCACGTTTTAAATGAGAATACTTTCTCAGAGTTTCCTCAACATAAAGTATTACTGTTTTGTAGCTTAGCATGTCAAGATGAAACTGAGTATATTCCCTTATTTGAAATTGTTGTTTATTTCTGGTGATTAATTTAAAAGAAACTTGCTCTGATCTGTCCAACAACAAGAAACCATTTACTGAAACTTGAACAGCTATGCCCTGTCTTATAATACCAATACATGCTAGAACTTACTTTGGCCTAGAAATTTCTTCAACCATTTCTTCAAATGTCTCACAGTCTCTTTGAGGAAAGTACTTTCATGACCTTGTTGGTGTTCCAACTGATTTGAGGTCCTGCTTTATAGCAGAACTACTTTTGTGCTTCCATAATTTCAGTTGGCAGCTGGTGGTCCTCCCACTTTTCTCACCAGTTTACACCTTCAACTGATCAGCTAGTTGGTAGTCCTCCCATTTTCTCTACCACTTTTATAGCTCAATGTACTTTAAGGGCCTCTAATTTGCTCACAGGATTAGAGGTACGGATGATGTCAAAAGATATTTCATTTGTACTGATTTATTTCAAATTGTTACTAATAACTTACAAAAATATAACCTGAATTATTAATCATTACTTAATATCTAAACACAGTTCTAGGACTGACAGATACTTTGAAATTGTGCCTTTGTGTCACTGATGGTAAAAGATCATAATGTGTCACTGAGATCAGCAATCTTCAGTGAGTCAGATCTCATTGGGATATAAAAATGCCTGACTAATTTTTAGAAAGGCAATTTCTTTGGGGTTTGAGATGTATGTAAAAGAATGGATGCTTCCTAAAATATCATCTAGCATATAAATAGCATTAATTTAGGTACTAAAAGGGAACAAGGTAACATTTTGAATAGCCTGTCTTCACAGTGCTCATTAGACATCAGAAGGGCTACGGAAATTGCATTATATTAATGATGGTGATCCTCCAGCACTGTAAAATCGAATACACAACAGATCCCCCCCCATATCATCCTGACTGGTAATAGCATCTTACCTAATAAGAAAATACGGCTAATTTTAGTAGACACTGTAGCAGTCTTACTTGTATAATAGGGTTCCGTCTATCACAGAAAGGAATGAGAAAGGAATATCTTGAGATGTTTCTGTGTTTTGTTTTGTTATTCGGTGCTTTCCATTCACCCCACCAAGAAAGTGTTTACCGTTTTAGTTATATGTATTTGGTGGAGTATGATAGTGTTCAAATCAAAGTATCTTGTTATAAAGAAATCCCCCGCCAGTTTTATAATTTTGAAATGCACCATCTTGGGAGCCATGTAACATTTCATTGACTCAGTTAGATGGATACATTTTCTAGAGTGAAGAATGTCTGAGCAGGATTTGCCCAACATAAAGCACTGTTTGAAGATACATAGTGCTCAGTCAGTTGAAGCTGCATCGATCACTGCTTGATTTGTGGTTTACTGCCACTATGAAATGCAGAAAGAAGAAATGAAGCTCTGATTTGCAATCAAAATTGCTGGTGCTTTTAATTTATCTAAAATAAAAAAAACAGCTAGTGCCTACTACAGGGTATAGAACTCATCAAGGGACAGAAATTAATTTCTACTAGTGATCAATTTAGCCACCGATATCGGAAGTTCGAAGAAACGTTAAGAAGATCTGTCAGCTTTCTCAGTGGGTCGCATACACATATTCCCTACCTCAAATAAAAAAAAAGCACTTACTAATTTTTAACATGAGAAGTTCTCTTGTTGGAGTATGAATAAAGTGGCAGCAGTACCGCAAGTCCCTTGGAGAAATAGGACCTGTTGTTGCACATTTTTGAAAAGTACCTTTTCTTCTTCACATCCACGTACTAATCTGAGCAGATTAGAGGCCCTTGAAAATGCAGTTAAGCTGTAAAGTGGTGAAAATGGAGGGACTACCAACTGCTAGCTGATCAGTTGAAGATTAAAGTGGTGAAAGTAGGAGGACTACCAACTGCCAGCTGATCATTGTAGAATGAAGGCCCTATCAGTAGTTCTGCTATAAAACAAGGACCTCAGATCAGTTGGAACACAACAGGTCATGAAGGTACACTTTCCTCAAGAGACTGCAGAGACATTTGAAAGAAATAGGTGAGAAAATTGTCTGAGACAGTAAGTTACTAGCATGTGTTGAGTATTGTAAGACAGGGCACTAGCTGTTCAAGTTTCAGTAAATAGTTCCTTGTTGTTGAATAGATCAGAGGCAAAGTTCTTGAGAAATTTGTCACCTGAAATGAACAACAATTTCAAAATGAGGATCTCCAGTTTTCATCTTGACATACTGAGCTACAAAACAGTAAATACTTGTGTTGGAAACTCTGCTAGAATTCTTCTCATTTAAAGCATTAGCATATATATTCCATATCAAATATTATATCCTTCGTGCCATAGTCTAGAAAATGCTAAAATCAAACTAGGCAAGAGTAAGAAAGATGTAGCTATTATATTGACCACTGAAGGGTTCAAAATACCATGTGCAGAATCATCGTAGTATCCCAAAAAAAACAAAGGGCACTATCACATACTGATTTCTGCCTATACTTATGTCTACCTTACTCTGAAAATCAAAGCCAAGGCCTTCAACAAAAAGACTTGGACTCTCGGGAATTAATAGAGTACAGGGACATTCTCAGATTTATGATTGCAGAAATATTTCACAGAATTCATTTGATAGATTTTCAAAGGTAATGAATGAGTTGATCAGAGTCAAGATCTATCAAGCTTTTACAGTGGCACATTACTATCAATGTGTAATGGCAAGGTCCACTTTTGTGAAAACATTATACCGATGATGTCACACTATTCAAACTCCAATACAGGCACTGCCTGAATTAAAATTAGTAAGTGCTTTTGTTGGGGTATGAATATGCGAATGTGTCCACTGAGGATAGAGGAATTGATTTTCTACAAGGGGTTTCTTTGATACTTTGACTATCAGGTGGCTTAAAATGAAACAACACATAAGTATGACATTCCTGTCACTTGATGAATACTGCAACAGAAGCACTAGCTGTTGTTATTTCAAGTAAGTGCTTTCTTGTTGGAGAGTTCAAATCAGTGTCATTTCTTCTTTAACATTTCTGATCAAGTGCAATAAACTATAATATCATGCTAGGAGATGCACACCAGGCTTCATCCTGACATAAGCACCATATATACTTTCAATACCATATCAGCTTTATAATAGGGTTTAACCTGCTAATATTCTTCACTCTTAAATGTCCACATCAACAACCACATTGCAATCAAGGACAGATGTTTATAGCTAGCTGTCATGAGATATGTAAGCGCATTTAAAATTCCAAAACTTAGTGGGAGAGGGTTAATTTCTTTTAATCAACAAGATATTTAGATTTGCTGCCACAATATCCATCCGCCACCAGTTGCTCTTTATGGTAAAATAAAGCAGTAAGTTCTTTCTTGCTGGATTGTGGCTCCCGGAACACACTATCGATAAAAAAGAAAAAAAAAGAATGTTAAGATGTTTCCTTTTTCAAAATGGATCATAGTAATGATAGAGGAGCCTAGTGTACAAGTAAAGTCTGGCACAGTTTTGGAATTGAAGAAGAAAAAGGTAAGCTTTTCAGAAATGTGTAACAACAAGTCCCATTTCTCTGAAGGTCTTTTTGCCCGTACTGCACTTTATTCATACTCAATAGAAGACACTACCTGTGTTAAAATTAGTAAGTGCTTTTTGTTGGGAATAGGAATATGTATATGTGAACCCACTGAGAAAGATGAACAGATCTTCTTAACGGTTTCTTTAAAACTTTGAATATCAAGTGGCTAATTTGATCCAGTAGTAAGTAGATTTCTGTCCTTGATAGGTACTGCAACAGGAGGTACAAGCTGTTCTTATTTCAAGTAAAGTTCTTCCTTGTTAGAGGTACAAATCAGAGCTATTTCTTCTTTCTGCATTTCATGGCAACAGCAGTAAACTACAATATCAAGCTGTGGTGATGATATCAGGTTTCAGCCTGAGCATATCACTATGCTTATCTTCAAAACAGTAAGTGCTTTATGTTGGTTCAAATCCTGCTGAGACTTTCTTCACTCTCGAAAATGTATCCCTCTATAACTGTGTCCAATGACAAATGTTACATCGCTACTTGTCCCAAGATGTGAGGTGCATTTCAAAATTGTAAAACTGAGCTGGGGATGGATTTCTTTTACTCAACAAGATACTTTGATTTGGTGCCACACTATCCATACTCCACCAAATACACTTTCTGGTAACTAAAGCAGAAAGTGCTTTCTTGTTGGGGTATGGATACGTGGAAAACACCCACTAATAACAAAACAGAAACACAGAAGCATCTCAAGATATTTCCTTTCTCATTCCTTTCTGTGTGATAGACGGAGCCCTGTTCTACAAGTAAAGACTGCTACAGTGTCTGCTAAAATTAGCCAGTATTTTCTTATTGGGTAAGATTAACTGTTACCAGTCAGATTGATATGGGGGATCTGTTGTGTATTAGATTTTTTACAGTGCTGAAGGATCACCATCTTATAGGTATGCTCATGCAATTTCTGTAGCCCATGCTTCTGATGTCTGATGAGCACTGTGAAGAACAGGCTGTTCAAAATGTTACCATTGTTTCCCTTTTTAGTGACCTAAGTTTAACTGCTATTTATATGCTAGATGATATTTTTAGGAAGGAATCCATTCTTTTGCTACATCTCCAAACCAGAAAAGAGAAATTGCCTTTCCGAAAAATTTCTGAGAGCACTTTTTTCTGTGTCTTATTGAGAGACTCTGACTCACTGAAGATTGCTGATCTCAGTGACATAAAGTTTATTATGCTTTTACTATCCAGTGACATAAGCGGCACACAATTTCAAAGTATCTATCGATCCCTAGAGCTGTGTTTTGATATTAAGAAGAGATTAATAATTTAGGTTATATTTTTATAAAGTTATTCTGAGTAACAATTTGAAATAAATCAGTTCAAATTAAATGTCTTTTGACATCTCACATTACCTCTAATCCTGTGAGCAGATTAGAGGCCCTTGAGAGTGCAGTTGAAGCTGTAAAGTGGTGAGAAAAATGGGAGGGACTACCAACTGCTAGCTGATCAGTTGAAGGTGTAAAGTGGTGAGAAAAGTGGGAGGGACTACCAACTGCCAGCTGATCATTGTAGAATGAAGAGGCCCTATCAGTAGTTCTGCTATAAAACAAGGACCTCAGATCAGTTGGAACACCAACAAGGTCATGAAGGTACACTTTCCTCAAGAGAGACTGCTGAGACATTTTGAAGAAATGAATTTGAAGAGAAATTGTCTGAGACCAAAGTAAGTTTCTGGCATGTGTTGAGTATTGTAAGACAGGGCACTAGCTGTTCAAGTTTCCAGTAAATGGTTCCTTGTTGTTGTACAGATCAGAGGCAAAGTTTCTTTGAGATATTTTTTCACCTGAAATGAACAACAATTTCAAAATGAGGGAATATACTCCAGTTTTCATCTTGACATGCTGAGCTACAAAACAGTAAATGCTTTATGTTGGGGAAACTCTGCTAGAGAATTCTTCTCATTTAAAGCATTAGCATATATGTTCCATATCAAATATTATATCCTTGGTGCTGCCATAGTCTAGAAAGATTGTATAAAAATTCAAACTCGGCAAGGAGTAAACGAAGATGTAGCTATTTATAGCTTAATATCACTGAAAGGGTTTCAAAATGCCATGTGCAAGAATATCAGTTGTATTATCCCCAAAAACAAAAGGGCACTATTTTATGTTTCTGATTTCTGCTACTTCCTGGTATGTTTACCTTACTCTGAAAATCAAAGCCTGAAGCCTTCAACAAAAAAAATTCTCAGGAATTAATAGAAGTACAGGGACATTCTCAGATTTATGATAGCAGAAATATTTCTGAAATTCATTTGATAGATTTTCTAAGGTAATGAATGAGTTGATCAGAGAGTCAAGATCTATTCGCTTTTACAGTGGCACATTACTATCCAATGTGTAATGGTAAGGTCCCACTTTTGGGAAGACATTATGCAGCGCTGATGTCACATTATTCAAACTCCAATACAGGCATTGCCTGAATTAAAATTAGTAAGTGCTTTTTGTTGGGGTATGAATATGTGAATGTGTCCCATCGAGGATAGAGGAATTGATTTTCTGTAGGGTTTCTATGATACTTTGACTATCAGGTGGCTTAAATTGGTACAACACTATAAGTATGACATTCCTGTCACTTGATGAATACTGCAAAAGAAGGCACTAGCTGTTGTTATTTCAAGTAAGTGCTTTCTTGTTGGGTACAAATCAGTGTCATTTCTTCTTTAACATTTCTGATCAAGTGCAATAAACTACAATATCATGCTGGGGAGATGCACACCAGGCTTCATCCTGACATAAGCACTATATATACTTTCAATACCATATGAGCTTTATATTGGGTTTAACCCTGCTAATATTCTTCACTCTTGAAATGTCCACATCAACAACCATTGCAATCAAGGACAGATGTTTTATAGCTAGCTGTCCTGAGATGTGTAGCGCATTTTAAAATTCCAAAACTTAGTGGGGAGAGGGTTAATTTCTTTTAATCAACAAGATATTTTGATTTGCTGCCACAATATCCATACGCCACCAGTTGCTCTTTCTGGTAAGTAAAGCAGTAAGTGCTTTCTTGCTGGATTGTGGCTTTGCGGAACACACCTATCGATAAAAAAAGAGAAAGAAAAAGAATGTTAAGATGTTTCCTTTTTCAAAATGGATCATGTGTGATAGAGGGAGCCCTAGTGTACAAGTAAAAGCTGGCGCAGTTTTGGAATTGAAGAAGAAAAAGGTAGCTTTTTCAGAAATGTGTAACAACAGAGTCCTATTTCTCTGAAGGTCTTTTGCCGCACTGCTGCCACTTTATTCATACTCCAATAGAGGCATTACCTGTGTTAAAATTAGTAAGTGCTTTTTTGTTGGGGTAGGAATATGTGTATGTGACCCACTGAGGAAAGCTGAACAGATCTTCTTAACGGTTTCTTTAAAACTTTGAATATCAGGTGGCCTAAATCGATCCAGTAGTAGAAGTATGATTTCTGTCCCTTGATGAGTACTGCAACAGTAGGCACTAGCTGTTTTATTTCAAGTAAGTTCTTCCTTGTTGGGGTACAAATCAGAGCTATTTCTTCTTTCTGCATTTCATGGCAACAGCAGTAAACTACAATATCAAGCTGTGGTGATCGATATCAGGTTTCAGCCTGACATGAGCACTATGCATATCTTCAAAACAGTAAGTGCTTTATGTTGGTTCAAATCCTGCTCAGACTTTCTTCACTCTCGAAAATGTATCCCTCTATAACTGTGTCCAATGACAAATGTTACATCGCTACTTGTCCCAAGATGTGAGGTGCATTTCAAAATTGTAAAACTGAGCTGGGGATGGATTTCTTTTACTCAACAAGATACTTTGATTTGGTGCCACACTATCCATACTCCACCAAATACACTTTCTGGTAACTAAAGCAGAAAGTGCTTTCTTGTTGGGGTATGGATACGTGGAAAACACCCACGAATAACAAAACAGAAACACAGAAGCATCTCAAGATATTTCCTTTCTCTTTCCTTTCTGTGTGATACACGGAGACCTATTCTACAAGTAAAGACTGCTACAGTGTCTGCTAAAATTAGCCAGTATTTTCTTATTTGGTAAGATTAAGTGTTATCAGTCAGATTGATATGGGGGATCTGTTGTGTATTAGATTTTTTACAGTGCTGAAGGATCACCATCATATAGGTATGCTCATGCAATTTCTGTAGCCCATGCTTCTGATGTCTGATGAGCACTGTGAAGAACAGGCTGTTCAAAATGTTACCATTGTTTCCCTTTTTAGTGACCTAAGTTTATCTGCTATTTATATGCTAGATGATATTTTTAGGAAGGCATCCATTCTTTTGCGTACATCTCCAAACCAGAAAAGAGAAATTGCCTTTCCTAAAAATTAGTGAGAGCATTTTTTTCTGTGTCTTATTGAGAGACTCTGACTCACTGAAGATTGCTGATCTCAGTGACATAAAGTTTATTATGCTTTTACTATCCAGTGACATAACCGGCACACAATTTCAAAGTATCTATCGATCCCTATAGCTGTGTTTTGATATTAAGTAGAGATTAATAATTTAGGTTATATTTTTATTAAGTTATTCTGAGTAACAATTTGAAATAAATCAGTACAAATTAAATGTCTTTTGACATCTCCACATTACCTCTAATCCTGTGAGCAGATTAGAGGCCCTTGAGAGTGCAGTTGAAGCTGTAAAGTGGTGAGAAAATTGGGAGGGACTACCAACTGCTAGCTGATCAGTTGAAGGTGTAAAGTGGTGAGAAAAGTGGGAGGGACTACCAACTGCCAGCTGATGATTGTAGAATGAAGAGGCCCTATCAGTAGTTCTGCTATAAAACAAGGACCTCAGATCAGTTGGAACACCAACAAGGTCATGAAGGTACACTTTCCTCAAGAGAGACTGCTGAGACATTTTGAAGAAATGAATTTGAAGAGAAATTGTCTGAGACCAAAGTAAGTTTCTGGTATGTGTTGAGTATTGTAAGACAGGGCACTAGCTGTTCAAGTTTCCAGTAAATGGTTTCTTGTTGTTGTACAGATCAGAGGCAAAGTTTCTTTTAGAAATTTGGTCACCAGAAATGAACAACAATTTCAAAATGAGGGAATATACTCCAGTTTTCATCTTGACATGCTGAGCTACAAAACAGTAAATGCTTTATGTTGGGGGAAACTCTGCTAGAGAATTCTTCTCATTTAAAGCATTAGCATATATGTTCCATATCAAATATTATATCCTTGGTGCTGCCATAGTCTAGAAAGATTGTATATGTTGGGGTATGGATACATGGAAAACTCCCATGAATAACAAAACAGAAATACAGAAGCTTCTCAAGATATTTCCTTTCTCATTCCTTTCTGTGTGATAGACGGAGCCCTATTCTACAAGTAAAGACTGCTACAGTGTCTGCTAAAATTAGCCAGTATTTCTTATTCTGTTACCAGTCAGATTGATATGGGGGATCTGTTGTGTATTAGATTTTTTACATTGCTGAAGGATCACCATCATATAGGTATGCTCATGTAATTTCTGTAGCCCATGCTTCTAATGTCTGATGAGCACTGTGAAGAACAGGCTGTTCAAAATGTTACCATTGTTTACATTTTCAGTGACCTAAGTTTATCTGCTATTTATATGCTAGATGATATTTTTAGGAAGGCATCCATTCTTTTGCGTTCATCTCCAACCAGAAAAGAGAAATTGCCTTTCCTAAAAATTAGTAAATCCTAAAAAAAGTAAATGCTTTATGTTGGGGAAACTCTGCTACGGAATTCTTCTCATTTAAAGCATTAGCATATATAACATATATGTTCCATATCAAATATTATATCCTTGGTGCTGCCATAGTCTAGAAAGATTGTATAAAAATTCAAACTCGGCGAGGAGTAAATGAAGATGTAGCTGTTTATAGCCTAATAACACTGAAAGGGTTTCAAAATGCCATGTGCAAGAATATGGTATGAATATGTGAATGTGTCCCACTGAGGATAGAGGAATTGATTTTCTGTATTGTTTCTTTGATACTTTGACTATCAGGTGGCTTAAATTGGTACAACAGTATAAGTATGACATTCCTGTCACTTGATGAATACTGCAACAGAAGGCACTAGCTGTTGTTATTTCAAGTAAGTGCTTTCTTGTTGGGGTACAAATCAGTGTCATTTCTTCTTTAACATTTCTGATCAAATGCAATAAACTACAATATCATGCTGGGGAGATGCACACCAGGCTTCATCCTGACATAAGCACTATATATACTTTCAATACCATATGAGCTTTATATTGGGTTTAACCCTCCTAATATTCTTCACTCTTGAAATGTCCACATCAACAACCATTGCAATCAAGGACAGATGTTTTATAGCTAGATGTCCTGAGATGTGTAGTGAATTTTAAAATTCCAAAACTTAGTGGGGAGAGGGTTAATTTCTTTTAATCAACAAGATATTTTGATTTGCTGCCACAATATCCATAGGCCACCAGATGCTCTTTATGGTAAATAAAGCAGTAAGTGCTTTCTTGCTGGATTGTGGCTTTGCGGAACACACCTATCAATAAAAAAAGAGAAAGAAAAAGAATGTTAAGATGTTTCCTTTTTCAAAATGGATCATGTGTGATAGAGGGAGCCCAAGTGTACAAGAAAAGTCTGGGCCAGTTTTGGAATTGAAGAAGAAAAAGGTAGCTTTTTCAGAAAAGTGTAACAACAGAGTCCTATTTCTCTGAAGGTCTTTTGCCGTACTGCTGCCACTTTATTCATACTCCAGTAGAGGCACTACTTGTGTTAAAATTTGTAAGTGCTTTTTTGTTCGGTTAGGAATATGTGTATGTGACCCACTGAGGAAAGCTGAACAGATCTTAACGGTTTCTTTAAAACTTTGAATATCAGGTGGCCTAAATCGATCCAGTAGTAGAAGTATGATTTCTGTCCCTTGATGAGTACTGCAACAGTAGGCACTAGCTGTTTTTATTTGAAGTAAGTTCTTCCTTGTTGGGGTACAAATCAGAGCTATTTCTTCTTTCTGCATTTCATGGCAACAGCAGTAAACTACAATATCAAGCTGTGGTGATCGATATCAGGTTTCAGCCTGACATGAGCACTATGCATATCTTCAAAACAGTAAGTGCTTTATGTTGGTTCAAATCCTGCTCAGACATTCTTCACTCTCGAAATTTATCCATCTATAACTGTGTCCAATGACAAATGTTACATCGCTACTTGTCCCAAGATGTGAGGTGCATTTAAAATGTAAAACTGAGCTGGGGATGGATTTCTTTTACTCAACAAGATACTTTGATTTGGTGCCACACTATCCATACTCCACCAAATACACTTTCTGGTAACTAAAGCAGTAAGTGCTTTCTTGTTGGGGTATGGATACGTGGAAAACACCCACGAATAACAAATCAGAAACACAGAAGCATCTCAAGATATTTCCTTTCTCTTTCCTTTCTGTGTGATAGACGGAGACCTATTCTACAAGTAAAGACTGCTACAGTGTCTGCTAAAATTAGCCAGAATTTTCTTATTGGGTAAGATTAAGTGTTACCAGTCAGATTGATATGGGGGATCTGTTGTGTATTAGATTTTTTACAGTGCTGAAGGATCACCATCATATAGGTATGCTCATGCAATTTCTGTAGCCCATTCTTCTGATGTCTGATGAGCACTGTGAAGAACAGGCTGTTCAAAATGTTACCATTGTTTCCTTTTAGTGACCTAAGTTTATCTGCTATTTATATGCTAGATTATATTTTTAGGAAGGCATCCATTCTTTTGCGTACATCTCCAAACCAGAAAAGAGAAATTGCCTTTCCTAAAAATTAGTGAGAGCATTTTTTTCTGTGTCTTATTGAGAGACTCTGACTCACTGAAGATTGCTGATCTCAGTGACATAAAGTTTATTATGCTTTTACTATCCAGTGACATAAGCGGCACACAATTTCAAAGTATCTATCGATCCCTAGAGCTGTGTTTTGATATTAAGTAGAGATTAATAATTTAGTTATATTTTTATTAAGTTATTCTGAGTAACAGTTTGAAATAAATCAGTACAAATTAAATGTCTTTGACATCTGCTACATTACCTCTAATCCTGTGAGCAGATTAGAGGCCCTTGAGAGTGCAGTTGAAGCTCTAAAGTGGTGAGAAAAATGGGAGGGACTACCAACTGCTAGCTGATCAGTTGAAGGTGTAAAGTGGTGAGAAAAGTGGGAGGGACTACCAACTGCCAGCTGATGATTGTAGAATGAAGAGGCCCTATCAGTAGTTCTGCTATAAAACATGGACCTCAGATCAGTTGGAACACCAACAAGGTCATGAAGGTACACTTTCCTCAAGAGACTGCTGAGACATTTTGAAGAAATGAATTTGAAGAGAAATTGTCTGAGACCAAAGTAAGTTTCTGGCATGTGTTGAGTATTGTAAGACAGGGCACTAGCTGTTCAAGTTTCCAGTAAATGGTTTCTTGTTGTTGTACAGATCAAAGGCAAAGTTTCTTTTTAATGAATTTGGTGACCTGAAATGAACAACAATTTCAAAAAATAAGGGAATATACTCCAGTTTTCTCTTGACATGCTGAGCTACAAAACAGTAAATGCTTTATGTTGGGAAACTCTGCTAGAGAATTCTTTTCTCATTAAAAGCATTAGCATATATCTCCATATCAAATATTATATCCTTGGTGCTGCCATAGTCTAGAAAGATTTTATAAAATTCAAACTCGGCTAGTAGTAAACGAAGATGTAGCTATTTATAGCTTAATATCACTGAAAGAGGTTTCAAAATACCATGTGCAAGAATATCAGTTGTATTATCCCCAATAAAACAAAGAAGGCAATATTTTATGTTTCTGATTTCTGCTAATTCCTTGGTATGTTTACCTTCCTCTGAAAATCAAAGCATCAAGCCTTTAAACAAAAGAAGACTTGTACTCTAGAAATTAGAAGTAAGGGGACATTCTCAGATTTATGATAGCAGAAATATTTCTAAAATTCATTTGATAGAATTTCTAAGGCAATGAAATGAGTTGATCAGAAGTCAAGATCTATCCGCTTTTACAGTGGCACTCTACTATCCAATGTGTAATGGCAAGGTCCCACTTTTGTGAAGACATTATGCAGCTGATGTCACATTATTCAACTCCATACAGGCACTGCCTGAATTAAAATTGGTAAGTGGTTTTTGTTGGAGTATGAATATCTGAATGTGTCCCACCGAGGATAGAGGAATTGATTTTCTGTAGGGTTTCTTTGATACTTTGACTATCAGGTGAAGCCAAATTGGTACAACACTATAAGTATGACATTCCTGTCACTTGATGAATACTGCAACAGAAGGCACTAGCTGTTGTTATTTCAAGTAAGTGCTTTCTTGTTGGGGTACAAATCAGTGTCATTTCTTCTTTAACATTTCTGATCAAGTGCAATAAACTACAATATCATGCTGGGGAGATGCACACCAGGCTTCATCCTGACATAAGCACTATATATACTTTCAATACCATATGAGCTGTATATTGGGTTTAACCCTGCTAATATTCTTCACTCTTGAAATGTCCACATCAACAACCATTGCAATCAAGGACAGATGTTTTATAGCTAGCTGTCCTGAGATGTGTAGCGCATTTTAAAATTCCAAAACTTAGTGAGGAGAAGGTTAATTGCTTTTAATCAACAAGATGTTTTGATTTGCTGCCACAATATCCATACGCCACCAATTGCTCTTTCTGATAAGTAAAGCAGTAAGTGCTTTCTTGCTGGATTGTGAAACTACGGGGAACACCTATCAATAAAAAGAAAAAGAAAAAAGAATGTTAAAGATGTTTCCTTTTTCAAAATGGATCATGTGTGATAGAGGGCTCAAGTGTACAAATAAAGCTGGTGCAGTTTTAGAATTGAAAGAAAAAGGTAGCTTTTCAGAAATGTGTAACAACAGAGAGTCCTAATATCTCTGAAGGTCTTTTACCCTTTTCTGCCACTTTATTCATACTCAATAAAGGCATTACCTGTGTTAAAATTAGTTAGTGCTTTTTGTTGGGGTAGGAATATAGTATGTGACCCACTGAGGGAAAGCTGAACAGATCTTCTGAACGGTTTCTTTAAAACTTTGAATACCAGGTGGCCTAAATTGATCAATACTAGAAGTATGATTTCTGTCCCTTCATGAGTACAGCAACAGTAGGCACTAAGCTGTTTTATTTCAAAGCAGTGCTTCCTTGTTGGGGTACAAATCAGAGCTATTTCTTCTTTCGGCATTTCATGCAACGGCAGTAAACTACAATATCAAGCTGTGGTGATCGATATCAGAGTTTCAAGACAACATGAGCACTATGCTTATCTTCAAAACAGTAAGTGCTTTATTTTACGAACAATCCTACTCAGAGATGCTTCACATCAAAATGTATCCATCTATAACTGTGTCAATGACAAATGTTACATAGCTACTTGTCCCCAAAGATGTAGGTGCATTTCAAAATTGTAAAACTGAGCTGAGGATGATTTCTTTTACTCAACAAGATACTTTGATTTGGTGCCACTATCCATACTCCACCAAATGCACTTTCTGGTAACTAAAGCAGTAAGTGCTTTCTTCATTAAGGAGATAGATACATGAAAACACCCGAATAACAACAAACAGAAACACAGAAGCATCTCAAGATATTTCCTTTCTCATTCCTTTCTGTGTGACAGACGGAGCCCTATTCTACAAGTAAAGACTGCTACAGTGTCTGCAAAAATTAGCCAGTATTTTCTTATTGGGTAAGATTAAGTGTTACCAGTCAGATTGATATGGGGATCTGTTGTGTATTAGATTTTTTACAGTGCTGAAGGATCACCATCACATTGGTATGCTCATGCAATTTCTGTAGCCCATGCTTCTGATGTCTGATGAGCACTATGAAGAACAGGCTGTTCAAAATTCTACCATTGTTTCCCTTTTTAGTGACCTAAGTTTATCTGCTAATCATATGCTAAACGATACTTTTAGAAGGCATCCATTCTGATTGCGTACATCTCCAAACCAAAAGAGACATTGCCTTTCCTAAAATTAGTGAGAACATTTTTCTGTGTCTTATGAGGAGACTCTGACTCACTGAAAATTGCTGATCTCAGTGACATAAAGTTCTATTATGCTTTTACTATCCAGTGACCTAAAGCAGCACAAAATTTCAAAGTATCTATCAGTCCCTAGAGCTGTGTTTTGATATTAAGTGAGAGATTAATAATTTAGGTTATATTTTTATAAAGTTATTCCGAGTAACAATTTGACACAAAACAGTACAAATTAAACTCTTTTGACATCTCCACATTACCTCTAATCCTGAGAGCAGATTAGAGCCCTTTGAAGTGCAGTTGAAGCTGTAAAGTGGTGAGAAAAATGGGAGGGACACCACACTACTAGCTGATCAGTTGAAGGTGAAAGTGGTGAGAAAAGTGGGAGGGACTACCAACCTTGCCAACTGATCATTGTAGAATGAAGAAGTCCTATCAGTAGTTCGTATAAAACAAGGACTAGACCAGTTGAACAACAACAAGGTCATGAAGGTACCTTTCTCAAGAGAGACTGCTGAGACATTTAAGAAATGTATTTGAAGAAAAGTGTCTGAGAACAAAGTAAGTTTCAGATAATGTTGAGTATCAGAAGAGGCACCAGTGTTCAAGCTTCCAGTAATGGTTTTGTTGTTGTAAAGATCAGAAGCAGTTTCTGTTGAAATTTGGTCACCGAAATGAAAAACAATCTCAAATGAGAATATCTCCAGTTTTCATCTTGACATGTGAGCACAAACAGTAAATACTTTATGACAGGGAAACTCTGCTGAAATTCTTCTCATTTAAAGCATTAGCATATATGAACATATCAAATATTATATCCTAATGCTGTAGTCTGAAAGATTGTATAAAATTCAAACTCGCTAGGAGTAAATGAAGATGTAGCTATTTAAAGCTTAATATCACTGAAAAGGTTCAAATGCCATGTGCAAGAATATCAGTTATTATCCCCCAAAAAACAAGACTATTTTATGTTTCAGTTAACTTAAGGCCTGGTATGTTGCTCACTCTGAAAATCAAATAAACCCTCAACAAAAAAACATACTATCAGGAATTAATAGAACCACGGGGACATTCTCATTTATGATTGCAGAAATATTTCTGAAATTCATTGATAGATTTTCTAAGGTAATGATAAGTTGATCAGAGTCAAGATCTATCCGCTTACAGTAACATTACTATCCAATGTGTAATGTTAAGTTCCACTTTGTGAAGACATTGCAGCTGATGTCATTATTCAAACTCCAATAGAGCACCGCGTTAAAATTAGTAAGTGCTTTGGTTGGGGTATGAATATGAATGTGTCCATCGAGGATAGAAATTGATTTTCTGTAGGTTTCTATGATTCTTTTTAATCAGTGGCTTAAATTATACATATAAGTGACATTCTTGCCAATTGATGAATACTGCAACAGAAAGGCACTAGCTGTTGTTATTTAACAAGTGCTTTCTTGTTGTGGTACAAATCGCTACTTCTTCTTAACATTTCCGATCAAGTGCAATAAACTACAATATCATGCTGAGGAATGCACCTAGCTCCACCTGACATAACACCATTTATACTTTCAATACCATATGGCTGATATTAGGTTTAACCCAGCTATTCTTCCTCTTGAAATGTCACATCAACAACCATTGCACAGGACGATGTTTTACAATAGCCGTCCTGGATGTGTAGCACTTTAAAATTCCAAACTTAGTGGGGAGAAGGTTAATGGCTTTAATCAAGAAGATATTTTGATTTGCTGCCACACATCCACCGCCACCAGTTGCTCTTTCTGGCAAGTAGCAGTAAATTAACACGCTGGATTGTGTCTTTATGGAACACCCCTCGATAAAAAGGAGAAGAAAAAGAATAAAGACATTTCCTTTTCAAAATGGATCATGTGTGATAGAGGGCCCAGTGTAAAGGAAAGGCTAAAGCAGTTTGGAATTGAAGAAGAAAAGGTAGCTTTTCAGAAATGTGAATCAACAGAGTCCTATTTCTCTGAAGGTCTTTTTGCCACTGCTGCCCTTTATTCATACTCAATAGAGGCATTACCTAAAGTAAAATTAGTAAGTGCTGTTGGGGTAGGAAAAGGCGACCCACTGAGAAAAGATGAAAGATCTTCTTAACGGTTTCTTTAAAACTTTGAATATCAGGTAGCTAAATGAATCAGTAGAAGTATGATTTCTGTCCCGGTGAGTACTGCAACAGTAAGCACTAGCTGTTTTGTTTCAGAAAGTGCTATTGTTAGGTACAAATCAGGCTATTCTTATTCGGCATTTCATGGCAACGACATAACTACAATATCAAGCTGTGGTGATCATATCAGTTTCAGCCTGACATGAGCACTAAGATTATCTTAAAAAACAAAGTGCTTTATGTTAGCAAATCATGCTCAGACATTCTTCACTTCCAAAATGTATCCATCTACTGTTCAATGACAAATGTTACATCATACTTGTCCCAAGATGTGAGGTGCATTTCAAATTGTAAACAGGCTGGGGATGGATTTTTTACTCAACAAGATACTTATTTGAAGCCATATCATCCACCAAATGCAATTTCTGGTAACCAAGCAAGAAGTGCTTTTGTTAGTATGGATCGTGAAACTTACGAATAACAAAGAAACACAGAAGCATCAAGATATTTCCTTCTCATTCCTTTCTGTGACAGACGGGCCCTATTCTACAAGTAAAGACTGCTACAGTGTCTATAAAATTACCAGTATTTTCTTATTGGGTAGATTATGTTACCAGTCAGATTGATATGGGATCCATGTATTAGATTTTTCAGTGCCAAGAGGATCACCATCACATTGGTATGCTCTGCAATTTCTGTAGCCATGCTTGATGTCTGATAGCACTGTGAAGAAAAGGCTGTTCAAATGCCCATTGTTTCTACAGTGAACTAATTTATCTGCTATTTATATAACGACACTTTTAGGAAGGCATCCATTCTTTTCGCACATCTCCAAACCCCAAAAGACATTGCCTTTCCAAAAATTATGAGAGCATTTTTTCTATGTCTATTGAGACTCTGACTCACTGGATTGCTGATCTCAGTGACATAAGTTTATTCTTTTATTATCCAGTGACATAAAGCGCACAAATTTCAAACATCTGTCAGTCCCCAGAGCTATGTTTTACATTAGTGATTAATAATTGGGTTATATATTTATAGTTATTTGAGTATAATTTGAAATGAAACAGTAATAAATATTGACATTCAATACCACTAATCCTGAGAGCAGATTAGGCCCTTTGAAGTGCAGTTGAGCTGAAGTGGTGAGAAAAGTGGAGGGACTACCAACTGCTAGCTGATCAGTTGAAGCAGCAAGCAGTGAGAAAAGGAGGACTACAACTGCAACTGATCACGTCGAACGAAGGCTATCAAAAGTTCTACTATAAACAAGGACCTCAGATCAGTTGGACACAACATGGTCATGGTACACTTCCTCAGAGACTGCTGAGACACAGAATAAATGAATTTGAAGAAAATTGTTACGGCAAAATAAGTTTCTGGCACAAAGGAGTTGTAAGACAGGGCACTAGCTGTTCAAGTTTCAGTAATGGTTTCTTGTTGTTGTACAGATCAGAGGCAAAGTTTCGAGAAATTTGGTCACCTGAATGAACAACAATTTCAAAGAGGAATATAATCCAGTTTTCATCTTGACATGCTGAGCTACAAAACAGTAAATGCTTTATGTTGGGAAACTCTACGAAATTCTTCTCATTTAACCATTAGCACATATGTTCCGTATCAAATATTATCCCTTGTCTGCCACAGTTAGAAAGATTGTATAAAAAATTCAAACTCGCTAGGGTAAATGAAGATGCATATTGCAGCTAATAACACTGAAAGGGTTCCAAAATACCATGCAAGAATATGGTATGATATGTGAATGTGTCCTACTAAGGATAGGGTGATTTTCTGTATTGTTTCTTTGATACTTTGACTATCAGATGCTTAATTGGTACACAGTATAAGCATGACATTCTGTCACTTTATGATATCAAAAAGGCACTAGCTGTTGTTAGCTAAGTAAGTGCTATCTTTTGGGGTGAAATCGTGTCATTCTTCTTTAACATTTCTGATCATGCAATAAACCACATAATATCATGAGGAATGCAATAAGCTCATCTGACATAGCACCATATACTCCAATACCATATGAGCTGCAGACTGGGTTTAACCTACTAATATTCTTCCTCTTGAAATGTCCACATCAACAACCATTGCAATCAAGACAGATATTTATAGCTAGCGGAGCTGAGATGTGCGT
The DNA here is from genome assembly GCA_016271365.2 of Neoceratodus forsteri. NCBI lineage: Eukaryota > Metazoa > Chordata > Ceratodontiformes > Ceratodontidae > Neoceratodus > Neoceratodus forsteri. Next base: position 7,311,352 of record CM028129.1, read on the forward strand.
TTTGATTCCAAAACTTAGTGGAAAGGAGAACTCCCTTTAATCAACAGATATTTTGATTTGCTGCCATCCATACACACGAGTTACTCTTATGGTAAGAACTAACAAGTCCTTCTTGTGGATTGTGGCTTTAACACAACTCGATAAAAAGAAAGAAAAGAACATTAAGATGTTTCCTTTTTCAAATGGACATGTGTGACAGAAGGCCCTAGTAAGCAAGTAAGGGCTGGCGGTTTGAATTGAAGAAGAAAGGTAGCTTTTTCAGAAATGTGTAACAACAGAGTCCTATTTCTCTGAAGGTCTTTTTGCCGTGCTGCTAACACTTTATTAGACTCCAATAGAGCACTACCTGTATTAAAATTTAAGTACTTTTTGTTGGTAGAAATATGTGTATATGTAACCACCGAGGAAAGCTGAACAGATTCTAACGGCCTTTTAAAACTTTGAATATCGGTACCTAAATCGTCAGTAGTAGAAGTATGATTTCTGTCCCTTGATGACTACAGCAATGGAAAACAAACAACTTTTATTTCAAGTAAGTTCTTCCTTGTTGGGGTACAAATCAGGCTATTCTTCTTTCTGCACTATAGCACAGCAGCAAACTACAATATCAAGCTGTGGTGATCGATATCAGGTTTCAGCCTGACGAACTACCATATCTTCAAACAGTAAGTGCTTTATGTTGATTCAAACCTGCTCAACTTTCTTCACTCGAAAATGTATCCCTTATAACTGTCAATGACAAATGTTACATTCTTGTCCAAGATGTGAGGCATTTCAAAGTTGTAAACTGAGCTGAGATAGATTTCTTTTACTCAACAAGATCCTTTGATTAGAAACTTACACAACATACTCCACCAAATACACTTTCCGGCAACTAAAGCAGTAGTGCTTTCTTGGGGTATGGATCGCAAAACACCTGAATAACAAAACAAACATAGAAGCGTCAAGATACTTTCTCTTCCTTTCTGTGATGGAGGGCCCTATTCACAAGTAAAGACTGCTACAGTGTCTGCTAAATTACAGTTTTCTTATTGGGTAAATTATGTTACCAGTCAGATTGATGAGGATCTGTTGACATTGAGTTACACAGTATGAGGATCACCATCATAGGTATGCTCATCAACTTCTGTAGCCATTCTTCTGATGTCTGATGAGCACTGTGAAGAACAGACTGTTCAAAATGTTACCATTGTTTCCTTTTAGTAACCTAGTTACCTACTATTTATATGCTAGATTACATTTTAGAAAACATCCATTCTTTACGACATCTCAACAGAAAAATTTTCCTAAAAAGTAGAAAGCATTTTTTCTCTGTGTATTGAGAGACTCACTCACTGGTGCTGATCCAGCGACACAAGCTTATTATCTTTTTACTATCCAGTGACATAAGCGCACAATTTCAAAGCATCTATCGATCCTAGCTGTGTTTTGATATTAGTAGAGATTAATAATTTAGTTATATTTTTAGTAAGTTATTCTGAGTAACAGTTTGAAATAAACTACCAAATTAAATGTCTTTTGACATCAGCACATTACTCTATGTGAGAGATTGGTACTGAGTTGACTGTAAGCGGTGAGAAAATGGAGGACTAACAACTGTGATCAGTTGAGGCAAAGTGGTGAGGAAAAAAGGGAGGACACCAACTGCCAGCTGATGATTGTGGGAATAGAGGCCCTATAGTAGTTCTCGAAACAAGGACCTCAGATCGTTGAACACCAACAAGACCACGAAGTACACTCACTCAGAGGACTGCTGAGACATTTTGAGAAATGAATTTGAGAAAATGTCTGAGACCAAATAAGTTTCTGCATGTTTGAACTGTAAGAGAGGCACTAGCTGTTCGTTTCCCAGTAATGGTTTCTTGTTGTTGCACAGATCAGAGGCAAGTTCTGAAAATTTGGTCACCTGAAATGAACACACTTCAAAAAGGGGAATATACTCCAGTTTTCATCTTGACATGCTGAGCCACAAAACAGTAAATGCTTATGTTGAAACTCTGTAAGAATTCTTCTCATTAATGCATGCATATGTTCCAGATCAAATATTATATATTAAGGCTGCCATAGTCTAGAAAGTTGTACAAATTCAAACTCGGCTAGGTAAATGAAGATGTAGCTATTTGCAGCCTAATAACACTGAAAGGGTTTCAAAATGCCATGTGCAGAATGGTATGAATATATGTGTCACTGAGATAGAAATTGATTTTCATTGTTTTGATACTTTGACCATCAAGTGGCTTAAATTGGCACAACAGTATAAATGACACTGTCACTTGATGAATATCAAAACAGAAGGCACTAGCATTGTTATTTCAAGTAAATGCTTTTGGGGTACAAATCATGTCATTTCTTCTTAACATTTCTGATCATGCAATAAACTACAATATCATGCTGGGGAGATGCACAGGCTAAAACCTGACATAAGCACTATATACTCAATACCATATGAGCTTTATATTGGGTTTAACCTATATTCTTCACTCTTGAAATGTCCACATCAACAACCATTGCAATCAGGACAGATAAGTTATAGCTAGCAGAGCTGAGATGTGTAAGCGATTTAAAATTCCAAACTTAGTAGAGAGGTTAATTTCTTTTAATCAACAATATTTTGATTTGCTGCCACAATATCCATACACACAGTTCTTTTATAGTAAATAAAGCAGTAGTGCTTTGCTGGTTGTGGCTTATGGAACACACCTATCGATAAAAGAGAAAGAAAAAGATATTAAGATGTTTTTCAAATGGATCACGTGTGATGAGGGAGCCTAAGTATGCAACAGAAAGGCTGGCCCAGTTTAGATTGAAGAAGAAAAAGTAGCTTTTCAGAAATATGGAACAACAGAGTCCTATTTCTCTGAAGGTCTTTTGCCGAGACTGCCACTTTATCTATACAAGGGGCACCACCTAAGTTAAAAATTTCAGGACTTTTTGTCAGGCAGGAATATGTATATGACCCACTGAGGAAGCTGAAAGATCTCTTAACGGTTTCTTTAAAACTTTGAACATCAAGTGGCCTAACCCATCCAGTAGTAAGTATGATTTCTCCCTTGATGAATACTACAACGTAGGCATAGCTGTTTTTTTTCAAGTAAGTTCTTCCTTGTTGGGGTACAAATCAGGCCATTTCTTCTTCTGCATTCATGGCAACAGCTGCAAACTACAATATCAAGCTAGGAGATCGATATCAGGTTTCAGCCTGACATGAGCACTATGCATATCTTCAAAACAATAAGTATTTATGTTGGTTAAATCCTGTCAGACTTTCTTCACTCTCGAAATGTATCCCCTATAACTGTGTCCAATGACAAATGTTACATCGCTACTTGTCCCAAAATGAAATAGCATTTCAAAAATAAAAACAGGCTAGGGATGGTTTCTTTACTCAACAAGATCCTGATTTGCGCCACCTCCATACTCCACAAATACACTTTCGGTAACTAAAGCAGTAAGTGCTTTCTTGGTGGGGTATGATGCGGAAAAAACCCACGAACAACAAAACAGAAACATAGAACGCATCAAGATATTTCCTTCTTCTTATTAATGATAGACGGGCCTATTCTCCAAGTAAAGACTGCTACAGTGTCTGCTAAAATTAACCAATATTTCTTATTAGGTAAATTAACTGTTACCAGTCAGATTGATATAGACCTGTTGTATTAGATTTTTAAGTGCAAGGATCTCCATCATAAGGTATGCTCATGCAATTTCTGTAGCCCATTCTTCCGAGCTCTCATGAGCACTGAAGAACAGGCTGTTCAAAATATTACCATTGTTTCCCTTTTAGTGACCTAGTTTATCTACTATTTATGCTAGATTATATTTTGGAAGGCATCCATTCTTTACACATCTCAAACCAGAAAAAGAACTTTCTAAAATTAGTGAAAGCATTTTTTCTGTGTCTTATTGAGAGACTCTGACTCACTGAAGATTGCTGATTCAGTGACATAAAGTTTATTATCTTTACTATCCAGTGACATAAGCACAATTTCAAAGTATCCATCGTCCCTATAGCTGTGTTTTGATATTAAGTAAAGAACAATTTAGGTTATATTTTATTAAGTTATTCTAGTAACAGTTTGAAATAAACGTACAAATTAAATAACATCTGCACATACCTCTAACTGTGAGCAGATTAGAGGCCTTAGAGTCAGTTGAAGCTGTAAAGTGGTGAGAAAATGGAGGGACTACAACTGCTAGCTGATCACAAGGTAAAGTGGTGGAGAAAAGGGGGACGTCAACTGCAGCTGATGATTGTAGAACGAAGAGGCCTATCAGTAGTTCCCTATAAAACAAGCCACAGATCAGATGGAACACAACAAGGTCATGAAGGCACTTTCCCAAGAGAAATCTGAGACATTTTGAAGAAATGAATTTGAAGAGACATTGTCTGAGACCAAAATAAGTTTCTGGCATGTGTTATATTGTAAGACAGGGCACTAGCTGTTGCTTCCAGTAAATGGTTTCTTGTTGCTGTACAGATCGAGGCAAAGTTTCATAGAAATTTGGTCACTGAAATGAACAACAATTCCAAAATGAGGAATATACCAGCTTTCATCTGACATGCTGAGCTACAAAACAGTAAATGCTTTATGTTGGGGAAACTCTGCTAGGAATTCTTCTCATAAAGCATTACATATATGTTCCATATCAAATATTATATCTGGTGCTGCCATAGTCTAGAAAGATTTTATAAAATTCAAACTCGCTAGGAGTAAATGAATGTAGCCATTTGTAGCTTAATATCACTGAAAGGTTTCAAATGCCATGTGCAAAATACAGTTATTATCACAACAAACAGGGCACTATTTATGTTTCTGATTTCTGCTAATTCCTAGCATGTTTACCTTCTCTGAAAATCAAAGCCTGACCCTCAACAAAAAGACTTGTACTCGAATTAATAGAATGGACATTCTCAGATTTATGATAGGAAACATTTCTGAAATTCATTGATAGATTTCTAAGGTAATGAATGGCTGATCAGAGTCAAGATCATCCGCCTTTACAGCAGCACTTTACTATCAAATGTGTAATAGCAAGTCCCACTTTGTGAAGACATATGCAGCGATGTCCATTATTCAACTCAATACAGGCTGCCTGAATTAAAATGGCAATGCTTTTTGTTGGGGTATGAATGAATGTGTACCATCGAGGATAGAGGAATTGGATTTTCTGTAGGGTTTCTATGATTCTTTGACTATCAGGTGGCTTAAATTGGTACAACAGCATAAGTATGACATTCCTGTCATGATGAATACTGCAACAAAGAGCACTAACTGTTGTTAAATGAAAGTGCTTTCTTGTTAGGGTACAAATCAGTGTCATTTCTTCTTTAACATTTGATCAAGTACAAAACTACAATATCATGCGGAAGATGCACAAACCATCACGACATAAACCATATATATAACACCATATGAGCTTTATGCTGTTTAACCCTGCTAATATTCTTCACTCTTGAAATGTCCACAACAACCATTGCAATCAAGGACAGATGTTTTATAGCTAGCTGTCCTGAGATGTATAGTGCATTTAAAAATTCCAAAACTTAGTGGGGAGAAGGTTAATGCTTTTAATCGAAGATATTTTGATTTACCTATCCACCATACAGTTGCTCTTTCTGGTAAATAAAGCAGTAAGTGCTTTCTTGCTGGATTATATTTGGAACACACCTATCGATAAAAAGGAGAAAGAAAAAAGAATACAAGATGTTCTTTCAAAATGGTTAATGTGATAGAGGGCCTAGTGTACAAATAAGCTGGTAGTTTTGGAATTGAAGAAATAGGTAGCTTTTCAAATATGAAACAACAGGTCCTATTTTGAAGGTCTTGTGTCCACTACTGCCACTTTATTCATACCCAACAGAGGCATACATATATTAAAATTAGTAAGTGCTTTTTTGTTGGGGTAGGAATATGTATGTGACCCACTGAGAAAGATGAACAGATCTTCAACGGTTTTTTAAACTTAGAATATCCGTACGAAATTAATCCAGTAGTAGAAGTACAACCTTCCCTTGATGAGTACTGCAACAGTAGGCACTGCTGTTTTGTTTCAATAAGTGCTTCCTTGTTGGGGTACAAATCAAACTATTTTTATTTCGGCATTTCATGGCGCAGCAGTAACTACAATATCAGCTGTAGATCGTATCGTTTCAGCCTGACATGAGCACTATGCTTATCTTCAAACAGGTGCTTATGGGGCAATCCTATCAGACATTCCTCCTCTCAAAATGTATCCATCTATAACTGTGTCCAATGACAAATGTTACATCGCCACTTGTCCCAAGATGTGAGGTGCATTTCAAATTGTAAAACTGAGCTGGGGATGGTTCTTTTAATCAACAAGATACTTTGATTTAGGCCACACTATCATACTCACAAATGCACTTTCTGGTAACTAAACAAAGAAAGTGCTTGTTCAAGTATGGATAAGTGAAAAAACCCACCAATAACAAAAACAAAACAGAAGCATCTCAAGATATTCCTTTCTCTACCTTTCTGTGTGACAGACGAGCCCATTCTACAAGTGCATACAGTGTCATTAAAATTAGCCAGTATTTTCTTATTGGGTAAATTATGTTACCATCGATTGATATGGGAACTGTTGTATTAATTTTTAGTGCTGAAGGACACCCATCCATTGCATGCCATGCAATTTCTGTAGCCTTCTGATGTCTGATGAGCAATGAGAACAGGCTGTTCAAATGCTACCATTGTTTCCCTTTTAAAGAAATAAAGTTTATCACTATTTATATAAAACGATACTTTTAAGAGGCATCCATCTTTTCATATCTCAAACCCAAAAGAACATTGCCTTTCTAAAATTAGTAAAAATTTTTTCTGTGTCTTGAGTCTCTGACTCACTGAAGATTGCTGATCTCAGTGACATAAAGTTTATTATGCTTTTATTATCCAGTGACATAAGCGGCACAAATTTCAAACATCTCAGCCCCTAAATATGTTTTGATATTAAGTAGAATTAATAATTTAGGGTTATATTTATAAAGTTATTCTGAGTAACAATTTGAAATAAAACAGCACAAATTAAATGTTCGACATTCCCACATCAATCCTGAGAGCAGATTAGAGGCCTTTCAGAGTGCAGTTCAAGCTGGAAAGTGTGGGAAAATGGAGGACTACCAACTACAAGCTGAACAGGTAGAAGGTGTAAAGCGGTGAGAAAAGGGAGGGACTACCAACTGCCAGCTGATCATTGTCAACAAAGAAGCCCTACAATAGTTCTGCTATAAACAAGGACCTCAGATCAGTTGGAACACAACAAGGTCATGGTACACTTTCCTCAAGAGAGACTGCTGAGACATTGGAAAATTAATTTGAAGAGAAATTGTCTGGACAAAGTAAGTTTCTAATGTTGAGTATTGTAGACAGGGCAAATAGCTGTTCAAGTTTCAATAAATGGTTTCTTATTTGTACTGACCAGAGGCAAGTTTCTTTTAGAAATTGGTCACCTGAAATGAACAAATTTCAAAAAGGGAATATATAAATTTCATCTTGACATGCTGAGCTACAAAACAGTATATGCTTTATGTTGGGAAACTGTAGAGAATTCTTCTCACTTAATCATTAGCATATATGTTCCGTATCAAATATTATATCTTTGCTGCTGCCATAGTCTAGAAAGATTGTATAAAAATTCAAACTCGGCTAGGAGTAAATGAAGATGTAGCTAATTTTAGCTAATAACACTGAAAGGGTTTCAAAATGCCATGTGCAAGAATATGGTATGAATATGTGAATGTGTCCCACCGAGGATAGAGGAACTGATTTTCTGTAGGGTTTCCTTGATACTTGACTATCAGGTGGCTTAATTAGTACAACACTATAATATGACATTCCTGTCATGATGAATACTGCAACAAGGCACTAGCTGTGGTTATTTCAAGTAAGTGCTTTCTGTTGGGTACAAATCAGTATCATTTCTTCTTCAACATTTCTGATCAAAACAATAAACTAAATATCATGCTGGGAGATGCACCAGCCTTCATCCAACATACACTATATACTTTCAATACCATATGAGCTTTATATTGGGTTTAACCTGCTAATATTCACTCTTGAAATGTCACATCAACACATGCAACAAGGACAGATACTTAATAGCTAGCTGTCCTGAGATGTAGCGATTTTAAATTCCAAAACTTAGTGAGAAGGTTACTTTTTAATCATCAGATATTTTGATTTGCTGCCACAATATCCACCATACCAGTTATCTTTCACGGTAAGTAAAACAGTAAGTGCTTTCTGCTGGATGGTGGCTTTGAACGCACTATCGATAAAAAAAAAAAAGAATATTAAGATGTTTCCTTTTCAAATGGAACTGCGTGAAGAGGGAGCCCAGTGTACAAGTAAAAGCTGGTAGTTTTGAATTGAAGAAGAAAAAGGTAGCTTTTTCAGAAATGTAACACAGTCCTATTTCCTAAGGGTCTTTTGCCGTGCTGCCACTTTATTCATAATCCAACAGAGGAACTACCAATACTAAAATTAAGTGCTTTTTGTTGGGGTAGGAATATGTATGACCACTCAGGAAGCTGAACAGATCTTCTTGATTTTCTTTAAAACTTTGAATATCAAGTGGCCTAAATGATCCAGAGTAGAAGAAGTATGATTTCTTCCTTGATGAGTACTGCAACAGTAGGCACTGCTGTTTTATTTGGCAGTGCCTTGTTGGGGTACAAATCAGAAATATTTCTTCTTCTGCATTTCATAGCAACGGCAGTAAACTACAATATCAAGCTGTGGTGATCGATATCAGGTTTCACTGACATGAGCATATCTTATCTTCAAACAGTAAGCGCTATCTTGGGGCAAATCATATCAGACTTTCTTCACTCTCGAAATGTATCCTCTATAATCAGTCCAATGACAAATGTTACATACTTCTTGTCCCAAGATGGCAGGTGCATTCAAATTGAAACAGGCGGGATGGTTTCCTTACTCAACAAGATACTTTGATTTGCGCCACACTATCCATAACCACCAATACACTTTCTGGCAACTGAACGGTAAGTGCTTTCTTGGGGGTATGGATACGTGAAAACACCACGAACAAAAAAAGAAACACAGAAGCATCTCAGACATATTTTCTCTCTTTCTGTGTGATAGACAGACCTATTCTACAAGTAAAGATCACAGTGTCAGCAAACGAACAGCATTTTCTTATAGGGTAAGATTATAAGGATCTGTTGTGCATGAATGCATATGCTGAAGGATCACCATCTATAATATGCATACAATTTCTGTAGCCAATGCTTCTGATGTCTGATGAGCACTGTGAAGAACAGCTGTTCAAATGTTACCATTGTTTCCTTTTAGTGACCTAGCTTATCTACTACTACATGCGAGATGATATTTTGGGAAGGCATCAATTCTTTGCGACATCTCCAACAGAAAAGAGAATTGCCTTTCCGAAAATTAATGAAAGCATTTTCTGTGTCTTATTGAGAGACTCCCACTCACTGAAGATTGCTGATCCAGGACATAAGTTTATTATACTTTACTATCCAGTGACATAAGGACACACAATTTCAAAATCTATCGATCCTCATAGCTGTGTTTTGATATTAGCAGAGATTAATAATTTAGGTTATATTTTTATAAGTTATTCTGAGTAACAATTTGAAATAAATCAGTACAAAAATATCTTTGACATCTCCACATTACTCTAATCCTGAGCAGATTAGAGGCCCTTGAAAGTGCAGTTAGTAAAGTGGTGAAAAATGGAGGACTACAACTGCTAGCTGATCAGTTGAAGGTGTAAAGTGGTGAGAAAAGTGAGGGAATACCAACTGCCAGCTGATGATTGTAGAATAAAGGCCTATCAGTATTCTGCTATAAAACATGGACATCAGATCAGTTGAACAACAAAGGTCATAGTACACTTTCTCAAGGACAACAGGAACATTTTGAAGAAATGAATTAATGAAAATTGTCTGAGACCAAAGTTTCCAACATGTGTTAGGAACAAGGGCACTAGCTGTTCAGTTTGTAAATGAGTTTCTCCCGACAAGACAGAGGCAAGTTTCTTTTAGAAATTTGCGACCTGAAATGAACAACAAATTAAAATAGGAATATACTCCAGTTTTCATCTGACATGCTGAGCTACAAAACAGCAAATGCTATGTTGGAAACTCTATGAGAATTCTCTCATTTAAAACATTAACCAAATATGTTCCATATCAATATTATATCTTGGTGCCATAGTCTAGAAGATTTTTAAAAATTCAAACTCGCAGAGGAAACGAAGATGTAGCTACTATAGCCAATATCACTGGTTTCAAATGCCATACAAGAATATCAGTTGTATTATCTAATAAAACAAAGGCACTATTTATGTTTCGATTTCGTAATTCCCGTTAAGTTAACCTTCCTCTGAAAATCAAAGCTCAGCTTCAACAAAAAAAAAAGATTCGGGAATCAATAGAATTAGGAAGTACCGCACATTCTCAGATTTATGATAGCAGAAATATTTCTGAAATTCATTTGATAGATTTTAAATAATAGGTTGATCAGGAAACAGACCATCCGCTTACAGTCAACTTTTACCAATGTGTAATGGTAGGTCCACTTTTGTGAAGACATTAAGAGCTGATGTCATATTCAAACTCCAATACAGGCTGCCAATTAAAGTGGTAAGTGCTCTTTGTTGGGGTATGAACATCTGAATGTGTCCCACCGAGGATAGAGAAACGATTTCTGTAGGGTTTCTTGATACTGACTATCAGGTGACTTAATTGGTAAACATATAAATATAACATTCCTGCAGCATGATACTGCACGAAGCCACTAGCTGTTGTTATTTCAAACAAGTTTTCTTGTTGAGGTACAAATCAGTGTCATTTCTTTTAACAGTTCTGATCAAGTGCAACAAACTACAATATCATGGGGAGACACACAGGCTTCATCCTGACATTAACTATATATACTTTCAATACCATATGAAATATATATTGGTTTAACCTGTAATATTCTTCACTCTGAAATGTCACATCAACAACCATTGCAATTAAGGAGATGTTTTACAGCTACTGTCCTGAGATGTGAAAAGAAAATTCAAAAAACTTAGTAAGGAGAAGGTTAATGCTTTTAATCAAGAAGATATTTGATTCCACAATGCCATACATACACCAGTTGCCTTGGTAAAGAAAGAGTAATTAAGTGCTTGCTGGATTGTCTTTAGGAACACACCTATCGATAAAGGAGAAGAAAAGAATACAGATGTTTTTCAAAATGGTTCATGTGATAGAGGGAGCCCAGTGACAAGTAAAAGCTGGCGAGTTTTGGAATTGAAGAAGAAAAAGGTAGCTTTTCAAAATTGAAACAACAGAGTCCTCTTCTCAGAAGGTCTTTTGTCGCACTGCTGCCACTTCTGTACTCAAGAGGTACCAGTGAAAATTATAAGTGCTTTTGTTGGGAGGAATATGTATGTGACCCACTAAGAAAAGATGACAGATCTTCTTGGTTTCTTTAAACTTTGAATATCGGTGGCCTAAATTAATGGTAAGAAGCAATTTCCTCATGATGAGCACTGCAACAGCAGGCACTAGCTAAGCTTGCTTCAGCAAGTGCTTCCTTGCTGGTACAAATCAGAACTATTTATTTGACATGCAAATGCATAACTACAATATCAACTGTGGTGATCGAGCAGGTTTCACCTGACATGAGCATACTATCTTCAAACAAGTGCCAGCAAGTTGGGGCAATCTGCTCAGACATTCTCACTAAAATGTATCATCTACAATGGAATCCAATGACAAATGTTACATCGCTACTTGTCCCAAGATGAGGTGCAGTTCAAAATTTAAATTCAGCTGGGGATGATTTTTTACTCAACAAGATACTTTGATTTATGCCACTATCCATACTCCACCAAATGCACTTTCTAGTAACTAGCAGAAAGTGCTTTATTAGTATGGATAATAGAAAAACCACGAATAACAAAAACAGAAAAAAGCATCTCAAGATATTTCCTTTCTCTGCACTTTCTGTGACGACAACGGAGCCCTGCCCTAAATAAAGACTGCCAGTGTCCATTAAAATTAACTAGTATTTTCTTATTGGGTAAGATAAGTACATATCAGGAATTGATATAGGATCTGTTGTGTATTAGATTTTTACAGTACTGAAGGACCACCATCACATTGGTATGTCATGCAATTTGTAGCCCATGTTTACGTCACGAAACTATGAAGAACAGGCTATTCAAAATACTACCATTGTTTCCTTTTAGTGAAACTAGGGTTATCATGCTATTTATATGATAACGATACTTTTAGGAAGGCATCCATTCTTTTGCATGTACATCCCAAACCCCAAAGAGACATTGCCTTCCTAAAAATTAGTGAGAGAATTTTTTTCTGTGTCTTATTGAGAGTCTCGACCACTGAAGATTGCTGATCTCAGTGACATAAGTTTATTATGCTTTTATTATCCAGTGTATAATGAAATTTCAAACTATCTATCAGTCCCTAAATATGTTTTGATATTAAGTAGATTAATAATTTGATTATATTTTTATAAAGTTATTCTGGTAACAATTTGAAATAAACAAGTACAAATTAAATGTCTTTTGTCTCACATTACATCTCTAATCCTGAGAGCAGTTGACCCTGAAGTGCAGTTGAAGCTATAAAGTGGTGGGAAAAATGGGGCTACCAACTGCTAGCTGATCCAGTTGAAGGTGTAAAGAGTGGTGAGAAAAGTGGAGAGGATTTCAGCTGCCAGCTGATCATTGTCGCTTGAGGCCCTATCAGTAGTTCTGCTATAAACAGGACCTCAGATCAGTGGAACACCAACAGGTCATGAAGTACACTTTCACTCAAGAGAGACTGCTAAGAGACATTTTGAAGAAATTAATTTGAAGAAAATGTCTGCGAGCTAAAGTAAGTTTCTGGCATGTGTTGAGTATTGTAAGACAGGGCACTAGCTGTTCAAGTTTCAGTAAATGGTTTCTTGTTGTTGTACCAGACCAAACAAGTTCTTTAAAATTTGGTCACCTGAAATAAACAACAATTTCAAAATGAGGAATATCTCCAGTTTTCATCTTGACATGCTGGGCTACAAAACAGTATATGCTTTATGTTGGGGAAACTCTGCTAGAGAATTCTTCTCATTTAATGCATTAGCATATATGTTCCGTATCAAATATTATATCTTTGCTGCTGCCATAGTCTAGAAAGATTGTATAAAAATTCAAACTCGGCTAGGAGTAAATGAAGATGTAGCTAATTTTAGCCTAATAACACTGAAAGGGTTTCCAAATGCCATGTGCAAGAATATGGTATGAATATGTGAATGTGTCCCACTGAGGATAGAGGAATTGATTTTCTGTAGGGTTTCTTTGATACTTTGACTATCAGGTGGCTTAAATTGGTACAACACTATAAGTATGACATTCTGTCCTTGGTGATCTACACAACGAAGGCGCTAACTATGATTATTTCAAGTAAGTGCTTTCTTGTTGGGGTACAAATCAGTGTCATTTCTTCTTTAACATTTCTGATCAAGAGCAATAAACTACAATATCATGACAGGGAATGCACAGGCTTCATCCTGACATGAACAATATATACTTTCAATAACATATGAGCTTTATATGGGTTTAACCTCTATTCTTCACTCTAGAAATGTCACATCAACAACCATTGCAATCAGGACAGATGTTAGCTAGCTGTCCTGAGGATGTATGATATTTTAAATTCAAAACTTAGTGGGGAGAGGGTTAATTTCTTTTAATCATCAAGATATTTTGATTGCTGCCACAATATCCGCCATACCAGTTGCTCTTTCTGGTAAGTAAAGCAGTAAGTCACTTTCTTGCTGGATGGTGGCTTTGAGGCATACCCTACTGATAAAAAGAAAAGAATATTAAGATGTTTCCTTTCAAAATGGATCATGTGTGATAGAGGAGCCCAGTGTACAAGTAAAAGCTGGCGCAGTTTTGGAATTGAAGAAGAAAAGGTAGCTTTTCAGAAATGTGTAACAACAGAGTCTATTTCTCTAAAGGTCTTTTAGCCAGTTACTGCTACCGTTCATACTCCAATAGAGGCACTACCTGTGTTAAAATTAGTAAGTGCTTTTTGGTGGGGTAGGAATATGTGTATGTGACCCTCAGGAAAGCTGAACAGATCTTCTTAACGGTTTCATTAAAACTTTGAATATCAGGTGGCTCAAATCAGTCCAGTAGAAAGTATGATTTCTTTCCTTGATGAGTACTGCAACAGTAGGCACTAGCTGCTTTTATTTCAAATGAAGGCTTCCTTGTTGGGGTACAAATCAGGCTATTTCTTCTTTCTGCATTTCATAGCAGCAATGGCTTACAACAATATCAAGCTGTGGTGATCGATATCAGGTTTCTGCCTGACATGAGCATATACTTATCTTCAAAACAGTAAGTGCTGCTGTTAGGGCAAATCATGCTCAGACTTTCTTCCTCTCAATGTATCCTTCATATAACTGTCCCAATGACAAATGTTACATCGCTACTTGTCCAAGATGTGAAGTGCATTTCAAAATTGAAAAACTGAGCTGGGATGGTTTCTTTTACTCAACAAGATACTTTGATTGGTGCCACACTATCCATATACCAAATACACTTTCCTGTTAGCTAGAAGCAGTAAGTGCTTTCTTATTCCAGGAGTATGGATACGTGGAAAACACCCACGAATAACAAAACAGAAACACAGAAGCATCTCAAGATATTTCCTTTCTCTTTCCTTTCTGTGTGATAGACGGAGCCCTATTCTACAAGTAAAGACTGCTACAGTGTCTGCTAAAATTAGCCAGTATTTTCTTATAGGGTAAGATTAATATGGGGGATCTGTTGTGCATTAGATTTTTTACAGTGCTGAAGTATCACCATCATATAGGTATGCTCATGCAATTTCTGTAGCCCATGCTTCTGATGTCTGATGAGCACTGTGAAGAACAGGCTGTTCAAAATGTTACCATTGTTTCCCTTTTTAGTGACCTAAGTTTATCTGCTATTTATATGCTAGATGATATTTTAGAAGGCATCCATTCTTTGCGACATCTCCAAACCAGAAAAGAAGTACCTTTCCTAAAAATTAGTGGGCGACATTTTTTCTGTGTCTTATTGAGAGACTCTGACTCACTGAAGATTGCTGATCTCAGTGACATAAAGTTTATTATGCTTTTACTTATCAGTGACATAAGCGGCACACAATTTCAAAGTATCTATCGATCCCTATAGCTGTGTTTTGATATTAAGTAGAGATTAATAATTGAGGTTATATTATATTAAGTTATTCTGAGTAACAATTTGAAATAAATCAGTACAAATTAAATGTCTTTGACATCTCCACGTACCTCTAATCCTGTGAGCAGATTAGAGGCCCTTGAAATGCAGTTGAAGCTGTAAAGTGGTGAGAAAAAATGGGAGGACTACCAACTGCTATTCTGTCAGTTGAAGGTGTAAAGTGGTGAGAAAATGGGAGGACTACTAACTGCCAGCTGATGATTGTAGAATGAAGAGGCCCTATCAGTAGTTCTGCTATAAACATGGACCTCAGATCAGTTCGAACACCAACAAGGTCATGAAAGTACACTTTCCTCAAGAGAGACACCTGAGACATTTTGAAGAAATGAATTTGTAGAAAATATCTGAGACCAAAGTAAGTTTCTGGCATGTGTTGAGTATTGTAAGACAGGGCACTAGCTGTTCAAGTTTCCAGTAAATGGTTTCTTGTTGTTGTACAGATCAGAGGCAAAGTTTCTTTTAGAATTTGGTGACCTGAAATGAACAACAATTTCAAAATGAGGAATATACTCCAGTTTTCATCTTGACATGCTGAGCTACAAAACAACCAAATGCTTTATGTTGGGGAAACTCTGCTGAAAATTCTCTCATTTAAACATTAGCAAATATGATTCCATATCAAATATTATATCCTTGGTGCTGCCATAGTCTAGAAAGATTTTTATAAAATTCAAACTCGCTAAGAGAAAAGAAGATGTAGCTATTATAACTTAATATCCTGAAAGGGTTTCAAATGCCATGAGCAAGAATATCAGTTGTATTATCCCCAATAAAACAAAAGGGCACTATTTCATGTTTCTGTTCTGCTAATTCCTGGTATGTTTACCTTCCTCTGAAAATCAAGCAGAAGCCTTCAACAAAAAAGACATATAGGAATTAATGAAGTGCAGTGACATTCTCAGATTTATGATAGCAGAAATATTTCTAAAATTCATTTGATAGATTTTCTAAGGTAATGAATGAGTTGATCAGAGGTCAAGATCTATCCACGCACAGTGGCACTTTACTATCAATGTGTAATGGTAAGGTCCACTTTTGTGAAACATTAAGCAGCGCGATGTCACATTATTCAAACTCCAATACAGACTGCCTGAATTAAAATTGGTAAGTGCTCTTTGTTGGGTATGAATATCTGAATGTAATCCTACGAGGATAGAGAATTGATTTTCTGTAGGGTTTCTTTGATACTTTTGACTATCAGGTGGCAAATTGGTACAACACTATAAGTATGACATTCATGTCATATGGAGAAATACTGCAACAGAAGGCACTAGCTGTTGTTATTTCAAGTAAGTGCTTTCTTGTTGGGGAATACAAATCAGGTGTCATTTCTTCTTTAACATTTCTGATCCAGGTGCAATAAACTACGTATCATGTGGGGAGATGCCAAGAAGCTTCATCTGACATAAGCACTATATACTTTCAATACCATATGAGCTGTATGTTGGGTTTAACCTAGCTAATATTCTTCACTCTGGAAATGTCCACATCAACAACCATTGCAATTAAGGAGAGATGTTTTATAGCTAGCTGTCCTGAGATGTTTAGCGCATTTTAAAATTCCAAAACTTAGTGGGGAGAAGGTTAATTGCTTTTAATCAACAAGATGTTTTGATTTGCTGCCACAATATCCTTACGCCACCAATTGCTCTTTCTGAAAAGTAAAGCAGTAAGTCCTTTCTTGCTGGATTGTGGCTTTGCGGAACACACCTATCGATAAAAAAAGAGAAAGAAAAAGAATGTTAAGATGTTTCCTTTTTCAAAATGGATCATGTGTGATAGAGGGAGCCCAAGTGTACAAGTAAAAGCTGGTGCAGTTTTGGAATTGAAGAAGGAAAGGTAGCTTTTCAGAAAGTGTAACAACAGAGTCCTATTATCTCTGAAGGTCTTTTGCCGCTGCTGCCACTTTATTCATACTCCAATAGAGGCATTACCTGTATTAAAATTAGTAAGTGCTTTTTGTTGAGGAGGAATATTTATGTAAACCCACTGAGAAAGCTGAACAGATCTTCTTAACGGTTTCTTTAAAACTTTGATATCAGGTGGCCTAAATTGATCCAGATGGTAGAAGTATGATTTCTGTCCTCGATGAGTACTGCAACAGTAGGCACTAGCTGTTTTTATTTCAAATAAGTGCTTCCTTGGGGGTACAAATCAGAGCTATTTCTTCTTCGGCATTTCATGGAAGCAGCAGTAAACTACAATATCAAGCTGTGGTGATCGATAACAGGTTTCAGCCTGACATGAGCACTAATACTTATCTTCAAAACAGTAAGTGCTTTATATTGAGGCCAATCCTGCTCAGAGATTCTTAGCTCTAAAATGTATCCTCTATAACTGTCCAATGACAAATGTACATACGCTACTTGTCCAAGATGTGAGGTGCATTTCAAAATTGTAAAACTGAGCTAGGGATGGTTTCTTTACTCAACAAGATACTTTGATTTGGTGCCACATATCCATACTCCACCAATGCACTTTCTGGTAACTAAAGCAGTAATGCTTTCTTGTTGGGAGTATGGATATGGAAAACAATTACGAATAACAAAACAGAAACATGAAGCATCTCAAGATATTTCCTTTATCATTCCTTTCTGTGTGACAGACAGACCCTATTCTTCTCAAGTAAGACTGCTACAGTGTCTGCTAAAATTAGCCAAGTATTTTCTTATTGGGTAAGATTAATGTTACCAGTCAGATTGAAATGGGATCTGTTGTGTATTAGATTTTTTACAGTGCTGAAGATCACCATCACATTGGTATGCTCATGCAATTTCTGTAGCCAAGCTTCTGATGTCTGATGAGCACTGTGAAGAACAGGCTGTTCAAAATGCTACCATTGTTTCCCTTTTTAGTGACCTAAGTTTATCTGCTATTTGTAACACTGAATTATATTTTTGGAAGAGCATCCATTCTTTTCACACGACATCTCCAAACCAGAAAGAAATTGCCTTTTCTAATTGATGAAAAGCATTTTCTGTCATCTTATTGAGACTCTGACTCCTGAAGATTGATGATCCCAGTGACATAAAGTTATTATGCTTTTACTATCCAGTGACATAAGCGGCACACAATTTCAAACATCTATAGTCCATAGCTGTGTTTTGATATTAGTAAGATTAATAATTTGAGTTATATTTTATTAAGTTATTCTGAGTAACAGTTTGAAATAAGTCAGTACAAATTAAATGTCTTTTGACATCTCACATTACCTCTAATCCTGTGAGCGGATTAGAGGCCTTGAGAGGGTACAGTTGAAGCTGTAAAGTGGTGAGAAAAATGGGGAGAGGACTGCCAACTGCAGCTGATCAGTTGAGGTGTAGTGGTGAGAGAAAAGTGGGAGGGGCTACCAACTGCCAGCTGATGATTGTAGATCGAAGAGGCCCTATCAGTAGTTCTGCTATAAAACAAGGACCTCAGATCAGTTGGAACACCAACAGGGTCATGAAGGTACACTTTCCTCAAGAAGAGACTGCTGAGACATTTGAAGAAATGAATTTGAAGAAAATTGTCTGAGACAAAGTAAGTTTCTGGCATGTGTTAGTATTGTAAGACAGGGCACTAGCTGTTAAGTTTCAGTAAACGGTTTCTTGTTGTTGTACAGATCAGAGGCAAAATTCTGTTAGAAATTTGGTCACCTGAAATGAACAACAATTTCAAAATGAGAAATATACTCCAGTTTTCATCTTGACATGCTGAGCTACAAAACAGTAAATGCTTTATGTTGAAAAACTCTGAAATTCTTCATTCAAAACATTAGCATATATATTCCATATCAAATATTATATCTTGGAACCCTGCCTAGTCTAGAAAGATTTTATAAAATTCAAACTCAGCTAGGAGTAAATGAAGATGTAGCTATTTATAGCAATATCACTGAAAAGGTTTCAAATGCCATGTGCAAGAATATCAGTTATTATCCCCAATAAAACAAAAGGGCACTATTTTATGTTTCTGATTTCTACAATTCTGTATGTTTACCTTCCTCTGAAAATCAAAGCCTGAAGCCTTCAACAAAAAAAAAAAAAGACTTGTACTCTCAGGAATTAATAGAAGTACGAGGACATTCTCAGATTTATGATAGCAGAAATATTTCTGAAATTCATTTGATAGATTTTCTAAGGTAATGAATGAGTTGATCAGAGTCAAGATCTATCCGCTTTTACAGTGGCACATTACTATCCAATGTGTAATGGCAAGGTCCCACTTTTGTGAAGACATTATACAGCGCTGATGTCACATTATTCAAACTCCAATACAGGCACTGCCTGAATTAAAATTAGTAAGTGCTTTTGTTGGGGTATGAATATGTAGATAATGTAGCATCGAGGATAGAGGAATTGATTTTCTGTAGGGTTTCTATGATTCTTTGACTATCAGGTGGCTTAAATTGGTACAACAGTATAAGTATGATATTCCGCCAATACTTGAATACTGCAACAGAAGGCACTAGCTGTTGTTATTTCAAGTAAGTGCTTTCTTGTTGGGGTACAAATCAGTGTCATTTCTTCTTAACATTTCTGATCAAGTGCAATAAACTACAATATCATACTGAGAGAGAGACACCAGGCTTCATCCAACACATAAGCACCATATATACTTTCAATACCATGAGCTTTATATTGGGTTTAACCCTGCTAATATTCTTCACTCTGAAATGTCACATCAACAACTATTGCAATCAAGGACAAGTTTAATAGCTAAATGTCCTGAGATGTGTAGTGCATTTAAAATTCCAAAACTTAGTGGGGAGAAGGTTAGTACTTTTAATCAAGAAGATATTTTGATTTGCTACACAATATCCACACGCCACCAGTTGCTCTTTCACCAGGAAGTAAAGCAGTAAGTGCTTTCTTGCTGGATTGTGTCTTCATGAACACACCTATCGATAAAAAGGAGAAAGAAAGAATGTTAAGATGTTTCCTTTTTCAAATGGTTCATGTGATAGAGGAGCCTAGTGTACAAGTAAAAGCTGGCGCAGTTTGGAATTGAAGAAGAAAAAGGTAGCTTTTTCAGAAATGCAAAACAACAAGTCCTATTTCTCTGAAGAGTCTTTGTCAAACTGCTGCCACTTTATTCATACCCAATAGAGCATTACCTGTGTTAAAATTAGTAAGTGCTTTTTTGTTGGGGTAGGAATATGTGTATGTGACCCACTGAGAAAAGATGAACAGATCTTCTTAACGGTTTCTTTAAAACTTTGAATATCCGGTGGCCTAAATTAATCCAGTAGTAGAAGTATGATTTCTGTCCCTTGATGAGTACTGCAACAGTAGGCACTAGCTGTTTTTGTTTCAAGTAAGTGCTTCCTTGTTGGGGTACAAATCAGAGCTATTTTTTATTTCGGCATTTCATGGCAACAGCAGTAAACTACAATATCAAGCTGTGGTGATCGATATCAGGTTTCAGCCTGACATGAGCACTATGCTTATCTTCAAAACAGTAAGTGCTTTATGTTGGGGCAAATCCTGCTCAGACATTCCTCACTCGAAAATGCATCCATCTATAACTGTGTCCAATGACAAATACTGACGCTTCTTGTCCCAAGATGGAAGGTGCATTTCAAAATTGTAAACTGAGCTGAGGATGGATTTCTTTTACTCAACAAGAATACTTTGATTTGGTGCACACACTATCCATACTCCACCAATGCACTTTCTGGTAGCAAAAGCAGAAAGTGCTTTCTTATTGAGGGTATGGACATGGAAAACACCCCGAATAACAAAACAGAAACACAGAAGCATCAAGATATTCCTTTCTCATTCCTTTCTGTGTGAAATGAGACGGAGCCCTATTCTACAAGTAAAGACTGCTACAGTGTCCATTAAAATTAGCCAGTATTTTCTTGTGGGTAAGATAAGTGTTACCAGTCAATTGATATGGGGATCTGTTGTGTATTAGATTTTTACAGTGCTGAAGGATCACCATCACATTGGTATGCTCATGCAATTTCTGTAGCCCATGCTTCTGATGTCTGATGAGCACTGTGAAGAACAGGCTATTCAAAAATGCTACCATTGTTTCACTTTTAGTGAACTAAAGGTTATCTGCTATTTATATGCTAAACGATACTTTTAGGAAGGCATCCATTCCTTTGCAGTACATCTCAAACCCAAAAAGACATTGCCTTTCCTAAAATTAGTGAAATTTTTTCTGTAATAATATTTATTAAGAGAGTCTACGACTCACTGAAGAAAATTTGCGCTGATCTCAGTGACGCAAGAAGTTTATTATGCTTTTATTATCCAGTGACATAAGCGGCACAAAATTTCAAACTATCTATCAGTCCCTAGAGCTATGTTTTGATATTAAGTAGAGATTAATAATTTAGGTTATATTTTTATAAAGTTATTCTGAGTAACAATTTGAAATAAAACAGTACAAATTAAATGTCTTTTGACATCTCCAAATTACCTCTAATCCTGAGAGCAGATTAGAGGCCCTTTCAGAGTGCAGTTGAAGCTGTAAAGTGGTGGGAAAAATGGGAGGACTACCAACTGCTAGCTGATCAGTTGAAGGTGTAAAGTGGTGAAAGAAAAGTGGAGAGGACTACAACTGCCAGCTGATCATTGTACGAAGGCGAAGAGGCCCTATCAGTAGTTCTGCTATAAGCAAGGACCTCAGATCAGTTGGAACACCAACAAGGTCATGAAGGTACACTTTCCTCAAAAGAGACTGCTGAGACATTTTGAAGAAATGAATTTGAAGAAATTGTCTGCAAAAGTAAGTTTCTGGCATGTGTTGGTGTTATAAGACAGGGCACTAGCTGTTCAGTTTCCAGTAAATGGTTTCTGTTGTACTGACCAGAGCAGCAATTTCTTAGAAATTTGGTCACCTAGAATGAACAACAATTTCAAAATGAGGAATATACTCAGTTTTCTTCTGACATGCTGAGCTACAAAACAGTATATGCTTTATGTTGGGAAACTCGACAGAGAATTCTTCTCATTTAATGCATTAGTATATATGTTCCAGTATCAAATATTATATCTTTGCTGCTGCCATAAGTCTAGAAAGATTGAAATAAAATTCAAACTCGGATTAGGAGTAAATGAAAGATGTAGCTAATTTAGCCTAATAACACTAAAGGTTTCAAAATGCCATGTGCAAGAATATGGTATGAATATGTGAATGTAACCCACTGAGGATAGAGGAATGAGAGTTTTCTGTAGGGTTTCTTTGATACTTTGACTATCAGGTGGCTTAAATTGGTACAACACTATAAAGTGACATTCTGTCATGATGAACACTGCAACAGAAGGCTAGCTGTAGTGATAGTAAATGCTTTCTTGTTGGGGTACAAATCAGTGTCATTTCTTCTTCTTGTTTTGACCAAAAGCAACAAACTACAACATCAGCTGGGGAGAAGCCACCAGACATAAGCGCATATGCATACTTTCTTCAATACCATATATGAGCTTTATATTGGGTTTAACTCCTGCTAATATTCTTTTTCACTCTTTGAAATGTCCACATCAACAAATTGTTATTGCAATCACATGATGTTTGGTTGCTAGCTGTCCGAGATGTAGCGATTTTTAATTCCAAAACTTAGTGGGAGAGGTTATTCTGTCATCAAAGATATTTTGATTTGCTGCCCACAATATCCTCATGCAGTTTCTCTTTCTGGTAAGTAAACAGTAAGTGCTTTCTTGCTGGATGGTGGCTTTGGAGCCTTTTCTCGATAAAAAAGAAAAAGAATATTGGATGTTTCCTTTTCAAAATGGATCATGTGTGATAGAGGCCTAGTGTACAAGTAAAAGCTAGGCGCAGTTTTGGAATTGAAGAAGAAAAGGTAGTTTTTCAGAAATGTGTAACAACAGAGTCCTATTTCTCTGAAGGTCTTTCGCCGTGCTGCCACTTTATTCATGCCAATAGAGCACTACTACCAACGGTAAGAATTAGTAAGTGCTTTTTGTTGGGGTGAATATTGTATGTGACCCATGAGGAAAGCTGAACAGATCTTCTTAACGGTTTCTTTAAAACTTTGAATATCAAGTGGCCTAAATCGATCCAGTAGAAGAAGTATGATTTTTCCTTGATGAGTCTGCAACAGTAGGCACTAGCTGTTTTTATTTCAGTAAGTGCTTCCTTGTTTGTACAATCAGAGCTATTTCTTCTTTCTGCATTTCATGCTTGTCTGCAGTAAACTACAATATCAAGCTGTGGTGATCGATATCTGGTTTCTGCCTGACATGATAGTCTATGCTTATCTTCAAAACTGTAAGTGCTTTATGTTTGAGCCGATCCTGCTCAGACTTTCTTCACTCTTGAAATGTATCCTTCTATAACTGTGTCCAATGACAAATGTTACATCGCTACTTGTCCCAAGATGGGTCATTTCAAAATTGAAAAACTGAGCTGGGATGGTTCTTTACTCAACAAGATACTGATTTGGTGCCACTATCAACCTCCACCAAATACACTTTCTGATAACTAAAGCAGTAAGTGCTTTCTTGTTGGGGTATGGATACGTGGAAAACACCCACGAATAACAAAACAGAAACACAGAAGCATCTCAAGATATTTCCTTTCTCTTTCCTTTCTGTGTGATAGACGGAGCCCTATTCTACAAGTAAAGACTGCTACAGTGTCTGCTAAAATTAGCCAGTATTTTCTTATAGGGTAAGATTAATATGGGAGATCTGTTGTGCATTAGATTTTTTACAGTGCTGAAGTATCACCATCATATAGGTATGCTCATGCAATTTCTGTGGCTCATGCTTCTGATGTCTGATGGCACTGTGAAGAACAGGCTGTTCAAAATGTTACCATTGTTTCCTTTTAGTGACCTAAGTTTATCTGTGTTTTTATATGCTGGATGATATTTTTGGAAGGTCATCCATTCTTTTCGACATCTCCAAACCAGAAAAGAAATTGCCTTTCTAAAATTAGTAAAGGTTTTTTCTGTGTCTTATTGAGACTCTGACTCACTTGAAGATTGTTGATCTCAGTGACATAAAGTTATTAATGGCTTTACTATCCAGTGACATAAAGCGGCACACAATTTTCAAAGTATCTATCGATCCCTATAGCTGTTTTTGATATTAAGTAGAGATTAATAATTTGGGTTATATTTTATTAAGTTATTCTGGTAACAATTTGAAATAAATCAGTACAAATTAAATGTCTTTTGACACTCCACTACCTCTAATCCTGTGAGCAGATTGAGGCCCTTTGAGATGCAGTTGAAGCTGTAAGTGGTGAAAATGGGAGGGACTACCAACTGCTAGGCTGATCAGTTGAAGGTGTAAAGTGGTGTGAAAGAATGGGGAGGACTACCAACTGCCAGCTGATGATTGTAGAATGAAGAGGCCCTATCAGTAGTTCTGCTATAAACATGGGACTCTCAGATCAGTTGAACACCAACAAGGTCATGAGAAAGCACACTTTCCTCAAGAGATCAGTAGAGACATTTTGAAGAAATGAATTTTAGAGAAATTGTCTGAGGACCAAAGTAGTTTTCTGGCAGTGTGTTGAGTATTGTAAGACAGGGCACTAGCTGTTCAAGTTTCCAGTAAATGGTTTCTTGTTGTTGTACAGATCAGAGGCAAAGTTTCTTTTAGAAATTTGGTGACCTGAAATGAACAACAATTTCAAATGAGGGAATATACTCAGTTTTCATCTTGACATGCTTTGAGCTTTAGGAAACATTGTAAATGCTTTATGTTGGGAAACTCTACTAGAGAATTCTTCTCATTTAAAGCATTAGCAAATATGTTCCATATCAAATATTATATCCTTGGTGCTGCCATAGTCTAGAAGATTTTATAAAAATTCAAACTCGGCTAGGAGTAAGCGAAGATGTAGCTATTTATAACTTAATATCACTGAAAGGTTTCAAATGCCATGTGCAAGAATATCAATTTATTATCCCCAATAAAACAAAAGGGCACTGTTAATGTTTCTGATTTCTACTAATTCTGTATGTTTACCTCTGAGAAATCAAACCTGAAGCCTTCAAAAAAAAAAGACTTTGTACTCGGGAATTAATAGAAGTGTGGGACATTCTCAGATTTATGATATATGAAATATTTCTGAAATTCATTTGATAGATTTTCTAAGGTCATGAATGAGTTGATCAGAGAGTCAGAGATCTATCCGCTTTACAGTGGCACTTTACTATCCAATGTGTAATGGCAAGGTCCACTTTTGTGAAGACATTAAGCAGCGCTGATGTCACGTTATTCAAACTCCAATACAGGCAGCCTGAATTAAAATTAGTAAGTGCTTTTGTTGGGGTATGAATATCTGAATGTGTCCCACCGAGGGATAGAGATTGATTTCTGTAGGGTTTCTTTTGATGCTTTGACTATCAGGTGGCTTAAATTGGTACAACACTATAAGTATGACATTCCTGTCATTGATGAATACTTAACACAGAAGGCACTAGCTGTTGTTATTTCAAGTAGTGCTTTCTTGTTGGGGTACAAATCAGTGTATTTCTTCTTTAACATTTCTGATCAAGAGCAATAAACTACAATATCATGCTGGAGATGCACAGGCTTCATCCTGACATAAGCAGTATATATACTTTCAATACCATATGAGCTTTATATTGGGTTTAACCCTGCTAATATTCTTCACTCTTGAAATGTCCACATCAACAACCATTGCAATCAAGGACAGATGTTTAATAGCTAGCTGTCCTGAGATGTGTAGCGTATTTTAAAATTCCAAAACTTAGTGGGGAGAGGGTTAATTTCTTTTAATCATCAAGATATTTTGATTTGCTGCCACAATATCCATACGCCACCAGTTGCTCTTTCTGGTAAGTAAAGCAGTAAGTGCTTTCTTGCTGGATGGTGGCTTCTGAACGCACCTACGATATAAAAAAAGAAAGAAATATTAAGATGTTCTTTTTCAAATGGATCATGTGATAGAGGAGCCCTAGTGTACAAGTAAGCTGGAGCAGTTTTGGAATTGAAGAGAAGAAAAGGTAACTTTTTCAAATGTGTAACAACAGAGTCCTATTTCTCTGAAGGTCTTCGCCGTGCTGCTACTTTATTCCATACTCCAATAGGCACTACCTGTGTTAAAATTATAAGTGCTTTTTTGTTGGGGTAGGAATATGTATGTGACCCACTGAGGAAAGCTGAACGAGATCTTCTTAACAGTTTCTTTAAAACTTTGAATATCAGGTGCTTCATCGATCCAGTAGAAGAAGTATGATTTCTTTCCCTTGATGAGTACTGCAACAGTAGGCGCTAGCTGTTTTTATTTCAAGTAAGTGCTTCCTTGTTGGGGTACAAATCAGAGCTATTTCTTCTTCTGCATTTCATGGCAACGGCAGTAAACTACAATATCAAGCTGTGGTGATGTTATCAGGTTTCTGCCTGACATGAGCACTATGTTATCTTCAAAATAGTAAGTGCTTTATGTTGGGAAAACTTGCTAGACTTTCTTCACTCTCGAAATGTGTCCTTCTATAACTGTGTCCAATGACAAATGTTACATCCTTCTTGTCCCAAGATGTGAGGTACATTTAAAATTAGCTTGAGCTGGGGATGGTTCTTTTACTCAACAAGATACTTTGATTTGGTGCCACCTATCCATACTCACGCAACACACTTTCTGGTAACTAAAGCAGTAAGTGCTTTCTTGTTGGGGTATGGATACGTGGAAAACACCCACGAATATCAAAACAGAAACACAGAAGCATCTCAAGATATTTCCTTTCTCTTTCCTTTCTGTGTGATAGACAGGAGCCCTATTCTACAAGTAAAGACTGCTACAGTGTCTGCTAAAATTAACCAGTATTTTCTTATAGGGTCAGATTAATATGGGGGATCTGTTGTGCATTAGATTTTTTACAGTGCTGAAGGATCACCATCATATAGGTATGCTCATGCAATTTCTGTAGCCCATGCTTCTGATGTCTGATGAGCACTGTGAAGAACAGGCTGTTCAAAATGTTACCATTGTTTCCCTTTTTAGTGACCTAAGTTTATCTGCTATTTATATGCTAGATGATATTTTTAGGAAGGCATCCATTCTTTTGCGACATCTCCAAACCAGAAGAGAGAGTTGCTTTCCTAAAATTGGTGAGACTTATTTTTTTCTGTGTCTTATTGGAGACTCCTGACTCACTGAAGATTGCTGATCTCAGTGACATAAAGTTTATTATGCTTTTACTATCCAGTGACATAAGCTGCACAAAATTTCAAAGTATCTATCAGTCCCTAGAGCTGTGTTTTGATATTAAGTAGATTAATAATTTAGGATATATTTTTATAAAGTTATTCTGAGTAACAATTTGAAATAAATCAGTACAAATTAAATGTCTTTTGACATCTCTTACCTCTAATCCTGAGAGCAGATTAGAGGCCCTTTGAGAGTGCAGTTGAAGCTGTAAAGTGGTGAGAAAAATGGGAGGGACTACCAACTGCTAGCTGATCAGTTGAATGTGTAAAGTGGTGAGAAAAGTGGGAGGGACTACCAACTGCCAGCTGATCATTGTCGAACGAAGAGGCCCTATCAGAAGTTCTGCTATAAACAAGGACCTCAGATCAGTTGGAACACCATCAAGGTCATGAAGGTACACTTTCCTCAAGAGAGACTGCTGAGACATTTTGAAGAAATGTATTTGAAGAGAAATTGTCTGAGGCCAAAGTAAGTTTCTGGCATGTGTTGAGTATTGTAAGAGAGGGCACTAGCTGTTCAAGTTTCCAGTAAATGGTTTCTTGTTGTTGTACAGATCAGAGGCAAAGTTTTTTTTAAATTTGGTCACCTGAAATGAACAACAATTTCAAATGAGGGAATATACTCCAGTTCTCATCTTGACATGCCAGACTACAAAACAGTAAATGTTTATGTTGGGGAAACTCTATAGAGAATTTTTGTCATTTAAAGCATTAGCATATATGTTCCATATCAAATATTATATCCTTGGTTGCTGCCATAGTTCTAGAAAGATTGTATAAAATCAAACTCGTTAGGGTAAATGAAGATGTAGCTATTTATAGCCTAATAACACTGAAAGGGTTTCAAAATGCCATGTGCAAGAATATGGTATGAATATGTGAATGTGTCCCACTGAGGATAGAGGAATTGATTTTCTCTATTGTTTCTTTGATACTTTGACTATCAGGTGGCTTAAATTGGTACAGCACTATAAGTATGACATTCCCTGTCACTTGATGAATACTGCAACAGAGCACTAGCTGTTGTTATTTCAAATAAGTCTTTCTTTTGGGGTACAAATGGTGTCATTTTCTTCTTTAACATTTCTGATCAGGTGCAATATTTACAACATCATGCTGGGAGATGCACTCAGGCTTCATCCTGACATAAGCACTATATATACTTTAATACCATATGAGCTTTTATTTAGGTTTAACCTGCAAATTTCTTCACTCTTGAAATGTCCACATCAACAACCATTGCAATCAAGGACAGATGTTTTATAGCTAGCTGTCCTGAGATGTGTAGCGCATTTCAAAATTCCAAAACTTAGTGGGGAGAGGGTTAATTTCTTTTAATCAACAAGATATTTTGATTTGCTGCCACAATATCCATACACCACGAGTTGCTCTTTAAGGTAAATAAAGCAGTAAGTGCTTTCTTGCTGGATTGTGGCTTCATGGTTTTACCTATCGATAAAAAAAAGAAAAAATGTTAAGATGTTTCTTTTTTCAAATGGATCATGTGTGTAGAGGGGCCCTAGTGTACAAGTAAAGGCTGGCGCAGTTTTGGAATTGAAGAAGAAAAGGTAGCTTTTTCAGAATGTGTGTAACAACAGAGTCCCTATTTCTCTGAAGGTTGTCTTTTGCCGACTGCTGCCACTTTATTCATGTACTACCATAGAGGCACTACCTGTGTTAAAATTAGTAAGTGCTTTTTGTTGGGGTGGAATATGTGTGTAACCCACTGAGGAGAAAGCTGAACAGATCTTCTTAACGGTTCTTTAAACTTTGAATATCAGGTGGCTTAAATTGATCCAGTAGTAAGTATGATTTCTGTCCCTTGATGAGTACTGCAACAGCCAGGCACTACCTGTTTTTTATTTCAAGTAAGTGCTTCCTTGTTGGGGTACAAATCAGAGCCTATTTTCTTCTTCTGCATTTCCATGGCAGCAGTAAACTACAATATCAGCTGTGGTGATTGATATCAGGTTTCAGCCACAACATGAACATATATACTATCTTTAAAAAACAGTACGTATATGTTGGTTCAAATCCTATAAGACTTTCTTCCTCTCGAAAATGTTCTCCTCTATAACTGTGTCCAATGACAAATGTTACATCTTACTTGTCCCAAGATGTGAGGTGCATTTCAAAATTGTAAAATTGAGCTGGGATGGTTCTTTTACTCAACAAGATTCTTTGATTTGGTGCCACACTATCCATACTCCACCAAATGCACTTTCTGGTAACTAAAGCAGTAAGTGCTTTCTTGTTGGGGTATGGATACGTGGAAAACACCCACGAATAACAAAACAGAAACACAGAAGCATCTCAAGATATTTCCTTTCTCATTCCTTTCTGTCTGATAGATGGAGCCCTATTCTACAAGTAAAGACTGCTACAGTGTCTGCTAAAATTAGCCAGTATTTTCTTATTGGGTAAGATTAACTGTTACCAGTCAGATTGATATGGGGGATCTGTTGTGTATTAGATTTTTTACAGTGCTGAAGGATCACCATCTTATAGGTATGGTCATGCAATTTCTGTAGCCCATGCTTCTGATGTCTGATGAGCACTGTGAAGAACAGGCTGTTCAAAATGTTACCATTGTTTCCCTTTTTAGTGACCTACGTTTAACTGCTATTTATATGCTAGATGATATTTTTAGGAAGGCATCCATTCTTTTGCGTTCATCTCCAAACCAGAAAAGAGAAATTGCCTTTCCTAAAAATTAGTGAGCGCTTTTTTTTTCAGTTCATTGAGATCTACTCACTGAAGATTGCTGATCTCAGTGACATAACATTTATTTTGCTTTACTATCCAAAGTCATAAACGCACACAATTTCAAAGTATCTATCGGTCCCTTAGAGCTGTTTTTGATATTAAGTAGATTAATATTTCAGGTTATATTTTGTAAAGTTATTCTGAGTAACAATTTGAAATAAATCAAATTAAATGTCTTTAAACATCATCGCAGCTTACCTCTAATCCTGTGAGCAGATTACAGGCCCTTGAGAGTGCAGTTGAAGCTGTAAAGTGGGGAGGAAAATGGGAGGACTACCTGCTAGCTGATCAGTTGAAGGTGTAAGTGGTGAGAGAAAAGTGGGAGGGACTACCAGCTGCCAGCTGATCATTGTAGAATGAAGGGCCTATCAGTAGTTCTGTAATAAACAAGGATCTCAGATCAGTTGGAACACCAACAAGGTCATGAAGGTACACTTTCCTCAGAGAGACTGCTGAGACATTTGAAGAAATAATTTGAATGAATTGTCTGAGACCAAAGTAGTTTCTGGCACGTGTTGAGTATTGTAAGACAGGGCACTAGCTGTTCAAGTTTCAGTAAATGGTTTCTTGTTGTTGTACAGATCAGAGGCAAAGTTTCTTTTAGAATTTGGTCACCTGAAATGAACAACAATTTGAAATGAGGGAATATACTCAGTTTTCATCTTGACATGCTGAGTACAAAACAGTAAATGCTTTATGTTGGGGAAACTCTGCTAGAGATTCTTCTCATTTAAAGCATTAGCATATATGTTCCATATCAAATATTATATCCTTGGTGCTGCCATAGTCTAGAAAGATTGTATAAAATTCAAACTCGGCAAGGAGTAAACGAAGATGTAAGCTGTTTATAGCTTAATATCACTGAAGGGTTTCAAAATGCCATTTGCAAGAATATCAGTTGTATTATCTTATATAAAACAAAAGGCACAATTTTATTTTTGATTTCTGCTAATTCCTGGTATGTTTACTTCCTCTGAAATCAAAGCCTGAGGATTTCAACAACAAAAGAGACTTGTACTCTCAGGAATTAATAAGTATGCTGACATTCTCAGATTTATGATGTGAAATATTCTGAAATTCATTTGATAGGATTTTCTAATGTAATGAATGTGTTGATCAGAGGTCGAATCTGATCCGCTTTACAGTGGCACATTACTATCCAATGTGTAATGGTAAGGTCCTACTTTTTGTGAAGACATTATGAAGGGCTGATAACACATTATTCAAATCTAAATACAGGTACCGCCTGAATTAAAATTAGTGCGTTTTTGTTGGGGTATGAATATGTGAATGTGTCCCATCGAGGTAGAGAATTGATTTTCTGTGAGGTTTCTATGATTCTTTGACTATCAGGTGGCTTAAATTGGCACAACACTATAAGTGTGACATTCCTGTCACTTGATGAATACTGCAACAGAAGGCACTAGCTGTTGTTATTTCAAGTAAGTGCTTTCTTGTTGGGGTACAAATCAGTGTCATTCTTCTTTAACATTTCTGATCAAGTGCAATAAACTACAATATCATGCTGGGGAGATGGCCAGGCTTCATCCTGGCATAAGCACTATATATACTTTCAATACCATATATGGAGCTGTATATTGGGTTTAACCCTGCTAATATTCTTCACTCTGGAAATGTCACATCAACAACCATTGCAATTAGTGAGAGATGTTTTATGAGCTAGCTGTCCTGAGATGTTTAGCGAATTTTAAAATTCCAAAACTTAGTGGGGAGAAGGTTAATTGCTTTTAATCTTCAAGATGTTTTGATTTGCTGCCACAATATCCATACGCCACCAATTGCTCTTTCTGAAAAGTAAAGCAGTAAGTCCTTTCTTGCTGGATTGTGGCTTTGCGGAACACACCTATCGATAAAAAAAGAGAAAGAAAAAGAATGTTAAGATGTTTCCTTTTTCAAAATGGATCATGTGTGATAGAGGGAGCCCAAGTGTACAAGTAAAAGCTGGTGCAGTTTTGGAATTGAAGAAGGAAAGGTAGCTTTTCGAGTAATGACAACAACAGAGGTCCTAATATCTCTGAAGGTCTTTGTTCTTTGCTGCTGCCACTTTTGTTCATACTCCAATAGAGGCATTACCAGTGTTAAATTGGTAAGTGCTTTTTTTGTTGGGCAGGAATATGTATGTGACCCGCTGAGGAAAGCTGAACAGATCTTCTTAACGGTTTCTTTAAAACTTTGAATATCAGTTGGCCTAAATTGATCCAGTGGAAGCTATGATTTCTGTCCCTTGATGAGTACTGCAACAGTACTTAGCTATTTTTATTTCAAGTAAGTGCTTCCTTGTTTGGGGTACAAATCAGAGCTATTTCTTCTTTCGGCATTTCATGGAAGCGGCAGTAAACTGCAATATCAGCTGTGGTGATCGAGTATCAGGTTTCAGCCTGACATGAGCACTATGCTTATCTTCAAAACAGTAAGTGCTTTATGTTGGGGCCAATCTGCTCGAGAGATTCTTCGCTCTAGAAAATGTCATCCTATACTGTGTCCATTGACAAATGTTACATCTTCTTGTCCCAAGATGTGAGTGCATTTCAAAATTGTAAACTGAGTTGGGATGGTTTTTTTACTCAACAAGATACTTTGATTTGGTGCCACACTATCCATACTCCACCTAATGGCACTTTCTGGTAATTCAGCAGTAAGTGCTTTCTTGTTGAAGTATGGATACATGGAAACTTCTACGAATAACAAAATAGAAACATAGAAGCATCTCAAGATATTTCCTTTCTCATTCTTTTCTGTGCTTGACAGACGGAGCCCTATTCTTCAATGAACTGCTGACAGTGTCTGCTAAAATTAGCCAGTATTTCTTATTGGGTAAGATTAAGTGTTACAGTCAGATTGAAATGGGGATCTGTTGTGTTAGATTTTACAGTGCTGAAGGATCACCATCACATTGGTATGCTCATGCAATTTCTGTAGCCCATGCTTCTGATGTCTGATGAGCACTGTGAAGAACAGGCTGTTCAAAATGCTACCATTGTTTCCCTTTTTAGTGACCTAAGTTTATCTGCTAATTATATGCCAAACGATACTTTTAGGAAGGCATCCATTCTTTTGCATACATCTCCAAACCCCAAAATAGACATTGCCTTTCCTAAAAATTAGTGAGAGCATTTTTTTCTGTGTCTTATTGGGAGACTCTGACTCACTGAAGATTGCTGATCTCAGTGACATAAAGATTTATTATGCTTTTACTATCCAGTGACATAAACGCAAGAATTTGAAAGTATCTATCAGTCCCTAGGCTGTGTTTTGATATTAAGTGAGATTAATAATTTGGGATATATTTTATAAAGTTATTCTGAGTAACAATTTGAATTAAAACAGTACAAATTAAATGTCTTTGGACATCTCACATTACCTCTATCCTGGAGAGCAGATTAGAGGCCCTTTGAAGTGCAGTTGAGCTGTAAAGTGGTGAGAAAATGGGAGGTACTACCAACTGCTAGCTGATCAGTTGAATGTGTAAAGTGGTGAGAAAAGTGGGAGGACTCCAACTGCCAGCTGATCATTGTCGAACGAAGGCCCTATCAAGTTCTTTATAAACAGGACCTCAGATCAGTTGAACACCATCAAGGTCATGAAGGTACACTTTCCTCAAGAGACTGCTGAGACATTTTGAAGAAATGTATTTGAAAAGAAAGTTGTCTGAGGCCAAAGTAAGTTTCTGGCATGTGTTGAGTATTGTAAGAGAGGGCACTAGCTGTTCAAGTTTCCAGTAAATGGTTTCTTGTTGTTGTACAGATCAGAGAGGCAAAGTTTCTTTTTAGAATTTGGTCACCTGAATGAACAACAATTTCAAAATGAGGAATATACTCCAGTTCTCATCTTGACATGCTGAGCTACAAAACAGTAAATGCTTTATGTTGGGGAAACTCTGCTAGAGAATTTTTCTCATTTAAAGCATTAGCATATATGTTCCATATCAAATATTATATCCTTGGTGCTGCCATAGTCTAGAAAGATTGTATAAAAATTCAAACTCGGCTAGGAGTAAATGAAGATGTAGCTATTTATAGCCTAATAACACTGAAAGGGTTTCAAAATGCCATGTGCAAGAATATGGTATGAATATGTGAATGTGTCCCACTGAGGATAGAGGAATTGATTTTCTCTATTGTTTCTTTGATACTTTGACTATCAGGTGGCTTAAATTGGTACAGCACTATAAGTATGACATTCCTGTCACTTGATGAATACTGCAACAGAAGGCACTAGCTGTTGTTATTTCAAGTAAGTGCTTTCTTTTTGGGGTACAAATCAGTGTCATTTCTTCTTTAACATTTCTGATCAAGTGCAATAAACTACAACATCATGCTGGGGAGATGCACACCAGGCTTCATCCTGACATAAGCACTATATATACTTTTAATACCATATGAGCTTTATATTGGGTTTAACCCTGCTAAATTTCTTCACTCTTGAAATGTCACATCAACAACCATTGCAATCAAGGACAGATGTTTTATAGCTAGCTGTCCTGAGATGTGTAGCACATTTCAAAATTCCAAAACTTAGTGGGGAGAGGGTTAATTTCTTTTAATCAACAAGATATTTTGATTTGCTGCCACAATATCCATACACCACGAGTTGCTCTTTAAGGTAAATAAAGCAGTAAGTGCTTTCTTGCTGGATTGTGGCTTTGTGGAACACACCTATCGATAAAAAAAGAGAAAGAAAAAGAATGTTAAGATGTTTCCTTTTTCAAAATGGATCATGTGTGATAGATGGAGCCCTAGTGTACAAGTAAAGGCTGGCGCAGTTTTGGAATTGAAGAAGAAAAAGGTAGCTTTTTCAGAAATGTGTAACAACAGAGTCCTATTTCTCTGAAGGTCTTTTGCCGTGCTGCCACTTTATTCATACTACCAGAGGCACTACCTGTGTTAAAATTAGTAAGTGCTTTTTGTTGGGGTAGGAATGTGTATGTAACCACTGAGGAAAGCTGAACAGATCTTCTTAACGGTTTCTTTAAAACTTTGAATATCAGGTGGCTAAATTGATCCAGTAGTAGAAGTATTGATTTCTGTCCCTTGATGAGTACTGCAACAGTAGGCACTACCTGTTTTATTTCAAGTAATTGCTTCCTTGTTGGGGTACAAATCAGGCTATTTCTTCTTTCTGCATTTCATGGCAGCAGCAGTAAATACAATATCAAGCTGTGTTGATCGATATCAGGTTTCAGCCTGACATGAACACTATGCTTATCTTCAAAACAGTACGTGCTTTATGTTGGTTCAAACTTGCTCAGACTTTCTACCTCTAAAATGTATCCCTCTATAACTGTAGGTCCAATGACAAATGTTACATCGCTATTTGTCCCAAGATGTAGGTATTTCAAAATTAAAACTGAGCTGAGGATGGATTTCTTTTACTCAACAAGATTCTTTGATTTGGTGCCACACTATCCATACTCCACCAACATGCTCTTTCTGTTAACTAAACAGTAAGTGCTTTCTTGTTGGGTATGGATACGTGGAAACACTCATGAATAACAAAACAGAAACACAGAAGCATCTCAAGATATTTCTTTTCTCATTCCTTTCGTCTGATAGATGAGCCCTATTCTACAAGTGAAGATGCTACAGTGTCTTCTAAAATTAGCCAGTATTTTCTTATTGGGTAAGATTAACTGTTACCAGTCAGATTGATATGGGGGATCTATTGTATTAGATTTTTACAGTGCTGAAGGATCACCATCTTATAGGTATGGTCATGCAATTCTCTAGCCCATGCTTCTGATGTCTGATGAGCACTGTGAAGAACAGGCTGTTCAAAAATGTTACCATTGTTTCCCTTTTTAGTGACCTCGTTTAACTGCTATTTATATGCTAGATGATACTTTTAGGAAGGTATCCATCCTTTTTAAGGCTCATCTCCAAAACCAGAAAGAGAAATTCGCTTCCTAAAAAAAATTAGTGAGAGCATTTTTCTGTGTTCATTGAGATTCCCTTACTCACTGAAGATTGCTGATCTCAGTGACATAACATTTATTTGCTTTTACTATCCAGTGTCATAAACGCACACACTCAAAGTATCTATCGGTTCCCTAGAGCTGTGTTTTGATATTAAGTAGAGATTAATATTTCAGGTTATATTTTGTAAGATTATTCTGAGTAACAATTTGAAATAAATCAAATTAAATGTCTTTAAACATCATCACATTACCTCTAATCCTGTGAGCAGATTACAGGCCCTTGAGAGTGCAGTTGAGCTGTAAAGTTGGGAGGAAAATGGGAGGGACTACCTACTGTAGCTTGATCAGTTGAAGGTGTAAGTGGTGAGAAGAGTGGGAGGGACTACCAGCTGCCAGCTGATCATTGTAGAGTGAGGGGGCCTATCAGTAGTTCTGCAATAAAACAAGGATCTCAGTATCAGTTGGAACACCAACAAGGTCATGAAGGTACACTTTCCTCAAGAGAGACTGCATAGACATTTGAAGAAATGAATTGAATAGAAATTGTCTGAGACCAAAGTAAGTTTTCTGCACGTGTTGAGTGTTGTAAGACAGGGCAGCTAGCTGTTCAAGTTTTCAGTAAATGGGTTCTTCGTTGTTGCACAGATCAGAGGCAAAGTTTCTTTTAGAAATTTGTCACCTGAAATGAACAACAATTTGAAAATGAGGAATATACTCCAGTTTTCATCTTGACATGCTGAGCTACAAAACAGTAAATGCTTTATGTTGGGGAAACTCTGCTAGAGAATTCTTCTCATTTAATCATTAGCATATATGTTCCATATCAAATATTATATCATGGTGCTGCCATAGTCTAGAAAGATTGTATAAAATTCAAACTCAGCAAGGAGTAAACGAAGATGTTATCTTTATAGCTTAATATCACTGAAAGGGTTTCAAAATGCCATTGCAAGAATATCAGTTGATTATCCCAATAAAACAAAAGGGCACAATTTTATGTTTCTGATTTCTGCTAATTCCTGGTATGTTTACCTTCCTCTGAAATCAAAGCCTGAAGACTTCAACAAAAAAGACTTGTACTCTCAGGAATTATTAGAGTATCTGACATTCTCAGATTTATGATGCAGAAATATTTCTGAAATTCATTTGATAGATTTCTAAGGTAATGAATGAGTTGATCAGAGAGTCAAGATCTATCCGCTTTTACAGTGGCACATTACTATCCAATGTGTAATGGTAAGGTCCCACTTTTGTGAAGACATTATGCAGCGCTGATGTCACATTATTCAAACTCCAATACAGGCACTGCCTGAATTAAAATTAGTAAGTGCTTTTTGTTGGGGTATGAAGATGTGAATGTGTCCCATCGAGGATAGAGGAATTGATTTTCTGTAGGGTTTCTATGATTCTTTGACTATCAGGTGGCTTGGAAATTTGGCTGTACTATAAGTATGACATTCCTGTCACTTGATGAATACTGCAACAGAAGGCACTAGCTGTTGTTATTTCAAGTAAGTACTTTCTTGTTGGGGTACAAATCAGTGTCATTTCTTCTTTAACATTTCTGATCAGTGCAATAAACTACAATATCATGCTGAGGAGATGCACACCAGGCTTCATCCTGACATAAGCACCATATGCTTTCAATGCCATATGAGCTTTATATTGGTTTAACCCTGCTAATATTCTTCACTCTCGAAATGTCACATCAGCAACCATTGCAATCAGGGACAGATGTTTTGTAGCTGACTGTCCTGGATATTAATAATGTTTAAATTCCAAAAACTTAGTGGGAGAGGGTTAATTTCTTTTAATCAACAAGATATTTGGTTACTGCCACAATATCCATACGCCCACCAGTTGGTTCTTTTTCTGGTAAGTAAAGTAGTGAGTGCTTTCTTGCTGGATTGTGGCTTTGCGGAGCTTTCTATCGATAAAGAGAAAGAATATTAGATGTTTCCTTTCAAATGGATCATGTGTGATAGAGGAGCCTAGTGTACAAGTAAAAGCTGGCGCAGTTTTGGAACTGAAGAAGAAAAAGGTAGCTTTTTCAGAAATGTGAAACAACAGAGTCCTATTTCTCTGAAGGTCTTTTGTCGCACTGCTGCCACTTTATTCATACTCCAATAGAGGCACTACCTGTGTTAAAATTAGTAAGTGCTTTTTTGTTGGGGTAGGAATATGTGTATGTGACCCACTGAGGAAAGATGAACAGATCTTCTTAACGGTTTCTTTAAAACTTTGAATATCAGGTGGCCTAAATTAATCCAGTAATCAGTATGATTTCTGTCCTTGAGTACTGCAACAGTAGGCACCTGTTTTATTTCAAGTAGTGCTTCCTTGTTGGGGTACAAATCGTGCTATTTCTTCTTTCCGGCATTTCATGGCAACAGCAGTAAACTACAATATCAGCTGTGGTGATCGGTATCAGGTTTCTTCCTGCTATGAGCACTATGCTTATCTTCAAAACGGTAAGTGCTTTATGTTGGGGCAAATCCTGCTCAGACTTTCTTCACTCTAAATGTGTCCCTCTATAACTGTGTCCATGACAAATGTTACATCTGCCATTTGTCCCAAGATGTGAGGTGCATTTCAAAATTGTAAAAGGCTGACTGTGGATGGTTTTTTTACTCAACAAGATACTTTGATTTGGTGCCACTATCCGTACTCCACCAAATACACTTTCTGGTAACTAGAGCAGTAAGTGCTTTCTTGTTGGGGTATGGATACGTGGAAAACACCCACGAATAACAAAACAAGCTGAAGCATCTCGAATATTTCAACCTCATTCCGTTCTCTGTGATGAGGCGGGCCCTATTCTAAGTAAAGACTGCTACAGTGTCTGCTAAAATTTAGCCAGTATTTTCTTATTGGGTAAGATTAACTGTTACAGTCAGATTGATATGGGGATCTGTTGTGTATTTGATTTTACAGTGCTGAAGGATCACCATCATATTGGTATTGCTCATGCAATTTCTGTAGCCCATGCTTCTGATGTCTGATGAGCACTGTGAAGAACAGGCTATTCAAAATGTTACCATTGTTTCCTTTTAGTGACCTAAGTTTATCTGCTTATTTATATGTTAGATGATACTTTAGGAAGGCATCCATTCTTTGCGCACATCTCCAAACCTCAAAAGAGACATTTACCTTTCCTAAAAATTAGTGACAGCATTTTTTTCTCTGTCTTATTGAGAGACTCTGACTCACTGAAGATTGCTGATATCAGTGACATAAAGTTTATTATGCTTTTACTATCCAGTGACCTAAGCGGCACACAATTTCAAACTATCTATCAGTCCCTAGAGCTATGTTTTGATATTAAGTAGAGATTAATAATATAGGTTATATTTTTATAAAGTTATTCTGAGTAACAATTTGAAATAAAACAGTACAAATTAAATGTCTTTTGACATCTCCTCATTACCTCTAATCCTGAGAGCAGATTAGAGGCCCTTTGAGAGTGCAGTTGAAGCTGTAAAGTGGTGAGAAAAATGGGAGGGACTACCAACTGCTAGCTGATCAGTTGAATGTGTAAAGTGGTGAGAAAAGTGGGAGGGACTACCAACTGCCAGCTGATCATTGTCGAACGAAGAGGCCCTATCAGAGTTCTGCTATAAACAGGACCTCAGATCAGTTGGAATGCAACAAGGTAATGAAGGTACACTTTCCTCAGAGGGACTCTGAGACATTTTGAAGAAATGAATTGAAGAGAAATTGTCTGAGGCAAAGTAAGTTTCTGGCATGTGTTGAGTATTGAAGACAGGGCACTAGCTGTTTAAGATTCAGTAAATGGTTTCTTGTTGTTGTACAGATCAGACATAAAGTTTCTTTTTAGACATTTGGTCACCTTGAAATGAACAACAATTTCAAAATGAGGGAATATACTCAGTTTTCATCTTGACATGCTGAGCTACAAAACAGTAAATGCTTTATGTTGTGAAACTCTGCTAGAGAATTCTTCTCATTTAATGCATTAGCATATATGTTCATATCAAATATTATATCCTTGCTGCTATAGTCTAGGAAAGATTGTATAAAAATTCAAACTCGGCTAGGAGTAAATGAAGATGTAGCTATTTTAGCCTAAAACACTGATAGGGTTTCAAATGCCATGTTAAGATATGGTATGAATATGGATGTGTCCACTGAGGATAGAGGAATTGATTTTCTGTAGGGTTTCTTTGATACTTTGACTATCAGGTGGCTTAAATTGGTACAACACTATAAGTATGACATTCCTGTCACTTGATGAATACTGCAACAGAAGGCACTAGCTGTTGTTATTTCAAGTAAGTGCTTTCTTGTTGGGGTACAAATCAGTGTCATTTCTTCTTTAACATTTCTGATCAAGAGCAATAAACTACAATATCATGCTGGGGAGATGCACACCAGGCTTCATCCTGACATAAGCACTATATATACTTTCAATACCATATGAGCTTTATAATGGGTTTAACCCTGCTAATATTCTTCACTCTTGAAATGTCCACATCAACAACCATTGCAATCAAGGACAGATGTTTTATAGCTAGCTGTCCGGAGATGTGTAGCGTATTTTAAAATTCCAAAACTTAGTGGGGAGAGGGTTAATTTCTTTTAATCAACAAGATATTTTGATTTGCTGCCACAATATCCATACACCACCAGTTGCTCTTTCTGGTAAGTAAAGTAGTAAGTGCTTTCTTGCTGGATTAATGACTTTCTTGGAAAGCACCTATCGATAAAAAGAAAGAAAGAATATTGATGATGTTTCCTTTTCAAAATGGATCATAATGTGTAGAGGGAGCCCTAGTGTACAAGTAAAAGCTGGCGCAGTTTTGGCATTGAAGAAGAAAAGTTAGCTTTTTTCAGAAGTAATGTAACAACAGGTCCTATTTCTCTGAAGGTCTTTTGCCGTACTGCTGCCACTATTCATACTCAATAGAGCACTACCTGTGTTAAAAGTTAGTAAGTGCTTTTTGTTGGGGTAGGAATATGTGTATGTGACCCGCTGAGGAAAAGCTGAACAGATCTTCTTAACGGTTTCTTTAAAACTTTGAATATCAGGTGGCTTAATCAGTCCAGTAGTAGAAGTATGATTTCTTTCCCTTGATGAGTACTGCAGCAGTAGGCACTACCTGTTTTATTTTCAAGTAAGTGCTTCCTTGTTGGGTACAAATCAGTGCTATTTCTTTCTTCTGCATTTCATGGCAGCAACAGTACATCACAATATCAGCTGTGGTGATCGATATCAGGTTTCTACTGACATGAACACTATACTTATCTTCAAAACAGTAAGTGCTTTATGTTGGGGCAAATCCTGCTCAGACTTTCTTCACTCTAAATAATGCTTGTCCCTCATAACTATGTCCAATGACAAATGTTACATCGCCTTTTCTGTCCCAAGATTTGAGGTGCATTTTAAAATTGTAAAACTGAGCTTCTGATGGATTTCTTTTACTCAACAAGATACTGATTTGGTGGCCACACTATCCATACTCCACAAATGCACTTTCTGGTAACTAAAGCAGTAAGTGCTTTCTTGTTGGTAGGTATGGATGCGGAAAACCCACGAATAACAAAACAGAAACCCGAAGCATCTCAAGATATTCCTTTCTCATTCCGTTCTGTGTGATAATCGGGCCCTATTCTACAAGTAAAGACTGCTACGATGTCTGGCAAAATTATGATATTTTCTTATTGGGGTAAGATTAACTGTTACCAGTCAGATTGATATGGGGATCTATTGTTGTATTTGATTTTTACAGTAAAGAAGGATCACCATCATATTGGTATGCTTATGCAATTTCTGCAGCCCATGCTTCTGATGTCTGATGAGCACTGTGAAGAACAGGCTGTTTAAAATGTTACCATTGTTTCCTTTTAGTGACCTAAGTTTATCTGCTATTTATATGCTGGATGATATTTTAGGAAGGCATCCATTCTTTTGCGTACATCTCCAAACCAGAAAAGAAATTGCCTTTCTAAAAATTAGTGAGCGCATTTTTTCTGTGTCTTATTGAGACTCTGACTCACTGAAGATTGCTGATCTCAGTGACATAAAGTTTATTATCTTTTACTATCCAGTGACATCGGCACACAATTTCAAAATCTATCGATCCTTGAGCTGTGTTTTTGATATTGCGAGATTAATAATTTAGGTTATATTTTATAAAGTTATTCTGAGTAACAATTTGAAATAAATCAGTACATATTAAATTTCTTTTGACATCTCCCTTTACCTCTCATCCTGTGAGTGAGATTAGAGGCCCTTGAGAGTGCAGTTGAAGCTGTAAAGTGGTGAGGAAAAATGGGAGGACTACCAACTGCTAGCTGATCAGTTGAAGGTGTAAAGTGGTGAGAAAAGTGGGGGGACTACCAGCTGCCAGCTGATCATTGTAGAATGAAGAGGCCCTATCAGTAGTTCTGTCTATAAACAAGGACCTCAGGTCGTTGGAACATAACCAAGGTCATGAAGGTACACTTTCCTCCAAGAGACTGCTAAGACATTTGAAGAAATGAAATTGAAGAAATTGTCTGAGACCAAAGTAAGTTTCTGGCATGTGTTGAGTATTGTAAGACAGGGCACTAGCTGTTCAAGTTTTCAGTAAATGGTTTCTTGTTGTTGTACAGATCAGAGGCAAAGTTTCTTTTGAAATTTTCACCTGAAATAGATCAACAATTTCAAATGAGGAATATACTCCAGTTTTCATCTTGACATGCTGAGCTACAAACAGTAAATGCTTCATGTTTGGGGGCTCTGCTGAGAATTCTTCTCATTTAAAGCATTATCATAGATGATCCATATCAAATATTATATCCTTGGTGCTGCCATAGTCTAGAAAGGGATTGTATAAAAATTCAAAATCGGCAAG
This sequence comes from Neoceratodus forsteri, assembly GCA_016271365.2. Classification (NCBI taxonomy): domain Eukaryota; kingdom Metazoa; phylum Chordata; order Ceratodontiformes; family Ceratodontidae; genus Neoceratodus; species Neoceratodus forsteri. The sequence goes on from CM028129.1 coordinate 7,354,350, forward strand.
GAGTAAATGAAGATGTAGCAATTTATAGCTTATATCACTGAAAGGGTTTCAAAATGCCATGTGCAAGAATATCTAGTTGTATTATCCCCAAAAAACAAAATGGCACTATTTTATCTTCTGATTTCTGCTGCTTCCTGGTATGTTTACCTTACTCTGAAAAATCAAAACTAGGCCTTCAGCAAAAAAAAATTCTCAGGGAATTAATAGAGAACAGGGAGGACATTCTCAGATTTATGATAGCAGAAATATTTCTGAAATTCATTTGATAGATTTTCTAAAGGTAATGAATGAGTTGATCAGAGAGTCGAAGATCTATCCACTTTTACAGTGGCACATTACTATTCAATGTGTAATGGTAAGGTCCCACTTTGTGAAGACATTTGCCGCGCTGATGTCACATTATTCAAACTCCAATACAGGCACTGCCTGAATTAAAATTAGTAGTGCTTTTGTTGAATATAGATCATGTGAATGTGTTCCCACCGAGATAGAGGAATTGATTTTCTGTAGGGTTTCTTTGATTCTTTGACTATCAGGTGGCTTAAATAGGTGCAACACTATAGAAATGACATTCCTGTCTCTTGATGAATACTGCAACAGAAGGCACTAGCTGTTGTTATTTCAATGTAAGCGCTTTGTTGGGGTACAAATCAGTGTCATTTCTTCTTTAACATTTCTGATCAAGTGCAATAAACTACAATATCATGCTGGGGAGATGCAATAACTAGCCATCCTGACATAAAAGCACTATAAATACTTTCAATACCATATGAGCGTTATATTGGGTTTAACTATGCTAATATTCTTCATCTTGAAATGTCCACATCAACAACCATTGCTATCAGGGACAGATGTTTTATAGCTAGCTGTCCTGAGATGTAAGTGATTTCAAAATTCCAAAACTTAGTGGGGAGAGGTTAATTTCTTTTAATCAGAAAGATATTTTGATTTTACTGGCCACAATATCCATACGTCACCAGTTGCTCTTTCTGGTAGAGTAAAGCAGTGAAGTGCTTTCTTGCTGGATTGTTGTTTTGCAGAAGCACCCTAGTCGATAACAAAAGAGAAAGAAAAAGAATATTCAGATGTTTCCTTTTTTCAAAATGGATCATGTGATAGAGGGTCTTAGTGTACAATTAAAAGCTGGGCGCAGTTTTGGAATTGAAGAAGAAAAAGGTAGCTTTTTCAGAAATGTGTAACAACAGAGTCCTATTTCTCTGAAGGTCTTTTGCCGTACTTGCCACTTTATTCATACTCCAATAGAGCACTACCTGTGTTAAATTTAGTAAGTGTTTTTGTTGGGGTAGGAATATGTATGTGACCCACTGAGGAAAGCTGAACAGATCTTCTTAACGGTTTATTAAATTAGTGACAGCATTTTTTTCTGGTCTTGTTTAGAGACTCTGACACACTGAAGATTGCTGATATCAGTGACATAAAGTTTATTATGCTTTTACTATCAGTGACCTAAGCGTACACAATTTCAAAGTATCTACTCGGTCCCTAGAGCTGTGTTTGATATTAAAGTGAGATTAATAATTTAGGTTATATTTTTCATAGTTATTCTGAGCAACAATTTGAAATAAATCAGTACAAATTAAATGTCTTTTGACATCTCCCATTATCTCTAATCCTGTGAGAGCAGATTAGAGGCCCTTGAAGTGCAGTTGAGCTGTAAGTGGTGAGGGAAAATGGGAGGGACTACCAACTGCTAGCTGATCAGTTGAAGGTGTAAAATGGTGAGAAAAGTGGGAGGGACTACCAACTGCCAGCTGATCATTGTAGAATGAAGAGGCCCTATCAGTAGTTCTGCTATAAAACAAGGATCTCAGATCAGTTGGAACACCAACAAGGTCATGAAGGTACACTTTCCTCAAGAGAGACTGCTGAGACATTTTGAAGAAATGAATTTGAATAGAAATTGTCTGAGACCAAAGTAAGTTTCTGGCACGTGTTGAGTATTGTAAGACAGGGCACTAGCTGTTCAAGTTTCCAGTAAATGGTTTCTTGTTGTACAGATCAGAGGCAAAGTTTCTTTAGAAATTTGGTCACCTGAAATAGAACAACAATTTGAAAATAAGGGGAAAATACTCCAGTTTTCATCTTGACATGTTGAGCTACAAAACAGTAAAATGCTTTATGTTGGGAAACTTCTAGAATTCTTCTCATTTAAAGCATTAGCATATAATATTCCATATCAAATATTAAATCTTTGGTGCTGCCATAGTCTAGAAAGATTGTATAAAAATTCAAACTCTCGCAAGGAGTAAACGAAGATGTAGCTATTTGTAGCTTAATATCACTGAAAGGGTTTCAAAAATGCTATGTGCAAGAATATCAGTTGTATTATCCCAATAAAAACAAAAGGGCACTATTTTATGTTTCTGATTTCTGCTAATTCTAGGTATGTTCTTCCTTCCTGAAAATCGAAAGCCTGGAAGCCTTCCAACAAAAAAGACTTGTACTTCAGGAATTAATAGAAGTAGCATGTGACATTCTCAGATTTATGATAGCAGAAATATTTCTGAAATTCATTTGATAGATTTCTTAAGGTAATGAATGAGTTGAACAGAGAGTCAAGATCAGTCCGCATTTACAGTGGCACATTACTATCCAATGTGTAATGGCAAGGTCCCACCTTTGTGAAGACATTATGCAGCTCTGATGTCACATTATTTAAATCTAATACAGGCACTGCCTGAATTAAAATTGCAAGTGCTTTTTGTTGGGTATGAATATGAAAGTGTCCCACCGAGGATAGAGGAATTGGATTTTCTGTAGGGTTTCTTTTAATACTTTGACTATCAGTGTGGCTTAAATTGTACTTTACCACTAAGTTTGATATTCTCTGTCACTTGATGAATACTGCAACAGAAGGCACTAGCTTTTGTTATTTCATGTAGGAGCTTTCTTGTTGGGGTACAAATCAGTGTCATTTCTTCTTTAAGCTTCAGATCAAGTGCGTAAAACTACAATATCATGCTGGGGAGAAGCAGACCAGTCTTCATCCTTCACATGAGCACTATTTATACTTCAATACCATATGAGTTTTATATTGGGTTTAACATTGCAAATAATTCATTCTTGAAATGTCCACATCAACAACCATTGCAGTCAGGACAAATGTTTTATTGCTAGCTGTCCTGAGATGTGTAGCGCATTTAAATTCAAAAACTTAGTGGGGAGAGGGTTAATTTCTTTTAATCATCAAGATATTTTGGATTTGCTGCCACAATATCCTTACATACCAATTGCACTTTCTGGTAAGTAAAGCAGTAGAGTGCTTTCTTGCTGGATTGTGGCTGTTGCGGAACTAGCAGTCGATCGACAAAAGAAGAGAAAGAAAAAGAATGTTAAGATGTTTCCTTTTCAAAATGGATTATGTGTAGATAGAGGCCCTAGTGTAAGTAAAGCTGGTGCAGTTTGGGAATTGAAAAGAAACAGGTAGCTTTTTCAGAAATGTGTAACAACAGAGTCCAATTTCTCTGAAGGTCTTTTGCCGATTGCTGCCACTTTATTCATACTCCAATAGAGGCACTACCTGAGTTAAAATTAGTAAGTGCTTTTTGATCTGGTAGGAATATGTATGTGGACCCACTGAGGAAAGCTGAACAGATCTGTTTAACTGTTTCTTTTAAAAGTTTGAAATCAGGTGGCCTAAATTGATCCAGTAGTAGAAGTATGATTTCTGTCCCTTGATGAGTACTGCAACAGTAGGCACCAGTGTTTTTATTTCAAGTAAGTACTTCCTTGTTGGGGTACAAATCAGTGCCATTTCTTCTTTCTGCATCTCATGGCAGTGGCAGTAAACTACTATATCAAGCTGTGGTGATCGATACCACAGGTTTCAGCTCGCCATGAGCACTGATGCTTATCTTCAAAACAGTTAGTGCTTTATGCTGGGGCAAATCCTGCTCAGACATTCTTCACTCTCGAAAATGTATCAATCTAATACTGTGTCCAATGACAAATGTTACATAGCTACTTCTTCCGAGATGTGAGGTGCATTTCAAAATTGTAAAACTGAGCTGGGGATGGATTTCTTTTACTGAACAAGATACTTTGATTTGGTGCCACACTATCCTTACTCCACCAAATGCACTTTCTGGTAACTAAAGCAGTAAGTGCTTTCTTGTTGGGGTATGGATCCTTGGAAAACACCCACGAATAACAAAACAGAAAAACAGAAGCATTTAAAGATATTTCCTTTCTCATTCCTTTCTGTGTGATAGATGGAGCCCTTTTCTACAAGTAAAGACTGCTACAGTGTCTGCTAAAATTAGCCAGTATTTTCTTATTGGGAAAGATTAAGTGTTACCAGTCAGATTGATATGGGGGATCTGTTGTGTATTAGATTTTTACAGTGCTGAAGGATCACCATCACATTGGTATGTTCATGCACTTTCAGCCCATGCTTTGATGTCTGATGTTACTGTGAAGAACAGGCTGTTAAAATGTTACCATTGTTTCTTTTTAGTGACATAAGTTTATCTGCTATTTATATAGATAATATTATTTTTAGGAGGGCATCCATTCTTTTATGTGACATCTCAAACCCAACAGAGACATTGCCTTTCCTAAAAATTTGTGAGAGCATTTTTTCAGTGTCTTATTGAGAGACTTTACTCACTGAAGATTGCTGATCTCAGTGACATAACGTTTATTTTTGCTTTTTACTATCCAGTGTCATAAACGGCACACAATTTCAAAGTATCTATCGGTCCCTAGAGCTGTGTTTTGATATTATAGAGATTAATATTTCAGGTTATATTTTTGTAAAGTTATTCTGAGTAACAATTTGAAATAAATCAAATTAAATGTCTTTAAACATCATCAGATTACCTCTAATCCTGTGAGCAGATTACAGGCCCTTGAGAGTGCAGTTGAAGCTGTAAAGTGGGGGGAAAAATGGAGGGACTACCTACTGCTAGCTGATCAGTTGAAGGTGGAAAGTGGTGAGAAAAGTGGGAGGGACTACCAGCTGCCAGCTGATCATTGTAGAATGAAGAGGCCCTATCAGTAGTTCTGCAATAAAACAAGGATCTCAGATCAGTTGGAACACCAACAAGGTCATGAAGGTACACTTTCCTCAAGAGAGACTGCTGAGACATTTTGAAGAAATGAATTTGAATAGAAATTGTCTGAGACCAAAGTAAGTTTCTGGCACGTGTTGAGTATTGTAAGACAGGGCACTAGCTGTTCAAGTTTCCAGTAAATGGTTTCTTGTTGTTGTACAGATCAGAGGCAAAGTTTCTTTTAGAAATTTGGTCACCTGAAATGAATAACAATTTGAAAATGAGGAATATACTCAGTTTTCATCTTGACATGCTGAGCTACAAAACAGTAAATGCTTTATGTTGGGAAACTCTCTGAGAGAATTCTTCTCATTTAAAGCATTAGCATATATGTTCCATATCAAATATTATATCCTTGGTGCTGCCATAGTCTAGAAAGATTGTATAAAATTCAAACTCGGCAAGGAGAAACGAAGATGTAGCTATTTATAGCTTAATATCACTGAAAGGGTTTCAAAATGCCATTTGCAAGAATATCAGTTGTATTATCCCCAATAAAAACAAAAGGGCACAATTTTATGTTTCTGATTTCTGCTAATTCCTGGTATGTTTACCTTCCTCTGAAAATCAAAGCCTGAAGACTTCAACAAAAAAAGACTTGTACTCTCAGGAATTAATAGAAGTATGCTGACATTCTCAGATTTATGATGGCAGAAATATTTCTGAAATTCATTTGATAGATTTTCTAAGGTAATGAATGAGTTGATCAGAGAGTCAAGATCTATCCGCTTTTACAGTGGCACATTACTATCCAATGTGTAATGGTAAGGTCCCACTTTTGTGAAGACATTATGCAGCGCTGATGTCACATTATTCAAACTCCAATACAGGCACTGCCTGAATTAAAATTGGTAAGTGCTTTTTGTTGGGGTATGAATATGTGAATGTGTCCCACCGAGGATAGAGAATTGATTTTCTGTAGGGTTTCTTTGATACTTTGACTATCAGGTGGTTAGATTGGTACACATCATAGAAATGACATTCCTGTCACTTGATGAATACTGCAACAGAAGGCACTAGCTGTTGTTATTTCAAGTAAGTGCTTTCTTGTTGGGGTACAAATCAGTGTCATTTCTTCTTTAACATTTCTGATCAAGTGCAATAAAATACAATATCATGCTGGGGAGATGCACACCAGGCTTCATCCTGACATAAGCACTATATATACTTTCAATACCATATGAGCTTTATATTGGGTTAAACCATGCTAATATTCTTCACTCTTGAAATGTCCACATCAACAACCATTGCTATACAGGACAGATGTTTTATAGCTAGCTGTCCTGAGATGTGTAGCGCATTTTAAAATTCCAAAACTTAATGGGGAGAGGGTTAATTTCTTTTAATCAACAAGATATTTTGATTTGCTGCCACAATATCCATACGCCACCAGTTTCTCTTTCTTGTAAGTGAAGCAGTAAGTGCTTTCTTGCTGGATTGTGGCTTTGCAGAACGCACCTATCGATAAAAAAAGAGAAAGAAAAAGAATATAAAGATGTTTCCTTTCTCAAAATGGATCATGTGTGATAGAGGGAGCCCTAGTGTACAAGTTAAAGCTGAAGTAGTTTTGAATTGAAGAAGAAAAAGGTAGCTTTTTTCAGAAATGTGTAACAACAGAGTCCTATTTCTGAAGGTCTTTTTGTCAGTATTGCTGCCACTTTTATTCATACTCCAATAGAGGCACTACCTGTGTTAAAATTAGTAAGTGCTTTTTGTTGGGGTAGGAATATGTGTATGTGACCCACTGAGGAAAGCTGAACAGATCTTCTTAACGGTTTCTTTAAAACTTTGAATATCAGGTGGCCTAAATCGATCCAGTAGTAGAAGTATGATTTCTGTCCCTTGATGAGTACTGCAACAGTAGGCACTAGCTGTTTTTATTTCAAGTAAGTGCTTCCTTGTTGGGGTACAAATCAGAGCTATTTCTTCTTTCTGCATTTCATGGCAACGGCAGTAAACTACAATATCAAGCTGTGGTGATCCATACCAGGTTTCAGCCTGACATGAGCACTATGATTATCTTCAAAACAGTAAGTGCTTTATGTTGGGACAAATCCTGCTCAGACTTTCTTCACTCTCGAAAATGTATCCATCTATAACTGTGTCCAATGACAAATGTTACATCGCTACTTGTCCCAAGATGTGAGGTGCATTTCAAAATTGTAAAACTGAGCTGGGGATGGATTTCTTTTACTCAACAAGATACTTTGATTTGGTGCCACACTATCCATACTGCACCAAATGCACTCTCTGATAACTAAAGCAGTAAGTGCTTTCTTGTTGGGGTATGGATACGTGGAAAACACCCCACGAATAACAAAACAGAAGCACAGAAGCATCTCAAGATATTTCCTTTCTCATTCCTTTCTGTGTGATAGACGGAGCCCTATTCTACAATTAAAGACTGCTACAGTGTCTCTAAAATTAGCCAGTATTTTCTTATTGGGTAGATTAACTGTTACCAGTCAGATTGAAATGGGGGATCTGTTGTGTATTAGATTTTTTACAGTGCTGAAGGATCACCATCACATAGGTATGCTCATGCAATTTCTGTAGCCCATGCTTCTGATGTCTGATGAGCACTGTGAAGAACAGGCTGTTCAAAATGTTACCATTGTTTCCCTTTTTAGTGACCTAAGTTTATCTGCTATTTATATGCTAGATAATACTTTTAGGAAGGCATCCATTCTTTTAGTACATCTCCAAATCCCAAAGAGACATTGCCTTTCCTAAAAATTAGTGAGAGCATTTTTCTGTGTCTTATTGAGACACTGACTCACTGAAGATTGCTGATCTCAGTGACATAAAGTTTATTATGCTTTTACTGTCCAGTGACATAAGCGGCACACAATTTCAAAGTATCTATCGGTCCCTAGAGCTGTGTTTTGATATTAAGTAGAGATTAATAATTTAGGTTATATTTTTATAAAGTTATTCTGAGTAACAATTTGAAATAAATCAGTACAAATTAAATGTCTTTTGACATCTCCACATTACCTCTAATCCTGTGAGCAGATTAGAGGCCCTTGAGAGTGCAGTTGAAGCTGTAAAGTGGTGAGAAAAATGGGAGGGACTACCAACTGCTAGCTGATCAGTTGTAGGTGTAAAGTGGTGAGAAAAGTGGGAGGGACTACCAACTGCCAGCTGATCATTGTAGAATGAAGAGGCCCTATCAGTAGTTCTGCTATAAAGCAAGGACCTCAGATCAGTTGGAACACCAACAAGGTAATGAAGGTACACTTTCCTCAAGAGAGACTGCTGAGACATTTTGAAGAAATGAATTTGAAGAGAAATTGTCTGAGACCAAAGTAAGTTTCTGGCATGTGTTGAGTATTTTAAGACAGGGCACTAGCTGTTCAAGTTTCAGTAATGGTTTCTTGTTGTTGTACAGATCAGAGGCAAAGTTTCTTTTAGAAATTGTACCACTGAAATGAACAACAATTTCAAAATGAGGGAATATACTCCAGTTTTCATCTTGACATGCTGAGCTTACAAAACAGTAAATGCTTTATGTTGGAAACTCTGCCAGAGAATTCTTCCTCATCTAAAGCATTAGCATATATGTTCCATATCAAATATTATATCCTTGGTGCTGCCATAGTCTAGAAAGATTGTATAAAATTCAAATCTCGCTAGGAGTAAACGTAAGATGTAGCTATTCATAGTAATATCATTGAAAGGGTTTCAAAATGCCATGTGCAAGAATATCAGTTGTATTATCCCCAATAAAAAACAAAAGGGTACTATTTTATGTTTCTGATTTCTGCTACTTCCTGGTATGTTTACCTTACTCTGAAAATCAAAGCCTGAAGCCTTCAACAAAAAAAATTCTCAGGAATTAATAGAAGAACAGGGACATTCTCAGATTTATGATAGCAGAAATATTTCTGAAATTCATTTGATAGATTTTCTAAGGTAATGAATGAGTTGATCAGAGAGTCAAGATCTATCCACTTTTACAGTGGCACATTACTATCCAAAGTGTAATGGTAAGGTCCCACTTTTGTGAAGACATTTTGCAACGCTGATGTCACATTATTCAAACTCCAATACAGGCACTGCCTGAATTAAAATTGGTAAGTGCTTTTTGTTGGGGTATGAATATGTGAATGTGTCCCACCGAGGATAGAGGAATTGATTTTCTGTAGGGTTTCTTTGATTCTTTGACTATCAGGTGGCTTAAATAGGTACAACACTATAGAAATGACATTCCTGTCACTTGATGAATACTGCAACAGAAGGCACTAGCTGTTGTTATTTCAAGTAAGTGCTTTCTTGTTGGGGTACAAATCAGTGTCATTTCTTCTTTAACATTTCTGATCAAGTGCAATAAACTACAATATCATGCTGGGGAGATGCACACCAGGCTTCATCCTGACATAAGCACTATAAATACTTTCAATACCATATGAGCGTTATATTGGGTTTAACCATGCTAATATTCTTCATCTTGAAATGTCCACATCAACAACCATTGCTATCAAGGACAGATGTTTTATAGCTAGCTGTCCTGAGATGTGTAGCACATTTCAAAATTCCAAAACTTAGTGGGGAGAGGGTTAATTTCTTTTAATCAGAAAGATATTTTGATTTGCTGCCACAATATCCATACGCCACCAGTTGCTCTTTCTGGTAAGTAAAGCAGTAAGTGCTTTCTTGCTGGATTGTGGCTTTGCGGAAAACACCTATCGATAAAAAAAGAGAAAGAAAAAGAATGTTAAGATGTTTCCTTTTTCAAAATGGATCATGTGTGATAGAGGGAGCCCTAGTGTACAAGTAAAAGCTGGCGCAGTTTTGGAATTGAAGAAGAAAAAGGTAGCTTTTTCAGAAATGTGTAACAACAGAGTCCTATTTCTCTGAAGGTCTTTTGCCGTACTGCTGCCACTTTATTCATACTCCAATAGAGGCACTACCTGTGTTAAAATTAGTAAAGTGCTTTTTTGTTGGGGTAGGAATATGTGTATGTGACCCACTGAGGAAAGCTGAACAGATCTTCTTAACGGTTTATTAAATTAGTGACAGCATTTTTTTCTGTGTCTTATTTAGAGACTCTGACACACTGAAGATTGCTGATATCAGTGACATAAAGTTTATTATGCTTTTACTATCCAGTGACCTAAGCGGCACACAATTTCAAAGTATCTATCGGTCCCTAGAGCTGTGTTTTGATATTAAGTAGAGATTAATAATTTAGGTTATATTTTTATAAAGTTATTCTGAGCAACAATTTGAAATAAATCAGTACAAATTAAATGTCTTTTGACATCTCCACATTATCTCTAATCCTGTGAGCAGATTAGAGGCCCTTGAGAGTGCAGTTGAAGCTGTAAAGTGGTGAGGAAAATGGGAGGGACTATCAACTGCTAGCTGATCAGTTGAAGGTGTAAAATGGTGAGAAAAGTGGGAGGGACTACCAACCGCCAGCTGATCATTGTAGAATGAAGAGGCCCTATCAGTAGTTCTGCTATAAAACAAGGATCTCAGATCAGTTGGAACACCAACAAGGTCATGAAGGTACACTTTCCTCAAGAGAGACTGCTGAGACATTTTGAAGAAATGAATTTGAATAGAAATTGTCTGAGACCAAAGTAAGTTTCTGGCACGTGTTGAGTATTGTAAGACTGGGCACTAGCTGTTCAAGTTTCCAGTAAATGGTTTCTTGTGGTTGTACAGATCAGAGGCAAAGTTTCTTTTAGAAATTTGGTCACCTGAAATGAACAACAATTTGAAAATGAGGGAAAATACTCCAGTTTTCATCTTGACATGTTGAGCTACAAAACAGTAAATGCTTTATGTTGGGGAAACTCTGCTAGAGAATTCTTCTCATTTAAAGCATTAGCATATATGTTCCATATCAAATATTAAATCCTTGGTGCTGCCATAGTCTAGAAAGATTGTATAAAAATTCAAACTCGGCAAGGAGTAAACGAAGATGTAGCTATTTATAGCTTAATATCACTGAAAGGGTTTCAAAATGCCATGTGCAAGAATATCAGTTGTATTATCCCCAATAAAAACAAAAGGGCACTATTTTATGTTTCTGATTTCTGCTAATTCCTGGTATGTTTACCTTCCTCTGAAAATCAAAGCCTGAAGCCTTCAACAAAAAAAGACTTGTACTCTCAGGAATTAATAGAAGTACGGGGACATTCTCAGATTTATGATAGCAGAAATATTTCTGAAATTCATTTGATAGATTTCTTAAGGTAATGAATGAGTTGAACAGAGAGTCAAGATCAGTCCGCATTTACAGTGGCACATTACTATCCAATGTGTAATGGCAAGGTCCCACTTTTGTGAAGACATTATGCAGCTCTGATGTCACATTATTTAAACTCCAATACAGGCACTGCCTGAATTAAAATTGGTAAGTGCTTTTTGTTGGGGTATGAATATGTGAAAGTGTCCCACCGAGGATAGAGGAATTGATTTTCTGTAGGGTTTCTTTAATACTTTGACTATCAGGTGGCTTAAATTGGTACAACACTACAAGTTTGACATTCCTGTCACTTGATGAATACTGCAACAGAAGGCACTAGCTTTTGTTATTTCATGTAGGAGCTTTCTTGTTGGGGTACAAATCAGTGTCATTTCTTCTTTAACATTTCTGATCAAGTGCAATAAACTACAATATCATGCTGGGGAGAAGCAGACCAGTCTTCATCCTTACATGAGCACTATTTATACTTCAATACCATATGAGTTTTATATTGGGTTTAACATTGCAAATAATCTTCACTCTTGAAATGTCCACATCAACAACCATTGCAGTCAAGGACAAATGTTTTATTGCTAGCTGTCCTGAGATGTGTAGCGCATTTTAAAATTCAAAAACTTAGTGGGGAGAGGGTTAATTTCTTTTAATCAACAAGATATTTTGATTTGCTGCCACAATATCCTTACGCCACCAATTGCACTTTCTGGTAAGTAAAGCAGTAAGTGCTTTCTTGCTGGATTGTGGCTTTGCGGAACACAACGATCGATAAAAAAAAAGAGAAAGAAAAAGAATGTTAAGATGTTTCCTTTTTCAAAATGGATTATGTGTGATAGAGGGAGCCCTAGTGTACAAGTAAAAGCTGGTGCAGTTTGGGAATTGAAGAAGAAACAGGTAGCTTTTTCAGAAATGTGTAACAACAGAGTCCAATTTCTCTGAAGGTCTTTTGCCGTACTGCTGCCACTTTATTCATACTCCAATAGAGGCACTACCTGAGTTAAAATTAGTAAGTGCTTTTTTGATCTGGTAGGAATATGTGTATGTGACCCACTGAGGAAAGCTGAACAGATCTGCTTAACGGTTTCTTTAAAAGTTTGAAAATCAGGTGGCCTAAATTGATCCAGTAGTAGAAGTATGATTTCTGTCCCTTGATGAGTACTGCAACAGTAGGCACCAGCTGTTTTTTATTTCAAGTAAGTACTTCCTTGTTGGGGTACAAATCAGTGCCATTTCTTCTTTCTGCATCTCATGGCAATGGCAGTAAACTACAATATCAAGCTGTGGTGATCGATACCAGGTTTCAGCCTGCCATGAGCACTATGCTTATCTTCAAAACAGTTAGTGCTTTATTCTGGGGCAAATCCTGCTCAGACATTCTTCACTCTCGAAAATGTATCAATCTAATACTGTGTCCAATGACAAATGTTACATAGCTACTTCTTCCGAGATGTGAGGTGCATTTCAAAATTGTAAAACTGAGCTGGGGATGGATTTCTTTTACTGAACAAGATACTTTGATTTGGTGCCACACTATCCTTACTCCACCAAATGCACTTTCTGGTAACTAAAGCAGTAAGTGCTTTCTTGTTGGGGTATGGATCCTTGGAAAACACCCACGAATAACAAAACAGAAAAACAGAAGCATTTAAAGATATTTCCTTTCTCATTCCTTTCTGTGTGATAGATGGAGCCCTTTTCTACAAGTAAAGACTGCTACAGTGTCTGCTAAAATTAGCCAGTATTTTCTTATTGGGAAAGATTAAGTGTTACCAGTCAGATTGATATGGGGGATCTGTTGTGTATTAGATTTTTTACAGTGCTGAAGGATCACCATCACATTGGTATGCTCATGCAATTTCTGTAGCCCATGCTTCTGATGTCTGATGAGCACTGTGAAGAACAGGCTGTTAAAAATGTTACCATTGTTTCCCTTTTTAGTGACATAAGTTTATCTGCTATTTATATGCTAGATAACATTTTTAGGAGGGCATCCATTCTTTTGCGTACATCTCCAAACCCCAACAGAGACATTGCCTTTCCTAAAATTTAGTGAGAGCATTTTTTCAGTGTCTTATTGAGAGACTCTTACTCACTGAAGATTGCTGATCTCAGTGACATAACGTTTATTTTGCTTTTACTATCCAGTGTCATAAACGGCACACAATTTCAAAGTATCTATCGGTCCCTAGAGCTGTGTTTTGATATTAAGTAGAGATTAATAATTCAGGTTATATTTTTGTAAAGTTATTCTGAGTAACAATTTGAAATAAATCAAATTAAATGTCTTTAAACATCATCACATTACCTCTAATCCTGTGAGCAGATTACAGGCCCTTGAGAGTGCAGTTGAAGCTGTAAAGTGGGGGAGGAAAATGGGAGGGACTACCTACTGCTAGCTGATCAGTTGAAGGTGGAAAGTGGTGAGAAAAGTGGGAGGGACTACCAGCTGCCAGCTGATCATTGTAGAATGAAGAGGCCCTATCAGTAGTTCTGCAATAAAACAAGGATCTCAGATCAGTTGGAACACCAACAAGGTCATGAAGGTACACTTTCCTCAAGAGAGACTGCTGAGACATTTTGAAGAAATGAATTTGAATAGAAATTGTCTGAGACCAAAGTAAGTTTCTGGGCACGTGTTGAGTATTGTAAGACAGGGCACTAGCTGTTCAAGTTTCCAGTAAATGGTTTCTTGTTGTTGTACAGATCAGAGGCAAAGTTTCTTTTAGAAATTTGGTCACCTGAAATGAATAACAATTTGAAAATGAGGGAATATACTCCAGTTTTCATCTTGACATGCTGAGCTACAAAACAGTAAATGCTTTATGTTGGGGAAACTCTGCTAGAGAATTCTTCTCATTTAAAGCATTAGCATATATGTTCCATATCAAATATTATATCCTTGGTGCTGCCATAGTCTAGAAAGATTGTATAAAAATTCAAACTCGGCAAGGAGTAAACGAAGATGTAGCTATTTATAGTTTAATATCACTGAAAGGGTTTCAAAATGCCATTTGCAAGAATATCAGTTGTATTATCCCCAATAAAAACAAAAGGGCACAATTTTATGTTTCTGATTTCTGCTAATTCCTGGTATGTTTACCTTCCTCTGAAAATCAAAGCCTGAAGACTTCAACAAAAAAAGACTTGTACTCTCAGGAATTAATAGAAGTATGCTGACATTCTCAGATTTATGATGGCAGAAATATTTCTGAAATTCATTTGATAGATTTTCTAAGGTAATGAATGAGTTGATCAGAGAGTCAAGATCTATCCGCTTTTACAGTGGCACATTACTATCCAATGTGTAATGGTAAGGTCCCACTTTTGTGAAGACATTATGCAGCGCTGATGTCACATTATTCAAACTCCAATACAGGCACTGCCTGAATTAAAATTGGGAAGTGCTTTTTGTTGGGGTATGAATATGTGAATGTGTCCCACCGAGGATAGAGGAATTGATTTTCTGTAGGGTTTCTTTGATACTTTGACTATCAGGTGGCTTAAATTGGTACAACACTATAGAAATGACATTCCTGTCACTTGATGAATACTGCAACAGAAGGCACTAGCTGTTGTTATTTCAAGTAAGTGCTTTCTTGTTGGGGTACAAATCAGTGTCATTTCTTCTTTAACATTTCTGATCAAGTGCAATAAAATACAATATCATGCTGGGGAGATGCACACCAGGCTTCATCCTGACATAAGCACTATATATACTTTCAATACCATATGAGCTTTATATTGGGTTTAACCCTGCTAATATTCTTCACTCTTGAAATGTCCACATCAACAACCATTGCTATACAGGACAGATGTTTTATAGCTAGCTGTCCTGAGATGTGTAGCGATTTTAAAATTCCAAACTTAATGGGAGAGGTTAATTTCTTTTAATCAACAAGATATTTTGATTTGCTGCCACAATATCCATACGCCACCAGTTTCTCTTTCTTGTAAGTGAAGCAGTAAGTGCTTTCTTGCTGGATTGTGGCTTTGCAGAACGCACCTATCGATAAAAAAAGAGAAAGAAAAAGAATATAAAGATGTTTCCTTTCTCAAAATGGATCATGTGTGATAGAGGGAGCCCTAGTGTACAATTAAAAGCTGGCGCAGTTTTGGAATTGAAGAAGAAAAAGGTAGCTTTTTCAGAAATGTGTAACAACAGAGTCCTATTTCTCTGAAGGTCTTTTGCCGCACTGCTGCCACTTTATTCATACTCCAATAGAGGCACTACCTGTGTTAAAATTAGTAAGTGCTTTTTTGTTGGGGTAGGAATATGTGTATGTGACCCACTGAGGAAAGCTGAACAGATCTTCTTAACGGTTTCTTTAAAACTTTGAATATCAGGTGGCCTAAATCGATCCAGTAGTAGAAGTATGATTTCTGTCCCTTGATGAGTACTGCAACAGTAGGCACTAGCTGTTTTTATTTCAAGTAAGTGCTTCCTTGTTGGGGTACAAATCAGAGCTATTTCTTCTTTCTGCATTTCATGGCAATAGCAGTAAACTACAATATCAAGCTGTGGTGAACGATATCAGGTTTCAGCCTGACATGAGCACTATGCTTATCTTCAAAACAGTAAGTGCTTTATGTTGGGACAACCTGCTCAGACTTTCTTCACTCTCGAAAATGTATCCATCTATAACAGTGTCCAATGACAAATGTTACATCGCTACTTGTCCCAAGATGTGAGGTGCATTTCAAAATTGTAAAACTGAGCTGGGGATGGATTTCTTTTACTCAACAAGATACTTTGATTTGGTGTCACACTATCCATACTCCACCAAATGCACTTTCTGGTAACTAAAGCAGTAAGTGCTTTCTTGTTGGGGTATGGATACGTGGAAAACACCCACGAATAACAAAACAGAAGCACAGAAGCATCTCAAGATATTTCCTTTCTCATTCCTTTCTGTGTGATAGACGGAGCCCTATTCTACAATTAAAGACTGCTACAGTGTCTGCTAAAATTAGCCAGTATTTTCTTATTGGGTAAGATTAACTGTTACCAGTCAGATTGATATGGGGGATCTGTTGTGTATTAGATTTTTTACAGTGCTGAAGGATCACCATCACATAGGTATGCTCATGCAATTTCTGTAGCCCATGCTTCTGATGTCTGATGAGCACTGTGAAGAACAGGCTGTTCAAAATTTTACCATTGTTTCCCTTTTTAGTGACCTAAGTTTATCTGCTATTTATATGCTAAACAATACTTTTAGGAAGGCATCCATTCTTTTGCGTACATCTCCAAATCCCAAAAGAGACATTGCCTTTCCTAAAAATTAGTGAGAGCATTTTTTCTGTGTCTTATTGAGAGACACTGACTCACTGAAGATTGCTGATCTCAGTGACATAAAGTTTATTATGCTTTTACTGTCCAGTGACATAAGCGGCACACAATTTCAAAGTATCCATCGGTCCCTAGAGCTGTGTTTTGATATTAAGTAGAGATTAATAATTTAGGTTATATTTTATAAAGTTATTCTGAGTAACAATTTGAAATAAATCAGTACAAATTAAATGTCTTTTGACATCTCCACATTACCTCTAATCCTGTGAGCAGATTAGAGGCCCTTGAGAGTGCAGTTGAAGCTGTAAAGTGGTGAGAAAAATGGGAGGGACTACCAACTGCTAGCTGATCAGTTGTAGTGTAAAGTGGTGAGAAAAGTGGAAGGGACTACCAACTGCCAGCTGATCATTGTAGAATGAAGAGGCCCTATCAGTAGTTCTGCTATAAAGCAAGGACCTCAGATCAGTTGGAACACCAACAAGGTCATGAAGGTACACTTTCCTCAAGAGAGACTGCTGAGACATTTTGAAGAAATGAATTTGAAGAGAAATTGTCTGAGACCAAAGTAAGTTTCTGGCATGTGTTGAGTATTGTAAGACAGGGCACTAGCTGTTCAAGTTTCCAGTAAATGGTTTCTTGTTGTTGTACAGATCAGAGGCAAAGTTTCTTTTAGAAATTTGGTCACCTGAAATGAACAACAATTTCAAAATGAGGGAATATACTCCAGTTTTCATCTTGACATGCTGAGCTACAAAACAGTAAATGCTTTATGTTGGGGAAACTCTGCTAGAGAATTCTTCTCATTTAAAGCATTAGCATATATGTTCCATATCAAATATTATATCCTTGGTGCTGCCATAGTCTAGAAAGATTGTATAAAAATTCAAACTCGGCTAGGAGTAAACGAAGATGTAGCTATTCATAGCTTAATATCATTGAAAGGGTTTCAAAATGCCATGTGCAAGAATATCAGTTGTATTATCCCCAATAAAAACAAAAAGGGCACTATTTTATGTTTCTGATTTCTGCTAATTCCTGGTATGTTTACCTTCCTCTGAAAATCAAAGCCTGAAGCCTTCAACAAAAAAAGACTTGTACTCTCAGGAATTAATAGAAGTACGGGTACATTCTCAGATTTATGATAACAGAAATATTTCTGAAATTCATTTGATACATTTTCTAAGGTAATGAATGAGTTGATCAGAGAGTCAAGATCTATCCGCTTTTTCAGTGTCACATTACTGTTAAATGTCTAATGGCAAGGTCCCACTTTTGTGAAGACATTATGCAGCGCTGATGTCACATTATTCAAACTCCAATACAGGCACTGCCTGAATTAAAATTGGTAAGTGCTTTTTTGTTGGGGTATGAATATGTGAATGTGTCCCACCGAGGATAGAGGAATTGATTTTCTGTAGGGTTTCTTTGATACTTTGACTATCAGGTGGCTTAAATTGGTACAACACTATAAGTATGACATTCCTGTCACTTGATGAATACTGCAACAGAAGGCACTAGCTGTTGTTATTTCAAGTAAGTGCTTTCTTGTTGGGGTACAAATCAGTGTCATTTCTTCTTTAACATTTCTGATCAAGTGCAATAAACTACAATATCATGCTGGGAGATGCACACCAGGCTTCATCCTGACATAAGCACTATATATACTTTCAATACCATATGAGCTTTATATTGGGTTTAACCCTGCTAATATTCTTCACTCTTGAAATGTCCACATCAACAACCATTGCAATCAAGGACAGATGTTTTATAGCTAGCTTTCCTGAGATGTGTAGCGCATTTTAAAATTCCAAAACTTAATGGGGAGAGGGTTAATTTCTTTTAATCAACAAGATATTTTGATTTGCTGCCACAATATCCATACGCCACCCGTTGCTCTTTCTGGTAAGTAAATCAGTAAGTGCTTTCTTGCTGGATTGTGGCTTTATGAACACACCTATCGATAAAAAAAGAGAAAGAAAAAGAATGTTAAGATGTTTCCTTTTTCAAAATGGATCATGTGTGATAGAGGGAGCCCTAGTGTACAAGTAAAAGCTGGTGCAGTTTTGGAATTGAAGAAGAAACAGGTAGCTTTTGCAGAAATGTGTAACAACAGAGTCCTATTTCTCTGAAGGTCTTTTGCCGTACTGCTGCCACTTTATTCATACTCCAATAGAGGCACTACCTGTGTTAAAATTAGTAAGTGCTTTTTTGTTGGTAGGAATATGTGTATGTGACCCACTGAGGAAAGCTGAACAGATCTTCTTAACGGTTTCTTTAAAACTTTGAATATCAGGTGGCCTAAATTGATCCAGTAGTAGAAGTATGATTTCTGTCCCTTGATGAGTACTGCAACAGTAGGCACTAGCTGTTTTTATTTCAAGTAAGTGCTTCCTTGTTGGGGAACAAATCAGAGTTATTTCTTATTTTTGCATTTCATGGCAATGGCAGTAAACTACAATATCAAGCTGTGGAGATCGATACCAGGTTTCAGCCTGACATGAGCAGTATGCTTATCTTCAAAACAGTAAGTGCTTTATGTTGGGGCAAATCCTGCTCAGACATTCTTCACTCTCAAAAATGTATCCATCTATAACTGTGTCCAATGACAAATGTAACATGGCTACTTGTCCTAAAATGTGAGGTTCATTTCAAAATTGTACTACTGAGCTGGGGATGGATTTCTTTTACTCAACTAGATACTTTGATTTGGTGCCACAATATCCATACCCCACCAAATGCACTTTCTAGTAACTAAAGCAGAAAGTGCTTTCCTGATGGGGTATGGATACGTGGAAAACACCCACGAATAACAAAAAAGAAACACAGAAGCATCTCAAGATATTTCCTTTCTCATTCCTCTCTGTGTGATAGACGTGGCCCTATTCTACAAGTATAGACTGCTACAGTGTCTGTTGGGGTACAAATCAGTGTCATTTCTTCTTTAACATTTCTGATCATGTGCAATAAACTACAATATCATGCTGGGGAGATGCACACCAGGCTTCATCCTGACATAAGCACTATATATACTTTCAATACCATATGAGCTTTATATTGGGTTTAACCCAGCTAATATTCTTCACTCTTGAAATGTCCACATCAACAACCATTGCAATCAAGGACAGATATTTTATAGCTAGCTGTCCTGAGATGTGTAGCGCATTTTAAAATTCCTAAACTTAGTGGGGAAAGGGTTAATTTCTTTTAATCAACAAGATATTTTGATTTGCTGCAACATCCATACGCACCAGTTGCTCTTTCTGGTAAGTAAAGCAGTAAGTGCTTTCTTGCTGGACTGTGGCTTTGCGGAACACACCTATCGATAAAAAAAGCGAAAGAAAAAGAATGTTAAGATGTTTCCTTTTTCAAAATGGATCATGTGTGATACAGGGAGACCTAGTGTACAAGTAAAAGCTGGTGCAGTTTTGGGATTGAAGAAGAACAAGATAGCTTTTTCAGAAATGTATAACAACAAAGTCCTATTTCTCTGAAGGTCTTTTGCCGAACTGCTGCCACTTTATTCATACTCCAATAGAGGCACTACCTGTGTTAAAATTAGTAAGTGGTTTTTTGTTGGGGTACGAATATGTGTATGTGACCCACTGAGGAAAGCTGAACAGATCTTCTTAACGGTTTCTTTAAAACTTTGAATATCAGGTGGCCTAAATTGATCCAGTAGTAGAAGTATGATTTCTGTCCCTTGATGAGTACTGCAACAGTAGGCACTAGCTGTTTTTATTTCAAGTAAGTGCTTCCTTGTTGGGGTACAAATCAGAGCTATTTCTTCTTTTCTGCATTTCATGGCAACGGCAGTAAACTACAATATCAAGCTGTGGTGATCGATACCAGGTTTCAGCCTGACATGAGCACTATGCTTATCTTCAAAACAGTAAGTGCTTTATGTTGGGGCAAATCCTGCTCAGACATTCTTCACTCTCGAAAATGTATCCATCTATAACTGTGTCCAATGACAAATGTTACATCGCTACTTGTCCCAAGATGTGAGGTGCATTTCAAAATTGTAAAACTGAGCTGGGGATGGATTTCTTTTACTCAACAAGATACTTTGATTTGGTTCCACACTATCCATACTCCACCAAATGCACTTTCTGGTGACTGAAGCAGTAAGTGCATTCTTGTTGGGGTATGGATACGTGGAAAACACCCACGAATAACAAAACAGAAACACAGAAGCATCTCAAGATATTTCCTTTCTCATTCCTTTCCGTGTGATAAATGGAGCCCTATTCTACAAGTAAAGACTGCTACAGTGTCTGCTTAAATTAGCCAGTATTTTCTTATTGGGTAAGATTAAGTGTTACCAGTCAGATTGATATGTTGGATCTGTTGTGTATTAGATTTTTTTTACAGTGCTGAAGGATCACCATCACATAGGTATGCTCATGCAATTTCTGTAGCCCATGCTTCTGATGTCTGATGAGCACTGTGAAGAACAGGCTGTTAAAAATGTTACCATTGTTTCCCGTTTTAGTGACCTAAGTTTATCTGCTATTTATATGCTAGATGATATTTTTAGGAAGGCATCCATTCTTTTGTGTACATCTCTAAACCAGAAAAGAGAAATTGCCTTTTCTAAAAATTAGTGACAGCATTTTTTTCTGTGTCTAATTGAGAGACTCTGACTCACTGAAGATTGCTGATTTCAGTGACATAACGTTTATTATGCTTTTTACTATCCAGTGACATAAACGGCACACAATTTCAAAGTATCTATCGGTCCCTAGAGCTGTGTTTTGATATTAAGTAGAGATTAATAATTCAGGTTATATTTTTGTAAAGTTATTCTGAGTAACAATTTGAAATAAATCAGTACAAATTAAATGTCTTTTGACATCATCACATTACCTCTAATCCTGTGAGCTGATTAGAGGCCCATGAGTGCAGTTAAAGCTGTAAAGTGGTGAGAAAAATGGAAGGGACTACCAACTGCTAGCTGATCAGTTGAAGGTGTAAAGTGGTGAGAAAAGTGGGAGGGACTACCAACTGCCAGCTGATCATTGTAGAATGAAGAGGCCCTATAAGTAGTTCTGCTATAAAACAAGGACCTCAGATCAGTTGGAACACCAACAAGGACATGAAGGTACACTTTCCTCAAGAGAGACTGCTGAGACATTTTGAAGAAATGAATTTGAAGCGAAATTGTCTGAGGCCAAAGTTAGTTTCTGGCATGTGTTGAGTATTGTAAGACAGAACACTAGCTGTTCAAGTTTCCAGTAAATGGTTTCTTGCTGTTGTTCAGATCAGAGGCAAAGTTTCTTTTAGAAATTTGGTGACCTGAAATGAACAACAATTTCAAAATGAGGGAATATACTCCAGTTTTCATCTTGACATGCTGAGCTACAAAACAGTAAATGCTTTATGTTGGGGAAACTCTGCTAGAGAATTCTTCTCATTTAAAGCATTAGCATATATAACATATATGTTCCATATCAAATATTATATCCTTGGTGCTGCCATAGTCTAGAAAGATTGTATAAAAATTCAAACTCGGCTAGGAGTAAATGAAGATGTAGCTATTTATAGCTTAATAACACTGAAAGGGTTTCAAAATGCCATGTGCAAGAATATGGTATGAATATGTGAATGTGTCCCACCGAGGATAGAGGAATTGATTTTCTGTAGGGTTTCTTTGATTCTTTGACTATCAGGTGGCCTAAATTGGTACAACTCTATAAGTGTGACATTCCTGTCACTTGATGAATACTGCAACAGAAGGCACTAGCTGTTGTTATTTCACGTAAGTGCTTTCTTGTTGGGGAACAAATCAGTGTCATTTCTTTAACATTTCTGATCAAGTGCAATAAACTACAATATCATGCTGGTGAGATGCACACCATGCTTCATATTGACATAAGCACTATATATGCTTTCAATACCATTTGAGCTTCATATTGGGTTTAACCCTGCTAATAATCTTCACTCTTGAAATGTCCACATCCACAACCTTTGCAATCATGGACAGATGTTTTATTGCTGGCTGTCCTGAGATGTGCAGCACATTTTAAAATTTCAAAACTTGGTGGGGAGAGGGTTAATTTCTTTTAATCAACAAGATATTTTGATTTGCTGAGACAATATCCATACGCCACCAATTGCTCTTTCTGGTAAGTAAAGCAGTAAGTGCTTTCTTGCTGGATTGTGGCTTTACTGAACACACCTATCGATAAAAAAAGAGAAAGAAAAAGAATATTAAGATGTTTCCTTTTTCAAAATGGATCATGTGTGATAGAGGGAGCCCTAGTGTACAAGTAAAAGCAGGTGCAGTTTTGGAATTTAAGAAGAAACAGGTAGCTTTTACAGAAATGTGTAACAACAGAGTCCTATTTCTCTGAAGGTCTTTTCCCATACTGCTGCCACTTTATTCATACTCCAATAGAGGCACTACCTCTGTTAAAATTAGTAAGTGCTTTTTTGTTGGGGTAGGAATATGTGTATGTGACCCACTGAGGAAAGCTGAACAGATCTTCCTAACGGTTTCTTTAAAACTTTGAATATCAGGTGGCCTAAATTGATCCTGTAGCAGAAGTATGATTTCTGTCCCTTGACGAGTACTGCAACAGTTGGCACTAGCTGTTTTTTATTTTAAGTAAGTGCTTCCTTGTTGGGGTACAAATCAGAGCTATTTCTTCTTTCTGCATTTCATAGCAATATCAATAAACTACAATATCAAGCTGTGGTGATCGACACCAGGTTTCAGCCTGACATGAGCACTATGCTTATCTTCAAAAGAGTAAGTGCTTTATGTTGGGGCAAATCCTGCTCAGACATTCTTCACTCTCGAAAATGTATCCATCTATAACTGTGTCCAATGACAAGTGTTACATCGCTACTTGTCCCGATAAGTGAGGTGCATTTCAAAATTGTACTACTGAGCTGGGGATGGATTTCTTTTACTCAACAAGATACTTTGATTTGGTGCCACACTATCCATACTCCACCAAATGCACTTTCTGGTAACTAAAGCAGTAAGTGCTTTCTTGTTGGGAATGGATACGTGGAAAACACCCACGAATAACAAAACAGAAACACAGAAGCATCTCAAGATATTTCCTTTCTCATTCCTTTCTGTGTGATAGACGGAGCCCTATTCTACAAGAAAAGACTGCTACAGTGTCTGCTAAAATTAGCCAGTATTTTCTTATTGGGTAAGATTAAGTGTTACCAGTCAGATTGATAAGGGGGATCTGTTGTGTATTAGATTTTTTACAGTGCTGAAGGATCACCATCACATAGGTATGCTCATGCAATTTCTGGAGCTCATGCTTCTGATGTGTGATGAGCACTGTGAAGAACAGGCTGTTCAAAATGTTACCATTGTTTCCCTTTTTAGTGACCTAAGCTTATCTGCTATTTATATGCTAGATGATACTTTTAGGAAGGCATCCATTCTTTTGCGTACATCTCCAAACCCCAAAAGAGACATTGCCTTTCCTAAAAATTAGTGAGAGCATTTTTTTCTGTGTCTTATTGACAGACTCTGACTCACTGAAGATTGCTGATCTCAGTGACATAAAGTTTATTATTCTTTTGCTATCCAGTGACATAAGCGGCACACAATTTCAAGGTATCTATAGGTCCCTAGAGCTGTGTTTTGATATTACGTAGAGATTAATAATTTAGGTTATATTTTTATAAAGTTATTCTGAGTAACAATTTGAAATAAATCAGTACAACTTAAATGTCTTTTGACATCTCCACATTACCTCTAATCCTGTGAGCAGATTAGAGGCCCTTGAGAGTGCAGTTGAAGCTGTAAAGTGGTGAGAAAATTGGGAGGGACTACCAACTGCTGGGGCAAATCCTGCTCAGACATTCTTCACTCTCGAAAATGTATCCATCTATAACTGTGTCCAATGACAAATGTTACATGGCTACTTGACCCAAGATGTGAGGTGCATTTCAAAATTGTACTACTGAGCTGGGGATGGATTTCTTTTACTCAACTAGATACTTTGATTTGGTGCCACGATATCCATACTCCACCAAATGCACTTTCTGGAAACTAAAGCAGTAAGTGCTTTCTTGTTGGGGTATGGATACGTGGAAAACACCCACGAATAACAAAAAAGAAACATAGAAGCATCTCAAGATATTTCCTTTCTCATTCCTTTCTGTGTGATAGATGTGGCCCTATTCTACAAGTAAAGACTGCTACAGTGTCTGTTGGGGTACAAATCAGTGTCATTTCTTCTTTAACATTTCTGAACATGTGCAATAAACTACAATATCATGCTGGGGAGATGCACACCAGGCTTCATCCTGACATAAGCACTATATATACTTTCAATACCATATGAGCTTTATATTGGGTTTAACCCTGCTAATATTCTTCTCTCTTGAAATGTCCACATCAATAACCATTGCAATCAAGGACAGATATTTTATAGCTAGCTGTCCTGAGATGTGTAGCGCATTTTAAAATTCCAAAACTTAGTGGGGAGAGGGTTAATTTCTTTTAATCAACAAGATATTTTGATTTGCTGCCACAATATCCATACGCCACCAGTTGCTCTTTCTGGTAAGTAAAGCAGTAAGTGCTTTCTTGCTGGATTGTGGCTTTGCGGAACACACCTATCGATAAAAAAAGAGAAAGAAAAAGAATGTTAAGATGTTTCCTTTTCCAAAATGGATCATGAGTGATAGAGGGAGCCCTAGTGTACAAGTAAAAGCTGGCGAAGTTTTGGAATTGAAGAAGAAAAAGATAGCTTTTTCAGAAATGTATAACAACAAAGTCCTATTTCTCTGAAGGTCTATTGCCGTACTGCTGCCACTTTATTCATACTCCAATAGAGGCACTACCTGTGTTAAAATTAGTAAGTGGTTTTAGTTGGGGTAGGAATATGTGTATGTGACCCACTGAGGAAAGCTGAACAGATCTTCTTAACGGTTTCTTTAAAACTTTGAATATCAGGTGGCCTAAATTGATCCAGTAGTAGAAGTTTGATTTCTGTCCCTTGATGAGTACTGCAACAGTAGGCACTAGCTGTTTTTATTTCAAGAAAGTGCTTCCTTGTTGGGGTACAAATCAGAGCTATTTCTTCTTTCTGCATTTCATTTCAAGCAGTAAACTACAATATCAAGCTGTGGTGATCGATACCAGGTTTCAGCCTGACATGAGCACTATGCTTATCTTCAAAACAGTAAGTGCTTTATGTTGGGGCAAATCCTGCTCAGACATTCTTCACTCTCGAAAATGTATCCATCTATAACTGTGTCCAATGACAAATGTTACATCGCTACTTGTCCCAAGATGTGAGGTGCATTTCAAAATTGTAAAACTGAGCTGGGGATGGATTTCTTTTACTCAACAAGATACTTTGATTTGGTGCCACACTATCCATACTCCACCAAATGCACTTTCTGGTAACTAAAGCAGTAAGTTTCTTTTAGAAATTTGGTCACCTGAAATGAACAACAATTTCAAAATGAGGGAATATACTCCAGTTTTCATCTTGACATGCTGAGCTACAAAACAGTAAATGCTTTATGTTGGAGAAACTCTGCTAGAGAATTCTTCTCATTTAAAGCATTAGCATATATGTTCCATATCAAATATTATATCCTTGGTGCTGCCATAGTCTAGAAAGATTGTAAAAAAATTCAAACTCGGCTCGGAGTAAACGAAGATGTAGCTATTTATAGCTTAATATCACTGAAAGGGTTTCAAAATGCCATGTGCAAGAATATCAGTTGTATTATCCCTAATAAAAACAAAAGGGCACTATTTTATGTTTCTTATTTCTGCTAATTCCTGGTATGTTTACCTTCCTCTGAAAATCAAAGCCTGAAGCCTTTAACAAAAAAAGACTTGTACTCTCAGGAATTAATAGAAGTACGAGGACATTCTCAGATTTATGATAGCAGAAATATTTCTGAAATTCATTTGATAGATTTTCTAAGGTAATGAATGAGTTGATCAGAGAGTCAAGATCTATCCGCTTTAACTGTGGCACATTACTATCCAATGAGTAATGGTAAGGTCCCACTTTTGTGAAGACATTATGCAGCGCTGATGTCACATTATTCAAACTCCAATAAAGGCACTGACTGAATTAAAATTGGTAAGTGCTTTTTGTTGGGGTATGAATATTGTGAATGTGTCCCACCGAGGATAGAGGAATTGATTTTCTGTAGGGTTTCTTTGATACTTTGACTATCAGGTGGCTTAAATTGGTACAACACTATAAGTATGACATTCCTGTCACTTGATGAATACTGCAACAGAAGGCACTAGCTGTTGTTATTTCAAGTAAGAGCTTTCTTGTTGGGGTACAAATCAGTGTCATTTCTTCTTTAACATTTCTGATCAAGTGCAATAAACGGCAATATCATGCTGGGGAGATGCACACCAGGCTTCATCCTGACATAAGCACTATATATACTTTCAATACCATATGAGCTTTATATTGGGTTTAACCCTGCTAATATTCTTCACTCTTGAAATGTCCACATCAACAACCATTGCAATCAAGGACAAATGTTTTATTGCTAGCTGTCCTGAGATGTGTAGCGCATTTTAAAATTCAAAAACTTAGTGGGGAGAGGGTTAATTTCTTTTAATCAACAAGATATTTTGATTTGCTGCCACAATATCCATACGCCACCAATTGCTCTTTCTGGTAAGTAAAGCAGTAAGTGCTTTCTTGCTGGATTGTTTCTTTGCGGAACATACCTATCGATAAAAAGAGAAAGAAAAGAATATTAAGATGTTTCCTTTTCAAAATGGATCATGTGTGATACAGGGAGCCCTAGTGTACAAGTAAAAGCTGGTGCAGTTTTGGAATTGAAGAAGAAACAGGTAGCTTTTCAGAAATGTGTAACAACAGAGTCCTATTTCTCTGAAGGTCTTTTGCCTTACTGCTGCCACTTTATTCATACTCCAATAGAGTCACTACCTGTGTTAAAATTAGTAAGTGCTTTTTGTTGGGGTAGGAATATGTGAATGTCCCACCGAGGATAGAGGGACTGCTTTTCTGTAGGGTTTCTTTGATACTTTGACTATCAGGTGGCTTAAATTGGTTCAACACTATAAGTATGACATTCCTGTCACTTGATGAATCCTGCAACAGAAGGCACTAGCTGTTGTTATTTCAAGTAAGTGTTTTCTTGTTGGGGTACAAATCAGTGTCATTTCTTCTTTAACATTTCTGATCAAGTGCAATAAACTACAATATCATGCTGGGAGATGCACACCAGGCTTCATCCTGACATAAGCACTATATATACTTTCAATACCATATGAGCTTTATATTGGGTTTAACCCTGCTAATATTCTTCACTCTTGAAATGTCCACATCAACAACCATTGCAATCAAGGACAGATGTTTTATAGCTAGCTGTCCTGAGATGTGTAGCGCATTTTAAAATTCCAAAACTTAGTGGGGAGAGGGTTAATTTCTTTTAATCAACAAGATATTTTGATTTGCTGCCACAATATCCATACGCCACCAGTTGCTCTTTCTGGTAAGTAAAGCAGTAAGTGCTTTCTTGCTGGATTGTTTCTTTGCGGAACACACCTATCGATAAAAAAAGAGAAAGAAAAAGAATGTTAAGATGTTTCCTTTTTCAAAATGGATCATGTTTGATAGAGGGAGCCCTAGTGTTCAGGTAAAAGCTGGTGCAGTTTTAGAATCAGAGCTCATTTAAAGCATTAGCATATATGTTCCATATCAAATATTATATCCTTGGTGCTGCCATAGTCTAGAAAGATTGTATAAAAATTCAAACTCGGCTAGGAGTAAACGAAGATGTAGCTATTTATAGCTTAATATCACTGAAAGGGTTTCAAAATGACATGTGCAAGAATATCAGTTGTATTATCCCCAATAAAAACAAAAGGGCACTATTTTATGTTTCTGATTTCTGCTAATTCCTGGTATGTTTACCTTCCTCCTGAAAATCAAAGCCTGAAGCATTCAACAAAAAAAGACTTGTACTCTCAGGAATTAATAGAAGTATCGAAGACATTCTCAGATTTATGATAGCAGAAATATTTCTGAAATTCTTTTGATAGATTTTCTAAGGTAATGAATGAGTTGATCAGAGAGTCAAGATCTATCCGCTTTTACAGTGGCACATTACTATCCAATGTGTAATGGCAAGGTCCCACTTTTGTGAAGACATTATGCAGCGCTGATGTCACATTATTCAAACTCCAATACAGGCACTGCCTGAATTAAAATTGGTAAGTGCTTTTTGTTGGGGTATGAATATGTGAATGTGTCCCACCGAGGATAGAGGAATTGATTTTCTGTAGGGTTTCTTTGATACTTTGACTATCAGGTGGCTTAAATTGGTACAACACTATAAGTATGACATTCCTGTCACTTGATGAATACTGCAACAGAAGGCACTAGCTGTTGTTATTTCAAGTAAGTGCTTTCTTGTTGGGGTACAAATCAGTGTCATTTCTTCTTTAACATTTCTGATCAAGTGCAATAAATGGCAATATCATGCTGGGGAGATGCACACCAGGCTTCATCCTGACATAAGCACTATATATACTTTCAATACAAAATGAGCTTTATATTGGGTTTGACCCTGCTAATATTCTTCACTCTTGAAATGTCCACATCAACAACCATTGCAATCAAGGACAGATGTTTTATAGCTAGCTGTCCTGAGATGTGTAGCGCATTTTAAAATTCCAAAACTTAGTGGGGAGAGGGTTAATTTCTTTTAATCAACAAGATATTTTGATTTGCTGCCACAATATCCATACGCCACCAATTGCTCTTTCTGGTAAGTAAAGCAGTAAGTGCTTTCTTGCTGGATTGTTTCTTTGTGGAACATACCTATCGATAAAAAAAGAGAAAGAAAAAGAATATTAAGATGTTTCCTTTTTCAAAATGGATCATGTGTGATAGAGGGAGCCCTAGTGTACAAGTAAAAGCTGGTGCAGTTTTGGAATTGAAGAAGAAACAGGTAGCTTTTTCAGAAATGTGTAACAACAGAGTCCTATTTCTCTGAAGGTCTTTTGCCGTACTGCTGCCACTTTATTCATACTCCAATAGAGGCACTACCTGTGTTAAAATTAGTAAGTGCTTTTTTGTTGGGGTAGGAATATGTGAATGTGTCCCACCGAGGATAGAGGGACTGCTTTTCTGTAGGGTTTCTTTGATACTTTGACTATCAGGTGGCTTAAATTGGTTCAACACTATAAGTATGACATTCCTGTCACTTGATGAATACTGCAACAGAAGGCACAAGCTGTTGTTATTTCAAGTAAGTGCTTTCTTGTTGGGATACAAATCAGTGTCATTTCTTCTTTAACATTTCTGATCAAGTGCAATAAACTACAATATCATGCTGGGGAGATGCACACCAGGCTTCATCCTGACATAAGCACTATATATACTTTCAATACCATATGAGCTTTATATTGGGTTTAACCCTGCTAATATTCTTCACTCTTGAAATGTCCACCTCAACAACCATTGCAATCAAGGACAGATATTTTATAGCTAGCTGTCCTGAGATGTGTAGCGCATTTTAAAATTCCAAAACTTAGTGGGGAGAGGGTTAATTTCTTTTAATCAACAAGATATTTTGATTTGCTGCCACAATATCCATACGCCACCAGTTGCTCTTTCTGGTAAGTAAAGCGTAAGTGCTTTCTTGCTGGATTGTTTCTTTGCGGAACACACCTATCGATAAAAAAAGAGAAAGAAAAAGAATGTTAAGATGTTTCCTTTTTCAAAATGGATCATGTTTGATAGAGGGAGCCCTAGTGTTCAGGTAAAAGCTGGTGCAGTTTTAGAATTGAAGAAGAAAAAGGTAGCTTTTTCAGAAATGTGTAACAACAGAGTCCTATTTCTCTGAAGGTCTTTTGCCGTACTGCTGCCACTTTATTCATACTCCAATAGAGGCACTACCTGTGTTAAAATTAGTAAGTGCTTTTTAGTTGGGGTAGGAATATGTGTATGTGACCCACTGAGGAAAGCTGAACAGATCTTCTTAACGGTTTCTTTAAAACTTTGAATACCAGGCGGCCTAAATTGATCCAGTAGGAGAAGTATGATTTCTGTCCCTTGATGAGTACTGCAACAGTAGGCACTAGCTGTTTTTATTTCAAATAAGTGCTTTCTTGTTGGGGTACAAATCAGAGCTATTTCTTCTTTCTGCATTTCATGGCAATGGCAGTAAACTACAATATCAAGCTGTGGTGATCGATATCAGGTTTCAGCCTGACATGAGCACTATGCTTAACTTCAAAACAGTAAGTGCTTTATGTTGGGGCAAATCCTGCTCAGACATTCTTCACTCTCGAAAATGTATCCATCTATAACTGTGTCCAATGACAAATGTTACATCGCTACTTGTCCCAAGATGTGAGGTGCATTTCAAAATTGTAAAACTGAGCTGGGGATGGATTTCTTTTACTCAACAAGATACTTTGATTTGGTGCCACACTATCCATACTCCACCAAATGCACTTTCTGGTAACTAAAGCAGTAAGTGCTTTCTTGTTGGGGTATGGATACTTGGAAAACACCCACGAATAACAAAACAGAAACACAGATGCATCTCAAGATATTTCCTTTCTCATTCCTTTCTGTGTCATAGACGGAGCCCTATTATACAAGTAAGGACTGCTACAGTGTCTGCTAAAATTAGCCAGTATTTTCTTATTGGGTAAGATTAACTGTTACCAGTCAGATTGATATGGGGGATCTGTTGTGTATTAGATTTTTTACAGTGCTGAATGATCACCATCACATAGGTATGCTCATGCAATTTCTGTAGCCCATGCTTCTGATGTCTTATGAGCACTGTGAAGAACAGGCTGTTCAAAATGTTACCATTGTTTCCCTTTTTAGTGACCTAAGTTTATCTGCTATTTATATGCTAGTTGATATTTTTAGGAAGGCATCCATTCTTTTGCGTACATCTCCAAACCAGAACAGAGAAATTGCCTTTCCTAAAAATAAATGAAAGCATTTTTTTCTGTTTCTTATTGAGAGACTCTGACTCACTGAATATTGCTGATCTCAGTGACATAAAGTTTATTATGCTTTTACTATCCAGTGACATAAGCGGCACACAATTTCAAACTATCTATCGGTCCCTAGAGCTGTGTTTTGATATTAAGTAGAGATTAATAATTTAGGTTATATTTTTATAAACTTTTTATGAGTAACAATTTGAAATAAATCAGTACAAATTAAATGTCTTTTGACATCTCCACATTACCTCTAATCCTGTGAGGTGATTAGAGGCCCATGAGTGCAGTTAAAGCTGTAAAGTGGTGAGAAAAATGGGAGGGACTACCAACTGCTAGCTGATCAGTTGAAGGTGTAAAGTGGTGAGAAAAGTGGGAGAGACTACCAACTGCCAGCTGATCATTGTAGAATGAAGAGGCCCTATAAGTAGTTCTGCTATAAAACAAGGACCTCAGATCAGTTGGAACACCATCAAGGTCATGAAGGTACACTTTCCTCAAGAGAGACTGCTGAGACATTTTGAAGAAATGAATTTGAAGCGAAATTGTCTGAGGCCAAAGTTAGTTTCTGGCATGTGTTGAGTATTGTAAGACAGAACACTAGCTGTTCAAGTTTCCAGTAAATGGTTTCTTGCTGTTGTACAGATCAGAGGCAAAGTTTCTTTTAGAAATTTGGTCACCTGAAATGAACAACAATTTCAAAATGAGGGAATATACTCCAGTTTTCATCTTGACATGCTGAGCTACAAAACAGTAAATGCTTAATGTTGGGGAAACTCTGCTAGAGAATTCTTCTCATTTAAAGCATTAGCATATATAACATATATGTTCCATATCAAATATTATATCCTTGGTGCTGCCATAGTCTAGAAAGATTGTATAAAAATTCAAACTCGGCTAGGAGTAACGAAGATGTAGCTATTTATAGCTTAATATCACTGAAAGGGTTTCAAAATGCCATGTGCAAGAATATCAGTTGTATTATCCCCAATAAAAACAAAAGGGCACTATTTTATGTTTCTGATTTCTGCTAATTCCTGGTATGTTTACCTTCCTCTGAAAATCAAAGCCTTCAACAAAAAAGGCTTGTACTCTCAGGAATTAATAGAAGTACGGAGATATTCTCAGATTTATGATAGCAGAAATATTTCTGAAATTAATTTGATAGATTTTCTAAGGTAATGAATGAGTTGATCAGAGAGTCAAGATCTATCCCCTTTTACAGTGGCACATTACTATCCAATGTCTAATGGCAAGGTCCCATTTTTGTGAAGACATTATGCAGCGCTGATGTCACATTATTCAAACTCCAATACAGGCACTGCCTGAATTAAAATTGGTAAGTGCTTTTTGTTGGGGTATGAATATGTGAATGTGTCCCACCGAGGATAGAGGAATTGATTTTCTTTAGGGTTTCTTTGATACTTTGACTATCAGGTGGCTTAAATTGGTACAACACTATAAGTATGACATTCCTGTCACTTGATGAATACTGCAACAGAAGGCACTAGCTGTTGTTATTTCAAGTAAGTGCTTTCTTGTTGGGGTACAAATCAGTGTCATTTCTTCTTTAACATTTCTGATCAAGTGCAATAAACTACAATATCATGCTGGGGAGATGCACACAGGCTTCATCCTGACATAAGCACTATATATACTTTCAATTCCATATGAGCTTTATATTGGGTTTAACCTGCTAATATTCTTGACTCTTGAAATGTCACATCAATAACCACTGCAATCAAGGACAGATATTTTATAGCTAGCTGTCCTGAGATGTGTAGCACATTTTAAAATTCCAAAACTTAGTGGGGAGAGGGTTAATTTCTTTTAATCAACAAGATATTTTGATTTGCTGCCACAATATCCATACGCCACCAGTTGCTCTTTCTGGTAAGTAAAGCAGTAAGTGCTTTCTTGCTGGATTGTGGCTTTGGGGAACACACCTATCGATAAAAAAAGAGAAAGAAAAAGAATGTTAAGATGTTTCCTTTTTCAAAATGGATCATGTGTGATAGAGGGAGCCCTAGTGTACAAGTAAAAGCTGGCGCAGTTTTGGAATTGAAGAAAAAAAAGGTAGCTTTTTCAGAAATGTGTAACAACAGAGTCCTATTTCTCTGAAGGTCTTTTGCCGTACTGCGGCCACTTTATTCATACTCCAATAGAGGCACTACCTGTGTTAAAATTAGTAAGTGCTTTTTTGTTGGGGTAGGAATATGTGTATGTGACCCACTGAGGAAAACTGAACAGATCTTCTTAACGGTTTCTTTAAAGCTTTGAATATCAGGTGGCCTAAATCGATCCAGTAGTAGAAGTATGATTTCTGTCCCTTGATGAGTACTGCAACAGTAGGCACTAGCTGTTTTTATTTCAAGAAAGTGCTTCCTTGTTGGGGTACAAATCAGAGCTATTTCTTCTTTCTGCATTTCATGGCAACGGCAGTAAACTACAATATCAAGCTGTGGTGATCGATACCAGGTTTCAGCCTGACATGAGCACTATGCTTATCTTCAAAACAGTAAGTGCTTTATGTTGGGGCAAATCCTGCTCAGACATTCTTCACTCTCGAAAATGTATCCATCTATAACTGTGTCCAATGACAAATGTTACATCGCTACTTGTCCCAAGATGTGAGTTGCATTTCAAAATTGTAAAACTGAACTGGGGATGGATTTCTTTTACTCAACAAGATACTTTGATTTGGTGCCACACTATCCATACTCCACCAAATGCACTTTCTGGTAACTGAAGCAGTAAGTGCATTCTTGTTGGGGTATGGATACGTGGAAAACACCCACGAATAACAAAACAGAAACACAGAAGCATCTCAAGATATTTCCTTTCTCATTCCTTTCTGTGTGATAGACGGAGCCCTAATCTACAAGTAAAGACTGCTACAGTGTCTGCTAAAATTAGCCAGTATTTTCTTATTGGGTAAGATTAAGTGTTACCAGTCAGATTGATATGGGGGATCTGTTGTGTATTAGATTTTTTACAGTGCTGAAGGATCACCATCACATAGGTATGCTCATGCAATTTCTGTAGCCCATGCTTCTGATGTCTGATGAGCACTGTGAAGAACAGGCTGTTCAAAATGTTACCATTGTTTCCCTTTTTAGTGACCTAAGTTTATCTGCTATTTATATGCTAGATGATATTTTTAGGAAGGCATCCATTCTTTTACGTACATCTCTAAACCAGAAAAGAGAAATTGCCTTTCCTAAAAATTAGTGAGAGCATTTTTTTCTGTGTCTTATTGAGAGACTCTGACTCACTGAAGATTTCTGATCCAAGTGACATAATGTTTATTATGCTTTTACTATCCAGTGACATAAACGGCACACATTTTCAAAGTATCTATCGGTCCCTAGAGCTGTGTTTTGATATTAAGTAGAGATTAATAATTCAGATTATATTTTTGTAAAGTTATTCTGAGTAACAATTTGGAATAAATCAGTACAAATTAAATGTCTTTTGACATCATCACATTACCTCTAATCCTGTGAGCTGAATAGAGGCCCATGAGTGCAGTTAAAGCTGTAAAGTGGTGAGAAAAATGGGAGGGACAACCAACTGCTAGCTGATCAGTTGATGGTGTAAAGTGGTGAGAAAAGTGAGAGGGACTACCAACTGCCAGCTGATCATTGTAGAATGAAGAGGCCCTATAAGTAGTTCAGCTATAAAACAATGACCTCAGATCAGTTGGAACACCAACAAGGTCATGAAGGTACACTTTCCTCAAGAGAGACTGCTGAGACATTTTGAAGAAATGAATTTGAAGCAAAATTGTCTGAGGCCAAAGTTAGTTTCTGGCATGTGTTGAGTATTGTAAGACAGAACACTAGCTGTTCAAGTTTCCAGTAAATGGTTTCTTGCTGTTGTACTGATCAGAGGCAAAGTTTCTTTTAGAAATTTGGTCACCTGAAATGAACAACAATTTCAAAATGAGGGAATATACTCCAGTTTTCATCTTGACATGCTGAGCTACAAAACAGTAAATGCTTTATGTTGGGGAAACTCTGCTAGAGAATTCTTCTCATTTAAAGCATTAGCATATATAACATATATGTTCCATATCAAATATTATATCCTTGGTGCTGCCATAGTCTAGAAAGATTGTATAAAAATTCAAACTCGGCTAGGAGTAAATGAAGATGTAGCTATTTATAGCTTAATAACACTGAAAGGGTTTCAAAATGCCATGTGCAAGAATATGGTATGAATATGTGAATGTGTCCCACCGAGGATAGTCGAATAGATTTTCTGTAGGGTTTCTTTGATACTTTGACTATCAGGTGGCCTAAATTGGTACAACACTTTAAGTATGACATTCCTGTCACTTGATGAATACTGCAACAGAAGGCGCTAGCTGTTGTTATTTCAAATAAGTGCTTTCTTGTTGGGGAACAAATCAGTGTCATTTCTTTAACATTTCTGATCAAGTGCAATAAACTACAATATCATGCTGGTGAGATGCACACCAGGCTTCATATTGACATAAGCACTATATGTACTTTCAATACCATTTGAGCTTCTTATTGGGTTTAACCCTGCTAATAATCTTCACTCTTGAAATGTCCACATCCACAACCTTTGCAATCAAGGACAGATGTTTTATTGCTAGCTGTCCTGAGATGTGTAGCACATTTTAAAATTCAAAAACTTGGTGGGAAGCGGGTTAATTTCTTTTAATCAACAAGATATTTTGATTTGCTGCCACAATATGCATACGCCACCAATTGCTCTTTCTGGTAAGTAAAGCAGTAAGTGCTTTCTTGCTGGATTGTGGCTTTGAGGAACACACCTATCGATAAAAAAAGAGGAAGAAAAAGAATATTAAGATGTTTCCTTTTTCAAAATGGATCATGTGTGATAGAGGGAGCCCTAGTGTACAAGTAAAAGCTGGTACAGTTTTGGAATTGAAGAAGAAACAGGTAGCTTTTTCAGAAATGTGTAACAACAGAGTCATATTTCTCTAAAGGTCTTTTGCCTTACTGCTGCCACTTTATTCATACTCCAATAGAGGCAGTACCTGTGTTAAAATTAGTAAGTGCTTTTTTGTTAGGGTAGAAATATGTGTATGTGACCCACTGAGCAAAGCTGAACAGATCTTCTTAACGGTTTCTTTAAAACTTTGAATATCAGGTGGCCTAAATTGATCCAGTAGTAGAAGTATGATTTCTGTCCCTTGATGAGTACTGCAACAGTAGGCACTAGCTGTTTTTATTTTAAGTAAGTGCTTCCTTGTTGGGGTACAAATCAGAGCTATTTCTTCTTTCTGCATTTCATGGCAATGGCAGTAAACTACAATATCAAGCTGTGGTGATCGATACCAGGTTTCAGCCTGACATGAGCACTATGCTTATCTTCAAAACAGTAAGTGCTTTATGTTGGGCAAATCCTGCTCAGACATTATTCACTCTCGAAAATGTATCCATCTATAACTGTCCAATGACAAGTGTTACATCGCTACTTGTCCCGAGAAGTGAGGTGCATTTCAAAATTTTACTACTGAGCTGGGGATGGATTTCTTTTACTCAACAAGATTCTTTGATTTGGTGCCACTATATCCATACTCCACCAAATGCACTTTCTGGTATCTAAAGCAGTAAGTGCTTTCTTGTTGGGGAATGGATAAGTGGAAAACACCCACGAATAACAAAACAGAAACACAGAAGCATCACAAGATATTTCCTTTCTCATTCCTTTCTGTGTGATAGACGGAGCCCTATTCTATAAGAAAAGACTGCTTCAGTGTCTGCTAACATTAGCCAGTATTTTCTTATTTAGTAAGATTAAG
Source organism: Neoceratodus forsteri (assembly GCA_016271365.2). NCBI lineage: Eukaryota > Metazoa > Chordata > Ceratodontiformes > Ceratodontidae > Neoceratodus > Neoceratodus forsteri. The sequence goes on from CM028129.1 coordinate 7,391,691, forward strand.
TGTTACCAGTCAGATTGATATGAGGGATCTGTTGTGTATTAGATTTTTTACAGTGCTGAAGGATCACCATCACATAGGTATGCTCATGCAATTTCTGTAGCCCATGCTTCTGATGTCTAATGAGCACTGTGAAGAACAGGCTGTTCAAAATGTTACCATTGTTTCCCTTTTTAGTGACTTAAGTTTATTTGCTATTTATATGCTAGATGATACTTTTAGGAAGGCATCCATTCTTTTGCATACATCTCCAAACCCCAAAAGAGAAATTGCCTTTCCTAAAAATTAGTGAGAGCATTTTTTTCTGTGTCTTATTGAGAGACTCTGACTCACTGAAGATTGCTGATCTCAGTGACATAACGTTTATTATGCTTTTACTATCCAGTGACATAAATGGCACACAATTTCAAAGTATCTATCGGTCCCGAGAACAGTGTTTTGGTATTAAGTAGAGATTAATAATTCAGGTAATATTTTTGTAAAGTTATTCTGAGTAACAATTTGAAATAAATCAGTACAAATTAAATATCTTTTGACATCATCACATTACCTCTAATCCTGTGAGCAGATTAGAGGCCCTTGAGAGTGCAGTTGAAGCTGTAAAGTGGTGAGAAAATTGGGAGGGACTACCAACTGCTAGCTGTTCAGTTGAAGGTGTAAAGTGGTGAGAAAAGTGGGAGGGACTACCAACTGCCAGCTGATCATTGTAGAATGAAGAGGCCCTATCAGTAGTTCTGCTATAAAACAAGGACCTCAGATCAGTTGGAACACCAACAAGGTCATGAAGGTACACTTTCCTCAAGAGAGACTGCTGAGACATTTTGAAGAAATGAATTTGAAGAGAAATTGTCTGAGACCAAAGTAAGTTTCTGGCATTGTGTTGAGTATTGTAAGACAGGGCACTAGCTGTTCAAGTTTCCAGTAAATGGTTTCTTGTTGTTGTACAGATCAGAGGCAAAATTTCTTTTAGAAATTTGGTCACCTGAAATGAACAACAATTTCAAAATGAGGGAATATACTCCAGTTTTCATCTTGACATGCTGAGCTACAAAACAGTAAATGCTTTATGTTGGGGAAACTCTGCTAGATAATTGTTCTCATTTAAAGCATTAGCATATATGTTCCATATCAAATATTATATCCTTGGTGCAGCCATAGTCTAGAAAGATTGTATAAAAATTCAAACTCAGCTAGGAGTAAACGAAGATGTAGATATTTATAGCTTAATATCACTGAAAGGGTTTCAAAATGACATGTGCAAGAATATCAGTTGTATTATCCCCAATAAAAACAAAACGGCACTATTTTATGTTTCTGATTTCTGCTCATTCCTGTTATGTTTACCTTCCTCTGAAAATCAAAGCCTGAAGCCTTCAACAAAAAAGACTTGTACTCTCAGGAATTAATAGAAGTACGGGGACATTCTCAGATTTATGATAGCAGAAATATTTCTGAAATTCATTTGATAGATTTTCTAAGGTAATGAATGAGTTGATCAGAGAGTCAAGATCTATCCGCTTTTACAGTGGCACATTACTATCCAATGCAATGGCAAGGTCCCACTTTTGTGAAGACATTATGTTGCACTGATGTCACATTATTCAAACTCCAATACAGGCACTGCCTGAATTAAAATCGGTAAGTGCTTTTTGTTGGGGTATGAATATGTGAATGTGTCCCACCGAGGATAGAGGAATTGATTTTCTGTAGGCTTTCTTTGATTCTTTGACTATCAGGTGGCCTAAATTGGTACAACACTATAAGTATTACATTCCTGTCACTTGATGAATACTGCAACAGAAGGCACTAGCTGTTGTTATTTTACATAAGTGCTTTCTTGTTGGGGAACAAATCAGTGTCATTTCTTTAACATTTCTGATCAAGAGCAATGAACTACAATATCATGCTGGTGAGATGCACACCAGGCTTCATCCTGACATAAGCACTACATATATTTTCAATACCATTTGAGCTTCATATTGGGTTTAACCCTGCTAATAATCTTCACTCTTTAAATGTCCACATCAGCAACCTTTGCAATCAAGGACAGATGTTTTATTGCTAGCTGTCCTGAGATGTGTAGCGCATTTTAAAATTCCAAAACTTAGTGGGCAGAGGGTTAATTTCTTTTAATCAACAAGATATTTTGATTTGCTGCCACAATATCCATACGCCACCAGTTGCTCTTTCTGATAAGTAAAGCAGTAAGTGCTTTCTTGCAGGATTGTGGCTTTGCGGAACACACCTATCGATAAAAAAAGAGAAAGAAAAAGAATGTTAAGATGTTTCCTTTTTCAAAATGGATCATGTGTGATAGAGGGAGCCCTAGTGTACAAGTAAAAGCTGGTGCAGTTTTGGAATTGAAGAAGAAAAAGATAGCTTTTTCAGAAATGTATGACACCAAAGCCCTATTTCTCTGAAGGTCTTTTGCCGTACTGCTGCCACTTTATTCATACTCCAACAGAGGCACTACCTGTGTTAAAATTAGTAAGTGCTTTTTTGTTGGGGTAGGAATATGTGTATGTGACCCACTGAGGAAAGCTGAACAGATCTTCTTAACGGTTTCTTTAAAACTTTGAATATCAGGTGGCCTAAATTGATCCAGTAGTAGAAGTATGATTTCTGTCCCTTGATGAGTACTGCAACAGTAGGCACTAGCTGTTTTTATTTCAAGAAAGTGCTTCCTTGTTGGGGTACAAATCAGAGCTATTTCTTCTTTCTGCATTTCATGGCAACGGCAGTAACCTACAATATCAAGCTGTGCTGATCGATACCAGGTTTCAGCCTGACATGAGCACTATGCTTATCTTCAAAACAGTAAGTGCTTTATGTTGGGCCAAATCCTGCTCAGACATTCTTCACTCTCGAAAATGTATCCATCTATAACTGTGTCCAATGACAAATGTTACATCGCTACTTGTCCCAAGATGTGAGGTGCATTTCAAAATTGTAAAACTGAGCTGGGGATGGATTTCTTTTACTCAACAAGATACTTTGATTTGGTGCCACACTATCCATACTCCACCAAATGCACTTTCTGGTAACTAAAGCAGTAAGTGCTTTCTTGTTGGGGTATGGATACGTGGAAAACACCCACGAATAACAAAACAGAAACACTGAAGCATCTCAAGATATTTCCTTTCTCATTCCTTTCTGTGTGATAGGCGGAGCCCTATTCTACAAGTAAAGACTGCTACAGTGTCTGCTTAAATTTGCCAGTATTTTCTTATTGGGTTAGATTAAGTGTTACCAGTCAGATTGATATGGGGGATCTGTTGTGTATTAGATTTTTTACAGTGCCTAAGGATCACCATCACATAGGTATGCTCATGCAATTTCTGTAGCCCATGCTTCTGATGTCTGATGAGTACTGTGAAGAACAGGCTGTTCAAAATGTTACCATTGTTTCCCTTTTTAGTGACCTAAGTTTATCTGCTATTTATATGCTAGATGATATTTTTAGGAAGGCATCCATTCTTTTGAGTACATCTCTAAACCAGAAAAGAGAAATTGCCTTTCCTAAAAAGTAGTGACAGCATTTTTTTCTGTGTCTTATTGAGAGACTCTGACTCACTGAAGATTGCTGATCTCAGTGACATAACGTTTATTATGCTTTTACTATCCAGTGACATTAACGGCACACAATTTCAAAGTATCTATCGGTCCCTAGAGCTGTGTTTTGATATTAAGTAGAGATTAATAATTCAGGTTATATTTTTGTAAAGTTATTCTGAGTAACAATTTGAAATAAATCAGTACAAATTAAATATCTTTTGACATCATCACATTACCTCTAATCCTGTGAGGTGATTAGAGGCCCATGAGTGCAGTTAAAGCTGTAAAGTGGTGAGAAAAATGGGAGGGACTACCAACTGCTAGCTGATCAGTTGAAGGTGTAAAGTGGTGAGAAAAGTGGGAGAGACTACCAAATGCCAGCTGATCATTGTAGATTGAAGAGGCCCTATAAGTAGTTCTGCTATAAAACAAGGACCTCAGATCAGTTGGAACACCAACAAGGTCATGAAGGTACACTTTCCTCAAGAGAGACTGCTGAGACATTTTGAAGAAATGAATTTGAAGCGAAATTGTCTGAGGCCAAAGTTAGTTTCTGGCATGTGTTGAGTATTGTAAGACAGAACACTAGCTGTTCAAGTTTCCAGTAAATGGTTTTTTGCTGTTGTACAGATCAGAGGCAAAGTTTCTTTTAGAAATTTGGTCACCTGAAATGAACAACAATTTCAAAATGAGGGAATATACTCCAGTTCACAAAAGAAAGGGTCCTACAAGTGCTTGCTAAGCTCAGGGTGGATAAGGCAATGGGACCGGATGGCATACATCCCAGGGTACTTAAGGAGCTAAAGGAGGAACTAGCAGAGCCATTAGCAGAATTGTTTAGTGAGCTCTGAGCACAGAGAGGTCCCAGAAGACTGGAGAAGGCTATGTGATCCCACTCCACAAGAGTGGTAGCAGGGAGGAGGCAGGGAACTACAGACGGTCAGTCTTACCTCAGTAGTGGGCAAGATTATGGAAGCACTCTTAAGGAAAGGATAGTGCAACACCTGGAATCCATAGGAGCACAGGATCCAAGACAGCATGGGTTTACAAAAGGAAGGTCCTGTCAAACTAATCTCATAGATTTCTTTGACTGGGTAACCAGAGTGGTGGACCAGGGGGGAGCAGTTGATGTTGCCTACCTTGACTTCAGCAAAGCTTTTGACACTGTTCCACATAGAAGATTGATAAATAAGCTGGGTAGGCGGGTGGGTCAGAAGTTGGTCAACTGGGTGGCAAACTGGTTGACTGGCAGAAAACAGAGAGTGGTGGTAAATGGTATACAGTCAGAAGAGATGCAAGTCACAAGTGGGTACCTCAGGAATCAGTCCTGGGCCAGTCCTATTCAACATCTTCATTAGTGACCTAGCAGATGGACTAGAGGGTAAGCTTGTCTGTTTGCAGATGACACCAAGATCTGCAACAGAGTAGATGATCCAGATGGGGTGGGCAGAATGAGAAGAGATCTGGATAACTAGCAGAATGGTCAGAAGAGTGGCAACTGGGATTTAATGCAAAGAAGTGCAAAATCATGCACATAGGAAGAGAAACCCTGAAGCCACTTATAGGCTGGGAGGGAGCTAGCAGTCACAAAGGAAGAAAGACTTGGGCATCATCATCACTGATGACCTGAAATCATCAAGCAGACCTCTAAAGCGGTAGGTAAGGCTAGGGGGTGTTAGGTGTATTAGTAGGGGTATCACAAGTCGTAAGAGGGAGGTAATAATCCTCTGTACAAGACATTGGTTAGGGCCCCATCTGGAGTACTGTGTGCAGTATTGGAGGCCACACCTTCACAAGGACATTAACCAAATTGAGGCAGTCCAGAGAAGGGCAACCAAAATGGTGCAGGGACTGCATCAGAAGACATATGAGGACAGATTGTGAGCTCAATATGTATACCCTTGAGCAAAGGAGGGAGAGAGGTGATATAGTCGAGACATTTAAACACCTTAGGGCATAAACAAGGTGAAAGAGTCTAACATGTTTAAATATAAGAAAATAGCAGGACAAGAGGACACAGCATGAGATTAGAGGAGGCATATTAAGGAGAATGTGAGGAAATTATTTTTCACAGAAAGGGTGGTAGATGCATGGAATGGCTTGCACAAAAGTAGTGGCTGAATACAGTGCAGGGCTTCAAACAGGCATGGGATAGGCATAAGGGAGCAATACAAATGACTATGAATAGATAGGTCACTGACATCGCAAAGGCCGATGGCACATTTATAAGGTAGAAAAAGAAATGGGCAGACTGGATGGGCCTTGCGGTCCTTATCTGCCGTCAACTTCTATGTTTCTATGTTTCTATGTTTTCATCTTGACATGCTGAGCTACAAAACAGTAAATGCTTAATGTTGGGGAAACTCTGCTAGAGAATTCTTCTCATTTAAAGCATTAGCATATATAACATATATGTTCCATATCAAATATTATATCCTTGGTGCTGCCATAGTCTAGAAAGATTGTATAAAAATTCAAACTCACTAGGAGTAAACGAAGATGTAGCATTTATAGCTTAATATCACTGAAAGGGTTTCAAATACCATGTGCAAGAATATCAGTTGTATTATCCCCAATAAAAACAAAAGGGCACTATTTTATGTTTCTGATTTCTGCTAATTCCTGGTATGTTTACCTTCCTCTGAAAATCAAAGCCTTCAACAAAAAAGGCTTGTACTCTCAGGAATTAGTAGAAGTATGGAGATATTCTCAGATTTATGATAGCAGAAATATTTCTGAAATTAATTTGATAGATTTTCTAAGGTAATGAATGAGTTGATCAGAGAGTCAAGATCTATCCGCTTTTACAGTGGCACATTACTATCCAATGTCTAATGGCAAGGTCCCATTTTTGTGAAGACATTATGCAGCGCTGATGTCACATTATTCAAACTCCAATACAGGCACTGCCTGAATTAAAATTGGTAAGTGCTTTTTGTTGGGGTATGAATATGTGAATGTGTCCCACCGAGGATAGAGGAATTGATTTTCTTTAGGGTTTCTTTGATACTTTGACTATCAGGTGGCTTAAATTGGTACAACACTATAAGTATCACATTCCTGTCACTTGATGAATACTGCAACAGAAGGCACTAGCTGTTGTTATTTCAAGTAAGTGCTTTCTTGTTGGGGTACAAATCAGTGTCATTTCTTCTTTAACATTTCTGATCAAGTGCAATAAACAACAATATCATGCTGGGGAGATGCACACCAGGCTTCATCCTGACATAAGCACGATATATACTTTCAATTCCATATGAGATTTATATTGGGTTTAACCCTGCTAATATTCTTGACTCTTGAAATGTCCACATCAATAACCATTGCAATCAAGGACAGATATTTTATAGCTAGCTGTCCTGAGATGTGTAGCGCATTTTAAAATTCCAAAACTTAGTGGGGAGAGGTTTAATTTCTTTTAATCAACAATATATTTTGATTTGCTGCCACAATATCCATACGCCACCAGTTGCTCTTTCTGGTAAGTAAAGCAGAAAGTACTTTCGTGCTGGACTGTGGCTTTGTAGAACACACCTATCGATAAAAAAAGAGAAAGAAAAAGAATGTTAAGATGTTTTTCAAAATGGATCATGTGTGATAGAGGGAGCCCTAGTGTACAAGTAAAGCTGCGCAGTTTTGAATTGAAGAAGAAAAGATAGCTTTTTCAGAAAGTGTAACAACAGAGTCCTATTTTTCTGAAGGTCTTTTGACAGTACTGCTGCCACTTTATTCATACTCCAATAGAGGCACTACCTGTGTTAAAATTAGTAAGTGCTTTTTGTTGGGGTAGGAATATGTGTATCATACCACTGAGGAAAACTGAACAGATCTTCAACGGTTTCTTTAAAGCTTTGAATATCAGGTGGCCTAAATTGATCCAGTAGTAGAAGTATGATTTCTGTCCCTTGATGAGTACTGCAACAGTAGGCACTAGCTGTTTTATTTCAAGAAAGTGCTTCCTTGTTGGGGTACAAATCAGAGCTATTTCTTCTTTCTGCATTTCATGGCAACGGCAGTAAACTACAATATCAAGCTGTGGTGATCGATACCAGGTTTCAGCCTGACATGAGCACTATGCTTATCTTCAAAACAGTAAGTGCTTTATGTTGGAGCAAATCCTGCTTAGACATTCTTCACTTTCAAAATGTATCCATCTATATCTGTGTCCAATGACAAATGTTACATCGCTATTTGTCCCAAGATGAGTTGCATTTCAAAATTGTAAAACTGAACTGGGGATGGATTTCTTTTACTCAACAAGATACTTTTGATTTGTGTTACTATTAATCCATACTCCACCAAATGCACTTTCTGGTAACTGAAGCAGTAAGTGCATTCTGTTGGGGTATGGATACGTGAAAACACCCACTATCAACAAAACAGAAACACTGAAGCATCTCAAGATATTTCTTCCCATTCCTTTCTGTGTGATAGACGGGAGCCCTAATCTACAAGAAAGACTGCTACAGTGTCTGCTTAAATTAGCAGTATTTTCTAATTGGGTAAGATTAAGTGTACCAGTCAGATTGATATGGGGATCTGTTGTGTATTAGATTTTTTACAGTGCTGAAGGATCACCATCACATAGGTATGCTCATGCAATTTCTGTAGCCCATGCTTCTGATGTCTGATGAGCACTGTGAAGAACAGGCTGTTAAAAATGTTACCATTGTTTCCCTTTTAGTGACCTAAGTTTATCTTCTATTTATATGCTAGATGATATTTTTAGGAAGGCATCCATTCTTTTGCGTACATCTATAAACCAGAAAAGAGAAATTGCCTTTCCTAAAAATTAGTGAGAGCATTTTTTTCTGTGTCTTATTGAGAGACTCTGACTCACTGAAGATTTCTGATCCAAGGACATAACGTTTATTATGCTTTACTATCCAGTGACATAAACGGCACACAATTTCAAAGTATCTATCGTCCCTAGAGCTGTGTTTTGATATTGCAGAGATTAATAATCTAGATTATATTTTTGTAAAGTTATTCTGAGTAACAATTTGGAATAAATCAGTACAAATTAAATGTCTTTTGACATCATCACATTACCTCTAATCCTGTGAGCTGAATAGAGGCCCATGAGTGCAGTTAAAGCTGTAAAGTGGTGAGAAAAATGGGAGGGACTACCAACTGCTAGCTGATCAGTTGATGGTGTAAAGTGGTGAGAAAAGTGAGAGGGACTACCAACTGCCAGCTGATCATTGTAGAATGAAGAGGCCCTATAAGTAGTTCAGCTATAAAACAATGACCTCAGATCAGTTGGAACACCAACAAGGTCATGAAGGTACACTTCCTCAAGAGAGAGCTGAGACATTTTGAAGAAATGAATTTGAAGCAAAATTGTCTGAGGCCAAAGTTAGTTTCTGGCATGTGTTGAGTATTGTAAGACAGAACACTAGCTGTTCAAGTTTCCAGTAAATGGTTTCCTGCTGTTGTACTGATCAGAGGCAAAGTTTCTTTTAGAAATTTGGTCACCTGAATGAACAACAATTTCAAAATGAGGGAATATACTCTAGTTTTCATCTTGACATGCTGAGCTACCAAACAGTAAATGCTTAATGTTGGGGAAATCTCTGCTAGAGATTCTTCTCATTTAAAACATTAGCATATATATATATATGTTCCATATCAAATATTATATCCTTAGTGCCATAGTCTAGAAAGATTGTATAAAAATTCAAACTCGGCTAGGAGTAAATGAAGATTTGAAGGCATTTATAGCTTAATAACACTGAAAGGGTTTCAAAATGCCATCAGCAAGAATATGGTATGAATATGTAATGTGTCCAATGTTGATAGTCTAATAGATTTTCTGTAGGGTTTCTTTGATACTTTGAACCATCAGGTGGCCTAAATTGGTACAACACTTTAAGCATGACATTCCCTGTCACTTGATGAATACTGCAACAGAAGGCGCTTAGCGGTTGTTATTTCAAATAAGTGCTTTCTTGTTGGGGAACAAATCAGTGTCATTTCTTTAACATTTCTGATCAAGTGCAATAAACTACAATATCATGCTGGTGAGATGCACACCAGGCTTCATATTGACATAAGCACTATATGTACTTTCAATACCATTTGAGCTTCTTATTGGGTTTAACCCTGCTAATAATCTTCACTCTTGAAATGTCCACATCCACAACCTTTGCAATCAAGGACAGATGTTTTATTGCTAGCTGTCCTGAGATGTGTAGCACATTTTAAAATTCAAAAACTTGGTGGGGAGCGGGTTAATTTCTTTTAATCAACAAGATATTTTGATTTGCTGCCACAATATGTATCACGCCACAATTGATCTCTCTGGTAAGTAAAGCAGTAAGTGCTTTTGTTGATTGTGGCTTTGAGGAACACACTTATCGATAAAAAAGAGGAAGAAAAGAATATTAAGATGTTCTTCAAAATGGATCATGTGTGATAGAGGAGCCCCTAGTGTACAAGTAAAAAGCTGGTACAGTTTTGGAATTGAAGAAGAAACAGGTAGCTTTTTCAGAAATGTGTAACAACAGAGTCCTATTTCTCAGAAGGTCTTTTGCCTTACTGCTGCCACTTTATTCATACTCCAATAGAGGCAGTACCTGTGTTAAAATTAGTAAGTGCTTTTTTGTTTGGGTAGGAATATGTGTATGTGACCCACTGAGGAAAGCTGAACAGATCTTCTTAACGGTTTCTTTAAAACTTTGAATATCAGGTGGCCTAAATTGATCCAGTAGTAGAAGTATGATTTCTGTCCCTTGATGAGTACTGCAACAGTAGGCACTAGCTGTTTTTATTTTAAGTAAGTGCTTCCTTGTTGGGGTACAAATCAGAGCTATTTCTTCTTTCTGCATTTCATGGCAATGGCAGTAAACTACAATATCAAGCTGTGGTGATCGATTCCAGGTTTCAGCCTGACATGAGCACAATGCTTATCTTCAAAACAGTAAGTGCTTTATGTTGGGGCAAATCCTGCTCAGACATTCTTCACTCTCGAAAATGTATCCATCTATAACTGTCCAATGACAAGTGTTACATCGCACTTGTCCCGAGAAGTGAGGTGCATTTCAAAATTTTACTACTGAGCTGGGGATGGATTTCTTTTACTCAACAAGATTCTTTGATTTGGTGCCACTATATCCATACTCCACCAAATGCACTTTCTGGTATCTAAAGCAGTAAGTGCTTTCTTGTTGGGGAATGGATAAGTGGAAAACACCCAATATTAAACAAAACAGAAACAACAGAAGCATCACAAGATATTTCTTTCATTCCTTTCTGTGTGATAGACGGAGTCCTATTCTACAAGAAAAAGACTCGTTTCTGTGTTCTAAAATTAGCCAGTATTTTCTTATTTAGTAAGATTAAGTGTTACCAGTCAGATTGATATGAGGGATCTGTTGTGTATTAGATTTTTTACAGTGCTGAAGGATCACCATCACAAAGGTATGTTCATGCAATTTCTGTAGCCCATGCTTCTGATGTCTGATGAGCACTGTGAAGAACAGGCTGTTCAAAATGTTACCATTGTTTCCCTTTTTAGTGACCTCAGTTTATTTGCTATTTATATGCTAGATGATACTTTTAGGAAGGCATCCATTCTTTTGCATACATCTCCAAACCCCAAAAGAGAAATTGCCTTTCCTAAAAATTAGTGAGAGCATTTTTTTCTGTGTCTTATTGAGAGACTCTGACTCACTGAAGATTGCTGATCTCAGTGACATAACGTTTATTATGCTTTTACTATCCAGTGACATAAACGGCTCACAATTTCAAAGTATCTATCGGTCCCGAGAACTGTGTTTTGATATTAAGTAGAGATTAATAATTCAGGTAATATTTTTGTAAAGTTATTCTGAGTAACAATTTGAAATAAATCAGTACAAATTAAATATCTTTTGACATCATCACATTACCTCTAATCCTGTGAGCAGATTAGAGGCCCTTGAGAGTGCAGTTGAAGCTGTAAAGTGGTGAGAAAAATGGGAGGGACTACCAACTGCTAGCTGTTCAGTTGAAGGTGTAAAGTGGTGAGAAAAGTGGGAGGGACTACCAACTGCCAGCTGATCATTGTAGAATGAAGAGGTCCTATCAGTAGTTCTGCTATAAAGAAGGACCTCAGATCAGTTGGAACACCAACAAGGTCATGAAGGTACACTTTCCTCAAGAGAGACTGCTGAGACATTTTGAAGAAATGAATTTGAAGAGAAATTGTCTGAGACCAAAGTAAGTTTCTGGCATGTGTTGAGTATTGTAAGACAGGGCACTAGCTGTTATAGTTTCCAGTAAATGGTTTCTTGTTGTTGTACAGATCAGAGGCAAAGTTTCTTTTAGAAATTTGGTCACCTGAAATGAACAACAATTTCAAAATGAAGGAATATACTCCAGTTTTCATCTTGACATGCTGAGCTACAAAACAGTAAATGCTTTATGTTGGGGAAACTCTGCTAGATAATTCTTCTCATTAAAAGCATTAGCATATATGTTCCATATCAAATATTATATCCTTGGTGCAGCCATAGTCTAGAAAGATTGTATAAAAATTCAAACTCAGCTAGGAGTAAACGAAGATGTAGATATTATAGCTTAATATCACTGAAAGGGTTTAAAATGACACATGCAAGAATATCAGTTGTATTATCCCAATAAAAACAAAAGGGCACTATTTTATGTTTCTGATTTCTGCTAATTCCTGGTATGTTTACCTTCCTCTGAAAATCAAAGCCTGAAGCCTTCAACAAAAAAAGACTTGTACTCTCAGGAATTAATAGAAGTACGGGGACATTCTCAGATTTATGATAGCAGAAATATTTCTGAAATTCATTTGATAGATTTTCTAAGGTAATGAATGAGTTGATCAGAGAGTCAAGATCTATCCGCTTTACAGTGGCACATTACTATCCAATTGCAATGGCAAGGTCCCACTTTGTGAAGACATTATGTTGGCGCTGATGTCACATTATTCGAACTCCAATACAGGCACTGCCTGAATTAAAATCGGTAAGTGCTTTTTGTTGGGGTATGAATATGTGAATGTGTCCCACAGAGGATAGAGGAATTGATTTTCTGTAGGCTTTCTTTGATTCTTTGACTATCAGGTGGCCTAAATTGGTACAACACTATAAGTATTACATCTCTGTCACTTGATGAATACTGCAACAGAAGGCACTAGCTGTTGTTATTTTACATAAGTGCTTTCTTGTTGGGAGAACAAATCAGTGTCATTTCTTTAACATTTCTGATCAAGAGCAATGAATCATAATATCATGCTGGTGAGATGCACACCAGGCTTCATCCTGACATAAGCACTACATATATTTTCAATACCATTTGAGCTTCATATTGGGTTTAACTGCTAAAATATTCACCTTGAAATGTCCACATCAGCAACCTTTGAAATCAAGGACAGATGTTTTATTGCTAGCTGTCCTGAGATGTGTAGCATTTTAAAATTCCAAAACTTAGTGGGAGAGGGTTAATTCTTTAATCAACAAGATATTTTGATTTACTGCCAATATCCATACGCCACCAATTGCTCTTTCTGGTAAGTAAAGCAGTAAGTGCTTCTTGCTGGATTGTTTCTTTGTGGAACATACCTATCGATAAAAAAAGAGAAAGAAAAAGAATATTAAGATGTTTCCTTTTTCAAAATGGATCCTGTGTGATAGAGGGAGCTCTAGTGTACAAGTAAAAGCTGGTGCAGTTTTGGAATTGAAGAAGAAACAGGTAGCTTTTTCAGAAATGTGTAACAACAGAGTCCTATTTCTCTGAAGGTCTTTTGCCGTACTGCTGCCACTTTATTCATACTGCAATGGAGGCACTAATTGTGTTAAAATTAGTAAGTGCTTTTTTGTTGGGGTAGAAATATGTGAATGTGTCCCACCGAGAATAGAAGAATTGATTTTCTGTAGGATTTCTTTGATACTTTGACTATCAGGTGGCCTAAATTGGTACAACACTATAAGTATGACATTCCTGTCACTTGATGAATACTGCAACAGAAGGCACTAGCTGTTGTTATTTTACGAAAGTTCTTTCTTGTTTGGGAACAAATCAGTGTCATTTCTTTAACATTTCTGATTAAGTGCAATAAACTACAATATCATGCTGGTGAGATGCACACCAGGCTTCATCCTGACATAAGCACTATATATCCTTTCAATACCATTTGAGCTTCATATTGGGATTAACCCTGCTAATAATCTTCACTCTTGAAATGTCCACATCAGCAACCTTTGCAATCAAGGACAGATGTTTATTGCTAGCTGTCCTGAGATGTGTAGCGATTTTAAAGTTCCAAACTTAGTGGGAGAGGGTTAATTCTTTTATTCAACAAGATATTTTGATTTGCCACAATATCCATACGCCACCAATTGCTATTTCTGGTAAGTAAAGCAGTAAGTGCTTTCTTGCTTTATGGTTTCTTGTGGAACATACCTATCGACAGCAAAAGAGAAAGAAAAAGAATATTAAGATGTTTCCTTTTCAAAATGAATCATGTGTGATAGAGGGAGCCAGAAAGGTACAAGCAAAAGCTGGCAGTTTCTGAACTGAAGAGAAACAGGTAGCCTTTTCAGAAATGTGTAACAACAGAGTCCTATTTCTCTGAAGGTCTTTGCCATACTGCTGCCACTTTTATTCATACTCCAATAGAGGCACTACCTGCGTGTTAAAATTAGTAAGAGCTTTTTGTTGGGATAGAATATGTAATGTGACCCACTGAAGAAAGCTGAACAGATCTTCTTAACGGTTTCATTAAAACTTTGAATATCAGGTAGGCCAAATTGATACAGTAGTAGAAGTATCATTTCTGTCCTTGATGAGTACTGCAAACAGTAGGCACTAGCTGTTTTATTTCAAGAAAGTGCTTCCTTGCTGGGGTACAAATCAGAGCCATTTCTTCTTGCATTTCATGGGCAACGGCAGTAAACTACAATATCAAGCTGTGCTGATCGACACCGGTTTCAGCCTGACATGAGCACTATGCTCATCTTCAAAACAATCAGTGCTATATGTTAGCAAATCCTCGCTCAGACATTCTCTTCACTTTCGAAATGTATCCATCTATGACTGTGTCCAATGACAAATGTTACATCGCTACTTGTCCCAAGATGTGAGGTGCATTCAAAATTGTAAAACTGAGCTGGGGATGATTTCTTTACTCAAGCTACTTTGATTTAGAGGTTAATAATCTATGCATCCACCAAAGCACTTGGTAAATGAAAGAGAAAGTGCATTCTTGTTGGGTATGGATGCGATAAACCACGAATAACAAAGAAAACCTGAAGCATCTTCAAGATATTTCCTTTCTCATTCCTTTTCTGTGTGATAGATGGAGCCCTAATCTACAAGTAAAGACTGCTACAGTGTCTGCTAAAATTAGCCAGTATTTTCTTATTGGGTAAGATTAAGTGTTACCAGTCAGATTGATATGGGGGATCTGTTGTGTATTAGATTTTTTACAGTGCTGAAGGATCACCATCACATAGGTATGCTCATGCAATTTCTGTAGCCCATGCTTCTGATGTCTGATGAGCACTGTGAAGAACAGGCTGTTAAAAATGTTACCATTGTTTCCCTTTTTAGTGACCTAAGTTTA
The DNA here is from genome assembly GCA_016271365.2 of Neoceratodus forsteri. Taxonomy (NCBI): domain Eukaryota; kingdom Metazoa; phylum Chordata; order Ceratodontiformes; family Ceratodontidae; genus Neoceratodus; species Neoceratodus forsteri. The sequence continues at coordinate 7,406,818 of CM028129.1, forward strand.
TCTGCTATTTATATGCTAGATGATATTTTTAGGAAGGCATCCATTCTTTTGCGTACATCTCCAAACCAGAAAAAGGAAATTGCCTTTCCTAAAAATTAGTGACAGCATTTTTTTCTGTGTCTTATTGAGAGACTCTGACTCACTGAAGATTTCTGATCCAAGTGACATAACGTTTGTTATGCTTTTACTATCCAGTGACATAAACGGCACACAATTTCAAAGTATCTATCGGTCCCTAGAGCTGTGTTTTGATATTAAGTAGAGATTAATAATTCAGGTTATATTTTTGTAAAGTTATTCTGAGTAACAATTTGGAATAAATCAGTACAAATTAAATGTCTTTTGACATCATCACATTACCTCTAATCCTGTGAGCTGAATAGAGGCCCATGAGTGCAGTTAAAGCTGTAAAGTGGTGAGAAAAATGGGAGGGACTACCAACTGCTAGCTGATCAGTTGATGGTGTAAAGTGGTGAGAAAAGTGGGAGGGACTACCAACTGCCAGCTGATCATTGTAGAATGAAGAGGCCCTATAAGTAGTTCAGCTATAAAACAATGACCTCAGATCAGTTGGAACACCATCAAGGTCATGAAGGTACACTTTCCTCAAGAGAGACTGCTGAGACATTTTGAAGAAATGAATTTGAAGCGAAATAGTCTGAGGCCAAAGTTAGTTTCTGGCATGTGTTGAGTATTGAAGACAGAACACTAGCTGTTCAAGTCCAGTAAATGGTTTCTTGCTGTTGTACAGATCAGAAGACAGTTTCTTTTAGAAATTTGGTCACCTGAAATGAACAACAATTTCAAAATGAGGGAATATACTCCAGTTTTCATCTTGACATGCTGAGCTACAAAACAGTAAATGCTTAATGTTAGAAACTCTCACTAGAGAATTTCTCTCATTTAAAGCATTAGAATATATAACATATATGTTCCATATCAAATATTATATCCTTGGTGCTGCCATAGTCTAGAAAGATTGTATAAAAATTCAAACTCGGCTAGGGGTAAATGAAGATTTAGCGATTTATAGCTTAATAACACTGAAAGGGTTTCAAAATGCCATGTGCAACAATATGGTATGAATATGTGAATGTGTCCCACCGAGGATAGTCGAATAGATTTTCTGTAGGGTTTCTTTGATACTTTGACTATCAGGTGGCCTAAATTGGTACAACACTTTAAGTATGACATTCCTGTCACTTGATGAATACTGCAACAGAAGGCACTAGCTGTTGTTATTTTACGTAAGTGCTTACTTGTTGGAGAAAAAATCAGTGTCATTTCTTTAACATTTCTGATTAAGTTCAATAAACTACAATATCATGCTGGTGAGATGCACACCAGGCTTCATCCTGACATAAGCACTATATATCCTTTCAATACCATTTGAGTTTCATATTGGGATTAACCCTGCTAATAATCTTCACTCTTGAAATGTCCACATCAACAACCTTTGCAATCAAGGACAGATGTTTTATTGCTAGCTGTCCTGAGATGTGTAGCGCATTTTAAAATTCCAAAACTTAGTGGGGAGAGGGTTAATTTCTTTTAATCAACAAGATATTTTGATTTGTTGTCACAATATCCATACACCACCAATGGTTCTTTCTGGTAAGTATAGCAGTAAGTGCTTTCTTGCTGGATTGTTTCTTTGTGGAACATACCTATCGATAACAAAAGAGAAAGAAAAAGAATATTAAGATGTTTCCTTTTTCAAAATGGATCAGGTGTGATAGAGGGAGCCCTAGTGTACAAGTAAAAGCTGGTGCAGTTTTGGAATTGAAGAAGAAACAAGTAGCTTTTTCAGAAATGTGTAACAACAGAGTCCTATTTCTCTGAAGGTCTTTTGCTTTACTGCTTCCACTTTATTCATACTCCAATAGAGGCACTACCCGTGTTAAAATTAGTAAGTGCTTTTTTGTTGGGGTAGGAATATGTGTATGACCCACTGAGGAAAGCTGAACAGATCTTCTTGTAACAGTTTCTTCAAAACTTTGAGATATCAGGTGGCCTAAATAGATACAGTAGTAGAAGTATGATTTCTATCCATTGATGAGTACTGCAACAGTAGGCTACCAGTTGTTTTATTTCAAGTAAGTGGTTCCTTCTTGGGGTACAAATCAGAGCAATTTCTTCTTTCTGCATTTCCTTGTAACGGCGAGTAAACTACAATATCAAGCTGTGGTGATCGCCACGGTTTCAGCCTGACTGAGCACTATGCTATCTTCAAAAAGAGTAAGTGCTTTATGTGTAGGCAAACCTGCTCAGACATTCTTCACTCTCGAAAATGTATCCATCTATAACTGTGTCCAATGACAAATGTTACATAGCTACTTGTCCCAAGATGTGAGGTGCATTTCAAAATTGTACTACTGAGCTGGGGATGGATTTCTTTTACTCAACAAGATACTTGGATTTGGTGCCACACTATCCATACAGCACCAAATGCACTTTCTGGTAACTAAAGCTGCAACTGCTTTCTTGTTTTGGTATGGATACGTGGAAAACACCCATGAATAACAAAACAGAAACACAGAAGCATCTCAAGAGATTTCCTTTCTCATTCATTTCTGCGTGATAGACGGAGCCCTATTCTACAAGTAAAGACTGCTACAGTGTCTGCTAAAATTAGCCAGTATTTCCTTATTGGGTAAGATTAAGTGTTACCAGTCAGATTGATATGGGGGATCTGTTGTGTATTAGATTTTTTACAGTGCTGAAGGATCACCATCACATTGGTATGCTCATGCAATTTCTATAGCCCATGCTTCTGATGTCTGATGAGCACTGTGAAGAACAGGCTGTTTGAAATGTTACCATTGTTTCCCTTTTTAGTGACCTAAGTTTATCTGCTATTTATATGCTAGGTGATACTTTTAGGAAGGTATCCATTCTTTTGCGTACATCTCCAAACCCCAAAAGAGAAATTGCCTTTCCTAAAATTAGTGAGAGCATTTTTTTCTGTGTCTTATTGAGAGACTTGACTAACGGAAGAGTGCTGATCTCAGTGACTGCGCGTTGATGATGCTTTTACTATCCAGTGACATAAACAGGCTAAATTTCAAAGTATCTAGCGTCCAGAACTGTGTTTTGAAATTAAGTTGAGATTAATAATTCAGGTTACATTTTTGTAAAGTTATTCTGAGTAACAATTTGAAATAAATCAGTACAAATTAAATATCTTTTGACATCTATCACACACCTCCTAATCCTGTGAGCAGATTAGAGGCCCTTGAGAGTGCAGAAGTTGATGCTGTAAAGTGGTGAGAAAATGGGAGGACTACCAACTGCTAGCTGTTCAGTTGAAGGTGTAAAGTGGTGTGAAAAGGGAGGACTACTAACCGCCAAGGCTGATCATTGTACAATGAAGAGGCCCTATCAGTAGTTCTGCTATAAAACAAGGACTCAGATCAGTTGGAACACCAACAAGGTCATGAAGGTACACTTTCCTCAAGAGAGACTGCTGAGACATTTTGAAGAAATAAATTTGAAGAGAAATTGTCTGAGACCAAAGTAAGTTTCTGGCATGTGTTGAGTATTGTAAAGACAGGGCACTAGCAGTTCAAGTTTCCAGTAAATGGTTTCTGTTGTTGTACAGATCAGAGGCAAAGTTTCTTTTGAAACTTAGTCACCTGAAATGAACAACAATTTCCAAAATGAGGAATATAACCAGTTTTCATCTTGACATGCTGAGCTACAAAACAGTAAATGCTTTATGTTGGGGAAACTCTGCTAGAGAATTTCTCATTTAAAGCATTAGCATATATGTTCCATATCAAATATTATATCCTTGGTGCTGCCATAGTCTAGAAAGATTGTATAAAATTCAAACCGGCTAGGAGTAAACGAAGATGGCTTATTTATAGCTTAATATCACTGAAAGGGTTTCAAAATGAGATGTGCAAGAATATCAGTTGTATTATCCCCAAAAAAAAGGGCACTATTTTATGTTTCTGATTTCAGCTAACCTGGTATGTTTACCTTGCTCTGAAAAATCAAAGCCTGAAGCATTCAACAAAAAAGACTTGACTCTAAAGAATTAATAGAAGTATCGGGACATTCTCAGATTTATGATAGAAGAAATATTTCTGAAATTCATTTGATAGATTTTCTAAGGTAATGAATGAGTCATCAGAGAGTCAAGATCTATCCGCTTTTACAGTGGCACATTACTATCCAATGTGTAATGGCAAGGTCCCACTTTTGTGAAGACATTATGCAGCGCTGATGTCACATTATTCAAACTCCAATACAGGCACTGCCTGAATTAAAATTGGTAAGTGCTTTTTGTTGGGGTATGAATATGTGAATGTGTCCCACCAAGGATAGAGGAATTGATTTTCTGTAGGGTTTCTTTGATACTTTGACTATCAGGTGGCTTAAATTGGAACAACACTATAAGTATGACATTCCTGTCACTTGATGAATACTGCAACAGAAGGCACTAGCTGTTGTTATTTCAAGTAAGTGCTTTCTTGTTTGGGTACAAATCAGTGTCATTTCTTCTTTAACATTTCTGATCAAGTGCAATAAACTGCAATATCATGCTGGGGAAATGCACACCAGGCTTCAACCTGACATAAGCACTATATATACTTTCAATACCATATGAGCTTTATATTGGGTTTAACCCTGCCAATATTCTTCTCTCTTGAAATGTCCACATAACAACTATCATTGCAATCAAGGACAGATGTTTTATAGCTAAGCTGTCCTGAGATGAGTAGCGATTTTAAAATTCCAAAACATAGTGGGGAGAGGGTTAATTTCTTTTAATCAACAAGATATTTTTGATTTGTGGCCCCAATATCCATACGCCACCAGTTGCTCTTTTCTGTAAGTAATGCGTAGTAGTCTTTCTTGGATTGTGGCTTTGGAACACACCTGCTCGATGAAAAAAGAGAAAGAAAAAGAATATTAAGATGTTCTTTTCAAAATGGATCATGTTTGATAGAGGGAGTCCTAGTGTACAAGTAAAAGCTGGCTTAGTTTTGAATTGAAGCAAAGAAAAAGGAAGCTTTTTTCAGAAATGTGTAACAACAGAGTCCTACCTCAAGGTCTTTTGCCATACTGCTGCCACTTTATTCATACTCAACAGAGGCACCTACCGTGTTAAAATTAGTAAGTGCTTTTTGTTGGGGTAGGACTATGTGTATGTGACCCACTGAGGAAAGTTGAACAGATCTTCTTAACAGATTCTTTAAAACTTTGAATATCAGGTGGTCTAAATTGATACAGTAGTAGAAATATGATTTCTATCCCTTGATGAGTACTGCAACAGTAGGCACTAGCTGTTTTTATTTCAAGTAAGTGCTTCCTTGTTGGGGTACAAATCAGAGCTATTTCTTCTTTCTGTATTTCATGGCAACGGCAGTAAACTACAATATCAAGCTGTGGTGATCGATACCAGGTTTCAGCCTGACATGAGCACTATGCTTATCTTCAAAACAGTAAGTGCTTTATGTTGGGGTAAATCCTGCTCAGACATTCTTCACTCTCGAAAATGTATCCATCTATAACTGTGTCCAATGACAAATGTTACATGGCTACTTGTCCCAAGATGTGAGGTGCATTTCAAAATTGTACTTCTGAGCTGGGGATGGATTTCTTTTACTCAACAAGATACTTTGATTTGGTGCCACACTATCCATACAGCACCAAATGCACTTTCTGGTAACTAAAGCAGTAAGTGCTTTCTTGTTGGGATATGGGTACGTGGAAAACACCCATGAATATCAAAACAGAAACACAGAAGCATCTCAAGATATTTCCTTTCTCATACCTTTCTGTGGGATAGACGGAGCCCTATTCTACAGTTAAAGACTCCTACAGTGTCTGCTAAAATTAGTCAGTATTTTCTTATTGGGTAAGATTAAGTGTTACCAGTCAGATTGATATGGGGGATCTGTTGTGTATTAGATTTTTTACAGTGCTGAAGGATCACCATCACATTGGTATGCTCATGCAGTTTCTGTAGCCCAATGCTTCTGATGTCTGATGAGCCCTGTGAAGAACAGGCTGTTCGAAATGTTACCATTGTTTCCCTTCTTAGTGACCTAAGTTTATCTACTATTTATATGCTAGATGATACTTTTAGGAAGGCATCCATTCTTTTGCATACATCTCCAAACCCCAAAAGAGAAATTGCCTTTCCTAAAAATTAGTGAGAGCATTTTTTTCTGTGTCTTATTTAGAGACTATGACTCACTGAAGATTGCTGATCTCAGAGACATAACGTTTATTATGCTTTTACTATCCAGTGACATTAACGGCACACAATTTCAAAGAATCTATCGTTCCCGAGAACTGTGTTTTGATATTAAGTAGAGATTAATAATTCAGGTTATATTTTTGTAAAGTTATTCTGAGTAACAATTTGAAATAAATCAGTACAAATTAAATATCTTTTGACATCATCACAATACCTCTAATCCTGTGAGCAGATTAGAGGCCCATGAGAGTGCAGTTGAAGCTGTAAAGTGGTGAGAAAAATGGGAGGGACTACCAACTGCTAGCTGTTCAGTTGAAGGTGTAAAGTGGTGAGAAGAGTGGGAGGGACTACCAACTACCAGCTGATCATTGTAGAATGAAGAGGCCCTATCAGTAGGTCTGCTATAAAACAAGGACCTCAGATCAGTTGGAACACCAACAAGGTCATGAGGGTACACTTTCCTCAAGAGAGACTGCTGAGACATTTTGAAGAAATGAATTTGAAGAGAAATTGTCTGAGACCAAAGTAAGTTTCTGGCACGTGTTGAGTATTGTAAGACAGGGCACTAGCTGTTCAAGTTTCCAGTAAATGGTTTCTTGTTGTTGTACAGATAAGAGGCAAAGTTTCTTTTTAGAAATTTGGTCACCAGAAATGAACAACAATTTCAAAATGAGGGAATATACTCCAGTTTTCAATCCTGACATGCTGAGCTACAAAACAGTAAATGCTTTATGTTGGGGAAAATCTATTGAGAATTCTTCTCATTTAAAGCATTAGCATATATGTTCCATATCAAATATTATATCCTTATGCTGCCATAGTCTCAGAAAGATTGTATAAAAATTCAAACTCAATAGAGTAAACGTAAGATGTAGCTATTTATAGCTTAATATCACTGAACGGGATTCAAAATGACATGTGCAAGAATATCAGTAGTATTATCCCCAATAAAAACAAAAGGGCACTAATTTATGTTTCTGATTTCTGCTAATTCCTGGTATGTTAACCTTCCTCTGAAAATCAAAGCCTGAAGCCTTCTACAAAAAAAGACTTGTACTCTCAGGAATTAATAGAAGTACGGGGACATTCTCAGATTTATGATAGCAGAAATATTTCTGAAATTCATTTGATAGATTTTCTAAGGTAATGAATGAGTTGATCAGAGAGTCAAGATCTATCCGCTTTTACAGTGGCACATTACTATCCAATGTGTAATGGCAAGGTCCCACTTTTGTGAAGACATTATGCAGCGCTGATGTCACATTATTCAAACTCCAATACAGGCACTGCCTGAATTAAAATTGGTAAGTGCTTTTTGTTGGGGTATGAATATGTGAATGTGTCCCACCGAGGATAGAGGAATTGATTTTCTTTAGGGTTTCTTTGATACTTTGACTATCAGGTGGCTTAAATTGGTACAACACTATAAGTATGACATTCCTGTCACTTGATGAATACTGCAACAGAAGGCACTAGCTGTTGTTATTTCAAGTAAGTGCTTTCTTGTTGGGGTACAAATCCATGTCATTTCTTCTTTAACATTTCTGATCAAGTGCAATAAACTACAATATCATGCTGGGGAGATGCACACCAGGCTTCATCCTGACATAAGAACTGTATATACTTTCAATACCATATGAGCTTTATATTGGGTTTAACCCTGCTAATATTCTTCACTCTTGAAATGTCCACATCAACAACCATTGCAATCAAGGACAGATGTTTTATTGCTAGCTGTCCTGAGATGTGTAGCACATTTTAAAATTCCAAAACTTAGTGGGGAGAGGGTTAATTTCTTTTAAACAACAAGATATTTTGATTTGCTGCCGCAATATCCACACGCCACCAGTTGCTCTTTCTGGTAAGTAATGCAGTAAGTGCTTTCTTGCTGGATTGTGGCTTTGCAGAACACACCTATCGATAAAAAAAGAGAAAGAAAAAGAATGTTAAGATGTTTCCTTTTTCAAAATGGATCATGTGTGATAGAGGGAGCCCTAGTGTACAAGTAAAAGCTGGCGCAGTTTTGGAATTGAAGAAGAAAATGTAGCTTTTTCAGAAATGTGTAACAACAGAGTCCTATTTCTCTGAAGGTCTTTTGCCGTACTGCTGCCACTTTATTCATACTCCAATAGAGGCACTACCTGTGTTAAAATTAGTAAGTGCTTTTTTGTTGGGATAGGAATATGTGTATGTGACCCACTGAGGAAAGCTGAACAGATCTTCTTAACGGTTTCTTTAAAACTTTGAATATCAGGTGGCCTAAATTGATCCAGTAGTAGAAGTATGATTTCTGTCCCTTGATGAGTACTGCAACAGTAGGCACTAGCTGTTTTTATATTTAGTAAGTGCTTCCTTGTAGGGGTACAAATCAGAGCTATTTCTTCTTTCTGCATTTCATGGCAATCGCAGTAAACTACAAAATCAAGCTGTGGTGATCGATACCAGGTTTCAGCCTGACATGAGCACTATGCTTATCTTCAAAACGGTAAGTGCTTTATGTTGGGGCAAATCCTGCTCAGGCATTCTTCACTCTCAAAAATGTATCCATCTATAACTGTGTCCAATGACAAATGTTAAATGGCTACTTGTCCCAAGATGTGAGGTGCATTTCAAAATTGTACTACTGAGCTGGGGGTGGATTTCTTTTACTCAACAAGATACTTTGATTTGTTACAATATCCATAACCCACCAAATGCACTTTCTGGTAACTAAAAGCAGTAAGTGCTTTCTTTGTTAGGGTATGGATACGGGAAAACACCCACGAATAACAAAACAGAAACACAGAAGCATCTCAAGATATTTCCTTTCTCACTCTTTTCTGTGTGTAGACGGAGCCCTATTCTACAAGTAAAGACTGCTACAGTGTCTGCTAAAATTAGTCAGTATTTTCTTATTAGGTAAGATTAAGAGTTACCAGTCGGATTGATATGGGGATCTATTGTGTATTAGATTTTTACACTGCTGAAGGATCACCCATCACATTGGTATGCTCATGCAATTTCTATGCCATGCTCCTGATGTCTGATGAGCACTGTGAAGAACAGGCTGTTCAAAATGTTACCATTGTTTCCTTTTAGTGACCTAAGTTTATCTGCTATTTATATCTAATGATACTTTTAGGAAGGCATCCATTCTTTTACGTACATCTCCAAAACCCCAAAAAGAGACATTGCCTTTCCTAAAAATTAGTGAGAGCATTTTTCTGTGTCTTATTGAGACTCTTGACCACTGAAGATTGCTGATCTCAGTGACATAAAGTTTATTATGCTTTTACTATCCAGTGACATAAGCGGCACACAATTTCAAAGTATCTATCGGTCCCTAGAGCTGTGTTTTGATATTATGTAGAGAGTAATAATTTAGGTTATATTTTTATAAAGTTATTCTGAGTAACAATTTGAAATAAATCAGTACAAATTAAATGTCTTTTGACATCTCCACATTACCTCTAATCCTGTGAGCAGATTAGAGGCCCTTAAGAGTGCAGCTGAAGCTGTAAATTGGTGAGAAAAATGGGAGAGACTACCAACTGCTAGCTGATCAGTTGAAGGTGTAAAGTGGTGAGAAAAGTGGGAAGGACTACCAACTGCCAGCTGATCATTGTAGAATGAAGAGGCCCTATAAGTAGTTCTGCTATAAAGCAAGGACCTCAGATCAGTTGGAACACCAACAAGGTCATGAAGGTACACTTTCCTCAAGAGAGACTGCTGAGACATTTTGAAGAAATGAATTTGAAGAGAAATTTTCTGAGGCCAAAGTAAGTTTCTGCATGTGTTGAGTATTGTAAGACAGGGCACTAGCTGTTGAAGTTTCCAGTAAATGGTTTCTTGTTGTTGTACAGATCAGAGGCAAAGTTTCATTTAGAAATTAGGTCACCTGAAATGAACAACAATTTCAAAATGAGGGAATATACTCCAGTTATCAACTTGACATGCTGAGCTACAAAACAGTAAATGCTTTGTGTTGGGGAAACTCTGCTAGAGAATTCTCATTTAAAGCATTAGCATATATGTTCCATATCAAATATTATATCCTTGGTGCTGCCATAGTCTAGAAAGATTGTATAAAAATTCAAACTCGGATAGGAGTAAATGAAGATGTAGCTAATTATAGCTTAATATCACTGAAAGGGATTCAAAATGTCATGTGCAAGAATATCAGTTGTATTATCCCCAATAAAAACTAAAGGGCACTATTTTATGTTTCTGATTTCTGCTAATTCCTGGTATGTTTACCTTCCTCTGAAAATCAAAGCCTGAAGCCTTCTACAAAAAAAGACTTGTACTCTCAGGAATTAATAGAAGTATGGTGACATTCTCAGATTTATGATAGCAGAAATATTTCTGAAATTCATTTGATAGATTTTCTAAGGTAATGAATGAGTTGATCAGAGAGTCAAGATCTATCCGCTTTTACAGTGGCACATTACTATCCAATGTGTAATGGCAAGGTCCCACGTTTGTGAAGACATTATGGAGCACTGATGTCACATTATTCAAACTCCAATACAGGCACCGCCTGAATTAAACTGGTAAGTGCTTTTTGTTGGGGTATGAATATGTGAATGTGTCCCACCGAGGATAGAGGAATTGATTTTCTGTAGGGGTTCTTTGATACTTTGACTATCAGGTGGCTTAAACTGGTACAACACTATAAGTATGACTTTCCTGTCACTTGAAGAATACTGCAACAGTAGGCACTAGCTGTTGTTATTACAAGTAAGTGCTTTCTTGTCGGGCTACAAATCAGTGTCATTTCTTCTTTAACATTTCTGATCAAGGGCAATAAACTACAATATCATGCTGGGGAGATGCACACCAGGCTTCATCCTGGCATAAGCACTATATATACTTACAATACCATATGAGCTTTATATTGGGTTTAACCCTGCTAATATTCTTCACTCTTGAAATGTCCACATTAACAACCACTGCAATCAAGGACAGTTGTTTTATAGCTAGCTGTCCTGAGATGTGAAGCGCATTTTAAAATTCCAAAACTTAGTCGGCAGAGGGTTATTTTTTTTTAATCAACAATATATTTTAATTTGCTGCCACAATATCCATACGCCACCAGTTGCTCATTCTGGTAAGTAAAGCAGTAAGTGCTTTCTTGCTGGATTGTGGCTTTGCAGAACACACCTATCGATAAAAAAGGAGAAAGAATGTTAAGATGTTTCCTTTTCAAAATGGATCATGTGTGATAGAGGGAAATAATAGTACAAGTAAAAGCTGACCAGTTTTGAATTGAAGAAGAAAAAGTAGCTTTTTCAGGATATGTACAACAGTCCTATTTCTGATGGTCTTTGCCGGTGACTGCTGCCACTTTATCATACACCAACAGAGGCACTACCTGTGTTAAAATTAGAGCGCTATTTTGTTGGGAGAATATATGTATGACCCACTGAGGAAAGCTGATCAGATCTTCTAACAGTTTCTTTAAAACTTTGAATATCAGGTCACTAAATTGATCAAGTAGTAGAAGTATGATTTCTGTCCCTTGATGAGTACTGCAACAGTAGGCACTAGCTGTTTTATTTCAAATAAGCTTCCTTGTTGGGGTACAAATCAGAGCTATTTCTTCTTCAGCATTTCATGGTAACGGCAGTAAATTACAAAATCAAGCTGTGGTGATCGATACCAGGTTTCAGCCTGACATGAGCACTATGCTTATCTTCAAAACAGTAAGTGCTTTATGTTGGGGCAAATCCTGCTCAGACATTCTTCACTCTCGAAAATGTATCCATCTATAACTGTGTCCAATGACAAATTTTACATAGCTACTTGTCCCAAGATGTGAGGTGCATTTCAAAATTGTACTACTAAGCTGGGGATGGATTTCTTTTACTCAACAAGATACTTTGATTTGGTGCCACACTATCCATACTCCACCAAATGCACTTTCTGGTAACTAAAGCAGTAAGTGCTTTCCTTTTGGGGTATGGACACATGGAAAACTCCCATGAATAACAAAACAGAAACACAGAAGCATCTCAAGATATTTCCTTTCTCATTCCTTTCTGTGTGATTGACGGAGCCCTATTCTACAAGTAAAGACTGCTACAGTGTCTGCTAAAATTAGCCAGTATTTTCTTATTGGGTAAGATTAAGTGTTTCCAGTCAGATTGATATGGGGGATCTGTTGTGTATTAGATTTTTTACAGTGCTGAAGGATCACCATCAAATTGGTATGCTCATGCAATTTCTGTAGCCCATGCTTCTGATGTCTGATGAGCACTGTGAAGAACAGGCTGTTCAAAATGTTACCATTGTTTCCCTTTTTAGTGACCTATGTTTATCTGCTATTTATATGCTAGATGATACTTTTAGGAAGGCATCCATTCTTTTGCGTACATCTCCAAACCCCAAAAGAGACATTACCTTTCCTAAAAATTAGTGATAGCATTTTTTTCTGTGTCTTATTGAGAGACTCTCACTCACTGAAGATTTCTGATATCAGTGACATAAAGTTTATTATGCTTTTACTATCCAGTGACCTAAGCGGCACACAATTTCAGAGTATCTATCGGTCCTTAGAGTTGTGTTTTGATATTAAGTAGAGATTAATAATTTAGGTTATATTTTTATAAGTTATTCTAAGTAACAATTTGAAATAAATCAGTACAAATTAAATGTCTTTTGACATCTCCACATTACCTCTAATCCTGTGAGCAGATTAGAGGCCCTTGAGAGTGCAGTTGAAGCTGTAAAGTGGTGAGGAAAATGGGAGGGACAACCAACTGCTAGCTGATCAGTTGAAGGTGTAAAGTGGTGAGAAAAGTGGGAGGACTACCAACTGCCAGCTAATCATTGTAGAATGAAGAGGCCCTATAAGTAGTTCTGCTGTAAAGCAAGGACCTCAGATCAGTTGGAATACCAACAAGGTCATGAAGGTACACTTTCCTCAAGAGAGACTGCTGAGACATTTTGAAGAAATGAATTTGAAGAGAAATTGTCTGAGGCCAAAGTAAGTTTCTGGCATGTTGAGTATTGTAAGACAGGCACTAGCTGTTCAAGTCCAGTAATGGTTTCTTGTTGTTGTACAGATCAGAGGCAAAGTTTCTTTTTAGAAATTTGGTCACCTGAAATGAACAACAATTTCAAAATGAGAGCAATATTCTCCAGTTTTCATCTTGACATGCTAAGCTACAAAACAGTAAATGCTTTATGTTGGGAAACTCTGCTAGAGAATTCCTCATTTAAAGCATTAGCATATATATTCCATATCAAATATTATATCCTTGGTGCTGATAGTCTAGAAAGATTGTATAAAAATTCAAACCGGCTAGGAGTAAACAAAGATGTAGCTATTTATAGCTTAATATCACTGAAAGGGTTCAAAATGCCACATGCAAGAATATCAGTTGTAATATCCCCAATAAAACAAAAGGGCACTATTTTATGTTTCTGATTTCTGCTAATTGCTGGTATGTTTACACTAACTGAAAATCAAACACAGAAGCCTTCACAAAAAAAAGACTTGTACTTCAGGAATTAATAAACTACGGGACATTCTCAGATTTATGATAGCAGAAATATTTCTGAAATTCATTTGATAGATTCTATCTAAGGTAATGAATGAGTTGATCAGAGAGTCAAGATCTATCCGCTTTTACAGTGGCAAGCATTATCCAATGTGTAATGGCAAGGTCCCACTTTGTGAAGACATTATGCAGCTGATGTCACATTATTCAAACTCCAATACAGGCACTGTCTGAATTAAAATTGATGACGTGCTGCTGATGGCGTATGAATATGTGAATGTGTCCCACCGAGGATAGAGGAATTGATTTTCTGTAGGGTTTCTTTGATACTTTGACTATCAGGTGGCTTAAATTGGTACAACACTATAAGTATGACATTCCTGTCACTTGATGAATACTGCAACAGAAGGCACTATCTGTTGTTATTTCAAGTAAGTGCTTTCTTGTTTGGGTACAAATCAGTGTCATTTCTTCTTTAACATTTCTGATCAAGTGCAATAAACTGCAATATCATGCTGGGGAAATGCACACCAGGCTTCAACCTGACATAAGCACTATATATACTTTCAATACCATATGAGCTTTATATTGGGTTTAACCCTGCTAATATTCTTCACTCTTGAAATGTCCACATCGACAACCATTGCAATCAAGGACAGATGTTTTATAGCTAGCTGTCCTGAGATGAGTAGCGCATTTTAAAATTCCAAAACTTAGTGGGGAGAGGGTTAATTTCTTTTAATCAACAAGATATTTTGATTTGCTGCCCCAATATCCATACGCCACCAATTGCTCTTTCTGGTAAGTAAAGCAGTAAGTGCTTTCTTGCTGGATTGTGGCTTTGTGAACACACCTATCGATAAAAAAAGAGAAAGAAAAAGAATGTTAAGATGTTTCCTTTTTCAAAATGGATCATGCGTTTGATAGAGGAGCCCTAGTGTACAAAGTAAAAGCTGGCAAGGTTTTGAATTGAAGAAGAAAAAGGAAGCTTTTTCAGAAATGTGTAACAACAGAGTCCTATTTCTCTGAAGGTCTTTTGCCACACTGCTGCCACTTTATTCATACTCCAATAGAGGCACTACCCGTGTTAAAATTAGTAAGTGCTTTTTTGTTGGGGTAGGAATATGTGTATGTGACCCACTGAGGAAAGTTGAACAGATCTTCTTAACAGATTCTTTAAAACTTTGAATATCAGGTGGTCTAAATTGATACAGTAGTAGAAATATGATTTCTATCCCTTGATGAGTACTGCAACAGTAGGCACTAGCTGTTTTTATTTCAAGTAAGTGCTTCCTTGTTGGGGTACAAATCAGAGCTATTTCTTCTTTCTGTATTTCACGGCAAGACGAGTAACCACAATATCAAGCTGTGATGATCGAGCACCAGGTTTCCAGCCTGACACATGAGCACTATGCTTATCTTCAAAACAGTAAGTGCTTTATGTTGGGGTAAATCCTGCTCAGACATTCTTCACTCTCGAAATATATCCATCTATAACTGTGTCCAATGACAAATGTTACATGGCTACTTGTCCAAAGATGTGAGGTGCATTTCAAAATTGTACTTCCGAGCTGGGGATGGATTTCCTTTACTCAACAAGATACTTTGATTTGGTGCCACACTATCCATACAGCACCAAATGCACTTTTCTGGCACAAAGCAGTAAGTGCTTTCTTGTTGGGATATGGGCACGCGAAAAAACACCCATGAATATCAAAACAGAAACACAGAAGCATCTCAGGATATTTCCTTTCTCATACCTTTCTGTGGGATAGACGGAGCCTATTCACATGAAGTTAAAGAACTACTACAGTGTCTGCTTAAACGAGTCAGTATTTTCTTATTAAAAGATTATGTTACCAAAGATTGATATAGAGATCTGTTGTGTATTAGATTTTTACAATGCTGAAGGATCACCATCACATTGGTATGTCATGCAGTTTCTGTAGAAGCTTCTGATGTCTGATGAGCCTGAAGAACAGCCTGTTCAAAAAGTTACCAGTATTTCTTCTTAGTGACCTAAGTTTATCTACTATATATAGATGATACTTGGAAGGCATCATTCTTTGCATACATCTCCAAACCAAAGAGAAATTGCCTTTCCTAAAATTAGTGGAAGCATTTTTCTGTATCTTATTTAGAGACTATGATCACTGAATTGCTGATCCAGAGACATAACGCTTATTATACTTTTACTATCCAGCATTAACGCACACAATTTCAAAGAATCATGGTCGAGAACTGTGTTTTGATATTAGTAGAGATTAATAATTCAGGTTATACGCTAAAGTTATTCTGGTAACAATTTGAAATAAATCAGTACAAATTAAATATCTTGACATCATGACCTCTAATCCTGTGAGAGACAGAGGCCCAGGAGAGTGCAGTTGAAGCTGTAAGTGGTGAGAAAAATGGGAGGGACTACCAACTGCTAGCTGTTCAGTTGAAGGTGTAAAAGGGTGGAGAGTGGAGGGACCACCAACTACCACTAATCATTAGAAAGAAGGCCTATCAGTAGGTTCAATGAAACAAGGACCTCAGATCAGTTGGAACACCAACAAGGTCATGAGGTACACTTTCTCAAGAGACTGCTGGCATTTTGAAGAAATGAATTTGAAGAGAAATTGTCTGAGACAAAAGTGTTTCCAGCACGTGTTGAGTATTGAAGACAGGAACTAATATTCAAGTTTCAGTAAATGGTTTCTTGTTGTACAGATAAGAGGCAAAGTTTCTTTTAGAAATTTGGTCACCAGAAATGAACAACAATTTCAAATGAGAATATACTCCAGTTTTCATCTTGACATGCTGAGCTACAAAACAGTAAATGCTTTATGTTAGAAAATCTACAGAGAATCTTCTCATTTAAACATTAGATATATTCCATATCAAATATATCCTTGGTGCCCATAGTCTAGAAAGATTGTATAAATTCAAACTCGCTAGGAGTAAACGAAGATGTAGCTATTGTAAATATCCTGAAAAGATTAAAATGACATGTGCAAGAATATCAGTAGTATTATCCCCAAAAACAAAGGGCACTAATATGTTTCTGATTTCTAACTAATTCCTGATATGTTAACCTTCCTCTGAAAATCAAAGCCTAAGCCTTCTACAAAAAAAAGACTTGTACCTCAGGAATTAATGAAGTATGGGGACATTCTCAGATTTATGATAGCGAAATATTTGACATTCATTTACATTTCAAGGTAATGAACGAGTTGATCAGAGTCAAGATCTATCCCTTTACAGTACATTACTATCAATGTGTAATAGCGGTCCACTTTTGTGGACATTATACGCGCTGATGTCACATGTTAAACTCAATACAGGCACTGCCTGAAATTAGAAGTGCTTTTTGTTGCATGACAGAATGTCCCACGAGATAGAGAAACGATTTTCTTTAGGGTTTTGATACTTTGACTATCAGGTGACAAATTGCACAACACTAAGTATGACATTCCTGTCCTTGATGAATACTGCAACAGAAGGCACTAGCTGTTGTTATTTCAAGTAAATTAACATTGAAAGCATAAAATCCATGTCATTTCTTTAACTTTCTAATAGTGCAATAAACTACAATATCATACTGGGGAGATGCACACGACTTCATCCTGACATAAGAACTATATACTTTCCATACCACATGAGTTATATTGCTTAACTCTATTCTTCACTCTTGAAATGTCACATCAACAACATTGCAATCAAGGACAGATGTTTATTGCTAACTGTCCTGAGATGTATGCACATTTAAATTCAAAACTAGTGGGGAAGGTTAATTTCTTTAAACAACAAGATATTTTGATTTGCTGCAAATACCCATACACCAGTTCTCTTTCTGTAAGTAATGCAGGCAAGCTTGCTGGATTGTGGCTGCAGAACACACCTGTCATAAAAAAGAAAAAAAAGAATGTTAAAATGTTTTTTCAAATGATCATGTATGTGATAGAGGAGCCTAGTGTACAAGTAAAGCTGGCGAGTTTTGGAATTGAAGAAGAAAATGTAGCTTTTCAGAAATGTAACAACAGAGTCCTATTTCTCTGAAGGTCTTTTGCCAGACACTGCCCTTTATTCATACTCCAAGGGGCACTACCTGTGTTAAAATTAGTAAGTGCTTTTTGTTGGGATAGGAATATGTGTGACGGACCCACTGAGAAGCTGACAGATCTTCTTAACGGTTTTAAACTTTGAATATCAGGTAGCTAAATTGATCCAGTAGTAGAAACAGTTTCTGTCCCTTGATAGTACTGCAACAGTAGGCACAGCTGTTTTATATTTAGTAGTGCTTCCTAGGGTACAAATCAGAGCTATTTCTTCTGCATCATGGCAATCATATAAACTAAAATCAAGCTGTGGTGATCGATACAAGGTTAGCATGACATGAGCACTATGCTTATCTCAAAACGTAAGTATTTATGTTGGGCAACCTGTCAGACATTCTTCACTCTAAAATGTATCATCTATAACTGTGTCCAATGACAAATGTTAATTACACTTGTCCCAAGATGTGAGGTATTTAAAATTTACTACTGAGCTGGGGTGGATTTCTTTACTCAACAAGACACTTTGATTTGAGCACAACATCCATACACCAAATGCACTTTCTGGTAACTAAAGCATAAGTGCTTTCTTTCTTGGGAATATGATAATGGAAAACATACGAATAACAAAACAAAACACAGAAGCATCCAAATATTTCCTTTCTCATTTCCTGTCTGTGTGATAGACGGGCCTATTCTACAAGTAAAGACTGCTACAGTGTCTGCTAAATTAGCCAGTATTTTCTTATTAAAGATTAAGAGTTACCAGTCAGATTGATATGGGGATCTGTTGTGTATTAGATTTTTACACTGCTGAAGGATCACCATCACATTAGTATGCTCATCCAATTTCTGTAGCCCATGCTTCTGATGTCTGATGAGCACTGTAAGAACAGGCTGTTCAAATGTTACCATTGTTTCCCTTTAGTGACCTAAGTTTATCTGCTATTTATATGTAAATGATACTTTTAGGAAGGCATCCATTCTTTCATGCATCTCCAAACCAAAAGAGACATTGCCTTTCCTAAAAATTAGTGAAACATTTTCTGTGTCTTATTGAGAGACTTGACTCACCGAAGATTGCTGATCTCAGTGACACAAAGTTTATTATGCTTTACTATCCAGAAACTAAAGCGCACACACTCAAAGCATCAACGGTCCCTAGAGCTGTGTTTGACATTATGTAAAGAATAATTTAGGTTATATTTTTATAAAGTTATTCTGAGTAACAATTTGAAATAACCAGTACAAATTAAATGTCTTTGGACATCTCACATTACCTAATCCTGTGAGCAGATTAGAGCCCTTAAGAGCAGCTGAAGCTGTAAATTGGTGAGAAAATGGGAGACTACCAACTGCTAGCTGATCAGCTGAAGGTGTAAAGTGCAGAGAAAAGTGGGAAGGACTACAACCGCCAGCTGATCATTAGAGAATGAAGAGGCCTATAAGTAGTTCTATATAAGCAAGGACTCAGACGTTGGAACACCAACAAGGTCATGAAGGTACACTTTCTCAGAGAATTGGACATTTTGAAGAAATGAATTTGAAGAGAAATACAGACCAAAGTGTTGGCACGTTGAGTATTGAAGAGGGCACTAGCTGTTGAGTTTGTAAATGGCTTGTTGTTGTAAGATCAGAAAAGTTTCATTTAGAAATTTGGTCACCTGAAATGAACAAAAATTTCAAAATAAGGAAACATACTCAGTTATCAACTTGCATACTGGAGCTACAAAACAGTAAATGCGTTTGTGGGGAAACTCTCAAGAAATTCCATTTAAGCATTAGCATATGTTCCATATCAAATATTATATCCTTGGTGCCATGAATAGAAAGATCATAAAATTCAAACTCGGATGGAGTAAAGAGATGGCTAATTATACTTAATATCAATGAAAGGATCAAAATGTGCAAGAATATCAGTCATTATCCCCAATAAAAACTAAGGGCACTATTTTATGTTTCTGATTTCACAATTCTGGTATGTTTACCTTCCTCTGAAAATCAAAGCCCAAGCCTTCTACAAAAAAGACTTGTACTCTCAGGAATTAATAGAAGTACAGACATTTCAAATTTATGATAGCGAAATATTTCACAAATTCATTGATAGATTTTCTAAGGTAATGAATGAGTTGATCAGAGTCAAGATCTATCCGCTTACAGTGGCACATTATCCAATGTAATGGAGTCCACGCTTAGGAAGACATTATATGAAGTCACATTATTCAACTCAACACAGGCACCTGAATTAAAATTGGTAAGTGCTTGTTGGGGTATGAATATGAATGTGTCCCCGAGGATAGAATTGATTTTCTGTGGGGTTCTTTGATACTTTGACTATCAGGTGAAAGCAAACTGCAACACTATAAGAGCTTCCCGTCACTTGAAGAATACTGCAACAGAGGCACTAGCTGTTGTTATTACAAGTGCGCTTTCTGTCGGGTACAACCAGTGTCATTTCTTCTTTAACATTTCTGATCAAGACAATAAACTACAAGATCATGCGGGAGATACACCAGGCTTCATCCTGGATAAGCAATATATATACTTACAATACCATATGAGCTTTATAATAGTTTAACTACTAATATTCTTCCTCTTGAAATGTCACATTAACAACCATTGCAATCAAGGACAGTTGTTTATAGCTAGAAGTCCTGAGATGGCGCATTTAAAAATTCCAAAACTTAGTTGGCAGAGGTTATTTTTTAATCAATATATTTTAATTTACCAATATCCATAGCCCCAGTTGCCATTCTGCAAAGCAAGTGCTTTCTTTGTTGACGCCGGCAGAACACCTGTCGATAAAGAAAAGAATGTTAAGATGTTTCTTTTTCAAATGGATCATGTGATGGGGAGCAATAGTGTACAAGTAAAAAGAGGCGAGTTTTGAATTACAACAAAAATAGCTTTTTGAGATGTAAACAACAGAGTCTATTTCTCTGATGGTCTGTCGACTGCTGCTACACTTATTCATATCCAACAGAACACTACCTGTGTTAAAATTAGTAAGTGCTATTTTGTTGGGTAGAAGATGTAAGGACCCACTGAAAAGCTGATCAGATCTTTAAAGGTTTCTTTAAACTTTGAATATCAGGTGGCCTAAATTGATCAAGTAGTAGAAGTATGATTTCTGTCCTTGATGATACTGCAACAGTAGGCACTAGCTGTTTTATTTCAAATAATGCTTCCTTTGGTAAAAATCAGGCTATTTTCTTTCTGCATTTCATAGTAACACAGTAAATGACAAATAGCTGTGGTGATCGATACAGGTTTCAAAACAACATGAGCCTATCTTATCTTCAAACAGTAAGTGCTTTATGTTGGGAAAACCTGCTCAGACATTCTCACTTCAAAATGTATCCATCTATAACTGTGTCCAATGACAAATTTTACGCTACTTGTCCCAAGATGTGAGTATTTCAAAATTGTACTACTAAGCTGAGGATTTCTTTACTCAACAAGATACTGATTTAGCCACACTATCAACACTCCACCATGCATTGCAACTAGAAAAGTAAGGCCTTTGGGGTATGGATACATGGAAAACTCCATGAATAACAAAACAGAAACACAGAAGCATCTCAAGATATTTCTTCTCATTCCTTTCTGTATGATTGACCAGGCCCTATTCTACAAGTAAAGACTGCTACAGTGTTCAAAAATTAGCCAGTATTTTCTTATTGGGTAGATTATGTTTCAGTCAATTGATATGGGGATCTTGTGTATTAGATTTTTACAGTGCTGAAGGATCACCACCAAATTGGTATGCTCATGCAATTCTGTAGCCCATGCTTGATGTCTGATGAGCACTGTGAAGAACAAGCTGTTCAAATACAACCATTGTTTCCTTTTTAGTGACTACATGTTATCTGCTATTTATGCTAGAGGATACTTTTAGGAAGGCATCCATTCTTTTACGTGCATCTCCAACCCCAAAGAGACATTACACTCTAAAATTAGTGACAGCATTTTTCTGTATCTATTGAGACTCTCACCACTGATTTCTGATATCAGTGACATAAATTATGCTTTTACTATCCAGTGACCTAAGCGCACATTTCAGAGTATCTATCGGTCCCAGAGTTGTGCTTTGAGACTAAGTAGAGAATAATTTAGTTATATTTTTATAAGTTATTCTAAGAACAATTTGAAATAAATCAGTACAAATTAAATAATAACGACATCCCATTACCTCTAATCCTGTGAGCAGATTAGAGGCCCTTGAAGTGCAGTTGAGCTGTAAAGGGTGAGGAAATGGAGGGACAACCAACTGCTAGCTGATCAGTTGAAGGTGAAAGTGTGAGAAAAGGGGAGGACTACCAACCGCCAGCTAATCATTGTAGAATGAAGAGGCCCTATAGTAGTTCTGCTGTAAAGCAAGGACTCAGACGAGCTGAAACCAACAAGGTCATGAAGTACTTTCCTCAAGAGACTGCTGGACATTTTAAAGAAATACCGAAGAGAAATTGTCTGAGGCAAAGTAAGTTTCTGGATATGCTGAGTATTGTAAGACAGAGCACTAACTGTTAAGTTTCAGTAAATGGCTTTCGTTGTTGCAAAGATCAGGCAAGTTTCTTTTAATTTAATACCTGAAATGAACAATTTCAAAACAAGGCAACATTCTCAGTTTTCATCTTGACATGCTAAGCTACAAAACAATGCTTTATGTTGAAAATCGCTAGAAATTCTTCTCATTTAAGCATTATATATGTTCCATATAAATATTAACATTGTTCCATAGTCTAGAAGATTGTATAAAAATTCAAACTCAAGAGGTAAACAAAGACGTAGCAATACATAACATATCATGAAAGGGTTTCAAAATGCTGTGCAAGAATACAGCTAGATTATCCCAATAAAACAAAGGCATATTTTATGTTTCAGTTTCTGCTAATTGTGGTATGTTTACCTATTCTGAAAATCAAAGCCTGAAGCCTTCAAAAAAAAAGACTTGTACTCTCAGAATTAATAAATACGAGGACATTCTCAGATTATGATAACGAAAGATTTCTGAAATTCATTTGATAGATTTTCTAAGGTAATGAATGAGTTGATCAGAGAGTCAAGATCCGCTTACAGTGGCATTACTATCCAATATAAATGGCAATCCACTTCAGCAAGACATTATAGGCGATAAATACATTATTCAAACTCAAACAGGCACTGTCTGAATTAAATTAGTAAGTGCTTTTACGGCGACGAATATGTGAATGTGTCCCACCAGGATAGAGGAACTGATTTTCTGTAGGGTTTCTTTGATACTTTGACTATCAGGTGGCAAATTGGTACAACACTATAAGTATACTCCTGTCACTTGATGAATACTGCAACAGAAGGCATATCTGTTGCTATTTCATAGTGCTTGTTTGGGTACAAATCATGTCATTTCTTCTTGCATTCTGATCAAGCAATAAACTGAACATCATGCTGAATACACAGGCTTCAACCCGACATAAGCACTATATATACTTTCACCATATGAGCTTTATATTGCTTCAACCTGCTATTCTTCACTCGAAATGTCACATAGACAACCATTGCAATCAAGGACAGATGTTTTATAGCTAGCTGTCCTGAGATGAGTAGCATTTTAAAATTCCAAACTTAGTGGGGAGAGGGTTAATTTCTTTTAATCAACAAGATATTTGATTTGCCCCAATATCCATACACACACCAGTTGCTCTTCTGAAAAAAGCAGTAAGTCTTTCTTGCTGATTGTGGCTTGTGAACACAACTATCGATAAAAAAAGAAAAGAAAAAGAAAGATGTTTTTTCAAATGGATCATGTTTGATAGAGGAGCCCTAGTGTACAAGTAAAGCTGACAGTTTTGAATTGAAGAAGAAAAGGAATTTTCAGAAATGTGCAACAACAGAGTCCTATTTCTCTGAAGGTCTTTTACATCTGCCACTTTATTCATACTCAACAGAGACACACTACCGTGTTAAAATTAGTAAGTGCTTTTTGTTGGGGCGAATATGTGTATGTGACCCACTGAGGAAAGTGAACAGATCTTAACAGATTCTTTAAAACTTTAAATATCAGGTGGTCTAAACTGATACAGAAAGAGAACATAGTTCTATCCTTGAGAGCACCAACAGTAGGCAATAGCTGTTTTTATTTCAAATAAGTGCTTCCCTTGTTAGTACAAATCAGGCTATTTCTTCTTCTGTATTTCATGGCAACGCAGTAACTACAAAATCAAGCTGTGGTGATCAATACAGGTTTCAGCCTGACACGACAATATGCTTACCTCAAACAAAAGTGCTTTATGTTAGTAAACCTGCTCAGACACTTCACCTCGAAAATGTATCCATCTATAACTGTCAATGACAAATGTTACATGGCTCTTGTCCAAGATGTGAGGTGCATTTCAAATTGTACTTCTGAGCTGGGATGGATTTTTACTCAACAAGATACTTTTGATTTGGTGCCACACTATCCATACAGCACCAAATGCACTTTCTAGTAACCAAAGCAGTAGTGCTTTCCTTGTTGGGATAGAGACTGGAAAACACCCATGAATATCAAAACAGAAACACAGAAGCATCTCAAGATAACCTTTCTCATACCTTTCTGTGGGATAGACGGGCCCTATTCTACAGTTAAAGATCCACATGTCTGCTTAATTAGTCAGTATTTTATTGCAAGATTATGTTACCAGTCAGATTGATATGAGGATCTGTTGTGTATTAGATTTTTAAAGTGAAGGATCACCATCACATTGGTATGTATACAGTTTCTGTAACAGCTTCTGATGTCTGATGAGCCCCAGGAAGAACAGCTGTTCAAATGTTACCATGTTTCTTCTTAGTGACTAAGTTTATCTACTATTATATAGATGATACTTTTAAGGCATCATTCTTTTACATACATTCCAAACCCCAAGAAATTGCCTTTCCTAAAATTCATTTTTTCTGTGTTTATTTAGAGACTATGACTCACTGAAGATTGCTGATCTCAGAACATAACGCTTATTATGCTTTACTATCCAAGTGACATTAACGGCACAAATTTCAAAGAATCTCGGTCCAGAACTGTGTTTTGATATTAAGGAATTAATAATTAGGTTATATTTTGTAAAGTTACTCTGAGTAACAATTCCAAATAAATCAGTACAAATTAAAATATCTTGACATCACAATACCTCTAATCCTGTGAGCAGATTAGAGGCCAAGAAGTGCAGTTGAAGCTGTAAAGGTGAGAAAAATGGAGGAACTACCAACTGCTAGCTGTTCAGTTGAAGGTAAAGTGGTGAGAAGAGGAGGGACTACCAACTACCAGCTGATCATTGTAGAAGAAGAGGCCCTATCAGTGGTTCTATAAAACAAGGACCTCAGATCAGCTGGAACACCAACAAGGTCAAGGGACACTTTCCTCAAGAGAGACTGCTGAGACATTTTGAAGAAATGAATTTGAAGAGAAATTGTCTGAGACCAAGCAAGTTTCTCGCACGTATGAGAATAATAAGACAGGGCACTAGCTGTTCAAGTTTCCAGTAAATGGTTTCTTGTTGTTGTAAGATAAGAGCCAAAGTTTCTTTAGAAATTTGGTCACCAGAAATGAAAACAATTTCAAAATGAGAATATATCAGTTTCTCTTGACATGCTGACACAAAACAGTAAATGCTTTATGTTGGGAAAATCTGAGAGAATTCTTCTCATTAAAGCATTAGCATATATGTTCATATCAAATATTATATCTGGTGCTGCCATAGTCTAGAAAGATTGTATAAAATTCAAACTCAGTAGGAGTAAACGAAGATGAAGCTATTTAGCTTAATATCACTGAAAGGATTCAAATGACATGTGCAAGAATAGTAGTATTATCCCAATAAAACAAAGGGCACTAAATGCTTCTGATTTCTGCTAATTCCTGGTATTAACCTTCCTCTGAAAATCAAAGCCTGAAGCTTCTACAAAAGACTTGTACTCAGAATTAATAGCATGGGGACATTCTCAGATTTGATAGCAGATATTTCTGACATTCATTGATAGATTTTTAAGGTAATGAATGAGTTGATCAGAAGTCAAGATCTATCCGCTTTTACAGTGGCACATTACTATCAAATGTAATGGAGTCACTTTTGTGAAGACATTATGCGGTGTCCATTATTCAACTCAACACAGGCACCGCCTGAATTAAAATTAGTAGTACTTTTGTTGGGGTATGAATATGGAATGTCCCACCGAGGATAGAGGAATTGATTTTCTTAGGGTTTCTTTGATACTTTGACTATCAGGTGGCTTAAATTGGTAAAACATATAAGTGACATTCCTGTCACTTGATGAATACACAACAGAAGCACTGTGTTGTTATTTCATAAGTGCTTTGTTGAGGTACAAATCCATGTCATTTCTTCTTTAAATTTCTGATCAAGTGCCAAACACAATATCATGCTGGGAGATGCACAAGCTTCATCCTGACATAAGAACTATATACTTTCAATACCATATGAGCTTTATATTGGGTTTAACCCTGCTAATATTCTTCCCTTTGAAATGTCACATCAACAACCATTGCAATCAAGGACAGATGCTTTATTGCTAGCTGTCCCGATGTGTAACAAATTTAAAATTCCAAAACTTAGTGAGAGAGGATAATCTTTTAAACAACAAGATATTTTGATTTACGCCACAATATCATACACCAGTTATCTTTTCGTAAATAATACAGTAAGTTTTCTTGCTGATCGTGGCTTTGCAGAACACACCTATCATAAAAAAAAAAAAAGAGAATGTTAAGATGTTTCTTCAAATGGATCATGTGGGATAGAGGAGCCTAGTGAAGTAAGCTGGCGCAGTTTTGGAATGAAGAAGAAATGTAACTTTTTCAGAAATGTAACAAAGAGTCCTATTTCTCTGAAGGTCTTTGCCATTACTGCCACTTTATATACTCCAACAGAGGCACTACCTGTGTTAAAATTAGTAGTGCTTTTGTTGGGATAGGAATATGTGTATGTGACACTGAGGAAAATGAACAGATCTGCGGTTTCTTTAAAACTTTCAATATCAGGTAGCCTAAATTGATCCAGTAGTAGAAGCATGATTTCTGTATGATGAGTACCGCAAAAGTAAGCAAGCTGTTTTATATTTAGTAAGTACTTCTCGAAGGTCAAATCAGAGCTATTTCTTCTTTCTCCATTTCATAGCAATCGATAAACTACAAATCAAGCTGGTGATCGATACAATTTCAGCCGACATGAGCACTATCTTATCTCAAAACAGTAAGTGCTTTATGTTAGCAAATCCTCAGACATTCTCACTCAAAATGTATCCATCTATAACTGTGTCCAATGACAAATGTTAATTGGCTACTTGTCCAAGATGTAGGCATTTCAAAATGTACTACTAGATGTTCCTTTTTCTCATTCCTTTCTGTGTGTGATGAAGCGGGCCCTATTCTACAAGTAAAGATTGCTACAGTGTCTGCTAAAATTAGCCAGTATTTTCTTATTGGGTAAGATTAACTGTTACCAGTCAGATTGATATGGGGGATCTGTTGTGTATTAGATTTTTTACAGTGCTGAAGGATCACCATCACATAGGTATGCTCATGCAATTTCTGTAGCCCATGCTTCTGATGTCTGATGAGCACTGTGAAGAACAGGCTGTTAAAAATGTTACCATTGTTTCCCTTTTTAGTGACCTAAGTTTATCTGCTATTTATATGCTAGATGATATTTTTAGGAAGGCATCCATTCTTTTGCGTACATCACCTAACCAGAAAAGAGAAATTGCCTTTCCTAAAAATTAGTGAGAGCATTTTTTTCTGTGTCTTATTGAGAGACTCTGACTCACTGAAGATTGCTGATCTCAGTGACATAAAGTTTATTATGCTTTTTCTATCCAGTGACATAAGCGGCACACAATTTCAAAGTATCTATCGGTCACTAGAGCTGTGTTTTGATATTAAGTAGAGATTAATAATTTAGGTAATATTTTTATAAAGTTATTCTTAGTAACAATTTGAAATAAATCAGTTACAAATTAAATGTCTTTTGACATCTCCACATTACCTCTAATCCCGTGAGCAGATTAGAGGCCCTTGAGAGTGCAGCTGAAGCTGTAAAGTGGTGAGAAAAATGGGAGGAACTACCAACTGCTAGCTGATCAGTTGAAGGTGTAAAGTGGTGAGAAAAGTGGGAGGGACTACCAACTGCCAGCTGATCATTGTAGAATTAAGAGGCCCTATCAGTACTTCTGTATAAAGCAAGGACCTCAAATCAGTTGGAACACCAACAAGGTCATGAAGGTACACTTTCCTCAAGAGAGACTGCTGAGACATTTTGAAGAAATGAATTTGAAGAGAAATTGTCTGAGGCCAAAGTAAGTTTCTGGCATGTGATGAGTATTGTAAGACAGGGCACTAGCTGTTCAAGTTTCCAGTAAATGGTTTCTTGTTGTTGTACAGATCAGAGGCAAAGTTTCTTTTAGAAATTTGGTCACCTGAAATAAACAACAATTTCAAAATGAGGGAATATACTCCAGTTTTCATCTTGACATGCTAAGCTACAAAACAGTAAATGCTTTATGTTGGGAAACTCTGCTAGAGAATTCTTCTCAAGTAAAGCATTAGCATATATGTTCCATATCAAATATTATATCCTTGGTGCTGCCATAGTCTAGAAAGATTGTATAAAAATTCAAACTCAGCTAGGAGTAAACGAAGATGTAGCTATTTATAGCTTAATATCACTGAAAAGGGTTTCAAAATACCATATGCAAGAATATCAGTGTATTATCCCCAATAAAACAAAAGGCACTATTTTATGTTTCTGATTTCGTATAATTCCTGGTATGTTTACCTTCCTCTGAAAATCAAGACTGAAGCCTTCAACAAAAAAAGACTTGTACTCTCAGGAATTAATAGAAGTACGGGGACATTCTCAGATTTATGATAGCAGAAATATTTCTGAAATTCATTTGATAGATTTTCTAAGGTTATGAATGAGTTGATCAGAGAGTCAAGATCTATCCACTTTTACAGTGGCACATTACTATCCAAATGAAATGGCAAGGTCCCAATTATGTGAAGACATTATGCAGCGCTGATGTCACTTTATTCAAACTCCAATACAGGCACTGCCTGAATTAAAATTAGTAAGTGCTTTTTAGTTGGGTATGGAATATGAATGTCCCACCGAGGATAGAGGAATTGATTTTCTGTAGGGTTTCTTTGATACTTTGACTATCAGGTGGCTTAAATTGGTAACAACACTATAAGTATGACATCCTGTCCACTTGATGAATACTGCAACAGAAGGCACTAGCTGTTGTTAATTCAAGTAAGTGCTTTCTTGTTGGGGTACAAATCAGTGTCATTTCTTCTTTAACATTTCTGATCAAGTGCAATAAACTACAATATCATGCTGGGGAGATGCACACCAGGCTTCATCCTGACATAAGCACTATGTATACTTTCAATACCATATGAGCTTTATATTGGTTTTAACCCTTCTAATATTCTTCACTCTTGAAATGTCCACCTCAACAACCATTGCAATCAAGGACAGATATTTTATAGCAAGCTGTCCTGAGATGTGTAGCGCATTTTAAAATTCCAAAACTTAGTGGGGAGAGGGTTAATTTCTTTTAATCAACAAGTTATTTTGATTTGCTACAACATCCATATGCCACCAGTTGCTCTTTCTGAAGATAAAGCAGTAAGTGCTTTCTTGCTGGATTGTGGCTTTGCAGAACACACACCTATCAAAAAAAGATAAAGAAAAAGAATATTAAAGAGTTTCCTTTTCAAAATAGATCATATGTGTGATAGAGGGAGCCCTAGTTACAAGTAAAAGCTGAGCGCAGTTTTGGAATTGAAGAAGAAAAGGTAGCTTTTTTCAGAAATGTAGTAACAACAGAGTCCTATTTCTCTGAAGGTCTTTGCCGTACTGCTGCCACTTTATTCATACTCCAATAGAGGGCACCTGTGTTAAAATTAGTAAGTGCTTTTTGTTGGGGTAGGAATATGTGTATGTGACACCACTGAGGAAAGCTGAACAGATCTTCTTAACGGTTTCTTTAAAACTTTGAATATCAGGTGGCCTAAATTGATACATGTAGTAGAAGTATGATTTCTGTCCCTTGATGAGTACTGCAACAGTAGGCACTAGCTGTTTTTATTTCAAGTAAGTGCTTCCTTGTTGGGGTACAAATCAGAGCTATTTCTTCTTTCTGCATTTCATAGCAACGGCAGTAAACTACAATATCAAGCTGTGGTGATCGATACCAGGTTTCAGCCTGACATGAGCACTATGCTTATCTTCAAAACAGTAAGTGCTTTATGTTGGGGCAAATCCTGCTCAGACATTCTTCACTCTCGAAAATGTATCCATCTATAACTGTGTCCAATGACAAATGTTACATAGCTACTTGTCCCAAGATGTGAGGTGCATTTCAAAATTGTAAAAACTGAGCTGGGGATGGATTTCTTTTACTCAACAAGATACTTTGATTTGGTGCCACACTATCCATACTCCACCAAATGCACTTTCTGGTAACTAAAGCAGTAAGTACTTTCTTGTTGAGAGGTATGGATAGGAAAAACACCCATGAATAACAGAACAGAAACACAGAAGCATCTCAAGATATTTCCTTTCTCATTCCTTTCTGTGTGATAGACGGAGCCCTATTCTACAAGTAAAGACTGCTACAGTGTCTGCTAAAATTAGCCAGTATTTTCTTATTGGGTAAGATTAAGTGTAACCAGTCAGATTGATATGGGGGATCTGTTGTGTATTAGATTTTTTACAGTGCTGAAGCATCACCATCACATTGGTATGCTCATGCAATTTCTGTAGCCCATGCTTCTGATGTCTGATGAGGAATGTGAAGAACAGGCTGTTCAAAATGTTACCATTGTTTCCCTTTTTAGTGACCTAAGTTCATCTGCTATTTATGTGCTGTATGATATTTTTAGGAAGGCATCCTTTCTTTTGCGTACATCTGCCAAACCCCAAAAGAGAAATTGCCTTTCCTAAAAATTAGTCTGAACATTTTTTCCTGTGTCTTATTGAGAAACTCTGACTCACTGAAGATTGCTGATCTCAGTGACATAACGTTTATTATGCTTTTACCATCCAGTGACATAAACGGCACACAATTTCAAAGTATCTGTCAGTCCTAGAACTGTGTTTCGATATTAAGTAGTGATTAATAATTCAGGTTATATTTTTGTTAAGTTATTCTGAGTAACAATTTGAAATAAATCAGTACAAATTAAATATCTTTTGACATCATCACATTACCTCTAATCCTGTGAGCAGATTAGAGGCCCTTGAAGTACGCAGTTGAAGCTGTAAAGTGGTAGAAAAAATGGGAAGGACTACCAACTGCTAGCTGATCAGTTGAAAGGTGTAAAGTGGTGAGAAAAGTGGGAGGACTACCAACTGCCAGCTGAACATTGTAGAATTAAGAGGCCCTATAAGTAGTTCTGCTATAAAGCAAGGACCTCAAATCAGTTGGAACACCAACAAGGTCATGAAGGTACACTTTCCTCAAGAGAGACTGCTGAGACATTTTGAAGAAATGAATTTGAAGAGAAATTGTCTGAGGCCAAAGTAAGTTTCTGGCATGTGTTGAGTATTGTAAGACAGGGCACTAGCTGTTCAAGTTTCCAGTAAATGGTTTCTTGTTGTTGTACAGATCAGAGGCAAAGTTTCTTTTAGAAATTTGGTCACCTGAAATGAACAACAATTTCAAAATGAGGGAATATACTCCAGTTTTCATCTTGACATGCTAAGCTACAAAACAGTAAATGCTTTATGTTGGGGAAACTCTGCTAGAGAATTCTTCTCATTTAAAGCATTAGCATATATGTTCCATATCAAATATTATATCCTTGGTGCTGCCATAGTCTAGAAAGATTGTATAAAAATTCAAACTCGGCTAGGAGTAAACGAAGATGTAGCTATTTATAGCTTAATATCACTGAAACGGTTTCAAAATGCCATGTGCAAGAATAACAGTTGTATTTTCCCCAATAAAAACAAAAGGGCACTATTTTATGTTTCTGATTTCTGCTAATTCCTGGTATGTTTACCTTCCTCTGAAAATCAAAGCCTGAAGCCTTCAACAAAAAAAGACTTGTACTCTCAGGAATTAATAGAAGTACGGGGACATTCTCAGATTTATGATAGCAGTAATATTTCTGAAATTCATTTGATAGATTTTCTAAGTTAATGAATGAGTTGATCAGAGAGTCAAGATCTATCCACTTTTACAGTGGCACATTACTATCCTAATGTAATGGCAAGGTCCCACTTTTGTGAAGACATTATGCAGCGCTGATGTCACATTATTCAAACTCCAATACAGGCACTGCCTGAATTAAAATTGGTAAGTGCTTTTTGTTGGGGTATGAATATGTGAATGTGTCCCACCGAGGATAGAGGAATTGATTTTCTGTAGGGTTTCTTTGATACTTTGACTATCAGGTGGCTTAAATTGGTACAACACTATAAGTATGACATTCCTGTCACTTGATGAATACTGCAACATAAGGCACCAGCTGTTGTTATTTCAAGTAAGTGCTTTCTTGTTGGGGTACAAATCAGTGTCATTTCTTCTTTAACATTTCTGATCAAGTGCAATAAACTACAATATCATGCTGGGGAGATGCACACCAGGCTTCATCCTGACATAAGCACTATATATACTTTCAATACCATATGAGCTTTATATTGGGTTTAACCCTGCTAATATTCTTCACTCTTGAAATGTCCACATCAACAACCATTGCAATCAAGGACAGATGTTTTATAGCTAGCTGTCCTGAGATGTGTAGCGCATTTTAAAATTCCAAAACTTAGTGGGGAGAGGGTTAATTTCTTTTAATCAACAAGATATTTTGATTTGCTGCCACAATATCCATCGCCACCAGTTGCTCTTTCTGGTAAGTAAAGCAGTAAGTGCTTTCTTGCTGGATTGTGGCTTAAGAACCACCTATCGATAAAAAGAAGAAAAAGAATGTTAAGATGTTTCCTTTTCAAATGGATCATGTGTGATAGAGAAGCCCTAATGTACAAGTAAAAAGCTGGCGCAGTTTTGGAATTGAAAGAAGAAAAAAGGTAGCTTTTTTCAGAAATGTGTAACAACAGAGTCCTATTTCTCTGAAGGTCTTTTGCCATACTGCTGCCACTTTATTCATACTCCAATAGAGGCACTACCTGTGTTAAAATTAGTAAGTGCTTTTTTGTTAGGGTAGGAATATGTGTATGTGACCCACTGAGGAAAGCTGAACAGATCTTCTTAACGGTTTCTTTAAAACTTTGAATATCAGGTGGCCTAAATTGATCCAGTAGTAGAAGTATGATTTCTGTCCCTTGATGAGTACTGCAACAGTAGGCACTAGCTGTTTTTATTTCAAGTAAGTGCTTCCTTGTTGGGGTACAAAT
This sequence comes from Neoceratodus forsteri, assembly GCA_016271365.2. Taxonomy (NCBI): domain Eukaryota; kingdom Metazoa; phylum Chordata; order Ceratodontiformes; family Ceratodontidae; genus Neoceratodus; species Neoceratodus forsteri. The sequence goes on from CM028129.1 coordinate 7,439,954, forward strand.
CAGAGCTATTTCTTCTTTCTGCATTTCATGGCAATGGCAGTAAACTACAATATCAAGCTGTGGTGATCGATATCAGGTTTCAAGCCTGACATGAGCACTATGCTTATCTTCAAAACAGTAAGTGCTTTATGTTGGGGCAAATCCTGCTCAGACATTCTTCACTCTCGAAAATGTATCCATCTATTACTGTGTCCAATGTCAAATGTTACATCGCTACTTGTCCCCAGATGTGAGTTGCATTTCAAAATTGTAAAACTGAGCTGGGGATGGATTTCTTTTACTCAACAAGTTACTTTGATTTGGTGCCACAATATCCTTATTCCACCAAATGCACTTTCTGGTAACTAAAGCAGTAAGTGCTTTCTTGTTGGGGTATGGATACATGGAAAACACCCACGAATAACAAAACAGAAACACAGAAGCATCTCAAGATATTTCCTTTCTCATTCCTTTCTGTGTGATAGACGGAGCCCTATTCTACAAGTAAAGACTGCTACAGTGTCTGCTAAAATTAGCCAGTATTTTCTTATTTGGTAAGATTAACTGTTACCAGTCAGATTGATATGGGGGATCTGTTGTGTATTAGATTTTTTACAGTGCTGAAGGATCACCATCACATTGGTATGCTCATGCAATTTCTGTAGCCCATGCTTCTGATGTCTGATGAGCACTGTGAAGAACAGGCTGTTCAAAATGTTACCATTGTTTCCCTTTTTAGTGACCTAAGTTTATCTGCTATTTATATGCTAGATGATATTTTAGGAAGGCATCCATTCTTTTGCGTACATCTCCAAACCCCAAAAGAGAAATTGCCTTTCCTAAAAATTAGTGAGAGCATTTTTTTCTGTGTCTTATTGAGACTCTGACTCACTGAAGATTGCTGATCTCAGTGACATAACGTTTATTATGCTTTTACCATCCAGTGACATAAACGGCACACAATTTCAAAGTATCTGTCAGTCCTAGAACTGTGTTTCGATATTAAGTAGTGATTAATAATTCAGGTTATATTTTTGTAAAGTTATTCTGAGTAACAATTTGAAATAAATCAGTACAAATTAAATATCTTTTGACATCTCCACATTACCTCTAATCCTGTGAGCAGATTAGAGGCCCTTGAGAGTGCAGCTGAAGCTGTAAAGTGGTGAGAAAAATGGGAGGAACTACCAACTGCTAGCTGATCAGTTGAAGGTGTAAAGTGGTGAGAAAAGTGGGAGGGACTACCAACTGCCAGCTGATCATTGTAGAATTAAGAGGCATTATAAGTAGTTCTGCTATAAAGCAAGGACCTCAAATCAGTTGGAACACCAACAAGGTCATGAAGGTACACTTTCCTCAAGAGAGACTGCTGAGACATTTTGAAGAAATGAATTTGAAGAGAAATTGTCTGAGGCCAAAGTAAGTTTCTGGCATGTGTTGAGTATTGTAAGACAGGGCACTAGCTGTTCAAGTTTCCAGTAAATGGTTTCTTGTTGTTGTACAGATCAGAGGCAAAGTTTCTTTTAGAAATTTGGTCACCTGAAATGAACAACAATTTCAAAATGAGGGAATATACTCCAGTTTTCATCTTGACATGCTAAGCTACAAAACAGTAAATGCTTTATGTTGGGGAAACTCTGCTAGAGAATTCTTCTCATTTAAAGCATTAGCATATATGTTCCATATCAAATATTATATCCTTGGTGCTGCCATAGTCTAGAAAGATTGTATAAAAATTCAAACTCGGCTAGGAGTAAACGAAGATGTAGCTATTTATAGCTTAATATCACTGAAAGGGTTTCAAAATGCCATGTGCAAGAATATCAGTTGTATTATCCCCAATAAAAACAAAAGGGGGCACTATTTTATGTTTCTGATTTCTGCTAATTCCTGGTATGTTTACCTTCCTCTGAAAATCAAAGCCTGAAGCCTTCAACAAAAAAAGACTTGTACTCTCAGGAATTAATAGAAGTACGGGGACATTCTCAGATTTATGATAGCAGAAATATTTCTGAAATTCATTTGATAGATTTTCTAAGGTAATGAATGAGTTGATCAGAGAGTCAAGATCTATCCGCTTTTACAGTGGCACATTACTATCCAATGTGTAATGGCAAGGTCCCACTTTTGTGAAGACATTATGCAGCGCTGATGTCACATTATTCAAACTCCAATACAGGCACTGCCTGAATTAAAATTGGTAAGTGCTTTTTGTTGGGGTATGAATATGTGAATGTGTCCCACCGAGGATAGAGGAATTGATTTTCTGTAGGGTTTCTTTGATACTTTGACTATCAGGTGGCTTAAATTGGTACAACACTATAAGTATGACATTCCTGTCACTTGATGAATACTGCAACAGAAGGCACTAGCTGTTGTTATTTCAAGTAAGTGCTTTCTTGTTGGGGTACAAATCAGTGTCATTTCTTCTTTAACATTTCTGATCAAGTGCAATAAACTACAATATCATGCTGGGGAGATGCACACCAGGCTTCATCCTGACATAAGCACTATATATACTTTCAATACCATATGAGCTTTATATTGGGTTTAACCCTGCTAATATTCTTCACTCTTGAAATGTGCACATCAACAACCATTGCAATCAAGGACAGATGTTTTATAGCTAGCTGTCCTGAGATGTGTAGCGCATTTTAAAATTCCAAAACTTAGTGGGGAGAGGGTTAATTTCTTTTAATCAACAAGATATTTTGATTTGCTGCCACAATATCCATATGCCACCAGTTGCTCTTTCTGGAAAGTAAAGCAGTAAGTGCTTTCTTGCTAGATTGTGGCTTTGAAGAAAGCACCTATCGATAAAAAAAGAGAAAGAAAAAGAATGTTAAGATGTTTCCTTTTCCAAAATGGATCATGTGTGATAGCGGGAAGCCTAGTGTACAAGTAAAAGCTGGCGCAGTTTTGGAATTGAAGAAGAAAAAGGTAGCTTTTTCAGAAATGTGTAACAACAGAGTCCTATTTCTCTGAAGGTCTTTTGCCGTACTGCTGCCACTTTATTCATACTCCAATAGAGGCACTACCTGTGTTAAAATTAGTAAGTGTTTTTTTGTTGGGGTAGGAATATGTGTATGTGACCCACTGAGGAAAGCTGAACAGATCTTCTTAACGGTTTCTTTAAAACTTTGAATATCAGGTGGCCTAAATTGATCCAGTAGTAGAAGTATGATTTCTGTCCCTTGATGAGTACTGTAACAGTAGGCACTAGCTGTTTTTATTTCAAGTAAGTGCTTCCTTGTTGGGGTACAAATCAGAGCTATTTCTTCTTTCTGCATTTCATGGCAACGGCAGTAAACTACAATATCAAGCTGTGGTGATCGATATCAGGTTTCAGCCTGACATGAGCACTATGCTTATCTTCAAAACAGTAAGTGCTTTATGATGGGGCAAATCCTGCTCAGACATTCTTCACTCTCGAAAATGTATCCATCTATAACTGTGTCCAATGACAAATGTTACATCACTACTTGTCCCGAGATGTGAGGTGCATTTCAAAATTGTAAAACTGAGCTGGGATGGATTTCTTTTACTCAACAAGATACTTTGATTTGGTGCCACACTATCCATACTCCACCAAATGCACTTTCTGAGTAACTAAAGCAGTAAGTGCTTTCTTGTTGGGGTATGGATACGAGGAAAACACCCATGAATAACAATACAGAAACACAGAAGCATCTCAAGATATTTCCTTTCTCATTCCTTTCTGTGTGATTGACGGAGCCCTATTCTACAAGTAAAGTCTGCTACAGTGTCTGCTAAAATTAGCCAGTATTTTCTTATTGGGTAAGATTAACTGTTACCAGTCAGATTGATATGGGGGATCTGTTGTGTATTAGATTTTTTACAATGCTGAAGGATCACCATCACATTGGTATGCTCATGCAATTTCTAGTAGCCCATGCTTCTGATGTCTGATGAGCACTGTGAAGAACAGGCTGTTCAAAATGTTACCATTGTTTCCCTTTTTAGTGACCTAAGTTTATCTGCTATTTATGTGCTAAATTATATTTTTAGGAAGGCATCCTTTCTTTTGCGACATCTCCAAACCCCAAAATAGAAATTGCCTTTCCGAAAAATTAGTCTGAGCATTTTTTTCTGTGTCTTATTGAGAAACTCTGACTCACTGAAGATTGCTGATCTCAGTGACATAAAGTTTATTATGCTTTTACTGTCCAGTGACATAAACAGCACACAATTTCAAAGTATCTATCGGTCCCTAGAGCTGTGTTTTGATATTAAGTAGAGATTAATAATTCAGGTTATTTTTATAAAGTTATTCTGAGTAACAATTTGAAATAAATCAGTACAAATTAAATATCTTTTGACATCATCACATTACCTCTAATCCTGTGAGCAGATTAGAGGCCCTTGAGAGTGCAGTTGAAGCTGTAAAGTGGTGAGAAAAATGGGAGGGACTACCAACTGCTAGCTGATCAGTTGAAGGTGTAAAGTGGTGAGAAAAGTGGGAGGGATCAGAGGAAAAGTTTCTTTTAGAAATTTGGTAACCTGAAATGAACAACAATTTCAAAATGAGGGAATCTACTCCAGTTTTCATCTTGACATGCTGAGCTACAAAACAGTAAATGCTTTATGTTGGGGAAACTCTGCTAGAGAATTCTTCTCATTTAAAGCATTAGCATATATGTTCCATATCAAATATTATATCCTTGGTGCTGCCATAGTCTAGAAAGATTGTGTAAAATTAAAACTCGGATAGGAGAAAATGAAGATGTAGCTATTTATAGCTTAATAACACTGAAAGGGTTTCAAAATGCCATGTGCAAGAATATCAGTTGTGTTATCCCCAATAAAAAGAAAAGGTCACTATTTTATGTTTCTGATTTCTGCTAATTCCTGGTATGTTTAACTTCCTCTGAAAATCAAAGCCTGAAGCCTTCAACGAAAAAAGACTTGTACTCTCAGGAATTAATCGAAGTACGGGTACATTCTCAGATTTATGATAGCAGAAATATTTCTGAAATTCATTTGATAGATTTTCTAAGGTAATGAATGAGTTGATTTGAGAGACAAGATCTATCCACTTTTACAGTGGCACATTACTATCCAATGTGTAATGGCAAGGTCCCACTTTTGTGAAGACATTATGCAGCGCTGATGTCACATTATTCAAACTCCAATACAGGCAGTGCCTGAATTAAAATTGGTAAGTGCTTTTTGTTGGGGGTATGAATATGTGAATGTGTCCCATCGAGGATAGATGAATTGATTTTCTGTAGGGTTTCTTTGATACTTTGACAATCAGGTGGCTTAAATTGGTACAACACTATAAGTATGACATTCCTGTCACTTGATGAATACTGCAACAGAAGGTACTAGCTGTTGTTATTTCACGTAAGTGCCTTCTTGTTGGGGTACAAATCAGTGTCATTTCTTTAACATTTCTGATCAAGTGCAATAAACTATAATATCATGCTGGTGAGATGCACACCAGGCTTCATCCTGACATAAGCACTATATATACTTTTAATACCATATGAGCTTCATATTGGGTTTAACCCTGCTAATATTCTTCACTCTTGAAATGTCCACATCAACAACCATTGCAATCTAAAGCATTAAACTTATGTCACTGAGATCAGTCAATCTTCAGTGAGTCAGAGTCTCTCAATAAGTATGACAGAAAAATGTTCTCACTAATTTTAGGAAAGGCAATGTCTCTTTGGGGTTTGGAGATGTACGCAAAAGAATGGATGCCTTCCTAAAAGTATCATCTAGCATATAAATAGCAGATAAACTTAGGTCACTAAAAGGGAAATGAAGGTACACTGGAATACTGTTCTTTCACAGTGCTTGGGCTAGATATCAGGAAGGTAATGGTTATGAAATTGCGTGAGTTACCAATGTGATGGTGATCCTTCAGCACTGTAGAAAATCTAATACATAACAGATCCCCGTATCAATCTGACTGGTAACACTTAATCTTCATTTAATAAGAAAATACTGGCTAATTTTAGTAGACACTGTAGCAGTCTTCTTGTAGAATAGGGCTCCCATCTATCACATGCAAGGAATGAGAAGGAAATATCTTGAGATGCTTCTTGTGTTTCTGTTTTGTTATTCGGGTGTTTTCCACGTATCCATACCCCATCAAAAAGTAATTTACCACTTGCACCAGGCAGTGCCTGTAATGAGCTTGAAAATGTGACATCAGCGCTGCATAATGTCTTCACAAAAGTGTGACCTGTCATTACACATTGATAGCATGTGCCACTGTAAAGCGGATAGATCTTGACTCTCAGATCAACCTATCATTACCTTAGAAAATCTATCAATTGATTTTCAGAAATATTTCTGCTATCATAACCTGAGAATGTCCCCTTACTTCTATTAATCTCTGAGAGTACAAGTCTTTTTTTCGTTGAAGGCTTAGGCTTTGATTTTCAGAGGAAGTTAACATACTAGTACTTGCAGAAATCATAACATAAAATTAGTGACATTTTTTTATTGATGTAACGCAACTGATATTCTTGTAGATGGTATTTGAAACCCTTTCAGTGTTATTAAGCTATACATAGCGATATCTTCATTTTCTCCTCAGCTGAGTTTTAATTTTACACAATCTTTCTAGTCTGTGGCAGCACCAAGGATATAATATTGATATGGAATCATATATGCTAATGCTTTAAATGAGAAGAATTCTCAAGCAGAGTTTCCTACGTAAAGCATTTACTGTTTTGTAGCTCAAGCATGTCAAGATGAAAACTGGATTAGATTCCCTTATTTTGAAATTGTTGTTATTGTAGACCAAATTCTAAAAGAAACTTTGCTCTGATCTGTACAACAAGAAACCATTTACTGAAACTTGAACAGTTGTGCTGTCTTACAATACTCAACACATGCCAGAAACTTACTTTGGCCTCAGACACTTTCTTCAAATTCATTTCTTCAAATGTCTCAGCAGTCTCTCTTGAGAAAGTGTACCTTCATGACCTTGTTGGTGTTCCAACTGATCGAGGTCCTTGCTTTATAGCAGATCTACTTATAGGGCCTCTTCGTTTTTTCAGTGATCAGCTGGCAGTTGGTTAGTCCTCCACTTTTCTCTCCACTTTACTACCTTCAACTGATCAGCTAGCAGTTGGTAGTCCCTCCCATTTTTTCTCACCACTTTACAGCTTCAACTGCATTTCAAGGGCCTCTAATCTGCTCACAGGATTAGAGGTAATGTGAGATGTCAAAAGACATTTAATTTGTACTGATTTATTTCAAATTGTTACTCAGAATAACTTTATAAAAATATGTCTAAATTATTAATTCTACTTAATATCAAAACACAGCCTAGGGACCGATAGATACTTTGAAATTGTAGCGGCTATGTCACTGCATAGTAAAAGCATAATTAAACTTTATGTCACTGAGATCAGCAATCTTCAGTGAGTCAGAGTCTCTCATCAAGACACAGAAAAAAATGTTTCTCACTAATTTTTTAGGAAAGGCAATGTCTCTTTTGGGGTTTGGAGATGTACGCAAAAGAATGGATGCCTTCCTAAAAGTATCATCTAGCATATAAATAGCAGATAAACTTAGGTCACTAAAAAGGGAAACAATGGTAACATTTTGAACAGCCTGTTCTTCACAGTGCTCGTCAGATATCAGAAGCAATGGCTACAGAAATTGCATGAGCATACCAATGTGATGGTGATCCTTCAGCACTGTAAAAAATCTAATACACAACAGATCCCCCATATCAATCTGACTGGTAACACTTAATCTTACCCAATAAGAAAATACTGGCTAACTTTAGCAGACACTGTAGCAGTCTTTACTTGTAGAATAGGGCTCCATCTATCACACAGAAAGGAATTGAGAAAGGAACATTTGAGATGCTTCGTGTTTCTGTTTTGTTATTCGTGGGTGTTTTCCACGACCATACTCCTCAATGAAGAAAGCACTTACTGCTTTTCTAGTAACTGTAGAAAGTGCATTGGTGGAGTTTGACAGAGTGGCACCAAATCAAAGTATCTTGTTGAGTAAAAGAAATCCATCCCCAGCTCGTTTTACTAATTTTGAGCGTGCACTCACACTGGGACAAGTAGTTATGTAACATTTGTCATTGGACAGTTATAGATGGATAGATTTTCAAGGTGAAGAATATTCTTGAGTAGGAATTGCCCCAAAATAAAGCACTTACTGTTTTGAAGATAGCATAGTGCTCATGTCGTGCTGAAACCTGGTATCGATTACCACAGCTTGATATTGTAGTTTAGTGCCGTTGCCATGAAATGCAGAAAATAGCTCTGATTTGTACACCAACAAGGAAGCACTTACTTGAAATAAAACAGCTAGTGCCTACTGTTGCAGTACTCATCATGGGACAGAAATTGTACTTAGTAATGGATCAATTTAGGCCACCTGATATCTGGGAAGTTTAAAAGAAACTGTTAAGAAGATCTGATCAGCTTTCCTCAGTGGGTCACATACATATTCCTCCCCAACAAAAAGCACTTACTAATTTTAACATGGTAGTGCCTCTATTGGAGTATGAATAAAGTGGCAGCAGTACGGCAAAAGACCTTCAGAGAAATAGGACTCTGTTGTTACACAATTCTGAAAAAGTTCCTGTTTCTTCTTCTATAAAACTGCACCAGCTTTTACTTGTACTCTAGGCTCTCTATCACACATGATTCATTTTGAAAAAGGAAACATCTTAATATTCTTTTCTTTCTCCTTTTTATCGATAGGTATGTTCCAAAGAAACAATCCAGCAAGAAAGCACTTACTGCTTTACTCCCAGAAAGAGTAGAGGTATATGGCTATTGTGGCAGCAAATCAAAATATCTTTGATGATTAAAAGAAATTAACCCTCTCCCACTAAGTTTTTGAATTTTTAAATGGCTACACATCTCAGGGACAGCGCTACACAAACATGTGTCCTTGATTGCAAAGGTTGTTGATGTGACATTTCAAGAGTGAAGATTATTAGCAGGGTTAAACCCAATATGAAGCTCAAATGGTATTGAAAGTATATAGGTGCTTATCGTTGGATGAGGCCTGGTGTGCATCTCACCAGCATGATATTGTAGTTTACTGCACTTGATCAGAAATGTTAAAGAAATGACACTGATTTGTTCCCCAACAAGAAAGCACTTACGTGAAATAACAACAGCTAGTGCCTTCTGTTGCAGTATTCATCAAGTGACCGGAATGTCATACTTATAGAGTTGTACCAATTTAGGCCACCTGATAGTCAAAGTATCAAAGAAACCCTACAGAAAATCAATTCCTCTATCTTCAGTGGGACACATTCTCATATTCATACCATATTCTTGCACATGGCATTTTGAAACCCTTTCAGTATTATTAAGCTATAAATAGCTACATCTTCATTTACTCCTAGCCGAGTTTGAATTTTTATACAATCTTTCTAGACTATGGCAGCACCAAGGATATAATATTTGATATGGAACATATATGCTAATGCTTTAAATGAGAAGAATTCTCTAGCAGAGTTTCCCCAACATAAAGCATTTACTGTTTTGTAGCTCAGCATGTCAAGATGAAAACTGGATATATTCCTCATTTTAAATTGTTCATTTCAGGTTACCAAATTTCTATAAGAAACTTTGCCTCTGATCTGTACAACAGCAAGAAACCATTTACTGGAAACTTGAACAGCTAGTGCCCTGTCTTACAATACTCAACACATGCCAGAAACTTACTTTGGCCTCAGGCAATTTCTCTTCAAATTCATTTCTTCAAAATGTTTCAGTAGTCTCTCTTGAGGAAAGTGTACCTTCATGACCTTGTTGGTGTTAAAACTGATCTGAGGTCCTTGTTTTATACCAGAACTACTTATAGGTCCTTCATTCTACAATGATCAGCTGGAAGTTGTAGTCCCTCCCACTTTCTCTCCACTTTACACCTTCAACTGATCAGCTAGCAGTTGGTAGTCCCTCCCATTTTTCTCACCACTTTACAGCTTCAACTGCACTTCAAGGGCCTCTAATCTGCTCACAGGATTAGAGGTAATGTGAGATGTCCAAAACATTTAATTGTACTTGATTTATTTCAAATTGTTACTCAGAACAACTTTTATAAAAATATAACCTAAATTATTAACTTACTTAATATCAAAACACAGCTCTAGGGACCGATAGATACTTTGAAATTGTGTCGTTATGTCACTGCATAGTAAAGTATAATAATACCTTATGTCACTGAGATCAGCAATCTTCAGTGAGTCAGAGTCTCTCTAATAAGACACAGAAAAAATGTTTCACTAATTTTTAGGAAAGGCAATGTCTCTTTGGGTTTGAGATGTACGCAAAGAATGGATGCCTTCCTAAAAGTATCATCTAGCATATAAATAGCAGATAAACTTAGTCACTAAAAGGGAAACAAAGGTAACATTTTGAACAGCCTGTTCTTCATAGTGCTCGTCAGATATCAGAAGCAATGGCTACAGAAATTGGCGTGAGCATACCAATGATGGTGATCCTTCAGCACTGTAAAAATCTAATACACACAGGATCCCCATATCAATCTGACTGGTAACACTTAATCTTACGCAATAAGAAAATACTGGCTAATTTAGCAGACACTGTAGCAGTCTTTACTTGTAGAATAGGGCTCCATCTATCACACAGAAAGGAATGAGAAAGAAATATCTTGATGTTTGTGTTTCTGTTTTGTTATTCGTGGGTGTTTTTCACGTATCCATACCCCAACAAAAAGCACTTACCAATTTTAATTCAGGCAGTGCCTGTATTGGAGTTTGAAAAATGTGACATCAGCGCTGCATAATGTCTTCACAAAAGTGTGACCTTGTCATTACACATTGGATAGTAATGTGCCACTGTAAAAGCGGATAGATCTTGACTCTCAGATCAACTCATTCATTACCTTTGAAAATCTATCAAATGAATTTCAGAAATATTTCTGTTATCATAAATCTGAGAATGTCCTGTACTTCTATTAATTCCTGAGAGACAAGTCTTTTTTCATTGAAGGTTTAGGCTTTGATTTTGATAGTTAAATACTAGAATTAGCAGAAATCAGAAACATAAAATAGTGACATTTTTTTTTATTGGGGGTAACACAACTGATATTCTTGCAGATGGCATTTGAAACCCTTTCAGTGTTGTTGTTTATACATAGCGACATCTTCATTTCTCCTAGCCGAGTTTTAATTTTTACACAATCTTTCTAGTCTGTATGGCAGCACCAAGGATATAATATTGATATGGAACATATATGCTAATGCTTTAATGAGAAGAATTCTCAAGCAGAGTTTCCCAACATAAAGTATTTACTGTTTTGTAGCTCAGCATGTCAAGTTGAAAACTGGAGTATATTCCCTTATTTTGAAATTGTTGTTCATTTTTAGGTGACCAAATTTCTAAAAGAAAATTTTGCCTCTGATCTGTACAACAACAAAACCATTATTGGAAGCTTGAACAGCTAGTGCCCTGTCTTACAATACTCAACACATGCCAGAAACTTACTTTGGCCTCAGACAATTTCTCTTCAAATTCATTTCTTCAAAATGTCTCAGCAGTCTCTCTTGAGGAAAGTGTACCTTCATGACCTTGTTGATGTTCCAACTGATCTGAGGTCCTTGCGGTATAGCAGAACTACTTATAGGGCCTCTTCATTCTACAATGATCAGCTGGCAGTTGTTAGTCCCTCCCACTTTTCTCACCACTTTAAACCTTCAACTGATCAACTAGCAGTTGGTAGTCCCTCCCATTTTTCTCACCACTTTAAAGCTTCAACTGCACTTCAAGGGCCTCTAATCTGCTCACAGGATTAGAGGTAATGTGAGATGTCATGACATTTAATTTGTACTGATTTATTTCAAATTGTTACTCAGAATAACTTTATAAAATATAACCTAAATTATTAATCTCTACTTATATCAAAACACAGCTCTAGGGACTGATAGATACTTTGAAATTGTGTGCTTTTTATGTCACTGGATAGTAAAAGCATAATAACCTTATGTCACTGAGATCAGCACCTCAGTGAGTCGAGTCTCTCAATAAGACACAGAAAAAATGAAGTTTCCTCACTAATTTTTGTGAGGCAATGCCTCTTTTGGGGTTTGGAGATGCACGTAGAATGGATGCCTTCCTAAAAGTATCATCTACATATAAATAGCAGATAAACTTATGTCAGTAAAGCGGGAACAATGGTAACATTTTGAACAGCCTGTTCTTCACAGTGCTCATCAGACATCAGAAGCATGGCCTACAGAATTGCATGAGCATACCAATGTGATGGTAAGCTCAGCACTGTAAAATCTAATACAGATCAGATCCCCATATCAATCTGACTGGTAACACTTAATCTTCCCAATAAGAAAATACTGGCTAATTTTAGCAGACACTGCAGCAGTCTTTACTTGTAGAATAGGGTCTGCCTATCACACAGAAAGGAATGAGAATGAAATATATTGAGATGTTCTGTGTTTCTGTTTTGTTATTCGTGGTGTTTTCCATTATCCATACTGAACAAGAAAAGCACTTACTGCTTTAGTTACCAGAAAGTGCATTTGTGGAGTATGGATAGTGTGGCACCAATCAAAGTATCTTGTTGAGTAAAAGAACCATCCCCAGCTCAGTTTTTCAATTTTGAAATGCATTCACATCTCAGGCCGAAGTAGCTATATAACATTTGTCATTGGACACAGTTAGATTGATACATTTTCAAGAGTGAAGAATGTCTGAGCAGAATTACCTAACATAAAGCACTTACTGTTTTGGATTATAAGTATAGTGCTCAGCAAGTTGTGGTTGAAACCTGCATCGATCACCACAGCTTTATATCAGAAGTTTACTGTCATGCATGAAATGCAGAAAGAAGAAATAGCTCTGATTTGTACCCCACCAAGTAAGCACTTACTTGAAATAAAAGAGCTGGTGCTTACTGTTGCAGTACTTTCGTCGAGGACGAAATCGTACTTCTACTAATGGATCAATTTAGGCCACCTGATATTCAAAGTTTAAAAGAAACAGCTTAAGAAGATCTGTTCAGCTTCCTCAGTGTGGTCACACACATATTCCTACCCCAACAAAAGTTATCTACTAATTTTAACACAGGTAGTTCCTTTATTGGAGCATGAATAAAGTGGCAGTACGGCAAAAAGACCTTCAGAGAAATAGGACTCTGTTGTTACATATTTCTGAAAAAGCTACCTGTTACTTCTTCAATTCCAAACTGCACCAGCTTTTACTTTGCACTAGTGCTCCCTCTATCACATAGATCCATTTTGAAAAGGAAACATCTTAATATTCTTTTTCTTTCAATTTTTTTCGATAGGTGGTATGTTCCAAGAAGAAACAATCGCAAGAAAGCACTGCTGCTTTACTTGCAGAAAGACAATTGGTGGTGTATGGATATTGTGCCAGCAAATCAAAATATCTTGTTGATTAAAAGAAATTAACCCTCTCCCACTAAGTTTTGGAATTTTAAAATGCGCTACACATCTGGTGGACAGCCAGCAATAAAACATCTGTCCTGATTGCAGCGGTTGTTGATGTGACATTTCAAGAGTGATGATTATTAACAGGGTTAAACCCAATATGAAGCTCAAATGGTATTGAAAGTATATATAGTGCTTATGTCAGGATGAAGCCTGGTGTGCATCTCACCAGCATGATATTGTAGTTTATTGCACTTGATCAGAAATGTTAAAGAAATGACACTGATTTGTTCCAGAACAAGAAAGCACTTACTTGAAATAACAACAGCTAGTGCCTTCTGTTGCAGTATTCATCAAGTGAGGAATGTCATACTTATAGTGTTGTAATAATTTAGGCCACCTGATAGTCAAAGTATCAAAGAAACCCTACAGAAAATCAATTCCTCTATCTTCGGTGGGACACATTCACATATTCACACCATATTCTTGCACATGGCATTTTGAAACCCTTTCAGTGTTATTAAACTATAACTAGCTACATCTTCATTTACTCCTAGCCGAGTTTGAATTTTTATACCATCTTTCTAGACTATGGCAGCACCAAGGATATAGTATTTGATATGGAACATTTATGTTATATATGCTAATGCTTTAAATGAGAAGAATTCTGTAGCAGGGTTTCCCCAACATAAAGCATTTACTGTTTTGTAGCTCAGCATGTCAAAATGAAAACTGGACTATATTCCCTCATTTTGAAATTGCTGTTCATTTCAGGTGACCAGATTTCTAAAAGAAACTTTGCCTCTGATCTGTTCAACAGCAAGAAACCATTTACTGGAAACTTGAACAGCTAGTGCCCTGTCTTAGAATACTCAACACATTCCATAAAACTTAATTTGGCCTCACACAATTTCTCTTCAAATTCATTTCGTCAAAATGTCTCAGCAGTTTCTCTTGAGGAAAGTGTACCTTCATGACCTTGTTGGTGTTCCAACTGATCTGAGGTGCTTGTTTTATAGCAGAACTACTTATTGGGCCTCTTCATTCTATAATGATCAGCTGGCAGTTTGTAGTCCCTCCCACTTTTCTCACCACTTTACACCTTCAACTGATCAGCTAGCAGTTGGTAGTCCCTCCAATTTCTCTCACCACTTTACAGCTTCAACTGCACTTTCAAGGGCCTCTAATCAGCTCACAGGATTAGAGGTAATGTGATGATGTCAAAAGACATTTAATTTGTAGTGATTTATTTCAAATTGTTACTCAGAATAACTTTACAAAATATAACCTGAATTATTAGTCTCACTTAATATCAAAACACAGATCTGTGGACGATAGATACTTTTGAAATGTGGGCGTTTATGTCACTGGATAGTAAAAGCATAATAAGCGTTATGTCACTGAGATCAGCAATCTTCAGTGAGTCAGAGTCTCTCAATAAGACACAGAAAAAATGCTCTCTAGAATTTTTAGGAAGAGGCTATTTCTCTTCTGGTTGGAGATGTACGCAAAAGAATGGATGCCTTCCTAAAAATATCATCTAGCATATAAATAGTAGATAAACTTAGGTCACTAAAAAGGGAAACAATAGAATCATTTTTAACAGCCTGTTCTTCCCAGTGCTCATCAGACATCAGAAGCATGGGCTACAGAAATTGCATGAGCATACCTATGTGATGGTGATCCTTCAGCACTGAAAAAAATCTAATACACAAGAGGTCCCCCATATCAACCTGACTGGTAACAGTTAATCTTACCCAATAAGAAAATACTGGCTGATTTTTGAGACAATGCTAGCAGTCTTTACTTGTAGAATGAGGTCCTGTCTATCACACAGAAAGGAATGAGAAATGAAATATCTTGAGATGCTTCTGTGTTTCTGTTTTGTTGATTCGTGGGTGTTTTCCATGTATCCATTACCCCAACAAGAAAGCACTTACTGTTTTAGTTACCAGAAAGTGCTTTTTGAGTATGGATAGTGTGGCACCAAATCAAAGTATCTTTGTTGAGTAAAAAGAAATCCATCCCCAGCTCAGTTTTACAATTTTGAGAATGCACCTCACATCTCGGGACAAGTAGTATGTAACATTTGTCATTGGACACAGTTATAGATGGATACATTTAGAGTGAATAATGACTGAGCAGGATTTGTTCCAACACTAAAGCACTTACTGTTTTGAAGATTAAGTATAGTGATCATGTCAGGCTGAAACGTGTACGATCACCACAGCTTGATATTGTAGTTTACTGCCGTGGCCATGAAATGCAGAAAGAAGAAATAGCTTTGATTTGTACCACAACAAGGAAGCACTTTACTTAAAATAAAAACACAGTGCCTATTGTTGCTGTGCTCATCAGGGACAGAAATCATATTTCTACTGTGTTCTACTACTGGATCAATTTAGGCCACCTGATATTCAAAGTTCTAAAGAAACGTTCAGAAGATCTGTTCAGCGTTCCTCAGTGGGTCACATACATATGTTCCTACCTCAACAAAAAAGCACTTACTAATTTTAACACAGGTAGTGCCTCTGTTGGAGTATAGATAAAGTGGCAGTACGGCAAAAGACCTTCAGAGAAATAGGACTCTGTTGTTACACATTTCTGAAAAGCTACCTGTTTCTTCTTCTAATTCCAAACTGCACCAGCTTTGCTTCATACTAAAGGCCCTCTATCACACATGATCCATTTGAAAAAGAACATCTTAATATTCTTTTCTTTCTCTTTTTATCGATAGGTATGTTCAAGAAAGAAACAATTCAGCAAGAAAGCACTTACTGCTTTATTTACCAGAAAGAGCAATTGGTGTGCGTATGGATATGTGGCAGAAATCAAAATATCTTGTTGATTAAAAGAAATTAACCTCTCCCCACTAAATTTTGGAATTTTAAAATGCGCCACACATCTCAGGACAGCTAGCAATAAAACATCTGTCCTTCATTGCAAAAGGTTGTTGATGTGGACATTTCAAGAGTGAAAGATTGATTAACAGGGTTAAACCCAATATGAAACTCAAATGGTATTGAAAGTATATATAGTGCTTATGTCAGGATGAAGCCTGGTGTGCATCTCACCAGCATGATATTGTGTTTGTTGCATGATCAAAAATGTTAAAGAAATGACACTGATTTGTTCCCACAACAAAGCACTTCACTTGAAATAACAACAGCTAGTGCCTTCTGTTGCAGTATTCATCAAGTGACTGGAATGTCATACTTATAGTGTTGTACCAATTTTAGGCCTCTTGAGCAATCAAAGTATCAAAGAACCTACAGAAAATCAATTCCCTCTATCTTCGGTGGGGACATTCACATATTCATACCATATTCCTGCACATGGCATTTTGAAACCCTTTCAGTGTTATTAAGTTATAAATATTACATCTTCATTTACTCTAGCATAGAGTTTGAATTTTTATACAATCTTTCTAGACTATGGCAGCACCAAGGTGATAATATTTTGAAATGGAACATAAATGTTATATATGCTAATGCTTTAAATGAGAAGAATTCTGTAGCAGGGTTTCCAAACATAAGCATTTACTGTTTTGTAGCTCAGCATGTCAGATGAAAACTGGAGTATATTCCTCATTTTGAATTGCTGTTCATTTCAGGTGACCAGATTTCTAAAAAGAAACTTTGTCTCTGATCTGCTCAACAGCAAGAAACCATTTACTGAAACTTGAACAGCTAGTGCCCTGTCTTACAATACCAACACACGCCAGAAACTTACTTTTTGGCCTCACACATTTCTCTTCAATTCATTTCTTCAAATGTCTCAGCAGTCTCTTGAGGAAAGTATACCTTCATGACCTTGTTTGTGTTCCAGCCGATCTGCGGTCCTTGTTTTATAGCAGAACTACTGATAGGGCCTCTTCATTCTACACAATGACTGAAATACAGTTGGTAGTCCTTCCCACTTTTCTCTCACCACTTTCACACCTTCAACTGATCAGCTTAGCAGTTGGTAGTCCCTCCCATTTTCTCAAAACTTTATGTAGCTTTAATTGCACTTCCTCAAGGACTCCTAATCAGCTCACGGTGATTAGAGTGTAATGTGATGATGTCAAAAGACATTTAATTTGTAGTCATTTATTTCAAATTGTTACTCAGAATAACTTTACAAAAATATAACCTGAATTATTAGTTTCACTTAATATCAAACACCTCTATGGACCGATAGATACTTTGAAATTGTGTGCCAAGTTTATGTCACTGGATAGTAAAAAGCACAATAAACATTATGTCACTGAGATCAGCAATCTTTCGAGAGTCAGAGTCTCCTCAATAAGACACAGAAAAAAAATTTTCTTCACTGATTTTTTAGGAAAGGCAATTTCTCTTTTCTGGTTGTGAGATATGTACGCAAAAGAATGGATGCCTTCCTAAAATATCATCTAGTATATAAATAGCAAATAAACTTAGGTCACTAAAGGAAACAATAGAATCATTTTTAACAGCCTGTTCTTCCCAGTGCTCATCAGACATCAGAAGCATGGGCTACAGAAATTGCATAAGCATACCTATGTGATGGTGATCCTTCAGCACTGTAAAAAATCTAATACACAACAGATCCCCCATATCAACCTGACTGGTAACAGTTAATCTTACCCAATAAGAAAATACTGGCTAGTTTTAGCAGACACTGTAGCACTCTTTACTTGTAGAATAGGGCTCCGTCTATCACACAGAAAGGAATGAGAAAGGAAATATCTTGAGATGCTTCTGTGTTTCTGTTTGTTATTGGTGGTTGTTTTCACGTTTCCTTACTTACAAGAAAGCACTTACTGCTTTAGTTCAGAAAGTGCTTTTGTGGAGTATGGATAGTGTGCACCAAATCAAAGTATCTTGTTGAGTAAAGAAATCCATCCCAGCGCTCAGTTTTACAATTTTGAAATGCACCTCACATCTTGGTTAGGTAGCTTATGTAACATTTGTCATTGGACACAGTTATAGATGCAGGATGGCATTTTCAAGAGTGAAGAATGTCTGAGCAGGAATGTTCTAACATAAAGCACTTTCTGTTTTGAAGATAAGCATAGTGCTCATGTCAGGCTGAAACCTGGTATCGATCACCACAGCTTGATATTGTAGTTTACTGTTGCCATCAAATGGAGAAAGAAGAAATAGCTCTGATTTGTACCCCAACAAGGGTAGCACTTACTTGAAATAAAAGAGCTAGTGCTTACTGTTGCAGTACTCATCAAAGGGACAGAAATCGTGCCTTCTACTAATGGATCAATTTAGGCCACCTGATATTTCAAAGTTTAAAAGAAACCGTTAAGAAGATCTGTTCAGCTTTCCTCAGTGGGTCACACACACATATTCCTACCCCAACAAAAAAGCACTTACTAATTTTAACTCAGGTAGTGCCTCTATTGGAGTATGAATAAAGTGCCAGCAGTCGCGAAAAGACCTTCAGAGAAATAGGACTTGTTGTTACAATACTTGAAAAGCTACTGTTACTTCTTCATTCCAAAACCGTAACTAGCTTTTACTTGTATATCTAGTGCTCTCACTCTATCATTATTACGATCCATTTCGGAAAAAAGGAAACATCTTAATATTCTTTTCTTTCTCTTTTTATCGATAGGTATGTTCGAAAAGAAACAATCCAGCAAGAAAGCACTTGCTGCTTTACTTACCAGAAAGAGCAATTGGTGGCGTATGGATATTGTGGCAGCAAATCAAAATATCTTGTTGATTAAAAGAAATTAACCCTCCCCCACTAAGTTTTGAATTTTAAAATTCGCTACACATCTCAGGACAGCTAGCAGTAAAACATCTGTCCTTGATTGCTAAAGTTGTTGATGTGACATTTCAAGAGTGAAGATTATTAACAGGGTTAAACCCAATATGAAGCTCAAATGGTATTGAAAGTATATATAGTGCTTATGTCAGGATGAAGCCTATGTGCATCTCAACAGCATGATATTTAAAGTTTATTGCACTTGATCAAAAATATTGAAAATGAACTGATTTGTTCCCCAACAAGAAAGCACTTACATTGAAATAACAACAGCTAGGGCCTTCTGTTGCAGTATTCATAAAGTGACAGGAATGTCATACCTAGTGTTGTACCAATTTGAGCCACCTGATAGTCAAAGTATCAATGAAACCTACAGAAAATCAATTCCTCTATCTTGATTGGGACACATTCATATTCATACCATATTCCTCGCATGGCATTTGAAACCTTTTCAGTGTTATTAAGCTATAAATAGCTACATCTTCATTTACTCCTAGCCGAGTTTGAATTTTTATACAATCTTTCTAGACTATGGCAGCACCAATGATATAATATTTGATATGGAACATATATGCTAATGCTTTAAATTAGAAGAATTCACTAGCAGAGTTTCCCCAACATAAAGCATTTACTGTTTTGTAGCTCAGCATGTCAAGATGAAAACTGGAGTATATTCCCTCATTTTTAAATTGTTCATTTCAGGTTACCAAATTTCTATAAGAAACTTTGCCTCTGATCTGTACAACAGCAAGAAACCATTTACTGGAAACTTGAACAGCTAGTGCCCTGTCTTACAATACTCAACACATGCCAGAAACTTACTTTGGCCTCAGGCAATTTCTCTTCAAATTCATTTCTTCAAAATGTTTCAGCAGTCTCTCTTGAGGAAAGTGTACCTTCATGACCTTGTTGGTGTTAAAACTGATCTGAGGTCCTTGTTTTATACCAGAACTACTTATAGGGCCTCTTCAATTCTACAATGATCAGCTGGAAGTTGGTAGTCCCTCCCACTTTTCTCTCCACTTTACACCTTCAACTGATCAGCTAGCAGTTGGTAGTCCCTCCCATTTTTCTCACCACTTTACAGCTTCAACTGCACTCTCAAGGGCCTCTAATCTGCTCACAGGATTAGAGGTAATGTGGAGATGTCAAAAGACATTTAATTTGTACTGATTTATTTCAAATTGTTACTCAGAATAACTTTATAAAAATATAACCTAAATTATTAATCTCTACTTAATATCAAAACACAGCTCTAGGGACCGATAGATACTTTGAAATTGTGTGCCGCTTATGTCACTGGATAGTAAAAGCATAATAAACTTTATGTCACTGAGATCAGCAATCTTCAGTGAGTCAGAGTCTCTCAATAAGACACAGAAAAAAAATGCTCTCACTAATTTTTAGGAAAGGCAATGTCTCTTTTGGGGTTTGGAGATGTACGCAAAAGAATGGATGCCTTCCTAAAAGTATCATCTAGCATATAAATAGCAGATAAACTTAGGTCACTAAAAAGGGAAACAATGGTAACATTTTGAACAGCCTGTTCTTCACAGTGCTCGTCAGATATCAGAAGCAATGGCTACAGAAATTGCGTGAGCATACCAATGTGATGGTGATCCTTCAGCACTGTAAAAAATCTAATACACAACAGATCCCCCATATCAATCTGACTGGTAACACTTAATCTTACGCAATAAGAAAATACTGGCTAATTTTAGCAGACACTGTAGCAGTCTTTACTTGTAGAATAGGGCTCCGTCTATCACACAGAAAGGAATGAGAAAGGAAATATCTTGAGATGCTTCTGTGTTTCTGTTTGTTATTCGTGGGTGTTTTCCACGTATCCATACCCCAACAAAAAGCACTTACCAATTTTAATTCAGGCAGTGCCTGTATTGGAGTTTGAAAAATGTGACATCAGCGCTGCATAATGTCTTCTCAAAAGTGTGACCTTGTCATTACACATTGGATAGTAATGTGCCACTGTAAAAGCGGATAGATCTTGACTCTCAGATCAACTCATTCATTACCTTAGAAAATCTATCAAATGAATTTCAGAAATATTTCTGCTATCATAAATCTGAGAATGTCCCCGTACTTCTATTAATTCCTGAGAGTACAAGTCTTTTTTCATTGAAGGCTTCAGGCTTTGATTTTCAGAGGAAGTTAAACATACTAGGAATTAGCAGAAATCAGAAACATAAAATAGTGACATTTTTTTTTATTGGGGGTAACACAACTGATATTCTTGCAGATGGCATTTTGAAACCCTTTCAGTGTTATTAAGCTATACATAGCGACATCTTCATTTTCTCCTAGCTGAGTTTTAATTTTACACAATCTTTCTGAGTCTATGGCAGCACCAAGGATATAATATTTGATATGGAACATATATGCTAATGCTTTAAATGAGAAGAATTCTCAGCAGAGTTTCCCAACATAAAGCATTTACTGTTTTGTAGCTCAGCATGTCAAGTTGAAAACTGGAGTATTTCCTCATTTTGAAATTGTTGTTCATTTCAGGTGAACAAATTTCTAAAAGAAAATTTTGCCTCTGATCTGTACAACAACAAGAAACCATTTACTGGAACTTGAACAGCTAGTGCCCTGTACCATAATACTCAATACATGCCAGAAACTTACTTTGGCCTCAGACAATTTTCTCATTCATTTCTTCAAAATGTCTCAGCAGTCTCTCTTGAGGTGAAAGTGTACCTTCATGACCTTGTTGATGTTCCAACTGATCTGAGGTCCTTGCGGTATAGCAGAACTACTTATAGGGCCTCTTCATTCTACAATGATCAGCTGGCAGTTGGTAGTCCTCCCACTTTCTCACCACTTAAACCTTCAACTGATCAACTAGTAGTGGTAGTCCCTCCATTTTCTCACCACTTTACAGCTTCAACTGCACTCTCAAGGGCCTCTAATCTGCTCACAGGATTAGAGTAATGTGGAGATGTCCAAAAGACATTTAATTTGTACTGATTTATTTCAAATTGTTACTCAGAATAACTTTATAAAATATAACCTAAATTATTAATCTCTACTTAATATCAAAAACACAGCTCTAGGGACTGATAGATACTTTGAAATTGTGTGCCCTTATGTCACTGGATAGTAAAAGCATAATAAACTTTATGTCACTGAGATCAGCAATCTTCAGTGAGTCAGAGTCTCTCAATAAGACACAGAAAAAATGCTCTCACTAATTTTTAGGAAAGGTAATGCCTCTTTTGGGGTTTGGAGATGTACGCAAAAGAATGGATGCCTTCCTAAAAGTATCATCTAGCATATAAATAGCAGATAAACTTATGTCAGTAAAAAGGGAAACAATGGTAACATTTTGAACAGCCTGTTCTTCACAGTGCTCATCAGACATCAGAAGCATGGCCTACAGAAATTGCATGAGCATACCAATGTGATGGTAATGCTTCAGCACTGTAAAAAATCTAATACACAACAGATCCCCCATATCAATCTGACTGGTAACACTTAATCTTACCCAATAAGAAAATACTGGCTAATTTTAGCAGACACTGCAGCAGTCTTTACTTGTAGAATAGGGCTCCGTCTATCACACAGAAAGGAATGAGAATGGAAATATATTGAGATGCTTCTGTGTTTCTGTTTTGTTATTCGTGGGTGTTTTCCACGTATCCATACCCCAACAAGAAAAAGCACTTACTGCTTTAGTTACCAGAAAGTGCATTTGGTGGAGTATGGATAGTGTGGCACCAAATCAAAGTATCTTGTTGAGTAAAAGAAATCCATCCCCAGCACAGTTTTACAATTTTGAAATGCACTTCACATCTCGGGCCAAGTAGCGATATAACATTTGTCATTGGACACAGTTATAGATTGATACATTTTCAAGAGTGAAGAATGTCTGAGCAGGAATTGCCCCAACATAAAGCACTTACTGTTTTGATGATAAGCATAGTGCTCATGTCAGGCTGAAACCTGGTATCGATCACCACAGCTTTATACTGTAGTTTACTGCCGTTGCCATGAAATGCAGAAAGAAGAAATAGCTCTGATTTGTACCCCAACAAGTAAGCACTTACTTGAAATAAAAAGAGCTGGTGCCTACTGTTGCAGTACTCATCAAGGGACAGAAATCGTACTTCTACTAATGGATCAATTTAGGCCACCTGATATTCAAAGTTTAAAAGAAACCGTTAAGAAGATCTGTTCAGCTTTCCTCAGTGGGTCACACACACATATTCCTACCCCAACAAAAAAGCACTTACTAATTTTAACACAGGTAGTGCCTCTATTGGAGCATGAATAAAGTGGCAGCAGTACGGCAAAAGACCTTCAGAGAAATAGGACTCTGTTGTTACACATTTCTGAAAAAGCTACCTGTTACTTCTTCAATTCCAAAACTGCACCAGCTTTTACTTGACACTAGTGCTCCTCTATCACCACATGATCCATTTTGAAAAGGAAACATCTTAATATTCTTTTTCTTTCAATTTTTTTATCGATAGGTATGTTCCGCAAAGAAACAATCCAGCAAGAAAGCACTTGCTGCTTTACTTGCCAGAAAGAGCAATTGGTGGTGTATGGATATTGTGCCAGCAAATCAAAATATCTTGTTGATTAAAAGAAATTAACCCTCTCCCCACTAAGTTTTGGAATTTTAAAATGCGCTACACATCTCAGGACAGCCAGCAATAAAACATCTGTCCTTGATTGCAAAGGTTGTTGATGTGGACATTTCAAGAGTGATGATTATTAACAGGGTTAAACCCAATATGAAGCTCAAATGGTATTGAAAGTATATATAGTGCTTATGTCAGGATGAAGCCTGGTGTGCATCTCACCAGCATGATATTGTAGTTTATTGCACTTGATCAGAAATGTTAAAGAAATGACACTGATTTGTTCCAGAACAAGAAAGCACTTACTTGAAATAACAACAGCTAGTGCCTTCTGTTGCAGTATTCATCAAGTGAGAGAAATGTCATACTTATAGTGTTGTAATAATTTAGGCCACCTGATAGTCAAAGTATCAAAGAAACCCTACAGAAAATCAATTCCTCTATCTTCGGTGGGACACATTCACATATTCACACCATATTCTTGCACATGGCATTTTGAAACCCTTTCAGTGTTATTAAACTATAAATAGCTACATCTTCATTTACTCCTAGTCGAGTTTGAATTTTTATACCATCTTTCTAGACTATGGCAGCACCAAGGATATAGTATTTGATATGGAACATTTATGTTATATATGCTAATGCTTTAAATGAGAAAATTCTTGTAGGGTTTCCCCAACATAAAGCATTTACTGTTTTGTTGCTCAGCATGTCAAAATGAAAACTGGACTATATTCCCTCATTTTGAAATTGCTGTTCATTTCAGGTGACCAGATTTCTAAAAGAAACTTTGCCTCTGATCTGTTCAACAGCAAGAAACCATTTACTGGAAACTTGAACAGCTAGTGCCCTGTCTTAGAATACTCAACACATGCCATAAACTTAATTTGGCCTCACACAATTTCTCTTCAAATTCATTTCGTCAAAATGTCTCAGCAGTTTCTCTTGAGGAAAGTGTACCTTCATGACCTTGTTGGTGTTCCAACTGATCTGAGGTGCTTGTTTTATAGCAGAACTACTTATTGGGCCTCTTCATTCTATAATGATCAGCTGGCAGTTTGTAGTCCTTCCCACTTTTCTCACCACTTTACACCTTCAACTGATCAGCTAGCAGTTGGTAGTCCCTCCAATTTCTCTCACCACTTTACAGCTTCAACTGCACTTTCAAGGGCCTCTAATCAGCTCACAGGATTAGAGGTAATGGATGATGTCAAAGACATTTAATTTGTAGTGATTTATTTCAATTGTTACTCAGAATAACTTTACAAAATATAACCTGAACTATTAGTCTCACTTAATATCAAACACAGATCTATGGACGATAGATACTTTTGAAATTGGGCCGTTTGTGTCACTGGATAGTAAAAGCATAATAAGCGTTATGTCACTAAGATCAGCAATCTTCAGTGAGTCAGAATCTCTCAATAAGACACAGAAAAAAATGCTCTCACAAATTTTTAGGAAAGGCAATTTCTCTTTTCTGGTTGGGAGATGTACGCAAAAGAATGGATGCCTTCCTAAAAATATCATCTAGCATATAAATAGTAGATAAACTTAGGTCACTAAAAAGGGAAACAATAGAATCATTTTTAACAGCCTGTTCTTCCCAGTGCTCATCAGACATCAGAAGCATGGGCTACAGAAATTGCATGAGCATACCTATGTGATGGTGATCCTTCAGCACTGAAAAAAATCTAATACACAAGAGGTCCCCCATATAAACCTGACTGGTAACAGTTAATCTTACCCAATAAGAAAATACTGGCTAATTTTAGCAGACAATGTAGCAGTCTTTACTTGTAGAATAGGGCTCCGTCTATCACACAGAAAGGAATGAGAAATGAAATATCTTGAGATGCTTCTGTGTTTCTGTTTTGTTATTCGTGGGTGTTTTCCATGTATCCATACCCCAACAAGAAAGCACTTACTGCTTTAGTTACCAGAAAGTGCTTTTGGTGGAGTATGGATAGTGTGGCACCAAATCAAAGTATCTTGTTGAGTAAAAGAAATCCATCCCCAGCTCAGTTTTACAATTTTGAAATGCACCTCACATCTCGGGACAAGTAGCCATGTAACATTTGTCATTGGACACAGTTATAGATGGATACATTTTCGAGAGTGAATAATGACTGAGCAGGATTTGTCCCAACATAAAGCACTTACTGTTTTGAAGATAAGTATAGTGATCATGTCAGGCTGAAACCTGCTATCGATCACCACAGCTTGATATTGTAGTTTACTGCCGTGGCCATGAAATGCAGAAAGAAGAAATAGCTCTGATTTGTACCACAACAAGGAAGCACTTACTTAAAATAAAAACAGCTAGTGCCTACTGTTGCCGTACTCATCAAGGGACAGAAATCATACTTCTACTATGCTTCTACTACTGGATCAATTTAGGCCACCTGATATTCAAAGTTCTAAAGAAACCGTTCAGAAGATCTGTTCAGCGTTCCTCAGTGGGTCACATACACATATTCCTACCCCAACAAAAAAGCACTTACTAATTTTAACACAGGTAGTGCCTCTATTGGAGTATGAATAAAGTGGCAGCAGTATGGCAAAAGACCTTCAGAGAAATAGGACTCTGTTGTTACACATTTCTGAAAAAGCTACCTGTTTCTTCTTCAATTCCAAAACTGCACCAGCTTTTACTTGTACACTAGGGCTCCCTCTATCACACATGATCCATTTTGAAAAAGGAAACATCTTAATATTCTTTTTCTTTCTCTTTTTTTATCGATAGGTGTTCCGCAAAGAAACAATCCAGCAAGAAAGCACTTACTGCTTTACTTACCAGAAAGAGCAATTGGTGGCGTATGGATATTGTGGCAGCAAATCAAAATATCTTGTTGATTAAAAGAAATTAACCCTCTCCCCACTAAATTTTGGAATTTTAAAATGCGCTACACATCTCAGGACAGCTAGCAATAAAACATCTGTCCTTCATTGCAAAGGTTGTTGATGTGGACATTTCAAGAGTGAAGATTATTAGCAGGGTTAAACCCAATATGAAACTCAAATGGTATTGAAAGTATATATAGTGCTTATGTCAGGATGAAGCCTGGGTGTGCATCTCACCAGCATGATATTGTAGTTTATTGCACTTGATCAGAAATGTTAAAGAAATGACACTGATTTGTTCCCCAACAAGAAAGCACTTACGTGAAATAACAACAGCTAGTGCCTTCTGTTGCAGTATTCATCAAGTGACAGGAATGTCATACTTATAGTGTTGTACCAATTTAGGCCACCTGATAGTCAAAGTATCAAAGAAACCCCTACAGAAAATCAATTCCTCTATCTTCGGTGGGACACATTCACATATTCATACCATATTCTTGCACATGGCATTTTGAAACCCTTTCAGTGTTATTAAGCTATAAATAGCTACATCTTCATTTACTCCTAGCCGAGTTTGAATTTTTATACAATCTTTCTAGACTATGGCAGCACCAAGGATATAATATTTGATATGGAACATATATGTTATATATGCTAATGCTTTAAATGAGAAGAATTCTGTAGCAGGGTTTCCCCAACATAAAGCATTTACTGTTTTGTAGCTCAGCATGTCAAGATGAAAACTGGAGTATATTCCCTCATTTTGAAATTGCTGTTCATTTCAGGTGACCAGATTTCTAAAAGAAACTTTGTCTCTGATCTGCTCAACAGCAAGAAACCATTTACTGGAAACTTGAACAGCTAGTGCCCTGTCTTACAATACTCAACACATGCCAGAAACTTACTTTGGCCTCACACAATTTCTCTTCAAATTCATTTCTTCAAAATGTCTCAGCAGTCTCTCTTGAGGAAAGTGTACCTTCATGACCTTGTTGGTGTTCCAGCTGATCTGCGGTCCTTGTTTTATAGCAGAACTACTGATAGGGCCTCTTCATTCTACAATGATCAGCTGGCAGTTGGTAGTCCCTCCCACTTTTCTCACCACTTTACACCTTCAACTGATCAGCTAGCAGTTGGTAGTCCCTCCCATTTTTCTCAAAACTTTACAGCTTTAACTGCACTCTCAAGGGACTCTAATCAGCTCACAGGATTAGAGGTAATGTGATGATGTCAAAAGACATTTAATTTGTAGTCATTTATTTCAAATTGTTACTCAGAATAACTTTACAAAAATATAACCTGAATTATTAGTTTCTACTTAATATCAAAACACACCTCTATGGACCGATAGATACTTTGAAATTGTGTGCCGTTTATGTCACTGGATAGTAAAAGCACAATAAACATTATGTCACTGAGATCAGCAATCTTCAGAGAGTCAGAGTCTCTCAATAAGACACAGAAAAAAATGCTCTCACTGATTTTTAGGAAAGGCAATTTCTCTTTTCTGGTTTGGAGATGTACGCAAAAGAATGGATGCCTTCCTAAAAATATCATCTAGCATATAAATAGCAAATAAACTTAGGTCACTAAAAAGGGAAACAATAGAATCATTTTTAACAGCCTGTTCTTCCCAGTGCTCATCAGACATCAGAAGCATGGGCTACAGAAATTGCATAAGCATACCTATGTGATGGTGATCCTTCAGCACTGTAAAAAATCTAATACACAACAGATCCCCCATATCAACCTGACTGGTAACAGTTAATCTTACCCAATAAGAAAATACTGGCTAGTTTTAGCAGACACTGTAGCACTCTTTACTTGTAGAATAGGGCTCCGTCTATCACACAGAAAGGAATGAGAAAGGAAATATCTTGAGATGCTTCTGTGTTTCTGTTTTGTTATTCGTGGGTGTTTTCCACGTTTCCATACCCCAACAAGAAAGCACTTACTGCTTTAGTTACCAGAAAGTGCTTTTGGTGGAGTATGGATAGTGTGGCACCAAATCAAAGTATCTTGTTGAGTAAAAGAAATCCATCCCCAGCTCAGTTTTACAATTTTGAAATGCACCTCACATCTCGGGACAAGTAGCGATGTAACATTTGTCATTGGACACAGTTATAGATGGATACATTTTCAAGAGTGAAGAATGTCTGAGCAGGAATTGCCCCAACATAAAGCACTTTCTGTTTTGAAGATAAGCATAGTGCTCATGTCAGGCTGAAACCTGGTATCGATCACCACAGCTTGATATTGTAGTTTACTGCCGTTGCCATCAAATGGAGAAAGAAGAAATAGCTCTGATTTGTACCCCAACCAGGAAGCACTTACTTGAAATAAAAAGAGCTAGTGCCTACTGTTGCAGTACTCATCAAGGGACAGAAATCGTACTTCTACTAATGGATCAATTTAGGCCACCTGATATTCAAAGTTTAAAAGAAACCGTTAAGAAGATCTGTTCAGCTTTCCTCAGTGGGTCACACACATATTCCTACCCCAACAAAAAAGCACTTACTAATTTTAACTCAGGTAGTGCCTCTATTGGAGTATGAATAAAGTGGCAGCAGTACCGCAAAAGACCTTCAGAGAAATAGGACTCTGTTGTTACACATTTCTGAAAAAGCTACCTGTTACTTCTTCAATTCCAAAACTGCACCAGCTTTTACTTGTACACTAGTGCTCACTCTATCACACATGATCCATTTCGAAAAAGGAAACATCTTAATATTCTTTTTCTTTCTCTTTTTTTATCGATAGGTATGTTCCGCAAAGAAACAATCCAGCAAGAAAGCACTTGCTGCTTTACTTACCAGAAAGAGCAATTGGTGGCGTATGGATATTGTGGCAGCAAATCAAAATATCTTGTTGATTAAAAGAAATTAACCCTCTCCCCACTAAGTTTTGGAATTTTAAAATGCGCTACACATCTCAGGACAGCTAGCAATAAAACATCTGTCCTTGATTGCAAAGGTTGTTGATGTGGACATTTCAAGAGTGAAGATTATTAGCAGGGTTAAACCCAATATGAAGCTCAAATGGTATTGAAAGTATATATAGTGCTTATGTCAGGATGAAGCCTGGTGTGCATCTCACCAGCATGATATTGTAGTTTATTGCACTTGATCAGAAATGTTAAAGAAATGACACTGATTTGTTCCCCAACAAGAAAGCACTTACGTGAAATAACAACAGCTAGTGCCTTCTGTTGCAGTATTCATAAAGTGACAGGAATGTCATACTTATAGTGTTGTACCAATTTAGGCCACCTGATAGTCAAAGTATCAATGAAACCCTACAGAAAATCTTACAAACCCTACATCTTCATTTACTCCTAGCTGAGTTTGAATTTTTATACAATCTTTCTAGACTATGGGCAGCACCAAGGATATAATATTTGATATGGAACATATATGTTATATATGCTAATGCTTTAAATGAGAAGAATTCTGAAGCAGGGTTTCCCCAACATAAAGCATTTACTGTTTTGTAGCTCAGCATGTCAAGATGAAAACTGGAGTATATTCCCTCATTTTGAAATTGCTGTTCATTTCAGGTGACCAGATTTCTAAAGGAAACTTTGCCTCTGATCTGTTCAACAGCAAGAAACCATTTACTGGAAACTTGAATAGCTAGTGCCCTGTCTTACAATACTCAACACATGCCAGAAACTTACTTTGGCCTCACACAATTTCTCTTTAAATTCATTTCTTCAAAATGTCTCAGCAGTCTCTCTTGAGGAAAGTGTACCTTCATGACCTTGTTGGTGTTCCAACTGATCTGAGGTCCTTGTTTTATAGCAGAACTACTTATACGGCCTCTTCATTCTACAATGATCAGCTGGCAGTTGGTAGTCCCTACCACTTTTCTCACCACTTTACACCTTCAACTGATCAGCTAGCAGTTGGTAGTCCCTCCCATTTTTCTCACCACTTTACAGCTTTAACTGCACTCTCAAGGGCCTCTAATTAGCTCACAAGATTAGAGGTAATGTGATGATGTCAAAAGACATTTAATTTGTAGTGATTTATTTCAAATTGTTACTCAGAATAACTTTACAAAAATATAACCTGAATTATTAATCTCTACTTAATATCAAAACACAGCTCTATGGACCGATAGATACTTTGAAATTGTATGCTGCTTATGTCACTGGATAGTAAAAGCATAATAAACGTTATGTCACAGAGATCAGCAATCTTCAGTGAGTCAGAGTCCTCAATAAGACACAGAAAAAAATGCTCTCACTAATTTTTAGGAAAGGCAATTTCTCTTTTCTGGTTTGGAGATGTACGCAAACGAATGGATGCCTTCCTAAAAATATCATCTAGCATATAAATAGCAGATAAACTTAGGTCACTAAAAAGTGAAACAATGGTATCATTTTTAACAGCCTGTTCTTCACAGTGCTCATCAGACATCAGAAGCATGGGCTACAGAAATTGCATGAGCATACCTATGTGATGGTGATCCTTCAGCTGTGTAAAAAATCTAATACACAACAGATCCCCCATATCAACTTGACTGGTAACAGTAAATCTTAACCAATAATAAAATACTGGCTAATTTTAGCAGACACTGTAGCAGTCTTTACTTGTAGAATAAGGCTCCGTCTATCACACAGAAAGGAATGAGAAAGGAAATATCTTGAGATGCTTCTGTGTTTCTGTTTTGTTATTCGTGGGTGTTTTCCACATATCCATACCCCAACAAGAAAGCACTTTCTGCTTTAGTTACCAGAAAGTGCATTTGGTGGAGTATGGATAGTGTGGCACCAAATCAAAGTATCTTGTTGAGTAAAAGAAATCCATCCCCAGCTCAGTTTTACAATTTTGAAATGCACCTCACATCTTGGGACAAGTAGCCATGTAATATTTGTCATTGGACACAGTTATAGATGGATTCATTTTCGAGAGTGAAGAATGTCTGAGTAGGATTTGCCCCAACATAAAGCACATACTGTTTTGAAGATAAGCATAGTGCTCATGTCAGGCTGAAACCTGGTATCGATCACCACAGCTTGATATTGTAGTTTACTGCCGTTGCCATGAAATGCAGAAAGAAGAAATAGCTCTGATTTGTACCCCAACAAGGAAGCACTTACTTAAAATAACAACAGCTAGTGCCTTCTGTTGCAGTATTCATCAAGTGACAGGAATGTCATACTTATAGTGTTGTACCAATTTAAGCCACCTGATAGTCAAAGTATCAAAGAAACCCTACAGAAAATCAATTCCTCTATCTTCGGTGGGACACATTCACATATTCATACCCCAACAAAAAGCACTTACCAATTTTAATTCAGGCAGTGCCTGTATTGGAGTTTGAATAATGTGACATCAGTGCTGCATAATGTCTTCACAAAAGTGGGACCTTGCCATTACACATTGGATAGTAATGTGCCACTGTAAAAGCGGATAGATCTTGACTCTCTGATCAACTCATTCATTACCTTAGAAAATCTATCAAATGAATTTCAGAAATATTTCTGCTATCATAAGTCTGAGAATGTCCCAGTACTTCTATTAATTCCTGAGAGTACAAGTCTTTTTTTGTTGAAGGCTTCAGGCTTTGATTTTCAGAGGAAGGTAAACATACCAGGAATTAGCAGAAATCAGAAACATAAAATAGTGCCCTTTTGTTTTTATGAGGGATAATACCACTGATATTCTTGCACATGGCATTTTGAAACCATTTCAGTGATATTAATCTATAAATAGCTACATCTTCGTTTACTCCTAGCCGAGTTTGAATTTTTATACAATCTTTCTAGACTATGGCAGCACCAAGGATATAATATTTGATATGGAACATATATGCTAATGCTTTAAATGAGAAGAATTCTCTAGCAGAGTTTCCCCAACATAAAGCATTTACTGTTTTGTAGCTCAGCATGTCAAGATGAAAACTGGAGTATATTCCCTCATTTTGAAATTGTTGTTCATTTCAGGTGACCAAATTTCTAAAAGAAACTTTGCCTCTGATCTGTACAACAACAAGAAACCATTTACTGGAAACTTGAACAGCTAGTGCCCTGTCTTACAATACTCAACACATGCCAGAAACTTACTTTGGCCTCATACAATTTCTCTTCAAATTCATTTCTTCAAAATGTCTCAGCAGTCTCTCTTGAGGAAAGTGTACCTTCATGACCTTGTTGGTGTTCCAACTGATCTGAGGTCCTTGCTTTATAGCAGAACTACTTATAGGGCCTCTTCATTCTACAATGATCAGCTGGCAGTTGGTAGTCCCTCCCACTTTTCTCACCACTTTACACCTTCAACTGATCAGCTAGCAGTTGGTAGTCCCTCCCATTTTTCTCACCACTTTACAGCTTCAACTGCACTCTCAAGGGCCTCTAATCTGCTCACAGGATTAGAGGTAATGTGGAGATGTCAAAAGACATTTAATTTGTACTGATTTATTTCAAATTGTTACTCAGAATAACTTTATAAAAATATAACCTAAATTATTAATCTCTACTTAATATCAAAACACAGCTCTAGGGACTGATAGATACTTTGAAATTGTGTGCCGCTTATGTCACTGGATAGTAAAAGCATAATAAACTTTATGTCACTGAGATCAGCAATCTTCAGTGAGTCAGAGTCTCTCAATAAGACACAGAAAAATGTTTCACAATTTTTAGGAAAGGCAAGGCAATGTCTCTTTTGGGGTTTGGAGATGTACGCAAAAGAATGGATGCCTTCCTAAAAGTATCATCTAGCATATAAATAGCAGTTAAACTTAGGTCACTAAAAAGGGTAACAATGGTAACATTTTGAACAGCCTGTTCTTCACAGTGCTCATCAGACATCAGAAGCATGGGCTACAGAAATTGCATGAGCATACCAATGTGATGGTGATCCTTCAGCACTGTAAAAAATCTAATACACAACAGATCCCCCATATCAATCTGACTGGTAACACTTAATCTTACCCAATAAGAAAATACTGGCTAATTTTAGCAGACACTGTAGCAGTCTTTACTTGTAGAATAGGGCTCCGTCTATCACACAGAAAGGAATGAGAAAGGAAATATCTTGAGATGCTTCTGTGTTTCTGTTTTGTTATTCGTGGGTGTTTTCCACGTATCCATACCTCAACAAGAAAGCACTTACTGCTTTAGTTACCAGAAAGTGCATTTGGTGGAGTATGGATAGTGTGGCACCAAATCAAAGTATCTTGTTGAGTAAAAGAAATCCATCCCCAGCTCAGTAGTACAATTTTGAAATGCACCTCACATCTTGGGACAAGTAGCCATGTAACATTTGTCATTGGACACAATTACACATTTCTGAAAAACTACCTTTTTCTTCTTCAATTCCAAAACTGCGCCAGCTTTTACTTGTACACTAGGGCTCCCTCTATCACACATGATCCATTTGGAAAAAGGAAACATCTTAACATTCTTTTTCTTTCTCTTTTTTTATCGATAGGTGTGTTCCATAAAGCCACAATCCAGCAAGAAAGCACTTACTGCTTTACTTACCAGAAAGAGCAACTGGTGGCGTATGGATATTGTGGCAGCAAATCAAAATATCTTGTTGATTGAAAGAAATTAACCCTCTCCCCACTAAGTTTTTGAATTTTAAAGTGCGCTACACATCTCAGGACAGCTAGCTATAAAATATCTGTCCTTGATTGCAATGGTTGTTGATGTGTTCCGCAAAGCCACAATCCAGCAAGAAGGCACTTACTGCTTTACTTCCCAGAAAGAGCAATTGGTGGTGTATGGTTATTGTGGCAGCAAATCAAAATATCTTGTTGATTAAAAGAAATTAACCCTCTCCCCACTAAGTTTTGGAATTTTAAAATGCGCTACACATCTCAGGACAGCTAGCAATAAAACATCTGTCCTTGATTGCAAAGGTTGTTGATGTGGACATTTCAAGAGTGAAGATTATTAGCTGGGTTAATCCCAATATGAAGCTCATATGGTATTGAAAGTATATATAGTGCTTATGTCAGGATGAAGCCTGGTGTGCATCTCACCAGCATGATATTGTAGTTTATTGCACTTGATCAGAAATGTTAAAGAAATGACACTGATTTGTTCCCCAACAAGAAAGCACTTACATGAAATAACAACAGCTAGTACCTTCTGTTGCAGTATTCATCAAGTGACAGGAATGTCATACTTATAGTGTTGTACCAATTTAAGCCACCTGATAGTCAAAGTATCAAAGAAACCCTACAGAAAATCAATTCCTCTATCCTCGGTGGGACACATTCACATATTCATACCCCAACAAAAAGCACTTACCAATTTTAATTCAGGCAGTGCCTGTATTGGAGTTTGAATAATGTGACATCAGCGCTGCATAATGTCTTCACAAAAGTGGGACCTTGCCATTACACATTGGATAGTAATGTGCCACTGTAAAAGCGGATAGATCTTGACTCTCTGATCAACTCATTCATTACCTTAGAAAATCTATCAAATGAATTTCAGAAATATTTCTGCTATCATAAATCTGAGAATGTCGCCGTACTTCTATTAATTCCTGAGAGTACAAGTCTTTTGTGTTTGAAGGCTTCAGGCTTTGATTTTCAGAGGAAGTTAAACATACCAGGAATTAGCAGAAATCCGAAACATTAAATAGTGATCTTTTCTTTTTATTGGGTATAATACAACTGATATTCTTGCACATGGCATTTTGAAACCCTTTCAGTGCTATTATGCTATAAATAGCTACATCTTCATTTACTCCTAGCCGAGTTTGAATTTTTATACAATCTTTCTAGACTATGGCAGCACCAAGGATATAATATTTGATATGGAACATATATGTTATATATGCTAATGCTTTAAATGAGAAGAATTCTGTAGCAGGTTTCCCCAACATAAAGCATTTACAGTTTTGTAGCTCAGCATGTCAAGATGAAAACTGGAGTATATTCCCTCATTTTGAAATTGTTGTTCATTTCAGGTGACCAGATTTCTAAAAGAAACTTTGCCTCTGATCTGTTCAACAGCAAGAAACCATTTACTGGAAACTTGAACAGCTAGTGCCCTGTCTTACAATACTCAACACATGCCAGAAACTTACTTTGGCCTCAGACAATTTCTCTTCAAATTCATTTCTTCAAAATGTCTCAGCAGTCTCTCTTGAGGAAAGTGTACCTTCATGACCTTGTTGGTGTTACAACTGATCTGAGGTCCTTGTTTTATAGCAGAACTACTTATAGGGTCTCTTCATTCTACAATGATCAGCTGGCAGTTGGTAGTCCCTCCCACTTTTCTCACCACTTTACACCTTCAACTGATCAGCTAGCAGTTGGTAGTCCCTCCCATTTTCTCACCACTTTACAGCTTTAACTGCACTCTCAAGAGCCTCTAATCAGCTCACAGGATTAGAGGTAATGTGATGATGTCAAAAGACATTTAATTTGTAGTGATTTCTTTCAAATTGTTACTCAGAATAACTTTACAAAAATATAACCTGAATTATTAATCTCTACTTAATATCAAAACACAGCTCTATGGACCGACAGATACTTTGAAATTGTGTGCCGTTTATGTCACTGGATAGTAAAAGCATAATAAACGTTATGTCACTGAGATCAGCAATCTTCAGTGAGTCAGAGTCTCTCAATAAGACACAGAAAAAAATGCTCTCACTGATTTTTAGGAAAGGCAATTTCTCTTTTCTGGTTTGGAGATGTACGCAAAAGAATGGATGCCTTCCTAAAAATATCATCTAGCATATAAATAGCAGATAAACTTAGGTCACTAAAAGGGAAACAATGGTATCATTTTAACAGCCTGTTCTTCACAGTGCTCATCAGACATCAGCAGCATGGGCTACAGAAATTGCATGAGCATACCAATGTGATGGTGATCCTTCAGCACTGTAAAAATATAATACACAACAGATCCCCATATCAATCTGACTGGTAACAGTTAATCTTACCCAATAAGAAAATACTGGCTAATTTTAGCAGACACTGTAGCAGTCTTTACTTGTAGAATAGTGCTCCGTCTATCACGCAGAAAGGAATGAGAAAGGAAATATCTTGAGATGCTTCTGTGTTTCTGTTTTGTTATTCGTGGGTGTTTTCCACGTATCCATACCCCAACAAGAAAGCACTTACTGCTTTAGTTACCAGAAAGTGCATTTGGTGGAGTATGGATAGTGGCACCAAATCAAAGTATCTTGTTGAGTAAAAGAAATCCATCCCCAGCTCAGTTTTACAATTTTGAAATGCACCTCACATCTCGGGACAAGTAGCGATGTAACATTTGTCATTGGACACAGTTATAGATGGATTCATTTTCGAGAGTGAAGAATGTCTGAGCAGGATTTGCCCCAACATAAAGCACTTACTGTTTTGAAGATAAGCATAGTGCTCATGTCAGGCTGAAACCTGGTATCGATCACCACAGCTTGATATTGTAGTTTACTGCTGTTGCCATGAAATGCAGAAAGAAGAAATAGCTCTGATTTGTACCCCAACAAGGAAGCACTTACTTGAAATAAAAACAGCTAGTGCCTACTGTTGCAGTACTCATCAAGGGACAGAAATCATACTTCTACTAATGGATCAATTTAGGCCACCTGATATTCAAAGTTTAAAGAAACCGTTAAGAAGATCTGTTCAGCTTTCCTCAGTGGGTCACATACACATATTCCTACCCCAACAAAAAAGCACTTACTAATTTTAACACAGGTAGTGCCTCTATTGGAGTATGAATAAAGTGGCAGCAGTACGGCAAAAGACCTTCAGAGAAATAGGACTCTGTTGTTACACATTTCTGAAAAAGCTACCTGTTTCTTCTTCAATTCCAAAACTGCACCAGCTTTTACTTGTACACTAGGGCTCCCTCTATCACACATGATCCATTTTGAAAAAGGAAACATCTTAATATTCTTTTTCTTTCTCTTTTTTTATCGATAGGTATGTTCCGCAAAGAAACAATCCAGCAAGAAAGCACTTACTGCTTTACTTACCAGAAAGAGCAATTGGTGGCGTATGGATATTGTGGCAGCAAATCAAAATATCTTGTTGATTAAAAGAAATTAACCCTCTCCCCACTAAGTTTTGGAATTTTAAAATGCGCTTCACATCTCAGGACAGCTAGCAATAAAACATCTGTCCTTGATTGCAAAGGTTGTTGATGTGGACATTTCAAGAGTGAAGATTATTAGCAGGGTTAAACCCAATATGAAGCTCAAATGGTATTGAAAGTATATATAGTGCTTATGTCAGGATGAAGCCTGGTGTGCATCTCACCAGCATGATATTGTAGTTTATTGCACTTGATCAGAAATGTTAAAGAAATGACACTGATTTGTTCCCCAACAAGAAAGCACTTACGTGAAATAACAACAGCTAGTGCCTTCTGTTGCAGTATTCATCAAGTGACAGGAATGTCATACTTATAGTGTTGTACCAATTTAAGCCACCTGATAGTCAAAGTATCAAAGAAACCCTACAGAAAATCAATTCATCTATCCTCGGTGGGACACATTCACATATTCATACCCCAACAACAAGCACTTACCAATTTTAATTCAGGCAGTGCCTGTATTGGAGTTTGAATAATGTGACATCAGTGCTGCATAATGTCTTCACAAAAGTGGGACCTTGCCATTACACATTGGATAGTAATGTGCCACTGTAAAAGCGGATAGATCTTGACTCTCAAATCAACTCATTCATTACCTTAGAAAATCTATCAAATGAATTTTAGAAACATTTCTGCTATCATAAATCTGAGAATGTCCCCGTACTTCTATTAATTCCTGAGAGTACAAGTCTTTTTTTGTTGAAGGCTTCAGGCTTTGATTTTCAGAGGAAGTTAAACATACCAGGAATTAGCAGAAATCAGAAACATAAAATAGTGACTTTTTCTTTTTATTGGGGATAACACAACTGATATTCTTGCACATGGCATTTTGAAACCCTTTCAGTGTTATTAAGCTATAAATAGCTTCATCTTCATTTACTCCTAGCCGAGTTTTAATTTTTACACAATCTTTCTAGAATACGGCAGCACCAAAGATATAATATTTGATATGGAAAATATATGCTAATGCTTTAAATGAGAAGAATTCTCTAGCAGAGTTTCCCCAACGTAAAGCATTTACTGTTTTGTAGCTCAGCATGTCAAGATGAAAACTGGAGTAGATTCCCTCATTTTGAAATTGTTGTTCATTTCAGGTGACCAAATTTCTAAAAGAAACTTTGCCTCTGATCTGTACAACAACAAGAAACCGTTTACTGGGAAACATGAACAGCTAGTGCCCTGTCTTACAATATTCAACACATGCCGGAAACTTACTTTGGCCTCAGACAATTTCTCTTCAAATTCATTTCTTCAAAATGTCTCAGCAGTCTCTCTTGAGGAAAGTGTACCTTCATGACCTTGTTGGTGTTCCAACTGATCTGAGGTCCTTGCTTTATAGCAGAACTACTTATAGGGCCTCTTCATTCTACAATGATCAGCTGGCAGTTGGTAGTCCCTCCCACTTTTCTCACCACTTTACACCTTCAACTGATCAGCTAGCAGTTGGTAGTCCCTCCCATTTTTCTCACCACTTTACAGCTTCAACTGCACTCTCAAGGGCCTCTAATCTGCTCACAGGATTAGAGGTAATGTGGAGATGTCAAAAGATATTTAATTTGTACTGATTTATTTCAAATTGTTACTCAGAATAACTTTACAAAAATATAACCTAAATTATTAATCTCTACTTAATATCAAAACACAGGTCTAGGGACCGATAGATACTTTGAAATTGTGTGCCGTTTATGTCTCTGGATAGTAAAAGCATAATAAACGTTATGTCACTGAGATCAGCAATCTTCAGTGAGTCAGAGTCTCTTAATAAGACACAGAAAAAAATGCTCTGACTAATTTTTAGGAAAGGCAATTTCTCTATTGGGGTTTGGAGATGTACGCAAAAGAATGGATGCCTTCCTAAAAGTATCATCTAGCATATAAATAGCAGATAAACTTAGGTCACTAAAAAGGGAAACAATGGTAACATTTTGAACAGCCTGTTCTTCACAGTGCTCATCAGACATCAGAAGCATGGGCTACAGTAATTGCATGAGCATACCAATGTGATGGTGATCCTTCAGCACTGTAAAAAATATAATACACAACAGATCCCCCATATCAATCTGACTGGTAACACTTAATCTTACCCAATAAGAAAATACTGGCTAACTTTTAGCAACACTGTAGCAGTCTTTACTTGTAGAATAGTGCTCCGTCTATCACGCAGAAAGGAATGAGAAAGGAAATATCTTGAGATGCTTCTGTGTTTCTGTTTTGTTATTCGTGGGTGTTTTCCACGTATCCATACCCCAACAAGAAAGCACTTACTGCTTTAGTTACCAGAAAGTGCATTTGGTGGAGTATGGATAGTGTGGCACCAAATCAAAGTATCTTGTTGAGTAAAAGAAATCCATCCCCAGCTCAGTTTTACAATTTTGAAATGCACCTCACATCTCGGGACAAGTAGCGATGTGAAGAATGTCTGAGCAGGATTTGCCCCAACATAAAGCACTTACTGTTTTGAAGATAAGCATAGTGCTCATGTCAGGCTGAAACCTGGTATCGATCACCACAGCTTGATATTGTAGTTTACTGCCATTGCCATGAAATGCAGAAAGAAGAAATAGCTCTGATTTGTACCCCAACAAGGAAGCACTTACTTGAAATAAAAACAGCTAGTGCCTACTGTTGCAGTACTCATCAAGGGACAGATTTCATTCTTCTACTACTGGATCAATTTAGGCCACCTGATATTCAAAGTTTTAAAGAACACGTTAAGAAGATCTGTTCAGCTTTCCTCAGTGGGTCACATACACATATTCCTACCCCAAGAAAAAAGCACTTACTAATTTTAACACAGGTAGTGCCTCTATTGGAGTATGAATAAAGTGGCAGCAGTACGGCAAAAGACCTTCAGAGAAATAGGACTCTGTTGTTACACATTTCTGAAAAAGCTACCTGTTTCTTCTTCAATTCCAAAACAGCACCAGCTTTTACTTGTACACTAGGGCTCCCTCTATCACACATGATACATTTTGAAAAAGGAAACATCTTAACATTCTTTTTCTTTCTCTTTTTTTATCGATAGGTGTGTTCCGCAAAGCCACAATCTGTAAGAAAGCACTTACTGCTTACTTACCAGAAAGTGCAATTGGTGGCGTATGGATATTGTGGCAGCAAATTAAAATATCTTGTTGATTAAAAGAAATTAACCCTCTCCTCACTAAGCTTTGGAATTTTAAAATGCGCTACACATCTCAGGACAGCTAGCAATAAAACATCTGTCCTTGATTGCAAAGGTTGTTGATGTGGACATTTCAAGAGTGAAGATTATTAGCAGAGTTAAACTCAATATGAAGCTCATATGGTATTGAAAGTAAATATAGTGCTTATGTCAGGATGAAGCCTGGTGTGCATCTCACCAGCATGATATTGCAGTTTATTGCACTTGATCAGAAATGTTAAAGAAATGACACTGATTTGTTCCCCAACAAGAAAGCACTTACGTTAAATAATAACAGTTAGTACCTTCTGTTGCAGTCTTCATCGAGTGACAGGAATGTCATACTTATAGTGTTGTACCAATTTAAGCCACCTGATAGTCAAAGTATCAGAGAAACCCTACAGAAAATCAATTCATCTATCCTCGGTGGGACACATTCACATATTCATACCCCAACAAAAAGCACTTACCAATTTTAATTCAGGCAGTGCCTGTATTGGAGTTTGAATAATGTGACATCAGCGCTGCATAATGTCTTCACAAAAGTGGGTCCTTGCCATTACACATTGGATAGTAATGTGCCACTGTAAAAGTGGA
Organism: Neoceratodus forsteri; assembly: GCA_016271365.2. Classification (NCBI taxonomy): domain Eukaryota; kingdom Metazoa; phylum Chordata; order Ceratodontiformes; family Ceratodontidae; genus Neoceratodus; species Neoceratodus forsteri. Next base: position 7,481,359 of record CM028129.1, read on the forward strand.
TAGATCTTGAATCTCAAATCAACTCATTCATTACCTTAGAAAATCTATCAAATGAAATTCAGAAATATTTCTGCTATCATAAATCAGAGAATGTCCCCGTACTTCTATTAATTCCTGAGAGTACAAGTCTTTTTTTGTTGAAGGCTTCAGGCTTTGATTTTCAGAGGAAGTTAAACATACCAGGAATTAGCAGAAATCAGAAACATAAAACAGTGATTTTTTCTTTTTATTGGGGATAACACAACTGATATTCTTGCACATGGCATTTTGAAACCCTTTCAGTGTTATTAAGCTATAAATAGCTTCATCTTCATTTACTCCTAGCCGAGTTTTAATTTTTACACAATCTTTCTAGAATACAGCAGCACCAAAGATATAATATTTGATATGGAAAATATATGCTAATGCTTTAAATGAGAAGAATTCTCTAGCAGAGTTTGACCAACGTAAAGCATTTACTGTTTTGTAGCTCAGCATGTCAAGATGAAAACTGGAGTAGATTCCCTCATTTTGAAATTGTTGTTCATTTCAGGTGACCAAATTTCTAAAAGAAACTTTGCCTCTGATCTGTACAACAACAAGAAACTGTTTACTGGAAACATGAACAGCTAGTGCCCTGTCTTACAATATTCAACACATGCCGGAAACTTACTTTGGCCTCAGACAATTTCTCTTCAAATTCATTTCTTCAAAATGTCTCAGCAGTCTCTCTTGAGGAAAGTGTGCCTTCATGACCTTGTTGGTGTTCCAACTGATCTGAGGTCCTTGTTTTATAGCAGAACTACTTATTGGGCCTCTTCATTCTACAATGATCAGCTGGCAGTTGGTAGTCCCTCCTCTTTCTCCACCCTTTACACCTTCAACTGATCAGCTAGCAGTTGGTAGTCCCTCCCATTTTCTCACCAGTTTACAGCTTCAACTGCACTCTCAAGGGCCTCTAATCTGCTCACAGGATTAGAGGTAATGGATGATGTCAAAAGATATTTAATTTCACTGATTTATTTCAAATTGTTACTCAGTATAACTTTACAAAATAATAACCTGAATTATTAATCTCTACTTAATATCAAAACACGGTTCTAGGGACCGATAGATACTTTGAAATTGTGTGCCGTTTATGTCTCTGGATAGTAAAAGCATAATAAACGTTATGTCACTGAGATCAGCAATCTTCAGTGAGTCAGAGTCTCTTAATAAGACACAGAAAAAAATGCTCTGACTAATTTTTAGGAAAGGCAATTTCTCTATTGGGGATTGGAGATGTACGCAAAAGAATGGATGCCTTCCTAAAAATATCATCTAGCATATAAATAGCAGATAAACTTAGGTCACTAAAAAGGGAAACAATGGTAACATTTTGAACATCCTGTTCTTCACAGTGCTCATCAGACATCAGCAGCATGGGCTACAGTAATTGCATGAGCATACCAATGTGATGGTGATCCTTCAGCACTGTAAAAAATATAATACACAACAGATCCCCCATATCAATCTGACTGGTAACACTTAATATTACCCAATAAGAAAATACTGGCTAACTTTAGCAGACACTGTATCACTCTTTACTTGTAGAATAGTGTCCGCCTATCACGAGAAAGGAATGAGAAAGGAAATATCTTGAGATGCTTTCTGTGTGTCTGTTTGTTATTCATGAGTTTTTCCACGTATTCCATATTCTAACAAGAAAGCACTTACGCTTTATTACTGGAAAGTGCATTTGGTGGAGTATGGATAGTGTGCACCAAATCAAAGTATCTTGTTGAGTAAAAGAAATCCATCCCCAGCTCAGTTTTACAATTTTGAAAATGCACCTCATCTCGGGACAAGTATGATGTAACATTTGTCATTGGACACAGTTATAGATGGATAGCTTTGAGAGTGAAGAATGTCTGAGCAGGATTTGCTCCAACATAAAGCACTTACTGTTTTGAAGATAAGCATAGTGCTCATGTCAGGCTGAAACCTGGTATCGATCACCACAGCTTGATATTGTAGTTTACTGCCGTTGCCATGAAATGCAGAAAGAAGAAATAGCTCTGATTTGTACCCTAACAAGGAAGCACTTACCTGAAATAAAAACAGCTAGTGCCTACTGTTGCAGTACTCATCAAGGGACAGAAATCATTCTTCTACTACTGGATCAATTTAGGCCACCTGATATTCAAAGTTTTAAAGAAACCGTTAAGAAGATCTGTTCAGCTTTCCTCAGTGGGTCACATACACATATTCCTACCCCAAGAAAAAAGCACTTAGTAATTTTAACACAGGTAGTGCCTCTATTTTAGTATGAATAAAGTGGCAGCAGTACGGCAAAAGACCTTCAGAGAAATAGGACTCTGTTGTTACACATTTCTGAAAAAGCTACCTGTTTCTTCTTCAATTCCAAACAGCAGCTTCTTTACTTGTACAGTAGGGCTCCTCTATCACACATGATACATTTGAAAAAGGAAACATCTTAACATTCTTTTTTCTTTCTTTTTATCGATAGGTGTGTTGCATAAGCCACAATCCAGCAAGAAAGCACTTACTGCTACTACCAGAAAGTGCAATTGTGTATGGATAGATTGTGGCAGCAAATTAAAATGTCTTGTTGATTAAAAGAAATTAACCCCTCCTCACTAAGCTTTGGAATTTTAAATTGCGCTACATATCCGGACAGCTAGCAATAAAACATCTGTCCTTGATTGCAAAGGTTGTTGATGTGGACATTTCAAGAGTGAAGATTATTAGCAGTTTAAACCAATAGGAGGCTCATATGGTATTGAAAGTAAATATAGTGCTTATGTCAGGATGTAGCCTGGTGTGCATCTCACAAGCATGATATTGCAGTTTATTGCACTTGATCAGAAATGTTAAAGAAATGACACTAATTTGTTCCCCAACAAGAAAGCACTTACGTTAAATAATAACAGCTAGTACCTTCTGTTGCAGTCTTCATCGAGTGACAGGAATGTCATACTTATAGTGTTGTACCAATTTAAGCCACCTGATAGTCAAAGTATCAGAGAAACCCTACAGAAAATCAATTCATCTATCCTCGGTGGGACACATTCACATATTCATACCCCAACAAAAAGCACTCATAATTTTAATTCAGGCAGTGCCTGTATTGAGTTTGAATAATGTGACATCAGCGCTGCATAATGTCTTCACAAAAGTGGGTGCCTTGCCATTACTATTTGATAGTAATGTGCCACTGTAAAAGTGGATAGATCTTGAATCTCAAATCAACTCATTCATCTACCTTAGAAAATCTATCAAATGAAATTCAGAAATATTTCTGCTATCATAAATCAGAGAATGTCTCGCATTCTATTAATTCTTGAGAGTACAAGTCTTTTTTTGTTGAAGGCTTCAGGCTTTGATTTTCAGAGGAAGTTATACCTAAGGAATTAGCAGAAATCAGAAACATAAACAGTGATTTTTTTCTTTTATTGGGATAACACAACTGATATTCTTGCACATGGCATTTTGAAACCTTTTCAGTGTTATTAAGCTCATAAATAGCTTCATCTTCATTTACTCCCAGCCGAGTTTTAATTTTTACACAATCTTTCTAGAATACAGCAGCACCAAAGATATAATATTTGATATGGAAAATATATGCTAATGCTTTAAATGAGAAGAATTCTCTAGCAGAGTTTGACCAACGTAAAGCATTTACTGTTTTGTAGCTCAGCATGTCAAGATGAAAACTGGAGTAGATTCCCTCATTTTGAAATTGTTGTTCATTTCAGGTGACCAAATTTCTAAAAGAAACTTTGCCTCTGATCTGTACAACAAGAAACCGTTTACTGGAAACATGAACAGCTAGTGCCCTGTCTTACAATATTCAACACATGCCGAAACTTACTTTGGCCTCAGACAATTTCTTCAAATTAATTTCTTCAAATGTCTCTGCAGTTCTCTCTTGAGGAAAGTGTGCCTTCGTATGACCTCGTTAGGTGTTCCAAATGATCTGAGGTCCTTGTTTTATAGCAGAACTACTTATTGGGCCTCTTCATTCTACAATGATCAGCTGGCAGTTGGTAGTCCCTCCCACTTTTCTCACCACTTTACACCTTCAACTGATCAGCTAGCAGTTGGTAGTCCCTCCCATTTTTCTCACCAGTTTACAGCTTCAACTGCACTCTCAAGGGCCTCTAATCTGCTCACAGGATTAGAGGTAATGTGATGATGTCAAAAGATATTTAATTTCTACTGATTTATTTCAAATTGTTACTCAGTATAACTTTACAAAATAATAACCTGAATTATTAATCTCTACTTAATATCAAAACACGGTTCTAGGGACCGATAGATACTTTGAAATTGTGTGCCGTTTATGTCTCTGGATAGTAAAAGCATAATAAACGTTATGTCACTGAGATCAGCAATCTTCAGTGAGTCAGAGTCTCTTAATAAGACACAGAAAAAAATGCTCTGACTAATTTTTAGGAAAGGCAATTTCTTATTGGGATTGGAGATGTACTGAAAAGAATGGATGCCTTCCTAAAAATATCATCTAGCATATAAATAGCAGATAAACTTAGGTCACTAAAAAGGGAAACAATGGTAACATTTTGAACAGCCTGTTCTTCACAGTGCTCATCAGACATCAGAAGCATGGGCTACAGTAATTGCATGAGCATACCAATGTGATGGTGATCCTTCAGCACTGTAAAAAATATAATACACAACAGATCCCCCATATCAATCTGACTGGTAACACTTAATATTACCCAACAAGAAAATACTGGCTAACTTTAGCAGACACTGTAGCAATCTTTACTTGTAGAATAGTGCTCCGTCTATCACGCAGAAAGGAATGAGAAAGGAAATATCTTGAGATGCTTCTGTGTTTCTGTTTTGTTATTCATGGGTTTTTTCCACGTATCCATACCCCAACAAGAAAGCACTTACTGCTTTAGTTACCAGAAAGTGCATTTGGTGGAGTATGGATAGTGTGGCATCAAATCAAAGTATCTTTGTTGAGTAAAAGAACCATCCCCAGCTCAGTTTTACAATTTTGAAATGCACCACATCTCGGGACAAGTAGCGATGTAACATTTGTCATTGGACTCAGTTATAGATGGATACATTTTCGAGAGTGAAGAATGTCTGAGCAGGATTTGCCCCAACATAAAGCACTTACTGTTTTGAAGATAAGCATAGTGCTCATGTCAGGCTGAAACCTGGTATCGATCAACACAGCTTGATATTGTAATTTACTGCCGTTGCCATGAAATGCAGAAAGAAGAAATAGCTCTGATTTGTACCCCAACAAGGAAGCACTTACTTGAAATAAAAACAGCTAGTGCCTACTGTTGCAGTACTCATCAAGGACAGAAATCATTTCTTCACTACTGGATCAATTTAGGCCACCTGATATTCAAAGTTTTAAAGAAACCGTTAAGAAGATCTGTTCAGCTTTCCTCAGTGGGTCACATACACATATTCCTACCCCAAGAAAAAAGCACTTACTAATTTTAACACAGGTAGTGCCTCTATTGGAGTATGAATAAAGTGGCAGCAGTACAGCAAAAGACCTTCAGAGAAATAGGACTCTGTTGTTACACATTTCTGAAAAAGCTACCTGTTTCTTCTTCAATTCCAAAACAGCACCAGCTTTTACTTGTTCACTAGGGCTCCCTCTATCACACATGATACATTTTGAAAAGGAAACATCTTAACATTCATTTCTTTTCTCTTTTTATCGATAGGTGTGTTCCGCAAGTCCACAATGCAAAGAAAAGCACTACTGCTTACTTACCAGAAAGTGCAATTGGTAGTATGGATATTGTGGTCACAAATTAAAATATCTTGTTGATTAAAAGAAATTAACGCTCTCCTCACTAAGCTTTGGAATTTTAAATGTGCTACACTCTCAGGACAGCTAGCAATAAAACATCTGTCCTTGATTGCAAAGGTTGTTGATGTGGACATTCAAGGAGAAGATTATTAGCAGAGTTAAACCCAATATGAAGCTCATATGGTATTGAAAGTAAATATGGTGCTTATGTCAGGATGAAGCCTGGTGTGCATCTCACCAGCATGATATTGCAGTTTATTGCACTTGATCAGAAATGTTAAAGAAATGACACTGATTTGTTCCCCAACAAGAAAGCACTTACGTTAAATAATAACAGCTAGTACCTTCTGTTGCAGTCTTCATCGAGTGACAGGAATGTCATACTTATAGTGTTGTACCAATTTAAGCCACCTGATAGTCAAAGTATCAGAGAAACCCTACAGAAAATCAATTCATCTATCCTCGGTGGGACACATTCACATATTCATACCCCAACAAAAAGCACTTACCAATTTTAATTCAGGCAGTGCCTGTATTGGAGTTTGAATAATGTGACATCAGCGCTGCATAATGCCTTCACAAAGTGGGACCTTGCCTTACACATTGATAGTAATGTGCCACTGTAAAAGTGATAGATCTTGAACTCAAATCAACTCATTCATTACCTTAGAAAATCTATCAAATGAAATTCAGAAATATTTCTGCTATCATAAATCAGAGAATGTCCCGTACTTCTATTAATTCCTGAGTACAAGTCTTTTTTTGTTGAAGGCTTCAGGCTTTGATTTTCAGAGGAAGTTAAACATACCAGGAATTAGAAGAAATCAGAAACATAAAACAGTGATTTTTCTTTTATTGGGGATAACACAACTGATATTCTTGCACATGGCATTTTGAAACCCTTTCAGTGTTATTAAGCTATAAATAGCTTCATCTTCATTTACTCCTTAGCCGAGTTTTAATTTTACACAATCTTTCTAGAATACAGCAGCACCAAAGATATAATATTTGATATGGAAAATATATGCTAATGCTTTTAAATGAGAAGAATTCTCTAGCAGAGTTTGACCTAACGATAAGCATTTACTGTTTTGTAGCTCAGCATGTCAAGATGAAAACTGGAGTAGATTCCCTCATTTTGAAATTGTTGTTCATTCAGGTGACCAAATTTCTGAAAAAAAATTGCTCTGATCTGTACAACAGCAAGAAACTGTTTACTGGAAACCTTAAGCAGCTAGTGCCCTGTCTTACAATACTCAACACATGCCAGAAACTTACTTTGGCCTCAGACACTTTTCTTCAAATTCATTTCTTCAAAATGTCTCAGCAGTCTCTCTTGGAGGAAAGTGTCCTTCATGACCTTGTTGGTGTTCCAACTGATCTGAGGTCCTTGTTTTATAGCAGAACTACTTATAGGGCCTCTTCATTCTACAATGATCAGCTGGCAGTTGGTAGTCCCTCCCACTTTTCTCACCACTTTACACCTTCAACTGATCAGCTAGCAGTTGGTAGTCCCTCCCATTTTCTCCACCACTTACAGCTTTAACTGCATTTCAAGGGCCTCTAATCAGCTCACAGGATTAGAGGTAATGGGATGATGTCAAAGACATTTAATTTGTACTGATTTATTTCAAATTGTTACTCAGAATAAGTTTACAAAATATAACCTGAATTATTAATCTCACTTAATATCAAAACACAACTCTATGGACCGATAGATACTTTGAAATAGTGTGCCGTTTATGTCACTGGATAGTAAAAGCATAATAAACGTTATGTCACTGAGATCAGCAATCTTCAGTGAGTCAGAGTCTCTCAATAAGACACAGAAAAAAATGCTCTCACTAATTTTTAGGAAAGGCAATTTCTCTTTTCTGGTTTGGAGATGTACACAAAAGAATGGATGCCTTCCTAAAAATATCATCTAGCATATAAATAGCAGATAAACTTAGGTCACTAAAAAGGGAAACAAATGTATCATTTTTAACAGCCTGTTCTTCACAGTGCTCATCAGACATCAGAAGCATGGGCTACAGAAATTGCATGAGCATACCTATGTGATGGTGATCCTTCAGCACTGTAAAAAATCTAATACACAACAGATCCCCCATATCAACCTGACTGGTAACAGTTAATCTTACCCAATAAGAAAAAACTGGCTAATTTTAGCAGACACTGTAGCAGTCCTTACTTGTAGAATAGGGCGTCTATCATCACAGAAAGGAATGAGAAAGGAAATATCTTGAGATGCTTCTGTGTTTCTGTTTGTTATTCGTGGGTGTTTTCACGTATCCATCTCCTCAACAAGAAAGCACTACTGCTTTTTGTTACCAGAAAGTGCATTTGGTGGAGTATGGATAGTGACTAAATCAAAGTATCTTGTTGAGTAAAAGAAATCCATCCCCAGCTCAGTTTTACAATTTTGAAATGCACCTCACATCTTGGGACAAGTAGCCATGTAACATTTGTCATTGGACACAGTTATAGATGGATAAATTTTCGAGAGTGAAGAATGTCTGAGCAGGATTTGCCCCAACATAAAGCACTTACTGTTTTGAAGATAAGCATAGTGCTCATGTCAGGCTGAAACCTGGTATCGATCACCACAGCTTGATATTGTAGTTTACTGCCATTGCCGAAATGCAGAAAGAAGAAATAGCTCTGATTTGTACCCCAACAAGGAAGCACTTACTTGAAATAAAAACAGCTAGTGCCTACTGTTGCGGTACTCATTAAGGGATAGAAATCATACTTCTACTACTGGATCAATTTAGGCCACCTGATATTCAAAGTTTTAAAGAAACCGTTAAGAAGATCTGTTCAGCTTTCCTCAGTGGGTCACATACACATATTCCTAACAAAACACAAAAGCACTTTCTAATTTTAACACAGGTAGTGCCTCTTTTGGAGTATTTATAAAGTGGCAGCAGTACGGCAAAAGACCTTCAGAGAAATAGGTACTCTGTTGTTACACATTTCTGAAAAAGCTACCTTTTTTTTCTTCAATTCCAAACTGCACCAGTTTTATACTTGTACACTAGTGCTCCCTATCACACATGATCCATTTTGAAAAGGAAACATCTTAACATTCTTTTCTTTCTCTTTTTATCGTTAGGTATGTTCTGCAGTCATTAATCCAGCAAGAAAGCACTTACTGCTTCTTTATTTACCAGAAAGAGCAACTGGTGGCGTATGGATATTGTGGCAGCAAATCAAAATATGGCCTCCCCAGCATGATATTGAAGTTATTGCATTGATCAGAAATGTTAAAGAGGAAATGATACTGATTTGTACCCCCAACAAGAAAGCACTTACTTGAAATAACAGCAGCTAGTGCCTGCTTTTTTCAGTATTCATCAAGGACAGGAATGTCATACTTATAGTGTTATATGCAATTTTAAGCCACCTGATAGTAAAAGTACCAAAGAAACCCTACAGAATATCAATTCCTCTATCCTCGGTGGGACACATTCACATATTCATACCGGAACAAAAAAGCACTAATCAATTTTTAATTCAGGCAGTGCCTGTATTGAGTTAGAATACGTGACATCAGCGCTAGCATAATGTCTTCACAAAGTGGGACCTTGCCATTACACATTGGATAGTAATGTGCCACTGTAAAAGCGGATAGATCTTGACTCTCAGATCAGCTCATTCATTACCTTAGAAAATCTATGAAATGAATTTCAGAAATATTTCTGCTATCATAAATCTGAGAGAATGTCCCGCATTCTCTATTAATTCCTGAGTAGAAGTCTTTTTCGTTGAAGGCTTTCGGGCTTTGATTTTCAGAGGAAGTTAAATATATCAGGAATTAGAAATCAGAAACATAAAATAGTGACCTTTTCTTTTTATTGGTGGTAACATAACTGATTTTTCTTGCACATGGCAATTTGAAACCCTTTCAGTGTTATTAAGCTTGTTCATAGCTACATCGTCATTTTCTCCCAGCCGAGTTTTAATTTTCACAATCTTTCTAGTCTACAGGAAGCACCAGGATATAACATTTGATATGGAACATATGTTATATATGCTAATGCTTTTAAATGAGAAGAATTTCTTAGCAAAGTTTCCCAACATAAAGCATTTACTGTTTTGTAGCTCAGCATGTCAAGATGAAAACTGAGCATATCCCTCATTTTGAAATTGTTGTTCATTTCACGTGACCAAATTTCTAAAAGAAACTTTGTCTCTGATCTATTACAACAGCGAAACCATTTACTGGAACCTTGAACAGCTAGGTGCCCTGTCTTACAATACTCAACACATGCCAGAAACTTACTTTGGCCTCAGACAATTTCTTCAATTCATTTCTTCAAAATGTCTCAGCAGTCTCTTGAGTAGTGTACCTTAGACCTTGTTGGTGTTCCAACTGATCTGGAGGTCCTTGTTTTATAGCAGAACTACTTATAGGGGCCTTCTTCATTCTACAATGATCAGCTGGCAGTTTGTAGACCTCCCACTTTTCTCACCACTTCTATACACCTTCAACTGATCAGCTAGCAGTTGGTAGTCCTCTCCCATTTTTCTCACCACTTTACAACTTTAACTTTGACTCTCCAGGGCCTCTAATCAGCTCACAGGAATAGAGGTATGTGATGATGTCAAAAGACATTTAATTTGTAGTGATTTATTTCTAAATTGTTACTCAGAATAACTTTACAAAAATATAACTCTGAATTATTAATCTTCTACTTAATATCAAAACACAGCTCTATGGACCGATAGATACTTTGAAATTGTGTGCCGCTTTTATGTCACTGGATAGTAAAAGTATAATTAAACGTTATGTCACTGAGATCAGCACTCAGCGAGTCAGAGTCTCTCAATAAGACTCAGAAAAAATGCTCACTAATTTTTGGAAAGGCAATGTCTCTTTGGGGGTTTGGGATGTATGCAAAGAATGGATGCCTTCTAAAAGTATCATCTAGCATATAAATAGCAGATAAACTTGGGTCACTAAAAGGGAAACAATGGTAACATTTGAACAGCCTGTTCTTCGACAGTGCTCGTCGCGATATCAGAAGCAATGGCTACAGAAATTGCATGAGCAAACCAATGTGATGGTGATCCTTCAGCACTGTAAAAAATCTAATACACAACAGATCCCCCATATCAATCTGACTGGTACCACTTAATCTTACCCAATAAGAAAATACTGGCTAATTTTAGCAGACACTGTAGCAGTCTTTACTTGTAGAATAGGGCTCCATCTATCACACAGAAAGGAATGAGAAAGGAAATATCTTGAGATGCTTCTGTGTTTCTGTTTTGTTATTCGTGGGTGTTTTAAATGTATCCATACACCAACAAGAAAGCACTTACTGCTTTAGTTACCAGAAAGTGCATTTGGTGGAGTATGGATAGTGTGGCACCAAATCAAAGTATCTTGTTGAGTAAAAGAAATCCATACCCAACTCAGTAGTACAATTCTGAAATGCACCTCACATCTTGGGACAAGTAGCCATGTAACATTTGTCATTGGACACAGTTATAAATGGAGACATTTTCGAGAGTGAAGAATGTATGAGCAGGATTTGCCCCAACATAAAGCACTTACTGTTTTGAAGATAAGCATAGTGCTCATGTCAGGCTGAAACCTGGTATCGATCACCACAGCTTGATATTGTAATTTACTGCGTGCCATGAAATGCAGAAAGAAGAAATAGTTCTGATTTGAAATTCCCAACAAGGAAGCACTTACTTGAAATAAAAACAGCTAGTGCCTACTAAGTTGCAGTACTCATCAAGGGACAGAACTCATACTTCTACTAATGGATCAATTTAGGCCACCTGATATTCAAAGTTTTAAAGAAACCGTTAAGAAGATCTGTTCAGCTTTCCTCAGTGGGTCACATACACATATTTCTCAACCAACAATAAAGCACTTACTAATTTTAACACAGGTAGTGCCTCTATTGGAGTATGAATAAAGTGGAAGCAGTACGGCAAAAGACCTTTCAGAGAAATAGGACTCTGTTGTTACACATTACTGAAAAAGATACCTGTTTCTTCTTCAATTCCAAAACTGCAGCAGCTTTTACTTGTACACTAGGGCTCCCTCTATCACACATGATCCATTTTGAAAAAGGAAACATCTTAATATTCTTTTTCTTTCTCTTTTTTTATCGATAGGTATGTTCCGCAAAGAAACAATCCAGCAAGAAATCACTTACTGCTTTACTTACCAGAAAGAGCAATTGGTGGCGTTTGGATATTGTGGCAGCAAATCAAAATATCTTGTTGAGTAAAAGAAATTAACCCTCTCCCACTAAGTTTTGGAATTTTAAAAAGCGCTATACATCTCAGGACAGCTAGCAATAAAACATCTGTCCTTGATTGCAAAGGTTGTTGATGTGGACATTTCAAGAGTGAAGATTATTAGCAGGTTAAACCCAATATGTAGCTCCAAATGGTATTGAAAGTATATAAGTGCTAATGTCAGGATGAGCTTTGTGTATCTCACCAGCATGATATTGTAGTTTATTGCACTTGATCAGAAATGTTAAAGAAATGACACTGATTTGTTCCCCAACAAGAAAGCACTCTACGTGAAATAACAACAGCTAGTGCCTTCTGCTGAGTATTCATCAAGTGACTGGAATGTCTTTACTTTAGTGTTGTACCAATTCAGGCCACCTGATAGTCAAAGTATCAAAGAAACCCTACAGAAAATCAATTCCTCTATCTTCGTGGGACACATTTACATATTCATACCATATTCTTTGTATATGGCATTTTGAAACCCTTTTCAGTGTTATTAAGCTATTCATAGCTACATCTTCCATTTATCTCCTAGAGTTTGAATTTTTATACAATCTTTCTAGACTATGGCAGCACCATGATATAATATTTGATATGGAACATATATGTTATATATGCTAATGCTTTAAATGAGAAGAATTCTCTGGCAAAGTTTCCCCAACATAAAGCATTTACTGTTTTGTAGCTCAGCATGTCAAGGTGAAAACTGGAGTATATTCCCTCATTTTGAAATTGTTGTTCATTTCAGGTGACCAAATTTCAAAAAGAAACTTTGCCTCTGATCTGGACAACAGCAAGAAACCATTTACTGGAACCTTGAACAGCTAGTGCCCTGTCTTACAATACTCAACACATGCCAGAAACTTACTTTGGCCTCAGACAATTTCTTCAAAATGTCTCAGCAGTCTCTCTTGAGGAAAGTGTACCTTCATGACCTTGTTGGTGTTCCAACTGATCTGAGGTCCTTGTTTTATAGCAGAACTACTTATAGGGCCTCTTCATTCTACAATGATCAGCTGGCAGTTGGTAGTCCTCCCACTTTTCTCACCACTTTACACCTTCAACTGATCAGCTAGCAGTTGGTAGTCCCTCCCATTTTTTCTCACCACTTTACAGCTTTAACTGCACACTCCAGGGCCTCTAATCAGCTCACAGGATTAGAGGTAATGTGATGATGTCAAAGACAATTAATTTGGTAGTGATTTATTTCAAATTGTTACTCTCAGAATAACTTTACAAAATATAACCTGAATTATTAATCTCTACTTAATATCAAAACACAGCTCTATGGACCTGATAGATACTTTGAAATTGTGTGCCGCTTTATGTCACTGGATAGTAAAAGCATAATAACGTTATGTCACTGAGATCAGCAATCTTCAGTGAGTCAGAGTTCCTCAATAAGACACAGAAAATGTTTCATAAATTTTTAGGAAAGGTACTTCTTTTCTGGTTTGGAGATGTACACAAAGAATGGATGCCTTCCAAAATATCATCTAGCATATAAATAGCAGATAAACTTAGGTCACTAAAAAGGAAACAAATGTATCATTTTAACAGCCTGTTCTTCGTGAAGTGCTCATCAGACATCAAGCATTGGGCTACAGAAATTGCATGGAGCATACCTAGTGTGATGGTGATCCTTCAGCACTGTAAAAATCTAATACACAACAGATCCCCATATCAACCTTGACTGGTAACAGTTAATCTTACCCAATAAGAAAATACTGGCTAATTTTAGCAGACACTGTAGCAGTCCTTACTTGTAGAATAGGGCTCCGTCTATCACACAGAAAGGAATGAGAAAGGAAATATCTTGAGATGCTTCTGTGTTTCTGTTTTGTTATTCGTGGGTGTTTCCCACGTATCCATACCCCAACAAGAAAGCACTTACTGCTTTAGTTACCAGAAAGTGCATTTGGTGGAGTATGGATAGTGTGGCACCAAATCAAAGTATCTTGTTGAGTAAAAGAAATCCATCCCCAGCTCAGTTTTACAATTTTGAAATGCACCTCACATCTTGGGACAAGTAGCCATGTAACATTTGTCATTGGACACAGTTATAGATGGATAAATTTTCGAGAGTGAAGAATGTCTGAGCAGGATTTGCCCCAACATAAAGCACTTACTGTTTTGAAGATAAGCATAGTGCTCATGTCAGGCTGAAACCTGGAATCGATCACCACAGCTTGATATTGTAGTTTACTGCCATTGCATGAAATGCAGAAAGAAGAAATAGTTTGATTGTAAAATTCTAACAAGGAAGCACTTATTGGAAATAAAAACAGCTAGTGCCTACTGTTGCGGTACTCATTAAGGGACAGAAATCATACTTCTACTACTGGATCAATTTAGGCCACCTGATATTCAAAGTTTTAAAGAAACCGTTAAGAAGATCTGTTCAGCTTTCCTCAGTGGGTCACATACACATATTCCTAACAAAACACAAAAGCCCTTACTAATTTTAACTGAGTAGTGCCTCTTTTGGAGTATTTATAAAGTGGCAGCAGTACGGCAAAAGACCTTCAGAGAAATAGGACTCTGTTGTTACACATTTCTGAAAAAGCTACCTTTTCCTTCTTCAATTCCAAAACTGCACCAGTTTTACTTGTACACTAGTGCTCCCTCTATCACATATGATCCATTTTGAAAAAGGAAACATCTTAACATTCTTTTTCTTTCTCTTTTTTTATCGTTAGGTGTGTTCCGCAAAGCCACAATCCAGCAAGAAAGCACTTACTGCTTTATTTACCAGAAAGAGCAACTGGTGGCGTATGGATATTGTGGCAGCAAATCAAAATATGGCCTCCCCAGCATGATATTGAAGTTTATTGCACTTGATCAGAAATGTTAAAGAGGAAATGACACTGATTTGTACCCCAACAAGAAAGCACTTACTTGAAATAACAACAGCTAGTGCCTGCTTTTTCAGTATTCATCAAGTGACAGGAATGTCATACTTATAGTGTTGTACAATTTTAAGCCACCTGATAGTCAAAGTACCAAAGAAACCCTACAGAATATCAATTCCTCGATCCTCGGTGGGACACATTCACATATTCATACCCGAACAAAAAGCACTAACCAATTTTAATTCAGGCAGTGCCTGTATTGGAGTTAGAATAATGTGACATCAGCGCTGCATAATGTCTTCACAAAAGTGGGACCTTGCCATTACACATTAGATAGTAATGTGCCACTGTAAAAGCGGATAGATCTTGACTCTCAGATCAGTTCATTCATTACCTTAGAAAATCTATCAAATGAATTTCAGAAATATTTCTGCTATCATAAATCTGAGAATGTCCCCGTACTTCTATTAATTCCTGAGAGTACAAGTCTTTTTTCGTTGAAGGCTTCAGGCTTTGATTTTCAGAGGAAGTTAAACATACCAGGAATTAGCAGAAATCAGAAACATAAAATAGTGACCTTTTCTTTTTATTGGTGGTAACACAACTGATATTCTTGCACATGGCATTTTGAAACCCTTTCAGTGTTATTAAGCTATTCATAGCTACATCGTCATTTTCTCCTAGCCGAGTTTTAATTTTTACACAATCTTTCTAGTCTAAGGAAGCACCAAGGATATAACATTTGATATGGAACATATATGTTATATATGCTAATGCTTTAAATGAGAAGAATTCTCTAGCAAAGTTTCCCCAACATAAAGCATTTACTGTTTTGTAGCTCAGCATGTCAAGATGAAAACTGGAGTATATTCCCTCATTTTGAAATTGTTGTTCATTTCACGTAACCAAATTTCTAAAAGAAACTTTGCCTCTGATCTGTACAACAGCAAGAAACCATTTACTGAAACCCTGAACAGCTAGTGCCCTGTCCTACAATACTCAACACATGCCAGAAACTTACTTTGGCCTCAGACAATTTCTCTTCAAATTCATTTCTTCAAAATGTCTCAGTAGTCTCTTGAGGAAAGTGTACTCTTCATGACCTTGTTGGTGTTCCAACTGATCTGAGGTCCTTGTTTTATAGCAGAACTACTTTATAGGCCTCTTCATTCTACAATGATCAGCTGGCAGTTGGTAGTCCCTCCCACTTTTCCTCACCACTTACACCTTCAACTGATCAGCTAGCAGTTGGTAGTCCTCCCATTTTTCTCACCACTTTACAGCTTTAGTGCTATTCTCCAGGGCCTCTAATCAGCTCACAGGATTAGAGGTAATGTGATGATGTCAAAAGACATTTAATTTGTAGTGATTTATTTCAAATTGTTACTCAGAATAACTTTACAAAAATATAACCTGAATTATTAATCTCTACTTAATATCAAAACACAGCTCTATGGACCGATAGATAGTTTGAAATTGTGTGCCGTTTATGTCACTGGATAGTAAAAGCATAATAAACGTTATGTCACTGAGATCAGCAATCTTCAGCGAGTCAGAGTCTCTCAATAAGACTCAGAAAAAAATGCTCTCACTAATTTTTAAGAAAGGCAATGTCTCTTTTGGGGTTTGGAGATGTACGCAAAAGAATGGATGCCTTCCTAAAAGTATCATCTAGCATATAAATAGCAGATAAACTTAGGTCACTAAAAAGGGAAACAATGGTAACATTTTGAACAGCCTGTTCTTCACAGTGCTCGTCAGATATCAGAAGCAATGGCTACAGAAATTGCATGAGCAAACCAATGTGATGGTGATCCTTCAGCACTGTAAAAAATCTAATACACAACAGATCCCCCATATCAATCTGACTGGTACCACTTAATCTTACCCAGTAAGAAAATACTGGCTAATTTTAGCAGACACTGTAGCAGTCTTTACTTGTAGATTAGGGCTCCATCTATCACACAGAAAGGAATGAGAAAGGAAATATCTTGAGATGCTTTGTGTTTCTGTTTTGTTATTCAGTGTTTTTAAATGTATCCATACTTAACTATAAAGCGACTTACTGCTTTAGTTACAGAAAGTGCATTTGGTGGAGTATGGATAGTGTGATACCAAATCAAAGTATCTTGTTGAGTAAAAGAAATCCATACTCAACTCAGTAGTACAATTCTGAAATGCACCTTGCCATCTTGGGACAAGTAGCCATGTAACATTTGTCATTGGACACAGTTAGTAAATGGGACATTTTTGAGAGTGAAGAATGTGAGCAGGATTTGCTCCAACATAAAGCACTTACTGTTTTGAAGATAAGCATAGTGCTCATGTCGGGCTGAAACCTGGTATCGATCACCTCAGCTTGATATTGTAGTTTACTGCCGTTGCCATGAATTGCAGAAAGAAGAAATAGCTCTGATTTGTACCCCAACAAGGAAGCACTTACTTGAAATAAAAACAGCTAGTGCCTACTGTTGCAGTACTCATCAAGGGACAGAACTCATACTTCTACTAATGGATCAATTTAGGCCACCTGATATTCAAAGTTTTAAAGAAACCGTTAAGAAGATCTGTTCAGCTTTCCTCAGTGGGTCACATACACATATTCCTCAACCAACAATAAAGCACTTACTAATTTTAACACAGGTAGTGCCTCTATTGGAGTATGAATAAAGTGGCAGCAGTACGGCAAAAGACCTTCAGAGAAATAGGACTCTGTTGTTACACATTACTGAAAAAGATACCTGTTTCTTCTTCAATTCCAAAACTGCAGCAGCTTTTACTTGTACACTAGGGCTCCCTCTATCACACATGATCCATTTTGAAAAAGGAAACATCTTAATATTCTTTTCTTTTTTCTTTTTAGGTATGTTCATGCAAAGAAACAATCCAACAAGAAATCACTTACTGCTTTACTTACCAGAAAGAGCAATTGGTGGTGTATGGATATTGTGGCAGCAAATCGAAATATCTTGTTGAGTAAAAGAAATTAACCCTCTCCCCACTAAGTTTTGGAATTTTAAAAAGCGCTACACATCTCAGGACAGCTAGCAATAAAACATCTGTCCTTGATTGCAAAGGTTGTTGATGTGGACATTTCAAGAGTGAAGATTATTAGCAGGGTTAAACCCAATATGTAGCTCAAATGGTATTGAAAGTATATATAGTGCTAATGTCAGGATGAAGCCTGGTGTGCATCTCACCAGCATGATATTGTAGTTTATTGCACTTGATCAGAAATGTTAAAGAAATGACACTGATTTGTTCCTCAACAAGAAAGCACTTACGTGAAATAACAACAGCTAGTGCCTTCTGTTGCAGTATTCATCAAGTGACAGGAATGTCATACTTATAGTGTTGTACCAATTTAGGCCACCTGATAGTCAAAGAATCAAAGAAACCCTACAGAAAATCAATTCCTCTATCCTCGGTGGGACACATTCACATATTCATACCATATTCTTGCACATGGTATTTTGAAACCCTTTCAGTGTTATTAAGCTATAAATAGCTACATCTTCATTTACTCCTTGCCGAGTTTGAATTTTTATACAATCTTTCTAGACTATGGCAGCACCAAGGATATAATATTTGATATGGAACATATATGTTATATATGCTAATGCTTTAAATGAGAAGAATTCTCTAGCAAAGTTTCCCCAACATAAAGCATTTACTGTTTTGTAGCTCAGCATGTCAAGATGAAAACTGGAGTATATTCCTCATTTTAAAACTGTTGTTCATTCTCAGGTGACCAAATTGAAAAGGAAACTTTCTTCTGATCTGTACAACAGCAAGAAACTGTTTACTGGAACCTTGAACAGCTAGTGCCCTGTCTTACAATACTCAACACATGCCAGAAACTACTTTGGCCTCAGACAATTTCTCTTCAAATTCATTTCTTCAAAATGTCTCTGCGTAGTCTCTTCTTGAGGAAAGTGTACCTTCATGACCTTGTTGGTGTTCCAACTGATCTGAGGTCCTTGTTTTATAGCAGAACTACTTATAGGGCCTCTTTATTCTACAATGATCAGCTGGGCAGTTGGTAGTCCCTCCCATTTTTCTCACCACTTACACCTTCAACTGATCAGCTAGCAGTTAGTAGTCCTCCCTTTTTCTCACCACTTTACAGCTTTTAACTGCACTCTCAAGGGCCTCTAATCAGCTCACAGGATTAGAGGTAATGTGATGATGTCAAAAGACATTTAATTTGTAGTGATTTATTTCAAATTGTTACTCAGAATAACTTTTACAAAATATAACCTGAATTATTAATCTCTACTTAATATCAAAACACAACCTCTATGGACCGATAGATACTTTGAAATAGAGTGCCGCTTATGTCACTGGATAGTAAAAGCATAATAAACGTTATGTCACTGAGATCAGCAATCTTCGGTGAGTCGAGTCTCAATAAGACACAGAAAAATGTTTCACAAATTTTAGGAAAGGTCACTTCTTTTCTGGTTTGGAGATGTACACAAAAGAATGGATGCCTTCCTAAAAATATCATCTAGCATATAAATAGCAGATAAACTTAGGTCACTAAAAAGGGAAACAAATGTATCATTTTTAACAGCCTGTTCTTCACAGTGCTCATCAGACATCAGAAGCATGGGCTACAGAAATTGCATGAGCATACCTATGTGATGGTGATCCTTCAGCACTGTAAAAAATCTAATACACAACAGATCCCCCATATCAACCTGACTGGTAACAGTTAATCTTACCCAATAAGAAAATACTGGCTAATTTAGCAGACACTGTAGCGGTCCTTACTTGTAGAATAGGGCCCGCTCTATCATACAGAAAGGAATGAGAAAGGAAATATCTTGAGATGCTTCTGTGTTTCTGTTTTGTTATTCTTGGGTGTTTCACCGACATCCATACCAACATGAAAGCACTTACTGCTTTAGTTACCAGAAAGTGCATTTGTGGAGTATGGATAGTGCACCAAATCAAAGTATCTTGTTGAGTAAAGAAATCCATCCCAGCTCAGTTTTACAATTTTGAAATGCACCTCACATCTTGGGACAAGTAGCCATGTAACATTTGTCATTGGACACAGTTATAGATGGATAAATTTTCGAGAGTGAAGAATGTCTGAGCAGGATTTGCCCCAACATAAAGCACTTACTGTTTTGAAGATAAGCATAGTGCTCATGTCAGGCTGAAACCTGGTATCGATCACCACAGCTTGATATTGTAGTTTATCTGCCATTGCCATGAAATGCAGAAAGAAGAAATAGTTTGATTTGTACTCAACAAGGTAGTAATTACTTGAAATTAAACAGCTAGTGCCTACTGTTGTGTACTCATTAAGGGACAGAAATCATACTTCTACTACTGATCAATTTAGGCCACCTGATATTCAAAGTTTTAAAGAAACGTTAAGAAGATCTGTCTCAGCTTTTCCTCAGTGGGTCACATACACATATTCTAACAAAACACAAAAAGCACTTACTAATTTTAACACAGGTAGTGCCTCTTTTGAGTATTTATAAAGTGGCAGCAGTCTGAAAGACCTTCAGAGAAATAGGACTCTGTTGCTACAATTTCTGAAAAAGCTACCTTTTTCTTCTTCAATTCCAAAACTGCGCCAGTTTTACTTGTACACTAGTGCTCCCTCTATCACACATGATCCATTTTGAAAAAGGAAACATCTTAACATTCTTTTTCTTTCTCTTTTTTTATCGTTAGGTGTGTTCCGCAAAGCCACAATCCAGCAAGAAAGCACTTACTGCTTTATTTACCAGAAAGAGCAACTGGTGGTGTATGGATATTGTGGCAGCAAATCAAAATATGGCCTCCCCAGCATGATATTGTAGTTTATTGCACTTGATCAGAAATGTTAAAGAGGAAATGACACTGGATTATAATCTCAACAAGAAAGCACTTACTTGAAATAACAACAGCTAGTGCCTGCTTTTTTCAGTATTCATCATAGAATTGAATGTCATACTTATAGTGTTGTTACAATTTTAAGCCACCTGATAGTCAAAGTACCAAAGAAACCCTACAGAAAATCAATTCCTCTATCCTCGGTGGGACACATTCACATATTCATACCCGAACAAAAAGCACTTACCAATTTTAATTCAGGCAGTGCCTGTATTGGAGTTAGAATAATGTGACATCAGCGCTGCATAATGTCTTCACAAAAGTGGGACTTTGCCATTACACATTGGATAGTAATGTGCCACTGTAAAAGCAGATAGATCTTGACTCTCAGATCAGCTCATTCATTACCTTAGAAAATCTATCAAGTGAATTTCAGAAATATTTCTGCTATCATAAATCTGAGAATGTCCCCGTACTTCTATTAATTCCTGAGAGTACAAGTCTTTTTTCATTGAAGGCTTCAGGCTTTGATTTTCAGAGGAAGTTAAACATACCAGGAATTAGCAGAAATCAGAAACATAAAATAGTGACCTTTTTTATTGGTGGTAACACAACTGATATTCTTGACATGGCATTTTGAAACCCTTTCTGAGTGTTATTAAGCTATTCATAGCTAGATCTCTTCTATTTTCCCTAGCCGAGTTTTAATTTTTACACAATCTTTCTAGTCTAAGGAAGCACCAAGGATATAACATTTGATATGGAACATATATGTTATATATGTAATGCTTTAAATAGAGAAGAATTTCTAGCAAAGTTTCCCCAACATAAAGCATTTACTGTTTTGTAGCTCAGCCTGTCAAGATGAAAACTGGAGATATTCCCTTTATTTTGAAATTGTTGTTCATTTCACGTGACCAAATTTCTAAAAGAAACTTTGCCTCTGATCTGCTACAACAGCAAGAAACCATTTACTGGAACCTGAACAGCTAGTGCCCTGTCTTGACAATACTAACACAGGTCCAGAAACTTACTTTTTGGCCTCAGACAATTTCTTCAAATTCATTTCTTCAAAATGTCTCAGCAGTCTCTCTGAGGAAAGTGTGTACTTCATGACCTTGTTGGTGTTCCAACTGATCTTGAGGTCCTTGTTTTATAAGCAGAACTACTTATAGGCCTCTTCATTCTACAATGATCAGCTGGCAGTTGGTAGTCCCTCCCACATTTCTCACCACTTACACCTTCTAACTGATCAGCTAGCAGTTGGTAGTCCCTCCCATTTTCTCTTGACCATTTTACAGCTTTAACTGCACTTCTCCAGAGCTCTAATCAGCTCACAGGATTAGAGGGTAATGTGATGATGTCAAAAGACATTTAATTTGTAGTGATTTATTTCAAATTGTTACTCAGAATAAATTCTACAAAATATAACCTGAATTATTAATCTCTACTTAATATCAAACACAACTCTATGGGACGATAGATACTTTGAAATTGTGTGCCGCTTATGTCACTGGATAGTAAAAGCAAAATAAACATTATGTCACTGAGATCAGCAATCTTCAGTGAGTCAGAGTCTCTCAATAAGACACAGAAAAAAATGCTCTCACTAATTTTTAGGAAAGGCAATTTCTCTTTTCTGGTTTGGAGATGTACACAAAAGAATGGATGCCTTCCTAAAAGTATCATCTAGCATATAAATAGCAGATAAACTTAGGTCACTAAAAAGGGAAACAATGGTAACATTTTGAACGATTCATTCTTCACAGTGCTCGCAGATATCAGAAGCAATGGTCTACAGAAATTGCATGACATACCAATGTGATGTGGTGATCCTTCAGCACTGTAAAAAATCTAATACACAATGATCCCCATATCAATCTGACTGGTGCTCACTAATCTTACTCAATAAGAAAATACTGGCTAATTTTAGCAGACACTGTAGCAGTTCTTTACTTGTAGAATAGTGCTCCATCTATCACACAGAAAGGAATGGAGAATGGAAATATCTTGAGATGCTTCTGTGTTTCTGTTTTGTTATTGGTGGGTGTTGTTTTCCTCGTTATCCATACTCCCAACAAGAAAGCACTTACTGCTTTTAGTTACCAGAAAGTGCATTTGGTGGAGTATGGATAGTGTGGCACCAAATCAAAGTATCTTGTTGAATAAAAGAAATCCATACCCAACTCAGTAGTACAATTTTGAAATGCACCTCACATCTTGGGACAAGTAGCCATGTAACATTTGTCATTGGACACAGTTATAAATGGAGACATTTTCGAGAGTGAAGAATGTATGAGCAGGATTTGCCCCAACATAAAGCACTTACTGTTTTGAAGATAAGCATAGTGCTCATGTCAGGCTGAAACCTGGTATCGATCACCACAGCTTGATATTGTAGTTTACTGCCGTTGCCATGAAATGCAGAAAGAAGAATAAGCTCTGATTTGTACCCTAACAAGGAAGCACTTACTTGAAATAAAACAGCTAGTGCCTACTGTTGCAGTACTCATCAAGGGACAGAACTCATACTTCTACTAATGGATCAATTTAGGCCACCTGATATTCAAAGTTTTAAAGAAACCGTTAAGAAGATCTGTTCAGCTTTCCTCAGTGGGTAACATACACATATTCCTACCCCAACAATAAAGCACTTACTAATTTTAACACAGGTACTGCCTCTATTGGAGTATGAATAAAGTGGCAGCAGTACGGCAAAAGACTTTCAGAGAAATAGGACTCTGTTGTTACACATTACTGAAAAAGATACCTGTTTCTTCTTCAATTCCAAAACTGCAGCAGCTTTTACTTGTACACTAGGCTCCTCATCTTAGTATGATCCATTTTGAAAAGGAAACATCTTATATTCTTTTTCTTTTCTTTTTATCGATCGGTATGTTCCGCATTGAAACAATCCAGCAAGAAATCACTTACCGGGTTTTACCACTAGAAAGAGCAATTGGTGGCGCTGGATATTGTGGCAGCAAATCAAAATATCTTGTTGAGTAAAAGAAATTAACCCTCTCCTCACTAAGTTTTGGAATTTTAAAAAGCGCTATACATCTCAGGACAGCTAGCAATAAAACATCTGTCCTTGATTGCAAAGGTTGTTGATGTGGACATTTCAAGAGTGAAGATTATTAGCAGGGTTATACCCAATATGTAGCTCAAATGGTATTGAAAGTATATATAGTGCTAATGTCAGGATGAAGCCTGGTGTGCATCTCACCTGCATGATATTGTAGTTTATTGCACTTGATCAGAAATGTTAAAGAAATGACACTGATTTTTTCCCCAACAAGAAAGCACTTACGTTGAAATAACAACAACAGCTAGTGCCTTCTGTTGCAGTATTCATCAAGTGACTGGAATGTCATACTTATAGTGTTGTACCAATTTAGGTCCACCTGATAGTCAAAGCATCAAAGAAACCCTACAGGAAAATCAATCTCTTATCTTCGGTGGGACACATTCACATATTCATACCATATTCTTGCACATGGCATTTTGAAACCCTTTCAGTGTTATTAAGTTTAGGAATAGCTTCATCTTCATTTACTCCTAGCCGAGTTTGAATTTTTATACTCTTTCTATACTATGGCAGCACCAAGGATATAATATTTGATATGGAATATATATGTTATATATGCTAATGCTTTAAATGAGAAGAATTCTAGCAAAGTTTCTAACATAAAGCATTTACTGTTTTGTAGCTCAGCATGTCAAGATGAAAAACTGGGCATATTCCCTTATTTTTGAAATTGTTGTTCATTTCAGGTGACCAAATTTCTAAAAGAAACTTGCCTCTGATCTGTACAACAGCAAGAAACCATTTACTGGAACCTTGAACAGCTAGTGCCCTGTCTTACAATACCAACACATGCCAGAAACTTACTTTGGCCTTAGACAATTTTCTCTTCAAATTCATTTCTTCAAAATGTCTCAGCAGTCTCTTTGAGGAAAGTGTACCTTCATGACCATGTTGGTGTTCCAACTGATCTGAGGTCCTTGTTTTATAGCAGAACTACTTATAGGGCCTCTTCATTCTCCAATGTTCAGCTGGCAGTTGGTAGTCCCTCCCTTTTCTCACCGCTTTACACCTTTCAACTGATCAGCTAGCAGTTGGTAGTCCCTCCTATTTTTCTCACCACTTTACAGCTTTTTAACTGCACTCTCCGGGCCTCTAATCAGCTCACAGGATTAGAGGTAATGTGATGATGTCAAAGACATTTAATTTGTAGTGATTTATTTCAAATTGTTACTCAGAATAACTTTACAAAAATATATAACCTGAATTATTAATCTCTACTTAATATCAAAACACAACCTATGGGACCGATAGATACTTTGAAATTGTGTGTTCCGCTTTATGTCACTGGATAGTAAAACGCATATTAAACGTTATGTCACTGAGATCAGCAATCTTCAGTGGTCAGAGTCTCTCAATAAGACACAGAAAAATGCTTTCCACTAATTTTAGGAAAGGCAATTTCTCTTTTCTGGTTTGGAGATGTACACAAAAGAATGGATGCCTTCCTAAAAATATCATCTAGCATATAAATAGCAGATAAACTTAGGTCACTAAAAAGGGAAACAAATGTATCATTTTTAACAGCCTGTTCTTCACAGTGCTCATCAGACAGCAGAAGCATGGGCTACAGAAATTGCATGAGCATACCTATGTGATGGTGATCCTTCAGCACTGTAAAAAATCTAATACACAACAGATCCCCCATATCAACCTGACTGGTAACAGTTAATCTTACCCAATAAGAAAATACTGGCTAATTTTAGCAGACAGTGTAGCAGTTTTACTTGAAGATTAGGGCTTCTCCTATCACACAGAAAGGAATGAGAAAGGAAATATCTTGAGATGCTTCTGTGTTTCCTGTTTTGTTATTCGTAAGTTTTCTACGTATCCATACTTTCATCAAGAAAGCACTTACTGCTTTAGTTACCAGAAAGTGTACATTTGGTGGAGTATGATAGTGTGGCACTAAATCAAAGTATCTTGTTGAGTAAAAAGAAATCCATCCCCGAGCTCAGTTTTACAATTTTGAAATGCACCTCACATCCTGAGACAAGTAGCCATGTAACATTTGTCATTGGACACAGTTATAGATGGATAAATTTTCGAGAGTGAAGAATGTCTGAGCAGGTTTTGCCCCAACATAAAGCACTTACTGTTTTGAAGATGGCATAGTGCTCATGTGAGCTGAAACCTGGTATCGATCATCACAGCTTGATATTGTAGTTTACTACCATTGCCATGGAAATGCAGAAAGAAGAAATAGTCTGATTTGTACCCCAACAAGGGTGCACTTACTTGAAATAAAAACAGCTAGTGCCTACTGTTGCGGTACTCATCAAGGGACAGAAATCATACTTCTTCTACTGGATCAATTTAGGCCACCTGATATTCAAAGTTTTAAAGAAACCATTAAGAAGATCTGTTCAGCTTTCCTCAGTGGGTCACATACACATATTCCTAGCAAAACAAAAAAGCACTTACTAATTTTAACACAGGTAGTGCCTCTATTGGAGACTGAATAAAGTGGCAGCAGTACGGCAAAAGACCTTCAGAGAAATAGGACTCTGTTGTTACACATTTCTGAAAAAGCTACCTTTTTCTTCTTCAATTCCAAAACTGTGCCAGCTTTTACTTGTACACTAGGGCTCCCTCTATCACACATGATCCATTTTGAAAAAGGAAACATCTTAACATTCTTTTTCTTTCTCTTTTTTTATCGTTAGGTGTGTTCCTCAAAGCCACAATCCAGCAAGAAAGCACTTATTTGCTTTTCTTCCAGAAAGAGTAACTGGTGGCGTATGGATATTGTGGTGAAAACAAAATATGGCCTCCCAGCATGATATTGTGGTTTATTGCACTTGATCAGAAATGTTAAAGAGAAATGACACTGATTTGCACCCCAACAAGAAAGCACTTACGTGAAATATCAACAGCTAGTGCCTGCTTTGGGTATCAAGTGATAGGAATGTCATAGTTATAGTGTTGTACCAATTCTGCTTCACCTGATAGTCAAACTACTAAAGAAACCCTAGTATCATTCCTCTATCCTCGGTGGGACATATTCATTTCTTTCCCCACAAAAAAGTACTTACTAATTTTCATTCGGTGTCTGTATTGAGTTTGAATAATGTGACATCAGCTGCATATTGTCTTGCAAAAGTGGGACCTGACATTACACATTGATAGTAATGTGCCACTGTAAAGCGGATAGATCTTGACTTTCAGATCAGCCATTCATTACCTTAGAAAATCTATCAAATGAATTTCAGAAATATTTCTGCTATCATAAATCTTAGAATGTCCGTGTTTCTATTAATTTGTGAGTACAAGTCTTTTTCATTGATGGCTTCAGCTTTGATTTTCAGAGGAAGTTAAATACTAGAATTAGCAGAAATCGAAACATAAAATATGACTTTTCTTTATTGGTGGTAACACAACTGATGTTCTTGCACATGGCATTTGAAACCCTTTGGTGTTGTTAATATACATAGCTACTTCTTCATTTTCTCTAGCTTAGTTTAATTTTTTACAATCTTCTAGTCTATGGCAGCATCAAGGATATAATATTTGATATGGAATATATGCTAATCTTTAAATGAAGAATTCTCTAGCGGATTTCCCAACATAAAGCATTTACTGTTTTGTAGCCAGCATGTCAAGATATAACTGGAGTAGATTCCTTATTTGAAATTGTTGTTTATTCAGTGACCAAATTTCTAAAAGAAACTTTGCCTCTGATCTGTACAACAACAAAACCATTACTGGAAACTTGAACAGCTAGTGCCCTGTCTTACAATACCAACACATGCCAGAAACTTACTTGGCCTCAGACACTTTCTCTTTAAATCATTTCAAAAATGTCTCAGCAGTCCTCTTGATGTACCTTCATGACCTTGTTATGTTCCAACTGATCTGAGGTCCTTGCTTTATAGCAGTAAACTACTTAGGGCCTCTTCATTTACAGTGATCAGCTGGCAGTTGGTGGTCCCTCACTTTTTCACCGCTTCCCCTTCAACTGATCAGCTAGCGGTGGTAGTCCTCCATTTTTCCCTCTTTACAGCTTCAACTGCATCTCTTGCCTCTAATCTGCCTGCAGGATTAGAGGTAGTGCAGATGTCAAACATTAATTTGTACTGATTTATTTCAAATTGTTACTCAGAATAATAACAAAATATAACCTGAATTATTAATCTCTACTTAATATAAAACACAGCTCTAAGTACCGATAGAAACTTTGAAATTGTTTGTTGTTTGTGTCACTGGACGGTAAAGCATAATAACTTTGTCACTGAGATCAGCAATCTTCAGTGAGTCAGAGTTCTCATAAGACACTGAAAAATGTTCTCACTAATTTTTGGGAGAGTAATGTCTCTTTTGGGGTTTGGGATGTGCGTAAAAGAATGGACTTCTTCTAAAAGTATCATCTAGCATATAAATAGTAGATAAACTTAGTCACTAAAGAAACAATGGTCTTGTTTTGAACAGCCTGTTCTTCAGGTTCATCAGACATCAGAAGCATGGGCTACAGAAATTAAAGAGTTGATAATGTGTAGGATCCTTCAGTACTGTAAAACTAACACGCTTAGATCCCATATCATCTGACTGGTAACATAGTCTACAATAAGAAATTCTGGCTAATTTTAGCAGACACTGTAGCAGTCTTTACTTGTAGAATAGTGCCCATCTATCGCTCATAAAGGAATGAAAGGAAATATCTTGAGATGCTTCTGTGTTTCTGTTTTTTATTATTCTTGGGTGTTTAAATGTATCATACACCAAGAGAAAGCACTTACTGCTTTAGTTACCAGAAAGTGTTTGTGGGTATGGAGGTGTACATTAAATCAAGTATCTTGTTGAGTAAAGAAATCCATCCCAGCTCAGTGGTAATTTTTGAAATGCACCTCACATCTTGAGACAAGCAGCCATAACATTTGTCATTGGCACAGTTGTAAATGGACATTTTCGAGAGTGAAGAATGTCTGAGCAGGATTTGCGCTGCTCGCCGGCACTGTTTTGAAGATAAGCATAGTGCTCATGTCAGGCTGAAACCTTGTATCGATTGCGAGCTTGATGTTGTATTTACTGCCGTTGCTATGAAATGCAGAAGAAGAAATATCTGATTTGATCCCCAACAAGGAAGCATACTTGAAATAAAAACAGCTAGTGCCTACTGTTGCAGTACTCCATCAAGGGCCAGAACTACTTCTACTAATGGATCAATTGAGCCTTGATATTCAAAGTTTAAAGGAACCGTTATGAAGATCTGTTCAGCTTTCCTCATGGGTCATATACATATTCCTACCCCAACAAAAAGCACTTACTAATTTTAACACAGGTAGTGCCTCTATTGGATATGAATAAAGTGGCAAGTAGCACTGTCAAAGACCTCAGAGAAATAGGACTGTTGTTACATTTCTTGGTGTTACCTTTTTGTCTTCAATTTCAAAAAATGCAGCTTTTACTGTACTAGGGCTCCCTCTATCACATGATCCATTTTGAAAAGAAACATCTTATTATTCTTTTTTTTTCTTTTTTTATCGATGGGTATGTTCCTGAAAGAACTAATCCAGCAAGAAAGCACTTGCTGCTTTTACTTTCCAGAAAAGTAATTGTGTGATGGATATTGTGGTGCAATCAAAATATCTTGTTAATTAAAAAGATTGCCCTCTCCCACTAAGTTTGGAATTTTAAATGCGCTGCGTCTCAGGACTAGCAATAAAACATCTGTCCTTGATTACAAGGTTGTTGATGTGACATTTCAAGGTGAAGATTATTAGCAGGGTTAAACCCAATATGAAGCTCAATGGTATTGAGTATATATAGTGTTTATCTGGATGAAGCCTTGTGTGTCACCAGCATGATATTGTAGTTTATTGCCTTGATAAAAATGTTAAAGAAATGACACTGATTTGTTCCCCAACAAGAAAGCTCTACGAAATAACAACAGCTAGTGCCTTCTGTTGAAATTTATAAAGTGACCGGATGTCAACTCATAGTGTTGTACCAATTTAGGCCACCTGATATCAAAGTATAAAGAAACCCCTACGAAATCAATTTTCTATCTTCGGTGGGACATATCTGCTATTCATACTATTCTTGCACATGGCATTTTGAAAGCCTTTCGGTGTTATTAAGCTATAAATAGCTACATCTTCAATTACTCTATCCGGTTTGTTTTATATAATCTATCTAGACTCTGGCAGCAAGGATATAATATTTGATATGAAACATATATGTTATATATGCTATTTTTAAATGAGAAGAATTTGTAGCAGAGTTTCTAACATCAAGCATTTACTGTTTTGTAGCTCAGCATGTCAAGATGAAAACTGGAGTATATTCCTTATTTTGAAATTGTTGTTCATTTCAGGTGACAAATTTCTAAAGAAACTTGCCTCTGATCTGGCTGAACAGCAAGAAACCATTACTAGAAACTGAACAGCTGGTGCCCTGTCTTACAATACTCACTACATGCATAAACTTACTTTATCCTCAAACAATTTCTCTTCAAATTCATTTCTTCAAAATGTCTCAGCAGTCTCTCTTGAGGAAATGTGTACCTTCATGATCTTTGTTGATGTTCCAACTGATCTGAGGGTCCTTGTTTTATAGCAGAACTACTTATGGGGCCTCTTCATTCTTCAATGATCAGCTGACAGTTGGTATTCCTCCCACTTTTCTCACCACTTTGACCTTCAACTGATCAGCTAGCAGTTGGTAGTCCCTCCCATTTTCTCACCACTTTACAGCTTTAACTACATTCTCTATGGGCCTCTAATCAGCTCACAGGATTAGAGGTAATGATGATGTCAAAAGACATTTAATTTGTAGTGATTTGCTTTCAAATTGTTTACTCAGAATAACTTTACAAAAATATAACCTGAATTATTAATCTACTTAATATCAAAACACAGCTCTATGGACCGATGAATACTTTGAAATTGTGTACGTTTATGTCACTGGATAGTAAGCATAATAAACGTTATGTCACTGGGATCAGCAATCTTCGGTGAGTCAGAGTCTCTCAATAAGACACATAGAAAAAATGCTCTCGCTTAATTTTTGGAAGAGCAATTTCTCTTTTCTGGTTTTGGAGATGTACGTCAAAGAATGGATGCCTTCCTAAAATATCATCTAGCATATAAATAGCAGATAAACTTAGGTCACTAAAAGGAAACAATGGTATCATTTTAACAGCCTATTTCTTCTACAGTGCTCATCAGACATCAGGAAGCATGGGCTTTCAGAAATTGCATGAGTATACCTGTGATGGTGATCCTTCAGCACTGTAAAAATCTAACACAGCAGATCCCCCATATGCATCTGACTAGTAACACTTAATCTTACAATAAGAAAATTCTCATTTCATTTTGCTTAGACACTGCAGTCTTTACTTGTAGAATGAGTGCTCCGTCTATCACACAGAAAGGAATGAAAGGGAAATATCTTGAGATGCTTCTGTGTTTCTGTTTTGTTATTCGTGGGTTGTTTTAAATGTATCCATATACTTGCAAGAAAGCACTTTCTGCTTTAGTTACCAGAAAGTGCATTTGTGGAGTATGGATAGTGTGGCACCAAATCAAAGTATCTTGTTGAGTAAAAGAAATCCATCCCCAGCTCAGTAGTATAATTTTGAAATGCACCTCACATCTTGAGACAAGCAGCCATATAACATTTGTCATTGGACACAGTTATAAATGGATACATTTTCGAGAGTGAAGAATGTCTGAGCAGGATTTGCCCCAACATACGGCACTTACTGTTTTGAAGATAAGCATAGTGCTCATGTCAGGCTGAAACCTGGTATCGATCACCGCAGCTTGATATTGTAGTTTACTGCCGTTGCTATGAAATGCAGAAAGAAGAAATAGCTCTGATTTGATCCCCAACAAGGAAGCACTTACTTGAAATAAAAACAGCTAGTGCCTACTGTTGCAGTACTCATCAAGGGACAGAAATCATACTTCTACTAATGGATCAATTTAGGCCACTTGATATTCAAAGTTTTAAAGGAACCGTTAAGATCTGTTCAGCTTTCCTCAGTGGGTCACTATACATATTCCTACCCCAACAAAAGCACTTACTAGTTTTTAATACAGGTGGATTGCCTCTATTGGAGTATGAATAAAGTGGCAGCATTACAGCAAAGACCTTCAGAGAAATAGGACTCTGTTGTTACATTTCTGAAAAAGCTACCTTTTTCTTCTTCAATTCAAAAATGCAGCTTTTACTTGTACACTAGGGCTCCCTCTATCACACATGATCCATTTTGAAAAGGAAACATCTTAATATTCTTTTTTTTTTCTTTTTATCGATAGGTATGTCCATAAAGAATCAATCCAGCAAGAGCACTTTACTGCTTTACTTTCCAGAAAAGAGCAATTGGTGGAGATGGATATTGTGGCAGCAAATCAAAATATCTTGTTAATTAAAGAAATTAACCCTCTCCCCACTAAGTTTTGAATTTTAAAATGTCATTCATCTCAGGACAGCTAGTAAAACATCTGTCCTTGATTACAAAGGTTGTTGATGTGGACATTTCAAGAGTGAAGATTATTAGCAGGGTTAAACCCAATATGAAGCTCAAATGGTATTGAAAGTATATATAGTGTTTATGTCAGGATGAAGCCTGGTGTGCATCTCACCAGCATGATATTGTAGTTTATTGCACTTGATAAGAAATGTTAAAGAAATGACACTGATTTGTTCCCCAACAAGAAAGCTCTTATGAGAAATAACAACAGCTAGTGCCTTCTGTTGCAGAATTTATAAAGTGACGGAATGTTACATACTTATAGTGTTGTACTGTTAATTTGAGGCCACCTGATAGTCAAAGTATCAAAGAAACCCTACAGAAAATCAATTCCTCTATCTTCGGTGGGACACATTCACATATTCATACCATATTCTTGCACATGGCATTTTGAAAGCCTTTCAGTGTTATTAAGCTATAAATAGCTACATCTTCAATTACTCCTATCCGAGTTTGAATTTTTATACAATCTATCTAGACTATGGCAGCACCAAGGATATAATATTTGATATGAAACATATATGTTATATATGCTATTGCTTTAAATGAGAAGAATTCTGTAGCAGAGTTTCCCAACATCAAGCATTTACTGTTTTGTAGCTCAGCATGTCAAGATGAAACTGGAGTATATTCCCTCATTTGAAATTGTTGTTCATTTCCAGGTGACCAAATTTCTAAAAGAAACTTTTTCTCTGATCTGTAACAACAGCAGATCATTACTAGAAACTTGAACAGCTAGTGCCTGTCTTCCACAATACTCACCACATGCCATAAAACTTACTTTGGCCTCAGACAATTTCTCTTAAATTCATTTCTTCAAAATGTCTCAACCTTGATCTCTCTTGAGGAAAGTGTACCTTCATGGACCTTGTTGATGTCCAACTGATCTGAGGTCCTTGTTTTATAGCAGGAGCTACTTATGGGCCTCTTCATTCTTCAATGATCAATGACAGTTTGGTAGTTCCTCCCACTTTTCTCACCACTTTACACCTCAACTGATCAGCTAGCAGTTGGTAGTCCCTCCTATTTTTCTTCACCACTTTACAGCTTTTCTGCACTCTCGAGTGCTTCTAATCTGCCACAGGATTAGAGGTAATGATGATGTCAAAGACATTTAATTTGTAGTGATTTATTTGAAATTGTTACTCAGAATAACTTTACAAAAATATAACCTAGTTATTAATCTCTACTTAATATCAAAAGCACAGCTCTATGGACCGATATGATACTTTGAAATTGTGTGCCGTTTATGTCACTGGATAGTAAAAGCATAATAACGTTATGTCACTGAGATCAGCTATCTCAGTGAGTCAGAGTCTCTCAATAAGACCACAGAAAAAAATGTCTCGCTAATTTTAGGAAAGGTACTTTCTCTTTTCTGGTTTGGAGATGTATGCAAAGAATGGATGCCTTCCCTAAAATATCATCTAGCATATAAATAGCTATGATAGCTTAGGTCACTAAAAGGAAACAATGGTATCATTTTTAACAGCCTGTTCTTCTCAGTGCTCATCAGACATCTAGAAGCATGGGCTCAGAAATTGCATGAGTATACCTATGTGATGGTGATCCTTCAGCACTGTAAAAAATCTAATACACAACAGATCCCCCATATCAACCTGAATGGCAACAGTTAATCTTACCCAATAAGAAAATACTGGCTAATTTTAGCAGACACTGTAGCAGTCTTTACTTGTAGAATAGGGCTCCGTCTATCACACAGAAAGGAATGAGAAAGGAAATATCTTGAGATGCTTCTGTGTTTCTGATTTGTTATTCGTGGGTGTTTTCCAAGTATCCATACCCCAACAAGAAAGCACTTACTGCTTTAGTTACCAGAAAGTGCATTTGTGGAGCATGGATAGTGTGGCACCAAATCAAAGTATCTTGTTGAGTAAAAGAAATCCATCCACAGCTCAGTTTTACAATTTTCAAATGCACCTCACATCTTGGGACAAGTAGCCATGTAACATTTGTCATTGGACACAGTTATAGGTGGATACATTTTCGAGAGTGAAGAATGTCTGAGCAGGATTTGCGCGAACATAAAGCACTTACTGTTTTGAAGATAAGCATAGTGCTCATGTCAGGCTGAAACCTGGTATGAAATCACCTCAGCTTGATATTGTAGTTTACTGCCGTTGTCATGAAATACAGAAAGAAGAAATAGCTCTGATTTTTACCCCAACAAGAAAGCACTTACTTGAAATAAAAACAGCTAGTGCCTACTGTTGCAGTACTCATCAAGGGACAGAAATCATACTTCTACTACTGGATCAATTTAGGCCACCTGATATTCAAAGTTTTAAAGAAACCATTAAGAAACATCTGTTCAGCTTTCCTCTGGGTCACATACACATATTCCTACCCAACAAAAAAGCACTTACTAATTTTAACACTGGTAGTGCCTCTATTGGAGTATGAATAAAGTGGCGGCAATTTGCGCAAAAGACCTTCAGAGAAATAGGACCTGTTGTTACACATTTCTGAAAGCTTTACCTGTTTCTTCTTCAATTCCAAAACTGTACCAGCTTTTACTTTGCAGGCTCATTAGGGCTCCCTCTATCACACATGATCCAGTTTGAAAAAGAAACATCTTAACATTTCTTTTTTCTTTCTCTTTTTTATCGATAGGTGTTTCTAGTAAAGCCACAATCCAGCAAGAAAGCACTTACTGCTTTACTTACCAGAAGAAAGAGCAATTGGTAGGCGTATGGATATTGTCAACAAATCAAAATATCTTGTTTTATTAAAAGAAATTAACCCTCTCCCCACAAAGTTTGGAAGGTATTTTTTAAAATGTGCTACACATCTCAGGACAGCTAGCAATAAAACATCTGTCCTTGATTGCAGAGGTTGTAGATGGGTTTTCAATAATGAAGATTATTAGCAAGGAGTTAAACCCTATATGAAGCTCATGTTATTGAAAGTATATACGCTTATGTGTCTGGAAGAAGTTTGTTTACTCTCCCAGCATGATATTGTAGTTTGTGCAGTTGATCCAGAAATGTTAAGAGGAAATGACACTGATTTGTACCTCAACAAGAAAGCACTTACGTGAAATATCAACAGCTAGTACCTGCTTTTGCAGTATTCATCAAGTGACAGGAATGTCATACTTATAGTGTTGTACCAATTTAAGCCACCTGATAGTCAAAGTCAAAGTACCAAAGAAACCCTACAGAAAATAAAATCCTCTATCCTCGGTGGGACACATTCACATATTCATACCCCAACAAAAAGCACTTACCAATTTTAATTCAGGCAGTGCCTGTATTGGAGATGGAATAATGTGACATCAGCGCTGCATAATGTCTTCACAAAAGTGGGACCTTGCCATTACACATTGGATAATGTGTGCCACTGTAAAGCGGATGATCTTGACTCTCAAGATCAACTCATTCATTACCTTGAAAAATCCTATCTAATAATTTCAAATATTTGCTATCATTAATCTGAGAATGTCCCCTTACTTCTATTAATTCCTGAGAGTACAAGTCTTTTTTCGTTGAAGGCTTCAGGCTTTGATTTTCAGAGGAAGTTAAACATACCAGGAGTTAGCAGAAATCAGACACATAAAATAGTGACCTTTTCTTTTTATTGGGGGTAACACAGCTGATATTCTTGCACATGGCATTTTGAAACCCTTTCAGTGTATTAGCTTATACATAGCTACATCTTCTTATTTCTCCTAGCTGAGTTTTAATTTTACACAATCTTCCTAGTCTCGGCAGCACCAAGGATATAATATTTGATATGGAACATATTTGCTAATGCTTTAAATGAGAAGAATTCTCTAGCAAGTTTCCCCAACATAAAGCATTTACTGTTTTGTAGCTCAGCATGTCAAGATGAAAACTGGAGTATATTCCCTTATTTTGAAATTGTTGTTCATTTCAGGTGACCAAATTTCTAAAAGAAACTTTGCCTCTGATCTGTACAACAACAAGAAACCATTTACTGGAAACTTGAACAGCTAGTGCCCTGTCTTACAATACTCAAC
Organism: Neoceratodus forsteri; assembly: GCA_016271365.2. Taxonomy (NCBI): domain Eukaryota; kingdom Metazoa; phylum Chordata; order Ceratodontiformes; family Ceratodontidae; genus Neoceratodus; species Neoceratodus forsteri. The sequence continues at coordinate 7,517,674 of CM028129.1, forward strand.
ACATGCCAGAAACTTACTTTGGCCTCAGACAATTTCTCTTCAAATTCATTTCTCAAATATCTCAGCAGTCTCTCTTGAGAAAGTGTACCTTCATGACCTTGTTGGTGTGTTCCAACTGATCTGAGGTCCTTGCTTTCTAGCAGAACTACTTATAGGGCCTCTTCTTTCTTCAGTGATCAGCTGGCGATGGTAGTCCCTCCACTTTTCTCACCACTTTACACCTTCAACTGATCAGCTAGCAGTTGGTAGTCCCTCCACTATTTTCTCACTTTACAGCTTCAACTGCATTCTCAAGGCCTCTAATCGCTCATAGGATTAGAGTTAATGTGGGAGATGTCAAAGACATTTAATTGTACTGATTTATTTAATTGTCACTCAGAATAACTATAAAATATATAACCTAATTTGGTAATCTCTACTTAATATCAAAACACAGCTCTGAGGACCGATAGATACTTTGAAATTGTGTGAAGCTTATGTCACTGGATAGTAAAGCATAATCGACTTTATGTCACTGAGATCAGTAATCTTCAGTGATTCAGAGTCTCTCAATAAGACACAGAAAAAAATGTTCTCACTAATTTTTAGGAGAGGCAATGTCTCTTTTGGGGTTTGGAGATGTACGCAAAAGAACGGATGCCTTCCTAAAAGTATCATCTAGCATATAAATAGCAGATAAACTTAGGTCATTAAAAAGGGTAACAATGGTAACATTTTGAAAAGCCTGTTCTTCACAGTGCTCGTCAGATATCAGAAGCAATGGCTACAGAAATTGCATGAGCATACCAATGTGATGGTGATCCTTCAGCACTGTAAAAAATCTAATACACAACAGATCCCCCATATCAATCTGACTGGTAACACTTAATCTTACCCAATAAGAAAATACTGGCTAATTTTAGCAGACACTGTAGCAGTCTTTACTTGTAGAATAGGGCTCCATCTATCACACAGAAAGGAATGAGAAAGGAAATATCTTGAGATGCTTCTGTGTTTCTGTTTTGTTATTCGTGGTGTTTTCCACGTATCCATACCCCTACAAGAAAGCACTTACTGCTTTAGTTACCAGAAAGTGCATTTGGTGGAGTATGGATAGAGTGGCACCAAATCAAAGTATCTTGTTGAGTAAAAGAAATCCATCCCCAGCTCAGTTTTACAATTTTGAAATGCACTTCACATCTCGGGACAAGTAGCGATGTAACATTTGTCATTGGACACAGTTATAGATGGATACATTTTCAAGAGTGAAGAATATCTGAGTAGGAATTGCCCCAACATAAAGCACTTACTGTTTTGAAGATAAGCATAGTGCTCATGTCAGGCTGAAACCTGGTATCGTATACTACAGCTTGACATATTAGTAGTTTTACTGCTGATGCCATGAAATGCAGAAAGAAGAAATAGTCTGGTTGTACCCCAACAAGGAAGCACTTACTTGAAATAAAGCAACTAGTGAATATATTTGCAGTACTCATCAGGGACAGAAATCGTGCTTCTACAAATGAATCAGTTTAGGCCACCTGATATTCAAAGTTTAAAAGAAACCGTTAAGAAGATCTGATCAGCTTTTCCTCAGTGGGTCACATACACATATTCCTCCCAACAAAAAGCACTTTGCCCCAATTTTTAACACAGGTAGTGCCTCTATTGGAGTATAAGACTAAATTGGCAAATGCGGCAAAAGACCTTCAGAGAAATAGGACTCTGTTGTTACACATTTCTGAAAAAGCTACCTGTTTCTTCTTCAATTCCAAACTGGACCCAGCTTTTAACTGTATACTAGGGCTCCCTCTATCACACATGATCCATTTGAAAAGGAAACATCTTAATATTCTTTTCTTTCTCTTTTTTTATTGATAGTGTGTTCCGTAAATCCACAATCCAGCAAGAAAGCACTTGCTTTACTTAAAAGAAAGAGCAACTGGTGGCGTATGGATATTGTGGCAGAATTAAAATATCTTGTTGATTAAAAGAAATTAACCCTCTCCTCACTAAGCTTTGGAATTTTAAAATGCTCCACATCTCAGGACAGCTAGCAATAAAACATCTGTCCTTGATTGCAAAGGTTGTTGATGTGGACATTTCAAGAGTGAAGATTATTAGCAGGGTTAAACCCAATATGAAGCTCAAATGGTATTGAAAGTATATATAGTGCTTATGTCAGGATGAAGCCTGGTGTGCATCTCACCAGCATGATATTGTAGTTTATTGCACTTGATCAGAAATATTAAAGAAATGACACTGATTTGTTCCCCAACAAGAAAGCACTTACGTGAAATAACAACAGCTAGTGCCTTTTGTTGCAGTATTCATCAAGTGACCGGAATGTCATACTTATAGAGTTGTACCAATTTAGAGCCACCTGATAGTCAAAGTATCAAAAGAAACCCTGAAAATCAATTCCTCTATCTTCAGTGGGACACATCTCATATTCATACCATATTCTTGCACATGGCATTTTGAAACCCTTTCAGTATTATCAATATAAATAGCACCATCTTTCATTTACTCCTAGCGAGTTTGATCTTTATACAATCATTCTAGACTATGCAGCACCAAGGATATAATATTTGATGGAATATATATACTTAATGTTTTAAATGAGAAGAATTTCTAGCTGAGGTTTCCCCAACATAAAAGCATTTACTGTTTTGTAGCTCAGCATGTCAAGATGAAAACTGAGTATATTCCCTCATTTTTGAAATTGTTCATTTCAGGTGACCAAATTTCTAAAAGAAACTTTGCTCTGATCTGTACAACAACAAGAAACCATTTACTGAAACTTGACAGCTAGTGCCCTGTCTTACAATACTCAACACATGCCAGAAACTTACTTTGGCCTCAGGCAATTTCTCTTCAAATTCATTTCTTCAAAATGTCTCAGCAGTCTCTTGAGGAAAGTGTACCTTCATGACCTTGTTGGTAGTTCCAACTGATCTGAGGTCCTTGTTTTATAGCAGAACTCCTTATAGGCCTTTTTCATTCTACAATGATCAGCTGGCAGTTGGTAGTCCCTCCCACTTTTCTCACCACTTTACACCTTCAACTGATCAGCTAGCAGCTGGTAGTCCCTCCCATTTTTCTTACCACTTTACAGCTTCAACTGCACTCTTCAAGGCCCCTAATTAGCATCACAGGATTAGAGGTAATGTGTTATGTCAAAGACATTTAATTTGTAGTGATTTATTTCAAATTGTTACTCAATATAACTTTTATAAAAATATAACCTGAATTATTAATCTCTACTTAATATCAAAACACAGCTCTAGGGACCGATAGATACTTTGAAATTGTGTGCCGCTTATGTCACTGGATAGTAAAAGCATAATAAACTTTATGTCACTGAGATCAGCAATCTTCAGTGAGTCAGAGTCTCTCAATAAGACACAGAAAAAAATGCTCTCACAAATTTTTAGGAAAGGCAATTTCTCTTTTCTGGTTTGGAGATGTACGTAAAAGAATGGATGCCTTCCTAAAGATATCATCTAGCATTTAAATAGCAGATAAATTAGGACACTAAAAAGGGAAACAATGGTATCATTTTTAACAGCCTGTTCTTCACAGTGCTCATCAGACATCAGAAGCATGGGCTACAGAAATTGCATGAGCATACCTATGTGATGGTGATCCTTCAACACTGTAAAAAATCTAAAACACAATAGATCCCTTTATCCATCTAACTGGTACCACTTAATCTTACCCAAAAGAAAATATTGGCTCATTTTAGCAGACACTGTAGCAGTCTTTACTTGTAGAATAGGGCTCCGTCTATCACACAGAAAGGAATGAGAAAGGAAATATCTTGAGATGCTTCATGTTTTCTGTTTTGTTATTCATGGGTGTTTTCCTCGTATCCATACCCCAACAAGAAAGCACTTACTGCTTTAGTTACCAGAAAGTGCATTTGGTGGAGTATGGATAGTGTGGCACCAAATCAAAGTATCTTGTTGAGTAAAAGAAATCCATCCCAGCTCAGTTTTACAATTTTGAAATGCACCTCACATCTCGGGACAAGTAGTGATGTAACATTTGTCATTGGACACAGTTATAGATGGATACATTTTCGAGAGTGAAGAATGTCTGAGCAGGATTTGATGTAACATAAAGCACTTACTGTTTGAAGATAAGTATAGTGCTCATGTCAGGCTGAAACCTGTTGTCGATCACCACAACTGATATTGGTTTACTGCCATTGCCATGAAATGCAGAAAGAAGAAATAGCTTTGATTTGTACCCCAACAAGGAAGCACTTACTTGAAATAAAAACAGCTAGTGCCTACTGTTGCAGTACTCATCAAGGGACAGAAATCATACTTCTACTACTGGATCAATTTAGGCCACCTGATATTCAAAGTTTTAAAGAAACCGTTAAGAAGATCTGTTCAGCTTTCCTCAGTGGGTCACATACACATATTCCTACCCCAACAAAAAAGCACTTACTAATTTTAACACAGGTAGTGCCTCTATTGGAGTATGAATAAAGTGGCAGCAGTACGGCAAAAGACCTTCAGAGAAATAGGCCTCTGTTGTTACACATTTCTGAAAAAGCAACCTTTTTCTTCTTCAATTCCAAAACTGCAGCAGCTTTTACTTGTACACTAGGGCTCCCTCTATCACACATGATCCATTTTGAAAAAGGAAACATCTTAATATTCTTTTTCTTTCTCTTTTTTTATCGATCGGTATGTTCCGCAAAGAAACAATCCAGCAAGAAATCACTTACTGCTTTACTTACCAGAAAGAGCAAATGGTGGCGTTTGGATATTGTGGCAGCAAATCAAAATATCTTGTTGAGTAAAAGAAATTAACCCTCTCCTCACTAAGTTTTGGAATTTTAAAAAGCGCTATACATCTCAGGACAGCTAGCAATAAAACATCTGTCCTTGATTGCAAAGGTTGTTGATGTGGACATTTCAAGAGTGAAGATTATTAGCAGGGTTATACCCAATATGTAGCTCAAATGGTATTGAAAGTATATATAGTGCTAATGTCAGGATGAAGCCTGGTGTGCATCTCACCTGCATGATATTGTAGTTTATTGCACTTGATCAGAAATGTTAAAGAAATGACACTGATTTTTTCCCCAACAAGAAAGCACTTACGTGAAATAACAACAGCTAGTGCCTTCTGTTGCAGTATTCATCAAGTGACTGGAATGTCATACTTATAGTGTTGTACCAATTTAGGCCACCTGATAGTCAAAGTATCAAAGAAACCCTACAGAAAATCTATTCCTCTATCCTCGGTGGGACACATTCATATTCATACCATATTCTTGCACATGGCATTTTGAAACCCTTTCAGTGTTATTAAGCTATAAATAGCTACATCTTCATTTACTCCTAGCCGAGTTTGAATTTTTATACAATCTTTCTAGACTATGGCAGCACCAAGGATATAATATTTGATATGGAACATATATGTTATATATGCTATTGCTTTAAATGAGAAGAATTCTCTAGCAAAGTTTCCCCAACATAAAGCATTTTGCTTTTGTAGCTCAGCATGTCAAGATGAAAATTGAGTATATTCCTCATTTTGAAATTGTTGTTATTTCAGTTGATCAAATTTCTAAAAGAAACTTTGCCTCTGATCTGTACAACAGCAAGAAACCATTTACTGGAACCTTGAACAGCTAGTGCCCTGTCTTATAATACTCAACACATGCCAGAAACTTACTTTGGCCTCAGACAATTTCTCTTCAAATTCATTTCTTCAAAATGTCTCAGCAGTCTCTCTTGAGGAAAGTGTACCTTCATGACCATGTTGGTGTTCCAACTGATCTGAGGTCCTTGTTTTATAGCAGAACTACTTATAGGGCCTCTTCATTCTCCAATGTTCAGCTGGCAGTTGGTAGTCCCTCCCACTTTTCTCACCGCTTTACACCTTCAACTGATCAGCTAGCAGTTGGTAGTCCCTCCCATTTTTCTCACCACTTTACAGCTTTAACTGCACTCTCCAGGGCCTCTAATCAGCTCACAGGATTAGAGGTAATGTGATGATGTCAAAAGACATTTAATTTGTAGTGATTTATTTCAAATTGTTACTCAGAATAACTTTACAAAAATATAACCTGAATTATTAATCTCTACTTAATATCAAAACACAACTCTATGGACCGATAGATACTTTGAAATTGTGTGCCATTATGTCACTGGATATTAAAATCATATTAAACGTTATGTCACTGAGATCAGCAATCTTCAGGTGAGTCAGAGTCTCTGAATAAGACACAGAAAAATGCTCTCACTAATTTTTAGGAAAGGCATTTTCTTTCTGGTTTGGAGATGTACGCAAAAGAATGGATGCCTTCCTAAAAATATCATCTAGCATATAAATAGCAGATAAACTTAGGTCACTAGAAAGGGAAACAATGGTATCATTTTTAACAGCCTGTTCTTCACAGTGCTCATCAGACATCAGAAGCATGGGCTACAGAAATTGCATGAGCATACCAATGTGATGGTGATCCTTCAGCACTGTAAAAAATCTAATACACAACAGATCCCCCATATCAACCTGACAGGTAACAGTTAATCTTACCCAATAAGAAAATACTGGCTAATTTTAGCTGACACTGTAGCAGTCTTTACTTGTAGAATAGGGCTCCGTCTATCACACAGAAAGGAATGAGAAAGGAAATATCTTGAGATGCTTCTGTGTTTCTGTTTTGTTATTCGTGGGTGTTTTCCACATATCCATACCCCAACAAGAAAGCACTTACTGCTTTAGTTACCAGAAAGTGCTTTTGGTGGAGTATGGATAGTGTGGCACCAAATCAAAGTATCTTGTTGAGTAAAAGAAATCTATCCCCAGCTCAGTTTTACAATTTTGAAATGCACCTCACATCTTGGGACAAGTAGCCATGTAATATTTGTCATTGGACACAGTTATAGATGGATACATTTTCGAGAGTGAAGAATGTCTGAGCAGGATTTGCCCCAACATAAAGCACTTACTGTTTTGAAGATAAGCATAGTGCTCATGTCAGGCTGAAACCTGGTATCAATCACCACAGCTTGATATTGAAGTTTACTGCCATTGCCATGAAATGCAGAAAGAAGAAATAGCTCTGATTTTTACCCCAACAAGGAAGCACTTACTTAAAATAAAAACAGCTAGTGCCTACTGTTGCAGTACTCATCAAGGGACAGAAATCCTACTTCTACTAATGGATCAATTTAGGCCACGTGATATTCAAAGTTTAAAAGAAACCGTTAAGAAGATCTGTTCAGCTTTCCTCAGTGGGTCACATACACTTATTCGTACCAAAACAAAAAAGCACTTACTAATTTTAACACAGGTAGTGCCTCTATTGGAGTATGAATAAAGTGGCAGCAGTACGGCAAAAGACCTTCAGAGAAATAGGACTCTGTTGTTACACATTTCTGAAAAAGCTACCTGTTTCTTCTTCAATTCCAAAACTGCACCAGCTTTTACTTGTACACTAGGGCTCCCTCTATCACACATGATCAATTTTGAAAAAGGAAACATCTTAGTATTCTTCTTTCTCTTTTTTATCGATAGGTGGTTTGTTCGCAAAGCCACAATCCTGCAAAAAGGCACTTACTGCTTTACTTACCTGAAAGAGCAACTGGTGGTGTATGGATATTGTGGCAGCAAATCAAAATATCTTGTTGATTAAAAGAAATTAACTCTGTCCCCACTAAGTTTTGGAATTTTAAAATGCGCTACACATCTCAGGACAGCTAGCAATAAAACATCTGTCCTTGATTGCAAAGGTTGTTGATGTGGACATTTCAAGAGTGAAGATTATTAACCGGGTTAAACTCAATATGAAGCTCAAATGGTATTGAAAGTATATATAGTGCTTATGTCAGGATGAAGCCTGGTGTGCATCTCACCAGCATGATATTGTAGTTTATTGCACTTGATCAGAAATGTTAAAGAAATGACACTGATTTGTTCCCCAACAAGAAAGCACTTACGTGAAATAACAACAGCTAGTGCCTTCTGTTGCAGTATTCATCAAGTGACAGGAATGTCATACTTATAGTGTTGTACCAATTTAGGCCACCTGATAGTCAAAGTATCAAAGAAACCCTACAGAAAATCAATTCCTCTATCTTCGGTGGGACACATTCACATATTCATACCATATTCTTGCACATGGCATTTTGAAACCCTTTCAGTGTTATTAAGCTATAAATAGCTACATCTTCATTTACTCCTAGCCGAGTTTGAATTTTTATACAATCTTTCTAGACTATGGCAGCACCAAGGATATAATATTTGATATGGAGATATATGTGATATATGCTAATGCTTTAAATGAGAAGAATTCTCTAGCAGAGTTTCCCCAACATAAAGCATTTACTGTTTTGTAGCTCAGCATGTCAAGATGAAAACTGGAGTATATTCCCTCATTTTGAAATTGTTGTTCATTTCAGGTAACCAAATTTCTAAAAGAAATTTGCCTCTGATCTGTACAACAGCAAGAAACCATTTACTGGAAACTTGAACAGCTAGTGCCCTGTCTTACAATACTCAACACATGCCAGAAACTTACTTTGGCCTCAGACAATTTCTCTTCAAATTCAATTCTTCAAAATGTCTCAGCAGTCTCTCTTGAGGAAAGTGTACCTTCATGACCTTGTTGGTGTTCCAACTGATCTGAGGTCCTTGTTTTGTAGCAGAACTACTTATAGGGCCTCTTCATTCTACAATGATCAGCTGGCAGTTGGTAGTCCCTCCCACTTTTCTCACCACTTTACACCTTCAACTGATCAGCTAGCAGTTGGTAGTCCCTCCCATTTTCTCACCACTTTACAGCTTTAACTGCACTCTCAAGGGCCTCTAATCTAGCTCACAGGATTAGAGGTAATGTGATGATGTCAAAAGACATTTAATTTGTAGTGATTTATTTCAAATTGTTACTCAGAATAACTTTACAAAAATATAACCTGAATTATTAATCTCTACTTAATATCAAAACACAGCTCTAGGGACCGATAGATACTTTGAAATTGTGTGCCGTTTATGACACTGGATAGTAAAAGCAAAATAAATGTTATGTCACTGAGATCAGCAATCTTCAGTGAGTAAGAGTCTCTCAATAAGACACAGAAAAAAATGCTCTCACTAATTTTTAGGAAAGGCAATTTCTCTTTTCTGGTTTGGAGATGTACGCATAAGAATGGATGCCTTCCTAAAAATATCATCTAGCATATAAATAGCAGATAAACTTAGGTCACTAAAAAGGGAAACAATGGTATCATTTTTAACAGCCTGTTCTTCACAGTGCTCATCAGACATCAGAAGCATGGGCTACAGAAATTGCATGAGCATACCTATGTGATGGTGATCCTTCAGCACTGTAAAAAATCTAATACACAACAGATCCCCCATATCAATCTGACTGGTAACACTTAATCTTACCCAATAAGAAAATACTGGCTAATTTTAGCAGACACTGTAGCAGTCTTTACTTGTAGAATAGGGCTCCGTCTATCACACAGAAAGGAATGAGAAAGGAAATATCTTGAGATGCTTCTGTGTTTCTGTTTTGTTATTCGTGGGTGTTTTCCACGTATCCATACCCCAACAAGAAAGCACTTACTGCTTTAGTTACCAGAAAGTGCATTTGGTGGAGTATGGATAGTGTGGCACCAAATCAAAGTATCTTGTTGAGTAAAAGAAATCCATCCCCAGCTCAGTTTTACAATTTTGAAATGCACCTCACATCTTGGGACAAGTAGCCATGTAACATTTGTCATTGGACACAGTTATAGATGGATAAATTTTCGAGAGTGAAGAATGTCTGAGCAGGATTTGCCCCAACATAAAGCACTTACTGTTTTGAAGATAAGCATAGTGCTCATGTCAGGCTGAAACCTGGTATCGATCACCACAGCTTGATATTGTAGTTTACTGCCGTTGCCATGAAATGCAGAAAGAAGAAATAGCTCTGATTTGTACCCCAACAAGGAAGCACTTACTTGAAATAAAAACAGCTAGTGCCTACTGTTGCAGTACTCATCAAGGGACAGAAATCATACTTCTACTAATGGATCAATTTAGGCCACCTGATATTCAAAGTTTAAAAGAAACCGTTAAGAAGATCTGTTCAGCTTTCCTCAGTGGGTCACATACACATATTCCTACCCCAACAAAAAAGCACTTACTAATTTTAACACAAGTAGTGCCTCTATTGGAGTATGAATAAAGTGGCAGCAGTACGGCAAAAGACCTTCAGAGAAATAGGACTCTGTTGTTACACATTTCTGAAAAAGCTACCTGTTTCTTCTTCAATTCCAAAACTGCACCAGCTTTTACTTGTACACTAGGGCTCCCTCTATCACACATGATACATTTTGAAAAAGGAAACATCTTAATATTCTTTTTCTTTCTCTTTTTTTATCGATAGGTGTGTTCCAGTAAAGCACAATCCAGCAAGAAAGCACTTACTGCTTTACTTACCAGAAAGAGCAATTGGTGTGAATGGATATTGTGGCAGCAAATCAAAATATCTTGTTGATTAAAAGAAATTAACCCTCTCCCCACTAAGTTTTGGAATTTTAAAATGCGCTACACATCTCAGGACAGCTAGCAATAAAACATCTGTCCTTGATTGCAATGGTTGTTGATGTGGACATTTCAAGAGTGAAGAATATTAGCAGGGTTAAACCCAATATAAAGCTCATATGGTATTGAAAGTATATATAGTGCTTATGTCAGAATGAAGACTGGTGTGCATCTCACCAGCATGATATTGTAGTTTATTGCACTTGATCAGAAATGTTAAAGAAATGACACTGATTTGTTCCCCAACAAGAAAGCACTTATGTGAAATAACAACAGCTAGTACCTTCTGTTGCAGTATTCATCAAGTGACAGGAATGTCATACTTATAGTGTTGTACCAATTTAAGCCACCTGATAGTCAAAGTATCAAAGAAACCCTACAGAAAATCAATTCCTCTATCCTCGGTGGGACACATTCACATATTCATACCCCAACAAAAAGCACTTACCAATTTTAATTCAGGCAGTGCCTGTATTGGAGTTTGAATAATGTGACATCAGCGCTGCATAATGTCTTCACAAAAGTGGGACCTTGCCATTACACATTGGATAGTAATGTGCCACTGTAAAAGCGGATAGATCTTGACTCTCTGATCAACTCATTCATTACCTTAGAAAATCTATCAAATGAATTTCAGAAATATTTCTGCTATCATAAGTCTGAGAATGTCCCCGTACTTCTATTAATTCCTGAGAGTACAAGTCTTTTTTTGTTGAAGGCTTCAGGCTTTGATTTTCAGAGGAAGGTAAACATACCAGGAATTAGCAGAAATCAGAAACATAAAATAGTGCCCTTTTGTTTTTATTAGGGATAATACCACTGATATTCTTGCACATGGCATTTTGAAACCCTTTCAGTGATATTAATCTATAAATAGCTACATCTTCGTTTACTCCTAGCCGAGTTTGAATTTTTATACAATCTTTCTAGACTATGGCAGCACCAAGGATATAATATTTGATATGGAACATATATGCTAATGCTTTAAATGAGAAGAATTCTCTAGCAGAGTTTCCCCAACATAAAGCATTTACTGTTTTGTAGCTCAGCATGTCAAGTTGAAAACTGGAGTAGATTCCCTCATTTTGAAATTGTTGTTCATTTCAGGTGACCAAATTTCTAAAAGAAACTTTGCCTCTGATCTGTACAACAACAAGAAACCATTTACTGGAAACTTGAACAGCTAGTGCCCTGTCTTACAATACTCAACACATGCCAGAAACTTACTTTGGCCTCAGACAATTTCTCTTCAAATTCATTTCTTCAAAATGTCTCAGCAGTCTCTCTTGAGGAAAGTGTACCTTCATGACCTTGTTGGTGTTCCAACTGATCTGAGGTCCTTGTTTTATAGCAGAACTACTTATAGGGCCTCTTCATTCTACAATGATCAGCTGGCAGTTGGTAGTCCCTCCCACTTTTCTCACCACTTTACACCTTCAACTGATCAGCTAGCAGTTGGTAGTCCCTCCCATTTTTCTCACCACTTTACAGCTTCAACTGCACTCTCAATGGCCTCTAATCTGCTCACAGGATTAGAGGTAATGTGGAGATGTCAAAAGACATTTAATTTGTACTGATTTATTTCAAATTGTTACTCAGAATAACTTTATAAAAATATAACCTAAATTATTAATCTCTACTTAATATCAAAACACAGCTCTAGGGACTGATAGATACTTTGAAATTGTGTGCCGCTTATGTCACTGGATAGTAAAAGCATAATAAACTTTATGTCACTGAGATCAGCAATCTTCAGTGAGTCAGAGTCTCTCAATAAGACACAGAAAAAAATGCTCTCACTAATTTTTAGGAAAGGCAATGTCTCTTTTGGGGTTTGGAGATGTACGCAAAAGAATGGATGCCTTCCTAAAAGTATCATCTAGCATATAAATAGCAGATAAACTTAGGTCACTAAAAAGGGAAACAATGGTAACATTTTTGAACAGCCTGTTCTTCACAGTGCTCATCAGACATCAGAAGCATGGGCTACAGAAATTGCATGAGCATACCAATGTGATGGTGATCCTTCAGCACTGTAAAAAATCTAATACACAACAGATCCCCCATATCAATCTGACTGGTAACACTTAATCTTACCCAATAAGAAAATACTGGCTAATTTTAGCAGACACTGTAGCAGTCTTTACTTGTAGAATAGGGCTCCGTCTATCACACAGAAAGGAATGAGAAAGGAAATATCTTGAGATGCTTCTGTGTTTCTGTTTTGTTATTCGTGGGTGTTTTCCACGTATCCATACCCCAACAAGAAAGCACTTACTGCTTTAGTTACCAGAAAGTGCATTTGGTGGAGTATGGATAGTGTGGCACCAAATCAAAGTATCTTGTTGAGTAAAAGAAATCCATCCCCAGCTCAGTAGTACAATTTTGAAATGCACCTCACATCTTGGGACAAGAAGCCATGTAACATTTGTCATTGGACACAATTACACATTTCTGAAAAAACTACCTTTTTCTTCTTCAATTCCAAAACTGTGCCAGCTTTTACTTGTACACTAGGGCTCCCTCTATCACACATGATCCATTTTGAAAAAGGAAACATCTTAACATTCTTTTTCTTTCTCTTTTTTTATCGATAGGTGTGTTCCGCAAAGCCACAATCCAGCAAGAAAGCACTTACTGCTTTACTTACCAGAAAGAGCAACTGGTGGCGTATGGATATTGTGGCAGCAAATCAAAATATCTTGTTGATTAAAAGAAATTAACCCTCTCCCCACTAAGTTTTTGAATTTTAAATTGCGCTACACATCTCAGGACAGCTAGCTATAAAATATCTGTCCTTGATTGCAATGGTTGTTGATGTGTTCCGCAAAGCCACAATCCAGCAAGAAAGCACTTACTGCTTTACTTACCAGAAAGAGCAATTGGTGGCGTATGGATATTGTGGCAGCAAATCAAAATATCTTGTTGATTAAAAGAAATTAACCCTCTCCCCACTAAGTTTTGGAATTTTAAAATGCGCTACACATCTCAGGACAGCTAGCAATAAAACATCTGTCCTTGATTGCAAAGGTTGTTGATGTGGACATTTCAAGAGTGAAGATTATTAGCAGGGTTAAACCCAATATGAAGCTCATATGGTATTGAAAGTATATATAGTGCTTATGTCAGGATGAAGCCTGGTGTGCATCTCACCAGCATGATATTGTAGTTTATTGCACTTGATCAGAAATGTTAAAGAAATGACACTGATTTGTTCCCCAACAAGAAAGCACTTACGTGAAATAACAACAGCTAGTACCTTCTGTTGCAGTATTCATCAAGTGACAGGAATGTCATACTTATAGTGTTGTACCAATTTAAGCCACCTGATAGTCAAAGTATCAAAGAAACCCTACAGAAAATCAATTCCTCTATCCTCGGTGGGACACATTCACATATTCATACCCCAACAAAAAGCACTTACCAATTTTAATTCAGGCAGTGCCTGTATTGGAGTTTGAATAATGTGACATCAGCGCTGCATAATGTCTTCACAAAAAGTGGGACCTTGCCATTACACATTGGATAGTAATGTGCCACTGTAAAAGCGGATAGATCTTGACTCTCTGATCAACTCATTCATTACCTTAGAAAATCTATCAAATGAATTTCAGAAATATTTCTGCTATCATAAATCTGAGAATGTCGCCGTACTTCTATTAATTCCTGAGAGTACAAGTCTTTTTTTGTTTGAAGGCTTCAGGCTTTGATTTTCAGAGGAAGTTAAACATACCAGGAATTAGCAGAAATCCGAAACATAAAATAGTGACCTTTTCTTTTTATTGGGTATAATACAACTGATATTCTTGCACATGGCATTTTGAAACCCTTTCAGTGATATTAAGCTATAAATAGCTACATCTTCGTTTACTCCTAGCCGAGTTTGAATTTTTATACAATCTTTCTAGACTATGGCAGCACCAAGGATATAATATTTGATATGGAACATATATGCTAATGCTTTAAATGAGAAGAATTCTCTAGCAGAGTTTCCCCAACATAAAGCATTTACTGTTTTGTAGCTCAGCATGTCAAGATGAAAACTGGAGGTAGATTCCCTCATTTTGAAATTGTTGTTCATTTCAGGTGACCAAATTTCTAAAAGAAACTTTGCCTCTGATCTGTACAACAACAAGAAACCGTTTACTGGAAACATGAACAGCTAGTGCCCTGTCTTACAATATTCAACACATGCCAGAAACTTACTTTGGCCTCAGACAATTTCTCTTCAAATTCATTTCTTCAAAATGTCTCAGCAGTCTCTCTTGAGGAAAGTGTGCCTTCATGACCTTGTTGGTGTTCCAACTGATCTGAGGTCCTTGTTTTATAGCAGAACTACTTATGGGCCTCTTCATTCTACAATGATCAGCTGGCAGTTGGTAGTCCCTCCCACTTTTCTCACCACTTTACACCTTCAACTGATCAGCTAGCAGTTGGTAGTCCCTCCAATTTTCTCACCACTTTACAGCTTCAACTGCACTCTCAAGGGCCTCTAATCTGCTCACAGGATTAGAGGTAATGTGATGATGTCAAAAGATATTTAAATTGTACTGATTTATTTCAAATTGTTACTCAGAATAACTTTACAAAAATATAACCTAATTATTAATCTCTGCTTAATATCAAAACACAGTTCTAGGGATGGATAGATACTTTGAAATTGTGTGCCGTTTATGTCACTGGATAGTAAAGCATAATAAACATTATGTCACTGAGATCAGCAATCTTCAGTGAGTCAGAGTCTCTCAATAAGACACAGAAAAAAATGCTATGACTATTTTTTAAGAAAGGCAATTTCTCTTTTGGGGTTTGGAGATGTACGCAAAAGAATGGATGCCTTCCTAAAATTATCATCTAGTATATAAATAGCAGATAAACTTAGGTCACTAAAAAGGAAAGCAATGGTAACATTTTTAACAGCCTGTTCTTCACAGTGCTCATCAGACATCAGAAGCATGGGCTACAGAAATTGCATGAGCATACCTATGTGATGGTGATCCTTCAGCACTGTAAAAAAATCTAATACACAACAGATCCCCCATATCAATCTGACTGGTAACACTTAATCTTACCCAATAAGAAAATACTGGCTAATTTTAGCAGACACTGTAGCAGTCTTTACTTGTAGAATAGGGCTCCGTCTATCACACAGAAAGGAATGAGAAAGGAAATATCTTGAGATGCTTCTGTGTTTCTGTTTTGTTATTCGTGGGTGTTTTCCACATATCCATACCCCAACAAGAAAGCACTTACTGCTTTAGTTACCAGAAAGTGCATTTGGTGGAGTATGGATAGTGTGGCACCAAATCAAAGTATCTTGTTGAGTAAAAGAAATCCATCCCCAGCTCAGTTTTTCAATTTTGAAATGCACCTCACATCTCGGGACAAGTAGCGATGTAACATTTGTCATTGGACACAGTTATAGATGGATACATTTTCAAGAGTGAAGAATATCTGAGTAGGAATTGCCCCAACATAAAGCACTTACGGTTTTGAAGATAAGCATAGTGCTCATGTCAGGCTGAAACCTGGTATCGATCACCACAGCTTGATATTGTAGTTTACTGCCGTTGCCATGAAATGCAGAAAGAAGAAATAGCTCTGATTTGTACCCCAACAAGGAAGCACTTACTTGAAATAAAAACAGCTAGTGCCTACTGTTGCAGTTCTCATCAAGGGACAAAAATCGTACTTCTACTAATGGATCAATTTAGGCCACCTGATATTCAAAGTTTAAAAGAAACCGTTAAGAAGATCTGATCAGCTTTCCTCAGTGGGTCACATACACATATTCCTCAACCAACAAAAAAGCACTTGCTAATTTTAACACAGGTAGTGCCTCTATTGGAGTATGAATAAAGTGGCAGCAGTACGGCAAAAGACCTTCAGAGAAATAGGACTCTGTTGTTACACATTTCTGAAAAAGCTACCTGTTTCTTCTTCAATTCCAAAACTGCACCAGCTTTTACTTGTACACTAGGGCTCCCTCTATCACACATGATACATTTTGAAAAAGGAAACATCTTAACATTCTTTTTCTTTCTCTTTTTTTATCGATAGGTATGTTCCGCAAAAGAAACAATCCAGCAAGAAAGCACTTACTGCTACTTACCAGAAAGTGCAATTGGTGGCGATGGATATTGTGGCAGCAAATCAAAATATCTTGTTGATTAAAAGAAATTAACCCTCTCCCCACTAAGTTTTGGAATTTTAAAATGCGCTACACATCTCAGGACAGCTAGCAATAAAACATCTGTCCTTGATTGCAAAGGTTGTTGATGTGGACATTTCAAGAGTGAAGATTATTAGCAGGGTTAAACCCAATATGAAGCTCAAATGGTATTGAAAGTATATATAGTGCTTATGTCAGGATGAAGCCTGGTGTGCATCTCACCAGCATGATATTGTAGTTTATTGCACTTGATCAGAAATGTTAAAGAAATGACACTGATTTGTTCCCCAACAAGAAAGCACTTACGTGAAATAACAACAGCTAGTGCCTTCTGTTGCAGTATTCATCAAGTGACAGGAATGTCATACTTATAGTGTTGTACCAATTTAGGCCACCTGATAGTCAAAGTATCAAAGAAACCCTACAGAAAATCAATTCCTCTATCTTGGTGGGACACATGCACATGTTATACCATATTCTTGACATGGCATTTTGAAACCCTTTCAGTATTATTAAGCAATAAATAGCTACATCTTCATTTTATACTAGCCAGTTTGAATTTTATACAATCTTTCTAGACTATGGCAGCACCAGGATATAATATTTGATATGGAATATATGTTATATATGCTAATGCTTTTAAATGAAAAATTCTCTAGCAGAGTTCCCCAACATAAAGCATTTACTGTTTTGTAGCTCAGCATGTCAAGATGAAAACTGGAGTATATTACCTCATTTTGAAATTGTTAGTTCATTTCAGGTGACCAAATTTCTAAAAGAAACTTTGCCTCTGATCTGTACAACAACAAGAAACCATTACTGGAAACTTGAACAGCTAGTGCCCTGTCTTTACAATACTCAACACATGCCAGAAACTTGCTTTGGCCTCAGACAATTTCTCTTCAATTCATTTCTTCAAAATGTCTCAGCAGTCTCTTGAGGAAAGTGTTCCTTCGTGACCTTGTTGGTGTTCCAACTGATCTGAGGTCCTTGTTTTATAGCAGAACTACTTACAGGGCCTCTTCATTTCTACAATGATCAGCTGGCGGTTGGTAGTCCCTCCCACTTTTCTCACCACTTTACACCTTCAACTGATCAGCTAGCAGTTGGTAGTCCCTCCCATTTTTCTCACCACTTTACAGCTTTAACTGCACTCTCAAGGGCCTCTAATCAGCTCACAGGATTAGAGGTAATGTGATGATGTCAAAAGACATTTAATTTGTACTGATTTATTTCAAATTGTTACTCAGAATAACTTTACAAAAATATAACCTGAATTATTAATCTCTACTTAATATCAAAACACAGCTCTATGGACCGATAGATACTTTGAAATTGTGTGCCGTTTATGTCACTGGATAGTAAAAGCATAATAAACGTTATGTCACTGAGATCAGCAATCTTCAGTGAGTCAGAGTCTCTCAATAAGACGCAGAAAAAAATGCTCTGTCTAATTTTTAGGAAAGGCAATTTCTCTTTTCTGGTTTGGAGATGTACGCAAATGAATGGATGCCTTCCTAAAAATATCATCTAGCATATAAATAGCAGATAAACTTAGGTCACTAAAAAGTGAAACAATGGTATCATTTTTAACAGCCTGTTCTTCACAGTGCTCATCAGACATCAGAAGCATGGGCTACAGAAATTGCATGAGCATACCTATGTGATGGTGATCCTTCAGCTCTGTAAAAAATCTAATACACAACAGATCCCCCATATCAATCTGACTGGTAACAGTAAATCTTACCCAATAAGAAAATACTGGCTAATTTTAGCAGACACTGTAGCAGTCTTTACTTGCAGAATAGGGTTCCGTCTATCACTCAGAAAGAAATGAGAAAGGAAATATCTTGAGATGCTTCTGTGTTTTCTGTTTGTTATTAATTAGTGTTTTTCCGCATTATCATACCCAAAAAAGCACTTACTACTTTAGTTACCAGAAAGTGCATTTGGTGGAGTATGGATAATAACCAAATCAAAGTATCTTGTTGAGTAAAATAAATCCATCCCCAGCTCAGTTTTACAATTTTGAAATGCAACCACATCTTGGGACAAGTAGCCATTAATATTTGTCATTGGACTCAGTTATAGATGGATACATTTAAAGTGAGAGAATATGTTTGCAGGGATTTGCCAACATAAAAGCACTTACTGTTTGAAGATAAGCATAGTGCTCATGTCATGCTGAAACCTGGTATCGATCACCACAGCTTGATATTGTAGTTTACCGTTGCCATGAAATGCAGAAAGAAGAAATCGCTCGATTTGTACCGAACAAGGAAGCACTACTTAAAATAAAAACAGCTAGTGCCTACTGTTGCAGTACTCATCAAGGGACAGAAATCATACTTCTACTACTGGATCAATTTAGGCCACCTGATATTCAAAGTTCTAAAGAAACCATTAAGAAGATCTTTTCAGCTTTCCTCAGTGAGTCACATACACATATTCCTACCCCAACGAAAAAGCACTTACTAATTTTAACACAGGTAGTGCCTCTATTGGAGTATGAATAAAGTGGCAGCAGTACGGCAAAAGACCCTCAGAGAAATAGGACTCTGTTGTTACACATTTCTGAAAAGGCTACCTTTTTCTTCTTCAATTCCAAAACTGCACCAGCTTTTACTTGTACACTAGGGCTCCCTCTATCACACATGATCCATTTTGAAAAAGGAAACATCTTAACATTCTTAGTCTTTCTCTTTTTTTATCGATAGGTGTGTTCTGCAAAGCCACAATCCAGCAAAAAGGCACTTACTGCTTTACTTACCTGAAAGGGCAACTGGAGGTGTATGGATATTGTGGCAGCAAATCAAAATATATTGTTGATTAAAAGAAATTAACTCTCTCCCTACTAAGTTTTGGAATTTTGAAATGTGCTACACATCTCAGGACAGCTAGCAATCAGACATCCGTACTTCATGGCAATGCAATGTTGATAGTGGACATTTCAAGAGTGAAGATTATTAACAGGGTTAAACTCAATATGAAGCTCAAATGGTATTGAAAGTATACATAGTGCTTATGTCAGGATGAAGCCTGGTGTGCATCTCACCAGCATGATATTGTAGTTTATTGCACTTGATCAGAAATGCTAAAGAAATGACACTGATTTGTTCCCCAACAAGAAA
Source organism: Neoceratodus forsteri (assembly GCA_016271365.2). Classification (NCBI taxonomy): domain Eukaryota; kingdom Metazoa; phylum Chordata; order Ceratodontiformes; family Ceratodontidae; genus Neoceratodus; species Neoceratodus forsteri. The sequence continues at coordinate 7,537,522 of CM028129.1, forward strand.
GCACTTACGTGAAATAAAAACAGCTAGTACCTTCTGTTGCAGTATTCATCAAGTGACAGGAATGTCATACTTATAGTGTTGTACCAATTTAGGCCACCTGATAGTCAAAGTATCAAAGAAACCCTACAGAAAATCAATTCCTCTATCCTCGGTGGGACACATTCACATATTCATACCATATTCTTGCACATGGCATTTTGAAACCCTTTCAGTGTTATTAAGCTATAAATAGCTACATCTTCATTTACTCCTAGCCGAGTTTGAATTTTAATACAATCTTTCTAGACTATGGCAGCACCAAGGATCTAATATTTGATATGGAACATATATGTTATATATGCTAATGCTTTAAATGAGAAGAACTCTGTAGCAGAGTTTCCCCAACATAAAGCATTTCCTGTTTTGTAGCTCAGCATGTCAAGATGAAAACTGGAGTATATTACCTCATTTTGAAATTGTTGTTCATTTCAGGTGACCAAACTTCTAAAAGAAACTTTGCCTCTGATCTGTAAAACAGCAAGAAACCATTTACTGGAAACATGAACAGCTAGTGCCCTGTCTTACAATATTCAACACCTGCCAGAAACGTACTTTGGCCTCAGACAATTTCTCTTCAAATTCATTTCTTCAAAATGTCTCAGCAGTCTCTCTTGAGGAAAGTGTGCCTTCATGACCTTGTTGGTGTTCCAACTGATCTGAAGTCCATCTTTTACAGCAGAACTACTTATAGGGCCTCTTCATTCTACAATGATCAGCTGGCAGTTGGTAATCCCTCCCACTTTTCTCACCACTTTACACCTTCAACAGATCAGCTAGCTGTTGGTAGTCCCTCCCATTTTTCTCACCACTTTACAGCTTCAACTGCACTCTCAAGGGCCTCTAATCTGCTCACAGGATTAGAGGTAATGTGATGATGTCAAAAGATATTTAATTTGTACTGATTTATTTCAAATTGTTACTCAGAATAACTTTACAAAAAAATAACCTAAATTATTAATCTCTACTTAATATCAAAACACAGTTCTAGGGACTGATAGATACTTTGAAATTGTGAAAATATGAGGTCACTGGATAGCAAAAGCATAATAAACATTATGTCACTGAGGATCACCAATCTTCATAGTGAGTCAGAGTCTCTCAATAAGACACAGAAAAAAATGCTCTGACTAATTTTTAGGAAAGGCAATTTCTGTTTTGGGGTTTGGAGATGTACGCAAAAGAATGGATGCCTTCCTAAAAATATCATCTAGCATATAAATAGCAGATAAACTTAAGTCACTAAAAAGGGAAACAATGGTAACATTTTGAACAGCCTGTTCTTCACTGTGCTCATCAGACATCAGAAGCATGGCCAACAGAAATTGCATTAGCATACCAATGTGATGGTGATGCTTCAGCACTGAAAAAATTCTAATACACAGCAGATCCCCCATATCAATCTGACTGGTAACACTTAATCTTACCCAATAAGAAAATACTGGCTAATTTTAGCAGACACTGTAGCAGTCTTTACTTGTATAATAGGGCTCCTTCTCTCAGCGAAGAAAGGAAATGGAGAAAGGAAATCTTAAGATGCTTCTGTGTTTTCTGTTTTGTTATTCGTGGGTGTTTTCCACGTATCCATGCCCCAACAAGAAAGCACTTACTGCTTTAGTTACCAGAAAGTGCATTTGGTGGAGTATGGATAGTGTGGCACCAAATCAAAGTATCTTGTTGAGTAAAAGAAATCCATCCCCAGCTCAGTTTTACAATTTTGAAATGCACCTCACATTGAGGACAAGTAGCCATGTAACATTTGTCATTGGACACAGTTATAGATGGATACATTTTCGAGAGTGAAGAATGTCTGAGCAGGATTTGCCCCAACATAAAGCGCACTTTGAAGTATAAGCATGAGTCTCACGCCAGGCTGAAACCTGGTATCAGTCCAACACAGCTTGATATTGTAGTTTACTGCCATTGCCATGAAATGCAGAAAGTAGAAATAGCTCTGATTTGTACCCCAACAAGGAAGCACTTACATTAAATAAAAACCGCAAGTGCCTACTGTTGCAGTACTCATCAAGGGACAGAAATCATACTTCTACTACTGGATCAATTTAGGCCACCTGATATTCAAAGTTTTAAAGAAACCATTGAGAAGATCTGTTCAGCTTTCCTCAGTGGGTCACATACACATATTCCTACCCCAACAAAAAAGCACTTACTAATTTTAACACAGGTAGTGCCTCCATTGGAGTATGAATAAAGTGGCAGCAGTACGGCAAAAGACCTTCAGAGAAATTGGACTCTGTTGTTACACATTTCTGAAAAAGCTACCTGTTTCTTCTTCAATTCCAAACCAGCAATAGCTTTTACTTGTACACTAGGGCTCCCTCTATCACACATGATACAGTTTGAAAAAGGAAACATCTTAACATTCTTTTTCTCTCTCTTTTTATCGATAGGTATGTTCCACAAAGAAACAATCCAGCAAGAAGGCACTTACTGCTTTACTTACCAGAAAGTGCAATTGGTGGCGTATGGATATTGTGGCAGCAAATCAAAATATATTGTTGATTAAAAGAAATTATCTCTCTCCCCACTGAGTTTTGGAATTTTAAAATGCGCTACACATCTCAGGACAGCTAGCTATAAAACATCTGTCCTTGATTGCAATGGTTGTTGATGTGGATATTTCAAGAGTGAAGAATATTAGCAGGGTTAAACTCAATATAAAGCTCATATGGTATTGAATGTATATATAGTGCTAATGTCAGGATGAAGCCTGGTGTGCACCTCCCCAGCATGATATTGTAGTTTATTGCACTTGATCAGAAATGTTAAAGAGGTAATGACACTGATTTGTACCCCAACAAGAAAGCACTTACTTGAAATAACAACAGTTAGTGCCTTCTGTTGCAGTATTCATCAAGTGACAGGAATGTCATACTTATAGTGCAGTACCAATTTAAGCCACCTGATAGTCAAAGTACCAAAGAAACCCTACAGAAAATCAATTCCTCTATCCTCGGTGGGACACATTCACATATTCATACCCCAACAAAAAGCACTTAACAATTTTAATTCAGGCAGTGCCTGTATTGGAGTTTGAATAATGTGACATCAGCGCTGCATAATGTCTTCACAAAAGTGGGATCTTACCATTACACATTGGATAGCAATGTGCCACTGTAAAAGCGGACAGATCTTGACTCTCTGATCAACTCATTCATTACATTAGAAAATCTATCAAATGAATTTCAGAAATATTTCTGCTAATAAGAAACGTGAGAATGTCCCTGCATTTATTAATTCCTGAGAGTACAAGTCTTTTTTTGTTGAAGGCTTCAGGCTTTGATTTTCAGAGGAAGATAAACATACCAGGAATTAGCAGAAATCAGAAACATAAAATAGTGCCCTTTTGTTTTATTGGCTATAATACAACTGATATTCTTGCACATGGCATTTTGAAACCCTTTCAGTGATATTAAGCTATACATAGCTGCATCTTCATTTATTCTAGCCGAGTTTGAATTTTTATACAATCTTTCTAGACTGCGACAGAACCAAGGATATAATATTGGATATGGAACATATATGCTAATGCTTTAAATGAGAAGAATTCTCTAGCAGAGTTTCCCCAACATAAAGCATTTACTGTTTTGTAGCTCAGCATGTCAAGATGAAAACTGGAGTATATTCCCTCATTTTAAAATTGTTGTTCATTTCAGGTGACCAAATTTCTAAAAGAAACTTTGCCTCTGATCTGTACAACAACAAGAAACCATTTACTAGAAACTTGAACAGCTAATGCCCTGTCTTACAATACTCAACACATGCCAGAAACTTAATTTGGCCTCAGACAATTTCTCTTCAAATTCATTTCTTCAAAATGTCTCAGCAGTCTCTCTTGAAGAAAGTGTACCTTCATGACCTTGTTGGTTTTCCAACTGATCTGAGGTCCTTGTTTTATAGCAGAACTACTTATAGGGCCTCTTCATTCTACAATGATCAACTGGAAGTTGGTAGTCCCTCCCACTTTTCTCACCGCTTTACACCTTCAACTGATCAGCTAGCAGTTGGTAGTCCCTCCCATTTTTCTCACCACTTTAGAGCTTCAACTGCACTATCAAGGGCCTCTAATCTGCTCACAGGATTAGTGGTAATGTGGAGATGTCAAAAGACATTTAATTTGTACTGATTTATTTCAAATTGTTACTCAGAATAACTTTATAAAAATATAACCTAAATTATTAATCTCTACTTAATATCAAAACACAGCTCTAGGGACCGATTCATACTTTGAAATAGTGTGCCACTTATGTCACTGGATAGTAAAATCATAATAAACTTTATGTCACTGAGATCAGCAATCTTCAGTGAGTCAGTGTCTCTCAATAAGACACAGAAAAAAATGCTCTCACTAATTTTAGGAAAGAGCATATCTCTCTTTGGGGTTTGGAGATGAGCAAAAGAATGGATGCCTTCCTAAAAGTATCATCTAACATATAAATAGCAGATAAACTTAGGTCACTAAAAAGGGAAACAATGGTAACATTTTGAACTGCCTGTTCTACACAGTGCTCATCAGACATCAGAAGCATGGGCTACAGAAATTGCATGAGCATACCAATGTGATGGTGATCCTTCAGCACTGTAAAAAATCTAATACACAACAGATCCCCCATATCAATCTGACTGGTAACACTTAATCTTACCCAATAAGAAAATACTGGCTAAGTTTAGAAGACACTGTATCACTTTACTTGTAGAATAAGACTCCGACTATCACACAGAAAGGAATGAGAAAGGAAATATCTTGAGATGCTTCTGTGCTTCTGTTTTGTTATTAGTACAGTATGTTTTCCGCTATCCATACCACAACAAGAAAGCACTTACTGCTTTAGTTACCAGAAAGTGCATTTGGTGGAGTAACGGATAGTGTAACACCAAATCAAAAATATCTTGTTGAGTAAAAGAAATCCATCCCCAGCTCAGTTTTACAATTTTGAAATGCACCTCACATCTCGGGACAAGTAGCGATGTAACATTTGTCATTGGACACAGTTATAGATGGATACATTGTCGAGAGTGAAGAATGTCTGAGCAGGATTTGCCCCAACATAAAGCACTTACTGTTTTGAAGATAAGCATAGTGCTCATGTCAGGCTGAAACCTGGTATCGATCACCACAGCTTGATATTGTAGTTTACTGCGTTGCCATGAAATGCAGAAAGAAGAAATAGCTCTGATTTGTACCCCAACAAGGAAGCACTTACTTGAAATAAAAACAGCTAGTGCCTACTGTTGCAGTACTCATCAAGGGACAGAAATCATACTTCTACTACTGGATCAATTTAGGCCACCTGATATTCATAGTTTTAAAGGAACAGTTAAGAAGATCTGTTCAGCTTTCCTCAGTGGGTCACATACACATATTCCTACCCCAACAAAAAAGCACTTATTAATTTTAACACAGGTAGTGCCTCAATTGGAGTATGAATAAAGTGGCAGCAGTATGGCAAAAGACCTTCAGAGAAATAGGACTCTGTTGTTACACATTTCTGAAAAAGCTACCTGTTTCTTCTTCAATTCCAAAACAGCACCAGCTTTCACTTGTACACTAGGGCTCCCTCTGTGACACATGATCCTTTTTGAAAAAGGAAACATCTCAACATTCTTTTCTTTCTTTTAACGACAGGTAAGTTCTGGTGTAGTTACAATCCAGCAAGAAAGTTACTTACTGCTTATTTCTTGCATTGTAGAAAGAGCAATTATATGTATGGATATTGTGGCAGCAAATCAAAATATCTTGTTGATTAAAAGAAATTAACCCTCTCCCCACTAAGATTTGGAATTTTAAAATGCGCTACACATCTCAGGACAGCTAGCAATAAAACATCTGTCCTTGATTGCAAAGGTTGTAGATGTGGACATTTCAATAGTGAAGATTATTAGCAGGGTTAAACCCAATATGAAGCTCATATGGTATTGATAGTATATATAGTGCTTATGTCAGGATTAAGCCTGGTGTGCGTCTCCCCAGCATGATATTGTAGTTTATTGCACTTGATCAGAAATGTTAAAGAAGAAATGACACTGATTTGTTCCCCAACAAGAAAGCACTTATGTGAAATAACAACAACTAGTACCTTCTGTTGCAGTATCTAATCATGACAGGAATGTCATAACTTATAGTGTTGTACCAATTTAAACCACCTGATAGTCAAAGTATCAAAGAAACCCTACAGAAAATCAATTCCTCTATCCTCGGTGGGACACATTCTACATATTCATACCCAAAAAAAAGCACTTACATAATTTTAATTCAGGCAGTGCCTGTATTTTAGTTTGAATAATGTGACATCAGCGCTGCATAATGTCTTCACAAAAAGGACCTACCATTACACATTGATAGTAATGTGCCACTGTAAAAGTGGATAGATCTTGAAACTCTCAGATCAACTCATTCATTACCTTAGAAAATCTATCAAATGAATTTTTAAGAAATATTTCTGCTATCATAAATCTGAGAATGTCCAATGCATTCATGTTAATTCCTGAGAGTACAAGTCTTTTTGTTTAGAATGCTTCAGGCTTTGATTTTCAGAGGAAGTTAAACATACCAGGAATTAGCAGAAATCAGAAAACAAAATAGTGACCTTTTTCTTTTATTGGGGATAACACAACTGATATTCTGCACATGGCATTTTGAAACCCTTTCAGTGTTATTAAGCTATAAATATTACATCTTTCATTTACTGCTGGCAGAGTTTTAATTTTACAATCTTTTCTAGACCATGGCAACAATTCAAGGATATAATAGTTGATATGGAACATATATGCTAATGCTTTAAATGAGAAGAATTCTCTGGCAGAGTTTCCAACATAAAGCATTTACTGTTTTGTAGCTCAGCATGTCAAGATGAAAACTGGAATGGATTCCTCATTTTGAGGAAATTGTTGTTCATTTCAGGTGACCAAATGTCTAAAAAGAAACTTTGCCTCTGATCTGTACAACAACAAGAAAACGTTTATTGTAAACATGAACAGCTAGTGTCCTGTCTTACAATATTCAACAAATGCTAAAAACATATTTTTGCCTCAGACAGTTTCTCTTCAAATTCATTTCTTCAAAATGTCTCAGCAGTCTCTCTTGAGGAAAGTGTGCCTTCATGACCTTGTTGGTGTTCCAACTGATCTGAGGTCCTTGTTTTATAGCAGATCTACTTATAGGGTCTCTTCATTCTACAATGATCAGCTGGCAGTTGGTAGTCCCTCCCACTTTTCTCACCACTTTACACCTTCAACTGATCAGCTAGCAGTTGGTAGTCCCTCCCATTTTTCTCACCACTTTACAGCTTCAACTGCACTCTCAAGGGCCTCTAATCTGCTCACAGGATTAGAGGTAATGTGATGATCTCAAAAGATATTTAATTTGTACTGATTTATTTCAAATTGTTACTCAGAATAACTTTACAAAAATATAACCTAAATTATTAATCTCAACTTAATATCAAACACACTTTCTAGGGACCAAAAGATACTTTGGAAATTGTGTGCAGCTTATGTCACTGGATAGTAAAAGCATAATACACATTATGTCACTGAGATCAATAATCTTCAGTGAGTCAGAGTCTCTCAATAAGACACAGAAAAATGTTACTGACTAATTTTTAGGAAAGGCAATTTCTCTTTGGGGTTTGGAGAGATGTACTTAAAAGAATGGATGCCTTCCTAAAAATATCATCTAGCATATAAAAATAGCAGATAAACTTAGGTCACTAAAAAGGGAAACAATGGTAACATTTTTGAACAGCCTGTTCTTCAGTGCTCATCAGACATCAGAAGCATGGGCTTCAGAAATTGAATGAGTATAAAATGTGATGGTGATGCTTCAAAGCACTGTAAAAATTTAATACACAAATAGATCCCCCATATCAATCTGACTGGTAACACTAATAATCTTACCTAATAAGAAAATACTGGCTAACTTTAGCGAGACACTGTAGCAGCTCCTTAGTTGTAGAATAGGGCCCGCCTATCACACAGAAAGAAAGGGAGAAAGGAAATATCTTGAGATGCTTCTGTGTTTCTGTTTTGTTATTCATGGGTATTTTTCACATATCCATACCCCTCAACAAGAAAGCACTTACTGCTTTAGTTTCAGAAAGTGCATTTGTTGGAGTATGGATAGTGGCACCAAATCAAAGTATCTTGTTGAGTAAAATAAATCCATCCCCAGCTCAGTTTTACAATTTTGAAATGCACCCTACATCTTAGGACAATAGCCATGTAATATTTGTCATTGGACACAGTTATAGATGGATTCATTTTCGAGAGTGAAGAATGTCTGAGCAGGATTTGCCCCAACATAAAAGCACATACTGTTTTGAAGATAAACATAGTGCTCATGTCAGGCTGAAACCTGGTATCAATCACTACAGCTTGATATTGTAGGACCAAGTAGCGATGTAACATTTGTCGATTGGACACAGTTATAGATGGATACATTTTGAGAGTGAAGAATGTCTGAGCAGGATTTGCCCAACATAAAAGCTAATTTACAGTTTTAAAGATAAGCATAGTGCTCATGTCTAACTCGAAACCCCAGTATCGATCACCACAGCTTGATATTGTAGTTTACTGCCATTGCCATGAGGAAATGCAGAAAGAAGACATGAAAGCTCTGATTTGTACCCCAACAAGGAAGCACTTACTTGAAATAAAAACAGCTAATTTGCCTGCTGACACGCAGTACCTATCAAGGGACAGAAATCATACTTCTACTACTGGATCAATTTAGCCACCTGATATTCAAAGTTTGAAAGAAACAGTTAAGAAGATCTGTTCAAGCTTTCCTCAGTGGGTCACATACATATTCCTACCCCAACAAAAAGCACTTATTAATTTTAACACAGGTAGTTGCCTCTATTGGGAGTAAGGAATAAAAGTGGCAGCAGTAACAATAAAAGACCTTCAGAGAAATATTAGGACTCTGTTGTTACACACATTTCACAAGAAAAAGCTACCTGTTTTCTTCAATTCCAAAAACTACACCAGCTTTCACGCACTTGTACACTAGAACTCCATCTGTCACACACATGATCCATTTTGAAAAGAGCTTCATCTCAACATTCTTTTTTCTTTCTCTTTTTACCGATAAATTGTGTTCAAGCATTAAAGCAACAATCCAGCAAAGAAAGCACTTACTGCTTTACTTACCAGAAAGAGCAATTGGTGGCGTATGGATATTGTGGCAGCAAATCAAAATATCTTGTTGATTAAAAGAAATTAACCCTCTCCCCACTAAGCTTTGGAATTTTAAAATGCGCTACACATCTCAGGACAGCTAGCAATAAAAATCTGTCCTTGATTGCAAAGGTTTGTAGATGTGGACATTTCAACTGAGTGAAGCTTATTAGCAGGGTTAGAAACCAATATAGAAACTCATATGGTATTGATAACAAGTATATATATAGTGCTTATGTCAGGATGAAGCCTCTGTGTGCATCTCCTCAGCATGATATTGTAGTTTATTGCACTTGATCAGAAATGTTAAAGAAGAAATGACTCTGATTTGTTTCCCCAACAAGAAAGCACTTATGTAGAAATAACAACAGCTAGTACCTTCTGTTGCAGTATTCATCAAGTGACAGGAATGTCATACTTATAGTGTTGTACCAATTTAAAGCCACCTGATAGTCAAAGTATCAAAGAAACCCACCACAGAAAAATCAATTCCTCTATCCCAGGTGGGACACATTCACATATTCATACCCCAACTAAAAGCACTTACCAATTTTAATTCAAATCCCTGTATTTTTAGTTTGAATAATGTATGACATCAGCCTTTACATAATGCCTTTCTACAAATTGGGACCTAAGCCATTTCATTTGTTAGTAATGTGCCACTTAAAGTGGATAGATCTTGACTTCTCTCTGATCAACTCATTCATTACCTTAGAAAATCTATCAAATGAATTTTAGAAATATTTCTGCTATCATAAATCTGGAGAATGTCCCGTTACTTCTGTTAATTCCTGAAATTACAAGTCTTTTTTTGTTTAGTATGACTTCAGGCTTTGATTTTCAGAGGAAGGTAAATATACCAGGAATTAGCAGAAATCTAGAAACATAAAATAGGACCCTTTTCGTTTTATTGGGTATAACACAACTGATATTCTTGCACATGGCATTTTGAAACCCTTTCTAGTGTTATTAAGCTATAAATAGCTACATCTTTCATTTACTGCTGGCCGAGTTTTAATTTTAACACAATCTTTCTAGACCATGACAGCACCAAGGATATAATATTTGATATGGAACATATATATGCTAATGCTTTAAATGAGAAGAATTCTCTGGCAGAGTTTCCCAACATAAAGCATTTACTGTTTTGTAGCTCAGCATGTCAAGATGAAAACTGGAATAGATTCCCTTATTTTGAAATTGTTGTTCATTTCAGGTGACCAAATGTATAAAAGAAACTTTTGCCTCTGATCTGTACAACAACAAGAAACTGTTTATTGTAAACATGAACAGCTAGTGCCCTGTCTTACAATATTCAACAAATGCCAAAACTTATTTTGGCCTTAGATAATTCTCTTCAAATTCATTTCTTCAAAAAATCTCAGCAGTCTCTCTTGAGAAAGTGTACCATGACCTTTAGTGTTCCAACTGATCTGAGGTCCTTGTTTATAGCAGAACTATTTATAGGGTCTTTCATTCTACAATGATCAGCTGGCAGTTGGTAGTCTTCCTCACTTTTCTCACCACTTACACCTTCAACTGATCAGCTAGCAGTTGGTAGTCCTCCCATTTTTCTCACCACTTTACAGCTTCAACTGCACTATCAAGGGCCTCTAATCTGCTACACAGGATTAGAGGTAATGGATGATCTCAAAAGATACTTAATTTATACTAATTTATTTCAAATTGTTACTCAGAATAACTTTACAAAAATATAACCTAAATTATTAATCTCTACTTAATATCAAAACACACTTCTAGGGACCGAAAGATACTTTGAAATTGTGTGCCTTTTATGTCACTGGATAGTAAAAGCATAATAAACATTATGTCACTAAGATCAGCAATCTTCAGTGAGTCAGAGTCTCTCAATAAGACACAGAAAAAAATGCTCTGACTAATTTTTAGGAAAGGCAATTTCTGTTTTGGGGTTTGGAGATGTACGCAAAAGAATGGATGCCTTCCTAAAAATATCATCTAGCATATAAATAGCAGATAAACTTAGGTCACTAAAAAGGGAAACAATGGTAACATTTTGAACAGCCTGTTCTTCACAGTGCTCATCAGACATCAGAAGCATGGGCTTCAGAAATTGCATGAGCACAAAAATGTGATGGTGATGCTTCAGCACTATAAAAATTCTAATACACAACAGATCCCCCATATCAATCTGACTGGTAACACTTAATCTTACCCAATAAGAAAATACTGGCTATCTTTAGCAGACACTGTAGCAGTCTTTAGTTGTAGAATAGGGCTCCGTCTATCACGCAGAAAGGAATGAGAAAGGAAATATCTTGAGATGCTTCTGTGTTTCTGTTTTGTTATTCAGGTTGTCCATTTATCCACGTACTCCCAACAAGAAAGCACTTACTGCTTTAGTTACCAGAAAGTGCATTTGTTGGAGTATGGATAGTGTAACACCAAATCAAAGTATCTTGTTGAGTAAAAGAAATCCATCCCCAGCTCAGTTTTACAATTTTGAATGCACCTCACATCTAGGACAAGTAGCGATGTAACATTTGTCCTTGGACACGAGGCTATAGATGGATACATTTTGAGAGTGAAGAATATCTAGCAACAGGATTTGCTAACACATAAAGCACTTACAGTTTTGAAGATAAGCATAGTGCTCATGTCAGGCTGAAACCTGGTCATCGATCACCACAGCTTGATATTGTAGTTTACTGCCATTGCCATGAAATGCAGAAAGAAGAAATAGCCCATTTGTACCCCAACAAGGAAGCACTTACTTCGAAATAAAACAGCTACCTACGGTTGCTGTTGCAGTACTATCAAGGGACAGAGAAATTGCTTCTACTACTGGATCAATTTAGAAACCTGATTGTCAAGAGTTTTTAAAGAAACAGTTAAGTAGATCTGTTCAGCTTTCCTCAGTGGGTCACATACACATATTCCTACCCCAACATAAAAAGCACTTATTAATTTTAACACAGGTATTGCTCTATTGGAGTATGAATAAAGTGGAAGCTTAATGTGGCAAAGACCTTCAGAGAAATAGGACTCTGTTGTTACACATTTCTGAAAAAGCTACCTGTTTCTTCTTCAATTCCAAAACTGCACCAGCTTTCACTTGTACACTAGGGCTCCCTCTGTCACACATGATCCATTTTGAAAAAGGAAACATCTCAACATTCTTTTTCTTTCTCTTTTTATCGATAGGTGTGTTCCGTAAAGCCACAATCCAGCAAGAAAGCACTTACTGCTTTACTTACCAGAAAGAGCAATTGGTGGCGTATGGATATTGTGGCAGCAAATCAAAATATCTTGTTGATTAAAAGAAATTAACCCTCTCCCCACTAAGTTTTTGGAATTTTAAAATGCTCTACACATCTCAGGACAGCTAGCAATAAAAATCTGTCCTTGATTGCAAAGGTTGTAGATGTGGACATTTCAATAGTGAAGCTTATTAGCAGGGTTAATCCCAATATGAAGCTCATATGGTATTGATAGTATATATAGTGCTTATGTCAGGATGAAGCCTCGTGTGCATCTCCCCAGCATGATATTGTAGTTTATTGCACTTGATCAGAAATGTTAAAGAAGAAATGACTCTGATTTGTTCCCCAACAAGAAAGCACTTATGTGAAATAACAACAGCTAGTACCTTCTGTTGCAGTATTTATCAAGTGACAGGAATGTCATACTTATAGTGTACCAATTTAAGCCACCTGATAGTCAAAGTATCAAAGAAACCCTACAGAAAATCAATTCCTCTATCCCCGGTGGGACACATTCACATATTCATACCCAACAAAAAGCACTTACCAATTTTAATTCAGGCAGTCCCTGTATTTTAGTTTGAATAATGTGACATCAGCGCTGCATAATGTCTTCACAAAAGTGGGACCTTGCCATTACACATTGGATAGTAATGTGCCACTGTAAAAGCTGGATAGATCTTGACTCTCAGATCAACTCATTCATTACCTTAGAAAATCTATCAAATGAATTTCAGAAATATTTCTGCTATCATAAATCTGAGAATGTCCCCGTACTTCTGTTAATTCCTGAGAGTACAAGTCTTTTTTTGTTTGAATGCTTCAGGCTTTGATTTTCAGAGGAAGTTAAACATACCAGGAATTAGCAGAAATCAGAAACATAAAATAGTGACCTTTTCTTTTTATTGGGGATAACACAACTGATATTCTTGCACATGGCATTTTGAAACCCTTTCAGTGTTATTAAGCTATAAATAGCTACATCTTCATTTACTGCTGGCCGAGTTTTAATTTTTACACAATCTTTCTAGACCATGGCAGCACCAAGGATATAATAGTTGATATGGAACATATATGCTAATGCTTTAAATGAGAAGAATTCTCTGGCAGAGTTTCCCCAACATAAAGCATTTACTGTTTTGTAGCTCAGCATGTCAAGATGAAAACTGGAATGGATTCCCTCATTTTGAAATTGTTGTTCATTTCAGGTGACCAAATGTCTAAAAGAAACTTTGCCTCTGATCTGTACAACAACAAGAAACCGTTTATTGTAAACATGAACAGCTAGTGTCCTGTCTTACAATATTCAACAAATGCTAAAAACATATTTTTGCCTCAGACAGTTTCTCTTCAAATTCATTTCTTCAAAATGTCTCAGCAGTCTCTCTTGAGGAAAGTGTGCCTTCATGACCTTGTTGGTGTTCCAACTGATCTGAGGTCCTTGTTTTATAGCAGAACTACTTATAGGGTCTCTTCATTCTACAATGATCAGCTGGCAGTTGGTAGTCCCCCCACTTTTCTCACCACTTTACACCTTCAACTGATCAGCTAGCAGTTGGTAGTCCCTCCCATTTTTCTCACCACTTTACAGCTTCAACTGCACTCTCAAGGGCCTCTAATCTGCTCACAGGATTAGAGGTAATGTGATGATCTCAAAAGATATTTAATTTGTACTGATTTATTTCAAATTGTTACTCAGAATAACTTTACAAAAATATAACCTAAATTATTAATCTCTACTTAATATCAAAACACACTTCTAGGGACCGAAAGATACTTTGAAATTGTGTGCCGTTTATGTCACTGGATAGTAAAAGCATAATAAACATTATGTCACTGAGATCAGCAATCTTCAGTGAGTCAGAGTCTCTCAATAAGACACAGAAAAAAATGCTCTGACTAATTTTTAGGAAAGGAACTTCTCTTTAGGGTTTGAATGTCACGCCAAAGAATGGATGCCTTCCTAAAAATATCATCTAGCATATAAATAACTGAATAAACTTAGAGTCACTAAAAAGGGAAACAATGGTAACATTTTGAACATCCTGTTTTTCACAGTGCTCATCAGACATCAGAAGCATGGGCTTCAGAAATTGAATGAGCACAAAAATGTGATGGTGATGCTTCAGCACTGTAAAAATTCTAATACACAACAGATCCCCCATATCAATCTGACTGGTAACACTTAATCTTACCCAATAAGAAAATACTGGCTAACTTTAGCAGACACTGTAGCAGTCTTTAGTTGTAGAATAGGGCTCCGTCTATCACGCAGAAAGGAATGAGAAAGGAAATATCTTGAGATGCTTCTGTGTTTCTGTTTTGTTATTCGTGGGTATTTTCCACGTATCCATACCCCAACAAGAAAGCACTTACTGCTTTAGTTTCCAGAAAGTGCATTTGTTGGAGTATGGATAGTGTGGCACCAAATCAAAGTATCTTGTTGAGTAAAATAAATCCATCCCCAGCTCAGTTTTACAATTTTGAAATGCACCACACATCTTGGGACAAGTAGCCATGTAATATTTGTCATTGGACACAGTTATAGATGGATTCATTTTCGAGAGTGAAGAATGTCTGAGCAGGATTTGCCCCAACATAAAGCACATACTGTTTTGAAGATAAGCATAGTGCTCATGTCAGGCTGAAACCTGGTATCGATCACCACAGCTTGATATTGTAGGGACAAGTAGCGATGTAACATTTGTCATTGGACACAGTTATAGATGGATACATTTTCGAGAGTGAAGAATGTCTGAGCAGGATTTGCCTCAACATAAAGCACTTACAGTTTTAAAGATAAGCATAGTGCTCATGTCTGGCTGAAACCTGGTATCGATCACCACAGCTTGATATTGTAGTTTACTGCCATTGCCATGAAATGCAGAAAGAAGAAATAAGCTCTGATTTGTACCCCAACAAGGAAGCACTTACTTGAAATAATTTCTTTCTTTTCTGTGTGGATAGATTGAGCCCTATTCTAAAAGTAAAGATCTACATGTTCTGCAAAATTAGCCAGTATTTTCTTATTGGCAAGATTAAGTGTTACCAGTCAGATTGATGGGTATCTGTTGTGTATTATTTTTTAGTGTTGAAGGATCACCATACATTGTATTCATGGCGCAATTTCTGTAGCCGTGCATCTGATGTCTGATGAAATTGTAAGAATAGGTTATTCAAATGTTACCGTTGTTTCCTTTTTAGTGACCCATTATTTGCTATTTATGTTAACGATACTTTTAGGAAGCATCCATTCATGCATCTCCAAACCCCAAAAGAGACATTGCCTATCCTAAAAATTAGTGAGCATTTTTCTGTGTCTTATTGAGATTCTTGACTCACTGAAGATTGCTGATCTCAGTGACATAAAGTTTATTATGCTTACTATCCAGTGACATGTGTACACAATTTCAAAGTATCTATCGTCCCTAGAGCTGTGTTTTGATATTAAGTAGAGATTAATAATTTAGTTATATTTATAAAGTTATTCTGAGTAACATTGAAATAAATTGAACAAATTAAATGATTTTTGATATCTCTATATTACTTCTAATCCGTGAGCAGATTAGAGGTTCTTGAGAGCAGCTGAAGCTGTAAAGGGTGAGAAAATGGAGGACTACCAACTGCTAGTTGATCAGTTAGGTGTAAAGTGCAGAAAAGTGAGGGATCACAACCAGCATGATCATTGTAGAATGAAGAGGTCTATCAGTAGTTCTGCTATAAACAAGACCTCAGATCAGTTGGAACACAAAGAAGGTCATGAAGGTACATTTCTCAAGAGAGACTGTTAGACATTTTAAGAAAGATTTGAAGAAATTGTCTGAGACCAAAGTAAGCTTGGCATGTGTTGAGTATTGTAAGACAGGGCATTAGCTGTTCAAGTTTCCAGTAACGGTTTTTTGTTGTATAGATCAGAGGCAAAGTTTCTTTAGAAATTTGGTCACCTAAATGAACAACAATTTGAAAATGAGGAATATATCTAGATTTCATCTTGACATGCTGAGCTACAAAACAGTAAATGCTTATGTTAAACTCAGAGAATTCTTCTCATTTAAAGCATTAGTATATGTTCATATCAAATATTATATCCTTGGTGCTGCCATAGTCTAGAAAGATTGTATGCACCAAACTGGCTAGGAGTAAACTAAGATGTAGCATTTATAGCATGATATCCGTCAGGTTTCAAATGCTATGCAAGAATATCAGTTGTATTATCCCCAATAAAACAAAAGGGCACTATTTTGTTTCGATTTCTGCTCTTGGTATGTTTATTCTCTGAAAAATCAAAGCCCAGCTTCTCAACAAAAAAGACTTGTACTCAGGAATCAATAGGTACCGACATTCTCAGATTTATGATAGCAGAATATTTCTGAAATTCATTTGATAGGTTTTCAAGGTAATGAATGAGTTGATCAGAGAGTCGAGATCTATCCGCTTTTGAAGTGGCACATACAACTAATGTAATGGCAAGGTCCTACTTTTTGTGAAGACATTTTGTATGCTTGATGTCACATTATTCAACTCCAATATGTACTGCCTGAATTAAATTAGTAAGTGCTTTTGTTGGGGTATGAATAGGAATGTGTCCCACCGAGGATAGAGGAAAGATTTTGAAGGGTTTCTTGATTCTTTGATCAGGTGTTTAAATTGGTACACTATAAGTATGATATTCTTGTCACTTGATGAATACTGCAACAGAAGGTACTAGCTGTTGTTATGTCAAGTAAGTGCTTTTGTTGGGGTACAACCGTGTCATTTTTCTTTAATATTTCTGATCAAGTACAACTACATTATCATGCTGGGGAGATGCATGTAAGCACTATATATACTTTTCAATACCATATGAGCTTATATTGGGTTTAACCCTGCTAATATTCTTCACTCTTGAAATGTCCACATCAACAACCATTGCAATCAAGGACTGATGTTTTATAGCTAGCTGTCCTGAGATGTGTAGCATTTTAAAATTCCTAAACTTAGTGGGAGAGGTTAATTTCTTTTAATCAACAAGATATTTTGATTTGCTGGCTAATATCCATACGCCACCAGTTGCTCTTTTTTTCTAAGTAAAGCAGTAAGTGCTTTCTTTGCTTGATTGTGTCAGGAATGCACCTATCGACAAAAAAGAGAAAGAAAGAATATTAAGATGTTTCATTTTTCAAAATGGATCATGTGTGATAGAGGGAGCCCTAGTGTATAAGTAAAGCTGGCGCAGTTTTGAATTCAGAAGAAAAAGGTAGTTTTTTCTAGAAGTGTGTAACAACAGAGTCCTATTTCTGAAGGTCTTTTTGTGCATTGCTGCCACTTTTATTCATACTCCAATAGAGGCACTACCTGTGTTAAAATTAGTAAGTGCTGTTTTGTTGGGGTAGGAATATGTGTATGGATCTACCGAATGCTGAAACAGATCTTCAATGGTTTCTTTAAAACTGAATATCAGGTGGTCAAATCGAATCCAGTAGTAGAAGTATGATTTGTCCCTTGATGAGTACCTCGCAACAGTAGGCATCTAGCTGTTTTTATTTCAAGTAAGTGCTTTCTGTTGGGGTACAAATCAGAGCTATTTCTTCTTCTGCATTTCATGGCAAATGGCAGTAAACCACAATATCAAGCTGTGGTGATCGATATCAGGTTTCAGCCTGACATGAGCACTATGCTTATCTTCAAAACAGTAAGTGCTTTATGTTGGGGCAAATCCTGCTCAGATCTTTCACCTCGAAATGTATCCATCTATAGCTGTGTCCAATGACAAATGTCACATCGCAACTTGTCCCAAGATGTGAGGTGCATTTCAAAATTGTTAAAACTGAGCTGGGATCAATTTCTACTCAACAAGATACTTTGATTTGCGCCACACTATCCATACTCCACCAAATGTACTTTCTGGTTTCTTGTGCTGGTAAGTGCTTTCTCTTGTTGGGGTATGGATATGTGGAAAACACTTCATGAATAACAAGTCAGAAACACAGAAGCATCTCAAGATATTTCTTTCTATTCCTTTTCTGTGATAGACGGAGCCATATTCTACAAGTAAAGACTGCTGCAGGTTCAGCAAATTTAGCCAGTATTTTCTTATTGGCAAGATTATCTGTTACCAGTCATATTGATATGGGGAATCTGTTGTATTAGATTTTTACAGTGCTGGAAGGATCACCATCACATTGGTATGCTCATGCAATTTCTGTAGCCCATGCTTGATGTCTGATGAGCACTGTGAAGAACAGGCTATCAAAATGTTACCATTGTTTCCTTTTCAGTGACCTTAGTTTATCTGCTATTTATATGTTAAACGATACTTTTAGAAGGCATCCATTCTTTTGAGTACATCTCCAAACCCCAAAAGAGACATTGCCTTCCTCAAAATTAGTGAGAGCATTTTTTCTGTGTCTTACTGAGATACTGTGACTCACTGAAGATTGCTGATCTCAATGACATAAAGTTTATTATGCTTTTTACTATCCAGTGACTTAAGCGGCACACAATTTCAAAGTATCTATCGGTCCCTAGAGCTGTGTTTTGATATTAAGTAGAGATTAATAATTTAGGTTATATTTTTATGAAGTTATTCTGAGTAACTTTTGAAATAAATCAGTACAAATTAAATGTCTTTTGACATCTCCACATCAGTCCTCTAATCCTGTGAGTGATTAGAGGCCCTTGAGTGCAGCTGAAGCTTTCAAAGTGGAGAGAAAAGGGAGGACTACCAACTGCTAGATGATCTGAATTGAAGGTGTAAAGTGGTGAGAAAAGTGGAGGGATACCAACTGCCAGCTGATCATTGTAGAATGAAGACGCCCTATCAGTAGTTCTTCTATAAAGCAAGGACTCTGATCAGCTGGAACACCAACAAGGTCATGAAGGTACTTTTCCTCAAGAGAGACTGTCAGACATTTTGAAGAAATGAATTTGAAGAGAAATTGTCTGAGGCCAAAGTAAGTTTCAGCATGTGTTGAGTATTGTAAAGACAGGGCACTTAGCTGTTCAAGTTTTCAGTAAATGGTTTCTTGTTGTTGTACAGATCAGAGGCAAAGTTTCTTTTAGAAATTTTGTCACCTGAAATGAACAACAATTTTAAAATGAGGGAATATACTCCAGTTTTTATCTTGACATGCTGAGCTACTAAAACAGTAAATGCTTTATGTTGGGGAAACTCTCATAGAGAATTCTTCTCATTTAAAGCATTAGTATAAATGTTCCATATCAAATATTATATCCTTGGTGCTGCCAGTATTCAGAAAGATTGTATAAAAATTCAAACTCGATTAGCAGTAAATGAAGATGTAGCTATTTATAGCTTAATATCACTGAAAGGGTTTCAAAATGCCATGTGCAAGAATATCAGTTGTATTATCCCAATAAAAACAAAAGGGCACTTATTTTATGTTTCTGATTTCTAGCTACTTCCTGGTATGTTTACCTTCTTCTCTGAAAATCAAAGCCTGAAGCCTTCAACAAAAAAGACTTGTACTCCGGAATTAATAGAAGCACGGGGACATTCTTCAGATTTATGATAGCAGAAATATTTCTGAAATTCATCTGATAGATTTTCTAAGGTAATGAATGAGTTGATCAGAGAGTCAGGATCTATCCGCTTACTGTGGCACATTATCATCCAATGTAATGGCAAGGTCCCACTTTTGTGAAGACATTATGCAGCACTGATGTCACATTATTCAAACTCCAATACAGGCACTGCCTGAATTAAAATTGGTAAGTGCTTTTTGTTGGGGTATGAATATGTGAATGTGTCCCACCGAGGATAGAGGAATTGATTTTCTGTAGGGTTTCTTTGATACTTTGACTATCAGGTGACTTAACTGGTACAACACTATAAGTATGATATTCCTGTCACTTGATGAATACTGCAACAGAAGGCACTAGCTGTTGTTATTTCAAGTAAGTGCTTTCTTGTTGGGGTACAAATCAGTGTCATTTCTTCTTTAACATTTCTGATCAAGTGCAATAAACTACAATATCATGCTGGGGAGATGCACATGAGGCTTCATCCTTGACATAAGCACTATATATAATTTTCTCAATACCATATGAGCTTTATATTGGGTTTAACCCTCGCTAATATTCTTTCACTTGAAATGTCCACATCAACAACCATTGCAAATCAAGGACTGATGTTTTATAGCTAGCTGTCCTAGAGATGTAGCGTATTTTAAAATTCCTAAACTTAGTGGGAGAGGGTTAATTTCTTTTAATCAACAAGATATTTTGATTTGCTGCCACAATATCCATACGCCACCAGTTGCTCTTTCTGGTAAGTAAAGCAGTAAGTGCTTTCTTGCTGGATTGTGGCTTCGTGGAATGCACCTATCGATAAAAAAAGAGAAAGAAAAAGAATATTAAGATGTTTCATTTTTCAAAATGGATCATGTGTGATAGAGGGAGCCCTAGTGTACAAGTAAAAGCTGGCGCAGTTTTGGAATTGAAGAAGAAAAAGGTAGCTTTTTCTGAAGTGTGTAACAACAGAGTCCTATTCTCTGAAGGTCTTTTTGCTGTATTGCTGCCACTTATTCATACTCCAATAGAGGCACTACCTGTGTTAAAATTAGTAAGTGTTGTTTTGTTGGGGTAGGAATATGTATGTGACCCACTGAGGAATGCTGTAACAGATCTTCTAAACGGTTTCTTTAAAACTTTGAATATCAGGTGGTTTAAATCGATCCAGTAGTAGAAGTATGATTTCTGTCCCTTGATGAGTACTGCAACAGTAGGCACTAGTTGTTTTTATTTCGCAAGTGCTTCCTTGTTGGGGTACAAATCAGAGCTATTTTCTTTCTGCATTTCATGGCAATGGCAGTAAACTACAATTATCAAGCTGTGGTGATCAGTACATCAGGTTTCAGCCTGACATGAGCACTATGCTTATCTTCAAAACAGTAAGTGCTTTATGTTGGGGCAAATCCTGCTCAGACTTTCTTCACTCTCGAAAATGTATCCATCTATATTGTGTCCAATGACAAATGTCATATCGTTAATCTTGTCCCAAGATGTGAGGTGCATTTCAAAATTGTAAAACTGAGCTGGGGATCACCTCTTTTACTCAACAAGATACTTTGATATAGGTCCACACTATCCATACTCCACCAAATGTACTTTCTTGGTTTCTAAAGCAGTCAGTGCTTTCTTGTTGGGGTATGGATATGTGGAAACACCCATGAATAACAAAACAGAAACACAGAAGCATCTCAAGATATTTCCTTTCTCATTCCTTTCTCTGTGATAGACGGAGCCATATTCTACAAGTAAAGACTGCTGCAGTGTCTGCTAAATTTAGCCAGTATTTTCTTATTGGGTAAGATTATCTGTTACCAGTCATATTGATATGGGGGAATCTGTTGTGTATTAGATTTTTTACAGTGCTGAAGGATCACCATCACATTGGTATGCTCATGCAATTTCTGTAGCCCATGCTTCTGATGTCTGATGAGCACTGTGAAGAACAGGCTATTCAAAATGTTACCATTGTTTCCCTTTTCAGTGACCTTAGTTTATCTGCTATTTATATGCTAAACGATACTTTTAGGAAGGCATCCATTCTTTTGAGTACATCTCCAAACCCCAAAAGAGACATTGCCTTTCCTAAAAATTAGTGAGAGCATTTTTTTCTGTGTCTTACTGAGATACTGTGACTCACTGAAGATTGCTGATCTCAATGACATAAAGTTTATTATGCTTTTACTATCCAGTGACTTAAGCGGCACACAATTTCAAAGTATCTATCGGTCCCTAGAGCTGTGTTTTGATATTAAGTAGAGATTAATAATTTAGGTTATATTTTTATTAAGTTATTCTGAGTAACAATTTGAAATAAATCAGTACAAATTAAATGTCTTTTGACATTTCCACATTACCTCTAATCCTGTGAGCAGATTAGAGGCCCTTGAGTGTGCAGTTGAAGCTGTAAAGTGGTGAGAAAAATGGGAGGGACTACCAACTGCTAGATGATCAATTGAAGGTGTAAAGTGGTGAGAAAAGTGGGAGGGACTACCAACTGCCAGCTGATCATTGTAGAATGAAGACGCCCTATCAGTAGTTCTGCTATAAAGCAAGGACCTCAGATCAGTTGGAACACCAACAAGGTCATGAAGGTACTCTTTCCTCAAGAGAGACTGCTGAGACATTTTGAAGAAATGAATTTGAAGAGATTGTCTGAGGCCAAAGTAAGTTTCTGGCATGTGTTGAGTATTGTAAGACAGGCACTAGCTGTTCAAGTTTCCAGTAATGGTTTCTTGTTGTTGTACAGATCAGAGGCAAAGTTTCTTTTAGAAATTTGGTCACCTGAAATGAATAAATAATTTCAAAATAGGGGAATATACTCAGTTTTCATCTTGACATGCTGAGCTACAAAACAGTAAATGCTTTATGTTGGGGAAACTCTGCTAGAGAATTCTTCTCATTTAAATCATTATCATATATGTTCTATATCAAATATTATATCCTTGGTGGTGCCATAGTCTAGAAAGATTTTATAAAAATTCAAACTCGGCTAGGAGTAAACGAAGATGTAGTTATTTATAGATTAATATCACTGAAAGGGTTCCAAAATGCCATGTGCAAGAATATCAGATGTATTATCCCCAATAAAAACAAAAGGGCACTATTTTATGTTTCTGATTTCTGCTAATTCCTGGTATGTTTACCTTCCTCTAAAAATCAAAGCCTGAAGCCTTCAAAAAAAATAGACTTGTACTCTCAGGAATTAAAAGAAGTACGAGGACATTCTCAGATTTATGATAGCAGAAATATTTCTGAAATTCATTTGATAGATTTTCTAAGGTAATGAATGAGTTGATCAGAGTCAAGATCTATCCGCTTTTACAGTGGCACATTACTATCCAATGTGTAATGGCAAGGTCCCACTTTGTGAAGACATTATGCAGCACTGATGTCACATTATTCAAACTCCAATACAGGCACTGCCTGAATTAAAATTGGTAAGTGCTTTTGTTGGGGTATGAATATGTGAATGTGTCCACTGAGGATAGAGGAATTGAATTTCTGTAGGGTTTCTTTGATACTTTGACAATCAGGTGGCTTAAATTGGTACAACACTATAAGTATGACATTCCTGTCACTTGATGAATACTGCAACAGAAGGCACTAGCTGTTGTTATTTCAAGTAAGTGCTTTCTTGCTGGGGTACAAATCAGTGTCATTTCTTCTTTAACATTTCTGATCAAGTGCAATAAACTACAATATCATGCTGGGGAGATGCACACCAGGCTTCATCCTGACATAAGCACTATATATACTTTCAATACCATATGAGCTTTATATTGGGTTTAACCCTGCTAATATTCTTCACTCTTGAAATGTCCACATCAACAACCATTGCAATCAAGGACAGATGTTTTATAGCTAGCTGTCCTGAGATGTGTAGCGCATTTTAAAATTCCAAAACTTAGTGGGGAGAGGGTTAATTTCTTTTAATCAACAAGATGTTTTGATTTGCTGACTCAATATCTATATGCCACCAGTTGCTCGTTCTGGTAAGTAAAGCAGTAAGTGATTTCTTGCTGGATTGTGTCTTCATGGAACACACGTGATCGATAAAAAAAGAAAGAAAGAAAAGAATATTAAGATGTTTCCTTTTCAAAAATGGATCATGTGTGATAGAGGGCCCTAGTGTACAAGTAAAGCTGGGCGTAGTTTTGAATTGAAGAAGAAAAGGTAGCTTTTTCAGAAATGTGTAACAACAGAGTCCTATTTCTCTGAAGGTCTTTTGTTGTTCTTGCTGCCACTTTATTCATATCTAATAGAGGCACTACCTGTGTTAAAATTAGTAAGTGCTTTGGTTGTTGGTAGGAATATGTGTATGTGGACCCACTGAGGAAAGCTGAACAGATCTTCTAAACGGTTTCTTTAAAACTTGGAATATCGGGTGGCGTAAATCGATCCAGTAGTAGAAGTATGATTTCTGTCCCTTGATGAGTACTGCAACAGTATGCACTAGCTGTTTTTATTTCAAGTAAGTGCTTCCTTGTTGGGGTACAAATCAGAGCTATTTCTTCTTTCTGCATTTCCTGGCAACGGCAGTAAACTACAATATCAAGCTGTCTTGATCCATACCAGGTTTCAGCCTGACATGAGCACTATGCTTATCTTCAAAACAGTAAGTGCTTTATGTTCGGGCAAAACCTGATCAGACATTCTTCACTCTTGAAAATGTATCCATCTATAACTGTCTCCAATGACAAATGTTACATCGCTACTTGTCCCAAGATGTGAGGTGCATTTCAAAACTGTAAAACTGAGCTGGGGATGGATTTCTTTTACTCAACAAGATATTTTGATTTGGTATCACACTAATCCATACTCCACCAAATGCACTTTCTGGTAACTAAAGCAGTAAGTGCTTTCTTGTTGGGGTATGGATACGTGGAAAACACCCACGAATAACAAAACAGAAACACTGAAGCATCTCAATATATTTCCGTTCTCATTCCTTTCTGTGTGATAGACGGAGCCCTATTCTACTAGTAAAGACTGCAACAGTGTCTGCTAAAATTAGCCAGTATTTTCTTATTGGGTAAGATTAAGTATTACCAGTCAGATTGATATGGGGGATCTGTTGTGTATTAGATTTTTTACAGTGCTGAAGGATCACCATCACATTGGTATGCTCATGTAATTTCTGTAGCCCATGCTTCTGATGTCTGATGAGCACTGTGAAGAACAGGCTGTTCAAAATGTTACCATTGTTTCCCTTTTTAGTGACCTAAGTTTATCTGCAATTTATATGCTAAACGATACTTTTAGGAAGGCATCCATTCTTTTGAGTACATCTCCAAACCAGAAAAGAGACATTGCCTTTCCTAAAATTAGTGAGAGCTATTTTTTCTGTGTCTTATTGAGAGACTCTGACTCACTGAAGATTGCTGATCTCAGTGACATAAAGTTTATTATGCTTTTACTATCCAGTGACATAAGCGGCACACAATTTCAAAGTATCTATCGATCCCTAGAGCTGAGTTTTAATATTAAGAAGAGATTAATAATTTAGGTTATATTTTTATTAAGTTATTCTGAGTAACAATTTGAAATAAATCAGTACAAATTAAATGTCTTTTGACATCTCACATTACCTCTAATCCTGTGAGCAGATTAGAGGCCCTTGAGAGTGCAGTTGAAGCTGTAAAGTGGTGAAAAAATGGGAGGGACTACCAACTGCTAGCTGATCAGTTGAAGGTGTAAAGTGGTGAGAAAAGTGGGAGGGACTACCAACTGCCAGCTGATCATTGTAGAATGAAGAGGCCCTATCAGTAGTTCTGCTATAAAGCAAGGACCTCAGATCAATTGGAACACCAACAAGGTCATGAAGGTACACTTTCCTCAAGAGAGACTGCTGAGACATTTTGAAGAAATGAATTTGAAGAGAAATTGTCTGAGGCCAAAGTAAGTTTCTGGCATGTGTTGAGTATTGTAAGACAGGGCACTAGCTGTTCAAGTTTCCAGTAAATGGTTCCTTGTTGTTGTACATATCAGAGGCAAAGTTTCTTTTAGAAATTTGGTCACCTGAAATGAACAACAATTTCAGAATGAGGGAATATACTCCAGTTTTCATCTTGACATGCTGAGCTACAAAACAGTAAATGCTTTATGTTGGAGAAACTCTGCTAGAGAATTCTTCTCATTTAAAGCATTAGCATATATGTTGCATATCAAATATTATATCCTTGGTGCTGCCATAGTCTAGAAAGATTGTATAAAAATTCAAACTCGGCTAGGAGTAAACGAAGATGTAGCTATTTATAGCTTAATATCACTGAAAGGGTTTCAAAATGCCATGTGCAAGAATATCAGTTGTATTATCCCCAATAAAAACAAAAGGGCACTATTTTATGTTTCTGATTTCTGCTAATTCCTGGTATGTTTACCTTCCTCTGAAAATCAAAGCCTGAAGCCTTCAACAAAAAAAGACTTGTACTCTCCGGAATTAATAGAAGTACGGGGACATTCTCAGATTTATGATAGCAGAAATATTTCTGAAATTCATTTGATAGATTTTCTAAGGTAATGAATGAGTTGATCTGAGAGTCAAGATCTATCCGCTTTTACAGTGGCACATTACTATCCAATGTGTAATGGCAAGGTCCCACTTTTGTGAAGACATTATGCAGCGCTGATGTCACATTATTCAAACTCCAATACAGGCACTGCCTGAATTAAAATTGGTAAGTGCTTTTTGTTGGGGTATGAATATGTGAATGTGTCCCACCGAGGATAGAGGAATTGATTTTCTGTAGGGTTTCTTTGATACTTTGACTATCAGGTGACTTAACTGGTACAACACTATAAGTATGACATTCCTGTCACTTGATGAATACTGCAACAGAAGGCACTAGCTGTTGTTATTTCAAGTAAGTGCTTTCTTGTTGGGGTACAAATCAGTGTCATTTCTTCTTTAACATTTCTGATCAAGTGCAATAAACTACAATATCATGCTGGGGAGATGGACATGAGGCTTCATCCTGACATAAGCACTATATATACTTTCAATACCATATGAGCTTTATATTGGGTTTAACCCTGGCTAATATTCTTCACTCTTGAAATGTCCACATCAACAACCATTACAATCAAGGACAGATGTTTTATAGCTAGCTGTCCTGAGATGTGTAGCGCATTTTAAAATTCCTAAACTTAGTGGGGAGAGGGTTAATTTCTTTTAATCAACAAGATATTTTGATTTGCTGCCACAATATCCATACGCCACCAGTTGCTCTTTCTGGTAACTAAAGCAGTAAGTGCTTTCTTGCTGGATTGTGGCTTCGTGGAATGCACCTATCGATAAAAAAAGAGAAAGAAAAAGAATATTAAGATGTTTCATTTTTCAAAATGGATCATGTGTGATAGAGGGAGCCCTAGTGTACAAGTAAAAGCTGGTGCAGTTTTGGAATTGAAGAAGAAACAAGGTAGCTTTTTCAGAAGTGTGTAACAACAGAGTCCTATTTCTCTGAAGGTCTTTTGCCGTACTGCTGCCACTTTATTCATACTCCAATAGAGGCACTACCTGTGTTAAAATTAGTAAGTGCTGTTTTGTTGGGGTAGGAATATGTGTATGTGACCGACTGAGGAATGCTGAACAGATCTTCTAAATGGTTTCTTTAAAACTTTGAATATCAGGTGGTCTAAATCGATCCAGTAGTAGAAGTATGATTTCTGTCCCTTGATGAGTACTGCAACAGTAGGCACTAGCTGTTTTTATTTCAAGTAAGTGCTTCCTTGTTGGGGTACAAATCAGAGCTATTTCTTCTTTCTGCATTTCATGGCAACGGCAGTAAACTACAATATCAAGCTGTGGTGATCGATATCAGGTTTCAGCCTGACATGAGCACTATGCTTATCTTCAAAACAGTAAGTGCTTTATGTTGGGGCAAATCCTGCTCAGACATTCTTCACTCTCGAAAATGTATCCATCTATAACTGTGTCCAATGACAAATGTCACATCGAACTTGTCCCAAGATGTGAGGTGCATTTCAAAATTGTAAAAGTGAGCTGGGGATCAATTTCTTTTACTCAACAAGATAATTTGATTTGGTGCCACACTATCCATACTCCACCAAATGTACTTTCTGGTTTCTAAAGCAGTAAGTGCTTTCTTGTTGGGGTATGGATATGTGGAAAACACCCATGAATAACAAAACAGAAACACAGAAGCATCTCAAGATATTTCCTTTCTCATTCCTTTCTCTGTGATAGACGGAGCCATATTCTACAAGTAAAGACTGCTGCAGTGTCTGCTAAATTTAGCCAGTATTTTCTTATTGGGTAAGATTATCTGTTACCAGTCATATTGATATGGGGAATCTGTTGTGTATTAGATTTTTTACAGTGCTGAAGGATCACCATCACATTGGTATGCTCATGCAATTTCTGTAGCACATGCTTCTGATGTCTGATGAGCACTGTGAAGAACAGGCTATTCAAAATGTTACCATTGTTTCCCTTTTCAGTGACCTAAGTTTATCTGCTATTTATATGCTAAACGATACTTTTAGGAAGGCATCCATTCTTTTGAGTACATCTCCAAACCCCAAAAGAGACATTGCCTTTCCTAAAAATTAGTGAGAGCATTTTTTTCTGTGTCTTACTGAGATACTGTGACTCACTGAAGATTGCTGATCTCAATGACATAAAGTTTATTATGCTTTTACTATCCAGTGACTTAAGCGCACACAATTTCAAAGTATCTATCGGTCCCTAGAGCTGTGTTTTGATATTAAGTAGAGATTAATAATTTAGGTTATATTTTTATTAAGTTATTCTGAGTAACAATTTGAAATAAATCAGTACAAATTAAATGTCTTTTGACATCTCCACATTACCTCTAATCCTGTGAGGCAGATTAGAGGCCCTTGATGTAGTTGAAGCTGTAAGTGGTGAGAAAAATGGGAGGGACTACCAACTGCTAGATGATCAATTGAAGGTGTAAAGTGGTGAGAAAAGTGGAGGGACTACCAACTGCCAGCTGATCATTGTAGAATGAAGAGTCCCTATAAGTAGTTCTCCTATAAAGCAAGGACCTCAGATCAGTTGGAACACCAACAAGGTCATGAAGGTACACTTTCCTCAAGAGAGACTGCTGAGACATTTTGAAGAAATGAATTTGAAGAGAAATTGTCTGAGGCCAAAGTAAGTTTCTGGCATGTGTTGAGTATTGTAAGACAGGGCACTAGCTGTTCAAGTTTCCAGTAAATGGTTTCTTGTTGTTGTACAGATCAGAGGCAAAGTTTCTTTTAGAAATTTGGTCACCTGAAATGAACAACAATTTCAAAATGAGGGAATATACTCCAGTTTTCATCTTGACATGCTGAGCTACAAAACAGTAAATGCTTTATGTTGGGGAAACTCTGCTAGAGAATTCTTCTCATTTAAAGCATTAGCATATATGTTCCATATCAAATATTATATCCTTGGTGCTGCCATAGTCTAGAAAGATTGTATAAAAATTCAAACTCGGCTAGGAGTAAACGAAGATGTAGCTATTTATAGATTAATATCACTGAAAGGGTTCCAAAATGCCATGTGCAAGAATATCAGATGTATTATCCCCAATAAAAACAAAAGGGCACTATTTTATGTTTCTGATTTCTGCTAATTCCTGGTATGTTTACCTTCCTCTAAAAATCAAAGCCTGAAGCCTTCAAAAAAAAATAGACTTGTACTCTCAGGAATTAAAAGAAGTACGAGGACATTCTCAGATTTATGATAGCAGAAATATTTCTGAAATTCATTTGATAGATTTTCTAAGGTAATGAATGAGTTGATCAGAGAGTCAAGATCTATCCGCTTTTACAATGGCACATTACTATCCAATGTGTAATGGCAAGGTCCCACTTTTGTGAAGACATTATGCAGCACTGATGTCACATTATTCAAACTCCAATACAGGCACTGCCTGAATTAAAATTGGTAAGTGCTTTTTGTTGGGGTATGAATATGTGAATGTGTCCCACCGAGGATAGAGGAATTGAATTTCTGTAGGGTTTCTTTGATACTTTGACAATCAGGTGGCTTAAATTGGTACAACACTATAAGTATGACATTCCTGTCACTTGATGAATACTGCAACAGAAGGCACTAGCTGTTGTTATTTCAAGTAAGTGCTTTCTTGTTGGGGTACAAATCAGTGTCATTTCTTCTTTAACATTTCTGATCAAGTGCAATAAACTACAATATCATGCTGGGGAGATGCACACCAGGCTTCATCCTGACATAAGCACTATATATACTTTCAATACCATATGAGCTTTATATTGGGTTTAACCCTGCTAATATTCTTCACTCTTGAAATGTCCACATCAACAACCATTGCAATCAAGGACAGATGTTTTATAGCTAGCTGTCCTGAGATGTGTTAGCGCATTTTAAAATTCCAAAACTTAGTGGGGAGAGGGTTAATTTCTTTTAATCAACAAGATGTTTTGATTTGCTGACTCAATATCTATATGCCACCAGTTGCTCGTTCTGGTAAGTAAAGCAGTAAGTGATTTCTTGCTGGATTGTGGCTTTGCGGAACACACGTATCGATAAAAAAAGAGAAAGAAAAAGAATATTAAGATGTTTCCTTTTTCAAAATGGATCATGTGTGATAGAGGGAGCCCTAGTGTACAAGTAAAAGCTGGCGCAGTTTTGGAATTGAAGAAGAAAAAGGTAGCTTTTTCAGAAATGT
The DNA here is from genome assembly GCA_016271365.2 of Neoceratodus forsteri. Lineage (NCBI taxonomy): Eukaryota > Metazoa > Chordata > Ceratodontiformes > Ceratodontidae > Neoceratodus > Neoceratodus forsteri. Next base: position 7,568,189 of record CM028129.1, read on the forward strand.
GTAACAACAGAGTCCTATTTCTCTGAAGGTCTTTTGCCGTACTGCTGCCACTTTATTCATACTCCAATAGAGGCACTACCTGTGTTAAAATTAGTAAGTGCTTTTTTGTTGGGGTAGGAATATGTGTATGTGACCCACTGAGGAAAGCTGAACAGATCTTCTTAACGGTTTCTTTAAAACTTTGAATATCAGGTGGCCTAAATTGATCCAGTAGTAGAAGTATGATTTCTGTCCCTTGATGAGTACTGCAACAGTAGGCACTAGCTGTTTTTATTTCAAGTAAGTGCTTCCTTGTTGGGGTACAAATCAGAGCTATTTCTTCTTTCTGCATTTCATGGCAACGGCAGTAAACTACAATATCAAGCTGTGGTGATCGATATCAGGTTTCAACCTGACATGAGCACTATGCTTATCTTCAAAACAGTAAGTGCTTTATGTTCGGGCAAAACCTGCTCAGACATTCTTCACTCTTGAAAATGTATCCAACTATAACTGTCTCCAATGACAAATGTTACATCGCTACTTGTCCCAAGATGTGAGGTGCATTTTAAAATTGTAAAACTGAGCTGGGGATGGATTTCTTTTACTCAACAAGATACTTTGATTTGGTACCACACTATCCATACTCCACCAAATGCACTTTCTGGTAACTAAAGCAGTAAGTGCTTTCTTGTTGGGGTATGGATACGTGGAAAACACCCACGAATAACAAAACAGAAACACTGAAGCATCTAAGATATTTCCGTTCTCATTCCTTTCTGTGTGATAGACGGAGCCCTATTCTACTAGTAAAGACTGCTACAGTGTCTGCTAAAATTAGCCAGTATTTTCTTTTTGGGTAAGATTAAGTATTACCAGTCAGATTGATATGGGGGATCTGTTGTGTATTAGATTTTTTACAGTGCTGAAGGATCACCATCACATTGGTATGCTCATGCAATTTCTGTAGCCCATGCTTCTGATGTCTGATGAGCACTGTGAAGAACAGGCTATTCAAAATGTTACCATTGTTTCCCTTTTCAGTGACCTAAGTTTATCTGCTATTTATATGCTAAACGATTCTTTTAGGAAGGCATCCATTCTTTTGAGTACATCTCCAAACCTCAAAAGAGACATTGCCTTTCCTAAAAATTAGTGAGAGCATTTTTTTCTGTGTCTTATTGAGAGACTCTGACTCACTGAAGATTGTTGATCTCAGTGACATACATACATACATTGATACATAGACAGTGTCGGCAGATAAGGGCCTATGGCCCACCTAGTCTGCCCATTTGTGCTTGTAAGTTCAGTTTGTTTTCCTAGAAGTCTATTTCCCCTTACCCCTGACCTCTAGAATTCCTTTATGTCTATCCCATGCATTCTTAAATCCCGTGATTGTTTCAGCCCCCACCACTTCCTCTGGCAGGGTGTTCCACTTGTCCACCACCCGTTCAGTGAAGAAATTCTTTCTCATGTTTCCTCTGAATCGTCCTCCCTCCAACTTCATCCCATGCCCTCTAGTCCTGAAACATCTTTTCACTTAAAATAGTGTTTTCCTGCACCCTGTTCCTCCCTGTAAGATACTTGTATGTCTCTATCATATCCCTCTCCCTCCTCTCCTCCAGGGAGTACATGTTCAGTTCCTTCAACCTGTCTTCATAGGATTTGTGATGCAACCCATGCACCATCTTTGTTGCCCTCCTCTGAACCTTCTCTACCCTGTCTATGTCCTTATGTAGGTATGGTCTCCAGAACTGTACACTGTACTCCAGGTGGGGCCTCACTAGTGTCTTGTATAGCGGAATTATAGACCTCCCTTTTCCTGCTGATGATGCCCCTGCCTATACATCCCAGCATCCTATTTGCTTTACCTGATGCCTTGTCACACTGTTTCTCACCTTGAGGTCATCAGAGATGACAACCCCAAGATCCCTTTCCTGCTTGGTGCATGCTATATCCTCACCCCCAACTGATATATTGTGCCAGGGTTTTGTGCCCATATGCATTATCTTGCACTTCTTTGCATTGAATTTCAACTCCAAACCCTTGACCATTCTTCAAGTTTCTGCAGGTCCCTTCTCATTCTGTCTACACCCTCTGGTGTGTCTACTCTGTTACAGAGCTTTGTGTCATCAGCTAACAGTGAAATTCTGCCTTCTATATCCTGTGCAATGTCACTGATGAAGATGTTGAATAGGACCGGTCCCAGCACTGATCCCTGTGGTACCCCACTGGTCACTCTTCCCTCTGTGGAGTGACAGCCATTTACCACCACCCTCTGTGTCCTGCCACCCAGCCAGTTACCTACCCACCACACTACTGTCCTGCCCACACCCATATTCCCCAGTTTGTGTAATAGTCTTCTATGTGGCACAGTGTCAAAGGCCTTGCTGAAGTCCAGATAGGCCATGTCCACTGCCCTCCCCTGATCCACCTCCCTGGTCACCCAGTCAAAAAATTCAATGAGGTTGGTCTGACATGACCTCCCCCTGGTGAAACCATGCTGCCTTGGGTCCTGTAGTCCATTGACAACCAGATGTTCCACCAATCTCTCCTTCAGTAGTGCTTCCATGATCTTTCCCACTACCGAGGTGAGGCTGACTGGTCTGTAGTTCCCTGCTTCCTCTTTGTTCCCACTTTTGTATAAGGGGACTACATCTGCTGTCCTCCAGTCTTTGGGTACCTCCCCTGTTTCCAGTGATTGGCTGAACAGGATGGCCAGAGGTTCAGCCACCACCTCTCTTAGTTCTTTAAGGACCCTGGGGTGCACCCCATCTGGCCCCATTGCTTTGTCAACTCTTATTACTTCCAGTTCCTTCAGGACCCTTTCTCGTGTAAAGGGACTTGTGTCCATTTCTGCACCATTCTCACCCCTTGTACTCCCTTCAGACCCATTACCCCCCTCTTCCTTAGTAAAGACTGAGCAGAAATGCCTGTTCAATATGTCAGCTTTACTGTTGTCATCCTCCACGCTGCTCCCATCCTCCCCCTTCAGTCTAACTATCCCTCCCTTTGTCCTTCCTTTTTCACTTATGTACCTGTAAAGGTTTTGTCCCTTAACCACTGATTTTGCAATGTGTTCTTCTGTCTGAGCTTTGGCTTCCCTTACTGACTTCCCTGCCTCCCTTTGTTTCTCCTGGTACTTCTCCCTATCCCCTTCTGCCTGTGTCTTTTTGTATTGCCTGAATGCAGTCTTTTTGGCTTTCACTTTCTTTGCTACCTCTTTGGAAAACCATAATCGTCTCCTCTTTCTTTTCCTCTTGCTAACCTGCTTAATGCATAATTCTGTTGTTCTTATAATCCCCATTTTAAATACTGCCCACTGTTCCTCCATCCCTGATTCCTGTCCCATTCCCCTTAATGCCGCTTTCTAGCATCTCCCCATTTTCCCAAAGTCTGCCCCCCTAAAATCCAGGATACGTGTTTTTGTGTGGTTTGGTTCTGCTCTTTCTGTGATTTCAAACCACAATGACTGGTGGTCACTGTTACCTAGGTGCTCCCCCACTGTTACCCCATCACACTGACCCTGTTTGTGAGCACAAGGTCCAGTATTGCCTTCTGCCGAGTTGGTTCCATGACCAGTTGCTTGAGGAAGGCACCCTGAAGGGAGTCCAGGATAAATCTGCTCCTAGTTGATGCTGCTGCTGGGATGCTCCAGTCCACATCTGGTATATTGAAGTCTCCAACCAGTACTACCTCACTCTTGTCAGCCATCCTTTGGATGGCTAGCATCAACTCCCATCTGTTTCTTCCTCCTGGGCTGGTGGTCTATAGACCACACCTGTGCGGATGGCTGGCCCCATTTTCCTTTCCAGCTTAACCCACAGTATCTCTCCCCATTTTGTTCCTCCTGGATCTGTGTGGCCTTATGTCATTTTTTCACATACAGTGCTCCTCCTCCCTTCCTGCCTGCTCTGTCTCTTCTGAATATGTTGTAGCCAGGTATGGTCATCTCCCAGTCATGGTTATCATTACACCAGGTTTCAGTGATGGCCACAATGTCCAGGTCTGACTGTACCATGACAGCCTCCAGATCTTCCATCTTGTTGCTAAGGCTCCTGGCATTTGCCACATGGCTTTCCATGATTTGACCTCCCTAGACTGCTTCACTGTTCTACTCCAGCCCCTTCCTTGGTTGTCATTTATCCCTGGTTCTCCTTGCTGTCTGTCCTTCTGCTGAATTTTGCCCCTTTCTGCTTATCCACCTTTTGGACACTAATCTCCAACTTTTGCAGCTGCTTTGCAGAGATAGCCACTCCTCTGGTTCACTGGTTCCATTACTAGCTGTGGGGGTGAGCAAGTAGGTACCATCCTTGCTGGCCTGCCCCCTTTGCTAGTTTAAATGCTTGTCACGTAGCATTTAAACTTATCATTGAGTGCTTGATTCCTCTCCAGGATGGATGCAGGCGTCAGGCTTGAACAAACCTCCATCCCTCCAGATGGGTCCCCAGTCACCAATGAATCCAAACCTTCCTCACAGCACCAGTTCTTCAACCATGAGTTAAAGTTCCTGGTGCATGCACTCCATGCTCTCCTTGCCTCTCACAGGTAGTACTTCTGAGAAAGTGACAGAAGTAGCTACTTGCTTGAGACCCTCCCCAGTTTCCTAAACTCTTCCTGAACTTCTTTGGCTCCCATTTGCCAAGTCATTAGTACCTAGGTGGATAATGACATCCAGCTCACCCTCCTGTCTTGCCTTCCCAGTGATCCCCAGTATCTTCCTTCCATCCCTCCATGCTGTGGCACCTGGTAGGCACCTCATCTCCCTGTCCTCCCCCTCCTGTGTTCCTAGCTGGATCCCTCTTATGATGGAGTCCCCCACCAGGATTCGCTTCCTCCTCCTCTGGGGTCCACTGCTTTCCCCACTGAGGTCACCTCCTTGCCTAACCTCCACATCCTTTCCTTCCCCATAAAGTTTATTATGCTTTTACAATAGAGTGACATGAGCGGCACAGAATTTCAAAGTATCTATTGGTCCCTAGAGCTGTGTTTTGATATTAAGTAGTGATTAATAATTTAGGTTATATTTTTATAAAGTTATTCTGAGTAACAATTTGAAATAAATCAGTACAAATTAAATGTCTTTTGACATCTCCACATTACCTCTAATCCTGTGAGCAGATTAGAGGCCCTTGAGAGTGCAGTTGAAGCTGTAAAGTGGTGAGAACAATGGGAGGGACTACCAACTGCTAGCTGATCAATTGAAGGTGTAAAGTGGTGAGAAAAGTGGGAGGGACTACCAACTGCCAGCTGATCATTGTAGAATGAAGAGGCCCTATCAGTAGTTCTGCTATAAAGCAAGGACCTCAGATCAGTTGGAACACCAACAAGGTCATGAAGGTACACTTTCCTCAAGAGAGACTGCTGAGACATTTTGAAGAAATGAATTTGAAGAGAAATTGTCTGAGGCCAAAGTAAGTTTCTGGCATGTGTTGGAGTACTGTAAGACAGGGCACTAGCTGTTCAAGTTTCCAGTAAATGCTTTCTTGTTGTTGTACAGATCAGAGGCAAAGTTTCTTTTAGAAATTTGGTCACCTGAAATGAACAACAATTTCAAAATGAGGGAATATACTCCAGTTTTCATCTTGACATGCTGAGCTACAAAACAGTAAATGCTTTATGTTGGGGAAACTCTGCTAGAGAATTCTTCTCATTTAAATCATTATCATATATGTTCTATATCAAATATTATATCCTTGGTGCTGCCATAGTCTAGAACAGGGGTTCTCAAATGGTGAGGCCAGCCTCCCTGGGGAGGCCCCAACCTGTTCCAGGGGGAGGCTCAAGCAAGTCCTGAAAGAAGTATTATATTTCAGTTTTGAACTTTATAGATTTTGTATGAAGGGATAAGGCAAACTGAAAGAGGATAATAGTAGGTGAATTTATGTATTTATTCACAAGTCTGTGACCAGAGAAGGAACTGTACACTGAGCCATGGCTTATTTCAGGTGTACCCAGGGAAGGGTAGTGAGAGAATACAATTCAAAATGTAACTGCAAAACACTCAGGAGATACAAAATGAATAAAAGTGCAAACAAATTAAGAACAATAAACTAACAATGCGAGGAACAATTGATCAATTTGACTGGCAGCAGAACTGTCCAAATACAAGAGTTAACCATACAGGTACTAGGAATAAAAGCAGGAGGAAGCAAAATGATCCCTGAGAAGTTGCTTAAGAGCAGGGTGAGAGGGTGAGAGGCAGAGGTTGGCAGGAAGGTCATTCCTATTAGAGGGTAAACAGAAAAAGCAGTCTGACGCATGAAGGTATGGCAGTAAGGGGTAACAATTGTCCAAGAGTCAAAATATTGGAGCAAGTAGGTTGTCCTGTTGGGAGGGGGTTACAATAATCTTAATAACATGAGAGCCAGCTATGCAAAGAGGTTTCAATTTATTCCTGATGTACTGTGAAAAGTAAGCTATTTTCTATGGGGAGGCCCAAACATATTTCAGTATTTTGAGGGAGGCTTAAGATCTTTTCCGTGGCATAGGGGAGGCTCACTATGACAAAGTTTGAGAACTGCTGGTCTAGAAAGATTGTATAAAAATTCAAACTCGGCTAGGAGTAAACGAAGATGTAGCTATTTATAGATTAATATCACTGAAAGGGTTCCAAAATGCCATGTGCAAGAATATCAGATGTATTATCCCCCAATAAAAACAAAAGGGCACTATTTTATGTTTCTGATTTCTGCTAATTCCTGGTATGTTTACCTTCCTCTAAAAATCAAAGCCTGAAGCCTTCAAAAAAAAAAGACTTGTACTCTCAGGAATTAAAAGAAGTACGGGGACATTCTCAGATTTATGATAGCAGAAATATTTCTGAAATTCATTTGATAGATTTTCTAAGGTAATGAATGAGTTGATCAGAGAGTCAAGATCTATCCGCTTTTACAGTGGCACATTACTATCCAATGTGTAATGGCAAGGTCCCACTTTTGTGAAGACATTATGCAGCACTGATGTCACATTATTCAAACTCCAATACAGGCACTGCCTGAATTAAAATTGGTAAGTGCTTTTTTGTTGGGGTATGAATATGTGAATGTGTCCCACCGAGGATAGAGGAATTGATTTTCTGTAGGGTTTCTTTGATACTTTGACTATCAGGTGGCTTAAATTGGTACAACACTATAAGTATGACATTCCTGTCACTTGATGAATACTGCAACAGAAGGCACTAGCTGTTGTTATTTCAAGTAAGTGCTTTCTTGTTGGGGTACAAATCAGTGTCATTTCTTCTTTAACATTTCTGATCAAGTGCAATAAACTACAATATCATGCTGGGGAGATGCACACCAGGCTTCATCCTGACATAAGCACTATATATACTTTCAATACCATATGAGCTTTATATTGGGTTTAACCTTCTAATATTCTTCACTCTTGAAATGTCCACATCAACAACCATTGCAATCAAGGACAGATGTTTTATAGCTAGCTGTCCTGAGATGTGTAGCGCATTTTAAAATTCCAAAACTTAGTGGGGAGAGGGTTAATTTCTTTTAATCAACAAGATGTTTTGATTTGCTGACACAATATCTATATGCCACCAGTTGCTCGTTCTGGTAAGTAAAGCAGTAAGTGATTTCTTGCTGGATTGTGGCTTTGCGGAACACACCTATCGATAAAAAAAGAGAAAGAAAAAGAATATTAAGATGTTTCCTTTTTCAAAATGGATCATGTGTGATAGAGGGAGCCCTAGTGTACAAGTAAAAGCTGGCGCAGTTTTGGAATTGAAGAAGAAAAAGGTAGCTTTTTCAGAAATGTGTAACAACAGAGTTCTATTTCTCTGAAGGTCTTTTGTTGTACTGCTGCCACTTTAGTCATACTCCAATAGAAGCACTACCTGTGTTAAAATTAGTAAGTGCTTTTTTTGTTGGGGTAGGAATATGTGTATGTGACCCACTGAGGAAAGCTGAACAGATCTTCTAAACGGTTTCTTTAAAACTTTGAATATCGGGTGGCCTAAATTGATCCAGTAGTAGAAGTATGATTTCCGTCCCTTGATGAGTACTGCAACAGTAGGCACTAGCTGTTTTTATTTCAAGTAAGTGCTTCCTTGTTGGGGTACAAATCAGAGCTATTTCTTCTTTCTGCATTTCATGGCAACGGCAGTAAACTACAATATCAAGCTGTGGTGATCGATATCAGGTTTCAGCCTGACATGAGCACTATGCTTATCTTCAAAACAGTAAGTGCTTTATGTTCGGGCAAATCCTGCTCAGACATTCTTCACTCTTGAAAATGTATCCATCTATAACTGTGTCCAATGACAAATGTTACATCGCTACTTGTCCCAAGATGTGAGGTGCATTTCAAAATTGTAAAACTGAGCTGGGGATGGATTTCTTTTACTCAACAAGATACTTTGATTTGGTACCACACTATCCATACTCCACCAAATGCACTTTCTGGTAACTAAAGCAGTAAATGCTTTCTTGTTGGGGTATGGATACGTGGAACACACTCACGAATAACAAAACAGAAACACTGAAGCATCTCAAGATATTTCCTTTCTCATTCCTTTCTGTGTGATAGACGGAGCCCTATTCTACAAGTAAAGACTGCTACAGTGTCTGCTAAAATTAGCCAGTATTTTCTTATTGGGTAAGATTAAGTGTTACCAGTCAGATTGATATGGGGGATCTGTTGTGTATTAGATTTTTTACAGTGCTGAAGGATCACCATCACATTGGTATGCTCATGCAATTTCTGTAGCCCATGCTTCTGATGTCTGATGAGCACTGTGAAGAACAGGCTGTTCAAAATGTTACCATTGTTTCCCTTTTTAGTGACCTAAGTTTATCTGCTATTTATATGCTAAACGATACTTTTAGGAAGGCATCCATTCTTTTGCGTACATCTCCAAACCAGAAAAGAGACATTGCCTTTCCTAAAAATTAGTGAGAGCATTTTTTTCTGTGTCTTATTGAGAGACTCTGACTCACTGAAGATTGCTGATCTCAGTGACATAAAGTTTATTATGCTTTTACTATCCAGTGACATAAGCGGCACACAATTTCAAAGTATCTATCGGTCCGTAGAGCTGTGTTTTGATATTAAGTAGAGATTAATAATTCAGGTTATATTTTTGTAAAGTTATTCTGAGTAACAATTTGAAATAAATCAGAACAAATTAAATGTCTTTTGACATCATCTAATTACCTCTAATCCTGTGAGCTGATTAGAGGCCCTTGAGTGCAGTTAAAGCTGTAAAGTGGTGAGATCAATGGGAGGGACTACCAACTGCTACCTGATCAGTTGAAGGTGTAAAGTGGTGAGAAAAGTGGGAGGGACTACCAACTGTCAGCTGATCATTGTAGAATGAAGAGGCCCTATAAGTAGTTCTGCTATACAACAAGGACCTCAGATCAGTTGGAACACCAACAAGGTCATGAAGGTACACTTTCCTCAAGAGAGACTGCTGAGACATTTTGAAGAAATGAATTTGAAGAGAAATTGTTCAGGCCAAAGTAAGTTTCTGGCATGTGTTGAGTATTGTAAGACAAGGCACTAGCTGTTCAAGTTTCCAGTAAATGGTTTCTTGTTGTTTTACAGATCAGAGGCAAAGTTTCTTTTAGAAATTTGGTCACCTGAAATGAACAACAATTTCAAAATGAGGGAATATACTCCAGTTTTCATCTTGACATGCTGAGCTACAAAACAGTAAATGCTTTATGTTGGGGAAACTTTGCTAGAGAATTCTTCTCATTTAAAGCATTAGCATATATGTTCCATATCAAATAATATATCCTTGGTGCTGCCATAGTCTAGAAAGATTGTATAAAAATTCAAACTCGGCTAGGAGTAAATGAAGATGTAGCTATTTATAGCTTAATATCACTGAAAGGGTTTCAAAGTGCCATGTGCCAGAATATCAGTTGTATTATCCCCAATAAAAACAAAAGGGCACTATTTTATGTTTCTGATTTCTGCTAATTCCTGGTATGTTTACCTTCCTCTGAAAATCAAAGCCTGAAGCCTTCAACAAAAAAAAAGACTTGTACTCTCAGGAATTAATAGAAGTACGGGGACATTCTCAGATTTATGATAGCAGAAATATTTCTGAAATTCATTTGATAGATTTTCTAAGGTAATGAATGAGTTGATCAGAGAGTCAAGATCTATCCACTTTTACAGTGGCACATTACTATCCAATGTGTAATGGCAAGGTCCCACTTTTGTGAAGACATTATGCAGCGCTGATGTCACATTATTCAAACTCCAATACAGGCACTGCCTGAATTAAAATTGGTAAGTGCTTTTTGTTGGGGTATGAATATGTGAATGTGTCCCACCGAGGATAGAGGAATTGATTTTCTGTAGGGTTTCTTTGATACTTTGACTATCAGGTGGCTTAAATTGGTACAACACTATAAGTATGACATTCCTGTCACTTGATGAATACTGCAACAGAAGGCACTAGCTGTAGTTATTTCAAGTAAGTGCTTTCTTGTTGGGGTACAAATCAGTGTCATTTCCTCTTTAACATTTCTGATCAAGTGCAATAAACTACAATATCATGCTGGGGAGATGCACACCAGGCTTCATCCTGACATAAGCACTATATATACTTTCAATTCCATATGAGCTTTATATTGGGTTTAACCCTGCTAATATTCTTCACTCTTGAAATGTCAACATCAACAACCATTGCAATCAAGGACAGATGCTTTATAGCTAGCTGACCTGAGATGTGTAGCGAATTTTAAAATTCCAAAACGTAGTGGGGAGAGGGTTAATTTCTTTTAATCAACAATATATTTTGATTTGCTGCCACAATATCCATACGCCACCAGTTGTTCTTTCTGGTAAGTAAAGCAGTAAGTGCTTTCTTGCTGGATTGTGGCTTTGCGGAACACATCTATCGATAAAAAAAGAGAAAGAAAAAGAATGTTAAGATGTTTCCTTTTTCAAAATGGATCATGTGTGATAGAGGGAGCCCTAGTATACAAGTAAAACCTGGCGCAGTTTTGGAATTGAAGGAGAAAAAGGTAGCTTTTTCAGAAATGTGTAACAACAGAGTCCTATTTCTCTGAAGATCTTTTGCCGTACTGCTGCCACTTTATTCATACTCCAATAGAGGCAAAACCTGTGTTAAAATTAGTAAGTGCTTTTTTGTTGGGGTAGGAATATGTGTATGTGTCCCACTGAGGAAAGCTGAACAGATCTTCTTAACGGTTTCTTTAAAACTTTGAATATCAGGTGGCCTAAATCGATCCAGTAGTAGAAGTAAGATTTCTGTCCCTTGATGAGTACTGCAACAGTAGCCACTAGCTGTTTTTATTTCAAGTAAGTGCTTCCTTGTTGGGGTACAAATCAGAGCTATTTCTTCTTTCTGCATTTCCTGGCAACGGCAGTAAACTACAATATCAAGCTGTCTTGATCCATACCAGGTTTCAGCCTGACATGAGCACTATGCTTATCTTCAAAACAGTAAGTGCTTTATGTTGGAGCAATTCCTGCTCAGACATTCTTCACTCTTGAAAATGTATCCATCTATAACTGTTTCCAATGACAAATGTTACATCGCTACTTGTCCCAAGATGTGAGGTGCATTTCAAAATTGTAAAACTGAGCTGGGGATGGTTTTCTTTTACTCAACAAGATACTTTGATTTGATGCCACACTACCCATACTCCACCAAATGCACATTCTGGTAACTAAAGCAGTAAGTGCCTTCTTGTAGTGGTATGGATACATGGAATACACCCACGAAAAACAAAACAGAAACACAGCTGCATCTCAAGATATTTCCTTTCTCATTCCTTTCTGTGTGATAGACGGAGCCCTATTCTTCAAGTAAAGACTGCTACAGTGTCTGCTAAAATTAGCCAGTATTTTCTTATTGGGTAAGATTAACTGTTACCAGTCAGATTGATATGGGGTATCTGTTTTATATTAGATTTTTTACAGTACTGAAGGATCACTATCACATAGGTATGCTCATGCAATTTCTGTAGCCCATGCTTCTAATGTCTGATGAGCACTGTGAAGAACAGGCTGTTCAAAATGATACCATTGTTTCCCTTTTTAGTGACCTAAGTTCATCTCCTATTTATATGCTAGATGATATTTTTAGGAAGGCATCCATTCTTTTGCGTACATCTCCAAACCAAAAAAGAGAAATTGCCTTTCCTAAAAATTAGTGACAGCATTTTTTTCTGTGTCTTATTGAGAGACTCTGACTCACTGAAGATTGCTGATCTCAGTGACATAAAGTTTATTATGCTTTTACTATCCAGTGACATAAGCTGCACACAATTTCAAAGTATCTATCGGTCCCTAGAGCTGTGTTTTAATATTAAGTAGAGATTAATAATTTACGTTATATTTTTATAAAGTTATTCTGAGTAACAATTTGAAATAAATCAGTACAAATTAAATGTCTTTTGACATCTCCACATTACCTCTAATCCTGTGAGCAGATTAGAGGCCCTTGAGAGTGCAGTTGAAGCTGTAAAGTGGTGAAAAATATGGGAGGAACTACCAACTGCTAGCTGATCAGTTGAAGGTGTAAAGTGGTGAGAAAAGTGGGAGGGACTACCAACTGCCAGCTGATCATTGTAGAATGAAGAGGCCCTATCAGCAGTTCTGCTATAAAGCAAGGACCTCAGATCAGTTGGAACACCAAGAAGGTCATAAAGGTACACTTTTCTCAAGAGAGACTGCTGAGACATTTTGAAAAAATGAATTAGAAGAGAAATTGTCTGAGGCCAAAGTAAGTTTCTGGCATGTGTTGAGTATTGTAAGACAGGGCACTAGCTGTTCAAGTTTCCAGTAAATGGTTTCTTGTTGTTGTACAGATCAGAGGCAAAGTTTCTTTTAGAAATTTGGTCACCTGAAATGAACAACAATTTCAAAATGAGGGAATATACTCAGTTTTCATCTTGACATGCTGAGCTAGCAGAGCAATAAATGCTTTATGTTGGGGAAACTTCTGCTAGAGAATTCTTCTCATTTAAAGCATTAGCATATATGTTCCATATCAAATATTATATCCTTGGTGCTGCCATAGTCTAGAAAGATTGTATAAAAATTCAAACTCGGCTAGGAGTAAACGAAGATGTAGCTATTTATAGCTTAATATCACTGAAAGGGTTTCAAAATGCCATGTGCAAGAATATCAGATGTATTATCCCCAATAAAAACAAAAGGGCACTATTTTATGTTTCTGATTTCTGCTAATTCCTGGTATGTTTACCTTCCTCTGAAAATCAAAGCCTGAAGCCTTCAACAAAAAAAGACTTGTACTCTCAGGAATTAATAGAAGTACGGGGACATTCTCAGATTTATGATAGCAGAAATATTTCTGAAATTCATTTGATAGATTTTCTAAGGTAATGAATGAGTTGATCAGAGAGTCAAGATCTATCCGCTTTTACAGTGGCACATTACTATCCAATGTGTAATGGCAAGGTCCCACTTTTGTGAAGACATTATGCAGCACTGATGTCACATTATTCAAACTAAGATACAGGCACTGCCTGAATTAAAATTGGTAAGTGCTTTTTCTTGGGGTATGAATATGTGAATGTGTCCGACCGAGGATAGAGGAATTGATTTTCTGTAGTTTTTCTTTGATACTTTGACTATCAGGTGGCTTAAATTGGTACAACACTATAAGTATGACATTCCTGTCACTTGATGAATACTGCAACAGAAGGCACTAGCTGTTGTTATTTCAAGTAAGTGCTTCCTTGTTGGGGTATAAATCAGAGCTATTTCTTCTTTCTGTATTTCATGGCAACAGCAGTAAACTACAATATCAAGCTGTGGTGATCATTATTAGGTTTCAGCCTGACATGAGCACTATGCTTATCTTCAAAACAGTAAGTGCTTTATGTTGGGGCAAATCCTGCTCAGACTTTCTTCACTCTCGAAAATGTATCCATCTATAACTGTGTCCAATGACAAATGTTACATCGCTACTTGTCCTAAGATGTGAGGTGCATTTCAAAATTGTAAAACTGAGCTGGGGATGGATTTCTTTTACTCAACAAGATACTTTGATTTGGTGCCACAGTATCCATACTCCACCAAATGCACTTTCTGGTAACTAAAGCAGTAAGTGCTTTCTTGTTGGGGTATGGATACGTGGAAAACACCCACGAATAACAAAACAGAAACACAGAAGCATCTCAAGATATTTCCTTTCTCATTCCTTTCTGTGTGATAGACGGAGCCCTATTCTACAAGTAAAGACTGCTACAGTGTCTGCTAAAATTAGCCAGTATTTTCTTATTGGGTAAGATTAAGTGTTACCAGTCAGATTGATATGGGGGATCTGTTGTGTATTAGATTTTAACAGTGCTGAAGGATCACCATCACATTGGTATGCTCATGTAATTTCTGTAGCCCATGCTTCTGATGTCTAATGAGCACTGTGAAGAACAGGCTGTTCAAAATGTTACCATTGTTTCCTTTTGTGACCTAAGTTTATCTGCTATTTATATGAGCGATACTTTTAGGAAGACATCCATTCTTTGCGACATCTCCAAACCCCAAAAGAGACATTGCCTTTCCTAAAATTAGTGAGAGCATTTTTTTCTGTGTCTTATTGAGAGACTCTGACTCACTGAAGATTGCTGATCTCAGTGACTTAAAGTTTATTATGCTTTTACTATCCAGTGACATAAGTGGCACACAATTTCATAGTATCTATCGGTCCCTAGAGCTGTGTTTTGATATTAAGTAGAGATTAATAATTTAGGTTATATTTTTATAAAGTTATTCTGAGTAACAATTTGAAATAAATCAGAACAAATTAAATGTCGTTTGACATCTCCACATTACCTCTAATCCTGTGAGCAGATTAGAGGCCCTTGAGAGTGCATTTGAAGCTCTAAATTGGTGAGAAAATTGGGAGGGACTACCAACTGCTAGCTGATCAGTTGAAGGTGTAAAGTGGTGAGAAAGTGGGAGGGACTACCAACTGCCAGCTGATCATTGTAGAATGAAGAGTCCCTATCAGTAGTTCTGCTATAAAGCAAGGACCTCAGATCAGTTGGAACACCAAGAAGGTCATGAAGGTACACTTTCCTCAAGAGAGACTGCTGAGACATTTTGAAGAAATGAAATTGAAGAGAAATTGTCTGAGGCCAAAGTAAGTTTCTGGCATGTGTTGAGTATTGTAAGACAGGGCACTAGCTGTTCAAGTTTCCAGTAAATGGTTTCTTGTTGTTGTACAGATCAGAGGCAAAGTTTCTTTTAGAAATTTGGTCACCTGAAATGAACAACAATTTCAAAATGAGGGAATATACTCCAGTTTTCATCTTGACATGTTGAGCTGACAAAACAGTAAATGCTTTATGTTGGGAAACTCACTGAGAATTTTTATCATTTAAAGCATTAGCATATATGTTCCATATCAAATATTATATCCTTGGTGCTGCCATAGTCTAGAAAGATTGTATAAAAATTCAAACTCGGCTAGGAGTAAACGAAGATGTAGCTATTTATAGGTTAATATCACTGAAAGGGTTTCAAAATGCCATGTGCAAGAATATCAGATGTATTATCCCCAACAAAAAACAAAAGGGCACTATTTTCTGTTTCTGATTTCTGCTAATTCCTGGTATGTTTACCTTAATCTGAAAATCAAAGCCTGAAGCCTTCAACAAAAAATGACTTGTACTCTCAGGAATTAATAGAAGTACGGGGACTTTCTCAGATTTATGATAGCAGAAATATTTCTGAAATTCATTTGATAGATTTTCTAAGGTAATGAATGAGTTGATCAGAGAGTCAAGATCTATGCGCTTTTACAGTGGCACATTACTATCCAATGTGTAATGGCAAGGTCCCACTTTTGTGAAGACATTATGCAGCGCTGATGTCACATTATTCAAACTCCAATACAGGCACTGCCTGAATTAAAATTGGTAAGTGCTTTTAGTTGGGGTATGAACATGTGAATGTGTCCCACCGAGAATTGAGGAATTGATTTTCTTTGGGTTTCTTTGATACTTTGACTATCAGGTGGCTTAAATTGGTACAACACTATAAGTATGACATTCCTGTCACTTGATGAATACTGCAACAGAAGGCACTAGCTGTTGTTATTTCAAGTAAGTGCTTTCTTGTTGGGGTACAAATCAGTGTCATTTCTTCTTTAACATTTCTGATCAAGTGCAATAAACTACAATATCATGCTGGGGAGATGCACACCAGGCTTCATGCTGACATAATCACTATATATACTTTCAATACCATATGAGCTTTATATTGGGTTTAACCCTGCTAATATTCTTCACTCTTGAAATGTCCACATCAACAACCATTGCAATCAAGGACAGATGTTTTATTGCTAGCTGTCCTGAGATGTGTAGCGCATTTTAAAATTCCAAAACTTGGTGGGGAGAGGGTTAATTTCTTTTAATCAACAAGATGTTTTGATTTGCTGACACAATATCTATATGCCACCAGTTGCTCGTTCTGGTAAGTAAAGCAGGAAGTGATTTCTTGCTGGATTGTAGCTTTTCGGAACACACCGATCGATAAAAAAAGAGAAAGAAAAAGAATATTAAGATGTTTCTATTTTCAAAAATGAATCATGTGTGATAGAGGGAGCCCTAGTGTGCAAGTAAAAGCTGGCACAGTTTTGGAATTGAAAAAGAAAAAGGTAGGTTTTTCAGAAATGTGTAACAAAAGAGTCCTATTTCTCTGAAGGTCTTTTGCCGTACTGCTGCCACTTTCTTAATACTCCAATAGAGGCACTACCTGTGTTAAAATTAGTAAGTGCTTTTTTGTTGGGGTAGGAATATGTGTATGTGACCCACTGAGGAAAGCTGAACAGATCTTCTTAACGGTTTCTTTAAAACTTTGAATATCAGGTGGCCTAAATCGATCCAGTAGTAAAGTATGATTTCTGTCCCTGATGAGTACTGCAACAGTAGGCACTAGTTGTTTTATTTCAAGTAAGTGCTTCCTTGTTGGGGTACAAATCAGAGCTTATTTCTTCTTTCTGCATTTCATGGCAACGCAGTAAAGTACAATATCAAGCTGTGGTGATCCATACCAGGTTTCAGCCTGACATGAGCACTATGCTTATCTTCAAAACAGTAAGTGCTTTATGTTGGGGCAAATCCTGCTCAGACATTCTTCACTCTCGAACATGTATCCATCTATAATTGTTTCCAATGACAAATGTTACATCGCTACTTGTCCCAAGATGTGAGGTGCATTTCAAAATTGTAATACTGAGCTGGGGATGGTTTTCTTTTACTCAACAAGATACTTTGATTTGGTGCCACTCTACCCATACTCCACCAAATGCACTTTCTGGTAACTATAACAGTAAGTGCTTTCTTGTTGGGGTATGGATACGTTGAAAACACCCATGAATAACAAAACAGAAACACAGAAGCATCTCAAGATATTTCCTTTCTCATTCCTTTCTGTGTGATAGACAGAGCCCTATTCTACAAGGAAAAGACTGTTACAGTGTTCAAGCAAAATTAGCCAGTATTTTCTTATTGGGTAAGATTAACTGTTACCAGTCAGATTGATATGGGGGATCTGTTGTGTATTAGATTTTTTACAGTGCTGAAGGATCACCATCACATTGGTATGCTCATGCAATTTCTGTAGCCCACGCTTCTGATGTCTGATGAGCACTGTGAAGAACAGGCTATTCAAAATGTTACCATTGTTTCCATTTTCAGTGACCTAAGTTTATCTGCTATTTATATACTAAACGATACTTTTAGGAAGGCATCCATTCTTTTGAGTACATCTCCAAACCTCAAAAGAGACATTGCCTTTCCTAAAAATTAGTGAGATCATTTTTTTCTGTGTCTTATTGAGAGACTCTGACTCATTGAAGATTGCTGATCTCAGTGACATAAAGTTTGTTATGCTTTTACTATCCAGTGACATAAGCGGCACACATTTTCAAACTATCTATCGGTCCCTAGAGCTGTGTTTTGATATTAAGTAGAGATTAATAATTTAGCTTATATTTTTATAAAGTTATTCTGAGTAACAATTTGAAATAAATCAGTACAAATTAAATGTCTTTTGACATCTCCACATTACCTCTAATCCTGTGAGCAGATTTGAGGCCCTTGAGAGTGCAGTTGGAGCTGTAAATTGGTGAGAAAATTGGGAGGGACTACCAACTGCTAGCTGATCAGTTGAAGGTGTAAAGTGGTGAGAAAAGTGGGAGGGACTACCAACTGCCAGCTGATCATTGTAGAATGAAGAGGCCCTATCAGTAGTTCTGCTATAAAGCAAGGACCTCAGATCAGTTGGAACACCAACAAGGTCATGAAGGTACACTTTCCTCAAGAGAGACTGCTGAGACATTTTGAAGAAATGAATTTGAAGAGAAATTGTCTGAGGCCAAAGTAAGTTTCTGGCATGTGTTGAGTATTGTTAGACAGGCCACTAGCTGTTCAAGTTTCCAGTAAATGGTTTCTTGTTGTTGTACAGATTAGAGGCAAAGTTTCTTTTAGAAATTTGGTCACCTGAAATGAACCACAATTTCAAAATGAGGGAATATACTCCAGTTTTCATCTTGACATGCTGAGCTACAAAACAATAAATGCTTTATGTTGGGGAAACTCTGCTAGAGAATTTTCTCATTTAAAGCATTAGCATATATGTTCCATATCAAATATTATATCTTTGGTGCTGCATAGTCTAGAAAGATTGTTTAAAAAATTCAAACTGGCTAGGAGTAAACGAAGATGTAGCTATTTATAGGTTAATATCACTGAAAGGGTTTCAAAATGCCATGTGCAAGAATATCAGATGTATTATCCCCAATAAAACCAAAAGGGCACTATTTTCTGTTTCTGATTTCTGCTAATTCCTGGTATGTTTACCTTCGTCTGAAAATCAAAGCCTGAGGACTTTAACAAAAAAAGACATGTACTCTCAGGAATTAATAAAAGTACGGGGACATTCTCAGATTTATGATAGCAGAAATATTTCTGAAATTCATTTGATAGATTTTCTAAGGTAATGAATGAGTTGATCAGAGAGTCAAGATCTATCCTCTTTTACAGTGGCACATTACTATCCAATGTGTAATGGCAAGGTCCCACTTTTGTGAAGACATTATGCAGCGCTGATGTCACATTATTCAAACTCCAATACAGACACTGCCTGAATTAAAATTGGTAAGGGCTTTTTGTTGGGGTATGAATATGTGAATGTGTCCCACCGAGGATAGAGGAATTGATTTTCTGTAGGGTTTCTTTGATACTTTGACTATCAGGTGGCTTAAATTGGTACAACACTATAAGTATGACATTCCTGTCACTTGATGAATACTGCAACAGAAGGCACTAGCTGTTGTTATTTCAAGTAAGTGCTTTCTTGTTGGGGTACAAATCAGTGTCATTTCTTCTTTAACATTTCTGATCAAGTGCAATAAACTACAATATCATGCTGGGGAGATGCACACCAGGCTTCATCCTGACATAAGCACTATATATTCTTTCAATACCATATGAGCTTTATATAGGGTTTAACCCTGCTAATATTCTTCACTCTTGAAATGTCCACATCAACAACCATTGCAATCAAGGACAGATGTTTTATAGCTAGCTGTCCTGAGATGTGTAGCACATTTTAAAATTCCAAACTTAGTGGGGAGAGGTTAATTCTTTTAATCAACAAGATATTTTTTTACTGCTCAAAATCCATACGCCACCACACTTTCTAGTAAGTAAAGCAGTAAGTGCTTTCTTGCTGGATTTGTGGCTTTATGGAACGCACTCCATCGATAAAAAAGAGAAAGAAAAGAATATTAAGATGTTTCTTTTTCAAAAATGAATCATGTGTGATAGAGGGAGCCTTATTGTATAAGTAAAAGCTGACGCAGTTTTGGAATTGAAGAAGAAAAGGTAGTTTTTCAGAAATGTGTAACAACAGAGTCCTATTCTCGAAGGTCTTTGTCGTACTGCCGCCACTTTATTCATACCTTCAACAGAGGCACTACCTGTGTTAAAATTAGTAAGTGCTTTTTGTTGGGGTAGAATTATGTGTATGTGACCCACTGAGGAAAGCTGAACAGATCTTCTTAACGGTTTCTTTAAAACTTTGAATATCAGGTGGCCTAAATCGATCCAGTAGTAGAAGTATGATTTCTGTCCCTTGATGAGTACTGCAACAGTAGGCACTAGCTGTTTTTATTTCAAGTAAGTGCTTCCTTGTTGGGGTACAAATCAGAGCTATTTCTTCTTTCTGTATTTCATGGCAACGGCAGTAAACTACAATATCAAGCTGTGGTGATCGATATCAGGTTTCAGCCTGACATGAGCACTATGCTTATCTTCAAAACAGTAAGTGCTTTATGTTGGGGCAAATCCTGCTCAGACTTTCTTCACTCTCGAAAATATATCCATCTATAACTGTGTCCAATGACAAATGTTACATCGCTACTTGTCCCAAGATGTGAGGTGCATTTCAAAATTGTAAAACTGAGCTGGGGATGGATTTCTTTTACTCAACAAGATACTTTGATTTGGTGCCACACTATCCATACTCCACCAAATGCACTTTCTGGTAATGAAAGCAGTAAGTGCTTTTGTTGGGATATGGATACGTGGAAAACACCCTACCTAACAAAACAGAAACACGAAGCATCTCAAGATATTTCCTTTCTCATTCTTTCTGTGTGATAGATGCAGGCCTATTCTACAAGTAAAGACTACAGTGTCTCCTAAATTAGCCAGTATTTATTGGGTAAGATTAACTGTTACCAGTCAGATTGATATGGGGATCTGTTGTATAAGATTTTTTACAGTGCTGAAGGATCACCATCACATAGGTATGCTCATGCAATTTCTGTAGCCCATGCTTCTGATGTCTGATGAGCACTGTGAAGAACAGGCTGTTCAAAATGTTACCATTGTTTCCCTTTTTAGTGACCTAAGTTTATCTGCTATTTATATGCTAGATGATATTTTAAGGAAGGCATCCATTCTTTTGTGTACATCTCCAAACCAGAAAAGAGAAATTGCCTTTCCTAAAAATTAGTGAGAGCATTTTTTTCTGTGTCTTATTGAGAGACTCTGACTCACTGAAGATTGCTGATCTCAGTGACATAAATTTTATTATGCTTTTACTATCCAGTGACATAAGCGGCACACAATTTCAAAGTATCTACCAGTCCCTAGAGCTGTGTTTTGATATTAAGTAGAGATTAATAATTTAGGTTATATTTTTATTAAGTTATTCTGAGTAACAATTTGAAATAAATGAGTACAAATTAAATGTCTTTTGACATCTCCACATTACCTCTAATCCTGTGAGCAGATTAGAGGTCCTTGAGAGTGCAGTTGAAGCTGTAAAGTGGTGAGAAAAATGGAAGGGACTACCAACTACTAGCTGATCAGTTGAAGGTGTAAAGTGGTGAGAAAAGTGAGAGGGACTATCAACAGCCAGCTGATCATTGTAGAATGAAGAGGCCCTATAAGTAGTTATGCTATAAAGCAAGGACCTCAGATCAGTTGGAACACCAACAAGGTCATGAAGGTACACTTTCCTCAAGAGAGACTGCTAGACATTTTGAAGAAATGAATTTGAAGAGAAAATTGTCTGAGGCCAAAGTAAGTTTTTGGCATGTGTTGAGTATTGTAAGACAGGGCACTAGCTGTTCAAGTTTTCTGTAAATGGTTTCTTGTTGTTGTACAGATCAGAGTCACAGTTTCTTTTAGAAATTTGGTCACCTGAAATGAACAACAATTTCAAAATGAGGGAATAAACTCCAGTTTTATTCTTGACATGCTGAGCTACAAAACAGAAAATGCTTTATGTTGGGGAAACTGCTAGAGAATTCTTCTCATTTAAAGCATTAGCATATATGTTCCATATCAAATATTATATCCTTGGTGCTGCCATACTCTAGAAAGATTGTATAAAAATTCAAGCTCGGCTAGGAGTAAATGAAGATGTAGCTATTTATAGCTTAATATCACTGAATGGGTTTCAAAATGCCATGTGCAAGAATATCAGTTGTATTATCACCAATAAAAACAAAGGGCACTTATTTTGTGTTTTGATTTTCATAATTCCTTGTGTTTACCTTCCTCTGAAAAATCAAAGCTCAGATTCCTCAACAAAAAAAGACTTGTACTCTCAGGAATTAATAGAAGCACGCAGTAATATTCTCAGATTTATGATAGCAGAAATATTTGAAATTCATTTGATAGATTTTCAAGGTAAATGAATGAGTTGATCAGAGAGTCAAGATCTATCCGCTTACAGTGGCACTATTACTATCCAATGTGTAATGGCAAGGTCCCACTTTGTGAAGACATTATGCAAGCACTGATGTCACATTATTCAAACTAAGATACAGGCACCGCCTGAATTAAAATTGGTAAGTGCTTTTCTTGGGGCATGAATAGTGAATGTGTCCGACTGAGGATAGAGGAATTGATTTTCTGTAGTTTTCTTTGATACTTTGACCATCAGGTGGCTTAAATTGGTACAACACTATAAGTATGACATTCCTGTCACTTGATGAATACTGCAACCAGAAGGCACTAGCTGTTGTTATTTCGAGCAAGTGCTTCATGTTGGGGTATAAATCAGAGCTATTTCTTCTTCTGCATTTCATGGCAACAGCAGTAAACTAAGTGCATCAAGCTGTGGTGATCATTATTAGGTTTCAGCCTGACATGAGCACTATGCTTATCTTCAAAACAGTAAGTGCTTTATGTTGGGCAAATCCTGCTCCGGACTTTCTTCACTCTCAAATGTATCCATCTATAACTGTGTCCAATGACAAATGTTACATCGCTTTTGTCCTAAGATGGAGGTGATTTCAAAATTGTAAAACTGAGCTGGGGATGGATTTCTTTACTCAACAAGATATTTTTGATGAGGTTACAGTATCCGCGATCGCAATTAAATGCACTTTCTGCAATTCAGCAGTAAGTGCTTGTTGGGTATGATACGGAAAACAATCTACCTATCAATGAAAACAGAAACACAGAAGTATCTCAAGATATTTCCTTCTCATTCCTTTCTGTGTGTTAGACTTGAGCCCTTTTATTCTACAAGTAAAGACTGCTACAGTGTCTGCAAAAATTAGCCAGTATTTTCTTTTATTGGGTAAGATTATGTTACCAGTCAGATTGGATATGGGGATCTGTTGTATTAGATTTTTAACAGTGCTGAAGGATCACCATCACATTGGTATGTTCATGTAATTTCTGTAGCCTATGCTTCTGATGTCTAATGAGCACTGTGAAGAACAGGCTGTTCAAAATGTTACCATTGTTTCCCTTTTTAGTGACCTAAGTTTATCTGCTATTTATATGCTAAACGATACTTTTAGGAAGGCATCCATTCTTTTGCGTACATCTCCAAACCCCAAAAGAGACATTGCCTTTCCTAAAAATTAGTGAGAGCATTTTTTTCTGTGTCTTATTGAGAGACTCTGACTCACTGAAGATTGCTGATCTCAGTGACTTAAAGTTTATTATGCTTTACTATCCAGTGACATAAGGGTACACTCATAGTATCTATCGGTCCCTAGAGCTGTTTTTTGATATTAAGTAGAGATTAATAATTTAGGTTATATTTTATAAAGTTATTCTGAGTAACAATTGAAATAAATCAGTCAAATTAATGTCGCTTGACATCTCATTACCTCTAATCCTGTGAGCAGATTAGAGGCCCTTGGAGTGCATTTGAAGCTCTAAATTGGTGAGAAAATGGGAGGGACTACCAACTGCTAGCTGATCAGTTGAAGGTGTGCGGTAGTGGGAGGACCACCAACTGCCAGCTGACTCCATTGCAGAAATGAAGAGTCCCTATCAGTAGTTCCATGGTAAAGCAAGGACCTCAGATCAGTTGAACACCAAGAGTCATGAAGGTACACTTTCTCAAGAGAGACTGCTGAGACATTTGAAGAATGGAAATTGAAGAGAAAATTCGTCTGAGCGCAAGTGTTTCTTGGCATGTTGTTGTTGTATACAGGGCACTAGCTGTTCGTTTCCGTAAATGGTTTCTTTGTTGTTGTACAGATCGGTAAAAGTTTTGTAAAATTTGGTCACCTGAAAATGAACAACAATTTCAAACATGAGGGAACTATACTCAGTTTTCATCTTGACATGCTGAGTTACAAAACAGTAAATGCTTTATGTTGGGAAACTTGCTAGAGAATTTTTTTTATTAAAGCATTAGCATATATGTTCCATATCAAATATTATATCTTGGTGCGCTAATAGGCCCAGAAAGATTGTATAAAAATTCAAACTCGGCTAGGAGTAAACGAAGATGTAGTTACTATAGGTTAATATCACCGAAAGGGTTTCAAAATGCCATGTGCAGAATATCAGATGTATTATCCCAACAAAGACAAAAGGGCACTATTTTCTGTTTCGATTTCTGCTGATTCTTGTTATGTTCATTTTTAATCTGAAAATCAAAGCCTTCAAGCCTCTCAACAAAAAATGGCTTGTACTCTCAGGAATTAATAGAAGTGCAGGGACTTTCTCAGATTTATGATAGCAGAAATATTTCTGAAATTCATTTGATAGATTTCTAGGTAATGAATGAGTTGATCAGAGTCAAGATCTATGCTTTACAGTGGCACATTATCATCCAATGTAAATGGCAAGGTCCCACTTTGTGAAGACATTATGGTTGATGTCACATTATCAAACTCCAATACAGGCACCGCTCGAATTAAATCTTTTCGTAAGTGCTTTAGTTGGGGTATGAACATGTGAATGTGTCCCAATCGAGAATCTCGAGGAATTGATTTTCTTTACTCTTTTGATACTTAATTATCAGGTGGTCAAATTGGCACAACATTAAGCATGATATTCCTGTCACTTGATGAATACTGCAACAGAGGCACCAGCTGTCTTATTTCAAGTAAGTGCTTTCTTTGTTGGGGTACAAATCAGTGTCATTTCTTCTAACATTTCTGACTGTGCAATAAACTACAATATCATGCTGGGAGATGCACACAGGCTTCATGCTGACATAAGTACTATATACTTTCAATACCATATGAGTTTTATATTGGTTTAACCTGCTAATATTCTTCTCTCTGAAATGTCTACATCAACAACCATTGCAATCAAGGACAGATGTTTTATTGCTAGTGTCCTGAGATGTGTAGTGTATTTTAAAATTCCAAAACTTGGTGGGAGGGGTTACTTTTTTAATCAACAAGATGTTTGATTTGCTGACACAATATCTATATGCCACCAGTTGCTCGTTCTTGTCAAGGTGGTAAGTGATTTCTTTGCTGGATTGTAGCCAACACACCGATCGATAAAAAAGAGAAAGAAAGTATTAAGATGTTTCTATTTTCAAAATGAATTATGTGTGATAGAGGGAGCCCAGTAAAAGCTGGCACAGTTTTGGAATTGAGTACAGGAAAAGGTAGGTTTTCAGAATGTAACAAAAGAGTCCTATTCTCAGTCTTTTGTCAGATCGCTGCCACTTCTTTAATACTCCAATAGAGGTACTCAATTGTGTTAAAATTAGTGGGCAAGTTTTCTTTTTTTGTTGGGTAGAGACCATGTGGCGTGACCACTGAGGAAAGCTGAACAGATCTTCTTAACGGTTTCTTTTAAACTTTGAATATCAGGTGGCCCAAATCGATCCAGTAGAAGTATGATTTCTGTCCCTTGATGAGTACTGCAACAGTAGGTACTAGCTGTTTTATTTCAGTAAGTGCTTCCTTGTTGGGGTACAAATCAGAGCTATTTCTTCTTTCTGCATTTCATGGCAGCAACGTGGTAAAGTACAACATCGTTTCGTGGTGATCCATACTGTACTCTCAGCCTGACATGAGCACTATGCTTATCTTCTCAAAACAGTAAGCTGATATAGTTAAAACTGCTCAGACATTCTTCACTCTCGAACATGTATCCATCTATAACTGTTTCCAATGACAAATGTTACATCGCCATTTGTCCCAAGATGTGAGGTGCATTTCAAATTGGTAATGGAGCTGTAAGGCTTTTACTCAACAAGATACTTTGATTTGTTATTTGACCTATATTTCCACAATAATTTCTGGTAACTTATAACAGTAAGTGCTTTGTTGTTGTATGGATACGTTGAAAACACCCATGAATAACAAGAAACAGAAACTTTAGAAGCATCTCAGATATTTCCTTTCTCATTCCTTTCTGTGTGATAGACAGAGTCCTATTCTCAATGCTGAAAGACTGCCAGTGTCTGCTAAAAATTAGCTAGTATTTTCTTTATTGGGTAAGATTAACTGTCACTAGCTTGTATTGATATGGGGATCTGTTGTGTATTAGATTTTTTACAGTGCTGAAGGATCATCACTGGTATATGCTCATGCATTTTCTGTAGCCCACGCTCTGATGTCTGATGAGTAATTCGTAGGGTTGAACAGGTTATTCAAAATGTTACCATTGTTTCCATTTTCATTGACCTAGTTTATCTGGCTATTTATATACTAAACGATACTTTTGGAAGGCATCCATCTTTTGAGTACATCTCCAAACCTCAAAGAGACATGTTCTTTCCTAAAATTAGTGAGATCATTTTTTCTGTGTCTTATTGAGAGACTCTGACTCATTGAAGATTGCTGATCTCAGTGACATAAAGTTTGTTATGTTTACTATCCAGTGACATAAGCGTGCACACATTTTCAAACTCATCTATCGGTTCCCTAGAGCTGTGTTTTGATATTAAGTAGAGATTAATAATTTAGCTTATATTTTATAAAGTTATTCTGAGTAACAATTTGAAATAAATCAGTACAAATTAAATGTCTTTTGACATCTCCACATTACTCTAATCCTGTGAGCAGATTTGAGCCTTGAGAGTGCAGTTGAGCTGTAAATTGCTGAGAAAATGGGGACTACCAACTGCTAGCTGATCAGTTGAAGGTTAAAGTGGGTGAGAAAAGTGGAGGACTACCACTGCCAGCTGATCATTGTAGAATGAAGAGGCCTTATCAGTAGTTCTCTATATAAAGCAAGGACTCAGATCAGTTGAACACCAATACGGTGCGCAAGTACTTTCCTCAAGAGAGAGACTGCTGAGACATTTTGAAGAAATGAATTTGAAGAGAAATTGTCTGAGGCCAAAGTAAGTTTCTGGCATGTGTTGAGTATTGTTAGACAGGCTACTAGCTGTTCAAGTTTCCAGTAAATGGTTTTTGTTGTTGTACAGATTAGAGGCAAAGTTTCTTTAAATTGCGTCACCTGAAATGAACCACAATTTCAAAATGTAGGAATATGCTCCAGTTTTCATCTTGACATGCTGAGCTACAAAGTAATAAATGCTTATGTTGGGGAAACTCTGCTAGAGAATTCTTCTCATTTTAAAGCATTAGTATATATGTTCCATATCAAATATTATATCTTTTGGTGCTGCTTATAGTTCAGAAAGATTGTTTAAAATTCAAACTCGGCTAGGAGTAACGAAGATGTAGCTATTTATAGTGTTAATATCACTGAAAGGGTTTGTAAATGCCATGTTGTAAGAATATCAGATGTATTATCCCCAATAAAACTAAAGGGCACTATTTTCTGTTTCTGATTTCGTTGATTCCTGGTATGTTTACCTTCGCCTGAAAATCAAAGCCTGAGACTTTAATAACAAAAAGACATGTACCTTGGAATTAATAAAAGTCGTGGGGATTTCAGATTTATGATAGCAGAAATATTTCGAAATTCATTTGATAGATTTTCTAAGGTAATGAATGAGTTGATCAGAGAGTCAAGATTCATCCTCTTTTACAGTGGGCATTACTATCCAATGTGTATGGCAAGGTCCCACTTTTGTGAAGATTATGTAGTGATTAAAAATAAACCCCTCCTCACCAAGTTTGGAATTTTAAAATAACTACACATCTCAAGACAGCTAACAAAAACATCTGTCCTTGATGCAATGGTTGATGTGGACATTTCAAGGTGAAGAATAATAGCAATTAAACCAATATAAAGCTCATATGGTATTAATGTATACAGTACTTATATCAGGATGAAGCCTGGTGTGCATCTCCCCAACATGATATTATAGTTCACTGCACTTGATCAGAAAAGTTAAAGAAGAAATGCTGATTTATACACAACAAGAAAGCACTAGAAATAACAACAGCTAGGCCTTCTGCAGAATTCATCAAGTGACAGGAATATCATCTTATAGTGTTTACAATTTAAGACCCTGATAGTCAAAGTATCAAGAAACCCTACAGAAAATCAATTCCTCCTCCTCAGTGGACAATTCCATATTCATACACAACAAAAGCACACCAATTTTAATTCAAACAGTGCCTGTATTGATTTGAATAATGTGACATCAACGCTGCATAATGTCACAAAGTGGGACCTTGCCATACACATTAGATAATAATGTACCACTGTAAAACAGATAGATCTTGACTCTCTGATCAACTCATTCATTACCTTGAAAATCTATCAAATGAATTTCAGAAAATATTTCTGCTATCTAATCTAGAATGTCCCATACTTCTATTAATTCCTAAAAGTACAAGTCTTTTTGTTGAAGGCACAGACTTTGATTTTCAGAGGAAGGTAAACATACAGAATTGTGAAATCAGAAACATAAAATAATGCCTTTGTTTTTATTGGGGATAATACAACTGATATTCTTGCATAGCATTTTGAAACACTTTCAGTGATATTAAGCTATAAATTGCTACTTCTTCATTTATATAGAGTTTGAATTTTACATACAATCTTTCTGAACTATGGCAGCACCAAGGATATAATATTTGACATGGAACATATATATTATATATGCTAATGCTTTAAATGAGAAAAATTCTCAGCAAGTTTCCAACATAAAGCATTTACTGTTTGTAGCTCAGCATGTCAGATGAAACAAGATATTTCCCTATTTAAATTGTTGTTAATTTCAGCTGACCAATTTAAAAAAGAAACTTTGCCTCTGATCTGTACAACAACAAAACCATTTGGAAACTTGAACAGCTAATGCCCTGTCTTAAATACTCAACACATGCAGAAACTTACTATGGCCTCAGACAATTTCTCTTCAAATTCATTTCATCAAAATGTCTCAGCAGTCTCTCTTGAGGAAAGTGTACCTTCATGACCTTGTTGGTGTTCCAACTGATCTGAGGTCCTTGTTTTATAGCAGAACTACTGATAAAGACCTCTTAATTCTACAATGATCAGCTGGCAGTTGGTAGTCCTCCACTTTTCTCACAGCTTTACACTTCAACTGAACAGCTAGCAGTTGGTAGTCCCCCATTTTCTCACCATTACAGCTTCACACTGCACTCAAAGGAGCCTCTAATCTGCTCACAGGATTAGAGAGTAATGAGATATGTCAAAGACATTCAATTTGTACTGATTTATTTACAAATTGTTACTCAGAATAACTTTATAAAAATATAACCTGAATTATTAATCTCTACTTAATATCAAAACACAGCTCTAGGGACCCGATAGATACTTTGAAATTGTGTGCAGCTTATGTCCACTGGATAGTAAAGCATAATAAACTTTATGTCACTGAGGATCAGCAATCTTCAGTGAGTCAGAGTCTCTCAATAGTTACAGAAAAATGCTCTCCCACTAATTTTAGGAAAACAATTTCTCTTTTCTGGATTTAGGTGATGTCACAAAAAGAATGGATGTCTTCCAAAAAATATCATCTAGCATATAAAATATGTCAGATAAACTTAGGTCACTAAAAGGGAAACAATGGTAACATTTTTAACAGCCTGTTCTTCACAGTGCTCATCAGACATCAGAAGCATGGGCTACAGAAATTGCATAGGCATACCAATGTGATGGTGATCACCTCAGCACTGTAAAAAATCTAATACACAACAGATCCCATATCAATTGACTGGTAACACTTAATCTTACCCAACAAGAAAATACTGGCTAATTTTGCTTGAACACAGTAGTCTTTACTTGTAGAATAGGGCTCCGTCTATCACACAGAAAGGAATGAGAGAAAATATCTTGAGATGCTTCTGTGCTTCTGTTTTGTTATTCGTGGGTGTTTTCCATAACCATACTAACAAGAAAGCACTTATAACTGGTTACAGAAAGAATGCATTTGGTGGAGTATGGATATTGTGAACCAAATCAAAGTATCTTGTTGGTCAAAAGGAAATCCATCCACAGCTCAGTTTTACAATTTTGAAATGCACCTCACATCTTGGGACAAGTAGCGATGTAACATTTGTCATTGGACACAGTTATAGATGGATACATTTTTGAGAGTGAAGAATGTCTGAGCAGAATTTGCCCAAACATAAAGCACTTACTGTTTTGAAGATAAACATAGTGCTCATGTCAGGCTGAAACCTGATATCGATCACCACAGCTTGATATTGTAGTTTACTGCCGTTGCCATGAAATGCAGAAAGAAGAAATAGCTCAGATTTGTACACCAACAAGGAAGCCACTTACACTTGAAATAAAACGAGCTAGTGCCTACTGTTGCAGTACTCATCAAGGGACAGAAATCATACTTCTACTATTAAGGATCAATTTAGGCCACCTGATATTCAAAGTTTTAAAGAAACCGTTAGAAGATCTGTTCAGCTTTCCTCAGTGGGTCACATACACATATTCCTACCCAACAAAAAGCACTTACTAATTTTAACACAGAGGATGCCTCTGTTGGAGTATGAATAAAGTGGCAGCAGTGCGACAAGGCCTTCCTGAGAAGGCAGGACTCTGTTGTTACACATTTCTGAAAAGCTACCTTTTTCTTCTTCAATTCACACCAGCTTTTTACTTGTACACTAGGGCTCCCTCTATACAATGATCCATTTTGAAAAAGAAACATCTTAACATTCTTTTCTTTCTCTTTTTTATCGATAGATTGTGTTCCTAGAAGCCACAATCCAGCAAGAAAGCACTTACTGCTTTACTTACCAGAAAAAGCAATTGGTAGACGTATGGATATTGTGGCAACAAATCAAAATATCTTGTTGATTAAAAGAAATTCACCCTCTGCCACTAAGTTTTGGAATTTTAAGGCAGCTACATCTCAGGACTGCTATTACTCAAACATCATCGCCAGTTGCAATGGTTGTTGATGTGGACATTTCAAAAGTGAAAATATGTAGCAGGGTTAAACCCAATATAAAGCTCATATAGTATTGAAAGTATATATAGTGCTTATGTCAGGATGAAGCCTGGTGTGCATCTCCCAACATGATATTGTAGTTTATTGCACTTGATGAAATGTTAAAGAAGAAATGACACTGATTTGCCCCCAACAAGAAAGCACTTACTTGAAATAACAACAGCTAGTGCCTTCTGTTGCAGTATTCATCAAGTGACAGGAATGTCATACTTATAGTGTTGTACCAATTTAAGCCACCTGATAGTCAAAGTATCAAAGAAACCCTACAGAAAATCAATTCCTCTATCCTCGGTGGGACACATTCACATATTCATACCCCAACAAAAAGCACTTACCAATTTTAATTCAGGCAGTGCCTGTATTGGAGTTTGAATAATGTGACATCAGCGCTGCATAATGTCTTCACAAAAGTGGGACCTTGCCATTACACATTAGATAGTAATGTGCCACTGTAAAAGCGGATAGATCTTGACTCTCTGATCAACTCATTCATTACCTTAGAAAATCTATCAATATCATAAATCTGAGAATGTCCCCGTACTTCTATTAATTCCTGAGAGTACAAGTCTTTTTTTGTTGAAGGCTTCAGACTTTGATTTTCAGAGGAAGTTAAACATACCAGGAATTAGCAGAAATCAGAAACATAAAATAGTACCCTTTTGTTTTTATTGGGGGATAATACAACTGTTATTCTTGCACATAGCATTTTGAAACCCTTTCAGTTTTATTAAGCTATAAATAGCTACATCTTCATTTACTCCTAATGAGTTTGAATTTTGTATAATCTTTCTAGACTATGGCAGCACCAAGGATATAATATTTGATATGGAACATATATGCTATATATGCTATAATGAGAAGAATTCTCAGCAGAGTTTCCCCAACATAAAGCATTTACTGTTTTAGATCAGCATGTCAAGATGAAAACTGGAGTATATTCCTCATTTGAAATTGTTGTTCATTTCAGGTGACCAAATTTCTAAAAGAAACTTTGCCTCTGATCTGTACAACAACAAGAAACCATTTACTGGAAACTTGAACAGCTAGTGCCCTGTCTTACAATACTCAACACATGCCAGAAACTTACTTTGGCCTCAGACAATTTCTCTTCAAATTCATTTCTTCAAAATGTCTCAGCAGTCTCTCTTGAGGAAAGTGTGCCTTCATGACCTTGGTGGTTCCAACTGATCTGAGGTCCTTGCTTTATAGCAGAACTACTTATAAGGCCTCTTCATTCTACAATGATCAGCTGGCAGTTGGTAGTCCCTCCCACTTTTTCTCACCACTTTACACCTTCAACTGATCAGCTAGCAGTTGGTAGTCCCTCCCAATTTTCTCACCACTTTACAGCTTCAACTGCACTCTCAAAGGGCCTCTAATCTGCTCACAGGATTAGAGGTAATGTGGAGATGTCAAAAGACATTTAATTTGTACTGATTTATTTCAAATTGTTACTAAGAATAACTTTATAAAAATATAACCTAAATTATTAATCTCTACTTAATATCAAAACACAGCTCTAGGGACCGATAGATACTTTGAAATTGTGTGCCGCTTATGTCACTGGATAGTAAAAGCATAATAAACGTTATGTCACTGAGATCAGCAATCTTCAGTGAGTCAGAGTCTCTCAATAAGACACAGAAAAAAAAGCTCTCACTAATTTTTAGGAAAGGCAATGTCTCTTTTGGGGTTTGGAGATGTACGCAAAAGAATGGATGCCTTCCTAAAATATCATCTAGCATATAAATAGCAGATAAACTTAGGTCACTAAAAAGGGAAACAATGGTAACATTTTTAACAGCCTGTTCTTCACAGTGCTCATCAGACATCAGAAGCATGGGCTACAGAAATTGCATGAGCATACCAATGTGATGGTGATCCTTCAGCACTGTAAAAAATCTAATACACAACAGATCCCCCATATCAATCTGACTGGTAACAGTTAATCTTACCCAACAAGAAAATACTGGCTAATTTTAGCAGACACTGTAGCAGTCTTTACTTGTAGAATAGGGCTCCGTCTATCACACAGAAAGGAATGAGAAAGGAAATATCTTGAGATGCTTCTGTGTTTCTGTTTTGTTATTCGTGGGGTTTTTCCACGTATCCATACCCAAGAAAGCACTTACTGCTTTAGTTACCAGAAAGTGCATTTGGTGGAGTATGGATAGTGTGGCACCAAATCAAAATATCTTGTTGAGTAAAAAATCCATCCCAGCTCAGTTTTACAATTTTGAAATGCACCTCATCTTTGGGACAAGTAGCGATGTAACATTTGTCATTGGACACAGTTATAGATGGATACATTTTCGAGAGTGAAGAATGTCTGAGCAGGATTTGCCCCAACATAAAGCACTTACTGTTTTGAAGATAAGCATAGTGCTCATGTCAGGCTGAAACCTGGTATCGATCACCACAACTTGATATTGTAGTTTACTGCCGTTGCCATGAAATGCAGAAAGAAGAAATAGCTCTGATTTGTACCCCAACAAGGAAGCACTTACTTGAAATAAAAACAGCTAGTGCCTACTGTTGCAGTACTCATCAAGGGACAGAAATCATACTTCTACTACTGGATCAATTTAGGCCACCTGATATTCAAAGTTTTAAAGAAACCGTTAAGAAGATCTGTTCAGCTTTCCTCAGTGGGTCACATGCACATATTCCTACCCCAACAAAAAAGCACTTACTAATTTTAACACAGGTAGTGCCTCTATTGGAGTATGAATAAAGTGGCAGCAGTACAGCAAAAGACCTTCAGAGAAATAGGACTCTGTTGTTACACATTTCTGAAAAAGCTACCTGTTTCTTCTTCAATTCCAAAACTCATGCCAGCTTTTACTTGTACACTAGGGCTCCCTCTATCCACAGCATCCATTTGAAAAAGAATCTCAACATTCTTTTCTTTCTCTTTTTATCGATAGGTGTGTTCATGAAAGCACAATCCAGCAAAAGCACTTACTGCTTTACTTACCAGAAAAGCAACTGTTAGTGTATGGATATTGTGGCAGCAAATCAAAATATCTTATTGATTAAAAGAAATTAACCCTCTACCCACTAAGTTTTGGAATTTTAAATGCGCTACAATCTCAGGACAGCTAGCAATAAAACATCTGTCCTTGATTGCAATGGTTGTTGATGTACTTATTTCAAAGAGTGAAGAATAATGCAGGGTTAAACCCAATATAAAGCTCATATGGTATTGAAAGTATATAGTACTTATGTCAGGATGAAGCCTGATGTGCATCTCCAAAGCAATGATATTTAGAATAATACACTTGACATCATTAAGTATTCATCAAGTGACAGGAATGTCATACTTATAGTGTTGTACCAATTTAAGCCACCTGATAGTCAAGTATCAAAGGAAACCCTACAGAAAAATCAATTCCTCTATCCTCGAGTGGGACACATTCACATATTCATACCCAACTAAAAGCACTTACCAATTTTAATTCAGGCAGTGCCTGTATTGGAGTTTGAATAATGTGACATCAGCTGCATAATGTCTTCACAAAAGTGGGACCTTGCCATTACATATTGGATAGTAATGTGCCACTGTAAAAGCGGATAGATCTTGACTCTCTGATCAACTCATTCATTACCTTAGAAAATCTATCAAATGAATTTCAGAAATATTTCTGCTATCATAAATCTGAGAATGTCCCGTGCTTCCTATTAATTCCTGAGAGTACAAGTCTTTTTTTGTTGAAGGCTTCAGGCTTTGATTTTCAGAGGAAGTTAAACATACCAGGAATTAGCAGAAATCAGAAACATAAAATAGTGCCCTTTTGTTTTTATTGGGGATAATACAACTGATATTCTTGCACATGGCATTTTGAAACCCTTTCAGTGTTATTAAGCTATAAATAGCTACATCTTCATTTACTCCTAGCCGAGTTTGAATTTTTATACAATCTTTCTAGACTATGGCAGCACCAAGGATATAATATTTGATATGGAACATATATGCTAATGCTTTAAATGAGAAGAATTCTCTAGCAGAGTTTCCCCAACATAAAGCATTTACTGTTTTGTAGCTCAGCATGTCAAGATGAAAACTGGAGTATATTCCCTCATTTTGAAATTGTTGTTCATTTCAGGTGACCAAATTTCTAAAAGAAACTTTGCCTCTGATCTGTACAACAACAAGAAACCATTTACTGGAAACTTGAACAGCTAGTGCCCTGTCTTACAATACTCAACACATGCCAGAAACTTACTTTGGCCTCAGACAATTTCTCTTCAAATTCATTTCTTCAAAATGTCTCAGCAGTCTCTCTTGAGGAAAGTGTACCTTCATGACCTTGTTGGTGTTCCAACTGATCTGAGGTCCTTGTTTTATAGCAGAACTACTTATAGGGCCTCTTCATTATACAATGATCAGCTGGCAGTTGGTAGTCCCTCCCACTTTTCTCACCACTTTACACCTTCAACTGATCAGCTAGCAGTTGGTAGTCCCTCCCATTTTTCTCACCACTTTACAGCTTCAACTGCACTCTCAAGGGCCTCTAATCTACTCACAGGATTAGAGGTAATGTGATGATGTCAAAAGACATTTAATTTGTACTGATTTATTTCAAATTGATACTCAGAATAACTTTACAAAAAAGCATAATAAACGTTATATCACTGAGATCAGCAATCTTCAGAGAGTCAGAGTTTCTCAATAAGACACAGAAAAAAATGCTCTCACTAATTTTTAGGAAAGGCAATGTCTCTTTTGGGGTTTGGAGATGTACGCAAAAGAATGGATGCCTTCCTAAAAATATCATCTAGCATATAAATAGCAGATAAACTTAGGTCACTAAAAAGGGAAACAATGGTAACATTTTGAACAGCCTGTTCTTCACAGTGCTCATCAGACATCAGAAGCATGGGCTACAGAAATTGCATGAGCATACCAATGTGATGGTGATCCTTCAGCAATGTAAAAAATCTAATACACAAGAGATCCCCCATTTCAATCTGACTGGTAACACTGAATCTTACCCAATAAGAAAATACTGGCTAATTTTAGCAGACAGTGTTGCAGTCTTTACTTGCAGAATAGGGCTCCATCTATCACACAGAAAGGAACGAGAATGGAAGTATCTTGAGATGCTTCTGTGTTTAGTTTTGTTATTCGTGGGTGTTTTCCACGTATCCATACCCCAACAGGAAAGCACTTAGTGCTTTACTTACCAGAAAGAGCAATTGGTGGCGTATGGATATTAGTGCAACAAATCAAAATATCTTGATGATTAAAAGAAATTAACCCTCTCCCCACTAAGTTTTGGAATTTTAAAATGCGCTACACATCTGAGGACAGCTAGCAATAAAACATTTGTCCTTGATTGCAATGGTTGTTGATGTGGACATTTCAAGAGTGAAGATTATTAGCAGGGTTAAACCCAATATAAAGCTCATATGGTATTGAAAGTATATATAGTGCTTATGTCAGGATGAAGCCTGATGTGCATCTCCCAGCATGATATTGTAGTTTATTGCACTTGATCAGAAATGTTAAAGAAGAAATGACACTGATTTGTACCCCAGCAAGAAAGCACTTACTTGAAATAACAACAGCTAGTGCCTTCTGTTGCAGTATTCATCAAGTGACAGGAATGTCATACTTATAGTGTTTTACCAATTTAAGCCACCTGATAGTCAAAGTATCAAGGAAACCCTACAGAAAATCAATTCCTCTATCCTCCGTGGGACACATTCACATATTCATAACCGAACAAAAAGCACTTACCAATCTTAATTCAGGCAGTGCCTGTATTGGAGTTTGAATAAAGTGACATCAGTGCTGTAAAATGTCTTCACAAAAGTGGGACCTTACCATTACACATTAGATAGTAATGTGCCCCTGTAAAAGCAGATAGATCTTGACTCTCAGATCAACTCATTCATTACCTTAGAAAATCTGTCAAACGAATTTCAGAAATATTTCTGCTATCATAAATCTGAGAATGTCCCCGTACTTCTATTAATTCCTGAGAGTACAAGTCTTTTTTTGTTGAAGGCTTCAGGCTTTGATTTTCAGAGGAAGTTAAACATACCAGGAATTAGCAGAAATCAGAAATATAAAATAGTACCCTTTTGTTTTTATTGGGGATAATACAACTGTTATATTTGCACATAGCATTTTGAAACCCTTTCAGTTTTATTAAGCTATAAATAGCTACTTCTTCATTTACTGCTAGCCGAGTTTGAATTTGAATACAATCTTTCTAGACTATGGCAGCAGCAAGGATATAATATTTGATATGGAACGTATATGTTATATATGCTATTGCTTTAAATGAGAAGAATTCTGTAGCAGAGTTTCCCAAACATAAAGCATTTACTGTTTTGTAGCTCAGCATGTCAAGATGAAAACTGGAGTATATTCCCTCATTTTGAAATTGTTGTTCATTTCAGGTGACCAAATTTCTAAAAGAAACTTTGCCTCTGATCTGTACAACAACAAGAAACCATTTACTGGAAACTTGAACAGCTAGTGCCCTGTCTTACAATACTCAACACATGCCAGAAACTTACTTTGGCCTCAGACAATTTCTCTTCAAATTCATTTCTTCAAAATGTCTCAGCAGTCTCTCTTGAGGAAAGTGTACCTTCATGACCTTGTTGGTGTTCCAACTGATCTGAGGTCCTTGTTTTATAGCAGAACTACTTATAGGGCCTCTTCATTCTACAATGATCAGCTGGCAGTTGGTAGTCCCCTCCCACTTTTCTCACCACTTTACACCTTCAACTGATCAGCTAGCAGTTGGTAGTCCCTCCCATTGTTCTCGCCACTTTACAGCTTCATCTGCACTCTCAAGGGCCTCTAATCTGCTCACAGGATTAGAGGTAATGTGATGATGTCAAAAGACATTTAATTTGTACTGATTTATTTCAAATTGTTACTCAGAATAACTTTACAAAAATATAACCTGAATTATTAATCTCTACTTAATATCAAAACACAGCTCTAGGGACCGATAGATACTTTGAAATTGTGTGCCGTTTATGTCACTGGATAGTAAAAGCATAATAAACATTATGTCACTGAGATCAGCAATCTTCAGGAGTCAGAGTCTCTCAATAAGACACAGAAAAAAAGGCTCTCACTAATTTTAAGGAAAGGCAATGTCTCTTTTGGGGTTTGGAGATGTACGCAAAAGAATGGATGGCTTCCTAAAAATATCATCTAGCATATAAATAGCAGATAAACTTAGGTCACTAAAAAGGGAAACAATGGTAACATTTTGAACAGCCTGTTCTTCACAGTGCTCATCAGACATCAGAAGCATGGGCTTCAGAAATTGCATGAGCATACCAATGAGATGGTGATCCTTCAGAACTGTAAAAATTTTAATACACAACAGATCCCCCATATCAATCTGACTGGTAACACTTAATCTTACCCAATAAGAAAATACTGGCTAATTTTAGCCTACACTGTAGAAGTCTTTACTTGTAGAATAGGGCTCCATCTATCACACAGAAAGGAATGAGAAAGGAAATATCTTGAGATGCTTCTATGTTTCTGTTTTGTTATTCGTGGGTGTTTTCCTCATATCCATACCCCAACAAGAAAGCACTTACTGCTTTAGTTACCAGAAAGTACATTTGGTGGAGTATGGATAGTGTGGCACCAAATCAAAGTATCTTGTTGAGTAAAAGAAATCCATCCCCAGCTCAGTTTTACAATTTTGAAATGCACCTCACATCTCGGGACAAGTCTCTTTTTTTATCGATAGGTGTGTTCCGAAAAGGCACAATCCAACAAGAAAGCACTTAATGCTTTACTTACCAGAAAGAGCAAATGGTGGCGTATGGATATTGGGGCAGCAAATCAAAATATTTTGCTGATTAAAAAAATTAACCCTCTCCCCACTAAGTTTGGAATTTTAAGATCGCTACACATTTCAGGACAGCTAGCAATAAAACATTTGTCCTTGATTACAATGGTTGTTGATGTGGACATTTCAAGAGAGAAGATTATTAGCTAGGTTAAACCCAATATAAAGCTCATATGGATTGAAAGTACATATAGTGCTTATGTCAGGATGAAGCCTGGGTGCATCTCCCAGCATGATATTGTAGTTTATTGCACTTGATCAGAAAAGTTGAAGAAGAAATGACCTGATTTGTACCCCAACAAGAAAGCACTTACTTGAAATAACAACAGCTAGTGCCTTCCGTTGCAGAATTCATCAAGTGACAGGAATGTCATACTTAAAGTGTTTTTCCAATTTAAGCCACCTGATAGTCAAAGTATCAAGGAAACCCTACAGAAAATCAATTCCTCTATCCTCGGTGGGACACATTCACATATTGATACCCCAACAAAAAGCACTTACCAATTTTAATTCAGGCAGTGCCTGTATTGGAGTTTGAATAATGTGACATCAGTGCTGCATAATGTCTTCACAAAAGTGGGACCTTGCCATTACACATCAGATAGTAATGTGCCACTGTAAAAGCATAAAGATCTTGACTCTCTGATCAACTCATTCATTACCTTAGAAAATCTATCAAATGAATTTCAGAAATATTTCTGCTATCATAAATCTGAGAATGTCCCCGTTCTTCTATTAATTCCTGAGAGTACAAGTCTTTTTTTGTTGAAGGCTTCAGGCTTTGATTTTCAGAGGAAGTTAAACATACCAGGAATTAGCAGAAATCAGAAACATAAAATAGTACCCTTTTGTTTTTATTGGGGATAATACAACTGTTATTCTTGCACATAGCATTTTGAAACCCTTTCAGTTTTATTAAGCTATAAATAGCTACTTCTTCATTTACTCCTAGCCGAGTTTGAATTTGTATACAATCTTTCTAGACTATGGCAGCACCAAGGATATAATATTTGATATGGAACATATATGTTATATATGCTAATGCTTTAAATGAGAAGAATTCTCTAGCAGAGTTTCCCCAACATAAAGCATTTACTGTTTTGTAGCTCAGCATGTCAAGATGAAAACTACAGTATATTCCCTCATTTTGAAATTGTTGTTCATTTCAGGTGACCAAATTTCTAAAAGAAACTTTGCCTCTCATCTTGCACAACAACAAGAAACCATTTACTGGAAACTTGAACAGCTAGTGCCCTGTCTTACAATACTCAACACATGCCAGAAACTTACTTTGGCCTCATACAATTTCTCTTCAAATTCATTTCTTCAAAATGTCTCAGCAGTCTCTCTTGAGGAAAGTGTACCTTCATGACCTTGTTGGTGTTCCAACTGATCTGAGGTCCTTGTTTTATAGCAGAACTACTTATAGGGCCTCTTCATTATACAATGATCAGCTGGCAGTTGGTAGTCCCTCCCACTTTTCTCACCACTTTACACCTTCAACTGATCAGCTAGCAGTTGGTAGTGCCTCCCATTTTTCTCACCACTTTACAGCTTCAATTGCACTCTCAAGGGCCTCTATTCTGCTCTCAGGATTAGAGGTAGTGTGATGATGTCAAAAGACATTTAATTTGTACTGATTTATTTCAAATTGTTACTCAGAATAACTTTACAAAAATATAACCTGAATTATTAATCTCTACCTAATATCAAAACACAACTCTAGGGACCGATAGATACTTTGAAATTGTGTGCCGTTTATGTCACTGGATAGTAAAAGCATAATAAACATTATGTCACTGAGATTAGCAATCTTCAGTGAGACAGAGTCTCTCAATAAGACGCAGAAAAAATGCTCTCACTAATTTTTAGGAAAGGCAATGTCTCTTTTCGGGTTTGGAGATGTACGCAAAAGAATGGATGGCTTCCTAAAATATCATCTAGCATATAAATAGCAGATAAACTTAGGTCACTAAAAAGGGAAACAATGGTAACATTTTTAACAGCCTGTTCTTCACAGTGCTCATCAGACATCAGAAGCATGGGCTACAGAAATTGCATGAGCATACCAATGTGATGGTGATCCTTCAGCACTGTAAAAAATCTAATACACAACAGATCCCCCATATCAATCTGACTGGTAACACTTAATCTTACCCAATAAGAAAATACTGGCTAATTTTAGCAGACAGTGTAGCAGTCTTTACTTGTAGAATAGGGCTCCGTCTATCACACAGAAAGGAGTGAGAATGGAAATATCTTGAGATGCTTCTGTGTTTAGTTTTGTTATTCGTGGGCGTTTTCCACGTATCCATACCCCAACAAGAAAGCACTTACTGCTTTAGTTACCAGAAAGTGCATTTGGTGGAGTATGGATAGTGTGGCACCAAATCAAAGTATCTTGGTGAGTAAAAGAAATCCATCCCCAGCTCAGTTTTACAATTTTGAAATGCACCTCACATCTCAGGACAAGTCTCTTTTTTTATCGATAGGTGTGTTCCACAAAGGCACAATCCAGCAAGAAAGCACTTAATGCTTTACTTACCAGAAAGAGCAATTGGTGGCATATGGATATTGGGGCTGCAAATCAAAATATCTTGCTGATTAAAAGAAATTAACCCTCTCCCCACTAAGTTTTGGAATTTTAAGATCTTACACATTTCAGGACAGCTAGCAATAAAACATTTGTCCTTGATTACAATGGTTGTTGATGTGGACATTTCAAGAGAAAAGATTATTAGCGGTTAAACCCAATATAAAGCTCATATAGGTATTGAAAGTACATATAGTGCTTATGTCAGGATGAAGCCTGGTGTGCATCTCCCAGCATGATATTGTAGTTTATTGCACTTGATCAGAAATGTTAAAGAAGAAATGACACTGATTTGTACCCCAACAAGAAAGCACTTACTTGAAAAATCAACAGCTAGTGCCTTCCGTTGCAGAATTCATCAAGTGACAGGAATGTCATACTTATAGTGTTTTACCAATTTAAGCCACCTGATAGTCAAAGTATCAAGGAAACCCTACAGAAAATCAATTCCTCTATCCTCGGTGGGACACAGTCACATATTGATACCACAACAAAAAGCACTTACCAATTTTAATTCAGGCAGTGCCTGTATTGGAGTTTGAATAATGTGACATCAGTGCTGCATAATGTCTTCACAAAAGTGGGACCTTGCCATTACACATCAGATAGTAATGTGCCACTGTAAAAGCATATAGATCTTGACTCTCAGATCAACTCATTCATTACCTTAGAAAATCTATCAAATGAATTTCAGAAATATTTCTGCTATCATAAAGCTGAGAATGTCCCCGTACTTCTATTAATTCCTGAGAGTACAAGTCTTTTTTTGTTGAAGGCTTCAGGCTTTGATTTTCAGAGGAAGTTAAACATGCCAGGAATTAGCAGATATCAGAAACATAAAATAGTACCCTTTTTTTTTATTGGGGATAATACAACTGTTATTCTTGCACGTAGCATTTTGAAACCCTTTCAGTTTTATAAAGCTATAAATAGCTACTTCTTCATTTACTCCTAGCCGAGTTTGAATTTGTATACAATCTTTCTAGACTATGGCAGCACCAAGGATATAATATTTGATATGGAACATATATGTTATAAATGCTAATGCTTTAAATGAGAAGAATTCTCTAGCAGAGTTTCCCCAACAAAAAGCATTTACTGTTTTGTAGCTCAGCATGTCAAGATGAAAACTACAGTATAGTCCCTCATTTTGAAATTGTTGTTCATTTCAGGTGACCAAATTTCAAAAAGAAACTTTGCCTCTCATCTTGTACAACAACAAGAAACCATTTACTGGAAACTTGAACAGCTAGTGCCCTGTCTTACAATACTCAACACATACCAGAAACTTACTTTGGCTTCATACAATTTCTCTTCAAATTCATTTCTTCAAAATGTCTCAGCAGTCTCTCTTGAGGAAAGTGTACCTTCATGACCTTGTTGGTGTTCCAACTGATCTGAGGTCCTTGTTTTATAGCAGAACTACTTATAGGGCCTCTTCATTATACAATGATCAGCTGGCAGTTGGTAGTCCCTCCCACTTTTCTCACCACTTTACACCTTCAACTGATCAGCTAGCAGTTGGTAGTCCCTCCCATTTTTCTCACCACTTTACAGCTTCAATTGCACTCTCAAGGGCCTCTAATCTGCTCACAGGATTAGAGGTAATGTGATGATGTCAAAAGACATTTAATTTGTACTGATTTATTTCAAATTGTTACTCAGAATAACTTTACAAAAATATAACCTGAATTATTAATCTCTACTTAATATCAAAACACAGCTCTAGGGACCGATAGATACTTTGAAATTGTGTGCCGTTTATGTCACTGGATAGTAAAAGCATAATAAACATTATGTCACTGAGATCAGCAATCTTCAGTGAGACAGAGTCTCTCAATAAGATGCAGAAAAAATGCTCTCACTAATTTTTAGGAAAGGCAATGTCTCTTTTGGGGTTTGGAGATGTACGCAAAAGAATGGATGCCTTCCTAAA
This sequence comes from Neoceratodus forsteri, assembly GCA_016271365.2. NCBI lineage: Eukaryota > Metazoa > Chordata > Ceratodontiformes > Ceratodontidae > Neoceratodus > Neoceratodus forsteri. Next base: position 7,611,600 of record CM028129.1, read on the forward strand.
AATATCATCTAGCATATAAATAGCAGATAAACTTAGGTCACTAAAAAGGGAAACAATGGTAACATTTTGAACAGCCTGTTCTTCACAGTGCTCATCAGACATCAGAAGCATGGGCTACAGAAATTGCATGAGCATACCAATGTGATGGTGATCCTTCAGCACTGTAAAAAAATCTAATACACAACAGATCCCCCATATCAATCTGACTGGTAACACTTAATCTTACCCAATAAGAAAATACTGGCTAATTTTAGCAGACACTGTAGCAGTCTTTACTTGTAGAATAGGGCTCCATCTATCACACAGAAAGGAGTGAGAATGGAAATATCTTGAGATGCTTCTGTGTTTAGTTTTTATTACAGTGGCGTTTTCCACGTATCCATACCCCAACAAGAAAGCACTCTGCTTTAGTTACCAGAAAGTACATTTGGTGGAGTATGATAGTGTACACCAAATCAAAGTATCTTGGTGAGTAAAAGAAATCCATCCCCAGCTCAGTTTTACAATTTTGAAATGCACCTCACATCTCAGGACAAGTCTCTTTTTTATCGATAGGTGGTGTTCCACAAAGGCACAATCCAGCAAGAAAGCACTTAATGCTTTACTTACCAGAAAAGAGCAATTGGTGGCATATGGATATTGGGGCTGCAAATCAAAATATCTTGCTGATTAAAGAAATTAACCCTCTCCCCACTAAGTTTTGGAATTTTAAGATGCGCTACACATTTCAGGACAGCTAGCAATAAAACATTTGTCCTTGATTACAATGGTTGTTGATGTGGACATTTCAAGAGAAAAGATTATTAGCCGGGTTAAACCCAATATAAAGCTCATATGGTATTGAAAGTACATATAGTGCTTATGTCAGGATGAAGCCTGGTGTGCATCTCCCAGCATGATATTGTAGTTTATTGCACTTGATCAGAAATGTTAAAGAAGAAATGACACTGATTTGTACCCCAACAAGAAAGCACTTACTTGAAAAATCAACAGCTAGTGCCTTCCGTTGCAGAATTCATCAAGTGACAGGAATGTCATACTTATAGTGTTTTACCAATTTAAGCCACCTGATAGTCAAAGTATCAAGGAAACCCTACAGAAAATCAATTCCTCTATCCTCGGTGGGACACAGTCCGCATAATTGAATACCACAACAAAAGCACTTACAATTTTAATTCAGGCAGTGCCTGTATTGGAGTTTGAATAATGTGACATCAGTGCTGCATAATGTCTTCACAAAAGTGGGACCTTGCCATTACACATCAGATAATGTAATGTGCCACTGTAAAAGCATATAGATCTTGACTCTCAGATCAACTCATTCATTACCTTAGAAAATCTATCAAATGAATTTCCGAAATATTTCTGCTATCATAAAGCTGAGAATGTCCCCGTACTTCTATTAATTCCTGAGAGTACAAGTCTTTTTTTGTTGAAGGCTTCAGGCTTTGATTTTCAGAGGAAGTTAAACATGCCAGGAATTAGCAGATATCAGAAACATAAAATAGTACCCTTTTGTTTTTTATTGGGGATAATACAACTGTTATTCTTGCACATAGCATTTTGAAACCCTTTCAGTTTTATAAAGCTATAAATAGCTACTTCTTCATTTACTCCTAGCCGAGTTTGAATTTGTATACAATCTTTCTAGACTATGGCAGCACCAGGGATATAATATTTGATATGGAACATATATGTTATAAATGCTAATGCTTTAAATGAGAAGAATTCTCTAGCAGAGTTTCCCCAACAAAAAGCATTTACTGTTTTGTAGCTCAGCATGTCAAGATGAAAACTACAGTATAGTCCCTCATTTTGAAATTGTTGTTCATTTCAGGTGACCAAATTTCAAAAAGAAACTTTGCCTCTCATCTTGTACAACAACAAGAAACCATTTACTGGAAACTTGAACAGCTAGTGCCCTGTCTTACAATACTCAACACATACCAGAAACTTACTTTGGCTTCATACAATTTCTCTTCAAATTCATTTCTTCAAAATGTCTCAGCAGTCTCTCTTAAGGAAAGTGTACCTTCATGACCTTGTTGGTATTCCAACTGATCTGAGGTCCTTGTTTTATAGCAGAACTACTTATAGGGCCTCTTCATTATACAATGATCAGCTGGCAGTTGGTAGTCCCTCCCACTTTTCTCACCACTTTACACCTTCAACTGATCAGCTAGCAGTTAGTAGTCCCTCCCATTTTTCTCACCACTTTACAGTTTCAATTGCACTCTCAAGGGCCTCTAATCTGCTCACAGGATTAGAGGTAGTGTGATGATGTCAAAAGACATTTAATTTGTACTGATTTATTTCAAATTGTTACTCAGAATAACTTTACAAAAATATAACCTGAATTATTAATCTCTACCTAATATCAAAACACAACTCTAGGGACCGATAGATACTTTGAAATTGTGTGCCGTTTATGTCACTGGATAGTAAAAGCATAATAAACATTAAGTCACTGAGATCAGCAATCTTCAGTGAGACAGAGTCTCTCAATAAGACGCAGAAAAAATGCTCTCACTAATTTTTAGGAAAGGCAATGTCTCTTTTGGGGTTTGGAGATGTACGCAAAAGAATGGATGGCTTCCTAAAAATATCATCTAGCATATAAATAGCAGATAAACTAAGGTCACTAAAAAGGGAAACAATGGTAACATTTTGAACAGCCTGTTCTTCACAGTGCTCATCAGACATCAGAAGCATGGGCTACAGAAATTGCATGAGCATACCAATGTGATGGTGATCCTTCAGCACTGTAAAAAATCTAATACACAACAGATCCCCCATATCAATCTGACTGGTAACACTTAATCTTACCCAATAAGAAAATACTGGCTAATTTTAGCAGACAGTGTAGCAGTCTTTACTTGTAGAATAGGGCTCCATCTATCACACAGAAAGGAATGAGAATGGAAATATCTTGAGATGCTTCTGTGTTTAGTTTTGTTATTCGTGGGCATTTTCCACGTATCCATACCAACAAAGAAAGCACTTACTGCTTTAGTTACCAGAAAGTGCATTTGGTGGAGTATGGATAGTAAATATCAAATCAAATCAAAGTATCTTGGTGAGTAAAAGAAATCCATCCCCAGCTCAGTTTTACAATTTTGAAATGCACCTCACATCTCGGGACAAGTCTCTTTTTTTATCGATAGGTGTGTTCCACAAAGGCACAATCCAGCAAGAAAGCACTTAATGCTTTACTTACCAGAAAGAGCAATTGGTGGCATATGGATATTGGGGCAGCAAATCAAAATATCTTGCTGATTAAAAGAAATTAACCCTCTCCCCACTAAGTTTTGGAATTTTAAGATGCGCTACACATTTCAGGACAGCTAGCAATAAAACATTTGTCCTTGATTACAATGGTTGTTGATGTGGACATTTCAAGAGAGAAGATTATTAGCTGGGTTAAACCCAATATAAAGCTCATATGGTATTGAAAGTACATATAGTGCTTATGTCAGGATGAAGCCTGGTGTGCATCTCCCAGCATGATATTGTAGTTTATTGCACTTGATCAGAAAAGTTGAAGAAGAAATGACACTGATTTGTACCCCAACAAGAAAGCACTTACTTGAAATAACAACAGCTAGAGCCTTCTGTTGCAGTATTCATCAAGTGACAGGAATGTCATACTTATAGTGTTTTACCAATTTAAGCCACCTGATAGTCAAAGTATCAAGGAAACCCTACAGAAAATCAATTCCTCTATCCTCGGTGGGACACATTCACATATTCATACCCCAACAAAAAGCACTTACCAATTTTAATTCAGGCAGTGCCTGTATTGGAGTTTGAATAATGTGACATCAGTGCTGCATAATGTCTTCACAAAAGTGGGACCTTGCCATTACACATTAGATAGTAATGTGCCACTGTAAAAGCAGATAGATCTTGACTCTCTGATCAACTCATTCATTACCTTAGAAAATCTATCAAATGAATTTCAGAAATATATCTGCTATCATAAATCTGAGAATGTCCCCGTACTTCTAATTCCTGAGAGTACAAGTCTTTTTTTGATGAATGCTTCAGGCTTTGATTTTCAGAGGAAGTTAAACATACCTGGAATTAGCAGAAATCAGAGACATAAAATAGTGCCCTTTTGTTTTATTGGGGATAATACAACTGATATTCTTGCACATGGCATTTTGAAACCCTTTCAGTGTTATTAAGCTATAAATAGCTACATCTTCATTTACTCCTAGCCGAGTTTGAATTTGTATACAATCTTTCTAGACTATGGCAGCACCAAGGATATAATATTTGATATGGAACATATATGTTATATATGCTAATGCTTTAAATGAGAAGAATTCTCTAGCAGAGTTTCCCCAACATAAAGCATTTACTGTTTTGTAGCTCAGCATGTCAAGATGAAAACTGGAGTATATTCCCTCATTTTGAAATTGTTGTTCATTTCAGGTGACCAAATTTCTAAAAGAAACTTTGCCTCTGATCTGTACAACAACAAGAAACCATTTACTGGAAACTTGAACAGCTAGTGCCCTGTCTTACAATACTCAACACATGCCAGAAACTTACTTTGGCATCAGACAATTTCTCTTCAAATTCATTTCTTCAAAATGTCTCAGCAGTCTCTCTTGAGGAAAGTGTACCTTCATGACCTTGTTGGTGTTCCAACTGATCTGAGGTCCTTGTTTTATAGCAGAACTACTTATAGGGCCTCTTCATTATACAATGATCAGCTGGCAGTTGGTAGTCCCTCCCACTTTTCTCACCACTTTACACCTTCAACTGATCAGCTAGCAGTTGGTAGTCCCTCCCATTTTTCTCACCACTTTACAGCTTCAACTGCACTCTCAAGGGCCTCTAATCTGCTCACAGGATTAGAGGTAATGTGATGATGTCAAAAGACATTTAATTTGTACTGATTTATTTCAAATTGTTACTCAGAATAACTTTACAAAAATATAACCTGAATTATTAATCTCTACTTAATATCAAAACACAGCTCTAGGGACCGATAGATACTTTGAAATTGTGTGCCGTTTATGTCACTGGATAGTAAAAGCATAATAAACGTTATGTCACTGAGATCAGCAATCTTCAGTGAGTCAGAGTCTCTCAATAAGACACAGAAAAAAATGCTCTCACTAATTTTTAGGAAAGGCAATGTCTCTTTTGGGGTTTGGAGATGTACGCAAAAGAATGGATGGCTTCCTAAAAATATCATCTAGCATATAAATAGCAGATAAACTTAGGTCACTAAAAAGGGAAACAATGGTAACATTTTGAACAGCCTGTTCTTCACAGTGCTCATCAGACATCAGAAGCATGGGCTACAGAAATTGCATGAGCATACCAATGTGATGGTGATCCTTCAGAACTGTAAAAATTTTAATACACAACAGATCCCCCATATCAATCTGACTGGTAACACTTAATCTTACCCAATAAGAAAATACTGGCTAATTTTAGCCGACACTGTAGAAGTCTTTACTTGTAGAATAGGGCTCCATCTATCACACAGAAAGGAATGAGAAAGGAAATATCTTGAGATGCTTCTGTGTTTCTGTTTTGTTATTCATGGGTGTTTTCCTCATATCCATACCCCAACAAGAAAGCACTTACTGCTTTAGTTACCAGAAAGTACATTTGGTGGAGTATGGATAGTGTGGCACCAAATCAAAGTATCTTGTTGAGTAAAAGAAATCCATCCCCAGCTCAGTTTTACAATTTTGAAATGCACCTCACATCTCAGGACAAGTCTCTTTTTTTATCGATAGGTGTGTTCCACAAAGGCACAATCCAGCAAGAAAGCACTTAATGCTTTACTTACCAGAAAGAGCAAATGGTGGCGTATGGATATTGGGGCAGCAAATCAATATATCTTTGTGATTAAAAGAAATTAACCCTCTCCCCACTAAGTATTGGAATTTTAAATGCCTACACATTTCAGGACAGCTAGCAATAAAACATTTGTCCTTGATTACAATGGTTGTTGATGTGGACATTTCAAGAAGAAGATTATTAGCCAGGTTAAACCCAATATAAAGCTCATATGGTATTGAAAGAACATATAGTGCTTATGTCAGGATGAAAAATTTTTTCTATATCTTATTAAGAGACTCTGACTCTCTGAAGATTGCTAATCTCAGTGACATAAAGTTTATTATGCTTTTTACTATCAGTGACATAAAAGCACACAATTTCAAAATATCTACCGTCCCTAGAGCATGTTTTGATATTAATCGAGATTAATAATTTTGGTTATATTTTATAAAGTTATTCTGAGTAACAATTTGAAATAAATAAGTACAAATTAAATGTCTTTTGACATCTCACACCCACCTCTAATCCTGTGAGCAGATTAGAGGCATGAAAGGTACAGCTGAGCTGTAAAGTGTGAAAAAGGAGGACTACAACTGCTAGCTGATCAGTTGAAGGTGTAAAGTGGTAAAAAAGTGGGAGGACTACAACTGCCAGCTGATCATTATGAATGATAGGCTATAAGTAGTTTGCTATAAAACAAGGACCTCGATAGTTGGAACCAAAAAGGTCATGAAGGTACACTTTCCTCAAGGAGAGACTGCTGAGACATTTGAGAAATGAATTTGAAAGAAATTATATGAGGCCAAGTAAGTTCTGGCATGTGTTGAGTATTGTAAGACAGAACACTAGCTGTTTAATTTCAGTAAATGGACTCTTGTTGTTGTGAGCCAGAGCAAAGTTCTTGAAATTTGGTCTAAAGACAACAATTTCAAAAAAAGGGAATATCTCCACTTTTCATTAAACATACTGAGCTACAAAACAGTAAATACTATATGTTGGGAAACTCACTAGAATTCTTCTATTTAAGCAATAGCATATGTTCATATCAAATATTATATCCTTGGTGCTGCCACAGTCTAGAAGATTGTATAAAAATTCAAACTCACTAGAATAAACGAGATATAGCTATGTATGGCAATATCATGAGGGTTCAAAATACCATGTGCAGAATATCAGTTGTATTATCCAACAAAAACAAAAGGACATATTTTATGTTCTGATTTCTTCTAATTCTGGTATATTTACCTTCCTCTGAAAATCAAAGCCTGAAGCCTTCAACAAAAGACACACTCTCAGGAATTAATAGAAGTGCGGGGACATTCTCAGATTTATAAATTAAATATTTCCAGAAATTCAACGATAGATTTTCTAAGGCAACGAATGAGTTGATCAGAGGTCAGAATCCCACTTTTACAGTGGCACATTACTATCAATGTGTGGCAAGGTCCACTTTGTGAAGACATTATACCCGCTGATGTCATATTCAAACTCAATACAGGCACTGCTGAATTAAAATTAGTAAGTACTTTGTTAGGGATGAATAAATGAATAACCTCACCGAGGAGAGAATTGATTTCTAGGCTTTCTTCAGTACTTTGACTATCAAGTGCTTAAATTGGTACAACACTAAAGTATGACATTCCATCCTTGATAAATACTGCAAAGCTGGCACTAACTTGTTATTTCAAAATAGTCGTTCTTGTTGGGGTACAAATCAGTGTAACATACTTTAACATTTCTGATCAAGTGCAATAAACTACAATATCATGTGAGAGATACACCAAACCATCCAACATAAGCACTATATATACTTTCAATACCATATATGATTTATATAGGGTTTAATCTACTAATATTCTTCCTCTTGAAATGTCATCAACACACATTGCAATCAGGACAGATGTTTATAGCTAGCTTCAAGAAGATATATAAGCATTTAAAATTCAAAACTTAGTGGGAGAGGGTAGAATTTCTTTAATCGACAATATATTTTTGATTTGCTGCCACAATATCCATACACCACCACTTGCTCTTTCAGGTAAGTAAAGCAGTAAGTACTTTCTTATGGATTATGCTTTGCACACACCTATCGATAAAAAAGAAAACAAAGATATTAAATGTTCCTTTTCAAAATGGATCATATGTGATGAAGAGTCTAGTGTACAAGTAAGCTGGTGCAGTTTTGATTGAAGAAAAAAGTGACTTTTCGAAATGTGTAACAACAGAGTCATATTTCTCAGAATGTCTTTTGCTGTACTTCTGCCACATTCATCGCCAATGAGGCACTACCTGTTAAAATTAGTAGTGCTTTTTGGTGGGGGGAATATATGTATGTAACCCACTGAGGAAGTGAACAGATCTTCATAGTGGTTTCTTTAGAACTTTGAATATCAGGTGGCCTAAATTGATCCAATAGTAGTGGTTCTGGCCCGCGTAAGGTGCTGCAACAGCAGGCACTGCTCTTTTATTTTAAGTAAGTACTTCCTTTTCCGAATACAAATCAAACTGTTCTTCTTTCTGTTTTCATGGCATAGCAGTAAACTTCAATATCAGCTGGTGATGATGCAGTTTCAGCCTGACATGACACTATGTATCTTCAAAACAGTAAGTACTTTATCTTGGGGCAAATCCTGTCAGACCTCACTCTAAATGTATCCATCTACCTTTATGTCCAATGACAAATATTGCCATACTTGTCCCAAGATGTGAGTGAAACACAAATTGTAAAACTGAGCTGAGGATGGTTTTACTCAACAAGATACTTTGATTTGGTACTATTCAGCGCCACCATCACTTTCTGGTAACTAAAACGATAAGTGCTGCTTGTTCAAGCATAGATAAATGGAAAACGACGAATAACAAACAAGAAGCATGAAGCATCTCAATGTTCCTTTCATTCCTTTCTACCCGATAGACGGAGCCCTATTCTAATAAAGACTGCTGATCTGTAAAATTAGCCAGTATTTTCTTATTGGGTAGATTAACTGTTACCAGTCAGGTTGATATGGTATCTGTTTATGTTAGATTTTTTTATACATGCAGAAGGTCAACATCACATGGGTATGCTCATACAATTTCTGTAGCCCATGCTTCGATGTCTATGAGCACTTTGAAGAACAGACTGTTAAAAAGGTCACCATTGTTTCCCTTTTTAGTGACCCAAGTTTATCTATATTTATATGCTGATGATATTTTGGAGCATCCATTCTTTTGAGTACATCTCAAACAGAAAGAAAGTACCTTTCTAAAATTATTAAAGACGTTTTTCTGTGTCTTATTGAGACTCTGACTCACTGAATTGCTGATCTCAGTGACATAACGTTTATGCTTTTACTATCCAGTGACATAAGCGGCACACAATTTCAAAGTATCTATAGGTCCCTAGGCTGTGCTTTGATATTAAGTAGAGATTAATAATTCAGGTTATATTTTTAAAAAGTTATTCAGGTAACAATTTGAAATAAATCCTACAAATTAAATGTCTTGACATCATCCATTACCTCTAATCCTGTGAGCAGTTGAGGCCCTTGAGTGCAGTTGAGCTGTAAAGTGGTGGAAAATGGGAGGACACCAACTGCTAGCTGATGATTGAGGTGGAAGTGGTGAGAAAAGTGGGAGGGACTACCGCCGCCAGCCCAATCATTGTAGAATGAAAGGCTATAAGTAGACCTTAAAAACAAGGACCTCAGATCAGTTGGAACAGCAACAGGTCACGGAGATAGCCGCAACAGAGAGACTACTGAGACATTTGATAATTTGAAAAGTGTCTAGAAAAGTAAGTTTCTGACATAGTGAGTATTATAAACAGGGCACAACTGTTCAAGTTTCAGTAAATATTGGCTTCTTGCTGTTGGCGATCAGGCAAGTTTCTTTAGAAATTTGGTCACCTGAAATGAACAATTTCAAAATAGGAATATACTCAGTTTTCATCTTGACATACTGAGCTACAAAACAGTAAATACTTTATGGTAGGAAACTCTATACAGAATTCTATCATTTAAACATACAATTATAACATATATTCCATATCAATAATATATCCTTGGTGCTGCCATAGTCTAGAAAATTGTATAAAAATTCAAACTCGGTTGTGTAACGAAGATGTAGCTATTTATAACTTAAACACTGAAAAGGTTCAAAATACCATGCAAGAATAGTATGAATATGTGATATGTCCCCGAAGAGAGGAATTGATTTTCTGTAGGGTTTCTTTGATACTTTGACTATCAATTGCCTAATTGTTACAACACTAAAAGTATGACATTCCGGTCACTTACGGTTACTGCAACAGAGGCACTAGCTGATGACTTCACGTAAGTGCTCTTGGATAACAAATCAGTGTCATTTCTTTAACATTTCTGATCAAGTGCAATAAACACATATCTGTAATGAGATACACACCAAGCCATCCTGCATAAGCACTATATACTTCCGATACAATTTGAGCTATATTGAGCAACCCTGCTAATAATCTTCCTCTTCAAATGTCCATCAACCTTGCAAACAAGGACGATGTTTATTGCTATTATCGAGTGTATAGCGCATTTAATTAAAACTTGTGGGGAGAGGTTAATTTTAGAATCAACAAGATATTTTGATTTGCTGCCACAATATCCATTCGACCAATTGCTCTTTCTGGTAGGCAAAAGCAATAAGTGCTTTCTTACTGGATTGTTTCTTCTGAACACACCGATCGATAAAAGAAAAAAAAGAATAATAAGACGTTTCTTATCAAAATGGATCATATTGATGGGGAGCCTGATACATATAAATCTAGTGCAATTTGAATTGAAGAAGAAACAGGTAACTTTTCCAGAAATGTGTAAGAGTCCTATTTCTCTGAGAGTCTTTTGCACTGCTGCCACTTTATTCCTCCAATGGTGCCTACCTGTATTAAATTAGTAGGGCTTTTGTTGGGTAGGAATATGTGTATGTAACCCACTGAGAAAAGCTGACAGATCTTCTGCAGTTTCTTCAAAACTTTGAATATCAGGTGGCCTAAACTGATCCATTAGTAAGTATGATTTCTGTCCTTGATAGTACTGCAACAGTAGGCACTACTGTTTTTATTTCGTAAGTGCTTCTTGTTGGGGTACAAATAGAGCTATTTCTTGCTGCATTTCATGGAGGCAGTAAACTACAATATCAGCTGTGGTATCGATCCAGGTTTCAGCCTGACACGACACTATGCTTATCTTCAAACACAGTAAGTGCTTTATAATGGGAAATCCTGCTCAGACATACAACACTCTAAATGTAACAAATGCAACTGTGTCCATAACAAATTTACATGACTTGTCCCAAGATGTGGTGCATTTCAAAATTGCACTAATGAGCTGGGATGGTTCTTTACTCAACAGATCCTTTCATTTGGTCCCACACTATCCATACTCCAAATGCTTTCTGGTAACTAAAGCAGTAAGTGCTTTCTTGTTGAGATATGGATAAATCAGAAAACACCCCCAAATAACAAAACAGAAACACAAGCATCTAAAGATATTTCCTTTCTCATTCCTTTCTGTGTGATAGCGGGCCTATTCTACAAATAAAGACTGCTACAGTGTCTGCAAAGATTAGCCAGTATTTTCTTATGGAGTAATTAAGTGTTATCATCAGATGGATATGAGATCTGTTGTGTAGATTTTTACAGTGCTAGGATCAATATCACATTGGTACATATTGCAATTTCTGTAGTAGCTACGTGTCTGATGAGCACTGTGAAGAACAGGCTTTTCAAAATGTTACCATTGTTTCCTTTTGTGACTAAGTTTATCTGCTATTGATATGCTAGATGATACTTTTAGGAAGCATCATTCTTTTGCGTACATCTCAAAACCCAAAGAACATTGCCTTTACAAAATTAGTGAACATTTTTCTGTGTCTTATTGAGACTCTGACTCACTGAGAGTACTGATCTCAGTGACATAAGGTTATTATACTTTTATACAGTGACATAAGCACACAATTCAAAGTATCTATCGGACCCTAGAGCCATGTTTGTTAAGTAAGTTAATAATTTAGGTTATATTTTAAATTATTCTGAGTAACAATTGAATAAATCAGTACAAATTAATGTCTTTTGACATCCACATTAACTCTAATCCTGTGAGCAGATTAGAGGCCCTTGAAGTACAGTTAAGCTGTAAAGTGGTGAAAATGGGAGGGACCACCAACTACTAACTGATCAGTTGAGGTGTAAGTGGTGAGAAAAGTGGGAGGACTACAACTGCTGGCTGACCATTGTAGATAAGAGGCCCTATAAGTGTTCTGCTATACAAGGACCTCAATCAGTTGGAACACCAACAACGTCATAATACACTTTCCTCAAGAGACTACTGGACATTTTGAAGAAATAATTTGAAATTGTCTAGGCCAAGTAACTGGCATGGTGAGTATTGTAGACGGGAACTTAGCTGGTCAAGTTCCAGTAAATGGTTCTTGTTTACAGATCAGAGGCAAGTTTCTTTTAAATTTGGTCTGAAATGAACAAAATTTCAAATAGATCTACTCAGTTTTCATCTTGACACTGAGCTACAAACAGTAAATGCTTTATGTTAGGAAATACTTCAGATTCTTCTCATTTAAAGCAACATATATTCCATATCAAATATTATATCCTTGGTGCTGCCGTGACTAGAAAGGTGTAAAATTAAAACTAGGCTAGGAAAATGAAGATAGCTATGTAAACATAACACTGAAAGGTTTCAAAATGCCATGTGCAAGAATATCAGTTGTACCCCAATAAAAAGGTCACTATTTTATGTTTGATTTCATAATTCTGGTATATTTAACTTCTCTAATCAAAGCCTAAACCCTTGACATAAAGACATACTCTCGGAATTAATAGAGTACGGGGCATTCTCAGATTTATATGTAAGAAATATTTCTGAAATTCATTTGATAGATTTTCTAAGGTAATGAATGATTGATCTGAGTCAGATCTCGCTTTACGTGGCATTGTCAATGTGTAATAGCAGGTCCACTTTTGTGAAGACATTATGCAGCGCTGATGTCACATTATTCAAACTCAATACAGGCATTGCCTGAATTAAAAATGAAAAGTAACTTTTTGTTGGGAATGAATATGTGATGTGTCCCACCGAGGATAGAATTGATTTTCTGTGAGTTCTTTGGTACTTTGATATCAGGTGGCCAAATGGTACAACACTATAATATGACATTCCTGTCCTTGATGAATACCAGAAAACAGCACTAGCTGTTGATATTTCACGTAAGTGCTTTCTTGTGGGTAAATCAGTGACATTTCCTCTTCAACATTTCTGATTAAGTGCAATACTACAATATCATGCTGAGGCCATATTTTGATTTGCTGCCACATATCCTCGCCACCAATTGCTCTTTCTGGTAAATACAGCAGTGGGCTTTCTTGCTGGATTGTTCTTAGAACACCTATCGATAAAAGAAGAAAAATATTAAGATGTTTCCTTTTCAAAATGGATCATAATGTGATAGAGGACCTAATGTACAAGTAAAGCTGCTGCAGTTTGGAATTGACAGGTAGCTTTTTCAGAAATGTCTAACAACAGAGTCCTAGCTCTCTGAAGGTCTTTTGCCCGTACTGCCACTATTCATACTCAATAGAGCACCACCCTTTGTTAAAATGGTAAGTGCTTTTCTGTTGGGGTAGGAATATGTGACCACACCCAGGAAGCAGAACAGATCTTCTTACAGTTCTTTAAACGTTTGAATATCAGGTGGCCTAAATTGATCCATTAGTAGAAGTGATTTCTGTCATGATGAGTACGCAACAGTAGGCACTAGCTGGCTATTTCAAGTAAGTGCTTTTGTTGGGTACAAATCAGAGCTATTCCTCTTTGACATTTCATGGCAGCAGCAGTAAACTACAATCAAGCTGGTGTCGATACCAAATTTCAGCCTCATGAGCACTATGTATCTTAAATAATGCTTTATGTTGGGCCAAATCCTGCTCAGACATTCTTCACTCTCAATGTATCATTTATAACTGTGTCCAATGACAAATGTTACTCCATAGTCCCAAGATGTGGTGCATTTAAAATTGAACTATTGAGCTGGGGATGGTTTCTTTTACTCAACAAGATACTTTGATTTGGTGCACACTATCATACTCCCAAATGCACTTTCTGGTAGCGTAGTACTTCCTTGTTAGGGTATGGATATGGAAAACACCAACGAATAACCAGAAACACAGAAGCATCTCAAGATATTTCCTTTCTCATTTCCTTTCTGTTATAGACCAGACCCTATTCTAAAAGTAAAAACTGCTACAGTATCTGCTAAATGTAGTTTCTTATTGGGTAATTAAGTGTTACCATCAGATTGATATGGGGATCTGTTGTGTGAGATTTTACAGTACTGAAGGATCACCATCACATTGAGCTAATGCAATTTCATGGACAATGCTTCTGATGTCTGATGACACTGTGAAGAACAGGCTGTTCAAAATGTACCATTACCCTTTTAGTGACCTAAGTTTATCTACTACTAAACGTGCGCAGGAAGGCATCCATTCTTTAGTACATCTCCAAACCCCAAAAGAGAGACATTGCCTAAAATAAATGAACATTTTTCATGTCTTATTGAGACTCTGACTCTGAAGATTGCCGATCTCAGTGACACAAAGTTTATTATGCTTTTTATCCAATGACATAAGCGGCACACAATTTCAAGTATCTATAGGTCCCTAGAGGCTGTGTTTTGATATTAAGTAAGTTAATAATTTAGGTTATATTTTTAAAGTTATTCTAGTAACAATTTGAAATAAATCAATACAAATTAAATGTCTTTTGACATCTCACGTACCTCTAATCCTGTGAGCAGATCAGGGCCTTGAGAGTGCAGCTGAAGCTGTAAGTGGTGAGAAAAAAGGAGGACACCAACTGCTAGCTGATCAGTTGAAGGTGTAGTGGTAAGAAAAATGAGAGGGACTGCCAACTGATCATTGTAGATGAAGGCCCTATAGTAGTTCTGCTATAAAACAAGGACCTCAGATAAAGTTGGAACAACAGAGGTCATGGTACACTTTCCTCAAGAGAGTGCAGAGACATTTGAAAAAATAGAAGAGAAATTGTCTGAGGCCAAAGTAAGTTTCTGGCATGTGTTATAGACACAGGCACTAACTGTTCAAGTTCCAGTAAATGGTTTCTGATGCACAGATCAGGGCAAGTTTCTTTTAGAATTTGGTCACCTGAAATGAACAACAATATCAATAAAAGAATATACTCCAGTTTCATCTTGACATCCTCAGCACAAACAGTAAATGCTTTATGTGAAACTCTATGAAATTCTTCTCATTTAAAGCATTATATGTTCCATATCAAATATTATATCATAAGTGCTGCATAGTCTAAAAGATTGTATAAAAATTCAAACTCGGTTAGGACTAAATAAGGATATCAACCAAAAATGAAAGGGTTTCAAAATATGGTAAATGAATAAATGAATGTGTCCCCGAAGATAAGAATTGATTTTCCGGAGGTTTCTTTGATACTTTGACTATCAGATTGGCCTAAATTGGTACAACACTATAAGTATGACTTTCCGGTCACTTGATGAATTCTGCAACAGAAGGCACAAGCTGTTGTTATTTCACGTAAGAGCTTTCTTGTTGGGGAACAAATCAGTGTCATTTCTTTAACATTTCTGATCAAGTGCAATAAACTACAATATCATGCTGGTGAGATGCACACCAGGCTTCATCCTGACATAAGCACTATATATACTTTCAATACCATTTGAGCTTCATATTGGGCTTAACCCTGCTAATAATCTTCACTCTTGAAATGTCCACATCAACAACCTTTGCAATCAAGGACAGATGTTTTATTGCTAGCTGTCCTGAGATGTGTAGCACATTTTAAAATTCCAAAACTTAGTGGGGAGAGGGTTAATTTCTTTTAATCAACAAGATATTTTGATTTGCTGCCACAATATCCATACGCCACCAATTGCTCTTTCTGGTAAGTAAAGCAGTAAGTGCTTTCTTGCTGGATTGTTTCTTTGCGGAACATACCTATCGATAAAAAAAAAGAGAAAGAAAAAGAATATTAAGATGTTTCCTTTTTCAAAATGGATCATGTGTGATAGAGGGAGCCCTAGTGTACAAGTAAAAGCTGGTGCAGTTTTGGAATTGAAGAAGAAACAGGTAGCTTTTTCAGAAATGTGTAACAACAGAGTCCTATTTCTCTGAAGGTCTTTTGCCGTACTGCTGCCACTTTATTCATACTCCAATAGAGGCACTACCTGTGTTAAAATTAGTAAGTGCTTTTTTGTTGGGGTAGGAATATGTGTATGTGACCCACTGAGGAAAGCTGAACAGATCTTCTTAACGGTTTCTTTAAAACTTTGAATATCAGGTGGCCTAAATTGATCCATTAGTAGAAGTATGATTTCTGTCCCTTGATGAGTACTGCAACAGTAGGCACTAGCTGTTTTTATTTCAAGTAAGTGCTTCCTTGTTGGGGTACAAATCAGAGCTATTTCTTCTTTCTGCATTTCATGGCAACGGCAGTAAACTACAATATCAAGCTGTGGTGATCGATACCAGGTTTCAGCCTGACATGAGCACTATGCTTATCTTCAAAACAGTAAGTGCTTTATGTTGGGGCAAATCCTGCTAGAGAATTCTTCTCATTTAAAGCATTAGCATATATAACATATATGTTCCATATCAAATATTATATCCTTGGTGCTGCCATAGTCTAGAAAGATTGTATAAAAATTCAAACTCGGCTAGGAGTAAATGAATATGTAGCTATTTATAGCTTAATAACACTGAAAGGGTTTCAAAATGCCATGTGCAAGAATATGGTATGAATATGTGAATGTGACCCACCGAGGATAGAGGAATTGATTTTCTGTAGGGTTTCTTTGGTACTTTGACTATCAGGTGGCTTAAATTGGTACAACACTATAAGTATGACATTCCTGTCACTTGATGAATACTGCAAAAGCAGGCACTAGCTGTTGATATTTCACGTAAGTGCTTTCTTGTTGGGGTAGAAATCAGTGTCATTTCCTCTTTAACATTTCTGATCAAGTGCAATAAACTACAATATCATGCTGGGGATGCCATATTTTGATTTGCTGCCACAATATCCATACGCCATCAATTGCTCTTTCTGGTCAGTAAAGCAGTAAGTGCTTTCTTGCTGGATTGTGGCTTTGCGGAACACACCTATCGATAAAAAAAGAGAAAGAAAAAGAATGTTAAGATGTTTCCTTTTCAAAATGGATCATGTGTGATAGAGGAGCCCTAGTGTACAAGTAAAAGCTGGTGCAGTTTTGGAATTGAAGAAGAAACAGGTAGCTTTTTCAGAAATGTGTAACAACAGAGTCCTATTTCTCTGAAGGTCTTTTGCCAGTACTGCTGCCACTTTATTCATACTCCAATAGAGGCACTACCTGTGTTAAAATTAGTAAGTGCTTTTTGTTGGGGTAGGAATATGTGTATGTGACCCACTGAGGAAAGCTGAACAGATCTTCTTAACGGTTTCTTTAAAACTTTGAATATCAGGTGGCCTAAATTGATCCAGTAGTAGAAGTATGATTTCTGTCCCTTGTGAGTACTGCAACAGTAGGCACTAGCTGTTTTATTTCAAGTAAGTGCTTCCTTGTTGGGGTACAAATCAGAGCTATTTCTTCTTTCTGCATTTCATGGCAACGGCAGTAAACTACAATATCAAGCTGTGGTGATCCATACCAGGTTTCAGCCTGACATGAGCACTATGCTTATCTTCAAATCAGTAAGTGCTTTATGTTGGGGCAAATCCTGCTCAGACATTCTTCACTCTCGAAAATGTATCCATTTATAACTGTGTCCAATGACAAATGTTACATGGCTACTTGTCCCAAGATGTGAGGTGCATTTCAAAATTGTACTACTGAGCTGGGGATGGATTTCTTTTACTCAACAAGATACTTTGATTTGGTGCCACACTATCCATACTCCACCAAATGCACTTTCTGGTAACTAAAGCAGTAAGTGCTTTCTTGTTGGGGTATGGATACGTGGAAAACACCCACGAATAACAAAACAGAAACACAGAAGCATCTCAAGATATTTCCTTTCTCATTCCTTTCTGTGTGATAGACGGAGCCCTATTCTACAAGTAAAGACTGCTACAGTGTCTGCTAAAATTAGCCAGTATTTTCTTATTGGGTAAGATTAACTGTTACCAGTCAGGTTGATATGGGGGATCTGTTGTGTATTAGATTTTTTACAGTGCTGAAGGATCACCATCACATAGGTATGCTCATGCAATTTCTGTAGCCCATGCTTCTGATATCTGATGAGCACTGTGAAGAACAGGCTGTTAAAAATGATACCATTGTTTCCCTTATTAGTGACCTAAGTTTATCTGCTATTTATATGCAAGATGATATTTTTAGGAAGGCATCCATTCTTTTGTGTACATTTCCAAACCAGAAAAGAGAAATTGCCTTTCCTAAAAATTAGTGAGAGCATTTCTTTCTGTGTCTTATTGATAGAATCTGACTCACTGAAGATTGCTGATCTCAGTGACATAATGTTTATTATGCTTTTACTATCCAGTGACATAAACGGCACACAATTTCAAAGTATCTATCGGTCCATAGATTTGTGTTTTGATATTAAGTAGAGATTAATAATTCAGGTTATATTTTTGTAAAGTTATTCTGAGTAACAATTTGAAATAAATCACTACAAATTAAATGTCTTTTGACATCATCACATTACCTCTAATCCTGTGAGCAGATTAGAGGCCCTTGAGAGTGCAGTTGAAGCTGTAAAGTGGTGAGAAAAATGGGAGGGACTACCAACTGCTAGCTGATCAGTTGAAGGTGTAAAGTGGTGAGAAAAGTGGGAGGGACTACCAACTGCCAGCTGATCATTGTAGAATGAAGAGGCCCTATAAGTAGTTCTGCTATAAAACAAGGACCTCAGATCAGTTGGAACACCAACAAGGTCATGAAGGTACACTTTCCTCAAGAGAGACTGCTGAGACATTTTGAAGAAATGAATTTGAAGAGAAATTGTCTGAGGCCAAAGTAAGTTTCTGGCATGTGTTGAGTATTGTAAGACAGGGCACTAGCTGTTCAAGTTTCCAGTAAATGGTTTCTTGCTGTTGTACAGATCAGAGGCAAAGTTTCTTTTAGAAATTTGGTCACCTGAAATGAACAACAATTTCAAAATGAGGGAATATACTCCAGTTTTCATCTTGACATGCTGAGCTACAAAACAGTAAATGCTTTATGTTGGGGAAACTTTGCTAGAGAATTCTTCTCATTTAAAGCATTAGCATATATAACATATATGTTCCATATCAAATATTATATCCTTGGTGCTGCCATAGTCTAGAAAGATTGTATAAAAATTCAAACTCGGCTAGGAGTAAATGAATATGTAGCTATTTATAGCTTAATAACACTGAAAGGGTTTCAAAATGCCATGTGCAAGAATATGGTATGAATATGTGAATGTGTCCCACCGAGGATAGAGGAATTGATTTTCTGTAGGGTTTCTTTGGTACTTTGACTATCAGGTGGCTTAAATTGGTACAACACTATAAGTATGACATTCCTGTCACTTGATGAATACTGCAAAAGCAGGCACTAGCTGTTGATATTTCACGTAAGTGCTTTCTTGTTGGGGTAGAAATCAGTGTCATTTCCTCTTTAACATTTCTGATCAAGTGCAATAAACTACAATATCATGCTGGGGATGCCATATTTTGATTTGCTGCCACAATATCCATACGCCATCAATTGCTCTTTCTGGTCAGTAAAGCAGTAAGTGCTTTCTTGCTGGATTGTGGCTTTATGGAACACACCTATCGATAAAAAAAGAGAAAGAAAAAGAATGTTAAGATGTTTCCTTTTTCAAAATGGATCATGTGTGATAGAGGGAGCCCTAGTGTACAAGTAAAAGCTGGTGCAGTTTTGGAATTGAAGAAGAAACAGGTAGCTTTTTCAGAAATGTGTAACCACTGAGTCCTATTTCTCTGAAGGTCTTTTGCCGTACAGCTGCCACTTTATTCATACTACAATAGAGGCACTACCTGTGTTAAAATTAGTAAGTGCTTTTTTGTTGGGGTAGGAATATGTGTATGTGACCCACTGAGGAAAGCTGAACAGATCTTCTTAACGGTTTCTTTAAAACTTTGAATATCAGGTGGCCTAAATTGATCCAGTAGTAGAAGTATGATTTCTGTCCCTTGATGAGTACTGCAACAGTAGGCACTAGCTGTTTTTATTTCAAGTAAGTGCTTCCTTGTTGGGGTACAAATCAGAGCTATTTCTTCTTTCTGCATTTCATGGCAACGGCAGTAAACTACAATATCAAGCTGTGGTGATCCATACCAGGTTTCAGCCTGACATAAGCACTATGCTTATCTTCAAAACAGTAAGTGCTTTATGTTGGGGAAAATCCTGCTCAGACATTCTTCACTCTCGAAAATGTATCCATCTATAACTGTGTCCAATGACAAATGTTACATCGCTACTTGTCCCAAGATGTGAGGTGCATTTCAAAATTGTACTACTGAGCTGGGGATGGATTTCTTTTACTCAACAAGATACTTTGATTTGGTGCCACACTATCCATACTCCACCAAATGCACTTTCTGGTAACTAAAGCAGTAAGTGCTTTCTTGTTGGGGTATGGATACGTGGAAAACACCCAGAATAACAAAACAGAAACACAGAAGCATCTCAAGATATTTCCTTTCTCATTCCTTTCTGTGTGATAGACGGAGCCCTATTCTACAAGTAAAGACTGCTACAGTGTCTGCTAAAATTAGCCAGTATTTTCTTATTGGGTAAGATTAAGTGTTACCAGTCAGATGGATATGGGGGATCTGTTGTGCATTAGATTTTTTACAGTGCTGAAGGATCAATATCACATTGGTATGCTCATGCAATTTCTGTAGCCCATGCTTCTGATGTCTGATGAGCACTGTGAAGAACAGGCTTTTCAAAATGTTACCATTGTTTCCCTTTTTAGTGACCTAAGTTTATCTGCTATTTATATGCTAGATGATACTTTTAGGAAGGCATCCATTCTTTTGCGTACATCTCCAAACCCCAAAAGAGACATTGCCTTTCCTAAAAATTAGTGAGAGCATTTTTTTCTGTGTCTTATTGAGAGACTCTGACTCACTGAAGATTGCTGATCTCAGTGACATAAAGTTTATTATGCTTTTACTATCCAGTGACATAAGCGGCACACAATTTCAAAGTATCTATCGGTCCCTAGAGCTGTGTTTTGATATTAAGTAGAGATTAATAATTTAGGTTATATTTTTATAAAGTTATTCTGAGTAACAATTTGAAATAAATCAGTACAAATTAAATGTCTTTTGACATCTCCACATTACCTCTAATCCTGTGAGCAGATTAGAGGCCCTTGAGAGTGCAGTTGAAGCTGTAAAGTGGTGAGAAAATGGAGGGACAACCAACTGCTAGCTGATCAGTTGAAGGTGTAAAGTGGTGAGAAAAGTGGAGGGACTACCAACTGCCAGCTGATCATTGTAGAATGAAGAGGCCCTATAAGTAGTTCTGCTATAAAACAAGGACCTCAGATCAGTTGGAACACCAACAAGGTCATGAAGGTACACTTTCCTCAAGAGAGACTGCTGAGACATTTTGAAGAAATGAATTTGAAGAAAAATTGTCTGAGGCCAAAGTAAGTTTCTGGCATGTGTTGAGTATTGTAAGACAGGGCACTAGCTGTTCAAGTTTCCAGTAAATGGTTTCTTGTTGTTGTACAGATCAGAGGCAAAGTTTCTTTTAGAAATTTGGTCACCTGAAATGAACAAAATTTTAAAACGAGGGAATCTACTCCAGTTTTCATCTTGACATGCTGAGCTACAAAACAGTAAATGCTTTATGTTGGGAAACTAGCTACAGAATTCTTCTCATTTAAAGCATTAGCATATATGTTCCATATCAAATATTATATCCTTGGTGCTGCCGTAGACTAGAAAGATTGTGTAAAAATTAAAACTCGGCTAGGAGAAAATGAAGATGTAGCTATGTATAGCTTAATAACACTGAAAGGGTTTCAAAATGCCATGTGCAAGAATATGGTATGAATATGTGAATGTGTCCCACCGAGGAAAGAGGAATTGATTTTCTGTAGGGTTTCTTTGGTACGTTGACTATCAGGTGGCTTAAATTGGTACAACACTATAAGTATGACATTCCTGTCACTTGATGAATACTGCAAAAGCAGGCACTAGCTGTTGATATTTCACGTAAGTGCTTTCTTGTTGGGGTACAAATCAGTGTCATTTCCTCTTTAACATTTCTGATCAAGTTCAATAAACTACAATATCATGCTGGGGAGGCCATATTTTGATTTGCTGCCTCAATATCCATACGCCACGAGTTGCGCTTTCTGGTAAGTAAAGCAGTAAGTGCTTTCTTGCTGGATTGTGGCTTTGCGGAACACACCTAACGATAAAAAAAGAGAAAGAAAAAGAATATTAAGATGTTTCCTTTTTCAAAATGGATCATGTGTGATAGAGGGAGCCCTAGTGTACATGTAAAATCTGGTGCAGTTTTGGAATTGAAGAAGAAACAGGTAGCTTTTTTCAAAATGTGAACAACAGAGTCCTATTTCTCTGAAGGTCTTTTTGCCGCATTGCTGCTGCCTCTTTTTCATACTCAATAGAGGCACTACCTGTGTTAAAATTAGTAAGTGCTTTTTTGTTGGGGTAGGAATATGTGTATGTGACCCACTGAGGAAAGCCGAACAGATCTTCTTAACGGTTTCTTTAAAACTTTGAATATCAGGTGGCCTAAATTGATCCATTAGTAGAAGTATGATTTCTGTCCCTTGATGAGTACTGCAACAGTAGGCACTAGCTTTTTTATTTCAAGTAAGTGCTTCCTTGTTGGGGTACAAATCAGAGCTATTTCCTCTTTCTGCATTTCATGGCAACGGCAGTAAACTACAATATCAAGCTGTGGTGATCGATACCAGATTTCAGCCTGTCATGAGCACTATGCTTATCTTCAAAACAGTAAGTGCTTTATGTTGGGGCAAATCCTGCTTAGACATTCTTCACTCTCGAAAATGTATCCATTTATAACTGTGTCCAATGACAAATGTTACATGGCTACTAGTCCCAAGATGTGAGGTGCATTTCAAAATTGAACTATTGAGCTGGGGATGGTTTCTTTTACTCAACAAGATACTTTGATTTGGTGTTACACTATCCATACTCCACCAAATGCACTTTCTGGTAACTAAAGCAGTAAGTGCTTTCTTGTTGGGGTATGGATACGTGGAAAACACCCACGAATAACAAAACAGAAACACAGAAGCATCTCAAGATATTTCTCATTCCTTTCTGTGTGATAGACGGAGCCCTATTCTTCAAGTAAAGACTGCTACAGTGTCTGCTAAAATTAGCCAGTATTTTCTTATTGGGTAAGATTAAGTGTTACCAGTCAGATTGATATGGGGGATCTGTTGTGTATTAGATTTTTTACAGTGCTGAAGGATCACCATCACATTGGTATGCTCATGCAATTTCTGTAGACCATGCTACTGATCTCTGATGAGCACTGTGAAGAACAGGCTGTTTAAAATGTTACCATTGTTACCCTTTTTAGTGACCTAAGTTTATCTGCTATTTATATGCTAAACGATACTTTTAGGAAGGCATCCATTCTTTTGCGTACATCTCCAAACCCCAAAAGAGACTTTGCCTTTCCTAAAAATTAGTGAGAGCATTTTTTTCTGTGTCTTATTGAGAGACTCTGACTCTCTGAAGATTGCTGATCTCAGTGACATAAAGTTTATTATGCTTTTACTATCCAGTGACATAAGCGGCACACAATTTCAAAGTATCTATCGGTCCCTAGAGCTGTGTTTTGATATTAAGTAGAGATTAATAATTTAGGTTATATTTTTATAAAGTTATTCTGAGTAACAATTTGAAATAAATCAGTACAAATTAAATGTCTTTTGACATCTCCACATTACCTCTAATCCTGTGAGCAGATTAGAGGCCCTTGAGAGTGCAGCTGAAGCTGTAAAGTGGTGAGAAAAATGGGAGGGACTACCAACTGCTAGCTGATCAGTTGAAGGTGTAAGTGGTAAGAAAAGTGGGAGGGACTACTAACTGCCAGCTGATCATTGTAGAATGAAGAGGCCCTATAAGTAGTTCTGCTATAAAGCAAGGACCTCAGATAAGTTGGAACAGCAAGAAGGTCATGAAGGTACACTTTCCTCAAGAGAGACTGCTGAGACATTTTGAAGAAATGAATTTGAAGAGAAATTGTCTGAGGCCAAAGTAAGTTTCTGGCATGTGTTGAGTATTGTAAGACAGGGCACTAGCTGTTCAAGTTTCCAGTAAATGGTTTCTTGTTGTGTACAGATCAGAGGCAAAGTTTCTTTTAGAAATTTGGTCACCTGAAATGAACAACAATATCAAAATGAGGGAATATACTCCAGTTTTCATCTTGACATGCTGAGCTACAAAACAGTAAATGCTTTATGTTGGGGAAACTCTGCTAGAGAATTCTTCTCATTTAAAGCATTAGCATATATGTTCCATATCAAATATTATATCCTTGGTGCTGCCATAGTCTAGAAAGATTGTATAAAAATTCAAACTCGGTTAGGAGTAAATGAAGATGTAGCTATTTATAGCTTAATAACACTGAAAGGGTTTCAAGATGCCATGTGCAAGAATATGGTATGAATATGTGAATGTGTCCCACTGAAGATAGAGGAATTGATTTTCTGTAGGGTTTCTTTGATACTTTGACTATCAGGTGGCCTAAATTGGTACAACACTATAAGTATGACTTTCCGGTCACTTGATGAATTCTGCAACAGAAGGCACAAGCTGTTGTTATTTCACGTAAGAGCTTTCTTGTTGGGGAACAAATCAGTGTCATTTCTTTAACATTTCTGATCAAGTGCAATAAACTACAATATCATGCTGGTGAGATGCACACCAGGCTTCATCCTGACATAAGCACTATATATACTTTCAATACCATTTGAGCTTCATATTGGGCTTAACCCTGCTAATAATCTTCACTCTTGAAATGTCCACATCAACAACCATTGCAATCAAGGACAGATGTTTTATTGCTAGCTGTCCTGAGATGTAGCATTTTAAAATTCCAAAACTTACTGGGGAGAGGGTTAATTTCTTTTAATCAACAAGATATTTTGATTTGCTGCCACAATATCCATACGCCACCAATTGCTCTTTCTGGTAAGTAAAGCAGTAAGTGCTTTCTTGCTGGATTGTTTCTTTGTGGAACATACCTATCGATAAAAAAAGAGAAAGAAAAAGAATATTAAGTTGTTTCCTTTTTCAAAATGGATCATGTGTGATAGAGGGAGCCCTAGTGTACAAGTAAAAGCTGGTGCAGTTTTGGAATTGAAGAAGAAACAGGTAGCTTTTTCAGAAATGTGTAACAACAGAGTCCTATTTCTCTGAAGGTCTTTTGCCGTACTGCTGCCACTTTATTCATACTCCAATAGAGGCACTACCTGTGTTAAAATTAGTAAGTGCTTTTTTGTTGGGGTAGGAATATGTGTATGTGACCCACTGAGGAAAGCTGAACAGATCTTCTTAACGGTTTCTTTAAAACTTTGAATATCAGGTGGCCTAAATTGATCCATTAGTAGAAGTATGATTTCTGTCCCTTGATGAGTACTGCAACAGTAGGCACTAGCCGTTTTTATTTCATGTAAGTGCTTCCTTGTTGGGGTACAAATCAGAGCTGTGTCTTCTTTCTGCATTTCATGGCAACGGCAGTAAACTACAATATCAAGCTGTGGTGATCGATACCAGGTTTCAGCCTGACGTGAGCACTATGCTTATCTTCAAAACAGTAAGTGCTTTATGTTGGGGCAAATCCTGCTCAGACATTCTTCACTCTCGAAAATGTATCCATTTATAACTGTGTCCAATGACAAATGTTAGATGACTACTTGTCCCAAGATGTGAGGTGCATTTCAAAATTCTACTACTGAGCCGGGGATCGATTTCTTTTACTCAACAAGATACTTTGATTTGGTGCCACACTATCCATACTCCACCAAATGCACTTTCTGGTAACTAAAGCAGTAAGTGCTTTCTTGTTGAGGTATGGATACGTGGAAAACACCCATGAATAACAAAACAGAAACACAGAAGCATCTCAAGATATTTCCTTTCTCATTCTTTTCTGTGTGATAGACGGAGCCCTATTCTACAAGTAAAGACTGCTACAGTGTCTGCTAAAATTAGCCAGTATTTTCTTATTGGGTAAGATTAAGTGTTACCAGTCAGATTGATATGGGGGATCTGTTGTGTATTAGATTTTTTACAGTGCTGAAGGATCACCATCACATTGGTATGCTCATGCAATTTCTGTAGCCCATGCTTCTGATGTCTGATGAGCACTGTGAAGAACAGGCTGTTCAAAATGTTACCATTGTTTCCCCTTTTAGTGACCAAGCTTATCTCGTTATTTATATGCTAGATGATTTTTAGGAAGGCATCTATTCTTTGCTACAAGACATCTCAAACCAGAAAAGAGAAATTGCCTTTCCTAAAAATTATTGAGAGCATTTTTTTCTGTGTCTTATTGAGAGACTCTGACTCACTGAAGATTGCTGATCTCAGTGACATAACGTTTATTATGCTTTTACTATCCAGTGACATAAACGGCACACAATTTCAAAGTATCTATCGGTCCCTAGAGCTGTGCTTTGATATTAAGTAGAGATTAATAATTCAGGTTATATTTTTGTAAAGTTATTCTGAGTAACAATTTGAAATAAATCACTACAAATTAAATGTCTTTTGACATCATCACATTACCTCTAATCCTGTGAGCAGATTAGAGGCCCTTGAGAGTGCAGTTGAAGCTATTGTGCGGTGAGAAAGTTGAGGACTACCAACTGCTAGCTGATCAGTTGAAGGTGTATGGTGTAGTGGGAGGACTACTAACTGCCAGTTGATCATTGTAGAATGAAGAGGCCTCTATAAGTAGTTCTGCTATAAAGCAAGGACCTCAGATAAGTTGGAACAGCAAGAAGGTCATGAAGGTACACTTTCCTCAAGAGAGACTGCTGAGACATTTTGAAGAAATGAATTTGAAGAGAAATTGTCTGAGGCCAAAGTAAGTTTCCGGCATGTGTTGAGTATTGTAAGACAGGGCACTAGCTGTTCAAGTTTCCAGTAAATGGTTTCTTGTTGTTGTACAGATCAGAGGCAAAGTTTCTTTTAGAAATTTGGTCACCTGAAATGAACAACAATATCAAAATGAGGGAATATACTCCAGTTTTCATCTTGACATGCTGAGCTACAAAACAGTAAATGCTTTATGTTGGGGAAACTCTGCTAGAGAATTCTTCTCATTTAAAGCATTAGCATATATGTTCCATATCAAATATTATATCCTTGGTGCTGCCATAGTCTAGAAAGATTGTATAAAAATTCAAACTCGGTTAGGAGTAAATGAAGATGTAGCTATTTATAGCTTAATAACACTGAAAGGGTTTCAAGATGCCAAGTGCAAGAATATGGTATGAATATGTGAATGTGTCCCACCGAAGATAGAGGAATTGATTTTCTGTAGGGTTTCTTTGATACTTTGACTATCAGGTGGCCTAAATTGGTACAACACTATAAGTATGACTTTCCGTCACTTGATGAATTCTGCAACAGAAGGCACTAGCTGTTGTTATTTCACATAAGAGCTTTCTTGTTGGGGAACAAATCAGTGTCATTTCTTTAACATTTCTGACCAAGTGCAATAAAACTATAATATCATGCTGGTGAGATGCACACCAGGCTTCATCCTGACATAAGCACTATATATACTACTCAATACCATTTGAGCTTCATATTGGGCTTAACCTGCAAATCTTCACTCTTGAAATGTCCACATCAACAACTATTGCAATCAAGGACAGATGTTTTATTGCTAGCTGTCCTGAGATGTGTAGCGATTTTAAATTCCAAAACTTACTGGGAGAGGTTAATTTCTTTTAATCAACAAGATATTTTGATTTACTGCTGCCAATATCCATACGCCACCAATTGTCTTTTC
The DNA here is from genome assembly GCA_016271365.2 of Neoceratodus forsteri. NCBI lineage: Eukaryota > Metazoa > Chordata > Ceratodontiformes > Ceratodontidae > Neoceratodus > Neoceratodus forsteri. The sequence continues at coordinate 7,639,461 of CM028129.1, forward strand.
TGGTAAGTAAAGCAGTAAGTGCTTTTGCTGGATTGTTTCTTTGTGAACATACTTTATCGATAAAAAGAGAAAGAAAAAGAATATTATTAAGTTGTTTCCTTTTCAAAATGGATCATGTGTGATAGAGGGAGCCCTAGTGTACAAGTAAAAGCTGGTGCAGTTTTGGAATTGAAGAAGAAACAGGTAGCTTTTTCAGAAATGTGTAACAACAGAGTCCTATTTTCTGAAGGTCTTTTTGTCGTACTTCAAGGCCACTTTATTCATACATCCAATAGGGCACTACCTGTGTTAAAATTAGTAGTGCTTTTTGTTGTGGGTAGGAATATGTATGTGACCCACTGAGAGAGCTTGAACAGATCTTCTTAACGGTTTCTTTAAAACTTTGAATATCAGGTGGCCTAAATTGATCCATTAGTAGAAGTATGATTTCTGTCCCTTGATGAGTACTGCAACAGTAGGCACTAGCTGCTTTTATTTCATGTGAGTGCTTCCTTGTTGGGGTACAAATCAGGAGCTGTGTCTTTTCTGCATTTCATGGCAACTAGCAGTAAACTACAATATCAAGCTGTGGTGATCGATACCAGTAGTTTCAGCCTGACGTGAGCACCATGTTTATCTTCAAAACAGTAAGTGCTTTATGTTGGGGCAACCTGCTCAGACATTCTTCACTCTCGAAAATAAAATTCATTTATAACTGTGTCCAATGACAAATGTTAGATGACTACTTGTCCCAAGATGTGAGGTGCATTTCAAAATTTACTACTGAGCTGGATCGATTTCTTTTACTCAACAAGATACTTTGATTTGGTGTTACACTATCCATACTCCACCAAATGCACTTTCTGGTAACTAAAGCAGTAAGTGCTTTCTTGTTGGGTATGGATACGTGAAACAACTTTTAACAATAAAACAGAAACACAGAAGCATCTCAAGATATTTCTTTCTATTCCTTTCTGTGTGATAGATGGAGCCCTATCTCTACAAGTAAAGACTGCTACAGTGTCTGCAAAGATTAGCCAGTATTTTCTTATTGGTAAGATTAAGTGTTACCAATTGATGGATGGGGATCTGTTGTTTAGATTTTTACAGTGCTGAAGGATCAATATCACATTGGTATGCTCATGCAATTTCTGTAGCCCATGCTTCTGATGTCTGATGAGCACTGTGAAGAACAGGCTTTTCAAAATGTTACCATTGTTTCCTTTTAGTGACCGAAGTTTATTTGCTGTTTATATGCTAGATGATACTTTTAGGAAGGCATCCATTCTTTGTGTGACATCTCCAAACCAGAAAAGAGAAATTGCCTTTCTTAAAATTATTGAGAGCATTTTTTTTCTGTGTCTGTCTATAGAATTACCACCTGTCCAGATTGCTGATCTCAGTGACATAACGCTTTTATTATGCTTTTACTATCCAGTGACATAAACGGTACATAATTTCAAAGTATCTATCGGTCCCTAGAGCTGTGTTTTGATATTAAGTAGAGATTAATAATTCAGGTTATATTTTGCAAAGTTATTCTTGAGTAACAATTTGAAATAAATCACTACAAATTAAATGTCTTTTGACATCATCACATTGCCTCTAATCCTGTGAGCAGATTAGAGGCCCTTGAGAGTGCAGTTGAAGCTGTAAAGTGGTGAGAAAATGGAGGACTACCAACTGCTAGCTGATCAGTTGAAGGTGCAAAGTGGTGAGAAAGTGAGGACTACCAACTGCCAGCTGATCATTGTAGAATGAAGAGCCCTATAAGTAGGTCTGCTGTAAAAACAAGGACCTCAGATCAGTTGGAACACAACAAGGTCATGAAGGTATACTTTCCTCAAGAGAGACTGCTGAGACATTTTGAAGAAATGAATTTGAAGAGAAATTGTCTGAGTCTTAAAGTAAGTTTCTGGCATGTGTTGAGTATTGTAAGACAGGGCGCTAGCTGTTCAAGTTTCCAGTAATGGTTTCTGCTGCTGTATCAGATCAGAGGCAAAGTTTCTTTTAGAAATTTGGTCACCTGAAATGAACAACAATTTCAAAATGAGGGAATATACTCCAGTTTTCATCTTGACATGATGAGCTACAAAACAGTAAATGCTTTATGTTTGGGAAACTCTGCTAGAGAATTCTTCTCATTTAAAGCATTAGCATATATAACATATATGTTCCATATCAAATATTATATCCTTGGTGCTGCCATAGTCTAGAAATATTGTATAAAAATTCAAACTCTGCTAGGAGTAAATGAAGATGTAGCTATTTATAGCTTAATAACACTGAAAGTGTTTCAAAATGCCATGTGCAAGAATATGGTTTGAATATGTGAATGTGTCCCACTGAAGATAGAGGAATTGATTTTCTGTAGGGTTTCATTGATACTTTGACTATCAGGTGGCCTAAATTGGTACAACACTATAAGTATGACATTCCGGTCACTTGATAAATACTGCAACAGAAGGCATTAGCTGTTGTTATTTCACGTAAGTGCTTTCTTGTTGGGGAACAAATCAGTGTCATTTCTTTAACATTTCTGATCAAGTGCAATAAACTACAATATCATGCTGGTGAGATGCACACCAGGCTTCATCCTGACAATAGCACTGTATATACTTTCAATACCATTTGAGCTACGTAATGGGTTTAACCCTGCTAATAATCTTCACTCTTGAAATGTCCACACAAACAACCTTTGCAATCAAGGACAGATGTTTTATAGCTAGCTGTCCTGAGATGTGTAGCGCATCTTAAAATTCCAAAACTTAGTGGGAGAGGTTAATTTCTTTTAATCAACAAGATACTTTAATTTATGCCACAATATCCATACGCCACCAATGCTCTTCTGGTAAGTAAAGCAGTAAGTGCTTTTTGTTGATTGTGTTTCTATGGAACACACCTATCAATAAAAAAGAGAAAGAAAAGAATGTTAAGATGTTTCCATTTTCAAAATGGACTGTGTATAGAGGAGTTCTAGTGTACAAGTAAAAGCTGGTGCAGTTTTGAAATTGAAGAAGGAAACAGGTAGCTTTTTCAGAAATGTGTGTAACAACAGAGTCCTATTTCTCTTGAAGGTCTTGCAGTACTGCTGCCACTTTTGTCCATATTCTAACAGAGGCACCACTCAACTTAAATTAGTAAGTGCTGGTTGGGGTAGGATATGTATGTGACCCACTGAGGAAAGCTGAACAGATTTTCTTAACGGTTTCTTTTAAACTTTGAATCATCAGGTGGTCAAATTGATCCAGTAGTAGAAGTATGATTTCTGTCCCTTGATGAGTACTGCAATAGTAGGCACTAGCTGTTTTTATTTCAAGTAAGTGCTTCCTTGTTGTGGCACAACTCAGGAGCTTTTTTTTTTCTGCATTTCATGGCAACGGCAAAACTACAATATCAAGTTGTGGTGATCCATACCAGGTTTCAGCCTGACATAAGCACTATGCTTATCTTCAAAACAGTAAGTGCTTTTATGTTGGGCAAATCCTGCTCAGACATTCTCACTCTCTCAAATGTATCCATCTGATAACTGTGTCCAATGACAAATGTTACATGTCTACTTGTCCCAAGATGTGAGGTATCAAAATTGTACTACTGAGCTGGGATGGATTTATTTTATCAACAAGATATTTGATTTAGTGCACAATATCCATACTCTACCAAATGCACTTTCTGGTAACTAAAGCAGTAAGTGCTTTCTTGTTGGGTATGGATACATGGAAAACACCAATTAACTAAACAGAAACACAGAAGCATCTCAAGATATTTCTTCTCATCTTTTTTCTGTGTTATAGACAGAGCCCTATTCTACAAGTAAAGACTGCTACAGTGTCTGCTAAAATTAGCCAGTATTTTCTCATTGGGAATAATTATGTTACCAGTCAGATTGATAAGGGGATCTGTTGTGTATTAGATTTTTATGTGCTGAAGGACTCATCACATTGGTATGTCTTATGCTATTTCTGTAGCCCATGCTTCTGATGTCTGATGAGCACTTTGAAGAACAGGCTGTTCAAAATGTTACCATTGTTTCCTGTTTAGTGACCTAAGTGTATTTGCTATTTATATGTTAGATGATACTTTAGAAGGCATCCATTCTTTTTATACATCTCCAAACCCCAAAAGAGACATTGCCTTTCCTAAAATTAGTGAGAGCATTTTTTCAGTGTTCTATTGAGAGACTCTGACTTACTGAAGATTGCTGTTCTCAGTGACTTGAAGTTTATTATGCTTTTACTATCCAGTGACATAAGCGCACACAATTTCAAAGTATCTATCGGTCCCTAGAGCTGTGTTTTGATATTAAGTAGATTAATAATTTAGGTTATATTTTTATAAAGTTATTCTGAGTAACAATTGAAATAAATCAGTACAAATTAAATGTCTTTTGATATTCTCATTACCTCTAATCCTGTGAGCAGATTAGAGGCCCTTGAGAGTGCAGTTGAAGCTGTAAAGTGGTGAGAAAATGGAGGGACTACCAACTTGCTAGCTAATCAGTTGAAGGTGTAAAGTGGGTGAGAAAGGGAGGGACTACCAACTGCCAGCTGGATCATTGAAGAATGAAGAGGCACTATAAGTAGTTCTGCTATGCAAGAACCTTAGATCAGTTGGAACACCAACAAGGTCATGAAGGCACACTTTCTCAAGAGATCTGCTGAGACATTTGAAGAAATGAATTTGAAGAGAAATTGTCTGAGTCCAAAGTAAGTTTCTGGCATGTGTTGAGTATTGTAAGACAGGGCACTAGCTGTTCAAGTTTCCAGTAAATGGTTTCTTGTTGTAGTACAGATCAGAGGCAAAGTTTCTTTTAGAAATTTGGTCACCTGAAATGAATAACAATTTAAAAATGAGGGAATCCACTCCAGTTTTCATCTTGACATGCTGAGCTACAAAACAGTAAATGCTTTATGTTGGGAAAACTCTGCTAGAGAATTCTTCTCTATTTAAACATTAGTATATATGTTCCATATCAAATATTATATCCTTGGTGCTGTCAGAGACTAGAAAGATTGTGTAAAATTGAAACTCGCTAGGAGAAATGAAGATGTAGCTATGTATATAGCTTAATAACTCTGGTGGTTTCAAAATGCCATGTGCAAGAATATCAGTTGTAAGTTACCTACCAAAAGAAAAGGTCACTATTTTATGCTCTTGATTTCTGCTAATTCCTGTATGTTTAACTTCCTCTAAAAAATGAAAGCCTTTTCCTTCAATGAAAAGACTTGTACTTCAGGAATTAAAAGAAGTACGGGACATTCTCAGATTTATGATAGCAGAAATATTTCTGAAATTACTTGACAGATTTTCTATGTCATCGAATGAGTTGATCTGAGAGTTAAGATCTATCCACTTTACAGGCACATTACTATCCAATGTGCAATGGCAAGGTCCCACTTTGAAGACATTATGCAGCGCTGATGTCACATTATTCAAATCTCCAATACAGGCACTGCCTGAATTAAAATTGGTAAGTGCCTTTGTTGGGGTATGAATATGTGAATGTGTCCCACTGAGGATAGAGGATTTGATTTTCTGTTGGGTTTCTTTGGTACTTTGACTATCAGGTGGCTTAAATTGTACAATATTAGTATGACATTCCTGTCACTTATGAATACTGCAAAGCAGGCACTAGTTGTTGATATTTCACGTTATGTGCTTTCTTGGGTACAAATCAGTGTTATTTCCTTAACATTTCTTGATCAAGTGCATAAACTACAATATCATGCTGGGAGGCCATATTTTTGATTTGTTGCTAACTATCCATACGCCACCAGTTGCTCTTTCTGGTAAGTAAAGCAGTAAGTGCTTTCTTGTTGGATTGTGGCTTTATGGAACACACCTAACGTTAAAAAAAGAGAAAGAAAAAGAATATTAAGACGTTTTTCGAAATGGATCATGTGTGATAGAGGGAGTTCTAGTGTACAAGTAAAATCTGGTGCAGTTTTGAATTGAAGAAGAACTGTTAGCTTTTTCAGAAATGTGTAACAACAGAGTCCTATTTCTCTGAAGGTCTTTTGCTCATTGCTGCCACTTTATTCATACTTCAATAGAGGCACCACCTGTGTTAAAATTAGTAAGTGCTTTTTGTTGGGGTAGAATATGTATGTGACCACTGAGGAAAGCCTAACAGATCTTTCTTAACGCTTTTTAAACGCTGAATATCAGGTGCCTTAAATTGATGTATTAGTAGAAGTATGATTTCTGGTCCCTTGATGAGTACTGCAACAGTAGTACTAGCTGTTTTATTTCCGTAAGTGCTTCCTTGTTGGGGTACAAATCAGAGCAATTTCCTCTTCTGCATTTCATGGCACGGCAGTAAACTACAATATCAAGCTGTGGTGATCGATATTGATTTCGCCTGTCATGAGCACTATGCTTATCTTTCAAAACAGTAAGTGCTTTATGTTGGGGGCAATCCTGCTCAGACATTCTTCACTTCCTCAAAATGTATCCATTTACAACTGTGTCCAATGACAAATGTTACATGGCTACTAGTCCCAAGATGTGAGGTGTATTTCAAAATTGTACTATTGAGCTGGGGATGGATTTCTTTACTCAACAAGATACTTTGATTTGGTGTTATTCATTATCCATACTTCCACCAAATGCACTTTCTGGTAACTAAAGCAGTAAGTGCTTTCTTGTTGGGGTATGGATATGGAAAACACCAACGAATAATAAAACAGAAACACAGAAGCATCTCAAGATATTTCTTCTCATTCCTTTCTGTGTGATAGATGGAGCCCTTATTCTACAAGTAAAGACTGCTACAGTGTCTGCTAAAATTAGCCAGTATTTTCTTATTGGGTAAGATTATGTGTTACCAGTCAGATTGATATGGGGGATCTGTTGTGTATTAGATTTTTTACAGTGCTGAAGGATCACCATCACATTGGTATGCTCATGCAATTTCTGTAGCCCATGCTTCTGATGTCTGATGAGCACTGTGAAGAACAGGCTGTTCAAAATGTTACCATTGTTTCCCTTTTTAGTGACCTAAGTTTATCTGTTATTTATATGCTAAACGATACTTTTAGGAAGGCATCCATTCTTTTGCGTACATCTCCAAACCCCTAAAGAGACATTGCCTTTCCTAAAAACTAGTGAGAGTATTTTTTTTCTGTGTCTGAGATTCTGACTCTCTGAAGATTGCTGATCTCAGTGACATAAAGTTTATTATGTTTTTACTATCCAGTGACATAAGCGGCACATTTCAAAATATCTATCGTTCCTAGAGCTGTGTTTTGTTATTAAGTCGAGATTAATAATTTTGCTATATTTTATAAAGTTATTCTGAGGTAACAATTTGAAATAAATCAGTACAAATTAAATGTTTTTTGACATTTCACCTTACTTCTAATCCTGTGAGCAGATTAGAGGCTCTTGAGGTGTTATTGAAGCTGTAAAGTGGTGAGAAAAGGGAGGTACTACCAACTGCTAGCTGATCAGTTGAAGGTGGTAGTGGTAAGAAAATGTGAGGGACTACCAACTGCCAGCTGATCATTGTAGAATGAATAGGCCCTATAAGTAGTTTTGTTATAAAGCAAGGGACCTCAGATAAGTTGGAACACAAAGAAGGTCATGAAGGCATCTTTCTTAAGAGAGACTGCTGAGGAGTATGAAGAAATGAATTTGAAGAGAAATTGTATGAGGCCAAAGTAAGTTTCTGGCATGTGTTGAGTATTGTAAGACAGGGCACTAGCTGTTCAAGTTTCAGTAATGAGTTTTCTGTTGTTGTACAGATCAGAGGCAAAGTTTCTTTAGAAATTGGTCACCTGAAATGAACAACAATTCTTTAAATGAGGGAATATACTCCACTTTTCATCTTGACATGCTGAGCTACAAAACAGTAATGCTATATGTTGGGGAAACTCTGTAGAGAATTCTTCTCATTTAAAGTATTAGCATATATGTTCCATATCAAATATTATATCCTTGGTGCTGCCATGTCTAGAAAGATTGGTATAAAAATTCAAACTGGCTAGAATAAATCTAAGATATAGTTACTGTATAGTTTAATATCACTGAAAGGGTTTCAAAATGCCATGTGCAAGAATATCAGTTGTATTATCTCAATAAAACAAAAAGGGCACTATTTTATGTTTGATTTCTTCTAATTCCTGGTATGTTTACCTTCCTCTGAAAATCAAAGCCTGAAGCCTTCAACAAAAAGACTTGCACTCTTTGTGAATTAATAGAAGTGCGGGACATTCTCAGATTTTATGATAGCAGAAATATTTCTGAAATTCATTTGATAGATTTTCTAAGGTAATGAATGAGTTGGATCAGAGAGTCAAGATTCATCCGCTTACAGTGGCATATATCATCCAATGTGTAATGGCAAGGTCCTACTTTTGTGAAGACATTATGCAGTGCTGATGTCACATTATTCAACTCCAATACAGGCACCGCCTGAATTAAAATTAGTAAGTGCTTTTTTTGGGGTATGAATGTCGTGAATGTGTCCCACCGAGGGTAGAGGGAATTGATTTTCTGTAGGCTTTGTTATTACTTTGACTATCAGGTGGCTTAAATTGGTACAACACTAGAAGTATGACATTCCTGTCACTTGATAAATACTGCAAAAGCTGCACTAGCTGTTGTTATTTCAAGTAAGTGCGTTCTTGTTGGGGTACAAATCAGTGTCATTTCCTCTTAACATTTCTGATCATGCACAAACTACAATATCATGCTGGGGAGATGCACTATCCAGGCTTCATCCTGATTAGTATACTATATATACTTTCAATCACTATATGATTTATATAGGGTTTAATCCCTCATTCTTCTCCTTGAAATGTCCACATCAACAACTATTGCACGGCGATGATGTTTTATAGCTAGCTGTCCTGAGATGTGTAGCGATTTTAAAATTCAAACTAGTGGAGAGGGTAAATTCTTTAATCGACAATATATTATTTGCTGCCACAATATCCATACACCAATTGGTTTTTTCAGGTAAGTAAAGCAGTAAGTGCTTTCTTGTTGATTATGGCTGGACAATACACCTATCGATAAAAAGAGAAAGACAAAGAATGTTAAGATGTTTCCTTTCAAATGGATCATGTGTGATAGAGAGTCCTAGTGTACAAGTAAAAGCTGGTGCAGTTTTGAATTGAAGAAGAAAAGGTAGCTTTTTCAGAAATGTGTAACAACAGAGTATATTTCTCTGAATGTCTTTGTTGTACTTCTGCCACTATTCATACGCCAATAGAGGCACTACCTGTGTTAAAATTAGTAAGTGCTTTTTGTTGGGTAGAATATGTGTATGTGACCCACTGAGAAAGGTGAAAGATCTCATAGTGGTTTCTTTAGAACTTTGAATATCAGGTGGCCTAAATTGATCCATAGTAGTAGTATGATTTCTGTCCCTGATGAGTGCTGCAACAGTAGGTACTAGCCTTTTATTTTGGTAAGGCTTCCTTTTCGGGTACAAATCGAGCTATTTCTTCTTCTGCATTTCATGGCAATGCAGTAAATTAATATCAAGCTGTGGTGATCGATACCAGGTTTCAGCCTGATATGAGCACTATGCTTATCTTCAAAACAGTAAGTGCTTTGTTGGGGCATCCTGCTCAATACTTTTTCATTGCAATGTATCCATCTATACCTGTGTCCAATGACAAATGTTATCGCTACTTGTCCTAAGATGGAGGTGCATTTCAAAATTTAAACTGAGCTGGGATGGATTTCTTTTATACAAGATATTTTGATTTGTGCTTAATTATTCATATTCCACCAAATGCACTTTCGGTAACTAAAGCAGTAAGTGCTTTTGTTTGGGATGGATACTGGAACACCGATTTAATAACCAGAAATCTATAGAAGTATCTCAAGATGTTTTCTCATCTTTCGTGTGATAGATTTATTCTATTCTATAAGTAAAGACTGCTACAGTGTCTGCTAAAATTAGCCAGTATTTTCTTTATTGGGAAGATTAACTGTTACCAGTCAGTTGATATGGGGTATCTGTTGTATTAGATTTTACACTGGAAGGATCACCATCACATAGGTATGCTCATGCACTTGTAGCCCATGCTTCTGATGTCTGATGAGCACTTGAAGAACAGACTGTTAAAATGGTACCATTGTTTCTTTAGTGACCTAAGTTTATCTGCTATTATATGCTAGATGATATTTTAGAAGGCATCCATTCTTTGCGTAATCTCAAACCAGAAAAGAGAAATTGCTTCCTAAAAATTATTGAGAGCTTTTTTCTGTGTCTTATTGAGAGACTTGACTCACTGAAGATTGCTGATTCAGTGACATACTTATTATGCTTTTACTATCCAGCATAAACGGCACACTTTCAAAGTATCTATCGGTCCCTAGAGCTGTGCTTTGATATTGGGAGAGATTAATAATTCAGTTATATTTTTGTAGTTATTCTGAGTAACAATTTGAAATAAATCACTACAAATAAATTCTTTTGTCATTTATGTTACTCTAATCCGTGAGAGATTAGAGGCCCTTGAGAGTGCAGTTGAAGCTGTAAAGGGTGAGAAATGGAGGGACTTTCAACTGCTAGCTGATCAGTTGAAGGTGCAAAGTGGTGGAGAATGGGAGGACTACCAACTGCCAGCTGATCATTGAGAATGAAGAGGCCCTATAAGTAGGTCTGCTAAAAACAGGGCCTCAGATCAGTTGAATAGCAACAAGGTCATGAAGGTATACTTTCCTCAAGAGACTGTTGAGACATTTGAAGAAATGAATTTGAAGAGAAATTGTCTGAGGTCAGTAAGTTTCTGGCGTGGTGAGTATTGTAAGACAGGGCACTAGCTGTCAAGCCAGTAATGGTTTCGGTTGTACAGATCAGAGGCAAGTTTCTTTAGAAATTTGTCACCTGAATGAACAACACTTTAAATGCTTGCATACAATGACTTATATTAAGTACCAGGTTAATTCCTTTTGCTTACTATAAAATCTTTCCTTTTGCTTTTATATCTTACCCTTCCTTTTCTCATGTGTTTTTTTTTCCTTTTCATTTTGTTTTTCTCTGTTGTTTGTTTTTCCAGCCTTTCTTTTTTGGGGAAGGAGCCAGCTCTTTATTGATGTTATTCCATAGTTTTATAAGATTTGTAACTTATTATATTATAATTACAATTACTAATGATAATAATACAACTTATACAAGAGAAGAAGAAGAATCTGCATTTATATAGCGCTTTTCTTACAACCAAAGCGCTTTACAAGCAATGCTAGACTGGTAGTGAAGTGACTGAATGTGTGGTGGCAGCCATATCGCACATCATCACCCACACACAGCCTGGATAATTGCATGAACCGGCTTATGGGAAGGGGAATGTTGGCCAGGACACCGGGAATGTTCCCTACTCTTTGTGAAGAGTGCCCTGGGTTCATTTACTTCCACCTGGACACCCACCAGGATGGGTAGAAGGGACCTCGGTTTAATGTCTTATCTGAAGGACAGCACACCCCAGCAGTACAGCACTCCCCAATACTGCACTCAGATGCCAGCGATGTTTAGGTGCAAGTCCAATCCCAGTGTGGGGCGAGAACCCACGACCTTCTGGTCCAGAGGCGGATGTGCTACCAACTGAGCCACACTGACAAGAGGTACAGACCAGACAAAACACAAATATTCACTGTAGCATTCCTCTTTTACTGGGACCACTACAGTACAAGTACATACAAGTACATACAGACAAAAGCATTAAATACATTTTCATTTATATTGTATTATAACCTGCTTAGTCACCTAAGCTAACAGTTGTCAGTTATACTAAAAGTTATACTCACAACAGGTTTACACAGTGGGAAGCTCATGACATCATCATATCTGTATCTATGCAACACAGACTAATGTAAAACCTCTCTACTTAAATATACCTTTTGGTACCAACCTTTGCTTACTCAATACATTCTTTAAGGCAAGAAAAAAACATGTTTTCCACCAATATTTTATGACCTCATGACAGCTTCTATATGTGAGCCAAACATGTTTAACAGAAAATGTATTCATTCTCTGTTCCTTATCTCAAGACTGGAGTCAAGTTGTGCTGAACAACAAGTACAGCATAATAGAGTTGGAGATAAGACATGTTAAGACATGTCTGCTTAGAGTTTGAAACTCCACAGCTCTTTTCAGCTTACCAAGGTTAAATAATTTCAGTATATTTTCTGGTTTTCTATCTATTAAGGTGTTAACCCCTAGGTTGCATGCCTAGAGCTATAGCATAAAGCGTTATGCATTAAGCATCACAGTTTACATAATATATATGCATATAATAATATGCTCATACCCAACATTCCAAACCTCAAGACATTTGAGAAAAATAATTATCTCAGGTGTCTCACCTTATTACAGAGGTGTTATATGATACATTTGAGCCTGTATGCGAACCTGAGACAGTGTACGCTTAAACTTCCAATACATACAGCAACAGCATATAGCTAAGAAAAATTGCAAGCATAAAAACACTAGGAAAACAGTGCTGTTGGATGCTGGACATGTTTTGGATAAATAGCCACCAACCAATGGTTGGCAGATTATAAATGTATTTTCTGATAACATTACTATCCAAGTGCAAATGAATTAAATCTTTAGCCTTTTGGCCCAACGAAGTCCATATTTCAGGAGTTAGTGGTGGCATCTTGATCACTCTCAGCAGCACGGTGGTGTGGACATCTTTCAGGTAGGCCAACTCAGCCTGTATAGTTGTGATATTATGAAACACAGGCACAGATCATATGATGTAACCATGAATGATAGCAGTCAAATTAGGCTGAAAACAAATTCAATGACCTACACAGCCAGTATACTGTTATGCTTGTGCAACTGTGTTACTTAGGTTTTGGCCATTTGCACTCTGTTCCAGAGGAACTACCACCCTGTAGGAGTATCAAAGGCAAGGAACCCTCTAGAGTGTTTCATCCCAGAGGTGCTGTGGGAAGATTCCCTTGGCTAAAAGTACCTTAGGAAGGGTCACCAAAAAGGAAGTAGTAGTGTGAAGCATGAACGATCAGTAGTTGTGAGACATAGTAATAGATAAAGCATCAGGCTGCTTGAAATGCAATGGGATGTGTAGGTTATGCAATAGCATGAGTTTGATGGGTTGCGAGGGAATGAGGGAACTTCCTAAGAAGAGAAGGAACAGCAGGGACACCATCTTCCTCCATCCAACAGCAGATCCTGCCTACAGAAACTAAGGATCACTATGCTAACTAACAGTTATGACCTGAGACATGGAGGAGAGAAACCCTTTGAGGAGGAAATATCTGGGGATCAAAGGCCTAGGTCATCTTTCCTCCAGGCTTAGGATAATTTATTTAGTGATGGCCCTGCTGCTGCAATTTGGAAACCCAATTAGGGGAGTGGAAAATATTCCAATTTAAGAAAGGCTCTCATTCTATCCTTCTAACAGGAACTCCATGGAGGGTTGCCAGCTGCTGCACTCTGCAACAAGCCACCTCCAAGGTGGAAGGAGGAGTAATAACCACTGAGGCACTCACCTGGCCTACCAATCTAAAACAAACCAGGTGAACCAGAGGCAGTTTATAGGGAGAATAGCTTAGAGGGGTGCCTCCTTGCTTGGCCACTAAAGGGGCCCCCGTGAGATACCCTAGCCCTTCAGAGCCGAGTTTTAACTTCTACAACTTGAGGTGCCATCGGTACAGTTAATGACTGAAGGTCCACCCAGAGTGAGGACATTCCCTGCTATGGACCAGGTGAGAAGTACCCCACCCCAAGGTTTGCATTCTCAAGCTGCAGACTCAGGTGCAGAGTGAGACTGTTGGCTGTAGGGGAAAACCTGCACCAGAATGATATGGCTGGCATGCCCCAGGGACTGATGAGGATCTGAATGAGTGCTGAGAACTTGCAGGGCAGATGGTAGGGAGCATTGAGCAAAGATGACATGAGCAAGAGTGGATCTTGATGTAATTCAGTAAGGCAAGGTAGTTCAGTTGGGCAAAGTAACAATAGTCAGACCTGCACATAGGTCACTAAGCAGTTGGAATAGTCAGATCTGCATGTAGGTCTGCAAAACATAGTAGCAATGATGGGACATGAATGTAAGTGGGGGCAGCAGTATGATAGTGGGGCAAGCCAGCCAAGCATTTAAAAAGCCAAATGAAGGTGACAAATACTCTGAGGATTTTCAATGGTGGAGGCAGGATTTAGAACATGAGTAATTAGCCACATGTGGCCATGACTCCACAAACACTTCTAAGTCCTCCTGTAGGAAAACAAGAAAGTGATGTAAGGGATCAAGAACCATGCGATATTAAAGCTAGTTTACAGCATCAGCAGTAGCTTAGCTGACCTCAGAGTATAACAGCAGTGTACAAACATAGAACAGCATCCACAGTGAGAACTGTGAGAGTAATATTCCATAAGCATGGAATGAAGGTAAGAACCATGCTCTAAAAGCAGCTATGACCATGGGGAGGCAGATTAAACAGAGAAGCATGAGTGAGCTGCATAGCTAGGGTACAGGGGGAGCCTGAATCAGGTGAAAACAATTGGGCTTGTAGCATGGGTAGCAATTAGGTCTGCAGCATGGAGAGCAGATTTGGTTTGAGTAAAACACAGGTACTGACTGCAATAGCAATGGGAGTAACTGAAAGCAAGTAGCTTGACCTGTAAATGAGCCAGTAGCTTGAGCTCTAAATGAGCATAATGGTAGGATCTTAGAAACCAAATCTCCCCCCAAAACAAAACAAAACAACCAAGACACACAAACACAGAAAAAACAGGAAAGGGACAAAAGGAAGCACACAGCCAGAGGCAAAATATAAACCAGAAGCAGAAAAACAAAACACAGAAGTCCAGCAGAAACATAGAAACATAGACTTTGACAGCAGATAAGGACCACTTGGCCCACCCGGTCTGCCCATTTCCCTACCTATTGGATAAGCTGCAGATTCTAGTTAACCAACAGTCTACTTCCTGCAACCCCCCACTATAATTGCCTTATGTCTGTCCCATGCATGTTTGAATTCCCCCACTGTTTTAGAACCCACAACCTCTCCAGGAAGGTGGGTCCATGCATCCACCACTCTCTCTGTGAAAAAAAAAGTTCCTCTCATTACCCCTGAGCCGTCCCCTCTCTATCTTTAAAATGTGCCCCCTTGTTCTTACACATCTCTTTTTCTGAAAGATGATACCCTCCTGGACTTTGAAGATTCCCTTGAGGTACTTAAATGTTTCTATCATGTCCCCCTTTTCCCTCCTTTCATCAAGGGTATATATATTAAGCTCTCTCAGTCTCTCTTCATGTGGTTTCTGATGTTGACCCTGCACCATTTTAGTTGCCCTTCTCTGGACTGCTTCCATCCTGTCTATGTCCTTGCTTAGATGAGGTCTCCAAAACTGAACACAGTACTCCAGATGGGGTCTCAACAACTGTCTATACAGAGGGATAACCACTTCCCTTTTTCTACTTGTGATGCCCCTCCCTATGCATCCCAGTATCCCCCTGGCTCTCCTTACTGACTTCTCACATTGCTTACCCACCTTTAGGTCATCTGATATCACTACCCCCAGGTCCCTTTCCATTATTGTTGTTTTTAGTACCTCCCCTGCTATTGTGTACTCTTCTGGAATTTTGTTTCCCAGGTGCATTACTTTGCACTTCTTTGCATTGAATCTAAATTGCCATATGTCTGACCATTCCTCCAACCTTGCCAAGTCCCTTCTCATCCTTTCTATCCCCCTGATGTATCAACTCTGTTACAGATCTTTGTGTCATCTGCAAAGAGGCATACCATTCCTTGCAGACCCACTGCAATGTCACCTATAAAGATGTTAAAGAGGACTGAACCCAGTACTGAGCCCTGAGGTACTCCTCTAGTAACCCCCCTTTCTTTGGAATGTGTTCCATTCACTATTACCTTCTGTGTCCTGTTGTGCAGCCAGTTTGCTACCCAGGTTACCACCCTGGGACCCACTCCCAGGCTGGCTAACTTGATTATTAATCTTTTCTGCAGGACTGTGTCAAATGCCTTGCTAAAGTCTAGGTAGGCCATATCAACAGCCCCTCCCTGGTCTATTACTTTGGTCACCCAGTCAAAGAAATCGATTAGATTCATCTGACATGACCTTCCTGCTGTGAATCCATGCTGCTTTGGGTCCTGTGCCCCCGCTGGCCTGTAGGTACTCAACAATTCTTTCTTTCAGAAGTGATTCCATCATTTTCCCCACCAGAGTTCAAACTAACAGGTGTGTAGTTTCCTGCTTCTGCCTTGCTCCCACTTTTGTGAAGGGGAATCACATCTACCCTCCTCCAGTCCTCAGGTACCACCCCATCCTCCCATGATTTGTTAAAAAGTGTGGTCAGTGGTGTCACTAGGTCTTCCCTTAGTTCTTTTAGGATTCTAGAGTGAATCCCATCAGGCCCCATTGGTTTGTCCACCTTGAGTTTTAGGAGTTCTTTCAGGACTCTTTCTTCTGTAAATGGACTGAATTCATTCACATATCTGGACTGCCTTGTACAGTATAGGCTGCACACCCATTGGCTCTTGCTCTGAACCAATGGACGTGCAGCCCTACCGAGCAGTCAGTTGGTGGGCGGCGGGGTGGCTGGAGGGTGGGTGCTGCCACCCGCTGGCTGATGGGGATCAGGGTGGTGGGGATCTGTGGGTGGGTGGGTTGGGGCCACTAGATCACCAGGCTACTTGGAACTTGGGAGGTGGACACTAATGCCCACGACTGGGCTTCTTGGTCCACTGGACCACCAGGGATGTTGTTCTCAGGGGTTGACCTCTAATGCCCACAATCGAGTTAGTGGGGGAGGGACGATTACTATGGTTTTGCCTGCGATCAGGTCAGTCGGGGGAGGGCAGATTTAAACAGTTACAGTATGCCGCGATCAGGCCAGTCAGGGAGGAGATTTATACAGTTATGCCGCTAATGGGCCAGTCGAGGTGGGGGGATTACTACAGTTATGCCTGCGATCGGGCTGCCGGGGCATCGGTCCCTGATGGCTGCTGCCTGGCAGGGCACCAGGCACAAGTCATCGGGGATCGGTGCACCTGCATGCTAAATGGCATGCAAATGGGGCCATAAATAGATGCAAATGGATCCCCCTGTGCCTTGCATGAATTATGACCCCATTTGCATGTCACCTTTTGAATATCAGAAAGTTGTGCATGGCGCAGTGGAACCTGTGCCACTGCATCTTGAATGCTCCACTCTGACCACTTGCGGTGGCACAAGTTCCACTGCGCCAGCACAGTGGCTTTGGCTGGGGGGGTGATATCAAAGGAGTTGCTCAATAGTGCAACTCCATTGAATATCACCCCGGCCACACCCCAGCACAACTATTTTGAGCAGCGCAAGGGCTTGCGCCAAAGAATGCCGCAGTTTGAATATCCAGCCCAGTGTGTACAGTTCCGATGTCAACCTTTTTCAGTATTGCTTTGTCAGAGTTCTCGACAGAAATATCTGTAGAAACACCAGCAAATGTATCGAAGTCAATGTCAGCATAAAAAAACATTGTGCTCTTTTAGGTATTGCAAAGCATGCTTCACCTTGTGAACATTGACTATGTCCTGCCATATTGTTTTTGCCTTTGTTGGTACACCATTTACCAAGATTACTACACTATTGTCCTGATAAATAATGTTGACATTTTCTCACAAAGGTAAAGGCAAATATACAACAGAGCCTTTCAGAGACCATACCAGGTCTTTGTTTGGCAGGTCTCGTGTCTTTGTAGTCAGTCTGATGATTGCTTGAAATGGTTTCATAGTCTGGATCAGAATCCTCTCAAACAAGTTCAAGACTGCTATCTCAGGAGGAGTTGGTTCAACTTCCATCTTATTAAGTATAGCTCGAGAAGGTAAACTGTCACTCTTGTTATAACAGTAAGAACAGAGTGGCACAGTTCTAACATCTCCAAAGTCAGACTTTAAGAGAAGGTATGCATAAGACGTCCCACATAACATTCCAGCGTGGAATGTTCTGCAGATCTGTGGTAACACATAAGTGTTTGTAGAAGAGGTGCTCACACATGCGCAGATTACATTGAATTTTTGTATCTTGCTAATTTCAAATTTAGCAAAATCATGACCAAAAGTTTTTAGAAGCTGAGCTTCTTGCACCAGTGATGTGTGCATTGTGTTTGTGTGTTCTGGAATAGTAACATTTGACCTTAATCTATGGCTACTTTGCAACTCTTTTATGAAGTGCATAAATCCTTCCACATCTCCATCATCGAGCAATGCTTGAATGTGCATATAGTCTCGAATGACAGATCTCACTTAATATAATCTTTGTACAAATTTTTGGATCCCAGAGTTATGTACTGCCAGCATGTGAAAGTGTTGAAATGTGCTGTTACAGTTCATGCACTCTCTAAGCATGCAAGGAGTGACCCATTAGACCTGTGTGAGGATGAATCTCACACTTGTCAATGTTGTGAATCAGTGTATGTCATTCACATCTCTTTGTGGTTAAAAATGTTGAGAGAAACTTGCAATAGAGACTACTGATTCTTTTCTAACATTACATATTGTGTCACATGCCCATTTTTAGCTGATGACTTTGGGTTACTAGCAACCTGTTCTACTTGATCGTCATTTGCAAGTCAAGGGTTTCATAAGATAGCGGTAAGACATTCTGCACTTTTCCATGTTCATCAATTGTTACAGTGATGTTTCTGTTGTGTGCATGGTATGTATCTTCTGAGAAGAATGCTTCTGACTATTCTGAATGAAACAAGTCTCCTGAAACACCACAAAGATATTTTGTGTGCTCAAGTGTTCAAAAGACAATATTTTGTTTAGCATCGCCTCAGTCTTTAGACTTAATTTATCAATAGCTGACATCAATTCAGCCCATAATTGGGAATGGAATGCTAGAGCCACATTAACAAATTGTCTTACTCTCAAGTGCAATTTCATTAATGTAAGCATACTACACAGTCTATTGCCTTTGTGTCTTACTGTTTTAGAGACCACACATTCAACTTTGGCTCTAAGGACAAGTTTTTGTGAAAAAATTGTCTTGCTGTGTTGTGCTGTGGCAGAACTGGCACGTGCAGCATTTTTTTCTGTCTTGCATGTTTGTGCTTTGCTGATGTCAATGCTTGGTGTTGTACCTGGACAGTTTATCTAGAAATTCTACTTCTTGTAGTTTTGCTAGAGGATGTGTTGTTTTTGTTTACTTGTCTCTGTTTTATGATATGTGTAGTTCCAACAGAAGAAGTTTTCTTTTTCTTCTGGTGACATGTATTACCTTTACTGATTACATGGCATGATGATGAACAACCAGTACAGCTAGCATTTTTGGTTTGTGATCTAACTTTATGATAAATGGCCATGATGAATGAGCTCAAGTATATCTTGAATGTCTTCTCTATTGTGGTCTCCTAAAAAAGTAAGAAAAAAAATCAAGTAGTAAGAAGAATGTACTATGAGGTACTAAAACACACATACTGCATAAGTTGTTGACAGTACTGTATGTTTAAAAAAGAGCTATTTTTAATGGTAAGATTTGTATCACACTGTATGCAAAGATGCTACTGGTGTTATAAATGTTGTGTTGCAGGTATAATATAATAGGTATCTTATTTGATGTGATAACATATATATTAATGGGATGTAAATTGTGTGGCAAACTAAAGCCAGAAAGTTATATGAGTTAAAATTGCAAAGTTCACATTTTTGTCATGACCAAAGAATTTGTTGTCTCACAACGATTCTCACGATCAAAGATAGCGCTGAACAAAGATTTTACATAGTCATGAACAAAGAACATGAAAATATTTATAAATAACAATATTTGCTTGTTTAGCATGCTTATGTATGTCTCAGGGTAGTATTATGACTCAGGAGTACACAGTGTGTTGTAAAACTAATAGATTTCACTTTTAAAACATCTTTAACACTTTTAGCAGCAAACTCTTGCATTATTCTCACGATCAAAGATTTTGCTCAATGGCGAACAATCCTCACGATCAAGCGAATGCTGATCAAAGAATTTGCATGCTAGCACTCAAAATTGAAAAACGTGGGTTAATTAATAAAATATTAGAAACATCAATATTTCCATTATATTTCTTACTCATTAGTCCTAGAAGTGCCTATAACTGTGTGCTGTATTGAGAAATAATAGAATCTAGGATATTTAACAAGCAGGAACACTCTGAAAACAAAGTCTTGTGTTATTTCGTGATTAAATATTTTGCATGCTCGCGAACAATCCTCACGATCATAGTGAGTGGTGATCAAAGAATTTGCACGGTCACAGTCAAAGATCATGAAAACGCGGGTAAATTAATAAAATATTAGAAAAATAAATATTTCACAATGTTTCTTACTTATTCATGCTAGAAGTGCCCATGACTGTGTAGTGTATTCAAAAATGATAGAATCGACTGTATTTTACAGCTAGGGACACTCTGATAACAAAGTCTCGGTGTTATTCTCATGATTAAAGATTTTGCATGCTCGTGAACAATCCTCATGATCAAAATGGATGGAGATCAAAGAATTTGCATGCTCATGATCAAGGATCATGAAAATGCCGGCAAATTTATAAAATATAAGAACAATTAATAATTACATTATCTGTCTTACTTATTAGTACTAGAAGTGATGATGAGTGTGTACAGTATTGAAAAATAATTGAATCCACTGTATTTTGCAATCAGGGACACTCTGATAACAAAGTCTTGCGTTATTCTCACGATCAAAGATTTTGCAAGCTCGCGATCGATCCTTGCAATCAATACGAGTCGCTATCAAAGATTTTGCAATCTCGTGAACAAAGAAATGGCTAACTTTGTCATGTGACTTTTCTGAGCCAATAGAATCAAAGAATAACATTTTGGGGGCCATTCTGAGCTCAGTGGTCGAGCAGCACATACCCCAGGACATAATAGTGAGTGTTTTTCTAAGTTAAATTTAACTTGTTTAAAGTAATGTTTATGTTAGTAGGAGTGCCTATTTTACTCATCACACAGTTAGGAAGGACTGTGGCATATTTAGTGCTTAATTTTGACACTGTGTACCTATGTTTGTGTCATGTACAGGGTTTTGTTTTAGTCTACAAATTTAATAGGATTCTGCTCATAAAAGTACTCAGACATTTTGAAAATGCATGGTATTTGTTACTATGTGTTTTACACATATAGGAATTCTAGAAAAGCTATATAGTTTGACAAGAGTTAGAATTGTCCTAGGAAAAAACTGCTAAGCAATTATTTTAAAGCTACTACTATGATATTTTAATATTTTACAATAATGTTTTTCCCTGGTGATTTGGGAGTTTTGTGAAATTTATTACTCTTACACTTGGTATTTATGGCTGATAATAGTGCTTCAGGTTTAGTATTGCCTATTACAGTTTCCTATTTTTTCTGTGACATTTTTTGCCCACTTAACAGTTATTGTGTTAAGCAGATGTACTGCATTTTAGTTGTGGTTTACTTTGTGAGAATTGGTTGCTAATGTGACAACATTAGCAATATTTGGTTAAACGTATGTATTTTTACAGATGTGTAATCCTATCTGAGAAAAAAATTGTGTACCATCCTGGTTAATATGCTAGTACATTTGAATTGCTAAAACACAGACACAGTTACATATACTTCATGTAACATATAGAATAACAGTACTTCTTAGTGAAAGTATGCTGTTAATTTTAACTACTGTTATGATACTATAGCAGGTTAATTAATATAATAGAGGTTTAAACTGTTGCACATTGTCTCTGTGAAGTACATAGGTATGGATCCACTCACCACTCAAGCTGCTGGCTGAGAAAGAGAGGGGATTTCCTTTCACAGAGCATAATGGCCACTAAGTTTGACCAATGACCATGTGTGTTGCTGGCAAGTCATGAAGTGAACCAATGAGCAGACAGTATTGTCCTACCAAAACAAAAAGAATGTTTAATAAACATAATGCCAATAGAAAGAGGCTTTACATAAATAGCTAGATATTTTAGGCTGTATAAGCTAATCTGGGATCGGGTTATTACTTGTGATTGTTTTGACTGTATTTATCTTTATGATACAACTGAATAAGGTAATTGTGATGGTTAGACTTTGTTGTGCTTGGTAGTCAGACAGACACAACTGTGATATTTCTACATCTGTTTTTCTGAGATTTCTCACTCAGCATGGCAGAAAAATCAACAGTGACTGTATGGATAGTGGGATCAAGTTTGGTGAGAAGGGCAGCAGTGTTCAGTAGAGGTAGTCATTTTGGCAATGACTTACACCTACCTGGATGCTCAATGTCTTGGTTTGGAAAGGGTGGCATGAGGTGGGAGCAGCTCATACCTACCATGTACCACTTGTTAGAGACACACCCGCAACCAGACATACTCCTGATACATCTCAGAGGTAATGATTTGGGGGACAAAAGGGCGATTGATTTAATTAAAGCTGCACAGTATGACTTGCAGCATATTATGAGTATGTTACCTGCCTGTAAAATTCTGTATTAAGATATTACACATTGCATGGTCTGGAGAGGTGAGGATTACTGCCCTGCACTTGAAAGATCATGCAGGAAGGTAAACATACAAATATCTGGATTCCTTCATGTTATGGAAATGCATATCATTTGTCACCCCCAAATTACTTATGACAAATACTTGCTAAATCTAAAAGATGGTGTGCATCTCTCTAACACAGGTAATAACATTTTTTGTGGGATCTTCGAGATGTTATCCTTACAGTTCTGTGATTGTGTACCGGTAGAAGTGTACCTCTCGAGCACATCACATATGCACTGACAACAACAGCTCTTATTAGAGCCAATATGAATGGTCAAAAAATAGAAAATTTTACATCTTGCACATTGTTGTCTGTATGTTAGTGTGTGAGTTTGTGGGAAACATAGATTCAGTGGTATTCTCAGCACACAGGTGTTATAATAATTGTTATCAGTTGATTGGGATGTTCATTTTTACTTGGGATGTTATATGTGTTTTTTGGGGAGGTTACATGACATATTGGTTGGGTGTTGCTGTGTAAATGTTTTTTTGTGTGTTCTCTCTTCATGTGATGTGGGGTGTGTGGACTGTTAGTATTTCACATTTTTTGGGGATATTAATTTTTTTGATGGTTGAGTATGCTTGATTTTAAGGGGGGATGTATTTTCTGGGTATGGATGAGAATGTTCTGTGTGTTTCTGAAGGTGAACTGCAAAGAAAGGGGAGGGTCATGACATTAAAGTAGGTATGCTATCGATGTCCTATACAGTGTGTTGATAGGGACATATTCACTGAGTAACTCAGTGATTGTCTTTTCTTGTCAAAAATGTGTACGTTGTATGACAATTCTGTAATATATTTTTCTGTATTTCTTTCAACAGATACATATATACCTTGACAAGTTGTCTATATACACTACTGTTAAATAAGTATTGTTCTTTTTTATATTAACTGTGTGTTCAGCAGGTTACTACACTGAAGCTAAAGTGAATAATGCTCTAGTATCGTAGAATGTATTTTATGAGGGTGCATTGAGTTTTCCACCGTTTCCTTACTGAGCTCTTAGAAAATGAAGTAGACACTACCAGCTCTCTGATTGTCTCATAGCAATAGCGGGGGGGGGTAGATTAACCTATGATAGATGCCCACCTTGACAGAACTGAGAATTCAAGGTGCAGCATTAGCTAACACTATGTTTGGGCACCCTGAGTTGGTGTAGTGATGTGGCACCAGTTTTTGACTGTCAGTTACGGAGGCCTCTAAGGTCTTTACTAAGTAATGTGCCACTTTCCTCCAACTGCCATGCCAGTGTCTCGGATCCAAAATTTAGATTTCTTACTTAACTTTGGTTGCTTGGTCTTTGAAGTGCAGTATTTTCTTTTGCGACTCCTGTGACTTTCACGTTTGGCTGTTCATTTGCAAACTGCCATGTTGTATTAACATCTTGTTAAGTTTCAGGCTCTTCATCAGCTCCTCACTACTGGCTGTCCAGTAGCTGCAAAGAAACAAACTTCAAAAGAAGTGAAAAAAATATTTTTAAAATTAGAATACTGCTTGTGTCTGTGCCTGCTGGTGGGGAGGGGGGGAGTGAGTGTAACCATGATGACCTCTGATGTTGCTGACTGGCTTCTATCACCTGTCTGCAAAAATTAAAAAGTGTCAATACTGTGCCTATGTGTGTGGCGGCCGGGGGGGTTGTGGGTGTAAACAGGATGTGTAGAAGACAAAAAAAAAACAGGTGGAGGGATTACTTGTTTTACATACAAGTAAATAAATAAATTTCAGTATGAAAAGTTACTAACATATATATTTTTTATACATCTCACACAGTGACCATTTTGAAAGTGTAATAATACCCTACAGGGTGGTCAGTTGGGTGCAATTACACCCCTGGGTGGTGTGGTGTTCTCCAATATTGTCCACCCTGTCGGGTATTAATACTTGGCTGTAGGACTGTTGCTGTTGTGTAGGGAATAGTGGAAGGTACCCTCAGTGTGCCTGCATGGTGTGCAGGTGTTTGGTCTGCCCTATGACAGTAAGTAGTTAGTATCTGAATAATAGAGCTTACGTAATTTTAAAGGAGATACTACAGCAACTGTGAATGCAGCTGTCAATATTTGATTACTATACTGTTTTGTTAATGTCGGGGAGGGGGTGCATTGATGTGTTTAAATAATAGAGTCATTGTAACTTCAGAATTTATTAATTGTTACACATGTCTCATTTTGAGTGTTAAGAAACAGAAGCAGGTGTGAGATACAGCACTATTAATGTTATATCTAATTATGTTTTCTGTTATGTCTTTTTGTTTTTTTTTATTACAGATAGACAATGCCAAAATCCTGGAGTGATAGAGAGGTGCTGGCCCTTGTTCAGACTGTTAGGGAGCATGCAAATGCATGCATCATCATGTGTGCGACTAACCTCGACAACACACACATGGGGCAAGTGGGTCATCCACCTGCTACTCTCTTGCCACTTGCGGTGGTGCCATGCCAGTGCAGTATGTGCAATCACGAGCACCATGATGGCATACTCAGTGATACTGAGCTATGGTGCTGCGCTGTTGAATATCACCCAAGCTACGATCGGCTTCCCAGTTAAGCTGCACCCAGGCTTGTGCTCCTGCCTGGCGCAATGTGGATATCTGGACCGTGGTGTTATTGAACTAGGATGAGACACATTTACTGTCAGCACGTGAACAGGCGTAGATGTATATATAGAGGATCTCCTGTAAATAATAAAAAAAACAATTGTTTGATATTTATATACATATGTGTTGTAAAAATGTTTTTATTTAATATCTACCTAGAGGGTATTGTGTTGTGTAAAAAATGGATTAGAGGGTGTCTCTTGTTCTGGAAAAGTGGTTAAACTGGGTCATTGGATGGAGTTGGTGTTTGACCTTGTGCACAATGTCACACCCTTCCCCCAGATGTCTGGCATTATAGCACTGCAACAAAGCATGTCATGTATTATTCCTTTCATATGTGATAATCTGTGCATATGAGTCCATATTGTTACAGTCTGTGAATTAGTGGTGAGGTTGTGGTCCTTGTAAAGTTATTTATTTTTGTGTTAGAAAAACACTCAGCATACTTTTCTTTTTGATTTTTTTTCCAGGTTAGTTGCACCTTGGGGAGACAGAGATGACAAAATCTCCATACGAGTGTCACAGAAAGTAGAAGATCACCCGCCAGACCTTTTTTAAGGCAAAGGCAGTGGCGGGTGATATGTGAAAAAGTGTCCGGAAGTGGTATGACATAGCCTATGCTATGTGGGAGGATGCAGGGAAACCAGAATTTGGTGATCATCATCACACCTGTGAGTATATTTTTGTAACTGTTGTGCTGTTAATATACAGGCTAATATGCTGTATCTATCATTTGTGAGTGTGTGACTAGCAAGGTTGTTTTATTTTGTATTTAAATGAAGTATTCACATTCTTTTTAGAACTTTAAAGCATATGATATGTTGTTTATACTTCTGAAAGTAGTGATATGTAAAGAAAGAGTGCATCACTAGTACAGTTAAGTAATTATGAATTGAGGACTGTATTTGTGGTGATACTGTACTTTAACTAAGAGGCAAGAGCAAACATTTGTTTAGTTCCTTGAAAGCAAATAATGAGACTGTTCTAGTAGTATGGTAATGTATGAAATGTTGAAGACATCACATGTAGTAACATTCAAATGCTCTTAATATATTATTTGGAAACATAGACACATGTAATTTGTGTTTAGGGTATGTATTAGAGGAGTACAGTAGGAGACAGTCTGAACCATACTGTATGTTTTTCACAGTGTTCATAGTCACGCTGCAAGCTGAGGGTGTTGTTACTTACAAATATTGAAGTTTTGCTGCATTATTTAGAAATCAGAGATGGGGTATTGCGTATCACATGGTTGGAGATGTATGCGATCTTGTCACAGCTCTGGGTGCTTAGCCTAAATGGTAGTATGTAATGAACGTTATCAGAGGGCAAGACAGGGCAGTAAAAATAGCTTTGCAATTGTACAAGATCAGGTCACTACTCTGTATTGACCACTGATTGTATGGTAGCTATCTTGTAGTGCAGTTTGAAACTGGTACTCTAGGGACAGACCATAAGTTTGGGATCTGCATGTGATCTTGAGTGGGCAAATTACTTGATAGTGAGGATAGCAAAAAGAAGTGGTGCAAAGTTATTGTGCAAATCAAAGTAATGAAACAATATAGTGATATCGATGTTAATGTTGAAATAGCTAAAGATCATATTCATTTTTGTTTTCTTACTCAGCCACAACACCAGCGAACCTGTCTCCCATCGTGCAGCTGAAACCACTCCTTGAAGGTGTGGCTTGAGGGGCTCCAGTCGGCAGCTACTGGTGCTCGACTCTGCTGGTGGTTGAATAATGTACTGATGACTGTATTTTAAGTGAATATGTAGTATACCTGTCATATGTTATGAGAATATTGTGTGTAGCTCACTGTTGAGGTAATTTATTAATTATCTACTTTGTATCATGTAATTACAAAATGATCCTTAGATTGGGAATTCCTAGCGAGAAGAGTTTTAGACTATAGTATGTAGTAGGATAAATATTTCAGGAGAAACTGTTTTCAGAAGAACTGTTAATTTATGTCTTTGGTATTATGATTAGTATAAAGCTGTTAAGGTGTTTTTTGTAAGTCAGAGTGTCAATTTGTAAATTGGAGAGCACATGATTGTATATAGCTGCTAATAATTCTAGTTACTGTACTAATTAATAGAACAGATGTATATACTGTAATGAAGTCAACACTTCATAGTATCATAGTTGTCAAGATAAAGGATATTGTACAAGTGGTAGTGGTGATATATATATATATATATACTGATACTAATATTCAGAGATGAGAAAATTGTTTTCTTTTACTGTTTTACAGAGGATGAATCATCTGCAGAGGGTACTGCTGGAGGAGAGACTCCACAGAGAGTATTGAGATCATGGAGATAGAACCTCTGCGGAGTAATGCAGAATCTCCAGCAGCAGGTCATCCTTCAACAGCTGCAGGTCCAGGTGGGCCTCCAGCTGAGGACTGTAAGTGCTCTTTATTATACTAACATACTAACAGAGTCCCTCCTTTATGGACCCCCTCTCGACAGCCTTTTCTTCCATTCCTCCCCCCTTCACAAGTTTAAACCCCGCTTTCACCAATGAACCCCACTATTTTCAACTTAAGGTTCCCTCCCTCAAATTGAGATGAAGCCTATCTCTAGCATGCAACCCCTTATCCTCCCAGATCTCCCCCGTCCCCCATTAACCCATACCCTCTGGCCTTGCACCACTCCCTGAGCCACTGGTTTATCTCCCTAATCTTCCTTTTGTGTTCCCCACTAGCCCTTTTGGCACTGGCAGTATTTCCAAGAAGTAAATCATGCATCCTGTGACATGACAGACCCTGGCAAGCTCCCTGAACCATGCCTGTATCTCTAGCTCACTATTTCCCTCAATGTCATTTGTACCCAGGTTGACCAGCATGCCTGGGAAACCCCCACAATCCTTTGCCAGCTGATATACCTTGTGCTTGGTCCTTTACACCAGGGAAGCATTTTGTTTTAACTGGGCAGGCTTCCCCCTCCCTATCTCATTTGATACCCCTGATCATAGAATTCCCCAACAGGAGCACTCTGACAGCTCCTTTTCCTCCATTTTATCCCCTTTCCATGTCCCTCATCCTTTCTACCAGCTCCTCCTCCCAGCTGGCTCCTGGCTTCTCCCCCATCTGGGTGCCACCTGCTGCCCTCTCCTTATTTACCTTGGCCACCCCCTCCCCTTAAATCCTATGCATCTCCTTCTCCCAAGTATCCTTCTGTACCTCATGATCCCCCCCTCACTGCTTGCAACTGGTTCTTTTCTCCCATCTGCTAAACTAGCCTGGCTTGTCCTCCCTTCCTTCCTATCTCCATTCAGCCCCTCCTTGCTTGTCATGCTCCCCTGGCCTAAACCCCCAGCTCCCTTTACTGTATCCTCCTTGTACTTCTGATCCTT
This sequence comes from Neoceratodus forsteri, assembly GCA_016271365.2. Classification (NCBI taxonomy): domain Eukaryota; kingdom Metazoa; phylum Chordata; order Ceratodontiformes; family Ceratodontidae; genus Neoceratodus; species Neoceratodus forsteri. The sequence continues at coordinate 7,667,868 of CM028129.1, forward strand.
CTCTGTACCCTTTCCTCCCAACTGGTCCTTCTCCTTGTGCTTTCCTCCATCATTTTCTGCTCAAGGCTGGTGATCAGGCAGCCAATGCAGATCTGTCTTCATAAACTCATAACATATGGTTCCCAGATTGCCTCCCATGATTTAGTCTCCTCCCAGTTCAGTGAAGGATTCAGTAAGTAGCAGCCAGACACACACACACTCAAAGTATAGAGGATGCAGTTATGAAAGAGTTAGACAGCAGTATTACATAAGACAGTAGTATGTGGAAGGACTGTTTTAATGTTAAATCAGCATACTAAATGCTATGTATCAGATATGATATGAACATTTTATTTCTGTAGAAAACTGTACATGAAAAGAACAATAAAAATGTCATTGGGGTTGTATATGTACTGCATTGATAGCTATTCTTAGATGGACAATGCTAAATGTGGTGCTGAATGTGCTCTTATGAAGTATGCAATAAAGAGTACAGTATATGTTGATATGGTAAATCATCTTACTTGTCTGCCTCCTGGTGACCTGTGTGGCTTTTATCTATTTCATATCTGCTTGTATATATTTCTCTTTAACAAGTTGAATCACATAGAGAATAGTGGATGGGCAAGTATGCAGAACCAGGGGAGTATACAATGATTCTTTTATTTATCTTTATTGATCTTAAATTTACTGTTGAGCTACAGTTATTGTGTCCTTATCTATGATATGTGTCAATATATACTGTTACAGTGTATTTTTTTGAACTGTATTGTATGAGTTTGAGAAATCTTATGAGGTGTTAAGAGATCACACAGTACTGCACGAATGGTTGTTTTGCAATATGGCATGTCTCTACTAGCTGTCCTATTGAGCTACAATGTCTCAGTTACAATATGGCATGTCTCTACTAGCTGTCCTATTGAGCTACAATGTCTCAGTTACAACATGGCATGTCTCTACTAGCTGTCCTATTGAGCTACAATGTCTCAGTTACAATATGGCATGTCTCTACTAGCTGACCTATTGAGCTACAATGTCTCAGTTACAATATGGCATGTCTCTACTAGCTGTCCTATTGAGCTACAATGTCTCAGTTACAATATGGCATGTCTCTACTAGCTGACCTATTGAGCTACAATGTCTCGGTTACAATATGGCATGTCTCTACTAGCTGTCCTATTGAGCTACAATGTCTCAGTTACAATATGGCATGTCTCTACTAGCTGTCCTATTGTGCTACAATGTCTCAGTTACAATATGGCATGTCTCTACTAGCTGACCTATTGAGCTACGATGTCTCAGTTACAATATGGCATGTCTCTACTAGCTGTCCTTTCGAGCTACAATGTTTCAGTTACACCATACCATTACAGACCCACACTGAAATGGTGCTGAGAGACATAAAACGGGCATGGAGTGTAACAGTGCATTATTGTGTGACTGAAATAGACTATATCTGTATAGCTGTGTCAGGGGGTTGTGGTGTTTTAAGTAATCAACTTTCAAATCTGGTGTCTTCTAGAACAAGTTTTCGAACAGAGTGAGCATGAATTTGTATTACTGACTCTGTAGTGCTGCATGTCATTGTATGTTCCATAGTGACAATAGTACCACAGTGCAGAGATCTGGTTCTAGAAGAGATCATTGTACAGTAGGGTGGTAAAGTGCAAGTATGTACAGGTGCTGATGTTTCATTTTTGTACAACTTTAGCACGTACTGCATATAGTCATTTATTAAGTGGTTGAAAGAGCAGCATTAATAGGCACCTATTCTCGAGGTTCACAGATCTAATTCTGGTGGAATATGTCTGTCATTGTAGTATCTGAAATGGTGAGGGTAGCTGTGTGTATAACAAAGATAGATAACATTATTCTTAAGTCAACACAGCTTTTTTTTTTGAAGTGCCATAGATGTGAATACATCTGAGCTATTATATATATATTACAAACACAGAATTTTGTAGTCCTTTTTCAGAAAACTGCAGAAGAGTTTCATCTACTGACATGTGTATTCTTTCTTTTTCTTTTGTCTCACAGGGCAACTTGCCGTTCTCAATACCATCAGCAGTACCCTCAGCCAGCTGCTCAAGACTGTCTGATTAGTAACAGGGCTGCTGCCGAACATGCCCATGACACTGCAGCAATGCTTAGTTATCTGGTTGGCCAGACGGTGAAATCATCCAACAAGGGTCTGAAATAACTGATTTGCTGCAGCATCACGGGCATGTGGGGCATCATCATAGTTTGCCACTCATGGGCTCGACCAGAGCAACAGGGGCCTCACCAAGCTATTCAGTCACTCAGGGTTTGGAAGGGTCTCTGTTGTTCACTGGAAGTTCATGCGGTCTCATGGTGCGGCTGGCTGAGAATCAGCTGGAGCCACAGAAGCAATTCACCAGCTTCTGCAGGACCTGCAGCACCTGGGGATGACCAGCCCTCTGAACTACCTCAACAAGAGCCCCTTGAAGGTGCCCTTCCTAACTAACCATCAACAACTGCTGCAGAAGAGGGCACCTACCCACACTACTCACGAACAGCCTTCCACTTCCTCGTCACTGTCATCTTCCCAAGTCCCTACAGCCCCAGCAACAGCACCTCTCTATCACTCCTGGTCAGTTCTTGTAAATACTTTTGTTGAAATAAATTATTTATTTATATTTATATATCCCCACCACTGTTTATTTATTAAAGTGTGCAGGAACACTTTTATTTTATTGTAAAACTTTTATTTAATGTATTATTTATTTAGTCTCCTTCCTCCCACCATGTGACTGAAACATGTATTTACTTTTGTAATTGTGTTTTCTAAATTTTTTATAAATAAAGCTTTATTTTTTAAACAAATTTTATATAAAAATAATAGTTTTTCAAGAATTTGTGTCGTTATTATAGAGATGTATATAATACAGTTATTGGCTAGAGAAGCTTGCAGTTATAGCATACTTGACACTATAGTAAACATGACTGTCACAGTAACTTAATAGTTGGTATCAAAGTAATATAGTGTTAATGATGGTGGTTTCCTTTGGGTTATTATTTTAGCATTATAGTAGGAGCCACACACAGTGCTACCTATTTCTGAAATTTCTGTGATTTCTTGAGACATAACTTCTGCTTTCTGCATTTTAATAGTATGGGCAGCAGAGGGAAATGGTGCAGAAATTTCATGAAATATCTAGAAATAGGTGTCAATGTCTGTGACTAGAATTGCATGATGCAATACTGCTTTTCAGAGATGGCCTCTGAAGTTGGGTAAGGTATTGTTTATAAAAAGTCTTATGTTAAGCTTACATTATCTTTTTCATGATGTAATGAGAAAAAATTTTTTCTTATTTCTCAAAAAGTCAGGAAATTTATTGGAAAAAAATGCGTTTATGCAAGAGTTAGGTTTTTCTTATAGCACAAAAGTGAGGAACTTCAGTGTTAGGGTGTTTCAACTAACTCTGGCTTCTTCCCAAACACCACAGCACCCCCCATCCCCACTAGCACACACACAAAACATAGACAGACACACACACACACACACACACACACAACACACAACTATGGGGGCAGTACAGAAATACAACCAATAACCAACAGACCCAATCTCTGCAAAGACCTAGACAGAGTGCAAGCTGTTTCAGGAGGAGTAAACAAAATGGTGCAGGGTGTGTAGCAGAAAAGATACAAGAGAGACTATAGCAGCTTAACATGTATACCCTTAACAAAGTACAAGAGGATAGCATCTTTCAGAAAAACAGATGTATACAAAAACAAAGGAGCACAATAATGTCCAACTTCTTCCAGGAGAGAGATGTCTTAATGAATTCTCAGGAAGACTAAACACAATATATTTTTAATCTTTGGTAGCAGGCTGACACCAACTAGGGACAAATTCCTGTTTTCATGGGTGAGCTGGAAGCACTAGGCACTTAAGTGACTCCTCAGAGTCTGGCGTATGCAGGTGGAGATCGTGAGAATCAAACTTGGGTCTTGTCTGCTAGATGTACCAAACTCATTCAGAGGTTATTACACTAACCTGCAAGGCTACACAGCCACCTGGCTTCTCATGGGGCAGGCATATATCAGGGTCAGTTGATGCTGCCTAAAGTCTAGTAAAGAATGATTGCTCCCAGAAGAATTGGAAACCGTTGGTCCAGATATTCAAACTGCACCAAAATGTGCACAATGTAAAGAGCAAGCACAAGTCAATTCGCGCATCGCAACAGATGCGATATTCAAATGAGGACCAAGTCAAGTGCAACCAGCCAATGTCTGAAAATCGCACAACCTGCGCCATAGCACAACCAGGTAGGGGAAGCTGAGCACATATGTCGCACCATAGCACAACAAGGCCAGCCCAGCTGAGCAGTCGAGATTCACCATAGTGCAAGCAGGGAGCCCCCCCAGCAGCAGAGCAATGGAACTGCACAACCAGGGAGGTAGGCAGGGCCCACCACCCATACCACAGATGGGCACAGGAACACACTGTAGAACTAACAACACACCCCACACCTGAGCACAGCATCACCGGTGGAAGGACAGACTATCCACTGGCCCATGGGGACAAGCCTACAAAGCACAGCTTGGCCCGGCACCCAGCACACCACTGGCAGGTAAATGACGCCACACAAGGGGCTGGACAACCCAGGTGTACCACAGCCCCCACTGTACACAGCACACCTGATCTTGAACCCCAAGACACCACCATGAGCAGTGACTGTGACTGGCACTGCTGGAACCACCATGCCCCCCTAACCTGGCACAATGTGCAGCCATGTGTACCACAGAACCATATACAAGCCAGACCCACCAGGAGCCCACAGTGGTGTGTGGCAGCTACAAGCCAGACTGGCTGACAGCCACCACCACACCAGGGACACCCCCATGCAGACACACAAACTCCAGGACCACACCACACCAGATGCCATGCACCACTACAACTCAGCACCTATAGCCAGCTGCAAGCGGAGACCACCACAGTATTCATAACAAAATGATATATATATTCAATGAAAACAGAACAACAACAACAACAGGAACAACAATAACACTATTTACAAATATATACAATACAGGGGTGGGGGTACAGGTACAAGGTGGGGTGGGTGTGAGACAAAGGGGAGAAAGAGACATGTGAGGAAGGCAGGGTGTGAGGGAAGGGTAAAGGGTGTAGTTGTGGGGCAGCTACTGCCCCCAGCTCAGATCTGCAGGCCGACTGCGACCCCGTGTCCCCTCCGGTGTTGCACACCCTCTCTGTCATCTCCTGGGGATGCTGAGCGATTCCTGTGACATCTCCATCAGGTGGTGGATGGCCTGCTCTATCCTGAGCAGGACCTGGACACCTAGGGCAAGGGAACAGAATCAATGGCTAGGACTGTACACAACCCTGAAGCCCACCCAGTATGCATGGCATACAGCCAAGTGCCCCACCCCTGTGATGGTCTGCACACACTCACAGTGACCATGCATGGGCCAAGCCCAACCATGCAGCAACAGCCATGTGTGCCACTACACATACACCCCACCCATGCCCAGCACAGCACAACCAAGGCAGTACAGTGACATGGCTATGTGGTGGGAAGGTAGTGCCACAGCCATGTGCCCAGTGCATGCATGGACCACCAGTGATGCACTCACAGACATGTAGTGCCACCGGACAGTGCTGACTGTCACATGTTGCGTGCATGGCAGTGTTGTCCATGGATGGTGGCCATGCCCTATCCTCCCCATTGCATGCAATAGCATCCATGATGTAATGACACTCACCCTCATCCAGCCACTGCTGCTGCTGCGGCAGCTGCTGCTGCTGCTGCTTCCGCTGTTGCGGGCCCATACTGCCGCCTCCTCTGCCGGCCACCTCTGCAGCACCCCTGTGCACCTCAGCCTGGGCCCTCCTCCGCTCCTCTATGGCTGTCACTCCACAGATGGAAGAGTGACCAGTGGGGGACCACAGGGATCAGTGCTGGGACCAGTCCTATTCAACATCTTCATCAGTGACATTGCGCAGGACCTAGAAGGCAGAATCATTCCGTTAGCTGATGACACAAAGCTCTGTAACAGAGTAGACACACCAGAGGTGTAGACAGAATGAGAAGTGACCTGCAGATACTTGAAGAATGGTCAGGGTTTGGCAGTTGAAATTCAATGCAAAGAGGCAAGATAATGCATATAGGGACAAAACCCTGGCACAATATATCAGTTGGGGGTGAGGATATAGCATGCACCAAGCAGGAAGGGATCTTGGGGTTATCATCTCTGATGACCTCAAGGTGAGAAACAGTGTGACAGGCAGCAGGTAAAGCAAATAGGATGCTGGGATGTATAGGCAGGGCATCACCAGCAGGAAAGGGAGGTCATAATACACTGCTATACAAGACACTAGTGAGGCCCACCTGGAGTACAGTGTTCAGTTCTAGAGACCATACCTCGTAAGGACATAGACAGGAGAGAAGATTCAGGGAGGGCAACAAAGATGGTGCATGGATTGCATCACAAGTCCTATGAAGACAGGTTGAAGAGTGAACATGTACTCCCTGGAGGAGAGGAGGGAGAGAGGGGATATGATAGAGACATACAAGTATCTTACAGGGAGGAACAGGGTGCAGGAAAACACTATTGTTAAGTGAAAAAGATGTTCCAGGACTAGAGGTCATGGGATGAAGTTGGAGGGAGGACGATTCAGAGGAAACATGAGAAAGAATTTCTTCACAGAATGGGTGGTGGACAAGTGGAATACCCTGCCAGAGGAAGTGGTGGGGGCTGAAACAATCACAGGATTTAATAATGCATGGGATAGACATAAAGTAATTCTGGATGTCAGGGGTAAGGGGCAACAGACTTCTAGGAAAACAAACTGTACTTACAAGCTCAAATGGGCAGACAGGGTGGGCCATAGGCCCTTATCTGCTGACACTGTCTGTGTATCTATGTATCTATGTATCCTCCACGCCTCTGGGAAACAAATGTTGAGAAACACATTAGTGAGATCCAAATGCAGACAGCTCCCTGCCCCAATGAGTGTGCCTGCCCACACAGCCAGACCCATGCATCACACACCTGCAAACATTGACACAGCCAACCATGGAACAAACCTCCCCCCATGCTCTGGCCCCAATACACAGTTATACCCCTGTGGATAATACAGGTGCATAGATGGCTCACCCACCTGGCCTAGGCACAATGCCCCTCCTGGCATGGGACCTGAGGCATGCCAGCAGTGCCTGCTCCCTCCTGTGCAGTTCACTGTAGTGGTGCCTGCACTGCTCTGCTGTTCTGCGCCGCCCTGTGACCTGCTCCAGTGCAGTGGCCACCTGCTGCCACACTTGGGTGCAGGCCATGTCTAGGGGTTCCCCCACAAACAGTGGCCCACAGTGAGGCTCCACCACAGCCACTAGGTTGGCCACCTCCAAGCCACTCCACTGGGGAGCTCTCCTGTGTGCCATGTCATCAACTTGATAGTAGGCAATATGGCGCTCTGCAGCGTGGCAACCCCACATGGAAATGTTGCACAATACAACCCCATCTGTCCCTATCACACTGTTCAGGCAGCGCCGTCAGTTCCCTATCATGCTGTTACTGAACAGCGTGATAGAGCTACACATGCCAGGCATACAGGCGCCAAGGAGGCAAAGGTCGGGCACAAGGTCATGTCTCTGGCGCAAGGTCATGCACAGCACCATCGGACGTCTACACATCCAGCGCAAGCGGTCGCCTGTGTGCCAGTGCCACAGTGGACTATTGTGCAGTTGTGCCACAGTGCCATGTGGTGACCAGCACTGTAGCGCCACTGGCACAATGGTGGCCATGTCCTGAAATGCTGACCGTACACAGCACATAATCAGCGTGGCAGACACCTGCGTAAGGTACCTGGGCATGCGCAGTGCGGTGTACTATGCAGTCACAGAACTGCGCCATAGGCTCAGCCGGCTCAACTGTATTGCGCAAAGTGCAACAGCGCGATATTCAGCCGTCATATGCAAATCAGCTGATCAGCCATTCAAAGGCACAGCGGTGCGATTTGCATTCCATTAAAGTTGCTCCACTCCTAATTTGCATGCATTGCGCTATAAATGTGTGACAGTGATCTGCAGTGGCCATATTCGGTTACTGCAGGTGATAGGTGGGTTGCATGCTGTGTGATGTTATGGACTATGGTCATGGGATAATGCTGTAAACTGCACAGTCACAGGTGTCCACTTCCACCACACAGACCGTGACATGGCGAGCAAGGACTGGGTGAGGGAGGATGATGGTGGGTGGAAGAGGAGGCCCAACTTCACAAAGGCTGAAACAGAGGCACTCTACGAGGCCTACCTGGATGAGGAGCCACTACTCAGTGAGACGGGGCACCCCTCAGGCCTGTGCTGCTGCATGGAAGGGGGTAGCTCTCACTGTAAACCTGCATGGAAGCCACCAGCGCTCCATGCAGGAATATAGAAGAAGGTGGGGACCGACAGGAGACTGGTTAAGGAGAAGGTGGCAGCACTCAGGCACACGTGCTGCACAGGGAGGCCAGCCAGAGGTGGCGCAGCTGACCCGGTGGAGGACCATCTTGCTGCATCCATGCAGTGCAGGTGCCATTGAGGGCATTCCAGGAGGTGGCTTCCAGACAGGTAGAAGCCCATCACTGCACGGTATGACATGGTGGGGTGGGGGAAGGTTGATCCCATGCACTAACATGTTCTCACTTTCTGTTACAGATCCTGTGAGCCTGCAGGGGCAGTGGTGGTGGGCCTGTGCACTGTGGACGTGCAGCCAGAGTTGGAGGAGGGTCCATCCACCTCTGCTGGTAGCCGGCGTGCATTGCACCCGTGTGCACGCCTGGCCGCCATCTCCGATGTCGGTGAGTCAGGTGTAGGGGGTGCCCTTCCTGTGTCCCAGCAGTCTGGCATGCAAGCATGCCAGCACGCTGTGGCTGAGGCTGTGGCACGAACCTGCACCACTGATGATGCAACAGCCACTATGGGCAGTGACATGTGTGTGTCACATAATGGACACACAGCAGGACAGCCCATGCCCATGGACCTAGATGGTTCCAACGTGTGTGCCAGCACATCAGCACAGTCCCAAGATGTGCCTGTCAGCACTGGTGGGGCAGCACCGGTGGCTGTGCAGGTCCCTGGCACTGTTGCGGACACAGCATTGGAACGACTGGTCCCTTGGGCACAGCAGGTGGAGGGGCAGCAGCGGCAGTCACCCACCGGGTCTGGGGGTACAGGGTTCAGTGGTGGCATAGGAACACCACCTGTTGACTTGCCCATACCTGATCCTGGTGAACAGCGCCCACCCTCACGGGGTGTTGAGCATCAGGCCCTTCCATACCTTGGGGGACAGGTTGCCGATTTGGCAGACGACCCATTTGACGAGCACACCTGCCTGCTGCGGGCAACAGTACAGCAGCCGATGCAGGTTGCAACATCCATGGAGGCACTGTGTGTGACTGTGGAGTGGCACAGCAGGGACAATGCAATGATCCTAACAGAGATGGTCCAAATGCAGATGGATGTGACGCAGCCATTGACAGGCTGACCAGGCATTGGTCGCTGTTGTGGCGCATTGGGCAAACAGTCAGGTGCCCTGTACCGCGCACCACGATCGCTCTCCACTCCATGTTCCCGGCATCGTGCGACAACCAGCCTGTCAATGTCGGGTTCTGCTGTGGGCATCCCGAGCACCCCGGTGCAGGTATGTTCGGCATGCTGCAGACCCCTGTGCGGACAAGGTCGCGCTCGTGCAGTGGGACCCCTGGTGGTCCGTCGGTGCCACCCAGTGGCCCATGCTCAGCCTGCCAGTGCGGCTGGGTCTTGTGGGGCCGCCCAGCATCCGTGCTGGCCATGGCTCAGTGCTACCTGACCTGACCTGTCTCCCAGTCGGGCTCTGTCTCAGGTGCTGCCCTGTGTGCAATGTGTGTTTTGGTGGGCAGTGCACCAGTGGGTGCCCTGCCCAACACACCGACACACGAACCACCTGCACACCCACCCGACTGCTGTCCACAGGTGCGTGTGCATGATGATGCCTGCATTGTACTGTACACCAAGGTGCAAGGGTGCCCAGCATCTGACACACGTACATGGACAGTACAGGTGGTGGGGGTGGTCTGTGGATCTGTGTGTTTGACATGTTTGTTCCTACTCTGCTGTGCAACTGCCCCTGTGCACATTGCCTGCGTGTGTGTGTGTGTGTGTGTCCATGTAGCATGTAACTATTCACCCCTCCCTGGTGGTGTGTTTGTGCGCCTGTACCCTTCCACTCCCCTTGCCTTCTTGCACCCCTGGTGTGTTACCCTGTGTGTATGTGGGTTGTGCCCTGACAGTGTTGGTTGCACATGGCCCCATGACTTACCTGTGTTGTGTGAAGTGCTCCTCTGTGATGGTGTCCCAGTGCAGCTGGGCCAGCGGATCAGTCGAGGTCATGCCGCCAGGGGAGGCTGCTTATCCCCATCATCACCGGCGTCACCGGCATCCCCATTGCTGTCCCCCTCCTCGACCTGTACGGCTATCCCACAGTCTTTGGCCATGTTGTGCAGGATACAACAGGCCCGGAATATCCCACAGGCCTTTGAGGGGCTGTACTGTAGGGCACCGCCAGGGGTGTCTAGGCATCAGAAGTGTGCCTTCAGCATCCCAAACACCCACTCGATGATGTTGCATGTGGCGGCATGTGCCTTATTGAAGCGTTGCTGCGATGGGGTCGTGGGCGCCCGGTGAGGTGTGAGCAGCCAGGGACGGTGGGTATCCACTGTCACCTATGTGGAGATAGTGGAGGTTAGTGTCATGTTCAGGTCCATATTGTCCCTAGCCCTGTGTGCCACTCCCATGGCACCTATGGCTTGCCCACCTGTCCCCCAACTTTGCCGCTCCTACATGCATACTCACCCACTAGATGTCCTGTGGGGATGTCCCCACTCTCAAATCGATGGCACAGTGCAGACTGGTACCATATGAATGAATCATGTGCTCCACCAGGGTGCGTGGCACAGACATTGATGATGCGCCCACTGGCATCACACACCACCTGGCAGTTGACACTGGACTACCCCTTCCAGTTGTGATATGCAGCCCCATCGGGGCCAGGTGGCGTACAAATAGCCACATGGGTGCAGTCTATCACCCCTAGCATGCCAGGCATACGTGCTACCCTGGTTTAAGGAACAGCATTAATAGGCACTTATTCTGGAGTTCACAGAATCTAATTCTGGAGGAATATGTCTGTCATTGTTGTATCTGAAATGGTGAGGGTAGCTGTGTGCACACAAAGATGATAACAGTATTCTTAAGTCAACACAGCTTTTTTTTTGTAAGTGCGTAGATGTGAATACATCTGAGCTTTTATATATATTACAAACACAGAATTTTGTGTAGTCCTTTTCAGAAAACTGCAGAAGAGTTTCATCTACTAACATGTGTATTATTTTTTGTCTCCACAGGGCAACTTGCGTTCTCAATACCATCAGCAGTACCCTCAGCCAGCTGCTCGAGACTGTGTGGAGTGGTAACAGGGCTGCTGACAAACACACCCATGACACTGAAGCAACACTTAATTATCTGGTTGGCCAGACCAGTGAAATCATCCAACAAGGGTCTGAAATATCCGATTTGCTGCAGCGTCACGGGCATGTAGGGCATGCAGCCTTAGTTGCCACTGGTGGGCTAGAGCAGAGCAACAGGGGCCTCACCAAAGCTATTTAGTCATTCAGGGATTTGGAAGAGGCCTCTGTTGCTTTGCTGGATTCCACGCATGGTCTCATGGTGCGGCTGGCTGAAAATCAGCTGGAGGTCACAGAAGCAATCCACCAGCTTCTGCACCAGGACCTGCAGCACCTAGAAGGATGACCAGCCCTCTGAAGCACCTCAGCAGAGCCCCTTGAAGGTTCCCTCCAATAACACCATCAACAACTGCTGCAGAAGAAGGGCACCTGCCAAACCTACTCCCGGTAGCCTTCCACTTCCTTGTCACCGTCATCTGCCCAAGTCACTACAGCCTGAACAGCCAGCACCTCTCTATCACTCCTGGCCAGTTCTTGTAAATACTTTCGTTGAAAGAAATTATTATTTATTTATATTTATATGTCCCCACCCACTGTTTATTTATTAAGTGTGCAGGAACACTTATTTTATTTGGCAAAACTTTTATTTAATGTATTATATATTCTCCTTCCTCCACCGTGTGACTGAAACATGTATTTATTTTGTAATTGTGTTTTCTAATTTTTGTAAATAAAAGTTTTATTTTTATACAAATTTTATATTAAAAATAATAGTTTTCAAGAATTTGTGTCGTTATTATAGAGATGTATATAATACAGTTATTGGCTAGAGGAGGCTTGCAGTTATAGCATACTTGACACTATAGTAAACATGACTGTCACAGCAACTTAATAGTTGGTATTAAAGTACTATAGTGTTAATGATGGTGGTTTGCTTTGGGTTATTATTTTAGCATTGCAGTAGGAGCCACACACCGTGCTACCTATTTCTGAAATTTCTGTGATTTCTTGAGACATATCTTCTGCTTTCTGCATTTTAATAGTACCAGCAGCAGAGGGAAATGGTACAGAAATTTCATGAAATATCTAGGAATAGGTGTCAATGTCTGTGACTAGAATTGCATGATGCGATACTGCTATGCAGAGATGACCTCTGAAATTGGGTAAGGTACTGTTTATAAAAAGTCTTATGTTAAGCTTACATTGTCTTTTCAAGATGTAATGTGAAAAATAACATTTTTCTTATTTCTCAAAGAGTCAGAAATTTATTGCAAAAACTGCGTTTATGCAAGAGTTAATGTTTTTTATAGCAGAAAAGTCAGAAATTCGGCGTTAGGGTTTCACCCCTAACGAATTCCCCAACACTACACCCCTCCCCACTAACACACACACAGGCACAAACATAAGACAACACACACACACACACACAACTATGGGGCAGTACAAGGAAATGCAACCAATAACCGACAGACCCAATCTCTGCAAAGACATAGACAGAGTGCAAGCTGTTCAGAGGAGGGTAAACAAAATGTTGCAGGGTGTGCAGCACAAAAGATCAAAGGATAGACTATAGCAGCTTAACATGTATACCTTAACAAAGTACAAGAGGATAGCATCTTTCAGAAAAGCAGATGTACAAAAACAAAGGAGCACAATAATGTCCAATTTCTTCCAGGAGAGATGTCTTAATGAATTCTCAGGAAGACTAAACACAATATATTTTTTAATCTTTGGTAGCAGGCTGACACCAACTAGGGACAAGTTCCTGTTTTCATGAGTGAGCTGGAAGCACTAGGCACTTGAGTGACTTCCTCAGAGTCACAGAGTATGCAGGTGGAGCTTGTGAGAATCAAACTCAGGTCTTGTCTGCTAGATGTACCAAGTTCATTCAGAGGTAATTACACTAACCTGTAGTCTATGAAGCCACCTGGCTTCTCATGAGCAGAGCATATATCAGGGTCAGTTGACGCTGCCTAAGTCTAGTAAGAATGATTGCTCACAGAAGAATTGGAAACACATTGTGTTCAGACCTGATATGGCTGTGGATAGCGTTAAGGATCACCAACAGTGTAGAAAGAGATATGCAGGGTTTTGCAACAGTGCAGTCAGATATAACAGATCCTGCAGTAATTACAGAACTGTGCATGAATGCTAGAAACATATATAAAGCATAGGATTTGACAGCAGAGAAGGACTGCTTGCACAGCTACACTGTTCATTTCCATATCTCATCAATACGGGCAGATTCTAGTTAATCAACAGTTACTTCCTCCTACCCCCCACACTAGAATTGCCTTATGTTTCTCTATGTATTCTACAATCCTGCCACTGTTCCTTACTCCACAACCTCCTCAGGAAGGCTGTTCCATGCATCTAGAACCCTCTCTGTGAAAAATTTCTCTTTAGCATAACCTGTGAGCCATCCCCCCTCTTCAAATTGTTGCCTTTGTTCTTGCACATCTTTTTTTCTGAAAGATGGTATCCTGTTATATTTTGTTAATTTCCTAGAGATTGTTGAAAGTTTGTACCATGTCCCCCCTCTGCTCCTTTCCTCAAGGGTATAAATGTTCAGCTGCTTCAGTCTCTCCTTGTATTTTTTCTGCTGTACACACTGCACCATTTTATTTACCCTCTTCTGAACAGCTTTCACTCTGTGTCTTTGTGGAGATCGGGTCTGTCTGTGATTGGTTGTATTTCCTTGTACTGCCCCCATAGTTGTGTGTTGTGTGTGTGTGTGTGTGTGTGCCAGTGGGGACTGGGGTGGGGTGGTGGTGTGGTGTTGGGAAGGGGCAGAGTTAGGGCTGAAAACCCTAAAGCCGAATTTCCTCGCTTTTGTCGCTACAAAAAAAAACTAACTCTTGCATAAATGCAGTTTTTTATATATATATATATATATGATATGTGTGTGTGTATATATATATATATATATATATATATATATATATATACATACACACACACACACATATATATATATATATATATATATATATATATATACACTATATATATATATATATATATATATATATATATTTACTATGACGGGCAGGGGTGTGATTGGAAAATATTCTCACTCCTGCAGAGGGAGCTCTGGGTACTCACGAGTGCTGAAGGCATGAGTGACATTGTCCAGAGCTCCCTCTGCAGGAGTGAGAATATTTTCCATACCACATGATCTGCTCATCATGTGTGCTATTTATACAATGAGGGTGGGAGCTTTTCTGATATTTGTGGAGTAGTATGTGTATGTTTTGTGAGGAGTTCTATGTGGTGGGTAACAGTACAGAGTGAGTGTAGTGTGTTACTGGTGGTGTGAGATGTGTTTGATAGGTGCTTGGTTGTGGCTGGGTGCACTTGTGACATGTGTTGTGATATGGGGTGCATTTCTTGGGAGAAGTAGTTTGTGTGTGATGTACTGTACATTGACATCGTTATGATTTCATTTTATTTTTCCTTTGTCTTCTGTGTGTATGCTTGGTGCACTAGTGATTTTATTTACCCATTACTGGTGCAGTTTATTTTCACCGAACAGTATCTAGTTTCATACAAGTAGTTTATTCAGCACTTTTGTATGAGAATGTCTTAAGTTCAGTTCAACATTTATTTTGTTTCAAGTGGAGCAGAACAGGCATTGTTTGACTGGGAAGGAGGTTGCTTCCTGTTCATGATGACAGTTCTGGTCACATAAGGCTGGTGGCGTTCAGTCAGAATCACTGTCCAATTTGATTATCCGTTTCTGTTTCTTGAGTTTCTCTGGGTAGTCGTGGCCTGCAAAAGAAGCACAAGGTGTTAGTACAGGTGCAGTACAAGTTTATGACTCAGATTTTTTTGTTTACTTACCCTGATATATGTTGAAAGTGATGTTCGATGCTGATATTATGGGATTGTTGAAGCATGTTGGTATGTTATGCAGGTATGTTGATGGCATCTGTAGGGCATGCTGCTGTGTCACAGCAGTTTTGCTTGTAGAAGGATTGTGTTTTAGCTTAGGGGGTTTCCGCAGCTTTTGAGGTACTGGGTTTCGGCTCAGTATCTGTACTCAGGATGTTTGAGATTTGTTTCTGTTTGGCATCACTGAGTTTGCAATATGAGTTGAGGGATTGTACCTTTTTGCGCCCCGAAATCTGTATAATATCTGGGAGGCACATTTGAATCACTTAGCTTTTATATGAGGTGTTTCCTCATTGAGTGATTGGTTAATTTCTTGTGTGTAGGTGTTTGAGCTTCATTTAGCATTGTTTTTACAATTTTGGCTATGGTATTTGTACCAAGAGGCTGATGTTTGAACCACGTTGGAGATTGTAACCTGATGGGGTAGTTAATGGCTAAAAAGAATGGCGTTTCTGGATTATTTGCTTTAATTGGTCATTTCTCTTTGTATTTGAGCTAATTTTTTGCAGGTCATTTTTGTATGTTGTGTATTTCATAGGCACAGGGCTTAATTGTATGAGTGTCCTTTGGGTTTGAGTCTGTGCAGGTTTTTGTTTGTCTCTCTTTCCACAGTTCCAGGTATCTGCAATTTTTACCTTCTGTTTTTAATGTGATATCTCCCCATCATAAGTTTCTTGTTTCTGTGTTTCCTCTAACACTGAAGTACATGTTTGCTGTCAGCCACATTGAATTATCGATTGTGATTACTTGGTCCAGTCGTTGTAATTACGTAGGGTTTGTCAATTACGTCGTCACTGAGCTCATCTACTTCATTGGGACGGTTTCCAGTCCTTTTCCTTTTAGTTGGTTTTGCTTGGACATAATGACTTGTCTTGTTTTTCAAATATTATTGAGGTGTATAACGGTTCACTGTAGCCGTTTCACATAGGTGTCTTTCAATGCTTTGAAAGCAGGAGCGATTGTTAACGGTTCATAATCCTTACTGTCTTTCTTTTGGCTTGTGATGAAATAGTGGCATAATAAGCTGTCTAGTTCTTTAGGTTCTATGTCCATAATAGGGGTTGTAAGTTCTAAATCTTGCAGTAGAAATGTTTGGAGATGTTTTACATTGGCGTCTGTTTTACGTCGGGTGTTGTTTTTAGTACTTAGGATGTACTTGTTAATGTACTGCAGGTCCAGAAAATATTGTTTTTTTTGCAAGCATCTTCTGTTCTTGTGTTTCTGGATTGTGAAACCTTCCTCATTTGTAGCAGGGTCTAGCAGAGGTTCTGTATCTCTTTGAATTGCATAAAAGATCTATTATTTCTTGTTGCTCATCCATAGATTTTATCTTGTTTTCAGCATTAACTTATTTTCCACTTTGTTTCATATGTTGTAGTGATACTGGTTTTTCTATTTTGTGGTCATAACATCATCAATGCTGATGGGTTTTTGTCTTTATTTTTCCTCTTAGAGTTGGCAGCTGATCTGCTTTGGAATGGAACAGAGGAGCACATCTGAGCAGGATATGGAGCAGTATGGTATTTGTAGCTGCACTTCAATGATTTTCTGTGTTATTGGGGAACTTGTTGAGATGCATTTCAGTGGTAGGTTAAGGATAGGGGAAGCTGACTCAGCAGGGTGTGTATAAATGGCAGATATTTCAACTCTGCTGACGTCAGTTTCAGATATCACACTCCAGTTGAAATAACCTTTTTTATCACACTGATATTGCTCCCACCTCCCATTGTGTATATATATATATATATATTAGAGGCAAAAACTACATTTAATGCATCAGTTAGGGTTTCTCCACAGTGACAAAAGTGAGGAAATTTGAAGTTAGGGTTGAAACCCCCTTTGCACCCTTCCAGCCCACCCTCCCAACTGGAATCGGGGTGCACGTTGGGGGCGTCAGCCCTAACTCTCACCCCATCACATGTGAAAAGAAGCTGAGGAATAGGAGAATTTCCTGGCTAGTTTTATGCTTAGCCTTCATGAGGGGGCTAAGCATTTTTCCAATGAAAAGTCTGTATCTCGCACCGTTTCCGAGATACGGGCCCTGAAAGGCACGGCAAACACTGTAATGTTATCCTATGGGAAAAAAACAGAAGTTTGGAGTGCCATAATTTTGCCTCCATGTAATATTTTTTCACCAAATCACTGAAAGGCACTTCTGTGGGATGTTGGCTGTCCTCCCTGCAAATTGCAGCCCAAAAGACCAAACCGTTATTTTGCAGCAGGGCACCAAACGATTGCTGCAATGCGTCGTATGCCGTAATGTTATCCTATGGGAAAAAGCATCAACTTTGGAGTACTGTAACTTTGCCCAAAACTCCAAACTGTTCTTTTGCAGTAGGGTGCCAAAATTGCTATCATTTTCCACTGCCTAGAAAAGTACTGTCTAATTGCGAAAGTTTTCACAGATTCATTCGACAGTGTCCAAGCATAGAAAGTACTTCGCGAAAGTACTTTTTCCAGAAATGTGAAAAACATATTTCTGGGGTGTTTTACCCCCAAATAAAGACATGGCTAGAATTCTCAGGGTCCGACTAGGTGAATACAAAAAGAATTAGGTTGCTAGAGGATCCCAAATTTAAATGGCAAGCATTTTTCTGATCACCAACTGAAAACAAAATGGCAGATTTGCAACAGTAAAAGGGCCATTTGCGAAAGTAAAAACTGCACCTGTGACACTGTCGAACTTTTTGTTAACTTTTTCCATTGACTTATAATGGGAACTTGTTTTTTGAATAACTTTTGAACCATTTAATATTTTTTCACGAAATTTTTGAAAGGCACATTGGGAACCCCAGCCACATGTTTCCTGAAGATTTTGGACCAGTCACACAAACTGTACATGACAAACTGTAGCGCGACCATAGAATTCCAAAAAAAACGTAAATGCACGTGCAGATCACGCTTAATAACTCCGCAGCCATATATCCAACCAATACAAAACTTGGCAGATCCCAAGGCATATGGGTCTTGATCATGTGTTCCAAATTTCAGGCAAATTTGTTAAACAGTTGCAAAGTTATTAAGGTGAAAATTTTGGGTTTAATCATGTAAATGGCTCCTCATCCTAACTATGGTAGCACTAACATGCTACTATTATATATATATATATATATATATATATATATATATATATATATATATGTGTGTGGTATGTCTCTATTTGCAACACATTTGTTTACAGGCATTACTCGTATTTTTGAAAAATTGTCAGACTTGTGATTACTAATTTTGAGTATAGTTCATGAAATAATGAGCTTGATATTCGTTATTTTATTTATTTAGGCAAGGCAAGGCAAATTTATTTAAAAGATGCCCAATCCCAGAGAGCTCTGGTGCCGTACAAAATTTAAAAGCATTTAACAAAATCATTCATACAGAAATAAAATAATAAACCACAAACTATAAGATAAATCATACTCTAAACATCAAATGCTTGTGAGAATAGTAATGTCTTCAAGTGAACCTTAAAAACATCTATAGTGGGGGCCTCTCTGATCAGAGCTGATCAGTTCTCTGATCAGAGCTGATCAGAGTGGGAGCAGCAACACTGACAGCTCTATCACCAGCTGATTTAAGCCTCATTCTAGGAATGGTCAGGAGGCTACCACTGGAGGATCGAAGAGGGTGGATAGAGGAAGTAGGTGTCAGGAGGACTGACAGGTAACCAGGGCCCTGTCCATGTAGGGCCTTAAAGGTGAGAAGACCCACCTTAAAGAGGATTCTCCACCTGACTGGCAGCCAGTGCAATTCGCACAATACTGGTGTAATATGACAAAATTTTGGCTGCCCAGTCAGTAACCGGGCAGCTGCATTTTGCACCAGTTGCAGTCTGTGGAGAAGTCCCCCAGTGACCCCGAGATAGAGCGCATTACAGTAGTCCAGCCTAGATATGACTAAGGCATGTATCAAGGTAGGGAGGTCCAGAGGCGGAACATGGGACTTAATCCTGGCAATGTTTCTGAAATGGAAAAAACAGGATCGAACCACGGAAGCTATTTGAGCCTCCATGGTCAGATTCCTGTCCAGAATCACTCCAAGGTTACGCACCCAAGAGGAGGCCTCCAATGACACAGTTCCAAGAACAAAGAAATAAAGCAATGGGGCCAGATGGGGTGCACCCCAAGGTCCTTAAAGAACTAAGAGAGGTGGTGGCTGAACCTCTGGCTATCCTGTTTAGCCAATCACTTGAAATGGGAGGTACCCAAAGACTGGAGGACAGCAGATGTAGTCCCCTTATACAAAAGTGGGAACAAAGAGGAAGCAGGGAACTACAGACCAGTCAGCCTCACCTTGGTAGTGGGGAAGATCATGGAAGCACTACTGGGGGAGAGATTGGTGGAACATCTGGTTGTCAATGGACTACAGGACCCAAGACAGCATGGTTTCACCAGGGGGAGGTCATGTCAGACCAACCTCATTGAATTTTTTGACTGGGTGACTAGGGAGGTGGATCAGGGGAGGGCAGTGGACATGGCCTATCTGGACTTCAGCAAGGACTTTGACACTGTGCCACATAGAAGACTATTACACAAACTGGGGAATATGGGTGTGGGCAGGACAGTAGTGTGGTGGGTAGGTAACTGGCTGGGTGGCAGGACACAGAGGGTGGTGGTAAATGGCTGTCACTCCACAGAGGGAAGAGTGACCAGTGGGGTACCACAGGGATCAGTGCTGGGACCAGTCCTATTCAACATCTTCATCAGTGACATTGCACAGGACCTAGAAGGCAGAATTTCACTGTTTGCTGATGACACAAAGCTCTGTAACAGAGTGGACACACCAGAGGGTGTAGACAGAATGAGAAGGGACCTGAGAAACTTGAAGAATGGTCAGGGTTTTGCAGTTGAAATTCAATCACAAAGAAGTGCAAGATAATGCATATGGGGCACAAAAACCCTGGCACAATATATCAGTTGGGGGGTGAGGATATAGCATGCACCAAGCAGGAAAGGGATCTTGGGGTTATCATCTCTGATGACCTCAAGGCAGGGAAACAGTGTGACAAGGCAGCAGGTAAAGCAAATAGGATGCTGGGATGCATAGGCAGGGGCATCACCAGCAGGAAAAGGGAGGTCATAATTCCACTATACAAGACACTAGTGAGGCCCCACCTGGAGTACAGTGTACAGTTCTGGAGACCTTACCTATGTAAGGACATAGACAGGGTAGAGAAGGTTCAGAGGAGGGCAACAAAGATGGTGCATGGATTGCATCACAAGTCCTATGAAGACAGGTTGAAGGAACTGAACATGTACTCCCTGGAGGAGAGGAGGGAGAGAGGGGATATGATAGAGACATACAAGTATCTTACAGGGAGGAACAGGGTGTTGGAATACTCTATTTTTAAGCGAAAAAGATGTTCCAGGACTAGAGGGCATGGGATGAAGTTGGAGGGAGGACGATTCAGAGGAAATGTGAGGAAGAATTTCTTCACAGAACGGGTGTTGGACAAGTGGAACACCCCACCAGAGGAAGTAGTGGGGCTGAAACAATCACAGGATTTAAGAATGCATGGGATAGACATAAAGAATTCTGGAGGTCAGGGTAAGGGCAACAGACTTCAAGAAAACTAAAACTGAACTTACAAGCTCAAATGGGCAGACTGGGTGGGCCATAGGCCCTTATCTGCCAACACTGTCTATGTATCTATGTATCCAGTTGCTGAATCAGAGGCCATCCTATCACTGAACTCTGTTCAACTCCACTACCAATACCTCCATCTTGTTAGGGTTCAGTCGCAACCAGCTGGAAGCCATCCAGTCATTTATCTTGGTCAGACAGATGTTTAGCACATTCACTGTGTTGGCTGTTCCTGGGGCAAAGGACAAATATAGCTGAGTATTATCGGCATAGCAATGAAAACTCAAGCCATACTTCCTAATGATCCCCCCCAGGGGAAGCATGTACACTGCGAACAACATTGGGGCCAGTACCGAAACCTGAGGGACTCCACAGGGAAGGAGACAGGGTATAGATGAGGAATTACCCATCATAGCCTGTTGCCTCCTGTTGGTAAGAAAGGACTCAAACCAGTTGATGACAGTACCGGTGAGTCCACACAACTCCCTGAGGTGGACAAGCAACACACAATGGTCCACAGTGTCACATGCTGAAGAAAGATCGAGGAGAACAAGAATTGTCTTGTCTCCTTGATCTGTAGCCCTGAGGAGATCATTCCACACCTGAACAAGCGCAGTTTCTGTACTATGTCTGGCCCAAAAAGCTGACTGGAAGGGATCATACATCTCGTGAGTCACGAGGTGCTCTTCCAATTGAGCGCTACCACCTTCTCCACCACTTTCCCCAAAAATGGGAGATTGGAGATGAGACTGAATTTGCCATGATCTCCGGGTCCAAAGAACGTTTCTTTAAAGGGGTCTCACCAGAGCTCCTTCAAGGCATCCGGAAAGACTCTCAGATAAGGAACACTGCACAATCATGGCAAACACCGGCCAACAGAGTCAACACATCTCATTAAGAAACGTTGGCACTGGGTCCAGTTCACAAAGGTATGCTTCAAATTGACTGCCACCTCGATAACCTCACTCACTTCCACTAGTCTAAACTCCCCCCAACTCGTCGGAGTGCACTCAGAACACATTTGGCTACCACTGTCAGCTACAGTATTGCTAGCTGAGGAAGTCTCCCACCAGATCAAGGACACCCTGTCCGAGAAAAACCGAGCAAACTCCTCACAATCTTAGTTAGAAAAAACCCTACCAGGCTGCAAACAGACTGAAGATGAAGAAGTATTATCTACAGTCTGGAAGAGTGAAGCTGGTCGGTTCTTCCCGGCAGCAATCTCCCTGGACAGGAACACTGCCTTCTTATGGTTGATTGCCTCCTGATATGCACAATAGTGCATACACAGGACCAGTTTGTCCACCTCCAAGCAGGACCTTCTCCAGCAGCACTCTAGTCTCCGACCCATCTTCTTCATCTCCCTGAGGTCCCCATCAAACCATGGGGACCTCAGGTATAGTTCTGGGTCGTACACAAACAGGTGCGAGGGAGTTGATGGTGTCAGAGAGCACCTTATTATAGGTGTCGACCCGGCACCAACACCTCCAATGCATGCAGCACCCACCTTGATAATTTAACTGCCGCCAGAAAACCCTCAGGGTGAGACCTGAAAGTGCTACAGCTAATCATCTCAGCAGGGGAAGGGCTTATGGTGGGAGCCCCAAGCGTGAACTTCACCGTGCAATGATTGGACCAAGAAACCTGATCAATCCTGAGATCAGTGATCTCAAGCCCCAGTGAGAGCACCAGGTCCAATATATGGCCATCCTGATGGGTGGGTGCAGCAAAGACCTCGTCAGTCCTAAGAGGACATAACCTGCAAGAAATCACTGCTGCATCTTTGATCTCTGTCATCCACCCAAACATTGAAATCCCCAGAAAAACACATCTGGGGATCCCAATATTTCTCCAGCGATGAACTTGGCAGACTCCTGCAGGAAATTCCCCATCAGGCCAGAAGGACGATAGATGAGGAAAATCCTGCAGCCGTGCGAGACCACCGCAGATAGCCACACTCAAAAGGACCTGGGTTTCCACTGGGTGCAGGAAGGTCAGGCTGGATCTAAGCAGATGACTACACCGCCACCCCTGCAATTCACTTTGGGGCAGTGCACCATGGTATACCAGGGAGGACCGCAGCCTCAAAATTGGGGCCTGCGACATCACCCACCCAGGTCTCCGTGATGCAAGCCAGATCGACTGACGAAATCAAGGCAGCAATAATTGCCATCTTGTTTCTGATCAATCTGGCATTGCACAGCACTGCAGTCAGAGGACTGGAGGGTGGTGCAGCCCCTCGGGTTACCTGACCATTCGGTCTGGTGGACTCCCTGGGGACAGGCACCAACCATGTTTGGCCTCTCCTAGATGCCTGTCGTAACCCAGGGTGCCTCCTGGACCTAACAATCTCTATCCTACCATCACCCATACCCAGATCACCCCACTGCCAGCAATCAACACGACCCCCCGACAATCCCTACTTCCCGACAGCATCTAGCCGTAGTATCAAATACAGGGAGAGGGACGGAGGGATGTAAATCATATAGCAGTGAATGGGTATAGGTAATCCTAGCCCCCATAGATCCTCCCACATAATCCCTACGCATTCCAAACAATGAACACAAACTACTAATTAAACACAAAGTAAATAACAACAAAATAACTACCTAACCTACTTAAATAAACAAAACTAATATATTAGAGCAAAAACTCCAATATTACATTTCTTACCACAGATAAATAAGTACAGATTAAGACTACTTAACTTAACACACATTAAAATCAAGTCACAGACCAACCTGTTTTCCTTCTACAGTAGAAGCAGAAATTTCAGTGCAGAGGCGCTTGAGCATTACTGCATACTGGCTTAAGTAGCTGCACTCACTTTATAGCAGCAATGTCCCCACCCTTCAGCAACAGACCCAGCTCCCCTCACTCACACTCTGGCAGATGGAATCAGTAGACAATGCACAGTCTCCCACACCATGCAGGTCACCACCAAAGGGCAAGCGGGCAGTTCGCCCACAAGCAAGGGAGCAGTAAACACCAAGATGGTCCAGGTGCAGGCAAAGAGCAGGCAGCAGGTAAAAGCAGAACAGCAGTCCAGACATTCAGCCGCTTACGAGCAGCATTTCAAAGGCTAGCTAAGTCCCACCAAGCAGAACAGCCGCAT
The DNA here is from genome assembly GCA_016271365.2 of Neoceratodus forsteri. Taxonomy (NCBI): domain Eukaryota; kingdom Metazoa; phylum Chordata; order Ceratodontiformes; family Ceratodontidae; genus Neoceratodus; species Neoceratodus forsteri. The sequence goes on from CM028129.1 coordinate 7,691,906, forward strand.
TTATTTATTAAATTTTGGTAACCGGGTGAGCCCGCTGAGCCCCGGAGGTCCCTTTTTCAGGAGCGACCAACATAAATCCAAATCATTCCCAGGCCATCGTGACATATAGTATTAATACTGAGCAGCAAATCAGAGCTCTTTTCCTAATAAAAGGCTGCTGATATAATAAATAAAGAACAAAATCATAAATAGGAATAGAAACATAGAAACATAGAAGCTGACGGCAGATAAGGACTGCAAGGTCCATTCAGTCTGCCCATTTCTTTTCTATCTTATGAATGTGCAATAGCCTTTGCTCTGTCAATGGCCTACAGTATCTTTTCATACTCATCTATATAGCTCCCTTATGCCTATCCCATGCCTGTTTGAAGCCCTGCACTGTATTCATATCTGTCACTTCCTGAGGTAGGCCGTTCCATGCATCCACCATCCTTTCTGTGAAAAAGAACTTCTTCACATTACCCCTTAATCAGCCTCCCACTAATCTCATGCTGTGTCCTCTTGTTCTGCTATTTTTCTTACATTGAAACATGTTAGACTCTTTCACCTTGTTAATGCCCTTAAGGTGTTCAAATGTTTCAATCATATCACCTCTCTCCCTCCTTTGCTCTAGGGTATACATATTGAGCTCAGTTAATCTGTCCTCATGTGTTTTCTGATGCAGTCCCTGCACCATTTTGGTTGCCCTTCTCTGGACTGTCTCAGTTTGGTTAATGCACTTGTGAAGGTGTGGCCTCCAGTACTGCACGCAGTACTCCAGATGGGGCCTAACCAGTGTCTTGTAAAGTGGGATTATTACCTCCCTCTTCCGACTTGTGATACCCCTACTAATACGCCCCAACATCCCTTTAGCCTTACCTACTGCTTTAGAAGTCTGCTTGGATGATTTCAGGTCATCAGTGATGCTGATGCCCAAGTCTCTTTCTTCCCTTGTGACTGCCAGCAACTTTCCTCCCAGCCTATAGGTGGCTTCAGGGTTTCTCTTCCCTATGTGCATGATCTTGCACTTCTTTGCATTAAATCCCAATTGCCACTCTTCTGACCATTTTGCCAGTTTATCCAGATCTCTTCTCATTCTGCCCACACCATCTGGATCATCTACTCTGTTGCAGATCTTGGTGTCATCTGAAAATAGACAAACCTTACCCTCCAGTCCGTCTGCAATGTCACTGATGAAGATATTGAAGAGGATTGGCACCAGCACTGATCCCTGAGGTACCCCATTTGTGACTTGCATCTCTTCTGACTATATATCATTTACCACCATGCTGTTTTCTGCCTGTCACCCAGTTTGCCACCCAGTTGACCAACGTCTTACCCATCCTGAGCCTACCCAGCTTATTAATCAATCTTCTATGTGGAACAGTATCGAAAGCTTTGCTGAAGTCAAGATAGGCAACATCAACTGCTATCCCTTGGTCCACCACTCTGGTTACCCAGTCAAATAAATCTATGAGATTAGTTTGATAGGACCTTCCTTTTGTAAACCCATGCTGTCTTGGATCCTGTGCTCCTATGGATTCCAGGTGTTGCACTATCCTTTCCTTAAGGAGTGTTTCCATAATCTTGCCCACTACTGAGGTAAGACTGACTGGTCTGTAGTTCCCTACCTCCTCCCTGCTACCACTCTTGTGGAGCGGGATCACATGAGCCCTTCTCCAGTCTTCTGGGACCTCTGCTGTGCTCAGAGACTCACTGAACAGTTCTGATAATGGCTCTGCTAGTTCCACCCTTAGCTCCTTTAGTACCCTGGGATGTATGCCATCAGGTCCCATTGCCTTGTCCACTCTGAGCTTATCGAGCACTTGTGGGACCCATTCTTTTGTGAAGGGACTAGTACTCACCTCCCTCCCCCCTGTGTCCATGGTGCAGAGCTGTGGGCCCTGCCCTACCTTCTCTTCAGTAAATACTGAGCAGAAGTATCTATTTAGGATAGATGCTTTTACATGGTCCTCCTTCTCACATGCCCCTTATCCCCTTTGATCTTAGCAATACCCCCTCTGGACTTTCTCCTTTCACTAATGTATCTATAGAAAGTCTTGTCACCTTCTTTTACTGTTCATGCTCGTGTTTCCTTGGTTTGGGCCTTTGCCTGCCTTACTGCCTTCCCTGCTTCTCTTAGATAAGTTTGGTATGCCTCCCTATCTTCATCCTGCTGCATTCCCTTATATTTCCTGAAGGCCAGCCTTTGGGCTCTGACCTTTTCTGCTACTGTGTTTGAGAACCAAAGTGGTTTCCTTCTTCTTTTGCACTTCCTTTTCTCACTAACACAATGGGATGTTGCTTCAAGTATTACATATTTAATGCTTGCCCACTTTGCCTGTACCCCCTCACCTGTATTTCTTTTTGCCAGGGCAGCTTAACTCTGTTGGTCATCTTATCAAAGTCATCTCCTCTGAAGTCACATATTTTTGCCTTGGAATGGGATGATTTAGTTCTAGTGGCCAAATTGAACCTTACCATGTGATGGTCACTGGCCCCCAGATGACCTTCTACCTGGAGATCTGTGATCCTTTCCTATTAGCCAGTACTAGATCTAGGATAGCCCTGTCTCTTGTGGGTTGTTGTACCAGTTGTTTGAGGCCCTCTCCCTGCAAGGAATCCACCCTGTGTCTAGTTCTGGCAGATGTCCCTTCTGGTATTGATCAATCTGTATCTGGCATGTTCATAGGTTCATAGGTTGCTTCAGAGCATAGAAGACATGCGTCCATATAGCTCGCTGGTTTATTAACAATACCCGTGAATACCTTTGCTAATTAAGTAAGAATCCAACCTATTTTTAAAGGTATTCATAGTAGGGCTTGACACTACTTGACTTGGTAGTGTATTCCAAATTCCTGTTATTCTTATGTTAAACCAGTTTCCCCTTTTTTTGGTGTTATATTTATCTTTATACAGTTGGTAGGAATGGGTCCTAGTATCATAAATTTGTTTCTTAATTTTTATATCCAGTTGCTCCCGTAATTGCTCATCACTGAGTGCTCTATATTTGACACATATCCACGCGTAGTCTACGGTACTCCAAGGAATATAGTCCAAGTTTTTCCAATCTCTGTTCATATTCCAGACCCTGAACCTCCTTCATGCCTTTTGTTGCCCTTCTCTGTACCCTCTCCAGGGCAGCTACATCCTTCTTATAGCCTGGTGCCCAACACTGGGCACAATACTCCATGAGGGCGCACCAGCAAGGTGTACAGTGGCAGCAACACTGCCTTTTCATGACTTGTGATGTGTTTGCGTATACAGTGTTGAATACCGCTTGCCTTCCTTAACCCCTGGATGTACTGTTGTCCAAATTTTAATTCATTGTCTACCATTACTCCTAGGTCCTTTTCATCCTGTACAATCCTTAATTCCCTGTTGGCTAGTTTATATTTAAAATGTGAGTTGTTCCTGTCCAAGTGCATAACAACACATTTATCTATATTGAATGATGATCCCTTTTTGTTTGCCCATTCTTCCAGTTCTGTAAGTGCTGACTGCAACATAGTGGCTTCATTTATATTGTTGACTGAGTATCCCAGCCGTTTGTCATCCACAAACTTTGCCAGCCATACTTCATTACTTACATTCATATTAGAAATGTATATATTAAAAAGGAACGGTCCCAACACCGAACCCTGCGGTATTCCACTTGACACCTCAGCCCACTCAGAGCATGCTCCCCTCACACATACCCCCTGCCTCCTATCTCCCAACCAAGACTCCACCCAAGAAAAGAGTTTTTTCATGTACTCCTATTTCCCTGAGTGCTCCTATCAATTCAACATGCGGCACCTTGTCAAATGCTTTTGCAAAATCGAGGTAAACAACATCCGCTGAATTGCCTAGATCCAAAGCTTTACTGACCCTGCCATAAAATTCCAGAAGGTTTGTCTGGCATGATCTGCCCTTGGTAAACCCATGTTGCGACCTGTCTGTAATACCTTTAGTATTCAGAAAGTCAAGGATATATTCCTTGATAATAGATTCCAAGATTTTTCTTCAGATCCGAAGTCAGGCTAATTGGGCGGTAATTTTCAACTTGTTGTTGAGATCCCTTTTTAAATATTGGTATGACAAGAGCCTGTCTCCAGTCATCGGACACAACAGATGTATTCAGGGATTTTTGGAAGATATAGGTTACTGGCCCTGCTAATTCTTGTGCCAGTTCCTTAATTACTCTTGGATGTATCCCATCTGGACCTTGTGCTTTGTTAGGGTTTGTATCCTTAAGTCTTTTTAATACATCAAGAGTGTTTAATGTAATGGTGGAGCCCTGTGTCATATTTTGCTGTTTCGTTTGTATTGGCTGGCCTTTATTAAAGACGGATGCAAAATAGACATTACACGTATCTGCCATTTCCTGATTGTCTGAGGTTACACGTCCATCTGGGTCCTTCAAGGATGTAATACTGCTATTGGTGCCTTTTTGGATCTAATGTATGAATAAAAGGATTTATAGTTGTTTTGTACTTTGCTAATTTGTGTTCATATATTTTTTTTGCTAGGGTTATTGCTGTTTTTTTTTAAATACTTTTTATATAACTCCCAACATATCTTATTATTACTTTTTTTTGCCCTTAAATATGCTTTATTTTTATGCTTTATCAATTTCCTAACTGAGGGGGTCATCCATAAGGGAAGTGCTTTTTTAAATCCATTGTATTTCCTTTTAGTTGGTACATACCTATGGACCAGTGTACCAACCATAATACTCAACTTACTCCACATTTCTGATACAGATATATTAGCAAATTCTTTTTTGCCAATTCCAGGCTGCCATCTAATTTCTCATTAACCCAAAATGTGCTCTATCGTACATATGGTATTATTGTGCTACCTGTGTGTTTACCCAAGTCTCCCAAATATTCAAAACTGACCATGGCATGATTGCTTGAGCCCAATGGAGGTAGTGTTATGCAGTCATAGATACTATTGCTCAAATTACTTAACACCAAATCCAATATGTTATCCCCCTAGTACTATCAGTTACAGTGTAAAAATCTCTAGGTAACTGGTTTCCATAAGTGATAAGGCTTCTAGTGTATTCCATTTAATTCCCGGTAAGTTAAAATCCCCCATTAATATAACATTTTTTGTTGCAACCAGCTGTTTAATGAAATCTAATAATATAATATTGTCAGGTTTAACAATGGATGGTGGTCTATACACTAACCCCAAATTGATGGTAGGATCATTGGGTGGTGTGATCTTAATCCATAATATTTCTGAGTTACCCCATCTGTCTGTTTCTATATTCACGGATGTGATACTGTCCAAAACATATACTGCTACCCCACCCCCTCTGGATGATTTTCTATCCTTTGTATACAATGTATATCCATTAATTTCCCTACCCCAGGTATCATTCCCATTCCACCAGGTCTCAGTAATAGCACATATATGTATTTGGGAAGCTTGTAATATTAATTTTAATTCATCCATTTTATTAGTTAGACTTCTGGCATTGACTAATAGAAATTTCCAGCGTGTTTGTGTATCTTTGTTTGGGCTAATGGGCTTCGGGTTTGAGATACCCCCCCTCTGAAGGCAGTTTATATGGATATTTACAATGTGTCTCAATTTTTGGGCCAACACCCTTTTACCATGCTTATTTAAGTGCAGTCCATCCTGTGCAAACAGGTGGGAGTCCATAAAAGCTTGCCATTGATCAATATAGGCATGCCCTTCCCTGTAGCACCACCTTTTTAACCATCCATTAAGTCACTGGATGTCATTGTTTAACATCTCATTGGCTCTGGGAACAGGTAGTACATCTGAAATTATCAAATCGCATCCTTTATTACTTAAATAGGTACCCACATACTCAAAGTTGCTCTAAATATCTGACATTCCAATTTTCCCTACATCGTTTACTCCTATATGCAATATTACCACAGGTGTAACTGTATTTTCCAAGAGACCTGGTATCATCTGTTTAATGTCCCCTAATACCTGCCCTTGGTAATACACTGACAGTAATATATTCATTTAGATTTTTACATAATATACTGTCTGTGTTGCGCATCATTGAATCCCCTATATACAACAAATCCTGAGGAGTCTTTTTTTGTATTCTGGGGTTTGTATTATTTTTGCCACCTTCCTGAACTGTACCAAAATGAGTGCAACTTGTTTGCTGTATCTTAGGGTTCATAGCATCAAGAAGCTGAGTTTTTTCTTCTCCAGCTTCTGTTGGTGCAAGAGCTTGATATCTGTTAGGGGTAAGTATGTTTGAGGAGCCCCCAATATTCCTTCTTCCCTTTCTAGTATTTTTAGATTTGCCTACTAGGCTCCGTTCCTCAGCTGCTTGTATACCTGGGCATTCTGCTATTGCAACTGTTTCATATAATCCTGCTTCTATAGCTCCATCTGCCAATGAATCTATAAATTGTTCCAATGTTGTAATTTCCACCTGAGTTTTAATCCTTTGTTTTAATATATCATTTTCTAACCATAGTTCCTCTATCAGCAGACACTTCTCACATACATTGTCATTTAGATCATCCCCTGATTTGAACATCTGACACTTAATACACACCATTCTGATTTTTAATCTTACTTGTTTCAATAAAAACTCCTAAGTCCAGCCGTCCAGCAGACACAGCGACATCTTGCGCCTTGCGTGTCTCTCTTGCACGTCTCCCGTGCAGTGGCGCCCCTGCTCATGCTCACCCTGCTCACTACAGGCGATTTTATAGCCCTGTGACCCGGATGTGACTTCCGGGGTCACGCTGTCCCTCACTAGCAAACTAGCGATTTAAAAATATTAAGAAGCTGTTGAAGTCTCCCATTATCAGAACCTCTCCTTTAGCTGTCAGTGGCTTATGGAAAAATCACTGAATATTTCTTATCCTATATTTTCTGTCCTGGATAAGGCAGAGGGGAAATGCTACATCTCATTGTCACAGGGATGTTCATTTATACATTTTTGCACTGTATTTACGCAGGCTGTCCCAGATTAGATGCAATATCTTGTTTTCAGTGGGGTCATGATGATACCATTTTTATAATGCATTTATTCAGGCTACCTAGTCCAAAGCCCCCATATTCAAAGGAGATTCACAATGCATCCCAGTGGAAAAGGGAGGTGTGCCACACAACTCCAACAGTGCGCAGCAGCGCAATAGTCAAATGTGCGGGATGCACCAGTCAGAAGGGAATGGGCCAGGGCAGACACAAGTGGTATGCCATTCAAGTTGAGGGGGCAATCCCATGCATATGCCATGCTGCAGCATATTCAGTGGAAATGTGCCCCTCACAGTCCAGAGCACCGCAGCCCACAATTAGGCCATGAATAGCTGGACTAACCTGGCCAGTCACCCACAGGCAGGCTGCCAATGTGCACCTAGGTGCACAGCGGTCTGGCAGCTCTGGTGGACTAGAGGTACCCCCCTTTCCATCCCCAGTTTAGCCAACTCCATCCTTGAAGAGCTCCATAGTGGTGGGCCCCCCAGACCCAATTGCACCAGAGAAAAACCATGGTCCATATCCATAGTCTAGAGGACTCCCATCCACCGCCCCTGTACACAGACACCCTCATTCCCCCCATACCCAACCTGTTGCAAAGACTGACACTGCCCTCCACACCCTGCCATGACCAGCCATTGACTGCACTGAACCTGGGCTGGGGACCTGCACTCTGGAATGACCCAACTGACTGAACTGTGCATTGGGGCACCATGCCAGCTGCGGATCCACCAGTGTATGCAGCTGTGTGTATGTCCCTGGTAAACTGAAGAGGGAATTTACATACCTCCAATGCATGCCTAGTAGATACTGTATCTTCCTGTTGTCATACACAGCTACATGTCCACATTCTCCCCTGTTTCCCTGTGTAACATGCCACCCTCTGGACTACTGAAGTATCCCAGGTGCCATAGGGTTCGGTATCCTGCAATGCCATTTGCAGTATACACTTCAGGTTATAGACAGTTCATCCGCAGTTCCCTAATTGAACAAATGAATGGGAGATCAGGTGTAACATGCCTGTTTTGGGACTTGTGTGAGTGGGTACAGCATTGGCTGTCACACACACTGAGCAGTGCAACGGCACTGGGATGATGGATCCGCATGCCAGTGCCTGAGGAGTAGGCCAGTGGTGTTATCACTCACACTCAGCTTGTGCCTATGTATAACACATTCCAGCATCCTACTCTGAGGTGCTTCACCACCCACCAATAGAGTGGTATGATCCTATTACAGAGCCAGTCGTCACCATGGGATGCACTGAGGGGGCAGGGAGGAGGTGTCTGTGCATTGTTGAGGGAGCTGGGCCACTACACTATGGACATGGACTGTAGGTGTTTTCAGGTACAATTAGGGATGGCACTGGGGTCCCTACAATATGGAACCGATAGAGCTTGGACTGCGGTATGATCTGGGCTGGTGGAATGGGTGGGGGGGTGCCACTATACCACCAGAGACCTCAGGGCCTATCCCACATGGGAGCAATTGGGGTCAGGGCTTGGGGGCGAGAGCTGCTCTATCACTAAAGTCTCATCCCACTGAGTGCACTTACATTTGTTTCACTCAATCACCATGGTCTCCTCTTTGACAAAGACAACGTGAGTACCACTAACCTGGTTCTGTCTGTTCCTAAACTTCTTATTTCTCCCTCTCTCCCTCTCAAGCTCTCCAATCCTTATTCCTTGCCCTTGACACTGCCTCTGAGTTCCTTTTTCTTTTCTGTACATAAATGTTACTGTTTAAGTTGTGGTCTTGTTAAATGGCTTACTGATTGTTTGTAACACTGTCTACTATGTTTTTGTACTTAATGACGTGGAACCTTTGTAAAAGAGCCTTGGCTCAAAGGTATTAATTCCTAGAACAATAAACTTCAAACTTCAACATTCATCCCCATGCCAACATGCAAATGGGCTGGCAATGAGCATGCATAAGGCCCCTTTGCAGCCTGTATGCTCAATTAGTTCATTTGCATTCCTGGGCTGAATATTACCCATGGGGGCTGCGGTGCATATCGCTATGTGGCATGCATTCCCCCTGGAAGGTATTCAGTCAGGGTCATCCTGGATGCACCTGACTTGACAGCCATCTGCACTGTGACTCCCATCCAGGGTCACATTTTCAACAGGAATGATGAAGCCCGCCAGGATGAAGCACAGTGTCACAGGTTTACTGCATGCCAAAAGGGATTGACTCCCTTTGAAACTGCATTGTTTGCTGCAGTAACTGTACTTCAGAATTCTGCAGTGCTGCTCTTCATCCTGGTGGGCTTCACTGTATGCACTCCCTGTACTGATGGTGCATTCTGTTTGAATATTGTATCAGTGCCAACCGGTGCACCCTCTTTGTGGAATGCATCTTTCTGCTCATGCATTGATCTGGCACTTAATATATCCAACCCAAATGTAAAATATTGTTTTTAGTATGTTCTGATTTTACACAATGCAGCATAATATTGTGTAGATGTAGAGCCCCACTGAAAGTAAGATGCCATTTCTTCTGTGAACAATCGAGGCTAAATATATAGCAATTAGCAGGCATATTTCGGGAAAACACATTGTAAAAATGTGTAAAAGGAAGACCACATTGAAACTGCCTCTCCACAGATCTGCATTGTGCAATTCATTAGAAATAATGGGTAAAAGCATCCCAAAAACTTTTCACAGCCATATCGGCTCTGATCAGATTTTGTTTATCAGGCTGCATTGCCTTCATGCAGTTCCTAATTTCATGACTCTAAAGTCTTTGCCATAAACACTTACTCAGAACTTTCATTTACTTACAAAAAACATCTTGTACTCTACTTTTGTATACGGGAACCATTCCCACCCTTTTTTTTTAGAAACTTCATTTAAAAAAGGGATTAAACCATAAAGCACTCAGCCTTGAACAAATTGTATTCATTTATTTATGTATTTATTTATTTTAGTTTTTGTTGATCCGGAAGGAGGACTACAGAATTTTTTTGCCTATTTTCAGCCTCGTCCTGGGGAAGGGGAGACAGATGGATGCCAACTGAAATTTAACCAGATTAAGCTGTTGGTGGTATTTTTTGGTGAATGGGGAAATTTGGCCAGGACACAGGGAAATTCCCCTACTCTGAGGTAGGGGGAGCAGTGTTGATCTGGATGGAAGGATGGCCGACATTATGGAATTGGGCAAGGCTGAAGGAGGTTCTCAGGGAGAGGAGCTTCCTGCAGTGCGTCATATAGAGTTTCAGTGCTCGATCAACATTGCAGTAACTTCGGCAGAGGCTGCGACACCGGATTTAATCGAGAATGCAGCCAATATGGCTATATCTAGAGAACCTGATTACTCAGCACCCCGAGCATTCTTGAAGAGTGCAAGTACTCCAGGATTGGCAGCCACTTCAGAATGACATACCCTGCGGCAAAAGGAAACTATTGTCAGTAAGCTCAGTTTGAGTGTTTTGGGGAGTTGCCCACGGAGTGAGCAGCAGGATGTCAGACAGGGAGAGGTCTCCCCAGAGAGGAAAAAACTGGATCTTGCACAAGGACCAGGTATGGATGGCTGGTCCCCAGAACATGCACTTATAGCAGCAGGCTTGACGCTTGCACCCTGGTAAGAGTCGGCTCCCAGGGGAGTCGCCCACAGAGTGAGCAGCAGGATGTCAGACAGGGAGAGGTCTCCCCACAGAGGGAAAAACTGGATCTTGCACAAGGACTAGGTATGGATGGCTGGTCCCCGGAACATGCACTTATAGCAGCAGGCTGGACACTTGCACCCTGGTAAGAGTTGGCTCCCAGGGGAGTCGCCCATGAAGTGAGCAGCAGGATGTCAGACAGGGAGAGGTCTCCTCACAGAGGGAAAAACTGGATCTTGCACAAGGACCAGGTATGGATGGCTGTTCCCCGGAACATGCACTTATAGCAGCAGGCTGGACGCTTGCACCCTGGTAAGAGTTGGCTCCCAGGGGAGTCACCAACTGTGACTCAGATTAAGTCACCTCCTAGAGAAGTTTGTGCAGAGAGCTTCTCTGAGTGCGTGAACCATGTCTCCACTAGAGCTCAGGAGGGACAGTGGAATCAGGTAATCCAGATCCCAGGACAGGACATACCAAACGGATGTCAAATACAGCTATTTCAGGACCAGGTACTGTGTCTTTTGTTACTTCTAGTACTTGTCAGCCTGTCAATGTAGATGAAACTGCTCCACTTCTGGGGCCTGCAGGAGTTCAGTTACCAGCTAGGCCGGCTGAAGACAAAATAATGGATGGTACGATTTCCTGTGATGAGGTCATTCTGCATCCGGCCATAATGGATGTGCTGACTGGACCAAGTCCATCTTGGGCCGAGGATGTGGAACACCAGATGGGACCGGAGACACCGAGCCTCTCCAGAGCAAGAGGGTAGAGGTACTCCCTCTTCCCCTTCCCCCCTCACCCACGGCATAATCCTAGATGACTGTGTTTGTAGCCTGCTTTAATATGCCAGTACAACTTGACAGGTTTTGGACACAGTTTGTTTTATTGAAACAATCTCATTTATGGGATCCATTTGTGGTGATTCCCCTCACTCGGCCGGCTGTGAAATTCATTGCCATCCTATTTCAGAATGAAAACGTACATGTTTCAGACATTTTATACTGGGTGAAACAAATGCAGAAGTATTGGACCATCCTGTACCCATCATTGATAGTGAGCATATATGGGCTGGGGATGGAAAATCAAAATAAAGTTACGGATGACCGAAGCTGGCCCAATACACCTTCCCAGCTGCTTCTACTTGGGACTAGATGGAGGCTTTTGCTTCTACCTGGGATAACCCGAAACTTGTCATCGATGTGGGTCTTCTTCACATTTAAGTAATGCATGTGAGGCTCTAATGTGTAATTTCTGCTTACAAATGGGTCATTCCAGTAATCAGTGCAGGAACCCACCCAAATGTAACCTCTGCGAAGAACATGGTCATTTGTTCTTACAATGACCCTGGGCGGTGCATAATAAAGGCTCCTTTTGGGATCAGGACACAGCTGTGCACTCTGCACAAGAAAAACAGTTGGGGCAACTGCACAGTTTTCAAAATTTACAAAGTGGTGTGGCACAGGTGGACAAGTCCACTTTACCTCATACGGATGCAGCAGATCCCTGTACTACAGATACAGTACCTACAGACATTAGGCAGGAGCCTGATGAGGGGGCAGGGTATGGTCATGCCAGAAGCAGATCAACATATCAAGTGGGCCCCTCTGAACCTCCCATACAGCCTTTGGAGATGCCCCCCCAATGTAAGAAGGGTTCACCATGGTGAAAGGGAAGAGATGATCTACGAGGATTGCTCCAAAGGCCAAACTGTCCCATGCTGTATCTCCCTCTGACAAAAACAAATTTGCTCTTCTTTGCCTTCTGCAGAAGAGGAGGATGAAATTCAGATGCCTCCTCCATTGTCTCTTCCCAGAAAGAAACATCAGATATGGAGGGAGAGGTAGGAGAGGATACGGACCCAGAAAAGAACTCGAAGAAAATGATGTGTCTTAAAATATTAAGCCTCTCATCCAGCTGCAGACAGTATCACAGTTAATTCCCTAAATGTCAAAAGTATTAAAAATTTCAGGAGTAGGTGTATCACATTTTAAGCATTATGAGATACACATGCAGATATGTTTGGTACAGGATACTGGGCTCCATTCGGAGGCTGATATTTATCATGCACTAAGGGCCTGGGTCTGAGGGGTCCTCGGTTTGGTCCTTGGGGGAGGAGGCCTGCTCTGGGGTGGGAGGCCCATTTCAGAGCTCAGTACAACTTACCAAAATCTTTGAGATGGTCCCAGGGAGGGCGTTATTCCTGGATGTCTCCTATCATTCACAGGATTTGAGGATAGGTGTAGTGTATGCCCCACAAATGAAGCAAGCTAGGGTTCAGCTTTTTTGATCTATCCAACCATACCTTCCTACTCATAGAAAGTATGTTTTGGAGGGTGACTTTAATTGCCCGCTCTACTTACAAGATAAGACAGGTACTACCCCTAAGTTGTACTGTGATACTAACCATTTAAAATATCTCCTACGTACTACAGACTTGAGAGACACATTTTGAACTATACACAGCGGGGGGGGGTCATACCTATTATAGGGCTTCCCTGTCCTCCAAAATAGACTATATGTTTGTTTCCAAGCATTGGACTATTTTGCAGGCTACTACGATTCCCTTGGCTTTGTCGGATCATTTTGGGCTTGAAACTAAGTAGGGTCAGCTGCAATCCCATAATATAGGACCAGGGTACTGGCATCTCAATACCTCCCTCTTAACTGACACAGACATACACTGCAACATGACACAGCATTTGTTGGCCCGAGCTACGTTAGTAGCCTGGCATGACTCAGTAGGGGATTGGTGGATGGACACGAAGTCAGTGATTTGCCCGGTATTTAAAAAATGGGGAAAGCAGAAGAGACAATCTGTTTATTTGCAGTACTTGAAACTTCATAAACACCTTTATCAGCTCATTACCAGGCAAAATATTGATCAAGTGGATAACACCTCTCAAATTTTGGTTATAAAACAGGAGATGTCTAACTATTTACTGTATATACTAAGGCACAGTCCTTATGGATGGAGCAATCCACAGGTACACAAGAAACAAAAGCCTCCTTAGACATTTTTTCATGATTGTCAATCCCGGGTAGCACAGAAAGTGTGGGAAGTGGTGTAGGATGACTCAGGGTGTATACACACAGATTTTGGTGATATGTTACACACCCTCCAAACTCATTTACAGTCTACTTTTGAAGCTCTCATGCCCATCGCATCACATTTTCACCAGTTTTTCTCTACCCGTAATTATCCAGAGATTGACCCAAGGGGCGATTACTGGGATGGAAGGCCCGATTTTAGAAGAGGAAATCTAAACGGCCATAAAAAAATTGAAGGCTAACACTGCTCCAGGTCCTGCTGGGTTGGGCCCCCAATTGTACAAAACATTTCAAGACACACTGGTCCCTCTTTTAGTGGAAGTGTTTAATGACATTTTGTTCAATCTGGAACTGCCAGATGCGATGGGAAAGGCTTTTTTAATTTTCTTACATAAAAAGGGGGATCATTTGGCTATTAAGAACTGGAGGCATATTTCTTTGTTAAATGTTGACTTCAAACTACTGTCTATGATACTGAGCATCCGGCTCAGCACCGTGGCTCAGATAGTTATTTCCTTTTATCAAAATTGTGCCACTCCGGGCTGTACTATGACAAACAATTTAATTTGCTTATGGGAAGTTTTTTCATCAGGGATTCTGGGGCAGTTACTTGGCTATGTCATTACATTAGATCAAGAGAAGATGTTGATCACATTTCTCTTACTGTTTAGTTTTCCCTTCTGAGTTTTTTTGGTATCCCACAGCAGTTTATTGCCTGGTTGCATACCCTATATAGTTCTGCACATTTTCATTTACTGGCGAATGGGACCCTGGGTACTCACATTCCACTGTGGAGGGGAGTGCATCAGGGATGCCCAGTGAGCCCCCTATTGTGTGTCTTTTACACTGATGTCTTGATAAAACGTTTGGAACTTTCCAGCTCTATCGTCAGTGTGACTCTACACCCTCAGATGGCTCCCCTTAAGGTTATGGCACACACTGATGTCCTGATTAAACATTCAGAACTTTCCAGCTCTATAGTCGGTGTGACTCTACGCCCTCAGATGGCTCCCCTTAAGGTTATGGCACACACTGATGTCCTGATTAAACATTCAGAACTTTCCAACTCTATAGTCGGTGTGACTCTACACCCTCAGATGGCTCCCCTTAAGGTTATGGCACACACTGATGTCCTGATTAAACATTCGGAACTTTCCAGCTCTATAGTCGGTGTGACTCTACGCCCTCAGATGGCTCCCCTTAAGGTTATGGCACACACTGATGTCTTGATAAAACATTTGGAACTTTCCGCTCTATAGTCAGTATGACTCTATGCCCTCAGATGGCTCCCCTTAAGGTTATGGCACACACTGATGACCTTTGTTTATTTGTGACTTCCCGGGAAGACAGAGATCAGGCACATGAGATATTAGGGGTGTACTTGGAGGTGACAGGGGCTAAAATTAACTTTCATAAAAGCCAGGCCTTGATGATAGGACACCCTTTCCCTTTGAATAGAATTTATAATGTACCAATGGTCACAGAAGCTACCATATTAGGGCTTCAATTTGGTCAGCAGGACATGGAAGTGGCAAACTGGGAGGCTAAATTGCTATTGTGTGAAGCTCATCTTCAGGCTTGGCAGGGTCTCCAGATTTCCAAGCTTAAACATGTTTACATTTTAAAAACATTCATTATCCCTATTTTGCTATGTGTAAGTTCTATACCCCCCCGATACCTTGGATACTAGACTTTATAGTGTCTTTTTTTGGGTGATTTGGGGGAGTCCCCCCAGTTAAATGGAATATACTATATAGATCTATTCCTTTGAAGGGGTATAGGAATGGTAAACCCATTGGTATTCTTCCATTCAATTTTTTGGTTTGGAAATATTGTACCAGGTTTTAGAAATGAGACACAGAATTGGGTAGCATGGGGAAGGGTTCAGTTCACTCAGATTATGCCGATTTGGGAAAGGAACAAATGGTCCTTTAAGTTTCAAACCTCGACCACACCTGCTTATGTTCAGTATACATTCAAGAAAATTAGGATTTGGAGAATAGCGATAACTGATTTCCAGACTCTTTCTAGACCTCTGTTGTATCAATAAATTCTATGGGAACATTTTACTGACCCTTTTGCTTTTCCTAGAGGGATAGCATGAGACCTTGAGATTACTAACCATCAGCTGTTGGATCCTAGACTCCCTACATTTTTATGGGATACTACCTGGCTGACCTGCCATGATAGACTGGGAGTGTGGGATAATCACAAGCATTAATGCTTGGCGGAAAGGTATTGTCTTCGGGATACATGTAATATGATCCTGGAAACTCAGGAGCATCTCTTTTTTCACTGTCCATTTGTAATTTCCTTTTGGAATATGTTAGGCTGTATGGCCCAGGATGTTACTTTTATAACTATGACATACGAGGTTCTCCTTTAAGTATCTATCAGGGGACTTGGCAGAAATATAGAGTTGGCACTGTTAGATTGATTTGTGGTATCCTCAAGTAAACATAGAAACATAGAATTTGACGGCAGATAAGGACCGCTTAGCCCAACCTAGTCTGCCAATTTCCCTACCTAATGGATAAGCTGAAGATCCTAGTTAACCAACAGCCTACTTCCTCCTACCCCCCACTAGAATTGCCTTATGTCTGCCCCATGCATTCTTGAATTCCCCCACTGTTTTTGACTTTACGACCTCCTCAGGAAGGCTGTTCCATGTATCCACAACCCTCTCTGTGAAGAAATACTTCCTCACATTACCACTGAGACATCCCCCCTCTATCTTCAAATTGTGCCCCTTGTTTTTGCACATCTCTTTTTCTGAAACATGCTACCCTCTTGGACTTGTTGATTCCCTTGAGGTATTTGAAAGTTTCTATCATGTCCCCCCCCTTTCCTCAAGGCTATACATCTTTAGTTCCTTTAGTCTTTCTTCATATGTCTTCTGATGCAGACCCTGCATCATTTTGGTTGCCCTCCTCTGGACAGCCTCCACCCTGTCTATGTCTTTGCAGAGATGGGGTCTCCAGAACTGTACACAGTACTCCAGATGTGGTCTTAATAACTGTCTGTACAGAGGACCAACAACTTCCTGTTTTCTACTGATGATGCCGCTCCCTATGCATCCCAGTATCCCCCAACCCACCTTACTGCCTTCTCACATTGCTGGCCCACCTTTAGGTCATCTGGAATGATTACCCCCAGGTTCCTTTCCATTTTTGTTGTACCAACTTTGGCAAGCAAGATTCCATTAAGTTTTACATAACCCGTATATTTCACAGTACAAACTGATTAAGATAATTAAGGGACAGCTTCAACAAAGGTATGAGTTTGAGAAAATACATCTCTCAGCCTTGAACAGAATTTCATTGTGGCAACACTGTTTGGGGTGGGTGACCTGAAAAAAAACAAAAACATAGTTACAACAAAATAACAAACAAATAAAAGGAAATATATATATATATATATATAATAAATAATAATAATAATTTTATTTGTATAGCACCTTTCAGTGTATCAAGGTGCTGAACAATTTTAAAACAATTCAAAACTCTAAATAAAAAACATAAAATATACATAAAAGGTCAGTGTGTCAACAAAATAGCATATTTATAATAAAAACCAGACATTAATGAATAACTTAATTATCTAAAAAGGCCATATTCCACAAATACGTTTTCAAATCTCTCTTAAATAGCTCCACAGAGGTGCATTGCCATAACCGGCAAGGTAGAGAGTTCCAAAGAGTGGGTGCAGCATGCGAGAACGCTCTGCTGCCAGAGGATTTTAAACTCACTCTTGGGATCTCTAACAACCCCATGTCGGCCGAGCGGAGTGATCGATCAGGGCAGTAAGGAACTAGGAGGTCTTTCAGATAGGCTGGACCCTGATCGTGAAGGGCTTTGAAAGTCAATAAAATGACTTTGAAGGTGATCCGCCACCATATAGGAAGCCAGTGCAGTTCACGCATCATGGGAGTGATATGACAGGACCTACTTGTCCTAGTCAGTACCCTAGCTGCAGCGTTCTGCACCAGCTGTAGGCGATGGATTTCAACCCCAGAAAGCCCAAAGTAAAGGGTGTTGCAATAGTCCAAGTGTGAAGATACAAAAGCGTGAACCAAAGTAGGCAGGGGAGTCAGATGGAACAAGGTGCCTAACCCTGGCAATATTCCTGAGATGATAAAAGGAAGTCTTGACAACGGCTGACACCTGAGATTTAAGAGTCAGCCTGTCATCAAGAATGAATCCCAAGGTTATGCACCCATTCTGAGGACGGGAGAGATACTCCACAAAGAAAAATTCCAGATGATGCACCAATACCCGGCCTCTCCATTCGACCACCTGGGTCCACTACCAGCACTTCTGTTTTCTCAGAGTTCAACTTTAGCCAACTAGAATCCATCCAGTCTTTGTTCTCCCCCAGACAGTTGTTAAACACAGAGAGAGCTCCATCCTGGTCGGGTGCAAAAAGACAGATAGAGCTGGGTATCATCTGCATAGCAGTGAAACCTCAGCCCATATTGTCTAATGATACCTCCGAGGGGCAGCATATACACTGCAAACAACATGGGTGACAGCACAGATCCCTGGGGCACTCCACACAACAAAGAAACTGGGTCAGAGGAACAAATCCCCAACACAACTCTTTGTGATCTGTCGGTGAGGAATGATGTGAACCATTGCAAAACGGTTCCAGACATTCCACAGATTTTCCCCAGGTGTGCTAATAACACCATGTGGTCCACAGTGTCAAAGGCTGCAGAGAGATCAAGAAGAACCAAGATGGAGCATCTCTTCTGATCCCTCGCCATCAGAAGATCATTTAACACCCGAACCAGCTCAGTCTCGGTGCTGTGTCTTTTCCAGAAGCCAGACTGAAAGGATTCATAGACATTATGGATGGTTAAATGGTCATCCAGTTGGACCACTACGACCTTCTCAATAACCTTCCCAATAAAGGGGAGGTTAGAGATAGGCCGGTAGTTTGAAAAACAGTCTGGGTCCAAGGAAGCTTTCTTCAAGAGGAGTCACCACTGCCTCTTTCAAGGAGCAGGGAAACTCACCTAACTCCAAGGAGCACCAGACTATTTGCGCGAGGATCGGACCGATGATATCAAAACAACCCAAAATGAGGGGAGTCGGTCCGGGATCCAAACCACAACTTGTGAGGCGCATAGAATGGATGATCCTCATAATGTCCACAAACTCAGGTCACTGAAAGGAACTCCAGGAGAAGTGAGGCACTGTGATCTCCTGCTGTCCAAAAGCATCACCCTTAGAGGTTACCGGACCCAGGTTCGCCCTGATGTCGGCCACTTTAGTTGCAAAGTATAGAGCGAGCTCATCACACTCTACCTGCGAAAAAGCTTTCTGAACTTGCAGGCAGGCTGGGTTGCACAATCTGTCTACAGTTCAGAACAGCTGAGCCGGTCGATTCTGAGCAACTGCAATCTCCCTGGACAGGAATTCTGCCTTCTTATGGGTGATTGCAGATTGATAGCTAACATAATGTTCCATCAATCTAGAGTGGTCGGCATCAAGGGCGGACCTGCGCCAGTGACGCTCTAACCTTTGCCCCTGTCTCCGCATCTCCCTCAAGGTCCCGTCAAACCATGGGGCTCCGGGGCGAAGGGATAGGGTCGCTCATGAACAGGAGCAATAGAATCCAGAGCCATCGTGACGACCTTATTATAAGCCAACACCAATGCTTCTGGATTATTGCTCACCGAAATGAAGGATGACAGGTCAAGGACCGCCGCTAGACCTTGTGGGGTAACATTCCATAATGGGCGGTACCTGACCATCTCCACAGGGGCTGGTCTTCTCAGGGGGGTGCAAAAATTGAACCTCATGGTGTAGTGATCAGACCAAGCGACTGGTTCCACCCCCATGTCGGATACGCCGATCCCTAGAAGGAAAACTAAGTCTAAAGAGTGTCCAGATTTTATATATATATATATATATATATATATATATATATATATATATATAAGGGGAGGGGGTTTTAGGCATGCAGGTGCTGGGAAATGAGAGGCCAGGATGGACCCTTCCCTTGAGAAGTATGTGTCTGAGGTTTTAAGACACACACTGTATGATAGTCTAGAAGACACTTGAGAGGTACAGACACATAGTGTAGTTTTCCTAGATGGATCTAGTTATATTTAGTTTCATTAAAAGATTCCCTGAGTTGAGGCACACATATTGATACTGTGAGTCAGGTTTTTCCCCCATATGTTCTTTTCTTTTACTACTTTCAAAATACTTTTCCCTAGTATTGTTTGATTTTCACAATACAAAATGTCCCCTACTCTTTGGTAGGGGATGCTGTGACTGGTGCTGAGATGACCAGTCCTGTTCCTTTGGTGGATTGCATGGCTGCTGGAGGGGCTGGGGAGTGGGTCTCCTCACCGATCTCAGAACCCTTAGAGACCACGAACCTTGAGCGAATAGATGATGGCTTTGTTCTGGCTTTGGAGAAAACTGGGTATGGACCAAAGAGTGGATATTTGCATCGATTTGAGCATGGTTTCAGAAGATGGTGGTATGCGGGTGGCTGCTTCTTTCACTGCTAAAGAGCTGCAGGAAATGTTATGAAAGGAGGAACTGCTGCATCAGTGAAGGAGGGAACAGCTTCAGCGAGAGCTGTTTCTGAGAGGTCAGCCTTCTGTGTGGACATGGTGCACTGTGGAATTGCTCTGACTGACAGTCCGTTGCTACATATTCTGAGTGGGACTGGAGTGGGTAATGGATGATATTTTGACAGATTTTGTGCACAGCATGATACTGCATGTGGCACAAGTACTTGAATCATTTGGAAATTGATGGGTGTAGAGTTCTTCATGAGTCAGAAACTTCTCTAATGGGGTCTCAAGACTGTCTGATGAAAGTCAGATTTTAGTGCTGAACAGGCCAAAATGATACTGCCTACTGCAGGGTGGTTTCACGAGCTGCTTCCTCTGTAAAACTACCGCATGTAGTTTTTAATATTAGTACTGTTGGTGGAACACTGAGAAAAAGTTGCAGTGAAGCTTGCTGCTCAGAAGGAAAAGAAAAAGGAAGTTACTCCCAAAAGGTCCTTCCTTTCTGAAGAGTCCCAGGCATCTGTTGGTCCTCCTGAAACCTCTGCTGGGACAACTGCAGACACTCCGGGGTGGGTGACCAATGCTCTGGAGCAGGCTGGGTGGGTTAAATCCCTGAATGATGCTGGCTGGGATGCCAACTGGCCACACTCCCTTGGGGGGCTTCAACTCTCCCTACTGGGTCATAATGTCATATGCGTGACATTACAGCTAACCCAGAATAGCACTGTACCCAACAGCGAATGATGCAATACCATGAAGATGTATGCCACATGTAAAGAATTGTGCTGTATTGGCAGCATGATCTTTGCATACGGCATAATCTCATGTGACATTATGACCCCGTGCCTCAACTCCCTTGGCTAATTTGATCTCTACAGGTTCTATGGTGGTTGAAGGAGAGGGTTCCTTCTTCAAATATCCCACCTGGAAAGCCACAGCCCACAGGCATGCTTATCTGTTCTCCAGACAGCGTGGGGAATACCATTCTCAGTGACATCATACATTCGGAAGGTGAGACGGAGGAGAAGGATGCAAGGGACGTCAGTGTCTCTGATGTCTCTGAGCCGAACACTGAAGCCCTGGAGGTAGCTCAGGCTCCACCCACAAGTCAGGATGGGGTGGTGCCCACTGAGTCTGGTGTTATTTAAGGTCCCACTGACACTACAGTTGGTTCAAATGTATGGCATACAGATGTGAGGGAGTGTCTGTTTCTAGAGGGTGTGTGCTTATCCTCAGAGCTGGCTACCAGATGAAATGTAGTGTGCCTTAAGTACAGGAGGTCATCTGATGATATCCCGGACAGACATTTTGTGGGAAGGGCTGTTTTGAAAAACAGTATGAAGTACTATGCGTATGAAATCTATGCACTTATTCACATTATGTGTGCACCGACTGCCCCGTCTGACTGCCTTTGTCCAGAGAGCACTGTCATTTCTTGAAGCACTTATTCACATGCCTGGTGATATGCTTTATGACATTAGTTTTAAACGTCCATCTGGTCTTGAGTGGTTCTGGAGGCAGTACCAGCTCTTGAAAAATACTCCTCTATGGAAGCCCTTTGTAGCTAACCCTCCTACCAGGCCCTCCTCTAAATGAATAGCAATCTTGTTTCGAAATGAGGGTGTGAATGTGGTGGACATTACTTATTGGCTAAAACAGCACTGCACTGTCCAAAGATATCCAGAACCTGTTCTGGATGATGACCATCTATGGACAGGAGGGTGGCGGTATAAAGTGATGTTACGCCAAGAGGAGGGGGTAGTGAGACATCTCCCAAATAGTTTTTTCCTAGGACGTGACAGAGGTGTGCTTTTCTATCCTGGGCAGCCTCGAGCATGTTATTGCTGTGGGGATTTGTGGCATCTGAGTAATGCCCATGACAAGTTAAAGTGTGGTCTGTGTGGTGTTGTGGAGTATAACAGTGCCCAGTGCACACAATCTATGCGCTGTAATTTATGGGAGGATCTGGGGCACACTTTCCGCACCTGCACTTGGGCTTCCTATAACAGCTTGGGTCAGGCCTTACAAGCAGAGCAGGATGTGGACGGGTCTACTGCCCCAAAAAAGCATTTACGTGTTGAACAACAAATGACAACTGATGGAATTATTTATTCTGTTGTGCCCCATGGGTCTCCTGCTTGTGTGCAAGGGTTACCTCCACCACATACACTATCCCCATGGCTTATACCACCCCCTACTGCCAGTTCTTGTTTGGATTCTGGGACCTGGATTGTCCTGTTGTAGAGGACATTTCCTCTTCTGCCTTGCAGATCTCTCACAGGGAACTTTAAGGGGATCTTCCGCCTCCGGTCCAAATGGATGCAGTACAGGAGATGGCAGCTGATGCTTCTGCTCTGGTTGAGATGCCTTGCCCTGTAACTGTGAGAGGCCCCACCTTTCAAAGGGTTACTCGACACAAGACCTTAGGGAAAACTAGGTCTGTAGTTCATCTAGCTGAGGTCGTGGATCCTCTTACCACTCAGAACTCATATGCAGTACTGATGGAGATGGAATGCCCCTGAAGGAGACTCAGATGTCTTCTCTGTTACATCTTCTCAGGCAGAGGTGGTTGTGGATTTACTTGGTGGGAGACAAACCTAAGATGAAGAAGAGGAAAAAGAGGAAATGATTGTTTTGTCTTTTCATGTGATTTGTGATTTGTTTCAGTCTCCTTTTCAATATAGCATGGCATGGTTTTCTATTATAACATCTAATGTTAATAGCATTAAAAATTATCAGAAATGACAGATCACTTTTGTTAGCTTACAGGCGGAAAAGCGGTGCATAATTTTTCTGCAAGATACTCGCTTGCATACTATTCCTGAAATAGTGAGGGCACAGAATGATTGAAAGTATGGTACCTCATTGTGGTCCATTGGGGAGGATTTATGCACTGGAATATGTATGCTATTTTCTGGTGCTCACTGTGAAGTCTTGAAGGTTATGGATGTTTACCCTGGAGGGAACTTATTTTGATATTGTTAACCAACATATAGCATTGTTTGATAAATGTGTATGCCCTCAATTAAAGGCCGAGACCAACTTCTTAGGAAGATAGAGCCCTATCTTTACACCTCCAGAGTCATCCTATGGGGTGGGGATTTTAACCGTGGTCTCTCTAAGAGGGATTGGGGTAGGAAGACTGATAAGATTTATTGTGACTCAATTGTCTGCAACATATTTTGAGTAATGCAGTCCTTAATTGTGTATGAGGTTTTACATGTTCCTCCTGTGCATACAGATTATAAAGGCACTTTGTCAACGTGTATAGAGTTTTGATTCTTGTCTGATTGAATAGGTGTCATGGGGGTCTCGGTGGTGCCTTTGGTGACCTCTGACCATTTTGCAGTTAAGGTAGATATTGGGGATGCACAGAAGGGCTATATGGGTCATAGTTTCTGGAGGATGACTACTTCATTGTTGGAACAAGAGTCTATTCAACATGAGGTATTTTTTCTTCTGGAGGCTCGACATGAGGTGCGGTTTTTATATGGTAACCCTGTATTATGGTGGGAAGATACTAAGCGGCACATTAAGGCATTGTTGCAGCAACTCTTTGGTAAGGTACTGAGGTCCAAATATATTAAATACCTTAGTCTTTGAGCTAAGTATTTACAGCTTTTGACTCAGATGAGAGACTCTGTAAGGGATTTGAGTGCAGAAGTGGCACCGGTTACATCAGAAATGTTTGACTATAGGTAGGAAACAGTACATGCTATTGACATGCATCAGCAGTATTCTGTAATGGGGATAAAACACAAGTGAACCCTTTTGATGCCCCAGTAGATAGGGTGGGGCAGAGGGTTATACTTTCTTTGAGGGATGACTCAGGAACTTTACAGACGGATAGTTTCCATGCTGCACATTGTGCAAATTTATGTGCTGGGGAAATTCCAGGAGGGTAATACTGAGGTTTCTGTACTCTGTTTTGAGGATTTGGCCTTTCCACAGGTTTCTACTAGAAATAAAAGCAGGCTGACTGACCACTTTACAATGGAAGAAGTAAGGCAGCTGTCTTGACATTATGCTCTAATACTGCACCTGGTTGTGACTTGTGATGGTATGTCTAATGAGAGAGAGCTTTAAAGCAGGCCTAAAACCTTCTTGTTTCAGCAAGCTTTTAGCATTTACTGATATTTTATGTGGTTATCTTTATTTGTACTGTAAATAATTTTAGACCGTGTAGTGTTATATATGGTATTTTATTCATGTAGGCGCTTTGATTTCTGAATTACGCTTAACAAATAAAGTATATTATTATGATTATTATTAGTTTTATAAAAGTTTTGTAGCTCAATTGGCACCTATTTGAAAGGAAGTCTTTGTGGCCAATACACAGATCGGGAGTTTAGGGGAGTCCATGACAGAGGGGATTATAGTTTTCTTTCATAAATCTGGGGACAAGTCTTATATTAAAAACTGGAGGCCTCTTAGTATTTTAACATCAGTCTATAAAGTGTTGGCTAAGCTGGTAACATATCAGTTGACAAGGGTGGCAAAATCCCGGATTTTGGAAGAACAAACTTGTGCAGTCCTTGGGAGATCCATTACTCAAACTCTCAATTTTATTACAGAAATAGTGGCTCAAGGTCTTGAAATGAATCTGGAAGGGTATTTGTTCTCTATAGATCAGGAAATAGTCTTTGATGCCATAAAACATGATTATCTCTGGAAAGTATTGCAATTGTATGGGGTACCAGAAAATGTTCTCCACCTAATACGAATATTGTATAAGGGGGCACAGGTCAGGCCAATGATGAAAGGTCATCTTGGGATGCCTCTGTATATACATAATGAGGTCCAACAGGGGTACAAGCTTAGTCCCCTCTTGTATGTCTCTGGCCTAGATCCATTACTGAGGAAGTTAGAGGTGGATGCAGAAATAGGGCCAATTATGCATAAAAATGGTTTTGTTTATATCTGATTTATAGTCTATGTTGATGACTGCATGGTTGCAGTTGACACCTTAGATTCTGGGATTAGGGCTCTCCAGGTCTTTTCGCAAGGTACAGGGAGTACTGGGATAAAGATAAATATGAGGAGGTATACTGCCTTGGTGGTGGAAGGAGCACTGATTGTGCCTGATTTTTCTATTCCTGTGGAAAAAAATGATGTTAAAATTTTGGGTGCATATTTTGGAACCAGTGATTCTGCGTGTTTGAATTGGAATATTATGTTTGATGTGGCACAGCTTAAAGTTTCAAAATGGAAATCCTGGAAGATGACTAGGAAAAAAAGAATTTTTATTACGGTTGTTTATGTTGCCTATTTCCCTACCTTTTGAGATGCATCGAAAGCTTTAGGTTTGTTTTTCAGCTGTTATGGGGCAGTCAATTAAATCATGTTAAACACAGTCATACCTAGAGACGTTCTAAAGAGGAGGTTTGAACATGATTAATCCTCTGATTTTCTTTTGGAAATTTTTCTACACCAATATTAGACCTTTGGTGTGTGATAGGGAGGGGGTGGGTCTGAAGGCAATGCAGGTTTGGGCAGAGGAATTTTTTGCTGCATGGGGTAAAGAGAAACTGAGTCTTCTGGAAAAGAGTCTCCCTTTGTTTAAAAATTTGTTTGAGATATGTTGGGTTGTTATGGAAACAATTTTATACCATCATTTTACAGATGCTGTATTTTGAGGATCCAGTTTTTATTGTTAACCCGCAGGCAGATAGCTAATAAATAATAATAAATCTTTATTTATACTATGCCTTTCTTAAAATCAAGGCGCCTTACAACAATTACACATAAAAACAGTACAGCAAAAACGAAAGTTGCTGAGCTCAGAAAGCTATAATGACATATCAGCAGGAATAAATCTCAGACCGTAAATAGGCCTTTAAGACCTTTTTAAATTCCTCCACAGATGCACACTGCCAAAGCAGATGGAGTAGAGAATTCCAGAGGGCAGGGGCAGCATACATAAAAGCCTGAGCCCCTGAAGATTTTAAAGAAACCCTCGGAATCTCTAGCAACCCCTCGTCCGCTGAGCAGAGCAATCACCTAGGGCAGTATGGTACCAGAAGCTCTTTCACATAGTCTGGGCCCAGTCCATGTAGCGCTTTGTAAATCAGAGGACCAACTTTAAAGGTGATCCGCCACTGTATTGGCAGCCAATGCAGATTGCGCAGAACCGGAGAAATATGACAGGTATGAGGAGTACCTGTCAATAACCGGGCCGCAGCATTCTGCACTAGCTGCAAGCAGTGGATATCAACCCCAGAAGCCCTAGATAAAGGGAGTTGCAGTAATCAAGATCACGAGGTCACAAAGGCGTGGACAAATGTAGGCAGATCATTGGATGGAACAAGGTGTTTAATCCTGGTGATGTTCCTCAGATGGTAAAAGGATGAGTTAACAACTGCTGACACCTGCGAATGCAGTGTTAGCACATTGTCAAAAATCACCCCCAGGTTACACACCCATTCAGAGGTAGGGAGCTGGACACCTCCCAGAAAAAGTCTTGAGGGTAAACCAACTCCTGTCCCCTCTATCCTGTGACCCGGGTCCACAACCATCACCTCAGTCTTCTCTGAGTTCAACTTCAGCCAACTTGAATTCATCCAGCACTGGATTTCAGTTAGACAGCTGCTAAATACTGAGAAGGCTCTATCCTGGTCAAGTGCAAAAGATAGGTAGAGCTGGGTATCATCAGCATAGCAATGAAACCTCAGCCCATACCGTCTTACAATGTCACCGAGGGGTAGCATATACACCGCGAACAACATGAGGGACAACACCGAGCCTGGGAACCCCACAAGACAGACAGACTAGGTGGGAAGAATTAGTCCCCTACACCACCCTCTGGGTTCTGCCTGTGAGGAAAGATCTAAACCACCTGAGAACTGTACCAGACAGGCCACAGATGAACTCCAGGCATTCAAGAAGTACCCCATGGCTCCTTGTTATTAGACTGTATCTTAGAACCAAGGACTGCCCCTAAGATGAGAGACATGATAAGGTTCTGTGGGCATGCCAAACGCAATGTTAAGGAGAACCACAAACATATAATGGTACACAATAGGACCTGTTTAGTTTCAGACCATGGAGACTGCATAGAGACAATGCAACATCTCTGTTTGTTTTCTTTTATACTGTCCTTCGGTGAGATCTGGATGCATTTTGGAATGCCAGTTGTTTTAGTGGCATGACTTATGATAAGTTAATATATGGCCAAATGGTAAGACCTTGGGTGAATTGAACTAAATGCACTGTGTTTGTCATATTCACCTGTATTAATTGGGTCATCTGGCATGGTAGGTGTCAGATTCTTACAAGGAGTTGATGTCACTCTTCCTGATTTACTGTTTAAATTACAGTCTGAATTGGATGCTGTGTATCTGAGAAAAGATTTATTGGGTATTACATGGTGTGAACAGGTCTGGGAGGGTTTTGATTGGGTGGGATAGGTTTTGCATATTGACCTGTCTTTTCAAAACACTTAGTATTGCTCAACCGCTGTATTTTGTTTCTCTTTTTTCATTTTTTAGTCTATTTTTCTTTTTCCTTTCTGTTTTGTAGGACTTGTACAGATTTTTTTTCAGGGTATGTTCTTTCTGTATGGTCTTAATACTGGTGATGTTCTTTATTTGCTCTGTATTTCAGATTGTATTTCTCTTTACGCTGTATTTACTTTTTGTTGTGCTTATGAATTTGAATTAAAATTTCCTCTACTCTTTGGTGGGGGCACCACTTGTCCAAGATGGCAGTGATGAGAAGCTGTCAGAACAGAGCTATGGAAGGAGGATAGCTGGAGGTGTGATCCTCAGAAGCCCAGCAGACTGCTGTTATTTTGGAAAAATCCACTGATGCAGATTTTGTGTCTCCGGCTATCACAGAGATGCAAGAAATGGACACTGAGAAGACTGGAGCAGGTTGAGGACTATGAGGCATGGAAATTGTAAGTGTGGCATCACAATCGCAGTTCATGAAAGAAGGAGAATGCTATTGCTCACACAGCTGCAGGAAGAAGAGTGGCGCTTGACAGTGGAAAACATGGCAGCTGTTATGGGGAAAATGTGTATGGGACATATGGTGGACCTGCAACCAGTAGCTACTATTTCATCAGCAGAATTTATCAAAGAAAGTCACTTACCCTTGGGTAAGCCAGAGAATCAGCAGAACTCTTCCCAGATAGATGCTGCAGTGTGGTCTCCAGAAAGGGCATTGGCTGCAGTGGGATGGTCACAGCTGCCTACTGAACAGTGGATCCCAGATAGCGAGGCTCTGACTGTACAGTGCTATCAGTTGTAGGGAGCTCAACCGAGAACAGAGTCTGGACAGCATCAGATGGAGCAGCCTGTACCACAATAAAAAGGAGCTGTAATCCTTGAAAAACCTATTGGGGGATAGGCAACCCACATTCACGGATAAGACTATGAATGTTGCTTTTGAATTGAACTTTGGGGCTGACAGTTACAGGATAATTTAGAAAGCCATATGAATGCTGTTACTATGAATGGTACGGGAGATATCAATACTATAGGAGCTGAGCATAACAGAATGTAGCTACAATGCTCAGAGAATGAACAAACAAACACGGGTGCTCCTGATAGACAATTCAATCAAACTACTAGGGAGAGAGATGATGCACAGGAGGGACAACAGTCACATGGTGAACAAGGATGACCTTTAACTGGCCCAAGTGCTGGGAATAGACAGTATTCTGATATTTTATTTAGACCTATGGAGGAACCTGCACCAATCAATCAAAAATCAATCAAAACTTTATTTATAAAAGGTGCCTTTCCAGAACCAAGGTGCCTGTACATCACATAATAAAAACAATATTACTAAAACAATAAAATTAATCCAAACCTAATAAAAATTAAAAATCATTATATGCATGTTTAAAAAGATATGTTTTAAGCACCCCCTTAAAAGTTTGGACAGTCGGGCAATCTCGTACCTGACGAGGTAGAGAATTCCACAGGGTTGGGGCCATAAAACTAAAAGATCTGGACCCAGAGGTCTTCAGATGAATGCTGGGAATCTCTAGCAATCCCTCGTCAGTGGATCAGAGAGAGCGGCAGGGACAGTAGGGATGAAGGAGATCTTTCTGGTAGCCAGGTCCCTGATCATGTAGGGCCTTATAGGTCAGCAAACTGACCTTGAAGATGATACACCAGCATATTGACACTGTGACCTTGATGGGTAAGTTTGCTGGGGCAGTTTAAAAACAATTTATTGTTTGAACATTGAGTATAAAAATTATTTACAAACATGGCACAGGTTAAATCAAAAAAGGCAGAAGTATAAAAAGAAAGGTATGTGTACAGTGTCTAATGTATGTGGAGGATACTCAGATCTTGAATGTATTTGTGAAAATGTAAAATGAGGAATTTGTAATCTAAAAGAAGCTGGAAACACAGAAGAAATAACGCTCCTGGAACAATTCATTGATGATGCAGTCAAGGAAGCAAGTATTAAGCACTTTGAAACACATAATAAAGAGACCCTAAAACAAATCCCCCAAGCCCAAATATTTCAACAGCAAATCAATGATGGAGCGATATAGAAGCAAATTCAAAACAAAATGATACTCATAAGAAGACCATAAGTAACAATCTCCCCCATGTCCATAAAGTTCAAGAACCTAATACATCCACTCCATGTGAAGTGTTTAAAACTTATATACAACCTATTAGTTTATACAACAAATCTGAAGTACTGGCAGATGAAAATATCGAACCTCAAAAAAAACAGACCCCTAGAGACTGTGTTACAAAAAATGTCTACACTAGTGTACCACTTCCAACTGAAACATGCAAAAAAACTACAGAAAGAAATGTTGTAGTCATGGGAGATTTGACACTGAGAGGAATTGATACTATTGTAAGTGAAGGTCAAAAGGCATACACAACAGTAAGTTCATTACCAGGGGTTAAAACCAGAGATATTGTCAAACTACTGGATGGGTTACTTGAAAACACACACAAACCATTAGTTATCCTACACGTTGGAGTGAATGATCTATCTAAATGCCCTGACAGATATCCAGGAAGACTATAAAAAAATAGTTTTAAGGATCAAAGAAAGAGGGGTGATATCATTTTGTCCAGTATTTTACCATTACTAGAAATCAGACATACAAAATGAACAAGCTAAGCAATTGAATTTTGGCTAAGACAATTTTGTATGATAGAAAACATAGGATTTATGGATAATATTCAGCCTTTCAAAAATATTAAATGTTATAAAAGGATGGTCTTCACCTTAGTCAGAATGGTACCAGGATGATGGCTAACAAAATCAACTTGGTAATAGCATTTCATTTAAACTGGGTGGGGGGGAGCACAATGCTTTACCCCGAAATAGAAAACTATTTACAAAACTGCGACAAAATAAATGATTATGGTTGGAACGGGGTTCTTTTAAATGCACAAAGCTTAACAAACAAGTTTGATGAGTTCAAACTATACCTTGGGATGAATGACATCCATATTGCCCTTATTACTGAGACCTGGTGGGATGCTAGTGATTCCTGGGATAAAAGTATCCAGGGATTTAATCTATATTTTAAAAATAGAGAGTATAGAAAAGGTGGAGGGGTAGCTATATATATCCATCAATCAATTGACAGCGAAGAAATCATTGATGGTACTGATCTTGAAACTCTTTGGGTAAGAATAAAACCCCAGATAGGCCCACCATTTATCCTGGGTCTAGTATATAGACCTCCTTCCATGGATCCTGATAATAATGGAAAATTATTATATTATCTTAAAAACCTTTACCCATCAAAAAATTATGTAATTATAGGGGATTTTAATTTAAATAGTGTAAATTGGGACCATGCATCGGCATCAGTTAAAGTTGATAGATGTTATGTGGAGTTATTCAATGAAATAGGATTGGAACAACTGGTCCAAAATAATACTAGGGCAACAGAATATTAGATCTTATACTAGCAAATATTGCCCATTGTGTAACTCAAATTGTTGTTAAAGCACCATTAGGTAACAGCGATCATAATACTGTAAATTTTCAGATTACAAATAGTAAATCCACACCAGCTACTGGTATAACTAGAGTCTTAAATTTCACCAAAGCTAACTTTGTAAACATGAAAAATATCATAAGATGCTGGGATTGGCTGGTTTTATTTACAAACCTATCAGTAGAGGCTAAATGGCATTTATTGGCTAATAAACTGAAGGATCTTATTATATCAAATATTCCTACCAAAAACAAATATGAATTAAAACATAAACCTACACCAGGATGGATGTCCCCTAAAATAAAAACCTTAATTAACAAAAAAAATATATATATATAAATAAATTCAAAAAGGATTCACGCATCTTAATTTGAAATATAGGGATTTACTAAAAATAATAAAAACTAAAATAAGACTAGAAAAAACCCAATTTGAACTAAAATTAGCATCAAGAGTGAAAGACAACAAGAAATCCTTTTTTTCTTATATAAACAAAACTAAAGGTAATTCAAACACTATAGGCCCATTTACCACACAATCTGGTTGTGTAGCAAATAAACATGAAACAGCAGATATCCAGAATCAATATTTCTCTTCAGTTTTCAATACTATTTCCCAAGGTGAAATAGAAAAATTGGATGGTTCCATACCTGGTAGATTTGTAATTCAGCCCAAAGTTGTTTTAGATAAACTTAATAAAATAAATGTCAACAAATCCCCTGGTCCCAGATGATATTCATCCAAGGGTATTGAATGAACTCACAAATGAGATCTATCTACCCCTGACTAATATATTCCAACATTCATTAAATATTGGGGAAGTTCCAAATGATTGGAGGGTCGCAATAGTTGTCCCTGTACACAAAAAAGGCCTACAAACAAGCCAGAAAATGTTAGACCCATAAGTCTTACATCACTAATTGGGAAACTCCTAGAACAGTTTGTTAAGGAATTTATTTTGGAACACATAAATCATAGCAAACTGACTGATAATTACCAACATGGTTCTACTAAATCAAGATCATTTCTAACCAATCTATTGACCTTTTATAATAAGGTTACTGAAGAAATTGATAAAGGCAACTCGGTGGATTTAGTGTTCATTGATTTTGCAAAAGCATTTGACAAAATTCCACATTTAGAACTTATCAATGTCCTAAGGGAAGCAAATTTGAATTCAAACATTGTAAATTGGATAATAAAATGGCTCAGGAATAGGAAACAAAAAGTTGTCATAAATGGGGAACTATTGGGGATGGGCAAATGTGACTAGTGGTGTCCCCCAGGGGTCAGCGCTGGGTCCTTGTTTATTTAATATTTATATTTCTTCTTTAAAATTGAACAAAGATAATATTTGGCTGCTAAAATTTGTGGATTATTGCCGTATAAGCTCTATTATCAACAAAAAGGATGAAACTATTCCCCCTGCAAAACTTTCTAGATGAAGTTACAAACTGGGCCCATGGCAGAAAATTTATATTAAATAATGACAAATGTAGGGTAATGCATTTAGGAAAACATAACCCACATTTTTCATATAAATTGGTGAACAAAGCACTGCACTGGACTATAGAAGAAAGGGACCTTGGGCTATTCATTACCCCCAATTTAAAATTCAAATTGCATTGTAACAAACAAGTTAAAAAGGCAAACCAGAATCTAAATTGTATATTTAGACATGTGGCAAGTAGGACAGAGGAAGTTTTGTTGCCATTGTATAGTGCTCTGGTGAGACCACATCTTGAGTATTGCATGCAAGTGGTCCCCATACACAAGGATGACATACACAAAATGGAAAGAGTTCAGAGATGATTTAGTAGGGCAATAGTAGGAATGAAAGGAAATCCTATGAGGATAGGCTAAATGACTTGAAATTGTATACCTTAAGATACAGAAGGCTTAGGGAGATCTATGCCTCATTTATGGCCTACAACAAGATTCTACACTTACTGAGGGATAGGTTTAATTGAATCCAAATTCAGACTTAGTAGTTGTAAACATAACAGTTACTGATTGGAAAGTGGAACTCATTAAGGAGGAAAAATTGGTTCAGTGTAAGATCAATCCCAATATGGAATACTCTTCCTACTTTTGTAGTAGAAAGTGCAAATATGGATATATTCAAAAACAACTTGGATCAAGTGATGTCAGATAAAGACAAATATATATAAATATAGATAAAGATTAAAAGGCAAGCATTATGGACTCATTGTTCTCTAGCTTGAAAAACCTATGAAACCTATATTGGCAGCCAATGCAGTCGGGATCACAGGCATTATATGACTGGACCTAGAGGAACCAGTCAATAGCCTGGCTGCCGCATTCTGCACTAGCTGCAAGTGGAATATCAATCCCCAGTAGCCCAAGAAAAGGGTGCAGTAGTCAAGGCGGAGGTATGAGCGTGGACCAAAGTAGGAAGATCGTCAGGAGGAACCAGGTGCTTCACCCGGGCGATGTTCCTCAGGTGGTAAAAAGAGGCTTTGACAACTGCCGACACCTGTGATTTAAGTGTCTAACAGTTATCAAATACAACGCCCAGATTCCGCACCCAGTCTGAGGTAGTTAGCTGGACACCCCCAAGCCATAAGCCCGAGGGAGATCCCGCCAACAAACCCGCCTTCCGGCGACCTGGGTCCACGACCAACACCTCAGTTTTTTCCGGATTCAACTGCAGCCAACTCACATTCATCCAGTCCTGAATTTTGGCAAGACAGTTGTTAAAGACGAAAAGGCAGCATCTTGGCGGGCACAAGGACATGTACAGTTGAGTATCATCTGCATAGCAGTGAAAACTCAAACCGCATGCCTGATG
The DNA here is from genome assembly GCA_016271365.2 of Neoceratodus forsteri. Lineage (NCBI taxonomy): Eukaryota > Metazoa > Chordata > Ceratodontiformes > Ceratodontidae > Neoceratodus > Neoceratodus forsteri. Next base: position 7,725,789 of record CM028129.1, read on the forward strand.
ATCACTCCCAAAGGCAGCATGTACACTGTAAACAACACAGGTGCCAAAATGGAGCCCTATGGCACCCCACAGGATAGGGGGAATGATGTCAAGGAAAAAATCCCAGACACTACCCTCTGGGTCCTACCCTTGAGGAAGGATCGAAACCAACTGAGGACTGTACCAGACAGCCCACAGATAAACCACAGGCACTCCAATAGCACACCATGGTCCATGGTGTCAAATGCCGCAGAGAGATCAAGAAGGACCAAGATAGAACAGGCCCTTTGATCTCTCGCTATTAGGAGGTCATTTAGTACCCGGACCAGAGCTGTCTCGGTACTGTGTCTCTTCCTAAATCCGGACTGGAGAGAATCATAAACATCGTGGCTGGTTAAATGATCATCCAACTGTGATGCAACCACCTTCTCAATAACCTTTCCCACAAAGGGCAGGTAAGAGATGGATCTGTAGTTAGCCAGACAGTCCGGGTCTTCTTAAGAAGGGGCTGAACCATAGGCTCTTTCAGAGGATTTGGAAAAATCCCCCTCTCCAAAGACCTCCAGACAATCTCAGCCAAGACTGGGCTGATTTTATCTACACAGCCCACTAGGAGACATGTAGGGCCTGGGTCCAGACTACAGTTGGTCGGACGCAATAGTAGGATGACCATCACAATGTCATTGATTGTGGGATGGCTGAAGACGGACCACACAAAATGGGTGTCCGACATCTCCTGTGACCATCACAACTCCCACTAGGGAGTGTGGACATGGGACCTGGTGTAGCAACCTTAACTGAAAAGAATTGAGCAAGCTCCTCACACCATTCTTGAGAAAAGGCTCTTCTGGGCTGAAGACAGAATGAATTGCACAATCTGTCCACAGTCGGAAAAGCTGAGCTGGTCTATTCTGTGCAGCAGCAATCTCTCTGGACAGGAATTCTGCCTTCTTACGAGAGATTGCTGATTGATAGACCATATAATGGTCCATCAAACTAAGTTTGTCACAATCCAGGCCCGACCTCTGCCAACGTCTCTCTAATCTTCGTCCAACTCTCCTCAACTCCCTTAGAGTCTCATCAAACCAAGGAGACCTAGAGCGAAGAGTGAGGGGATGAACACAAACAGGAGCAATGGAATCCAGGGCCCCTGTCACTGCCTTATTATAGGCAAGTACCAAGTCCCCTGGGTCCATGCAATCACTCGGTAAACCCGATAGGTGCAGCACTGCCATCAGGCCATCTGGGGAAATACCCCTCAAAGGGTGGTACCAGACCATTTCCATAGGGGCTGGCCTACTAGGGGTGGCCACAAAACTGAACCCAATGGAATGATAGTCAGACCATCCGACTGGTTCCACCACCAGATTGGATATCTCCATCCCCAATAGGAACCCCAAATCCAATGAATGGCCACCAATATAGGTCGGGGAGGAACTAACCTGTGTGAAGCCCAGTGAAATCATTAACTGGCGGAAGTCTTGACCAAACTGCAAGAGTTCAATGTCGACCCAGGCATTAAAATCCCCCAGAACCAGCCATCTGAGGGATCCCAATGTCAGGTTGACAATGAAGTCTGCGACTTCCTGCAGGAAAACATTCCCATCACCAGGTGGATGGTAAACGAGAAGAATCCTGCACCACACACCCTCGCCCATGATACATTCAAAGGAGCTGGTAGTTCCCACTGGTACTTCCACTAGGCCCAGTTCCAATCTAAAACAGATGGCAACACCCCTGCCCCTATGATCTATCCTAGGGCGGTGTATCACCAAGTACCCAGCTGGAATTGCTGATGCAAAACTGGCCAGCATTTTCATCCAGCCATGTCCTGGTGATACGCCAGTCAGATGTTCCAACAAAATCTGCTATAATAGCGGTCTTGTTTTTAATGGACCTTGCATTGCATAACACCACCTGAGCAGGATGAGCATCCGAGGATGACCGTGCTACCCACCGATCACCAGCAGAACTATTGGGTATGGGAACCAGCCAGGGAGGACCCCTTTCTTGGACCCATTTTGCCCCAGGGCATCTCCTTGTCCCCACTATCCCTGTCCGCCCACTCTTTTCCTGTCCCTCTCCAGGCCCAACCATCATCCCCCCCTTTTATCCTAGTAATCCCCAAAGCCCTACACCATCTATATACCTCTGGTGACAGGGGAGGACAAAAGAATGGACAAAGGTCTCTGAGCCTGGAAGGGGAATAATACCCGACTGTTCTAATGCCATCCCAACACATATTTGCTGCACTAACCAAATTCCAATAAATAAACAATCCCAAACTACAAATTTAGCCTATATCCAAACCCAAACATAGAATAATCAACTATTTCAAAACCATAAAATCAATAAATACCCCCAATCACCCACTCTCACTAAGGAAAAATATAAATAATCAAGTTCAAACAAAAATTTAACTGTAACTTGATTCCAAAATATAAAGTTTATGATAAAAATGTAAAAATAAAGAACAATTCTTCAACCGCTGAAGGCCCTCTCACAGCCTAGGGAGGCCAGTAGAGCACAGGTACTCTCACTTCCTGAGCCCAAGAGCTTTTTATTTTTATCATTCAACCCCCGACCACTCTCACTACTGGGGGAACCAAAGAGGCACTCTCACTGCCACTCAGATAAAAGTAAAAGAAAAGTAAAATTATTTTCATCTTCTTCTTGAAGTTTGGTGGGGCTGTTTAAAAAGGACTGGTCTCAGTACAGATTAATCAGAGGATGCAGAGAAATCCTAAAAATGGGCCAGCGATGTACACAGGCAAACCAGCAGAGAGTGAGGACTCCCCCCTCCACACCCCCAAACCACCTAATTAGGCTCTATCACACCACCCAAAACCCACAGCGACAGATACCCAGAGGCCAGACTAATAAGACCAACCTCAGAATAACCTAGGAGTACCCCAAAAAAACCTCTAGCTCCCCAGAGGCAAAGTGAGGCAACTCCTGCTTGGTCCCGGGCAGTGTAGTCCATGATCACCCAGGCACAAAGAAGGGGGGTAGGAGCCTCTCTTAACCAATACACCAAACAGGGCCTGCTTCCCCTAATTCAATGCTGGACACTCCAAATTAGAATATATAGTCAAAAAAATTAAAATTCCAAAAAAGGAAGGCAACCAATCAATGAATCGGGTCCCCCACTCACGACACTTTGGAGCAATATCAGCAATTCAATCCATTGACGCTTCACCAGTAATCTGGCCTTTCAGTCCCGAACAACCCTGTCAGGTCCTCTGATCAATACCTCCCCTTAGAAGACCAGCAGATGATTATCCAGGTATCAAAGGTCGAAAGTAAGTCAAACAAATCCAAATTGTGACACCAATCCAAGGAACAAAGCACTGAACCCCACAGTCAATAAACGGCAAAATCACGGTAGCAAACCCAGTAAACCAAGCACACAAATGACAGAGATGGAAAGTCAGCAGCTAAAGAGCACACTACGTGATGGTCAAAAGAAGGAATGCAGTGCACTTAATCTATATGGGGCACTAGAGCGACCCCAGATAGAGTCTATGTAACAGAACATTGATCAAGGACTCACTCAGGTGTTATGCTTCGAAATTTATGCACTGATCCATGTGGGTGAGTAGAACTATGATGTGAGTTTCAAACAGATTCAAAATTTAGATAGATTTTGGAAACAGTATAATTGTCTTAAGAAAACCCCATTATGACTTCCATTTGAGCCATTCCTTTGGCAAGCCTGCTGTATGAATAATAACAATTATGTTTAGAACAGAAAGTGTGAACATTCAGGACATCCTCTACTGGCTGAGGCAGCATTGTGAAGTGTTGGATAGGCCTGAACCAATCATTGATAATGGAGCAGATTTGGAACTGGGGATTGGAAGGTGAAGGTGGAGCTCCAACACACTGATTTTGATGTTTCGCATCTATCAAATAGCTTTCTGATAGGCAGAGACAAAGGTATACTATTATATGCAGGACAGCTAAAATTCTGCTTTAAATGTGGTTCTATGTCCTATTTTAGTAACACTTGTGACAATACTAGATGTACTCACTGTGTGGAGTAAGGACATGTTACTACAGCCTGCAAAAATGCTTTCCAATGCAACTTATGTTTCAAGCTAGGGCATTCGTTTGTAAAATGCCCCTGGGTGGTGCATACAAGAGGTACAAGAGTATCACAAGAAGAGATTGTTACAAGAGTCCAACTGCAGGGGGCTGCCAGGGCGTCCGAGAAACACATGGAGGAAATGAGAGTACAACAGCAGGCCCAAGCTAGTGCTCAACCCACCCTCTCAGGCAGAGGAAGGGACAGATGAGTCTCCAGAACAAGGAATGGAAATAGAGACACTCTGAGTCCTGTAGCAGTAGCAGACTCAGTAGAATAGCCAGAAGAGTACACTGAAAGCACAGAAAATGTAGTGACAGCGCCAGTACCTAAGACATCGCCATTAGCTACCTCATCCACCAAGTCCCCTTCCCCCGCAGAGAATAAGTTTAACATGGTTAAAGCTAAGGACAAGAAAGAGACAGTAAGATCAGGTTCCACACCTACATCTAGAGAAAAGAAGAGGGACTTACTGTTACAGAACAGACACAGAGTACTGCAAAAAGAGAAAGAGTGAGAGAGTCTGACAAAGATGGGAATGAGACAGAATCCTCATCTATCTTGTCCTCCTTACCTGACCTTTCCTCAGTAATAAGAGGCAATGAAGATTGAGCAGAATACCCCCAAAGCACAGAGAGTGACAAGGTCAGCAGGCAAGGCTGGGAAACCTCCATGAGGGATTCTGTGAGATGGTACTCCCCTCATATGTAAAAACAACTACAGACATACTAAGAATATACACCTTGAATGTGAATAGCATTACAAACTATAAAAAGAGGGTATCCACCCTAATCCCATTGATGGATAGTAATGCCCAGATAATATTTTTGCAAGACACCTGATTGAAAACAAATTTTGAACTAGCCAAACTAATAAACTCTGGACAAAAGGACCTGCCTTCTGGTCCATTGGACTGGACAGATGTGATGGTGTTGGGATTTTAATGGCAGACACACAGTTTCAAGTATCAAAACTTGTAGATGTAGTCCCTGGACGTGCTTTGATACTAGAGGCCACATACTTTACCACCAAATTCAGGTTTATATCTATGTATTCAACACAAACAAAGGCAGCAAGAGTAGAGTTGTTTCAGACAATACAGCTGTAGTTATATACCTCCAGGATAATAGTATGGGGAGGAGACTTTAATTGTGCTATAGGAGGGAAGACAGAGGCTTAACCATGGAAAAAACTTTCTGCAACACATATTGTTTGATCAAAATAATACAGCAAGCCACATTAAAAGATACATATAGAGCTAAACATGAGTGGGGTTTACCTTTTCTAAAGGCAGTCTAAAGACTAGCATAGATTGTATGTTGCTCTCTATTAATCTGGAAGTTTTACATGCAGGCACAACTGGCACAGAAATTTCTGATCATAAGATTCTTGAACTTATAGTACAATAGGAACAGATACTGTCTATTGGCAAAGGCCCTTGGCGAATGAATGTTCAGGTGTACTGAGACACATTTTCAACAAAGATGGAACCACACTTGGAGGGCTCAGGAATCTGTTATGTGCCTTTCTGATGGCCTTTGAGTTGGTGGGGAGACACTAAGGAAGCAATGCAGGAGCTATTGAAACAATATACAGGAAGAAAGCCACAGGAAATTATTTAAAATATCTACGATTGAGATCTACCTTGCATAAAACAATTTCACAGATAGAGCCTTATGGCGATGATAACTACCACAATAAATAACTTGATTCAGAAGATGAGCAACTCCAATATGACAGAGGCACATCACTAAAATACGAGATGCAATTTGGCTTTAGCAACCCAAGCAAACCTTTTCCATTTACTGATTTTAAAAAAGGGTGGATAATCGACACACAGTACAGTTCACTGCGGACAATGGACAGGTAGCAACTATCAAGCAAGACATCCTAAGGAAGGTTAATAATCATGTGAAAGGTCAGTTTTGTGTGAGTGGGGGCTTGGAGCCAGATCCAACCCACTTTACACAACTAAATCTTCCTGGGTTACCAGAACAAGAGAAAATGAATTTAGTAACACCTATTACACAAGCAGAAGTAGAAGCTAGTATCTTATCTTTGAAAACAAATATTTCACCAGGACAGGATGGGCTCATCTCTGAATTATACCAGACATTTAAAGAACATATGGTGGCACCATTAATAGATGTTTTTAAGTATTGTTTACCTACAAACTCAATGTCATATACAATGGCAAATGGGTTAATGATTCTCATTCATAAGAAAGGAGATAAGGCAGATTTAATAATTGGAGACCTGTAAGTCTCCTGAACACTGATTATAAAATTCTGCAAAAATACTGACATTACATGTAGCCAAGGTAGCTGAGACTGTCATAAGTCCAATGTAAACCTGTGCCATTAAATCCAGATACATTCAAGATAACCTAATCCTGGTGAGATAGCTGTTCTAGGAAATAATGAAAACTTACAAGGATTTTGCTTAGTATAGATCAAGAAAGCTTTCAACCATATGTCACATGTATATCTTTGGTCTACATTAGGGGCTTATGGGATTCCAGTACAGTCTGCAAACTGAATCACCAGTCTCTACAAGATGGTCTATGCAATGCCATTGATAAATGACTAGTTTGGGGGTACATAGGCTCGGAAGAGGTGTGCGCAAGGATGCCCATTAAGTCCACTACTCTACATATTCGGTTTAGATCCTCTACTCAGGCACATCCAAGATAACCCAAGAATAAAAAGCTAAGTTTAACTCCAGGTACACCCCAGATTAAAGTAACTATGCAGATGACATGTAGCACGTCTAGCAGATGAGATGTCTGGAGGATTGAAAATTCTACTAGAGAATTTAGTTTATATTCAGCATCTAAAATAAATTATCATAAGAGTAGAGGATCACCACTTGGGAATCAGGTTCTGCAAGCTCCTCTACACATTGCTGATATACCAGTAGATACAGTACAGCAAAGTATCTTGGGCTGACATTTGGAAAACAATATCTGGCCACGACTAACTGAAATAAATGTGTGAGTACAGCAGAATATAAAGTAGCGGCCTGGAAAGGGAAAAACATCCAAGATGAAAAGAATGTTAATAAAAACAACATTGCTGTCTTTGTATATGTAAAGCTATATCTTCCCTCCCCCAAAAGTACCAGAGACTAAGCTATATAGTATCTTTTTCCAGGCCCTGTGGGGAAGCAGGTTGAATCTTGTAAAAAGAAATACAACATATAAAGCAAAGAAGCAGGGAGGACTGGGAATGATAAATTTTGTGTTATTTTACTACAGCATTGTTTTAGTTTCTAATATAGGAGCTATCTGTAGACAATATAAACCTCAGTAGGAACATAGATAGATTGGAGACAGTACAGAGGAGAGCAACAAAAATGACATAGTCTCCATAAGTTGCCATACGAAAGCAGGTTACAGGAACTCAACATGTGCTCTCTGGAACATTGCAGAGATAGAGGGACATGATTGAGACATTTAAGTTTCTGAAGAGTATAAACAGAGTCTCCACCCAGGAGCTCTTTGTGTCAATAACACCAGTAGGACAAGAGGACATTAGATGAAATTGTGGAGAGGAAGATTCAGGGGTAACATGCAAAGGTTTTTCTTCACAGACAGAGTAGTTGACTCATGGAATGTTCTACCGGCTGGAGTCATTGACTCCAAAACAGAAGAGAAATTCAAAGCAGCTTGGGACAGACACAAGGGGATTGTCTCACAGAAATCCTAAAGAGGGGGTAGGGCTCAGGGCAGACTAGATGGATCTGTGGTCCCCATCTGACATCAATTTCTGTGTTTCTATGTTTCTATGAGTGGAGTATCCAAATTAGATCATGGTGTGAATCATTATGACCAGAGTGGATAAATAATAGGTTTGTGAAAGTTAAGAAATCAAGCTCTCAGTCAGACTATATTTGTGAGGCCCTCACCAAAATAAAACAATGGAAAATTTCCCATGCCTTCACAATCATGTGTACTAGGAAACAGTTGTATCATGAGATACTGCAGACAAACTTTGAGGAGCAGGTGGTGTTTCCGCCTTGCTCAGAACTAGAAAGTAGGAATGTATTAAGTCTCAAACTGTGAAAGGGTACCAGAATATGTATGGGATATGTTATGGATGTGTGTCCATGGTAAATTAGGGGTAAGAAATGCTCATAAACACAAGCCATTAGTAGAAAGGTATTGCCCTCATCCAGGCTGTGCAGATATCCTGGAAACACAGGAGCCTTTGTTTCTACAATGCCCATATGCAACAGGTTTTTGGACTAACATCTCTGCAGTCTGACGCACCCCTCAATATGTGGAAATTACTGATCAGGAACTAGTTCTGGGTATTTATGCAGGAAGATGGGCAGCATATCACAAACATGCACTGCAAGTAATAGAGGTGATATTACATTATCTCTGTCAGTCCAGATGTGCCTGGTTACTTCAGCAAAAATATGTGTTCCATCAAGAAGTGATTCAAAATATACTGTAGGAAGAGCATTGCAAATTATATACAAGAAAGATACAGTTTTATAGCCAACAAAGTACGAGTCTTATGGAGGAACTGTTTCACTTTCTTACACACGTGATAGCGTTGGATGATATGAGATGAACTAGAAAGGATTGATTTCTAGGGGTACAACTAGCTAACAGGAGAAAACTGTTATATACAGAATATATGGTATACACTGTAAATAGGGAAGGGGAATGTTTAGTAATAAATGGATTTGAGTTTTAAGGATTATAAGGTGAAGGATTTTAGAGGTGTAGCTTGCACACTCATTTAATTGGTAAGATTCCTGTATTGTTAAGGGGGACACTGAAAGTTATTTATACAGGACAAATTACCTGACTGTTTAAACTGTAAATTTCTTTAATGTCATTTATGACTGGAGGTTAGTACATGTTTATGTTTGGAAAATATGTTTTTTGTATGTATATTATTGAACTGTTTTGATGTGTATGTATTTCTTTTACAAATAAAAATTCCCTTACTCTTTTAGAGAAATGCCATGGGTCGTTAACATCCACCTGAACTACCACCAGAACAGGCAGATGGGACCATGATTTAACGTCTCATCCAAAAGATGGATTTATTTATTTATTTTTTGCTACTTATAGCAGGAAAATAAAACCTCAGTAAAAATACATAGAACACACAGTAATATAACATCCGTGCATTTCTAAAGTATTCAAAGCAGAATATAGAAATAACATGGCTATACGTGGGCTACAATAGATGTTACAGGTCTCTGTATGTGTATACCACATGAAAAGGGTGTCTCTGTAGTCAGACGTTTCTTAATTAAACAGGAAAGTGTTCCTGCATCATTTATTTTGGGAAGACTTGAATTTGCCTTAACCAGAAATAATTTCACATTTGACAAACAATTTTTTTTTGCAGTGATACGGAACGGCAGTGGGGCATCATTTGCTCCCTCATATGCCAACCTTTTTATCAGACACTGGGAAAAGGGACACATCTATAATGCCCCCCCCCAAATAATTTTCACAAGAATATTGTTTGCTGGTTTATATTTATCAATGATATACAGTGCATATGGGATGGTGACATCGAGAAATTCTCAGCTTTTATGGGCTACTTGAATATGAATGATAAATTGAATTTTACCCATACACTAAAAGAGATTGATTTCCTTGATGTCACCCTCTGCACATGATTATCTATCTATTTCAACTAGGGGTTTAGAAAGACAACAGCTGTGAATAGCATTCTGCACAATAACAGCTCCCACCTAAGAAAACTTTTAAACTCTATCCCTAAGCACAACATCTAGGAATCTGCAGAAACTGCATGAAGGAAGTGCTGTTTGAGCAACAAGCTGAGAGAACTGACTGATAGATTAATAGCAAGGGTCATGGGCTACAAAATCTACTTCAGGATTAGAAAAGGTGAGAGTGCAGGACACGGACACATTACTAGAGTGACAGCCATGATATGATCAGATATTTCCAGAAAGTGTATGAAATATCTGAAGATTCTCCTAGTGGCCCATAGTGGTACTGCAGGCAGGCAAGAAATTTCAGATATATCACATACATTTCAGGAAATATCTGACCATGTCTATGCTGCCACTGTAGTCTCTAAAGATAGAACTATAACCGAAGATATGCCTTGCACATTTTGCATTGATTACAGCCCAGTTGCAGGAGAGATAGGTGGAGTAGTATACAAATTCTGGATGCTATGAATGAGTGATGAAACACTCAATCCTCTAGTCGACCCAAAACCAATGTCACTTTCAGAAAGGTAAGAAGTTTTCCTACTTTGTCCTTCTACCTGATTTGTCCCCATTTTTCCTTGCAATACCCTGCACTCTCCTCTCCTACCTCCCCAATTAGTCATCATGCCCCCCACTCAGTGCCCTACTCTCCTTTCTGGATAGCTGCTTACTGTCTTTTACCTGACAATGCCACCTAGGCTGCTGCTGTTACCTGAATTATCCTAGTGTTAAACCATCTCTGTTTCCTATTTACAATGTATTTTTGTCTATGTTTACTCACCTAGCTAGATACTCCTAAACCCACAATGTATATACACCCACCCTTTCGACATGGAACCTTTGTAAAGAGCGGTCTCCGCTCAAAGGTATTGTAATCCAAGATTGAATAAATAAATAAAAAAATAAAATAAGAAAAATAAATAAGTTGGGCAGCTTTCTCACCAGTAGCCACTTTAAGAGGTCACAGCTTGACAACACATAGCTAGAAACTGGTTACCACATAGACGAGAGGATTCCACAAATGTGCCAATTGCAATACATGCAAATCTGCATCTGTAGGCAATGTTTATGTTCCCCCTCATGAACATAACAACGCTATCACAATCAGACAATTTATGACATGTAGAAGTACCTACATAGTCTATATTGTCTGTGTACTTATGGCATGCAATACGTGAGACGATCACAAGAATGTTAAAAACAAGAATCCAGGAGCATATTAGGGCTGTGGTTAATAAAAACTATACCAATGCAATTGGGGCCCATTTGCAGTGGCTCAATGTTCGAATCCAGCAGGACTAAAATTTATAGCACTGGAATGTCCCCTCCTTTTTAGGGAGGTGACTGTTTGAATTTATTATTTTTATTTTAGACTTTAGTAAGGCCCACTAGGCACAAATGCCTGTTTTCAGGGGCAACCTGGGAGCACTTGGTCGGTTAAGTGACTTGCTCAGAGTCACAAAGTATGCAAGTGGAGGTTATGAGTATCAAACTCAGGTCTGGTCTGCTGGATGTACCAAGCTCGTTCACATTGTTCCTCTAACCTCTAGGCTATACCGCCAGCCCAAATTATTAAAGAAAGAAAGCCACTGGATTTCAGCACTAGAAGCACTTAACCGAAGGATATGACTTAATAAATTAATTACAATTCACAGCTAAAAGACACATAAGAAAAATGTATCATAAGATTCTACTCTTAATATCAAAATTGATTTAAATCTGTGATGCCTGAATTAATCTTTATTTGTTTTATCTATTGCAGCCTTTAGAAGACAGCACTTGGCTTAATATTTGGACAATATTCAGCATCTGTTTGGACTTCTGAATGATTGTGCTAATGTTTGGACTTAGCCCCATAACGTCCCCCTTAGTAATGTTTTGATTATAAGAGAGCATTTAATTGACACAAAACCTTCCTCCACTATTACTGCTCTTTGGGAGTTTTTCTGATCCAGCTGTCTGCTAACATAGTCTTATTAAATTCTCTGATTAACAGTGTATCTGGGCTTCCCCGATCAGTTACTGTACACTGATGTATCTCAAGATGGAATGTTTAAATCTGCCCCGAATGACTTCCTCCCATTTGTATTATTGGTTCGATTAGAGAAATGTCCTTTTAAATGAACAGTTAACACTTTGATTAACTTGTGATGGCAAGTCTACTGGGGAAGGAAGAGTGTATTTTGACAATACCACCACTAGAGGGAATAAGAACGTAATAATAAAAGAGCAGACACTGACCCTCCCACACATTTACCCCAACAACTCAGATATAAATAAATATAAATGACTGTAAAAGAACTATATAAACCTTTTTGGTGTTTTGGGGTTAATGTAAATGAAATATGAATATACAGTAAATGAAATAATACTGAAATGAAAAAAGCAGAATGCAATAATTTCACTTTCTACATATTATTTTCTTTTTATTCCCTAAAGTCAGGGGTGTTTCTCTACAAACTTGGACATTTAAAATTAATGCTTTGTATACATACAGTTATCTAAGTATGTTGATTATGTTTTCTTATTTTTGATTTTTACAAGCATTAATTATGTGATTGTTGACTATCTTAAAAGGGTTCAAACCCTTGCTATGATATACCCACTGAGGAGACCAATCATTTTGTTTTCACTACTGTTACTCTGGGCTGACTGTCTTGGATTGCACTGATGGCCCAGTGGTCTTGAGTGTGCACCGCACCTCTACATTCATGAGCATACTATAAACTCTCTGGGTGAAGGCTCACACAATTAATTTTCAGTGGATACAAATTCCCTCATTGGTAGTTAAACAAAGAACCCAGAATCCACCATTACTGGCAGCCTGGTATTGGTGTAATGTGGGGCTCTGTCCCTGGATAAAGCTCTTACACACATGCTCACTCCTTGTCAGACAGATAGGAACTAGCTGAGGTGGTAAGAGGAGAGGTTGTGCCAGTCATCATCTGTGGATCCTTCAGTAGAGCTACACCTTTAAGAAGGGTGACTAATGGGCTAAGAGGGTGGGGTGGTGTTTGCTGTATGGGTGGGCCTGAGGGGGGATTGACAGTGGACATGGGACACTAGACTGCCAGGGCTATATGTGATACACATTGGGATGGTAAACAGGGCTTGGGAGGACTCTTGAACTAGCAGGGTATATCTATATCTATATATATATATATATATATATATATATAATTAGAGCAAAAAACTCTATTTAATGCATTAGTTAGGGTTGTTCCACAGCGACAAAAGCGAAGAAATTCGGTGTTATGGTTTAAAGCCCCCTTGACCCCCTCCACACCCCAACTGGCATCGAGGTGCGTGTTGAGGTTGTTGGCCCTAACTCTCACCCCATCACATGTGTGAAGAAGCAGAGGTATAGGAGAATGGGGTGAGAGTTAGGACCAACAACCCCAACGCTCACCCCAATACCGGTTGGGGGTGTGGACGGGGGGTCAAAGGGGTCTTTCAACCCTAACACTGAATTTCCTCACTTTTGTCGCTATGGAACAACCCTAACTAATGCATTAAACAGAGTTTTTTGCCTCTAATTTCCCTTCTATTTGAGAACGATAATGAGAAATAGTAGAATGTCTGCGGGGTGGGAGTGCCATGTGATGTCTTGTCACATAGTAACACAGTGCCCATAAATGCAAATGGTAATGTGCATGGTGATGCAAAGCAAAAAGAAAGATAAACAGTACTGTAGACACAAATGGTTAAAATAACTTGAAATGCAAGCGCAAATGAAAGCATAAAGGGTAATGCACATGGCGTCAGAGATCGGAACCGTAAGTGAAACAGGTAACGGCACCACAAGCCGAAGTGGTAAGGGTAACAGTAATGTAAGCGCACAGGCTGGTTTTCCCCAAAAGCTGCATAGAGAAAGACAGTGAGTACAAAGAATGTATGCATAATAATGGGTCTCGGAGCAGAAAATTAGGAGTTAGAATACTAAATTGCTTATATCTCAGGAACCGTACAACATAGACAAAAAATTTAAAAGTCATATGATGTTTGACTTTCCTGGCTAGTTTTGTACTTAGTCTGCACTAGGGAGCTAAGCATTTTTCTGATGAAAAGTTCTTATCTTGCACCGCTTCGAGATACTGGCCCTGAAAAAAGGCTCGCGATGCCGTAATGTTATCCTATGGGGAAAAAAGAGAAGTTCAGAGTGTGATAACTTTGGCTCCCTGTAATATTTTTTCACCACACTACTGAAAGACACATCTGTGGGATGTTGGCTTTCTTCCCTCCAAATTTCAGCCCAAAAGACCAAACCGTTATTTTGCAGCAGGGCCGCAAAGGATTCCTGTAATGTGGTGGACGCCGTAATGTTATCCTATCGGAAAAAGCATCAATTTTGGAGTGCCGTAACTTTGTCACCCTGTAATACTTTTTCACCAAAACACTGAAAGACATGTTTGTGAGATGTTGGCTGCGTTCCTTCCAAATTTCAGCCCAAAACTGTTCTTTTGCAGCAGAGGTGGCAAAGAATTGCTGTCATTTTGCCATAGCCTGGAAAAGTAGTGTCGCAATTTGTGAAAGCTTTATGAAAATTTGTGACACTTTCATGAGTGCTACACTACTTGTGAGATTTAGGCCTCACAACTCCAATGACACACCGTCATAGCTGTCAATCTCGGATGATGGGTAGGTCCACGGGGAGGGCAACCTAAATGTTTCATTTCCTTACTTTTTGTGTTTTAACCCTGATTAACAAAGTTTTTGCATAGAATTTCCTTAATTCTTGAGAAAGAATATAAAAGAAAGTAGGTGGTGGGGAGCATGGGCCCTTCTGGCCCATGCGCCCCACCAACTTGCAGAGTTCTGCAGAATTCCACACCTGTTTACATTTTAGGCACCTAATGACTGAAAAGTACATTCATGGAGTAAGGATAGCTACCATATAAATTTGAAACCAGTACCACAATGGAAAAACTGTCCAAAACGTAAGCTGCACCATACAATATCTCCACAAAAAATATACTGTCTGACACATAAACACCACAATTGACATCTGCAGGACATCCCATCAATGCCCTCCAATGTTCAAGTAGAAAGACCAAATGGTTTCCAAGATATTTAATTTAAAAAATTTTTAAAATTGGGCTATCTGGTCCCTCCGAATCTGGTCATCTAGTCCTTCCCTCACGATCAATGATAGCAATCAAAGAATCTCGCAAAGAATTTGCAGGCTGAAAATTAAAGAATAAAAAATGGTAAAACTCAATTTTTACACAAAAGTAAATGAAATCACAGCCATGCCTCGATAGAACGAAGCCCCGTGAACAAAACCCACCCTCATTTGGCTTAATAACCCACCCCTGGGCTGAGAAAATTGAATTTTTAAAATGGCCATCTAGTCGCGCCCTCGCGATCAAAGATCGCGGTCAAAGAGTCTCATGATCAAAGAATTTTCAGGTTTATGATCAAAGAACAAAAGTACATTTTAGACAGAAATACATGAAACCACAGCCATGCCTCAATAAAATGAAGCCCCTGAGCAAAACCCACCCTTATTTGTCTTAATAACCCACCCCTGAGCTGAGAAAATTTATTTTTTCAAGTGGCCATCTAGTCACGCACTCGCAATCAAAGATCGCGGTCAAAGAATCTCGCGATCAAAGAATTTTCAGGCTCGCGATCAAAGATCATTAGTGAGCCATGATCAAAGAATAAAAAAAGTTCAAAACTCTATTTTTTGACCATTTTGAAACAAACCATGGCCATGGCTCAATAGAGTGAAGCCCCCTGAATAAAACCCATCCAAGTTTTACTTCAAGAGTGACCCCTGAGCCGAGATATTTGATTTTGTCTGATTGCAAAATGAAAATAAGATGGCGGCCATCACAATCAAAGAATTCCTCACGATCAAAGATTCTTTGATCATGAGGAGGGACTAGATGGCCAAAACCCCATTCTTCTTTCACAAAATAACCATATCAATTTTCCCATTGACTTATAATGGGAACTTAAAAGTTTAATAACTTTTGAATGGATTAATATTTTTTCATCAAACAAAAAGTGGCACATTCCTTGACCCAAGCTCTTTCAGATGATCCAAATCACAGAGTGGCATGCCACACAACGGCTGAACAGCAACATGGACAAAATCCAAAAAACTGCCCACATAACTGGCGAAAAGTACATTTTTCAGCATTTTGGTGCGCAAAACCATAAGTCCGACCAAAATGAAATTTGGCAGATCAAGAGATCTGCCACACCCCACTGCACATACTAAATTTTATGCAAATCCATTGAACGGGTCCAAAGTTAACACGCAAAATTTCGAATTTAACATAGAAGTGCCTACTCAACCCTAAATATAGGGGCGCGACCACGTCCCTATAATATATGTATATATAGTATTAATTAACAAAAACTTTGTTTAAAACAAAGTTATGGTTCTAGACATAGGTCTTTAACCAAAGTGATACAGGTCAGAAAACTGGATGTTAGGATTTGCAACTGTTATACCCCTCCCCCACCAAACCCTACCATTGTAACCACACCCCCCCCACCAACCACACACAAACAAGCGTCAGGGTGTGCCTTAGAAACATAGAAACATAGACTTTGATAGCAGATAAGGACTGCTTGGCCCACCTAGTCTGCCCATTTCTTACCTACAGGATAAGCTGCAGATCCTATTTAACCAACAGCCTATTTCTTCCTACCCCCCACAAAATTGACTTATGTCTGTCCTATGCATTCTTGAATTCCCCCACAGTTTTAGACCCCACAACCTCCTCAGAAAGGCTGCTCCATGCATCCACCACCCTCTCTGTGAAAAAATACTTCCTCACATTGCTCCTGAACCATCCCCCCTATATCTTCAAATTGTGTCCCATTGTTCTTGCACTTCTCTTTTCCTGAAAGATGCTACCCTCTTGGACTTTGTTGATTCCACTGAGGTACTTAAAAGTTTCTATCATGTCCCCCCTCTCCATTCTTTCCTCAAGGGTATACATATTAAGCTCATTTAGTCTCTCCTCATATGGCTTCTCTTGCAGACCCTGCACCATTTTAGTTGCCCTTCTCTGGATGCCTCCATCCTGTCTATGTCCTTGTGGAGATGGGGTCTCCAGAACTGGATGCAGTACTCCAGATGGGGTCTCACTAACTGTCTGTACAGAGGGATAACAACTTCCTATTTTCTGCTGGTGGTGCCTCTCCCTATACATCCCAGTATCCCCTCCAGCCCTCTCTACTGCCTTCTCACATTGCTTGCCAACTTTACGGTTGTCTGATATGATTACCCCCAGGTCCCTTTCCATTTTTGTTGTTATTACTACCTCCCCTCCATTGTGTAATCTTCCCCTGGGTTTTTGTTTCCCAGGTGCATTATTTTGCACTTCTTTGCATTGAATCCAAGCTGCCATACTTCTGACCATTCCTCCAACCTTGCCAATTCCCTTTCTCATCCTTTCCACACCTCCTTGTGTATCAATCCTGTTGCAGATCTTTGTGTCATCTGCAAAGAGGCATACTTTTCCTTCCAGTCCCTCTGCAATGTCACTTACAAAGACATTAAAAAGGACTGGACCTAGTACTGAACCCTACGGTACCCCACTAGTAACCCCTCTTTCTTCAGAGTGGACTCCATTTACAATTACCTTCTGTGTCCTGTTGTCCAGCCAATGTTTTACCCAGGCTACCACCCTGGGACCCACTTCAAGGCTGGTTAATTTGACTATTAATCTTGTGTGGGACTGTGTCAAAACCTGCTACAGTCTAGGTAGGCCGGGTCCACAGTCCCTCCCTGGTCTACTACTTTGGTCACCCAGTCAAAGAAATCAATTGATTCATCTGACATGCCCTTCCCGCTGTGAACCCATGCTGCCTTGGGTCCTATGCCCCACTGGCCTCTAGGTACTCAATAATTCTTTCCTTCAGAAGTGATTCCATCACTTTCCCTACCACAGAGGTCAAACTGACAGGTCTGTAGTTTCCTGCCTCTGTGTTGCTCCCACTTTTGTGAAGGGGAATCACATCCACCTTCCTCCAGTCCTCAGGTACCACACCATCCTCCCATGAATTGTTAAAAAGGGTAGTCAGTGGTGTTACTAGTTCTCGCCTTAATTCTTTTAGAATTCTGAGATGAATTCCATCAGGTCCCATTGCTTTGTCCACCTTCAGTTTTAGGAGTTCTTTCAGAACCCTTTCTTCTGTGAAAGGACTGGGATTGACACCCTATCCAGAGTGCTTCTGTTAATTGGATTAGGCACCTCCCTCCTCCTCTTTTGTGAATACTGAGCAGAAGTATTCGTTCAGTATCCCTGCTTTTCACTGTCCCTCTCTGCCCACCCACTGTCCATTCTATTCAGCCTCATTATCCCTCCCTTTGTCTTTTCTACCCTCCTGACATATACCTATAAAGGTTTTATCCCTTCTTAACTGAGTTGGCTATCTTTTCCTCAGTTTGGGCCTTGCTATTCTGACCACCCTCCCTGCTTCCTTCTGCCTTAACTGGTACCGTTCACTGTCCTGCTCCTTCTGTGTTTCCTTATACTTCCTAAATGCTATAGTTTTCTCCTAACCTTCACCACCACCTCTTTTGAGAACCATAGTGGCTTTTCTGTTATTTTGATTTGTTTATTTGCTTCACACAAAGGCTTTTTGTCTCTGTGATGGCAGTTTGATGTTTCCCATTGTTGCTCACCCTCCTTCTAGCCTGTTTGCTGGTGCCTTGAGGGTCATGGGCCCCACCCACCCAACCCTACCATCACAACCCCCCCCACCCTCACCCTCCACAAGTGTTGGGGTGTGCCTTGAAGTCATGCACCATAACGCTCACCCCATTCTCCCATACTGTATCATGTCAGGTTCCTTACAGATGGAATGGGGTGAGCGTTAGGTCCATGACCCTAAGGCAAACCCCAACACTTGGTGTGTGGAGGGTGGTGTTGTGATGGTAGAATTGGGTGGGTGGGCCATGTCTCTAAGGCACACCCTGACAACTTGTTTGTGTGGAAGGTGGTGTGTGGCTACAATGGTAGGGTTTGGGGAAGGGTATAACAGTTGTGAACCCTAACATCCAGTTTCCTGACCTGTATCACTTGGTTGAAGACCTATGTCTAGAACCCTAACTTTGTTTTAAATTAAGTTTTGTTAATTAATTTCTTACTTTATGAAGTAGTATAATAGTATCCCAGCTTTGTGAGAGTTATTTGTTTGGTATTTTTGCTACAGATTTTCAACTCTGCCTTTTTGGGACCCCACCTCATGAACACTGACACTTTCATTTCACTACTTAGTCCCAAAAGGTGATTTTGAGCAGCAATTGTGCTGTTTCATGTCACTGCTGTGTAAACACATTTTGGGCAGGATGTGAGAAATGACAGGTATATTGTTCATGAGGTGGTGTGAAAAAATCCTAATGGTGAAAATCTGGAGTGAAAATTTGAAAAATTGGTGAAATTACGAATATGCGTAGAAACTGTCAATGTACACTCATAACAGTCTTTTTTGGGAATTGTTGCACCACATTTTCAACATGGTCTTTTTGGGACCCCACCTAATGAACAGTGGCACTGTGATTTTATTAATACATTCCAAAAGTTGATTTCACACAGCGACTGTGCCATTCTGTGCCACAGCTGCGAAAAGACATTTTGGGCAGGGTGTGAAAAATGACAGCTGCACTGTTCATGAGGAGGTGTGAAAAAAACTCAATGTTGAAAATCTGGAGTGTAAGTATTAAACATTGGCAAAGTTACGAATATGTGTAGAAACTGCACAATGCACACTCATTATGGTCATTTTTGGGAATTTTTGCACCACATTTTCAACATGGGCTTTTTGATACATAGATACATAGACAGTGTTGGCAGATAAGGGCCTTCAGCCCACCCAGTCTGCCCATTTGAGCTTGTAAGTTCACGTTATGTTTTCCTAGAAGTCTGTTGCCCCTTAACCCTGACCTCCAGAATTCCTTTATGTCTATCCCATGCATTCTTAAATCCCGTGATTGTTTCAGCCCTCACCACTTTCTCTGGCAGGGTGTTCCACTTGTCCACCACCCATTCTGTGAAGAAATTCTTCCTCATGTTTCCTCTGAATTGTCCTCCCTCCAACTTCATCCCATGCCCTCTAGTTCTGGAACATCTTTTTTGCTTAAAAATAGTGTATTCCTGCACCCTGTTCCTCCCTGTAAGATACTTGTATGTCTCTATCACATCCCCTCTCTCCCTCCTCTCCTCCAGGGAGTACATATTCAGTTCCTTCAACCTGTTCTCATAGGACTTGTGATGCAATCCATGTACCATCTTTGTTGCCCTCCTCTGAACCTTCTCTACCCTGTCTATGACCTTACATAAGTAAGGTCTCCAGAACTGTACACTGTACTCCAGGTAGAGCCTCACTAGTCTCTTTGTATAGGGAATTATGACCTCCTTTTCCTGCTGGTGATGCCCCTGTCTATGCATCCCAGCATCCTATTTGCTTTACCTGCTGCCTTGTCACACTGTTTCCCTACCTTGAGGTCATCAGAGATGATAACCCCAAGATCCCTTCCTGCTTGGTGCATACTATATCCCCCAAACGGACATATTGTGCCAGGGTTTTTGTGCCCCATATGCATTATCTTGCACTTCTTTGCATTGAATTTCAACTGCCAAACCCTGACCATTCTTCAGTTGCTGCAGGTCCCTTCTCATTCTGTCTACACCCTGTGTGTCTACTCTGTTACAGAGCTTTGTGTCATCAGCGAACAGGGAAATTCTGCCTTCTAGGTCCTGCACAATGTCATTGATGAAGATGTTGAATAGGACCAGTCCCAGCACTGATCCCTGTAGAATTCACTGGTCACTCTTCCCTCTGTGAGTGACAGCCATTTACCACCACCTTCTGTGTCCTGCTGTCCTGCCAGTTACCTTTCCACCAAACTACTGTCCTGCCCACACCCATATTCCCAAGTTTGTGTAATAGTCTTCTATGTGGCACAGTGTCAAAGGCCTTGCTGAAGTCCAGATAGGCCATATCCACTGCCCTGCCCTGATCCACCTCCCTAGTCACCCAGTCAAAAAATTCAATGAGGTTGGTCTGACATGACCTCCCTCTGGTGAAACCATGCTGCCTTGGATCCTGTAGTCCATTGACAACCAGATGTTCCACCAATCTCTCTTTCAGTAGTGCTTCCACGATCTTCCCCACTACCGATTCGAGGCTGACTGGTCTGTAGTTCTCGCCTCTTTGTTCCCACTTTGTATAAGGGGACTACATCTGCTGTCCTCCAGTCTTTGGGTACCCTCCTGTATCCATTGATCGGCTAAACTGGATTGCCAAAGGTTCAGCCACCACCTCTCTTAGTTGTTTAAGGACCCTTGGTGCACCCCATCTGACCCCATTGCTTTATCAACTCTTATTACTTCCACTTCCTTCAGGACCCTTCGTAAAGGGACCTGTGTCCATATCTGCTCTATTCCCACCCCTTGTACTCCTTTCAGACCCATTACCCTCCTCTACTTCAGTAAAGACTGAGCAGAATTATCTGTTCAATATGTCAGTTTTACTGTTTTCATCCTCCATGCGGCCCCCATCTTTCCCCTTCAGTCTCACTATCCCTCCCTTTGTCTTTCTTTTTTCACTTATGTACCTGTAAAAGGTTTTGTCCCCTCTACCCACTGATTTTGCAATGTGCGCTTTGTCTGAGCTTTGGCTTCCCTTACTGACCTTCCTGCCTCGCTTTGCTTCTTCCTGGTACTTCTCCTTATCCCCTTCTGCCTGTGTCTTTTTGAGTTGCCTGAATGCAATCTTTTTGGCTTTCACTTTCTCCGCTACCTCCTTGAGAACTATAATGGCCTCTTCCTTTTCCCTGCTAACCTGCTTAATGCATAATTCTGTTGTTCTTGTAATCCCTGTTTTAAATACTGCTCACTGTCCCTCAACCCTGATTCCTGCCCCATTTCCTTAATGCCTCTTTCAAGCATCTCCCATTTTCCCAAAGTCTGCCCCCAGGATATGTGTTTTTGTGTGGTTTGGTTCTGCTCCTTCTGTGATTTCAAACCACAATGATTGATGATCACTGTTCCCAGGTGCTCCCCACTGTTACCCCCATCACACTGTCCCTGTTTGAGAGCACAAGGTCCAGTATTGCCTTCTGCTGAGTTGGTTCCATGACCAGTTGCTTGAGGAAGGCTCCCTGAAGGGACTCCAGGATAAATCTGCTCCTAGTTGATGCTGCTGCTAGGATGCTTCAGTCCATGTCTGGAGTACTGAGGTCTCCAACCAGCACTACCTCAGCCTTGTCTGCCATCCTTTGGATGGCTAGCATCAGCTCCCTTCTGTTTCTTCCTCTTGGGATGGTGGTCTATAGACCACACCTGTGAGGATGGCTGGCCCCATTTTTCTTTCCAGCTTAACCCACAGTATCTCTCCCCCATTTTGTTCCTCCTGGATCTCTGTGGCCCTTATGTCATTTTTCACATACAGTGCCACTCTTCCTCCCTTCCTACTTGCCCTGTCTCTTCTGAATATGTTGTAGCCAGGTATCGCCATTTCTCAGTTGTGGTTTTGAGACCTCCTCTGATAAACACTGGCACTGTCATTTCATTAATCAGTCCAGGAAGGAGATTCCACATAGTGACCACGAAATCCCTTTTTAGGACTGAATAACAAAATGGCAGTAGCAGTGTTCGTGAGATGGGGGCTCAAGAACCCTGTGGTAAAAATTTGGGGTAAACATTTCTAAAAATGGCTGAGATATCAACATACATTGAAAACCCCATTGAGAACCATGATACGCCTACCTCGATTTCTCAGTTTGTGGTTGGGCTTTGAAGTGTGCAGACATGTCCCAGTCCAGAGAAGATGACAGCTGCCAACCTCCAGAGGTAAATATAGGGTGAGAGGGGTGTGGGGAGGTGGGTACTCAGTGGGATGGTTGGGATGGGGGACAGGACAGGGGAGACATTGAGGGATCATTTTCTTTTTTATAGAATAAAAATAAAAGATGTTGGGGAATGTTTTATTTTTTTACAGCAGGGATGACTTTATTTTTGGACACTGGGAGTGGCCTCCCCAGTGTCCCATAGTTCTGGGGGGTTCATAATGTTGACACAGGGATTGGGCACCCTGATGTTGATGAACACTATTAATATTAGAATGGGTGGGGAGGGGGCATTTAACACTGGGTCCCAGTGTCAGAAATAACACTGAAAAAAGTGAAGGTTTTTGGCACACTGGAGGTGGTCTCCCCAGTGTGCCACAGTAATAGAGGGAGAAATAAATCCTGACACAGGGATTGGGCACCCTGATGTCAGCAAAGAATAATAAGAATGGGCTGTGGGGTGGTGGGGGCATCCGACACTGGGGGTGGGCATCCCAGTGTTGGAACCAACAGAAAGTTATCAGAACTATAAGCAGTGGAGGGTTAGAGAAATGCCAACATGGGGACTGGGCAACCCGATGTCGGGAAACATTCATTACAAAGAGGTACACCTGGAAAATTTACAGTTTGATGCAGGATTCTGCATTGGAACATGACAGTTCGATGCAGGACTCTGCATCATAAAATGCCACTTTGATACAGGATTATTTATTTTTTTGTTTGTTTATTTAAGAGTTTTATCAGGAAGGCATGCTGAGCAGACTACTGCTCAATTCCAGATGCATCCTGGGGGTAGGGGGCTATGGGAAAATACATATAGCGTACAATGTAAAATAACAGTTGGCAAGACAATTCAAGAAACAATGTTACATTCAAGACACAATATAACAGCAAAATAACCATCATCATTCTGAATCTAACATGGCAGTTCGTTATAGAATTCTGCATCAAACTAGAATCCTATGCCGATGCAGGATTCTGCATCGAACTAGAATCCTGTGCCTCCAGGGACATCTACCGCATATACATAGAAACATAGAAACATAGACTTTGACGGCAGATAAGAACCACTCGGCCCACTCAGTCTGCCCATTTCTCTACCTACTGGATAAGCTGCAGATTCTAGTTAACCAACAGCCTGCTTCCTGCCACCCCCACTACAATAGCCTTGTGTCTGTCCCATGCATGTTTGAATTCTCCCACTGTTTTAGCCCCAACAACCTCCCCACTTACATATAAGCCAGCCCACGTATACAGTAAGCTGACCCCCAAAATGCTTCATTGATTTCACAAAAAATGCAGTAACCCATGTATAAGCTGATATCAAGTTTTACACTGAATATCTACATCAAGCTCAGGCAAGGGAGTGTTGTTTCAGTAAGTGTGGTGTCTTGGTGTTATGTCTCAGCTCATTTTTTTTGTTTTGTTCACTATCAGTCACTCAACAACCCACCAACCCTGTTCCTTTTCACCAACCTCCTCTTGGCCCCATGTCCCCTGTCTGCTGCGCTCCCTTCATCCAGGTGGCTTGCTGGTGATGTCACATGCCAAAGCCCCTCGCAGTTTGTAATGCCAGCAGGCACCTGCAGTACCCAGCTACTGCCCCACTCTGTCTACCCCTGCTGAGCAATTTGTTACCCTCCGTGCCTAATCCCGTTTCCAGTCCCTTCTTTCTCTCTGTTTGATCAGCTCTGTCTTTGGGGCTCTCTGCACTGCCATTCACTGCCGCAGTCCTCCTGGCATCCATTCTCCCTAGCTGGCTATGCTGACCCACTGGCCTGACCCTTACTGTTACTGTGCCATAATGACTGACCCATCGTGCCCGACCCTTACTGTTACTGTGCCATAATGACTGACCCATCGTGCCCGACCCTTACTGTTACTGTGCCATAATGACTGACCCATCGGCCTGACCCTTACTGTTACTGTGCCATAATGACTGACCCATCGTGCCCGACCTTACTGTTACTGTGCCATAATGACTGACCCATCGTGTCTAACCCTTACTGTTACTGTGCCATAATGACTGGACCCATCGTGCCCGGACCCTTACTATTACTGTGCCATAATGACTGACCCATCGGCCTGACCCTTACTGTTACTGTGCCATAATGACTGACCCATCGGCCCGACCCTTACTGTTACTGTGCCATAATGACTGACCCATCGTGCCCGACCCTTACTGTTACTGTGCCATAATGACTGACCCATCGTGCCTGACCCTTACTGTTACTGTGCCATAATGACTGACCCATCAGCCTGACCCTTACTGTTACTGTGCCATAATGACTGACCCATCGTGCCCGACCCTTACTGTTACTGTGCCATAATGACTGACCCACATATAAGCTGAGATCCTCTAAACTGAAATGCTGACTTGGTGCAAAAAATCTCGGCTTATACTTCGAGTATATACAATATTTTTGTCCCATAGGACATAATGGGAAAAAGAACATTTCATAACTTTGGAACAGATTAATATTTTTTTACCAAACCATCAAAACGCACATCTGTGAGGCCACAATTTTCTACCCTAAAACGTTTATCCCTGTAGCTACAACCATTCTTGAGATACAGGTTGACAAAATGACAGCAAAAAACCCCCATAAAAATCTCTTATTTTTTCAACACTCTGTATCTCAGAAACCACACAAGGGATTCAAACCAAATTTGGCATATCAATAGACCTGCCCTGTTAAAAGATGCATGCAAAATTACCAGCAGATCTGTTGAACCTGCATGAAGTTATTACCCTGAGAAAACTGGCCTTTAACATTAAATGCTTGGGCTAACCCTAAGTATAGCTGCACTACCATGCAGCTATAATAAAACACACCAGAATGTGTTGGGGTGGGGGAATCAATAGACTACCAGGGATATATGTAAATCACAGTGGGGGGTTGATCAGTATGCAGACTGGAACGGAGCTCATCAGAGCTCCGAAGGGGCAGCTAGGCACCAGGAAGGGAGAGGAGCTCAGTGGAGCACAGAAGTGGCTCAATGAAATCATGCTGCTGAGAAACTGGAGCAGAGTTAAATTGGGGTCAGCTGGACTTTGAGATTTAAAACAAAAGTTGCTTTGAGGCAAATAAAAATCACAAAGGAAGAGGGGGGCCAGCCCGATGGTGCCGAAGGTTGAGGCGCTGGATGCCACACCTCACGCCACTCTGGAGACCCAGGTTTGGGAGTGAATTCAGGTCATCAGAGGTCAGCCGGGGAGAGTAGAATTGAGCATCCCTGGGACTGCTCTCTGCGGAGGGTGGGGAGGGACTCCGGTGAAGGTGCTGGCTCCTGGCAGTGACTGGGGGGTAGTGCTGGGCATGGAGCAGTGAAGGGGATGGCATGGGTGGACATCCAATGTGTGACACATGGGAGCATGCACTGCAGCGTCCTTGGCATCCCTGTATGCCTGCAACACGGGAAGAAAACTCAGGGGAAAAAACGTAACCGAATCCTCTGGTGCTCATGAGGATCCACCGGCGACACTGCACCGACACTCGAGGAGCTCCGCTGGCCCTGACCCCCTGGCCTTCCTCAATGGGGTCCACAATGTGGCCTTAGAGAGGGAGATGGGAGGATGTTGAGGCTTGGGCATGGCGCCAGGTGTGAGAGCCACCAGTGGACCTGAAAAGGGGACCATAAGATCACCCCACCCAAGGAGGTAGACTCATTAATAATATAAAAAAGGAGAATGGGAAGAGTCTGTTTGGGTATGAGGCTATTCTATATTAAATCTGTGTGCATGGGGTTTGAGTATGCATCCAATCTGTCTGGTATCAGTAAATACACACTGCTGCATCTAGGAGAAGTCTGGGTGGGGAGCTAGCTAGGTGAGCAGGGGGATTGATACAATCAATGGGATATGCTTTCTACTTGTAGTTGGTCAGATGTGATATCTAGTAAATTGGGTAGAGTTTAGTAGGTTCTCTGTTCCTAGCTCACTGAAGGATTAGGCTAAAGGGTTTAAAAAAAGCACTTCATGGGGGGGAGCCTGCTGCCTCAATTACACAAACAGCTTATAGGTTTAGGCCACTTAAAGCAGGGAATTTGGTAAGAGAAAGTGAGGCTAGGTGAGGGTTGGTGTTCAGGAGCTCAGAAGGGAATACTGAGGTCAGCACTAGGAGAGCAGAAGGGAGGGTAGATACAGCAGAAGAAGAGTGAATTATACAGGAGGCTGGAGAGGGCAGGGACAGGGAACTCATATGATGGGGATGGAGTTCCAGGGAACAAAGGAGACCAGGGAGAATAGTGGGTAGAGATGCAGTGAATTTAAATTCTACGGCCCGAGTGAGCGTGGAGTGGGCAATAAGTGCTCACTCTGCCTTGTCATTACCACTTCACGTTAGGCGGAATGGTAATGCAAAGTAAGGAAGTCATTGTTTTAATGGACTTCGCGTTCATTATATGATTCTAAGTGATCCACTTGGTGTTTCAGATTTGGCAGCCCCACACATCACATGGCTTACAGTACTTTAAGTCACATGCTCTTTAGCTAGGCAGGAAGAAAGTGAGTCATACAAGCAGACACTTTACTTTCTCCTGTACAGACAGAGAGAGAGTAGTGTTTTGTGACTGCTGATACTTTGAGTTCAGAGCGGAGGAGATTTAAACTTTGATTTAGACCCAACAGCTTTTTAAAAGCTACATTTTTGTCTTTTCTGTACTCTTTTAACTTAATGTGTTCATTCTGTGAATTTTATTTTCTTACCTTTATAAGTAGTTAGTTGTTTGTCTGTGTGACCGTGTATGTGTGTGTGTGTATTGTGTGACAGTGTGAGTAGTGATTGCTCGGACTGAGGGAGCTCAGTTGGAGAGATGGACCAGGGTGAGGGAATGTCTGAGCGGAGGCAGCTCTGGGAGAGCGTGGTAGTGGTAAGCATCGCATCGTGCACATGTGTGGAGGGCATGGGAACCCATTCCTGTTGGACCGCCTCAAAACTTATGAGTGTCCCCCCAGAAGCAGGACCAGCACTGCCTCTGTCCTAACTCTGAGGCAGTTGAACCACCACCACCAAGTCCAGCACCAGGTCCCTCTGGAGCAGGATGTGCCTGTTCTCCTGGGCCCAGGTGTGGATCCCATCCCTGTTCAGCACCGTGACCAG
Organism: Neoceratodus forsteri; assembly: GCA_016271365.2. NCBI lineage: Eukaryota > Metazoa > Chordata > Ceratodontiformes > Ceratodontidae > Neoceratodus > Neoceratodus forsteri. Next base: position 7,753,486 of record CM028129.1, read on the forward strand.
CCAGCTGCCAGTTCATCTGGCCATCCCCTGCCTGTGCCTGGTCCTCCCCACACCTCCATTGTATGGCAGTTTTTTGACTGTGTCGGGAGGGATAGCAGTGTGGCCAAGTGCCGCCTATGAGGTGGAGGTGCGCCATGCCCCTGGGACTCACCTGGGGACTGGGGGCCAGCACACCCATATGCTCAATCAGCAGTAGTTGGAGTAGCAGGATTGCCACAGAACGGACCATGCCTGCACCTGCTGGCCATTCTGTGGCAGAGGTGCAGCTGTGCACTGCAGCATCCCTAAGAAGAGGAGGGTCACAGCAGCACCTACTGCTCCACCAGCACCACCACCACCACCACCTCCTCCAGCAGGTCAGCCTGTAGAACGTGGGACCCCTGAGAACTGCATGTAACACAGGCTGACTTGGCAGTTCTCTGGAGTGCTTTTGAGGATAACAATGAGAGGGTGAGTGCTTGGAGCAGTGGCTGGATCGCATAGACGGACATCAGTTGCAAATTATGTCCATGCTGAAACTGCTGCTGGATCACCAAGGATCCCACATTATTTTTTTTCCTCATACCATGTGCCCCCACACACCTTCCTTGCTGTGTACCAGCTTGTTTGTATCTATGTCTTAATTTACTGTTATACTTATGTGTTGTACTGCTATACTGTGTATTTTGGTTTGTCTTACTGTGACAAGGTACTTTGTAAATGAGCCTATGGCTCAAAGGTTTTCCAAACTGCTGTTTAAATAAAATAAAATAAAATAAGATAAATAAATGTATTCCTCCACCATCCCTGACCCTTGTATGTAATGATGTCCTTTTTTTGTTGCCTTCCGTATGTGTGACACTTTGTATTCTGAGCAGTGCAAGTATACTGTACCAAACTGCATGTGTGCAGTCAGTCTTCTTTCCAGTCTGTGTATGTACGCAGACTGTCAAACTCCCTGACTTAAAAACAAACATTAATGAGTACAATGGTGGGGTGGTGAAGCCTGAGAGATACTATAAACAGGCTTACAATATATCCAGGTAACTATTAAAAAATTAATGTGATTTGAGACATGATCGTGAATCGTGATTTGTGACTGGATTTGTGACTGTGATGATGAAGAAACATGAATGCCTACCACCTATGACTGTACTTCCACGATGAGCTGTAGCTTAAAACTCCCAGACTTAAAAACACATATCAATGAGTACTATGGTGGGGTGGTGAAGCCTGGAGAGATACTACAAAACAGACTTATAAGACATCCAAGTAACTAGAAAAAAAATTAATGCTGTGATTCGTAATGTGAATGATCGTGAATTGTGATTTGTGACTGCATTTGTGACCTTGATGGTGAAGAACGTGATTTGTAACACGAGTGACTTGTGATGATGGTCCTGACTTAAAAACACATATGAGTACAATGTTCATGCAGAATTAAGCACCACACCTGTCCAGTACTCTGAAGGGAAGCCAAAAGAAACAACTGTGACTTAAATTACAGATGGAGATTGGGCCTAAAGAGCTGCAAATGCACAGACAGATTAAGATTGCGCTGTGCACTGAAGAGATGCAGACACAAAGGCACAACACCTAACCAATGCTCACCATCAGAAATTAAAATCTGGAAAAGAATACCTTTGCCGGTTGGGGCAGGCCTCACCGGGGGGCAGTGTACTGCACTGCTGCAGTAACAGTCACTAGTACTAGTACCAGTAAAGATACCACAAAGAAGTACAAAAATCACACAGCTGCAGTGGATAGCAGCTTCACATTGCTGAAATTATTTTGTGGCACAATAAAGGTGTCTGATTTGATGACATGCGTCACAAACATATTCACATACACACTAAGTAATGCGAGCAAATTGAAAACTTCAGTGATGTAACCACATATTTAAACAAACTAAAATTATGCACTGTGGCACCACAACAATCAGTAAAAAAATGGCAAGAAACATTGAAAATATTACTGTATGTACATTAACACAGTTATACAAGAAAAATATCACCAAAGCAGAAAGCACTGTCTTTTTCTCCAAGTTAATCTTCCTACACCACAGATACGCCCCTCCCCCAAAGCACACTTCCACTGTCTCTCAGTACACAGACTGAATATTATACATTAAAATTCAAAATCCATACACAAACAATAAACGCTCGATGATATGAGCACAGGAGGGTTTCCTATAATCGATGAACTAAAGTTTCAGCAAAAAAAAAAAGACTCAAAAAGCCTTTTTTAACAGCTTTTTGAAGGTTTGAATCACAGACAGCTCTCAGAGCAGATTGTCTCCACAGCTTCCTACAACACACTACCTCAAACTGAGGCTGTGCAGAACAATCTAGAGTCCATGTGACCTGATATCCCATGAATCACTGCAAAATTCACCTTTGGAGCTTAAAACACATGAGTGAGGGAAGTACATTGTTTTCAATGTACTTCGCCTTACGAATTGGTGGAGTAGTGGTTTGGGAAGGCAGAGTAACGTGAAGTCATTGTTTTCAATGGACTTCATGTTATCCACATTAACGCTTAAGTGCTCCGCTCACGCCATGGAGCACTCCTCCAAGAATTCGCCTTCACTCCGTGGAATCACCCACGGAGCGAATTGGAGCCACTTCGTCATCACTAACAGTGGGTGTAACAGATGTGGGGCAGCGGTGTTCGTGGAAATGCTGTGGAGGACAGGGCTATGTCCAGCATATATAAGACTGAGGCAAATAGCAACAGAGATAAAAAGTCTGAGGAAAAGGTGGGAGAATGAGGCAGGCTGGGGGGGAGGGGACTACAACTACAATGGCATCAGGGAGAGCTGGGGAGCTGTAGGAATGGAAAGTGGGAGAAAAGGGAATAGATGGGGATATGGGGGAATGGGGGTCAGGTCCGGCTGCGGGGGAAACAATGGATGGCAGGAGGTGAGGAGGAAGGGGAAGGAGGGTCTGGGGATAAGAGCTTGGAGAAAGGCTAGTACCTGGACACTTAGGGGAAGGAGCTGCCACTGAAGGTGGTATTAATGTGTTCAACAGGAACACTCCTTTATCAACTATGGACCAGTGGGCTCAAGGGAGAGTTGAGGAAAAATCAAGTTTGACAGAAAGTGGGGAAGGTGGGCCAGAGCCGAGGTTAGGGAGGGACTGGCAGGGAGGGGTGGCCAGAGATAAAGGGATAGAAAGAGAAGTAGAAACAGGGGAGGTAAATGAAGAAGAAGAAGAACAGAAGCAGGGGAAGAAGTGGTGAGCAAAATGGGGAATGTGAAAGAAGGGCACAGGGGAAGCAAAGAGGTGGGAAAGGGAAGCACAGGACTGAGAAGAGAGGGGTAGCACAGGATGAGCTAGGAGGGAAACAGGGAGAGCACAGAGGTAGGGGAGGCTAGCGGGGTATGAATAGGGAAACAGAGGGAGAGGAGAGGAGACTGGCAGAAAAAAAGTCAGAATCATTAGATGAAGAGAGGAGAAGGAGAGTAGAAGTAGGGGGACAGCGGGGGGGCAAGCAGGGAGTGCAGATCAGGGTGGTGCTAATAGGGGAATAGGGAAGGGAGGGTAGATGTGCCATGATTCAATAGCTAGGGCAGGGAAGGGAGATAAGATCATGGTCTTTGGGGACTTGATTATTAAAGGGATACATTGGTTCAGGAAGGGGGCTACCTACAGGTGGAGGTCAGTTTTTTGTGAAGCAGGGATGGAGGCAGGGCGGGTGATGCAAACAATCCAGGAGTATGCAAGGGTGGTGGGAGGGAAACCGCACCTAGTCATTTATTTGAGAACAAATGATCTGGTGAGCAATGAAGTGGAGGAGGTTCAAGGAAGGTTTAGGACACTGGCAAGATACTACAAGGAGGAGGCAAGATCCTTGGCATTCTCAGAAATCTTGCCAGTCCCCCGTGCCAGCACAGCTAGACAACAGTGAATTAGATAGTTCAATGACTGGCTCAGGGAATCGTACGGGAATGAAGGATTTGCCTCTATGGGGGAGGGCATATGGGATGATGAGGACTTATATGGAAAGGAGAGGATACATCTCGATGAGAGGGGGCAAGAGCACTGAGGGGGTGTCTACAAGGTTATAAAGACAAGGTTTTAAGCGGGGGTTTAAACTGGTATGGGGGAGTACGAGGCTAGGAAGAGGAAGGGGTTTACAGGTAGAGGGAATAGCCAGCTAGCTCTCCCCTGCATAATGGGGTAGGTAGGGAAGTGAGAAGGAGAGATGGCAGGGAGGAGGGGTATAGATGGTTTAAAGGATTGTCAGCAAATGCTAGGAGTTTGTGAAATGAATGGTGAACTTGGAAGCCATAATAGTGGATGAGGGCCTGGACATTGTGGCCATAATGGAGACCTGGTGGTCAGAACATCAGACATGGGAAGTGGGCATTCATAGGCATCTAGTGGTCTCCCCACCCCCGCTCACTATCCTGATGTGCTTGAAATACTGAATATCTCTGGTGCTCTAGTGGTCTCAAACCCAATAATAGAATCATGGAAATCTGGCAGCAAAAAGGGATACTAAAATCTTGACTTATTAACTTTAATAAAAGTTAACGATGTGTATATTTTCACAGCAACCTATTTCTGGTGTCTGTCACAATATTGCCAGCTGTACTAAACATGCATTCTGAAGAGACAACCAAGATATTTACAGGCTTCATCATACAGCTCTGTCCAAATTGACTTTTTGATCTCCAGTATTCAAAAGGGCATGCATCAATAGGAATAGGCAGTTCTTACAGGTAACTGTCTACCATGATGGACAGAGACTGCTCAGAAGAGGACTCAGCAGAAGCTGATAAGCAGCAATTTGGGGAAAGGTTTTGCCACAAATTTAGCTTGCTACTAAGGGTTGAAGAAGTGGCAGTTGTGGAACAACTACTGTTAATGTTTGGTGACTTTTCCAGTTCTGTATCCCTTAGTGAAGATGAACCTGCATGTTGTGGGGATGACAACCTGAGGGTACTGTGCGTGTCTGTGTTTGACTCCTGTGAGTGCTGCAGCTCATCTAGCAACATACATTTGTACTGCTCTATATCATCTGTTTTTGGAAGATGTATAGCCTTGAACCTGGGATCTAAGAGAGTTGCAAGGATGTAGTGTTTTGATTTCATCATTGCAACTAATTTGTCATTGGTTTTGAAGCACTCGCTCATTCTCTTTACGAGATTCCCATGATACAGGCGACATGTTGTCTGCGCTTCAGATCTGTTCTTTTCTATTTCTAGATTTAGAACACTAAGATGATGTGAAATGAGCATTATGAGTGGGATAACCTGACTCACAGATGCGCCTTCAGAAGACATGTCCCTTGTAGCTGTCTCAAAAGGAGCTAGGATACAGCACACTGTCTCCATTAATTTCCACTGCAGCACAGACAGCATAATGCCATCTCCAATAATGTAACTGGAGCAGTACTCATGTACAGCTTGCTTTTGCTCCAAAAGGCACTGCAGCATATAAAGCGTTGAGTTCCAACGAGTGGAAACATTTTGAATCAGCTTTTGCTGTAGCAGCTTGTGGTTTTTTTGCAGTTTGGACAATGTCCGTATAGCCTTGGTTGAATGTGAAAAGTGAGTCACAATTTTTTTGCAAACAGCAATCATACCATCCACTTGTGTTTCGTTGCTGAGAAATCATTTTGTTTTTTCTTTTCAATCAATCACATACAATGTAATGTAGAACTGAAGCATAACATTTAAAAAATGCAAGAAATACTGAACATTGGATCAAATTGCTTTATTCTTATCCTGTATTACTTCTGGCTGTCCTTGTTCTGAGTTTTTTTTCTTTTGCTGTCAAGATCGATAAACATGAATTTGAAGCCTTAATTATGGGCTGCAGATGAGATTGGATCAGATTTGCATGTGACTCGTTTTAGTGAGTAAACAGCACCAATAATGAGCGCAGTCTGACTCTGCTATGCGTGAGCCCATTCAGTGGTGGACATTAGTATATTAAATTGAATTGAGTGGCAGTTATACTATGATACTGTGAATTTGGAGTTTAGTATTTGTTTTAGAATTAGGAACAATAGAATTAACATAGCTGCTTATTTAAATGGATTGATATGGCATGGCATTGCATTTTTGTAAGAGGCCATACTGAATGGGACGTCTTGTTACACATATATATTTTTATATTGTGAACCTAAAGTGTGTAACAATGCAATCATACATATAGCAGGGCATAGGTTCTTGAATTACATATGCTGTGAATACGTTTAATGTGAACAATCTATTATTTTAGAACTTTGAGCAATGTTTAAATTTATTTGCAATAGATATGTTTTACATATAAATGGAACATAAGCTTTAATGACCACTTTGTTGATAAATTTAGTTACATTTAAGTGATTAAGGCAGTTGTTACATTTTAGGATTTTCTAATTATGTTGCGCATGCCCTTTGAGTATTGAAGAATGAAGGGGATATGGAATCGTAGCCCCTCAGGAAGCCGCAGCGGTGAAGCGCAGGGGCTAGTAGTGCGGCTAGTGACTAGATGCCCTGGACTGAGGCAGGGCATACTGTATGTATGGTAGGAGACCGTACTTTTGCATTAGATTGAATTGGTGTAAGCACTTTATTGCAATTTGTAGTTAAGTCATGGAAAATAAATCATTTTTGCATTATTTAAAGTGCTATGGAATGTTTTTTTCTGGATTTCCCCCCTACCATTTGACCGCATGAATTTGCTCACCATTAAGACAGTTGGCAGTAGTATTTATTAATAAAAAACACTGAAGCTGAAGCTCTTTTTGTGGCTGAGCAGCCCTGCAATTTAGGGTAGCGGATTTCCTTTTCTTTTGGATTTCTAAGTTTGTAAATATGGTTTGAGAACAGTGCTGTACTTTGATGTGTCTTATCTGTAGACTTGTTATTGCTATAGAGCACTTTGCAGCATTGAAAAGCTGCAGAAATTGATATTTTGTATGTTTTATGACATGCTGTCAGACAGACAGTCTATAGCTACAGTGTTTCTATCTCCTGTTGGATCTCTTGAGGTCTGCATTTGAAACACAGCAGGGGGTCTCTCTGTCTTAGCCTAGTGCAAAACATGAATAGCATTAGTAAGTCAGGAAGACATGACAATCACAGAAGTGCTGCCATGTACTGTAATGGTTTTGATTAATGTATTTTATATCTATTGAACAAAGTATTGAAGGAGGTCTACAATGACAGTGTGGAGTGATGCAACGTTAGTAGGACAGACATGTCTTTGCACAGGATATAGTGACAGTAGAGGTAAGTAAGACAATTAGCAACATGTCATATTATCAGACTATATTGTGGCTTATATGTTTCTCAGTTTCATTATTGTGAATACACAATGTGTGTATGCATGAACATACAAAGAGCTGCTAAAGCTAACAGACTGTTTCTGCCACTGGTAAACTGCAGGTAACCTACTGCATTTTAGAGTAATGGAAAAAATGACATCATTGCTGTTTTCATGTCTTGACTCTTTTTTGTCTAACAAAATTAGAAAAGCATGGCACGGTAGTAGAAAGAAAATTAAACAATATGTAACCCCAAGGGGGCACTAACCCAAGGGCTACTACCCCTGCCTGCTCTGACTGTAACAGGGTGAGGGGCCTGGATCCATTGGCGGGTGCCTCCACCCAGAGGTCAGGGTTAGAACAGTCAATTATGACTTGGTCACAGCCCTCTGGGTTGCTGCAACCCCCCTTTCTTCCCATTAGTGGCCTACACAACTCAATCACAGTGTCCTTACCATATACACTTACCCCCCAGCTCAAACCAATCATCTTGCTCTGGGACCCCTGAAAAGTAAGTTGCTGTTACACAATAATCACTGTATAGTAATTCACCATTAACACACACACTAGCCAGTGTATCTTTGCAAAATGATCAATCTGATTTATTTAGGGAAGTAACAAGGATGGGAGGTGATCAGGTCAATTAGCTTACCACTATAATATATGAGTATCTACCTAGGGCTCTGTGTACAGGCCTAACTCTACAAGCCACTGTCACTGGGTACCCAAGCCAGAAAGGCTAGTCCTCGATGCAGCTGGTTGGGGCCCTGACACAAGTTTAACATTTGATTCCTATGAAGATTAAATAGAGCCAGTGGGCTCAGTTAGTGTCACCAGTATAGAACCCAGAAAGTCCTGCTCCCACTAGAACCATTTGACAGGAGCTACCCTGATTTAGTACTCACAACTCCAGTACACAGAGCGCTCTGCACCAATCACAGGACCCAGCCTGGACTTCAAACACTTCTCCACACATTTATATGCAGTGCAGAGGGTACCATATCAGGCAGCTGCTGAATACTTCCTGATCACTTTCACTGCACACACCGGGCCAAACGACGCAGCTTCACTTATCCTGACAGATTGAGCACGATTGAAGCAGATTCTCCAGTCCTCTACAGGGTGAGCCTGGTAGGTAGCTGCACTTTTGCACAGCCTCCTCTGACCACTGCCTAGTGGATTTAGTCTGACACTGGCTGGCGTTTAAACCGCCATAGTCTGGCCTTCCACACAAGCTTCCCACGCGAAAGCTCAACAGCGCAGGAGCCCAGAGCTCCTTCCTCATTTACAGCCACAATGACTCTGCCCCTTGGCAGTATGGGGCAAGTCTCTCAGTTCGGGTGCCACCCAATCCCATTGGTGGGCTGCTGATGCCAGTCACTAAGTTCACCTCCCCATTGGTGCAAAAAGGCACTGTAGTCCAGAACTCCGTGTCCTAGAATTACTACCTGTATCCCCTATAGCCAGCCATCTCCAAAACGAGTCCTGATGCTGGCTGGCTCAAATAGTCTCCATTTTAATGCTCCCTCTTGCTCTATTGGCCCAGTTCAACCACCCAGGTCCAAAATGGAGGGCCAAATAACAAAGTCCACACTGCAAAGAAGGTAGGTTAGACAAGCTGCAATTCCACTAATACTTTAATTATAGCCAAACAACCACATCTATCAAGAAAGCTCCCTTAGGCACTTATAGCGACTACAGATGGGAGCACTTCCACTGCAGCTCTGGTGGGATTCAAGCAGGAAACCCCGCTCCCCTTCTATGCAATCTCACTGGAGCCTGCAAGCAGGCAAGTCTTAAAGGACAGTACAGGAGGCTTTTAAAGCACTCACAACCAATGGCATTTTGCCAAACACCAGTTAAACAGGGAGCCTTTAGGCAAGCCCTGGGAAGGTTTTAGAACCCTATTTGTAGGGGGTTACAAATATAAAGCATTCCTAATATGGGTTGCTTGCAGAGTTCTCACAATGGCCACTTGAAGGTCCAAATGAAATAGGAGGCAGTATAGCATAGTGGTTAAGGGCAGTGAGCTGCAGACCTGAGAGGTCAGTTTGAATCCCATTAGCTCCTTCTTGCATTCTGTGTGATCCTGAGCAAGTCACTTAACTTCCTTGTGCTGTCAGGTTGCATCTGGAAGCAAGTTCTGGTTTGGTGTACCTTTTCTGGTTAAACAATTTCCCCAAATATAAACTTTAAGAATGGCAGGGCCCTGGTTCTTAAATACCAAGTCTATCTATTTTTTTATCTTTTAGCCTTTTTTAGTCTTTTTTGGCTGTCACCCCCTATCCTCTAACCCTTCCTCCCTGATTTCTTCTAGGTTTCTGAAATGATTCTTTGTATATGTTATTCATGTATTCTATTTACTGTGATGCCATATCTGAACTGATGAATATGGTTGTATGCTCTCTTTAATGTTGTATGCCCTTGTTTAACATGTTTAACATGTATGTACTCTCCTGATGTGGAACCTTTGTAAAAGAGCCTTGGCTCAAATGTAATTGTAATCCTAGATTTAAATAAATAAATAAATTTGTCAAATGAAACCCAGTTTGGTTCTAGATCATTATTTAGCATGTACCTAATGTGGAGCACTGAGCATAGAAGTTTGCAAGTAGTGGAATAGCTAGACTGCTATGGTGGTCTGGTCATTTACTGTAATTGAGTCAGGTAACTGTGATGTAACAAAGCTGTTATTTGCAGGTGTCCTTCACATCACTGGACAGGGGGGAAGAAAAAACATTTGTTACCATAAAGTGTGAAATCCTCAACTGATATTCATTTGTTAAATGTGCATCACTGACCTAATAGGGAAGGGAACATTAAGATAATCTCTACTGTAAACTTCAGGTCCATTCAGAATGGAATGCATTGAACTTCTCTCTGTTTCTCTCTCTCAGCCTCCTTGCAACATGATGGGGGAGAGGAGGAGAGGGAGAGAGAGAGAGAGAGAGAGAGAGAGAGAGAGAATGAGAGAGAGAGACAGAGACAGAGACAGAGACAGAGACAGAGACAGAGAGAGAGACAGAGACAGAGACAGAGACAGAGACAGAGACAGAGACAGAGAGAGACAGAGAGAGAGACAGAGACAGAGACAGAGACAGAGACAGAGACAGAGACAGAGACAGAGAGACAGAGACAGAGACAGAGACAGAGACAGAGAAGAGACAGAGACAGAGACAGAGACAGAGACAGAGACAGAGACAGAGACAGAGACAGAGACAGACAGAGACAGAGACAGAGACAGAGACAGAGACAGAGACAGAGACAGAGACAGAGACAGAGAGAGAGACAGAGACAGAGACAGAGACAGAGACAGAGACAGAGACAGAGACAGAGACAGAGACAGAGACAGAGAGAGAGAGACAGAGAGAGACAGAGACAGAGACAGAGACAGAGAGATTTCCATAGTAGTAAAACAAACATTTGTCAATGTCAAATGTTTTCTTGCTGGTATTGGCAGTGGTAGTGTAGGATTGACAGATGCATAATAGGAATGGCAGTGAGATATTGTAGTAATGTTAACTGCCACCCCCACCTTGCAGAGAGTGAAAGGTGTGTGTGTGGGGCTTTGTGTTATGGCAGACAGTTTCTGGTGTTCATAGGTGAGGGAGATAGTAACAACTGAGGGGAAGAGTGGAAGGGTACTTATGAGGGGAAAAGGAAGGTTTTGCAGAGCAGGGCTTGCAATAGAAAGCATAGGAATGCAGAGGTATGATAAGGATAGTAATGTTAAGAATGTAGTAATACCATATAGGAATATTTATTGCAGTATATGGTGAACATACAAACCTATGAATGTGTCAGCAGAAACAGCTCACCTGGCCTATCTAAGTCTGCTTCAGTGTGCAGGTATAGTAAGAGATCAGCTGTCAACCCATTCCCTCTAATACCTGCATGTGAAGCGTGAATAACAGAGTCAGACTGCACTCATTATTGGTGGTATTTACTTGGTAAAACCATGTTAAACATTTATATTGTAAATTAAGTTAAACATTGCTCCATGTTCTAAAAGAATAGACTGTTTACATTAAATGTATTCACAGCATATGCAGTTCAAGAACCTATGCTCAACTATATGTATGATTACATTGTTATACAATTTAGGTTCAAATGTATATAAAATATATATCTGTTAGAAGACATCCCATGTAATATAGCATTCTTAGAAAAATGCAGTACCATGCCATATCAATGTATTTAAATAAGCAGCTATGTTAGTTCTATTGTTTCTAATTCTAAAATCAATACTAAACTCCAAGTTCAGGGTATAGTATTATAAGTGCCACTCAATTCAATTTACTAATGTCGTCAGTGAATGGGCTCACCCATGACACAATCAGACTGCACTCATATTGACAGTATTTACCGCTAAAATGAATCACATGCACATTTTACTAAATTCATATTCAGCCCATAATTAAGGCTTCAAATTTATATTTATTGATCTGCCATCAAAGCGCAAGTTGCTAGGGTATAGTGTGGCTCTGTTACTATTCAAGGTATAGTGTTCGATTATGCTAAAATTGCTGGACAATTAACTGAACTGCCAAATATACAAATAAATAGTTTATATTGGAGGCAGTATAGCACAGTGGTTTAAATCTCAGCTGCAAATCTGGAGACATAGGCTTGAATCCCACAGCCCCCACTTGCATACTGTGTGACCCTGAGCAAGTCACTTAACTTTCCTGTGCTCCCAGGTCACACCTGTAAACAAATTTTCAGCTTAGTGTGTCTCTCCTGGTTAAACAATTGGGGAAAAAAACATTTCTGTTTTTTCTTTTCAATCAATCACATACAATTTAATGTAGAACTGAAGCATAACATTTAAAGTGCAAGAAATACTGAACATTGGATCAAATCACTTTATGTTAATCATGTATTACTTTTGGCTATCCTTGTTCTTAGTTTTTTCTTTTGCTGTCAAGAACAAGAAATATGAATTTGAAGCCTTAATTATGGGCTGCAAATAAATTGATCAGATTTGCATGACTCGTTTAGTGAGTAAACAGCATCAATAATGAATGCAGTCTGACTCTGTTATGGGCGAGCCCATTCAGGGGTGAACATCAGTAAATTAAATTGAATTGAGTGGCAGTTTTGATACCGTGCATTTGGAGTTTAGTATTTGTTTTAGAATTAGGAACAATAGAATTAACATAGCTGCTTATTTAAATGGTTGATATGGCATGGTACTGCATTTTTGTAAGAGGCTATATCGAACGGGACGTTTTGTTACACATATATATTTTATATACACATTGTGAACCTAAAGTGTATAACATAGAGAATATTATGGGTGGTGGTTAACGAGATTTACATTACTCGAGTTGGGATGCTACATAAACCCCGAGGCAAAGCCCGAGGGGTTTATAAAAGCATCCCACAACGAGGGTGTGTGTAAAATCTTGTTAAACACACCACCCCATATTTTATTTTTTATAATTGCAGGAGTGCGCTTTTTCACCTCAGCAATTATAAAAAATTAAATAAGCTAAAGATTAGTGTTCAGGAAGCTGCGGACCAGTCATGATTTTGCATGGTCTGCAGTCTTCCTAATTATACAGCTGCACTTGTTGGAGAAAAAAGGAAGAGGCTATTTTATTTAAAAATTTGTAGAAAGTTAGATTTTAGTTTTAATATAAACTTCGCTGGCGGGGTTGCAGCGTCCTTCCGGGCTTCACAAGGGCAGTCTGTGACACAAACTCGGCTGTGGTGTCAGGCTGATGGGGAAACTACTTATTTGTTTCCCTTTTTAAGTGGTTTACTTGAGGAAGAGAGGTTTTTTTTTGTAGAAAGTTTGTTTCCGAATATGAGGGACCAGGAAGTGTGCTTCATGGGATTCCGTCACAGAAAGTGAACGTTGGAGAACAGCGACTGAGGGATGGCTGTTCCAAGGGAAACCTGGTGCGTGTTTGCCGTTATAACCAGCCGAGCTGGTTATAACGGCAAATTATAACTGGGTTTCCCTATGGGAAAAGCGCCCCGTAATTATAATGCAATTATATATATAGCAGGGCACAGGTTGTTGAACTGCATATGCTGTGAATACATTTAATGTGAACAGTCTATTCTTTTAGAACTTTGAGCAATGTTTAAATTTATTTGCAATAGAAATGTTTAACATATAAATGGAACATGCTTTAATGGCCACTTTGTTGATAAATTGAGTTACATTTAAGTGATTAAGGTAGTTGTTAAATTTTAGGATTTTCTAATTATGTTGCACATGCACTTTGAGTACTGAAGAATGAAGGGATATAGAATCGCACCCCTCAGGAAGCTGCAGTGGCGGCGTAGGGCTAGTAGTATGGCTTGTGCCTAGGTGCCCTGGACTCAGGCGGGCATATGTATGGTAGGAAACTGTACTTTTGTATTACATTCAATTGGTGTAAGAACTTTATTGCAAATTGTAGTTAAGTTGTGGAAAATAAATTATTTTTGCATTATTTAAAGTGCTATGGAAAGTTTTTTTCTGGGGGGTTCCCTGACCATTTGACCACTTGTGAATTTGCTCACCAATAACACAGTAGGGAGTAGTATTTATTAATTAAGAGCACTGAAGCTGAAGCTCTATTTTTGGGTTGAGCAGCCCTGTGATTTAGGGCAGCGTATTTCCTTTTCTCCTTCTGGATGTCTAAGTTTGTAAATAGGTTTGAGACCAGTGCTGCACTTTGATGTGTCTCATCTGTAAACTCGTTATTACTATAGAGCACTTTGTAGCATTGGAAAGCAGCAGAAAGTGATACTTTGTACGTTTTATGACATGCTATCAGACAGGCGGTCTATGGCTACAGTGTTTCTATCTCCTGATGGATCTCTTGAGGTCTACATTTGAAACACAGAGGGGTCTCTCTGTCTTAGCCTAGTGCAAAACATGAATAGTATTAGTAAGTCAGGAAGACATGACAATCACAGAAGTGCTGCCATGTACTGTAATGGTTTTGATTAATGTATTTTATATGTATTAAACAATGTATTGAAGGAGGTATACAAGGACAGTATGGAGGGGTGCAACATTAGTAGGACAGACATGTCTTCGCACAGGACATAGTGACAGTAGAGGTAAGTAAGACAATTAGCAACATGTCATTGTATCAGACTATGTTGTGACTTATATGTTTCTCAGCCTCATTATTGTGAATACACAATGTGTGCATGCATGAACATACAAAGAGCTACTAAAGCTAACAGACTGTTTCTGCCAATGGTAAACTGCAGGTATCATACTGTGTTTTAGAGTAATGCAAAAAATGACAGCATTGCTGTTTTCATGTCTTGACTTTTTTTGTCTATTAAAAATAGAAAACCATGGCATGGTAGTAGAAAGAAAATTAAACAATATAAAGCATGCCTAATATGGGTTGCTTGAACTGTTCTCACAATGGCCACTTTGAAGGTACAAATGAAATAGGAGGCAGTACAGCATAGTGGTTAAGAGCGAGAGCTGCAAACCTGGAGAGGTCAGTTTGAATCTCATTATCTCCTTCTTGCATACTGTGACCCTGAACAAGTCACTTAACATCCTTGTGCTGTCAGGTTGCATCTGGAAGCAAGTTGTGGTTTGTGTGCTTTTTCTGGTTAAACAATTTCCCCAAATATACTTAATAAATGTCAGGGCCCTGGTTGTTAAATACCAAGTCTATCTATCTGTTTATCTGATGAAATCCATTTTGGTCCAAGGTCATTATTAGATGTACCCTAATGTGCAGCACTGAGCGTAGAAGTTTTGCAAGTAGTGAAATAGCTAGACTCCTATGATGGAGTGGTCATTTATTTTATTTGAGTCAGTTAACTGTGATGTAACAAAGCTGTTATTTGCAGCCGTCTGTCATGTCATTGTAACAAAACACACAGGGGAAAAAAACATTTGCTATCATAAACTGTGAAATCCTCAACTGCTATTCATTTGTTAAGTGTGCATCACTGGCCTAATGGGGAAGGGAACACTAAAATAATCTGTATTGTAAACTTCAGGTCCATTCAGAAAGGAATAGAAACATAGAAACATAGAAGTTGACGGCAGATAAGGACCGCTAGGCCCATCCAGTCTGCCCATTTCTTTTTCTACCTTATAAATGTGCCATCAGCCTTTGCTCTGTCAGTGGCCTATCTATTCATAGTCATTTGTATTGCTCCCTTATGCCTATCCCATGCCTGTTTGAAGCCCTGCACTGTATTCATAGCCACCACTTCTTGTGTAAGCCATTCCATGCATCCACCACCCTTTCTGTGAAAAAGAATTTCCTCACATTCCTCCTTAATCAGCCTCCCTCTAATCTCATGCTGTGTCCTCTTGTTCTGCTATTTTTCTTATATTTAAACATGTTAGACTCTTTCACCTTGTTTATGCCCTTAAGGTGTTTGAATGCCTCGATCATATCACCTCTCTTCCTACTTTGCTCAAGGGTATACATATTGAGCTCCGTTAATCTGTCCTCATCTGTCTTCTGATGCAGTCCCTGCACCATTTTGGTTGCCCTTCTCTGGACTGCCTCAATTTGGTTAATGTCCTTGTGAAGGCGTGGCCTCCAATACTGCACGCAGTACTCCAGATGGGGCCTAACCAGTGTCTTGTACAGAGGGATTATTACCTCCCTCTTACGACTTGTGATACCCCTACTAAGACACCCTAACACCCCCCTAGCCTTACCTACTGCTTTAGAGGTCTGCTTGGATGATTTCAGGTCATCAGTGATGATGATGCCCAAGTCTCTTTCTTCCTTTGTGACTGCTAGCAACTCCCCTCCCAGCCTATAGGTGACTTCAGGGTTTCTCTTCCCTATGTGCATGATTTTGCACTTCTTTGCATTAAATCCCAGTTGCCACTCTTCTGACCATTCTGCTAGTTTATCCAGATCTCTTCTCATTCTGCCCACCCCATCTGGATCATCTACTCTGTGGCAGATCTTGGTGTCATCTGCAAACAGACAAGCCTTACCCTCTAGTCCATCTTCAAGGTCACTAATGAAGATGTTGAAGAGGACTGGCCCCAGGACTGATCCCTGAGGTACCCCACTTGTGACTTGCATCTCTTCTGACTGTATACCATTTACCACCACTCTCTGTTTTCTGCCCGTCAACCAGTTTGCCACCCAGTTGACCAACTTCTGACCCACCCCGAGCCTACCCAGCTTATTTATCAATCTTCTATGTGGAACAGTGTCAAAAGCTTTGCTGAAGTCAAGGTAGGCGACATCAACTGCTCCCCCTTGGTCCACCACTCTGGTTACCCAGTCAAAGAAATCTATGAGATTAGTTTGACAAGACCTTCCTTTTGTAAACCCATGCTGTCTTGGATCCTGTGCTCCTATGGATTCCAGGTGTTGCACTATCCTTTCCTTAAGGAGTGCCTCCATAATCTTGCCCACTACTGAGGTAAGATAATGCTTTGAACTGTTTTCTGTTTCTGTAAGGTAATGCTTTGAACTGTTTTCTGTTTCTCTCTCTCTCTCAGCCCCCTTGCAACATGATGGTGTGTGTGTGTGTGTGTGTGAGCGAGAGAACGAGAGAGAGAGACAGAGACAGTGAGAGACACAGAGAGTCAGAGAGACAGAGAGAGAGAGAGAGATCGCCATAGTAGGTAAACCTTGTGTTTTTGTTCTCTAAATATAGTATGTATTCTGAAAGTAGGGCACATTTATAATGTACAGCATGCAAGAGACAAAAGTGTTTTGCCAGCTATACACTCTGACAATATATACGGCAAAATAAATATGCCTGGAAAAAATTTTTTTGCAAAGATAAAAATAGGAGGTCGGCTATAATCTAAAATATTTTACAAGGTGCCTTAATTGGTGGATATTTATGCTTGCACCTTGTGGATAAGCTGAAGGTTAATTTTAAAATTGGAAACAACAACGTCTCCAATAGGATAGTAAACTAAAACTGACACATTTTTGCGATAAAATGAAATAATATTTTTTTTCTAATTTCAGTTTATCATGTGGTGCTCTGTGTGAAACAGCAGTCATTCCATTTACCATATGCTTTATTTGTCCATAATATTTACTTCCCCTACTAATATGGGGGGAACAGATCACATTATATGTATACCCTAGAGCAAAGGAGGAAGAGAGGTGATATGATTGAAACATTCAAACACCTTAAGGGCATTAACAAGGTGAAAGAGTCTAACATGTTTCAATATAAGAAAACTAGCAAGACAAGAGGACACAGCATGGGATTAGAGGGAGGCCGATTATAAGGTAATGTGAGGAGGTTCTTTTTTGCAGAAAGGGTGGTGTATGCATGGAACAGCCTACCTCAGGAAGCTGTGGATATGAATACAGTGCAGGACTTCAAACAGGCATGGGATAGGTGTAAGGGGGCAATACAGATGAGCATGAATAGACAGGCCATTGACAGAGCAAAGGCATATGGCACATTCATAAGGTAGAAAAAAATGGGCAAACTGGATGGGCCTTCTAGTCCTTATCTGCCATCAACTTCTATGTTTCTATTACTCAGTACTTGTCTTCCACAGTTAAAAATTGTCAGTTGTAGAACTTTGATTCATACATGCTGTCATGTTCACTTTCTTGAGATACATTAATTTTCATATTTACTTTCAATGTGTAGTGGTCTATAAAACGTTATGCTGTTGTATTTATTTTAGAGGCATTGACTGTATTATATATATATATATATATCATAATTATTATATTGAAATGATTGCTAGCCAATAACTTCCCTACATAATCCTCCTGTCAGCGTTTTTCACTGGACTAGGTTCTTGACCTATGTAGGTATTTTCATTTATTACACCTTCAACACTGGCTTAAGTCCCATTTTAAGGATGATAGTCTGAACATGTAGTAGTGGCAGTAAACATTTTTATTTTTTAAATGGATTAAAGGCTTAGGACCTGATGCCCTATTACCAGGTTGTCAGTGACATAAGAATACACATTGAACAATCATACAAAACATCGCTGGTAGATAAAAGAATACACATAGAACAATCATACAAAACATCGCTGGTAGATAATATTTTCCTGCTTAAAATTTCACAGGTCCTTCGGCAACTAGCAAAAAATAAATTGCTGAATGACATTCTTCTCACTCAGATCATTTCCATACCAACATAACATCTTGTATAAAGGGTGACCCTTCACATTTTACATTAAATCCTTTTTAAGTAGCATGCTGATTTAATGTTGCATCTGCCCTGTAAAACAAGTGTGAGTTTCAGATGTTCTGTGAACTTTTTCATAATACATCCTTGCATTTCAAAGGACATGGGGTGATTGTCTGATGTAATTTAGTTACAGATTAGTTTGTGTCATGGGAATAGATAGCTGAAAAGTATGTTAAGAAAAACATGTTGATGGAAATCTCTTTTAGCAAAAGACAGCAAATCTTATTTGCTAACATGTTCCACAGCTACACATTAATGCACAAAGCCATTTATATTCCTGACTCAAGAATTATATATTTAAATATATATATATTACAAATATATATATTTATATTTAAAAATGGGCAGACTAGATGGGCCAGGAATGTCCTTTTCTGCCGATACATGTCTATGAAGCTCTGAAAAATATTTCCTTATATTAGATTAAATGTGCAGTGTCTCAGACCTCCTATAAAAGGTACTCTTATAAGGTGTGTAGCAGTTTTGTAAACAAAAGCATGCGTAGGACATTCACACATTGAATATGCACTATACTATGCACAATATAACTGCATACTCCTCACTACGGGAAACTTTGAGTTATGAACCCCCAGTTAGTTAGTTAGTTAACTAGTTAGCTAGTTAGTTAGCTTGTTTCTGAATGCAGCATGCAGTACTCTGGCATATCCACCTGTCTGAAAGCCATTTACAAAGTAAAGAATCAGCAGAGTGGTTTATTATGTGGTGCTAGGTGGAACATCGGTTTGTACAGGCAGGGACTGGCAGTTAAAAAGCACTTCACATATGCAGTTTTACTGACTGATGCTATTTGGGATTTTAGAATGGAGGAGGGTTATCAACTAGAACTGGTACTTGACTTCAAATGCAAAAATTGGCAACAAGGAGAGGAATAATTTATTTATTGTAATTGTTCACAAAAATGCAAATGTTAATTTGTGGGCAGTGAGATCAGCCTAGAGGCATACCAAGGGAAAATTCAGATCAGATCTGCAGTGGAAACTTTGTCCAAAATTGCAATAGTACAGCAGATCGGCAGAGCCTGTTAGGTTTTGTGGGAGCTCTCATGTTACCCTGCTGATTCTTGTTCTCATTCTACTTGTAGTTCCCAGGATCCCTCTCCTGCCCTCCTGGATCAGGGCTGCCTATTGCCCAGGGCTCGAGGTGGGGCAGGTGGGGCAGAGCTACTGCTGGAGCTGCTCCTTCTCCGGGAGGCTGCCTTTCAACTCACCGCACCTGGTGCCTGCTAACTAGTCCTGACAGTCTGAGAGAAGGGTAGAGCAAGAAAAATGGAATGACACAGACAAGGAAATGACCTGCAAATATGGGGAACGAGAGGGGGCATCGCCATCGCATTCGACTACTTTCATCACAAATGCAAAAAAAAAAACAGCTTCGTTGGGGGGAACCAGCAGTGCCCACCTCACCTAACCCAAGGAATCAGCCTGATGTGGCAAGGGGCTGCTAACCATGACAGAAATATAAATCTCGGCACATGAATGTTGATTAAACTCTGCTAAAAAAGTTATATTGCAAATACAGTTACCTACATCATAAATAGCAAAGGCATGAGCTACTTCATTTTGTCTGTTTTGTCCCTGTTTTTCTGAAATGGGTCTTAATGGAAAATAGAGGAACAACATTTTGAAAATTGACCCACTCCATCAAGAAAAGGTTGTAGTACTAGACAAAGAAGACTACCATATGCATCTACTAATGAGAGAGAGAGAGAGAGAGAACGTGTTTCCTCCTTGACTGTCTCAACTTAAAATAAATTTGAGTGGTGAAATGAGTCAGTCCACTGCTTTATTAAAAAATGCACTATGACATATTATTTCAAACAATTCATTCTTTCATTATATATAACTTACATAGACCTACTCCCTTAACAAATAAAATGAAATTAACAATGAAAATGTCACAGACATCAACACAGGATAGTCACATGGCCACCCAAGAAATAGCAGCATTATCTCTCTCTCTCTCTCTCTCTATATATATATATATATATATATATATCTTTTTCAATAATGTATTTATGACAATAAGATAAATATACCCGTTTTCACTTCATTTTGTTTCATTCCTGAACTGACATATTTGGTTTTGAATCTTGAATTTACTTTGTATTACCACGCTACTATCAGAAATGTGTTCTCCACCATCTTAACAGCCACAGTATGAAAGTGTGTATAGTCAAAATGAAACATCAAGGAAAGAGAAATTAAAAATGTACTAGTGGTGGACAAAAGTATAAATCATGAATGAAAAAAATCTAGTATTAAAAGCTGTTTAAAATATCTGAGGTAATTAAAAACACACATAAGTGAATCTAAGGATATTAGACATGCATGATTAGTAACAAAAAACTATCTGATTAAATGTTATTCCAAATAACAAATAATTGCGGATGAAAACGTTGAACACATTTCTATAAAATACATTTAGTGCACTCCAAATTTAAATACCTGTTCTAAATCCAGTGTCTTTGAAAAAGGGAAACCCTCTGCCTCCCATGCTAGCTTTTTGCAGAAACTCTTTTTTTTTAGTATTGGACCAAGTGGTATAACGATATTTCCTGCAACAATGGTGTGTCTATATGAGATGACCTAAAATTGTACATATGGATACGAGCTTGTGCCATGCAATGACTTAAAAGACAGCAAATAAAATCCACATGTGCCAGTTTTCCTGCCAAGGTAGAATTGAATGCTGCAGTTCAAGGAACTTGCAGTTCCCTGAAAAAGAAAGCTAACAACCTAGCACAGTTTAATAATATAATCGCCTAAATACTGTTTTATTGAATCTTTCAAATGTATTATTGTCTGTTAGTGCCAGACGCTTGTATTAAACTGTTTATTTATTTATATTTTTGTTACTGGTGCTGTAGTTTATCATTGCACATGTTCAGGAAAAGGACTAGAGTATGCATCCATTATTTTTTGCCTGTAGTAGTATATTTTAATTCCCCATTAATCTGGCCGAGTCACAAATCAGCTGCACGCCTGGATATTTAAAGTAAACCACAAAACATTAACCAAGTCGGTTCTCGAAATCAGATATTTAATAATCCCCTGGCTTCGACATCATCTAAGTCACAAAGTGGGCAGCAACAGCCTTAGACATTTAATAATGTTCGAACCCTGACATCATGACAAAGTCAAAACTGTATTTCTCCAGTTCATGCCTTTATTTCTTACAGGTCTGTGGATCGCGTTTTTCTTTTGGAAATAAAAGTTAACAATAGTTACACATGCCACCACATGTTTTGTTAATGGTGAAGTTCTTAAGTTGCTCAAAAAGGTGCCAAACACTCAGGCGTCACGATAAGTCGTGTGCAAGTTTAATGCCCCAATCTTATTTATAAGAAAGCATTGTAAATATGTTTAAACACACACTGTGTGTGTGTGTGTGTGTGTGTGTGTGTGTGTGTGTAGGCTTTTATAAATACATAGATACATAGACAGTGTCGGCAGATAAGGGCCTATGGCCCACCTAGTCTGCCCATTTGAGCTTGTAAGTTCAGTTTGTTTTCCTAGAAGTCTATTTCCCCTTACCCCTGACCTCTAGAATTCCTTTATGTCTATCCCATGCATTTTTAAATCCCGTGATTGTTTCAGCCCCACCACTTCCTCTGGCAGGGTGTTCCACTTGTCCACCACCTCGTTCTGTGAAGAAATTCTTTTCATGTTTCCTCTGAATCGTCCTTCCTCCAACTTCATCCCATGCCCTCTAGTCCTGAAACATCTTTTCGCTTAAAAATAGTGTTTTCCTGCACCCTGTTCCTCCCTGTAAGATACTTGTATGTCTCTATCATATCCCTCTCTCCTCCTCTCATCCAGGGAGTACATGTTCAGTTCCTTCAACCTGTCTTCATAGGACTTGTGATGCAATCCATGCACCATCTTTGTTGCCTCCTCTGAACCTTCTCTACCCTGTCTATGTCCTTACGTAGGTATGGTCTCCAGAACTGTACACTGTACTCCAGGTGGGGCCTCACTAGTGTCTTGTATAGCGGAATTATGACCTCCCTTTTCCTGCTGGTGATGCCCCTGCCTATACATCCCAGCATCCTATTTGCTTTACCTGATGCCTTGTCACACTGTTTCCCTATCTTGAGGTCATCAGAGATGACAACCCCAAAAGACATCCATAAAGACAATTAATGAACGCGCACTGAAGCCATTACGATTGTTGGGAACTCCACTTAAAACTGGCAGAAAAACTTCACTCTATATTAGGCATAGAAAATAAAATCTCATAGTTTTTGTTTTTTTTAAAGACTTCACAAAGATAGGCATTTCCAGGAGTTCCATTTATATTTTCCATTGAAAACAATGACACGCGTTGCTCTGGATGTCCCATTGAAATGGTTTGGTAGAGGCTGTTTAAATGAACACCACACTTAAAGGTGGTACTTGCTATTTTGTAATGGGTACCTTACACTGATCGTCCTGGCTACCTACCCACTCACGTGTCTATATCTATCTATCTATCTATCTATCTATCTATCTATCTATCTATCTATCTATCTATCTATCTATCTATCTATCTATCGATCTGTCTATCTATCTATCTATCTGTATATCTGTCTAACTAGCTAGCTAGCTTTTGGAACCAAATCCACAAGGAACATTGATCAATTCTTTCAATGTTTCATAGATTCATATAAGTGTGACGGCAGAAAAGGACCTTACTAGGCCCACCAAGTCTGCCCATTTACCCAGTTGAATCAGGAGATCACAGGTTCGGTCCCACCATAGCCACTGTCTCACTTTACACCTTGGACAAGACATCTCAGTGCTTAATTGCCTCTCAGCTGTAACTCCAGTGAAACTGAGATGCTGCATTTCAGCATGTGCACACACACACACACACACACACATATCTGTCCGTCCATCCATCCCTCTGTCCATCCATCCATCTATCTGTTAAATTAGGCAAGAGCCCACAGGAACTGAGTTCCACCACCTTCTAAAAACTGCATGACAGTTTTGCCACCTCTGTTATCTTTCTCCATGACTACTATGAGTTCCACCACCTACATGTGACAGTTCCACTTCCACCACCTAGCATTCTCGATGTGAGAGTTCTGCCACCTAAACATTTCCAGTTTAACCACTGTGTCTCTGTCTGCCTGTCTCTGTCAGGGGCAGCTGGAGATGCAGGTAGGGTCTGGGTGACAGTACAGGCAGGGGAAAACTGGGGTGCTGGGAGGGCCAAGCGGTCCTTCCCTGCCGACAAAGTATATGTTTCTATGTTTATATATAAATACATGGGGGGTGAAAATAGAAATGGCAAATAAGAGATGTCTTTGTAGCTACCCTCATGATATTTTGGATATCTTGTTATTATTATCCTAATTGATATCTTGAAGGTAAGTTTCATCAGGATGGAGTACTGAACCAATCAGAGAGCAGTTTCACAAGGCATATGACATCGCAAATGTCTAGTGCAGCACTGAATCCAGCAGTGGAAATACAAAAGAAACAGTTCAACTTTCAAATAACAGCAGGTTTAAAAGCTATAACTAGTAAACTAGTGTTGTATAAATGGAGAAATTGCCGGAGTCAAAACTATGCCATTTATCATCACTTGGAAGAAGGCAGGACTTTCATAACTCACTAGTGGGTCTGCCACTCCAGAGTTATCATCCAGTCCTCTCAAACCTGAAGATAAAATGCATATTTCGAGTCCTGCCATTGCATAACACACACACACACACACACACACACTGCAGAAACCCATAAAATGATGTCACCTTCTGAATAACCTGTTTCAACATTTTGTTCCACACAGCAGTGTGCATGGAAAGAGACATTCAGTTAAACTCGAATAATAAAACTGAGCCCATTTCTACATATAGATATATCAATTAACACATACTGTATTCTGTATCTTGTACCCACACAATAAGATGGCTAAAGGACATTCAAGCTGGGAAAGGAACACACATAATAATCCAAGCAAGTAAATGAAATATATTGCATCTTTCATTATACTGAGCGTTTAAAATGCTTATAATTTTTTGAAGGAATCTACATTTTAATAACATGCTTTGAAAATAAATATTCTTATTTTCCCTACCAGAATGGGTCTACTATATGACTGCTCTGTAAAACAGAATAACTATATTAGGATTAGCTAATTTCTTATTCGATATATATTTCTTTACAGCAGAGCATAATATGCAGATTCCCTCATATCTGTCTATCATACGCTGGCATCGGCTCTGGTAAATGATGCATTAGATGTGGTGAATGTATTTGTTGTGTGAGTTTGAAAAGGCGTTGATAATCTGGAAGGTAGAGATAAGGAACACCATTTATTCAGCAACACTTTAGAGCCAATTTTCAACCCTGCTCAACCCCATTCTCTCCAGCCTCCAGGAGCCCAGCAGATAACGATTGGGCTATTTATTATCTTCACAAGGAACAAAGATTAGCTAGCAGAGATGAAAATTACCCTGGATACTAATAATAAGAAGGAGAACCTCGGGAGCTGCTCAGGCATATATTTATTCTTCTCTCTCTCTTCTTAAATCAATATTGTGAAGGTGCGGTGGTTTAAAAAGATAACAAGCTGGCTGTCATATTTTACATATGCAAAAAAGTGATTGTTATAGTGGGAGAAAGGGCTGTTTTAGACTTCCTCGATGACATCTTTAGCAAGAAGTGCAAATACAGTTTGCACAAGAAAAGGGAGAAGAAGTACATTTTACTGTAGATCTTTAAAAGTGCAATTGTAGTATACAGTGAGAGTCTTTGTATAGCTCACAATTTATTAAGCATACAGGAATGGAACGGTAAAACAGAATGTAGCTACTAAAGGTGATCTGATAATGTTATAATCTTTGTATCCTACGTGTAAGAGACTTCATCGCCTTTTCAATTGGTCCATTTCCACAGGCAGGGATCTCTTGCATCTGTCAGCGAAGGATATCACCATTTGTATTGTAGTTGTTTATTGTATGCATTACTCTAAATAATGCATGTACTTAAAAATGCTCTTGACTTATTTTGGTAGGATAGCATCAATTTGAGATTATTAACCTATAGAAGGCCCAGCTAGATTTTTAAAGAGTTTATTTATACCAAAGCTGGCTGTATCCCTTTTCACCCTCACTTGAAATAAATGTTTTAAACCTAATTAATTGCTTTCAGGTTGCATAAATCTATTTATGTATCTCATCTCACCGGGCTGAGATAGGCGATTAATTAAAAATGGGCAATTTTTTAAAGTGCTGGTCGCCCGATAACAGTCATCTCCCTCACATCAAGAGCTTTTCCAGTGAACCTTATCCAAAAGACAGACAGAAATGCCAGCATTTTTTTACCTCGACCAATATTTTTTCCACTCATTCTTATGGTAATTTGTTTCCTATTAAACTTTATCCATTGAAGCCTCTGACTTGGATGTTATCTGTGTGCTATATTTGCGCTATTTGTCACACCATATAGCTTTAATTTCAAAGGCAATCCTTAACAGAATAAATCACCAAGAAAATTCTTCTATCTCCTGTGGGGGGTTTATCATCCCATTACTATATACAGTCGTGGACTTTGTGTCGGTAGAAGGAATTAGTTGCAAGCCATCAGAACATTTAAATGTACGGCAAAAGAAAAAAAATCCGTTCATGCGCAGTTTATAGTGATTTATATTGCGATAGAATTTCAAATAACGATGAAAATAATAGAACCAAAATAAAGAACTGGTTAGAACAACTGTAGAACACCCTAGGATAGAATCCCTGTTCTATTTTGTGTTCTTTTATTCGGTTTGGTTAAACTGCTCCCTCCTATTTATTACGTTCTATTTAATGTGTTGTGTTCTGTTCTATTCTATTCTATTCTAGCCAGTTGTATTTTATTTTTGTTCTGCTTATTCTATTATATTCCATTGTTCTTCCATATTCTATTATTTTCTGCTTCATTCTGTTCTATTTGTATTCTCGTACAAATTTTCTGTATTTCAGGAATAGTATAGGATTTAAGTCTTTATTTGAATTAAAGTTCATATGCTGTAATCTCCCTCTCTCTCTCTCTCTCTCTCTCTCCACATCTCAGAGTATTGTGATGTGAATGGATTCCTTGACACCTGTTAAGAAATCCACTCCCATATAGAGGGAAAAATCAAAAGGGAAGAACCTATAGGGAGAAGGCTGAGAGACAGAGCAGGCAGGCCAGGGCTCCTTGAGCTCGATTACAATCATATTTAGTGAGAGAAGTCCCTTTTGTTGCCACAATAATTCATGGAAAATATGAAAGTCAAGTTGCGTAGCGCATGACAGAAGTAAGTAACAAAAGGTACGAGAGGCAGACAATGTGAGGGGCTTGTAAAGAGAATGTAATGATGCAAATGAAGGCGGGAGGGGGAGGATAAGCCTGCTACATCTGTACATAAATATACACTATGCTGGAAATTCTGTGCCAGCCTTAGATTTCAAGGGGAAAATACAGAGCAAAATTGCTGCCAGTTTTATATAGACTGTCCTGGCAACCCCTCTGCTTGTCTGTCTGTGTATTCGGTAACACAGTCACTGCGCTTTACACATTGTGAAAAAAGCAACAGAAGTGTGGGAATCCTATTAATAAATGCAGGTGCTGTGCTGTTGCTAAAGGTCTGGAAATAATGATGGGGAGGCGGCATCTGTACGAAAGGTAGGGCATCAAGCAAAGTCCCTTTGCTGTTGTGCAGAGAGCTGTTTATACGGCATTACGGTATAAATGACATGGGCTATTGTTCGTTTATATGGCATTACGGTATAAATGGCATGGGCTATTGTTCGTTTATATGGCATTACGGTATAAATGACATGGGCTATTGTTCGCTTATATGGCATTACGGTATAAATGATATGGGCTATTGTTCGCTTATATGGCATTACGGTATAAATGATATGGGCTATTGTTCGCTTATACGGCATTACGGTATAAATGATATGGGCTATTGTTCGCTTATACGGCATTACGTATAAATGATATGGCTATTGTTCGCTTATACGGCATTACGGCATAAATGACATGGGCTATTGTTCGCTTATACGGCATTACGGCATAAATGACATGGCTATTGTTCGCTTATACGGCATTACGGTATAAATGATATGGGCTATTGTTCGCTTATACGGCATTACGCATAAATGACATGGGCTATTGTTCGCTTATACGGCATTACGGTATAAATGACATGGGCTATTGTTCGTTTATACGGCATTACGGTATAAATGATATGGGCTATTGTTCGCTTATACGGCATTACGGCATAAATGACATGGGCTATTGTTCGCTTATACGGCATTACGGTATAAATGATATGGGCTATTGTTCGCTTATACGGCATTACGGTATAAATGAATGGGCTATTGTTCGCTTATACGGCATTACGGTATAAATGATATGGGCTATTGTTTGCTTATACGCATTACGGTATAAATGATATGGGCTATTGTTGCTTATACGGCATTACGGTATAAATGATATGGGCTATTGTTCGCTTATAGGCATTACGGTATAAATGAGTATGGGCTATTGTTCGCTTATACGGCATTACGGCATAAATGATATGGGCTATTGTCTGCTTATACGGCATTACGCATAAATGATATGGGCTATTGTTCGCTTATACGGCATTACGGCATAAATGACATGGGCTATTGTTCGCTTATACGGCATTACGGCATAAATGATATGGGCTATTGTTCGCTTATACGGCATTACGCATAAATGATATGGGCTATTGTTCGCTTATACGGCATTACGCATAAATGATATGGGCTATTGTTCGCTTATACGGCATTACGGTATAAATGACATGGGCTATTGTTCGCTTATACGGCATTACGTATAAATGATATGGCTATTGTTCATTTATATTACGGCATAAATGACATGGGCTATTGTTCGCTTATATGGCATTACGGTATAAATGACATGGGCTATTGTCTGCTTATACGGCATTACGCATAAATGACATGGGCTATTGTTCATTATACGGCATTACGGATAAATGATATGGGCTATTGTTCGCTTATACGGCATTACGGATAAATGATATGGGCTATTGTCTCGCTTATATGGTACGGTATAAATGACAGGGCTATTGTTCAGAGATGTTTATGGCATTACGGTATAAATGATATGGGCTATTGTTCGCTTATATGGCATTACGGTATAAATGATATGGGCTATTGTTCGCTTATACGGCATTACGGTATAAATGATATGGGCTATTGTTCGCTTATATGGCATTACGGTAAAATGATATGGGCTATTGTCAGCTTTAGGCATTACGGTATAAATGATATGGGCTATTGTTCGCTTATATGGCATTACGGTATAAATGATATGGGCTATTGTTCGCTTATGCACGGTAAATGACATGGGCTATTGTTCGCTTATACGGCATTACGGATAAATGATATGGGCTATTGTTCGCTTATACGGCATTACGGCATAAATGATATGGGCTATTGTTCGCTTATACGGCATTACGGTATAAATGACATGGGCTATTGTTCGCTTATACGGCATTACGGTATAAATGATCATGGGCTATTGTTCGCTTATACGGCATTACGGTATAAATGATATGGGCTATTGTTCGCTTATATGGCATTACGTATAAATGACATGGGCTATTGTTCGCTTATACGGCATTACGGCATAAATGATATGGGCTATTGTTCGCTTATACGGCATTACGGATAAATGATATGGGCTATTGTTCATGACACGGCATTACGGCATAAATGATATGGGCTATTGTTGCTATACGGCATTACGGCATAAATGACATGGGCTATTGTTCGCTTATACGGCATTACGGTATAAATGACATGGGCTATTGTTCGCTTTATACGGCATTACGGTATAAATGATATGGCTATTGTTCGTTTATATGGCATTACGGTATAAAATGATATGGGCTATTGTCAGCTGTTTATGGCATTACGTATAAATGACATGGGCTATTGTTCGCTTATATGGCATTACGGTATAAATGATATGGGCTATTGTTCGCTTATAGGCATTACGGTATAAATGATATGGGCTATTGTTCGTTTATACGGCATTACGGCATAAAATGATATGGGCTATTGTTCGTTTATACGCATTACGGCATAAATGACATGGGCTATTGTTGTTTATAGCATTACGTATAAATGACATGGGCTATTGTTCGCTTTATACGGCATTACGGCATAAATGATATGGGCTATTGTTGCTTATACGGCATTACGGTATAAATGATATGGGCTATTGTTCGCTTATACGGCATTACGGCATAAATGATATGGGCTATTGTCTGCTTATACGGCATTACGGTATAAATGACATGGGCTATTGTCTGCTTATACGGCATTACGGCATAAATGACATGGGCTATTGTTCGCTTATACGGCATTACGGTATAAATGATATGGGCTATTGTCTGCTTATACGGCATTACGGCATAAATGATATGGGCTATTGTTCGCTTTATACGCATTACGGTATAAATGATATGGCTATTGTTCGCTTATACGCATTACGGCATAAATGACATGGGCTATTGTTCGCTTATACGGATTACGGCATAAATGATATGGGCTATTGTTCGCTTATACGGCATTACGGCATAAATGATATGGGCTATTGTTCGCTTATACGGCATTACGGTATAAATGATATGGGCTATTGTCGCTTATACGGCATTACGGTATAAATGACATGGGCTATTGTTCGCTTATATGCATTACGTATAAATGACATGGGCTATTGTTCGCTTATACGGCATTACGGTATAAATGATATGGGCTATTGTTCGCTTATATGGCATTACGGCATAAATGACATGGGCTATTGTCTGCTTATACGGCATTACGGCATAAATGACATGGGCTATTGTTCGCTTATACGGCATTACGCATAAATGATATGGGCTATTGTTCATGATCACGGCATTACGGTATAAATGACATGGCATTGTTCGCTTATATGGCATTACGCATAAATGATATGGGCTATTGTTCGCTTATACGGCATTACGGTATAAATGATATGGGCTATTGTTCGCTTATACGGCATTACGCATAAATGATATGGGCTATTGTTCGCTTATACGGCATTACGGCATAAATGATATGGGCTATTGTTCGCTTATACGGCATTACGGTATAAATGACATGGGCTATTGTTCGCTTATACGGCATTACGGTATAAATGATATGGGCTATTGTTCGCTTATACGGCATTACGGTATAAATGACATGGGCTATTGTTCGCTTATACGGCATTACGGCATAAATGATATGGGCTATTGTTCGCTTATACGGCATTACGTATAAATGATATGGGCTATTGTTCGCTTATACGGCATTACGGTATAAATGACATGGGCTATTGTCTGTTTATGGGCATTACGGCATAAATGACATGGGCTATTGTTCGCTTATACGGCATTACGTATAAATGATATGGGCTATTGTTCGCTTATACGGCATTACGGCATAAATGACATGGGCTATTGTTCGCTTATACGGCATTACGTGTATAAATGATATGGGCTATTGTTCGCTTATATGGCATTCGGCATAAATGACATGGCATTGTTGCTTATAGCGCATTACGGCATAAATGATATGGGCTATTGTTCGCTTATACGGCATTACGGATAATGATATGGGCTATTGTTCGCTTATACGCATTACGGTATAAATGATATGGGCTATTGTTCGCTTATACGGCATTACGGTATAAATGACATGGGCTATTGTTCTGCTTATATGGCATTACGGTATAAATGATATGGGCTATTGTTCGCTTATACGGCATTACGGCATAAATGATATGGGCTATTGTTCGCTTTATACGGCATTACGCTATAAATGATATGGGCTATTGTTCGCTTATACGGCATTACGGTATAAATGACATGGGCTATTGTCTGCTTATATGGCATTACGGTATAAATGATATGGGCTATTGTTCGCTTATATGGCATTACGGTATAAATGATATGGGCTATTGTTCGCTTATATGGCATTACGGTATAAATGACATGGGCTATTGTTCGCTTATATGGCATTACGGTATAAATGACATGGGCTATTGTTCGCTTATACGGCATTACGGTATAAATGACATGGGCTATTGTTCGCTTATATGGCATTACGCATAAATGATATGGCTATTGTCGCTTATATGGCATTACGGTATAAATGATATGGCTATTGTTGCTATACGGCATTACGCATAAATGATATGGGCTATTGTTCGCTTATATGCATTACGGTAAAATGATATGGGCTATTGTTCGCTTATACGCATTACGGTATAAATGATATGGGCTATTGTTCGCTTATACGGCATTACGGCATAAATGATATGGGCTATTGTTCGCTTATACGGCATTACGGTATAAATGACATGGGCTATTGTTCGCTTATAGGCATTACGGTATAAATGATATGGGCTATTGTTCGCTTATACGGATTACGTATAAATGATATGGGCTATTGTTCGTTTATACGGCATTACGGTATAAATGACATGGGCTATTGTTCGATTTATACGGCATTACGGCATAAATGATATGGGCTATTGTTCGCTTATACGGCATTACGGTATAAATGATATGGGCTATTGTTCGCTTATACTGCATTACGGATAAATGACATGGGCTATTGTTCGTTATACGGCATGTATAAATGATATGGGCTATTGTTCGCTTATACGGCATTACGGCATAAATGACATGGGCTATTGTTCGCTTATACGGCATTACGGCATAAATGATATGGGCTATTGTTCGCTTATACGGCATTACGGCATAAATGATATGGGCTATTGTTCGCTTATACGGCATTACGGCATAAATGATATGGGCTATTGTCTGCTTATACGGCATTACGTGTATAAATGATATGGGCTATTGTTCGCTTATATGGCATTACGGTATAAATGACATGGGCTATTGTTCGCTTATACGGCATTACGGTATAAATGACATGGGCTATTGTTCGCTTATACGCATTACGGCATAAATGATATGGGCTATTGTTCGCTTATACGCATTACGGTATAAATGATATGGGCTATTGTTCGCTTATACGGCATTACGGTATAAATGATATGGGCTATTGTTCGCTTATACGGCATTACGTATAAATGACATGGGCTATTGTTCGCTTATATGGCATTACGGATAAAATGATATGGGCTATTGTTCGCTTATACGGCATTACGCATAAATGATATGGGCTATTGTTCGCTTATACGGCATTACGGTATAAATGATATGGGCTATTGTTGCGCTTATATGGCATTACGGCATAAATGATATGGGCTATTGTTCGCTTATACGGCATTACGGTATAAATGATATGGGCTATTGTTGCTTATACGGCATTACGGTATAAATGACATGGGCTATTGTTCGCTTATATGGCATTACGGTATAAATGATATGGGCTATTGTCTGCTTATACGGCATTACGGTAAAATGATATGGGCTATTGTTCGCTTATACGGCATTACGGTATAAATGATATGGGCTATTGTCTGCTTATACGGCATTACGTATAAAATGACATGGGCTATTGTTCGCTTATACGGCATTACGGTATAAATGATATGGCTATTGTCTGCTTATACGGCATTACGGCATAAATGATATGGGCTATTGTTCGCTTATACGCATTACGGTATAAAATGACATGGGCTATTGTTCGCTTATACGGCATTACGCATAAATGATATGGGCTATTGTTCGCTTATACGGCATTACGGCATAAATGACATGGGCTATTGTTCGCTTATACGGCATTACGGTATAAATGATATGGGCTATTGTTCGCTTATACGGCATTACGTATAAATGACATGGGCTATTGTTCGCTTATACGGCATTAGTTAAATGATATGGGCTATTGTTCACTTATATGGCATTACGGTATAAATGATATGGGCTATTGTCGTGCTATGTGGCATTACGGTATAAATGATATGGGCTATTGTTCGCTTATACGGCATTACGGTATAAATGATATGGGCTATTGTTCGCTTATACGGCATTACGGTATAAATGATATGGGCTATTGTTCGCTTATATGGCATTACGGTATAAATGATATGGGCTATTGTTCGCTTATACGGCATTACGGGTATAAATGATATGGGCTATTGTTCGCTTATACGGCATTACGGCATAAATGATATGGGCTATTGTCTGCTTATACGGCATTACGGCATAAATGATATGGGCTATTGTTCGCTTATACGGCATTACGGCATAAATGATATGGGCTATTGTTGCTTATACGGCATTACGGTATAAATGATATGGGCTATTGTTCGCTTATACGGCATTACGTATAAATGATATGGGCTATTGTTCGCTTATACGGCATTACGGCATAAATGATATGGGCTATTGTTCGCTTATACGGCATTACGGCATAAATGACATGGGCTATTGTTCTGCTTATACGCATTACGGCATAAATGACATGGGCTATTGTTCGTTTATACGGCATTACGGCATAAATGATATGGGCTATTGTTCGCTTATACGGCATTACGGCATAAATGGCATGGGCTATTGTTCGCTTATACGGCATTACGGTATAAATGACATGGGCTATTGTTCTGCTTATACGGCATTACGGTATAAATGATATGGGCTATTGTTCGTTATACGGCATTACGATAAATGATATGGCTATTGTTCATATACGGCATTACGGTATAAATGACATGGGCTATTGTTCGCTTATACGGCATTACGGTATAAATGATATGGGCTATTGTTCGCTTATACGGCATTACGTATAAATGATATGGCTATTGTCTATAGATACGTATAAATGATATGGGCTATTGTCAGCTGTTATGTGGTATTACGTATAAATGATATGGGCTATTGTTCGCTTATATGGCATTACGGTATAAATGATATGGGCTATTGTTCGCTTATACGGCATTACGTATAAATGATATGGGCTATTGTCTGCTTATACGGCATTACGGCATAAATGATATGGGCTATTGTCTGCTTATACGGCATTACGGCATAAATGATATGGGCTATTGTTCGCTTATATGGCATTACGGCATAAATGATATGGCATTGTCTGCTTATACGGCATTACGGATAAATGACATGGGCTATTGTTCGCTTATACGGCATTACGGCATAAATGACATGGGCTATTGTTCGCTTATACGGCATTACGGCATAAATGACATGGGCTATTGTTCGCTTATACGCATTACGCATAAATGACATGGGCTATTGTTCTTTATACGGCATTACGGATAAATGATATGGGCTATTGTTCGCTTATACGGCATTACGTATAAATGATATGGGCTATTGTTCGCTTATACGGCATTACGGTATAAATGATATGGGCTATTGTTCGCTTATACGGCATTACGGCATAAATGATATGGGCTATTGTTCGCTTATACGGCATTACGGTATAAATGATATGGCTATTGTTCATATGGCATTACGGTATAAATGATATGGGCTATTGTCAGAGCTGTTTTATGGCATTACGGTATAAATGATATGGGCTATTGTTCGCTTATAGGCATTACGGTATAAATGATATGGGCTATTGTTCGCTTATACGGCATTACGGCATAAATGACATGGGCTATTGTTCTGCTTATACGGCATTACGGCATAAATGACATGGGCTATTGTTCGCTTATACGGCATTACGGTAAAATGACATGGGCTATTGTTCGCTTATACGCATTACGTATAAATGACATGGGCTATTGTTCGCTTATACGGCATTACGGCATAAATGACATGGGCTATTGTTCGCTTATACGGCATTACGCATAAATGATATGGCTATTGTTCGCTTATAAATACGTATAATGATATTATTGTTCGCTTATATGGCATTACGGCATAAATGATATGGGCTATTGTGCAGAGCTTTTATGGGCATTACGTATAAATGATATGGGCTATTGTTCGCTTATACGGCATTACGGATAAATGATATGGGCTATTGTTCGCTTATATGGCATTACGGTATAAATGATATGGGCTATTGTTCGCTTATATGGCATTACGAATGATATGGGCTATTGTTCGCTTATACGGCATTACGGCATAAATGACATGGTATTGTCTTATACGCATCGGCATAATGTAGGCTATTGTTCGCTTTATACGGCATTACGGCATAAATGATATGGGCTATTGTTCGCTTATACGGCATTACGGTATAAATGACATGGGCTATTGTTCGCTTATACGGCATTACGGTAATAATGGGCTATTGTTCGCTTATACGGCATTACGGCATAAATGACATGGGCTATTGTTCGCTTATACGGCATTACGCATAAATGACTATTGTCGTAACGCATTACGGATAAATGATATGGGCTATTGTCTGCTTATACGGCATTACGGCATAAATGATATGGGCTATTGTTCTGCTTATACGGCATTACGTATAAATGATATGGGCTATTGTTCGCTTATACGGCATTACGGTATAAATGATATGGGCTATTGTCTGCTTATACGCATTACGATAAATGATATGGCTATTGTCTGCTTATACGGCATTACGGTATAAATGATATGGGCTATTGTTCGCTTATACGCATTACGGTATAAATGATGATCGGCATATGAATGTTGTTCGCTTATACGGCATTACGGTATAAATGATATGGGCTATTGTTCGCTTATACGGCATTACGGCATAAATGACATGGGCTATTGTTCGCTTATACGGCATTACGGTATAAATGATATGGGCTATTGTTCGCTTATACGGCATTACGTATAAATGATATGGGCTATTGTTCGCTTATACGGCATTACGGCATAAATGATATGGGCTATTGTTCGCTTATACGGCATTACGTATAAATGACATGGGCTATTGTTCGCTTTATATGGCATTACGGCATAAATGATATGGGCTATTGTCAGGCTTTTATGGCATTACGGTATAAATGATATGGGCTATTGTTCGCTTATATGGCATTACGGTATAAATGACATGGGCTATTGTTCGCTTATACGGCATTACGCATAAATGATATGGGCTATTGTTCGCTTATACGGCATTACGCATAAATGACATGGGCTATTGTTCGCTTATACGCACGGCATAAATGACATGGGCTATTGTTCGTTTATAGCATTACGGCATAAAATGACTATTGTTCGTTATACGGCATTACGGTATAAATGATATGGGCTATTGTTGCTTATACGGCATTACGTATAAATGATATGGGCTATTGTTCGCTTATATGCATTACGGTATAAATGATATGGGCTATTGTTCTTTATATGGCATTACGTATAAATGATATGGGCTATTGTTCATTTTATATGGCATTACGGCATAAATGATATGGGCTATTGTTCGCTTATACGCATTACGGCATAAATGATATGGGCTATTGTTCGCTTATACGGCATTACGGTATAAATGATATGGGCTATTGTTCGCTTATATGGCATTACGGTATAAATGATATGGCTATTGTTCGCTGTTATGGCATTACGGTATAAATGATATGGCTATTGTTCGCTTATATGGCATTACGGTATAAATGATATGGGCTATTGTTCGATTTATATGGCATTACGGTATAAATGATATGGGCTATTGTTCGCTTATACGGCATTACGGATAAATGATATGGGCTATTGTTCGTTTATACGGCATTACGTATAAATGATATGGGCTATTGTTCGCTTATACGGCATTACGGTATAAATGATATGGGCTATTGTTCGCTTATACGGCATTACGGCATAAATGATATGGGCTATTGTTCGCTTATACGGCATTACGTATAAATGATATGGGCTATTGTTCGCTTATATGGCATTACGGTATAAATGATATGGGCTATTGTTGCTTATATGGCATTACGGTATAAATGACATGGGCTATTGTTCGCTTATACGGCATTACGGTATAAATGATATGGGCTATTGTTCGCTTATACGGCATTACGGTATAAATGATATGGGCTATTGTTCGCTTATACGGCATTATGTATAAATGATATGGGCTATTGTTCGCTTATACGGCATTACGGTATAAATGACATGGGCTATTGTTCGCTTATACGGCATTACGGTATAAATGACATGGGCTATTGTTCGCTTATACGGCATTACGGCATAAATGATATGGGCTATTGTTCGCTTATACGCATTACGGCATAAATGACATGGGCTATTGTTCGCTTATACGGCATTCGCATAAATGACATGGGCTATTGTTCGCTTATACGGCATTACGGCATAAATGACATGGGCTATTGTTCGCTTATACGGCATTACGGTATAAATGATATGGACTATTGTTTGTTTATACGGCATTACGGCATAAATGATATGGGCTATTGTTCGCTTATACGCATTACGCATAAATGATAGGCTATTGTTCGCTATAGCATTACGGCATAAATGATATGGGCTATTGTCTGCTTATACGGCATTACGGTATAAATGGCATGGGCTATTGTTCGCTTATACGGCATTACGGTATAAATGGTATGGGCTTGTTCGTTATACGGCATTACGGTATAAATGATATGGGCTATTGTTCGTTTATACGCATTACGGTATAAATGACATGGGCTATTGTTCGCTTAACGCATTACGGTATAAATGATATGGGCTATTGTTCGCTTATAATGGCATGGCATAAATGACATGGCTATTGTTGCTTATACGGCATTACGGCATAAATGACATGGGCTATTGTTCGCTTATATGGCATTACGGCATAAATGACATGGGCTATTGTTCGCTTATACGGCATTACGGTATAAATGATATGGGCTATTGTTCGCTTATACGCATTACGTATAAATGATATGGGCTATTGTTCGCTTATACGGCATTACGGTATAAAATGACATGGGCTATTGTCAGCTGTTTATGTGCATTACGGTATAAATGATATGGGCTATTGTTCGCTTATATGGCATTACGTAAATGATATGGGCTATTGTTCGCTTATATGGCATACGGATATGATATTATTGTTCATTTATACGGATTACGGTATAAATGATATGGGCTATTGTTCGCTTATACGGCATTACGTATAAAATGATATGGGCTATTGTTCATGATACGGCATTACGGCATAAATGATATGGGCTATTGTTCACTTATACGGCATTACGGCATAAATGATATGGACTATTGTTCGATCACGGCATTACGGTTTAAATGATATGGCTATTGTTCGCTTATACGGCATTACGTATAAATGATATGGCTATTGTTCGCTTATACGGCATTACGGTATAAATGACATGGGCTATTGTTCGCTTATACGGCATTACGGCATAAATGATATGGGCTATTGTTCGCTTATACGGCATTACTGTATAAATGACATGGGCTATTGTTCGCTTATACGGCATTACGTATAAATGGCATGGGCTATTGTTCATTTATACGGCATTACGGTATAAATGAGTATGGGCTATTGTTTCGCTTATAGGCATTACGGTATAAATACATGGCTATTGTTCGTTTATACGGCATTACGGTATAAATGATATGGGCTATTGTTCGCTTATACGGCATTACGGTATAAATGATATGGGCTATTGTTCGCTTTATACGGCATTACGGTATAAATGATATGGCTATTGTTCGTTTATACGGCATTACGGTATAAATGATATGGGCTATTGTTCGCTTATACGGCATTACGGCATAAATGGTATGGTATTGTTCGCTTATACGCATTACGCATAAATGATATGGGCTATTGTTCTGCTTATACGCATTACGGTATAAATGACATGGGCTATTGTTCGCTTATACGCATTACGGTATAAATGGTATGGGCTATTGTTCGCTTATACGGCATTACGGCATAAATGATATGGGCTATTGTTCGCTTATACGGCATTACGGCATAAATGATATGGGCTATTGTTCGCTTTATACGCATTACGCATAAATGATATGGGCTATTGTTCGCTGATACGGCATTACGGTATAAATGACATGGCTATTGTTCGCTTATACGGCATACGGCATAAATGATATGGGCTATTGTTCGCTTATACGGCATCACGGCATAAATGACATGGGCTATTGTTCATGATACGGCATTACGTCATAAATGACATGGGCTATTGTTCGCTTATACGGCATTACGGCATAAAATGAGCTATTGTTCATTTATACGGCATTACGTATAATGACATGGGCTATTGTCTGCTTATACGGCATTACGGCATAAATGATATGGGCTATTGTCGCTTATATGGCATTACGGTATAAATGATATGGGCTATTGTGCAGGCTGTTTATGGCATTACGGTATAAATGACATGGGCTATTGTTCGCTTATATGGCATTACGGTATAAATGACATGGGCTATTGTTCGCTTATATGGCATTACGGCATAAATGACATGGGCTATTGTTCGCTTATATGGCATTACGTTATAAATGATATGGCTATTGTCAGCTTATGGCATTACGGTATAAATGACATGGCTATTGTTCGCTTATATGGCATTACGGTATAAATGATATGGGCTATTGTTCGCTTATACGGCATTACGGTATAAATGACATGGCTATTGTTCGCTTATACGGCATTACGGTATAAATGTATGGCTATTGTTCGAGCATTACGGTATAAATGATATCTATGTTCGCTTATACGGCATTACGGCATAAATGACATGGGCTATTGTTCCTTATACGCATTACGGTATAAATGATATGGCTATTGTTCATTATACGGCATTACGTATAAATGATATGGGCTATTGTTCGCTTATACGGCATTACGTATAAATGATATGGGCTATTGTTCGCTTATACGGCATTACGGCATAAATGACATGGGCTATTGTTCGCTTATACGGCATTACGGATAAATGACATGGGCTATTGTTCGCTTATACGGCATTACGGTATAAATGACATGGGCTATTGTTCGCTTATACGGCATTACGGCATAAATGATATGGGCTATTGTTCGCTTATACGGCATTACGTATAAATGATATGGGCTATTGTTCATAGCATTACGGTATAAATGACATGGGCAATTGTTCTGTTTATATGGCATTACGGTATAAATGACATGGCTGGCTATTGTTCGCTTATATGGCATTACGGTATAAATGATATGGGCTATTGTTCGCTTATATGGCATTACGCATAAATGATATGGGCTATTGTTCGCTTATATGGCATTACGGTATAAATGATATGGGCTATTGTTCGCTTATACGGCATTACGGTATAAATGATATGCTATTGTTCGCTTATACGGCATTACGGCATAAGACATGGGCTATTGTTCGCTTATACGGCATTACGGCATAAATGATATGGGCTATTGTTCTGTTATACGGCATTACGGTATAAATGATATGGGCTATTGTTCGCTTATACGGCATTACGGCATAAATGATATGGGCTATTGTTCGCTTATACGGCATTACGGCATATGATATGTAGCTAATACGCATAAATGACATGGGCTATTGTTCGCTTATACGGCATTACGGCATAAATGATATGGGCTATTGTTCGCTTATACGGCATTACGTATAAATGATATGGGCTATTGTTCGCTGATACTATTACGATAAATGCATGGGTATTGTTCGCTTATACGGCATTACGGTATAAATGATATGGGCTATTGTTCGCTTATACGGCATTACGGTATAAATGACATGGGCTATTGTTCGCTTATACGGCATTACGCATAAATGACATGGGCTATTGTCTGCTTATACGGATTACGCAAAATGACATGGGCTATTGTTCGCTTATACGGCATTACGGCATAAATGATATGGGCTATTGTCGCTTATACGCATTAGTAAATGACATGGGCTATTGTCTGCTTATACGGCATTACGGTATAAATGATATGGGCTATTGTTCAGAATGTGTATTACGGTATAAATGACATGGTATTGGCTATACATGATAAATGATATGGGCTATTGTTCGCTTATACGGCATTACGGCATAAATGACATGGGCTATTGTTCTGCTTATACGGCATTACGGTATAAATGATATGGGCTATTGTTCTTATACGGCATTACGGTATAAATGATATGGGCTATTGTTCGCTTATACGGCATTACGGTATAAATGACATGGGCTATTGTTCGCTTATACGGCATTACGGTATAAATGATATGGGCTATTGTTCGCTTATACGGCATTACGGTATAAATGATATGGGCTATTGTTCGCTTATACGGCATTACGGTATAAATGACATGGGCTATTGTTCGCTTATACGGCATTACGGTATAAATGATATGGGCTATTGTTGCTTTATACGGCATTACGGATAAATGATATGGGCTATTGTTCTGCTTATACGCATTACGGCATAAATGATATGGGCTATTGTTCGCTTATACGGCATTACGGTATAAATGACATGGGCTATTGTTCTTTATACGGCATTACGGTATAAATGATATGGGCTATTGTTCACGATACGCATTACGCATAAATGACATGGGCTATTGTTCTGCTTATACGGCATTACGCATAAATGACATGGGCTATTGTTCGCTTATACGGCATTACGGTATAAATGATATGGGCTATTGTTCGCTTATACGGCATTACGGCATAAATGACATGGGCTATTGTTCGCTTATACGGTACGATAAATGACATGGGCTATTGTTCGCTTATACGGCATTACGGCATAAATGATATGGGCTATTGTTCGCTTATACGGCATTACGGATAAATGACATGGGCTATTGTTCGCTTATACGGCATTACGGCATAAATGATATGGGCTATTGTTCGCTTATACGGCATTACGGCATAAATGATATGGGCTATTGTTCGCTTATACGCATTACGGCATAAATGATATGGGCTATTGTTCGCTTATACGGCATTACGGCATAAATGACATGGGCTATTGTTCGCTTATACGGCATTACGGCATAAATGATATGGGCTATTGTGCTTATACGGCATTACGGTATAAATGATATGGGCTATTGTTGCTTATACGGCATTACGGTATAAATGACATGGGCTATTGTTCGCTTATAGGCATTACGGCATAAATGATATGGGCTATTGTTCGCTTATATGGCATTACGGTATAAATGATATGGGCTATTGTTCGCTTATACGGCATTACGGATAAATGACATGGGCTATTGTTCGTTTATATGGCATTACGGATAAATGACATGGCTATTGTTCGCTTATAGGCATTACGGCATAAATGATATGGGCATTGTTCTCTTATACGGCATTACGCATAAATGATATGGGCTATTGTTCGCTTATATGGCATTACGGTATAAATGATATGGGCTATTGTTCGATTATACGGCATTACGGTATAAATGATATGGGCTATTGTTCGCTTATACGGCATTACGTATAAATGATATGGGCTATTGTTCGTTATAGCATACGGTATAATGATATGCTATTGTTCGCTTATACGGCATTACGGCATAAATGATATGGGCTATTGTTCGCTTATACGGCATTACGGTATAAATGATATGGGCTATTGTTCGCTTATACGGCATTACGGTATAAATGACATGGGCTATTGTTCGCTTATACGGCATTACGGTATAAATGATATGGGCTATTGTTCGCTTATAGGCATTACGGCATAAATGATATGGGCTATTGTTCGCTTTATACGGCATTACGTATAAAATGATATGGCTATTGTTCGCTATACGGCATTACGGTATAAATGATATGGGCTATTGTTCGCTTATACGGCATTACGGTATAAATGATATGGGCTATTGTTCGCTTATACGCATTACGCATAAATGATATGGGCTAGTTCGCTATATCGTATAAATGATATGG
Source organism: Neoceratodus forsteri (assembly GCA_016271365.2). Classification (NCBI taxonomy): domain Eukaryota; kingdom Metazoa; phylum Chordata; order Ceratodontiformes; family Ceratodontidae; genus Neoceratodus; species Neoceratodus forsteri. The sequence continues at coordinate 7,796,743 of CM028129.1, forward strand.
CTATTGTTCGCTTATACGGCATTACGGTATAAATGATATGGGCTATTGTTCAGGCTTTTAGGCATTACGGCATAAATGACATGGGCTATTGTTCGCTTATAGGCATTACGGCATAAATGATATGGGCTATTGTTCGCTTATACGGCATTACGGTATAAATGACATGGGCTATTGTCTGCTTATACGGCATTACGTATAAATGATATGGCTATTGTTCGCTTATATGGCATTACGGGTATAAAATGATGGGCTATTGTTCGCTTATACGGCATTACGGCATAAATGATATGGGCTATTGTTCGCTTATACGGCATTACGGCATAAATGATATGGCTATTGTTCGCTTATACGGCATTACGGTATAAATGACATGGGCTATTGTTCGTTTATACGGCATTACGGTATAAATGACATGGGCTATTGTTCGCTTATACGGCATTACGGTATAAATGACATGGCTATTGTCGCTTATACGGCATTACGGCATAAATGACATGGGCTATTGTTCGCTTGATACGGCATTACGGCATAAATGATATGGGCTATTGTTCGCTTATACGGCATTACGGCATAAATGATATGGGCTATTGTTCGCTTATACGCAACGGCATAAATGATATGGGCTATTGTTCTGCTTATACGGCATTACGTATAAATGATATGGGCTATTGTTCGCTTATACGGCATTACGGTATAAATGATATGGGCTATTGTTCGCTTATACGGCATTACGTATAAATGACATGGGCTATTGTTCGCTTATACGGCATTACGGCATAAATGATATGGGCTATTGTTCGCTTATACGGCATTACGGCATAAATGATATGGGCTATTGTTCGCTTATACGGCATTACGGCATAAATGATATGGGCTATTGTTCGCTTATACGGCATTACGTATAAATGACATGGGCTATTGTTCGCTTATATGGCATTACGTATAAATGATATGGGCTATTGTTCAGCTTTTATGGCATTACGTATAAATGACATGGGCTATTGTTCGCTTATACGGCATTACGGTATAAATGATATGGGCTATTGTTCGCTTATATGGCATTACGGTATAAATGATATGGGCTATTGTTCTATACGGATTACGGATAATGATATGGGCTATTGTTCGTTTATACGGCATTACGCATAAATGACATGGGCTATTGTTCGCTTATACGGCATTACGCATAAATGATATGGGCTATTGTTCGTTTATACGGCATTACGGCATAAATGACATGGGCTATTGTTCGTTATACGGCATTACGTATAAATGACATGGGCTATTGTTCGCTTATACGGCATTACGGTATAAATGATATGGGCTATTGTTCGCTTATACGGCATTACGGTATAAATGATATGGGCTATTGTTCGCTTATACGGCATTACGGTATAAATGATATGGCTATTGTCGCTTATACGGCATTACGGTATAAATGATATGGGCTATTGTTCTGTATGCATACGGCATAATGATATGGCTATTGTTCGTTTATACGGCATTACGGTATAAATGATATGGCTATTGTTCCTTTATACGCATTACGGTATAAATGATATGGGCTATTGTTCGCTTATACGGCATTACGCATAAATGATATGGGCTATTGTTCGCTTATACGGCATTACGGTATAAAATGGCGGCTATTGTCGCTTATAGCATTACGTATAATGATATGGGCTATTGTTCGCTTATATGGCATTACGGTATAAATGATATGGGCTATTGTGCAGCTTTATGTGGCATTACGGTATAAATGATATGGGCTATTGTTCGCTTATATGGCATTACGGTATAAATGATATGGGCTATTGTTCGCTTATATGGCATTACGGTATAAATGATATGGGCTATTGTTCGCTTATACGGCATTACGGCATAAATGATATGGGCTATTGTTCGTTTATACGGCATTACGGTATAAATGATATGGGCTATTGTTCGCTTATACGGCATTACGCATAAATGACATGGCTATTGTTCTGTATACGGCATTACGGCATAAATGATATGGGCTATTGTCTGCTTATACGGCATTACGGCATAAATGATATGGCTATTGTCTGCTATAAGGCATTACGGCATAAATGACATGGGCTATTGTTCGTTTATACGGCATTACGGTATAAATGACATGGGCTATTGTTCGCTTATACGGCATTACGGCATAAATGAATGGCTATTGTTGCTTATACGGCATTACGGTATAAATGATATGGCTATTGTTCGCTTATACGGCATTACGGTATAAATGACATGGGCTATTGTTCGCTTATACGGCATTACGGCATAAATGATATGGGCTATTGTTCGCTTATACGGCATTACGGTATAAATGATATGACATTGGCTATATGAGAGCATGGGCTATTGTTCGCTTATACGGCATTACGGTATAAATGACATGGGCTATTGTTCGCTTATACGGCATTACGGTATAAATGATATGGGCTATTGTTCGCTTATACGGCATTACGGTATAAATGATATGGGCTATTGTTCTGCTTTATACGGCATTACGGTATAAATGACATGGGCTATTGTTCGCTTATACGCATTACGGTATAAATGATATGGGCTATTGTTCGCTTATACGCATTACGGTATAAATGACATGGGCTATTGTTGTTATCATGATACGGCATAATGATATGGGCTATTGTTCGCTTATACGCATTACGGTATAAATGATATGGCTATTGTTCGCTTATACGGCATTACGGCATAAATGATATGGGCTATTGTTCGCTTATACGGCATTACGTATAAATGATATGGGCTATTGTTCGTTATACGGCATTACGGTATAAATGACATGGGCTATTGTTCGCTTATACGGCATTACGGATAAATGATATGGGCTATTGTTCGCTTATACGGCATTACGCATAAATGACATGGGCTATTGTTCGCTTATACGGCATTACGGCATAAATGACATGGGATTTATACGCATTGATAATGATGGCTATTGTTCGCTTATACGGCATTACGGCATAAATGATATGGGCTATTGTTCGCTTATACGGCATTACGGTATAAATGATATGGGCTATTGTTCGCTTATACGGCATTACGGTATAAATGATATGGGCTATTGTTCGCTTATATGGCATTACGGTATAAATGACATGGCTATTGTTCGCTTATACGGCATTACGTATAAATGAATGGGCTATTGTTCGCTTATATGGCATTACGGTATAAATGACATGGGCTATTGTTCGTTTATATGGCATTACGGTATAAATGACATGGGCTATTGTTCTTATACGGCATTACGGTATAAATGACATGGGCTATTGTTCGCTTATACGGCATTACGGCATAAATGACATGGGCTATTGTTCGCTTATACGCATTACGGCATAAATGACATGGGCTATTGTTCGCTTATACGGCATTACGGCATAAATGACATGGGCTATTGTTCTTTATACGGCATTACGGTATAAATGATATGGGCTATTGTTCGCTTATACGGCATTACGGTATAAATGATATGGCTATTGTTCGCTTATACGGCATTACGGTATAAATGATATGGGCTATTGTTCGCTTATACGGCATTACGGTATAAATGATATGGGCTATTGTTCGCTTATACGGCATTACGGCATAAATGATATGGGCTATTGTTCGCTTATACGGCATTACGGCATAAATGATATGGGCTATTGTTCGCTTATACGCATTACGGTATAAATGACATGGGCTATTGTTCGCTTATACGGCATTACGTATAAAATGATATGGGCTATTGTTCGCTTATACGGCATTACGGTATAAATGACATGGGCTATTGTTCGCTTATACGCATTACGGCATAAATGACATGGGCTATTGTTCGCTTATACGCATTACGGTATAAATGATATGGGCTATTGTTCGCTTATACGGCATTACGGCATAAATGATATGGGCTATTGTTCGCTTATACGCATTACGGTTAAATGATATGGGCTATTGTTCGCTTATATGGCATTACGGTATAAATGATATGGGCTATTGTGGCTTTTATGGGCATTACGGTATAAATGATATGGGCTATTGTTCGCTTATATGGCATTACGGCATAAATGACATGGGCTATTGTTCGCTTATATGGCATTACGGTATAAAATGGCTATTGTTCATTATACGCATTAGAAATGATATGGGCTATTGTTCGCTTATACGGCATTACGGCATAAATGATATGGGCTATTGTTCGCTTTATACGGCATTACGGCATAAATGATAGGGCTATTGTTCTTTATACGGCATTACGTATAAATGATATGGGCTATTGTTCGCTTATACGGCATTACGGGTATAAATGACATGGGCTATTGTCTGCTTATACGGCATTACGGTATAAATGATATGGGCTATTGTTCGCTTATACGGCATTACGTATAAATGATATGGGCTATTGTTCGCTTATACGGCATTACGGTATAAATGACATGGGCTATTGTTCGCTTATATGGCATTACGTATAAATGACATGGCTATTGTTCGCTTATACGGCATTACGTATAAATGATATGGGCTATTGTTTCGCTTTATACGGCATTACGGTATAAATGATATGGGCTATTGTTCGCTTATACGGCATTACGGCATAAATGATATGGGCTATTGTTCGCTTATACGGCATTACGGTATAAATGATATGGGCTATTGTTCGCTTATACGGCATTACGGTATAAATGACATGGGCTATTGTTCGCTTTATACGCATTACGTATAAATGATATGGGCTATTGTCTGCTATACGGCATTACGCATAAATGATATGGGCTATTGTTCGCTTATACGGCATTACGCATAAATGACATGGGCTATTGTTCGCTTATACGGCATTACGCATAAATGATATGGGCTATTGTTCGCTTATACGGCATTACGGTATAAATGATATGGCTATTGTTCGTTTATACGGCATTACGGTAAATGGTATCTATTGTCGTATAGCATAGATAATGTATGGGCTATTGTTCTGCTTATACGGCATTACGGTATAAATGATATGGGCTATTGTTCGCTTATACGTACGTATAAATGATATGGGCTATTGTTCGCTTATACGGCATTACGGCATAAATGATATGGGCTATTGTTCGCTTATACGGCATTACGGCATAAATGACATGGGCTATTGTTCGCTTATACGGCATTACGGCATAAATGACATGGGCTATTGTTCGCTTTATACGGCATTACGGCATAAATGATATGGGCTATTGTTCGCTTATATGGCATTACGGATAAATGATATGGGCTATTGTTCTTATACGGCATTACGGTATAAATGATATGGGCTATTGTCTGTTATACGGCATTACGGTAAATGACATGGGCTATTGTTCGCTTATACGGCATTACGGTATAAATGATATGGGCTATTGTTCGCTTATACGGCATTACGGCATAAATGATATGGGCTATTGTTCGCTTTATATACAGGCATAAATGATATGGGCTATTGTTCAGCTTATATGGCATTACGGCATAAATGACATGGGCTATTGTTCGCTTATACGGCATTACGGTATAAATGATATGGGCTATTGTTCGCTTATATGGCATTACGGTATAAATGATATGGGCTATTGTTCGCTTATACGGCATTACGGTATAAATGATATGGGCTATTGTTCGCTTATACGGCATTACGGTATAAATGACATGGGCTATTGTTCGCTTATACGGCATTACGGTATAAATGACATGGGCTATTGTTCGCTTTACACGGCATTACGGTATAAATGATATGGGCTATTGTTCGCTTATATGGCATTACGGTATAAATGATATGGGCTATTGTTCACAGCATTACGGATAAATGACATGCTATTGTTCTTTATACGGCATTACGGCATAAATGACATGGGCTATTGTTCGCTTATACGGCATTACGGTATAAATGATATGGGCTATTGTTCGCTTATACAGGCATTACGGCATAAATGACATGGGCTATTGTTCGCTTATACGGCATTACGTATAAATGATATGGGCTATTGTTCGCTTATAGGCATTACGGTATAAATGATATGGCTATTGTCAGCTTTTATGTGGCATTACGGTATAAATGATATGGGCTATTGTTCGCTTATATGGCATTACGGCATAAATGATATGGGCTATTGTCTGCTTATATGGCATTACGGTATAAATGACATGGGCTATTGTCTGCTTATATGGCATTACGGGTATAAATGATATGGGCTATTGTTCGCTTATACTGGCATTACGGTATAAATGATATGGGCTATTGTTCGCTTATACGGCATTACGGTATAAATGATATGGGCTATTGTTCGCTTATACGCATTACGGTATAAATGATATGGGCTATTGTCTGCTTATACGGCATTACGGTATAAATGACATGGGCTATTGTTCGCTTATACGGCATTACGGTATAAATGATATGGCTATTGTCTCGCTTATACGGCATTACGGCATAAATGATATGGGCTATTGTCTGCTTATACGGCATTACGGCATAAATGATATGGGCTATTGTTCGCTTATACGGCATTACGGCATAAATGACATGGGCTATTGTTCGCTTATACGGCATTACGGCATAAATGATATGGCTATTGTTCGCTTATACGGCATTACGCATAAATGATATGGGCTATTGTTCGCTTATACGGCATTACGGCATAAATGATATGGGCTATTGTTCTGCTTATACGGCATTACGTATAAATGACATGGGCTATTGTTCGCTTATACGGCATTACGGTATAAATGACATGGGCTATTGTTCGCTTATACGGCATTACGGCATAAATGATATGGGCTATTGTTCGCTTATACGGCATTACGGTATAAATGACATGGGCTATTGTTCGCTTTATACGGCATTACGGCATAAATGATATGGGCTATTGTTCGCTTATACGGCATTACGGTGTAAAATGATATGGGCTATTGTTCGCTTATACGGCATTACGGTATAAATGATATGGGCTATTGTTCGCTTATACGGCATTACGTATAAATGATATGGGCTATTGTTCGCTTATATGGCATTACGGTATAAATGACATGGCTATTGTTCGCTTATATGCATTACGGTATAAATGATATGGCTATTGTTCGTTTATACGGCATTACGGTATAAATGATATGGGCTATTGTTCGCTTATACGGCATTACGCATAAAATGACATGGGCTATTGTTCGCTTTATACGGCATTACGGCATAAATGATATGGGCTATTGTTCACTTATACGGCATTACGGCATAAATGATATGGGCTATTGTTCGCTTTATACGGCATTACGGTATAAATGACATGGGCTATTGTTCGCTTATACGGCATTACGGTATAAATGACATGGGCTATTGTTCGCTTATACGGCATTACGTATAAATGACATGGGCTATTGTTCGCTTATACGGCATTACGGCATAAATGACATGGGCTATTGTTCGCTTATACGGCATTACGGCATAAATGACATGGGCTATTGTCTGCTTATACGGCATTACGTATAAATGATATGGGCTATTGTCTGTTTACGGCATTACGGTATAAATGATATGGGCTATTGTCAGCTGTTATGGCATTACGGTATAAATGATATGGGCTATTGTCTGCTTATATGGCATTACGGTATAAATGACATGGGCTATTGTTCGCTTATATGGATTACGGTATAAATGATATGGGCTATTGTTCGCTTATACGGCATTACGTATAAATGATATGGGCTATTGTCTCGCTTATATGGCATTACGTATAAATGATATGGGCTATTGTCTGCTTATACGCATTACGGCATAAATGATATGGGCTATTGTTCGCTTATACGGCATTACGGCATAAATGATATGGGCTATTGTTCTGCTATACGGCATTACGGATAAATGATATGGGCTATTGTTCGCTTATACGGCATTACGGTATAAATGACATGGGCTATTGTCTGCTTATACGGCATTACGGTATAAATGATATGGGCTATTGTTCGCTTATCACGGCATTACGGTATAAATGATATGGGCATATTGTCTGCTTTATACGGCATTACGGCATAAAATGATATGGGCTATTGTTCTGCTTATATGGCATTACGGCTTAAATGATATGGGCTATTGTTCTGCTTATACGGCATTACGGTATAAATGATATGGGCTATTGTTCTGATACGGCATTACGGTATAAATGATATGGCTATTGTTCGTTTATACGGCATTACGGCATAAATGACATGGGCTATTGTTCGCTTATACGGCATTACGGCATAAATGATATGGGCTATTGTTCGCTTATACGCATTACGGCATAAATGATATGGGCTATTGTTCGCTTATACGCATTACGCATAAATGATATGGGCTATTGTTCGCTTATACGGCATTACGTATAAATGATATGGGCTATTGTCTGCTTATACGGCATTACGGTATAAATGATATGGGCTATTGTTCATGAGACGTATGTGCATCACGGTATAAATGATATGGGCTATTGTTCGCTTATATGGCATTACGGCATAAATGATATGGGCTATTGTTCGCTTATACGGCATTACGTATAAATGATCATGGGCTATTGTCTGCTTATACGGCATTACGTGATAAATGATATGGGCTATTGTTCGTTTATACGGCATTACGGTATAAATGATATGGGCTATTGTCTCGCTTATACGGCATTACGCATAAATGATATGGCTATTGTTCGCTTATACGGCATTACGGCATAAATGATATGGGCTATTGTTCGCTTATACGGCATTACGGCATAAAATGATATGGGCTATTGTTGCTTATACGGCATTACGGCATAAATGACATGGGCTATTGTTCGCTTATACGGCATTACGCATAAATGATATGGGCTATTGTTCGCTTATACGGCATTACGGCATAAATGACATGGGCTATTGTTCTGCTATACGGCATTACGGCATAAATGATATGGGCTATTGTTCGCTTATACTGCATTACGGCATAAATGATATGGGCTATTGTTCGCTTATACGGCATTACGGTATAAATGATATGGGCTATTGTTCGCTTATACGGCATTACGCATAAATGACATGGGCTATTGTTTGCTTATACGGCATTACGGTATAAATGACATGGGCTATTGTTCGCTTATACGGCATTACGCATAAATGATATGGGCTATTGTTCGTTTATACGGCATTACGGCATAAATGATATGGGCTATTGTCTCGCTTATACGCATTACGGCATAAATGATATGGGCTATTGTTCGCTTTATACTGCATTACGGTCATAAATGATATGGGCTATTGTCTCGCTTATACGGCATTACGGCATAAATGATATGGGCTATTGTTCGCTTATACGGCATTACGGCATAAATGATATGGGCTATTGTTCGCTTATACGGCATTACGGTATAAATGACTATGGGCTATTGTTCTGCTTATACTGCATTACGGCATAAAATGATATGGGCTATTGTTCGTTTATACGGCATTACGGCATAAATGACATGGGCTATTGTTCGCTTATACGCATTACGTATAAATGATATGGGCTATTGTTCGCTTTATACGGCATTACGGCATAAATGATATGGGCTATTGTTCGCTTATACGGCATTACTGTATAAATGACATGGGCTATTGTTCGCTTATATGGCATTACGGCATAAATGTACATGGGCTATTGTTCGCTTATATGGCATTACGGTATAAATGATATGGGCTATTGTTCTTATATGGCATTACGTATAAATGATATGGGCTATTGTTCGCTTATGGCATTACGGTATAAATGACATGGCTATTGTTCGCTTATACGGCATTACGGTATAAATGATATGGGCTATTGTTCGCTTATACGGCATTACGGTATAAAATAGACCCATGTCATTTATACCGTAATGCCGTATAAACGAACAATAGCCCATGTCATTTATACCGTAATGCCGTATAAGCGAACAATAGCCCATGTCATTTATACCGTAATGCCATATAAACGAACAATAGCCCATGTCATTTATGCCTAATGCCATATAAACGAACAATAGCCCATGTCATTTATGCCGTAATGCCATATAAACGAACAAGCCCATGTCATTTATCCGTAATGCCGTATAAACGAACAATAGCCCATGTCATTTATACCGTAATGCCGATAAATGAACAATAGCCCATGTCATTTATACCGTAATGCCATATAAACGAACAATAGCCCATGTCATTTATACCGTAATGCCATATAAACGAACAATAGCCCATGTCATTTATACCGTAATGCCACATAAACAGCTCTCTGCACAATAGCCCATGTCATTTATACCGTAATGCCGTATAAACGAACAATAGCCCATGTCATTTATACCGTAATGCCGTATAAACGAACAATAGCCATGTCATTTATGCCGTAATGCCGTATAAACGAACAATAGCCCATGTCATTTATGCCGTAATGCCGTATAAACGAACAATAGCCCATGTCATTTATACCGTAATGCCGTATAAACGAACAATAGCCCATGTCATTTATACCGTAATGCCGTATAAACGAACAATAGCCCATGTCATTTATACCGTAATGCCGTATAAACGAACAATAGCCCATGTCATTTATACCGTAATGCCGTGTAAACGAACAATAGCCCATGTCATTTATGCCGTAATGCCGTATAAACGAACAATAGCCCATGTCATTTATGCCGTAATGCCGTATAAACGAACAATAGCCCATGTCATTTATACCGTAATGCCGTATAAACGAACAATAGCCCATGTCATTTATGCCGTAATGCCGTATAAACGAACAATAGCCCATGTCATTTATGCCGTAATGCCGTATAAACGAACAATAGCCCATGTCATTTATACCGTAATGCCGTATAAACGAACAATTGTCATTTATGCCGTAATGCCGTATAAACGAACAATAGCCCATGTCATTTATGCCGTAATGCCGTATAAACGAACAATAGCCCATGTCATTTATGCCGTAATGCCGTATAAACGAACAATAGCCCATGTCATTTATACCGTAATGCCATATAAAAACAATAGCCCATGTCATTTATACCGTAATGCCATATAAACGAACAATAGCCCATGTCATTTATACCGTAATGCCATATAAACGAACAATAGCCCATGTCATTTATGCCGTAATGCCATATAAACGAACAATAGCCCATGTCATTTATACCGTAATGCCACATAAACAGCTCTCTGCACAATAGCCCATTTCATTTATACCGTAATGCCATATAAACGAACAATAGCCCATGTCATTTATACAGTAATGCCGTATAAAGGAACAATAGCCCATGTCATTTATGCCGTAATGCCGTATAAACGAACAATAGCCCATGTCATTTATACCGTAATGCCGTATAAACGAACAATAGCCCATGTCATTTATGCCGTAATGCCGTATAAACGAACAATAGCCCATGTCATTTATGCCGTAATGCCGTATAAGCAGACAATAGCCCATGTCATTTATGCCGTAATGCCATATAAACGAACAATAGCCCATGTCATTTATACCGTAATGCCGTATAAACGAACAATAGCCCATGTCATTTATACCGTAATGCCTATACAAACGAATAGCCCATGTCATTTATGCCAGAATGCCGTATAAACGAACAATAGCCCATGTCATTTATACCGTAATGCCGATAAACGAACAATAGCCATGTCATTTATACCGTAATGCCATATAACGAACAATAGCCCATGTCATTTATACTGTAATGCCATATAAACGAACAATAGCCCATGTCATTTATACCGTAATGCCACATAAACAGCTCTCTGGACAATAGCCCATGTCATTTATACCGTAATGCCATATAAACGAACAATAGCCCATGTCATTTATGCCGTAATGCCGTATAAACGAACAATAGCCATGTCATTTATACGTAATGCCGTATAAAGCGAACAATAGCCCATGTCATTTATGCCGTAATGCCGTATAAGCGAACAATAGCCCATGTCATTTATGCCGTAATGCCGTATAAACGAACAATAGCCCATGTCATTTATGCCGTAATGCCATATAAACGAACAATAGCCCATGTCATTTATACCGTAATGCCGTATAAACGAACAATAGCCCATGTCATTTATACCGTAATGCCGTATAAACGAACAATAGCCCATGTCATTTATGCCGTAATGCCGTATAAACGAACAATAGCCCATGTCATTTATGCCGTAATGCCGTATAAACGAACAATAGCCCATGTCATTTATGCGTAATGCCGATAAACGAACAATAGCCCATGTCATTTATGCCGTAATGCCGTATAAACGAACAATAGCCCATGTCATTTATGCCGTAATGCCGTATAAACGAACAATAGCCCATGTCATTTATGCCGTAATGCCGTATAAACGAACAATAGCCCATGTCATTTATGCCGTAATGCCGTATAAACGAACAATAGCCCATGTCATTTATGCCGTAATGCCGTATAAACGAACAATAGCCCATGTCATTTATACCGTAATGCCGTATAAACGAACAATAGCCCATGTCATTTATACCGTAATGCCGTATAAACGAACAATAGCCCATGTCATTTATACCGTAATGCCGTATAAACGAACAATAGCCCATGTCATTTATACCGTAATGCCGTATAAACGAACAATAGCCCATGTCATTTATACCGTAATGCCGTATAAACGAACAATAGCCCATGCCATTTATACCGTAATGCCGTATAAACGAACAATAGCCCATGTCATTTATACCGTAATGCCGTATAAACGAACAATAGCCCATGTCATTTATACCGTAATGCCGTATAAACAGACAATACCCATGTCATTTATGCGTAATGCCGTATAAACGAACAATAGCCCATGTCATTTATGCCGTAATGCCGTATAAACGAACAATAGCCCAGTCTTCATTATGCCGTATAAACGAACAATAGCCCATGTCATTTATGCCGTAATGCCGTATAAACGAACAATAGCCCATGTCATTTATACCGTAATGCCGTATAAACGAACAATAGCCCATGTCATTTATGCCGTAATGCCGTATAAACGAACAATAGCCCATGTCATTTATACCGTAATGCCATCATAAACGAACGACAATAGCCCTGTCATTTATACCGTAATGCCAATAAACGAACAATAGCCCATGTCATTTATACCGTAATGCCGATAACGAACAATAGCCCATGTCATTTATACCGTAATGCCGTATAAACGAACAATAGCCCATGTCATTTATACGTAATGCCATAAACGCAACAATAGCCCATGTCATTTATACCGTAATGCCATATAAACGAACAATAGCCCATGTCATTTATACCGTAATGCCGTATAAACGAACAATAGCCCATGTCATTTATGCCGTAATGCCATATAAACGAACAATAGCCCATGTCATTTATACGTAATGCCAGATAAACGAACAATAGCCCATGTCATTTATACCGTAATGCCGTATAAACCAACAACAGCCCATGTCATTTATACCGTAATGCCGTATAAACGAACAATAGCCCATGTCATTTATGCCGTAATGCCATAAACGAACAATAGCCCATGTCATTTATGACCGTAATGCCGTATAAACGAACAATAGCCCATGTCATTTATACCGTAATGCCGTATAAACGAACAATAGCCCATGTCATTTATACCGTAATGCCGTATAACGAACAATAGCCCATGTCATTTATGCCAGAATGCCGTATAAACGAACAATAGCCCATGTCATTTATACCGTAATGCCGTATAAACGAACAATAGCCCATGTCATTTATACCGTAATGCCGTATAAACGAACAATAGCCCATGTCATTTATACCGTAATGCCGTATAAACGAACAATAGCCCATGTCATTTATGCCGTAATGCCGTATAAACGAACAATAGCCCATGTCATTTATGCCGTAATGCCGTATAAACGAACAATAGCCCATGTCATTTATGCCGTAATGCCGTATAAACGAACAATAGCCCATGTCATTTATCCGTAATGCCGTATAAACGAACAATAGCCCATGTCATTTATACCGTAATGCCAATAAACGAACAATAGCCCATGTCATTTATACCGAATGCCGTATAAACGAACAATAGCCCTGTCATTTATACCGTAATGCCAGATAAACGAACAATAGCCCATGTCATTTATACCGTAATGCCGTATAAACGAACAATAGCCCATGTCATTTATACCGTAATGCCGCATAAACGAACAATAGCCCATGTCATTTATGCCGTAATGCCGTGATAAACGAACAATAGCCCATGTCATTTATGCCGTATGCCGTATAAACGAACAATAGCCCATGTCATTTATGCCAGAATGCCGTATAAACGAACAATAGCCCATGTCATTTATGCCGTAATGCCGTATAAACGAACAATAGCCCATGTCATTTATGCCGTAATGCCGTATAAACGAACAATAGCCCATGTCATTTATGCCGTAATGCCGTATAAACGAACAATAGCCCATGTCATTTATACCGTAATGCCGTATAAACGAACAATAGCCCATGTCATTTATACCGTAATGCCGTATAAACGAACAATAGCCCATGTCATTTATACCGTAATGCCGTATAAACGAACAATAGCCCATGTCATTTATACCGTAATGCCGTATAAACGAACAATAGCCCATGTCATTTATACCGTAATGCCATATAAACGAACAATAGCCCATGTCATTTATACCGTAATGCCATATAAACGAACAATAGCCCATGTCATTTATACCGTAATGCCATATAAACGAACAATAGCCCATGTCATTTATACCGTAATGCCAATAAACGTCGACAATAGCCCATGTCATTTATACCGTAATGCCATATAAACGAACAATAGCCCATGTCATTTATACAGTAATGCCATATAAACGAACAATAGCCCATGTCATTTATACCGTAATGCCATATAAACGAACAATAGCCCATGTCATTTATACCGTAATGCCACATAAACAGCTCTCTGCACAATAGCCCATGTCATTTATACCGTAATGCCATATAAACGAACAATAGCCCATGTCATTTATGCCGTAATGCCGTATAAACGAACAATAGCCTCATGTCATTTATACCGTAATGCCGTAAACGAACAATAGCCCATGTCATTTATGCCGTAATGCCGTATAAACGAACAATAGCCCATGTCATTTATGCCGTAATGTCGATAAACGAACAATAGCCCATGTCATTTATGCCGTAATGCCTGATAAACGAACAATAGCCCATGTCATTTATGCCGTAATGCCGTATAAACGAACAATAGCCCATGTCATTTATACCGTAATGCCGTATAAACGAACAATAGCCCATGCCATTTATGCCGTAATGCCGTATAAACGAACAATAGCCCATGTCATTTATGCCGTAATGCCGATAAACGAACAATAGCCCATGTCATTTATGCCGAATGCCATAAAGCTAACAATAGCCCATGTCATTTATACCGTAATGCCGTGATAAACGAACAATAGCCCATGTCATTTATGCCGTAATGCCGTATAAACGAACAATAGCCCATGTCATTTATACCGTAATGCCGTATAAACGAACAATAGCCCATGTCATTTATGCCGTAATGCCATATAAACGAACAATAGCCCATGTCATTTATACCGTAATGCCGTATAAACGAACAATAGCCCATGTCATTTATACCGTAATGCCGTATAAACGAACAATAGCCCATGTCATTTATACCGTAATGCCATATAAACGAACAATAGCCCATGTCATTTATACCGTAATGCCGTATAAACAACAATAGCCCATGTCATTTATACCGTAATGCCGTATAAACGAACAATAGCCCATGTCATTTATACCGTAATGCCGTATAAACGAACAATAGCCCATGTCATTTATACCGTAATGCCGTATAAACGAACAATAGCCCATGTCATTTATACAGTAATGCCGTATAAACGAACAATAGCCCATGTCATTTATGCCGTAATGCCGTATAAACGAACAATAGCCCATGTCATTTATACCGTAATGCCGTATAAACGAACAATAGCCCATGTCATTTATACCGTAATGCCGTATAAACGAACAATAGCCCATGTCATTTAAACCGTAATGCCGTATAAACGAACAATAGTCCATGTCATTTATGCCGTAATGCCGATAAACGAACAATAGCCCATGTCATTTATGCCGTAATGCCGTATAAACGAAATAGCCCATGTCATTTATGCCGTAATGCCGTATAAACGAACAATAGCCCATGTCATTTATACCGTAATGCCGTATAAACGAACAATAGCCCATGTCATTTATACCGTAATGCCATATAAACGAACAATAGCCCATGTCATTTATACCGTAATGCCATATAAACGAACAATAGCCCATGTCATTTATACCGTAATGCCACATAAACAGCTCTCTGCACAATAGCCCATGTCATTTATACCGTAATGCCATATAAACGAACAATAGCCCATGTCATTTACACAGTAATGCCGTATAAACGAACAATAGCCCATGTCATTTATGCCGTAATGCCGTATAAACGAACAATAGCCCATGTCATTTATGCCGTAATGCCGTATAAACGAACAATAGCCCATGTCATTTATGCCGTAATGCCGGATAAACGAACAATAGCCCATGTCATTTATACCGTAATGCCGTATAAACGAACAATAGCCCATGTCATTTATACCGTAATGCCATAAACGAACAATAGCCCATGTCATTTATACCGTAATGCCGATAAACGAACAATAGCCCATGTCATTTATACCGAATGTCGATAAACGAACAATAGCCCATGTCATTTATACCGTAATGCCGTATAAACGAACAATAGCCCATGTCATTTATACCGTAATGCCGATAAACGAACAATAGCCCATGTCATTTATGCCGTAATGCCGTATAAACGAACAATAGCCCATGTCATTTATGTAATGCCGATAAACGAACAATAGCCCATGTCATTTATGCCGTAATGCCGATAAACGAACAATAGCCCATGTCATTTATACCGTAATGCCGTATAAACGAACAATAGCCCATGTCATTTATGCCGTAATGCCGATAAACGAACAATAGCCCATGTCATTTATGCCGTAATGCCGATAAACGAACAATAGCCCATGTCATTTATGCCGAATGCCATATAAACGAACAATAGCCCATGTCATTTATACATAATGCCTATAAACGAACAATAGCCCATGTCATTTATACCGTAATGCCATATAAACGAACAATAGCCCATGTCATTTATACCGTAATGCCGTATAAACGAACAATAGCCCATGTCATTTATACCGTAATGCCGTATAAACGAACAATAGCCCATGTCATTTATACCGTAATGCCGTATAAACGAACAATAGCCATGTCATTTATACGTCAGATAAACCAACAATAGCCCATGTCATTTATGCCAGAATGCCGTAGATAAACCAACAATAGCCCATGTCATTTATACCGTAATGCCGTATAAACGAACAATAGCCCATGTCATTTATACCGTAATGCCAGATAAACGAACAATAGCCCAGTCATTTATGCCGTAATGCCGTATAAACGAACAATAGCCCATGTCATTTATGCCGAATGCCGATAAACGAACAATAGCCCATGTCATTTATGCCGTAATGCCGTATAAACGAACAATAGCCCATGTCATTTATATCGTAATGCCGATATAAACGAACAATAGCCCATGTCATTTATACCGTAATGCCATATAAACTGAACAATAGCCCATGTCATTTATACCGTAATGCCATATAAACGAACAATAGCCCATGTCATTTATACCGTAATGCCACATAAACGCTACAATAGCCCATGTCATTTATACCGTAATGCCGTATAAACGAACAATAGCCCATGTCATTTATACGTAATGCCGATAAACGAACAATAGCCCATGTCATTTATGCCGTAATGCCGATAAACGAACAATAGCCCATGTCATTTATGCCGTAATGCCATATAAATGAACAATAGCCCATGTCATTTATACCGTAATGCCATATAAATGAACAATAGCCCATGTCATTTATATCAAAATGACATATAAACGAACAATAGCCCATGTCATTTATACTGTAATGCCGTATAAACGAACAATAGCCCATGTCATTTATGCCGTAATGCCGTATAAACGAACAATTGTCATTTATGCCGTAATGCCGTATAAACGAACAATAGCCCATGTCATTTATGCCGTAATGCCGTATAAACGAACAATAGCCCATGTCATTTATGCGTAATGCCGTATAAACGAACAATAGCCCATGTCATTTATACCGTAATGCCATATAAACGAACAATAGCCCATGTCATTTATACCGTAATGCCATATAAACGAACAATAGCCCATGTCATTTATACCGTAATGCCACATAAACAGCTCTCTGCACAATAGCCCATGTCATTTATACCGTAATGCCATATAAACGAACAATAGCCCATGTCATTTATACCGTAATGCCATATAAACGAACAATAGCCCATGTCATTTATGCCGTAATGCCGTATAAACGAACAATAGCCCATGTCATTTATGCCGTAATGCCGTATAAACGAACAATAGCCCATGTCATTTATACCGTAATGCCGTATAAACGAACAATAGCCCATGTCATTTATACCGTAATGCCGTATAAACGAACAATAGCCCATGTCATTTATACCGTAATGCCGTATAAACGAACAATAGCCCATGTCATTTATGCCGTAATGCCGTATAAACGAACAATAGCCCATGCCATTTATGCCGTAATGCCGTATAAACCAACAATAGCCCATGCCATTTATGCCGTAATGCCGTAGAAACGAACAATAGCCCATGTCATTTATGCCGTAATGCCGATAAACGAACAATAGCCCATGTCATTTATACCGTAATGCCGTATAAACGAACAATAGCCCATGTCATTTATGCCGTAATGCCGTATAAACGAACAATAGCCCATGTCATTTATGCCGTAATGCCATATAAACGAACAATAGCCCATGTCATTTATGCCGTAATGCCGTATAAACGAACAATAGCCCATGTCATTTATGCCGTAATGCCGTATAAACGAACAATAGCCCATGTCATTTATGCCGTAATGCCGTATAAACGAACAATAGCCCATGTCATTTATACCGTAATGCCGTATAAACGAACAATAGCCCATGTCATTTATACCGTAATGCCGTATAAACGAACAATAGCCCATGTCATTTATGCCGTAATGCCGTATAAACGAACAATAGTCATTTATGCCGTAATGCCGTATAAAAGAACAATACCCATGTCATTTATGCCGTAATGCTGTATAAACGAACAATAGCCCATGTCATTTATACCGTAATGCCATATAAACGAACAATAGCCCATGTCATTTATACCGTAATGCCATATAACGAACAATAGCCCATGTCATTTATACCGTAATGCCATATAAACGAACAATAGCCCATGTCATTTATACCGTAATGCCAATAAACGTCACGCACAATAGCCCATGTCATTTATACCGTAATGCCATATAAACGAACAATAGCCCATGTCATTTATACCGTAATGCCGTATAAACGAACAATAGCCCATGTCATTTATGCCGTAATGCCGTATAAACGAACAATAGCCCATGTCATTTATGCCGTAATGCCGTATAAACGAACAATAGCCCATGTCATTTATACCGTAATGCCGTATAAACGAACAATAATCCATGTCATTTATGCCGTAATGCCGTGAAAAACAATAGCCCATGTCATTTATGCCGTAATGCCGTATAAACGAACAATAGCCCATGTCATTATGGTAATGCCATATAACGAAAATAGCCATGTCATTTATACGTAACGTATAAACGAACAATAGCCCATGTCATTTATACCGTAATGCCACATAAACAGCGACAATAGCCCATGTCATTTATACCGTAATGCCGTATAAACGAACAATAGCCCATGTCATTTATACCGTAATGCCGATAAACGAACAATAGCCCATGTCATTTAATACGTAATGCCATATAAACGAACAATAGCCCATGTCATTTATACCGTAATGCCGTATAAACGAACAATAGCCCATGTCATTTATACCGTAATGCCGTATAAACGAACAATAGCCCATGTCATTTATACCGTAATGCCGTATAAACGAACAATAGCCCATGTCATTTATACCGTAATGCCGTATAAACGAACAATAGCCCATGTCATTTATACCGTAATGCCGTATAAACGAACAATAGCCCATGTCATTTATACCGTAATGCCGATAAACGAACAATAGCTCATGTCATTTATGCCGTAATGCCGTATAAACGAACAATAGTCATTTATGCCGTAATGCCGTATAAACGAACAATAGCCCATGTCATTTATGCCGTAATGCCGTATAAACGAACAATAGCCCATGTCATTTATGCGTAATGCCGTATAAACGAACAATAGCCCATGTCATTTATACCGTAATGCCATATAAACGAACAATAGCCCATGTCATTTATACCGTAATGCCATATAAACGAACAATAGCCCATGTCATTTATACCGTAATGCCACATAAACAGCTCTCTGCACAATAGCCCATGTCATTTATACCGTAATGCCATATAAACGAACAATAGCCCATGTCATTTATACAGTAATGCCGTATAAACGAACAATAGCCCATGTCATTTATGCCGTAATGCCGTATAAACGAACAATAGCCCATGTCATTATACCGTAATGCCTATAAACGAACAATAGCCATGTCATTTATACCGTAATGCCGTATAAACGAACAATAGCCCATGTCATTTATACCGTAATGCACAATAGCCCATGTCATTTATACCGTAATGCGATAACGAACAATAGCCCATGTCATTTATGCCGTAATGCCGATAAACGAACAATAGCCCATGTCATTTATACCGTAATGCCATATAAACGAACAATAGCCCATGTCATTTATACCAGTAATGCCTATAAACGAACAATAGCCCATGTCATTTATACCGTAATGCCATATAACGAACAATAGCCCATGTCATTTATACCGTAATGCCGATAAACGAACAATAGCCCATGTCATTATCCATGCCACACGATAATAGCCATGTCATAGAATGCAGATAAAAACAATAGCCCATGTCATTTATGCCGTAATGCCTATAAACGAACAATAGCCCATGTCATTTATGCCGTAATGCCGTATAAACGAACAATAGCCCATGTCATTTATGCTGATGCCGTATAAACGAACAATAGCCCATGTCATTTATACCGTAATGCCATATAAACGAACAATAGCCCATGTCATTTATACCGTAATGCCATATAAACGAACAATAGCCCATGTCATTTATACGTAATGCCATATAAACGAACAATAGCCATGTCATTTATACGTAATGCCATATAAACGAACAATAGCCCATGTCATTTATACCGTAATGCCATATAACAGCGCACAATAGCTCATGTCATTTATACTGAATGCCATATAAACGAACAATAGCCCATGTCATTTATACGTAATGCCGATATAAACGAACAATAGCCCATGTCATTTATGCCGTAATGCCGTATAAACGAACAATAGCCCATGTCATTTATACCGAATGCCGTATAAACGAACAATAGCCCATGTCATTTATACGTAATGCCGTATAAACTGAACAATAGCCCATGTCATTTATGCCGTAATGCCATGATAAACGAACAATAGCCCATGTCATTTATGCCGTAATGCCAGATAAACGAACAATAGCCCATGTCATTTATACCGTAATGTCAGAGAACGAACAATAGCCCATGTCATTTATACCGAATGCCGTATAAACGAACAATAGCCCATGTCATTTATACCGTAATGCCGTATAAACGAACAATAGCCCATGTCATTTATACCGTAATGCCGTATAAACGAACAATAGCCCATGTCATTTATACCGTAATGCCGTATAAACGAACAATAGCCCATGCCATTTATACCGTAATGCCGTATAAACGAACAATAGCCCATGTCATTTATACCGTAATGCCATATAAACGAACAATAGCCCATGTCATTTATACCGTAATGCCATATAAACGAACAATAGCCCATGTCATTTATACCGTAATGCCACATAAACTGCTCTGTCCACAATAGCCCATGTCATTTATACCGTAATGCCATATAAACGAACAATAGCCCATGTCATTTATGCCGTAATGCCATATAAACGAACAATAGCCCATGTCATTTATACTGTAATGCCATATAAACGAACAATAGCCCATGTCATTTATACCGTAATGCCACATAAACAGCTCTCTGCACAATAGCCCATGTCATTTATACCGTAATGCCATATAAACGAACAATAGCCATGTCATTTATACGTAATGCCGTATAAACGAACAATAGCCCATGTCATTTATACCGTAATGCCGTATAACGACAATATGCCATGTCATTTATACCGTAATGCGTATAAGCGAACAATAGCCCATGTCATTTATACCGTAATGCCGTATAAACGAACAATAGCCCATGTCATTTATACCGTAATGCCGTATAAACGAACAATAGCCCATGTCATTTATGCCGTAATGCCGTATAAACGAACAATAGCCCATGTCATTTATGCCGTAATGCCGTATAAACGAACAATAGCCCATGTCATTTATACCGTAATGCCGTATAAACGAACAATAGCCCATGTCATTTATGCCGTAATGCCGTGTAAAGCGAACAATAGCCATGTCATTTATACGTAATGCCGTATAAACGAACAATAGCCCATGTCATTTATGCCGTAATGCCATGATAAAGCAACAATAGCCCATGTCATTTATACGTAATGCCGTATAAACGAACAATAGCCCATGTCATTTATGCCGTAATGCCGTATAAACGAACAATAGCCCATGTCATTTATGCCGTAATGCCGTATAAACGAACAATAGCCCATGTCATTTATGCCGTAATGCCGTATAAACGAACAATAGCCCATGTCATTTATACCGTAATGCCGTATAAACGAACAATAGCCCATGTCATTTATACCGTAATGCCGTATAAACGAACAATAGCCCATGTCATTTATACCGTAATGCCATATAAACGAACAATAGCCCATGTCATTTATACCGTAATGCCGTATAAACGAACAATAGCCCATGTCATTTATACCGTAATGCCGTATAAACGAACAATAGCCCATGCCATTTATACCGTAATGCCATATAAACGAACAATAGCCCATGTCATTTATACCTGTAATGCCATATAAGCGAACAATAGCCATGTCATTTATACGTAATGCCATATAAACAGCCCATTCATTTATACCGTAATGCCACATAAACTGCTCTCTGCACAATAGCCCATGTCATTTATACCGTAATGCCATATAAACGAACAATAGCCCATGTCATTTATGCCGTAATGCCGTATAAACGAACAATAGCCCATGTCATTTATACTGTAATGCCATATAAACGAACAATAGCCCATGTCATTTATACCGTAATGCCACATAAACAGCTCTCTGCACAATAGCCCATGTCATTTATACCGTAATGCCGTATAAACGAACAATAGCCCATGTCATTTATACCGTAATGCCGTATAAACGAACAATAGCCCATGTCATTTATGCCGTAATGCCGTATAAACGAACAATAGCCCATGTCATTTATACCGTAATGCCGTATAAACGAACAATAGCCCATGTCATTTATACCGTAATGCCGTATAAACGAACAATAGCCCATGTCATTTATACAGTAATGCCGTATAAACGAACAATAGCCCATGTCATTTATGCCGTAATGCCGTATAAACGAACAATAGCCCATGTCATTTATGCCGTAATGCCGTATAAGCAACAATAGCCCATGTCATTTATGCCGTAATGCCGTATAAAGGAACAATAGCCCATGTCATTTATCGTAATGCCGTATAAACGAACAATAGCCCATGTCATTTATACCGTAATGCCAGATAAACGAACAATAGCCCATGTCATTTATACCGTAATGCCATATAAACGAACAATACCCATGTCATTTATACCGTAATGCCATATAAACAGCTCACAATAGCCCATGTCATTTATACCGTAATGCCATATAAGCGAACAATAGCCCATGTCATTTATACGTAATGCCGTATAACGAACAATAGCCCATGTCATTTATGCCGTAATGCCGTATAAGCAACAATAGCCCATGTCATTTATGCCGTAATGCCGTATAAGCGAACAATAGCCCATGTCATTTATGCCGTAATGCCGTATAAGCGAACAATAGCCATGTCATTTATACCGTAATGCCGTATAAACGAACAATAGCCCATGTCATTTATGCGGTAATGCTGTATAAACGAACAATAGCCCATGTCATTTATGCTGTAATGCCGTATAAACGAACAATAGCCCATGTCATTTATACCGTAATGCCGTATAAACGAACAATAGCCCATGTCATTTATGCCGTAATGCCGTATAAACGAACAATAGTCATTTATGCCGTAATGCCGTATAAACGAACAATAGCCCATGTCATTTATGCCGTAATGCCGTATAAACGAACAATAGCCCATGTCATTTATGCCGTAATGCCGTATAAACGAACAATAGCCCATGTCATTTATACCGTAATGCCATATAAACGAACAATAGCCCATGTCATTTAAACCGTAATGCCATATAAGCAGACAATAGCCCATATCATTTATACCGTAATGCCACATAAACAGCTGACAATAGCCCATGTCATTTATACGTAATGCCGTATAAGCGAACAATAGCCCATATCATTTATACCGTAATGCCGTATAAGCGAACAATAGCCATGTCATTTATACCGTAATGCCGTATAAACGAACAATAGCCCATGTCATTTATACCGTAATGCCGTATAAGCGAACAATAGCCCATGTCATTTATACCGTAATGCCGTATAAACGAACAATAGCCCATATCATTTATGCCGTAATGCCGTATAAGAACAATAGCCCATATCATTTATGCCGTAATGCGATATAAGCGAACAATAGCCCATGTCATTTATACCGTAATGCCGTATAAACGAACAATAGCCCATGTCATTTATGCCGTAATGCCGTATAAACGAACAATAGCCCATGTCATTTATACCGTAATGCCGTATAAGCGAACAATAGCCCTTATCATTTATGCCGTAATGCCGTATAAGCGAACAATAGCCCATGTCATTTATGCCGTAATGCCGTATAAGCGAACAATAGCCCATGTCATTTATGCCGTAATGCCGTATAAACGAACAATAGCCCATGTCATTTATACCGTAATGCCGTATAAGCGAACAATAGCCCATGTCATTTATACCGTAATGCCGATAAGCGAACAATAGCCCATGTCATTTATGCCGTAATGCCGTATAAGCGAACAATAGCCCATGTCATTTATACCGTAATGCCGTATAAGCGAACAATACCATGTCATTTATACCGTAATGCCATATAAACGAACAATAGCCCATGTCATTTATACCGTAATGCCACATAAACAGCTCTGCACAATAGCCCATATCATTTATACCGTAATGCCATATAAACGAACAATAGCCCATGTCATTTATACCGTAATGCCGTATAAACTGAACAATAGCCATGTCATTTATGCGTCATATAAACGAACAATAGCCCATGTCATTTATACCGTAATGCCGTATAAGCGAACAATAGCCCATATCATTTATACGTAATGCCGTATAATGAACAATAGCCCATGTCATTTATACCGTAATGCCGTATAAACGAACAATAGCCCATGTCATTTATACCGTAATGCCGTATAAACGAACAATAGCCCATGTCATTTATACCGTAATGCCGTATAAACGAACAATAGCCCATATCATTTATACCGTAATGCCGTATAACAGACAATAGCCCATGTCATTTATACCGTAATGCCGTATAAACGAACAATAGCCCATGTCATTTATACCGTAATGCCGTATAAGCGAACAATAGCCCATGTCATTTATACCGTAATGCCGTATAAACAATAGCCCATATCATTTATGCCGTAATGCCATATAAGCGAACAATAGCCCATGTCATTTATACCGTAATGCCGTATAAACGAACAATAGCCCATGTCATTTATACCGTAATGCCATATAAGCGAACAATAGCCCATGTCATTTATACCGTAATGCCATATAAACGCTGAACAATAGCCCATGTCATTTATACGTAATGCCGTATAAGCGAACAATAGCCCATGTCATTTATGCCGTAATGCCATATAAGCGAACAATAGCCCATGTCATTTATACCGTAATGCCGTATAAACGAACAATAGCCCATGTCATTTATACCGTAATGCCAATAAACGAACAATAGCCCATGTCATTTATACCGTAATGCCATATAACGAACAATAGCCCATGTCATTTATGCCGTAATGCCATATAAGCGAACAATAGCCCATGTCATTTATACCGTAATGCCATATAAACGAACAATAGCCCATGTCATTTATGCCGTAATGCCGATAAGCGAACAATAGCCCATGTCATTTATACCGTAATGCCGTATAAGCGAACAATAGCCCATGTCATTTATGCCGTAATGCCTATAAACGAACAATAGCCATGTCATTTATACCAATGCCTATAAGCGAACAATAGCCCATGTCATTTATGCGCGTAATGCCGTATAAGCGAACAATAGCCCATGTCATTTATGCCGTAATGCCATATAAACGAACAATAGCCCATGTCATTTATGCCGTAATGCCGTATAAACGAACAATAGCCCATGTCATTTATACCGTAATGCCATATAAACGAACAATAGCCCATGTCATTTATGCCGTAATGCCGTATAAACGAACAATAGCCCATGCTATTTATGCCGTAATGCCAGATAAACGAACAATAGCCCATGTCATTTATGCCGTAATGCCGTATAAACGAACAATAGCCCATGTCATTTATGCCGTAATGCCGTATAAACGAACAATAGCCCATGTCATTTATACCGTAATGCCGTATAAACGAACAATAGCCCATGTCATTTATACCGTAATGCCGTATAAACGAACAATAGCCCATGTCATTTATACCGTAATGCCGTATAAACGAACAATAGCCCATGTCATTTATACCGTAATGCCGTATAAACGAACAATAGCCCATGTCATTTATGCAGTAATGCCGTATAAACGAACAATAGCCCATGTCATTTATGCCGTAATGCCGTATAAACGAACAATAGCCCATGTCATTTATACCGTAATGCCGTATAAACGAACAATAGCCCATGTCATTTATGCCGTAATGCCGTATAAACGAACAATAGCCCATGTCATTTATGCCGTAATGCCCATATAACGAACAATAGCCCATGTCATTTATGCCGTAATGCCGTATAAACGAACAATAGCCCATGTCATTTATGCCGTAATGCCGTATAAACGAACAATAGCCCATGTCATTTATGCCGTAATGCCGTATAAACGAACAATAGCCCATGTCATTTATACCGTAATGCCATATAAACGAACAATAGCCCATGTCATTTATACCGTAATGCCGTATAAACGAACAATAGCCCATGTCATTTATACCGTAATGCCATATAAACGAACAATAGCCCATGTCATTTATACCGTAATGCCATATAAACGAACAATAGCCCATGTCATTTATACCGTAATGCCATATAAACGAACAATAGCCCATGCCATTTATACCGTAATGCCATATAAACGAACAATAGCCCATGTCATTTATACCGTAATGCCGAATAAACAGCTCTCTGCACAACAGCAAAGGGACTTTGCTTGATGCCCTACCTTTCGTACAGATGCCGCCTCCCCATCATTATTTCCAGACCTTTAGCAACAGCACAGCACCTGCATTTATTAATAGGATTCCCACACTTCTGTTGCTTTTTTCACAATGTGTAAAGCGCAGTGACTGTGTTACCTAATACACAGACAGACAAGCAGAGGGGTTGCCAGGACAGTCTATATAAAACTGGCAGCAATTTTGCTCTGTATTTTCCCTTGAAATCTAAGGCTGGCACAGAATTTCCAGTGTAGTGTATATTTATGTACAGAAGCAGCAGGCTCATCCTCCCTCCCGCCTTCATTTGCATCATTACATTCTCTTTACAAGCCCTCACATTGTCTGCCTCGCACCTTTTGTTACTTACTTCTGTCACGCTTCACGAACTTGACTTTCATATTTCCATGAATTATTGTGGCAACAAAGGGACTTCTCTCACTAAATATGATTGTAATCAGAGCTCAAGGAGCCCTGGCCTGCCTGCTCTGTCTCTCAGCCTTCTCCTATAGGTTCTTCCCTTTTGATTTTTCCCTCTATATGGGAGTGGATTTCTTAACAGGTGTCAAGGAATCCATTCACACATAATACTCGATGAGAGAGAGAGAGAGAGAGAGAGAGAGAGAGGGAGATTACAGCATATGAACTTTAATTCAAATAAAGACTTAAATCCCTATACTATTCCTGAAATACAGAAAATTTGTGGCACGAGAATACAAATAGAACAGAATGAAGCAGAAAATAATAGAATATGGAAGAACAATGGAATATAATAGAATAAGCAGAACAAAAATAAAATACAACTGGCTAGAATAGAATAGAATAGAACAGAACACAACACATTAAATAGAACGTAATAAATAGGAGGGAGCAGTTTAACCAAACCGAATAAAAGAACACAAAATAGAACAGGATTCTATCCTAGGGTGTTCTACAGTTGTTCTAACCAGTTCTTTATTTTGGTTCTATTATTTTCATCGTTATTTGAAATTTATCACAATATAAATCACTATAAACTGCGCATGAACGGATTTTTTTTCTTTTGCCGTACATTTAAATGTTCTGATGGCTTGCAACTAATTCCTTCTACCGACACAAAGTCCACGACTGTATATAGTAATGGGTTGATAAACCCCCCACAGGAGATAGAAGAATTTTCTTGGTGATTTATTCTGTTAAGGATTGCCTTTGAAATTAAAGCTATATGGTGTGACAAATAGCGCAAATATAGCACACAGATAACATCCAAGTCAGAGGCTTCAATGGATAAAGTTTAATAGGAAACGAATTACCATAAGAATGAGTGGAAAAATATTGGTCGAGGTAAAAAATGCTGGCATTTCTGCCTGTCTTTGGATAAGGTTCACTGGAAAAGCTCTTGATGTGATGGAGATAACTGTTATCGGGGCGACCAGCACTTTAAAAATGGCCCATTTTAATTAATCGCCTATCTCAGCCCGGTGAGATGAGATACGCAAATAGATTTATGCAACCTGAAAGCAATTAATTGGGTTTAAAACATTTATTTCAAGTGAGGTGAAAAGGATACAGCCAGCTTTGGTATAAATAAACTTTAAAAATCTAGCTGGGCCTTCTATAGGTTAATAATCTCAAATTGATGCTATCCTACCAAAATAAGTCAAGAGCATTTTTAAGTACATGCATTATTTAGAGTAATGCATACAATAAACAACTACAATACAAATGGTGATATCCTTCGCTGACAGATGCAAGAGATCCCTGCCTGTGGAAATGGACCAATTGAAAAGGCGATGAAGTCTCTTACACGTAGGATACAAAGATTATAACATTATCAGATCACCTTTAGTAGCTACATTCTGTTTTACTGTTCCATTCCTGTATGCTTAATAAATTGTGAGCTATACAAAGACTCTCACTGTATACTACAATTGCACTTTTAAAGATCTACAGTAAAATGTGCTTCTTCTCCCTTTTCTTGTGCAAACTGTATTTGCACTTCTTGCTAAAGATGTCATCGAGGAAGTCTAAAACAGCCCTTTCTCCCACTATAACAATCACTTTTTTGCATATGTAAAATATGACAGCCGGCTTGTTATCTTTTTTTAAACCACCGCACCTTCACAATATTGATTTAAGAAGAGAGAGAGAAGAAAATAAATATATGCCTAGCAGCCCTGAGGTTCTCCTTCTTATTATTAGTATCCAGGGTAATTTTTCATCTCTGCTAGCTAATCTTTGTTCCTGAGAAGATAATAAATAGCCCAATCATATCTGCTGGGCCCTGGAGGCTGGGAGAGAATGGGGTTGAGCAGGGTTGAAAATTGGCTCTAAAGTGTTGCTGAATAAATGGTGTTCCTTATCTCTACCTTCCAGATTATCAGCGCCTTTCAAACTCACACAACAAATACATTCACCACATCTAATGCATCATTTACCAGAGCCGATGCCAGCGTATGATAGACAGATATGAGGGGGAATCTGCATATGTTATGCTCGGCTGTAAAGAAATATATATCGAATAAGAAATTAGCTAATCCTAATATAGTTATTCTGTTTTACAGAGCAGTCATATAGTAGACCCATTCTGGTAGGGAAAATAAGAATATTTATCTTTCGAAAGCATGTTATTAAAATGTAGATTCCTTCAAAAAATTATAAGCATTTTAAACGCTCAGTATAATGAAAGATGCAATATATTTCATTTACTTGCTTGGATTATTATGTGTGTTCCTTTCCCAGCTTGAATGTCCTTTAGCCATCTTATTGTGTGGGTACAAGATACAGAATACAGTATGTGGTAATTGATATATCTATATGTAGAAATGGGCTCAGTTTTATTATTCGAGTTTAACTGAATGTCTCTTTCATCACACTGCTGTGTGGAACAAAATGTTGAAACAGGTTATTCAGAAGGTGACATCATTTTATGGGTTTCTGCAGTGTGTGTGTGTGTGTGTGTGTCAAATGGCAGGACTCGAAATATGCATTTTATCTTCAGGTTTGAGAGGACTGGATGATAACTCTGGAGTGGCAGACCCACTAGTGAGTTATGAAAGTCCTGCCTTCTTCCAAGTGATGATAAATGGCATAGTTTTGAGTCCGGCAATTTCTCCATTTATACAACACTAGTTTACTAGTTATAGCTTTTAAACCTGCTGTTATTTGAAAGTTGAACTGTTTCTTTTGTATTTCCACTGCTGGATTCAGTGCTGCACTAGACATTTGCGATGTCATATGCCTTGTGAAACTGCTCTCTGATTGGTTCAGTACTCCATCCTGATGAAACTTACCTTCAAGATATCAATTAGGATAATAATAACAAGATATCCAAAATATCATGAGGGTAGCTACAAAGACATCTCTTATTTGCCATTTCTATTTTCACCCCCCATGTATTTATATATAAACATAGAAACATATACTTTGTCGGCAGGGAAGGACCGCTTGGCCCTCCCAGCACCCCAGTTTTCCCCTGCCTGTACTGTCACCGCAGACCCTACCTGCATCTCCGGCTGCCCCCTGACAGAGACAGGCAGACAGAGACACAGTGGTTAAACTGGAAATGTTTAGGTGGCAGAACTCTCACATCGAGAATGCTAGGTGGTGGAAGTGGAACTGTCACATGTAGGTGGTGGAACTCATAGTAGTCATGGAGAAAGATAACAGAGGTGGCAAAACTGTCATGCAGTTTTTAGAAGGTGGTGGAACTCAGTTCCTGTGGGCTCTTGCCTAATTTAACAGATAGATGGATGGATGGACAGAGGGATGGATGGACGGACAGATATGTGTGTGTGTGTGTGTGTGACATGTTGAATGCAGCATCTCAGTTTCACTGGAGTTACAGCTGAGAGGCACTACACTGAGATGTCTTGTCCAAGGTGTAAAGTGAGACAGTGGCTATGGTGGGACCGAACCTGTGATCTCCTGATTCAACTGGGCAAATGGGCAGACTTGGTGGGCCTAGTAAGGTCCTTTTTCGTCACACTTATATGAATCTATGAAACATTGAAAGAGAATTGATCAATGTTCCTTGTGGATTTGGTTCCAAAAGCTAGCTAGCTAGTTAGACAGATATACAGATAGATAGATAGATAGACAGATAGATAGATAGATAGATAGATAGATAGATAGATAGATAGATAGATAGATAGATAGATAGATAGATAGATAGATATAGACACGTGAGTGGGTAGGTAGCCAAGACGATCAGTGTAAGGTACCCATTACAAAATAGCAAGTACCACCTTTAAGTGTGGTGTTCATTTAAACAGCCTCTACCAAACCATTTCAATGGGACATCCAGAGCAACGCGTGTCATTGTTTTCAATGGAAAATATAAATGGAACTCCTGGAAATGCCTATCTTTGTGAAGTCTTTAAAAAAAACCAAAACTATGAGATTTTATTTTCTATGCCTAATATAGAGTGAAGTTTTTCTGCCAGTTTTAAGTGGAGTTCCCAACAATCGTAATGGCTTCAGTGCGCGTTCATTAATTGTCTTTATGGATGTCTTTTGGGGTTGTCTCTGATGACCTCAAGATAGGAAACAGTGTGACAAGGCATCAGGTAAAGCAAATAGGATGCTGGGATGTATAGGCAGGGCATCACCAGCAGGAAAAGGAGGTCATAATTCCGCTATACAAGACACTAGTGAGGCCCCACCTGGAGTACAGTGTACAGTTCTGGAGACCATACCTACGTAAGGACATAGACAGGGTAGAGAAGGTTCAGAGGAGGGCAACAAAGATGGTGCATGGATTGCATCACAAGTCCTATGAAGACAGGTTGAAGGAACTGAACATGTACTCCCTGGATGAGAGGAGGGAGAGAGGGGATATGATAGAGACATACAAGTATCTTACAGGGAGGAACAGGGTGCAGGAAAACACTATTTTTAAGCGAAAAAGATGTTTCAGGACTAGAGGCATGGGATGAAGTTGGAGGAAGGACGATTCAGAGGAAACATGAGAAGAATTTCTTCACAGAACGGTGGTGGACAAGTGGAACACCCTGCAGAGGAAGTGGTGGGGCTGAAACAATCACGGATTTAAAATGCATGGATAGACATAAAGGAATTCTAGAGGTCAGGGGTAAGGGAAATAGACTTCTAGGAAAACAAACTGAACTTACAAGCTCAAATGGGCAGACTAGGTGGGCCATAGGCCCTTATCTGCCGACACTGTCTATGTATCTATGTATTTATAAAAGCCTACACACACACACACACACACACACACACACACAGTGTGTGTTTAAACATATTTACAATGCTTTCTTATAAATAAGATTGGGGCATTAAACTTGCACACGACTTATCGTGCCGCCTGAGTGTTTGGCACCTTTTTGAGCAACTTAAGAACTTCACCATTAACAAAACATGTGGTGGCATGTGTAACTATTGTTAACTTTATTTCCAAAAGAAAACGCGATCCACAGACCTGTAAGAAATAAAGGCATGAACTGAGAAATACAGTTTTGACTTTGTCATGATGTCAGGGTTCGAACATTATTAAATGTCTAAGGCTGTTGCTGCCCACTTTGTGACTTAGATGATGTCGGCCAGGGATTATTAAATATCTGATTTCGAGAACCGACTTGGTTAATGTTTTGTGGTTTACTTTAAATATCCAGGCGTGCAGCTGATTTGTGACTCGGCCAGATTAATGGGGAATTAAAATATACTACTACAGGCAAAAAATAATGGATGCATACTCTAGTCCTTTTCCTGAACATGTGCAATGATAAACTACAGCACCAGTAACAAAAATATAAATAAATAAACAGTTTAATACGAAAGCGTCTGGCACTAACAGACAATAATACATTTTGAAAGATTCAATAAAACAGTATTTAGGCGATTATATTATTAAACTGTGCTAGGTTGTTGCGCTTTCTTTTTCAGGGAACTGCAAGTTCCTTGAACTGCAGCATTCAATTCTACCTTGGCAGGAAAACTGGCACATGTGGATTTTATTTGCTGTCTTTTAAGTCATTGCATGGCACAAGCTCGTATCCATATGTACAATTTTAGGTCATCTCATATAGACACACCATTGTTGCAGGAAATATCGTTATACCACTTGGTCCAATACTAAAAAAAAAGAGTTTCTGCAAAAGCTAGCATGGGAGGCAGAGGGTTCTCTTTTTCAAAGACACTGGATTTAGAACAGGTATTTAAATTTGGAGTGCACTAAATGTATTTTATAGAAATGTGTTCAACGTTTTCATCCTAATTATTTGTTATTTGGAATAACATTTAATCAGATAGTTTTTTGTTACTAATCATGCATGTCTAATATCCTTAGATTCACTTATGTGTGTTTTTAATTACCTCAGATATTTTAAACAGCTTTTAATACTAGATTTTTTTCATTCATGATTTATACTTTTGTCCACCACTAGTACATTTTTAATTTCTCTTTCCTTGATGTTTCATTTTGACTATACACACTTTCATACTGTGGCTGCGTTAAGATGGTGGAGAACACATTTCTGATGGTAAACGTGGTAATACAGAAGTAAATTCAAGATTCAAAACCAAATATGTCAGTTCAGGAATGAAACAAAATGAAGTGAAAACGGGTATATTTATCTTATTGTCATAAATACATTATTGAAAAGATATATATATATATATATATATATATAAGAGAGAGAGAGAGAGAGAGAGAGATAATGCTGCTATTTCTTGGGTGGCCATGTGACTATCCTGTGTTGATGTCTGTGACATTTTCATTGTTAATTTCATTTTATTTGTTAAGGGAGTAGGTCTATGTAAGTTATATATAATGAAAGAATGAATTGTTTGAAATAATATGTCATAGTGCATTTTTTAATAAAGCAGTGGACTGACTCATTTCACCACTCAAATTTATTTTAAGTTGAGACAGTCAAGGAGGAAACACGTTCTCTCTCTCTCTCTCTCTCTCATTAGTAGATGCATATGGTAGTCTTCTTTGTCTAGTACTACAACCTTTCTTGATGGAGGGGTCAATTTTCAAAATGTTGTTCCTCTATTTTCCATTAAGACCCATTTCAGAAAAACAGGGACAAAACAGACAAAATGAAGTAGCTCATGCCTTTGCTATTTATGATGTAGGTAACTGTATTTGCAATATAACTTTTTAGCAGAGTTTAATCAACATTCATGTGCCGAGATTTATATTTCTGTCATGGTTAGCAGCCCCTTGCCACATCAGGCTGATTCCTTGGGTTAGGTGAGGTGGGCACTGCTGGTTCCCCCCAACGAAGCTGGATTTTTTTTTTTTTGCATTTGTGATGAAAGTAGTCGAACGCGATGCAGATGCCCTCTCTCTCCATATTTGCAGGTCATTTCCTTGTCTGTGTCATTCCATTTTCTTGCTCTACCCTTCTCTCAGACTGTCAGGACTAGTTAGCAGGCACCAGGTGCGGTGAGTTGAAAGGCAGCCTCCCGGAGAAGGAGCAGCTCCAGTAGTAGCTCTGCCCCACCTGCCCCACCTCGAGCCCTGGGCAATAGGCAGCCCTGATCCAGGGAGGGCAGGGGAGAGGGATCCTGGGAACTACAAGTAAGGAATGAGAACAAGAATCAGCAGGGTAACATGAGAGCTCCCACAAAACCTAACAGGCTCTGCCGATCTGCTGTACTATTGCAATTTTGGACAAAGTTTCCCACTGCAGATCTGATCTGAATTTTTCCCTTGGTATGCCTCTAGGCTGATCTCACTGCCCACAAATTAACATTTGCATTTTTGTGAACAATTACAATAAATAAATTATTCCTCTCCTTGTTGCCAATTTTTGCATTTGAAGTCAAGTACCAGTTCTAGTTGATAACCCTCCTCCATTCTAAAATCCCAAATAGCATCAGTCAGTAAAACTGCATATGTGAAGTGCTTTTTAACTGCCAGTCCCTGCCTGTACAAACCGATGTTCCACCTAGCACCACATAATAAACCACTCTGCTGATTCTTTACTTTGTAAATGGCTTTCAGACAGGTGGATATGCCAGAGTACTGCATGCTGCATTCAGAAACAAGCTAACTAACTAGCTAACTAGTTAACTAACTAACTAACTGGGGGTTCATAACTCAAAGTTTCCCGTAGTGAGGAGTATGCAGTTATATTGTGCATAGTATATGCATATTCAATGTGTGAATGTCCTACGCATGCTTTTGTTTACAAAACTGCTACACACCTTATAAGAGTACCTTTTATAGGAGGTCTGAGACACTGCACATTTAATCTAATATAAGGAAATATTTTTCAGAGCTTCATAGACATGTATCGGCAGAAAAGGACATTCCTGGCCCATCTAGTCTGCCCATTTTAAATATAAATATATATATTGTAATATATATATATTTAAATATATAATTCTTGAGTCAGGAATATAAATGGCTTTGTGCATTAATGTGTAGCTGTGGAACATGTTAGCAAATAAGATTTGCTGTCTTTTGCTAAAAGAGATTTCCATCAACATGTTTTTCTTAACATACTTTTCAGCTATCTATTCCCATGACACAAACTAATCTGTAACTAAATTACATCAGACAATCACCCCATGTCCTTTGAAATGCAAGGATGTATTATGAAAAAAAGTTTCACAGAACATCTGAAACTCACACTTGTTTTACAGGGCAGATGCAACATTAAATCAGCATGCTACTTAAAAGGATTTAATGTAAAATGTGAAGGGTCACCCTTTATACAAGATGTTATGTTGGTATGGAAATGATCTGAGTGAGAAGAATGTCATTCAGCAATTTATTTTTTGCTAGTTGCCGAAGGACCTGTGAAATTTTAAGCAGGAAAATATTATCTACCAGCGATGTTTTGTATGATTGTTCTATGTGTATTCTTTTATCTACCAGCGATGTTTTGTATGATTGTTCAATGTGTATTCTTATGTCACTGACAACCTGGTAATAGGGCATCAGGTCCTAAGCCTTTAATCCATTTAAAAAATAAAAATGTTTACTGCCACTACTACATGTTCAGACTATCATCCTTAAAATGGGACTTAAGCCAGTGTTGAAGGTGTAATAAATGAAAATACCTACATAGGTCAAGAACCTAGTCCAGTGAAAACGCTGACAGGAGGATTATGTAGGAAGTTATTGGCTAGCAATCATTTCAATATAATAATTATGATATATATATATATATATAATACAGTCAATGCCTCTAAAATAAATACAACAGCATAACGTTTTATAGACCACTACACATTGAAAGTAAATATGAAAATTAATGTATCTCAAGAAAGTGAACATGACAGCATGTATGAATCAAAGTTCTACAACTGACAATTTTAACTGTGGAAGACAAGTACTGAGTAATAGAAACATAGAAGTTGATGGCAGATAAGGACTAGAAGGCCCATCCAGTTTGCCCATTTTTTTCTACCTTATGAATGTGCCATATGCCTTTGCTCTGTCAATGGCCTGTCTATTCATGCTCATCTGTATTGCCCCCTTACACCTATCCCATGCCTGTTTGAAGTCCTGCACTGTATTCATATCCACAGCTTCCTGAGGTAGGCTGTTCCATGCATACACCACCTTTCTGCAAAAAGAACCTCCTCACATTACCTTATAATCGGCCTCCTCTAATCCCATGCTGTGTCCTCTTGTCTTGCTAGTTTTCTATATTGAAACATGTT
This sequence comes from Neoceratodus forsteri, assembly GCA_016271365.2. Lineage (NCBI taxonomy): Eukaryota > Metazoa > Chordata > Ceratodontiformes > Ceratodontidae > Neoceratodus > Neoceratodus forsteri. The sequence goes on from CM028129.1 coordinate 7,834,164, forward strand.
AGACTCTTTCACCTTGTTAATGCCCTTAAGGTGTTTGAATGTTTCGATCATATCACCTCTTCCTCCTTTGCTCTAGGGTATACATATAATGTGATCTGTTTCCCCATATTAGTAGGGAAGTAAATATTATGGACAAATAAAGCATATGGTAAATGGAATGACTGCTGTTTCACACAGAGCACCACATGATAAACTGAAATTAGAAAAAATATTATTTCATTTTATCGCAAAATGTGTCAGTTTTAGTTTACTATCCTATTGGAGACGTTGTTGTTTCCAATTTTAAAATTAACCTTCAGCTTATCCACAAGGTGCAAGCATAAATATCCACCAATTAAGGCACCTTGTAAAATATTTTAGATTATAGCCGACTCCTATTTTTATCTTTGCAAAAAATTTTTCCAGGCATATTTATTTTGCATATATTGTCAGAGTGTATAGCTGGCAAAACACTTTTGTCTCTTGCATGCTGTACATTATAAATGTGCCCTTTTCAGAATACATACTATATTTAGAGAACAAAAACACAAGGTTTACCTACTATGGCGATCTCTCTCTCTCTCTCTGTCTCTCTGACTCTCTGTGTCTCTCACTGTCTCTGTCTCTCTCTGCTTCTCTGTCACACACACACACACACACACCATCATGTTGCAAGGGGCTGAGAGAGAGAGAAACAGAAAACAGTTCAAAGCATTACCTTACAGAAACAGAAAACAGTTCAAAGCATTATCTACCTCAGTAGTGGCAAGATTATGGAGGCACTCTTAAGGAAAGGATAGTGCAACACCTGGAATCCATAGGAGCACAGGATCCAAGACAGCATGGGTTTACAAAGGAAGGTCTTGTCAAACTAATCTCATAGATTTCTTTGACTGGGTAACCAGAGTGGTGGACCAAGGGGAGCAGTTGATGTCGCTTACCTTGACTTCAGCAAAGCTTTTGACACTGTTCCACATAGAAGATTGATAAATAAGCTGGTAGGCTCGGGTGGGTCAGAAGTTGGTCAACTGGGTGGCAAACTGTGTGACAGGCAGAAAACAGAGAGGGTGGTAAATGGTATACAGTCAGAAGAGATGCAAGTCACAAGTGGGTACCTAGGGATCAGTCCTGGGCCAGTCCTCTTCAACATCTTCATTAGTGACCTTGAAGATGGACTAGAGGGTAAGGCTTGTCTGTTTGCAGATGACACCAAGATCTGCCACAGAGTAGATGATCCAGATGGGGTGGGCAGAATGAGAAGAGATCTGGATAAACTAGCAGAATGGTCAGAAGAGTGGCAACTGGATTTAATGCAAAGAAGTGCAAAATCATGCACATAGGGAAGAGAAACCCTGAAGTCACCTATAGGCTGGGAGGAGTTGCTAGCAGTCACAAAGGAAGAAAGAGACTTGGGCATCATCATCACTGATGACCTGAAATCATCCAAGCAGACCTCTAAAGCAGTAGGTAAGGCTAGGGGGTGTTAGGTGTCTTAGTAGGGTATCACAAGTCGTAAGAGGGAGGTAATAATCCTCTGTACAAGACACTGGTTAGGCCCCATCTGGAGTACTGGCAGTATTGGAGGCCACCCTCACAAGGACATTAACCAAATTGAGGCAGTCCAGAGAAGGGCAACCAAAATGGTGCAGGGACTGCATCAGAAGACAGATGAGGACAGATTAACGGAGCTCAATATGTATACCCTTGAGCAAAGTAGGAAGAGAGGTGATATGATCGAGGCATTCAAACACCTTAAGGGCATAAACAAGGTGAAAGAGTCTAACATGTTTAAATATAAGAAAAATAGCAGAACAAGAGGACACAGCATGAGATTAGAGGGAGGCTGATTAAGGAGGAATGTGAGGAAATTTTTCACAGAAAGGGTGGTGGATGCATGGAATGGCTTACCACAAGAAGTGGTGGCTATGAATACAGTGCAGGGCTTCAAACAGGCATGGGATAGGCATAGGAGCAATACAAATGACTATGAATAGATAGGCCACTGACAGAGCAAAGGCTGATGGCACATTTATAAGGTAGAAAGAAATGGGCAGACTGGATGGGCTTAGCGGTCCTTATTCGTCACAACTTCTATGTTTCTATGTTTCTATTCCTTTCTGAATGGACCTGAAGTTTACAATACAGATTATTTTAGTGTTCCTTCCCATTAGGCAGTGATGCACACTTAACAAATGAATAGCAGTTGAGGATTTCACAGTTTATGATAGCAAATGTTTTTTTCCCCTGTGTGTTTTGTTACAATGACATGACAGACGGCTGCAAATAACAGCTTTGTTACATCACAGTTAACTGACTCAAATAAAATAAATGACCACTCCATCATAGGAGTCTAGCTATTTCACTACTTGCAAAACTTCTACGCTCAGTGCTGCACATTAGGGTACATGCTAAATAATGACCTTGGACCAAAATGGATTTCATCAGATAAATAGATAGACTTGGTATTTAACAACCAGGGCCCTGACATTTATTAAGTATATATTTGGGAAATTGTTTAACCAGAAAGAATATAAACCACAACTTGCTTCCAGATGCAACCTGACAGCACAAGGATGTTAAGTGACTTGTTCAGGGTCACACAGTATGCAAGAAGGAGATAATGAGATTCAAACTGACCTCCAGGTTTGCAGCTCTCTGCTCTTAACCACTATGCTGTACTGCCTCCTATTTCATTTGTACCTTCAAAGTGGCCATTGTGAGAACAGTTCAAGCAACCCATATTAGGCATGCTTATATTGTTTAATTTTCTTTCTACTACCATGCCATGGTTTTCTATTTTAATAGACAAAAAAGTCAAGACATGAAAACAGCAATGCTGTCATTTTTGCATTACTCTAAAACACAGTATGATACCTGCAGTTTACCATTGGCAGAAACAGTCTGTTAGCTTTAGTAGCTCTTGTATGTTCATGCATGCACACATTGTGTATTCACAATAATGAGGCTGAGAAACATATAAGTCACAACATAGTCTGATACAATGACATGTTGCTAATTGTCTTACTTACCTCTACTGTCACTATGTCCTGTGCGAAGACATGTCTGTCCTACTAATGTTGCACCCCCTCCATACTGTCCTTGTATACCTCCTTCAATACATTGTTTAATACATATAAAATACATTAATCAAAACCATTACAGTACATGGCAGCACTTCTGTGATTGTCATGTCTTCCTGACTTACTAATACTATTCATGTTTTGCACTAGGCTAAGACAGAGAGACCCCCCTGCTGTGTTTCAAATGTAGACCTCAAGAGATCCATCAGGAGATAGAAACACTGTAGCCATAGACCGCCTGTCTGATAGCATGTCATAAAACGTACAAAGTATCACTTTCTGCTGCTTTCCAATGCTACAAAGTGCTCTATAGTAATAACGAGTTTACAGATGAGACACATCAAAGTGCAGCACTGGTCTCAAACCTATTTACAAACTTAGACATCCAGAAGGAGAAAAGGAAATACGCTGCCCTAAATCACAGGGCTGCTCAACCCAAAAATAGAGCTTCAGCTTCAGTGCTCTTAATTAATAAATACTACTCCCTACTGTAATATAGAGCAAATTCACAAGTGGTCAAATGGTCAGGAACCCCCAGAAAAAAACTTTCCATAGCACTTTAAATAATGCAAAATAATTTATTTTCCACAACTTAACTACAATTTGCAATAAAGTGCTTACACCAATTGAATGTCATACAAAAGTACAGTTTCCTACCATACATATGCCCCGCCTGAGTCCAGGGCACCTAGGCACAAGCCGTACTACTAGCCCCTGCACTTCGCCGCTGCAGCTTCCTGAGGGGGTGCGATTCTATATCCCCTTCATTCTTCAATACTCAAAGTGCATGTGCAACATAATTAGAAAATCCTAAAATTTAACAACTACCTTAATCATTTAAATGCAACTAAATTTATCAACAAAGCGGCCATTAAAGCATGTTCCATTTATATGTTAAACATTTCTATTGCAAATAAATTTAAACATTGCTCAAAGTTCTAAAAGAATAGACTGTTCACATTAAATGTATTCACAGCATATGCAGTTCAACAACCTGTGCCCTGCTATATATAATTGCATTATAATTACGGGAGCGCTTTTTCCCATAGGAAACCCAGTTATAATTTGCCGTTATAACCAGCTCGGCTGGTTATAACAGCAAACACCTCGAGTTTCCTTGGAACAGCCATCCCTCAGTCGCTGTTCTCCAACGTTCACTTTCTGTGACGGAATCCCATGAAGCACACTTCCTGGTCCCTCATATTCGGAAACAAACTTTCTACAAAAAAAAACCTCTCTTCCTCAAGTAAACCACTTAAAAAGGGAAACAAATAAGTAGTTTCCCCATCAGCCTGACACCACAGCCGAGTTTGTGTCACAGACTGCCCTTGTGAAGCCCGGAAGGACGCTGCAACCGCCGCTCAGCGGTAAGTTTATATTAAAACTAAAATCTAACTTTCTACAAATTTTTTTAAATAAAATAGCCTCTTCCTTTTTTCTCCAACAAGTGCAGCTGTATAATTAGGAAGACTGCAGACCATGCAAAATCATGACTGGTCCGCAGCTTCCTGAACACTAATCTTTAGCTTATTTAATTTTTTATAATTGCTGAGGTGAAAAAGCGCACTCCTGCAATTATAAAAAATAAAATATGAGGTGGTGTGTTTAACAGATTTCACACACCCTCGTTGTGGGATGCTTTTATAAACCCTCGGGCTTTGCCTCGGGGTTTATGTAGCATCCACAACTCGGAGTAGTGTAAATCTCGTAATACACCACCCCTATAATATTCTCTATGTTATACACTTTAGGTTCACAATGTGTATATAAAATATATATGTGTAACAAAACGTCCCGTTCGATATAGCCTCTTACAAAAATGCAGTACCATGCCATATCAACCATTTAAATAAGCAGCTATGTTAATTCTATTGTTCCTAATTCTAAAACAAATACTAAACTCCAAATGCAGGTATCAAAACTGCCACTCAATTCAATTTAATTTACTGATGTTCACCCCTGAATGGGCTCGCCCATAACAGAGTCAGACTGCATTCATTATTGATGCTGTTTACTCACTAAAACGAGTCGCATGCAAATCTGATCAATTTATTTGCAGCCCATAATTAAGGCTTCAAATTCATATTTCTTGTTCTTGACAGCAAAAGAAAAAACTAAGAACAAGGATAGCCAAAAGTAATACATGATTAACATAAAGTGATTTGATCCAATGTTCAGTATTTCTTGCACTTTAAATGTTATGCTTCAGTTCTACATTAAATTGTATGTGATTGATTGAAAAGAAAAACAGAAATGTTTTTCCCCAATTGTTTAACCAGGAGAGACACACTAAGCTGAAAATTTGTTTACAGGTGTGACCTGGGAGCACAGGAAAGTTAAGTGACTTGCTCAGGGTCACACAGTATGCAAGTGGGGGCTGTGGGATTCAAAGCCATGTCTCCAGATTTGCAGCTGAGATTTAAACCACTGTGCTATACTGCCTCCAATATAAACTATTTATTTGTATATTTGGCAGTTCAGTTAATTGTCCAGCAATTTTAGCATAATCGAACACTATACCTTGAATAGTAACAGAGCCACACTATACCCTAGCAACTTTGCGCTTTGATGGCAGATCAATAAATATAAATTTGAAGCCTTAATTATGGGCTGAATATGAATTTGGTAAAAGTGCATGTGATTCATTTTAGCAGTAAATACTGTCAATAACGAGTGCAGTCTGATTGTGTCATGGGTGAGCCCATTCACTGACGCACATTAGTAAATTGAATTGAGTGGCACTTATAATACTATACCCTGAACTTGGAGTTTAGTATTGATTTTAGAATTAGAAACAATAGAACTAACATAGCTGCTTATTTAAATACATTGATATGGCATGGTACTGCATTTTCTAAGAATGCTATATTACATGGGATGTCTTCTAACAGATATATATTTTATATACACATTGTGAACCTAAATTGTATAACAATGTAATCATACATATAGTTGAGCATAGGTTCTTGAACTGCATATGCTGTGAATACATTTAATGTAAACAGTCTATTCTTTTAGAACATGGAGCAATGTTTAACTTAATTTACAATATAAATGTTTAACATGGTTTTACCAAGTAAATACCACCAATAATGAGTGCAGTCTGACTCTGTTATTCACGCTTCACATGCAGGTATTAGAGGAATGGGTTGACAGCTGATCTCTTACTATACCTGCACACTGAAGCAGACTTAGATAGGCCAGGTGAGCTGTTTCTGCTGACACATTCATAGGTTTGTATGTTCACCATACTGCAATAAATATTCCTATATGGTATTACTACATTCTTAACATTACTATCCTTATCATACCTCTGCATTCCTATGCTTTCTATTGCAAGCCCTGCTCTGCAAACCTTCCTTTTCCCCTCATAAGTACCCTTCCACTCTTCCCCTCAGTTGTTACTATCTCCCTCACCTATGAACACCCGAAACTGTCTGCCATAACACAAGCCCCCACACACACACCTTTCACTCTCTGCAAGGTGGGGGTGGCAGTTAACATTACTACAATATCTCACTGCCATTCCTATTATGCATCTGTCAATCCTACACTACCACTGCAATACCAGCAAGAAAACATTTGACATTGACAAATGTTTGTTTTTACTACTATGGAAATCTCTCTGTCTCTGTCTCTGTCTCTGTCTCTGTCTCTGTCTCTGTCTCTGTCTCTGTCTCTGTCTCTGTCTCTGTCTCTGTCTCTGTCTCTGTCTCTGTCTCTGTCTCTCTGTCTCTGTCTCTGTCTCTGTCTCTGTCTCTGTCTCTGTCTCTGTCTCTGTCTCTGTCTCTGTCTCTGTCTCTCTCTCTGTCTCTGTCTCTGTCTCTGTCTCTGTCTCTGTCTCTGTCTCTGTCTCTGTCTCTGTCTCTGTCTCTGTCTCTGTCTCTGTCTCTGTCTCTGTCTCTGTCTCTGTCTCTGTCTCTGTCTCTGTCTCTGTCTCTCTCTCTCTCTGTCTCTCTCTGTCTCTGTCTCTGTCTCTGTCTCTGTCTCTGTCTCTGTCTCTGTCTCTGTCTCTCTCTCTGTCTCTGTCTCTCTCTCTGTCTGTCTCTGTCTCTGTCTCTCTCTCTCTCTCTCTCTCTCTCTCTCTCTCTCTCTCTCTCCCTCCCTCTCCCCCCATCATGTTGCAAGGAGGCTGAGAGAGAGAAACAGAGAGAAGTTCAATGCATTCCATTCTGAATGGACCTGAAGTTTACAGTAGAGATTATCTTAATGTTCCTTCCTATTAGGTCAGTGATGCACATTTAACAAATGAATATCAGTTGAGGATTTCACACTTTATGGTAACAAATGTTTTTTCTTCCCCCCTGTCCAGTGATGTGAAGGACACCTGCAAATAACAGCTTTGTTACATCACAGTTACCTGACTCAATTACAGTAAATGACCAGACCACCATAGCAGTCTAGCTATTCCACTACTTGCAAACTTCTATGCTCAGTGCTCCACATTAGGGTACATGCTAAATAATGATCTAGAACCAAACTGGGTTTCATTTGACAAATTTATTTATTTATTTAAATCTAGGATTACAATTACATTTGAGCCAAGGCTCTTTTACAAAGGTTCCACATCAGGAGAGTACATACATGTTAAACATGTTAAACAAGGGCATACAACATTAAAGAGAGCATACAACCATATTCATCAGTTCAGATATGGCATCACAGTAAATAGAATACATGAATAACATATACAAAGAATCATTTCAGAAACCTAGAAGAAATCAGGGAGGAAGGGTTAGAGGATAGGGGGTGACAGCCAAAAAGACTAAAAAGGCTAAAGATAAAAAATAGATAGACTTGGTATTTAAGAACCAGGGCCCTGCCATTCTTAAAGTTTATATTTGGGAAATTGTTTAACCAGAAAAGGTACACCAAACCAGAACTTGCTTCCAGATGCAACCTGACAGCACAAGGAAGTTAAGTGACTTGCTCAGGATCACACAGAATGCAAGAAGGAGCTAATGGATTCAAACTGACCTCTCCAGGTCTGCAGCTCACTGCCCTTAACCACTATGCTATACTGCCTCCTATTTCATTTGGACCTTCAAGTGGCCATTGTGAGAACTCTGCAAGCAACCCATATTAGGAATGCTTTATATTTGTAACCCCTACAAATAGGGGTTCCTAAAAACCTTCCCAGGGCTTGCCTAAAGGCTCCCTGTTTAACTGGTGTTTGGCAAAATGCCATTGGTTGTGAGTGCTTTTAAAAGCCTCCTGTACTGTCCCTTTAAGACTTGCCTGCTTGCAGGCTCCAGTGAGTTGCATAGAAGGGGGGACGGGGTTTCCCTGCTTGAATCCCACCAGAGCTGCAGTGGAAGTGCTCCCATCTGTAGTCGCTATAAGTGCCTAAGGGAGCTTTCTTGATAGATGTGGTTGTTTGGCTATAATTAAAGTATTAGTGGAATTGCAGCTTGTCTAACCTACCTTCTTTGCAGTGTGGACTTTGTGTATTTGGCCCCTCCATTTTGGACCTGGGTGGTTGAACTGGGCCAATAGAGCAAGAGGGAGCATTAAAATGGAGACTATTTGAGCCAGCCAGCATCAGGACTCGTTTTGGAGATGGCTGGCTATAGGGGATACAGGTAGTAATTCTAGGACACGGAGTTCTGGACTACAGTGCCTTTTTGCACCAATGGGGGTGAACTTAGTGACTGGCATCAGCAGCCCACCAATGGGATTGGGTGGCACCGAACTGAGAGACTTGCCCATACTGCCAAGGGGCAGAGTCATTGTGGCTGTAAATGAGGAAGGAGCTCTGGGCTCCTCGCTGTTGAGCTTTCGCGTGGGAAGCTTGTGTGAAGGCCAGACTATGGCGGTTTAAACGCCAGCCAGTGTCAGACTAAATCCACTAGGCAGTGGTCAGAGGAGGCTGTGCAAAAGTGCAGCTACCTACCAGGCTCACCCTGTGAGGACTGGAGAATCTGCTTCAATCGTGCTCAATCTGTCAGGATAAGTGAAGCTGCTTCGTTTGGCCTAGTGTGTGCAGTGAAAGCAATCAGGAAGTATTCAGCAGCTGCCTGATATGGTACCCCTCTGCACTGCATATAAATGTGTGGAGAAGTGTTTGAAGTCCAGGCTGGGTCCTGTGATTGGTGCAAGAGCGCTCTGTGTACTGGAGTTGTGAGTACTAAATCAGGGTAGCTCCCTGTCAAATGGTTCTAGTGGGAGCAGGACTTTCTGGGTTCTATACTGGTGACACTAACTGAGCCCACTGGCTCTATTTAATCTTCATAGGAATCAAATGTTCAGCTTGTGTCAGGGCCCCAACCAGCTGCATCGAGGGACTAGCCTTTACGGCTTGGGTACCCAGTGACAGTGGCTTGTAGGTTAGGCCTGTACACAGAGCCCTAGGTAGATACTCATATATTATAGTGGTAAGCTAATTGACCTGATCACCTCCCATCCTTGTTACTTCCCCCTAAATAAATCAGATTGATCATTTTGCAAAGATACACTGGCTAGTGTGTGTGTTAATGGTGAATTACTATACAGTGATTATTGTGTAACAGCAACTTACTTTTCAGGGGGTCCCCGGAGCAAGATGATTGGTTTGAGCTGGGGGGTAAGTGTATATGGTAAGGACACTGTGATTGAGTTGTGTAGGCCACTAATGGGAAGAAAGGGGGGTTGCAGCAACCCAGAGGGCTGTGACCAAGTCATAATTGACTGTTCTAACCCCGACCTCTGGGTGGAGGCACCCGCCAATGGATCCAGGCCCCTCACCCTGTTACAGTCAGAGCAGGCAGGGGTAGTAGCCCTTGGGTTAGTGCCCCCTTGGGGTTACATATTGTTTAATTTTCTTTCTACTACCGTGCCATGCTTTTCTAATTTTGTTAAAAATGACAAAAAAGAGTCAAGACATGAAAACAGCAATGATGTCATTTTTTCCATTACTCTAAAATGCAGTAGGTTACCTGCAGTTTACCAGTGGAGAAACAGTCTGTTAGCTTTAGCAGCTCTTTGTATGTTCATGCATACACACATTGTGTATTCACAATAATGAAACTGAGAAACATATAAGCCACAATATAGTCTGATAATATGACATGTTGCTATTGTCTTACTTACCTCTACTGTCACTATATCCTGTGCAAGACATGTCTGTCCTACTAACGTTGCATCACTCCACACTGTCATTGTAGACCTCCTTCAATACTTTGTTCAATAGATATAAAATACATTAATCAAAACCATTACAGTACATGGCAGCACTTCTGTGATTGTCATGTCTTCTGACTTTAATGCTATTCATGTTTTGCACTAGGCTAAGACAGAGAGACCCCTGCTGTGTTTCAAATGCAGACCTCAAGAGATCCAACAGGAGATAGAAACACTGTAGCTATAGACTGTCTGTCTGACAGCATGTCATAAAACATACAAAATATCAATTTCTGCAGCTTTTCAATGCTGCAAAGTGCTCTATAGCAATAACAAGTCTACAGATAAGACACATCAAAGTACAGCACTGTTCTCAAACCATATTTACAAACTTAGAAATCCAAAAAGAGAAAAGGAAATCCGCTACCCTAAATTGCAGGGCTGCTCAGCCACAAAAAAGAGCTTCAGCTTCAGTGTTTTTTATTAATAAATACTACTGCCAACTGTCTTAATGGTGAGCAAATTCATGCGGTCAAATGGTAGGGGGGAAAATCCAGAAAAAAACATTCCATAGCACTTTAAATAATGCAAAAATGATTTATTTTCCATGACTTAACTACAAATTGCAATAAAGTGCTTACACCAATTCAATCTAATGCAAAATCTGAGTCTCCTACCATACATACAGTATGCCCTGCCTCAGTCCAGGGCATCTAGTCACTAGCCGCACTACTAGCCCCTGCGCTCACCGCTACGGCTTCCTGAGGGGCTACGATTCCATATCCCTTCATTCTTCAATACTCAAAGGGCATGCAACATAATTAGAAAATCCTAAAATGTAACAACTGCCTTAATCACTTAAATGTAACTAAATTTATCAACAAAGTGGTCATTAAAGCTTATGTTCCATTTATATGTAAAACATATCTATTGCAAATAAATTTAAACATTGCTCAAAGTTCTAAAATAATAGATTGTTCACATTAAACGTATTCACAGCATATGTAATTCAAGAACCTATGCCCTGCTATATGTATGATTGCATTGTTACACACTTTAGGTTCACAATATAAAAATATATATGTGTAACAAGACGTCCCATTCAGTATGGCCTCTTACAAAAATGCAATGCCATGCCATATCAATCCATTTAAATAAGCAGCTATGTTAATTCTATTGTTCCTAATTCTAAAACAAATACTAAACTCCAAATTCACAGTATCATAGTATAACTGCCACTCAATTCAATTTAATATACTAATGTCCACCACTGAATGGGCTCGCCCATAGCAGAGTCAGACTGCGCTCATTATTGGTGCTGTTTACTCACTAAAACGAGTCACATGCAAATCTGATCCAATTCATCTGCAGCCCATAATTAAGGCTTCAAATTCATGTTTATCGATCTTGACAGCAAAAGAAAAAAACTCAGAACAAGGACAGCCAGAAGTAATACAGGATAAGAATAAAGCAATTTGATCCAATGTTCAGTATTTCTTGCATTTTAAATGTTATGCTTCAGTTCTACATTACATTGTATGTGATTGATTGAAAAGAAAAACAAAATGATTTCTCAACAACGAAACACAAGTGGATGGTATGATTGCTGTTTGCAAAAATTGTGACTCACTTTTCACATTCAACCAAGGCTATCACGGACATTGTCCAAACTGCAAAAACCACAAGCTGCTACAGCAAAAGCTGATTCAAAATGTTTCCACTCGTTGGAACTCAACGCTTTATATGCTGCAGTGCCTTTTGAGCAAAAGCAAGCTGTACATGAGTACTGCTCCAGTTACATTATTGGAGATGGCATTATGCTGTCTGTGCTGCAGTGGAAATTAATGGAGACAGTGTGCTGTATCCTAGCTCCTTTGAGACAGCTACAAGGGACATGTCTTCTGAAGGCATCTGTGAGTCAGGTTATCCCACTCATAATGCTCATTTCACATCATCTTAGTGTTCTAAATCTAGAAATAGAAAAAGACAGATCTGAAGCGCAGACAACATGTCGCCTGTATCATGGGAATCTCGTAAAGAGAATGAGCGAGCGCTTCAAAACCAATGACAAATTAGTTGCAATGATGAAATCAAAACACTACATCCTTGCAACTCTCTTAGATCCCAGGTTCAAGGCTATACATCTTCCAAAAACAGATGATATAGAGCAGTACAAATGTATGTTGCTAGATGAGCTGCAGCACTCACAGGAGTCAAACACAGACACGCACAGTACCCTCAGGTTGTCATCCCCACAACATGCAGGTTCATCTTCACTAAGGGATACAGAACTGGAAAAGTCACCAAACATTAACAGTAGTTGTTCCACAACTGCCACTTCTTCAACCCTTAGTAGCAAGCTAAATTTGTGGCAAAACCTTTCCCAAATTGCTGCCGTATCAGCTTCTGCTGAGTCCTCTTCTGAGCAGTCTCTGTCCATCATGGTAGACAGTTACCTGTAAGAACTGCCTATTCCTATTGATGCATGCCCTTTTGAATACTGGAGATCAAAAAAGTCAATTTGGACAGAGCTGTATGATGAAGCCTGTAAATATCTTGGTTGTCTCTTCAGAATGCATGTTTAGTACAGCTGGCAATATTGTGACAGACACCAGAAATAGGTTGCTGCCAGAAAATGTACACACGTTAACTTTTATTAAAGTTAATAAGTCAAGATTTTCGTATCCCTTTTTTGCTGCCAGATTTCCATGATTCTATTATTGGGTTTGGAGACCACTAGAGCACCAGAGATATTCAGTATTTCAAGCACATCAGGATAGTGAGCGGGGGTTGGGAGACCACTAGATGCCTATGAATGCCCACTTCCCATGTCTGATGTTCTGACCACAGGTCTCCATTATGGCCACAATGTCCAGGCCCTCATCCACTATTATGGCTTCCAAGTTCACCATTCATTTCACAAACTCCTAGCATTTGCTGACAATCCTTTAAACCATCTATCCCCTCCTCCCTGCCATCTCCTTCTCACTTCCCTACCTACCCCATTATGCAGGGGAGAGCTAGCGGCTATTCCTCTACCTGTAAACCCCTTCCTCTTCCTAGCCTCATGCTCCCCATACCAGTTTAAACCCCGCTTAAAACCTTGTCTTTATAACCTTGTAGACACCCCTCAGTGCTCTTGCCCTCTCATCGAGATGTATCCTCTCCTTTCCATATAAGTCCTCATCATCCCATATGCCCTCCCCATAGGGGCAAATCCTTCATTCCTACGATTCCCTGAGCCAGTCATTGAACTATCTAATTCACTGTTGTCTAGCTGTGCTGGCACGGGGACTGGCAAGATTTCTGAGAATGCCAAGGATCTTGCCTCCTCCTTGATATCTTGCCAGTGTCCTAAACCTTCCTTGAACCTCCTCCACTTCATTGCTCACCAGATCATTTGTTCTCAAATAAATGACTAGGTGCGAGTTTCCTCCACCACCCTTGCATACTCCTGGATTGTTTGCATCACCCGCCTGCCTCCATCCTGCTTCACAAAAACTGACCTCCACCTGTAGGTAGCCCCTTCCTGAACCAATGTATCCCTTTAATAATCAAGTCCCCAAAGACCATGATCTTATCTCCTCCCTGCCTAGCTATTGAATCATGGCACATCTACCTCCCTCCCTATTCCCCTATTAGCACCACCTGATCTGCACTCCCTGCTTGCCCCCCCGCTGTCCCCTACTTCCTCTCCTTCTCCTCTCTTCATCTAATGATTCTGACTTTTTCTGCCAGTCTCCTCTCCTCTCCTCTGTTTCCTATTCATACCCTGCTAGCCTCCCTACCTCTGTGCTCTCCTGTTTCCCTCTAGCTCATCCTGTGCTACCCCTCTCTTCTCAGTCCTGTGCTTCCCTTTCCCACCTCTTTGCTTCCCCTGTGCCTCTCTTTCACTTCCCCATTTCACCACTTCTTCCCTGCTTCTGTTCTTCTTCTTCTTCATTTACCTCCCTGTTTCTACTTCTCTTTCTATCCCTTTATCTCTGGCCACCCCTACCCTGCCAGTCCCTCCCTAACCTCGGCTCTGGCCCACCTTCCCACTTTCTGTCAAACTTGATTTTTCCTCAACTCTCCCTTGAGCCCACTGGTCCATAGTTGATAAAGGAGTGTTCCTGTTGAACACATTAATACCACCTTCAGTGGCAGCTCCTTCCCCTAAGTGTCCAGGTACTAGCCTTTCTCCAAGCTCTTATCCCCAGACCCTCCTTCCCCTTCCTCCTCACCTCCTGCCATCCATTGTTTCCCCCGCAGCCGGACCTGACCCCCATTCCCCCATATCCCCATCTATTCCCTTTTCTCCCACTTTCCATTCCTACAGCTCCCCAGCTCTCCCTGATGCCATTGTAGTTGTAGTCCCCCTCTCCCCCCCAGCCTGCCTCATTCTCCCCACCTTTTCCTCAGACTTTTTATCTCTGTTGCTATTTGCCTCAGTCTTATATATGCTGGACATAGCCCTGTCCTCCACAGCATTTCCACAACACGCTGCCCCACATCTGTTACACCCCACTGTTAGTGATGAAGTGGCTCCAATTCGCTCCGTGGGTGATTCCACGGAGTGAAGGCGAATTCTTGGAGGAGTGCTCCATGGCGTGAGCGGAGCACTTAGCGTTATTAGTGGGTAACGTGAAGTCCATTGAAAACAATGACTTCACGTTACTCTGCCTTCCCAAACCACTACTCCACCAATTCGTAAGGCGAAGTACATTGAAAACAATGTACTTCACCTCACTTCGCCTTGTTTTTAAGCTCCAAAGGTGAATTTTGCAGTGATTCATGGGATATCAGGTCACATGGACTCTAGATTGTTCTGCACAGCCTCAGTTTGAGGTAGTGTGTGTAGGAAGCTGTAGGAGACAATCTGCTCTGAGAGCTGTCTGTGATTCAAACCTTCAAAAAGCTGTTAAAAAAGCTTTTTGAGTCATTTTTTTTGCTGAAACTTTAGTTCATCGATTATAGAAACCCTCCTGTGCTCATATCATCGAGCGTTTATTGTTTGTGTATGGATTTTGAATTTTAATGTATAATATTCAGTCTGTGTACTGAGAGACAGTGGAAGTGTGCTTTGGGGGAGGGGCGTATCTGTGGTGTAGGAAGATTAACTTGGAGAAAAAGACAGTGCTTTCTGCTTTGGTGATATTTTTCTTGTATAACTGTGTTAATGTACATACAGTAATATTTTTAATGTTTCTTGCCATTTTTTTACTGATTGTTGTGGTGCCACAGTGCATAATTTTAGTTTGTTTAAAATATGTGGTTACATCACTGAAGTTTTCAATTTGCTACGCATTACTTAGTGTGTATGTGAATATGTTTGTGACGCATGTCATCAAATCAGACACCTTTTATTGTGCCACAAAATAATTTCAGCAATGTGAAGCTGCTATCCACTGCAGCTGTGTGATTTTTGTACTTCTTTGGTATCTTTACTGGTACTAGTACTAGTGACTGTTACTGCAGCAGTGCAGTACACTGCCCCAGTGAGGCCTGCCCCAACCAGCAAAGGTATTCTTTTCCAGATTTTAATTTCTGATGGTGAGCATTGGTTAGGTGTTGTGCCTTTGTGTCTGCATCTCTTCAGTGCAAGCGCAATCTTAATCTGTCTGTGCATTTGCAGCTCTTTAGGGCCCAATCTCCATCTGTAATTTAAGTCACAGTTGTTTCTTTTGGCTTCCTTCAGAGTACTGGACAGGTGTGGTGCTTAATTCTGCATGAACATTGTACTCATATGTGTTTTTAAGTCAGGACCATCATCACAAGTCACTCGTATTACAAATCACGTTCTTCACCATCAAGGTCACAAATGCAGTCACAAATCACAATTCACGATCATTACATTCTGAATCACAGCATTAATTTTTTTCTAGTTACTTGGATGTCTTATAAGTCTGTTTTGTAGTATCTCTCAGGCTTCACCACCCCACCATAGTACTCATTGATATGTGTTTTTAAGTCTGGGGTTTTAAGCTACAGCTCATCGTGGAAGTACAGTCATAGGTGGTAGGCATTCATGTTTCTTCATCATCACAGTCACAAATCCAGTCACAAATCACGATTCACGATCATGTCATAAATCACATTAATTTTTTAATAGTTACCTGGATATATTGTAAGCCTGTTTTATAGTATCTCTCAGGCTTCACCACCCCACCATTGTACTCATTAATGTTTGTTTTAAGTCAGGAGTTGGACAGTCTGCGTACATACACAGACTGAAAGAAGACTGACTGCACACATGCAGTTTGGTACAGTATACTTGCACTGCTCAGAATACAAAGTGTCACACATCGAAGGCAACAAAAAGGACATCATTACATACAAGGGTCAGGGATGGTGGAGGAATACATTTTATTTATCTTATTTTATTTTATTTTATTTAAACAGCAGTTTGGAAAACCTTTGAGCCATAGGCTCATTTACAAAGGTACCTTGTCACAGTAAGACAAACCAAAATACACAGTATAGCAGTACAACACATAAGTATAACAGTAAATTAAGACATAGATACAAACAAGCTGGTACACAGCAAGGAAGGTGTGTGGGGGGCACATGGTATGAGGAAAAAAAAAATAATGTGGGATCCTTGGTGATCCAGCAGCAGTTTCAGCATGGACATAATTTGCAACTGATGTCCGTCTATGCGATCCAGCCACTGCTCCAAAGCACTCACCCTCTCATTGTTATCCTCAAAAGCACTCCAGAGAACTGCCAAGTCAGCCTGTGTTACATGCAGTTCTCAGGGGTCCACACGTTCTACAGGCTGACCTGCTGGAGGAGGTGGTGGTGGTGGTGGGGTGCTGGTGGAGCAGTAGGTGCTGCTGTGACCCTCCTCTTCTTAGGGATGCTGCAGTGCACAGCTGCACCCTCTGCCACAGAATGGCCAGCAGGTGCAGGCATGGTCCGTTCTGTGGCAACCTGCTACTCCAACTACTGCTGATTGAGCATATGGGTGTGCTGGCCCCAGTCCCCAGGTGAGTCCCAGGGGCCATGGCGCACCTCCACCTCACATAGGCGGCACTTGACCACTGCTATCCCTCCCACACAGTCAAAAACTGCCATACAATGGAGGTGTGGGAGGACCAGGCACAGGCAGGGATGGCCAGATGAACTGGCAGCTGGCTGGTCACGGTGCTGAACAGGGATGGGATCCACACCTGGGCCCAGGAGAACAGGCACATCCTGCTCCAGAGGACCTGGTGCTGGACTTGGTGGTGGTGGTTCAACTGCCTCAGAGTTAGGACAGGAGGCAGTGCTAGTCCTGCTTCTGGGGGACACTCATAAGTTTTGAGCGGTCCAACAGGAATGGGTTCCCATGCCCTCCACACATGTGCACGGTACGATGCTTACCACTACCACGCTCTCCCAGAGCTGCCTCCGCTCCAGACATTCCCTCACCCTGGTCCATCTCTCCAACTGAGCTCCCTCAGTCCGAGCAATCACTACTCACACTGTCACACAATACACACACACACATACACACGGTCACACAGACAAACAACTAACTACTTATAAAGGTAAGAAAAATAAAATTCACAGAATGAACACATTAAGTTAAAAAGAGTACAGAAAAGACAAAAAAATGTAGCTTTTAAAAAAGCTGTTGGGTCTAAATCAAAGTTTAAATCTCCTCCTCGCTCTGAACTCAAAGTATCAGCAGTCACAAAACACTACTCTCTCTCTGTCTGTACAGGAGAAAGTAAAAGTGTCTGCTTGTATGACTCACTTTCTTCCTGCCTAGCTAAAAGAGCATGTGACTTAAAGTACTGTAAGCCATGTGATGTGTGGGGGGCTGCCAAATCTGAAACACCAAGTGGATCACTTAGAATCATAATGAGAGCAAAGTCCATTAAAAACAATGACTTGCCTTACTTTTGCATTACCATTCCGCCTAACGTGAAGTGGTAATGACAAGGCAGAGTGAGCACTTTGCATTGCCCACTCCACGTTCACTTCGCGGTTAGAATTTAAATTCACTGCATCTCTACCCACTATTCTCCCTGGTCTCCTTTGTTCCCCTGGAACTCCCATCCCCATCATATGAGTTCCCTGTCCCTGCCCTCTCCAGCCTCCTGTATAATTCACTCTTCTTCTGCTGTATCTACCCTCCCTTCTGCTCTCCTAGTGCTGACCTCAGTATTCCCTTCTGAGCTCCTGAACACCAACCCTCACCTAGCCTCACTTTCTCTTACCAAATTCCCTGCTTTAAGTGGCCTAAACCTATAAGCTGTTTGTGTAATTGAGGCAGCAGGCTCCCCATGAAGTGCTTTTTAAACCCTTTAGCCTAATCCTTCAGTGAGCTAGGAACAGAGAACCTACTAAACTCTACCCAATTTACTAGATATCACATCTGACCAACTACAAGTAGAAAGCATATCCCATTGATTGTATCAATCCCTGCTCACCTAGCTAGCTCCCCACCCAGACTTCTCCTAGATGCAGCAGTGTGTATTTACTGATACCAGACAGATTGGATGCATACTCAAACCCCATGCACACAGATTTAATATAGAATAGCCTCATACCCAAACAGACTCTTCCCATTCTCCTTTTTATATTATTAATGAGTCTACCTCCTTGGGTGGGTGATCTTATGGTCCCCTTTCAGGTCCACTGGTGGCTCTCACACCTGGCGCCATGCCCAAGCCTCAACATCCTCCCATCTCCCTCTCTAAGGCCACATTGTGGACCCCATTGAGGAAGGCCAGGGGGTCAGGGCCAGCGGGAGCTCCTCGAGTGTCCGGTGCAGTGTCGCCGGTGGATCCTCATGAGCACCAGAGGATTCGGTTACGTTTTTTCCCCTGAGTTTTCTTCCCGTGTTGCAGGCATACAGGGATGCCAAGGGCAGCTGCAGTGCATGCTCCCATGTGTCACATTGGATGTCACCAATGCCATCCCTTCACTGCTCCATGCCCAGCACTACCCCCAGTCACTGCCAGGAGCCAGCACCTTCACGAGTCCCTCCCACCCTCCGCAGAGAGCAGTCCCAGGATGCTCAATTCTACTCTCCCGGCTGACCTCTGATGACCTGAATTCACTCCCAAACCTGGGTCTCCAGAGTGGCGTGAGGTGGGCATCCAGCGCCTCAACCTTCGGCACCATCGGGCTGGCCCCCCTCTTCCTTTGTGATTTTTATTTGCCTCAAAGCAACTTTTGTTTTAAATCTCAAAGTCCAGCTGAGCCCCAATTTAACTCTGCTCCAGTTTCTCAGCAGCATGATTTCATTGAGCCACTTCTGTGCTCCACTGAGCTCCTCTCCCTTCCTGGTGCCTAGCTGCCCCTTCCGAGCTCTGATGAGCTCCGTTCCAGTCTGCATACTGATCAACCCCCCACTGTGATTTACATATATCCCTGGTAGTCTATTGATTCCCCCACCCCAACACATTCTGGTGTGTTTTATTATATAGCTGCATGGTAGTGCAGCTATCTAAGGTTAGCCCAAGCATTTAATGTTAAAGGCCAGTTTTCTCAGGTAATAACTTCATGCAGGTTCAACAGATCTGCTGGTAATTTTGCATGCATCTTTTAACAGGGCAGGTCTATTGATATGCCAAATTTGGTTTGAATCCCTTGTGTGGTTTCTGAGATACAGAGTGTTGAAAATAAGAGATTTTTATGGGGTTTTTGCTGTCATTTTGTCAACCTGTATCTCAAGAATGGTTGTAGCTACAGGGATAAACGTTTTAGGATGAAAATTGTGGCCTCACAGATGTGCGTTTTGATGGTTTGGTAAAAAATATTAATCTGTTCCAAAGTTATGAAATGTTCTTTTTCCCATTATGTCCTATGGGACAAAATATTGTATATACTCGGTATAAGCGAGATTTTTTGCACCAAGTCAGCATTTCAGTTTAGAGGATCTCAGCTTATATGTGGGTCAGTCATTATGGCACAGTAACAGTAAGGTCGGGCACGATGGGTCAGTCATTATGGCACAGTAACAGTAAGGGTCAGGCTGATGGGTCAGTCATTATGGCACAGTAACAGTAAGGGTCAGGCCGATGGGTCAGTCATTATGGCACAGTAACAGTAAGGTCGAGACGCGATGGGTCAGTCATTATGGCACAGTAACAGTAAGGGTCGGGCACGATGGGTCAGTCATTATGGCACAGTAACAGTAAGGGTCAGGCCGATGGGTCAGTCATTATGGCACAGTAATAGTAAGGGTCCGGGCACGATGGGTCCAGTCATTATGGCACAGTAACAGTAAGGGTTAGACACGATGGGTCAGTCATTATGGCACAGTAACAGTGAGGTGGTTTGATGGGTCAGTCATTATGGCACAGTAACAGTAAGGGTCAGGCCGATGGGTCAGTCATTATGGCACAGTAACAGTAAGGGTCGGGCACGATGGGTCAGTCATTATGGCACAGTAACAGTAAGGGTCGGGCACGATGGGTCAGTCATTATGGCACAGTAACAGTAAGGGTCAGGCCAGTGGGTCAGCATAGCCAGCTAGGGAGAATGGATGCCAGGAGGACTGCGGCAGTGAATGGCAGTGCAGAGAGCCCCAAAGACAGAGCTGATCAAACAGAGAGAAAGAAGGGACTGGAAACGGGATTAGGCACGGAGGGTAACAAATTGCTCAGCAGGGGTAAGTAACAGAGTGGGGCAGTAGCTGGGGTACTGCAGGTGCCTGCTGGCATTACAAACTGCGAGGGGCTTTGGCATGTGACATCACCAGCAAGCCACCTGGATGAAGGGAAGCGCAGCAGACAGGGGACATGGGGCCAAGAGGGAGAGGGTTGGTGAAAAGGGAACAGGGTTGGTGGGTTGTTGAGTGACTGATAGTGAACAAAACAAAAAAAAATGAGCTGAGACATAACACCAAGACACCACACTTACTGAAACAACACTCCCTTGCCTGAGCTTGATGTAGATATTCAGTGTAAAACTTGATATCAGCTTATACATGGGTTACTGCATTTTTGTGAAATCAATGAAGCATTTTGGGGGTCAGCTTACTGTATAGTGGGCTGGCTTATATGTAAGTGGGGAGGTTGTTGGGGCTAAAACAGTGGAGAATTCAAACATGCATGGGACAGACACAAGGCTATTGTAGTGGGGGTGGCAGGAAGCAGGCTGTTGGTTAACTAGAATCTGCAGCTTATCCAGTAGGTAGAGAAATGGGCAGACTGAGTGGGCCGAGTGGTTCTTATCTGCCGTCAAAGTCTATGTTTCTATGTTTCTATGTATATGCGGTAGATGTCCCTGGAGGCACAGGATTCTAGTTCGATGCAGAATCCTGCATCGGCATAGGATTCTAGTTTGATGCAGAATTCTATAACGAACTGCCATGTTAGATTCAGAATGATGATGGTTATTTTGCTGTTATATTGTGTCTTGAATGTAACATTGTTTCTTGAATTGTCTTGCCAACTGTTATTTTACATTGTCGCTATATGTATTTTCCCATAGCCCCTACCCCAGGATGCATCTGGAATTGAGCAGTAGTCTGCTCAGCATGCCTTCCTGATAAAACTCTTAAATAAACAAACAAAAAAATAAATAATCCTGTATCAAAGTGGCATTTTATGATGCAGAGTCCTGCATCGAACTGTCATGTTCCAATGCAGAATCCTGCATCAAACTGTAAATTTTCCAGGTGTACCTCTTTGTAATGAATGTTTCCCGACATCGGGTTGCCCAGTCCCCATGTTGGCATTTCTCTAACCCTCCACTGCTTATAGTTCTGATAACTTTCTGTTGGTTCCAACACTGGGATGCCCACCCCCAGTGTCGGATGCCCTCCACCACCCCACAGCCCATTCTTATTATTCTTTGCTGACATCAGGGTGCCCAATCCCTGTGTCAGGATTTATTTCTCCCTCTATTACTGTGGCACACTGGGGAGACCACCCCCAGTGTGCCAAAAACCTTCACTTTTTTCAGTGTTGTTTCTGACACTGGGACCCAGTGTTAAATGCCCCCTCCCCACCCATTCTAATATTAATAGTGTTCATCGACATCGGGGTGCCCAATCCCTGTGTCGACATTATGAACCCCCCAGAACTATGGGACACTGGGGAGGCCACTCCCAGTGTCCAAAAATAAAGTCATCTCTGCTGTAAAAAAATAAAACATTCCCCAACATCTTTTATTTTTATTCTATAAAAAAGAAAATGATCCCTCAATGTCTCCCCTGTCCTGTCCCCCATCCCAACCATCCCACTGAGTACCACCTCCCCACCCCTCTCACCCTATATTTACCTCTGGAGGTTGGCAGCTGTCATCTTCTCTGGACTGGGACATGTCTGCACACTTCAAAGCCCAACCACAAACTGAGAAATCGAGGTAGGCTTGTATCATGGTTCTCAATGGGGTTTTCAATGTATGTTGATATCTCAGCCATTTTAAAATGTTTACCCCAAATTTTACCAGGGTTCTTGAGCCCCATCTCACGAACACTGCTACTGCCATTTTGTTATTCAGTCCTAAAAGGATTTCGTGGTCACTATGTGGAATCTCCTTCCTGGACTGATTAATGAAATAACAGTGCCAGTGTTTATCAGAGGAGGTCTCAAAACCACAACTGAAATGGCGATACCTGACTACAACATATTCAGAAGAGACAGGGCAAGTAGGAAGGAGGAAGAGTGGCACTGTATGTGAAAAATGACATAAGGGCCACAGAGATCCAGGAGGAACAAAATGGGGAGAGATACTGTGGGTTAAGCTGGAAAGGAAAATGGGGCCAGCCATCCTCACAGGTGTGGTCTATAGACCACCATCCCAAGAGGAAGAAACAGAAGGGAGCTGATGCTAGCCATCCAAAGGATGGCAGACAAGGCTGAGGTAGTGCTGGTTGGAGACCTCAGTACTCCAGACATGGACTGAAGCATCCTAGCAGCAGCATCAACTAGGAGCAGATTTATCCTGGAGTCCCTTCAGGGAGCCTTCCTCAAGCAACTGGTCATGGAACCAACTCAGCAGAAGGCAATACTGGACCTTGTGCTCTCAAACAGGGACAGTGTGATGGGGGTAACAGTGGGGGAGCACCTGGGGAACAGTGATCATCAATCATTGTGGTTTGAAATCACAGAAGGAGCAGAACCAAACCACACAAAAACACATATCCTGGGGGGGCAGACTTTGGGAAAATGGGGAGATGCTTGAAAGAGGCATTAAGGGAAATGGGGCAGGAATCAGGGGTTGAGGGACAGTGAGCAGTATTTAAAACAGGGATTACAAGAACAACAGAATTATGCATTAAGCAGGTTAGCAAGGGGAAAAGGAAGAGGAGGCCATTATAGTTCTCCAAGGAGGTAGCGGAGAAAGTGAAAGCCAAAAAGATTGCATTCAGGCAACTCAAAAAGACACAGGCAGAAGGGGATAAGGAGAAGTACCAGGAAGAAGCAAAGCGAGGCAGGAAGGTCAGTAAGGAAGCCAAAGCTCAGACAAAGCGCACATTGCAAAATCAGTGGGTAGAGGGACAAAACTTTTACAGGTACATAAGTGAAAAAAGAAAGACAAAGGGAGGGATAGTGAGACTGAAGGGGAAAGATGGGGGCCGCATGGAGGATGAAAACAGTAAAACTGACATATTGAACAGATAATTCTGCTCAGTCTTTACTGAAGTAGAGGAGGGTAATGGGTCTGAAAGGAGTACAAGGGGTGGGAATAGAGCAGATATGGACACAGGTCCCTTTACACGAGAAAGGGTCCTGAAGGAAGTGGAAGTAATAAGAGTTGATAAAGCAATGGGGTCAGATGGGGTGCACCCAAGGGTCCTTAAACAACTAAGAGAGGTGGTGGCTGAACCTTTGGCAATCCAGTTTAGCTGAATCAATGGATACAGGAGAGGTACCCAAAGACTGGAGGACAGCAGATGTAGTCCCCTTATACAAAAGTGGGAACAAAGAGGAAGCGGGGAACTACAGACCAGTCAGCCTCGAATCGGTAGTGGGGAAGATCGTGGAAGCACTACTGAAAGAGAGATTGGTGGAACATCTGGTTGTCAATGGACTACAGGATCCAAGGCAGCATGGTTTCACCAGAGGGAGGTCATGTCAGACCAACCTCATTGAATTTTTTGACTGGGTGACTAGGGAGGTGGATCAGGGCAGGGCAGTGGATATGGCCTATCTGGACTTCAGCAAGGCCTTTGACACTGTGCCACATAGAAGACTATTACACAAACTGGGGAATATGGGTGTGGGCAGGACAGTAGTTTGGTGGAAAGGTAACTGGCAGGACAGCAGGACACAGAAGGTGGTGGTAAATGGCTGTCACTCCACAGAGGGAAGAGTGACCAGTGGGGTACTACAGGGATCAGTGCTGGGACTGGTCCTATTCAACATCTTCATCAATGACATTGTGCAGGACCTAGAAGGCAGAATTTCCTGTTCGCTGATGACACAAAGCTCTGTAACAGAGTAGACACACAGAGGGTGTAGACAGAATGAGAAGGGACCTGCAGCAACTTGAAGAATGGTCAGGGGTTTGGCAGTTGAAATTCAATGCAAAGAAGTGCAAGATAATGCATATGGGGCACAAAAACCCTGGCACAATATGTCCGTTTGGGGGGGATATAGTATGCACCAAGCAGGAAAGGGATCTTGGGGTTATCATCTCTGATGACCTCAAGGTAGGGAAACAGTGTGACAAGGCAGCAGGTAAAGCAAATAGGATGCTGGGATGCATAGACAGGGGCATCACCAGCAGGAAAAGGGAGGTCATAATTCCACTATACAAAGAGACTAGTGAGGCTCTACCTGGAGTACAGTGTACAGTTCTGGAGACCTTACTTATGTAAGGTCATAGACAGGGTAGAGAAGGTTCAGAGGAGGGCAACAAAGATGGTACATGGATTGCATCACAAGTCCTATGAGACAGGTTGAAGGAACTGAATATGTACTCCCTGGAGGAGAGGAGGAGAGAGGGATGTGATAGAGACATACAAGTATCTTACAGGGAGGAACAGGGTGCAGGAATACACTATTTTTAAGCAAAAAGATGTTCCAGAACTAGAGGGCATGGGATGAAGTTGGAGGAGGACAATTCAGAGGAAACATGAGGAAGAATTTCTTCACAGAATGGGTGGTGGACAAGTGGAACACCCTGCCAGAGAAAGTGGTGGGGGCTGAAACAATCACGGGATTTAAGAATGCATGGGATAGACATAAAGGAATTCTGGAGGTCAGGGTTAAGGGGCAACAGACTTCTAGGAAAACATAAAGTGAACTTACAAGCTCAAATGGGCAGACTGGGTGGGCTGAAGGCCCTTATCTGCCGAAACTGTCTATGTATCTATGTATCAAAAAGCCCATGTTGAAAATGTGGTGCAAAAATTCCCAAAAATGACCATAATGAGTGTGCATTGTGCAGTTTCTACACATATTCGTAACTTTGCCAATGTTCAATACTTACACTCCAGATTTTCAACATTGAGTTTTTTTCACACCTCCTCATGAACAGTGCAGCTGTCATTTTTCACACCCTGCCCAAAATGTCTTTTCGCAGCTGTGGCACAGAATGGCGCAGTCGCTGTGTGAAATCAACTTTTGGAATGTATTAATGAAATCACAGTGCCACTGTTCATTAGGTGGGGTCCCAAAAAGACCATGTTGAAAATGTGGTGCAACAATTCCCAAAAAAGACTGTTATGAGTGTACATTGACAGTTTCTACGCATATTCGTAATTTCACCAATTTTTCAAATTTTCACTCCAGATTTTCACCATTAGGATTTTTCACACCACCTCATGAACAATATACCTGTCATTTCTCACATCCTGCCCAAAATGTGTTTACACAGCAGTGACATGAAACAGCACAGTTGCCGCTCAAAATCACCTTTTGGGACTAAGTAGTGAAATGAAAGTGTCAGTGTTCATGAGGTGGGGTCCCAAAAAGGCAGTGTTGAAAATCTGTAGCAAAAATACCAAACAAATAACTCTCACAAAGCTGGGATACTATTATACTACTTCATAAAGTAAGAAATTAATTAACAAAAACTTAATTTAAAACAAAGTTAGGGTTCTAGACATAGGTCTTCAACCAAAGTGATACAGGTCAGGAAACTGGATGTTAGGGTTCACAACTGTTATACCCCTTCCCACCAAACCCTACCATTGTAGCCACACACACCCACCTTCCACACACAAACAAGTGTCAGGGTGTGCCTTAGGGTCATGAGCCCCACCCCACCCAATTCTACCATCACAACACCACCCACCCTCCACACACCAAGTGTTGGGGTTTGCTTTAGGTCATTCCTAACGCTCACCCCATTCCATCTGTAAGGAACCTGACATGATACAGTATGGGAGAATGGGGTGAGCGTTATGGTGCATGACTCTAAGGCACACTTCAACAGGCAGGGGTGGGGTGGGGTTGTGATGGTAGGGTTGGGTGGTGGGCCCATGACCCCAAGGCACCAGCAAACAGGCTAGAAGGAGGGGTGAGCAACAATGGGAAACATCAAAACTGCCATCACAGAGACAAAAAGCCTTTGTGTGAAGCAAATAAACAAATCAAAATAACAGAAAAAGCCACTATGGTTCTCAAAAGAGGTGGTGGTGAAGGTTAGGGAGAAAACTATAGCATTTAGGAAGTATAAGGAAACACAGAAGGAGCAGGACAGTGAACGGTACCAGTTAAGGCAGAAGGAAGCAGGGAGGGTGGTCAGAATAGCAAAGGCCCAAACTGAGGAAAAGATAGCCAACTCAGTTAAGAAGGGGGATAAAACCTTTTATAGGTATATGTCAGGGAGGGTAGAAAGACAAAGGGAGGGATAATGAGGCTGAATAGAATGGACGGTGGGTGGGCAGAGAGGGACAGTGAAAAAGCAGGGATACTGAACGAATACTTCTGCTCAGTATTCACAAAAGAGGAGGAGGGGGAGGTGCCTAATCCAATTAACAGAAGCACTCTGGATAGGGGTGTCAATCCCAGTCCTTTCACAGAAGAAAGGGTTCTGAAAGAACTCCTAAAACTGAAGGTGGACAAAGCAATGGGACCTGATGGAATTCTCCTCAGAATTCTAAAAGAATTAAGGCGAGAACTAGTAACACCACTGACTACCCTTTTTAACAATTCATGGGAGGATGGTGTGGTACCTGAGGACTGGAGGAAGGTGGATGTGATTCCCCTTCACAAAAGTGGGAGCAACACAGAGGCAGGAAACTACAGACCTGTCAGTTTGACCTCTGTGGTAGGGAAAGTGATGGAATCACTTCTGAAGGAAGAATTATTGAGTACCTAGAGGCCAGTGGGGCATAGGACCCAAGGCAGCATGGGTTCACAGCGGAAGGGCATGTCAGATGAATCCAATTGATTTCTTTGACTGGGTGACCAAAGTAGTAGACCAGGGAGGGACTGTGAACGGCCTACCTAGACTGTAGGAGGCATTTGACACAGTCCCACACAAAGATTAATAATCAAATTCAGGGTCAGTCCTTTTTAATGTCTTTGTAAGTGACATTGGAGAGGACTGGAGGAAAAGTATGCCTCTTTGCAGATGACACAAAGATCTGCAACAGGATTGATACACAGGAGGTGTGGAAAGGATGAGAAGAGGAATTGGCAAGGTTGGAGGAATGGTCAGAAGTATGGCAGCTTGGATTCAATGCAAAGAAGTGCAAAATAATGCACCTGGGAAACAAAACCCAGGGAAGATTACACAATGGAGGGAGGTAGTAATAACAACAAAATGGAAAGGGACCTGGGGTAATCATATCAGACAACCGTAAGTTGGCAAGCAATGTGAGAAGGCAGTAGAGAGGGCTGGAGGGATACTGGGATGTATAGGGAGAGGCACCACCAGCAGAAAATAGGAAGTTGTTATCCCTCTGTACAGACAGTTAGTGAGACCCCATCTGGAGTACTGCATCCAGTTCTGGAGACCCCATCTCCACAAGGACATAGACAGGATGGAGGCATCCAGAGAAGGGCAACTAAAATGGTGCAGGGTCTGCAAGAGAAGCCATATGAGGAGAGACTAAATGAGCTTAATATGTATACCCTTGAGGAAAGAATGGAGAGGGGGGACATGATAGAAACTTTTAAGTACCTCAGTGGAATCAACAAAGTCAAGAGGTAGCATCTTTCAGGAAAGAGATGCAAGAACAATGGGACACAATTTGAAGATATAGGGGATGGTTCAGGAGCAATGTGAGGAAGTATTTTTCACAGAGAGTGGTGGATGCATGGAGCAGCCTTTCTGAGGAGGTTGTGGGGTCTAAAACTGTGGGAGAATTCAAGAATGCATAGGACAGACATAAGTCAATTTTTGTGGGGGGTAGGAAGAAATAGGCTGTTGGTTAAATAGGATCTGCAGCTTATCCTGTAGGTAGGGAAATGGGCAGACTAGGTGGGCCAAGCAGTCCTTATCTGCTATCAAAGTCTATGTTTCTATGTTTCTAAGGCACACCCTGACGCTTGTTTGTGTGTGGTTGGTGGGGGGGGTGTGGTTACAATGGTAGGGTTTGGTGGGGGAGGGGTATAACAGTTGCAAATCCTAACATCCAGTTTTCTGACCTGTATCACTTTGGTTGAAGACCTATGTCTAGAACCATAACTTTGTTTTAAACAAAGTTTTGTTAATTAATACTATATATACATATATTATAGGGACGTGTACGTCCCTATATTTAGGGTTGAGTAGGCACTTCTATGTTAAATTCGAAATTTTGCGTGTTAACTTTGGACCCGTTCAATGGATTTGCATAAAATTTAGTATGTGCAGTAGGTGGTGCAGATCTCTTGATCTGCCAAATTTCATTTAGGTCGGACTTATGGTTTTGCGCACAAAATGCTGAAAAATGTACTTTTCGCCAGTTATGTGGGCAGTTTTGGATTTTGTCCATGTTGCTGTTCAGCCATTGTGTGGCATGCCACTCTGTGATTTGGATCATCTGAAAGAGCTTGGGTCAAGGAATGTGCCACTTTTTGTTTGATGAAAAAATATTAATCCATTCAAAAGTTATTAAACTTTTAAGTTCCCATTATAAGTCAATGGGAAAATTGATATGGTTATTTTGTGAAAGAAGAATGGGGTTTTGGCCATCTAGTCCCTCCTCATGATCAAAGAATCTTTGATCGTGAGGAATTCTTTGATTGTGATGGCCGCCATCTTATTTTCATTTTGCAATCAGACAAAATCAAATATCTCGGCTCAGGGGTCACTCTTGAAGTAAAACTTGGATGGGTTTTATTCAGGGGGCTTCACTCTATTGAGCCATGGCCATGGTTTGTTTCAAAATGGTCAAAAAATAGAGTTTTGAACTTTTTTTATTCTTTGATCATGGCTCACTAATGATCTTTGATTGATAGCCTGCAAATTCTTTGATCGCGAGATTCTTTGACCGCGATCTTTGATGTGAGTGCGTGACTAGATGGCCACTTGAAAAATAAATTTTCTCAGCTCAGGGGTGGGTTATTAAGACAAATAAGGGTGGGTTTTGCTCAGGGGCTTCATTTTATTGAGGCATGGCTGTGGTTTCATGTATTTCTGTCTAAAATGTACTTTTGTTCTTTGATGTAAACCTGAAAATTCTTTGATCTGAGACTCTTTGACCGCGATCTTTGATCATAGTGACTAGATGGCCATTTAAAAATTCAATTTTCTCAGCCCAGGGTGGGTTATTAAGCCAAATGAGGGTGGGTTTTGTTCACGGGGCTTCGTTCTATCGAGGCATGGCTGTGATTTCATTTACTTTTGTAAAAATTGAGTTTACCATTTTTATTCTTTAATTTTCAGCCTGCAAATTCTTTGCGAGATTCTTTGATTGCTATCATTGATCGTGAGGGAGGGACTAGATGACCAGATTCGGAGGGACCAGATAGCCCAATTTTAAAATTTTTTTAAATTAAATATCTTGGAAACCATTTGGTCTTTCTACTTGAACATTGGAGGGCATTGATGGGATGTCCTGCAGATGTCAATTGTGGTGTTTATGTGTCAGACAGTATATTTTTTGTGGAGATATTGTATGGTGCAGCTTACGTTTTGTGGACAGTTTTTCCATTGTGGTACTGGTTTCAAATTTATATGGTAGCTATCCTTACTGCCATGAATGTACTTTTCAGTCATTAGGTGCCTAAAATGTAAACAGGTGTGGAATTCTGCAGAACTCTGCAAGTTGGTGGGAGCGCAGGGCCAGAAGGACCCATGCTCCCACCAACTTGTATAACTTTCTTTTATATTCTTTCTCAAGAATTAAGGAAATTCTATGCAAAAAACTTTGTTAATCAGGGTTAAAACACAAAAAGTAAGGAAATGAAACATTTAGGGTTGCCCCTCCTCCCTTGGACCTACCCATCATCCCGAGATTGACAGCTGACGGGGTGTGTCATTGGAGTTGTGAGGCCTAAATCTCACAAGTAGTGTAGCACTCATGAAAGTGTCACAAATTTTTGAGAAAGCTTTCACAAATTGCGACACTACTTTTCCAGGCTATGGCAAAATGACAGCAATTCTTTGCCACCTCTGCTGCAAAAGAACAGTTTTGGGCTGAAATTTGGAAGGAACGCAGCCAACATCTCACAAACATGTCTTTCAGTGTTTTGGTGAAAAAGTATTACAGGGTGACAAAGTTACGGCACTCCAAAATTGATGCTTTTTCCGATAGGATAACATTACGGCGTCCACCACATTACAGGAATCCTTTGCGGCCCTGCTGCAAAATAACGGTTTGGTCTTTTGGGCTGAAATTTGGAGGGAAGAAAGCCAACATCCCACAGATGTGTCTTTCAGTAGTGTGGTGAAAAAATATTACAGGGAGCCAAAGTTATCACACTCTGAACTTCTCTTTTTTCCCCATAGGATAACATTACGGCAGTCGCCGAGCCTTTCAGGGCCAGTATCTCGGAAACGGTGCAAGATACGAACTTTTCATCAGAAAAATGCTTAGCTCCCTAGTGCAGACTAAGTACAAAACTAGCCAGGAAAGTCAAACATCATATGACTTTTAAATTTTTTGTCTATGTTGTACGGTTCCTGAGATATAAGCAATTTAGTATTCTAACTCCTAATTTTCTGCTCCGAGACCCATTATTATGCATACATTCTTTGTACTCACTGTCTTTCTCTATGCAGCTTTTGGGGAAAACCAACCTGTGCGCTTACATTACTGTTACCCTTACCACTTCCGCTTGTGGTGCCGTACCTGTTTCACTTACCATTCCCGTCTATGGCACCATGTGCATTACCCTTTGCGTTTTCATTTGCGCTTGCATTTCAGTTATTTTAACCATTTGTGTCTACAGTACTGTTTATCTTTCTTTTTTGCTTTGCATCACCATGCACATTACCATTTGCATTTGCGGGCACCGTGTTACTATGTGACAAGACATCACATGGCACTCCCACCGCCGCATTACATTCACTATTTCTCATTATCGTTCTCAAATAGAAGGGAAATTAGAGGCAAAAAACTCTGTTTAATGCATTAGTTAGGGTTGTTCCATAGCGACAAAAGTGAGGAAATTCAGTGTTAGGGTTGAAAGACCCCCTTGACCTCCCGTCCACACCCCAACCGGTATTGGGGTGGCGTTGGGGTTGTTGGTCTAACTCTCACCCCATTCTCCTATACCTCTGCTTCTTCACACATCTGATGGGGTGAGAGTTAGGGCCAACAACCTCAACACGCACCCCGATGCCAGTTGGGGGTGTGGACGGGGGGGTCAAAGGGGGGCTTTCAACCATAACACCGAATTTCTTCGCTTTTGTCGCTGTGGAACAACCCTAACTAATGCATTAAACAGAGTTTTTTTGGCTCTAATTATATATATATATATATATATATATATATAGATATAGATATACCCCTGCTAGTTCAAGAGTCCTCCCAAGCCCTGTTTACCATCCCAATGTGTATCACATATAGCCCTGGTCTAGTGTCCCATGTCCACTGTCAATCCCCCTCAGGCCCACCCATACAGCAAACACCACCCCACCCTCTTAGCCCATTAGTCACCCTTCTTAAAGGTGTAGCTCTACTGATGGATCCACAGATGATGACTGGCACAACCTCTCCTCTTACCACCTCAGCTAGTTCCTATCTGTCTGACAAGGAGTGAGCATGTGTGTAAGAGCTTTATCCAGGGACAGAGCCCCACATTACACCAATACCAGGCTGCCAGTAATGGTGGATTCTGGGTTCTTTGTTTAACTACCAATGAGGGAATTTGTATCCACTGAAAATTAATTGTGTGGAGCCTTCACCCAGAGAGTTTATAGTATGCTCATGAATGTAGAGGTGCGGGTGCACACTCAAGACCACTGGGCCATCAGTGCAATCCAAGACAGTCAGCCCAGAGTAACAGTAGTGAAAAACAAAAATGATTGGTCTCCTCAGTGGGTATATCATAGCAAGGGTTTGAACCCTTTTTAAGATAGTCAACAATCACATAATTAATGCTTGTAACAATCAAAAAATAAGAAAAACATAATCAACATACTTAGATAACTGTATGTATACAAAGCATTAATTTTAAATGTCCAAGTTTGTAGAAAACACCCTGACTTTAGGGAATAAAAGAAAATAATATGTAGAAAGTGAAATTATTGCATTCTGCTTTTTTCATTTCAGTATTATTTCATTTACTGTATATTCTTATTCATTTACATACCAAAACACCAAAAGGTTTATATAGTTCTTTTACAGTCATTTATATTTATTTATATCTGAGTTGTTGGGGTAAATGTGTGGGAGGGTCAGTGTCTGCTCTTTTATTATTACGTTCTTATTCCCTCTAGTGGTGGTATTGTCAAAATACACTCTTCCTTCCCCAGTAGACTTGCCATCACAAGTTAATCAAAGTGTTAACTGTTCATTTAAAAGGACATTTCCTCATAATCGAACCAATAATACAAATGGGAGGAAGTCATTCGGGGGGGGGCAGATTTAAACATTCCATCTTGAGATACATCAGTGTACAGTAACTGATCGGGGGGGAAGCCCAGATACACTGTTAATCAGAGAATTTAATAAGACTATGTTAGCAGACAGCTGGATCAGAAAAACTCCTAAAGAGCAGTAATAGTGGAGGAA
The DNA here is from genome assembly GCA_016271365.2 of Neoceratodus forsteri. Taxonomy (NCBI): domain Eukaryota; kingdom Metazoa; phylum Chordata; order Ceratodontiformes; family Ceratodontidae; genus Neoceratodus; species Neoceratodus forsteri. Next base: position 7,867,311 of record CM028129.1, read on the forward strand.
GGTTTTGTGTCAATTAAATGCTCTCTTATAATCAAAACATTACTAAGGGGGACGTTATGGGGCTAAGTCCAAACATTAGCACAATCATTCAGAAGTCCAAACAGATGCTGAATATTGTCCAAATATTAAGCCAAGTGCTGTCTTCTAAAGGCTGCAATAGATAAAACAAATAAAGATTAATTCAGGCATCACAGATTTAAATCAATTTTGATATTAAGAGTAGAATCTTATGATACATTTTTCTTATGTGTCTTTTAGCTGTGAATTGTAATTAATTTATTAAGTCATATCCTTCGGGTTAAGTGCTCCTAGTGCTGAAATCCAGTGGCTTTCTTTCTTTAATAATTTGGGCTGGCGGTATAGCCTAGAGGTTAGAGGAACAATGTGTGAACGAGCTTGGTACATCCAGCAGACCAGACCTGAGTTTGATACTCATAACCTCCACTTGCATACTTTGTGACTCTGAGCAAGTCACTTAACCGCCAAGTGCTCCCAGGTTGCCCCTGAAAACAGGCATTTGTGCCTAGTGGGCCTTACCAAAGTCTAAAATAAAAAATAATAAATTCAAACAGTCACCTCCCTAAAAAGAGTGGGACACATTCAGTGCTATAAATTTTAGTCCTGCTGGATTCGAACATTGAGCCACTGCAAAATGGGCCCCATTGCATTGGTATAGTTTTTATTAACCACAGCCTAATATGCTCCTGGATTCTTGTTTTAACATTCTTGTGATCGTGCCTACGTATTGCATGCCACAAGTACACCAGACAATATAGACTATGTAGGTACTTCTACATGTCATAAATTGTCTGATTGTGATAGCGTTGTTATGTTCATGAGGGGAACATAAACATTGCCTACAGATGCAGATTTGCATGTATTGCAATTGGCACATTTGTGGAATCCCTCTCGTCTATGTGGTAACCAGTTTCTAGCTATGTGTTCGTCAAGCTGTGACCTCTTAAAGTGGCTACTGGTGAGAAAGCTGCCCAACTTATTTATTTTTCTTATTTTATTTTTTTATTTATTTATTCAATCTTGGATTACAATACCTTTGAGCGGGAGACCGCTCTTTTACAAAGGTTCCATGTCGTAAAGGGTGGGTGTATATACATTGTGGGTTTAGGAGTATCTAGCTAGGTGAGTAAACAGAGACAAAAATACATTGTAAATAGGAAACAGAGATGGTTTAACACTAGGATAATTCAGGTAACAGCAGCAGCCTAGGTGGCATTGTCAGGTAAAAGACAGTAAGCAGCTATCCAGAAAGGAGAGTAGGGGGCACTGAGTGGGGGGCATGATGACTAATTAGGGGGAGGTAGGAGAGGAGAGTGCAGGGTATTGCAGGAAAAAATGGGGACAAATCAGGGTAGAAGGACAAAGTAGGAAAAACTTCTTACCTTTCTGGAAAGTGACATGGGTTTTGGGTCGACTAGAGGATTGAGTGTTTCATCACTCATTCATAGCATCCAGAATTTGTATACTACTCCACCTATCTCTCCTGCAACTGGGCTGTAATCAATGCAAAATGTGCAAGGCATATCTTCGGTTATAGTTCTATCTTTAGAGACTACAGTGGCAGCCATAGACATGGTCAGATATTTCCTGAAATGTATGTGATATATCTGGAAATTTCTTGCCTGCCTGCAGTACCACTATGGGCCACCAGGGAGAATCTTCAGATATTTCATACACTTTCTGGAAATATCTGATCATATCATGGCTGTCACTTTAGTAATGTGTCCGTGTCCTGCACTCTCACCTTTTCTAATCCTGAAGTAGATTTTGTAGCCCATGACCCTTGCTATTAATCTATCAGTCAGTTCTCTAGCTTGTTGCTCAAACAGCACTTCCTTCATGCAGTTTCTGCAGATTCCTAGATGTTGTGCTTAAGGGATAGAGTTTAAAAGTTTTCTTAGGTGGGAGCTGTTATTGTGCAGAATGCTATTCACAGCTGTTGTCTTTCTAAACTCCCTAGTTGAAATAGATAGATAATCATGTGCAGTGAGGGTGACATCAAGGAAATCGATCTCTTTTAGTGTATGGGTAAAATTCAATTTATCATTCATATTCAAGTAGCCCATAAAAGCTGAGAATTTCTCGATGTCACCATCCCATATGCACTGTATATCATTGATAAATATAAACCAGCAAACAATATTCTTGTGAAAATTATTTGGGGGGGGGCATTATAGATGTGTCCCTTTTCCCAGTGTCTGATAAAGGTTGGCATATGAGGGAGCAAATGATGCCCCACTGCCGTTCATGTATCAAAAAAAAAAATTGTTTGTCAAATGTGAAATTATTTCTGGTTAAGGCAAATTCAAGTCCTCCCAAAATAAATGATGCAGGAACACTTTCCTGTTTAATTAAGAAACGTCTGACTACAGAGACACCCTTTTCATGTGGTATACACATACAGAGACCTGTAACATCTATTGTAGCCACGTATAGCCATGTTATTTCTATATTCTGCTTTGAATACTTTAGAAATGCGCGGATGTTATATTACTGTGTGTTCTATGTATTTTTACTGAGGTTTTATTTTCCTGCTATAAGTAGCAAAAAATAAATAAATAAATCCATCTTTTGGATGAGACATTAAATCAAGGTCCCATCTGCCTGTTCTGGTGGTAGTTCAGGTGGATGTTAACGACCCATGGCATTTCTCTAAAAGAGTAAGGGAATTTTTATTTGTAAAAGAAATACATACACATCAAAACAGTTCAATAATATACATACAAAAACATATTTTCCAAACATAAACATGTACTAACCTCCAGTCATAAATGACATTAAAGAATTTACAGTTTAAACAGTCAGGTAATTTGTCCTGTATAAATAACTTTCAGTGTCCCCTTAACAATACAGGAATCTTACCAATTAAATGAGTGTGCAAGCTACACCTCTAAAATCCTTCACCTTATAATCCTTAAAACTCAAATCCATTTATTACTAAACATTCCCCTTCCCTATTTACAGTGTATACCATATATTCTGTATATAACAGTTTTCTCCTGTTAGCTAGTTGTAGCCCCTAGAAATCAATCCTTTCTAGTTCATCTCATATCATCCAACGCTATCACTGTGTAAGAAAGTGAAAACAGTTCCTCCATAAGACTCGTACTTTGTTCTGGCTATAAAACTGTATCTTTCTTGTATATAATTTGCAATGCTCTTCCTACAGTATATTTTGAATCACTTCTTGATGGAACACATATTTTTGCTGAAGTAACCAGGCACATCTGGACTGACAGAGATAATGTAATATCACCTCTATTACTTGCAGTGCATGTTTGTGATATGCTGCCCATCTTCCTGCATAAATACCCAGAACTAGTTCCTGATCAGTAATTTCCACATATTGAGGGGTGCGTCAGACTGCAGAGATGTTAGTCCAAAAACCTGTTGCATATGGGCATTGTAGAAACAAAGGCTCCTGTGTTTCCAGGATATCTGCACAGCCTGGATGAGGGCAATACCTTTCTACTAATGGCTTGTGTTTATGAGCATTTCTTACCCTAATTTACCATGGACACACATCCATAACATATCCCATCCATATTCTGGTACCCTTTCACAGTTTGAGACTTAATACATTCCTACTTTCTAGTTCTGGGCAAAGAGCGAAACACCACCTGCTCCTCAAAGTTTGTCTGCAGTATCTCATGATACAACTGTTTCCTAGTACACATGATTGTGAAGGCATGGGAAATTTTCCATTGTTTTATTTTGGTGAGGGCCTCACAAATATAGTCTGACTGAGAGCTTGATTTCTTAACTTTCACAAACCTATTATTTATCCACTCTGGTCATAATGATTCACACCATGATCTAATTTGGATACTCCACTCATAGAAACATAGAAACACAGAAATTGATGTCAGATGGGGACCACAGATCCATCTAGTCTGCCCTGAGCCCTACCCCCTCTTTAGGATTTCTGTGAGACAATCCCCTTGTGTCTGTCCCAAGCTGCTTTGAATTTCTCTTCTGTTTTGGAGTCAATGACTCCAGCCGGTAGAACATTCCATGAGTCAACTACTCTCTCTGTGAAGAAAAACCTTTGCATGTTACCCCTGAATCTTCCTCTCCACAATTTCATCTAATGTCCTCTTGTCCTACTGGTGCTATTGACCATAAAGAGCTCCTGGGTGGAGACTCTGTTTATACCCTTCAGAAACTTAAATGTCTCAATCATGTCCCCTCTATCTCTGCAATGTTCCAGAGAGCACATGTTGAGTTCCTGTAACCTGCTTTCGTATGGCAACTTATGGAGACTATGTCATTTTTGTTGCTCTCCTCTGTACTGTCTCCAATCTATCTATGTTCCTACTGAGGTTTATATTGTCTACAGATAGCTCCTATATTAGAAACTAAAACAATGCTGTAGTAAAATAACACAAATTTATCATTCCCAGTCCTCCTGCTTCTTTGCTTTTATATTTGTATTTCTTTTTACAAGATTCAACCTGCTTCCCCACAGGGCCTGAAAAAGATACTATAAGCTTAGTCTCTGGTACTTTTGGGAGGGAAGATATAGCTTTACATACAAAGACAGCAATGTTGTTTTATTAACATTCTTTTCATCTTGGATGTTTTTCCCTTTCCAGGCGCTACTTTATATTCTGCTGTACTCACACATTTATTTCAGTTAGTCGTGGCCAGATATTGTTTTCCAAATGTCAGCCCAAGATACTTTTGCTGTACTGTATCTACTGGTATATCAGCAATGTGTAGAGGAGCTTGCAGAACCTGATTCCCAAGTGGTGATCCTCTACTCTTATGATAATTTATTTTAGATGCTGAATATAAACTAAATTCTTCTAGTAGAATTTTCAATCCCTCCAGACATCTCATCTGCTAGACGTGCTACATGTCATCTGCATAAGCCGTTACTTTAATCTGGGGTGTACCTGGAGTTAAACTTAGCCTTTTTATTCTTGGGTTATCTTGGATGTGCCTGAGTAGAGGATCTAAACCGAATATGTAGAGTAGTGGACTTAATGGGCATCCTTGCCGCACACCTCTTCCGAGCCTATATGTACCCCCAAACTAGTCATTTATCAATGGCATTGCATAGACCATCTTGTAGAGACTGGTGATTCAGTTTGCAGACTGTACTGGAATCCCATAAGCCCCTAATGTAGACCAAAGATATACATGTGACATATGGTTGAAAGCTTTCTCTTGATCTATACTAAGCAAAAATCCCTGTAAGTTTTCATTATTTCCTTTGTAGAACAGCTATCTCACCAGGATTAGGTTATCTTGAATGTATCTGGATTTAATGGCACAGGTTTACATTGGACTTATGACAGTCTCAGCTACCTTGGCTACATGTAATGTCAGTATTTTTGCAGAATTTTATAATCAGTGTTCAGGAGACTTACAGGTCTCCAATTATTAAATCTGCCTTATCTCCTTTCTTATGAATGAGAATCATTAACCCATTTGCCATTGTATATGACATTGAGTTTGTAGGTAAACAATACTTAAAACATCTATTAATGGTGCCACCATATGTTCTTTAAATGTCTGGTATAATTCAGAGATGAGCCCATCCTGTCCTGGTGAAACATTTGTTTTCAAAGATAAGATACTAGCTTCTACTTCTGCTTGTGTAATAGGTGTTACTAAATTCATTTCTCTTGTTCTGGTAACCCAGGAAGATTTAGTTGTGTAAAGTGGGTTGGATCTGGCTCCAAGCCCCCACTCACACAAAACTGACCTTTCACATGATTATTAACCTTCCTTAGGATGTCTTGCTTGATAGTTGCTACCTGTCCATTGTCCGCAGTGAACTGTACCGTGTGTCGATTATCCACCCTTTTTTAAATCAGTAAATGGAAAAAAGGTTTGCTTGGGTTGCTGTGTGCCAAATTGCATCTCGTATTTTAGTGATGTGCCTCTGTCATATTGGAGTTGCCTCATCTTCTGAATCAAAGTTATTTATTGTGGCAGTATTATCATCGCCATAAGGCTCTATCTGTGAAATTGCTTTATGCAAGGTAGATCTCAATCGTAGATATTTTAAATAATTTCCTGTGGCTTTCTTCCCTGTATATTGTTTCAATAGCTCCTGCATTGCTTCCTTAGTGTCTCCCCACCAACTCAAAAGGCCATCAGAAAGGCACATAACAGATTCCTGAGCCCTCCAAGTGTGGTTCCATCTTTGTTGAAAATGTGTCTCGTTAAGCACCTGAACATTCATTCGCCAAGGGCCTTTGCCAATAAACAGTATCTGTTCCCATTGTACTATAAGTTCAAGAATCTTATGATCAGAAATTTCTGTGCCAGTTGTGCCTGCATGTAAAACTTCCAGATTAATAGAGAGCAACATACAATCTATGCTAGTCTTTAGACTGCCTTTAGAAAAGGTAAACCCCACTCATGTTTAGCTCTATATGTATCTTTTAATGTGGCTTGCTGTATTATTTTGATCAAACAATATGTGTTGCAGAAAGTTTTTTCCATGGTTAAGCCTCTGTCTTCCCTCCTATAGCACAATTAAAGTCTCCTCCCCATACTATTATCCTGGAGGTATATAACTACAGCTGTATTGTCTGAAACAACTCTACTCTTGCTGCCTTTGTTTGTGTTGAATACATAGATATAAACCTGAATCTGGTGGTAAAGTATGTGGCCTTTAGTATCAAAGCACGTCCAGGGACTACATCTACAAGTTTTGATACTTGAAACTGTGTGTCTGCCATTAAAATCCCAACACCATCACATCTGTCCAGTCCAATGGACCAGAAGGCAGGTCCTTTTGTCCAGAGTTTATTAGTTTGGCTAGTTCAAAATTTGTTTTCAATCAGGTGTCTTGCAAAAATATTATCTGGGCATTACTATCCATCAATGGGATTAGGGTGGATACCCCCTTTTTATAGTTTGTAATGCTATTCACATTCAAGGTGTATATTCTTAGTATGTCTGTAGTTGTTTTTACATATGAGGGGAGTACCATCTCACAGAATCCCTCATGGAGGTTTCCCAGCCTTGCCTGCTGACCTTGTCACTCTCTGTGCTTTGGGGGTATTCTGCTCAATCTTCATTGCCTCTTATTACTGAGGAAAGGTCAGGTAAGGAGGACAAGATAGATGAGGATTCTGTCTCATTCCCATCTTTGTCAGACTCTCTCACTCTTTCTCTTTTTGCAGTACTCTGTGTCTGTTCTGTAACAGTAAGTCCCTCTTCTTTTCTCTAGATGTAGGTGTGGAACCTGATCTTACTGTCTCTTTCTTGTCCTTAGCTTTAACCATGTTAAACTTATTCTCTGCAGGGGAGGGGGACTTGGTGGATGAGGTAGCTAATGGCGATGTCTTAGGTACTGGCGCTGTCACTACATTTTCTGTGCTTTCAGTGTACTCTTCTGGCTATTCTACTGAGTCTGCTACTGCTACAGGACTCAGAGTGTCTCTATTTCCATTCCTTGTTCTGGAGACTCATCTGTCCCTTCCTCTGCCTGAGAGGGTGGGTTGAGCACTAGCTTGGGCCTGCTGTTGTACTCTCATTTCCTCCATGTGTTTCTCAGGCGCCCTGGCAGCCCCCTGCAGTTGGACTCTTGTAACAATCTCTTCTTGTGATACTCTTGTACCTCTTGTATGCACCACCAAGGGCATTTTACAAAGAATGCCCTAGCTTGTTGCATTGGAAAGCATTTTTGCAGGCTGTAGTAACATGTCCTTACTCCACACAGTGAGTACATCTAGTATTGTCACAAGTGTTACTAAAATAGGACATAGAACCACATTTAAAGCAGAATTTTAGCTGTCCTGCATATAATAGTATACCTTTGTCTCTGCCTATCAGAAAGCTATTTGATAGATGCGAAACATCAAAATCAGTGTGTTGGAGCTCCACCTTCACCTTCCACCCCCCCCCAGTTCCAAATCTGCTCCATTATCAATGATTGGTTCAGGCCTATCCAACACTTCACAATGCTGCCTCAGCCAGTAGAGGATGTCCTGAATGTTCACACTTTCTGTTCTAAACATAATTGTTATTATTCATACAGCAGACTTGTCAAAGGAATGGCTCAAAATGGAAGTCATAATGGGGTTTCTTAAGACAATTATACTGTTTCCAAAATCTATCTAAATTTTGAATCTGTTTGAAACTCACATCATAGTTCAATTCACCCACATGGATCAGTGCATAAATTTCAGAAGCATAACACCTGAGTGAGTCCTTGATCAATGTTCTTGCTACATAGACTCTATCTGGGGGTCGCTCTAGTGCCCCCATATAGATTAAGTGCACTGCATTCCTTCTTTTTTGACCATCACGTAGTGTGCTCTGGAGCTGCTGACTTTCCATCTGCTGTCATTTGTGTGCTTGGTTTACTGGGTTTGCTACCGCAGATTTTGCCGTTTATTGACTGTGGGGTTCAGTGCTTTGTTCCTTGGATTGGTGTCACAATTTGGATTTGTTTGACTTACTTTCGACCTTTGATACCTGGATAATCATCTGCTGGTCTTCTATGGGGAGGTATCGATCAGAGGACCTGACAGGGTTGTTCGGGACTGAAAGGCCAGATTACTGGTGAAGCGTCAATGGATTGAATTGCTGATATTGCTCTGAAGTGTCGTGAGTGGGGGACCCGATTCATTGATTGGTTGCCTTTTTTTTTACTATATTTTCTAATTTGGAGTGTCCAGCATTGAATTAGGGGAAGCAGGCCCTGTTTGGTGTATTGGTTAAGAGAGGCTCCTACCCCCCCCCTTCTTTGTGCCTGGGTGATCATGGACTACACTGCCCGGGACCAAGCAGGAGTTGCCTCACTTTGCCTCTGGGGAGCTAGAGGTTTTTTTGGGGTACTCCTAGGTTATTCTGAGGTTGGTCTTATTAGTCTGGCCTCTGGGTATCTGTGGCTGTGGGTTTTGGGTGGTGTGATAGAGCCTAATTAGGTGGTTTGGGGGTGTGGAGGGGGGAGCCCTCACTCTCTGCTGGTTTGCCTGTGTACATCGCTGGCCCATTTTTAGGATTTCTCTGCATCCTCCGATTAATCTGTACTGAGACCAGTCCTTTTTAAACAGCCCCACCAAACTTCAAGAAGAAGATGAAAATAATTTTACTTTTCTTTTACTTTTATCTGAGTGGCAGTGAGAGTGCCTCTTTGGTTCCCCCAGTAGTGAGAGTGGTCGGGGGTTGAATGATAAAAATAAAAGCTCTTGGGCTCAGGAAGTGAGAGTACCTGTGCTCTACTGGCCTCCCTAGGCTGTGAGAGGGCCTTCAGCGGCTGAAGAATTGTTCTTTATTTTTACATTTTTCATCATAAACTTTATATTTTTGGACTTAAGTTACAGCTAAAATTTTTGTTTGAACTTGATTATTTATATTTTTCCTTAGTGAGAGGGTGATTGGGGGTATTTATTGATTTTATGGTTTTGAAATAGTTGATTATTCTATGTTTGGGTTTGGATATAGGCTAAATTTGTAGTTTGGGATTGTTTATTTATTGGAATTTAGTAAGCAGCAAATATGTGTTGGGATGGCATTAGAACAGTCGGGTATTATTCCCTTCCAGGCTCAGAGACCTTTGTCCATTCTTTTTGTCCTCCCCATCACCAGAGGTATATAGATGGTGTAGTGTTCTGGGGATTACTAGGATAAAAGGGGGATGAGGGTTGGGCCTGGAGAGGGACCGAAAAGACTGGGCGGACAGGGATAGTGGGGACAAGGAGATGCCATGGGCAAAATGGGTCCAAGAAAGGGGTCCTCCCTGGCTGGTTCCCATACCCAATGGTTCTGCTGGTAGTCGGTAGGTAGCACGGTCATCCTCGGATGCTCATCCTGCTCGGGTGGTGTTATGCAATGCAAGGTCCATTAAAAACAAGACCGCTATTATAGCAGATTTTGTTGGAACATCTGACCTGGCGTGCATCACCAGGACATGGCTGGATGAAAATGCTGGCCCAGTTTTGGCATCAGCAATTCCAGCTGGGTACTTGGTGATACACCGCCCTAGGATGGATCATAGGGGCAGGGGTGTTGCCATCTGTTTTAGATCAGAACTGGGCCTAGTGGAAGTACCAGTGGGAACTACCAGCTCCTTTGAATGTATCATGGGCGAGGGTGTGTGGTGCAGGATTCTTCTCGTCTACCGTCCACCTGGTGATGGGAATGTTTTCCTGCAGGAAGTCACAGACTTCATTGTCGACCTGACATTGGGATCCCTCAGATGGCTGGTTCTGGGGGATTTCAATGCCTGGGTCGACATTGAACTCTTGCAGTTTGGTCAAGACTTCCACCAGTTAATGATTTCACTGGGCTTCACACAGGTTAGTTACTCCCCGACCTATATTGGTGGTCATTCATTGGATTTGGGGTTCCTATTGGGGATGGAGATATCCAATCTGGTGGTGGAACCAGTCGGATGGTCTGACCATCATTCCATTGGGTTCAGTTTTGTGGCCACCCCTAGTAGGCCAGCCCCTATGGAAATGGTCTGGTACCACCCTTTGAGGGATATTTCCCCAGATGGCCTGATGGCAGTGCTGGACCTATCAGGTTTACGGTGATTGCATGGACCCAGGGGACTTGGTACTTGCCTATAATAAGGCAGTGACAGGGGCCCTGGATTCCATTGCTCCTGTTTGTGTTCGTCCCCTCACTCTTCGCCCTAGGTCTCCTTGGTTTGATGAGACTCTAAGGGAGTTGAGGAGAGTTGGACGAAGATTAGAGAGACGTTGGCGGAGGTCTGGCCTGGATTGTGACAAACTTAGTTTGATGGACCATTATATGGTCTATCAATCAGCAATCTCTCGTAAGAAGGCAGAATTCCTGTCCAGAGAGATTGCTGCTGCACAGAATAGACCAGCTCAGCTTTTCCGGACTGTGGACAGATTGTGCAATTCATTCTGTCTTCAGCCCAGAAGAGCCTTTTCTCAAGAATGGTGTGAGGAGCTTGCTCAATTCTTTTCAGTTAAGGTTGCCACAATCAGGTCCCGATGTCCACACTCCCTAGTGGGAGTTGTGATGGTCACAGGAGATGTCGAGACCCATTTTGTGTGGTCCGTCTTCAGCCATCCCACAATCAATGACATTGTGATGGTCATCCTACTATTAGTCCGACCAACTGTAGTCTGGACCCGGGCCCTACATGTCTCCTAGTGGGCTGTGTAGATAAAATCAGCCCAGTCTTGGCTGAGATTGTCTGGAGGTCTTTGGAGAGGGGGATTTTTCCAAATCCTCTGAAAGAGCCTATGGTTCAGCCCCTTCTTAAGAAGACCCGGACTGTCTGGCTAACTACAGACCCATCTCTTACCTGCCCTTTGTGAGAAAGGTTATTGAGAAGGTGGTTGCATCACATTTGGATGATCATTTAACCAGCCACGATGTCTATGATTCTCTCCAGTCCAGATTTAGGAAGAGACACAGTACCGAGACAGCTCTGGTCCGGGTACTAAATGACCTCCTAATAGCGAGAGATCAAAGGGCCTGTTCTATCTTGGTCCTTCTTGATCTCTCTGCGGCATTTGACACCATGGACCATGGTGTGCTATTGGAGTGCCTGTGGTTTATCTGTGGGCTGTCTGGTACAGTCCTCAGTTGGTTTCGATCCTTCCTCAAGGGTAGGACCCAGAGGGTAGTGTCTGGGATTTTTTCCTTGACATCATTCCCCCTATCCTGTGGGGTGCCATAGGCTCCATTTGGCACCTGTGTTGTTTACAGTGTACATGCTGCCTTTGGGAGTGATCATCAGGCATACGGTTTGAGTTTTCACTATGCAGATGATACTCAACTGTACATGTCCTTGTGCCCGCCAAGATGCTGCCTTTTTCGTCTTTAACAACTGTCTTGCCAAAATTCAGGACTGGATGAATGTGAGTTGGCTGCAGTTGAATCCGAAAAACTGAGGTGTTGGACGTGGACCCAGGTCGCAGGAAGGCGGTTTGTTGGCGGATCTCTCGGCTTATGGCTTGGGGTGTCCAGCTAACTACCTCAGGCTGGGTGCGGAATCTGGGCATTGTATTTGATAAACTGTTAGACACTTAAATCACAGGTGTCGGCAGTTGTCAAAGCCTCTTTTACCAGTTGAGGAACGCCGCGGGTGAAGCACCTGGTTCCTCCTGACCATCTTCCTACTTTGGTCCACGCCATACCTCCGTCTTGACTACTCGACCCTTTTCTTGGGCTACTGGGGATTGATATTTCATACGCTGCAGCTAGTGCAGAATGCGGCAGCCAGGCTATTGACTGGTTCCTCTAGGTCCGGTCATATAATGCCTGTGATCCGCCGACTGCATTGGCTGCCAATATAGGTTTCATAGGTTTTTTCAAGCTAGAGAACAATGAGTCCATAATGCTTGCCTTTTAATCTTTATCTATATTTGTATATATTTGTCTTTATCTGACATCACTTGATCCAAGTTGTTTTTGAATATATCCATATTTGCACTTTCTACTACAAAAGTAGGAAGAGTATTCCATATTGGGATTGATCTTACACTGAACCAATTTTTCCACCTTAATGAGTTCCACTTTCCAGTCAGTAACTGTTATGTTTACAACTACTAAGTCTGAATTTGGATTCAATTAAACCTATCCCCTCAGTAAGTGTAGAATCTTGTTGTAGGCCATAAATGAGGCATAGATCTCCCCTAAGCCTTCTGTATCTTAAGGTATACAATTTCAAGTCATTTAGCTTATCCTCATAGGATTTCCCTTTCATTCCTACTATTGCCCTACTAAATCATCTCTGAACTCTTTCCATTTTGTGTATGTCATCCTTTGTATGGGGACCACTTGCATGCAATACTCAAGATGTGGTCTCACCAGAGCACTATACAATGGCAACAAAACTTCCTCTGTCCTACTTGCCACATGTCTAAATATACAATTTAGATTCTGGTTTGCCTTTTTAACTTGTTTGTTACAATGCAATTTGAATTTTAAATTGGGGGTAATGAATAGCCCAAGGTCCCTTTCTTCTATAGTCCAGTGCAGTGCTTTGTTCACCAATTTATATGAAAAATGTGGGTTATGTTTTCCTAAATGCATTACCCTACATTTGTCATTATTTAATATAAATTTTCTGCCATGGGCCCAGTTTGTAACTTCATCTAGAAAGTTTTGCAGGGGAATATTTTCATCCTTTTTGTTGATAATAGAGCTTATACGGCAATCATCCACAAATTTTAGCAGCCAAATATTATCTTTGTTCAATTTTAAAGAAGAAATATAAATATTAAATAAACAAGGACCCAGCGCTGACCCCTGGGGGACACCACTAGTCACATTTGCCCATCCCAATAGTTCCCCATTTATGACAACTTTTTGTTTCCTATTCCTGAGCCATTTTATTATCCAATTTACAATGTTTGAATTCAAATTTGCTTCCCTTAGGACATTGATAAGTTCTAAATGTGGAATTTTGTCAAATGCTTTTGCAAAATCAATGAACACTAAATCCACCGAGTTGCCTTTATCAATTTCTTCAGTAACCTTATTATAAAAGGTCAATAGATTGGTTAGAAATGATCTTGATTTAGTAGAACCATGTTGGTAATTATCAGTCAGTTTGCTATGATTTATGTGTTCCAAAATAATTTCCTTAACAAACTGTTCTAGGAATTTCCAATTAGTGATGTAAGACTTATGGGTCTAACATTTTCTGGCTTGTTTGTAGGCCCTTTTTTGTGTACAGGGACAACTATTGCGACCCTCCAATCATTTGGAACTTCCCCAATATTTAATGAATGTTGGAATATATTAGTCAGGGGTAGATAGATCTCATTTGTGAGTTCATTCAATACCCTTGGATGAATATCATCTGGACCAGGGGATTTGTTGACATTTATTTTATTAAGTTTATCTAAAACAACTTTGGGCTGAATTACAAATCTACAAGGTATGGAACCATCCAATTCTTCTATTTCACCTTGGGAAGTAGTATTGAAAACTGAAGAGAAATATTGATTCTGGATATCTGCTGTTTCATGTTTATTTGCTACACAACCAGATTGTGTGGTAAATGGGCCTATAGTGTTTGAATTACCTTTAGTTTTGTTTATATAAGAAAAAAAGGATTTCTTGTTGTCTTTCACTCTTGATGCTAATTTTAGTTCAAATTGGGTTTTTTCTAGTCTTATTTTAGTTTTTATTGTTTTTAGTAAATCCCTATATTTCAAATTAAGATGTGTGAATCCTTTTTGAATTTGTTTATACTATTTTTTGTTGTTAATTAAGGTTTTTATTCTAGGGACATCCATCCTGTGTAGGTTTATGTTTTAATTCATATTTGTTTTTGGTAGGAATATTTGCTTTAATAAGATCCTTCAGTTTATTAGCCAATAAATGCCATTTAGCCTCTACTGATAGGTTTGTAAATAAAACCAGCCAATCCCAGCATCTTATGATATTTTTCATGTTTACAAAGTTAGCTTTGGTGAAATTTAAGACTCTAGTTATACCAGTAGCTGGTGTGGATTTACTATTTGTAATCTGAAAATTTACAGTATTATGATCGCTGTTACCTAATGGTGCTTTAACAACAATTTGAGTTACACAATGGGCAATATTTGCTAGTATAAGATCTAATATTCTGTTGCCCCTAGTATTATTTTGGACCAGTTGTTCCAATCCTATTTCATTGAACAACTCCACATAACATCTATCAACTTTAACTGATGCCGATGCATGGTCCCAATTTACACTATTTAAATTAAAATCCCCTATAATTACATAATTTTTTGATGGGTAAAGGTTTTTAAGATAATATAATAATTTTCCATTATTATCAGGATCCATGGAAGGAGGTCTATATACTAGACCCAGGATAAATGGTGGGCCTATCTGGGGTTTTATTCTTACCCAAAGAGTTTCAAGATCAGTACCATCAATGATTTCTTCGCTGTCAATTGATTGATGGATATATATAGCTACCCTCCACCTTTTCTATACTCTATTTTTAAAATATAGATTAAATCCTAGATACTTTTATCCCAGGAATCACTAGCATCCCACCAGGTCTCAGTAATAAGGGCAATATGGATGTCATTCATCCCAAGGTATAGTTTGAACTCATCAAACTTGTTTGTTAAGCTTTGTGCATTTAAAAGAACCCCGTTCCAACCATAATCATTTATTTTGTCGCAGTTTTGTAAATAGTTTTCTATTTCGGGGTAAAGCATTGTGCTCCCCCCCACCCAGTTTAAATGAAATGCTATTACCAAGTTGATTTTGTTAGCCATCATCCTGGTACCATTCTGACTAAGGTGAAGACCATCCCTTTTATAACATTTAATATTTTTGAAAGGCTGAGTATTATCCATAAATCCTATGTTTTCTATCATACAAAATTGTCTAAGCCAAAAATTCAATTGCTTAGCTTGTTCATTTTTGTATGACTGATTTCCTAGTAATGGTAAAATACTGGACAAAATGATATCACCCCCCTCTTTCTTTGATCCTTAAAACTATTTTTTTTATAGTCTTCCTGGATATCTGTCAGGGCACATTTAGATAGATCATTCACTCCAACGTGTAGGATAACTAATGGCTTGTGTGTGTTTTCAAGTAACCCATCCAGTAGTCTGACAATATCTCTGGTTTTAACCCCTGGTAATGAACTTACTGTTGTGTATGCCTTTTGACCTTCACATACAATAGTATCAATTCCTCTCAGTGTCAAATCTCCCATGACTACAACATTTCTTTCTGTAGTTTTTTTGCATGTTTCAGTTGGAAGTGGTACACTAGTGTAGACATTTTTGTAACACAGTCTCTAGGGTCTGTTTTTTGAGGTTCGATATTTTCATCTGCCAGTACTTCAGATTTGTTGTATAAACTAATAGGTTGTATATAAGTTTTAAACACTTCCCATGGAGTGGATGTATTAGGTTCTTGAACTTTATGGACATGGGGAGATTGTTACTTATGGTCTTCTTATGAGTATCATTTTGTTTTGAATTTGCTTCTATGCGCTCCATCATTGATTTGCTGTTGAAATATTTGGGCTTGGGGGATTTGTTTTAGGGTCTTTTATTATGTGTTTCAAAGTGCTTAATACTTGCTTCCTTGACTGCATCATCAATGAATTGTTCCAGGAGCGTTATTTTTCTGTGTTTCCAGCTTCTTTTAGATTACAAATTTCCTCATTTTACATTTTCACAAATAAATTCAAGATCTGAGTCTCCTCCATATACATTAGACACTTACACATACCTTTCTTTTTTATACTTTGCCTTTTTGATTTAACCTGTGCCATGTTTGTAAATAATTCTTTATACTCAATGTTCAAACAATAAATTGTTTTTAAACTGCCCCAGCAAACTTACCCATCAAGGTCCACAGTGTCAATATGCTGGTGTATCATCTTCAAGGTCAGTTTGCTGACCTATAAGACCCTACATGATCAGGGACCTGGCTACCAGAAAGATCTCCTTCATCCCTACTGTCCCTGCCGCCTCTCCGATCCACTGACGAGGATTGCTAGAGATTCCAGCATTCATCTGAAGACCTCTGGGTCCAGATCTTTTAGTTTTATGGCCCCAACCCTGTGGAATTCTCACCGTCAGGTACTAGATTGCCGACTGTCCAAACTTTTAAGGGCGCTTAAAATATCTTTTTAAACATGCATATAATGATTTTTAATTTTTATTAGGTTTGGATTAATTTTATTGTTTTAGTAATATTGTTTTATTATGTGATGTACAGGCACCTTGGTTCTGGAAAGGCACCTTTATAAATAAAGTTTTGATTGATTTTGATTGATTGGTGCAGGTTCCTCCATAGGTTTAAATAAAATATCAGAATACTGTCTATTCCCAGCACTTGGGCCAGTTAAAGGTCATCCTTGTTCCCCATGTGACTGTTGTCCCTCCTGTGCATCATCTCTCCTAGTAGTTTGATTGAATTGTCTATCAGAGCACCGTGTTTGTTTGTTCATTCTCTGAGCATTGTAGCTACATTCTGTTATGCTCAGCTCCTATAGTATTGATATCTCCTGTACTCATTCATAGTAACAGCATTCATATGGCTTTCTAAATTATCCTGTAACTGTCAGCCCAAAGTTCAATTCAAAAGCAACATTCATAGTCTTATCCGTGAATGTGGGTTGCCTATCCCCCAATAGGTTTTTCAAGGATTACAGCTCCTTTTTATTGTGGTACAGGCTGCTCCATCTGATGCTGTCCAGACTCTGTTCTCGGTTGAGCTCCCTACAACTGATAGCACTGTACAGTCAGAGCCTCGCTATCCGGGATCCACTGTTCAGTAGGCAGCTGCGACCATCCCACTGCAGCCAATGCCCTTTCTGGAGACCACACTGCAGCATCTATCTGGGAAGAGTTCTGCTGATTCTCTGGCTTACCCAAGGGTAAGTGACTTTCTTTGATAAATTCTGCCGATGAAATAGTAGCTACTGGTTGCAGGTCCACCATATGTCCCATACACATTTTCCCCATAACAGCTGCCATTTTTTCCACTGTCAAGTGCCACTCTTCTTCCTGCAGCTGTGTGAGCAATAGCATTCTCCTTCTTTCATGAACTGTGATTGTGATGCCACACTTACAATTTCCATGCCTCATAGTCCTCGACCTGCTCCAGTCTTCTCAGTGTCCATTTCTTGCATCTCTGTGATAGCGGAGACACAAAATCTGCATCAGTGGATTTTCCAAAATAACAGCAGTCTGCTGGGCTTCTGAGGATCACACCTCCAGCTATCCTCCTTCCATAGCTCGTTCTGACAGCTTCTCCATCACTGCCATCTTGGACAAGTGGTGCCCCTACCAAAGAGAGAAATTTTTAATTCAAATTCATAAGCACAACAAAAGTAAATACAGCGTAAAGAGAAATACAATCTGAAATACAGAGCAAATAAAGAACATCACCAGTATTAAGACCATACAGAAAGAACATACCCTGAAAAAATCTGTACAAGTCCTACAAAACAGAAAGGAAAAGAAAATAGACTAAAAATGAAAAACAGAAACAAAATACAGTGGTTAGTAATACTAAGTGTTTTGAAAAGACAGGTCAATATGCAAAACCTATCCCACCCAATCAAAACCCTCCCAGACCTGTTCACACATGTAATACCCAATAAATCTTTTGCTCTCAGATACACAGCATCCAATTCAGACTGTAATTTAAACAGTAAATCAGGAAGAGTGACATCAACTCCTTGTAAGAATCTGACACCTACCTATGCCAGATGACCCAATTAATACAGGCGAATATGACAAACACAGTGCATTTAGTTCAATTCACCCAAGGTCTTACCATTTGGCCATATATTAACTTATCATAAGTCATGCCACTAAAACAACTGGCATTCCAAAATGCATCCAGATCTCACCGAAAAGGACAGTATAAAAGAACAACCAAACAGAGATGCTGCATTGTCTCTATGCAGTCTCCATGGTCTGAAACTAAACAGGTCCTATAGTGTACCATTATATGTTTGTGGTTCTCCTTAACATTGCGTTTGGCATGCCCACAGAACCTTATCATGTCTCTCATCTTAGGGGCAGTCCTTGGTTCTAAGATACAGTCTAATAACAAGGAGCCATGGGGTACTTCTTGAATGCCTGGAGTTCATCTGTGGCCTGTCTGGTACAGTTCTCAGGTGGTTTAGATCTTTCCTCACAGGCAGAACCCAGAGGGTGGTATAGGGGACTAATTCTTCCCACCTAGTCTGTCTGTCTTGTGGGGTTCCCCAGGGCTCGGTGTTGTCCCTCATGTTGTTCGCGGTGTATATGCTACCCCTCGGTGACATTGTAAGATGGTATGGGCTGAGGTTTCATTGCTATGCTGATGATACCCAGCTCTACCTATCTTTTTGCACCTGACCAGGATAGAGCCTTCTCGGTATTTAGCAGCTGTCTAACTGAAATCCAGTGCTGGATGAATTCAAGTTGGCTGAAGTTGAACTCAGAGAAGACTGAGGTGATGGTTGTGGACCCGGGTCACAGGATAGAGGGGACAGGAGTTGGTTTACCCTCAAGACTTTTTCTGGGAGGTGTCCAACTCCCTACCTCTGAATGGGTGTGTAACCTGGGGGTGATTTTTGACAATGAGCTAACACTGCATTCACAGGTGTCAGCAGTTGTTAACTCATCCTTTTACCATCTGAGGAACATCACCAGGATTAAACACCTTGTTCCATCCAATGATCTGCCTACAGTGGTCCACGCCTTTGTGACCTCGTGTCTTGATTACTGCAACTCCCTTTATCTAGGGCTTTCTGGGGTTGATATCCACTGCTTGCAGCTAGTGCAGAATGCTGCGGCCCGGTTATTGACAGGTACTCCTCATACCTGTCATATTTCTCCGGTTCTGCGCAATCTGCATTGGCTGCCAATACAGTGGCGGATCACCTTTAAAGTTGGTCCTGATTTACAAAGCCTACATGGACTGGGCCCAGACTATGTGAAAGAGCTTCTGGTACCATACTGCCCTAGGTGATCGCTCTGCTCAGTGGACGAGGGTTGCTAGAGATTCCAAGGGTTCTTTAAAATCTTCAGGGCTCAGGCTTTATGTATGCTGCCCTGCCCTCTGGAATTCTCTACTCCATCTGCTTTGGCAGTGTGCATCTGTGGAGGAATTTAAAGGCCTTAAAGACCTATTTACGGTCTGAGATTTATTCCTGCTGATATGTCATTATAGCTTTCTGAGCTCAGCAACTTTCGTTTTTGCTGTACTGTTTTTATGTGTAATTGTTGTAAGGCCTTGATTTTAAGAAAGGCATAGTATAAATAAAGATTTATTATTATTTATTAGCTATCTGCCTCATGGGTTAACAATAAAACTGGATCCTCAAAATACAGCATCTGTAAAATGATGGTATAAAATTGTTTCCATAACAGCCCAACATATCTCAAACAAATTTGTAAACAAAGGGAGACTCTTTTCCAGAAGACTCAGTTTCTCTTTACCCCATGCAGCAAAAAATTCCTCTGCCCAAACCTGCATTGCCTTCAGACCCACCCCCTCCCTATCACACACCAAAGGTCTAATATTGGTGTAGAAAAAAATTTCCAAAAGAAAATCAGAGGATTAATCATGTTCAAACCTCCCTCTTTAGAAGCGTCTCTAGGTATGACTGTGTTTAACATGATTTAATTGACTGCCCCATAACAGCTGAAAAACAAACCTAATGCTTTCAGATGCATCTCAAAAGGTAGGGGAAAAATAGGCAACATAAACAACCGTAATAAAAATTCTTTTTTTCCTAGTCATCTTCCAGGATTTCCATTTTGAAACTTTAAGCTGTGCCACATCAAACATAATATTCCAATTCAAACACGAGAATCACTGGTTCCAAAATATGCACCCAAAATTTTAACATCATTTTTTCCACAGGAATAGAAAATCAGGCACAATCAGTGCTCCTTCCACCACCAAGGCAGCATACTTCCTCATATTTATCTTTATCCCAGTACTCCCTGTACCTTGCAAAAGACCTGAGAGCCCTAATCCCAGAATCTATAGGTGTCAACTGCAACCATGCAGTCATCAACATAGACTATAACGTATTATAAACAAAACCATTTTTATCCATAATTGGCCCTAATTCTGCATCCACCTCTAACTTCCTCAGTAATGGATCTAGGCCAGAGACATACAAGAGGGGACTAAGCGTGTAACCCTGTTGGACCTCATTATGTATATACAGAGACATCCCAAGATGACCTTTCATCATTGGCCTGACCTGTGCCCCCTTATACAATATTCGTATTAGGTGGAGAACATTTTCTGGTACCCCATACAGTTGCAATACTTTCCAGAGATAATCATGTTTTATGGCATCAAAGACTATTTCCTGATCTATAGAGAACAAATACCCTTCCAGATTCATTTCAAGACCTTGAGCCAATATTTCTGTAATAAAATTGAGAGTTTGAGTAATGGATCTCCCAAGGACTGCACAAGTTTGTTCTTCCAAAATCAGGGATTTTGCCACCCTTGTCAACTGATATGTTACCAGCTTAGCCAACACTTTATAGACTGATGTTAAAGTACTAAGAGGCCTCCAGTTTTTAATATAAGACTTGTCCCCAGATTTATGAAAGAAAACTATAATCCCCTCTGTCATGGACTCCCCTAAACTCCCGACCTGTGTATTGGCCACAAAGACTTCCTTTCAAATAGGTGCCAATTGAGCTACAAAACTTTTATAAAACTAATAATAATCATAATAATATACTTTATTTATTAAGCATAATTCAGAAATCAAAGCTCTACATGAATAAAATACCATATATAACACTACACGGTCTAAAATTATTTACAGTACAAATAAAGATAACCACATAAAATATCAGTAAATGCTAAAAGCTTGCTGAAACAAGAAGGTTTTAGGCCTGCTTTAAAGCTCTCTCTCATTAGACATACCATCACAAGTCACAACCAGGTGCAGTATTAGAGCATAATGTCAAGACAGCTGCCCTTACTTCTTCCATTGTAAAGTGGTCAGTCAGCCTGCTTTTATTTCTAGTAGAAACCTGTGGAAAGGCCAAATCCTCAAAACAGAGTACAGAAACCTCAGTATTACCCTCCTGGAATTTCCCAGCATATAATTTGCACAATGTGCAGCATGGAAACTATCCGTCTGTAAGTTCCTGAGTCATCCTCAAAGAAAGTATAACCCTCTGTCCCACCCTATCTATTGGGGCATCAAAAGGGTTCACTTGTGTTTTATCCCCATTACAGAATACTGCTGATGCATGTCAATAGCATGTACTGTTTCATACTGATAGTCAAACATTTCTGATGTAACCGTGCCACTTCTGCACTCAAATCCCTTACAGAGTCTCTCATCTGAGTCAAAGCTGTAAATACTTAGCTCAAAGACTAAGGTATTTAATATATTTGGACCTCAGTACCTTACCAAAGAGTTGCTGCAACAATGCCTTAATGTGCCGCTTAGTATCTTCCACCATAATACAGGGTTACCATATAAAACCGCACCTCATGTCGAGCCTCCAGAAGAAAAAAATACCTCATGTTGAATAGACTCTTGTTCCAACAATTAAGTAGTCATCCTCCAGAAACTATGACCCATATAGCCCTTCTGTGCATCCCCAATATCTACCTATAACTTCAGAAATGGTCAGAGGTCACCAAAGGCACCACCGAGACCCCCATGACACCTATTCAATCAGACAAGAATCAAAACTCTATACACGTTGACAAAGTGCCTTTATAATCTGTATGCACAGGAGGAACATGTAAAACCTCATACACATCATTAAGGACTGCATTACTCAAAATATGTTGCAGACAATTGGAGTCACAATAAATCTTATCAGTCTTCCTACCCCAATCCCTCTTAGAGAGACCACGGTTAAAATCCCCACCCCATAGGATGACTCTGGAGGTGTAAAGATAGGGCTCTATCTTCCTAAGAAGTTGCGTTCTCTCGGCCTTTAATTGAGGGGCATACACATTTATCAAACAATGCGCTATATGTTGGTTAACAATATCCAAAATAAGTTCCCTCCCAGGGTAAACATCCATAACCTTCAAGACTTCACAGTGAGCACCAGAAAATAGCATACATATTCCAGTGCATAAATCCTCCCCAATGGACCACAATGAGGTACCATACTTTCAATCATTCTGTGCCTCACTATTTCAGGAATAGTATGCAAGCAGTATCTTGCAGAAAAATTATGCACCTCGCCTGTAAGCTAACAAAAGTGATCTGTCATTTCTGATAATTTTAATGCTATTAACATTAGATGTTATAATAGAAAACCGTGCCATGCTATATTGAAAAGGAGACTGAAACAAATCACAAATCACATGAAAAGACAAAACAATCATTTCCTCTTTTTCCTCTTCTTCATCTTAGGTTTGTCTCCCACCAAGTAAATCCACAACCACCTCTGCCTGAGAAGATGTAACAAAGGAGACATCTGAGTCTCCTTCAGGGGCATTCCATCTCCATCAGTCCTGCATATGAGTTCTGAGTGGTAAGAGGATCCACGACCTCAGCTAGATGAACTACAGACCTAGTTTTCCCTAAGGTCTTGTGTCGAGTAACCCTTTGAAAGGTGGGGCCTCTCACAGTTACAGGGGAAGGCATCTCAACCAGAGCAGAAGCATCAGCTGCCATCTCCTGTACTGCATCCATTTGGACTGGAGGCGGAAGATCCCCTGAAAGCTCCCTGTGAGAGATCTGCAAGACAGAAGAGGAAATGTCCTCTACAACAGGATAATCCAGGTCCCAGACTCCAAACAAGAACTGGCAGTAGGGGGTGGTATAAGCCATGGGGATAGTGTATGTGGTGGAGGTAACCCTTGCACACAAGCAGGAGACCCATGGGGCACAACAGAATAAATAATTCCATCAGTTGTCATTTGTTGTTCAACACGTAAATGCTTTTTTGGGGCAGTAGACCCATCCACATCCTGCTCTGCTTGTAAGGCCTGACCCAAGCTGTTATAAGAAGCCCAAGTGCAGGTGCGGAAAGTGTGCCCCAGATCCTCCCATAAATTACAGTGCATAGATTGTGTGCACTGGGCACTGTTATACTCCACAACACCACACAGACCACACTTTAACTTGTCATGGGCATTACTCAGATGCCACAAATCCCCACAGCAATAACATGCTCGAGGCTGCCCAGGACAGAAAAGCACATCTCTGTCACGTCCTAGGAAAAAACTATTTGGGAGATGTCTCACTACCCCCCTCCTCTTGGCGTAACATCACTTTATACCTCCACCCTCCTGTCCATAGATGGTCATCATCCAGAACAGGTTCTGGATATCTTTGGACAGTGTAGTGCTGTTTTAGCCAATAAGTAATGTCCACCACATTCACACCCTCATTTCGAAACAAGATTGCTATTCATTTAGAGGGCCTGGTAGGAGGGTTAGCTACAAAGGGCTTCCATAGAGGAGTATTTTTCAAGAGCTGGTACTGCCTCCAGAACCACTCAAGACCAGATGGATGTTTAAACTAATGTCATAAAGCATATCACCAGGCATGTGAATAAGTGCTTCAAGAAATGACAGTGCTCTCTGGACAAAGGCAGTCAGACGGGGCAGTCGGTGCACACATAATGTGAATAAGTGCATAGATTTCATACGCATAGTACTTCATACTGTTTTCAAAACAGCCCTTCCCACAAATGTCTGTCCGGATATCATCAGATGACCTCCTGTACTTAAGGCACACTACATTTCATCTGGTAGCCAGCTCTGAGGATAAGCACACACCTCTAGAAACAGACACTCTCACATCTGTATGCCATACATTTGAACCAACTGTAGTGTCAGTGGGACCTTAAATAACACCAGACTCAGTGGGCACCACCCCATCCTGAGTTGTGGGTGGAGCCTGAGCTACCTCCAGGGCTTCAATGTTCGGCTCAGAGACATCAGAGACACTGACGTCCTTTGCATCCTTCTCCTCTGTCTCACCTTCCGAATGTATGATGTCACTGAGAATGGTATTCCCCACGCTGTCTGGAGAACTGGTAAGCATGCCTGTGGGCTGTGGCTTTCCAGGTGGGATATTTGAAAAAGGAACCCTCTCCTTCAACCACCATAGAACCTGTAGAGATCAAATTAGCCAAGGGGTTGCGCACGGGGTCATAATGTCACATGAGATTATGCCGTATGCAAAGATCATGCTGCCAATACAGCACAATTCTTTACATGTGGCATACATCTTCATGGTATTGCATCATTCGCTGTTGGGTACAGTGCTATTCTGGGTTAGCTGTAATGTCACGATATGACATTATGACCCAGTAGGGAGAGTTGAAGCCTCAAGGAGTGTGGCCAGTTGGCATCCCAGCCAGCATCATTCAGGATTTAACCCACCCAGCCTGCTCCAGAGCATTGGTCACCCACCGAGTGTCTGCAGTTGTCCCAGCAGAGGTTTCAGGAGGACCAACAGATGCCTGGGACTCTTCAGAAAGAAAGGCACCTTTGGGAGTAACTTCTCCTTTTTCTTTTCCTTCTGAGCAGCAAGCTTCACTGCAACTTTTTTTCTGCGGTTCCCACCAACAGTACCAACATTAAAAACTACATGCGGTAGTTTTACAGAGGAAGCAGCTGCTGAAACCACCCCTGCAGTAGGCAGTATCATTTTGGCCTGTTCAGCACTAAAAATCTGACTTTCATCAGACAGTTCTTGAGACCCCATTAGAGAAGTTTCTGACTCATGAAGAACTCTACACCCATCAATTTCCAAATGATTCACAGTACTTGTGCCACATGCAGTATCATGCTGTGCGACAAAATCTGTCAAAATATCATCCATTACCCACTCCAGTCCCAACTCAGAATATGTAGCAACGGACTGTCAGTCAGAGCAATTCCACAGTGCACCATGTCCCACACAGAAGGTTGACCTTCAGAAACAGCTCCCTGAAGCTGTTCCTCCTTCACTGATGCAGCAGTTCCTCCTTTCATAACATTTCCTGCAGCTCTTTAGCAGTGAAAGAAGCAGCCACCGCATACCACCATCTTCTGAAACCATGCTCAAATCGATGCAAATATCCACTCTTTGGTCCATACCCAGTTTTCTCCAAAGCCAGAACAAAGCCATCATCTATTCGCAAGGTTCGTGGGTCTCTAAGGGTTCTGAGATCGGTGAGGAGACCCATTCCCAGCCCCTCCAGCAGCCATGCAATCCACTAAAGGAACAGGACTGGTCATCTCAGCACTGTCACAGCATCCCCTACCAAAGAGTAGGGGACATTTTGTATTGTGAAAATCAAACAATACTAGGGAAAAGTATTTTGAAAGTAGTAAAAGAAAAGAACATATGGGGGAAAAACCTGACTCACAGTATCAATATGTGTGCCTCAACTCAGGGAATCTTTAATGAAACTAAATATAACTAGATCCATCTAGGAAAACTACACTATGTGTCTGTACCTCTCAAGTGACTTCTAGAATATCATACAGTGTGTGTCTTAAAACCTCAGACACATACTTCTCAAGGAAGGGTCCATCCTGGCCTCTCATTTCCCAGCACCTGCATGCCTAAACCCCTCCCCTTATATATATATATATATATATATATATATATAAAATCTGGACACTCTTAGACTTAGTCTTCCTTCTAGGGATTGACGTATCCGACATGGAGGTGGAACCAGTCGCTTGGTCTGATCACTACACCGTGAGGTTCAATTTTTGCACCCTCCTGAGAAGACCAGCCCCTGTGGAGATGGTCAGGTACCGCCCATTATGGAATGTTACTCCACAAGGTCTAGCGGTGGTCCTTGACCTGTCATCCTTCGTTTCGGTGAGCAATAATCCAGAAGCATTGGTGTTGGCTTATAATAAGGTCATCACGACGGCTCTGGATTCTATTGCTCCTGTTCATGAGCGACCCTATCCCTTCGCCCCTGAGCCCCATGGTTTGATGGGACCTTGAGGGAGATGCGGAGACAGGGGCAAAGGTTAGAGCGTCGCTGGCGCAGGTCCTCCCTTGATGCCGACCACTCTAGATTGATGGAACATTATGTTAGCTATCAATCTGCAATCACCCATAAGAAGGCAGAATTCCTGTCCAGGGAGATTGCAGTTGCTCAGAATCGACCGGCTCAGCTGTTCTGAACTGTAGACAGACTGTGCAACCCAGCCTGCCTGCAAGTTCAGAAAGCTTTTTCGCAGGTAGAGTGTGATGAGCTCGCTCTATACTTTGCAACTAAAGTGGCCGACATCAGGGCGAACCTGGGTCCGGTAACCTCTAAGGGTGATGCTTTTGGACAGCAGGAGATCACAGTGCCTCACTTCTCCTGGAGTTCCTTTCAGCGACCTGAGTTTGTGGACATTATGAGGATCATCCATTCTATGCACCCCACAAGTTGTGGTTTGGATCCCGGACCGACTCCCCTCATTTTGGGTTGTTTTGATATCATCGGTCCGGTCCTGGCGCAAATAGTCTGGTGCTCCTTGGAGTTAGGTGAGTTTCCCTGCTTCTTGAAAGAGGCAGTGGTGACCTCTTTGAAGAAAGCTTCCTTGACCCAGACTGTTTTTCAAACTACCGGCCTATCTCTAACCTCCCCTTTATTGGGAAGGTTATTGAGAAGGTCGTAGTGGTCCAACTGGATGACCATTTAACCATCCATAATGTCTACAAATCCTTCCAGTCTGGCTTCCGGAAAAGACACAGCACTGAGACTGAGCTAGTTCGGGTGTTAAATGATCTTCTGATGGTGAGGGATCAGAAGAGATGCTCCATCTTGGTTCTTCTTGATCTCTCTGCAGCCTTTGACACTGTGGACCACGTGGTGTTATTAGCACGCCTGGGGCAAATCTGTGGAATGTCTGGAACCGTTTTGCAATGGTTCACGTCATTCCTCACCGAGAGATCACAAAGAGTTGTGTCGGGGATTTGTTCCTCTGACCCAGTTTCTTTGTTGTGTGGAGTGCCCCAGGGATCTGTGCTGTCACCCATGTTGTTTGCAGTGTATGTGCTGCCCCTCGGAGGTATCATTAGACAATATGGGCTGAGGTTTCACTGTTATGCAGATGATACCCAGCTCTATCTGTCTTTTGCACCCGACCAGGATGGAGCTCTCTCTGTGTTTAACAACTGTCTGGGGGAGAACCAAGACTGGATGGATTCTAGTTGGCTAAAGTTGAACTCTGAGAAAATGGAAGTGCTGGTAGTGGACCCAGGTGGTCGAATGGAGAGGCCGGGTATTGGTGCATCATCTGGAATTTTTCTTTGTGGAGTATCTCTCCCATCCTCAGAACGGGTGCGTAACCTTGGGATTCATCCTTGATGACAGGCTGACTCTTAAATCTCAGGTGTCAGCCGTTGTCAAGACTTCCTTTGTCATCTCAGGAATATTGCCAGGTTAGGCACCTTGTTCCATCTGACTCCTGCCTACTTTGGTTCACGCTTTGTATCTTCACACTTGACTATTGCAACACCCTTTACTTTGGGCTTTCTGGGTTGAAATCCATCGCCTACAGCTGGTGCAGAACGCTGCAGCTAGGGTACTGACTAGGACAAGTAGGTCCTGTCATATCACTCCCATGCTGCGTGAACTGCACTGGCTTCCTATGTGGTGGCGGATCACCTTCAAAGTCATTTTATTGACTTTCAAAGCCCTTCACGATCAGGGTCCAGCCTATCTGAAAGGCCTCCTAGTTCCTTACTGCCCTGATCGATCACTCCGCTTGGCCGACATGGGGTTGTTAGAGATCCCAAGAGTGAGTTTAAAATCCTCTGGCAGCAGAGCGTTCTCGCATGCTGCACCCACTCTTTGGAACTCTCTACCTTGCCGGTTATGGCAATGCACCTCTGTGGAGCTATTTAAGAGAGATTTGAAAACGTATTTGTGGAATATGGCCTTTTTAAATAATTAAGTTATTCATTAATGTCTGGTTTTTATTATAAATATGCTATTTTGTTGACACACTGACCTTTTATGTATATTTTATGTTTTTTATTAAGAGTTTTGAATTGTTTTAAAATTGTTCAGCACCTTGATACACTGAAAGGTGCTATACAAATAAAATTATTATTATTATTTATTATTATTTATATATATATATTTTTTTTCCTTTTATTTGTTTGTTATTTTGTTGTAACTATGTTTTTTTGTGTTTTTTTTTCAGGTCACCCACCCCAAACAGTGTTGCCACAATGAAATCCTGTTCAAGGCTGAGAGATGTATTTTCTCAAACTCATACCTTTGTTGAAGCTGTCCCTTAATTATCTTAATCAGTTTGTACTGTGAAATATACTGGTTATGTAAAACCCAATGGAATCTTGCTTGCCAAAGTTGGTACAACAAAAATGGAAAGGGACCTGGGGGTAATCATTCCAGATGACCTAAAGGTGGGCCAGCAATGTGAGAAGGCAGTAAGGTGGGCTGGGGTGATACTGGGATGCATAGGGAACGGCATCATCAGTAGAAAACAGGAAGTTGTTGGTCCTCTGTACAGACAGTTATTAAGACCACATCTGGAGTACTGTGTACAGTTCTGGAGACCCCATCTCTGCAAAGACATAGACAGGGTGGAGGCTGTCCAGAGGAGGGCAACCAAAATGATGCAGGGTCTGCATCAGAAGACATATGAAGAAAGACTAAAGGAACTAAAGATGTATAGCCTTGAGGAAAGGGGGGGGACATGATAGAAACTTTCAAATACCTCAAGGGAATCAACAAAGTCCAAGAGGGTAGCATGTTTCAGAAAAAGAGATGCAAAACAAGGGGCAATTTGAAGATAGAGGGGATGTCTCAGTGGTAATGTGAGGAAGTATTTTTCACAGAGAGGGTTGTGGATACATGGAACAGCCTTCCTGAGGAGGTCGTAGAGTCAAAAACAGTGGGGAATTCAAGAATGCATGGGCAGACATAAGGCAATTCTAGTGGGGTAGGAGGAAGTAGGCTGTTGGTTAACTAGGATCTTCAGCTTATCCATTAGGTAGGGAAATGGCAGACTAGGTTGGGCTAAGCGGTCCTTATCTGCGTCAAATTCTATGTTTCTATGTTTACTTGAGGATACCACAAATCAGTCTAACAGTGCCAACTCTATATTTCTGCCAAGTCCCCTGATAGATACTTAAAGGAGAACCTCGTATGTCATAGTTATAAAAGTAACATCCTGGGCCATACAGCCTAACATATTCCAAAAGGAAATTACAAATGGACAGTGAAAAAGAGATGCTCCTGAGTTTCCAGGATCATATTACATGTATCCCTAAGACAATACCTTTCCGCAAGCATTAATGCTATGATTATCCCACACCCAGTCTATCATGGCAGGTCAGCCAGGTAGTATCCCATAAAAATGTAGGGAGTCTAGGATCCAACAGCTGATGGTTAGTAATTCAAGGTCTCATGCTATCCTCTAGGAAAAGCAAAAGGGTCAGTAAAATGTTCCCACATAATTTATTGATACAACAAAGGTCTAGAAAGAGTCTGGAAATCAGTTATCGCTATTATCCAAATCCTAATTTTCTTAAATGTATACTGAACATAAGCAGGTGTGGTCGAGGTTTGAAACTTAAAGGACCATTTGTTCCTTTCACAAATCGGCATAATCTGAGTGAACTGAACCCTTCCCCATGCTACCCAATTCTGTGTCTCATTTCTAAAACCTGGTACAATATTTCCAAACCAAAAAATTGAATGGAAGAATACCAATGGGTTTACCATTCCTATACCCCCCAAAGGAATAGATCTATATAGTGTATTCCATTTAACTGGGGGACTCCCCCAAATCACCCAAAAAAAGACACTATAAAGTCTAGTATCCAAGGTATCGGGGGGGTATAGAACTTACACATAGCAAAATAGGGATAATGAATGTTTTTAAAAGGTAAACATGTTTAAGCCTGGAAATCTGGAGACCCTGCCAAGCCTGAAGATGAGCTTCACACAATAGCAATTTAGCCTCCCAGTTTGCCACTTCCATGTCCTGCTGACCAAATTGAAGCCCTAATATGGTAGCTTCTGTGACCACTGGTACATTATAAATTCTATTCAAAGGGAAAGGGTGTCCTATCATCAAGGTCTGGCTTTTATGAAAGTTAATTTTAGCCCCTGTCACCTCCAAGTACACCCCTAATATCTCATGTGCCTGATCTCTGTCTTCCTGGGAAGTCACAAATAAACAAAGGTCATCAGTGTGCGCCATAACCTTAAGGGAGCCATCTGAAGGCATAGAGTCATACTGACTATAGAGCTGAAAGTTCCAAATGTTTTATCAAAACATCAATGTGTGCCATAACCTTAAGAGGAGCCATCTGAGGGTGTAGAGTCATACCGACTATAGAACTGGAATGTTCCAAATGTTTTATCACGACATCAGTGTGTTCCATAACCTTAAGGGGAGCCATCTGAGGGCATAGAGTCACACCGACTATAGAGTTGGAAAGTTTCAAATGTTTTATCAAGACATCAGAGTGTGCCATAACCTTAAGGGGAGCCATCTGAGGGCATAGAGTCACACCGACTATAGAACTGGAAAGTTCTGAATGTTTAATCAGGACATCAGTGTGTGCCATAACCTTAAGGGGAGCCATCTGAGGGCGTAGAGTCACACCGACTATAGAGCTGGAAAGTTCTGAATGTTTAATCAGGACATCAGTGTGTGCCATAACCTTAAGGGGAGCCATCTGGGGCTGTAGAGTCACACCGATGATAGAGCTGGAAAGTTCCAAATGTTTTATCAAGACATCAGTGTAAAAGACACACAATAGGGGGCTCACTGGGCATCCCTGATGCACTCCCCTCCACAGTGGAATGTGAGTACCCAGAGTCCCATTCGCCAGTAAATGAAAATGTGCAGAACTATATAGGGTATGCAACCAGGCAATAAACTGCTGTGGGATACCAAAAAAACTCAGAAGGGAAAACTAAACAGTAAGGGAAATGCGATCAACATCTTCTCTTGATCTAATGTAATGACATAGCCAAGTAACTGCCCCAGAATCCCTCATGAAAAAACTTCCCGTAAGCAAATTAAATTGTTTGTCATAGTACGGCCCGGAGTGGCCCAGTTTTGATAAGGGGAAATAACTATCTGAGCCACTGTGCTGAGCCAGATGCTCAGTATTATAGACGGTAGTTTGAAGTCAACATTTAACAAAGAAATATGCCTCCAGTTCTTAATAGCCAAATGATCCCTCTTTTTATGTAAGAAAATTAAAAAAGCCTTTCCCATCGCATCTGGCAGTTCCAGATTGAACAAAATGTCATTAAACACTTCCACTAAAAAAGGGACCAGTGTATCTTGAAATGTTTTGTACAATTGGGGGCCCAACCCAGCAGGACCTGGAGCAGTGTTAGCCTTCAATTTTTTTATGGCCGTTTAGATTTCCTCTTCTAAAATCGGGCCTTCCATCCCAGTAATCGCCCCTTGGGTCAATCTCTGGATAATTAAGGGTAGAGAAAAACTGGTGAAAATGTGACTGATGGCATGGGAGCCCCAAAAGTAGGCTGGAAATGAGTTTGAGGGTGTGTAATATATCACCAAAATCTGTGTGTATACACCCTGAGTCATCCTCACCACTTCCCACACTTTCTGTGCTACCCGGGATTGACAATCATGAAAAATGTCAAGGAGTCTTTGTTTCTTGTGGACCTGTGGATTGCTCCATCCATAAGGACTGTGCCTTAGTATATACAGTAAATAGTTAGACATCTCCTGTTTTATAACCAAAATTTGAGAGGTGTTATCCACTTGATCAATGTTTTGCCTGGTAATGAGCTGATAAAGGTGTTTATGAAGTTTCAAGTACTGCAAATAAACAGATTGTCTCTTCTGCTTTCCCCATTTTTTAAATACCTGGCAAATCACTGACTTCGTGTCCATCCACCAATCCCCTACTGAGTCATGCCAGGCTACTAACGTAGCTCGGGCCAACAAATGCTGTGTCATGTTGCAGTGTATGTCTGTGTCAGTTAAGAGGAGGTATTGAGATGCCAGTACCCTGGTCCTATATTATGGGATTGCAGCTGACCCTACTTAGTTTCAAGCCCAAAATGATCCGACGAAGCCAAGGGAATCGTAGTAGCCTGCAAAATAGTCCAATGCTTGGAAACAAACATATAGTCTCTTTTGGAGGACAGGGAAGCCCTATAATAGGTATGACCCCCCCCCCACTGTGTATAGTTCAAAATGTGTCTCTCAAGGCTGTAGTACGTAGGAGATATTTTAAATGGTTAGTATCACAGTACAACTTAGGGGTAGTTCCTGTCTTATCTTGTAAGTCGAGCGGGCAATTAAAATCACCCTCCAAAACAAACTTTCTATGAGTAGGAAGGTATGGTTGGATAGATCAAAAAAGCTGAACCCTAGCTTGCTTCATTTGTGGGGCATACACTACACCTATCCTCAAATCTTGTGAATGAAAGGAGACATCCAGGAATAACGCCCTCCCTAGGACCATCTCAAAGATTTTGGTAAGTTGTACTGAGCTCTGAAATGGGACTCCCACCCCAGAGCAGGCCTCCTCCCCCAAGGACCAAACCGAGGACCCCTCAGACCCAGGCCCTTAGTGCATGATAAATATCAGCCTCCGAATGGAGCCCAGTATCCTGTACCAAACATATCTGCATGTGTATCTCATAATGCTTAAAATGTGATACACCTACTCCTGAAATTTTTAATACTTTTGACATTTAGGGAATTAACTGCGATACTGTCTGCAGCTGGATGAGAGGCTTAATATTTTAAGACACATCATTTTTCTTCCGAGTTCTTTTCTGGGTCTGTATCCTCTCCCCTACCTCTCCCTCCATATCTGATGTTTCTTTCTGGGAAGAGACAATGGAGGAGGCATCTGAATCTTCATCCTCCTCTTCTGCAGAAGGCATAAGAACAGCAAATTTGTTTTTGTCAGAGGGAGATACAGTATGGGACAGTTTGGCCTTTGGAGCAATCCTCGTAGATCATCTCTTCCCTTTCACCATGGTGAACCCTTCTTACATTGGGGGGGCATCTCCAAAGGCTGTATGGGAGGTTCAGAGGGGCCCACTTGATATGTTGATCTGCTTCTGGCATGACCATACCCTGCCCCCTCACCAGGCTCCTGCCTAATGTCTGTAGGTACTGTATCTGTACTAGAGGGATCTGCTGCATCCGTATGAGGTAAAGCGGACTTGTCCACCTGTGCCACACCACTTTGTAAATTTTGAAAACTGTGCAGTTGCCCCAACTGTTTTTCTTGTGCAGAGTGCACAGCTGTGTCCTGATCCCAAAAGGAGCCTTTATTATGCACCGCCCAGGGTCACTGTAAGAACAAATGACCATGTTCTTCGCAGAGGTTACATTTGGGTGGGTTCCTGCATTGATTACTGGAATGACCCATTTGTAAGCAGAAATTACAAATTAGAGCCTCACATGCATTACTTAAATGTGAAGAAGACCCACATCGATGACAAGTTTCGGGTTATCCCAGGTGGAAGCAAAAGCCTCCATCTAGTCCCAAGTAGAAGCAGCTGGGAAGGTGTATTGGGCCAGCTTCGGTCATCCGTAACTTTATTTTGATTTTCCATCCCCCAGCCCATATATGCTCACTATCAATGATGGGTACAGGATGGTCCAATACTTCTGCATTTTGTTTCACCCAGTATAAAATGTCTGAAACATATCGTTTTCATTCTGAAATAGGATGGCAATGAATTTCACAGCCGGCCGAGTGAGGGAATCACCACAAATGGATCCCATAAATGAGATTGTTTCAATAAACAAACTGTGTCCAAAACCTGTCAAGTTGTACTGGCATATTAAAGCAGGCATCAAACACAGTATCCCCAGAGATATGAATCAGAGCAAAAACATCCATTGCCTGAAAGTTCATGGATTCCTTCAAAAGACTACGGGCCACATGCACCCTGTCCAGTAACTGTTCTGGCCCACCTCCGTATTTGATACAGATAGCATTTCTGCATTCCCTAGGTTTTCCTAGGTTAGCAAATAAATCAGCCATCTGTCATCTAGGATTATGCTGTGGGCGAGGGGGGAAGGGGAAGAGGGAGTACCTCTACCCTCTTGCTCTGGAGAGGCTCGGTGTCTCCGGTCCCATCTGGTGTTCCACATCCTCGGCCCAAGATGGACTTGGTCCAGTCAGCACATCCATTATGGCTGGATGCAGAATGACCTCATCACAGGAAATCGTACCATCCATTATTTTCTTCAGCCGGCTTGGCTGGTAACTGAACTCCTGCAGGCCCCGAAAGTGGAGCAGTTTCATCTACATTGACAGGCTGACAAGTACTAGAAGTAACAAAAGACACAGTACCTGGTCCTGAAATAGCTGTATTTGACATCCGTTTGGTATGTCCTGTCCTTGGATCTGGATTACCTGATTCCACTGTCCCCTCCTGAGCTCTAGTGGAGACATGGTCTGGCGCACTCAGAGAAGCTCTCTCTGCACAAACTTCTCTAGGAGGTGACTTAATCTGAGTCGCAGTTGGCGACTCCCCTGGGAGCCAACTCTTACCAGGGTGCAAGCGTCCAGCCTGCTGCTATAAGTGCATGTCTGGGAACAGCCATCCATACCTGGTCCTTGTGCAAGATCCAGTTTTTCCTCTGTGAGGAGACCTCCTGTCTGACATCCTGCTGCTCACTTCATGGGTGACTCTCTGGGAGCCAACTCTACCAGGGTGCAAGCGCCCAGCCTGCTGCTATAAGTACATGTTCCAGGGACCAGCTGTCCATTCCTAGTCCTTGTGCAAGATCCAGTTTTTCCTCTGTGGGGAGACCTCCCTGTCTGACATCCTGCTGCTCACTCCGTGGGCAACTCCCCAAACACTCAAACTGAGCTTACTGACAATAGTTTCTTTGCCACAGGGTATGTCATTCTGAAGTGGCTGCCAATCCTGGAGTACTTGCACTCTTCAAGAATGCTCGGGTGCTGAGTAATCAGGTTTCTAGATATAGCCATATTGGCTGCATTCTCGATCAACCGTGTCGCAGCCTCTGCTGAAGTTACTGCAATGTTGATCGAGCACTGAAACTCTATATGAGGCACTGCAGGAAGCTCCTCTCCCTGAGAACCTCCTTCAGCCTTGCCCAATTCCATAATGTCGGCCATCCTTCCATCCAGATCACTGCTCCCCTACCTCAGAGTAGGGAATTTCCTGTGTCCTGGCCAAATTTCCCATTCACCAAAAAATACCACCAACAGCTTAATCTGGTTAAATTTCAGTTGGCATCCATCTGTCTCCCCTTCCCCAGGATGAGGCTGAAAATAGGCAAAAAAATTCTGTAGTCCTCCTTCCAGATCAACAAAAACTAAAATAAATAAATACATAAATAAATGAATAAAATTTGTTCAAGGCTGAGTGCTTTATGGTTTAATCCCTTTTTTAAATGTAGTTTCTAAAAAAAAAGGGTGGGAATGGTTCCCGTATACAAAAGTAGAGTACAAGATGTTTTTGTAAATAAATGAAAGTTCTGAGTAAGTGTTTATGGCAAAGACTTTAGAGTCATGAAATTAGGAACTGCATGAAGGCAATGCAGCCTGATAAACAAAATCTGGTCAGAGCCGATATGGCTGTGAAAAGTTTTTGGGATGCTTTTATCCATTATTTCTAATGAATTGTACAATGCAGATCTGTGGAGAGGCAGTTTCAATGTGGTCTTCCTTTTACACATTTTTACAATGTGTTTTCCCAAAATATGCCTGCTAATTGCTATATATTTAGCCTCGATGGTTCACAGAAGAAATGGCATCTTACTTTCAGTGGGGCTCTACATCTACACAATATTATGCTGCATTGTGTAAAATCAGAACATACTAAAAACAATATTTTACATTTGGGTTGGATATATTAAGTGCCAGATCAATGCATGAGCAGAAAGATGCATTCCACAAAGAGGGTGCACCGGTTGGCACTGATATAATATTCAAACAGAATGCACCATCAGTACAGGGAGTGCATACAGTGAAGCCCACCAGGATGAAGAGCAGCACTGCAGAATTCTGAAGTACAGTTACTGCAGCAAACAATGCAGTTTCAAAGGGAGTTAATCCCTTTTGGCATGCAGTAAACCTGTGACACTGTGCTTCATCCTGGCGGGCTTCATCATTCCTGTTGAAAATGTGACCCTGGACGGGAGTCACAGTGCAGGCGGCTGCCAAGTCAGGTGCATCCAGGGTGACCCTGACTGAATACCTTCCAGGGGGAATGCATGCCACATACCGATATGCACCACAGCCCCCATGGGTAATATTCAGCCCAGGAATGCAAATGAACTAATTGAGCATACAGGCTGCAAAGGGGCCTTATGCATGCTCATTGCCAGCCCATTTACATGTTGGCATGGGGATGAATGTTGAAGTTTGAAGTTTATTGTTCTAGGAATTAATACCTTTGAGCCAAGGCTCTTTTACAAAGGTTCCACGTCATTAAGTACAAAAACATAGTAGACAGTGTTACAAACAATCAGTAAGCCATTTAACAAGACCACAACTTAAACAGTAACATTTATGTACAGAAAAGAAAAAGGAACTCAGAGGCAGTGTCAAGGGCAAGGAATAAGGATTGGAGAGCTTGAGAGGGAGAGAGGGAGAAATAAGAAGTTTAGGAGCAGACAGAACCAGGTTAGTGGTACTCACGTTGTCTTTGTCAAAGAGGAGACCATGGTGATTGAGTGAAACAAATGTAAGTGCACCAGTGGGATGAGACTTAGTGATAGAGCAGCTCGCCCCCAAGCCCTGACCCCAATTGCTCCCAATGTGGAGATAGCCCTGAGGTCTCTGGTGGTATAGTGGCACCCCCCCACCCATTCCACCAGCCCAGATCATACCGCAGTCCAAGCTCTATCGGTTCCATATTGTAGGGACCCCAGTGCCATCCCTAATTGTACCTGAAAACACCTACAGTCCATGTCCATAGTGTAGTGGCCCAGCTCCCCCTCAACAATGCACAGACACCCTCCTCCCTGCCCCCTCTGTGCATCCCATGGTGACGACTGGCTCTGTAATAGGATCATACCACTCTATTGGTGGGTGGTGAAGCACTCAGAGTAGGATGCTGGAATGTGTTATACATAGGCACAAGTTGAGTGTGAGTGATAACACCCACTGGCCATACTCCTCAGGCACTGGCATGCGGATCCATCATCCCAGTGCCGTTGCACTGCTCAGTGTGTGTGACAGCCAATGCTGTACCCACTCACACAAGTCCCAAAACAGGCATGTTACACCTGATCTCCCATTCATTTGTTCAATTAGGGAACTGCGGATGAACTGTCTATAACCTGAAGTGTATACTGCAAATGGCATTGCAGGATACCGAACCCTATGGCACCTGGGATACTTCAGTAGTCCAGAGGGTGGCATGTTACACAGGGAAATGGGGAGAATGTGGACATGTAGCGGTGTATGACAACAGGAAGATACAGTATCTACTAGGCATGCATTGGAGGTATGTAAATTCCCTCTTCAGTTTACCAGGGACATACACACAGCTGCATACACTGGTGAATCCGCAGCTGGCATGGTGCCCCAATGCACAGTTCAGTCAGTTGGGTCATTCCAGAGTGCAGGTCCCAGCCCAGGTTCAGTGCAGTCAATGGTCATGGCAGGTGTGGAGGGCAGTGTCAGTCTTGCAACAGGTTGGCATGGGGAATGAGGTGTCTGCACAGGGAGGTGGATGGGAGTCCTCTAGACTATGGATATGGACCATGGTTTTCTCTGGTGCAATTAGGTCTGGGGGCCCGCCACTATGGAGCTCTTCAAGGATGGAGTTGGCTAAACTGGGGATGGAAAGGGGGTACCTCTAGTCCACCAGAGCTGCCAGACCGCTGTGCACCTAGGTGCACATTGGCAGCCTGCCTGTGGGTGACTGGCCAGGTTAGGCCAGCTATTCATGGCCTAATTGTGGGCTGCAGTGCTCTGGACTGTGAGGGGCACATTTCCACTGAATATGCTGCAGCATGGCATATGCATGGGATTGCCCCCTCAACTTGAATGGCATACCACTTGTGTCTGCCCTGGCCCATTCTCTTCTGACTGGTGCATCCTGCACATTTGACTATCGTGCTGCTGCGCACTGTTGGAGTTGTGTGGCACACCTCCCTTTTCCACTGGGATGCATTGTGAATCTCCTTTGAATATGGGGGCTTTGGACTAGGTAGCCTGAATAAATGCATTATAAAAATGGTATCATCATGACCCCACTGAAAACAAGATATTGCATCTAATCTGGGACAGCCTCATGTAAATACAGTGCAAAATGTATAAATGAACATCCCTGTGACAATGAGATGTAGCATTTCCGCCTTATCCAGGACAGAAAATATAGGATAAGAAATATTCAGTGATTTTTCCATAAGCCACTGACAGCTAAAGGAGAGGTTCTGATAATGGGAGACTTCAACAGCTTCTTAATATTTTTAAATCGCTAGTTTGCTAGTGAGGGACAGCGTGACCCCGGAAGTCACATCCGGGTCACAGGGGCTATAAAAATCGCCTCTGTAGTGAGCAGGGCGAGCATGAGCAGGGTGCGTCACTGCACGGGGAGACGTGCGCAGAGACACGTGCGTCGGCGCATGTCGGCTGTGTCTGCTGGATGGCTGGACTTAGGAGTTTTTATTGAAACAAGTAAGATTAAAAATCAAAATGGTGTGTATTAAGTGTCAGATGTTCAAATCAGGGGATGATCTAAATGACAATGTATGTGAGAAGTGTCTGCTGATAGAGGAACTATGGTTAGAAAATGATATATTAAAACAAAGGATTAAAACTCAGGTGGAAATTAC
The DNA here is from genome assembly GCA_016271365.2 of Neoceratodus forsteri. Taxonomy (NCBI): domain Eukaryota; kingdom Metazoa; phylum Chordata; order Ceratodontiformes; family Ceratodontidae; genus Neoceratodus; species Neoceratodus forsteri. The sequence continues at coordinate 7,906,473 of CM028129.1, forward strand.
AACATTGGAACAATTTATAGATTCATTGGCAGATGGAGCTATAGAAGCAGGATTATATGAAACAGTTGCAATAGCAGAATGCCCAGGTATACAAGCAGCTTGAGGAACGGAGCCTAGTAGGCAAATCTAAAAATACTAGAAAAGGAAGAAGGAATATTGGGGCCTCAAACATACTTTACCTAATAGATATCAAGCTTTGCACCAACAGAAACTGAGAAGAAAAACTCAGCTTCTTGATACTATGAACCCTGAGATACAGCAAACAACTTGCACTCATTTTGTACAGTTCAGGAAGGTGGCAAAATAATACAAACCCCAGAATACAAAAAAAGACTCCTCAGGATTTGTTGTATATAGGGGATTCAATGATGCGCAACACAGACAGTATATTATGTAAAAATCTAAATGAATATATTACTGTCAGTGTATTACCAAGGGCAGGTATTAGGGACATTAAACAGCTGATACCAAGTCTCTTGGAAAATACAGTTACACCTGTGGTAATATTGCATATGGGAGTAAACGATGTAGGGAAAATTGGAATGTCAGATATTCAGAGCAACTTTGAGTATGTGGGTACCTATTTAAGTAATAAAGGATGCGATTTGATAATTTTAGGTGTACTACCTGTTCCCAGAGCCAATGAGATGTTAAACAATGACATCCAGTGACTTAATGGATGGTTAAAAAGGTGGTGCTACAGGGAAGGGCATGCCTATATTGATCAATGGCAAGCTTTTATGGACTCCCACCTGTTTGCACAGGATGGACTGCACTTAAATAAGCATGGTAAAAGGGTGTTGGCCCAAAAATTGAGACACATTGTAAATATCCATCTAAACTGCCTTCAGAGGGGTATCTCAAACCCAAGCTCATTAGAGCCCAAACAAAGATACACAAACACGCTTGAAATTTCTATTAGTCAATGCCAGAAGTCTAACTAATAAAATGGATGAATTAAAATTAATATTACAAACTTCCCAAATACATATATGTGCTATTACTGAGACCTGGTGGAATTGGAATGATACCTGGGGTAGGGAAATTAATGGATATACATTGTATACAAAGGATAGAAAATCATCCAGAGGGGGTTGGGTAGCAGTATATGTTTTGGACAGTATCACATCCATGAATATAGAAACAAACAGATGGGGTAACTAGAAATATTATGGATTAAGATCACACCACCCAATGATCCTACCATCAATTTGGGGTTAGTGTATAGACCACCATCCATTGTTAAACCTGACAATATTATATTATTAGATTTCATTAAACAGCTGGTTGCAACAAAAATGTTATATTAATGGGATTTTAACTTACCGGAATTAAATGGAATACACTAGAAGCCTTATCACTTATGGAAACCAGTTACCTAGAAATTTTTACACTGTCTGGACTAGACCAACATGTAACTGATAGTACTAGGGGGATAACATATTGGATTTGGTGTTAAGTAATTTGAGCAATAGTATCCATGACTGCATAACACTACCTCCATTGGGCTCAAGCAATCATGCCATGGTCAGTTTTGAATATTTGGGAGACTTGGGTAAACACACAGGTAGCACAATAATACCATATGTACGATAGAGCACATTTTGGGTTAATGAGAAATTAGATGGCAGCCTGGAATTGGCAAAAAAGAATTTGCTAATATATCTGTATCAGAAATGTGGAGTAAGTTGAGTATTATGGTTGGTACACTGGTCCATAGGTATGTACCAACTAAAAGGAAATACAATGGATTTAAAAAAGCACTTCCCTTATGGATGACCCCCTCAGTTAGGAAATTGATAAAGCATAAAAATAAAGCATATTTAAGGGCAAAAAAGTAATAATAAGATATGTTGGGAGTTATATAAAAGTATTAAAAAAACAGCAATAACCCTAGCAAAAATATATGAACACAAATTAGCAAAGTACAAAACAACTATAAATCCTTTTATTCATACATTAGATCCAAAAAGGCACCAACAGCAGTATTACATCCTTGAAGGACCCAGATGGACGTGTAACCTCAGACAATCAGGAAATGGCAGATACGTAATGTCTATTTTGCATCCGCTTTATAAAGGCCAGCCAATACAAACGAACAGCAAAATATGACACAGGGCTCCACCATTACATTAAACACTCTTGATGTATTAAAAAGACTTAAGGATACAAACCTAACAAAGCACAAGGTCCAGATGGGATACATCCAAGAGTAATTAGGAACTGGCACAAAATTAGCAGGGCCAGTAACCTATATCTTCCAAAATCCTGAATACATCTGTTGTCTCGATGACTGGAGACAGGCTCTTGTCATACCAATATTTAAAAGGGATCTCAACAACAAGTTGAAAATTACCGCCCAATTAGCCTGACTTCGGTCTTAGGAAAATCTTGGAATCTATTATCAAGGAATATATCCTTGACTTTCTGAATACTAAAGGTATTACAGACAGGTCGCAACATGGTTTACTACAAGGGCAGATCATGCCAGACAAACCTTCTGGAATTTTATGGCAGGGTCAGTAAAGTTTTGATCTAGGCAATTCAGCGGATGTTGTTTACCCTCATTTTGCAAAAGCATTTGACAAGGTGCCGCATGTTGAATTGATAGGAGCACTCAGGAAATAGGGATTACATGAAAAACTCTTTTCTTGGGTGGAGTCTTGGTTGGGAGATAGGAGGCAAGGGGTATGTGTGAGGCATGCTCTGGAGTGGGCTGAGGTGTCAAGTGGAATACCCAGGGTTCGGTGTTGGGACCGTTCCTTTTAATATATACATTTCTAATATGAATGTAAGTAATGAAGTATGGCTGGCAAAGTTTTGGATGACACACGGCTGGGATACTCAGTCAATAATATAAATGAAGCCACTATGTTGCAGTCAGCACTTACAGAACTGGAAGAATGGGCAAACAAAAGGATCATCATTCAATATAGATAAATGTGTTGTTATGCACTTGACAGGAACAACTCACATTTTAAATATAAACTAGCCAACAAGGAATTAAGGATTGTACAGGATGAAAAGGACCTAGGAGTAATGGTAGACAATGAATTAAAATTTGGACAACAGTACATCCAGGGGTTAAGGAAGGCAAGCGGTATTCAACACTGTATACGCAAACACATCACAAGTCATGAAAAGGCAGTGTTGCTGCCACTGTACACCTTGCTGGTGCGCCCTCATGGAGTATTGTGCCCAGTGTTGGGCACCAGGCTATAAGAAGGATGTAGCTGCCCTGGAGAGGGTACAGAGAAGGGCAACAAAAGGCATGAAGGAGGTTCAGGGTCTGGAATATGAACAGAGATTGGAAAAACTTGGACTATATTCCTTGGAGTACCGTAGACTACGCTGGATATGTGTCAAATATATAGAGCACTCAGTGATGAGCAATTACGGGAGCAACTGGATATAAAAATTAAGAAACAAATTTATGATACTAGGACCCATTCCTACCAACTGTATAAAGATAAATATAACACCAAAAAAAGGGGAAACTGGTTTAACATAAGAATAACAGGAATTTGGAATACACTACCAAGTGAAGTAGTGTCAAGTCCTACTATGAATACCTTTAAAATAGGTTGGTTCTTACTAATTAGCAAAGGTATTCACATGGTATTGTTAATAAACCAGCGAGCTATATGGACGCATGTCTTCTATGCTCTGAAGCAACCTATGAACCTATGACATGCCAGATACAGATTGATCAATACCAGAAGGGACATCTGCCAGAACTAGACACAGGGTGGATTCCTTGCAGGAGAGGGCCTCAAACAACTGGTACAACAACCCACAAGAGACAGGGCTATCCTAGATCTAGTACTGGCTAATAGGAAAGGATCACAGATCTCCAGGTAGAAGGTCATCTGGGGGCCAGTGACCATCACATGGTAAGGTTCAATTTGGCCACTAGAACTAAATCATCCCATTCCAAGGCAAAAATATGTGACTTCAGAGGAGCTGACTTTGATAAGATGACCAACAGAGTTAAGCTGCCCTGGCAAAAAGAAATACAGGTGAGGGGGTACAGGCAAAGTGGGCAAGCATTAAATATGTAATACTTGAAGCAACATCCCATTGTGTTAGTGAAAAAAGGAAGTGCAAAAGAAGAAGGAAACCACTTTGGTTCTCAAACACAGTAGCAGAAAAGGTCAGAGCCCAAAGGCTGGCCTTCAGGAAATATAAGGGAATGCAGCAGGATGAAGATAGGGAGGCATACCAAACTTATCTAAGAGAATCAGGGAAGGCAGTAAGGCAGGCAAAGGCCCAAACCAAGGAAACACGAGCATGAACAGTAAAAGAAGGTGACAAGACTTTCTATAGATACATTAGTGAAAGGAGAAAGTCCAGAGGGGGTATTGCTAAGATCAAAGGGGATAAGGGGCATGTGAGGAGGAGGACCATGTAAAAGCATCTATCCTAAATAGATACTTCTGCTCAGTATTTACTGAAGAGAAGGTAGGGCAGGGCCCACAGCTCTGCACCATGGACACAGGGGGGAGGGAGGTGAGTACTAGTCCCTTCACAAAAGAATGGGTCCCACAAGTGCTCGATAAGCTCAGAGTGGACAAGGAAATGGGACCTGATGGCATACATCCCAGGGTACTAAAGGAGCTAAGGGTGGAACCAGCAGAGAGCAGAGCCATTATCAGAACTGTTCAGTGAGTCTCTGAGCACAGCAGAGGTCCCAGAAGACTGGAGAAGGGCTCATGTGATCCCGCTTCACAAGAGTGGTAGCAGGAGGAGGTAGGAACTACAGACCAGTCAGTCTTACCTCAGTAGTGGGCAAGATTATGGAAACACTCTTAAGGAAAGGATAGTGCAACACCTGGAATCCATAGGAGCACAGGATCCAAGACAGCATGGGTTTACAAAAGGAAGGTCCTATCAAACTAATCTCATAGATTTATTTGACTGGGTAACCAGAGTGGTGGACCAAGGGGTAGCAGTTGATGTTGCCTATCTTGACTTCAGCAAAGCTTTCGATACTGTTCCACATAGAAGATTGATTAATAAGCTGGGTAGGCTCAGGATGGGTAAGACGTTGGTCAACTGGGTGGCAAACTGGGTGACAGGCAGAAAACAGCATGGTGGTAAATGATATATAGTCAGAAGAGATGCAAGTCACAAATGGGGTACCTCAGGGATCAGTGCTGGTGCCAGTCCTCTTCAATATCTTCATCAGTGACATTGCAGACGGACTGGAGGGTAAGGTTTGTCTATTTTCAGATGACACCAAGATCTGCAACAGAGTAGATGATCCAGATGGTGTGGGCAGAATGAGAAGAGATCTGGATAAACTGGCAAAATGGTCAGAAGAGTGGCAATTGGGATTTAATGCAAAGAAGTGCAAGATCATGCACATAGGGAAGAGAAACCCTGAAGCCACCTATAGGCTGGGAGGAAAGTTGCTGGCAGTCACAAGGGAAGAAAGAGACTTGGGCATCAGCATCACTGATGACCTGAAATCATCCAAGCAGACTTCTAAAGCAGTAGGTAAGGCTAAAGGGATGTTGGGGGCGTATTAGTAGGGGTATCACAAGTTGTAAGAGGGAGGTAATAATCCCACTTTACAAGACACTGGTTAGGGTTCCCATCTGGAGTACTCGCGGCAGTACTGGAGGCCACACCTTCACAAGTGCATTAACCAAACTGAGACAGTCCAGAGAAGGGCAACCAAAATGGTGCAGGGACTGCATCAGAAAACACATGAGGACAGATTAACTGAGCTCAATATGTATACCCTAGAGCAAAGGAGGGAGAGAGGTGATATGATTGAAACATTTGAACACCTTAAGGCATTAACAAGGTGAAAGAGTCTAACATGTTTCAATGTAAGAAAAATAGCAGAACAAGAGGACACAGCATGAGATTAGTGGGAGGCTGATTAAGGGGGAATGTGAAGAAGTTCTTTTTCACAGAAAGGATGGTGGATGCATGGAATGGCCTACCTCAGGAAGTGGCAGATATGAATACAGTGCAGGGCTTCAAACAGGCATGGGATAGGCATAAGGGAGCAATATAGATGAGTATGAAAAGATACTGTAGGCCATTGACAGAGCAAAGGCCTATTGCACATTCATAAGATAGAAAAAAGAAATGGGCAGACTGAATGGACCTTGCAGTCCTTATCTGCCATCAGCTTCTATGTTTCTATGTTTCTATTCCTTATTTATGATTTTGTTCTTTATTTATTATATCAGCAGCCTTTTATTAGGAAAAGAGCTCTGATTTGCTGCTCAGTATTAATACTATATGTCACGATGGCCTGGGAATGATTTGGATTTATGGGGTCACTCCTGAAAAGGGACCTCCGGTGCTCAGTGGGCTCACCCAGTTACCAAAATTTAATAAATAAATGCGGCTGTTCTGCTTGGTGGGACTTAGCTAGCCTTTGTGCTCGTAGGCTGCTGAATGTCTGGACTGCTGTTCTGCTTTTACCTGCTGCCTGCTCTTTGCCTGCACCTGGACCATCTTGGTGTTTACTGCTCCCTTGCTTGTGGGCTAACTGCCTGCTTGCCCTTTGGTGGTGACCTGCATGGTGTGGAGACTGTGCATTGTCTACTGATTCCATCTAGCCAGAGGTGAGTGAGGGGAGCTGGGTCTGTTGCTGAAGGGTGGGGACATTGCTGCTATAAAGTGAGTGCAGCTACTTAAGCCGAGAGTGGCATGCAGCAAGTGAGTGCAAGAGCGCCACTCGCACTGAAATTTCTGCTTCTACTGTAGAAGGAAAACAGGTTGGTCTGTACTTGATTTTAATGTGTGTTAAGTTAAGTAGTCTTAATCTGTACTTATTTATCTGTGGTAAGAAATGTAATATTGGAGTTTTTGCTCTAATATATTAGTTTTGTTTATTTAAGTAGGTTAGGTAGTTATTTTGTTGTTATTTACTTTGTGTTTAATTAGTAGTTTGTGTTCATTGTTTGGAATGCGTAGGGATTATGTGGGAGGATCTATGGGGACTAGGATTACCTATACCCATTCACTGCTATATGATTTACGTCCCTCCGTCCCTCTCCCTGTATTTGATACTATGGCTAGATGCTGTCGGGAAGTAGGGATTGTGGGGGGGTCGTGTTGATTGCTGGCAGTGGGGTGATCTGGGTATGGGTGATGGTAGGATAGAGATTGTTAGGTCCAGGAGGTGCCCTGGGTTACGACGGGCATCTAGGAGAGGCCAAACATGGTTGGTGCCTGTCCCCAGGGAGTCCACCAGACCGAGTGGTCAGGTAATCCGAGGGGCTGCACCACCCTCCAGTCCTCTGACGGCAGTGCTGTGCAATGCCAGATCGATCAGAAACAAGATGGCAATTATTGCTGCCTTGATTTCGTCAGTCGATCTGGCTTGCTGTGCGGAGACCTGGGTGAGTGATGCAGGCCCCAATTTTGAGGCTGCGGTCCTCCCTGGTATACCATGGTGCACTGCCCCAAAGTGAATTGCAGGGGTGGCGGTGTAGTCATCTGCTTAGATCCAGCCTGACCTTCTCGCTGCACCCAGTGGAAACCCAGGTCCTTTTGAGTGTGTGGCTATCTGCGGTGGTCTCGCACGGCTGCAGGATTTTCCTCATCTATCGCCCTTCTGGCCTGATGGGGAATTTCCTGCAGGAGTCTGCCAAGTTCATCAGCAGAAATATTGGGATCCCCAGATGTGTTTTCTGGGGATTTCAATGTTTGGGTGGATGACAGAGATCAAAGATGCAGCAGTGATTTCTTGCAGGTTATGTCCTCTTTAGGACTGACGAGGTCTTTGCTGCACCCACCCATCAGGATGGCCACATATTGGACCTGGTGCTCTCACTGGGGCTTGAGATCACTGATCTTAGGATTGATCAGGTTTCTTGGTCCAATCATTGCACAGTGAAGTTCACGCTTGGGGCTCCCACCATAAGCCCTTCCCTGCTGAGATGATTAGCTGTCGCCTTTGCGGGTCTCACCCCTGAGGGTTTTCTGGCGGCAGTTAAATTATCAAGTGTGGGTGCTGCATGCATTGGAGGTGTTGGTGCGGGGTCGACACCTATAATAAGGTGCTCTCTGACCATCAACTCCCTCGCACCTGTTTGTGTACGCCACCCAGAACATACCTGAGGTCCCCATGGTTTGATGGGGACCTCAGGGAGATGAAGAAGATGGGTCAGAGACTAGAGTGCTGCTGCAGAAGGTCCTGCTTGGAGGTGGACAAACTGGTCCTGTGTATGCACTATTGTGCATATCAGGAGGCAATCAACCATAAGAAGGCAGTGTTCCTGTCCAGGGAGATTGCTGCCGGGAAGAACCGACCAGCTTCACTCTTCCGGACTGTAGATAGACTTCTTCATCTTCAGTCTGTTTGCAGCCTGGTAGGGTTTTTTCTAACTAAGATTGTGAGGAGTTTGCTCGGTTTTTCTCGGATAGGGTGTCCTTGATCTGGTGGAGACTTCCCTAGCTAGCAATACTGTAGCTGACAGTGGTCGCCAAATGTGTTCTGAGTGCACTCCGACGAGTTGGAGGGAGTTTAGACTAGTGGAAGTGAGTGAGGTTATCGAGGTGGCAGTCAATTTGAAGCATACCTTTTGTGAACTGGACCCAGTGCCAATGCGTTTCTTAATGAGATGTGTTGACTCTGTTGGCCCGGTGTTTGCCATGATTGTACGGTGTTCCTTATCTGAGGGAGTCTTTCCGGATGCCTTGAAGGAGGCTCTGGTGAGACCCCTTTTAAAGAAACGTTCTTTGGACCCGGAGATCATGGCAAATTACCGTCCTATCTCCAATCTCCCATTTTTGGGGAAAGTGGTGGAGAAGGTGGTAGCGCTTCAATTGGAAGAGCACCTCGTGACTCACGAGATGGATGATCCCTTCCAGTCAGCTTTTTGGGCCAGACATAGTACAGAAACTGCACTTGTTCAGGTGTGGAATGATCTCCTCAGGGCTACAGATCAAGGAGACAAGACAATTCTTGTTCTCCTCGATCTCTCTTCAGCATGTGACACTGTGGACCATTGTGTGTTGCTTGTCCGCCTCAGGGAGTTGTGTGGACTCACCGGTACTGTTATCAACTGGTTTGAGTCCTTTCTTACCGACAGGAGGCAACAGGCTATGATGGGTAATTCCTCATCTATACCCTGTCTCCTTCTCTGTGGAGTCCCTCAGGTTTCGGTACTGGCCCCAATGTTGTTCGCAGTGTACATGCTTCCCCGGGGGGATCTTTAGGAAGTATGGCTTGAGTTTTCATTGCTATGCCGATAATACTCAGCTATATTTGTCCTTTGCCCCAGGAACAGCCAACACAGTGAATGTGCTAAACATCTGTCTGACCAAGATAAATGACTGGATGGCTTCCAGCTGGTTGCGACTGAACCCTAACAAGATGGAGGTATTGGTAGTGGAGTTGAACAGAGTTCATGATAGGATGGCCTCTGATTCAGCAACTGGATACATAGATACATAGACAGTGTTGGCAGATAAGGGCCTATGGCCCACCCAGTCTGCCCATTTGAGCTTGTAAGTTCAGTTTTAGTTTTCTTAGAAGTCTGTTGCCCCTTACCCCTGACCTCCAGAATTCCTTTATGTCTATCCCATGCATTCTTAAATCCCGTGATTGTTTCAGCCCCCACTACTTCCTCTGGTGGGTGTTCCACTTTGTCCAACACCCATTCCTGTGAAGAAATTCTTCCTCACATTTCCTCTGAATCGTCCTCCCTCCAACTTCATCCCATGCCCTCTAGTCCTGGAACATCTTTTTCACTTAAAAATAGAGTATTCCAACACCCTGTTCCGCCCTGTAAGATACTTGTATGTCTCTATCATATCCCCTCTCTCCCTCCTCTCCTCCAGGGAGTACATGTTCAGTTCCTTCAACCTGTCTTCATAGGACTTGTGATGCAATCCATGCACCATCTTTGTTGCCCTCCTCTGAACCTTCTCTACCCTGTCTATGTCCTTACGTAGGTAAGGTCTCCAGAACTGTACACTGTACTCCAGGTGGGGCCTCACTAGTGTCTTGTATAGTGGAATTATGACCTCCCTTTTCCTGCTGGTGATGCCCCTGCCTATGCATCCCAGCATCCTATTTGCTTTACCTGCTGCCTTGTCACACTGTTTCTACCTTGAGGTCATCAGAGATGATAACCCCAAGATCTCTTTCCTGCTTGGTGCATGCTATATCTTCACCCCCAACTGATATATTGTGCCAGGGTTTTTGTGCCCCATATGCATTATCTTGCACTTCTTTGTGTTGAATTTCAACTGCCAAACCCTGACCATTCTTCAAGTTTTCACAGGTCCTTCTCATTCTGTCTACACCCTCTGGTGTGTCCACTCTGTTACAGAGCTTTGTGTCATCAGCAAACAGTGAAATTCTGCCTTCTAGGTCCTGTGCAATGTCACTGATGAAGATGTTGAATAGGACTGGTCCCAGCACTGATCCCTGTGGTACCCCACTGGTCACTCTTCCCTCTGTGGAGTGACAGCCATTTACCACCACCCTCTGTGTCCTGCCACCCAGCCAGTTACCTACCCACCACACTACTGTCCTGCCCACACCCATATTCCCAGTTTGTGTAATAGTCTTCTATGTGGCACAGTGTCAAAGTCCTTGCTGAAGTCCAGATAGGCCATGTCCACTGCCCTCCCTGATCCACCTCCCTAGTCACCCAGTCAAAAATTCAATGAGGTTGGTCTGACATGACCTCCCCTGGTGAAACCATGCTGTCTTGGGTCCTGTAGTCCATTGACAACCAGATGTTCCACCAATCTCTCCCCAGTAGTGCTTCCATGATCTTCCCCACTACCGAGGTGAGGCTGACTGGTCTGTAGTTCCCTGCTTCCTCTTTGTTCCCACTTTTGTATAAGGGGACTACATCTGCTGTCCTCCAGTCTTTGGGTACCTCCCATTTCAAGTGATTGGCTAAACAGGATAGCCAGAGGTTCAGCCACCACCTCTTTAGTTCTTTAGGACCTTGGGTGCACCCCATCTGGCCCCATTGCTTTATTTCTTTGTTCTTGAACTGTGTCATTGGAGGCCTCCTCTTGGGTGCGTAACCTTGGAGTGATTCTGGACAGGAATCTGACCATGGAGGCTCAAATAGCTTCCGTGGTTCGATCCTGTTTTTTCCATCTCAGAAACATTGCCAGGATTAAGTCCCATGTTCCGCCTCTGGACCTCCCTACCTTGATACATGCCTTAATCATATCTAGGCTGGACTACTGTAATGTGCTCTATCTCGGGGTCACTGGGGGACTTCTCCACAGACTGCAACTGGTGCAAAATGCAGCTGCCCGGTTACTGACTGGGCAGCCAAAATTTTGTCATATTACACCGGTACTGCATGAATTGCACTGGCTGCCAGTCAGGTGGAGAATCCTCTTTAAGGTGGGTCTTCTCACCTTTAGGCCCTACATGGACAGGGCCCTTGTTACCTGTCAGTCCTCCTGACACCTACTTCTCTATCCACCCTCTTTGATCCTCCAGTGGTAGCCTCCTGACCATTCCTAGAACGAGGCTTAAATCAGCTGGTGATAGAGCTGTCAGTGTTGCGGCTCCCGCTCTGATCAGCTCTGATCAGAGAACTGATCAGCTCTGATCAGAGAGGCCCCCACTATAGATGTCTTTAAGGTTCACCTGAAGACATTACTATTCTCACAAGCATTTGATGTTTAGAGTATGATTTATCTTATAGTTTGTGGTTTATTATTTTATTTCTGTATGAATGATTTTGTTAAATGCTTTTAAATTTTTGTACGGCACCCAGAGCCTCTGGGATTGGGCATCTTTTAAATAAATTTGCCTTGCCTTGCCTAAATAAATAAAATAACGAATATCAAGCTCATTATTTCATGAACTATACTCAAAATTAGTAATCACAAGTCTGACAATTTTTCAAAAAATACGAGTAATGCCTGTAAACAAATGTGTTGCAAATAGAGACATACACACACTCACACACACATATATATATATATATATATATATATATATATATATAATGGTAGCATGGTAGTGCTACCATAGTTAGGGATGAGGAGCCATTTACATGTTAAACCCAAATTTTTCACCTTAATAACTTTGCAACTGTTTAACAAATTTGCCTGAAATTTGGAACACATGATCAAGACCCATATGCCTTGGGATCTGCCAAGTTTTGTATTGGTTGGATATATGGTCATGGAGTTATTAAGCGTGATCTGCATGTGCATTTACGTTTTTTGGAATTCTATGGTCGCTTACAGTTTGTCATGTACAGTTTGTGTGACTGGTCCAAAATCTTCAGGAAACATGTGGCTGGGGTTCCAATGTGCCTTTCAAAATTTCGTGAAAAATATTAAATGGTTCAAAAGTTATTCAAAAACAAGTTCCCATTATAAGTCAATGGAAAAGTTAACAAAAGTTCGACAGTGTCATGCATTACAGTTTTACTCCAAAATGGCCTTTTACTGTGCAAATCTGCCATTTTGTTTTCAGTTGGTGATCAGAAAATGCTTGCCATTTAAATTTGGAACCCTCTAGCAACCTAATTCTTTTTGTATTCACCTAGTCGGACCCTAAGAATTCTAGCCATGTCTTTATTTTGGGAAACACCCCAGAAATGTTTTCACATTTCTGGAAAAGTACTTCATAAAAGTACTTTCGCACTTCATGACACTGTCGAATGAATCTGTGAAAACTTTCGCAAATTGCGACAGTACTTTTCTAGGCAGTGGGAAAATGACAGCAATTCTTTGGCACCCTACTGCAAAAGAACAGTTTGGAGTTTTGGGCAAAGTTACAGTACTCCAAAGTTGATGCTTTTTCCCATAGGATAACATTACGGCATACGACGCATTGCAGCAATCGTTTGGTGCCCTGCTGCAAAATAACGGTTTGGTCTTTTGGGCTGCAATTTGCAGGGAGGACAGCCAACATCCCACAGAAGTGCCTTTCAGTGATTTGGTGAAAAATATTACATGGAGGAAATTATGGCACTCCAAACTTCTATTTTTTTTCCCATAGGATAACATTACAGTGTTTGCCGAGCCTTTCAGGGCCCGTATCTCGGAAACGGTGCGAGATACAGACTTTTCATTGGAAAAATGCTTAGCCCCCTCATGAAGGCTAAGCATAAAACTAGCCAGGAAATTCTCCTATTCCTCAGCTTCTTTTCACATGTGATGGGGTGAGAGTTAGGGCTGACGCCCCCAACGTGCACCCCGATTCCAGTTGGGAGGGTGGGCTGGAGGGGTGCAAAGGGGGTTTCAACCCTAACTTCAAATTTCCTCACTTTTGTCACTGTGGAGAAACCCTAACTGATGCATTAAATGTAGTTTTTTGCCTCTAATATATATATATATATACATATACATATATACACAATGGGAGGTGGGAGCAATATCAGTGTGATAAAAAAGGTTATTTCAACTGGAGTGTGATATCTGAAACTGACGTCAGCAGAGTTGAAATATCTGCCATTTATACACACCCTGCTGAGTCAGCTTCCCCTATCCTTAACCTACCACTGAAATGCATCTCAACAAGTTCCCCAATAACACAGAAAATCATTGAAGTGCAGCTACAAATACCATACTGCTCCATATCCTGCTCAGATGTCTCCTCTGTTCCATTCCAAAGCAGATCAGCTGCCAACTCTAAGAGGGAAAATAAAGACAAAAAAACCCATCAGCATTGATGATGTTATGACCACAAAATAGAAAAACCAGTATCACTACAACATATGAAACAAAGTGGGAAAATAAGTTAATGCTGAAAAACAAGATAAAATCTATGGATGAGCAACAAGAAATAATAGATCTTTGTATGCAATTCAAAAGAGATACAGAACCTCTGCTAGACCCTGCTACAAATGAGGAAGGTTTCACAATCCCAGACACACAAGAACAGAAGATGCTTGCAAAAAAAACAATATTTTCTGGAACTGCAGTACATTAACAAGTACATCCTAAGTACTAAAAATAACACCCGCCGTAAAACAGACGCCAATGTAAAACATCTCCAAACATTTCTACTGCAAGATTTAGAACTTACAACCCCTATTATGGACATCGAACCTAAAGAACTAGACAGCTTATTATGCCACTATTTCATCACAAGCCAAAAGAAAGACGGTAAGGATTATGAACCGTTAACAATTACTCCTGCTTTCAAAGCATTGAAAGACAACTATGTGAAAACGGCTACAGTGAACCGTTATACACCTCAATAATATTTGAAATTGTCCATATACAGCTCGCCGTCCATGCTGGGGCTGAATATTACCATGGGGATCTTAGCAATATCAGGCAGCTCTATACCAATTGTCCATGTATAGCTCCAGTCTATGCTGGGGCTGAATATTAACCATGGGGATATTGGTAATATCAGGCAGCTCTATACCCATTGTTCATGTACAGCTCTGGTCCGTGCTGGTGCAGAATATTACCCATGGGGATCTTTGCAATATCAGGCAGCATTATACCCATTCTCCATGTACAGCTCTGGTCCATGAAGGGGCAGAATAGTACCCATAGTGATCTTGGCAATATCAGGCAGCACTATACCCATTGTCCATATACAGCTCTGCTCTGTGCCAGGGCTGAATATTACCCATGGGGATCTTGGCAATATCAGGCAGTGCTATACCCTGTTGTCCATATACAGCTCTGGACTGTGCTGGGGCTGAATATTACCCATGAAGATCTTGGCAATATCAGTCAGCTCTATACCCGTTGTCCATATGCAGCTCTGGTCCATACCGGGGAATATTACCCATGGGGGATCTTGGCAATATCACGCAGCCTCTATACCCCATTGTCCATACAGCTCTGGTCTGTGCTGGGGCTGAAATAAGCCACCCACGGGGATCTTGGCAATATCAGGCAACTCTATACCAGTTGTCCATATTTAGCTCTGGTCCATGCTGGGGTAGAATATTACCCACAGGGATCTTGGCAATATCAGGCAGCTCTATACCCATTGTCCATATACAGCTCTGGTCCATGCTGGGGCTGAATATTCCCCATGGGGATCTTGGCAATATCAGGCAGCACTATACCCGTTGTCCATATACAGCTCCGGTCCTTGCTAGGGCTGAATATTACCCATGGGTATCTTGGCAATATCAGGCAGCGCTATAGCCATTGTCCATATACAGTTCTGGTCCATGCTGGGGGTGAATATTACCCATGGGGATCTTGGCAATATCAGGCAGCTCTATATCTGCTATCCATATACAGCTCTGGTACATGCTGGGGCAGAATATTACCCATGGGATCTTGGCAATATCAAGCAGCTCTATACCTGTTGTCCATATACAGCTCTGGTCCATGCTGGGAGTGCACAGATTTGTTTAGCACTGTGCCAACATGGACCAATATTAAGTCAGATAGCACTGCTCACTATCTGTTTAAATATCACAGCTTCTGAAGGGGTGTAGGGGCATGCACAGCTGACATTTTCTAAATATGTGTCCATATTTATTTTGTGGTGATAAATTGCCTATGGCTTAAAGAACTATGAACTGTGATCATCTATGTTATATTTTATTACCAAATTATATATCTTTCTTTACATCCACAGCCTCCCAGATCTGTGTGCAGTGAAAGCTGTCTCCCAGGCTTTAGAAGAGCTCTCCAGAGGGGGAAACCTGCCTGCTGCTATGACTGTGTCCGATGCACTGAAGGAGAAATTTCTAACCACAGCGGTAAGTGAACCAACAATAATAAACCACATATGGCTTATTGTTGAAGGTTTGAAGCAGTGGAAAGAAAGTTAGATATTGTTTTTATTGGTAATTTATGAATTATCAGAACTACTTACTGTTACTGTTATTAAAGGTGATAGAAACATTGCTGAGTCCTGCAAAATGTTAATGCCAAATGAAAAGATCTTCAGTGTAAGGTGCTAGGGTTACCTACCTGCCTATACAGTAGATGTCAAGAATCCAGAGATAAAACATCAAAATCATCCACAGATCTAATCTAGGCAGCCACCCATGGACTCTTGAGATAGAAAGTAATGTCACTGATGAGCAAACAGTAATCAACAGCATACGCCTCATTATTGATGGGCAGGCTGTAATTAACAACATACACCTCGTTATTGATGGGCAGGAAATAATTAAGAACATACACCCATCATTGATGGACAGGCAGTGATCAACAACATTCACCTCATTAATGATGGGCAGGCAGTAATTAACAACATACACCTCCTCACTGATGGACAAGCAGTAATTAACAACATACACCTCAACACTGATGAGAAGGCAGCAATTAACAATATTCACCTAGTCACTGATGGACAGGCAATTGACAACATATGCCTTGCCATTGATGGGCAGGCAATAATTAACAACATACACTCATCATTGATGGGCAGGCAGTAATTAACAACATTAACCTTGTCACTAATGGGCAGGCACCAATTTATAGCATACACCCGTCATTGGTGGGTAGACAGTAATTAACAACATATGCCTCATCATTGATGGGCAGGCAGTAATAAACAACATTCATCTTGCCACTAATGGGCGGGCAGTAATTAACAACATACACCTCGTCATTAATGGACAGGCTGTAATTTACAACATACACCTCGTTACTGATGGGTCAACAGTAATTAATAACATACACCTCGTTGTTGATGGGCAGCTAGTAATTAATATATGCCTCAACATTAATGGGCAGGCAGTAATTTGCAACATACACCTTATAGTATATGGTTAGGGCTTATTGTTGATGAAAACCGGTGGCTTTCTAAATCTTGTTGTAGGGCAGTTCAAATGTCAAAAAAGTTATACTATCGACGTGATGTCAGAATGATAGTACAACAGCTTTTAGCTTTGAACTGCCTTCTGATTGGCTCATACCAACAAGCTCGATGTAAAAAAAATACTGGAAACATGGCGGCAGCAGTTTAGTGAGTGATGGTAGAGGACTCTGCCTGTTTTGACGAGGAGCTACTCATCGCTCCGTGTCACAAAAGTGATTTTTTTTATTTTAAAAAGTACTAATGCTGACACCAGAGGGGCAGAAGTGGCGACAAGTGAAACAAGTGCCAGCAGGAGCAGGGAGAAGCGAGCGAGTGAGCAGCAGAGGCGGGACAAATTTGAAGCGATGGAGCGGGAGATGCTCGAGTGAGAAACGAGGTAAAACAAGCCAGCACCAAAACAAAAAATGTTCATCAACAATAAGCCCTAAGCCTTATACTATATAAAACAGTGGATGGTTGCCCATCCACAGTCTCGGCTGTTTCCCTCTCGGGAGTTGATGACATCAGAGAGACCTCTCGAGCTTCGTCCTCGAGGTCTTGATGATGTCATCAACTCCCTCAAGGGAAACACAGCCTTGTTGTGGATGGGTGACCATCCAGTATTCTATATGTCACTGATAGGTAGCCAGTAATTAACAGCATATGCCTTGTTACTGATGGGCAGGCAGTAATTAACAGCATACACCTTGTCACTGATGGGTAGGCAGTAATTAACAACATACACCTCTTCAGTGATGGAGAGGCAGTAATTAATGACATACACCTCTTCAGTGATGGAGAGGCAGTAATTAATGACATACACCTTGTCGTTGATTGGCAGGCAGTAGTTAACAACATACACCTCGTCGCTGAAGGGTAGGCAGTAATTAACAACATACACCTTGCCATTGATGGGTAGGCAGTAATTAACAACATTCACCTTGTCATCAATGGGCAGGCAGTAATTAACAACACACACCTCGTCATTGATGGGTAGGCAGTAATTAACAACATTCACCTTGTCATCAATGGGCAGGCAGTAATTAACAACACACACCTCGTCATTGATGGGAAGGCAGTAATTAACAAAATATGTCTCATCATTGATGGGTAGGCAGTAATTAACAACATATGTCTCATCACTGATGGGCAGGCTGTAATTAACAAAATATGCCTCACCTCTCAGTGCCATCAAAGTCTATTTCAAATTCTACGAATTGGCTGCTATCTTGATTCAGTTTATGGATAACTCAGACATACTGTATCGCAGGGATTGCTGACACCCACAGCTCTGTCCAGTACAGTGGTGCCCAGCAGTGTCAGGTTCTCTCATTCCACCCCACACAGTACAGAACTCAGACAAGAGCATGGAAGCCAAGTGCATCTTCAGTTTGTCCCAAAGCCTGCTGACACCTACAGGTGAGACCAGTATAGCAGTGCTCAATGTCATGTCTCAGGGTGTAAGGCTGTACCTTGAACTTGGGTAAAGAACAGCCATAAATAGTCAAGGTCATTACTTGCCCTCTTGCTGTCTTAATCTGTTAGCTGACTACTGGAACTGAAAGAGGGACATACTTGTTGAGGCACACACATGTGCGGTACCCTGTCAGTACAGCCCTATCTTCTCACTCTTGAACAGTCCTACAGAATTCATAGAGGATTACGTATGAGCAGTCATACACAACAACATTGTTTTTCACTCAAGAGGTTTTTTTGGAAACAAGACACCTTGAGAGTGAAGCTTGAGAGGTCTCATTACCATGGAAACATAGAGCGTTAAAAAATGCCATTGTATGTGTATGATTGCCAAAACACAATTTTTTGTAGTGTAAGGGCAATCAGCCCGAGTCCAGAAAAAAGGTCCCTTATCTTAACATGCTGCAGGCTATTGTGGTTCTCTTCAGCATCAGTCTCTTCATTGGCTAGCTGTGATGACAATGGCCACTTCATCGCGCATGTGTGATGACATTCGATGTTGCTGTGCTGCACTACTGATGTACTCAGTGCAGTACAACAACACTGTGACATCTCTAGAACAATGGCTAACCGTACACTATAATGTAGTTCTAAGCAAGGGTTTCCATGCAGAACAGCATTCTAACATACACTGTAATTATATTTTTAGCAGTGACACCAAACACTCAAGCTAGTTCTAACTGAGAAAACAGTGACAACAATACCCAGGTAGCTTTGGTCCTGATGAACAACTCCTACATGGCATTCAGCTACTAAATTAATCTTTTTTTACATTTTATTTTTGATAATTTATTACATAAATACATCATACATACATGATCTACATACCCTATTAGTCAGTCGCTTTGATTTATTACAGTTGTGAGTGTAACTGGTATAATAATGTATAGAAATATCGCCCCCATAGAACTCAATGGAGCGTGCACACACAGCCTTTATTATGTGACATTCCAAAATGGCTGCATGGGCCGGCGTGGAGGTGTAGCTTTGCTTTTGGGAAGTCGGTCTGCTTTTCTTGGCAGTGTCCCAAACTAAAATTATGGAGGTTATAACTTTTTAAAACAGAGCATTTCACTGAATGATTTCTGCAGCGAACTCCTGGCCAGGTCAGTTATCAACTACGCTGGGGGAGCAGTTGTTACTATACTAAGAATCTGCTCTTTTATAGTGGGACAGTACACCAAACAGAATATAGTATTTTTAATTTAAAAGAGAGAGGAATGAGTTAATTTGAACTTTAACTGGTGCAAAAATGAAGTTTTTTTGCAAAGAATTTCCTTTCTTTTTGAGATAGTTGTGAATAGATGCAGATGTGCAAAGCCTTTGGG
Source organism: Neoceratodus forsteri (assembly GCA_016271365.2). Lineage (NCBI taxonomy): Eukaryota > Metazoa > Chordata > Ceratodontiformes > Ceratodontidae > Neoceratodus > Neoceratodus forsteri. Next base: position 7,925,976 of record CM028129.1, read on the forward strand.
TCCTGTACCAAGGGAAGACTCCACCCACCTAGAGAACTACAGTGACAGATGTCAAGAATTCAGGGAATTCCTGGAACTACATTACTTTTCTTCTTGGAATAAGTGGATCTCATGCTTTATCTGGGGGAGGACAACATCCCTGAATTTGTTATTCTATTCTACAACTCCCCTTAGATAAAAGAGGCCTGAATCTCACAAATCTTCTAAATTATGTTTCAGCGTCTCATTTAAATACTATTTGTAACTGGATTCTGCCACATGCTTCCTCCCTGGAAAACTACTGAAATGATGATCAGTGATCTATTTGATATAGGCCCATTCTCTTTTCTGCTTGTGTTGCTACTCTGGCCCTCACTGTATTTAACTATTTTATTGCCCAGACCCTCATGGTCAGGTATGAGCTCAGCCATCGCACTAGCTTCGACATCATCACTTACTATTGTAGAGTCCTAGCCACTAATGATGACTTCCTTCTTTCCACCATGGACATTGCCTTTAAAAGGTGGAGACACAATGGTCTCACGTATACAGTGAAGGCCACCAGAATGAAGTCCAACTGTGCAGAATTCTGCAGTAGATTTATTGCAGCAAACAATGCAATATCAATGGGAGGTGAAGGCCCCTAGAATTCTGTGGCTGCAGAATTTTGTGCAGAACTTGCAACCTCCTGCAGAACTTCAGCAGTGCCGCAGAATTCCCTGTTCTTGGTGATTCTTTATTAATATTTCCATTTATCCATATAACCTGGTTCCTTTCTCCTCTTTTTTATATCCAAACTCCTCCATGCTAAGAATGTGATGTTATTAATGCTATAACATCATACATTAGCTAATGAAATGGCTGCATTCTGCCAAAGAAATGAATAGTCAATTATCTACCAGAGCTCCACTGCCAGAGGTGGTAACACAGCACATCAGGCACAATGATATTTGCTCAACCTGCACTATAGCCTAAAACAATTTTCAGTGTTGCGTTATTACACTAAGGCCAACTTAAACAAAACCTTGACAATAGCATAGACCCTGTTAAGTCTATACCTTACTTTGTACAAACTTATTTTAGATTTTAAGGTATAGAGATGCCATCTGAAATGAATAATTGGTAGGATGAATTAACCGGTCATTTTTAAGAAAACTAAAATAATTATACCCAGAAATGTGGAATATAATGTTGTGTAGACCTTCATAGGTTCATAGTTTATTATGAGTTCTTTGGACAATTTGTCCTTTGTGAACTTGCTACAGGTAGTCTTATAGGTGGAACATGTATCTTTTATCCCCATATGCTGATCCAATCTGTTTTTAAATGTCTTGATGTTACTGCTCTCAACAATATGTGATGTAGTGTGTTCCAACTTTGTATTATTCTGTGCGTGAAGAAATCACATTGTTTCTTTGTAGTGTTATTTTCGCCTTTAAGTCTAAGTCCATGGGACCTTGTTTTTTTGATTGGTTCCTGGCTCCTGCTAATATTTGTGCTTCCCATCAAGCACTCATCGTGTATTGCCCTGAATATTAGGCACAGGTCACCTCTTAGTTGTCTGTACTCGGCTGAGTACAGGTCCAGTTCTTTTAGTCTGTCATTATATGGGAATTGTTGTAGCCCCCTTATTTTTTTTTGTTAATTTCCTGTGAACTCCCTCTTTAAGTTTCTCACCTTTAACAGTGTTTGCTGCCGTAAACTGAGAACAATATTCCGTATGTGGTCTGAGACTTGTATATAAAGGTATCAAGATTTTGGATTCTCTATCTTAATATTGGATAAGATGCAGCCCAGTAGTTTTGTGACATTTTTTAACAATTTTACTGGCATGAACTTCTGTTGTTAATTTATTAGTAATTACTATTCCCAGATCTCTTTCTTCAGTAATAGTTTCTAATACCTGCTTTTCTATGTTGTATCTGAAGTTAGGATTACTAGCACCGAAATGCATCACTTTGCACTTAGAGATTTTAAACTGCATTTTATTTTCTTTGGTCCAAGCCGTTAATTTGTCTAGATTATCCTGAAGTTTTGTCCATCAGATGGAGATTGTCCAAGGCCCCTAGTTTACAATCATCGGCATATTTAGTTAGCCATGCATTATCAGATGTCTGTAAGGTACTCACCAAGATGTTAAATAGTGTGGGCTCCAGGACTGAGCCCTGAGGTACCCCACTTGTCACTTCTCCCCATTCTGACTGATATCCCTTGATTACAACTTTCTGTCTCCTGTTCCACAACCAGGATGTTATCCAGCTTACAATGCTATTATCCAACTTGATCTTATATAGGTGTTCAATTAATGTTTTATGGGATACTTTGTCAAAGGCCTTTGCAAAGTCCAGGCATATGACATCTGCTGGTACCCCTTTCTCCAAGGCTGCACTGACCAGTTCAAAGAAAGACATCAGGTTAGTAAGACATGATCTCCCCTTGGTAAACCCATGTTGTGAACTATCTCTTATTCCTTCTTTTGCTATATGAGACAGTATTCTATGTTGAATAACTCTTTCAAGTATTTTGCCTATAACTGACGTTAGGCTTATAGTCTTGTAATTCTTAGCTTCAGATCTATTTCCTGACTTACATTTTGGAGTTATAAATGCTTGCCTCCAGTCTGGTAGTGCTTTTCCATTTAGCAATGATAAATTATAAAGGCGTGTAACTGGTCCTACTACTTCTTTTGACAATTCCTGTAGAAACCTTGGTGTTATTCCATTTGGGCCTGCTGAACCATTGTATTTAAGCCCCTTAATAATTGTGTGGATTTCAGTTTCTGTAATAGGTGTATAATTATCCATTGAAGTAGGTATTGGTTTCTGTATTGCCTCTTTGGGTTCACGTACAGTTAGAAAGTAAGTATTTAGTTCAGTTGCTATATCCACTTCATCGGTTAATGTACCATGGTTGGTAATTACTGGTCCTGCCCCTTTCTGATTTCCACGTAGTGAACCTATATAATTAGAGAACTGCGTTTTGCTGTCCTTAACCTTATTTATGAGATTTTGTTCCGTATTTCTTTTTGATTTTCTGATTATGCTTTTTAATTGTCTGTTACAGTGTTTTAGTTTTAAATTTAAACAACCGGTTTGATTTTTCCAGAACTTTTTAAATAACCTTTTTTCCTTTTAATGAGTTTTATGATGTCTCTGCTCCACAAAGGGGTTGTCTTTTATTATTATATTTCTTAATATTTGGGACCTCTGTGTCTATACAGTAGTCTAATTTGTGTTGTATTTTACTCCATGTTGTTCACATCAGTGGTCTGAAGATCCTATGCCAATCCCAGCTTGTTAGAAATTCCTTTATCCTTTTATAATTAGCTTTCTTGTAATTTTTAAAAATTGATTTCCCATTAGTTAGCATATGATTTGAATGGTAAGATGATCACTGTTCCCTAGAGGGGGCATTAGGTTTATTCCACAGATGTTACTAGTTCTATTTGTTAATACCAAGTCGAGTATGTTGGTACTCCTCATGGGTTGATTTACAAGTTGATCTAGGTTACTATGTATAGTGAAATTGATAAATTTCTTCTTTAAGTGATTACTACTTTCCATAGTGTCCCATTTTATGCTAGGAAAATTAAAGTCACCATTATTATTGTGTTTTGTGATATTATGTGTTTCTCCATGTAGTTTATGAGTTGTTCACTTTCTTCTTTGTCTAAACCTGGGGGCCTATACCCTAATCCTAATGTTACGTTATGGTTAGTAAGTTTTATTTGAACCCAAATAAATTTATAATCATTGTCAGAGTTATGTAGCTCACATGGTTTTAGATCTTCTTTTACATATAGTACCACTCCCCCACCTCTTCTATCACTCCTGTTTTTCTGCATTTTGGTGTACCCTTGTATGTTCGTATCCCAGTCTATGTCATTATACCAGGATTGTGTGACTCCTGCTATATCAATGTTATTTGTGTTCATAATGTAAGTGAGTTCCTCTATTTTATTTCTTAGACTTCTTGTATTTAATATTAGCTTTAAGTCTGAAATATCATTGTACTTTACTTGATTTATTAAATCTGCAGCCTTTCTAATGCCTCCATTGTATTTTTGTTTATGTGATTCTAGAGAGTACCTTGAATAGTTTCTCTCCCCCTTTTTAACTAGTTTAAAGAGTGATTAATGTAATCCAACAAGTGTTTCCCCAATACTCTACTTCCTCTTCTGCTTAGGTGCAGATCATCCCAGCAATATAATTCTTGCTTCTCAAGAAATGTTTAGAGAAACAAGTGGATTCCAGGATGCCAATGTGTGAATAAACTTATTATTGGGTCAACCATCAGCACCAACCAAATTACGAACATACGGACATACAAAATTTGCCAGCAGATAAAGGCCTAGAGGTCTATCAAGTCTGCTTGAATGTGCAGCTAGCACCCCTTATTCTGCAACTGCCCCTCCCTTAATTAATTTAATGTAAATAAAAATGGATGAACACCACTGTAAATGTTAGTTTCAATATTATTTCTTTATTCTCTTCTCACAAAATAAGATGGGGCAACAGTTTCATGGTCATATAATTATATGAATAATTATAAACTTTATTTTCTTCTTTAGGATTTCCACAAAGAAAAATGTGTTAGCGGAGAGAGTACTTTAAACACATAATTGATCAAAAGATTCTTGAAATAGTGCTAGGTACTTACTGAGCTATAAATCTTTAAATGGAAACTATTTGAAGCAATAATGTTGTTGGTGTGATATGTTTAATATTGAATATGAGTAATAAATATGAAAAAGAATATTTAAGACTGAGTAAGGAACTATTGTGCATTGTAATGGTATTATTGGCTCCAGTTGTGGAGTGAGCCAAACTATGATTTAATAACTTATACCAAGGAATTAAAAACTTTCTTTTTATGTTTTTTGTGATTTTAGAAAAACAACACAGCATGGGCCTGATGGAGCGGATTTGACCACGAAACTGTTGACCTGTCTTATTTTGTGAGAAGAGAATAAAGAAATAATATTGAAAACTAACATTTACAGTGGTGTTCATCCAGTCTCATCTCAAGAAATGTTTCCCAATGTGTAATGCATTTTATGTTTTGTTGGAGACACCATTTTCTTAACCAGTTATTGATGAAATGTAATTTTTTGTTTTGAGTGTAATTTGCTTTTGGTATTGGTAAAATTTCTGACAGTACTATTTCACAGCCCAGGTCTATACACTTGATTGTTAAGGCAATATAATCTTCCTGGATTTGTTTAATGGGTTCATCCAGGACATTGTTGGCTCCAGCATGGACAATAACCACAGGGTTTATTCCTTCATTTTTTATTATGTGCAGTACCATATATGTAATATCTGATATTTTGGCTCCCCTAAAGCTCGATAGTGTCCTGTTATATTTGTTTTGGTTACATATATCTCTTTCCATATGCTTTATCCTAGAGTCTCACAAAACCAGGAATTTTCTAGGAACTAAGGTATTTGTATTCATGTCTATGACTCCTTAATTGGAGTGTGCTCTGAAAAGGATATTAGGTATGGCTCTACTTCATCTACTTTAGTGCTAGGTAATTGTTCTGATGACTGCTGAGGTGCGTTGTCTGCATTTATTGACCCTTCTCTAGCATCAGTTACGCCCTAACAATCTTGATTTGATTCGGCCAGTTCTGTAGCTGAGGCTGGCACTAAGTTCACCATCTCTACAATACCTTCTGGGTTCATCTCAAAATTGCTTAGAAGATTGAAGTGATTCAAGAGAGGCATTTCAAATTTACTGGCCTTTTCACCCTTTTTGGCCACCTTATTTACCTGTACCTGAAACCATTCATTTTCAACACTGTCATTGACCTCTTCCTGCCTAGTACGCTTTTTACTTTCTCTAAGTCCAATGCTGGAATTAACTTCTTGGCGAACTACATAGAAACATAGACTTTGACAGCAGATAAGGACTGGTTGGCCCACCTAGTCTGCCCATTTCCCTACCTACAGGATAAGCTGCAGATCCTAGTTAACCAATAGCTTATTTCTTCCTACCTCCAACAAAAATTGCTTTATGTCTGTCCCATGCATTCTTGAATTGGGGTGTTTGTAATGTTGAGGAAAGCTACTGACTCCTGGCAGTGCAGAACTTAATATCTAAATTGTTTGTAGGACTGTGAAAAAAGTTTTTTTTTTTTTTGGATATAGCTCAAGCTAAATCCCTGCTAGTAAGAACAGTACCCTTGTGTTGCAGTGCTCAAAGCTTTATTTAACTACCGACTCTACCTTATTATTTGCTTTGGTACTATTAATGTTTTGCACCCAATTTTAAAGGTAGTTCTGTTACTATTGACCTATTCAGTGCGTTACTATTTATTAAACATCTTACCTGCACAAGTAAAAAAAGCTAAGAACTTGTTGTTTAGGATTTTTCAAATACTTTTGCCCCACATCCTTACCTGCCCTGTGATTAGCTTTCTTTGCAATATACCACCTCACTCCTTCCACTCCTGACACATGTAACAAATGAATTAGGATGACGTGTCTCTGCATGCGTGGCCCCACTGAGCAAGCTCACTGCTGCTAACGTGGTTGTTTAAGTGGCTGGACTGAGTAGGATTGCATCTACTTCCAGTTCCAGCAAGTGAAAATTACAGAAAATTAAAAGCTTAAAAATGCCCCTGCAGTCAGGAAACACACAATAAACACAGTCCTATTAATCAGAGCCCCAAAACAAGATGTTTGTTGCTGCCTGAGCATTCTAATCTCTTGCTCTGTAAGTAAATTCAGTGCTACAAGTGTTGCATAGACCGTAAGCCACAGGTTCAGGACTGCCTCTCTCCAGATACACGCTTACTCCAGCTCAACTGAGCTCAATGTCGAAATAGTAGACCTGTTGAAATAATAGACCTGTTACATAAATAATTGTGCTGTATACATTTTTGCCAGGGTTATTGATTACATAGTGTCAATGGTTGATGGACTCACCTAAAAGTTATGGAGAAATGTTGTGTGCAGGGCGATCTGTTGGGCCAGAGGGTAGCATGTTGTGTTCCTGTGCTGGCAACTGTGGTTCAGATATGAGCTCTGGGAGCTGGCTAGGCAGCACAAGGATTGTAGTAGCACATCACTGCTCAGAGCCTGGGAAGATATGGTGCAGTGTTCTGCCACATGGGGGACACATTGTGATGGGCTGGAGAACTTTATCTCATAATCGGTTCACATGCATGTCATGGCCTGATGGTGATACGTAGTGTGTCAGGGGAAACAGGTTGGCATTGAAATAAAATTTGCTGTATCTCCTTTATTCTGTTTATTCCATTTCCAAAGGGACCTGTATGAATGAAGATACAATTTAATGGAAATTAAAAAAATATAGATAGACAGACAGACAGACATGTACAGTATCTCTTTTACTACACACACACACACACACACATATGTACATTACAGATTGCATATAAATATATAAGTAATACACAGTGGGAACCTCACAAGTGGTATAGACAGCATGAGTAGAGAAATAAGGTCCCCTCTGCGATTTTCATTTATGTAGTAGGCTAGGACCTTAAGGGATAGATATTTTTTTTTTTGCTTTTTGCTTTTTTAGGCATAACATTTTTTCTACAAGTCTGTTATTTTTTGAACTAGTGTTACTGTGCTTTCCCCAACCTGATTGCTATAATCACTGCCATGAAAGTGAAGTCAGGATGACAAATGGACACAGTGATGTGGTAGCTCATTAGTGCCGCAGAACTTCTGCAGAAATTGCAAACCACCACCGCAGAAGTTCTGTGGCAAATGGTAGTCTGGCCGCAGAAATTGGTCCCAATGTGCCACAAAAAAGTAGGGTTCTTGTGGGAGGTAATCCCTTTTGTCATGCAGAAAACCTGTGACACTGCACTTCATCCTGGAGGGCTTCACTGTATATATGAATTTTTGGATTATAATGGTGTAATGCTTTTCGAAGGTCTTCACACCCCCTGCGGCCTTACTAATAGTGAACATTTTAGGTACCTACAACTTACATATTTACTCAAAAACATAAGGAATACACTAAATGTCTTCATCTGGCCCCTTTCTTGAGTGCAATGATTGTGGGTTTTCATAATGATCTCCTGTGGGGACATACTATCGGTAACGTTTATAGGGGATTACAGAAATTCAGTATAGCATCTACTCAATCCATTCTGGACAAATGGAATCATGAACTTTCAGACATGGATAAAATATACTCTTCCAGCACTGAAGATTAACTCTTCAGTTCTTTAGCGAGAATTGGAAATGCCAATCCCGTTATTTCTGCACCCCAGCCAAACTTGCACATTTTCTACCACAGCCTTTTGGTACCTGCTAGTGACAATGTGGGTATAACCCAATGGACCAGGTGCACATTTTCTATTTCTGCCCAGTTCTTGCTCCCTACTGGGCATCGATACATGAACAACACGACAAGCATACGGGTCCTCCATTACTCATTACACCAACCTTTATTCTGATGTTTAACCCCCTACCCTCTGCCATTTATCTTGGAAATCCCTCCTTTGGACTTATATTTTAGCAGCTAAGAAAGCGATTACTCACTACTGGATGAAACTAGATATACCTACCTTAGGGACTTAGCATCATTTTATGACAGAAATATACTCTGTGGAAAAACATCTGCTACTCATTGCAATACTTTAGAGACAATTGTCAAGAGATGGCAGGCTGGGTGCTTTACTATTCTACTGTAGTTGAACACTGGCTCCCTTGATTCTATCCCTTCTTGACTGATCTCTGAGTCCTGTGAGAGACAGGTTCTTTTCAACTTTTTTGTCAGCATAACCCTTTATATATTTTGGTATGGAGGTGTCCTGTGTCAGAGCGTTGCCACCCACTTCCCACTTTTGGATTTTTATGCAACTTGAATAGCCTAATTCATTTCTCTCTTGATATTTTCACTTTCTCTTCCAGATAGCTGGTAAGAGACCAACCAAACTTTATTTTACTACTGTCTGTACACCTGACTTCACAACTGCATTTTTGTATTGTTTTTTAATAGGCTCTGTGTGTCAATAAACCTTAAATATAAAGAAAAATCCAGGGGGCTGTCTGATGGGCTGTGCAAGTGCAGGGCTATCTGGTTCCTGTGCTTCCTTGAGGCTGCAGATTGAGGTACACAGGGCACAGTTCATCTGACATCAATACATAGGGCCCTCTGCCACACATGGGTGCAGAAGTGCAGATTTCTATACAAAGAGGGCAGCTGTCTTCACTATATGGTACCCTGGCATGCGCTGATAGCCCTGCAGCTTTCATTCCCGCTTAGGGTGGGGAGAACGTCAGTGTGTTGGATTTAGTATTACAACCTCAGGAGGTGGAATCGGGGAGGAGAAAGTTAATGGGGGAGGATTTACTATTACAACCTTGGAGGCAGAACTCAGGGAAGAAAGTCAGTGAGGGGGGATTTACTATTACAACCTTGGGGGACGGAACTTGGGGAGAAACTCATGGGGGGTGATTTACTATTAGACACTCTGGGAAGGTGACAGTTGGGGGGACAATAACACTTGATGCCATTTTATAGCAGTCGTTGCTTTTCCCAATGTTATTTTCACTGTGCTTTTTGGCAGAGTGATTATTGCAGCGTGAGATTGACCGAATACCATATATTGTTTTAAGTTAGACCATACATTTTCAAGATAGTCATTTTATGACTCCTCTTGTAAATATGACATGTAGCATCAATAGTAAATTAGTTGAAACATCATTTCACACCAGAGGTGTGAAACCATGTCTCATCCAGGATTTTAAAAATAACACCATTCACATTTATGAGGTGGTGTGAAAAAATGGCAATGTTGAAAGTCAAAATATTGAAAATTAGCAATGTTATGAGTGAAAATTGAAATACTGCAATGTTCACTCATTACCTGTGAATTTTATTGTATCTATACACCACATTTTCAGCATAGCCTTTTTATTAAAACTCTACATCTAACTGCTCTGTTTTAAAATTAACTGCATAGAGTTTTACTGCTGCTGGAGAACTGTTTAGAGTTATACTGCCTCTGTAAATTTGCTATAGTTTTCCTGTTCCCCACCTGTATTTGTTTTAACCCTGAGCCACCTCTTCGTCTCTGCCTTTGCCTCCCTGGCTTCAAACCTTAGCTCCCACACTGCATTTCTCTTCTACCTCCCACCCTCCTACTTTTTGCTTCACCATGTCCTCTTTTGTTTCTCCTTCTGGCCTGCCCTGATTTATCCCCTGCAGTCACGGAATCTCTTTCTGACCTTCATTGCTCTCTTCTCTTCAGGTGCTGCCTTGATCTGGGTGCCTGCTGCCCCATGACACAGCTCAGCTTCTGGCCCATTGTGCTCCCTGCTCAAGCTGCCTGCCTGCATGAAAACTCAGGTATAGCCCGCTGATCTCAGCATCAGCCCTGGAACCCAGGCAGCCTTCACATTGGTGGTTAGAGTCCCAGAAATGGCTCCTCATTGGCAGGCTATGGCTCCTTTCTCATTGGCCTGGCCTTGATCCATGCTTCTTGGTGCTTTGTTGAATTCAGACTGAGTGGCTTTTTTACTCTCTAATTTTGTCCCACCTGCACTCCCCAGCCCTGGCCCCTATTAAATGCTCTCTTGGCAAGCAGAGCAATGCCCTCTTCCCCCTCTCCCCAAACTCTGCCAATCATCCACAACCTCCATTAAAGGTACACTACCCTATTTCCCTCGAGCAATTTTAGCCTGCAGTTCCTCACACTGCCCACTACCCTGTTTTCTCAGAGTTAGTCCTCCTCTGTTAGAACTGACCTCCTCTTTTCTCCTGCTTTTCCCTAGCAGTATGATATCCACACCTTCCTTCCACTCACTTTTCCCTCCAACTTCTCCTCTCCCACACCTATAACGGTCCACCTCCCCCTAACCTCACTCCTTCTCCTACTCATTCTACTGCCACTAAACTGTCCCTGCACCACCACAAGCCTGCCCCAAGCTAATGACATCCTGCTTCAAAGCATTCCCTTGAGTACAATGCCCTCACTTGGGTTTCTTGCCTGGACAATCACTCACACCATCATATCTAGGTCTCTTGTGGTCCATTGTCCCCTCCCAGGGTACCCTCACCTGCTATTGTTACTCTCCCCAGTTAGCAACACACAGCATCCTAAAACCTCCATATGGCGACACTGTAAGATGTCCAAGCTCCTTGCCTTTCACTTGACACAGATGGCTCTTCTCTTACTGCTCCTACTGGGAATATACATCCCAACCCCAGTCCACCTGCCACATCCAACGCTCACACAAAATCTCCAATCCCTACCTTAGCCTTCATTAATATTTAAAGCTCTACCCAAAATAGAGTACTTGTAAGTTTGATGTCACAACATAAGCCTGACATATAAACCCATAATGAAACTTGGCTCTCCCTAAAGTCTCAGACAGTGTGTTAACCATCCCTGACTATGTACTTTTTCATCCATGCAGATAAATGGGGTAGGGGCTGTGCCATTTACCTGAAGGATACCATAAAAGGCCTGGTCCACCGGCCCGGTGGTACTGAGGGCTGAAGCGGTGGATGCCCACCGCACTACGTCAGTGACCCGTGTTCAGGAATCAGCACTGACTGCCGGGGGTTGGCAGGGTTGGAGAAGGATTTGAGGTCTGAAAGACTGTCTCCTTCTCCAGGGTGGAGGGTACATCAGTGAAGTTGGCACTCAACTGGCCCCTAGTGGACTGGGAGAGTGCAGTGATGCTGCAGAAGAGGGCTAGGAGGGGCAGATGCCTGAGGAGAGCAGACAGATGTGTGCATGCTTCCTCTGCTGGCATCATTGCATGCCCCTCCACGCTGGGGAGAAACACAAGAAAATTCCTCAGCAGCATGAAGGCTGCCCTGACAGTGCCACCATGGACTCGCACAAGTTAGCTCCCTCCTGGGCCTGCACTCCAGGTCTCAGCAGTGATGGGGTAGGTACCCGCTGTGATGCAGCTGGGGGGAGATCTGTCATGGGCAGATCCAAACTCTGTTCATGTCTGGGGCATCTGCCATAAAGGTTGGCTGGATTTGCTGTGTGAGGGCCAGTGCTCTTCCTGTGTCCATTACATCATTTGGGGCTGAATTAAGAACATCTCCATTACTGGAACTGTGTCAGCTGTGAGGGGCAGAAACAGTGCCTATGCTGCAACAGGAGAAGAGAGAAACACTATTTGAAGTCGCCTGCATTAGCGTGAAGCGCTGCTAGATGAGTGTTATGGCACGAGTGCCACTCGGCAGAGAAACACTGGACTGAAAGTTTAAGTTGATTTCATTGCACCTATATGCTGGTATCACACATAAGTTTGTGTTTTATTGTTAAATATATTTGGAAGGTTGCTTTTAACTTGAAAGTTTAACTGCTGCCACTTGTATATTTAACAGCTTTACATTGTGAGGTTTACTATATTTTATATTAGAGTAAATAAGAATCCCTGCCTAGCTGTGAGCCTGGGAGAGACCTAGCTGTGACCCTGGGTGACCCTGTCAGTGAATTGCAAATTATAGCCCAGGTGGCACAGAAAGAAATCAGACTGTGCATTTCTGTGTTTGTTAGCTGTGTCAGCAGTGGGGAGTTGGGCTAGTCAAGTGCACTAGAGAAAGGAGACCAGAGAGCTGTGGAGCTGTGGCTGCAGTCAGCAGTGGGGTCACAGTCAGCGACCAGAGGAAGAAGAGCTGAGCTGTTTAGAGCTGAACTAGCAGGGGGCGCAGGTTGCAGTTCGGTGACTGAAGCAAGGACTGTCGGCCAACTGCAGACCATGGTATAGGATCGGTCCAATCAGGGAGAGAGGTGCCAAGGTGGTAGGCTTTAAAGAAGCCAGCCAGACTGCAGAGCTGAGAGCTGTGTTTGTTAGCTGTGTGGGCAGTGGGGGAGTGGGTCGCAGTCGGCAACCAGAGAAAGGAGATCGGAGAGCTGTGCAGAGTTGTGGCTGCAGTCAGAAGCAGGGTCGCAGTCGACGACCAGAGGAAGGAGAGCTGTACTGTTTGGAACTGTACTAGTAAGGGGTGCAGGTCACAGTTTGGTGACTGAAACAAGGACATCCAGCCAACCACAGTCCGTGGTGTAGGATCGAGCCAATCAGGGAGAGAGGTGCCAAGGTGGTCAGGCTTTAAAAAGCCAGCCAGACCACTGAGCTGAGAGCTGTGTTTGTTCCTGTCCTCTCTCCCTGACCCCTATTAAATATGGAGGGGAGGAGGAGCCATATATGAAGTGGAGGAGCTAACAGGTCACAGTTCTACAGGTCACTTGAGCTTGGACTACTGATGCTGGAAGTGCTGGGGACTTGAACTTGAACTGGGTGGCTATGGATATTAATTCTTGATGCCTATGGTTTGCACAAGCTATATTATTTCTAAAAAGTCTTGACTGTGGGTTGGGGCTGAGGAAGGGGTGAGAGGTCACGGCCCAAAAATACAAGGTGTGATTTTAGGACTGTATCTGAGCATCACAAAAGAAATGGTAGGGCAGCACAGAGGGGGCGACCATGGAGGGGATCTTGTGGCAGGGTGGTGGGTGGTGGCTGTGGAATGGCTATGATCCTGAATTGGCTTGAGGATGGGGGTTAAGGAGTGTAAGCAGCTACCCAGCTGAGAGAGGAAGTGGCAAGTCTAAGGTGGGGAAGCAATGGAGGGGAGCTGGAAAAGGGGTAGAGAGACAGGGATGGTATAAGACAAGGAAGGAGGGAATGGCTGTGGATTCACTGGATGATCAGGAACACTGTTCCTGGGAAGTCAAGGGCTCTGAGGGAGAGGATGGAAGGGGGATCCAGAGGGGATAGACCAGAGCTGGTAACAGACAGCAACAAGTTCAGAGTTGGGACAGGGATGCCTGAGACAGGAGGAAAGGGGTCAGTGGGAACTGACAGCAGGAGGTTTGGATGCACAAAAATGACACCTGTAGCTTGAGAAAAGGGGTCAGTCGGGGATCAGGAGGAGTGGAAGACAGTAGGCTCAGGAAAAGGCAGAAGGATGCCCAGAATGAAGGGTGATGTAGGCATAGGTGAAATGGGCCAGAGGGTGGAAGTAACAAATAGTTTTACACCCCTAGGTATCCTAGTTGAGGACATTTTGGAGGAAGGAGTCCAGCAGGAACCATCAGGGAAGGGGGAGCAGAGCAGCTGGGGGACATGGGGGAAATATCTCAGGTGCAGTGGAAGGGGGAAGGAGGGGCAGGCACATTGCATGCAGGGAGAGGGTCAGGATGAGAACCAAGGTAGTGGACTTCAGGAAGGCTGATTTCATGGAATGAGGAAGGTAGTTGGGAAGAAATGTTGAGGATAGGGGATGCAGGGGTGGAGGAATTATGGGCAGCTATCAGGAGAGGGCTATTTAAAGCCATGGACTCATGTAAAGAAGGGTAAGAAAGAATAGAAGACAGAAAAGACCTCTATGGTTCACTAGAGTGGTGGCTTAGGTCAATGAGAAGACTAGAGTATCCAAGAGGTACAGGAGGACACAAAAGGATGAGGACAGGGAACCTACATGGAAAAAGAAAGGAGGCAGCGCAAAGATAAGGAGGGTTAAGGAGGCCACTAAGCAGAGGATAGCAAAGCAGGCAAGGAGGGGGGACAAACCTTATTTAGGTAAGTTGGAGAAAGGAGGAGGGCACAGCATGGGATTGGGAGGATAAGGGGGGAAGTGGAACATTACTGGAAGGGGATTTAGAAAAAGCAGAGGCATTAAATAGCTATTTTGCCTCAATCTTCATGGAGGAAAGAGAGGGCAGGGGACCAGAACGGGCTGGGGAGGTTGACAGCCACAGGCAGGTGGGTGTGGCAGAATTCACAGCTGAAGGAGTAAGGGAAGAGCTGGGTAGACTTAGGGTGGACAAGGCAATGAGGCCTGATGGAATACACCCAAGGGTTCTCAAGGAGGGGAAGGATGAACTGGTGCCACATCTGGCGAGAGCTGTTTGACTTGTCCTTGATCACAGGGGTGGTGCCAACAGAGTGGAAGAGGGCAGAGGTGGTCACACTACATAAGAGGGTCGAAGGATCGAGGTCAAAACTACTGTCCCATTATTCTTACTTCAGTAGTGGAAGGTAATGAAACACTACTTAAGATCAGGATGATAGAATACTTGAGATGAATGGCTTGCAGGATCACAGGCAGCATGTTTGACAAGGAAGGTCCTGTCAGACCAACCTGAGCAGAGTTTCTTTGACAAGGACATGATAATGGACCAGGGAGGAGCAGGGACGTGCATACCATCTGATTTCCAATAAGGCCTCTCGACACTGTTCTGCCTGGTGGAATGGCATAAGCTGGACAGACTAGGTGGACAACAGGATCACCAGGTGGGTGGAAACTGGTTGAAGAGAAGGAGTCAGACTGTGTAAATGGGACACCCAGGGAACAGGCAGTGACCAGTGGGGTGCCACAGGGCTGTGCTAGGGACCAATACTTTTAACATCTATGTTAGTGACCTGAGTGGAGGGTCTGGAGAGACAGGTGTGCCTGTTCTCAGATGATACAAAGGTCTGCACAGAGTGATTCACTCTAGTGGGGTGCAAACCATGAGGCGGACCTGGAGAGGCTGAAGAGGTGGTCTGACACTGGAAATTGAAGTTTAATGCACAAAAGTGTTCGCAGATGCACCTGGGGAGGAGGAATAGGAGGGAAACTTACTCCCTTGGGGAGTGGGTGATTAAGAGAAGAAATGGAAAGGACCTGAGGATTATGGTATTGTGTGACCTCAAGGTGGCAGTCAGTGTAGCAGGGTGGTGGGAAAGGCAAATGGAATGTTGGCCTTGGCCAGAGGGGTTTTAATAGCAGGATGAGGAGGTGCTATGCCGTTATGCAGAACCATGGTCAGTCAAATCTGGAGTATGGGGTGCAGTTCTGGAGGCCTCACCTCTGAAGAGATGAGTTGATGGAAAGGGTACAGAGAAGGCAACCAAAATGGTACGAGGGATGATGATATACCCTATGAGAGAAGATGATTGAGGGCTGAATTTGCATCCTCTGAGACTAGGAGGGAGAGGGGGTAGGATTGAGACTCTTTAAGTATCTGAAGGAATAAATAAGGTGGAGGGTGATAGCTTGTTCAAACTGGAAGAAGGAGCGAATACGAGGGGACATAGCCTCAAACTGGAAGGTGGCAAGTGCAAAGTATGTAGGGGGTTCTGCCAAGGAGAGGTGGAGGCCTGGAACAAGCTCCCAGAGGAGGTAGGCAGCTGATATGGTGGAGAGGTTCAAGAGGACTTGGGGTAGATTTAGGTGCTGGGAATAGGGTGGAAGTGTAACAGAAGGGGAGGTAGGGTATTGGGCTAGATGATGGGCTGTGGGGCCTTTCTGCCGCTACATTTCTGTGTGTCTGTATAAGAAGGCTTTTTTTTTTTGAGCTGATATTATACTGCCTTCTAGTTGTTTTAGCCTGCTATAACATGGGGGTGTATTATATTTGGAAGACAAAGGGGTTTATGTGGGATTGTCCTTGGCTCATAGCATTAGAGTGGAGTTCAGTACAACTAAATGCGGATAGAAATGAAACTATAGGGTTAGCATCAATCGTTATATGAGTTGAATTTTATTTTGAATAGTTTAAGAACCTCTACTAGTTGATATTGGAAATGCTAAGTTTTTGGTATTTTCAGAAAAGGGACATGTATTGTATTGATACTGTTTTAAATTACTAGTTATTAAACCTCCTTATACGCTTATCATGCTGTTGAATTTATCATGTGATGTTGAGCTTAACCCAGGCTCTTTGACAAATTGTAATTTCAAGCTACTGCACACTATTTAGAAAGCAAAAGGTTTGCAAACAATACATCTTAATGCCTGTAGTGTTAATTCAAAACAGGAAATTGAGACCTTTATGGCTCAACATCACCTAGATATATTTTGTATAACAAAGTCATGGCTGAAACCGTTGGTAGACAGCAGACTTTATCAGGTTGTGGGTTATAAGTTATTACGTAAAGATAGAAGTGGTAAAAAGAAAGGGGAGGAATAATAGTTTATTTTAGAAAAAGCTTAGATGTCTTTGAAAATTCTATAAATTCATGCTCCCAATCTGCGTGTGAACTAATTAAATTCTATATTGTTTTTGGTGGCTGTTATAAGCTTAACATTTGCACAGTTTATAATCCTCCCAAAACAGCAAATAGGGGTTTGGTTGATTTATTGGAATTTTTAGGTACTGAAAGCAGAACAGGGGACCTTTTGGTCCTTGGCGATTGTAATTTAAATTAGTCTCCTGATGATAATCCAGCATTGGAATCTCTTATAACAAATGCAGGTGTAACCCCTTGTTACCCAGGGTTACTAGAATCCCAGTAAGACCTAGTGGAGGGCAGAGAAGGCAGCTTGTGAAACTCCAGTTAAATGGGTTTCACACTGTCTCACTCTGTTCTCGGTCTCAGCTGAGACTGAGAGATGACATCATCAAATAGAACTGTCGCAGCTGCATAAGCCACATTGGAATTTGCAGCAGAGGGAGTGAGACAGAATGTTGGGAGTTTTCAAAGTCAATCTCCTGTTTTCTGTCAAGCAGGAAGGGAGTTTCTGTTTACCTTCTGTGGGAGAAGGAAGTGTGTTCCTGTTTACCTTTTGAGAGAGAAGGTCAGTGTCCAGTTTCAAGTGGTGGAGACCGCTGTCCAGGTCTCAGTGCCCCCCCGGGGTGGGGAGTAATGTATCCCTATGTAGATTCCAGGGGCAATCCCTTAATGTCTGCTAAAGGAAGAAAGCTGCCTTTTATAGTTTCTGTTTGGTCTTAAAAAGTGGAAAAGTTGTACTTCACCTAGAAGGCACCTGCAACGAAAGGTGAGGTTTTGCTCTAATTGAGAAGGGCAAACAATGTGTTTCTTCAGCTTGGAAATGTGAAGAAAGCTGAGTTGAACTACTATTTGGGAGGCCTGACCTTTAGGACAAACAAATGGAGAAAGTGTCAAAATCTGAAAGTCTGTGTGAATTCGGAAGTAATACAGGTAGAGGTGGTGCTACAGTCCATCCACCGCTTAATCTACATTTCAAAGTTTTAGTTTCTCCAGAGAAATGGCTGGGTAGGGCTGTGGGAGCTGGAGATGCAAACCCCATCTTGTAGTAACCAGGTCCACCTGTACAGATTTCTGCTGTGATTTCTACTTGCCTCATGTGCCTGGTCAGTGATGAGTAGGTACCCTGACATGGGTCGTAAATGGGAAAAATCTCTGGAGTCACAGACTCTAAGTGGTGTGGGGGAGCCACAACTTGGGAAAAGAATTCTCCTTGTGTGATGGGAGTCAGAAGTAAGAAGAAAATCTCTCTAGGGGTTCATGAACTCTAAGTGGTGTGTGGAGCCACAAGTAAAATGGGTTCATTCTTTAAATGGACCATCAGTCAAGTGGACGGCAGGGGAGCGGCCAGTCGGGCTGTGTATCCAAAGCGCATGCAAGTCTGGGCTGTGTGCCTGGTGGGTCCAGAGCCTGAAAACAGTAGATGGGTTCATTCTTTAAGTGGACACCATGTAGTCCCTATCTGCATTATCAGTAAACATAGCTTCCCATAGGGGTCCATCATGTCTTTGTTGTGTTCAGGCTGAGTATGAATAAAAGCCACACTGAAAATCCAATCCTGGTTCTAGACATTACAGTTGATTGTTCCTGTGTTCTGGATTTACTGGGTGCCCCTGTGCAGAGTAGCCAAACCTAGGTCCCCTTGTGCCAGGTAACCTCATCCTCCCCGAACCCAGGTCCCCATCAGGTATTGCTGCCAGCACCAACAGCATGCCACCTGTTGTTTTGGTAAAAAGGCAGGGGTGAGGGGTTACACAGGACTAGTGCAGGTAGTTTCTACTTATACTAGAATGAATTGAGTAAGCAATAGGCATACTACAATAGCTTGGCTCCTCACCAGTAATGTTTCTAAAATAGGAATTGAGGGTACTCTTCCTGATGTTGTGAGTGATCACCTGGCAGTCTATTGTGTATGGAGATGTAATATACCAAAATTACCAACTAGATTTATATCATTTAGGAAATTTCCATTAGAAATTCCAGAGGATTTGTTGGAGGGTTTAAAAAACATAGATTGGGCTTACCTGGACGCAATCCCTGAAGTAAACTGTGCAGTGGGTTATTTTAATATAACCTTGGCTGAGTTAGAGAGTACGTTTTTTCCTTTAAAGACTCGTAGGGTTAGTATAGTAAATAGATGGATTACACCAGAGTTATTTAAATGTATGAGGGAGAGAGATTTTGCTTGGAGGAGGTACAAGGAGTTAGGAATAGACCAAAGTTTTAATAATTATTGGCGTTTGTGCAATTTTTGTAAGGACAAAATAAGATTGTGTAAATCAGAGTTCTGTCGGACAAAACAGCAGAATAATCTGAATAATCCAAAGCAATTTTGGTCTGCTATTAAGGAGTTGACTGCGCCTAAGGCTAGTGTTGTACCAAATCAGATGAATGTGGATGGGAACCTAATGTCTGTTTTGTCTATAATTACTGAAGCCTTTATGACTAAATTTACAGATTTCACTACTTGTACAAATGGTTTCCTTTTCTCACACTCTCAGGGTCCCCTGTGTTTGAAGGAAAGTGTTTTTTTCTTTTTGTCAAATTAGGCCTAATGAAGTATTGAGATTATTAAAAAACTATCTCCTATAAAAGCTATGGGCTTGGAGAGCTCTGTCAGGTTTCTAAAGCTTGCAGCTGATTATATATTTGTTCCATTAACTAAAATTTATAATTTATCCTTGATTATGGGTGAATTTCCATCTTCTTGGAAAAGTACAATCATAAAACCTGTGTATAAGAGTGGGTCAACAAATGAGTTAGCTGGATATTGCCCTATCTCTTTCCTTCCTGTTTTGGGTAAAATGCTTGAAAAAATTGTAAATCATCAGATGGTGGAGTTTCTTGACTCTGTGCCCTGATCCCGCACATCATGGCTTTCATAAACATCATGGTACGGGTATGGCCTTGTGGCCGGGTTCAGGGATTTTGTGGGAAAGCTGCGATAGCAGTAAGCATGCTTGGTGCCATGTTAGTGGACCTGTCCAGGGCCTTTGACCTGGTAGACCACTACTTGTTTCTCTGGGTGTTGGAGGGCCTCAGAGTCGGGGGCTCCCTATTGAGATGGCTTGGTAGTTATTTAACTGAATGATCTTTGCAAGTTAGTTATCAGGGAGCTCTATCTAGGAGTAAAATTATGAGGGTGCGGGTACCCCAGGGTTCTATCCTGGGGTCCTACTTTTCTGTTAGTTGATAGCTTACCAAATTACCTGGTATGTACTGAGGTTTTGATATATGCAGATGATATTATTCTTTATACCAGTGCTACATCGGTTGATGATATAAAATTAAATTTGACTGTTGATTTTTATGCACTTAAATTGTGGTTATACTCCCATCATCTTCTTTTAAATACAAGGAAAACAAAGAGTATGCTTTTTGGATCTAAGTATAGGCTGAGTAAGAGTGGTCCTCTTGAGATTGTAAGCCACCAGGGTGTTATGTTAGAGCAGGTTTCCCAATTTAGGTACTGAGGACTAATTTTGGATCCTTGTTGATCCCATACATTACATATTGAAACTGTTTGTAGGACTGTCAATCAAAGATTGTGGGCTTTGTTTAAGCTGTGTGATCTGTTAACAAGGGAAGCCAGATGTGCAATAAGTCAAAGTGTCCTATTGACAATGTTGAATTATAATTCATTTCTATTTGTACATTTTGGCTAAGTCTGATGCCACTTTATTAACAACTACATTCCATGCTATATGTAGATTTGCAATAAAGCTCCCATATAGAACACATCACTGTGATTTGTATTTAGCTACATCTTGGCTTCCTCCATGTTTAAATTCTCAATATAGTTTAAGTTGCTTGGTTTATAATACCTTGGCCTTGGTACAGTTTCTCCTCTGTTTTCATTGTTAAATATTAGGATACCAAATAAGAATTATGCTCCATGCATCTGTAATGTTACTATTCCAAGATAAAATCTAGATTAGGCAGCAAGATTTTTCTTTTATGCTCCAGTATATTGGAATAATATTCCATGCACTTTACAACATAGTGAAGTAAAAAATGCTTTTAAAGCATCAGTGAGACAACATTTTTAAGTACTATGGTTTGTCATTGTTATTAATGTATTGTTGTTAGTGTCTTATTTTGATTATATTTTGTCTGTTTGTAATTGTATTGTATTGCATGTGTATTTGTATTGTATTTACATCTTGACTGTAACTTTGATTACGGTCTCGGGTCACATTTGAAAAAGGGCCTTGGCTCATATTGTCTACCCAATAAACAAAGGTTTAAATAAATAAAAATAAATAAAAGGGGTTACCAATGGCACAACTCTCCCAGCTGAGGATGTAAAATAAATAAGTAAAAAAAAAAAAATAAAATAAATAAATAAAAGTCCAGATCCTTTCTAAACCACCCCATGGCAGCAGTGCCCAAATGCCTGTCATCAAAGTATTTCTTGTCCAGCAAGGGAAATCGCTCACTTTAAAGTCCATTTACATCCCACCACGTGATCTGGTCTTCAGCTTTCAAATAATTACAGACTATCTTGACAACCTTCCCCTCCGTACTGAGACAGTTATCATAGGGGACTTTAATGTGACCTGGATTGCCTCTGAAGCGGAGCCTTTCAGAGATGCTCTTGCTACAATTGACATTGCCCAGATGGTACCTTCTCCCACAGGCATCAGTTACAGAATTAGCTGTAGTTCCCTACCGGACTGGATCCTCAATGCTCACCCTACCAGAATCACCGATACCAGATCCCTACTGGACTGGATCCTCACCGCTCACCCTACCAGAATCACCGATACCAGATCCCTACCGGCTGGATCCTCACCGCTCACCCTACCAGAATCACCGATACCAGAGTCCTACGGACTGGATCCTCACCGCTCACCCTACCAGAATCACCGATACCAGAGTCCTACCGGACTGGATCCTCACCACTCACCCTACCAGAATCACCGATTCCATATCCTACCGACTGGATCTCACTACCACCCTACCAGAATCACCGATACCAGAGTCCTGCCGGACTGGATCCTCACCGCTCACCCTACCAGAATCACCGATACCAGATTCCTACCGGACTGGATCCTCACCGCTCACCCTACCAGAATCACCGATACCAGATTCCTACCGGACTGGATCCTCACCGCTCACCCTACCAGAATCACCGATACCAGATCCCTACCGGACTGGATCCTCACCGCTCACCCTACCAGAATCACGATAGCAGATCCCTACCGGACTGGATCCTCACCACTCACCCTACCAGAATCACCGATATCAGATCCCTACCGGACTGGATCCTCACCGCTCACCCTACCAGAATCACGATACCAGATCCCTACCGGACTGGATCCTCACCGTCACCCTACCAGAATCACCGATACCAGATCCCTACCAGACTGGATCCTCACCGCTCACCCTACCAGAATCACCGATACCAGATTCCTACCAGACTGGATCCTCACCGCTCACCCTACCAGAATCACTGATACCAGATTCCTACGGACTGGATCCTCACCGCTCACCCTACCAGAATCACTGATACCAGATTCCTACCGGACTGGATCCTCACCGCTCACCCTACCAGAATCACCGATACCAGATCCCTAACCGGCTGGATCCTCACCGCTCACCCTACCAGAATCACCGATACCAGAGTCCTACCGGACTGGATCCTCACCGCTCACCCTACCAGAATCACGATACCAGATCCCTACCGGCTGGATCCTCACCGCCACCTCTACCAGAATCACCTATACCAGATCCCTACGGGCTGGATCTCACCGCCACCCTACCAGAATCACTGATACCAGAGTCCCACTGACTGGATCCTCACCGCCACCTCACTCAGAATCACCGATACCAGATCCCTACCGGGACTGGATCCTCACGCTCACCCTACCAGAATCACCCGATACCAGAGTCCCTACGGACTGGATCCTCACCGGCCACCCTACCAGAATCACCGTTGCAGATCCCTACCGGACTGGTTCCTCACCGCTCACCCTACCAGAATCACCGATAGCAGAGTCCTACTGGACTGGATCCTCACCGATCACCCTACCAGAATCACCGATACCAGATCCCTACCGGAGTCTTTGAGGAATCATTCCCATGTCATCTACCAATGGACCAATAGAACACCCGGATCGAAACCTAAACTTTCCTACCTATGTGTCCTAAAAAAAGGAAGACTTCCTCAACTCTTTGCCTCACTTGAATCGGTTGACTGGTCACTGCTCGACCTGCATTGATCACACCTTAATCTACTTCAGTAAGCAGTTTAATGAACTTTGTGACACATTCGCACCCTATAAGAAGTCAAAGCAATGGGGTTCCTCTAACCCTTGGATCACCCTTATCATAATATCCATGCTGAGAGACAGGGACAACCTTTGGCACTGTGCTCACATGATAGGTCACCATAATGACATACAGCACTACAGAGTCACCCAAAACCATTACAGTCAAGTGATCCTGAAGGCCAAACAAGATTACTACAAACAGGAACTTACGAACTCCTGGGGTAACAGAAAAAATTTCTGGGAAAACATTAAAAACCTCATGGGGAAACTGAATAACTCTTCCCCATCAATACTTGAAGTTAACAGTAGCATTATTCAGGCCCCCAAATTAATTGCTGACACCTTCAATGTTTCCTTCACAGATCTCAGCGGTGTTCTCCCCCATGACTTCTTCGATGACTCTATCCTGTTGGACAACAAAGTCAAACCTCCTCCTCCCATGAACATACCTCCCTTCTAGTTTAGATGAGTAACCTTGGCAAAATCTAGAAAATAACTCTGGAGGATGTTCAGAAGATCAAGATATAGCAACGGCACTCTGGATCTAAAACTCCTCTCCCTCTCTCTAGAAGCCATCTTATCCTCTCTTACCAAACTGCCATACCTCTCACTCACCCTCAAACAGTTCCTGCAAATCTGGAAATCTGCTTTTGTTACATCTGTCCAAAAAAGTGGTGAAAGATCTCTCCATAACAATTACCGTCCCTTCTCAATCCTCACCCCACTCTCTAAGGCACTCAAATGCATTGTGACGGACCAACTGTCAGTTTACTTAATCAAATATAATATTCGGTGCCCCCAACAGCATGGCTTTAGAGAAGCCAACAGTACTACCACTACCCTGCTTGAATTTACCACTCACATTCAGAAGGCCTTAGACTCAGGGAAAAATCCTTGGTGCAATGTATGTAGATTTGACCAAGGCATTTGACACTGTTAATCACCAGTTCCAGTTGGACTCCCCTACCTTCTCTTGGCCTCTCCCCTGAGGTCTCAAACTGGTGTCCAAGCTACCTGACAGGTAGGTGCCAATGGGTTAAGACTGATGATTCCCTTCCCGATAGCTTCCCGGTGCTTTCAGGGGTATCTTAAGGGTCCATCCTTGGGCCGCTGCTCTTTAGCCTGATAACTCCCTCCCATCAGCCTGCCACAACATGCTACTCTATGCTGATGATGCAGTTCTATTTTCCTCAAACACTGACCTTGTCCTCCTCTCATGGGACTGTCAGTCCAATTTTAGCCTTGTTGAAACCTGGTTTGAACATCACAAACTACTGATGAACTACAAAAAAAACAAGGCCATGTGTTCTGTACCCCCCCCCATAGCAAACATAAAATCTCCAGCCTCACCATCCTTAACAAGCACCATATCCCACTTGAACTAGTCCATGAGTTCAGATACCTTGGTATCACACTTGACAGCTTGCTTACCTACAATTCACACATAATACCATCTCCAAACCCATAAACTCCAGGATAGGGATCCTTTATCACCATCGCTACCGCCTCACTCCAGAGGCAATGCGCACAGCCGTTACCAGCTCAGTTCTATCAGTCATTGTTTATGGCCTCACTTTTTACAGTTCTGCCACTGATACTAGCTTAAAAAGTATAAAAACAGTCCTGAATAAGTGCTGTTGCCTTGTCACCGGAGATGGCAAAAGAACACATACCTGTGATCTCTATAAACTGTCTAATTGGCTCCAACTTCAAGGGTGAATTACCTACCAGACTTGCTTCTAGATAAGAATATTTGTCTCGGTCTTATCCCACTGGCCTCCCAGTCCTACATTTTGCCCACCCCTCACATCCGTTGCACTCTCCACTCCAATAAAACCTCTTTCCTGGTTCCCTTCTGGTGAACCTCCCAAGCCCAGCACTCCTCCTACACCAGGGCTCTCTCCCTTTTGAGTAGTCTCCCCCCAGATGTCTCTACTGAGAATAAGCTTGGCCTCTTTAAATCAAAATTACTTCACCACCTCACCAATGTAAGCAGCTGCAACTGTACCCACTAGGCCCTCCAACATGTCCTTCACTCCCCACTATTATTTCTACCTCCCCCACCCTGCTCCCCACCACTTGCTCTCCTCCTTCCTTCATCCATCTCCTCCTCCTCCTGGCTCTGCACCCTCTCATACCTTGCCTTTTGCCTTTTGGCCTTCCTCACACTAGGTCCTTTCCCAGCCCCATCCCCTACCTTACTTTTGCCTCTTTCCCATACCCAGATCCCACCTCCACCCTCCCTCTCCTCCTTGCTCCCCTGATTCCCTGTACTCACTGCCCCACCCTGCACTTCCTGTTGTACCTCATGAATATTATTGACAGTGTCACCATCAGTGACTGGCTCTTTCCTCTTCTTCTCATTGCCCTTAAGTTTGTTCTTCCTCCCTGAACTACTTCCCCTGCCGTATGCCCATTGTATCCCGGAAATTGCATTGTGTTCCTCCATGACTTTTGACTGCTTACTCATGTTTTATATGTTTCCTCTGTGTGTCTTACTCAGTTGTCTGCACACAGATTGTATCTACATTTGGTTCAGAGGTGCTTGCTTGTAATTCTATACTTCCTCCACTCCCCCCTACCTACCTATCCTGCCTTTGTTTGGCTCAATTGTTAATCTTTATTCCCCATAAGTTTGTACTTTATTTTGTCTAGTCATGTGGTGCTTGTACTGTTCACTGTACCTGTTTTTTGTAACTTATATGTAACTGTGGTTGTCTTTTACCTGACATGGAACATTTGTAAAAGAGCCTGTGGTCCAAAGGTATTGTAATCTGAGAAATAAATAAATAAATAAATAAATATTACCCACCTCATGAACCCCATGGGTAAATATTTTCAACCCCTGCTGAAATGTCATTCTGCATCACCAAAATGTTGTTCTGCACCACAGGAGTTAAAACACAGTTTGGCCAGACTTGAAAAATAACAGTTGTCATGTTCATGAGGTGGTGTGGAAAAATTACTTTATTGAAAATTTGTGGTCTCAAATATTTAAAATCACCAAAGTTATGAGCGAGTGTAGAATATTTTCAATGTAAGCTCATAACTTTATTTTTGAATATTTTGATTCCAACATTTTGAACATAGTCTTCTTATGACAGCAACTCATGAACACCCATGATGAAAATTTCAAATCCCACCCAAAAGGTGATTTCACAAAGTGACTGCAAAATTGCCTTTCTGGACAGATTTTTATAATTCCACTGCCATTGGTCATGAGGTAGTGTATCAAAAAGGCCGTGTTGAAAATTTGGTGCAAAAATATTCATTATTGACAGAATCATGAATCAGAGTTTGCCCCCTCATAGAAATACATTATACCACACGTGCCTTATTTTCTCATATTGCAGCCACTGGTTCCAGCAGCAAGATGTGTCTTCAATCAGAGTGTGCATCTATGCCATGGAACATGTTCAGGTGAGTGCTGGGGTGTGGGTGGTGGGTGTTGAGTGGGAGATGAGGGATGGTGGGTGGTGGTGGGGAGTGTGGGATCAGGTCAGTGAGGGACCATTTTCTGTTTTACAGGTTACAAAAACCACCAAGGGACAGCTTTATTTATTTCACAATACATTCTGACACTGGGGATTGGGTACACCAGTATCAGGCTACTTTTCTGCTAATGGAGGAGGGTGAACTGGAGGGGAAGGGGTTCAGAAGAAGTAGTACCATGGCTGGCCACCCTGGTCCACTTACAATTGGTATTTAAAATATAAGTAAATACTGGGAAGGGCAGGCAACAACCTGGAAGGTAAGGGGAGAAAGAAGTGGTACTATGGCTGGGCACCCTGGTCCACTTACAGTTGGTATTTAAAAGATAAGTAAATACTGGGAGGGTGGGCAACAACCTGGAGGGTAGGGGGAGAATGAAGTGGTGCCAGGCTGGGCACCCCAGTCTGCTGGACAATTATTTGAGATAGACAGACAGACGGATGGACTGACGGACGGACGGACAGACAGACAGACTGAAGTAGATAGAAAGACAGATAGGTTGATAGATAGATAGATAGATAGATAGATAGATAGATAGATAGATAGACAGACAGACAGACAGACAGACAGGCAGGCAGGCAGACAGACAGACAACTAGATATATAGACAGACAGCTAGCTAGATAGACAGACAGATAGAGCTAGAAAGATAGACAGACAGAGATAGAAAGATAGATAGACAGATAGATAGATAGATAGATAGATAGATAGATAGATAGATAGATAGATAGATAGATAGAAACATAGAAACATAGACTTTGATGGCAGAAAAGGACCACTTGGCCCACCCAGTCTGCCTATTTCCCTACCTACTGGATAAGCTGCAGATTCTAGTTAACCAACAGCCTGCTTCCTGCAACCCCCCACTATAATTGCTTTGTGTCTGTCCCATGCATGTTTGAATTCCCCCACTGTTTTAGACCCAATGACCTCCTCAGGAAGGCTGTTCCATGTATCCACCACTCTCTCCATGAAAAAGAATTTCCTCACATTACCCCTGAGCCGTCCCCCCTCTATCTTTAAACTGTGCCCCCTTGTTCTTACACATCTCTTTTTCTGAAAGATGCTACCCTCCTGGACTTTGTTGATTCCCTTGAGGTACTTGAACATTTCTATCATGTCCCCCTGTCCCTCCTTTCATCAAGGGTATACATATTAAGCTCTCTCAGTCTCTCTTCATATGGTTTCTGATGTAGACCCTGCACCATTTTAGTTGCCCTCCTCTGGACTGCTTCCATCCTGTCTATGTCCTTGCGTAGATGAGGTCTCCAAAACTGCACACAGTACTCCAGATGGGGTCTCACCAACTGTCTGTATAGAGGGATAATCACTTCCCTTTTTCTACTTGTGATGCCCCTTCCTATGCATCCCAGTATCCCCCTGGCTCTCCTTACTGACTTTTCACATTGCTTACCCACCTTTAGGTCATCTGATATATGACTACTCCCAGGTCCCTTTCCATTTTGTTGTTGTTAGTACCTCCTGCTATTGTGTACTCTTCTCCTGGGTTTTTGTTTCAGGTGCATTACTTTGCACTTCTTTGCATTGAATTTAGTTGCCATATGTCTGACCATTCCTTCAACCTTGCCAAGTCCCTTCTCATCTTTTCTACCCCTCTTGTGTATCAACTCTGTTACAGATCTTTGTGTCATCTGCAAGAGGCATACCTTTCCTCCAGACCCTCTGCAATGTCATATAAAGATGTTAAAGAGGACTGGACCCAGTACTGAGCCCTGAGGTACTCCACCAAGCCAACCCCCTTTCTTGAATGTGTTCCATTCACTATTACCTTCTGTGTCTGTTGTGCAGCCAGTTTGCTACCCAGGCTACCACCTAGGACCCTCCCAGGCTGGCCTTCACTTATTATTCATTTTGTGTGGGACTGTGTCAAATGCCTTGCTAAAGTCTAGGTAGGCCATATCCACAGCCCTCCCTGGTCTATTACTTTGGTCACCCGATCAAAGAAATCAATTAGATTAGTCTGACATGACCTTCCTGCTGTAAATCCATGTTGCTTTGGGTCCTGTGCCTTTGGCCTCTAGGTGCTCAACAATTCTTTCTTTCAGAAGTGATTCCATCATTTTCCCTACCACTGAGGTCAAACTTACAGGTCTGTGGTTTCCTGCTTCTGCCTTGCTCCCACTTTTGTAAAGGGGAATCACATCTGCCCTCCTTCAGTCCTCAGGTAACACCCCACCCTGCCATGATTTGTTAAAAAGTCTGGTCAGTGGTGTCACTAGGTCCCCTCTTAGTACTTTTAGGATTCTGGGGTGAATCCCATCAGGCTCCATTGCTTTGTCCACCTTGAGTTTTAGGAGTTCTTTCAGGACCCTTTCTTCTGTGAATGGACTGATATCAACCCCCCTACCCAGAGTGCTTCTATTGTCTGGTTTAGGTAACTGCTCCTCATCTTCTTTTGTGAATACTGAGCAAAAGTATTCATTCAGCATCTCTGCCTTTTCACTGTCTCCCTCTGCCCACCTCCCCTCTCCTTTATTAATCTTCACTATCCCTCTCTTAACCTTTTTATGCTCCCTAATGTACCTATAAAAGGTTTTATCCCCTTTGACCGAGTTGGCCATTTTTCCTGGGTTTGTGCCTTTGCTATTTTGACTGCCTTTCCTACTTCTTTCTGCTTTAATTGATACAGTTCCCTGTCATTGCTCCCTCTATGATTCCTTATACTTTTGAATGCAGCCTTTTCTCCTTAACCTTCCCTGCCACCTCTTTTGAGAACCATAGTGGCTTTTTACTCTGCTTTGTTTTCTTTATTTGTTTTACACAAAGACTTGTTGCCTCTATGATGGCAGTTTTGATTTTTCTCCATTGTTCTTCCACCCCTGCTATTTGGCCATTTGCTAGTGCATTCTTCAGGTGTTCACCCATTTTGCCAAAGTCAGCCCTTCTAAAGTCCAGTATCCTTGTTTTTGTATGGCTTATCTCCATGGTTGTGCTCATTGTGAAGCACACTGTGCAGTGGTTCCCAGATGTCTACTGACTTCTAAATTTGTGATCCTCTCTCCATTTGAGAGTACCAGGTCTAGTATTGCTCCCTCCCGAGTAGGTTCCAGCACTAGCTGTCTAGGTCTGCCCCTGCAAGGCATCGAGAATGACTGTGCTCGTTGGATGTGGCTGCAGTACATGTCCTCCAGTTAACATCTGGCATATTCAGGTCCCCCATCAACAGTATCTCCCCTTTTTCAGCCATTTTGAGAATGTCCTCTAACATTTTCTTGTCAATTTCCTTCCCTTGAGATGGGGGTCTGTATACAACCCCTGTGTGGATTGTGATGCCATTTCCCATCTCCAAGGTAACCCAGAGTGCCTCTTGTCCTCCCCCTTTACTTTTTAGTTCTGTAGCTTTGATCCTTCCCTATGTATATAGAGCTACTCCACCTCCTCTTTTGCCTTCCCTGTCCTTCTGTAGATTGTGTACCCTGGTATGTTGACATCCATTCATGGTTCTCAGTGTACCATGTTTCTGTGACTACCTACAATATCAATTGTTCATCTTCCATCAAAGCTACTAGCTCAGAAAGCTTGTTTCCCAGACTACAGGCATTAGTAGTCATTGCCACCATTTAATGTTGGCTTGATCCTTTTTCTCCATCCTGCTCTTATTGCTCTTATCTGTTTACCATTTACCCCCATCCTGCCCTGTGTTGAGCTCTGTACCTCAGTGTTTACCTACTACCTGCCATGTTTTGTGGGGGAGGCTTGACTTTTCCTGCCTTTTATCAGTACTCCTCTTATCTAGTTTAAAAGCTTGCCAAGGAAGCATTTAACCTGTCACCTAGAGCTTAGTCCCTTAGTGGACAAATGCAGACTGTCATACCAGTATAGACCTTTATCTCTCCAGGTGGACCCCAGTTCCAATGAAGCCAAAGCCCTGTGCTCTGCACCAGTTTTGCAACCATTCATTAAACTGCATGGTGTGCAGTACCCTAGCCTCACTCCTGCCATGGACTGGTAGCACCTCTGAGAAGGTTACTGTGCTTGCTACCCATCTAGACCTCTCCCAACTCCACAAATTCATTCTGCACTGCACAGTCCCATGCTAGCTAGGTCATTTGTCCCAAGGTGGACAATGATATCTAGTCTCTCTCCTGTGATGCTGCTTCTACAATTGTGAGAATTTGCTTCTTGTCCCTCCAAGCCATGGCACCACAGGCAGCTTACTTCCTTCTCTCCCTTCCCCAGTTCTACCCCCTAACAATTGAGTCCCCTATCAGTAGCTGTTTCCTTCCCCTGTGGTGTCCCTTGCCACCCTTTTGTGGGTCTCCCTTGTGGATGTCCTCAGCATTCTTCTGGGTCTCCACTGAGGGTGCCATCATAGAGGAACATAAATAGATAGATAGACAGACAGAGAATCAGACAGATGGTTGGATAAACAGAACAGTGGATCACCAGCGCACTGCTTCAGCTGAAGCTGGCAGCATGACTTCCAGTTGTGGCTTTAGCAATTAAGAAAGTCCCGCTGTTCTCATACACAGAATGTGGGTAAGCACTTTCTCTCACTAAGCTGGGCACCCTGAATTTTGGGGTGTACAGTAAAGGTGTTTCTGGTATTACTTGTAAAAAACAGACACTAGAATGTAGCTAAAGGGGTTCTGTTTAGCTAAGTTAAGGTGTTTTTTTAAATACATAATTTTTATGTAGCTTCCTTTTGCTGTTAGTCTGGGAAAAACAATGATGGAAACCATGATGAACTGAAGAAAAACATTTTTTGGTTTGTGAGGAGTGTTTTCGGTTCGTGACATCTATGTGATGCTAACTAAAAACACTCTCACAAACTTAAAATTCTTTGGTTATCACCAGACAAACAAAATTTTAAATCTGTGATTCTGAAACCACTGAATATTATTTCATGAAACCTTTGAACAGCACCACTTCAGCACAGACAGCTTCTACCCTGAAAGTGTAATGGAGAAATTCAGCACCACTTAGGCTGTACGTGAGAGCAACCCCACCCCCCAAAACATGTTAAGCATAGGGAAAAAAGTGACTCTAAAGGGGTATCTAGATCACAGAGATCACACAAAGCACCATCATTAAACTTTCCACTTCTTAACAATATGGCATTGTGATAGCACATTTAAATTTTGGGAGTATTCAGTCAACTGTTGCCAATGTTATTAAGGTACAAATAAGGGTTTTAAAATTGAGCACCATACTGAACCCTGACTATAGGGGTGCTACCAACCCCCTATAATACTACTGTATAATAGCCCGATATATAGTACTCTTGATAACACTAGAATCTTGAATGACATTTTTCCACATGTATAATGTATATTGCTTTGCCAAAAAACTATGTTAATACACCAGTTAGAGTTCGAGATAATGCCCAAAAGTAGGGAAATGTGGCATTAGGGTTTCCAACCCTACCTCCCCAAACAGCAAACAGAAAAAAAACTTTAGGATTTTGGGGTCTCTGGAGTCTTGACGAATCAGTGGTGAGGTCTTCCTTGCATGAAGAAACAACATCACATCTACCATTGTTTGTCTAGTTAACGGGTGGGCATTAGGGTTCATAGCCCTGCCCCAATTAGTTTACTAACCATATAGAGTTTATTATTTTAATTGAGCAGATGAGCTCAATCTAAATATATGGGGTCCAACTGAGACCCATCTATATAGAGCTCACTGCTTAATTTTAAAAGAATACATACACCTAAATGGTTATAAAATTGACTTGTGGCAGTCTGTTGCTATCGGAATTATAACTAACAGCTCTTGTATGTGTTCCTTTATGCAAGGATATGATGTCTTACACATCGGGTTGTATTAATCATAGGATAGGGCACAATCTGTCCAAATATACTCTCCGTATACTAAAGACAAAGACATAGTACCACTGGAAAACTCAAAAATGCAACTAAATGAGCTTGTAGAGTTTATTTGTTTGTTTATTTATTTGGATGTTTTTGGCTGGGTGGGCCTGCTGAGACTAGAAGTCCCTTTTCAGGGGGTGAGCCAGGTTTTATTAAATACAACAGTCAATACAGGGGTCATCAACAAAAAATCAGTAGGGCAAATTCACAGAAAAGTTTTCCACAGCATTAACAATAAAGAAATGGGCCAGTTTACAATAAAAGGGCTAAAGCAAACAGGTGACAGTAATTCAGGATAAACACTGGTTAGGATTGCAACAACAGTTAAATAAGCAGAAGGAATTGACAAGAATGAAGGAGTGTTTCTAAAAGAATTGTGTATCAGAGAAATTGTGTAGCAGAGAAATCATAAACCTTCGCTGAACACGAGCTACCAGAGAAAGATATGAGAGGGAAATAATTTTCTGCATTTCTCAGAGCCATTCCAAAATTTGATAAACCAAAGTGTCACCCCTCATGCAATACTAAAGTTACTTCTCGTTCCACTCTCCGAACTTATATTATTGGTCCCCAAAATAAAACAAGAGCTGCAGTTCTAACAGCATTCCCCAAGCCTAACTGGTCCCTCCATCTATGACTGTCCAGGACCACAACACCAAAGCCTAAACCCTGCCATATGTTTTGTTGACCTCAACCTTCGTCCACCTCAAACTGTAACCCAATACCCAAAACTAACTGTTTACCCCACACCATTTGGCTAGCCTGACACCTGAAACAAACATCACCAAGAGCGCGTTGATCCTTAACCTAAATCTGTTGTATTCTATAAAACCCCTCACCACCAACACCACCACTCCCATATGCGATCTGTCTGCACCAACCCTCCCTCACCAATCAAGACCCCAACAGTTGCCTCCAACATCCCACCTGTGGCCTAACTATTACCACCAAGGCAAGGGTGAAAGACATCGATAGGCAAGTGAAACATCCTCCAATCAAGAGAAAGCACAACCTCAATCACCAGAGTTTCACAATGCATGTAAAGTTTTGTAACAATGCAGCCAAGGAGCCAACATTTGAGAAACAAACTGCATCGAATCCTAACTGGACAAACGAACTAGACCTGTCTGTCAGAGTTCAGGTTACTGTAATAGTGTGTACAAACAGGTTGATTGGTGAACTTATGCAAGTGAAGTCCACTTTGGCTATCTGTGTGAACCCAAAATATTTAAACCGAGGAAGTGGGAAGAGGATAACCATGTCATCCATAAGGATGGATTCTAATCTAAATTGAGTTCTGCTCTAGTTTGAAGGTCACAAAAGCTGTCCTTACAGCATATGGAAGCTGAAAGCCACTGGCAATATGAAAACTGCTATGACATGGTCAGTCAAAGTCTTTCCAAGGTGGAGGCTGTAATCTCCGTGTTCTGAGCATACCTAAGTGTTTTGAACCTTGAAGAGAACAGAGGCGCCATAAGCTACTGAAGCAAAATCCAATTTACCTTATATGACAAATGTTTGCTTAATATAAATTTCACTA
Source organism: Neoceratodus forsteri (assembly GCA_016271365.2). NCBI lineage: Eukaryota > Metazoa > Chordata > Ceratodontiformes > Ceratodontidae > Neoceratodus > Neoceratodus forsteri. The sequence goes on from CM028129.1 coordinate 7,960,050, forward strand.
CTTCAACCTTGTTTTTATTTTTATTTCAAATTTTCTGTGCATGTTACAGCAGCATGGTCACTAGTTAGAGTACTTGGATTGTTAAAAGTGGTCAAGACTCTTCTTTCACTGCCACTCACACTTTAGATTCATTTATGTTTTCTGCATGCAGCAGCAGACAGACATATTGTGGTTGCTTCAGTGGAGAAGCGGGTTTGAGGTGCGGTCCTGCTGCAGCCAATGGCACCACTGCTTTTTTGAGGCTGGGCTCTGTGGCGCTCATGGCTTAGCACACCTCCGTCTATGACAGCAGTTAAGAAATGTACCACCACCATGAGAAATAAGCCACCGTAACCAGGGAGTGCCACAGAGAACCACTGCAGCAGCCAATAACTGCCTGCCTTGTCTGGTCAAGGTCATGCCTGCAGCTTCCCATCAGCTTCCTTTACACAGTCCCCACAGAAGCCGAGGACAGCCACCGCCTTTACAGTCCTCTGAAAAGTCAACAGGGTGCCTAGTCCCCCGTCAGCATGCCCCCAAGTTAATTTGCCAGTGGAGTGTAACCTATCCCCATTGGCATAATGTATCCCCCATTTCACTGGTGTGCCAAGGGGTGCCCAGTCTCCTAAGCTCGTAAACCCCCCCACTCAATGACAGGGGTGCCCAATCCCTTGTCAGCATGCCCCTCCTAAGGTAGTTTGCCAATGGGTTTCTTAATCCTCTTTGGTTTAATGTGACCTTCCATTTCTTGTGTGGTAAAGCCTAATCTCCCTCAGCTCATTGACCCCCTGTCGCAATGGCGGGTGTGTTAAATCCTCTGTCAGCATGCCCTCCTAAGGTAGTTTTGGTGATCAGGTTTCCAATCTCTTCGGTTTAATGTCTCCCATTTCTTGTGTGCCGGGGTGACAATCCCACCTGCCATGTGACCTCCCAACACTGTATGGCTGGTGGGGGTGCACAGTCCCCTGTCGGCTACAGCCCCTTCAAAGAAACACTCAGGTGGCACCCTGGGAGCCCACAACAATGAGCCAAATGCCTCTGTAAAAAAGAAACCGTCCCGCAATGTTTTTTTAACCTGTAAAACAGAAAATAGTCCTCATTGAGTCCAGCAGCCCCTCCCCAACCTGCACCCACCCTCTGTGCACCCTGCCTCCCACCCCCCACCCCATACTTACCTCCAGAGCCCAGCGTGACAATCTTCAGTGGACCTAAAACACATATGCACTCTTCAAAGCTGACCGCGAACTGTAGAAATGCCGGTAAGCTGTATAATGAGTTTTTTCAACCAATGTGGCTATCTCAGTCATTTCTTTGACTTTTGCCACCAAATTTTCAACATGAGGTTTTTTGAAGCCCTCCTCATTAATTCAGTCACTGTCATGGCGTTATTCTGCCCTGAAATGCGATTTTGTGGTCACTGCGTGGAATCACCTTTCTAGACTGAGTAACAAAATGACAGTGTCACTGTTCATGAGGTGGCCTCTCAAAAAGCCTATATTGCAAATTTGGTGAAAAAATTCCAAACAATGGCCGTGTTACGAGCGTGCGTTGTGCAGTTTCCATGTGCACGCGTAACTTCGCCAATTTGTAATATTTTCATTCCAAGTTTTCAACATTAGCATTTTTCCATACCTCCTTATGAACAGTGCAGCTGTTATTTTTCACATCCTGGCCAAAATGTGTTTTTGCACTACCGGCGCAGAATAGTGCAGTCGCTGTGGGAAATCAGTGTTTGGGACAGATTACAAAAATCACAGCAACACTGTTCATGAGCAGAGGACCTAAAAGATGTTGAAAATTTGGTGACAAAGTCCATAAAATTACTATGTTACAAGAGTGTGTTGTGCAAGTTACCACGGCACTTGTAACTTTGATAATTTGTAATATTTTCACTCAACATTTTCAGTGTTGTCAAATTTGCACATGTCCTTGTAAATAGTATAGCTGTTATTTTTCAGATCCTGCCCGAAATGTGTTTTCACACAAGTGGTGCACTATGGCGTGGTTGATGTGGTAAATCAACGATCAGGACAGATGAAGAAAATGATAGTGACAGTGTTCATTAGCAGAGGTCCCAAAATGCCTATGTTGAAAATCTGGTGAAATAATTCCACTAAATGACTTTGTTCCAAGTGTGCATTGCACAGTTTCTACGTATGCTTGTAAATTTGCACATTTTTAATATTTTCACTCAAGATTTTCAATACTGCCATCTCTTCACACCTACCTATGAATGGTACAGCTTTCATTTTTCATATCCTGCCTGAATTGTGTTTTCCCACATCTGGCGCAGAATGGCATGGTCGCTGTGAGAAATCAATGTTTGGGACAGATTAACAAAATCAAAGTGCCACTATTCATGAGCAGAGATCCCAAACACTTTCATGAGGTGGGGGTCACAAAAATGCTGTGTTGCAAATTTGTAGTGCAAATACCAACAAACAGCTGGGGCAATAGGGTTTCTAACCATGATGTCCTACCCTGTACAGACTGACAGGCATCAGGGTGTGTCTTAGCATTGCCGGCTGTCATGCTCATGCCATACCATCACCCCACCCTCAAGCCACTGACAGGCATCGAGGTGTGCCTTGAACTCTTTGGCCCCACATCACATCATCTCTCCTATGCTGCACCCATTTCAGCTATGTCCTTGTGAAATGGGGACTATAAGCTGAACACCCAAGGCACACCTCAGTACTTGTCAGTGTCTGCAGGATAGGGTGAGGTAAAATGCCATGAGCGTTATGGTCGAATGGGGTGAGCGTAAGGCAAAAGGACCCCAAGGCACAATATGATATTTGTCGCACTGCAGGGTAGGTTGATCTGAAATGCCATGAACATTATGGCCGATGCCCAAAGGTATACCTCGGTGCCTGTCAGTCTCTGTAGGGTGATGTGGGTTTTAATGTCACTTTCATACTTCACTGCCATTCCTATTATGCATTGGTTCAACTCCTGCGCTACCAATGCCAGTGTCAGCAAGCCAACATTCGACATTGACAAACGCTTGTTTAAACTTAAATAGCTAAAGGACTAAATAAGATATCAGCTTTTAACCCCCTTGAAAAAATGTCATACCAATCCACATATCCACACCAACTTTTAAAATGTAACCTTTTATATTTTTTTCTCTACACGAAAACAAACCTTTTCAGCCTTCAAAATACTGACACCAATACGATCTCCATTCAAGCACATTGAAACCCTTCTGCTTACGTGGTACATTAACTCTGACTCGATTCTCAGAGCTAACTCCTTAAAGCTAAAAACATGATTTTTCAAATGTAAATATCTCAAAAAATCCCAAACTCCCAAACATCAAATCCTCAGGAAATCCTTCCCCACCAACCTACACAAGCATACAAAATTTCACAATTTAAAGATTAGTTTTTGCCCTAGAGGAGAGCAAATATGCAACACATAAAACCCTTTGAAATCAATGGAAAATTAAATATTTTTTTCACACTTTAGTATCTCTACAAATGCAGAACCAATTTACTTTAGGGGATTGTGGATTCGGTCACATACAAAAAATCCTGAAAGTTTCATGAAAATCTGTAAAACCAACTTTCTGGAAACAGCAAACACAAAATTGAGTTTAACATGACACTCGCCAGTTACCTTAACTATAGTGGCAGTACCGTACTGTGTCAGCATACTAACATACTATTTGCCAGCAGATTAGGCCTTATGGTCTATCGGGTCTGCTCGAACCTTAGATCCTTAGTTGGGTGCCGAGACCCTCCCATCCCTTGTGCTCCAAAAACCCCCTATCATCCATCCCCACCCCCCCAGGACAGGCCATCATCTAATACATCCACTTTCTGTGTCTGTCCCACCCTCTCTTGAAGCCCTCCACAGTGGATCTCTGAACCAGCTCACCAGGCAGTGCATTCCAAGGGTCCACCACCCTCTCAGTGAAAACCTCCTCCTTCTTTCCCCCTCACCCTTCCACCTTCCAACTTCAAACCATGCCTCTGGTGATACCTCCTGCTTTAGTCTAAAGATCCCTCCATGTTAACCCTATTTATTCCCTTTGAGGTACTTGAAGACCTCAATCATGTCCCCTGTCTCTCCTCTCCTCAAATGAAAACAGGCAGAGCTCTTCAAGTCTGTCCTCATACGCCAAATCCCTAGCCCTCAGATCATCTTTATTGCCCTCCTCTGTACCCTCTCCAGGAGCTGTATGTCACTCTTCAAGTGTGGTCTCCAGTACTGTACACAGTACTCAAGGTGTGGTCTAACCAGTCCATTGTACAGCGGCAGAATCACTTCCCTTGCTCCTAGAGGTGATCCCCTCTGATGCATCCCAACATCCTGTTTGCCTTTAAGCTGCTCTCCTGCTCTGCTCAGAGTTATTCATACATGCATCCACCATGACCCCTAGGTCTTTTTCCCCTATTGAGGCCTCCAGCGCCTCCCCTCCCAGGGTGTACCTGTGTTTAGGGTTTCCCCGACCAAGATGCAACACCTTGCACTTGGTGATATTGAGCATGGCTCAGTTGGTAGCACATCCGCCTCTGGATCAGAAGGTCGTGGGTTCTTGTCCCACACCGGGATTGGACTTGCACCTAAAAATCACTGCCATCCGAAGGCAGTATTGGGGGTGCTGTACTGCTGGGGTGTGCCATCCTTCAGATGAGATGCTAAACCGAGGTCCCTTCTGCCCGTCCTGGTGGAAGTAAAAGAACCCAGGCACTCTTCGCAAAGAGTAGGGAACATTCTCGGTGTCCTGGCCAACATTCCCCTTCCCAAAAACTGGTTCATGCAATTATCCAGGCTGTGTGTGTGTGATGATGTGAGATATGGCCGCCACCACACATTCAGTTGCTTCACTACCAGTCTACCATTGCTTGTAAAGTGCATTGGGATGTATGAAAAGTGCTATATAAATGCTGATTTTTCTTCTTCTTCTTCTACCCTATAATGTATTTATAACCTGCCGTGATAATGTATGTTCGTATGAGTTTAACATGACACTCACCAGTTACCCTAACAATAGTGGCAGTACTGCTCCCCATAATGTATTTATAACCTGTCGTGATAATGTATGTTCCTCTTGCTGCCATATAAAATAATTATTTATTAAAAAAAGAATTCTGGCATGATCCCCTTTCATTTTCTGTCTTGTGTTTGACAAACATTGAGACACATGTCCCTCTCAGCTACACAAAAATATCAACTTAAATATTAACCATTAATTTAGCTAAAGCCATTGAGAAGAGTACTTTAGCATGTTTATCATTGACATATTTATTTATTTATTGAATTTTGTTGACTGGGTGGGCCTGCTGAGACCAAGGGTCCCTTTTTCAGGGTGAACCAGGATTAGTGACGTGTGGTAAAAACACATTGACACTTACAGTGCAAGGTACAGAGTTCAGGAATAACAGTCACAAATAGAACAAAAGGGTCAGTACAGAGGTAGGAGTAGCACATGGAAGCATTTCAGAGATTGATCCCACAACACAGGACTGGCCCATTAGTTAACAACAATGAACAGTAACAGACAAACATCATTCAAGCATGGTAACAGATTAAGGGAAAAAAAGCCTTAGGAAGTGCAGGTAAACATGTGGTACGGTACTGGTAGCCTAGGGTGCAAGCAAAAAGTTGGGAGGGTACTAGTTCAGGGGAGCAATTGGTCAGGCTCACTAGATATCTGATATAAGTGCTGGTTAGCATGAACAGGTGCAGGTAGTGTTAGCAAAGAAGTGTGCTCTTAGTGAGTGCTTGAATGCAGAGAGTGAGGGGCTGTTCTGCATGGAAGGGGAGAGATGATTCCAGTACTGAGTTATTCTGAAAGCAAAGAACCTTTCTCCAGCAGTAGTGTGCACCTTTGGTACTTCCAGAGTAGGTTGTGATGTTACCCAGAGAGTTTGGGTGTGCTGTATGTGCACCACAAGGTTCTGAAGGTGTGGTAGGCAGTTGTTCAAGATTTTGAACATGAGGCAGAGCAAGGGATGCTTAAGTCTGCTATCAAGATGGGGCCAGCTTAATGAGGAGAGTGCTTTGCAGTGGTGCTCTTGTTGTCAGCCTGGGCTGTGAATCTGCTGACCATGTGGTACAGTTGTACTGGAGCCTGCTGTCGAGGTGGGGCCAGCTTAATGAGGAGTGTACTGCAGTGGTGCTTTTTTCTGTCAGCCTGGGCTGTCAATCTGCTGACCGTGTGGTACAGTGTATGGAGTCTGCTGTCGAGGTCGGGCCATGTTAATGAGGAGATAGGTTTTCAGCGGTGCTTTTTGCTGTCAGCCTGGGCTGTGAATCTGCTGACCGTGTGGTACAGAGTACGGAGCTCTGCTGTTGAGGTGGGGCCAGCTTAATGAGGAGAGAGCTTTGCAGTGGTGCTCTTTGCTGTCAGTCTGGGCTGTGAATCTGCTGACCGTGTGGTACTGTGTTCAAAGCCTGCTGTTGAGGTGGGGCCAGCTAAATGAGGAGAGAGCTTTGCAGTGGTGCTCTTTGCTGTCAGTCTGGTCTGTGAATCTGATGACCGTGTGGTACAGTGTACAGAGCCTGCTGTCACAGTTGGGCCAGCATAATGAGGAGAGTGCACTGCAGTGGTGCTCTTTGCTGTCAGTCTGGGCTGTGAATCTGCCAAGCATGTGGTACTGTGTACGGTGCCTGCTGTCAAGGTGGGGAAAGCTAAATGAGGGGAGAGCATTGCAGTGGTGCTTTTTGCTGTTAGCATGGGCTGTGAATCTGCTGACCGTGTGGTACAGTGTACAGAGCCTGCTGTCGAGCTTGAGCCACCTTAATGAGGGGAGCGTGCTGCAGTGGTGCTCTTTGCTGTCAGTCTGGGCTGTGTGTCCACTGACCAGGTGGTACAGTGTAAGGAGCCTGCTGTCGAACTGGGGGCAACAGCTTAATGAGGGGAGTGTGTTGCAGTGGTGCTCTTTTCTGTCAGCCGGGGCTGTAAATCTGCTGACCATGTGGTACAGTGTACAGAGCCTGCTCTCGAGCTTGGGCCAGCTTAATGAAGGGAGTGCGCTGCAGTGGTGCTCTTTGCTGTCAGTCGGGGCTGTGAAAATGCTGACTCTGTGGTACAGTGTACACAGCCTGTTGTCGAGGTTGGGTAGTTTAATGAGGAGAGAGCTTTGCAGTGGTGCTATTTGCTGTCAGCCTGGGCTCTCAATCTGCTGGCCATGTGGTACAGTGTACAGAGCCTGCAGTCAAGGTGGGGACAGCTTAATGATGGGAGTGCGCTGCACTGGTGCTCTTTGCTGTTAGCCTGGGCTGTCAATCTGCCAGCCATGTGGTACAGTGTACGATGCCTGCTCTCGAACTGGGGCCAGCTCATTGAGGGGAGTGCAATGCAGTGGAGCTCTTTGCTGTCACTCTGGGCTGTGAATCTGCTGACTATGTGGTACAGTGTACAGAGCCTGCTGTCGAAGTTGAGCCAGTTTAATGAAGTGAGTGCCTTGCAGTGGTGCTCTTTGCAGTCAATCTGGGCTGTGAAACTGCAGACCTAGTGGTACAGTGTACAGAGTCTGCTGTCAAGCTGGGGCCAGCTTAATGAGGAGAGAGCTTTGCAGTGGTCCTCTTTGCTGCTGTCTGGTCTGTGTATCTGCTGACCATGTGGTACCATGCACAGAGCCTGCTGTCGAGGTGGGGCCACCTAAAGGAGGAGAGATCATTGCAGTGGAGCTCTTTGCTGTCAGTCAGGGCTCTGAATATGCTGACCATGTGGTACAGTGTACGGAGCCTGCTGTCCAGGTGTGGCCAGCATAATGAGGAGAGCGCTTTGCAGTGGTGCTCTTTGCTGTCAGTCTGGGCTTTGAATCTGCTGACAGTGTGGTACAGAGTACGGATTCTGCTGTTGAGGTGGGGCCAGCTTAATGAGGGGTGTGTGTTGCAGTGGTGCTCTTTGTCATCAGCCTGGGCTGTGAATCTGCTGACTGTGTGGTACAGTGCGTGGAGCCTGCTGTCAAGGTGGGGCCAGCTTAATGAGGAGAGAACTTTGTGGTGGTGCTCTTTGCTGTTAGTGGGGCTGTGAATCTGCTGACCGTGTGGTACAGTGTCCAGAGCCTGCAGTTGAGGTTGGGCCAGCTTAATGAGGGGAGTGTGCTGCAGTGGTGCTCTTTGCTGTCATCCTGGGCTGAGAATCTGCCGACCATGTGGTACTGCATATGGAGCCAGCTGTCAAGGTGGGGCCAACTTAATGAGGGAAGTGTGCTGCACTGGTGCTCCTTGCTGTGAGCCTGGGCTGTCAATATGACAGCCATGTGGAACAGTTTACAGAGCCTGCTGTCAAGGTGGGGCCCGCTTAATGAGGGGAGTGCGCTGCACTGGTGCTCTTTGCTGTCAGCCTGTGCTGTCAAACTGCCGCCCATGTGGTACAGTGTACGGAGCCTGCTGTCGAACTGGGGCCAGCTCAATGAGAGGAGTGTGTTGCAGTGGTGCTCTTTGCTGCCACTCTGGGCTGTGAATCTGCTGACCATGTGGTACAGAGTACGGAGGCAGCTGTCGAGCTGGGGCCAGCTTAATGAGGAGAGTGCATTGCAGTGGTGTTCTTTGCTGTCAGTCTAGTCTGTGAATCTACTGACCGTGTGGTACAGTGTTCACAGCCTGCTGTCGAGGTTGGGCCAGCTTAATGAGGAGAGAGCGCTGCAGTGGTACTGTTTGCTGTCAGCCTGGGCTGTGAGTCTGCTGACTGTGTGGTACAGTGTACGGAGCCTGCTGTCAAGATGGGGCCAGCCTAATGAGAGAGCTTTGCAGTGGTGCTCTTTGCTGTCATCATGGGCTGTGAATCTGCCAAACGTGTTGTACAGTGTACGGAGCCTGCTTTTGAGGTGGGGCCAGCTTAATGAGTGAGCTTCGCAGTGGTGCTCTTTGCTGTCAGCCTGGGCTGTGAATCTGCTGACTGTATGGTACAGTGTACGAAGCCTGCTGTCGAGGTGGGGCCAGCTTAATGAGGGGAGAGCATTGCAGTGGTGCTCCTTGCTGTCAACCTCGGCTGTGAATCTGCTGACTGTATGGTACAGTGCACAGAGCCTGCTGTCGAACTGGGGCCAGCTCAATGAGGGGACAGCATTGCAGTGGTGCTCTTTGCTGTCACTCTAGGCTGTGAATCTGCTGACCATGTGGTACACTGTATGCAGCCTGCTGTCGAGCTGGGGCCAGCTTAATGAGGAGAGTGCTTTGCAGTGGTGTTCTTTGCTGTCAGTCTAGGCTTAGAATCTGCTGACCATGTGGTACAGTGTATGGAGTCTGCTGTTGAGGTGGGGCCAGCTTAATGAGGGGTGAGAATTGCAGTGGTGCTCTTTGCCATCAGCCTGGGCTGTGAATCTGCTAACAGTTTGGAACACTGCATGAAACCTGCTGTAAAGGTGGGGCCAGCTTAATGAGGAGATTGCGCTTCAGTGGTGCTCTTTGCTGTCAGTCTGGGCTGTGAATCTGCTGACCATGTGGTACAGAGTACAGAGCCTGCTGTCAAGGTCGGGCCAGCTTAATGAGGTGAGAGCTTTGCAGTGGTGCTCTTTGCAGTCAGTCTGGGCTGTGAAACTGCTGACCATGTGGTACAGTGTACAGAGCCTGTTGTCGAGGTGGGGCCACCTTAATGAGGAGAGAGCTTTGCAATGGTGCTCTTTGCTCTCAGCCTGGGCTGTGAATCTGCTGACCGAGTAGTACAGTGTACGGAGTCTGCTGTCGAGCTGTTGTCAGCTTTATGAGGGGAATGCATTGCAGTGGAGCTCTTTGCTGTGAGCCAGGGCTGTGAATCTGCTGACCGTGTGGTACAGTGTTCAGAGCGTGCTGTTGAGGTGGGGCCACCTTAATTAAGGGAGTACACTGCAGTGGTGCTCTTTGCTGTCAGCCTGGGCTGTCAATCTGCAGACCGTGTGGTACAGTGTACAGAGCCTGCTGTCGAGGTGGGGCCAGCTTAATGAGTAGAGTGCGCTGCACTGGTGCTCTTTGATGTCAGCCCAGGCTGTCAATCTGCCGGAGGTGTGGTACAGTGTATGAAGCCTGCTCTTGAACTGGGGCCAGCTTAATGAGGGGAGTGCGTTGCAGTGGTGCTCTTTGCTGTCAGTCTGGGCTGTGAATCTGCTAATCATGTGGTACAGTATACGGAGCCTGCTGTCGAGCTGGGGCCTGCTTAATGAGGAGAGTGCATTGCAGTTGTGTTCTTTGCTGGCAGTCTAGGCTGTGAATCTACTGACCATGTGGTACAGTGTACAGAGCCTGCTGTCAAGGTTGGTCCAGCTTAATGATGAGAGATCGTTGCAGAGGAGCTGTTTGCTGTCAGTCAGGGCTGTGAATATGCTGACCATGTGGTACAGTGTACGGAGCCTGCTGCCAAGGTGGGGCCAGCTAAATTAGGAGAGAGGTTTGCAGTGGTGCTCTTTGCTGTCAGCCTGGGCTGTGAATCTGCTGACTGTGTGGTACAGTGTACAGAGCTTGCTGTCGAGGTTAGGCCAGCTTAATGAGGAGAGCGCTTTGCCGTGGTGCTCTTTGCTGTCAGTCTGGGCTTTGAGTCTGCTGACAGTGTGGTACAGTGTACGGATTCTGCAGTTGAGGTGGAGCCAGCTGAATGGGGGGGTGTGTTGCAGTGGTGTTGTTTGCCATCAGCCTGGGAAGTGAATCTGCTGACAGTTGGGTACAATGAATGTAGCCTGCTGTCAAGGTGGGGCCAGCTCAATGAGGGGAGTGCTTTGCAGTGGTGCTCTTTGCTGTTAGTCTGGGCTGTGAATCTGCTGACCGTGTGGAACAGTGTCCAGAGCCTGCTGTCGAGTTTGAGCCAGCTTAATAAGGAGAGCGCTTTGCAGTGGTGCTCTTTGATGTCAGCCTGGGCTGTTAATCTGCTGACTGTGTGGTACAGTGCACGGGGCCTGCTGTTGAACTGGGGCCAGCTCAATGAGGGGACTGCATTGCAGTGGTGTTCTTTGCTGTCACTCTAGGCTGTGAATCTGCTGACCATGTGGTACAGTGCATGCAGCCTGCTGTCGAGCTGGGGCCAGCTTAATGAGGAGAGTGCTTTGCAGTGGTGTTAGTTGCTGTCAGACTAGGCTTTGAAGCTGCTGACTGTGTGGTACAGTGTACGGAGTCTGCTGTTGAGATGGGGCCAGCTTAATGAGGGGTGTGAGTTGCAGTGGTGCTCTTTGCCATCAGCCTGGGCTGTGGATCTGCTGAAAGTTTGGAACACTGCATAGAACCTGCTGTCAAGGTGGGGCCAGCTTAATGAGGAGATTGCACTGCAGTGGTGCTCTTTGCTGTCAGTCTCGGCTGTGAATCTGCTGACCATGTGGTACAGTGAACCAAGCGTGCTGTTGAGGTGTGTCCAGCTTAATTAGGAGAGTGCTTTGCAGTGGTGCTCTTTGCTGTCAGTCTGGGCTTTGACTCAGCCGACCATGTGGTACTGTGTATGGAGCCTGCTGTCCAGGTGTGGCCAGCATAATGAGGAGAGCGCTTTGCAGTGGTGCTCTTTGCTGTCAGTCTGGGTTTTGAATCTGCTGACAGTGTGGTACAGTGTAGGGATTCTGCTGTTGAGGTGGGACCAGCTTAATGAGGGGTGTGTGTTGCAGTGGTGCTCTTTGCCATCAGCCTGGGCTGTGAATCTGCTGACTGTGTGGTACAGTGCATGGAGCCTGCTGTCAAGGTGGGGCCAGCTTAATGAGGAGAGAACTTTGTGGTGGTGCTCTTTGCTGTCAGTGGGGCTGTGAATCTGCTGACCGTGTGGTACAGTGTCCAGAGCCTGCAGTCGAGGTTGGGCCAGCTTAATGAGGAGAGCGCTTTGCAGTGGTGCTTTTTGCTGTCATCCTGGGCTGAGAATCTGCCGACCATGTGGTACTGCATACGGAGCCTGCTGTCAAGGTGGGGCCAACTTAATGAGAGGAGTGCGCTGCACTGGTGCTCCTTGCTGTGAGCCTGGGCTGTCAATATGATGGCCATGTGGAACAGTTTACAGAGCCTGCTGTCAAGGTGGGGCCCGCTTAATGAGGGGAGTGCGCTGCACTGGTGCTCTTTGCTGTCTGCCTGTGCTGTCAAACTGCTGCTCATGTGGTACAGTGTACAGAGCCTGCTGTCGAACTGGGGCCAGCTCAATGAGGGGAGTGCGTTGCAGTGGTGCTCTTTGCTATCACTCTGGGCTGTGAATCTGCTGACAATGTGGTACAGAGTACGGAGGCTGCTGTCGAGCTGGGGCCAGCTTAATGAGGAGAGTGCATTGCAGTGGTGTTCTTTGCTGTCAGTCTAGTCTGTGAATCTACTGACTGTGTGGTACAGTGTTCACAGCCTGCTGTCGAGGTTGGGCTAGCTTAATGAGGAGAGAGCGTTGCAGTGGTACTGTTTGCTGTCAGCCTGGGCTGTGAGTCTGCTGACTGTGTGGTACAGTGTACAGAGCCTGCTGTCAAGATGGGGCCAGCCTAATGAGAGAGCTTTGCAGTGGTGCTCTTTGCTGTCATCATAGGCTGTGAATCTGCCAAACGTATTGTACAGTGTACTGGAGCCTGCTTTGAGGTGGGGCCAGCGAAATGAGTGAGCTTCACAGTGGTGCTCTTTGCTGTCAGCCTGGGCTGTGAATCTGCTGACCGTGATGGTACAGTGTACAAAGCCTGCTGTCGAGGTAGGGCCAGCTTAATGAGGGGAGAGCATTGCAGTGATGCTTTTTGCTGTCAGCCTCGGCTGTGAATCTGCTGTGTGGTACAGTGCACGGAGCCTGCTGTCAAAATGGGGCCAGCTCAATGAGGGGACAGCATTGCAGTGGTGCTCTTTGCTGTCACTCTAGGCTGTGAATCTGCTGACCATGTGGTACAGTGTAGGCAGCCTGCTGTCGAGCTGGGGCCAACTTAATGAGGAGAGTGCTTTGCAGTGGTGCTCTTTACTCTCAGCCTGGGCTGCGAATCTGCTGACAGTTTGGAACAGTGCATGGAACCTGCTGTCAAGGTGGGGCAGCTTAATGAGGAGATTGCACTTCAGTGGTGCTCTTTGCTGTCAGTCTGGGCTGTGAATCTGCTGACCAAGTGGTACAGTGTACGGAGCCTGCTGTCGAGCTGGGGCCTGCTTAATGAGGAGAGTGTGTTGCAGTTGTGTTCTTTGCTGGCAGTCTAGGCTGTGAATCTACTGACCATGTGGTACAGTGTACAGAGCCTGCTGTCGAGGCTGGGCCAGCTTAATGAGGCGAGATCGTTGCAGTGGAGCTATTTGCTGTCAGTCAGGGCTGTGAATATGCTGACCGTGTGGTACAGTGTACGGAGCCTGCTGTCAAGGTGGGGCCAGCTAAATTAGGAGAGAGGTTTGCAGTGGTGCTCTTTGCTGTCAGTCTAGGCTGTGAATCTACTGATCATGTGGTACAGTGTACAGAGCCTGCTGTCGAGGTTGGGCCACCTAAAGGAGGAGAGATCGTTGCAGTGGAGCTCTTTGCTGTCAGTCAGGGCTGTGAATATGCTGACCGTGTGGTACAGTGTACGGAGCCTGCTGTCAAGGTGGGGCCAACTAAATTAGGAGAGAGGTTTGCAGTGGTGCTCTTTGCTGTCAGTCTAGGCTGTGAATCTGCTGACAGTTGGGTACAGTGCACGGAGCCTGCTGTCAAGGTGGGGCCAGCATAATGAGGAGAGTGCTTTGCAGTGGTGCTCTTTGCTGTCAGTCTGGGCTTTGAGTCTGCTGTCAGTGTGGTACAGTGTACAGATTCTGCGGTTGAGGTGGGGCCAGCTTAATGGGGGGTGTGTGTTGCAGTTGTGCTGTTTGCCATCAGCCTGGGCAGTGAATCTGCTGACAGTTGGGTACAGTGAATGGAGCCGGCTGTCAAGGTGGGGCCAGCCTAATGAGGAGAGAACTTTGCAGTGGTGCTCTTTGCTGTCAGTCTGGGCTGTGAATCTGCTGACCGTGGGGTACAATGTCCAGAGCCTGCTGTTGAGGTTGAGTCAACTTAATGAGGAGAGAGCTTTGCAGTGGTGCTCTTTGCTGTCAGTCTGGGCTGTGAATCTGCTGACCGTGTGGTACAATGTCCAGAGCCTGCTGTCGAGGTTGGGCCAGCTTAATGAGGAGTGAGCGTGGCAGTGGTGCTCCTTGCTGTCAGCTTGGGCTCTGAATATGCAGACCGTGTGGTACAGTGTACAGAACTTGCTTTTGAGGTGGGGCCATCTTAATGAGGGGAGTGCGCTGCACTGGTGATCTTTGCTGTCAGCCTGGGCTGTCAATCTGCCGGCAATGTGGAACAGTGCAGGGACCCTGTTGTTGAGCTGGGGCCTGCTTATTGAGGAGAGAGTGTTGCAGTGATGTTCTTTGCTTTCAGTCTAGGCTGTGAATCTACTGACCATGTGGTACAGTGTACAGAGCCTGCTGTCGACGTTGGGCCAGCTTAATGAGGAAAGAGCTTTGTAGTGGGGCTCTTTGCTGTCAGCCTGGGCTGTGAATCTGCTGACTGTGTGGTACAGTATATGATGTCTGCTGTTGAGGTGCGGAGAGCTTAATGAGGAGAGTGCATTGCAGTGGTGCTCTTTGCTGTCAGCGTAGGCTGTGAATCTGCCGACTTTGTGGTACAGTGTACGGAGCCTGTTGTTGAGATAGGGAAAGCTTAATGAGGGGAGTGCATTGCAGTGGTGCTTTTTGATGTCAGCCTGGGCTGTGAAACTGCTGACCATGTTCTACAGTGTACAGTGTCTACTGTTGAGGTGGGGCCAGCTAAATGAAGAGAGAGCATTGCAGTGGAGCTCTTTGCTGTCAGCCTGGCTGTGAAACTGCTGACCATGTTCTACAGTGTACAGTGCCTGCTGTTGAGGTGCCGCAAGCTTAATGAAGAAAAAGCTTTGCAGTGGTGCTCTTTGCTCTCAGCCTGGGCTGTGAATCTGCTGACCGAGTAGTACAGTGTATGGAGTCTGCTGTTGAGGTGTTGCCAGCTTTATGAGGGGATTGCATTGCAGTGGGGCTCTTTGCTGTGAGCCAGAGCTGTGAATCTGCTGACCGTGTGGTACAGTGTACAGAGCGTGCTGTTGAGGTGGGGCCACCTTAATTAAGGGAGTGCACTGCAGTGGTGCTCTTTGCTGTCAGCCTGGGCTGTCAATCTGCAGACCGTGTGGTACAGTGTACAGAGCCTGCTGTCGAGTTGGGGCCAGCTTAATGAGAGGAGTGCGCTGCACTGGTGCTCTTTGATGTCAGCCTGGGCTGTCAATCTGCTGGAGGTGTGGTACAGTGTACGAAGCCTGCTCTCGAGCTGGGGCCAGCTCAATGAGGGGAGTACGTTGCAGTGGTGCTCTTTGCTGTCACTCTGGGCTGTGAATCTGCTGACCAAGTGGTACAGTGTACGGAGCCTGCTTAATGAGGAGAGTCTGTTGCAGTTGTGTTCTTTGCTGGCAGTCTAGGCTGTGAATCTACTGAGCATGTGGTCCAGTGTACAGAGCCTGCTGTCGAGGCTGGGCCAGCTTAATGAGGCGAGATCGTTGCAGTGGAGCTATTTGCTGTCAGTCAGGGCTGTGAATATGCTGGACCGTGGTGGGCACAGTGCACGGAGCCTGCTGTCAAGGTGGAGCCAGCTAAATTAGGAGAGAGGTTTGCAGTGGTGCTCTTTGCTGTCAGTCTAGGCTGTGAATCTACTGATCATGTGGTACAGTGTACAGAGCCTGCTGTCGGGGATGGGCCACTAAGGAGGAGAGATCGTTGCAGTGGAGCTCTTTGCTGTCAGTCAGGGCTGTGAATATGACCCGTGGCCGTGCAAGTGTCAGACTGCTGCTGTCAAGGTGGGGCCAACTAAATTAGAGAGGTTTGCAGTGGTGCTCTTGTTGCCGTCTGGGCTTTGAATCTGCTGACAGTGTGGTACAGTGTGCAGATTCTGCTGTTGAGGTGGGGCCAGCTTAATGAGGGGTGTGTGTTGCAGTGGTGCTCTTTGCCATCAGCCTGGGCTGTGAATCTGCTGACAGTTGGGTACAGTGCACGGAGCCTGCTGTCAAGGTGGGGCCAGCATAATGAGGAGAGTGCTTTGCAGTGGTGCTCTTTGCTGTCAGTCTGGGCTTTGAGTCTGCTGTCAGTGTGGTACAGTGTACGGATTCTGCGGTTGAGGTGGGGCCAGCTTAATGGGGGTGTGTGTTGCAGTTGTACCATTTTGCCATCAGCCTGGGCAGTGAATCTGCTGACAGTTGGGTACAGTGAATGGAGCCGGCTGTGTCAAGGTGGGAGCCAACCTAATGAGGAGAGAACTTTGCAGTGGTGCTCTCTTTGCTGTCAGTCTGGGCTGTGAATCTTGCTGACCGTGGGGTACACGTCCAGAGCCTGCTGTTGAGGTTGAGTCAACTTAATGAGGAGGAAACTTTTGCAGTGGTGCTCTTTGCTGTCAGTCTGGGCTGTGAATCTGCTGACAGAGTGGGTACAATGTCCAGAGCCTGCTGTCGAGGTTGGGCCAGCTTAATGAGGAGAGTGCTTTGCAGTGGTGCTCTTTGCTGTCAGCCTGGGCTGTGAATCTGCTGAGCTGTGCGGTACAGTGTAGAGCCTGCTGTCGAGGTTGGGCCAGCAATGAGGAGTGGCGTGGCAGTGGTGCTCCCTTGCTGTCAGCTTGGGCTCCTGAATATGCAGACCGTTGGTGACAGTGTACAGAACTTGCTTTTGAGGTGGGGCCATCTTAATCGAGGGAGGCGCTGCACTGGTGATCTTTGCTGTCAGCCTGGGCTGTCAATCTGCCGGCAATGTGGAACAGCGAGGGACCCTGTTGATTGAGCTAGGGGCCTGCTTATTGAGAGAGGAGAGTTGCAGTGATGTTGCTTTGCTTTCAGTCTAGGCTGTGAATCTACTGACCATGTCGGTACAGTGTACAGAGCCTGCTGTCGACAGCGTGGGCCAGCTTAATGAGGGAAGAAGCTTTATGGTAAGAGCTCTTTGCTGTCAGCCTGAGCTGTGAATCTACTGACCGTGTGGTACAGTATATGGTGTCTACTGTGTTGAGGTGCGGAGGAGAGCTTAATGAGGAGAGTGCATTGCAGTGGTGTTTTACAGGTTGTCAGCGTAGGCTGTGACTCAAGCTGACTTGTGGTGTACAGTGTACGGAGCCTGTTGTTGAGGTAGGGAAAGTCTAATGAGGGAGTGCATTGCAGTGGTGCTTTTTGCTGTCAGCCTGGGCTGTGAAACTGCTGACCATGTTCACCACGTGTACAGTGTCTACTGTTGAGGTGGGGCCAAATAATGAAGAGAGAGCATTGCAGTGGACTTTTGCTGTCAGCCTGGCTGTAGAAACTGCTGACCATGTTCTACAGTGTACAGTGCCTGCTGTTGAGGTGCGGCAAGCTTAATGAAGAAAGAGCATTGCAGTGGTGCTCTTTGCCATCAGCCTGGGTTGTGAATCTGCTGACAGTGTCATACAGTGTATAGAGCTTGATGCCAAGATTGGGCCAGCTTGATGAGAAGACCCAGAGGGAAGTGGAGAGTACACTTCCATCGTCAGTCTTACTTCAGTGTTATTTCAGTCCAGACTGACAAAGCACTGCTTTTCATCAGTGCACTGTTAGTACACTGCACTGACTTTCTGCTACACTGTTGTACCACTGCTCAATCTTTCTTATGTTTTGATGCATACTGTAAGAGCACTGCAAATAATTATTAGATTTTCATGCACACTTCTTTAGCACTGTATTTCCTTCACTAATTGTTGCTGTGACACTGCAGTAGTGTTGCTCAATCTTTCTTATTTTTGATGCAGACTGTAAGCACTGCAAATAATTCTTAGATTTTCATGCACACACTTCTTGTACTGTATTTCCTTCACAAATTTTTTGTTGCACACTGCAGTAGTACTAGCAACACTTTATAATTTTTATCACACTTCTTCATTTTGCATTGGCCCAGCAATCTGATTACCAATACTGAATTTGTCACAATGGCATTACAGTGGTATAGCAATGGCAATACTGTGGTCAAGCTGAAAATCAAAAATAGTACTACCCAGTGGTACTCTCTGGTATCACAGTGGTAGGTGTTATATAGATTTTCCTCTGTGCATTGGTAGTGCACTGGCAGAATGGTATCCCTATGGCATTTTTGCCATTTTCTGTCTCTCACACCTACACTAGTATTACAATGGTATCACAAAATTTTGAGAGATTTTGTCGGCTCCACAAATACTATGAACTGGTAGCACAATGGTACTGCGTTATTTTGACATTTCAGTATTTGGTACCTCTCATAACAAACCTAGACTCATGTGGTAGCACAATGGTACCTGTATTAATCATCATACTCTGTACTGTAACATTGTTAAAGATAATTTACATTATCAACCTTATGGAGATCAACTCTCAATTTCATGTTTGTATTTCATTGCACTTTCTTTTACCTTACTGGTAATGGACTGTTATTGTTCACATAGACCAGAACGATTCAAAGAGCATTGCAACCGCTAAATGGGTAGATGAATCTCAAACACTTTGCACTCCAAAAACAGGGTAGGATCACAAAACCATATCTTGAATAACATAATTAGTGAGTCTCCCGGACCAGTTGGTAAAGGACCTGGCCTAAAGATGCTTCCCCCTAAACCAGGTAGTATCACCTCCTCTACCCTGCCCCTTTGAACCCATTATCAGTAATATCACACTTCCTTGGTGTTCAGTGGTGCTGCTGTCCATTCCTTCATTGAAACTGCCCAATAACTACCTGCACCACCCAGTCCCAACACTTGCACCATTCACTGGCCCCCACCATATGTTTACACACTCTCTCATAGGAGCAATTGGCACAGACACTCTGCTAACCTCAGACCAACTGAGGACAGAACACCAGTTTGCTCTCATGTGCCTAATGTATAAACAGCTGTGTACAGTTAGCACATGATTGTGAACTATCATCCATTTTGTGCCTGATCAAGGAGCTGAGAGGATGGTCTGTGCCAAATGTGGAAGGGCATCAAATATATAGTAAGGCTGGGGACCAGGGAGTATTTCCTGTAAGAACTAACTGGGTCATGGTGGGGACTTTGGATACAGAGGCAAGGACTTTCACTCAAAACACCGCTCACCTCTTTCAGGCCCTGGGCTGGCTTCCCCCATCAGTCCAACAGACCTATCTGTAGCCAGCACAGTCAATAAGGCCATCAAAACCAACTACCTCTCCATAATCCTACCTTCTTTGCAAAAAGTGTTTGTTCTAGAGCTCTGCCTCACTGCTGGTCCCATGCTTAGAGTGCCCCAAGTCCCACAGTATGGGTAAATGTGCATTCTCATCTGCAGCCCCTTTCCTTTGGAACAACCTGCCCTCTACTTACCGCCACTGACTCTCAGGACTCTTCCACTTTCTCCTTTGATCTCACTTTCTGTCCTCCACTGACTTCTGCCCTCCCAACTTATTATCATGCCTCTACTTCCTTCCCTCTTATTCCTTCTTGGTCCATACCACACAACGATGCACCTTTTCCTTTACTCATCTCAGATCATGCCTAATTTGTATTACAACGGCTACTACTGTACCTGCTATTGTCATAAATACACAGTATTTATCCATTACGCCTGCAAGTTTATATATATCTTCATATAAATATCTGTATATTTTATTACTGTCTATGTATGCCTTGTCCCAGCCTCCTTTGTCCTGCTTTTATTCCTGTGCCATCTCAATGGCCCAGGTCATGCCTGAAAATGGTTCTCAGACCCAGCACCTACTAGGTAAACAAATGAATGAATACCATAAATAAATGGGAACCACTGGGCATCAGGATAGTAACAATCCTGTATACCTGTGGGGTGATTGTAGGATGGAGTAGGACTGGAGAACAGGTAAATTAAGAACCTGGACCTGTGAGATAATTGGGGAGGCCCCAATGGAGACTGTTGCCCAGGAGGGCTCTTTGGTGGGAGTAACTCCCAGGATAAATTTTGCCTGGTGCTGTCGCTGGCCTGTGCAGTAATCAGCATCAACAACGTAAACTGTCACATCAGCCTGGTGAACCCTTTCTCCACACCTCGTGAGTGTCAACCCTAAACAGGTTTGGTGGCATCTGCAAAAGACTAACCTTCCCATTCAGTTCTTCTGTAATTTCACTTAGCGAAGACATTGAAGAGCTCTCCTCTAGTACTGGAGTCCACCGCCGTACCTTTAACCAACTGTTGAAAGCTGTAGGAGAGTCCTATCTTCTCCCCAGATGTATATAGAGCAACCCTTTGGCAAAGCCACCCATCCATGCTGAGGACCCTCCCCATCATGAAATTTCCTGCACTACCCCTACCCTGTCCCTCCCCTGAGGTCATTTGTCCACAGGTGGACAAATGACATCTAGCTCCCTCCCATCCCCTGCTGCCTAATGATCCACTGTATCTGCTCCATCCCTCCAAGCCAAAGTACCTCCTCAGGTATTTCACCTCCCTCTCCTTTACACCCACCCTGCTCATAGTCTATCCCCCTAATTAAGTCCCCCCAGCAGTTGCTTCCTCACTCAGCGGGGCCTAAATCCCTCTCCTTGTACTGCAGAAATGGTCCATGGACAGTGCTTTCCATGGGAAGGTTTCTCCAAGATCCAAAAGAGTGGTTCAAGCTGCAGGAGAGTGGTTGGCTGGTGAGCCCATTCAGATGCAGAAGTGGTTGTCATAAAAGCAGGTGGACTGAAACTCTGACAACAAACTGGCAGAGGGGCGGAAAATGCAAACCTCATAGGAAAGAGCACAGGAGGGCTACAATAGATCATTTACTGGAGAGTCTCAGGTCAGACACACAGCTGGAAGAGAACATAGAGAACAAGCAGGCATCAGAAAATGATGCATAGGGGCAAAGGACAGTTAAAGTTTCATGAGGCATGCATGGGAGCTACGAATGCCAATGCTGGGGGTGCAAAGGCCATCTTAGGTAGGTGGACACTGACTTGTGGGTAGAGTGCACAACACACAGGATCCCTGCATCCCTGCATGCTGGACGGAACGGGATGTGTACCATGGGACATAGCCCACTGTAGCACAGTAGCTGAGAGGGGCACAGACACTGTGGACACAGAACTTGAATGTGACCATGGTGCACAGCACAGCCAGGCTTACTGGGCTGGCCGGGCAGACAGTGGCAGTACAGTACTGGTACCGACCACCCACAGACAATGTAGCTACTGCAGGTGTGGCCTACAGGAGTGTGGATGTGCAAACAAGTGCAATCCACCAATGCCTGAACTGGAACCAAAACCGGTCATGTTGCACAGTCCTCTGGCACAATGGGAGGACAGCGTGGAAGCCATGGAGGCCAGGGTGCTCAGCTGCAACCCCAACAACATGGACAATCTGTGAGGGTACCATTCAGGAAGGAAAGTCAAGCTAAATGTGAATGGCTACTCAAGGTCCATGAATAGACCTGCAATGAGACAGTGTACTTTTTAACATATCATATTTTTCACCTGCTCACGCACACACCCAGCTTGGGGCATCCAGCAACCAGCTCCACCCACCTGGAGAGCTAGGTAGCTCAAACACCCAGAAGGATCAGGGATGGCCATCATGCCATTTTACTAGGCTCCCTCTGCACCTCTACCAGCTAGGACAGCCCCAAGACCACTCCCTCAGCAAGAACTCCCACCAAAGTCCTCCCAGGTGGCTCAGAGACAGCCATCAAACTGCCAGCCCAGCCATTTCCTTCTCGGACATTCTAGTAGCACGGATGCATGACATCCAGAAGCAATGTACCAACATCTGCGTGCTCCCATCTAGTATCACTGACACTACAGTGCCCTGAGCATCCCAGAGGCTGCTACAGCACACTGAAAGTCCCCAGCCCACTCCAGGACTGGGAAAGCAGTCTGTGGATCTTGATCCCAGTCCTCATGCCCGACCCCGATGGCCCACGCCAATCCTGAACCTGCGTCACCAGCGTGAAACATGATAGCATCCATGCGCCCAAACCTCTGCTTCCCGGGGACAGCATGAGACAGTGTACTTGATTGCTGCCAGCACCATAAGTCCAGAATCCTGCCTCGAGCCAGGCCATCACACTGCTCAGGATGGCAAGCACCACTAAAAAAAGAGTGAGCACAGTCATACTCTGGGTGACAGATACACCACAAACTACGTGTTGGCAGCATCAAGTAGAGGCACACAGCACGTGGCTAGACCATGCTACTGCAGGTGAGCACTGCAGCCACTGAGCTGTGGCAACAGTTGCCAACAGGGCCCTGCTGCAGATTATGAACAGGACCCTGCAGGACCTCTGGGAACCAGTGACACGGGCCGACCCACTATCCCCAAACAGCTACAGACCAGTGACTGGACATGGTACAACAGAATCACTGGCAGCACCACCTAGGTCCTTCTACTCACACAGAGGACAACATCAGGGACCTAGAGCACCTTCTGGATGATGGATGGTACATTCAAGACTGTGCCACCGTGTTCACTCATTGTACACAATCCATGCACCATGGGGATGGGCCTAACAACTCATATATCATTGATGTATACACTGATGACGACAAAAGAGCCTGCAATGTTGCACCTTGTTCAGGGCTGAATAAATATGCAGTATTCAGTCCTGCACCCTCAAACACCTAGAATCATCATGACTTTGAGCAGTCTGTGATCAATGCCTGTAAGATGGAATTTCCACAGGCAAACAGGACACCATCCACTTTGGGCAGATTGGTGGTGGAAGGGCCAGAGCTTTAACCTTACCCTATACAGAGTGACACAGACTTCAGCCTGAAGATCCATGAACTGCGTGGCCTAAGCCCATCTCCTGGAACGGGACATTCCCAGCAGCATTCAGCCTCCACAAGTCAACCATTCGCCCAATGCCACCACACTTCTATTATTTGACAGACAGTACTGGGCAGGATATGGCTGTACAGTAAGAGTGACCAAAATGCCCACGAGATACGACCCCATATTCCCACTCGGCTGTGGTTTGGTTGCAGATCTCAATGGTAGTATGCATGGACCCAATACAAATCGAGACCTGGCACTGCCATCTCATGCCCTGCGGAAGGTGCATGTAGGGGTCATGACAATGCTAGCAGAACTCCACGGGAACTGCAATGGACCTATGTCACCAGGAAGGCATTGTTGTGGACTGCATAGACCCACCAAAAAGAGCTAGGGTGGATAAGGATAGTAATAGCATCCAGGACAAGACAAGCTACAAGTTCCTCTGGCATAACAACACCACCCTGGGGTTTCCATGGTGACTTGGCATCGACAGTTGTACACTCACAGTACACATCATGCACACCAGGTTGCCACTGTATTTCTGTTGAATAAAGTTTCACCAAATTCCATGCCCCAACCTGGTGGTGATGTCTCATCTAGCAAGTGTGCCAAGCAGCCCACTGCACACTGCCACATCTGCACTGAGTGCTGGCATATGCGCACCAGGTCTGAAGCGTGTGAGTGCCCTGTTGCTTCCAGCTGTGTGCAACTGTGTGGTAACAGCATTCCCACAATGGGCCTTATGGAACTCCCAACACACTAGCAGCTAAGACCACACAGTGAGCTCCTGGCCAGCCCAAACACCTCCAATTTTTTTTGTGGTTACTGCAGGCCCACAGGGGCCTAGCATGCAGCCACATGCAGCACACATGCATGGAGGGGCATGCTGCTCTGTGTCTAGCATCACAGTGGTGTTGCTGTGGACCATTTCCTGGTGCAGCCATGCCTCTCAATGTGCTGCTCTGCTGTGTGCAGTGTCATGCATGCACGACCAACAGGCATGGCCAATTCCTTCATCACTGCCCAGTTGTCTGGCTGTCAGCTGAAACAATCATGCATAGGGGATGCGGACAATCCATGCTGTGGGATGACTGGTCAACATACTGGGGCATGCACAGCTATTGTTTCATCCCTGTCTCATGGATGGTGGACAGTCATCCTTCTAGGGGTCCGTGATCGGTCAGTGTGTGTCTCAGGAGAATTTTCCCTGGGGTGGTGTTTTTCACCTTGTCCATGCTGTTCAGTAGTGTCTCGATTACTGGGATTCGTTGGCATAGGTTGAGATTGGGTGCTTCATGTGTTTGAAGAAAGCCACTCAACAGCACAACATCAAACTCCTCTGGCTGACAGTGTGTCAGGCTGTCTAAGTCAAGCCACCACTGTGTGTTGGGCTGCTGAGGCTGTTGGGTTGTTGTCAGCAGGATGCAACATGTCAGACTAATAAGTTGGGATTATAAAGGGTACTAGCAGGCAGAACTTATATTACAAACAGGTGGTCAGTGGTGGGATGGGCAACTGGTATCTGGGCAGATGGGTAGTTTGGGTGGGTCAGCTGCAGAAAAGTTGCCATCTAGAGAGCTGGTCAAGCTCTGGATGGTGCTGTTTGGTGAGACTGGGAGGTTGGTCCAGCTGCAGGGAGATGGTCTACTGAGGTGGGAGGCACATCAGGAGGTTCCATCGGGGGGATCATGACTGAGGAGCAGGAAGGATGGCATGGGAGCCAGCAGCAACAGGGTGGATTATAGTTGATAGGGAGAGCTGGTTTGAGGCTTGTAGGGTGGACTAGCGGCAGACAAAGTACACAACTTGGGAAGATCTATTGGGATGTTGATATAGTTTGTCAGCTGGTGGTCATCTGGGCGGGGGTGTTCAGATGTGGTGAACAGGTACAGGCCCAAAAGGGCTGTGCCAGGAACCCTCTTGAAGTCCATACTAAATTTAGTATTAAGCATTCATTAATACTTCAAAGCTAATTTGATCATTTTTATCTTTAATAAATGCAAAAAATACAACTGCTAAGATACTAAATTCTAAAGTATTCAGCAGACTAGTTGTTCAAAGTATTATTACTAAATGAGGATTAGAAATAGATCGCAATGCTCTTAAAGTACAATTTTTTAATACAACTGAATCATGAATGAAGATTACAGTCAACAGAGTAGTTTTGGTTTAAATAGCCAATCAGCTGGGTACATTACTGTGCATTACAGTTCTACTAACCGAGACAGATAAAACAACAGCAACATAATAATTTAGAAGGTAAACAATCATAAAAATGTGGGTTTTACCTGGAAATAATATGGTGCAAAACAAGTTGGCATGTCCCTTTATTAAAGTCCTTCTAAACATACTTTTCCCAGGCCTACTCAGTAAAGGCCTACATTTCCCAACTCTCTTCCCTGTCTGTGTCCGGTCTGATGAAACTGCAGTCTCTGTAGTCTCATTTTGAACATCTGAGGTTTCCTACAGCTAAGATTTATGTTAAGTAAGCTTATGTATAAAAAAGTACATCTTTTAACTCCTAAAATGTTAAATACAATAAAGGAATTATCACTCAGATGTTTGTTTTTCAAAATGAAATGCAGACCAAATTTCATCTTCAATGTTTTATCTTGAAAACATTTTCTCTTCTCTAACTCTGGCTAAACTTTAAAAATACACTTATTTTTCTAACAACCCCATAAAGCGTTTAGGATACATTGTGCCTCCAGTTACTTGTTATTTGGAATATTTGATGATTTAATTGCTAAAGTAGTGTTGGTGAGGCAGAATGAACAGGAAGATACCGGAACAATTTCAGAATGCATGAAAAATTACAACTTTTTAATTTGAGAAAATCTGGGTACCTAAAGGAAGAAATTTTACACGAATTTAGTGTGTTTATGGGGAACTGTTTTTTTCGTTTAATATTTCTCTTTAACAGTTGCATGTGTTAATCCATTTGTAATCTGAGGATCAGTGTATTTTCTTCTTTACTGAAGCACATTAATTTATTTATGTTTATTTTATTTCATTTTGTTGACCTAAGTGCACTAGACAGATTCTTGCCTATTTTGGAAACACGACCTGGAGGAGAGAATACAAATAGCTCCATGACCTTAATTGAATTAAGCTGTTGGTGGTATTTTTAGTGAATTGAAGTTAAGTGCTAACCCGGGCACTGGAAAAATTTCCTGCTTTTCACAGTATGGCATCTTAACATCCACTGAACTACCAAAACAGGCAGATGGGACCTTTGGTTTAATGTCTCACCTGAAGACAGTGCCTCAGGTGCAGCCATCCCCTCATGCTGCACTATAGCATCAGGACTGGGATATTAACATAAGTGCCTGAGTATGGGAATAGAACCCCTGCCTTCTGATCTCTCAGCCTCGGGAGGCAAGTGTGCCTGCTGAGCAACTATTTTACAAAATGCAATATGTTAGTGTCCACTAATTTTAAATACTCGTTGAGTATGGGGTCCATGGTTGAGGAAGGGAGTGACGTTGGAGTCTGGGTGTAGGGAGGTTCTGGGTGGACAGTGGGTGTGTAGCTTTTGGAAGGGTGTCCAGCTCTGGGAGGTTACTCAACCTGCAGGGGAGGAAGGCTGCTGCTCTGTGGGTGGGAATGAACCCAGGAATTCTAGCTACAGGAAGGATTGTCTGCTGGGGAGGCTAGTCCAGGGCAGAGAGTGAGCCAGCAGGAGACCCAGTGGCAGTGGGGTGGGGTGAACTAGTTCAGGTTGGAAGTGAGTCTAGCTGCAGGGTGGGTGTTTGGATGGTGAGGCTGGTATGACTACAGGTGGATCTAACACCATGGGTTGAGTGGTTACGTGGGGAACTGCTGGTCAGGCTTGGAGGACAACTTAGATATGTGGTATGTTTAGGTGGAGGTTTGGGTGCTCCAGCTACATGGAGGTTGTATAGAATGTAGTTGGAGGCTGGTCAGATGTAGGAGGTGGCTGGCTGGGTATAAAAGTACTACTAACCCCATCCCACATCTGCATATATAGAGAGTACTACTAACCCCATCCTACATCTGCATATATAGAGAGTACTACTAACCATCCTACCTCTGCATATATAGAGAGTACCACTTACCCCATCCCAACTCTGCATATATAGATAGTACTACTAACCCCATCACATCTGCACTATGTAGAGAGTACTACTAACCCCATCCCACCTCTGCATATATAGTGAGTCAACTAACCCATCCACCTCTGCATATATAGTGAGAGTACACTACCTCATCCCACCTCTGCATATATATTAGAGTACTACTGCTCCATCCCCCTCAGCATATGTATAGAAGTACTACTATCTCCATCCCACCTCTGCATATAGAGAGTACTATAACTCCATCCCACCTCTCTGCATATAGAGTACTACCCAACCACATCCCACCTCTGCTATATATAGAGAGTACTACTAAACCCCATCCCCCTCTGCATATAATGAGTACTACTAACCCCATCCCTCTGCTCTGCATATATTTAGGGTACTACTAACCCCATCCCCTCTGCATATATTTAGGGTACTACTAACCCACCCAACCCTCTGCATTTATAGAGGAGTGCTACTAACCCCATCCACCTCTGCATATATAGAAAGTACTACTAACCCCCATCCCCACCTCTGCATATGGAAGAGTACTACTAACTGTCCACCTCTGCATATATAGAGTACTACTAACCCCATCCCACCTCTGCATATATAGAGAGTACTACTAACCCCATCCTACCTCTGCATATATAGAGAGTACTACTAACCCCATCCCACCTCTGTCTTTATATATAGAATATTACTAACCCCATCCCACCTCTGCATATAT
This sequence comes from Neoceratodus forsteri, assembly GCA_016271365.2. Taxonomy (NCBI): domain Eukaryota; kingdom Metazoa; phylum Chordata; order Ceratodontiformes; family Ceratodontidae; genus Neoceratodus; species Neoceratodus forsteri. The sequence goes on from CM028129.1 coordinate 7,987,418, forward strand.
AGAGAGTACTACTAACCTCATCCCACCTCTGCATTTAGAGAGTACTACTAACCCCATCCCACCTCTGCATATGTAGAGAGTACTGCAAACCCCATCCCACCTCTGCATTTATAGAGAGTACTACTAACCCTATCCCACCTCTGCATATATAGAGAGTTCCTCTAACCCCATCCCACCTCTGCATATAGAGAGTACTACTAACCCCATCCCACCTCTGCATATATAGAGAGTACTACTAATCCCATTCCACCTCTGCATATATAGAGACTATTACTAACCCCATCCCTCCTCTGTATATAGAGAGTACTTCTAACCCCATCCCACCTCTGCTTATATATAGAGAGTACTACTAACCCCATTCCACCTCTGCATATATAGAGACTATTACTAACCCCATTCCACCTCTGCATATAGAGAGATACTACTAACCCCATCCCACCTTTGCATATAGAGTACTACTAACCCCATCCCACCTCTGCATATATAGAGAGTACTACTAACCCCATCCCACCCCTGCATATATAGAGAGTACTACTAACCCCATCCCACCTCTGCATATATAGAGAGTACATTACTAACCCATCCCACCTCTGCATATAGAGAGTACTACTAACCCCATCCCACCTCTGCATATTTAGAGAGTACTACTAACCCCATCCCACCTCTGCATATATAGAGAGTACTACTAACCCCATCCCACTTCTGCATAATAGAGAGTACTACTAACCCCTCCCACCTCTGCATATAGAGAGTACTACTAACTCATCCCACCTCTGCATATATTTTGAGTACTACTAACCCCATCCCACCTCTGCATATATATAGAGTATTACTAACCCATCCCACCTCTGCATATATAGAGTGTACTTCTAACCCCTCCCACTTCTGCATATATAGAGAGTACTACTTACCCCATCTCACCTCTGCATATAGAGAGTATTACTAACCCCATCCCACCTCTGCATATGGAGCAATCTCAACTGCCAGAGACAAAGATGTCAGTCAAGTGTCTGCCTTTCCACACCTAGTCCCTCTCCACATGATGAGCTCCAAGTTGGTCAGATCATTGCTGGCATTGAGATGCAATGAGTTGGTCACCTGGGAGATGGTGCCAATACCCCTTACCACCTCTCTGAATGAGAGAAGTCCCCCACAATCAAGCTTTATTCTTTTCCCTTCTCACCACTTTTCTGCTGATCATCCTTCTGTTGACTTGCCTTAACAGTTGCTCTTCTCCCAAGACAGGACTAGAGAACACTAGGCCCGGCCAGATTTTTCATCAGCTTCTCCTGTCTTCTCTTCAGAACACACCACCAGTCCAGCCTGCATCAAGCAAAGTCAAGAAGATGCACTGCATGTTACTCACAGCTCGGCCCCAAATGAGTCTGTTCTTTCTCTGGTAGACCATACTTTAAGTTCTCCCACAGTTCAACTGAGGCTTGAGAAAAGCAGCACATAGTCCTACTCTACCACCACGACAGTGAACGGGATGCCACAACATGCTCAGCACTGTACAGATGACACAGCACACAGTCCTACTCTACCACCACAACAGTGAACGGGACACCACAACATGCTCAGCACTGTACAGATGCAGCACATAGTCCTACCCTACAACCACGACAGTGAACGGGACACCACAACTTGCTCAGCACTGTACAGATGCAGCACATAGTCCTACCCTACCACCACGACAGTGAACGGGACACCACAACTTGCTCAGCACTGTACAGATGACACAGCACATAGTCCTACTCTACCACCACGACAGTGAACGGGACGCCACAACTTGCTCAGCACTGTACAGATGACACAGCACATAGTCCTACTCTACCACCATGACAGTGAACGGGACAACACAACGTGCTTGGCACTGTACAGATGCAGCACATAGTCCTACTCTACCACCACGACAGTGAACGGGACAACACAACTTGCTCAGCACTGTACAGATGACACAGCACACAGTCCTACTCTGCCACCATGACAGTGAACGGGATGCCACAACTTGCTCAGCACTGTACAGATGACACAGCACATAGTCCTACTCTACCACCACGACAGTGAACGGGACACCACAACGTGATCGGCACTGTACAGATGCAGCACATAGTCCTACCCTACCACCACAACAATGAACGGGACACCACAACTTGCTCAGCACTGTACAGATGACACAGCACACAGTCCTACTCTACCACAACAGTGAACAGGACACCACAACTTGCTCAGCACTGTACAGATGCAGCACATAGTCCTACTCTACCACTACGACAGTGAACAGGACACCACAATGTGCTCAGCACTGTACAGATGACACAGCACACAGTCCTACTCTACCACCACGACAGTGAACGGGACACCACAACGTGCTCAGCACTGTACAAATGACACAGCAGACAGTCCTACTCTACCACCACAACAGTGAACGGGACACCACAATGTGCTCAGCGCTATATAGATGACACAGCACAGCAGCGTGCTCACTATTCTGTCTCACTAGGCTTCTCCCGCTCTCTGTTGATGATGTCTCTATCGCCCCTAGCCAGCAATGGTCCGAAGCATGCTTGTTGTGTTACAGCTAGCTCCAGACACCATGGAGACTGCCGAGACACTCAGTGCCTTAGCAGCTAAGCCTGAGCCAACCTGAAAATAAAATACAAGAATTTGAAAATTTCTGAGATAATTTTTTTTGGGGGGGTCTGAACACCCCCTGCTTACACCCTTGCAATCCACAACTGTTTAGACACATGCAATCCTTACACTAAAAGGCACTCCTCCCAGTCCAACCAGCTCCCCTGCCTGCCCCAACACACAATGAACACCAACTGCTACCCCTCCCACTTCCTTTGCAAGGATCTCTCACTCTCAAGCAGTCATTCCTGTATAAATAGCAGAGTTGGGGGTCCGGGGCTGCTGTCAGACCTATTGCTGTAATGGAGTTCAAGCCTGCCTGAATACAACAGGACAGCAAAACTGAGTCCCCTTAATCCCTACAGATGGAGGACTGCTGCAAAGATGATTTCTATAGCCACTCAGGCACCACCAGGGATTTAAAACAAGAGCTGGACTTTGGCAGGCAGTCTGCCATCCACCTCCTCTTCCTCCTACTCTGATTGCTTGTAGCACTTGCCCAGCTCCTCCTCTGTTACCAGTGCCCATCAGTGGTCAATAGTGTCGATGGGTGCCCCGCATTGGAGTGCTCAAGCAAGCTCCTTGACTTGCTACTAACCCCCACAACCGATACTCTTTTTTTACTTCCTTCTATGTCTGATTGCATTTGCCTGTTTCCAAACACCCAATACACTTTTTTCCTAGTGTCTTCTTAGACACAGAATATTAAATATATCAAAATAAAAGATAATTGCTTTGAGGAAGATAAAAGCCTTTATTATGGCTTGGCTTCAATGTATGGTTGGAGAACGCTGAAATCTCATTTTGATTGTTTTACTTCCTTATTGCTATTTTATATTTTCAGGTTAAATCAAATATAATAAAATATAATTTTTTTTGAGAAGATAAAAGCTTTTATTATGGCTTGTTTTGGATTGATCCATGCACACACTGAAGTGTTGAAGCAGTGAGATCAATACGATTTTGGTAGCCTTGCACCATTCCACTGACCTTAGAAATATGTATCACAATGGTTGTATAATTGTAGGTCTATATTTAGATGGCTTTAATTCATTATAATTACACACTAGGAAGAATGGTCTTAATTAGTGCATTTGAGGTTTCATAATTTGACCTTTTGTAATTTTAATGACCTCCCAATCCTGCAGTCATCAATTTGTTTTATCTAAACATTTCTTTGCTCAGTTCATCAATACTCTGATAAGATTTAGAATAAAATTATTTTAGAACAAAAACTGTAAAAACTTTGGGTTTGATTTTGCACAAACATTAACTTCTCTCTGAGTTGAAAATGCAGAGGAGATTAGTTGAACATACTTTTGTATTTCTCCAAATTTTTACTCTAGAAATTTGTAAAAAAATATGAACAAATAACACTCGACCATTTGCACTGGTTTTGACCTCCCATAAAGGGAATGGCTTAAAACTTATTTAGGAGTCAATCAAGAGTTATCCCAAGGTCAAGATTTAGTAAACTATACATTTAATGCATTTTAATAGTAGAAGTTGTAAATGAGAACATATTGTAATAAAAGAAAATAATCAGTGGTACAGCACAGATGCCTAAAAGTTATCAAACCATTTGCTTCTAACAGTTTCACAGACAGCCAAGTCTTCTTTTTGTGTGTGAGCATTGTTTTCTTTTGTGTATTCCTTCTTCCCCCTATCTAGTCAGTGACAGTTTCACATATACTGTAGATATTGCTGGTGAATAATTATTAAAATTAATCTGCTGCTTTTTTCCTGAAAGGACTTAACATGATCCCATCCTGAAAAGATCTAATGTGCCCCCAATAAGAAGATCATTTTGTTTCAAGATTTTTTTTGTTCATATTAAGAACTACAGAATTCCATTGATGTGCTCTACATTGCTAGAATGACTTCAGCATCTGCTATTAAATTTGGCTTGACAAGATAGAAACCATATGTTCTGGTAGCATAGTGGTTTCAGAAACCAGGCTGTCAGACATACAATAAAAGTTATACCAAACAAATGTAAATATCTCTGAAAGTATAAGAGTTACTCATGACCCATTTGCATGAAAGTTGTTCAGAACAATAGTACCTTTCAAATAAGCCCATTTATTTAGCTGCATTAATTATATTTTTTAAACCTGAATTTTCATTTTTCTTCACAATTTTCACCTTTCAGATGGCTATATTTAAAAAATTCTAATAAATGCAGATTAGTGACTACCCTCATTTGAAAGGTCATTTTATCCTGAACAACTTTCATGTTGCTTGTATATTGTTAACTTGTGTACTTTCCAAAATATTTACATGTGCTTGGCATGACTCATACTGTGTTCACTCAGAGAGAAAAAAATGAAGTTGTTCGGAATTCCATATTTTACAAAATATAAAGAATTCAGATCAGTGACTACCCTTTGCCCTAAATAACTTTCACACTGGTTGTTTTTGTGCACCTTAAATAGTTTTAAAGATATTAAGATTTGTTTGGAAGGTGTGCACATTTGTTCTCAGAGAAAAGCAGCTTTGGGTTCTGTGTCCATCATTCTAAACAGAAAGAAGGGAGTATTTTTTAACTGCCATAGGGATTTGCAGTGTTATGGAAGGATACACTGAAAACTACTAAAAATGTGTTCCACAGAACCTCCTTTTCGAGCTAATCTGATATGGCTGTAGGCTCCACCCACAGCCATAAACAGGGGGAAAGTAAGCTTCTTTGCAGCAAATGATTGTCCTTTACTGCTGCTACCACCGCCACTACTAGTACTGGGAATAGAACAAGTGGGTTGGTGAACAGATGTACTAGAAGAAGTTTCTTGTTTTTATTCAGCGCATTAGGTGCTTTAGAAAATGGAATTAAATGTTTTGGTTTAACGATACGACCAGAACTTGTTCGCTTCACTCCGAACAACACTTTTCCTGTTGGTGGAGCACAAGGACTATTGGCGTTGTCCTCATCACTGCTGCTGCTGATAGGACCTTTATGTGTTCTTTTGCTCATGGTGAGGTGATAAAATGGTGGTGACACTGGATAAATTCACAGAGCTACAGACCCAAATATTGACAAGACCAATCATTTTTCAATGGTCACAATGGCAAAGACAGACAACGTAACTGACCCTTTGTACCACTGTAATTTCTTTTTTTTTAATAATAGGAACTTTATTTATGATGCACCTTTCAAAAAAACAAGGCACTGTTACAGTAAAAGATAAAAGAAGATACTATAAAAGAAGTTAAAATACAAATTACTAAAATTCAAACTTCATTTAAATCAGACGGGGTAGGCTTGGTGCCATAAATATGTCATTAAGGCTGGTTTAAATCCCTCCAAGGTCACGCACTCCTAATGCTGATGGGGTAGAGAATTCCAAAGGGTTGGGGCCACATACATAAATGCATGGGCCCCTGATGGTTTAAGGGATACCCTTGGGATCACTAGCAACCCCTCATCGGCTGAGCAGAGTTATCGCTTGGGGCAGTAAGAAACCAGAAGCTCTTTCAGGTATTCTGGGCCCTGTTTGTGTAGGGCTTTATAAGTCAGCTGTCTGACTTTAAAGGTGATCCACCACTGACCTGGCAGCCAGTGCAGTTCGCACAGCACCGGAGAGATGTGACAAGTCCGGGGAGTTCCCGTCAACAACCGGGCTGCAGCATTCTGCACCAGCTGCAAGCGGTGGATATCAACCCCAGGTAGCCCTAGATACAGGGAGTTGCAATCATCAAGGTGCGAGGTCACAAAGGCATGGACCAATGAAAGAAGATCGCCGGACAGAACCAGATTCTTGACCCTGGAGATGTTCCTCAGATGATAAAAACAGGATTTGATGACTGCCGACACCTGAGATCGCAGTGTCAGCCCATCGTCAAAGATCACCCCCAGGTCTCGCACCCATTCAGAGGCAACTAGCTGGGAGCCTCCCTGGAAAAGTCCTGAGGGCATACCCGCTCCTGACTCCTTCTATCCGGCGACCAGGGTTCACGACCATCACCTCAGTCTTTTCCGACTCTATCCTAGTCAGGTGCAAAAGACAGGTAGAGCTGGGTATCATCAGCATTGAAGTGAAATCTCAGCCATACCATCTTACAATGTCTCTGAGGGGCAGTATATACACTGCAAACAACATGGGGGACAATATAGAACCCTGAGGAACCCCACATGACAGCAAGACTGGGTCAGAGGAATAAATCCCTGACACCACCCTCTGAGTTCTGTCAGTGAGGAAAGATTTAAACCACCTGAGGTCTGTGCCAGACAAGCCACAGATGGACCTCAAGTGTTCAAGAAGCACCCCATGGTCCACCGTGTCAAACACTAAAGAGAGAGCAAGAAGAACCAAGATGGAATGGTTTTTCCGATCTCTCACCATCAGGAGATCATTGAGCACCCAAGCCAGTGCAGTCTCGGTACTATGCCTTTTTCAGAAACCGGGTTGGAGAGGTTTGTAGATGTCATAAATGGTCAAATGGTTCTCCAGTTGTACAGCCAGTACTTTCTCAATCACCTTCCCCAAAAAGGAAAGGTTAGAGATAGATCTGTAGACAGCCTGGCAGCCTGGGTCCAGTGAAGCTTTTTTCAAGAGGGGTGTCACCACCGCCTCCTTCAGGGAGCTAGGAAACTCACCTGACTCAACGGAGCACCAGACTATCCATGCTAGGACCAGGCTGATGATATCACAACAACCCATAATCAGGGTAGTTGGGCCCAGATCTAAACTACAGCATATAGGGCATATACCCTGGACAATCCACATAACATAGATGAACTCCGTCCAGTCTAAAGTATTCCAGGAAAAGTGAGGGAAGGTGACCAGGCACCAATCAGTAGCATCTCCCATAGAGTGTGCTGGTTGGAGCCCCGCCCTGATGTCAGCCACCTAACCCGCAAAGAATCAAGCAAGCTCATCACACTCCACTTGTGAAAAGACTCTGCAGTTCAAAAGAGCTGAGTCAGTTGGTTTTGGGCAGCTGCAGTCTCCCCAGACAGGACCTCTACCTTCTTTCGGGAGATTGTAGATTGATAGACTTGATAATATTCCATCAATCTAAGATGGTCATCCTCCAGGGTGGACTTCTGCCAGCAATGCTCTAACCTTTGTCCTAGTCACCACATCTCCCTCAAGGTCCCATCAAGCCAAGGGAACCAAGGGTGAAGGGAGAGAGGATGAACATGGACAGGAGCAATAAAATCCAGAGCTGAGGAAATGGCCTTATTGTAGGTCAGTACCAAGACTTCTGGACTACTTGCCTCAGGAAGCACCGATAGGTCAAGTACTGCCGGCAGGCCTTCAGAGCTTACATCTTGTAAAGGGCAGTACCTGACCATCTCCACAGGGATAGGCCTTTGAAGGGGGGCACAAAAACTGAACCCCACGGTGTAATGGTTGGACCATCTGGCAGGTTGTACCCCCAAGTCGAAGGTTTTGATCCCCAGGAAGAAGACTAGGTCAAAAGAGTGACCATATTTGTGAGTAGCAGAGGTAACAATCTGTGTAAGGCCCAGTGATGTCATTAACTGGAGGAAGTGTTGATCAAATTGCGAGAGTTCATCATTGACCCAGGCGTTAAAGAGGCCAAGGACCATCACCCTGGGTGACTGAAACACATAGATCATGAAGTCCGCTACTTTCTGAAGGAAATGCTTCTCAGCCCCGGGTAGACGGTAGATGAGGGCAATCCTACAACCTACACCTGCTACTACAGTGCACTCAAATGACCCAGCTTCCTCAACTGGTACACCCATGAGGTCCAGTTCGGTCTTGAAACAGAGCGCAACTCCCTCCATGGTCCAGTCTCAGGCGGTGTATCACCGAGTACCCGGCTGGAATCGTGGCCTTCAATGTGGGGCTGGATGGCATTTTCATCCAGCTATGTCTCTGTGATGCAAGCCAGATCACCTGTCCCAACAAGATCTGCAATAACTGCAGTCTTGTTTTTAATGGATCTGGCATTGCGTAGCATAATGTCTTCAGGTTGGATGAGCCTCCGGGGCCACTTGAGCTACCTGCCCACCAATATTGGTGGTGCCCTTTGGTATGGAAAGCAGACACAGGAGCCCACATTCCAGGTTCCATTTCACCCCAGGGCATTTTCTGGGCCTAACAACCCCAATGCAGTGGCCCCGCTTATTCATCCTCCATCATTTTCACCCCCCAGCCCCTTCCCAGCGGTCACACTGAGAAAGATGAACAGGGAAACTGACACTTTTCATGGTTACACTGGGCAAGACAGACAATGTAACTGATGCTTTGCACCACGGTAATTTCATATTTTTAATGGTCACACTGGGCAAGTTGAACAAGGGATCTGCCTGACACTCTGCACCACTACTTTTTTTTAATACACTCACTGAGCAAGATGAACAATCTCTGCATTGGGCAGACTGGATGGGCCTTGTGGTCCTTATCTGCCGTCAGCTTCTATGTTTCTATTGTGTCTCCGTACCACTTTTCCTTCTTCTCCTTATTTGGGTCTTCTCACTAGTTTGTTTTTGAGTTCCTCTGCAGCCCCAGGGTAGCAGGCACAATCTCACAGTCACACACACACCCCCGGACCCTGGCCCTGCCTTCCCAGTTCACACACTTCACTTCAGTTAGGTTTCTTTCTCTTTTTCTAAATATCTTAGTCTTCAGCTTTCAGTTTTTATCTTGATTTATTTTCCTTATATTGTTCAGAGAGTTTTTTCTTAACCCTACTCCATCACCACAACAGTCACAATGAATCAGTCCCCTTCCCACATGTTCCCAACCCCAATTCAATAGTACTGTCACTGCACTTTTCCTTTCTTTTTTTGTTTTTTTTATCAATGTTAACTTTCAAATCTTGCAGTTCTTTATCTGGACAGTGAGCAAGACTGGCCTCCAAATGTCTTCAGCTGTCCTCCTCTACACTACCCACTATCTCTCCTTCCCCCAACTTTACCGCATTCACTGCTGCATTAGTTTATCTACTAAGGCAGGTGTAATGTTTTTTCAAATCAAAGGTCTCATTTTTGAGTTTGCACATGCGCGTCAAACTCCTTGGGAAAGCAGGCTTTGAGAGGTGTGACACTGTCTGTCCAGTGCAGAGTGCTCTGCAAGGGGCTTGACAGTGTCACACCAATCTCCAGCCAGGCTGGTCCTGACACTCTCTGTCCAGTGCAGAGTGCTCCACAAGGGGCTCAACAGGATCCCACCAATCCTCAGCCAGGCGGGTTCTAATGCTGTTTTGCCTTCAGTGGTCTGCACTTCAAAAGAAAAAGCCATGCCAATCAGGAACCGGCTTTTTCCTTTCATCTTCAGGTCACTGCAGAGCAAACAGCTGACTGCATCCTGACGTCTCCGTGCTGGCTGGGAGAAGGTGCTTTCCTGCCTGCCTCCTCCACGCTGCTGTTTTTCTGACACCGAGTTGCCCACTCTCAGTGTTGGATGTGTTCTCCCCCAACACTTACCTTCTGACCTCGGGGTGCCCAATCCCCAGGTTGGCATTTAATAATTTTTTCCAACACCGAGATGTCCACTCTCAGTGTCAGATGCATCTTCACCCCCATGCACACACATAACCTCTGACCTTGGGGTGCCCAATCCCCAGGTCAGCATTGAGGCCCCCGATACACTGGGATGCCCCCCCCCACATAACCTCCGACCTCGGGGTGCTCAATGCCCGGGTTGGCATTTAATCATTTTTTCCGACACTGAGATGCCCACTCTCAGTATCGGATGTGTCTCCCCCCACCATGTACACACATAACCTCTGACATCAGAGTGCCCAATCCCTGGGTCGGCATTGAAGCCCCCAGTATACTGGCACACTGGGAGCCCGCCCCAGTGTGCCAAAATCCATTGTTTCCCCCTTCCCTGTAAAAAAACAGAAAACAGAACCACATCTTTTGTTTTTAAACATGATGTAACCCCTAGGTGGTGCTATCCCAAGGGCTACTACCCCTGCCTGCTTGGCTAGTAGCAGGTTCAGGGGCATAGGTTCTGTGACGGGTGCCTTCAGCCTGGAGGTCAGGGTTGGTAGTGATCAAACTAACCTGGGCACAGCCCTCCAGGACACTGTAACCCCCCTCTTTCCCTTCTAGTGGTCTGAACAGTACATGAATATCACTTTCACAGTACCCCTTGTACACCATACAAGTACCCACACTGTATGCACATACCACCAGGGCTGATTCCTCTTGCTCGGCCCTGGGGACCCCCTGTAAAACAAGGTTATGCACAGCAAATAGCAACAGTACAGTACTTTTGGCACAAACTGGAACCACAGTCAAGTTAAATTCAGAAAAGTTAAATCTGATTTATTCAGGGGATTTGAACAAGGAAGGGGCGTAATCAGGTTAATTGGCTTAAAGGCTATAACAATCAAACAGTAATGCATGCGCTTTAAGTCCCCACACAGACACACACTCTGGGTACCCAGGTAGGAAGCGGTGGGCTAGCCAGGAACGTTGCAGCTGGTTGAGGCCCTGTGATGGAAGAAAGCAACATGCACAACACACACTACTTGTAATCCGGAGCCGGAGGGCTCAGTTCGTGAAAGAAAAAGCAACAAGACAATCGGATGACAACACTTTAGATTTAGCTGCTGTTGCAGGGAGCTACCCTGATGTTTATTCATGATACCCAATACTAGACACGGGCAGAGTGAAATTGAGACTGCAGGTTGTTGAGCTGAAGTGCCCAGAGAGGCAGGACCCTCACGAATCACCGAGGCATTGTTCCTGTTCAAGTGTTGAGCAAGGGGCTGATCTCCAGGCAGATCTCTCATCGATGGCTTTCTTTGTGCAGCAGGTAGTCAGTCTGGGCCAGTGAGGCAAGGCTCAGGCCTAATGGAGATGATTTTGGATTCAATCCATGGGGCTGGATGCAGCTTCCAGCAAGCAGAATATAATTCACACCACAGTGGGGAACCAAATCATGACCCACTATAAGCACACAACACATTCACATGTAAGGAAATTCCACTGTACCAGGCAAAAGGCTCTCTGGTCACAATCACAGAGTCTCTGCACAATCCGGGAGCTCAGAGGTGGCTGAAAGTCCAGACAGGCCTATCGCATTCAACAAATCTTCGGTCTTCTTCAGGTTAAAGCCTGGTCACAGTCCAATGGTTTAAATAGTCCTCATAACTCGGATTCAGTCCAAATAAACTCTATTTCCCTCTCAGGGGTAGCAGACAGACAGGAAGGCCAAAACTCAGCCCTTTCATAGTTCTCCCATGCAAAACTACACAGAACTGCTGCTCAAAATCACTTGAGCTGTTACTTCTTCACTTCTCAGCTCAAAACTGAAACTAAGTGCAAGCAGCCTGGGAAATTCCCCAAGATCCAAAAGGTTCAGTTGGCTGATCTGTCTGTCAGTCACAACAAGAGCTCCCCTTTCAGTTCATTTAGGCACCAAAAGCCCAAAACTACAATTCCTACAAGTTTTGACTCCACCAAGCCCCTGTAGGCAGGCTCCATTTTAGAGTCCCAAAGTACTGATCAGTCTAATTCGGCAGTCCAGGACCAAGATAGTGGAGATAAACAAAACAGTCCTTGCTGCAAAGAAGGCAGGTTAGACAAACTACATTATCATTATCACTCTAAATGATTTTCAGCAAATAGTTACATCTTTCAACAGAGCTCCCTCTCAGATTAATTATGACTGTAATCCTGGCAGCTCTTAAAGAGACAGTACACAGAGGCTATACAGGCACTCTCTGGCAATACATTTAATCTGCTAAAACACAGAACACCAGCCTGGCAGTGAGCATTTAGGCAAGCTCAAGGAAGACATTTTGGGAACCCCTATTTGTAGGGGGGGTTACACTGAAAAGACAGAAAACGGTCCCTTGTTGTTGCCACCGGCCTCCACCCCTCCCCCAACCCGCACCTCCCTCTATGTACCCAACTTCCCCGCACCCCCCATACATACTTACCTCTGGAGGTCAGAAGCAGTCATCTTCAGTGGACTGGGAACATGTCTGCACTCTTCAAAAGCCAACCGCAAACTGAAGAAATGCTGGTAAGTGTTATAATGGCAGTGAATAGGGGGGTTCCGTTTAGGTTGATGTCTCAGCCATTTTGGGAGTTTTGGTCCCAAAGTTTCAACATGGGGTTCTTGGGACCCCACCTCATGAAAATAGTCACTGTCATTTTGTTTCTCTGTCCCAAAGGTGATTTTGTGGTCACTGCGAATGGCCTTTTGGGAACTCAAGCTCTTTAAATGAGCATGATGCCTGGGGTGGGGTCTAAAAACCAGCAACAGTGGTAAAAAACTCCCAAAAATGACTGCTTTACACGCATACATTGTACAGTTTCTACGCAGGCTCATAACGTCATCAATTTTTAAGATTTTCACTTCAAATTTCCAACACTTGCACTTTTTTATACCCCTTATGAACAGTACAGCTGTCATTTTTTTGTATCCTTCCCAAAATGTGTTTTTGCACTTGTGGTGCAGAATGGCACGGTCGCTGTGCGAAATCAGTTTTCAGGACAGATTAATGAAATTCCAGTGTCACTGTTCATGACAGAAGGTTCCAAAAAGGCCATGTTGAAAATTTGGTGAAAACATTTCAAGAAATGACTGCATTACGAGCATGCATTGCACAGTTTCTATGTACACGTGTAACTTCACCACTTTTTCATATTTTCACTCCAGATTTTCAACATTGCAATTTCTTCACACCTCCTTATGAACAGTACAGGTGTCATTTTCCACATCCTGCCCGAAATGTGTTTTCTCACCTGTGGCGCCAAATGGCACACTCGCTGTGTGAAATCACCTTTTGGGGTTGAGTAACAAAATGATACTGGCACTGTTCATGAAGTGATGTCCCAAAAAAAACCATGTTGAAAATTTGGAGCAAAAATACCAACAAACACCCAGGGCATTAGGGGTTCCAACCATAACACCCACCCTTAGAATGCAAGACAGAGGAATATACAGAGAAAAATATGGGAGGCATGTACAAGAGCAATACCAACAGCGAACTCTCAGCATTGACAAATGCTTGTTTAAATATGTAATAAATGGTGGAGTTGGTTATAATGTGGGCACAAAGCAGTTTGAGCACCCAATCTGCAAACAAGACACAGCAGTTGAGAGCAGGCTGCACCAAGTTGCAAAATACATCTGAAACAAGCAACTGGAAGTGGCAAAATGGTGCCTCTTCCAGTGGCACCATGCAAGGAGAGACTTCTAGCTCCACCCCTCCCACAGCATCACCCAATAGCCAGCACTGACAGACAGTATCAACTCAGCCATAGGCTGCCTAGCCTGTCAGTCTGGCTTAATTTGGCCAATCGTGTTTGTCCTCTAGATGGTCGCAGCACGCTCTCTCCTCCAGACTTGCTCTGCTCACTCCTGCTGTCCAGCAAGTGAGAGCATTCACAGAAGATGCCAGCCACATGACTACAGTGTGGCCACCATGTGACTGTTGGCCAGGCCCCGGGACAGATTATTGATGAGCACTGCATCGCCATCCAGGGGTTGGGGGACTCAGGTACAGTGAAACATTTATGAAGGAATCCCTAGTGTTGTACATTTTGCAATACAGCATAACATATGCCGGTATTTGGGTTTTGGTTTAGCAACCCGAATACCAACATATTTGGGGGTATTTGCGTCTAATATCATTCAACTTGCACAGCCCTACAAATTTCTCATTCTGGAGAAATATTCAGTTGACAGTGGCAGTGGCTATGGAGAGACTCAGTCCCAGATGGTGACTGATAACACAGCAGAAGCAAATTAGCAGCACAGATAATTTCAGATTCAGCGTAAATGTTCTAGACGTGAGAATTGTATATATTCTTCCGGTGCATTTATTTGCAATAAAGTGATTGAGAAATACATCTGTGGAAGGACTTTGTCTGAGAGGGTGAGTAGCACAGGACAGTGAGAACTCTGCTTTAATTACAAGAAAAAGAGCAGTGAGAGAAGAGAGTGAGAGCTGACAAAAAGAGAAGAAACTCTGAATTATACCACTCAATAAGTGAACAGGATAATATAAGATAGATAGCAGCAATCACAGAAATTAGGAATCAGGATCAGGAGAATAGAGGACAGGACAGAGTAAGATACAGAGATGTAGAAACATAGGCACTGATAGCAGAAAAAGACCAACGAGCAATCCAGGCTGCCCATGTTACCTATTTAGCACTTGAGACTACTGTTGCTCCAGGGTCCCGGCCCTTCCCTCCTCACTCATGCTCCACCCCAAATCTGATGCCCTGAGTAACCACTATACCTTCATTCTGTCCCAGCCATGGTTAAACCACTAATGGTTTTTGCACCCACCACCTCGGCTGGCAGCCTGTTCCACGGCTCCACCACCCTTTCTATAAAATAATATTTCCTCACCATTCCTCCTGAACCTGCCTCCTCTTAGCTTTCACTCATGATCATGTGACTGCAAGATGATATTCAAGTTAAATAGCTCACCACAGTGCACCCTGTTAATTCCTTTTAGGAATTTGATGGTCTGTAACACATCTCCCCTCTCCCTTATGGTCTCCAGTGAGTACATGTTCAGTGCCTTGAGACGCTCCTCAGAGGACATTATCTGTTGGTCCTGAATCATTTTTGTTACACTACACTACACTTCCCTGCACCTTCTCAGGTCTATCCCTATCCTTCCTGAGGTGAAGACCCTAGAAGTGGTTGCAGTACTCCTGGTGTGGATTCCCCAAGGATCTATACTGGGAAAGTATCACCTCCCTTTTTCTGCTATCAGCACCCATATCGATACATCCAAGCATCTTATGCCTTGCTATAAGCCTCGTTGCACTGACTCTGTTGCTTTACAGAACCATTGATAATATCATTATTGTTATTATCAATGCTTAACTACAATGTCTCAGTCCTCAGTAGTGGTTCTGAGTCTCACCACTCCCATCCAGTATTCCGTCCTGGGGTTCTTGTTTCCTAGATGCATCACCTTGCACTTTTTGGTGTTGAATTTAAACTGCCAAACACTGGACCATTCCACTTTTGCAAGTCTCTATGTATTTCCTTTAATCGCTCATCACTGTCAGCCCTCCCACAGAGCCTAGTGACCTTTGCAAAGAGACACAGCTTGCCCTGGATACCCCACCAATATTGCTGGTATGATTAATAAGACTTCATTTTTTGCTAATATTTTTTTTAACAACACTAAACAAAAAAGTTATCATGAAAGGAGTTGACAAGAGATAGTATTTTGAATAACTATGGCTGGGGAGGGACAGAGGGCCCACCGTGACTGACCTCTGCCATCCCATCTAAAAGCAGATGCTGGTTGGCTAGCATGGTCTGCATCATATCCTCTATTGATGCAACTTGATGACTAAGGTCCCTCAACTCTCCGTGAAGTTGTGAAACTAGCATTTTTAGGGGAGATAATGGAGGTGAGGGAGGAGGATCTGCAACTGGCATCTTGGGTGCGCTCCCCCACAGTATTCAAGTCCAGCTGTAGGTCTCAGTGCCATCCATATGCCCCTCAGACAAATGGGTACCACATAGCATCTTAGTGCACTGCCCCTACCTGTGGCACATGAAGAGCACAAGGAATCCCAGCAGACCTCTCTGCAGCCTTGCAGTGCTTCTCCCACAGATGCTGGTGCTTGTGGCAGAGGTGAGTATGCTGCCCACCAGTGCCCAAGTTGTTGCCTCTTCTACCACGGTGAATCACCACTGGGCATATTTAATATTTTACATTTTTGACCTTGTTGACCCCCCCTCCTCCTAGCGGCTCTTAGATCATCATGTTTCTCACCGAATGTCATTGCGTGGTTTGGTAGCTACCTTGCAGACAGGACACAACTAGTTAAATATAACTTCACCTTATCTGATAAAGCAACTATTAACATTGGTGTGCCTCAAGGGTCTATCCTTAGTCCCCTGCTCTTTACAATTTTTATTAACAACATCACCACTAACCTCCACCAGACTGACTCCCTGGTATACGTCGATGACATTGTTCTGTATGTCAGTGTGAATACCGTAACTGAAATAAATCGGCGTCTCTCCCAAGATTTCCACCAAATTCAACAGTGGCTGTTTAACCATAAACTTGTCTTAAACATATCCAAGACCCAGGCCATACTGTTCGGCTCTAAGGCTAAACTCAAACACTCTCAACCTAATTTCAGTGTCTTTGATGTAAATGGTTCATCTGTTTGGGTGGTACCCTCTTTTAAATATCTGGGTGTCCATCCCATGTCTTATTCAAAAAACTGCTATGCAGCCACCTCACAGAATCCTGCACCTTTGCTTGTTTTAAACATCCCAAGCCCTTATGTCTGTCTCCAACCTCTTGCACCCACTTACCACCTATATCAGAATCTTACCCCAATCAAATACGCTCTGCATTTTTCCCTTGTCACCCTTCTGCCCAGCTTCTCTGTTCTCCTGGTCCTCTTATCTTGCTTTAATTTCCTACACCATCAAACCCATTCCTATGCTATCATCCCAACTCCTATCTACTTCCTAATCCTCCAATATCCTTCCTGCTTTGACTATTTATAGTATTACAGTCAACATTGTATTATCCTACCAGATTCGTCCTTCAATGTTGCCTTTCTTCCCTGTTTATTGTATTGCTTTATTACATCTTCTTTCGACGTTGCTATTTTACTCAAATTGTACCTGTTGTTTTTTCTCCTGCCTGCACTGTATTCCTACTGTACAATTATGGATCATTTTAAAGACTACACTGCTACTCTTGTTCTCTAATGTATTGTTCTGTACCCTCCCGGATCATGCCTGAAAATAGTCATTGCTATGGCTAGTGCACCCTACCCGGTCAACAAAAACGAAATAAATCAATAAAATGATGGTGCTGTCTTGTGTTTCACTGTCAAAAAATTCCAAACAAGGACTTGTTTGAGCTACTGGGAATGAACTGCTATTCGTCAGATGAAGGCAGTGGTTCCACAGTGGGGGGAGGGGGCAGAAACCCTGCACTATCTTCTGGCTCTGTCAGCAGAGACACTGGCATATCAGGAGCAACTAAGAGCTCTTGGGATGTGGGCACCACTTCCTGTTCCTGCTCCTGCTGCTGCTGCTGCACTGGGTGGGGGTACCACCGGATGATGCTCCAACTCTGGTTCATTCTATGTTTTCCAGATGCACTCTGAGCTGCTGCTGACAGCAGTGTTTTTCACTGCAGGTGTATGGGACAGAGTCTCAAGCACTGACTGCATTTCCATCTCTCTCTCTCTCTCTCTCTCTTAGTCCCTCTCCTACCACTATCTTGTCTTCATCTCTCTCCTAGTCCCACTCCTACCACTATCCTCTCTCCAGCTCTCTTCCAGTCACACTCCTACCACTATCCTCTTTCCATCTCTCTCTCCCAGTCCCACTCCTACTGCTATCCTCTCTCTCTCCATGGGTTTATGTGATAAGGGCAAACACCTAAAGGCAATCACTGTTATTGCTCAGTCAGAGTGCCGAAAACATTTTCTTAACTCTGACAACCTCCGTGCCTCAGGACAACGGTACCAGGACAGTTTTTTACTGCACCCCCCTACTTAAGGATTCTCAACTCCAGGGGGGGTGTATGTTGGGAGGGGTGAAAGCAGTAAAAATAAAGAGTCCAGACCGGGCGCAAAATTGCACCAGCGCTCAGACCTGAACCCAGTACCTCTCCCGGCCAAGAACCACTAGCCAACCCACGATGCAGCTAGGCCAGCCACCGCAGCAACACCCCCTACAGCCTCTCCACCCCCTCCCAGCCCACGTTCACAGTGCTTGCTCCCCCCATGAGTATGCATAGCGACATCCTGTTGCCCAGTGTGCCCACAGCCTCATCCAGTTGCCCTGCCCTCCACTCGCCATGAGGGACTGCGCCAGGAAGGAGTCACCACTACGGACTGTGCCCTTCCTCATGCGTCCACCTCATGGGTTACCTCTCTCCATCTTACTCCCAGTCCCACTCCTACCACTATCCTCTCTCCATCTCTCTCCCAGTTCCACTCCTACTGCTATCCTCTCTCCATCTCTCTCCCAGTCCCACTCCTACCGCTATCCTCTCTCCATCTGTCTTCCAGTCCCACTCCTACCACTATCTTCTCTCCATGTCTCTCCCCCAGTCCCACTCCTACTGCTATCCTCTCTCCATCTCTCTCTCTCTCAGTCCCACGCCTACCACTATCCTCTCTCCATCTCTCTCTGCCAGTCCTACTCCTACCGCTATCCTCTCTCCATCTCTCTCCCAGTCCCACTCCTACCGCTATCCTCTCTCCATCTGTCTCCCAGTCCCACTCCTACCGCTATCCTCTCTCCATCTCTCTCCCAGTCTCACTCCTACCGCTATCCTCTCTCCATCTCTATCCCAGTCCCACTCCTACCACTATCTTCTCTCCATCTGTCTCCCAGTCCCACTCCTACCGCTATCCTCTCTCCATCTCTCTCTCTCAGTCCCACGCCTACCACTATCCTATCTCCATCTCTCTCCCAGTCCCACTCCTACCGCTGTCCTCTCTCCATCTCTCTCCCAGTCCCACTCGTACCGCTATCCTCTCTCCATCTCATTCCCAGTCCCACTCCTACCACTATCCTCTCTCCATCTCTCTCCCCCCCAGTCCCACTCCTACCGCTATCCTCTCTCCATCTCTCTCCCAGTCCCACTCCTATCACTATCCTCTCCACTCATTTTACTGTAATAAAAAGAAATATTAAACAGTTGAAATATACAACAGAAATATACAAAAATATACATGAAACCCAAAGAAAGTCAATAAAGGAAGCAGAAAAAAGGAAAAAAAATCAAATTATAAACACTGCAGTGTCTGTAAACAGAAGTCAAAAGAAAATGCAGAGGTAAAAAGATGTGGATATAAAGTACAGAAATATAAACTAAATCAGACAAAAACCACAACTAAAAACTACTAATAAGCTGTAAGTGAAATGAAGATCAGGGGCCAGATTTACAAAACTTTTCCCAGGCGCAAACCCAGTTTACCCAAGGCAAGCTGGGTTTTGATCGAAGTTACATAGAAACATAGATACATAGACAGTGTCGGCAGATAAGGGCCTATGGCCCACCCAGTCTGCCCATTTGAGCTTGTAAGTTCAAGTTCAGTTTATGTTTTCCTAGAAGTCTGTTGCCCCTTACCCCTGACCTCCAGAATTCCTTTATGTCTATCCCATGCATTCTTAAATCCCGTGATTGTTTCAGCCCCCACCACTTCCTCTGGCAGGGTGTTCCACTTGTCCACCACCCGTTCTGTGAAGAAATTCTTCCTCATGTTTCCTTTGAATCGTCCTCCTCCAACTTCATCCCATGCCCTCTAGTCCTGGAACATCTTTTCACTTAAAATAGTGTATTCCTGCACCCTGTTCCTCCCTGTGAGATACTTGTATGTCTCTATCATATCCCTCTCCCTCCTCTCCTCCAGGAGTACATGTTCAGATCCTTCAACCTGTCTTCGTAGGACTTGTGATGCAATCCATGCACCATCTTTGTTACCTCCTCTGAACCTTCTCTACTCCTGTCTATGTCGTTTACGTAGGCATGGTCTCCAGAACTGTACACACTGTGGCTCCAGGTGGGGCCTCACTAGTGTCTTGAATAGCGGAATTATGACCTCCTTTTCCTGCTGGTGATGCCCCTGCCTATACATCCCAGCATCCTATTTGCTTTACCTGCTGCCTTGTCACACTGTTTCCTCACCTTGAGGTCATCAGAGATGATAACCCCAAGATCCCTTTCCTGCTCAGTGCATGCTATATCCTCACCCCCCAACTGATATATTGTGCCAGGGTTTTTGTGCCCCATATGCATTATCTTGCACTTCTTTGCATTGAATTTCAACTGCCAAACCCCTGACCATTCTTCAAGTTTATGCAGGTCCCTTCTCAATTATGTCTACACCCTCTGGTGTGTCTACTCTGTTACAGAGCTTTGTGTCAACAGCTAACAGTGAAATTCTGCTTCTAGGTCCTGTGCAATGTCACTGATGAAGATGTTGAATAGGACCGTCCCAGCACTGATCCCTGTGGTACCCACTGGTCACTCTTCCCTCTGTGGAGTGATAGCCATTTACCACCACCCTCTGTGTCCTGCCACCCAGCCAGTTACCTACCCACCACACTACTGTCATGCCCACACCCATATTCCCCAGTTTGTGTAATAGTTTTCTATGTGGCAATGTGTCAAAGGCCTTGCTGAAGTCCAGATAGGCCATGTCCACTGCCCTCCCCTGATCCACCTCTCTAGTCACCCAGTCAAAAAATTCAATGAGATTGGTCTGACATGCCTCCCCGGTGAAACCATGCTGCCTTGGGTCCTGTAGTCCATTGACAACCAGATGTTCCACCAATCTCTCCTTCAGTAGTGCTTCCATGATCTTCCCACTACCGAGGTGAGGCTGACTGGTCTGTAGTTCCCTGCTTCCTCTTTGTTCCCACTTTTGTATAAGGGACTACATCTGCTGTCCTCCAGTCTTTGGGTACCTCCCTGTTTCCAATGATTGGCTAAACAGGATAGCCAGAGGTTCAGCCACCACCTCTTTAGTTCTTTAAGGATCCTGGGTGCACCCCATCTGGCCCCATTGCTTTATCAACTCTTATTACTTCCAGTTCCTTCAGGACTCTTTCTCGTGTAAAGGGACTTGTGTCCATTTCTGCACCATTCTCACCCTTGTACTCCCTTCAGACCCATTACCCTCCTCTTCCTTAGTAAAGACTGAGCAGAAATAACTGTTCAATATGTCAGCTTTACTGTTGTCATCCTCCATGCGGCCCCATCCTCCCCTTCAGTCTCACTATCCCTCCCTTTGTCTTTCTTTTTTCACGTATGTACCTGTAAAAGGTTTTGTCCCCTCTACCCACTGATTTTGCAATGTGTTCTTCTGTCTGAGCTTTGGCTTCCCTTACTGACCTCCCTGCCTCCCTTTGCTTCTCCTGGTACTTCTCCCTATCCCCTTCTGCCTGTGTCTTTTTGTATTGCCTGAATGCAATCTTTTTGGCTTTCACTTTCTTTGTTACCTCTTTGGAAAACCATAATGGTCTCCTCTTCCTTTTCCTTTTGCTAACTTGCTTAATGCATAATTCTGTTGTTCTTGTAATCCCCATTTTAAATACTGCCCACTGTTCCTCAACCCCTGATTCCTGTCCCATTTCCCTTAATGCCTCTTTCAAGTATCTCCCCATTTTCCCAAAGTCTGCCCCCCCTAAAATTCAGGATACGTGTTTTTGTGTGGTTTGGTTCTGCTCTTTCTGTGATTTCAAACCACAATGACTGGTGGTCACTGTTCCCCAGGTGCTCCCCCACTGTTACCCCCATCACACTGTCCCTGTTTGTGAGCACAAGGTCCAGTATTGCCTTCTGCCGAGTTGGTTCCATGACCAGTTGCTTGAGGAAGGCACCCCTGAAGGGAGTCCAGGATAAATCTGCTCCTAGTTGATGCTGCTGCTGGGATGCTCCAGTCCACGTCTGGAATATTGAAGTCTCCAACCAGTATTACCTCACCCTTGTCTACCATCCTTTGGATGGCTAGCATCAGCTCCCTATCTGTTTCTTCCTCCTGGGCTGGTGGTCTATAGACCAGACCTGTGTGGATGGCTGTCCCCATTTTCCTTTCCAGCTTAACCCACAGTATCTCTCCCCATTTTGTTCCTCCTGGATCTCTGTGGCCTTATGTCATTTTTCACATACAGTGCCACTCCTCCTCCCTTCCTGCCTGCTCTGTCTCTTCTGAATATGTTGTAGCCAGGTATGGCCATCTCCCAGTCATGGTTATCATTACACCAGGTTTCAGTGATGGCCACAATGTCCAGGTCTGACTGCACCATGACAGCCTCCAGATCTTCCATCTTGTTGCTAAGTCACAAGTGGGGTACCTCAGGGATCAGTCCTGGGGCCAGTCCTCTTCAACATCTTCATTAGTGACCTTGCAGATGGACTAGAGGGTAAGGCTTGTCTGTTTGCAGATGACACAAAGATCTGCAACAGAGTAGATGATCCAGATGGGGTGGGCAGAATGAGAAGAGATCTGGATAAACTAACAGAATGGTCAGAAGAATGGCAACACGAGTTTAATGCAAAGAAGTGCAAAATCATGCACATAGGAGAGAGAAACCCTGAAGCCACTTATAGGCTGGGAGGGGAGTTGCTATGATCACAAAGGAAGAAAGAGTCTTGGGCATCATCATCACTGATGACCTAAAATCATCAAGCAGACCTCTAAAGCAGTAGGTAAGGCTAGGTGGGTGTTAGGGTGTATTAGTAGGAGTATCACAAGTCGTAAGAGGAGGTAATAATCCCTCTGTACAAGACACTGGTTAGGCCCCATCTGGAGTACTCGTGCAGTATTGGAGGCCACACCTTCACAAGGACATTAACCAAATTGAGGCAGTCCAGAGAAGGGCAACCAAATGGTGCAGGGACTGCATCAGAAGACATATGAGAACAGATTAACGGAGCTCAATATGTATACCCTTGAGCAAAGGAGGGAGAGAGGTGATATGATCGAGGCATTCAAACACCTTAAGGGCATAAACAAGGTGAAAGAGTCTAACATGTTTAAATATAAGAAAATAGCAGGACAAGAGGACACAGCATGAGATTAGAGGGAGGCCGATTAAGGGAATGTGAGAGTAATTTTTTTCACAGAAAGTTGGTGGATGCATGGAAATGCTACCACAGAAGTGGTGGCTATGAATACAGTGCAGGGCTTCAAACAGGCATGGGATAGGCATAAGGAGCAATACAAATGACTATGAATAGATAGGTCACTGACAGAGCAAAGGCCGATGGCACATTTATAAGGTAGAAAAGGAAATGGGCAGACTGGATGGGCCTTGCGGTCCTTATCTGCCGTCAACTTCTATGTTTCTATGTTTCTAAGGCTCCTGGCATTTGCACACATGACTTTCCATGATTTGACCTCCCTAGACTGTTTCACTGTTCTACTCCAGCCCCTTCCTTGGTTGTCCTTTATCCCTGGTTCTCCTTGCTGTCTGCCCTTCTGCTGAATTTTGCCCCTTTTCTGCCTATCCGCCTCTTGGGCACTAATCTCCATCTTGGTATTCAAAAAGCCCAGTTTGCCCTTGCAAACTAGGTTTGCACCCAGGCAAAGTTGTGAAGGTGGTCGCAATGCAAATGAAGGAGAGGGGACCTGCATATCCCTGCAGTCTAAGTCACAAAGATTTTGCTCCTGGCAAGGGCCTTTTGCAAAGGTCCTTGCATGGCTAAATTAACACAGACAGAAAACTGGCAGTAATCCATGCAACCCTTGTGGTTGACGGAGGAACTGCAGCCTCCCCCCCCTCCCAGTCCCCGATCAGCCACCCGATATGTTTAAATCTTCTTTACCATACTGTAGTGGTCTCTCCCCCTCTCCCTGGTCCCGATCACCCACCCGATATGTTTAATTTTTTTCCATAGTGTACTGGTCCCTCCCCCTCCCTGTCACCAACTGCCCACAAGAGATGTTTAAACCTTTTTCCCATACTGTAATGGTCCCTCCCAGGTCACCAGTTGCTCACTGATATGTTTAAACCTTTTCTTCCATAGTGTGGCAGTTCCTCCCCCTCCTGTTAACGATCACCCACCAAATAAGTTTAAACCTTTTTTTCCATAGTGTAGTGATCCTCCCCTCCCCTGTCACGATCGCTACCCCATAATACACATATACTCCCTGGTAGCCTAGTGGTCCCTCCCCATCCACAAACCGCATCCTGTGCAATATGCAACACATAACCGTGGTGGTCTAGTGGACCCCCACCCTGGCACCCTGCTCCCCCAACCCAATCCCCAGATGTTGACCAGCATATGCCAGCTGTTACCCCCTATGGCTGGATGTTGACTGAGCTCTCAGTGAGCATATACTGTATAGAGTATGACTCATTGACAGTGATTGATCAGGGAGTATATGTGTACTATGGGGAGGCGACTGGTGACAGGGGAGGGGTGAGGACCAATACACTATGGGAAAAAGGTTTAAACATATCGTGTGGGTGATAGGGGACTGAGGAGGGGAAGGGACCACTACAGTATGAAAAGAAAGGTTTAAACATATCCGGCGGGTGATTAGGAACCAGATGGGGGAAGGGACCACTACACTATGGAAAAAAGGTTTAAACGTATCGGGTAGATGATCAGGGACTGGGGAGGAACCATTACACTATGGAAAAAAAGGTTTAAACGTATCGGGTTGATGATCAGGGACTCAGGAGGAACCACTACACTATTGGAAAAAAAGGTTTAAACGTATTGGATTGATGATCAGGGACTGGGGAGGAACCACTACACTATGGAAAAAAGGTTTAAACATATCGTGTGGGTGATCGTTGATAGGGGAGAGGAGTGGGACACTATACCACCAGAGATGCGGGTGTCAGCTCTCGATCGGGGCTGGGGGGCATGCAGCATTCACTGCAGGCCATGCAAATTGGCCCATAATGGGCATGCAAATGGCGCGTTAGTGCCATGCATGTCCAATAGGCTCATTTGCATGGCTGCTTTAGTGAAAACCAACTTAGAGCACAAGCACTGTGCTTGCAAGGGTATTCACTCAGCTGTGGGCTGGGGCTGCGCTGGTGGGGTTAGAGGTAGTAGTACTGGTGTTACCATTGCCTCTATCCAGTCCTAGTCACAAGTCAGACAGCACCATTCACTAGCCATCTATAAATAGTGAGTTTTGCGACCTGGGCAATCACAAGATGCCATGCAAACTTTTGTGCAGCACTTTGCATTTCTTAGTGAATCCTGGCCCAGATGTCAACAAAGAGAAACCAGAAATAAACTATTTTATAATTGTATTTCAAAAGCTCAACATAGAGCAGAATGGTCTCTTCCACTCTCACATATAGACTGCAAAACTGAAAGTGAAGCACGGGGTTTGATTTTCAAAGCTTCGAGATTGACATAAGATGCATACATCAATAAAAATGTCACAAGACACCGTCAAAAGTTGCATCAAGTTTGATTTTCTAATGCAGCTTGCATGACAAAGGCCAGGGTTTAGTGCCGGAGTACCTCATGGAGCTCTGCTTAATAAACTGTTGGTTCTTTGCAGTTAAACATTTGTTTTGTTTTTCTGCACTGGAGAGCTGCTTATCTGTGTTATTTGTTTGAGAGTGGCCCTATAGTTAACACCCTCACAAGAGGGCAAGAGTGCATGGAGTTTATGTATGTTCAGCTTCAAAAGGGGAACCTGCCTGCACCAAAGTGCCTTGCGTAAAGGTTGCACCAAAAAACAGGTACACCATGTTGCAACAGGGCTTGCATCAGAAAAAAGATGCAGCATCCCTTTTTCTGATTTTCAAAGGTGTAAGCTATTGAATCTGCACCAAAGATAGCATACAGCTGTTAGACCAGCTATAGCAGGTCAAATGGACACTAGACCATATAAAAAGGTTCACAACAGGCAGACAGAGCTGCGTCACTACTGAGGCTTCAGTGCAGCAAAGAAGCCCTGAAGGACTAACAGCACAAAGTGCCAGGGGCTACAGCCCTAATGGGTATCAGGTTGGCCATGTTAAGGTGGTGGAGACGTGTTCAGCAACAGCAACACACCCACACAAGCAGGGAGGTGTATCACCATGTGTCTCAGAGAATGGGGGCACAGTACCGATCCCACACTGGATGCCAACAACACACCCACACAAGCAGGGAGGCCTGTCACCATGTGTCTCAGAGAATGGGGGCACAGTACTGATCCCACACTGGAAGCCAACAACACACCCACACAAGCAGGGAGGGCTATCACCATGTGTCTCAGAGAATGGGGGCACAGTACCGATCCCACATGGAAGCCAACAACACACCACACAGCAGGAGGCTTGTCACCATGTGTCTCAGAGAATGGGGGCACAGTACCGATCCCACACTGGAAGCCAACAACACACCCACACAAGCAGGGAGGCCTGTCACCATGTGTCTCAGAGAATGGGGGCACAGTACCGATCCCACACTGGAAGCCAACAACACACCCACACAAGCAGGGAGGCCTGTCACCATGTGTCTCAGAGAATGGGGGCACAGTACCAATCCCACACTGGAAGCCAACAACACACCCACACAAGCAGGGAGGTCTGTCACCATGTGTCTCAGAGAATGGGGGCACAGTACCGATCCCACACCGGGAGCCAACAACACACCCACACAAGCAGGAGGCCTATCACCATGTGTCTCAGAGAATGGGGCACAGTACGATCCCACACTGGAAGCCAACAACACACCCACACAAGCAGGGAGGCCTGTCACCATGTGTCTCAGAGAATGGGGGCACAGTACCGATCCCACACTGGAAACCAACAACACACCACACAAGCAGGAGGCTGTCACCATGTGTCTCAGAGAATGGGGCACAGTACCGATCCCACACTGGAAGCCAACAACACACCCACACAAGCAGGGAGGCCTGTCACCATGTGTCTCAGAGAATGGGGGCACAGTACCGATCCCACACTGGAAGCCAACAACACACCCACACAAGCAGGGAGGCCTGTCACCATGTGTCTCAGAGAATGGGGGCACAGTACCGATCCCACACTGGAAGCCAACAACACACCCGCACAAGCAGGGAGGGCTATCACCATGTGTCTCAGAGAATGGGGGCACAGTACCGATCCCACACTGGAAGCCAACAACACACCCACACAAGCAGGGAGGCCTGTCACCATGTGTCTCAGAGAATGGGGGCACAGTACCGATCCCACACTGGAAGCCAACAACACATCCACACAAGCAGGGAGGCTATCACCATGTGTTCTCAGAGAATGGGGGCACAGTACCGATCCCACACTGGAAGCCAACAACACACCCACACAAGCAGGGAGGCCTGTCACCATGTGTCTCAGAGAATGGGGGCACAGTACCGATCCCACACTGGAAGCCAACAACGCAACGAGGAGTCATCGAGCTCACCGATATCAAATGGGTGCTGTGTGGGTCAAGATCTGTGCAGGGGTTGTGGCTGCCTGCCTGGGTCTGCCTACAGGCAATAGAAGCATGGTGCCATGCATCATACCACTGTCTGTAAGTACTGCTCACATAGCAGAAACATGCAGCCAGGCCACATGTTTCTATGTTTCTAGTCAGGCAGGCAACACAGAAGGCCACTACAGGTGGCATGTGGACAGTGGCAGTGTATAGCTGGTACTTATGTAGGTGGTGTGATAATGCACGATGACCCCCATTATTTGGTGACAGAACACCTGGAGGTGTACAAGAATACAAGAAGGGACCACACCACAGATGCAGAATTACACAGTGGGTTGGGTGACATGCAGTAGGCAGTTGGGGGTGTGGCATATCAGGTAGTATAAGGGACCAAGATAACAGGTGGTGTCATCCATGTATGCCATGTAAGGGGCGGGTGTGTGTTGTCATGATGGATGTAATGTGGGACATGCACCTCCAGTGACCCACTGGCATCAATGGCACCCCCTGGTGGGGGGAAGTATCCTACAAGGCCATACATACCAGGGTTCCCCTTCCCCGGGTACATGTTTGTGCCTCTATGCTGGACAGCACCTGGTTCCCCACAGACCATAGTGATGGCAGTGATGACTAACATAGGCAGCGGTTTAGTCCCATGGGGTGCTCTGCAGCTTTCCCCTTCAATGGCATGCTGGACCTCACCTTTATGCAGGTTTGTCAGAAGCACTGTAGTGTGGTGCGTTACACTCTGGGGACAGGTGCTGGCCATGGTGATGATGTTGGACCACCAGCCAAGTGGCAGCTGAATGTGGGCTATGATTCAGCCATGCACCATAGCCCACATGACATAGTGATATTGGTGGCAACTGTGTGCCAGTAGGCATGTGTAGCTGACTGGCACAGAGGCGAGCAAGGCCACAGTCTGCAGTGGTTATGTGTACATGACAAATGTGGGGCACTGTGTCTTGCAGTGGGCTTCTCCCCACGATATGTGTCAGATATACTAGCCACATAGAAGTTCTGTAGCACCATGACATTACAGCAATATGCATCAAAAGAAGAGTGCATTTATTTATTTATTTATTCAGATTTCGATTTAATACCTTTGGAGCCATGGACTCATTTACAAAGGTTCCAAGTCAGATAACAAAATACAGAGACATTGATTAAATCAGTGAACAATGTACAGAGAGAAGAAAAGGGGTGCAAATTGGTACAATATACATATGATTTTAACAGTTGATGGCAATACAAACAATATGACGGGTTACTAAGTGCAATCTGAAAGTGCAAGAGATAGCAACAACAACACTGCAATAGTGAGGAACTACAACATATGGGGACAGATCCCAGGCTAGGGCAATTGTTGTCGAGGGAGTTGCAGCCAGGAAGGCATTGTCAAGTGGAGGGATTAGGTAAGGGTGGGGATGGGAGAGGTGAGACAGGACAGTGAGGGGGGCTGAGAAGGTAGCAGGCCCACCGGGGGCAAGGTTAGAGTTTACAGTGGCAGGTGGTCTCATGTGCCAGAAGGTTGCAGAGTCCAGATTTGAACTGGCTGATGTTGCTAGAGCCAAGGAGTTCAGTTGGGAGGTCATTAAGCCATCAGGACCCCTGCTGAGAAAGGGATCATTGTCTGCGGTGTAGTGCATAAGCGCTAGGAACACCCTTTTGGGCCTTCTGGCGCTCACGGTCGGTCGAGTGTAATTGAATGATCTTGAAGTGGACTTGGGCATAAGACCATGAACACTTCAGGAGACAAGCCTGGTATTTGATTCTGAGATGGAAGGAAGCCACCCGATCTCAGTATACGAGGTGCATGTATAAGTCAGATAGTCGGCACCAAGAAGCAGGTGGCAGGCCTTGTTGAGGAGAGTTATGATCCTCTTCAGAGCCGTGTTAGAACTAGCACAATAGATCACCAGACCATAGACAATGGTAGATAACACAGAGCTGCAAGTAACCAGTTTCAAAGTCTCTGAGTGTATAGAGTGTCTATGTCATTAAAGAACTCCCAGTTTGGCGTTAACTGTTTTGACAACGTGTTCAATATGTGTTGAGAAGGAGAGCATGTCATCAGGGTGTACTCCAAGATATTTGAAGGTGCTGACCTGCTCTAGCAACTTACCTTTTGGCTCACTATTTGAAGGGTCCTTGCTTTTCTTGTTCTGTGTCACCGTGAAGAGCATACACTTGTTTTATTTGTAACTGAGTACAAGTTTATGATGGGAGACCCAAGACTCTAGCCTTTGGAAATTGGTCTACATATCAGCAGTGATGGCGGTGATGGTGGTGGAATTCAAGCATGCATGGGACAGTCATAAGGCAATTCTAGGGGTTGGGGGTAGGAAGAAGTAGGCTGCTGGTTAACTAGGATCTGCAGCTTATCCATCAGGTAGGAAAATGGGCAGACTGGGTGGGCCAAGCGGTTCTTATCTGCCGTCAAATTCTATGTTTCTATGTTTCTCACCAGGTGCAGAAATGACCGCATCATCAGCATAGACCACCATTCTAGCCAGGAAGACAGATGGTAGGTAGTCTATTAATGGACCAAATAAGAGCCGAGTCAGTATAGAGCCTTGGGGGACTCCAAGACTGAGTTCCCTATGTTCGGAGAGTGTTAAGGATCTTCACACATTGTGTTCTGTGTGATAGATAGCTTTCAAACCAGGTAACAGGGTTTGATGAGGCCTATGGATAGGAGACATTGTAGTAGGAGTCAATGGCTAACGGTGTCAAATGCCTTGGTGAAGTCAATGACTACAGATCCCACTGTCCTACCATTATCCATTGCCTCAAAGATCTGTGTGATGTAGTCAATCAGGATGGTTTGAGTGGAGTGATGTTTCGGAATCCATGCTGCTGCATACAAAGTAGAATGTATTTCTCCAGCTGTTCAGTAAGTTGATCAGATACCACACGTTCCAAAGCTTCAGAGAGTAGTGGTAAAATGGAGATGGGTCAATAGTTAGAGAGGCATGTTCTGTCTCCACTTTTGTGGACTGGCGTGATGTAAGCTGTCTTCCATTTGTCTGGTGGCATGATTTGATGCAAGCTGTGGAGTGCATTGAAACTCATGTTGCTTGCGTCAGACATGCCATGCATGGCCTCTGCATGCTGAAGTCAGCCATTTCACATACACACAGCAGTTCTGCTACCTGCACATTACTGACACAGTCTTCCAAAGGCTCTGCAGTGAAAGGCAAGAGGCCACAATCCAAAACTACAAAACAACTGGACTGGGCTTCTAACTTCTGAAGAGACTGCATGCCTCATAAGCTCAGTGGAGCAATGAGCATGGGTATTGCTACCTACTGGCAGCAGCATGAACACCCCAGGTTCAGGGACTGAATATGGGATTCCTTCAGACATCAATCAGAGTGCCTCTCAAGGGTGAAGAGGACCACCAAGCAAATTAAACAGAGATGGAATGACCTTTCCTGTGGGAGGCAGAGACATTGCAGTGGCTTCAGGAGATGGCACAAGGTCAATGTTACCATACATGGTGGACATCGCCAGCACACAGGTAAGCATTGGCACACATGGTTACTATGTAGAACAGGGATCATATACCCATGTATGCAGGGTCACAGGCCATTTATTCATTTATTTATTTATTTATTAGAAGTCTCGGATTACAACCTTTGTGTCGAGAGACTCTTTACAGAGGTTCTATGTCACGGTAACAAGAAACATGACAAAACACAGCAATGCAGAGTATTGGGAGAAAAACAATATACAATAGGTAAGACAGATACAGTAGATACAAACAATAAGGCAGAGCCATTAAATACTGGCAATTGCATATGTACTTTTTAGACTTGTGCAGGCTAAGGTTTAGCCATTAGAAAGCAATCAATTGAAGCTGATTTGTCAGAAACATTAGACAAAGGCAATTGCAGTTGTATTAGTACATTTGTGCAGGATGAGGCATAACCATTGACGAGCAGACAATTATTGTTGAACTAGTCAGATAAAACCAGAACGGAGAGGTGGGCTAGGTAGGACAGTCACACCTACTGAGCACTACAATGTATTCCTTAAGCATCGCTTGAAGGGGCCAAGAGTAGGGGTGTCAAGAACGTCAAGGGGGATAGCGTTAAGCAGGCTGGGCACCTGATTTCTTAAAGACTGTTGGGCCTGGAAGATGCAGCAAAAAGAAATCTGGTGCCACTTCTGGTACCATGGGCTTTAGTGGCCAGGTTGAGAAGAAGCAGGATAGTGCGATGAATCCCATGCTGATGTTTTTAGCGAAAACACCCGTGTGGTAGGAGAGTTTACCCTTGAGGGTTAAACAGTTAGTACAGGAGTAGAGGTCACAAGTATGTGTATGTTTAGGAGCACCAGTGATCAGCCCGCAGGATTTGTTTAGGGTAGTGTGGATTCTCTTAAGGGTGGTGTCTGTGGCAGTACTGTAAATTATCAGGCCATGATCGATGACAGTTAGTATGGGACTGGTGACGGCTGTGACAAGTTGTGCCTGTTCCTATGTAACAGACCAATTCTTATGTTGATAACCACTCTGTCTGTTCTATGTGTCCCAGCCAACGTTCAGTCAACAGATGCCACAAGTGATGGCCAAGGTACTGGTTCAGACACCATGGAGGTGGTGGGCACTGTGGGCAAGAATGCCCCAAGACCCAGTGGACAAGGTAGGTAACAGGTACCACAATGCATACGCACTGCAGGACCCACAACCCTTCTGCCCACATGCAATGGATGGTGGTCTACACATGGGGCATGGGGGGTGTCACAGCAATGGGGAAGAGGCACCGAGCACAGTGCTCGTGCAGCCTGATGTCATGGGAATGGGTCCTGTGCTGCAGTGCCAAGACGCATGGTGGCCCATGTATCTGGCCCCCTGCAATTCAGGTGGTGGACAGTGCATTGGGACAGTGCTGGCAGGTGATACACTGCAGATAATAACACACAGGTCCTGGTGCAGTGGAGGGGGGAACATGAGGTGGTACCCTTTGCCATGTGATGTTTCCAGTGGTCTGTTTCCCATGTAGCATACCAAGGAGTGTGACAGCAGCTGGCATGCATGGTAGCCTGTGGGTATAGTGTGGGAATACCTCCTGGTGGAGTGCCACAGTGTGCAGTGCACTCTGGTCCTCCACATGGGGGCAGCACTGTCCAAGTGTGTGCAGGCAGAGCCCAGGGAAGTGCAGAGAATTGGCATATGATTAACAGGCACACATGGGGAAGCACAGCCAAGTGGTATACTGCCAAACCCATGCACCTTCACACAAGCATCACTAGGCTGGCTGGGGTGTGAGGGTGCCACACACTGCACAGGGCAAGGACCAACTGTAGCAACCCTGCAGCATCCCCATGTGATAAGACAACTGTGCCACATGTACACACCAGTGCTACAGCACCACAGTGGATGGGGTATGGTCACATAGACAGTCAGGTCACGTCCTACTGTGCATACTATGTGCTGTACACATACCATCACAGAGCACGCCACTGCTGTGTGTCACAGTGCTGCTGGACATTGTGCCAGAGAACTACCACAGCATGCAGCACAGTGTGTGGGCCACGGGGTCACCTGTGCCTAGCACTGTGTCATAGTACTGTAGTACGCTGCTGGGCTGATGGCATATGTTGCCATTTCACCCCATCTCTGTAGCACCTGTTGGTGCCATCTAAACAGCACATTTATGTCCTGGTGTGGCATGTAGCAATGTAACCCACACAATGCCATGCTGATCCACAGCAAAGTGCATTACCTCAGTGGTTTTAGTACTGCAAGGAGGCAAGCAATGCAGCATTCCTGCCAACGCAGGACATATTGAAAACATGCGGGTATGCCCAACCACCTGGGGGCTGAAATCTACGAAAGGAGGGTGTGCTAGTGACTGCACTGTCCACTGTACCACAGCTATGCATTGTGACCACTTGGACTGGAAGGGACTCAAAGGGATTGATGCAGCTGTAACTGAGTTGGCCAATGCTGCAGCGGGGGTGGTATCACTGTAGTGTGTGTTGGCATCAGTGGCACAAATAAATACCAACCGTTGGGAGTCACTCTGGTGCCAGGGTGTGTAGGACACATGGGCTGGCAAAGCCAGCTCCCAGATGCATGCTGCAACAGGTCCTGGTATCCCACATGGGTGGGCCACAATGTGGGCCATTGTAGTTTCCAGGAAGACATATGGATGGATGGAACTAATAGCCAATGAACACTACCCCCCCAGTACCACCATGTATGCAGTAATAGTAAAGCACCTGCCACAGCCCTGAAGGGTCTTCATAGCATAGACTATGAGCATCACATGCGCCTATGGCTGTGCAATGGTCCCTGGGCATGTACCAGGTAAGAGGTATAGACCATGAACAGTGCCCCGGACACCAGCCTCCAAACCCTGCTCCCCACACTGCACTGTATGTCTGTGTGTGACATGATCCCTTGCTGTCCACATCATGTCAGCTGGGACCTCTGGTGCATAGAGTGGGCACCCCCCCAATTCCTGCCTGGTCATGGGGGCCCATGGCAGTGTGGCCACTGGCATGCCTGTGTTGCTTGGCACGTGTCGCGGCCATACAGCTGCCATGTGCAGGTGTCTGTGCACCTACTGCTGAGGCCGCACGAATGGGCATTTAGCATCCTCCTCCACATGGCACTGTGGGCGACCCCTGTCTGGTGGCATCCATGGCCATTGTATGCTCTGCAGACACAACACAAACCAACCTGCACTACCCCAATATGCACACTGACTGTGTCACGCAGCACTGGAGGCCACTTGGTACTAGTGTCCATATGCATAGCAGGCCTGGTCCCAACTAGCCCCTTCTGTGTGCAGGACCATGGTGGCACCCCACCCCATGCCTGCACGGTTAGACTATTAATGCATCTGGTGCCCCAGACTCCAGTGCACAGGTGGCACAGTTCTGATCTCCCCATGTGCTATGTGGCAGCAGGTACCCCTGTGGTGACCAAG
The DNA here is from genome assembly GCA_016271365.2 of Neoceratodus forsteri. NCBI lineage: Eukaryota > Metazoa > Chordata > Ceratodontiformes > Ceratodontidae > Neoceratodus > Neoceratodus forsteri. The sequence continues at coordinate 8,021,806 of CM028129.1, forward strand.
GATGCTCCGCAAACCAACACAGAGCTATGTAGCCCTACTGCGTCCCTGCGGTCAACAGTGGCAGAGTGTTCTGCCATTAGGTTGGGTGGGTGTGCTAGACAGGGCTACAGTGGTACAATGCATTCCTTTGTGGGCCACAGTGGCCCCAGCACTAGCTGGGCCTATGGCCTCACACTGGACCCTAGCTGTCCCACACACCCCTGGGCCCCCATCAGGTGGTACCCTGCAACCCCAGTTCAATGACACAACACACACTAGGAGGGTCATGCAGTAGTGAACATCCTACACCCATGTAGCAACACCTGCCCCTACCCATGTCACCCTTATATGGGAGGTGCCCGCTGCTGATGTGGGTACCCTCTGGGACACTGGTCAGACCCACTGGGGTACCCACATTGTCATGGCACTGACACCAAGTGGGACAGCCCTTATTGCCTGCACCATGTGCCATCCTGTGGTGATGAGTATAGTATGCTGTGTCCCCATCCCCCATGGAATCTGTCTCATGGGCATACCTCACAATGGCATAGCTCCTGTGTGCACAGTTCACCCACACACTGTGGTGGTGCCATACGTGACACAGGTGGCACTGTGATAGGGAGCTTAGCTCAGTGTTTACCCATGGCATACTCAGCCTGGGCCATGCCACTGGGGCCCTTTTGCTTTGTAATGTCATGCATTGCAGATCTGCCTGTACAGGGCTGCTGTACTGCCACCACTGATGGCTCAAAGGTTGTAAATCTGATTATACAATAAATAAATAAATGCAGTCTATCATATGTCATTGCAGGAACTGGTCAGAGTTCAGCCACAGGAATAGGGGCATCCTCAGCAAGACTCTGGGAGCTGGAGCAGACTATGCATGGTCTGAAATGGTAGGACACCAAAGCCTACCATGAGTGAACCCAACATCAACTGCAGGAGGACCAGGCAGCAGAAGACAATGAATCACAGCACTATCACACAGAACCACTGGTGGACAGTGGTGCAGTGCTGCCATCTGAAAGGCCATGACACAGGTGCCGAGATGCCAACCAGCGGCACAGAGGATGTCACCCAGGAAGACAACAGCAACATTGCCAGCAAGGTGGCTGTGGCCAATGAGGACCCACAGGAGGCCCCCCAGGCAGAGCTACAGGAGCAGCTGCCACAGCCTGGCGGGCCACACAGAGAGAGGACAAGGAAGCTGAGGAGGAGGACCTGGCACCACCCCTGAGAGACAGGCTGTGATGATAGATAGATAGATAGATAGATAGATAGATAGATAGATAGATAGATAGATAGATAGATAGATAGACAGACAGACAGACAGATAGATAAAAATGTTTATTTTTTGACAGGAGTTAATCATTAGGACTGTTAAGCCCTGTTTACAAGATTGCCCTGTATAGATTATGGTTGCAAGTTCAAGAATCTTATCATAGTTCCATACATTACAAAACAAACAATATAACAAACCTAAATACATAATACAGTAAATACAGTGAGCTGAACAAACCAAATAAACATACCTATCAACAACATTTACCAAATAATGAAAAAATCTCATAAAACATTTCTAAGACCCTAAACACAGACAATTTGGTTTCCACATTGATATCAGACCTCTCCTAAACTGGCCCAAACTACCAACATTTCTAACATCCAATCTCAGTTCATTCCAGATCTTTGGTAAATAATACCTCCTTTGCATCTAACTATATCTATTTTTCACTAATGGAACCTTCAGACCTCTATTTTGAGTAACCCTTAAAGAATATTTATTAGTTGGTCTGAGCGTGTGTGGCATTCCATTTCCATCCCTGAATGCCACATATGCCCTCTGCCCCCAGTCTTTTCCTTCTCTGTGTCTCTAAAGTATCCATTTTAGATTCTGTAATATAGTACAATGATGAGTATTTATACGGCATTGTAAAACATACCTAGCTATTTTGTAGTATACTTTATTTAAACTTTCCAGAGTTGTCTTTGTTGCATACTGATAGATTTGACTCCCATATTCCATTAGTGGCAATTGAAGCTGCAACACTACTCTATTTCTATCTTCTCTTGCCAGGAATGAGGTCTTCTGTCTGATGACCCCCAATCTAATATTCACTTTCTTTACTGCACTCTCTATATGCTTACCAAAAGTAAGACTAGAATCTAAAAGTACCCCCAGATATTTATATTGGGACACTACTTGTAGTCTAGTTCAATCAAATGTAGTGATATGTATCTCCTGACTTGATAGTTTATCTACATGTTTTGTCTGAAATATCATAACTTGTTTTTTTTTTCTTACTTAACAGCATTTTGGAGGAAAACAGCCAACATTGCAGGGAATCAAAATCTAATTGCAATTTATATTGTGGCTCTATTTTTGAGTTGGCTCTTGCAATCAGAGGCATATCATCCTCGTACAAAACAATTTGTGATCTGGCAATTATTTGTGGAATTGGGTTTACATAAATTAGGAACAATAGGGGGCCCAGGATTATGCCTTGGGGAACACCCCTGTATGTCCCTTTCTGCTTGACAAAATGTCCCCCACACTAACCTCCTGGGTTTGTTCTGTCAAATATGACAGTAACCACAATTTAACTGGTTGTGACATTCCCACCTAAGTAAGCCTCTCCATCAGGACACTGTAGTTCACCAAGTCAAAGGCTTTAGAGAGGTCGACGAACACCGCTCCCGTGGACTCTCCTTGCTCCAGTCCATTTGAGACAGTATCAAGGAAGTCAGCGACAGCGGAGTCCATCGACCTTCCAGCTTTACATCCAGCCTGGCAATCCATCAGCAAACTGTATTTTTCAAAAAAATCCCTAATCTAATTTGTAACAAGACTCTCAAAAACTTTTGATAATACAGAAAGCAGTGCAGTAGGTCGGTAGTTTGTTAATATATCTCAATCACCCCCTTTGAATATAGGTATTATTTTTGAGTTTTTCCAACACTCTGGATAAATACTTTGCCGCAAACTAAGATTAAGCAGATTAGTTAAAGTTGAAGTAATCTGTTGGACAGCATCTTTCAAGAACTTAATTTCCACCCAATCCAACCCCATAGCTTTTTGTAAATTTAGTTTGGATATTTGTTTATAAACCTCCTTATTCTTAATTTCCCTAAAATAGAGCTGTGGTATTGTCACACTATCATTTCCAGAGATAATTGGGGAAGCAACAAAGGCCTCCTTCTTGTTATTTATATCCAGATCTGGGAGTGTGCAAGGTAATGATTTAGGTTTCCTGCAATCTGACTCTCATTTAACTCTATTCCATCTTTATCCTGCATAGCTATGGCCATACTCTGACTTGTCTTCCTTATAACTGCTTTATCAGCTTCCAATAGTGAGCAGGATTTTTTGTTTATTCTATTTTTTGTTTGTAATACTTTTTCCTGGCTTTTTTAATCAAACTGTTACATTTGTTTCTTGCTATTTTAAACAATTCCCAGTTTTAGGATTTTAGTGTTTGGTTTGACTTGTTCCATAATCTGTTTTTCCATCTAATCTGATTTTTTATTTTATTATCAATCCAGGGATAATGAGTTTTCCTTTCCTTGATTTGTTTAAAAGGGGCATTTACATTACAGATGTCTACAAAGATATCAGTAAATTCTCCAATTGCCAAATCAACTTCTGGGATAAGATCTATACGCTCCCAGTTTACTGTGTTCAGATCATGCTGAAATCTTGTCCTGTTAAACTTTTTATAGTCCCTAATATATTTAACCTTTGATAAATCTGGTATACTGTGTTGTTCAACTATCTCACACTGTATATAGCAATGATCCCCTAAGTTTGGGGCACCCACCCTAACATTTTGTATATGAATCCCAGCTGACACAAATATTAAGTCTAATATATTCCGGTTACTCTGATACTGGTTTCTCCTTGTGGCACATTTATAATCTGGTTAGCCCAGTGGTTGTAATTCTATCCAGTTTTTGACGCCTTACTGCTCACCAGGCACAATTAAAGTCACCTAAGTGCAATTAATAATTTCTTGGTATCATCCACAACCAGATGCATACTCTCATGACTGGCTTGAACCGCCTGCAAGGTTCCCTGCAGGTGGAGGTGGACATCTAGTACCTTCACAGACCCGTGAATGTACAGGGACACTATGATGCATTCCCATGAACCTGTGAGTTGCACATGGCTTCTGCCCATGTTGTATTATTGTTCAAAATTGTGTTGCTGTTGCGTTACTTCTCTGCATCTGATTTTCCTTGCTTACACCCCCTCGCCCTGTAGTTTCTGTTGTCCCTATACATTTTCTATACATTATTAGTCATTCTGTTCAGCTCCCAGGACAGCTCTGACATCTACAACAAGCTTAATGCTGACTTCAACCTGATCCAATCATGGCTGGATGTCCACAAGCTTGCTATCAACTTGCAGAAAACTCAGACCATGCTTTTTGGCTCCACAGCCAAATTAGAAGCGGTCCTTCCCGTAAGGATCTTATGTGCTGATGGATCCTTCCTACATGACACTGAATCCATCAAGTACCTGGGGGTGACTCTTGACCCACAACTGGACTGCACTCTGCACATTCGCAATGCCTGCAAGGCCTCTAACAGTACGTTGTGCCTTGCGTATAGAGAAAAAGTTGCCTAACCCCGGCGGCATGTCTCGCCCTAGCCAAAGGAGTTCTCTTACCCATACTCTCCCACGGCCTTGTCTCCTTTGCCCTCACCACAAAATATAATCTCTCCAAATGGGATACAGTGAACAATAATATATGTCGCTTTGCACTCTCTGCCACCCCCACTCACCGCTGCCAGCTCTATTCTCAGTTGGAGTGGCTTCCTCCAGAAAAATACCGGTCCTTCGTCCTAGGCAACTTCATTGACAATGTTATCAGAACTGCCACCCCTCCTCCCCTTGCTGCTACCCTCATTCCCCCTTCCTCCTCCTACCACCTAAGGTCCAGCGACTCCCATGTCCTTCTGGTTCCTAAAACTCGAACTCAAATGGGTGACCAGGCCTTCACTACTCTTGCCCCCAGACTATGGAACTCCCTTCCAGCGAGCACCCACTCCTCCACTTCCCATTCCTGTTTTAAAGCTTCCCTCTGGGGTTTTCTCAAGTCTGCCTTTCCCTGCCCCTGCACTTAAGGTACTCCTGATGCATATCCCACTGCTTTTACTCCTCTATGGTGTAGGATATCCTGATCCTCCTTTCTGGTGATACATACGGAGATCAATGAATCAGCTTGGGATGTTTCCTTCCTTGCTCTACTGGATCAATTTGTGCTAGGCCATCTGCTTTTTTCCTCCGAGTAATTTATTGGCCTCTCCTATCCCCCTTTTGTAATCTCCTTGATGTTCTCTACTACCCCTAACATACAAATGCCGTGTTGTCTGCTATACTCAGTCGATGGGCTGCCTCCTATGTACTAGATTTTTATCTTCCTGCCACTGTGTAGGTAATGTCCTCTGGTGTTGCTGCATTTACCATGTTTATGACTGATGCCCTTACTTGTACCTGCTCTTATTGTTTGCCTGTTGTACCTGATTGATCCTTGTAATTCATGAATGTATCTCTGTAATCTCCCGGGTCACACCTGAAAATAGGCACTTGGTTGTCTAGTGTGCTTACCTGGTAAACAAAAACAAATAAATAAATAATTCCCACCTTAATGTGTTGTGTTTCTGTCCCTGTTGGCAATGTATAATAAATGTTCGATGGTATAATCAATTTAGTGTGCATGTCATGTTTCTTTTGTTGAACTTTCTGGTTATGGGTGGCTACATGCTCAGTCTAGAGACCATTCCTGCACCACAGTCCTCCTGTAGGCAACTGGCTGTACTGGCGAGGTTGCTGCCTGCACCACAGTGGTTGATAGGGCACCGCATGTGCGTATTGGCCTGGAGGCACACTCTGAGGCACTGCAGCACACCATCTGGCAGCCACAGGTAGTGCGCCTTTCCACAGTATGCTACTGCTGCACAACTCCCCCCATGGTTATAGGCATGCGTGGCACCCTTTACTTCATGACAGCCACAGGTGGTGTGCCTTTCCACAGTATGCTACTGCTGCACAACTCTCCCCCCATGGTTATAGGCATGCATGGCACCTTTTACTCCATGACAGCCACAGGTGGTGTGCCTTTCCTCAGTATGCTACTGCTGCACAACTCCCCCCATGGTTATAGGCATGTGTGGCACCCTTTAATCCATGACAGCCACAGGTGGTGTGCCTTTCCACAGTATGCTACTGCTGCACAACCCCTCCCCATAGTTATAGGCATGTGTGGCACCCTTTACTCCATGACAGCCACAGGTGGTGTGCCTTTCCACAGTATGCTACTGCTGCACAACTCCCCCCATGATTATAGGCATGCGTGGCACCCTTTACTCCATGACAGCCACAGGTGGTGTGCCTTTCCACAGTATGCTACTGCTGCACAATTCCCCCCCATGGTTATAGGCATGTGTGGCACCCTTTACTCCATGACAGCCACAGGTGGTGTGCCTTTCCACAGTATGCTACTGCTGCACAACTCCCCCCCATGGTTATAGGCATGCGTGGCACCCTTTACTCCATGACAGCCATGGGGTGGCCGACTTCCATGGAGGTGACATGCCTCTGGACACACAGATAGTGTACCACATGGTCTGCATGCTGTACAACCCCAGGGGTGGCACATATTGCTGGCTGATATGGTGGTGTGCTCTTGTATGGTAGCATGCCTGCAGCCATGTAGCACTACTGTGGCCTGTTGCATAGCTCACTACTGAACCCATTGCATTGCTTTGGCAGAGTATGCTTCACTGAATGTATGCATGTTTCTATGCAACATATTACCAGTCATATTTATTTTCTGCATTGAATGTAGTTACAACTCTGGTGATAAACACTATGACGCCTCAACAACACAGTGACAACATTGCATTTGACATATGCAGTTTACACCATCTTCCCCCATTGTGCAGTCTGTGGTCCATTCCTGCCCACGCTCTACACCCCTGCAGACCTAGGTTGCTTCAGATCCCCCCTTCCTGCCATGCCTTCCACTTTGTACCACTGTAGTTTAAGCCATTTGTGCTCAATGGGTGTTCACCTCTGACCTCTGATTGCTTATGTCACCTGCAGTTCTCTGTGTGGCCTGTACAGTTGACCTCTACAATCTTCGGTGAATGGGCCCCTGAGGTGGTGGAGGCATTAGGCATCCTTTCTAATGAGTCAAACTCCTTTACCTTCCTTCATCATTTTCTGTGACTTGCAGATGTGGTTATGGTACGGTGCCTGGCAGGCACAGTAGTCATGGTGCTGGCAGTGTGGGCTTGTATTGTGCTGGGGCCTACCTTGTGTCAGTCTGGGGTGCTGCAGTCTGCATGCTCCTGTTCATCAGGCCAGTGCTGACAGTTGGTTGTGCAGCTACATATGTGCTGCCAGCCTATGGGCTGCTCACACAGGATCCCAGGACATAAACGGGATTGTGAACCAGGGTAGGGGTGTCCATAGGTAGTACAGCTGGTTCCATGGTAGAGGCTCAGGTGGTGGTCATACCGGGGCCAAGGACCTGTGAGGTGCTTCCTCCATGTGCCATTCCATCTGTGGGATGTGCTACAAGGAGCATGGTGATGTCTTGGCAAATGTTGGACATATGGTTGGTACCTGTTGCATGTTTTTGTTCTGGGTCATGTTGCCCTTTGGTTGTGCTGTTGCCTGTGTGCTGCAGGACTGGGTCGTTGTGGTTCAGCCTGCAGTTGCATGTAATAGACTGGTAGCCTGCATGGTGGGTACACAGATGTCCAGGCCCTGTGAGCCATAGGTGGTCTGTATCCTCTGTGCAGGGTGACTTTCCACATCATGTGCTCTGGGGAGCTGTTTGAGGAGTAGGCTATGATAGTGCTCATTGTGGCCATTTTTTCATGTCTTCTGTAGTCAAAATTGTTATTTAATTTTAAAATAAAGGTAACATCAGTCAAAGTGTAAATAGCAACTCAACACATTACATTATACGAATCTGACAAATACATATTTTACCAAAATACAAAGAAAAAAAAGTAAGTAACTTTAACACCATAAGAAAGAGAAAACAAATAAACAGCATCACTATTACAGGAGTAAAAAAACTTAAATGATGTAACACTGAGAAATTGTTTTCAAATCAGTTTACATCTTGCAATAATAAAATTATTTAAACTCTATAATTAATTAGTCCACATCAGTTCTTGCTATCAACACATAAACTAGTAACTATTTGTCTGACATAAATAAGATAAAAACTTTTCCCATTTTAAATTGTAAAGTCCAGGTGATCAAAGGCAACCTAAGATAGTCGCCAAATTTAATGCCAGCCTAGAGAGTGCATTTTCTCATGCATCAGAGATGGGTGCAATGGGAGATCCCTGATTTAGTAGAATTAGTCATTTTACTTCAAGTAAGGCTGATCTAACCCAGTCTAGAAGATACATAGAAGTCTCTAATGAGATGGAAAAATATCCAGGTGGGCTGTTTTGGGGCAATGCGGGATTTTGCAGGATACTATTCAGGAACGGGTAGATAATCATTGGATCAAAAATGACTTAGTTTTGGACATGCCCACAACATATGAGTTAAATTACCCTCCATGTCCACACAATGCCAACACAGAGAGTCGGATAGCAACTTTCTGTCGTATACTGTAGAACTTTAGGAGTATAATACTATTGGGCAAAAATCTTTTTCTGAATAATAATACTTTTCATAGCTCAGCTGGCTATGTATACACTTTTATTTATTTTATTTAGGTCTTCGATTACCAGGTAGGTGCACTGTTCCGAGGGACTGTTTTCAGGCACGACCCAGGCCATAAAAGATGGCATAGTTTGGCAACAATTTAAATCACAAGGCAGAGGGATGTTACAGGTTAAACAGAGGTCAAGAACATTTTTACATACAGGGAATAATATATACAGGAACAAATGGTGGAAATCCTGGTACAATAGGTGAGACAATAAGAGGGTACAAACAAACCCTACCATCCCCCCGATTCACCCCACCTTTGAAAGTCACATCTAGACAGAGAGAAGAGAGAGGGAGAGAACAGGAGTCAGAAACAGCTTGGGGAGAACAGCTAAGAAACTCCAGGAGCAGTCAGGAGTGAGGAGGGTCTACCCTTTTTAGGCAGGAGCATTTTGCTCTATCCATGAGCCAGGATATGTAGAGGGATTTGAAAGCTAAATGGGTGTTAGAGGAGTGGAGGGGAGCAGGGATCCCATTCCATGGTGTAGGGGCAGCAATGGATAGTGCTTTCCTCCTGTACCAGTGGACACTCTCAGTACACATAGGGGAGGCACCATAGAGGAGCAGAGGGGAGCAGGGATCCTGTTCCACAGTGGAGGGCAGCAATGGATAGGACTTTCCCTCCCATACGAGTGGACACCCTCGATACATGTAAGGTTGGGACAGCAGAGGAGGGGAGGGGAGCAGGCATCCTTTCCACAGTGTAGGCAGCAACAGATAGTGCTTCCTACCATACCAGTGGACACCTTCGGTACATGTAGGGAAGGACAGTAGAAGAGCGGAGGAGAGCAGGAATGCTGTTCTACAGTGGAGGGGCAGCAACGGATGGTGCTTTCACTCCTGTACCAGTGGACACCCACGGAACATGTAGGGAGGGATAGTAGAGGAGTGGAGGGAGCAGGGATCCTGCTCGACAGTGTAGGGTGGCAACGGATAGTGCTTTCTGTACCAGTGGACACTCTTGAAAAACATAGGGGAGGGACAGTAGATGAGCACAGGGGAGCAGGGATCCCGTTCAACTGTGTAAGGATGACAGCGGATAGTGCTTTCCCTCCTGTACCAATGGACATCCTCAGTACATATAGGGGAGGGACAGCAGAGGAGCGGAAGGGAGCAGAGATCCCATTCCACAGTGTAGGGGCAGCAACGGATAGTGCTTTCCCTCCTGTACCAGTAGACACCCTCTGTACAAGTAGGGAAGGGACAGTAGAGGAGCAGAGGGGAGCAGGGATCCCATTCCACAGTGTAGGGGCAGCAACAGACAGTGCTTTCCCTCCTGTACCAGTAGACACCCTTGGCACATGAAGGGGAGGGACAGTAGAGGAGCGGAGGGGAGCAGGGATCCTGTTCCACAGTGTAGGGGTGGCAACGGATAGTGCTTTCCCTCCTATACCAGTAGACACCCTTGGTACATGTAGGGGAAGGACAGCAGAGGAGCAGAGGGGAGCAGGGATCCCATTCCACAGTGTAAGGGCAGCAACAGATAGTGCTTTCCCTCCTGTACCAGTGGACACCCTCAGTACAAGTAGGGAAGGGACAGTAGAGGGGCGGAAGGGAGCAGGGATCCCATTCCACAGTGTAGGGGTGGCAACGGATAGTGCTTTCCCTCCCGTACCAGTAGACACCCTTGGTACATGTAGGGAAAGGACAGTAGAGGGCGAGAGGGAGCAGGGATCCTGCCCACAGTGTAGGGGCAGCAACAGATAGTGCTTTCCTCCTGTACCAGTGGACACCCTCTGTACAAGTAGGGAAGGGACAGTAGAGGGGTGGAGGGAGCAGGGATCCCATTCCACAGTGTAGGGGTGGCAACAGATAGTGCTTTCCTCCCTGCACCAGTAGACACCTTTGGTACATGTAGGGAGGGACAGTAGAGGAGCGAGGGGAGCAGGGATCCCGTTCCACAGTGTAGGGGCAGCAACGGATAGTGCTTTCCCTCCCATACCAGTGGACACTCTTGGTACATGTAGGGGAGGGGAGGGACAGTAGAGGAGCAGAGGGGAGCAGGGATCCCATTCCACAGTGTAGGGGTGGCAACGGATAGTGCTTTCCCTCCCAAAGAAGTGGACACCATCGGTACATGTAGGGTTGGGATAGTAGAGGAGCAGAGGGGAGCAGGGATCCCATTCCACAGTGTAGGGGCAGCAACGGATAGTGCTTTCCCTCCCATACACCATCCCATACATAGTCAACACCCTTGGTACATGTAGGTGAGGGACAGGAGAGGAGTGGAGGGGAGTAGGGATCCTGTTCCGCAGTGCAGGGGTGGCAACTGATAGTGCTTTCCCTCAGATACCAGTGGACACCCTCAGTACATGTAGGGAAGGGGAGGGACAGTAGAGGAGCAGAGGGAAGCCGGGATCCTATTCCACAGTGTAGGGGCAGCAACGGATAGTGCTTTCCTTCCCAAAGCAGTGGACACCATCGGTACATGTAGGGTAGGGACAGTAGAGGAGCGGAGGGAAACAGGGATCCTGATCCACAGTGTAGGGGCAAAAACGGATAGTGCTTTCCTCCTGCATAGTGGACACCCTCAGTACATCTAGGGAGGGACAGTATAGGAGCGGAGGAGAGCAGGGATCCCATTCCACAGTGTAGGGGAAGCAACGGATAGTGCTTTCTCTCCCATACCAATGGACACCCTCGGCACATGTAGGGGAGGGACAGTAGAGGAGCGAGGGAGCAGGATCCCATTCAACAGTGGGGTGGCAATGGATAATGCTTTCCTCCTGTACCAGTGGACACCCTCAGTACATGTAGGGGAGGGACAGTAGAGGAGCAGAGGGGAGCAGGGATCCTGTTCCACAGTGTAGGGGCAGCAATGGATAGTGCTTTCCCTCCTGTACCAGTGGATGCCCTCGGAACACATAGAGGAGGGACAGTGGAGGAGCAGAGGGGAGCAGGTATCCCGATCCACAGTGTAGGGGTGGCAATGGATAGTGCTTCCCCTCTTGTACCTGTGGACACCATCAGTACATGTAGGGGAGGGACAGTAGAGGAGCGGAGGGGAGCAGGGATCCTGTTCCACAATGTAGGAGCAGCAACGGATAGTACTTTCCCTCCCATACCAGTAGACACCCTTGGAACATGTAGGGGAGGAACAGTAGAGGAGCAGAGGGGAGCAGAGATCCCATTCCACAATGTAGGGGCAGCAATGGATAGTGCTTTCTCTCCCATACCAGTGGACACCCTCGGTACATGTAGGGAAGGGGAGGGACAGTTGAGGAGTGGAGGGAAGCAGGGATCCCATTCCACAGTGTAGGGGCAGCAGTGGATAGTGCTTTCCCTCCCATACCAGTGGACACCCTCAGTACATGTAGGAGAGGGACAGTAGAGGATTTTAGGTGAGCGGGATCCCATTCCACAGTGTAGGGTGGTAGCAGATAGTGCTTTCCTCCCATACCACTGGACACCTCGGTACATGTAGGGGAGGGACAGTAGAGGAATGGAGGGGAGCAAGGATAACGTTACACAGTGTAGGGGCAGCAACAGATAGTGCTTGCCTCCCATACCAATGGACATCCTTGGTACATGTAGGTGAGGGACAGTAGAGGAGTGAAGATTAGCGGGGACCCCGTTCCACAATGTAGGGGCAGCAACGGATAATGGTTTCCCTCCCATTCCAGTGGACACCCTCGGTACATGTACAGGAGGGACAGTAGAGGCGCGGGAGGGTGCAGGGATCCTGTTCTACAATGTAGGGGCATCAACGGATAGTGCTTTCCCTCCCATTCCAGTGGACACCCTCGGTACATGTAGGGGAGGGACTGTAGAGGAGCGGGGGGGTGCAGGGATCCCGTTCTACAATGTAGGGGTGGCAACGGACAGTGCTTTCCCTCCCATACCAGTGGGCACCCTCAGTACATGTAGGGGAGAAACAATAGAGGAGCGGAGGTTAGCAGGGATCCCATTCCACAATGTAGGGCAGCAATGGATAGTGGTTTTCCTCCCATTCCAGTGGGGGCATCCTCGGTACATGTAGGGGAGGGTCAGTAGAGGAGCGGGGGGTGCAGGGATCCCGTTCCACAGTGTAGGGGTGGCAATAGACAGTGCTTTTCCTCCCATACCAGTGGACGCCCTCGGTACATGTAGGGGAGGGACAGTAGAGGAGTGTAGGGGAGCAGCGGTCCCGTTCCACAGTGTAGGGGCGGCAGTGGATAGTGCTTTCCCTCCCATTCCAGTGGACACCCTCAGTACATGTAGAAGAGGGACAGTAGAGGATTTTAGGGAAGTGGGGTTCCTGTTCTACTGTGCAGCAGTGGTAACAGATAGTGCTTTCCCTCCCATACTTGTGTACACCCTCAGTACATGTAGGGGAGGGACAGTAGAGGAATGGAGGGGAGCAGGGATCCCATTCCACAGTGTAGGGCCGGTAACAGATAGTGCTTTCCCTCCCATACCTGTGGACACCCTCGTTACATGTAGGGGAGGGACATTAAAGGAGTGGAGGGGAGCAGGGATCCCATTCCACAGTGTAGAGGTGGTAACAGATAGTGCTTTTCCTCCCATACTAGTGTACACCTTCGGTACATGTAGGGGAGGGACAGTAGAGGAATGGAGGGGAGCAGAGATAACGTTCCACAGTGTAGGGGCAGCAACGGATAGTGCTTGCCCTCCCATACCAATGGACACCCTCGGTACATGTACGGGGGGACAGTAGAGGAGTGGGGGGGTGCAGGAATCCTGTTCCACAATGTAGGGTCAGCAACAGATAGTGCTTTCCCTCCCATACCTCTGGACACCCTCAGTACATGTAGGGGACGGACAGTAGGGTAGAGGAGGGGAGCAGCGGTCCTGTTCCACAGTGTAGGGGCAGCAACAGATAGTGCTTGCCCTCCTATACTACATGTACACCCTCGTACATGTACGGGAGGGACATTGGGAGGAGTGGAGGGCAGGGATCCTATTCCACAGTGTAGGGGCAGCAACGGATAGTGCTTTCCTCCCATACCAGTGGACACCCTCGGTACATGTAGGGGAGGGACAGTAGAGGAGAGGAGGGGAGCAGGGATCCCATTCAACAGTGTAGGAGTGGCAACGGATAATGCTTTCCTCCTGTACCAGTGGACACCTCGGTACATGTAGGGAGGGACAATAGAGGAGCAGGGGGTGCAGGGATCCTGTTCCACAATGTAGGGGCAGCAAAGATAGTGCTTTTCCTCCCATACCTGTGGACACCCTCGGTACATGTAGGGGAGGGACAGTAGAGGAGCAGGGGGTGCAGGCATCTCATTCCACAGTGTAGGGGTAGAAATGGACAGTGCTTTTCCTGCCATACCAGTGGACACCCTCGGTACATGTAGCGGAGGGACAGTAGAGTAGCGGAGGGGAGCAGCAGTCCTATTCCACAATGTAGGGGTGGTAACAGATAGTGCTTTCCCTCCCATACCTGTGGACACCTTCGTTACATGTAGGGGAGGGACATTAAAGGAGTGGAGGGGAGCAGGGATCCCATTCCACAGTGTAGGGGCGGTAACAGATAGTGCTTTCCCTCCCATACTAGTGGACATCCTCGGTACATGTAGGTGAAGTACAGTAGAGGAGCGGAGACAACTGGGTAGAGTTCTGACCTTGAGTAGGGGGAAGATAGGGGACACATCATCACTTCTGATGGTACTATCCATGATACAACCAAGGGTAAAATCAAAGCACCCTTGGAGGGGTAGCCAGCCAATGGAACTGTCGAGGTTGCAGTGGTGAGTTGAGAAAGGTGCCATGAGATCAAAATGGTAGGCACTGTTGTAAGCTGATGTGAGCCTGGTTTTGAGGGCCGACAATGTTCGAGAGTAGATGGGGGAGCAGTAGTCAAAGATAGGAAGTAGGTTACCCTGGACAATTGCTGTTCGAGCCTCTGGGGTTAGCAAGTGGCATAGATGGTATTCAGCACTAAGTTTTTGATTGACCATGCAAACCACAGTGTTGATGTGGTCCAAGAAGGTTAATGATGGATCAGTGTCACTCCCAGATATTTGAACGAGCTAACATCTTCAAGAGTCAGACCATCAGGGGATAGTATTTGGAGGGAGGAGCCAGAACTATGAAATTTAGTGAGGTGCAGTTTGGATGCGAATAGCATAAATTTGGTCTTTTTTCCATTTACCAATAACAGGTTTGCTGTGAACTTCTGCATGTTATTAGCCATTCTTGGGGTGTTATGGGTGCTTTAAGTTTATGTTCCCAAATTTTGCAAATATCTTCTGAACCATCCAGACGTGAAGCTATTAAATTGCATAAATCAATCTGGCTAGACCCTTCCTTTTTGAGGACCATGGAGTCAGACGTTGTTTACTAAGGCAGTCTGTCAGACGTAAATTAGAATCCAAAAAAGGAGATAATGCATCCCTTATAGGCAACTAACACCAAAAATCAGTTTGAGAAAGGAATGTTTTTCTTTAGCTGCATGAAGGATTTAAGAACCCCAGTAATTGGATCAATTACTGTAATTGTTTAAATGCATTAAGCCACGACGAATGGTATCTAATGGGGAATTAATGCATGGTTGGGAGGGTTAGGCATGAGGCCAAGGCTGAGTGCCTCAACTCATCCATTAGATGCCACCTTTGGAGTGGCTTAATGTGCTTGTAACATGGTGATTTTTATGTTGGCTTGTGCTTGCATGCCAGTTGACATGATGCATTAGTAGCAGAGTTGAGGCGAGTCACTGTTGGGCGAATGCAGGACACACATCAGTAGGTGCATTCCTCCTTCCCCAATAAGCCAGCTTGCAGGCGCACACCAGGAATACATATGGGTGAGCACATCTAAGGAAAGGTCCGCTGCAATGAGACCAAAGCTTAGAATGTGCAGCGCACCTCCCGATGTGCCTTCCCTGGTGAAACATTAGAGTAAACATGGCGCACACTGCCCGCCACAATGTTGACTTCAGGGTGCCCAACCTCCTGCCAGCATGCCTTGACCCAGTTTATGTGCCAACAGGGGAGCCTACTCCCTGTCAGCATAATGCACCCCCCATTTATTATGTGCCGAGGAGAAGTGCCCAGTCCCCTCGGCTCTTGCCCCCCCTTTGGTATATAGTGACAGGGTGCCCTCATCCCCATCAGCTAGCCCCCACAAACATTCAGGTAGCACACTGGGAGCCCACCCAGCGTGCCAATGCTCCTGTAAAAAAAAAAATCCGCAATTTTTTATTTTATTTTTTAACCTGTAAAGAAGAAAACGGTCCTCGCGGGTCTGTCCAGCTCCTGCCCCAACCTGTACCCACCCTCTGCGCCCCTGCCTCCCCCCCCCACCCTTTACTTACCTCCAGAGTTCGCGGACGATCTTCAGTGAACCGGAACACATCTGCACTTTCAAAGCCGCTCATGAATTGAAGAAATGCCTGTAAGCTGCATAATGGCATAAATAGGTGTTTTCAACTTGTGTATATCTCGGCCATGTTTTGGAATTTATGCACCAAATTTTCAACATGGGGTTATTGGGGTCCCTCCTCAATTCAGTCACTGGTATGGTGTTATTTGGTCCCAAAAGATGATTTCGTGGTTACTGCATGGAATCACCTTCAGGTTGAGTAATGAAATGACAGTGCCACTGTTCATGAGGGGGCTCAAAAGCCTATATTGCAAATTTGGTGAAAAAATCAAAAAAATGGCTGTTTTATGAGCGTGCATTGTGCTGTTTCATACATGCTCATAACTTCGTGAATTTGTAATATTTTCACTCCAGATTTTCAACATTGTCATTTTTCCACACCTTCTTATGAACAGTACAGCTGTCGTTTTACATATCCTGGCCGAAATGTGTTTTCGCACTTCCGGTGCAGAATAGTGCGGTCGCTGTACGAAATCAGTTTTCAGGACAGTTAGAGAAAATGATGGTGACACTGTTCATGAGCAGAGGTCCTAAAATGCCTATGTTGAAAATTTGGTGACGAAAGTCCATAAAATGACTGTGTTATAAGCGTGCATTGCGCAGTTTCCACGCACCCTTGTAACTTCTCAAATTTGCAATATTTTCATGCTAGATTTTCAACATTGGCATTTTATCACACCTCCTTATCAACAGTACAGCTGTCATTTTTCACAGCCTGCCCAAAATGTGTTACTGCACCTGTGGCACACAATGGTGTGGTCGCTGTGGGAATTCAACTTTTGGGACAGATTAACAAAATCAAAGCACCACTCTTCATGAGGGCCAAAATGCCTATGTTGAAAATGTGGCCAAAAAAATCCCAAAAATAATTGGGTTATGGACGTGTGTTGCGCAGTTCCTATGCTCATGACTTCACCAATTTTTTATATTTTCGCTCCAGATTTTCAATGTTATTTTTAAGCCTCCTCATGAACAATACAGTTGTCATTTTCACATCCTGCCCAAAATGTGTTTTCATCCCTGTGTCACCAAATGGCATAGATGCTGTGCAAAACCACCTTTCAGCTAACAAACTGATTGTGCCTTTCTTCATGAGGTGGGGTCACAAAAGCCCATGTTGAAAATTTGTAGTAAATACCAACAACGCCACCACATTAGGGTTTCCAGCTGTAATACCCCACCCTGTAGAGACTGCCAGGCATCAGGGGTGTGACTTGGGATCATTGGCTGTAATGCTCACGCCATTCCACCCCCACCCCACCCTGCAGCCAGTGACAGGCATTGAGGTGTGCCTTGGAGTGTTCATCCCTAAAGTTCACCCCATTCTTCTATACTGCACCCATCTATGGGTATTTCCTTATGGAATGGGGTAAGTATAAGGCCCAAAGACCCCAAAGCACACCACAACACTTGTCAGTGTCTACAGGGTAGAGTGAAGCCCATTCTCCTATACTGCACCCATCTCAGCATATTTTCTTATGGAATGGGGTAAGTATAAGGCCCAAAGATCCCAAAGGACACCACAACACTTGTCAGTGTCTACAGGGTAGGATGAGGTAAAATGACATGAGCGTTATAGCTGACGCCCCAAAGGTACACCCCAGTGCCTGTCAGCCCTGGAGGGTGGGGGCTACTTCAGTTCCATACTTCACTGCCATTCCTATTATGCATCTCTAACTTCCTGCACTACCAATGCCAATGCCAGCGAGACAACATTCAGCATTGACAAATGCTTGTTTATATAGCATTTCAAGACTGTTACGTCTATTGCTCAGTACATCACAAAAAGATTCAAGTTATTATTTGCAGATCTGTTGAGTGCACGTCTCTACCTCCTCAGATGTAGCTAAACCTCTATTCAACAACGGATGTTCTCAACAACCCACTATTCTGCTACAATGACATATGAATTTACCTTTTTTTACTCTGTCATGATTTCACGTGTCAGTTACTTCACTACACTGCTTAGAGGAGTCACTTTGTTGATTCTCTTCATGCTGCGATCTCAACTGCTGAAACTCTACAACTGATTTACATATCTGTCGGCTGCTTTGTCTCCTGTCCTGAATTGTCTGATGTCGCACAAAAAGTTCTGCACAGCTTTTTCTCACTATTCCACTACTTATTTCCATATAAATTGCACTCTATCTCCCTGCCATGCTGCACTCTGGCTCCAAGTTGGATGGTCATTACCTTTCGCTAACGGTCTACAACTTTGCCATCTTGCCGATTTCCTCACTCCTGTGTCAGGCGGACAATTTCTTGGTTATGCCACTACCTTCTTCCATGCGCTATTCTCGGCATTTGGGTGAGTGTGACAGACAAGGACTTCCTTTTGCCCAGTTCTCTTCTAATTCTTTATTACTGCTGATTCTCAACTCTGTGGCACAGATTAGTACTTCAGTTTGAGGACAGCATTATTGCTCAATTAATGTCGGCTCAAACTATACCATGTGTTCCTTTCTAACCAATTACTTAACTTCTTTTATGGTTACTGATCTTTGTTTTGCCATAAACCTCTTAATCCATGGATACCATACTAATGGAGAGTCATCCATTGTGATGTAAGTATTACCCAATAGAGGCATTAACTCTAATGGAGGAATTGTTGTGCCCTTTCAAAGCAATGAGTAATGCTGTATACCCAAGCTTTGTAGTAACATTAATAGTTTTGAGAAGAGTCTGAGCAGGGGTAGGAATTAAAGAATGTTTGCTGGATGAAGAATTTTGGCAAAGTCCCTCTCTAGTTCCACCCACAAGGGGGAAAGCCATTGTAAAGCATGTTTTGTTAGAAAGGCCCAGTGGTATCTTTCACCCAGGGTAAATTCCACCACCCCCTTTTTCCAATGATTCTGTAATTTAAGCTTATTAATGCAAGGTTTTTAGAATCCCAAACAGGGGGAGGTCATGTGATGGCTGCCTGAGGAGTGGATGCCCTCCGTCTAGCTCCAGGTTGCTCTTCTAAACAAATCAAATTTTGCCTATTTCTTATTACTTTAGAGTTTCTGCTACTACCCATGCTTTTATTGATGAGTTATTTACTCTCTTGTGGAATTCAGCATCGCTATGGCAGCCAAAGCATAAGTAATGGAAACTGTAGCTTCATCGGAGGCTCTCCTGCAGCATTCCCCAACAACCAAGCATGCTAAAGAAGATGCTCACCACAGTCCCCGGCTCTGAAGGCCGAATTGCCTACACTCAGTAGTCTTTCTTGGGAACTTAGTACTATTAAAGTTGTTTTATTTGAACTGGTCTCTGAATTCAAACCTGTAAAACCGAGTTTAGCATTGCTGAACCAAAGAATGACTCGGAAACTAGGGTATCCTCCTTGGAAGACCGCGGCAAGCACACGGAGCCCAAATTGGTGGATTTGCGCAAGAAGGTTAACCCGGCTGAAAGAAAAAATAGATGACCAAGAGGTTCGAAGTAGACAGAATGATCTGATCTCTGGTATGATGAAATGGGTAGAAGGCACAGACTGTATCCTTTTTGGCCAAACCTTGCTGGAGAAGTTGCCTGGCTTGACTCCCTTCAGGCCAAACTACATAGCAGAATTAGTGCACAGATTACTGAATCCGATCCCTAATCCAGGGAATAAACCCCATATTATTATTTTTAGGCTTGTCACTTTTTGCAAAAAAAATCCATGCTCTGTCTAACATATGGAGACAGAAGCAAATCTGGTGGAAGGAGCCTGTATTGCCATTTCAGTGACCTCAATCCCAGAATCAGAGCCAAACAGCAAGCCTATAGAGACATTAAAAAAAAAAAAAATGCTATTTATTTATTTATAGTCTAGATTACAAGTACCTTTGACCCAAGGCTCTTTTACAAAGGTTCCACATCAATTGAGGTACAATACAAACATTACACAGAGTTGAGTAACAATGCAGAAATGGTGTACAGACATTTTTAAGCAGCTGAAATACATTACATTTAGGGAAAGTTGGTACCAGGGGGGCAGGGTAGCCAGAGGTAGCTGAGGCTTGGAATGGACACAAAAAGAGCAATGCAGCCATGAGCATTTGTCAGGACTCAAAAAAGTGCCTGGGAGTAGGGGACAAAAACAGGAGGGAAGGGGAGACTATAGGAAGAGGGAGAGAGGGGGTAGGAGTAGAAGTTCTAGGAGGGAGATCAGATTATGAGGGACAGTCTCAGGAGCTAGAGACAGCTAGGTGGAGGTGAAGGTTGGCTTTGAACAGGCCTAGCTTTTGCAGAGAGGAGATGTTTTTGTTGAGTCCATTAATCCAGCTAGGAGCTCGGTACACAAAGGATCTCTGGCTCTGAGTGGTGCGGCACAGAAGAATGTGCAGCATTTGATTTTCTGAAGCCCTGGTGAGTCAGGGGTTGCGTGCTGTATGGAGAAGAGTTTGGACTCCAGGGGGAGCAAGATGTAACATAATTTTCTTAGCCATTAGACAAGTTTGGTACTTGATATGGTTTGATAACTGGAGCCACCCTGTTTGGGCATAGACGTCACATGTATGGGTGAGACGGTGAGATCCTGTGATGAGTCGGCAGGCTTTGTTTAGGGCCAAGGATAAGCGCCTGAGGGCTGTGTCAGTTGCAGAGCTGTAAATAATCAGACCATAGTCAATTAGAGACCACCAAGCTCTGTACTGCTATCCTTAAGGCATCCGAGGTAAGGCCTGTGCCTGTAGGAGACCAATGCATGTGTTTACAGCTTTGGTGACGCTATCTATGTGGATGCCATAGGATAGGTTGCTGTCTATGGTGATTCCCAGATATTTAAAGGAGTGAACCTGTTCAAGGACAGCACCAAGACAGTTTGTAATATTAAGGGGGTAGTTTATGTTTGTTGTGGGAGCCACAGAAAAGCATTGCCTTGGTTTTGTTATAGTTGAGAACCAGCTTTTGACTAATGAACCATGTTTCAATGGAGGTGAAACCCTTCTGAAGCTTGTTTTGGAGTAGGTGGGGGTCCTGTTTGGTGGTGTGAATGACAGCATTGTCAGTATAGAGTAGGATTTGTTCTGGACAGGACTGTGAAAGATTGTTCAAAAACAGGCTGAAGAAGAGTGGCCCGAGAATGGATCCCTGGGGGACTCCTGAACATAATGGTCTAGCATCTGAGAGGACATCAGCAGTTTTCACTCTTTGAGAACAGTTTTCCATGTAGCTCTTCAACCAAGTTATAGACTCAGGGGAGAGCCCAGCTTTTAGCAGTTCTGTGAGTAGTATTTGATGATGGATGGTGTCAAAAGCCTTGGTCAGGTCTATGAAGACCAAGCCAGTGAGGTAATTATTGTCCAGGGAGTTGTGAATTGCTACTGTGAATTCAAGGAGGGCAGATGTGGTGCTGTGGCCTTTTCTGAAGCTGTGCTGTTGTTTACAAAGGATGTCATCCTTGTTCAGATATTTCATTAGCCGGTCAGATACCAGATGTTCGATGGCCTTAGAGAGGGGGCAGTATGGGTATTGGCCTATAATTTCCATGATGGGCTTTGTCCCCACTCTTGTTGACTGATGTCATGGTGGTGGATTTCTATCTGTCTAGTAACTGGCCAAGGGTGAGGGACAGGCTAAAAATTCAGGTTAGAGGAGATAGCACTTCATCAAGAGCAAGGGACAGTAGTTTGAGGTCAAGTGAGTCGCCACCTATTCTAGATCCAGCAATTGCTTTACAGACGTATCTATGGACTTCATGTGTCCTGACTGCTCTGAAGTAAAAAGGGGGGTGATTTGAAAAAGGGGTGGGGAGGGTGCAGGAGGGAAGTCTTCGTTGAAGAAGTCTGGAGGAAGAACACTACTGAGGTCAGTAAACACGTTATTGAATGTGTTAGCTATAGTGGAAGGGACAAAAGTTATAGTCCCATCCACGTCCATCATTGAAGGTGATGTTTTGGGCAGTATCCCTGTAACTTCCTTAAGATTATTCCAGAAGGATTTCCCTTTCCCAGGTGTTTGTGAGGGTATCTTTGTAATAGTTACTTTTCTTTAGGCGTATTTCTTTGGTGCAGTCATTTCGGGCACGTTTGTAGTTTTGTATATCTGCTTGCCTACCAGTGACCCGAGCCTGAAACCAGAGGTGGTCCCTAGCTTTCAGCAATGTAAGGAGATCAGCAGTGAGCCATGGATTGCTAAGGTCTTTTATTTTCCTCTTTTTGAAGGGGGCGTAAATGTAACAGGCAGCATTGAAGGAGCTGATGAAGAAGTCAAGTGCAGAGTTGACATCCAATGCATGGAAGATAGGTGACCAGTCTTGTTGTCTAAGGTGTGATTTGAGGTACTTCAATTGACCACATGGAAGGATTTTGCTGTTTATTAGTTTGGGTGGTGGCGGGCTGAATTTGTTAGACCTTCACAGGTGACTGGGGAGTGGCCACTTAGCGATCTGGCAGAACAGAGACTTTTGAGATGCAGGATGGGTGGCTAGTCATTATCCAGTCTAGGAGGGTACTTGTCCCAGTCTTATAGTTGAGTCTAGTGGGGAGACGACCAGCTGGATGAGGTTGGCAGCTGAGATGACATCCTTGTAGCCACCCATATCTGATCCAAACCAATTTATGTTAAAATCACCCATTAGGATTATCTCGGTGCCTGGTGGTTGGGAACGGACAAGGTCAAGGATGGAGTTGATACTGTTACCATGATCCTTTGCTGAATCTGCTGCAGGAGGGCCATTGTACACTTTACTACCTGTCTACCTTGCTTGTTATCACCAGTAATGGAGAGAAACAATTTCAGTCTGTTGGGGAGGCACAGAGGGAATTGCCAAAATATTTCCCAAACCGCTTTCTGTGGTGCGCTGACTTCCTCGGAAGGTTCTTTTTGGTTCTGGCACCCCAGCCCGCCCCTGCCCGGTGAACCCCAGCTATCCCAAGCAGTGGCCGTGACATACGTCATCATCTCGGTGCTGGTCACGGGAATGGGAGTGGGTTGGGAGTTAGGATTGAACATGCCGGTTGCACTGGGGGGACCTCTCCCCCTCCCCTCCAATTTTATGAGCAATCAGGTAAATAATACATTTTACAGGGTGACTGCGGGGGAATTTGTACAGTGAAGCCCAGATCTGTGAAGCGGTCGGGCATACCTCTCAACCTCTTGCCTCATGAATCAGGGACAAGGCTTAAAAAAATCAAGGACAAAGATCCAACATCAGGGACACATCTTAAAAACTGATACTATCCTCTTAGAAAGCTGATAGAATGAGAGAATTTGTGTTATAATGCATTTTTTGAAGAAGAACAAGTCTATAACTTTATTGTTTGACATTATTTTCTGATCTTACTTCCACTGGTTTGTCACAAAAATGCAAATTTTACGAGGGACAGAGGAAAATTTTGAGGCAAAATCAGGGACAGTTGAGAGGTGGGGGCTTCACTTGAGCCAGTAGTTCTCCTTTAATGAGAATGGAAATGAGCTGGCAGACATGTTTCTTCATAAGGAGTGCTATGCGGAAGAATTGTTTTTATTCTTGCTTACGTGGACTCAAGTTGTGGTTTTAGGCAAAGTGAATGCAGCCTTCTCTCAGGATACCCATGCCTCTCAACCTCTCAGCATTAAAAATCATAGCACTGGCCTTCAAAAATCATAGCAAATGACCAGAATGTGGAGCGCTTTCTTATTTTAAAGAATAAAATGTCTACAAATAGTGGGCTCCATATAGTTAGTGTTCAGGAATGTTACTATCAACTCAGTTCTATGATTTAATAGTTTGTGTGTCCAGCACTTGAGAGGTATGCAGGACACTGCCGGAATAGTGTGCAATCAATTAGTTAAATTTTAGTCTGCCTGCTGGACCGATCGGTCTTTCCCTCTTTACTGGTGATGCCTTTTTGAGCGACTGTTGTTATTTGCGCCTGCACTGACTCTAGACGGTATCCCGAGTACCGAAACAACCAGTGCAAGTTTTGGACATTCCTGGGGATGTGTCAGAATAGAGCTCCCCAACATTAACTTAATCTTCGGTGCTCTGTGGTGGTGGTATCTTTTTTTTTTCTCCCATTTCCCTTGCTCTATGTGGTATAGGCAGATCTACCTTTATCAGTGGGGGACACAGAAGCACTCTAGTAAAAAGGCAGGCTACTTTTTATTTTAATTTTGTTTTATCGCATGTGCTCAGTATTCTACTCGTAAATTACCTGTTCAAATGCAGCAGATCTGAGTTAAGCATCTTATGCTAATTGTTCAAGCTGGTGGTAATTTTTATTTGATTTACAATTAACAGTCCTCTTTGGGTGGATATGTGCCTTGCGCTAAGTTATGCTGCCAGATGAACAATGAGAGCTGCACCCATACATAGAAACATAGAAACATAGACTTTGATGGCAGATAAGGACCGCTTGGCCCATCTAGTCTGTCCATTTCCTACCTACAGGATAGGCCGCAGATCCTAGTTAACCAACAGCCTATTTCTTCCTACCCCCACAAGAATTGCCTTATGTCTGTCCCATGCATTCTTGAATTCTCCCACAGTTTTAGACCCCACACCCTCCTCAGGAAGGCTGTTCCATGCATCCACTACCCTCTCTGTGAAATAATACTTCCTCACATTGCCCCTGCCCCTCTATCTTTAAATTGTGTCCCTTGTTCTTGCACGTCTCTTTTTCTGAACGATGCTACCCTCTTGGACTTTGTTGATTCCACTGAGGTACTTATAAGTTTCTATCATGTCCCCCCTCTCCCTTCTTTCTTCAAGGGTATGCATATTAAGCTCCTTTAGTCTCTCCTCATATGGCTTCTCTTGCAGACCCTGCACCATTTTAGTTGCCTCCTCTGACTGCTTCTATCCTGTCTATGTCCTTATGGAGATGGGGTCTCCAGAACTGTACGCAGTACTCCAGATGGGGTCTCACCAACTGTCTGTACAGAGGGATAACAACTTCCTGTTTTCTGCTGGTGATGCCTCTCCCTATGCATCCCAGTATACCCCCAGCCCTCCCTACTGACTTCTCACATTGCTTGCCTCTCCACTGTCCCTGATTTTTCCTCAAAATGTTACTCTGTCCATTCTAAAATTTGTGTTTTGTGGCTAAACAGTGGAAATTGTAAGCACAAAACAATGTCAAGCATTAAAGTTACAGACTTGATCTTCTTTAGAAAATGCATTTTGCACTAAGCCCCATATTCTGCCAGCTGTCTGGATGGATAGCTCTAATTTTCAAGATGTGTCCCTGATTTTGGTCCTTTGTCACTGATGTTTTTGAGCCTTGTCCCTGATTTATGAGGCAGGAGGTTGAGAGATATGGCTGCACCCTTCTTACCACTGACTCAAACACTTGATAAGTGATATGCAGTTGTTAACTGGTGTACTATCAGTCCCTCTCTACCCATCTCCTAATATGTGTGAGTGTTGTTATCCCGGGCCCCCTCCCACACTTGCCCCACATCATAACTGTCATAGCTGTCCTTAGCAGTGGGCAGAGTTTACACACCTGCCCTCCACACTAACTGACCCTGCAATTCAGTGGGCCTGGCTTGGATCTGTCCTCTACAGGCATGTACTCTGCTCGGTTTTAGCACTTACTCTTCTACTGGAAGACATGCCTGGTATGAGCTGACCCCCCCTTATAGCCACCCCCCCAGGTTGGCTACTTTCAGTCCCCATCCCTGTTACCAGGACAAAGCCTGTGCTATGCACTGCTGAGGTCCTTGTCTCTGTGTTCCCCTGTAAGCTCATAGTCGTATTCTGTTTCAGGTTTTTGGCAGTAGCTTCAGTAGCTGGTTACTTGTTATTCTGTAGTTATATTCTGCATTATGTCTCTTTGTTTGCATTACCATTGCACTCTGTTTAAATGTTCCCTAAGTTGTTCTTATAGTGCACGCTCCTTTCCATGAAGTGTGAACAACAGATGGGGGCAAGTCTCCTCTTGTTGTGTTGTATATGCCATGTACTTTACGTGGAACCTTTGAAAAAGATCTTTTGCTCAAAGTTTGTTTCCGAACAATGAAATAAATAAATAAAATTATCCTTTTCCTCCATTTATTTTAAGCTTTACTGGCTTAATAGTAATCCTCATTCCTCTCAGTGTGTTGTGGCAACCTAGATGGTTAGTTTGACTCTGCTTAAAATCATTTTACTAGTAAATTACATTAAAGTATATTGGAATGGGGACACTTTTTTAAATTAATAGGTAATAGAGCCATATATATAATTTTTTCCTCTGGATAACATTTTAGGACTTTATTGTTAGATACAGTAGCTCTTGCTTTCAGTCAATAATTTATGGTTCCAATATTATACTGTGTAAATCTTAGTTCCAAATGACTGTCTGCTGTAATGTCACATTAGTATCCTTAGTCATTTTAATGGGTAATTAAATCTTACTATATAAGGATATAGCTGTACATGGCAACACCGGGGGTGAATGGAGAGCTCCTCTATTTACCCCATCATGAACCTGGCTGCAAGAGTGCGGTCCTGGGACCAGGAGATAGGCTGGGCACCAGTACAGGTGGCTTTCTGTTTTCTTTTTTTGGAACTGGTTTTATTTGTTAACTGGGGTAATGTTGTTTGGGGGGGTGGTTGAGTGTGAACCATTTACTTACAGTCTTCTTGTTTCAGAATGTATATTCCTTATAGAAGGTACTCTGTAATATTTATTAAGATCTACTCTGTGTATCAGTAATGTCAGGTAACTTGATGTTTGCTCCATGAACGTATGAACGTTAAGGGGGCAAAGGATACGAATAAGCGTCACCAAGTATTTGCACATCTGGCACACTTGGGTATTCAATTAGCATATCTCCGGGAAACACACTTACTATCCTCCGACTGTAAATTGTTTAGAAGGGATTATATAGGGCAAGTTTATGGGGCAGGGGATATTATTACAGTAGGCATATTGTTCACCAGTTCTGTCCCGTTTATGTTTATTACTAATATTTTAGATCCTGAAGATAGATATGTCCTACTTCAAGGTAGGTTAGGTCAGTCTGTTGTAATCCTGGGATGTATGCATGGCCCAAATACTGATTCTTATCCATTTTGTATGTCCCTGGCCACAATTCTTGCTCCTTTTGCCCATTTATCAATTTTTCTAGGGGAGAACTGGAACATTGCCATAATGTGTGACCAGGAGAGAAGCTGCAAGTGGTTGGCAGGCCTCTGTCCTGCACAAAAGACCCTTTTGAACCTGATGGATTCTCTCGGACTTTGCGACCCATGGAGACATCTCAATCCTGTACTCAAGCAATTTATATATTTTTTCATGTCCATCAATCCTACACTAGGATTGACTTTTTCTTAATTAGTCCCACTACATTATCAGGTCTTTATGCTACTGACATTGCTCTGAGAATCCTATCTGATCATTCTTTAGTGTGGCTGATACACTCCATATACACAGAAGCAGACAATGACTCCACATGTAGGCTCAATAACCAGTTATTGAAAGACCCTTTTATTCTTGACTGTATTAAACAACACTTTCCCTTTTTTCTAAATGAGAATTGGGGCACATTAACTCAGAGAGATGCAGAGTGGGCAGCCTGTAAAGCTTTTTCCTGAGGGGAATTTATCCAGTTGGCCACCAAAAGGAAAAAAACAATGTCAAGTGAAGTTATTAGGCCTACTTATTTATTTAGTTAAACATCAGTTTAGAAACCTTAACCAAATTAGGTCTTTAGAGAAATCTTTAAACCCATCTTCTCCTCTGACCCTTCATTCTGAACTAGAAATAGCACGAGACAAAAATACAGATCTATTGAAAGAAAGGGCTGAATATGCCATTTTTAAGACTAAGTCGAACTACATAGACCAAAGGGAGAAATCCAGAAAGTTGATGGCTTTGTGACTGTGTAAACAGGAGGCATCAAGGATTATCTCCGCTATCTGTTCCTTGTCAGATGATTCTCTTAAAACCCATCCTAGAGACATTGTCTCAGAGTTTTTCAACATTTATAAATTCCTTTATGGCCCGGTTTTATGACATAGTATCCGCAGAAATGTTAAGTGCATATCTGGAATCAATTCCACTACCGATTTTATCCAAAGTTCAAAGAGATCATCTTTCTTGCCCTGACTCCCTACTGGAGGTACAGTCAGCTATAACATCATTAACACCTGATAAAGCCCCGGCATTAGATGGCTTCACCATAAATTTTTATAAACTTTTTGCTCAGGACTTGGCCCCTATTTTGGTACAACATTTTAGCAATGTCTTTGATAATGGCTTTGGACCCCTCCCTAGTGGAAGCCTTGACTGTTTTGGTACAAAACCTGGGCAGGATCTTAAATGTCTTGTTAATTATTGATCCAGAAACAAATGATTTGATACCTTTTATTGGACCAACATGGATATACAGAAAAGAACAAAGTGCTCTAGCTTTCAACCAACCAGGTCCTTCTTCAGAAGCCCTGTGGCAGTTTTTTCAAATATCCCATACTATTAACACCAGATTATATAGAAAAAGCAGAAATAATTCTCATTGGTTTAAAATATACATTTAAAACATAATAGAAGATTACGTCAGAGAAGCTAATTGACACCAGTATGCCTTTAACTGAGGAGCCTCAGAAGGGCAAAGGTTATCAAGAATTCTCTACAGCCAGAGAGTTCTTGTCACATAAATTTTAAAATGGCTCAGTATGTAAAGAAAGCATTCTAGTGATAAAAAAAACCTTGGAGTGGCATTCTCTCTCTAATACATGTAAGATGAGCTTACAACTTACATTCCAATTATCCTGGTATATTAAAGGACAGATAATGAGACAAAATCATGAAATTAGGTATAACTGCAAGTTGAAAATAAGCCTCAAATTAACCTACACATATAAACATGATGCATGAAAGTATCATTTGTAAGTGTAAGTGGCAAATAAAAATACTTGTCAAGGACCCCAAGAAAACGAGACCATGAGCCTGATAAGTGCAGATTTCAACACAGAGTCTGTGTATGGATCTTAAACTCTGTTGGGCTTTCAGAAGGATACTACTTCCAAAAGTCCAGTGGAGGGTTCCACCATCGACCATTTTAGAGCTACTGAACGATCCCAAAATGGCTGTAGGCTCTTTCACAGCCCTAAAAAATATGTATTTATGGAAAGACTACAACAAGAAAATCAATACATCAGTACAATAAAGGGCCATTATTAAAAAAATTATTTGAAAAAAGCTAAAAATATGGTCCTGGAAACTGCAAAAAGCAGAAATGCTTCAGACGGTTTAGAGAGAATAAAATAGATTACTCACTTGAAGAATACTTGCCCCTTCCTATACCACCAAAGGACAGAAAATGAATAACCTGAACAAGGTTCAAAATTATTACCTCACAATATACATATTATAATAAACCTGCCATAATTGATACAAATCAAACTAACCAGTTTTGCAGATATAATAAAGGACATTTGGAAACACTGTCCCATTTAATTACTGACTGTCCGTTATACATAAAAGCAAGAGATAGGACTCTTATTATGTTTCTGACAATTTATGCAAATATCAACTGTGGTCCAGTTTTCATATTGTTGCATCCAAGATTTCCAGAAGATGCAACAATGATTTCACAATTCACTGCTGCAGTGATTAAAATAAAAAACACTTTAGTATTAAAAATAATATATGTTAAGGCTGGCCCATAGGAATATAATCCCTCTTTCAGTATCTACTAGCTTTCCTGTTTATTTAAATAATTGTAGTAAAGATATTGGACTATTGAGATCATACAAATAGTAATATATACCCATTGCTTGTGAATGTTGAATTTTGTAAATGAAATGAAACCACTATGGTTTTTAAAATGGTATGTTAATGTCTGTCTTTTTAATTAATTGTAAGAACCTTGGTGTTTGTTCCACCCTGGCTGATCAATAAACTCAAACTTGAACTTGAACTCTAAATCCACCCTCTGGGAGGCCCTCAAAGCCTTTTGAGAGCCTGGATACTGGGCTACACTGCAGCCTGTCAGTGCAAGAAGGAGCAGGAACAGATATTGCTTGAATCCCAGCTTCCCGCAAAGGAGAAAGAACTTAAGGAGTGCCCCTTCATGTCTACAGCCTCCTCTGCTGAGAAAGTACAATCCATGTGTATGTATGTGATATGAGATGAACTGAGCACAATTTCTACTGATATTCTGAAATTGTATTGTCACCTCGATCCCTAAGACTGTCCTGCTTTTTACTGGTCTCTGGCCCTGTATGTTTGGCTAGCACCGACACTTAGCAGACTCCCTTCCTCATGCTACATAGAAACATGAACTTTGATGGCAGATAAGGACCGCTTGGCCCACCTAATCTGCCTATTTCCTACCTACTGGATAAGCTGCAGATCCCAGTTAACCAATAACCTATCTCTCCCCCACACAAAATTGCCTTATGTCTGTCCCATGCATTCTTGCATTCTCCCACAGGTTTAGACACCACAACCTCCTCAGAAAGGTGGTTCCATGCATCCACCACCCTCTCTATGAAAAATATTTCCTCCTATTACCCCTGAGCTGTCCCCCTCTAATTATTTGTGGCCCCAACACCTGTGTTGCCTAGCAACAGACATCTGCTTTGTTGCATGGAGCCATACACCCCTCCCTCCCTCCGATTGGTGGTGGCAGCCCAATTTGTTGGGTAACATGGCTCTAAACCCCACATTCTCAAGATGTGGTGGCACCCAGAGTGGCAGCCTCCCGAGGCTAGTTGTGGCCACGTGTGGAGTCAGAGGGAGTCTGTGGGAACTTGGGCTCAATTGTATAATTGTTAACAGGTTAAAGTGTGTGTTGCCCTTGAAAATGTTGGGCAGTTTAATAACTAGCTGGAACTATGCAATATTTGTTTAGTGTTATTGAACAATATTGCAGTGGGTTGTGCTGACATTGAGGAAGGTTTTATTTATTTATTTATTAAATTCTCAGATTACAAATACCTTTGAGCAGAATCTGCTCATTTACAAAGGTTCCACGTCAAAGGATGAGGGTCAACATACATACAGAGGTAGTAAAAGAATGCACAATAAACAACCAAAACAATAAAAGAAAAATACAGATACTCAGTTATAACATACTTTGAGATAATATTCATAAAATGAGCAGCAGGTAGAGGCAGCTGGCTGCTGTAAGGGTAAATAGTAAATTGGATTATAGTGTGTCTAATATATTAGTGCAGAAATATTGGATTACTGATACCAATGGGTTGTTATTACAATTTGATATTGGGTTAAGGGGTTACAGCCGTTAGTTTTTATTTTCTGCATCTCATTATTTTCAAAGGGGTTTGCATATTATTTGCAGTAGTTTTAAGGGCTTGGTATTGCTCCATCTACTGTTGATATTATCTGGGAACATTGAATTAAATCCTGGCTCCTTCACAAATTGTGTCTCTGATGTCTGTGGGACAAAGTGGCGAATGAAACATGGGTTGCAGATAATGCATTTAAATGTAAGAAGTTACCTCCCCAAAAAACAGAGGTAGAGATTATTATTTTGAATAACAAACCTGATGTTTTGGTTCTGTCAGAATTTTAGTTGAAGCAATCTATACCTGGTAACACCTGTCTTATTTCTGGGTATGAAGTTATTCGGGCTGATAGGAAAGGGTGTAAGAAAGGAGGTGGGGTTATAGTATTGTTAAAGGAAAATTTACAAGTATCCATATTCCATAGTAGTAATCATTCTGATTCCCAGAATGATTAGCTATTGTTAAGTCTTATTCTGGGAGGTAAGAAGTATGTTATTTTAGGTTGCATGTATAACCCCCCTGCTTGTAGGTTGTCTGGCTTGAGGGAATTTTTGGATAAAGCTTCTGGTTATTTGACTCCTCAGATTTTCTTCTGGTGGGCAACATAAATATGAATTGGTTACATTTGCTTGACATGGGGTTGAACACATTTCTGCATTCTTATAATTTGTCTCAGTAGATCTCAGAACCCAATAGACTCAATCATTTTACTGGAAATCCTTATATTCTTAATTGGATTGTTACTAAAATAATTGATATTATTTCTTCTTCGGAGTACTTGCCAAATATACCAGTGACCATCAGGCCACTTACTGTATTTTGAATTTTAAGATGGAAAAGATACCCCTAGTCCAGTCGCATAATTTTAAAATTATGATCCTTGGAATGTGGCACAGTTTTTCCTTAATTGACTGGTCTGCTTTAGACCTACATCCTGATCCAGGCTGTGCAGTAGGTTATTTCTGTAAGCAACTTTTACCCGTTCAGGAATTGTATTTTCCTACTTAAATTAAGAGTAAAGGGTTCCGTGACGAGGTGATTCAATGGAGAAATTAAGGCGTGGATTAAGGCAAGAAATCTCACTTGGCAAAATTACAAGATGGTACCATTGGGGTTACTTTTGGATCAATACCGTTACTTAAGGAAAAGGGTTAGAAATCTAGTGAACAGTGCTAAGAAACCTTTTATAAAAATAACTAAGTGAAAATTGGGTGGTTCCAAAAGATTTTGGCATTCTGTGAAAATCTGATTGCCCTTTCTGTATTGTCAGCTATGAAGATCTCATCCGAGATGGCATTCTTACTGACCCTTTGGTTTTAGCCGAGGAGTTTAATAGTAAATAGATTTTCTGGTTGCAGTTGTCATTTTTCACATTTTTCATTAAACCCAAGTATATGTGCGGTTTGGAGTAATAGACCCACATTTTATTTTAAAAGGATCACAAGGTCAGTTGTGGTAAAATTAATTGCTAGCTTGCCTAACAAATTTGCTGATTGTGGCAAAGGATTAGACAGTCACTTTCTTAAGTTAATAACACCTCAAATTGTCGTCCTCTTTGTATCATTTTCAACTTATGTCCTATTTCTGGTCAATTTCCTTTAATTTGGAAACAACAACTGTGGTCCCAATTCCTAAAAACCTGGTGCTGATTCTTTTGGAGATTTTAGGCTATATCAATTCTCAATCCATTAAGTAAATTGCTTGAGAAAGTTGTGGCAAATCAAATTACTGAATATCTGGAAAAATATCATGTTCTTTGCCCAGAGCAACATGGCTTTCAGTGAAACCATGGAATGGAGACTGCCTTGGTTGGTTTCACAAATACCATCCTCCAGGGCTTTGATAACTGCCTCCTTTATGGGGGTGGTATTCGTGGACCTGGCCAAGGCATTTGACCTTATTAATCATTATTTGTTATGCTCAGAATAGGACTTTTAGTTTCTCTGAAGGTCCTGTACTCTTTTACAAAGATTACTTATCAAATAAGTCTTAGGTAGTAGGTATATGCCTCGCTACCTCTTCTATTAGATCTATGAATTTAGGGGTTCCACATGGGTCCATTTTGGGCCACCTGTTATTTTCACTGTTGTTAGCTCTCTTTCTTCAATTCTTAAGGTGTGCAAGTGTCTGCTTTATACGGATGGTTTGATAATTTTTTCCCAATTCACTTTCTAACTCCCAACTTGAATCCACATTGCAGTTTGATTTCAGTGATGTTTGTACTTGGTTTGCCAACAATCACATAGTTCTTAACATTAGTAAGACAAAAGTAATGTTGTTTGTCACCCGCCACATGGTGAAGGAGGATTCTTCTTTGCTGATTTATAATACTGGGGAATTGTTGTTGAATTTGTAAAATAGTTTAGATATTTGGGAGTCCTTTGGATCCAGGCTTAACTTTTTCTTTGCTGGTAAAGTCATCTGTTGACATGCTTTGCAAACTGTGTGAGAGGCCTTTTGGCACCATGCATTTCTGCTTAAAGTTGAACCAGCATAATATTCTGTGGTGATTTGCATATGCAGCCCATGATGCTTTGTGCTATGGGGGCATGTGTGATTTTGTATTTCTTTGAAACTTGGCTTCTGGCCAGTGCCCTTTGGAGTAACCATTGCCTTAGTTCTTGCACACTGAGGTTCTTGTCTTTAACTTGTTTTTGTTTTAATTGGGTTCACCACAACATAACCCAGACAGACCATCTTAGGGTTGCTGGTTCATTACACTGGGGTGTCAAACAGAAGAGGCACATTGATGAGTCCTGGTAGGATGAAACACATGTTTGTGTCTTCTGTTGGCACCCTTTGCAAACTGTGTGAGACGCGTTTCGGCACCATGTTTTCCCTTTCCATCCTGATGCTCTCCATGTTTCTACCCTGGCTCTCACTCTTTCCATATTAACTCTTCCTGCTGCACCCACCCTTCCCAGTCTGCTACAGCCTGGCTAAAATCCCACCCCATCCATAGTAGTGTCCCAATTATCTACCCCTCCTCCATCATTATCATAATAAACAAGTACACGACAGCCATCATCAATTTCTGTGGTTTTAGCCCAATTTTTCCCCAGTCATCGTAATATATCCTCCTCTTTTTACCTCTCTAACCTGCCACCCCATACATGGCCTCTTTCCCCTATATGTGTAGTTGCCAGCTGCCTCACTCAAAAGATCTCTGCTTATAACCCCTGTATGCCTATGGTGGATTATACATCTGCTGACTTCTTCAATTGTAAAATAATGCTTTTTTTTAATTTATTTCAACCTTGTACTGTACAGTATACACTGTATATACTGTTTCTTCCTTGTATATTATTACTTTTTATATATCTGCTTCTGTACTATACTTTGATGTATTCATGACCAGGTCCACCTTGCAAATGAGCCTTGCTCTGTGGTGCCTGCCTGGATAAATAAAGATTTTGATTGATTGATTGATTTCTACTTAAAGTTGAACCGGCATAATATTTTGTGGTGATTTGCATATGCAGGCCATGATGCTTTGTGTTATGGGGGCATGTGTGATTCTGAATTTCTTTGAAACTTGGCTTCCTGGCCAATGCCCTTTGGGGTAACCATTGCCTTAGTGCTTGCGCACTGAGGTTCTTTGTCTTTCAAAACTTGGGTATTTTATTCAGAATGAAGAAATATTATTCTGAAGATACTAGAAAGTCTATTGCCATGGGAATACTCTTGCATCACTTTTATTACTTTGCCAGCCTTTTCTATAGGCTTCCAGAGGGAGAGCTCAAAATGCTCACTGTGACCTATAATAATGTCTGCCAGTTTGTTTTGGATTGCTGCTATCTATTTCATCACTGTTAATGTACTCCAAACTTGGTTGGTTAACGTTAAATAACAAGATAACATTCTATTTTGGTTGTCAAGTTTTCAAATCTATTTTTTTAAACACTAAATACCTGTTATTTAATTTGGCAAAATTAAGGCCCCCCCATTTGTAACCTGCATTCTTCTAGTGTCATTATTTTAACTAATTCCATCTCCCATACTAATGTGGGAGCAAGGTCTTTTTCTGTGGCAGTCTCCCAATTCTGAAATGCATTTCCCCTTGATGTTCGCTCTGCCACCTCTTTGTTAAATTTTAAGCATATTTAAGGGTTTATTTGAATTCAACTGAGTCATGTACTTGTTTCATTTAATTTGTGATTGTTTATTGTTTGTTTTTCTTGTCAGGTCGGAACTGAAAATGGGCCAATCCCAATATCCTTAACCGGTTAACAAATAGAAAATGAAATGAAAATGTAGCTTAACTCCCTGGCCAGCAGAAAACTGGAGTTAACAGTACTGCACCTGAAGCACAGATACTAGGTTGGGGGGAAAATGTGGGAAAACTGTTGTCTTATAGACTATGTGAACAACAACTGGAAAGATTAATTTATGGGCTACAAGACTTGAACAGCTCCCTGCAGACTCAGGTTGAAGAAATTAGCCTCATCATATGTGCCATTTATGAACAGCTGTACTTGTCCCAGGGCCCCCTGGCTCAGGAGAAACTAAATGAGTTCCTACCTGACCATCCAATTCCAACACTGTCAGTTGCCCACCTAGAAGCCCTAGAAGCCCTTCTTATCACACAAGAAATTCAGTCGGCTATTTTAGCCATCTCTTCTCTCAAGAAACCAAGTGGGGAATGTGATTTGACTGACCTATACCAACTAATACCCACATGAGTCTTTCCTGTCCTACAGTCTGCCTTCTAGGAATCCCACTTCATGCTCACCCTTTGACCTTCAATGTGAGAGGAAGTAATCATGGATCTACCTAAGGGGGGCAAAGATCCTGCTGCCCTGGGCAGTTATATGCCAATTTCGCTTATTAATGTGGACGCTAAAATTCCAGCCAAAGCATTAGCCTCCAGACTTGTGCTAATCCTTCACCATCTTGTCCCCCCTCGGTGGGATTTGTCATGGGCTTCCTTTGTTCAGACCATCACTACTTTATCTAGTGTTCTTGGCAGTTTCTATCACCATTCCCATCCCAGAAGTGGCTGTAGATTTTGTGAACACCTTTGACTTAGTGGAGTGGGGGTATCTGCATGCCACCATGCCAGGATGGGCTTTAGCCCTCAGTTTGGTGGGTTGATCCAGGCACTGTATTCCCAACCCACAGCCTAAGTTCTCACTAACTAATGCTGTCTTCTCTATTCTGCCCACATAAGGGAACCTGTCAGGGGAGATCTCTTTTGCGTACATTGTTTGTCCTGGCCATAGAGCCTTCGGCCATATCTCTCAGGTGTCACCTGAATGTGCGTGGCATACTAGCCAGCTCCACCAACTCCCAAATGCTGCTTTATACAGATGACTGCCTTGTTTTCTTGTGGAACACCCCAGAGGGCATTCCCATTTTACTCAATACCCTATTATCCTTCCAGAATGGCTCAGTCCAATTCTAGTAAAACAGCAACTTTACCTTTAAATCCCCTCTGCATCTTGAATGTAGTGGCCCATTGGGGGCTGTAATGGTCACTTTGGGGTGTTAAATATTTGGAAATCTAGATCTTCTCAGATTCATCAGGCATAGTATCAGATAACCTTACCCACTGGTTCAACTTTTTCTAAAAGATTGGAAGAATCTTGAAACCTCATCCTCCACTGGCATCACAAGCCCAGATTCCATTGTAGGGTTGAACCCAGTGCTTAAAATAGGTAGTAAGCTGGTGTTCTGGGACACAAGAGCAGTACGGGAACTAGTGCATGCCTTGATCTGTGGCATCCACACACTGTATAGCTAGACATGTATGAGAAGCTTATGCAATGCTTTGCTTTGCTGCCAAAATGTGACTTATGGAAATATTTGCAAATCGGCAGTGCCATAACTGGTTACCTTAAAAAGCTCCCCAGACACATTCCTAGTACCACCCGCCGGTCCTGATGTCCTGGCTAAAGGCCTCAAGGGGCAGTGTGAGTCTGATCTATGACACTGTTTTATAGAAAGCTGCTGACCCCTTATAGATGGCTACAGATAAATGGTCCCATGTCTTGGGAATGAAATGTCTGAGACTCATTGGTCACATCTCAGGTCCCTCTTTCACAAAGCATGCCCAGACTCCTAAAGCCTACTAATTCAGAACAAGATCATGCATATGTGGTAACAAGCTTCCTGAATTAGTGGCCTTGATGGAGGAGGAACATCTGGATATCGTGGCAGTCACAGAAACATGGTACACACAAAACCATGACTGGGACATAAACATACCAGGATACACTATCTACAGGAGGGACAGGGAGGGTAAAAGAGGAGGAGGAGTAGTTCTTTACATAAGGGAAGGAATAAAAGCAACAGAACAAAAGGATAAACAGGGAGGAGAAGAAGCACTGTGGGGTAAATTTGGAGACAGGCAATGGCACCACAATCCATACAGGGATTAGTATACAGACCCCCTTCTCAGGGGGAGGAAATGGACAAGGAAATGATAGAAAGTATATTTAGAATGGCAGAAAGAGGGGAGATATTGCTGATGGGTGATCTGAATATGCCAGATGTTAACTGGAGTTCAGTTGCAGCTGCCACTTCGAAGAGTGCAGTTATTCTAGATGCCCTACAGGGGGCATGCCTTAGACAACTAGTACTGGAGCCCACTCGAGAGGGAGCAATATTAGGCTTGATACTCTCAAATGGAGATGGAGAGAGATCACAAATGTAGAAGTGGGTAGCCATCTGGGAACTAGCGACCATTGAACAGTATGGTTCACAATAAACACAGCAATAGAGTCAAGCCATACAAAGACAAAAGTACTGGACTTTAGGAGGGCTGACTTTGCCAAAATGGGTGAGTGCCTAGGAATGCACTAGCAAATGGGCAGGAAGGAGGGTGGAAGAACAATGGGGAATAATAAAACTGCCATCACAGAGGTAACGAGCCTTTGTGTGAAGCAAATAAACAAAACAAGACGACGTAAGAAACCACTATGGTTCTCAAAGGAAGTGGTAGTGAAGGTTCAAGAGAAAAAGAAAGCATCTAGGAAGTACAAGGGATCGCAGAAGGAGCAGGACAGAGAACCGTGATCAGTTAAAGAAAAAGGAGGCTGGGAAGGTAGTCAGAACAGCAAAGGCCCAAACCAAGGAAAAGATAGCCAACTCAGTTAAGAAGGGGGATAAAACCTTTTATAGGTACATCAGGGAGCAAAGGAAGACCAAGGGAGGGATAGTGAGGCTTAATAAAGGGGAGGGATGGTGGGCAGAGGGAGACTGTGAAAAGGCAGAGATATTAAACAAATATTTTTGCTCAGTATTTACAGATGAAGAGGGAGAGGTACGTAAAGCAAACAGTAGTAACACTCTGGATACAGAAGTTGATACCAGCCCATTTACAGAAGAAAGGATTCAGAAAGAACTCTTAAAACTGAAGGTGGACAATGCAATGGGACCTGATGGGATTCATCCCAGAATTCTAAAGGAACTAAGGGTAGAACTAGTGACACCACTGACTACCCTTTTTAACAAATCATGGGAGGAAGGGGTGGTACCGAGGATTGGAGGAGGGCAGATGTGATTCCCCTTCACAAAGCGGGAGCAAGGCAGAAGCAGAAAACTACAGACCTGTTAGTTTAACCTCAGTGATAGGGAAAATGATGGAATCACTTCTAAAGGAAAGAAATGTCAGTATCTAGAGGCCAGAGGGCACAGAACCCTGAGGGCATTGATTCAAGGGAAAGGTCATGCCAGATGAATCTGATAGATTTCTTTGACTGGGTGACCAAGTAGTAGATCAGGGAGGGCTGTGGACATGGCCTACCTAGACTTTAGCAAGAGCATTTGATACAGTCCCACAAAAGATTAATACACAAGTCCAGCCAGCATGGGAGGGTCCCAAGATGACAGCCTGGGTAAAGGGTGGCTGGAAAATAGGGACACAGAGTGTAATAGTAAATGGAGTCCTCCAGAAGAAAGGAGGGTTAGTAGTGGGTTACCGCAGGGTTCAGTATTAGGACCGGTCCTCTTCAATGTCTTTATAAGCGACATTGCAGAAGGACTGGAAGGAAAAGTATGTCTCTTTGCAGATGACACTAAGATCTACAACAGAGTTGATGCACTGGGTAGGGTGGAAAGGATGAGAAGGGACTTGGCAAGGTTAGAAGAATGGTCAAATGTATGGCAGCTTAGATTCAATGCTAAGAAGTGCAAGGTAATGCACCTGGGAAACAAAAGCCCAGGGGAAGAGTACACAATGGGGGGTGAGATAATAACAATGACAAAAATGGAAAGGGACCTGGGGGTAGTCATATCAGATGACCTAAAGATGGGCAAGCAATGTGAGAGGGCGGCAAGGAGGGCTGGGGGGATACTGGGATGCATAGGGAGAGGCATCACCAGTAGAAAACAGGAAGTTATTATCCCTCTGTACAGACAGCTGGTGAGACCCCATCTGAGTACTGTGTGCAGTTCTGGAGCCCCAATCTCATAAAGACATAGACAGGATAGAAGCTGTCCAGAGGAGGGCAACTAAAATGGCACAGGGTATGCACCGGAAGACATATGAAGAGAGACTTAAGGAGCTTAATATGTATGGCCTCAAGGAAAGTAGAGGAGAGGGGACATGATAGAAACTTTTCAAGTACCTCAAGGTAATCAACAAAGTCCAAGAGGGCAGCATCTTTCAAAAAAGAGGTGTGTAAGAACAAGAGGGCACAATTTGAAGATGGTGGGGCTCAGAGGTAATTTAAGGAAGTATTTTTCACAGAGAGGGTTGTGGATGCATGGATGCGCCTTCCAGAGGAGGTTGTGGAGTCAAAATCAGTGGCGAATTCAAGCATGCATGGGATAGTCATAAGGCAATTCTGGGTGGTGGGGGTAGGAAGAAGTAGGCTGCTGGTTAGCTAGGATCTGCAGCTTATCTAGTAGGTAGGGAAATGGGCAGACTGGGTGGACCAAGCGGTCCTTATCTGCCATCAAATTCTATGTTTCTATGTTTCTATGTACCATACCCCTGTGAAGCTCAAATCCTGTGTGCTTCTGAGTCATGTTCACTGCTAGTGCTGCCATGCTCTGGGAGTTGAACTTCTACACATTCTCTGTATCCCTAAGTTGAGTTACATCTGGACTCAGACCCATCAATGTTTTAGTGGCATATTGGAGGGATTTGCCTATTTACTTGGTGACATAACCTATGGCTTGCTTCTCCACCTCCAGTTACCTCTAGGCCACAATTATAACAGTTCCTGATGGCTAGCATAGTGGTCAAGAGATTGACTGTAAAATGCTGGAGGACTGCAGAGCTATAGCTGTGGGCAAGACAGTAGTGTGGTGGGTAGGTAACTGGCTGGGTGGCAGGACACAGAGGGTGGTGGTAAATGGCTGTCACTCCACAGAGGAAGAGTGACCAGTGGGGTACACAGGGATCAGTGCTGGGACCGGTCCTATTCAACATCTTCATCAGTGACATTGCGAAGGACCTAGAAAGCAGAATTTCACTGTTTGCTGATGACACAAAGCTCTGTATAGAGTAGACACACCAGAGGGTGTAAACAGAATGAGAAGCTACATGCAGAAACTTGAAGAATGGTCAGGGGTTTGACAGTTGAAATTCAATGCAAAGAAGTGCAAGATAATGCATATGGGGCCAAAACCCTGGCATAATATATCGGTTGGGGTGAGGATATAGCATGCACCAAGCAGGAAAGGGATCTTGGGTTGTATCTCTGGTCAAGGTAATGTGTCAAGGCAGCAGTGTAAAGGCAAATAGGATGCTGGTGATGTAGGCAGGGGCATCACCAGCAGGAAAAAGGAGGTCATAATCCGCCATACAAGACACTAGTGAGGTCCCACCTGGAGTACAGTGTACAGTTCTGGAGACCATACCTACGTAAGGACATAGACAGGGTAGAGAAGGTCTAGAGAAGGGCAACAAAGATGATGCATGGATTGCATCACAAGTCCTATGAAGACAGGTTGAAGGAACTGAACATGTACTCCCTGGAGGAGAGGAGGGAGAGAGGTGATATGATAGAGACATACAAGTATCTTACAGGGAGGAACAGGGTGCAGGAAAACACTATTTTCAAGCGAAAAAGATGTTCCAGGACTAGAGGGCATGGGATGAAGTTGGAGGGGAGGACGATTCAGAGGAAACATGAGAAGAATTTTTCACAGAACAGGTGGTGGACAAATGAACACCCTACCGAGGAAGTGGTTGGGGCTGAAACAATCACAGGATTTAAGAATGCATGGGATAGACATAAAGGAATTCTGGAGGTCAGGGGTAAGGGGCAACAGACTTCTAGGAAAACAAACTGAACTTACAAGCTCAAATGGGCAGACTGGGTGGGCCATAGGCCCTTATCTGCCAACACTGTCTATGTATCTATGTATCTATGTACCCACTCTCTCCCAATGGCCTGCCTCAGTGAGGTCCCATTTTACTAGAAAATCCATGCCTTCCTACCAGGTCCTCTAGGAGCACTTCTTGTCCTCCAGGCATTTCCTACAAGTCCCTTACTCAACTTTCACCCAAGATACTTAGCTGGGGAAAGACCTGGTGAACTGTATTCAGATGTGCAGGGTATTTAGCCTCACTAGTGTATTTCTGAAAATGTTATATTTGTTCCAGTACTAGCAAACATCCAGTGGTATAAAAAGGCTCACAATGACTTTACAAAAGCAATCATACAGATAAAGAGTACATTTTACAAAGAAACCCTCACTGACTCATGGAACAGCAACAAGTCCGTCTGGGCAAACCTACAGGATATTACAGGGAAAGATCAAAAAACACCCCCCTGCTATGCTCGCTGTTGAGGGTGTCCTGACCTTAGACCCCCTACTCATTGCAAACTCGTTGAATCAGGCATTTACTGACCTCAGTAGTGATCTCCCAGCAGACTTCTTCAATGCCCTACGCCAAGAAACACTGCAAGGGCATTTATACTACTTCCCCTCTGACCACCTTTCCATTCAAGTATACAGTATCTGAGGCAGATGCAAGAAAATACATAGAGAAGGTCGTAGGAAAGTCAAGACATAGTGGGGACTCACTGGACCTCAAATTTATTCACCTGACACTAGATGAAATATTTGGATCACTAACAAAAATAATTAACCTCTCCCTCTGCCACTCTCAATTCCCTCAAAGATGGAAGGCTGCCACAGTAACTCCTGTACATAAAAGTGGGAACTGAACTTCACATAACAATTACAGACCAATCTCTTTACTCCCTCCATTCTCAAAGGCACTGGAGCGGATTGTGGCTGACCAGATGGTGGACTATCTTAACCAACACAAACTTCTCTGACCAGAGCAATATGGGTTCTGGGGCAGCCACAATACCATCACAGCCCTTCTAGAATTCACTGGGTTCATTAATAGCGCCTTGGACCAAGGCCACCTAGTAGGGGCATCCTTAATTGACCTATCAAAGGCTTATAATACAGTTCACCATGCCCTCCTCCTAGAACAGCTTTCTGAAATTGGACTTGCAACAAAAACCATGGACTGATTTATCAGGTACCCGAGCCTCCACTCTCAACAAGTTAGGATTGGGGATGTCCTATCCGATAGCTGACCTGTCAGATCCAGTGTGCCACAAGGGTAAGTACTGGGACCTCTGCTATTCAGTGTCTTCTTAAATAGCCTACCGGCCACTTGCCAGTGCTGCATGCTCTTATAAGCTGATGACACAGTAATCTTTGCCAGCAACTCATGCCTGGAACTCCTCGAAACAGATCTCCAAAGTGGCTTCTCATCAAATGACAAACTGGCTCACAGAACAAAACCTGGTCATGAATTACAAAAAGACCAAAACCATACTCTATGCAATAGCCCAAAACAAACTAAAAAACTACCCCTTGTCAATATGGAATGACAGTGGTAGCACCCTGGAACTCATTCCACACTTCAGATACCTTGGGGTTATGACTGACTCCTCCATGTCCTTCACACAGCAAATCAACAATGCTGCTAAAGCCATCAACACCAGAATCTGTATCCTCTACTGACACAGGCACTGTCTCACCCATGAAGCGCTGAATCTGGCAATTAACAGCTCGATTGTATCCCTTATAGATTATGGACTGGTAATATGTGGATCTGCAACTGACACAGCACTTCAACACAATTGCTGTTGCCCTAAATAAAGCCTGCTGCTTGCTTACAAATACACCAAAACTAACCCATAACTGCAAACTCTATACCTGTGCTGGCTGCTCCAACTTAATGACAGAATAAGATATCAAACCTGCCTTCTCACCAAAAAGGCTACGCTAAACCGGCTTCCTCCTGGAGTTCAGAACCTGCTGTCCATACCGCTAAACACCAAACAGACCAGGAGCTCCTCCCCACAAACCTTCTATGTTCCCAGATGCCACATATCCATGGCATAACGTGCTTTCTCCTACTGGGCATCACTCTGGACAAACATGCTGCAGCCTGATATCTCTGGCGCTACTACTCTTGGATCCTTCAAACTCAAACTTCACCAATACCTTATTGGCAGGAGTTCCTGTAAGTGCCACCACTGAGACACCCCATGCACTGACTGACTACCACTAGCACTTCCCAGTCCCTATCCCTTGGCATAAGCAAACCCCAGCATTTAGCAATCCCCCCAACCTCTTGTACCCCTATCCTGTCCCAGTCAAACCCCTGCCTCTTCCCACACTGCCCAGTTTACACTGTTTTTCTTTCCCCCTTCCATCTCCTGCTCCTCCTACTGATGCAGACATACTTTGTACAATGCCACAGCTTACCTGTTCCTGGCTAGATTTATGTACCCGTTATGTTTAATACTCTCATTACCTGTTTGCTGAACTCTCCTTGTATTATCTGTAAATTGTCCTCAGTTTTTTTATGTTGGCTCATGCATGGGCAGCCAACATATTGCAGTAATAGCAGATTTGGAGGCGTGGTCACTGTTGGGCGAATGCAAGGCACGCATCAGTAGGTGCGTTCCTCATTCCCCAATAAGCCTGCATGCCAGTGCCACACCATGCTTATGTAATGTGGTGAGCACATCTAAGGGAAGGTCTGCTGCAATGCGAGCAAAGCTTGTCATACGCAGCGGACCTCCCGACATGCTTTCCCTGGTGAGAAAAAAAATTAACATGGCGGCACACTGCCTGCCATAATGCTGACTTTGGGGTGCCCAACTCTATTGAATGTGGCTGATGGGGAGCCCACTCCCCATTGGCACAATGCACCCCTTATTGTTATGTGCCAAGGTGGGTGCCTAATCCCCTTTGGCTACAGTATCCCCAACTAAACACTAAGTGGCATGCTGGGAGCCCACCCGGCATGCCAAATTCTGAAAAATAAAAACCATCCCACAATGTTTTTTTTTCTTTTAACCCTGTGAAAAAGAAAATGGTCCTTCACCATCTCCCTGCCCCTCCCACAATCCGCACCCACCTCTGAGCACCCTGCTGCCCCACACCCCCACACCCCCGCCTTAACTCCGGTCTGGCGCACGATCTTGAGGTGGACCAGGAACATGTTTGCACTCTTCAAAGCAGACCAAACTGAAGAAATGCCGGTAAGCTGTATAACGGCATAAATATGTTTTTTTCAGCTTTGGTGCATATCTTGGGCATTTTTTGGAATTTTTGCACCAACTTTTCAACATGGGATTCTTGGGACCCCTCCTCATGAATTCAGTAACTGTCATGGCATTTTTCGGTCCCGAAAGGTGATTTCACAGTCATTGCGCAGAATCACCTTTTGGGACTGAGTAATGAAACAACAGTACACAGTTCATGAGAGGGGCTCTCAAAAAGCCTATGTTGCAAATTTGGTGAAAAATATCCCACAAATGGCTGT
This sequence comes from Neoceratodus forsteri, assembly GCA_016271365.2. NCBI lineage: Eukaryota > Metazoa > Chordata > Ceratodontiformes > Ceratodontidae > Neoceratodus > Neoceratodus forsteri. The sequence continues at coordinate 8,066,749 of CM028129.1, forward strand.
TTTACGAGCGTGCATTGTGCTGTTTCCACGCATGCTCATAACTTCATGGATTTGTAATATTTTCACTCCAGATTTTCAAAATTGCCATTTTCCACACCTCCTGATGAACAGTACAGCTGTCATTTTACATATCCTGGCCAAAATGTGTTTTCGCATGTCCAGTGCAGAATAGCGCAGTCGCTGTGCGAAATCAGTTTTCAGGACAGTTTGAGGAAATAATGGTGACACTGTTCATGAGCAGAGGTCCTAAAATGCGTATGTTGAAAATTTGGTGCTGAAAGTCAATAAAATGTGTTTTCGCATGTCCAGTGCAGAATAGCGCAGTCGCTGTGCGAAATCAGTTTTCAGGACAGTTTGAGGAAATAATGGTGACACTGTTCATGAGCAGAGGTTCTAAAATGCCTATGTTGAAAATTTGGTGCTGAAAGTCAATAAAATGACTGTGTTACAAGCGTGCATTGCGCCGTTTCCATGCACCCTTGTAGCTTCGCAAATTTGCAATATTTCCATTCCAGATTTTCAACACTGCCATTTTTTCACACCTCCTTATGAACAGTACAGCTGTAATTTTTCACATCCTGCCCAAAATATGTTTCCACACCTGTGTCGCACAATGGCTTGGTCGCTGTGGGAAATCAACTTTTAGGACAGATTAACAAAATCACAGTGCCACTGTTCATGAGGGGAGGTCCCAAAATGGCAATGTTAAAATGTGACTAACAAACTCCCAAAAATAATTGGGTTACGAACATGTGTTGCACAGTTTCTATGCATGCTCACGACTTCAGCAATTTTTCATATTTTCACTCCAGATTTTCAACATTGCCATTTTTTATGCCTCCTCATGAACAATAAAAGTTGTCATTTCCACATCCTGCCCAAAATGTGTTTTCATCCTGTGTTGCCAAATGGCATAGCCACTGTGCAAAACCACCTTTTAGCTAACAAACTGATTGTGCGGCTTTTCATGAGGTGGGCTCACAAAAAGCCCATGTTGAAAATTTGGAGTGAAAATACCAACACACGGCTATGGTGCTAGTGTTTCCAACTGTAGCACCCCACCCTGTAGAGACTGACAGGCATCAGAGGTGTGAAATGGGATCATAGGCTGTAATGCTCATGCCATTCCACCCCCACCCCCACCCTGCAGCCAGTGACAGGCATCGTGGTGTGCCTTGCACTGTTTGGCCCTAAAGTTCACCCCATTCTCCTATGCTGCACCCACCTCAGCATATTTCCTTATGGAATGGGGTAAGTATAATGCCCAAAGACCCCAAAGCACACCACAACACTTGTCAGTGTCTACAGGGTAGGGTGAGGTACAATGGCATGAGCGTTATAGCCGACGACCCAAAGGCACACCCCAATGCCTGTCGCTCTCTACAGGGTGGGGGTGGGGTTGGCGTCACTTCAATACTTCACTGCCATTCCTATTATGCATCTCTAACTCTGGCACTACCAATGCCAATGCCAGTGAGACAACATTCGGCATTGACAAATGCTGTTTCTTTGCCTTGTTGTATTGATGTATTTGACATGGAACCTCTCAACGAGCATCCACTCACAAGTGTATCTAAGATTTCAATAAAAAATAAATAAAAGATAACATAAAATGGTGACCCACTGCATGTTTAATCCAACATTGCTGTAAGCCTTCTCCATATTGTGTCATTGTCCTCTACTGTTATTTGTGCCTGTATACTGTTCTGAAGAGCATATGTGCCTGTGTTCAGTTGCTGAAAACTCTAAATAAAGAGAACAAACTGCAAGAAAAATATAAAAAGTCCCTGTTCATGCTGCATCCCTTGGCAACCAGGTTTATTCTATGGCATGTAAAAAGTGCTGTCATAAGATTTGTGGATGATTGAAGGGGATACATGGTTTCAAAGGAGGAATCTAGCAATATTTTGTAATACAATTATTTTTATTGAACATGATTACTTTGTGAAACAAACTATTGATTGCTGATCTACTGAGCAACATGATGAAAACTGCAAATAAAGAACAAAAACACAGGTAGGAAGTACAGTAGCTTATTAAGGGAAAGCAGTAGGAGAATGTCAGACACATACAGTATGTTATGTATCCAGTTTCATGTACCATGCTCAAGTGAAACATGCATGTATAGTGTTACACCTTCAATCTTTTTCTAAACTTTTATATCATCCTGTGCCTTTCCCCATTAAATGTTCTTTTGTATTGATGTCGGGCCTCAGTAGAATAATGTAACACTTTGGAAAAAAAAATACAGGCAAGCAAACCAGCACTAGAAGAAATAATAGCAAATATCTCTACCACTACCATATATTTGCCCTTAGTACTGAGGTACGCTGGAATGAAAGGCCAGCCAAACACTAACAAATACAACCATGCTGAAGGTGATAAACTTGGCCTCATTAAAGCTGTCAGGCAGGTTTCTAGACAGGAAAGCTACTATAAAGCATATACCAGCCAGTAGGCCCATGTATCCCATCATGCACCAGAATGCAATGGCTGAACCTTCATTACATTCAATAATTATCAGCCCAGGTTGGGATTTAAAGTTATGTTCTGGAAATGGAGATGAACGGATAATCCAAGTGATGCAAACAATAACTTGAACAAGTGTACACAGTGATACTATAGTGTAAGAGAGCTGTGGTCCCACCCATTTTCTCAAGCGGCTGTTGGGTTTTGTAGCATTGAAGGCTACAACTACCATAATGGTCTTAGCCAATACACAGGAGACAGAAAGAACAAAGGTTACACCAAACACAGCTTGGCGAAGACGGCAGGTATCTGTGTTCGGGTATCCAATAAAAATCAAGGAGCACAGAAAGCAGAGCAGAAGGGCAACAAGGAGTAGATAACTGAGGTTTCGGTTGTTGGCCTTGACAACTGGAGTGTCACTAAACTTAAGAAAGATAATAAGGATGGTAGCTGGTAGCAGTGAACTGATGATTGTAATGGAGGTCAAAGCAGCACCCAGGGGTCATCATAGGCTAGGAACTCAGTAGATCTTTGAATGTACTTGTCCCTTCTTTCACTGGGCCACTCTTCAGACGGACAGACCAGACAATCATTGGCATCTATAATAGAAGATAGATAAATAAATTAATTAACAAATAAATGCCAAGGAATCTGCAGACAGAAAATCTAAGTAACCCCAAGAACTCCTGACTCCCTACCACCCCCTCCATCCTCTCCCATCTACTGATGAGGGACTGCTAGAATTTCCCAGGGTACGTTTGAAGACATCTGGTGCATGTGACTTTTCGATTGTGGCCCCTTCCATGTGGAACTCTCTACCTCATCGGCTGAGAGAATGCCTGACCATTGAGAGGTTTAAATTAGAGTTTAAAACTTATTCATTTAAAAAAGCATTCCCAGATGATATTAAATAATTTATAGTTTTATATTTGTATTTATTGATGTGTTTCATTATTGTGTGTGAAGCACCTTGGTTTAAGAAAGGTGCTATAAAAATAAAGATTACCTTACCGTACCTTACTTCTGGGCCCAAATTAACAATCTGTTAAAAGGGCATCAAACTGACACATGTCAGGAGCTCAGAATAAATGGCACTCTGATTGAGGATCATCAACTTATCGCTGAAGGGTTTAACAAATACTTCACGAACTTGGACCGGTTTAAAGTCTTGCAACCCAGACCCCCACTGTCCTCCCATCCCCCCACAACCAACCCTTATTCCATCTCAGTCTGGTAACCAGGAAAGTTGTCCTAGCACACCTACTCAAAATTAAACCTAACAAGTCAGCAGGCAAGCCAGGCATGAGCCCAGGCTCCTCCAGCTGGTTGCCCCTGTCCTTGCAACTCCCATGGCCAAACTGCACAACATGTCACTTCTCTGCAGTGAAGTCCCCCAATTATGGAAACCACTCAACTCATCCACTTCAAAAGGAGGTGCTAAGGACACCATAGAAACCATAATCCAATCTTGATACTGAGTACCCTGGCCAAAGTACAAGAAAGACTTATCTACAATCAACTTACCGCTTACTCAAGCCAACAACCTAATGATTGAGACCCAACATGGATTCAAACACACACCACAGGACTTATGCACCTCATCTCAGACATATTCAATGCCTCTGATAAAGAAAAAACTGCAGGAGTCATCTTCATCCATCTCACCAAAACTTTTGATTTGGTGAATCATGAATACTACTCTCACAGCTTGGAAAGCTGGGACTGGATCAACAGGCTACTACATGGTGCAGAAGCACACATTTTTATTTTTCTGTACAAAATTGAATGTTCTGTTATAATAGACTCTGTTAAACTAGATTATATTAAGTAAACATGAATCAGAGCACTATATAATACATCATTTTTTTTTCTCTTTTGTATTTTAAATAATAAGGAGATATACATAGTTAGCAAATGCTAAATGAAATAAAATAAAATATTGGCATAACTATGTTAGAGTATGTAGCTAGCACCATCTAGTGATAAATAAGGTAGAATAGGATTTGAATTTTTTTGTGACTTTAAGTATTTACTCTTTATGTGATGCACCTGTTTTCTGTAATTGTGTATAATGGAAGCCTTTAGAGTCAGCTCCACCCCCAGAGGAAGACTCATCTTGAGTCGAAGCGCTGGGGAGCTAAGTAGTATATTACTGTGGACTGTTGGATCTTGTAAGCTTTAAATTAAAAAACTTTAACCAGTGACCTTGGAATCTCTATTTATTTCATCAGTCCGAGTGCAGTAACAGCTCCTGGTTCTGTTGGTTTGTCTGGGGCAGTCTGCCCCATGTGTTACTGCACCAGTCTTGTGGGGAAAGCCGATTGCAGCACCACTTTGGGGATTTGCTTAATATTGTGGTCATTTTAAGTGCTGCAGATGGCGGATACAAGACAGTACTATTTCCGAGTCTGGAACTCTCACACCTTGAGCATTACCCAGGACTAGTAAACACAGTAAATATACAGTACTTGTACCTGTGGTTGGGAATTTTTCTATTCACCTCTGTGGCTTTAAAATTTGTGATTTGCTGTTGGAAGAATGCAGTGAGCAGAAAGAGCTATAACACCAGAGGATCCGGGTTACAACTGGGAGGACTTTGAGAACTCAAATTTACAGAGGAGAAAAGCAAGAAAATGCCTACAGGGAGGTGAAATGTCATCAGTAAGTGAACTAGAGGGTATTACTGCAGTGTTCTTTCATTTTGAAAAACTTCTTATTAAAGAGATAGACTTAACATACCTTGGCAGAGATATTCAAAGCGTAGCGCCTGGTGCAAATCCATAGCCCTGGAATAGCACTGGAATAGTGCCAGGCTACAATATTCAAACACCTGAATAGCACCAGCACTGTGTGGTAGCACCAATGCTAACAGCACGAGCAGAGGATAAGGGAGTGACCAGGAATGCTGGTGCAGTCAGCATATTCAAATATACAGTGCCATGCAACAGGCAGTGGGGCAGGCTGTAGCATGGTGCTAAATACCACGCTCAGCCAGCACGATCCCCAACCCCCATTCCTGTGTACAGAAAGCATTTTCCTGTCAAAATCTGAAGCTCTCCTTCAATTCTCCCCTACAAACTCCATCCACTGTCTTCTTCCATTAAAATGGAGATCCACGAAAATAAAATATTTGGGATCCACATTCTCGCTGAAATTAGGTAATGGAAATGGTCAGTTATGAGCCTCTTACCACCAGCATTCAAACAGACCTAGAGAGGTGGGCATCTGTTCCTTTATCTGTTTTTCAATTAATCAAAACCACTCGTATGAATGTGCTAACTTGACTTTTATACCTTTTTCAGAATATTCTGTATTTCCCTTCACCTTGTTACTTTAAATCCTGGGACAAATTAATTTCCAAATTTATATGGGGTACACGCAGCCCTAGAGTTCGTCGTTCTATACTTAAGCTATCCACTGTGCAGGGTGGAGCAAACCTACCTAATCTCAAGCTTTATGCTCAGGCATCCGTTCTGAAGGTGATCTTTTCCAGCCCTCCCATATGGATCTGGCTTTCTCTCACTGGCACAAATTGGTCATTATCTATACCAATTTATAGACGAGAAGGGATGTTACCCTTGACTAGCTTAGCTCCATACGGGCTTCGAAACAGACTTTTTCAGATATCTCCAGGTGAGGGATTACTCCTCCACCGGACTATTTCCATTAAATTTCCCACTCCAACCCCAATTTTATTAGAAATCTTTATTGATTCCTTAGGAAACAGGGAGCCCACCTCATAGGAAAGATATATAAGGCATTGAGAGATATAATGGGGAACTCAACACAATCTATATTATACAAATGGAATGAGGACTTGGCGACTTCCGGTGACGTCCGACCGGATGCGGAGTAAAAACCTAGCTCTGCTGATCCCAGGCTTAAGACAGACTCTCCCACAAACAAAACACAAAATTACTAAAAAAGAATATCAGGAGAGCCACAGCATTGAATGGAAGGCAAAAAACAGACTGCACGTACCCCCAGAACCAAGGATTCGGTAGGATTCTCTCGCCCTTCATCAAGCCCTGCAGCGATCCAACTAGACGTGGCAGCTCCTAATAGGGCTTCCCCTCAACAACCTAGCAATGCTACCATTCTAACAGAGTTGCAGGAGTTCAGGACTGGGTTTGTACATTCCGAACTGAACTAACTACTGAAATCAGTAAATTTCCAACCTGAGTTATGGAGGTCGAAGCACAACATACTGAATTAGATGATTGGACTAATAGGTTGGAGCATATGGTAGTGCATTTGATAGACGAACAGCATACTTTAAAAGAGAAATGTGAGGATCTGGAAAACAGAACATGGTGGAATAATCTGAGCATACATGGGGTTCCAGAGGATGAAGAAACGAGAGATATTTTAAAATTTGTGGAGGAGCTCCTTCACGACTCCCTACAGTTGGACCCAGCTTTTAAATTCAATATAGAGTGAGTACATTGGGCTCTTTCACTGAAACCAACTCAGTCAGACAGATGGCCTTGCTCCATCATAACGAAGTTATTGAACTATGCCACAAAACAAACTATCCTCACCAGAGCTTGGAGAATGCAGGACACTAAGTACAAAGGAAAAGGCAAGTACTTTGACAATGATTATTTCCCATCTGTTTCAGCTAGGCACAGGGCCTACATCCCAATACTTCATCTCTTAAAGCAACAACAACTAAAATGTACCTCTCCATATCCTGCTCAATTGGTAATCATGTTTCCAGATGGTCCCCTATACCTTGAGTCTCCAGAAGAAGCAACCCAAAGTACTCCAACTTAGGGGACTGGTTCAATCCAACCAGGAGGACTCTCACATTGGAAAACCCAGCAAGGCCTTCTTTAGATGCTGCTTGGGACACTGCCAGAGATCCTGGTTCCAGAAAGAGACAGAGCCAAGCAACCTTAGAAGATGTGAAAAAGCTTTTACAAAGATTCCAACAGCCAGCACCAGAATGAGTGGTGAGAGAGGTTCTGCAGAGACTTTGGAACTGGTATTTTGATGTGGAGGTGCCTCTGCATACAGGGAGTATGCAATGTTATTCAGGGATGCCTGTATGGGGTGGGGACATTGGGAAATAGAAGCCCTTCTTACATTCCCAAAGCCATAGAAGCAAAGAAGGTTTGAGACCCAGAGAGATATTCTTAAAATTTCCTTATGTCATCCCCGAGCTTGTTGATAAGCCCTCCCGTTGTTGTTGTTTAATTAAATTATAGCCCAGAAAAGGCAGCATGACTTAATGTATTTTTTACAGTGTTACATGCCCACCTGACTATTGCTGGGTCAGAACCATCCCCAAACGGTTGACGATCCATAAGGCCTTACTGAGATGAGGTACATGGGGACCATTTCCTGTGGTCTCTGTTCCTCATTTTTATTTCCTGTCTGGCCTACTGCCCACTAGGCTCCAGGAAACAGTGGTGCTGGAGACCTTTGGTGATTCCTTGACCTCCCCTCAGGGTGAATACATCTGTCCCTCCAAAGGAGAGGTATATACCCTCCCAACCTTGGGAGCTGTAAAATTTTTGCCAGGATTAGAGACCTGTTATATCAGGTACATTTTGCTGGTAGAAAAAGTTGATGCTCTGTTGGCATCCGGTTTCCTCTGGCAGGCCTAAAGTACTAGGAGTCATGCATAAAGTTAAATTGCAACAGGCCTGCTCATGGTTGGTTGTTTTAGACCTAGTGCCAAATCTATTAGATCCTTGTGTAGTTATAAACACTTGGATAGTTTTATGGTGTTTAAATAGCACAACAGGCCACTATAACTTGTTTAAAATAGTGATCTGGCCATTGCTGCAGTTAATATAATAATACTGAACATAGAGTGAAAATGGCATGAGAGCACAGTGGGAGGATATATTACACTATGTATAAGGAAATATGCATACAAGGACTGATCAGTAGCAAATATACTAATAACTTTGATTTTATCTTTAAATGTAAGCGGGATTGGTAACCTGATAAAGCGCTCTCACCTATTTCCAATTATTCAGAAAAGAGAGAATGAGGGATTGTTTTACTACCGAGGAATCCTATTGATGTCCTCGGATAAGCATAAACAATTTCAGCTGATTATTAGGGTATTCAGTGATAACTGAATTGTGTTATGGGTGGCAGGGAAGAGGGTGATGATTTTACTTTCCCAGTGAGTGCCTTTTGAAAAACAAAGTGAGATCAGTGACCCAGAGGATGTTATGCCACAGTGATGGGGCAAGCTGTACTCAAGACCTATTACCTTGGCATCTGTCTGGTTTTTTCACCTGGGGTCAAGGAAGCCTTAGCAGAAGTTATTTTGTGGTTGTTATTTTTTCCATGGAGGGAGAGCTGTTGCTGGGTGGAGACTTGAATATTACTTATACCTCTTTGGATGTTGCATCCCTCTGACCCATGGATCAAATGCTCTCCAAAATTCTACAAAACAAAACCATCACTTCTCTGGGCTTGGTAGATACTTTGAGACATTTCTTTCTCAACACAAGAGTTTACCGCTGACCTCGCTTTTACGGAAGTAGGGCTCGACTGGCTTACTTTATCACTGCGGTTGAACACTTAGATTCTGTGTTTATGATGTGTGGCGACGGCCACCCTCCTATCAGACCATATGCTTCCCTTATACCTTAGAGTTGGATCTGGGGCGCTGTGTAAGCAAGCAATTGGCACCCGAACTCAGCTCACTCAGGGATCCAGAGTTTGTTGAACTGGTCCAGGATGTTGTACCTAGAATTAAACAAGATAACGCTACAACACAAAGATTTACACATTCTTGAGGGATACTTTAAAGTAGTATTAAGAGGGGAGATAATATGATTTTCTACCATAAAAAAATGGCAGAGGAAAAAAACATATAAGGACCTGCAGGAAGAACTATTACATTTGCAGCATTGGCCAGATCAGAATGATCCCAATACAACAACGATTAAGAATTGTAAAACAAAAGTTACAAAAAACAGTAGACCAATCTATCAAGAACAAAACTATTTTATCTAAAGTTAAGACATCATAAGGGAGGACCTAAAGCCTCAAGAATTTTTGCAATAAAATTGAAAGAACAGGAGAACCAGAGTGAACATATCTAGCATGGTAGATCCTAAAACAAGGAGACCAGCGAAATGACCCAGGAAATTAGACTTATTCTACAGTGGTTTTATCAGGAGTTGTACACTAAAGAAGAGGAAACTGCTGTAGTATGCTATATCAAATCGTATTTACACAGCTGTTATCAATACCGTATCAACTCCAGGACAGGCTGAAGCCCGCTGGCTCGCACACCAGATTGAGAGAGTTACTGAGGGGTCCTGAAAAAGCTCAGACCCTAAGGGCACCAGGCCTGGATGGGTATCCCTCCAAATTTTATAACAAATTCAAAAAACTGTTACTGCCCATACTACTTCCGGCCTTACGTGCGGTCAAGGATGGAGAATCCCCCCCTACATGGCAATATGCCACCATATCAGCCATACCTAAACCCCATAAAGATGTTAAATACCCCATCTCATTTCTCCCCATTTCAATACTAAACTGTGATTACAAAATGTCCATGTCGGCTATGGCCTCTAGAATAGACCATTTACTCCCAGCTATTATTGACCCAGATCAAGTGGGCTTCCATTGAGGGCAGACAGGCCCATGGATGCTATAAGGCGTGGACATTTTTAGTAGATTATGCGATAGAAAGGCAAATACCTTTGTGCCTGCTAGGATTAGATGCAGCAGGCATTCGACTGGTCAGCTGGTCATTTTTATGGCAGACCCTGGGACGCCCTGGATTCCTGGAACAATTTATAAAACAATTACAAAATATTCTGCTTCTCTAAAGCAAATGTTAAGGTGGATGGGGCACTTTCAGATACAGTTCTCAACTCAGGGGCACCCGCCAGGGATGTCCAATGTTTCCAATGTTGTTTGTTGTATGGCCCGAACCCCTGCCATTGCCATCAGATCTTCCTCGGGAATAGGAGGGCCTCTTGGGAGATCATCTGGTGGTTATCACCTTTGCAGACAACATTTTATTAGCTCTCACTGAACCTAAAACAATCCATCCCAGAGGTTTGAAACAGTTAAAAAAATGTGCTAAGCAAGCAGGGTATAGAATCAATCAACTAAACCTGAGGTATTAACGCATACCAGCCTCCCTCCCTCCCACCTCAAAAGACTTTCCTTTAGTGGGTACAGACATGAGATGAGATGTCATAACAAATTCATGAGAACCCCATCCATGCAGAACTATTAAATCTAGAACCCTTAACCCAAAATTGACGGAACATTTGTCTCTCTGATCACGTCTCTAAGTTATTTGAGTGGGATAGATATAATAAGAAGAATGTGTTCCCTGCATACTGTTCTTTCTTCAGACCACTGCCTTTTACTCCGGCCAAAACATATTTTCAGGCATGGGATAGAATGATATTCCACTTTATTTGGTGTGGAATGCGTCCCAGAATTGAGCCTCAGTCTCTGTAATGGCCAGAGAGAGAGGGGAACCAACCCCGATCTCAGGAAAGAAGGCGATGGTGACACAAAGGTGTCTTAACTGATAAACAAACAGTATGATGTCACTGGGAACAATTAGAAGTATGGGGATTTATACAACACACAGAAGTTCCTCTTGGGACCCCTGAAGTGTCGGTACAATTACCCAAATGCACCAGGAACCTTAAGATGTGGCTTAAGGCTTCAATGAATGTATTTCCTGAAAATTTTTCTGGGAACATTGAAGTATAATGTAGACTTGACAGCAGGTCTCTGTGCCCCATGTAGCTCAATGGTGATATATGGCATTTTCTTCATCTTCCAGTTAGTGGCAGGACAGTCTCTTCTTTGGTTCCCTTCTGAGGGAATATCACCGCCTCAAATATTTTATTTCTTATTTGCATCTAAATCGCCTTCAGCCATATGAATGGTCACTGTGTTTAATAGAAAACCCTAACAACAAAACAACCTACAGGCTCATATCGAGGAACAATTTTAGATTCCTGATTAGTAAATATGCGCCTTAAATGAGACAGGAGATTTGACAATCAATCAGGCTTAGATGGGAACAGGAATTAAGCAGAAAAATATGCCTAGAATGGTCTGTGCTACAATTAAAAAAAAATTTTCACATATTGGCGGAGCATGTGGAACTCCCAGTCTCATTTCTTCCGCATCTGTCTCTCTCTTGCACAGTATGGAGAATTAGAGGGACAGTTGGAGAGAATGGGATGATAGGGCACCAGAGCCACATCCTCTGGTCATGTCTCAAGTTATCCAAGTTTGAAGGAAATCGAGGAGTGAGAGCACTTATGATACCCCTGATTTATCACTCCTACATTTATATTGACTTTATTAAACCACAGAAGGTCTGCGAATTGACAAACACTGCAAACAACAATTTTAATGGCACAACAGCCCACAAAACTATCACGCGAAGGTGGATTACTATGTACTACCTCAAAAACTGATCATTCTTGTCCAGGGAGATCTATGCCCCAGAGCATTTCAGCCAGATGATGTTAAGGAAAATGATATCATATCAACTGTTGATTTTGTTCTTGTTGTCTACTGAGCATGTAACCTTTGTCTTTTACACCAAAATGCCATTCAGATTGTATGAGAGTTGTTTAACTTTAATCGAATAGAATCTGGGAGGGAGACAGAACTCACCATGTTGCTTTTGTCTGAATGGACCACAGACTGAATTTAAACTGAGTAATAATGATTTCTGGATGTTGATGTAATAAGATGTTAATTTATTTTTCACCATATCTGCCAAGATACGTAATGCACTCAGATGTAATCAACTGGTATTAATTTGTACTGTAATGTTGCCGTGAAATTGTTGAACTTATAAATTAACAAAGATTCATTTTAAAAGAATGAGGACTCAGTGCCTGGGCTATCAATCTGCTGGCCATGTTGTACATTGTACAGAGCCTGTTGCTGAGGTGGGGCCAGCTTAATGAGGAGAGAGCTTTGCAGCGGTGCTCATTAATGTCAGCCTGGGCTGTGAATCTGCCGATAGTGTGATACAATTTAAGGAGCTTGCTGTCAAGGTTGGGCCAGCTTTATGAGGAGAGAGCTTTGCAGTGGTGCTCTTTGCTGTCAGCCTGGGCTGTGAATCTGCAGACCGTGTGGTACAGTGTACAGAGCCTGCTGTCGAAGTGGGGCCAGCTAAATGCGGAGTGAGCGTGGCAGTGGTGCTCTCCGCTGTCAGTCAGGGATGTCAATCTGCCGACCGTGTGGTACAGTGTACAGAGTCTGGTGTCAGGTGTAAGTCAGCTTTAATCGGGGAGGGTGACTGCAGTGCTGTTTTCACCGTCAGCCTATGCTGAATCTGCTGACCGCATGGATAAGGTTTTCAGAGCCTTCTGTCGAGGTGGGGCCAGCTTATTGAGTGGAGTGCGCTGCACTGGTGATCATTTCCATCAGCTGGGCTGTCAATCTGCCGGTCATGTGGAACAGTGTATGGACCCTGTTCTTGAGCTGGGGCCAGCTAAATGAGGAGAGTGCATTGCAGAGGTGTTCTTTGCTGTCAGTCTAGGCTGAGAATCTACTGACCGTGTGGTTCAGTGTACAGAGCCTGCGGTGAGGTGGGAACAAGCTTAATGAGGCGTGTTTGCAGAGGCACTCTTTGCTGTCTGTCTGGGCTGTGTATCTGCTGACCGTGTGGAAGAGTGTATGTAGCTTGCTGTTAAGCTTGAGCCAGCTTAATGAGGAGAGAGCATTGGAGTCATTCTGTTTGCTGTCAGTCTAGGCTGTGAATCTGCTGACCGTGTGGTACAGTGTACAGAGCCTGCTGTCAAGGTGGGGCCAGCTAAATGAGGGGTGCAAGTTGCAGTGGTGCTCTTTGCATCAGTCTGGGCTGTGAATCTGCTGACAGTTGGTACGGTGCATGGAGCCTGCTGTCAAGGTGGGGCCAGCTTAATCAGGAGAGAGCTTTGCAGTGGTGCTCATTGCTGTCAGTCTGGGCTGTGAATCTCCTGACCATGTAGTACAGTGTACAGAGCCTGCTGTCGAACTGGGGGGACTGCTTAATGAATGGAGTGGATTGCAGTGGTGCTCTTTGCCGTCAGTCTGGGCTGTGAAACTGCTGACCTAGTGGTACAGTGTACAGAGTCTGCTTCAGTTGGGGCCAGCTTAATGAAGAGAGAGAGCGTTGCAGTGGTCCTCTTTGCTGTCTGTCTGGTCTGAGAATCTGCTGACCATGTGGTACCATAAACAGAGCCTGCTGTCGGGGTGGGGCCAGTTTAATGAGGAGAGAGCTTTGCAATGGTGCTCTTTGCTCTCAGCCTGGGCTGTGAATCTGCTGACTGAGTGGTACAGTGTTCAGAGCCTGCTGTCGAGGTGGGGACAGCTTAATGACGGGAGTGCTCTGCACTGATGCTCTTTGCTTTTAGCCTGGGCTGTCAATCTGCTGGCCATGTTGTACAGTGTACAGAGACTGCTGTCGAGGTGGGGACAGCTTAATGAGGGGAGTGCACTGCACTGGTGCTCTTTGCTGTCAGTCTGGGCTTTGAATCTACAGACAGTATGGTACATTGTACAGAGCCTGCTGTCGAGTTGGGGCCAGCTTAATGAGGATTGAGCATTGCGGTGGTCCTCTTTGCTGTCTGTCAGTTCTGTGAATCTGCTGACCATGTGGTGGGCCAGCTTAATGAGGAGAGAGCTTTGCAATGATGCTCTTTGCTTTCAGCCTGGGCTGTGAATCAGCTGACTGAGTGGTACAATATTCAGAGCCTGCTGTCGAGGTGGGGACAGCTTAATGAGGAGAGTGCGCTGCAGTGGTGCTCTATGATGTCAGCCTGGGCTGTCAATCTGCTGGCCATGTTGTACAGTGTACAGAGCCTGCTGTTGAGGTGGGGACAGCTTAATGAGGGGAGTGCGCTGCACTGGTGCTCTTTGCTGTCAACCTGGGCTGCCAATCTTCCAGTGGTGTGGTACAGTGTACGGAGCCTGCTGTTGAGCTGGGGCCTGCTTAATGAGGAGAGTGCATTGCAGTTGTGTTCTTTGCTGTCAGTCTTAGCAGTGAATCTACTGACCATGTGGTACAGTGTACAGAGCCTGCTGTTGAGGTTGGGCCAGCTTAATGAGGAGAGATCATTGCAGTGGAGGTCTTTGCTGTCAGTCAGGGCTGTGAATCTGCTGACCGTGTGGAACAGTGTACGGATTCTGCTGTCAAGGTGTGGAGAGCTTAATGAGGGGAGTGTGTAGCAGTGGTGCTCTTTGCTTTCAGCCTTGGCTGTGAATCTGCTGACTGTCTGGTACAGTGTACGGAGCCTGCTGTCATGGAGGGGCCAGCCTAATGAGAAAGCTTTGCTGTGGTGCTCTTCACTGTCATCCAGGGCGGTGAATGTGCCTAACGTGTTGTACAGTGGACGGAGCCTGCTGTTTAGGTTGGGCCAACTTAATGAGGAGTGAGCTTTGCAGTGGAGCTCTTTGCTGTCAGCCTGGGCTGTGAATCTGCTGACCGTATAGTACAGTGTATGGAGCTTGCTGTCGAGATGGGGCCAGCTTAATGAGGGGACTGCATTGCAGTTTTGCTCTTTGCTGTCCCTCTGTGCTGTGAATCTGCTGATAATGTGGAACAGTGTATGTAGCCTACTGTCGAGCTGGGGCAGCTTAAT
Organism: Neoceratodus forsteri; assembly: GCA_016271365.2. Classification (NCBI taxonomy): domain Eukaryota; kingdom Metazoa; phylum Chordata; order Ceratodontiformes; family Ceratodontidae; genus Neoceratodus; species Neoceratodus forsteri. The sequence goes on from CM028129.1 coordinate 8,081,817, forward strand.
GAGGAGAGTGCATTGCAGTGGTGTTCTTTGCTGTCAGTCTAGTCTTTGAATCTGCAGACCATGTGGTACTGTGTACGGAGTCTCCTGTAGAGGTGGGGCCAGCTAAATGAGGGGTGCGAGTTGCAGTGGTGCTCTTTGCCATCAGCCTGGGCTGTGAATCTCCTGACAGTTTGGTAGAGTTCATGAAGCCTGCTGTCAAGGTGGGGCCAGCTTAATGAGGGGAGAGCTTTGCAGTGGTGCTCTTTGCTGTCTGTGTGGTCTGTGAATTTGCTGACCTTGTGGTACAGTGAACAGATCCTGATGTCGAGGTGGGGCCAGCTTAATGAGGGCAGTGCATTGCAGTGGTGCTCTTTGCCATCATCCTGGGCTGCGAAACTGCTGACCGTGTGGTACAGTGTACAGAGCCTTCTGTTGTGGTGGGAACAGCTTAATGAGTGGAGTGTGTTGCAGTGGTGCTCTTTGCTGTCAGTCTGGCATGTGAATCTGCTGACTGTCTGGTATTTTGTACAGAGCCTGCTGTTGATGTTGCACCAGCTTAATGAGGAGTGAGCGCGGCAGTGTTCCTCTTTGCTGTCAGCCTGGGCTCTGAATATGCAGACTGTGTGGTACAGTGTGCAGAGCTTGCTTTCGAGGTGGGGCCATCTTAATGAGGGTAGTGCGCTGCACTGGTGATCTTTGCTGTCAGGATGGGCTGTCAATCTGCCGGCCATGTGGAACAGTGCAGAGACCCTGTTGTCGAGCTGGGGCCTGCTTAATGAGGAGAGAGTGTTGCAGCGGTGTTCTTTGCTTTCAGTCTTGGATGTTAATCTACTGACCATGTGTTAAAGTGTACAGAGCCTGCTGTCGACGTTGGGCCAGCTTAATGAGGAGAGAGCGTTGCAGTGGTGCTCTTTGCTGTCAGCCTGGGCTGTGAATCTGCCGACTGTGTGGTACAGTATATGGCATCTGCTGTCGAGGTGTGGAGAGCTTAATGAGAAGAGTGCATTGCAGTGGTGCTCTTTTGCTGTCAGCCTAGGCTGTGAATCTGCCGACTGTGTGGTAGTGTACGGACCCTGTTTTTGAGGTAAGGAAAGCTTAATGAGGGGAGTACATTGCTGTGGTGCTCTTTTCTGTCAGCCTAGGCTGTGAATCTGCTGACTGTGTGGTACTGTGTACAGATCCTGTTGTCGAGGTAGGTAAAGCTTAATGAGGGGAGTGCATTGCAGTGGGTCTCTTTGTTTTCAGCCTGGGCTGTGAATCTGCCGACTGTGTGGTACAGTGTACAGAGCCTGTTGTCAAAGTTGGGAAAGTTTAATGAGGGGAGTGCATTGCAGTGGTGCTCTTTGCTGTCAGCCAGGGCTGTGAATCTGCTAACTTTGTGGTACAGTGTACAGAGTCTGCTGTTTAGGTGAGGCCAGCTTAATGAGGAGAGAGCGTTGCAGTGGTGCTTTTTGCTGTCAGCCAGGGCTGTGAATCTGCTAACTTTGTGGTACAGTGTACAGAGTCTGCTGTTTAGGTGGGGCCAGCTTAATGAGGAGAGAGCGTTTCAGTGGTGCTCTTTGCTGTCAGTCTAGTCTTTGAATCTGCAGACCACGTGGTACTGTGTACAGAGTCTCCTGTAGAGGTGGGGCCAGCTAAATGAGGGGTGCGAGTTGCAGTGGTGCTTTTTGCCATCAGCCTGGGCTGTGAATCTCCTGACAGTTTGGTAGAGTTCATGGAGCCTGCTGTCAAGGTGGGGCCAGCTTAATGAGGGGGTGCGAGTTGCAGTGGTGCTCTTTGCCATCAGTCTGGGCTGTGAATCTGCTGACAGTTGGGTACAGTGCATGGAGCCTGCAGTCAAGGTGGGGCCAGCTTAATGAGGAAAGAGCTTTGCAGTGGTGCTCGTTGCTGTCAGTCTGGGCTGTGAATCTGCTGACCGTGTGGTACAGTGTATGGAGTCTGCTGTCGAGGTACAGAGAGCTTAATAAGGGGAGGGCGTAGCAGTGGTGCTCTTTGCTTTCAGCCTTGGCAGTGAATCTGCCTGACTATGTGGTACAGTGTACAGAGCCTGTTGTTGAGGTGGGGCCAGCTTAATGCTGAGAGTACTTTGCAGTGGTGCTCGTTGCTATCAGTCTGGGATGTGAATTTTCTGACATACTGGTACCCTATACAGAGCCTGCTGTCGAGGTGGGGCCAGCATAATGAGAGAGTGCACTGCAGTGGTGCTCTTTGCTGTCAGTCTAGGCTGTAAATCTGCTGACCGTGTGGTACAGTGTATGGAGCCTACTGTTGAGGTGGGGCCAGCTTAAGGAGGGAAGTGTGTTGCAGTGGTGCTCTTTGCAGTCAGTCTGGGCTATGAATCTGCTGACCGTGTGGTACAGTGTACGGAGCCTGCTGTCGAGGTCGGGCCAGCTTAATGAAGAGAGAGGTTTGCAGTTGTGCTCTTTCTGTCAGCCTGGGCTGTGAAACTTCTGACCGTGTGGTGCAATGTAGGGAGACAGCTGTCGAGGTGGGGCCAGCTTAATGAGGGGAGAGCTTTGCAGTGGTGTTCTTTGCTGTCTGTGTGGTCTGTGAATTTGCTGACCTTGTGGTACAGTGAACAGATCCTGATGTTGAGGTGGGGCCAGCTTAATGAGGGCAGTGCATTGCAGTGGTGCTCTTTGCCATCATCCTGGGCTGCGAATCTACTGACCGTGTGGTACAGTGTACAGAGCCTTCTGTTGTGGTGGGGACAGCTTAATGAGTGGAGTGTGTTGCAGTGGTGCTCTTTGCTGTCAGCCTGGCATGTGAATCTGCTGACTGCCTGGTATTTTGTACAGAGCCTGCTGTTGATGTTGCACCAGCTTAATGAGGAGTGAGCGCGGCAGTGGTCCTCTTTGCTGTCAGCCTGGGCTCTGAATATGCAGACCGTGTGGTACAGTGTGCAGAGCTTGCTTTCGAGGTGGGGCCATCTTAATGAGGGTAGTGCGCTGCACTGGTGATCTTTGCTGTCAGGATGGGCTGTCAATCTGCTGCCTATGTGGAACAGTGCAGGGACCCTGTTGTCGAGCTGGGGCCTGCTTAATGAGGAGAGAGTGTTGCAGCGGTGTTCTTTGCTTTCAGTCTTGGATGTTAATCTACTGACCATGTGTTAAAGTGTACAGAGCCTGCTGTCGACGTTGGGCCAGCTTAATGTGGAGAGAGCATTGCAGTGGTGCTCTTTGCTGTCAGCCTGGGCTGTGAATCTGCCGACCATGTGGTACAGTATATGGCATCTGCTGTCGAGGTGTGGAGAGCTTAATGAGGAGAGTGCATTGCAGTGGTGCTCTTTTGCTGTCAGCCTAGGCTATGAATCTGCCGACTGAGTGGTAGTGTACGGACCCTGTTTTCGAGGTAAGGAAAGCTTAATGAGGGGAGTGCATTGCCGTGGTGCTCTTTTCTGTCAGCCTAGGCTGTGAATCTGCCGACTGTGTGGTACTGTGTACAGATCCTGTTGTCGAGATAGGGAAAGCTTAATGAGGGGAGTGCATTGCAGTGGGTCTCTTTGTTGTCAGCCTGGGCTGTGAATCTGCCGACTGTGTGGTACAGTGTACAGAGCCTGTTGTCGAAGTAGGGAAAGCTTAATGAGGGGAGTGCATTGCAGTGGTGCTCTTTGCTGTCAGCCAGGGCTGTGAATCTGCTAACTTTGTGGTACAGTGTACAGAGTCTGCTGTTTAGGTGAGGCCAGCTTAATGAGGAGAGAGCGTTGCAGTGGTGCTTTTTGCTGTCAGTCTGGGCTGTGAATCTCCTGACAGTTGGGTACAGTGTATGGAGCCTGCTGTCAAGGTGGAGACAGCTTAATGAGGAGAGAGCATTGCAGTGGTGCTCTTTGCTGTCAGTCTGGTCTGTGAAACTGCTGACAGTTGGGTACAGTGTATGGAGCCTGCTGTCGAGGTGGAGCCAGCTTAATGACAAGAGAGCTTGCAGTGGTGCTCTTTGCTGTCAGTCTGGGCTATGAATCTGCTCACCGTGTGATACAGTGTACAGAGCATGCTGTTGGGGTTGGGCCAGCTTAATGAGGAGAGAGCTTTTCTGTGGTGCTCTTTTCTGTCTGCCTGTGCTGTGAATCTGCTGACTGTGTGGTACAGTGTACGGAGCTTGATTTCAAGTTGGGGCAAGTTTATTGAGGAGAGTGCGTGGCAGTGGTGCTCTTTGCTGACAGGTTGGTATGTGAATCTGCTGACCGTGTGGTACAGTGTACGGACTTTGCTGTCGAGGTTGGGCCAGCTAATGAGGAGAATGCGCTGCAGTGGTGCTCATTGCTGTCTCTCTGGGCTGTGAATCTGCTGACTGAGTGGTACAGTGTATGGAGCCTGCTGTCGAGGTGTGGCTAGCTTAATGAAGAGAGAATTTTGCAGTGGTGCTCTTTTCAGTCTGCCTCTGCTGTGAATCTGCTGACCGTGTGTTACAGTGTATGGATGCTGCTGTCAAGGTGGGGCCAGCTTAATGAGGGGAGTGCATTGCAGTGGTGCTCTTTGCTGTCAGCCTGGGCTATGAATCTGCTGACTGCATGGAACAGTGTACGGAGCCTGCTGTTGAGGTGCGACCAGCTTAATGAGGGGAGTGTTTTGCACTGGTGCTCTTTGCTGTCAGACTGGCCTGTGAAACTGCTGATCTTGTGGTACAGTGTAAAGAGCCTGCCGTCGTTGTGGGGCCAGCTTAATGAATAGAGTGCTTTACAGTGGTTGTGTTTGCTGTCAGTCTGGTCTGTGAATCTGTTAACCATGTGGTACCACACACAGAACTTGCTGTGGAGGTGGGACCAGCTTAATGAGAAGAGGGCTCGGCAGTGGTGCTCTTTGCTGTCAACCTGGGCTGTGAATCTGCTGATCGTGTGATACAGTGCACAGAGCTTGATGTCGAGGTGGGGCCAGCTTAATGAGGAGAGAGTGTTGCAGTGGTGTTCTTTGTTGTCAGTCTGGGCTGTGAATCTGCTGACCGTGTCATACAGTGTACGGAGCTTTATGTCAAGGTGGGACCAGCTTAATGAGGAGAGTGCGTTGCAGTGGTGCACTTTGCTGACAGGCTGGCCTGTGAATCTTTTGACCATGTGTTACAGTGTACAGAGCCTGCAGTCAAGGTGAGACCAGCTTAATAAGGAGAGAGTGTTGCAGTGGTGCTCTTTGCTGCCAGTCTGGGCTGTGAATCTGCTGACCAAGTGGTACAGAGTATGGAGCCTGCTGTCGAAGTTGGGCCAGCTTAATGAAGAGCATGGTTTGCATTGGTGCTCTTTTCAGTCTGCCTGTGCTGTGAATCTGCTGACCATGTGTTACAGTGTATGCATGCTGCTGTCGAGGTGGGGCAAGCTTAATGAGGAGAGAGTGCTGCAGTGGTGCTCTTTGCTGTCAATTTGGGCTGTGAACCTGCTGATCGTGTGGTACAGTGTACACAGCCTGCTGTCGAGGTTGAGCTAGTTTAATGAGTAGAGAGCTTTGCAGTGGTGTTCTTTGCTGACAGCCTCGGCTGTGAATCTGCTGACTGTGTGGTACAGTGTCCAGAGCCTGCTGTCAAGGTTGGGCCTGCTTAATGAGGAGAGAGCATTGCATTGGCTTTCTTTGCTGACAGCCTGGGCTGTGAATCTGCTGACTGTTTGGTACAGTGTCCAGAGCCTGCTGTTGACGTTGGGCCAGCTTAATGAGGAGAGAGCACTGAAGTGGTGCTCTTTGCTGTCAGCCTGGACTGTGAATCTGCTGACAATGTGGTACAGTGTACAGAGCCTGCTGTTGAGCTGGGTCCAGCTTAATGAGGAGAGAGTATTGCAGTGGTGCTCTTTGCTGACAGCCTGAGCTGTGAATCTGCTGACTGTGTGATAGAGTGTACAGAGCATGCTGTCAAGGTTGGGCCAGCTTAATGAGGAGAGAGCATTGCAGTGGTGCTCATTGCTGTCTGCCTGGACTGTGAATCTGCTGACAGTGTGGTACAGTGTACAGATCCTGCTGTCAAGGTTGGGCCAGCTGAATGAGGGGAGCGCGTTGCAGCTGTGCTCTTTGCTGTCACCCTGGGCTGTGAATCTGCTGACTGTGTGGTACAGTTTACAGAGCCTGCTGTTGAGCTTGGGCCATCTTAATGAGGGGAGTGCGCTGCAGTGGTGCTTTTTGCTGTCAGTCTGGGCTGTGAATCTGCTGACCATGTGGTACAGTGTAGAGAGCCTGCTGTCGAGGTAGGGCCAACTTAAAGAGGAGACAGCTTTGCAGTGGTGCTCTTTGCTGTCAGCCTAGGATGTGAATCTGCTGACCGTGTGGTTCAGTGTACAGAGCCTGCTGTCGAGGTGGGGCAAGTTTAATGAAGAGAGAGCATTGCAATGGTGCTCTTTGCTGTCCGTCTGGGTTGTGAATCTGCTGACCATGTGGTACAGTGTTCAGAACTTGCTGCCGAGATTGGGCCAGCTTGATGAGGAGAAAGCTTTGCCTTGGTGCTCTTTGCTGTCAGTCCGGTCTGTGAATCTGCTGACTGTTTGGTACAGCGTAGAGAGTCTGCTGTCGAGGTGGAGCCAACTTAAAGAGGAAAGAGCTTTGCAGTGGTGCTCTTTGCTGTCAGTCTGGGCTGTGTATCTGTGGACCATGTGGTACAGTGTTCGGAGCCTGCTGTCGAGGTCGGGCCTGCTTAATGAAGAGAAAGGTTTGCAGAGGTGCTCTTTGCTGTAAGCCTGGGCTGTGAAACTGCTGACCGTGTGGTATAATGTATGGAGACTGCTGTCTAGGTGGGGCCAGCATATTGAGGATAGTGCTTTGCAGTGGTGCTCTTTGCTGTCAGTCTGGGCTGTAAATCTGCTGACCATGTGGTACAGTGTACAGAGCCAGCTGTTGAGGTGGGGCCAGCTTAATGAGGAAAGACCATAGCAGTGGTGCACTTTGCTGTCAACCTGGGCTGTGAATCTGCTGATTGTGTGGTACAATGTACGGAGCTTGATGTCGAGGTGGGGCCAGCTTAATGAGGAGAGAGTCTTTGTAGTGGTGCTCTTTGCTGTCAGCCTGGCATATGAATCTGCTGACCGTGTGGCACAGTGTATAGGGCTTGCTGTCGAGGTGGGGCCAGCTTAATGAGGAGAGAGGTTTGCCGTGGTGCTCTTTGCTGTCACCTCAGCTGTCAATCTGCTAGCCCCGTGCTACAGTGTACAGAGCCTGGTGTCGAGGTGGGGCCAGCTTAATGAGGGGAGGGCACTGCAGTGGTGCACTTTGCCATCAGCCAGGCCTGTGAATCTGCTGACTGGGTGATACAGTTTACAGAGCCTGCTGTCGAGGTGGGGCCAGCTTATTGAGTGGAGTGCGCTGCACTGGTGATCTTTGCTGTCAGCCTGGGCTGTCAATCTGCCGGCCTTGTGGAACAGTGTACGGACTCTGTTCTTGAGCTGGGCCCTGCTTAATGAGGAGAGTGCATTGCAGTGGTGTTCTTTGCTGTCAGTCTAGGCTGTGAATCTGCTGACAGTGTGGTACAGTGTACAGAGCCTGCTGTCGAGGTGGGGCCAGCTTAATGAGGAGAGAGCATTGCAGTATTGCTCTTTGCTGTCATCCTGGGCTGTGAATCTGCTGACCGTGTCGTACAGTGTACAGAGTCTGCTGTCGAGGTTGGGCCAGCTAATGAGGAGAATGCGCTGCAGTGGTGCTCATTGCTGTCAGTCTGGGCTGTGAATCTGCTGACAATGTGGTACAGTGTACGGAGCCTGCTGTCCAGGTGGGGCCAGCTTAATTAGATGGCATGGCAGTGGTGATTTTTGCTGTCAGTCTGGGCTGTGAATCTGCTGACCGTGTGGTACAGTGTACAGAGCCTGCTGTCGAGGTTGTGCCAGCGTAATGAGGAGAGAGTGCTCCAGTGGTGCTCTTTGCTGTCAGTCTGGGCTGTTAATCTGCTGACCGTGTGGTACAGTGTACAGGGCCTGCTGTCGAGCTTGGGCAATCTTAATGAGGGGAGTGCGCTGCAGCGGTGCTCTTTGCTGTCATTCTGGGCTGTGAATCTGCTGACCGTGTGGTACTGTGTACAGAGCACGCTGTATAGGATGGGCCAGTTTAATGAGGGGAGTGCATTGCAGTGGTGCTCTTTGCTCTCAGTCTGGGCTGTGAATCTGCTGACCATGTGGTACAGTGTAGAGAGCCTGCTGTCAAGGTGGAGCCAACTTAAAGAGGAGACAGCTTTGCAGTGGTGCTCTTTGCTGTCAGCCCAGGATGTGAATCAGCCAACAGTGTGGTTCAGTGTACAGAGCCTGCTGTCGAGGTGGGGCAAGCTTAATGAAGAGAGAGCATTGCAGTGGTGCTCTTTGCCATCAGCCTGGGTTGTGAATCTGCTGACCGTGTTCTACAGTGTAAAGTGCCTACTGTTGAGGTGGGGCTAGCTTAATGAAGAGAGAGCATTGCAATGGTGCTCTTTGCTGTCTGCCTGTGCTGTGAATCTGCTGATCGTGTGGTACAGTGTACAGAGCCTACTGTCAAAGTGGGGCCAGCTTTATAAGGAGAGAGGTTTGCAGTGGTGCTCATTACTGTCAGCCTGGGATGTGAATCTGAAGACAGTGTGGTACAATTTAAGGAGCCTCCTGTCAAGGTTGGGCCAGCTAAATGAGGAGAGAGCTTTAGAGTGGTGCTCTTTGCTGTCACCTCAGCTGTCAATCTGCTAGCCCCATGCTACAGTGTACAGAGCCTGGTGTTGAGGTGGGCCAGCTTAACGAAGGGAGGGCACTGCAGTACTGCTCTTTTCCGTCAGCCTGGCCTGTGAATCACTTGACTGGGTGATTCAGTTTACAGAGCCTGCTGTAGAGGTGGGGCCAGTTTATTGAGTGGAGTTCGCTGCACTGGTGATCTTTGCTGTCAGCATGGGCTGTCAGTCTGCCGGCCTTGTGGAACAGTGTACGGACCCTGTTCTTGAGCTGGGCCCTACTTAATAAGGAGAGTGCATTGCAGTGGTGTTCTTGGCTGTCAGTCTAGGCTGTGAATCTACTGACTGTGTGGTTCAGTGTACAGAGCCTGCTGTCGAGGTGGGGCCAGCTTAATGAGGAGAGAGCGTTGCAGTGGTACTCTTTGCTGTCAGCCTGGGCTGTGAATCTGCTGACAGTGTGGTACAGTGTACAGAGCCTGCTGTTGAGGTGGGGCCAGCTTAATGAGGACAGAGCATTGCAGTATTGCTCTTTGCTGTCATCCTGGGCTGTGAAAATGCTGATCGTTGGTAAAGTGTATGTATCCTGCTGTCAAGGTGGGGCCAGCTTAATGAGGAGAGAGCTTAACAGTGGTGGTCTTTGCCATCAGCCTGGGCTGTGAATCTGCATATGGTGTAGTACAGTGTACGGAGCCAGCTGTCGAGGTGGGGCCAGCTTAATGAGGGGAGTGTGCTGCAGTGGTGCTCTTTGCTGTCAGCCTGGCATGTGAATCTGCTGACCGTGTGGCACAGTGTATAGGGCTTGCTGTTGAGGTGGGGCCAGCTTGATGAGGAGAGAGGTTTGCAGTGGTGCTCAGCCTGGGCTGTGAATCTGCCGACAGTGTGGTACAATTTAGAGAGAGCTTTGTAGTGGTGCTCTTTGCAGTCACCTCAGCTGTCAATCCTCTAGCCCCGAGATACAGTTTACAGAGCCTGCTGTAGAGGTGGGGCCAGCTTATTGAGTGGGAGTGCGCTGCACTGGTGATCTTTGCTGTCAGCATGGGCTGTCAATCTGCCAGCCTTCTGAAACGGTGTACGGACCCTGTTTTTGAGCTGGGCCCTGCTTAATGAGGAGAGTACGTTGCAGTGGTGTTCTTTGCTGTCAGTCTAGGCTGTGAATCTACTGACCGTGTGGTTCAGTGTACAGAGCCTGCTGTCGAGGTGGGGCCAGCTAATGAGGAGAATGCACTGCAGTGATGCTCTTTGCTGTCAGTTTGGGCTGTGAATCTGCTGACCATGTGGTACAGTGTACGGAGCCTGCTGTCCAGGTGGGGCCAGCTTAATGAGGAGAGAGTACTGCAGTGGTGTTCTTTGCTGTCAGTCTGGGGCTGTCATTCTGCTGACCATGTGGTACAGTGTATGGAGCCTGCTGTTGAGGTGGGGTCAGCTCAATGAGGGGAGTGCGTTGCAGTGGTGCTCTTTGCTGTCAGCCTGGGCTGTGAATATGCTGACCACGTGGAACAGTGTACGGAGCTTGCTGATAAGCTTCGGCCAGCTTAATGAGGAGACAGCGTTGCAGTGGTGCTCTTTGCTGTCAGCCTGGGCTGTGAATCTGCTGACCGAGTGGTACAGTGTACGGAGCCTGCTGTCAAGGTGTGGCTAGCTTAATTAGGAGAGTGCTTTGCAGTGGTGCTCTTTGCTGTCAATCTCGGCTTTCAATCTGCTTACCATGTGGTACACTGTACAGTGCATGCTGTCGAGGTTTGGCCAGTATAATGAGGAGAGAGCTTTGCAGTGGTGCTCTTTGCTGTCAGTCTGGGCTGTGAATCTGCTGACTGTGTGGTACAGTGTACGGAGCTTGCTATCGAGGTTGAGCCAGCTTAATGAGGAGAAGGTGCGGTAGCAGTGCTCTTTGCTGTCAGATTCAGCTGTGAATCTGCTGACCGTGTGGTTCAGTGTATGGAGCCTGCTGTTGAGTTGGGTCCAGCTTAATGATTAGAGATCGTTGCAGTGGAGGTCTTTGCTGTCAGTCAGGACTGTGAATCTGCTGACCGCGTGGTACAGTGTACGGATTCTGCTGTCGAGGTGTAGAGAGCTTAATGAGGGGAGTGTGTAGCAGTGGTGCTCTTTGCTTTCTGCATTGGCAGTGAATCTGCTGACTGTGTGGTACAGTGTACGGAGCCTGCTGTCGAGCTGGGGATGACTTAATGAGGAGACAGCTTTGCAGTGGTGCTCTTTGCTGTGAGTCTGGGCTGTGAATCTGCTGACCGTGTGGTACAGTGTACAGAGCCTGCTGTCAACGTTGGGCCAGCTTAATGAGAAGAGCGCATTGCAGTGGGGCTCTTTGCTGTCAGCCTGGACTGTGAATCTGCTGACAGTGTGGTACAGTGTACAGAGCCTGCTGTTGATGCTGGGCCAGCTTAATGAGGAGAGAGCTTTGCAGTGGTCCTCTTTGCTGTCTGTCTGGTCTGTGAATCTACTGACCGTGTGGTACCATGCATAGTGCCTGCTGTTGAGGTGGGGCCAGCTTAATGAGGAGAGAGCTTTTGTGATGGTGCTCTTTGCTCTCAGCCTGGGCTGTGAATCTGCTGACCAAGTGGTACAGCATACAGAGTCTGCTGTCGAGGTGTTGCCAGCTTAATGAGAGGTGTGTGTTGCAGTGGTGCTCTTTACCATCAGCCTGGGCTCTGAATCTGCTGACAGTTGGGTACAGTGTACGGAGCCTGCTGTCAAGATGGGGCCAGCTTAATGAGGGAAGTGCGCTGCACTGGTGCTCTTTGCTGTCACCCTGGGCTGTCAATCTGCCGGAGGAGTGATACAGTGTATGGAGCCTGCTCTCGAACTGTGGCCAGCTCAATGAGGGGAGTACGTATAAGTGGTGCTCTTTGCTTTCACTCTGGGCTGTGAATCTGCTGACCACATGATACAGTGAATGGAGCCTGCTGTCGAGCTGGGGCCTGCTTAATGAGGAGAGTCCGTTGCAGTTGTGTTCTTTGCTGTCAGTCTAGGCTGTAAATCAACTGACCATGTGGTACAGTGTTCAGAGCCTGATGTCGAGATTGGGCCAGCTAAATGAGGAGAGATCATTACAGTGGAGCTCTTTGCTGTCAGTCAGGGCTGTGAATATGCTGACCATGTGGTACAGTGTATGGATTCTGCAGTTGAGGTGGGGCCAGCTTAATGAGAGGTGTGTTTTGCAGTGGTGCTCTTTGCTGTCAGTCGGGGCTGTGAATCTGCTGACTGTGTGGTACAGTGTCCCGAGCCTGCTGACGAGGTTGGGCCAGCTTAATGAGGAGAGCGCTTTGCAGTGGTGCCCTTTGCTGTCAGCCTGGGCTGTGAATCTGCCTACCAAGTCATACAGTTTACAGAGCCTGCTGTCAAGGTGGGGCCCGCTTAATGAGGGGAGTGCGTTGCAGTGGTGCTCTTTGCTGTCACTCTGGGCTATCAATCTGCTGACCATGTGGTACAGAGTATGGAGGCAGCTGTCGAGCTGGGGCCTACTTAATGAGGAGAGTGCATTGCAGTGGTGCTCTTTGCTGTCACTCCGGGCTGTGAATCTGCTGACCGTGTGGTACAGTGTACTGAGCCTGCTGTTTAGGTTGGGCCAAAATAATGAGGAGTGAGATTTGCAGTGGTGTTCTTTGCTGTCAGTCTGGGCTGTGAATCTCCAGACAGTTTGGTAGAGGGCATGGAACCTGTTGTCAAGGTGGGGCCAGCTTAATGAGGGGTGCGAGTTGCAGTGGTGCTCTTTGCCATCAGTCTGGGCTGTGAATCTACTGACAGTTGGGTACTGTGCATGGAGCCTGCTGTCAAGGTGGGTCCAGCTTAATGAGGTGAGTGCATTGCCGTGGTGCTCTTTGCAGTCAGTCTGGGCTGTGAATCTGCTGACCTAGTGGTACGGTGTACAGAGCCTGCTGTCAAGTTGGGGCCAGCTTAATGAGGAGAGAGTGTTGCAGTGGTCCTCTTTGTTGTCTGTCTGGTCTGTAAATCTCCCGACTGAGTGGTACACTAAACAGAGCCTGCTGTCCAAGTGGGGCCAGCTTAATGAGGAGAGAGCTTTGTAATGGTGCTCTTTGCTCTCAGGCTGGGCTGTGAATCTGCTTACTGAGTGGTACAGTGTTCAGATCCTGCTGTCTAGGTGGGGACAGCTTAATGAGGGGAGTGCGCTGCTCTGGCGCTCTTTGATGTCAGCCTGGGCTGTCAATCTGCTGGCCATGTTGTACAGTGTACAGAGCCTGCTGTTGAGGTGGGGACAGCTTAATGAGGGGAGTGCGCTGCACTGGTGCTCTTTGCTGTCAGCCTGGGCTGTCAATCTTCCGGTGGTGTGTACAGTGTACGGTACCTGCTGTCAAACTGGGGCCAGCTCAATGAGGGGAGTGCCTTGCAGTGCTGCTCTTTGCTGTCACTCTAGGCTGTGATTCTGCTGACCACGTGGTACAGTGTACGGAGCCTGCTGTCGAGCTGGGGACTGCAATGAGGAGAGTGACTTGCAGTTGTGTTCTTTGCTGTCAGTCTAAGCAGTAAATCTACTGACCATGTGGTACAGAGTACAGAGCCTGCTGTCGAGGTTGGGCCTGCTTAATGAGGAGAGATCGTTGCAGTGGAGCTCTTTGCTGTCAGTCAAGGCTGTGAATCTGCTGATCATGTGGTACAGTGTATGGAGTCTGCTGTCGAGGTGCGGAGCACTTAATGAGGGGAGTGCATAGCAGTGGTGCTTTTTGCTTTCAGCCTTGGCAGTGATTCTGCCGACTGTGTGGTACACTGTACAGAGCCTGTTGTTGACGTGGGCCAGCTTAATGCTGAGAGTACTTTGCAGTGGTGCTCGATGCTGTCAGTCTGTGATGTGAATTTTCTGACATTCTGGTACAGTGTACGGAGCCTGCTGTCGAGGTGGGGCCAGCGTAATGAGGAGAGTGCACTGCAGTGGTACTCTTTGCTGTCAGTCTGGGCTGTAAATCTGCTTACCGTGTGGTACAGTGTACAGAGCCTTCTCTTAATGTGGGACCAGCTTAATGAGGGGGTGTGTGCTGCAGTGGTGCTCTTTGCTGTCAGTCTGGGATGTGAATCTGTTGACCATGTGGTACTTGGTACAGAGCCTGCTGTCGAGGTTGGGCCAGCTTTATGATAAGCGAGCTTTGCAGTGGTGCTCTTTTCTGTCAGCCTGGACTGTGAATCTGTTGACCGTATGATAAAGTGTACGGAGCATGCTGTCGAGGTAGAGCCAGCTTAATGAGGAGAGTGCAATGCAGTGGTGTTCTTTGCTGTCAGTCTAGGCTGTGAATCTGGTGACCGAGTGGTACAGTGTACGGAGTCTCCTGTTGAGGTGGGGCCAGCTAAATGAAGGGTGTGAGTTGCAGTGGAGCTCTTTGCCATCAGCCTGGGCTGTGAATCTCCTGACAGTTTGGTAGAGGGCAAGGAGCCTGCTGTCAAGGTGGGGCCAGCTTAATGAGGGGGTGCGAGTTGCAGTGGTGCTCTTTGCCATCACTCTGGGCTGTGAATCTGATGACCATGTGGGTACAGTGCATGGAGCCTGCTGTCACGGTGGAGCCAGCTCAATCAGGAGAGAGATGTAGTGGTGCTCTTTGCTGTCAGTCTGGGCTGTGAATCTGGTGACCGAGTGGTACAGTGTATGGAGCCTACTGTCAAGGTGGGGCCAACTTCATGAGGAGAGAGTATTGCAGAGGTGCTCTTTGCTGTCAGTCTGGGCTGTGTATCTGCTGACCGTGTGGTACAAAGTACGGAGACTGCTGTCGAGGTTGGGCCAGCTTAATGAGGAGAGTGCACTGCAGTGGTGCTCTTTGCTGTCAGTCTGGGCTCTAAATCTGCTGACCGTGTCGTACAGTGTACAGAGCCTGCTGTCGAGGTTTTGCCAGCTAATGAGGAGAATGCGCTGCAGTGGTGCTCTTTACTGTCAGTCTGGGCTGTGAATCTGCTGACCGAGTGGTACAGTGTACGGTGGCTGCTGTCAAGGTGTGGCTAGCTTAAATAGCAGAGTGCTTTGCAGTCATACTCTTTGCTGTCAGTCTGGGTTGTGAATCTGCTGACCGTGTGGTACAGTGTACGGAGCCTGCTGTCAAGGTCGGGCCAGCTTAATGAGGGGAGTGTGTTGCAGTGGTGCTCTTTGCTTTCAACCTGGGCTGTGAATATGCTGACAGTGTGGTACAGTGTACAGAGCATGCTGTTAAGCTTCGGCTAGCTTAATGAGGAGAGAGCTTTGCAGTGGTGCTCTTTGCTGTCAGTCTGGGCTGTGAATCTGCTGACTGAGTGGTACTGTGTACGGAGCCTGCTGTTGAGGTGTACTAGCTTAATTAGGAGAGTGCTTTGCAGTGGTGCTCTTTGCTGTCAATCTGGGCTGTGAATCTGCTGACCATGTGGTACAGCGTACAGAGCCTGCTGTCAAGGTCGGGCCAGCTTAATGAAGAGAGAGGTTTGCAGTCATGCTCTTTCTGTCAGCCGGGGCCGTGAATCTGCTGACCATTTGGTACAGTGTACGGAGCCTGCTGTCAATCTGGGTGAACAGCTTAATGAGGGGAGTGCATTGCAGTGGTGCTCTTTGCTGTCAGTCTGGGCTGTGAATCTGCTGACAGTGTCGTACAATGTACACAGCCTGCTGTTGAGGTGCGACCAGCTTAATGAGGGGAGTGCGTTGCAGTGGTGCTCTTTGCTGTCTGTCTGGACTGTGAAACTGCTGATCTTGTTGTACAGTACAGATTCTGCTGTCATGGTGGGACCTGCTTATTGAATAGAGTGCTTTACAGTGGTCTTGTTTGCTGTCAGTCTGGTCAGTGAATCTGCAGACCATGTGGTACCTTGCACAGATCTTGCTGTCGAGGTGGAGCCAGCTTAATGAGGAGAGAGCTTAGCAGTAGTTCTCTTTTCTGTCAGCTCGGGCTCTGATTCTGCCGACCTTGTGGTACTTTGTACAGAGCCTGCTGTAGAGGATGGGCCAGCTTAATGAGGAGAGAGCATTGCAGTGGTACTCTTTGCTGTCAACCTGGGCTTTGAATCTGCTGACCGTGTGGTACAGTGTACGGGGCCTGCTGTCGAGGTGGGGCCAGCTTAATGAGGAGAGTGCATTGCAGTGGTGCTCTTTGCTGTCAGTCTGGGCTGTGAATCTGCTGACCGTGTCGTACAGTGTACAGAGCCTGCTGTCGAGGTTGGGCCAGCTAATGAGGAGAATGCGCTGCAGTGGTTCTCTTTGCTGTCAGTCTGGGCTGTAAATTTGCTGACCTTGTGGTACAGTGTACGGAGCCTGTTGACCTGGCCCTGCTTAATGAGGAGAGTGCGTTGCAGTGTTGTTCTTTGCTGTCAGTCTAGGCTGTTGATCTACTGACCGTGTGGTTCAGTGTACAGAGCCTGCTGTCAAGGTGGGGCTAGCTTAATTAGGAGAGTGCTTTGCAGTGGTGCACTTTGTGCTGTCAATCTCGGCTGTGAATCTCCTGACCGTGTGGTACAGTGTACGCAGCTTGCTGTCATTGTTTATCCAGCTTAATGAGAAGAGTGCGCTGCAGTGCTGCTCTTTGCTGTCAGTCTGGGCTGTCAATCTCCTGACCATGTGGTACAATGAACGGAGCCTGCTGTCAAGGTCGGGCCAGCTTAATGAAGTGAGAGATTTGAAGAGGTGGTCTTTGAAGTCAGCCTTGGCTGTGAATCTGCTGACAGTGTGGTACAGTGTACAGAGCCTGCTGTCGAGGTGGAGCCAGCTGAATGAGGTGAGAGCTTTGCAGTGGTGCTCTTTGTTGTCAGCCTGGGCTGTGAATCTGCTGACCGGGTGGTACAGTGTACGGAGCCTGCTGTCGAGGTGGCACCAGCTTAATGAGGAGAGAGCTTTGCAGTGGTGCTCTTTCCGTCAGCCTGGGCTGTGAATCTGCTGACAGTGTGGCACAGTGTATGGAGCTTGAAGTCGAGGTGAGGCCAGCTTAATGAGGAGAGTGTGCAGCAGTGGTGCTCTTTGCTGTCAGTCTGGACTGTGAATCTGCTGACCGTGTGGTACAGTGTACAGAGCCTGCTGTCGAGGTGCGGCCAGCTTAATGAGGAGAGGGCTCGGCAGTGGTGCTCTTTTCTGTCTGCCTTGTGTGTGAAACTTCTGACTGTGTGGTACTTGATACAGAGCCTGCTGTCGAGGTTGGGCCAGCTTAATGAGAAGAGAGCTTTGCAGTGGTGCTCTTTTCTGTCTGCCTCTGCTGTGAATCTGCTGACCATGTGGTTCAGTGCATGAAGCCTGCTGTCAAGGTGGGGCCAGCTTAATGAGGAGTGAGTGTTGTAGTGGTGCTCTTTTCTGTAAGTCTGGGCTGTGAATCTGATGACCGAGTGGTACGGTGTGCGGAGATCTGCTGAACCGTGTGGTACAGAGTACAGAGCCTGCTGTCGGGGTTGGGCCAGCTTAATGAGGTGAGAGTATTGCAGAGGTGCTCTTTGCAGTCATTCTGGGCGGTGTATCTGCTGACCGTGTGGTAGAGTGCACGGAGCCTGCTGTCGAGGTGGGGCCAGCTTAATGAGGAGAGTATTTTGCAGTGGTGCACTTTGCTGTCAGTGTGGGCTGTGAATCTGCTGACCATGTGGTACAGTGTACGGAGCCTGCAGTCGGGGTGGGGCCAGCTTAATGTGGAGAGTGCTTTGCAGTGGTGCTCTTTGCTGTCAGTCTGGGCTGTGAATCTTCTGACCGTGTGGTACAGTGTACAGAGCCTCCTGTCAAGGTTGGGCCAGGTTAATGAGGGGAGAACTTAGCAGTGGTGCTCTTTGCTGTCAGTCTGGGCTGTGATTCTGCTGACCGTGTGGTACTTGGTACAGAGCCTGCGGTTGAGGATGGGCCAGCTTAATGAAGAGTGAGGTTTGCAGTGGTGCTTTTTTCAGTCTGCCTGTGCTGTGAATCTGCTGACCGTGAGTTACAGTGTACGGAGGCTGCTGTCAAGGTGAGGCTAGCTTAATTAGGAGAGTGCTTTTCAGTGGTGCTCTTTGCTGTCAGCCTGGGCTGTGATTCTGATGACCATGTCGTACAGTGTACATGGCCTGCTGTCGAGGTTCAGCCAGCTAATGAGGAGAATGAACTGCAGTGGTGCACTTTGCATGTTAACCTGGGCTGTGAATCTGCTGACCGTGTGGTACAGTGTATGGAGGCTGCTGTCAAGGTGAGGCTAGCTTAATTAGGAAAGTGCTTTGCAGTGGTTCTCTTTGCTGTCAGCCTGGGCTGTGAATATACTGATCGTGTGGTACAGTGTACAGAACCTGCTGTTGACATTGGGCCAGCTTAATGAGGAGAGAGCATTGCAGTTATGCTCTTTGCTGTCAGCTTGGACTGTGAATCTGCTGACAGTGTGGTACAGTGTACAGAGCCTGCTGTCGAGGTGGGGCCAGCTTAATGAGGAGAGAGAGTATTGCAGAGGTTCTCTTTGCTGTTAGTCTGGGCTACGAATCTTATGTCCACATGGAATGGTGTACGGAGCTTGCTATTAAGCCTCGGCCAGCTTAATGAGGAGACAGCGTTGCAGTGGTGCTCTTTGCTGTCAGCCTGGGCTGTGAAACTGCTGACCGAGTGGTACAATGTAGGGAGACAGCTGTCGAGATGGGGCCAGCTTAATGTGGGGAGTGCATTGCAGTTGTGCTCTTTGCTGTCAGGCTGGGCTGTGAATCTGCTGACCATGTGGTATAGTGTACAGAGCCTGCTGTCGAGGTGGGGCCAGCTTTCTGAGCGGAGTGCGCTGCAGTTGTGCTCTTTGCTGTCAGCTTGGGCTGTGAATCTGCTGACCGTGTGGTACAGTGTACAGAGCCTGCTGTCGAGGTGGGGCCAGCTTAATGAGGAGAGTGGTTTGCAGTGGTACTCTTTGCTGTTAGCCTGGGCTGTGAATCTGCTGACCGTGTGGTACAGTGTACGGAGCCTGCTGTCAATCTGGGTGGACAGCTTAATGAGGGGAGTGCATTGCAGTGGTGTTCTTAGCTGTCAGTCTGGGCTGTGAATCTGCTGACCGCGTGGTTCAGTGTACAGAGCCTGCTGTCGTGGTGGGGCCAGCTTAATGAATAGAGTGCTATACAGTGGTTGTGTTTGTTGTCAGTCTGGTCTGTGAATCTGCTGACCATGTGCTACCACGCACAGAGCTTGCTGTCGAGGTGGGACGAGCTTAATGAGGAGAGGGCTCGGCAGTGGTGCTCTTTGCTGTTAACCTGGCTGTGAATCTGCTGATCATGTGGTACAGTGTACGGAGCTTTATGTCGAGGTGGGGCCATTTTAATAAGGAGAGTGCATTGCAGTGCTGCTCTTTGCTGACAGGCTGGGCTGTGAGACTGCTCACTGTGTGGTACAGTGTAAGGAGCCTGCTGTCGAGGTGTGACCAGGTTAATTAGGAGAGTGCTTTGCAGTGGTGCTTTTTGCTTTCAACTTGGGCTGTGAATCTGCTTACTGTGTGGTACAGTGTACAGACCCTGCTGTTGAGGTTGGGCCAGCTGAATGAGGAGAGTGCGTTGCAGTGATGTTCTTTGCTGACATCCTGGGCTGTGAATCTGCTGACTGTGTGGTACAGTGTCCAGAGCCTGCTGTCGGAGTTGGGCAGCCTAATGAGGAGAGAGCATTGCAGTGGTGTTCTTTGCTGACAGCTGGGGCTGTGAATCTGCTGACTGTGTGGTACTGTGTCCAGAGCCTGCTGGCGAGGTTGGGCCAGCTTATTGAGGAGAGAGCATTGCAGTGGTGTTCTTTGCTGATAGCCTGGCTGTGAATCTGCTGACAGTATGGTACAGTGTACAGAGCCTGCTGTCGAGGTGTGGCCAGCTTAATGAGGAGCGAGTATTGCAGTGGTGCTCTTTGCTGTCAGCCTGGACTGTGAATCTGCTGACAGTGTGGTTCAGTGTACAGAGCCTGCTGTCGAGGGGGGGCCAGCTTAATGAAGAGAAAGCATTGCAGTGGTGTTCTTTGCTGACAGCCTGGGCTGTGAATCTGCTGACAGTGTGGTAAAGTGTACAGAGCCTGCTGTCGAGGTGGGGCCAGTTTAATGAAGAGAGTGCTATACAGTGGTTGTGTTTGCTGTCAGTCTGGTCTGTGAATCTGCTGACCATGTGGTACCACGCACTGAGCTTGCTGTCAAGGTGGGACCAGCTTAATGAGGAGAAGGCTCGGCAGTGGTGCTCTTTGCTGTCAACCTGGGCTGTGAATCTGCTGATCGTGTGGTACAGTGTACGGAGCTTGATGTCGAGGTGGGGCCAGCTTAATGAGGAGAGTGCGTTGCAATGCTGCTCTTTGCTGACCGGCTGATCTGTGAATCTGCTGACCATGTCATACAGTGTACAGAGCCTGCTGTCAAGGTTGAGCCAGCTAGGGAGGTGAATGCGCTGCAGTGGTGCTCTTTGCTGTCAATCTGGGCTGTGAATCTGCTGACCGTGTGGTACAGTGTACAGAGCCTGCAGTCGTGGTTGAGCCAGCTTAATGAGGAGAGTGTGCTGCAGTGGTGCTCTTTGCTGTCAGTCTGGGCTGTGAATCTGCCTACTGTGTACAGATCCTGTTGTCAAGGTAGGGAAAGCTTAATGAGGAGAGAGCATTGCAGTGGTGTTCTTTGCTGACAGCCTGGGCTGTGAATCTGCTGACTGTGTGGTACTGTGTCCAGAGCCTGCTGTCACGGTTGGGCCAGCTTAATGAGGAGAGAGCATTGCAGTGGTGTTCTTTGCTGACAGCCTGGGCTGTGAATCTGCTGGCCTTGTGGTACACTGTACAGAGCATGCTGTCAAGGTTGGGCCAGTATAGTGAGGAGAGAGCTTTGCAGTGGTGCTCTTTGCCGTCATTCTGGGCTGTGAATCTGCTGACTGTGTGGTACAGTGTACAGAGCCTGCTGTCAAGGTGGGGCCAGCTTAATGAGGAGGGGGCACGGCAGTAGTGCTCTTTGCTGTCAGTCTGGGCTATGAATCTGCTGACCATGTGGTACACTGTACAGAGCATGCTGTCGAGGTTTGGCCAGTATAGTGAGGAGAGAGCTTTGCAGTGGTGCTCTTTGCCATCATTCTGGGCTGTGAATCTGCTGACTGTGTGGTACAGTGTACAGAGCCTGCTGTCGAGGTGGGGCCAGCTTAATGAGGAGAGGGTATTGCAGAGGTTCTCTTTGCTGTCAGTTTGGGCTGTGAATCTGCTGACCGCCTGGAATAGTGTACGGAGCTTGCTGTTAAGCTCCGGCCAGCTTAATGAGGAGACAGCATTGCAGTGGTGCTCTTTGCTGTCATCCTGGGCTGTGAATCTGCTGACCATGTGGAACAGTGTTCAGAGCCTGCTGTCAAGGTGGGGCCAGCTTAATGAGAGGTGTGCGCTGTAGTGGTGCTCTTTGCTGTCAGTCTGGGCTGTGAATCTGATGACCGAGTGGTACAGTGTACGGAGCCTGCTATCAAGGTATGGCTAGCTTAATTAGGAGAGTGCTTTGCAGTGGTGCTCTTTGCTGTCAGTCTGGGCTGTGAATCTGCTGACCATGTGGTACACTGTACAGAGCATGCTGTCGAGGTTGGGCCAGTTTAATTAGGAGAGTGCTTTGCAGTGGTGCTCTTTGCCGTCATTCTGGGCTGTGAATCTGCTGACTGTGTGGTACAGTGTACAGAGCCTGCTGTCGAGGTGGGGCCAGCTTAATGAGGAGAGGGTATTGCAGAGGTTCTCTTTGCTGTCAGTTTGGGCTGTGAATCTGCTGACCGCCTGGAATAGTGTACGGAGCTTGCTGTTAAGCTCCGGCCAGCTTAATGAGGAGACAGCATTGCAGTGGTGCTCTTTGCTGTCATCCTGGGCTGTGAATCTGCTGACCATGTGGAACAGTGTTCAGAGCCTGCTGTCGAGGTGGGGCCAGCTTAATGAGAGGTGTGCACTGTAGTGGTGCTCTTTGCTGTCAGTCTGGGCTGTGAATCTGATGACCGAGTGGTACAGTGAACGGAGCCTGCTATCAAGGTATGGCTAGCTTAATTAGGAGAGTGCTTTGCAGTGGTGCTCTTTGCTGTCAGTCTGGGCTGTGAATCTGCTGACTATGTGGTACAGTGTATGGAGCTTGCTGTCGAGGTTGGGCCAGCTTAATGAGGAGAGTGCACTGCAGTATTGCTCTTTGCTGTTAGTCTGTGCTGTGAATCTGCTGACTGTGACTTACAGTGTACAGAGCCTGCTGTCGAGGTGCAGCCAGCTTAATGAGGAGAGTGCGCTGCAGTGGTGCTCTTTGCTCTCAGACTGGGATGTGAATCTGCTGACCATGTGGTACAGTGTAAGGAGCCTGCTGTCGAGGTGGGGCCAGCTTAATGAGGGGAGTGCGCTGTAGTGGTGCTCTTTGCTGTCAGTCTGGGCTGTGAATCTGATGACCGAGTGGTACAGTGTACAGAGCCTGCTGTCAAGGTATGGCTAGCTAAATTAGGAGAGTGCTTTGCAGTGGTGCTCTTTGCTGTCTGCCAAGGCTGTAATTCTGCTGATCGTGTGGTACAGGGTACAGAGCCTGCTGTCGAGGTTGGGCCAGCTTAATGAGGAGAGTGCACTGCAGTGGTGCTCTTTGCTGTCAGTCTTGGCTGTGAATCTGCTGACCGAGTGGTTCATTGTTCGGAGCCTGCTGTCAAGGTGTGGCCAGCTTGATTAGGAGAGTGCGTTGCAGTGGTGCTCTTTGCTGTCAGTCTGGGCTTTGAATCTGCTGACCTTGTGGTATAGTGTACAGAGCCTGCTGTCGAAGTGGGGCCAGTTTAATGAGGAGAGAGCTTTGCAGTGGTGCTCATTGCTGTCAGCCTGGGCTGTGAATCTGCCGACTGTGTGTACGGCTGACATCAATTGTCACAAGGGAGGCCCACAGGAAGGAGGCAGAGGACACCACAAGGAAAGGAAGCAGCTCCTGGTGGGGAACTCAATTATTAGGGGGATAGAACTGGGGGGAGCAGGGAAAACTGAAGTAAGGTGCCTGCCTGGTGCCATGGCTTGGAGGGACCGGAAGCGCATCCTCAGGATCATGAGAACAGCTGCACAGGAGTCAGAGCTGGACATCATTGTCCACCTAGGGACAAATGACTTGGCTCAACATGAGATTAGAGCAGTGCAGGAGGACTTTGTAGAATTTGAGAGGGGCCTAACACAAGTAGCACACACAGTATCCTTCTCAGAGGTGCTGCCTGTCAATGGCATGAGTGAAGCAAGGGTACTTTGCACCATGCAGTTTAATGAATGGTTGAAAATATGGTGTGGAGAACAGGGGTTTGGCTTCATTGGGGACTGGGTTCCACCTGAGGGACACCAGCCTATACTGGCAGGATGGTCTGCATCTGTCCAGGAAGGAACAAGTCTTTTGAGCAATCGGTTTAAATGCTTCATTGGCAAGCTTTTAAACTAGTCAAGGGGGGAGGCACTGATAAGCAGCAGGAAAATCCCAGCCTCTCCCTACAAAACAGGGTACTAAATGAGAAAAAGACCTAGGTAGAAAGGTTAGTGTGGAATGCTGCAACGGAAGGTAAAGCCATCAAAAAATGGAGAGCAATGAGTACCAATGCCCATAGTCTGAGTAACAAGCTTCCTTAATTAGTGGCCTTGATGGAGGAGGAACATCTGGATATTGTGGCCGCCACAGAAACATGGTACACACAAAACCATGACTGGGACATAAACATACCAGGATACACTATCTACAGGAGGGACAGGGAGGGTAAAAGAGGAGGAGGAATAGCTCTTTACATATGGGAAAGAATCAAAGCAACAGAAAAAAAGGGAAAACAGGGAGTAGAAGAAGCACTGTGGGTAAATTTGGAGACCGGCAATGGCACCACAATCCACACAGGGATTGTATGCAGACCCCCTTCTCAGGGGGAGGAAATGGACAAGGAAATGATAGAAAGTATACTTAGAATGGCAGAAAAAGGGGAGATATTGCTGATGGGTGATCCGAATATGCCACATGTTAACTGGAGTGCAGTTGCAGCAGCCACTTCGAAGAGTGGGGTTATTCTAGATGCCTACAGGGGGATGCCTTAGACAACTAGCATTGGAGTCCACTCAAGAGGGAGCAATTTTAGACCTGGTTCTCTCAAATGGAGATAAAGAGTGGATCACAGATGTAGAAGTGGGTAGCCATCTGGGAACTAGTGACCATCGAACAGTATGGTTCACAATAAATACAGCAATAGAGTCAAGCCATACAAAGGTAAAAGTACTGGAATTTAGGAGGGCTGACTTTGCCAAAATGGGTGAGTGCCTAAGGATTGCACTAGCAAATGGGCAGGAAGGAGGGGTGGAAGAACAATGGGGAATAATAAAAAATGCCATCACAGAGGTAACAAGCCTTTGTGTGAAGCAAATAAACAAAATGAAATGATGTAAGAAACCACTATGGTTCTCAAAGGAAGTGGCAGTGAAGGTTCAAGAGAAAAAGAAAGTATTCAGGAAGTACAATAAATCACAGAAGGATCAGGACAGAGAACTGTATCAGTTAAAGCAAAAGGAAGGGAAGGCAGTCAGAATAGCAAAGGCCCAAGCCGAGGAAAAGATAGCCAACTCAGTTAGGAAGGGGGATAAAACCTTTTATAGCTACATCAGGGAGCGAAGGAAGACCCAGGGAGGGATAGTGAGGCTATTAAAGGGGAGGGAGGGTGGGCAGAGGGTGACTGTGAAAAGGCAGATATTAAACAAATATTTTTGCTCAGTATTTACAAAGGAAGAGGGGGAGGTACCTAAAACAAACAGTTGAAACACTCTGGATACAGAAGTTGATACCAGCCCATTTACAGAAGAAAGGGTTCTGAAAGAACTCTTAAAACTGAAGGTGGACAAAGCAATGGGGCCAGATGAGGTTCACTCCAGAATTCTAAAAGAACTAAGGGTAGAACTAGTGACACCACTGACTACCAGCTTTAACAAATCATGGGAGGATGGGGTGGTACCTGAGGACTGGAGGAGGGCAGATGTGATTCCCCTTCACAAATGTGGGAGCAAGGCAGAAGCAGGAAACTACAGACCTGTTAGTTTAACCTCAGTGGTAGGGAAAGTGATGGACTCACTTCTGAAGGAAAGAATTGTCGAGTATCTAGAGGCCAAAGGGGCACAGGACCCAAGGCAGCATGGATTCACAGTGGGAAGGTCATACCAGACAAATCTGATAGATTTATTTGACTGGATGACCAAAGTAGTAGATCAGGGAGGGTCTGTGGACATGGCCTACCTAGACTTTAGCAAGGCATTTGACACAGCCCCACACAAAAGATTAATATACAAGTTAGCCAGCCTGGGAGTGGGTCCCAAGATGACAGCCTGGGTCAAGAATAGGCTGGAGAATAGGACACAGAGAGTAATAGTAAATGGAGTCCACTCTGAAGAAAGGGGGGTTACTAGTGGGGTACCTCAGGGTTCAGTATTAGACTGGTCCTCTTCAATGTCTTATATGTTTACATTGCAGAGGGCCTGAAGGAAAGGTATGTCTCTTGCAGATGACACAAAGATTTGCAACAGAGTTGATGCACAGGGTGGGTGGAAAGGATGAGAAGGGACTTGGCAAGGTTAGAGGAATGGTCAAATGTATGGCAGCTTAGATTCAATGCTAAGAAGTGCAAGGTAAAGCACCTGGGAAACAAAACCCAGGGAAGAGTACACAATGGGGGTGAGATACTACAACAACAAAAATGGAAAGGGACATGGGGTAGTCATATCAGATGACCTAAAGGTGGGCAAGCAATGTCAGAGGGCAGCAAGGAGGACTGGGAGGATACTGGGATGCATAGGGAGAGGCATCACCAGTAGAAAACAGGAAGTTATTTTCCCTCTGTACAGACAGCTGGTAAGACCCCATCTGAGTACTGTGTGCAGTTCTGGAGACCCAATCTCCTCCGTAAAGACATAGACAGGATGGAAGCTGTCCAGAGGAGGGCACTAAATGGTGCAGGGTCTGCACCAGAAGACATATGAAGAGAGACTTAAGGAGCTTAATATGTATAGCCTCGAGGAAAGGAGGGAGAGGGGGACATGATAGAAACTTTCGGCACTCAAGGAATCAACAAAGTCCAAGAGGGTAGCATCTTTCAAAAAGAGGTGTGAAAAACAGGGGCACAATTTGAAGATGGGGGGGTGGCTCAGAGGTAATTTAAGGAAGCATTTTTTCACAGAGAGGGTTGTGGATGCATGGAACGGCCTTCCGGAGGAGGTTGTGGAGTCAAAAACAGTGGTGGAATTCAAGCATGCATGGGACAGTCATGTCAATTCTAGGATGTGGGGGTAGGAAGAAGTAGCCTGCTGGTTAACTAGGATCTGCAGCTTATCCATTAGGTAGGGAAATGGGCAGACTGGGTGGGCCAAGTGGTCCTTATCTGCCGTCAAATTCTATATTTCTATGTGGTACAGTGTACGGAGCCTGCTTTCGAGGTGTTGCCAGCTTAATGAGGGGAGAGCTTTGCAGTGGTGCTCTTTGCTATCAGCCTGGGCTGTAAATCTGCCGACTGTGTGGTACAGTGTACGGAGCCTGCTGTCAAGGTGGGGCCAGCTTAATGAGGGGAGAGCTTTGCCGTGGTGCTATTTGCTGTCCACCTGGGCTGTGAATCTGCTTACCGTGTGGTACAGTGTACAGAGCCTACTGTCTAGGTGGGTCTAGCTTAATGAGGAGAAAGCATTGCAGTGGTGCTCTTTGCTGTCAGTCTGGGCTGTGAATCTGCTGACCGTATGGTACAGTGTACAGAGCCTGCTGTCAAGGTGGGGCCAGATTTATGAGGGTAGTGCTTTGCAGTGGTGCTCTTTGCTGTCAGCCTGGGCTGTGAATCTGCCAATCGTGTGGTACAGTGTATGGAGTCTGCTGTTGAGGTTGGGCCATCTTAATGAGGAGATAGGTTTGCAGTGGTGCTCTTTGCTGTCAGCCTGGGCTGTGAATCTGCAAACTGTGTGGTAAAGTGTACGGAGCCTGCTGTCGAGGTTGTGCCAGCTTAATGAGGAGAGAACTTTGCAGTGGTGCTCTTTGCTGTCAGTCTGGGCTGTGAATCTGCTGACTCTGTGGTACAGTGTTCAGAGCCTGCTGTTGAGGTGGGGCCAGCTTAATGAAGGGTGTGTGTTGCAGTGGTTCTCTTTGCCCTCAGACTGGGCTGTGAATCTGCCGATTGAGTGGTACTGTGTACGGATCCTGCTGTCAAGGTGGGGCCAGCTTAATGAGGAGACAGCTTTGCAGTGGTGTTCTTTTCTGTCAGCCTGGGCTGTGAAACTGCCGACTGTGTGGTACAGTGTACGGAGAGTGCTGTTGAGGTGGGGCCAGCTTAATGAGGAGAGAGCATTGCAGTGGTGCTCTTTGCTGTCAGTCTGGGCTATGAATCTGCCGACCATGTGGTACAGTGTCCACAGTCTGCTGAGCTCTGCTTCCTTCAAGGATGATAGCAGTGGTGCACTGTAGAGGAGCGTAGGAAGTAAAATGGAGTGGGCCAGTGTCTGGCATGTTTCTTTGGGGAGATATCCCCTAAGCCTGTACAGTAGGCTTAGTTTCTGGTGTGTAGGTTTTGAGGGCTGTTTTAGTGTAAGATCTTGGGTGTGGTACATTCCAATGTACTTAAATCTGCCTATGACTTCCAATTCATTCCCATTCATATTAGTGATCTTTAAGATCTCTGTCCTGTCGGTCACTAATTTTCTCACCCAAAGAGAATGGTCTTTGTTTTCTTGGTATTGAGCACTAGGTGGTTAGATGATGGCCAGTTACTGAACATTGCAAAGTCCTTGGTGAGCCCTTGCTGAATGTCTGCAATGACATTACTGTTCCTGTACAGTACGGCATCGTCAGCATAAAGGATTGTTTTTGCTTCTCCACAATTTAAGGGCGAGTCATTGATAAATAAGGAGAAGAGTAGTAGACCAAGGATTGACCCCTATGGAACTCCATCAGTGATAGTCCGGCAAGAGGATAGTCCAGTATTTCATTTAACAGCTTGGCTACAGCCTACCAGGTAGCTTCTGCACCATGTAGTAAATCCACAAAGTGGTGCTGCAATCAGGTTTCCCCACTAGACTGGTACAGTAACATACGGGGTGGCCTGCCCCACACAAACCAACAGAATCAGGAGCTGTTACTGCACTCGGACTGATGACATAAACAGAGAGGGATTCCAAGGTCACTGGTTAAAGCTTTTTAATTTAAAGCTTAGAAGCTCCAGCAGTCAACAGTAATGCACTAAGTAGCTCCCCAGTGCTTTGACTCAAGATGAGTCTTCTTCAGGGGGTGGAGCTTTCACGAAGGGCTTCCATTATATACATATAAACAAAACAGGTGCATCACATAAAGAGTAAATCCTATTCTACCTTATTTATGTCACTAGATGGCTCTAGCTACATACTCTAACATAGTTATGCCAATACTTTATTTTATTTCATTTAGCATTTACTAACTATGTAGCTCTCCTAATTATTTAAAATATAAAAGAGATAAAAATGATGTGTTATATAGCACTCTGATTCATGTTTACTTAATATAATCTAGTTTAACACAGAGTCTATTAGAACATTCAACTTTGTACAGAAAAAATAAAAAAACAAGCATTTGTCAATGCCGAATTTTGCTTGCTGGCATTGGCAGTGGTAGTGCAGAACTTACAGAGCTGCGTAATAGGAATGGCAGTGATGTATTGAACTGAAGCCAACCCCACCACCACCCTGCAGAGAGTGACAGGCATTGGGGTGTGCATTTGGGTTGTCAGGCATAACGGCCACACCATTTCACCACACCCCACCCTGCAGACACTGACAAGTGTCACGGTGTTCCTTGGGGTCTTTGGCCCTTATGCGCACCCCATTTCATTAGGAAATATGGTGAGATGGGTGCGATATAGGAGAATGGGGTGAAGTTTGGGGCTGAAGAGTCCAAGGCATACCTCGATGCCTCTCACTGACTGCAGGGTGTGGAATGGTATGAGCATCACAGGCAAGAATCCCAAGTCACACCCCTGATGCCTGTCATTCTCTACAGGGTTGGGCGTTATGGTTGGAAACCCTAATACCTCAGGCATTCATTGGTATTTTCACTCTAAATTTTCAACATGTTTTTTTTGTGATCCCACCTAATGAACAGGGGGAGTATCAGTTTGTTAGCCGAAAGCTGCTTATGCACAGTGACTACGGCATTTAGCACCACAGGTGCAAAAACATTCCGAACAGGATGTAAAAAATGACAGCTGTACTGTTCATGGGGAGGTGTAAAATGGCAATGTTGCAAATCTGTAGTAAAAATATTAAAAAATGGTGAAGTCACGGACACATAGAAACTGTGCAACGACACCCGTAATATAATTAGGTTGGGATTTTTCAGCAGATTGTCAACTCAGGCATTTTGGTGCCTCCGATCATGAACAGTGTCACTGTGATTTTCTTTATCTGTGCCGAACAATGATTTCCCACAGCGACCATGCATCTCGCGCTGAAAGTGTGAAAACACACTTCAGCCATGTTGTGAAAATGACAGCTGTACTGTTCATAAGAAGTGTGGAAAATGCCACTGGTGAAAATATGGACTGAAAATATGACAAAGCCATGAACTAACAAGGGTGCGGGAAACGCGCAATGCTCACTGTAACACAGTCATTTTATGGACTTTGTCACCAAATTTTCAACATAGCCATTTTAAGACCTCTGCTCATGAACAGTGTAACTGTGATTTTCTTAATCTGTCCTAAACATTGCTGCACTCCAACAGCACCATTGTGCGCTACATGTGCGAAACACATTTTGGGTTTACATATGAAAAATTGCAGCTGTACTGTTCATATGGAAGTGTAATAAAATGGCAATGTTGAAAATCTGGAGTGAAAATATTAAATTTGCAAACTTACGAGCATGCATAGGAACTGTACAACGGACGCTCGTAAAACAGTCATTTTTTGGAATTTTAGCACCAAATTTTCAACATAGCCATTTTAACACTTCAGCTCATGAACAGTGTCACTGTGATTTTCTTAATTTGTCCCGTACATTGATCTCACACACCGACTGCGCCATTGTACACTACATGGGCGGAAACACGTTTTGGGTGAGATATGAAAAATGGCAGCTATACTGCTCATAAGAAGGTGTGATAAAATGGCAATGTTGAAAATCTGGAGTGAAAATATTGAAAATTCGCGAACTTATGAGCGTGCGTAGGAACTGCGCAACGCACGCTCGTAAAACAGTCATTTTTAGGAATTTTTTCACCAAATTTTCAACATAGCCATTTTAAGACCTCTGCTCATGAACAGTGTCACTGTGATTTTCTTAATTTGTCCTGTACATTGATTTCGCACACCGACTGTGCCATTGTGCGCTACATGGGTGGAAACACA
Source organism: Neoceratodus forsteri (assembly GCA_016271365.2). Lineage (NCBI taxonomy): Eukaryota > Metazoa > Chordata > Ceratodontiformes > Ceratodontidae > Neoceratodus > Neoceratodus forsteri. Next base: position 8,111,586 of record CM028129.1, read on the forward strand.
TTTTGGGTGAGATGTGAAAAATGACAGCTGTACTACTCATAAGAAGGTGTGGTAAAATGGCAATGTTGAAAATCTGGAGTGAAAATATTGAAAATTCGCGAACTTACGAGCCTGCGTAGGAACTGCATAGCAACGACGCAGAAACAGGCATTTTTGATTTATTCAACATAAGCGGAACCCTTCATGATCGATAAACATTGTCATGGCGATATTCAGGCCTGAAGGGTGATTTCGCAGTGACTGTGAAATCACCTTCGGCCTGAATAACGCCATGACAGTGACATCATTGATGAGAAGGTCCCAAAACCCCATGTTGAATATTTGCAAAAATTCCCAAAATGCCTGAGATATGCAACAGTTGAAACCCCTATCTAGCTCATTATACAGCTTACCGGCATTTCCTCAGTTCGCGGTCCGCTTTGAAGAGTGCAGACGTGTTCCCGGTCCACATCAAGATTGTCGCGCCGAGGTCTGGAGGTAAGTATGGGGTGAGGGGGGTGGGGAGGCAGGTGCGAGGGTGGGTGCGGGTTGTGGGAGGGGCCAAGGAGACAATCCTGGGACTGTTTTTTTTCTTACAGGTTAAAAAAAAAGAACGACGCTGGACGCTTGCCACTTGGGGTGGCCTCAGCGTGGCACAAGGACGGTTGGGGGTGGTTCAGCCGACGGAGGATTGGGCACCTGCCGGCCAGTGATGATTGCCACGCTGGGCCTCCAGCGCGCACGTAGTACCGGGGTTACGATGCGGAGCCGGCGGGGATTGGGCACCCCATCGGCTATATCATTACTTCGCCATGCTGGGTGGGGCGACATGTGGCATTTTCGACGGCTTTGGGGAGGCGGGGATCGCAGCACAGCCGACTTCAGGATTGGGCACCGCCGCGCTATTCAGTGTGTGCGTGAGTGCGGGGGCAGGGGGCACACATGCCTGCGTGGCGTCTGTGTGTGTGTGTGTGTATGGGAGGGGAGCTGCGCATGAGCAAGCGATATCTTATAGCTGCTCACTCAAGTGTAGCTCCCCCTTTGAACTGTATGCCACTGCATTTTGGAGCTTGTCATAGACAGCTCCAGAATGCATTGGCTTACAGGGGCCGCGCCTGCCAACACACTGACTGAATTGGAGGAGGAGGTGACACACCTCCGAAATCTCCGATGATGGCACTATGTTTCTTGCATATGCGTGCAAGCAAACATAAAAATGTGTGCTTTCATTAAATGAAACAGGCAGGTAGAAAAGGGGACAGGTATCCAAACCTCCTAGTATCAGCCAAGGCAACTTAATGGTTTCTCATGGCAACTCTCAAGTGGTGAGGGGAATTCCATATCCAAGGACCTCCTAGTAAGTGAGTCCTGCAGTGTGGAACCCTGGAGGTTCAGACAGTACACCTATGAATACCTATTTGGGGACAAAGTGGAAAAAAACATATTAGAGGTTTGTAAGTTCACGCTGTACTTATTTTAATAACCTGTCCACTCGTCGCTTAATTAAACAAGCATTGGTCAATGCCAAGTGTTGCTTGCTGTCATTAGCAGTGGAAGTGCAGGAGTTAGGCAGATGCAGTATAGGAATGGCAGTGAAGCATTGAACTGATGCCAACTCCACCCCCACCCTGCAGAGATGGACAGGCATTGTGGTGTGCCTTTGGGTTGTCACCCATGACCATCATGCCACGTCACCTCACCCTACCTTGCAGACACTTAACAAGTGTCGGGGTGTGCTTTGGGATGTTCAGGCTCTACACTCACCTCATTCCATAAGGAAATACACTGAAATGGGTGCAGTATAGGAGAATGGGGTGAACTCGGGGGCCAGAGGGTCCAAGGCACACCTCGATGCCTGCCATTGGTTGTAGGGTGGGGGAGGAATGGCATAAGCATTACTGTGGACAGTCCCAAGTCACACCCCTGACGCCTGCCAGTCCCTACAGGGTAGGGCATTATGGTCAAAAACCCTAACACCCTGGGCATTTCTTGGTATTTCTACTCCACGTTTTCAACATGGACTTTTTGTGATCCCACCATGAACAGTGAATACATCACTATTAGCTGAAAGGGATTTTGCACAATGACTGCAATATTTGGTGCCACAGTGCGACAACACATTTTGGCAGGATGTGAAAAATGACAGCTGTACTGTTCATGAGGAGGTAAAAATGGCAATGTTAAAAATCTGGAATGAAAGTATAAAAAAACTGGTGAAGTCACGAGTGTGTGTAGAAACTGCACAACACACACCCAAAATGTAATTAGTTTTGGGATTTTTTACAGCAGATTTTCGACTTAGGAATTTTGGGACTTCCACTCATGAACAGCGTCACTGATTTTCTTAATCTGTCCCAAACACTGATTTCTCACAGTGACCATGCTATTCTGTGCTGGAAGTGTGAAAAATCATTTCGGCCAGGGTGTGAAAAATGGCAGCTGCACTGTTTATAAGGAGGTGTGGAAAAATGCCAATGTTGAAAACCTGGGCTGAAAATATTACAAACTTGTGAACTTGCATGGAAATTGCACAATGCACGCTCGTAACAGTCATTTTATGGACTTTTGTCACCACATTTTCAACATAGCCAGTTTAAGACCTCTGCTCATGAACAGTGTCACTGTGATTCTCTTAATCTGTCCCAAACATTGATTTTTGCACACTGACCATATGCCACTGTGCACTATATGAGCGAAAACACAGTTCGGGTGAGGTGTGAAAAATGCTAGTTGTACTGTTCATAAGGAGATGTGGTAAAATGGCAATGCTGAAAATCTGGCGTGCAAATATTAAAAATGCTCGAAGTTATGAGTGCATAGGAACTGCGCAATGCACGCTCGTAAAACAGTCATTTGGGGGAATTTGTTAAAATTTTCAACATAGGGTTTTTGGGGGCCTACCTCATGAAAAGTGTCACTGTTGTTTTGTTAATTGGTCCCGAAAGGTGGTTCTGCACAGTGACTGCAAAATCACCTTTCAGGACTGAATAACAAAATGACAGTGACTGAGTTCATGAGATAGGGTCCCAAGAATCCCATGTTGAAAATTTTATGAAATAATTCTCCAAAATGGCCAAGATATGCACCAAAGTTGAAAAAAAAAATGTTTTTGCCATTATACAGCTTACCGGCATTTCTTCAGTTTGCGGTCAGCTTTGAAGAGTGCAGACGTGTTCCCGGTCCTCCGAAGATCATCGCGCTAGGCTAAGGAGGTAAGTATGGGGTGAGGTGGGGGTGTGGGGAGTTGGGGTATGCAGATGGTGGACGCGGGTTGGGGGAGGGACAAGAAAATTAACGAGGGACTTTCCTTTCTTCATATGAAGAGAGACTAAAGGAGCTTAATATGTACAGCCTCTAGGAAAGGAGGGAGAGGGGGGACATGATAGAAACTTTCAAGTACCTCAAGGGAATCTACAAAGTACAATAGGGTAGTATCTTTCAAAAAAAGAGGTGTGCAAGAACAATGGGGCACAATTTGAAGATGGGGGGGCGGCTCAGAGGTAATTTAAGGAAGTATTTTTTTTCACAGAGAGGGTTGTGGATGCATGGATGCCTTCCAGAGGAGGTTGTGGAGTAAAAAACAGTGGTGGAATTCAAGCGTGCATGGGACAGTCATAAGGCAATTCTAGGAGGTGGGGATAGGAAGAAGTAGGCTGCTGGTTAACTAGGATCTGCAGCTTATCCATTAGGTAGGGAAATGGGCAGACTGGGTGGGCCAAGCGGTCCTTATCTGCCATCAAATTCAATGTTTCTATAGGTCTTTTTTTTTTTAAAGATGACGGGGGATGTTTGCCACGCTGGGGTGAGCTCTCAGCATAGCACCAGGCAGTTTGTTTTGGGGGTGCTGTAGAGTTGATGGGGATTGGGCACCCCCATTGGCCAAGGAGACTTTTGCCATGCTGGGGTGGGCTCCCAGCGTGGCAGATGGAAGTTTGTTTGGGGGGGACAGTGGAGCTGATGGAAGATTGGGCACCCCTGTCAACCATACAGTGTGCTGGGGGGGTATGCATGAGCCATGGGGGGTGCATTATGCTGATGGAGATTGGGCTACCCCATCAGCAAATGAACTGGGCAGGGGTCATGCCGACAGGTGCATTGGGCACCCCATTGGCTTTTTTTTTTTTATTAATTGAAATGTTTCACCAGAAAGGCACACTGAAAAGCAGTTGGCAGCTTTCCATTGGCTTTCTGGAGATTGTGAGAGGCCAACGGAGAAGTCATTCTCCATGGGGACACCCTGCAATCAGCTGTTTTGGTAGCTTGTAATGCACCAAAACAGCTGATAGCGTGGTGACGTGGCCGAATTTCTTGACACATTGTGGCATGCTCATTAAGGGCCCTAATCGACAGCATGCTACTCTATTGGTGGAGGCAGAGACCAGCCCCTGAATGGGCTGCTGCCATTCGCCACAAGACTGCCATGCCTCCACAACCCACTTGTGAAAGAAGCCTGATGGAATGTGTTTCTTGCAGATGCATGCAAGCAACACAAAAAGGCTTTAAGTCCCATTTCTTATTCATGCCTGTGGGTTTAATGCTGTTAAGTTTATAAATCCACTGGCTTTCTTTTTGTAATAGTAAATTAGATCTATTACCTCCATTTCATAGAGGGGGTACCAGTTCAAGCCCTGCAAACTTAAGGCACTCTGGATCGGAGCTATGTTTCTGAGAAAAATGTGTCCCAACTGGTGTGTCTTGTTCCCCATGTAAAATAGAGCATACATGTTCTTGTATTCTCTGTTTCAATAGTTTCACTGTTTTGCCTACATTTAGCAACTTACAACTGCACCAAAGAGCATAAACAACATATGCAGTATCACACGTTATTAGTTCTCAAATCTCTAGTCTTGATGTCCTGTAGGGGATGGCAAAATGTTTTCAAGTTGGAACTAAATTTGCAGATATTGCATCTCAGGCATCTATAGAAGCCACATAATCTCCTAGGCAACCACGTATGTTCCCTCACCGGAGGTTTTTGCATCCTACTATGTACTGGTCTGTTCCTCAGATTTCTGGCTGTACCAAATGTGGCCCGTGGTTTGCCCCCCACTACCGGGCTCACTTCTGAATCTCCTTGCAGGATAGGACAGTTTTGGTATATGGCATTTCCTATGTGGCCTGCAATATGATTGTATTCTGTCACAAAGATGCATGGTTGATGTTGTGCTGTTTCTTTCAGCAGTGTTGCTCTTGTCAGTGATTCCATTGTTTCCCTGGTCTCAACTAATAATTTACTATTGTATCCTCGTGCTTCAAATCTTTTAATAAGTTCATCTGCTTGTATTGTAAAACCCTCCTCTGTGCTACAGTTTCTGCATAAACACAGGCGCTGGCCATATGGTATTGAATGTTTAAGTCTAGGATGGTGGACACTTGTGACTAATAAGAGGGACTTTGTGGCAGTAGGCTTCCTGAGACATTTGATCTCTATTGTGTGGTTTTCTGCAACACCAGTCAATGTTAAATCTAAAAATCTTTTGACTTCTCACCAGAGGTGTATGTAAATCTTAAAATCATTTTCACCAAGCCTTTCAATGAATTCAGGTATCTTTTCCCTGTCTCCTTCCCACACGCACAAGATGTCATCAGTAAAGCAATACTGTTTCTTTATGTCCATGTGGTAAAGATTAGTGTCCCTGTTAAGTACAGTTTCTTCTTCCCAGTGACCTAAGAACAGGTTGGCATAGCTAGATTCCATGACTGCACCCGCAGCCCTGCCACATTTCTGTTGGGAAAATTGTCAAAAGAATTCAAAGCAGTTGTGTGACAATATGAATTCAATCAGTTCTGTAACAAATTCATTTGGTATGTTTTCCACATCTTACTGATTCAAGCCAAAGTCTAACTGATGAGATACCTTGCTGGTGTTTTATGGATGTATAGAGGGCCTCAACATCTATCCCTATCCGTGTGTAATTTTCTTCCCATTTAAGTTCCTGTAATCTATTTAACAGTCCAGAGCTGTCTTTAATACAAGATGTAAGATCCTGTACAAAGAACTGCAGAAAAAATCCACAAACATTCCCAGATTCTGAGTCAAGGAACTGTACCCTGAAACTATTGGTCTACCTGGTGGTTTATTCTGATTTTTGTGAATTTTAGGTAGAGCATACAAACCTGGTACAACAGGACAATCAGGTTATAAGTAATCACATTCTTTTTCTGTGATCTCACCCTTATCTAGAGCTTTCCTTAGTGTATTAAATAGCTCCTTTCTGAAACCTATTGTAGGATCAAAGCTCAGTTTAGCATAGTTAAATTCACTGTTTAACAATTCTAGTACCATCTTTTCATAGTCACATGTATTCAAGATCACAATATTACACCCCCACATCAGCAGGTGTAATTACTATAGAATCATTAGCTGATAATAAGTCCAGAGTTTGTCTTTCTTTGCTATTCAAATTATAGTGTCTGGGGTCAGCTTGACTGTTCAAGATGCCTTTAACTTGTCTGCTAACAGTTTTCTCAAAAGGAAAGATAGCTGGGTTGTTTACATATGGGCAGAAGGCCAGCCCACCGGCACAGGGGCAAGGTGCTAACCTGTGGCGCCGGCAACCCGGGTTTGGGAACTGACCCGGGTTGCTGGAAGGACTGGCTGGGGGAGAAGGATAGAGCATCTCGCAACTGCTCTCCTTCTTTGGGGAGGGGAGAGTGTGTTGCGTGCACTAAGGACACGTGGTGGAGCCGTGAACCTCAGCACCAATGCCATCACGTGAGGGGGGTGGACCTGTGGCCATCATTGCACGCCCCCGCCTCCCTATGAGAGAAAACTCCGCAGTTGGCCACCTCTGAAGCTAGCCTCCGCTTCAATTAGCCTTCAGCCAGCTCCCAGTCAGTCACAGGTTTCGCAACACCTTGGGCAGTGCTGCAACCCTAGCCCTTGGGGAAAGCCAGGGGTCTCGGGGCTGAGCGCAGCCAGAGTTGGAAGCCAGGAGGCACCCTGACCGGCAGATGATTGGCGGCCAACTGTGGGGGCAAAAAGTAATAAATAAAATAAATAAATACAAATGGGAAGAATGTAGAACCCACCGCAAACTTTATCTTTCCGAGTGTCTAAATACGTTGATTTGCATGTAAGATGCTGTTGCCTGAAGCAGCTTCTTGGGAGGTCAAGGGGTCAGGCTCATCCTCATAATTCAGCAAAAGTCTGTTCAGTGCATCCAAATTCGGTCAATCATTGTCAAAATCAACAAACATATCCTCAGATATATCAGGTAAAATGTCCACGTGATTTGCAGGTGTGGAATCCACAGTGTCAACTGCATGTAACAGATAGTCCAGATCTTCACCCTGTGCAATAGTTCCCATGCTAGTGTTTCCACCCATGTTTGCTTCCTGATTTTCCCCTCTAGAAATAAACAGCCTCAGTTTTATTTTCCTAAAAGAATTTGTGCAGATCTACAAATATTTGAAGTCATTTACCAGCAGTGTTGGAATGAAACTCAGTCCTCTCTGCAGGATGTGATCCAATAAATGAATTACTTGTAGCTTATTTCTCTCTCTTGTTCTCCGTGTTTTTTCCACCACCTCTATTTGTTCTCCCGCCTCTTCTGCTGCACCTTGTTTTTCATCGCCTTTTTTATGCTGATTGCGCCATGCTAAGAAACATGTTTGCAGCTTGCTGTAGAAGCAGGTTGTGGAGGCATGGCACTGTTGTGGCCAATGCCCCCTTTGCCTTTTGAGGCTTGGCCTGCTTTCTCCAATGGGGTGGCACGCTGCTGCTGACACTAGTTCAGCCAGCATGCCACAACCTTGAAAAGTTTTAGCCACTACAATCAGGGGCTGCCTCATCATTGCAGCGTCAGCCATTCTGCTGCAATGAGGGAGTGACCTGTCATTGCAGGGTGGTCCCTTGCATTCCCCCAACCCCATTTGCCGATGGAGAACCCAGTCCCAGTCGGTTTCTGTTGTCTGCCAAGTGGGTGCCCAATCCCCTCAGCATCATGTCCCCTCCCCCACAACAGTGTTTGTTCGCTGACGGGGGCCCCAATCCCCGTTGGCTTCAGTTCCCATCCTAGTTCATGTTGCAGACGGGGGAGCCCACTCCCCATTGGCATTATGTCCCCCCTCCCAGTTTGATTTGCCGACATGGGAGCCCACTCCCCATCAGCATAATGTCCCCACCCCACAAAAAAAACAGTAGGTTTGTGCCGAGGGGGTGCCCAATCCCCCCATCGGCTACAGTTGCCCCCAAAAACTCAATTGGCATGCTAGAGCCCACCTAGTGTGCCAAATGCCTCTGTAAAAAACCTGTCCAACAATGTTTTTTTGTTTTGTTTGTTAACCTGTAAAAAGAAAATGGTCCCTCGTGGTCCCTGCCCCTCCCACTACCCACACCCACCCTCTGTGCACCTTGCCTCCCACACCCCTCACCCCATACTTACCTCCAGAGCCCCAGCGCAATGATCTTCAGGGACCAGGAACACGTCCTGCACTCTTCAAAGCCGACCGCGAACTGAAGAAATGCCGGTAAGCTGTATAATGGCATAAATAGGGTTTTTTCAGCTTTGATATATACAGTATCTCAGGCATTTTTTGGAATTTTGGCACCACATTTTCAACATGGGGTTTTTGGGACCCCTCCTCATGAATTCAGGCACTGTCATCGCGTCATTCAGTCCCAAAAGGTGATTTCATGGTCACTGAGTGGAATCAGTTTTCGGGACCAATTAATGAAATGACAGTGCCAGTGTTCATGAGAAGGGCTCTCAAAAAGCCTATGTTGCAAAGTTGGTGGAAAAAATCCAAAAAATGACTCTCTTGCGAGCGTGTGTTGCGCAGTTGCCATGCACACTCATAACTTCGTGAATTTGCAATATTTTCACACCAGATTTTCCACATTGGCATTTTTTCACACCTCCTTATGAACAGTACAGCAATCATTTTTCCCATCCTGACTGACATGTGTTTTCACACTTCAGGCACAGAATAGTGCAGTCGCTGTGGGAAATCAGTGTTTGCGACAGATTAAGAAAATGACAGTGACACTGTTCATGAGCAGAGGTCCTAAAATGGCTATGTTGAAAATTTGGTGACGATAGTCCATCAAATGACTGTGTTACAAGTGTGTGTTGCACAGTTTCCATGCACCCTTGTAGCTTCGCAGATTTGTAATATTGTCACCCCAGATTTTCAACACTGGCATTTTTTCACACTTCCTTATGAAATGTACAGCTGTCATTTTTCACATCCTGACCGAAATGTGTTTTCGCACTTCCAGCTCAGAATAGCGCAGTCACTGTGGGAAATCAGTGTTCAGGACAGATTCAGAAAATGACTGTGACACTGTTCATGAGCAGAGGTTCTAAAATCCCTATGTTGAAAATTTGGTGACAAGCTCCATAAAATGACTGTTACAAGCGTGCGTTGAACTGTTTCCATGCACGCTTGTAACTTTGCAAATCTGTAATATTTCCATGCCATATTTTCAACACTAGCATTTTTTAACACCTCCTTATGAATGGTACAGCTGTCATTTTTCACATCCTGGCCAAAACATGTTTTTGCACTTCTGGTGCAGAATAGCACAGTAGCTGTGGGAAATCAGTGTTTGGGACAGTTTAAGATCAAGCGAGTGAGAGGGGAGTATGACCGAGCTCAACTGAGTTCTGCTGGGGCTGCTTCAGATTTCTTTGTGGGCAGAAAAAGGCCCCAATGCAGGAAGGAGCCCAGTACAAAAGGGCAGCCTGCAGCACTGGGAGAAACAGAACGAGAGAGAAAGAGGAAGGGGAAGTGAGTGAGCTCAATGGAGCTCTGTCGGGACTGCTGTGGATTTCTTTGTGGCCAGAAAAAGGCATCAATGCAAATAGGGGCCGAATACAAAAGGGCAACCTGCAGTGGCGGGAGAAACGGAATGAGCGAGTGAGAGAGGGGGAGGAGCAAGCTCAATGGAGCTGTGTTGGGACTGTTGTGCTTTCTCTGTGGCAGATAAAGGTGCTAACTCAAGCAGGAGCCCAGCACAAAGGGCAGCCTGCAGCATTGGGAGAAATAGACAGCGAGTGAGGGGGAGTGAGTGAGCTCAATGGAGCTCTGCCAGACTTTAGAGTTGCCCACCCTCCTGCCCAGTGTCCCTGTGGTCCCAGCTACAGCAGGGTCTCTGGAGGGAGACAAAGCAATGCTTGGATACTTTTAGGATTGCTGTAATAATACAGATTAAGTTGTTCTGTTTATTTCTCTAACTGAGCTAAGTACTGAGCTGTACTGTTATGATTGCTGTAATAATACATATTTATTTGTTCTGTTTATTTATCTGACTGAGCTGAGTAATACTTGGAATGCAATAGGATTTCTCACTGGGCTAAGTGAAACTATATGAGAGCCAAGAACAAAAAATATGGTAACTGAGGGGTGAAAAACTGACAAGGAGGCCTTGGGATTGCTACAGTAAAACAGTATCTAACAGATGAGATTTGAGACTGAATTACCCCGGTCGGCAAGGGGTTGTAGGGGGATTAGTGTGGGGGATGGGAATTTGAGTAAATAGGGGCCTAAAAGTTGTAGTAGGGTACAGAACCTGGGAATAAGAGCCCGTAACATAAGATGGGGCCGAAATGGGGCAGGTGCCACATGTCAGTAGGGCGGGCATCTTTGGAAGGGTGGTGAGGTGTACAGGGGGAGGGTCAGCCATGATCCTGGACTGGGCTTGGAGGAGGGGGTGTATGGTCTGTAGATGAGTGGCTAGTTTGAGGAAGGAACTGTGGAAGTTAGGGAGGAGTGTAAGTGGCAGGGCAGATGAGTATGGTAGGCATCCTGAGGGGGAATAGAGGATGGCAAAGGGATGGAGGAAGAATAACTAGGTACTGAAACTGACCCAGTATCAGAGGCACTAGCAGAAAAGAGAGGAGAAGGGAGGGGGTGCCCGAAGGGAGGGCGAGGGGCCTCCTGATGGGGGGAGGAAAAGACCACGAGGAGTACCAGGAGAGAGAGAGAGAGAGAGAGCATACAGCTGCAGGTAGGAAGGGATCAGGGGTGGCATGGGGGGAACAAGTAGGAGGGAGAAACTGATAGGGGAAGAGATGTAGGACAGGTATTGACTACAAATAGATTCGAACCTCTGCTATGGGACAGAGTGGGGGAGCAGTAACATACTGAAAGGGGGAGACAAACGGGGCATGAGAGGGATGGCAACAAGTAGGGGAAGAGATAGTGAGGACAAAAGAGTAGAAGGGGGCTAGTAAGGAAGGAGGGGTGGTGACTGAAGGACATAAGGCTACAGGAAGGGGGAAGGATGGGAGGGGCATCACTATCGGGGGTAGAAGGGAATGGGGTTGAAAATCAGCAGGGAGGAGGGGAGGTCGACATGGGAAGCCCAGTAGGAAGTAGTCAGGCCTGGGTTCAAGACCCAGATGGGAGGAATAAGGCAGAGAAAAGGGGTGAGGTGTAAGTAGGGGATACAAATACAGAAGTCACAGAGGGTCCAGTTGGTGGGGGTAAGGCACTGGGAAGAACGAATACTGGGGTGGTGGAAGGGGCTAGAAGGAAAAGGGTAAGGGGGGGTTCTCATCCCAGATCTTATAATGAAATGGGTGAGATGGGGCAGAAAGGGAGAAAGGCACAGCCATATTTGGGCTGAAGCTGTCTGCAGGTTGACTGCAGGATAGGCAGGGCAGGCACTGCTCAAGTGTGCAGCGAGGGGGAAGAAGAAATCTCATTTACTGTTGCATGTGGGTACAAACGACTTGCCAGAGGACACTGTGGAAGTAGTGAGGGAGGTTTGAGTACTTGGGCAGGCAGTGTGAGGGCTGTGGATCGGTGGCATTCTTGGAGGTACTGCCGTACCATGTGCAAGCATGGGAGGGAGGGTAGGTTTGAGGAGTTCGACTCATTGAGGGACTGCTGCCACAACGAAACATTATGGGTTAGTGACTAACTAGGGTTGGGTCTGGGGGAATAGCTACTTGTACATGAGGGACTGGGTTCACTGGAGCAGGAAAGGGAGGGTAGTATTAAAGGCAGCATTGCTGCAGGGCCACTGGTGCTGAGGGTTGAGGCACCAGATGCCACACCTCGCACCATGCTGGCAACCTGGGTTCACATGCAAGCCCTGGTCACCAGGGTTGGCAAGGGAGGGATAGATTGAGCATCCAGAGGCTCGCTTCATCCCGGGCGGATCGGGGACCCACCGCCTGTAGCGCCCCGGTGATGACTACAGGCACTACACAGTGGTGCAGGGGTGGCAGAGTGTGGCTGACGCTGGCATGCTGTGTCTACATCATTGCATGCCCGCACTCTGCAAAGGGAGTGGGAAATGGGCTACAGTCAGGTAACATGAGCTCCAACCCTCCCTGCCCGCCTGAATGGCGTCAACCAGATCCTGCTCTGGTGGGTCAACCTGGAAGCTCTCACCACGCCACCACGGGGTAATCCGTGGAGGTGAGCAGGTTGGCCTGATGTCAGGGCAGGCTGGGTGGAGGAGTCAGTCGGGATGACCAAGCCGACTATAGCCCAGTGCGTGAGAAATATGTAAAAAAAAAAAAAAAAAAAAGGCAGGACTAGAGGGGTATATCTCTACTAAAGTGGATTTAAACAAATGGGGGAGGGTGGTCAAGACTGAGGTTGCAGGAAAGGTCCGGACAGGGAGCCTCGATGAGTTCACCCCCTTAGATATAGGTAATACGAGGCACAGTAACCCTGGAAGGGGGCAGGCAGAGGGTCTGAGTGTAATACAGAAGGCACCACCACCCGGTAAGAATAAGGAGGAGAAAGGTCATGGACTACCGGGAGGGGACACAGGCTAAGGAGGAGAAGAGTGAGGAGAAGGAGGGTACGGGTGGAAGGTGGTCTGACTAAATGGATAGAGAACTGCTTATAGGGAGGGTGCAGAGGGTGGTGGTGGTGGTGGGTAGCTCTCGGACACCCAGAGCAGTGACAAGCAGGGTGCCAGGGTTCAGTGTTGGCCCAATGCTATTTGGGCTCTTTATCTCCAATATAGCAAACGGAGGGTAGCAGGGTTAGTCTGTTCACATATATACCAAATCAAAAGCAAATAGGTATAGTAGCAGAGCCCCCCACACACACACACACTCCCAAAAAGCTGCTTAAAAGCCTGCAACTATTCAAATCAATTCCATTTTCTTACTTACTTGGGTTCAATGTTCAATGTCAATAACTGTAAAATCATGTACCTAGGGCGTATAGAACCCAGATGCTGGGTATAGGATGAGGGAGATACTGATACTACTAGACATGAAAGGGTCCTTGAGGATTATATCAGAGGACCTCAAGATGGTGTACAGTGTGACAAGGCTATGAAGTAGCAAATTGGATTCTGGGTATAAGGATGCATCTCAGTAGGAGAGGAGGATGTTGTGCTGCCATTGTATCACTCCCTGCTATACCTCAGCTGGAGTACTGTGTCCAGTTTTACAGTCCACACTTCAGAAAGGACATAAGGTGGAGGTTTTCCACAGGAGTCTAACTAAAATGGTTCAAATTTCACAGGAGTCCCTACAAGGAAAGGCTGAAGAATCTCAACATGTACACTCTGGAAGAGTGGTGGGTGAGAGGTGACATGATCAAGACCTACAAATTACCTCAGAGGGTAAAGAGTTACAAGTTGGAGCTTCCTCAAATGTGATGAGCACCCAAACCATTTCTTTACTGAAAGAATGGTAGACTTCTTGAACAGACTGCCAGGAGAAGTGGTGGAACCTAAAATAGTAGGGGGCATGAAGCATGCATGGGATAAACATAGGGACATATTAGAAAAAGAGGAAGGAGGGGGTCAACAGAGATCAATAGAGCTATGGAAGTGGAGTAGGTTCAAGTTCATTGCAGGAAAAATCCATTCAGCAAGCTCATTCACAAGGAGGTCCTGATGGACACAGGCAGAATAAGACATACAGTAACATATACAGGCAGGAGTTACAAGTAGTTACAGAACACTTGGGCAAACTGGGTGGGATGAGTGGTCCTTTTCTACTGACAAGTTCTATGTTTCTATGGCATCATGTATTAATTCAGGTGCAGTGTTTATTTAAAATTGGGCCTACCATACATCCAGATGTAAGGTACAGTAAATTACCGAATTAGATGCAGCCCACTTACTATACAATAAACAGAACTCCAGTGCTTTGAGAAGCCTTTACTCTTCATAAGGCTGCTTAGAGAGCTGGAGTTCTGTTTGCACTGTCCACACCAGTATGCTGATCTTAAAATCGATGCCACATCTGAATGAGTACTTGATTCGTGCTCACTCCATTTCTTCCCCACTTTGAAACCTGCTTGTCCTGAGTTAGTTTTGGGCTGGCAGTGCCTCGCCTGTGTTGGAAGATGACCAATAAGCGGCACTGAAAGATGTCAGACTTCACAGACTGTGATGGCAGCTGCTCACGGACAGACATAAGGCAATTCTACTGGGGGGTAGAAGGAATTAAGCTGTTGATTAACTAGAATCTGCAGCTTATCCATCAGGTAGGTAAACAGGCAGATGAGGTGAGCCAAGCGGTGCTTATCTGCCCTCAAATTCTATGTTTCTCACCCACTATCTTGGCAAGAAGAAGGCTGCAGCTGTGGCCACTGACGACTGTTCGGGGATGGGGGAACCAAAGGGGACAGACATGAGATAAAATCATAATAAACATTGTGAGACCTTCACTAGCTTTCCAAAATGCTTACCAGTAAAAGAACACTCTATGAAGTTATTCAAATGGCAACACAATCTGGTGAGCCCTCTGTCTGCCATCTGACACCAGGCATCAACCAGCATAAAATTGCCTAAAGAAGGCAGTGTGGTCATGTGGTTACTGAAATACTGGGGATTACAGATTTATAAGAACAAAAGAATATCACACAGAAGCTGGCACACATGCCTATAGCAGCGTCTCCTGCTTCTCAGTAGTTATATTTGTACCCTTGAGGTACTTGAATGTTTCTCTCATATCCCCTCTTTCCCTCCTCTCTTCCAGTGAGTACATATTGAGGTCTCTTAATTTCTCCTCATAAGTCTTGTGTTGCAAGCTCTGTACCATCTCATTCGCCCTTCTGTGTACCATCTCCAGCCTGTTAATATCCTTATGAAAGTGTGACCTCCAGAGCTGCACACAGTACTCCATGTGAAGCCTGACCATGGTTTTATATAATGGCATCACTACCTCTCTCCTTATGCTGGTGATACACCTGCCTATGCACCCCAGCATGTCACTGGCCCTCCCAGCTGCCTTACCAGTTTGACATTTTCAGGTCATCTGAAATAAGAACCCCCAGGTCCCTTTCCTTCTTTGTGACTGTCAGCAACTCCTCCCCATCCTGTAGCTTTCCTAGGGTTTCTGTGTCCCAGGTGCATCAATTTTGCACTTTTGAATCACACACGTTGCCAATCCTCAGACCATTTCTCAAGCTTCCCCAGATCCCTCCTCATTTTCTCCACCACCACCTCCAGGGTATCCACTGTGTTACAGATCTTGGTGTCATCTGCAAACAGGCAGACCTTTCCCTTCAGCCCTTCTGCAATGCCACTAATGAAAACATTGAACAGGACTGGCCCCAGGACCAATCCCTGCTGCACCCCACTGGTCACCCCCTAGTAGTAGTAACATTTTTATTTATACAGGATATGAAGACAGCTTCAAACACCATTAGGGTTACAATAATCCTCTTTACAAGGTGCACCTGTTTAGATGTCAATACAAAATTACAATAAAAAATATACAAGCAATAAAAGCTATACATAAAACAGTACAATAAATTACATAATACAAAACAACGATTTGTGTCATAGCGCTTCAGACAACTTCAGGCAATACTGATCATCTGTTACATACACATCGAAAACATAATTCTTGCTTCATAACAGAATTAAATTTAGCTATAGTCAAGTCTTGAGTTCTCAGAGGCAATGGAAGTTCATTTCAAGTAGTAGCAGCTCTATACTGGAATGTCAAAGACACAAATCTGTTCTTATGTTTGGGAACTATCAAGTCTCTGGCTCCACTTTTACATAAATTAAACTGATGGGTAGGACTAAAGTCTTTCTGCGAGGCCAGTGAGGTGACTGGACTTATAAATTTTATAGACCAAGTTTGTCCAAATTTGTTTTCTCCTAATCTCTAAAGAGACCCAATTTAGCTTGGTATACATATAACAATGATGAGTATCAATTTTACACCTTAATACAAACCTTACTAACCTATTGTAACATATGTCGAGCTTATGTAACATTGTTTTATTAGCACTTAAGTATACATGACTTCCATAGTCAATCAGTGGAATGATTAACTGGTTTGCTATAACCTGTTCTGTCTTTAATACCAGACGGTTTACTATTCTTCTGAGCGCACCTATCTTAGATTTAACTTTTTTTATTACCATATTTAGGTGTTGTTCAAAAGATAATTTATGGTCTATAAGCACCCCTAGGTACTTGTAGGCCCATACCTGTGTCAAACAATTTCCATGTGTAGTTTATCGTTTTGTAGACCATTTTTAGTTGTATTTGAGCCTAGTAACATAGTTTGGGTCTTCTTTATATTTAAAACGAGGCCCGAGGAGGTGAACCAAGCCTGCAGAACATTAAAGTCTGTCTGCAGGCTTGCTTCCACTTCTCTCGGATCTACTCCATCAGAGACCAAGACGGTATCATCTGCATAAAGCCTAATAAAAGTAGATTTCATGTAATGAGGGAAATCCTTTATGTAAACCCCCTCTCCCCAGACTTCACCCCATTTACCACCACTCTCTGCCTCCTGTCTGTTGTCCAGTTTCTAACCCAGTTTACCACCCTTTCCCCCATGCCCAGCCTGCTCAGCTACTGTATCAGCCTCCTATGTGGGACGGTGTCAAAGACTTTGCTTACCTCAAGGTAAGTGTTGTCCTTTGGCCCACCCTGATTTACTTCCTTTGTCACCCAGTCAAAGAGATCAACCAGATTTGTCTGACATGACCTCCCCACTGTGAATCCATGTTGCCTATGGTCCTGTGCTCCGATGGCTTCAAGATGCCCCACTATTCTTTCTATAACCAATGTCTCCAAGATCTTCCCCACTACTGAAGTGAGGCTGACCAGCCTATAGTTCCCCGCCTCCTCCCTACTGCTGGATTTGTATAGAGAGACCACATGTGTCCTCCTCCAACTCTGTGGTACCACCCCTGTGTTGAATGACTCAGTGAACATGGCTGCCAGAGGTACTGCTATTTCCCTTCACAGTTCTTTTAATATCCTTGGGTGTATGCCATCAGGTCCCATTGCGTTGTCCACCTTCAATTTACTCACCTTCTGCAAGGTTCTTCTACCTGTGAATGGACTAATGTCCACCTCTTCATGCCTTCACAACTGCTGTACTGCTGTGCCCTTGCCCCTCCCCCTCTTCTGTGAATACTGAACAGAAGGATACAGTGGATATCTTTGGGGGCACATGACAGTTCTTAGGCATGGTACTTTACCTCCATATACCTAAACAGCACATATAAGCAATCAACATTCTGCATTGACAAATGCTTGTTTCAGTTTGTCATTTTTCTGGTCCTTGTCTAAAAAGACTTAGAGCCCTTTTGGATTCACTGCCCCTTTCTTATTGCCTTGGCTATCCCAAGTTTTGCTGCCTGCTCAAACACACCCTCGATCTTTCTCCACTAGTGGAGTAATTGTTTGACCATTTAATAATGTCTCCTCGCTCGTAGTCGTTCTGGTGTCCTACAAGTTTTTTAGTTTTCTTCTCTATGCTCTCATTTTGATATTTGTTTAATTTTGCTTTAAGTTTAGAATCCAGTTCCAAGAACTGTGAGTGTCCTTTAAAGCTTAGTACCATAGTTTTGGCTTCTTTTAGTTTCTTCAGTAGATCTTTTAGTTTCAGATTGTCATTTCTGATTAGCAACTGTATAAGTATTTTTGCACATTCACAGGCAGCCATTATCCAATCTTTTTTAATTCTAAATTAATCAATTCCACTCTAGGGAACTATTGAGATCCTGAGACCTCTTAGTGCAAGGCCACGCTCAAGGCATTCTTCTAGAGTGGACACATTGGCCCAGATATTCAATTCTTTGCCATGGGGCTGAATCAGCACTGCCTGGCATGCAAACATTTCCCGGACCAAATAGTCTGCCATATTGAAAAAGAATAGCCTGGTGCTAATCCTGCTGAATATAGCATACTAAGGAAGCCGGGCAAACTGGGCTGGGAGTGCAAGGCAAAAAGACAGTACTGAATATAGCAACAGGGAAGTGTACACTGCAACTGCAGCTCAGTAGACCCTGGAGCAAGCCAGTGTTGCAGGTGGAGAAAATTGTGTGTGTATGTCTCTTTGCAGATGACACAAAGATCTGCAACAAAGTTGATACACAAGATGGGGTGGAAAGGATGAGAAGGGATTTGGCAAGGTTGGAGGAATGGTCAAATGTATGGCAGCTTAGATTCAGTGCTAAGAAGTGCAAAGTAATGCACCTGGGAAACAAAAACCCAAAGGAAGAGTACACAAGTGGGGGTGAGATACTAACAACAACAAAAATGAAAAGGGACCTGGGGGTAGTCATATCAGATGACCTAAATATGGGCAAGCAATATGAGAGGGCAGTAAAGAGGGCTGGGGGATACTGGAATGCATAGGGAGAGGCATCACCAGTAGAAAACAGGAAGTTGTTATCCCTCTGTACAGACATCTGGTGAGACCCCATCTGGAGTACTGTGTGCAGTTCTGGAGACCCAATCTTCACAAAATTATAGACAGGATGGAGGCAGTCCAGAGGAAGGAAACTAAAATGGTGCAGGGTCTGTACCAGAAGACATATGAAGAGAGACTTAAGGAGCTTAATATGTATACCCTCGAGGAAAGGAGGGAGAGGGGGACATGATCAAAACTTTCAAGTACCTCAAGGGACTCAACAAAGTCCAAGAGGGTAGCATCTTTCAGAAAAAGAGGTGTGCAAGAACAAGGGGGCACAATTTGAAGATAGAGGGGGTGGCTCAGAGGTAATGTGAGGAAGTATTTTTTCACAGAGAGGGTTGTTGATGCATGGAACAGCCTTCCTGAGGAGATGGTGGAGTCAAAAACAATGGTGGAATTCAAGAATGCATGGGACAGTCATAAGGCAATTCTAGGAGGTGGGGGTAGGAGGAAGTAGGCTGTTGGTTAACTAGGATCTGCAGCTCATCCATTAGGTAGGGAAAGAGGCAGACTGAGTGGGCCAAGCGGTCCTTATCTGCCATTAAATTCTATGTTTCTGTGTCTGTATTGCACAGAGAAGCCTCACGACTACTGCTAACAACAAATCAAGCCACACACAGCAGAACTGTGCTATGCTGAAGTGATGTTTGCCCGGGACTCTCCCGATTGCACAGTGCTAACACAATAGCCCGGTGCAAACTGGTTAACCTGGGGCAAACCTGAGCTATATTCAAAGCTCCCATGCAAATGAACCTACTTAGATAACCCATGGGCACACAGGCTCATTTGCATCTCATTATGTGCTGCTTAGTGTACATTACCATGCAGTTTGCCTGGTGCTACAGCATGGAGCACACAGCTCCACCTTTTGGTCGGAATGGAAGTGCAGGCTGGATGCTGCAGGCCAAGGCATGCCCACAGCATCCCCTGTTGGTCGAAATGGACATTCAGGCTGGAAGCAGCAGGAACTGTGTGCTGGCAGGCACATCGGTGCAGATATACCTCTCAACCCCCTGCCTCCTGAATCAGGGACAAGGCTTAAAAAAATAGGGACAAAGACGCAAAATCAGAGGCACATCTTAAATACTGGTGGTAGTCACTCAGAATGCTGACAGAATAAGGGGGTATGTGAGATGATGCATTTTCAGAAGAACAAATCTTTAACTTAAATGTGTGACATTACTCTGTGATTTTAATCCCCACTGTTCTGTCACAAACACAAATATTATGAGGGACAGAGGAAAATTTGGAGGCAACATCAGGGACAGTTGATAGGTATGACTGCAGACAACACACCTGTGCATCTGTGTGCCTGTTACACACCTGTGACCCTGGTAGTAAGGTGGTCCCCTCGTCCCCAGCACAAATCATGACTCCCATTGCACTGTAAAACTATAATGTTCCCTGGTAGTCTAGTGGTCCCCCCACCTCAGCACGAAGCTTGACCCCCTTTTTAAGTAAACAAAAAGATGTTTCCATGCTAGTCTAGTGGTCCCCCCACCCAGCAGTGATGCCCCACTCATCCCAATAACATCCCAGAACAGAGCTGGTGACCAGGTCAGCCCTCCTGTCACCACCACGGCCGGCTGCCGACCGAGATACTAATGTGCAGTACTGTAATGAATGGGCTCATTCAGTATGCTACCGCTCACTTGTACCTCAGTCGGTGGCTGGCCATGGTGGTGAGAGGAGGGCTGAGCCAGTCACCAGCTCTATTCTGGGATGGTATTGGCATGAGCGGGGCATCACTGCCAGGTGGGGTGACCACTAGACTACCAGGGACACTGCTTTCTGTACACAGGAACGGGGGTCAGGATTTGTGCTGGTGGGTTGGGGGACCACTAGACTACCAGGGAAAATGCTTTCTTTTTTATAATATATGTTTATTGTATATTTTCATACACACATGTATTGTTGATACAAGGTAAAATGATCATAGTGGTCACAGGTTGTCAACATAGTCAGTATAGTGCAGTGGTTTAAGGCTCTGAGCTGCAAATCTGGAGACCTGGGTTTGAATCCCACAGCCCCCACTTGCATACTATGTGACCCTGAGCAAGTCACTTAACTTCCCTGTGCTCCCAGTCTACACCTGTGAACAAGCTTTCAGCTTAGTGTGTCTCACCTGGTTAAAAAAAATAGAAAAAAAAACATACAATTAACTTTATGACAGCCAGAGGTCCCAGTAGTATATAATTCTTGTCCCAGATCAAATGACATAGTTAAAGCAAAAGAAAATGCCATCTGAAGCTTTCAAGGAACAAAGTCTGGGTCTATGTCTGAATAATACATAGAAACATAGAATCGGATGGCAGATAAGGACCGCTTGGCCCACCCAGTCTGCAATTAAAGTCTAAATTTCTGTGTGCATCCTTGTACGGTGGCCGTTAGGCATTCCATCTGGTAGATTTCTTGCATAACAATTCTCCAGTCCTGGGTAGTAGGAATCTGCTGGGACATCCATTTTCTAGTGATAGCTTTTTTGGCCACTAAAAGAAAGATTGGGAACAATGTTTTGGTCCATTGGGGAACATGGTCTGGACACAATCAGAGCAATACAATTTCACCAGTTAACTCCACCAATTCTCCCCCAAACAATTGGACAATTCCAGTTGAAGGCTACACCAGAAGGGCATTAAAAGAGGGCATTGCCAGCTATGGCCCAGCTTCACCAAATGGCATCCACACTTTCTCCAACAATGGGCATATTCAGCCAGGAAGAATTTGGTTAAAACTGCAGGGGCTTGGAAATACCTGGATCGAACCTTCCAAGCAAACTCCCACCAAAAAGGGGAGGAGGTTACCCTAAATGCCGATTCGGCAGTAGCCATCCATTCAGGTAGCTGGATCCCCAAGGTCAAGTCCTCATTCTTTTTAAAATTTAGTCTTTTTATTTAATTTACAAGTTCAGCAATTTCACAGGAAGCATTACAGTACAAATTAATACCAGCTGATTACATCTCAGTGTATTACATTAATGCTTTAGCAGATATGGTGGGGGAAAATAAATTAACATGTTATTACATCAACATCCAGGAAATCATTATTATTCCGTTTAAATTCAGTCTGTGGTCCATTCAGACCAAAACTGGCATGGCACAGTGAGTCCTGTCCTCTCCCTCCCAGATTCTATTCCAATTAAAGTTCGAGGAACACCTCTCATCACAATCCGAATAGCATTTTAATGCAAAAGAAGACAAGATTACATGCTCAGTAGACAGCTTAAGGAACAAAATCAGCATAATGGTCTAGTGTAACAGGCTGTGCTTTGAAACAACTGAGAAGCTGCATGGGATATACTATATTGGGCTAGAAATCTGCAACTGATCTCTCTTACTTACATCTGAGGGAAGTTTCCTTACTTTACAGTCTTACATTGGGATTGCTTTGTGTTTAATTTCATTTTTAAATCAAGAAGGGGGGTTTCAAAACTACTTATCTTGTGAGCAACTTCAGAAGGGTTGAAATAACTGCATATTTGATTTTCCTTTGTGGCTAACTGGACTGTCTACTAGTATTCTGTAACAGTTTGCATCAAATTACTTTTAAATAGTTGACAAATCAGTTACTGGAGATTAGCTGAATTACTATAAAGGGCAGTACTCAACAGGGGGGTGGAGCAGTGATGTATCTGATGTTCTAACAGTCACCAGTGGTTGTGGACTACCCACCCACCCTTCCCCGCACCCCCCAGGCGTGACGTTTCCTTTATAGCCAAGGTTCTGACATCACTTCCTTAACAGGTTTTGGAGCAGAACTGTCATATTCTTAATAACCCAGCACAGTGCATAAAGGGTAAGAACACACCACACAAAGGAAGGAAAAAAAATATATGCTGTATATTACATATTGTATATCTTAAGGGAGAGGGACATGTGGGGAGTGGCGCAATGCACTGGCTGTGGGACAGCAGTTTTCCGGGAGACATTCTAGAAACTGCGTTGCTGTCCTATTTGCAGGCAACTGTCAGCTCTGAGGGAGGAGGTAGCCCACCTCCAGGCTGAACTGGTAAGGACTAAGGAGGCCTCCCCCACCCAAAGAGCACCACTGACACAGAGGCTGCCAAGTATGAAGAGCAGGTGGACCACAGTGGGTTCTGAGAGGGTACGGGTGGTGGAACAGAGGCAAAGCCCCCTAGTTGTACCTCTACAAAAACCATATGCCAGTCTGGCATAGCAAGGTTCCTCTATGATGGCACCCTTAGTGGAGACCAAGAAGAATGCTGAGGACACCCACAAGGGAGACCCACAGAAGGGTGGCAAGGGACACCACAGGGGAAGGAAACAGCTTCTGATAGGGAACTCAGTTGTTAGAGGGGTAGACCTGAGGAAGGGAGAGCAGAGGGAAGTAAGGTGCCTGCCTGGTGCCATGGCTTGGAGGGACAAGAAACGAATCCTCAGGATTGCAGAAGCAGCATCACAGGAGAGGGAACTAGATATCATTGTCCACCCTGGGACAAATGACCTAGCTAGGCATGGGATCAGTGCAGTGCAGGATGAAATTGTGGAGTTGGGGAGGGCCTCAGACAGGTAGCAAGCACAGTTACCTTCAGAGGTGCTGCCAGTCCATGGCAGGTGAGGCTAGGGTACTACACACCATGCAGTTTAATGAATGGTTGCAAAACTGGTGCAGAGCACAGGGCTTTGGCTTCATTGGGAACTGGGGGTACACCTGGAGAGATGAAGGTTTATACTGGCACGATGGTCTGCATCTATCCATGAAGGGAACCAAGATCCTAAGTGACAGGTTTAAATGCTTCCTTGGCAAGCTTTTAAACTAGCCAAGGGGGGAGGTGCTAATAAGAGGCAGAAAAGTTCAAGCTTTCCCCACAAAACATGACGGGTAGTAAGGTAAACATTGAGGTACAGTGCTCAACAGAGGGCAGGACAAGGGTAAATGGAAAAATAGACAAGGGCAAAAAGAGCAGGCATGGGGAAAAAGGATAAAGCCAACATTAAATGGAGGGCAATGAGAACCAATGCCCGTAGTCTGGGAAACAAGCTTCCTGAGCTAGTAGCCTTGATGGAAGAAGAACACTTCGATATTGTGGCAGTCACAGAAACATGGTACATGGGGAACCATGACTGGGATGTCAACATACTGGGGTGCAAAGGCTACAGAAGGGACAGGGAGGGGAAAAGAGGAGGTGGAGTAGCTCTATACATATGGGAAGGGATCAAAGCTACAGAACTAAAAAGTAAAGGGGGAGGACAAGAGGCACTCTGGGTCACCTTGGAGACAGGGAATGGCATCACAATCTGCACAGGGGTTGTATACAGACCCCCATCTCAAGGGGAGGAAGTGGACTAGAAAATGATAGAGGACATTCTCAAAATGGCTGAAAAAGGGGAGATGCTGTTAATGGGGGACCTGAATATGCCAGATGTTATCTGGATGACATGTACTGCAGCCACATCCAAGAGCAGGGTCATTCTCAATGCCCTGCAGGGGGCAGACCTTAGACAGCTAGTGTTGGAACCCACTCAGGAGGAAGCAATACTAGACCTGGTACTCTCAAATGGAGAGAGGATCACAAATTTAGAAGTCTGTTGACATCTGGGAACAAGCGACCACTGCACAGTGTGCTTCACAATAAGCACAACCATGGAGACAAGCCATACAAAAACAAGCATACTGGACTTTAGAAGGGCTGACTTTGGCAAAATGGATGAATACCTGAGGAATACACTTGCAAATGGGCAAAAAGGAGGGGTGGAAGAACAATGGAGAAAAATCAAAACTGTCATCATAGAGGCAACAAGCCTTTGTGTGAAACAGATAAAGAAAACAAAGCTGAGTAAAAAAACACTATGGTTCTCAAAAGAGGTGACAGGGAAGGTTAAGGAGAAAAAGGCTGCATTCAAAAAGTATAAGGCATCACAGAAGGAGCACGACAGGGAACTGTATCAATTAAAGCAGAAAGAAGTGGGGAAGGCAGTCAGAATAGCAAAAGCCCAAACTGAGGAAAAAATAGCCAAGTCAGTTAAGAAGGGGGATAAAACCTTTTATAGGTACATTAGAGAGCATAGAAAGGGTAAGGGAGGAATAGTGAAGATTAATAAGGGAGAGGGGAGGTGGGCAGAGGGAGACAGTGAAAAGGCAGAGATACTGAATGAATACTTTTGCTCAGTATTCACAAAAGAAGATGAGGAGGAGTTATCTAAACCAGACAATAGAAGCACTCTGGGTAGGGGGGTTGACACCAGTCCATTTACAGAAGAAAGAGTCCTGAAAGAACTCCTAAAACTCAAGGTACACAAAGCAATGGGGCCTGATGGGATTCACCCCAGAATCCTAAAAGAACTAAGAGAGGACCTAGTGACACCACTGACCACACTTTTTAACAAATCATGGGAGGATGGGGTGGTGCCTGAGGACTAGAGGAGGGCAGATGTGATTCCCCTTCACAAAAGTGGGAGCAAGGCAGAAGCAGGAAACTATAGACCTGTGAGTTTTACCTCAGTGGTAGGGAAAATGATGGAATCACTTCTGAAAGAAAGAATTGTTGAGTACCTAGAGGCCAACGGGGCACAGGACCCAAAGCAGCATGGATTTACAGCAGGAAGGTCATGTCAGACGAATCTAATAGATTTCTTTGACTGGGTGACCAAAGTAATAGACCAGGGAGGGCCTGTGGATATGGCCTACCTAGACTTTAGCAAGGCATATGACACAATCCCGCACAAAAGATTAATAATCAAGTTAGCCAGCTTGGGAGTGGGTCCCAGGGTGGTAGCCTGGGTTGCAAACAGGTTGCACAACAGGACACAGAAGGTAATAGTGAGTGCCACACATTCCGAAGAAAGCGGGGTCACTAGTGGAGTACCTCAGGGCTCAGTATTGGGTCCAGTCCTCTTTAACATCTTTATAGGTGACATTGCAGAGGGTCTGGAGGGAAAGGTATGTCTCTTTGCAGATGATACAAAGATCTGTAACAGAGTTGATAGACAAGGGGGGATAGAAAGGATGAGAAGGGACTTGGCAAGGTTGGAGGAATGGTCAGACATATGGCAACTTAGATTCAATGCAAAGAAGTGCAAAGTAATGCACCTGGGAAACAAAAACCCAGGAGAAAAGTACACACTAGCAGGGGAGGTATTAACAACAACAAAAATGGAACGGGACTCGGGGGGTAGTCATATCGGATGATCTAAAGGTGGGTAAGCAATATAAGAAGTTAGTGAGGAGAGCCTGGGGGATACTGGGATGCATAGGAAGGGGCATCACAAGTAGAAAAAGGGATGTGGTTATCCCTCTGTACAGACAGTTGGTGAGACCCCATCTGGAGTACTGTGTGCAGTTTTGGAGAACTTATCTCACGCAAGGACATAGACAGGATGAAAGCAGTCCAGAGGAGGACAACTAAAATGGTGCAGGATCTGCATCAGAAATCATATGAAGAGAGACTGAGAGAGCTTAATATGTATACCCTTGATGAAAGGAGGGACGGGGGACATGATAGAAATGTTCAAGTACCTCAAGGGAATCAACAAAGTCCAGGAGGGTAGCATCTTTCAGAAAAAGAGATGTGTAAGAACAAGGGGACACAATTTAAAGATAGAGGGGGGACGGCTCAGGGGTAATGTGAGGAAATCTTTTTTTCACGGAGAGAGTGCTGGATGCGTGGAACTGCCTTCTGGGGAGGTTGTTGAGGCTAAAACAGTGGGGGAATTCAAACATGCATGGAACAGACAGACACAAGGCAATTGTAGTGGGGGGGTGGCAGGAAGTAGACTGTTGGTTAACTAGAATCTGCAGCTTATCCAGTAGGTAGGGAAATGGGCAGACTGGGTGGGCCAAGTGGTCCTTATCTGCCGTCAAAGTCTATGTTTCTTTGTTTCTATATGATATCCAGTTTTGTCATTTAACATCATCTTGGCTGAGAGATGCTCAAGGGCATAGATCTCCCTGGACAGAATAATCCAGTTTTTTTCGGTGGGCATTTTATTAGTAAACCACAGCCTAGTGATAGTTTTGTGGGCTGCTGTTATAAATTTTAAAATTTGTTTTAATGTTTGTCAATTCGCAGACCTTCTGGTTTAATAAAAGTCAATATAATAGTGGGAGTGAATAAATCAGGGATATCATAAATTGCTCTCAGCTCCTCGAGGATCTCCTTCCAAAACTTGGATAGCTTAGGACATGACCAAAGGATGTGGCTCTGATTTGCCCTATCATCCCCACATTCTCTCCAACACTGTCCCTCCCCTAATTCTCCTATACTGGCCAAGAGGACTGGAGTATGGAAGAAATGAGACCGAAGCTTCCATGTGTACTCCCACCAGTATGGTGAGAAAAAAGTTTTTAAAATCGGTAGCGTAGACCCATTCTAGGCCTGTTTTCTGATTGGTACCTGTAATTCCTGTTCCCATCTAAGCCTGATTGAATTAGTCAAGTCTCTCTGTCTCATTTAAGGCCTTATATATTTTACTAATCAGGAGATCTGAAATTGTTCCTCTGATATGAGCCTGTAAGAGTTGTATTATTTGTGAGGGGATTTCAATCAAAGCCACAAGTGACCATTCATATAGCTGAAGGCATGATTTAAGATGCAAATAAGAAATACAATATTTATGAGGCAGGTGATATTCCCTCTGAAGGGAAGCAAAGGGAAGAAGACCTGTCCTGCCCACTAACTGGAAGATGAAGAAAATGCCATATCTCTGCATTGAGCTACACAGGGGCCTGAGAGACCTGCTGTCAAGTCTGCATTATACTTTAATGTTCCCAAGAAAAATTTTCAGGAATTGTATTCATTGCTGACCTTAAGCCACATCTTTAAGTGTTCCCTGGTGCATTTCTGGTAATTTATTACCCCTTGACACTTGGGGGGAGTCCCAAAGAGGAGCTCCTGAGTGCTGTATAAATCCCCCATGTTACTTCTAATTGTTCCCAGTGAGCATCATACTGTTTGTTTATCCAGTTTAAGACTACCCTTAACTGTGTCGCCATCGCATACTTTCTGAGATCGGGGAGGTTAAGTTCCCCTCTCTCTCTCTGGCCAGCTGCAGTACTGAATATCTAATTCTGGGACGCATTCCACACCAAATAAATACATACATAGATACATAGACAGTGTCGGCAGATAAGGGCCAATGGCCCACCCAGTCTGCCCATTTGAGCTTGTAAGTTCAGTTTGTATTCCTAGAAGTCTGTTGCACCTTAACCCTGACCTCCAGAATTCCTTTAAATCTATCCCATGCATTCTTAAATCCCGTGATTGTTTCAGCCCCCACCACTTCCTCTGGCAGGGTGTTCCACTTGTACACCACCCGTTCTGTGAAGAAATTCTTTCTCATATTTCCTCTGAATCGTCCTCCCTCCAACTTCATCCCATGCCCTCTAGTCCTGGAACATCTTTTCGCTTAAAATAGTGTTTTCCTGCACCCTGTTCCTCCCTGTAAGATACTTGTATGTCTCTATCATATCCCCTCCTCCCTTCCTCCAGGAGTACATGTTCAGTTCCTTCAACCTGACTTCATAGGACTTGTGATGCAATCCATGCACCATCTTTGTTACCCTCCTCTGAACCTTTCTCTACCCTGTCTATGTCCCACGTAGGTATGGTCTCCAGAACTGTACACTGTACTCCAGGTGGGGCCTCACTAGTGTCTTGTATAGCGGAATTATGACCTCCTTTCCCTGCTGGTAATGCCCCTGCCTATACATCCCAGCATCCTATTTGCTTTACCTGCTGCCTTGTCACACTGTTTCCCTACCTTGAGGTCATCAGAGATGATAACCCCAAGATCCCTTTCCTGCTTGGTGCATGCTATATCCTCACCCCCAACTGATATATTGTGCCAGGGTTTTTGTGCCCCATATGCATTATCTTGCACTTCTTGCATCGAATTTCAACTGCCAAACCCTGACCATTCTTCAAGTTTCTGCAGGTCGCTTCTCATTCTGTTCACACCCTTTGGTGTGTCTACTCTGTTACAGAGCTTTGTGTCATCAGCGAACAGTGAAATTCTGCCTTCTAGGTCCTGCGCCATGTCACTGATGAAGATGTTGAATAGGACCAGTCCCAGCACTGATCCCTGTGGTACCCCACTGGTCACTCTTCTCTGTGGAGTGACAGCCATTTACCACCACCCTCTGTGTCCTGCCACCCAGCCAGTTACCTACCCACCACACTACTGTCCTGCCCACACCCATATTCCCAGTTTGCATAGTAGTCTCTATGTGGCACAGCGTCAAAGGCCTTGCTGAAGTCCAGATAGGCCATGTCCACTGCCCTCCCCTGATCCACCTCCCTAGTCACCCAGTCAAAAATTCAATGAGGTTGGTCTGACATGACCTCCCCTGGTGAAACCATGCTGCCTTGGGTCCTGTAGTCCATTGACAACCAGATGTTCCACCAATCTCTCCTTCAGTAGTGCTTCCATGATCTTCCCACTACCTAGGTGAGGCTGACTGGTCTGTAGTTCCCTGCTTCCTCTTTGTTCCCACTTTTGTATAAGGGACTACATCTGCTGTCCTCCAGTCTTTGGGTACCTCCCTGTTTCCAGTGATCGAGCTAAACAGGATAGCCAGAGGTTCAGCCACCACTCTCTTAGTTCTTTAAGGACCCTGGGTGCACCCCATCTGGCCCCATTGCTTTATCAACTCTTATTACTTCCAGTTCTTCAGGACCCTTTCTCATGTAAAGGGACTTTGTCCATTTCTGCACCATTCTCACCCTTGTACTCCCTTCAGACCCATTACCCTCCTCTTCCTCAGTAAAGACTGAGCAGAAATACCTGTTCAGTATGTCAGCTTTACTGTTGTCATCCTCCACGCGGCCCCCATCCTCCCCCTTCAGTCTCACTATCCCTCCCTTTGTCTTTCTTTTTTCACTTATGTACCTGTAAAAGGTTTTGTCCCCTCTAACCACTGATTTTGCAATGTGTTCTTCTGTTTGAACTTTGGCTTCCCTTACTGACCTCCCTGCCTCCCTTTGCTTCTCTTGGTACTTCTCCCTATCCCCTTCTGCCTGTGTCTTTTTGTATTGCCTGGATGCAATCTTTTTGGCTTTCACTTTCTTTGTTACCTCTTTGGAAAACCATAATGGTCTCCTCTTCTTTCCTCTTGCTAACCTGCTTAATACATAATTCTGTTGTTCTTGTAATCCCCATTTTAAATACTGCCCACTGTTCCTCAACCCCTGATTCCTGCCCCATTCCCCTTAATGCCTCTTTCAAGTATCTCCCCATTTTCCCAAAGTCTGCCCCCTAAAATCCAGGATACGTGTTTTTGTGTGGTTTGGTTCTGCTCTTTCTGTGATTTCAAACCACAATGACTGGTGGTCACTGTTTCCCAGGTGCTCCCCCACTGTTCCCCCCATCACACTGTCCCTGTTTGTGAGCACAAGGTCCAGTATTGCCTTCTGCCGAGTTGGTTCCATGACCAGTTGCTTGAGGAAGGCACCCTGAAGGGAGTCTAGGATAAATCTGCTCCTAGTTGATGCTGCTGCTGGGATGCTCCAGTCCATGTCTGGAATATTGAAGTCTCCAACCAGTACTACCTCACCCTTGTCTGCCATCCTTTGGATGGCTAGCATCAGCTCCCTATCTGTTTCTTCCTCCTGGGCTGGTGGTCTATAGACCACACCTGTGTGGATGGCTGTCCCCATTTTCCTTTCCAGCTTAACCCACAGTATCTCTCCCCATTTTGTTCCTCCTGGATCTCTGTGGCCCTTATGTCATTTTTCACATAGAGTGCCACTCCTCCTCCCTTCCTGCCTGCTCTGTCTCTTCTGAATATGTTGTAGCCAGGTATGGCCAACTCCCAGTCATGGTTATCATTACACCAGGTTTCAGTGATGGCCACAATGTCCAGGTCTGACTGCACCATGACAGCCTCCAGATAAAGTGGAATATCATTCTATCCCACGCCTGAAAATATGTTTTGGCCGGAGTAAAGGGCAGTGTCTGAAGAAAGAACAGTATGCGGTGGAACACATTCTTCTTAATTGTATCTATCCTACTCAAATAACTTAAGGGTAGACGTGATCAGCGAGACAAATCTTCCATCAATTTTAGGGTTAAGGGTTCTAGATTTAACAGTTCTGCATGGATGGGGTTTCTCGTGAGCTTTATTCCCAAGTATCTCATCTCGTGTCTGTGCCACTTAAAGGGAAAGTCTTTTTTGAAGTGGGAGGGAGGGAGGTAATTGTACGTTAATACCTCGGTTTTAAATTTATTGATTTTATACCCTGCTAGCTTAGCAAATTTTTGTAACTCTTTCCAAACCTCTGGGATGGATTGTTCAGGTTCAGTGAGAGCTAATAAAATGTCATCTGCAAAGAGTGATATGTTCTGCAGGCGACCTCCCAATAGAAGGCATCTATTCCCCGAGAAGATCTGATGGCAATGGCCAGGGGTTCGAGATATAGAGCAAACAGCATTGGAGACATTGGACATCCCTGGCGGATGCCCCTAGAAAGCTGGAATGTATCTGAAAGTGCCCCATCCACCTTAACATTTGCTTTAGGGGAAGCGTAAGTATTTTGTAATTGTTTTATAAATTGTTCCAGGAATCCAAAGTGTCCCAGGGTCTGCCATAAAAATGACCAGCTGACCCAGTCGAACACCTTTTCAGCATCTAATCCTAGCAGCACCAAAGGGATTTGTCTTTCTATGGCATAATCTACTAAAAATTGTCCACGCCTTGTAGCATCATGGGCCTGTCTGCTCTTAATGAAGCCCACTTGATCTGGGTCAATAATAGCTGGGAGTAAATGGTCTATTCTAGAGGCCATAGCCAACGTGAACATTTTGTAATCACAGTTTAGCATTGAAATGGGGAGAAATGAGGAGGGATATTTAACATCTTTATGGGGTTTAGGTATGGCTGATATGGTGGCATATTGCCATGTGGGGGGGGATTCTCCCTCCTTGACCGCACGTAAGGCCGGAAGAAGTATGGGCAGTAGCAGCTTTTTGAATTTGTTATAAAATTCGGAGGGATACCCATCCGGGCCTGGCGCCCTTAGGGTCTGAGCTTTTTTTAGGACTTGTAGTAATTCTCCCTCTTTAATTGGCACCAGCAGGGCTTCAGCCTGTAGTGGTCTGATACGTGGTATTGGTAAATGCTGTAAATATGATTTGATGGTGTCTAAGGGAGTTTCCTCTTCTTTAGTGTACAATTCCTGATAAAACCACTGTAGAATAAGTCTCATTTCCTGGGGTCATTTCTCTAGTCTCCCTGTTTTAGGATCTACCATGTTAGGTATGTTCACTCTGGTTCTCTGTTCTCTCAATTTTCTTGCTAAATTTCTTGAAGCCTTAGGTCCTCCCTTATGATGTCTTAACTTTAGATAAAATCGTTTTTGTTCTATGGATTGGTCTACTGTTTTTTGTAACTTTTGTTTTACAATTCACCAAAAAAGGCCTATGATCTACTACAATCTGAATTCTCCTTACTGCAACACAAATTACTTGAAAAGAAGCTTCTATTAAATGCCAAGAAGACTAAAGCTATGTTCCTCTCCACCAATACTTACTCACCGAACATTCTTCCCCAACTTTCTACCGTCCTTGGTGAGAGCTTTGAATATGTAGATAAATTCAAATATCTGGGGTTTGGATTGACAACAGGCTTGTTTTCACCAGCACATTGAAGAGCTCCTGAAAAACTCAGGCAAAGGCTTGGTCTATTCTTCAGGATCAAACATTTTCTAAACAGAGAATCTAAGCAGAGATTAATCCAGGCTTCATTTATATCCCTCCTTGATTACGCAGACTTCCTATATGGCCACTGCTCCCTGTCCTACCTAAATAAACTGGATACCCTGCACCATAGAGCTCTAAGGTTCATCACTAACCTTCCTTTCAGCACCCACCACTGTTCTCTCTATGCTGCAGTTGGCTGGACATCCCTACATCACAGAAGGAACAAAAATGCTGCTTTATGGATATACAAAGCTCTGACAAATAAACTACCATCCTACATTTCAGATTGCTTCTCTCTTGTTACTCCAAGGCCATATGCCCTAAGAAGCAATAACCTCATCATGCTGAATTTACCAAAGGTATGTACCCGACATGGAAGGGCTGCAATCAATTACTTTCACACATCTGGAACTCTCTACAAAAGACCCTGAAGCTGAGCACTTTCATTCCTGCAGTCTCATTCAAAAGCTGTACCTAAATCTTTTCCAGGATATGCAACTGCTTC
Organism: Neoceratodus forsteri; assembly: GCA_016271365.2. NCBI lineage: Eukaryota > Metazoa > Chordata > Ceratodontiformes > Ceratodontidae > Neoceratodus > Neoceratodus forsteri. The sequence continues at coordinate 8,144,327 of CM028129.1, forward strand.
CACAATTCTAGCCTCTTCAGACCCCTTTTCACCCCTGCCCTTTAGATTCCCCCTCCCTTATCTGTTCAGGCATTCATCCATTAACTTCGATACTATCTACCACCTAAACCCCTACTCCTTACCTTTTTTCTATATTTGCTCTGGTGCCCATTACCACTGTTTAATTGCCTTGTATATATGTGCATATTATTTTATTTGCCCATTCTTTCTTGTTTATTCTTAAAACATCTTTGTTATTGTACTCATTCTATATTCGTATATATGTGAGTTTATACCCTTTTGTTGCTTATGATTAATCAGGTCCATCTTGTAAATGAGCTATGCTCAATGATGTTCGCCTGAATAAATAAAGATTTTGATTGATTTTTTTGATTGAATTCTTAATCGTTGTTGTATTGTGGGATCATTCTGATCTGGCCAATGCTGCAAATGTAATGGTTCTTTCTGCAGGTCCTTATATGTTTTTTTTCCCCCTACCATTTTTTTATGGTAGAAAATCATAATATCTCCCCGCTTAATACTACTTTTAAAGTATCCCACAGAACAGCTAGGGCAACTTTGTGTTGTGTGTGTTATCTTGTTTAATTCTAGGTACAGCATCCTGGACCAGTTCAATGAACTCTGGATCCCTGAAGTGAGCTAGGTTCAGGCGCCAATTTGTTTGCTTATATTGTGCCCCTAGATCCACCCTAAGGTATAAGGGAGCATGGTCTGATAGGAAGGTGGCCCCATGCCATACATCATAAACAGAGTCTAAGTGCTCAACCATGGTAATAAAGTAGTCCAGTCAAGCCTCACTTGCCACGTGCGGGGTCCAGTGGGTATACTCTCTTGTGTTGGGAAAGAAATGTTTCCAAGTATCTACCAAGCCCAGAGGAGTGATGGTTTGTTTTGTGAATTTTTGGAGATCATTTGATCTATGGTTCAGAGGGGTGGAAACCTCCAAAGAGGGATTTAAAGTAATATTCAAGTCTCCCCCCAGCAACAGCTCTCCCTCCATAAGAGATAATAAATCCACAAAAAATTTTACTGCTAAGGGCTTCCTTGACCCGGGTGAAAAATAGACAGATGCCAAGGTAACGGGTCTTGAGTACAGCTTGCCCGTCACTATGGCATAGCGTCCCTCTGGGTCGCTGATCTCACTTTGTTTTTCAAAAGGCACTCCCTGGGAAAGTAAAATCATCACCCCTCTCCTTTTCCCACCCCTATAAAATGATTCAGTTACCACTGAATACCCACACCGCTGAAATTGTTTATGTTCATCCAAGGACATGTGGGTTTCCTGTAGTAAAACAATCCCCGGTCTCTCTTTTCTGAATAATTGAAATAGGTGAGAGCACTTTATCGGGTTACCAATCCCATTTACATTTAAAGATAAAATCAATGTTGACTTAGCCATATTTGCTGCCGATCAGTCCTTGTATGCATATTTCCTGCTTGTACATCGTGTAATATATCCCCTTCCCACCGTGCTCATGTCATTATACATCTATGTTCAATATTATTATATTATTAACTGCCTTGTGTACAGTCACTATTTTAAACAAGCTATAGTGGCTGCCTGTTGTGCTATTTAAACACCATAAAACTATCCGAGTGTTTATAACTACACGAGGATCTAATAGATTTGGCACTAGGTCTAAAACAACCAACCATGAGCAGGCCTGTTGCAATTTAACTTTATGCATGACTCCTAGTACTTTTAGGCCTGCCAGAGGAACCGGATGCCAACAGAGCATCAACTTTTTTGTACCAGCAAAATGTACCTGATATAACAGGTCTCTAATCCTGGCAAAAAATTTTAACAGCTCCCAAGGTAGGGAGAGGGCATATACCTCTCCTTTGGAGGGACAGATGTATTCGCCCTGAGGGGGAGTGTCAAGGCATTTCCAAGGGCCCCCAGCACCACTGTTTCCCTGGAGCCTAGTGGTGCAGTAGGCCAGACAGGAAATATAAATGAGGAACAGAGATCCCCAGGAAATGGTCCCCATGTACCTCATCTCCAGTAAGGCCTTATGGATATGTCGACCGTTTAGGGATGGATTTCTGACCCAGCAATAGTCAGGTGGACATGTAACTTTGTAAAAAATACATTAAGTCATACTGCCATTCCTGGGCTATAATTTAATTAAACAATAACAACGGGAGGGCTATCAACAAGCATGGGGGGGATGACACAAGAGAAATTTCAAGAATATCTCTCTGGGTCTCAAACCTTCTTCACTTCTTTGGCTTTGGGAATATAAGAAGGGTTTCTATTTCCCAATGTCCCCACCCCATACAGGCATCCCCGAGTAACATTGCATACTCCCTGTATGCAGAGTCACCTCCGCATCAAAATACCAGTTCCAAAGTCTCTGCAGAACCTCTCTCGCCACTCATTCTGGTGCTAGTCGTTGGAATCTTTGTAAAAGCTTTTTCACATCTTCTAAGGTTGCTTGGCTCAGTCTCTTTCTGGAACCAGGATTTCTGGCAGTGTCCCAAACAGCATCATGAAGGCCTTGCTGGGTTTTCCTGAGTGAGGAGTCCTCCTGGTTGGATTGAACCAGTCCCCTAAGTTGGAGTACTTTCGTTGCTTCTTCTGGAGACTGGAAGGTATGGGGACCATCTGAAAACATGATTACCAATCGAGCAGGATATGGAGAGGCAAATTTTAGTTGTTGTTGCTTTAAGAGATGAAGTATTGGGATGTAGGCCCAGTGCCTAGCTGAAACAGATGGGGAATAATCATTATCAAAGTAAATGCGTTTTTATTTGTGCTTAGTGTCCTGCATTCTCCAAACTCTGGTGAGGATAGTTTGTTTTGTGGCATAGCTTAATAACTTCATTATGGTGGAGTGAGGCCATCTGTCTGACTGAGTTGGTTTAGGTGAAAGAGCCCGATGTGCTCACTCTATATTGACTTTAAAAGCTGGGTCCAACTGTAGGGAGTCGCGAAGGAGCTCCTCCACAAATTTTAAAATATCTCTTGTTTCTTCATCCTTTGGAACCCCATGTATCCTCAGATTATTCCGCCATGATCTGTTGTCCAGATCCTCACATTTTTCTTTTAAAGCATGCTGTTCATCTAACAAATGCCCTACCATATGCTCCAACCGATCAGTCCGATCATCTAATTCATTATGTTGTGCTTCGACCTCCATAACTCAGGTTGGAAATTTACTGATTTCAGTAGTTAGTTCAGTTCAGAATGTACGAACCTCAGTCCTGAACTCCTGCAACTCCGTTAGAATGGTAGCATTGCTGGGTTGTTGAGGGGAAGCCCCATTAGGAACTGCCACATCTAGTTGGATCGCTGCAGGGCTTGATGAAGGGCAAGAGAATCCTACCAAATCCTTGGCTCTGGGGGTACGTGCAGTCTGTTTTTTGCCTCCCATTCAATGCTGTGGCTCTCCCTGATATTCTTTTTTTAGTTATTTTTGTGTTTTGTTTGTGGGAGAGTCCGTTTTAAGCCCAGGATCAGCAGAGCTAGGTTTTACCTGTGCATCCCGGTCGATGACATCACCGGAAGTCGTCAAGTCCTCATTTCATTTGTATAATATAGATTGTGTTGCGTCCCCCATTATATCTCTCAATGCCTTATATATCTTTCCTATGAGGTGGGCTCCCGGTTTCCCTTAAGGGAATCAATAAAGATTTCTAATAAAGGTGGGGTTGGAGTGGGAAATTTAATGGAAATAGTCCAGTGGCGGAGTATGTAATCCCTCACCTGGAGATATCTGAAAAAGTCTGTTTCGAAGCCCATATTGGAGCTTAAGCTTGTCAAAGGGTAACATCCCCTTCTCGTCTATAAATTGGTATAGATAAGCCAAACCCAATTTGCGCCGGTGAGAGAAAGCCAGATCCATATGGAAGGGCTGGAAAAGATCACCTTCAGAAATTGTTTTACAATAATCATATATTAATCGAAGCTCTGGCCTGTTAGGCAATTTATACCAAATGTGGAGAGTGGAAGACGTTATGTGTGTGAAATGCTTCAGTGAGGGCGAATTATTTAGAGAAGAAAGGGGAAGTACCGAAATGTCATGCTTATCATTCAAAATGAATGCCAGGGATTTCCAAGTGGCCGAGTAACTATCAATTAGCCATAGGATAAAGGTACAAAGAAAGGATGCCTTAGCATACAGCTTGGGATTAGGTAGGTTTGCTCCACCCTGCACAGTGGATAGCTTAAGTATAGAAAGACGAACTCTAGGGCGTCTTGTACCCCATAAAAATTTGGAAATGAATTTGTCCCAGGATTTAAAGTAAAAAGGTGAAGGAAAATACAGAATATTCTGAAAAAGGTATAAAAGTCGAGTTAGCACATTCATACGAATTGTTTCGATTAATTGAAAAACAGATAAAGTAACAGATGCCCACCTCTCTAGGTCTGTTTGAATGCTGGTGGTAAGTGGCTCATAACTGACCATTTCCAATACCTCTAATTTCAGCGGAATGTGAATCCCCAAATATTTTATTTTCGTGGATCTCCATTTTAATGGAAGAAGACAGTGGCGGGAGTTTGTAGGGGAGAAATTGAAGAAGAGAGCTTAGGATTTTGACAGGGAAAATGCTTTCTGTACACAGGAACAAGGGTTGGGGATCGTGCTGGCAGAGCGTGGTATTTAGTGCACGCTACAGCCTGCGCTACTGCCTGTTGCGTGGCACTGTATATTTGAATATGTTGGCAGCACCGGCATTCCTGGTCACTCCCTTATCCTCTGCTCCTGCTGTTAGCATCAGCGCTACCACACAGTGCTGGTGCTATTCAGGTGTTTGAATATTGCAGCCTGGCACTATTCCAGTGCTATGGATTTGCATCAGGTGCTACGCTTTGAATATCTCTGCCAAGGTATGTTAAGTTTATCTCTTTAATAAGACGTTTTTCAAAATGAAAGAATGCTGCAGTAATACCCTCTAGTTCACTTACTGATGACATTTCACCTCCCTGTAGGCGTTCTCTTGCTTTTCTCCTCTGTAAATTTGAGTTCTCAGAGTCCTCCCAGTTATAACCTGAATCCTCTGGTGTTATAGCTCTTTCTGCTCGCTGCATACTTCCAACAGCAAATCACAAATTTTAAAGCCACAGAGGTGAATAGAAAAATTCCCAACCACAGGTACAAGTACTGTATATTTACTATGTTTACTAGTCCTGGGTAACGCTCAAGGTGTGAGAGTTCCAGACTCGGAAATAGTACTGTCTAGCATCCACCATCTGCAGCACTTAAAACTGCCACACTATTAAGCAAATCCACAAAGTGGTGCTGTGATCGGCTTTCCCCACTAGACTGGTGCAGTAACACATGGTTCAGACTGCCCCAGACAAACCAACAGAACCAGGAGCTGTTACTGCACTCGGACTGATGAAATAAATAGAGAGAGATTCCAAGGTCACTGGTTAAAGCTTTTTAATTTAAAGCTTACAAGATCCAACAGTCCACAGTAATGCACTACGTAGGTCCCCAGTGCTTTGACTCAAGATAAGTCTTCCTCAGGCGGTGGAGCTTACTCTAAAGGCTTCCATTATACACAATTACAGAAAACAGGTGCATCACATAAAGAGTAAATACTTAAAGTCACAAAAAAATTCTAGTCCTATTCTACCTTATTTATTACTAGATGACGCTAGCTACATACTCTAACATAGTTATGCCAATATTTCATTTTATTTTATTTCATTTAGCATTTGCTAACTATGTATATCTCCTAATTATTTAAAATACAAAAGAGAAAAAATGATGTGTTATATATTGCTCTGATTCATGATTAATTAATATAATCTAGTTTAACAGTCTATTATAACAGAACATTCAATTTTGTACAGAAAAATTAAAAAATGTGTGTTTCTGCACCATGTAGTAGCCTGCTGATCTAGTCCCAGCTTTCCAAGCTGTGAGAGTAGTAATTCATGATTTACCAAATCAAAAGTTTTGGTGAGATGGATGAAGATGACTCCTGCAGTTTTTTCTTTATCAGAGGTATTGAATATGTTTGAGATGAGGTGCATAAGTCCTGTGGTGTGTGCAGAATCCATGTTGGATCTCAATCATTAGGTTGTTGGCTTCGAGGTAAGTGGTAAGTTGATTGTAGATAAGTTTTTCTTGTACTTTGGCCAGGGCACTCAGTATCAATATTGGATTATGGTTTTCTATGGTGTCCCTAGCACCTCCTTTGAAGTGGGATGACTCGAGTGGTTTTCCATAATTGAGGGACTTCACTGCAGAGAAGTGACATGTTGTGCAGTTTGGCCATGGAAGTTGCAAGGGCAGGAGCAACCAGCTGAAGGAACCTCGACTCAAGCCTGGCTTGCCTGCTGACTTGTCAGGTTTAATTTTGAGTAGGTGTGCTAGGACATCTTTCCTGGTTACCAGCCTGAGACGGAATAAGGTTTGGTTGGTGAGGAGAGGGGAGGACAGTGGGGGTCTGGGTTGTGAGACTTTAAACCGGTCCAAGTTCGTGAAGTATTTGTTAAACCCTTCTGCGATAAGTTGATGATCCTCAATCAGAGTTCCATTTATTCTGAGCTCCTGACATGTGTCAGTTTGACGCTCTTTTAACAGATTGTTAATTTGGACCCAGAAGTAAGGTACGGTAAGGTAATCTTTATTTTTATGGCACCTTCTTAAATAAAGGTGCTTCACACACAATAATAAAACACATCAATAAATACAAATATAAAACTGTAAATTAATTAATGTCATTTGGAAATACTTTTTTAAATAAATACATTTTAAACTCTAATTTAAACCTCTCAATGGTCAGGCATTCTCTCAGCCGATGAGGTAGAGAGTTCCACATGGTAGGGGCCGCAATCGAAAAGTCACATGCACCAGATGTCTTCAAACGTACCCTGGGAACCTCTAGCAATCCCTCATCAGTAGATAGGACAGGATGAAGGGGGTGGTAGGGAGTCAGGAGTTCTTGGGGTTACTTAGATTTTCTGTCTGCATATTCCTTGGCATTTATTTGTTTAATTTATTTATTTATTTATCTATCTTCTATTATAGATTCCAATGATTGTCTGGCCTGTCCATCTGAAGAGTGGCCCAATGAAAGAAGGGACAGGTGTGTTGAAAGATCTACAGAGTTCCTAGCCTATAATGACCCCCTGGGTGCTGCTTTGACCTCCATCACGATCATCAGTTCACTGCTGCCAGCTACCATCCTTATTATCTTTCTCAAGTTTAGTGACACTCCTGTTGTCAAAGCCAACAGCCGAAACCTCAGTTATCTACTCCTTGTTGCCCTTCTGCTCTGCTTTCTGTGCTCCTTGATTTTTATTGGATACCCTAACAAAGATACCTGCTGCCTTCAGCTGTTGTGTTTGGTGTAACTTTGTTTTTCTCTCTCCTGTGTATTGGCTAAGACCATTATGGTAGTTGTAGCCTTCAATGCTACAAAACCCAACAGCCGCTTGAGAAGATGGGTGGGACCACAGCTCTCCTACACTATAGTATCACTGGGTACACTTGTTCAAGTTATTGTTTGTGTCACTTGGATTATCCATTCATCTCCATTTCCAGAACGTAACTTTAAATCCCAACCAGGGCTAATAATTATTGAATGTAAGGAAGGTTCAGCCATTGCATTCTGGTGCATGTTGGGATATATGGGCCTACTGGCTGGTATTTGCTTTATAGTAGCTTTCCTGTCTAGAAACCTGCCTGACAGCTTTAACGAGCGGGCTTATCACCTTCAGCATGGTTATATTTTATAGTGTTTGGCTGGCCTTCATCCCAGCATACCTCAGTACTAAGGGCAAATATATGGTAGCGTAGAGATATTTGCTATTATTTCTTCTAGCGCTTGGTTTGCTTGCCTGTATATTTTTTCCAAAGTGTTACATTATTCTACTGAGGTCCGGATATCAATACAAAAAGAACATTTAATGGGGAAAGGCAATACGGATGATATAAAAGTTAAGAAAAGATTAAGGTGACACTATACATGCATGTTTCACTTGAGCACGGTACAGTAACTGGATACATAACATACTGTATGTGTCTGACATTCTCCTACTGCTTTCCCTTAATAAGCAAGGTTACCATGCATGCTACTTGACTAAGGCCCCTCCCCAATCCACAAACTCTTCCTGCACTTCTCTAATCCCTTTCTTAGCCAGGTCATTTGTCCCTAGGTGGACAATGACATCCAACTTCCTCCCTGTGCAGCTGCTTCGGCAATCCTGAGGATTCGCTCCCTGTCCCTCAAGCCATGGCGCCAGGCAGAGCCTGCCACCTTACCCTCTCCCCTTCCTCCCCAGTTCTACCTTCCTAACAATGGGAGTCACCCACCAGGAGTTGTTTCCTTCCCCTGCAGGGTCCCCTGCCACCCTCCTGTGGAGTCTCCTTTGTGGAGGTTCCCAACATCCTCCTTGGTCTCCCTGTGGATGCCTCCATAGAAGGAACCACACTTTGCCAGAATGGCATAGGGATTGTGGAGAGGTACAGACGAGGGATGCACTCTGTTCCACCACCCTCACCCTCACCCCTCCTGAGCCCACTGTGGTCCAACCGCCCTCTTTCTTGGCAACCTCTGAGGCAACGGCAGTGGCACTGGTGGTCCCTGGATGGAAGAGGGTCCCACAAATCTGGCCAACTCCAGCCTGGAGATGAGCAACCTCCTCCCCTCAGCCCAGAGGTGCCTGCAGATGGGACAACACACATCCTCCAGAACATCTCCCGGGAGACTGCTGCTCCACAGCGCACTGCACTGCACCACTCAATCATGTCTTATTTCTGGCCCCTTAACTGTTTGCAATCTTTACTCTTCCTCTGTTTTTTTTGTTTTCCTCTCTCTCTCTTACTTTCTGCCTGTGTGCCTTTAAGCTCCTGATTGTCCTGTTCTGAGACAAGAATATCCTATACTTGCAGTGAACCACTTACTTGCTCAGAGGCAGACCTCCAGCAACTAGAGGGGGCGGGAGAGCTACTCTTGCCCTTCTAGGATGGTGGGTCCTTGGTGGTTCTGTGATCACTCACTTCCTGTCCCTAAACAGGAAGTTCCTGTTGTCAGTCAAATCCTGTGGCTATAAAAATAGAACTAGCTTTGTGTGGGGAAAGAGGGCAATATAGTCCCAGCAGAGAAGTTCAGTCACACAGCAATCCTTTCTCCTGGTGTCTTCTGCCAAGCTACTACTGGTATTGTTGTGTAGCATAGTCAGTCAATCAATCAATCAATCAATCAAAATCTTTATTTAAGCAGGTAGACACCATTGAGTGAAGCTCATTTGCGAGGTGGACCTGGGAGGAAAAAGTACAACAATATATATAATGCACACAATTTCAATAAATATAATACACACAATGTCAGTGCACAGCATGTGCCGTAAAGGCATGAGCAATGGTAGGGCTAGGTAGTACAGATTCAGATAACAACAATAATGTACAGTCAAGCAAGGTGCACAATCAAGTAGTGTTACAGATGAGATCCACAGATATAATCCATAGGTCAGGGTCATGAGGCTGGGGTGAGCCGTCAGGTTCCACAAGGGCATCTCTGAGAATACACTGAGGGGTAGAGGAGGGATGGGGGACAGGGGGACAGGGAGGGGGTGGGAAGAGCAGGAAGGACAGCAGGTTATGAAAGCGGTGAGCAGTACAGGTTATAAAGTGGAAGAAGTGCACAGTACATGATAAGAGTCTTCTAGAAAGAAGAGTAACCGAAGGGCAGGGCATGGTAGAAGCAAACTCAATACTGGAGCTGGTTGGGAGAAGGGAAAGAAGGAGGACAAAGGCAAAGGATAGGAAAAAGGGGCCAGAGAGAGAGAGAGAGAGAGAGAGAGAGAGAGAGAGGGCCAGGAGGAGCTGGACCAGTGACTAAATGGGGCCACGGCAAGGTAAATAGTGGACTCCAAGTGGTTAAGAGAATCAGGAATAGCAAGCGCAGGGTTCTGTAAAATAATGAGAGTATAGTGTTTTGAAGGATGCCAAACTGACGTCGAGCTTTAGTTTTAGAGTTTTTTTGCAGTTTATTCCACAATAAATGCAGCACATGACTAATAGCTGCACAGCCAAAGTGAGATCTGGCCTTATAAATCTCCAAGAGGAGGTAGGAGGCGCTTCTCAGAGCGTACCTACTAGAAGTGCAAGATGGTAGGCAGTCGGAGATATAGTTAGGCAGTTTATTTATGAAGACTTTGTATGTCCAGAAGGCAGTGTTTCTTTGGTGCCTGAAGCTAAGGGAGGACCACCCTACTACCATGTACAAAAACAGTGATGGGTGGAGTAAGGGAGGTCCGTTATAAACCTTAGGGCTCTGTGATAAAGCATATCAAGTTTTGAAGGAGCTCCAGCAGGCCCTTGGTTGTACAGGAAGTTAGCATAATCAAGGAGGGAAAGAAAGGTGGTTTGGACAAGCCTCTTCCTGGCTTCCCTTGGGAGATCTTTTATCCTGAAGAAGAGTCCAAGCCTCTGACGAAGTTTGTTTGTTACTTCTTCAATATGTACCAGGAAGGAGAGTCTATAATCGAACCATACCCCCAAATATTTGAAATTGGTCACGTGCTCCAGTTGCTCACCAAGTGGGGTAGTTACCAGAGGAAGGGTCCCAGTTGAGGCAGGGTTTGGTAGGTTGGGAAAGGGCAAGAGGAACATAGCTTTTGTTTTTTTGGCATTCAAAAGCAACTTCTGATTTATGAGCTGATGCTGCAGTAAACTGAATTCTTCCTGGAGGACTGAGAATGTAGTATCGGGAGAGGGTCCACTGACATAAAGCACAGTGTCATTTGCAAAAAGGTGCATTTGAACCTTACTGATGGTATCGTCTATCCTATTAATATAAATTGCAAATAGCAGGGATCCCAAGATGGAACCTTGAGGGACTCCTCACAGAAGGTTTTTTTTCAGGGAGAGACTTCACCTTCTGCTTTTACTTGCTGTGAGCACCCTGTGAGGTAATTTTCAAACCATCTGATGGATAGAGCATCTAGGCCGATATATCGGAGGGACGTGAGGAGCAGGCAGTGATCGACTGTATCAAAGGCCTTGCTTAGGTCCTAGAATGCCACACCAACAAAGTTCTTATTGTCCAACTCACACTGCCGGTCATTAGTTACTTTGGCTAAGGCCGAGATCGTGCTGTGCTGTGCTCTGAATCCTGACTGTAAGGGGTTGAGCAAGTTCATCAATTCCAGGAATTTCCTAAGCTGGGTGTTCACAATTTTTCCAGCATCTTAGTCAGTTTTGGTAGAAGGAAGATTGGCCTGTAATTGTTCAAGTCACTGGGATCACCAGATTTGAACAGAGGGATAACATGGGCTGTTTTCCAGATAGCAGGAAGGTCACCCTGAGAGAGGGAACGGTTAAACAACTGTGTAATGGGCACAGCCAGGATGCGGTAGCCTAACTTTAGGAAATATGGCACAATAAGATCTGCACCAGCACTTTTTCTAACATCCAGCTGGAGCAAGAGATCTTCAACTTCCTTCAGGGTTGTGGGTTGAAAGGCGAAGGACGGGTTTGGAGGGGAGCTTCCTTGATCATTGAGTCCAAGCTGCATGCGCAGTGTACTAGATGGGGAGGTATCGAAGGCTAACCCTGCAGTGGCAAAGTGATTGTTGAAGGAGTCTAAGATTGATTGCTTGTCGATGAAAGTGGTAGTACCTATTGAGGTTTTTGTTGGTAGGCACCGGGGGAATGGCCTTCGATATCTTTGATTAGTTTCCAGAATTTGGAGGAGCAATTGGAGGAAAGATCAAGTTGAGAGCGGTGGAAGTTAGCCTTTGCATCTCTAACCATTTTGGTACATAGATTCCACGCCCTCCTGAATAGATTCCAATCATTCCCAAGTTTAATCTTGTGTGTCTTTTTCCACAGTAGATATCTATTGCGCAAGGCATCTTTCAGCTCGCAGGAAAACCACTGACAGGTTTTTTTCCTGAACCGAGTTTTCACTAATGTTGCATGATTATTGAGAGCGGCTAGAATAATGGCTTAGAAAATATCATAGGCAGAAGCCACAGATTTTGCTAGGTAAAAGTCTGGCCAGTACACAGAGTGATTTAGCTCTGAGATGAATGCACTAGGGTCGAATTGTCGTGACACCTTGTAGTGGAGAATTTGGATCCCGAAAAAGAGGTGCGATTGGACCTTACTCAGGCAATGAAGCAATGATCACTAATGTCTGAGAAGAAGACACCAGTGTGGGTGAATAAATGAGGTTTGCTAACGAGGATAATGTCTAGCAAGGTGCTATTGGCAGGGTTGGTTTCATTTGGTCGTGTAATTTCACTGATGAGTTGAGTCAGCCCGAGTGAGTCACCGAAGGATTTTAGTGGTGAAGATGCACTGGATAGCCAGTCTAAGCTGAGATCACCAAATAATATGGTCTCAATAGACCTTTGACCTAGGATAAGGGTTAAATGGCTCAACAGCTGCAACCCAGCAGATGGGGGCCTATAGCAACCTGTCACACAGAGCGATGCACCAGGTGCAATCTCTACCTGCAGGGAGAGACATTCAAATTTGCTCTGGACAGAGGTTGAGTCAATGATAGAGACCGAGAATTTTTCCTTAATATAAATAGCCACCCCACCACCTCTGGACCGTCTGTCTGTTCGGAACAAAGAGTAAGAAGGGAGGTTTAATTCATTGTTGCTTGTTGCCGGGCGAAGGCAAGTCTTAGTGACAACCAAGACATCAGGGACAGTGTGACATATCCAGGCCTGAATAGAAGTTTTTTTTTTCAACATACTACAAGCATTAACCTGCATGAAGCTTAACCCTTTGAGGCTAGGTAGGTCTGCAAGAGATCCGATAGGTACTGGAGGACCGGGGTTGAGTTCAATGTTTCCAGAGCACAACAGTAAGAGGAGCAGGATTTTCTTGAGTATTTCAAGAAGCAACTTTGAAAGCTAAATCCGTGCTTGCTTGCGGGGACTGTGGTTATGGTGGGGAGGGTTCCTAGGGTTGAAACCAAGCTGCTTGAATGTTACATATAACAGGACCTTACCCGCAAAGGACAGGGTGAGGTGAGCAATGTGAGGAGATACGTTAAGATCCTTTAGGGTGGGCAAGTCTAAAAGACCAGTCTGCCATGGTGAGTAGGAATCCAATAACACATGGGAGGGTTGTGGGCACATATGAGATAATCAAGTAGCTTCAATATATCATGATCAGGCATAAGGATGAAACCCACGACTGACAACATGCATGGTGAGGAGTTTGGATAAGAGGAATTAAAGTGCAGCAGATACAAACAAAAGAACACCCACACTCTTCGCAGTTGTGGGCCTGTGTCTATGATCACAGATGTGCTGGTCAGTTGATAAAAGGAGCGAACGAGACTTAGATACCTATTAAGGGCAAGGATATAGGGATCCGCACAAAATCTAATTATAAATGAAGTTAATGTCAAGAGGTTTTATAGAAGATGGATTGATGAAGGCTAAATCAGGTCAGAAGTTACAATATGAGTAGGAGAGCAATATGCAAGGAGGGGTTTATAAATGTGGACTGGATAATGAGCCAATGTGGACTGGGTGGAGAACCAATGAGGAGAGGCTTAGCAAAGTGGGTGGGGAGCAAGGTGCATTTAAGGTGGCCTAGGGAAGGGGTGGGGGGGAGTAGGCCGAAAAATTGAAGTCAAAGAATCAGTCCAGAAGCTCCCCCGAGGAACCGGGGCTGGAGCACTGTTCTCCATACATGATGCTGGGTGACGGGGCTTCTGAGTGCCGTGGGGCACTTGCTGCTTGGTCCTTAACTGCAGCTGGGGTCACAGCCTGAGGGAGCTATGGGAGACCTGAAGGTAGTAGGACAAGCACAAGTTAATAAAGCCCAGGAGAAAAGGGAGGGTTTGGTTGGAAAAAAGAGACACAAAAGAGCTGAGCATGTAATTGTGTTTCTAAATCGGGGGCGTGTTCAGACTGCAATCAAGGCACCGGCTAAGTCTGAGAGCTTTGTTTCGAACAACAAAGGGAAGAAAAGAAAAGGTCAGGGGCAGACAGGGGCAGACAAGCTGGCCTTTTGTTACCCAAAAAACAGAAATAAATAGGCTCACCAGGGGATTACAATCTTGAAGTAAAACAGTCTCAATTTACAAGTTGTTAAAATGAGCTAAGCTGGATGGCAGAGGTCCGAGCGGAGACCGCTGCTTCCCAGAAGTGAGGAGACTTGAATAGCTGCAGCCGTGAATTACTTCAGTGCAAGGGGTACCAGCATGACTTCAGCCAGCTTACAGCAACATCAAGACCTCAACTGGTAGCTGGCAAGCAGTAGCCTAAGCAAGGAGAGCTACCACCAGAATAAAATAAACCATCAGTGTCTGTACCTACATGACAGTGGGCAACACGTCCCAACCATTGCACTGCATTACTGTGCTGTTTGTCCTGTAGGCCAGTGGGGGCGTGGGGGCTTGTTCTGCTGTCTGGCAGCCTCCACCTTGCTCAGCCATGGTGCATGTTCCCAGACATGTGGGTGTCTGCAGGACCCTTCCAGCCCTTCATGTGTGCTTGGGGTGGCCTTGTGGCCATGTTGTATTCCACTGCGGCTTACATGCACAGGATTCGGGGGGGCATGCACTCATGATTGGGAGGTGCCACACGGGTAGGAGCTTATGGGGTGCCTCATGCATGTCTGAGGTGGGCAGGATAGAGGTGGTTGGGTGTAGAAGGCTTCCTGGGATTGGACGGGTCCTAGAGAGATGCCAGACATGTTTGGCTCCTGTCCCCAGGGTTTCCATGAGACTGAGTGGGTAGGCAGCCAAAAGGGCTGCACTGTCCACCAGTCCTCTGAGGGCAGTGCTTTGCAATGCCAGGTCTATCAGAAATAAGACCAAAATTATTGTGAATCTGGTTTCTTGGGTTGATCTGGCATGCATTACGGAGACCTGGTTGGGGGATGATGCTGGTCAGGTCTTAGAGGCTGATGTCCCCCTCCAGGTACTCCATTGTGCACTGCCCCAGAGTGAAACACAGGGGTGTGGGTCTGGCTATCTGTTTTAGAGCTGAGTTATGCTTGACCGTGCACCCAATGAGAACATCAAGTTATTTTGAATGTGTGGTCATCCGTGGTGGTCCGGGCGCAGGTTGCAGGATTCTCCTGATTTACTGCCCACCTGGGACAGCAGAAGAGTTCCTGCAGGAAGTAACTGATTTCATTGTCAGTAAACATTGACGGCCCGCAGGTGTTTGGTCCTGGGGGACTTCAATGTTTGGGCTGATGACAAGTCATCTAGGTTCGGTTACCACTTCCTCCAGAAGATGACATCTCTGGGCCTGTAACAAGTGGTTACTACCATGACTCATCAGGGCGGTCACGTGTTGTACTTGGTCTTCTCATTGTGGCTTGATATTGATAACCTCAAGGCTGATCAGGTCATTTGGTCTGATCATTGCAAGGTGAAGTTCTTGCTCAGGCCCCCGAAAAATCCCTCCCCCTGCAGAGATGGTAAGCTACCGCTCTTTGAAGGGTTTGACCCTGGAGGGGTTTCTGGAGGTTGTGGACCTATCTAGTGTGGGCAGTGCATGCGGGGGTGTGGGTGAAGCAGTCATTGCCTTTAACAGGTCAATGTCAGGGGCACTCGACTCCCTTGCACCGGTCCGTGTATGACCCAGATCCTCTCACTTGAGGTCCCCGTGGTTTGATGGGGAGCTCAAAGCGTTGAAGATCAAGGGTTGGAAGTTGGAGCACTGTAGGTGGAGGACTGGGCTGGAGATGGACAGACTGTTCCTGCGTACACACTACTGTGTGTACCAGGGTGCAATCAGCTGTAAGAAGGCAGTGTTCCTGTCCAGGGAGACTGCTGCTGGGAAGAACCAACCAGCTCTGCTTTTTCCAGACTGTGAACAGGCTGTTACACCCAGCTTGTCTACAGCAGAAAAAAGCATTTTCTGAGGCTTTGTGCAGTAAGTTTGCTCGGTTCTTCTCAGACAGGGTGTCTGCCATCAGGCAGGGAATTCCACCAGTGAGCCATAGTATGGCTGACAGTGGTCACCTGGATTGTTGATGTGGCACTCCGCCTGGTTGAGAGGAGTTTAAACCAGTGGAGGTGACCGATGTAATTGAGGTGGCCTTGAGGCTGAAGCACACATATTGTGAACTGGACCACGTACTGACTCATTTCTTAATGGAATGTGTTGACACTGTTGGCCCTGTGTTCACCTTGATTGTTTGGTGCTCCTTGTCGGGGGGGGTCTTCCCAGATGCCATGAAGTAGGCACTGGTGAGACCTCTTCTGGAGAAACCATCGCTGGACCCTGACATCAAGGCTGATTACCGACCTGTCTCCAAACTCCAAGGAGGCAGTATAGCGCAGTGGTCTAAGGTTCTGAACTATAAATCTAGTGACATCCAACAGACCAGACCTCGGTATGAATCCCACAGCTTTCACTTGCATACTGTGTGACCCTGAGCAAGTCACTTAACCTCCTTGTGCTCCCAGGTTGCTCCTGTACAAAAGCTTTCAGCTTAGTGTGCTATACCTAGTTAAAAAACAACTAAAAAAAATGCTGTTTCTGGGAAAGGTTGTTGAGAAGATTGTGGTGCAGCAGCTGGAAGAACACCTCGTGGCATCTGATATCTACAAGCCGCTCCAGTCTGGATTTTGTGCCGGACACTGTACAGAAACCGCATTAGTTCGGGTGCATAATGAACTCCTCAGGGCGAGAGACTGAGAAAAGGGGACAACATAGAAACATAGAATTTGATAGCAGATAAGGACTGCTTGGCCCACCTAGTCTGCCCATTTCCCTACCTAACCGATAAGCTGCAGATCCTAGTTAACCAAGAGCCTATTTCCTCCTACTCCTCACTAGAATTGCCTTATGTCTGTCCCATGAATTCTTAAATTCCCCCACAGTTTTTGACTCTATGACCTCTTCAGGGAGGTGGATCCATGCATCTACAACCCTCTCTGTGAAGAAATACTTCCTCACATTACCTCTGAGCCATCCCCCCATCTTAAAATTGTGCCTCCTTGTTCTTGCACATCTCTTTTTTTGAAAGTTGCTACCCTCTTGGACTTTGTTGATTCCCTTGAGGTATTTGAAAGTTTCTATCATGTCCCCCCTCTCCCTCCTTTCCTCGAGGCTAAACATCTTAAGCTCTTTTATACTTTCTTCATATGTCTTCTGGTGCAGACCCTGCACCATTTTGGTTGCTCTCCTCTGGACAGCCTCCTCCCTGTCTATTTCTTTGCAGAGATAGGGTCTCCAGAACTGTACACAGTACTCCAGATGTGGTCTTACCAACAGTCTGTACAGAGGGACAACAACTTCTTGTTTTCTACTCGTTCTCCTTGATCTTTCCTCAGCTTTTCACATGGTGGACCACTGTGTGCTGCTCGACTGCCTGCGGGAATTTTGTGGACTCACCAGCACTGTCATCTGCTGGCTCTAGTCCTGTCTGACAAACAGGAGGCAAAGGGTGGTGATGGTGAATTTCTCCTCCTCCCCTAGCCTTCTGTCTTGTAGAGTCCCTAAGGGTTTGGTCTTGTCACCAATGCTGTTTGCTGTGCATATGCTACTCCTGGGTGGGATCAATAGAAACTGCAGCTTGGAGTTTCATTGTTTATTTATTTATTACATTTTGTTAACCGAGTAGGCCCACTGGGGCCCGAGGGTCCCTTTTTCAGGGGCAACCCAAAGTTAGTTACATGTAGTGTGCACATACAGGCAGGTAATACAATAAAGGACATATCATACAAGATTACAATGACAGTATACAGTTTTCATGGAGGAGAACAGCTGAGTACATCACATGTACAAAATATAATGGTGGCGGCAGATAGATGTAGGGCACCAGCTGTATTGAGTACATACAAGTAATACAGTGTAGAATCGGATACAGGATTACAGTCTCCCTTTGCACAACACATTTGATGCAATTCAACAGTGACTATTTTTATCCAATGATACTCAGCTGTATTTATCCTTTGCCCCTGGGAAATCCAATGCAGTGGAAGTACTGAACAACTACCTGGCTGAGATTAATGACTGGATGGCTTCTAGCTAGTTGTGACTGAACCCCAATAAGACAGATGTACTGGTAGTAGAGTCAAACAGGATGAGTGATAGGACGGCCTCTGGGGCAGATATTGGATTTGTTCTGGTGTCTGTCCCATTGAAGGCCTCCTCCAGGGTGCACAATCTTGGCATTGTTCTGGACAGCAGATTGACACTTGAATATCAGGTGTTGTCTTTCGTCAGGGTTAGTTTCTTTCATCTTAGGAACATTGCTAGGATTAAACACCTGGTTCCATCCCTGGAACTCCCTACCTTGGTACATGCTTTCATGTCATCTAGGATTGACTACTGTGATGTGCTCTACCTTGGGGTCTCTGGAGGTACTGTCTGTTGATTACAGCTGGTACAGAACACAGCTGGCAGGTTGTTGATGGGACAGTCTAAATACTGTCACGTCACCCCGGTACTGTGTGAACTGCACTGGCTGCCTGTTCGATAGAGGATGCTCTTCAAGGTGGGCTTGCTCTTTAAGGCCCTACATGGACTGGGCCCTGGCTACCTGTTGGATCTTCTAACACCCGTTGCCTTGGTCCACTCCCTTCGAGCCTTCTCAAGGAGCCTCCTTGTGATTCCAAGGATGAGGTTGAAAACTGCTGACAACAGAGCTTCTAGTGTTGCCGGCCCCATCCTGTGGAAATTGCTTCTTCCATCAGTAAGGGAGGCCCACTCAGTTGAAGCATTTAAAGCCTGCCTTAAAACTTATCTATTTAGCTGGGCATTCCTAGACACAGTATGGTAGTCTGGAAGTATCAGCCATTTTAGATTTATTGGGGGTCTTCTGTTTAAATGCTGATATTGAGCCCTCATTTTATTGTGTTTTTAAGTTTTTATTGAATGTTATTTTACGATGTCTTAATTGTTTGTATGTGATTGTATGTCACCTGGAGCCTCCGGGATCGAACATCAGAAAAATAAAATTTGCCTTGCCACAGTGCTTGTGGCACATGCGTTGGTTTCCCTTGGGTACATGGCCATGGTTGTTGGGACATGTTATCCACCCCTGGGGCATCATCATGAGGGGTTGCTGTGCTCCTCATTGTCAGTGCACCAGCCTTACGTGGTTCTCTTTCAGCCCATAGGTCCACGGAAACACTCATTCTGGGACACCAGGCCTGAAGAGGGCAAGGGGCTCCTGAGAAAAACTGTGCAGCAGCAGCAGACATTGATAGAACAGTAGGCTGTCATCCTTGCCGAGGCAAGAAGGGTGTTCAGAATCTTGGAGGAGCATCTCCCTGCACCTGCACAGCTCCAGCCATCGGACCCTTAATGCCACTTTCCTTGTTTTGCACCCTTCCCTGTCTCCCCCCCCACCTTTGTAGCTGATATGCAGTTGTGCTTTACAGTTTGGTGTTTTGCTTGTGTGGAATTCCACTTATTTTTATGTACATATTGGTTTCTCTCTTTGCTGTTTTCCCTCCCCAGTTTAGTTTTCTGTACATTGTGTAACTTGTTGCTGTTGTTGGCGTTGTTGCATGCTAAATATACTTATTTCTGCTTTTGTGTATCTCTGTTCTGTGTCTTTGTTGGCTGCCTGTTATAACATTCAGGCTGCTGTTCTTGTCTTTGGTTCTGGTTCTTGGCACGTGTGTGGTTTCATGCCATTGTCTTTGGTTGCTGGTTTGCCGTTTTGTATTCTCCAGTGCTGTATACACTTGTGTACA
This sequence comes from Neoceratodus forsteri, assembly GCA_016271365.2. NCBI lineage: Eukaryota > Metazoa > Chordata > Ceratodontiformes > Ceratodontidae > Neoceratodus > Neoceratodus forsteri. Next base: position 8,163,932 of record CM028129.1, read on the forward strand.
CTTTCGGGGCTGCACATCTTTGCATGCGCACGCAGTGGCCATTTGGTTGCCCTCTGCACTGTGCTGCTGTTGCTGCTTGCAGTGCCTGCCTGCTACATTCAGAGCTGTCTTTGTTGCTATATTCAGTGCTGTCTTCTTTACCGGGCTGTTTTGCACTGCACTCACAGCCCTGTTTGCACGGCATGCTTTGCATGCTATATTCAGCAGGTTTAGCCCTGGGGCTATTCTCTTGAATATAGCATGCTAATGGTTCTGGGATAATTTAGCACACCATGCAGTGCTAATTTTGCCCCGGGGCTAAGTTTTGAATAACTTGCCCCAAGTTCCATAAATTTAAGATCTGTTTGAATAGTACATTGTAAAGTTAGTATTAAGTTTGAATCTACATTTTTAATTCTATTTTAGTAAAAATTGCTTTGAAATGTTCAATCCATGTTTCTTTAGGGATGTATACTGTTAATGACGGATGATATTCTTTGACACCCTTAGCTACCAACTTTCCAGGATAACCTAATACATTTCTGCCCATTGATTACATTGAAACTCTGTTTGTTTTAGTTTCAAGCCATTAACTGTATTGTTTTCTATATTTATTTAAGTTTGTAAAGTTTTCTCTTGAGGGATGTATTTTGGTCCATTTAATTAATTTGTTTAATTTCATCTTAGCCTTTTTATAGTCATTGTCAAACCAATTGACAATATCCTGATGATTTGTTTGTGAGTTATCATAAATATCTTTAATTTTTTCATTTAATTGTTCCACTTTCTGTTCAGTCATATATGGAGATTGTAAATGAGAGTTATTCAAGTGATTAAACTTTGTTGGCCAATTCTGAATTACATTTAGTAGCCCCGATCATTTAATCTCACCTTTTATTTTCCAGTACTGGAAAGTATAGCTAATGGACTAATATTTGTTTCATTAGAAAAGCCTTCATTACCAAATGTTACTTGTAGATATAGGGGGACATAATCACTCTCAGTTCTCATTTTAATATGCAAATTAGTAAATAACCCATAGATATCAGGGTTACTTAATATAAAATCAATTAGACTCTGTCCATTTTGTGAGAAGCAGGTGGTATTCCCTTCTAAATCACCTGGAATCCTTCCATTTACTATCAATAAAGCATTTTCCACTATCAGTCTCTGCAAATCCATCCGTTTGTCATTATCCTGACTCTATCTAAATCTAAAATCTTCTGAAATCACTAGATTATCGTAATTAACAGTTCTTGCATTAAAATCACCAGCAATTAGAAGATTGCTATTTAGGAGCTTCTTGGAAATAAAATTACTATCATTATTTAAATTTGTCTTCTCATTACTATATCTCTTGATAGACCAACAATCTATCTGGCTTAACTAGTAGAATTTATAAAGACATTAGAGACATTCTACCCAACCAATCCTGTGCAGCCCAATCTAAATGGAGTACAGCTCTGGCATGCAATATAACAGATTCTCAATGGAACAATTGCTGGACTTTTTGCCATAACATTTTTAAGGATGCTCACAGTTTGCTTATCCAACTCAAAATTCTCCATCTCTGGTATAGAACACCATCAGTATTATATTGTTTCGGCCTAATAAATAACGATTGCTGCTGGAATTGCAACTCTTCAGGAGGTGACTTACTCCATGTCCTATGGCCATGTAAACCTATTTACAAATTATGGCAATCAGTTTACCAAATTGCATCTAACATAGTAGGCTTCAAATTCACCTTTGACCCTAAATATTTATTACTTGGTGTTATTAAACCCACCAGTCAAATATTATTCAAATTTCAACACAGATGGTTAAATATAATTTTCTTACAAGTCAAACAACTTATTCTAATGCATTGGAAATGCCCAACTATTCCTAATATAAGTGACATCTTTAAAAGTTTAACCCAACAAGCATCTTTAGAGCATCTTTCCTACTCTGTTAGAGACCGAATGCATGAATACAATTTGTGCTGGCAGGACTTTTTAACTTACTTACAGTTAGGATAACCTCATAATATATGTGTTGTTTACTTACCTAGATATATCCTATTCAGTACCCACATTTTGTACTGCCTCGTAAGGATGATGTCTCTCTCCAATTAATTTTGTTTTATATTTATTGTTATTGTTATATTGTTAAGTTTTTTTTTTCTTCACACACACATGCATATACTTTACAACAATGTATATGGATATAAACTTTGTGTTAGTATAGGACTACATCCTTTTCCTTCTCCTCTGTCCTCAGATTTATTATTCCATTTCGGATTTGCACTTACAGTTCTCAGGATTCCCTTTGGTAAATACTAACTAATGCAAATGTTGTAATGACTTGTTTCTTAATATTGTTGTATCAATCCATATGTTGTTAAACTGTGCAACTGTATCTATATAATTATGTGTTTTAAAAACTAATAAAAAGATTAACTATAAAAAATTATTTAAATTTGTCCATAAATGTTGGGAGGTATGTTTATGTGTAATCCCGATTCATAAACAGGGACCTAAAAGTTGCTGGGAAAACTATAGACCTATCAGTTTAACTGCTCCTCTGTGCAAAATTCTGGAAAGCCTAATCAAAGATATTATTACATCTACATTAGTTACACCTGACGAGGAACAACATAGTTTTAAAAAAGGACGCAGTTGCTTAACTGATTTACTGTGTTTTTATGAGGATGTCAAGTTTGCAGCTTGATTATAAATTACCATATGATGTAATATATATCGACTTTAGTAAGGCTATCAACCTTCTTCCTCATTGGGCATTATTGCAAAAGCTAGCCTCCATAAATATGGCTCCAGTTATTGTCAGATGGCTATCTAGTTGGTTGATTGGCAGAACTCAACAGGTTCTGATTAATGGACAATTGTCTAAAATGGGTTACATTACTAGCAGTGTACCACAGCGCTCAGTTTTGGGCCCTAGCTTATTTCAATTGTTTATATCTGATATCACGGCTAGTTGTTTTCCTAATTCCATTAAATATGCTGACAACATTAAAATTGGAGGGCTATGTTCAACACCAGAGCAGATTGCAGCCATTCAAACTGACTTGAATGCCATCTCTAAATGGATTAATCATTGGGGAATGAAACTTAATCATAACAATTGTAAGGTTATGCATTTTGGAGTTGCTAATATATTCCATCCATACATTCTGGACAACAAGGTGATGAATAATACTAATAAAGAGAAAGATCTGGGAGTATTAGTAACAGAGGATTTTTGGTCTGACTCACAGATCAGTGCCATGATACTGAAAGCAAATAGGGTCATCTGGTCCATTTTAAGGAATATCAAATCAAGGGACAAAAAATGTATTACTGCCACTATACAGAGCCCATGTTCAGCCGCATTCGGACTTTTCCTCCCCATTATGGTGCCCTTTCAGGAAGTATGACATTTTATGTCTTGAGAACATTCAAAGATGTTTCACTAAATATGTTAAAGGGTTACAACATGTATCATATGACTCTAGATTAATTATATTAAATGTAATGCTTCCTGCAACAATAAAGTTAAGAGGGGATCTACTTCTTATGTATGACATTATGCAGGACCCATATTTATTAACTAATCTATGTTTTACATTTAAAGAGGACACCTTTAATCTTAGAGGTCACCCACTTCAATTAAAACTTAGGAAATATGACCTAATGTCTAGAAAATTCTTTTTCACTTTACATATATGTAACAGTTTTTGTGGACCCCCCTCCCATCACCACTAGACACTCCTCTCTACCCTGGACCCTATTTCTAAAAACATCTAATGCAGTAGTACTTGTCTTCTCTGTAGGTCTCCCTTGACCTTTTTCACCTTTCTACCACAATGGGGTGGCCTCCTATTGTGGTATTCTTCTCTTTTCTAACCCACTAATTTTTGTCTAGGTGGTGATACTGTAGAGGCTGACCTAGCTGCCTGTTTTGGCTAAATGAATACTGGGAAGTAATCAAATTAAGCCACATCCCTTTCAGTTTTTAAAAGGGAAGCTTGGAAAAGAATTCATACTGTTTAAGTAAAATGCAGTAAAGTAAAGCTCTAGTAGGAACTGCTTCAGGACACACTTAATATGTTTTGTTTTCAAGCTAATTTAAACAAGAAATCAAGAGGTACCTGTATGTTCTTGAGGCCTGCTCAGATATGCCCTTGATGCCTGCTCAGATGAAAATGAGTTTCCTTAAGGGCTGCAGGCCCCTAGTGGACTCTATTTATTATACATTTATGGTGATGTCATGATTTGGAGGAGGAGACAAGGGTCATTATAGGACCCTTGCTTATTCATCTCTATTTATTTCTCCTATGAATAATGCTATTTTATAGTTTGAAAAGATTATTGCAGTACTGTTCAAGTGTGATAGATCTAGCAGAGTCTGAAGCCCCATTTCTTGTATTAGTATAGGATTATTCTCTGTATTAGATTATGGGGTGGATCACATGATTGATGATGTCATGGTTTTCAGTATATAAAAAGACTTGGTCTCAGTATGTGGTCGGATAGGTTGTGGAGCACAGATGATGGTGGCCATGCCGAGAGGGAGCTAGTACCATTCTGTGACATTTTTTTTTTCTTCAGAGAAGAGTATCTGAGGCTATTTCTTTTGAAATGAAGTTTATTTTTTTCTTTACCTGAAGTTTTCTTTATTTTGTTTGCTTTAATAAAAGTCACACTACACCAATTGGTGTAGTTTCAAGAGAAAACTTGTGCCAAGTGTTGTCACTACCCACACCTGCTCACAATATTATAATACCTTGGAATAGTCTGCCTGTGGAACTTATTTCCAGTAATTCTAAGCTTATGTTTAAATCTCACCTGGACAAGCTAATACTATCAGATTTTAACCTTTGTTATTATTAAATACAAGGAAGCATCTATGGGCCTCATGGCTCTTTAGCTTCTTCTCCACCTTAGTATGAACCTTAGTTTTTGTTTTTTGGGGGTATACAGATATTGATGATAATGAATGGAGATTATGCTATAATGGTTTACCTATCACGCTACGACATCCAACAGCCCGACAACCCTGGCAGGACAGGCACAATGCTGAGTGTAGGCATTGTACTGTCAGGGATGCTGGTGTGTTTTCTTTGGGGGGGCTATGTCCCTGAACCCCCATGTGGAGGGCTCTGCCCTCCACACACCCCAGTCTCTAAGTATACAACTCTGACTGAGAGTTGTCTCAGGGAGGGGGCAAAACACCAGAAGATGCACTGCCAGTATCTATGGGGACCATCACAGTGACCCGGCATTTTTCTTTGAAATCTGTTGCTGTGAGGGCCATCACTGTGGTGGTGTTGACGTGCAGCTGACATACCTTACACAATCTACTCAGCATAATATAATCTGTAGTTATTTTAATTGCATCCAAAATAATAATTTCTGTATTGATTTTTACAAAAATAGCCAATCCCACTGTTGAATTCCCAGATTTCTTATTTTTAACTGCCACGGAGCAGATAAATGGAAACCATTTATATCAATAGGTTCAAGAGCCTGTGTTTCTTGAAATAATAGTAAGTCAGACTTAAAAATAAATGTACGCCATTCTAAATCATTCATCTTTCTAGCTAGGTCTGCTGCCTTCCATGAAAGGAAATTAGCATTTGACAGTACTTCAGTCTGTGTTATTCACAGCAGTCTCCACACCTTCAATATACAGCCAGTCCTGATTAACATGCTGGTTTTGGCCTTCCCTAATATCCATTGCTAGACTGAATCCTTACAAATAGACCAGACCATGTAACTAAGGCATCCATTCTGGCTGACACTATAAATGACCACTCGCCCACGATCTGCCACTGGCGCTCCTGTTCACCACCCGCTCCTCGGTCCCACCTGGTCACCTTTACTAACTTTGCACAACTGGATCTACACGCCTTTCTCCTTGACATAGCCAACACTGACTGGACTGAAATCTACCTAGCAACAAGTGCTGAGGGTGCCCTTGATGTGTTCCTGACCAGGTTTGGTGACGTACAAAACCGGCACGTACCTAAAGTAAAGAGAAGGGTCAGAGGTCAACAAATGCGATGGCTAAATAAAGAACTACTCCACCAACTCAAAACCCAGGATAAACTCTGGAAGCAGTTCAAGGCTACTGGCCTACCCAAGGATCACCTAATCTACAAACAGCATAGAAGCGTCTGCAAAAAACAAATCAGGCTTGCAAAAAGCAAGTACTGCCAGAATCTGTTAACCAGCTGTGCAAACGATCCACGCAAATTCTGGGGTCACATCAAGACCTTCTTGGGCACCCCTCAATCAATCACCCCTCTGAAATGATTCTTCAAGGTATCCACTGCAATGACTCCCTTACCATAGCGAACGCCTTCAATCAACAGTTCTCAGACCTATCTCCCTATACGTCCACCCTAACAACGGCACCTGCTGCCCCTCAGCCACTCTCTACCAAAGAGAAAGCCGACATTTTACAAATGACCATGTACCAACAGAAACAAAAACCTTTTATTTCAAAGCTGTGTCTAGAAAACAAGTTTTTAAACTATTAAACACCATATCCAACAACACCAGCCCAGGCTCCGACTCACTGGAATCCGGCTGCTGAAAGCTGCTGCCCATCTCATCTCTTATCCATTAGCCAGAATCTTCACACTGTCCCTCTCCACTGGCACAGTCCCAGGCATATGGAAGGCTGCTAGAATCACCCCCATTTTCAAAAAAGAAAACAGAAATGAAATATCGAACTACAGACCCATTGTCTTTCTCTCGGTCCTCAACAATATTTTAGAAAAAATAGTAGCCACCCAGGCCACTGAATTCCTCGAATCCTCAGACTTACTCTGTGAAGCACAACATGGTTTCAGGAAACACCACAGCACCACAACTGCGTTGGCAAAGTTTACCTCTGATACCCTTACAGGCATGGATGAAGGTCAACTTACTGGGGCTGTGTTCATTGACCTCACCAAGGCCTTCGACCTTGTGGATCACCCCCTACTGCTGACTACCCTTAAAAATTTGACTTCTCATCTTCTGTAAAAAACTGGTTCAGAAGCTACTTAACTAACAGGACACAAGCTGTCAAACTCAACTCTGCTATCTCTCACAGCACCACTATCAATATTGGAGTACCTCAGGGCTCAATACTAGGCCCTCTCCTATTCTCACTGTTCATAAATAATCTTCCCGGCAGTATAGTATCTGGTGCCTCACTACTCTACGCAGACGATCTGGTCATCTATGCTCATTCAGGTAGTATTGACCATCTAAGCTCCACTCTGACATCTGCCTTCCACTCTGCTCAACACTGGCTAAGCTACCATCGCCTCATCCTTAACGCCAGCAAAACTAAAGCCATGCTACTGGGTACGACCCATAAACTTAGATCCTGCTCATCTCCCCTAAAAGTACTCGACCTTGAAGGAACCCCTCTTGAGGTTGTTAGTATGTTCTGCTAACTGGGCATACTGCTCGACCAATCCCTGGACCTGAACCTGCACATCCAAGAAACCTGCAAAACTGTTAACTGCCAACTGGGGGCTGCCGACAGAACCAACTACATGCTGACACCCACTGCCAAACTGGCCATTGCCAGGGGAATCCTCCTACCAACTCTAACCTACTGCACTCCCATCCTAACTATGGCACACAAAACAACACTGCAAAAACGGGACATACATAGATACATAGATACATAGACAGTGTCGGCAGATAAGGGCCTATGGCCCACCTAGTCTGCCCATTTGAGCTTGTAAGTTCAGTTTGTTTTCCTAGAAGTCTATTTCCCCTTACCCCTGACCTCTAGAATTCCTTTATGTCTATCCCATGCATTCTTAAATCCCGTGATTGTTTCAGCCCCCACCACTTCCTCTGGCAGGGTGTTCCACTTGTCCACCACCCGTTCTGTGAAGAAATTCTTTCTCATGTTTCCTCTGAATCATCCTCCTTCCAACTTCATCCCATGCCCTCTAGTCCTGAAACATCTTTTTCGCTTAAAAATAGTGTTTTCCTGCACCCTGTTCCTCCCTGTAAGATACTTGTATGTCTCTATCATATCCCCTCTCTCCCTCCTCTCCTCCAGGGAGTACATGTTCAGTTCCTTCATCACACATCCTACATCCTACATCACCTACAACAATGTTTGCCGATATGCATCAAAGGCCCCCCCGCCTCAAGCATCACTGCCAACTTTACAAAGACCTAGGCTGACTTTCCCCCTCTGCCACCAGACTGTACTACCTATGCTGCCTCTCTGACTCCATCATCAGAGTGGTTAGACCTACTTCACTATCGGAATTGTTTCAGCCTATTATCCCCTTGCGTGAACTGAGATCATCTGACAAGTCTCTCCTTAAAGTTCCCCTCTGCTGCACCTCAAAAGGCTCAGGTGCATTTGGGCATGCTGCCCCACAAACGTGGAACTTACTACCTCTCGACCTAAGACAAGCTTCCTCACACTACACTTTCAAGAGAAGACTGTGGAACCACCTTACTTCTATGGACCAATGTGCCTGTTATAATCCTACCTGAAGCTTTTCTTCATGCCCACCTTTTCTAAACCTCTCCCTGTCTACTTCCCACCCCCTTATCCCTTGCACATGCTTAATGTCTACTTTCTCCCTTATTTTGCATTACATGTCAGTTAGACTACTTGCACTTTTTATTGTGGACGCTAGAAATTTATATGGCTCAGCTGTTTTTTGCCTGTCTAATGCCTATGTGTATGAAAAATGCTTCGTCACTTTACTGTTTTTGTCTATGTGTATGACAAATGCCTCTAGTCAACTTACTGTTTTGTGCCTGTTTCTCAAACTTACTGCTTGCACAAATCTGTGATGTAATTTTTTTGTAATAGGTACTGGTTCTTCTTAAATCTCTTAGCCTCATCTGGCTCCCCCCCCCACACCGACTAGTCCAGATATACTATCCGGCTTTCATTTCCATGACACCGGGTCTCTTCCGCACCCTCTCGCACTAAAGCCACCTACTGCTGTATTTTTTCCTCAGAGACCAAGTCCTCTCACTCGCCCCGCCGGAATATGGTTCCACGAGCCCGGATGCAGGTTGTAGCAATCTGCCGCTCTTGCTGTAATTTCCCACTTTCACCCAGCCCTGTTTCCACAGCTCCTGTTATTAAATCTTTTTTCAGTAAGCAAGGGCTACGTCTCCGCTGCCATTTAAACCCCCTAACTCCACCGGGACCACACCTGGCTTAACCCTTCAGATGTCAACATGACCTTGTTCTGCCCCTCTCCTGCTGGCTCCACAATACCTAACTCTGTGTCTATCCTGCTGCTATAAACCATGCTTCCTTAGCCACCTGTTTACCTTCACCCCCCCCATCATTTCACCTCCTTGCTGGTTCCTTACCCGTGAAAGAAACCGTGAGGCTGGGTACACCTCGCATGTCCAGGTCACCAACTCTGTCTTCATAACACCCTCCAGCCTGGCCACAGCCTCCTGCCTCCAACCGGCTCACAGTTCCGCGAGTCCAGTCACAGCCCACTGCTTTTTCCGCTAAAGCCGTAATCTCGCTCGTTGTTGCCAAACCCTAGCTAAACTCCTAGAGTGGCTCTACCCCACGCCCGGTCTCAGAACCAGTGGTCCGACACTTTTCCCTGCCTTTCCGCTATTGCCGGCTAGCCTCTTACCGTCTTCTACCCTGTTCCCCCCTTCCCGTTTTCTCAAGCTGGGAATCGGTTCCATGAGCCCGGTTACAGACTCTTGCCTCCCGCCGCTAACACCGTAACTTTCTCTCGTCCCACCCTACCATTTGCCTGCCACCTCGCCTGGCCCAGACTCTCTCCATCTAACAATCTCTGATGCCATATGCCCCTTCCCCCAACAGCTCCAATAGTTGGTAGGGTTTCTCTTACCTTGGTCTCCAGCCCTGCCACCTCCCACCGAACATAGCTGTGCACTTACCCTTCCCTGATCATGTCCTCCCCTTGTTTGTTTCTCCAATACTCTTAAGTCTATCCTATCACCAGTACCCACTGTTTGCACTACCTACTTAATTGTCTACTTATGTCAATGTACCTTACCATGTACTGTATAAATTACACTGTACTACTTGTATTGTAATTGTACCTCCCGGGTCGTGCCTGAAAATAGTCACTTGCTGGCTAGTGCACCTACCCAGTTAACAAAAACTAAACAAATAAAGTAAAATTAGATCATTCATGTCATCCAGAAGTATGCCTGCCTGGTCTAATTTACATGCACTCATTTTTAACTGTTTGAAAATTTCCACCAATATACAATTCAAATTAATTTGAGTTTCATTGTCAACAGAAAATACTCATTCTATTTTGCCGATATTTTACCTGTTACAAGCCAATTTCAGGCATGTTGTAAGAAATGCTAATACACATGTCATTAAAATAGCCTCATTTCCATCCTGAAAGTGATTAATCTCCAAAACTGATAATGATAAGTCTCTCTCTCATTCATTCACCTGAGGTCCCAGTTCATCTATCTCAAACTGCCATTTTTTTTTAGCTCCTCCCATGGTCCCATGGTGCCCCTGGCCGGCCACTCCTTTGGACTACCTGTGCCCCCACAGCCATCCTGCTGCCCCCACAACCACCTACTGCTCCCCGAGTGACAAAACATAACCCTTTATCAGATGGGCCCCCTTCCTCTGGGAGAGAAGTGCCCAGAGGCACAACTACTTAGCCATGGGATCAGCAGTGGGGTGGTCAGCACGGGGCTATTCCAGGCTTTGTGGTGTGCTGGGGACCAATTGCCATCATCTGGTCATCTAGGGGGCATTATCACTTTTTCTGGCCTGCCCACTAAACCCTGATTGGGCCTGTGGGAGCAGCGACCTACAGCAGAGAGGTGTGGGGAGCAAGTCAATGCTGCACACACCCCCAGCCCATCTCCACTAAACCCTGATTGGGCCTGTGGGAGCAGCGACCTGCAGCAGAGAGGTGTGGGAAGCATGTCAATGCTGCACACATCCCCAGCCCATCTCCACTAAACCCTGATTGGGCCTGTGGGAGCAGCGACCTGCAGCAGAGATGTGTGGGAGCATGTCAATGCTGCACACACCCCCAGCCCATCTCCACTCAACCCTGATTGGGCCTGTGGGAGCAGGGACCTGCAGCAGAGATGTGTGGGTAGCATGTCAATGCTGCACACATCCCCAGCCCATCCCCAATCTGCCTGCAGGCGCCAAGGCCCTGACCACACCCTGGGGGGTAAGCGTCCAATGGATGCTTGTGAAGTCTCTCCCTGCCAGTCTCTGCTCCTGGTACCTGGGCTTGGGGTGTGAACCCGGGTTGCCAGCATGCCAAGCAAACCCTTTTACTCAGCGTCAGGGAGCTGCCAAACTGCCATTTTAACATGATGAGAATAAGGGCAAAATGCATTTAGTCCAGCCCTTCTCCTGTATATATCTTAGGAGGGACATAGCTAGCAATAGTTCACCCAGTTACAGGAGATAAAATGTTAAGCCCTAGATATTCCAGTCTAGAGTGTTTAGCCCAAATTCCCTTAGCAGTTCACATTTCAGGTACCAGCACTTAGACTGGTGAGGATGAATCTTCAGTGTCCCTAAATACCATCAGTACTTTGTTTTTTGTTTGAGAACTAGTTAATTCTGCATTAAATAAATGCACTATAAGCTCCTTCAAGGATTCTGAGGCTTCATTTAGGTGCAAGAACAGGCCCTCAGTTCTCAAGCAATCTCATTTCCCTTTATTCTTAGAGTTTCAACATTTGTTCCTAAAGGTGGAGAGATTGTTATTTCTAACTTACATAGGACTAAATCTTCAACTAATTCTTTTAGTGGTTCCTTCTTATAAGTTTTCCCAGGTGTACATTTCTTTTGCCATATTTTTTTTTATTTTATTACTATCATGGGTTCTATTGGTATTGGGATTACTCCAATTTCATTATTTGTCATCGATTGCTTCGTTGGTGCATTCCCTGAAACCAAGTTTTTTTCTTTTTTTCTTATTTTTAGTGTTCTTTCTTTTCCCTTATTCTGTTTCAGCAACCTCTGTTTTGTGTTGTCTTTTCCCCTAGGAGTTTCAGGGATATGTATTGTAGAAAATGTCAATTTCTGTGGAATCATTTGTTGTTCCATGTCTACAATTTTAGTTTCTAAATCATTTATCCACTTAAAGATCAGATTAGAAAATCCATCCAATTTATTCCTTAGATTGTTGAGGGCCTCCACCAATACAATATCATCCATTACTGGGTGGGCTAGGGCTTTTATTGTATATTTGGGCACTGAGCCAGAAAATCATCATCTAGTTCAATCTGTTACACTTTGGCATCCAATTTCTGCAATACTAAGTTAGGGGAGTATCTACTCTTTAGGAAGAAAAGTTCCTCCTTATTGTCTACTTCCATAGATATAAGCAAAGTGTTTGATGCACTGGAATGGAATTACTTGTATAGTGTATTGGAAGTCAACAGATTTGGCCCTGGTATTATAAAGTGGATTCAAACTCTCTATGCTTACCTCAAAGCTTGTGTAATTACGAATGGACTATGAGCCATTCCCTGCCAGCTTTACAGAGACTCCAGACAAGGTTGCCCCCTCTTTCCTTTGCTTTTTGTCCTTGCCATAGAACCCCTAATTAGGGGAATCATGCAATCCAACAGAATTAATGGAGTCCAAATGGGTAATTACACTAACAAAGTCAGCTTTTGCAGATGTCAATCTCCTGATGTTATCACAATCTGTATTTTCATTACAAAATGTCAAGCCTGTATTGCAAGACTTTGGTGAAATCCTAGGCCTCTTTGTAAACTGGTCCAAAACAAAAGGTGTAATGCTATCCCCTTCTACTTCTGAGAGCGTCAGATTAAAAGAAATGGCAGACACCACTTTGCCTTCTGATGGGCTAACTTACTTGAGGATCAATATTTTTAACTCCATAGGCAAAATCCTTAATCATAGCATGTCATAGATCTTAAATGATTTAAAATTAGACTTAGAATAATGGGCTAAATTACTCCTCTCTCTCTGGGGGAAAATAAACTCAATAAAAATGATTTTTGCACCTTAATTGTTTTACTTCATGAATAATATCACTGCTTGTATACCTACTGTATGGTTTAAGAAATTAAGAGTATTAAGTCCTCTTTCTTGTGGGAAGGGAAACCCATGAGATTATTTAAGCTCAAACTTAGAGTACCGACAAAAAAGGGTGGTTTTGCTCTTCCATGGTGGCAAGGTTATTCCTGGGCATACAAACTTAAACAAATTGCTAACTGGCTTTTAAAACAAGATACTTTTTTGCACGTCTATGGGTTGATTTAGAAAAATAACTTGTTGCCCCTTAAATTTACCTGACCTATTTTTTTTCATACTCCCGCACATTTAACAAGTCATCCAACACTCCAGATTTCAGTAAAGGTGTGTAAGCCATGTCTGCAAAAAAATCAGTCATCTCCAAAAGGCTGAATCTGTACCCTTGAAGTTTATGCCTTTATGGGGCAATACACTAATAACACAAGATAACAAATGCCTCAAGGATACAGGGTGAAGGAACAAGGGTATTAAAGTTATTGGTGATTTACTAGATAAGCACAACAGACTGCTGGTTTTTGAGGAGCTCCAAGCTAAGTTTTATCTAAGTAGATTTGATTTTTGTCATTATTTGCAAATAAGAACCTTTCTTTCCAGCAGATTTTTGGATGCAAATTATATAGTTCATATCTCAGTATCTTGGGATTCCTTTTTTAAAATTATCCACCTCCAAAAAGGTTTCAGTCTAATGTATAAGTTTCCAAATAAGGTGGACAACTGTATTACTGCCCATGGCAGAACTAAATGGCAGTCAGATTTGGGGTTAACAATTCCTGAAGATCTATGGGAGAAAACTTGGGAAAATGCTTCTAAAGCATGCAGGGACATAGACGGAAGACTGATACAGTTTACAGTTCTTCACTACTTTTATTACTCCCCGTGACAGTTATTTAGTTTAAGCCTGTTACCTAATGACAACTGTTGGAGATGTGGGGAAGCTGATGCAGACCTAGCACATTTATGTTGGAGCTGCAAACAAGTCCTATCTTGCTGGAAGCAAAATCACACTATTTGTTAAACTATTGTAGGCTCACCCTTACCCTTTTCACCTATAGCATTTGTCCTTGGGATTATGCCAATTTTCCTGGTATGACCAGTCAGGAGAAATATGGATTTTAATTGCTGCTCTGGCCTTCAAAAAGCTTCTTCTGCAGAACTGGAAAGAAACCAAAATTGCTTCTACCAAACAACAGTTAAATTCTCTTATAGAAATGGAGGGGGAGACCAGGATCCTAGGTGAGAGGTTTAAATGCTTCATTGGCAAGCATTTAAACTAGCCAAGGGGGGAGACACTGAAAAGGAGCAGGAAAATCCCAGCCTCCCTCCACAAAACACAGTAATTAGTGAGGTATACACCAAGGTAGAGAAGTCATTGGGGAGCAGGACAGAAGTAAATGTAAAAAAAGGCAAAGGCAGTAAGGACAAGAATGGGGATAAAAGGGGTAAGGCCATCAAAAAGTGGAGGGTGATGAGTACCAATGCCCGTAGTCTGTGTAACAAGCTCCCTGAACTAGTGGCCTTGATGGAAGAGGGTTGCCTGGATATTGTGGCAGTCACAGAAACATGGTACACAGAGAACCATGACTGGGACATCAACATACCAGGATACACAATCTTCAGGAGGGACAGGGAGGGTTAAAGAGGAGGAGGAGGAGCTCTCTATGTAAAGAAGGGATCAAAGCAACAGAACTAAAGAGTAAACAGGGAGCAGATGAGACACTCTGGGTCACCCTGGAGACAGGAAATGGCACCACAATCCGCATGGGGGTTGTATACAGACCCCCATCTCAGGGGGAGGGAATGGACAAGGAAATGATAGAAGGCTTCCTTAGAATGGCAGAAAAAGGGGAGATATTGTTGATGGGGGACCTGAATATGCCAGATGTTAACTGGAGCACCTTTGCTGCAGGCACATCCAAGAGCTGGGTCATTCTTGATGCCCTACAGGGGGCATGCCTCAGGCAGCTAGTATAGGAACCCACTCAGGAGAGAGCAATTTTAGACCTGGTACTCTCAAATGGGGACAGAGAAAGAATCTCAGATTTAGAAGTGGGTAGCCATCTGGGAACAAGTGACCACCAAACAGTGTGGTTCATGATAAACACAGCCATACAATCAAGCCATACAAAAGCAAGAGTATTGGACTTTAGGAGGGCTGACTTTGGGAAAATGAGTGAGTGCCTCAGAAAAGCACTAGCAAATGGGCAAGAAGGAGGGGTGGAGGAACAATGGGAGTAATCAAACAGCCATCACAGAGGCAATAAGCCTTGTGTAAAGCAAATCAACAAAATACAATGAAGGAAAAACCACTATGGTTCTCAAAAGAGGTGGCAGGAAGGTTAAGGAGAAAAGGATAGCATTCAGGAAATATAAGGAAATACAGAAGGAGCAGGACAGAGAACTTTATCAGTTAAAGCAGAAAGAGGCTGGGAAGGCAGTCAGAATAGCAAAGGCCCAAACTGAGGAAAGGATAGCCAACTCTGTTAAGAAGGGGGATAAGACCTTTTATAGGTACATTAGGGAGCAAAGAAAGACCAAAGGAGGGATACTGAGGCTTAATTAAGGGGAGGGAATGTGGGTAGAGGGTGACAGTGAAAAAACAGGGATACTGAATGAATATTTCTGCTCAGTATTCACTAAGGAAAAGGTGGGGGAGGTACCTAAACCAAATAAGAGAAACACTCTGGAGACGGGGGGCGATACCAGTCCATTTACAGAAGAAAGAGTTCTGAAAGAACTAATAAAATTGAAGGTGGACAAAGCAATAGGGCCTGATGGGATTCACCCAATAATTCTAAAAGAACTAAGGGTAGAACTAATGACACTGCTGACTATTCTCTTTAACAAATTATGGGAGGATGGGTGGTACCTGAGGACTGGAGGAGGGCGGATGTGATTTCTCTTCACAAAAGTGGGAGCAGGACAGAGGCAGGAAACTACAGACCAGTTAGTTTGACCTCAGTGGTAGGGAAAATGATGGAATCACTTCTGAAGGAAAGAATTGTTGAGTACCTAGAGGCCAGTGGGGCACAGGACCCAAGGCAGCATGGATTCTCAATGGGAAGGTTGTGTCAGATGAATCTAATAGATTTCTTTGACTGGGTGACCAAAGTAGTAGACCAGAGAGGGGCTGTGGACATGGCTTACCTAGATTTTAGCAAGGCATTTGATACAGTCCCACACAAAAGATTAATACACAAGTTAGCCAGCCTTGGAGTGGGTCCCAAGGTGGTAGCTTGGATTAAAAATTGGCTAGACAACAGGACACAAAGGGTAGTAGTAAATGGAGTCCACAGTGAAGAAAGGAGGGTTACTAGTGGGGTACCACAGGGTTCAGTACTGGGACCAGTCCTTTTTAATGTCTTTATAAGTGACATTGCAGAGGAACTGGAAGGAAAAGTATGTCTCTTTGCAGATGACACAAAGATCTGCAACAGGGTTGATGCACCAGATGGAGTGGAAAGGATGAGAAGGGACTTGGCAAGGTTGGAGGAATGGTCAAATGTATGGCAGCTCAGATTCAATGCAAAGAAGTGCAAGGTAATGCACCTGGGAAACAAAAACCCAGGGGAAGAGTACACAATGGGGGGTGAGATACTGACAACAGTAAAAATGGAAAGGGACCTGGGGGTAATTATGTCAGATGACCTAACGGTGGGCAAGCAATGTGAGAAGGCAGTAAGGAAGGCTGGGGGGATACTGGGATGCATAGGAAGAGGCATCAATAGTAGAAAACAAGAAGTTGTTATCCCTCTGTACAGACAGTTGGTGAGACCCCATCTGGAGTACTGTGTGCAGTTCTGGAGACCCCATCTCTGCAAAGACATAGACAGAGTGGAGGCTGTCCAGAGGAGAGCAACCAAAATGGTGCAGGGTCTGCACCAGAAGACATATGAAGAAAGACTAAAGGAGCTTAATATGTATACCCTTGAGGAAAGGAGGGAGAGAGGGACATGATAGAAACTTTTAAGTACCTCAAGGGACTCAACAAAGTCCAACAGGGTGGCATCTTTCAGAAAAAGAGATGTGCAAGAACAAGGGGGCACAATTTGAAGATAGAGGGGACTGGCTCAGAGGTAATGTGAGGAAGTATTTTTTCACAGAGAGGGTTGTGTATGCATGGAACAGCCTTCCTGAGGAGGTCATGGAGTCAAGAACAGTGGGGGAATTCAAGAATGCATGGGACAGACATAAGGCAGTGCTAGTAGGTGTTAGTAGGCTGTTGGTTAACTAGGATCCGCAACTTATCTGTTAGGTAGGAAAATGGGCAGACTAGGTGGGCCAAGCAGTCCTTATCCACTGTCAAATTCTATGTTTCTGTGTTTCTGTGTTAACAACTAAGAAGTTAGTTATTCATTACTTAACAAAATGGGTATGTTTGAAAAGGTATGGGGACCCTTTTTAGCCTTTTGTTCACATGATGAGGAAGAATATTAACATAGAGCTTTTATTAACATATAATTTCTGTAGTGTAGTTTGTTGTTCTGATATCTTAATGGTACCTAGAATTCAATTTATAGCAAAATGTTTTTACTATTGCAATTTCATATCTTTACTAGCACTTTACACCTTAATTTCTGGTTCAAACCCTTGCTAGTTGTTCATTGGATGTGTGTTTTTCATTACTATATATGTTGGATCAACTTGTTAAGGATGTTTAAGAGATTGATATACAGTAATTAATATAAATTTCAATAAAATTTAAATAATAAATTAAAAAAAGGAAGAAAATCAGATAGGTCATTAGTTAATTCAAGCAGATTAAAGAGCTCCAGTTTAGTTTCCTGAGTTCTATGTAACAAATGTAAATTACTTTAATCTTTCTCAGCAGGACAAAACTTCCTGCATTGTCCGAGGGCCGTGCTTAGGCACCATTAGTTCTATCTTGTTGGAAGCCTTAATGGGAAAAGAGGTCATGATGTCTTTTTGGGGAGGGAGTGATCTATATTTTATCACCTTTTTTCTCTTTTCCTCTTTTCCTATTAAAGAAGGTGTTATTTCCAAGGTCCACAACCCTTTACCTTCTTGGTTATCCTTCAGTTTACATTTCTGTACATGACAACTCTCATTTAAATTTAGTCCAGTAACAGAATCTCTTGAAGTCTGTTTAACCACTTCAGCACAAGATTTTCATTACGTTCACTTGCATGCATGCGCAAGGAATGTCTTTGGAGAATGGGACACTTTGGAGGTGTGCCCCTCCTGTGCAATCCCCTGCTCCATTGAGCAGGCATGGCAGTCCTGCACTAACCGGATGTGGTGCTGTGTATGACAGCGGTGGTCTTCTCTTCAAAAGAAAACCACCGCTATGTGCTTACACCGCGTCACGCCCCCCCCAAATCTTTGCTGCCACGCTGGGAGCCCACTCCAGCATGGCAAACATCCCGCGTCATCTGCCTACGGGGGTGCCCAATCCCCCATCAGCTCCACAGCTCCCCCAGCCATCCTTCTGCCACGCTGGGAGGCTACCCCAGGTGGCAAATGTCTCGATGTCATTTTTTTTAAAACCTGTAAATTAAAAACGGTCCGGCGCTTCTCCTGGCCCCTCCCACAACCCGCACCCACCCACTGCACACCCTGCCTCCCCACACCCCCACCCCATACTTACCTCCGGAGCTCGGCACGACGATCATCGCTGGACCAGGAACACGTCTGCACTCTTCAAAGGCGACCGCGAACTGAGGGAATGCCAGTAAGCTGTATAATGGGCTAGATGGGGTTTTTTCCAACTTTGTTTCATATCTCAGGCATTTGTTTGGAATTTTTGCACCAAATTTTCAACTTGGGGTTTTTGGGACACCTTCTCATGAATTCTGTCACTGTCATGGTGTTATTCGGGCCAGAAGGGTGATTTCGCAGTCACTGCATGAAATCACCTTTCAGGCCTGATTAATGAAATGACAGTGTTAATATTCATAAGGTGGGCTCTCAAAAAGCCTATTTTGAAAATTTGGTGGAAAAATTCCTAAAAATGACCGTTTTAAGAGCGTGCGTTGTACAGTTCCTACGCAGGCTTGTAAGTTCATGAATTTTCAATATTTTCACTCCAGATTTTCAACATTGCCATTTTACCACACCTCCTCATGCGCAGTACAGCTGTCATTTTTCACATCCTGCCCAAAACGTATTTCTGCCCATGTAGCACACAATGGCGCAGTCGGTGGGCAAACTCAATGTATGAGACACATTAAGAAAATCACAGTGACACTGTTCATTAGCAGAGGTCTTAAAATGGCTATGTTGAAAATTTGGTGAAAAAATTCCTAAAAATGACTGTTTTACGAGCGTGCGTTGCACAGTTCCTACGCACGCTCGTAAGTTTGTGAATTTTCACTCCAGATTTTCAACATTGCCATTTTACCACACCTCCTTATGAGCAGTACAGCTGTCATTTTCACATCCTGCCCAAAACGTGTTTCCACCCATGTAGTGCACAATGGCGCAGTCGGTGTGGAAATCAATGTATGGGACACATTAAAAAATCACAGTGACACTGTTCATTAGCAGAGGTCTTAAATGGCTATGTTGAAAATTTGGTGAAAAATTCCTAAAATGACTGTTTTACAAGCGTGCAGCTAGCAGTTCCAACGCACGCAGAGTTTATGTAATTTTCAATATTTTCACTCCAGATTTTCAACATTGCCATTTTACCACACCTCCTTATGAGCAGTACAGCTGTCATTTTTCACATCCTTCCCAAAACATGTTTCCGCCCATGTTGCCCACAATGGTGCAGTCGGTGTGCAAAATCAATGTATGGGACACATTAAGAAAATCACAGTGACACTGTTCATTAGCAGAGGTCTTAGAATGGCTATGTTGAAAATTTGGTGAAAACATTCCTAACAAGCATTTGTCAATGCCGAACGTTCGCTTGCAGGTATTTGAGTGGTATTTGGCACTTGGACATGGCTTAAAAAAATCAGTGATAAAGAAGTACAAGCATTTTAAGTGCCGAATGTTGCTTGCTTCTATGTGCTGTTTAGGTATTTGGAAGTCATTAGAGTGCAAATATTGAAAATTCGCGAACTTATGAGCGTGCGTAGGAGCTGCGCAATGCACACTTGTAAAACAGTCATTTTTAGGAATTTTTAAAATGACTGTGTTATAAGTTGCATTGCACAGTTTCCATGCACCCTCATAACTTCATGAGTTTGTAATATTTTCACGCCAGATTTTCAACACTGGCATTTTTTTTCACACCTCCTTATGAACAGTACAGCTGTCATTTTTCACATCCTGGCCGAAATGTGTTTTCACACTTCTGACGCTGAATAGCTCGTCGCTGTGGGAAATCAGTGTGCGGGACGGATTAAATAAATTACAGTGACACTGTTCATGAGTAGAGGTCCCAAAATGCCTATGTTGAAAATCTGGTGTAAAACATCCCCAAACTAATTACAAGTGTGCGTTGTGCAGTTTCTATGCATGCTTATGACTTCACCAGTTTTTTATATTTTTAGTCCAGATTTTCAACATTACCATTTTTTACACCTCCTAATGAATAGTACAGTTGTTATTTTTCACATCCTGTTCAAAATGTGTTTTCACACCCTTGGTGCCAAATGGTGCAGTCATTGTGCAAAATCACCTTTTCAGCTAACGAACTGATACTGTCACTGTTCATGTGGTGGGGTCACAAAAAGCCCATGTTAAAAACCTGGAGTAAAAATACTAAGAAATGCCCAGGACATTAGGGTTTCTGACCATAATGCCCTACCCTGTAGGGACTGACAGGCAGCAGGGGAGTGACTTAGGATTGTCAACAGTAATCCTCATGTCATTCCACCCCTCCAACCCTGCAACCTCTGACAGGCATTGAGGTGCACCTTGGACCCTTTGGTCCCAGAGTTCACCCCATTCTCCTATACTGCACCCATTTCAGCATATTTCCTTATGGAATGAGATCCAGAAGCAAATGATTTGATACCTTTTAATGGACCAACATAGATGTAACAAGAACAGAGTGCTCTAGCTTTCGGACCAACAAGTCCTTCATAAGAAGCGTAATGACAGTAATATAGAAAAAACAATGCTTTCAACAACTAGATCATGCAGAAAAAAACAGAAAAAAATCCCCATTGGTTTAAAATACTCATTTAAAAAGAAAAACAGAAGATGATGTCAGAGTAGCTTAACAGTACCATGGTACCTTAAGCTGGGAGGGTCCCAGGGTCAAAGGTGCTTGGTGCAAAATGCATACAAAGAATCCTACTGCATATAAATTCAAATGACATGAGATAACACTACTTGACCAGATGGCTCTTAAATCAACCTATGAGTGTCACAATGTGTATAAGAATGCAATTACTGAAAAACAACCCCCACCCAGATTAAAGACATACTAAGATTGTCCTAGGACTCCAAGAAGTTTTAATATATGTATTACAGACAAGACATTACCAGTAAAACTATCTTAAAAAGATTAGTACACACTGTATAATATGTAAAACTATCTTAAAAAGATCAGTAGTTACACACTGTATGATATGTAAACGTAGCTTAACCCATCACCCAGCTATACTCTCCTGCTAGATATGATTGATTGATTGATGAATGATTGATTGATTAAAAGTTTATTTTTTCACAGGAAATTCATTTGTTAGGACAAAGTCCCATTTACAACAAAGTCCTGCATGTAGATTCTAATAAAATTACCAATTAACAATTGACATTTAACATAACCAATACAAAGAAAATACAAACAAACATGATCGCACTCTACATACATACATTATTTAAAACACATACATAAAAATACCAACTATTAAACAATTCATTTTTAAATTTAAAAAAAACAAAATTTGTTTTCTGTGATTCAGTCAAACCATTCCAACTTAATGCTACTCTATTCTGGAGCATACTGTCCCCTAGTCTATTAAAGCTTCTGTACATTGGGATATTGCTTAATGGATTCCTAGTCTTTATATACGATTCATTATTTATCTTTCTTTTTAATTGCTTATACAAAGGATGGTTATACTTTTTGTGAATTATCTTATGACATATAGTAAGCCAGAGATAGTTTCTTTTGCTTTAGGTTGAAGCCAATTTAACTTATTATAAATTATACAATGATGCTCATTTTAATACTTCCGGAAGCAAATTTACCTATCCTATAATATATTTGATTAACCAAATTTAAAGCAGTTTTAGTCAAATTCATGTAAATTATAGAACCATACTCCAATATGGGTAACAGCATCTGTTTGCCAATCGTCCTTTGCCACCAAAGGTAAAGCTCCCATAACTCTTCTAAGGGCCCCTAATCTTTTATTCACTTTCTTTACCTGAACTGATATATGATTTACATATGTCATTCTAACATCTACTTGAAACCCTAAGTATCTGTATGTTAATACATTTCAATCTTTGTACCATCTTGTAAATGTAATTCTGGTTTGGGCTCTTTTCCTCTATATGAACCAATCAGAAAGCAACATAGTTTGTGTTTTTAGCATTCAAAGAAGACCAGATTTACTGAAACATTTTTTGCATTTGTAACAAATCACTTTGAAGCGAATCAGTCATACCTGTGAGACTGTCAGCAGGCGACACTAAAACAATGTCGTCTGTGTCAGTCTCACCCTCACTATATTTAATTTCATAGACAAATTATTAACATACATATTAAATAATAATGGGCCCAAAATAGAGCCCCATAAACTTCAAAAGCCTCTAGTGTAGTAACAGGACTTTGTAAATGATAATATAACTATAAACTGACAGTATTAGTGTCAAACTAAAACTCTTGTCAAGGACTACCAAGAAAGTAAGACCATACAACCTGATATGTACTGATGTCAATAAATTCTCAACGTATAACAACTTGATGTATCGAAAGTGTCTAAGGAATCTGAATAAGCAATAAAGATTAAAGTCTCTCCTCCTCTCCACACACACAACACACCCTACTCCACCCCACATCCCCATAATGCGGGGGGGAGATAACTAGTTTTAAGGAGACACACACACACGCACACACACTCCTAATGCATCTTCATTCACATCAATCACTGCAATTGTTCCCCAAAGGAATTCAACTTGTCTTGAAATCCCTAGAAAAAGGGATCATGTATATTAATATCTACAGAATAAAAATGTGACACTATTTAACCTTACTCCTATCTGTGTAGTAACATCTCCAAAGATTCTGGGTAGAACCACAACGAAATAAAACTGCCACCCTCCCCAGGGTAAGGTAACTAGAAGTAAATATAAAGTATGTGTGAGAAACAGGAGTCCTAACACACCTACATTTCCACAAATCACTGCAATATTAGCCTAATGTAAATAGATCTGTCAAGGACCCCCATGCAAATGAGATCTCTCACCCCAATATGTTTGGAGTTAAAAAAATGTGACAGTCTATAATAAACCTGCTGTGTGTACAGTAACAGGCTAGGGAATCTGAATATGGTGCAATGGGATCAGCCCCACTCCTGGGTGAAGGTAAATAGTAAGGAGGAATTAATATTTATTGTAACACAGCATTATTGAAGGTTCTACGAGGGCCCCCCGCGATAGGCGCAATGCCGTCATGTGGTGCAAGAGCAACACGGCATTGTGAGCCGATAATGCCGTGTTGCTGTGCTGGGAAGCGCGTTCACGAGTCCAATACGGCATTATTTCTCATAATGCCGTGTTGCTCCTGTAGTGGCCACGGCAGCCAGAGAGTGGCAAGTAGCGCTGTGGGCGGGCGGTGGGTATCCCTGCAAATGGGGTATAGAGGCTTGAAGCAGGCAGAGTGGGACGGGCGTGTGGAGGGGGTACAGTTACTCAGGACACACAGAGGCAGAGACAGGGAGAGAGTCGCAGTCACTGTAGTTAGAACGCACATGGATGTGGAGTTTGGTTTATGCGCACCGATGAGTGTTGAGGAGTGGAGCAATATACAGTTTCATAATGCGATGGAGGGTTCTAGGAGTGAAACAGGAGATGGAGGAAAGGTTGTGGAGGGCCGAGGAGAGGTGGTCCCATATAAGAGAGCTGCTAAGTTGAGGCATGTGAGCAGCGGCTGCTGCAGTAATGATGACCTGGAGAGCATACAGGGTGAAGTGGAGAGCAGTGGTGCAGACAGCTGCCAGAGTCAAAGACATGCTCAGATCTCACAAAAAGAGCTGGATCAGTTGGAGAGCAGAAAGGTGGAGCAAAACACTATGAAAAACACGCAGTGGGCATGTAATGTGTTTTCTGACTGGCTCAGAGCTAGAGACATTTCACTAGACATAGGGACAGTTTCAGTTGAGAGCCTCAGCAGCATTCTGAGGGAGTTTTATGGGTCTGTGAGGGCAGAGGATGGGGAGCAGTACAGTATCAGCTCATTCTGTGGCTCGAGAGCCGGGTTAAACAGGTACATCAACAGCGTTCAGGTCAGAAGAAATATTAATATCATCAGTGACCCACGCTGTCAGGCAGCAAACAACATCTTTGTTGCTGTTGTGAAGCAGTATAGGAGACAGGGGAAAGACACTGCCAGGCACCATCCACCAATCAGAGATGAGGACTTGCACAGAATAAGAGACCCTGACCACCTCAACCCTGAAACTGCCCAGGGCCTTGTCAAGCAGCTGTGGTTTGAGCTACAGCTGGGGCTCGCAAGAAGAGGCTGCGAGGGCTTAAGGGAGCTCACACAGAGATCCTTTGAGGTTGCGCAGGATGACATGGGGCATGAATATGTGACGTTGTCATTTAATGAGGCCACAAAAAACCATGGGCGGGCAGACGAAAGCAACAGAGAGGCACTGAGAGGTGTGCTGTACTCACAGGGAGAGTCTAGGGACTGCCCAGTCGCACTCTTCAAAGAGTACATCAGCCGCTGCCCCATCTCTGTACCTGCATTCTACCTACACCCCATTAAACAACCACAGATGCTGCTTGACCAAAAGGAGGTGTGGTACTCCAGGCAGCCGATGGGAAGAAATTTTCTTGGGGAAATGATGGCAAAGATATCGGAGGATGCAGGGCTCAGCAGACGTTATACAAATCACAGCGTCAGGAGTACTGCTGTCCAGATGTTGTCACACGCAGGAGTGCCCACACGTGAGATCATGTCTATGACAGGGCACAGGTCTGAAAGCAGTATTCACAACTATTGGGCACCCACACATCAAGACAGGGAGAGATGGTCAAGCATCCTGTCTGTCCCGCAGCCGAAGTGTCCACAGCCAGTCGCTCCCCTATGCAGCATGACTGACCAGCCAACCACTTCTCACAGCCAGTTGCACCGCACAGTGGACAACATAGATGACACACTGATACTGCAGTACTGCTTCATCGGTCCACAGGGAGATCACAGTGGGAACACAGAGCGCAGGTCAGCAGAGCATGGACGAGTAGATAGTGCATCCCACAGTGATAGAGGTGACGACAGGGGCATAGGACCCAGTAGATGGGAGCCAGAGAGCAGCATGACTCATGGCACACAGAGCAAGACACACCCAAGCAGCACTGACCAACATCGGTGGCAATGCAGGGGCACAGACAACCCTGCGCCTGCCGCCACCAGTGGAGCACACCAGCAGCAGGTACCGGAGAATCCACGGAAGCGTTTGCCAGAGGAGAGTGGAACAGAGCGTGAGGCAGCAGCAGCAGGCTACACATCCAGCCGCCCAGAACCACAGCAGCAGAGCGAGTTAGGAAGCAGTGCAGCGGGGCTCGCAAGAGGAGCACCAGCATCCGGCTACGGGTTCAGCTGCCAGAACTTCACCGTCCATGGGACTGTAATTTTTAATTATGGTGTGACCCCAACTCAGGCATACCGCACTGGACAGCAGGAGTAAGGTATGAGGCGATGGAAAGAATGCGGGTAAAGGAACGGCGCGCTGCAAGAAGCACACCACGTGACATTTCCGGTTTGCAAATTAGCCACTGGAGAGCGGAGCACAGCTGATGAGAACGGGAACTGGAGACCTCCAAGTTAGGCTGTGAGGTGAACGGCCGCTCCGTAGGATGGGACAGTTTAGTACAATACCAGACTTACAAGACTGTCCTTGTGCAGCCATACGTGTTTTGAAACACATCGGTATGTAACACAATACTGTAATTGCATGGCATAGTAAGAATAAAGTCTATGAAGATTGCCTCAGTCTCCGGTGCATTTTTTCTTAATGACTCTGTACTCTGCTTGCCCTAGTATACATCGCGCTTGTCCATAAAGCATAGGACATCATCGGGCAGCTGCCGGCTTTACCAGTGATCCTCGCCTGGTTGAACCTCGTCAGCCTCGCAACAACGCCTTTAGCGGGCATTAATCCCTCGTAGAGCCTCCTCTGCCGGGTGATTAATGCTTACTTATGTGTGTGAAGTAAGAGTAATAACACACTGTAACTCTATGTATCTAAATAGAAGCCTACCTCAATGTGACAGCAAGCCCCACACCCGCTATATTCTCGTACCTCCCACACACACACACACACACACACACACACACCCCCAACACATGCTGAAGTCCTGTAATATGCCAGTCTGAAGAAGAGGTCTGTGGATGTAAAGTCTGTAATGCCCCATGAAACCCAGATCTATGTTCATCCCATCTGCTACCATATTGAGATGTAAAATTAGTTTAATCTCAAAAACTTGTCTCTGTTGTGTGTTTTTGAGATTTCCTTTTAAGATCATTACTGACATGTCCGAAATTGAGTGGTCAGGCTGGGAGAAGTGTTGCCCCACTGGTTTTTCAGTCTTCGTTGTTTTAATAGTATGTCTGTTTGAGTTTATCCTAGTACGGAGCTGTTGGCTTCTTTCTCCAACATAACCTGTTTGTGGACATCTCTTGCACTGAATGAAATAGAAACATGTTGTGATGTACATGTATAACTCCCATGTACCTTGAATTGTCTGTTTTGTGATGTAACCACACAGTCCAAGGTGGAAATGAGCTCACAAGTCTTACAGGTGCATTGATTGCAGGGTCGTGTGCCATTTTGTGTCATGGTATTCTGTTCTGGTGAAAGCTTGCTCCTAATAATCAGGCTGGCTAAATTTGGTGGTTGTTTAAAAGATAGTAGTGGTAGTTCCTTAAACATACAATTAAGAGTCTCATCCTCACTAAATATTGTGTGGAGGTATTTAATAATATTATGCAGAAGTTCAAGGTCTGGATGATAAGTGACTACTAAGGGTATTCTGTCTGTAGCTGTCTTTTCTTTATACTGAAGTAGTTGTTGTCTTGGTACTTGCTGTTGCACATTCTGTTGTCCTGTCAATTTCTCTGGAAGAGTGTCCCTGCTCCATAAGGGTGTTTTTCAACTACCTCGAACTTGAATGTAAAGCCTGAAGACTCCAAGGCACACCTCAACACTTGAGAGTGTCTGCAGAGTAGAGTGAGGTGAAATGTTGTGACCATCATGGGCGACGCCCCAAAGACACACCCCAATGCCTGTCCATCTCTGTAGGGTGGGGGTGGAGTTGACATCAGTTCAATACTTCACTGCCATTCCTATACTGCATCTGTCTAACTCCTGCACTTCCACTGCTAATCCCAGCAAGCAACCATTCGGCATTGACAAATGCTTGTGTTCATTTGCAAGGCGAGCAAACATACTGATATAAGTCTGAACTGTGAGGTGGCTTCGGGGTGGGGGGCCTTTCCGTCCTCCACCTATCAAAGCTTCACACTACTGAACAAACTCCCTAATTACACCCAATGTCCTCCTTTCTCTTCCTTTTTACGTTGCTTGTACTTGCACAAGAAATGTTTTGCTACAGACAACAGCATTGCAGGAGTGTGTCACTGACTAGCCCAATGTAGGTCAAGCTGCACTGGACTCATCCTTGACAGACCGATTATCATGCAAGCTAAGTATGATAATGGTTTACAGTTTATGGGCAGAAACTTTGTGTACTTGAAACAAATGAAGCACGCCAATAAGAGAACACTTCTTCTGTTTCATATACATAAAGCATGTTGTTGTTCATGGCCTCCCCTCCATTCTCCATTTTCCTTGCTGTCTCTTTCTCCTTCCCTGCACACACCTTTTGTCTCATGTGTTCCCCGGACCTCATTTCTCCCTTGTTGTCCCTCTGACCCTCCTGTCTCCTCATGTTTTGCATTTCTTCGAGCCAGGCTCCAGTGACCGTGTTAACGTGACTGGTTTAGGTGTGCTGCTATCAGCCTCACAAATTACAGGAGGAAGCAGAGAAGCTTTAGCTTAAAAGATGCACCACAAAGTTGCCTAGTGCTCAGTGGGACAAGCATTGCTGTAAGAGCTGAAACCTGATATGCTCCAAGAGCCAGAGTGGATGGCCGACTCAGACTGTGCATGCATTTTGTGAATAGCAGAATACTCCAGCAGTGCTCCATATATTCCCATGGCTCTAAGAACACACTTTTTTCTTAAAGAGAATTCCTACAATTCTTCTTTTGAATGGATTTGATTGACTGTGTGACAGCACCTGACAGTGCGATAATGCAGACCTTTGTGCAACCAGAGAACAGTTAACAACTTCTGTGTACACACTCAGCCACCCCGCAGACCATCGGGCATTGAGCCCATGGTGAAATCAGTACTGCCCTGCACAATTTGTAGCTTCTGAGGTCCCAGTCCATGCTGTGTGCAGTCAGATTGCATTTTCAGACTGCAGTCCAGCGGCACAGGCAGATTATGTTCCCAAGTTGGTGAAGTGCAATGGGACAAGCTGGGTGAAGTGATCCCACTGTGCAGTCTGATGCAGAGAGAGAAAGCGACCGGGACAGAGACAATGTCAGGCAATGATATGGCAATCTCATGTCTGTGTGACAAGTTGTGGCTCGGGGACACAGAAACACCACACAGTGCAAGACAGCGAGACGTGCATGACAGCTATGTAGCCTGTGAGCTCGGAGACAGAGCATCTGTGTGTGTTCTGCCTGCCACTACCCTGTCCAGTTTTCAGATAATCACTAGTCTGAGTGGGCAAGGAGGTAGTTGAGATCGACAGTGGCCATGCGGTCTGGTGTGTAAGACAGAGAGATAGAGACACAGACAGTGGGAGACAGTAGGGACCCAAGTTGCGGCAATGTGCTGCGACTCTCTCTCTGTTTGTCTGTCTATGTCTCTGTCCGCAGAAACAGTGGAAGCAATGCTCAGCAGTATACAGCCCTCTGACAGGCCGTAATACAGGAGAGCAGAGGAGAGAGCGAGAGTGACAGTGGCCACCCAAAGTTTCCTTTCCTGCCAACCCCCCCAACTGTGGCTGCCCCATTGCCCGTTCCCACCCTCAGTGTACAGACAATTAAGAAAGCATGAGAGACAGCATCATTGCTCTTCCACAGCGGCACCATGGCTGAAATGTCCTTTAACACAGCAAGAGAGGAAACATTGAGATGTTGTTGTTTGTGGCCGCCCCTTGCTCCCCGGTACAGAACAATGTTACAGTTTGTGTGCAGGAGAGACCTGTGTATGTGCTGTGTGTGTGTGTGTGTGTGTGTGTGTGTGTGTGTTGTCTCTCTCTCTCTCTCTCTGTCTCTCTCAGTGTCTTTTTCTTTGGGAACCTCTGTGCTGCTTTCCCACCTCCCATACAACAAGTTCTCTGTGTCCCATTCTGCCCCCCCATCACAGTGAGAGAGGGCAACTGAGTTTTTTCCTCGATGTTCCAGGACAGAGCTCAGTGCTTAGAGAGGGAGAGAGAGAGAGAGAGAGAGAGAGAGAGAGAGTGACATACAGGAAACAAGATGGGGGAATAACAGTGAGAGAGGGAGAGAAACAGAGACACTGGGGGAGAAGCATTGAAGAGACAAAGGGTGCTGTGTCCTCTCTCTCTCTCTCTGTCTGTACATAGCAACGTGTTAGGGAGGACATAGTGGGGAGCAGCTCATGCAAGCGGCATATGCTTGTGTGTGTCTCTCTCTGTCTGTAATTCATAAGAGAAAGAGACACAGACATAGAAACATAGAAATTGTTGGCAGATAAGAACCGTCTGGCCTATCTAGTCTGCCCACAAGCCCTTGTACTGGATTACTGCTTCTGACCAATTCGCTGCTTTACCTCTATGTTTCCCCTATGCCTGTCCCAAGCATGCCTGAATCCATCCTCAGTGCTCGCTCCCACCACCTCCTGAGGCAGACCATTCCACAAGTCCACCACCCTCTCTGTGAAGAAGAACTTCCTCACATTCCCTCTTAACCTCCCACCTTCCAATTTCATGTCATGCCCCCTCGTTCTTGTGCTCCTCGTCTATTGGAAAATGTCTCCCCCGCACCTTGTTTATACCCTTGAGATACTTGAATGTTTCTCTTATATCCCCTCGTTCCTTCCTCTCTTCCAGTGAGTACATATTGAGGTCCCTTAATTTCTCCTCATAAGTTTTGTGTTGCAAGCTCTGTACCATCTTATTCGCCTTTCTCTGGGCCATCTCCAGCCTGTTAATATCCTTACGAAGGTGCGACCTCTAAAACTGCACACAGTACTCCATGTGAGGCCTGACCATGGTTTTATATAATGGCATCACTACTTCTTTCCTTATGCTGGTGATACCCCTGCCTATGCACCCCAGCATGTCACTGGCCCTCCCAGGTGCCTTAGAACTTTGACATTTTCAGATCATCTGAAATAAGAACCCCCAGGTCCCTTTCCTTCTTTGTGACTGTCAGTAACTCCCCTCCCCCCCCATCCTGTAGCTTTCCCCAGGGTTTCTGTGTCCCAGGTGCATCATTTTGCACTTTTTTGAAATAAACTTCAGTTGCCAGTCCTCAGACCATTTTACAAGCTTCCCCAGATCCCTCCTCATTTTCTCCACCCCTTCTGGGGTACCCACTGTGTTACAGATCCTGGCATCATCTGCAAACAGGCAGACCATTCTCTTCAGCCCTTCTGCAATGTTACTAATGAAGACATTGAACAGCACTGTCCCCAGGACCAATCCCTGAAGCACCCCACTGGTCACCTCTTCTCCCCAGACTGTGCCCCACTTACCACCACTCTCTGCCTCCTGTCTATTACCCAGTTTCTAACCCAGTTTACCACCCTTTCCCTCATGCCCAGCCTACCCGGCTTGTTTATCAGCCTCTTATGTGGGACGGTGTCAAAGGCTTTGCTGAAATCAAGGTAAGCGTTGTCCACTGCCCCACCCTGATTTACTTCCCTTGTCACCCAAAGAAATCAACCAGATTTGTTTAACATGACCTCCCACTGTGAATCCATGTTGCCTATGGTCCTGGGCTCCAATGGCTTCTAGATGTCCCACTATCCTTTCTTTAAGCAACGTTTCCATGATCTTCTCCACTATTGAGGTGAGGCTGACCAGCCTATAGTTCCACACCTCCTCCCTGCTGCTGGATTTGTGTAAAGATACCACATGTACCCTCCTTCAATTCTCTGGTACCACCCCTGTGTTGAATGACTCAGTAAACCTGGCTGCCAGAGGTACTCCTATCTCCCTTCACAGTTCTCTTAATATCCTTGGGTGTATGCCATCTGGTCCCATCTTTTTGTCCACCTTTAATTTAGTCACCTCCTACAGGACTCTTTTGCCTGTGAATGGGTTATTGTCCACCTCTTCACACCCTTGGCAACTGCTGTATTGCTGTGGCCCTTGCCCCTTCCCCTCTTCTGTGAATACTGAACAGAAAGAGACAGTGGATATCTTGGTTGGGGCACATGACAGTTCTTAGGCATGGTACTATCACTTCCAAATACCTAAACAGCACATGTAAGTAAGCAACATTTGACATTGACAAATGCTTGTGTTATATGATTTCACAAGCCAGTGGTGGCTAGATGGCTTGTTTGCCTACCTTGACTAATACAAGCTTTACTGTGTACACAGATAGCTGTTGTGACATCATTTGGCTGCAAAGTAAAATGCTGCCATACGGTGGATGTGGCCCTGGAACAATTTGATTTCTGGGAAGAAGAATCTTTTTTTGCAGAAGATTATTTGACCAAATTAGACAGGAATAAAGCAGAATCAGACGGTGCTCCTGGTGGAATACTCACGCTAGTGTCAGTGTCACTCATTTCTCTCATCTACAGAAGGAAAAGAGAGGTCTGAAAAATCTGTTTCATTTGATTCATTTCCAGTGTTGTAATTTGAACTGCAAGTGTAAAGTAAGGTAGAGGAACTACAATGGGAATTAGCCGATACTGCTGGAGTGGTGCTGGCACTGGGTTTGGCATGCAGTTTTCTAGAAGTACACAGCAGGTCACCGGTTTCTAAGATGATGGGGCAGTGGCAGTATCCCTAGAAGCAGCATCAGTAGTAACAATCACATCATCGTTTGTCTCTATTACTTTAGCATTTGCAGCAATTGTGCTAACAACAGTAGTTGTTTTGCTGGGAATGTTTGTACAGACAACAGAACTGCTACCACTGCTATCATTATTCTTATTATCTGTGGAATGTGCACTTGTACTGCATTTCAGAATAAACTCTGGTCAGAGTCGATATGGCTGTGGAGAGCTGTTAGGAGTGGCACGAGTGTGGAAAAGAATATACAGTGCTTTCGTAGTACCACAGTCAGCTGTAAGTAATAAAAAACAAAATCACTGGAAACTATGTCAGAGCACTGTGGCAGCGCATCAGACAGCAGTCCGGTTACATGCTTTCACAGTGCTGTTATACAAATCTAATGACGGCATAACATCCAAGGAGCTTGGCCCATGCAGTCGTACCAATCAGACTCAGGAGGAGGCTATTAACAAACTAGAGATCTGGTCTGAGACTTGTTCGTCATCACAGTCACTTTCTCATTCTTTTCTAAACAGTAAGTTCTGGCAAATGTGGCTTAACCATATTGATCTCAGTGCTGGCAGACTACTTCTGGGGTTCCCCTGATTGTATTAGGTGGCATAATAGCAGTCTTGAACTCGTTGCTGCCAGTTGTGGCATGCTCTGGACAAAAGTGGTCCCCATGTTCGCCTGCACATTTTGGAAATGATGCCTTTCCTTGTTTTTGCTGTAAAGAAACAGCTCTTTAACACAAAGACAAGGAGTCAGTTATGGCCTCCTCCCACAACAATTTTCACTTCAAGTGAGGAATGTCATTCTGGGTTTGAATCAGATGTACCATGGCAGCCATAGATGCAAACTATTGTTAAACAGTAATCAACTGTATGTAAAAACTCTTTTTTTTTTAATGTGTGCTTTCTTAATGCTGTCAATACCACTCCACCCATGTGTACTCTGCCCCTGGATTTCTGTACCCCAAGTGCATTATTTCACATTTTTGTATTCAGGACAAAACTGCCTTTCAAATGATGGTAGTCATTAACCTAAATTCTTTATAGTTTTTATGTTGGATCGCGCTTGCACGCCAGCCAGCATATTGCAGTAGGAGCAGATTTGGAGGTGTGGTCACTGTGGGTGAATGCAGGGCACGCATCAGTAGGTGCATTCCTCATTCCCCAATAAGCCAGCATGCAGGCGCCACACCAGCAATATGTAAAGTGGCCACCACATCTAAGAAAAGGTCCACTGCAATGAGAGTCAAGCTCCTCATGCAGCGTCATCAGAACACGCCTCCCGATGTTCTCTTCCTGGTGAAGCAGTCCAATAAACATGGCAGCAGTAACTGTCACCACCACCTGCCACAGTGCCGACTTTGGGGGTGCCCAATCCCCCTGTCAGCATGCCCCAACCCAGTTCATGTGCTGACAGGGGAATCCACTCCCCGTTGGCATAATGGCCCCCCTTCCATTTCAGTTCTATGCCGAGGGGGTGCCCAATCCCCCTGGGCATCATGCACCACCCATGCAGTCTTTCTTTGCCAATGGGGGAGCCCATTCCCCGTTGGCATAATGCCCCCTCCCACATTTGTTGTGTGCTGAGGGGGGTGCCCAATCTCCCTCGGCTCCTGCCCCTCAGTATGTGCCAATGGAGGTGCCCAATTTCCTGTCGGCTACAGCCCCCCCAAACAGTTAGGTGGCAACAAGCTGGGAGCCCACCCCAGCATACCAAATGCCCCGGTAATTAAAAAAAAAGTCCCACAATGTTTTCTTTTTTTTTTACCCTGTAAAGTAGAAAACGGTCCCTCAATGAGTCCAGTGGCCCCTCCCTCAACCCTTGCCAACCATCTAGGCACCCTGCCTCCTCCCACCTCATACTTACCTCCAGAGCATGGCGCAATGATCTTCGGTGGACAGGAAACATGTCTGCACTCTTCAAAACTGACTGTGAACTGAAAAATGCCGGTAAGCTGTATAATGGCATAAATAGTTTTTTTTTCAACTTTGGTGCATATCTTGGGCATTTTCTGGAATTCTGACACCAAATTTTCAACATGGGGTTATTGGCCCCCTCATCATGAATTCAGTCACTGTCATGACATTATTCAGCCCTGAAAGATGATTTCATGGTCACTGTACGGAATCACTTTTCGGTACCAAGTAATGAAATGACAGTGCCACCATTCATGAGGTGGGCTCTCAAAAAGCCTATGATGCAAATTTGGTGAAAAAAATTCAAAATATAACTGCTTTCCAGGCGTGTGTTGCTCAGTTTCTACGCACTCTCGTAACTTCGTGAATCTGTAATATTTTCACTCCAGATTTTCAACATTGGCATTTTCCCACACCTCCTTATGAACAGTATAGCTGTTATTTTACATATCCTGGTTGGAATGTGTTTTCTCACTTCCAGCGCAGAATAGCACAGTCGCTGTGGGGAATGAGTTTTAGGGACAGATTAAGAAAATAACAGTGACACTGTTCATGAGCAGATGTCCTAAAATGCCTATGTTTTAAATTTGGTGATGAAAGTCCATAAAATGACTGTGTTACAAGCACGCATTGCACAGTTCCCATGCACCCTTGTAACTTCATAAATTTGCAATATTTTCATGACAGATTTTCAACAATGGCATTTTCCCACACCTCCTTATGAATTGTGCAGCTGTCATTTTTCACATCTTGCCCAAAATGTGTTTTTGTACCTGTGGCGCCAAATGGCGCAGTAGGTGTGCAAAATCACCTTTCGGCTAACAAACTGATAGTGCCACTCTTCATGAGATGGGGTCACAAAAAGCCCATGTTGAAAATTTGGAGTAAAAATACCAACAAACATCTACGGTGTTAGGGTTTCCAACTGTAACACCCCACCCTGTAGAGACTGACAGGCGTCAGTGGTGTGACTTGGGATCACTGGCTGTAATGCTCATGCCATTCCACCCCACTCCCTGCAGCCAGTGACAGGCATCGAGGTATGCCTTGGAGTGCTCAGCCCAAAGTTCACCCCATTCTCCTATACTGCACCCATCTCAGCGTATTTCCTTACGGAATGGGGTAAGTATAACGCCCAAAGACCCCAAAGCACACCACGACACCCATCAGTGTCTACAGAGTAGGGTGAGGTAAAATGGCATAAGCGTTATAGCTGATGACCCAAAGGCACACCTCAACACCTGTCAGTCTCTGCAGGGTGGAGGTGAGGTTGGCGTCAGTTCAATACTTCAGTGCTATTGCTATTATGTGTCTCTAACTCTTGCACTACCAATGCCAATGCCAGCGGGACGACATTCAGCATTGACAAATGCTTGTTTTGTTTCCTTGCATGTGTGCAAGAAGCATCCTGTGGTAGAATGACATTTCACAGGTTTGTCAGGGATGAGTCCAATGCACAGCAATCTACTGTAGGCTCATCCCTGACAGAGGAATGAGCATGCTACCAGACTGTGACACTAGTCACAGTTTCACGGCTGGAATCTGCTCCCCAGTTAAAAGAAATAAAGTGCTCAAATGAGAGCGCTTCACTCCTTTCATTCTTGCCCTTACTGATCTTACTGCTCATCGCCCCACCAGTTCTGCAGATGTCCGGGTACCCAGCCATACACTGCATCCCCAACTCTCTGTGCCATAAGCAGTAAATGGTCCTAGCAGTAAAGAACAAATAAATATCGTTTACCCTTCCCCAGACAGATGTCCGCCTTGAACTTGTTTGTGTCTCTGTGTGAATGATAGTGCATGTTCTTGTCCCTGAGCTCCTTCCTCTCCAGTGCGTGATGTGTGCCACAGTGCCCAGCCTCAGCACCGCTCTCTGTGTGAATGACAGTGCGTGTTCTTGTCCCTGAGCTCCTCCCTCTCCAGTGCGTCTTGTGTGCCACAGTGTCCAGCCTCAGCACCACTCTCTGTGTGAATGACAGTGTGTGTTCTTGTCCCTGAGCTCCTTCCTCTCCAGTGCGTGATGTGTGCCACAGTGCCCAGCCTCAGCACCGCTCTCTGTGTGAATGACAGTGTGTGTTCTTGTCCCTGAGCTCCTTCCTCTCCAGTGCGTGATGTGTGCCACAGTGCCCAGCCTCAGCACCGCTCTCTGTGTGAATGACAGTGCGTGTTCTTGTCCCTGAGCTCCTCCCTCTCCAGTGCGTGATGTGTGCCACAGTGCCCAGCCTCAGCACCGCTCTCTGTGTGAATGACAGTGCGCGTTCTTGTCCCTGAGCTCCTCCCTCTCCAATGCTTCTTGTGTGCCACAGTGCCCAGCCTCAGCACCGCTCTCTGTGTGAATGACAGTGTATGTTCTTGTCCCTGAGCTCCTCCCTCTCCAGTGCTTCTTGTGTGCCACAATGCTCAGCCTCAGCACCGCTCTCTGTGTGAATGACAGTGCGTGTTCTTGTCCCTGAGCTCCTCCTCTCTCCTGTGCTTCTTGTGTGCCACAGTGCTCAGCCTCAGCACCGCTCTCTGTGTGAATGACAGTGCGTGTTCTTGTCCCTGAGCTCCTCTCTCCAGTGCTTCTTGTGTAACACAGTGCCCCGCCTTAGCATTGCTCTCTGTAATGGTACCCACTGACCATCCATGGATCTCCTAGTGTCCATGCTAACTTAGTGTGCCCCCCACCTCATCGCACAATACAAGGAGCAAGAGTGCTGAGAAGTGAGGCAGCATTGCCTGCAGAACTGTAGCCTATCCCTGGATGGCAGAGAGAGAGAGACACACCCAGGCTGCAGGGACAGACACCGAGAAGGAGAGGCAGCAGCGCCCCCCCAGAAAGAGAGTGCAGGATCGAAAGAGGTGGTGAGTGGCACCAGTATCAGGGACAGAGCAGAGAGAGAGCCCCCAAACAGTGACACCAACATGCTGAAATGTGGTGAGTAAGCAGAATGAAAGTGATAGCCAGGCCACAGGCTGTCACTGTTGCAGCGCCTCCTTGACTGTGTAAAATGGGGGGGCAGTGCAATGTAATGACCTTAACCACTATGACCTTTGGCTCCCAGACCTGCACCTGAACAAACATTCATTTAAATGGGTGTTTTTTCCCCTAGCAGTGTCTACTCCCTCACTCCACCCCCGAGAGAGACACAGCAACCGCGACAGCCACTTCCAGTGTGGCATATATGTGCAGGTCCGATCTGTTCCAGTCAGAGATGGTGTCAACCCCCCCCACCACCACCAAACAGAGAAGTGGAGTACAGTGGGTGCCCGAGCTCAGTTGCCAACCATTTTATTGCCGCTTACACTTCTGGCATCTTGCTGTTGGTCTGACTCTCTGTTTGTCTTTCTGAAGCTCAGTGGAAGCAGACAGCACATACAGAGAGGCAGAGAAAGTGGCAGCAAGAGTGCCATGATCGGGACAGAGAGGAGTGCTGCAGAGTTTTTCTTTCATCATGGGGGAGTGGAGGTCAGAGAGAGCGGGAGAGAGGGAGAGAGAGTGAGAGACCAGGAGAGACACAGTGTAAAACAAACCTGGTGCATCTATTCCACCACTGCACAAAAGGAGCACCCAGAGAGAGCCAGGGATGGGCTCTAGGCAGGTGGCTCTGGGAGAATGATGCCTCATCCCCCATCCCAACTCCACTCAAGGGTAGCACCCTGCAGCAGCCAGGGATAGAGATGCAAGTTGCACATCAGCCCCTTCATATCCATCTCTGCTCCACCAGAGCTAGCATGAAGGTTGGAGTGGGATTTAAGTGACTGGCACTTCCACACCCTATGACACACCTCTACACTTACAGAACACTCTGTGTCAGCCAAAGCCTCTCCAACTTAATTTTTATTTTTCATTTATTTATTTGAGCATCAGTTTACAACCTTTGAGCCAGAGGCTCATTTCCAAAGGTACCTTGTCACATTGAGGACAAATACATTACATTACAGGCTCATTGTTACATCACAGAGTTTCAAGTTGTAATAAAATGACAACCAATTAAATTGACAGCCATATATATTTACAAATATTTGTAGAGCAAAGGAACCATTCTAGTTACAGTGGTGCCGCTCATGCGAGCATTGTCAGTATGTGGTGGACTAAGTCACACTAGTGACAGTTACAATCACGGCATTAACAGCTTGGTTTCCGTGAGTGCGGTTTTGAAGGTGGGAGATAGTAGGTGTCAGAGATGGCTGGTGGGAGCAAGTTAAACTAGGCGGGGCCCATAACAGAAAGATCTCGTTCATGGCTTGTCCTGGTTCTAGGGATCAGAAGGTGATTTTGCAGGAGGTTCGGGTATTAATCAAGGGTTTGGCTTGGCGGATGGAGGTTGTCAGCCCAGGGAGGGATAGCCCGAGAAGGGTTTTTTCATAATGAGGCTGGTTTGGTATTGAAGTCGCTCGTCCAGATTTAGTAGCCTTGCCAAGTCATATAGCTGAGATGTGTGAATGAGCCTGGGAGCCCCTGTAATAAGCCTACATGCCTTATTCAGGACAACGTGGATTTTGTTGAGGGCGGTCGAGTCAGCCGCACTGTAAACAGGTA
Source organism: Neoceratodus forsteri (assembly GCA_016271365.2). Lineage (NCBI taxonomy): Eukaryota > Metazoa > Chordata > Ceratodontiformes > Ceratodontidae > Neoceratodus > Neoceratodus forsteri. Next base: position 8,202,539 of record CM028129.1, read on the forward strand.
GGTTGTAGTCCACCAGGGACAGTATCGAGGATGTAGCTGCTAGTCAGAGGGCAATGGGGGGGAGACAGTTTTTATGGCGGTAGAAGATACCTAGCTGCACATTAGTAGCAGAGGCAAGTGCCTCAATATGGGTGTGGAAGGAGAGGGCAGTGTCGAAACTGATCCCAAGGTACTTGTACGAGCGGACTAGTTCAAGGGGTTGCTTGGAGCTGGGGAGGATGTGTAGTGGGAAGTTACTGGCTTTGTTTTGAGGGTGGGCAAAGAGCATTGATTTGGTTTTTTGAGACTGATGACAAGTCGGTGCTGCTTTTGAACCAGGTTTCTGCATCATTGAAGGTGAGTTGTAGGGAGTCCTGGAAGGCGTTGGGGTTGCGGTGAGTGGCAAAGAGGATGGTATCATTTGCATATAACAGAATTCTACCAGTGCAAGCACTGGGTAGGGTGTTTAGGTAGATTGAGAAGAGTAGCAGTCCCAGGATGGAGCCCTGGGGGGACACGTGAGTGGATGGGACAGGTTGTAGAAAGTGTCCCATTGATTTTGACACATTAGAGGTGGTCAGATAGGTAGCTTATGCACCAAGAGATTGGCCCAGTAGATAAGTCAGTATGGGAGAGGGCTTCCAGTAGGAGGGGGTGGGAGACAGTGTCGAAAGCCTTTGAGAGATCTATAAACACTGCACCAGCTAGGGCGCCGGCATCCAGGGAGCAGTGTATGAAATTTGAAAACTCAATTAGAGCCATTCCAGTACTGTGCCCTGCCCGGAAGCTGTGCTGTTCTGGACAGAGGATGTTGTACTTGGTTAGGTACTCAGTGATTTGAGAGGCCACCAGCTTTTCAAGGGCTTTGGAGAGGGGTTGGAGGATGGAGATAGGTCTGTAGTTCCCTGCATTATACCTGTCACCGCCTTTGTGGATGGGTGTAACTATGGCCATTTTCCATGCAGTTGGGAATTGCCCCAGGCATAGGGATTTGTTGAGTAGGGTGGTGAGCGGAGCAAGTACCTGGTCCAGCACCTGATGGAGAATGCTGGGGTCCAGGGAGTTGCTGCCAGGACTATTGCTCTTTAAAGCTTTGAGCAGGTGCAGTCTGGCTTCCTGATTGGTTACCCTGTGTAGATGGAAACAAGGGCGTTGGATGACAGGGGCTGGCCGGGAGGGGAGAGGGTTGAAGAAATTACTGGGGAGGTCCGAGCTAAGGTCCGTGAAGGTAGTGTTTAGGAATTTGGCTATGCATGCCGGGTCAGTCGAGGTAGTCCCATCCATGGTGATCTGGGCTGGGGGGTGCAGACACTCCCATTCAATTGTTTAACGTTGTCCCAGAAGGTTTGCGCACAGCCCGAGGAGGAGGTGAGCGTGGCCTGGTAATGGTCGGCCTTTGCTTTACGGATAGCCCAGGTGCACTTGTTCCATGCTGCATTATAAGCCTGTCTGTCAGCTACACGGCCTGTTTCAGTGGCAAGGTGCCATAAGTTATCCCTGTGTTTGAGCAGTTGATGTAGGGCAGGGGTAACCCAGGGCGCACTAAGGCTTTGGTACATGTTCTGGTAAGGGGTGCGTAGGGGTCCACGGCTTTGTTGAAAGTCTAGGAAAAGAAGGTGAGAGCTGTCTATGTCAGGAGCATGCTGTATGGGTGACCAGTTTATCTGGGCAAGAAGTCATTTGAGACTTTTTAGCCCACCAGGTCTGAGGCACCTGCGGAGTGTGGGTTGGGCTTTAAGTAGGGGGGGTGGGGGTCGACCAGCAGAATAGGATCGGGGTGTGATCACTGAGTGAGTCTGGGAGGACCTGGATATCTTGGATTTTTTGGGGGCGGTTTGTGATGATTACATCTAGAAGGGTACTGGTACCTCTTTTGAAGTTTATTCTTGTGGGTTGGGAAATGAGTTGCGTCAGATCCATAGCCACTAAGGTATCTTGGGTGGTGGAAGAGGAGGCACTGAACCAGTTCATGTTTAGTTCACATTTAGGTCACGTTTGTGCTCTGCCCGTGGAGAGCAGTCTGAGTTACTGAGATATAAAAGTGTGGATCTTGTATCTGCCCCTCCACAACTATTCCTACTTTACTGGGTGGGGGGTAGCATACAGTGTGTGGTCCTGAGTGACTGGTGCCCCCTTTTTCACCCCAACCTATCAACCTGATAGATTACAGCAGCCAGAGAAGTGATGTGGATTGCACGTCTGCACCGTCATAAACTGCCCATTCCAAAAAGTTTCACACACAGCATGGAGTGGGGTCTAGGATTTTTTTATTTTATTTTGTTTTTTTTAACCAGGAGAGAGACACTAAGCAGAAGCTTGTTTACAGCATGACCTGGGAGCACAAGGATGTTAAGTGACTTACTCAGGGTCACACAGTATACAAGTTAGAGCTGCGGGATTCAAACTCAGGTCTCTAGATTTGCAGCTCAGAGCCTTAAACCACTGCGCTATACTGCCTCCTATAAATCATGGATAGTGGCCATTAAGTGACTGTCCCCCCCCTCCATCCCACCTCCACACATGGGGAGCACTCCCCCCCATGCCTCCCTTTCATATGGGGAGCAATCCTCCTTCTCCAGCCCTCTTCCACATGGTGGACATAGTGTCTTATGTCATCATATTTTGTCTCAATCCTTGTCGAGTGCAACATTGCACATATTGGCTCAGATATTCAAACTGCACCAAAAAAGTGCGCAACAGCAAGAGCAAGCGCAAGTCCATTGTGCACATGCACAAGAAGCGTGATATTCAAAAACTGCGCAGATCAAGATGCGCCTACGGCATACGACTAAATATCACACCACCTGTGCCATAGCACAACCAGGGATGTGCAATAGCGCAGTTCAGATGCACCATAGCGCAACCAGGGATACTCAGTGGAGCAGTTCAGATGCGCCATAGCGTAACCAGGGATGCTCAGTGGAGCAAGGCAGCAGTGCAACAGCACAACCAAGGATGCCCAGTGGAGCAGGGCAGCAGTGCAACAGCACAACCAGGGATGCACAGGGACAGGATGCAGGGGCCCACCACCCATGCCACAGATGGGCAGAGGAGCACACAGCAGAACAGACATCGCCCCCACACCCCATGCACTGCACTGCACAACCGGGAAAGCTGGAATAACCACCGGCCCATGGATAACAGCAACAAACCCACAGCTGGGGCATGGTGCCCCAGCACACCCCCTGGCAAGCCGTGACTGGCACACAAGGAGGTCCAACCACCCCGTGCCACACCATTCCACCAATGCAGAGCACACCCTGCACCGTGATCCCCTGACACCCTGCCCAGGAGCAGCGTCCACCAGTGCAGGACACCCCATGCATGCCACCACCCCCAGTGTGACAATGCAACTCTGTGCACCACAGAACCATGCAAGGCAGCCCCACCATGAGCACCCATCAGTGGGTGGCAGCAGACATAGATGCAACAACTGCATACACAGTGCGGCCACGCACGTCCCCCCCGAGGTACAGCTGAGAAACCGACCATGCGTCGGCACATGAGGTACCCCACACATGACAGGGCATGCCCCGGACCCCACCATCAGTGGTACAGCACCCTGCAGACCCTCCCAAGGACACACCCTGACCCAGCACTGGCCACAACAGCCAGTGCAGACACCCACAGTGGTGCATGGAAGCATGCGCCACACAGGATGCAACACAGTGCATGGACAAACACCCACCCATACCCAAGGGCACACCAACACAGGGACACAGTAGCAGGGCAACCAAGCCCCCAGCGTGTGGCCATGGAAACCGTGTACACACGGCCAACACCCCTCCATGGCACAGGAGTGCCAGCCACCCTGAACAGGCACCATGGAGCTGTATGCCACCAGCATGCACCTGGAGCACAAGTGACAAACAGTAGTGCACATCCCCTGCAACACACAAAGGCGATAGCATGGAGGTGGGACAATAACAATGGAGGCCACAGTGCCACCCAAGGCAGACATGCACCACACCAGTGACAGGAGGCAACCCACCATTGTGCCGGGTACAGTGGCTGTCCAGCATGGATAGCCATGACTGACATGCCAGCGGACCGTGCTGGTCACAGACATGCAAGGGTGTCAGCTGCACAGGCCATGGACGGTTTGACAGGTGCACCATGGACACAGTACATGCACCATGAACCACTGCACACAGTCATCCAGTGCACAGGGAACAACACACAAACCACAGACAGTGACTGATAGCTACTCCCACACCATAGTCACTTCCCCTACGGACACACACACGCCCATGACTGCACCACCCCTGATGCCATGCACACCACTGCAGCTGAGCATCTTTAGCCCGCTGCAAATCAGAGACCACCACAGTAGGCATAACAAAGCAAATGTATTTTAAAAGATCAAAAACAACTATTTACAGCTATGTACAAAACGTTGTGGGGAGGACCACAAACCAGGTGGGGGTGGGTAAGGGGCAGGGGTGAACAAATCGTAGAGGGAAGGAGGGGTGTGAGGGTGGATCCAGGGGGTAGGAGTAATCACGAGGTGAAACAGGTTCAGCGGGAGCCCCGCCCCCCGCTCTGAATTCACCTCCCGCCATGCCTCTTTCTGACTCCCAGATGGTCTATCCATTGCAATATCTCAAGGGAGGCCCTGGCCACCTGCAGTATCTCCTGCAGCATCCGTTCGATAGTCTGCAACCGCCGTCCACCTAGGACAAGGGAGCAGAGTCAATAGGTGTGAATGCACAGCCCCCTGCAGCCCACCCACTGTGCATGGCATGCAGCCATGGGACATGCCTCGGTGATGGTGTGCGACCACCCACAGTGATCGTGTCCACAAGACCTGCCCACCCAGGTGCACACAGCCATGCGGACCGCTGCACACACCCACCGGCCAAGTCCCACACAGCACCACTGTGGCTGTACAGTGACGTGGCTATGTGATGCGAAGGCAGTGGCACAGCCATGTACCCGGTGCATGCATGGACCACCATTGACGCACTCCCAGACATGCAGTGCCACTGGATAGTGTTACTGTACCATGTTGCATGCATGGCAGTGGTGTCAATGGATGGTGGCCATGCCCCGCTGCCCACCCTGTTACACAGCATGCAAAAAAAATCATGGATGTAAGACACTCACCATCATCAGGCTGGTCCCTGCGCTGGTCTTGTACAGCTGCCTTTGCTGCAGGATGTGCCTCATGCCGCAGCCTCCCCTCCCTGGCACGCCGGCATTCCTCAGGGCCTACTGTGCAAACATGGAGAGAGGAACATCAGTACAATCCAGTAGCAAAGTCCCCCCACCCCAGGTGTGTGCAATCCCTCACAGCCATATCCATCTGCCCCCACCCCTATACCACCACCACAGCCCACACTGGACGGCCCCCCCCATGCTGAACACATGCCACCACGATACCCGTATGGACGATAACAATGTTTGGATGGGGCACCTACCTGGCTGTGGAACCGCGCCCCTCCTGGTGCGTGACCTCAGGCGGGCAAGCCTGTCCGGGTCCCTATGCTGCAGGTCCCTGTAGCAGTGCCTGCACTGCTCAGCCATGCACTCTATGCTTGTCGCCTGCTCCAGTGCCACCGCCACCTCCTCCCACATGGCACTCCTGGCCCTGTCCAGGGTGCCTCCCCAAATAGAGCAGCAGCATGGGACTCCACCAGTGACACTAAGTTGGCCAGTTTGACCTGGCTCCAGATTGGTGCCCGTCTCCGTGCCATCCTCCAATCTTTCAGTATCAAATGGCGCTTTGTAGCGCACGCCTGCCACGGCGGATGCTGGCGCGTACTGCGCTGCATTCTCATTGCGCTGTCACAGAACAGCTGCGGATAGAGGTGCACCCATGCGGACGATGGTGCCTCAGGGTCAAAGGTCATACAGGGTCAGGGTCTGTCGATATGGACCGCCACAGCGATTGGTACTCACCACGCAGGCGTGGTAGGCACCTGTGTGGCACTTCCTGTAGGGGCCTACCATGCTGTGGCTCCACAGTGCCTACAGCGCCTCAATGCCAGAGCGCCAGACATGTGAACAGCGCAGTAGCACCACTGGCACAATGGTGGCCATGCCCTGCACTGCCTCCTGCACACAGAACGTCAGCAGCGCGGCAGACCTCGGTGTCAGCATCCCAGGCATGCACTGTTCGGTGTCCACTGTACACATCACAGAAATGTGCCCTTGTCTGAGCACGTTCAACACAATTGCGCAAGGTGCAACAGCGCCATATTCAGCTGGCATATGCAAATCAGCTAATCAGCTATTCAATGGCGCAGATACTGCATTAGCATCCACTTAAAATTGCACCTCACCTCATTTGCATGCGTTGCGCTATAGAAATGCGACATTGGGCTGCAGAGGCCATAGTCTGGTACTGCAGTCTATTGTGGTGAGTTGCATGCTGTTTGGGAGTGTGGACTGTGGTGTGTGGGAGATGCATGGGACTGCATAGTCAGAGGTAACACCTGTCATTCCCACAGGATCAATGATGAGCGATCGTGAGGTGGAGGAAGAGGAACAGAGACTTGGGAGGAAAAGGAGGCCAAACTTCACCAAGGCAGAAACAGATGCCCTGTTTGAGGCCTACCTTGACCAGGAGCTGCTGCTCAGCGGACAACAGGGAACACCACAGGCCCATGCTGCTGCATGGGGAGAGGTAGCGCGTGCCATCAACCTGCATGGCGGCCAACAGCGGTCAGTGCAGAAGTGCAAGAAGAAGGTGGGCACGGACGGGCAGAGGATTAAGGATAAGGTGGCTGCCATCAGGGCAGCACGGTCTGCGACTGGTGGGGGACAGCTGGCCATGCAACGCCTGACCCCACAAGAAGAGCAGGTTGCTGGCAGCATGTGGCATTGTGCCATCGAGGGTGTTCCAGGTGGTGGATTCCAGACAGGTGGTAGCCCGTCACTGCATGGTAGGTCCTGATCTGTCACTGGGGGGGAGACACAGGGTAGGGCAGATACATTAATGCTACTGTGTTCCCTTACAGCTCCTGAGCATCTACAAGGGTCAGTGGTGGTGAGCTCGTCCATTGAGGGTGATACCATGGACACAGAGGAGGGTCCATCCATCTCCACAGGTGTCCGAGGGTCAGGGTGACAGTGGGCCTGCCTGGCTGTCCGGACTGATGTTGGTAGAGCAGGTGTGGAGGAGGCCCTGCCCATGTCCCAGTGTGCCAGTGTCCATGGATGCCAGCATGCTGAGACTCTGACTGGTGCTGGATCCATCACTGATGATGATGGAGCTCACATCATGGACAGTGATACATGTGGGTCACAGGATGGCCACACAGCAGGTTACAGCATGGGCATAGCCATGGGTGGTGCTGCCGTGGAGGCCTGTGTGACATCACAGTCCCAGCCTATGCCTGTATGCACCAGTGGGGCAGCACTGGTGTGTATCCAGGACAGTGGGACTGCAGCGGCCACTGCGGCGGCACCGTTGAGCCCTGGAGAGTGGCAGCCGGAAGGGCAGTGTCAGCAGTCGGCCAATGGCCATGGGGGTACAGTGTAGGGGGCGGCATCAGTGCACCACCTGTGGACATGCCCAGGCATGGCCCTGGTGTGCAGCACCCACCCTCAAGGGCTGCTGCCCATCAGGGCCACGAACACTGTGAGGGACAGCATGCCGATCAGGCGGATGACCTCTTAGATGAGCACAGCCGCATACTCCAAGATTCAGTCGATCAGCAGTTGCAGCTAGTGACGGCAGTGGATGCACTCAGTACGGCCCTGCGCCAGGCAGAGGAGCGGCACAGCAGGGACACCGGTCTGCTCCTGGCAGGGATGGACGGGCTGCTGGAGGATGTGACTGCCGCCATTGACAGGCTGACACAGACAATCACAGCTGTCATGGCCACAGTGGGCACACAGTTATTTGCTCATGCATCACAGACACCATGCAGTGCAATGCCCACCCCCTGTTCCCAGCGTCATGCGACACCCTCCTTGTCGACACCAGGTTCAGCTGTGGGTATCCCAAGCACGCCTGGTGCAGGCATGTTCGGTGTGCTGCAGACCCCTGCACGAGCACGGTCGGGTTCACACAGCAGAACCCCTGGGGGACCGTCTGTGCCACCCCATGAGGTCATCGGTCAGCCTGTCACAGCTGCCGGGTCTCAGCGGGGCCGCCCACACATCCGTGGTGGCCGTGGCACTGTGGCGCATGACTGACCTGTCTCCCATCAAGACTACTGTCTGACGCTGCCCTGTGTGCAGTGTGTTGTTCAACGTGCAATGCACGGGTGGGGTACCCGGCCCTGCACACACACACACACATTCCATCTGCACACCCTCCCAGCTGCTGGCCACTGTGGCGTGTACATGATGATGCCTGCGTTGTGCTGTCTGCCACTGTGCAATGGTGCCCAGTGTCTGACACAGGCACAATGACAGGCACTGGGCGTGGTGGTTTGTGGACGTGTGTGTAGCTAGGGGTGGCGGTTGGGGTCGGCGTGCCTCCTACCCTTTATGCATGTCTTGTGGGTGTGTGTGTGTGGGGGGGGTGTGTGGCCGCGTGCCGTGTTAGACCTTGCCCATCCCTGATGGCGTGTGCGGTTCCATGCTCAGCCAATTCCCTTTACGACATGCACCCCTGGGGTTTGTCCATGCGTGTTCGTGGGTTGTGCCCTTGCCATTGGTGGTTGCACATGGCCCCATGATTTACCTGGGTTGGTTGAAGTGCTCCTCTGTGATGGTGTCCTGGTGCAGCTGCGCCATCTGGATCAGTCGGGGGTTCCTTCGGGGGCTGCCCATCACCATTTTCACCAGCGTCCTCATCGTCCCCATGGCTGTCCCCCTCTTCAACCTGTACAGCTATCCCACAGTCGTTGGCCATGTTGTGCAGGATGCAACAGGACAGGAATAGCCCGCAGGCCTTTGAGGGGCTGTACTGTAGGGCACCGCCAGACGTGTCCAGGCAACGGAAACGTGCCTTCAGCATCCCGAACATCCGCTCGATGACATTGCGCGTGGTGGCATATGCCTCATTGTAGCGTTGCTGCGATGGGGTCACAGGCCGCTGGTATGGTGTGATCAGCCAGGGACAGAGTGGGTATCCACTGTCACCTGTGTGTAGAGGGTGGACATTAGTTTGGTGATCAGCGTCGCCCTGCCATGGGCCATCTAGGCCAGTAACCATGTCACCTCTGACTATGCCCCTCCCAAGATCCATGTCTTTCTGTGTGATTTGCATACTCACCCACTAGGTGGCCAGTGGGGATGTCCCCACTCTCGAACCTGTGGCACAGTGCAGACTGGTGCCAGATGAAGGCATCATGTACTCCCCCAGGGTGCATGGGACAGACATTGCATATGTGCCCTCTGGCATCGTACACCACCTGGCAGTTGATGCTTGCATACACCTTCCGATTTATGTATGCGACCCCTTTGGGGCCAGGTGGCATGCAGATGGCCATACGGGTGCAGTCAATGGCTCTGAGCACGGCAGGCATACGTCCTACCCTGTGGAACTCCTGTATGTTTGCTGTGCGCTCTGCTGGTGTGCTGGGGAAACAGATGTACTCCGCAGCATGTGGCAGCAGTGTGCTGAGGAATTGGGTGAGTAGGCATGATGCGGCCGACTGGGTTATGTCTGTCATGTCCCCTGTTAGTCTCTGAAAGGTACCCGTGGTGAGCAGGCACATGACAGCTGTCACTTTGGTCTCCACTGAAAGAGCATTGCTCCGTCGTGTGGGTGCCTGCATCACATCACTGCACAGCTCACAGAGCCGCCTCAGGATCGCCCGGTTCTGGAGGTACCGGCCCACGATCTCAGTGTCAGTGTACAGCTTGAAGCTGGCGCAGGCTCGGTACTACCTGTTGAGGGCATACCACCGACGGGCCCTTCCATGGCAGTGCCACCCGCTGCCGACCTTCTCACACCCCTCATTACTGCCTCCATCTGAATGGTGGCACTAGCCACGTCCCTGGCTTGTGTTACCCCCCCGGCTGCTATGTTACCGTCCCCCCACTGTCCTTACTGCTACTCCCCCTGCACCAGGAACACCTCCCAGTATTGGACATACTGCCCACTGTCCGTGCCCTCAGTCCTATGTGGCACTTCCCACTTTCATCCTGCGCAGTGGCACAGGCTCCCCACTCCTTCCCTGTTCCTGGTGGTTTCCAGGTGCTCTGTTCTACTCCTGCCCTGTCCTGCTCACAGCTACTGTGTGCCTGCTTGCAATTCTCCCACATGTGGCTTTCCTATAGCGTTCTTGCACCTCTCTCTTGTTCCTTTTTATTTTGGATAATTTCCACTATCACGCAACTTCCGTTTGCTCCCCTATTGCGCATGGCGCATGCTGTTGAATATCGCACTGCGCCATTTATTCATGGTCCCCCCCCCTTCAGTTGCACATGCATTCATTATCATTACGCTGTTGCGCATTGTGACTTGGGGGTGCATCTGCCTGCCACTGAATATTGCATAATGGCGCATTTTTGGACTTGCGCTGGCACATCCCTCTTGTGCATGACACAATCCTTTTGAATATCTGGGCCATTGTATATACTAATGCAAAGAAAATTGCTTTGTTTTAATTTATATTATGTGTCCTTACTTTTTGTATCTCACACCATGAATTTTCTTTATCATTGCTTGTACAAGGTACCTCCTTGCAAATGAGCTTCCTCAATGGATTTTATCCCTTCACAATAAACTTGAACTTGAACATGGAAAGTACTATTCCCTCCATTCCATCTCCACACATATGTATCATTGTTCCACCTCCATCCCACCTCCTTACATTGTGAGCACTCATCACCTGACCTGTCTAGTGCTTCTCCCACTACATTTCACCTGCCCCACATGGAGAACTCTTCTCCCACTGCATCCCACCTCCTGCGAATAGGGAGCACTCCTCCCCCTTAATTCAATCTCCTCACATGGGGAGCTTTCCTCCCACTGCATATCAACTCTGTACATGGGGAGCACTCCATCCCTTCATCCTACTGCCCCTATCCACCCCACTCCTAGACATGATGATACCTCCACACATTTGCATAATTTCTCCACTACCACCATCCCACCTCTGCGTATAGAGAGTACTACTAACCCCATTCCACCTCTGCATATGGAGAGTACTACTAAGCCCATCCCACCTCTGCATATATAGAGAGTACTACTAACCCCATCCCACCTCTGCATATATAGAGATTACTACTAGCTCTGTAACAGAGTAGACACACCAGAGGGTGTAGACAGAATGAGAAGGGACCTGCAGAAACTTGAAGAATGGTCAGGGGTTTGGCAGTTGAAATTCAATGCAAGGAAGTGCAAGATAATGCATATGGGGCACAAAACCCCTGGCACAATATATCAGTTGGGGGGTGAGGATATAGCATGCACCAAGCAGGAAAGGATCTTGAGTTATCATCTCTGATGACCTCAAGGCAGGGAAACAGTGTGACAAGGCAGCAGGTAAAGCAAATAGGATGCTGGGATGCATAGGCAGGCATCACCAGCAGGAAAAGGAGGTCATAATTCCACTATACAAGACACTAGTGAGGTCAAGACTGGAGTACATCAGTAAGTTTCTGAGATTCTTACCATGTAAGGACACAAGATAGGGTAGAGAAGGTTCAGAGGAGGGCAACAAAGATGGTGCATGGATTGCATTACAAGTCCTATGGAGGACAGGTTGAAGGCACTGAACATGTACTCCTGGAGGAGAGGAGGAGAGGGATATGATAGAGACATACAAGTATTACAGGGAGGAACAGGGTGCAGGAATGCACTATTTTAAGCGAAAAAGATGTTCCAGGACTAGAGGGCATGGGATGAAGTTGGAGGGAGGACGATTCAGAGGAAATGTGAGGAAGAATTTCTTCACAGAACGGGTGGTGGACAAGTGGAACAACCTGCCAGAGGAAGTGGTGGGGTATGAAACAATCACGTGATTTAAGAATGCATGGGATAGACATAAAGGAATTCTGGAGGTCAGGGGTAAGGGGCAACAGACTTCCTGGAAAACATAAACTGAACTAAAAAACTTAAATGGGCAGACTGGGTGGGCCATAGGCCCTTATCTGCCGACACAGTCTATGTATCTATGTATCTACTAACCCATTCCCACCTCTGCATATATATAGAGTATTAATAACCCCATCCCACCACAGCATATATATAGAGTATTACTAACCCCATCCCACCTCTGCATATATATAGAGTACTACTAACCCCATTCCACCTCTGCATATATAGAGTATTACTAACCCCATTCCACTTGGCATAAATAGAGAGTACTACTAACCCCATCCCACCTCTGCATATAGAGAGTACTACTAACCCCATGCCACCTCTGCATATATAGAGAGTACTACTAACCCCTTCCCACATCTGCATATATAGAGAGTACTACTGACCCCATCCCACCTCTGCATATATAGAGAGTACTACTAACCCCATCCCACTTCTGCATATATAGAGAGTACTACTAACCCCATCCCACATCTGCATATAGAGAGCACTACTAGCCCCATCCCACCACTGCATACATAGAGAGTACTACTAACCACAGCCCACCTCTGCATATAGAGAGTACTACTCACCCCATCTCACCTCTGCATATATAGAGAGTACTACTAACCCCATCCCACCTCTGCATATATACAGAGTACTACAAACCCAATCCCACCTCTGTATATAGAGAGTACTACTAACCTCATCCCACCTCTGCATATATAGAGAGTACTACTAACCCATCCCAAATCTGCATATAGAGTATTACTAACCCCATCCGACCTCTGCATATACAGAGAGTACTACTAACCCCATCCCCTCAGTATATAAAGAGAGTACTACTAACCCCATCCCACCTCTGCATATAGAGAGTACTACTAACCCCATCCCACCTCTGCATATACAGAGAGTACTACTAACCCCATTCCACCTCTGCATATATAGAGTACTACTAACCCCATCCCACCTCTGCATATATAGAGAGTACTACAAACCCTCCCACGACTGCATATATAGAGAGTACTACTAACCCCTCCCACCTCTGCATATAGAGAGTACTACTAACCCCATCCCACCTCTGCATATAGAGAGAACTACTAACCCCATCCCACCTCTGCATATATAGAGAGTACTACTAACCCATTCCACCTCTGCATATATAGAGTACTAATAACCCTATCCCACCTCTGCATATACAGAGAGTACTACTAACCCCATCCAACCTCGCATATATAGAGACTACTACTAACTCGATCCCACCTCTGCATATACAGAGTACTACTAAACACATCCCACCTCTGCATATAGAGAGTACTACTAACCCCATCCCACTTCTGCATATATACAGAGTACTACAAACCCCATCCCACCTCTGCATATAGAGAGTACTACAAACCCCACCTCACCTCTGCATATATATAGAGTATCACTAACCCCATCCCACCTCTGCATATATAGAGAGTACTACTAACCCCATCCCACCTCTGCATAAATAGAGAGTAGTACTAACCACATCCCACCTCTGCATATATAGAGAGTACTACTAACCCCATCCCACCTCTGCAAATAGAGTATTACTAACCCCATCCCACCTCTGCATATATAGAGAGTACTACTAACCCCATCCCCTCTGCATATATAGAGAGTACTACTAACCCCATCCCACCTCTGCATAGAGAGTACTACTAACCCATCCCACCTCTGCATATATGGAGAGTACTACTAACCCCATCCCACCTCTGCATATATAGAGAGTACTACTAACCCCATCCCACCTCTGCATATAGAGAGTACTACTAACCTCATCAAACCTCTGCATATATAAAGAGTACTACTAACCCCATCCCACCTCTGCAAATAGAGTATTACTAACCCCATCCCACCTCTGCATATATAGAGAGTACTACTAACCCCATCCCCTGCATATATAGAGAGTACTACTAACCCCATCCCACCTCTGCATATAGAGAACTACTAACCTCATCCCACCTCTGCATATATAGAGAGTACTACTAACCCCATCCCACCTCTGCAAATAGAGTATTACTAACGCCATCCCACCTCTGCAAATATAGAGAGTACTACTAACCCCATCCCTCTGCATATATAGAGAGTACTACTAACCCCATCCCACCTCTGCATATAGAGAGTACTACTAACCCCATCCCACCTATGCATATATAGAGAGTACTACTAACCCCTTCCCACCTCTGCATATATAGAGAGTACTACTAACTCCATCCCACCTCTGCATATATAGAGAGAGTACTACTAACCCCATCCCCCTTCTGCATATATATAGAGTACTACTAACCCCATCCCACCGCTGCATATATAGAGAGTACTACTAACCCAGCCCACCTCTGCATTTATAGAGAGTACAACTAACCCCATCCCACCTCTGCATATATAGAGAGTACTACTAACCTCATCCCACCTCTGCATATATACAGAGTACTACTAACCCCATCCCACTTCTGCATATAGAGTATTACTAACCCCATCCCACCTCTGCATATATAGAGAGTACTACTAACCCCATTCCCTCAGCATATATAGAGAGTACAACTAACCCCATCCCACCTCTGCATATAGAGAGTACTACTAACCCCATCCCACCTCCGCATATACAGAGAGTACTACTAACCCATTCCACCTCTGCATATATAGAGTACTACTAACCCCATCCCACCTCTGCATATAGAGAGTACTACTAACCCCATCCTACCTCTGCATATATAGAGACTACTACTACCCAATTCCACCTCAGCATATATAGAGTACTAATAACCCCATCCAACAACGCATATATAGAGAGTACTACTAACCCGATCCCAACTCTGCATATATAGAGTACTACTAACCACATCCCACCTCTGCATATAGAGAGTACTACTAACCCCATCTCACCTCTGCATATATAGAGAGTACTACTAACCCCATTCCACCTCTGCATATAGAGTATTACTAACCCCATTCCACCTGGCATAAATAGAGAGTACTACTAACCGCAACCCACCTCTGCATATAGAGAGTACTACTAACCCCAAGCCACCTCTGCATATATATAGAGAGAACTACTAACCCCTTCCCACCTCTGCATATATAGAGAGAACTACTAACCCCATCCCACCTCAGCCTATATAGAGAGTACTACTAACCCCATCCCCACTCTGCATATATAGAGAGAACTACTAACCCCATCCCACATCTGCATATTGAGAGTACTATTAACCCCAGCCCACCTCTGCATATATAGAGAGTACTACTAACCCCATCCCACCTCTGCATATAGAGAGTAATACTAACCTCATCCCACCCCTGCATATATAGAGAGTACTACTAACCCCATCCCACCTCTGCATATAGAGTATTACTAACCGCATCCGACCTCTGCATATATAGAGAGTACTACCAACCCCATCCCCCTCAGTATATATAGAGAGTACTACTAACCCATCCCACCTCTGCATATACAGAGAGTACTACTAACCCCATACCACCTCTGCACATATAGAGAGTACTACTAACCCCATCCCACCTCTGAATATATTGAGAGTACTACTAACCCCATTCCACCTCTGCATATAGAGAGTACTACTAACCTCATCCCACCTCTGCATATATCGAGAGTAATGCTAACCCCTTCCCACCTCTGCATATATAGAGAGTACTACTAACCCCATCCCCCTCTGCATATAGAGAGCACTACTAATCCCATCCCACCGCTGCATATATAGAGAGTACTACTAACCCCAGCCCACCTCTGCATATATAGAGAGTACTACTAACCCCATCCCACCTCTGCATATATAGAGAGTACTACTAACCTCATCCCACCTCTGCATATATCGAGAGTACTGCTAACCCATCCCACCTCTGCATATAGAGTATTACTAACCCCATCCGACCTCTGCATATATAGAGAGTACTACTAACCCCATCCCCCCTCAGTATATATAGAGAGTACTACTAACCCCATCCCACCTCTGCATATAGAGAGTACTACTAACCCCATTCCAACCTCTGCATAAACAGAGAGTACTACTAACCCCATTCCACCTCTGCACATATAGGAGTACTACTAACCCCATCCAACCTCTGCATATATAGAGAGTACTACTAACCCCATCCCACCTCTGCATATATAGAGAGTACTACTAACCCCCTCCCACGATTGCATATATAGAGAGTAAAAATAACCCCCTCCCACCTCTGCATATAGAGAGTACTACTAACCCCATCCCATCTCTGCATATAGAGAGTACAACTAACACCATCCCACCTCTGCATATATAGAGACTACTACTAACCCATTCCACCTCTGCATATATAGAGTACTAATAACCCTATCCCACCTCTGCATATATATAGAGTACTACTAACCCCATCCAACCTCGCATATATAGAGAGTACTACTAACCCGATCCCACCTCTGCATATATAGAGTACTACTAACCACATCCCACCTCTGCATATAGAGAGTACTACTAACCCCATCTCACCTCTGCATATATAGAGAGTACTACTAACCCCATCCCACCTCTGCATATATACAGAGTACTACAAACCCATCCCACCTCTGCATATAGAGAGTACTACTAACCCCATCCCACCTCTGCATATATATAGAGTATCACTAACCCCATCCCACCTCTGCAAATATAGAGAGTACTACTAACCCCATCCCACCTCTGCATATATAGAGAGTACTACTAACCCCATCCCACCTCTGCTTATAGAGAGTACTACTAACCCCATCCCACCTCTGCATATAGAGAGTACTACTAACCCCATCCCACCTCTGCATATATAGAGAGTACTACTAACCCCTTCCCACTTCTGCATATATAGAGAGTACTACTTACCCCATTCCACCTCAGCATATATAGAGAGTACTACTAACCCCATCCCACCTCTGCATATAGAGAGTACTACTAACCACATCCCACCTCTGCATATACAGAGAGTAGAACTAACCCCATTCCACCTCTGCACATATAGAGTACTACTAACCCCTCCCACATCTGCATATATAGAGAGTACTACTAACCCCATCCCACCTCTGCATATAGAGAGTACTACTAACCCCAACCCACCTCTGCATATAGAGAGTACTACTAACCCCATCCCACCTCTGCAAATAGAGTATTACTAACGCCATCCCACCTCTGCAAATATATAGAGTACTACTAACCCCATCCCCCTTCTGCATATATATAGAGTACTACTAACCCCATCCCACCGCTGCATATATAGAGAGTACTACTAACCCCAGCCCACCTCTGCATTTATAGAGAGTACTACTAACCCCATCCCACCTCTGCATATAGAGAGTACTATTAACCTCATCCCACCTCTGCATATATACAGAGTACTACTAACCACATCCCACTTCTGCATATAGAGTATTACTAACCCCATCCGACCTCTGCATATATAGAGAGTACTACTAACCCCATTCCACCTCAGCATATATAGAGAGTACTACTAACCCCATCCCACCTCTGCATATAGAGAGTACTACTAACCCCATCCCACCTCTGCATATACAGAGAGTACTACTAACCCCTTTCCACCTCTGCACATATAGAGTACTAATAACCCCATCCAACAACGCATAAACAGAGAGTACTACTAACCCGATCCCACCTCTGCATATATAGGGTACTACTAACCACATCCCACCTCTGCATATAGAGAGTACTACTAACCCCATCTCACCTCTGCATATATAGAGTATTACTAACCCCATTCCACCTGGCATAAATAGAGAGTACTACTAACCCCAACCCACCTCTGCATATAGAGAGTGCTACTAACACCAAGCCACCTCTGCATATATAGAGAGTACTACTAACCCCTTCCCACCTCTGCATATATAGAGAGAACTACTAACCCCTTTCCACCTAAGCCTATATAGAGAGTACTACTAACCCCATCCCATCTCTGCATATATAGAGAGTACTACTAACCCCATCCCACATCTGCATATAGAGAGCACTACTAACCCCATCCCCCTCTGCATATATAGAGAGTACTACTAACCCCATCCCACATCTGCATATAGAGAGCACTACTAACCCCATCCCACCTCTGCATATATAGAGTACTACTAACCCCATCCCACCTCTGCATATATAGAGAGTACTACTAACCCCATCCCACCTCTGCATATATAGAGAGTACTACTAACCTCATCCCACCTTTGCATATATAGAGAGTACTACTAACCCCATCCCACCTCTGCATATAGAGTATTACTATCCGCATCCGACCTCTGCATATATAGAGAGGGCTACTAACCCCATCCCCCCTCAGTATACATAGAGAGTAGTACTAACCCATCCCATCTCTGCATATTCAGAGAGTACTACTAACCCCATTCCACCTCTGCACATATAGAGAGTACTACTAACCCCATCCCACCTCAGCATATATTGAGAGTACTACTAACCCCTTCCCACCTCTGCATATATAGAGAGTACTACTAACCCCATCCCACCACTGCATATATAGAGAGTACTACTAAACTCCTCCCACCTCTGCATATAGAGAGTACTACTAACCCCATGCCACCTCTGCATATATAGAGAGTACTACTAACCCCTTCCCACCTCTGCATATATAGAGAGTACTACTAACCCATCCCCTCTGCATATATAGAGAGTACTACTAACCCCATCCAACATCTGCATATAGAGAGTACTACTAATCCCATCCCACCGCTGCATATATAGAGAGTATTACTAACCCCAGCACACCTCTGCATATATAGAGAGTACTACTAACCCCATCCCACCTCTGCATATAGAGAGTACTACTAACCATCCCACCTCTGCATATATCGAGAGTACTGCTAACCCATCCCACCTCTGTATATAGAGTATTACTAACCACATCCGACCTCTGCATATATAGAGAGTACTACTAACCCCATCCCCCCTCAGTATATATATATAGAGTACTACTAACCACATCCCACCTCTGCATATAGAGAGTACTACTAACCCCATCCCACCTCTGCATAAACAGAGAGTACTACTAACCCCATTCCACCTCTGCTCATATAGAGAGTACTACTAACCGCATCCCACCTCTGCATATATAGAGTACAACTAACCCCATCCCACCTCTGCATATATAGAGAGTACTTCTAACCTCCTCCCACGATTGCAAATATAGAGAGTAAAACTAACCCCCTCCCACCTCTGCATATAGAGAGTACTACTAACCCCATCCCACCTCTGCATATAGAGAGTACTACTAACCCCATCCCACCTCTGCATATATAGAGACTACTACTAACCCATTCCACCTCTGCATATATAGAGTACTAGTAACCCTATCCCACCTCTGCATATATAGAGAGTACTACTAACCCCATCCAACCTGGCATATATAGAGAGTACTACTAACCCGATCCCACCTCTGCATATATAGAGTACTACTAACCACATCCCACCTCTGCATATAGAGAGTACTACTAACCCCATCTCACCACTGCATATATAGAGAGTACTACTAACCCCATCCCACCTCTGCATATATACAGAGTACTACAAACCCCATCACACCTCTGCATATAGAGAGTACTACAAACACCACCTCACCTCTGTATATATATAGAGTATCACTAACCCCATCCCACCTCTGCATATATAGTAAGTACTACTAACCCCATCCCACCTCTGCATAAATAGAGAGTAGTACTTACCCCATCCCACCTCTGCATATATAGAGAGAACTACTAATCCCATCCCACCTCTGCAAATAGAGTATTACTAACCCCATCCCACCTCTGCATATAGATAGTACTACTAACCCCATCCCACTCTGCATATATAGAGAGTACTACTAACCCCATCCCACCTCTGCATACAGAGAGTACTACTAACCCCATCCCACCTCTGCATATATAGAGTGTACTACTAACCCCATCCCACCTCTGCATATATAGAGAGTACTACTAACCCCATCACACCTCTGCATATATAGAGTACTACTAACCTCATCAAACCTCTGCATATATAGAGAGTACTACTAACCCCATCCCACCTCTGCAAATAGAGTATTACTAACGACATCCCACCTCTGCATATATAGAGAGTACTACTAACCCCATCCCCTCTGCATATATAGAGAGTACTAATAACCCCATTCCACCTCTGCATATAGAGAGTACTACTAACCTCATCCCACCTCTGCATATATAGAGAGTACTACTAACCCCATCCCACCTCTGAATATAGAGTATTAGTAAAGCAATCCCACTTCTGCATATATAGAGAGTACTTCTAACCCCAACCCCCTCTGCATATATAGAGAGTACTACTAACACCATCCCACCTCTGCATATAGAGAGTACTAATAACCTCATCACACCTCTGCATATAGAGAGAGTACTACTAACCCCATCCCACCTCTGCAATAGAGTATTACTAACGCCATCCCACCTCTGCAAATATAGAGAGTACTACTAAACCCATCCCCACTCTGCATATAGAGAGAGTACTACTAACCCCATCCCACCGCTGCATATATAGAGAGTACTACTAACCCCAGCCCACCTCTGCATTTATAGAGAGTACTACTAACCCCATCCCACCTCTGCATATAGAGAGTACTTCTAACCTCATCCCACCTCTGCATACAGTGGCGTGAAAAAGTATTTGCCCCCTTCCTGATTTTCTCTATTATTGCATATTTGTCACACTGGATGTTTTCAGGTCTTTAGACAAAATATAATATTAGATAAAGGGAACCTGAGTGGACAAATAACACTTTTTTTTTTTACTTATTTCATTTATTTAATGAAAAAGTTAACCAACACCAACTGGCACTGTGTGAAAAGTAATTGCCCCTAGTTAAATCAACCCAATTAAAGGGATAATTAGAGTCAGTTGATTGAACACAGCCAGGCTTGATTACAGCCAGCCCTGCTCAATATAAACCTCACTTATTTTGGCCCTACCATCAGAGTCACATTGCCAGCACAAAGATTCAACAAGCACATTATGCCATGATCAAAGGAAGTCTCTGAAAAGATCAGAAAACATTTTGTTGCCCTCATCAGGCTGGAAAAGGGTTACAAAGTTATTTCTAAGGCTCTGGAACTCATCGAACCACAGTGAGAGCTATAATCTCCAAATGGAGAACACTTGGAACAGTAGTGAACCTTCCCAGGAGGGGCGTCCTGCCAAAATTACTCCAAGGGCGCAGTAAATCATCCAAGAAGTCTCAAAGGATCCTAAACAACATCCAAAGAACTGCAGGCTTTCTTGCCTCAGCTAAGGTCAGAGTTCATGACCCACAATCAGAAAGAGACTGGCAAAATGGGCTCATGTGAGAGTAGTAAAGTGAAACCATCATCAACTAAGAAGAACATAATGCTCGTATCTCATTTCCAAGAAGCACCTGGATGATCCACAAGCCTTTGGGAAAATGTTCTATGGACAGATGAGTCCAAAGTGGAACTTTTGACAACATGGATCCCTATAATGTCTCATGTAAAGCAAACACAGCATTCCAAAGTAAGAACAACCATACCAACAGTCAAACATGGTGGTGGTAGTGTGATGGTGGGGGATGCTTTGCTGCCCATGGACCTGGATGACTTTGCATAATTAAAGGAATCCATGAATTCTGCTCTGTACCAGAAAAATTTTAAGGAGAATGTCCAGTCATCCTTCCGTCAGCTGAAGCTGAAGCGAAGTTGGTCATGCAGCAAGACAATGATCCAAAACACAAAAGCAAGTCCACATCAGAATGGTGAAAGAAGTAAAATTAAAGTTTTGGAGTGGTCTAGTCAAAGTCCAGAGTAAACCCTAATAGAGATGCTGTGGCAGGACTCTGAAACGAGCAGTTCATGCTTCGAAACCTACCAAATGTTACTGAATTAAAGCAGTTCTCATGAGGAAGAGTGGTTAAAATCTCCACAGCGATGTGAAAGACTGATATTGAATTATAGGAAGTGTTTGGTTGCAGTCATTGCAGCTAAATGTGTATAACCAGTTATTAAGTGTAAGGGGGCAATTACTTTTTCACACAGTGCCAATTGGTGTTGGTTAACTTTTTTTCATTAAATAAGTGAAATAAAAAAAAAAAACAAGCGTTATTTGTTCACTCAGGTTCCCTTTATCTAATATTACATTTTGTCTAAAGACCTGAAAACATCCAGTGTGACAAATATGCAATAATAGAGAAAATCAGGAAGGGGGCAAATACTTTTTCACACCACTGTATATACAGAGTACTACTAACCCCATCCCACTTCTGCATATAGAGTAATACTAACCCCATCCGACCTCTGCATATATAGAGAGTACTACTAACCCCATTCCACCTCAGCACATATAGAGAGTACTACTAACCATATCCCACCTCTGCATATAGAGAGTACTACTAACCCCATCCCACCTCTGCTTATACAGAGAGTACTACTAACCCCATTCCACCTCTGCACATATAGAGTACTAATAACCCAATCCCACCTCTGCATATAGAGAGTACTACTAACCCCATCCCACCTCTGCATATATAGAGACTACTACTAACCCATTCCACCTCTGCATATATAGAGTACTAATAACCCCATCCAACAATGCGTATATAGAGAGTACTACTAACCCGATCCCACCTCTGCATATATAGGGTACTACTAACCACATCCCACCTCTCCATATAGAGAATACTACTAACCCCATCTCACCTCTGCATATATAGAGAGTACTACTAACCCCATCCCACCTCTGCATATATACAGAGTACTACAAACCTCATCCCACCTCTGCATATATATAGAGTACTACTAGCCCCATTCCACCTCTGCATATATAGAGTATTATTAACCCCATTCCACCTGGCATAAATAGAGAGTACTACTAACCCCAACCAACCTCTGCATATAGAGAGTGCTACTAACCCCAAGCAACCTCTGCATATATAGAGAGTACTACTAACCCCTTCCCACCTCTGCATATATAGAGAGAACTACTAACCCCATCCCACCTCTGCCTATATAGAGAGTACTACTAACCCCATCCCATCTCTGCATATATAGAGAGTACTACTAACCCCTTCCCACATCTGCTTATAGAGAGTACTACTAACCCCATCCCACCTCTGAATATATTTGAGAGTACTACTAACCCCATCCCACCTCTGCATATAGAGAGTATTACTAACCTCATCCCACCTCTGCATATATCGAGAGTACTGCTAACCCCTTCCCACCTCTGCATATATAGAGAGTACTACTAACCCCATCCCCCCTCTGCATTTATAGAGAGTACTACTAACCCCATCCCACATCTGCATTTAGAGAGCACTACTAATCCCACCCCACCGCTGCATATATAGAGAGTACTACTAACCCCAGCCCACCTCTGCATATATAGAGTACTACTAACCCCATCCCACCTCTGCATATAGAGAGTACTACTAACCTCATCCCACCTCTGCATATATCGAGAGTACTGCTAACCCATCCCACTCCTCTGCATATAGAGTATTACATCACATAAGGTCCCCTCATGTATTTCTCATTTATGCAGTAGGCTAGGACCTTATGATAGATATTTTTTTTTTTGCTTTTTGCCTTTTGGGCATAAAATTATTTCTAAAGTCTGTTATTTTTTGAACTAGTGTTGCATGTGCTTTTCCCCATCCTGATTGCTATAATCACTGCCATGAAAGTGAAGTCAGGATGACAAACGAGACACTGTGATGTGGTAACTCATTAGTGCCGCAGAACTTCCGAAGAAATTACAAACCACCACCGCAGAAGTTCTGTGGCAAATGGTAGTCTTGCCGAAGAAGTTGGTCCCAATGTGCCACAAAAAAGTGGGGGCCTTGTGGGAGGCAATCCCTTTTGTCATGCAGAAAACCTGTGACACTGCACTTCATCCTGGAGGGCTTCACTGTATATATGAATTTTTGTATTATAATGGTGTAGTGCTTTTCGAAGGTCTTCACACCCCCTACAGCCTTACTAATAGTGACCATTTTAGGTACCTACAACTTATATATTTACTCATAAACATAAGGAATACACTAAACATCCTCATCTGGCCCCTTTCTTGAGTGCCATGATTGTGGATTTTCATAATGATCTCCTGTGGGGACATACTATCGGTAACGTCTATAGGAGATTACAGAAATTCAGTATAGAATCTACTCGATCCATCCTGGACAAATGGAATCATGAACTTTCAGACATGGATAAAGTATGCTCTCCCAGCACTGAAGATTAACTCTTCAGCTCTTTAGCGAGAATTGGAAATGCCAATCCCATTATTTCTGCACCCCAGCCAAACATGCACATTTTCTACCATAGCCTTTTGGTACCTGCTAGCGACAATGTGGGTATAACCCAATGGACCAGGTGCACATTTTCTATTTCTGCCCAGTTCTTGCTCCCTACTGGGCATCGATACATGAACAACACGACAAGCATACGGGGCCTCCATTACTCATTACAGCGACCTTTATTCTGATGTTTAACCCCCTACCCTCTGCCATTTATCTTGGAAATCCCTCCTTTGGACTTATATTTTAGCAGCTAAGAAAGTGATTACTCGCTACTGGATGAAAGTAGATATACCTACCTTAGGGGCTTGGTGTCATTTTATGACAGAAATATACTCTATGGAAACATTTTCTGCCACTCATTGCAATACTTTAGAGACAATTGCCATGAGATGGCAGGCCTGGGTGCTTTACTATGCTACTGTAGTTGAACACTGGCTCCCTTGATTCTATCCCTTTTTGACTAATCTCTGAGTCCTGTGAGAGACAGGTTCTTTTCAACTTTTTGGACATAACCCTTTACAGAATTTGGTATGGAGGTGCCCTGTGTCAGAGCACTGCCCGCCACTTCCCACTTTTTGATTTTTTATGCAACTTGAATAGCCTAATTCGTCTCTTGATATTTTCACTTTCACTTCCATATAGCTGGTAAGAGACAAACTCCAGAAAGCTGGTAAGAGACAATCCGAACTTTATTTTACTACTGTCTGTACACCTGACTACACGACTGCATTTGTGTATTGTTTTTTAATAGGCTCTGTGTGTCAATAAACCTTAAATATAAAGAAAATTTCAGGGGGCTGTCTGATGGGCTGTGGAAGTGGCAGGCCTTCTGGTTCCTGTGCTTCCTTGAGGCTGCAGATTGAGGTGCACAGGGCACAGTTCATCTGACATCAATACATAGGGCCTCTGCCACACATGTGTACAGAGGTGCAGGTTCCTATACAAAGAGGGCAGCTGTTTTCACAATATGGTACCCTGGCATGTGCAGATAGCCCTGCAGCTTTCATTCCCGCTTAGGGTGGGGAGAATGTCAGTGTGTTGGATTTAGTATTACAACCTCAGGAGGTGGAATTGGGGAGGAGAAAGTTAATGGGGGGATTTACTATTACAAACTTGGAGACAGAACTCAAGGGGAAGAAAGTCAGTGAGGGTGGGGATTTACTATTACAACCTTGGGGGATGGAACTTGGGGAGAAACTCATGGGGGGGTGATGTACTTTTAGACACTCTGGGAAGGTGATAGTCGGGGAAATAACATCCTGATGCCATTTTATCCCGGTCGTTGCTTTTCCCAATGTTACTTTCACTGTGCTTTTTGGCAGTGTGATTATTGCAGCATGAAATTGACCGGATACTATATATTGTTTTAAGTTTGACAGTAAATTTTCAAGATAGTCGTTTTATGACTCCACTTATAAATATGACATGTAGCATCAATAGTAAATTAGTTGAAACATCATTTCACACCAGAGGTGTTTGCATGCATCTCTCTGGACTGCGGGATGAGGTAGCCAGACTCAGAGTGGAAGTAAACTGGGTCAGGAGTACCATCACCCCTATCCAGAGACCACCCAGTCCAATGCAACTGCCTCAAAGGATGCCGAGAACGAGGAGCACTTGGATGACACTGGGCTCAGGGAGGGTTAGAGTGGTCAGGCAGAGGCACATCCCAGATCCTATTCCACTCAAGAACTCATATGCCACACTGGCAAATGAGGAAAACCAAATAGAGGTACCCAGAGAAGTGGAAGGAAAGGATGTGGAGGTTAGCCAAGGAGGTGACCTCAGCAGGGGCAGTGGACCCAGAGGAGGGAGGAAGTGAATCCTGGTGGGGACTCCATCATAAGAGGAATCCAGCTAGGAACACAGGGAGGGAGGACAGGGAGGTGAGGTGCTTACCAGGTGCCACGGCATGAGAGATGGAAGGAAGATCCTGGGGATCACTGGGAGAGAGTCAAGATGGGAGGGTGAGCTGGGATGTCATTATCCACCTAGGTACTAATGACCTGGCAAATGGGGAGCCAAAGGAAGTTCAGGAAGAGTTTAGGAACTGGGAGGGGTCTCAAGCAAGTAGCTACTCTGTCACTTTCTCAGAAGTACTTCCCAAGTAGAGGCAAGGGAGAGCATAGGGAGTGCATGCACCAGGAACTTAACTCATGGTTGAAGAACTGGTGCTGTGAGAAGGTTTGGATTCTTTGGTGACAGGGACCCACCTGGAGGATGGAGGTTTGTTCAAGCTCAGACGGCCTGCATCCATCCCGTGAGGGGAATCCAAGACCAATGATAAGTTTAAATGCTACATTGACAAGCATTTAAACTAGCAAAAGAGGGGTGGCAAGTCAGCAAGGAGGGTACCCATTGCTCACCCCCCACAGCTAGCAGTGGAACCCAGTGAACCAGAGGAGGGCTATCTCTGCAAAGCAGTGTGCAAAAGATGGAGACTAGTGCCCAAGAGGTGATAGTAGAAAAGGGCAAAATCCAGCAGAAGGCAGACAGCAAGGAGAACCAGGATAAAGGACAACCAGGGAAGGGGCTGAGTAGAACAGTGAAACAGTCTAGGAGGTCAAATCATGGAAGCTATGTGTGCAAATGCCAGGAGCCTTAGCAACAAGATGGAAGATCTGGAGGCTGTCATGGTGCAGTCAGACCTGGACATTGTGGCCATCATTGAAACCTGGTGTAATGATAACCACGACTGGGAGATGGCCATAACCTAGCAACATATTCAGAAGAGACAGAGCAGGCAGGAAGGGAGGAGGCATGGCACTGTATGTGAAAAATGACAGAGGCCACAGAGTTCCAGGAGGAACAAAATGGGGAGAGATACTGTGGGTTAAGCTGGAAAGGAAAATGGGGACAGCCATCTGCACAGGTGTGGTCTATAGACCACCAACCCAGGAGGAAGAAACAGATAGGGAGCTGATGCTAGCCATCCAAAGGATGGCAGACAAGGGTGAGGTAGTACTGGTTGGAGACTTCAATATTCCAGACGAGGACTGGAGCAGCCCAGCAGCAGCATCAACTAGGAGCAGATTTATCCTGGACTCCCTTCAGGGCGCCTTCCTCAAGCAACTGGTCATGGAACCAACTCGACAGAAGGCAATACTGGACCTTGTGCTCACAAACAGGGACAGTGTGATGGGGATAGTGGGGAGCACCTGGGAACAGTGACCACCAGTCATTGTGGTTTGAAATCACAGAAAGAGCAGAACCAAACCACACAAAAAGCACGTATCCTGGATTTTAGGGGGCAGACTTTGGGAAATTGGGAGATACTTGAAAGAGGCATTAACGGGGATGGGACAGGAATCAGGGGTTGAGGAACAGTGACAGTATTTAAAATGGGGATTACAAGAACAACAGAATTATGCATTAAGCAGGTTAGCAAGAGGAAAGGAAGAGGAGACCATTATGGTTTTCCAAAGAGGTATAAAGAAAGTGAAAGCCAAAAAGACTGCATTCAGGCAATACAAAAGACAGGCAGAAGGGATAGGGAGAAGTACCAGGAGAAGCAAAGGGAGGCTGGAGGTCAGTAAGGGAAGCCAAAGCTCAGACAGAAGAACACATTGCAAAATCAGTGGGTAGAGGGGACAAAACCTTTTACAGGTACAGAAGTGAAAAAAGAAAGACAAAGGGAGGGATAGTGAGACTGAAGGGGGAGGATGGGGTCCGCGTGGAGGATGACAACAGTAAAGCTGACATACTGAACAGGTATTTCTGCTCAGTGAGTGATCACCTGGCAGTCTATTGTGTATGGGGATGTAATATACCAAAATTACCAACTAGATTTATATCATTTAGGAAATTTCCATTAGAAATTCCAGAGGATTTGTTGGAGGGTTTAAAAAACATAGATTGGACTTACCTGGATGCAATCCCTGAAGTAAACTGTGCATAGGTTATTTTAATATAACCTTGGCTGAGTTACAGAATAAGTTTTTTCCTTTAAAGACTCGAAGGATTAGAGGTATAGTAAATAGATGGATTACACCAGAGTTATTTAAATGTATGAGGGGAGAGATTTTGCTTGGAGGCAGTACAAGGAGTTAGGAATAGACCAAAGTTTTAATAATTATCCGCGTTTGTGCAATCTTTGTAAGGACAAAATAAGATTATGTAAATCAGAGTTCTATCGGACAAAACTGCAGAATAATCTGAATAATCCAAAGCAATTTTGGTCTGCTATTAAGGAGTAGACTGCACCTAAGGCTAGTGTTGTACCAAATCAGATGAATGTGGGTGGGAACCTAACATCTGATTGTCTATAATTACTGAAGCCTTTGGCCCAGATATTCAAAAGAGTTGAGCCATGTGCAATAGGGTTGCGCCTGCGCAAGTCCGAAATTGCGCCATTTTGCGATATTCAGCAGGAGGCAGTTACGCTCCCAAAATCATGCTGAGCAACAGTACAATGATAATGAAAGCATGCGCAACTGAAGGGGGAGGAACCATGCATAAATGGCGCAGTACGATATTGAACAACTTGCACCATGCGCAATAGGGGAGCAAGCGGAAGTTGCGCCATAGTGGAATTGAGCCAAAATAAAAAGGAACAAGGGAAAGGTGCAAGAACGCTACAGGGAAGCCACATGAGGCAGAACTCTAGCCACACAGACAGGGCAGGAGGGACACACAGGGCAGGCCAAGAAAAGGGCACCCTGAACACACAAGCACAGGGAAGGTGTAGGGAACCACAGCCAGTGCAGAAGGGGGAAGTGCCACACAGCACAGAGGCCACCACAGGCAGGTGTTCCCGGTGCAGGGGAAGTAGCAGGGAGGACAGCAGGGGGAATACAGTAACAGCTGCCGGAGGGGGTGAACACAAGCTAGGGACATGGCCAGTGTCACCTTCCAGATGGAGGCCATTATGAGAGGGGTGAGAAGGCGGGTGGCAGGGGGGCATGGCCGTGGAAGGCCCCGTCGGTGGTATGCCCCCAACAGGCAGTACTGAGCCCGCACCAGCTTCGAGCAGTACACTGATACTGAGATTGTGGGCCAGTACACCTGAATAGGGCACCTGAGGCGGCTCTGTGAGCTGTGCAGTGATGTAATGCAGACATCCACAGACAGAGCCATGCCCTGTCAGTGGAGACTAAAGTAACAGCCTGCATGTGCTTGCTCACAGGGTGCCTTCCAGAGACCAACTGGGACACCAGGCATAACCCAGTCGGCCACATCACACCACCACCCACCCCTCAGCGCACTGCTGCCACATGCCGCAGAGCATCCATTTCAGCACAACGGCAGAGCGCACAGCAAACATACAGGAGTTCCACAGGGTAGCACGTATGCCTGGTGTGCTTAGGGCAATAGACTGCTACATGTATCGCACACACCTGGCCCGAGCGGGGCCGCGACATCAATCAGCAAGGGCTATGCCAACATCAACTGTCAGGTGATGGCGCGATGCCAGGGGTGCATAATCAATGTCTGTGCCACGCACCCTGAGGAGCACATGATGCCTTCATCTGGCACCAGTCGGCACTGTGCCACAGATTCAAGAGTGGGAACATCCCCACTGGCCACCTAGTGGGTGAGTATGCAAACCACATGGACAATCATAGGGCCTGGGGGAGCATGGCCAGAGGTGACATGGGTAGTGGCCTAAATGGCCCGGGGCAGGGCGATGCTGATCACCAAACTAATCTCCACCCTCTACACACAGGTGACTAGTCCTGGGCTGCTCACACCCTACGGGCGACCCATGCCCTAAATGCAACAAGCGCAACAATGAGGCACTACGGCACCACATGCAACGCCATCGAGCGGGTGTTCGGGATGCTGGAAGGCACGCCTCCATTGTCTGGACACCCGCGGTGCCCTACAGTACCTCAAAGGCCTGCAGGTTATTCCTGGCCTGTTGCATCCTACACAACATGGCCAATGAAAGTGGGATAGCTGTACAGGTCGAAGAGAGGGACAGCAATGGGGACGATGAGGACACCGGTGATGATGGTGATGGGCAGCCCCCCCTTGGGCGACGGGACCCCCGACTGATCCGGCTGGCACAGCTGCACCGGGACACCATCATGGAGGAGCACTTCAGCCAACCCAGGTAAGTCATGGAGCCATGTGCAACCACCAGTGGCTAAGGCACAACCCACAAACACGCATGGACACACACCAGGGATGCATGCCATCAAGGGACGAGGCAGGGCACAGAAGCACCAACAACCAGAGATGGGTGAGGATTAACATGCCACGTGGACGGACACACACACACACACACAATGCACCAAACGTGCACAGAAGGTAGGAGGCACACCGACCCAGAACGCCAACCCTAGCCACACACATGTCCACAGGCCACCATGCCCACTGCCTGTCCGTGTGCATGTGTCAGATGCTGAGCACCATTGTACATTGGTGTACAGCACAATTCAGGCATCATCATGTACACACAACTGCGGACAGCAGCCGGGAGGGTGTGCAGGTGGACTGTGTGTCCGCGTGCACAGCGGGGTACCCACCTATGCACTGCCCACTGAAAGACACAATGCACACAGGGCAGCACCAGACAGTAGCCACACTGGGACACAGGTCAGTCATGCGACACAGTGCCCCGGCCACCACGGATGTGTGGGTGGCCCTGCCAAGACCCTCCAGCACTGACAGGCTGACCACTGGCCTCATGGGGTGGCACCGATGGTCCCCCAGGGTTTCCACTGCATGAGGGGTCTGCAGCATACACAGACATGCCTGCGCCAGGTGTGCTCGGAATGCCCACAGCTGAACCCGGTGTCGACAAGGAGGGTGTCGCGTGACGCCGGGAATGGGGGGTGGACATTGCACTGCGTGGTGTCTGCGCTGCATGGGCAAATAACTGTCTGCCCCCTGTGGCCATGGCAGCTGTGATTGCATGTGTCAGCCTGTCAATGGCAGCGATCACATCTTCCCGCATCCGGTCCATCCCTGCCAGGAGCAGAGCATTTTCTCTGCTGCATGCTCCTCTGCCCACTCCAGAGCCACACTCAGTGCATCCACTGATGTCAAGCCGCGTCAGCTGCTGGACTGGTGCTTGCAGAGGTGGGTGTGCTGCCGTCCAAGAGGTCATCTGCCTCCTCAGTATCCTGTCCCTCAGTGTGCATGGCCCTGATGCTCAGCACCCTTGAGGGTGGGCGCTGTGCACCAGGACCAGGTCTGGGCATGTCCACAGGCTGTGCACAGACGCCCGCTGAACCTCGTACCCCAAGCCCATTGGCTGACTGCTGATGCTGCCCTTTTGGCTGCCGGCTTCCCAGAGAGCTCAGTGGTGCTGTTGCGTGTTGCAACAGTCCCATCTCGCTCTGAAAACACCAGTGCTGCCCCACCGGTGCTGACTGCACAGGCTGAGACTATGCTGACACGCAGGCCTCCATGGCAGCACCACCCACAGCCATGGGCACGATGTGTCCTGCTGTGAGTCATCCCGTGAACACACATGTCACTGCCCATGATGTTAGCGACATCATAATCGGTGACGGACTCTGCACCAGCCCAGTCACAGGATGCCGGGCATCCGTGATGCCGGCATGCTGGGACACAGGCAGGGCTTCCTCCGGCACTCAGTTACAACCAGCATCAGTGGACAGCCAGGCGGCCCCACTGCGACTGAGCCACGATACCTGTGGAGGTGGATGGGCCTCCTCCATCTCCAGCTGACTGTCCTCAGTGGACAGACCCACCAACACTGACCCATGCAGATGCTCAGGATCTGTAAGGGAAAGCAAAGTCGCATTACTGCATGTGACCTACCCTGCCCCATAGACAGACCACGACTTACCATGCGGTTATGGGCCACCACCCATCTGGAAGCCTACCACCCAGAACACCCTCAATGGCACTGTGCTGCATGCATCGCTAGCTCTCCTCCTGTGGGGTCAGCTGTACCACCTCCCGCTCTCCCCACCGGTGCAGCTCATGGTGCTGATGGCAGCCACCTTCTCCTTTATCCTCCTCCTGTCCATGTCCAACTTTTCACACCCCTGCATGGAGCGCCAGGCTGCCATGCACGCTCACAGCACATGCCAGCTCCTCCCATGCAGCAGCATGGGCTTGAGTGCTTCCTGCCATCCGCTGAGAAGCTTCTGATCCAGGTAGGCCTCAAACAGGCTTCGGTCTCAGCCTTGCTAAAGTTAGGTCCTCCTCCTCCCACCACTGTGTCCTCCTCTCCCACAACTTGCTCGGTCATTATGTAGCCTGTAAGAATGGCAGTTGTTACCTGTGATTGTGCAGTCCCATGCATGTCCCTAAATCCACAGTCCACACTCCCAAACAGCATGCAACTCACCAATAGACTGCAGTAACCGACTATGGCCACTGCAGCCCAATGTCACACTTTTATAGTGCAACCCATGCAAATGAGGTGAGGCACAACTTTAAGTGGATGCAAATTGCAGTGCTGCACCATTGAATGGCTGATTAGATGATTTGCATATGACGGCTGAATATCGCGCTGTTGCGCTTTGCGAAATTGTGTTGAACGTGCTGAGCCAATGGTGCAGTTCTGTGACATGCATAGTACACACCTCACTGTGCATGCCCGGGTTGGTGCGCATGGTGTCTGCTGCACTGATGACATCACTGTGCATGGTAGACAATGCAGGGCACGGCCACCATTGTGCCAGTGGCGCTATAGCAATGGTCACTACATGGCACTGTGGCATTGGGCCATCATAGGCACACTGGGCCAACTGCGCGGTAGGCCGATAATGGCAGTGGCACACAGGCAGCCAATCGTACTACATGCATTGGGTTCCAATGGCACTGTGCATGTCCATGCGCCAGAGACCCTTGACCCTGTGCCCGACATTTGCCCCCTAGGAGCCATGCATCAGGCATGGGTGCACCTGTATCGCGCTGTTCGGTGACAGCGTGATAGGGAATAGCGCCACTGCACAAGTATCTGCACGCGGGGGGAGCCACGCCAGAGCACCATTGCCAAATTGAGCAGAGAGTACAGCACGCAGGAGGCAGCTCAGTGGTCAGCAATAGAGCTGGCCAACCTTGTGGCCACTGTGGAGCCACCATGGGCCACTGTTGGGGAGGCGCCCTGGACAGGTCCAGGACCCAGGTGTGGGAGGAGGTGGCCACTGCACTTGAGGAGGCAACAGGATGGGGGAGGAGCACTGAGCAGTGCCGCCACAGAGTGACGGACCTGCGGTGGAGGGAGCCGGAGCTGCTAGCATGCCTGCGGGCATTTGCCAGGAGGGGCACAGTGCCACAGCCAGGTAGAGGTTACGTCAACACCTTTTATCTTCCATATGGGTAACACTGTTGTATGTGTCCAGCACATGGGAGGGACCATCTGGGGTTGGTTGTGGTGGTGTTATCAGGATGTGGGGTGGGTGGGTCTGGCTGGGTGGGAGGGCACACACCTGG
Source organism: Neoceratodus forsteri (assembly GCA_016271365.2). Taxonomy (NCBI): domain Eukaryota; kingdom Metazoa; phylum Chordata; order Ceratodontiformes; family Ceratodontidae; genus Neoceratodus; species Neoceratodus forsteri. The sequence continues at coordinate 8,236,122 of CM028129.1, forward strand.
GGGCAGGGGACTTTGCTACAGGATTGTACTGATGTTCCTCTCCATGTTTGCACCACAGGCCCGAGACGCGCCATGCCCGTGATCTTCGGTGGCAGGAGGAGCAGAGTGCAGCAAGGTGGGGCAAGGGCCCTCACCTCCCACTGGACCGGCCCGATGAAGGTGAGTGCCATACCTCCATGATTACTATTGCATGCTGTGTAACAGGGTGGGCAGCGGGGCATGGCCACCATCCATCGACACACCTGCCATGCACGTGACTTGTTACAGTCAACACTGTCCAGTGGCAATGCATGTCTGGGAGTGTGTCAATGGTGGTCCATGCATGCACCGGGTACATGGTTGTGCCACTGCCTTTGCTCACATAGCCGTGTCACTAGGACGGCCATGGTGGTGCTGTGCGTGACAGCTGGTCCGTGTGTGCAGTGTTCCGGCATGGCTGTATGCTTCTGGGTGGGCAGATCATGTGGACGTGATCACTACGGGTGGTCACACACCATCACAGAGGTATGTCCCACGGCCGTATGCCATGCACAGTGGGCGGGCTGTATGGGGATGTGCATTCACACCTATTGACTGTGCTCCCTTGTCCTAGGTACACGCCATCTCTGGGAAATAAGGAGGCACTGCGGGAGATACTCCAGGTGGTGAGGGCTTTGCTGGACATCCTCCACAGGATTGACAAACACAGGGTCCCTGGGAGGCACAGAGTCTGACAGGTCTGAGTGGGGCAAGGCGCCCCTAGGGGTCCCTCAGTCCTGTGAGCCCCTCCCCCTGACCCACCCTCACACCTCCTTTCCCATCCCATTTGTCCACCCTGCCCCCTACCCACCCCATCTTGTTTGTGGCCCACCCCCAACCTTGTATATATTTTGGTACATAGTATTGTAAATAGTTGAATTTTATATGTTTGTTCAATACAGTTATTTTGATATGAATACTGTGGTGGTCTCCTGATTTGCAGCGGCTATAGGTGCTCAGCTGCAGTGGTGTGCAGGGGTGGTGCAGTCATGGGTATGTGTGTGTGCCCATGTGGAGGTGACTATGGTGTTAGGGTAGCTATCAGTCAGTGTCTGTGGTGTGTGTGTTGTGCCCTGTGCACTGGATGACTGTGTGCAGTGGTCCATGGTGGGTGCTCTGTGTCCATGGCACACCTATCAGCCCGTCCATGGCCTGTGTAGCTGACACACATCATGTCTGTGACCTGCATGGTCCACTGGCATGTCAGTGGTGGCAGTCCCTGCAGGGCAGCCACTGTACCCGTCACATTGCTGGGTTGCCTCCTGTCACTGGTGTGGTGCATGTCTGCCTTGGGTGACACTGTGGCCTCCACAGTTGTTGTCCCACCTCCATGCTGTGCCTTGTGTGTGTTGCAGGGGATGTGCACCACTGTCTGTGACTTGTGCTCCGGGCGAATTATGGTGGTGTACTGGTCCACAGTGCCTGAGAAGGGTGGCTGGCACTCCAGTGCCATGGAGGACTGTGGGTTGTGTGTTACAGGTTTACATGGGCCCACACTGGGGGCTTGGTTGCCCCACCACTGCGTCCCTGTGTTGTTGTGCCCTTGAGTACGGGTGTGTGTCTGTCCATGCACAGTGTGGCATCCGGTGTGGTGCATGCTTCCACGCACCACTGTGGGTGTCTGTGCTGGCTGTTGTGGCCAGTGGTGGGTCGGGGAGTGTCATTGGAATACTGTGCAGGGTGCTGTACCACTGGTGGTGGTGTCCAGGGCAAGCCCTGTCCCGTGTGGGGTACCTCATGTGCCGATGCATGGTTGGTCTCTCAGCAGTACCTCGGGGGGACTGTGCATGGTAGCACTGTGTCTGCCGTTGTTGCATTGCTGTGTGCTGCCACCCACTGATGGGTGCTCATGGTGGGGCTGACTTGCATAGTTCTGTGGTGCACAGGGTTGCATTGTCACAGTGGGGGTGGTGGCATACATGGGGTTTCCTGCAGTGGTGGTCACTGCTCATGGGGGGGTGTCTGGGAGTCATGGTGCAGGGTGTGCTTTGCATTGGGGGATGGTGTGGCACGGGGTGGTCAGCCCTCCTTGTGTGCCAGTCACAGCTTGCCGGGAGGTGTGATGGGGCACCATAGCCTGGCTGTGGGTTGTTTGCTTGTCTCCATGGGTCAGTGGTTATTCCAGCCCTTCCCCAGTTGTGCAGTGCATGGGGTGTGGGGGGGATGATATCTGTTCTGCTGTGTGTTCCTGTGCCCATTTGTGGCATGGGTGGTGGGCCCCTACCTCCCTGGTTGTGCAGTCGCATTTCTGTGCTGCTGGGGGGCATCCCTGGTTGCGCTATGGTGCCTCTGGACTGCTCAGCTGCACATCCCTAGTTGCACTATGGCATAGGTGGTGCGATATTCAGTCGTCGGCTGTAGGCGCAGTTTGGCCTGCTCCATTTTTGAATATCGTGTCTCTTGCACATGGGCGTAATGGACTTGTGCCTGCTTCTGCTATTGCGCACTTTTTGGGCGCAGTTTGAATATCTGGGCCTTTATGACTAAATTTACAGATTTCACTACTTGTACAAATGGTTTCCTTTTCTTACACTCTCAGGGTCCCCTGTGTTTGAAGGAAAGTTGTTTTTGTTTTTATTTTCATCAAATTAGGCCTAGTAAAGTATTGAGATTATTAAAAAACTATTTTCTAAAAAAAAGCTATGGGCTTGGAGAGCTCGATGTCAGGTTTCTAAAGCTTGCAGCTGATTATATTTTTGTTCCATTAACTAAAATTTATAAGTTATCCTTGATCACGGGTGAATTTCCATCTTCTTGGAAAAGTACCATCATAAAACCTGTGTATAAGGGTGGGTCAACAAATGAGTTCACTGGATATCACCCTGTCTCTCTCCTTCCTGTTTTGGGTAAAATGCTTGAAAAAATTGTAAATCATCAGATGGTGGAGTTTCTTGACTCTGTGGCCCTCCGATCCCCGGCGCAGCGTTGCTTTCATAAACATCATGGTACGGGTATGGCCTTGGCCAGGTTCAGGGATTTTGTGGGTAAAGCACTGGATAGCAGTAAGCTTGCTGGTGCAGTGTTCATGGACCTGTCCAGGGCCTTTGACCTGGTAGACCATTACTTGTTTCTCTGGGGTTGGAGGGCCTCAGAGTCAGGGGCTCTCCATTGAGATGGCTTGGTAGTTATTTAACCTAATGATCTTTGCAAGCTAGTTATCAGGGAGCTCTATCTAGGAGTAAAATTATGAAGGTGGGGGTACCCCAGGGCTCTATCCTGGGGCCCTACTTTTTTCTGTTAGTTGATAGCTTACCAAATTACCTGGTACGTACTGAGGTTTTGATATATGCAGATGATATTATTCTTTATACCAGTGCTACATCAGTTGATGATATAAAATTAAATTTGACTGTTGATTTTCATGCACTTGAATTGTGGTTACGCTCCTATCATCTTCTTTTAAATATAAGGAAAACAAAGAGTATGCTTTTTGGAACTAAGTATAGGCTGAGTAAGAGTGGTCCTCTTGAGATCATAAGCCATGAGGGTGTTATGTTAGAGCAGGTTTTCCAATTTAGGTACTGAGGACTAATTTTGGATCCTTGTTTATCCTGTACATTACATATTAAAACTGTTTGTAGGAATGTCAATCAAAGATTGGGGGCTTTGTTTAAGTTGCATGATCTGTTAACAAGGGAAGCCAGATGTGCAATAAGTCAGTATCCTATTGACAATGTTGAATTATAATTCATTTCTATTTGTCAATTTTGGCTAAGTCAGATGCCACTTTATTAACAACAACATTCCATGCTATATGTAGATTTGCAATAAAACTCCCATATAGAACACATCACTGTGATTTGTATTTAGCTACATCTTGGCTTCCCCCATGTTTAAATTCTCAATATAGTTTAAATTGCTTGGTTTATAATACCTTGACCTTGGGTACAGTTTCTCCTCTGTTTTCATTGTTAAATATTAGGATACCAAATAGGGAATTACGCTCCAATGCCTCTGTAATGTTAACTATTCCAAAGATAAAATCTAGATTAGGGCAGCAAGATTTTTCTTATTATGCTCCAGTATATCAGAATAATATTCCATGCACTTTACAACATATTGCAGGAAAAAATGCTTTTAAAGCATCAGTGAGGCAACATTTTTAAGTACTATGGTTTGTCATTGTTATTAATATATTGTTGTTAGTGTCTTATTATGATTATGTTTTGTCTGTTTGTAATTGTATTGTATATGTATTTATACTGTATTTACATTTTGACTGTAACTTTGATTATGGTCCCGGGTCACATTTGAAAAAGGACCTTGGCTCGTATTGTTTACCCGGTAAACAAAAGTTTAAATAAACCAAAATAAATAAAAGGGGTTACCAATGGCACGACTCCCCCAGCTGAGGATGTAAAATAAATAAGTAAAAAATAAAAAATGAAAAAAATAAAAGCCAAGATCCTTCCTAAACCACCCAATGGCAGCAGTGCCCAAATGCTAGCCATCAAAGTATTTCTTGTCCAGCAAGGGAAATCCCTCACTGTAAAGTCCATTTACATCCCATCACATGATCTGGTCTTCAGCTTTCAAATAATTCCAGACTATCTTGACAACCTTCCCCTCTGTACTGAGACAGTTATCATAGGAGACTTTAATGTGACCTGGATTGCCTCTGAAGCGAAGCCGTTCAGAGATGCTCTTGCTACAATTGACATTGCCCAGATGGTACCTTCTCCCACAGTCATCAATTACAGAATTGGCTATAGTTCCCTACCGGACTGGATCCTCACCACTCACCCTGCCAGAATCACCGATACCAGATCCCTACTGACTGGATCCTCACTGCTCACCCTACCAGAATCACTGATACCAGATTCCCACCGGACTGGATCCTCACTGCTCACCCTACCAGAATCACTGATACCAGATTCCTACCGGACTGGATCCTCACCGCTCACCCTACCAGAATCACCGATACCAGATCCCTACTGGACTGGATCCTCACCGCTCACCCTACCAGAATCACTGATACCAGATTCCTACGGACTGGATCCTCACCGCTCACCCTACCAGAATCACCGATACCAGATCCCTACCGGACTGGATCCTCACCGCTCACCCTACCAGAATCACCGATACCAGAGTCCTACCGGACTGGATCCTCACCACTCACCCTACCAGAATCACCTATACCAGATTCCTACCGGACTCTTTGAGGGATCATTCCCATGTCATCTACCAATGGACCAATAGAACACCCAGATCGAAACCTAAACTTTCCTACCTATGTGTCCTAAAAAAAGGAAGACTCCCTCAGCTCTTTGCCTCACTTGAATGGGTTGACTGATCACTGCTCGACCTGCATTGATTACACCTTAAACTACTTCAGTAAGCAGTTTAATGAACTTTGTGACAAATTCACACCCTCTAAGACGTCAAAGCAATGGGGTTCCTCTAACCCTTGGATCACCCTTACCCTAATATCCATGCTGAAAGACAGGGACAACCTTTGGCACTGCGCTCACATGACAGGTCACCATAATGACATACAGCACTACAGAGTCACCCCAAACCATTACAGTCAAGTGATCCTGAAGGCCAAACAAGATTACTACAAACAGGAACTTACGAACTCCTGGGGTAACAGAAAAAATTTCTGGGAAAACATTAAAAACCTCATGGGGAAACTGAATAAGTCTTCCCCATCAATACTTGAAGTTAAAGGTAGCATTATTCAGGACCCCAAATTAATTGCTGACACCTTCAATGTTTCCTTCACAGATCTCAGCGGTGTTCTCCCCCATGACTTCTTCGATGACTCTACCCTGTTGGACAACAAAGTCAAACCTCCTCCTCCTATGAACATATCTCCCTTCTAGTTTAGATGAGTAACCTTGGCTAAATCTAGAAAATACCTCTGGAGGATGTTAGGAAAATCGAGATATAGCAACGACACTCTGGATCTAAATCTCCTCTTCCTCTCTCTCTAGAAGCCATCTTATCCTCTCTTACCAAACTGCTAAACCTCTCACTCACCCTCAAACAGTTCCTGCAAATCTGGAAATCTGCTTTTGTTACACCTGTCCACAAAAGTGGTGAAAGGTCTCTCCATAAAAATTACTGCCCCTTCTCAATCCTCACCCAACTCTCTAAGTCACTCAAACGCATTGTGGTGGACCAACTGTCAGTTTACTTAATCAAATGTAATATTCAGTGCCCCCAACAGCATGGCTTTAGAGAAGCCAACAGCACTATCACTACCCTGCTTGAATTTACCACTCACATTCAGAAGGCCTTAGACTCAGGGAAAAATCCTTGGTGCAGTGTATGTAGATTTGACCAAGGCATTTGACACCATTAATCACCAGCTCCTGTTGGACTCCCTCCCCACTCTTGGCCTCTCCCCTGAGGTCTCCAACTGGTTTGCAAGCTACCTGACAGGTAGGTGCCAATGGGTTAAGATTGATGATTCCCTTCCTGATAGCCTCCCGGTGCTATCAGGGGTATCTTAAGGGTCCATCCTTGGGCCGCTGCTCTTTAGCCTGTTTATTAACTCCCTCCCATCAGCCTGCCACAACAACATGCTACTCTACACTGATAATGCAGTCCTGTTTTCCTCGAACACTGACCTTGTCCTCCTCTCATGGGACCGTCAGCCTGCCACAACAACATGCTACTCTGTGCTGATGTTACAGTCCTGTTTTCCTCGAATACTGACCTTGTCCTCCTCTCATGGGACTGTCAGTTCAATTTTAGCCTTGTCAAAACCTGGTTTGAACAACACAAACTACTGATGAACTACAAAAAAAACAAGGCCATGTGTTCTGTACCCCCCCATAGCAAACATAAAACCTCCAGCCTCACCATCCTTAACAAGCACCATATCCCACTTGAACTAGTCCATGAGTTCAGATACCTTGGTATCACACTTGACAGCTTGCTGACCTACAATCCACACATTAATACCATCTCCAAACCCATAAACTCCAGGATAGGGATCCTTTATCACCATTGCTACTGCCTCACTCTGGAGGCAATGCACACAGCCATTACCAGCTCAGTTCTATCAGTCATTGATTTTTCACTTTTTACAGTTCTGCCACTGATACTAGCTTAAAAAGAATAAAAACAGTCCTGAATAAGTACTGTCGCCTTGTCACCAGAGATGGCAAAAGAACACATGCCTGTGATCTCTATAAACTGTCTAATTGGCTCCACCTTCAAGGGTGAATTACCTATCAGACTTGCTTCTAGATAAGAAAATTTGTCTCAGTCTTACCCCACTGGCCTCCCAGTCATACATTTTGCCCACCCCTCACATCCGTTGCACTCTCAACTCCAATAAAACCTCTTTCCTGGTTCTCTTCTGGTGAACCACCCAAGTCCAGCACTCCTACGCCAGGGCTCCTCCTTTGAGTAGTCTCCCCCAGATGTCTCTGCTGAGAATAAGCTTGGCCTCTTTAAATGAAAATTACTCACCACCTCACCAATGTAAGCAGCTACAACTGTACCCACTAGGCCCTCCAACATGTCCTGTCACCTCCCAACTACTTCTTTCTACCTCCCACCCTGCTCCCACCACTTGCTCTCCTCCCTTCCTTCATCCATCTCCTCCCTCCATCCTGGCCTCTGCCGCCTCATACCTTGCCTTTTGCCTTTGTGCCTTCCTCACACTATGTCCTTGCCCCATCCCCAAACCCTTACTTTTGCTCCTCTTCCCATACCCAAATCCCCACCTCCACCCTCCCTCTCTCCTTGCTCCCCTGATCCCTGTACTCACTGCCCCACCCTGCATTTCCTGTTGTACCTCACAGATATTATTGACAGTGTCACCATCAGTGATTGCCTCTTCTGCCTCTTCTTCTCATTGCCCTTAACTTTGTTCTTCCTCCCTGAAGTACTTCCCCTGCCTTATGCCCATTGTATCCCGGAAATTGCATTGTGTTCCTCCATGATTTTTGACTGCTTACTCATGTTTTGTATGTTTCCTCTATGTGTCTTACTCAGTTGTCTGCACACAGATTGTATCAACATTTGGTTCAGAGGTGTTTGCTTGTAATCCTATACTGCCTCTGCTCCCCCCTGCCTATCATGCCTTTGCTTGGCTCAATTGTTATTCTTTATTCCCCATAAGTTTGTACTTTATTTTGTCTAGTCATGTGGTGCTTGTACTGTTCACCTTACCTGTTTTTTGTAACTTATATGTAACTGTGGTAGTCTTTTACCTGACGTGGAACCTTTATAAAAGAGCCTCTGGCCAAAAGGTATTGTAATCTGAGAAATAAATAAATAAATAAATATTACCCACCTCATGAACCCCATGGGTGAATATTTTCAACCCCTGCTGAAATGTCATTCCACACCACCAAAATGTTGTTCTGCACCACAGGTGTTAAAACACATTTTGGCCAGGCTTGAAATATAACAGTTGTCAAGTTCATAAGGTGGTGTGGAAAAATGACTTTCTTGAAAATTTGTGGTCTCAAATATTTAAAATCACCAAAGTTATGAGCGAGTGTAGAAAATTTTCAATGTAAGCTCATAACTTTATTTTTGAATATTTTGATTCCAAATTTTGAACATAGCCTTCTTATGACACCACCTCATGAACACACATGATGAAAATTTCAAATCCCACCCAAAAGGTGATTTCACAAAGTGACTGCAAAATTGCCTTTCTGGACAGATTTTTATAATTCCACTGCCATTGGTCACGAGGTAGGGTATCAAAAAGGCCGTGTTGAAAATTTGATGTAAAAATATTCAATATTGACAGAATCATGAATCAGAGTTCGCCCCCCCCATAGAAATACATTATACCACACGTGCCTTATTTTCTCGGATAGCAGCCACTGGTTCCAGCAGCAAGATGTGTCTTTGATCAGAGTGTGGATCTATGCCATGGGACATGTTCAGGTGAGTGCTGGGTGTGGGGTGGTGGGTGTTGAGTGGAGATGAGGGAGGGGTGGGGAGGTGGGATCAGGTCAGTGAGGGACCATTTTCTTGTTTTACAGGTTACAAAAACACCAAGGACAGTTTTATTTATTTCAAAATGCATTCTGACACTGGGGATTGAGTACCCCAGTATCAGGCTACTTTTCTGCTAATGGAGGAGGGTGAACCGGAGGGGAAGGGGTCAGAAGAAGTAGTACCATAGCTGGGCACCCTATTCAACTTACAATTGGTATTTAAAAGATAAGTAAATACTGGGAAAGGTGGCAACAACCTGGAAGGGAAGGGGAGAAAGAAGTGGTACTATGGCTGGGCACTCTGGTCAACTTATATCTGGTTATTAAAAGATAAGTAAATACTGGGAAAGGCGGCAACAACCTGGAGGGTAGGGGGAGAATGACGTGGTGCCAGGCTGGGCACCCCAGTCTGCTGAACAATTATTTGAGATAGATAGATAGATAGATAGATAGATAGATAGATAGATAGATAGATAGTTAGATAGATACTGTCTTTAGGTAGATATATAAATAGACAGACAGAGAGACAGACAGACAAACAGATAGATAGATATTGTCTGTAGATAGATAGATAGATAGATAGACAGACAGACAGGCAGGCAGACAGACAGACAGATATATAGATAGACAGACAGCTAGCTAGATAGACAGATTTATTTATTTGCTTTTGGTAACCGGGTAGGTGCACTAGGCATAGGGATGCCTATTTTCAGGCACGACCCGGGAGAATACAGTTTTAGGAATACAAAGTTGTATGTGTCACAGCACATGAAACAGTACAATACATAGTCAAAAAAACTCACAGAAATGGGGAGATACATTCAGTAACAAGCGAGGAAGTTTAAAAGGTATGATAAAGTTGCAGAAACAGTATGACAGGTAACACAATAAATAAGAACATAGGTATAGCAATAGGGGCATACATCTAGGACATTAAGTAACTGTACAGTAAATTGCTATAATTAAACAATCATGCACCAAACTTCGAATTCAGAGCAAGAAAACAACTTAACGCATTAAAATTGCCACTAGCTAGAGAGTCCAAGTTAAACACAAGTAGCAAAAATAAAAAAGGAAAAAAAGAAGGCTAGTCCAATTGTAGTAAAGTGGTCAGACTAAGCAAGGTCTGTTCCTTCAGGGTCCAAGCAGATTTGAATTGAAAAGGCACCAAGGAAAAGAAGAAATCCCTTCAGCTTCCAAGCCTACTGGTGTCCTATGGCAGCTCGGCTCATGCATCTGATTTGGGGCCCGTTCACTGGTTGCAGGGAGGGTCAGCAGCCTGGCCTCGCGGACCATTGACCACCCACCTACTCGGGGCACCAGCTAGCAGGATCTGATTTGGGGCCCGGGTTCACTGGTTGCAGGAGGGCTTCAGCAGGCTGGCCCTCGTGACCATCGACCACCCGCAACTTTGGGGGGGCGCCGGCTGACAGGATCTGATTTGGGGCTCCGGTTCACTGGTTGCAGGGAGGGCTTCAGCAGCCTGGCCCTCGCGACCATTGACCACCCGCAACTTCGGAGGGGGGGTGCCGGCTGGCAGGATCTGATTTGGGGCTCCGGTTCACTGGTTGCAGGGAGGGCTTCAGCAGCCTGGTCCTCGCGACCATCGACTACCCGCGACTTTGGGGCGCCAGCTGGATAGATAGAGATAGACAGATAGATAGACAGAGATAGAAAGATAGACAGATAGACAGATAGACAGACAGACAGACAGACAGACAGACAGATAGATAGATAGATAGATAGATAGATAGATAGATAGATAGATAGATAGATAGACAGACAGACAGATAATCAGACAGATGGTTGGATAAACAGAACAGTGGATCACCAGGTCACTGCTTCGGCTGAAGCTGGCAGCATGACTTCCAGTCATGTTTTCAGCATTTAAGAAAGTCACACTGTTCTCATACACAGAATGTGGGTAAGCCTCCTCTCACTAAGCTGGGCACCCTGGGTTTTGGGTGCACAGTAAAGGTGTGTTCTGATATTATTTGTAAAAAGCAGACACTAGAATGTAGCTAAAGGGGTTCTGTTTAGCTAAGTTCAGGTGTTTTTAAATACGTAATTTTATGTAGCTTCATTTTGTTGTTAGTCTGGGAAAAACGATGATGGCAGCCATGATGAACTGAAGAAAAACATCTTTTGGTTTGTGAGGAGTGTTTTCGATTCGTGACATCTATGTGATACTAACTAAAAACACTCTCACAAACTTAAAATTCTTTGGTTCTCACCAGACAAACAAAATTTTTAATCTTTGTGATTCTGAAACCACTGAATATTATTTCATAAAACCTTTGAACAGCACCACCTCAGCACAGACAGCTTCTACCCTAAAAGTGTAATGGAGAAATTCAGCACCACTTAGGCTGTACATGAGAGCAACCCCACCCCCCAAAACGTGTTAAGTATAGGGAAAAAAGTGACTCTAAAGGGGTGTCCAGATCATAAAGATCACACAAGCCACTATCATTAAACTTTACACTTCTTAACAATATGGCATTGTGATCATACATTTAAATTTTGGGAGTATTCAGTAAACTGTTGCCAATGTTATTAAGGTACAAATTAGGGTTTTAAAATTGAGCACCATACTCAACCCTGACTATAGGGGCACTACCAACCCCTTATAATACCACTGTATAATAGCCCAATATATAGTAGTCTTGATAACACTAGAATCTTGAATGACATTTTTCCACATGTATAATGTATATTGCTTTGCTGGAAAAATACATTAATACACCAATTAGGGTTCGAGATAATGCCGCAAAAGTAGGGAAATGTGGCATTAGGGTTTCCAACCCTACCTACCCACCCACCCCAAACAGCAAACAGAAAAAAAAACTTTAGGATTTTGGGGTCTCTGGAGTCTTGACGAATCAGTGGTGAGGTCTTCCTTGCATAAAGAAACAACATCACATCTGCCATTGTTTGTTCAGGTAATGGGGTGGGCATTAGAGTTCACAGCCCCTGCCCCAATTCAGTTTACTAACCATGTAGAGTTTATTATTTTAAATTGAGCAGTGAGCTCAATCTAAATAGATGGGGTCCAACTGAGACCCATCTAAATAGAACTCACTGCTTAATTTAAAAGAACACATACACTCTAAATGGTTATAAAATTGACTTGTGGCAGTCGGCTGCTATCGGATTTATAACTAATAGCTCTTGTATGTGTTCCTTTATGCAAGGATATGATGTCTTACACATCGGGTTGTATTAATCATAGGATAGGACATAATCTGTTCAAATATACTCTCCGTATACTTAAGACAAAGACATAGTACCACTGGAAAACTCAAAAATGCAACTAAATGAGCTTGTAAAGTTTATTTGTTTGTTTATTTATTTGGATTTTTTTGGCAGGGGTGACCTAAGTTTTATTAAATACAACAGTCAATACAGGGGTCATCAACAAAAAATCAGTAGGGCAAATTCATAGAAAAGTTTTCCACAGCATTAACAATAAAAAAATGGGTCAGTTTACAATAAAAGGGCAAAAGCAAACAGGTGACAGTAATTCAGGATAAACACTAGTTAGGATTGGAACAACAGTTAAATAAGCAGAAGGAATTGACGAGAATGAAGGAGTGTTTCTAAAAGAATTATGTATCGGAGAAATTGTGTAGCAGAGAAATCACAAACCTTCGGTGAACACGAGCTATCAGAGAAAGATATGAGAGGGAAATAATTTTCTGCATTTCTCATAGCCATACCAAAATTTGATCAATCAAAGTATCACCCCTCAAACAATACTGAAGTTACTTCTTGTTCCACTCTCCAGAACTTATATTATTGGTCCCTAAAATAAAACAAGAGCTGCAGTTCTAACAGCATACCCCAAGCCTAACTGGTCCCTCCATCTATGACTGTCCAGGACCAAAACACTAAGCCTAAACCCCGCCATAGTTTTTGCTTGACTTCAACCTTCGTCCAACCCAAACTGTAACCCAATACCCAAAACTAATTGTTTACCCCACACCATTTGGCTAGCCTGACACCTGAAACAAACATCACCAACAGAGCGCTTAGATCCTTAACCTAAATCTGGTTGTATTCCCCGACAAAACCCTTACCACCACCACCACCGCCACTCCCCCACATGACCTGGTTCATGCATGAACCCCTCCCCATCATGTCATCACCAACCAAGACCCAGCAGTTACCTACAACATCTCATCTGTGGCATAACTGTTACCACCAACGCAAGGATGACAGATACAATAGGCAAGTGAGACATTGTCCAATCAAGAGAAGGAACAACCTCAAATAGCAGAGTTCCACAATGCAAGTAACGTAAAGTCATGTGACAATTCATTTCATGTTTATTAAATGGGTTAGACCATTGAGTAAATCTCATTTAAAATGGTGACCCTTGGTTATACAAAATTATAGTTACAACAATTATGAAAAATACAAAAGAATACAAACATACATTAACATACAATAACAATAAATAACTATTTAACCACAACAAACCTTCTTTTGCCCAAAAAGTGATTCCAAATACCAGATTTTAACAGCTTTTCGTGAAGGTATTTTTCGATTATACAGTCGAAATTTTACAAGAATCATATTCCAAAATCTAGGGACTAACTGACTAAAAAAGAAATCAGAATGTTCAGTTTTTGATCTAGGTATAACCAACTCTCGATAATTTGTATTCCTTAATGCAGACTTAACTTCCCTAACTTCTAATCTTTCAGCCAAATATTCTGGGATTACCGTAGTAATACTTTTAAAGGCCAAAAGATATTTATGTAACTGTCCTCTCTCTGATAATGAAGTCCATCCTAATCTATGGTACATTAAGCAATGATGGGTATCCCTGGGACACTGTAAGATCAGTCTCGCAAGGCGATTATACAGTACATCCAATCTGTACAATCTACCAGAGTGAGAATAATCATAAAGTGTATCACCATAATCAAAAAGAGGAAAAATCTGTGATTCAACAATTTTCTTTATCATATAGCCACCCAAACAATTTTTATTTCGATATAATAATCCCACCCTTATACCCAATAATTTAACTAACTCATCTATATGTGAATTACCAGTAGCCAAGGGATCCATCCAAAAACCCAAGTACTTATAAGTCATCACTTGATCCAATTCTGTCCCCTCAGGATCTAACAATGTCAATTTGGTACAAGTTCTAAGTTTCGCAATAGAACCAAATATCATACATTTTGTCTTACATTCATTTTAAGTTTCCATTGTGTCAAATACCCATATAATCTATCAAAACTTAACAGTAAATTTGATTGGATCTCTTCCACAGAAGAAGCAGAAGTATAAATTATAGTATTATCTGCATACAATTGATAAGCCATATTATTCACATGGCATCCCAGCTCTCTAAGATAGATCAAAAAAAGCAAGGGTCCAAGCATTGATCCCTGAGGGACCCCTCAAACCACTGGCAACGGCGATGATACAATCTTATTAACAACCGTTGACTGCATCCTACCTTCTAAATAAGAAGATAACCACTTAAGGGCACTACCTGAAAGTCCAGTGTCCTTCAAACTAGAAAGAAGTATCTGACGATCCACCGTGTCGAAGGCCTTGGAGAGGTCAACAACAATGGCACCCGTCCAAAGGCCCTTATCCATAGCTTTGTTGACATCATCCAAGACCCTCGACACGGCTGAAATTGCATTATGTGATTTACAAAATCCTGACTGATATTTGTCAAATAAATCATTCTGATTCAAAAATTCAATCAATTGTCTAGCCACAAATCCCTCCAATAGTTTCGACACTTGAGACAATAATGAAATTGGTCGATAGTTATTAAACTGGTCCTGCCTCCCACCTTTAAATATTGGAACAACCCTAGCTATTTTCCAATCAGAGGGCATCACTCCCTCCTTAATGGACCAATTATACAAATAAGTAAGGGGAGCTGCTATCTTCAGGGCTGAAATGCAACCAAGGAGTCAACATTTCTAAAAAAACAAAAACATTGCATCGAACGTGCTTAGATCCTTAACCTAAATCTGGTTGTATTCCTAGAAAAAAACGTTACCACGAGCACACTCCCCCATACTATCTGGTTCATGAACGAACCCCTTCCCATCACCAATCAAGACCCCAATAGTTACCTCCAACATCCCATCTGTGGCCTAACTATTACCACCAAGGCAAGGGTGACAGATACAATAAGCAAGTGAGACATCCTCCAATCAAGAGAAAGCACAACCTCAATCACCAGAGTTTCACAATGCATGTAAAGTAGTCATGTGACAATGCAGCAAAGGAGCCAACATTTCGAAAAACAAACTGCATCGAACCCTAAATGGACAACACACTAGACCTGTCTGTTAGAGTATCAGGCTACTGCAATCATGTGTATAGACAGGTTGATTGGTGAACTTTATGCAAGTGTTGAAATCCCAAAATATTCAAACTGAGTCAAGTGAGAAAAGGATAAATCATGTCACTCCATAAGAATGGATTCTAATCTAAATTGAGTTCTGCCTAGCTTGGAAGGTCATAAAAAGCTGTCCTTACAGCATATGGAAGCTGAAAGCCACTGGCAATATGAAAATCAAGCAGTGACATGGTCATCCAAACGTCTTTTCCAAGGTGGAGGCTGTGACCCCCGTGTTCTGAGCGTACCTAAGTGTTTTGAACTTGTGAAGAGAACAGAGGTAGGCCCATACGTTACTGAAGCAAAATCCCATTTACCTTATATGACAAATGTTAGCTTAATATAAATTTCACCACTTCAACCTTGTTTCTTATTTCAAATTTTCTGTGCATGTTACGGCACAGCAGGCTGCCGGCACCTGTTGGATGATGGTCACTGAAGAGCCCACGTGATTGTTAAAAGTAAGCCGCACTCTTCTTTTTCACTGACATTCACACTCTCCAGATTCATTTTTATGTTGTCTTGCATGTGCAGCACAGACAACATATTGTGGTTGCTTCAGTGGAGAAGTGGGTTCGGAGGTGCGGTCCTGCTGCAGCCAATGGCACCACTGCTTTTTGAGGCCGGGCTCTGTGGCGCAAATGGCTTAGCACTCTGTCTATGACAGCAGTTAAGAAATGTACCACCACCTTGAGAGAAATAAGCCACTGCAATCAGGGAGTGCCACAGAGCAGTCTCTGATTGCAGCAGCCAATAACTGCCTGCCTCGTCTGGTCAAGCAACATGGCAGTGGCTTCCCCATCAGCTTCTCACAGTCCCCACAGAAGCCAAGGGACAGCCGCTGCCTTTTACAGTCCCTCTGAAAGTCAACAGGGGTGCCCAGTCCCCCTGTCAGCATGCCCCAAGTTAATTTGCCAGGGGGTAACCAATCCCCATCGGCATAATGTACCCCCATTCCTGGTGTGCCAAGGGGTGCCCAGTTTCCTTGGCTCATACAACCCCCACTCAATGACAGGGGTGCCCAATCCCCTGTCAGCATGCCCTCCTAAGGTAGTTTGCCAATGGGGTTCCCAATGCCCATCGGCTTAATGTATCCCTGCATGTCTAGTGTGCTGAGGGGTGCCCAATTCCCTCAGCTCATGCGACCCCCACGCAATGGCGGGGGTGCCCAATCCCCCTGTCAGCATGCCCCCTCCTAAGGTAGTTTGCTGATCAGGGTTTCCAATCCTCTTCGGTTTAATGTACCCCTCCATTTCTTGTGTGCCGAGGGGGTGCCAATCCCCCTCGGCTCATGCGACCCCCCTCAGCTCTGTATGGCTGGTGGAGGTGCCCAATCCCTGTTGGCTACAGCCCCTGCAAAAACACTCAGGTGGCACCCTGGGAACCCACAACAATGAGCCAAATGCCTCTGTAAAAGAAACCGATCCGCAATGTTTTTTTTAACCTGTAAAACAGAAAATGGTCCTCATTGAGTCCAGCAGCCCTCCCCAACCAGCACCCACCCTCTGTGCACCCTGCCTCCCCACACCCCTCACCCCATACTTACCTCTGGAGCCCAGCAGCGATGATCTTCAATGGACCTGTAACACATCTGCACTCTTCAAAGCCGACCTCGAACTTGAAGAAATGCCGTAAGCTGTATAATGGTATAAATGAGTTTTTTTTCAACTTATGTGGCTATCTCGGCCATTTTTTTACTTTTGCCACTACATTTTCAACATGGGGTTTTTGGAAGCCATCCTCATGAATTCAGTCACTGTTATGGCGTTATTCGGTCCTGAAATGCGATTTTGCAGTCACTGCACAGAATCACCTTTCCAGACTGAGTAATGAAATGACTGTGTCACTGTTCATGAGGTGGCCTCTCAAAAACCCTATGTTGAAAATTTGGTGAAAAAATTCCAAACAATGACTGTGTTACGATCGTGCATTGCGCAGTTTCCACTTGCACACGTAACTTTGCCAATTTGTAATATTTTCACTCCAGATTTTCAACATTAGCATTTTGCCATACCTCCTTATGAGCAGTGCAGCTGTCATTTTTCTCATCCTGGCCAAATGTGTTTTCGCACTACCGGCGCAGAATAGTACAGTCACTGTGGGAAATCAGTGTTCGGGACAGATTACAAAAATTACAGCATCATTGTTCATGTGCAGAGGACCTAAAATGTCTATGTTGAAAATTTGATGACAAAAGTCCATAAAACTACTATGTTACAAGCGTGTGTTGTGCAGTTTCCACTCGCGCTTGTAACTTTGACAGTTTGTAATATTATCACTCAACATTTTCAGTATTGTCAATTTTGCACATATCCTTGTGAACAGTATAGCTGTTATTTTTCAGATCCTGCCCAAAATGTGTTTTTACACAAGTGGCACACTATGGCGCGGTTACTGTGGTAAATCAACGATTACGACAGATGAAGAAAATCATAGTGACAGTGTTCATGAGCAGAGGTCCCAAAATGCCTATGTTGAAAATCTAGTGAAATAATTCCCTAAATGACTCTATTCCAAGTGTGCATTGCACAGTTTCTACGTATGCTTGTAAATTCACTCATTTTTATATTTTCACTCAAGATTTTCAACACTGCCATCTCTTCACACCTACCTATGAATGGTACAGCTTTCATTTTTCACATCCTGCGCAAATTGTGTTTTCCCACATCTGGCACAGAATGGCACGGCCGCTGTGAGAAATCAACGTTTGGGACAGATTAACAAAATCACAGAGCCACTATTCATGAGCAGAGGTCCCAAACACTTTCATGAGGTGAGGGTTACAAAAATGCTGTGTTGCAAATTTGTAGTGCAAATACCAACAAACAGCTGGGGCAATAGGGTTTCTAACCATAATGTCCCACCCTGTACAGACTGACAGGCATCAGGGGTGTGTCTTAGCATTGCCGGCTGTCATGCTCGTGCCATACCATCCCCCCCACCCTCAAGCCACTGACAGGCATCGAGGTGTGCCTTGAACTCTTTGGCCCCACATTTCACATCATTCTCCTATGCTGCACCCATTTCAGCGTATGTCCTTGTGAAATGGGATGACTGTAAAGCTGAACACCCCAAGGCACACCTCAGTACTTGTCGGTGTCTGCAGGATAGGGTGAGGTAAAATGCCATGAGCGTTATGGCCAAATAGGGTGAGCGTAAGGTCCAAGGACCCCAAGGCACAATATGATATTTGTCACACTGCAGGGTAGGGTGATCTGAAATGCCATGAACATTATGGCCGATACCCAAAGGTATACCTCAGTGATTGTCAGTCTCTGTAGGGTGATGTGGGTTTTAACGTCACTTTCATACTTCACTGCCATTTCTATTATGCATCTGTTCAACTCTTGAGCTACCAATGCCACTGTCAGCAAGACAACATTTGACATTGACAAATGCTTGTTTAAACTTAAATAGCTAAATGACTAAATAAGATATCAGCTTTTAACCCCCTTGAAAAACTGTCACACCAATCCACATATCCACACCAACTTTAAAAACGTAACCTTTTATATTTTTTTCTCTACATGAAAACAAACCTTTTCAGCCTTCAAAATACTGACACCAATACGGTCTCCATTCAAGCACATTGAAACCCTTCCACTTATGTGGTACATCATTGACTAAATATCCACCTCCTTCCTTGTGACTTCGAGTCAGACATGGGGTAACAGACTTTAGTACCTCCTATAGGCATAGCTCCCAAGATCTCCATCTTCTTTGGAATTCACAGACAACTTTCTCACTCAGGAACCCTTAAGCAAAGCTTCCTTTGCTGATGTTGCAGATACTTGCAGATGAATACTGTTTTGTTTTTGTTGAATTTTATGTGACACCATCTTTAATGCAGCCTAATGCACTGAAACAGAACTACAACACTGCTGACAGGAGTGCTACTAAAATCACACTGCACACTGAAGTGCACTACAGGTGTTAATACAGTGCTAATTAACATAATTCGCATACACTGAAAAAGCAATGCAACACTGCTTCAGGCAGTGTTGCTGACACAACACTGCTTCTGCCAGTATTGCTACACCAACACTGCTTCAGGCAGTGTTGATGACAAAACACTGCTAATTGCAATACTTTTGCAGTGTGATTACAGTGCTAATTAACATAATTCGCACACACTGTATCAGCACTGCATGTACACCAGAAGAGACCCGAATATGCACTGATTAAACACTGATGGACTGCATTATGAAATGAAGAGTGCAGGAAGTGTACACTGCTACTGTAACACTGAAATAACACCATATAGTGACTATTTGAACACTTCACTTCCCTCTGGGTTATCTCTGACTCGATTCTCAGAGAACTCCTTAAAGCTAAAAACATGATTTTTCAAATGTAAATATCTCAAAAACTCCCAAACTCCCAAACACCAAATCCCCTCAGGAAATCCTTCCCCACCAACCTACACAAGCATACAAAATTTCACTATTTAAAGATTAGTTTTTGCCCTAGAGGAGAGCAAAAATGCAACAAATAAAACCCACTGAAATCAATGGAAAATTATATATTTTTTTCACACTTTAGTATCTCTACAAATGCAGAAGCAATTTACTTTCGGGGATTGTGGATTCTGTCACGTACAACAAATCCTGAAAGTTTCATGTAAATCTGTAAAACCAACTTTCTGGAAACAGCAAACACAAAATTGAGTTTAACATGACATTCGCCAGTTACCTTAACTATAGTAGCAATACCATACCCCTATAATGTATTTATAACCTGCCTTGATAATGTATGTTCATATGAGTTTAACATGACACTCACCAGTTACCGTAACTGCCCAGAGGGAAGTGAAGTGTTCAGACAGTCACTATATGGTGTTATTTCAGTGTTACAGTAGCAGTGTACACTTCCTGCACACTTCATTTCATAATGCAGTCCATCAGTGTTTAATCAGTGCATCTTCAGGTCTCTTTTAGTGTACATGCAGTGCTGATACAGTGTGTGCGAATTATGTTAATTAGCACTGTAATCACACTGCAAAAGTACTGCAATTAGCAGTGTTTTCAACACCGCCTGAAACAGTGTTCTGTCAGCAACACTGCCTTAAGCAGTTTTGCACTGCTTTTTTCAGTGTGTGCTAATTATGTTAATTAGCACTGTAATCACACTGCAAAAGTATTGCACCAGCAGTGTTTTCAACACTGCCTGAAGCAGTGTTGCATTGCTTTTCAGTGTGCGTAATTATGTTAATTAGCACTGCATCAACACCTGTAGTGCACTTCGGTGTGCAGTGTGATTTTGGTAGCACTCCTGTCAGCAGTGTTGTAGTTCTGTTTCAGTGCATTAAGCTGCATTAAAGATGGCGTCGCATAAAATTCAACAAAAACAAAACAGTATTCATCTGCAAGTATCTGCAACCTCAGCAGAGGAAGCTTTGTTTAAGGGTTCCTGAGTGAGAAATTCGTCTGTGAATTCCAGAGAAGATGGAGATCTTGGGGGCTATGTCTACAGGAGGTACTAAAATCTGTTACCCCATGTTTGACTCAAAGTCACAAGGAAGGGGGTGGACATTTAGGTAAAGGAATGACCAACAATCATTCTGGTTTGCATAAAATGGTATGGGAGCCTCCCTGATATGCAGGTCCTCACCAGTATTTCCAGGTTTATCTTCAAAAGGAGAAGAGAGCCTCTTCGGACTGGGAACACATGCACAGTGTGGAAAATTATTTTCGGTATCAAGGGGCTGTTCGAGTGAAGTGTGTATGTATATATGTATATGTGTGTGTGTGTGCATGTGTGTATCTCTCTCTCTATATATACATATATATATATATATATCTCTATCTCTATAATGGGATTATCAAATCGCATTGGACAAACACCATTAGGTGACTGTGTGTATACTGTAGTGCAACCACACACCTGCACTTTTACTCCCCTTCAAAACAATTTTGCCATTTTAAAGATAGATAACCCACTGCGTGGTGTGTGGAAGCGCAGTGATATACACACGGCTTGGGTGGTTGATGCACTCAGCCTGCAGCCTCATGTGCAACAACACACACCGAGGTGTGCGTATATCAGAGCGTGACCGCACACCCTACAGTGGGTTATTTTACACACACACACAGTACTTGTTGCAAAATAAAAACACTACATTAATGCAGGCATTAGAATGCAAAGCACACAAAGCAAGAAAATGAAAAACAGGGTTTGAGCCTCACGAGTCTTGGCAAATTGATTGTGTGGTGTTCCCTGGAGTTCCCAACCTTGATGCCCATCCCATACCCCCCACCAGCCCATAGTCTCCTTTCTAAAGCACAAGGTACAGCTCCAACCCAGTGCCTCCCATAGCAGCCATTCATACCTGTAAAACAAGAACAGCAATGCCCTCACAAAGGATCTGCAGCTCGTTATGAACTATTATATGACAAACAATGTAGGGTAAACAAAAAAACAATACTTATCTGATACATATGGCCAGTGTCCTCCTACTCCCAGTCAATGTCCTGTCAGGCCTGTAGATATAAAAGGGAAAATGGGTCAGTATGAAAAATAAAACTACTGATCAGCTGGGTCAGTTGGGAAGGCTCTGTAGAGGTTAAAATAAAAAAGTGGGTTCTGGGGGAGATACCAGACCTGTACCACACCGTCAACCTGGCTTTTAGAATGGACTTGGTCACCAGGGATGTCATGGTTGGGGAGGGAGGAGGACTCCTTGCCGTGCCCCTAGAACTGATCTTTTGGGGTAGGTCGTCATGTTGCTCCACACATCAACCAACACAGGGTAGGATAAAGACACCAAGGAACAGCTATTCAAGGCACAATGAATGCTTCCCTGGTGGTGTAGTGTATCCCCCCTTCCTTTTCCCAATCTGCCTGTAGAATACAAAAGAACACAGGTATGTGATGGCAGGAAGGGACTGCAAGCCCACCTAGTCTTCCCAGTTCACCTAGATATCCACTAGACCTTTTCTGTAGTCCCCCCATGCCAGTTGCCCTCTGTGCTTATTCCATAGCCTCGTGAACCCTCCCACCAGTTCCCTCAGCAACCCATTCCAGTTGTCCACCACCCTCTCAGTGAAGAAGTACTTCCTAATCCTTCCTCTAAGTCCCCCCCCAACCGATTTGGAATTTCCAACTACCATCCATTGCAGTATAGCACACCACAGCAGGCCAACTGTGACCGTCTCTAGGCAGATATATGCAGACACAACCAATCCCAGAACTCCCTGCAGCTGGCAACAGGCAATAGAAGTTCCAATAGCCTACAGTGCACATTTGAGCCTACACAATATCTTATCAGATGTTTTCCACTTCTGCTCTTCTCCAGAGGATAAGTCAGTCTGTGACAGAACTTAGCTCAGGGAGTTCAGTGGGGCCAGTAAACCAAAGCTGAGAGCCTATATAAACTCTTAACATGCATTGTAGGATAATCTCCCACCGCAAAGAACTCCAGGATCTGCTGTAAATGAAGCTGTCAGTGCAGAATCCAGCAAAACCAGTCATCATAATCCACTGCACTACAGCACACAGCAGGCAAACCAAAATGTTTCCACATGCAAAGTGCACATTGGCACCAGACCCACACTTATGTGGGACCCTTGACACAAACCAGCCAGTGGATATTGTGGTAAGGAGGACAAAACCTTTACATGCAGGTACATCAGGAGAAAAAGGAAGGCAAGGGAGATATTGAGTGTCTGAAAAGGGTGGATGGAGGAGGTAAGATGACCGCCTAAAAGCAGAAATACTGAACAAATACTTCTGTTCGGTTTTACAAAGAGGGGGCAGGAAATGGGCCAGCATTAATAAGGATGGAGAGATCATAGAAAAGGACACAGCTCCCTTTGCAAAAGAAAGGATCCTCATGGAACTGGCAGCAATAAGGCTATGGGCCAGAGAGTTGCATCCCTGGACACTGAGGAAGCAAAGGGAGGTGTTAGTAGGGTCTCTGACTACCCTGTTCACCCTATCTTTGTAAACTAGTGACATGCCCAGGGATTGGAGAAGGCTGATGTGGTCCCACTATACAAAAGTGTTAACAGGAGGATCAGGAACTACATACTGGTCAGCCTGACCACAACAGTGGGAAAAGTAATGAAATACTGCTGAAGGAAAGAACAGTGGAGCACCTGGTTGTCAATGGTCTATGGAGAAGTGGGGAAGGAGCATTGTTTAACCAGGAGTAGCACACTAATCTGAAGCTTGTTTCAGATGCAACCTGGAGCACAAAGAAGTTAAGTAACTTGCTCAGAATCACACAGTATGCACTTAGACAGCTGTTGGATTCAAACCCAGGTCTCCAGATCTGTAGCTCAGAGCCTTTGCCAATGTGCTATACTGCCTCCAGGACCCAAGGCAGTTTGGTTTTATGGGAGAGGTTGTGCCTGACAAACTAACTGAGTTTTTGACTGGGTAACAAGGAAGGTGGATGGAGGAGGATGTGGCCTACCAGATTTCAACAATGCCTTTGACACTTTGCCACATAGAAGGCTGGTAAATGAGCTGGAAGGCCCAGAGGTGGAACAGAAAATAACAAGGTGGGTGAAGAACTGGTTCAAAGACTGAAACCAGAGGGTGGTGATAAGGCAAATGGGGTGCATTCCAGGGTGGCAGTGGTGTGCCCCAGGGTTTGGTGCTGGGACCCATCCTTTTTTAATATTTATAGCAACGATTAGCTCAGTTCCAATCAGGGGAGGAGAGCTGTTCTTTCCAGAACAGGGCTTGTCACTGGAAGTGGTCTGGGCAGACATTCTGGGGCTACATCGGCAGTGGGAGAAGATGGGATCACATTGGTGATCAACAAGGAAGCTCTTGCTGGCTGGAGACAGGCAATGCATACCGGGTCCACATCAGCCACAACTTTGCAAGCCGGCGACTCAGGAAGGCGGCCAATCAGTGAATAGGCGCAGACCATTGACCGTGTGACTGGGTCATAAAAGGCAAATAGTCCAGTTGCAATCAGGAGGAGAGCTGTTCTTCATTCCACACTACCTGGCTCCAACCTCTATTAAATGGTTGGTGAGGCGGAGCTTGGAGGAGACAGAGTCTAGATTGGGTGAACTGGAACACTAGGAAGCTGGATTGTTATTGATTGGGGTAAGGGTCCTGTACACTGTGCTGCTTGGGCAACACTGACTACTACCAGGAAGGGGCATAATGAAGCAGACTGTATAAATGACTGTGTATGACAACTATATCTGAGGGAGTAAGCAAACTGTGTGTGAATCGATTACTGCTAGGGTCTCTGAGCTGGCTAGTGTTGTGATGGGCTAATTTTGTTTGTGAACCGTGTACTGCTAGGGCTAGAAAACTGGCTACTGTCAAGAAAGAGGGAAAATTGGTGTAATCAGAGGGGGCAAACTGCTTGGGTTTTAGTGCAACACTGACTGAATTATTTCTGTTAGAGGGCCCCATTGCTCACCTAAAATGAGGTAGACTTAGGGGTGGCCAAAGCAGGCACCTTGCGGTGAGTGATTGGTGTGTACAGGGTGTGAGGGCAATAATAAAATTAGGCAAGGAGGTTCAGAGGGTGTCCAGTGTGTTTTCAGTTGGCAGGTCTTAGGGAGGAAGCAGAGGGGATCAGAAGGCAGCTGGAAGGTGGGAGGGGTGGGGAGGAAAGGTGTGGAAAGGACCTCATGAGAGTACACGAGGCCAATATGGCATAACCAGGAACAGGTAGACAAGGATCATATGGTTACTCATGAGGGGTGGGTCACGAAACAAGCAATGTACAGAAATCACTTCGTAGGGAGGTGGCTGACCAGAAGGAGGGGGGACAGGAGAGAGCAGGTCGGGGGCAAGCATCACACTTACTAATCTATTCGCCTTGCTGTATCTGGGAGATGAGGTGGAGGCGGGAGGAGGGAGAGCAGGCAGACAGAGAGGGTTTGGTCAGTAAGCTGGGGTAGATGGGGCAGGAGAGAGCCAGATCCACAGAGGGAGGGGAGAGACATTAGCCTAGGTGGGAGGGAGGTGGGGAGGAAGAGGAGGCGCAGAGTGAAGCCAGGGTGGGAGGAGGGAGGACTAGGGTTGGGCAAGCATCCAGGTTAGGGAAGTCAGCCAAGGATAAGGAGGACTCTAGATAGGCCAGCTTCAGGGCAGGAGAAATCAGATGAGGTGGAGAGGAGGGAGGAAGGCAGGGAGTAGGGAGCAACAAGCAGATGGGGTGAAGGATGCAGAACTTGGAGGGAGGCAAGGAGGAAGCAGTAGAAGGGAGCCTGGGTGGGGATCTGAGGATACCAGCCCAGAAAGAGTCCACGAGATCTGGGTGGGGGGCAATCTGTGCACCCAGGAGGTTGGGGGACAAGAAGCAAGCTGAGAGCTACAGGTAGAAGAATGAGGCATGGTAGAGGCAACTGGGCTTGTGATCCCCAGGCTGAGGGGACAAGAGAAGTAAGCTGGGGTTGATGACAGAAGGAAGAGCCTAGATGGAATCTAACGGGCCAGTAAAGTGGGGGTGAAGAAGGTGATCCTGCTGGTGACTCCATGACCTGGGGCATCCAGTGGGAGGAGGCGGGGGAAGGAAAAAGTAGCCCAGTCAAGGCTAAATGTATCCCAGGCCTAGCTGTACACAAGGCCAAATTCCAGCTATACTCGATAGCATTGGAATGCAGGTAATCCCCAGACGAAACAGCTGGGAACAAATGACTTAGAAGGGAACAGTGAACTAGAACTCCAGGCAAGATTCCAGGAACTGGCAAGGGTTTACCACTCTATAGAAGTGCAATCTCCTTTTTTGAGATTCTGCCAGTACCTAGGGTGTCCAGGGAGACCAAACAAACTTAAGGGGTGTGAACCAGTGGCTCAGGGACTGATGCAGGGCAGAAGGGTATGGGCTGGTGAGGGACTGGGGGATACATGGGAGGACAAGGGGTTATATGCCAGGGACAGGCTACACCTCAACTTGGAGGGGAAGGAGATCTTGAAACTAAATCTTGTTGGATTCATAGTCGAGAGGTGGAGTTTAAACTTGTAAAGGGGGGGTTAAGTAAAAGAGTGGCTCCAGGAGGGCTGCTCGAGGGTCCAGGTCCAGGGCATGAAAAGAAGGCAGGTAACTGTGATCTAAATCCATCCAGAGCTGTGCAAGAAAGGGCATCTAGGTACTGCTCAGGGTCGAGATGACTGAAGAAGGGAGAGGGGTCAGGGTAGAGGACAGCCCTGATCAATGCTAGGAGAAATGCCCAAGTTCCAGGTGATGCTGGTTGAGGGATCAGTGGATGCAGCAGCAATTACCGAGACATGGCCACTCAGAGAAATGACTGGGACCTAAATTTGGTGGGCTACAAAATATTCAGGAAGGATACAGGAGAGGGAAGAGGAGGGGGTGTAGCGCTGATAGTCAAAAATGACATAGCGGTTAGTGGAGTGGAGGAGGCTGTAGGGGGAGGTGAAGGAGATCTGGGTAACCCTACAAATGAGGGGAGGTAAAAGATTGAAAATAGGGGTGGTGTACAGAACCCCCAATGATGGAAGAGGCCCTGGAGGACAAACTAGTTGAGAACATCAAGGGGCACTGTGACCGTGGAAAGGGAATGATGGTGATCATGGGTGACCTTAATATGCTGGGGACAGACTGGGACACTATGGCATCCTCTGTGGCCAGGGAACAGAGACTGATGGATATGTTCCAATATGCCTTTCTGGTCCAGCAGGTGGAGGAACCTACTAGGGAGGAGCGGATACTGGATTGTGTCCTAGCAGACAGTGACCAGATAAAGAGCCTGGAGGTGTGCAGCCCCGCTGGCAGGTGGTGATCACACTACAGTCTGGTTACTGTTGGATCGGGGGGATAACCATTCTAATACAGTAGTAGTGGACTTCAGGGGAACAGACTTCGTGGGCATGGGGAGGATTCTACAGGGGAGCTTGGACAAGATTAGGCTGGACATGGATGCTGGCAGCTTGTGGGAGGCCATTAAGAAGGGGGGTGCAGGAGACTACTAACTCCTGTACAAAGGTGAGGCGTAAGCATGGTAGAGCCAACAAGCTGTGTTGGTGGACCAGGGAGGTGCAGGAGGCAGTGAGGGATAAAAAGGCTGCCTATGCATGTTTTAAGCACGCTAGAAGGGATAGGGAGGGTATGAGTTGATGGCTGGAAGGGTCACCACAGTGGTGAGGGAGCCAAGGTGAGGAGGAGCAAAACCTGGCTAAGGATATCCGAAGGGGGGAAAAGGGATTCTATAGATACACAAGGGAGAAGAGAAAAGGGAGGGCACGGATCAGCATGATTAGGACTGAGGAGAGATGGACTCAGGAGGCAGGGGAAATCAGGCAGAGGTGCTAAATGAGTACTTTGCCTTGATATTTATGGGGGGAGGCAGGGGATCCCTCCAGCCCAATGGGAAGGAAGGGGAGCCAGCAGAGTCCAGAGGTCAGATGGAGTCGATAGGACTGAAAGAAGTTGGGGTACAGGCTGAGCCAAATCTAGAAGGGGATGGGTGGTTAAATGAGGGAGTGGGCTGGGAGGGAGGGAGAAATCACAGTGGAAAGGAAGGTGGAGGCCCTTCGGACACTAAAAACTGATAAGGCACCGGGGCCAGATTGGTTGCATCCGAGGGTTATGAAGGAACTGGCCGATGAGCTAGCAGCACCACTGGCAGCACTCTAACACCTCTCTGCTGACAGGATGGGTGCTTCAAGACGGGAGGGTGGCTCATGTGGTGCCTATCCACTAATGGGGGGTCTAGAGAGGAGATGGGGAATTATAGGCTTGTCAGCCTAACGTCTGTAGTGGCCAAAGTAATGGAGGGCATTATCAAGGATAGGCTCAGGAGGCAGCTGGAAAGGTTGGGGCAACTGGATGACAAACATTATGGTTTCATCCCGGGGAGATCATGTTAGACCAACCCCATAGATTTTTATGAATGGGACCCTGGACCGCATAGACCGGAAACGTCCCTATACCTGGATTTCAGTAAGGCATTTGATCTGCACCCAAAATGGGCTGCAATTAAAGCTGGGGTGGGAGGACAGTTGCTCAGATTGGGGGTGAGGGGTGAGAGGACAGTTGCTCAGATGGGAGAAACTGGCTAACAGGGCAAATACAGAGGGTAGTAGTGGGTAGTCTCCTCCTCCTCCGAGAAGTTTACCAGTGGGCCATCAGCTCGGTACTAGGCCACTCCTGTTCAATGCCTATGTCTTCACATAGGAGGAGGTTAAGAATAGGATGAGTCTCTTGGCGGATTACTAAAACTGGGAGCATTGGTGGACGGAGACGAAGTGAGAGAGAGACAGTTCAGAGGGACCTGGATACCCTGGAGGGGTGGTCAAGGATGTGGGGGACTGAGGTTTAATGCAGGGAAATGTTGGGTGCTGCATCCCGAGGGTCAGAAACCTGGGCCATGTATACACCCAGGGGTGTCATACTGCAAGCCACAACGAGAAAGCGGGATTTAGGGGTGGTGGTAGATGTCAAAATGAACAACACTAAAAATTGCAGAAGAACTTTGGCCAAAGCAAACCGGATACTGCATAGCCAGGGGGATTACGTCCAGGAAGAGGGAGGTGATCCTCTCTCTGTATAATGCCTTGGTCAGACCACATCTCGAGTACTGCATGCAGTTCTAGAGACCTCACCTCAAGGATGATGCAACACTGCTGGAGAGTGTCCAGAGGAGGGCAACCAGGATGCTTCAGAGCATGGGAGGAAGGCCCTATGAGGAAAGGCTGGAAGAGCTTTGGCAGTACTCACTAGAGGAGAGGAGAGACGGGGGGACATGATCGGGGTCTTCAAATAAGTAAAAGGAATAAACAGGGGCAGTGCCAAAGAGATGTTCAGACTAAAGAAGGTGGGAAACAGCCAGGTGACATGAGTGGAAGCTAGAGGAGGGAAATTACCGTGGGGGATGCAGGAGACCTTACTTCATAGAGAGGGTGGTGGAGCCCTGGAATGCACTGTCCAGGAGTCTGGTGGAGGAGGGCACAGTGGAGGGCTTGAAGAGGGAGTGGGACAGGTTCAAAGGTAAACTGAAGAAAAGGATGACCCTCTCTGGGGCTGGGTGGGAAAGAAAGAACCCATTAGGAGGCTGGCTACCAAGCAGTCACAACAGACCATCAGGCCTATTCTGCTGGCTTTTAGTATGTTTGATATAAGCGGAGAACTTCAGGAAGGTGCTTACTTGTAGACAGATACGTAAGATCTGCAATAGGGTAGACAATTCTGTAGGGGAGGTGAGGCAGTGAGGGGCCAAAGATTCTGCAGAGGTGGTCGGAAACTTGGCAGCTGACATTTAATGCCAAAAGTGCACAATAATGCACACGGTGTAACAACTCGAAAACCATTTACACAACCGAAGGAAACCAAGCAGGACAGAGATCTGGGATTATAATTTCAGATAACCTAGAAGGAGAACCAGTGTAGCACAGTGGTGGGCAAAGTGAATAGAATGTTGTGTGCATACGGAGGTATAAAACAGAAAGAGGAGGTGCTGATGTATTATAAATCCATGATGAGGCCTCACCTGGAGTATGGGGTTTAGTTCTGAGGCCTCACCACACAAGGATATAAGACAGGATTGAAAGGGTTCAGAAAGGCAACCAAGATGGTGTACGCTATGCATAGGCAGCCCTATGAGGAGAGGTGGAGGAATCTGATCTGCTACACCACTGGAGACTAGTAAGCTTTATTGCAAAGAAAATAAGTGCTAGAACTGAGGATCATAAACTAAGATTAGAAGAAGGAAGGTTTAGGGGCAAAGTGAGGGGGCATTACATCACTGAGAAGGTGGTGGAGTCCAGGAACTGACTACCAGAAGAGGTGGTGTGCGCAAAAATGGTGAAAGGATTCAAGGGAGCATGGGACAGACACCAGGAGCTGACCAGTGGCAGAGTGGGGTGTCTCTTGACAAAGATGATGATTGGGGGTGGGGGTAAGGGGCAGACTCGAGCTGGCCAAAATGGTCCCTTTCTGTCACCAGATTTCTATGATTCTAAGGCAGTTAAGTAATTAGGACTTACCTGTTCCATCAGAGTAGGGAGTCCAGAGTTGGCTGTCATGGTTTGGGGTATTCTGGTAGGACCTGAAGGGAAGAACAAGAGAAAGTTGAAGGACACAAAAGGGTAGGAGGTGCTAGAGGAGAGATTAGAGTGTTAGAATTAAACAAAGATACTTATCTGATTGGTATGTTTGGCCAGACCTGTAGAAATAAAGGAAAAATAGATCAGTTTGGGGAAGTTAGTAGCAAGAGTAGCGAGATACAAAAATGGTATATAGCCAGGAGTAAAAGGAAGGAAGTTTCAGAGGAAAAAGACAAACAAAGGCCAAAGTAAGGAAACTAGAGATGGAATAAAAAATGCAGACAGCTAAGAACAGAGAATAAAGTGGTATTTGGGACTCGGCAAAACCCCTATGGTGCCCCAGGTGACCTGCAGGTAGCCAATAAATTTAAGTAGTCCAGATGGGCAGGTGGGAATGCATTTGGGCTAGTGGCCCCTATATTATTTAAAAAGGGACACTGGTGGTTTCAGGAGGCTTGAGTTGTCCCCAGGAAGGCCAGTGGTTTTAAAGGTAGATAGCTCTGGTGATATAATGGGTCACTCCCTCATGGACAGCGGCAATTTTTTATATTATCTTCCCTGAAAACCCAATGGGGGCGGTGTGATGTCCTTGGGCCCAGGACTGTGCGTAGTGGCAGGAGGCTGTTCAGAAATCAAGCTGACCAAAAATGTTGCAAGCTGTTGATAGGCAGACAGTTTAGTGCTACTGAGCTACAGTGTCAATAATAGCCAGACTCTCAACTGCCAATCCAGAGGTGAGCAACTAAAATAGCGAAGGGTCTGCACCAGAAGCCACACAAAGAGACAAGCTGAATATGTATACCCTTGAGGAAAAGGGCTGGGGAGACAGGACAGAGAAATTTCAAGCACCTCAAGGAATCAACAAAGTCCAAAGAGTAGCATCTTTGAAAAAGATGTGCAAGAACAAGGGGCCAAATTTGAAGATAGAGGAGAGCGGCTCCAGGGGCAACATGAGGAAGAATTTTTCACAGAGAAGTGGTGAAAACATGGAATGGCCTTCCTAAGGAGGTTGTGGGGTCAAAAATAGTGGGGGACTTCAAGAATACATGGGACCAGACATGAACCAATTCAATTGGAGGTAGGAGGAAGTCAGCTGTTGGATAACTAGGATCAGCAGCTTATCGACTAGGTAGGGAAATGGGCCGACTAAGTGGGCAAAGCAGTCATTATCTTCCATCACAGTCTATGTGTCTATGATTCAGCCCGCACAGAGCCTCAGGCTGCAACCTGCTCCATGTGTGTGGGAATGAAGAGGGGATATTTTTTGGGAGGAGGAGGCTAAGGCAATGACTCCTACCCATCAACCAAAAGTGGCAAGTGAAGAAACACAGGGGCAGGTTAAGAGGGTCTGAAGGGTGAGCAGCCAGCAGTAGGTGGCAGGAACCTTTAGCTAAGCCACATGGTGGCAGACTGTGCGGTGCCCTGAGAGCCTGGTAGAAAGGGACTGGAGAGCAAATGCACAAGATAGAGGCCACAAGGAAAATCCACAGTGCAGCTGAAGGGCAATGCCTGAACTTGACTAAAAGTAGCTGTGGGTGGGAGGCAAACAGGGGAAATCAGTGGGCTCCCTGAGGGGACCATGAAAGCAGCAAGCGCTGCATACAATAGAGTTGCACAGCAGCTAATGTCAAAGTACCAGGGGCTAACAAAAGGATTTGGGGAAGGAAAAGAACAGCATAAGGTGCAGGACAGCTCACAATTAAAAACACAGAGCACTAAAGAGAAAGAGCCCTGATGGGTTATAAATATAAAGTAAATTTATGCAATAGCAGTGGACATAAATGGAGTGTGATAAATCCATTTTATCTGAGCATGTACGTGTATACATGCAGAATCTTACATTTATACATATATTTATTACGTCATCCTCGATTAATGTGCATGATGGCCTATGTCACACATCCCCATCCCTCACCCCCGTTGTTTGACACTGCTTACTGGTATCTTGCTTTTAGTTTTGTTTGTTCCAGGTTGCCCATCCCTCAGCCTCGCCACCTGCCATTTAGTCACACCTCTCCCCCTTCTTCCCCCTGTCATACAGTCATCGTTTGTTTCTGTTTAACAGGTTTTTTTTTTGCTTTTCTACCAAACCTTTTTCAACTGGCTGCTCCAAGCTGTCACACTCCTCTGCATTCTGTTGCCATGTCCTCGCCACACCTCTCGATATAAAAACCAGAATTTTTTATTTTGTTTTTACACTGCTTCCTCAAAAACTGATGAGCCTTCACTCTTACTCTTCCACTCTGGTTTCCCCACCTCGCTACAACTGCCACCAGAGCTCCCCCAGCACATAGAAACTGTCAGATTTTTTTCCTTAAACTGCTTGCTCGCAAACCCCACTGCTGATGAGCCCTCACTCTAGGTCACACTTCTGCTCTGGTTTCCAGACCTCGCTACAACTGCAACCATAGGCTCCTGTGAAGTCCTGCTCTGCAAACTCTAAATGGTCTCTTGTGGCCCTTCTTCTTCCCTGCTTATTTACTGGAGATTTCCCTGTCTATATACTCACACATGTTTTAAGCCCCCCACCACATTTCCCCACCCTGACCTCCAACACTATAATGCTGTCTGTCTGTTCCAGGTGTCTACTGCCCTTTCAGTGAGTATGAATTCCTCACATCCATCTTACCCCCACCATTAGCTTCATCATGTCCCATGGTCCTTTTTCCTATTTGAAGGAGCCCCCTAGCAACCTGTTCATCCTTGTAAGGTACCCTGTGGGTCTCCATCATATCCCTCTCTGGCAGGTTTATATGTTGAGATCCCAGTCTCCTCACAGGGCTTTTGCCACAGCCCATGTACAATTTTAGTTGCCCTTTATACTGCCTATACCCTATGGCCTTTCTATGGTGCAGCCTCCAAACCTGGACACAGGACTCTTAGGCCCTGTCCACACTACCCCTCTGTAATGTTACAGAGTGCCCAAACCATTACCGCAGTGGTTTATGTTTACACCTGTAACATTACAGAAGGAGTTTTCATAACCATTGTTGAAACCACAGGAGGTGGTTTCAACAACAGATATGAAACCGGTTATGCCTCGATAACGTTACTGGGCATAGTGTGGACGCGTGGCATTGGTCCCCTAGTGCAGCACGAGCTACATTGTGGGATCGGGTGCCACAGCAACGGTCACCCGGCTTCTGAAGTGTGGAGTGGTGGTGCCGGTCCCGAAATGGACACTGCGGCAGTGTGGACACACTGTACCACTCCACGGTTGTAAAGGTTTCTATCTGTTATGGGGTCTGAGAGGTGCAGTGTGGATGGGGCCTTAGTTGGATCTCACTAATAAGGGATTACTTGCAACAGCACCACCTCCCTCCTCCTCCTGCTGAAGACAAATTCTCCCCTATGCAGCCCCAGCATCCTTCTACCCCACCCACTGCTTTGTCACACCCAGCAACTTAAAAGAGACTTACCAGGTAAGGTAACTGGTCGGCCCCTGCACCATATCCATTGGTGCCTTGCTGCCAGAGGACCCCAATGAAGTTAATATGTCCCCAAATTTTTAAGCCGTTAAAAAGTTCTGTCCCGTTCATCACCGGTAGAGATGTGGACTAGACTTCATCAACTGCAAGCTCAATACACAGGGCTGGTATCTCAAAAAGCAGAGTTGGCCCTGCAAAGAAACAAATTTAAATACCTAGAGATGGGGGAAAGGGCAAGTGAGTTACTAGCTATGTGTATCCATCAAGTAGAGGCTTCACCGTTATTGCGGGAATCTATACAAGGCAAAATGGTCAGAATCTTGCACTGACCCTCAGAAGTGCGAAATTGTTTGGACCTTATTTCAAGATCTTTACACAGTAGACCAGTCTCGCCCCCACTAGCGAAGAATAAACTCTTATCTTAGCTCTGTAAGTCTTCCTAAGATTACAGCTGCAGAAGCCTGCCCTCTTAGGTGCCCCAATATCCCTAACAGAAATTCAGCAGGTAGTTCAGAAGCTACCTCAGATAAACGCACGGGCTGGACGGATTACCGAGCAACTTTTATAAAGCCTGTCTGATCTCTATAATATACGGTATAAAAGATGTGTATAATTATTGGTATGATAATGGGATATCAGACCCAAGTTTTCAGGAGGCTGTAATATCCCTGATTTTAAAACCAGGGAAAAGATCCACTAAGTCTTAGTAGTTACGCCTATATCATTGTTGAACACAGGTATTAAAATTTTAGCCAAAATGTTGAAACAGACTCTCAAAGTTATGGGTACTCTCATAAGCCACAGAGCAAGTCAGATTAATGATGGGAAGATCATCTCAAGATCATATGAGAAATTGTGCATCTCCTTTCGGTGTCCAGGGACTCCATGCATCAATGGTGTTGGTACTCCTGGATGCGGAAAAGCGTTGACAAGTCTCCTGGGTTTCTGTTTGCTACCTTAATCTCAATTGGACTACCCAAAGAATTTATAAGTGGATACAACTCTATTCTCTCCCCATGACCAAGAAAGTCCAAGTGCAATGGCTTATTTTCCCCTTATTCAACCTAGCTCGGGCACAAGGCAGGGATGTCCATTGTCCCCTGCTGTTTAACATATACTTGAGCCTCTGATCCTTAGACTGGCGGGCAATAATAATATTAAAGGGATCCAAATAGGCACTATAAGATATTCAAAGCTCAGCGTATGCAGATGACAGACCAGCCACATGTGGAGAGCCCAGGCCTTTCAGTCCCAGCTATTCTAAGTGAGATAGAGGAATATGCTAAAGTCTCATTTTATAAACTAAATCGGGCTAAAACTAAGGTCTTACCTTTAAATAGTAGAGTAAATAAGACAGAACTCTCCACCCTCGGCCTCTCTTGGGAACCAAAATACATCGTATATCTAGGAATCAAGATTTACAGAGATCTTGGCACTATAATAATAGACAACATTGACAACATAGTCAAAACAATAGCCAGGGATATGGAAAGATGGCGGTGCTTCCTTTTTCTAACAACTTTATGGGGTAGGCTAAGCACGATTAAAATGAATATCCTACCAGGATACTATACCCATTGGGTATGCTGGGCACTTATTTGACAAAATGGTTCCTTAAATTACAAGGTTAGTAAATTTCTTATGGAACAAGAAAGAATATTACATGAATCTATCTCAAGATTGACACCAGAAACACAGAGGAGGTCTTAGCCCCCTCTTTCTTTCTATATTATTTAGCACAACATATGAAAGCAAACTGGCCTTTGGGTAAGGGGAGGTGAGAATTAGAATATCTCACATGCGGCTCTCTATAGAAAAATACTTAGCCTCACCAATTGTTAGATTGAAGTAACCTGTCTCGCCATCACACCCCTAAGTCAATTAAAAATAATCCCATGGATTGGTCGTTGAAACTACATCAGGCCCAAAAAAATAGCAACGATGAAGTGGTATCGAGTCTTGGAATCAACCAATTATTGGCAACCCTCATTTAAGATTAATAATGTACTCAATATCCCTCAATTCTGGCCTTTCAGCTAAGCCAATGCAGAAAGCTTCAGACATATAGTGGGATGGAAAACCACTTTCTTTTTCTCAATTTTAGGAAATTCAATGAGGCATTAGATAAAGCCTTTAAATATATTCAAGTTAGTAAGCCCCTTGCATCTTTTTTCTCCCGGTTCCACCAATGGATCCAGAGGAAAAGAACTAGCTAACCTTTTTAAGGTAACCTCCCAATCACACTCAAGTTTCTAATATACAAAACTTTACAGGCATGGGACAGTAGGATTTACCATCAGGAGTTTGTTTTATTGGTAAAGAGCTAGGAGTGTCAGAGGACCCTGATCTATGGAGAAACTCTGGTTATCAATGTACAAATTCATAAAGCAGGACAGAGAATTAGATTGGTTCATTTTAATCATATGCAGAATATCTATCTTCGCCAACTAAGCTCTTCAAGTTTGGACATTAGCGTACTTCCATTATGCAGCAAATGCAAGGGACATCGGCTCCCTTTATCATATAATGTGGTTACGGCCCCTCACGTCAGACCTTCTGGCAATCCGACAATAAGCACTTTAGATCCTATCC
Organism: Neoceratodus forsteri; assembly: GCA_016271365.2. Classification (NCBI taxonomy): domain Eukaryota; kingdom Metazoa; phylum Chordata; order Ceratodontiformes; family Ceratodontidae; genus Neoceratodus; species Neoceratodus forsteri. The sequence goes on from CM028129.1 coordinate 8,272,439, forward strand.
TTGGTTTGAAGACCTTATTATTCCCCTGAAGTCTGTTTAATAAATTATTTCCCAGGTGATATTCCCAAAATTAGGAAAGCACATATGATACTTATCTCTGCGATAGCTAAACTGATAATTATGAGGCATTGGATGAGAAGAAATTAAGTCCCCTAATGTAATAGAGTGGTGCAAAGAAATTGTGCAGGCATTTACAATGGAAAGACACATTGCATCTATGCATAATAGATTAGAAGCTTATTTCTCTCTCTGGGGTAGCCTAGAGACTCTACTGATAGTTTGGAAGCCATAGTAGCGTTTAGTCATATTATAGGTGAGATATACTAAGATATTGGATGAGTGTGTAGTCGAGGGAGGATAGGGGTTTTAATTTGAGGTATGTATTTTAGCGCCTATTATTTGGTGTGTTCATAATACTATCTAATAATACTTTAACTAGTTACTCAAAACTAATAAAACTGTTAAATCAAAAAAAAAAAAAAGTTCTGTCCTTCATAAAAATATACAAACCGGGTCCCAAGAACTTCGTAGTTGCATGCTGCCGCCCCAGCTCCACTCCCACACTCTCTAGCAGGATGATGAGATGCCAGTGACAGTCGCGAGGGTGCTCATCTTCTTATCTGTGTCTTGTGACAACTTTCTAATGATTTTAAATGATTTAGTGACCACCTGGCAATGGGAAATGTGAGCATCCAGTCAAATAAGCAAGAGGCCCGTGTTAGTTGGGCGAGTGCCACATTTTGTTATAGTATTAACACTATAGTTTAAAAGGATCAATGAAATGCCGCATTACATATAATGGAGTCTGCGCCACACTGGCATCTCGTCATCTACTAATATTTTATCAAAGTGGAGCTTATGCAACAGAAAAAAAAAATCGCCGGGACCAGGTTTCTATATTTTATGAGAACAAACACAATGGATTATAAATTTAGGGACATATTCAACTTCCTTGAGGGTCTTCTGGAGGCAAGGCACTGATGGAGTGCGGTGCAGGGCAGTATCTTGGCAAGTCTCTTTAAGATCATAATAACTCCAAGGTCCCCGGCTTAGTGATAATCAGTACCAATCCTATAAAGCAGCTCCTGGTTTCCTATGCCCTAGGTGCACAATTCTGCACTTTCTCATTGAACCCCAACTGCCCCAATCTTGACCACTTTTTGAGTTTCTCCAAGAGGCATGTGCATGCTTTCTGCTCCCTTCTTAATGCCCGCCCTACAAATTTTGGTATTGTCTGCAAAAAGGCATTCCCTTCTTTGCCAGTTTTTCTGCAATGTCACTTATGAAGACACTGAAGAGGATCTGTGCCAGTACTGAACTGAGCTGCTCACTGTCCCGTCACTGTAATAAGTGCCATTAACCATCACCCTCTGACATATTAACCCCCACCCCCAACTACTACTCCATTTTCCAACCTGCATTTCTGGTTGCCCCCCTTCTGTTCGGCTACCACAACACCATCACTCTGGCATCTGCCAGGACTTGTTCCACCACAGAATGAATCCAATATGTGGAGCAGCTGCTAGGTAGTCAGGATACGTTTACATCTTTTTCCATTCTCTAGGACATAAGCAGCAAGGGTGCACAAACACATGCACAGACATGTGTGGCACAGCATCAGTCAAGGTCTTCCCACCCATGGGCTGCTCCCATCTGCACTGCCACTTGTGGTCACTCAGTTGGCAGTACTACAGCTGAGCTGGCTGTCATCCTTCCCCAGAAGAGAGCCTCTTGTATAACAGCTGATCCTCCTTCTCTCCCCAGAGAGCCCCTGACGCGAGCTCATTCCTGAACTAAGGTCACCTCCGCCGCAGGTCATAGTGCTACTGTTAAGCTGAAGGGCACATGTTAACCAGTTTATATTAATTTACCACTTTGGATCCTCTTAGGCTGATCAATCTCTTTTAGCCTCACCCCCAAAATAGTCAACCACCCTCCTCTCTGCTAGATCACCCTTCCAGGCACCAGACTATCCTCCCATGCAGCTGGACAACCTTTCTAACCCCAGCCTTTCACATATTAAGCACTGGAGCTAGAGCACCACACAGGCTCTGGGCCAGCCACTCCCAGCCAGCCACCTCCCTACATCTGGACCAGCCTCCAACCACATTCTATACAACCTCAATGTAGCTGGACCACCACCCCAAACCTCCACTCTAAACAGACCACATATCTGAAGTCGTCCTCCAAGCCCTGGACCAGCAGTCCCCACTAACCACTCAACCTACAGCTAGATCCCAGAAGCCCATACCAGCCTCACCATCCAACCACCCACCCTGCAGCTAGACCTCACTTCCAACCTTGAACTAGCCCCACCACCACCACCAGCTACCCTCCTGCTGCTGGCTCACTCTTTCATGCCCTGGACTAGCCTCCCCAGCAAACAATCCTCCTGCAGCTAGACACCTGGGTTCATTCCACCCACAGACCAGCCTCCTCCCTCTGCAGGTTGAGTAACCTCCCCAGAGCTGGACACCCTTTCCAAAAAGCTGGACACACCCACCATCCAGAGCAGAACCTCTCCCTACACCTAGACCCGCTAATCGCCTTTCCTCAACCATGGACCCATACTTCAACGTAGTATTTAAAAAAAAAAATTATGTAACCCTAACTTATTCCGTTTGCAGTGTCAGTGGCTCAGCAGGTAGCACACTTGCCTCTGAGGCTGAGAGATCAGAAGGCAGTGGGTTCTATTCCCATACCAGGCACTTGTGTTAATATCCCAATACTGATGCTGTAGTGCAGCATGACGGGGATGGCTGCACTCCTGAGGCACTGTCTTTCAGATGAGATGTTAAACTGAAGGTCCTGTCTGCCTGTTCTGTTGGTAGTTCAGGTGGATGTTAAAGATCCCATGGCACTTCTCGAAAAAAGCAGGGAAATTTTCTCCAGTGCCCTGGCCATATTCCACCCCCCCCAATTCACTAAAAATACCACCAACAGCTTAATCTGGTTCAAGGTCAGTTGGCTTTCATCTGTATTCCTCTCCCTCCGGGTCGTGCCTGAAAATAGGCAAGAATCTGTCTAGTGAACTTAGCTGGTCAACAAAAATGAAATAAAATATAAATTAATGCATTCTTCAGCAAAAGAAGAAAAAAATACACTGATCCCCAGATTACAAAATGGATTAACATGTGCAACTGTTAAAGACCAATATTAAATGCAAAAAAACAGTTCCCCCACAAACACACTCAAATATCTGCAGTAAATAATTCTTTCTTTAGGGTAACTCCAGATTTTCTCAAATTAAAAAAGTTGTAATCTTTTCTCTATGCATTCTGAATTTGCTCAGTTATACAATATTCCTGCAGTTCATTCTGCCCCCAACAACACTACTTTAAAGTAACTAAATCAGCAAAAATTTCACAAATAACAAGTAATCTAGAGGCACAATGCATCCTAAACACGTTGGGTGGGGGGTTGATTGAAAATAAAATGTGTAATTCAAAGTTTAGCCAAGAGTTCAGAGCAGAGAAAATATTTTCAAGACAAAACATTGAAAGTGAAACTTGCACAGCATTTCATTTTGGAAAAAAAAAAAAAACACCTGAGTGATAATTCCTTTACTGTATTTAACATTTTAGGGAGTTAAAAAGATGTACTTTTTAAACATAAGCTCTTACCTTAACATGTAAATCTTAGCTGCAGGAAACCTCAGTTGTTCAAAATGGAGACCACAGAGCACTCGTGCAGTTTCATCAGACTGGACACAGACAGGAAGAGAGCTGGGAAATGTAGGCCTCTGACTGACGAGACTTATGGGAAAAATAGTTTAGAATAGACTTTTCATAAAGGGACACTGCCAACTTTTTTTGCACCTTATTATTTCCAGGTAAAAATCCACATTTTATTATTGCTTACCTTCTATAAAATTCACTAGTGTTGCTGGTTGTTTTATCTGTCTCCTTGCTTAGTAGAACTGTAATGCAGCAGCACGGTAATGTACCCAGCCTTGATTGGCTAATTTAAATCTTAAAACTACTCCGATGACTGTAATCTTCATTTATGATTCAGTTGTATTAAAAAAAATTGTACTTTTAAGAGCATTGCAGATCTATTTCTAATCCTCATTTAGCAATAACTTACTCTTGAACAACTAGTCTGCTGAAATACTTCTTAGAATTTAGTATTCTTAGCGGTTGTATTTTTGAATGATTATTAAAGATTATTAAAAATGACTAAAATTAGTCTTTGAAGGCAAATTAATGAATGCTTTAATACTAAATTTAGTATTTGACTTCAGTGAGGGTTCCCAAGTACAGCCCTTTGGGCCTGTACCTCCCACGATCACTCATATCTTGAACACCCCCTGCCCAGATGACCACCCAGCTGGACAACATATCAACATCCAATAGACCTCTCCCAAGTTGTGTACCTTGCCTGCAGCTAGTCCACCTACAAGCCCCAAACCAGCCTCTCCCCATCAACTATCACCCACCCTGTAGCTGGCTGCTCCAGGCCATCCTTCCTACCCTCAGACATGATCCCTGCAGATGGAACCTCCAGACCTGCCTCCCCACCTCAGTGAACCACCTCCCTGCAACTGGACCAACCTCCCAGTCTCACCAAACAAAGCACCCTCCTTAGAGCTGGACCAGCACCCCTAGATAACAACTTTTCTGCAGCTGGACCCACCCACACTACCCATCTTGCCCAGATACCAGTTGTCCATCCACCACTGACCACTCTGTTGGTACAGAAACCCTGCCCTGCTAGGTACCCTTTATAATCCCAATGCATTAGTCTGACATGCTGCATCCCACACAACAACCCAACAGCCCCAGCAGCCCAACACACAGTGGCCTGACCTAGAAAGCACCTGACACACTGTCAGGCCAGGAGGTTGGGATGCTGTGCAGCTGTTGAGTGGATTTCCACAAACACATGAAGCACCTGATCCCAACCTATGCCACCCATCCAGGACCAAGGACACTACTGAACAGCACGGACAATGTGGAACACCCACCCCCTGTCGTGGCACCTCCGAGGACACACTGACCTGATCACAGACCCCTGGTAGATGACTGTCTCACCATCTGTGAGACAGGGATGAAACACAACAGCCATGCATGCCCAGTGTGTTGACCAGCCATCCCAGGCAGCATGGTGGATTGTCCATGCATCCCTGCATGCATGATTATGTCAGCTGACAGCCAGCCAGCTGGGCATGCATGAAGGAATTGGAATACCATGCCTGTTTGTCGGTGAATGAATGACACTGCAGGCACACAGCAGAGTGGCACAGCGAGAGCATGGATAGCTACACCAGGAAATTGTCCACAGCAACACCACATGTGGATGCCAGGACACAGAGCAGCATGCCATCGCACCAACCGTGCAATATTGCATGTGGCTGTGTCATGCTAGCCCACTATGGGCCTGCAGTAACCACACAGAAAAAAGTCTGGAGGTGTTTGGGGGGGCCTGTGCCACAGGAGCCCACTGTGGCATGAAGGCTGCCAGGTGTGTTGTGGGGGGTTCCACAAGGGCCCATTGTGGGAATGCTGTTACCACACAGTTGCACAGCTGGAAGGATTGGTGGGCACTCACACAGCTTCAGACCTGTGCAACATATGACACACAGTGCAGATGTGGCAGTGTGCAGTGGGCTGCTTGGCGATACCTAGCAGTGTTGTGATGAGACATCACCACCAGGTTGGGGTGCATGTTAAATGTGGGGGTGAAACTTCATTCAACAGTAGGGGGCCACAGTAGCAACCTGGTGGCTGTGCATGATGTGTACTGTGAGTGTACAACTGTCAGGTGCCAAGTCACCATGGAAACCCTACAGGGTGGTGTTGAATGCTCGCCACAGAGGAACTTCAGCAGGCTTGCCTTGTCCTTGGATGCTAGTACCATCCTTATCTACTCCTCACTAGCTCTTTTTGGGTGGTGTCCATGGCAGTCCACAACAAATGCCTTCCCTGAGTGACATAGGTCCATTGCTGTTCCCTGTGGAGTTCTGCTAGCATTGTCATGAGCTCCCATGCACCTTCCCAAGCAGGGCATGGAGATGGCAGTGTGAGTCTCGACATTGCTTTGGGTCCATGACATACTTCGCTCATTGAGTTCTGCAACCAACCACAGCTGAGTGGGAACATGGGGTCAGTATCTCGTGGGCACCTTGGTCACCCTACTGTACAGCCATATCCTGCCCAGCACATGTGTCTGCTCAAAATAATAGAAGAGTGTAGTGGCATTGGGCGGAATGGTTGACTTCAGGAGGATGAATGCTGCTGGAATGTCCTGTGCCAGGAGATGAGCGAGGACTACGAGTTCATGGATCTTCAGGCTGAAGTCTGGGTCACTTCTGTATTGTGGTGCAAGGCTAAAGCTCTGGACCTTCTGCCACACAATCTGCCCAAAGTGGAACATGTGTCCATTGTTTATGGTTTGTGGAAATTCCATCTTACAGGCATTGATCATAGCCTGCTCAAAGTCAGTGATGATCGTAGGTGGTTTAAGGGGGGCAGAACTATATACTGGCATATTTATTCAGCTCCTGAAACAAGGTGCAGTAACATTGCAGGCTCTTTGTCGTCATCAGTGTATACACCAATGACATAATGAGGTTGTTAGGGCCCATCCTTATGGGTGCATGGATGGTGTACAATGAGTGAACAGGTGTGGCACAGTCTTGAATGTACCATCCATCATCCAGAAGGGTGCCTGTGCTAGGTCCCTGATGTTGTCCTCTGTGGTGAGTAGAAGGACCTGGTGGGTGGTGCTGCCGGTAATCCTGCTGTACCATGGCCATCCAGTCACCGTCTGTAGCTGCTTGGGGATAGTGAGGTCAGCCAGTGTCACTGGTTCTTGTTAGAGTTCCTTGCGGTGAGTTCTGTTCACAATATGCAGCAGGGCCCTCTTGCTTGGCAACTGTTGCCACAGCTCAGTGGTCATTGCAGTTGCTTCACTCTGCAGTAGCTATGCGGGGCTAGCCACGGTGCTTTGTGCCTTCTACTTGATGCCTGCCAACACCTGTGCTGGTAGAGCATCTGTCACCTCAGAGCATGACTGTGCTCATTCTTTTTCTTTAGGTGGTGCTGGCCATCCTGGAGCAGTGTGATGGCCTGGCCGAGGCAGGACTTGGACTTATGGTGCTGGCAGCACCGTTACACTGTCTCATGCCATCCCGGTGGTGCTGAGGGTTGGGAGCTGGATGCCATACCTCGTGTCACACCGGTGACCCAGGTTCAGGATTGAGCCTGGGCCATCGGGGGTTGGCAGGGGAGGACTGGGATCGAACATCCACTGACTGCTTTCCCAGTCCTGGGGTGGGCTGTGGAATTTCACTGTGCTGTAGCAGCCCCCTGGGGATGCTCAGGGGCACTACTAGTGTCAGTGACACTAGATGGGGAGCATGGCACATGTTGGTACGTTGCTCCTGGATGTCATGCACGTCCGTGTTACTGAGGCCAAAAGAAGGAAAATGGCTGGGCATGACCTTTCAGCTTGATGGCTGTGCTCTGAGCCACCTAGAGGACTTTGGTGGAGTCCTGTTGAGGAGGGTCTGGGGCTGTTCTGGCTGGTAGAGGCAGAGGGGGTGCTCTCCAGCAAGATGGCATGATGGCCGTCCCTGATCCTCCTGGGTGCAGTTTGAGCTACCCACCTCTCCAGGTGGGTGGAGCTGGTTCCTGGATACCCCAAGCCAGAGTGTGTGCTGCAGCAGGTGAAAAATATGATATGTTAAAAAAACAGTACACTGTCTCATTGCAGGTCCATTCATGGACCAGGAGGAAGCCATTCACATTTAGCTTGGACTTTCCCTTCCTGGATGGTATGACCTCACAGATTGTCCATGTTGTTGGGGTTGTAGTTGAGCACCCTGGCCCTCCATGGCTTCGCTGTCCTCTCAATGTGCTAGAGGACCGTGCAACATGACCAGCTTGGTTCCAGCTCAGGCATGCGGGTGTGATTGCACTTCATTTGCACATCACACTCCATGGGCCACACCTGTGGCAGTTGCTACTTGTCTGTGGGTGGTTTGTACCAGTACTGTAGTGTCACTGTCTGCCCACAGTCCCAGTGCTTCAAGGCTGTGCTGTGCACCATGGTCACATTCAAGTTCTGTGTCCACAGTGTCCTGTGCCACTATCAGCTACTGTGCTGCAGTGGGGTTATACTCCATGGTACACTTCCCTGCTGTCCAGCATGCAGGGATGCAGGGGTTCCTGTGTGTTGTGCACTCTGCCTACAGGTCAGTGTCCACCTACCTAAGCTGGCCTTTGCACCCCCCAGCATTGGCATCCGTAGTTCCCATGCATGCCTTCATGAGTCCATGTCTGTCCACTGCCCCTGCATCATTTTCTGATGCCTACCTGTTCTCTATGTTCTCTTCAGCTGTAGTTCCCTGACCTGAGACTTCTCCAGTACATGATCTATTGTAGCCCTCATTGTGCTCTTTCCTATGAGGCTTGCATTTTCTGCCCCTCTGCCAGTTTGTTTGTCAGAGTTTCAGTTCACCTGCTTTGTTTACTAACCACTCTCCCTGCATCTGAAATTGGCCTACCACCCAACCATCTCCCTGCAGCTGAACCACCCTTTTGGCCCTGGAGAAACCTTCCCAAGGAAAGCACTGTCCATGGACCATTTCACAGTTACAAGGAGGGAGAAGGGCCCCAGCTGAGTAGGAAGCAACTGCTGGTGGGGACTTAATTAGGGGATAGACTTGCAAGCAGGGTGGGGTAAGGAGAGAGGGAGGTGAAATACCTGAGAGGTACTTGGCTTGGAGGGATGAGAGCAGATACAGTGGATCATTAGGCAGCAGGAGATGAGAGGAGCTAGATGTCATTGTCCACCTGGGGACAAATGACCTAGCAAGGGATGGGGTAGGGGTAGTGCAGGGAAATTTCAGGATAGGGAGGTCTCAAGCATGCATGGTGGCTTTGCCAAGGTTGCCTATACTAATCTTGGGAGAGATAGGACTCTCCACGGCTTTCAACAGTTGGTTAAAGGCATGGTGCAGGGTGGGGCTCAGTACTAGGTGGGCCTCTTCAGTGTCTTCATAAGTGAAATTGCAGAAGAACTGAATGGAAGGTAAGTCTTTTAGATGCCACAAAACCTGTTATAGGGTTGGCACTCAGGAGGGTGTGGAGAAAGGGTTCATCCATGCTGGTGTTGACAGCTATATTGCTGATGCCGATTACAGCACAGGCCACATTACAGCACCAGGCAAAATGTATCCTGGGAGTTATACCACCAAAGAGCCCTCCTGAAACAGTCTCCATTGGCCCCTCCCTATTTATCCCACAGGTCCAGGTTCTTAATTACTCTGTTCTAGTCTCCTACCCATCCTACAATCACCCGCGGGTATACAGTGATTGTTACTATCCTGATGTTCAGTGGTTCCTATTTATTTATTTATTTATTCATTCGTTTACGAGTAGGTGCACTGGTCCAGAGAACCATTTTCAGGCATGACCTGGGTCATTGAGGATGGCACAGGAATAAAAGCAAGTACAAAGGAGGCTGGGACAAGGCATACAATAGACAGTAATAAAAATATACAGGATATTTATATGAAGATATATATAACTTGCAGCACAATGGATAAATAACATTTATGACAATATACAGACAGTAGTAGCCAAGTTGTAATACAAATTAGGCATGATCTGAGATGAGGAAAAGGGAAAAAGTCACATGGCAGTGTAGGTATAGACCAAGAAGGAAAAGGAGGAAGGAAGTAGAGGCATGACAATAAGTTGGGAGGGCAGGAGCAAGTAGTGGAGGACAGAAGGTGAGATCAAAGGAGAGTGGAAGAGTTCTGGAGAGTCAGTGGTGCTAAGTGGGTGGGCAGGTTGTTCAAAGGAAGGGGCTACAGATGAGAATGTACATTTATCCATACGGTGGAGACTAGGGGCACTCAAGCATGGGGCTAGCAGTGAGGCACAGGCTCTAGAACAAACACTTGGCCAAGAAGGTGGGATTGCGGAGAGGTAGCTCGGTTTTGGATGGCCTTATTGACTGTGCTGGCCAGGAGATAGGTCTGTTGGGCTGATGGGGAAGCCATGCCAGGGTCTGATGAGTGAGCAGTGGTGTGTTGGTGAAAGTACTTGCCCTCTGTATCGAGAAGTCCCCACCATGACCAAGTTAGTCTCTGCAAATACTACCCCGGTCCCCAGCCCACTTATATTTGACACCTTCCACATTTGGCACAGACCATTCTCTCAGCTCCTTGATCAGGCACAAAATGGATGATAGTTCACAATCATGTGCTTAACTGTACACAGCTGTTTATACAATAGGCACATGAGAGCAAAACTGGCGTTCTGTCCTCAGTTGATCACAGAGGTTAGCAGATTGTCTGTGCCAATTTCCACTGGGGGGGAGAGTGCATAAACACATGGTGGGGGCCATGAATGGTGCAAGCGGTGGGACTGGGTGGGCAGGTAGTTATTGGCAGTTTCCAATGTATGGAATGGACAGTAGCACCACTGAACACCAAGGGAAATGTGATGGTGGGAACTCAAAGGGGCAGTGGTAGGAGGCAGAGGTGATACTACCTGATTTAGGGAGGCAACATCTTTTAGAGCCATTTACCAACTGGTCAGAGACTCACTAATTATGTTATTCAAGATATCATTTTGTGATCCTACCCTGTTTTGGGGGTGCAAAGTGTTGTTTGAGAGTCACTTACCCATTTAGTGATCGCAAATGCTCTTTGAATGTTCTGGTCTATGTGAACAATAACAGTCCATTACCAGTAAGATAAAGACAAGTGAACAAATAAAAATATGGAATTGAGAGCTGTTCTCCATGAGGTTGATAATGTAATTTATCTTAACAATGTGTTAGAGTACAGAGTATAATGAGATTAATACTGGTATCATTGTGCTACCACATGAGTCTAGGGTTGCTGTGAGAGGTACCAAATACTGAAATGTCAAAATAATGCAGTACCATTGTGCTACCAGTGTACCAGTATTTGTGGGAGCCGACAAAAATCTCAAAATTTCGTGATACTATTGTATTACCAATGTATGTGTGAGAGACAGAGAAAATGGTAAAAAATGCCATAGGGATACCATTCTGCCAGTGCACTATCAATGCACAGAGGAAAATCTATATATCACCTACCACTGTGATACCAGAGTACCACTGGGTAGTACCATTGTGGATTTTTCAGCTGACCACAGTATTGTCATTGCTATACCACTATAATGCCATTGTGACAAATTCAGTAAGGGTAACCAGATTGCTGAGACAATGCAGTGCTAAAGAAGTGCGATAAAAATTATAAAGTGTTGCCAGTATTACTGCAGTGTGCAGCAAAAATTAGTGAAGGAAATACAGTGCTAAAGAAGTGTGCATGAAAATCTAAGAATTATTTGCAGTGCTCTTACAGTGTGCATCAAAACATAAGCAAGATTGAGCAGTGGTACAACAGTGTAGCAGAAAGTCAGTGCAGTGTATTAACAGTGCACTGATGAAAAGCAGTGCTTTGTCAGTCTGGACTGAAATAATACTGAAATAAGACTGAAGATGGAAGTGTACACTCCACTTCCCTCTGGGTATAGTGGCAGTACCGTACTGTGTCGGCGTGGCTCAGTTGGTAGCACATCTGCCTCTGGACCAGAAGGTCGTGGGTTCCCATCCCACACCGGGATTGGACTTGCACCTTAAAATCACTGGCATCCGAGTGCAGTATTGGGGATGCTGTACTGCTGGGGTGTGCCATCCTTCAGATGAGACGTTAAACTGAGGTGCCTTCTGCCCATGCTGGTGTTGTCCTGGTGTTGTCCAGGTGGAAGTAAAAGAACCCAGGCATTCTTCGCAAACAGTAGGGAACATTCCCGTTGTCCTGGCCAACATTCCCCTTCCCATAAACCGGTTCATGCAATTATCCAGGCTGTGTGTGGGTGATGATGTGCGATATGGCCGCCACCACACATTCAGTCGCTTCACTACCAGTCTAGAATTGCTTGTAAAGTGCTTTGGGATGTATGAAAAGTATTATATAAATGCTGATTCTTCTTCTTTTTCTACCCTATAATGTATTTATAACCTGCCGTGATAATGTATGTTCATATGAGTTTAACATGACACTCACCAGTTACCGTAACTATAGTGGCAGTATTGCCCCTATAATGTATTTATAACCTGCCTTGATAATGTGTGTTCCTCTTGCTGCCTAATAAAATAATTATTTATTAAAAAAAGAATTCTGACACGATCTCCTTTCATTTTCTGTCTTGTGTTTGACAAACATTGAGGCACGTGTCTCTCTCAGCTACACAAAAATATCAACTTAAATATTAACCACTAACTTAGCTAAAGCCAGTGAGAAGAATACTTTTGCATGTTTATCATTGACATATTTATTTATTTATTGAATTTTGTTGACCGGGTGGGCCTGCTTAGACCAAGGGTCCGTTTTTCAGGGGTGAACCGGGATTAGTGACATGTATGGTAAAAACACATTGACGCTTACAGTACAAGGCACAGAGTTCAGGAATAACAGTCACAAATAGAACAAAAGGGTCATTACAGAGGTAGGAGTAGCACATGGAAGCATTTCAGAGATTGATCCCACAACACAGGACTGGCCCATTAGTTAACAACAATGAACAGTAACAGGCAAACATCATTCAAGCATGATAACAGATTAAGGAAAAAAGCCCTAGGAAGTGCAGAAAAACACGTGGTACGGTACTGGTAGCCTAGGGTGCAAGCAAAAAGTTGGGAGGGTACTAGTTCAGGGGAGCAACTGGTCAGGCTCACTAGATATCTGATATAAGTGCTGGTTAGCTTGAACAGGTGCAGGTAGTGTTAGCAAAGAAGTGTCTTCTTAGTGAGTTCCTGAATGCAGAGAGTGAGGGGCTGTTCTGCAGGGAAGGGGAGAGATGATTCCAGTACTGTGTTATTCTGAAAGCAAAGAATCTTTCTCCAGTAGTAGTGCACACCATTGGAACTTCCAAAGTAGGTTGTGATGTTACCCGGAGAGTTTGGGTGTGCTGTATGTGCACCACAAAGTTCTGAAGGTGTGGTAGGCAGTTGTTCAAGATTTTGAACATGCGACAGAGCAAGGGATGCTTAAGCCCACTATTGAGGTGGGGCCAGCTTAATGAGGGGAGTGCATTGCAGTGGTGCTGTTTGCTGTCACTCCGGGCTGTGAATCTGCTGAACATGTGGTACTGTGTACAAAGCCTGCTGTCGAGGTGGGGCAGCCTAATGAGGAGAAAGCGTTGCAGTAGTGCTCTTTGCTGTCAGTCTGGGCTGTGAATCTGCTGTGTGGTACAGTGTACGGAGCCTGCTGTTGAGGTGGGGCCAGCTTAATGAGGGGAGTGCGCTGCAGTGGTGCTGTTTGCTGTCAGTCTGGGCTGTGAATCTGCTGACCGTGTGGTACAGTGTATGGAGCCTGCTGTCGAGGTGTGGCCAGCTTAATGAGGGGAGTGCGTTGCAGTGGTGCTCTTTGCTGTCAATCTGAGCTGTGAATCTGCTGACTGTGTGGTACAGTGTACAGAGCTTGCTGTCGAGGTGGGGCCAGTTTAATGAGGAGAGAGCTTAGCAGTGGTGCTCTTTGCTGTTAGTCTGGGCTGTGAATCTGCTGACCATGTGGTACAGTGTACAGAGAGCCTGCTGTTGAGCTTGGGACAGCTTAATGAGGGGAGTGCGCTGCAGTGGTGCTCTTTGCTGTTAGTCTGGGCTGTGAATCTGCTGACTCTATGGTACAGTGTATGGAGCCTGCTGTCAAACTGGGGGGACAGCTTAATGAGGGGAGTGCATTGCAGTGGTGCTCTTTGTTGTCAGCCCCGGCTGTGAATCTGCTGACCGTGTGGTACAGTGTACGGAGCCTGCTGTCGAACTGGGGGGACAGCTTAATGAGGGCAGTGCATTGCAGTGGTGCTCTTTGCTGACAGTCTGGGCTGTTAATCTGCTGACCGTGTGGTACAGTGTACGGAGCCTGCTGTCGAACTGGGGGGACAGCTTAATGAGGGCAGAGCGCTGCAGTGGTGCTCTTTGTTGTCAGCCTGGGCTATGAATCTGCTGACCGTGTAGTACAGTGTACAGAGACTGCTGTTGAGGTTGGGCCAGCTTAATGAGGAGAGAGCACTGCAGTGGTGCTCTTTGCTGTCAGTCTGGGCTGTGAATCTGCTGACTGTGTGGTACAGTGTACGGAGCTTGATGTCGAGGTGCGGCCAGCTTAATGAGGGGAGTGCATTGCAGTGGTGCTGTTTGCTCTCAGTCTGGGCTGTGAATCTGATGACCGTGTGGTACAGTGTATGGAACCTGCTGTTGAGCTGGGGGGACAGCTTAATGAGGAGAGAGCTTTGCAGTGGTGCTCTTTGCTGTCAGTCTCGGCTGTGAATCTGCTGACCGTGTGGTACAGTGTACGGAGCCTGCTGTCAAGGTGGGGCCAACTTAATGAGGAGAGAGCTTTGCAGTGGTGCTGTTTGCTGTCAGCCTGGGCTGTGAACCTGCTGACCGTGTGGTGCAGTGTACAGAGCCTGCTGTCAAACTTGGGCCAGTTTAATGAGGGGAGTGCGTTGCAGTGGTGCTCTTTGCTGTCAGTCTGGGCTGTGAATCTGCTGACCACGTGGTACAGTGTATGGAGCCTGCTGTTGAGCTGTGTCCAGGTTAATGAGGAGTGTGCTTTGCAATGGTGCTCTTTGCTGTCAGGCTGGGCTGTGAATCTGCTGACCGTGTGGTACAGTGTACAGAGCCTGCTGTCCTGGTGGGGCCAGCTTAACTCATTCTATCCTATTGTCACTGTTCAGGTACCCTCTGACTGCTGCTAGAACATCTGTGTTCCTGAAGGGGTTTTAGATCTGCAGTATTCACACAAACACACTGTGCTTAAACCTACATATCTTAAAAACCATACATCCAATTTTAAAACTGTAAAAAGAAAAGTTTTTCAGGACAAACAGTTTTTGAAAATGAGTGAGGTTTGGCAATGTCTATTTAACTGGATTTAGTGTTGTGTAAGGTTGTTTTCATATTTTAATAAATTCTGATGATTTTATCTAAATATAATTATGCTATTGTAACCCCTAGGTGGCGTTATCCCAAGGGCTACTACCCCAGCCTGCCTAACTACTAACAGGTTGAGGGGCCTAGGTCTAATGGCGAGTGCCTCCACCCAGAGGTCAGGGTTTGCAATAGTTAAACTAATTTGGTCACAGCCCTCTGGGACATTGCGACCCCCTTTCTTCCCACTAGTGGCCCACACAATATATCAGAATTACCTTCACCATATGCACTTACCCCCAGGACTGGTTCAGTCAGTGGGACTCTGGGGACTCCCTGTAAAACAAGATGGTACAGTGCAAAAACCACAGTACAATACTTTAACATAAATGAATACCTCAGGCAGTGTAACTTTCCTGAAACAAGCAGATCTGATTTATTTAGGGGGGATATAACAAGGACAGGGGAAATCAGGTTAATTAGTTTAAACGCATTAAAAATTACAGTACTGTGCACATATTTCAGGATCCAAAATGTCCCAAATGTCACTCTTACTGGGTACCCAGGCAATAAGAGGCTAGCCTATTTGGTGCAGCTGGTTGGGGCCCTGAAGATGGAAAATGCATGCACAATACCCGAATTGTAATCCGGAGCTGGTAGGCTCAGTTCGTGGAGAAAGAAAGGAAAAGTAATCAGATGGAACACTTGCAATTAGATGATGGCAGGAGCTACCCTGATTTGTACTCACAAATTCAATGCTGAAACTGAATGGAAGGCAGATTGTCCTGGATTGCCAGGAGGAGCAGACCATGTGGACAAGGTCCTTGTGACTGGACACCCCGGCAGTTCAGAGCAAATGGATGTAGTCTGGATTAAGCAGGGGTTTACTTCCAGCTTCATGCACTCAATTCACTGCACAGGGGATTTGAAACGCGAGTCCCCACAAGCATTTCACACATTTATATGGAAAAAGAAAGTACTATACCAGGCAGGCTGCTTCTCTATCCTGATCGCAATTACTGCACAATACCCGGGAGAACACACAGCAGATTCAGTTCCTGACAGACCTAGCGTGATTCAGCAATTTCTCCAGTCTTCTACAGGGTGAGCCTGGTTTCTACTCTTCAGATCTCCTTGATTCTCTTCACAGGTCGGATTCAGTCTGAACAAGCACTTGCACAAGCTGCAGACCGAAACTTGGGGCCTTACACGCATTTCCCGACTAAGACTCCGCACTGAAGGAGCACAGGGCTCCTTTCCTCTTCATTGCCAGAGCTAAACTGAAACTCCAGTAGACAAAAACGGGCACTTCCTTTGACTTCCTCCCAGTTCTTGGCTGGATTGGCTGTCACTCACAATAGACTCCCCCTGTTGGTGAAAAAAGGCGCCGAAGTCCAAACTACATTTCCCAGAGTCACTGCCCATACAATCCTCTTGTGGCTGGCTCAGATTATGAGTCCAAGTTCTGATTCGTCCAAGGCACCATTTTAGAGCTAGCTTACCCCACACTGATTGGTCCAGTTCAGCAGTTTAAAACTAGAATGGGAAACTAGGCAAACACAGTTCTGATTGCATAGAAAAGCAGGTTAGACAAACTGTATTTTCATTATTACTCTAAATGATTTCTGGCAAACAGTTACATCTTTCAGATAGGCTCCCTTTGCACTCCTAGCGACTGCAAAAATGGAGCGAATTGGCAGCAGCTCGAGTGGGACTCAAGCAGAGAAACACACAGTCCCCACATACAAACTAATTATGTCTGCAAGCAGACAGCTCTTAAAGAGACAGACCAGAGGCTCTAAAAGCACTCACAGATAAATGGCTTAAATGCAGGAAAGAAGTGCTTTGTGAGGTCAAGTGATGTAAATAGGAAGAACACTTCCAGTGAAGGTCAGTGAGCTGACACAGGAAATAGATACATGTTTTAGTGCTGGAGGTCTCTCTATGATTAACTGCATATTTGCTGTAGTTAAAATGTGTAATTTCATTGAAATAAACTATTTTATTGTATTTTTGTAATAACATCCCATAATAAGAATAGGAAACTGTATTTTATTTGTGCTGTTTGCTTTATCATACTATAAATGAAACATGATGTTGTTCTTGTAAAGGTTCACAGTCTTTCAGTAAACATCATGGTGACTGAGGAGGGATCCCTATCAGTAATGCACGTCACAGAGTGACAGAGATAAAGGTTGGACTGAAGACTGATGAACAGATGGACTAAATCAGTGACTCCGGTGGGATTTGAACCTGAACAGTGCTTTACAGTGTGGTAGAGGTTGGGGCTGGACTGACACCAGATTAGTCAATGGACAACACCATTGGCTGTGGAGGGATCTGATACTGAAATTCACTTCACTGTTCACTAGTGTTTGGGGCTTGACTGACGCATGATAAGGAGAGAGATCTTACAAGTGGCTGTGGAGGGATTTGAACCTGAAGAATACTTTACAATGCATCAGAGATTGGGGCTGAACTGATGTCATATGAATTGATGGACTACACCAGTGGATGTGGAGGGTTTTGAACATGAAATGCGCTTCACGGTGCATTATGAGATTGGTCTGGACTGATGCATGGTAAGTCGATGGACAACACCATCAGTTGAGGAGGGATCTGAACCTGAAATGCACTTCACTGTTCACTACAGTTTGTGGCTCGACTGATGCATGGTAAGGAGCTAGATCTTACAAGTGGCTGTGGAGGGATTTTAACCTGAAGAACACTTTACAGTGCATCAGAGGTTGAATCTGGACTGACATCATACAAGTCGATGGACAACATCAGTGACTGTGGAGGGATTCAAAACGTATTTGGCCTTTACAGTGCATCAGAGATTGGGGCTGGACTGATGCTAGATAAGTTGAAGGCAACACCATTATTTTTTCATTTTAAACAATCAGCAATTGTGTATTAGAGAGAAAATTCAAGTGTGGAGCATGAAACAAACATGCTACTGACCCTAACCCACGTATCATCCATAATGCAGGGAGCAACATGCCACATAGATTTTAACATAGCCATAATCCAAACATAAACTCTTTTAAAAGTAACAAAAGGTGCTGAATTCATGTGACCTCATCTAGTACATGCACAAGAAACACTCTCTCTCATCAGGAATGCCAGCCGGATCCATAAGATGTCATCACACAGGATGACCAGAAATTATCCCAAAAGGAACAAAGTGACAACTATGAAAACTTTTATCATAAATAAAAATAAAAACAAATCAAGTAATACAGATTACAAATCGAGGTTTTGGCACCAAAATGAAGTGAGTATTTTAGGATAAGAGCAGCACTTCCTTCTTGAAACTAAGTTTCTAGTCACCATGCTCTTCCTGCACCAGTGTGTGTGCTCTGACTGGTTAATGGAAATAGAGACGTGTACAATAAGCATAGAGCAAGCATGGCAACAGTGAGGATCAATGTGACCAAATGGTGACGCACTACAGAGCTAGGGCGGGTGAGGGCTGTGACCCCTAACTGAAACATCCAAAAAAAAAAATCACTATACACTCCAGAGCCCAGAGAGCCACTTTCCCTCCAGTGACGGTTGTAAAAAAATATGAGACCTTGCTTGAATGCTAAATAAGGATTTAGTCTAATGTTTCAGGCACACACATTGAATAGAATAGTGGAAGGCACAAAAAACAAATCTGCGTGCAGGTTCCCTGGTGCTTTGACAACTAAGGCTTCATCAGGGGGATGGTGCCTGCATCTAAGACAGTCCCTTTATACCAATTAAATTCAGAATTGATGATGTCAGAAAATCCGACCAATTACAGAGCTCAATTTTTACATACAGAAATATTCAGCTCACTTAGTGGTATAAATAGACTAATAGTTATAACAATCATGATATCAGTGACAACATGTTATTGTAGAAAAATACCCCAAAATACATAAAAAATACACCAAAAGTGGTGATGACCAATCGGATTGCTCAAATAAAAAAATATATAATTTATGAAATTAATTATAGTGTCAACCTGATCAGCTTAACATGTTACACTAAAACAAGATGATTTGTTGTTACAAGACAAACTAATGACAGAATGAACATAATATATTTTTCACAGCACATGCAAAAAATAGTAAATTTATTTATTTATTTATTTATGTATTAAGGCTTGTTTTCTCAAAAATAGCCAATAGAAATGCATATTATATTAGGTAAAATCAGTAAGGGTACGATGTCCCTATTAGCTGGTACAAATCAATTCACTAAATGTAAACAAATGCTCGAGCTGCATCAAGAAAAAGACATGGAGGCCAATCGGCATCATCAGGCACTACAGCACATGATTTAGGACACCATATAGCGTCATCAGGAAAAAGCGGTATTTTTTTATGACGCCATATGGCATCATCAAGAAGAAATGAGGAGAGTGCTTTGCAGTGGTGTTCTTTGATGTCAGTCTGGGCTGTGAATCTGCTGACCATGTGGTACAGTGCATAGAGCCTGCTTTCAAGATGGGGCCAGCTTTAAGAGGAGAGAGCTTTGCAGTAGTGCTCTTTACTGTCAGTCTGGGCTGTGAATCTGCTGACCGTGTGGTACAGTGTACAGAGCCTGCTGTCAAGGTGGGGCCAGCTTAATGAGGGAAGTGTGTTGTCGTGGTGCTCTTTGCTGTCAGCCTGGGCTGTGATTCTGCTGACCATGTGGTACAGTGTACGGAGCCTGCTGAGCTCTGCTTCCTTCAAGGATGATAGCACTGGAGCACTGTAGAGGAGCGTAGAAAGTAAAATGGAGTGTGCCAGTGTCTGGCATGTTTCTTTGGGGAGATATGCCCTAAGCCTGTACAGTAGGCCTAGTTTCTGATGTGTAGCTTTGGAGGGCTGTTTTAGTGTAAGATCTTTGTTGAGGTACATTCCAAGGTACTTAAAGCTGCCTATGACTTCCAATGCATCCCCATTCATATTAATGATCTTTAAGAGCTCCGTCCTGTCGGTCCCTAATTTTCTGGCCCAAAAGAGTATGGTATTTGTTTTCCTGGTATTGAGCACTAGATGGTTAGATGATAGCCAGTTACGGAACATTGCAAAGTCCTTGCTGAATGTCTGCAATAACTTTACTGTTCCTGTACAGTACAGCATCGTCAGCATAAAGGATTGTTTTTGCTTCTCCACAATGTAAGGGCAAGTCATTGATAAATAAGAAGAAGAGTAGTAGACCAAGGATTGACCCCTATGGAACTCCATCAGTGATAGTCCGGCAAGCGGATAGTCCAGTATTCCATTTAACAGCTTGGCTACAGCTTACCAGGTAGCTTCTGCACCATGTAGTAAATCCACAAAGTGGTGCCGCAATCGGTTTTCCCCACTAGACTGGTACAGTAACATACGGGGTGGCCTGCCCCACACAAACCAACAGAATCAGGAGCTGTTACTGCACTCAGACTGATGAAATAAACAGAGAGGGATTCCAAGGTCACTGGTTAAAGCTTTTTAATTTAAAGCTTACAAGATCCAACAGACCACAGTAATACACTACGTAGCTCCCCAGTGCTTCAACTCAAGACGAGTCTTCTTCAGGGGGTGGAGCTTACACAAAGGGCTTCCATTATATACACATAAACAAAACAGGTGCATCACATAAAGAGTAAATACTTAAAAGTCACACAAAAAATACAAATCCTATTCTACCTTATGTATGTCACTAGATGGCGCTAGCTACATACGCTAACATAGTTATGCCAATACTTTATTTTATTTCATTTAGCATTTACTAACTATGCATATCTCCTAATTCTTTAAAATACAAAAGATATAAAAATTATGTGTTATATAGCACTCTGATTCATGTTTACTTAATATAATCTAGTTTAACATAGAGTCTATTAGAACATTCAACTTTGTACAGAAAAAATAAAAAAAAATGTGTGCTTTCATTAAATGAAACAGACAAGGTAGAAAATGGAACAGGTATCCAAACCTCCTAGTATCAGCCAAGGCAACTTAATGGTTTCTCATGGCAACTATCAATTAGTGAGGGGAATTCCACATCCAAGGACCTCCTAGTAAGTGAGTGAGTCCTGCAGTGTGGAACCCTGGAGGCTCAGACAGTACACATATGAATACCTATTTGGGGTGAAAGTAGAAAAAAACATATTAGAGCTTTGTAAGTTCACGCTGTACTTATTTTAACAACTTGTCCACTCATCGCTTAATTAAACAAGCATTTGTCAGTGCCAAGTGTTACTTGCTGTCATTAGCAGTGGAAGTGCAGGAGTTAGGCAGATGCAGTATAGGAATGGCAGTGAAGCATTGAACTGATGCCAACTCCACACCCACCCTGCAGAGATGGACAGGCATTGGGGTGTGCGTTTGGGTCGTCGCCCATGACCATCATGCCATGTCACCTCACCCTACCTTGCAGACACTTAACAAGTGTCGGGCTGTGCTTTGGGGTGTTCAGGCTTTACACTCACCTCATTCCATAAGGAAATACACTGAAATGGGTGCAGTATAGGAGAATGGGGTGAACTCGGGGGCCAAAGGGTCCAAGGCACACCTCGATGCCTGCCATTGGCTGCAGGGTGGGGGTGGAATGGCATGAGCATTACTGTGGACAGTCCCAAGTCACACCCCTGACGCCTGCCAGTCCCTACAGGGTAGGGTATTATGGTCAAAAACCCTAACACCCTGGGCATTTCTTGGTATTTCTACTCCATGTTTTCAACATGGGCTTTTTGTGATCCCAACGCATGAACAGTGAAATGATCAATTCATTAGCCGAAAGGTGATTTTGCACAATGACTGCGATATTTGGCGCCACAGGTGCGACAACACATTTCAAACAGGATGTGAAAAATGACAGCTGTACTGTTCATGAGGAGGTGTATAAAATGGCAATGTTGAAAATCTGGAATGAAAGCATAAAAAAAAACGGTGAAGTCACGAGTGTGTGTAGAAACTGCTCAACACACACCCATAATGTAATTAGTTTGGGGATTTTTTTACAGCAGATTTTCAACATAGGCATTTTGGGACTTTCACTCATGAACAGTGTCACTGATTTTTATGTTTGCTTGCACGCATGTGAAAGAAACATAGTGTCATCATCGGAGATTTCGGAGGTGTGTCACCTCCTCTTCCAATTCAGGCAGTGTGCTGGCAGGTGCGGCCCCTGTAAGCCAATGCATTTTGGAGCTGTCTATGACACGCTCCAAAATGCAGTGGCTATACAGTTGAAAGGGGAGCTACGCTGGGTGAGCAGCGATAAGGCTGCTCACGTGCAGCCCCCCGCCACAGGCGTATGCAGTCTCTGATCAGTGTATAGCCGACGGTGCCCAATCCCCATCGGCTGAGCTATCTGTCTCCTCCCCTCCAGTAGTTGATGCCATGCTGGGAGGCCACCCCAGTGTGGCAATCAGTCATTGCCGTGAGGTGCCATCCCCGTCGGCTGAGCTGCTCCAAAGTCCTTGTACGCTGGAAGCCCAACCCAGCGTGGCAAATATTCCATGAGGTTTTTTTTATTTTTGCCGACAGGGTGCCAATCCCCGTCGGCTGAACGACTTCAAAGTCCTTGTGCCACGCTGGGAGCCCAACCCAGTGTGGCAAACGGTCCCATGACGCTTTTTTTTTTTTTTTTACCTGTAAGAAAAACAGTCCATCGGTGCGTCTCCGACCCCCTCCCACAACCGCACCACCACTGCATTTCCCAGCCTCCCACACACACACCCCACTATGCACCTCCCGGACTCCGGTAGCGGCGATCTTGGTGGACCGGGGAACGTCTGCACTCTTCAAAACCGACCGCGAACTGAGGAAATGCCAGTAAGCTGTATAATGGGTAAGCTAGGAGGTTCAACTTTGTGCATATCTCAGCCATTTTTGGAATTTTGCAAATTTTCAACATGGGGTTTTGGGACCCCTTCTCATGAATGATGTCACTGTCATGGTGTTATTCGGGCCGAAGGGTGATTTCGCGCGAGTGACCGCGCAGTGACTGCGAAAATACGCCTTCAAGCCTGAATACCACCATAACAGTGACATCATTCGTGAAGAGACCACTTTCATCTTGAAAATTTGGTGCCAAAATTCCAAAAATGACTGTTTAACGAGCGCATTGCAGTTCCTACGCAGCTCGTAAGTTCCACGAAATTTCAATATTTTCACTCCAGATTTTCAACATTGCCATTTCACCACACCTTCTTATGAGTAGTACAACTGTAATTTTTCACATCTCACCCAAAATGTGTTTCCGCCCATGTAACGCAGAATGGCACAGTCAGTGTGCGAAAACAATGTCCGGAACAAATTAAGAAAATCACAGTGACACTGTTCATGAGCAGAGGTCTTGAAATGGCTATGTTGAAAATTTGGTGAAAAAATTCCTAAAAATGACTGTTTTATGAGCGTGCGTTGCGCAGTTCCTACACACGCTCATAGGTTTATGAATTTTCAATATTTCCACTCCAGATTTTCAACATTGCCATTTTTCCACACCTTCTTATGAGTAGTACAGCTGTCATTTTTCACATCTCACCCAAAACGTGTTTCCGCCCATGTAGCGCACAATGGCGCAGTTGTTGTGCAAACTCAGTGTATGGGACACATTAAGAAAATCACAGTGTCACTGTTCATGAGCAGAGATCTTAAAATGGCAATGTTGAAAATTTGGTGACAGAATTCCCTAAAATTACTGTTTTATGAGTGTCGTTGCTAGTTCCCACACCTTTCGTGAGTTTGCTAAATTTTCAATATTTCCACTCCAGATTTCCAACATTACCATTTTTCCACACCTCCTTATGAGCAGTACAGCTGTCATTTTTCACATCCTGCCCAAAACGTGTTTCCGCCCATGTAGCGCACAATGGCGCAGTCGGTGTGCAAACTCAATGTATGGGACACATTAACATAACCACAGTGACACTATTCATGAGCAGAGGTCTTAAAATGGCTATGTTGAAAATTTGGTGAAAAAATTCCTTAAAATGACTTTTACGAGCGTGCGTTGCACAGTTCCTATGCATGCTCGTAAGTTTGCAAATTTAATATTTTCACTCTAGATTTTCAACATGTCCATTTTATTAAACTTCATTATGAACAGTACAGCTGCAATTTTTCACGTCACCCAAAATGTGTTATCGCACATGTAGCGCACAATGGTGCTGTTGGTGTGCGAAAGCAATGTTTAGGACAGATTAAGAAAATCACAGTTACACTGTTCATGAGCAGAGGTCTTAAAATGGCTATGTTGAAAATTTGATGACAAAAATCCATAAAATGATTGTGTTACAAGTGAGCATTGTGCAGTTTCCACACATCCTCGTTAGTTCATGACATTGTAATATTTTCAGTCAGATTTTCACTAGTGGCATTTTCAACACTTCCTTATGAACAGTACAGCTGCCATTTTCTTACAACATGGCGAGTGTGTTTCACACTTTCAGTGCAGAGATGCGTGGTGGCTGTGGGAAATCATTGTTTGGCACAGATAAAGAAAAATCACAGTGACACTGTTCATGATCGGAGGCACCAAATGCCTGAGTTGACAATCTGCTATAACAAATCCCCAACCTAATTATATAACGAGTGTCGTTGCACAGTTTCTATGTATGCGCTATTGACTTCACCATTTTTAAAATATTTTTACTACACATTTACAACATAGCCATTTTACACCTCCCCATGAAAGAGTACAGCTGTCATTTTTACATCCTGTTAGAATATTTTGCACCTGTGGTGCTAAATGCCATAGTCACTGTGCATAAGCACTTTCGGCTGCAAACTGATATTCCCCTGTTCATGAGGTGGGGTCACAACACAAACATGTTGAAAATTTGGAGTTAAAATACCAATGAATGCCTGAGGTATTAGGCTTTTCAACTAAATCGCCCAACCCTATAGAGAATGACACGGAATCAGGGGTGTGACTTGGGATTCTTGCCTGTGATGCTCATACCATTCCACACCCTGCAGTCACTGAGAGGCATCGAGGTATGCCTTGGACTCTTCAGCCCCAAACTTCACCCCATTCTCCTATATCGCACCCATCTCACCGTATTTCCTAATGAAATGGGGTGCGCATAAGGGCCAAAGACCCCAAGGAACACATGACACTTGTCAGTCTCTGCAGAGTGGGGTGTGGTGAAATGGCGTGGCCGTTATGCCTGACGACCCAAACGCACACCCCAATGCCTGTCACTCTCTGCAGGGTGGTGGTGGGGTTGGCTTCAGTTCAATACTTCACTGACATTCCTATTATGCAGCTCTGTAACTTCTACACTACCACTGCCAATGCCAGCAAGCAAACATTCGGCATTGACAAATGCTTGTCTTAATCTGTCCCAAACACTGATTTCTCACAGCGACCATGCTATTCTGTGCTGGAAGAGTGAAAACACGTTTCGGCCAGGGTGTGAAAAATGGCAGCTGTACTGTTCATAAGGAGGTGTGGAAAAATGCCAATGTTGAAAACCTGGACTGAAAAGATTACAAATTCGTGAACATACGAGAGTGCATGGAAATTGCACAATGCACGCTTGTAACAGTCATTTTATGGACTTTTGTCACCACATTTTCAACATAGCCAGTTTAAGACCCCTGCTCACGAACAGTGTCACTGTGATTCTCTTAATTTGTCCCAAACGTTGATTTTGCACACTGACCATACGCCACTGTGCACTATCTGAGTGAAAACACAGTTTGGGTGAGATGTGAAAAATGCCAGTTGTACTGTTCACAAGGAGATGTGGTAAAATGGCAATGCTGAAAATCTGGAGTGCAAATATTAAAAATGCTCTAAGTTATGAGTGTGCATAGGAACTGAGCAATGCAAGCTCGTAAAACAGTCATTTGGGGGAATTTGTTCAAATTTTCAACATAAGGTTTTTGGGGGCCTACCTCATGAAAAGTGTCACTGTTGTTTTGTTAATCAGTCCCAAAAGGTGGTTCTGTGCAGTGACTGCAAAATCACCTTTCAGGACTGAATAATAAAATGACAGTGACTGAGTTCATGAGGTGGGGTCCCAAGAACCCCATGTTGAAAATTTGGTGAAATAATTCCTAAAAATGGCTGAGATGTGCTCCAAAGTTAAATTTTTTTTTTTTGCCATTATACAGCTTACTGGCATTTCTTCAGTTTGCGGTTGGCTTTGAAGAGTGCAGACGTGTTCTGGTCCATCAAGATCATCACGCTAGGGAGGGAGGTAGTATGGGGTGAGGTGGGGATGTGGGGTGTTAGTACGAGAGGATGGATGGGGGTTGGGGCGAGAACAAGAGAATCAACGAGGATTTTCTTCCTTCTAGGTCTTTTTTTAAAGCGACGGGGACTTTGCCACACTGGGGTGAAGCTTCCAGCATAGCACCAGGCAGTTTGTTTAGGGGCAGTGGAGCCGACTGGGGATTGGGCATCACCGCTGTGAGGAGACTTTGCCATGCTCTGGTGGGCTCCCAGCGTGGCAGATGGAAGTTTGTTTGGGGGACAGTGGAGCTGATGGGGGATTGGGTAGCCCCGTCAGCCATACAGTGTGCTGGGGGGGATGCATGAGCCATGGGGGGTGCATTATGCTGACAGGGATTGGGCTACCCATCGGCAAATGAACTGGGGAAGGGTCATGCCGACAGGGGCATTGGTCACCCCTTTGGCTTTTTTTTTTTTTTTTATTAATTGAAATGTTTCACCAGGAAGGCACACTGAAAAGCAGTCGGCAGCTTTCCATTGGCTTTCTGGGGATTGTGAGAGGCCAACGGAGAAGTCATTGCCATGAGGACACCCTGCAATCAGCTGTTTTGGTAGCTTGTAATGAACCAAAACAGCTGATAAAGCGCATGACGTGGCCGATACTTTCTTGACACATTGAGGCATGCTTATTAAGGGCCTAATCGACAGCATGCTACTCTATTGGTGGAGGGCAGAGACGGCCCTGAATGGCTGCTGCCATTCACCACAACACTGCCATGCCTCCACAACCCACTTGTGAAAGAAGCCTAATGGAGTGTGTTTCTTGTACATGTGTGCAAGCAACACAAAAAGGCTTTAAATCCCATTTCTTATTCATGCCTGTGGGTTTAATACTGTTAAGTTTATAAATTCATTGGCTTTCTTTTTGTAATAGTAAATTAGGTCTATTACCTCCATTTCATAGAGGGGGTACCATTTCAAGCCCTACAAACTTAAGGCACTCCGGATCGGAGCTATGTTTCAGAGAAAAATGTGTCCCAACTGGTGTGTCTTGTTCCCCATGTAAAATAGAGCATACATGTTCTTGTATTCTCTGTTTCAATAGTTTCACTGTTTTGCCTACATTTAGCAACTTACAACTGCACCAAAGAGCATACACAACATATGCAGTATCACATGTTATTAGTTCTCAAATCTCTACAGTCTTGATGTCCTGTAGGGGATGGCAAAATGTTTTCAAGTTGGAACTAAATTTGCAGATATTGCATCTCAGGCATCTATAGAAACCACATGATCTCCTAGGCAACCACGTATGTTCCCTCACCGGAGGTTTCTGCACTACTATACTAATCTGTTCCTCAGATTTCTGGCTCTAGAATGTGACCACGTGGTTTGCCCCCACTACCGGCTTACTTCATGAATCTCCTTGCAGAATAGGACAATTTTGTATCGGCATTTCTATGTAGCCTGCAATATGACCTGTATTCAGTCACAAAGATGCATGGTTGATGTTGTGCTGTTTCTGTCCTTTTCTTTCAGCAGTGTTGCTCTTGGCAGTGATTCCATTTTTTCCCTGGTCTCAACTAATAATTTACTGTTGTATCCTCATATCTCAAATCTTTTAATAAGTTAATCTGCTTGTATTGTGAAACCCTCTTCTGTGCTACAGTTTCTGCATAAACACAGGAGCTGGCCATATGGTATTGAATTTTTAACTCTAGGATGGTGGGCACTTGGGACTAATAAGGGGGACTTTGTGGCAGGAGGCTTCCTGAGACATTTGATCTCTATTGTGTGGTTTTCCGCAACACCAGTCAATGTTAAATCTAAAAAATCTATCGACTTCTCACCAGTGGTGTATGTAAATCTTAAAATCATTTTCACCAAGCCACTGAGTGAATTCAAGTATCTTTTCCCTGTCTCCTTCCCACACGCACAAGATGTCATCAATAAAGCGACACCATTTCTTTATGTCCATGTGGTAAGGATTAGTGTTTCTTCTTCCCAGTGACCTAAGAACAGGTTGGCATAGCCAGATACCATGACTGCACCTGCAGCCCTGCCATATTTCTGTTGGAAAAATTGTCAAACGACTTCAAAGCAGTTGTGTGACAATATGAATTCAATCAGTTCTATAACAAATTAATTTGCTATGTTTTCCACATCTTACTGATTCAAGCCAAAATCTAACTGATGAGATACCTTGCTGGTGTTTTATGGATGTATAGAGGACCTCAACATCTATCCCTATCCGTGTGTAATTTTCTTCCCATTTAAGTTCCTGTAATCTATTGAACAGTCCAGAGCTGTCTTTAATACAAGATGTAAGATCCTTACAAAGAACTGCAGAAAATCCACAAACATTCCCAGATTCTGAGTCAAGGAACTGTACCCTGAAACTATTGGTCTACTCTGGTGGTTTATTCTATTTTTTGTAAATTTTAGGTAGAGCATACAAACCCGGTACATCAGGACAATCGGTTATAAGTAATCACATTCTTTTCTGTGATCTCACCCCATCTAGAGCTTCTTAGTGTATTAAATAGCTCCTTTCTGAAACCTATTGTAGGATCAAAGCTCAATTTAGCATAGTTAAATTCGCTTGTTTAAAATTCTAGTACCATCTTTCATAATCACATGCACTAAGATCACAAAATTACCCCCTACATCAGGTGTAATTACGAGAATCATTAGCTGTTGACAATAAGTCCAGAGTTTGCCTTTCTTTGCTATTCAAATGATAGTGTCTGGCATCAGCTTGACTGTTCAAAATGCCTTTAACTTGTTTGTTAACAGTTTTCTCAAAAGGAAAGATAGCTGGGTCGTTTACATATGGGCAGAAGGGCCAGCCCACCGGCACAGGGGCAAGGTGCTGACCTACAGCACTGGCAACCCAGGATTGGGAACGGACCCGGGTTGCTGGAAGGGCTGGCCGGAGGAGAAGGATAGAGCATCCTGCCACTGCTCTCCTTCTTGGGGGAGGGTGGGAGTGTGTCAGTGCACTAGGGACACGTAGTGGAAGCCTGAACCTCAGCAATCCAATGTCAGCACGTCAGGGGGGGGGACCCTGGCCATCATTGCATCATCCTGCCCCCATATACGGGAGAAAATCCGCAGACTTGCTGCCTCCATGAAGCCAGCCTCTGGCTTCAATTAGCCTCTCAGCTGGCTCCCCCAGTCAGTCACAGGTTTCGCAACATCTTGGGCCAGTGCTGCAACCCCACCCCTTGGGGGGCAAGCCAGGGGTCCTGGGGGCTGAGCGCGGCCGGAAGTGGAAGCCAGGAGGCACCCTGACCTGCGGATGAATGGCGGCCTACTGTGGGGGCAAAAAGTAATAAATAAAATAAATAAATACATATGGGCAGAAAGTAGAACCTACAGCAAACTTTATCTTTCCGAGTGTCTAAATATGTTGATTTGCATATAAGGTGCTATTACCTGAAGCAGCTTTGTGGGAGGTCAAGAGGTCATGCTCCTCCTCATAATTCAGCAAAAGTCTGTTCAATGCGTCCAGACTCAATCAATCATTGTCAAAATCAACAAACAGATCCTCAGATATACAGTATCAGGTAAAATGTCCACGTGATTTGCAGGTGTGGAATCCATGGTGTCAACTGCATGTAACAGATAGTCCAGATCTTCACCCTGTGCAATAGTTCCTGCGTTAGTGTTTCCACCCATGTTTATTTCCTGATTTTCCTTCTTAGAAATAAACAGCCTCAGTTTTATTTTCCTAAAGAATTTGTGCAGATCTACAAATATTTGAAAGTCATTTACCAGCAGTGTTGGAATGAAACTCAGTCCTCTCTGCAGGATGTGATCCAATAAATGATTTACTTGTAGCTTATTTCTCTCTTCTTTTTCCTCCGTGCTCTTTCCACTACCTCTATTTGTTCTCCTGCCTCTTCTGCTGCGCCTTGTTTTTCATCGTCTTTTTTATGTTGATTGCGCTCATGCGCAAGAAACATGCCGCGCAGCTTGCTAGAAGCAGGTTGTGGAGGCATGTACTTAGTGCCAATGCCCCCACTGCCTTTTGGGGCTTGGCCTGCTTTCTCCAATGCGGTGGCACGCTTCTTCGGACACTAGTTCAGCCAGCATACCACAACCTTGAAAAGTTTTAGCCACTGCAATCAGGGGCTGCCTCATCATTGCAGCATCAGCCATTCCGCTGCAATGAGGGAGTGACCCGTCATTGCAGGGCAGTCCCTTGCATTCCCCTGATTCCGTTTGCCGACAGAAAACCCAGTCCCAATCGGTTTCTGTTGTCTGCCGAGTGGGTGCCCAATCTCCTCGGCATCATGTCCACGCCCCCTATTTCTTTGACGACTGGGGTGCCCAATCCCTGTCGGCAGCATGTGCCCCCCCCACAACAGTGTTTGTTTGCCAGCGGGGGCCCCAATCCCCGTTGGCTTCAGCTCCCATCCTAGTTCATGTTGCAGATGGGGGAGCACACTCCCCATCAGTATTATGTCCTCCCTCCCAGTTTGATTCGCCAACAGGGGAGCCCACTCCCCATCAGCATAATGTCCCCCCCACAAAAAAACAGTAGATTTGTGCTGAGGGGGTGCCCAATCCTCCTCGGCTCTTGCGCCCCCCCTTTTATGCCGACGGGGGTGCCCAATCCCTCATCAGTTACAGCTGCCCCCCCAAAAAAACACTCAGTTGGCATGCTGGGAGCCCACCCTAGTGTGCCAAATGCCCCTGTAAAAAAAAAAAAAAAACTGTCCCGCAATGTTTTTTTTTGGTTTGTTTTGTTAACCTGTAAAAAGAAAATGGTCCCTCGTGGTCTCCCTGCCCTCCCACAACCCATGCCCACCCTCTGTGCACCTTGCCTCCCACACCCCTCACCCCATACTTACCTCCGGAGCCTGTGGACGATCTTCAGTGGACCGAACACATCTGCACTCTTCAAAGCCAACCGTGAACTGAAGAAATGTTGGTAAGCTGTATAATGGTATAAATAGGGTTTTTTCAACTTTGATGCATATCTCAGGCATTTTTGGGAATTTTGGCACCAAATTGTCAACATGGGGTTTTTGGGACCCCTCCTCATGAATTCAGGCACTGTCATGTCGTTATTCAGTCCTGAAAGGTGATTTCGTGGTCACTGCGTGGACTCACTTTTCGGGACCAATTAATGAAATGATAGTGCCAGTGTTCATGAGGTGGGCTCTCAAAAAGCCTATGTTGCAAATTTGGTGGAAAAAAATTAAAAAATGACTCTTCTGCGAGCGTCTGTTGCGCAGTTGCCACGCACACTCATAAGTTCGCGAATTTGCAATATTTTCACACCAGATTTTCCACATTGGCATTTTTTCACACCTCCTTATGAACAGTATAGCTGTCATTTTCCCATCCTGACTGACGTGTGTTTTCGCACTTCCGGCGCAGAATAGCGCAGTCATTGTGGGAAATCAGTGTTTGGGACAGATTAAGAAAATGACAGTGACACTGTTCATGAGCAGAGGTCCTAGAATGCCTATGTTGAAAATTTGGTGATGATAGTCCATCAAATGACTGTGTTACAAGTGTGTGTTGAGCAGTTTCCATGCACCCTTGTAGCTTCGCAGATTTGTAATATTGTCACCCCAGATTTTCAACACTGGCATTTTTTCACACTTCCTTATGAACAGTACAGCTGTCATTTTTCACATCCTGACCGAAATATGTTTTCGCACTTCTGGCTCAGAATAGCGCAGTCACTGTGGGAAATCAGTGTTCAGGACAGATTCAGAAAATGACAGTGACACTGTTCATGAGCAGAGGTCCTAAAATCCCTATGTTGAAAATTTGGTGACGAAACTCCATAAAATGACTGTGTTACAAGCGTGCGTTGAACTGTTTCCATGCACGTTTGTAACTTTGCAAATTTGTAATATTTTCACACCATATTTTCAACACTGGTATTTTTTAACACCTCCTTCTGAATGGTACAGCTGTCATTTTTCACATCCTGGCCAAAATATGTTTTTGTACTTCTGGTGCAGAATAGCACAGTTGCTGTGGGAAATCAGTGTTTGGGACAGATTAAGATCGAGCGAGTGGGGGTGTGACCAAGCTCAACTGAGCTCTGTCGTCGGGCTGCTGCAGATTTCTTGTGGGCAGAAAAGGTCCAACGCAGGCAGGAGCCCAGTACAAAAGGGCAGCCTGCAGCGCCGGGAGAAACAGAACGAGAGAGAGGGTGAGGAAGGGGGAGTCAGTGAGCTCAATGGAGCTCTGTCGGGACTGCAGTGGATTTCTTTGTGACCAGAAAAAGGCGTCAATGCAAGTAGGGGCCCAATACAAAAGGGCAACCTGCAGCAGTGGGAGAAACAGAACGAGCGAGTGAGAGAGGGGGAGTGAGTGAGCTCAACGGAGCTTTGTTGGAATTGCTGCAGATTTCTTTGTGGGCAGTAAAAGGCGCCAATGGAGGCAGGAGCCCAGTACAAAAGGGCAGCCTACAGCGCCAGGAGAAACAGAATGAGCGAGAGGGGGGGTGAGCGACCTCAATGGAGCTCTGTTGGGACAGCTGTGAACTTCTTTGTTTGGCAGAAAAAGGCGCCAACACAGGCAGGAGCCCAGTAAAAAAGCACAGCCTGCAGTGGCGAGAGAAACAGAATGAGTGGGTGAGAGAGGGGGAGTGAGCAAGCTCAATGGACCTATGTCGGGACTGTTGTGCATTTCTTTGTGGCAGATAAAGGCACCAACACAAGCAGGAGCCCAGTACAAAAGGGCAGTCTGCAGCGTCGGGAAAAATAGAATGAGCGAGTGAGAGGGGGGGGAGTGAATGAACTCAATGGAGCTCTGCTGGGACTTTAGAGTTGCCCACCCTCCCGACCAGTGTCCTCTGTGGTCATGTATTACAGCAGGGTCTCTGGAGTGGAGACAAAGCAATGCTTGGATACTTTTAGGATTGCTGTAATTATACAGATAAAGTTGTTCTGTTTATTTCTCTAACTGAGCTAAGTACTGAGCTGCTCTGTTATGGTTGCTGTAATAATACATATTTATTTGATTTGTTTATTTCTCTGACTGAGCTGAGTAATACTTGGAGTGCAATAGGAATTCTCACTGGGCTAAGTGAAACTATATGAGAGCCGAGAACAAAAAGTATGGTAGCTGAGGGGTGAAAAACGGACAAGGAGGCTTTAGGATTGCTACAGTAATACAATATCTAACTGATGAGATTTGAGACTGAATTACCCTGGTTGGCAAGGGGTTGTAACGGGATTAGTGTCGGGGGATGGGAATTTGAGTAAATAGGGGTTTAACAGTTGTAGTAGGGTACAGAACCTGGGAGTAAGAGCCCGTAACATAAGATGGGGCCAAAATGGGGTAGGTGCCACATGTCAGTAGGGTGGGCATCTTTAGAAGGGTGGTGGGGTGTACAGGGTGAGGGTCAGCCATGATCCTGGACTGGGCTTGGAGGAGGGGGGTGTATGGTCTGTACATGAATGGCTAGTTTGAGGGAGGAACTGTGGAGGTAAGGGAGGAGTGTAATTGGCAGGGCAGATGTAGGCATCCTGAGGGGGAGGGGATAGGGGATGGCAAAGGGGGATGGAGGAAGAATAACTATGGACTGAAACCGACCCCAGTATCAGTGGCACTAGCAGAAAAGAGAGGAGAAGGGAGGAGGTGCCCGAGGTGAGGGTGGGGGCCCTCCTGATAGGGGAGGTAAAAACCATGAGGAGTACCAGGAGACGGAGAACAGATGGCTGCAGGTAGGGAGGGACCAGGGGTGGCACGGAGGGGAACAAGTAGGAGAGGGAAACTGATAGAGGGAAGAGATGTAGGACAGGTATTGACTACAAATAGATTCAAATCTCTGCTATGAGACCGAGAGGGGGAGCAGGAACATACTGAAGCGGGGAGGACAAACAAGGCATGAGAGGGATGGCAACAGGTAGGGGAAGAGATAGTGAGGACAAAAGAGCAGAAGGGGGCTAGTAAGGAAGAAGGGGTGGTGACTGAAGGACAGAAGGCTACGGAAGGGGAAGGGGTGAGGGCATCACTATCGGGTGAAGGGAATGGGGCTCTAAACTGACAACAGCAGGGATAGGAGAGGGATTGAAATCAGCAGGGGAGGAGGGGAAGTCGACATGGGAAGCCCAGTAGGAAGTAATCAGGCTGGGGTTCAAGACGGATGGGAGGAATAAGGCAGAGAAAAGGGGTATGGTGCAAGTAGGGGATACAGATACAGAAGTCACAGAGGGTGCAGTTGGTGGGGGTAAGGGACAGGGAAGAATGAATACTGGGGTGGTGGAAGAGGAATTAGAAGGGAAAGGGGGTAAGGGGCAGGGAGTTCTCATCCTGGGGGATTCTATACTGAAATGGGTGAGCTGGGGCAGAAAGAGGGAAAGGCACAGCCATATTTAGGTTGAAGCTATTCCCAGGTTGACTGCAGGATGAGCAGGGCAGGCACTGCTCAATCGTGCAGCGAGGGGGAAGAAGAAACCTCATTTACTGTTGCATGTGGGTACAAATGACTTGCTGGAGGACACTGTGGAAGTAGTGAGGGGGAGGTTTGAATACTTGGGCAGGCAGTGTGAGGGGGTGGGGAAGTCGGTGGCATTCTTGGAGGTACTGCTGGTACCATGTGCAAGCATGGCAGGAAGGGTAGTTCAGGAGTTCGAGTGGTTGAGGATTGTGTCACACGTAAACATTATGGGTTAGTGACTAACAGGTAGGTCTGGGGAATAGTGACTGTACATGGGGGATTGGGTACACTGGAGCTGGAATGGGAGGGGAGGTTAAAGGCAGCATTGCTGCCAGGCCACTGGTGCTGAGGTTTGAGGCACTGGATGCCACACCTCGTGCCACACTGGTAACTTGGGTTCAGATGCAAGCCCGGGTCGCCAGGGGTTTTCAAGGCAGGGATAGGGTTGAGCATCCGGAGGACTGCTCTTCTATCCCGGGGTGGGATCTGGGGAACCACCGCTCTGTAGCGGCCCCTGGTGATGACTGCAGGCACTACTACAGTGGTGAAGAAAAGGGTGGTGGAGTGTGGTAGACGTTGGTATGCTGTGCCTAAGCGTTATTGCATGCCCGCACTCCGCAAAGGGGAAAAAAGTGGAAAATGGGCTACGGTCAGGTAGCATGAGTCCAACCCCCGCCTCTGAATGGTGCCTCCTCAACTGGATTCTGCTCCGTGGGTCAACCTGAAGCTCCTCACCACTCTACCACAGGGTAATCAGGAGGTGAGCAGGTCGGCCTGATGTCGGGGGCAGGGCTGGGGGTCTGGCCAGGATGACCAGTCAACCATAGCCCAGTGAGAAAATATGTAAAAAAAAAAAGGCAGGATTAGAGGGGTATGTTTCTACTAAGGTGGATTTAAACAAATGGGGGGGGGGGCGAAAGACTGAGGTTGGTAGAAAGGTCCGGACAGAGGAGTCTGATGAGCTCACCCCCTTAGATATAGTTAAAGACGGAGGCATAGTAACCCTGGAAGGGGGCAGACAGAGTGGTCTGAGTGTAATACAGAAGGCACCACCACCCGGTAAGAATAAGGAGGAGAAAGGCTGCGGACTACCGGGAGGAGGGACACAGGCTAAGGGGGAGAAGAGTGAGGAGAAGGAGGGGTACGGGTGGAAGGTGGTCTGACTAAATGGATAGAGAACTGTTTATAGGGGAGGGTACAGAGGGTGGTGGTGGTGGGGTAGCTCTCGGCACCCAGAGCAGTGACAAGCGGGGTGCCGCAGGGTTCAGTGCTTGGCCCAATGCTATTTGGGCTCTTTATCTCTGATATAGCAAACAGAGTGGGTAGCAGGGTTAGTCTGTTCGCACATTATACCAAATCAAAAGCAAATAGCTATAGTAGCAGAGCCCCCCCCCACACATACACACATACACACACACACTCCCCAAAAAGCTGCTTAAAAGCCTGCAATTCATTCAAATCAATTCCATTTTCTTACTTACTTGGGGTTCAATGCTAACAACTGTAAAATCATGTACCTAGGGCATAAGAACCCCAATGCTGAGTATAGGATGAGGGGAGGTACTGATACTCACTAGACATGAAAGGGTCCTTGAGCTTATTATATCAGAGGACCTCAAGATGGCAATACAGTGTGACAAGGCTATGGGCAGGGCAAATTGGATTCTGGAGTGCATAAGGAGTGGCATCTCCAGTAGGAGGAGGAGGAGGGATGTTGTGCTGCCATTGTGTCACTCTCTGGTATACCCCCAGCTGGAGTACTGTATCCAGTTTTGCAGTCCACGCTCCAGAAAGGACATAAGGTGGAGGTTTTCCACAGGAGTCTAACTAAAATGGTTCAGAATTTTCACAGGAATCCCTACAAGGAAAGGCTGAAGAATCTCAACATGTACACTCTGGAAGAGTGGCAGGTGAGAGGTGACATGATCAAGACATACAAAGTACCTCACAGGGGTAAAGAGGGTACAGTTGGGGGGCTTCCTTCAAATTACAATAAGCACCCAAACCATTTCTTTACTGAATGAATGGTAGACACCTTGAACTGACTGCCAGGAGAAGTGGTGGAAACTAAAATGGTAGGGGGCATGAAGCATGCATGGGATAAACATAGGGGTATATTAGAAAAAGGGGAAGGAGGGGGTCAACGGAGATCAATAGGGCTATGGAAGTGGACTAGGTTCAAGTTCATTGCAGGAAAAATCCATTAAGCAAGCTCTTTCAATGAGGTCCAAATGGACACAGGCAGAATAAGACATACAGTAACATATACAGGCAGGAGTTACAAGTAGGTACAGAATACTTGGGCAGACTGGGTGGGCAGAGTGGTCCTTTTCTGCTGACAAGTTCTATGTTTCTATGGCATCATGTATTAATTCATGTGCAGTGTTTATTTAAAGTTGGGCCTACCATACATCCAGATGTAAGGTTCAGTAAATTACCAAATTAGATGCAACCCACTTACAGTACAATAAACAGAACTCCAGTGCTTCGAGAAGCCTTTACTCTTCATAAGGCTGCTTAGAGAGCTGGGGTTCTGTTTGCACTGTTCACACCAGTATGCTGATCTTAAAACAGACACCGCATCTGAATGAGTACTTGATTCTTGCTCACTCCATTTCTTCCCCACTTTGAAACCTGCTTGTCCTGAATTAGTTTTGGGCAGGCAGCGCCTCGCCTGTGTTGGAAGATGACCAATAAGCGGCACTGAAAGACGTCAGACTTCACAGACTGTGACGGCAGCTGCTCACGGACAGACATAAGGCAATTCTACTGGGGGGTAGGAGGAATTAAGCTGTTCATTAACTAGAATCTGTAGCTTATCCATCAGGTAGGTAAATGGGCAGATGAGGTGAGCCAAGCGGTCCTTATTTGCCCTTGAATTCTATGTTTCTATGTTTTTCACCCACCATCTTGGCAAGAAGAAGGCTGCAGCTGTGGCCACTGATGACTGTTCGGGTGTGGGGATGGGGGACCAAAGGGGACAGACATGCGATAAAATCATAATAAACATTGTGAGACCTTCACCAGCTTTCCAAATTGCTTACCAGTACAAGAACACTCTATGAAGTTTTTCAAATGGCAACACAATCTGGTGAGCCCTCTGTCTGCCATCTGACACCAGGCATCAGCCAGCATAAAATTGCCTAAAGAAGGCAGTGTGGTCATGTGGTTACTGAAATACTGGAGATTACAGATTTATAAGAACAAAAGAATATCACACAGAAGCTGGCATATGCCTATAGCAGCTGTCTCCTGCTTCTCAGTAGTTATATTTGTACCCTTGAGGTACTTCAATGTTTCTCTCATATCCCCTCTTTCCCTCCTATCTTCCAGTGAGTACATATTGAGGTCCCTTAATTTCTCCTCATAAGTCTTGTGTTGCAAGATCTGTACCATCTCATTCGCCCTTCTGAGTACCATCTCCAGCCTGTTAATATCCTTATGAAAGTGTGACCCCCAGAACTGCACACAGTACTCCATGTGAAGCCTGACCATGGTTTTATATAATGGCATCACTACCTCCCTCCTTATGCTGGTGATACACCTGCCTATGCACCCCAGCATGTCACTGGCTCTCCCAGCTGCCTTACCAGTTTGACATTTTCAGGTAATCTGAAATAAGAACCCCCAGGTCCCTTTCCTTCTTTGTGACTGTCAGCAACTCCCTTCCCCATCCTGTACCTTTCCCTAGGGTTTCTGTGTCCCAGGTGCATAATTTTGCACTTTTTTGAATTGCATACCAGTTGCCAATCCTCAGACCATTTCTCAAGCTTCCCCAGGTCCCTCCTCATTTTCTCCACCCCCCTCTGTGGTATCCACCATGTTACAGATCTTGGTGTCATCTGCAAACAGCCAGAGCTTTCCCTTCAGCCCTTCTGCAATGCCACTAATGAAAACATTGAACAGGACTGGCCCCAGGATCAATCCCTGCTGCACGCCACTGGTCACCCCCTAGTAGTAGTAGTAACATTTTTATTTATACAGGATATGAAGACAGCTTCAAACACCATTAGGGTTACAATAACCCTCTTTACAAGGTGCACCTGTTTAAATGTCAAAATAAAATGACAATACAAAATATACAAGCAATAAAAGCTATACATAAAACAGTACAATAAATTACATAATTCAAAACAACGATTTGAGTCATAGCGCTTCAGACAACTTCAGGCAATACTGATCATCTGTTACATACACATCGAAAACATAATTCTTGCTTCATAACAGAATTAAATTTAGCTATAGTCAAGTCTTGAGTTCTCAATGGCAATGAAAGTTCATTTCAAGTAGTAGCAGCTCTATACTGGAATGTCAAAGACACAAATCTGTTCTTATGTTTGGGAACTATCAAGTCTCTGACTCCACTTTTACATAAATTAAACTGACGGGTAGGACTAATAAGACTTTCTGCGAGGCCAGTGGGGTGACTAGACTTATAAATTTTATTGACCAAGTTTGTCCAAATTTGTTTTCTCCTAATCTCTAAAGAGACCCAGTTTAGCTTGGTATACATATAACAATGATGAGTATCAATGTTACACCTTAATACAAACCTTGCTAACCTATTGTAACATACGTCGAGGTTATGTAACATTGTTTTATTAGCACTTGAGTATACATGACTTCCATAGTCAATCAGTGGAATGATTAACTGGTTTGCTATAACCTGTCTGTCTTTAATACCCAGACAGTTTACTATTCTTCTGAGCGCACCTATCTTAGAATGAACTTTTTTTATTACCATATTTAGGTGTTGTTCAAAAGATAATTTATGGTCTATAAGCACCCCTAGGTACTTGTAGACTCATACCTGTGTCAGTTTCCATTTACAGTTTTTATGTGTAGTTTATTTTTTTATAGACCATTTTTAGTTGTATTTGAGCCTATTAACATAGTTTGGGTCTTCTTTATATTTAAAACGAGACCAGAGGAGGAGAACCAAGCCTGCAGAACATTAAAGTCTGTCTGCAGGCTTGCTTCCACTTTCCTTGGATCCACTCCATCAGAGACCAAGACAGTATCATCTGTGTAAAGCCTAATATAAGTAAGATTTCATGTAATGAGGTAGATCATTTATGTAAATCCCCTCTCCCCAGACTGCGCCCCATTTACCACCACTCTCTGCCTCCTGTCTGTTACCCAGTTTCTAACCCAGTTTACCACCCTTTCCCCCGTGCCCAACCTGCTCAGCCACTTTATCAGCTTCCTATATGGGACGGTGTCAAAGCCTTTGCTTACATCAAGGTAAGCATTGTCCACTGGCCCACCCTGATTTACTTCCTTTGTCACCCAGTCAAAGAGATCAACCAGATTTGTCTGACATGACCTCCTCACTGTGAATCCATGTTGCTTATGGTCCTGTGCTCCGATGGCTTCTAGATGACCCACTATCCTTTCTTTAACCAATGTCTCCATGATCTTCCCCACTACTGAAGTGAGGCTGACCAGCCTATAGTTCCACGCCTCCTCCCTACTGCTGGATTTGTATAGAGGGACCACATGTGCCTTCCTCCAATTCTCTGGTACCACCCCTGTGTTGAATGGCTCAGTGAACATGGCTGCCAGAGGTACTGCTATTTCCCTTCACAGTTCTTTTAATATCCTTGGGTGTATGCCATCTGGTCCCATTGCATTGTCCACCTTCAATTTACTCACCTTCTGCAAGGTTCTTCTACCTGTGAATGGACTAATGCCCACCTCTTCACACCTTCGCAACTGCTGTACTGCTGTGCCCCTTGCCCCTCCCCCTCTTCTGTGAATACTGAACAGAAAGACACAGTGGATATCTCGGGGGGGGGCACATGACAGTTCTTAGGCATGGTACATTCACTTCCAAATACCTAAACAGCACATATAAGCAATCAACATTTTGCATTGACAAATGCTTGTTTCAGTTTGCCTCTGTTCTCTGGTCCTTGTCTAAAAAAGGCTTAGAGCGCTTTTTGGATTCACTGCCCCATTTCTTATTGCCCTGGCTATCCCAGGTTTTGCTGCCTGCTCGAAAACACACCCTCGATCTTTCTCCGCTAGTGGAGCAATTTTTTTGTCCATTTAATTATGTCTCCTCGCTCGTAGTCGTTCTGGTCTCCTACAAGTTTTTCAGTTTTCTTCTCTATGATCTCATTTTCATATTTGTTTAATTTTGCTTTAAGTTTAGAATCCAGTTCCAAGAACTGTGAGTGCCCTTTAAAGCTTAGTACCTTAGTTTTGGCTTCTTTCAGTTCCTTCAGTAGATCTTCTAGTTTCAGATTGTCGTCTCTGATTAGCAGCTGTATAAATATTTTGGCACATTCACAGGCAGCCATTATCCAATCTTCTTTAATTCTAAATTCATGAATTCCACTCTAGGGAACTATTGAGATCCTGAGACCTCTTGGTGCAAGGCCACGCTCGAGGCATTCTTCTAGAGTGGACACACTGGCCCAGATATTCAATGCTTTGCCATGGGGCAAAATCAGCACTGCCCTGCAAGCAAACATTGCCTGGACCAAATAGTCTGCCATATTGAAAAGGAATAGCCTGGTGCTAATCCTGCTGAATATAGCATGCTAAGGAAGCCAGGCAAACTGGGCTTGGAGTACAGGGCAAAAAGACAGCACTGAGTATAGCAACAGGGAAGTGCATACTGCAACTGCAGCTCAGTAGACCCTGGAGCAAGCCAGTGTTGCAGGTGGAGAAAATTGTGTGTGTATGTCTCTTTGCAGATGACACAAAGATCTGCAACAAAGTTGATGGACAAGGTGGGGTGGAAAGGATGAGAAGGGATTTGGCAAGGTTGGAGGAATGGTCAAATGTATGGCAGCTTAGATTCAATGCTAAGAAGTGCAAAATAATGCACCTGGGAAACAAAAACCCAAGGGAAGAGTACACAATGGGGAGTGAGATACTAACAACAACAAAAATGGAAAGGGACCTGGGGGTAGTCATATCAGATGACCTAAAGATGGGCAAGCAATGTGAGAGGGCAGTAAAGCGAGCTGGGGATACTGAGATGTATAGGGAGAGGCATCACCAGTAGAAAACAGGAAGTTGTTATCCCTCTGTACAGACATCTGGTGAGACCCCATCTGGAATACTGCGTGCAGTTCTGGAGACCCAATCTTCACAAAGATATGGACAGGATGGAAGGAGTCGAGAGGAGGGCAATTTAAATGGTGCAGGGTCTGCACCAGAAGATATATGAAGAGAGACTTAAGGAGCTTAATATGTATACCCTCGAGGAAAGGAGGGAGAGGGGGACATGATAGAAACTTTCAAGTACCTCAAGGGAATCAACAAAGTCCAAGCGGGTAGCATCTTTCAGAAAAAGAGGTGTGCAAGAACAAGGGAGCACAATTTGAAGATGGAGGGGGGACAGCTCAGAGGTAATGTGAGGAAGTAATGTTCACAGCGAGGGTTGTAGATGCATGGAACAGCCTTCTTGAGGACATGGTGGAGTCAAAAACAGTGGTGGAATTCAAGAATGCATGGAACAGTCATAAGGCAATTCTAGGGGGTTGGGGTAGGAGGAAGTAGGCTGTTGGTTAACTAGGATCTGCAGCTCATCCATTAGGTAGGGAAATGGGCAGACTGGGTGGGCCAAGCGGTCCTTATCTGCCATCAAATTCTTTGTTTCTATGTCTGTATTGCACAGAGAAGTCTCATGACTACTGCTAACAACAATGCAAGCCACACACTGCAGAACTGTGCTATGCTAAAGTGTTGTTTGTCCGGGACTATCCTGATTGCACAGTGCTAACACAATAGCCTGGTGCAAACTGGTTAGCCTGGGGTAAACGTGAGCTATATTCAAAGCTCCCATGCAAATGAACCTACTTAGATAATCTGTGGGCAAACATGCTCATTTGCATCTCATTATGTGCTGCTTAGCGTACTTTACCATGCAGTTTGCCTGGTGCTACTGCGTGGAGCACACAGCTCCACCTTTTGGTCAGAATGGCAGTACAGGCTGGATGCTGCCGGCCAAGGCATGCC
Source organism: Neoceratodus forsteri (assembly GCA_016271365.2). Taxonomy (NCBI): domain Eukaryota; kingdom Metazoa; phylum Chordata; order Ceratodontiformes; family Ceratodontidae; genus Neoceratodus; species Neoceratodus forsteri. The sequence goes on from CM028129.1 coordinate 8,314,875, forward strand.
CACAGCATCCCCTGTTGGTCGAAATGGACATTGAGGCTGGAAGCAGCAGGAACTGTGCGCTGGCAGGCACATCAGTGCAGATATACCTCTCAACCCCTTGCCTCCTGAATCAGGGACAAGGCTTAAAAAAATAGGGACAAAGACCCAAAATCAGAGACACATCTTAAATACTGGTAGTAGTCACTCAGAATGCTGATAGAATAAGGGGGTATGTGATATGATGCATTTTCAGAAGAACAAATCTTTAACTTAAATGTGTGACATTACTGTGTGATTTTAATCCCCACTGTTCTGTCACAAACACAAATGTTATGAGGGACAGAGGCAAATTTGGAGGCAACATCAGGGACACTCGATAGGTATGGCTGCAGACAACACACCTGTACATCTGTATGCCTGTTACACACCTGTGACCCTGGTAGGCAGGTCCTCCCACCCCCAGCACAAATCATGACCCCATTACACTGTCAACTATATCAGCCTTCGAGTAGTCTAGTGGTCTCTCAGCCTGCATATAGCCTGACCTCATTTTATAACAAAGATAGCTGGTGGTTAGCGGTCCCCACCAGTAGTGATGCCCACTCATCCCAACATTTCCAGAACAGAGCCAGTGACCAGGTCAGCCCTCCTGTCACCACCATGGCCGGCTGCCGACCAAGATACTAATGTGCGGTACTGTAATGAATAGGCTCATTCAGTATGCTACAACTCATTTGTACCTCAGTCGGTGGCTGGCCGTGGTGGTGAGAGGAGGGCTGAGCCAGTCACCGGCTCTGTTCTGGGATGTTATTGGGATGAGCGGGCATCACTGCCAGGTGGGGGGACCACTAGACTACCAGGGAAACATCTTTTTGTTCACTTGAAATGGGGGTTGGGATTTGTGCTGGTGGGTTGGGGGACCACTAGACTACCATGGAAACATATTTTTGTTTTACTTGAAATGGGGGTCGGGATTCATGTTGGGGAGTGGGGTGGAGACTACTAGACTACCAGGGACACTGCTTTCTGTACACAGGAACGGGGTCGGATTTGTGCTGGTGGGTTGGGGGACCACTAGACTACACAGGAAAATGCTTTCTTTTATAATATATGTTTACTGTATATTTTCACACATGTATTGTTGATACAAGGTAAAATGACCATAGTGGTCACAGGTTGTCAACATAGGCAGTATAGTGCAGTGGTTTAAGGCTCTGAGCTGCAAATCTGGAGACATGGGTTTGAATCCCACAGCCCCCACTTGCATACTATGTGACCCTGAGCAAGTCACTTAACTCCCCTGTGCTCCCAGGTTGCACCTGCAAACAAGCTTTCAGTTTAGTGTGTCTCATCTGGTTAAAAAATTGGGAAAAAAAACATACAATTAATACTTTATGACAGCCAGAGGTCCCAGTAGTATATAATGCTTGTCCCAGATCAAATGACTTAGATAAACCAAAAGAAAATGCCCTCTAAAGCTTTCAAGGAACAAAGTCTGGGTCTACGTCTGAATAATACATAGAAACATATAGAAACATAGAATCAGATGGCAGATAAGGACCGCTTGGCCCACCCAGTCTGCGATTTAAGTCTAAATTTCTGTGTGCATCCTTGTACGGTGTCAGTTAGGCATTCCACCTGGTAGATTTCTTGCATAATAATTCTCCAGTCCTGGGTAGTAGGAATCTGCTGGGACATCCATTTTCTGGTGATGGCTTTTTTGGCAGCTAAAAGAAAGATTGGGAGCAATGTTTTGGTCCATTGGGGAACATGGTCTGGATAGACTGAGAGCAATACAATTTCACCAGTTAACTCCACCAATTCTCCCCCAAACAATTGGACAATTCCAGTTGAAGGCTACACCAGAAGGGCATTAAAAGAGGGCATTGCCAGCCATGGCCCAACTTCACCGAATGGCATCCACACTTTCTCCAACAATGGCCCTATTCAGCCGGGAGGAATTTGGTTAAAACTGCAGGGGCTTGGAAATACCTGGATCAAACCTTCCAAGCAAACTCCCACCAAAAAGGGGAGGAGGTTACCCTAAATGCCGATTCAGCAGTAGCCATCCATTCAGGTAGCTGGATCCCCAAGGCCAAGTCCTCATTCTTTTTAAAATGTATTCTTTTTATTTAGTTTATAAGTTCAACAATTTCACAGGCAGCATTACAGTACAAATTAATACCAGGTGATTACATCTGAGTGTATTACATTAATGCTTTGGCAGATATGGTCAGGGAAAATAAATTAACATGTTATTACATCAACATCCAGGAAATCATTATTACTCAGTTTAAATTCAGTCTGTGGTCCATTCAGACCAAAACTGGCATGGCACGGTGAGTTCTGTCCTCTCCCTCCCAGATTCTATTCCGATTAAAGTTCGAGGAACACCTCTCATCACAATCCGAATAGCATCTTAATGCAAAAGAAGACAAGGTTACATGCTCAGTAGACAGCTTAAGGAACAAAATCAGCATAATGGTCTAGTTGATATGATATCCATTTTTGCCACTTAACATCATCTTGGCTGAGAGATACTCAAGGGCATAGATCTCCCTGGACAGAATAATCCAGTTTTTTTTTGGTGGGTGTTTTATTAGTAAACCACAGCCTAGTGATAGTTTTGTGGGCTACTATTACAAATTTTAAAATTTGTTTTACTGTTTGTCAATTCACACACCTTCTGGTTTAATAAAAGTCAATATAAATATGGGAGTAAATAAATCAGGGGTATCATAAATTGCTCTCAGCTCCTCGAGGATCTCCTTCCAAAACTTGGATAGCTTAGGACATGACCAAAGGATGTGACTCTGATTTGCCCTATCATCCCCACATTCTCTCCAACACTGTCCCTTCCCTAATTCTCCCATACTGGCCAAGAGGGCTGGAGTATGGAAAAAATGAGACCTAAGTTTCCATGTGTGCTCCCACCAGTATGGTGAGAAAAAAGTTTTTAAAATTGGTAGCGCAGACCCATTCTAGGCCTGTTTTCTGATTGGTACCTGTAATTCCTGTTCCCATCCAAGCCTGATTGAATTAGTCAAGTTTTCCTGTCTCATTTAAGGCCTTATATATTTTACTAATCAGGTGATCTGAAATTGTTCCTCTGATATGAGCCTGTAAGAGTTGTATTATTTGGGAGGGGTTTTCAACCAAATCCACAAGTGACCATTCATATGGCTGAAGGCATGATTTAAGATGCAAATAAGAAATACAATATTTATGAGGCAGGTGATAATCCCTCTGAAGGGAAGCAAAGGGAAGAAGACCTGTCCTGTCCACTAACTCGAAGATGAAGAAAATGCCATATCTCTGCCATTGAGCTACATAGGGGCCTGAGAGACCTGCTGTCAAATCTGCATTATACTTCAATGTTCCCAAGAAAATTTTTTCAGGAAATGTAAAGCATTCATTGCTGACCTTAAGCCACATCTTTAAGGGTTCCCTGGTGCATTTCTGGTAATTTATTACCCCTTGACTCTTGGAGGGAGTCCCAAAGAGGAGCTCCTGAGTGTTGTATAAATCCCCCATGTTACTTCTAATTGTTTCCAGTGAGTATCATACTGTTTGTTTATCCAGTTTAAGACTACCCTTAACTGTGTCGCCATCGCATACGTTCTGAGATAAGGGAGGTTAAGTCCCCCCCTCTCTCTCTGGCCAGCTGCAGAACTGAATATCTAATTCTGGGACACATTCCACACCTATGGCTATGGGAGATGCTCTGGACAAAATTGCTCCTGTTTGTGTTTGGCCTCTCGCCCTCGGTCCAAGGAGCCCTTGGTTTGAAGACTCCTTGAAGGAGTTAAGGCGAATTGGCCAAAGGTTGGACAGAGCCTGGCGGAAGTCCGGCAATGATTCTGACAGGCTTAGGTTGATGGCACATTATGATGGCTATCAATCAGAAATCACCTGTAAGAAGGCAGAGTTCCTGTCCAGGGAGATTTCTGCTGCACAGAAACCGATCGGCTCAGCTTTTCTGGACCGTGGACAGATTGTGCAATCAAATCTGTCTCCAGCCCAGAGAAGCTTTTTCTCAGCTAAGATGTGAGGAGTTTGCTCGGTTTTTTGCAGATAAGGTTGCCAACACCAGGTCTGGCATCGGTCTGACCTCCCCTATGGGGGATTGCAGTGGTCAACGGGAGGTGGCATGTACTCGGTCTGTCTGGTCAGATTTTCGCTGGCTGGAGTTCAGTGACATTGTGAAGATCATCCAAACATTGCGACCAACTAGTTGTAGTTTGGATCCGGGCCCTACACCTCTCTTAGTAGGATGTATAGAAGTTATATGCCCAATCCTTGCTGACATTGTCTGGAAGTCTTTAGAGAGGGGGGTCTTTCCTGACCCCCTCAAGGAGGCGGTCATTCGACCACTCCTTAAAAAAACATCCTTGGATCCAGATTGTCTAGGTAACTACCGGCCTATCTCTAACCTGCCATTTGTTGGTAAGGTTATTGAAAAGGTGGTTGTGTTGCAACTGGATGATCATCTTATAACTCACAATGTCTATGATATTCTCTAGTCTGGTTTTAGGAAGAAGCATAGCACGGAGACTGCCCTTGTTCACGTATTGAGTGACCTCCTAATGCTTAGAGATTGAAAGGCATGTACTGTACCATTCTGGTCCTTCTCAATCTCTCTGCTGCATTTGACACTGTAGACCATGGTGTGCTGTTGGAGTGCCTTCGGTTTACTGTGGGCTGTCTGGTACAGTCCTCAAATGGTTTCATTCTTTCCTCGCAGACAGGTCTCAGAGAGTTGCCACTGGAATTTATTCCTCTGGCACTCACTCCCTGCCTTGTGGGGTACCGCAGGGCTCCATTTTAGCTCCCATGTTGTTTGCAGTGTATATGCTGCCATTGGGAGAAATCATCAGGCGATACAGTCTGGGCTTTCACTGCTATGCAGATGATACTCAGCTGTATCTGTCCTTTCTTCCTGGCCAGAAGTGGCATGTACTCGGTCTGTCTGGTCAGATTTTCGCTGGCTAGAGTTCAGTGACATTGTGAAGATCATCCAAACATTGCGACCAACTAGTTGTAGTTTGGATCCGGGCCCTACACCTCTCTTAGTAGGATGTGTAGAAGTTATCTGCCCAATCCTTGCTGACATTGTCTGGAAGTCTTTAGAGAGGGGGGTCTTTCCTGACCCCCTCAAGGAGGTGGTCATTCGACCACTCCTTAAAAAGCCATTCTTGGATCCAGATTGTCTAGGCAACTACCGGCCTATCTCTAACCTGCCATTTGTTGGTAAGGTTATTGAAAAGGTGGTTGTGTTGTAACTGGATGATCATCTTATAACTCACAATGTCTATGATATTCTCCAGTCTGGTTTTAGGAAGAAGCATAGCACGGAGACTGCCCTTGTTCGGGTATTGAGTGACCTCCTAATGGTTAGAGATCGAAAGGCATGTACTGTACCATTCTGGTCCTTCTCGATCTCTCTGCTGCATTTGACACTGCAGACCATGGTGTGCTGTTGGAGTGCCTTCGGTTTACTGTGGGCTGTCTGGTACAGTCCTCAAATGGTTTCATTCTTTCCTTGCAGACAGGTCTCAGAGAGTTGCCACTGGAATTTATTCCTCTGGCACTCACTCCCTGCCTTGTGGGGTACCGCAGGGCTCCATTTTAGCTCCCATGTTGTTTGCAGTGTATATGCTGCCATTGGGAGAAATCATCAGGCGATACAGTCTGGGCTTTCACTGCTATGCAGATGATACTCAGCTGTATCTGTCCTTTCTGCCTGGCCAGGATGATGTACTCTCCGTGCTAAATAACTGCCTTGCTGCGATCAGACTTTGGATGAGTTCCAGCTGGCTGAGACTGAATCCGGATAAGACTGAGGAATTGGTAGTGGACCCAGGTCATCCGGGGCCGGGTTTGGGAGCTGGACAACCATCAGGTTTGTTACTTGGTGGTACGCCGCTCCCTACCTCCGATCAGGTGCGTAATCTGGGTGTTACTTTTGATGACAGTCTGACCCTAAAATCTCAGGTGTCAGCTGTCATCAAATCCTCTTTTTACTATCTGAGGAATATCACCCAGGTGAAACACCTGGTTCCTTCAGGTGATCTTCCAACATTGGCCCATGCCTTTGTCACTACCCATCTTGACTACTGCAATTCCCTCTACCTAGGGCTACCTGGGGTTGATATCTGCCACCTGCAGCTGGTGCAGAATGCGGCGGCCAGGCTTTTGACTGGGACTTCTAGAACCAGTCATATTACACCTGTGCTCCGTGAACTGCACTGGCTGCCTGTTTGGTGGTGGATCACCTTCAAGGTTGGTTTACTAACCTTTAAAGCCCTACATGATCAGGGACCCGGTTACCTGAAAGATCTCCTGATTCCCCATTGCCCCCTCCGTCCTCTCCGTTCCGCCAATGAGGGATTGCTGGAGATTCCCAGGGTTCAATTAAAGACATCAGGATCCCATGCTTTTGCTTTTTCAGCACCAACCCTGTGGAATTCTCTATCTCGTTGGTTGAGAGAATGCCCAACCGTTGACAGTTTTAAAGTTGGCTGAAAGACATATTTAATTGGTTTAGCTTTTATTTAGTTATAGTTGATACATTTTAATGTTGTTTTAATTTTTATTATTAAGTATATGTTTTATGTATAGCGCCTTGGCTCTGAAAGGTGCTATAAAAATAAAGTTGATTTGATTTGATTTGATTTCTGAGATCAGGGAGGTTAAGTCCCCCCATGGCCAGCTGCAGAACTGAATATCTTATTCTGGGACGCATTCCACATCAAATAAAGTGGAATATCATTCTATCCCATGCCTGAAAATATGTTTTGGCCAGAGTTAAGGGCAGTGTCTAATGAAAGAACAGTATGCAGGGCAACACATTCTGCTTAATTGTATCTATCCTACTCAAATAACTTAAGGAGAGACGTGATCAGCGAGACAAATCTTCCGTCAATTTTAGGGTTAAGGGTTCTAGATTTAATAGTTCTGCGTGTATGGTGTTTCTTGTGAGCTTTATTCCCAAGTATCTCATCTCTTGTCTGTGCCACTTAAAGGGAAAGTCTTTTTTGAAGTGGGAGGGAGGGAGGTAATTGTACGTTAATACCTCAGTTTTAGATTTATTAATTTTATACCTTGCTAGCTTAGCAAATTTTTGTAACTGTTTCCAAACCTCTGGGATGGATTGTTCAGGTTCAGTGAGAGCTAATAAAATGTCATCTGCAAAGAGTGATATCTTCTGCAGATGATCTCCCAATAGAAGGCCCTCTATTCCCCGAGAAGATCTGATGGCAATGGCCAGGGGTTCGAGATATAGAGCAAACAGCATTGGAGACATTGGACATCCCTGGCGGGTGCCCCTAGAAAGTTGGAATGTATCTGAAAGTGCCCCATCCACCCTAACATTTGCTTTAGGGGAAGCGTAAGTATTTTGTAATTGTTTTATAAATTGTTCCGGGAATCCGAAGTGTCCCAGGGTCTGCCATAAAAATGACCAGCTGACCCAGTTGAACGCCTTTTCAGCATCTAATCCTAGCAGCACCAAAGGGATTTGTCTGTCTATGGCATAATCTACTAAAAAATGTGCACACCTTATAGCACCATTGGCCTGTCTGTCCTTAATAAAGCCCACTTGATCTGGGTCAATAATAGCTGGGAGTAAATGGTCTATTCTAGAGGCCATAGCCGACATGAACATTTTGTAATCACAGTTTAGCATTGAAATGAGGAGAAATACATAGATACATAGATACATAGACAGTGTCAGCAGATAAGGGCCTATGGCCCACCTAGTCTGCCCATTTGAGCTTGTAAGTTCAGTTTGTTTTCCTAGAAGTCTATTTCCCCTTACCCCTGACCTCTAGAATTCCTTTATGTCTATCCCATGCATTCTTAAATCCCGTGATTGTTTCATCCCCCACCACTTCCTCTGGCATGGTGTTCCACTTGACCACCACCCGCTCTGTGAAGAAATTCTTCTCATGTTTCCTCTGAATCGCCCTCCTCCAACTTCATCCCATGCCCTCTAGTCCGGAAACATCTTTTTGCTTAAAATAGTGTTTTCCTGCACCCTGTTCCTCCCTGTAAGATACTTGTATGTCTCTATCATATCCCTCTCCTCCTCCTCTCCAGAGAGTACATGTTCAGTTCCTTCAACCTGTCTTCATAGGATTTGTGATGCAACCCATGCACCATCTTGTTGCCCTCCTCTGAACCTTCTCTACCCTGTCTATGTCCTTACGCAGGTATGGTCTCCAGAACTGTACACTGTACTCCAGGTGGGCCTCACTAGTGTCTTGTATAGCGGAATTATGACCTCCCTTTTCCTGCTGGTGATGCCCCTGCCTATACATCCCAGCATCCTATTTGCTTTACCTGATGCCTTGTCACACTGTTTCTCTACCTTGAGGTCATCAGAGATGACAACCCCAAGATCCCTTTCCTGCTTGGTGCATGCTATATCCTCACCCCCCAACTGATATATTGTGCCAGGGTTTTTGTGCCCCATATGCATTATCTATGAGGAGGGGTATTTAACATCTTTATGGGATTTAGGTATGGCTGATATGGTGGCATAGTGCCATAAGGGGGGGATTCTCCCTCCTTGACCACACGTAAGGCCGGAAGTAGTATGGGCAGTAGCAGCTTTTTGAATTTGTTATAAAATTTGGAGGGATACCCACCTGGGCCTTGTGCCCTTAGGGTCTGAGCTTTTTTTAAGACTTGTAGTAATTCTCCCTCTTTAATTGGCACCAGCAGGGCTTCAGCCTGTAGTGGGCTGATACGTGGTATTGGTAAACGCTGTAAATACGATTTGATGGTATCTAAGGGAGTTTCCTCTTCCTTAGTGTACAACTCCTGATAAAACCATTGTAGAATAAGTAGAATTTCCTGGGTTAATTTCGCTAGTCTCCCTGTTTTAGGATCTACCATGCTAGGTATGTTCACTCTGGTTCTCTGTTCTCTCAATTTTCTTGCTAAATTTCGTGAAGCCTTAGGTCCTCCCTTATGATGTCTTAACTTTAGAGAAAATAGTTTTTGTTCTATGGATTGGTCTACTGTTTTTTGTGACTTTTGTTTTACAATTCTTAATCGTTGTCGTATTGTGGGATCATTCTGATCTGGCCAATGCTGCAAATGTAATAGTTCTTCCTGCAGGTCCTTATGTTTTTTCCCTCTGCCATTTTTTATGGTAGAAAATCGTATTATCTACCCTCTTAATACTACTTTTAAAGTATCCCACAGAACTGTGAGGGCAACTTTGTGTTGTGTGTTATCTTGTTAATTCTAGGTACAGCATCCTGGACCAGTTCAACGAACTCTGGATCCCTGAAGTGAGCTAGGTTCAGGTGCCAATTCGCTTGCTTATATCATGCCCCTAGATCCACCCTAAGGTATAAGGAAGCATGGTCTGATAGGAGGGTGGCCCCGTGCCATACATCATAAACAAAGTCTAAGTGCTCAATTGTGGTAATAAAGTAGTCCAGTCGAGCCTCACTTCTTGTGTGCGGGGTCCAGTGGGTATACTCTCTTGTGTTGGGAAAAAATGTCTCCAACTATCTACCAAGCCCAGTGAAGTGATGGTTTGTTTTATGAATTTTTGGAGAGCATTTGATCTGTGGGTCAGAGGGGGTGGCAACATCCAAAGAGGGATTTAAAGTAATATTCAAGTCTCCCCCCAACAACAGCTGTCCCTCCATAAGAGATAATAAATCCACAAAAAATTGTACTGCTAAGGGCTTCCTTGACCCGGGTGAAAAATAGACAGATGCCAAGGTAACGGGTCTTGAGTACAGTTTGCCTGTCACTATGGCATAGCGTCCCTCTGGGTCGCTGATCTCACTTTGTTTTTCAAAAGGCACTCCCTGGGAAAGTAAAATCATCACCCCTCTCCTTTTCCCACCCCATAAGACGATTCAGTTACCACTGAATACCCACACCACTGAAATTGTTTATGTTCATCCAAGGACATGTGGGTTTCCTGTAGTAAAACAATCCCTGGTCTCTCTTTTCTGAATAATTGAAATAGGTGAGAGTGCTTTATCAAGTTACCAATCCCATTTACATTTAAAGATAAAATCAATGTTGACTTAGCCATATTTGCTACTGATCAGTCCTTGTATGCATATTTCCTGCTTGTACATAGTGTAATATATCCCGTTCCCACCGTGCTCATGCCATTTCACTCCTGTGTTCAATATTATTATATTATTAGCTGCCTTGTGTACAGTCACTATTTTAAACAAGTTATAGTGGCTGCCTGTTGTGCTATTTAAATGCCATAAAACTATCCGAGTGTTTATAACTACACAATGATCTAATAGATTTGGCACTAGGTCTAAAACAACCAACCATGAGCAGGCCTGTTGCAATTTAACTTTATGCATGACTCCTAGTACTTTTAGGCCTGCCAGAGTAGCCGGATGTCAACAGAGCATCAACTTTTTTGTACCAGCAAAATGTACCTGATATAACAGGTCTCTAATCCTGGCAAAAGATTTTAACAGCTCCCAAGGTAGGGAGAGGGCATATACCTCTCCTTTGGAGGGACAGATGCATTTGCCCTGAGGGGGAGTGTCAAGGCATCGCCAAGGGCCCCCAGCACCACTGTTTCCCTGGAGCCTAATGGTGCAGTAGGCCAGACAGGAAATATAAATGAGGAACAGAGGTCATTGGAATCTTTGTAAAAGCTTTTTCACATCTTCTAAGGTTGCTTGGCACTGTCTCTTTCTGGGACCAGGATCTCTGGCAGTGTCCCAAACAGCATCATGAAGGCCTCGCTGGGTTTTCTTGAGTGAGGAGTCGTCCTGGTTGGATTGAACCAGTCCCCTAAGTTGGAGTACTTTCGTTGCTTCTTCTGGAGACTCAAAGGTATAGGGACCATCTGAAAACATGATTACCAATCAAGCAGGATATGGAGAGGTAAATGTTAGTTGTTGTTGCTTTAAGAGATGAAGTACTGGGACGTAGGCCCTGTGCCTAGCTGAAACAGATGGGGAATAATCATTGTCAAAGTAAATGTGTTTTTCTTTGTACTTAGTGTCCTGCATTCTCCAAGCTCTGGTGAGGATAGTTTGTTTTGTGGCATAGTTTAATAACTTCATTATGATGGAGCGAGGCCATCTGTCTGACTGAGTTGGTTTCGGTGAAAGAGCCCAATGTACTCACTCTATATAGAATTTAAAAGCTGGGTCCAACTGTAGGGAGTCGCGAGGAGCTCCTCCACAAATGTTTAAATATCTCCCGTTTCTTCGTCCTCTGGAACCCAATGTATCCTCAGGTTATTCTGCCATGATCTGTTTTCCAGATCCTCACATTTCTCTTTTAAAGCATGCTGTTCATCTAGCAAATGCACTACCATATGCTCCAGCCTATTAGTCCGATCATCTAATTCAGTATGTTGTGCTTCGACCTCCGTAACTCAGGTTGGAAATTTACTGATTTCAGTAGTTAGTTCAGTTTGGAATGTACAAACCTCAGTCCTGAACTCCTTCAACTCCGTTAGAATGGTACCATTGCTGGGTTGTTGAGGGGAGGCCCCATTAGGAGCTGCCATGTCTAGTTGGATCGCTGCAGGGCTTGATGAAGGGCAAGAGAATCCTACCGAATCCTCGGTTCTGGGGGTACATGCAGTCTGTTTTTTGCCTCCCATTCAATGCTGTGGCTCTCCCTGATATTCTTTTTTTAGTTATTTTTGTGTTTTGTTTGTGGGAGAGTCTGTTTGTGTTTTGCTTGTGGGAGAGTCCGTTTTGTGTTTTGTTTGTGGGAGATACCGTTTTAAGTCCAGGATCAGCAGAGCTAGGTTTTATCCTTGCATCCCAGTCGGTGACGTCACCGGAAGTCGTCAAGTCCTCATTCCATTTGTCTAATATAGATTGTGTTGAGTCCCCCATTTTATCTCCCAATGCCTTATATATCTTTCCTATGAGGTGGGCTCCCTGGTTTCCCTCAAGGGAATCAATAAAGATTTTTAATAAAGGTGGGGTTGGAGTGGGAAATTTAATGGAAATAGTCCGGTGGCGGAGTATGTAATCCCTCACCTGGAGATATCTGAAAAAGTCTGTTTCGAAGCCCATATTGGAGCTTAAGCTTGTCAAAGGGTAACATCCCCTTCTGGTCTATAAATTGGTAAAGATAAGCCAAACCCAATTTGTGCCAGTAAGAGAAAACCAGATCCATATGGGAGGGCTGGAAAAGATCACCTTTAGATATTGTTTTACAATAATCATATATTAATCAAAGTTCTGACCTGTTATGCAATTTATACCAAATGTGGAGAGTGGAAGACGTTATGTGTGTAAAATGCTTCAGTGAGGGTGTATTATTTAGAGAAGAAAGGGGAAGTACTGAAATGTCATGCTTATCATTCAAAATGAATGCCAGGGATTTCCAAGGAGCCGAGTAACTATCAATTAGCCATAGGATAAAGGTACAAAGAAAGGATGCCTGAGCATAAAGCTTGAGATTAGGTAGGTTTGCTCCACCCTGCACAGTGGATAACTAAAGTATAGATAGACGAACTCTAGGGTGGTGTGTAACCCATAAAAATTTGGAAATTAATTTGTCTCAGGATTTAAAGTAAAAAGGCGAAGGGAAATATGGAATATTCTGAAAAAGGTATAAAAGTCGAGTTAGCACATTCATACGAATGGTTTCGATTAATTGAAAAACAGATAAAGGATCAGATGCCCACCTCTCTAGGTCTGTTTGAATGCTGGTGGTAAGTGGCTCATAACTGACCATTTCCATTACCTCTAATTTCAGCGGAATGTGGATCCCCAAATATTTTATTTTCATGGATCTCCATTTTAATGGAAGAAGACGGTGGAGGGAGTTTGTAGGGGAGAAATTGAAGAGGAGAGCTTCGGATTTTGACAGGGAAAATGCTTTCTGTACACAGGAATGGGGGTTGGGGGATCGTGCTGGTGGAGCATGGTATTTAGCACTGCACTACAGCCTGTGCTACTGCCTGTTGCGTGGCACTGTATATTTGAATATGCTGGCTGCACCGGCATTTCTGATCACTCCCTTATCCTCCGCTCCTGCTGTTAGCATCGGCGCTACCACACAGTGCTGGTGCTATTCAGGTATTTGAATATTGCAGCCTGGCACTATTCCAGTGCTATGGATTTGCACCAGGCGCCACGCTTTGAATATCTATGCCAATGTATGTTAAGTCTATCTCTTTAATAAAAAGGTTTTCAAAATGAAAGAACGCTGCAGTAATACCCTCTAGTTCACTTACTGATGACATTTCACCTCCCTGTAGGCATTCTCTTGATTTTCTCCTCTGTAAATTTGAGTTCTCAAAGTCCCCCCAGTTATAACCTGGATCCTCTGGTGTTATAGCTCTTTCTGTTTGCTGCATACTTCCAACAGCAAATCACAAATTTTAAAGCCACAGAGGTGAATAGAAAAATTCCCAACCACAGGTACAAGTACTGTATATTTACTGTGTTTACTAGTCCTGGGTAACGCTCAAGGTGTGAGAGTTCCAGACTCAGAAATAGTACTGTCTAGCATCCGCCATCTGCAGCACTTAAAACTACCACAATATTAAGCAAATCCACAAAGTGGTGCTGCGATCAGCTTTCCCCACTAGACTGGTGCAGTAACACATGGTTCAGACTGCCCCAGACAAATCAACAGAACCAGGCGCTGTTACTGCACTCGGACTGATGAAATAAATAGAGAGAGGTTCCAAGGGTCACTGGTTAAAGCTTTTTAAGTTAAAGCTTACAAGATCCAGCAGTCAACAGTACGTAGCTCCCCAGTGCTTCGACTCAAGATGAGTCTTCCTCAGGGGGTGGAGCTTACTCTAAAGGCTTCCATTATATACATTTACAGAAAACAGGTGCATCACATAAAGAGTAAATACTTAAAGTCACAAAAAAATTCAAATCCTATTCTACCTTATTTATCACTAGATGGCGTTAGCTACATACTCTAACATAGTTATGCCAATACTTTATTTTATTTAATTTAGATTTGCTAACTATGTATATCTCCTAATTATTTAAAATACAAAAGAGAAAAAAAAGATGCATTATATAGTGCTCTGATTCATGTTTACTTAATATAATCTAGTTTAACAGAGTCTATTATAATAGAACATTCAATTTTGTACAGAAAAAATTAAAAATGTGTGCTTCTGCACCATGTAGTAGCCTGCTGATCTAGTCCCAGCTTTCCAAGCTGTGAGAGTAGTAATTCGTGATTCACCAAATCAAAAGTTTTGGTGAGCTGGATGAAGATGACTCCTGCAGTTTTTTCTTTATCAGAGGCATTGAATATGTCTGAGATGAGGTGCATAAGTCCCGTGGTGTGTGCAGAATCCATGTTGTGTCTCAATCTTTAGGTTGTTGGCTTTGAGGTAAGCAGTAAGTTGATTGTAGATAAGTCTTTCTTGTACTTTGGCCAGGGCACTCAGTATCAAGATTTTACTATGGTTTTCTATGGTGTCCTTAGCACCTCCTTTGTGAAGTGGGATGACGCGAGTGGTTTTCCATAATTGGGGGACTTCACTGCAGAGAAGTGACATGTTGTGCAGTTTTTGCCATGGGAGTTGCAAGGAAAGAAGCAACTAGCTGGAGGAACCTGGGCTCAAGCCTGGCTTGCCTGCTGACTTGTCAGGTTTAATTTTGAGTAGGTGTGCTAGGACATCTTTCCTGGTTATCAGACTGTGACGGAATAAGGGTCAGTTGGTGGGGAGAGGGGAGGACAGTGGGGGTCTGGTTGTGAGACTTTAAACCGGTCCAAGTTTGTGAAGTATTTGTTAAACCCTTATGCGATAAGTTGATGATCCTCACTCAGAGTGCCATTTATTCTGAGCCCCTGACATGTGTCAGTTTGACGCCCTTTTAACAGATTGTTAATTTGGGCCCAGAAGTAAGGTACGGTAAGGTAATCTTTATTTTTATAGCACCTTTCTTAAATAAAGGTGCTTCACACACAATAATAAAACACATCAATAAATACAAATATAAAACTGTAAATTAATTAATATCATTTGGGAATGCTTTTTTAAATAAATAAGTTTTAAACTCTAATTTAAACCTCTCAATGGTCAGGCATTCTCTCAACTGACGAGGCAGAGAGTTCCACATGGTAGGGGCCGCAATCGAAAAGTCACATGCACCAGATGTCTTCAAACATACCCTGGGAACCTCCAGCAATCCCTCACCAGTAGATAGGAGAGGACAGAGGGGGTGGTAGGGAGTCAGGAGTTCTTGGGGTTACTTAAATTTTCTGTCTGCAGATTCCTTGACATTTATTTGTTTAATTAATTTGTTTATCTATCTTCTATTATAGATGCCAATGATTGTCTGGCCTGTCCATCTGAAGAGTGGCCCAGTGAAAGAAAGGACAAGTGCGTTCAAAGATCTACTGAGTTCCTAGCCTATGATGACCCCCTGGGTGCTGCCTTGACCTCCATCACAATCATCAGTTCACTGCTGCCAGCTACCATCCTTATTGTCTTTCTCAAGTTTAGTGACACTCCTGTTGTCAAAGCCAACAACCGAAACCTCAGTTATCTACTCCTTGTTGCCCTTCTGCTCTGCTTTCTGTGCTCCTTGATTTTTATTGGATACCCTAACACAAATACCTGCCGACTTCGCCAAGCTGTGTTTGGTGTAACCTTTGTTCTTTCTATCTCCTGTGTATTGGCTAAGACCATTATGGTAGTTGTAGCCTTCAATGCTACAAAACCCAACAGCCGCTTGAGAAGATGGGTGGGACCACAGCTCTCTTACACTATAGTATCACTGTGTACACTTGTTCAAGTTATTGTTTGTGTCACTTGGATTATCCATTCAACTCCATTCCCAGAACAGAACTTTAAATCCCAACCTGGGCTGATAATTATTGAATGTAATGAAGGTTCAGCCACTGCATTCTGGTGCATGCTGGGATACATGGGCCTACTGGCTGGTATCTGCTTTATAGTAGCTTTCCTGTCTAGAAACCTGCCTGATAGCTTTAACGAGGCCAAGTTCATCACATTCAGCATGGTTGTATTTGTTAGTGTTTGGCTGGTATTCATCCCAGCATACCTCAGTACTAAGGGCAAATATATGGTAGCGTTAGAGATATTTGCTATTATTTCTTCTAGTGCTGGTTTGCTTGCCTGTATATTTTTTCCAAAGTGTTACATTATTCTACTGAGGCCCGATATCAATACAAAAGAACATTTAATGGGGAAAGGCACACGGATGATATAAAAGTTTAGAAAAAGATTGAAGGTGTAACACTATACATGCATGTTTCACTTGAGCATGGTACATGAAACTGGATACATAACATACTGTATGTGTCTGACATTCTCCTACTGCTTTCCCTTAATAAGCTACTATACTTCCTACCTGTGTTTTTGTTCTTTATTTGCAGTTTTCATCATGTCGCCCAGTAGATCAGCAATCAGTAGTTTGTTTCACAAAGTAATCATGTTTAATAAATATAATTTTATTACAAAATGTTGCTATGTTCCTCCTTTGAAACCATGTATCCCCTCCTATCACCCACAAATCTCATGATAGCACCTTTTACGTGCCATAGAATAAACATGGTTGCCAAGGGATGCAGCATGAACAGGGACCTTTTGCATTTTTCTTGCAGTTAGTTCTCTTTAGAGTTTTTCAGCAACTGAACATGGGCACATATGCGCGTCAGAACTAGGGTTGTCAGAACTAGTTCGGGAAAGATTCAAACCCATCACGAACCCTGGTGTTCCAGTTCTAATTCAGAACTCGAACACTAGTGGGTTCGCAAACGGGTTTGAATCTTTATGCCTCAAGAAGCCGCAACCGCAACACAAGCTTGCCTAGCCTTATAGTCAGTGTCGGCTCCGAAGGGATGGGACGGAGAGAGGTTGAAGGAGCAGGATGGGATTGAGAGGCAGCACAGTGCCACAGGAGGCAGAAAGGAGGTAGAATGAAGGGAAGGGTGCATGATGGCAGCATGCACAAACTTGTGGGGGCTGAATGGTGTGGACTGCACTGGAGTCGGATCATGGGCTCATGCTCTTCATCCCACGGTCTCGGTTACCACCTGACCATCTGCTCTGCAGTCAGGTGGTGGATGGTAGAGACGTAAACCGGCACGTGGTTGCAGCTCCGTTCATTTACCCAGCCAGTGCCATAAAGGAGTTGCAGGCTGCAGCAGCTTGTGCTACTCGCTCGCTCCCTCTGTCTGGGCTAGCTCTGCTCTCTGGCAATTGCTTGCTAATTAAAATCGTCAAGTGTGTATTGGGCAAACTAAAAAAATAAATAAAAAAGCTAAGGGGTGGGTGGGGGTGAAAACAAAAGTTAGGGGCTGGGGAGGGACTCGGGGTTAGGAGTGGGAACCGAGGAAAAGAAAGGGCCCGAATTTGGGAACCATTGGTGAGAAGCTCAGTCTCAGGATGAGATGGACAGAGCGAGGCAAGTTAACGTTGCTGAGTATTTGAGTGAAGCTGAGAAACGGAGAGAATTTTATCGTAGTCTCAAACAACAGTTCAAAAACTTTATTTTCTGCATGGCATAGTTGTTTCACACTGGGAAGAAGGAGCAAGCATCAGATGGCTGGGGGAGGGGTGAAGAAATTAAAACAAACAGATTGTGACTCGAGGAAAATTAAGTTTAACTTTAATGTGTGAGTCTTTGAGAAGTTGAAACATTTGAATTTGATGGCATTTTTACTTACTACTTTATACCCTACTCCACAAAACAAAGTAAAATAATCAGGAGGACAGGGAGGGGAAGGGATTCTGTGGTACTGTGCTGCTGAGCGTTCTTCTATTCCACCCTATAAAATTCCTGATAGAACAACACCAGGCTATTTTTAGTTTTTTTTTACACAGTACTCCCTACTTGTGTGTTGTGTGTGTGACTCAACTACACTGTATATCTCTACTCTCCTGTGGTGTTCCCATCACCCGCTGTGGCTGCTGACTGTGTACCCTACCCATTGTGTGTTACTGCGAGAAGCCCATTGTTGGGCAGTCGTGTGGTGGCATTATCCTTAAATACATGACAGAAGCCTAGAAATATATTTCCCTGTTGGGAGGAGAGACAGAAAAATCTCTTTCCTTGGGTTGTATATGTGTGTGTGACTGCCTCCTGTGGTCAGCCCATCTGCTGTGTGCCTTTTGACTGCACTGTACCCTACCCAGTGTGTGTTACAGAGAGGCCCAGTGGCCAGTTGTTGTGTGGGGCATTATCCTTAAATACATGACAGAAGCCCAGAAATATATTTCCCTGTTGGAGAGACAGAAAAATCTCTTTCCTCAGTTTGTGTGTGTAACTCCATCTCTTGTGGTCAGCCCATCACCCTGCTGCTGTGCGCCCCTTCACTGTTATGCGTATGCCTATGCCCAGCAGCCCAATCATTCTGTAAACCTTGAACCTGGGATCCTTTAGTTGCAAACCGTCATATTCTTCAATTACTTTCAGTCCACTGCAGCACAGTGTCACATAGCCAAAATAAAATTTGGGAGTTGTAGCCAGTGATCATAGATCACATTGCTTTCTTACACAGGAATTGTGTGGGTGTATTCTCTGCAGTATACTGGTTCTGTTATGGCTGATACCAACATAGATGAAGCATCTAGTGCTGGTGTTGGAGCAGGTGTTGGTGGTAGTGGTAATCCTGGTGCTAGCAGAAATAACCAAAATGTTTCACGTGATAATAATTCAACAAACAGCAAAAGAGCAACAGCAAAGTGTGGTAAAGGGGGACCTTTTAAGAAAACTTGTACAGCTGCTGGGGTCACACGGAGAGGCACCATAAGGTATGCCATTCATGCTGTTAAGATCCCTGTGACTAGCAGCAATAATGCAAGTGACAGTGAGTCCCTCTCTGACTCAGACAGTAGCTCTTTGTCTCAGTCCGACACTGTTGTATCTCGCGACGAATCATTACTTCCTCAACAAAGTGAAATGAGCAAGTCTGCTGACAATGAATCAGGTAGTGCACTTGCAAATACATCCAGCACTGTTGGCAAAGAAAAGGACATATCCATCGAATCCACCACTTCTGTGTTGGCCAGCAATGAAAATCCATCAGAGTCTTCGGCCCACTCTTCTAGCACCAAGGATCATGTCCCGGGTTCTGTTAGGACAGGTGAAAAGACACAAACAGTCGTTAGCTATCTTTCTAGCACTCAAACAAAATCTGTCACATCTGAGGTGTGGAATTATTTCTCTGTCGGTAAAACTGATTAATGCAGAGCAATTTGCTTCCTGTGTAAACAGAGTGTAAGCCGTGGTAAAATTGTGTCATGACTTGGCACTACAGTTCTTAATCGCCATCTGAAAAAGCATTCAGTTTTGCTTGATCATCCAAAACCCACGTCCTCCATCTTCCAGACCGCACGTGAGAAGGGTCAGGAATCTGAAATGGATACTGAATTGTCTGAACTTGATGCGGCAGAACCACTGCCAGCCCTAGGATCACTGTTACCACCAGTGCCAGCACCATTAGTACCAGTTGCACATCCAGTGATGGCACTGAATGTATAAGTCCTAGTCCACCATCTCTGCATCCATCTGCCCATCAAGCACGGTGTATAATAAACCAGCAGGGACATGTTATAAACAGCTAACACTGTCTCAGGCATTTGAAAGGAAGAATACCTTTACTAGAAATCATCCAAAGACCTTCATCTTAATCACCGAATTGGTGAACTGTTAGCCGGAGCCCTTCTCCCATACTCTTTGGTAGATCATGAGGATTTTAGGGAGCTCATGACATTAGCAGAGCCTCGTTACAATGTTCCTCATCAAAGGTACTTTTCCTATGTTGAAATACCAAACATTTATCAGGCTTTAAAAGCAACAGTGATGCTTGCACTTAAAACTGCGGAGGGTGGGGTAATTCATGTCATAACAGATATGTGGACCAGCACTCAAAACATAGATTACATGTCCCTTACCGCTCATTGGGTCATGTTTTCTTGTGCTTCTTCAAAAACAAAGACACCCCAAAAGATGGCACTGCTGCATATAAAGAAGTTTGGGCAAAGTCGTACTGCTGCAAACATCTTGCAGGAACTAAATGACCGCCTTGACGAATGGGTTTATTCTCATGGTCTAAAATGTGGCTTCATAGTAGTGACAATGGAGCCAACATCTTGAAAGCAGTACAGGATGGAGGATTTCTGCATGCTTCTTGCTTTATGCATTGCTTACATTAAATTGTCACGGGATTTCTCAGCAATGAAACACAAGTGGATGGTATGATTGCTGTTTGCAAAAAATTGTGACTCACTTCACATTCAACCAAGGCTATACGGACATTGTTCGAACTGCAAAAAAACACAAGCTGCCCCAGCAAAAGCTGATTCAAAATGTTTCCACTCGTTGGAACTCAGCGCTTTATATGCTGCAGCGCCTCTTGGAGCAAAAGCAAGTTGTACATGAGTATTGCTACAGTTACATTATTAGAGATGGCATTATGCTGTCTGTGCTGCAGTGGAAATTAATGGAGACAGTGTGCTGCATCCTAGCTCCTTTTGAGACAGCTTCAAGGGACATGTTTTGTGAAGGTGCATCTGTGAGTCAGGTTATCCCACTCATAATGCTCATTTCACATCATCTTAGTGTTTTAAATCTACAAATAGAAAAAGACAGATCTGAAGCACAGACAACATGTCGCCTGTATCATGGGAATCTCATAAAAAGAATGAGCGAGCGCTTCAAAACCAATGACAAATTAGTTGCAATGACGAAATCAAACACTACATCCTTGCAACTCTCTTAGATCCCAGGTTCAAGGCTATACATCTTCCAAAAACAGATGATATAGAGCAGTACAAATGTATGTTGCTAGATGAGCTGCAGCACTCACAGGAGTCAAACACAAACACGCACAGTAACCTCAGGTTGTCATCACCACAACATGCAGGTTCATCTTCACAAAGGGATACAGAACTGGAAAAGTCACCAAACATTAACAGTAGTTGTTCCACAACTGCCACTTCTTCAACCCTTAGTAGCAAGCTAAATCTGTGGCAAAACCTTTCCCAAATTGCTGCCATACCAGCTTCTGCTGATTCCTCTTCTGAGCAGTCTCTGTCCATCATGGTAGACAGTTACCTGCAAGAACTGCCTATTCCTATTGATGCATGCTCTATTGAATACTGGAGATCAAAAAGTAAATTTGGACAGAGCTGTATGATGAAGTCTGTAAATATCTTGGTTGTCCTGCAACAAGCGTCTCTTCAGAATGCATGTTTAGTACAGCTGGCAATATTATGACAGACACCAGAAATAGGTTGCTGCCAGAAAATGTACACATGTTAACTTTTATTAAAGTTAATAAATCAAGATTTTCATATCCCTACAAGAGTATACAAACTGATCCTAAAGTGATTGATGTTGTGGATGTTGATGGTGATAACAACTCAGATGGTGGTGGCTGGTAAATATTGTGTGGGACAGAGTCTCTCTGCACCAAAAAGAAAACCTTTACAGACTGTGATGACTTTGGTTGTCTCTCTCCTTTCTCGATCTACTGCCTTGGACTATATACCCCCCAAAACTTTCACCATTTCATGGCAAACTGCTTTGCAGCTAGAGTCTAAACTAAAGTCAACAAGTTTTATATACAAGGCAATTTTAACATCAGTGGGAACAGGCCTAAATTTGGCATAAAAGGGACACTGTCACGTCAATCCTTTCTGTATCATATTATTTATAGTTAAAGTGCAAACATATATTTTTGGATTTATCTTCCGTGACTTTGTGGGACATCAGTATGGGCTGGGACTGGGGGCGGTCTATTTTTCAATTTTAAAGAGGACAAAACAATGAGTTCTAATTGGTAGCTGTTTATTATTTTTTCAATTACAGAAATGTTAGCCATAAACCAAAAAATGGATGCCAGTACATGGGGGAGGGTTGTGGATTGGTTTTAACATGGGTGTGAGGGTGCTATGGGTGCCACTGCACAGATGAGAGTGGTGGAAGAAAAGTGGAATGGGTGATGGGGTGAAAGGTGGATGTTGTTTTAGTCCTTTCATTTACAGATTCGTGATCGGCTGGGGATGGTTAGGAAAAAAATGATGACAGACCAAACCTACTGTACATATATATATATATATATATATATATAAGACAAAGAACCTCTGTGCACAAACACTGAGGCAAGGGTTACCCCAAAGGGCATTTGGCTGGGAAGCCCAGTTTCAAGAAAATACAAAATCACACATGCCCACACAATGCAAAGCATCATGGGCTACATATGCAAATCACCACAGAATGTTATGCTGGTCCAACTTTAAGCAGAATTGTATGGTGCTGATAGGCCTCTCACACAGTTTGCAAAGGGTGCTAACAGATGACATAGCCACGTGTTTCGTCCTACCAGGACTCATCAGTATGCCTCGTCTGTTTGACACCCCAGTGGAATGGACCAGCTACCCTAAGACAGTGTGTCTTGGATATGTTGTGGTGAACCCATTAAAATAAAAAACTATTTGAAAGACAAAGAAGCTCTGTGCGCAAACACTGAGGCAAGGGTTACCCCAAAGGGCATTTGGCTGGGAAGCCAAGTTTCAAGAAAGTACGAAATCACACATGCCCACACAATGCAAAGCATCATGGGCTGCATATGCAAATCACCACAGAATGTTATGCTGGTCCAACTTTAAGCAGAATTGTATGGTGCCGAAAGGCCTCTCACACAGTTTACAAAGGGTGCTAACAGATAACATAGACACATGTTTCATCCTACCAGGACTCAACACTATGCCTCGTCTGTTTGACACCCCAGTGGAATGGGCCAGCTACCCAGCTATGGTAGCTGGTCCATTCCACTGGGATGTCACAAGGTGATTCTGCGCAGTGACTGTGAAATCACCTTTCAGGACTGTAAAATGCCATGACAGTGATTGAATTCAAGAGGAGGGGTCCCAAGAACCCCATGTTGAAAATTTGGTGCCAAAATTCCAAATAATGCCAGGGATATGCACCAAAGTTGAAAAAACCCTATTTATGCCATTATGTTCAAGTTTATTGCAGGAAAGACTCTGTTGAGCAAGCTCATTCACAAGGAGGTCCTGAGGCACATACACATACAGTTGGCAATTACATAGACAGGAGATATAACATGCAGAACAACAAAGAAAAAATATATAATACAAGAGGTATACACAATAGAAGTCCTTATGCTATATATGCAGTACATTCCAGCTTTAACCTTGCCCTAAATTATGCAACACATTTCAGCTTAATAAGTAGCGGGCCAATTGGTACCTAGGAAGTTGACTTGGCATTGGGGGCCTAGTAGCACCTACATATGTCTTTTAATTTAGAGATAGCTAGTGTTTTATAGGAGTTAATTGATACAATGCTGGTTAGCTTCAGCATGGCTTGTAGCTGGTTCCGAATGTTTGGGAGGGCATATGAGACAGCTCTTTTGCCAGCTGTGGCACGTGTCCTGGGAACATCAAGTAGGATAAGGTCAGATTTCCTTAGAGTAGGCTATGCGAGATGTTATAGAGACGTAAAAGACAGGCAGTTTGTGGAGTAGTAATTTGAGGGTCCAAATGCCAGCATGCAGGAGGTGTCTGGTGACAAGAGAGGTCCACTCAACTGCTGCATAAAGATCACAGTGGTGGGTCCTGTACGCAGAGTTAGTAATGAAGTGAAGAGCACAGTGATAGAGTACGTCCAGTTTAGATAGGCTCAAGGTTGGGGAGGAGATAAACATAATGTCTCTGTAGTCAAGCAAGGGAAGGAATGTTGCTTGAACAAGTCTTTTGCGGGTCGCAAGAGAAAAGAGGGTCTTATTTCTAAAGAAGAAACCCAAGCGTGCTTTAAGCCTCTTTGATAGATCCTCAATGTGGTCATTGAAGGAAAGCTTGTTGTCTATCCACATACCTAGATATTTAAATTTAGGTACGACTTCCAAGGGTTCACCTAGGGAGGTAACTATGAAGTTTTTAGGTGGGGTAGGTAGAGCACCAGACAAGGCAAGTCTCAAGAAAATCATTGTCTTGGTTTTTTAGGCATTTAAGAGAAGCTTGGCATTGATGAGGTTGCTTTCTAACTGGATAAAGTCAGCTTGGAGTGCTTCCCTGACTTCAGTTAAGGACGAGCCTGATGCGTACAAAACCATATCGTCCACAAAGAAATGTATGCTAGAGTTCTTTATGTGGGAGTCAAGGTTGTTGATGTACAGGGAAAAAAGGATTGGTCCTAGGACTCCACTGGCAATTGGAAGGGGGGGCAGATAGAAGGCCATCAGCTTTGACTTTTTGTATCCTTCCCATGAGATAACTGTTAAACCACTCTAAGGTAAGTGGAGTGGCACCTATGTAGGCAAGACAGGTAATTAGGAGATGATGGTCTACAGTGTCAAAGGCCTTACTGAGGTCTAGAAAGACTGCACCAGTAACCTTCTTGGTGTCCATAGCATAGATCCAGTCATTAGAGACTTTAGCCAAGGCTGAGATGGTACTGTGCTTTGACCTGAAGCCAGATTGGGCCTGGTTTAGGAGTGAGTGCGCTTCAAGGTGATTTTTTAGTTGGTTGTATATAAGTTTTTCCAGCACTTTGGAGAGAACAGGCAAGATAGAGATAAGACGGTAGTTGTTTAAGTCACAAGGATCTCCTGATTTGAAGAGAGGAAGAACATGGGCAGATTTCCAGCAGGATGGAACAGTGGCTGTGGTAATAGAGAGGTTGAAGATGTGAAGGATGGGGGCTGTGAGCTGGGCATAGCCTAACCGCAAGAAAAATGATTCAAGGCCATCGTCCCCCTGCACTTTTCTTGGTGTCAAGGCTAAGAATTATGTCTTTGACTTCTTTGTAGCTAAACAGGTACAACTGGAAGGGATGAGGTGGAGTAGCATGTGTAGAATCTGGGCTAGTGTTGCTATTCACTCAGCTAGCATGTGAGGAGGAGTTGAATGTCAACCAGGCAGTGGCAAAGTGAAGGTTAAGTTCTTTGAGGATTCACAGTTTATTTTCAACCATCCCATCCTTGGCCAGAATCTTGGTGGGAAGGGAGAAAGCAGCAGGATGGCCTTCAATGGATCTCAGTGTCTTCCAGATTTTTTGGGAGTTCCCCTTTGGCCTGCTCCAGAGTGGAGATGTAGAAGTTTGCTTTAGTAGCACGTACACTTTTAACACAGGAATTTCTGGCAGTTCTAAATTCCTGCCAGTCTGCCAGGTTCTTTGTGTGCCTGGCCCTAGCCTATAGCTTGTCTCTATTGGTAAGTGCAGATTTGAGCTCTTGGGTGAACCACAGATGCAAGATTTTCTGAACCCTCATTTTAATAAGAGGAACATGCTTGTTAATTAGGGTGGTGAGGTTGCCATTTAAGACAGAGACGGCAGTTTTGGCAAGATACAGGTCTTGCCACCTGATCATAGCTAGATCTGTTAGGAAGTTTACTGAGTTGAATTTATGGAAAGAGCATTTGATTCTGAATTTAGGGTGCTGCTGGGTTTTAGATTGGAATCTCGTACATACAACAATACTGTGGTCACTCATGTCATTATGGAAAACTGCAGAATGTGAGATTTTATGGGGATGCGAAGTTAAGATGACATCTAAGAGTGAGCTGTTGGCAGAGTTAGAAGCATTGATTCTTGTGGGTTCAGTTACTATCTGTGTAAGACCCAGCTCATCACAGATGGCTTTTAGGGAGTGGGATTTAGCAGTGAGCCAATCCATATTGAAGTCCTCTAAGATTATTGTTTCCGTGTTAGCAGCCAAAGTAATGGATTTCAACACGTTAAGAATTTCTGTGCCTTCTGACGGGGGTTTATAGCCACCAATGATTGTGATGCACTCTGAGGATGGAAGGTGAAGTTCAAGCGAGACAATTCCATATTCCTTAGGCTTAGTTTTACAGGAAATGCTGCTAACATCAAATTTTGATTTGGCGTATACAACCCCCCCCCCCGAATCCCTATCAGTCCTAAAGAACTTGAAGCCCAGTATAGTAATTTGCGGATCAGTAATGGTCTTTTTTAGCCATGACTCAGTAATTATAATCAGATCTGGGTCAGTGTGGGCTGCCCAAATTTGAAGATGATCAAGTTTTTTGAACAGGCTTAGAATATTGACCATCAGTTTCATCCCAGGAGCAGCTGCAAACTCCGACGGAGAAGTGATTTGAGTTGGGGGACCTGGATTTAGTTCGACATTGCCTGAACAGAAAAGGAGAATTAGAAACATTTTCTTGAGGGCATTTATCAGGTAGAAGTGGGCTCTTTTCGTATGGGTTCTTGTGTGGTGTTCAGTCATTGAAGTAGGTCTAGCCAGGGCACAGGAGATGCTGATATGGCTGCTCTAGGCTAGCAGGGGAAGTGCATGGAAAGACATTGGCGAAGGGAGGAGGGCCAGAGGAGAAGGATGAGAATTAAAATGAAAACCCGACAGATTAAGAGCAGGGAAGCAATATGAAGATGCAGCAGGAACTATGATTGTGGGTTCCCAGGCTGGGATGACTTCTGACTTAGCATGGATCAGTGCTTTATGAGTCATACTTTTTGCCAGGATTAGAAGTGGAATGATGATGCAGGCCATATTGCCCATGATTTGAGTACAGTGATTTGTGTAGAAAGACCAAGAATCCCTCTAGTGGCAGGTCTGTATAACCTGCTAATGGAAAACTTCTTTTACACACTTGAAATGTGCTTAGTTCTATCTAAAATCTATTTGTAAAAAGTGCCAGGTGTCTATAGCAGGGGAAAACTCCTGCCAATCAGAGTGGGTTTGCTGGAAGCACCCGTGTTCCGATTGGCTGCGCTATCCCATACCTTCCAAGGAGCTGCAGGCGGGTGTCCTGGTCTTGGTCGGTGGCTGGCTGGGTGCTGGCTGAGTGTGGGGGAGCTGAAGCAGCCCTGTTCAATACAGCTTACCAGCATTTCTTCAGTTTGCAGTCGGCTTTGAAGAGTGCAAACATGTTCCCAGTCCACTGAAGATCGTCGCACTGGACTCCGGAGGTAAGTGTGGGGTGGGGGTGTGTGGGAAGACAGGGTGCACAGAGGTGGGGGTGCAGGTTGT
This sequence comes from Neoceratodus forsteri, assembly GCA_016271365.2. Classification (NCBI taxonomy): domain Eukaryota; kingdom Metazoa; phylum Chordata; order Ceratodontiformes; family Ceratodontidae; genus Neoceratodus; species Neoceratodus forsteri. The sequence continues at coordinate 8,341,821 of CM028129.1, forward strand.
GGGAGGGGCAGGGAGGCAGCGATTACCATTTTTTTCCACAGGGTTAAAAAAAAAAAAACATCACGGACGGTTTTATTTTTCAGGAATTTGGCATGCTAGGATGGGCTCCCAGCATGCCACCTAAGTGTTTTGGGGGGGATGCTGTAGCCAACAGGGGATTGGGCACCCCCGTCGGCACACAACTAAAGCAGGGAGGGCAAGAGCCGAGGGGGATTGGGCACCCCTCTCGGCACATAACAAATGGGGGTGCATTGTGCCGATGGGGAATGGGCTCCCTGTTGGCACACACATTCCGACAGGGGTATTGGGCACCCCCAAAGTCAGCATTATGGCAGGCAGTGTGCCACCATGCTAATATTTTTTTTCTCACCAGGGAAAGCACGTCGGGAGGTCCGCTGCGTATGACAAGCTTTGCTCGCATTGCAGCTGACCTTTCCTTAGATGTGCTCGCCACATTATGTATGCATGCAGGCTTATTGAGGAATGATGTATGCACCTACTGATGCGTGCCCTGCATTCGCCCAACAGTGACCGTGCCTCCAAATCTGCTATTACTGCAATATGTTGGCTGCCCATGCATGAGCCAACATAAAAAAAACTGAGGACAATTTACAGATAATACAAGGAGAGTTCAGCAAACAGGTAGTGAGAGTATTAAACATAACGGGTACATAAATCTAGCCAGGAACAGGTAAGCTGTGGCATTGTACAAAGTATGCCTGCATCAGTAGGAGGAGCAGGAGATGGAAGTGGGAAAGAGAAGCAGTGTAAACCGGGCAGTGTGGGAAGAGGCAGGGGTTTAACTGGGACAGGATAGGGGTACAAGAGGTTGGGGGTATTGCTAAGTGCCGGGGTTTGCCTATCCCAAGGGATAGGGACTGGGAAGTGCTGGTGGTAGTCAGTGCATGGGGTGTCTCAGCGGTGGCACTTATAGGAACTCCTGTCGATAAGGTGTTGGCAAAGTTTGAATTTGAAGGATCTAAGAGTAGTAGCACCAGAGATATCAGGCTGTAGCATGTTTGTCCAGAGCGATGCACAGTAGGAGAAAGCACGTTATGCCATGGATATGTGGCATCTGGGAACATAGAAGGTTTGTGTGGAGGAGCTCCTGGTTTGTTTGGTGTTTAGCGGTAGGGACAGCAGGTTCTGAACTCCAGGAGCAAGACAGTTTAGCATAGCCTTTTTGGTGAGAAGGCAGGTTTGATATCTTATTCTGTCGTTAAGTTGGAGCAGCCAGCACAGGTATAGAGTTCGCAGGTATGAGTTAGTTTTGGTGTATTTGTAAGCAAGCAGGTTTTATTTAGGATAACAGCAATTGTGTTGGAGTGCTGTGTCACTCGCAGATCCACATATTACCAGTCCATAATCTATAAAGAATTCTAGAGATCAGGGGTAAGGGGCAACAGACTTCTAGGAAAACATAAACTGAACTTACAAGCTCAAATGGGCAGACTGGGTGGGCCATAGGCCCTTATCTGCCGACACTGTGTATGTATCCATGTATAAGGGATACAATCGAGCTGTTAATTGCCAGATTCAGCGCTTCATGGGTGAGACAGTGCCTGTGTCAGTAGAGGGTACCGATTCTGGTGTTGATGGCGTTAGCAGCGTTGTTGATATGCTGTGTGAAGGACATGGAGGAATTAGTCATAACCCCCAGGTATCTGTAGTGTGGAATGAGTTCCAGGGTGCTACCACTGTCTTTCCATATTGACAAGGGGTAGTTTTTCAGTTTGTTTTGGGCTATTGCATAGAGTATGGTTTTGGTCTTTTTGTGATTCATGACCAGGTTTTGTTCTGTGAACCAGTTTTTCATTTCATGCAAAGCCACTTTGGAGATCTGTCTTGAGGGGTTGCAGGTATGAGTTGCTGGCAAAGATTACTGAGTCATCAGTATATAAGAGCATGCGGCACTGGCAAGTAGCCGGTAGGTTATTTAAGAACACACTGAATAGCAGAGGTCCCAGTACTGACCCTTGTGGCACACTGGATCTGACAGGTCAGCTATCGGATAGGACACCCCCAATCCTAACTTATTGAGAGTGGAGACTCAGGTACCTGCTAAATCAGTCCATGGTTTCTGTTGCAAGTCCAATTTCAGAAAGCTGTTCGAGGAGGAGGGCATGGTGAACTTTATCAACTCTCATCCTCCTGAAGCTGAACTTATTCTACTAGGGGATTTCAACATAAACTGGTTAGCATCAAGTGCCAGTGCCTATAAAGACTCCATCTCAGCTGCTAACCTCACGCAAATGGTAAACTCCCCTACTAGAATTAACTACAAGACTGGCACCAGTACCCTCTTGGATTGGGTCCTCACCACTCACCCCACAAAGACTTCTCGTACGACCATTCTCCCAGCCTCACTCAGTGACCACTCCCCAGTCATGTGTTCATGGTCTAACAAATTCCTTAAGCCCCCTCCCAAAATTATCACTAGCAGAGTCCTTCCTCGTGGAAAACTTCCACATCTCAAACAACACCTGCTTCTACAAGACTGGCTACCCATCTATGAAGCAACAGATGTTAACTTGGCTCTTGATCACTTCATCTCAATTTTCAACACAGCCTGCGACCTCTTTGCCACTGCTAAAAGGCGCAAAACAAAATCTCTCTCTAACCCATGGGTCACCGCGTCTCTTCTCTCACAGCTGAAACTAAGAGATCACCTCTGGGCAATTGCCAGGGCCACTGGCAAACAACTGGACTTCCAAAATTACAAACAAGCACGAAATGCCTGCACAAAAGCCATACGGCTAATGAAATCCACCTATTACAAAGACGCTCTCACCAATACATGGGGAAATGGTCGTACTTTCTGGGACAATATCAAGGATGTCACAGGGAAGCAGCCAAAAACCTCTCCGGCCATGTTAATGGTTGATGGATCCTCAACCCTTGACCCCAAGGTGATCACAAACATCTTTAACACAGCTTTTTCAGACCTTAGTGCTGTTCTACCCCATGACTTTTTCGAAAACAGGGCCTACTCCCCAAATACCTCAGCCCCTCAGTCTAACCATCCCCTCTTCTACTTCAGGAAGGTAAGGCTGAATGAAGCTCGCCACTATATTACTGCAGCTTTCTCTAAAACTAGATCTAGTAGTGACACCCTGGACCTTAAGCTTCTGTTGCTCACCCTCGATAAGGTAATTCATCCATTAACAAAAATCCTAAACCTCTCTCTCAGCTGTGGAAAATTCCCGGACCTGTGGAAAACAGCCACCGTGACACCTGTCCATAAAAGTGGGGACAAGACGATTCACTCAAATTATCGCCCTATCTCCATACTGCCCCTACTCTCTAAGGCACTTGAGCGCATCGTGGCTGATCAACTTACCAATCACTTGGATAAATACAATATACCTTGTCCACAACAACACAGCTTCTGGAAAGGTCACAGCACCACCACAGCCCTTCTTGAGTTCACTGGAGCTTTGCACAAATCCCTTGACAATGGCCTTCTCACAGGGCCGTTATCGACTTTCCAAGGCCTTCAATACAGTACACCATGGACTACTAATACACCAACTACTGAATGCCGGGCTATCACCTGACTCTTCTGTCTGGTTTAAAAGCTACTTAGAAAACCGGTCACAGAGAGTAAAAATTGTGGACGCTCTTTCTAACACCCTGCCTGTTCGCTCGGGTGTCCCACAGGGATCCATACTGGGACCTCTCCTTTTTAGCCTTTTCTTAAACTCCCTCCCTTACCACTGCTTTGAGCAGATCATACTATATGCCGATGATGCTGTTGTATTCTCCACTACAAAGATCCTGCAACTCTTCAACACAACCTTCAACTTGGTTTCAGTTCTTAGAGACATGGTTTCTTAATCATAAACTGGTCCTCAATGACAAGAAAACCAAATCTATGCTCTTCTGCAGCTCTCATAACCCACACAAGCTACACCACTTGGCTATCTCCACCACCCAGGGAACACTCTAGATCAGGTGGTGTTCTTCAAATACTTAGGGATACAGCTTGACCTAATCTCTCCTATGGACTTCATGAAGATAATGTAGCTAGAGCTGCTAATACACGGCTTGGTCTCCTCTACAAACACAGACCACATCTCATGCCAGAAGCTTTGAAGGTTGCAGTCCTGAGCTCTGTGATCTCTGTAATAGACTATGGTCTCATCATTTATGGCTCGGCCACAACCACAACCCTTAGATGCCTCTCAATTGCCTTAAATAAAGCATGTCAGCTCATCACTGGTGCTCACTGTCTCCCCCACATGTGTGACCTGTACACTCAGACCGGCTGGCTCCAATTATCAAACCGCATAAAGTTTCTCACCTGCTCCATGGTCAAAAAAATCTACCTTGGCCTTGCACCTTCTGGGGTATCTACTCTGTTACAACACCGAATTAACAAATGGTGCCTTAGAAGATCCACGCTACAGCTACTGAAAGTCCCCCACTGTCACACTTCACAGGGACAAAGCTCTTTTGCTTATCGAGCACCACTCTGGTTCAATGGCCTCTACTCAACCATCTCCTCTGCCCCAACTATTGGTATGTAGGCTCCGGGACTATCTCACTACCAACAGCTCCTGTGACTGCCCAACTTAACCTTGTTTCTCCACTTCCCTTTCTGCTCTAGTTGTCCCCCCTTCTCCTCCTCACTGGATTCTACCTCACATCTTGGTATACCCAATGCTGCACTTTTCACCCTCTCGCCATCCTTCCTACATTCCTTCTCCTCCCTACCCTCTTCCCTCTCCCTATGACTCTGGCACTTCTTATCTGTTGTCTATTTTCTCTGACAAATGCCGCTGGCTGCCTTGTTACAATGCTACCCTTGAACTGTATTAATCTGTACTCTGTTTTCAATGTCCACATTATTGTAATGCCTGTCTTGATGTTCCCCATAATTTGTATTTCTCTGACATGGAACCTTTGTAAAAGAGCCATGGCTCAAAGGTATTTGTAATCCTAGACTTGATAAATAAATAAAACTGTATCATAAGCCTTTGATAGGTCAATTAAGGATGCTCCTACTAGGTGGCCTTGGTCCAAGACGTTATTAATGAACCCAATGAATTCTAGAAGGGCTGTGATGCTATTGTGGCTGCCCCGGAACCTGTATTGCTCTGGTCAGAGAAGCTTGTGTTGGTTAAAATAACCCACCATCTGGTCAGCCACAATCCACTCCAGTGCCTTTGGCAGTGGAGGGAGTACGGAGATTGGTCTGTAATTGTTATGTGGAGTTCGGTCCCCACTTTTATGTACAGGAGTTACTGTGGCAGACTTCCATCTTTGAAGGAATTGAGAGTGGCAGAGGGAGAGGTCAATTATTTTTGTTAGTGATCCAAATATTTCATCTAGTGTCAGGTGAACAAATTTGAGGACCAGTGAGTCCCCACTATACCTTGACTTTCCTATGACCTTCAATGTATTTTCTTGCATCTGCCTCAGATATACTTGAAGTGGAAAGGTGGTCAGAGGGGAGGTTATATAGATGCCCTTGCAGTGTCTCTTGGGTTAGGGCATTGAAGAAGCCTGCTGGGAGAACACTACTGAGATCAGTAAATGCCGATTCAACGAGTTGGCAATGAGGAGGGTGTCTAAGGTCAGGACACCCTCGACAGTGAGAGTTTTTTGATCTTTCCCTGTAATATCATGTAGGTTTGTCCAGAAGGACTTGTTGCTGTTCCATGAGTTGATGAGGGCTTCTTTGTAAAATGTACTCTCTGCCTGTATAATTGCTTTTGTAAAGTCATTGTGAGCCTTTTTATATCACTGGATGTTTGCTAGTACTGGAATATATATAACACTTTCAGAAATACACTAGGGAGGCTAAAATGCCCTGAACATCTGAATACAGTTCACCAGGATTTTCCACAGCTAAGTTTCTTGGGTGAGAGTTGGGTGGGGGACTTGTAGGAAATGCTTGGAGGACTAGAAGTGCTTCTAGAGAACCTGGTAGGAAGGCATGGATTTCCTAGAAAATGGGACATTTTAGCTAGGGTGGCAATGGACCTCACTGAGGCAGGCCATTGGGAGAGAATGGGCAGCTCTGCAGTCCTCCAGCATTTTACAGTCAATCTCTTGGCCACTATGCTAACCATCAGGAACTGTTGTAGTTGTGGCCTAGAGGTAACTGGAGGTAGAGAAGCTAGCCATAGGTTATGTCACCAAGTAAATAGGCAAATCCCTCCAATATGCCACTAAAACATTGATGGGTCTGAATCCAGATGTTACTCAACTTAGGGCTACAGAGAATGTGTAGAAGTGCTACTCCCAGAGCATGGCAGCACTAGCAGTGATCATGACTCAGAAGCCCACAGGATTTGAGCTTCGCAGGGGTATGGTACCACATATGCATGATCTTGTTCTGAATTAGTAGGCTTTAGGAGTCAGGACATGCTTTATGAAAGGGGGACCCGAGATGTGACCAGTGAGTCTCAGACATTTCATTCCCAAGACATGGGACCATTTATCTGTAGCCATCTACGAGGGGTCGGCAACTTTCTATAAAATAGTGTCATAGATCAGACCCACACTGTCCCTTGAGGCCTTTGGTCCTGATGTCCTGGCTAAAGGGTGGTACTAGGAATGTGTGTGTGGGGAGCTTTTTAAGGTAACCAGTTATGGCACTGCCAATTTGCAAATATTTCCATAAGTCACATTTTGGAAGCAAAGCAAAGCATTGCGTGAGCTTCTCATACATGTCTAGCTATACAGTGTGTGGATGCCACAGATCCAAGGCATGCACTAGTTTCTATACTGCTCTAGTGTCCCAGAACACCAGCTTACTACCTATTTTAAGCATATCACCCTACAATGGAATCTGGGCTTGTGATGCCAGAGGGGATGAGGTTTCAAGATTCTTCCAATCTTTTAGAAAAAATTGAGCCAGTGGGTGAGGTTATCTGATACTATGCCTGATGGGTCGGGGGAGATCTAGATTTCCAAATATTTAATACCCCAAAGTGACCATTGCAGCCCCCAGTGGGCCACTACATTCAAGATGCAGAGGGGATTTAAAGGTAAAGTTGCTGTTTTACTAGAATTGGGCCGAGACATTCTGGAAGGATAATAGGGTATCGAGTAAAATGGGAGTGCCCTCTGGGGTGTTCCACAAGAAAACAAGGCAGTCATCTGCATAAAGCAGCGTTTGGGAGTTGGTGGAGCTGGCTAGTATGCCAAGCACATTCAGGTGACACCTGAGAGATATGGCCGAAGGCTCTATGGCCAGGACAAACAATATAGGCAAAAGAGAGCTCCCCTGACAGGTTGCCTTATGCAGGCAGAACAGAGAAGACAGCATTAGTTAGTGAGAACTCAGGCTGTAGGTTGGGAATACAGTGCCTGGATAAACCCACCAAACTGAGGGCTAAAGCCCATCCTGGCATGGTGGCATGCAGATACCCCCACTCCACCGAGTCAAAGGCATTCACAAAATCTACAGCCACTTCTGTGATGGGAGTGGTGATAGAAACTGCCAAGAACACTAAGTAAAGTAGTGGTGGTCTGAACAAAGGAAGCCCATGACAAATCCCACCTGGAAGTGGGGGAACAAGATGGTGAAGGATTAGCACAAGTCTGGATGCTAATGCTTTGGCCAGAATTTTAGAGAAACATAGAATTTGACGGCAGATAAGGACCACTTGGCCCACCCAGTCTGCCCATTTCCCTACCTACTGGATAAGCTGCAGATCCTAGTTAACCAGCAGCCTACTTTTTCTTACCCCCCAGAATTGCCTTATGACTGTCCCATGCATGCTTGAATTCCACCACTGATTTTGACTCCACAACCTCCTCTGGAAGGCCATTCCATGCATCCACAAACCTCTCTGTGAAAAATACTTCCTTAAATTACCTCTGAGCTGCCCCCCCTCTATCTTCAAATTGTGCCCTCTTGTTCTTGCACACCTCTTCTTTTGAAAGATGCTACCCTCATGGACTTTGTTGATTCCCATGAGGTACTTGAAAATTTCTATCATGTACCCCCTCTCCCTCCTTTCCTCGAGGCTATACATATTAAGCTCCTTAAGTCTCTCTTCATATGTCTTCCAGTGCCGACCCTGCACCATTTTAGTTGCCCTCCTCTGGACAGCTTCCATCCTGTCTATGTCTTTGAGGAGATTGGGTCTCCAGAACTGCACACAGTACTCCAGATGGGGTCTCACCAGCTGTCTGTACAGAGGATAATAACCTCCTGTTTTCACTGATGATGCCTCCCCATGCATCCCAGTATCCCCCAGCCCTCCTTGCTGCCCTCTCACATTGCTTGCCCACCTTTAGGTCATCTGATATGACTACCGCCAGGTCCCTTTCCATTTTTGTTGTTGTCAGTATCTCACCTCCATTGTGTACTCTTCCCTGGTTTTTGTTTCCCAGGTGCATTACCTTGCACTTCTTAGCATTGAATCTAAGCTGCCATACATTTGACCATTCCTCTAACCTTGCCAAGTCCCTTCTCATCCTTTCCACCCCACCCTGTGCATCAACTCTGTTGCAGATCTTAGTGTCATCTGCAAAGAGACATACTTTTCCTTCCAGTTCTTCCACAATGTCGCTTATAAAGACATTGAAGAGGACCTGTCCTAATACTGAACCCTGTGGTACCCCACTAGTAACCCTCCTTTCGTCTGAGTGGACTCCATTTACTATTACTCTCTGTGTCCTATTCTCCAGCCAATTCTTTACCCAGGCTGTCATCTTGGGACCCACTCCCAGGCTGGCTAACTTGTATATTAATCTTTTGTGTGGTACTGTGTCAAATGCCTTGCTAAAGTCTAGGTAGGCCATGTCCACAGCCCCTCCCTGATCTACTACTTTGGTCACCCAGTCAAAGAAATCTATCAGATAGAGCCCACCTTAATTAGCGAAACTGGCATATAACTGCCCAGGGCAGCAGGATCTTTGTCCCCCCTTAGGTAGGTCCATGATTATTACTGCCTCTCACATTGAAGGTCAAAGGGTGAGCATGAAGTGGGATTCCTAGAAGGCAGATTGTAGGACAGGAAAGACTCATGTGGGTATTACTTGGTATAGGTCAGTCAAATCGCATTCCCTACTTGGTTCCTTGAGTGAAGAGCGGGCTAAAATAGCCGACTGAATTTCTTGTGTCATAAGAAGGGCTTCTAGGGCTTCTCAGTGGGCAACTGACAGTGTTGGAATTGGAAGGTCTGGTAGGAACTCATTTAGTTTCTTCTGAGCCAGGGGGCCCTGGGATGAGTACAGCTGTTTATTAATGGCACATATGATGAGGCTAATCTCTTCAACCTGAGTCTGCATGGAGCTGTTCAAGTCTTGTAGCCCATAAATTAATCTTTCCAATTGTTGTTCACACAGTCTATAAGACAACAGTTTTCCCATCTTTTCCCCCAACCTAGTATCTGTGCTTCAGGTGCAGTACTGTTAACTCCACTTTTCTTCTGGCCAGGGAGTTAAGCTACATTTTCATTTCATTTTCTATTTGTTAACTGGTTAAGGATACTGGGATTGGGCCATTTTCAGTTCCAACCTGACAAGAAAAACAAACAATCACAAACAAATTAAACAAAACAAGTACATGACTCAGTTGAATTCAAATAAACCCTAAAATATGCTTAACGTTTAACAAAGAGGTGGCAGAGCGAACATCAAGGGGCAATGCATTTCAGAATTGGGAGGCTGCCACAGAGAAAGACCTTGCTCCCACATTAGTATGGGAGATGGAATTAGTTAAAATAATGCCGCTAGAAGAACACAGGTTACAAATGGGGGGCCTTAATTTTACCAAATCAAATAACAGGTATTTACATACTAACATACTATTTACCAGCAGATTAGGCCTTACAGTCTATCGAGTCTGCTCAAACCTCAGATCCCTAGTTGGGTGCCGAGGTCCTCCCCTTCCTTATGTTACAGAAACCCCTATCATCCATCCCCACCCCCCTGGGACAGGCCATCATCTGATATATCCACTTCGTGTGTCTGTCCCACCCTCTCTTGAAGCCCTCCACTGTGGATCTCTGAACCAGCTCACCAGGCAGTGCATTCCAAGGGTCCACCACCCTCTCAGTGAAAAACCTCCTCCTCTTTTCCCCTCACCCTTCCACCTTCCAACTTCAAACCATGCCCTCTGGTGATACCTCCCTGCTTTAGTCTAAAGAGCCCCTCCATGTTTACCCTATTTATTCCCTTGAGGTACTTGAAGACCTCAATCATGTCCCCCGTCTCTCCTCTCCTTCAATGAAAACAGGCAGAGCTCCTCAAGTCTGTCCTCATACGTCAAATCCCCTAGCCCTTGTATCATCTTAGTTGCAGTCCTCTGCACCCTCTCCCAGAGCTGTATGTCCATCTTCAAGTGTGGTCTCCAGTACTGTACACAGTACTCAAGGTGTGGTCTAACCAATCCATTATACAGTGGCAGAATCACGTCCTTGCTCCTAGAGGTGATCCCCCTTACAATGCATCCCAACATCCTGTTTGCCTTGCTAGCCGCTCTCCTGCACTGCTCAGAGTTATTCATACATGCATCCACCATGACTCCTAGGTCTTTTTCCCCTATTGAGGCATCCAGCGCCTCCCCTCCCAGGGTGTACCTGTGTTTAGGGTTTCCCTGCCCAAGATGCAACACCTTGCACTTGGTGATATTGAAATGTAATTTCTATGTGTGAGCCCAGCTTTCCAGGGTGTCCAGGTTCCCTTGCAGGGCCAACCTCCCCTCTTCTCCCTCAACTACTGCTCCCATCTTGGAGTCATCAGCGAAGAGACTCATTTCACACCCTATACCCTCCCTGATGTCCGATATGTATGCATGTTTAAAAAAATAGATTTGAAAACTTGACAATCAAAACAGAATGTTATCTTGTTATTTAACGTTAACCAACCAAGTCTGGAGTACATTAAACAGTGATGAAATAGATAGCGGCAATCCAAAACAAACTGGCAGACATTATTATAGGTCACAGTGAGCATTTTGAGCTCTCCCTCTGGAAGCCTATAGAAAAGGCTGGCAAAGTAATAAAAGTGAGGCAAGAGTATTCCCATGGCAATAGACATTCTAATGTCTTCAGAATAATATTTCTTCATTCTGAATAAAATACCCAAGTTTTGAAAGACAAAGAACTTCAGTGCGCAAGCACTAAGGCAATGGTTACCCCAAAGGGCACTGGCCAGGAAGCCAAGTTTCAAAGAAATACAGAATCACACATAACACAAAGCATCATGGGCTGCATATGCAAATCATCACAAAATATTATGCTGGTTCAACTATAAGTAGAAATCAATCAATCAAGCAATCAAAATCTTTATTTATCCAGGTGGGCACCATTGAGCAAGGCTCATTTGCTAGGTGGACTGGGTCATGAATACATCATAGTACAGTACAGAAGCAGGTATATAAAAAGCAATAATATACAAGGAAGAAAAAGTATATACAGTGTATACAGTACAGTACAAGGTTGAAATAAATAAAAAAAAGCATTATTTTACAGTTGAAGAAGTCAGCAGATGTACAAACAACCATAGGCATACAGGGGTTATGAACAGAGATCTTTTGAGTGAGGCAGCCGGCAACTACACATATAGGGGAAAGAGGCCGTGTATGGGGTGGCAGGTTAGAGAGGTAAAGAAGAGAAGGGATATATTACCGATGACTGGGGGAAAAATTGGGCTAAAACCACAGAAATTGACGATGGCTGTCGTGTACTTGTTTATTATGATAATGACGGAGGAGGGTAGATAATTGGGACACTACTATGGATGGGGTGGGACTTTAGCCAGGCTGGAGCAGACAGGGAAGGGTGGGTGCAGCAGGAAGAGTTAATAGGGAAAGAGTGAGAGCCAGGGGTAGAAACATGGCGAGCGTCAGGATGGAAAGGGGATGCATGGTGCCGAAAGGCCTCTCACACAGTTTGCAAAGGGTGCCAACAGAAGACACAAACACGTGTTTCGTCCTGCCAGGACTCGTCAGTGTGCCTCATCTGTTTGACACCCCAGTGTAATGAACCAGCTACCCTAAGATGGTCTGTCTAGGTTATGTTGTGGTGAACCCAATTAAAACAAAAAACAAGTTAAAAGACAAAGCACCTCAGTGTGCAAGCACTAAGGCAATGGTTACCCCAAAGGGCATTGGCCAGGAAGCCAAGTTTCAAAGAAATATAAAATCACACATGCCCCCATAACCCAAAGCGTAATGGGCTGCATATGCAAATCACCACAGAATGTTATGCTGGTTCAACTTTAAATAGAAATCAATCAATCAAGCAATCAAATCTTTATTTATCCAGGTGGGCACCATTGAGCAAGGCTCATTTGCAAGGTGGACCTGGTCATGAATACATCAAAGTACAGTACAGAAGCAGGTATATATAAAAAGCAATAATATACAAGGAAGAAAAAGTATATGCAGTACAAGGTTGAAATAAATAATAAAAAGCATTATTTTACAATTGAAAAAGTCAGCAGATGTACAATCAACCATAGGCATACAGGAGTTATAAGCAGAGATCTTTTGAGTGAGACAGCCGGCAACTACACATATGGGGGAAAGAGGCCACGTATTGGGTGGCAGGTTAGAAAGGTAAAGAAGAGGAGGGATACATTACTGATGACTGGGAGAAAAATTGGGCTAAAACCACAGAAATTGACGATGGCTGTCGTGTACTTGTTTATTATGATAATGACAGAGGAGGGGTAGATAATTGGGACACTACTATGGATGGGGTGGGACTTTAGCCAGGCTGGAGCAGACAGGGAAGGGCGGGTAGGTGCATCAGGAAGAGTTAATAGGGAAAGAGTGAGAGCCAGTGGTAGAAACATGGAGAGTGTCAGGATGGAAAGGGAATGCATGGTGCCGGAAGGCCTCTCACACAGTTTGCAAAGGGCATCAACAGAAGACACAAACACATGTTTCGTCCTACCAGGACTCATCAGTGTGCCTCAGTCTGTTTGACACCCCAGTGTAATGAACCAGCTACCCTAAGATGGTCTGTCTGGGTTATGATGTGGTGAACCCAATTAAAACAAAAAACAAGTTAAAAGACCAAGAACCTCAGTGCGCAAGCACTAAGGCAATGGTTACCCCAAAGGGCATTGTCTGGGAAGCCAAGTTTCAAAGAAATACAAAATCACACATGCCTCCATAACACAAAGCATCATGGGCTGCATATGCAAATCACCACAGAATATAATGCTGGTTCAACTTTAAGCAGAAATGCATGGTGCCGAAAGGCCTCTTACACAGTTTGCAAAGGGTGCCAACAGATGACTTTTACCTGCAAAGAAAAAGTTAAGCCTGGATCCAAAAGGCCTCCCAAATATCTAAACTATTTTATAAATTCAACAACAATTCCCCCAGTATTATAAATCAGCAAAGAAGAATCCTCTTTCACCATGTGGGGGTTGACAAACAACATTACTTTTGTCTTACTAATGTTAAGAGCTATGTGATTGTTGGCAAACCAAGTACAAACATCACTGAAATCGAATTGCAATGTGGATTCAAGTTGGGAGCTAGAACATGAATGGAAAACAATTATCAAATCATCCATATAAAGCAGGCACTTGCACACCTTAAGAATTGAAGGAAGAGTGCTAACAACAGTGAAAATAACAGGTGGCCCAAAATGGACCCATGTGGAACCCCTAAATTCATAGATCTAATAGAAGAGGTAGCGGGGCATATACCTACTACCTGAGACTTATTTGATAAGTAATCTTTGTACAAGAGTACAGGACCTTCAGAGAAACCAAGAAAGTCCTATTTTGAGCATAACAAATAATGATTAACAGGGTCAAATGCTTTGGCCAGGTCCTCGAACACCGCTTCCATAAGGAGGCCGTTATCAAAGCCCTAGAGGATGGCGTTTGTGAAACCAACCAAGGCAGTCTCCATTCCACGGTTTCACTGAAAGCCATATTGCTCTGGGCAAAGAACATGATATTTTTCCAGATATTCAGTAATTTGATTTGCCACAACTTTCTCAAGCAATTTGCTTAATGGATTGAAAATTGATATAGGCCTAAAATCTCCAAAAGAATCAGCACCAGGTTTTTTAGGAATTGGGACCACAATTGTTCTTTCCAAATTAAAGGAAATTGACCAGAAATAGGACATAAGTTGAAAATGGTACAAAGAGGGAAGGCAATTTGAGGTGTTATTAACTTAAGAAAGTGACTGTCTAATCCTTTGCCACAATCAGCAAATTTGTTAGGCAAGCTACCAATTAATCTTACCACAGCTGACCTTGTGATCCTTTTAAAATAAAACGTGGGTCTATTACTCCAAACCACACATACTCTTGGGTTTAATGAAAAATGTGAAAAATGACAGCTACAATCAGAAAAATCTGATTATTTACTATTAAACTCCTCGGCTAAAACCTAAGGGTCAGTAAGAATGCCATCTGGGGATGAGATCTTCATAGTTGACAATACAGAAGGGGAAATCCGATTTTTCACAGAATGCCAAAATCTTTTTGGAACCACCCAATTTTCACTTAGTTTTTTTTTTATAAAAAGGTTTCTTAGCACTGTTCACTAGATTTCTAACCTTTTCCTTAAGTAAAGCTATTGATCCAAAAGTAACCCTAATGGTACCATCTCGTAATTTTGCCAAGCGAGATTTCTTGCCTTAATCCACGCCTTAACTTCTCCATTGAACCACCTAGTCATTGAACCCTTTACTCTTAATTTAAATAGGGAAAATAAAATTCCTGAACTGGTAAAAGTTGCTTACAGAAATAATCTACTGCACAGTCTGGATCAGGGTGTAGGTCTAAAGCAGACCAGTCAGTTAAGGAAAAACTGTGCGCCACATTCCAAGGATCATAATTCTTGAAATTATGTGATGGGATAATCCTAGGGGGGTATCTTTTCTGTCTTAAAATTCAGAATACAGTAAGTGGCCTGATGGTCACTGGTATATTTGGCAAGTACCCCAGAAGAAGAAATAATATCAATTCTTTTAGTAACAATGATTTCCAGTAAAATGATTGAGTCTGTTGGGTTCTGAGATCTACTGAGACAAATTATAAGAATGCAGAAATGTGTTCAACCCCATGTCAAGCAAATGGAACCAATTCATATTTATGTCGCCCACCAGAAGAAAATCTGAGGAGTCAAAATAACCAGAAGCTTTATCCAAAAATTCCCTCAAGCCAGACAACCCACAAGCAGGGGGCTTATAAATGCAACCCAAGGAAACATACTTCTTACCTCCCAGAATAAGACTTAGCAATAGCCAATCATTCTGGGAATCAGAATGATTACTACTATGCAATACGGATACTTGTAAATTTTTCTTTAACAATACTATAACCCCTCCTCCTTTCTTACATCCTTTCCTATCAGCCCGAATAACTTCATACCCAGAAATAAGACAGGTGTTACCAGGTATAGATTGCTTCAACTAAGATTCTGACAGAACCGAAACATCAGGTTTGTTATTAAAAATAACAACCTCTACCTCTGTTTTTTTGGGGAGGTAACTTCTTACATTTAAATGCATTATCTTCAACCCATGTTTCATTCACCACTTTGTCCCACAGACAATAGCAACACAATTTCTGAAGGAGCCAGGATTTAATTCAATGTTCCCAGATAATATCAACAGTAGATGGAGCAATACCAAGCCCTTAAAACTCTAAAGCGACTGCCAATAATATGCAAACCTCTTTGAAAATAATGAGATGCAGAAAATAAAAACTAACGACTGCTACCCTGTAACCCAATATCAGATTGTAATAACAACCCATTGGTATCAGTAACCCAATATTTCTGCACTAATATATTGGACATACTATAATCCAATTCACTATTTACCCAACCTTTCTCAATGTCAGCACAACCCACTGCAATATTGTTCAATAACACTAAACAAATATTGCATAGTTCCAGCTAGTTAACAAACTGCCCAACATTTTCAAGGGCAACACACACTTTAATCTGTTAACAATTATACAATTGTGCCCAAGTTCCCACAGACTCCCTCTGACTCCACACGTGGCCACAACTAGCCTCAGGAGACTGCCACTCAAGGTGCCGCCACATCTTGAGAATGCTGGATTTAAAGTCCTGTTACCCAACAAATTGGGCTGCCACCACCAATTGGAGGGAGGGGTGTGTGGCTCCATGCAACAAAGCAGATGTCTGTTGCTAGGCAACACTGGTGCTGGGGCTACAAATAATTAGAGGGGGGACAGCTCAGGGGTAATAGGAGGAAATATTTTTTCATAGAGAGGGTGGTGGATACATGGAACCACCTTCCTGAGGAGGTTGTGGGTTCTAAACCTGTGGGAGAATGCAAGAATGCATGGGACAGACATAAGGCCATTCTTGTGGGGGGGATAGGAAGAGATAGGCTATTGGTTAACTAGGATCTGCAGCTTATCCAGTAGGTAGGGAAATGGGCAGACTAGGTGGGCCAAGTGGTCCTTATCTGCCATCAAAGTCTATGTTTCTATGTAGCATGAGGAAGGGAGTCAGCTAAGTGTCAGGGCTAGCCAAACATACAGGGCCAAAGACCAGTAAAAATCAGGACAGTCTTAGGGATCGAGGTGACAATACAATTTCAGAATATCAGTAGAAATTGTGCTCAATTCATCTCATATCCACATACATACGTACATATGGATTGTGCTTATCTCAACAGAGGAGGCTGTAGACATGAAGGGGACACTCCTTATGTTCTTTCTCCTTTGAGGTAAGCTAGGATTCAAGCAATATCTGTTCCTGCTCCTTCTTGCACTGACAGGCTGCAGTGTAGCCCAGTATCCAGGCTCTCAAGAGGCTTTGAGGGCCTCCCAGAGGGTGGATTTAGAGTTCAAGTTCAAGTTTGAGTTTATTGATCAGCCAGGGTGGAACAAACACCAAGGTTCTTACAATTAATTAAAAAGACAGACATTAACATACCATTTTAAAAACCATAGTGGTTTCATTTCATTTACAAAATTCAACATTCACAAGCAATGGGTATATATTACTATTTTTATGATCTCAATAGTCCAATACCTCTACTACAGTGATTTAAATAAACAGGGAAAGCTAGTAGATACTGAAAGAGGGAATTATCATCCTATGGGCCAGTCTTAACATATATTATTTTTAATACAAAGTGCTCTTTTTATTTTAATCACTGCAGCAATGAATTGAGAAATCATTGTTGCATCTTCTGGAAATCTTGGATGCAACAATATGAAAAGTGGACAACTGGTATTTGCATAAATTGTCAGAAACTTGATAAGAGTCCTATCTCTTGCTTTTATGTATAATGGACAGTCAGTAATTCAATGGGACAGTGTTTCCAAATGTCCTTTATTATATCTGCAAAACTGGTTTGTTTTATTTGTATCAATTATGGCAGGTTTATTATAATATGTATATCGTGAGGTAATAATTTTGAACCTTGTTCAGGTTATTCATTTTCTGTCCTTTGGTGGTACAGGAAGGGCCAAGTATTCTTCAAGTGAGTGATCTGTTTTATTCTCTCAAAACCACCTGAAGCATTCCTGTTTTTTTACAGTTTCCAGGACCATATTTTTAGCTTTTTCAAATAGTTTTTTTTTTGTTTTAATAATGGCTCTTTATTGTACTGATATATTGATTTTCTTGTTGTAGTCTTTCCATAAATGCATATTTTTTAGGGCTGTGAGAGAAGTCTACAGCCATTTTGGGATTCATTCAGTAGCTCTATAGTCAATGGTGGAACCCTCCACTGGACTTCTGGAAGTATGCTTCTGAAAGCCCAATGGAGTTTAAGACCCTTGACTGGCTGCTATGAAATAACAGCCGCACTATGTGGGCTGTTACGTATGCATTCCGGGCATGAACTGCGCATGCATGAGTCATGCACATGCACAGTTCTGCTGGTGTCATCATGTTGTTGAATGGCAAAATGCCATTCACTGCAACTGCACATGTGAGAATGCCTTGCTTGTGCAGTTGCATTGCCGCCACCAGTACCGGCAACAAAGAAAACCATCTCCCACCCTCCCACTGCTGCTGTCCTCCCTGCTCCCTTCATTCCCATCTCCATGCTGGCATCAGGGTCCTGAATCCCTGTTTTGACATTATGTAGCCCCCCACTCATGTGGCACACTAGGAGCCCACCCCAGTGTGCCCAAATGTATTTTTATCCCCCTGCCAACTTCAGGGTCCCCAATCCCCATGTTGGCATTATGTAGCCCCTACACGCTCATGTGGCACCCTGGGAGCCCACCTCAGTGTGCCCAAATGTCTGTTTTATTTGTTTCCTGTAAATAAAGAAAACAGTCCATCAACTTTTTTTTATCTGTAAAAAATAAAATGGTACCTCGTTATTGTCCCAGTCCCCCTCCTCCATTCCCACCTTCCCACTGAGCACCCACCTCCCCGACCCTCCTTACCCCATACATACCTCCGGAGGTTGGCACTGTCATCGTCTCTGGGCTGGGACACATCTGTACTTTTCAAAGCTGAACTGCAAACTGAAGTATCAAAGGTAAGCATGCTATAATGCCATTCAATGGGGTTTTCAACTTATGTTGATTATTCAACCAGTATTTTTTGGAATTTTGGCTCCAAATTTTCAACATGGGGTTCTTAGGACTCCACCTTGTGAAAACGTTCACTGTCATTTCAGTACTTGGTCCTGAAAGGTAATTTTGAAGTTGCTGCATGTAATCACCATTCAGGACCAATTCATGAAATGACAGTGGCACTCTTCATGAGGTGCGGTCCCAAAAGCCATTTGCAGGAAAGGAGGGAGAGGGGGGACATGATAGAAACTTTCAAATACCTCAAGGGAATCAACAAAGTCCAAGAGGGTAGCATTTTTCAGAAAAAGAGATGTGCAAAAACAAGGGGGCACAATTTGAAGATAGAGGGGGGACGGCTCAGAGGTAATGTGAGGAAGTATTTCTTCACAGAGAGGGTTGTGGATACATGGAACAGCCTTCCTGAGAAGGTCATAGAGTCAAAAACAGTGGGGGAATTCAAGAATGCATGGGACAGACATAAGGCAATTCTTGGGGGTAAGAGGAAGTAGGCTGTTGGTTAACTAGGATCTGTAGCTTATCCGTTAGGTAGGGAAATGGGCAGACTAGGTGAGCCAAGTGGTCCTTATCTACCGTCAAATTCTATGTTTCTGTGTTTCTAAGTTTCTATGTACATAGTTCTCAGCATCTTCAACATCATCCTCCTTTTCATAGACCATGTCTGCAGCAGACCCCGGAGGTGTGATCTGTAGCTGTAGTGTCCTATCCACTATGCACCTGCGGCCTGAACATGATGGTATTGACTGGCTGTCATCACTTCCCTCCGCCACATGGCCCACTGGTGCTGGTATGATAGTCTGGGCTGTGGAGCAAGAGAAACAGAGTGAGTTCACTGTACATGGCACAGTGTGCCCAAGCCACCGCCACCACATTCACAACACCAGGGTGTCCCCAATATCATACAGTGCCAGCCCCAACCCAGTGTACCATGCCCACACACCACCACAGGCAAGGTGCACAGAGATAATATGCAAATTAAAAATTATGAAGAACGACTAGAGGAATTAGAGCTATATTCGCTTGAAGTAAGAAGGATTAGGGGCGATCTACTTTAAATGTTTCAAATATCGAAAGATACAGAATTGATGTCACACTTGGGCATGACTTTTAATATAAAGGCATGTAATCTGAGAAGTCATACACTTTAGTTGGCGTTAACATATCCTAGGACAGACATTAGATGCTTCTTTTTCACGCAGCGAATTATCTCTATATGGAATGTCCTTCCTAAATCTCTTCTAAATACAAGTAGCCAGGACACTTTTAAGACAGACCTAGATAAATATCTGCTAAATCATGCATAAATGTTCTAGGTTTCTGGATATGTACTCATATGGGCTGCCACCTTCTGTGCATCTATCATTCCTAGTATGAATCCGAGTATGAAATCACACCCATACCATGCAGCCCAGGGTGCATGTGAACCCCTGTTCCCACTGTGTGGTACACACACCAACATGCACATGTGTTGGCTGCCACACTATTTCTGTGGGACCTGTACCCCAGACAGTGTACTATGTGGCGTAACGTGGCACAGAATGGTGCATAGGCACAACCACATGAGGCATGCATGCCAAGTGCCACAGCCCGCTTGTTCGGACATCAAAGGCTTGCAACAATGAATACATGTTGCACACATGCCCGCACGCTGCAAAAATGGGCCACGGAATTCATGGCATCACTGGGACAGGCACATGCCCACGGCTGTGCACAGTAAGCACCAGCTATGTCCCACCACAGTTTTGGGTCCCACAGGACACCCAGTTGTCACCATGCACAACTCTAGCTGTATGACCTGATACTCACATGCTCTGTGCAACTCCAGCAGTGTCTCATATCCCCCACCCTCCACACCCACCTGGGTCACCGGTCTGAGTGTGGCTACGACATCCATTATTGGGTCCACCCTCCTCTATTCAGTCTGCATAGGACCACCTCCTGTCCCCATCGATGACCTCAGCCACCGTGCCTTTTCCTCCTTTGCATGCCTCTGCAGATCATGCCACTGCTTCCTGCAGGCATCCACACTCTGTCCACATCCACTCTCCGCACTGACCTCTGCAGTGATCTCTACCCACATTAGGCAGGCAGTGGTGTCAGTGGGCTTGTATTTCCACATCTGGGCCAGCCTGTCCTTGTATGCAGTCACCAGGGCCTTATGTTCTTAATCAGAAAATTTATACACCCGTAGGTGCATGTGTCCCTCATTAGTATCTCTGTGGGGAGGAGGGGAACTGTTGTGGGTGTCTGGTAGTACCATGGAATGTGTGTGTGTGTGTGTGTGTGTGTGTTTTTGTGTATGTCTGTCTCAGCCTGTGTGTGGCCCTCTCATGCGTGTGTCCCGCTGTGTGTGTGTGTGTGTGTGTGTGTGTGTGTGTGTCTCTGTGTATGTCTGTCTCAGCCTGTGTGTGGCCCTCTCATGCGTGTGTCCCACAGTGTGTGTGTGTGTCTCTGTGTATGTCTGTCTCAGCCTGTGTGTGGCCCTCTCATGCGTGTGTCCCACAATGTGTGTGTGTGTGTCTCTCTGTGTATGTCTGTCTCAGCCTGTGTGTGTCCCTCTCATGCATGTGTCCCACAGTGTGTGTGTGTGTGTGTCTCTGTGTATGTCTGTCTCAGCCTGTGTGTGGCCCTCTCATGCATGTGTCCCACAGTGTGTGTGTGTGTGTGTGTGTGTGTGTGTGTGTGTGTGTGTGTCTCTGTGTATCTCTGTCTCAGCCTGTGTGTGTGGCCCTCTCATGCTTGTGTCCCACAGTGTGTGTGAGACTGCCAGCCATGGCACTGCACAGTTGTAAGGTTACATGGCCGTCCCTGTGGTACCATGACACAGGCATATCAGGGGCCAACGGTACACCATTGCACCAGGAATGGCCATTACTCACAACTAACATTCAGTACCATAGGATGAGAGGACTGTGTCATTGTCCTGAAGATGCTGCACACATGTCCGAACACATACAGCAGCTGCAGGATCCAAGCGTGGCTGTGGACCACAGGGGGCATGGCCTTGCCATGCCTAGTCAACCCTGTCAGACTGGGTGTGTGGCATGATGCAGACATTCAGGTGCTGTTGGGTGACTCAGGCATGGGCTGCTATGTGCTCGGTGTAACCCCCCTACAAATGAGGGTTCCCGAAAAGTCTTCCTTGGGCTTGCCTAAATGCCCACTGCCAGGCTGGTGCCCTGTGTCCTAGTAGTTTAAACGTTATTGCCTGAGAGAGCCTTTATAGCCTCTCTGTACTGTCTCTTTAAGAGCTGCCTAGTTTGCAGTTTATAATTAATCTGGGAGGGGGCTGAGTGTTTCTACGCTCGAGTCCCACCCGAGCTGCCAGATAATCACTCCATTCTGCCATTG
The DNA here is from genome assembly GCA_016271365.2 of Neoceratodus forsteri. NCBI lineage: Eukaryota > Metazoa > Chordata > Ceratodontiformes > Ceratodontidae > Neoceratodus > Neoceratodus forsteri. The sequence continues at coordinate 8,363,651 of CM028129.1, forward strand.
CTATTTGCGCAGAGGGAGCTCTGTTAGAAGCTGTACTTATTTGTGGAGTATCTACTGTAACAGTGATGTTATTGGAGTGTGTCTAACCTGCCTTCTTTGCAGCATGGACATTTCAGTATGGCACCACCATCTTGGTCCTGGACTGAGAGTTTGGACCAACCAGTACCTTTGGGGGTCCTAAAATGGTGTCTGTCCCCAGGGGCCTTGTGGGAGTAAAATTCTGTAGGAATTGTAGTTTTTACATTTTGGCACCTAATTGCACCGGAGGGGGAGCCCTTGAACTGACTGACAGACAGATCAGCCAACCGAACCTTTTGGATCCTGAGGAAAGTACCAGATTGCTTGCAGCAGAAGTCAGTCTGACATGGGAAGAGAAACAGTGAACAGCTTGAGACAGTCGAGCAGCAGCTCCTGCGTAGTTCGTGCGAGAAATTGGTGAAAGGGCTGAGTCTTGCCCTACCTGCTTGCTGTCCCTGAGAGGAAACTTGTGAATATTTTGGACTGAATCCGAATTTAGAGAGAGAGAGAGAGAGAGAGTTTAAAGCCACTGAACTGTGACCACGTTTGAAACCTGAAGAAGACCAAAGATCTGCTGAACGTGATCGGCCTGTCAGGACCTCCAGTTACCTCTGAACTCCCGGTGTTACGCAGAGACTTTGTAATTGCGACCGGACTGCCATCCGCCTGGTACAGTGGTGATTTATTTACTATAAATGTGCTGGGTGCTCCTAGTGGGTCACAATTTGGTTCCCCGCTGTGTGCTGAACCGTGTTTTGCTTGATGGAGGCGGCATCCAACCTCACCAGACTGAATCATACATCTCCATTTGGCCTGGGCCTTGCCACACTGGCCCAGCCAGATTACTCACGCCCCAGAGAAAGCCATCGACGAGAGACCTGCCAGGGGATCAGCCTCCTGCTCAATGCCTTGAACAGGAATGATGCCGCAGTGATTCATGTGGGTCCTGCTTCTCCTGGCACTCCAGCTCAACAACCTTCAGTCTCGATTTCGTTCTACCTGTGTCTTGTATTGGGTATCATGAGTAAACACCAGAGTAACTCCCTGCAACAACAGCTAAATGTCAAGTGTCATCTGATTGCATTGTTATTTTCTCTTTCACGAACTGAGCCCTCTGGCTCTGGATTACAAATAGTGTGTGTTGTGCCTGTCGCTTTCTTCCATCACAGGACCCCAACCAGCTGAGACACTGGCCTACCCCAGGCAACGTTCCTTGCTAGCCCACCTCTTCCCTACCTGGGTACCCACAGTATGTGACTGTGTAGGGACTCCGAAATGCATGCATGACTGCCTGATTAATCTATCTATTGAGCCAATCAACCTGATTACACCCCTTCCTTGTTCAAGTCCCCTAAATAAATCAGATCTTACTCTTTTTGCATTTAATCTGACTGTGGTTTCAGTTTGTACCAAAAGCACTGCACTGTTGTTATTTGCTGTGCCTAACCTTGTTTTACAAGGGGTCTCCAAGGCTGATCCAGTGGAACCAGCCCTGGTGTGCAAACAGTGTGGGGAATTGCATGCTGAATAGGGGCTACAGTACTGTGAAAGTGTTTGTTGCATATTGTCTAGGCCACTAGAAGAGGGATAGGGGTGGTTACAGTGTCCTGGAGGGCTGTACCCAGTTTAGCTTTGATACTAACAACCCTGTACTCCGGGTGGAGGCACCCATTTCAGTACCTAGGCCCCTTAACCTGCAACTAGCCAAGCAGGCAGGGGTAGTAGTCCTTGGGGTAGCACCACCTAGGGGTTATGTGTGCATCCCAACACAGCACTTTGCACCTGTGGCATGTCTATACATGCCTCTGACGTCACCATTGTGTGCAGTCCCTGGGCCAACAACTCGCTGACAGTCACAGTGCACAGGCAGGGCCTGTTGCCACAGGCCAGAAGGCTAACACACAATTCCCCGAGCATGACAGCCATCACACAGTGCACAGTGATGCCTGTGCATTGGACTGTGGCCTGCACATGTCCTGGCATGTGCGTGTAGCCAGAGACACACAAATGGTGTACCTGTGATTCACGCAGACAGGCCAACTGACATGGGCCTGTTTCCCATGCTCCGCTGGGGATGCATATGCCTGTATGCAGGTCCTGCAGCACTCAGGCCTGCGGTGTTACAGGGATGTTTTGCATCAGTTAGAGCACAGCCTGCCCCCACCACCCGCTCCCAGTACACTGATATGTATCTGCATGCACGCTGTCTTGCCATACAGTACAGGAATGTGGTCACAGTGTCCTGCATCAATCAATCAATCAAAGTCTTTATTTAACCAGGCGATCACCATACAGTACATGAAAGTGATTACAGTGTCCTGCATCAATCAATCAATCAAAGTCTTTATTTAACCAGGCAATAACCACTGAGCAAGCTCATTTTCGAGGTGGGCCTGAGTTTGTTAACAAGGAACAAGGGACAATATACATGGGATGCAACACACAAGAAAATAGTAATAATACAAACTGCATACCTGGATCTGCCTGCTCATTCTGCTGTGACATGCTGTTGGGAGTTGTTTTCCCCAATAGTCTTCTTCCGTACACCTGCTATGCCTTGCAGACCTGCAGGTGGAGCTCTGTGAGGTCTTAAATTGCCTGGCTGGGCAATCCACATGCTAATGCATGCAGATGAGGCTATAATGAGGTGTTCCATTGAAGGTTTGCAACATGAATAGCTAATCAGGATCATTTGCATACAGCCTTTGAATATAGCAAACTTTAGCTCTGGGCTAATGCATTAGCACCGTGCAAACCATAGCACCATGCTACATAGTCAGTGCCGTGCAAGTGCACTTTGCACCACCTCATCTGAGCATGTGCAATGACATGGTGGCACATGGGGTCATGCAGGGGTTACACATGCTCTGTGGTGCACACTTGGGCTTGCGCAGTGCTAAACCATTTTAGTGCCACTCACCGTTGTGTAGTGCTGCGCAGTCACAAGTCCCCCATCTTCTGTGCCACTGCATGTGCTGACAGTGTGTGAGGGTGCTGGCAGTGCTACCAGAAACACCAATGATGCCGGAGGCTAGGAGAAAAAGGGCTGTGGTGCTGAGAGACCACAGATGGGGTGAGGCTGAACTGACCAACTTCATGCAGCTGGTGGTGCAGAGGGACCGACAGCTGTTTGGGGTGGTCAGGGATGGAGACAGTTCTAGGTGACAGGTCTGGGTCTCCATTGCCCACCACCTGTCCCATAGGACAGGTATACCGAGGAATAGGGAGAAGTGCAGGCATAGGTACATAGACCTGCAGCACCGGGAGAGGCCGCGCCTGCGCCAGGTAAGTGTCCGACACTGTCTGTCACTGCACTGCTGTTCACATGGCACACTGCTGCATCAGCTGTATGTTGGTACATTTGTGTTGTACTGCTACACACTCTCGGGGGGGGGACATGCACTCGGGCCAGGCCTCTGTGTGTTGTACAGCATGGCTGGTGCTGTGACTCTGTGGTTACATGTTGTCCATGTTTGAGGGGTGTGTCATGGTCTGTGCTGTGCATACACATACTGCATGGCCCGCCATTGGTGCATATGTCACAAATGCACATGGTGCATTCAGGAATCCCATGCACCAGAGGTTGGAGGCAGTGTGACATTAATAGCTGTCTTTGCCATGTGGTTTTCTGTGGGGTGGTACTGTCCATGCCTCCGATAGTACTGTGTTCTCCCTTCCCTCTGCAGAGTGCAGCACAGACTAGACCAGCCATCCTGCCAGGAGGGGCCAGGACAGTGGCTGTAAGGGTACAGACCCCAGTGACGGGCAGCAGGATACCACACGTGAGTACACCCACATGCCATTTACATGTGTTGTTGCTGCAGGGTGGTGGTTCATGGGTATTGTGGGGGATATCTAAGGGCCACTGTCTGCTGTCATGCGTGCACATGGACATGTTGCCACACTGCAGCCTCGGTTATGGCGTGTGGGGGTTGGGCAGTGCCTTGGTTGCACAGTCTGTTGGTGACATTATTCCTTTTGGCTTGTCTCTGGCTTATGTGCCTTGTGTTGGTATTGTTGTGTAGCATAGTCAGTCAGTCAATCAATCAATCAATCAGAAATCTTTATTTAACCAAGCAGACACCATTGAGCGAAGCTCATTTGCGAGGGGGACCAGGGAGGAAAAAGTACAACAATATATATTATGCACACAATTTCAATAAATATAATACACACAATGTCAGTGCACAGTATGTGCTGTAAAGGCATGAGCAATAGTAGGGCTAGGTAGCACAGATTCAGATAACAACAATAATGTACAGTCAAGCAAGGTGCACAATCAAGTAGTGTTGCAGATGAAATCCACAGATATAATCCATAGGTCAGGGTCATGAGGCTGGGGTGACCCATCAGGTTCCACAAGGGCATCTCCGAAAATACACTAAGGGGTAGAGGAGGGAGTGGGGGGGCAGGAAGGGGTGGGAAGAGGAGGAAGGACAGCAGGTTATGAAAGAGGTGATCAGTACAGGTTATGATGTGGAAGGAGGCAGTACATGATGTGAGCCTTCTAGAAAGAAGAGTAACCGAAGGGCAGGGCATGGTAGAAGCAAACTCAATACTGGAGCTGGTTGGGAGAAGGGAAAGAAGGAGGACAAAGGCAAAGAATAGGGAAAGGGGGCCAGAGAGAGAGAGAGAGAGAGAGGCCAGGAAGAGCTGGACCAGTGACTAAATGCGGTCACGGCAAGGTAAATAATTGACTCCAGGTGGTTAAGGGAATCCATGATCAGGAATAGCAAGTGCATGGTTCTGTAAAATAATGAGAGTATAGTGTTTTGAAGGATGCCAAACTGACGGCGAGCTTTAGTTTTAGAGTTTTTTTGCAGTTTATTCCACAATAAATGCAGCACATGACTAATAGCTGCACAACCAAAGTGAGATCTGGCCTTATAAATCTTCAAGAGGAGGTAGGAGGCGCTTCTCAGGGCATACCTACTAGAAGTGCAAGATGGTAGGCAGTTAGAGATACAGTTAGGCAGTTTATTTATGAATACTTTGTATGTCCAGAAGGCAGTGTTTCTTTGGTGCCTGAAGCTAAGAGAGGACCACCCTACTACCATGTACAACAAACAGTGATGGGTGGAGTAAGGGAGGTCTGTTATAAACCTTAGGGCTCTGTGATAAAGCATAACAAGTTTTGAAGGAGCTCCAGCAGGTCCTTGGTTGTATGGGAAGTCAGCATAATCAAGGAGGGAAAGAAAGGTGGTTTGGACCAGCCTCTTCTTGGCTTCCCTGGGGAGAAGATCTTTTATCCTGAAGAAGAGTCCAAGCCTCTGACAAAGTTTGTTTGTTACTTCTTCAATATGTACCAGGAAGGAGAGTCTATAATCGAACCATACCCCCAAATATTTGAAATTGGTCACGTACTCCAGTTGCTCACCAAGTGGGGTAGTTACCCGAGGAAAGGTCCCAGTTGAGGCAGGGTTTGGTAGGTTGGGAAAAGGCGAGAGGAACATAGCTTTTGTTTTCTTGGCATTCAAAAACAACTTCTGATTTATGAGCTGATGCTGCAGTAGATTGAATGCTCCCTGGAGGACTGAGAATGTAGTATCGGGGGAGGGTCCACTGACATAAAGCACAGTGTCATTTGCAAAAAGGTGTATGTGATCCTTACTGATGGTATCGTCTGTCCTGTTAATATAAATTGCAAATAGCAGGGGTCCCAAGATGGAACTTTGAGGGACTCCTCACAGAAGGTTTTTTTTCAGGGAGAGACTTCACCTTCTGCTTTTCCTTGCTGTGAGCGCCCTGTGAGGTAATTTTCCTTATGATGGATAGAGTATCTAGGCCGATATATCGGAGGGATGTGAGGAGCAGGCAGTGATCGACTGTGTCAAAGGCCTTGCTTAGGTCCTAGAATACCACACCAACAAAGTTCTTAATGTCTAACTCACACTGCCAGTCATTAGTTACTTTGGCTAAGGCCGAGATTGTGCTGTGCTGTGCTCTGAATCCTGACTGTAAGGGGTTGAGCAAGTTCATCAATTCCAGGAATTTCCTAAACTGGGTGTTCACAATTTTTTCCAGCATCTTAGCCAGTTTTGGTAGAAGAGAGATTGTCCTGTAATTGTTCAAGTCACTGGGATCGCCAGATTTGAACAAAGGGATAACATGAGTTGTTTTCCAGATAGCAGGAAGGTCACCCTGAGAGAGGGAAAGGTTAAACATAGAAACATAGAATTTGACGGCAGATAAGGACCGCTTGGCCCACCCAGTCTGCCCATTTCCCTACCTGATGGATAAGCTGCAGGTCCTAGTTAACCAGCAGCCTACTTCTTCCTACCCCCACCCCCTAGAATTGCCTTATGACTGTCCCATGCATGCTTGAATTCCACCACTGTTTTTGACTCCACAACCTCCTCTGGAAGGCCGTTCCATACATCCACAACCCTCTGTGTGAAAAATACTTCCTTAAATTACCTCTGAGCCGCCCCTTCTATCTTCAAATTGAGCCCTTTGTTCTTGCACACCTCTTTTTGAAAGATGCTACCCTCTTGGACGTTGTTGATTCCTTGAGGTACTTGAAAGTTTCTACTATGTCTCCCTCTCCTCCTTTCCTCGAGGCTATACATATTAAGCTCCTAAGTCTCTCTTCATATGTCTTCCGTGCAGACCCTGCACCATTTTAGTTGCCCTCCTCTGGACAGCTTCCATCCTGTCTATGTCTTTGCGGAGATTGGGTCTCCAGAACTGCACGCAGTACTCCAGATGGGGTCTCACTAGCTGTCTGTACAGAGGAATAATAACTTCCTGTTTTCTACTGGTGATGCCTCTTCCTATGCATCCAAGTATCCCCCCAGCCCTCCTTGCTGCCCTCTCACATTGCTTTCCCACCTTTAGGTCATGTGTAATGTGTAATGGGCACTGCCAGGATGCAGTAGCCTAACTTTAGGAAATATGGCCCAATAAGATCTGCACCAGCACTTTTCCTAACATCCAGCTGGAGCAAGAGATCTTCGACTTCCTTCAGGGTTGTAGGTTGAAAGGCGAAGGACGGGTTAGGAAGGGAGCTTCCTTGATCATTGAGTCCAAGCTGCGAGCGAAGTGTACTAGCTGGGGAGGTATCGAAGGCTAACCCTGCAGTGGCAAAGTGATTGTTGAAGGAGTCTAAGACTGATTGCTTGTCGGTGAAAGTGGTAGTACCTACTGAGATTTTTGTTGGCAGGCACCGGGGGAATGACCTTCGATATCCTTGATCAGTTTCCAGAATTTGGAGGAGCAATTGGAGGAAAGATCAAGCTGAGAGCGGTGGAAGTTAGCCTTTGCATCTCTAACCATTTTGGTACATAGATTCCACGCCCTCCTGAATAGATTCCAATAATTCCCAAGTTTAGTCTTGTGTGTCTTTTTCCACAGTAGAGCTCTATTGCGCAAGGCATCTTTCAGCTTGCAGGAAAACCACTGACAGGTTTTTTTCCTGACCCAAGTTTTCACTAATGGTGCATGATTATTGAGAGCGGCTAGAATAATGGCTTGGAAAATATCATAGGCAGAAGCCACAGATTTTGCTAGGTAAAAGTCTGGCCAGTACACAGAGTGATTGAGCTCTGAGATGAATGCACTGGGGTCGAAATTGCGTAGACACCTTGTAGTGGAGAATTTGGATCCCGAAGAAGAGGTGCGATTGGACCTTACCCAGGCAATGAAGCAATGATCACTAATGTCTGAGAAGAAGACACCAGCGCGGGTGAATAAATGAGGTTTGCTAACGAGGATAATGTCTAGTAAGGTGCTATTGGCAGGGTTGGTTTCATTTGGTGGTGGAATTTCACTAATGAGTTGAGTCAGCCCAAGTGAGTCACCGAAGGATTTTAGTGGTGAAGATGCACTGGATAGCCAGTCTAAGTTGAGATCACCAAATAATATGGTCTCGATAGACCTTTTACCTAGCATAAGGGTTAAATGGCTCAACAGCTGCAACCCAGCAGATGGGGGCCTATAGCAACCTGTCACAGGGAGCGATGCACCAGGTGCAATCTATACCTGCAGGGAGAGACATTCAAATTCGCTCAGGACAGAGGTTGAGTCAATGATAGAGACCGAGAATTTGTCCTTAAGACAAATAGCCACCCCACTACCTCTGGACCATCTGTCTGTTTGGAACAAAGAGTAAGAAGGGAGGTTTAATTCATTGTTGCTTGTTGCCGGGCGAAGCCAAGTCTTAGTGACAACGAAGACGTCAGGGACAGTGTGACATATCCAGGCCTGAATAGAAGTGTTTTTTTCAACATACTACAAGCATTAACGTGCATGAAGCTTAACCCTTTGAGGCTAGGTAGGTCTGCAAGAGATCCGATAGGTGCTGGAGGACCGGGGTTGAGTTCAATGTTTCCAGAGCACAACAGTAAGAGAAGCAGGATTTTCTTGAGTATTTCAAGAAGCAACTTTGAAAGCTAAGTCCGTGCTTGCTTGCAGGGACTGTGGTTATGGTGGGGAGGGTCCCTAGGGTTGAAACCAAGCTGCTTGAATGTTACGTATAACAGGACCTTACCCACAAAGGACAGGGTGAGGTGAGCAATGTAAGGAGATACGTTAAGATCCATTAGGGTGGGCAAGTCTAAAAGATCAGTCTGCCGTGGTGAGTAGGAATCCAATAACACATGGGAGGGTTGAGGGCACATATGAGGTAATCAAGTAGCTTCGATATATCATGATCAGGCATATGGATGAAACCCACGACTGACAACATGCACGATGAGGAGTTTGAATAAGAGGAATTAAAGTGCAGCAGATACAAACAAAAGAACACCCACACTCTTCACAGTTGTGGGCCTGTGTCTATGATCAAAGATGTGCTGGTCAGTTGACAAATGGAGCGAACAAGACTGAGATACCTATTAAGGGCAAGGATATAGGGATCCACCAAAAATCTAGCTATAAATGAAGTTAATGTCAAGAGGTTTTGTAGAAGACAGATTGATGAAGGCTAAATCAGGTCAGAAGTTACAATATGAGTAGGAGAGCAATATCCAAGGAGGGGTTCATAAATGTGGACTGGATAATGAGCCAATGTGGACTGGGTAGAGAGCCAATGAGGTGAGGCTTAGCAAAGTGGGCGGAGAGCAAGGAGCATTTAAGGTGGCCTAGGGAGGGGGTGGGGGGGTAGGCCTAAAAATTAACATACTATTTGCCAGCAGATTAGGCCTTACGGTCTGTCGAGTCTGCTCGAACCTTAGATCCTTAGTTGGGTGCCGAGACCCTCCCATTCCTTGTGCTCCAGAAACCCTTATCATCCATCCTCACCCCCCTGGGACAGGCCATCATCTGATACATCCACTTTCTGTGTCTGTCCCACCCTATCTTGAAGCCCTCCACTGTGGATCTCTGAACCAGCTCACCAGGCAGTGCATTTCAAGGGTCCACCACCCTCTCAGTGAAAAACCTCCTCCTCTTTCCCCCTCACTCTTCCACCTTCCAACTTCAAACCATGCCCTCTGGTGATACCTCCCTGCTTTAGTCTAAAGATCCCCTCCATGTTTACCCTATTTATTCCCTTGAGGTACTTGAAGACCTCAATCATGTCCCCCCTGTCTCTCCTCTCCATCAATGAAAACAGGCAGAGCTCCTTAAGTCTGTCCTCATACGTCAAATCCCCTAGCCCTCGTATCATCTTAGTTGCCCTCCTCTGTACCCGCTCCAGGAGCTGTATGTCCCTCTTCAAGTGTGGTCTCCAGTACTGTACACAGTAGTCAAGGTGTGGTCTAACCAATCCATTGTACAGCGGCAGAATCACTTCCTTGCTCCTAGAGGTGATCCCCCTTACGATGCATCCCAACATCCTGTTTGCCTTGCTAGCCGCTCTCCTGCACTGCTCAGAGTTATTCATACATGCATGCACCATGACCCCTAGGTCTTTTCCCCTAGTGAAGCCTCCAGCCCCTCCCAGGGTGTACCTGTGTTTAGGAGTTTCCCGACCAAGATGCAACACCTTGCACTTGGTGATATTGAAATTTATCCATGTGTGAGCCCAGCTTTCCAGGGTGTCCAGGTCCCTTGCAGGGCCAACCTCCCCTCTTCTCCCTCAACTACTGCTCCCATCTTGGAGTCATCCGAGAAGAGACTCATTTCACACCCTATTACCCTCCCTGATGTCCGATATGTATGCATTAAACAGGATCAGACCCAGGACCGAGCCCTGCGGTACCCCACTACCAACCTCTCTAGGGTTCGAGAGCTCCCCACAGACCACTACTCTCTGAGTGTGTCCAACTAGCCAGTTTTCAATCCATCTGACCATCAAAGGGCCTACTCCTAACCCCATCAGTTTTTCCACCAGACCATTGTGAGGGACAGAGTCAAACGCCTTGCTGAAGTCCAAGAATAATACATCCACAGGCTTACCCCTGTCCAGTTCTGATGTTACCCATTCATAGGACTCCACAAGGTTGGTTTGACATGATCTACCTGGCACAAACCCATGTTGCTGACTATCCAGACCTCCCACCTCCTCCAAGTACACCCCCAATCGTTCCTTTAGTAAATTGAAGTCAAAGAGTCAGTCCAGAAGCTCCCCCGAGGAACCGGGGCTGGAGCACTGTTCTCCATACATGATGCTGGGTGACGAGGCTTCTGAGTGCCATGGGGCGCTTGCTGCTTGGTCCTTAACTGCAGCTGGGGTCACAGCCTGAGGGAGCTATGGGAGACCTGAAGGTAGCAGGACAAGCACAAGTTAATAAAGCCCAGGAGAAAAGGGAGGGTTCGGTTGGAAAAAAGAGACACAAAAGAGCTGAGCACATAATTGTGTTTCTAAATCAGGGGCGTGTTCAGACTGCAATCAAGGCACCGGCTAAGTCTGAGAACTTTGGTTCGAACAACAAAGGGAAGAAAAGAAAAGGTCAGGGGCAGACAGGGGCAGACAAGCTGGCCTTTTGTTACCCAAAAAACAGAAATAAATAGGCTTACCAGGGCATTACAATCTTGAAGTAAAACAGTCTCAATTTACAAGTTGTTAAAATGAGCTAAGCTGGATGGCAGAGGTCCGAGCGGAGACTGCTGCTTCCCAGAAGTGAGGGGACTTGAACAGCTGCAGACATGAATTACTTCGGTGCAAGGGGTACCAGCATGACTTCAGCCAGCTTACAGCACCATCAAGACCTCAACTGGGAGCTGGCAAGCAGAAGCCTAAGCAAGTTATTTTGAATGTGTGGCCATCTGTGGTGGTCCGGGCGCAGGTTGCAGGATTCTCCTGATTTACCGCCCACCTGGGACAGCAGGAGAGTTCCTGCAGGAAGTAACTGATTTCATTGTCAGTAAACATTGGAGGCCCGCAGGTGTTTGGTCCTGGGGGACTTCAATGTTTGGGCTGATGACGAGTCATCTAGGTTGGGTTACCACTTCCTCCAGACGATGACATCTCTGGGCCTGTAACAAGTGGTTACTACTATGACTCATCAGGGCGGTCACGTGTTGGGCTTGGTCTTCTCATTGCAGCTTGATATTGATAACCTCAAGACTGATCAGGTCATTTGGTCTGATCATCGCATGGTGAAGTTCTTGCTCAGGCCCCCCAAAAATCCCTCCCCCTGCAGAGATGGTAAGCTACCGCTCTTTGAAGGGTTTGACCCTGGAGGGTTTTCTGGAGGTTGTGGACCTATCTAGTGTGGACAGTGCATGCGGGGGTGTGGGGTGTGGGTAAAGCAGTCATTGCCTGTAATAGGTCGATGGCAGGGGCACCCGACTCCCTTGCACTGGTCCATGTATGACCCGGATCCTCTCACTTGAGGTCCCCGTGGTTTGATGGGGAGCTCAAGGCGTTGAAGATCAAGGGTTGGAAGTTGGAGCACTGCAGGTGGAGGACTGGGCTGGAGATGGACAGACTGTTCCTGTGTACACTCTACGGTGTGTACCAGGGTGCAATCAGCTGTAAGAAGGCAGTGTTCCTGTCCAGGGAGACTGCTGCTGGGAAGAACCAACCAGCTCTGCTTTTTCCAGACTGTGAACAGGCTGTTACACCCAGCTTGTCTACAGCTGAAAAAAGCATTTTCTGAGGCTTTGTGCAATAAGTTTGCTCGGTTCTTCTCAGACAGGGTGTCCGCCATCAGGCAGGGAATTCCACCAGTGAGCCATAGTATGGCTGACAGTGGTCACCTGGATTGTCGATGTGGCACTCCGCCTGGTTGGGAGGAGTTTAAACCAGTGGAGGTGGCCGATGTCATTGAGGTGGCCTTGAGGCTGAAGCACACATATTGTGAACTGGACCCTGTACTGACTCATTTCTTAATGGAATGTGTTGACACTGTTGGCCCTGTGTTCACCCTTGATTGTTCGGTGCTCCTTGTCGGGGGGGGGGGTCTTCCCAGATGCCATGAAGGAGGCACTGGTGAGACCTCTTCTGGAGAAACCATCGCTGGACCCTGACATCAGGGCGGATTACCGACCTGTCTCCAAACTCCAAGGAGGCAGTATAGCGCAGTGGTCTAAGGCTCTGAACTGCAAATCTAGTGACATCCAGCAGACCAGACCTGGGTATGAATCCCACAGCTTTCACTTGCATACTGTGTGACCCTGAGCAAGTCATTTAACCTCCTTGTGCTCCCAGGTCACTCCTGTACAAAAGCTTTCAGCTTAGTGTGCTATATCTAGTTAAAAACAACTAAAAAAAAAAAAATGCCGTTTCTGGGAAAGGTTCTTGAGAAGATTGTGGTGCAGCAGCTGGGAGAACGCCTCAAGGCATCTGATATCTACAAGCTGCTCCAGTCTGGGATTTTGTGCCGGACACTGTACAGAAATCGCATTAGTTCGGGTGCATAATGATCTCCTCAGGGCGAGAGACTGAGAAAAGGGGACAACATAGAAACATAGAATTTGATAGCAGATAAGGACTGCATGGCCCACCTAGTCCGCCCATTTCCCTACCTAACCGATAAGCTGCAGATCCTAGTTAACCAAGAGCCTATTTCCTCCTACCCCTCACTAGAATTGTCTTATGTCTGTCCCATGAATTCTTAAATTCCCCCACAGTTTTTGACTCTATGACCTCTTCGGGAGGCAGTTCCATCCATCTACAACCCTCTCTGTGAAGAAATACTTCCTCACATTACCTCTGAGCCGTCCCCCCTCTATCTGCAAATTGTGCCTCCTTGTTCTTGCACATCTCTTTTTTTGAAAGATGCTACCCTCTTGGACTTTGTTGATTCCCCTGAGGTATTTGAAAGTTTCTATCATGTCCCCCCTCTCTCTCCTTTCCTTGAGGCTATACATCTTAAGCTCCTTTATACTTTCTTCATATGTCTTCGGGTGCAGACCCTGCACCATTTTGGTTGCCCTCCTCTGGACAGCCTCCACCCAGTCTATGTCTTTGCGGAGATGGGGTCTCCAGAACTGTACACAGTACTCCAGATGTGGTCTTACCAACAGTCTGTACAGAGGGACAACAACTTCTTGTTTTCTACTCATTCTCCTTGATCTTTCCTCAGCTTTGACACGGTGGACCACTGTGTGGTGCTCGACTGCCTGAGGGAATTTTGTGGACTCACCAGCACTGTTATCTGCTGGTTCTAGTCCTATCTGACAAACAGGAGGCAAAGGGTGGTGATGGGGAATTTCTCCTCCTCCCCTAGCCTTCTGTCGTGTAGAGTTCATAAGGGTTTGGTCTTGTCACCAATGCTGTTTGCCACGTATATGCTATCCCTGGGTGGGATCAATAGGAACTGCAGCTTGGAGTTTCATTATTTATTTATTTATTGCATTTATTTAACCGAGTAGGCCCACTGGGCCCCGAGGGTCCCTTTTTCAGGGGCAACCCAAAGTTAGTTACATGTAGTGTGCACATACAGGCAGGCAGTACAATAAAGGACATATCATACAGGATTACAATGGCAGTATACAGTTTTCATGGAGGAGAGCAGCTGAGTACATCACATTTACAAAATACAGTGGTGGCGGCAGATAGAATAGGGTACAGGATTACAGTCTCCGTCAGATAGATGTAGGGCACTAGTCGTATTGAGTACATACAAGTAATACAGTGTAGAGTCGGGTACAAGGTTACAGTCTCCGTCAGATAGATGTAGGGCACTAGCCGTATTGAGTACATACAAGTAATACAGTGTAGAGTTGGGTACAGGGTTACAGTCTCCGTCAGATAGATGTAGGGCACTAGCCGTATTGAGTACATACAAGTAATGCAGTGCAGAATCGGGTACAGGATTACAGTCTCCGTCAGATAGATGTAGGGCACTAGCCGTATTGAGTACATACAAGTAATGCAGTGCAGAATCGGGTACAGGGTTACAGTCCCCATCAGATAGATGTAGGGCACTAGCCGTACTGAGTACATACAAGTAATGCAGTGCGGAATCGGGTACAGGGTTACAGTCTCCGTCAGATAGCTGTAGGGCACTAGCCGTATTGAGTACATACAAGTAATACAGTGTAGAATCGGGTACAGGATTACAGTCTTCGTCAGATAGATGTAGGGCACTAGCTGTATTGAGTACATACAAGTAATACAGTGTAGAACCGGGTACAGGATTACAGTCTCCGTCAGATAGATGTAGGGCACTAGCCGTACTGAGTACATACAAGTAATACAGTGTAGAATCGGGCATAGGGTTACAGTCTCCGTCAGATAGATGTAGGGCACTAGCCGTATTGAGTACATACAAGAAATGCAGTGTAGAATCGGGTACAGGGTTACAGTCTCCGTCAGATAGATGTAGGGCACTAGCCGTACTGAGTACATACAAGTAATGCAGTGTAGAATCGGATACTGGATTACAGTCTCCCTTTGCACAACACATTTGACGCAATTCAACAGTGACTGTTTTTATCCGATGATACTCAGCTGTATTTATCCTTGGCCCCTGGGACATCCAATGCAGCGGAAGTACTGAACAACTGCCTGGCTGAGATTAATCACTGGATGGCCTCTAGCTGGTTGCGACTGAACCTCAATAAGACAGAGGTACCGGTAGTAGAGTCGAACAGGATGAGTGATAGGACTGCCTCTGGGGCAGATATTGGATTTGTTCTGGTGTCTGTCCCATTGAAGCCCTCCTCCAGGGTGCACAATCTTGGCATTGTTCTGGACAGCAGATTGACACTTGAATATCAGGTGTTGCCTGTTGTCAGGGCTAGTTTCTTTCATCTAAGGAACATTGCTAGGATCAAACACCTGGTTCCACCCCGGGCCTCCCTACCTTGGTACATGCTTTCATGACATCTAGGATTGACTACTGTGATGTGCTCTTCCTTGGGGTCTCTGGAGGTACTCTCTGTCAACTACAGCTGGTGCAGAATGCAGCTGGCAGGTTGTTGACGGGACAGTCTAAATACTGTCACGTCACCCCGGTACTGTGTGAACTGCACTGGCTGCCTGTTCGATAGAGGGTGCTCTTCAAGGTGGGCTTACTCACCTTTAAGGCCCTACATGGACTGGGCCCTGGCTACTTGTTGGACCTTCTAACACCCGCTGCCTCGGACCGCTCCCTTCAAGCCTCCTCAAGGGGCCTCCTTGAGATTCCCAGGATGAGGTTGAAAACTGCTGGCAACAGAGCTTCTAGTGTTGCCGGCCCCATCCTGTGGAAATTGCTTCTTCCATCAGTAATGGATGCCCCCTCAGTTGAGGCATTTAAAGCCTGCCTTAAAACTTATCTATTTAGCCAGGCATTCCTAGACACAGTATAGTAGTCTGGAAGTATCAGCCATTTTAGATTTATTAGGGGTCTTCTGTTTAAATGCTGATATTGAGCCCTCATTTTATTGTGTTTTTAAGTATTTATTGAATGTTTTTTTATGATGTCTTTATTGTTTGTATGTGATAGTATGGCACCCGGAGCCTCCAGGATCGAGCGTCAGAATAATAAAATTTGCCTTGCCACAGTGCTTGTGGCACGTGCGTTGGTTCCCTTGGGTGCATGGCCATGGTTGTTGGGACATGCTATCCACCCCAGGGCATCATCATGAGGGGCTGCTGTGCTCCTCATTGTCAGTACACCAGCCTTACGTGGTTCTCTTTCAGCCCATAGGTCCATGGAAACACTCATTCTGGGACACCAGGCCTGAAGAGGGCAATCATCCTTGCCGAGGCAAGACGGGTGTTCAGAATCTTGGAGGAGCATCTCCCTACACCTGCACAGCTCCAGCCATCAGACCCTTAATGCCACTTCCCTTGTTTTGCACCCTTCCCTGTCCCCCCACCTTTGTAGCTGATATGCAGTTGTGCTTTACAGTTTGGTGTTTTGCTTGTGTGGAATTCCACTTATTTTTATGTACATATTGGTTTCTCTCTTTGCTATTTCCCCTCCCCAGTTTAGTTTTATGTACATTGTGTAACTTGTTGCTGTTGTTGCCGTTGTTGCATGCTAAATATACTTATTTCTGCTTTTGTGTATCTCTGTTCTGTGTCTTTGTTGGCTGCCTGTTATAACATTCAGGCTGCTGTTCTTGTCTTTGGTTCTGGTTCTTGGCACGTGTGTGGTTTCATGCCATTGTCTTTGGTTGCTGGTTTGCCGGTTTGTATTCTCCAGTGCTGTATACACTTGTGTACACTTTTGGGGCTGCACATCTCTGCATGCACACCCAGTGACCATTTGGTTACCCTCTGCACTGTGCTGCTGTTGCTGCTTGCAGTGCCTGCCTGCTATATTCAGAGTTGTCTTTGTTGCTATATTCAGTGCTGTCTTCTTTACCGAGCTGCTTTGCACTGCACTCAAAGCCCTGTTTGCACGACATGCTTTGCATGCTGTATTCATCAGGTTTAGCCCTGGGACTATTCTCTTGAATATAGCATGCTATTGGTTCTGGGATAATTTAGCACACCATGCAGTGCTAATTTTGCCCCGGGGCTAAGTTTTGAACAACTTGCCCAAGTTCCATAAATTTAAGATCTGTTTGAATAGTACATTGCAAAATTTGTATTATGTTTGAATCTACATTTTTACATTCGTTTATGCGCATGCGTAAGGAACGTCTTGGGAGAATGGGACACTTTGGAGGTGTGCCCCTCCTATGCAGTCCCCTGCTCCATTGAGCAGGCGTGGCAGTCCTGCACCAATGGGATGCGGTGCTGTGTATGACAGCGGTGGTCTTCTCTTCTAAGAAAACTACCGCTGTGTGCTTGCACCCCGTTATGCCCCCCCAAAATCTTTGCTGCCACGCTGGGAGCCCACCCCAGCGTGGCAGGCGCATCACGTGTCGTCTGCCGACGAGGTGCCCAATCCTCGTCAGCTCCACGCCCCCCAGCCATCCTTCTGCTGCATGCTGGGAGCCCACCCCAGCATGGCAAACATCCCACGCCGTTTTTTTTTTTTTTTAAACCTGTAAATTAAAACGGTCCCACAGCGCTTGTCCCTGGCCCCTCCCACAACCCGCACCCACCCACTGCGCATCCTGCCTCCCCACCCCCTCACCCCATACTTACTCCTCGAGCTCGGCGCGATGATCATCGCTTGACCGGGAACACGCCTGCACTCTTCAAAGGTGACCGCGAACTGAGGAAATGCCGGTAAGCTGTATAATGGGCTAGATGGGGTTTTTCAACTTGTTGCATATCTCAGGCATTTTTTGAATTTTGCCAAATTTTCCAACATGGGGTTTTGGGACCCCTTCTCATGAATTCTGTCACTGTCATGGCATTATTCGGGCCCGAAGGGTGATTTCACAGTCACTGCGCGAAATCACCTTTTGGGCCTGATTAACAAAATGACAGTGCCAGCGTTCATAAGGTGGGCTCTCAAAAAGCCTATTTTTGAAAATTTGGTGGAATGCCCTTGATGTGTTCCTGACCAGGTTTGGTGAAGTACAAAACCGGCACGTACCTAAAGTAAAGAGAAGGGTCAGAGGTCAACAAATGAGATGGCTAAATAAAGAACTACTCCACCAACTCAAAATCCAGGATAAACCCTGGAAGCAGTTCAAGACTACTGGCCTACCCAGGGATCACCTAATCTACAAACAGCGTAGAGGTGTCTGCAAAAAACAAATCAGGCTCGCAAAAAGCAAGTACTGCCAGAATCTGTTAACCAGCTGTGCAAACGATCCACGCAAATTCTGGGGTCACATCAAGACCTTCTTGGGCACCACTCAATCAATCACCCCCTCTGAAATGATTCTTTAAGGTATCCACTGCAATGACTCCCTTACCATAGCGAACGCCTTCAATCAACAGTTCTCAGACCTATCTCCCTATACGTCCACCCTAACAACGGCACCTGCTGCCCCTCAGCCACTCTCTACCAAAGAGAAAGCCGACATTTTACAAACGACCATTTACCAACAGAAACAAAAACTTTTTATTTCAAAGCTGTGTCTAGAAAACAAGTTTTTAAACTATTAAACACCATACCCGGCAACACCAGCCCAGGCTCTGACTCACTGGAACCCAGCTGCAGAAAGCTGCTTCCCATCTCATCTCTTATCCATTAGCCAGAATCTTCACACTGTCCCTCTCCACTGGCACAGTCCCAGGCATATGGAAGGCTGCTAGAATCACCCCCATTTTCAAAAAAGGAAACAAAAACGAAATATCGAACTACAGACCCATTGCCTTTCTCTCGGTCCTCAGCAATATTTTAGAAAAAATAGTAGCCACCCAGGCCACTGAATTCCTCGAATCCTCAAACTTACTCTTTGAAGCACAACATGGTTTCAGAAAACACCACAGCACCACAACTGCGTTGGCAAAGTTTACCTCTGATACCCTTACAGACATGGATGAAGGTCAACTTACTGGGGCTGTGTTCATTGACCTCACCAAGGCCTTCGACCTTGTGGAACACCCCTTACTGCTGACTACCCTTAAAAATCTTGACTTCTCAGCTCCTGTAAAAAACTGGTTCAGGAGCTACTTAACTAACAGGACACAAGCTGTCAAACTCAACTCTGCTATCTCTGACAGCACCACTATCAATATTGGAGTACCTCAGGGCTCAATACTAGACCCTCTCCTATTCTCACTGTTCATAAATAATCTTCCCAGCAGTATAGTATCTGGTGCCTCACTACTCTACGCAGACGACCTGGTCATCTATGCTCGTTCAGGTAGTACTGACCATCTAAGCTCCACTCTGACATCTCCCTTCCACTCTGCTCAACACTGGCTAAGCGCCCATCGCCTCATCCTTAACGCCAGCAAAACTAAAGCCATGCTACTGGGTACGATCCATAAACTTAGATCCTGCTCATCTCCCCTAAAAGTACTCGACCTTGAAGGAGCCCCTCTCGAGGTTGTTAGTATGTTCCGCTATCTGGGCATACTGCTCGACCAATCCCTGGACCTGAACCTGAACATCCAAGAAACCTGCAAAACTGTTAACTGCAAACTGGGGGCTGCCGACAGAACCAACTACATGCTCAAACCCACTGCCAAACTGGCCAAGGCCAGGGGAATCCTCCTACCAACTCTAACCTACTGCGCTCCCATCCTAACTATGGCACACAAAACAACACTGCAAAAATGGGACATCACCTACAACAATGTTTGCCGGTATGCATCAAAGGCCCCCCGCCTCAAGCATCACTGCCAACTTTACAAAGACCCAGGCTGGCTTTCCCCCTCTGCCACCAGACTGTACTACCTATGCTGCCTCTCTGACTCCATCATCAGAGTGGTTAGACCTGCTTCACTATCGGAATTGTTTCAGCCTATTATCCCCTCGCGTGAACTGAGATCATCTGACAAGTCTCTCCTAAAAGTTCCCCTCTGCCGCACCTCAAAGGGCTCAGGTGCGTTTGGGCATGCTGCCCCACAAACATGGAACTTACTACCACTTGACTTAAGACAAGCTTCCTCACACTACACTTTCAAGAGAAGACTACGGAACCGCCTTACTTCTATGGACCAATGTGCCTGTTATAATCCTACCTGAAGCTTTTCTTCATGCCCACCTTTTCTAAACCTCCCCCTGTCTACTTCCCACCCCCTTATCCCTTGCACATGCTTAATGTCTACTTTCTCCCTTATTTTGCATTACATGTCAGTTAGACTACTTGCACTTTTTATTGTGGAGGCTAGAAATTTATATGGCTCAGCTGTCTTTTGCCTGTCTAATGCCTATGTGTATGAAAAATGCTTCTAGTCACTACTGTTTTTGCCTATGTGTATGACAAATGCCTCTAGTCAACTTACTGTTTTGTGCCTGTTTCTCAAACTTACTGCTTGCACAAATCTGTGATGTAATTTTTTGTAATAGGTACTGGTTCTTCTTAAATCTCTTAGCCTCATCTGGCTCCCCCCCCACACCGACTAGCCCAGATATACTATCCGGCTTTCATTTCC
Source organism: Neoceratodus forsteri (assembly GCA_016271365.2). Classification (NCBI taxonomy): domain Eukaryota; kingdom Metazoa; phylum Chordata; order Ceratodontiformes; family Ceratodontidae; genus Neoceratodus; species Neoceratodus forsteri. Next base: position 8,383,884 of record CM028129.1, read on the forward strand.
ATGACACGGGTCTCTTCCGCACCCTCTCTCACGCTAAAGCCACCTACTGCCGTGTTTTTCCTCAGAGACCGAGTCCTCTCACTCGCCCGCCCGAATATGGTTCCACGAGCCCGGACGCAGGTTGTAGCAATCTGCCGCTCTTGCTGTAATTTCCCACTTTCACCCAGCCCTGTTTCCACGGCTCCTGTTATTAAATCTTTTTTCAGTAAGCAAGGACTACGTCCCTGATGCCGTTTAAACCCCCTAACTCCGCCGGGACCACACCTGGCTTAACCCTTCAGATGTCAACATGACCTTGTTCTGCCCCCCTCTCCTGCTGGCTCCACAATACCTAACTCTGTGTCGATCCTGCTGCTATAAACCATGCTTCCTTAGCCACCTGTTTACCTTCACCCCCCCCATCGTTTCACCTCCTTGCTGGTTCCTTACCCGTGAAAGAAACCATGAGGCTGGGTACACCTCGCACGTCCAGGTCGCCAACTCTGTCTCCTTAACACCCTCCAGCCTGGCCACAGCCTCCTGCCTCCAACCGGCTCACAGTTCCGCGAGTCCAGTCACAGCCCACTGCTTTTTCCGCTAAAGCCGTAATCTCGCTCGTTGTTGCCAAACCCTAGCTAAACTCCTAGAGTGGCTCTACCCCACGTCCAGTCTCAGAACCAGCGGCCCGACACTTTTCCCTGCCTTTCCGCTATTGCCGGCTAGCCTCTTACCATCTTCTACCCGTTCCCCCTCCCGTTTTCTCAAGCCGGAATCGGTTCCATGAGCCCTGTTACAGACTCTTGCCTCCCGCCGCTAACACCGTAACTTTCTCTCGTCCCACCCTACCATTTGCCTGCCACCTCGCCTGGCCCGGACACTCTCCCTCTAACAATCTCTGATGCCATATGCCCCTTCCCCCAACAGCTCCAATAGTTGGTAGGGTTTCTCTTACCTTGGTCTCCAGCCCTGCCACCTCCCACCGAACATAGCTGTGCACTTACCCTTCCCTGATCATGTCCCCCCCTTGTTTGTTTCTCCAATACTCTTAAGTCTATCCTATCACCAGTACCCACTGTTTGCACTACCTACTTAATTGTCTACTTATGTCAATGTACCTTACCATGTACTGTATAAATTGCACTGTACTACTTGTATTGTAATTGTACCTCCCGGGTCGTGCCTGAAAATAGTCACTTGCTGGCTAGTGCACCTACCCGGTTAACAAAAACTAAATAAATAAAATAAAATTAGATCATTCATGTCATCCAGAAGTTTGCCTGCCTGCTCTAATTTACATGCACTCATTTTTAACTGTTCGAAAATTTCCACCAATATACAATACAAATTAATTTGAGTTTCATTGTCAACAGAAAATACTCATTCTATTTTGCCTATATTTTACCTGTTACAATCCAATTTCAGGCATGTTGTAAGAAATGCTAATACACATGTCATTAAAATAGCCTCATTTCCATCCTGAAAGTGATTAATCTCCAAAACTGATAATGATAAGTCTGTCTCTCATTCATTCACCTGAGGTCCCAGTTCATCTATCTCAAAGTGCCATTTTTTTTTAGCTCCTCCCATGGTCCCATGGTGCCCCTGGCCGGCCACTCCTTTGGACTACCTGTGCCCCCACAGCCATCCTGCTGCCCCTGCAACCACCTACTGCTCCCCGAGTGACAAAACATAAGCCTTTATCAGATGGGCCCCCTCCCTCTGGGAGAGAAGTGCCCAGAGGCACAACTACTTAGCCATGGAATCAGCAATGGGGTGGTCAGCATGGGGTTATTCCAGGCTTTGTGGTCTGCTGGGGACCAATGGCCATCATCTGGTCATCTAGGGGGCATTTTCACTTTTTCTGGCCTGCCCACTAAACCCTGATTGGGCCTATGGGAGCAGCGACCTGCAGCAGAGATGTGTGGGTAGCATGTCAATGCTGCACACACCCCCAGCCCATCTCCACTCAACCCTGATTGGGCCTGTGGGAGCAGGGACCTGCAGCAGAGATGTGTGGGTAGCATGTCAATGCTGCACGCACCCCCAGCCCATCTCCACTCAACCCTGATTGGGCCTGTGGGAGCAGGGACCTGCAGCAGAGAGGTATGGGGAGCATGTCAATGCTGCACACACCCCCAGCCCATCTCCACTAAACCCTGATTGGGCCTGTGGGAGCAGCGACCTGCAGCAGAGATGTGTGGGTAGCATGTCAATGCTGCACACATCCCCAGCCCATCTCCACTCGACCCTGATTGGGCCTGTGGGAGCAGCGACCTGCAGCAGAGATGTGTGGGTAGCATGTCAATGCTGCACGCACCCCCAGCCCATCTCCACTCAACCCTGATTGGGCCTGTGGGAGCAGGGACCTGCAGCAGAGATGTGGGTAGCATGTCAATGCTGCACACACCCCCAGCCCATCTCCACTCAACCCTGATTGGGCCTGTGGGAGCAGCGACCTGCAGCAGAGATGTGTGGGTAGCATGTCAATGCTGCACGCACCCCCAGCCCATCTCCACTCAACCCTGATTGGGCCTGTGGGAGCAGGGACCTGCAGCAGAGAGGTGTGGGGAGCAAGTCAATGCTGCACACATCCCCAGCCCATCTCCACTCAACCCTGATTGGGCCTATGGGAGCAGTGACCTACAGCAGAGATGTGTGGGGAGCATGTCAATGCTGCACACACCCCCAGCCCATCTCCACTCAACCCTGATTGGGCCTATGGGAGCAGGGACCTACAGCAGAGAGGTGTGGGGAGCATGTCAATGCTGCACACATCCCCAGCCCATCTCCACTCAACCCTGATTGGGCCTGTGGGAGCAGGGACCTGCAGCAGAGATGTGTGTAGAGCATGTCAATGCTGCACACACCCCCAGCCCATCTCCACTCAACCCTGATTGGGCCTATGGGAGCAGGGACCTGCAGCAGAGAGGTGTGTAGAGCATGTCAATGCTGCACACATCCCCAGCCCATCTCCACTCAACCCTGATTGGGCCTATGGGAGCAGGGACCTGCAGCAGAGAGGTGTGGGGAGCATGTCAATGCTGCACACATCCCCAGCCCATCTCCACTCGACCCTGATTGGGCCTATGGGAGCAGGGACCTGCAGCAGAGATGTGTGGGGAGCATGTCAATGCTGCACACACCCCCAGCCCATCTCCACTCGACCCTGATTGGGCCTGTGGGAGCAGGGACCTGCAGCAGAGATGTGTGGGTAGCATGTCAATGCTGCACACATCCCCAGCCCATCTCCACTCAACCCTGATTGGGCCCATGGGAGCAGGGACCGCAGCAGAAATGTGTGGGTAGCATGTCAATGCTGCACACACCCCCAGCCCATCTCCACTCAACCCTGATTGGGCCTGGGAGCAGGGACCTGCAGCAGAGAGGTGTGGGGAGCATGTCAATGCTGCACACACCCCCAGCCCATCTCCACTCAACCCTGATTGGGCCTGTGGGAGCAGCGACCTGCAGCAGAGAGGTGTGGGGAGCATGTCAATGCTGCACACACCCCCAGCCCATCTCCACTCAACCCTGATTGGGCCTGTGGGAGCAGCGACCTGCAGCAGAGAGGTGTGGGGAGCATGTCAATGCTGCACACACCCCCAGCCCATCTCCACTCAACCCTGATTGGGCCTGTGGGAGCAGCGACCTGCAGCAGAGAGGTGTGGGGAGCATGTCAATGCTGCACACACCCCCAGCCCATCTCCACTCAACCCTGATTGGGCCCGTGGGAGCAGGGACCTACAGCAGAGATGTGTGGGTAGCATGTCAATGCTGCACACATCCCCAGCCCATCTCCACTCAACCCTGATTGGGCCTATGGGAGCAGGGACCTGCAGCAGAGAGGTGTGGGTAGCATGTCAGTGCTGCACACACCCCCAGCCCATCCCCAGTCTGCCTGCAGGCGCCAAGGCCCTGACCACACCCTGGGGGGTAAGCGTCCAATGGATGCTTGTGAAATCTCTCCCTGCCAGTCTCTGCTCCTGGTACCTGGGCTTGGGGTGTGAACCCGGGTTGCCAGCATGCCAAGCAAACCCTTTTGCTCAGCGTCAGGGAGCTGGCCAAACTGCCATTTTAACATGACCAGAATAAGGGCAAAATTCATTTAGTCCAGCCCTTCTCCTGTATATATCTTAGGAAGAACATAGCTAGCAATAGTTCACCCAGTTACAGGAGATAAAATGTTAAGCCCTAGATATTCCAGTCTAGAGTGTTTAGCCCAAATTCCCTTAGCAGTTCACATTTCAGGTACCAGCACTTTGACTGGTGAGGATGAATCTTCAGTATCCCTAAATACCATCAGTACTTTGTTTTTTGTTTGAGAACTAGTTAATTCTGCATTAAATAAATGCACTGTAAGTTTCTTCAAGGATTCTGAGGCTTCATTTAGGTGCAAGAACAGGCCCTCAGTTCTCAAGCAATCTCATTTCCCTTTATTCTTAGAGTTTCAACATTTGTTCCTAAAGGTGGAGAGATTGTTATTTCTAACTTACATAGGACTAAATCTTCAACTAATTCTTTTAGTGGTTCCTTCTTATAAGTTTTCCCAGGTGTACATTTCTTTTGCCATATTTTTTTTTATTTTATTACTATCATGGGTTCTATTGGTATTGGGATTACTCCAGTTTCATTATTTGTCATCGATTGCTTCGTTGGTGCATTCCCTGAAACCAAGTTTTTTTCCTTTTTTCTTATTTTTAGTGTTCTTGCTTTTCCCTTATTCTGTTTCAGCAACCTCTGTTTTGTGTTGTCTTTTCCCCTAGGAGTTTCAGGGATATGTATTGTAGAAAATGTCCATTTCTGTGGAATCATTTGTTGTTCCATGTCTACAATTTTAGTTTCTACATCATTTATCCACTTAAAGATCAGATTAGTAAATCCATCCAATTTATTCCTTAGATCGTTGAGGGCCTCCACCAACACAATATCATTTATTACTGGATGGGCTAGGGCTTTTATTGTATATTTGGGCACTGAGCCAGAAAATCAGCATCTAGTTAAATCTGTTCCACTTCGGCATCCAATTTCTGCAATACTAAGTTAGGGGAGCCCGCTAATATGGACGGGCTATCTAGTATCTACTCTTTAGGAAGAAAAGTTCCTCCTTATTGTCTACTTCCATAGATATAAACAAAGTGTTTGACTCACTGGAATGGAATTACTTGTATAGTGTATTGGAAGTCAACAGATTTGGCCCTGGTATTATAAAGTGGATTCAAACTCTCTGTGCTTACCTCAAAGTTTGTGTAATTACAAATGGACTATGATCCATTCCCTGCCAGCTTTACAGAGACTCCAGACAAGGTTGCCCCCTCTTACCTTTGCTTTTTGTCCTTGCCATAGAACCCCTAATTAGGGGAATCATGCGATCCAACAGAATTAATGGAGTCCAAATGGGTAATTACACTAACAAAGTCAGCTTTTGCAGGTGTCAATCTCCTGATGTTATCACAATCTGTATTTTCATTACAAAATGTCAAGCCTGTATTGCAAGACTTTGGTGAAATCCTGGGCCTCTTTGTAAACTGGTCCACAACAAAAGGTGTAATGCTGTCCCCTTCTACTTCTGAGAGCGTCAGAGTAAAAGAAATGCCAGACATCATTTGGCCCTCTGATGGACTAACTTACTTGAGGATCAATATTTTTAACTTTGTAGGCAAAATCCTTAATCATAGCATGTCATGGATCTTAAATGATTTAAAATTAGACTTAGAATAATGGGCTAAATTACTCCTCTCTCTCTCTGGGGGAAAATAAACTCAATAAAATGATTTTTGCACCTTAATTGTTTTACTTCATTAATAATATCACTGCTTGTATACCTACTGTATGGTTTAAGAAATTAAGGGCCAGATATTCAAACTGCGCCCAAAAAGTGCGCAACAGCAGGAGCAAGCGCAAGTCAATTGCGCACATGCGCAACACATGCGATATTCAAACATGGAGCAAGACAAATTGCGCAAGCAGCCAATGGCTGAATATCGCACAACCTGCGCCATAGCGCAACCAGGAAGGGGAAGCTGAGCAGAGCTGATGCGCCACAGCGCAACAAAGGTGGCCCAGCTGAGCAGTCCAGAGGTGCCATAGCACAAGCAAAAAGGCCCCAGCAGCATAGCAATGGAACTGCACAACCAGGGAGGTAGGCAGGGGCCCACCACCCATGCCACAGATGGACACAGGGACACACTGCCAAACCAACAATGTACCCCCACACCCCAAGCACAGCAGAACTGGGGGAGGGATGGAACAGCCACCGGACCATGGGGACAAGCAAACAAAGCACATCCCGGCCGTGTTACTGCAGCACACCCACTGTCAACCTGAGACTGGCACACAAAGGGGGGCGGAGCACCCCAGTGTCCAGCGGCCCCCCTGTGAGCACAGCACTCCCAGCACTGTGACCCCAAGACACCACCCATGCGCAGTGACCAGCACTGCAGGAATCCCCAGGCCCCCCCGGCACACTGCAACCTCGTGAACCACAGAACCATACAAGCCACACCCACCATGAGCACCCAGCAGTGGGTGGCAGCACACGGCAATACTGACTGGAAACCTCACCCACACCAGAGACACCACCCCCACACACACGCACACACATACCCATGACCATACCACACCAGATGCCATGCACACCACTGCAACTGAGCACCTATAGCCAGCTGCAAATCAGAGACCACCACAGTATTCCTATCAAAATATAAATGTAATAATAAGATGCATAACAAGAACAACAAACAACAACATATTTACAAAGCAGGGGTTGGGGTATGGGTATGAGGTAGGGGTGTGAAAGGGGCAGGGGTGAACAACAGGGAGAGGGAAGGTGGGGTTCGCTGACGTTCGGCTACTGCCTGGCAGCCTGCCCTCCTCCTGCCTGGTGCTGTGCCCGTGGCCTCCTCCGGTGCCGCATCCCATGCTGCTGCAAGTCCAGGAGAATGGTGTGTGTGTCGATGGCTGCCTAAGTGAGCCTCCGCAGGCCCCGCTCCATCAGGCGCAGGATCCGGATACCTAGGACAAGGGATCAGAGTCAATGGCTGTGACTGTCTACATCCCTGAATCCCACCCATCATGCATGGCATACAGCCAAGTGCCCCACTCTTGTGATGGACTGCACCCACCCACAGTGACCGTGCACAAGACAAGCCCAACCAGCCAGCAATGGCCATGTGTACCACTGCACACACACACACACTGCCCATGTCCAGCACAGTGCAACCAAGGTTGCCTAGTGACGTGGCTACATGGTGGGATGCTAGTGCCACAGCCATGTGCCCGGTGCATGCATGGACCACCAGTGATGCACACACACATACATGCAGTGCCACTGGACAGTGATGACTGTCACATGTTGCATGCATGGTAGTGTTGTCCCTGGAAGGTGTCTGTGCCCCCCCAGCATGCAATAGCATCCATGATGTAATGACACTCACCCTCATCAAGCCACTGCAGCAGGTGCTGCTGCAGCTGCTGCTGTTGCTGCTGCTGTGGCTGTGGCTGTTGCACACCTCCTCCACCTGCCACCCTGGCACCACCATCCCAGGCCTCAGCCTGTGCCCGCCTCCACTCCTCCATGCCTGTGGGAGACAAAGGAAGAGAAACACATCAGTGAGATCCCAAAGCAGACAGCCCCTTGCCCCATTGAGTGTGTCTGCCCACACAACCAGACCCAAACAGCACACACCTGCAAACACCCTCACTGCAAACCACAGCCCAACCCACCCCCATGCAGAGATTACATAACACAGTCACCCATGCAGACAATACCGGTGCATACACAGCACACCCACCTGGCCTGGGCACAATGCCCCTCCTGGCACGTGACCTGAGGCGTGCAAGCAGAGCATGCTCCCTCCTCTGCAGGTCACCATAGCGGTGCCTGCACTGCTCCGGGGTCCTCCTCCACCCAGTGGCCTGCTCCAGGGCAGCGGCGACCTGCTGCCACACATGGGTGCGTGGCACCTGCAGGGGCACTCCCTTAAACAGTGAGCCATAGTGAGGCTCCACCACAGCCACCAGGTTAGCTATTTCCAAAGCCCCCCATTGTGGTGCTCTCCTGCGTGCCATTTTCAAAAAGTACAGTGGCAATATGGCGCTCAGCAGCACGGCAACCCCATGTGGAATTGTTGTGCAATACAACTCCAACACTGCCTATCGCGCTGTTCAGACAGCGCCGTCGGTCCACATCGTACTGTCACTGAACAGCGCGATAGAGCCATACACATGCCAGACGTACAGCGCCAGGGGGCAAAGGTCGGGCACAAGGTCATGGGTCAGTGGTGCAAGGCCATGCACAGTGCCATTGGATGTCCACACGTCCTGGGTGATCAGACACCTGCGTGCCAGAGCTACAGTGGACTATTGCACAGTACTGCCACAGCGCCATATGGTGGCCAGCGCTGTAGCACCATTGGCACAATGGTGGTCGTGGCCTGAATTGCTGATCGCGCACAGCACATCATCAGTGCGGCAGATGCCTGTGTAAGCTACCTGGGCATGTGCAATGCAGTGTACCACACAGTCACAGAAATGCGCCATTGGCTCAGCCGGCTCAACCGTATTGCGTAAAGTGCAACGGCGCGATATTCAGCCAACACATGCAAATCATCTGATCAGCCATTCAAAGGCACAGTGGTGCAATTTGCATCTCACTACAGTTGCTCCACTCCTAATTTGCATGCATTGCGCTATAAATGTGCAACATTGGGCTGCGCTGGCCAGATTCGATTACTGCAGGTAAGAGGTGGGTTGCATGCTGTGTGATGTTCTGGCCAATGGTCATGGGATAACGCTGTAGACTGCACAGTGACAGGTGTCCACTTCCACCCATACAGACCGACATGACTGAGCAGAGCCAAGGTGAGGGTGAGGATGGTGGGCGGAGGAGGAGGCCCAACTTCACCACGGTGGAGACAGAGGCCCTCTTCCAGGCCTACCTGGAGGAGGAGCCACTACTGAATGGACAGCGGGGCACCCCTCAGGCCCGTGTGGCTGCATGGGAGTGGGTAGCTCTGGCAGTGAACCTGCACGGAAGCCACCAGCGCTCCGTGCAGGAATGCAAAAAGAAGATGGGGACAGACCACAGGAGGGTGAAGGAGAAGGTGGCAGCCCTCAGGGCGGCACGTGCTGGCACAGGCTGGGGCCAGCCAGCGGTGGTGGAGCTGACCCCAGCTGAGGACCGACTGGCTGCATCAATGCAGTGGAGTGCTATTGAGGGTGTACCAGGAGGTGGATTCCAGACAGGTGGAAGCCCATCACTGCACGGTATAACATGGTGGTGGTGTTGGGGGGGAGGTTGTTCACATGCACTCACATGTCCTCACTTTCTGTTACAGAGCCTGTTCATCTTCAGGGGATGGTGGTGGTGGGTCCAGGCAGTGAGGAAGAACTGCCGGAGTTGGAGGAGGGTCCATCCACCTCTGTCACAAGCCAGCATGCACTGCACCAGCATGCACACCTGGCTGCCAACTCTGTTGTCGGTGAGTCAGGTGTGGGGGGTATACAGCCTGTGTCTCAGCAGTCTGGCATGCAAGCATGCCAGCACGCTGTGACTGTGGCTGTAGCATGTACCTGCACCATTGATGATGCAAGGACTGCAATGGGCAGTGACATGTGTGTCCCATGACGGACACACAGCAGGCCAGCACATGCCCTGGGCTCAGGCTGGTTCCATGTGAGCATGTTGGCACAGTCCCAGGTTGTGCCTGTCAGCACCGGTTGGGCAGCACCGGTGGCTGTGCAGGTGTCTGGCACTGTTGTGGCCACAGCAGTGGAACAAGTGGTCCCTGGGGCACAGCGGTTGGAGGGGCAGCAGCAGCAGTCACCCACCAGGTCTGGGGGTACAGTGTCCAGTGGTGGCACGTGCCCACCACCCTTTGATATGCCCATTCCTGGTCTTGGTGAACAGCGCCCACCCTCAAGGGGTGTTGAGCATCAGGACCTTCCATACCCTGGGGGACAGGATGCCATTGTGGCAGAGTACCCATTTGAAGAGCACACCCGCCTGCTGCGGGAATCAGTACAGCAGCAAAGGTGGGTTGCAACATCCGTGGAGGCACTGTGCATGGCTGTGGAGCGGCACAGCAGGGACTGTGCTCTGATCCTTGCAGAGATGGTCCATATGCGGATGGATGTGACCACCGCCATTGACAGGCAGACCCAGGCATTGGTCGCTGTCATGGTTGCATTGGGGCACACAAGCAGGTGCCCCTGTACCGTGCACCCCACACAGTACGCTCTCCACTCCCCATTCCCGGCATCATGCGACACTCAGCCTGTCAATGCCGGGTTCTGCTGTGGGCATCCCGAGCACCCCTGGTGCAGGTATGTTTGGCATACTACAGACCCCAGTGCGGACAAGGTCGTGATCGCGCAGTGGGACCCCTGGTAGTCCATCGATGCCACCCCATGTGGTCCCTGCTCAGCCTGCCAGTGCTGTTGGATCACGGCGGGGCCGCCCATGCATCTGCGGTGGCCATGGAACAGTGCAACATGACTGACCTGTCTCCCAGTGCGGGCCCTGTCTGGTGCTGCCCTGTGTGCAATGTGCATCATGGTGGGCAGTGCACTGGTGGGTGCCCTGCCCATCACTCCGACACAACGGACCACCTGCACACCATCCCGACTGCTGTCCACAGGTGCGTGTGCATGATGATGCCTACATTGCACTGTACACCAAGGTGCAAGGGTACCCAGCATCTGACACACGTACTTGGGCAGTACAGGTGGTGGGTGTGGTCTGTGGATCTGTGTGTTTGCCATGTCTGTTCCTGCTCTGCTGTGCACCTGCCCATGTACGCTTTGTGCCTGGTGTGTGTGTGTGTGTGTCCATATGACTGTTCACCCCTCCTGATGGTGTGTTTGTGTGCCCGGTTCCTTCCATCCTCCCCTTGCCATGCACCCCTGGTGTGTTACTCTGTGTGCCTGTGGGTTGTGCCAGGACAGTGTTGGTTTGCACAGGCCTTGACTTACCTGTGTCATGCATAATGCTCCTCCGATGATGTCCCGGTGCAGCTGGGCCTGCCGGATCAGTCGGGGTCCCGTTGCCCAGGGGGGTTGCTCATCACCATCATCACCGGCAGCACACTGGCGCCCCCATTGCTGTCCCTCCTCGACCTGAATGGCTATCTCACAGTCTTTGGCCATGCTGTGCAGGATACAACAGGCCAGGAATATCCCACAGGCCTTTGAGGGGCTGTACTGTAGGGCACCGCCGGAGGTGTCTAGGCATCGGAAGCATGTCTTGAGCATCCCAAACACCCACTCAATGATGTTGCACGTGGCGGCATGTGCCTCATTATAGCGTTGCTGCGATGGGGTCATGGGGCACCGGTATGGTGTGAGCAGCCAGGGACAGAGTGGGTATCTGCTGTCACCTGTGTGGAGATGGTGGAGATAAGTATCATGTTCAGGTCCATATTGCCAATATCCCTGTGTGCCACTACCATAGCACCTGTGGCATTCCCACCCTTGCCCCAAGTTTGCAATTCCTACATGCGTACTCACCCACTAGATGGCCTGTGGGGATGTCCCCACTCTCAAATCGATGGCACAGTGTGGACTGATACCATATAAAGGCATCATGTGCTCCACCAGGGTGTGTGGCACAGACATTGATTATGTGCCCAGTGGAATCACACACCACCTGGCAGTTGACACTGGAATAGCCCTTCCTGTTCCTATATGCAGCCCCATCGGGGCCAGGTGGTGTGCGAATGGCCACATGGGTGTAGTCTATGGCCCCTAGCATGCCAGGCATATGTGCTACCCTGTGGAACTCCTGCATGTTTGCTGTACGCTCTGCCGTGGTGCTGGGGAAATGGATGTGCTCTGCAGCATGTGGCAGCAGTGCACTGAGGATTTGGGTGAGGATGCATGACGTGGCCAACTGTGTGATGCCTGTGGTATCCCCTGTTGGCCTCTGGAAGGTGCCCGTGGTGAGCAGGCACATGCAGGCTGTCACCTTGGTCTCCACCGACAGAGCGTGACTCCGTTGTAGGGGTGCCTGCATCACATCACTGCACAGCTCACAGAGCCGCCTCAGTATTGCCCTGTTCAGGTGGTACCGGCCCATGATCTCTGCATCTGTCTACAGCTCAAAGCTGATGCAGGCACGATACTACCTGTTGGGGGTGTACCGCCGAAGGGCCCTTCCACGGCCGCGTCCCCCTGCAGCATGCATTCTCACCTCTCTCATTACAGCTTCCATGTGGAAGCTGGCACTGTCCATCTCCCTGGCTTGTGACCCCCCTGGCTGATGTTGCTCTGTTACCCCCGCTGTCCTGACTGCTACCTCCACTGCACCGGGTACCCCCGCTGGCCTCTGCAGCCTATGGCCCACACAACTTCCCTTGCCTGCCCTGTTCTGGACTGTCGCTGTCTGTCTGTCTCTGTCTGTCTTGCTTGGCATCCCTGTAGCATTCTTGCGCCTCTTCCTTGAGCCTTTTTATTTTGGCTCATTTCCGCTGTGGCACAACTTCCGGCTGTTCCGCTATTGCGCATTGTGCAACCCTTTGAATATCGCATTAGAAACATAGAAACATAGAATTTGATGGCAGATAAGGACCGCTTGGCCCACCCAGTCTGCCCATTTCTCTGCCTACTGGATAAGCTGCAGATCCTAGTTAACCAGCAGCCTACTTCTTCCTACCCCCATCCCCTAGAATTGCCTTATGACTGTCCCATGCATGCTTGAATTCCACCACTGTTTTTGACTCCACAACCTCCCCCGGAGGCCGTTCCATGCATCCACAACCCTCTCCACCCCCTTCGGTTGCGCATGCCTTCATTTGCATTGCGCTGTTGCTCAGCCTGTTTTCGGTGGCGCAACTGCCTCCTGCTGAATATCGTAGAATGGCGCAATTCCAGACTTGCGCATGCGCAACCCTATTGAGCATGGCGCAACCCTTTTGAATATCTGGCCCTAAGAGTATTAAGTCCTCTTTCTTGTGGGAAGGGAAACTCATGAGATTATTTAAGCTCAAACTTAGAGTACCGACAAAAAAGGGTGGTTTTGCTCTTCCATGGTGGCAAGGTTATTCCTGGGCATACAAACTTAAACAAATTGCTAACTGGTTTTTAAAACAAGATACTTTTTTGCACCTCTATGGGTTGATTTATAAAAAGAACTTGTTGCCCCTTAAATTTACCTGAGCTATTTTCTGTTCATACTCCTGCACATTTAACAAGTCATCCAACACTCCAGATTTCAGTAAAGGTGTGTAAGTCATGTCTGCAAAAAAATCAGTCATCTCCAAAAGGCTGAATCTGTACCCTTGAAGTTTGTGCCTTTATGGGGCAATACACTAATAACACAAGATAAGAAATGCCTCAAGGATACAGGGTGAAGGAACAAGGGTATTAAAGTTATTGGTGATTTACTAGATAAGCACAATAGACTACTGGTTTTTGAGGAGCTCCAATCTAAGTTTTCTCTAAGTAGATTTGATTTTTGCCATTATTTGCAAATAAAAACCTTTCTTTCCAGCAGATTTTTGGATGCAAATTATATAGTTCATATCTCAGTAGCTTGGGATTCCTTTTTTAAAATTATCCACCTCCAAAAAGGTTTCAGTCTAATGTATACGCTTCCAAATAAGGTGGACAATTGTATTACTGCCCATGGCAGAACTAAATGGCAGTCAGATTTGGGGTTAACAATTTCTGAAGATCTATGGGAGAAAACTTGGTAAAATGCTTCTAAAGCATGCAGGGACATAGAGGGAAGACTGATACAGTTTACAGTTCTTCACTACTTTTATTACTCCCCGTGACAGTTATTTAGTTTAAGCCTGTTACCTAATGACAACTGTTGGAGACGTGGGGAAGCTGATGCAGACCTAGCACATTTATGTTGGAGCTGCAAACAAGTCCTATCTTGCTGGAAGCAAAATCACACTATTTGTTAAACTATTGTAGGCTCACCCTTACCCTTTTCACCTATGGCATTTGTCCTTGGGATTATGCCAATTTTCCCCTGGTATGACCAGTCAGGAGAAATATGGATTTTAATTGCTGCTCTGGCCTTCAAAAAGCTTCTTCTGCAGAACTGGAAAGAAACCAAAATTGCTTATACCCAACAATAGTTAAATTCTCTTATAGAAATGGAAGGGGGGGAACCAGGATCCTAGGTGAGAGGTTTAAATGCTTCATTGGCAAGCATTTAAACTAGCCAAGGGGGGAGACACTGAAAAGGAGCAGGGAAATCCCAGCCTCCCTCCACAAAACACAGTCATTAGTGAGGTAAACACCAAGGTAGAGAAGTCATTGGGGAGCAGGACAGAAGTAAATGTAAAAAAAGGCAAAGGCAGTAAGGACAAGAATGGGGATAAAAGGGGTAAGGCCATCAAAAAAGTGGAGGGTGATGAGTACCAATGCCCGTAGTCTGTGTAACAAGCTCCCTGAACTAGTGGCCTTGATGGAAGAGGGTTGCCTGGATATTGTGGCAGTCACAGAAACATGGTACACAGAGAACCATGACTGGGATGTCAACATACCAGGATACACAATCTACAGGAGGGACAGGGAGGGTTAAAGAGGAGGAGGAGTAGCTCTCATGTAAAGGAAGGGATCAAAGCAACATAACTAAAGAGTAAACAGGGAGCAGATGAGACACTCTGGGTCACCCTGAGACAGGAAATGGCACCACAATCCGCATGGGGTTGTATACAGACCCCATCTCAGGGGAGGAATGGACAAGGAAATGATAGAAGGCTTCCTTAGAATGGCAGAAAAGGGGGAGATATTGTTGATGGGGGACCTGAATATGCCAGATGTTAACTGGAGCACTTTTGCTGCAGGCACATCCAAGAGCTGGGTCATTCTTGATGCCCTAGAGGGGGCATGCCTCAGGCAGCTAGTATAGGAACCCACTCAGGAGAGAGCAATTTTAGACCTGGTACTCTCAAATGGGGATGGAGAGAGAATCTCATATTTAGAAGTGGGTAGCCATCTGGGAACAAGCGACCACCAAACAATGTGGTTCATGATAAACACAGCCATACAATCAAGTCATACAAAAGCAAGAGTATTGGACTTTAGGAGGGCTGACTTTGGGAAAATGAGCGAGTGCCTCAGAAAAGCACTAGCAAATGGGCAAGAAGGAGGGGTGGAGGAACAATGGGGAGTAATCAAAACAGCCATCACAGAGGCAACAAGCCTTTGTGTAAAGCAAATCACCAAAATACAACAAAGGAAAAAACTACTATGGTTCTCAAAAGAGGTGGCAGGGAAGGTTAAGGAGAAAAGGATAGCATTCAGGAAATATAAGGAAATACAGATGGAGCAGGACAGAGAACTTTATCAGTTAAAGCAGAAAGAGGCTGGGAAGGCAGTCAGAATAGCAAAGGCCCAAACCGAGGAAAGGATAGCCAACTCTGTTAAGAAGGGGGATAAGACCTTTTATAGGTACATTAGGGAGCAAAGAAAGACCAAAGGAGGGATACTGAGGCTTAATTAAGGAGAGGGAATGTGGGTAGAGGGTGACAGTGAAAAAACAGGGATACTGAATGAATATTTCTGCTCAGTATTCACAAAGGAAAAGGTGGGGGAGGTACCTAAACCAAATAAGAGAAACACTCTGGAGACAGGGGGCGATACCAGTCCATTTACAGAAGAAAGAGTTCTGAAAGAACTAATAAAATTGAAGGTGGACAAAGCAATAGGGCCTGATGGGATTCACCCAATAATTCTAAAAGAACTAAGGGTAGAACTAATGACACCGCTGACTACTCTCTTTAACAAATTATGGGAGGATGGGGTGGTACCTGAGGACTGGAGGAGGGCAGATGTGATTTCTCTTCACAAAAGTGGGAGCAGGACAGAGGCAGGAAACTACATACCAGTTAGTGTGACCTCAGTGGTAGTGAAAATGATGGAATCACTTCTGAAGGAAAGAATTGTTGAGTACCTAGAGGCCAGTGGGGCACAGGACCCAAGGCAGCATGGATTCTCAATGGGAAGGTTGTGTCAGATGAATCTAATAGATTTCTTTGACTGGGTGACCAAAGTAGTAGACCAGGGAGGGGCTGTGGACATGGCTTACCTAGATTTTAGCAAGGCATTTGATACAGTCCCACACAAAAGATTAACACACAAGTTAGCCAAACTTGGAGTGGGTCCTAAGGTGGTAGCTTGGATTAAAAATTGGCTAGACAACAGGACACGAAGGGCAGTAGTAAATGGAGTCCACAGTGAAGATAGGAGGGTTACTAGTGGGGTACCGCAGGGTTCAGTACTGGGACCAGTCCTTTTTAATGTCTTTATAAGTGACATTGCAGAGGAACTAGAAGGAAAAGTATGTCTCTTTGCAGACGACACAAAGATCTGCAACAGAGTTGATGCACCAGATGGAGTGGAAAGGTTGAGAAGGGACTTGGCAAGGTTGGAAGAATGGTCAAGTGTATGGCAGCTCAGATTCAATGCAAAGAAGTGCAAGGTAATGCACCTGGGAAACAAAAACCCAGGGGAAGAGTACACAATGAGGGGTGAGAAACTGACAACAGTAAAAATGGAAAGGGACCTGAGGGTAATTATGTCAGATGACCTAACGGTGGGCAAGCAATGTGAGAAGGCAGTAAGGAAGGCTGGGGGGATACTGGGACGCATAGGGAGAGGCATCAATAGTAGAAAACAAGAAATTGTTATCCCTCTGTACAGACAGTTGGTGAGACCCCATCTGGAGTACTGTGTGCAATTCTGGAGACCCCATTTCTGCAAAGACATAGACAGAGTGGAGGCTGTCCAGAGGAGAGCAACCAAAATGGTGCAGGGTCTGCACCAGAAGACATACGAAGAAAGACTAAAGGAGCTTCATATGTATACCCTTGAGGAAAGGAGGGAGAGAGGGTACATGATAGAAACTTTTAAGTATCTCAAGGGACTCAACAAAGTCCAACAGGGTGGCATCTTTCAGAAAAAGAGATGTGCAAGAACAAGGGGGCACAATTTGAAGATAGAGGAGGGACGGCTCAGAGGTAATGTGAGGAAGTATTTTTTCACAGAGAGGGTTGTGTATGCATGGAACAGCCTTCCTGAGGCGGTTGTGGAGTCAAGAACAGTGGGGGAATTCAAGAATGCATGGGACAGACATAAGGCAGTGCTAGTGGCGGGTAGGTGTTAGTAGGCTGTTGGTTAACTAGGATCCGCAGCTTATAGGTTAGGTAGGAAAATGGGCAGACTAGGTGGGCCAAGCAGTCCTTATCTGCTGTCAAATTCTATGTTTCTGTGTTTCTGTGTTAACAACTAAGAAGTTAGTTATTCATTACTTAACAAAATGGATATGTTTGAAAAGGTATGGGGACCCTTTTTAGCCTTTTGTTCATATGATGAGGAAGAATATTAACATAGAGCTTTTATTAACATATAATTTCTATAGTGTAGTTTGTTGTTCTGATATCTTAATGGTACCTAGAATTCAATTTATAGCAAAATGTTTTTACTATTGCAATTTCATATCTTTACTAGCACTTTACACCTTAATTTCTGGTTCAAACCCTTGCTAGTTGTTCATTGGATGTGTGTTTTTCATTACTATATATGTTGGATCAACTTGTTAAGGATGTTTAAGCGATTGATATACAGTAATTAATATAAATTTCAATAAAATTTAAAAAATAAATTAAAAAAAGGAAGAAAATCAGATAGGTCATTAGATAATTCAAGCAGATTAAAGAGCTCCAGTTTAGTTTCCTGAGTTCTGTGTAACAAATGTAAATTACTTTTATCTTTCTCAGCAGGACAAAACTTCCTGCACTGTCCAAGGGCCATGCTTAGGCACCATTAGTTCTATCTTGTTGGAAGGCTTAATGGGAAAAGAGCTCATGATGTCTTTTTGGGGAGGGAGTGATCTATATTTTATCATCTTTTTTCTCTTTTCCTCTTTTCCTATTAAAGAAGGTGTTATTTCCAAGGTCCACAACCCTTTACCTTCTTGGTTATCCTTCAGTTTACATTTCTGTACATGACGACTCTCATTTAAATTTAGTCCAGTAACAGAATCTTTTGAAGTCTGTTTAACCACTTCAGCATAAGATTTTCATTACGTTCACTTGCGCGCATGCGCAAGGAATGTCTTGGGAGAATGGGACACTTTGGAAGTGTGCCCCTCCTGTGCAATCCCCTGCTCCATTGAGCAGGCGTGGCAGTCCTGCACCAATCGGATGCGGTGCTGTGTATGACAGCGGTGGTCTTCTCTTCAAAGAAAACAACCGCTGTGTGCTTGCACCACGTCACGCCCCCCCCCAAATCTTTGCTGCCACACTGGGAGCCTACCCCAGCGTGACAAACATCCCACGTCATCTGCTGAAGGGGTGCCCAATCCCCCATAGGCTCTACGGCCCCCCCCAGCCATCCTTCTGCCACGATGGGAGGCTACCCCAGTGTGGCAAATGTCTCGCGTCGTCTTTTTTTTAAAAAACCTGTAAATTAAATACGGTCCCACGGTGCTTCTCCCTGGCCCCCTTCCCACAACCCGCACCCACCCACTGCGCACCATGCCTTCCCACACACCCCCACACCATACTTACCTCCGGAGCTCAGTGCGATGATCATCACTGGACCGGGAACACGTCTGCACTCTTCAAAGGCGACTGCGAACTGAGGAAATGCCGGTAAGCTGTATAATGGGCTAGATGGGTTTTTTCAACTTTGTTGCATATCTCAGGCTTTTTTTTGAATTTTTGCACCAAATTTTCAACTTGGGGTTTTTGGGACACCTTCTCATGAATTCTGTCACTGTTATGGCGTTATTAGAGCCAGAAGGGTGATTTCGCAGTCACTGCGCGAAATCACCTTTCAGGCCCAATTAACGAAATGACAGTGTCAGCGTTCATAAGGTGGGCTCTCAAAAAGCCTATTTTGAAAATTTGGTGGAAAAATTCATAAAAATGACCGTTTTACGAGTGTGTGTTGCGCAGTTCCTACGCAGGCTTGTAAGTTCGCGAATTTTCAATATTTTCACTCCAGATTTTCAACATTGCCATTTTACCACACCTCCTCATAAGCAGTACAGCTGTCATTTTTCACATCCTGCCCAAAACATGTTTCCGCGCCCGTGTAGAACACAATGGTGCAGTCGGTGTGTAAACTCAATGTATGAGACCTGTTAAGAAAATCACAGTGACACTGTTCACGAGCAGAGGTCTTAAAATGGCTGTGTTGAAAATTTGGTGAAAAAATTCCTAAAAATGACTGTTTTACAAGTGTGCATTGCGCAGTTCTTATGCACGCTCATAAGTTTGTGAATTTTCAATATTTTCACTCCAGATTTTCAACATTGCCATTTTATCACACCTCCTTATGAGCAGTATAGCTGTCATTTTTCACATCCTGCCCAAAATATGTTTTCACCCATGTAGCACACAATGGCGCAGTCGGTGTGTGAAATCAATGTATGGGACACATTAAGAAAATCACAGTGACACTGTTCATTAGCAGAGGTCTTAAAATGGCTATGTTGAAAATTTGGTGAAAAAATTCCTAAAAATGACTGTTTTACAATCATGCGTTGCGCAGTTCCTATGCACGCACGTAAGTTTACGAATTTTCAATATTTTCACTCCAGATTTTCAACATTGCCATTTGACCACACCTCCTTATGAGCAGTATAGCTGTCATTTTTCACATCCTGCCCAAAACATGTTTTTGCCCATGTAGCACACAATGGCGCAGTTGGTGTGCGAAATCAATGTATGGGACACATTAAGAAAATCACAGTGACACTTTTCATGAGCAGAGGTCTTAAAATGGCTGTGTTGAAAATTTGGTGAAAAAATTCCTCAAAATGACTGTTTTATGAGCGAGCATTGCGCAGTTCCTACATACGCTCGTAAGTTTGTGAATTTTCAATATTTTCACTCCAGATTTTCAACATTGCCATTTTACCACACCTCCTTATGAGCAGTGCAGCTGTCATTTTTCAAATCCTGCCCAAAACATGTTTCTGCCCATGTAGTGCACAATGGCGTAGTCGGTGTGCTAAATCAATGTATGGGACACATTAAGAAAATCACAGTGACACTGTTCATTAGCAGAGGTCTTAAAATGGCTATGTTGAAAATTTGGTGAAAACATTCCTAACAAGCATTTGTCAATGCTGAACATTCGCTTGCAGGTATTTGCAGTGGTATTTGGCACTTGGACAAGGCTTAAAAAAAATCAGTGACAAAGAAGTACAAGCATTTGTAAGTGCCGAATGTTGCTTGCTTCTATGTGCTGTTTAGGTATTTGGAAGTCATTAGAGTGCAAATATTGAAAATTTGCGAACTTACGAGCATGCGTAGGAGCTGCGCAACGCACGCTTGTAAAACAGTCATTTTTAAGAATTTTTAAAATGACTGTGTTAAGAGTTGCATTGCACAGTTTCCATGCACCCTCATAACTTCATGAGTTTGTAATATTTTCACTCCAGATTTTCAACACTGGCATTTTTTTTCACACCTCCTTATGAACAGTGCAGCTGTCATTTTTCACATCCTGGCCGAAATGTGTTTTCACACTTCTGATGCAGAATAGCTTGTCGCTGTGGGAAATCAGTGTGCGGGACAGATTAAGAAAATTACAGTGACACTGTTCATGAGTAGAGGTCCCAAAATGCCTATGTTGAAAATCTGGTGTAAAACATCCCCAAACTAATTACAGGTGTGCGTTGAGCAGTTTCTATGCATGCTTATGACTTCACCAGTTTTTTTATATTTTTAGTCCAGATTTTCAACATTACCATTTTTTACACCTCCTAATGAATAGTACAGTTGTTATTTTTCACATCCTGTTCAAAATGTGTTTTCACACCCGTGGTGCCAAACGGTGCAGTCATTGTGCAAAATCACCTTTTCCGCTATCGAACTGATACTGTCACTGTTCATGTGGTGGGGTCACAAAAAGCCCATGTTAAAAACCTGGAGTAAAAATACTAAGAAATGCCCAGAACATTAGGGTTTCTGACCATAATGCCCTACCCTGTAGGGACTGACAGGCATCAGGGGAGTGACTTAGGATTGTCAACAGTAATCCCCATGTCATTCCACCCCACCAACCCTGCAACCTGTGACAGGCATCGAGGTGCACCTTGAACCCTTTGGCCCCAGAGTTCACCCCATTCTCCTATACTGCACTCATTTCAGCATATTTCCTTACGGAATGAGATCCTGAAGCAAATGATTTGATACCTTTTAATGGACCAACATAGATGTAACAAGAACAGAGTGCTCTAGCTTTCGGACCAACAAGTCCTTCATCAGAAGCGTAATGACAGTAATATAGAAAAAACAATGCTTTCAACAACTAGATCATGCAGAAAAAAACAGAAAAAATCCCCATTGGTTTAAAATACTCATTTAAAAAGAAAAACAGAAGATGATGTCAGAGTAGCTTAACAGTACCATGGTACCTTAAGCTGGGAGGGTCCCAGGGTCAAAAGTGCTTGGTGCAAAACGCATACAAAGAATCATACTGCATATAAATTCAAATGACATGAGATAACACTACTTGACCAGATGGCTCTTAAATCAAGCTATGAGTGTCACAATGTGTATAAGAATGCAATTACTGAAAAACAACCCCCACCCAGATTAAAGACATACTAAGATTGTCCTAGGACTCCAAGAAGTTTTAATATATGTATTACAGACAAGACATTACCAGTAAAACTATCTTAAAAAGATTAGTACACACTGTATAATATGTAAAACTATCTTAAAAAGATCAGTAGTTACACACTGTATGATATGTAAATGTAGCTTGACCCATCACCCAGCTATACTCTCCTGCTAGATATGATTGATTGATTGATGATTGATTGATTGATTAAAAGTTTATTTTTTCACAGGAAATTCATTTGTTAGGACAAAGTCCCATTTACAACAAAGTCCTGCATGTAAATTCTAATACAATTACCAATTAACAATTGACATTTAACATAACCAATACAAAGAAAACTAATACAAACAAACATGATCGCACTCTACATACATACATTATTTAAAACACATACATAAAAAATACAAACTATTAAACAATTCATTTTTAAATTTAAAAAAATTTAAATTTGTTTTCTGTGATTCAGTCAAACCATTCCAACTTAATGCTATTCTATTCTGGAGCATACTGTCCCCTAGTCTATTAAAGCTTCTATACATTGGGATATTGCTTAATGGATTCCTAGTCTTTATATATGATTCATTATTTATCTTTCTTTTTAATTGCTTATACAAAGGATGGTTATACTTTTGTGAATTATCTTATGACATATAGTAAGCCAGAGATAGTTTCTTTTTGCTTTAGGGAAGCCAATTTAACTTATTATAAATTATACAATGATGCTCATTTTTAATACTTCGAAGCAAATTTACCTATCCTATAATATATTTGATTAACCAAATTTAAAGCAGTTTTAGTCTAATTCATGTAAATTATAGAACCATACTCCAATATGGGTAACAGCATCTGTTTTGCCAATCGCTCCTTTGCCACCAAAGGTAAAGCTCCCGCAACTCTTCTAAGGGCCCCTAATCTTTTATTCACTTTCTTTACCTGAACTGATATATGATTAACATATGTCATTCTAACATCTACTTGAAACCCTAAGTATCTGTATGTTAATACATTTTCAATCTTTGTACCATCTTGTAAATGTAATTCTGGTTTGGGCTCTTTTCCTCTATATGAACCAATCGAAAACAACATAGTTTGTGTTTTTTTAGCATTCAAAAGGAGACCAAATTTACTGAACCATTTTTGCATTTGTAACAAGTCACTTTGAAGCGAATCCATCATACCTGTGAGACTGTCAGCAGACGCCACTAAAACAGTGTCGTCTGTGTACAGTCTCACCTCACTATGTTTAATTTCATGAACCAAATTATTAACATAAATATTAAATAATAATGGGCCCAAAATAGAGCCCCATAAACTTCAAAAGCCTCTAGTGTAGTAACAGGACTTTGTAAATGATAATATAACTATAAACTGACAGTATTAGTGTCAAACTAAAAACTCTTGTCAAGGACTACCAAGAAAGTAAGACCATACAACCTGATATGTACTGATGTCAATAAATTCTCAACGTATAACAACTTGATGTATCGAAAGTGTCTAAGGAATCTGAATAAGCAATAAAGATTAAAGTCTCTCCTCCTCTCCACACACACAACGCACCCTACTCCACTCCACATCCCCATAATGCGGGGGGGGGGGGGGGAGATAACTAGTTTTAAGGAGACACACACACACTCCTAATGCATCTTCATTCACATCAATCACTGCAATTGTTCCCCAAAGGAATTCAACTTGTCTTGAAATCCCTAGTAAAAGGGATCATGTATATTAATATCTACAGAGTAAAAATGTGACACTATTTAACCTTACTCCTATCTGTGTAGTAACATCTCCAAGGATTCTGGATAGAACCACAACGAAATAAAACTGCCACCCTCCCCAGGGTAAGGTAACTAGAAGTAAATATAAAGTATGTGTGTGTAAAACAGGAGTCCTAACATACCTACATTTCCACAAATCACTGCAATATTAGCCTAATGTAAATAGATCTGTCAAGAACCCCCATGCAAATGAGATCTCGCACCCCAATATGTTTGGAGTTAAAAAAAAATGTGACAGTCTATAATAAACCTGCTGTGTGTACAGTAACAGGCTAGGGAATCTGAATATGGCACAATGGGATCAGCCCCACTCCTGGGTGAAGGTAAATAGTAAGGAGGAATTAATATTCATTATGTGTGTGAAGTAAGAGTAATAACACACTGTAACTCCATGTATCTAAATAGAAGCCTACCTCAATGTGACAGCAAGCCCCACACCCGCTATATTCTCGTACCTCCCAACACATACACACACACATACATACATATACACACACACACCCCCCCCAACACATGCTGAAGTCCTATAATATGCCAGTCTGAAGAAGAGGTCTGTGGATGTAAAGTCTGTAATGCCCCATGAAACCCAGATCTATGTTCATCCCATCTGCTACCATATTGAGATGTAAAATTAGTTTAATCTCAAAAACTTGTCTCTGTTGTGTGTTTTTGAGATTTCCTTTTAAGATCATTACTGACCTATCCGAAATTGAGTGGTCAGGCTGGGAGAAGTGTTGCCCCACTGGTTTTTCAGTCTTCGTTGTTTTAATAGTATGTCTATGCAAGTTTATCCTAGTGCGGAGCTGTTGGCTTCTTTCTCCAACATAACCTGTTTGTGGACATCTCTTGCACTGGTTGAAATAGAAACATGTGATGTACATGTATAACTCCCTTGTACCTTGAATTGTCTGTTTTGTGATGTAACCACACAGTCCAAGGTGGAAATGAGCTCACAAGTCTTACAGGTGCATTGATTGCAGGGTCGTGTGCCATTTTGTGTCATGGTATTCTGTTCTGGTGAAAGCTTGCTCCTAATAATCAAGCTGTCTAAATTTGGTGGTTGCTTAAAAGATCGTAGTGGTAGTTCCTTAAAAATACAATTAAGGGTCTCATCCTCACTAAATATTGAGTGGAGGTCTTTAATAATATTATGCAGAAGTTCAAGGTCTGGATGATAAGTGACTACTAAGGGTATTCTGTCTGTAGCTGTCTTTTCTTTATACTGAAGTAGTTGTTGTCTTGGTATTTGCTGTTGTACATTCTGTTGTCCTGTCAATTTCTCTGGAAGAGTGTCCCTGCTCCATAAGGGTGTTTTTCAACTACCTCGAACTTGACTGTAAAGCCTGAAGACTCCAAGGCACACCTCAACACTTGGGAGTGTCTGCAGGGTAGAGTGAGGTGAAATGTTGTGACTGTTATGGGCGACGACCCAAAGGCACAGCCCAATGCCTGTCCATCTCTGTAGGGTGGGGGTGGAGTTGACATCAGTTCAATACTTCACTGCCATTCCTATACTGCATCTGTCAACTCCTGCACTTCCACTGCTAATCCCAGCAAGCAACCATTCGGCATTGACAAATGCTTGTGTTCATTTGCAAGGCGAGCAAACATACTGATATAAGTCTGAACTGTGAGGTGGCTTCTGGGCGGGGGGCCTTTCCGTCCTCCACCTATCAAAGCTCCACACTACTGAACAAACTCCCTAATTACACCCACTGTCTGCTTTTCTCTTCCTTTTTACATTGCTTGCACTTGCACAAGAAATGTTTTGCTACAGACTACAGCATTGCAGGAGTGTGTCACTGACTAGCCCAATGCAGGTCAAGCTGCACTGGACTCATCCTTGACAGACCAATTATCATGCAAGCTAAGTATGATAATGGTTTACAGTTTATGGGCAGAAACTTTGTGTACTTGAAACAAATGAAGCACGCCAATAAGAGAACACTTCTTCTGTTTCATATACATAAAGCATGTTGTTGTTCATGGCCTCCCCTCCATTCTCTATTTTCCTTGCTGTCTCTCCCTCCTTCCCTGCACACACCTTTTGTCTCATGTGTTCCCCGTACCTCATTTCTCCCTTGTTGTCCCTCTGACCTTCCTGTCTCCTCATGTTTTGCATTTCTTCAAGCCAGGCTCCAGTGACCATGTTAACGTGACTGGTTTAGCGGTGCTGCTATCAGCCTCACAAATTACAGGAGGAACCAGAGAAACTTTAGCTTAAACGATGCACCACAAAGCTGCCTAGTGCTCAGTGGGACAAGCATTGCTGTAAGAGCTGAAATCTGATATGCTCCAAGAGCCAGAGTGGATGGCCGACTCAGACTGTGCATGCATTTTGTGAATAGCAGAATACTCCAGTAGTGCTCCATATATTTCCATGGCTCAAAGAACACACTTATTTCTTAAAGCGAATTCCTACAATTCTTCTTTTGAATGGATTTGATTGACTGTGTGACAGCACCTGACAGTGCGATAATGAAGGCCTTTGTGCAACCAGACAACAGTTAACTTCTGTGTACACACTCAGCCACCCCGCAGACCACCAGGCATCGAGCCCATGGTGAAATCAGTACCGCCCTGCACAATTTGTAGCTTCTGAGGCCCCAGTCCATGATGTGTGCAGTCAGATTGCATTTTCAGACTGCAGTCCAACGGCACAGACAGATTATGTTCCCAAGTCGGTGAAGTGCAATGGGACAAGCAGGGTGAAGTGATCCCACTGTGCAGTCTGATGCAGAGAGAGAAAGCGACCGGGACAGAGACAATGTCAGGCAATGATACGGCAATCTCATGTCTGTGTGACAAGTTGTGGCTCGGGGACACAGAAACACCACACAGTGCAAGACAGCGAGACGTGCATGACAGCTATGTAGCCTGTGAGCTCGGAGACAGAGTGTCTGTGTGTGTTCTGCCTGCCACTACCCTGTCCAGTTTTCAGATAATCACCAGTCTGAGTGGGCAAGGAGGTAGTTGAGATCGACAGCGGCCATGCGGTCTGGTGTGTAAGACAGAGAGATAGAGACACAGACAGTGGGAGACAGTAGGGACCCAAGTTGCGGCAATGTGCTGTGACTCTCTCTCTGTCTGTCTGTCTGTCTATGTCTCTGTCCGCAGAAACAGTGGAAGCAATGCTCAGCAGTATACAGCCCTCTGACAGGCTGTAATATAGGAGAGCAGAGAGAGCGAGTGTGACAGTGGCCACCCAAAGTTTTCTTTTCTGCCACCCCCCCAGCTGTGGCTGCCCCATTGCCCGTTCCCCACCCTCAGTGCACAGACGATAGAGAGATCATGGGAGACAACAGCATCATCACTCTTCCACACCTGCACCATGGCTGAAACGTCCTGTGACACAGCAAGAGAGGAAACATCGAGATATTGTTGTTTGTGGCCTCTCCTTGCTCCCCGGTACAGAACAGTGTTACAGTTTGAGTGCAGGAGAGACCTGTGTATGTGCTGTGTGTGTGTGTGTGTGTCTCTCTCTCTCTCTCTCTCACTGTCTCTCTCAGTGTCTTTTTCTTTGGGAACCTCTGTGCTGCTTTCCCACCTCCCATACAACAAGTTCTCTCTGTCCCATTCTGCCCCCCCATCACAGTGAGAGAGGGCAACTGAGTTTTTTCCTCGACGTTCCAGGACGGAGCTCAGTGCTTAGAGAGGGAGAGAGAGAGAGAGAGAGAGAGAGTGACATACAGAAAGCAAGATGGGGGAGTAACAGTGAGAGAGGGAGAGAAACAGAGACACTGGGGGAGAAGCATTGAAGAGACAAGGTGTGCTGTGTCCTCTCTCTCTGTGTCTGTACATAGCAACGTGTTAGGGAGCACATAGTGGGGAGCAGCTCATGCAAGTGGCATGTGCTTGTGTGTCTCTCTCTTTGTCTGTAATTCATAAGAGAAAGAGACACAGACATAGAAACATAGAAATTGTCGGCAGATAAGAACCGCCTGGCCCATCTAGTCTGCCCACAAGCCCTTGTACTGGATTACTGCTTCTGACCAACTCGCTGCTTTAGCTCTATGTTTCCCCTATGCCTGTCCCAAGCATGCTTGAATCCATCCTCAGTGCTCACTCCCACCACCTCCTGAGGCAGACCATTCCACAAGTTCACCACCCTCTCTGTGAAGAACTCCCTCACATTCCCTCTTAACCTCCCACCTTCCAATTTCATGTCATGCTCCCTCGTTCTTGTGCTCCTCGTCTATTGGAAAATGTCTCCCTGTGCACCTTGTTTATACCCTTGAGGTACTTGAATGTTTCTCTCATATCCCCTCGTTCCCTCCTCTCTTCCAGTGAGTACATATTGAAGTCCCTTAATTTCTCCTCATAAGTTTTGTGTTGCAAGCTCTGTACCATCTTATTCGCCTTTCTCTGGGCCATCTCCAGCCTGTTAATATCCTTACGAAGGTGCGACCTCTAAAACTGCACACAGTACTCCATGTAAGGCCTGACCATGGTTTTATATAATGGCATCACTACCTCCCTCCTTATGCTGGTGATACCCCTGCCTATGCACCCCAGCATGTCACTGGCCCTCCCAGCTGCTTTAGAACTTTGACATTTTCAGATCATCTGAAATAATAATACCCAGGTCCCTGTCCTTCTTTGTGACTGTCAGTAACTCCCCTTCCCCCGTCCTGTAGCTTTCCCTAGGGTTTCTGTGTCCCAGGTGCATCATTTTGCACTTTTTAAATAAACTTCAGTTGCCAGTCCTCAGACCATTTTGCAAGCTTCCCCAGATCCCTCCTCATTTTCTCCACCCCTTCTGGGGTACCCACCGTGTTACAGATCTTGGTGTCATCTGCAAACAGGCAGACCATTCTCTTCAGCCCTTCTGCAATGTTACTAATGAAGACATTGAACAGCACTGTCCCCAGGACCAATCCCTGAAGCACCCCACTGGTCACCTCCTCTCCCCAGACTGTGCCCCACTTACCACCACTCTCTGCCTCCTGTCTATTACCCAGTTTCTAATGCAGTTTACCATCCTTTCCCCCATGCCCAGCCTACCCAGCTTGTTTATCAGCCTCTTATGTGGGATGGTGTCAAAGGCTTTGCTGAAATCAAGGTAAGCGTTGTCCACTGCCCCACCCTGATTTACTTCCTTTGTCACCCAAAGAAATCAACCAGATTTGTTTAACATGACCTCCCACTGTGAATCCATGTTGCCTATGGTCCTGGGCTCCAATGGCTTCTAGATGTCCCACTATCCTTTCTTTAAGCAACGTCTCCATGATCTTCCCCACTATTGAGGTGAGGCTGACCAGCCTATAGTTCCCCGCCTCCTCCCTGCTGCTGGATTTGTGTAGAGGGACCACATGTGCCTCCTCCAATTCTCTGGTACCACCCCTGTGTTGAATGACTCAGTGAACCTGGCTGCCAGAGGTACTGTTATCTCCCTTCACAGTTCTCTTAATATCCTTGGGTGTATGCCATCTGGTCCCATCTTTTTGTCCACCTTTAATTTAGTGACCTCCTGCAGGACTCTTTTGCCTGTGAATGGGCTATTGTCCACCTCTTCACCCCCTTGGCAACTGCTGTACTGCTGTGGCCCTTGCCCCCTTCCCCTCTTCTGTGAATACTGAACAGAAAAGACAGTGGATATCTTGGGGGGGAGGGGCACATGACAGTTCTTAGGCATGATACTATCACTTCCAAATACCTAAACAGCACATATAAGTAAGCAACATTTGACATTGGCAGATGCTTGTGTTATATGATTTCACAAGCCAGTGGTGGCTAGATGGCTTGTTTGCCTACCTTGACTAATACAAGCTTTACAGTGTACACAGATAGCTTTTGTGACATCATCTGACTGCAAAGTAAAATGCTGCCATACGGTGGATGTGATCCTGGAACAATTTGATTTCTGTGAAGAAGAATCTTTTTTTGCTGAAGATTATTTGACCAAGTCAGACAGGAATAAAACAGAATCAGACGGTGCTCCTTTTGTTTCATTTGATTCATTTCCAGTGTTATAATTTGAACTGCAAGTGTAAAGTAAGGTAGAGGAACTACAATGGGAATTAGCAGATACTGCTGGAGTGGTGGTGGCACTTGGTTTGGCATGCAGTTTTCTAAAAGTACACGGCAGGTCACCGGTTTCTAAGATGATGGGGCAGTGGCAGTATCCCTAGAAGCAGCATCAGCAGTTACAATCACATCATCGTTTGCTCTATTACTTTAGCATTTGCAGCAATTGTGCTAACAACAGTAGTTGTTTTGCAGGGAATGTTTGTACAGACAACAGAACTGCTGCTACCACTGCTATCATTATTCTTATTATCTGTGGAATGTGCACTTGTACTGCATTTCAAAACAAACTCTGGTCAGAGTCAATATGGCTGTGGAGAGCTGTTAGGAGTGGCATGAGTGTGAAAAAGAATATACAGTGCTTTTGCTGTACCACAGTCAGCTGTAAGTAATAATAAACAAAATCACTGGAAACTATGTCAGAGCACTGTGGCAGCACATCAGACAGCAGTCTGGTTACATGCTTTCACAGTGCTGTTATACAAATCTAATGACGGCATAACATCCATGGAGCTTGGCCCATGCAGTCGTACCAATCAGACTCAGGAGGAGGCTATTAACAAACTAGAGATCTGGTCTGAGACTTGTTCATCATCACAGTCACTTTCTCATTCTTTTCTAAACAGTAAGTTCTGCCAATTGTGCCTTAACCATATTGATCTCAGTGCTGGCAGACTACTTCTGGTTTTCCCCTAATTGTATTAGGTGGCATAATAGCAGTCTTAAACTGGTTGCTGCCAGTTGTGGCATGCTCTGGACAAAAGTGGTCCCCATGTTCACCTGCACATTTTGGAAATGATGCCTTTCCTTGTTTTTGCTGTAAAGAAACAGCTCTTTAACACAAAGACAAGGAGTCAGTTATGGCCTCCTCCCACAACACTTTTCGCTTCAAGTGAGGAATGTCATTCTGGGTTTGAATCAGATGTACCATGGCAGCCATAGATGCAAAATATTGTTAAACAGTAATCAACTGTATGTAAAAACTCTTTTTTTTTTAATGTGTGCTTTCTTAATGCTGTCAATACCACTCTGCCCATGTGTACTCTGCCCCAGATTTCTGTACCCCAAGGGCATTGTTTCACATTTTTGTATTTAGGACAAAACTGCCTTTCAAATGATGGTAGTCACTAACCTAAATTCTTTATAGTTTTTATGTTGGATCGCACATGCACGCCAGCCAGCATATTGCAGTAGGAGCAGATTTGGAGGTGTGGTCACTGTGGGTGAATGCAGGGCACGCATCAGTAGGTGCGTTCCTCATTCCCCAATAAGCCAGCATGCAGGCGCCACACCAGCAATATGTAAAGTGGCCACCACATCTAAGAAAAGGTCCACTGCAATGAGAGTCAAGCTCCTCATGCAGCGGCATCAGAACACGCCTCCCGATGTTCTCTTCCTGGTGAAGCAGTCCAATAAACATGGCAGCAGTGACTGTCTCCACCACCTGCCACAGTGCCGACTTCGGGGGTGCCCAATCCTCCTGTCAGCATGCCCCGACCCAGTTCATGTGCTGACAGGGGAATCCACTCCCCGTTGGCATAATGGCCCCCTTCCATTTCAGTTCTTTGCTGAGGGGGTGCCCAATCCCCCTCGGCATCATGCACCACCCATGCAGTCTTTCTTTGCCAATGGGGGAGCCCATTCCCTGTTGGCATAATGCCCCCTTCCCCATTTGTTGTGTGCTGAGGGGGGTGCCCAATCTCCCTCGGCTCCTGCCCCTCAGTATGTGCCAATGGAGGTGCCCAATCCCCTGTCGGCTACAGCCCCCCCAAACAGTTAGGTGGCAACAAGCTGGAAGCCTACCCCAGCATGCCAAATGCCCCGGTAATTAAAAAAGTCCGCAATGTTTTCTTTTTTACCTGTAAAGTAGAAAAAGTCCCTCAATGAGTCCAGTGGCCCCTCCCTCAACCCTTGCCAACCATCTAGGCACCCTGCCTCCCCCCACCTCATACTTACCTCCAGAGCATGGTGCAATGATCTTCAGTGGACAGGAAACACGTCTGCACTCTTCAAAACCGACCGTGAACTGAAAAATGCTGGTAAGCTGTATAATGGCATAAATAGTTTTTTTTTCAAGTTTGGTGCATATCTTGGGCATTTTCAGGAATTCTGACACCAAATTTTCAACATGGGGTTATTGGGACCCCCTCATCATGAATTCAGTCACTGTCATGACATTATTCAGCCCTGAAAGATGATTTCACGGTCACTGTGCAGAATCACTTTTCGGTACCAAGTAATGAAATGAAATGACAGTGCCACCATTCATGAGGTGGGCTCTCAAAAAGCCTATGATGCAAATTTGGTGAAAAAAAAATTCAAAATATGACTGCTTTCCAGGCGTGTGTTGCGCAGTTTCTACGCACTCTCGTAACTTCATGAATTTGTAATATTTTCACTCCAGATTTTCAACATTGGCATTTTCCCACACCTCCTTATGAACAGTACAGCTGTTATTTTACATATCCTGGTTGGAATGTGTTTTCACACTTCCAGCACAGAATAGCACAGTCGCTGTGGGGAATGAGTTTTACGGACAGAGTAAGAAAATGATAGTGACACTGTTCATGAGCAGATGTCCTAAAATGCCTATGTTTTAAATTTGGTGATGAAAGTCCATAAAATGACTGTGTTACAAGCATGCATTGCACAGTTCCCATGCACCCTTGTAACTTCATAAATTTGCAATATTTTCATGACAGATTTTCAACACTGGCATTTTCCCACACCTCCTTATGAACTGTGCAGCTGTCACTTTTCACATCCTGCCCAAAATGTGTTTCTGCACCTGTGGCGCACAATGACTTGGTCGCTGTGGGAAATCAACTTTTGGGACAGATTAACAAAATCACAGTGCCACTATTCATGAGAAGAGGTCCCAAAATGTCTGTGTTGAAAATGTGGTTTAAAACCCCCAAAATAATTGGGTTACGGACATGCGTTGTGCAGTTTCTATGCATGCTCATTACTTCAATTTTTCATATTTTCACTCCAAATTTACAATGTTGCCATTTTTTCACCTCCTCATGAACAATGCAGTTGTCATTTTTCACATCCTGCCCAAAATGTGTTTTTGTGCCTGTGGCACCAAATGGCGCAGTCTATGTGCAAAATCACCTTTCGGCTAACAAACTGATAGTGCCGCTCTTCATGAGATGGGGTCACAAAAATCCAATGTTGAAAATTTGGAGTAAAAATACCAATGAACACCTACGGTGTTAGGGTTTCCAACTGTAACACCCCACCCTGTAGAGACTGACAGGCGTCAGTGGTATGACTTGGGATCATTGGCTGTAATGCTTATGCCATTCCACCCCACACCCTGCAGCCAGTGACAGGCATCGAGGTATGCCTTGGAGTGCTCAGCCCAAAGTTCACCCCATTCTCCTATACTGCACCCATCTCAGCATATTTCCTTAAGGAATGGGGTAAGTATAACGCCCAAAGACCCCAAAGCACACCACGACACCCGTCAGTGTCTACAGGGTAGGGTGAGGTAAAATGGCATAAGCGTTATAGCTGACTACCCAAAGGCACACCCCAACACCTGTCAGTCTCTGCAGGGTGGGGGTGAGGTTGGCGTCAGTTCAATACTTCACTGCTATTCCTATTATGCATCTCTAACTCCTGCACTACCAATGCTGATGCCAGCGAGACAACATCCGGCATTGACAAATGCTTGTTTTGTTTCCTTTCATGTGTGCAAGAAGCATCCTGTGGTAGAATGACATTTCACAGGTTTGTCAGGGATGAGTCCAATGCACAGCAATCTACTGTAGGCTCATCCCTGACAGAGTAATGAGCATGCTACCAGACTGTGACACTAGTCACAGTTTCACAGCTGGAATCTGTTCCCCAGTTAAAAGAAATAAAGTGCTCAAATGAGAGCGCTTCACTCCTTTCATTCTTGCCCTTACTGATCATACTGCTCGTCGCCCCATCAGTTCTGCAGATGTCCGGGTACCCAGCCATGCACTGCATCCCCAACTCTCTGTGCCATAAGCAGTAAATGGTCCTAGCAGTAAAGAACAAATAAATATCGTTTGCCCTTCCCAAGACAGATGTCCGCGTTGAACTTGTTTGTGTCTCTGTGTGAATGATAGTGTATGTTCTTGTCCCTGAGCTCCTCTCTCCAGTGCGTCTTGTGTGCCACAGTGCCCAGCCTCAGCACCGCTCTCTGTGTGAATGACAGTGCGTGTTCTTGTCCCTGAGCTCCTCTCTCCAGTGAGTCTTGTGTGCCACAATGCCCAGCCTGAACACCGCTCTCTGTGTGAATGACAGTGCATGTTCTTGTCCCTGAGCTCCTCTCTCCAGTGAGTCTTGTGTGCCACAATGCCCAGCCTGAGCACCGCTCTCTGTGTGAATGACAGTGCATGTTCTTGTCCCTGAGCTCCATCCTCTCCAGTGCGTCTTGTGTGCCACAATGCCCAGCCTGAGCACCGCTCTCTGTGCGAATGACAGTGCATGTTCTTGTCCCTGAGCTCCTCTCTCCAGTGAGTCATGTGTCCCACAGTGCCCAGCCTCAGCACCGCTCTCTGTGTGAAAGACAGTGTGTGTTCTTGTCTCTGAGCTCTTCTCTCCAGTGCTTCTTGTGTGCCACAGTGTCCAGCCTCAGCACCGCTCTCTGTGTGAATGACAGTGCGTGTTCTTGTCCCTGAGCTCCACCCTCTCCAGTGCGTCTTGTGTGCCACAGTGCCCAGCCTCAGCATCGCTCTCTGTGTGAATGACAGTGCATGTTCTTGTCTCTGAGCTCCTCTCTCCAGTGAGTCATGTGTCCCACAGTGCCCAGCCTCAGCACCGCTCTCTGTGTGAATGACAGTGTGTGTTCTTGTCTCTGAGCTCCTCTCTCCAGTGCTTCTTGTGTGCCACAGTGTCCAGCCTCAGCACCGCTCTCTGTGTGAATGACAGTGCGTGTTCTTGTCCCTGAGCTCCACCCTCTCCAGTGCTTCTTGTGTGCCACAGTGCCCAGCCTCAGCACCGTTCTTTGTGTGAATGACAGTGCATGTTATTGTCCCTGAGCTCCTCTCTCTCCAGTGCTTCTTGTGTGCCACAATGCCCAACCTCAGCACCGCTCTCTGTGTGAATGACAGTGCATGTTCTTGTCCCTGAGCTCCTCTCTCCAGTGCTTCTTGTGTGCCACAATGCCCAGCCTCAGCACCGCTCTCTGTGTGAATGACAGTGCGTGTTCTTGTCCCTGAGCTCCTCCTCTCTCCAGTGCTTCTTGTGTGCCACAGTGCCCCTCCTTAGCATTTCTCTCGGTGATGGTACCCACTGACCATCCATGGATCTCTTAGTGTCCATGCTAACTTAGTGTGCCCCCACCCCATCGCACAATACAAGGAGCAAGAGTGCTGAGAAGTGAGGCAGCATTGCCTACAGAGCTGTAGCCTATCCCTGGATGGCAGGGAGAGAGACACACAGGCTGCAGGGACTGACACCAAGAAAGAGAGGCAGCAGCACCCCCTCCAGAAAGAGAGTGCAGGATCGAAAGAGTTGGTGAGGGGCACCAGTGTCAGGGACAGAGCAGAGAGAGAGACCCCAAACAGTGTCATCAACATGCTGAAATGTGGTGAGTAAGCAGAATGAGAGTGATCACCAGGTCACAGGCTGTCACTGTTGCAGCTCCTCCTTGACTGTGTAAAATGGGGGGCAGTGCAATGTAATGACCTTAACCACTATGACCTTTGGCTCCCAGACCTGCACCTGAACAAACATTCATTTAAATGGGTGGTTTGTCCCCTAGCAGTATCTATTCCCTCACTCCACCCCCAAGAGAGACACAGCAACAGCGACAGCCACTTCCAGTGTGGCATATATGTGCAGGTCCAATCTGTTCCAGCCAGAAACGGTGTCACCCCCCCAGCAAACAGAGAAGTGGAGTACGGTGTGTGCCCGAGCTCAGTTGCCAACCATTTTATTGCCGCTTACTCTTCTGGCATCTTGCTGTTGGTCTGACTCTCTGTTTGTCTTTCTGAAGTTCAGTGGAAGCAGACAGCACATACAGGGAGGCAGAGAAAGTGGCAGCAAGAGTGCCATGATCAGGACAGAGAGCAGTGCTGCAGAGTTTTTCTTTCGACGTCAGTGAGTGGAGGTTAGAGAGAGTGAGAGAGAGAGTCCAGGAGAGACACAGTGTAAAACAAACCTGGTGCATCTATTCCACCACTGCAGAAAAGGAGCACCCAGAGAGAGCCAGGGATGGGCTCTAGGCAGGTGGCTCTGGGAGAATGATGCCCCATGCCCCATCCCAACTCCACTCAAGGGTAGCACCCTGCAGCAGCCAGGGATAGAGATGCAAGTTGCACATCAGCCCCTTCATATCCATCTCTGCTCCACCAAAGCTAGCATGAAGGTTGGAGTGAGCTTTAAGTGACTGGCACTTCCACACCCTATGCCACACCTCTACACTTGCAGAACACTCTGCTTCAGCCAAATGCTCTCCAACTTAATGTGCTGTACCCGTGGAGAGCACTCTGAAGTACTGAGATATAAAAATTTGGATCTTGTATCTGCCCCTTTACAACTATTCCCACTTTACTGGGTGGGGGGTAGGATACAGTGGGTGCTCCTGAGTGACCGGTGTCCCCTTTTTCACCCCGACCTATCAATCCGATGGATTACAGCAGCCAGAGAAGTGATGTGGATTGCACATCTGCCCCGTCATAAACTGTGCCCATTCCAAAAAGTTTCACACACAGCATGGAATGGGGTCTAGAAACTTTTTATTTTATTTTTTTTTAACCAGGAGAGAGTCACAAAGCAGAAGCTTGTTTACAGGTGCGACCTGGAAGCACAAGGAATTTAAGTGACTTACTCAGGGTCACACAGCATGCAAGTGGGGGCTGTCAGATTCAAACTCTGGTCTCTAGGTTTGTAGCTCATAGCCTTTAACCACTGCGCTATACTGCCTCCTATAAATCAAGGATAGTGGCCATTAACTAACTGTTCCCCCCATGCATCCCACCTCCACACATGGGGAGCACTCCCCCCATGCCTCCCTTGCATATGGGGAGCAATTCTCCTTCTCCAGCCCTCTTCCACATGGTGGACATAGTGTCTTATGTAATCATATTTGGTCTCAATCCTTGTTGAATACAACATTGTACATATTGTATATACTAATGCAAAGAAAATCGCTTTATATTAATTTATATTATGTGTCCTTACTTTTTGTATCTCACACCATGTATTGTCTTTATCATTGCTTGTACAAGGGACCTCCTTACAAATGAGCTTGCTCAATGGAGTTTATCCCTTCACAATAAACCTGAACTTGAACATGGAAAGTACTATTCCCTTCATTCCATCTCCACACATAGGTATCATTGTTCCACCTCCATCCAACCTCCATACATTGTGAGCACTCATCACCTGACCCCTCTAGTGCTTCTTCCACTACGTTTCACCTGCCCCACATGGAGAACACATCTCCCACTGTATCCCACCTCCTGCATATAGGGAGCACTCCTCCCCCTTCATTCATCCTCCACACATGGGGAGCTTTCCTCCCACTGCATATCAGCTCTGTACATGGGGCGCACTCCATCCCTTCATCCTACTGCCCCTGTAAGGGAAGTATTGCTCCCCATCCATCCCACTCCTACACATGCTGACACCTCCACACATCTGCATTATTTCTCCACTACCACCATCCCACCTCTCATTATAGAGAGTATTACTAACCCCATCCCACCTCTGCATATATAGAGAGTACTACTAACCCCATCCCACCTCTGCATATAGTGAGTACTACTAACCCCATCCCACCTCTGCATATAGAGAGTACTACTAACCCCATCCCACCTCTGCATATAGAGTACTACTAACCCCATCCCACCTCTGCATATAGAGTACTACTAACCCCATCCCACCTCTGCATATAGAGTATTACTAACCCCATTCCACCTTTGTATATAGAGAGTATTACTAACCCCATCCCACCTCTGCATACATAGAGAGTATTACTAACCCCATCCCACCTCTGCATATATAGAGTACTACTAACCCCATCCCACCTCTGCATATATAGAGAGTACTACTAACCCCATCCCACCTCTGCATATATAGAGTATTACTAACCCCATCCCACCTATGCATATAGAGTATTACTAACCCCATCCCACCTCTGCATATAGAGAGTATTACTAACCCCATCCCACCTCTGCATATAGAGTATTACTAACCCCATTCCACCTTTGCAGATGGAGCATTCTCAATAGCCAGAGACAAAGATGTCAGTCAAGTGTCCGCCTTTCCACACCTATTCCTACTCCCACTCCACATGATAAGCTCCAAGTTTGGCAGAACATTGCTGGCGTTGAGATGTAATGAGTGGGTTGCCCTGGGAGATTGAGTCAATACCCCTCACCACCTCTATGAATGAGACAAGTCCCCCCACAATCAATCTTTATTCTTTTCCCCAGGCCTGTACCATTTTAGTTGCCCTCCTCTGGACTGCCTCCATCCTGTCTATATCATTGAAGAGATGGGGTCTCCAGAACTGGACACAGTACTCCAGATGGGGTCTCACCAACTAACTGTACAGAGGGATAACAACTTCCTGTTTTCAACTAGTGATGCCTCTCCCTATACAATATCCCCCCCAGCCCTCCCTACTGCCTTCTCACATTGCTTGCTAACCTTAAGGTCATCTGATATGATTACTCCCAGGTCCTCTTCCATTTTTGTTGTTGTTACCACCATCCCCCATTGTGTAATCTTCCCTTGGTTTTTGTTTCCCATGTGCATTATTTTGTACTTCTTTCCATTGAATCCAAGCTGCCATACTTCTGACCATTCCTCCAACCTTGCCAAGTCCCTTCTCATCCCTTTCACCCCCCTTGTGTATCAACCCTGTTGCAGAGATTTGTGTCATCTGCAAAGAAGCATGCTTTTCCTTCCAGTCCCTCTGCAATGACACTTGATAATCCAATTCCAGTCAAGCAGTACAACAGTTAATGAAAGCATTAGGCAGTATTGTACAGCATAGAAGTTACAGCTTCAAGCAAAGAACCTGGAAAACATGTAGACTCAGAACACTTGGATTTGTGAACCACAACCTCTGCATAGTACGTGATCCAGGGCTGTGGATGTCACAGAACATCCATGTGCTAATGAGAGGGAGCTGGAGCTTGGAACAGGCTCTCCAATAAGCTGGCTCTACTGGCTGTCTGTTCCTTCCAGTATGAATGATAGCCCCTTCCCCAAATGCACAACAGAGGAGATAAGTAGTGGACAAACTAATGCAGGGAGTCCCCATTCAAGATTTGCACCACCAGTCATCCTCTTTCTGTCAGGAACACCAAATTGGGAGGGGGCAGGGATCTTTCTAGCTACTTCTTCCCACTTGGGATACCAGAGGAGTGGGAGACACAGCAAAGGAAGATGTCCTATTTTCCCATAAAAATTCAGCCTGGCTGGAGCACCACATAGCTATCACCTGTACTTAACAACTACTCAGGGAGGTGAGTTTCACAGTCACGCAGAACAAGCAAAGGAATAGGGCCTGTTTACACTTTAAAGGTTAATCTGGTTCCAGCCCCCTGAAGTCATCAGCTGTTCTTAACACCTACTCAGGGAGGTGAGCTTCACAGTCAAGCAGAAAAAGCAAAGGAATAGGGTAAGTTTACACTTTAAAGGTTAATCTGGTTCCAGCCCCCTGAAGTCAACAACTGTACTTAACACCTAAACAGGGAGGTGAGATTTCCATCACAGTTCAGCTTCTGCCTTGTTCATCTTATTCAGCAGTCAAGTCCATTACAAAAAAATTCAGCACAAAGAAATGGGTATGTAGTAAATATAGTTGGGGGATTGTTGGGGGGCCTACTGGCAGGTGGGGGCCCAAGCCTAGTGCCTATGTTGCCTTTGCCTTAATCCGGCCCTGACCCATTTATACACATATACTGAATAGTACATGTAAACACATAACCCCAATATACACAAATAATGTATAGTATATGTAAACACAAAATGCAGAAATAAACACATACTGTATAGTACATGTAAACACATAACCCACATATATGCATATTCTGTAGAGTACATGTAAACACATAACCTAGATATACACACATACTGTATAGTCAATGTAAATACATAACTCAGCTATACACATATACTGTATAGTACAGATAAACACGTATCCCAGATATACACATATGCTGTATAGTACATGTAAACACATAACCCAGATATTCACATATACTGTAGAGTACATGTAAACACATAACCCAGAAATACATCTACACTGTATAGTACATGTAAACACATAACCCAGACATACACATATACTGTATAGTACATGAAAACATATAACCCAGATATTGACATATACTGTAGAGTACATGTAAACACATAACCCAGATATACATCTACACTGTATAGTACATGTAAACACATAACCCAGACATACACATATACTGTATAGTACATGAAAACATATAACCCAGATATTCACTTGTACTGTAGAGTACATGTAAACACATAACCCAGATTTACCTCTACACTGTATAGTACATGTAAACACATAACCCAGATATACGCATATACTGTATAGTACATGTAAACACATAACCCAGACATACACATATACTGTATAGTACTTGTAAATACATAACTCAGATATACACATATACTGTATAGTACACATAAACACATATCCCATATATACACATTTGCTGTATAGTACATGTAAACATATAACCCAGATATTCACATATACTGTATAGTACATGTAAATACATAACCCAGATATACACATATACCGTATAGTACATGTAAACACATAACCCAGATATACACACATACTATATAGTACATGTAAACACATAACCCAGATATACACACATACTGTATAGTACATGTAACCACATAACCCAGATATTCACACATACTGTATAGTACATGTAAACACATAACCCAGATATTCACATAAACTGTAGAGTACATGTAAACAAATAACCCAGAAATACATCTACACTGTATAGTACATGTAAACACATAACCCAGATATACACATATACTGTATAGTACATGAAAACATAAAACCCAGATATTCACATATACTGTAGAGTACATGTAAACACATAACCCAGATATACATCTACAGTGTCTAGTACATGTAAACACATAACCCAGATATACACACATATTTTATAGTTCATGTAAATACATAACTTTGCTATACACATATACTGAATAGTACACATAAACACGTAACCCAGATATACGCATATACTGTATAGTACATGTAAACACATAACCCACATATATGCATATTCTGTACAGTACATCTAAACACATAACCTAGATATACACACATACTGTATAGTCAATGTAAATACATAACTCAGCTATACACATATACTGTATAGTACAGATAAACACGTATCCCAGATATACACATATGCTGTATAGTACATGTAAACACATAACCCAGAAATACATCTACACTGTATAGTACATGTAAACACATAACCCAGACATACACATATACTGTATAGTACATGAAAACAAATAATCCAGATATTCACATATACTGTAGAGTACATGTAAACACATAACCCAGATATACATCTACACTGTATAGTACATGTAAACACATAACCCAGACATACACATGTACTGTATAGTACATGAAAACATATAACCCAGATATTCACTTGTACCGTAGAGTACATGTAAACACATAACCCAGATATACCTCTACACTGTATAGTACATGTAAACACGTAACCTAGATATGCACACATACTGTATAGTCAATGTAAATACATAACTCAGCTATACACATATACTGTATAGTACAGATAAACACGTATCCCAGATATACACATATGCTGTATAGTACATGTAAACACATAACCCAGAAATACATCCACACTGTATAGTACATGTAAACACATAACCCGGACAACCACATATACTGTATAGTACATGAAAACATATAACCCAGATATTCACATATACTGTAGAGTACATGTAAACACATAACCCAGATATACATCTACACTGTATAGTACATGTAAACACATAACCCAGACATACACATATACTGTATAGTACATGAAAACATATAACCAGATATTCACATATACTGTAGAGTACATTAAACACATAACCCAGATATACTCTACACTGTATAGTACATGTAAACACGAACCCAGATATATGCATATACTGTATAGTACATGTAAACACATAACCCAGACATACACATATACTGTATAGTACTTGTAAATACATAACTCAGATATACACATATACTGTATAGTACACATAAACACATATCCCATATATACACATTTGCTGTATAGTACATGTAAACATATAACCCAGATATTCACATATACTGTATAGTACATGTAAACACATAACCCAGATATACCTCTACACTGTATAGTACATGTAAACACGTAACCTAGATAAACACACATACTGTATAGTCAATGTAAATACTTAACTCAGCTATACACATATACAGTATAGTACAGATAAACACGTATCCCAGATATACACATATGCTGTATAGTACATGTAAACACATAACCCAGAAATACATCTACACTGTATAGTACATGTAGACACATAACCCAGACATACACATATACTGTATAGTACATGAAAACATATAACCCAGATATTCACATATACTGTAGAGTACATGTAAACACATAACCCAGATATACATCTACACTGTATAGTACATGTAAACACATAACCCAGACATACACATATACTGTATAGTACATGAAAACATATAACCCAGATATTCACATATACTGTAGAGTACATGTAAACACATAACCCAGATATACACACATACTGTATAGTCAATGTAAATACTTAACTCAGCTATACACATATACTGTATAGTACAGATAAACACGTATCCCAGATATACACATATGCTGTATAGTACATGTAAACACATAACCCAGAAATACATCTACACTGTATAGTACATGTAGACACATAACCCAGACATACACATATACTGTATAGTACATGAAAACATATAACCCAGATATTCACATATACTGTAGAGTACATGTAAACACGTAACCCAGATATATGCATATACTGTATAGTACATGTAAACACATAACCCAGACATACACATATACTGTATAGTACTTGTAAATACATAACTCAGATATACACATATACTGTATAGTACACATAAACACGTATCCCATATATACACATTTGCTGTATAGTACATGTAAACATATAACCCAGATATTCACATATACTGTATAGTACATGTAAACACATAACCCAGATATACAAATATACCGTATGGTACATGTAAACACATAACCCAGATATACACACATACTGTATAGTACATGTAACCACATAACCCAGATATTCACACGTACTGTATAGTACATGTAAACACATAACCCAGATATTCACATAAACTGTAGAGTACATGTAAACAAATAACCCAGATATACATCTACACTGTATAGTACATGTAAACACATAACCCAGATATACACATATACTGTATAGTACATGAAAACATAAAACCCAGATATTCACATATACTGTAGAGTACATGTAAACATATCCCAGATATACATCTACAGTGTCTAGTACATGTAAACACATAACCCAGATAT
This sequence comes from Neoceratodus forsteri, assembly GCA_016271365.2. Lineage (NCBI taxonomy): Eukaryota > Metazoa > Chordata > Ceratodontiformes > Ceratodontidae > Neoceratodus > Neoceratodus forsteri. The sequence continues at coordinate 8,426,887 of CM028129.1, forward strand.
ACACACATACTTTATAGTTCATGTAAATACATAACTTTGCTATACACATATACTGAATAGTACACATAAACCCGTAACCCAGATATATGCATATACTGTATAGTACATGTAAACATATAACCTAGATATTGACATATACTGTAGAGTACATGTAAACACATAACCCAGAAATACATCTACACTGTATAGTACATGCAAACACATAACCCAGATATACACATATACTGTATAGTACATGTCACCACATAACCCACATATACTTTTATTTATTTTTTTGTTTGTTTTTTGTGCACTAGACAAATTCTGCCTATTTTCAGGCATGACCTGGGGGAAGGGGATACAGATGAATGTAAACTAACTTTGAAGCAGATTAAGCTGTTGGTGATGGTTTAGTGTATGGGGGGAAATCTGGCCAGGGCACCGGGGAAATTCCACTACTCTTGCAGTTGGGGGAGCTTTGTCAGACTACTGGTTGGCAAGATGGCCGACCAGGGAGCAGGGTGCACAGATGGTGCCACTGTAGTTTAGGATGTTTCCAACCTTGGACTTATTACTTTGGAATCTACTCCTTCATTCCTTCTGGGGAATCAGTTGTTTCAAGATATTCTGCAAGAAAATATGGACTTGGAGGTTTCCCAATCCTTTCTTGAGCCTCCTGCTTCTGCTAAGCTGGAGAACCTGCCTTTACCTGACCCTGAAGTTGTGCCTTTGATTCCACGCAGTGTTGTGCCTGATACTTTATGACCTACTTCTACTTGTGCAGCCCAAGATTCAGCATAGCAAATCTTGACAGTTAAACTTCGTAGGGACAAGCTTTTACATCTTTTGGACATTTAGGAAAAAGCTCTCTCTCACCTGGAAAGCACCATGGGTGATGTTCCTTCAGTTTCTTTGGATGCCCTTCCACAGCATTCACATCAGTGCTCATCTCCAGGACCTCTGAGAGTTTCCCCACTAACAGCTCAGCCCTGGTCTCCTGCGGCTGCCTTACAACACGCTGGCTGGATCTGTAATGCTGATGATACTGCCTGGATTTCTCCTGCCATCGTAACTGCTAAAGAAATCCATACTTCAGGTACTTTAGCTGCTGCTCCATTGCCTTTGGCTCACCCGGTTTGTTCTGCTGCCTGTTCTTCTCATCAGCCTGAAGTCCCGGTTGCCATGGTTCCACGTTCCGACTGTCAGACGGCAACCGTGTCTAATGTTATGGACCTTCCTTGCAACGCTGAGCAGCACCCTATACCTCCAGTTGCTTCTGCCATTCCCTGCCAGGCTGAACACAGTGTCCATGTAAGTATCTCTGCTCCTTCAATTCATTCCAGTTCTGTTGCTGTACATTCTGGGCCTGAAGTTTCTTTAGATTTACCTGGTCCTTCTATTGCATTGCCACCTCTATATAACACTTCCTCCACCTCCTGGGGTGATATTATTATAGAGTCACTTGTGTGTCTTGATCCACCACAACAGCAGGCTGTGGATCCGAATGCCCCAAAGTCCGAGCCTACTACCTTTAAATTGACAGATCTTTTTAATAATTTGGGGGAACCTGCCAAACGAAAGAACACAGTCCATTTAAAGTATCGTGGGGGGCTGGAAGACCCTCCTGATAGGGCTTATGTGGCTCGGCGGTTGCTAAAGGAAACTATGCAATTTACTGCCACCAAGGTTTTTCTCTAATCCATACCTCGGGAGATACCCAATTTGCTGTCAGCTTTCATTCTCCTTTTTTGTTGGACAGATCTTGGCTGAAGTATCACACAGTGAAACATTCCCCTGTCTAGACCCCATTCATTTTTATCCCTTTAACTAAGCCTACATGGAAAACCATTGACATCTTATTTAAGAATGAAGGAGTTAATATTTCGGATATTTTGCATTGGATTAAATGCTGTGTGGAGGTTATTGATCATCCTCAGCTCATCATGCATTTAGAGAACATTTGGATGGGATTGTTGGTGCATTAAGGTAAAATTGAAAACTTCAGATGTGGGTGTTCAACACCTTCCTAGTAGCTTCTAAATTGGCAGGTATAGGGGATTTTGGTTTTACCCCGGACAGCCTAAAACTTGTCACAGGTGTGGTTCACTTTCTCATTTGAGTAACGCCTGTGATGTTCAAGTTTGTGATTTTTGTCTGGAAGTGGGCCATTCTCATAATTTTTGTCCGAACCTGGTTCGCTGTAACTTATGTGAAGAGTAAGGACACTCTTATAGGATGTGCCCCTGGGCTGCTCATACCAAAGGGTCTTTCTATGATCAGGATGATATGACCCTGGAGGCTCAAAAACAGAAGGAAAAGGCTCAGTCCTTGCTTTCTACTACACCACACACCTCTGAGATCACTGATGACCAAGCCGCTCCCGCTGAGGCCCACCCTCCGGCTCCGATGCTTACTTCTCCTGCTGCTCTTTCCACCACACTGTCTAATGGACACTCCTCCTCTATCCCTCCACCTGAAATGCCTCCTCCACCTCTCCCACAGGATGACTTTGTCATGGTGGGTGGGAAGAGGAACCAGGACAAACACCAGCCTAAGTCTAGGATTTCTCCCCGTGACTTGATCATGACTAGAACTAGTTCTGCTGCCCTGCAAACAGTATTGAGGATGATGGGGATAAATCGGATTTATCTTCTAGAGCATCTTCAGTGAAGGATAATTCACAGGGTGAAGGTGCACCTGATCAGACAGAACCGCAGAAGATTTACAAAAGGACTAGAAAAAAAAACATTCTTGATTTAACCTTTGGTTTTGTCTTCTTTCCAGCTTCATGTTGCATCTTTAAATGTTAACAGTCTTAGGAATCTTCGGAGATGACATACTCTTTTTTTCTTCCCTCCAGCTACTTACTACTCACTTTCTTTTTTTACAGGATACCAGACTCAGATCTGTCCAGGATATATTATATACAAAAAGGGCTTGGCCTTGGGGGGGCCTCTTTTTAGTCCCTGGGGGAAGAGACTTGTTCTGGTGTGGGCATTTTATTTAAGACCTCAGCTATTACTGTTACTAGAATTATGGATGTTGTTCCTTGTAGACTGTTTTTGTTAGGTGTTTTATATGATAATATTGCTATGAGACTAGGTTCTTTGTATGCACCTCAGACTAAGAGTGATAGGGTCTCTTTTTTTAAACTGTTGCAACCTTATTTACACATAGGGAGGTTTGTACTCTTGGGTGGAGATTTTAATTGTCCACTTGATTTACAGGATAAAACTGGGGCCATGCACAAATTATATTGTGATACCACTGCTCTTTGCCTTATTCTTCAGACAGCCAATTTACAGAATTCCTATCAACAGGTCCATTCTTCTGGTGGACACACCTATTTTAGAAGTATGCTTTCAACTCATATTGATTATATTTTTTCCTCTAGTAGAGGGCACATTCAGGATGTCTGGATGCAGGTTAATGCCTTGTCTGATCATATTTGCCTTCCTCAAGCAACTGGTCATGGAACCAACTCAGCAGAAGGCAATACTGGACCTTGTGCTCACAAACAGGGACAGTGTGATGGGGGTAACAGTGGGGGAGCACCTGGGGAACAGTGCCCATCAGTCATTGTGGTTTGAAATCACAGAAAGAGCAGAACCAAACCACACAAAAACACGTATCCTGGATTTTAGGGGGGCAGACTTTGGGAAAATGGGGAGATACTTGAAAGAAGCATTAAGGGGAATGGGGCAGGAATCAGGGGTTGAGGAACAGTGGGCAGTTTTTAAAATGGGGATTACAAGAGCAACAGAATTATGCATTAAACAGGCTAGCAAGAGGAAAAGGAAGAGGATACCGTTATGTTTTTCCAAAGAGGTAGCAAAGAAAGTGAAAGCCAAAAAGATTGCATTCAGGCAATACAAAAAGACAAAGGCAGAAGGGGATAGGGAGAAGTACCAGGAGAAGCAAAGGGAGGCAGGGAGGTCAGTAAGGGAAGCCAAAGCTCAGACAGAAGAACACATTGCAAAATCAGTGGGTAGAGGGGACAAAACCTTTTACAGGTACATAAGTGAAAAAAGAAAGACAAAGGGAGGGATAGTGAGACTGAAGGGGGAGGATGGGGGCCACGTGGAGGATGACAACAGTAAAGCTGATACATTGAACAGGTATTTCTGCTCAGTCTTTACTGAGGAAGAGGAGGGTAATGAGTCTGAAGGGAGTACAAGGGGTGAGAATGGTGCAGAAATAGACACAAGTCCCTTTACTCGAGAAAGGGTCCTGAAGGAACTGGAAGTAATAAGAGTTGATAAAGCAATGGGGCCAGATGGGGTGCACCCCAGGGTCCTTAAAGAGCTAAGAGAGGTGGTGGCTGAACCTCTGGCTATCCTGTTTAGCCAATGACTGGAAACAGCGGAGGTACCCAAAGACTGGAGGACAGCAGATGTAGTCCCCTTATACAAAAGTGGGAACAAAGAGGAAGGGGGAAACTACAGACTAGTCAGCCTCACCTCGGTAGTGGGGAAGATCATGGAAGCACTACTGAAGGAGAGACTGGTGGAACATCTGGTTGTCAATGGACTACAGGACCCAAGGCAGCATGGTTTCACCAGGGGGTGGTCATGTCAGACCAAACTTGTTGAATTTTTTGACTGGGTGACTAGGGAGGTGGATCGGGGAGGGCAGTGGACATGGCCTATCTGGACTTCAGCAAGGCCTTTGACACTGTGCCACATAGAAGACTATTACACAAACTGGGGAATATGGGCGTGGGCAGGACAGTAGTGTGGTGGGTAGGTAACTGGCTGGGCGGCAGGACACAGAGGGTGGTGGTAAATGGCTATCACCCCACAGAGGGAAGAGTGACCAGTGGGGTACCACAGGGATCAGTGCTGGGACCGGTCCTATTCAACATCTTCATCAGTGACATTGCACAGGGACCTAGAAGGCAGAATTTCACTGTTCGCTGATGACACAAAGCTCTGTAACAGAGTAGACACACCAGAGGGTGTAGACAGAATGAGAAGGACCTGCAGAAACTTGAAGAATGGTCAGGGGTTTGGAAGTTGAAATTCAATGCAAAGAAGTGCAAGATAATGCATATGGGGCACAAAAACCCTGGCACAATATATCAGTTGGGGGTGTGAGGATATAGCATGCACCAAGCAGGAAAGGGATCTTGGGGTTATCATCTCTGATGACCTCAAGGTAGGGAAACAGTGTGACAAGGCAGCAGGTAAAGCAAATAGGATGCTGGGATGCATAGGCAGGGGCATCACCTGCAGGAAAAGGGAGGTCATAATTCCACTATACAAGACACTAGTGAGGCCCCACCTGAAGTACAGTGTACAGTTCTGGAGACCTTACGTACGTAAGGACATAGACAGGGTAGAGAAGGTTCAGAGGAGGGCAACAAAGATGGTACATGGATTGCATCACAAGTCCTAAGAGGACTGGTTGCAGGAACTGAATATGCATTCCCTGGAGGAGAGGAGGGAGAGAAGGGATATGATAGAGACATACAAGTATCTTACAGGGAGGAACAGGGTGCAGCAATACACTATTTTTAAACAAAAAAGGTGTTCCAGAACTAGAGGGCATGGGATGAAGTTGGAGGGAGGACAATTCAGAGGAAACGTGAGGAAGAATTTCTTCACAGAACGGGTGGTGGACAAGTGGAACGCACTGCTAGAGGAAGTGGTGGGGGCTGAAACAATCACGGGATTTAAGAATGCATGGGATAGACATAAAGGAATTCTGGAGATCAGGGGTAAGGGGCAAGAGACTTCTAGGAAAACATAAACTGAAGTTACAAGCTTAAATGGGCAGACTGTGTTGGCCACAGGCCCTTATCTGCCGACACTGTCTATGTATCTATGTATACTGAATTGCACGTAATTTTGAATCTTGGCCTTACTAAACACCTTGGCAGAGGGTACTGGAAATTGAACACTTCTCCCCTTGCTGATCACAGAATTTCCCCAGATTGCTCCACTGTCCTGCATGCTAGGCTCTCTATAGCCATTTTTTATGATACTATTTTGGATTGGTGGTCTGCCACCAAACTGGACTTGCGCTCTTTTTTTAGGTATCATGGTAAATGCAAGGCAACGGACACTTATTTGCATTACTTTACTCTTAGGACACAACTTTATAAACTTCTTTCTTTGCAATCTACTTTAAAAATGTCCTTTCTCCCACAAATTCACTGTCTTAAAACCATACGAAAGCATTTTTGTATGACAGGGCTAAGTCTTTGATCACTGAACAACGTTTTGGGACATGGTTACAGAAAGGTTCTGTGGATGTTTGTAAATATAATCAGGAGTTTACTAATACTAAAATCATTGACAGTTTACGTAATGCTGATGGGGTCTTGTTGGATCAGAGTCCACATATTTTACAATTTGTTGAATCTTGTTTTGAATTCATTTTTACAGCAGCCCCTCATGCTTCCTTCGAGGGTTTTTTTTCTGATTTACCTCCTAAAGTTTTATCTGATGAAGATGTGGTTTTATTAACTAAACCTATTTCGATACCTGAGGTTGAATCTGCCATTCAAGTCCTTCTGCTGAATAAAGTTCCTGGTCATGATAGACTCAGTTCTGAATTTTATAAAACAATTCAGCTCTTACTGTCCAGGATCCTTACTGAATTGTTTAATGGATCTTGACTACTAACTGTATTTCCAGCGACTGGCTTCAGGCCTCTATGATTTTGTTATATAACAAGCATTTGTCAATGCCTGTCAACCCCCCTCCCCTCCTCACTGGATTCTACCCTCACATCTTGGTATACCCAATGCTGCACTTTTCACCCTTTCCCAACCTTCCTACATTCCTTCTCCCCCCTCCCTTCGTCCCTCTCCCTATGACTCTGGCACTTCTTATCTGTTGTCTATTTTCTCTGACAAATGCCGCTGGCTGCCTTGTTACAATGCTACTCTTGAATTGTATTAATCTGTACTCTGTTTGCAATGTCCACATTGTTGTAATGTCTGTCTTGATGTTCCCCATAATTTGTATTTCTCTGACGTGGAATCTTTGTAAAAGAGCCAAGGCTCAAAGGTATTTGTAATCCTAGACTTGATAAAAAAATTAAAAATGCCGAATGTTGTCGCGTTGGCATTGGTAGTGGCGGAGGTGGAGAGGCATAGCGCTGTGAGTTTGTTAATGTGTGCCAAAAGGTGATTTTGCACAGCGAGTATGCCACTGTGTGGCAGAGCTGTAGAAAATGCATTTTGAGCAGGCTGTGGAAAATGGCAGCTGGACTGTTGATAATGAGGTGTGCACAAAGGCCAGTGGTGAAAGTGTGGCATGAAAATATTGCAGACTGACAAAGTTACAAGGGTGCATGTAAACTGCGCAATGCATGCTTGCAACGCAGTCATTGTCTGGACTTTCGCCACCAAATTTTCAATGTAGGCATTTTAGGACCTCTGCTGATGAATAGTGTTACTGTCATTTCCTGAAAGTGTCCCGAAAAGTGATTTTGCACAGTGGCCGTGCAATTCTGTACTGGTCATGTGAAAACACATTTCAGCCAGCTGTACTGTTTATGAGGAGGTATGGCAAAATGGCAATGATGAACAGCTGGAGTGAAAGTATTACAAATTCACAAAGTCACTAGCGTGCGTGCAAACTGCGCAATGCGCGCTCGTAAAACACTCATTTTGTTGACTTTCATCCCCTAAATTTTCAACATAGGCATTTTAAGACATCTGCTAATGAACAGTGTAACTGCCATTTTCATAATGTGTCTCGGACACAAGCTTTCCACAGTGACCGTGCTATTGTGTGCCAGAACTGTGAAAACAGATTTTGGTCAGGATGTGAAAAATGACAGCTGTACTGTTCATTAGGAGGTGTAGAACAATGGCACTGTTGAAAATGTGGAGTGAAAATAAAAGTTTGCAAACTTACGAGCATGCGTGCAAACTGCGCAATGTATGCTCATAACACAGTCATTTATGGAGTATTGTCACCAAATTTTCAACACAGGCATTTTAGGACCTCTGCTCATGAACAGTGTCACTGTCATTTTTGTAATGTGTCCCGAACAGTGATTTTGCATAGCAACCGTGCTATTCTGTGCCGGAAGTGCGAAAACACATTCCGGGCAGAAAGTGAAAAATGGCAGCTATACAGTTCACAAAAAGGTGTGGTAAAATGCCAATGTTGAGAATGTGGCATGAAAATTTTACAAACGCGCTAACTTATGAGCATACATTGCGCAGTTGCTACGCACACTCGTAAAACAGTCATTTTTTGGATTTTTCCCAGCAAACTTGCAATATAGGCTTTTTGAGAGCCCCTCTCATGAACAGTGGCACTGTCATTCCATTACTTGGTCCTGAAACATGATTCTGCGCAGTGACTGTGAAATCACCTATCAGGACCGAATAACACAATGACAGTGCAAGAATTTATGAGAAGGGGTCCCAAAAACCCCAGGTTGAAAATTTTGGGCCAAAATTCACAAAAATGCCCGAGATATACATTAAAGTTGAAAAAACCCTATTCATTCCATTATACAGCTTACCGGCATTTCTTCAGTTCGCGGTCAGCTTTGAAGAGTGCAGACGTGTTCCCGGTCCACAGAAGATTGCTGCGCCAGACTCCACAGGTAAGTATGGGGTGGGGGGGGAGGGGAGGCAGGTGAACAGTGGGTGGGTGCGGTGGGGAGGGGGCATCGAGACTATGAAGGACAGTTTTCATTTTATAGGAAAAATGAAAACACATGATGAGTTTTTTTTTTTTTGCAGGGATTTGCACGCTGGGGTGGTCTCCCAGCATACCACCTAACTGTTTGGGGGGGTGTCTGTAGCCGATGGGGGATTGGGCACCCTCATCAGCACACAACATGGGGGGAGGAGGAAGTAATGCCGATGGGGATTGGGTACCCCCGTCAGCACACAAAGAAAGGGGGGCGTGAGCCGAGGGAGATTGGGCACCACCCTCAGCATTCAACAATTGGGGTGGTTATGCTGATGGGGAGTGGGCTTCCCCATCAGCACACAAAGAAAGTGGGGGGTTAACCGACAGGGGGATTGGGCACCCCAGAAGTTGGCAGTAGTTAGGTGGCCACCCACTCGTCGACCATGCACATAATGGCGGTGAGCACAGCAAGAAAAGGACTGCTGTGTATGACAAGCTTTACTCAGATTGCAGTGGACCTTTTCTTAGATGTGCTCACCACATTATGTATGCATGGTGTGGTGCTGGCATGCAGGCTGATTGGGGAATGTGGGACGCACCTACTGGTGCGTGCCCTGCATTCGCCCAACAGTGACCCCGCCTCCAAAGCTGCACTATCCCACGATGTTGGCTGCACAAGCTCGCCAACATAAAAAATAAAAAACTAGTTTATCTTTTAAGCTCTTTGCTTTGGAAAAAGCAATTCTTTGAACTTCCACCTAATTCCTGAGATAAGGTGGGATCATTAAGGAGCATGGGCCAAAATGTTCTCACAATTGCCCCAATTTCACCAGCTTGACTGCTGTATTGGGTCACAAATGTGACTGGAACATTTGCCCCTCTCTCCACTGTCTTTTTATTTTTTGGTTTGAGCAAATTCTCCCTTAACTGCAATTTAGCTTTTTCTTTTGCACTCAGCAAAATCTCTTTTTTGTTGCCTCTAGCCTCAAATCTTTTCATCATTTCATCTGTTTGTATTTCAAAGTCTTCATTTCTCAAGTAATTTCTCCTAAGCCTTAAAAACTGGCCATACGGAATGGAGTTTACTAGTGACCTTGGATGGGAACTGTCAGCTCTAAGCAAACTGTTAGTTGCTGTTTCCTTCCTGAATGTTTTGGTTTGGATTTTATTATTACCATCATTGAACAAAGTTACATCAAGAAAGTTAATTTCTTTCCTGCTGTAGCTAATGGTGAACTTCAGATTTTTGTTATTTTTCTCATTCAACCAATTCATGAATAATCCAGTTCCTTCTTCTGGGCCTAGCCATGCACACAGTATATCATCGATAAAGTGATCCCATCTCTTGATAATCTTTAGGTATGGATTTATAGATTCTTTAAAGACAGAGGTTTGCTCCCAGTAGCCCAGAAAAAGATTTGCATAACTGGGGGCCATTGCTGCCCCATTGCAGGTACCTTCTAACTGTAAGTAACATTCACCACTAAATTCAAAATAATTACGTGTCAAAACAAAATCAAGTGCTGTTAATATGAATTCAGTGGGCGAAGTCCTGATATTTAGGATTGTTCTTCAACAAATATGAACCAGCTTGTGTACCATCTTCATGCCTTTTACTAGTATACAATGATTCCACATCAGTGCATAACCAGTCATTTTCTGGTTCCCATTCAAGATTTTGCATTTTGTCTAGGACGTCCATAGTGTCCCTGAGATATGATTTAACGTCATTAAGACATTTTGTAAGAAAATAAATCAATAAACTGATTTAAATTGTCTGTTAAAGATCCAATCCCCTGAGACAATAAGACATCCTAATGGGTTTTGTGGATCTTTGTAAATCTTTGGAAGGGTATAGAGTGTAGACAAAGTGGGTGTATCATTGAAAATACATTTTATCTCATCTTCATTTATTTGACCAGATTGTTTACCCCATTCTAAGAGTCTTAGAAGGTCTTTGTTATATGAGTCAGTGGGATCTTTGGACAATTTCTTATACACTGTAGCATTATTAATTATGTTCATAACATTCATTTCATAATCAGTATTGTTCATTACTACAATGTTTCCCCCTTTATCTGCCTGTTTTATGGCAATTGGATATTCAGATAATTCTTTTAGGGCTTTTCTTTCAGACATTGTCAAATTTCCTCTTTTTTGAACTTTTTCAAAACTGAATCAACCTCCCTTAATACCATTGACTCACAATTTTTAGCTACAAAATTGTTACTGTAAGGGCAAAAACTGGGAAGGTACCCTGAAACAATTTTTCCTTTCTATGTTCACATAATCATTGTTCTGTCCTTCTATTTCATCAGTCTCATGACTCATTGCTGATGTTAATAAACTTTCCAAAGCTAAAATGTCACATTCTGTCTCGCTTTCTGCTATATCCATTGTGACATTATCAATATCCACAGTGAAATCCTCTAAGTCCAATAATAAATTAATCATTTTATGGTCCACTTTATTTGTCATTTCTACATTATATATACCCTCCAAAAGTGTAGCCTTGCTCAGTATGCTTTCTGCTACTTTCTGATTCAGAATTAAAACATTAACACGTCCTGAATTTGTATGATTTTCCATCTGTAGATTTTCATGGTACCAAAATCACTAACTGGAATCCTCAGTGCATAGGTAAAAAGATTTTTCAATGTGGCCTTCAATTTTCCCATAGTCTCTCTAGGCGAGGCCTTCAACCCAAAGATACACAGTTGAGAAGGCTGGTTTACAACTGGTGAACTATATTTTTTGACAACCTTGTATTTATGTATTCAAGTGAACAGCCAAATCTTGTCAAACCCTTGGGGGTAATCCAGATTTGGTTGGCAATACCAGAAAGCAAGTACTTGCAATTGGCACAGGAGCAGGCTGAAATCAGGCTCCAAACCATATTTTGTAGACAGTCCCATGCTCTGTATTTTTCTCCAAATTATCTGTCCAAAGTGAAACAGACTCCCCTTGTTGATCGCATTGGGAACTCTATCTTGGAAGCATTTATTGCAGCTTGCTCGGAAGTCGGTTAAGATAAAGCATGGCTCCAGGGTAACTTCATGTTCATCAGCAATGTCCTAGTGGTCCTGAAACAGATGTGTATAGCATTCCTGAGATTTTGAGTGAGCAGCACAGTAAAATGTAAAATCCCAAACAGTGGGGTGAAGCGTCCTTCAAGGGTCCATAAGACCCAACTGGTCAAGAAATTCCAGTAGAGCCCTCTGGGCTGGAGATAACCCCATTTTTATTCAATATGTCCGGCCCATATCATTTACCTGAACTAAATTCCAATCACCTCCCAATATTATTGTCAAGTGACAAAATGGAGCCAGGGCTATAGCTAAGGATGGTAAAAAGCTAGAAGTGTCATGATTTGGTTCATAAACTGAGCCTAGCAAAATCTCCCAGTTTCCTACTGTACCATGGACTAACACAAAATATTCCTCTGGGTCTTTGGTTTCATCCTGTAAAGTAAAAGGGGTTGTTTTAGAAAATATTATTGCAGCGCCTCTTTGATGAGAACTATTGCCCACCCCAAATGCTTGACCAACCCAGGATTTTAGAAGGTGATTCATTTAACTTTCCTGCAGGGTGTCTCCTGAAGAAAAGCCACATGGTGTTGGAATTTATGTAAGCGACATCAAATTGCATATTTGTTTCTATCATACCTCCACCTTCATGTTCCATGCAACAAAATTCACAGGTTTGGCCATAATATATTATTGAATTGAAAGATGGAGAAAAACAACGTTTTCAGAGGTGGTGCACAAAACCTGACTACCCTCCCACCCCACACCTAGAAGACAACAGAAAGGAAAAAAAAAAAAAAGCAAACATAGTTAATAATTAAATTTACGATTATAACTACTTACACCTTCCTTTTCAATATAACTAGGCCTTTAGCCTTCTTCAAAAAGAATAAAGACCATGAGCAGGGTCGAGTGAGCTCCTGCCCAGGTTGATTACTGTAATAAGGGAAATACTCTCCTATCACCCCAATTTAATAATGTGAATATAAGATTACCCAGATGTCAACAGATTTACCTGGCATCTCCAAACATAGTTTAATAACAACATCAAGACTAGAACTGTAGTAACAACGGTGTATAGTAAAAGGAATGTTGTTAAAAAGTAGCTTGATATCTAAAGAATAAAAGAGGAATGAGCCTGGAGAAGTATGCCAACCAGATTGATCGAGTAAAGGGACAGCTGCAGCTTTAAAATAATGTTTACTAAATATGTCTCTCAATCATAACAAATTTAACCGTAAAATGTAGCTTGTAAGACCACTAGAATGAACCATAAGATCGGTAAGTGCATGTTCCTGGACAGGCTCCTTGCAAGCTCACCTGACAGGATTACCGATGTCTTGGTACTACCAGATTCGCTAAGCGACCACTCCCCTATCACCTGTCTGCAGTCCAATAAATTCAGAAAAGCACCATCTGTCTTTGTGAACAGCAGAATTCTCAGGAAAGGGCAGCTCTCAGCTTTCAAGGAGGTGCTTTCTCAGATTGATTGGTCTCCCCTAAAGGTATTGCATGACCTTGACATAACACTTCAGTACTTTATTGATAACTTTAACAGCACTTGTGACGGATCTGATCTGTTCAAAAAAAAAGAAAAGCACATGGCCATAACAATGGGTGGATTACTAGTGACCTTCTAGATCACATGAGGACAAGGGGCAACCTTTGGTATCAAGCCAGGGCCTCTGGTAAGCCCAGTGACCTTCAAAGATACAGGGCAGCCAGAAACAAATGTACACATCTCATCAGGAATGCTAAGCCTAATTTCTACAAGTATCAATTGGAAAGAACCTGGGGTGATGGGAGGTGGTTTTGGGACAATATAAAGACACTCACAGGGAAGAACACAGCCATCACTGCTAAACATTAATGACACAAATACCATGTGCTCCCACATCATTGCCGAAGATTTCAACTCCACCTTCACGGAGCTTAGCTCTGTTCTACCAGCTGAATACCTCAAGCCTATCAAAGCTGGCAATAGATGCCCACCTGACATCTGCTCACATCCTCAATTTTACTTCAAGAGAGTCACTGTCAAAGAAGCACTGGGTTATGCTAAAAAGGTCCTGGGGAAAACCAGAATGGGGTCTGACAACGTTGACATGAAACTGCTGGTGCTGGCAAACAATGAAGTCATCACTCCCATCACTATGATTTTTTAATAAATCCCTCCAGCTCCCCAAATTCCCTTCTTGGAAACAAGCGCTTGAGACCCTGGTGCATAAGGGAGGTGATAGGTCACTGACCGCAGACTACAGGCCCATCTCTCTCCTCTCCCCCCTCTCTAAAGCACTGGAAAGGATTGTGGCAGACCAGTTTATTCACAAATACCAGCTGCAATGTCTCCCAGCAGCACTGCTTTAGGAAACTCCACAGCAAGGACACTGCACTGGTGGATTTCACTGAGTTTGTCCATAAGGCATTGGATGAGGGAAAACTGGCTGTGTCCATCTTCATTGACCTAACAAAGGCATTCAACAGTGTGCCACTCACTCCTCTTGTCTCAACTGCATGCCCTTGGTGTTTCCCCATTGCTGCTCTATGGTTCCTGGACTACCTAACCTCCCAGTCTCAAAGGGTCAAGACAGGTCACTCCGTATCTGCATCCAAGGAAGTCTCGCTAGGGGTGCCTCAAGGGTCCATCCTGGGTCCACTGCTCTTCAGCATGTTCCTGAATGACCTACCTGATGCCTGCACTAGCAAAGTCATTCTATACTATATCTAACATTAGGATAAGCTTTCAGGGTTACTGCCTTCGTTGTTGACTGATTGTTTCTGCTCTTACCTCCTTGTTCTTTCATCCGTGGTTCTTCTTTTTCAGCAGGGGAAGGGCCCAGTCACCCACCCCCATCCCCACACTACACTCCTTTTATAGGGTACCACAGTTGTGATATTTCCTGTGGCAAAGCAGGAAGGGGCGGATCAGTGGGGCATCCACAAGGTGAGATCATTTACAGGGACACTAGTAATTTAACTTGTTATAACAAGTTATACAAAAGAAAACACAAAATCAAACCATTACTTGCATTTTCTTCCTTCTAACTACTCTGACCAGGTTATAAACCCAGCAACTTATCTGGAATGGAAATCATTAACTCCAGGTACTGCGGAACACTTTTCAGAAGGACAGTCTTACAGGATTTAGGACACTGTCCTACATGCTGGGCCATTGGAGATCTTAGGGCTCAGCTCTGGGCTGCATGGGCAGAGAATGTGCACCTCAAATTTCATATTCAGGAGGAAATGCATTATAAGAACCACCCACCATTTCCCCAACATTTAATAGAAGAACCTCGACTGCAGAGGGTAGTTGGTCTGGGAGGTTGGCAGGTGGCTAGGAGGGGTAAATTGGGTGCCCCATCACTCGGTGCTCTCCAACATATTACCTCCAAAAACCATATAAACACTTCAAACAGGTATGTGCCTCTATCTCCGATATCAA
This sequence comes from Neoceratodus forsteri, assembly GCA_016271365.2. Classification (NCBI taxonomy): domain Eukaryota; kingdom Metazoa; phylum Chordata; order Ceratodontiformes; family Ceratodontidae; genus Neoceratodus; species Neoceratodus forsteri. The sequence continues at coordinate 8,441,943 of CM028129.1, forward strand.
AGGGGCAGAGGACACTGCAGAGCGGGATACTGCAGTACAGGAGCTAGCACAACAAAACTCGCCCAAATCAGGGACCAAAACAAAAAAAGCAAAAAGGAAACCCAAAAATCTTCTGACCATAGGAGATTCCATGATTCAGGGAGCTGATACTTATCTCCAGTCAGGGGTAAAGGTCAGATGTCTCCCAGGTACATCAGCATGGGGATACACTACCACATTGCTAAAATTGTTCGCAAAGCAGGAGAAAACATTGACGTCCTGGTACACATAGGGACTAATGATCTTGCCAGCCAGTCAGTTGTGGAGATCAAGGAACACCTGACCAGGCCGGGTGACAAACTATCATCCATTTCACCCAGCATCTCCTTCTGTGAGATCCTGCTAGTCTGGGATAGGGGGGCAGATGGACGGAAGGTCAGAGAAGGGGAGATGGGTAGCTAAACATGTGGCTCAAGGGCTGGTGCCAGGAAAAAGGACACAGATTTGTAGGAACTGGCAACAGTTCTGGGAGTGAACGTTTTTAGAATTTGATGGCCTACATCTGACTAAGGAGGGAGTCGGTGCATTGGGGCAGAAGTTTGACATCTTTGCAGAATATTTAAACTAGCAAATGAGGAGAGGGGTGCAGCACCCCATACGTCAAATGGGAAGAACACCCATCCCCCCCCTCAGCTAGTGGTCAATCAAGGACTCAGCATGTTTGCAGTTCATTTGCATCACCAGGTAAGGAAAAAGGTCCTTCTCCCTATATGACACACAGGGGAAATGCCAGACCTCACCCAACAACTAACACACTGAAATCTGGCTAATGCAACATCATGTACACAAATGCTCACAGCCTGGGAAATAAGATCCTGACCTGCAGGCAATAATGTCAGAGGCTAGACTGACATTGTAGCAACTAGTGAGACATGGTTTACCAGTAACCACACTTGGGAGACTTCAGTACCTGGGTCGACTGTCTAGAAGAGACCGAGGCAAAAAGGGGGTGGAGGGCCTTGTATGTCAATGAAAATATCAAAGCTACAGAAATTCAGAATACAAATAAGGAGCCAGAAGAACTGTGGGTCACCCTGGAAACAGGAAATGGGACAGCCATAAGAACTGGGGTTGTCTACAGGCCCCAGACCAGGGGGAGGACATAGACACATTACTGTTAGAAGATATACAAAACATGACAGCTAAAGGGGAGGTTCTGATAATGGGAGACTTCAACATGCCAGATACAGATTGATCAATACCAGCAGGAACATCTGCCAGAACTAGACACACAGTGGATTCCCTGCAGAGGAAGGGCCTCAAACAACAGGTACAACAACCCACAAGAGACAGGGCTATCCTAGATATAGTACTGAATAACAGAGAAGGGATCACATATCTCCATGTAGAAGGTCACCTGGAAGCTAGTGACCATCACATGGTATGGTTCAATTTGGCCACTACAACTAAATCATCCCATTCCAAGGCAAAAATGTGGGACTTCAGAGGAGCTGACTTTGATAAGATGGCCAACAGAGTTAAGCTAGCCCTGGAAAAAAGAAACACAGGTGAGGGCTACAGGCAAAGTGGGCAAGCATTAAGAATGCAATACTTGAAGCAACATCCCATTGTGATAGAGAGAAAAGGAAGTGCAAAGAAGAAGGAAACCACTTTGGTTCTCAAATACAGTAGTAGAAAAGGTCAGAGAAAAAAGGCTGGGCTTCAGGAAATATAAGGGAACACAACGGGATGAAGACAGGGAGGCTTACCAAACTGCCCTAAGGGAAGCAGGGAAGGCAGCAAGGCAGGCAAAGTTCCAAATTGAGGAAACACCAGCAAGAACAGTAAAAAAAGGTGACAAGACTTTCTATAGATATATTAGAGAAAGGAGAAAGTCCACAGGGGGTGTTGCTAAGCTCAAAGGAGAAAAGAGGGCATGTGAGGAGGAGGACCCTGTAAAAGCATCTATTCTAAATAGATACTTTTGCTCAGTATTTACTGAAGAGAAGGTAGGGCACGGCCCACAACTCAGCACCATGGACACAGGGGGGAAGGAGGTGAGCACTACTCCCTTCACAAAAGAAAGGGTCCTACAAGAGCTCGCTAAGCTCAGGGTGGACAAGGCAATGGGACCTGATGGCATACATCCCAGGGTACTTAAGGAGCTGGCGTGAACTAGCAGAGCCATTAGCAGAACTGTTTAGTGGGTCTCTGAGCACAGGAGATGTCCCAGAAGACTGAAGAAGGTCTCATGTGATCCCACCCACAAGAGTGGTAGCAGGGAGAAGGCGGGAACTACAGACCAGTCAGTCTACCTCAGTAGTGGGCAAGATTATGAGGCACCCTTAAGGAAAGGATAGTGCAACACCTGGAATCCATAGGGGCACAGGATCCAAGACAGCATGGATTTACAAAAGGAAGGTCCTATCAAACTAATCTCATAGATTTCTTTGACTGGGTAACTAGAGTGGTGGACCAAGGGGGAGCAGTTGATGTCACCTACCTTGACTTCAGCAAAGCTTTCGACACTGTTCCACATAGAAGATTGATAAATGAGCTGGGTAGGCTCAGGGTGGGCCAGAAGTTGGTCAACTGGGTGGCAAACTGGTTGATGGGCAGAAAACAGAGAGTGGTGGTAAATAGTATACATTCAGAAGAGATGCAAGTCACAAGTGGGGTATCTCAGGGATCAGTCCTGGGGCCAGTCCTCTTCAGTATCTTCATTAGTGACATTGCAGATTGACTGGAGGGTAAGGCTTGTCTGTTTGCAGATGACACCAAGATCTGCAACAGAGTAGATGATCCAGATGGGGTGGGAAGAATGAGAAGAGATTTGGATAAACTAGCAAAATGGTCAGAAGAGTGGCAACTGGGATTTAATGCAAAGAAGTGCAAGATCATGCACATAGGGAAGAGAAACCCTGAAGCCACCTATAGGCTGGAAGGGGAGTTGTTGGCAGTCACAAAGGAAGAAAGAGACTTGGGTATCATCATCACTGATGACCTGAAATCATCCAAACAGACCTCTAAAGCAGTAGGTAAGGCTAGGGGGATGTTAGGGTGTATTAGTAGGGGTATCACAAGTCATAAGAGGGAGGTAATAATCTCTCTTTACAAGACACTGGTTAGGCCCCATCTTGAGTACTGCGTGCAGTACTGGAGACCACACCTTCACAAGGACATTAACCAAATTGAAGGCAGTCCAGAGAAGAGCAACCAAAATGGTGCAGGGACTGCATTAGAAGACATATAAGGACAGATTAACAGAGCTCAATATGTATACCTTAGAGCAGAGGAGGGAGGGAGAGAGGTGATATGATCAAAACATTCAAACACCTTAAGGGCATTAACAAGGTGAAAGAGTCTAACATGTTTCAATATAAGAAAAATAGCAGGACAAGAGGACACAGCATGGGATTAGAGGGAGGCCAATTAAGGGGTAATATGAGGAAGTTATTTTTCACAGAAAGGGTAGTGGATGCATGGAACAGCCTACCTCAGGAAGTGGTGGCTATGAATACAGTGCAGGGCTTCAAACAGGCATGGGATAGGCATAAGGGAGCTATACAGATGAGTATGAATAGATAGACCATTGACAGAGCAAAGGCTGATGGCACATTTATAAGCTAGAAAAAGAAATGGGCAGACTGGATGGGCCTTACGGTCCTTATCTGCCATCAACTTCTATGTTTCTATGATGCTGTCCTACTTAGCTATCACTCTCGCATAGAGCACCTACAGGCTGAGCTACAATCATCTTCCAGCAACTGGAGACCTAGTTCTACTCCCAAAGGTTGCTACTAAACTACAAAAAACAAGACAATGCTCCTCTCTAGCCCCCAACTAAAAAGGAGATGCCCAGAACTAACAATCACAAATCACCTGACTGCCCCACTGGAACAGGTTCACTCCTTCAAGTACCTGGGCGTCATTGTGGATGATACCCTCTCGTATGTTCAGCACATGACATGGTGGTGAAAGCTGTGAACACTAAATTAAGGATCCTGATTAGGCACAAGAAAAGCCTAACAGCTGAAGCCATCCTGCTCTCAGTCTCCAGCTCTGTCATCTCCCTGGTCGACTACCGGCTGGTGGTTTATGGTGATGCCACTGATACGGCCCTCAAAAGAGTTGCCACTGCCCTTAACAAGGCTTGCAGACTATTGCTTAATGCTGACTGCTTCATGCACACTTGTACCCTGTATGGTCTGGCCCACATACTACCACTTCAATCCAGAATCAGATGCCAAACTTGCCTCCTAGGGAGAAAGGCCATGCTCTCCCCTAACCCCTACCTGCATTGCAGACCTGGTAAAGGAAACACACTCCAAATACAACACAGGAAGAACAGTGACAACACATTTTGATGTCCCATTTCGTAGAACTTCCCTAAGACAAAGATCCTTCATGTATCGAGCTCCACTATGGCTAAATGAGATCCCTGCTGCAGCTCTTAATACAACAAATGTTCGGTCCTTTGAAAGAGAACTGAACCAATACCTGCTGAACTCAAACGCCTGTGACTGCCTTACCTAAATCCATATCTTCAACCTGGATACCCCTCTTAACTCATTGCCTCCTAGAATATGCCTCTAGGTGGCAGCAAATGTACTGCAGTGTGTCCCAGAATGACTACAGAATTCACCTACAGACTTCCTGTGTGCCCTAGTAACATCTGGAGACATCACTCATGTTTTAATGTTACTTGCCAGCCAGAATTGATTAGGAATGACTGCATAGCACCATTAGGGAAGGCAATGTTGTGCCTAACAACTTTGCCACTGACACTTTGTGAGTATCATGTTCACTTTAAGAGTTATTCACATTTGTTTATGACATGGTGTGTATGGCAGACATTTTGTCCATCATGAATCACCTAAGCACTTTGACGAAAACACACATTCTGGGTATCTCAGCAAGTATAAAACAAAAAACAAATTGAGCACAGTTTTGTTTTGATTGCATAGCACCATTGGAAAGGCAATTTTGTATGGAACAACTTTGCCACTGATATGTTGTGTGTATCATGTATACTTTAGGAGTTATATGCATTTGTTTAGTGTCTGGTACGATCTCCCGACTTTCTATTTACCGACAGTCAGTAGCCCGCAATTACGTTCCCGACTAGTACTGTCTCCCGACGTAGTTTTTACCGCTTGTTCATTTTCCTGACCAAACAACCAAATGAACAAGTTGAAAGCAAGTGTCTGCTCCAAAAAGTTAACTGTAAACAGGTGTTCTGCTGTTTAAAGTTCTGTGCTTTGCTTTGTGCTGAAAACCTGACACACAACAAAATGAATAAACACCACTTTTGATTCTCTTTATCTATCGTGTGAATCATTAAATGGCAAACCATTTCCTTCTGTTCCCTGGTTCTCTGTCTTATCTGTCACAGTCACAGTCACTAGTCACTAACCTTCAGCCGAAGGAACATGGAGATCGCCCCTGTCACCATGGAAATGCTCGGCACAGCCACGGATGATGCCATTTCTACAGGAAAACTGTCAATGCACATCCAATTATTTGTAAGATATGTCAGCTGTCAGCCTCTGAAAACACCACTATGGTCTGTAATGACAACTTCTATGGTTCAGTCCTGCAAAACTGTTCCCTGTCAAAGGGGCAGCGACATGCTGTGCATTAAGGAATACATCTGTGTGAAAGAGAGGAACCGGGGGGGGTATTTATTACTGGTGCTGCCAGAAACTTAAGTCTGGATGCAATGACAGGGCAAGCACAGTCAAGACTGGGGGAGAACATCAGCTGCGAAGCGAGAACGAACATACACATTCACCAGATGCTAATGATGGGCCAGTTTCAGAGGCAGTTGCTGCAGTAAAACAGCGTGCAGTGACAACAAATGATTGCCCTGCTCAAATAATTCAAACTGAATGTGCCAATGTCACCAGTGAGGTACGGCATAATATGCCATCTCACCACGCTCTACAGCAGGTAATCAAGAGAGCCAGGAGAGAAAATATGTCCCCAGAGCCATGATCACTGGATGATCTTTCTGTGCCTGACTTGATGAAATATTTAAATGGTGAGCTATTTTTTAGTTAAAGACTCTGTCTGTAGTGAATATAAAATCTTACTTTTCACTACCAGAGTACACATGCTTAAGCTTTCTGCAGCACAACTGTGGCTAATGGAGGGAACATTTCGAACTGTACCCTCCCTTTTCAGGCAACTGTATTCCTTTCATGCACCGGTTGGAGGTTCAGACACCAGCCAAGTTGTTCCTCTGGTGCATTAATGACCTTGAAATCTCAGGAATGCTATACACGTCTGTTTCAGGACCTCCAGGACATTGCTGATGAACATGAAGTTACCCTGGAGCCACGCTTTATCTTAACCGACTTCGAGCAAGCTGCAATAAATGCTTCCAAGATAGAGTTCCCAATGCGATCAACAAGGGGAGTCTATTTCACTTCAGACAGATAATTTGGAGAAAAATACAGAGCATGGGACTGTCTACAAAATACGGTTTGGAGCCTGATTTCAGCCTGCTCCTGTGCCAATTGCAAGCACTTGCTTTCCTGCCACCGGTCGATATTCCAGCAACATTTGCTGAATTCAAAAATGATTTGCCTGAATGCCGTTCCCAAATAACGGAATAGTTTGAAGAAAATTATGTTCTTGGCTGTGTGAGGAGGAGGATGCAGAATGACACAACCATCCGTAGCCCTCCTCTGTTGCCCCCTGAACTGTTCTCTGTTCACGACCAAACTGCTTTTGGATTGTCAAGAACACAAAATAATGTGGAGGCTTGGCACAGACAGCTGGCAGCATTGCTAGGAGCATCCCATGTTGGCATTGGAAGATTCGTGCAGGAGCTGAGACATGAACAACAGAACACTGAATGCACAACCGAGAAAATAGTGCGCGGTCTTCCCCAGTCCCCTCTTAAGAAAAAATATGCTGTGCGTGAAGAGAAAATTGGAAACATCATACGTGACAAAGATAATCATTCGTCCAAGGACTTTGTTTGTGGCATTTCCCACAACATGGTTTTATAAGGAATCAATAAAGTTGGTTTTTAACACAGTGTGACACAGTACCTAGCGGTCCAAAATATGCTTCTGTGTTGCAGCTGTCAGTGTTTGAAACACAGCTTTAATGTAGAAGCATAAGACAGGGCTAGCTAATATCTTCTGATCGACTTCAAGAATGGTAAGTCTTCTGCCTATGTCTGATTGACTAAAAGTTGCACTGCTGCTTTGAAACCGAGCGTTTCCATGGAGACTGTTGTGAGAGAGTGAGTCGGCATGAGTTTAAAGTTTAAACCCAGCGTCTGAAACTGCAGCCTGCAGTGAGTAGTTGAAAGCGAGCGTCAGTTCTGAAATTGTAAACAGGTGTTGTGCTGTTTAGTTTAAGTTCCCGTTAAGTTCTTCTGTGATTTGTAGTTTAAACTGCAGCATGAATCATGTACTGTCTGCAGTGAGTAGTTGTCTCATTCGGTAAGACAGACAGCGGGCATATGATAGATGCGGGCAGCTGGAGTCGGGAGATCATATGGATCCCTTTATTTATGGTATGGCGTGTATGGCTCAGATTCTTTCCGCGAACCTCTCCAACGTACCTTGAATAAAATGGGGAAAATGATGGTTAATACTACAGAAAATGCTGTTTTTTTACAAACAAATTATTAAACCTACATCTAATGTCTGAATGCTTAATTTGGTGTTGATATGTTACATATTTCCCAATAAAAAAAGGCTTGTGGTGCATTTTTTAAATGAAAAAAAAATTTTTGTTTGTTGTTTTAACCAGCATAGAAAAAAACTAAATTATCTCCTATTACACGCATACCACCGTCGCAAAGGTAATTTTATGCTGAACAATTTTGACACTCATACTTTGTGTCTAGCACTTACGGTTTTTGTGCTATTAGCATTTGTTTGCGGCATGCTGAATATGGCTTGATTTTGCTTAGAAAGGCCCAGGATTCACTGATAACAGTGTACAGGAGACAAGTGCTGCAACTTCAGAGAGTTCCAGTGGAGGCAATGAGTTAAACACCTTTGACTCCCTTACCTGAGTCCATATCCTCAACCTGGATACTTCCTTGTCTGTCCGAGCTTTTCTCTTGTCTTACCTACCCTGGACCCTCACCTGCCATCCCTTGCCACCCCCCCAGCTCCCTCCAACTCTCTCCCCTCCATACTCCCAAAGACCTCCCTTCCACCCACCTCTCCCCGAAATATTCTCCTCCCAACTTCTCTCTTTCTCCCTCTCTCTCTCCTTTCTTCTCTAATCACCCATCATCTGCACTCCCCCCCTTCCTTTCTCCTACCCTTTCCAGTACTCTACCTTGACAGGCCCACCTGGGGCAGTTATACCATACGTTGCTAATTGGGAATCTCCTTCCGCGGTTTAATTTCAGCTGTCTAGATTACTCAAATGTATTATTTATCTATGTTCTGTATTACATAGCAGTCTTATGTTTTGTGTTAACTGTCAAGTTTTTATGTCATGTCTCTGCTGTTTTACATCCTGACATGGAACCTTTGTAAAAGAGTGTATACTCAAAGGCTGTGTCCAAATTACCAAATAAATAAATAAAACTTAAAAAAAATTATGCCGCAGTCAATTAGCAGATCATCCAGCACTGCATCTCAACTGGAAGATTACTATGAGCTAAAATAGCTGGAAAGTATACAAAAGAGAAGCGATGCCATTGCAAAACTTTCTTTTAGAATTCATATCCCCGAAACTAATTTATATTCAAAAGGATGCAAGCAGTCCGTGAAGAACAAAATGTAGCTCTTGTCTTGCAGAACAAATCTTCACCTTATGATAACTCCAGGTAGATCCTATTAGTGCCACATTGGTCTAAAAGAAAAAACTGCTTGATACCTTTAGTAAATATCCACATCATGAGGCTGAGCACAGCAGGTACAGTACAGGGAGCTTTGCAAATGCCAAATCGTCAGCTTACTGGTAATGAAAGAGCTTAAAAGAAACCAGTCGGGGAAACGAAGTTGTGTAAGTACAGAAAATGCCACAGCTTGATATGACTCAAGGTCCCACTAGTGGGTCAAGGAACACTATTAAAATAGAACAATGCAGAGTCCTTTGAGACTGACAGCAAAAAAAATTCCCTAATACAATATAATTGGACAAACGAGTATAACCAAAAGTCTTAGCCCACATGAAACCCGCAATTTGTAAACTGAATGGGTAAACAATCCAATCTATTATTACACACAGGCAGCCTGGTTGGTTTTGTGTTAAAGAACCTTTTCAGCAGTAAAGATGCACATCTACAGAGGGCACTTACATATTAAGAAAGTCCCGCTCATCCAGCAGTGTTCCGAAAAAGGTCTGCGAAAAGCTTAGAGCGCTCTTTACTGGCTTGCTGTGCCAATTCATAGTGACGACAACCAGCATCTGTAGTTATCTCAAGATGGGCTGGGTGGAGCAGCCAATGTTTAATGTGTGCTGCCCATAATTTAATTAACAATGGGTGATATGCTGCTCTGGTCTGCCGGGCCTTCAGCATCAAGTCTGGTACAATACAAATCCTTTGGCTTGCTGATTGAATTGTCTCCAGCCCCCTTGCCATTTTCAAAATATGTTCCTGGTATAGGAAGTTGAGCAATTTGAAAAATAAGTGGTCCGGGGGGGGGGGCCTGGGAGGTGGTTTAGACCTCAAGGTTCAGTGGGCTCTTTCAATAACATAACTGGGGCCATTTGGAGAAGGGCCCATCACTTTTTAACAGAATTGTTACTAACATACTAAAATGCCAGCAGAATAGGCCTAACGGTCTTTCATGTCTGCTCGTTTGGTCAGCCCCCACCCTGGGTGCTGACCTTGCTGTCCCCCTCACCTTCTCTGGCTTCTCCCTTCCCAGTTCCGGATATTCTTGCTGCATTGGATTTTGCTTCCAGAACCCTTCCCCTGTACCTGTCTCACCCTTCTTGAACCCTCCACTGTCTCTGCCTCCACCAGCCCCCTAGGCAGTGCATTCCATGGCTCCACCACCCTCTCAGTGAAGTAGCACCTCCTCCTTTCTCCCCTGAATCTTCCCCCTCAGCTTCCACCCATGCCTCTAGTGGCCCCTTCTCCTTCCTTCAAGCACCCTGACTGTTCCTCCCTATTTACCCTCTTCATGTACCTGAAGACCTCTATCATGTCCCTCCGGTCCTCTCTCTTCCAATGTGTACATATTTAGCTCTTCGAGCCTCTCTTCATAGATTCTGTCCCCCAAGCCCCAAATCATTTTGGTTGCCCTCCTCTGGACCCTCTCCAGGAGGTTAATGTCCCTCTTTAAATGTGGCCTCCAAAACTGCACGGCAGTACTCAAGGTGCGGCCTCACCAAGCAGTTATACAGAGGGAGTATCACTTCCCTCCTTCTGGAGGTGATCCCCCTAGCGATGCATCCCAGCATCCTGTTGGCCTTGGCTGCTGCCCCCCTACAAGTCTCAGAGTTGTTCATCTTGACATCCACCACCACCCCCAGGTCCCTCTCAGCCATCGAGACTTGTAGCAATTGTTGCACAAAGTCCAGCACGTTTGACCCCTCTTCACCCTCAGGCAGACCTATTAACACCAAGTTGTTTCTCCTCTTCCTACCCTCTAAATCATCTACCTTATTTTCTTGGGTGGAAATTGGGCACTTGATCTGTACCACTTCAGGATCAATTTTATTATGGCGATCCACCAGAGAGGATATTCTAGCTTCAGCATTGCAGACCCAAACAGATAATTCCTTTAGAGTGGGCTTGATTTCCTTCATTTCGTACACCAAGGAGAAAACATCTTTCTTTATTGCAGCCAGGCCCATATAAATTTGAAATGGTGACAAATCTTCCAGGATGGAGCGTTCCGATGGAGTCAGAGAAACACTTCAGTGGGGATGCTTGGCCTCCAGGGTAAGTGCCTGCTCATCTTCATCTGAAAACTCTGAGAGGTTCTGCTGCTCAGAGATGCCCATTTCCATTTTAGCCTCATCCATAGCAATCTCCAACACCATTAGTACCCACTAGGAAATAACGAAACACCTCCTTGTAGATTTTAAGGAGGTAAAAGTTATATTATTAATCGAACCAAACAGAGCTCTGAGTTCAAGTAGCTTACTCAACACCGGCATTATGTGACCTCATGATTACAGGTTTTAAACATGTTTGGGATGGTCATACAGGATTGCTGGTAGTCGGGGGTACAACCTAATACCAGTAATGCATGACAGAGCACAACTGTTAGTTGTAATAGGGCAGACTGGGTGGGCTGAAGGCCCTTATCTGCTGACAATTTCTATGTTTCTATGTTGTACTCTGCTTCACTGTTGTAACCCCCTAACAAAATCATCTCTAAATACACAACCAATTTTATTTTTGAGTGTAGTTCTACAGTTACTCATCAGTTTCTGGCAAAATTCACGGTCAGATAATTGTCTCTTTGCTTCTGAGATGTATTTTGAGGTATGCATAACGATGACTGCACCTACTTTTTCAGCTTGCTTTATTGTAATCATGGTATCCATTGAGTGGCTGCTTAATGCTGACTTTTCCTGTGTGGTACAATTATGAAGAGTCAGGTCATGTCTAGACAGCAGTTCATCCAGGTGTTTACATTTGTTTACTAATACTTGCATGGCTGTAAACACTGTAGGGCAATAAGTGGAATGTGGTCTAACCACAGGGGGAACCCTGCTTGGAGAAATTAGATGGAAGTGTTTGTATTGGTTGACTAGGGGCTTAGATTCAAGCATCACTGGCTGACTGGATGCTTGCCTTACAACAAGATTTATGCTGGCTAGAAGTTAGCTGTCCTGGTTTTTCAGTCTGGAAGCATGCAGTGGAGGCAACAAGGGGAGGATAGTGGTTGAGGATGCATGTTCTTCACATCTGGCTTTGCTTGCTTAAGAGTCTGGGTTTTTCAGTCTGGACGCACGCAGCTGGGGTGGTGGTAGCCAATGTTATTGTTGACAAATCTTGCATTTAATGATGTGTCCACTTATTTTCTATTTTGTTTGTGGCCATCTCATAGCAGAGTAGCAGTGTGTAACAGGATGTATGTCAGCACTAGTGTCACAACTTGAGGAAACATAAAATGGAGGAAACTGAAATTGAAACATTACAAAAAGGATTCAACTAATGAGGAGGAAGTGATGGACAGAACACATTTTTTACACTTCAGTTGTTCCTCATCAAGGAAGCAGTCCTCACAATCTTCAATCTCTCAGACCGGAGTTGTCCCCACATGGAAATTTTTTCTCCATATGTGCTTCATTGGTCTCAGTTGTAGGCAATTTGATGTTCTGGTTCATCCTCAACAGCACTGTCACCTTCATGTGGCAGGAACGCAGACATGATTGTGTTGCATGGAATGCACCCCACATTTATCTTAATAAATGTTAGCATGCCAACATTTCTAGGTGACTGATTTGGGTATGCCTATCTGATGGTGACACCAACACAGCGACATACCACGCTGTCAGTAAAATCAACTCTTTGCTGACAGGTCGCTGTGTTGGTGTACCTGAGACAGGGACACACTGTCTCCCAGTCCTTCATCCCCTACCCGAATCAACTCTGACTGGAATTGATAATCCAAAGCACAAGGGGTTGGGAGGCAGAGACCCCCACATGGGGTGTTTGGGAGCAAAGCCCTCTGATAGAAAAACAGTACCGGGAGACATATGGGATTTGTCAACTGCAACTTGTGGTCAATATAAATCCAGTCGCTGAGATGCCGGTTAACAAAAGTTTAGTCGAACTAGCATCATAGAACCACTGATTTGTATGCCTGTGTGACATACAATTGCCTCTGGAGCACTGAGTGTACACTCCACACTAACACGCGAGGTTAGACAGCTCCGGTGTTTGATGGCTACTGAGGTCAGTGTGGGCCAATCAGTAATCTTTATCCCCCAGTACTGCAAGGGCTCTTCCCTGACAGCAAAGTGTCTCATGTCTTCCATATATACATCCACCATAAGTTGTGTTGGAAGCAATCCTGCTGTCTCATCATCAGTCTCATCCTCCACCTTTTCCTTAACGTCTTCAATACCCCAAGGTACAACACATCCCAAAGTAATTTGTTGGATTTTATCCTGTACTGTGTATGTTTTATCAGCTTGTTCACCATGCAAGGTGGACGCAACACCCAGTCTCTGTTGAATTTCATGTTGCGCCTTAGATAATAGTGACTTTAGCATCAGTGCCCCACGTACATGTCTTATTAGGAGACTGGTTAAATTTTGGACCTGATTATGCTCACCTTCAATTATTGATGAGAGGTCACGTTTATACCATGGGCCAACAACTGTAGCAGTTCCCCAGATCTGCAGACAACAGAATGCTGGAAATATGGGTTTGACAGTCCATGGCACTGAGCATGTGTTCCATTAAGGCACAGCTTCCAGTATCACCACCTGTCTCCAGAACCTGCTGTGCATTCAACAGCATCTGCCTCAGCACCCATAACAATGGGATGACCTGTCTGATGCAGGCAGTGACCCCACTCACTACCTGGGTTTCGTGTTCGAATTCCCTTAGAATGATGATCAAGCCATCCATTAGCCGCCAGAGATCAATTGTCAAAGACATGGATACTCCAGCACTGTCATGACTTGCATGCAACACCAGACAGAAACATAGAAACATAGAATCTGCTGGCAGATGTGGACACCAGACCCACCCAGTCTGCCCATCCCCCCCAGTATCACTGCAGACACTATTTGATCTCCATCTCTCTCCAACACTTGCTTTCTGCTAAGATTCCCTCATACCTATCCCATGCATTCTTGAATCCTACCTCTGTTTTCAACCCCACCACCTCTGCTGGAAGAGTTTGCTAGGCATCCACTACTATTTCCATGAAGAAGTACTTCATCACACCTCTCCTGAATTTACCTCCCTCCAACCTCATTGTCCTCTTGTTCTCAAACATCTTTTTTTTCTGAAAAATACTCAGGTCCTTTACTTTATTTACTCTGTGAGGTATTTATAAGCCTCTATCATATCCCCACTCCTCTTGTCGAGAGTGTACATATTGAGGTTCTTTACTTTCTCTTGATAGGGCTGCAGATGCAAACTCTGCACCATTTTAGCTACCCTCCTCTGGACAGCCTCCACTCTGTCTATGTCCTTTGGGTCTACATAACTGGACACAGTACTACCTGTGGGATCTCACCAGTGATCTATATAGTGGCAACACCCCCTGCCTCGTTCTTCTGGTGATACCCCTCTCTACCTCAACAACCCGCTGGCCCTACCAGCTACTATGTCACACTGCCTGGCCACTTTTAGGTCCTCAGAGATGAATACTCTAGGTCCCTTTCTGATTTGGTTACTATCAGTACCTCTTCTCCTGTTTTGTACTCTGCCTCTGGGTTTCTGTGCCCTAAGTGCATGATTTTATACTTTCTTGCATTGAAACCAAGCTGCCATGACCTTGACCACACCTGATGTTTTTACAGGTCTCTGCATGTTTTTTCCACACACACCTCCATGGGCTGTCCACCCTATTGCATATTTTGATGGCATTCATAGAGAGGAAGACCTTCTATTGAGCTCACCTGCAATGTCACTTATAAAGACAATAAGGGTGCGTGGCCTGGCATCCAACAATGGCAGACGCTAACTAGCTGGGCTCCCACTGGCATCATGTGAACGGCAACAAAAAACAAATTTTACTGAACCCTTTTATGTGGCAACATTGATTCGGACTGCCACGGACAACAACGTTTGAACCCCTGGAATGAATGGGGACTGGGGAACTGGAGAGCCACACAAGATTGCAGGTGGCAACATATGAACTGAGCTTTTCTAAGGTTACTACCAACATTCTACTTACAGTGCTTCCTGCAATGATAATATATTTACAAAATGAAGTAAGGGCAGGTTTCACTAATATTACATTTCAGATTACCCACCTGCAGACCGTGGTGACATACCTTGCTGAAACTTCAACTGCACATCCCACCTGTCTTGATGAACAGGAAAAATGGATCAATGATCACAAGGATGTAGTTGCAGATCTAGCAAGAGATAAAAAAGTATTGCCATCCCCATCTGGATTCAAACAGCAAACAGAGTAAAAGCAAGGTACACCTCCATCAGAGCCCAATCAAGGATGTGTCTTCTCCCCGTTCAGTAGTTTCAATGCAGCCATTTCCTTTGATAGGTAGGTTGTTCTTCATAGAGAAAACTTTTGTTTTTCTTGTTATGTGCCTGCAATATATGTGATGAAAGAGAGGACAACTGTGACAATATTTGTAACTTCAAAAATGCCAAGTGACTGTTGCTTAGTGAAATATATATCCAGCAGCCAGAAAGTGGTGTTCAGTCTCACAGGTAAAGAATAAAAATGACCCGTTATTTGCTGTCTGATAGGTCAGAGGGAACAAAAACTTGTTTTTTGACCATAATAGCAAGATCTTTAGGAATCTATGGACCATGTAATTTACTCCACTACATAAATAACCAAAAAGAAAAATTGGCTAGAGGCTAAACAAATAATGCACACTGTCCAATACAGAATATCAGTACATGCAAGATCTAAACGTTACCATACCCCACAAGCAGGGCAAGATACATAATTTAAATGCTGGACAACACAGTCCTCTGCCTCATTCCATAGTACAGACACTCATTCCACCTGAAAGGAATGCTGCTAAATCTATAGAATCATTCAGTCGTTTGCCCTCCTGAGTTCCCAGCTCATATATCCAGAAGCTCTCCCTATGGCCAATCTTTTGTTTCCAATTCTCCCCTCTCAGCCCCAACATCACCTTTTCAATTCCCACAAACTGAACGTCATGATGGTCTGTGCTTGCAGTATTAATATATCTGACAATTACAAAAGAATAGTAATTTTTTGTAGAGCTCTTACATGTTCACTGATCCATGGGGTAGATCTATGTGTCTCGGTAGGACATCAAAGATTGCATGCATTAAAGAAAAGGACTTAGTGATAACTTCCTCACATTTGACCCAGAGAGACTGTTTGCACTCAGGTAGGAACCAGTAACTGGCCTATCCGAGGAGGAAAGTTTGATGATACACTTTTATGTTGGGAAATTCCATGCCACCTTTATGCTATTTAGCTCTTAGTTTGTCTGTTGTTAACCTAGCTAGCTTCCCCGCCAATAGAAATATCATAACTCTTAAGTTTATTTTCCTAAACCACATTTGGCTGATGTTAATAGGAAGGTTTTCCAACAAATATAGGATGCTGGGAGCTTCTATCATCTTAAAAGCATTGATCATACTCCTGAGAAATATGTGTAATTTCCTCCTGTTTTAGGTCAATTTGGATTCCAGCACAGGGGGGTTCCAAATTCATTTTGGCCAATTTACATAGACAGGTCATTTGAGATTTTTATTCCTAAGTAGTGTTGTGTCTGTGGCACAATCGGTTACTGTATTTGGCTGTTAATTTAAAAGGTTGGTGGTTCAAGCCCACCTAGGGATGGTTTTTGGGTGCAAAGGAGGGCCATGAAAATTATTCAGGGACTGTACCATATGGCATGCCAGGACAGGCTGAGGGAACTCAACATGTACTCACTGGAACAGAGGAGGGACTGGGGTGACATAACTGAGACTTTTAAATATATGAGGAGTATAAATAAGATTAATGTTCAGGAGCTTTTCCAATTGAATGAGAGTGGGAGAACAAGAGGGCATGAAATGAGGCTGAAGGGAGGGAGGTTCAGGAGTAATACAAGGAAGTTCTTCTTTACAGAGAGGGTGGTGGACCCATGGAATAGCCCACCCAAGGAGGCAGTGGGGGCCAAAATGAAAAGTGAGTTCAGGAATGCATGGGGTAGATATAAAGGTAGCATACAGAAAGGAATAGTACAAGGTAGGTTCTTGGGCAGACTAGATGGACCTTGCAGTCCCCTTCTGCTGTCACTTTCCATGCTTCTATGTAAGTTATGTTGAAGGCCTTTTTTATACATAATTGTTTAATATTCTTGTCTTTTCTGGATAGTGTCAGTACTTTGGATTTGGACCACTTAATTGTAAGCCCAGATATTGTTTTAAGCTTTTAGAGTATTCACAACATGAGTTATGGGGGCTTGGGTTAGAAAGGAATAGCAGCAGATCATTTGCATATCTAAGTATTTTATCTTCTCTGCCATTCATCTTTATGCCAGTAATATTAGGGTTTTGTCTTATCCTATATAGTAGGGGTTCAATGGCTGTGACAAAGACTAATGGGGATAGACAGCATCCCTGTCTTGTCCCCCTTTCTAAGTAAATATTCTCAGATTTGCTTCCTATTGTACAAACTCTAGCAGTAGGTTTATAATATATGGTTGAGACCCATGTTGTAAAAACATGACCTCAGTTAAACATTTCAAGAATTAATTTTAGATAACCCCATTCAACTGAGTCAGAGAAACATAGACAATGAAGGCAGAAAAAGACCAAAGTTTCATCCAGTCTGCTTGAGTTCCCTGGGAACTACTGTTCCTCCAGTGTCCTAGCCTCCCCTTTCATACTCCTTCCCAGTTCTGATGCCCTGAGCAGCCACTATACCCTTCATTCTGTTACAGCCATGAGTAAAACTACTATTGTTTTTTGCATCTGCCACCTCAACTAGAAGGCTGTTCCATGGCTCCACCACTCTTTCTGTGAAATAGTACTTCCTCACATTTTTCATGAACCTCCCTCTTGTTAGTTTCCAATCATGACCACATTAATATATTTTGCTCTGGGAAACTGAACCTACACCCCTTCCAAGACCCCTTCCTAGACCCCTTCCTGCTTGGCAGCCTGTAACTCTACCACTGTACTAAGCTTCCTAGAGCCAACTTCTTTATGTGTAACTAATGATAGTAACATGGACCTATCTTTTTGTCTATTAGCATACCTGATGGACAACAATAGCCTTCTGACGTTCTCAGAACCATGTCATCCTTTGATAAAACTCACCTGGTCTCCATGTATTAGTTGAGTTAGAGTGGACTGTAATCTTACAACATTTTTTGCTAAAATTTTGTAACTAGCATTAAGGAGAGATATTAAATAGTTGTTGGCAGGGTCAAAGGAGTCATTATGTTTTTTATATAGGACTGTTATGATGGCTTTGGACATTGTGGGAGAAGGTTTGACTTGGTATATGCTTCTTTGTATGCTCTTAAAAGGTAGCAACTAATTTAACCTCCTAGGAAGAAGTAGAAAACACCAGGTAAACCATCCATGCTAGGGGGTTTTGCAGATGGAAAAATATTTATCGCCCTCTTTACCTATTCTAACTTTAGATCAGAGTAAAGATTTCATTTATATGCTTCTGTAATCTTCTGTAGCTTGGTGTTCCCCAGGAATTGAATCTATTGCTTCAGGAGTAAAATTATACTTACATCATAGAAACATAGAAACATAGAAGTTGACAGCAGATAAGGACTGCAAGGCCCATCCAGTCTGCCCGTTTCTTTTTCTACCTTATAAATGTGCCATCGGCCTTTGCTCTGCCAGTGGCCTATCTATCCATACTCATTTGTATTGCTCCCTTATGCCTGTTTGAAGCCCTGCACTGGATTCATAGCCACCACTTGAGGTGAGGCCATTCCATGCATCCACCACCCTTTCTGTGAAAAGAATTTCCTCACATCTCCCTTTAATCGACCCCCAATCTCATGCTGTGTCCTTGTCCTGCTATTTTTCTTAATTTAAACATGTTAGACTCTTTCACCTTGTTAATGCCCTTAAGGTGTTTGAATGCCTCGATCATATCACCTCTCTCCTCCTTGCTCAAGGTATACAAATTGAGCTCTGTTAATCTGTCCTCATATGTCTTCTGATGCAGTCCCTGCGCCATTTTGGTTGCCCTTCTCTGGACTGCCTCAATTTGGTTAATGTCCTTGTGAAGGTGTGGCCTAGAATACTGCATGCAGTACTCCAGATGGGGCCTAATCAGTGTTTTGTAAAGAGGGATTATTACCTCCCTCTTACGACTTGTGATACCCCTACTAATACACCCTAACATCCCCCTAGCCTTACCTACTGCTTTAGAGGTCTGCTTGGATGATTTCAGGTCATCAGTGATGATGATGCCCAACTCTCTTTCTTCCTTTGTGACTGCTAGCAACTCCCCTCCCAGCCAATAGGTGGCTTCAGGGTTTCTCTTCCCTATGTGCATGATCTTGCACTTCTTTGCATCAAATCCCAGTTGCCACTTTTCTGACCATTTTGCTAGTTTATCCAGATCTCTGCTCATTCTGCCCACCCCATCTGGATCAACTACTCTGTTGCAGATCTTGGTGTCATCTGCAAACAGACAAGCCTTACCCTCTAGTCCATCTGCAAGGTCACTAATGAAGATTTTGAAGAGGACTGGCCCCAGGACTGATCCCTGAGGTACCCCACATGACTTGCATCTCTTCTGACTGTATACCATTTACCACCACTCTCTGTTTTCTGCCCGTCAACCAGTTTACCACCCAGTTGACCAACTTCTGACCCACCCCAAGCCTACCAAGCTTATTTATCAATTTTCTATGTGGAACAGTGTCAAAAGCTTTGCTGAAGTCAAGGTAGGCGACATCAACTGCTCCCCCTTGGGGACAGGTGTACTCGAGATAGGTCTGTAATTATTTAAATTGTATGGGTCTCCTGATTTAAATAGCGGTAGGATGTGGGCTAATTTCCAGCATGAAGGGATGGTGGAGGATGAAATAGAAAGGTTGAAGATGTGGAGGATAGGGGCAGTGAGGTGAGGGTACCCCAGTTTTAGGAAAAGCGGTTCGATTCCATCATCCCCTACACTTTTCTTGGTGTTTAGATTCATAAGGGGCATCTTCTTTGAAGCTAATAGGGAGAAGACGAAGAAGCTGAAAGGGACAGGTTGTTGCTGAAGGGGTGGGGTTTGAGTTAACCTGACTATTTACACATGCAGCATAAGGGGATGAGTAAATGGCTAGCCCAGCAGTGATGAAGTGGGAGTTGAATTCTTCAAGGATTTGGCTACTGTTTTCAACAGTCACATCATTTTTAATGATCTTGGTTGGTAGAGGTGGGGCCACCGGTCACCCTTCGATGGACTTCAGGGTCTTCCAGATTTTCTAGGAGTTCCCTTTAGCCTGTTCAAGTGTAGTAATGTAGTAGTTGGGTTTGGTGGAACAGATATGCTTGATGCAGGCATTCCTGGTGGTTCTAAAGGTCTGCCAAGCCACTGGACTCTTAATATGTCTAGCCTTTGCCCACAGCTTATCATGCATTGAGAGAGCAGTCTTGAGCTCAGGTGAGTACCATGGGTGTGAGATGTTCCACGTCCTGACTTTGATGACCGGTGCATGTTTATTTGCTATATAGTTGAGATTATCATTTAGGGTGTGACCGCCTCGTCCGGTGTTTTAGCGAGGTATAGATTCTGCCACCTAACCTTACTAAGGTCATTTAGGAAATCAGGTATGTGGAATTTTCTGAATGACTGTTTGGTTATAGCTTAAGCTGATGACGGGTTTTTGCTTGTGACCTTGTACAGATTACAACTCCATGGTCGCTCATATCGTCATGAAATACTGCTGCATGGATGATTTTGTGGGGATGAGTAGATAGAATAAGATCTAGAATAGAGCTATTCACTGTGTTTACCTTGTTAATTCTAGTAGGTTCAGATACCAGTTGGGTAAGGCCAAGTTCATCGCATAGAGATTTGAGAGTGTGCGATTTGTGTGAGAGCCAATCCATGTTAAGATCCACTAACATTAAGACTTTGGATTTGGCAGAGGTAGTTAATGATTTCAGGATGTTGAAGATGTCAGTTCCACCTCTAGAGGGCCTGTAACAACCTATAATAGTAGTGCATTCCATGGAGGGGAGGTGTAACTTTTTTTTTTAACTTTATTTGTACATCTACACCCCCGGGTATCCTTCAGGAGTGCCCACTCAGAATCTGCCCTAGTCCCAGCCTGAACCCACTGCATCTCCCTTGATCCTCTCCCGCAAATGACCACAGGCAATCTCGACCCCCGGTACCATCTCCGGGGCTGATTCCGCCCTCCCTCAGTGGCTGGCTCGTAAGTATGAAGAGCCTTACCTGTTGTCGATGGTCGGCCCTGGAGGGATCCAGGAGCATCTGGGCCAGCATTTGGGATGTAGGCGATTCCCTCGGGGCCACCGTTATCTCACTGATGGTGCAGAAGGCTTTTTTGCTCTTTTTCTTTCTCCTCCGGAGTCAGCTTAGCATGGCAACATATGTCGCAACTCTGCCCATGCATCTGTAGTGTCGCCATGCTTGGGTGCCTCTGATTGCCACCAGAGGTCACTCCAGAAGCGATCGCTTCCCCACACCCTCCCTGGGAAGAGAGAGCAGTCCTGTGGATGCTCAATCTCTTTCCCCCTCCTGTTGACCCCCAGCGTCCAGGGCTCATTCTCGAACCCAGGTCACCGGCGTGGCGCGAGGTGTGGCATCAAGCACCTCAACCCTCAGTGCCACTGGGCCAGGGGAGAATTTGTTTTTTGTGTAAATAACTACTCCCCCTTCCCTGGATCCCCTGTCTGCTCTATAAAGCTTGTAGTCCAGAAGGGTAACTTGTTGGTCCAGGTTAGATTTTTTTAGCCAGGATTCTGTGATAATAGTGAGGTTGGGCTCTGTGTGTAGGGCCCAAGCTAGTAACTGGTCAATTTTTGGGGGCAGGCTTAGAATGTTAACTAGCATTATTTTAAGACCTGGGGCTGACGCAAACTCAGTTGGTGAACTAAGCAGGGTGGGTGGGCCAGGGTTTATCTCTACATTGCCTGAGCAAAGTAGTAGTAGGAGTAGTAATTTCTTAAGTGTGCACAGGAAGGACCTGAATGCTTTGTTCTGTTTGCACCGCTTGTTTGAAAGTGGCAATGACGGTCTGATGTTGCTGGTATGTTTCAGTGAGATGTGGCTCTGAAGGGATAATAGAGGGAGTGCTCTGATTGTCAATGGTGATGGAAGCAGGAGGTGTGATGGGAGAGACAGTGGGGTGTAGACAAGAGATGGGGGAGTGCGAGATGGGGTGTGGTGCATCGGAGGGGAGCTTGGCCTCTGATTGCAGGGGATGAATATTGAATGGGTCCTTACCACTGCTCATGTATGCAAAAAGGTGCAGCGCAGAACAACAGTAGAATACTGTAGATGCAGTATGCCATAATTTCGGGAAGGGGTAAAGTATTATAGTGGATAGAAAGAGCGCCTTATCCTAATGCGTGATGAAGGAAGCCTGGGGATAGGCCCAGTTGTTGTCCAATGGGGAAGTGGCAATGCCGACTAGGGGCGGGGCTAAAGTGTATTTAATGGGGGCCTGGGAGAGGGTGGTGGGGTGTAATGAAAAACCCGAGAGGAGAGATGAGTCCTTTGGGTGGAAAAAGCCCAGTTTGAAGTCCTTGTCTCCTGGCCAATTGGGGCCATTCAGAGAGAGGCGCCCGAGTTCTGATTGGCTGGAAGGGTACTGTACCTTAGCAGGAGGAGAGCCCGGGCTAGGTGGCATGGTCAGCGGCTTTGGAATTGCCGTCCAACCACTGAGATGGGTCTGGCCGTGGAGCGAGGGCGTTCCCCAGTCACGAGGGGGGGGTTGCTTAGCAGGAGGAGAGCCTGGGTTAGGTGGCATGGTCGGCAGCTTCAGAATCACTGTCTGACCACTGAGATGGGTCTGTCCATGGAGAGAGGGCTTTCCCCAGTCACCGGGGGAGTATTAAATAAATATGGGTCATTGATGGGTCATTGATGTGGCACATACGGCTCAAGTCCCCATGTAACCTCCTTTTTTCAAGTGACATGAGGTTTAGCCTTCTCGGTCTGTCACTATAATGAAATTCCTTCAACCCATTTACTTGTTAAATTACTCTTCTTTAAACCTTTTCTATTTGATTTATGTCATTTTTTTAATGTGGACACCAGCACTAGGAATGATAATACAAATGTGGGCAGATGTATGATCTGTACAGAAGCAATAAAACATCCAGTGCTCGGGACCTAATATTGTTTCTAATGGACCATATCATTTTATTTGCCTTACTAATTGTTTCATTTTTCTGTCCCAAGTTGGCTAAAACATTTGTTACATAGATCCCAAGCTCTTTCTCTGCTGTTGTTGTCTTCAACTGCTTCCTACACAAAACATAGTTATGATTACAATTATTAAAACCCAGGTGCATAACCTTCCATTTTTCCAGGTTAAAACACATATCCCAGTACTTCCGGCGATGAGCCAGCCGAGGTGAAAGGGCTTTCCATGGAGCTCTGCTCTTCAACCTTTTCACTTAAATATTTTAACAATGAACTGAATTTTTTCGAGCTAAACTGCATAATATTTGAACATTGGATCGTCTGTTTAAGGTTACTATGGGAGACAAGTGGCTGTAAAATGGACTATGATATGAACAACGCAGTGAAGCACATGCTGCCACCAACTCCAGACCAGCCAGGGAGTTTGAAACACTCCAAGCATTTAACGGATGATGCTCCACCAGTTCCACAAAATAGCAACTTATTTATGTAAGATAAATTTATGGAGGAGATTATGGAAATAATACAAGCAATATCTATACTGATGGAGGACTCTAAATCAATCAGGGGCACTACAGACAAGATAAACTCTCAACTTGCTGACACTGAAGCCAGGATATCTTTAGTCGAGAACTGGAGAAACAGAGTAGACCTGGAGTTCCCAGCTATCTGACATAACATTTCCGAACTGGAGCTAAAATTATAAGATCTAGAGGGTAGATTGCAAAGAAACAATGTAGTGATCTATGGCCTCCTGGAAAATCATCTCGCTTTCAGAACCAGTTTCAAAACCTGGCTACTTGGGGATTTTTGCTGTAATCGCATGCCCAGGTAGCCCCTCTCTCTCCCCCATAGGGTGTGCCCCTCCTTTCCTCCTTTTCTGCTGCGCCTGTGCCTTTACTCTGTCCTGTGCCTATGCTTCAATGGTTACTTGGCTGGGGGGGGGATGTGGTCAAACTGCAGTCTTGATGGTAACCGCTTACTGCTACCTCATTTTTACCAACTATGCCCTCAACTGTTGGCTAGTTGCTTTTTCTGTTTTTGTTGAACCTATCTCTCTTGAGTTACACTTGTAAAGTTTCTATTTCTCTAATTTCAACCAGTATTTCATTGTACTGCACCGACTGTACTCAGTGAAAATTATTGGTTATGTTTTGTATAATAGATAATTAACATGCTACTTGGGGAGTTTTGCTGTAATCGCATGCCCAGGTAGCCCCTCTCTCTCTCTCTCTCTCCCTCCCATAGGGTATACCCCTCCTTTCCTCCTTTTCTGCTGTGCCTGTGCCTTTACCCTCTCCTGCGCCTATGGTTACTTGGCTGGGGGGGGAGTCAAACTGCAGTCTTGATGGTAACTGCTTACTGCTACCTCATTTTTACTAACTATGCCCTCAACTATTGGCTAGTTGCTTTTTCTGTTTTTGTTGAACCTGTCAAACTTAACTTACACTTGTAAAGTTGCTGTTTCTCTCATTTCAACCAGTATTTCATTGTTCTGCACTGACTGTACACGATTAAAATTATTGGTTCTGTTTTGTATAGTAGATAATTCA
Source organism: Neoceratodus forsteri (assembly GCA_016271365.2). NCBI lineage: Eukaryota > Metazoa > Chordata > Ceratodontiformes > Ceratodontidae > Neoceratodus > Neoceratodus forsteri. Next base: position 8,466,412 of record CM028129.1, read on the forward strand.
CATGTATGTGTGCATTGTATGTATGTGTTCTTTGTCAACTCATCTTAAGCTGCATTTTGTAAAGTTGCTTATTACTCACTTCTACCAGTATTTCACGTCCTGTTCTGCCTGTACTCATGGTATATAATTATCATGTCCTGTATCAGCTGTACGCATTGTAAATAATTATTATGTATTGTATAGTAGCTCTTTATCATGTATGCAACAGTGTATGTATGTATTTCCCTCGTCATTACTGTGCCACTACTGTGGCCTGGGTCATGCCTGAAAATGGACCTTTGGATCAGTGTACCTACCCGGTAACCAAAATCATAAATAAATAAAAATAAATAAATAAAATTCTGAAGGGGGGGCAACCTGTTACACTTTGCACAGGTTATTTCATAAAACCTTGCAGGGAAATCACCTAATGGGGCCTCTTATATAGCTGAAAGGGCATATTATGCCCTAAGACCACTATCGACTAAAGGTGACTCTCCTCGTCCCATTATTATAATATTCCTGAATTACAGTACCTTGAAAGAGCACATGTATTAAGCAAAACAAAAAATATCAGGGATCTCTCAAGGGATGGGAAAAGGATTTGAATCTCTCAGGACCTTCCCCAAGAAGTCAGACAAAGAAGAAATTTCTCTCCAATCGTCAGTAAGCTGATCTTAGCCAGGATAAAATTCAGAATGTCATACCCAGCTAAACATTTTATTTTCAAAGACAGTAAATCATATTCTTTTGATACTCCTGAGCAAGCAATAAAACAACTTGTGAGTTTATTCTCTGACTTATTCGAATCTGTCTGAGGAACTAGAAAGTTATCTATTTTGAACCTTGCTGTTTCAACTTTTGGGAGAATTGATGGCAAGCCTTACTTTAGGATCTGAGTACTCCTTCTTGTAAAAGGCTAAACTCTGGACAATGTTGGGGAGCATGGGATGGAGCTGAGATTTGTTCGTTACTCATTTTCTTTAAATTTACTTACTGTTACAGCACTGAAATAAATAACATGGGCTTTTAAATATGGGTTTTATTTTATATAAGGTCTGCATGGATATCTGATACTGACTTCAGTGAGGAAGCTTTCTACATCTTACAGGTCTAAATGGACTAGAAGAACATTCCAGAACACCAGTTGAAACGAAGGTCCATCTTTTCCTTTTGCTTTGATCCTCAAGGGAAGTTAACCTGATTGTGGGATCTCTAGAGGATTTAATTGAATTTTGGGAATTTTTATTTTTTTTTATTTTATTGTTATTCTGATACTTAGGATTTTGCCAGCCCGAGGTTAGGTCTTGGCAGGTTCTCTAGGATAGGTGATGATTCAGGAGCCCAGAATAGAAACATGGCGATTTATAGATGACGGTAAGATTTTTCTTTTCTTCTCCTTCTCTGGACCAATATATTTGGGGTCTTACATTTTAAAAGTTGGCTTCATTACTCTATTCTCCCAAATGTGGATTACACTAGGGCAGTCATGTCTTCTATTTCTGGTTAGCAGGGGGAAGCTTGGTATGAAGTGGGGACGAGAAAATTGCCCTGAGCTTTCCACATGGGTGGTTTTGATCCATTGGTGGGACAGATTGGTTTACTTTGGGGTTCTTTTCTTCTTTGCTTCTTCTCTCTGAAAATAGCAATGAAAGATAAGCCCGGGATTATTACAGAGAGGTAAGGACCATTTTCTCAGGTGGACTTGTTCAAGGTAATTTGGAGTTCTTTGTGAAGAACAAATTTGCCGTCCTCTTGTTTTACTGTTGATGTGTGCATTCAAGGTACAAAATAAAATATGCTGGGTGGAGAGAGGGGTGGGCTGGGGCAGAGCCATGGTGTTGGGTCTCCTGGGGGGGGGGACTTAGAGCTTTACCCTTAGCCAGCTCTTTATTCTAGCTGGAGATATACCCACGAAATAGGGTAATCTCTGGGTTTTGTATCTCCTGGTTCCTCACTCTTTTGTAAACTACTTCAAGTAGGTGGGGCAATAGCAATAGAGTTCCTGGGAAAGCACGTATTTACCTGTTAACCCCATTTATCTTAATTCCCCATTAAATAGGGGTGAAATTTCATACTTGCTCAACTGGATTTCTCCGGCATTTAAAACAGATAATTATGTAGGAGATGAATCTGCTGACAGAGAGAGATCTCTCAGAGAAATAAAGTCTTCTCTTCAGAACAGTTATTCTGTGTGCATTATTTCGGCTTGGGTTTAATTTAAAATTAGGTGAGCAGAGGCAACAGAGTCTGGGTTACAGGTTCTGCTTTGTGAGACTCACCCACATACCACACTTTCCACCACACTTATACTGGCAACAGAGAAACTGTACAGTGTGGTTGAAGTCTGCAAGAATATAAGAGAAACATCCATTAAATAGGGCAAGTCCTCAGGTTTATGACTTCCTACACCCAGCTGAGCGCATGATTATTGGAATTTTTGGAAGATGGAGTCAACTTGGTACGATGTCCTGACCTCAAGGTTAAGATTCTCTCTCGTTCAGCTTCCCCATTAAATAGGGGCAGAAACTGCAGACTCCTAGTGTTCAGACTAACTCTGGCTGTTACAATTGCCTGGAGATATGCAGGAATGGTCACTGGTATAATGGGGCTTCCAGGTACCAATAAGTTTTATTAAATACAAAGACTTGGGAACATAACTATTGTCTAGTGCTGGGGGGTGGGTCCCCACCATGCCAAACACCCTTATCACAACCCCACATCACTGAAATTCAATTTCAACAATGTGTGGGATCCCAGAGAGACAAAACGCAGCACAGAAACCTTTTTGGTTTTGTTTTATGTGGGGGGCTGTGCCCCTTGCACCCCCTGCACCCCCCTAATTAAAGATTCTCAACTTCAAGAGGATACATGTTAGGGGGGTGTATACCTGGGGACAAAAAATTAATTTTACTGCCTCGAGCTGGGCTAAACAAAAACTACCAATGCCCAGTCCATACATCCCCACCACCCTAAGCCAGCACCTAACCCACCTTGCCATGACACCAGCTCACTGGAACCCTGTGGCACCACCCCTCACATACCATCCTGCCCCTCCCTTGGTGGGCTCACCCCCTCCCATGCACGTATATATATATGCGACACCCTGCTGCCTTTTTGTTGACCCCCCATACATTCGCCGACCCCACACCCCCACTGTTGGGGCACTAGCCTAAAGTGGGTCACTGTTTCAGCAGGCGCCCACTTGCTAGTGTCCCATATCACAGGATACTGGTTCTTTCCCTTCTAGTGGGATCCTGTTCATTGTGGCTCTGGCATTGCTCACTCAAGTCCTTCATGGGGACTAAGATAATTAGAAGGGTGAATGACTTTATACAAACATGTACATGATATGGTGCACAAGAAAGCTATAAATTAATATGGTTATTGATATGAATACTAAAATTTAACTTTGGTAGTTCTTATTTTTCCTTTTATTGGTCAACCAGCATAAATTCTATTTCCCACATAGTCAACTATTAGTATACGGCTGGTTTTAACATAAATTGTCTTAATATTTTAAGTTTACAGGGAAAATAATCAACCAGGTTAAACTATTTTAAACCTGGGATTGAAGTACATATTATTACATACTTGGTCCTCACAAGTATTTAAGATGCCATAAGTTAGTTGAAGTAAAGACTATAGATGTTGTTTTTTTCAAGAATCCTGCCAATATTTCCTGGTGCTGGTAAAACTGAAGTTATTGAGTTCTTCATATTGGAAAGTTTGCTAAGAAGTTTCATGGTTTAAAGTTAATAAAATGTGTTGCAAAGGAATTCTTGGTTATTTATCAGTTAACACACTTTACAATGACTGCATAGTTTATAAAACCTTGGGTGGAGAGAAGGTTTTACTAACCCTAAATTAAGTTGATTTAAAGTACATACAGATAAAACTGAAGGAGGCAATGTTTTTTATAGTCAATTTCAATATCTGGCCTAACCTTGGATTATACTTAATAATTGTATTAACTGTAGTTATTAAACTTATATGGAGCCTCTTCAAGATGCAGATGATAATGTTTGATATTTTAAAGCTTTGTTATTCTTCATCCCCTTTTGAGTGAAGAAACTGTGATTGGTCAATTATACTTTCAGTGGTTTGTTATTAACCTTCATATAAAGTTGAAGTTTGAGGGAGCTAGTTCGGGGATCACAGCAGTTAAAATGATTTTAGGAGAACAGTCTTTGAGACTGGGGGAAGAAACATGTTGACATTTTTTTCTTTGCTAGGTATATGATTATTGTGCTTGTATTTATGGGAATTTCAGGTCATCAATTTAGTTGTTCTTTGGGATGGGTTCATTACTGGACCTGTAAGGAGTTTGAACAGAATAATTACTTTTACAAAACAACTTCTTTAACTTTAAAGTATCCCTTTAGAATAAGTCAACATGTCAGTTATCTTAAAAGTCACTTCTTGAAATGTTAAAGGTCTTTGTCTCAGAGTCAAAAGATTGCAAGTTCTTAATTATATAAATGCTTTAGGCTATAACCTAGTCCTCCTGCAAGTGACTCATTTATTAAGCTCAGAATTGCATTTTCTTAAAAAATGTGGTTATACCCAGATCTTCGGGTCTGGCAGATATACTTCAAAGGGAGAAGTAGCTATTCTGGTAAATAAATCTTTAGACTTCATTCCGTTACAAACAGCTCAGGATTCAGAAGGAAGACACATTATTATTTTAGGGAAATGTGACCAAGTAGACATAGCTATAGGCTCTATTTATGGGCCCAATGTTAACACCTCCTTCTTTTTAACAAAACTATTAACTGCTTTATCCCCTTTCTTGGCACATAGGATTCTACTTAGGGGGGACTGGAATATCCCTTTAAACCCTGCACTAGATAGATCTAATCCTACACATATAGTACTTCAATCAACTATAAAGGCACTCAAAGAATCAGTAAATATTTGCACACTAACACACCCTTGGAGAATCTTAAATCCAAAAGTTAAAAAATGTCATTCTACTCCCCAGTCCACAATTCATTTTCACATATAGACTTTTTTCTAATCTCCAGATCTTGGATTAGACAGGTTCATAGTTCACAAATAGCTCTCTTTCTGACCACTCTTTGATCTTCAGATTTCTAATTACAGCTTTATCCAAGACAGTCTATTTGGAGACTTAATAACACTTTTTTAAGACAGGACTATATTATCAACTATATAAATCACTCAATTAGAAACCTTTGGCTGGAAAAACTCAACACTTTAGAAAGACGATGTCATTTGTGCAGCCTTAAATGTAATATTAGAAGAGAGTTTATTAGATTTGCTTCAAAGCAAATAAACAAATCTCAGAAAAAATAGTTTCTCTCTTCGAAAACAGACACACTAGAATGTAGAGATCAGAATTCTTTATCCAAAAAAGAGAAAAAGGAACTGCAAAGATATAAAAATGAAATATTCTCCCTTACCAAAGAAAAGGCAGAGTTCATCATTTTGAAGACAAATGCCAGATATATAGACTTAGGTGATAAGTCTAGAAAGTTATTAACTAATAGACTCAAACATCAGGAAATATCTAGATATAGAATCAAGCCTAACAATAGATTATAATGAGGTTTGGGACTGATACAAAAGACATTATGTTAGAATTTGAGAAATTGTATTCATAGCTTTATGGACCAATGAACAATCCTCCATTGGCCATTCAGATACAAGAATAGTTTAAAAAATGTACAAGTCAGAAATTAATGCAGGAACAAACCAATGATTTATCTAACAGAATTAGGCAAACTGAAATAGAAGAAGCAATTGATAACTTAACCCTAATTAAATCTACAAGCTGTGATGGGTTCACAGCAACTTTTTACAAAATCTTCAAACAGTCACTTGTCCACAATTTTACAGCAATTTTATAATTTTATATTGGATAATGGAATTAGCGATAGTTCACTTTTAGAGGCCCCTTTAATTCTGTTTCCCAAACTGAATAAACCAAGGAACAAATTGGGGGATTATAGACCAATCTTCTTTAATAAACTATAATATTAAAATTATTGGGTTGATGCTAGCACAGGTAATTAAAAAAATTGGCACCCATTAATCTCTAGAGAGCAAGAAGGCTTTATAACCCAAAGGCAAGCATCAGATCATATTAGGAAGCTTTCCCATGTTTTCTCTGTGTCCAAGGACTCTGACTCACCTATGGTGCTGATGTACTTGGATGCAGAGAAAGCATTCAACAGGGTAAATCATGAATTCCCTTTTCATACTCTTACCAGGTTTGGCTTTTCAAACTCCTTTGTTAATTGGTTAAGAATTCTTTATTCATTCCCTATGGCTAGAGTATGTTGCAATAGTCTTATTTTGGACCCAATTAACTTTACAGTGGTACCCGTCAGGGCTGCCCATTATCCCCGATTTTATTTAATTTATATTTAGATACTTTATTTTTTTTCTTGAATAATAACCCCTTAATAAAAGGTATTATTTGTGACAAATCACAGCTTAAGATCTCTGCTTTTGCTAATTATATTTTGTTACATGTTTCAAACCCAGGGGTTTCCATACAAGCTGCTTTAAAACTATACAGGAGTATAATGTACTCTAATTATAAACTAATATAGACAAAACTGAAGTAATGCTGTTGAATATTCTATCCATTAATAATGATATAGTTCACCTGGGCTTCTATTGGTCACCTCAAAAATTAAAATATTTAGGTACTTATCTAATGCCAGATTATTCACAATCCATTAAATTGAATTTAGATGAGCGAATTTTAACAATTAAGCAAGATTTTAAAAGATGGAGCAACCTTTCCCTTTCGCTTTTGGGGAACATTAGCTTAGTTAAATGAACATTTTTTCCCAGGATATTTACACCTTTAAATATGTTAAACGTATTTATACTCTTTACAGTGGTTTAGGAAACTCACTTGAAAGCTCCCATTTCATTTGGAGTGAAGACTCCAAGAATAACCATATGAATAAATTATTTTTTTCCTAAAACTCAAGGGGGTATTAAATTACCAAATTGCATTTTATACTACATGGCTTCTCACATTAACAAATATATAAAATGGGTTCAACATACATGGAACAAGGGTAGTTATGTAAGTATCTGGCTAGATTTAGAACTTAACGTATTGAAACAATTTAATATACTTCCATATGTCATTTTATATTCCAAACTCAGTTTATTACCTGCTAAGCTAAAGAACTCAGTAATAGGAACCTCTTTGAAAGTTCATCAGGAAATCATAAATTGTACAGATCTAGGTCAACGGAGCCTTAATTAACCTATTCTTGGTAACCTTGATGTTAAGATTAATGAGAAAGTTATTCTTCTAAATTGGTTACTAGACCCTGTTAATCTTATGGTTAATTCATTTTTAAAAATGGTTCTTTACTTCCACTCCAGGAAATGTTGAATACTTTGAAACTAAATAAAAAATACCTATCCAAACTGTTGTTAATTAAAATATCTTTAAATGTGTATTATGAACTCACTGCCTGCTTACCCAGTCCTTAGACTTACTGATAACTTGAAACAGAGAGGGGTCCAACTCCAACCTTGTTGCTAACCTTATTTGTTCTTATTCACCATAAAATGTAATTCAGATTCTGTCACTCCCTGTTTTTGGAATAAAGAATCTACAAATATACCTCAAAATTGATCTACATTATAGAGAAATATCTATTAGTATATTTCTTTGGATAATTTAAGACTGATTCAATACAAGATTTTACATAATGCGTATATGACCCCACAAAAAACTGTTTAAATATAGGCTTTCCAATTCTGATTTCTGTATTAACTGTGACTCAACAGAGGGTACGATTAGTCATATTCTTTGGAATGCCCGAAAGCACAAGGTATTTGGAACTTAGTTAAAATGACATTGGTAAAAAAGCTGTCTTTATATAATGCTTTTAACATTGAGACTTGCGTTTTGGGAAATTTGGATTTGGTGAGGGGTTTATCATCTAAATCTCTATTATCCATGATAGTCATTTTGACCAGACAGTTTATAGTATGACATTAGCTTGACAAACAGGAATTCAGTATGAAGGAGTGGACCTCTAACATGCTGCTTAATTTACAAATTACCAAACTAATTTACTTATTTAACAATAGCATTGCCAAATGTTATTTCAAGTGGGGAGAGATCTATAATTTGTTGTCACAGGTTAATTAAACACCACATTGAAATTCTTTCGATAGAATTGGGTGACTCTGAGAACTGAAGGTTATCACCAATTTCAAGGTTGATTTTAAGAGGCTATATCTGTTCAAGGTCCTTTAGACATGTGATATATACCTAACATTTTATCGCCATCCTGTTGAGTTTTTATTTTATTTAGAGGGTGGGCTGTGACAGTATATATTCATATTGTCTAGTTATGTATGTAGTGACTTCTCTTGTCTCTTTGATGTTGTCAAATATTGTGAACTAATGTTGTACACTTTATTAAAAATAAAAGAGTTAAAAACAAATATCCCACATGGTGGCATAAGTAGTTATGTATTTAGATCATGTTGAATATGCATATAGTCTTCTTGGGCTGCACTAGTCCCACCAATTTTCATGTCATCTGCATATTTTACAGACCAACTATTTAATCCTTGTGTCAAATCTGCAATAAATATATAAAAAAATAAAAGGGCCCAATACTGACCCCTTAGGGATCCTGCTAGACACAGTACCCTCCGATGAAGAAATGCCATTAATTACCACCCTCTTTGTTCTATCTTGTTGCCAGTCTAATATCAACTTTATCATTCTATGCTTTACCACTCTTGACATTAATTTTTTTGTTATGGCTCCATGGTGAACAAGGTCAAAGGCCTCTGTTAAATCCAAAAGATCACATCACAAGGTAGTTTTCTACATCCAGCGATTGATGATTTTTTCAGAAATGCACACAACATTTTTAACACAGGATCAGCCTCTAGTAAAACCCATACTGCTCGTGGTCATTATTTCCTAATAAAGACATCATTTTATCTTTTATCATGCCCTCCAGAAGTTTACATATGATAGATATAAGACTTCATTTGTTGATAGTTTTCAAGCATTCTGCTTATTTCCTTTTTAAAGAGTGGTGTTATATTAACGATTTTCCATTTCTTAGGGACCGACTATTATTTAGGCTTCTTTCAAACAACAACTTAAAGTGTAGGAAGTCCCTTGACATTAGTTTAACTCATGGTACCTGTTATCATATCAGGCCACGAAAGCAGTCTGCTTTGATATTTTTGATCTTATTATTTATCCCTTCTTCAGATATTTTGTGTATTTGTTTATACAGTTGTTAGCAGGTGGTATATATAAACTAACTAGACTGGTCCTCCTGCAAGGCATCCACAGCCAAAAGCAGATAATTCCTGGATATCTTGCAAGGTGCTGGACTCAGTCAACTTGTCACAGCCCCCACTAGAGACAATGCAGTCCTAGGACTGGTTCTCACAAACAGTAGCAGGAGGTGGAGGTGGCGGTGCCACCTGGAGATAAGTGACCACAAATTGGTCTGATTCAAGGTCAATACTAAGGAGGAAACAAATCACTAAGACACGGGTCCTAGATTTCAGAAGGACTGATTTTGATCAGATGAGAATATGCTTTAGAGATATCCTCAAGAGTAAACCAAAAGGGGAGTGGTGGAAGTATGCTGGACTAACATAAGAGAGGCAATAACAGAGGTCGCTGACAAATTTTCTAGACTGGTCAGTAAGACAAGGAAAAGGAAAAAATGCTGTCTGGTTCACAAGAGAGGTGGCAGCTACAATAAAGTAAAGAGGCTAGCATTCAAAAAATATCTAGGGACTCAGATAGCAACAAAGATACTGATGTTTAAAAAGCAGCTTGAGTGAGGCTTCTAGGGTGAATAGAGCAGCAAAGGGTATAAACTGGGGTGGAATTTACATGGGGTAAACGAGGTAAAGAAACACTTTAGGTACATAAGGGACAAAAGGAAAACACGGGATATTGTTAATCCAATAAGCAGTGATGGGAAGAAGATAGAAAGAAGACAGAGAGTAGGCAGAGAGGTCTTAAATGAGTACTTTGCTTTGTCTTACAAAGGTGCAACCTGAAGTGGCTTTACCATTAAATGAGTTAAAAATTGCATAGGATGGGGGTTTAGATAGAAGCCCTTTCACAGTGGGAGGGTGAGGACTGAACTCAATAAATTAAAAATAGATAAAGTCATTGGGGCCAGGCATGCATCAACGCTACTGAGAGAACTTAGGATGAATTGAAGTACTTTAGCAGATATTTTTAGCAGATCCCTGATAGAGGGAATTGTCCATGGCACTGGAAAAGGAAGAGGGATTCCCCATACATAAAGGAGGGAGCAGGAGGTGGCTGGTAACTACTGCCCGTCAGTGTCACTCGGTGGTAGGCAAGATGATGGAACTTGTTAAGGAAAGCATTTTAACTTTCTGGAAGAGACTTTGGACAGCTGGACAGCAGGCAACATGGCTTCATGGTGGAAGGTCCCGCCAGACTAGTCTGATAGAGTTTTTGACTCAGTTAATAAGATAGTGGACTGAGGTTCATGGATGTTATCTGCCCTCGACTTTAGCAAAGCTCTCAACCTGGGTCCCTCACAGAAGGCTCTAAATAAGCTCAAGCATACAGGAGTGGGACAAGAAGTGGTGATTATGGGTTTAGAGCCAGCTTAGTCAGAGAAACCAGCCTGTGATGGTCAATGGGGCAGCATCAGGGGATAGGTGTGACCAGCGGGGTGCCACAGGGGTCTGTCCTTGGTCCTTTACTCTTCCATATTTTCATAAGTGACATCACTGAGGTGCTGGGGGGAGGAGGTGATTCTGTTTGAAGATGACATAAAGATCTGCAACAGAGCTGACACTGCTCAGGGAGTTACAAGGCCTCCATGAATTGCCATATGAAAGCAGATTACGGCAACTCAACGTGTACTCACTGGAGCAGTGCAGAGATAGGGGACATGATTGAGACATTCAAGTTCCTGAAGGGCATAACAGAGTCTTTTGTACCAGAACTCCTTTCGATAATTAGCTCTACAAGGATAAGGGGTCATGAAATGAAATTAAGGGAGGGAGTTCTGGGGTAACGGTAAAGTTCTTCTTTCAGAAAGGGTGATGGCTCCATGGAACAGCCTCCTCACAGAAGGCATTGACTCCAAAACAGTAAGGCAATCAAATCTGCTTGGGATAGGCATAAGGGATTGTCACTAAGAAATTCTAGGGGGTGTAGCTCTAGGGCAGACTAGATGGATCTTTGGTCCCATCTGCCATCATTTCATGTGTCTGTGTTTCTATCTTTTTTGCTATGAAATGCTACAAAAGTGCTTATTGAATAGCTCCTGCCATTTCTTCTAGTATATTTACAATGGAATTATTATGTGGTAATGGTCTCACACTACATTTGGATTGTTTTAAAGAGTTAGTGTAGCCATAGAATGTTTTTATCATTGCTTTTGTAACATTCTTTGCTTGGTAGAGTTCTTTTGCTCTTAGCATTTCTAATCCTCTGATTGCATTTCTTTTGTATATGTTTCAACTTATTCAAAGAAAGTGATGTGTGTGTTGTTTTTCTGCATTGATTTAAAACCTTGGCTGAGTCTCAAAGTCATCGCAAGCCACAATCAGGTGGCTTGTGCTGATTGCCTGTCATGCTAGGACTCTGCGCCCAATTCTCTGAACAGTTAGTCCTGGCATCAAAGACCCACAGCTTGTGGAAAACCTTGTCCCTGTAAATGGGGAACAACAGGATGGTTTGTTGCAAGTCATGGGGTCGGCCATAGGGCAGTAGCAACAGGGACAGGTGCCATGTGGCACGCCCAGTGTCGATCCCCCTATACAATATATATAGAATCCCTCATAGTCTAGCAGTCCCCCCAGCCCTGATTCCCCATTAAAATATACATAGTATCCCTGGTAGTCTAGTGGCCACCCCGGCTCTGATCTCTGGTAACAAGAATGACAAGAACCATGGTGGTCTAGTGGACAGCCTGAGCCCAATGCCCTCCTTATATAACCTGAATCTATTCCTGGTGATCTAGTGGACACCCCACCACATATTGCTCCTACCATCCCCTTTCTGACCTCATGAGCAGAGCTGGTAACTGGCACAGCTCACCGCTGACTTCAGCGCAAGTCTTCAACTGATCTTTGAATGAGCATGTACTGTATACAGTATGTGTTCAGTGACTGATAGCTTGTCAAGTACTGAGTGCATGCTATTCACAGTATGTGCTCATTCAAAGATCAATCAGTGGCTGGCCATGGATGTGAGTGGTGGGCTGTGCCAATCATTGGCTCTATTATGGGTTGGGGGAACAGGGTGAAGAGCACTTTGGGTTGGGGGTCCACTAGACCACCAGGCATCAATACAGGTTATATAAGGGGCATTAGGCTCGTCTCAACTAACCATTTTTGTTACTGGAGAGCAGATTTATTTTTGTGACTCTGTTCTTAGATGAGAGAGAGAGCAGTCACCAGCTTCCTTTATAGCAGAAGGTGATCTAATAGAAGTACTGAATTTAATTTTGATTTTAGGGCCTGTGTAGTAAGTGGAAGTCAATGTTTGGTTCTCTGTTTTTGGGTTGACTTTTCTTGTGTGTAACGCTTATTTGTCAGGAGGAAATTTAGTTAGGAAAATATCTGCAGTCATTTGTAGTCAGACCTGTTACTTAAACTCAGAAATAAGAGTCTGAAAGGAAGGAAGGCACTCACCAGGGTGGCGGGTCAGAGTTGTAGTTGATAGTTTCTGGAGGGCATGGACTTAGTCCCACCCACCTTGACCCTCACCTCACCTGCCCCAAGCACATAATTTTTTTTTTAATCAGGGGTTCTGACGTTACTTTCCCAAAAGTGCAAAGAACATACACCTGTTCATATTCTTAAAGGCACAGCACATTGAATAGGGGTAAACACATTCACACGCTTGCACACACTAACAGAACAAACAAAAAAAACACATGGTAAACAGCAAGGGACACAGACATGTGGGGAGTGGTGCAATGGCTGTGGAGTGGCAGTCTTCTGGGAGATGTCCTGGAGGCTGCATTGCTGCCCTATTTGCAGGCACCTTTCTGGTCTGAGGGAGGAGGTTGCCTGTCTCCATGCTGACCTGGTGAGGATACAGGAGACCTCCTTCCCCACCCAGGGACTACCCAGGTCCCCACCACTGCCTTAGAGGTTGCCAAGAAAGAGGAGTGGTTGGACCACAGTGGGCTCAGGGAGGGTGTGGGTGGTTGAACAGAGGCACATCCCTCCAGTTGTGCCTCTTCACGATTCATTCGCCATTCTGGTGGAGTGTGGTTCCTCTGTGGAGGCACCCATAGTGGAGACCAAGGAGGATGCTGGGAACCTGGAAACCCACAGAAGGGTGGTACAGGACCCCACAGGGGAAGGAAACAACTCCTGGTGGGGGACTCAGTCATTAGGGGGTAGAACTGTGGGAGGGAAAGGAGAGGGAGGTCAGGTGCCTGCCTGGTGCCATGGCAGGGAGGGTCTGGAAGTGAATCCTCAGGATCATGGGAGCACCTGCACAGGGGAGGGAGCTGGATGTCATTGTTCACTTAGGGACAAATGACCTGTCTGGGAATGGGATCAGAGCAGTGAAACAAGAGTTTGTGGAGTTGGGGAGGGCTTAGACTAGTGGCACAAACAGTAACTTTCTCAGAAGTGCTACTTGTCTATGGCATGGGTGAGATGCTAGTCACATCCGCACCATGATTCAATGACTGGTTGAAAAACTGGTGTGGAGCTCAGGGATTTGGCTTCATTGAGGACTTGGGGTCGATCTGGAGGGATACTATCCTATACCTGTGTGATGGTCTGCATCTGTCTGGGAGGGGAACCAGGATCCTAGTTGATAGGTTTAAATGCTTCATTGGCAAGTGTTTAAACTAGCCAATGGGGGTGGCACTGAAGAGAAGTAGGGATATCCCAGCCTCTCCAACAAAACAAACACAAAGGTAAAAAAGTCAATAGGAAGCAGAACAAGGGTAAATCCAGAAAAAGGCAAAGGCAGTAAGGACAGGGATGGGCCTAAAATGGATAAGGCCCTCAGAAAAATGGAGGGCAATGAGTACCAATGGCCGTAGTCTAGGTAACAAGCTCTCTGAACTAGTGGCCTTCATGGAAGAGGGATGTCTGGATATCGTGGCAGTCACAGAAACATGGTACATGGAGAACCATGACTGGGATGTCAATATACCAGGGTACACAATCTACAGGAGGGATAGGGAGGGTAAAAAAGGAGGAGTAGCTCACTACATAAGGGAAGAAATCAAACCAAACAGAACTAAAGGGTAAACAGAGGGGGAGGAGGCCCTGTAGTTCACCATGGACATCAAAATGGCAGCACAATCCAAACAGGGTTGTTTACAGACCCTAGTCTCCAGGAGGAGGCAATGGACAAGGAATGATAGAAGGAATCCTTAGAATGGCAGAAAAAGGAGAGATATTGTTGATGGGGGACTGGAATATGCCAGATTTTAACTGGAGCACCTTTACTGCAGCTACATCAAAGATCAGGGTCATTCTCGATGCCCTACGGGGGCATGCCTCAGACAGCCAGTGTTGGAACCCACACGGGAGGGAGCAGTCTTAGACCTGGTACTTCCAATTGAGGATGGAGAGAGGATTTGATTTGAGAAGTCAGTAGCCACTCGGGAGCAAGCAACCACCAAACAGTGTGGTTCATCAATAAACACAGCTGTAGAGTCAAGCCATGCAAAAGCAAGGGTGTTGACTTTAGGAGTGCTGACTTTGTCAAATGGTAGACTGCCTCAGAAAAGCACTAGCAAACAGGCAAGAAGTAGGGATGGAAGAACAATGGGGAAATCAGAGCTGCCATCACAGAGGGCACAATGCTTTGTGTAAAGCAAATCAACAAAACAAAATGATGAAAAAGCCACTCATGATTCTAAAGAGGTGGCAGGATAAGAAGAAAAGAATAGCATACAGGAAATATAAGGAAACACAGAAGGAGCAAGACAGAGAACTATATCAGTTAAAGTCAGAAGGAGTTAGGGAAGGCAGTCACAATAGTAAAGACCTAAACTGAGGAAAGAAGCTAACTCTGATAAGAAGGGGATACAACCTTTATAGGTACATTAGGGAGTGAAGAAAGACCATGGGAGGAATACTGAGGTTACTAAAGGGACAGAATGTGGGCAGAGGTGACAGTGTAAAAGCAGGGATACTGAATTACTTCTGCTCAGTATTTGCAAAGAGAGGAGGGGGAGGTGCTCTAAACCAAACAATAGCAGCACTCTGGATAGGGGGTTGATACTAGTCCATTTAAAGAAGAAAGAGTCCTGAAAGAACTCCCAAAACTCAAGGTGGACAAAGCAATGGGCTTGATGGGATTCACCCCAGAATCCTAAAAGAACTAAGGGAGGACCTAGTGACACCACTGACCACACTTTTTAACAAATCATGGAGAATGGGTAGTACCTGAGTGGACTGAAGGCACAACCGCTATCAACATATGAGTGAGTGCACATCGCCAAAAAAATGCATCAGTGATGTGCACAACAGTGGGACCATAGACAGTGATGATCCAAACCAAAGGAAAAACTAACATATTTACAACATATTTAATGCGGGAGGCTATGCCCCCTCGTGGTGGGATGTACCCTCCATACCCCACCTACAGTATTATAACTAACTCTGAGGGGGAGTCTGACACTGGGTAACAAAAAAAAGTTAAGTGTGCACACAGAATTCACAAAAAGTACAGAGCTCCTGCCCAGGTTCAAACCTGAATCCTTCAGCACTAAAGGCATATGCTGCCTCCATTAGACCACAAGGTCAGCTCAACTGACCACCCAGAACTACTTCCTACATCCTCTACATCATAGATCCCACCTACCATTGCTCTCTCCACACTCGCTATTGTTGTTTCACTGTCCCTCGTTACATCTACGTTCACTAACATACCCCACTTGTTCTATTGCAAGGTGCTCAAAGGTAGTTGCTCAAATGTAGTTGCTCAGTTGTATTCACCCATATCGCTTGATACTCTGGGACAGTAGTGTGGTGAAATGTAATCTTGTGTGGTGTCTGGGTGCGCTTGTGGTCCAAAGGAACTCACCTTGCACAGGAGGTCAGCACACCCACCTGTACAGACCACCACCATGTACAGTGGCAGGTTGGTTGCAGAACAGGCAGTAATGCACCTGCTGGCCTGCTGGGAAGTGGGGCAGCATGTGATCCATCTGCGTGGGGTGATGTGAAATGGGAAGGGGCATGGATCAAGTGGCTTTCTGCTCCACCACCACAACCTGCAACAGGTGACCATGGCAACCCTGTCCAAGCCCCTGCCACCCAGGCCAATTTGGGCCCGATGTGGAGTGAGTTGAGGCTGTTATGCAATCTTGTCCTTGAGAATGCTACAGCAGTTGGAGCGAATTGAGGGGCACCAGTTAAAATTATGGGATGCTTCAACTGGTTCTGTCCCATCAGAATGTTGATCATTAGTTTTATTTTGTCTTGGCACCCACCACCCTCTGCATACAAAAATAAGTCTTGACATTGCCCTGATCCGCCTCCCATCTTTCAAATTTTGGGCTCTTCTCATGCACATCTCTTTTCTGGATGATGCTACTTGTCTTTTACCTTGTTGACTCCCTTTTGGTACTTGATATTTTCTATCATGTCCCCCTCGAGTCATCATCATCTTCAACAAGAACTGCTACATCACACCTTTTTTGAGGAGGGAGGGATTTAATACTAACAGACCCAGACACAGCTACCTTAACATCCTTTTTCTCTGGTTCCCAATCAGTGTATCATCAGAACTGGAAAAAATATATATATATAACTGCTGTGATTGGAGAAGAACGTGATTTGTCTCATGCTGAGTGAGTGATGTGATATGACTAATGAACTGTACGTAAATACCTATGGCTGTACTTCCCTTGAGCTGAACCACACTTCTAAACACTCTGACTTGAAACACATATCAGTTAGTACAATGGGTCAAGCTGGAGATACTACAAAACAGGGTTACATGCAACTTACAACCCAAAAACATAAAGTTTTGTAATTCGTGAATCATCGCGTATGCAGATGAAGGAACATGATCTGTATCAGTGACTGACTCTCATGATCGCCCTGATTCAAAATCCACATTAATGTGAGTACAATGTTCAGGCTGAGATATGCACCACATGGTACCTGAGGGAGGCTAAATAAACAACTGTGACTTAAATTACAGATGGAGATTGGGCCCTAAATTAGATGCAATGCATTGGACAGATTAAGACTGTGTGTTCTCAGTCAAGAGAGTGCAGACACAAACACACAACACCTTAACCAGTGCTCATTGTCTAACCAATCTGGAAAGAATACTTTTTGCAGTTTGGGGGGCGGTGGAATTCAGTAACAGACCACTAGCAAAATACCACAAGCAGTACAGCTAACACAGGTGCAGTGGATAGCAGGTTCACACTGCTGTAATTACTTTATCACAATAAAGGTGTCTGATTTGATGGCACGTGTTTCACACACACTACACACACACCAAGGTAATGCGGGCAAATTGAAAACTTCAGTAATATAACCAAAACTACTTTAAACAAACTGAAATTATGCACTGCTGCACCACAACAATCAGCAAAAAAGTGCAGAATTACTGAAAATATTACTTAATGTGTGTGGAATTTTAAAATTCTGGTGAAAGGAACTCATGGAATATTCAAAATTTGCAGAACTTCTGCCAAATTCCGCCGGAAGTGGAATGGTGGAATTCTATAGCAAAATAGTTGCAGAATGATTTTCCACAGAAAAATCACTGTTCTGAGGAATATTATTCTGCAGATCACAGTAGGCAGAATTCCGCAGGTGAACAAGCGAAATTTCAGTGGAAATTCTGCTGGCGGAATGGTCATTCTGCACTAATTCTACAGGTGGAATTCCGCATTCCGCACAGCACTAATATTACTGTGTGTACATTAATACAGTTATACAAGAAAAATATGACCCAAGCAGAAAGACTGCGCTTGTCTTCCAGTTAATCTACCTCCTACAGATATGCACCCTCCCCTAAAGCACATTTCAAGTGTCTGTCAGTGCACAGGCTAAATGTTCAAAATTAATGTTTAAAATCCATCACTACAAACAATAAACACTCAATGATATAAGTACAGGAGGGTTTCCTACAATGGATGTACTAAATTTTGAGTGAAAAAAATGGCTCAAAAGGCTTTTATAACAGCTTTAGAGGGTTTCAGTCGCAGATCTCTGACAGCAAACTGTTTCCAGCTACCACTATACACACACTACACAGACTGAGGCTGCAACAATCTAGAGCCTATGTGACCTGTGTAACCATGAATTACGCAAAATTCACCTGGAGTCACAAACAAGGTGAATAGATGAAAAGCATGATCATGTACTTGTAATAAAATTGTTGTAGTGGTTGTGGGCAGAGTACTGTAAATCACTGTTTCAATTTATCACATTCTCATTATGACGCAGTACTTGCTTTGTATTGGTGGATTACTTTGCTGAATCCGTGATACTCCTCGGCTGTTTGGAGCGGCTCTGCCCACTTCACCTACCTCTACATATGACCCAAGGCATGGATTCACAGTGGGAAGATCATGTCAGATGAATCCATAGATTTAGCTGACTGGGGACCAAAGAATAGACTAAGGAGGCTTGACATGCTACCTAGATTTGTAGCAAGGCATCGACACAGTCTCACAAAAAGATTATTATACAAATTAGCCAGCCTTGAATAGGTCCCAAGGTGGTAGCCTGGGTAAAAACTGTCTGACAACAGGATACAGAGGGTAATAAAATGGAGCGCATTTGAAGAAGGGGTTACTAGCAGAGTACCAGGGTTCAGACTGGACTGGTCCTTTAATGTCTTTAAAAGTGATATTGCAGAGGATTGAAGGAAAGATGCCTTGGCATATTACAAAGATCTGCAATGAGTTGATAGAAGGTGAGGTGGAAAGGATGAGGGGACTGCGGGGTTGGAGGACTGGTCAATGTAGGCAGCTAGATTTAACAAAAAAGTGCAAAGTAATGCATTAGAGGAATAAAAACCCAGGAGAAGAGTAGACAGGGGTGAGATACTAACAACAACAAATGGAAAGGACTTGGGGGAGTCTTGTCAGATGACCTAAAAGTGGTCAAGCAATGTGAGAAAGGTGTATGAGGGGTGGTGGGTACTGGGATGGTTAGGAGAATGTCATAGAAAACAGGAAGTTTTTATCCATCTACAGACAGTTGGTGAGACCTCATCTTGAGTACTGCAGTTCTGAGACCCATTCCATAGGACATAGATGGTATGGAGGCTGTCCAGAGGAAGGTATCCAAATGGCAGAGTCTGCACCTGAAGACATAGAAGAGAGACTAAAGGAGTTTACTGTTACCCTAAGGAAAGTGGGAGAGGGGTATATGATAGAAACTTTCAAGTTCATCTAGTGAACTGTAGTCCAAGAGGGTAGCATCTTTTAGAAAAAGAGATGCAAGAACAAAGGTGCTCATTTGAAGATAGAGGTACAGCTCAGAGCATTGTGAGGAAATATTTTTTCACAGAGGTTGTGGATATGGAATGGCCTTCCTGAGGAGGTAGGAGTCAAAAACAGTGTGGAATTCAAGAATATATGGGACAGACATAAGGTGATCTAGTGGGGGGTAGAGGAAGGGTTGTTGTTAACTAGGATCTGCAGCTTATCCATGGTAGGGAAATGGGCAGACTAGGTGGGCCAAGTGGTCTTTATTTGCCATCATATTTATGTTTCTATGTAGCTGGGAGTGGGAGTGTTATATACTAGGATAATATATATTTTTAATGGGATCAGGCTTGGGGGCCACTGACTACCTGGTAGATTAATTTTATATCAGAGATCAAAATATCTATTAGTATATTTCTTTGGATAATTAAAACTGATTCAATACAAGATTTTACATAATGAAGTATATGACCCCACAAAAAACTGTTTAAATATAGGCTTTCCAATTCTGATTTCTGTATTAACTGTGACTCAACAGAGGTCGTTAGTCATATTCTTTGGAATGCCCGAAAGCACAAGTATTTGGAACTTAGTTAAAATGACATTGGTAAAAGCTGTCTTTATATAATGCTTTTAACATTGAACTGAGTTTTGGAAAATCGATTTAGTGAGGGTTTATATTAAATCTCATATCCATGATCTCATTTTGACCAGACAGTTTATAGTATGATAGCTTGACAAACAGGAATTCAATGAAGAATAAGACCTCTAACATGCTGTAATTTACAAATTACAAAACTAATTTACTTATTTAACAATAACATTGCCAATATTATCTCAAGTGAGAGAGATCTATAATTTGTTGTCACAGGTTAATTAAACACCATTGAAATTCTTCCGATAGAAGTAAAGTGACTCTGAGAACTGAAAGTTATCACTGACTTCAAGTTGATTTTAAGAGCTATATCTGTTCAAGGTCCTTTTAGACATATGACACACACAACATTTTATAGCATCCTATTGAGTTTTATTTATTTAGAGGGTGAGTTGTGACAGCATATATTCATACTGGTTTAGTTATGTATAGTGACTTCTCCTTTGTCTTGATGTTTAAATATTGGAATAATATTTGACACTTTATTAAAACAAAAGTTAAAAAACAAACCCCACATGGTGGCACAAGTAGTTATAGTATTTAGATCATGTTAATATATAGTCTTCTTAGGTTCACTAGTCCACCAATTTTCATGTCATCTGCATATTTACAGACCAACTATTGAAACCATGTGTCAAATCTGCAATAAATATAAAATAAAAGGACTGACCCATAGGGATCCTGTAGACACAGTACCCTCCGATGAAGAAATGCCATTAATTACCACCCTCTTTGTTCTCTTATTCCATCTAATATCAACTCATTCTATGCTTTACCACTCTTGACATTAATTTTTGTTGGCTCCATGAACAAGGTCAAAGGCAACACTTAAATCCAAAAGATCACATCACAAGATTTTTCACATCCAGTTGATTGATGATTTTTCACAAATACTACAACATTTTTAACACAGGATCAGCCTCAGTAAAACCATACTGCAAGTGTCTATTCCTAATAAAGACATCATTTTATCTTTATAATGCCCTCAGAAGTTTACATGATGAATATAAGACTCATTTGTTGAGTTTTCAGCATTCTGCCCTGCCTTTTTAAAAGTGGTGTTACATTAACGATTTTCCATTCTTAGGACCGTTACCATTATTAGGCTTCTTTCAAACAACAACTTCAAAGCGTAGGAGTCCCTTGACATTAGTTTAATCATGGTACCTGTTATCATATCAGAACACGAAGCAGTCTGCTTTGATATTTTTGATCTTATTTATCCCTTCTTCAGATATTTTGTGTATTTGTTTATACAGTTAGCAGGTGGTATATATAAACTAACAGACTGGTCTCCTCCAAGGCATCACACCAAAGCAGATAATTCCTGGATATCTTGCAAGTGCTGGACTCATCAACTTGTCACAACCCCACTAGAACAATACAGTCCTGGAATGGTTCTCAAAGCGTAGCAGGAGGTGGAGGTGGTGCCACCTGAGATAAGTGACCACAAATTGGTCTGATTCAGGTCAATACTGGAGGAAACAAATCACTAAAACAGGTCCTGATTTCAGAAGGACTGATTTTGATCAGATGAGATATGCTGAGATATCCTCAAGAGTAAACCAAAGGAAAGTGGTGAATATGCTGGACTAACATAGAGCCAATAACAAGTCGCCGACAAAATTTTCTAACTGGTCAGCAAGACAAGGAAAAGGAAAATGCTGTCTGGTTCACAAAGTGCAACTACAAAAAGCAAGGCTAGCATTCAAAAATACTAGGGATCAAATAGCAACAAAATACGGATGCTTCAAAGCAACAGGTGAAACTAGGGTGAATAGAGCAGCAAAGGCATAAACTGGGTGGAATTTGCATGAGGGTAAAACGAGGTAAAAACACTCTTTAGGCAAGGACAAAAGGAAAACACAGGCATATTGTTAATCAATAGCAGTGATAGGGAAGAAGAAGAAGAAGAAAGTAGCGAGGTCTTAAATGAGTACTTTTGCTTTGTCTTTAAAAGTGCAACCTGGAATGGGCACACAAAGAAATGAGTTAAAAATTGCATGGGGATGGGGTAGATGAGCCCTTTCAGTGGGAGGTAAGGACTGAACTCAATAAATTAAAATAGATAAAGTCATGGGGCCAGGCGGCGGCAGCAGCATACAGGAGAACTTAGGGATGAATTGATACCTCTAGGAATATTTTGAAAGATCCTGATAGAGGAATTGTTCCACAAGACTGGAAAAGGCAACAGTGATTCCCATACAAAAGGAGGGAGCAGGAGGTGGCTGGTAACTACTGCCTGTCAGTCTCACCTGGTGGTAAGCAGATGATGGAAACCTTGCTAAAGAAGCATTTAACTTTCCTGGAAGAGACTGGACAACTGGACAGCAGGCACTATTCATAGTGGGAAAATCCTGCCAGACTAGTCTGATAGGTTTTTTGACTCAGTTAATAAGATAGTGGACTGGGGGACATGGATGTTATCTGCCCTCGACTTTAGCAAAGCCCTCAAACTGGGTCCCTCACAGAAGGCTCGTAAGCTCAAGCATACAGGAGTGGGACAAAGTGGTATCATGGAGTTAGGCGCTTAGTCAGAGAAACCAGCCTGTGATGGTCAATGGGGCAGCATCAGGGATAGTGTGACCAGGAGTGCCACAGGGTCTGTCATAGTCCTTTCTTCCATATTTTCATAAGTGACATCACTGAGGTGCTGAGGGAGGAGGTGATTCTGTTTGAAGATGACATAAAGATCTGCAACAGAGCTGACACTGCTCAGGAGTTACAAGGCTCCAGTTGCCATGAAAGCAGATTCGGCAACTCAACGTGTACTCACCGGAGCAGTGCAGAGATAGGGACATGATTGAGACATTCAAGTTCCTGAGGGCATAACGAGTCTGCAGGAACTCTTTCTGATAATTAGCTCTACAAATGGGGTCATGAAATAAAATTAAGGAGGTTCCAGGCTAACGTGTAAGTTCTTCTTTACAGAAAGGTGATGGCTCCATGGAACAACCTCCTACAGAAGGTATGACCCAAAACAGTAAGCAATTCAAATCTGCTTGGGATAGGCATAAAGGTTGTCACTAAGAAATTCTAAGGAAGTGTAGCACTAGAACAACTAGATGGATCTTAGTCCCATCTGCCATCACTTTCCATGTCTCTGTTCTATCTTTTTTTTATAAATGCCACAAAAGTGCTTATTGAACAAACTCTGCCACTTTAGTATATTTACAATGGAATTATTATGTGATGTCTCACACTACATTTAGTTGTTTTAAAGATGATGTAACCATGAATGTTTATCATTGCTTTTGTAACATTCTTTGCTAAGAAGAGTTCCTTTTGCTCATAGCATTCCTAATCCCATGCATTCTTTGTATATGTTTAAATTTATTCAAAAGAAAGATTAGTGAGTTTTCTGCATTCATTTAAAACCTTGCCACAGTCTCAAAAGTCCCATAAACCACACCAAGGTATTGTGATGATACTGTATGCTAGGACTCTGGCAATTCTCTAACATTAGGGTCTGTCAAGACCCACAACTCAGAAAACCTTGTCCTGTGAAACAGAGAACTCAGATGGTTGTTGCAAGCCATGGGTCAAACCATAGGACAGTAACAACAGGGACAGGTGCCATGTGGCAAGCACCCCAGTGTCGATCCCTATACAATATATAGAATCCTCATACTAGCAGTCCCCAGCCCGATTCCCCATTAAAACATACATAGCTCCTGGTATAGTGGCCACCCGGCTCTGATCTCTGGTAACAAGAATGACAAGAACCATGGTGAGATAAGTGGACAACCTGACCCAATGCCCTCATATATAACCTGAATATCCTTCCTAGTGGACACCCACCACCATTGCTCCTACCTCCCCAACCCATAACAGGCTGGCAACTGACAGTCACCCTGACCTCTGCAGCAAGTCACCAACTGACTTTGAATGAGCGGCACTGTATGCAATATGTGTTCAGTGACTGATAGCTTATCAAAGTACAGGTGCATGCTATTCACAGTATGTGCTCATTCAAAGACCAATCAGTGGCCCATGGATGAGAGTGGTGGGCTGCCAATCATCAACTCTGTGAGCGTTGAAGGCAAGTGAGAGCACTTTAGATGCATCACAGAACTATATAAAAACGGCATTAGCCCGGGCCTCAACTAACCATTTTGTTATGGAGGCAGATTTATTTTGTGAACTCTGTCTGCCGTGAGAGAGAGAGCAGTCACCAGCTTCCTTATAGCAGAAGGTGATCTAATAAGTACACTGAATTTAATTCTTAATTTTGGGGCCTGTGTGTAAGTGGAAATCAATGTTTTGGTTCTCTGTTTGGGTTGACTTTTCTTAGTGCGCGTTGTTGTCAGGAGGAGGTGGTTAGGAAAATAACTCAGAGTCATTTGTGCTAACCTGTTGTAAACTCTGGGAATAAGAGTCTGAAGGAAGGCCTCACCAGGGTGGCGGGTCAGGTTAGTTGATAGTTTCTAGAGGGCATGACTTGGTCCACCCACCCCGACCTCACCACCGCCCCAGCCAATATAATTTTTTTAATCAGGGTTCTGATACTTTCCCAAAAAGCAAGAACATACACCTGTTCATATTCTTAAGACAGACATTGAATAAGTAAACACATTCACAACTTGCACACACTAACGAACAAACAAAAACACATAGTAAACAGCAAGGACACAGACATGGGGGGCAGTGCAATGGCTGTGGGTGGCAGTCTTCTGGGAGATGTCCTGAGGCTGCATTGCGCCTATTTGGGCACCTTTCTGGTCTGAGGGAGGTTGCCTGTCTCCATGCCGACCTGAGGATACAGAGCCTCCTTCCCCACAGGACTACCCAGTCCCACCACTGCCAGGGTTGCCAAGAAAGTGGTTGGACCACAGTGGGCTCAGGGGGTGTGAAGTAGTTAACAAGCACATCCTCAGTTGCCTCTTCCACGATCATTAGCCATTCTGGTGGAGTGTGGCCCTCTGTGGAGGCACCCATAGTGGAGACAGGATGCTGGGAACCAAACCACAGAAGGTGGTAAGGACTACAGGGAAGAAACAACTCTGGTGGGGACTCCAGTCATTAGGGTAGAACTGTGGGAGGGAAAGGAGAGGAAGTCAGGTGCCTGCCTGGTGCCATGGCAGGAGGTCTGGAAGTGAATCACCTCAGGATCATGGACCTGCACAGAGGGAGCTGGATGTCATTGTTCCTTGAGACAAATGACCTGTCACAGAATAGGATCAGGCAGTGAAAAAAGAGTTTGTGAGTTGGGGAGAGACCCCAGACTAGTGGGACAACAGTAACTCTCAAGTACTGCTTGTCCATGGCATGGGTGATGTGGTACATCGCACCATGGGATTCAATGACTGTTGAAAAACTGGTGTGGAGCTCAGGGATTGCTTCATTGGGGACTTGGGGTCGATCTGGAGGATCTAGCCTATACCTGTGTGATGGTCTGCATCTGTCTGGGAGACCAGGATCCTAGTTGATGGTTTAAATGCTTCATTGGCAGTGTTTAAACTAGCCAATAGAATGGCATGAGAAAATGAGGATATCAGCCTCTCAACAACAAACACAAGGTAAAAGTCAAAGGAGCAGAACAAAGGAAATCCAGAAAAAGCAAAGGCAGTAAGGACAGGATCAGCCTAAAATAGATAAGCCCTCAGAAAAATGGAGGACAATACCAATGGCATAGTCTAGGTAACAAGCTCTCAGAACTAGTGGCCTTCATGGAAAGGGACATCTGGATATCATAGCAGTCACAGAAACATGGTACACGAAACCATGACTGGGATGTCAATATACAGGGTACACAATCTACAGGAGGATAGGGAGATAAGGAGGTAGCTCACTACACAAAGGAAAATCAAACAAACAGAACTAAGGGTAAACAGAGGGAGGGGCACTGTGGTTCACATGGACACAGAAAATGGCAGCCAATCCAAACAGAGTTTACAGACCCAAGTCTCAGGAGAGCAATGGACAAGGAAATGATAGAAGAATCCTTAGAATAGCAGAAAAAAGGAGAACTGATGGGGGACTAGAATATACAGTTTTACTGGACACCTTTACTGCAACTACATCAAATCGGGTCATTCACGTTACTCGGGGGCATGCCTCAGACAGCAGTGTTGGAACCCCGGAGAACAGTCTTAGACCTGGTACTTCAATTGAGGATGGAGAGAGGTTTCAGATTTGAGTGTTAGCCGGGGAGCAAGCAACCAAACGGTATGGTTCCTAACAGCAGGCCAGAAGCCACACCAAAGCAAGGGTGTTGGACTTTAGGAGTGCTGACTTGTCAAAAGCGGAGACTGCCTCAGAAAGCACTGAAACAGGCAGAAGAGGATGGAAGAACAATAGGGAAAAATCAGGCTGCCATCACAGGCAACAAGCTTGTGTAAGCAAATCAACAAACAAAATGAGGAAAAGCCACTATGATTCTCAAAAGAGGTAGCGGGAAGGTTAAGAAGAAAGAATAGCATACAGAAATATAAGGAAACACAGAAGGAACAAGACAGAGAACATATCAGTTAAAGCAGAAGGTCAGAAGGCAGTCACAACAATAGCAAGGGCCCAAACTGAGGAAACATAGCTAACTCTGTTAAAGAAGGGGATAAAACCTTTTATAGGTACATTAAGGTGAAGAAAGACCAAGGAGAATACTGAGGCTTAATAAAAGGGACAGAATGTGGGCAGAGGTGACAGTGGAAAAGCAGGGATACTGAAGCAATACATCTGCTCAGTATTTGCAAAAAGAGGAGGGAGGCCTAAAACAAACAATAGCAGCACCTGGATGGGGGTTGATACCAGTCCATTTAAAAAGAAAGAGTCCTGAAAGAACTCTAAAACTCAAGGTGGACAAAGCAATGGGGCCTGATGGGATTCACCCAGTCCCAAAAGAACCCAGGGAGGACCTAGTAACTACACACAAGACACTTTTTAACAAATCAAAGGAGGATGGGTGGTACCTGAGGACTGAAGGCACAACCAGCGATCAACATAAGAGTGAGTGCATCGCCAAAAACGCATCGGGTGATGTGCACAACAGTGGGACCATAGACAGTGATGATCCAAACCAAAGGAAAAACTAACATATTTACAACATATTTAATGCGGAGGCCATGCCCTCATGGTGGGATGTACCTCCATACCCCACCCACGTGTAATATAACTAACTCTGAGAAGGGAGTCGACACTGGGTAACAAAAAAAAGCTAAGTGTGCAGAATTACAAAAGTACAGAGCTCCTGCCCAGGTTCAACCTGAATCCTTCAGCACAAAGCAATATGCTGCCTCCATTAGAACCACAAAAGGTCAGCTCAACTGACCACCCAGAACTACTTCCACATCCTCTCATCCTTAGATCCCACCTACCATTGCTCTCTCCACACGCTATTATTGTTTCACTGTCCCTCGTTACATCTCGTCACCAACATACCCACTTGTTCTATTGCAGGTGCTCAAGGTAGTCACTCAAATGTAGTTGCTCAGTTGTATTTGCCCATATAACTGGCTCCCTGGGGACAGTAGTGTGGATGAAATGTAATCTGTGTGGTGTATAGGTGCGCTGTGGCCCCAAAGGAACTCACCTTGGCACAGGAGGTCAGCACACACCTGTACAGCCACCACCATGTACAGTGGCAGGCCAAGGTTGCAAACAGGCAGTAATGCACCTGAACAAACCTGCTGGGAAGTGGGGGCAGCATATCGAACCATCTGCGTGGGGTGATGTGAAATGGGAAGGGGCATGGATCAAGTGGCTTTCTGCTCCACCACCACAACCTGCAACAGGTGACCATGGCAACCCTGTCCAAGCCCCGCCACCCAGGCCAATTTGGGCCCGATGTGGAGTGAGTTGGAGGCTGTTAACCACCGTCTTGACAACGTTGAGCAGCAGTTGGAACGAATTGAGGGGCACCAGTTACAAATTATGGGGATGCTTCAACTGGTTCTGTCCCATCAGAATGTTGATCATTAGTTTTATTTTGTCTTGGCACCCACCACCCTCTGCATACAAAAAATAAGTCTTGACATTGCCCCTGATCCGCCCCCCCCATCTTCAAATTTTGGGCCCTTCCTCATGCACATCTCTTTTTCTGGATGATGCTACTGTCTTTTACCTTGTTGACTCCCTTTTGGTACTTGATATTTTCTATCATGTCCCCCTCGAGTCATCATCATCTTCAACAAGAACTGCTACATCACACCTTTTTTGAGGAGGGAGGGATTTAATACTAACAGACCCAGACACAGCTACCTTAACATCCTTTTTCTCTGGTTCCCAATCAGTGTATCATCAGAACTGGAAAAAATATATATATATAACTGCTGCGATTGGAGAAGAGCGCGATTTATACTCATGCTGAGTGAGTGATGTGATATGACTAATGAATCCGTCGTAAATACCTATGGCTGTACTTCCTGAGCCGGAACCAACCCCAAACACCCTGACTTGAAAACACATATAGCGAGTACAATGGTCAGCTGAGATACTACAAAAACAGGGTTACGTGCACCACAAACCAAAAACATAAAGTTTTGTAATTCGGCCAATCATCATGACCATGCAGATGAAAAATATGACCTGTAATCACACTGACTCTCCCATGATCGCCCTGACTTAAAACGCACATTAATGAAAGTACAATGTTCAGGCTGAGATATGCACCACATGGTACTCTGGGGAAGCCAAATAAACAACTGTGACTTAAATTACAGATGGAGATTGGGCCTAAACAGATGCAATGCACAGACAGATTAAAGAATAACTGTTCAGTCAAGAGATGCAGACACAAACACACAACACCTTAACCAGTGCTAACAAGTCGCAAATCCAAATCTGGAAGAATACTTTTGCAGTTTAGAGGCAGTGAATTACAGTAACAGACCACTAGCAAAATACCACAAAGCAGTACAAAATAACACAGGTGCAGATGGATACCAGGTTCACACTGCTGTAATTACTGTGGCACAATAAAAGGTGTCTGATTTGACATGGCACACAGCACACACTCACACACACACTAAAGTAATGCGTGTAAATTGAAACTTCAGTAATATAAACCAAAACTACTTTTAAACAAACTGAAATTATGCACTGATGCACCACAACAATCAGCAAAAAATGTCAGAATTACTGAAAATATAATTAATGCTGTGTGGAAATTTTAAAATTCTGGTGAAAGAAATCCATGGAATATTCAAATTCTGCAGAACTTCTGCCAAATTCGCCGGAAGTGGAGATGGTGGAATTCTATACAAAATAGTTGCAGAATGATTTCACAGAAAATCACTGTTCTGAAGAATATTATTCTGCAGATCACAGTAGGCAGAAATTCCGACAGGTGAACAACCAGAATTTCAGTGAAATTCTGATGGCCGGAATGGTCATTCTGCACTACACTACAGGTGGAATTCGCATTCATACAACACTAATATTACTATGTGTACATTATACAGTTATAAAAAAAAAATATAACCCAAGCAGAAAGACTGCCTTTGTCTCCAGTTAATCTACACTCCAACAGATATATACACCTCCCCAAAGCACACTTCAAGTGTCTGTCAGTGCTAAGAGCTAAATGTTCAAAATTAACGTTTAAAATCACACACAAACAATAACACTCAATGATATAAGTACAGGAGGAGTTCCTCAATGGATGTACTAAATTTTGAGTGAAAATGGCTCAAAAAAGGCTTTTATAACAGCTTTTAGAGGGCTCTCAGTCGCAGATCTTGACAGAAACTGTTTCCAGCTACCACTATACACACACATACAGAACTGAGGGCAAAGAACAATCTAGAGCCCATGCACACTGCAATCCCATGAATCACTGCAAAATTCACCTTGGAGCTCACAAACAAGGTGAATAGATGAAAAAGTGCATTGATTTCTATGTACTTTGCAATAAAATTGTTGCAGAAGTGGTTGGGGAAGGCAGAGTACTGTGAAATCACTGTTTTCAATTTACTTCACATTCCTCATTATGACGCAAAGTACTCTGCTTTGTATTGCGGATTACTTTGCTGATTCCGCATTACTCCGCGAGCTGCTTTGGAGCGGCTCTGCCCACTTCACCTACTCTACACAAGGACCCAAGCGCAGCATGGATTCACAGTGGGAAGATCATGTCAGATGAATCTAATAGATTTAGTTGACTGGGCACCAAAGTAATAGACCAAGGAGGGGCTGTGGACATGGCCTAAATAGATTTTAAGCAGGCATCCGACACAGTCTCACACAAAAGATTAATATACAAATTAGCCAGCCTTGGAATTAGGTCCCAGGTGGTAGCCTGGGTAAAAAACTGGCTGGACAACAGGACACAGAGGGTAATAGTAAATGGAGCCCATTCTCAAAGAGGGGTTACCAGCAGAGTACCACAGGGTTCAAGCACTGGGACTCAGACCCTCTAATGTCTTTAAAAGTGACATTGCAGAGGGACTGGAAGGAAAAGCATGTTTCTTTGCAGATGACACAAAGATCTGCAACAGAGTTGATACAGAAGGTGAGGTGGAAAGGATGAGAAGGGACTTGGCAAGGCTGGAGGACTGGTCAAATGTATGGCAGCTTAGATTTAACACAAAAAAAGTGCAAAGTAATGCACCAGAGGAACAAAAACCCAGGAGAAGAGTAGACAGTGGGGGTGAGATACTAACAACAACAAAAATGGAAAGGGACTTGGGATAGTCTATCAGATGACCTAAAGTGGACAAGCAATGTGAGAAAGCAATAAGGAGGCTGGTGGGATACCCAGGATGCATAAGGAGAGAGCATCACCAGTGAAAACAGGAAGTTTTATCCATCTGTACAGACAGTTGGTGGACTCCATCTTGAGTACCTTGCAGTTCGGAGAACCCATCTCACAAGAGACATAGACAGCATGGAGGCTGTCCAGAGGAAAATAACCAAATGGTGCAGAGTCTGCACCTGAAGACACATAAAGAGACTAAGGAGTTAATATGTATACCCTTAAGGAAAGCAGGAGAGAGGGGACATGATAGAAACTTCCAAGTTCATCTAAGTGAATCAGTAAAGTCCAAGAGGGTAAGTATCTTTTTAAAAAAGAGATGTGCAAGAACAAAGGGGGCAATATTTGAAGATGAAGAACACTCAGAGGCAGTGAAATATTTTTCACAGAGGTTGTGGATACATGGAATGGCCTTCAGGAGGTAGTGGAGTCAAAAACAGTGGTGGAATTCAAGAATACATGGGACAGACATAAGGCAATTCTAGTGGGGGGTAGGAGGAAGTAGGTTGTTGGTTAACTAGGATCTGCAGCTTATCCATTAGGTAGGGAAATGGGCAGACTAGGTGGGCCAAGTGGTCTTTATTTGCCATCATATTTTATGTTTCTATGTAGGGCTGGGAGTGGGAGTGCTATACTACCAGGGATAATATATATATTTTAATGGGGGATCAGGGCTTGGGGGGCCACTAGACTACCAGAGAGATTTTAATTTTTATATCAGAGATCAGGCTGGGGTGGGGACCATGGCACATTGCCACAGTGTGCAAACTCAGAGTTGAATTTCTAAGTACCCTTAGACCAGCCCTGGCTCATCTAAGGTACTTAGAAATTCAGTTCACCTTCTGGGTAAGTTTTGAGAATATGGTTTGAGGTGCTTTAGCAACTGGTGTCGGCCACAAGCCCTTAGTGCCTTGCCACAGCCCATTTTGTAGCATACAGGTGGTGCAAGCCCCATTTGTTGCAGGCAGCCTGTGGTGGAGATAGGCCGCCTTTGTGAATTGCTCATGGGGCATCGTTTGGTGCAAGGGGCACCTTGTGCCAATCGTTGGTATGCAAGCCCCTTGTGCCACCCCAGGAGCTTTGAGAATTGGTCCCTTTATGTTTTTTTATGAATTCTTTTTGTTTTTTGCATTATTTCTTTATCCCCTTCTATGTGCCCTGATCTGCCAAGTTCTTCAGGCAGCAATGATCCCCAACATCCACCTACCGCCCTCTCTTAGAACCTCCTACCTCAGATCACAACCAACCCTGGGGTAGCTCAGCATAACCCCTTCATCGAGAGGGTCCCCTCATCGACGAAACGCACAAGTAAAGACAGCACTCTTTCTCTCAGCCCCAGGAGCACTTCTGAGGTGGTCAGGCTCCTTGAGAGTTCTTCAGTGGTGTCAGCAGATTGTCTTGTCAAGAGGTATAAACCTCACTTTCAGGTTCTTGGAAATATTGGGAATGCAAGTAATCACAGACACGTTGCATAAGAGTAATAAACTTGTTTATTACTACCAAAAAGGATAAAATCACAGTTGCCCTAAGCAGTTCTTATCAATACAAACTGGGAGCCAGTGCTAAGTGTTCCCTATACCTTGAGGTTTCTTTGTGTCTCTTGGGATCTCCGAGGTACAAGACTAGCGTATCACATTATATACCTATGATAATTACTATGGTTACTGTAAGATAGAAACATTTCTAGTTACAGAGATGAGCCCTATTGGCTAAATTAGAGGTGGCTCCATGGTCCAAGATAACATTATACAATTTTGTAATAGTCATCAGTTTGTGAACAAAAGAGTTATTATACAGAGTCTTACATAACCCAGTATAGTAGTACAAATCACCAAAAGGTGGCAATGCCGACTTACATATCATAACTATTCCAAGGACACAGGTGCCTTGGCATCTTACAAGTAAGAAATACACAGAAATTCATAGGAGAATATATTTATTAGCAAGCAAAGTGTATTACACCAATACGCATACATATCCTGACATCTACACTTGTACGGTAGATGCCCTTAGCCCTATATGTTAGTATAACATATACTTAAGCACTAGCTGTCTACGGTGTACCTCTGAGGGTACCAGTTAGGGTGCAGGGACCTCGTGTAACATTCCCCCCACCTTGTTGCCTCCAAGAGCAACACAGGCAAATCTAGGGAAAGGCCAGAGAGCAGTGGTCATTTACAAACCCGAGGCGTGAGCTTTGTAAAGTAACTTGAGCTGCTCACAGTGTTGGCACAGTGTGCACCGTAGGCAGCAGAGCATAATAATCAAAATAAAGATCAAAAATGCTTGTATAATAACAAAACCTTTAAATGTAATTTCCAACCAGGTGTTCGTTAATGCATCATTCATGTCACCATCATTAATCAATGAGAGGATAGCTTCATTGGCCTTGGTCATATTAATGCTGATATGGATGAGGTGTGTGTCCTTCCTGTCTAAAAGTGATTTTAACGTAAGTGTGAGTGGGTCTATGTGTACATTAAAATGTGGTAAGTATTCAGACAGTGTGAGCGGATAATTGGGGTTACCATCAATAATGTCTGCATTGATGAGGGGGACGGGGGTTATGACAGTATGTCCAAAAACAGTCTTCTGGTGGGGGACAAAACAAAAATTGGGGTTATCAATTGCACATGTCACAGATCCATAAGTATAGCTTTTAAAGTTGGTTACCACACAATACTCGCCATCAGAATTATACTGAGAGTGAACAGTAGGGAGTATTCACTTTTGCAACTGGACAGGGCAGATGTAGGCAGTCTTCGAAATCCGTGTTGGCAGGCGATGAACCTCCTCATGATATGGTTGGTAGAGCTTATCCAGAGCCAAAGTCGAATCCAAGGAATCTGTGCCATTCTTGGTGATGTCATCGTCCATAGTGAAATCCAATCAATGCAATCTGGAGAATAACCCACAAACAGGTTGAATAACATCAAATACATCACATCGGCATAAGAAATGTATTTACTGCTTCGGCACAGCAGTCGGTGTGCAGAGCCACCCAGGTGTCCAGGAAAGGATGGAAACCAGTAGAGCGGTAGATCCAGGCGTTCTCTGTAGATGTCTTCATCCAAATGTCCAATAGAGTGTGCCAGCACAAGCTTGTCAAACAAGGCTGTAGTGGGATCAAGCATGGTAAAGAAACAGTAGAAACAAACACTGTATCTCTTATGGAACATTTCTTAGTAGTGAAACAAGGACCAGTGTTAGGGTGTCTGGTCACAAACCCCAAGTTCCTAGCATGGAGAGAGGAATGGTTAAAGTTTGTTGCATACACAGCATATTACAACCAGGGTTTTACATCGTGGACAATACCATTTGGAAATGCGTCTGTCATGTATAATATCAGGGATCCTTCCAGATTCTAGATCATGGAAGAGATTGTTTATGGTAGTGATGATGTATGAGCCATAGGCAAAGCAGAGGATTTCTCTAGCAATGTATTGTTTATCTGCTTCTTTGTTGTCTTGTTGTATGAGTGTATTTATTCTGTCTTTCGAATCAGTGAATGCCTTAGCAATGTCGTGCATGTTGTATACAGTGTATCTTTCTTCCTGACTAAGGCCATCCACACCATGCAATAATGGGTGTAGAATATTGTTAATCAGACCAGTGGAAAATTTGGCAGAATGAGAGTTGATAGCAGCAATGTCTGCTTTATTCCAAATAGACATAGCCATACCAAAAAGGCCTGTGACAGTACCTGTTGCACCTGTGACATCAGAACTGTCAACTTCACGTGTCTTATGTTTATGAGTTTGATCATCAGGAGTGGTTTTTTTCCTGAAGTTGCGTCTCTGTTCAGTAGAATGGACCCCGGCAATAGGGTCTTAGGTATGAATCTGAAATGCAGCTAAACTATCAAGCAATAATGAACTATGAAATGCTGATGTATTAGTATTGTGACACATACCAAATTCTTTCATATTCCAGTAAGTAAGATTAAACAAAACAGGTATATGCCTAAACTGTAAGTTATTAATCAATGAACCTGGGAGGGCAGTGACTGTTAGACCACTACGGGGACTAGGGGTATGCTTTGGGCATTCCAAAAGCTGTTTATCAGTGGTGGTAACACAGAGAGGTACATGGCTGCAGAAGCCATGTGGAGTACAGCACAACATTTTCAAGCAGAATCCTTAGACAAAGAATTACAGTACAAAGGATCAATTAAGCCAGTAA
The DNA here is from genome assembly GCA_016271365.2 of Neoceratodus forsteri. Taxonomy (NCBI): domain Eukaryota; kingdom Metazoa; phylum Chordata; order Ceratodontiformes; family Ceratodontidae; genus Neoceratodus; species Neoceratodus forsteri. The sequence continues at coordinate 8,501,345 of CM028129.1, forward strand.
TGTTGTACAAACCAGAATGTCTTAGTGCAGTTTGTAACAAGGACAGAGAACCATTTGGGGATAATTTAGCATTGGGCCAACCCTGGAAAGTTCCTTTGGAGAGTTTGGCCACAGGAAGAATTTGTCCTTGCGATGTGGTTTGCCACTCAATTTGAAGGGTAGATTTATCAGGAGCAACAACTGAGGCAGTGAGGTAAGCAATGGAACCTTCCTGGACAGTAATCAGACTATCAGGTATATTGATGGAAACTCCCTCTGAAGGAGTTGCTGGAGGATCAAGATGTGGTAGGAGGTTCGGTACCGTGCCTTGGATGCAGGGGATAACTCCTGAGATGTGGAGATAATGGAACAAGATAGCCATCTTATCAGTGTATCTGAAAAGCAAAATCAAACATTAGTAAGTTAGTACTATTCCGCCCAATGGGGTGAGAAAAAGAAATTAAACTCCCTTTATACAGTTTCAGCTGGTTTGCATGAACCATTTGTCAGTCAACTTGTTGTTATGGAGGAGTCTAACCTGATAGACTGCCGGACTGAGCTTGTTGACAATGGGGTATGGGCCTTCCCACTTGTTGGAGAAGGAATGGGTGGGATGTGAAAATCGGAGTACCATTACCTGATATCCAACCTGCCAATCCACTTCTTGTGCGTGTTTGTCAAACTGTATTTTGGATTGTTGCTTGGCCTTGCCCATGCAGTTGGCAACATACAAGTATGTGTGTATGAGGTCTTTTCTGAGCTTTTCCACATATTGGTCTACAGACACACGGTCTACAGTGGGGGTGTGCAGGTCAAACAACAGGTGTACAGGTAATCTCATCTGTCTTCCAGTCATCACCTCAAAGGGTGTGAGCTGGGTAGTGGCTGAGGGTGTACCTCTAATTGCCATAAGGAGTAATGGCAGTACAGCATCCCAGGTTTTGGGATTGTCCTCAATGAATTTGGAAAGCATTTGCTTAATCCATCTGTTGGCTCTTTCTACTTGACCTGAGGATTGGGGTGGTAAGGTATGTGGAACTCTGTTGAACTCCAAGGAGTTCAAGGGATTCTTTCATCAACTCACCTGAAAAACTGGTTCCTTTGTCAGAGACTACCTTGAGAGGTAGGCCCCACCTGGAGAAAATCTGTTCCACCAGGATTTTGGCAGTGGTTTTAGCAGTGCATGTCTTAGTGGGGAAAGCTTCGACCCACTTAGAGAAGAGATCACTTACCACAAGAGCATACTTGTTATTTCTGCTGGTGTTGGTCAGGGGGCCAATAAAATCAATCTGTATGGCATGCCAAGGGCCAGAGTGTCATTGTGGTAAGAGTTTGGCATTTCACTTGGTAGGGATGGGGTTGTTTTGTGCACAAACGAGACAATTGTCTTTGTACTGTTTAACATCTTTGGTGACACTGGGCCACAGGCAGTGGTCTTAAGCCTTTGGAGGGTGTTTTCCACTCCCTGGTGTCCACCAGTGGGCGTGGCATGCACTTGGTGCAAGAATTCAGACCTGAGGTGTCTGGGAACTAATCACAACTTGGTGATGGAATCTTCTGGTTGGTACCAGATGAGCTTGTCATCTGGTGGCAAGTGTAACTTACCTTCATGCCTCTGATAGGGGTTGTGTGTGGGAAGTTTCTGTTTAGTACTCTTGTCAAGGAATCTGAACACTTCTTTGAGTTCAGTATCAACATGTTGGGCAGCTGAGAGGTCCAGGGGGAAAAGGGTTCAGGTTTCTTCCTGAGTGCTGCAATTAGTACTGCCGCATTGGCCTCTGGATGGTCCATCATCCAGGTGTCCCCCTCTCAGGCCACTTCCTTGGCAACGGTGTCTGCTGTGTCATTGAAGGCATGGTATGGGTCATGGAGAGAATGAGCTTTGACTTTATGTAGATAGAGTTGTGTGCAAATTTCTGTGCCAGTGAATGCATGTATATTACCAATTCCTTGTACTTCACTGGCTGCCATCAGAGGAGAGGAAGGAGTTCTTCTGCCAGAAAGGAAGAAATTCTGTAAGAGAACAACAAACCCAGTTAGAGTCTGTGAAAATGATAGCATCCTTGGTCCCATGCTGGATGAACTTGAGGGCACAGGCCACCGCTGTCATCTCTGCATATTGTGATGATGCTACACTGCAGCACTTAGATATTTTAACAGTGTTCCCATAAGGGTAAATCACTAGAATACCCATCCCTGTGATTTGTTCTCCCTGATAGTAGGATGCTGAACCATCAGTAAAGACACAACACAAAGAGGTGTTGTCAAGTATTTGTGGCGTGGCTGGGAGGAAAGGACCTGGATCTGAAAGATCAGGTGACTGCAGTGTACAGTCAAGGGGTTCTCCTTGGAAAAGGAGTCCATGAGCCAGCATAGATGGAATTTTATGTCTCTGTCCTGGAGAAGAAGTGACCAGTGTGTCAGTCTGGTGTTAGAGACGGACCCATCCTTCACTCGGTCTGAGAGCAGAAAGGTAGTAGGGGTATGATTGGTGTTGATGATCAGTGGAGAGTACCCAATGATATACAGGAAGTGCTTGACAGCCCAGTAGGTGGCCAGAAGGTTCCTTTCACAAAGGCTGTACTTCTGTTCCACTGGGATCAAGAGCTGTGAGGCATAGGCAATGGGTTTCAGGGTGCCATGAACCTTCTGGGCCAACACTGCTGACATGCCAATGTCAGAGGTGGTACATTCCAGATGGAATGGTAGTGCTGGATTGGGGTTGACCAGAGCTAGAGCGGAGGCCATGGCCTGCTTTAGTGACATCACAGCCTGGGTGTGTATAGGGCCCCAAGTCCATGGGACATCCTTTTTGAGTAGCTCATATAGAGGAGCAGCTTTCTGAGCAAAATCACAAAAAAAATCTCTTGAATAATTTACCATACCTAGAAACCATCGAAGAGTTGCCACGGTGGTGGGAAATGGCAAGTCTTGCAGTTCTTCTTCCAGGTACAGCTTCAACCTTGGTCAGTTATTTTCAGACCCAGAAAGAGTACTTCATTCTGACATAGTTGTGCTTTTGCTGGATTGTATTTGAGGCCTGCTCTCTGGATAAGAGTCATTTGTTCATCCAGGAGATCCAGATGTTGTTCCTGTGTGGCTGTTGTCAGCAACAGGTCATCCACACATTGCAAGAGACACTGGGGAGTAGAGAAACTCTCGAGGCGTCCATCATGTGTAGATAGAACAGGGACGGGCTATTATGGAATCCTTGCAGCAAGCAAGTCCACGTGTACTGTCTTCCTTCAAAGGTGAAGAGAAACTTATATTGACTCTTAAGGGCCAATGGTAATGACCAAAAACCATTGGAAATATCCATGGCACTGAACCATTTCAGGTCAGGGGTCAAGAGTCGTAGTACATCGGGTGCTGATGCCACAGTTGGGGAACAACTGGGAGTGACCTGATTCAGTTTCCTGTAGTCAATAGTAAGTCTCCAGGCATCTGTGGGTTTTTTCACGGGCCACACTGGGGAGTTAGCAGTGGAAAAACAAGTTCTGATTACTCCTTGCTTGAGGAGTGACTTGATTGTTTCTCTAAGATAAGGCAAGGCCTCAGTTGGAAAAGGGTACTGCCTTTCCCTCTCGTGTTCTGGGCCTGGCACTTCGATGACAGTGTGGATTCTGCCACAGTCATGTTTGTTAATTGCAAATGCTTCTAAATGTCATTGCAAAATGGGAAGAAGCTTTGGGAAAAGCTCATGACCTTTGAACAAATCTATGACGTTACACTCCTTTTCATTAGTGTAGACTGTCACCACAAAGTGTGAATCAGGGATCAAAATGGTACGGTATTGACCCTGAATCTGTATCAGTAGCATATTAGCTAGATCCACCACACAGTTGTGTGGTGCAAGGAAATCATTTCCTATGATACTAGGATGATCATGCATTACAATCAGTTGGAAGGTGTGTGAGGCCTTTAGATGGCCTAGCTCTACCGGTAGAGGTAGAGAACGGTATGCAGGTAGCCTAGTACCATCAACTCTTGACATGTTGGTCCTCCATCCGGTGGACCAAGGGGATATGTCTGGATGTTCATCATGTAATACAGATACAGCTGCACCTGTATCTAACAAGACTACTAATAGGCGGCCCCCAACCTCGGCCTCAGTGCAGGGCCTTCCATTTGTATCCAAGACCAGCTTGTTTGTAATCCAGACTGGGGCCTGTAATTGTCAATCTGTACTGCTGGGAGCATGGAGAGGTTGGGCCTGACTCTTGCGAATCGCTTCCCCATGCTGCACTGATGCTATATAGGGAGGAGCTTTTGGGTTGAAGCCTGTATGGGCCTGAAGGCCTGCACTTCCAGTATCCCCAGGACCCGTTGGGGTCTGGGTCACCAGTTGTACCACCGCAAGGGCCTGTGCGGGAACAGTGTCTGCTCCAGAGTGCGCTTATCCCAGGAGCTCTCAAAATTTCTGATTCTCTTCAACTATCTCCCTATATGAAGGGCCTGTTCTTTGTTGTAGTGGTTTCACTTTACCCTTATGCTTTTTTATTCTTATGCCAGTTCCTGTTCCCCACCCCACTGTTGTTGTTGTTGTTGTTTATGTTGGGTCTGTTGGGGATGTTGGTTATCAGCTGGAGGGGCCTGTTGATGTTGGGCCTGTTGGTGTTGGGCCTGCCTTTCCACAGTGTAGTGCTTTGTGGCCTCTGGAGCAGGCTCCACAGCAGCTACCTTCTTGGAACCAGAGCCCAGATCATGGATATAGAGTTGGTAAACTCTCTCAGTTTTCCGAAGGATGTCGGAAAACCTATCCGTATTGGGGCAGGTGGTTGGCTCCTCCTTTTCTCGTACTGCAGGAATCATGCTCCTAAGGAACAGGGTCTTATACTCAATAAGATCTACATCTTCAGCTTCTTGTGCCAGGTGCTTTCCTGCTCGGTAGGCCATCCAAAGTCTCTGGTGGTAAGTCACTGGACTTTCCTATTCATTCTGTTTTACAGGATATGCAAGCATCACTCCTACTACACCTGGGCTGTGAGCAGAAATGAGCTCAGCTGCAACCTCATCAAAGGTGGCGTTCCCATCCTGGCGGATGGCATCGGGGAGTTTGGCCCACAAACTAGGATCAATGGTCTGGTGTAGTATTTGGACCTGGTATTCTGCAGTGAGGCTAAGCATCTCGCATTTAGAGTGCACCTTTTCTAAGTGACAGCTGAGGTTGTCGGACGTGTTCATCCGACCAATACTGTCAGCTATTTGCTGAACAGAGTAGGCCATTTGTAGGTGATTACTAGGTTGATCAGGCAGAGGTAGATTGTCTCGGGCACTGTCTAGGGCGGCCCGAGCTGCAGCCTCAGCTGCAGTACGAACAATACCATACTGAGTGCCAGCCTCCTGCAGAAGCTGCCTAATCTGGGTTTTAATGGCCGGTTTACTTCTCTCAGGAAGAGGTATGTTGCCTATTGCAGTTTCAATCATTGTTTCTATCTCTTGCCTATCTTCCACATTAATAACAGGTATCGGTGGTACCATTAGGACCAGGCCTGGGCCTGCTCCCCCCATCATAGGGGCCACCTTGTTGGCATCTCCCATGATGGGCATCATGACGTCAATGACGTATGACATGGTGAGGGTGGAGTGGGGACCCACCATGTTGTGGATGGCTGGGTGGGGTTTCTGGGCCCTAGTAGGGGTGTGACTGGGCGTTGTATTGAGAGATGTCATTCATCTGATATCTCCCCTTCAGAGGACGTATGTAAGGCAGGGGCTACACCTCCCATTGCCTTAACATGTCCAGCTAGAACCTCTCACCGACGGAGCAGTTTCGCCATCTTGGTTTTACATTCAGCATGACTCACAGTTGCAACATCCATATCAACCTCATCCTGCATTTGCTTCTGCAACACTCTATACATGGCGCTCAGTTTGTGATTGTCCCTAGTAGCCACTTCTAAGTCATTACGTATCTGGTTCATCTCGTTCTGTAACTCTCCCATTTCCTCACTCAACTGAGCATTTGCAGCACTTAGTAAATCAGTCATATGCAATGCCTGTCCCTTATCCTGTCTCAAACTTTCACACTCCTGCTTCAACATACAAAGTTCCTGTTCTCCAGCTTGAGCTGAATGATGCAAAAGTGAATCCTTTTTATTCCGCAGAGTTTGGAGTTCAGACTCCAAGTTCTGCTGCAGTCTAACACATTCTGTTTCCTGCAAACCCATCTGTTGCTTAAGAGATGAAATTTGCAGATCAAGGGTTCGAAACCTCACTTCAGAGCTTCCAGAGCAGCATAGAGGGCCACAACCATCAACCCTTTAGCCTGACACTTATTGGTTGATTGTCTCGTCTCTGTGTACTGGGTTGAAATCCCCAGTATAGGGTTTTTGTGCATCCTGCGCGAAGTCAGCCCATCCTCCATGGGAGGTAAGGAAGTTTGAGACATCGAGTCTCAGTTCTGTGCAGATATTTGATATGGTGGCCATTGTGTAGGAGGGAACTAATAATAAAACTGTGAAAAAGGTGCCATGCTATGTATTGATCCACAGCAGGAGCACTTTATACAAAGCCGGGCTACTGTAAAAGTTGTAGACTTGCAAATCAAAGCTGTAATGAAGTGAGTCGAGTCAGCATCAACCACACCCCAAAAGAAGACAGCCAGCCTTTGTAAGTGACTACAGACTGGTTTAAAATGGGAGAGGTGATATGGGAATGTACACCTACTGTCCCCATGAGAAAGGGAAAAATTATAGCAACAAAGTGAAAACTTACAAACACCAAATATCGCTTGCACACGGTCACCAATTGTCAGGAGGTCTAAACCTCACTTTCAGGTTCTTGGCAATATTGGGAATGCAAGTAATCACAGACACATTGTATAAGAGTAATAAACTTGTTTATTACTACTAAAAAGGATAAAATCACAGTTTCCCTAAGCAGTTCTGTTCCCGAATCCGGGTCGCCAGCATGGTTTGATGTAAGGCACCAGTGCCTCAGCCCTCTGCACCACCGGGACTGCCCTAATAATTTTTTTTTTAAATCTTTTTGTTAAGGTCATTTAGGTCATTGTTTATTGTTATTTTTTGTTTTATTATAGTGCGGAATAAATTTATTACTAATTTCAAATATAATGGTTTTTATTCTGTTTCACATTTCATCAGCATTGCAGTTTAACAATAGCAGAGTCCATTTTATCACTGGTAATGCTGAAATTATTTGGTTTATATCAGCATTTTTATAGTTGTAAAAATAAGAATTATTTCTGTATTTAATATATGACAAAATTACATCAAAGCAAACGGAATTGTGATCACTAATGGTCACTAATGCCTAAAGGAGGACCAGTCTAACAATTCTGGATATTTAAGTGTGGTGTTATTGATCAATCAGTCTGACCTCAGTAGTGGGAAAGATCATGGCAGCACTACTGAAGGAGAGACTGGTGGAACATCTGGTTTCTAATGGACTACAGGACCCAGGGCAGCATGGTTTCACTGAGAGAAGGTCACGCCAGACCAGCCTCATTGAATTTCTTGACTGGGTGACAAGTGAGGTGGATCAGAGGAGGGCAGTAGACATGGTCTATCTGGACTACAGCAAGGCCATTGACATTGTGCCGCATAGAAGGTTGTTAAATAAATTAGAGAATATGGGTGTAGGCAGGACAGCAGTGTGATCAGTGGGCAATTGGCTGGCTGGCAGGACACAGAGGGTGGTGGAAAATGGCCGTCACTCCACAGAGGGAAGAGTGACCAGTGGGGTGCTGCAGGGATCAGTGCTGGAACTGGTCTTATTGCAAATCTTCATCAGTGACATTGCGCAAGAGCTAGAAGGCAGAATTTCCCTGTTCTCTGCTGACAGGAAGCTGTGTAACAGAGTGGACAAGCCAGAGGGTGTAGACAGAATGAGGAGGGATCTGCAGAAGCTTCAATAATGATCAAGAGTTGGGCAGTTGAAATGTAATGCAAGAAAGTGCAAAATAATGTATATGGGGCTCAAAAACCCTGGAACAACATATCAGTGTGTGTGTGTGTGTGTGTGTGTGTGTGTGTGGTGGGGGGAGGTGAGGATATAGTATGCACCAAGCAGGAAGAAACCTTGAGGTTATCATCTCCGATGACCTCAATTTAGGGAAACCATGTGACAAGGCAGCAGGTAAAGCAAATAGGATGCTGGGATGCATAGGCAGGGGCACCACTAGCAGGAAATGGGAGGTCATAATTCCACTATACAAGACACTAGTGAGACCCCACCTGGAGTACAGTATCCAGTTCTGAAGACCTCTCCTATGTAAAGACAAAGATATGGTGGAAAAGGTTCAGAAGAGGGCAACAAAGATGGTACAGGGATTGCATCACAAGTCCTATGAGGACAGGCTGAAGGACTTGAATATGTACTCCCTGGAGGAGAGAACAGGGAGAAGGGATAAGATAGAGCCATACAAGTACCTTACAGGGAGGAACAGGGTGAGTAAAACACTATTTTTCAGCGAAAAAGATGTTCCAGGACTAGAGGGAATGGGATGAAGCTGGGGGGGAGGATATGTGAGGAAGAATTTCTTCACAGAAAGGGTGGTGGACAAGTGGAACACCCTGCCTGAGGAAGTGGTGGAGGCTGAAATAATTATGGGATTTAAGAATGCATGGGATAGACATATAGGAATCCTGGAGGTCAGGGGTAAGGGGCAACAGGCTTCTAGAAAAATTTAAAGTGATCTTACAAACTCAAATGTGCAGACTGGGTGGGTCATAGGCCCTAATCTGTGACTAGTACCTATGTATCTATGTGTTCCCAGGGCAATATCCAGAATATTAAAACCTCTAGTGGGGTCCAATACATATTGATTTAATAATAATAGTTTGCATGATGATAAGAGTTTGTTAGTGTGGGTTGAGGTTTCAGTATGGTTTATCTAATCTGTAGCTACCATATTTAGGTCTCCCATAAAGAGAGCCTCTCCCACTTCACGGGCAGATTTATGTTATGTGATTATCTGTACAGTGACTTCTGAGGATGAGTCGGGGGGGGGAAACATTGCACAATAATAAATAGTTGTCCATAGGGTTTTGTCGTCGAGGCACAGGTCAGGATGCACAGGGAAAACCCAGGAGCAGTTGTAAAATTCCACAGAACTATTTATTTGAAGTTGCAATAACATAAAATAAACCTGTTCAGAATAACTATATACAGAAGGAAAATAAAATCTCTTGTGAAGAAAATCTCCCTTGCAGCTCAGATTAGCTGTTTTATAAGTCTCTTCAACCCCCATCCTTTGCAAGCATCCTGTTCTTTGTAAATTTCAGGAGCTGCTACAACATCGAGAACTTCCTGAGGTCCCAACAGCAACTGCAACAGGCTCAAGCATTTGCACCCAGTAACCTTTAACTTTTACAGGCATCTCAAATCATAAAAATATACATTTTAACAGTAATACAAAACATTTTCTAAACTGAAGTGATCCCAATATCAGCTACATTTCCATACATTGATTCTCATATATTTTATATTGCCAGATCTAGATATGCAAGGGAGAAAAAAAAACAGACAGTAAGAGAAAACAGAGAGACAGTTAGGCAAAGGATTGCAAGACTGTTCGGGTTGATCAAATCCGAAGTCTCAGGAAAATCTGGTCACGCAACCAGACAGAGAAGAGAAAGAAAAGGAAAGCATACAGATCCTTGCATTTATACACCCTCTCCAAAACAAATGGGACAGGGTTCTATTCTGTCCTGTCACATATACCCCCCTCTTTAAGAGGGAACCTGTTTTATTAGACAGGTTTCTAAAACTTTCTATTCTCTACTAACATTTTCTGCTTGCAGAAATTAAGCACATTTGCAACCTTTTTTACGTTCACTTGCGTGCATGCGTAAGGGACGTTTTGGGAGAGTAGCACACTTTGGAGGTGTGCCTCTCCCTTTCAATCCAGTGCTCTGTTGAGCAGGCATGGTGGTCCTGCACCAATGGGTGCGGGTGCTCTAAAGCAGAAGACCACCGCTGCCATACCGAGCACCGCATCATGCCACCCCCCCTCACATCACCGCGCTCTCCCCATGCGTGTCATGCCGCCCTCCAAAGCTTTGGTGCCATGCTGGGATCCACCCAGTGTAGTAGCGTTGTTGCTGATGGGGTGCCCAATCCCCATCAGCTCCACAGCCCCCAAGCCATCCTGCTGCCCACTGGGAGCCCACCCCAGTGTGGCAAACGTCCACTTTGTTTTGCCAACTGGGGGTGCCCAATCCCCCGTCGGCTCCTCGGCCCCCCGCATAGTTTGCCGATGGGGGTGCCCAATCTCCCGTCAGCTCCTCAGTCCCCTCAGTCATCTTCTGCCATGTTGGGAGCCCACCCCAGCATGGCAAATGTCCCACATCATCATTTTTTTGTTTTTTACCTGTAAAGATAAAACGGTCCCGCGGCGCATCTCCCAGTCTCCCCTCTCACTACCCACACCTACCCACTGCGCACCCAGCCTCCCCACACCCCACCTCACCCCATACTTACCTCTGGACTCCGGTGTGATGATCTTCGGTGGACCGGGAACACGTCTGCACTCTTCAAAGGCGACCGCGAACTGAGGAAATGCTGGTAAGCTGTATAATGGGCTAGACAGGGGGGGTTCAACTTTATTGCATATCTCAGGCATTTTTTGGAATTTTTGCACCAAATTTTCAACATGGGGTTTTTGGGACCCCTTCTCATGAATGATGACACTGTCATGGTGTTATTCAGGCCCGAAGGGTGATTTCACAGTCACTGCGCAGTCACTGTGTGAAATCACCCTTTGGGCCTGAATAATGCCATGACAGTGACATCATTCATGAGAAGGGGTCCCAAAAACCCCATGTTGAAAATTTGGTGCAAAAATTCCAAAAAATGACTGTTTTACGAGCGTGCGTTGCGCAGTTCCTACGCAGGCTCGTAAGTTTGCGAATTTTCAATATTTTCACTCCAGATTTTCAACATTGCCATTTTGCCACACCTCCTTATGAGAGTACAGCTGTCATTTTTCATCCTGCCAAAACATGTTTCCGCCCATGTAGCACAATGGCGCAGTCGGTGTTCTGAAAATCAATGTATGGGACACATTAAGAAAATCACAGTGACACCTGTTCATGAGCAGAGGTCTTAAAATGGCTATGTTGAAAATTTGGTGAAAATTCCTAAAATGACTGTTTTACGGTGTGCATTGCGCAGTTCCTACGCACGCTCGTACGTTTGCGAATTTTCAATATTTGCACTCCAGATTTTCAACATTGCCATTTTACCACACTCCTCATGAGCAGTACAGCTGTCATTTTTCACATCCTGCCCAAAATGTGTTTCTGCCCATGTAGGGCACAATGGCACAGTCGGTGTGCGAACTCAATGTATGGGACACATTAAGAAAACTACAGTGACACTGATTATGAGCAGAGGTCTTAAAATGGCTGTGCTTAAAATTTGGTGAAAAAATTCCTTAAAATGACTGTTTTACGAGTCTGCATTGCGCAGTTCCTACGCACGCTTGTAAGTTTGCGAATTTTCAATATTTTCACTCCAGATTTTCCACATTGCCATTTTACCACACCTCCTCAAGAGCAGTATAGCTGTCATTTTTCACATCCTGCCCAAAACATGTTTCCGCCCATGTAGTGCACAATGGCACAGTCGGTGAGCGAAATCAATGTATGGGACACAGTAAGAAAATCACAGTGACACTGTTCATTAGCAGAGGTTTTAAAATGGCAATGTTGAAAATTTGGTGAAAAAATTCCTAAAAATGACTGTTTTATGAGCGTGCGATGCACAGCTCCCACGCATGCTCGTAGGTTTGCGAATTTTCAATATTTCCACTTCAGATTTTCAACATTGCCATTTCAACACACCTCCTCATGAGCAGTACAGCTGTCATTTTTCACATCTTGCCCAAAACTTGTTTCCGCCCATGTAGCGCACAATGGCACAGTCGGTGTGCGAACTCAATGTATGGGACACATTAAGAAAATCACAGTGACAGTGATCATGAGCAGAGGTCTTAAAATGGTTGTGTTGAAAATTTGGTGACAAAATTCCTAGAAATGACTGTTTTACGAGTGTTCATTGCACAGTTCCTATGCATGCTTGTAAGTTTTCAAATTTTCAATATTTTTACTCCACATTTTCAACATTGCCATTTTACCACACCTCCTTATGAGCAGTGCAGCTGTCATTTTTCACATCTTGTCCAAAACGTGTTTCCGCCCATGTAGCGCACAGTGGCACAGTCGCTGTGTGAACTCAGTGTATGGGACACATTAAGAAGATCACAGTGTCACTGTTCATGAGCAAAGATCTTAAAATGGCAATGTTGAAAATTTGGTGAAAAAATTCCTAACAATGACTGTTTTACCAGCGTGCATTGCACAGTTCCCACGCACGCTCCTAGGTTTGCGAATTTTCAATATTTCCACTCCAGATTTTCAACATTGCCATTTTACCACACCTCCTTATGAGTAGTACAGCTGTCATTTTCACATCTTGCCCAAACACTGTTTCCGCCTATGGCGCACAATGGCACAGTCGCTGTGTGAACTCAGTGTATGGGACACATTAAGAAAATCACAGTGTCACTGTTCATGAGCAGATAGATGCTTAAAATGGCTATGTTGAAAATTTGGTGAACAAATTCCTAAAAATTACTGTTTTACGAGCGTGCGTTTTGCTGTTCCTATGCACGCTCGTAAGTTTGCGAATTCTCAATATTTTCACTCCACATTTTCCACATTGCCATTTTACCACACCTCCTTATGAGCAGTACAGCTGTCATTTTTCACATCCTGCCCAAAACGTGTTTCCGCCTATGTAGCACACAATGGGGGTAACAAAAAGGTCATGCTGACAATTTATTACCAGCAATTGCACAGGGCATTAGGGTACAGCACCATACATGCCAAACACCACTGCAAATACCTGCAAGCGAATGTTCGGCATTGACAAATGCTTGTTTTAAACAGTACAGCAAAAAGTACCGTTCAAACCCATACATTAGTTGTTTGTTTTTCCAACCATCAGAACCCTCAATTCCTGATCCATATCATGACAGAAAATCAGCATTACTATTCTCTTTACCAGATTTGTGAATCACAGAGAATTTAAATGGCAGCAGTGCCATGTACCATCGTGAGATTCTGGAATTTTTACCTTTCATCTGGTTAAGCCAACAGAGAGGCTTGTGATCAGTTACCAGAACAAAATCAGCTCCTAGCAAATAAAATTTGAAGGACTCCATGGACCATTTTGCTGCTAAACACTGTTTTTCAATAGTGGAGTACCTTTTCTTTCTGTCATGCAATCTCCTACTTATATACAGAATAGGATGTTCTTTCCCATCTATATTTTGACTTAGGACAGCACCTATGCCTACCTCAGATGCATCTGTCTATAGCAGAAATGGATTCTCAAAGTCTGGGCTTCTTAAAACAGGTGCTGAACATAATGCAGTCTTTATGGCTTGAAAAGCTTTAGCACACTCTGGAGTCCATTTCACATTATTTGGGTACCGTTTCTTTGTGAGTTCAGTGAGGGGAGTAGCTAACTCAGCAAAGTTGGGAACAAATCTCCAATCATTAACCAGCCAGCCCTAAAAATGACCTGACATGTTTCTTTGTTGCAGGTACAGGGCTGTTAGCTACAGCTTCTGTTTTAGAAATCTCTGGTTTAACTTCTCCATTTCCCAACACATAGCCCAAATATCTAGTTTCTGCATGCCAATGCACATTTAGTAGGATTAATTGTCAGACCTGCATTTCTGATGGCTTGAATACAGTGGCAGCCACAGACATTGCCAGCTATTTCAAATATTTTGCATAACTTCTGAAGAGTTTCTCTCTGCTGCCCCTACTATGGCAGTACAGAAAACATGAGATATTTCTGGAAATATCACAGAAATTTCAGGAAATAGCTGGCAATGTCTGTGGCTGCTACTGTAACTGCTCATAGGTGTTCCAAGTGGCTTTTCCAGTTGGGATTGTAAACCATGACATCATCCAGGTACGTAGCACAATTAGCAGTGTGAGGTGATAAAATTACATTCATGTACCACTGGAATGTAGCTGGCACACCATGTAAACCAAAGGGCATGGTGGTGAACTGATAGAATCCTATAGGGGTGGCAAATGCAGTTTTATCTCTGGATTCTTCAGCTAGAGGTATTTGCCAGTAACCCTTGGTGAGATCGAGGGTACTGATATACTTTGCTCTCCCCAGCTTGTCCGCCAAATCATCTATTCTGGGCATAGGATAACTGTCTGATTCTGACACTTACGTTTCCTGAAATCAAGGCAGATTCTAACACCCTCTTCTTTTTTGTTTACAATTACCATGGGAGATGACCAAGCACTCCTTGACTCCTCAGTGATACCCAATTCTTTCATTGTTTGTATTTCCTTAACCACATCAACTTTTAACTGCTCTGGCAACCTGTATGACTTCTACCCAATAGGACAAGCATTCTTTGTCACTACTACATGCTCAACCCCTTTTGCTCGGCCTGGTACTGTGGTAAAATTAGTGCTAAATGTCTTTGGCACATTACAAATGCCTGCAGTTTGTTCTGAGGTTAAGGAAACATTCACCTTTACAGCATCAACATTTACAGTTTGTTCCAGTCTATCATAAGCTACATCAATAACTTCCTTGTCAGTTTCTGGTAAAACTAGCAAAGCTGCTTTTGATATTTTTTCTACCTATTTCATGAGGAGGTTAGCATGGTATATCTTAATAGGATTTTTTCTGTCAGGGTTCTTAATCTCATAGTTAACAGTGCCAGTACATCTAAGGACTTTATAAGGCCCTTGCCACTTCATTAACAGTTTATTCTCTGTTGTGGGTAACAGTAGCAAAACCTTTTCACCTGGCTCGAAAATATTTTTTTTTACCCCATGGTCATAATATACCTTCTGCTGGTTTTGAGCCTCTTCCTGATTACTATGGGCAATTTCAATGTATTTTGCCAGTTTCTTTCTTAGGGCACACATAGAAGAAGATATAGATTGTTTCTGAATGGGGTTATCTTCCCACATTTCTTTTATCACATCCAGAGGCCCTCTTGGCTGCCTACCATACAGCATCTCAAATGGTGAAAACCCTGTTGATGCCTGTGGCACTTCTCTGTAAGCAAAAAGTAGATAAAGCAGGTAGTGATCCCAATCTTTCCCGTCCCCTTTTAACAGTAACACACATTTTCTAAACAGAAGTGATCCCAATATCAGCTACATTTCCACATGTGTTTTAGAGTTTGGTTAAAACATTCAGCAAGGCCATCTGTCTGAGGGTGATAGGGGGAGGTTCTTATGGCAGTGATACCTAGCAGTCTGTACAGCTCTTTAAGCGGTGCAGCACCAAAATAACTACCCTGATCAATAATAATTTCTTTAGGTATGCCCACTCTGCTGAAAATTTTGACTAGCTCTGCTGCAACTTTTGAGGCTTTAACAGTATACATTGGAACTGCTTCTGGGTATTGAGTAGCATAGTCGCATACTACCAGGATAAATCTATTCCCCTTTTTACTTTTGTCTAAAGGACCAACCACATCCATTGCAATTCTCTCAAAAGGCACATCCACTGTATTAAGGGTAGGGGATACCAGGGCACTTTGTCTTTTTCTAGTGGCTGGGACTACTTTCTGACACTCAGCTCAGGAATTACAGTAGGTAGTCACATTTCATGAATTCCCGGACAGTAAAATCTATACAACAATCTGGCAAGGGTGTGATGCCTCCCTGAGTGACAACCACATAGGATGATCATGTGCTATCTGTAACAGTTCTGTTCTATACTTCTGTGGTATAACCCATTGTTCTGTCTGTTCCTGTATCTGAGGTTTAACCCAAACTCTGTACAGTAATCCATTACATTTTTCAAACCTTGGTCCACCCTGTTTTGGTTTCGCCCCCAGCTGCTTAAAATTAACCTGGAGAGAAACATCGTTAGCTTGTTCTGAAAGAAAATCACAATCAGTTATCAATTTAGTTTCAGCATTTTCATATTTTAACCCTTCATGTCCATCAGTCATTTGTTGCCACAATTTTTTTCAGGCTTTGTCTTTCTTTCCTGGATTTCCTGATCTTGGAGCTGTTTTCAAACAAGCCTGATTCAAAATCACTGAATGGCAAAGCGTCCCCACTGTCTGAAATTTTCTTGGCCTGAGCTCTTGTCATCACAGCTGCTGAAACATCAGGACTTACTCCTTTTTTGATCAACTCAGTAAATCTTGGAAAGTCATTTCCAATAATCACAGGTACAGGTAACTTTGGTGCTACCCCCACTTTCATTTGATGCAACACACCCTTAATGGTCAGTCACTTGGGTGGTGGGATAGTATCGAGTGTCCCCGTGGATGCAGATGACACCAATACCTGGTCCCTTTGCACAGTGTTTTCCCAGCACTTTAACATGTACTAAGGGTCTGTCTGCTTCCTGAATCAATCGAGTCCTTTACAGTCTTATTCCCCACCTTCACATCTGATAGGTACTTTCCCACAGTTGCAAAGGACAAATCTGCTCCAGTGCCGCTCTCTTTATTATGGCAGTTTTTGCAAAATGGCCTGACTTATTACAGTTATAGCAGATAACATTTTCTGGCACAGATTTGTTACCCCCACCAGAGTTCTTAGGAGGCTGGGAATTTAAACGGGTAAAAGAGTGTCTTGCCGGTGCTTGGCTGTTACTTCGCTGCTGTGGCTCTGTCTCGCCATTTGGTAATCAGCCAAAGAAACAGCCTTTTCCCCATCCTCTGGTTGGTGTTTCTTTACCCACAGCTGCACATCTGTAGGCAAGATGCTGATGAATTGCTCCATGGCAAATGTGTCCATGATCTGTGGGACTGTTTTGCTCTCTGGTTGGATCCACTTCATCAAGAGTTCTCGGAATCGGGTGAAGGCTTCTTGAGGATTATCAACTGAGTTGTACCTCAGAGATTGAAATCTCTGCCTGTAGGTCTCTCTGGAGATGTTGTACCTTTTCAGGATTTCGCTTTTCACCAGGTCATAGTTTTCTGACTGTGCAGTGTCCATACTGCTGTAGGCAAGCTGGGCTTTCCCAGTCAGGTAGGGTACCAGTCTGATTGGCCACTGGCAGGCTGTGGCAACTCTTTCAAAGGTTGTCAGGTATGCCTCGATATCATCTGAGGTACACAGCTTTGTAAGTTTAATGGCCTTTAAGTTAATTGCATTTTGTTGCTCCTCTGGATCTGTGCCGGATCCTCTACCTTTGGTAGCTTGCACAGCATCCATCCATTGTTACTTTGTTGCTCCCCTCTGGATCTGTGCTGGATCCTCTACCTTTGATAGCTTGCATGGCATCCAGCCATCGTTGCTTCATTGCTCCCCTCTGGATCTGTGCTGGATCCTCTACCATTGATAGCTTGCATGGCATCCAGCCATTGTTGCTTTGTTGCTCCCCTCTGGATCTGTGCTGGATCCTCTACCTTTGATAGCTTGCATGGCATCCAGCCATCATTGCTTCGTTGCTCCCCTCTGGATCTGTGCTGGATCCTCTACCTTTGGTAGCTTGCATGGCATCCAGCCATCATTGCTTCATTGCTCCCCTCTGGATCTGTGCTGGATCCTCTACCTTTGATAGCTTGCATGGCATCCAGCCATTGTTGCTTCATTGCTCCCCTCTGGATCTGTGCTGGATCCTCTACCTTTGATAGCTTGCATGGCATCCAGCCATCATTGCTTCGTTGCTCCCCTCTGGGTCTGTGCTGGATCCTCTGTCTTTGATAGCTTGCACAGCATCCAGCCATTGTTACTTCGTTGCTTCTCTGGATCTGTGCTGGATCCTCTGCCTTTGATAGCTTGCACGGCATCCAGCCATTGTTGCTTTGTTGCTTCCCTCTGGATCTGTGCTGGATCCTCTACCTTTGATAGCTTGCATGGCATCCAGCCATTGTTGCTTCATTGCTCCTGTCATTGCATCTCTTCTCTCCTCAATGCTTCTAACCATTGAATTTCTATTTCTCTCTGCTTCTCCATCTCTTTTTGTTGTATAGTCCACCATTTCTAAAAGTCCATCAGGCTTTTAGGTTCTGTCATTGCTTGTTCTTTTTCCATAATTTGTGCTGGCTGTATAACCTCAGACTGGACTTCTGCTGCAGAATCCATACCTTCCTCTGTGCTTCCCTGGTACTATGTCCAGTACCCATGCACAAATCTGCTGTCATAGGGTATGCACAGCTTATCTCCCACTGCTAACACCATCTGTCATTGAGGCACAGATCAGGAAGCATAGAGAAAACCCAGGAGCAGTTGTAAAATTCCACAAAATTGTTTATTTGTAGTTGCAGTAACATAAAATAAAGTAAACCTGTTCAGAATAACTATATACAGAAGCAAAATAAAATCTTATCTTGTAAAAAACCTCCCCTTGCAGCTTAGCTTAGCTGTTTCATAAGTCTCTTCAACCCCCATCCTTTGCAAGCATCCTGTTCTTTGTAAGTTTCAGGAGCTGCTAGAACATTGAGAACTTAGAAGCATAGAACCATAGACTTTGATGGCAGATAAGGACTGTTTGGCCCTCCCAGTCTGCTCATTTCCCTACCTATTGGATAAGCTGCAGATTCTAGTTAACCAACAGCCTACTTCATCCTACCCCCCACTATAATTGCCTTATGTCTGTCCCATTCATGTTTGTATTCCCCCACTGTTTTAGACCCCACAGCTTCCCCAGGAAGATGGTTCCATCCATGAAAAAAATGTCCTCCCATTGCCCCTGAGCCATTCCCCCCTCTATCTTTAAATTGTGCTCCCTTGTTCTTGTACATCTCTTTTTCTGAAAGATGCTACCCTCCTGGACTTTGTTGATTCCATTGAGGTACTTGAAAGTTTCTATCATGTCCCTCCGTCCCTCCTTTCATCAAGGGTATACATATTAAGCTCTCTCAGTCTCTCTTCATATGGTTTCTGATGCAGACCCTTCACCATTTTAGTTGCCCTCCTCTGGACTGTCTATATCCTTGCAGAGATGGGGTCTTCAAAACTGCACTCAGTATTCCAGATGGGGTCTCACCAACTGTTTGTACAGAGGGATAACCACTTCCCTTTTTCTACTTCTGGTGCCTCTCCCTATGCATCCCAGTATCCCCCCAGCTCTCCTTACTGACCTCTCACATTGCTTGCCCACCTTTAGGTCATCTGATATGACTACACTCAGGTCCCTTTCCATTACTGTTGTTGTTAGTACCTCCCCTGCCACTGTGTACTCTTCTCCTGGGTTTTTGTTTCCCAGTTGCATTACTTTGCACTTTTTTGCATTGAATCTAAGTTGCCATACGTCTGACCATTCCTCCAGCCTTGCCAAGTCCCTTCTCATCCTTTCCACCCCCCTTGTGTATCAACTCTGTTACAGATCTTTGTGTCATCTGCAAAGAGGCATACTTTTCCTTCTAGACCCTCTGCAATGTCAGCTATAAAGATGTTAAAGAGGACTGGACCAAGTGCTGAACCCTGAGGTACTCCACTAGTAACCCCCCTTTCTTCAGAGTGGATTCCATTTACTATTACCTTCTCTGTCCTGTTGTGCAGCCAGTTTGCTACCCAGGCTACCACCCTGGGACCCACTCCAAGGCTGACTAAATTGATTATTAATCTTTTGTGCGGGAATGTGTCAAATGCCTTGCTAAAGTCAAGGTAGGCCATATTCACAGCCCCTCCTTGGTCTATTAGTTTGGTCACCCAGTCAAACAAATCGATTAGATTCATCTGACATGATTTTCCTGCTGTGAATGCATGCTGCCTTGGGTCCTGTGCCTACTGGCCTCTAGGTACTCAACAATTCTTTCTTTCAGAAGTGATTCGATCATTTTCCCTACCACTGAGGTAAAACTAACAGGTCTGTAGTTTCCTGCTTCTGCCTTGCTCCCACTTTGTGAAGGGGACTCACATCCACCCTACTCCAGTCCTCAGGTACTACCCCATCCTCCCATGATTTGTTAAAAGGGTAGTCAGTGATGTCACTAGGTCCCCCTTAGTTCTTTTAGGATTCTGGGGTGAATCCCATCAGGCCCCATTGCTTTGTCCGCCTAGAGTTTTAGGAGTTCTTTCAGAACCCTTTCTTCTGTAAATGGACTGGTGTCAGTCCCCTACCCAGAGTGCTTCTATTGTTTGATTTATGTAACTCATCTTCTTCTTTTGTGACTACTGAGCAAAAGTATTCATTCAGTATCTCTGCCTTTTCACTGTCTCCCTCTGCCCACCTCCCCTCTCCTTTATTAATCTTCACTATCCCTCCCTTAACCTTTCTATGCTCCCTAATGTACAAATAAAATGGTTTTATCCCCCTTCTTAACTGAGTTGGCTATCTTTTCCTCAGTTTGGGCCTTTGCTATTCTGACTGCCTTCTCTAGTTCTTTCTGCTTTAACTGATACAGTTCTCTGTTGTGCTCCTTCTGTGATTGCTTATACTTTTTGAATGCTACTTTTTTCTCCCTAACCTTCCCTGCCACCTCTTTTGAGAACCATATTGTTTTTTTTACTTCATCTGTTTCACACAAAGGCTTGTTGCCTCCATGATGGCAGTTTTGATTTTTCCCCATTGTTCTTCCACCTCTCCTTTCTGGCCATTTGCTAGAACTTCCTGAGGTCCCCACAGCAACTGCAAAAGGCTCAGGCATTTGCACCCAAGTAACCTCTAGCTTTTTACAGTTATCTCAAATCATAAATATATACATTTTAACAGTAACACAAAACATTTTCTAAACAGAAGTGATCCCAATATCAGCAACATTTCCATACATTGATTCTCATATATTTTATATTACCAGATCTAGATATACAAGGGAGAAAAAAACAGACAGCAAGAGAAAACAGAAAGACAGTGAGGCAAAGGATTGCAAGACTGTTCGGGTTGATCAAGTCCAAAGTCTCACAGGAAAATATTGTTTTGCACCCAGACAGAGAAGAGAGAGAGAAAAGGAAAGAATAGAGATCCATGCATTTACACACCCTCCCTAACAAGTGGGACAGGGTTCTATTCTACCCTGTCACAGGTTTCAGTGTCAACTGTCATGACTTTTTCATTAATAATGTCTATGGTCTTACACAATGAGTTTACATAGAGCACACTTCCACTACCCTTTTTGTTTTTTCTACTACGACTGAACAAGTCACCTCCACTTATATTTTTCCCCCAGGAAGGGTATCACGTTAGGACCCGCTGTGTCTTCTAGTATAGCCATAACTCAGACACTGTTCTTTCTTGCTCTGGTCTTGAAACAATCAGTTTTTTTTGCTGTAACAGTTGTATCTTCTTATTGTACAGCTCCAGTGACTCTTCTAGTTTTAGCAGAGAGTGCTCTATAATAGCAAATCTTGACTGACCTGTGTTTCAATGCTTGTTGATCAAATCAGAGCCTGTTTTAACATCATCAACCACATTTCTCACCTCAGCAATATCCTTTTTAATTTCTGTCTAGTTAAGCTTAATGGGCAGGATGTTAAAAACATGGTGCAGGGCTTGCACCAGGTCCTGTGCCACAACACTTCTGGTAGGGCACAAACCCCTTTGCCAGAACTGCACCTGATTTTACAGTCTCAGGTGCAGTTACAACAGTTTTCATGATTTGTGGCAGCTTGCGGGGAATCACATGATGCAGCTTTTGGGTTAGCAGCCCTAGATTGAGCTCCCACTAAACTCTCCTTTTCCATCAAAAATGCACATTTTAAAACTCTTATTTGCACCTCTTTTCACAATTAAAGTGTAGGTAGTACGTACTGACAGTGTGCACAGCAGTTTTGGGCATGATTGGTTAGGAATGGAAGCAGAGATGTTAGCTGCACTGCCATGGCACACACCACTGAATACACCAGAGAAGGCCCCGAAGAAAGTGAAGGCACAGGAGGGCTCGGCTGGGAAGCTCTCAGCGGGCTCTCAAGACTCAACACAGTTTACTCTGGAGAAATTTTTTCAGAAATGTTGCTCCTTCAGGGAAGAAAAGAGATCCATGAAAGATGATGTTAAAGGTATATCAACAGCTGTAGAAGACCTGAATAGGTGTACCCGTGACTTCAAGGCCAGGGAGATACCGGCAGAGTGCAGACTATACAAAATTGACCCAGCTATGGTGGAGACCAGGCAGAAGATCCAAAGATTAGAAGCAAAAATAGAGGATCTTGAAGGGAGAAGCAGCATAAATAATTTTGTGGTAATTGGTCTTCTTGAGAAGGAAGAAGGGAACAACGCTGTGGTTTTCACTCAAAAATTCATGGAGAAGCTGGTGGGGCCCTCACCCTTCAGTTTGGCCTATGTCATTGAGCGGGCACATTGTGCCCTGAGTCTAGCGCCCCCGCCAAGAGCCCAACCCCATACTTTCATTTTTAAATTCCTTAATTATCAAGAATGCCAGCACTTTTTTTTTTTTTTAATATAGCGTTTATTGAAGTTTCTACAAAACACCAGACAGGATCATGATAACAAAACCAGATACACATATACAAGAACCGGATACATGATCCCATCCCAGATATGCATATACAAGAACCGGATACATGATCCCATCCCAGATACGCATATACAAGAACCGGATACATGATCCCATCCCAGATACGCATATACAAGAACCGGATACATGATCCCATCCCAGATACGCATATACGGGAACCGGATACATGATCCCATCCCAGATACGCATATACGGGAACCAGATACATGATCCCATCCCAGATAAGCATATACAAGAACCGGATACATGATCTCATCCCAGATACGCATATACAAGAACCGGATACATGATCCCATCCCAGATACGCATATACAAGAACCGGATACATAATCCCATCCCCCCCCCCAAATACACCCCAAAATACCCCCCCCACACAGTCTTGAGGTTCATCAATTCAGAAATCCCAGGTATGTGAAGAAAGAACGAAATAGAATATAAAGTATGTAACGGGGCCCAAATCCTCTCATATTTAGAATTATTATTGTTAAGACTCGAAATGATCCTTTCCACTTGAAGGTTGGCTCACAGCTCATTAAGCCATTCAGAATAAGAGACAGTATCCATACTTTTCCAATATTTAAGTACCAATTTTTTAACTGACCTGGAAATCAAAGCAATATAATATTTCCGTTTCTTAACTGAGATCCGTGAATAATCCCCAAACAAACCTCTGGGGTAAATAGGTCTGTTAATCCAAGCAAGGGGTAGGTCTTACCCTTAATACTCTGCCATAGGGGGGTTATCTTAGGACATTCCCACAAAATATGAAACAATGAACCTTCCACCTGCAAACACCTCACACATTTATTAGAACTTAATACTCCCCATTTGGCCAGTTTCTGTGGAGAGAGGTAGAGATTATGCAGGATATTAAACTGCATTAAGTGCAGCCTATCTTGTGGGACAAAACGGTGGCAATTCCTCCATATGGCCAACCAATCTTTGTCCCAGTGTGGGAAAGGAGCAGACCAAAATTCTGTGGGTCCAAATGGGACCGGGGAAACACTAGTCGTATAGGGTGTTATATAGTTTGGAAATTGCCTTAGGGGAATAAACTAAGGGGCCCAGATCCAATTGAAAGGAAAAATTGGAGAATAAAGGATAGCCATCTTCAGATTTTTTAATAAGGAGATGTCTGAGCTGCAAAAACTTTGAAATATTCTGTCTTTTGTAGTCTAAACTTTGACATGATAACCCAAGTACCATCTTCCTTAAGGAATGAAGATAGCTTACCTTCCCCCAATTTAGGTAGCCATGAAGGAGATAACATCTTACTGTCTATTTTAAAATCAGGGGAGTTCCAAATTGATTGTGATGCATCTAAGCAATGTTTATATTTTAAAAATCCACACAACTGTGAATGAATTCTAATAGATGTTGTGATTGTAGTCTCTTTTAATTTTTTCGGCAGGGGAAGATATGTTAAGAAACAATAATGTGGAAGGGGGCTAACTTAACAGATCGAATCAGTTCCCGCTCTATTTGGAGGCAAGCTGGGATATATGTGGGAATCTCAGGATCCAGCCACTTGCGGTATTTGGCAGTGTTACAAGCCCAATAATACAAACTGAGGAATGGTAGTTGTAAGCCTCCCTTAGCTTTAGGTGCCGCAAGCTGATGGTAGGCTAGTCTCGGCTTCTTTTTAGCCCAAATAAAATCTGTTATTAAGCTTTGAGCTTTTTTGAGCCAACCTCTGGATACGAAGATATTAAGTAATTGAAGGGGGTATAGTAGCCTCGGAAGAACATTCCATCTTGATCAAATTTATTCTCCTCCATAAAGAAATGGGGAAGGTCGACCAGCGAGTTAAATCCTGAGACACCATCAATAATATTGCCTCCAGGTTTTTCTTAAGAGTAAATTGTGTGTCTCTGGTTAATTCAATGCCCAAATACCTCAAGGAGTCCCTGGACCACAATAGACCAAGGGCCGTAATATTATTTTTGAAAACTCTGTGGTTTAGGGGGAATACGATAGACTTTCCAACGTTCAGCTTATAGTTCAGTAATTTACTGAATTGCTCAATTATGTTCAGCATAGCGGGAATAGATGTTTCTGGATTAGATAACTGTAGAAGCAGGTCATCCACATAAGCAGCCACTTTAAGTTCAGTACCTAAAATAGCAATCCCCTGGACCTTTGGACACAGGGTTAATCTGCAGATTAACAATTCCAAATAAAGATTAAAGAGAAAGGGGAAAGGGGACATCCTTGCCTTGTACCCGAGTATAAGGTAAAAGACTCAGAAAATGTCCCATTTCCAGAAATCCTGGCAGTGGGATTCTGATAAAGAGCTTTCACCCAGATCCGGAATTGTTGGGGAAAGCTGAAGGCTTTTAAAGTTTGAAGCAAAAAATTCCAATTCACTCTGTCAAAAGCCTTCTCAGCGTCCAGGGACACCAATGCCACTGGAAAGGGAGCATCCCTGGAGGCTGAGAAGACATGTACGAGAGTGCGAAGATGATCTGCAGATGATCTGCCCTTCATGAAACCCACCTGATGTGAGCCTATGAGGCTAGGGAGAACTAAGCCAACCCTGTCCACCAAAATTTTGGTTAGGATTTTGATATCCTGGTTCAACAATGAGTGGGTCTGTAGCTTTCCACACACTCTAAATTTTTACTTGCCTTCGGCAATAATACAATAAGTGCTTCAAAGAGAGTTGGATCAGCCTGAATGCCTGATAGAATACATTGAAAAGGAAAGGAGATGTGGGTGACTAGTTCTTAAAACACTTTTAAGTTAGAAGAAAACATCCATTCCTGGTGTTTTTGTCAGAAGGAGGCCTTGAATCACCTCCATAATTTCTGAGGTAGTAATAGGGCTATCAACTTCCTACTCAGAGATTCTGAAAGATGGGGTAAGTGAGTTTCAGTCAAGTAGGAAGAAAGCATGGAGTCAGAGGGTGAATTGGGCATATCACCATATAACTTTTAATAGCAATTGGCAAACTCTGAAACTATCTCTTGAGGGAACATTTCAGGATCCATCCATAATGGAATGAATAGGGTGATAAATCAGGCCATTCTGAGTTGCTTAACTCTTTGGGTCAACAATCTCTGGCTTTTCCCCTGATCTATATAAGAGCTTTCATGTGAAGGATAGCAAATTCCACCTTTTCATTTAGTATACTTATATAGGAATCCCTCAATTTAGCCAGTATTTTTTAGCCTCATCTGAATGAGTCAGATGTGGATTAGTTCCCAGGGATCTAATTTGGACAAGTAACACCTTCAGCTTTTCCTCCTGCTTCCTCTTCCATGCAGAGGTCATCCCAATTAATATACCCCAAAGATATGCCTTGAAGGCACACCATAATACGTCAGGCCTCATCCCTTGGGTACAATTCAACTCAAAGAATTGTACGATGTGTTCTTTAATACAGTCCCTACTTTTGGAGTTCTTAAGCAATTGGTCATTCAATTTGCATCTAGATTGATGCTTGGGAAAGGAGGTTAGAACCAATTTACATGACACCAGGAATGAATCAGAAGGGGCGGGGTAAATGTCAGAGGCTGCTACACAGGCAGTAGTGCCTGTGGTAATAACAAGTAATCAATACGAATGCCGACCTGTGAACAGTCTGTCCATTAGGTCGTGTAATGCCCTCTGTACTGGGGAAAGTATACCTGAGCCAGAACCAGATCGGTCTTTACCCCAGTCCATCACTAAATTCCAGTCTCCCCTAAGATTATAGTGGCGGACAATAAAGAGAGGATGGTATTGAGTAGACGCATAAAGAAAAGAGGATCATCCTTATTAGGATCATAAATGCTACCCAACACAAATTCCATGGAGTACATAGTCCCCTTTACCAGTATATACCTGCCATGAGGATCTCTAATTTCCTGCAAAACCTTAAATGGGATATTCCTATTGATAAGAACTAAGACCCCACAACTACGAACATATGAAATTTGCCAGCAGATAAAGGCCTAGAGGTCTATCAAGTCTGCTCGAATGTGCAGCTAGCACACTTTGAGAAGTACCCTGAGCAGAGAAAACCTGCCCTATCTGCAAACGTCTCAACTGAATGCCTTCCAAGTCTAACAAATGGGATTCTTGAATAAAGGCAATATAAGTATGCAAAATGTCCAGATGTTTCAAAATCTTATATTGTTTTGTTTTCTTATGGACCCCCTTGACATTCCAAGTTTAAAACAAAGATCATTGGCCATCCATCTTATCCAGTAAATAGAAGTAATACCAAATGGTAAGGAAAGCCAGAAGACAAACACACACTCTATTGGTTCCTGACTGTGCCCCTCCCCAACCCTCCCTTGTCCCTACCCCAAATCCACCCTATTTCCTAATGTCCCCCAAGAAGTAATTAAAAAAGTATCCCCACTCCTATACATTCTTAAATCCCCAGCCCACCCCCTGTTTGTCTTGTGCTACACTTAGCAGCTCCCACAAAAATCGCTCTTCCACCTCCTGCCCTCCCACCTCCAAAATCTCTCCACTAAGCCCCTGTATAAAAATTAGCGGGAGGCAAGGAGCAACTCGATAGTATTCTAACTGCAAAAACTGTCTAACCTGACTGTTTACTCAATCCCAAGGAAACCTGCTCTTTAGCCCTTGTAAGCTTAACTACGCCTTCCACCCATTCTATAATCCGCTTGATTCCTAATTGGCCCTCCTTATTTGAAACTCCCATGAGTATCTAAATACTGGGTAGACCATTGCTCTTTCCCAGTGCTGTGACTCAAAAGAATATCCCTCCAAATATTCCTCGGAGTGAAGTAAGAGGCATAACCCCATTTGTTCCAACAGCTCCTTCAATCGCGGAGCACCCTCGACTGCTGAGTCCATCAGCAAGCTAGGGTGTAATCCTATAACAATATTCCAACAGGGAGAGAGGTTATATGAAGTAAAAAGCAGCAATAACACCCCCGATAAAGGAGTTGTCGGAACGTTCATTAGCAACTTCTCCCTGACTTATCGATCAAGGGTAGAGCTAAACAAATCGAGCTCCTCGGCCTGGTGATAATCGCACCCAAAACTAGCGCTGTACTCCCCTCATGTGGCACCCAACTACCATTGCCACATCTCTTATCCCTATTAAGTCCACTCTCCAGCCTTGAAGTAAAGGAAGTCGAAAAGAAAAAAAAAAAACAGTGCAAGCCCCTCCGATATGACTGGTGTACCCCCCCACCTGTTTTCCATCCAACTGCTCCCTCACTACAATGTTATCTTCCCTGTACATTCCTATACATGCCCACGTCTGGGAGGGAACACCTACCCCTAACCAGACATCTGATTCCAGGAGGGGGGAGAAGAGGTAGGGGATTTAGCCACCAGAGTATAATCCCACCAAATTAATCCCTCAAGGAGAGGGGTTATATAAAATGAAGAGCAGGAATCCGACCCCCAATAAAGGAGCTGTCAGAGCATTCATTAATACCCCATATCCAGCTATTCCATCAAAGTGAAGCACAAAACAAACCAGGGTTCTCAGCTTGGTAATAATCGCCTCCAAAACTAGCGCTATACTCCCCTCATATGGCAACCAGCTGCAACTGTCCTTTCTCTTATCCCATATAAGTCCGCCATCCAGTCTGAAAGAAAAGGAAAATGAAGAAAAAAAAAAACCTCAACAAACTCCAAACAAAAGAAATCCATGGAGAGCTTCAGTGAAAAAATAAGGTGCAAGCTCCTCCGTTAACACAACTGTACCCCCAACTGTCTTCCATCCAGCCGCTGCCTCGCTACCAAATTATCCTCCATGTGAACTCTTATACGCGCCCACATCTAGGAGGGAACCTTTGGCCCTAGCCAATCATCTGAGTCAGGAGGGGAAAAAGTAGGGAATTAAACCAAAACAGATTAGTATTCCTGGTGCCTACAGTAAACGAGACCTATCCCAAACTAAACAATGGACAAAAATTATCCATGGGGACATCCTTTTTATATTGCCCATCTATAAATCCCTCACCAGATCCATGAGGCCTGCCCATAACTACCAGCCAATGCCTTGAGTAATTCAGCTAACCCCGCAAACATGGCCCCAGACTATTATCCCCCTATTGAATGCAACATTAATCTTATAATAACATTAACAGTAACAAAGATTAAATCAACAGAGAACACCACAAATACAACAATAACATTATATTGTCCAGTCTAGACCTCTCCGGTCTAGTCTTCTCTGATGATGCTCCATACAGCCAATTTTAACTCCTACACTCAGGATAGAGCTTTGCGGTGACACCCAGCACATCCTCAAGTATCTCTAAATAAATCAGGCATAGCAGTCTTAAGGCCTGTAGTTGCTGATTCCATATCATCACATGAGTGCCACTGACCCGAGAACTGTAGAAGGGTATTGCATCCTAAATTTAAGACCGGCGGCGATCAGCTTAGTGACCAAGGGGTGGAAGCGGGACCTCTGTTGCCGTACTGTGAGCGGTAAGTCCTGGGCAACTCTGATTTTTAACCCTTCCCATTGTAATTCCTGTATGGCCCATACTTTAGTGAAAAAATGCTGCTTCTCCAAAAATTTAAGAAACGGAAGATTTATGGACGAGGAGGAGCCTCGATCGGAGGTTTTGGCCTCAGTGCTCTATGGGCCCACTCTATAATGTAGCGGGGACCGTAGGGAGAGGGCCCTACAACTTTTTCCACAAACTTCTGTACAAATAAAACAGGATCCTGCCCTTCTTCCAACTCAGGGAGGACGATGATCACCGCATTGTTCCTGCAGCTATGACCCTCTAGGTCTTCCAATTTCTGCTCCATTTGGTGATTTTTTGCTTGACTTGAACCAGCTCAGGCTCCTGCTTCTCTACTCTTCTTTCCAGTGAGGTGAGACAGGCCTCAGAATCGGATGTCCTCAATGCTATGTCTTCTATAGCCTGAGAAATGGTTTTAATCTCAGAAGTAAGATTTTTCACCTCCTCTTGAAATGGCCGAAACTCGGCCAAGAACCTGGCTAGCATTAGGGGCTCTTGATCAGGATTCTGTTGTGCTGATGCCTGCTCGGTGGTCAAAGCGTAAGCACATGGCTTCTTTGGGGCCTTCTCAGGGGTGGCTGGAGGCGTGTGTTTAGGCTGTAGCTTCTTCATATCAACTTCCATCCTCCCAAAACATTATCAGTGCAGATCTGCAGAGCTTCCCGCACCACTAGGTTACCTTTGCTAAATTCACAGCTTTATTTTTCAAACAGAAAAATGGGAAAATAGCGGTGGTGAGCAGGAGAGGTTAGAAAAGGCATCTTCCTAGGCTCGCTGCATCACGTGACCCCCAAAATGCCAGCACTTCTTGAATAAACTGAGGAAAGTTAAGGAAGTGTTGTGGGAAGGGAAGCCAATCCGGGTAGCCCAGAACCTTTCACTTACTTCCCACTAGAGAAGAGTGGCTTTTCATAACATGGTCACGAAGTTGTTGGCAGCCAATATCTGTTTTAGAATGATGTACCCAGTGAGTCTCCAGGTTTCTTTGGATGGGAAATGGAGCTCTTTTGAAGACCACAAGATGGCAGAAGAGACTCTAAAGAAGGCACTACCAGATTTGTTCTGAGGCGGCTGATCATTCCTCTGGGAGGCCTTTTGGTTTTCAGCCTGATTAAAGAACTGCATCTGTGAGTATGTGCAAACAGAACTACCTACTTCGCACATTGATTTTCATTTCTGCATCCCCTGGGACGTATTTGAAGGTTGGGGGAACAAGAGACTGTTTAACTTGGTTTCCAGTTTGATTTGCTGCATGTTCATATCATGGGGTAAGGTCTTAGATTCAGCATGGAGACCTGAAGACACATCCTGAAGTTATGCAGGACTGATGCGCAGCTTGTTAATCGATGCAACTTCCCTACAAAGAGAAGACTTGCTTCTATTTCTATTATTATTAAGTAATTCCATGTGCTCTGCACTGTTAGTAGGGTGGAGTTTAGTGAGCTACAGGGGTTTGGTCACTGATGTTTAGGTTCTAAAGCGGTAAGTCAGGATTTTTTCTTTAGGGGGTCTTGTCGAGATTTTCTCCCCTTTTCCTTTTCCCTTCCTACGTGTGGTATTATGTTTGGCCTGCATACCAGGCTGGAGGGGAAAGCCTGTAAATGCACCTGTAGAGGTGATGGGGGGGTTACTAACCCATAGGGGTTGAGGAGGTTTGCAGTAAGTGGGTATATTGGAGTGGGTCTGTATAATAGGGGTGCAATCCTCCATATTGGGTTCAGGGCTATTTTCCAGGAAATCCTGGTTCTATAGCTCCTTGGTCTTTGCCAATGGGTGTGGGAATGAACTAAGGGGCACTGTGTGAACATTACTAGTAAGGCAGACTTTGTTCAGGGTGCCCTTAAGGACTTGCAGTTCTCTCAATTTCGGACACACACCCCTGTAGTGTTGTGGGGTTCTTCTCCCATTGGACAGGCTTTCCAGGTGGGGTGAAGTAGTAGGACTGCATAAATATGTGATGTGGTGGTTGGGTGGAAAGGGAGAGAGGGAGACGGGTTTAGTGCTGTGATGGATAGGACATCATGTATGTAAAAGTAGTGGCAGGGGAGTAGACAGTTACATGAGTTCAGTATGATATCTGCCTCAGGGGCAGACAAGAGGACTTTTAGGAGGGTGTGGGTGAGGGTGTGGGGTGGGAGAGGGATGGGGTAGAAGTGTTGCTCCATGGAGGGGGGGCTCTGGCTTAGCACTGGGGAAACTGCATTTTAGTTACTGTTTACAGAAGAGGTAATCTAAGCCGTGGTGATTGCCCTCAATGTCATAGGTATTGCACTTGGAATGTACATGGGGCCAGAACTACAAATAAAAGATATCAGGTACTCAAACACCTACAACATTTAAAAAGTTACATCTCAATCCTCCAAGAAACCCACCATTTGGAGAGGGAAGGTGTACTCTTCCAACGTCAATTTATGGGGCAGATTTATATTGCCGGGGACAGTACCCAAAGCAGGGGAGTCACTATTTTAATTGCTAGGAGTATTCCATTCACCTGAAAGCAAGTGGTGAGAAACCCAAATGGGTGGTACATCCTTGTAAAAGGGTGTCTTGATAGGACCATCCTGGTGATGGGTAGTGTATATGGCCCGAACGTGGACTCCACGGGATCTTTTTTGGAACTTCTAAAGATCTTAGCTCCTTTCATAGGCTGCCCGATTATACTTGGAGGGGATTGGAATCTCCCCTTCTTCCCAGATTTGGTCAGGTCAGACTCCATAAAGAAAGGACTGTCTCTGGCACAGAGGGCCATCAGGGACCTGGTGGACCATTTTGGTCTATGCGACCCTTGGAGAATCCTCCACCCTAAGGTCAGGGACTTCACATTCAGGTCCAATGTACTTAAAACCCAATCCAGAACTGACTACTTCTTAATGAGTCAAACCTTATTAGGAGGGTTAATGGATGCTAATATAGAACCAGGGGTTATTTCTGAACACTCGGTTTCCAGCTGCTCAATGATCTTTCATGATGACATCCCCAAGATTCAGTGTAGAAACTGAATAATCAGTTGTTAAAGGAAACATCTATAACAGATAAGATTTTGCAAGAAATTGAATCCTATACAAGTATAAATTTGCATTCCACAGAATGCCTTGACTTGGAATGGGGTGCTCTAAAATGTGCTTTGAGGGAATTCATCAAGCTGGCTTCAGAGTGGAAAAAGCAGAGGGAGAGCAAAGCACTAGAGTTGTTAACAGAGATCCACAATCTGGAGGGCTTGCTTTCCTCATCTACCCTGGCTTCGGAGCAAACACGATTGCTAAGTCTTAGGGACTAATACGCTTGCCTTCTTAGGGAGAAAGTGGAATACGCCATTTTAAAAACTGGCTCTAAATATATTGATCGGGGGAGAAGGCAGGGCGTTTGCTTGCCTTGCATCTTAAAAAAACTGAAACTTTCAGATTGGTTAAAGGGATTCAATCTCAGGTGGATGGGTCCCCCTCTCTCTTTTGCCTCAAGACATCACCGGTTAATTTGGTTAATGCTGTAAAGAACTTTATAGCCCCATGGATAATCTATCAGATCTACAGTCAGTCGGGACTATCTAGACTCCATACCTCTCCCAGCTCTGCCGCCTCTGCATGATGAATGGCTGATTGCCCCCATAACTGAGGAGGGGATCACAATAGTTATCTCATCACTTGCCTTGGACAAGGATCCAGGCCCAGATGGGTTTTCCCCAAGTTTTTATAAAAAAATTAGCTAGTGGCTCTCCCCGTGGTTAAAGAGGTTATTTTATTCGATCCTTAATGCTAACCCAATAGATCCTACACTTTTTGAAGCAATCATAGTAGTGCTCCACAAACCTGAGAAAGACCCAGAACAAGTTACAAGCTACAGACCAATATACTAACATACTAACATACTATTTGCCAGCAGATTAGGCCTTATGGTCTATCGAGTCTACTCAAACCTCAGATCCCTAGTTGGGTGCCGAGGCCCTCCCCTCCCTTGTGTGTCATAAACCCCTATCATCCATCCCCACCCCCCTGTGACAGGCCATCATTTGATACATCCACTTTCTGTGTCTGTCCCACCCTCTCTTGAAGCCCTCCACTGTGGATCTCTGAACCAGCTCACCAGGCAGTACATTCCAAGGGTCCACCACCCTCTCAGTGAAAAACCTCCTCCTCTTTCCCCCCTCACCCTTCCTCCTTCTAACTTCAAACCATGCCCTCTGGTAATACCTCCCTGCGTTAGTCTAAAGATCCCCTCCATGTTTACCCTATTTATTCCCTTGAGGTACTTGAAGACCTCAAGCATGTCCCCCCTGTCTCTCCTCTCCTCCAATGAAAACAGGCAGAGCTCCTCAAGTCTGTCCTCATACGTCAAATCCCCTAGCCCTCGTATCATCTTAGTTGCCCACCTCTGTACCCTTTCCAGGAGCTGTATGTCCCTCTTCAAGTGTGGTCTCCAGTACTGCACACAGTACTCAAGGTGTGGTATAACCAGTCCATTGTACAGCGCAAAATCACTTCCTTGCTCCTAGAGGTGATCCCCCTTACGATGCATCCCAACATCCGGTTTGTCTTGCTAGCCGCTCTCCTGCACTGCTCAGAGTTATTCATATAAGCATCCACCATGACCCCTAGGTCTTTTTCCCCTATTGAGGCCTCCAGCGCCTCCCCTACCAGGGTGTACCTGTGTTTAGGGGTTCCCCACCCAAGATGCAACACCTTGCCCTTGGTGATATTGAAATTTAATTTCCATGTGTGAGCCCAGCTTTCTAGGGTGTCCAGGTCCCTTGCAGGGCCAACCTCCCCTCTTCTTCCTCAACTACTGCTCCCATCTTGGAGTCATCAGTGAAGAGACTCATTTCACACCCTATACCCTCCCTGATGTCAGATATGTATGCACTAAACAGGATCGGACCCAGGACTGAAGCCCTACGGTACCCACTACCAACCTCTCTAGGGTTCGAGAGCTCCCCACAGACCACTACTCTCTGGGTGCATCCAGCTAGCCAGTTTTCAATCCATCTGACCATCAAAGGACCTACTCCTAACCCCATCAGTTTCTCCACCAGACCATTGTGGGTGACAGAGTCAACACGCTGCTGAAGTCCAAGATAATACATCCACAGGCTTTCCCCTGTCCAGTTCTGATGTTACCCATTCGTAGAACTCCACAAGATTGGTTTGACATGATCTACCTGGCACAAACCCATGTTGCTGACTATCCAGACCTCCCACCTCCCACCCAATATCATTGCTTAATTGTGATGTCAAGATATTATCAAAGTTATTGGTGGGCAGACTCAGCTTGGTGTTACCCTGAATAATTCATCAGGACCAAGTGGGGTTTATGCCGGGAAGGAACTCTTCAGATTATTTCAGGAAACTGGTGCACATGTTCTCCACATCCAGGGACTTGGAGATGCCGGCTAGTCTGATGTCACTGGATGCGGAGAAGGCATTCGACTGTGTTGACTGGCAGTTTCTTTTCAGTACCATGGTGAGGTTCAGCTTTCCTACTAAATTTATAGAATGGGTTTCTGCATTATACTGGTGCTCACAAGCCCACATTTACTGTAATGGGTTACTCTCAAACCATTTCAGTCTTCACACCGGTACTCACCAGGGGTGTCCCTTGTCTCCCCTTTTATTTAATATTTATCTTGATCCCTTGCTATCTTTATTGAGGGAACAAGTAGGGGTACAAGGAGTGATGGTGGGTTTGCATGAGTTC
The DNA here is from genome assembly GCA_016271365.2 of Neoceratodus forsteri. Taxonomy (NCBI): domain Eukaryota; kingdom Metazoa; phylum Chordata; order Ceratodontiformes; family Ceratodontidae; genus Neoceratodus; species Neoceratodus forsteri. The sequence goes on from CM028129.1 coordinate 8,535,869, forward strand.
AAACTGTCTGCGTATGCAGATGATACTCTTTTGCATCTATGACAACCCAGTCAGTTGATACCAGTAGTACAATCTGTAATAAAGGGGTTTAGTGCAATGTCTAACTATAAAATACACCCAAGTAAAACCATAGTTTTCCCCTTGAACTGCAGTGTGTCGAAGAGTGACACTGAAAAACTGGGGTTACATTGGTGCTCTAAGAAAATCAAATATTTAGGTCTCTTTTTAACTAGGGGGGATGCCCAGATAGATCTCAGAATCTAGATTCACAGTTGATAACAATTTAACAAGACCTGGGAGATGGCAATCCTCCCTATTTCATTGAAGGCGCACAAATTTGATAAAATGAATGTACTCCATGGTTGTTTTACCCTGTGTATGTTAACACCTGGATACCTTGGTCTGGTTTACAAAAGTACACTCCATTATATCAGCGTTCATCTGGAGGAAATCTTGCCATAGGGCCTATAAAAAGCTAAGAGCTTCTAAACATTTTGGTGGGTTGAGATTACTGCATTTTGGAATTTATTATTGGGCAAGCCACTTGAACACGTATCTGAGGTGGGTTGGACCTAGGGAAAGGACAGACCCAGACTTGTATATTCTGGATTGGGTAACATTAGAAAGGGAATTCAATTCCCAAATGGGGATTAATCAAAGGGCAAGGTTGTACTCTCTCCCAAGGTCTTGTTAAGCAAGCTGGCTCCCCCACCTATAATTACCTCATTAAGAATCCACACTCAACTGTGCTCCTTTTTGGGGCTCAAAAACACAAAGAGCACCTTTCAAACAGTAACTGGGAATCCCAATTTGAAAATAGCAGGTACATAAATTCCAGATACCTGGATTCCTCAGATTACAGGATCCAATTTAGGGGACTTTCCCAAGGATGACCACTGTACGACCTCGGCAGAGATCATGGCAAAATATCAAATTAATAGGTCCTAGGTTTTCAAAGTGTTTCAGTTACGTCATATGGTGGTAAAAGTATGTAAAGATATGAGAGTGTCAGGCAGAGTTGAAGACTGGGAAGTCTCCTGGGGACAGGTTAGTGGGAAACCTCATGCTGTCTCCGTCTTGTACACCTTGTTGGTATCCAAATCCTTAGAGGCAAGTATAAGGACCCAAAATATTGGTCTATGGTTTTCCCTCAATATGACAGTAAGTGGGAGGTCATCTGGAAGGATTTGCACTTATATATTCCACAAGATAGGCTCCGGCTAACCCAATACCAAATTATCAATGACAGGTATTGGTCCCCAGTGAAATTACACAGGATGAACTGTGCCCATTCTCCGCTCTGTACCAGATGTGAGGAGCATGGGGTCACCCTTTTACATATGTTTTGGGAATGCCCTCCAAGCAAAGGTTTATGGGATACCATCAAAGTGAAGTCAGATCCTTTACTGGGGTTGGAGAATCTATTTACCCTGGAAATTTGTGTCTTAGGTCTCTTCTCCTTGATTCCGGTGAAATCTCATAAATACCATATGGTTTTGATATCACTGACCTTAAAGAAACTGGTGTTACGACACTGGGTTGATGGGAAGAGCACTTCTTATACTGAATGGCTCCAGGACTTATTGTTCAATCTCAGGACAGAATAGATGCATGCCAGCTTATGGGGTTCTCTAGCTAGATACAAAAAACTGTAGGAGGGCTCTCAGTCACTATATACATTACAACAATGCCCCTCTGAAGGGGTGAGCCTGGAACTTAGTCTCAAAGGCTCAGACAATGGTGATTTAGGGTAGAAAGTATGAATTACCTTTCTGTTAGGCACCCCAAGGTGTAAGTGTGATGCCAGTGGGGAGGGAAGGTGGGGGGAAGGGAGTGGCATGACAGTTTATATTTCTGATGTATATATTGGTGCTGAGTTATTGTATGTCATGATGTCATACTGTATGCTTACAAAATCAATAAAATTTAATTTAATAAATAAAGAAATGTGTGGCAGCTTGCACCAAATATCTGCACAAGCTCTGTAAAAAAGGCCCCTGGGATCTCCACAAGTTAGAATGGAAAAAATTGCTCTAACTTATGGCAGTTGCCGCACAGGATGGAAACTCCCATTAGAGCGCTGTATTGTCAGTGCACACAGGACTTGTGGTGATCGAAGCCATTTTCGAATCCTGCTCACTGTCTTTTAATATCTCTTTTATTAAGCAAAGGGCCTCCTTCCTGACAGGTGGAGTTTGACAAGTCCCCACCCCCTGCACTCATGCTGATGCTTGGTGTGCTTTGTTGACAACAGGTGGCATTTGAAATGTGCTACAGGCCATGGATAAGGAGAAGCTTACTGACCTAGTATCTTTGGATGTCAGGGATCGGTTTCTTTAAAAAGGTATCTAGTGCAGTAAATCAATAGTCAGAACTGTCTAGCATACTTTTACCTGCTGCTCTCAGTTTTTACTTTTAAAATCCAAATGGATTAATCTGTGGACATGATGCCAATGGGCATAGCGGCCATTTTCCTAAGTGGTAGGTGCAGGACCAAAGGCTTACTTTTCACATTAAATGTGTACCCCAGAGCCCTGAACCCTTTGGGTTCTTAAAAATTGCAGGGGAGGGTAGAAGACAGACTGATCCTGTTTAAGGGGCTAAAGCCACAGTTACTTTGAAGACATCATCACAATGCAGTAAAGCCATGGGAACAGCACATCAGGTTCTGGGATGCATCGGTAGGGGATCACTAGCAGAAGGAGGGGGTGATAATGCCCCTGTACAAAGCACAAGAGAAAGGAAGGAGGTGGTAATGCAGAGGGAGACAAAAGTCCATGCACTCAGAGCTGTGTCTAACTGGTACGGCCGTAGTAAGGAGTTCAGGCAGAGTCTCAAGACATTGCACAAAACCCTGAGGAAGGATCACACTTAGACTCAAAGTGTCGAGTGTTTTGGTGCTGCACATTTTACTCTAAAATAAAACCATGAGAAATACAGTATTTAAGGAAATCTCTCAGCATTATTGCTGGCTGTGTGTGCTGTCTTGTGCTTCTGCAGGAGGTGATTCTGCCCCTATACTGATCACTAGCCAAAGGAAGGAGATAATACTGTTTCTATTCGTTTTCTACAAATGCCTTAATGCGTGCTGCTGCCCACTCCTTACTGCTTCCTTATCATATCTTTACTATGTACATGAATGTTCCTCCTCTAGTGTATGTATGATGCAGCATTGCCTTTTCCTTGTGATAACTTGCGTTATAATGTTTGAAACTTGTCTACTAGTTATGCCCAACATTGACCTTAGTAACCTTGTTCATGTTTGCTGCTTTTTCTGTACACCTTGTCACTACTATGTCGGGTATTTTATATGTCCTAGTGACTTTACACATATGCAACTTCAACTGCTATGTACACAACACCTTGTACAGAATATTCTTTTTTTTTACTACTTTAGGCCTATATCATGTCTAGTGTACTTAACCCTGTTAACAAAACAAATAAATAAATAATGTCTTTGTACAGATCACTAGCAGAGGGAGTGAGGTAATAATGTCCCTGTACAGATCACTAGCAGAGGGAGTGAGGTAATAATGCCCCTGTACAGATCACTAGCAGAGAGAGTGAGATAATAATTCCCCAGTACAGATCACTAGCAAAAGGAGTGAGGTACTAATGCCCCTGTACAGATCACTAGCAGAGGGAGTGAGGTAGTAATGCCCCTGTACAGATCACTAGCAGAGGGAGTGAGATAATAATGCCCCTGTACAGATCACTAGCAGACGGAGTGAGGTACTAATGCCCCTGTACAGATCACTAGCAAAAGGCGTGAGGTACTAATGCCCCTGTACAGATCACTAGCAAAAAGAGTGAGGTACTAATGCCCCTGTACAGATCACTAGCAGAGGGAGTGAGATAATAATGCCCCTGTACAGATCACTAGCAGATGGAGTGAGGTACTAATGCCCCTGTACAGATCACTAGCAGAGGGAGTGAGGTAGTAATGCCCCTGTACAGATCACTAGCAGAGGGAGTGAGGTAATAATGCCCCTGTACAGATCACTAGCAGAGGGAGTGAGGTACTAATGCCCCTGTACAGATCACTAGCAAAAGGAGTGAGGTACTAATGCCCCTGTACAGATCACTAGCAAAAGGAGTGAGGTACTAATGCCCCTGTACAGATTACTAGCAGAGGGAGTGAGATAATAATGCCCCTGTACAGATCACTAGCAGATGGAGTGAGGTACTAATGCCCCTGAACAGATCACTAGCAGAGGGAGTGAGGTAATAATGCCCCTGTACAGATCACTAGCAGAGGGAGTGAAGTAATAATGTCCCTCTACAGATCACTAGCAGAAGGAGGGAGGTGATAATGAACGCTGTGCAGGGAGGTGATCACTAGTCTGAACTCATTTGGAGTACAGTCTACATTTTGGAATCCACACTGTAAGAGAGGCAGGTACAGACTGGAGGCAGAGAAGAGAAGAGAAAGGAAAGGAAACCAAAATCATTTGGGGACAACAGGTGGACTTATGAGGCACACCTGGAGGAGATGAACATGTACACCCTGGAGGATAGGAGGAAATCAGGGGACATGATTGAGATATTTAAGTTCCTCAGTGGGATCAATAAAGTAGACACTAGTGATTTCTTCACAATAATAACTGATCATTGTATGGACCACACCAAGTTCCACACCTGCAGAGAGGTGAATACATAGTCTTGTGGTGCACAAAGATCAAACTCATTACATGCAGGGACCTATGCACATCCACAGCTGTACCTGCAGGTTCACTACACACTCAGTCCTGAGTGTGCACATGTCTACACAGCCAGGTGGGATGGGTGCAGGCCAGAAGTGACTGTTGGCTTAGGGAGCATCTGCAAAGGAATCTCCATTCTACTTAAGGCCAGCAGTGGGGTTGGAAGCTACCCAGTTGTAAAGGCTACAGTAGTGAGTATGTGCTCCCTTAGCCTGTTCACAGCTATGTCCACTGAGCCAGATCTGTAAGGGTTAGAATGTGCAACCTCCTATAATTGGTAGAGCCACTCTCGAAGATTAATGCACTGCACACTTGGACAACTACAGACGTTATACGAAAGTGTGCTCAACATCAAATGGGAGTTTCATACTGGTGTGAGAGTTTTTAAGTAGCACAGTGAGTGAGGTCTTTCTACTGCAGTAGTGGGGATACTGTTTCTATCTACAGTTGTGTGAAGTCTCTTTACAGCAGCACAAGGGATTGTCTTTCTGTTTACAGATGTGTGAAGTCTTTCTGCTGCACTACAAGGGTTACTGTTTCTAGTCACAGCTGAGCTCTTTGATAGTCACAGAATGATGCCTTGTAACTATTGCACAGTTCCCCTTGGGGCGTGCTGACAGTGTTTTACAGAATGACTTTGCTGGAGCTGCTCCATCTGTGTTCAATAACGTTAGGGTAGGCAGGTGTAGCAACCACAGGGGAATGAACATACAAGACACCAAAGTCAACCGCTATCATTATTGATGCCACCAGTTCCTCATCTTGTCTGCATGGAATCCTATTGCTGTTGTTACATTATACCAAGTGCTTTACATACACAGTGTACAGTCAGTGGAATACATGGTCAGCATTATATAATTTAAATAAAATGCAGTCATTAAAACAACATATTATACCTAGGTCCAAGAAACACAAATCATGACTGCAACCAGTATGATACAGAGCTTAAGCAAATTACAACTGAGAGGGATTTGTGAGTCATAATAAGTACTGACTTCAGGTTTGAAAACACTGCGGCAAGGTAGTAATGACAGCTAATACAGTGATAGGTTGCATTAAAAAAGAATTCATCACTAGAACAGAGCAGGGTATCCCTCCAATGTATATAACTTACATGAGACCCCACATGCATTATTGAACCCCATTATGAAGCCCTACCTTAAGAAAGATATCATCCTTCTTGAGAGCATACAGAACAATGGCTGGATAATCTAGGACTAATCACTTCAGAGGCAAAAAGAAAAAGAGAAGACTTGCTCCAACTCTATGAAATATTGAGTGAAAATGACATAAAAACTGAGTTGTGGCTAACATTTTGTGATTGAGAGTTTAGTTGGAGGTTGCACGAAAAAACAGAATGAGCTAGAACAACCTAAAAAACGGAGCAGGAAAGAGATCTTCATTGAAAGAGTGGGGAGAATATGGAACAGACTTTCAGAGAAGACAATAGAAGCCAGAACCTTTAACAGATTTCAAACAGTACTTGATACATACATACTAGAAAATCAAGGGATTGCTTGAACCCACTAATGTGGGACAGTAACTTGAAGGGCAATAGCCTACTTCTGCCTGAAACACCTAATACCTGGTATAATGCTTTTATTCCATAACATAAACTTGCATTGTTGTATGTTTTCTTTATCACTAAATAACATGATTTGTGAGCAGAGATTTATATCTTTAACAACATAGCAGTTTCACCTTAAATGCTTCAGTGTGCAGTAGATGCCTATGAGATTAGAGCTGCGGATAGTGCACAGTCTATCTTTAGCTTCTGTTGTCTTTCTCTTTCAGTGCTGCTGTCTTTGTGGTAATGGATAGACACACCATGATGGGGGAAAGGCTTAAGCTGACCCACATGAACAAAAGCCATGGTCCGTTAGTACCAGCGTATCCGGTCCCAACATCAGCCCACACCTTGGCTAACAACAGCAAAACAAACTGTCACTGTGTATTGAGTAATTGTTGGATTCATGTCCCAAGGCACCCACCACACAGCTCATTCCTTGGGGTCATAACAAATACTCTGCTAGAACCACATCAAAACACTTAAGGCAATGCCCACCCCATACTTAGTGCACAAAACTTGAATTGCATACAATTTCACTTAGAAAAAATCCCCAGTTTGATGGTCTATAATTATTCTGAGTAGTTAGAATGTGTCCCAGGTTACAAAAGAAGGCACGAGGCATATGGCTCTGGCAATTACATGATGGGATTCAATGTCACACAAGGGTTCAGTATCATATATAGTTTTTTTGCTTTGATTATGATTCACATCATTGCATTGGCCACATCGACCAGAAGTAGTTTGTCATATTAACCCCTACGAGACCAAGATTGATGAGGCAGCCCCACTGCAATTCCACAGCACAGCTCATGTTACTCCAAAACGGAGTGAGGTTCACATGTCACATCCATGGCAATCTAAAAATGCATCTTATTTTAGCCTCTGTGAGGATAATTTAATGTGTTACCCCACTGTAATCCTACAGATCAGCTCATGTTACTCCAGAAAAGAGTGAGGTTCCTCTGTCAGGGCCACAGTAATATCAAAATATTTACTTTATTTTCATTTTATTTCATTTTTATTTTTTATACTTGTAAGCAAGATGAGCATTACTGCCCCTTTTCACAAGCAACAAGCTTTACATAAATAAAGACAGCCAAGTACATAATATAAATTCACAAACAATTGATACAATACTTTAAGTAAAAAAGCACAAGAACAGGATTTTCATTTAAGTTAAATTACAAGTACAGTCATTTGTGGTATCAAGCCATTATCTCAATCTATACTTGAAACTTAAAACAGAAGAACAGCTGGAGATGGTGGCAGGTGTTGAACTGTAGAAAAGAGGGTCCCTATATTGCAAAGATTTTTGACCAATTTTTTTTTAAATAAAAGAGGTAGTTTAAAGACAAATTTAATTTCTGATCTTGTCCCTTGGGTATTACTACATCTGGTAAACAGAACCTGAACAGAAATAGGGAGAAGACCATTAATCACTTTAAAGAGCAATGTACCAATTTTCATTTTTATCCTACTTTCAAATGATGGACATTCAGATTTTTGTAAAAGATCACAGTGACGTGTTCTGAAGGATGAATTAGTCATAAACCTAAGGGCACATTTTTAAGTAACCTTTAGTTTAGATAAAACCTTCTCATTAGCTGCAGTATAAATGATAAGGCCATGGTCCAAAACACAAATTTTTGACTCAGGGATTAAGAAAGGCTTTACTCTCTATAGTGCTCCCAATCTTTGATGAATTGTTTTTATTAAGTTATCAATATGAGTTTCAAAAGTAAAGAGTCTAATGCTATCCCCAAATATTTAAAACTGATGACCAGTTCAACAGTCTCACCATTCAAATCAGCAATTGGGCAAAGACTTCTATTCTTTTTCTATTTCCAGAGAAAATCATTGATTTGGTTTTCTTGACATTTAATAACGTGTTTTGAAAGCAACCGTTTTTGAAACAAAAGGAAGTTGTTTTGTACTGCTTGAACCACGTCCGTTGGTTGAACACCGATACTGTATATTACCGCATCATCTGTGTAAAGAGTCATAGAAGATGTTTGACAGATATCTGAAGAATTCATGTACACAGCAAAAATAAGAGGGCCTAAAATTGAGCCTTGTGATACTCCACATATAATGGTAATATATTGTGATATGTCACCATCGATTTTAGTTCTGTTTACTCTATTACTTAAGTAATTAGAGTACCATTTTGACACATCTTTTGAGAAGTGTAAATCAAAAAAAGAACCCTGCAACAGACCATGATTAACTAAATCAAAGGCCTTGGTGAGATCCACAAACACAGCTGCAACAGAGTGCCCCCTATTGAGGGCACCCTATATGCATCTGGTGAACCCCACCAAGGCCGTTTCTGTGTTGTGTTTAGATTTAAAGCCATGCTGAGAAATGCATAGCAACCAGTATTTTCTAAATAGTTTGTTGTCTGATCAAAAATAATTATTTCTAAACTCTTTGAAGGAGGTGACAACATTGCAACTGGCCAATAGTTTGAAACAAATGTTGCACTGCCATTTTTAAAAGATGGTTTAATGATTGCCATTTTTCACTGGTTCAGAAAAGACTCCAAAACATAAGGAAAAATTGGGCAGAGTTGCTAAGGGCAGGGCCGGTGTATCTATTCCCAGTCTAATGAGTTCCCAGTCTAATGAGTCTAAAATCAATCTCATCATGGTTAATGTGAGGTTTTGGATCATGCTTCAAAACTTAATCTTTAACTTGTTTAGGTTTAATTCTTTGAAGTAGAATTTAGGATGTAAATCACTATTGTCATACTATGAGACATTTATTGATGGTACCCTATCAGAATCAGTTCTGTACTTTTCCAGATCTCCAAAAAATTATTAAATGGCTCAGCAATTTGAGATGGTTCACTGACAAGCTGATCACCAATATTTAATGAAATAGTAGTGTCTTCAACTCTCTCCCTCCGGAACTAAAACTCTGTCCCTCCACAAATGCCTTCAAACACAATATCAGGAGACATTTCTCCCTCACCTGCACCTGCTCACAGCCCTAATCTGGCTCCCCTTCTGCACTCTTTTCCCCTCACCCTCTGGTTATCCACCTCTGGTACTTACTCTCTCTTTCTAGCACTCGTAGTGTTGTTAATCCACCAAGGCTAGTTTTTAGATTGTATTTAAATTTTTCGTTTCCACTGTTATATTATTGTTAAACCCTCATTGAATACTTAATGTCACCTTGTATTTGTTAACTCACCAAGGATAGTTCATGGTTTGCCATTTAGGCTATATTATCCTGATTTTATGTACCACTGTATTAACCCTCCCTGTTAGTTAAATGTTTTAGCCCATGTCATGTCTCGTGATTGTTGTATGTAACTGGACGCTTGTGTAAACAGGCAACAATGCTCACATGCCTTTCCATTATAACCAATAAAAATGAAAATGAAATTAAATCTTTAATTCTTCTTCCTAGCATGTTATTGTTATTTAAAACCTGCCATGATTTGGGGTTTGCCAACAGATTTAGTCTGTTGTGACAGAAAATATTGCATTTTGGATTTTCTAATTTCAGTGCTCACGGATTCCTTAGCATGTTATATTTCTGGGGGGCTGCCATTTCCCTATTTACTTTAAACTGTCTCCACATTTCATCTCTCTGTTTCATTAATTTTAAAAGATCTTGAGTTACACATTTATTTTTATTAGCCCGAATCCACATTTTCCTTATTGTTGCAACGTTGTTAACAATCTGATTAAATAATTTGTAAAACATTTCTTTCTTTTTTTTTTATTTTCATATTTATTCCTCCTCTTCGCTCCTCAGCTCTGGTCTCCTCAAGATCACCAAGGAGTGATCCCCTTGTGGTCTGCCCTAGCTGAGCAGTCCTCCATCACCCACGTAGTCTCGGCTTACCCCCAGGTGGGGACGAGGTGGGCTCCTAAGACCTCAAGCAGTCAGTAGCATTGGTCAGGAGGGTGCCAGGTGGCTGGCCACAGATCGAGGGCAAACTCTGGTGCTCCATCTCTGCCGGAGCTGAAGCGTATTTTTTCCTGTTTCTTTGGGAGTGGCTGGTGCCCTGACATCAAGGCATGGAACTGACACCTGCCACTCTCCTGCCCCTTCACTTACATCATCAGTGCTTGCTGCATCTCTGGCCTCTGCCAGAGGATCGCGCGAGCACCAACTCAGGACCCCTGTCCCACCCGGGAGAGGAGAGCTGTCCTCTGGATGCTCAATCCTCCCCCTTCCCTGCTGACCGAAGCAACCCGGGCTCATTCCAGAACCCAGGTTGCTGGCATGGCAAGAGGTGTGGTGTCCAGCACCTCAGCCCTCAGTGCCACCAGGCCAGCCTTGGAAAACATTTCTAACAATGCATCCACATCATTAATGGAATCTAATTTTGTCCATTCAACCTCCCTACAGGCTCCATTCATGGTCTTACAGTTTAATCTTTTTAGATGTCTGAATTCAATATACCAAAGTAGATTTTTAATAGCTATAGTTTTCCATTCACAGTGGACTGGACAGTGGACATTAATTGCATCTGACATGGCACCAGACTTAACAATCTTATTTGTATGAGTGACCACTGTCCAGTCCAATGTGGAACCTCTACCTGTTTTGTGATTAAATCTAGCAGTGTCAACTATTGTCTGCTGTACTGCTAACTCAAGAAATTTTCTCCTTACATCAGTTTTTTGATCCTGGGCCCAATTACTTTTCAAATCTCCCAACAATATACATTCCCTGTTTGCTGGCAAACTTTTTTAAACTGAGTGAGGATATTAAATCCAGTCCTGGCCCAATAAATCCAGGGGGAATGTAAATGGAGCTAATGGTAAGATGGTTATCATGACTAGATCTGATATTCACAAATTGTGATAGTGTTATGGGTGTCGAAGTAGGAAACCTCCTGGGCAACTGTGATCATAACATGGTATGATTCAGAGTAAAAAGGACTGTAGACTCCACACACTCCAGACTGAAGGTCCTTAACTTCAGGAAGGCAGACTTCAAAAACATGAAGGCCTGCATAAGAGACAACCTTAGTAACTCTACAGAAGGAAGCATTGAGGAATATTGGACAAGGCAGAAGGATACAATAACCATAGTCACATCACAGTGTGGCCATCAGGTGAGTAAGAACAAAAGAAGGGAAAAACCCACTATGGTTTTCAAAGGAGGTGGCAACCATGGTGAGAGAAAAGTGCACAGCCTTCAGAACATACAAGGAGTCAGGAATGAGGCAGACAAAACAGAATATAAACAGAAACTAACAGAGTCAGGTAATGAGGCAGACAAAACAGAATATAAACAGAAATTAACAGAGACAGGGAAAGTGGCTGGCCTGGTGGTGCTGAGGGTTGAGGTGCTGGTCACCACACCTCCCCTCACATCACACCAGCAACCCAGGTTCGGGAATCAACTCGGGTCATTGGGGGTTGGCTGGGAGGGAGGAGGACTGAGCATCCCAGGGACTGCTCTCCTCCTCTGGGGAGGGTGGTGTGGGATAGCCGTGGCTGTGCTGGCTCCTGCTGGCAACTGGGGTTCGGTACAAATGGTGGTTTGCAGTGGGCATGGCACGGATGACGTCGGACATGTGGTGCATGGAAGCATGCATGGCAGTGTCATTGATGCCTTTGCACATTTGTGCCAGGGATTGGGGAACCTACACAAGAAAAATCCTCTGGCACGCTACATGAAGTCTGGTCCATTGGCACCGCGCCACTCTGACTTGAGATGCTCCTCCCTGGATCCTGATCCCTGGCTTCTGCAGTGGTGGGTAAGCACCTGCCGTGATGTAGTGGGTGTGAGGAACAGAGGGTTAGGGTTAGGGTTAGGGTTAGGATTAGGGTTTGTGCCAGGGATTGGGGAACCTACACAAGAGAAATCCTCTGGCATGCTACATGAAGTCTGGTCCATTGGCGCCATGCCACTCAGACTTGAGATGCTCCTCCCTGGATCCTGATCCCTGGCTTCTGCGGTGGTGGGTAAGCACTCGCCGTGAAGTAGCGGGTGTGAGGAACAGAGGGGGGGTCGAGCATAGGTAATGGGAGTTTTGAGGGGGCCGAGGAACCAGATGGATGGGGGAACCATTGGTAACACTCCCCAGCCGAGGAGGGAATACAAATAGATAGCAAAAAAAAACAGACAGGGATAGTGATAAGAAATGCAAAGGCTCAAACACAGGTTAGGATAGCTCAGGAAGTAAAAAAAGGTAACAAAACCTTCTACAGGTACATATGCAACAAAAGGAAGACCAAGTGGGGCATTGTTAGAATCACAAAAAAGGTGGACAAACCACACAGCCAGATGGGGATAAGGCAGAGGCACTCAATGAGCACTTCTGCTCAGTCTTCACACAGGAAGCAGACAGTAATGGACCAACAACAGGCATAAAGAAGAGTCCAATTGAAGGAATAGACACGGGTTCCTTCACAGAGAAAAGGGTCCTGGAGGAAATAGATAAGTTAAAGGTAGATAAAGCTATGGGGCCAGATGGGATACACCCAAGAATACTGAAAGAACTAGGGAGGGAACTGGCAGCCCCCTTAGCAGCGCTCTTCAACAAATCATTATGGAGCTGGGAGGTGCCAGAGGATTGGAAGAGTGCAACAGTAGCCTACTGGGTCATAATGTCACATGCTTAATAACGTACGACATTGTGGCTAAGCCGGCACAGTGTAGGCTGTAAGCGCTAATGGTGCAATACCGCGTATACTGCTGTACGCGGTATTGCACTTTCCCAGGCAGAGGATGTCACCTCTGCTGGGAGTGGGTTCTGCTGAGCAGCTGCTGTGGCTCACAGGGCTGAACCACAGTAGCAGGAACCCAGGCGCTGTGTCTGGGACCGGGTTGGATTCCTGGTCCCAGAATATTTTATTTTTTATTATTTTGTGTGCTCCCAGAACTGAACCCCACAAGAGTTGAGAATCTTTAGTGGGGGGGTTTGGAGGTGCAGCCTGTAACGGGCAATGTGGGGGGGCAGAGCCCCCCACAGAAAAAAGACTTATGCCTCATGGCAGCAATCGTGCTGTATTGGCAGTGCAATTTTGCCATGAGGCATAATGTCTTGCAACATTAGTAGTACCACTCCACAAAAGTGGAAGCAAGGAACAGTCAGGTAACTACTGTCCAGTTAGTCTAATGTCAGTCGTGGGAAAACTGATGTAGTCCCTGCTGAAGGAAAGAATCATAGTTAGAGCAAACTGGTCAGCTTGACAAAAATCTACACAGGCTTTATAAGCAAGTAAGCTTCAAGAATTACACAAAAAACAGAACGGCTGCCCAGTAATCGACTTGAAACAAACAGGTCCTACAATAGGAAGTAAGATAAAACAACTTTTAATCAAATAGCTGAAGCAAGCAGCAATACAAAAGCCACAGACGCATGTTTCACATCCCAAAAGCGTCTATTGTTTCAACAATTGTTAAATATAGAAACTTGAATAAGTAACTAGTAATGCAGCCAACCCAATTCTAAGCCTTGTATAGACCACATTAAAACTTAATTCTTACTAGCTTATCATTAAAACTCATTTTATTGTTACCTTTTTTCTGTTTCCCTCCCAAGTGGTGATTGTAGTTTATTTTATCCTCTGAGAGAATAATTTAATGTGTCACCTTGCTGTAACCCCACCCACAATAGGGATGGTTATGTTACACCCTGTGATAGTGAAGATCATAGGCCCAATTCAAAGTCGCATGGTGTAACTCACAGGCGTATGTGAGTTGAGCCATGTGGCACTATGCTGGGGACCCTGCAACCTATTCCAAGACAGGCAGGGTCCCCGGCACCTATGACTCATGACTTGCGGCAGTCACAGGCTTGCGTCATGGGAGTCGTGGCCCACATGTAACTGCCCCCTGGAGCCCCCCACGCCATAACACTGGTGCAATCCCCTGAGGGCCTTGGGGGAGGGGTCTTCAGGTTGGCACAGGTGATTGGGGGCACGGCAGACAATGGCCTTGGGGCTTCCCAGAACTTGAGGGTGGAAGGGCAGCACTGTTGGGGGGTGCATGGGGAATGGCAGGCTGTCTTCTGTGGTGCTTTGGGGGGGCATCTGTAATTTTGCCAGGGCATATGCCCCTTTGACCACCTCCATGCTGGTCTAACCCCGCTGTGCCATACTGGGTCCTGGAATGGCATAGGTGGATTATGGCAGCCAACCTTCTGGAATAGGGCACAGGCATTGCCATAACCCACCCTTGCACCATGCTGCAGGAGGTTGCAGGCATAATGGGTGAAGGAGACCATCTTTGGTGCAACCCTCATCTGACATGGCACAAACTGCCTCCTGGAATCATGACTTGTGGAATGCATGGCACAAGGTGCAATTTATGCCATAAGGTATAGCGTAAATCACCTTGTGCCATGCATATGGCCTTTTGGAATCGGGCTCCATGTGTCTGCTCTGCTGTAATCCCAAAATGCAGCTTGTTATGTTTATTCCCTGTGAGACTAGGATTATAGCCCTGCTGCATTCCCACAGTGCATCTTGTTATATTACCCCCTGAGAGACTGAGGTTATCGTCCTATTTTAATCCCACAATGCACCTTATTATTTTACCCTCTGTGAGATGGGCATTGTTGTCCTGCTGTAATCCCACAGAGCATCTTGGTATATTAAACCACATGAGACTGAAGTTGTAGCCCCACTGTCATCCCACAATGCAGCCTGTTATGTTACCTCTGTGAGACTGAGGTTATAACCCTGCTCTAATCCCACAATGCTGCTTGTTATATTACCACCTGTGAAACTGAGGTTGAAGCCCTGCTTTAAAACCACAATGCAGTTTGTCATTTCCCCCTGAGAGACTGATGTTGCAGTCCTGTTGTAATCCTGCAATGCAGCTTGTTATGTAGCCCCAAAAGACTGCGGTACTGTAATCTCAGTGTGCAGTGTATTTTGTTACCCATTGTGAGACTGAGGTAGAAGCCCTACTGTTATCCCACAATGCAGCTTGTTATGTTATCACCTTTGAGACTGAGGTTGTAGCCCTAATGTAATCCCACAATGCAGCTTGTTATGTTACCACTTGTGAGACTGAGGTGCCTGTGTCTGCACTGCTGTAATCCTACAATGCACCTTGTTTTGTTACCCGATGTGAGACTGAGGTTGTAGCCCAGTCCTAATCCCACAATGCATCTTTTTATGTTACTCCTGCAACACTAAATTTGTAGCCTTGATGTAATCCCACCAAGCATCTTGTCATGTTATCCCCTGCTGTGAGACTGATGTTGTAGCCCCGCTGTAATCCCATAATACAGTTTGTGATATTACCCCCGGGAGACATAGGTTGTTGCTCTGCTTTAATCCCAAAATGTAGCTTGTTATGTTACCACTTGTGAGACTGAGGTGCCTGTGTCTGCACTGCTGTAATCCCACAATGCACCTTGTTTTATTACCCCACGTGAGACTGAGGTTGAAGCCCTGCTGTAATCCCAGAGAGCATCTTGTTATATTACCCCCTTGAGACAGGTTATATACCTGCCGTAATCCAAAAGGCATTGTATTATGTTACCCCTTGTGAGACTGAGGTTGTAACTTAGCTTTAATTCTACAGTGCAGCTTTGTCCTCTCTGTACATCCAAGAGGTATGGATGCAAGATGTAGTTATTTAGAAAACATGTGCACACAATATAGTGGGGTAGAAATTGTAGGGACACATGGGTGATGTATTGCGGGTAATGATTGTAAAAACTCCAAATCTAAAAGACAAATTTCTGGGGATAAGGACAATCTAGTTGGTTGTGTTAGGTCAAACATAATACAATGGACACTATAAATATACATATAAATACAGCCACGTGGCATGTCAATGGTTCTAATTCACCTAAAAAAGAAAAAGTATACAAACCTACGCAAAAGAGAAGAAAATAGATATTCAATTAATTCAAGAAACACATTTATTAGAAAAGGACATTTAAAAGTTTAAAACACAATGAGTAGGTCATCTTTATTTCTCTGAGGGTACCAACAAGAGAAGAGGTATTGTAATCCTTATTAGGAAAAATTTGGATTTCAAACTACTCAAAGAATTTAAGGGTGAAGAAGGTAGATTAATAATGATTAAGGGTAATTTATTGGGTGACAAATACACATTTGCTTCAGTATAACAGCAGCTCAGAAACAAAGTTGTTTCACAAAGTCCTTGGTTGGTTGTAAAGTTTCCCAAACAGCTTCTACTTGACCTCTAACACATATTTTTTTGTTGTAGCCACTTACCATAATCCCCTACTTTTGGATCTTCGAGAGCTGTACAGTTGCTCTGATTTACCACTGTGGCAGATTGTTTCCGGCAGCCTTGTAAAGGGACCACCCACCCTACCCCTCAACCCACCCACCCCTAGCATCATACTACTGTTATAGGGGTGTTCCAGTGACCTCAGTACACCATGCTCTTACAAAAAAAAAAACCTTTCTTTTCATCCTAGCTTTTTTTATTCCATCCTCCCTTAACAGGCCAGTGAGCCAAACTGTTTCATTTTCGTCCAACTCAACTCTCAACCAGAATGGATATCGTAAACTGCCACCACTGTAGCACAGTCTTCCACAGGGCTTATATTCAGAGAATCAGTCACTGACCAACCTGCTGGACATTCAGAGATTGACATTCTCAGCTCCATGCCACATGGGCTGAAATTAACTTCCTAAGGACCAAGCACAGCACATGCCCATCCTCGCCACACTACAGCCTCCACTACCCCAAAGGAAAAGCGGTATAGCAGGATGGCAAACAGTAGGTAAACATTTGTCTAACATTGCTAAATGAACCCAAGTGCAAAGAGCAATGATTAATAGTATGCACACTACCAACAGATTCACACCACTATAGCATATACCAATCACCGATCAGATTGATAAAACTGAACCTAACCACACAATGGAGACAAATTACACACATCTAATAATGTCACAGGAAAAAAGGCTATCTAAAATCCCTTCTAATCCTGAGGGACTCTATGATAGGTGTTGTAGAGTCTCACCTATAAATGAATCAAACCAGGTTTACAGCTTGATGCCTATCAGAGGCATCAACATGGAGGGACAAGGAACACATAGAAAAGGTTGTATGCAACATCGGCACAAACACACACATCCTAGTCCACCTAGGAACTGACAACCTCACCAGTCACTCAGTGGAGGAGACTAAATAAAATCTCATCACACTAGGAGACAGGTTGTCTTCCCTTACATCCGGATTGTCCTTCTCTGAAATTCTGCCTGTCTGGGAGAAGGGAAACAGCAGGCAAAGAGTAAGACAAAAGGAAATCACAGTGCTAAACATCTGGCTCAAAGACTGGTGAAGGACAACAGGCTGTCATTATGTAGGGGACAGGAAGGACTTCTGGGAATGGAAGTTCTTTAAATATGATGGCCTACACCTTACAAAGGAAGGAGTCCATGCACTGGGCCAGAAAGTCAATGTCTTACATAGTTGTTTAAACTAGGAAAATTGGAGAGGGCATTAGCACCCACCGTCGCAGATGCGAAGCTAATGCACCCCATCACTTATCAGTGAATTGATCTTTCATCTGGACAGAGAATCCACTAACATATCACCAGGACAGGATAAAATCAGACTGTGATAGCAAAATGGTGCAACACTGGAGCCAGTCCACCCTCAGAGAAAGTATCACAAAATATCAGTAGAAGAAAACAGGTGTGGTGTGAATGTGCATCAATGCTCATAGCCTATCCAATAAAATCCCAGACCACACCACTGTAATGACCAACGCTCAACTAGACTGGGTAGTAGTGACAGAGATGTGGTTCAAAGAGAACCACACTGGAATGTTGCAATCCCAGGCTACATTCTGCTTAGAAGGGACCAAGAAAGCAAAAATGGCAGAGGTGTGACAATCTATGTCAAAGATGAAATACAGTAAAGGCCACTGAGATCCAGGGGACTAGCAATAATATTGATTCCCTATGGGTAACCCTTGGCATAGGAGATAAAACCCCATTATGGGTAGGAATAGTTTACAGACCCCCATTAAAAGACATAGAAAGGGATAAGGAACTTCTTGAAACAATCTTTACAATGGCTTACAAAGGTGAGCTACTGCTTGTAGGAGGCTTCAATCAGCTTGATGTGAACTGGGTCTCCTACACAGCCACATCAGAAAAGAGCAAGGAATTCCTCATTGCTCTGCAAGAGGAGGGGCTAACAAAGCAAGTAGATTCAGCAACAAGGGAAGATGCAAGCTTAGACATTGTGCTAACAAACAGCATGAGGATATCTGATTTTAAAGTGGGAATCAAATTGGGCTCCAGTAATCACAGATCAATATGGTTCGCAGTCAACAGACAAGAAGTTACCAGTCACACTAGACTGAAAATCCTCAACTTCAAAAATGCAAACTTCAAAAGAGGAAGTCCTGTTTTCAAGTCTGTATGAAAACATAAAAGATGGAGATGTCCATGAGAGATGGACAGCATTGAAGACATCATTAAACATTGTCACAGCAAAATACTCAAAGGTAATCAGTAAAACCAAAAGAATAAGAAAAGCTCTCTGGTTTACAAAAGAAGTGGCACTGAAAATAAAAGAAAAGAAAAAAAGCCTTCAGACAGTATAAAGAAACAAAGAAAGACTGTGATAGGGAAGAATATTGGACCAAGCTCAAAGAGGCTAGGAAGGCAATCAGGGTAGCCAAAGCACAAACTGTTGAAAAAATTGCTGCAGAAATTATAAGGGGCAACAAAATCTTCTATAGGTATATCCAGGAAAAAATAAGACTGGAGACGGATAGTCAGACTAAGAAACAAGGAAGGACAGCAGGTGGAGGATGATGTACAGAAAGCATAGTTATTAAATGAATACTTCTGCTCCGTTTTTACAAGAGAACAGAATGGTAATGGTCCAACACTAGCTGCCGGTCTTCACACCTAGGAAGCAGACGCAAGCCCCTTTACAGAAGAGAGGGTCCTAGAAGAATTAAATAAATTGAAGATAAACAAAGCTATGGGACCAGATGGAATTCATCCTCAGTTATTGAAAGCACTTAGGCAGGAACTCAACGCTCCATTGGCTGAACTCTTTAATAAATCATTGGAAAGTGGACAGGTACCAAAGGACTGGAAAAAGGCACTGTGGTACCCCTACACAAGAGTGGAAACAAGGAAGAGGCAGGAAACTACTCAGCCTCACCTCACTTGTGGGGAAAATTATGGAATTGTTACTAAAGGAAAGGATAGTGGCATACCTGAAAACCAGTGGGAGGCTAGACCCTAAGCAGCATGACTTCACAAGTAGTAGGTCATGTCAGACAAATGTATAGAATTCTTTGACTGCATGGCAAACATTGTAGACCAAGGCGGGCAGTTGATGTTGTATATCTAGACTTTAGTAAAGTCTTTGATTCCGGCTTCCACAGGAGACGTATTAACAAACTGGGAAATGCAGGTGTAGGAGAGAAAATTGTTAACTGGGTGAGAAACTGGCTTCAGAGGAGGACCCAGAATGTTGTAGTGAATGGCACTCTGTCGAAAGAGGGGATGGTGACCCGCTGGGTTCCACAAGGTTTGGTACATGGACCAATCCTATTAAACATATTCATCAGCAATATCGCAGATGGATTGGAAGGGAAAGCCTGTCTGCAGATGACGCCAAGCTCGGCAACAGGGTGGACACACAGCAGTGATATTAGACCTTACAAAACTGGAAGAATGGTCCAAAACTTGGCTGTTGAAGTTCAAGACCAAGGAGTGTACGGTCATGCACCTAGGAAAAAGAAACCCAGGAAAAAATTACTATCTAGGGGAGAACAATTAGCCATCATGAACCTAGAACGGAACCTAGAGGTCATGGTATCCAAACATATAAAGGTAAGGAAACAATGTGAGAAGGTGGCAAAGAAAGCCAGTAACATCCTCAGCCGCATCGGAAAAGGGATCACAAGCAGAAAGTGCAAAGTGATAATCCCACTTTACAGATTCTCGGTGAGGCCACACCTGGAATACTGTGTTCAGTTCTGGAGACCCCACCTTAAAAAGGATATAGACCATCTAGAAACTGTGCAAAGAAGAGCTACAAAGATGGTTCAGGACCTCCACCATGAAGCCTATGAGACAAGACTTAAAATGAATTAAACATGTACTTCCTGGAACAGAGGCAAAACAGTGGAGACATGACAGAAACCTTTAAATACCTAAAGGGTATCAACTCAGCATAGAATCAAAACTTCTTCCAAGAAAATAAGGAGGCATGTACTAGAGGCCACAACAGATGTCTAACAGGAGGGAGATTTAAGAGCAACATTAGAAAGTTTTTCCTTGCCAAAAGGGTGGTGGAGCCATTAAAAAGGCTGCTGCAGGAAGTCATGGATGCCAAGACAGTTAAGGAGTTCAAAATATCTTGGGAGAGACATAGCAGAGTATTGAATTAAGGGAATGTACTTGGGGGAGTAGGTGAAAAAACAGGCAGACTAGATGGAGCATGCCATCCCCATCTGCCATCATGTCCTTATGTATAGGGTCCGTGCTTTCCTTACTATCTTAAACAGTGGACTAATGGAATTAGGGGTGATCCTGTGCTCATAGCTGGGGACTTTTATGCATATGCAAATTTATTAGAAACATAGAAATTGACAGCAGATAAAGACTGCTAGGCCCACACAGTCTGCCTTTTCCCTAACTGCTGCAAAAACCACAGACCCTACTTGATTTCCGGCTTTATTCCCTTTCCTATCACTAAGGTTCCCCTGTGCCTATCCCATGCATTTTTGAATTCCCCCTACTGAGGTAGCCCCCACCACCTCCGCTGGGAGAGTGTTCCATGTATCCACCACCCTTTCTGTGAAGAAAGAAAGTCTAGGCAAGTAGCCATATATTTTGATTGTACGACTTGAATGCCCTCCATCTTAGCTTAGATTATTGAAACTAAATGGCAAGAGGCAGCGCCATTTTTATTGAGCCCCTTAAAAGGCCTGTTCTGCCAAAACCTGGGACTGAACCAGGGACCTTTAGATCTTTAGTCTAACGCTCTCCCAGCTGAGCTATTTTGGCTCTCTAAATGTTATTAGATGTATCTTCTCCAATGAGAATGGAGGATAAAAGGAAATCAAATATGTAAAATTTCTTTATGAAAGAAAACTATCTGGTAGAGGTACAGAGAGGTGAAAACCTGCAGAAGAAAGAATATACCCATTTTTCCTGGCCAACTAGGACTTATTCAAGAATTTATTACATTATTTATGACAAAATGTTTAAAAAGAAAGGATAGACTTTCAAGTTTCACCTGCAACTGTCTCAGATCATTCACTAGTTCAAAGTACTTTTATACCCACAAAAGATAAAATAAAAACAAGATACTGGACTTTCAATAATATTTTATTAAGTGATCAGGGGACAGATTTTAAAATGATCATGGCATGGGGCAGGGGGCTTGCATCAAGGAGAAATGGCACCAAGTGCTCCTTTGCTGCACCTTGCACCAGTCCTGATTTTCTGAGGCAGCCTGTGCCACTAGGGGGCCATCTGTACCAACTGAGGTTGTACCATTTCATTTCATTTTATTTTTTATCCTTGTGAGTCTGATGAGCATAACTGCCTGCTTTCACAGATAACACGCATTACATAAAACATTACAATTACAAGACCATACAAACTTCATACAATAGCAAAACAATACAAAGGTCAAATATTTAACAGTTTAAGATCGACTTGTGCAATCCTGAGAAAGCTTTAGGTACTTTTTCAAATTTGTTTTAAAAAACATTAATGTATTGCAGTCTACCACAACCTGAAGGAGTTAATTAAAAAAGTGTGGACCCCTGTATAATAAGAAGCGTTGATCTAGAGCTTTTTTAAAGGGAGGTAAACCAAATGTAAACAATGACTGGGATCTAGTAGCTTTAAGATGTAGGTATTTAGGAAAAAGTACACTTATTGATTCAGGCAAAAAACAAGCACTGATTTTAAACAGAAGAGCACTCATTTTAAAGTATAGCCTATTAATAAGGGAAAGACAGTTAGTATACTTTAGTAGAATACAGTGATGTATTCTAGCAGATGCACTAACCATAAATCTCAGAACAGAGTTGTATGTAACACTCAGTCTATCTAAGGAATTACAATGCGTAGCTCAGTATACTGTAACAATCTATCTAAGGAATTACAGTTCATAGCTGAGTATACTGTGAGTCCGTAGTCCAGGACACTAAATGAAAAACTGTAGGCCAGAAGCTTTCTTGACTCAATGGTCAGGAAAGGCTTTATTCTGTATAGACACCCAAGTCTTTGATGATTTTTTTTATAATGTAAAATACATGGGATTCAAAAGTAAGTTTTGTATCAAGTACCAGACCCAAATATTTAAATGTATCTACCAATTCTAATGAATTAGAGATAAGCCAGTTCTGAAAAGACTCAAAATGAATCTGAATTTTGTGAAGGGCATCACTGGATATTTGACCAGATTCATAAATAACGGCATCATCTGCATACACAGTGATGGAACTCGTAGTACGTGAAGACGGAGCAGTGTTAATGTATAAAGGGAAAATGAGCAGCCCCAGGATGGAACTCTGGGGAACACCACAGTTGATTGACTTAGGGGAAGAATAATAACCATCAATACTGGTTACATGCATCCTGTATGTGAGATAATAGGAAAACCGTTTTATAGCCCCAGAAAAAAACTGCAACCTATCCAAAATATTGGGAGCAGATTATCCTTTACAAGGTCAAAAGCCTTGGTGAGGTCCACAAAGAGGCCTGCAACAGAATGACCATCCTTGTGATGGTCACAGTAGTGTGCCATGGCAGAAGAAGGCTTGCGCTATGGTGGGGCTACCATATCCCCTACTCTGGGAGTTTGCTGGCCCCGCATTGGTGCCTGGATCCTGCTGTTAGATCAGCCCAGAACTGGCCTAACCTGCTGTGTGCCACTGTTGAAGCCTTCACTGGGTGGAAGCGATGACCCTTTGCGCCCCCGGAGAAGGCATCCGTACAGCTCCCAAAGCCTGCCAGACCACCACTGGAGTGGCTGGTGGTATATGCAAACACGAGCTTGCTCCCTCCTGTGATGGTGCTGCTGCATCAGTCCATCCACATGGACCTGCACTGACAGTGTAGTTGCCCCATCATGTCAAGTTGCCTCCCCCTTCCCCCTAGCCTGACCCATCCCACCCACCCCGTGAGCCAGGGCATATCTGGAATGACCCACCCACAACCAGTGTGACTTGCCAGCAGGTTGCACTCACTGGCTGCTGCAAGCCCTTCCCATGGTTGTAGCATTCCTCTTCCATGTACTGTTTCTGCGGCACAGCCAGTGGCTTGCTGAAAACATGGGGACTTCACTGCTGGGACCCCCAGTTTCTAAAATCCAGCACACGGTCCCTGGTGCACACCAAGGTTTCTGCAGCTGGGAGGTTGGCACAAATTGTGGTGATCTGGGGGGCTTTCTAAAATTGAACCCCAGGTGTTTTTTGAAAAGAATAAGAGAATACATCAATTTATTTTGATATTATATGGGCACAGTCATGCCCCTATAGTTAGGGTTGTGCAGTCTGTTTAATGTTAAGACTCAAATTTTGCAAGTTAATAACTTTGCAACCGATCAATGGATTTTCACAACATTTGGTATGCACTGTCCTGTGGAGCAGAACTCTTGACATGTCAAGTTTTGTCCCAGTTGGATGAGCAGATTCTGAGATCTGGATAGTGTAGAAAAGTTAAAAGTCACCACTTTTTGCAGTTATTTCCTCACTGCCTTGTGCCCAGACAGTGTGGAATTTTGGTGAGATTTTTTTATGGCAGAAAGAACTTGGGTAACAGAACTGCCAGTGTTTGTGTGGTGCAAAATATTAATCGTTTGCAAAGTTAATCAGTTTTTAAGTTCCCATTATTTCCTAGGGGATGTTCATGTTTCAGGATAGAGGTAAAAAGTTCGACGAAGGAATTGCTGTCTCACAAAAAGATTAATTCTCGTCAGATCTATTCCTTTTTAGTAAGGAAAAAATCATTTTTCATGAAGAAAATTCCTTTTTTTGTGAGCCACCATCTTGTTGTTTTCTTTCACCAACTACTAAAGGTGGAAAATACATAAAACTACTGAGATTTTTAAAAACAAACATCAGAATATAGCTAAACGGGACCCATTCAACTAGATTCTGATGTTTGTTTTTGAGAATTGTGCCCACAAGTGCTTTTTCTGAGCACCCAAAATTCTGGGTGCACAGCTTAGTGAGAGGAGCACTTCTGTGGTGTTCTATGTATGACAACACTGGACATTTCTTGACTTCTGCAGCCACAGCTGAAGTCCTGCTGCCAGTTTCAGTGTTTGCTGTGAGGCACCTTTTCCCTGATGTCTAAAGGCACCCCTCATCCGCTGATCACAGTACATGTCTCATGTCACTGTATATACATTGTTTGTGGTTTGACACTTACAGTATGGTTCATGACAAAATAGTAACATATCTATAACCAGTTCAGAAGATACTGGTTTTCTGCTATCTGATTTGTTATACATGCAGGGCTATTTTGAGAGTGTTAGCTACGTCTCCATCACAAAGTTGATGAATGACATATATCCTGTTTGACTATTTGTTTGTTTGAAATTTGCGTTATACAGATGACCACTAGGCCCATGAGGAATACACAAGTGGGTGTCCCTTGGTATGGCAAGAGTTGACTGATAAGACACAACAGCTCACTTTTGTGGATGACCTTTAGCATGACTGGAGATTACCCCATGAGAATCATTATCTCTTTTTTGTGGGTGTCCCATGATACGTGTCTAGTGGCACTCCTCACTCCCTGATCACAGTCCCCATATTATCCTTAGTGTCTGGTGGCACCCCCACCCTCTGATCACTGTCCTCTAGTCCCTTGTAATTTTTTTTATGTTATCCAACACTGAGATGCCCACCCCCAGTGTTGGATGTGCCCCACCCCTTGTATATATACTGCCAACATCAGGGGTCCAATCCCATGTTAGCATTATAAACCCCCACAGCAGTCTGGCATACTGGGAAACCCACCCCCAGTGTCCAGAAATATTTATTTAGTAAACCTGTAAAAAGAAAACAGTTTGCAGACATCTTTTTTTTAAAACCTGAAAAAAGAAAATGGACCCTCCTTGTCCCCGCCGTCACTCTCTCCCATCCCGACCCTCCAACTGAGCATCCAACACCCCACACCCCTCCTTACCTTATACTTACCATCAGAGGTTGAACAGTGTCATCTTCTGTGGACAGAGACACATCTACACTTTTCAAAGTCAAACTATGAACTGAGGAATTGAGGCAGGTGCTATATAATGTATGTCAGTGTTGTTCATAACTTTGCCATTTTGGGGAATTTTTTCACCAAATTTTCAACATGGCCTTTTTGGACCCCACCTCATGAGCACTGCAACTGTCATTTCATTAATAGGGCCTAGAATAACTGAATAATAACATGTCACCACCAATGTTCATGAGGTGGGGTCCCAAAAAGGCCATGTTGAAAATTTGGTGAAAATATTTCTAAGAATGGCAGAGTTACAGATGTTCATTGACATTTTTCTACACACATGAATAACTTTGGTGATTTTCAATATTTTGAGTACAAATTTTAAACATAGCCATTTTTTTCACACCACTTCATGAATAGTATTTGGTATGCACTGTCCTGTGGAGCACAACTCTTGACACGTCAAGTTTTGTCCCAGTTGGATGAGCAGATTCTGAGATCTGGATAGTGTAGTGTAGGGAAATGGGCAGACTAGGTGGGCCAAGCGGTCCTTATCTGCCATCAAAGTCTATGTTTCTATGTAGTTCCGCTGTCATTTTTCACATCCTGTCTGAAACATGTTTTCACACCTATGGGACAGATTGGCATTTTGGCATGGATCTGAACATTTTCACCTATGGGATTTATGAGGTGGGGTCATAAAAAGACTATGTTGAAAATTTGGAGTCAAATCAGAAAAAATGCCAAAGTTATGACTGTTTATTGTAGTTTTGCTACACACACTCATAATTTCAGAAATGTTAAATATTTGTACCCCAGGGCCCAGATATTCAAAAGAGTTGTGCGTGATGCAACAGTGTTGCGCCATGCGCAACCCACTGATGTGCCCCAATATGATATTCAAAAGGGAAAAGTGCGCTGCACAAATCTCGATGTGCCGGAGCACATCAGTAATGTATGTAGTGCAGGTAGGGGTGTTCCCATGCATACCTGCACAGCCCAGTATTCAGCCCAGGATGTGCGGAGCCATGCATGCGCAACCCTACCTGCGCCCACACAAAGCTGATCCAAAAAAAAAGGAACAATGGATGGCCACCCACAGGTGAGCTGCCACATTGCAGGGTGCAACATGGCAGCTGCCACCTGTGGGTGGCCACCCAAGCTCTGGCTGCACCTCAGTGGTGGCACCCAGCCCCCCATGCCCGATCGTGGGCTGGGTAAATAAAAGATAAATCCTATATCCTGGTGGTCCAGTGGACTGCTGCCTGCCCGATCGTGGGCTAAAGTAAAAAATATATCAATCCTATATCCCTGGTGGTCTAGTGGACCACTGCCCACCCGATCGTGGGCTTCAGTAAACAATAGATCAATCCTATATCCCTTGTGGTCCAGTGGACCTCTTTCTGCCTGATCATGGGTTTAAGTTTAAGAATGAGATAATCCATATCCCTGGTGGTCCACTGGATCCCCTTCCCACCTGCCCACTGATCCCCACTGCCCCACTCCCCCCCGGTCAGCGGTGGGCGGCAGCACCCCACCCGCATGCCACCCTGCCGCCTGCCGACTGACACCGTAGGTAGGGCTGTACACCCATTGGTCCACAGTGTGGGTCATGTGGGGAGCTCTGTACCCCATACCCCCTGTTGCAGGTGCTGCACCTCCCCCGGACCCTCCACTAAAGATTCTCAACTCCGGCGGGGTTCAATTTGGGGAGCGCACAAAGTGTTTAAAAAAATAAAATGCCTGGGACTGGGAATCAAACCCATTCCCAGACGCAGCGCTTGGGTTCCTGCTGCTGTGGCTCTGTCCAGTGAGCTACAGCAGCTCCTTGGCAGAACAGATTCCCAACAGAAGTCTTATCCTCTGCCTGGGAGTGTGTGAATGGTGCAATACCATCTATAGCAGTATACGCGGTATTGCACCATTCGCTGTCCTAGACAGCGCTATTTTGAGTTAGCTGTAATATTGTACACTATTAAGCGTATGACATTATGACCTGGTACATAAAAAAAGCATCAGAGCACAGGTCCTATATCCTGCACGACTGAAGATTTTTCAAGAGGAAAGCTTCCAGATGTATGAAAATATATCAGTGGCTGCACCAACCCACAAAAAATGGAACATTGAATGCCCAGACATGCTCCTCGATGAACTGGAGACAGAGCTGAAACAAGTGGCCTGGAAGGTAGCAGGTCATGGGAGAAAGCCCCAGTGCCCAGATGAGGATCTGCTGAGAAATCTAGCAGCAGACATAAGAAGCATGCTGCAGAGGAATAAAATAGAGAAATCAGTTGAAAATTGCACTGGGACGCTTTCCTCAGGCCACTGAAGGAACTTGACAGGTAGTGAGTCAATTTCACTGCAATTTACAAGGCCATAAGCAGCCTGTCAGCATTGCTTGGTTACTTGGTAGGTAAGGACAAAAGGGGGCCGTAACCCATCGGGATTGTCCCCTACATTTGTGGGCCATTAGATCTAAAATAAGTTTAAGTGAGAAGCCACGAGTCTATGTGTCTTTCAAACATGTTTCAATTGTTACAGTCAACTAGCTCTTGAGGGATGTTATTCCATAGTTTAGGGGTTCTAATAGTGTAAAAGTACAGTCTTTTATTAGTGTTTGCTTTTTCTATGTTAAGCTGTCTGTTGTGTAACCTTGATACTATTTTTCTTTGGGCATAAGAAATGCCACATTGTTGCATCAAAGTGGGGACTGAAGGATTTTGTATAGTAACAGGAGGTCACCTCTATCTCGTCTGGATTTAAGTGAGTAGCACTCTGTTTTCTTTAACCTATTTTCGTAAGTATTTTGTGATAGGTGTGGCACCATCCTTCTTGCCCTATGTTGAATTTGCTCAATCTTGTTAATGTCTTTTGCCAGGTATGGCTCCAAAAGGGTGAGCCAAAATCTGAGTATGGTCTAAAATGGGACCTACAGAGGGAGATAATACATTCTTCAGTTTTGAAGACAAAGGTGTGATTTATACATCTGATCAGTGCATTAAAAAGATTTGCCACTTTATGACAATGGTTGGAAAAGGAAAGTTTATTATTTACAGTAATACCCAGCTCTTTCTCTTCAGTGGAATCCTTTAAGATAATATTGTTTAAGGTATATGACTGTTTGGGGTTATTTTTTCCTAAGTGAAGTACTGCACATTTTTGGGTATTGAAAGACATCGCATTTTCTTGTGCCCAGCTTTCTATAGTGGCAAGGTCAGTTTGTAAAGTGCTCAGATTAGTTGGACAGTCAGCTTTACCCCCCAATTTGATGATGTCTGCAAATTTGGATAGAATATTATTTGGGCTGATTGTCATGTCACTTATAAAGATATTAAACAGTGTGGCTCCAACACTGAGCTGTGGGACCCCACTGGTGACCTCCCCAATTACAGATAGTATTCTGTTTATTTTCACCCTCTGTGTCCTTCTCTTGAGCCAACCATCGACCCAATTAATTATAGTGGTAGAGAACCCCAGCTTTGAAAGTTTATTTAGCAGTATGATGTGTGATACCTTGTCAAACACTTTACTGTAATCTAAAAGAATAATGTCCATGGGGGCATTGGAGTCTAGCCCTATACTAATAGAGTTATAAAAAGAGATAAGATTTGTTGTGCATGAGTGGCCTTGTTTAAATCCATGCTGGGCTGCTGTCTGTAAACTCTCTATTCAGAGAGCAAAAACATTCCTTTTTCTGTAAATATCTGCTGCAAGAGAGCTACAGGAGAGCTTGATTTATTTTTCTGACCTTTGTGACTGTATTACGGCCTAAGTCTACCGCTGTTTATCGCGCTTTTGTACTTAATCTCTTTTCACCTGAAAACTTAATGTTTTTTAACCATAAGTCTTCTGCGGTCACTGTTTATTTGTGGATTCACCATTGCAGCATTTTCTTTTACTATCTGTCTGAGTGTGGATCGGGGTTAGTATGCCGTTTGTCTCTCGGACTGTTTGAAAATTGCAAGTTGCCTGTAAACCATTTTCTTTCAAGGAACTTAAGCTGACTTGGACTTGCTGAATTCATTGAGGAGTCCACGTTGTGTGGGTGTGCCTGAACTTGGGGGAACGGTGATTGTGGCTGTCCAGGTCGGATGGTGAAGCAGACTGGCTGTGGCTGTTCTGAGGAGTGGACTGCCTTGAGACCTGGAGCTGGTGGCTACTGCCTCGGGTATTCTCCCGGCCTTCTAGTCGGTGGAGCATTGGTCCTTCGGTACCTAGGAAGAGGGGGTGGTAGTGGGGTCTGGGTTTCCTTCATGGGTCTGTGCTGGGTTGGAGTACTCACACCCATCGAGCTCACTGATTTAGCTCCATCTTTGTGCTGTGAATACCAAGGAATTAAGAATCAGCAAGTACCCTTCTCCTTGGATTATCGTGACTGGATTTTAGGAGGAACTGGATTCTATAAAACTGCAAGTACTTTGATTAGCTCCTGAAACTGCACGTTTTTGATAATTTTGCTGAGGGGAGGACTCTATGCTTTGTGCTTATGGCCTGTGGATATCTTTGGCTTACATTTAGTTTGTTTTTATTTATGGACTTGTATTTAGTCTGTACACCGTATTGAGTAATACCTTTGATTTGTTACTGAATTTTGGGACTACTTGAAGGAAAGTGTGGTAGGTGAGAGAGCCTCGCTAACCTTAAAGCCCTGGATTCTGGACAAAAATTTAACCTTTTGGCAGAGAGAGTGCCAATTGTTTCAAATGGATTGCTAATACTGTGCATGCTTCTCTCCTATTTGCTGTGGGAGGACTTTTAGGAGGAAATCTGCTTATGTTTTAGTTGTTTTCATTTCTTCCCATCCTCAATACAGTGAGAGAGTCTTGGGGGGGAGTTAAATTGGTTTTGTTTAGTTGTTATTATCATAGTTATTTTTAATTTAGATTGTGTTAAACTAGTAGTTTAGTAACTTTAGTTATTTAGTTGGATTTAATTGTATAAAGGACTGATTTTTAAGCATATATTATTTTGTTTTTAAAATTGTTTAAATCTGAGGATTCATAATTTATGAGATGTGCCTACCTGTTGCCCCCCAGTCGTGCGCTACTCAGCCTCTGCTCTCCACTCCCTCCACCCTTTTCATACCCCCTCTCTGGTTTTTCCCATCTACTAAAGCTGTCAGGCTCTCGGCATTGCCTGCAGGAGGGGGAGGGTGGGGGCTAACAGTGAGGCAGTGGAGCACTCCATTAGGGTGATTAGGCCAAGGAGACACCCTAGGGTGAAGTGGAGCTTGGAGTGTGGACCACTTTGTTTGGTCCCCATACCCAAGGGCACCATCATTAGTGATGGGCAGGTAGTCGGGGCAGCACAGGAGTTTTGTCCAACCCAGGTGATGTTGTGCAATACCAGATCTGTCCAGAACAAGACTGCTGTGATTTCAGATCTTGTTGGTTCGACAGATCTGGCTTGCATCACCAAGATCTGGCTGGATAATTATGCGGGACCAATATTGGAGGCCGCAGTTCCAGCCGGGAATATGGTGATACATCGCCGAGGTTGGACCGCGGGGCGGGGGGGGGTTGTGGTCTGTTTTAAGACCGAATTGGCTCTCATTAGTGTTCCAGTTGAAGAGACCATCTCTTTTGAATGTGCTGTTGTAGCAGGTGTGGGCCATTGAATTGCTCTCATCTACCGTCCACCAGGAGATGAGAAGCAATTCCTTAAGGAAGTAGCGGACTTTGCTGTCAACTTGGCTTTTGAGTCTCCCAGGCTGATGGTCCTGGGTGACTTTAATGCATGGGTCGACGACGAACTCTCACAATTTGGACAACACTTCTTCCAGTTAATGGATTCACTGGGCCTAACACAGGTGGTTACCACTACTACACATAAAGGTGGCCATTCTCTTGACTTGGTCTTCCTACTGGGGATCAAGGCCTCTGATGTGGGGGTAGAACCAGTCAGCTGGTCAGATCACTACACTGTGAGATTCAGTTTTGGCGCTCCACCTTGTAGGCCGACCCCTTTGAAGATGCTCAAGTACTGCCCTTTGCGGAATATTTCTTCCAATGACCTTGCTGTGGTTCATGACCTATCACAATTTCCTGTGCATTGCAATGATCCAGAGGCGTTGGTTGTGGCTTATAATACTGCCATTACCTCTGCCCTGGATTCTATTGCTCCAGTTCATGTGCATCCTCTCTCCCTTTGACCTCGGGCCCCATGGTTTGATGGGGTCTTGAGGGAGTTGCGGCGACTTGGACGCAGGTTAGAACGTTGTTGGAGGAAATCTGGCCTAGATGCCGATCACCTTAGACTGTTAGAACATTATCAATTCTATCAGTCAGAAATCTCTCATAAGAAGGCAGAGTTCCTGTCCGGGGAAATTTCTGCTGCTCAGAACCGACCAGCTCAGCTGCTCAGAACTGTGGACAGATTGTGCAACCTAACCTGTCTACAGCTCTGTAGAGCATTTTCACAATTACAGTGTGATGAGATTGCTCGGTTCTTTGCTGATAAGGTGGCTGACATTAGGTCAGAGATCTGTTTGACATGTTCTATGTGGGTTGCTAGTGGCCAGTATTGGGTCACCGCCCCTTCATTTTCCTGGAGTACCTTTGACCACCCGGAAATCGTGGATGTTATGCGAATTGTCCAAGGGCTGTGTCCGACCTGCTGTAGTTTAGATACAGGCCCTACTTCCCTAATTTTGGGGTGTGGGGAGTCCATTCTATTGGTTCTAGCACAGATAGTCTGGTGTTCCCTTGACTCGGGTGAATATCCCTGTTCCTTGAAAGGCAGTGGTGACACCCTTGTTGAAGAAAGCATCTTTGGACCCAGACTGTCTTGCCAACTACAAACCTATCTTGAACCTTCCCTTTGTAGGGAAGGTGATCGAGAAGGTGGTGGCGGCCCAGTTGGAGAACCATTTGACCATCCCTAGCATCTACCAACCTCTCCAATCAGGTTTTCAAAAGAGGCACAGTACCGAGACTGCGCTGGTTCGGGTGCTCAATGATCTCCTGATGGCAAGAGACCAGAGAAAATGGTCCATCTTGGTACTATTAGATCTGTCATCAGCATTTGACACCATTGACCATGGGGTCCTACTTGAGCATCTGAGATGTATTTGTGGGCTCTCTGGGATTGTTCTCAGATGGTTCACTTCATACCTCACCAGAAGAACTCAGAGGGTGGTGTCAGGATTTTTTTCCTCTGATCCCATCTCCCTATTTTGTGGGGTTCCTAAGGGCTCTATATTGTCCCTCATGTTGTTTGCGGTGTACATGCTTCCCCTCAGAGACATTGTGATACGGTATGGGCTGAGGTTCCACTGTTATGCAGATGATACCCAGCTATACCTGTACTTTGCACCTGACCAGGAAGGAACTATCTTGGTATTTAACAGCTGCCTAAATGAAATCCAGGATTGGATGAGGTCTAGTTGGCTGAAGTTGAACTCTGGAAAGACAGAGGTATTGGTATTGGATCCGGATCGCCGGACGGGGGACCTATGGCCAGCACCCCATCTGGATTGTTTTTTGTGGATGTTGAGCTTTGGGTCTCTGAATGGGTGTGAGATCTGGGGGATGATATTAGATATGGGGCTGACTCTTCGATGCCAGGTGTCAGCGGTGGTAAAGTCATCTTTTTATCATCTAAGAAACATCTCCAGAATCAAGCACCTCATTCCGTCCGGCGATCTGCCAACTTTGATCCATGTTTTTGTGACCTCACGCCTGGGCTACTGCAACTCGCTCTACCTTGGGCTTCCAGGGGTTGATATCCACCGCTTGCAGCTGGTGCAGAACTCTGCAGCCAGAGTATTGATGGGTACCCCTAGATCTTCCCATATTACTCCGGTGCTGCTGGAACTGCACTGGCTGCCAGTCCAGTGGCGGATCACCTTCAAAGTCGGACTACTGACTTTTAAAGCCCTGCATGATCTGAGCCCTGATTACCTGAAAGAACTTCTGATTCCTTACTGCCCAGTGAGATCACTCCGCTCAGCCGATGAGGGGTTGCTAGAGATTCCAAGGGCGATGTCAAAATCTGCTGGGGCCCCGGCTTCTATGTTTGAAGCCCCTTCCTTTTGGAGTTCTCTACCCTGTCGGACTAGGGAGTGTACAACCGTGGGGAGTTTTAAACAGGCTCTTAAATCCTTTTTGTGGGAAAAGGCATATGGTTTTACTGTTCATTAATTCATTTTGTGTGTTTTTATAATATTACTTCTGTATCTCTGTTTCCGTATTTTGCATTTTTATTTTATTTTATTGAAATGCGCCTTGACACTTGAAAGGCATAATATAAATAAAAATATTATTATTATTTATATATTTAAGGATTTTGATCCTGTTTCAATCAGGGTTTTAATCATTTTCTCCATAAGTTTGCAGGGGATTGAGGTAAGGCTAATGGGGTGGTAGTTTTCTATTTTTGAGTGATTGCCTTTCTTAAAAATTGGTGTAACAGTTGCTGTAAGCCAGTCAGAGGGGACGGTAGATTCCTAAGGGATTTATTAAAAATGATGGTTAACGGAAGGACTAATGCATCAGAAGTTGCCATTAAACATTTTGGATGTAATTTATCAGGTCCTGGGCTAGTGGTTTTGTTTAGTGTGCTGAGTACTTTTACAGTGTCAGCAATGGTGATTATATAATCTGTATGAGTACTATCAAAGTCCATAGGATTTTTGATACATCTCTCGAGTAGACCGAGCAAAAATAGTTATTGAAGGTGTTGGCAGTATCTTTATCAGAAGTAAGTGATGAGCTGTTAATTATTATTGGGCCTATTGATCTGTTGTTCCCTTTCTTTTCTTTCAGGTATGAAAATAAGGACCTGTGGCAGTCTTTTGAGCAGGCTATATTGAATTTCAAGTTTCTTTTAGCCAGTAGGATTGATTTTTTTTTATTCTTTGACTGCCTCCCTATATAAGTGTAAGGTCTCATCTTTTTCTATAGTGGAACATGTTTTTAAGAGAAGGAAACATTTTCTTTTTCATGAAATTTGTTTTTTTATAGCTTTGTTGAACCATTGGGGGATTTTCCCTTTCTTACTGTATTTAACCTTTGTGGGAATATACAAGTTTTCCAGATTTAGTATTTGTGTTTTTAGATAGTTCCAGGCTTCTTCGAGATTGAGTAGGGGTAGTATAATTTTCCGTGGGCTGTTTTTAAGATGCTTATTTATTGCAGTGAAGTTACCTTTTTCATATTGTTTAAGTTGTAACTGATTGCTAGATGGTTGGTTGTCATGTATCATTTGAAAGTAAATGGACATGTGGTTGCTATTTCCCAATGGGTCTTGAATGGCGATTTTGGCGATGTTATGTTCCATATTAGTTAAAATGAGGTCTAGTGTATCGAGGCCTCTGGTGGGTTCCTTTATAAGCTGTTCAAGGCCAAGATCAATGATGGTGGATGTCAGTTTTCTCATGTTGTGTGCTGCCAGTCAATAAATCCCAATTTATTGTGGACATGTTGAAATCGCCCAAGATGAGGACATTACCTTTGTTAGCTAAATGTGTAATATCGTTCACTAATGAGTTAGTGCAGGGGTTCTCAAATGGTGAGGCCAGCCTCCCTGGGGAGGTCCCAACCTGTTCCAGGGGAGGCTCAAGCAAGTCTGATAAAGTACTGTATTTAAATTTTGAGTTTTATATATTTTGTGTGAAGAGATTAAGCAAACTGAAAGAGGATAATAGTAGGTGAATTTAATGTATTTATTTACTAATAGGTGACAAGGGAAGATGAATGAGCCATGGCTCATTTCAGGTGTACCCGGGGAAGGGTAGGGAGTGAATACATTTCAAAAGGTAACTGCAAAACAATCAAGAAACACACAATGAACAATAGTGCAAATAAATATGAACAATAAACTAATAATCAGTGGTGGTAATTAATCAGTTTGTAGACTGATGGCAGAACAGCCCAAATACAAGGGTTGAGCATAGAAATGCTAAGAGCAATAGCAGGAAGGAGCAAAGTAGTCCCTGAGAATTTGCTTATGAGCAGGGACGGAGGGGGAGAGGCAAAGTAGGTAGGAAGGTTATTTCATATAAAGAGGAAACAGAAAAAGTAGCCTGACCCATGAAGGTACTGCAACAAGGAGTAACAATGGTTCAAGAATGAAAATAGTGGAGGAAGTAGGCTGGCGGGGGTTACAATAAGCTGAATAATAATATTTGTTATTTTATTTATCTGTTATTCAGATAACACCTTTGGGCACAAGAGCTCTTTTTCAAAGGTTCCATGTCTGAATAAGACAAATAACTGAATGTGAGCCAAGTACTCAGAGGTATTTCAATTTATTCATGGTGTACTGCGCAAAGTACAGTATGTTATTTTTCTTTGGGGAGGCCCAAGATTATTTCAGTTTTTGGGGGAGGCACAAAATCTTTTCCATGGATTTGGGGAGGCTCACTATGACAAAGTCTGAGAACTATTGAGTTAGTGTATTCTAAGTCAGCAGAGGGTGATAGGTAGCAGGTGCCTATGAGAATTTAGGGGAGGCCTTTAAGTTGTATGTTGTCCCAAATACTTTCAGTCTGGGTGGAATAAAGGACTTCAAATGAGGGGACCTTTTTTTAATTTTTAAAGCAATAGAACAATATTAGCACATTCATTGCTGTAAAGAAGTAGCAGGACTAAGCTAACCAGTGCAATGTTGATATCATTTCTTTATATCATTCACAAAGGTTGAAAGGTATCAGAAAGGTTTTTGAAGGGAGGGTTAAGAGCAGAGGACCTAGATGTGATGCAGTAAGATACTAGTTTACTAGTTTTGATTGCCACTATCAGGTCAAAGATCCATTCAGCACACTGCAATGGACCTTGTGGTGATGGGCAAGAGGTTGCAAGCACCCAGTCTGTCTGGTTCAACTTCAACCAGTTGGTGATTGTGGACATTGTGCTGATCATCCAGGGACTGCATCCCACCTACTGTAGTTTGGAGCCGGGCTCAACATGCGTCCTCATGGGGTGTGTTGAAGTCATTGGCCTGGTCTTTGCTGGGTTAGTCCAATGTTCATTGGAGACTGGGGTCTTTTCAGACCCTCTAAAGGAGGTAGTAGTAGTAGCACTCTTGAAGAAATCTTCTCTGGACCCAGATTGCCTAGCTAACTAAAGACCTGTCTCTAACCTATCTTTTTAGGCAAGGGTATTGAGAAGGTGGTGGCCATACAACTGGATGATCAATTAACAACGCATGATGTCTACGATCCTCTCCAATCCAGTTTCAGGAAGAGGCATAGTACCAAGACTGCCCTTGATTGGGAACTAAATGATCTCCTGTTGGTGAGAGATCAAAGGAGTAATTCCTTCTTAGTTCTCCTCGATATCTCTGCGGCATTTGACACTGTGGATCATGTGGTGTGTTGGAGCACCTGTGAATTTTCTGTGGACTGTCTGGTACTGTCCTCAGCTGGTTTAGATCATTCCTCACTGGCAGGACACAGAGAGTAGTGTCGGGGATTTATTCATAGGCACCTCCCCCTGTCATGTGGGGTTCTGCAGGGCTCCATCTTATCCCCCATGTTGTTCGCAGTGTATATGCTGTGATAGGGGGGCATTGTAAGGTGGTATGGGCTGAGTTTTCACTGCTTTGCAGATGATACTCAGCCCTACATGTCTTTTGTGCCCAAGAGGGGTGATGCAGTCTTGGTTTTTAACAACTGCCTCACTGAAATTTGGGGCTGGATAAGTGCCAACTAGTTGAGGTTGAACCCAGATAAGACTAAGGTGTTGGTGGTAGAGCCAGGTCATCAGGACATGGGGTTGCAGGCTGGACAACCTTCTGGGCTTTGGCATTGAGATGCCCAGCTGCTGATCTGAAATCAGGCTCAAAATCTGGAAGTTGTATTTGACAGCGGCTTGACATTAAAATCTCAGGTGTCAGTTGTTGTAAAGACCTCGTTTTACCATCTGAGAAGCATCACTTGTATCAAGCGCCTGATCCCGCTTGGTTATTCGCCAACTCTAGTTCACGGCTTTGTAACCTCATGCCACAGGAACACAGGAGGAGGAGGACAGGGAGGTGAGGTGCCTACCAGGTGCCACAGCATGGAGAGATGGAAGGAAGATCCTGGTGATCACTGGGAAGGCAAGACGGGAGGGTGAGCTGGATATCATTATCCACCTAGATACTAATGACCTGGCAAATGGGGAGCCAAAGGAAGTTCAGGAAGAGTTTAGGAAATTGGGGAGGGGTCTCAAGCAAGTAGTTACTTCTGTCACTTTCTCAGAAGTACTTCCCATAGAGGCAAGGAGAGCATAGAGTGCATGCACCAGGAACTTTAACTCATGGTTGAAGAACTGGTGCTGTGAGGAAAGGTTTGGATTCATTGGTGACTGGGGACCTACCTGAGGGATGAAGGTTTGTTCAAACCTGACGGCCTGCATCCATCCTGGAGGGGAATCCAAGCACTCAATGATAAGTTTAAATGCTACATTGACAAGCATTTAAACTAGCAAAGGGGGGTGGCAGGCCAGCAAGGAGGGTACCTACTTGCTCACCCCCCACAGCTAGCAGTGGAACCAGTGAAACAGAGGAGTGGCTATCTCTGCAATGCAGTGTGCAAAAGATGGAGATTAGTGCCCAAGAGGTGGATAGGCAGAAAAGGGGCAACGTTCAGCAGAAGGGCAGACAGCAAGGAGAACCAGGGATAAAAGACAACCAAGGAAGGGGCTGGAGTAGAACAGCGAAACAGTCTAGGGAGGTCAAATCATGGAAAGCCATGTGTGCAAATGCTGGAGCCTTAGCAACAAGATGGAAGATCTGGAGGCTGTCATGGTGCAGTCAGACCTGGACATTGTGGCCATCACTGAAACCTGGTGTAATGATAACCATGACTGGGAGATGGCCGTACCTGGCTACAACATATTCAGAAGAGACAGAGCAGGCAGGAAGGGAGGAGGAGTGGCACTGTATGTGAAAAATGACATAAGGGCCACAGAGATCCAGGAGAAACAAAATGGGGGAGAGATACTGTGGGTTAAGCTGGAAAGGAAAATGGGGACAGCCATCCGCACAGGTGTGGTCTATAGACCACCAGCCCAGGAGGAAGAAACAGATAGGGATCTGATGCTAGCCATCCAAAGGATGGCAGACAAGGGTGAGGTAGTACTGGTTGGAGACTTCAACATTCCAGACGTGGACTGGAGCATCCCAGCAGCAGCATCAACTAGGAGCAGATTTATCCTGGACTCCCTTCAGGGTGCCTTCCTCAAGCAACTGGTCATGGAACCAACTCGGCAGAAGGCAATACTGGACCATGTGCTCACAAACAGGGACAGTGTGATGGGGTAACAGTGGGGAGCACCTGGGGAACAGTGACCACCAGTCATTGTGGTTTGAAATCACAGAAAGAGCAGAACCAAACCACACAAAACATGTATCCTGGATTTTGGGGGCAGACTTTGGGAAAATGGGGAGATACTTGAAAGAGGCATTAAGGGAATGGGACAGGAATCAGGGGTTGAGGAACAGTGGGCAGTATTTAAAATGGGGATTACAAGAACAACAGAATTATGCATTAAGCAGGTTAGCAAGAGGAAAAGGAAGAGGAGACCATTATGGTTTTCCAAAGAGGTAGCAAAGAAAGTGAAAGCTAAAAGATTGCATTCAGGCAATACAAAAAGACACAGGCAGAAGGGGATAGGGAGAAGTACCAGGAGAAGCAAAGGAGGCAGGGAGGTCAGTAAGGGCCAAAGCTCAGACAGAAGAACACATTGCAAAATCAGTGGGTAGAGGGACAAAACCTTTACAGGTACATAAGTGAAAAAGAAAGACAATGGGAGGGATAGTGAGACTGAAAGGGAGGATGGGGGCGCGTGGAGGATGACAACAGTAAAGCTGACATATTGAACAGGTATTTCTGCTCTGTCTTTACTGAGGAAGAGGAGGTAATGGGTCTGAAGGGAGTACAAGGGTGAGAATGGTGCAGAAATGGACACAAGTCCCTTTACAGAGAAAGGGTCCTGAAGGAACTGGAAGTAATAAGAGTTGATAAAGCAATGGGGCCAGATGGGGTGCACCCCAGGGTCCTTATAGAACTAAGAGAGGTGGTGGTTGAACCTCGTGCTATCCTGTTTAGCCGATCACTGGAAACAGGGGAGGTGCCCAAAGATTGGAGGACAGCAGATGTAGTCCCCTTATACAAAAGTGGGAACAAAGAGGAAGCAGGGAACTACAGACCAGTCAGCCTCACCTCAGTAGTGGGGAAGATCATGGAAGCACTACTGAAAGAGAGATTGGTGGAACATCTGGTTGTCAATGGACTACAGGACCCAAGGCAGCATGGTTTCACCAGGGGAGGTCATGTCAGACCAACCTCATTGAATTTTTGACTGGGTGACTAGGGAGATGGATCAGGGAGGCAGTGGACATGGCCTATCTGGACTTCAGCAAGGCCTTTGACACTGTGCCACATAGAAGACTATTACACAAACTGGGGAATATGGGTGTGGGCAGGACAGTAGTGTGGTGGGTAGGTAACTGGCTGGGTGGCAGGACACAGAGGGTGGTGGTAAATGGCTGTCACTCCACAGAGGGAAGAGTGACCAGTGGGGTACCACAGGGATCAGTGCTGGGACCGGTCCTATTCAACATCTTCATCAGTGACATTGCGCAGGACCTAGAAGGCAGAATTTCACTTTTCGCTGATGACACAAAGCTCTGTAACAGAGTAGACACACCAGAGGGTGTAGACAGAATGAGAAGGGACCTGCAGAAACTTGAAGAATGGTCAGGGGTTTGGCAGTTGAAATTCAATGCAAGGAAGTGCAAGATAATGCATATGGGGCACAAAAACCCTGGCACAATATATCAGTTGGGGGTGAGGATATAGCATGCACCAAGCAGGAAAGGGATCTTGGGGTTATCATCTCTGATGACCTCAAGGTAGGGAATCAGTGTGACAAGGCAGCAGGTAAAGCAAATAGGATGCTGGGATGTATAGGCAGAGGCATCACCAGCAGGAAAGGGAGGTCATAATTCCGCTATACAAGACACTAGTGAGACCCACCTGGAGTACAGGTAAGTTCTGAGACCTTACCTACGTAAGGACATAGACAGGGTAGAGAAGGTTCAGAGGAGGGCAACAAAGATGGTGCATGGATTGCATCACAAGTCCTATGAAGACAGGTTGAAGGAACTGAACATGTACCCTGGAGGAGAGGAGGGAGAGGGGATATGATAGAGACATACAAGTATCTTACAGGGAGGAACAGGTGCAGGAATACACTATTTTTAGCGAAAAAGATATTCCAGGACTAGAGGGCATGTGATGAAGTTGGAGGAGGACGATTCAGAGGAAACATGAGGAAGAATTTCTTCACAGAACGGGTGGTGGACAAGTGGAACACCCTGCCAGAGGAAGTGGTGGGGGCTGAAACAATCACAGGATTTAAGAATGCATGGGATAGACATAAAGGAATTCTGGAGGTCAGGGGAAAGGGGTACAGACTTCTAGGAAAACATAAACTGAACTTACAAGCTCAAATGGGCAGACTGGGTGGGCCATAGGCCCTTATCTGCTGACACTGTCTATGTATCTATGTATGCCTTGATTACTGCAATGCCCTGTACCTAGGATTACTGGGAGTTGATATTCTCCAACTGCAGCTAGTGCAGAATGCGGCAGCAAGGCTGTTGTCTGACTTGCTGAGATCTTGTCAAATCATGCCTGTGCTCCACTGTCTGCACTGTCTGCACTGTCTGCCAGTACATTGGTGAATCACCTTCATGGTCAGATTACAGACCTGTAATGCCCTATACGGACAGGGAGCCAGCTATCTACAAGACCTTCTCCACCCCTACTGCTCCATCTGCTTACTCCACTCCACCGACGAGGGATTGCTAGAGGTTTCAAGGGTTCATTAAAAGACCTCTGTGGTGCATACTTTTGCATTTGTGGCCCCAGCCCTGTGGAATGCTCTACCTAGTCAGATCAGAGAGTGCCAGACCACTGACAGTTTTAAAATTGAATTGACCAATTTATTCAGCTAGGCATTCCCTGATTAGAGCTGTATTTAGACATAGCATATTCTGTATTTTATATTTATATGTTTTATTGTAATTTTTGTCTTGTGTTTATTGTTGATTGTAAAGCGCTCTGACCTCTTGGAAGAGCATTGCTAAATAAATATTGATTGACTGATAGTTTAAAATGGATCCATGCACTGTCACAGATTATTAGGCCTGAGAATAAAGGGGAGGAGGGTGGAGAAAAGGGGGATACAGAACACAGTCTTGATAGAAATGCTAAAACTGGTACAAAAAGTTTGAATGAAATATCTGGTTGGGGGACATGGGCAGAAAAGTGAGGACCACTGGGACACACTATTGAGAAGCTTACAAGGTAAACAGAGAGCACACACATTGCAGAAGTGCTCCCCAAGGGGCAAGTAATGATGGAAAATACATGGGAGCATTGAACATAGTCTTCTTGTACATTTAACCCTCTTTCTGTCTTTTCTCTCCTGCCATTTGCTGTGGCGGCCTGTTTACTCTCACCCTCAGATGTGGAGTAAAAGGGGAGATCCTCAGGTTCTGGTTATTGAAGAGATCCTAGATTCAGCGCATGATGACTGGGACAGAGGAAGGCAAGAACCAGAAAGAAGCGGTACTCTGGAAGGTAAGCAGCACCTCATAGAAGGGGATGTCTTGGATGGAATCTATACAGGGATCTAGGGGGGTTTAACAGCATGAGAAGTAGGAGTCTGTGGAGGAGGGAGGCAGAGAGAGAGGGACTGCAGAGTGGGGAATAGTGGGAAGGGAGAAGGGTAGGATCCTTCAATTAACAGAAGCGAAAGGACAACCCTCCACATTTTTTTATCTATATTTTTTGTGCATTTTTTCCCCGGTTTTGGCCTTGCCCTTTCCCCATCCTAATCATGCATGCACATGTGTGGAGGCACGCGCACACTGCAGCTCTGGGGCACTCACCCGATACTTTACCACCCCCATCTACCTGTACTGCCTGTCGTACCTCCACCCAATGGGAACTATGGGGGAGGGGTCAACGGAGATCTTCACCAGGAGAGGAGAGCTGCCAGAATGGCTGCTCAATCCTGCCCCCCCCACTGACCCACTCCCATTCCCGAACCCGGGTCGCCGAAGCAACGCAATGTGTAGCATTCAGTTCCTCAACCCTCAGTGCCACCAGGCTAGCCCCTCC
This sequence comes from Neoceratodus forsteri, assembly GCA_016271365.2. Classification (NCBI taxonomy): domain Eukaryota; kingdom Metazoa; phylum Chordata; order Ceratodontiformes; family Ceratodontidae; genus Neoceratodus; species Neoceratodus forsteri. The sequence goes on from CM028129.1 coordinate 8,578,388, forward strand.
ACATTTTTTAAGAAAAAAAAGAAAGGGGAAAAAGGGAAAAAAGACAATCAATAAAAAAGGAATGGGAGAGGTAAGGGGAGCAGTCATTATACATCAGGAGTGCTCCCTTGTCTGTTCAGAAGCATCAGGGAAACAGTTCTCATTCCTGTCAGACAGTAACTCACGGAGTAAAACTGACCACTGGAGATAATTATGACCTCATACTGTAAGTCTCCAAGGCAGTGCTTGGTTGGTTTGAATGCTTAGATGTTGTTTTCTTTTTGTAGCATCTATGTTGGTCCAATGAAAGGTATCAAACCATTTGCTTCTGGACCTGCCAAATGAATTGCTTCAGGGCTGTGTTTAGTTCCTTCCAGTCCTTAGCTGGTATTGGGACCAGGAGACATTGATGCAAAAACAGGAACCTGGGAAGGACATTCATTTTTATGGTGTCCAATCTATTAGAGAAGGTTAGTGGCAATAATGTCCATCTCAATAAGTCTGTGTATACCTCCTGTTTAAGTTTGCTGTAGTTAACTCCTTACAGGTTGCTAAAGTTTTTTTGGGTTTAGATTCCTAAGTATCTGATTATCAAACCATTTGCTTCTGGATCTGTTCTTACAAGGACCAATATGGCAACTAATCTATTTCTGTATGTTTATTTGGCATGAACATAGAAAAGAAAAGGCAAGGCAAATTGTATTTGTATGGTGCCCATACCCGAAGGCTCTGGGTGCCTCAGTGAAATATAAAACAATCATACAATATATCAATATAAAATGTCATCAATATAGGCTGGGATGTGAATGTAGAACAGGATTTATAAGAGATAACCAACAGGTGAACCAAACATACTTTTAAGCAGTGCATCTCCTTAAAAAATATACCAAATATCACAAAAACAACTCCACTCCCTTACAGAAATAATTATATGAAATGTTTTTATGCTGCACACATAAAACTACCTAAGTGTTATGGATGCTGCAAGTATGATTTAACTGTTAAATTGGAACCAATTGCAGGTACATGGCATGTGTGCAGCAAGCAAGTGAGGAAATCCTGATTTTTATGTTCAATTGGAAAGACTGCATGCATGTGGCACGCATGCAAAAAGCAAGGGGTCACTGATAACTGTACACGTAAAAGTTAAGTGACTTGCTCAGGATCACACCGTACACAAGTGAGGGCTGATGAGATTCAACCCCAAGTCTTCATGTGTTTAAGTCTTCTGGTTTGTAGTTCAGTGCCTTTAACCACTAAGCCAAACTGTCTGCACACATACTGTATGTCTCACTTGTACATCAGTACATACTGTATCTGAATACATCTGCATGCATGTAGCCACTGTTTTGGATTTCAGTTTTCTTCTCTCCCTCAGCTCATTTTGTCAATGTCAATGTCAATGTCAATTTTATTTAAAAAGACGCCCAATCCCAAAGGCTCTGGGCGCCGCACAAAACTATACAGTGTGTCATACCATATACATTCCTTAAAATAACATACATAAAATTCAATTTCCAAAAGCCTGCATAAATAAAAAGGTCTTCAGACGGCTCTTGAAAGCCTCTATAGTAGGGGCCTCTCTCACTTCCAATGGCAGCGAGTTCCAGAGAACTGGAGCAGCAACTCCAAACGATCGGTCTCCAGCTGATTTCAATCTCGCTCTAGGGATTTTGAGGAGGCCGCTATTAGAGGAGCGGAGATCACGGATCGAGGTGGACGGTACCAGGAGATCAGAAAGGTAACCAGGGCCCTGTCCATGTAGGGTCTTGTAGGTGAGAAAACCCACCTTGAACAATACTCTCCACCTGACCAGCAGCCAGTGCAATTCGCGCAATACCGGAGTAATATGACTGAACTTACTTTGTCCAGTCAAAAACCGTGCGGCAGCATTTTGCACTAGCTGCAGTCTGCGAAGAGAAGTTCCAGAGACCCTGAGATAGAGGGCATTACAGTAGTCAAGCCTAGAAGTGACTAAGGCATGTACCAAAGTAGGGAGGCCCAGAGCCGGAACCAGGGGCTTAATCCTGGCGATATTTCTTAGATGAAAAAAACAGGAATGAACCACAGAGGATACTTGAGCCTCCATGGACAAATTCCTGTCAAAGATCACACCAAGATTACGCACCCATGGGGAGCCCATCAATTACACAGCTCCTAGTACAATGCCAGTCGCAGAGTCAGAGGCCATCTCATCACGAACTCTGTTCGACTCCACTACTAATACCTCAGTCTTGTTAGGGTTCAGTCGCAGCCAGCTGGAAGACATCCAGTCGTTTATCTCAGCCAGACAGATATTTAACACATTCACTGCATTTGATGTTCCAGGGGCAAAGGAAAGGTATAGTTGAGTATCATCAGCATAGCAATGAAAACTCAAACCATACCTCCTAATGATCTCCCCCTAGGGGCAGCATGTACACAGCGAACAGCATAGGAGCCAATACCGAACCCTGAGGGACTCCACATGGAAGGAGGTAGGGTGCAGATGAGAAATTACCCATCACAATTCGCTGCCTCCTGTTAGTAAGAAATGACTCAAACCATTTGATGACAACACCGGTGAGTCCGCATAATTCCCTCAGGCAGAAAAGCAACACACAGTGGTCCACAGTATCAAATGCTGAGGAGAGATCAAGGAGAACAAGAATTGTTTTGTCCCCCCGATCTCTAGCCCTGAGGAGGTCATTTTGCACCCGAACTAATGCAGTTTCAGTGCTATGTCTGGCCCGATAAGCTGACTGGAAGGGATCATACAACTCGTGGGTCCTGAGATGTTCCCCCAACTGAAGTGATACCACCTTCTCAACAATCTTTCCCAGAAATGGAAGATTGGAGATAGGACGGTAATTTGCCCTAATCTCCGGGTCCAGAGAAGCTTTCTTTAAAAGGGGTCTCACCAGAGCCTCCTTCAAGGCATCCAGAAAGACACCCTGACTCAAGGAGCACCGGACAATCAGGGCAAACATCGGGCCAACAGTGTCAATGCACCTCATCAAGAAGCGCGTTGGCACGGGATCCAATTCACAAACGGTATGCCTCAGATTGGCCACTATCTCAGTGACCTCACGAACCTCCACTGGCCTAAACTCCCCCCACCCAGAGAGAGTGCTCTTAGAATACGACTGGCAACCACTGACAGCAATGATATTACTGGCTGAGGAGACATCCCGCCGGATCGCAGACACCCTGTCCAAGAAACACAGAGCAAATTCCTCACAATCCTCATTCGAGGAAACTCTTCCGGGCTGAAGACAGAGTGGATGGAGAAGTCTATCGACAGTCCGGAAAAGTGAGGCTGGTCAGTAATTTTCACAGTTGAACTGTAGCACACATACCAATAGAAACACATGTGGGTTTTCCCACCCCAATTTGCAAACTTTCCCACAAAACCACTTAATTACTTTTGTCTAGCCTGTACTCCAACTATTTTCTCTCCATAGTTTTAAACGCTTCCACGCAAACAGACTTTAAGGTACAAACACAAAAGTAGCAATAAGTAGGCACCCACACCCACATGGCCAGTCCCCCCGATGCGCACACACACACTGTAGTGGGTACAGCCATGCAGCTGCAGACAACCCACCAAATACAGATATAGGTAAAAAGTATCTTACTTGAGTGCTAGGGAGCCAGAGGCAGGAGTCTTTAAGAGATGATGTCCAGGGTCAGAGTGCTGGGGCATACCCCCTTGAAATGAATAGAGTTATTTTTTATTACTATTTTATATGTTATGATGGTGAGTTGGAGAATAAAGAAGGCCACTGTTCTACTAACAAGGCCCTTGTTAGTCAAGCAGTGGCCTTTATTAATCTCAAACTCTCCATCAATAATGTATAAAATAGTAATTAAAAAGTACCCCCCATTCATTTCAATGGTACACACCCCTGCAGTCTCCTTTGCCCTTTGTCATAATGTTCCTGAGCATGGGGATGTGGAGGTCAGCTTCACTTGGGGGGGGCATAACCCTGACTATACTGGGGCTCCAATAGTCTGTGCATACCAGACCACTCAACTATCCCTGAATGCAAGGTACAGCTCTAGAATGTCTGTATCATCTTTAAAAGATACAACTTACTTGTTTTGACTGAAAAGTGATATGCAAATCAGGAAAAATTCAAATGCACAGTATAAGATTCATCTGTACATACCCTGGAGCAGTGCATCAGATTTGGGCTTAAACCCATCCAGTTACTAACCAGTTTTTTCCTGGCTGAAGTTCTACCTCCACCCCAAAAAGACCTTTGTCCTGATTTTTCAAATCCTTTCATAGAAACATAGAATTTGATGGCAGATAAGGACCACTTGGCCCACCTAGTCTGTTCATTTATTTACCTAATGGATAAACTGCAGGTCTTAGTTAACCAATAGCCTATTTCTTCCTACCCCCACTAGAATTGCCTTATGTCTGTCCCATACATTCTTTAATTCCCCCACTGTTTTTGACTCCACTACCTCCTGAGGAAGGCTGTTCCATGTATCCACAACCCTCTCTATGAAAAAATAGTTCCTGACATTACCTCTGAGCCGTCCCCCCTCTATCTTCAAATTGTATCCCCTTGTTCTTACTCATCTCTTTTTCTGAAAGATGTGCCCTATGTATATATGAATATAACACAAATATAAACCATTTGATCATATAATTGTGTATACTGGTATTGTTGTTACTGTTTATACTTGATACTTTGTATTATCTCTGTTACTGTGTTTCAGCATTGTTTTCACTGACCAGGTCCCCTTTGTAAATGAGTTTCACTCAATGATGTGTCACCTGGTTAAATACAGATTGAGTGATTGATTGATTGATAGCCCATTGTTGCCAGTGGAGGATGACCCTATTACTCACTGAACTCCAGCCCTACTGGTACATGCAGGAACTGCTGATGAAGCCTGCTAAAACCTTAATGCTGCTTAGGAACAATTGTTTTTTTATACGCAAGAACACTACATCAGAGGTTGGCATCACAAAACAAAAATTTGCAAACATAAAACCTCCACAGGAACCAAAAAAGGACACTCTAGTTGGTCTGTCAGTAAAGTGGTAGTGCTTGCGATGTTGGCGACCTTAGATTAGGAACAATCTCAGGGCAATGTGGGCTGGCTAGGGGGAGGAGGGTCGAAAATCCTTGGGGAAGCTCTTCTCCTCTGCGGAGGAAGGGTGACCTCAGGTGGCAGAGTGGCTGAGGCAACACAGCCATGAGAAGGGGCAGAGGTGGGCAGTGATGTGATGACATACTCAGTGTGCTTGCATCATGGTACCACTACACACAGTGCCTTGGGACTGGGTGGGGAAAGGGAGAAAATGAAAAATGGCGCTCTCACAATGGGGCAAGTTGCCCCAATATCTGTGCCCCTCAGCCTCGACCTAGCTCTCCTTGGGTCACCAACATCCTATTGGGGGGGATTCTCCCTGTCCCTCAATCCTGCCTGGGAGGGCATCCAAGGGAAAACAAGTAAGCTTAATGCAGACAGAGGCTGTTGTAAGTGGCAAGGAGAGGGCCTAGGTGCCAGTGTAATTAAGGGGGAATAAACAGAATAAAAAAATGGACACTTTAGAATGCAAATTGTTGAATTTTAAACTTCATTTAACAGTTGAGAAACCTGATGCACACTAATTTACAAGCTTCTCTCACTGATGTATGCTTTGTGTTTTTCTCTTTTATGGTGTCTGGCAGTGTAGACATGTTGAAGCTGTATATAAAACAAGCTCTGGCAGATCCACTATGACTGTGAATGCATTAACTAGATAAGGGTGTTTCATGGGCTTAAACATAAACATTTATTTATTTATTTAAAAAATATCAGATTTACAAACCTTTGAGTCAGACACTCATCTACACAGGCACCACATCAAGAAGACCAAAGCAGTTCAAATAATATACAATAGCTAAAGCAAATAGACATCAGGAGTCAAAGAGAAGCCCAGAGTGTTCACATGAAGGCTGTTGCATACACTAACTGAATCAAAGTACAGTACATTGAGAAAAGGCATATTTAAGCAGAGGCAAAGCCGAGTGCTTCCACCACCCCAGGAGTGACATTATTGCATGATATCACACACCCTGGAGTGCCTTATTGCAATTATACAATGGCTTGTTGTTATATACAAAATAAAAAATACATTTTAAAGGATGTTTTTGTTAGTGTGGAAAAAGATTTCTTAAGAGAAAATGCAAGGAATGATCCAAATCCAAAGCTATGGTGATGTTACTGTGTAATAACATTACTGTTTCAATGGGTCAGCAGCCAATCAGCTTCTTATATTTTCCTTGCCATTGTATAATTAAAAATAATGCCACCATCTGTATTATAGTTACCTATATGTTTTGCAATTTATTCCATGACTGTTACAGCAATCAACTCAACAGAACCAGGCCATCATATACATGAAGGTACTGTACCCTAACAGAAAATACTGTTGAGACAACTATATGTTGTGACAACGTGGAAGATAAACACAATGTTGAGACAAGTTTTTGAAGACATTTGATGTATTTAATTGGTTTGATTTTTTTAGAGACTGATATACAGTTCACACACAAAATTCATGTAATATACAAGTGCATATGCCCAAATGCCACATTTCATTACAAACTGTTCTCTTGAAGGAAAATACTACTATATAAGGCCTAAAAATGGGCATCAGGTAAGTGTAAACTGGGGTAGGTGTGTTATTGAGGGTATTGCATAGTTTATCTTTTATTGCTGCTCCACCGGAACAGCAATATTTGCTCAAGCTGTGCCCAGTCCAGATTTACAGCTCTGGCCTGGGTCTGGTGATTAAGTTTACCCATACCCACTGCATGTGGCTTAGTGATATACCGCACAGATGGCTAAAGGTCTAACCCATTGAAGGCTGAAGTTTTAGAAAATCATTATGTTTAAAATACCAAGACTCACTCACCCCCATCACAATTAATCCTCTACTAAAGTCATGCTTAAATACTGGTGCTTCTACATCCATACACTAAGCTTTTAATGCCAACATGCCACTTCTGCTGTTATCGCTCCCCATCCATGAAGTTCCATTCCACTTGTGGCAACCCCCACAAAACCAGGTAACTTTCAAGGAGCAACTCTTTACACAGTATTTTTATTTATTTTTGTTGACCGGGTAAGTGCACTAGACAAATCCTGCCTATTTTCAGGCATGACTCAGGGAGGGGATACAGATGAATGCCAACTAACCTTAAACCAGATTAAGCTTATATCAACCACATTGCTTCTAAACTCATTTGTAAACATTTTGTTGAGAAAATGTTTGTTGTAATATATGAAGAACATTTTGACTACTAGAAGATAATGAGTTAACTTTCTGTGGATCTAGTATAAAGGCAGACTCTTCCCACTAACCTATTGTTATCCATTTGAGTGCTTGACTGGGCATCCAGGTATCTACCCCACCTATGGTATTCCTGGTTAGCAATGTAGTGGACTGAAATGGGTGGGGTGGGTTTTAAACAACTGGGAAAACTAAAGAAAGAATCAAATCAAAAATGCTTGATTATAAGGTAGAACAAAATCTCAGTTATTTAAGACAGATATTATGAAGGGGGCCCAAGGGCCTTGAGATTAGTTCCAGGAAGTGTTTAACCCATTCTACTTATAATAGCTTTCTTTGATGTCTGTAACATCCATTGGTAATCTGACACAGAATGACTCCCAGAAGATAATGAGTTAACTTTCTGTGGTCTCAATTAAGTCCTCAAGATAGAGGGAAAATAGTGCTGTAAAGCTTCCTATACACACACAGGCACAGAAACTGGAATAACAGGTTCCAAGGAGTATAAACTCACAAGGAATGTTACAAAAAACCCTCCTCATTCATTCACAGATGTCAATGAATGTATTTGTTAACCATGCTGGTTCATCTTCTTGCTTCCCTCATGGTAAAAATGTGAAATTACATTTGTGTAAATGAGTGATAAATAGCTTGTCCAGGGGGATGGCAGCTCTGATAGTTGTTTCAGTCTTTCTTTTCACTGATAGAAACTGAGCCAGGAAAAAAGTAAAATACACTTCATCACAGACTGGGTTTACCAAGTACATGAGCCTGCATGATTTATCTGCAAAGACAATTAAAAATGTATCTCTAAATGCATTACTAACTCCACTGCTTTCAAGATTTTGAAACTACTAAAAAGACAAACTATATATATATATATATATATATATATATATATATATATATATAGATAGAATAGGGTAAACAAATATTGTTAATCCCAAAAGCTGAACTTTGTTTTTAGTATATAAATGTTTAAGAAATACCTGAAAGCTGAGTCTTTCCTTTTGAGACACCAAGTGACTCTGATAATCATTTGTTCCAAGGGTTTTTAAGTCAGTTTGAAGGCATCAAGTATTATCTGTTCTCCTAGTCCTTAACAAAATGCAGGGACTCCACAGATTTGTTCTGTTCCTTGGCCAGATACCAAACTAGTGAATCTTCTTTCAGCATTATAGATCCACCTCATTCCCCTCCCACATGAATAAAAAAAAAAGGTGGGCTGAATCTTTAGGAGCTTCTTGGTGGAGGTGGGTTGGATCTTACTTCCCCCAAAAAAACAATGCTGCCTCCCACTACTCAGGTTCCAGTTCTTGTGCCACCCATTTAAGAAAGAAAATAGTACATTGTAACCACTGATTAACATGAAAGTGTATTTATTTGAGGGTGGACTGCACAGAACAGACAGAACACCAGGAGGAAGGAGCAACTGGTATTTGTCTGTAAAGATCTGTAAAGTTTCAATCATATCACCTCTCTCCCTCCTTTGCTCCAGGGTATACATATTGAGCTACTGGTATAACTAAAACTCTCTACTGGGACTAAGAACTAGAAATCTTGTACTGGGACCTTCAATTTAGGGTAAAAAAAGAGCGTGTTTGTCAGAGGTAGTTGAAGTAAATTGTTATCTGTGTTATCTGTGTACTTATCTAGGTGCTTGTCACAGGTGTCAGAAGGGAATTGTTATCTGTGAAATTAACTAAGTACAGAAAAATTTGCAAAGTAGGGAGATTGGCTTAGCTAGAAGGAGCCAGGTTAAAACCAGATTTAAGAACTGCCTTAGATAGCTTCTGCCAGAGAACAGACAGAACACCAGGAGGAAGGAGCTACTGGTATAACTAAAACTTCTCTACTGGGACTATATTGCCCTACTTCCCTCCCCTTCCCTCCACCCCCCACCCTAAACCCGTTCTACTTTTATAGGCACAGGATTTAACTGACAACAGGAACTTCCTGTTTGGGAGCAGGAAGTGAGTGACCACAGAGCCACCAAAGACTCACCATCCTAGAAGGGCAAGAGTAGCTCTCCGTCCCCCCCAGCTGCTGGAGGTCTGACTCTGAGCAAGTAAAGAGGCTACTGAGAAATATAGGAACTTCTTGCCTTAGAACAGGAAGATCAGGAGCTAAAAGGGCATAGAGGCAGTAAGTAAGTAGGGGAAGAAAAAAGAGAAAAAAAAAGAAAATAAACAAACAGAGGAAAGAGTAAGTATTCCAAACAACAGTTAGGGGGCCAGAAAAAAGACATGATGGGTGTGGTGCAGTGTAGTGGCTGTGGAGCAGCAGTCTTCTGGGAGACGTTCTGGAGGATGCAGTGTTGTCCCATCTGCAGGCACCTCTCTGGGCTGAGGGAGGAGGTTGCTCATCTCCAGGCTGAGTTGGCCAGGATTTGTGTGACCTTCTCTCCCACCCAGGGACCACCAGGGTCACTGCCGTTGCCTCAGAGGTTGCCAAGAAAGAGGAGTGGTTGGATCACAGTGGGCTCAGGGAGGGTGAGGGTGATGGAACAGAGGTGCATCCTCCAGTTGTACCTCTCCACAATTTCTATGCCATTCTGGAAAAGTGTGGTTCCTCTATGGAGGCACCCACAGTGGAGACCAAGGAGGATGCTGGGAATCTCCACAAAGGAGACCCACAGAAGGGTGGTATGAGATCCCACAGGGGAAGGAAACAACTCCTGGTGGGGGACACCATTGTTAGGAAGGTAGAACTGAGGGAGGAAGGGGAGAGGAAGGTAAGGTGCCTGCCTGGTGCCATGGCTTGGAGGGACAGGGAGCGAATCCTCAGGATCACAGGAGCAGCTACAAAGGGGAGGGAGCTGGATGTCATTGTCCACCTAGGGACAAATGGCCTGACTAAGAAAGGGATCAGAACAGTGCAAGAAGTGTTTGTGGAGATGGGGAAGGGCCTTAGACAAAAAGCACACACGGTAACCTTCTCGGAGGTGCTGCCTGTCTATGGCATGGATGAGGCTAGGGTGTTCCACGCCATGGGATTCAATCAGTGGTTGACAAACTGATACAGAGCTCAGGGATTTGGCTTCATTGGGGACTGGGTGTCCACCTGGATGGATGCAGGCCTATACTGGCATGATGGTCTGCATCTGTCCAGAAGGGGAACCAGGATCCTAGGTGATCATTTTAAATACTTCATTGGCAAGCATTTAAACTAGCCTGGGGGGAGGCACTGGAAAGGAGCAGGGAAATCCTAGCACCCCCAAAAAATCAGGGTACTAAGTGAGGTTGACACCAACATAGAGCTGTCAATAGGGAGAAGCGTTGGGGTAAATGGAGAAAGTGACAAATGCAATAAGGACAGGGATGGGGTAAAAAGGGGTAAGACCATCAAGAAATGGAGGGTAATGAGTACCAATGCCTGTAGTCTGGGCAACAAGCTCCCTGAACTGGTGGCCTTGATGGAAGAGGGATGTCTGAATATCATAACAGTCACAGAAACATGGTATAGAGAGAACCATGATTGGGATGTTAACATACCATGGTACACAACCTACAGGAGAGAAAGGGAGGGCAGAAGAGGGGGGAGTAGCTCTCTATGTAAGGGAAGGGATAAAAGCAACTGAGCAAAAGAGTAAATAGGGAGGAGAGAAGGCACTGTGTGTCACCTTAGAGACTGGAAATGGCACCACAATCCTCACAGGGGTTGTATACAGACCCCCATGTCAGGGGGAGGGAATGGACAAGGATATGATAGAAGGCATACTTAGGATGGCAGAGAAAGGGGAGATACTATTGGTGGCAACCTTAATATGCCAGATGTTAACTGGAGCACCTTTGCTGCAGCCACATCCAAAAGCAGGTCCATTCTTGATGCCCTTCAGGTGGCATGCCTCAGACAGCTAGTTTTGGAACCTACTCATGAGGGAGCAATCTTAGACCTCATACTCTCAAATAGGGACAGTGAGAGGATCTCAGATCTAGAAGTGGGCAGCCATTTGGGAACAAATGACCAGCAAACAGTGTGGTTCATGATAAACTCAGCTACAAAGTCAAGCCATACAAAAGTGAGGGTTCTGGACTTCAGGAGGGTTGACTTTGGCAAGATGGGAGAGTGCCTTAGAAAAGCACTAGCAAACAGGCTAGAAATATCAGAACTGCCATCACAGAGGCAACAAGCCTTTGTGTGAAGCAAATAAACAAATTAAAATGAAAGAAAAAGCCACTACGGTTCTCAAAAGAAGTGGCGGTGAAGGTTAGGGAGAAAAAGATAGCATTTAAGAAGTATAAGGAAATGCAGAAGGAGCGGGACAGAGAACTATACCAGTTAAGGCAGAAGGAAGCAGTGAGGGTAGTCAGAATAGCAAAGGCACAAACTGAGGAAAAGATAGCCAACTCGGTTAAGAAGGGGGATAAAACCTTTTATAGGTATATTGGGGAGCATAGAAAGACAAAGGGAGGGATAGTGAGGCTAAATAGAATGGATGGTGGGTGGGCAGAGAGTGACAGTAAAAAAGCAGGGATACTGAATGAATACTTCTGTTCAGTATTCACAAAAGAGGAAGTGGGGGAGGTGCCTAATCCAATTAACAGAAGCACTCTGGAGAGGGGGGTCGATCCCAGTCCTTTCACAGAAGAAAGGGTTCTGAAAGAACTAAAACTGAAGGTGGACAAAGCAATGGGGCCAGATGGAATTCACCCCAGAATTCTAAAAGAATTAAGCAGAGAACTAGTGACACCACTGACTACCCTTTTTAACAAATCATGGGAGGATGGTGTGGTACCTGAGGACTGGAAGAAGGCTGATGTGATTCCCCTTCACAAAAGTGGGAGCAAGACAGAGGCAGGAAACTAAAGACCTGCCAGTTGACCTCTGTGGTAGGGAAAGTGATGGAATCACTTCTGAAGGAAAGAATTGTTGAGTACCTAGAGGCCAGTGGGGCACAGGACCCAAGGCAGCATGGGTTCAAAGCGGGAAGGTCATGTCAGACAAATCTAATTGATTTCTTTGACTGAGTGACCAAAGTAGTAGACCAGGGAGGGGCTGTGGACATGGCCTACCTAGACTTTAGCAAGGCATTTGACACAGTCCCACACAAAAGATTAGTAGTCAAATTAACCAACCTTGGAGTGGGTCCCAGGGTGGTAGCCTGGGTAAAACATTGGCTGAACAACAGGACACAGAAGGTAATTGTAAATGGAGTCCACTCTGAAGAAAGAGGGGTTACTAATGGGTACCGCGAGGTTAAGTACTGGGTCCAGTCCTTTTTAATGTCTTTATAAGTGACATTGCAGAGGGACTGGAAGGAAAAATATGCCTCTTTGCAGATGACACAAAGATCTGCAACAGGGTTGATACACAAGGAGGCGTGGAAAGGATGAGAAGGGACTTGGCAAGGTTGGAGGAATGGTCAGAGTATGGCAGCTTGGATTCAATGCAAAGAAGTGCAAAGTAATGCACCTGGGAAACAAAAACCCAGGGAAGATTACACAATGGGGGTAGTAACAACAACAAAAATAGAAAGGGACCTGGTGGTAATCATATCAGATGACCTTAAGGTTGGCAAGCAATGTGAGAAGGCGGTAGGGAGGGCTGGGGGGATACTGGGATGTATAGGGAGAGGCATCACCAGCAGAAAACAGGAAGTTGTTATCCCCTGTACAGACAGTTGTGAGACCCCATCTGGAGTACTGCGTCCAGTTCTGGAGACCCCATCTCTGCAAGGACATAGACAGGATGGAGGCAGTTCAGAGGAGAGCAACTAAAATGGTGCAGGGTCTGCAAGAGAAGCCATACGAGGAGAGGCTAAAGGAGTTTAATATGTATACCCTTGAGGAAAGGAGGGAGAAGGATGACATGATAGAAATGTTTAAGTGCCTCAGTGGAATCAACATAGTCCAAGAGGGTAGCATCTTTCAGAAAAAGAGATGTGCAAGAACAAGGGGACACAATTTGAAGACAGAGTGGGGATGGCTCAGGTTCAATGTGAGGAAGTATTTTTTCACAGAAAGGGTGGTGGACGCATGGAATAGTCTTTCTGAGGAGGTTATGGGGTCTAAAATTGTGGGAGAATTCAAGAATGCATGGGACAGACATAAGGCAATTTTTTGTGGGGTGCAGGAAGAAATAGGTTGTTGATTAAATAGGATCTGCAGCTTATCCTCTAGGTAGGGAAATGGGCAGACTAGGTGGGCCAAGTGGTCCTTATCTGCTGTCAAAGTCTATGTTTCTTTGTCTATGTGGAAAACATTTCTTGGAGGAGGGTAAGGCGGAGGAGACTATTTACACCTTCAGTCAGTTCCACGGACAGAAAACATGACATCACTCCTTTTGTACATGCAATACTCCTGTTGGCTCCGCCCACAGTCGTAGTAATGGATGGGATTTTCAAATGGGATCTGTCCAACCATATTTTCAAAGCAGTTTTCTGTCTACACTGTAAGCAATCTGGATAAAAACTCTGCCGACCGCATCAAAAGAGAAATAATGCATGCACCATTTTTTTGATGTCTGCACAATTTTGTTTTCAGTATGCTCTATCCTGTGATGCAAGGTGCTGCAAATCATGGAAACTTTATTTATTTGATAACTGGGTGAGTGTGCTGGTCCCAGGGATCATTTTCAGGCATGACCAGACCATCAAGATGGCACACAGTAGCACAGTAAAAACACAGTGCAGGAGGGCAGTGCATAACAGAGCACTACTACAAAACTTGAAAACAGAGCTCCTGAGTTTTGGCACAATCAGGCAAATGCAGAAACAGGTATAGAAAAATAGAAGTTGATGGCAGATAAGGACCGCAAGGCCCATCCAGTCTGCCCATTTCTTTCTCTACCTTATGATTTTGTGCCATAGGGATTTACTCTGTCAATGGCCTATCTAGTCATATTCATCTGTATTGCTCCCTTTTGCCTATCCCATGCCTGTTTGAAGCCCTGCACTGTATTCATATCCACCACTTACTGAAGTAGACCATTCCAAGCATCCACCACCCTTTCTGTGAAAAAGAACTTCTTCACATTACCTCTTAATCGACCTCCCTCTGATCTCATGCTGTGTCCTTTTGTCCTTCTGTTTTTCTTATATTGAAACATGTTAGACTCTTTCACCTTGTTAATGCCCTTAAGATGTTTGAATGTTTCAATCATATCACCTCTCTCCCTCCTTTGCTCCAGGGTATACATATTGAGCTCCATTAATCTGTCGTCATATGTTTTCTGATGCAGTCCCTGCACCATTTTGGTTGCCCTTCTCTGGACTGCCTCTATTTAGTTAATGTCCTTGTGAAGGTATGGCCTCCAGTACTGCATGCAGTACTCCAGATGGGGCCTAACCAGTGTCTTGTAAAGATGGATTATTACCTCCCTCTTACTACTTGTGATACCCATACTAATGCACCCCAACATCTCCCTAGCCTTGCATACTACTTTAGAGGTCTGCTTGGATGATTTCAGGTCATCTGTGATGATGATGCCCTAGTCTCCTTCTTCCCTTGTCACTGCCAGCAACTCCCCTCCCAGTCTATAGGTGGCTTCAGGGTTTCTCTTCCCTATGTGCATGATCTTGCACTACTTTGAGTTAAACTCCAGTTGCCACTCTTCCAACCATTTTGCTAGTTTATCTAGATCTCTTCTCATTCTGCTCACCTCATCTGGATCATCTGCTCTGTTGTGGATCTTGGTGTCATCTGCAAACAGACAAACCTTACCCTCCAGTCCATCTGCAATGTCACTGATGAAGATATTGAAGAGGACTGGCCCAATGACTGATCCCTGAGGAATCCCACTTGTGACTTGCATCTCTTCTGACTTTATATTGTTTATCACCACTCTCTGTTTTCTGCCCATGAAACAGTTTGCTACCCAGTTGACCAACTTCTGACCCACCCCGAGCCTATCCAGCTTATTAATCAATCTTCTATGTTGAACAGTATAGAAAACTTTGCTTAAGTCAAGGTAGGCAACAACAACTGCTCCCCCTTGATCCACCACTCTAGTTACCCAGTCAAATAAATCTATGAGATTAGTTTGACAGGACCGTCCTCTTGTAAATCCATGCTGTCTTGGATTCTGTGCTCCTGTGGATTCCAGGTGTTGCACTATCCTTTCCTTAAGGAGTGCCTCCATAGTCTTTCCCACTACTGAGGTAAGACTGTCTGGTCTGTAGTTCCCTGCCTCCTCCATGCTACCACTCTTGTGGAATGGGATCACATGAGTCCTTCTCCAGTCATCTGGGACCTCTCCTGTGCTCAGAGACTCACTAAACAGTTCTGATAATAGCTCTGCTATTTCCACCCTTAGCTCCTTAAGTACCCTGGGATGTATGCCATCAGGGCCCATTGCCTTGTCCACCCTGAGCTTATCGAGCTCTTGTAGGACCCTTTCTTTTGTGAAGGGACTAGTGCACACCTCTCTCCCCTGTGTCCATGGTGAAAAATGCATTTGTATAGGTATCTGTCTCTTTTCAATCCTCCCCCATAATGTCTAATCAAAAGTCTCTAAGCAGTTATAATTTACTGTATCTAATGTCATTTTGAAAAACTTATGTATCCTAAAATGGAAATGGGAAACCATTACTCAGTCTGACTTAATTTAAGTGATGTGTTTGAACAGATAACTGATTATATCTGTGACAAAAATAATGTCAACTTGTGAATGAAAGCTGATAATGGAAGGACAGTATAATTTACAATGTTTACTGTATTTACCTTTTGCACCTACTATGTCACATAAACTCTGAAAGTGTCTTCCATCAAACAAAACAGTATTGGATTTCCTATGTTGAACTTGTGTTATAAATAGAATGATATATTTACATTTTGTAATAAAAACCTCAACAATGGTGATTTGCTTGAACCTTGGAAGCCAATGAAATATTTGAAATTGATAAGAATTAAGTTAAAAAGGAGAATTTAAGACTTCATTTAACAGTTGAGAAAACCTTTGCATACCTTTTTTAACAAGTTAGCAAGGGTCCAATCAATCCAGAGGAAATATTCTTAGGAGAATCAATGTGAGAGTGGTAAATCCATGTTAAACAGTTGGGAGCATCTGAAGTAGATGCATACTTCTGCTTTACTATCCAGGTGAATGTATGATTTCCACCAGGAGAAATAGCATCATCAGCTTTATCCTTGCCCCATCCGAGTAGAATGCTCCTTCAGAATCCTTCAAATAGAAAGCCCCTTGTGGATGAAGGGAATATTAGTGGGAGGCAAGGTTCTTTAAATGAATGATAATTCCATTCTATACCCATCCCCTATGGGTCATGAAGCCACCCAAAGGTGAAGAAATGTGAAAAACACATCAATATTTCAATCCTTCCTCCTTCCCCAATCCCACAGAAAAAAAAAATTACTTTTACTTACCTGGCCATAAGGCCAGAACCTGCAGCCTAACACAGTATGCCACCAGCCCAGTTTTCGGTCCGCTCCCCCTCTGTCCTTCTGCTAGAAGCTGGATGCTAGAACCGACCATCACAGGTCCCCAACGTGGTCTGTGACCAAGTCACCTCACCAGCTGAACCCACCTAACCTGGGTTGCTTGCTTTTTGCTTGGTTGCTGCTGTGGCTGCTGCCGCACTGCACTGATCAAGGCCTATGAAGGCCACCCACACCACTGTCGCCACTGCTACTAAGCCTAGCTTGCTGCCGTGGGGGTCTGTGCTGTTTTATTTTTTTGCAAGGTGAGCCTTGTAGGATAAGTAGGTGGCCCAGTCTTTTTTTCTCCAAGTTTATTTATCCTCCTTCAGCAGACCACCACCTTCATCTGCCAATCCTACTGGTCTCGGGGTCTTTCAGGATCTTATGGCACCATGCACGCCCTGGCAGATCCCTGGTGGTGGTCCGGAGGCTTCATCCTTGGTAGCCCCAGATTTTTCCTCCATTTTTCACCCCAGAGAGTCCTGCTCCCAAGGCCCTGGAAGTGGTGACGCATGCACGTGGAGGTGCATATGCGCACCACAGCTCCAGTGCCAGTCTCTTCAACCTTCCCTTGGCTTAGCACTAGCAGTCCTTGGAGTGATACAGCCACTCTGGCCTCCACCAGGGGGTTGCCAAGCACTGAGGAACCCTGTTCTTCCCTCCTGAGGCAGAGGGCAACCAGCCAGCAGCCACCTGCATCCTTTCCCCACCACTGACCTCCAATGACCCAGGATCATTCCTGAACCTGGGTCACTGGCATGGAATGAGGTATAGCATTCAGCACCTCAACCCTCTGTGCCACCGGGCCGGCAGGTAGCTTAGTCTTGAGTTAGCTTCTAGCTCACCCTCTGCCCCTTCGGCCACCAGGGGAGATGAAGACTCATTAACAGTAGACCAACAAAAGCATGCTGCCACAACACTGCTATTTATACTCTGTGGTGGGAAAGGCAGTGTTGCACTTGTAAGACTCGTGCTCTTTCTTGGCTGGAGCTCATCCACATCACATGTGACTGTGCCTCCACTAATAGGTGGAGAGAGTGGACAAGAACAATACAGACACAGTCGAGTCTGGAGAGTACCTGCAGCATGAGCACACACAGGCCAGGTGGGCACTCATTGTGCAAGATTATATCCAAATTTAAAGCCATTATTGCCACACCATGAGAACAACCTAGGCACAAATACGAGGGGGGGGTGGCAACTGCCCCCTCTACTCCCCCTAAATGGCACCCCTGCTTTATAGTAGAAATTCATTCTCAGGTGCTAATGCAATGGTTTCCACTGTGTTCTGAGTTACTGTATCTCTGTGTTTCATGATGTGTCCTGATCATCATGTGGGCTAGTGTCCCTCATTTTGAGTGTCCATGTCCCTCATTTCAGTGACAAAATGTGAGGTATGGTGCATGCTTCCAAGACCCTACTCAGCACAAAGAGTGCTGAGCATGGCCATAGTGTATATACTCAATACAGAATGACAAAAGGAAAGGAATCTAGATTTAGTATTTGCTGTATTGTTCCTTGTAAGAACAGATCCAGAAGCAAATGATTTGATATCTTTTAATGGACCAAAATAGATGCAACAAAAAGAACAAAGTGCTTCAGCTTTCGGACCACCAAGTCCTTCATCAGAAGCAAATGGTCATTACACTTCTGACAAAGGACTTGTTAGTCTGAAAGCTAAAGCACTTTGTTATTATTGTTACATCTATGTTGGTCCGTTAAAAGGTATCAAATCATTTGCTTCTGAAAGGGAAAGGAAGCGAGATGAAACAATCATGGAGAAACACATTTGTAGCACTAAATATGCATAAGGGATTTGCATGGTCGAAAACAAAAAGGATAGGTTTAACAACACAGAGCCCCTCTTCGGACATCTGGAATGGGGGATGTTGACTATATTTAATGCAGTAAGCAAACAATACTTTACAAATGAATGACGATTTAGTGACAAAAATCAAACTCCAATAAACAATTTGCAAAAGGATCAGAATTAATGAGTTTACCAAATTTTAATGGGAATTCAAATAAAAATGTATTTAGTGCTCTAACTGCTAGCAGTAGTATAAGAAATAGAAACTTTTTTTAGATGAGATTTGCACCAGCTTAACTGCTGCACACATGGCAATCGTGCAGCATGTAAACCTGACGTGATGTTTAAATGATGTTCACACCAGCTTAACTGCTGCACTCATGTCAAGCATGCAACATGCGAACCTGATGCAATTTACATAGCTACATAGATACATAGACAGTGTCAGCAGATAAGGGCCTATGGCCCACCCAGTCTGCACATTTGAGCTTATAAGTTTACTTTATGTTTTCCTAGAAGTCTGTTGCCCCTTATCCCTGACCTCCACAATTCCTTTATGTCTATCCCATGCATTCTTAAATCACGTGATTGTTTCAGCCCCCACCACTTCCTCTGGCAGGGTGTTCCACTTGTCCACCACCCGTTCTGTGAAGAAATTCTTCCTCATGTTTCCTCTGAATCGTCCTCTCTCCAACTTCATCACATGCCCTCTAGTCCTGGAACATCTTTTTCGCTTAAAAAAGTGTATTCCTGCACCCTTTTCCTCCCTGTAAGATACTTGTATGTCTCTATCATATCCCATCTCTCCCTCCTCTCCTCCAGGGAGTACATGTTCAGTTCCTTCAACCTGTTCTCATAGGACTTGTGATGCAATCCATGCACCATCTTTGTTGCCCTCCTCTGAACCTTCTCTACCCTGTCTATGTCCTTACGTAGGTAAGGTCTCCAGAACTGTACACTGTACTCTAGGTGGGGCCTCACTAGTGTCTTGTATAGTGGAATAGCCAACTCAGTTAAGAAGGGGGATAAAACCTTTTATAGGTACATCAGCGAGTGTAGAAAGACAAAGGGAGGGATAGTGAGGCTGAACAGAATGAACGGTGGGTGGGCAGAGGGGGACAGTGAAAAAGCAGGGATACTGAACGAATATTTCTGCTCAGTATTCACAAAAGAGGAGGGGGAAGTGCCTAATCCAATTAACAGAAGCACTCTTGATAGGGGGGTCGATCCCAGTCCTTTCACAGAAGAAAGGGTTCTGCAAGAACTCTTAAAACTGAAGGTGGACAAAGCAATGGGTCCTGATGGAATTCACCCAGAATTCTAAAAGAATTAAGGGAGGAACTTGAAAACCACTGGCTACTCTTTTAATAAATCATGGGAGGATGGTGTGGTACCCGAGGACTGGAGGAAGGCGGATGTGATTCCCCTTCACAAAAGTGGGACCAAGACAGAGGCAGGAAACTACAGACCTGTCAGTCTGACCACTGTGGTAGGGAAAGTGATGGAGTCACTTCTGAAGGAAAGAATAGTTGAGTACCTAGAGGCCAGTGGAGTACAGGACCCAAGGCAGCATGGGTTCACAGCGGTAAGGTCATGTCAGACAAATCTAATTGATTTCTATGACTGGGTGACCAAAGCAGTAGACCAGGGAGGGCCTGTGGACATGGCCTACCTAGACTTTAGCAAGGCATTTGACACAGTCCCCACACAAAAGATTAATAGTCAAATTAACCAGGCTGGGAGTGGGTCCCAGGGTGGTAGCCTGGGTAAAATATTGGCTGCACAACAGGACACAGAAGGTAATTGTAAATGGAGTCCATTCTGAAGAAAGAGGGGTTACTAGTGGGGTACCACAGGGTTCAGTATTGGGTCCAGTCCTTTTTTAATGTCTTCATCAGTGACGTTGCAGAGGGACTGGAAGGAAAAGTATGCCTTTTTGCAGATGACACAAAGATCTGCAACAGGGTTGATACACAAGGAGGTGTGGAAAGGATGAAAAGGGACTTGACAAGGTTGGAGGAATGGTCAGAAGTATGGCAGCTAGGATTCAATGCAAAGAAGTGCAAAATAATGCACCTGGGAAACAAGAACCCAGGGGAAGAATACACAATGGGTGGGGATGTAGTAACAACAACAAAAAAGGAAAGGGACCTGGGGTAATCATATCAGATGATCTTAAGGTTAGCAAGCAATGTGAGAAGGCAGTAGGGAGGGCTGGGGGTATACTGGGATGTATAGGGAGAGGCATCACCAGCAGAAAACAGGAAGTTGTTATCCCTCTGTACAGACAGTTGGTGAGACCCCATCTGGAGTACTGTGTCCAGTTCTGGAGACCCCATCTCCACAAGGACATAGACAGGATAGAGGTAGTCAGGGAGGACAACTAAAATGGTGCAGGGTCTGCAAGAGAAGCCATGAGGAGAGACTAAAGGAGCTTAATATGCATACCCTTGAGGAAAGAAGGAGAGGGGACATGATAGAAACTTTTAAGTACCTCAGTGGAATCAACAAAGTCCAAGAGGGTAGCATCTTTCAGAAAAGAGACTTGCAAGAACAAAGGGACACATAGAAACATAGAAACATAGAAACATAGAAGTTGACTGCAGATAAGGACCGAAGGCCCATCCAGTCTGCCCATTTCTTTTCTACCTTATAAATGTGCCATCGGCCTTTGCTATGTCAGTGACCTATCTATTCATAGTCATTTGTATTGCTCCTTATGCCTATCCCATGCCTGTTTGAAGCCCTGCACTGTATTCATAGCCACTTCTTCTTGTGGTAAGCCATTCCATGCATCTACCACCTTTCTGTGAAAAAATTCCTCACATTCCCCTTAATCGGCCTCCCTCTAATCTCATGCTGTGTCCTCTTGTCCTGCTATTTTTCTTATATTTAAACATGTTAGACTCTTTCACCTTGTTTATGCCTTAAGGTGTTTAAATGTCTCGATCATATCACCTCTCTCCCTCCTTTGCTCAAGGGTATACATATTGAGCTCCGTTAATCTGTCCTCATATGTCTTCTGATGCAGTCCCTGCACCATTTTGGTTGCCCTTCTCTGGACTGCCTCAATTTGGTTAATGTCCTTGTGAAGGTGTGGCCTCCAATACTGCACGCAGTACTCCAGATGGGGCCTAACCAATGTCTTGTACAGAGGGATTATTACCTCCCTCTTACGACTTGTGATACCCCTACTAATACACCCTAACACCCCCCTAGCCTTACCTACTGCTTTAGAGGTCTGCTTGGATGATTTCAGGTCATCAGTGATGATGATGCCCAAGTCTCTTTCTTCCTTTGTGACTGCTAGCAACTCCCTCCAGCCTATAAGTGGCATCAGGGTTTCTCTTCCCTATGTGCATGATTTTGCACTTCTTTGCATTAAATCCCAGTTGCCACTCTTCTGACCATTCTGCTAGTTTATCCAGATCTCTTCTCATTCTGCCCACCCCATCTGGATCATCTACTCTGTTGCAGATCTTGGTGTCACCTGCAAACAGACAAGCCTTACCCTCTAGTCCATCTGCTAGGTCACTAATGAAGATGTTGAATAGGACTGGCCCCAGGACTGATCCCTGAGGTACCCCACTTGTGACTTGCATCTCTTCTGACTGTATACCATTTACCACCACTGTTTTCTGCCAGTCAACCAGTTTGCCACCCAGTTGACCAACTACTTGACCCACCCCGAGCCTACCTAGCTTATTTATCAATCTTCTATGTGGAACAGTGTCAAAAGCTTTGCTGAAGTCAAGGTAGGCGACATCAACTGCTCCCCTTGGTCCACCACTCTGGTTACCCAGTCAAAGAAATCTATGAGATTAGTTTGACAGGACCTTCCTTTTGTAAACCCATGCTGTCTTGGATCCTGTGCCCCTATGGATTCCAGGTGTTGCACTATCCTTTCCTTAAGGAGTGCTTCCATAATCTTGCCCACTACTGAGGTAAGACTGACCGGTCTGACACAATTTAAAGATAGAAGGAGGGCAGTTCAGGGGCAATGTGAGGAAGTATTATTTCACAGAGAGGGTAGTGGATGCATGGAACAGCCTTCCTGAGTAGGTTGTGGGGTCTAAAACTATGGGAGAATTCAAGAATGTATGGGACAGACATAACGCAATTCTTGTGGGGAGTAGGAAGAAATAGGCTGTTGGCTAACTAGGATCTGAGACCTATCCTGTAGGTAGGGAAATGGGCAGACTAGATGGGCCAAGTGGTCCTTATCTGCCGTCGAAGTCTATGTTTCTATGTTTCTCCCTTTTCCTGCTAGTGATGCCCCTGCCTATGCATCCCAGCATCCTATTTGCTTTACCTGCTGCCTTGTCACACTGTTTCCCTACCTTGAAGTCATCAGAGATGATAACCCCAAGATCCCTTTCCTGCTTGGTGCATGCTATATCCTCACCCCCCAACTGATATATTGTGCCAGGGTTTTTGTGCCCCATATGCATTATCTTGCACTTCCTTGCATTGAATTTCAACTGCCAAACCCCTGACCATTCTTCAAGTTTT
Organism: Neoceratodus forsteri; assembly: GCA_016271365.2. Taxonomy (NCBI): domain Eukaryota; kingdom Metazoa; phylum Chordata; order Ceratodontiformes; family Ceratodontidae; genus Neoceratodus; species Neoceratodus forsteri. The sequence goes on from CM028129.1 coordinate 8,601,348, forward strand.
TGCAGGTCCCTTCTCCATCTGTCTACACCCTCTGCTGTGTCTACTCTGTTACAGAGCTTTGTGTCATCAGCGAGCAGTGAAATTCTGCCTTCTAGGTCCTGCACAATGTCACTGATGAAGATGTTGAATAGGACCGGTCCCAGCACTGATCCCTGTGGTATCCCACTGGTCACTCTTCCCTCTGTGGAGTGACAGCCATTTACCACCACCCTCTGTGTCCTGCCGCCCAGCTAGTTACCTACCCACCACACTACTGTCCTGCCCACACCTATATTCCCCATATTTTTAGAAGATGTTCACACCTGCTTATCTGTTGTGCACATGTCAAGCTTACAACATGCAAACCTGATTTGCTTTGTAGATCTGGTTCATTTAGGATCACTTTGTGTATGCGAATTGCATACAAACATTGCACAATTAAGAATGTGGCATGCATTCTGCACGTAAACAGCACACCTATATTTCTGTAAGGGCTGGATCCCTCTGTGGGAGCAGAAGGGCTTCAAACCAGCAAAATCAGATCTCACCAGCAAAAGATGGGCCACAAGGGGATTGGAGTATATAACACAAGACTAACACAAAACCAAGGTTTGCTGACAAAAAGCAACTAGCTTTACCTGAGCTTTTAGTCTTCTTAGTTTCCTTGAAAAGACAGAGCAAGGAGTAACATTAACAGAGCAAGGAGAAACATTAAGGCCTCTTTTGGCTAAGCAGAGTTACTGTCTTATCACTGTATTGTTTTGTGCTTATACGTTATACTTACAGATTCTGTTACTGTTTTGTTTTGTGTTTACAGGTTTTACAGTTTGAGCTCTCTTTAGGCTAAGCAGAGTTACTGTTTTGTTACTATTTTGTTTTATGCTTGCAGGTTGTGCTTACAGGTTATTGTTTTTGGGCTTACAGGTTTTTCAGTCTCTTTCTTACATTGAAGGAGCTAATTGTTTTTCTTCCACAGCTCTTCTAGGGGATTAAGAGTGTATCTGGGGAGGGGGAGCAGACAAAGGCTTAGTACCTTCTATCAGAAGGAAGATTTGGGTTTTTTTGTGCAGTGTTAACATAAGGGACAGTTCTGTGTGTACTTTGGCTTTATATGCAATTGATGTAATAAGGGTTTGGTACACTTAAATGGCAGAGCATAACTGATTGTTTTCAAGGTTGCAGAAACAAAGGTTCTGCCACCCACCCTACCCACTAATCCCACCCACCCCCGGGTTATCCACCTTTATATGGTCTACATGGCCCCACCCACTTTCTGCCTCTCCTATTACAAAGGCGGGGCACACAAATAGTAGTAGTAAAAGTAGTAAAAATATTTATTTTTAGACAGGATATTACTTTAGGTCCGAGAACCTATTTTCAGAGTAGTCCCTTTTCGCTTTCATTCAAGTTACAAAGACATTATAAACAGATATCATACAAAAATCCTAAAACTTCCTAACATGGCCACATTTACAGTAATATCAGCATCACATTTCATTAATAATATCTTATATAATGACATAGTACCTAACTTATGGTACTCAGTATATTCACATTAAAATAAAAGAAGAAACAGACATTCCACCCCTTATTATGAGAATACTAATAACAGGTACATTCCACAGTGTAACTTTCATCTAATCTAGATTTAAATAGCTACAGTTTTGTAAGATTTTATATCTGAGGAGAGATCTCTTTCCATATTTTTGCAGCCTGAACTTGTCTGTATTTCTATTTCATCCTCAGCCTCACTATTACTTTTATATCTTCATTGCCTAAGTCTTGCCTGTATATTTCATCCACAACCCCATACTTCCTGCCTACACGTAGGCACATCAGGGGCAAAAAAACAAAACCATCAAAAAATACTTTTTTTTTAACTTTACTTTCGATTCTTTTACTTACCTTTCAACGCATGCCTCTAGGTCACTTGACCTTCTCTTGTTTTTTGTCTGCAAGTAATCAACTCAGCCATGGATATAGTAGACTGTAGGCACTGTGGCACCTTTTTCAATAAAGTGATTGCCCATAAGATTGGTCACTGTCACAAAAGCTGGTCACTCTGGGATCTACATACACAGCTCCACACCACATAGGCTGAAATATCATACCTTATGGCCAAACTCCATCCCACAGAACACTGCAGCAATCTCCCTGCAATCTCCCTGTAGCACAATGCCAACCCCATGCAGTACCACCTCTACCCCAAAGAACAACCAAACCGGGGGGTTGGCAGACAGTCAATAATTGTAAGTCACATTCCACACTGTGCAGCCATAGTGGGAAAATGTACATGAAATTGCCACTGCCTACTTCTAACAGGTATTCGCTGCTGTCATCCAAGCCTTCAGCAGCAGCATGGGATGACTCAACTCCTAATCCTAAACAGAAAACAAATAAGTGTTCAACAAAGGATGGCTCACCAACTAAACCCAACAAAAGACCCTTATTGATCATAGGCGACTTTATGATAAGGAGAGTAGAGTCTCAACTTTGGCAGTTTGGGCACTCTGAGGTCATGGTCAGATGCATCTCTCAAGCGCGTGCTGGTGCTTTAATTGAATGGAGGACTAAGAGTACAGCGCTGGTGCTTCACCAGTTATTTAAAAAGATAATTGCTCAAAAATATGTTTTGAATCAGACAGGATATATTACTATATCGGAACAGCAAATGCTCTCAATTTGCTGAATTTAATTAACAAAACTAGCAGTTTTATCATTTTAACACCATATCAGTGTTTCGGGTTTCTTTGACTGCGTTCTGCTATGCTGGCCATCACATCAAAAATAGCTGACTCTTGGATACTGGCAGCAAAGGAAAACATAAGCACCGATGACGATCTTGCCAGCAAAAGTGACATTAAAAAACTACAGGCAATCCTTGAGAATCTAGAAATATACATTAATGATATCAAAACATCCTCAGCAGCACTAGCCAGGCACACAAAAGAAATGTCAGTCAGAATCAAAGGCAGCTCTGCCAGGTTAGATAATATCTCTAACACAATGTACTATCTTGAACAGCTCACACAAAGCAAGATAGACAGATTACCTATCTGCTAAACAAGGTAGATGATTTAGAGAACAGAGGACATTGTAATAACTTAAGAATACTGGGCATCCCAGAAGGTATTGAGAGTAGCAGCATGATTAATTTTCTGCAGAGTTTCCTGCCAGACTTGTATGGTTATCAGTGGACATGGCCACTTGAGACAGAAAGTGCACACAGATCTCTGGGTTCCAGATCTAACATATCAGGACCCAGACCTATAGTAGCTTACATGCTAAGGTTTTCTATTAAAGAGCAAATCCCCAGGTTGGCAAGAGAAAAGAACATTAAACTGGAGGGGTGAACAGTTTCAATCTTTCAGGACTTGTCTACAAAATAGTAAACAAAAGGAAAGTGTTTTATGAAGTTAAACAACATCCCCAACAAAAGTGCTACCTTATCACTTTAGGTATCCTGCCACTTTGATCATACAAGATAAGTGGAGGAATTTGAATAAATGTGAAACTGTACAGCAAGCATGGCAGGTGATACAGAATAACGAGTCACAGAATCCATTATCTGAAGTGTCTCAGATTGTCTCTCCCTGTCAAATTCCCCGTGGGGTCAAAGCAGAGCACAACATTATAATTCTCCAGCACATGGCTCCTCCACTAGAATGCAGAAGCTCTCCTCACAAGCTGGAATGCAACCCTTACCTCCAAACAGCCCACTACACCCTACACCGCACCCCTATTATGAAACAGTGGATAAGCAAGACTCATTCCCTTTGGTACCTGGCATACAGAGGAAGCCTAAAGAGGCAATGCAACCATGAAGCATCCCTAGACCAGCAGCCTTTAATCCATGGAAACAGAACCACAATAGAGATAGCATCCATTCATCTTCTTCTAGAGTTACCCCTGAGCTGGAAATGACTCAGGGTAACGTCCGTATGGAGTGCTACAGCTCTTCTGCTCCCTCTGACAACACAAATTAGAAAGGAACACTTCCTCAAGAGGTACTGGATCTACATACTCCACTTATTGTTAACACTCAAAGCCACCTGAATACTGTACTTCCAGTCAAGTGATAGCAGGATAGCAAAAACATCTGACTTCTCAAGGACTTTCTCCTGTTCAGAGTCAGTTTGCTGCTCAAGTAAATTTTAGGCAAGGTGAGCTCCCCTCTCTACCTACAGTTAATGTTTAACTGAATCTGCTCTGCTTATACTAACTTACCTGCTTGTTACAGATACATAAGGTTCTTAAATTGATTTCAACCTAGCAGAAGGTCGTTTATTAAACAACCTCATTGTTACAGTTGCTATGGCTATATTTAGACAGTCACTACAATTTACTTATTATCTGTATTTTATACTCTTAAGATTCAATGCTGGCCAGAATCCATAGGAGCAAAACCCCCTTCCCACTTCTGTATACTACCCCATTTCTTTCATTTGCTATATGTTTAAGGGGATTCTCCTTCTTTTTAATTTTTTTTTATATTCGGCCTGCTGTTAACTACTACTTTTGTGGAAAAGAGAATATGCTATGTTAATTTTTAGTCTCAACTGATATTTGGAACTTACAGATTGTTAAAAATATTGCTGGGAGTGAAATTCATTTACATATGTTTAAATAAGGAATGTGTTTAATTTGGAAAATTTTGACTTGTGTGGCTGAAGCTTGTGTCAGAATTGACTAGGTCTGACTATTCCTGTGGAGCTGCCAATTACATATTGGATGATACCCTTGTTCTTTTATTAGCCAACCACCTTCTAGCAAAACAAATTCTAATTCCTAAAATTTCTATAAGGAAGGTCTTGCATTGCATTCTCCACCAGACTAAAATGTGTCTTTTTTTTTTTCTTCTCTCTACCCTAATTCCTACCCCCCCAAATTGGCTACTTGGCCTCCCCTCCACCCACCCCCACCATGGGACCCTGGCCTTCACTGTTCCTTTATTAATGCTGCATCGCATCGCTTTTGCTGCTGGTAATAATAGAGTCTCCTATTTTGTATTGTTTATTTATAATTTGAGGAGCATACAGCAATCCTTGCAACAATGGGCAGAAGCAGCCACAGCATTGTGCTCCAGTGCTCTTGGTCAAATGCCGACACCACCTTGGACTTGAACAGTTCAGTGGACTTAAGGCATCCAGTAGACTAAAACCTGCTGCTTGTTGTTTTTGCCTTGATACTGTCTTACTTACTTGTTTTTTATTGATTTGGTATATAATCCTTTGGTTATAACAAAGTTATAAACTATTCATTTATCTACAATATAGCAATTTTAGTTTTTTTTTGTTATAAGTTATAGTTTACATTGATAATTATTATAAACTCTTTGTTGAAAGCGTTATATAACAGATAGCATAGTGAATCCTCCTACGACCACTGACTAAGCTAGTAGAATTTCAGATTATCCCTGTTTAAACAATGTTCCCACATAAGATTGTTTCATGGAATGTTAAAGGGATTGGTAACCCAATTAAGCAAAAAAAATAATTCTATCTTATCTGAATAAGAAAAAGCAGATGTTGCCTTCCTTCAAGAAACCCATCTAGAGGGGGATGAGGCTGCCAAGTTAACAAGATCCTGGGTTTCTCAAGTATAATTCAATTACTTTAATAGTAAACAGTGAACCACTCTCCTAATAAGGAAAGGCATCAACTTTGTACAGTCAAGTCATATAGTTGACCCAGAGGGCAGGTTTCAAATTTTAACGGGCTCTTTAGATGGAACAAGTGTAACTTTCTGTAATGTCTATGCACCCAATACAGGGCAGAATGACTTTTTTAGTAAAATCTTGGCTATGCTTAGTAATTTCCCTGACCATAAGATAATTTTGGGTGGCAACTTGAGGTTCTAGACCTTCTGCTATATAAAACTACTCCAAGACACCATAACTTGACTACTTAGTCAAATCAGACCCTTCCAACACTGCTCAAAACATTGGGCCTGACAGATATTTGGAGCCTGGTACACCAACAGGGAAAAGATAATACTTTCTTTTTTGATAGACATTCTACGTGTAGTAGAATTTATTTTCTATTTATTTCACCTAGAATAGTGGATGCTGTATTGGATGGTAACACAGACAATATAGTATTATCTGATCATGCATTAAGTGATACAGCTGGTTCTAGGAGAAGGGAAATCCAAAGAGTTCAGATGGAGATTCAATGTCTCCCTTCTAAAAAAATAAGGAGTTTTCAGAGTGGTTAGCAAAGAAACAACCAATTATTTTGATTTAAACGATAATGGAGAAGTTTCATGTGCCTGTTTATGGGAGGCTTATAAGGCCTTTATCCATGGAAGAATCATAGGTTTTTCAGCAGCCAGAAAGAAAGAGGTAACAAAATGCCTATCAGATAAACAGTCCACTCTATTAGTATTAGAACAAGATCTTAAACATTCTAGGCCTCTTGATAGAACCCTATTATATAAAGAAACACTACTAAAATACGAGATAAACAAGATCCTCTCAGCACAGGCAGAGTACGCATTATTCAGAACAAAACAGAGTTTTTTGGAATCAGGGGAAAAAGCTGGGAAGTCACTTGCTTTCTGGCTAAAGAAAATGAAAACCCAGGATATCATCCTGGGGATAAAAGACAAGAATGGGACAATTCTTAACAAAAATAAGGATAATAATAAGACTTTTAAAGAGTTCTTTACACAAATCTATGGTCCTAGTAACACTAAAACTAAGGAACTCAGTCCCTTTTTAAAAACAACTCTCACCAACAAGCTCTCACCCCCAAATTATAACTCAGTTAAATAAAGATATCTCAATAGAAATAAGCTTCTGCTATAAGTTATTGCCAGCGGGGAAAGCCCCTGGCTTAGATGGGATTCCTGGTTAGTTCTTTAAATTATTAGAACATAAGATCTCCCCCCACTAACTCTCAATGTACAGAGAAGCATGGAGACTTAAAACCCTTCCCCCCACCTTAACACAGGCCTGGTTACACTCATTTATACGAAAAACAAGGATGCTCCTAACTGTGCAAGCCATTGGCCTATCTCTTTAATGATTATGGATTATAAAATTCTTGCTAATATACTGACATTACGTATTCAAAACAATATTAATGAATTAATCGGAAAAGAACAACTGGATATTATGCAAAGAAGGTGGGGAGCAAATAATGTAAGCAGACTCCTGCATGTATTATGGAAAGTGAATAAAGGGAAATAACCCCTATATTGTGCTCTCTTTAGATTTGTTTAAAGCATTCAGTTCTCTCCCCTGGGAATACATGTTTAGCATCCTAAACCACCTTAATTTTGGCACCAGTTTCATTAAATGGGTTTCCCCACTGTATAATAACTCAACAGCGCAGATCCTTTCAAATGGTATTATCTCTTCATCTATGAAACTAGCAAGAGGTACTAGACAAGTCTGCCCTCTATCCCCTTATTTATTTGTTTAATCTATAGAGCCATTGATAAGAGCCAGTGCAGCTCACCCCAGCATATCTGGGATCAACCTTAAGCTAGGTTCACAAAAGACTTTCACTTATGCAGATGATCTGCTACTGACCCTTACAAAATCTGCTCAAATTTATGAAGCCCTAAGGAATCTTTTATTGCAATTTGAATCCCTTTCAGGTTTACAGGTTAATTGAGACAAGTCACAAATATTTTGCCATAAACTCGCACCTCTTCTGATGTCTCATTTCAAAGAAATGTTCCAAAATAACTGGGTTAAAGACCAAATAACCTTTTTAGGCCTCCAGATCTCTACATAGAAACATAGAATTTGATGGCAGATAAAGACCGCTTGGCCCACCTAGTCTGCCCATTTTCCTCCCTAACAGATAAGCTGCAGATCCTAGTTAACCAACAGCTTACTTCCTCTTACCCGCCCCTAGGACTGCCTTATGCCTGTCCCACACATTCTTGAAGTTCCCTACTGTTCTTGACTCCACAACCTTCTCAGGGAGGCTGTTCCATGCATCCACAACCCTCTCAGTGAAAAAATACTTCCTCACATTACCCCTGAGCCATCCCCCCTCTATCTTCAAATTGTGCCCCCTTGTTCTTGCACATCTCTTTTCCTGGAAGATGCTACCCTCTTGGACTTTGTTAATTCCCTTGAGGTACTTGAACGTTTCTATCATGTCCCTTCTCTCCCGTCTTTCCTCAAGAGTATACATATTAAGCTCCTTTAGTCTTTCTTTGTATGTCTTCTGGTGCAGACACTGCACCATTTTGGTTCCCTCCTCTGGACAGCCTCCACTCTGTCTATGTCTTTGCGGAGATGGGGTCTCCAGAACTGCACACAGTACTCCAGATGAGGTCTCACCAACTGTCTGTACAGAGGATAACAACTTTCTGTTTTCTACTATTGATGCCTCTTCCTATGCATCCCAGTATCCCCCCAGTCTTCCTTTCTGCCTTCTCACATTGCTTGCCCACCTTTAGGTCATCTGATATAATTACCCGAGGTCCCTTTCCATTTTTACTGTTGTCAGTATCTCACCCCCCATTGTGTATGCTTCTCCTGGGTTTTTGTTTCCCATGTGCATTACCTTGCACTTCTTTGCATTGAATCTGAGCTGCCATACATTTGACCATTCCTCCAACCTTGCCAAGGCCCTTCTCATCCTTTCCACTCCATCTTGTGTATCAACCCTGTTGCAGATCTTTGTGTCATCTGCAAAGAGACATACGTTTCCTTCCAGTTCCTCTGCAATGTCACTTATAAAGACATTAAAAAGGACCGGTCCCAGTACTGAACCCTGCAGTACCCCGCTAGTAACCCTCCTTTCTTCACTGTGTACTCCATTTACTACTACCCTTTGCATCCTGTAGTCTAGCCAATTTTTTTATCCAGGCTACCACCTTGGGACCCATTCCAAGGCTGGCTATCTTGTGTATTAATCTTAAGCGTGACAACCTGATGAATATTAATATGATACTCCAACTGCAGGACATCGAGCTCGATCTGAATAGATGGAGTCACCTTTATCTGACCCTTTGGGGGAAAGTAAACTCCATTAAAATGATTATTTCTCCCCAAATCTTTTACATTGGGCTGGCAGTATAGCCTAGAGGTTAGAGGAATGAGGTGTGAATGAGCTTGATACATCCAGCAGACCAGACCTGAGTTTGATTCTCACAGCCTCCACTTGCATACTGTGTGACTCTGAGCAAGTCACTTAACTGCCCAGTGCTCCCAGGTTGCCCCTGAAAACAGGCACTTGTGCCTAGTGGGCCTTAACCAGTTACCAAAGACTAAAAAAAATAAAATCAAAATAAATTCTCCAGAACATCCCCATACTGCTACAAAAATACTGCTAAATAGACTTAATGCTTTAATCAGAAGGTTTCTATGGAACTTGAAACCGCCTAGGTTAAGTCTTAAAAAGCTACGTGCTACATAAGATGTTGGTGGTTTCAACCTCCCCCCTTTTGGGAGTGGTATCAATGGGCGTTTATATTAAACAAATGTCCATGCATTTCAAATCCAGACTAGAAAACTATACATTCGAACCATGTTCAAACCACTTTGGCTTCAGATTGAGCTGAACTTGCTGAAACCCTACAAACTATCAGATTTTAGTTACTTGCCCACACCCTCAGTCCTGCAAAATAACCCCTGCTTTACAGATACCTTTAGAGTATTAAAACAAATTAACAAAAAGGCAAACCCAACTCTTCTTCCTTTGCCCGCTATGACTCTTTGGTCCAATTCACAAATAAGGAATGGAATTGTCACTTTATCAAACCCGGAATGGGCAAGTAAAGGCATTAACAGAATAGAGGGCATTTTGAGTGGTAATACGAATACACTAATGTATTTTACAGAGATAAGAGGAACGTTTTAATTGCCCAGATTTCACTTTCACTGTTATCTGCAGCTTAGAGCCGTGCTTCATTCTTGTGTGTTACAAAATGATTTCACCTTACCTCAGAACAATGATTGGGATCAGCTTGTAAAAATAGGTCACATGCAAAAAGGCTCAAGCTTTATATAGAAAGTATTAATAAATTCCTTTGCATCTCCATCTTTGACATCCTCAGCTAAAATAAAGTGGGATTTGGAACTCGGAGTCCCGATATCTGAAACAGAATGGAGTTCAGCTTGGAAACAAGCCCACAAAGCTAACCATGAGTTTCAAGGTAAGCTTATCCAATTTAAAATTCTTCATTGTTTATATCTCTCTCCCTGCAAATTGCAAGAAATGGGCTTTGTAGCTGATGCCAAATGCTGGAAATGCCAACAAAATAATGCTGATTTGGCTCATATGTTCTGGCATTGCTCACTTCTCTCCAAATTCTGGGAAGAACTATACAAAGCATGCTGAATTAGAAGGGAGGAGGAGGGTGTGCACGATTCACTGGTGTTCATGAAAGTCAGGTGGGAGGACCCCACTACGGTCATCAAAAGCCTTGTTGAAGCCTTTGGCAATCACTTCTGTGTCTTGAGTTAGATTCCCATTGACATTGAGCATGGTGGGGGGAGCTTTGCTTGGTTTCCCTATTAAAGGTTTTATGTTTTTATGTTTTCCCAAAAGTTCCAACTGTCCTTCCAGGAGTTGTTAAGCTCTTGTTTGAAATACTGCTGCTTGGCAACATAGATGCCGTGTGTGCACTTGTTGTGGGCAATCTTGTAATTTTTCAGGTCAGAAATGGAACCCGTAATACAGGCTATATTCCAGAGGTTATCCCTTACTCTCATTTGTTCCAGTAGGGAAGGAGGAATCCAGGAGTTGCTGATGCTCTTAACTTTCTGAGTTTTGACTGGAGCATAGATGTTACAGGATGTGTTGAAGGTGCTTACAAAGTGCTCCAGAGTTTGGTCAACATCAATGGTGTTGTAAGTGCCTGACCAGTCTTGAAGGCTGGAGGGGGGATTTTAGGGGGCCTAGTTGCCCAGCTCTAAGGACTCTGGTTGTAATAGTTTTTGGGGGTTAGGAACCTTGTTGGACCATGAGCAGATGATAGGTGAATGGTTGCTTATGCAGTCCGTGAGGACCGATGTATTTGTGATCCTTTCTGGGTGGTTGGTAATTAGCCAGTCGAGGAGTGACTGGGTTCCGGACCAGTAGTTGGTCCTGGTGGGGGCTTCTACTAACTGAGTCATCCTGAAGGAGGTGAGGGCATCCATATAGGGTGCAACTTCAAGGGACAGACAGTTAACATTAAAGTCACAGAGCATAAGGATCTCAGAGTTCTTACAGTGACTAGAAAGATATTCAATGGCTTCCATGAAACCCAACGCTTGATCTTTAGGTGGGATATAGATGGTGATTAGGGTGAGACATTTACCCTAATTACCTATTTGAACTCATACAGGGAGTATTTGTGAGTTCCCCCCAGCATTTGGGCTATGTAGAATGCGACCATGTAGGGAGTCTTTAAGATAGACTATGCAACCACCCCCATGCTTGCTAGTTCTGTCCTGTCTGAATGTGGTATACCCCTTTACTTGGATAGCCTGATCAGGAACTCTTGGAGTTAGCCATGTTTCTACTATAGATAGGATGTCAGGCTTATGTTGTGCCATCCAGACTTGGAGGGAGTCTTGTTTAGCCAGGAGGCTGCAGATGTTTATAGCAGCAATTGTTAGAACCCCTTTCCTTAATACTGAGGTTGGCTTGGTAGGCCAGGGTCTTGGGTTGGGGTGGATGCTCCCCAAAAGCATTAGCAATAGCCAGGCTAGTCTCAGGACTTGTCAATGTAACTGTTTACGGACCTGGGTCTGTGTCAAGTTGTTCCTTTTGCCTTTTTCAGACTGGTCTGTTACTATATGCAGGTCAGGCTGAGCTGGGGGGACAAGATAGTTAGGGCACTTAGTAGTAAGGGCCCACTTATCATACGATGCTTCCCAGTTGGGGTCACAGTATCTGGGCCTGGGATACCTACTGGTGTCCTTGGTAGGGGTGAGTGATTAATGATGGGTGGATTCTGATCAGGGTTGTGGACAGGTACTGAGGCATGTGGTATAAGAATATTTATGAATACAGAAAGTAGGAGTGAGAGCACAGACATGGTAATGCCACTGTTATGAGACATACACGAGGAAGGGATAGTAAGTTGTGTGGAGGGGGTTACTTGGTAAGGTCACTCAGATTAAGGCCAAAGCCTGTTGGAAAGTCTATAAGGCAGGCAGAAGTATAAGAAGTGGTAGGGCTGATAGAATAGTACAGCGGTTGGGTGGCTGCTTTTGGTGCTGATGGTTGCAGATTCTAATCTGGCTATAGGTGCTAACTTAGTACAAGCTGGGGCAAGAGTAGTTGGTGTGGTAACACAGGAGGGAAGTGGGAGACTAGCTGAATGTCAGGAGTGCTAGTGTGAGGAAATATCAAATGTGAATGGGAGACTTAAGGACTCACTGCTGATTCCTAGTGTTGGGTAGAATGGGTACTTAGAAAAGCTTAGAGGCTGTCACGTAACTGGTCACATGACCTGGGTCACCTCATATAACTAGGGACAGTATTGGGTGGGTGGGGCAGTCAATGCATAGCATCGATGGACTAACACATTCCAACAGTGTTTAGCAGCCCAGGAGTGAATAACAGCTGTTTTTCCAATACCTTGCAGCTTGCATGTGTCCCTCTGCTGTCTGTGAACTCCAGTTGCAGTGTGGCAATAAAATGGAGGTGCCTGTGAAAGTAGAAGAGGGAGAAAAGTCAGGGGGATGCCCTCGGAAACAACACAGCACAGAAGGCAGCAGTAAATTTGGAGTGAGCAAAACACATGCACAGGTTGTAAGCTAAGCCCTAAACACCTTCTGCAATGCCCATTAAAATACTGTGCCTGACCTATCGCTGCACCATACAGGTACTGGAGTACAAAACCAGCAGTCAGAGATAGACTGAGCACTGCACAGCTTACTGAGTTAAAAAACACCTATGGAAACAGGCTTAAACTGGAAACAACACACTATTGATATGGCTGAAAAACCTATCTCCTCTTCCTAGCTGACACTTATTTAATTCTCAATTAAGGTGTACAACAAAAACAAAGTCCAACAGTGTTTAGCAGCCCAGGAGTGAATGGCAGGTGATTTTCCAGTACCTTGCAGCTTGCAGTCATCCCTCTGCTGTCCGTGAACTCCAATTGCAGTGTGGAGTTAAAATGAACTCATACTAAATCACATGAATACATACCACACTGTACTTTCATTAAAAAAATGCAAGAATATTCAGAGCAGAAATATGGCAAAAATAAAATGATTTCCACTGTACTCTTTCCCTCTCTCTCTCTCTCTCTGACACACACTATCCCTAAAAAAGTCTCTCAGTGCTGACTAAGATAATGTTCCCAAAATATTGCAAAACATTGCTAACCATTTAGTCTTGAACAGATTGTCTTTCTTGCTACTTAGAGTAGGAAAATAAAACCACAGTAGAAATTCACACAACACATAGTGGCATGATAATATCTGTCAGTTTACCATGGCTAGAAACATTTCTGTCTCTCTGCTCCCAGTGCTGCTTTTCTCAATAACTGACTAAGCACTGTTAGGCACAGTTCACATTCACTGCATACTGTGATTTGGCATTTAAGCATAGAATGACACAACATAAACCTCATTTAACACTGAAAGCCAAAGCTGTTCTCTACATTTCCAAAGCAGTGTGCGTACGGAGGGAGAGAAGTCAAACAGAACCTTAGAAGATGGCTATCCTTGGTGGTCAAAACCAAGATAGCTAGATAACATAAGATAAGACAGGAAGAATTAGAGAAATGTGGACAGCGATCCAAGTAGAGAAAGGAGTTGCAATGCTATTTGGTACACTGATATTTTCCTTCTTGTTATTGCTTGCCCTTATAATCTCCTATACATTGGTAACATTTGGAAAAATCAGTCTCAGTAAACATGGCTCCTTTAAGGTCCATGCACTGCAGTTTGAAGCTAAACTTATCACAGGTTTTACATTTCAATTGTCTTGGCAGTCTTATTCCTTTTGTTCTTCATTTACTATTCACAGTTTATAGTTAATGTTTTTCAACTCTGCCATGGATTTCCAAACACATTTGACTTTGTCCTGCAACAATAAATTTCTCCATCCTGCCTTGCTAACTGAGTCCTTTCAAACCACAAACTAGACACCCTAATTCTGGGGCTGCATCTAGTTCTTCCCCCTACAGCAGCAACAAGGTTATGAACCTTTTAAAATTGTTAGCTCCCAGCTTGTACTGCAAATGGCACAACTGCATTTGGGTTCAGCCCCTGCTCCCTTCACAGGATCCTGGGGGAACAAACCAAGTAGTGCTTGTGCAAACTGTAAAAAATTGGCCTTTCTCTATTTGAACCCTTGGTAGATAGGCCAGATAGTGTGTAAAGAATAGTAGGTCCAGCACCAAGGGTTAGTTGAGTGCTGGTGGAGGAGGAAGAGGAGGAAGGGGAGGATAGAGGGTGGTTCACAACACGCTAAGTGAGAGCTGTTGGGAGAGGGCGGCTTTTATTTGGAATGTGGGAGGTGCTATTCCCTCACATTGAACCTGGGGCTTAGTCCTCCCATTCATTGTTTGCTGAACAGAGAAGTACTTGTGTATACTGTAAAACTTTGTCCTTTCTCTATTCCCACCCTTGGTTGAAAAGCTGTGTAGCATGTAGGGAATAAAAGGCCCAAAAGATTACCTCCTCCAAGTCATGGAGAGTGTGACCAGTAGCATGCAGGAGAGGGAAAAACCACCTGTGGAGGAACCTCTGAGGACCCATGGCTACTAACTTGCCAGTCCTCAGGGTAACCTAAGAGGAGATGACCCTAAATGCTTGAACTGTATTCTGATTCTGGTTTAGTACGTAGTATGCATAGAGACGAAGTCTGTCTTCCGAGTCTCCTGACAATGTGTGCAGGAAAGTTATTTCTTCAGGCTGAAGAAGCTGAACCGATCTGGATGAAGGTTCTGATAATGAATATGGATTAAGTCCAGCCACTGAAGAAAGGTTCAAATGTGGTCCAGGAACTATTTGTGGTCATAGGTAATTGTTTATCAGAGGTAAACAGAGGATGTGATGGATCTGAACTTCAGGAAGAGCATGAGTTTGTCTAGATAAGTTGTTAGACTCCAGTAATTACAGAATGGATAATAGGTTATGTGAACTCCTTAATGTAAACAGTCTGTTAAGAAGGCAATGGCAGGATATAATGATCAGCCCCCTTTTGTAAATTGGCAATTTTAAGGATGGTGTCAAAGAAGAATGATGAGGCTCTGAAGTCTCTAGGGTGCAAGAATACAAAGAAAGCTAGACAGAATAGTGGAAAAAATCACAATGTTCACTGTAGAGTCAAATGGCTCCAAGTTCAGTAAATCCACTATGTTTCAGTATGGAAGCATCTGTAGGAAAATGATGAGGAGTTTAAGTATGTGAAGCTCTTTGGATACCCAGCTGAAGAGAGTAACTGAAAACTGAAAACTGTGAAGGTGAGAATGGAGAAAGCTATGAGGACGATAACAGGATATCTGATAGGTATAGGTTAATTGTTTCATATGATAATTGTGTAGCTTAATGACAAGTTAGAAATGCTAGTACATGTTTACTTGAGCAGAAATATTCAGGAAGGAATGCAATGCACAGATTGAGGGATACTTTTATGCTGTAGTATAAGTAGATCAGGTGGCAGGAGCTAGGGTGGCCCACACGTGGCATTGACTTGCTAGTGATTAAAGTCAAACATTTTGGAGTTGCAAGATAAAAGATGGCATCTTAATAGAGTCTGCTGAATGATGGGGCAATGAAAGATCTAACATCGGAAACAGGATAATGCATCAACTGCATTATTTGCATAGTCTAATATGGAACCATTGCTGTGTGAAATTGTAATAAAAAGATAACCAAGTCATTTGCACATGAACAACAGGATGGAACAGAATGAGGACTTGCTCTTGTTAATGATATTCACTGTGGATTAAGTATAAGGAAAGATGGACACTGACTGAAGGGACCAGTGGTGACCCTAAGTAAGGTGACTTGCATGATAGGGTTAATCTGAAGAGGAGATGTAGATGGCTTAGAAACATAGAATGTGTTGGTAGATGGGGATCTCGTGATCCATCTAGTCTGCCCATGAAAATGACCCCCGGCATTTGACTAGTCTGTCAGTTGCCCAGTATGCTTTTGTGCTTGTTCCAAGCTCTTTTGAATGAGTTTACCATTTTTACTCCCATCACCTCCTGTGGGAGACCATTCCAGGCTTCCATCACCCTCTCTTTAAGAAACTCTTTCTCATGTTCCCCCTTAATTTGCTCAACCTGCATTTCCATTCATGTCTCCTGGTCCTTTTGTTCTTATTGAAAAGAAACAGGCTGTCTACCTGTGTGCTGTTTATGCCCTTTATATACTTGAACGTCTCTTTCATAACACTCCTCTCCCTGTGTTGGCCGAGGGGATACATTTTGAGTTCCCTTAACCTCTCCTCATAAGGCTTCTCCTGTAGTCCCCATTTTATCCTCGTTCCCCTTCTCTGTACTGTCTCCAATCTATTGATGTCTTTCCTAAGGTGTGGCCTCCTGAACTGCATACAGAGCTCTGATGATGAATGAAGCATTTGAAAATGTAAGTGCATGCTATTGGGAGCCAGAAAGTCAGTGAGCTGTTTTAGGGACTGTGCCAGATGCTCCTGCTCCGTTTGAAACAGTAAAAATGGTAAAAGTACACAAGCAGATAAGCATCTTTGTCTAAGCTACTGCAAAAAAACCCGTTTATTTCAGACCTGCAGTTGTAATGCATTGCTTTTCAGGCTAGTTATTGCATGTAGCTGTTTTTGGAGTATGCAGTAATCCCTAGTTATGCTGGTGTACTTTATGGAACTTTATAGGTGCTTTTTCACTTTGGTGCTGTAAATCTGTGATTAAAGAATGAACTTTTTTTGAAAATAAACAAAGTCTCTTTCAAGAATTGCTGTGGAAGTTCTATATCTTTACTTTATGAGTGCCCCCCACTCCCCTCAGTTCATGCTAAAACTAGTCCTCTATCATTTGTTTTACTCCATTTGTGGTGTCCACGCTATTGCAGAGTTTAGTGTCATCAACAAACAGATACACCTTCCCTTTTAATCTCTGTGCTATGTCACCTATGAAGATGTTGTAGAGGAGGGGGCCCAGCACCAATCCTTGGTGAACCTCACTCATCACCCTCCACTCTCCTGATGAGCTACCATTTACTGACACCCTCTGAGTTCTGCCAGCTAGCCAGTTGTCCACCCATTTTATTATTTTGTCCCCCGCTCCAAGGCTATTCAGTTTGCTTATCAGTCTCCTATGTGGTACAGCATCGAAGGCCTTGCTGAAATCAAGGTAAACCATGTCCACAGTCCCACCCTAGTCCAGTATCCTTGTACCCAATCTAAGAACTTGATCAAGTTTGTTTGGCAGGATCTACCAGCTATAAACCCATGCTGCCTTGGGTCCTGTAGCCCACTGTTGTCCAGGAATGCCATGATCCTCTCCTTGAGCTGATATTCCATCATTTTTCCCCACCACTGAGGTCAGTCTAACTGGATGGTAGTTCCCCCCTGCCTCCTTGCTCCCTCTCCTGTGGAGGGGAATCACGTTTGCCTTTCTCCAGTCTTTGGGGATTTCCTCATTTTCCAAGGACAGATTGAAGAGCTCAGCTCAGGGAGCTGCAAGCTCATTCCCTAGCTCCTTTAGAATCCTCGGGTGGATGCCGGCTGGGCCCAGGGTTTTAGTCATGTTGAGGCTGTTTAGCTCCTTTAGAATCCTTGGGTCGATGCTGGCTGGGTCCAGGGCTTTGGTCACATTGAGCCTGTTTAGCTCCTTTAGAATCCTCAGGTGGATGCCGGCTGGGCCCACTGCTTTGGTCATGTTGAGTCTGTTGAGCTTCTTTAGAATCCTTGGGTGGATGCCGGCTGGGCCTAGGGCTTTAATCACGCTGAGCCTGTTTAGCTCCTTCAGAACCCTATCTTCTGTGAAGGCACTTACGTTGACTCCGCCTACTAAGGAACTCCTCCCACTCAGCTGGGGCCCATTTCCATCCTTTTCTAGTGTGAATACTGAGACAAAGTAATTGTTGAGGATCTCAGCCTTTTCCCTATCATCTTCAGTATGCCTGCCTGCCCTCCCTCCCCACCAGCCTGACTATCCCTCCCCTTGCCTTCCTCCTTTCCCTGATGTATCTGAAGAAGGTTTTGTCACCATCTTTGATACCTCAAGTGATCCACTCCTCTGTCTGTGCCTTTGCTGTTTTGACAGCCTTCCCAGTCTCTTTTAGTCTATCACTGTAGGACTCCAGGGCCTTTTCACATTTAGATATCTTAAATTTAGTGAAAACCTTCTTCTCTTTTATTTTAGCTGAGACCTTCTTAGTGAATCGCATGTTTCTTTTTTTTATTTTGTTGACTCTTTTGACACAGTTTTCAGTGACTTTTGGTATTGCTTCTTTTATTTTTTTCCAGTATTCTTCCACCCCCCATTACCTTGTTTTAGTTCTTGTTTTATGTTTATGTGCATTTGTGGGAAGTCAGTCTTTTTGAAATCCAGGACACAAGACCTAGAGTGTCTGCCATCCTCAGTCATTTTTAACCTAAACCACACTATGTTGTGGTCACTAGACCCTAGGTGGGATCTCACTTGGACATCAGTCAGTCTGTCACTGTTCATAAGTAATAGGTCCAGGATAGCATTACTCCTAGTGGGTTCTGTCACAAGCTGTTTGAGGCCTGTCTGTTGAAAGGTTACCAAAAATTCCTTACTGAACACTGTCGACACCAGCCAGGAGCCCCCATTTACATCAGGCATGTTAAAGTCCCCAGCAGAACCACTTCACCTTTTTCTGCCATTACTCTGATGGACTGCCCCCTACAAGGGAGGTCTGTAGATCACCCCCACCTATGTGGATTGCCCTTTTCCTGTTTTGAGAGTGATCCACAGGGTCTCAATCCCCACATCTGTCCCCTGTACCTTGGTTGCTTTAATACCCTCTCTGACACATAAAGCAATCCCCCCTTTTTTCGCTTTCTGCTCTTACAGAAGAGATTTGAAACATGGTATTGCCACATCCCAGTTGTGATTGTGACTGTATCAGGTTTCAGTTACAGTGACCCAGTCCAGGTTCATTTCCACCATCATGGCTGCTAGATTGGGTAACTTGTTTGGCAGGCTATATACATTTGCACTCTTAGCCTTCCAAATCCTGTGCTGATTCTTGCCTGCATCTGTTTTAGAACTGAAGTTTACATCCAGTATAGTGTTGTGGGCTGTTGGTTTAGTGCCTGATGTCCCATGACTTCATGCTGTATTGTAATATCCAGAGACCAGGGAGCAGTGGTCCAGGATTGTGCAAGGTTAGCAGGATAGCCATACTTTGGAGATGCACTAGTGTATATTACTAGGATCTATAGACATACGAAGGCCGAGTCCCATCGGGAATGTCTTCTTGAGATGCATGACAGATGAAAGGTCTTTGAAGAACATCAGACAGATACTCCAGGAAGGTACAATTGGGACCACATAGTTAATCTGATTTTCCCCTAGCAAGAACTGGATATGAAAGTACAATATCAGTGTCAGTGGCTCAGCAGATAGCACACTCACCTCTGAGGCTGGGAGATCAGAAGACTGTGGGTTCTATCCCCACACCAGGCACTTGGGTTAAATCCCAATACTGGCACTGTAGTGCAGCATTGAAGGGGTGCTGCACTTCTGAGCTGCCGTCTTTTGAATGAGACGTTAAACCAAGGTCTCATCGACCAATGTAAACTGTTAACCCCCCCATTAAATTAAGCCATAAATATCCATTACAATGAAATCAGAGCAGAAAAATGAGGAACTATCACAATATTATATATAGAAGCATCATTCACAGGATAATGGAAAAAACAAATAAACCTAGAAACATAATGACAAGTCTCAAGTTATAGGTGCATCATTATCTGTCATCCAAGGTAAACATTTCCAGAGTTCCATAACCAAACTCCTGGATAAATTCTGTTTCTCTGATTTATATAATTTGATCAACTCTACCATCACTTTATTATATAATTCTTCATGATTACTCTTTTTGTTGTAGTGTATACCCACATCTTATGAGCCAAATATTCCATTTCAGGATAATCATTATTAACTGTAGTGTGCTCTTATTCCAGCACTCCCATCCAACAGGGAATATTCTATACATCAAGTTCTGATGTGTTATAGTATTGAATACTGACTCTTTCCATTTCTTCACCCAGAAATAAAGAAACAGGAGAAAAATAAATGATGAATCATTTCTTCTTGCTGGATACAGCTCAGTCTACTACATAGTCTTTCTTCTATTTTCTGGTGTTTCTGATTCTCTTTAACATTTATTTTCTCATGACACACTAGCCAATGAAAATCCCAGATATGATCCGGAACTCTAGAATTATTTAGAAATTATAACAGAGACTCTCTATACTATTCTGGGCATTTTCTAAAAGTTACTTCCTCATGACATACATTTGTCAATAACCAGAAATAAAGTTGGTTCCTAATCAATCAATCAATCAATCAGAATTTATTTAACCTGGCATAACACCACTGAGTAAGCTCATTTTCAAAGTGGTCCTGGACATATGAAAATAAAACTCAGGCAGGTACAAGGTAAGAAATAAAAATTGTACATAAGAGGAACTAAAACAGGCCTATATAAAGAGGGATATCACAATTATGTGATAAATATAGCACAATAAACAAGCATACAAAATAAGCCCATGCTTAGGATGGTTCAACCCCAGAGACCCACTAGGATAGGTAGCCCGGTGTGAAGGTGAAGAGGAAAGAAGGGGGAGGAATAGGGGAGTGGGGTAAGGGTGTGGATGGCAGGGGGAGTTGGGAATAAAAACTGCAGTATAAGGGGAGGGCTCACTACTAGGGAAGGTGGGAGCCATGAGTTTCTTAAGGGTCATGAGATTCTTAGGGGTCACCAAGACAATAAGGATGCTATGGTCACCTATAACAGTTGCAGGAATCCTTTAGATATCCTGCTATCAGTGCTTTGAAGGTGAAAGGACCAGGGAAGGTTGAGAGTTTTAAAGTTCTTTGCATAATATTCCATATGGAAGGAAGGGAGAAATAAATTGCAGCTGAGCCATTAAGTGACCTTACTCTAGGTATGTGGAAGCAGATTAAAAAGTAGCATCTAAGCTTGAGATGTAAGTTGGTAGATTATCAGTCAGAGCCCTGTAGAACCAGAGGAATGCATTTCTTTTCCTCCTCATAGTAAGTGAGAACCATCCCATCTTTTGGTGTAGTAGGCAGTGGTGGGTTTGAAAAGGTAGTTTAAGGATGAACCTCAAGGCTCGGTGATAAAGAGTGTTGAGTTTACAAAGCACTGAAGAAGGGCAGTGGCTATAGAGAAAGTCAGCATAATCAAGCAGTGGTGGGAACATTGTTTGGACTAATCTCTTTCTGGCTTCCTTGGTTAGTAGATGCTTAATGCGGCAGAGTATGCCTAAGCGTTGTCTGAATTTTTTCGAGATCTCATTCAGGTGGCACAGAAAGTTAAGCTTATTGTCCAGCCAGAATCCTAGGTATTTAAAGGTATCAACAGTTTCCAGGGGTTCACCCAATAAAGTTAGAATCTGAAGGCTGCAAGTTGGTCCTGGGGCAGCGTTTGGTTAGAGGATCATGGCTTTGGCCTTTTTGGCATTAAGCAGAAGCTTGTGCTTCACAAGATTATATCTGAAAGAGCTAAAGTCTCACTGTAATTCCTTATGCACCATGTCCAGAGAACAGTTAGAGGTGCAGAGGACCATATCATCTGCAAATAAGTGCACATTAGCTGTGCGCAAGTGTGAATCAAGGTTATTGATGTAGATTGCAAATATTATAGGGCCCAAAATGGAGCCTTGAGGGACACCTCGTGGAAGTGTTTTTAGCAGAGACAGATCTCCCATAGCTTTGACTCTTTGTAATCTACTAATAAGGTAGTTGGTGAACCATTTAAGGGTCATGCTATTGAGCCCAATATTACTCAATGCATTAAGCATAAAGTTGTGATCCACAGTATCAAAAGCCTTACTAAGGTCAAGGAAGAGTGCAAACGTGCTTCTTAGAGTCCAAAGCAATTTGCCAATCAGTGGTTACTTTAGCAAGGGCAGAAATTGTGCTATGTTTGGCTCTAAAGCCAGACTGAGTGGAGTTTAGCAGCTGCGGAATCCAGGTGCTCCTGATTTGGGTGTTAACGATTTTTTCCAGAAGTTTTGAAAGGGTGGCGAGTATGGAAATAGGCCGATAATTGTTCAGGACACTTAGGTCCCCTGACTTGAACAAGGGGATGATGTGAGCAATTTTCCAGGGCAAGGGTAATGCACCCTGTATCAGGGAGGTATTGAATAAGTGGACTATGGGGGTGGTCAGGTAGTAATGGTTTATCTTTAGGAAGAAAGGTTTGATGAGGTTGACACCAGCACTCTTTTTAGTATCCAATGACAGTAGGAGGTCCTCCACTTGCTTGAAGGATATAGGGCAAAAGCTGAATGGGGAGGAGTAACTCTGATTGGTGTCAATGCTGGGGCTTGTGGCATCATTGGCATCCCCTTGCAGTCTGATCTTACTGACTGGAGAGATGTCAAAGGCCAGCTCTGCTGTGGCAAAGTGTTCATTGAGTTGTTCAAGTATATCCGCTCTATCTGTGAAAGTGGTGTCTCCGGACACTATTTTGGCTGGAAGGGAGGCATCGGTGTTATGAACCTCAACCTCTTTGATGATGCTCCAGAACTTGGAAGCATTGTTTTTGTTGTCTTCCAGGGCTGATTGGAAGTATCTAGCTTTTTCAGATCTAATTAGTTTGATACAGGCATTTCTAGAAACATGAATGGCAAGCCAATCAGTGTCAGAGTGTGACTTCCTTGCTCTTTTCCACCAAAATTCTCTATCCATGAGGGCTTTCTTTAAAATGGGAGAGAACCAGCCAGGATATCTTTTCTTAGACTTGATCAGCCTTGGGGGGGCATGTTTGTCTATTAGACCCCACTAAAAGGCTGTGAAAGATGTTAAATGCCTCATTGAGGGAGGGGGCTAGATAGAAGTTATGCCATCTGATGTTGCTCAGGTCAGTCAGGAAGGCTTGTTGGCAGAACTTTTTCAAACACCTTTTTAACTTAAATTTGGGGGATGATTTTATTTGGGGAGAGTATCTGATGCAGGCAATGGCACAATGATCACTTAGGTTGTTGAAAAACACCCTGGCATGTGAAATGTTATGAGGTTTATTAACTAGCATGAGATCCAGTAGGGTGCTTCGGGCAAGGTTTTTTCTGTTAAGTCTAGTGTCTGCAGGAGTAATTTTTGCCAACCCACATGTATCACAGAAGTCCTTAAGCTTTTTGGAGCTCTCATCATTCCAATTTAGGTTGAAATCCTCCATTAGTACGCACTTGGAGTTAGCATTGGCAATTAAACTTTGGAGGTGTGGTAGGAGGGGCAGTGCCAGCAGAAGGTGGTGGATAACACTTACAATAAGGAGTGCTTTTCATTGGAAGCACCAGTTTTAGGGTGAGACATTCAAATCTTTTGCCTTGGAAGTAGAGTCGATAACTGTGACAGAGAATTTACTCTTTACATAGATTACAACCCCCCAATGATCTATCGCACCTGTAGGTGTTGTATCCAGGTATGTTGATAGATTTGTCAGATGTCGAAGGTGAAAGCCAGGATTACAAAATCATAAGGAAGTCAGGGGATGCATGCAACATCCATGTCTGGACCAGATCAAACTTCTTAAGTAAGCTACAGACATTCATATGAAGGAAGTTGATGCCCTTGTACTGGGGGAGGTTTGCAGGGGCATTTATGGAGGCAGGTGGGCCTGGGTTTAGTTCCACATTTCCAGAGCAAAGTAAAAGAAGCAGTAGTAGTTTCCTGAGGCAACTTATGAACAATCTGAATAAGCGCTTATTAAGTCACTTGGCATGAAGTGATTTTGTGGTGACTGAATTATGGCCACGAGGGTGGTTGGTCAAAAACAAAGCATATAAGGCCACTTCAACCAGCAGGATCAGAGGGGTTCTATCATATTTGCTAGTCAAAGCCTTATGAAAGGATATGCAGTGCTTAGAAGAAATCATGCCCATAGTGTGGCGTCATGTCCTGTTGTAAGAGTGCAGTACTGGGTGTCCATCTAGAGGAGAGCACTGGTCTTAGTATGATTGAGCAACTGGTGCTTGATATGGCATGTGGGTTAACATAATGAAGCAGCTGAATAAGAAAAAGACCTCCCGTGGTGCCATTTAGGATGCTGTAGCCTGTTAAGAGGTAGGTCAGGCTGGAATGGTAGGATCTGAGTGGAATGGAGCTAACAGAATGAGGCAGGACTATTAGGAGTGGAGGGTTTCTTTAAACAAGACTATCCATGTGCCGACCAATGGTAGGACTGAGGGGTTGGGCTAGCTCTTGAGGACAGAGCATTTAATGGAGGACAGGGTTGGGGTAGGTGGTGCGGGACAAATTAATGAGTTTGAATTGAGAGTGAGTGGCAAGGTGCCAGGAGAGAGGAGAAAGAAAAAAAGCAGTGGAAAGCAATGTTTGCCTGATGGCCAATCCTACAGAAAGCTGTACAGGCAGCAGCCAATTGGGCAGAGTCCTGGTGGGTCTTCAGTCACTCAGGGTCCCAACACTAGTTCACAGAGCTGTCTGGGTGCTTACCCAGCTTGCAGAGCTTGGTGGTGGGCAGGTGAGGGTGCACAGCTGGCTAGCTTCTCCAGCCATGGCCGCAGGAGTGTGGATGGATCTGCCCAATTGAGGGCTCCTTCAGCTACGAAAAACAGAGTCGGGGATTAGCTTAAGGGCAGGCAAGACAATGGTAGTGCAAGAAGCTAAATCAGGGGGTGGGGGAGTGCAGGTAGAAACAAAGAGAATAGACAGCAATGATTATTAGAAGTGTCACTGCTTTTGGCCCAAGAAGGTAGAATTAAAGAATAGAGATTAGGAGAGAAGGTCTGTTAGGGAGGTTTTAAAAAAGCAAAGGCAGAAAGGAGGGTTTGAGAGCAGGAGCGCACAGATGAAAACAGGATCTATTACAATTATTAGCAGTTTGCAATCCTTGAAAATATCCCCAACTTAGTAAAATGCATATCACAATAGCAATATTCCCCATAGTATAACATACTACATCAGTTCAAATTAATGAGTTTGAATTTAGAGTGAGCAGCATGGTGCCAGGAGAGAGGAGAAATTAAAAAAAACATGGAAAGCAATGTTCTCCTGATGGCCAATCAGACAGAAAACTGTACGGGCAGCAGCCAATCGGGCAGAGTCCCGGTGGGTCTTCAGCCAATCAAGTCCCCAACACTGGTTCCCGGAGCTGTCTGGATGCTTACCCAGCTTGCAGAGCTTGGCGGCAGGCAGGTGAAGGTGTGCGGCTGGCTAGCTTCTCCAGCCTCAGCCGCAGGAGTGTGGATGAATCTGCATGATCGAAGGCTCCTTCAGCCAGCTTGCAGACCTAGTTAAGGCCTAAACCTGTTGCATAGTCACTTCCTACTGCTTATGTATCAAAAATGTACATCTAATGTACTCTGGCCTTTCTATCGATTTTTTTTTAATACTTTTAGTGCTCTTAGGTCCCACAGACTTAACCACTGGGAACATTTTTGTTTGAATAACTCCCCCCAGACCATAGCGTGTTGTACAAGTAGAGGTTTAATATATCTATGTATAAAAAACTATTAAAAAATAAAATAGGATTTAATATGTTTAACTCTCATTGTTTTAATGATAAATAAAGAATATTTCTTTTTATAGGATTCAGCCTGTTTCCCCAGCAGGCTTGAAAATATATACTAAGTAACTCTGTCTCCCTATGTTTAGGAGGAGGAAAAATGTAACTTAAAAATAGAAAAATAGGGACCAGCAAAATTTTGATAAGAAATGCCTGTTTCTTTTTTCCCAGTTTCCCTCTATTCCACTGGCTAACTTTTTGTTTCCCAATTTCTATTTTTTCTTTCCAGTTAAACTCATCCATATCATCAGGCCCAAACCAGATCCCTAAGATCTTCATGGGTTCAGGTTGTATAGTAATTCCTGCAACCACTCCTCTAAATGCTAGGGTGGAGTTCAACCTCTGTCCATAACATTTTCCTGTATTTAAAGAGGCTCCTGACATTTTCCCAAAAGTCATCCATATTTCTATTGCTGTGGCTAAAGACTGAGTATCATTGACTAGAAGAGTCATGTCATCCGCATACGTTATTATTTTATGGGGGAAAACTACATCTCTTAGCTGCACTGTTATTACTGACTCACTATTTGCTATCATCCTTAACAGATATATGAAAAAAACATATAAAATGGGGCTCAGTGGGCACCCCTGCCTTACGCTTTTTTTTAAGTGTACCAAGGGGCCCTTCCAGCCTTGTACCATTGATGTTACTGTGGCAGTTTTATTTATACTTTGCAACCACCCAAATACTTCTTCCAGTATTTGATATTTCTATAAAACTTCCAACAAAAATACATGGCTAACCCTGTCGAATGATTTTTCCTGGTCCAATGAAATCAGGTAGCCAGCCATACATTCATTATTACCGAACTCCACAAGTTCTCTGATAAGTAGTAAATGATCCTTTACTTTTCTACCTGGAATATCATAGCCTTGTGCTTCCAAGAGAACAGTATCTGCCACTAATGTCAGGTGTTTTGCCAGAATTTTTGTTAGTAATTTAAAATCTGAATTTAATAAACTGATCAGCCTTCAGCTTTTTAATAAAGTTTTGTCCCCTTTCTTATATATGTATGTTAATTTACCCATATTCATGGTCAAAGGAACTTCTTTAGTTTGTACCATAAAATTAAACATAGCCATTAATTCAGTAATTAATTCTCCTCCAATAGTTTTGAGAATTTCATTTGGCAGACCATCAGGTCCCGGGGCTTTGGCCCCTGCCAACATAACAATAGCTTCCTGTACTTCTGACATTTGGATAGGTTGAGATAATTTCATCAATAGGTCTACTTGTATCACCGGAATATCCAAGACAGCAAGATATTTTACACAAGTTTCCCAGTTTACCTCTAAGTAATCATACATTTTTGCAGTATACTGATTCACAATATTTAAAATATTTTCCTTAGTTTTATACTCTATTCTATCTTCCCCTGTTAAAGAATTCATCTCTTTAACCTTTATAACAGCATTATAACTATCAAAGGGGCATACTTCATTTATTTTCTCTTTTACTCCAAACTGTTGTTGGTAGTATAGAGTTTGTGTTTTATGGGCATGATAATGCTTCATTTGTTGCTTTAGTTTGTTAATTTGTGTTGTGAGATTCTGTCCCGTCTCTTGTGTTACTGAAAGTAGTTGTTGTAGCAATTGTCTATGATGTAAGTAATTCAGATATATATATTTTTTAATTTTTCTTTACTTATGTGTTGAAGAGTTTTCTGTAAATCTATTTTTTTGTCTATCCGCCACTGACAAGGGTTATTATGTAAAAGAAATACAGATTTCCTTGCCACTACAAAATGATAAAGCATTTGTAACACATATGCCTCCAATAGTAATGAAATATTCAATTTCCAGAAGCCCGGACCTCTCTTAAAGTCCTCCATGACTCTAGTCTGATACCCACATTGTATGATCAGATAGTCTATTCTGGAAGTTAAGGATTCCTTCTGAAATGTTGAAGTATTTGTTTTGGTAGAATAGAAGTAGAAGTCCCTTAGATTAGCCTTTTCTATAACTTTTGCCAAATAATTAGAATCACAGTATGTTTTAAAGGTTTTTGTCTGTAGGGGCTGTTAAAGTCCCCAGAAAACACCATGTGATATGCTCCATACAAAAAAGGCTGGACCTGATTCAGCAGTTCGCAGTGTTCAGCCTTTGTCTGTGGTGCATACAAATTTACTAAATGAAATTAGATCACCTGTATAAGCACATCAAGAACCTTGACTCTGCCTGGGACAACATCAAATATTTTTAAAAGTTGCAGCTCAGGTAGTTTAAACAAGATTCCTAAAACTGAACAGATTTCCTCCCCAATAGACCAATAAGAGGTCCCAGCAAACCAACCTTTTGAGGCTAACCTTATTTCTTTCAGAGAGTGCAGTCTAACATCTTGCAAAAAATAAATAACAAATGGGAGCCCCAAGAGAAAGGAAAAAAACAATCTTTCTTTTATTATTCCTCTTTATACTATTTATATTAATAGTATAACATGAGAAGAGCACATGCATAGCTAACTAAATTATTTATATTTTCCCCTTCTTGTGTTTTGCCTTTTTAACTTTGCTTTCCTTTTTTTGGAACCTTTCACCATCTCTGGTTTTTCGGTGTCTGTAGTGACCTCAGGCACAGAAGATGCAACTGAAGAGACATCAGAATCCTCTTCTGTGTTTTCATGTTGCAATAAATCAGACTTGTTGGATAGAGGCAGTGAACCTGTTTTCTGATGTGTTTGTGAGACAGAGGCTCGAGTTTTATGTTTAACTGCAGGTACAGTAACATCTAGATCAATCATTGGATTGGGGGACATTAAAGCTCCTACCTGCT
Organism: Neoceratodus forsteri; assembly: GCA_016271365.2. Classification (NCBI taxonomy): domain Eukaryota; kingdom Metazoa; phylum Chordata; order Ceratodontiformes; family Ceratodontidae; genus Neoceratodus; species Neoceratodus forsteri. The sequence continues at coordinate 8,629,753 of CM028129.1, forward strand.
TTAAACCGAGGTTGAGGGTCCCTCCTGACCCATAACTTCTGTGCCCATCTAGGGTGTTTTATTTATTTGGGCCAATTTATTATCTTGGGGTGGTCTTTTAAAATAATATCAGTCAAAGGAGTACCAGTCTGTTGTGTTACTACAGGGTTCAATGGGGGGAAGGGCACCATATTTTCCTTCCTACTCTGAGTTTGCTGTTTGTTAAAGCCCAACTTGTCCTTCTGTGTAAGAGCAATTAACAAGTGCTGTTCTTCCCCATCTCCCTGATCGGGACTACTGTGAGCTGCCAATTTATAATTCGGGAAGGTATGTCCAGGCTCATCACAGAGGTTACATTTGCAGTCATTAGTGCATTGAGACAACAGATGCCCTAGTTCCTCACACACATTGCATAATCTGATCACAGACACTACTCAGATGTGCTACTGAGCCACACTTGTAGCACATCTTTGGCTGTCCTGCATAGAAGAGTATCCATCAGTCTCTACCTAAAAAACATAATTAGGTAAATGCATTACACTAGTTTCTGTGGTTTTTAACAAGATCTTCATCTTCTACCCCCAGTTCAAATATTTTCTGAGTCTAATACAGCAGTTGGTTCTTCGATAATCGTGTATTTTTGCTTTAGCCAGTAGGTGAGATCACTCATATGACACCTTCATTTCGAAAAAGTACCGTGATCACTTTTTGGGCAGGCTTCATCAGTGGTATTGCAATAAACGGAGCCCATAGGGCAGTTTTCTTTAAAGTTGCATACTTTATCCAAAAGCATTCCAAACCATTCTGAGACTTAAAGCTAATGTCAAATATTGTCTCACCAGAAATGTGGATGAGTGCATATATTTCGTTAGAAAAAATGTCATTGATTCCTTTAAGAGATTTCTAGCAACAAACAGCCTGTCTGGTGGTTCAGGCATACCTCCTGTATGCGATAGACAAACTTCATTATGCCTTTTTGCAGGAAAAATGGAAAACTTGAACAAGGAGGAAAAAGAACAAGGTGTTTATTTGTGATATTTAAAGGCCTTTGTGGTGGTGCACTAGAACCAATGGGGTGCCCCCAATGTCATTAGTTGCTGCTTCTGTCTCAGGAGCTGTCTGCTGTTGTGGAAGCTGTAAAATAGGATTTTGAGTAAGTGCCAACTCAGGAGGTACCTCTAAGTCTGTAATTTGTCTATCCTGTGTTTGCCGTACTGTTGTATTGGATAGTATTGGCATTTGTATAGGTGATTTACCGGAGACCCACTGACCTGTACTGTTGTTCTTTTCCTGTCTGGCCCCCTGCAGAGCTTTCTCCACTGACCAGGATGATTCTGGGGCTGTTTCTGAGTTTCCAGCGCATCCTAGGCCAGGCTCTTCACTGCCTGCAATTGCCATTCCTGACTATTTCTGTCCGTGAATGTTGCATTTGTTGTAGCTGCTCTGCTTGCTCTATGGCTCCGCCCAGTCTCCAGAAGAATCCTTTGATGCTACTATGTCATTAGCATCCAGCTGTGTCGATTTGACAAGTCTCTGAGTTTCTTATGGAGCTGCATTTTTTAAACAAAAAGCTCTTCTCTTCAGCCTCAATTTGCTGCAAAATTTCTGTTTCTGCAAGGTTTACATCTCCTGGCTCTCCCTGAATATCCAACACTGTTTCATTACCATCACTGAGGCTCAAAGAGCTATCCTCTGGTAGTCCAGGAAAACAAGTAGATTTAGTAGACTTACAGTCATCTGGTTTTTGTTTTTGATGTGCAACATCTTCTGGATTGTTCTCAGAGTCTCCATCTCATTCTGATGCTTTTTCCATTAATTCAGTGCTCATTTTTTCACCGTCCAGTTCTAGCTCCATCTCCTCCACATCCTCCTCTGCATTCTGTCTTGTAACCATTTTGAAAAGCAGCCTTTGGGGACAGAGTCTCCCCCTACTGCATAGTAGGGGAATTTCCCCAGTGCCCTGGCCAAATTTCCCCACATTCACTAAAAATACTACCAACAGCTTAATCTGGTTCAAGGTCAGCTGGCATTCATCTGTATCCCCCTTCCCTGGGTCATGCCTGAAAATAGGCAGGATTTGTCTAGTGCACTTACTCGGTCAACAACAACAACTAAATAAATAAAATAAATGAATTCAGAAACTGATGAATGCCAGTGCCAATAGGAAGAACATGAGGACCAACCTTGAGGAATTATCATCATTGCAAAGTTTAGGTATCCCAGGAGGGAAGTAAGTTCACATTTTTGTGCAAGAGGATTGGTTCAAGGAGGACTCTAATAAAGCCTGGCCCTGTGGAGTTTATCAGAGGTATGGCTTCCATATAGTGTGAATCCATTAAGATACTGATGAATGATCCTGTGGAGTTTATTGAGAAATAATGGCTGCAATGCAGTCTGAATCCAATGAGATGGGAAGGAATGATCCTGTGGAGGGTACCCGGTTAGATTAGTGCTACATGAATAGTGCCACTCTGCAGAGCACTACTTTGTGTAGCGCTAACATGGACAGCGAGAGGGGATATACAGCATTTTCAGTAAGCACTCTTCTGGTCACTGTCTGTGGTGCTGGAACAGCACAAGAGCACCAGAATCCAGGAGGCTGGCTGAACTGCTCCCATGGCATGGATGACTGGTGCATAGAGCAGCTCAGCCAGCAGCAGGGAAAACCATAGTTCTAATCCTGGTCTCCAACTTTTTTTTTGCACTTGGGACTTACACCTTTATACGTGGGGCCAAGGAAACAGTATTTCATTGCCTCACAAATTTTAACTTTCCCCATGATCCGCTCCTCCCCACAGAGTGAGAATACTTCAGTCTGGGGGGTGCAGGAGGCAGAACCCCTCTGTGTCAGCTGGTGCCCCCACAAAAAAAAAGATGACACTGTATTTGCCTCACGGTTCTTGACCGCAATATTATTGTTGGCGCTATCCTGACCCAGTGTCCCTGGGGTGAGTATCAGGAGGCAATGGAGCTTCCATACAGTCTGAATCCAATAAGATGCTGAGCAATTCAAGGAGTATCACTAGACCTAGGGTTTGCTTGTCAGTAAACGGAACAAATAGGCCTTGGAATGGCTGGACAGGAGCAGTAATGCCAGCCAGGAAGAGAATTTGGCATATGAATCAAGAGAAGTAATCAAGTAGATGACTGAGTGCTGGATGGCAATACACACTGAGTAATGCCCAAAAGAAAAGACATGGAAGCAAACATGCTGAAGCCTCAGGCTACAGTGGAACAAGCATGTATTACAACATGACAGTGGTCCTTCTAAGACATGCCACTGAGACACATGCTAGAGAGATGGATGAACAGGACTCAGCTGAAATGCAGCCATGAAAGCAGCCATTGAGAGCCAGGTGCTAAGGCCAAAGCATCCAGAGACTGTCAAGGCATTGTGGATATGAGTTTAGGGTGCAGAACAGTCATCAGAGAGAAACAATAAACCAATAAGAAATCCATGGGAGAAGAGGAGCAACAGATGGGAGGCCTCTGCCTCATGGCTAACGAAATTTGAAACTGATCCTTTTTCAGTATGGACAGGAAGCTAGGACAGATGCAGATACGGATGAATCATCAGGATGCCCGGAGCTGCAGACAGAAATAATGTGGAAACACCACTGCAGGAGAAGAAGCAGAGGTCTAAGGTATGGAGCAGGATGGCTCTGAGGTGGATGGAGTATAGACATGGATGAGAACTTGGTGAAACAGGAATGGCTGGAGCACTGCTGATGGAGGACATGGCAGCAGGAGCCGATGAGTTAGAGACTGGAGTAGACAGAGCTGGGAAGTGAGCTACAAGTGTTAATATACAGGACAGCAGGTTTGGAAACTGGAAAGGCAAGCAGAGCCAAGAAATCCTGAATTGTATATGATGAACAAGCTGGTGGGGTCCAAGAGCCAGAATAGGATAAGGCTCACAAACTAGAATAAATCACACAAGTCCAGGGTGCAAGCAGGAGTTGAGTACTGGAGAGCCTGCCCATTGGAGGTCGAACACTAGGCAAGAACAGTGCAATCCTCAGTGAAGTAGTTCAAGTCAGAAGCCTGTGGATGGGCTGGAGGATCTGAGGAGTAAGTCTGAGGAGACCTTACAGGACTTTCTTCAGGAATTGGAGACATGAGATCAGGAGACATGGAGGATGCCATGAAGCCAATATGCTGTGCATGTCACTGACAGCCTAGCAGGCAACTCCAAGCAGCTAGGGCTAGGAAGTGAACTGAAGAAAAGGACCATGTACAGGAAACTATAAGCTGATGGGTTAGAGGGTTCCTTTGTCAGACCAGAGACAGCGGACCCGAATCGTGTTCTGAAGGAGCTAAGAACCAAAATAAGGCAGAAGATGAAGTGGATGTTAATGGAAAGAAACAGGCTCTCATCCCCAGTAGACTGAGTGAGCCCACCTTCACTCCAATGCCAGTGCATGAGCTAGGGATGTAGGCTGTTGAACTGCTGATAGAGAATGGATTTGGTAGAGAATGTAGTTGGATGACATGGACTCCCATCCCTGGCAGACAGGACAAGCCCCCCTTCACTCAATACCTCAGAAGGTAGAATTAGGGACAGAGACTGTCAATTTGCTGATATAGACATGCAATTGGTAGAGAATGTAATTGGAAGACATGAACTCCCATCTTTGGCAGACAGGGCAAGCCCCCCTTCACTTGATACCTCAAAAGGCAGAGTTAGGGACAGAGACTAAACACACAGAATCTGGCGTGCTTTTTTTTCTCCTCTTCCTTCCCCCTTTCCTCCTTTTTCTTCTCTGGGATTTACATTTATACATTAGTAGCAGGTTTAGAACTTTAATTGTATTAATATGCATTTGTAAGTGTTGCTGTTTGTGGTTTTCTGTATAAGTAATGTTTTATACTGCACCATTTACTGTATATTATGATGCACAATATGTAGCATAGAGTCATTCACAATTTGGGGATTTGATAAATAATTATTTCTATGATTGCTTGCTTGCTTGAATCATATAATTATGACATAATGAATTTTAAATTGTGTCATAATGTTAATGGTATTTAAATGAAATGTTTGTGCTTTGACTCCCACCCCCCTGATGAAGAGGGATCATTCCCTCAAAGCGCTGGGGTATGTGGAAGCCTGAATAAATTGATGAGCATTTCACTGAACCCTGTGCACAGTGTCACATTTTGCATCCCTTAGGGACAGAGACTGTCAGGCTGCTGGTATGAGCTGAGCAGGTAGACAGCAGCTGGCTGCTGTACATAGAAAATATAAGCAAAGCAAAAAACATACAGGTAAGGGGAGAAATGGAATAAGAACAGGAAGAGGAGGACTAGAAACAGGGAAAAGGAAGACAAACTGTACACTGGTGAATGGGAGGTAACATAGAATGAACTAAAGACATACAGTACACACAGAAGCACTAGGAGGACAAAATATGGGTGTGTATAGCTTGAAGCTGTGCAAGGAGAGGAGATGAGCACAATGCAATGGATCCTGGTGCGTACCTGAGTTAACTAACATGGAACAGAAAGGCAGCGGGACCAATGCACAAATACATCACATTATAGAGCAGCATCAAATGTGTCAGGACTGTGAGAACCACATGACTGAGAAACACAACATGGAGAACACTAGGTAAGGCAGTATGAATGAAGTTAAACTGAGTAGCTATGGTACAGCATCGAAGGTGCAATTGAAACAACTGCTTCTTTTTTTCTTGGGAGGAATTCAATATACTTTATTGTCTACATGAGAAAGTAACATGTCAAAACAAAATACAAACAATGCCTCCCCATCCAACCCACCCAAAAGGTGAAATTAATAAAATATGATCAAACTGTGTACAGTCTGGTACCAGCATTACCAAAGGACCCACTACAAAGGTAAAATAACAGAAATATGAACAAAAAAGAAAGATGCCTACTAAAAAGAAAAAAAGGATTAACTCATACACGTGACAGACTGGGGCCACTCCAGAGCAAACTAAATGATATACGCGGCACGTAGCTTGCTCCTCTTTCTATTATATAATGGAAGTCTATTTTGTGCACTCGCTGTCATTGTTTCTAAGAGAAGGGTAAATGAGAAGAGTTCCTGCAACCATCCTGATAAGTAGTCAAGGTTTGGTCAACAACTGCTTCTGTTTACAAGGCAATGGGTGCAAAACATGCTTAAGCTGAGAAATGAGAGGAGACGAGCAAGGCTATAAATCCAGGGTGTGCTTGACTAGATGACAGCAGGTGGCATAAAAGCATGAGAACAAACATACAATTGAAATTAGCACCAAACAAATCAGGACAGAGTAAACAAACCAATATGAAGTGCAACATGGAGAAATCATGTAGAACAATTAAAAGAAAGTGAAAGGCCATGGTGTACTTACGAAGGTGTGAGTGACAGAGTTGTTTTCATTATATTCCAATGAGCACAAAAATGCACTAGGTGTTTACAAGGTAGAAAGCATAGGTAGTGTAATAAGCAGAGCAGTGCAAGTCCCAGTGACAGTGAGGGTTGCAACCAGTGTAGAATGGTGTGTGTGTAAGGAGAAAGCTTTGACTTTGGGCATGCACAGTAGCGCTACATGAGCACACGCAACCTGGAAGTGCTGGAGTAGTTAGAGCGGTGGCTCTGAGAGGAGCGAGAAAAGCCCAAAAGGAAGACAGTAAATGAAGAAGAAATGAGCACAAGGATGAGATACAGCAAAGAGTGGGGGGGGGCAGAGATGAAAGGACAAAACAGGGAGGAAACAGAGGGAAGGGGCACAAGGAGCAAACAAATGGAGAACTGGAATAGTTGGGAAGAACATGCACAAAGGAGCAACAGAGATAAAAGCAGACAAGGGAGAAAGGTGATACGAAACACAACTGAAGGAAACAGAGAAGGGGAATCTTCGGAAGGAGGGTGACAGGTAGGGAGAAAACAGGAAACACAACAGACAAGGAGCAAGGACGCAGCAGCAGATGCACAAAATATAGAGGAGGCTCAGCCACAGGAGCTATGCAAAAGCCAAGAGTGTTTCACAACACACGAAATGAGAGCTGCTGGGAGAGGCTGGCTTTTATCTGGAATGTTGGAGGAGCTATTCTCCCACATTGAACCTTGTGCATCTGTCCTCTCGTAAGTTTTCTAATCAGAATAACTGTCAAGATAGTTGTATAATTTTTTTATGTGCTCTTAAGCTGGAATGTGATGTTTACTCTCTCTGGCATGATATTTTTCAATGGAAGCGTCCCCCAATTCAACATTCATTTCCTTGTACACACTCTCAATTTTAAATCTGTACCTGCCAGCTGATCTTTTGGGCCCGTATTATCCTTGGTACAGAATGCAGAAATGAATCTGAGAAACATTCATAAAGTATTCAGTAAACTACAACTACTTAGTCTAAATCACATATAGTTTCTTACTTCTAGTAGACGGTTATGCTTTCGTACCCATACTACTTGTAAAGGATTGAGAATGTATTTCTATAATCTTGTAAATGTTTTAAAAAACTCAAATTCAATAAACTTTTTAATGGCAAGTTCTGGATGAGTCCTGTGTTGCTCATATTGTATGGTTAATGTGCTGATGACTGGGACAGAAGTGCACAGGAGATTGGCAAATTTTAGGAGGGAAGCACCAGATGGTGGGCGGAGAGTGGGAGATCGTAGGTCATCTCCCATACCATTGGAGGACCTACCAGACCTTGTGACTACTGCCAGTCAATAGGGCAGCTGTAGTCCCTATATATTACCCATCCAGAACAAATGGTTTGATACCTTTATTGGACCAACAAGGATGTTACAAAAGAACAAATAGCCTTAGCTTTCAGATCAACAAGTCCTTCTTTGGAAGCTTAATGACAGTTATTTAGAAACTCCCATATTACTAACACTTAGGACATGCAGAAAAAACAGAAATAATGCTCATTGGTTTAAAACAGGCCTTTAGAACATAATTAAAATGCCATCAGAGAGCTTGAATATCTCAAGTGTGCTTTCAGCTGAACCTAAATTAAAGGTCAAAGGTTGTCCAGAGATAACAGCAGTCAGACAATTCAACCCACGTATATTATACCATGTATCAATCTAATGAATAACAAGACACTAAGATTCTCTACTCACTAAATTATATGTCAAGTGAAAAAAACCTCCCAAAGACACATATCTCAAAGTAGAGGTAAGAGGTACACCAGTAGAAGCCAACTTCAACTCTGCTCAGAACTCTGTTACTTTGTGAAAACAATTGCATGCCAAAATGTAACATATTAGCTAGTAAAAAGAAAAATAAAGCCCACAAACTACAACAGAAATTATCTTTACATGGCATATAAGATGAAAGTGATGTTTACCCAAAGTGAGTAAGTATATCACACTGATGAAAGTACAACTGGCTGGAGACAGATTGCCAACATACTCTCAACCAGCTATTATATGTTCCAGAAACATTAAGCCCTTAAGTGTTGTACAAGATTTTAAACATGATATCAATTGTCAGTGTATGTGCCAGATACAAAGTAGTACTAGTCACGGATGCCCAAGAAATTGAGACTATGCAGTCTGATATGTACAGATATCAATAATTTGTCAGTGTATAATCGAAATAATACATATATAGAAACAATCTAAGGACTCTAAACGGAAATTCCTAGGAAATAAATCCCCCCCCGGAAAGTAACTACTTAAAATTAAATATATGTACATGAATCCTAATACACTATCAATTGCACCCATCACTACAACAGTTACCCAAAAAGGAATTACCCCTGTCATGAACCCCAAGTAAATGAGACAAAGCGTCCTAATAAGTACAGAATGTAAAAACATAACAGTTTATACTCAAACTACAGAATTAGCAGAAGGAAGGAAATATCCACTATAATGTGAGTCCAGAGTCCTAGCCACTATGACACAATAATGTCATGTACCTGAACATAGGGTTACCTCAATATCACCACAATATTCACATCCACTATACCCACATAACCACCCACCTCAAATACCCATATTAAAAATTCAATGTGCACATTTCTCCCCCCTGCAACACACACAAACATATACACAAACCCACACACATACACCCACACCCATGCACACATTCACACAATACTAATGTGAGAGGCCAACCTGTAGATAACCAGTTAAGAGTGATCGTATAAGAGTCAAAGTCCAAGTCTCACTGAAAACCTAAAATATGTAAGTCCATCCTTTAAAATAAAGGTCCATGTACATTTACATGTAATGTGTCATATATCCGCAGGGAGGACCACAGGTCACACTAGTCACTGTAGGTGGGGTGCAGGGGAAAGGGAGTTAGGAAATACATCATAGAAGGTTGAAGGAGGGGGCTCCCTATCTAGGGTCAGCCTACATTTAAACAGGGCAACAGGTAAGGGGAACTGAAGGTACAATGTAAGGTGTGGAAGGGGAATGCAGCTGATCCCCATCTTAGGTCATCCTATATTTATACTAAGGCAATACGGAGGCAGGAGAGGTTAGGTGAACAGAAAGGACTTGAAGGAACACTGTAAATAGCATCAACTGAGTCACTTACAGAGATAAATAACTAGGGCTAGGACAAGCTGAGAAGGGAGGATGTGGGGAAACAAGAGCTTGTACAGGTGTCAGAATAGTGAAAGGAGAGTGGTAAGCTGTAATGGTTGTGGGTCGGGGGACAGTGTGGAGAACAGGGGGCTGTCGACTGTGCAGGATCCTGGAGTAGCACAAGGCAGAGGTAAGAAGCTCATATGGGAGCTGGGGAGAATGGGTGGGGAGTCAGGGGAGCAGAGCAGTAGAGAAAAGGGCAGATGGGAGGTGCCCAGGGGAACACAGGTGGTAGGCAAGGGAAGAGAGCTGGGAAGATAATCCAGTATCCAGGGATATCTCTTCCTCAGAGAACCAGGGAGCTCAGATTGGAGGAATGGCAGGTGATAGGAAAAAGAGGTAGAAGGGTACGATGAACAGCAGAAGCAGGAATGGGAGGGACTGTGAGAGGAAGAACAGGGACAGGAACTGATGATGTGGTGCCCTTAATGAACAGGTATGCACCACTGTGTGGTATCAGGGAGGGGGAATCAGGTGGTAGGGTGCAAGGTTGGGATAAACCAGAGTCAAGGGTGGGTGCAAGGTTGGGATAAACCAGAGTCAAGGGAGGGTGCAAGGTTGGGATAAACCAGAGTCAAGGGTAGGAGGTAAGGGGTGGAGGAAAGGAGGGGACTAGTCCTGGACTGCAGGGAAGAAGAAAAGATGCAGTCAAGGTGGAGCATAGGATAGGGGTAGGGAAGGAACAGAGTAAAAAAGGGGGAGGGAAAAGAGGTAGCAAGCAATGCTTACCAGGGAAGAAGGGGCTTAGAGAGGAATGGTGAAGCAGATATGGGGCAAGTAATGGAGGTGGTAGAAAGTTAACCAGGGCAGAGAGGACACAGCTGAGTGGGGGAACAGCTGGTATCTTATGAGAGGAAGGGAAGATGGAAAACACAGTAGCAGTGGATGGTAGGGTGGTAATCATTTGGGACTCCATAATTAAGGGTATTCACTGGGGAAGGAAGGCAGACCCAAAAGCAAGGTGTAGGGTCGTTTGTATGCCAGAGATGGCAGTGGGGAAGTTAGGACCCTCAATCAGGGAAACTGTAAAGTAGATTGTAGGAAAACCTAACTTAGTCATCCAACTGGAACCAACAATATAGCAGGGTAGGAGGTGGAGGTAGTGAAAGGTAGGTTAAGGAGTTAGCAAAGACCTGCAGGGATGTAAACGTTCTCTGGATTTTTCAGAGGTGACACTAGTTTCCAGAGCCAGCATGGTCAGGAAGAAAAGGATAGACAACTTCAATAACTGGCTAAGAAACTAGTGCAGGGAAGAAGGGTTCACCTGTATTAGGGGCTGGGGGGAACCTGGTTGAATAAAACACTATATTCATCAGATAGGCTACACCTCAGTAAAGAAGCCTCAAAGATACTCAGGGACAAACTCTGGGAGTACATAGCCAACTAGCTAAATTTAAACTACTGGGTAGGGGGCATCTGCCCAGCAGGCTTAAAGATTCTAGGAGGAGGTGGTCGGCAGACCTTCTCCAATATTGGTAGAAGTAGTCTAGAGGGCAGATGAGGAGGGGAAATGGAAAAATTGGTAATGGGGTTGGGGAGTACAGGATAGAGAAATGTTAGGAAAAGAACAGAAGGAAGGAAGGTAACAAGGCACAGTGTCGAGGAGGAGGGTGGGGTCACTGAATGCTCAAAGTCTTGAAACAAGATGGAAGACCAGCAGGCACTATTATCTGAGGAAGTGGACATAGCAGCAATAACAGAGAATTGGGCCACACACAATGACTCAGTCCCTGGATGCAAACTATATAGGAGAGACAGGACTATAGGCAAAGACAGGTAGGCAATTTATAGATGGGCTGGTATAACATGCATGAGGAAGGAGTCAGTAAGGGGTGGAAACACAGTGGATTCAGTTACAGTTCAATAGAAGGAGAAAGGTGAGGTTGGGGTGGTCTACAGACAACCCAACCAAGAAGAAGGAATGGGACAGGAGCTAAGTTCGTTATTGTTGGAAGCTGCAAGGAAGGGTGAGGGTGGTAGTGGTGGGGGACTTTAACCTTCCCAAGGTGGACTGAGTATGCCATCCACATCCTGTGCCAGGAGTCAGGGATCATAGAAGCATTACAGAGTGAGTTCCTGAGTCAGGGCATCATGAGCCCACCAGCAAGGGGAATCCTTGATCTGGTGCTCACAAATAGGGAGCATGTACAAGAAATAATTTTTGTTTGTTTGTTTTAACCAGGAGAGACACACTAAGCTGAAGCTTGTTTACAGGTGCAACCTGGGAGCACAAGGAAGTTAAGTGACTTGCTCAGGATCACACAGTATGCAAGTGGGGGCTGTGGAATTCAAACCCAGGTCACCAGATTTGCAGTACAGAGCCTTAGCCCATTGCACTATACTAGGAGCCCCTAGATGGTAGTGACCATAGCACAGTATGGTTCAGGTTGGATATGGGCAGGGAAAGCATTCCCACTAAGACCAAAATCCTGGATTTCAAGAGGGCAGACTTCAACAGGATGGACAAGGTGCTAAAGAGGCACCTGGTGGGCATCAGACTAGATATGGAATGGACCAGAAATGGTCCATCATCAAAGAAGATGCCACAGTGGAGTATATTAGGCTCAAGGGGGAGAACTCAAGGGCAAAGCATCCAGCTAGTTCAGCTCTGAGGTTGCTCATGTGGTGAGGGGCAAGAGGTCAGCCTACAAGAGATACAGAAAGACCAACAGACAGGTGGATAGGGAACACCACCTAAGGTTGGCCAAGGTGGCAAGCAAGATAGTGCAGCAGACTGAGGCACAAAAAAAATGCAGATAGCTGAGAGAATCATAAAGAGGAAAAATGCCTTATTTCACTACATAAACAAAAAAGAGACAAGAAGGACAAGATAGTTAGGCTTAAGAAAGGGGAAGAATAGGTGGAAGAAAATGGGGGGAAAGGCTATTTTGCCAAATGAGTACTTCTGCTCCATCTTCAGCAGGGAAAAAGATGGACCGGCACCTACAGAGGGGGAGAAGGGGAGTGGGGGGAGCATGGATGTGGTGATAGAAGAGGAAAGAGTGAGGGAGGGGATCCTAGCACTGAAGGTGGACAGATCTCTAGGCCCGGATGGCGTACACTGAATGGTACTGAGGGAGCTGGCAGGGGAGATGACAAGGCTGCTGGCAGGCCCTTTCATTAGTTCCTGGAGACAGGTATGGTACTGTAGGATTGGAGAATGGCACATGTGGTTCTCCTCCATAACAGCGGTCCTAGGGATGACCTGGGGAATTACAGATTGGTCTCTGACCTCAATGTTGTGCAAGTGGATGGAGACCATACTTAAGAAATAGTTGGTAGGATATCTAGAGGAGAATGGTCTCCAGAATGAGTGGCAGCATGGTTTGTGGAGGGAGATAATGTCAATCGAATCTAATTGACTTCTTTGACTGGGTCACTAAGGCAGTAAACAGGGACTAGGTGGTGCACATCCATTATATGGACTTCAGCAAGGCCTTTGACTCTGTGCCCCACAAGAGGTTGATCAGGAAGTTGGCAGATCTTAGGGTTAGGAGAGATGATCAGGTGTGTAGAAAGCTAGCTGAGGGACAGGACCTCGAGGGTAGTAGTGGTGGGAGACTTATCTATCACCAGGTAAGTTCCCAGTGGGGTCCCGCAGGGCTTGGTGCTGGGACCAGTGTTGTTCAATGTTTTCATCAACATCATTGGGGACGGCACTAAGGGCAAAATGTGCCTATTTGCAGATGATACAAAACTCTATGTGAGGTTGGACACAGTGGATAGGATACAAGACCTGTAGGAAGGCTGAGAAAACTTGAGAGGTGGTCTGGGATTGGGCAGCTTGGCATCAATGCCAAGAAATGCAAAGTTATGTACACTGGGTCAGGAATCCAAGGATCGAGTACTACTGGGGAGGTAGGAACACCTTTGTTACAGCCACATCCAAGAGCATGGCCATTCTTGATGCCCTTCAGGTGGCATGCCTCAGACAGCTAGTTTTGGAACCCACTCAGAAGGGAGCAATCTTAGACCTCATACTCTCAAATGGGGACAGAGAGAGGATCTCAGATCTAGAAGTGGGTAGCCATCTGGGAACAAGTGACCACCAAACAGTGTGGTTCACTATAAACTCAGCTACAGAGTCAAGCCATACAAAAGTTAGGGTACTGGACTTCAGGGGGGCTGATTTTGTTAAAATGGGGAGTGCCTTAGAAAAGCACTAGCAAACAGGCTAGAAGGAGGGGAGAAGCAACATTGGGGAAACATCAAAACTGCTATCACATAGGCAACAAGCCTTTGTGTGAAGCAAATAAACAAATCAAAATGAAAGAAAAAAACACTATGGCTATCAAAACAAGTGACACAGAAGGTTAGGGAGAAAAAGATAGCATTCAGGAAGCATAAGGAAACACAGAAGAAGCAGGACAGAAAACTATACCAGTTAAAGCAGAAGGAAGAGGGGAAGGCAGTCAGAATAGCAAAGTCTCAAACCGAGGAAATGATAGCCAACTCAGTTAAGAAGGGAGATAAAGCCTTTCATAGGTACATTAGGGAGTGAAGAAAGACAAAGGGAGGGTACTGAGGCTGAATAAAGAGGAGGGTGGGTGAGCAGAGAGGAACAGTGAAAAAGCACGGAGACTGAATAAATACTTCTGCTCAGTATTCACAAAAGAAGAGAAGGAGGTACCTAATCCAGTCAAAAGAAGTACTCTGGATAGGGGGGTCGAAATAAGTCCTTTCACAGATGAAAGGGTTCTGAAAGAACTCTTAAAACTGAAGGTGGACAAAGCAATGGGGCCTGATCGGATTCACCCCAGCATCTAAAAGAATTAAGGGGAGAACTAGTGACACCACTGACTACACTTTTTAACAAATCATGCGAGGATGCTGTGGTACCCAAGGACTGGAGGAGGGCAGATGTGATTCCCCTTCACAAAAGTGGGAGCAAGACAGAGGCAGGAAACTACAGACCTGTCAGTTTGATCTCAGTGGTAGGGAATGATGGAATTACTTGTGAAGGAAAGAATTGCTGAGTACCTAGAGGCAAATGGGGCACAGGACCCAAGGTAGCATGGATTCACAGCAGGAAGGTCATGACAGACAAATCTAATTGATTTCTTTGACTGGGTGACCAAAGTAGTAGACCAGGGAGGGGCTGTGGACATTGCCTACCTAGACTTTAGCAAGCCATTTGACACAGTCCCACTGAAAAGATTAATAAACTAATTAGCCAGCCAGGGAGTGGGTCCCAGGGTAAAACATTGGCTGTACAACAGGGTAATAGAAGAAGAATCAGCATTTATATAGCACTTTCATACATCCAAAGCACTTTACAAGCAATGCTAGACTGGTAGTGAAGTGACTGAATGTGTGGTGGCACACATATCACCCACACAGCCTGGATAATTGCATGAACCGGTTTATGAGAAGGGGAATGTTGACTAGGACACCGGGAATGCTCCCTATTCTTTGCAAAGAGTGCCTTGGGTTCTTTTACTTCCACCTGGACAACACCAGGATGGGCAGAAGGGACCTCAGTTTAATGTCTCATCCAAAGGACAGCACACCCCAGCAGTACAGCACCCCCCAATACTGCACTCAGATGCCAGCAATTTTTAGGTGCAAGTCCAATCCCGGTGTGGGATGAGAACCCACAACCTTCTGGTCCAGAGGCGGATGTGCTACCAACTGAGCCACACTGACACACAACAAATGGAGTCCACAGTGAAGTAAGAGGGGTTACTAGTGGGGTACTGCAGGGTTCAGTACTGGGTCTGGTCCTTTTTAATGTCTTTATAAGTGACATTGCAGAGAGACTGGAAGGAAAAGTATGTCTCTTTGCAGACAACACAAAGATCTGCCACAGGGTTGCTACACAAGGTGGGGTGAAAAGGATGAGATGGGACTTGGCAGGTTGGAGGAATGGTCAAATGTATGACAGCTTAGAATTAATGCAAAGAAGTGCAAAGTAATGCACCTGGGAAACAAAAACCCATTGGAAGAGTACACCATGGGAGGTGAGATGTTGACAACAAAAATGGAATGGGACCTGGAGGCAGTTATATCAGATGACCTAAAGATGGGAACTCAATGTGAGAAGGTAGTATGGAGGGCTGGGGGATACTGGGATGCACAGGGAGAGGCATCACCAGTAGAAAACAAGAAGTTGTTATCCCTCCGTACAGACTGTTGGTGAGACCCTATCTGGAGTAATGTGTGCAGTTCTGGAGACCCCATCTCTGTAAAGATATAGACAGGGTGGAGGCTGTCCAGAGGAGGACAACCAAAACAGTGCAGTGTCTGCACCAGAAGACATGCAAGGAGAGACTAATGCAGCTTAATATGTATACCCTTGAGGAAAGGAGGGCGAGGGGGGACATGAAGAAACGTTTAAGTATCTTAAGGGAATTAACAAAGTACAAGATGGTAGCATCTTTCAGAAAAAGAGATGTGCAAGAACAAGGGGACATAATTTGAAGATAGAGGGGGTATGGCTCGGAGGTAATGTGAGGAAGTATTTTTTCATGGAGAGGGTTGTGGATGCATGGAACAGCCTTCTGAGGTGGTCGTAGAGTCAAAAACAGTGGGGGAATTCAAGAATAATGGGACAGAAATAAGACAATTCTAGTGGGGTAGGATTAAGTAGGCTGTTGGCTAACTAGGATCTGCAGCTTATTCATTAGGTAGGAAAATGGGCAGACTAGGTGGGCCAAGCAGTCTTTATCTGCCAACAGATTCTATGTTTCTATGGGTAGGGGGGTCCAAGTAGCAGCAACAGAGGAGGGGAGGGATCTGGAAGTGATGATCACTAGTGACCTGATGCACTGCATGCAGTCCAAAAAAATCACCAGCAAGGGCAAACAAGATGCTGGGATGTATAGCAGAGGAATCAGCAGTGGGTGGTCGGAAGTTATACTGTAGTTGTACAGGTCATTGGTGAGGCCACATCTAGAGTATGCAATAAGATACTGATGTCAGCATGGGGTCATAATGTCACAAGACGTTATGTTGCATGGCAAAATCATGCTGCCAATACACTGACAATACACTGCCAATACAGCACGATTTCTGCCATGAAGCATAAGTCTTTTTTTGTTTGTGGCAGGGGTCCGCCCACCACATACCCCCCATTATGGGAGGCTGCACCCCCCCGAACCACCCCCACTAAAGATTCTTAACTCTGGGGGGATAACTCAAGGAACACACAATGCTTAAAAAAATAAAAGTTTCTAGGTTCGGGAATCAAACCCGGTCCCAGACACAGTGCCTGGGTTCTTACTGCTGTGGCTTAGTCCAGTGAGCCACAGCAGCTGCTCTACAGAGCTCACTCCCAGCAGAGGTCTTATCTTCTGCCTGGGAAAGTGTGAATGGTGCAATACCGCTTACAGCAGTATATGCAGTATTGCACCATTCGCTCACAGGTACAGCGTTGTACCGATTTAGCCATAATATCATACGCTATTATGCGTGCGACATTATGACCAGGTAGGACTGGTGTCCACACCTTAAGAAACACATCAACCTGCTGGAACTAGTCCACAGGAGGGTAGCTAAGATGATTGTGGATCAGCAGGGTAAAACAAATGAAAAGAAATCGAGGGCCCTGAATATGTACTCCCTGTAGAAGAGGAGGGGGAGATGGGATATGATAGAGACCTTCAAATACTTGAAAGGGATAAACAGGGTGGATAAAGAGGGTTTCTTCAAACAGTGGCAGCTGAATCATGAAGGGACACAGTCTAAAGCTGGAAGTGGGGAGGTTTAGGAGAGAGAGGTTAGGAGGCACTTCTTCACAGAGAGGGTAGTGGCTAGTTGGAATGTGTTGCTGGAGGAAGTGGTCTTGATGAAGTCAATCGGCAGCTTCAGAGAGACTGGGATACTCACAAAGGGAAAATAGGGGTGGTAACTGGTTAAAACAGCGTTTCAAGAATAGCACTGTCAAACAACACTTCATAAACTGCATTTGTCTTGACAGCGACAGCAATAGAATAATGAAAGTCACTTACCACTACCCTGTAGCTGTTTAAGCAGATGGGAAGGAGTCTAGTAGCTGGAAGCGAGGTGCTTGAGACACTCCCATGGTGGAGAGGCTAAGCATTAGCTCCCAGAGCAGAGAGACCCAGAGATCTGGGCTTTGTATCCAGTCCCTTGATTTGGAGAGTTTTCCTTTGTCTGTGTTTTCCATCCCTTCAAATGTTTTTTTCCTGGATTGTTGTGTTGCCTGATTCCCCACCACACTCTCCCCATCCTGAGTTCTGCCCCACTGGAGCTGATTATATAAATACTGGGGTGGGGAAGCCCATATCTGAATCCCCACAAAACCCAAATTTCATTTTGTTCCTTCACTGTGGTAGTGCCCTCTGTATGTTTTGGACTGCTACCATCGGCACTATTGTAACAAGCATTTGTCAATGCTGAACGTTAGCTTGCAGGTATTTGCAGTGGTGTTTGGCATGTATGGTGCTTTACCCTAATGCCTGTGCGATTGCTGGTATTTGCACAATAAATTGTCAGCATGACCTTTTTGTTACCCCCATTGTGTGCTACATGGGCGGAAACACGTTTTGGGAAGGATGTGAAAAGTGACAGCTGTTCTGCTCATAAGGAAGTGTGGTAAAATGCCAATGTAGAAAATCTGGAGTGGAAATATTGAAAATTCGCAAAGCTAGGAGCGTGCGTGGGAACTGTGCAATGCACGCTAGTAAAACAGTCATTGTTAGGAATTTTTTCAGCAAATTGTCAACACTGGCATTTTAAAACCTCTGCTAATGAACAGTGTCACTGTGATTGTCTTATTGTGTGCCATACATTGATTTTCACACCGACTGCGCCATTGTGCACTACATGGGCGGAAACACGTTTTGGGCAGGATGTGAAAAATGACAGCTGTACTGCTCATGAGGAGGTGTGGTGAAATGCCAATGTTGAAAATCTGGAGTGGAAATATTGAAAATTCGCAAACCTACGAGCGTGCGTAGGAACTGTGCAACGCATGCTCGTAAAACAGTCATTTTTAGGAATTTTTTCACCAAATTTTCAACATAGCCATTTTAAGACGTCTGCTCATGAACAGTGTCACTGTGATTTTCTTAATGTGTTCCATACATTGATTTCACACACTGACTGCACCATTGTGCGCTACATGGGCGGAAACATGTTTTGGGTGAGATGTGAAAAATTACAGCTGTACAACTCATAAGAAGGTGTGATAAAATGGCAATGTTGAAAATCTGAAGTGAAAATATTGAAAATTCACGAACTTACGAGCCTGAGTAGGAACTGCGCAATACGCTCGTAAAACAGTCATTTTTTGGAATTTTTGCACCAAAGTTTCAACATACGGGTTTTAGGACCTTCTCATGAATGATGTCACTATCATGGTATTATTTGAGCTTGAAGGGTGATTTTGACGTAAAGTGCCTGCAAAATCACCCTTGGGCCTGAATAACACCATGACAGTGACATCATTCATGAGAAGGGGTCCCAAAAACCCCATGTTGAAAGTTTGGTGCAAAAATTCTAAAAATGACTGAGATATGCATTAAAGCTGAAACCCCCCTATCTAGCTCATTATACAGCTTACCGGCATTTCCTCAGTTCGTGGTCACCTTTGAAGAGTGCAGACGTAATCCTGGTCCACTGAAGATCGTTGCACCAGAGTCCAGAGGTAAGTATGGGGTGAGGGGTGTGGGGAGGCTGGGTGCACAGTGGGTGGGTGTGGGTTGTGGGGGGGCTGGGAGATGCACTGTAGAACTGTTTTATTTTACAGATTTTAACAAAAAAGGACTACATGGGACATTGCCACGCTGGGGTGGGCTCCCAGCATCGCAGAAGATGGCTGAAGGCGAGGAGCTGATGGGGATTGGGCACCCTGTTGGCAAAGCAGCGGGGGCTGAGGAGCCGACGGGAGATTGGGCACCCCTATGAGGCAAAGAAAGGAATGTTTTGCCACTGGGGTGGGCTCCCAGCAGGGCAGCAGGATGGCTTGGGGGCCGTGAGCCAACGGGGGAATCTGGGCACCCCATCAGTAAACAACGTTTGCCATGCTGGGGTGGGCCCCCAGCATGGCACCAAAGCTTTGGGGGGGCAGCATGATGCGCGCGGGGGGGAGCACGTGATGCGACGGGGGACGGCGAGAGGGCGGTGCTCAGTATGGCAGCGGTGCTTTCCTTTGAAGCAGAGGAACACCACTGTCATACAGAGCTCCTGCACCCATTGGTGCAGGACCACCACGCCTGCTCAATGGAGCAGTGCACTGCATGGGAGAGGCACACCTCCAAGTGTGCTACTCTCCCAAAACGTTCCTTGCGCATGTGCACAAGTAGAATGTAAAAATGAAATTTTGCTTGGGGACTGTTTTTATTGTGCAACATTTTATTACATGGTTCTTGACTGCACTGTAATTGAATGCTGCATTTTGGCCTAGTGCCAGTATGGAGCATGGGAGAGCAGATGGAGAGGAAGGGAGGGAGGACCAGGGAGTGGGAGGGGCAAGATCAGTAGCATAAGATGAGGACCCTGCAGTATGAACAGACTGGATAGACTTGAAGGCTTTCTTCTGCTGGGTTCTTTGCATGTTCGTATGGTAAACAAAAATAAAATTAAATGCACTGAAGCAAGACTTACCCTTGAAGGGAACAGGCAACAAAACCAATCCCAAAGAAATACCAAATTCAGCAGCATACTGTAGATTAGTACTGCAAAGCATCATGGGAAAATGCATGGTAATATGCATACACTTCCCATGATGCTTTTCATTAGTGGGATATGTAGTTACATACTAAAGCACACCAATTTCTGTTTTATTCACTGTAAATTAATGGCCTTGTTGTGGAGTACATGTACATAAGAAGAAGTCAGCTCTGTGGCTTTTTACTAATGGATTTCACTCATTTTAACTTGATCTGCCTAGTACAGATGCTTTGACGGACACTGTAATAAAAACAGGGTTTATGGTGAACCTGCCTGCTCCCATGTATTTGTCTACTCTGACACACTTTGTTCCTCGGAGCTGCTTACTCACACAGTGGGACCCTACCATTAGGCACCTGCAACCTGAGGCACTGTGTATGGCAGTTAGCGGACACCATATATTTATTTATTGAAATGTGTTGACTGGGTAGGCCCACTGAAACAACAGGGTCCCTTTTTCAGGGGCAACCCAGAATTAATTACATTTAATAAAGACATCAAAAGCATACAGGAGACAAAGGCAGAGCATTAATTACATTGAATAAATGCATCAAAAACATACAGGAGACAACATCAGAACAAGCAACAGTAGAGGTACTCAGTTATACAAAGTTAGTAAACAAGGTTAGCAACCACAAATCAATTTCAGCAGCAAGACATATAAGTTTCAGTTGCAAAGTATTTTCAGGCTGCTTGACATAGCCAGCATACTTCTCATTTACAGTACAAAGTTAGAAGGAAGCTGGAAACTTTCTCAGCGAACTATGGATGATTTCTGTGTGTTCCTTGACCCATTCTGGCTTGCACAAGGATATCCCCATAGTGACTGCATATACAGTATAGAGGATGTGGCATGGGTGGTGTTCAATGAACCCATTTACTTGTAAGAGTGACTGAATGAACTCAGGGAACTGCACAAGTGCTGAAGGCAGGCACAAGTGAGGCCCTGAGTTCATTCAGACATGAATACAAATAAATGGGTCATTTCAACCTCATCCATGCCGTATGCATTGTATACCATTTAGGTTTCAATGTGTCTGGCTCATTTTTAATGTTTTAGTTGGCTTTAATTTACTAATTTTTCACATTTGTATTAAGGTTTTGATTAGTCTGTTGGTGGTATGCTGCTGTTTTGAATCACAGAGTGGTTTGCATTAGGAAAAGTTGAGTTTGCTTGATTAGCTGAAGTGCTGGATGTTGAGTTTGCTTGATTGGCTGAGGTGCTGGATGTTGAGTTTGCTTGATTGGCTGAGGTGCTGGAAGTTGAGTTTGCTTGATTGGTTGAGGTGCAAGATTATGTGGATGATAACTGGTGGATGTGGAATGAATGGGTGAGTCCTGTGACTGGTGTAGAATTGACTGGGTCATTCTTATTGGCAGGAGTACCATTCACTCAATGCGCATGCACTAGTTCATTGTATGTGGATGGGGAATAGTGAAGTTAGGGCTGAAATGCCAAGGAAGAGGTCTCATAAGAGCATCGAACTGTCCTGAGGATGTGGCAGCATTTGGTAAGCAGAGATGTGGTGAGTCATGACAGGAAGAGTCTGACATCAGGAGGAAGCAGAGGTTTGGTGAGCCATGGCAGGAAGAATCTGGTATGCCAGGCAAACCGATCCCTTCGTCCTCATATAGTTTATATAATGTTCATAGTACCCTTTGTATTGTGGTAGATTTTGACCTGTTTCTTTTCCTCCTAGGAGATCTAGGATGATTAAACTGATGTACTGTATTGTAGATATGTTGTGATATCCAGATTTTGGGCTTCTTGGCCCTTTGTTGGTGCACCCTGGGAATAGGGAGGGGTGGGGTGGGAGGGGAGTTCTTTGATTCTTTTGAAATCTTGGTTGTATGATATGCATATTGTCTTTCTCCGTCTAAGTAATTACTGATATGCTATGTATCTGTTTCGGGGGGAAGGGGGTGGGTTTAGTTTATTGTATTTTATTTTATTTTATTTTACTTTACCTTATTTTATTTTGTCTTGTTTTGTTTTGTTGCTTTGTTTGATTGTATGTTGGAAACTAATAAACTTAAATTTCAAAAAAAAGGAAGAATCTGGTATCAGGAGGAAATGGTATAATTTGGGAAGCAGGTCTGATGTTTTAGTAAGTCAGGTACTGGGGATTTTTTTACTAAATGTGTATTTTAGTACCGACTGCTTTTTCTCCATTCAGTTAGCTGACACTGCAGGCAGATAGAGATCACTTTAATGTTTAGTGGGCATTCTCTGAAACATTAACTTAGAGGGAAACCCTTGAGCCATACTCTACGTTATTACAATAAAAGGTTTATTTTAACGGAAAGTGCATTATTATCGGAATGCTTTTTATAGCACTGGCAGTGAAAACACTTTCACTTTCTGCATACAGCAATCTGTGGAGTGGAGAATCAAGTACACACTGCTCCATGGAGCACTAGGGAGAAACAGAAGTACACACTGCTCCATGGAGCACTACGGAGAAACAAGTACACATTGTTCCATGGAGCACTAGGGAGAAACAGAAGTACACACTGCTCCATGGAGCACTAGGGAGAAACAGAAGTGCACACTGCTCCATGGAGCACTAGGGAGAAACAGAAGTGCACACTGCTCCATGGAGCACTAGGGAGAAACAGAAGTGCACACTGCTCCATGGAGCACTAGGGAGAAACAGAAGTGCACACTGCTCCATGGAGCACTAGGAGAAACAGAAGTACACACTGCTCCATGGAGCACTAGGGAGAAACAGAAGTGCACACTGCTCCATGGAGCACTAGGGAGAAACAGAAGTACACACTGCTCCATGGAGCACTAGGGAGAAACAGAAGTATAAATTACTCCATGGAGCACTAGGGAGAAACAGAAGTACACACTGCTCCATGGAGCACTAGGGAGAAACAGAAGTGCACACTGCTCCATGGAGCACTAGGGAGAAACAGAAGTACACACTGTTCCACGGAGCACTAGGGAGAAACAGAAGTATAAACTATTATATGGAGCACTACTAAAACAAACAAAAAAAAAGCATTTAAACTGTTTTCATCATTTCTAGAACTTCATATTTATTGGAAGCTATCTCACATATACTGCACCAAATTATATGATTTTTCATAGCTTGATCAAGATGGCATGCACACAGGGGAGGGTACTGCAGTTGTTTACTGGGTGTTGATTTGTGTAGCAATACTGATTACATTATATTTTGCAGTTAGACTGCATATATTTACTTTTTTCTGTTTGTTGTTTTTGATTGAAATGTTGGTATTGGTCAGGTGGGGGTTGGCAACCTACAATGAAATTCAAAATGATTATGGAATGTCCTTTCAGTGATGTTCTGCTGTTCTACTATTCTGAGAATGTAGATCCAGCAGCATGTGTCTGTTTGTGACATAAGCAAGTAAAAATAACTGGAGTTATTGATCAAGTGTGAGACGAACACATTTATTTTTCACTTGGGTCAGCTTGTTAGTAAAATATCACATTTATTTAAATTCTCACATTGACACCTACTGTACATAGCATACAATGACTTATAACTTGCATACAATGACTTATATTAAGTACCAGGTTAATTCCTTTTTGCTTACTATAAAATCTTTCCCTTTTTGCTTTTATATCTTACCCTTCCTTTTCTCATGTGTTTTTTTTTTCCTTTTCATTTTGGTTTTCTCTGTTGTTTGTTTTTCCAGCCTTTCTTTTTTGGGGAAGGAGCCAGCTCTTTATTGATGTTATTCCATAGTTTTATAAGATTTGTAACTTGGCATTACGGTATAAATGACATGGGCTATTGTTCGCTTATATGGCATTACGGTATAAATGACATGGGCTATTGTTCGCTTATACGGCATTACGTATAAATGATATGGGCTATTGTCTGCTTATACGGCATTACGGCATAAATGATATGGGCTATTGTTCTTCTTATACGGCATTACGGCATAAATGATATGGGCTATTGTTCGCTTATATGGCATTACGTATAAATGATATGGGCTATTGTTCGCTTATATGGCATTACGGTATAAATGACATGGGCTATTGTTCGCTTATATGGCATTACGGTATAAATGACATGGGCTATTGTTCGCTTATACGGCATTACGGTATAAATGATATGGGCTATTGTTCTGCTTATACGGCATTACGCATAAATGATATGGGCTATTGTCTGCTTATACGGCATTACGGCATAAATGATATGGGCTATTGTCTGCTTATACGGCATTACGGTATAAATGATATGGGCTATTGTTCGCTTATACGGCATTACGGTATAAATGACATGGGCTATTGTTCGTTATACGGCATTACGGCATAAATGATATGGGCTATTGTTCGCTTATACGGCATTACGGTATAAATGATATGGGCTATTGTTCGCTTATGGCATTACGGCATAAATGATATGGGCTATTGTTCGCTTATACGGCATTACGGCATAAATGACATGGGCTATTGTTCGCTTATACGGCATTACGGCATAAATGACATGGGCTATTGTTCGCTTATACGGCATTACGGTATAAATGATATGGGCTATTGTTCGCTTATACGGCATTACGGTATAAATGATATGGGCTATTGTTCGCTTATACGGCATTACGGTATAAATGATATGGGCTATTGTTCGCTTATACGGCATTACGTATAAATGATATGGGCTATTGTTCGTTATATGGCATTACGGTATAAATGACATGGGCTATTGTTCGTTATATGGCATTACGGTATAAATGATATGGGCTATTGTTCGCTTATACGGCATTACGGTAAATGATATGGGCTATTGTTCGCTTATACGGCATTACGTATAAATGATATGGGCTATTGTTCGCTTATATGGCATTACGGTATAAATGATATGGGCTATTGTTCGCTTATACGGCATTACGGTATAAATGATATGGGCTATTGTTCTGCTTATACGGCATTACGGATAAAATGACATGGGCTATTGTTCTTTATACGGCATTACGGCATAAATGATATGGGCTATTGTTCGCTTATACGGCATTACGGCATAAATGACATGGGCTATTGTTCGCTTATACGGCATTACGCATAAATGACATGGGCTATTGTTCGCTTATACGGCATTACGTCATAAATGATATGGGCTATTGTTCGCTTTATACGGCATTACGGCATAAATGATATGGGCTATTGTTCGCTTATACGGCATTACGGCATAAATGATATGGGCTATTGTCTGCTTATACGGCATTACGGCATAAATGATATGGGCTATTGTTCGCTTATATGGCATTACGGTATAAATGATATGGGCTATTGTTCGCTTATACGGCATTACGGTATAAATGATATGGGCTATTGTCTGCTTATACGGCATTACGGTAAATGACATGGGCTATTGTCTGCTTATACGGCATTACGGTATAAATGATATGGGCTATTGTTCGCTTATACGGCATTACGTATAAATGACATGGGCTATTGTTCGTTTATACGGCATTACGTATAAATGATATGGGCTATTGTTCGCTTATATGCATTACGGTATAAAATGACATGGGCTATTGTTCGCTTATATGGCATTACGTATAAATGATATGGGCTATTGTTCGCTTATATGGCATTACGGTATAAATGATATGGGCTATTGTTCGCTTATACGGCATTACGGTATAAATGACATGGGCTATTGTTCGCTTATACGGCATTACGGCATAAATGATATGGGCTATTGTTCGCTTATACGGCATTACGGCATAAATGATATGGGCTATTGTCTGCTTATACGGCATTACGCATAAATGGGCTATTGTCGCTTATACGGCATTACGGCATAAATGATATGGGCTATTGTTCGCTTATACGGCATTACGGTATAAATGACATGGGCTATTGTTCGCTTATACGGCATTACGGCATAAATGATATGGGCTATTGTTCGCTTATACGGCATTACGGTATAAATGATATGGGCTATTGTTCGCTTATATCGGCATTACGGTATAAATGATATGGGCTATTGTTCGCTTATACGCATTACGGTATAAATGATATGGGCTATTGTTCGCTTATACGGCATTACGGTATAAATGACATGGGCTATTGTTCTGCTATACGGCATTACGGCATAAATGATATGGGCTATTGTTCGCTTATACGGCATTACGGCATAAATGAATGGGCTATTGTTCGCTTATATGGCATTACGGTATAAATGATATGGGCTATTGTTCGCTTATACGGCATTACGGTATAAATGATATGGGCTATTGTTCGCTTATACGGCATTACGGATAAATGACATGGGCTATTGTTCGCTTATACGGCATTACGGCATAAATGATATGGGCTATTGTTCGTTTATACGCATTACGGCATAAATGACATGGGCTATTGTTCGCTTATACGGCATTACGGTATAAATGACATGGGCTATTGTTCGCTTATACGGCATTACGGTATAAATGATATGGGCTATTGTTCGCTGATACGGCATTACGGGATAAATGATATGGGCTATTGTTCGCTTATACGGCATTACGGTATAAATGATATGGGCTATTGTTCGCTTATAGGCATTACGGTATAAATGATATGGGCTATTGTTCGCTTATACGGCATTACGGATAAATGATATGGGCTATTGTTCGCTTATACGGCATTACGGTATAAATGACATGGGCTATTGTTCGCTTATACGGCATTACGGCATAAATGATATGGGCTATTGTTGCTTATACGGCATTACGGTATAAATGATATGGGCTATTGTTCGCTTATACGGCATTAGCATAAATGACATGGGCTATTGTTGCTTATACGGCATTACGGTATAAATGATATGGGCTATTGTTCGCTTATATGCATTACGGCATAAATGATATGGGCTATTGTCGCTTATACGGCATTACGGTATAAATGATATGGGCTATTGTTCGCTTATACGGCATTACGGCATAAATGACATGGGCTATTGTTCGCTTATATGGCATTACGGCATAAATGATATGGGCTATTGTTCGCTTATACGCATTACGGCATAAATGACATGGGCTATTGTTCGCTTATACGGCATTACGCATAAATGATATGGGCTATTGTTCGCTTATATGGCATTACGGCATAAATGATATGGGCTATTGTTCGCTTATACGGCATTACGGCATAAATGATATGGGCTATTGTTCGCTTATACGGCATTACGGTATAAATGATATGGGCTATTGTTCGCTTATACGGCATTACGGTATAAATGATATGGGCTATTGTTCGCTTATACGGCATTACGGTATAAATGATATGGGCTATTGTTCGCTTATACGGCATTACGGTATAAATGACATGGGCTATTGTTCGCTTATACGGCATTACGGATAAATGAATGGTTCTTATATGGCATTACGGTATAAATGATATGGGCTATTGTCTGTTTATATGGCATTACGGTATAAATGATATGGCTATTGTTCGTTTATACGGCATTACGGTATAAATGATATGGGCTATTGTTCGCTTATACGGCATTACGGCATAAATGACATGGGCTATTGTTCTTTATACGGCATTACGGTATAATGAATGGCTATTGTTCGCTTATACGGCATTACGGTATAAATGATATGGGCTATTGTTCGCTTATACGGCATTACGGTATAAATGACATGGGCTATTGTTCGCTTATACGGCATTACGGTATAAATGATATGGGCTATTGTTCGCTTATACGGCATTACGGCATAAATGATATGGGCTATTGTTCATTATCACGGCATTACGGCATAAATGATATGGGCTATTGTTCGCTTATACGGCATTACGCATAAATGATATGGGCTATTGTTCGCTTATACGGCATTACGGCATAAATGACATGGGCTATTGTTCTGCTTATACGGCATTACGGCATAAATGATATGGGCTATTGTTCGCTTATACGGCATTACGGTATAAATGACATGGGCTATTGTTCGCTTATACGGCATTACGGCATAAATGACATGGGCTATTGTCTGCTTATACGGCATTACGGTATAAATGGTATGGGCTATTGTTCGCTTATACGGCATTACGGCATAAAATGACATGGGCTATTGTTCGCTTATACTGGCATTACGGTCATAAATGATATGGGCTATTGTTCGCTTATATGGCATTACGTATAAATGATATGGGCTATTGTTCGTTTATACGGCATTACGGTATAAATGATATGGGCTATTGTTCTCTTATACGGCATTACGGTATAAATGACATGGGCTATTGTTCGCTTATAATGGCATTACGGCATAAATGATATGGGCTATTGTTCGCTTATACGGCATTACGGTATAAAATGATATGGGCTATTGTTCGCTTATATGGCATTACGGTATAAATGATATGGGCTATTGTTCGCTTATACGGCATTACGGTATAAATGATATGGGCTATTGTTCGCTTATACTGGCATTACGGTATAAATGATATGGGCTATTGTTCGCTTATATGGCATTACGGTATAAATGATATGGGCTATTGTTCGCTTATACGGCATTACGGTATAAATGACATGGGCTATTGTTCGCTTATACGGCATTACGGTATAAAATGACATGGGCTATTGTCTGCTTATACGGCATTACGGATAAATGATATGGGCTATTGTTCGCTTATACGGCATTACGGCATAAATGATATGGGCTATTGTTCGCTTAACGGCATTACGGCATAAATGACGGACTATTGTTCGCTTATACGGCATTACGGCATAAATGACATGGGCTATTGTTCGCTTATACGGCATTACGGTATAAATGATATGGGCTATTGTTCGCTTATACGGCATTCGTGTATAAATGACATGGGCTATTGTTCGCTTTATATGGCATTACGGTATAAATGATATGGGCTATTGTTCTTATACGGCATTACGGCATAAATGACATGGGCTATTGTTCGCTTATACGGCATTACGGCATAAATGATATGGGCTATTGTTCGCTTATACGGCATTACTGTATAAATGACATGGGCTATTGTTCGCTTATATGGCATTACGGTATAAATGACATGGGCTATTGTTCGACTGTTTATGGCATTACGGTATAAATGACATGGGCTATTGTTCGCTTATATGGCATTACGGTATAAATGATATGGGCTATTGTTCGTTTATATGGCATTACGGTATAAATGACATGGGCTATTGTTCGCTTATACGGCATTACGGTATAAATGATATGGGCTATTGTTCTGATTATGCATTACGGTATAAATGATATGGGCTATTGTCGCTTATACGGCATTACGGCATAAATGACATGGGCTATTGTTCGCTTATACGGCATTACGGCATAAATGATATGGGCTATTGTTCGCTTATACGGCATTACGTATAAATGATATGGGCTATTGTTCGCTTATACGGCATTACGTATAAATGATATGGGCTATTGTCTGCTTATACGGCATTACGGTATAAATGACATGGGCTATTGTTCGCTTATACGGCATTACGGTATAAATGACATGGGCTATTGTTCGCTTATACGCATTACGGTATAAATGGTATGGGCTATTGTTCGCTTATACGGCATTACGGTATAAATGATATGGGCTATTGTTCGCTTATACGGCATTACGGTATAAATGATATGGGCTATTGTTCATTATACGGCATTACGGTATAAATGACATGTGCTATTGTTCGTTTATACGGCATTACGGTATAAATGATATGGCTATTGTTCGCTTATACGCATTACGGCATAAATGATATGGGCTATTGTTCGCTTGGCATTACGCATAAATGACATGGGCTATTGTTGCATTATACGGCATTACGGCATAAATGACATGGGCTATTGTTCGCTTATACGGCATTACGTATAAATGATATGGGCTATTGTTCGTTTATACGGATTACGGCATAAATGACATGGGCTATTGTTCGCTTATACGCATTACGGCATAAATGATATGGGCTATTGTTCGCTTATACGGCATTAGGCATAAATGACATGGGCTATTGTTCGCTTATACGGCATTACGGTATAAATGATATGGGCTATTGTTCGCTTATACGTATTACGGTATAAATGATATGGGCTGTTCGCTTATACGGCATTACGGTATAAATGATATGGGCTATTGTTCGCTTATATGGCATTACGGTATAAATGATAGCTATTGTCGCTTATACGGCATTACGGTATAAATGACATGGGCTATTGTTCGCTTATACGGCATTACGGTATAAATGACATGGGCTATTGTTCGCTTATACGGCATTACGGATAAATGACATGGGCTATTGTTCGCTTATACGGCATTACGGCATAAATGATATGGGCTATTGTTCGCTTATACGGCATTACGCATAAATGACATGGGCTATTGTTCGCTTATACGGCATTACGTATAAATGATATGGGCTATTGTTCGCTTATATGGCATTACGGTATAAATGATATGGGCTATTGTGCAGAGAGCTGTTTATGTGGCATTACGGTATAAATGATATGGGCTATTGTTCGCTTATATGGCATTACGTATAAATGACATGGGCTATTGTTCGCTTATATGGCATTACTGTATAAATGATATGGGTATTGTTCGTTTATACGGCATTACGGTATAAATGACATGGGCTATTGTTCGCTTATACGGCATTACGTATAAAATGACATGGGCTATTGTTCGCTTTATACGGCATTACGGCATAAATGACATGGGCTATTGTTCATTTATACGGCATTACGGCATAAATGACATGGACTATTGTTCGCTTATACGGCATTACGGTTAAAATGACATGGGCTATTGTTCGCTTATATGGCATTACGGTATAAATGATATGGGCTATTGTTCGCTTATACGGCATTACGGTATAAATGACATGGGCTATTGTTCGCTTATACGGCATTACGGCATAAATGACATGGGCTATTGTTCGCTTATACGGCATTACTGTATAAATGATATGGGCTATTGTTCGCTTATACGGCATTACGTATAAATGGCATGGGCTATTGTTCATTTATACGGCATTACGGTATAAATGATATGGGCTATTGTTCGCTTTATACGGCATTACGGTATAAATGAGTATGGGCTATTGTTCGCTTATACGGCATTACGGTATAAATGACATGGGCTATTGTTCGCTTATACGGCATTACGGTATAAATGACATGGGCTATTGTTCGCTTATACGGCATTACGGCTAAAATGACATGGGCTATTGTTCGCTTATACGGCATTACGGTATAAATGATATGGGCTATTGTTCGCTTATACGGCATTACGGATAAATGACATGGGCTATTGTTCGCTTATATGGCATTACGGCATAAATGATATGGGCTATTGTTCGCTTATACGGCATTACGGGATAAATGACATGGGCTATTGTTCGCTTATACGGCATTACGGCATAAATGACATGGGCTATTGTTCGCTTATACGGCATTACGGCATAAATGACATGGGCTATTGTTCGCTTATACGGCATTACGCATAAATGACATGGGCTATTGTTCGCTTATACGGCATTACGCATAAATGACATGGGCTATTGTTCGCTTATACGGCATTACGGCATAAATGATATGTGCTATTGTTCGTTTATACGGCATTACGGTATAAATGATATGGGCTATTGTTCTGCTTATACGGCATTACGGCATAAATGACATGGGCTATTGTTCGCTTATACGGCATTACGGTATAAATGATATGGGCTATTGTTCGCTTATACGGCATTACGGCATAAATGATATGGGCTATTGTTCTTTATACGGCATTACGCATAAATGATGGCTATTGTTCGCTTATACGGCATTACGGCATAAATGATATGGGCTATTGTTCTGCTTATACGGCATTACGGTATAAATGACATGGGCTATTGTCAGAGCTGTTTATGGCATTACGGTATAAATGACATGGCTATTGTTCGCTTATATGGCATTACGGTATAAATGACATGGGCTATTGTTCGCTTATACGGCATTACGGTATAAATGATATGGGCTATTGTTCGCTTATATGGCATTACGTATAAATGATATGGGCTATTGTCAGATTTATGGCATTACGGTATAAATGATATGGGCTATTGTTCAGCTTATACGGCATTACGCATAAATGACATGGGCTATTGTTCGCTTATACGGCATTACGGCTAAATGATATGGGCTATTGTTCGCTTATAATGGCATTACGTATAAATGATATGGGCTATTGTTCGCTTATACGCATTACGTATAAATGATATGGGCTATTGTTCGCTTATACTGCATTACGGTATAAATGATATGGGCTATTGTTCGCTTATACGCATTACGGTATAAATGACATGGGCTATTGTTCGCTTATACGGCATTACGGTATAAATGATATGGGCTATTGTTCGCTTATACGGCATTACGGTATAAATGACATGGGCTATTGTTCGCTTATACGGCATTACGGCATAAATGATATGGCATTGTTGCTTATACGGCATTACGGCATAAATGATATGGGCTATTGTTCAGAGCGTGCATTACGGTATAAATGATATGGCTATTGTCGCTTATAGGCATTACGTATAAATGATATGGGCTATTGTTCGCTTATACGGCATTACGGCATAAATGATATGGGCTATTGTTCGCTTATAGGCATTACGGCATAAATGATATGGGCTATTGTTCTTATACGGCATTACGTATAAATGATATGGGCTATTGTTCGCTTATACGGCATTACGCATAAATGATATGGGCTATTGTTCGCTTTATACGGCATTACGTATAAATGATATGGCTATTGTTCGCTTATACGGCATTACGCATAAATGACTGGCTATTGTTTATACGGCATTACGGTATAAATGACATGGGCTATTGTTCTATACGGCATTACGGCATAAATGATATGGGCTATTGTTCGCTTATACGGCATTACGGCATAAATGATATGGGCTATTGTTCGCTTATACGGCTAGCATAAATGATATGGGCTATTGTCTGCTTTATACGGCATTACGGCATAAATGATATGGGCTATTGTTCTGCTTATACGGCATTACGGCATAAATGATATGGGCTATTGTTCTGCTTATACGGCATTACGGTATAAATGATATGGCTATTGTTCGCTTATACGGCATTACGGTATAAATGACATGGGCTATTGTTCGCTTATACGGCATTACGGTATAAATGATATGGGCTATTGTCTGCTTATACGGCATTACGGCATAAATGATATGGGCTATTGTCTGCTTATACGCATTACGCATAAATGACATGGGCTATTGTTCGCTTATACGGCATTACGCATAAATGATATGGGCTATTGTTCGCTTATACGGCATTACGGTATAAATGATATGGGCTATTGTCGCTTATATGGCATTACGGTATAAATGATATGGGCTATTGTTCTGCTTATACGGCATTACGGTATAAATGATATGGGCTATTGTTCGCTTATATGCATTACGGTATAAATGATATGGGCTATTGTCTGCTTATACGGCATTACGGTATAAATGATATGGGCTATTGTTCGCTTATACGCATTACGTATAAATGATATGGCTATTGTCTGCTTATACGGCATTACGGTATAAATGACATGGGCTATTGTTCGTTTATACGGCATTACGTATAAATGACATGGGCTATTGTTCGCTTATACGGCATTACGGTATAAATGACATGGGCTATTGTTCATGAGCATGCATTACGCATAAATGATATGGCATTGCGCATAGGCATAGTATAATGATATGGGCTATTGTTCGCTTATATGGCATTACGGCATAAAATGATATGGGCTATTGTTCGTTTATACGGCATTACGGTATAAATGAATGGGCTATTGTCTGCTTATACGGCATTACGGCATAAATGATATGGGCTATTGTTCGCTTATACGGCATTACGCATAAATGATATGGGCTATTGTTCGCTTATACGCATTACGGATAAATGATATGGCTATTGTTCGCTTATATGCATTACGGCATAAATGATATGGGCTATTGTTCGCTTATACGGCATTACGGTATAAATGACATGGGCTATTGTTCGTTTATACGGCATTACGCATAAATGACATGGGCTATTGTTCGCTTATACGCATTACGCATAAATGATATGGGCTATTGTTCGTTATACGCATTACGGCATAAATGACATGGTATTGTTCTATACGGCATTACGGTATAAATGATATGGGCTATTGTTCGTTATACGGCATTACGGTATAAATGATATGGGCTATTGTTCGCTTATACGGCATTACGCATAAATGATATGGGCTATTGTTCTGCTTATATGGCATTACGGTATAAATGATATGGGCTATTGTCTGCTTATATGCATTACGGCATAAATGATATGGGCTATTGTCTGCTTATATGGCATTACGGTATAAATGATATGGGCTATTGTCTGCTTATACGGCATTACGGTATAAATGACATGGGCTATTGTTCAGAGAGCTGTTTATGGCATTACGGTATAAATGATATGGGCTATTGTTCGCTTATATGGCATTACGGTATAAATGACATGGGCTATTGTTCGCTTATATGGCATTACGGTATAAATGATATGGCTATTGTTCGCTTATACGGCATTACGGTATAAATGATATGGGCTATTGTTCGCTTATACGGATTACGGTATAAATGATATGGGCTATTGTTCGCTTATACGGCATTACGGTATAAATGATATGGGCTATTGTTCGCTTATACGGCATTACGGTATAAATGATATGGGCTATTGTTCATTATACGGCATTACGCATAAATGATATGGGCTATTGTCTGCTTATACGGCATTACGGCATAAATGATATGGGCTATTGTTCGCTTATACGGCATTACGGTATAAATGATATGGGCTATTGTTCGCTTATATGGCATTACGGTATAAATGATATGGGCTATTGTTCAGACTGTTATGGGCATTACGTATAAATGACATGGGCTATTGTTCGCTTATATGGCATTACGGCATAAATGACATGGGCTATTGTTCGCTTATACTGGCATTACGGCATAAATGACATGGCTATTGTTCGCTTATACGGCATTACGGTATAAATGACATGGGCTATTGTTCGCTTATACGGCATTACGGTATAAATGACATGGGCTATTGTTCGCTTATACGGCATTACGGCATAAATGACATGGCTATTGTTCGTTTATAGGCATTACGGTATAAATGACATGGCATTGTTCGCTTATACGGCATTACGGTATAAATGACATGGGCTATTGTTCGCTTATACGGCATTACGGCATAAATGATATGGGCTATTGTTCTGCTTATACGGCATTACGGTATAAATGATATGGGCTATTGTTCGCTTATACGGCATTACGTATAAATGAATGGGCTATTGTTCGCTTATACGGCATTACGGCATAAATGACATGGGCTATTGTTCGCTTATACGGCATTACGGCATAAATGATATGGGCTATTGTTCGCTTATACGGCATTACGGGATAAATGATATGGGCTATTGTTCGCTTATACGCATTACGGCATAAATGATATGGCTATTGTTCGCTTATACGGCATTACGGTATAAATGATATGGGCTATTGTTCGCTTATACGGCATTACGTATAAATGATATGGGCTATTGTTCGCTTATACGGCATTACGGTATAAATGATATGGGCTATTGTTCGCTTATACGGCATTACGGCATAAATGACATATGTTGCTATACGCATTACGTATAAATGATATGGCTATTGTTCGCTTATACGGCATTACGGTATAAATGACATGGGCTATTGTTCGTTATACGGCATACGTATAAATGATATGGGCTATTGTCTGCTTATATGGCATTACGGTATAAATGATATGGGCTATTGTTCGCTTATACGGCATTACGTATAAATGATATGGGCTATTGTTCATGAGATGGCATTACGGTATAAATGACATGGGCTATTGTTCGCTTATACGGCATTACGGTATAAATGATATGGGCTATTGTTCGCTTATACGCATTACGGTATAAATGATATGGGCTATTGTTCGCTTATACGGCATTACGGTATAAATGACATGGGCTATTGTTCGCTTATACGGCATTACGGCATAAAATGATATGGGCTATTGTCTGCTTATATGGCATTACGGTATAAATGATATGGGCTATTGTTCGCTTATACGGCATTACGGCATAAATGACATGGGCTATTGTTCGCTTATACGGCATTACGGCATAAAATGATATGGGCTATTGTTCGCTTATACGGCATTACGGCATAAATGATATGGCTATTGTTCGCTATACGCATTACGGCATAAATGACATGGGCTATTGTTCTGCTTATACGGCATTACGGCATAAATGACATGGGCTATTGTTCGCTTATACGGCATTACGGCATAAATGACATGGGCTATTGTTCGCTTATACGGCATTACGGTATAAATGATATGGGCTATTGTTCTTTATACGGCATTACGGCATAAATGACATGGGCTATTGTTCGCTTATACGGCATTACGCATAAATGATATGGGCTATTGTTCGCTTATACGGCATTACGGTATAAATGATATGGGCTATTGTTCTGCTTATATGGCATTACGTATAAATGATATGGCTATTGTTCGAGCTGTTTATGTGCATTACGGTATAAATGACATGGGCTATTGTTCGCTTTATATGGCATTACGTATAAATGATATGGGCTATTGTTCGCTTATATGGCATTACGGCATAAATGATATGGGCTATTGTCTGCTTATAGGCATTACGGTTATAAATGATATGGGCTATTGTCTGCTTATACGGCATTACGGTATAAATGACATGGGCTATTGTTCGCTTATACGGCATTACGGATAAATGATATGGGCTATTGTCTGCTTATACGGCATTACGGTATAAATGATATGGGCTATTGTTCGCTTATACGCATTACGGTATAAATGATATGGGCTATTGTTCGCTTATACGGCATTACGGTATAAATGATATGGGCTATTGTTCGCTTATACTGCATTACGTATAAATGACATGGGCTATTGTTCGCTAAGCATGATATGGGCTATTGTTCCTTATACGGCATTACGGCATAAATGACATGGGCTATTGTTCTCTTATACGGCATTACGGATAAATGATATGGGCTATTGTTCGCTTATACGGCATTACGGTATAAATGATATGGGCTATTGTTCGCTTATACGGCATTACGCATAAATGACATGGGCTATTGTTCGCTTTATACGCATTACGGTATAAATGATATGGGCTATTGTTCTGCTTATACGGCATTACGGTATAAATGACATGGGCTATTGTCTGCTTATACGGCATTACGGTATAAATGATATGGGCTATTGTTCGCTTATATGGCATTACGGTATAAATGATATGGGCTATTGTTCGCTATACGGCATTACGGAATAAATGACATGGGCTATTGTTCGCTTATACGGCATTACGCATAAATGATATGGGCTATTGTTCGCTTATACGGCATTACGGCATAAATGATATGGGCTATTGTTCGCTTATACGGCATTACGGCATAAATGATATGGGCTATTGTCGCTTTATACGGCATTACGGCATAAATGATATGGGCTATTGTTCGCTTATACGGCATTACGGTATAAATGATATGGGCTATTGTTCGCTTTATACGGCATTACGGTATAAATGATATGGGCTATTGTCTGCTTATACGGCATTACGGTATAAATGACATGGGCTATTGTTCGCTTATACGCATTACGGATAAATGATAGGCTGTTGTTATACGCATTACGGTATAAATGATATGGGCTATTGTTCGCTTATACGGCATTACGGCATAAATGATATGGGCTATTGTTCTGCTTATACGGCATTACGGCATAAATGATATGGGCTATTGTTCTGCTTATACGGCATTACGGTATAAATGACATGGGCTATTGTTCGCTTTATACGGCATTACGGTATAAATGATATGGGCTATTGTCTCGCTTATACGGCATTACGGTATAAATGATATGGGCTATTGTTCGCTTATACGGCATTACGTATAAATGACATGGGCTATTGTTCGCTTATACGCATTACGGTATAAATGATATGGGCTATTGTTCGCTTATATGGCATTACGTATAAATGACATGGGCTATTGTTCGCTTATACGGCATTACGGATAAATGATATGGGCTATTGTTCGCTTATACGGCATTACGGCTTAAATGACATGGGCTATTGTCTGCTTATACGGCATTACGGTATAAATGATATGGGCTATTGTTCGCTTATACGGCATTACGGCATAAATGATATGGGCTATTGTTCGCTTATACGCATTACGGCATAAATGATATGGGCTATTGTCTGCTTATATGGCATTACGGTATAAATGATATGGCTATTGTGCTTATACGGCATTACGGCATAAATGATATGGGCTATTGTTCTGCTTATACGGCATTACGGTATAAATGATATGGGCTATTGTTCGCTTATACGGCATTACGGCATAAATGACATGGGCTATTGTTCGCTTATACGGCATTACGGCATAAATGATATGGGCTATTGTTCGTTTATACGGCATTACGGCATAAATGACATGGCTATTGTTCGCTTATACGGCATTACGGTATAAATGATATGGGCTATTGTTCGCTTATACGGCATTACGGTATAAATGACATGGGCTATTGTTCGCTTATATGGCATTACGGTATAAATGATATGGCTATTGTTCGTTTATATGGCATTACGGTATAAATGATATGGGCTATTGTTCGCTTATACGCATTACGGCATAAATGATATGGGCTATTGTCTGCTTATACGGCATTACGGCATAAATGACATGGCTATTGTTCTGCTTATACGCATTACGGCATAAATGATATGGGCTATTGTTCGCTTATACGGCATTACGGTATAAATGATATGGGCTATTGTTCGCTTATACGGCATTACGGTATAAATGATATGGGCTATTGTTCTGCTTATATGGCATTACGGTATAAATGATATGGGCTATTGTCTGCTTATATGGCATTACGGCATAATGATATGGCTTTGCTATAGGCATTACGGTATAAATGATATGGGCTATTGTTCGCTTATACGGCATTACGGCATAAATGATATGGGCTATTGTTCTGCTTATACGGCATTACGGCATAAATGATATGGGCTATTGTTCATTATACGGCATTACGGTATAAATGATATGGGCTATTGTCTGCTTATACGGCATTACGGTATAAATGATATGGGCTATTGTTCATGATACGGCATTACGGCATAAATGATATGGGCTATTGTCTGCTTATACGGCATTACGGCATAAATGATATGGGCTATTGTCTGCTTATACGGCATTACGGTATAAATGATATGGG
The DNA here is from genome assembly GCA_016271365.2 of Neoceratodus forsteri. Classification (NCBI taxonomy): domain Eukaryota; kingdom Metazoa; phylum Chordata; order Ceratodontiformes; family Ceratodontidae; genus Neoceratodus; species Neoceratodus forsteri. Next base: position 8,669,275 of record CM028129.1, read on the forward strand.
CTATTGTTCGCTTATACGGCATTACGGTATAAATGATATGGGCTATTGTTCGCTTATACGGCATTACGGTATAAATGATATGGGCTATTGTTCAGCTTTTATGGCATTACGGTATAAATGATATGGGCTATTGTTCGCTTATATGGCATTACGGTATAAATGATATGGGCTATTGTTCGCTTATATGGCATTACGGCATAAATGATATGGGCTATTGTTCGCTTATACGGCATTACGGTATAAATGATATGGGCTATTGTTCTGCTTATACGGCATTACGGTATAAATGATATGGGCTATTGTTCGCTTATACGGCATTACGGTATAAATGACATGGGCTATTGTTCGCTTATACGGCATTACGGCATAATGACATGGGCTATTGTTCGCTTATACGGCATTACGGCATAAATGATATGGGCTATTGTTCGCTTATACGGCATTACGCATAAATGATATGGGCTATTGTTCGCTTTATACGGCATTACGGCATAAATGATATGGGCTATTGTTCGCTTATACGGCATTACGGCATAAATGACATGGGCTATTGTCTGCTTATACGGCATTACGGCATAAATGATATGGGCTATTGTTCGCTTATACGGCATTACGGCATAAATGATATGGGCTATTGTTCGCTTATACGGCATTACGGTATAAATGATATGGCTATTGTCTCGCTTATACGGCATTACGGCATAAATGATATGGGCTATTGTTCGCTTATACGGCATTACGGTATAAATGATATGGGCTATTGTTCGCTTTATACGGCATTACGGTATAAATGATATGGGCTATTGTTCGCTTATACGGCATTACGCATAAATGATATGGGCTATTGTTCGCTTATACGGCATTACGGCATAAATGACATGGGCTATTGTTCGCTTATACGGCATTACGGCATAAATGATATGGGCTATTGTTCGCTTATACGGCATTACGGTATAAATGATATGGGCTATTGTTCTGCTTATACGGCATTACGGTATAAATGATATGGGCTATTGTTCTGCTTATACGCATTACGGCATAAATGATATGGGCTATTGTCTGCTTATACGGCATTACGGCATAAATGATATGGGCTATTGTTCGCTTATACGGCATTACGGTATAAATGATATGGGCTATTGTCTGCTTATACGGCATTACGGTATAAATGACATGGGCTATTGTTCGCTTATACGGCATTACGGTATAAATGATATGGGCTATTGTCTGCTTATACGGCATTACGGTATAAATGATATGGGCTATTGTTCGCTTATACGCATTACGGTATAAATGATATGGGCTATTGTTCGCTTATACGGCATTACGTATAAATGATATGGGCTATTGTCTGCTTATATGGCATTACGGCATAAATGATATGGGCTATTGTTCGCTTATACGGCATTACGCATAAATGATATGGGCTATTGTTCTGCTTATACGGCATTACGGTATAAATGATATGGGCTATTGTTCGCTTATACGGCATTACGTATAAATGATATGGGCTATTGTTCTGCTTATACGGCATTACGGCATAAATGATATGGGCTATTGTCGCTTATACGGCATTACGGCATAAATGATATGGGCTATTGTTCGCTTATACGGCATTACGGCATAAAATGGCTATTGTTCGCTTATACGGCATTACGGCATAAATGACATGGGCTATTGTTCGCTTATACGGCATTACGGTATAAATGACATGGGCTATTGTCTGCTTATACGGCATTACGTATAAATGACATGGGCTATTGTTCGCTTATATGCATGCATAAATGATATGGGCTATTGTTCGCTTATACGGCATTACGGCATAAATGACATGGGCTATTGTTCATGAGTACGGCATTACGGCATAAATGATATGGGCTATTGTTCGCTTATACGGCATTACGGCATAAATGATATGGGCTATTGTTCGCTTATACGGCATTACGGCATAAATGATATGGGCTATTGTCTGCTTATACGCATTACGGCATAAATGATATGGGCTATTGTTCGCTTATACGGCATTACGGTATAAATGACATGGGCTATTGTTCGCTTATACGGCATTACGCATAAATGATATGGGCTATTGTTCGCTTATACGGCATTACGGCATAAATGATATGGGCTATTGTCTGCTTATACGGCATTACGGTATAAATGATATGGCTATTGTTCGTTTATATGGCATTACGGATAAATGATATGGGCTATTGTCTGCTTATACGGCATTACGGTATAATGATATGGGCTATTGTTCTGCTTATACGGCATTACGGTATAAATGACATGGGCTATTGTTCGCTTATACGGCATTACGGTATAAATGACATGGGCTATTGTTCGCTTATACGGCATTACGGGATAAATGATATGGGCTATTGTTCGCTTATACGGCATTACGGCATAAATGATATGGGCTATTGTTCGCTTATACGGCATTACGGCATAAATGATAGGCATTGTCAGGCTTTTATGGCATTACGGTATAAATGATATGGGCTATTGTTCGTTTATATGGCATTACGTATAAATGATATGGGCTATTGTTCGCTTATATGGCATTACGGATAAATGACATGGGCTATTGTTCGCTTATACGGCATTACGGTATAAATGATATGGGCTATTGTTCGCTTATACGGCATTACGGCATAAATGATATGGGCTATTGTTCGCTTATACGGCATTACGGCATAAATGATATGGGCTATTGTCTGCTTATACGGCATTACGGTATAAATGATATGGGCTATTGTCTGCTTATACGGCATTACGGTATAAATGATATGGGCTATTGTTCGCTTATACGGCATTACGGCATAAATGACATGGGCTATTGTTCGCTTATACGGCATTACGGCATAAATGATATGGGCTATTGTTCGCTTATACGGCATTACGGCATAAATGATATGGGCTATTGTTCGCTTATACGGCATTACGGTATAAATGATATGGGCTATTGTTCGCTTATACGGCATTACGGCATAAATGATATGGGCTATTGTTCTGCTTATACGGCATTACGTATAAATGATATGGGCTATTGTTCGCTTATACGGCATTACGGCATAAATGATATGGGCTATTGTCGCTTATACGGCATTACGGTATAAATGACATGGGCTATTGTTCGCTTATACGGCATTACGGTATAAATGACATGGGCTATTGTCGCTTATACGCATACGGCATAAATGATATGGGCTATTGTCGCTTATACGGCATTACGGTATAAATGATATGGGCTATTGTTCGCTTATACGGCATTACGGCATAAATGATATGGGCTATTGTTCGCTTATACGGCATTACGGTATAAATGATATGGGCTATTGTTCGCTGACGTGCATTACGGTATAAATGATATGGGCTATTGTTCGCTTATATGGCATTACGGTATAAATGATATGGGCTATTGTTCGCTTATACGGCATTACGGTATAAATGATATGGGCTATTGTTCGCTTATACGGCATTACGGTATAAATGATATGGCTATTGTTCGCTTATACGGCATTACGGCATAAATGATATGGGCTATTGTTCGCTTATACGGCATTACGGCATAAATGATATGGGCTATTGTTCGTTTATACGGCATTACGGCATAAATGATATGGGCTATTGTTCGCTTATACGGCATTACGCATAAATGATATGGGCTATTGTTAAATGATATGGAGCTATTGTTCGCTTATACGGCATTACGCATAAATGATATGGGCTATTGTTCGCTTATACGGCATTACGCATAAATGATATGGGCTATTGTCTGCTTATACGGCATTACGGCATAAATGATATGGGCTATTGTTCGCTTATACGGCATTACGGTATAAATGATATGGGCTATTGTTCGCTTATACGGCATTACGTATAAATGATATGGGCTATTGTTCTGCTTATACGGCATTACGGTATAAATGATATGGGCTATTGTTCGCTTATATACGGCATTACGCATAAATGATATGGGCTATTGTTCTGCTTATACGGCATTACGGTATAAATGACATGGGCTATTGTCTGCTTATACGCATTACGGTATAAATGATATGGGCTATTGTTCGCTTATACGGCATTACGGTATAAATGATATGGGCTATTGTTCGCTTATACGGCATTACGGTATAAATGATATGGGCTATTGTTCGCTTATACGGCATTACGCATAAATGATATGGGCTATTGTCTGCTTATACGGCATTACGGTATAAATGATATGGGCTATTGTTCGCGATACGGCATTACGGCATAAATGATATGGCTATTGTTCGCTTATACGGCATTACGGTATAAATGATATGGGCTATTGTTCGCTTATATGGCATTACGGCATAAATGATATGGGCTATTGTTCGCTTATACGGCATTACGGTATAAATGATATGGGCTATTGTTCGCTTATACGGCATTACGCATAAATGATATGGGCTATTGTTCGCTTATACGGCATTACGGCATAAATGATATGGGCTATTGTCTGCTTATACGGCATTACGGTATAAATGAATGGGCATTGTTCGCTATACGGCATTACGGCATAAATGACATGGGCTATTGTTCGCTTATACGGCATTACGGCATAAATGACATGGGCTATTGTTCGCTTATACTGGCATTACGGTATAAATGATATGGGCTATTGTTCGCTTATACGGCATTACGGCATAAATGATATGGGCTATTGTCTGCTTATACGGCATTACGGTATAAATGACATGGGCTATTGTCGCTTATGAGCACGCATTACGGTATAAATGACATGGCTATTGTTCGCTTATACGGCATTACGTATAAATGATATGGGCTATTGTTCGCTTATACGCATTACGGTATAAATGATATGGGCTATTGTTCGCTTATACGGCATTACGGCATAAATGATATGGGCTATTGTTCGCTTATACGGCATTACGTATAAATGAATGGGCTATTGTTGCTTATCACGCATTACGGCATAAATGATATGGGCTATTGTTCGCTTATACGGCATTACGGTATAAATGATATGGGCTATTGTTCGCTTATACGGCATTACGGTATAAATGATATGGGCTATTGTTCGCTTATACGGCATTACGGTATAAATGATATGGGCTATTGTTCGCTTATACGGCATTACGGTATAAATGATATGGGCTATTGTTCGCTTATACGGCATTACGGTATAAATGATATGGGCTATTGTCTGCTTATACGGCATTACGTATAAATGATATGGGCTATTGTTCATTTATACGCATTACGGCATAAATGATATGGGCTATTGTTCGCTTATACGGCATTACGGTATAAATGATATGGGCTATTGTTCGCTTATATGGCATTACGGTATAAATGATATGGGCTATTGTGCAGAGCTGTTTATGGCATTACGGTATAAATGATATGGGCTATTGTTCGCTTATACGGCATTACGGTATAAATGATATGGGCTATTGTTCGCTTATACGGCATTACGTATAAATGATATGGGCTATTGTTCGCTTATACGGCATTACGGCATAAATGATTGGGCTATTGTTCGCTTATACGGCATTACGGCATAAATGATATGGGCTATTGTTCGCTTATACGGCATTACGTATAAATGATATGGGCTATTGTCGCTTATACGGCATTACGGGTATAAATGACATGGGCTATTGTTCGCTTATACGGCATTACGGTATAAATGACATGGGCTATTGTTCGCTTATACGGCATTACGGTATAAATGATATGGGCTATTGTTCGTTTATACGGCATTACGGCATAAATGATATGGGCTATTGTTCGCTTATACGGCATTACGGCATAAATGATATGGGCTATTGTTCGCTTATACGGCATTACGGTATAAATGATATGGGCTATTGTTCGCTTATACGGCATTACGGCATAAATGATATGGGCTATTGTTCGCTTATACGGCATTACGATAAATGATATGGGCTATTGTTCGCTTATACGCATTACGCATAAATGATATGGCTATTGTTCGCTTATACGGCATTACGGCTAAATGACATGGGCTATTGTTCGCTTATACGGCATTACGGCATAAATGACATGGGCTATTGTTCGCTTATGGCATTACGGTATAAATGATATGGCTATTGTCGCTTATACGGCATTACGGCATAAATGATATGGGCTATTGTTCGCTTATACGGCATTACGGCATAAATGACATGGGCTATTGTTCGCTTATACGGCATTACGGTATAAATGAATGGGCTATTGTTCGCTTATACGGCATTACGGTATAAATGATATGGGCTATTGTTCGCTTATACGGCATTACGGTATAAATGATATGGGCTATTGTTCGCTTATACGGCATTACGTATAAATGATATGGGCTATTGTCTGCTTATACGGCATTACGGTATAAATGATATGGGCTATTGTTCGCTTATACGGCATTACGGCATAAATGATATGGGCTATTGTTCGCTTATACGGCATTACGGCATAAATGATATGGGCTATTGTTCGCTTATACGGCATTACGGCATAAAATGATAGGGCTATTGTTCGCTTTATACGGCATTACGGTATAAAATGACATGGGCTATTGTTCGCTTATACGGCATTACGTATAAATGACATGGGCTATTGTTCGCTTATATGCATTACGTATAAATGACATGGGCTATTGTTCAGCTTTTATGTGGCATTACGGTATAAATGATATGGGCTATTGTTCGCTTATATGGCATTACGGTATAAATGATATGGGCTATTGTCTGCTTATATGGCATTACGGTATAAATGACATGGGCTATTGTTCGCTTATATGGCATTACGGTATAAATGACATGGGCTATTGTTCGCTTATACGGCATTACGGATAAATGATATGGGCTATTGTTCGCTTATACGGCATTACGGCATAAATGACATGGGCTATTGTTCGCTTATACGCATTACGGCATAAATGAATGGCTATTGTTCGCTTATACGGCATTACGGTATAAATGATATGGGCTATTGTTCGCTTATACGGCATTACGGTATAAATGATATGGGCTATTGTTCGCTTTATGTGGCATTACGGTATAAATGATATGGGCTATTGTTCGCTTATATGGCATTACGGTATAAATGATATGGGCTATTGTTCGCTTATATGGCATTACGGTATAAATGATATGGGCTATTGTTCGCTTATACGCATATTACGGTATAAATGATATGGCTATTGTTCGCTTATACGCATTACGGCATAAATGATATGGGCTATTGTTCGCTTATACTGGCATTACGGTATAAATGATATGGCATTGTCTGCTTATACGCATTACGAAAATGATATGGGCTATTGTTCGCTTATACGGCATTACGCATAAATGATATGGCTATTGTTCTATTTATACGGCATTACGGTATAAATGACATGGGCTATTGTTCGCTTATATGGCATTACGGGTATAAATGATATGGGCTATTGTCAGGCTGTTTATGTGGCATTACGGTATAAATGATATGGGCTATTGTTCGCTTATATGGCATTACGTATAAATGATATGGGCTATTGTTCGCTTATACGGCATTACGGTATAAATGATATGGGCTATTGTTCGCTTATACGGCATTACGGTATAAATGACATGGGCTATTGTCTCGCTTATACGGCATTACGGTATAAATGATATGGGCTATTGTTCATTTATACGGCATTACGTATAAATGACATGGGCTATTGTTCGCTTATACGGCATTACGGCATAAATGATATGGGCTATTGTTCGCTTATACGGCATTACGGTATAAATGATATGGGCTATTGTTCGCTTATACGGCATTACGGCATAAATGATATGGGCTATTGTTCGTTTATACGGCATTACGGCATAAATGATATGGGCTATTGTTCGCTTATACGGCATTACGGTATAAATGATATGGCTATTGTTCGTTTATACGGCATTACGGTATAAATGATATGGGCTATTGTTCGCTTATACGGCATTACGGCATAAATGACATGGGCTATTGTTCGCTTTATACGGCATTACGGCATAAATGGATGGGCTATTGTTCGCTTATACGGCATTAGTATAAATGATATGGGCTATTGTTCGCTTATACGGCATTACGGTATAAATGACATGGGCTATTGTTCGCTTATACGGCATTACGGTATAAATGACATGGGCTATTGTTCGCTTTATACGCATTACGGTATAAATGACATGGGCTATTGTTCGCTTTTACGGCATTACGGTATAAATGATATGGGCTATTGTTCGCTTATATGGCATTACGCATAAATGACATGGGCTATTGTTCGTTTATACGGCATTACGGCATAAATGACATGGGCTATTGTTCGCTTTTACGCATTACGGCATAAATGATATGGGCTATTGTTCGCTTATACGGCATTACGGTATAAATGACATGGGCTATTGTTCGCTTATATGGCATTACGGTATAAATGACATGGGCTATTGTGCAGACTGTTTATGTGGCATTACGGTATAAAATGATATGGCTATTGTTCGCTTATATGGCATTACGTATAAATGATATGGGCTATTGTTCATTGATCACGGCATTACGGCATAAATGATATGGGCTATTGTTCGCTTATACGGCATTACGGCATAAATGATATGGGCTATTGTTCGTTTATACGGCATTACGGTATAAATGATATGGGCTATTGTTGCTTATACGCATTACGGTATAAATGACATGGGCTATTGTTCGCTTATACGGCATTACGTATAAATGACATGGGCTATTGTTCGCTTATACGGCATTACGTATAAATGATATGGGCTATTGTTCGCTTATACGGCATTACGCATAAATGATATGGGCTATTGTTCGCTTATACGGCATTACGCATAAATGATATGGGCTATTGTTCGTTTATACGGCATTACTGTGTAAATGACATGGGCTATTGTTCGTTTATATGGCATTACGGTATAAATGATATGGGCTATTGTGCAGAGAGCTGTTTATGTGGCATTACGGTATAAATGACATGGGCTATTGTTCGTTTATATGGCATTACGGTATAAATGACATGGGCTATTGTTCATTTATATGGCATTACGGTTTAAATGACTTGGGCTATTGTTCGTTTATATGGCATTACGGTATAAATTACATGGGCTATTGTTCGTTTATACGGCATTACGGCATAAATGACATGGGCTATTGTTCGTTTATACGGCATTACGGCATAAATGACATGGGCTATTGTTCGTTTATACGGCATTACGGCATAAATGACTATTGTTCGTTTATACGGCATTACGGTATAAATGACATGGGCTATTGTTCGTTTATACGGCATTACGGTATAAATGACATGGGCTATTGTTTGTTTATACGACATTATGGTATAAATGACATGGGCTATTGTTCATTTATATGGCATTACGGTATAAATGACATGGGCTATTGTTCAACAACTCAGGAACTGGATGCTGTTGTAGCGTCAGTAGGGACATGTTAGAGAATGATTTGTTGTGTATAAGAACAAGGCCGAAAATGCTTACATTACTTGGCAGTGGGGCACTGTTGCAAAGGCAGATAATTAAGGGTACTACATCAAACTCATTGTACATGTCTTTGAGGGGGAGGCATAGCAAAACCCAGACAAATTTGAAATATTTGGACATTCCTCTACTGTCTTTGCATGTTATGCATATTGTTGAAGCAGGAATGACAGAGCAAGTTAAAAGTGTGCTTCTTCATGCAATGCACTTGTGACTTCCAAAGCTGTGCTCCTGCTGGTTTAGCCAGCATTGCAAAGGTCGGCTTACCACAAGAGGAGAAAGTAATGCATTGTATTTCTTTATTTCATTTTTGCTGACAGAGGCAGTGTACTAGGCACATTCTGCCTATTTTTGGACACCACTCACAAGAGACGGATACACATGAATACCAACTGCCCTTCAACCACATGAAAGTGTCATAACAATAATGCTCTTATTATCACACCTTTTCTAGCACCTAATTGGCGTGCGATCATGGTTTCCCATGCTTGGCCACCCACACATTTACCATCACTTAATCTGACCACTGTCATTTTACCCCATGTCCTACATTTCTGTTTCCTACCACAAAACGTGCTTGCTGCGGCACATTATAATCACTTCCAGCCGCTACCGCAATGTGTAATCACTGCCTGCCTACACACACACTGCTGCAGGCTTACACCATATGACAGTGTTACAGTCTGAAAAGCTGTTGTAAACCTTTTTTTTTTACATTTTCTTCCCTCTACAACAACCTCTTCTTGATGCAAGTCATTTTATTAGCTGCCTCCCACTCCCACTTCCAATAATCTATCTGTGAGTTTTCTCTGACTATGAGAACTGCAGGATTGCTTCATATCATACACATACAGCACAACAATGGCAGAATGGGGAATGACACCAAAGTACAACATAATGAAACTGTTTGTCTAGGGAGTGGGCCCCACACGTTGCCAGGCCACAACATGCATTACCCATTTTTGCTGAACCACACCTGTTAACAACCCTACATGATGCCTCTGGGGGTGGCATGCACCCATGCAGTTCTGCTGAAAATGTTGCCACCACAAACCATAGTGAAAGGATGTACAGCGAACTGCAGGCATGAAGCACATCTACATGATGCCTCTGAAGCTAGCCATTATGTTTCTCTCATTAGAGGATTCACAGCAAGGCATGTATTGTGCGATCATAACACCCGCTGTGCAACAGATCTGAACGGCTAGAAAACAAATGTGGACTAGGTATGGGAACAACAGAATGGGAGGACAAATGAAGAACACTGCAAATTAAATATGCTAAGTATATAAGCAAGCTGAACAAAGGCAAGACACAAATGCAGACTATGTATGCGAAGAACAGAATGCAAGGATGACCGCAGAACACTGTAACCTTAACATGCTACGTAGACACAGCGTGCCACTCCTGATTGCAGCGGGCCTTTCCTTTGAGGTGAAAGCCACTGCAGCATCATCCGCAGCTCATCCATCCATTGGTGCAACTGGGACATGCCCACTACAGCAAGCAGTACATTGGGCAGGGCAGGCACACACCTCCAGGAGTCACACTTTCCCAAGATGTTTCTTGCGCATGCGCGAAAGCAAATATAAAAATGAAGCGCTAATGGCAATTGAAATGCTGGGGCACTGGCTCTCAAGTTTAATGATAATAGTCACACAATAATAACTCCCGGCTGCTCAACTGCTAAAATCCAGATAACAATTCACCCAAAATATATAGAAACATAGAAGTTGACGGCAGATAAGGACCGCAAGGCCCATCCAGTCTGCCCATTTCTTTTTCTACCTTATAAATGTGCCATCGGCCTTTGCTCTGTCAGTGGCCTATCTATTCATAGTCATTTGTATTGCTCCCTTATGCCTAACCCTTGCCTGTTTGAAGCCCTGCACTGTATTCATAGCCACCACTTCTTGTGGTAAGCCATTCCATGCATCCACCACCCTTTCTGTGAAAAAGAATTTCCTCACATTCCCCCTTAATCGGCCTCCCTCTAATCTCATGATGTGTCCTCTTGTCCTGCTATTTTTCTTATATTTAAACATGTTAGACTCTTTCACCTTGTCTATGCCCTTAAGGAATTTGAATGCCTTGATCATATCACCTCTCTCCCTCCTTTGCTCAAGGGTATACATATTGAGCTCTGTTAATCTGTCCTCATATGTCTTCTGATGCAGTCCCTGCACCATTTTGGTTGCCCTTCTTTGGACTGCCTCAATTTGGTTAATGTCCTTGTGAAGGTGTGGCCTCCAATACTGCATGCAGTACTCCAGATGGGGCCTAACCAGTGTCTTGTACAGAGGGATTATTACCTCCCTCTTATGACTTGTGATACCCCTACTAATACACTCTAACAACCCCCTAGCCTTACCTACTGCTTTAGAGGTCTGCTTGGATGATTTCAGGTCATCAGTGATGAAGTTCAAATATATGCTACATTACTAGCCCTACTCGCTTAAAAACCCTAACTAAGATAACTAAACAAATGAGTGAACAGCTAATAAAACTAACAATGTTTTCTATGTTGCTGCAGTGGCTACTAAGGCAGATCCATACTGGTCACCATCTTGCTTAAACTCTCTAAGAGTAAGATATGACAAAGTTGGGACACTTACAGAGAAAATTGAGGCATGTACTGCGGTAAAACGAGGTTGCCTTCTGGCTGCTACACGCTCTAATGTCTATATTGAAACTTTAGTGGAGGATATTTTAATGATTGATACCTTTGCTCCAAAAATTAATCAAATACCAGTTACGATTCCAATGTACGGAGGCAGTGCGATTCTCCTCGCTCAAACACTACTTGACCTGAAAAGGGCAATAATTTCAGTCAAGGACAGCCTGATGAAACGGAAACTATCTTTAAATACTAAGAAGACAGAGCTAGTAACATTTGGATCAAAAAATAAAACTTTAGAATCATAGAATATTAATGACCTACATACTGCAGAAGTTGATGAAGTTCAATATCTGGGAGTGGTATTTAGTAAAGAATTAAACTGGAAACCACACATCAAAAAAGATCAAAGAAAATGTGAACGTTGCTTGCTAGGAATTAACAGATTTGCAGACTTGTTTGCAAGACTCCTTCATAGCCTTGTATAGATGTTTTGACTCCAAAATCAGTGCAAAAGTGTTATATGGAGCGGAGGTAAGGGGCATGTATGCTAATATAAAATAATTTAAGTCAATATAAACTGTCTTCCTGGAAAATATTTTAGGAGCACCTTTATATACACTGAACAGTGCTGTCCGTGCAGAAAAAGGAACATTATCTGTAAAAGCAAACATTTTGAAAAGAGTGATCTGCTATCCATTAAAAAGGGTCAAAACCCTATTAAATAAGCCCTGTCATCTGGTCCTGGGATCCCAATGCCTGACACATTCATGTTCCCTCTACCGCGACACTGGATGGCTCCCCCTACATCTCAGGTTGCAATACCAAACTTGCCTACTGGCTAAAAAATCCACACTGGGGCTCTTGCCAGAGTCCACCTCCACCCTTTTTGAAACTACTCAACCCTCAATCAGCACCAGAAGTGCAACAAAAGGGGGACTTGAAGTTCCATTTAAGTGCACCTCCCTTGCCCAGAGATCCCTTTCATACCATGGACCCAAGTGGTTCAATGATCTAGCTCCAGCCCTACGTGAATGTAACAAGCTCAGCCAGTTCAGATCAGGGCTACGTACACACATAGCCAACAACTATGCATGCAACTGCACTATCTAGCCAAGATGCTATTTCAGTATCTGGTCCTGCACAACCTTAACTACCTACACCTTCCCCTCCCCCCAAGCCTCTTCTTACTCCCTTGCACCCCTGCCCTATGAGGTTCATCCCAATTTTCGCATCCCTTTACCTTTTCTCCTCCCCACCCTCCCACCACATTGTAATTGGGCACGGCTATTTCTGGCAGCTTCTACCTTCTTTCTCTTCTTCCCCTCCATCTCCCCCCACACCTCTCAATTGGACAAGGCTATTCATTGGCTGCTCCCACCTTGCTTCCTGACTCATTTTATCCCCTCCAGCTGCTAACATGCTGCCTGGTTCCCTCAGCCAGGTTGCCCTAGTACTTCTCAATGCTTTGGGCCATATCTCTCCTAGTGTGTTGATTGAGATATTGCTCTGGTGAACCTGTACTGTTATGCACAGGAATTGTAATCCTGTAATACTGTTCTGCTGTAAGAGCACTTGTTTATTTGCTGATTATTTTATGTTCACCTCTATGTACTGTTAAGCACAGGAATTGTAATCCTGTAATACTGTTCTGCTGTAGGAGCACTTATTTATTTGCTGATTATTTATGTTCACCTGTATGTACTGTTAGGTGTTGCTGTGTACTGTTTGACTTTTGACTTGGAGCCTTTGTAAATGAGCCCTCGGCTCAAAGGTATTAATCCTAAACTGAAATAAATTAATAAATAAATAAAATCTTTAAAAACTTTTAGTGCACCAGAAAATAGTATATCAGCTAACTGTAGCTTAGATATGTTCAGCAACCTAAACAAGGAAACACAGTAGGTTTCATCGGTTTTAACAGAGCAAAGAAGACCTAAGTCCATAAAGCTTGCAATGTAGATTAACTATTTCCCTGATTTTGTTAAGTATTAAGTACTTATCTAGTCTGTGCTTAAATTCCTCCCCACTGTTACTTGCCACCACCTTCACTGGTAGACTGTTCCAAACCTTCTGCACTTTACAGAGAACCAGTATTTTCTTTTGTTAGACTGGTATCTCTCGACAGTTATTTGTAAGGTGTGATCTTGTATGGTACCTCTGCTCCCTGAATTCTAGGCCCAGCAGATCCCATAGGAACCCATCTGAAAGGGCTTTGAAGATCAAACACACGTTCCCCCTTAATCTATGGTACTCGAAGGAGTACATCCCTAACTCTGTCAACCTCTCTTCATATTCCCTATCCTTTACTTTACTTTACTAGTTTTGGTGCCATTCTCTGTACCCTTTCCAGTGCTCTAATTTCAGTTTTTCCTCCCGAAGACCAGAACTAGGCACAATACTCCATATGGGGCCTTACCAGGGAGCCATACAGTGGAACTATCACTTCACTGTCTCTGCTCGTAATATGTCCTTTAATACAATTTAGTATGAAGCTGGCTTATTTTACTACTTGGTTGCAATGTAACTTAAAGCTAAGGTCATTTGTTATTCTCACACCGAGGTCCCTTCCTTCTGTAACCTCCATCAAGGCAATGCCATTTAGTCTATACTTGTGCTTCAGGTTCTTGCTCCTCAAGTGCATCACAGGACATTTGTCAGTGTTAAATGTTAACTTGTAATTTGTTGCCCACCTCCATGTCACCCAGTGCTGACTGGAGTATATCTGCCTCCTTAACCTTGTTTACTGATAAGCCTGTCCTTGTATTGTCCTAAATTGGGACTCCCATACTTCACTTTGGCCATGATGGGGATATGTAGATATTAATTAAACAGGGCCCCAGCACGGAACCCTGGGGACTCCCACTTGTAACCTCTGACCAATCAGAGTATGACACCCTGATACACACCCTCTGTTTCCTGTTGGTCAGCCAGGAAGCTATCCATTTAGTGATGTTACTCTGTATACTGTGGTCAATTAAAGCATCGACAAGCTCCCCATCTGGGACTTTGTTGAACACCTTGAAAAATCCAAAATATAACATCCACAGAGTCCCCGTCCAGTGCTCTGCTGCCTCTACCATAAAACTTCAAGAGATTTGTCTGACAGGACCGTCCCTTTGTAAAGTCATGCTGTGTGTTATCAATATCCTCCTTTTGCTGCATAGAGAGTGTAATATAATCTTTTATGACCCCTTCCAAGACCTTCCCCAAAATGGCTGTCAAGCTGACAGGCCTATAATTCCCCACCTCCTGTTTTGAACCCTTCTTATATATGGGCACCATGTCTGCCTGTCTCCAAACCTCCAAAACGTCCCCTTGGTCCAGGGATTTCTGGAATATTGCTGTAAGTGGGCTTGCTATTTCATATGCAAGCTCCCTGGTGACTCTGGGGTACAGTCCATCAGGCACTTGTGCTTGGTTCTGATCCAATTTAAGTAGTCTTTCCCTGATGTTCTGATAATCTAATACCAGGCGGCTTTCACTAGATATGGGTAGATGGGGCTTGGTTCCCCAGGATTTGCCATTAAATACAAATGTAAAAAAACTCATTACAGTGTTTGGCCATTTTCAGTGACTATTTTAAGTAGTCCAATGGATTTTATTCCTCCCCTTTTATTATTTATGTAAGAATAGTATGATTTGTAGTTGTCCTTCACTTTATTAGCCAGCCATAGCTTGTGACATTTTCTGGCCTGTACTATAGTTCTTTTTGCTACCCTAAGGGCTTTTCGATGTATGGCCCAACAGATCTGATGTCCACTTTTCTTGGCCATAGCATAGGCTTTTTTCTTTTAATTATGCATTTTTTACTTTGGCTGTCATCCATGCTGTGGCGAGGTCCCAGATCTATTGCATTTCATCCTGCTTGGCACTTACCTCTTTACTAGGGTAGCAATTCTATTCTCAAATATAACCCACATCTGATCTAGTGTCTGGTGTCTAAAGTCATGATCCCATCCCCAGTTTGCCAGGTCTTTTTCATACTGATGAAATCTGCTTTGTCATAGTTATTTATAATGGTATTCCTCCTAATATTGCCCTTGTCGCCTGTTATAAAAAACACCATGCTATGGTTGCTGGATCCTAGCGGTGCCAGTACTTTACACTCCTGTACAGTATTATTCATATTACAGAGAACCAAGTCCAATGTGTGTTCCCCTAGTGCTATCCTCCACATATTGTTCTAACCCAGCCAGGTTGAAAGTCTCCATGTAATGTAATCCAACAGCTGTACTAGTTCTATGGCTTTTCCCAGCCAATGCCCATCAGGTTAAAGTCCCTAAGAGTATAAAGTTGTTGGCTGATGCTAGAGTATTTAGGCTGGCCAGAAGCACCATGTCCTCTGCAAGTGCATATGAGGGGATCTATACACTACACCAGTGTCAATTTGGGCTCCATGTAAGGGGTGAGTTGGATCCAGATTAGCTCCAAGGACTCCAACTGGGTTGTATCTATTTGTTCTGAAGCAATCATGTCAGCTGCATAAGGAGCCACGCCACCATCCCTGGCCTCCACTCTGTCCCTACAGTACAAGGTAAACCCTGGGATCTGCTTATCCCATGAATCCTCACTGTCCCACCACATTTCTGTGATGGCACAGATCTGATAATTATCCTCACATACTGTGTACGTGAGCTTATCAAATTTGTGTAGTATGCTCCTAGCAATCAGCAGTAAGCATTTCCATTGGGAAGTGTTCCTGGGTGTTATAGGTGGTCTGGTAGTGAATTGTCCCACAACTGAGGCTATTTCTCCCCCTTATATGAGGTTTAAATGCTTATCTAATTCCTGCCTAAGTTTGTGTGCCAGGATTCTTTTACTCTGTTTATTCCTATGCAATCCATCTAATGTAAATAAGTCTGTGTCCTGGAAGTTGTCCCCATGCAGAATAAAGGTATGCCCTTCCCTATAGCACCACCTTCTTAGCCAGCCATTGAGTTGTAGTGTGTCTCTATTTCGTGTTACACCTGCTCTTGGGACTGGGAGTATTTCAGAGATTAGTATATCACATCCTTTCACCTTTAATACTTCCCCCACTTGCTCAAAATCCCTCTGAATGTCCACCAGCATTCTTTTCCCTAAGTCAGTTACCCCTACATGTACTACTGTAACAGGCCTCTCTGTATTTTCTGTTATACCATGGACATAAGTGAACAGCCAATCAAATCATAAGACTGGCAGTTTACCACCATTGTAAATCCTCTGATAACCCATGGCTGTTGATGAAACAATCCAATAAATCATCTGCAGCACAGGAATAAATACAATAAAAATAAAGAAAACAGCAACCTCTTTAATATTTGTATTTTATTATAGTAAAGAAAATGAACCTTAGAGAATATAATAAGCCACTAGAGAGGGTGTGAGTTATCAAAGGATTTACCATGGCTGGCGAGATTTACCTCTTGGCTGCACCTCACGGGCAAACCACTGCAGCTGTGGTAAACTCGATAACCCACACCCCTCGTGGCTTATTGCTTAAATAGTCCTGGGAGGAGTTGTCTTATATCGCCTATTGCAACCCCCGGAAGAACGCTTACTGTGGTGTGTTCATTGTGGTTTCTACACAAAGCTTGATCTGTGTACCACAAGATAGAATCACCCACCACCAAGATGTCTCATAAGCCTGGATGTATAATATCCTCCCTTCCTTTTGTGTCTCCTTTTCACAGGTATCCCTATCCTCTGTGATGGTAGCTATGGCTATGGGCGTCTGCTGTTCCCTAAATTCATTGTTTGATTGATCAATGTCATCCTCAGCTAGGACTTGAAATCTATTATGTGTCTTAGGATCCCTGAGCCTCCGATGTTCCTCCTACCCATTTTAATAGTTTTTGTACCATGCATCATGCCTCCATTTCATTCTCTTTGCTGTACTTTCAGAATTGACCACCCTTACTGTATAAATACCTCAGTCACACTTTGTTGCAATATCATTGCTCTAGAACATTAATGCCTTTTGCAGCTGGACCCTCTGCTGCAATACAGTGATTTCATTCCTTAACACCTCAATCAAAACACGTTTGTCACAAACAAATTCCTCAACACGATACCCAGTTGCAAATATTTTGCAAGATTTACAACAATTCATTGCATCAGTATGCTCCTTAATTGTATGTTGGTCATGCTTGCATGGATCCCACAGTAGTTACCTGATAATAAGACCGTGGCCCAGATCCTAGCTGTCCCCAGATGACACGCATGTGTCTCTGGCATGTCTCTGTGCAAAACACGCGTGCCCCTCAGTTCACCCTGCTCACCGACTGGCTGGTTTTAGCCACGTATGTGACCTGGAAGTAATGCCGGGTCGTGGAGCTCTAAACATTCCCAAAAGCAAAGAAGTGTACTAGTTTGTTCCTTAAAAGGTCAAACCGCACAAAAACTTCTCATCTGGAGCCCTGTGAGGTGATAATCACAGTTTTACAATACAGTGCAGCAATATTTAACACATAACTCTCCCTTAGATCTGTAGTTCTTAGAACAAACTATAGGTCTCTTTCCTGCAGAGCGCTCCACTGCACAGTGTCTCTGTGCTAAAATGAAAACTCTCACAAGCACACTAAACATTTTAAAAGTTATGCTGGACTGTACACTGTTGTAGACTCACTAACTCAACAACAACGTTGGTTTGTAAAACTAAATCAGGAAATGAATAAAGCAGGGTTACCATATAACTCAATGTTAGATCCCCATATGCTAAATCAGGAAATGAATAAAGCAGGGTTACCATATAACTCAATGTTGGATCCCCATGTGCTAAATCAGAAAAAGAATAAAGCAGGGTTACCATATAACTCAATGTTGGATCCCCATGTGCTAGATCAGGAAAAGAATAAAGCAGGGTTACCATATAACTCAATGTTGGATCCCCATGTGCTAGATCAGGAAAAGAATAAAGCAGGGTTACCATATAACTCAATGTTGGATCCCCATGTGCTAAATCAGGAAATGAATAAAGCAGGGTTACCATATAACTCAATGTTGGATCCCCATGTGCTAAATCAGAAAAGAATAAAGCAGGGTTACCATATAACTCAATGTTGGATCCCCATGTGCTAGATCAGGAAAAGAATAAAGCAGGGTTACCATATAACTCAATGTTGGATCCCCATGTGCTAGATCAGGAAAAGAATAAAGCAGGGTTACCATATAACTCAATGTTGGATCCCCATGTGCTAAATCAGGAAAAGAATAAAGCAGGGTTACCATATAACTCAATGTTGGATCCCCATGTGCTAAATCAGGAAAAGAATAAAGCAGGGTTACCATATAACTCAATGTTGGATCCCCATGTGCTAAATCAGGAAAAGAATAAAGCAGGGTTACCATATAACTCAATGTTGGATCCCCATGTGCTAAATCAGGAAAAGAATAAAGCAGGGTTACCATATAACTCAATGTTGGATCCCATGTGCTAAATCAGGAAAAGAATAAAGCAGGGTTACCATATAACTCAATGTTGGATCCCCATGTGCTAAACCAGGAAAAGAATAAAGCAGGGTTACCATATAACTCAATGTTGGATCCTCATGTGCAAATCAGGAAAAGAATAAAGCAGGGTTACCATATAACTCAATGTTGATCCCTAGCAAATAAATCAGGAAAAGAATAAAGCAGGGTTACCATATAACCCCAATGTTGGATCCCCATGTGCTAAATCAGGAAAAAGATTAAAGCAGGGTTACCATATAACTCAATGTTGGATCCCCATGTGCTAAACCAGGAAAAAGAATAAAGCAGGGTTACCATATAACTCAATGTTGGATCCCCATGTGCTAAATCAGGAAAAGAATAAAGCAGGGTTGCCATATAACTCAATGTTGGATCCCATGTGCTAAATCAGGAAAAGAATAAAGCAGGGTTACCATATAACTCAATGTTAAATCCCATGTACTAAATCAGAAAAGAATAAAGCAGGGTTACCATATAACTCAATGTTGGATCCCTGATGCTAAATCAGGAAATGAATAAAGCAGGGTTACCAGTAACTCAATGTTGGATCCCCATGTGCTAAATCAGGAAATGAATAAAGCGAGGTTACCATATAACTCAATGTTGGATCCCCATGTGGACCATGAAGCATTCACTGGAATAACTTTGCAGAGAATAACAGATATTGCCATGCAAGAAGGCCTGGGGAACCTTAGAGGTCTTATAGAATAAGATACTGGGCACATAAAAGAACCATTTTGTGCTGAGGAGTATTTATTAAAATGTGAGAATATAAAACATAGAAAAGCACTTACAAAACTAAGATTCAAGTTTTTTTGGGAATATATAGAAACCAAATAATGTGCACTATATGGAAAATTCTGGGTTTTGAAATGAAACATTAAACTAAGTGTGATGCACCTGATATGGGAATATCCAAAATTGTTGGAAGAAGGAGAAACACTTTTGTATCCTGTATTCAATTTAGATACGGATTCAAAACTTAAAACACATGCAATATTTAATATGATAAAAAAAAACAGAGCATGATCATGTGCTTTGGCAAGTTATGCTGATAAGATAATGTGCGAGTTTCATTAGAATACTTTATAATCCCAGGACATGTTTTATCTAGAAGGATGTCGCTGGTTGTTCTTAACTATTGAATGTATAACTGTCACAAAGCTTAGAGTTTATAGGAGACATTCTTTTTAAATACGCTGCTGGAGAGAAAAGAGAATAGAGTACAGAGAATAGCTTTACTTAAACCACTTTTGTGATTAAATGTTGTGTTTTATATTGAATTGAACTTTGTCTATAACAAATGCTCACGTGGCCTTTGGATCTGTGCAATAAGACAATGTATTTATTTCTGTGTCAGCATCTGCTTCGTTTTAAAATATGTTGCATGCAACAACTTGGTTTAATACATACTTTCAATAAAAAACATATTGATTGATTGATACCCCAAATATTCAACATAGCCATTTCTTTACAACACCTCATGAATGTGACAGCTAGCAATTTTCAACTCCTGCCCCAAATTTGTTTTTGTGTCCTGAAACATGATTTCCCAGTCCTTGTGTGAAATCACCTTTAAACCAGGAGTTGAACATTTTCTCTCCCCTTCTTTAAGAGGCAGAGTTATAACAAGGCTAAGTTAAAAATTTGGTATAAAAATATAAAAAAAACATGAAACTTGGGTTTTAAATTGTAACACGTGGTGTGGGCGAAACTAGGCCAAGAACTTAATCTTGTGGTGAGTAGATTCAGGAAGCACTGTGAATCAGGTGTTTGATTGGGGGTGGAGTTGACAGAGGCTTAGTGCTTTCTAACAAAAGGAATTTCTTCAAGTCTTCAATTGGGACATACAAAAAAACAATCTTTAAAAAAAACAAATAAACAACAAAAATAAACTTTTACTTTCTTGTTAAGGATAGCAGCTAAAGCCTAGAAATAACGAGTAACCATGAAAATATTAATAATAATAATAATAAATATAATAATAATACATTTTATTTCATATAGTGCCTTTCAAAAAATCAAGGCGCTTCATAATAAAATCAGCACACAATAATAAAATCAGAACACAATAATAAAATCAGCACAAAATTAATAATAAGTACATACAAATTGACAGGTCCTACTATACTACGCCAGGAAAAGCCTGACACCACAGAAAGGTCTTTAGCACCTGTTTAAAACCCCCCACAGTTACGCACTCCTGAAGCTGACAGGGTAGAGAATTCTAGAGGGCAGGGGCCGCATAGCTAAATGCATGGGCACCAGAAGATTTTAAAGACACCCTCGGAATCTCTAGTAACCCCATACCAGCCAAACAGAGCCATCGCCCAGGCAGTAAGGGACAAGGACAAGATGCTCTTTCAAGTAGTCAGGGACTAGTCCATGTAGGGCTTTGTAAGTCAGCAAGCCTACTTTAAAGGTGATCTGCCACCGAATAGGCAGCCAGTGCAGCTTGCGCAGCACAGGTGTAATATGATAGGCACGAGACATCCCTGTCAACAAACATGCTGCAGCATTCTGCACTAGCTGCAGATGGTGAATATCAACCCCTGGAAGCCCTAGGTATAGGGAGTTACAGTAATCAAGGCACAAGGTCACAAAGGCGTGGACAAGTGTAGGCAGGTCCCTGAATGGAACAAGCTGCTTGTTGCTGGGAATGTTCTTGAGATGATAAAAGGCAGACTTGACGACCGCCAACACTTGAGATTGTAAAGTCAGACTGTCATCAAGCATCACCCCCAGGTCTCGCACCTGTTCAGAGGAAAGGATCGGGAGCCCCCAGAAAAGTTCAGAGGGCTGACCTGCCTTATCCCTCTATCCGTGACCTGGGTCCACGACCATCACCTCAGTCTTTCCCATGTTCAACTTTAACCAGTTTGAAGTCATCCACTCCTGGATTTCAGTGAGGCAGTTGTTAAGTATCGAGAGAGCACTATCCTG
Organism: Neoceratodus forsteri; assembly: GCA_016271365.2. Taxonomy (NCBI): domain Eukaryota; kingdom Metazoa; phylum Chordata; order Ceratodontiformes; family Ceratodontidae; genus Neoceratodus; species Neoceratodus forsteri. The sequence continues at coordinate 8,691,802 of CM028129.1, forward strand.
ATCAGGTGAGAAAGACAGGTAGAGCTGGGTATCATCAGTGTAGCAGTGATACCTCAGCCCATACCATCTTACAAAGTCTCTGAGGAGCAGCATATACACTGTAAACAACATGTGGGACAGCACTGAGCCCTGAGGGACCCCACATGACAGAGGGAGTAGGTCCGAGGAAAAAATCCCGGACACCACTCTCTGCATTCTGCCAGTGAGGAAGGATGTAAACTATTTAAGACCATACTTGACAGGCCTCAAATGGATCTCAGGCACCCAAGCAGCACCCCATGGTCTACAGTGTCAAAGGCTGAAGAGAGGTCAAGGAGCACCAAGATAGAATGGTTTCTCTGATCTCTTGCCATCAGAAGATCATTAAGCACCCAAACCAGAGCAGTCTCAGTACTATGCCTCTTTCGAAAACCGGACTGGAGAGGTTCATAGATGTTATGGATGGTCAAGTGGTCCTCCAGCTGCATCATCACTACTTTCTCAATAACCTTCCCTATAAAGGGGAGGTTTGAGATAGGTCTGTAGTTAGCCAGAGAGTCTGGGTCCAAAGAAGCCTTCTTCAGGATGGGTGTTACTACCGCCTCATTCAGGAAGCTAGGAAACTCACCTGAATCAAAGGAGCTCCAGACTATCTGAACCAGTACTGAACCAATAATATCACAACATCCCATAATCAGGGTAGTTGGGCCCAGATCCAAACTACAGTATGTAGGGCGCATACTCTGGACAATCCGCATAACATCCACGGACTCTGGCAGGTCAGAGGTACACCAGGAAATGCAAGGTGAGGTATCCAAGCACCAATCATCAGCATCCCCCACAGAATGAGTCAAAAGGATCCCTGACCTGATGTCAGCCACCTTATTCGCAAAGAATCGAGCAAGCTCATCACACTTTATTTACGAAAAAGCTCTTCAGAACTGCAGACAAGCTAGGTTGCACAGCCTGTCCACAGTTTGGAAAAGCTGAGCTGGTCGATTCTGAGAGACAGTGATCTCCCCGGACAGAAATTCTGCCTTCTTACAGGAGATTGCTGATTGGTAGGTCCTGTAAGGCTTCACCAATCTAAGGTGGTTGACCTCTAGGGCAGTTTTCCGCCAGCATCACTCTAGCCTTCGTCCTAGCTGCCACAGCTCCCTCAAGGATCCATCAAACCAAGGAGCCTGAGGGCGAAGGGGGAAAGGACTAACACTGATAGGAGCAAGTGAGTCCAGAGCTGTAGAAATGGCCTTATTATAGGCCATAACCAAAACTTCTGGATTCAAGCTGGTCATAGGGAACTCCGAGAGGTCAGTCACTGCCACTAGGCCTTCAGGGGACAGGTCGCATAAAGGGTGGTAACTGACCATCTCCACAGGGGCAGGCCTACATAGGGGGCCAAAAAAGTTGAACCTCATGGTGTAATGATCGGACCAACCAACAGGTTCCACCCCCAAATTGGATGCTTCAGTCCTCAGTAAGAAGACCAAATCAAGACAGTGACCGTGTATGTGGGCAGCAGAGGTAACAATCTGTGTGAAGCCCAGTGAAGTCATCAGCTGAAGGAAGTGTTGTCCAAATTGCGAGAGTTCGTCATCAACCCAGGCGTTAAAGTTGCCCAGAACCATCAGTCTGGGTGACTCAAACGCCATGTCAACAACGAAGTCTGCTACTTCCTGCAGGAATTGCCGCTCATCACCAGGTGGATGGTAGATGAGGGCTATCCTGCAGCCTACACCTGCTACCACAGTACACTCAAAAGATTTGGCCTCCTCAGCTGGTACACTCGAGAGGCCCAACTCAGTCTTGAAACAGACCACCCCCCCGATCCAATCTCAGGCGGTGTATCACCGAGAACCCAGCTGGAACTGCAGACTCCAAAATGGGGCCCACATTTTCATCCAGCCAGGTCTCGGTGATGCAAGCAAGATCAGATGTTTCATTAAGATCAGCAATAATTATGGTCTTATTCTTAACAGATCTGGCATTGCACAACACCGTTCGAGTTGGACAGGTTTCCAAGGCTGCCCCGGCTACTTGCCCACCAAAAGAGGTGGTGCCCTTGGGTATGGGGACTAGACATGAGGAACCACATTCCAGGCACCATTTTTCCCCAGGGCTTCTTCTAGGCTTACCTACCCTGATACGACGGATCCACTCATTCACCTCTGATGTCCACGCCCCCTGCCCCCCTACCACCCCCGTGAGCAATACCCAGTGCTTGACAGCACTGGTAGGTTAACAACATCAAAGGCAGGGGGAGAAAGGGTGACGATCATGGAGGACAGGGGACGAATAGCCCACAACTGGGGAGGAAGGCCTACACATTTCACAGGCGGACCAAAATCAAATACACAGGGGACAGGCCTTAGGCATAAGGAAACCTCAAAAAATAATAAAAACCCACCCCAAAAAAGAACACACAAAACAACATTACCCCCAATAGAAATAAAACAATGATATATTAAACATATAAAAACAACTCCTCACAGTACATGGAAAATTCAATAAGTGTTTAGTTCATAAAAAAAGTACAGAGAACACGAAAGAAAAAAAGATGGAAGTTGTGCAGTGCAGTGGCTGTTGGGCAGCAGTTTTCAGGGAGCCCTTCTGGAGACTGCAGTGCTGCCTTATCTGCAGTCACCTCTCTAGGCTGAGGGAGGAGTTTGCCAGACTCAAGGCTGAGTTGATTTGGGTTAGGAGGATCAACTCCCCCACTCAGGGACCACCAAGTCAACCTCCACATCCTCAGAGGGTGCCAGGAAGGAGGAGCAGATGGACAACAGTGGGCTCCTGAAGGGTTAGGGTGATGGAGCAAAGGCACATAACAAATCCCATACCACTACAGAACTCATTTGCTACGCTGGCAGAGTGGGACTGCCCCAAAGTGCACCTGTCTGGGATGGATACGGAATCCTCCAGGGTGGAGACAACAAGGGGGTAGCAGAGAACCCCAGAAGAAGAGGAGGAGGAAACAACTCCTGGTGGGTGACTCCATAGTCTGGGGAGTGGAGTTGTGTACAGGTACTAGGGTGGAGAGGGAGATTAAGTGCCTGCAGGGGAGGCACAGCTTAGAGTGATAGAGAGCAGATCCAGAGGATCACTAGGGCAGCAGCAAAGAGGGAGTGCTGGATGTCATTGTCCATCTGGGGACACATGACCTGGCTAGGGACAAGGCAGGGATTGGGGGAGTGCAGGAGGAGTTCAGGAAGTTTGGAAGAGGCCTTGAGCAGGTAGCAAGCTCCATGACCTTCTTGGAGGTGCTGCCTGTCAGTGGCAAGGGTGAGGCCAGGAACCTCTGCAGCCGGGACCTCAACACCTGGTTGAGGAACTGGTGCAGAGAAAAGGGATTCAGCTTCATTGAGCACTGGGAACCCATCTGGAGGGGTGTGGGCCTGTACAAGGGTGATGGCCTATATCCATCAAGGGATAGGATCACTGTCCTTAGTGAGTAGTTTAAATGTTTCATTGTCAAGCATTTAAACTACCCAAGGGTGGTGGGAGAAGGAAGAAGGGAGAATCAAACTGCCCACCCACACAGGTTATTGTAGTCAGCAGGGAGGACCCTAAGTTTGGGAACTCTCCAATGGTATCTAAACTGGGAAAGGGAAGATTGGCAGAGAAGAGAAGAAAGAGAACTGAAGGCAGGAGGGGTAATAAGGAAAGGTGTGAGGATAAAAGGGGAGATAACTTGAGGGGAAAATAATAAACTATGGAAGGCCAAGTGTATGAACGTGTGCAGCCTGGGAAATAGAATCCCAGATCTGGTGGTGTTAATGGCAGAGGCTGACCTGGACATTGTTGCTATTGCTGAGACATGGTACCATTGGAACCATGACTGGGGCGTAGCTCTACCAGGTTATACTGTAATCAGAAAAGACAAGGAGAGTAAAAAGGAGCAAGAGTGAGAAGTCACGTCAGTAACAGTTATTTGTTCAGCACCTAATCCCAGGGGCTCTGGGTGCTTACATAAAGGTGCAATGACAAAATGCAACATTTCAGTCAACACAATAAGTTAGATAGAGTCAGTTATAATAAAACATAATTAATAAACTAAAACTCTAAGACTCCGATATATAAAATATTAATTAGACTTAAAGATTAAAAGCTTGCTTGAACAGGTGAGTCTTGAATGCATGCTTAAAACTCTCCACAGAGTGTGCTTCCCTTAATGGCTGTGATAATGCGTTCCATAGGACTGGCCCAGTGACCTCAAAAGCGCAGTCACTGGATATTTTAAGCCGAGCCCTATGAACCACGAGGAAGCCCTTGTGGAAGAGCAGGTAAGCGTACTGGGAGGGCTGGTGTCACAGGGTCAGACATATAACTAGGACCCAATCTGTATAGGGTCTTATAAGTGAGCAAGCCCACCTTTAAGGCAATTCTCCACCTGACCAGCAGCCAGTGCAGTTTGAGCAAAACTGGAGTTATAGGAACAGACCTGGGAGGGCCTGTCAATAATCTGGCTGCAGCATTCTGCACCAGCTGCAGCCAGAGCAGATTACCCCCACTGACCACGAAGTATAGGGCATTACAATAATCAAGTCTGGATGTAACATAAGCAAGTACCAGTGCGGGTAGGTCATCATGCATTATTAAGGGCTTAATCCGGGTGACATTCCTCAGATAGTAGAAACTATTTCGGACAACAGCAGACACCTGGGCCTCCAGCATCAATTCATCGTCGAGAATGATGCCCAGATTTTGCATCTTATTGGACTCCACCAATGAGGTGGTACCCAGAAACAATCCTGTCCTGTTCCAGTGATGACCATATCCTGTCAACGACCTGGCTCAATCACTAGCACCTCCGTCTTGTTCAGGTTCAGCCTCAGCCAGTTAGAGTTTATCCAGTTCTGGATCTTGGATAAGCATTTATTTAGCACAGCCACAGTGTTCAATGTTCCGGGGGTAAAGGACATATACTGCCGAATATCATCTGCATAGCACTGAAAACCCAAGCCTTAACACCTAATGATGTCACCCAGGAGTAGCATGTACACCATAAACAACATGGTCGACAAGATCAGACACTGAAGAATTCCACAGGGCAGGAGCCACAGAAGCGACGACAAACTTCCCATCACTACCCATTGCATCCTACCTGTCAAGAAGGACTCAAAACTGCTGATGACTTTGTCTGTGAGTCCACAGAGCCCCCTAAGATGATCAAGTAGCACCACGTGGTCTATGGTCTACAGCATCAAAAAGCTGAGGAGAGATCTCAGGAGAATAAGAATTGAGCATTCTTCTCTATCCCTTGCCTTAAGGAGATCATTTTGCGCCCTAACACTGTTTCAGTACTATGATTCCTCCTAAATCCTGATTGGAGTGGCTCGTAGATGTCAAAGATCACCAGGAGTGCCTCGAGCTGCGAAGCCACCACTTTCTCCACAACTTTCCCCAAGAATTGAAGATTGGAGGTAGGCCAAAAATTCACCAAGATGTCCGGGTCAATCGATGGTTTCTTCAAAAGGGGCCTCACCAATGTCTCTAAGTAGCTCTCTGTGTCAGAGAGGGCATAAAAGCAATTGAAGTACAGGGATTGCGAGGGGGTGGAGGCACTCTGGGTCACCCTAGAGTCAGACAAAGGCTCCACTATTCATATGGTTGTGATCGGAAGAGTTGAACAAGGTTCTAGTGGAAGCCATCCATAAGATGGTGACCAAAGGAGAAGTGCTGCTGATAGGTGACTTCAGTCTTCCAGATGATGATTGGCACATCCCAGCAGCAGGCTCAGCTAGGAGCAGAGACACACTGGACTCCCTGCAAGGGGCATACCTCAGACAGCTAGTACAGTATGAGAGCCCATCAGTGAGGGTGCAATTTTGGACCAAGTACTCCCCAACGGGGACAGAATTGCAGATTTCATGGTGGGTGGACACCTGGGATTCAGTGATCATCACATGGTATGGTTCAATATGAGTAGAGTAGCACAGTCAAGCCATATGAAAGTGAAGTTCCTAGACTTCAGGAGGCAGACATTGCAAAGATGAGAGTATGTCTCAGGAAAGCCCTAAAAGGGAAGGAGGCCAAGGAGGGAGTTGAGGAACAGTGGTTCCATCTAAAAGGAGCCATACTGGAGACAACAAACCTTTGCTTTAAGCAAATAAACCAAGGAAGAGAAAAAGAAAACCACTATGGTTCTCAAAGGAAGTGGCCAGGAAGGTAAGAGAGAAAAAGTTGGCTTTTAGGAAGTGCAAGGAGACACAGAAAGAAAAGGACAGAGTAGTGTATCTGGATAAGCAGAGGGAAGCAGGGAAGGCAGTAGGGATTGCAAAGGCACAAACAGAGGAAAAATAGCCAAGGCAGTAAAGAAAGGGGACAAGACATTTCATAGGTCTGTTACTGAAAGGAGAAAGACAAGGGGTGGGATTGTAAGGCTTAAGTGGGAAGAAGGGGAGTATGCGGAGGGGGATTTGGAAAAAGCAACAATCCTAAACAAGTTTTTTTGTTCAGTATTCACAGAAGAAAGAGAAGGTGAGGGACCTCAATTAAGAGGGAGAAGCAACAAGGGGAGGGAGGTGGACACCAGTTCATTTACTGGGAAGAAAGTTCTAAAGGAACTCGCTAAGCTGAAAGTGGTCAAGGCAAGGGGACCAGACGGATTCATCCTAGAATGTTATAGGAACTTGCTAGCAGTTCCACTGGCAGCTCTGTTCAATGAATCACTGGAAACATGAGTGGTTCCAGAGGAATGGAGGAGAGCACATGTAGACCCTCTACACAAATGTGGGATCAGGGAGGAGGCTGCAAACTACAGACCAGACAGCCCAACCTCAGTGGTGGGGAAAATAATGGAATCACTGCTAAAAGAAAGGATTGTGGAACATCTTGAATCCAGTGGTGCACAGGACCAGAAGCAGCATGGATTCACAGCGGGAAGATCATGTCAAACAAATCTGATAGATTTCGTTGACTGGGTGACCAGAGAAGTAGATCTGGGGGGAGTGGTGGATGTGGTGTACCTGGATTTCAGCAAGGCTTTTGACACTGTTTCACATAAGAGGACTGTAAACAAGCTAGGCAGCCTGGGAATCGGTCCCAAGGTGGTAAGCTGGGTTAGGAACTGGTTGAGGGATAGAATACAGATAGTAGTGGTAAATGGAGCTCATTCTGAGGAAAGGAGGGTGACCAGTGGGGTGCTACAGGGATCAGCTCTGGGGTCAGTCCTATTCAGTGTCTTCATAAGTGACATTGCAGAGGGGCTGGAAGGAAAGGTATGCCTCTTTGCAGATGACACTAAGATCTGCAACAGGGTAGACACTCTGGGAGGGGTAGAAAAAAATGAGGAGGGACCTAGGAAAACTAGAGAAATTGTCAAGAGTGTGGCAACTAAGATTCAATGCAAAAAAACTGCAACATAGTTATTTGGGGCACAGGAACCCAGGGGAGACTTACAGGATGGATGGATGGAGGGAGAGATACTGATGGCAACCAAACAAGAACGGGATCAGTGGGTAATCATATCAGATGACCTAAAGGTGTCCAGGCAATGTACCAAGGCTGTGGGGAGTGCCAGTGGGGTACTGGGGTGCACGGGAAGAGGTATCACTAGCAGAAGGAAGGAAGTGGTGATGCCTCTGTACAAATCATTAGTGAGACCTCATCTGGAGTGCTGTGTCCAGTTCTGGAGGTCGCATCTCTATAAAGACATACACAGGGCAGAGGTAATTCAGAGAAGGGCAACAAAAATGGTGCAAGGCCTGCACCAGAAGTCATATGAGGAGAGATTGGAGGTCCTCAATATGTATACCCTGGAGAAGAGGCGAGAGAGAGAGAGAGATGTGATAGAGACCTTCAGATATCTCAAAGCCATAAATAAGGTACAGGAGAGTAGCATCTTCTAAAATAAGAGATGTTCTAGAACAAGGGGTCATGACATGATTCTGGAATGGGGTAGGCTAAGGGTCAACATGAGGAAATATTTCTTCACAGAAAGGGTGGTAGATGCATGCAACAGCCTCCCAGTGGAGGTGGTGGGGGAAAATTTGGTAGGGGAATTCAAGAGTGCATTGATAGGCATAAAGGAACCCTACTGATAGGTAAGAGATCAAAGCCAGATATCAAGTAATGTCTGTGGTTTCTGTAGCTGGCAGAGAAAAGGGACAGACTAGCTGGGCCTGGTGGGCCTTACCTGCTGCCAACTTCTATGTTTCTGTGTAAAACCAATTTTCAATATTTGTACCCCAAATTCCTCGGCTTTAGCCCTATCAGCTCCGGCCAGAGTTTCTTCACTTCAGAAAAGGCTTTGTGCATTTCCCTTCCTTGCTTGTATTTAGCCACTTTACTGTTCCAAATATTATGCAGACTCTGCCATAACCAGTTATGTTTCCATTCGTTAATTAATCTGCTTTACGTCTTTAGTGTTTTAAAGTTGCTGCTCTTGAACATGTTCCCTGTAATCTTCATCCCGTTTAATGATTCACATGGATTTCTAAATTCAGTTTGTCTTTCTTTTTCAGATTTGATATTTATACACATAAGATGGCCCTGGCAATGATACTTATAACTGAGGATACAAACAGAAGCCCACTGAGAGTACCAAATGTCATCTTAGGGTTTGAAATTTACGACTCATGTACTAACATATTCAGAGCCTTTGAAAGTAAGTTCTGGTTTCTGTCTGGGAGGAACAAACCAGTTCCCAATTACAACTGTCACACCACAACTTCTGCAGCTGCCATGATTGCAGAATGATTATCTGGAAATTCGATAGCTATTGCTAGATTATTGGGACTCCACAGATTCCCACAGGTAACAGGATTGGTGTGATCATGTACTGGATTTCATGTAACTGTTTTTTGTCACTAAAGAGTACAAAAATGTCATTGGTTCTTGTTAGGCATGAGGTGGAGCCGAGTGCCTTTAAATACCTAGAGAAGTGCTCATATTCCACCAGTGACTGCAACCCAGTCATGTGTTATTGTGCTTATAAAATGGGTTCCTCTGAAAACTATTAAAGGCAGGGGGCAGTGGAGGGGCTGGCCTAGACTACTGGCATCCAATCAGATAACCATGCTGGGTGGCCAGTTGTTCCCTGCATCTGCAGGGTACAGAGGCTGACAAGATATGACAGTCCACCAAGAAGTGCCATACCCTCTCCCTAATGTGCAGATATGTAACAAACACTGTGGCCAGCACTTCTTCCAGCCCACTGTGGAGGATCTTAGGGCCCAGGACATGGAGTTATGGTAGTGCACCATGGACAGCCACATCCTCTCTAGGGTTTGCCCATGCTGGTGTGCGTGAGATATATTTTATTTACTGAATTTTGGTAACCAGGTGGGCCCACTGAGGCAAGATAGTCCCTTTTTCAGGGGCAACCTGGGAAGTGCAGTACACTGGCAGTGCAAAACATTGATAACAAGGTTGGTACAGGGACTGAGTACAAACACGGCTACAGAGAACAACTATTACAGTTAAACCAATAGGAAGGAAACCATTGAAAACCAAAACATTTTACACTGTTAACTAACATTATTTTATATACTTTTTGAATAAGGCACATTACAAGACAGAGCAGAGTTGTGCAAAGAAAACATGCATGGTAAGGTTGACTGAATCAGGAGTCATCGAAAAAAGGAGCAAGGTGTGGCAGCAAGGTGGGGTAACAATGAGCACTGAAAAAGCCTGAGAGGGGTACAGGCCAGCATAGCAGGCGGCAGCATGTTCCCAACAGGACACAGCACCTACATGAGGGTGCAACCACAATGTTGCTCATCACAATTGCAGCTTGACGTTGCACTGCCTGAACATACAGCACCCAAGGACAACCAGCAGAAAACTTGAGTTTTATAGGGGGGCTTCGCTCTCGGCACCTGCCAATGCAGGGGGCTTTACACCCCCTGAAATTAAATATAAATAACTTGGGGACAGGCATGCCATGAAGGGCAGGAGAATGGTGTGGACACCGAAAACAGTCTGAGTGTGGGATGCTGTGAAATCCAGCACATTCCTGTCACTCACGACTTTGTTTTGGTGCCCTCGTGGCAGTGCCCAAATCACGGTGCCCTCACAATGGCACACCCCTCTCTAGATAGCACAGATATTTAAAATAGACTGTGGGCAGTACTGCTCCCAGCCCACTTTGGGGATTTTAATTTAGATAGTTTAGTTAGTTTTGCTGACTGGAATGGAAGTATAGGCAATTTTTTATCTGCAGCCTTGTCTTGGGGAGGAGGGAATACAGGGAAACCGACTGACATTTAGCCAGATTAAGCTGTTGTTGGTATTGTTAGCAAATGAGGGAAAAATTGGACCAGGCACTGGGGAAATTCCCTTACTTTTGCAGTAGGGGACACTGCTGCACTGCTCCTTGCAATGGCAGAGTTGGCATCTGTTTCAGCGGCGGCTGCACAACGACATGGACTGTTGGAACATTTGCCTTTACTGGGCTCTGTTTTGCATGAGGATCCCCACGGAATACCTGAACTGAACCACCTGGATTTACCACCTGCTTCTAAGGAGCGGACACCGGACCCATTACTGCAGGTGGATTTGCAACTCCAGAATGCATTGCACACTAAACAAACAGACCTGATGGGACTTCTGGCACAAAAAGAGGACTTCTATCTGCGGGAGAAGGAACACTTATTTCAACAGCAAGGTCTGACACCACTGCTCTCCTGCAGCTTTGCCAGAGGTTTTCATTGGCCGGTTGCCTTGGACTGGGCTGCCCTGACAAACAGTACTCGGAAGGCACAGGGGTGCCATCTCAAGAGGGCTGACTGGACATGCAGTCTCCTTCTCCTGAGTTCCATACTGGAGTTCTGGCCACTACTACCGCAAATACAGACACTTGCACACTGCTGCCAAAGATCTCAGTTGCAGCTGCTACTCTCAACCTTCATGTCCTCCTGTTTTGCCTGCAAATAAGGTGCATCAGGTTGCTCCAGCATCTTTCATGCACTCTCCCATAGTGACTGCCAAGTTTGGAATTTTCCCCCTCCCCCCTCCCTGCTATCATCATGGTGATGCTACCATCATGGTGATCCTTACCCCCCCACCACAGGTTGTTCTCCATGAGGGCCCTAATGGATGCTGGATGGTCGGGAGGCACTATCGGCAAATGGCATTCTTCATCCCTGAGGGAAACAATGGCTCTTGATTTTTCACTAGACTTGTACTCTTCTGTCGATGCTCTGAGTGGGTCCACAAGTCTAACAGGATCGGATGGGGACTTCCCTTCTATTTTGTCCAATCTACAGACTCCCGAATTACATTCTCCCATAGTTCAGGCTGCACCCCCCCCCCTTGCAGAGACTGCTCGCTCGTATTGTTTTGTTCAAAACAATGACCATGCCCAGTAAATCTGCACAGCCCTGGAGGTCAACATGCCTTTGGACTAACCAATGCTTCCTACGACCCAACGGGATCCCTCCATAGACTATCATGTTCCAGAGGCTCTCATTCTGATACAAGATTGACTTTGTCTAAGGTTGTCTGTGTAGAGCTCACAGACCCTGCCCAGGATAGCCCACTGCCAGAGCTCGCTAAGACAGCCCCTCCTCAATCTACTGAGCAAAGCTGGGCATGCTTCAGACAGAGGGATGTCTTCCCGAAGGCACCAGTCCTAGCACAATGCAGAAATACTGTATGATTGCCCTATAAAGGGGGCTTGGACCAACCCCCAGACTGGGCTTACATTGGTTGTTTTCTGCTGAAAGAATCCTTACTGGTCATAGCCCAATGGACTGTATGCTCTTCTCCACTCACTGACGGATTGGTACTTTGACCTCAGCTTTTGCATTCCTGTCTTTTTGGATATGTTTTAGACCTGATATAACCCAATCAAATCCACTCCACTTTGGTTACCATTTCAAGCTATCCCCTGACCAAGCCAGTGGTACGGAACTTAACAGTGTTGCTTAACAATGAGTGGGTGAGTGTGCAGGACATACGCTACTGGCTGTCACAACGCTGTTACATCCTGGGGGACTGAGAGCCCTTTCTCGATGAGGAGGGTTTTTGGACTGGTCATTTGCATTTTGGGGTAAAACTAACTCACTCGGCCTCAGGACTACAGCACATCCCCAGCATCTTCTACCTGGGCAGAGACAGGGCTCAATGTTTTTATCCAGGGCAGCCCAAGACTTGCTTTCAGTGTGGCATGGATACCCACTTTAGTAATGCATCTGACATGCTACGTTGCACCTTATGTCTGACTGTGGGCCATGCCAGTTCCTAATACACCAATGACCTATGCTGTAACCTCTGTGAGGAGATCGGGCACTTGTATAGACAGTATAAATGAGCTATGAATAACAATGATAATGACTACATCCTAGACAAACTGCTAGACAAGGCATAACACAATGAGCAGCAGAATTTTTGTAAATTCTTTGCTGCACCCCTGGCACATCAGGAGGAGCCCAGGGATATCTTGATCCCCGCTTTGGGGCCAACCATGACTCCATGGCTGATTTCACCTGTGACAACTCCAGTACCCTCACTACAGCCCCCAGAGGTTACAGCTTCCATGACTATCTTGAACCCTCAGTCCCTGCCCCTTCATCCGGAGCAGGTTGCAGTGCAGGTGTCTACTCTTAATGCCCCTGACATGCCCCCAGACATGCCTTTGGTCAGTAGAAAATGGTCACTCCATTACCACAGCCAAGTCATGCTTCTGCAGCCTCAGGGATCCCAGGGACACCAATTGCCCTGGAGAACAAGTTTTCAGCTCTAGCTAGAGACGGTGTAGATCCAGACACCGGTGTGGACTCCGATGCCTCCTCATATGCATCCTCTCAACCAGCTGCCCTTTCTGAGCCAGAGGAAGGAAAGGACAAGTCCCAAGAGACATTGAAGTCAAAAAATGAAAGAAAATAAAGAGGACTATGTGCAGCAGTGCGCTCAGACCTGATCCTGTTAACTAGACTTTCCCTATGGGTGTTTTGTCCTCTTTACTATCACATTTATAACCTCCTCATTGAGATTAGCCTCACTGAATGCAAATAGCATCAAGGCTGAAGCTAGAAGGGCCCCACTTAATGACCTGACGCTAGATGTTATTTCTTTACAAAAGACACATCTTACCACCACATCTGATCTCTTGCTTCATTAATATTTACACCCCTCAACAGAAAAAATCTAGAGTGGATCTTTTTTCAGCCATCCATCCCTACCCTCATCCCTCTCAGCATGTGCTGTTAGGGGAAGATTTTAATTGTAGCTTATTTAGAGAAGATAGGGGTGCTAAAACCACCAAGCAGTTTTGTGACATGGTGGTTCTGGCTAAGATGATCTAAGATGCCTCCCTGCAAGTTGCTTATAGACTTCACCACCCCACTGGTGGTATTACATACCACAGAGGTGTGCTGGCGACCAGACTCGATTATCTCTTTGTTTCTGCACGCTTATGCCCCCAACATGTAGAACTGTTCCCCACTGAATACTCCGACCACATGCTTCCACAAGGTGTGTTTGGGAACCCTTCTACTTTTCAAAATGACAAATGCTTTTGGAGATTGAATAACTTCGTCTTTGTGGACTAGTACATGCATCTGCAGCTTATTGACCTTCACTGGGCTAGTCTATCCATCACCTGCTTGGAGGATGATCTGGGTATCTGGTGGGAAGCCACCAAATGCACTGTTGTACCCTTTGTTCTGTGTCATTATTATACTCCACACCACACTAGACATATTGAGTACCTCATGCTTCGGGCCCAACTGACAAAGGTGATCTCTTTTATGAATGAGGGACAGGGGGATCATGATGTAATAATCAACACCCTTAAGGCAACGATGCATTAGCTTTAATATGACAGGAGCCTGTTGTACGGACGATCCCTATGAAAGCTATAAACAGAGGGTGAGAAGGAGGACAATTTTATAGATCCAGACTCGAGATGGCAGAACAGTCCAAGATAAAGCGATTATTATGTCCTTGGTTCATCCTCATTTTTGCACTATGTTTGGCTTACCACATACCACAAAAGCTCTGTACACATTTTTGTCAGCTGTTCCAATACCTGAGATCCTACAACCAACCTTGGCTGCTTTGACCGGCCGTATTACTTTTCCTGAAGTTATCCTTGTTATTTCTAGGTTGCATGCCAATAGGCACCTGGACCAGATGGTCTTACTGCGAAATTTTATAAGACCTTCAAATACCAACTTGCAGACATTCTGACTGTGTTCTTTAATAGTATATTAAAGGATGACATGCCATCAGAGGCATTTACGGAAGCAACTCAGATTTTTCTACATAAAAAGGGCCCAACACAAGACCTTAATAATTGGAAACCTTTGGGCCTCCTGAATACGAACTTGAAAGTCTTGATGACTATCTTGACAAGTTGACTGGCTAAGGTTTCAATGACAGTCCTCTCCCTGTTGCAGATGTGTGCTGTCCCTGGATTGCACATTGCTGACAACCTGATCCTCCTATGGGAAATAATTTCTGCTAGTCATGCCAAGCTGGATAACACATTGCTGACAACCTGATCCTCCTATGGGAAATCATTTCTGCTGGTCATGCTGAGCAGGCACTTGGTTATGTCTTGTCATTGGACCACGAGAAGGCCTTTGGATCAGAAGGTCGTGGATTCTCATCCCACACTGGGATTGGACTCATACCTAAACACTGGCACCTGAGTGCAGTATTGGAGGGGTGCTGTACTGTTGGGGTGAGCCGTCCTTTAGATGAGACATTAAACTGAGGTCCCTTCTGCCCATCCTGGTGCTGTCATGATGGGTGCCCAGGTGGAAGCAAAAGAACCCAAGGCATTCTTCACAAAAAGTAGGGGACATTCCCAGTGTCCTGGCCAATATTCCCCTTTCCATAAAACCGGTTCATGCAATTGTCCAGGCTGCGTGTGGGTGTTGATGTGCAGTATGGTCACCATTACACATTCAGTCACTTCACTACTTGTCTAGCATTCCTTGTAAAGCGTACATTGTGTATGAAAAGCATCAAATACGTGCTGATTATTCTTCTTTCCTCTTCTTCTTTGATAAGGTGTCCCATCAGTATTTATTCACAGTCCATGAACACTACAGTATCCCAGCAGTGTTTTGTGCCTGGCTCCATGCCATATATTCGGTGGCATCCTTTGTGCCACAAGCTATATTTATTGACTTGTCAAAAGCTTTTGACCTTGTCAACCATGACCTGCTGGGGGAGCAGCTCAGGACTCTCGGGTTCTCTCCGCATGCCATGAGTTGGATGATGGGCTACCTAACAGGTAGAAAGCAGCGCACCTGCTTTAACAAGGTCCTCTGAGAGCCTAGGGCTGTGACTATGGGAGTTCCCCAGGGATCGGTACTTGGACCTCTCCTATTCTCACTTTTTATTAATCAACTCCCACGGGTGACCTCTCGTTGCCAAGTCACGCTTTATGCAGATGACTTTGTGCTAGTGGCCCATGCTCGTAATGCTGCTGACCTTAACCAGTGCCTATCTGAAGACTTCAGCAGAGTCTCGGCCTGGATTACCAACCGTAGACTGGTATTGAATCCTAACAAAACTCAGGCCATGCTCTTTGGTTCCATGGCCAAGTTAAAAGCCCCATCAGCTATACTTAAAATAGCTTGTGATGGAGGCCCCCTGTTGCCAACAGCGAGCTCAATTAAATATCTTGGGGTCACCTCACCCACAACTTGACATGGGAAGCCATATCCAAAACATCTGCAGAGCCACCAGGTGTAAGCTTGGCCTTGCCTACAGGGCCAAATACAACCTGACTCCGGAGCGAGGCTGGCACTTCAAGGGGTGCTTCTCCCTCCCTTAGTTATGGATACCACCTCATTTGCCAGGTCACCTCAAATCCATCTTAATCGGTGGAACACGGCATATAATGATATCTGTCGGTTTGCACTTGCTGCTCCCAAACTCACCCACCGATGTGAGCTCTATGACAAACTCAACTGGCTCCCCCCTGTGGAATTCCTGATCCTTGGTGTAGGAAACTTCACCAGGAAAGTGCTTGCCACGGGCATGCCGTCGGGACTGGCGCATCTCCTCCCAAAACTAGACGCCATCCCCTACCAGCTCCGGTCACAGACTGCTGAGTTGCTTAAAGTTCCCCCTACTCGGACCCTTATGGGGGATCGTGACTTTGCCACTTTTGTGCCTAGGCTCTGGAACTCCATTCCGGACTCTGTTTGCTCTGCCCCTTCCCATGAGACCTTTCGCTCCTCCCTGTGGTCCCACCTAAAACAAATGACAAGATGTGACTGCTCCTAGTCTCTGTAATGTAATACTCTGCAGTCCACTATTGTCCACTCTGAGTCCATGATGGTCTATGAAATATGTATTCAGTGATTCTAATGTCTATCTATGTCCTGTAACGATTTGTACTATGTGTGGCAGTATCTCTACGCTTATACAAGCGTTGTTATAGCTGTTTTTTACTGTATCATGCTGTTTCTCTAATGTTGCCATGTATGTGTACTGTATGTTATGTGCTCTCCCGGGTCGTTCCTGAAAATAAGCATACTACTTGTCTAGTTTACTTACCCAGTAAACAAAAGCTAAATAAAATAAATAAAAATAAGTCAATGGGCATGCAGGTGTTAGAGTGCACCGGTGTCATGGGGTACATCAAGGCTGTCCAATAAGTCCCTTATTGTATGCGTTTTGTTTGGACCCAATGTTTTGTAAAGTCCAAAAGAATACACATATTCTGAGTATTCCGGACTGTACAGGACAAGCAATGTAAAGAGTGTGACTTGTGCAGTCAATGTGACACTTTTTGTTCATGATGAACTATCCGGTCGCCTGACCTTAGATCTTTTCAGTCACAGACCCTGTTTCAAGAGCTTCCTGAATCTGCAAAAGTTCCAGGGTATGAACATTGGCTCCTCACTGAATCTACTTGTTGATATTGAAGGTATTGATGTCACCTCTCCTACCCTGCATGTATTAGGGATTTCCTTTGGGAACAGGAATATAGCCATCAGAAATTGGGAGGAGAGGATGGATTACTGTAATTCCATGGTGCAGCTTTAGAATCGTTGGTGGCAAAGCAAATTGAAGAAAGTGGTTAGAAACATTGGCGGCAAACCAAATTGAAGAGAGTGGCAATCATCAAAATGTTTCTTCTGCCTTTATTTATGTACTTTAGTACATTTTTTCTCCTCCCGAAAATATTGGAAACACAATTTTTTAGCTTGTTTTTTCAAATTGTGTGGGGTAGTAGACTTAACCCCACCAAACAAAATATTTTGTATCTTCCAGTCAAGCAAGGTAGTCTGAATATGCTTAACCCACTAGTCTTTACATTTAGCCTCTTCCTGAGATGGAATGTGCTGCCTTGTATGCAAGGAAAAGAGAAGGTCTGGACCCCATGGGTTAAGCACTGGTTGGATCCTTTTTGATGGTTGGCGCCTGCCGCCCTTCCCAATCTTCCAGACCCACCACCTTTCCCTAGTTGTTAAGACTATTATGGTGAAACTTAAAACACTGGCATCTGCCCTATTCCTGATGCAGACCACAGTCCCATGTACTCTTTATGTGATTATTATGACCACCAATTTTTTAGCTGTGCCCAACTTTCCTGGAGTCCCCCAACATCAACATCCCTGACTTTTAGCTTCCTTACAGGATACCTGTACCCATTCCAACATATGGGACAGCCTGTGGTTGAGTGCCCATGGCAGACTAAGTGTCAAAGCAAATGCCAAACATAAACGTCTGCCTGAACAATACTGTCCCCAGACAGGGTGCGCACAAGCTCTTGAGATGATGCACCACTTTTTCCTTGAATGCCCCTATGCAGTAGCCTTCTGAACTCTGCTGGCCCATGCATGGGGTGACCTGGGATGGTGAAAAGTCACTTACCTGGACATTCTCCTGGGTTCTTCCCTCTCGGCTATGATCCTACTATCCTTAGACTCCTCATGAATGTTTCAAAATACTACTTGTGGAATTCTCTCTGCTCAATTTTATTTTAACAATGGTGTATTCCCCCAATAGTTCTCCTTCACATGGTGGCCACAGAGTTGACTACCTTATATTGGGCAGACAGATTTCAGCTCCCCTCCGCTGAGACTTTCACATGCTGCAGGACTATTAGAGCATTCCTAGGTACTTAGATCTCAGACTCCTGCCTGTGCAGTATCTTATCTTCACCCCCTCACCCTCACCCCTTTTTCTTTTACCTACTATGCCCTAGCAGTCTTCTGTCATATATTGTTTTTCTCTAGTGGTTTTGTCTGCTCAGTATAGGATGGCTGGGCATGACTATGTTATGTTTTTTTATACTTTGCTGGTTTGTTTCTTTTTGTCTCATACAATTGTATAAACTTCTACTATTTCATTTTTCCCTTTTACATGTTTTCCCCTGTACTAATTTTTTCTTTGCTACAATTTGTAGTATTGCTTTGAGGCTTGGTACAATTATTGTTCTTCCTTGCTCCCCCATTCCCCCCCCAACATGGTTTTAACAATGTCCTTATGTGAGTTATTTTTGTTTCTTATCCTACCAGTTGATAACCTGTATTATTTTTCTTTTCAATAAAAATGTCGCCTTCTCTAGTAGGGGTGCTGTTCCCATCTTGCAGCCTTTCAGCAAGATGGCATACCTGGGAGCTGAAAGAGGAAAGGGAGAAACATAGAATTTGACTTCAGATAAGAACCGCTTGGCCCACCTTAGGAGGAAGAAGCTATGACAGAAGACAACAGGAGGAAGGAGTGCTGTGTGACTGGACTTCTCTACTAGGACTAAAGAAGTAGAACTCTTGTACTTGGACCTTTAATTTAGGGTAAAAAACCAAACTAACAAACAAACAAACAAAAAAAAAAATTAGTGTGTTTGTCTGAGTTAACTGAGTTGTTTGGTTTACGGTGTGGCAGGCTGCATTTGTAGAGGCCTATTTCTTCTCTTTTAAACATAACTGATGTAATTTAACTGGTCTGTTTCTTTGAATTGGAGACCTATATCTTATAATTCCAAACCAATTTTGATGTATTGTTGGGGAAGCTGTTTGAATTGGTGTCCTGTTTCTTTGGGTAGCAAACCTATGTTGGGGCTTTGAGTAGAATTGATTCATTGTTGCTGGCTTCACTAGCTGCAAAGTTTTGAGTGGGGGAAGGGTGCTAATTGTCTGACTAGAGGCCTCAGCTACCTGATTGTTTCCGAAGACTTGGGCTGGTCCCACCCACCCAAACCCTCACCCCACCCACCCCATGTCAATTATTCCCTTTGTACTAGGGGTTCTGACATCACTTCCTCAAACAGGCAAAGGATTTGCACCTGTCATAACAGAAGCAGACATCCAGGAAAGGAACTGCAGCAAGTGAAGAGGTGACTGCTCTCTCAGTGGAAGGGAAGTAAATGCAAATCTAGGCACTTTCATTATTACTACTTCACATAGTTATTGCATTGGGTAAAGGAGGAGTAGGAGTTGAAGAAGGTTGTGCAATGGCTACTTAAAAGCAGTTGCTCAGCATATCTAAACGTGTGCAACAAAGGAGGTAAGGGACATAAAGAATGTTTTGCACTGATAGAGGGGGAGAGTGGGGACTTGGGGGAGTGTTTGGTATGCTGCATCTGGAAGGGTGGGGGTCACTGGTGGGCAACGACAGCAATGGGTAGGGTGGTAGGCTGCAACAACTGTGGTGCACCAATCTTTCTAAACATTGCCTGAGAGTGGGAGGATGTTTAGTGTGCAACCACTAGAAAAACTTAGAAAGGAGATTGAGGGTCTGCAGGAGGAACTAAGACAAGCAAGGCAGATTGGGGGTGGGTTTAGCCCAATACTGGAGGGAGGAAGAAGGGAGATGAGGGGGGCAATTTAAGCCAACAGTGGTGAGGAGAGGCTCAGAAGAAGGGAAGCAGAGACAAGGGGCCCAGGCCAGGAAGAACGATTGCCGGGAAACCAGGTCAGAGACAAAAGTCAAATGGAAGGAGGCAATAGGGACTTGTGAGGGAGGAAAGAAGTGGCAAAAGTCATGGAGTGGAAAGGAGAGAACAGGTTACTATACAGAGAGGGGGCAGGCATTTGTGAAGGATCTTCAGAAAATAGTTTTGCACTGCTAGAGAGGAAGAAGGTGGAGGAGAGGTGATGAAATTAGAGGAGTAATTGATAAATGCCTGGACCAAACTGAGCGGGGGAAGTTCTGCTGGGAGAACTGCAACAGGGTAAAAGGGCATAATAATGTGCAAGAGGAAGAAGAGGAGCTGGAAATGAGGGAGGGAGATGAAAGGAAGCAAGCAGGGAGTGAGAGGGGTGGAATCTTAGTGCTGGGGGACTCAATACTAAGAGGAGTTAGGTGGGGTAGCAAGGCGGAGAGGCATAGTCGCATTTGGGTGGAGGCCATGCCAGGAATGACAGCGGAAAGGGTGGGACAGTCTGTTCTGAAATATGCTAGAAGGGGTAGGGACAAGCCTCATTTAATTATACATCTTGGGACAAACGACCTGGCTGACAAGACAGTGGATATAGTCCAGAGGAGGTTTGAGGAACTAGCACAATTATGTGAGGGGGCAGGAAGATCAGTAACTTTTTCCGAGATACTTCCGGTGCCAAAGGCAAGCACAACAAGAAAGCTGAGAATAGAGGAATTTAACAGATGGCTAAGAACCTGGTGTTGTGCTAAAGGGTATGGGCTGTTGGGGGTGGGGAGGACCTGGGAGGACAGTAGTCTCTATGCCAAGGACAGACTACACTTGAGTGAGGAAGGAAAGAAAGTGTTGAAGCAGAGGATGGAAGAATATATAGGGAAGTTGGGAGTTTAAACTAGGAGTGGGGGTGGCAGTTGGGAAGAGATATGCAGAGACCACAGGTTGGGAAATCATATGAGCTACCCCCATAACAGTGACAAAGGACAAATGGCAAGTACTATTGGTGATGCTTGGAAAGGAGGGCAGGATGGGAGGAGGGAAAGGGTGGAAGGTGGTTACCTTAATGCTAGGAGCCTTGGGAGGAAAACTGCAGAGTTGCAGGTTCTCATGGCAGAGGAGAGGTGGACATTGCAGCCATCACGGAAACATGGGCCACCCAATATAATGATTGGGACCTGTCTGTACCAGGGTACAGGTTATTTGTAGGGACAGGGTGACTGGGAAAGGAGGGGTGGCACTATATGTGAAGGAAGGACTGAAGTGTGTAAGGGAGGAAGGAGGAGGGTAGTACAGAGTCACTTTGGGTGCAAATCCAGGATTCCAAGAATAGGAGTCTTAGAATGGAGGGTGTACAGGCCACCATCTCAGATGGAGGAGTTAGACAGGGAACTAGCGGGACAGATCAGGAGGACCTGCGAGAAGGGTAGTGTGGTGATTGTGGGGGACTTCAACATGCCAGGAGTGGACTGGAGCACCCCAACAACCAGGAACAGAAGGGATCAGGTACTGCTGGATGCCTTCCAGGACAGCTTCCTGCTGCAAATGGTCAGTGAACCAACCAGGTTAGGGAATACCCTTGACCTTGTGCTGGCAAATGGGACTTTGGTGAGAGAACTTACAGGAGGAACCGCTGTCAGGGAGTGACCACCACTCAGTATGGCTCACATTGGATATGGGTAAGGAAGGAGTGGAATCTGGCACAAGGTGCTGGACTCAGGAGGCTGACTTTGGGAGGATGGGGAAGTGGTAAGGGTACCTGGCCAGAATTCAATCTAGTATGGATACTAACCAGAGATGGGAGCTCATAAAGTTGAGGATAGGGAGTAACCAAGTCTCGCTGCAAAGCCTAGAGCAAGAAGGCTAGGGCTAAGAAACCGAGCTGGTTGAGCAAGGAGGTCATGGAAAAGGTAAGGAGGAAAAGAGCTGCCTTTAGGAAGTACAAGAAAACAGGGAGGGGGGAGGACAGAGAGGAGTACTTGACAGAATCGAAGGAGGTGACAAGGGCAGTAAGGGGAGCCAAAGCACCTACGGAACTCAGGCTGGCACAAGGCATTAAGAAGGGGGAGAAGGACTTCTTTAAGTACATCAGGGAGAAAAGGAGCTGTAAGGACCACATAGTAAGGATTAGGAAGGAGGGGGGTTGGGTGGAAGCAGGGAAATGATAAGGCAGAAGCACTAAATGAGTACTTCTGCTCAGTATTTACTAAAGAGAAGAGGGGGGTGACACCCAAGATGGGTGAAATGGCAGACGCAGGGGGGAAGTGGTGACAGATGGGAAATCATGGAGGACAGAGTTCGAGAGGGTTTGAAGGCACTGAGGGTGGACAAGGCACCAGGCCAGATGGCATCCACCCCAGGTACTGAAGGAGCTGGCAGAGGTCCTTGCAGGACCTTTGGCAGACCTATTTAATGCCTCACTACATTCGGGGTGTGTACCTCAGGACTGGAGGATGGCTCATGGTGCCCCTCCATAAGAGTGGCCCCCAGGATGAACCGAAACTACAGACCAGTGAGCCTCACATCCATCGTGGGTAAGTAATGGAGACTATCCTGAAGGAGAGGCTGGTGGCCTCTTAGAGGCCAAAGGACTACAGGACAGCAGACAGCATGGCTTCATCACGTGGCGATCCTGCCAAACCAACCTGGTCGGGGTTCTATGACTGGGTAACTAGGCAACTGGACAGGGGACATGCAGTGGATGTCCTGTATCTGACTTCAGTAAGGCATCTGACTCAGTGCCACATGGAAGGCTGGGAAGGAAGTTAGTAGGCACAGGGGCAGGTGCAATGCTGGTGAGATGGGTGAGAAACTGGCTGCAGGGAAGGCAACAGAGGGTGGTGGTGGGTGGGGGCTCTCACACCCAAGGGCAGTGACAGACGGTGTCCCACAGGGCTCGGTGTTGGGACCAGTGTTATTTGGGATATTCATTGCAGACATATCATGGGACATCAAGAGCAAGATCAGTCTGTTTGCTGATGATACCAAGTTGGCGCTGTGGTGGATGACCTAGGGGTGGGAGGGATTGCAGGATGATCTGGCAAAGCTTGAAACCTGGTCAGACACCTGGCAACTGGGCTTTAATGCCAAAAAGTGCAAGGTGATGCATTTTGGGATGAAGAAGCCAAGGAGGACTTACCAGCTAGGGGAGTGCAGCTAGCCCAGACAGAGGAGGAGAAGGATCTGGGTGTGCTCATCACGGTCAATGAACAACTCAGCACAGTGTAGGAAGGCAGCTGCAAGGCCAACAAAATGCTGGGTTGTATTGCAAGGGTATATCCTCGAGGAGGGAGGAGGTGATTCTGCCACTGTATAGGTCATTAGTTAGACCACACCTGGAGTACTGGTGAAGTTCTGGCGTCCGTATCTGAAGAGGGACATTAAGTTACTGGAGGAGTGCAGCGCAGGCGACAAAGATGATCAAGGGTCTGGGGACTTATCATATGAGAGGAGGTTGAAGGAGTTGAACATGTACTCACTGGAGGAGAGGAGAGACGGGGACATGATTGAAACCTTTAAATACATGAAAGGAATAAACAAGACAGGTACAGAGGGCTGTTCAAAGTAAGGAGGGAGGGCCACCAGGCCATGATATGAGACTGGAGCGAGAAAGGTTCAGGAGGAGATGAGAGACACTTTTTACAGAGGGTGGTGGCTGGGTGGAATCGTTACCTGCAGAAGTGGTATGCAGTAGAACAGTGGACTGCTTCAAACGAGGATGGGACAGGACAAGGGGGAGGGTTAATGAAGGGGAAGGGTGGAAGGGAGGGGCAGCTGCAGAATAAGGGGTGCTAGCTGCACATTCGAGCAGACTTGATAGACCTCTAGGCCTTTATCTGCTGGCAAATTTCGTATGTTTGTATGTTCGTATAACTGAATGGTTATCTGAACAGTTATCTAGGTGTAAATCTCAGGTGACTGAAAGGGCTTGATAGCTGTGCAGTTTAAATTACTTGTAGAAAGATCTAGTAAGTAGGGGGAGTGGCTTAGCTAGAAGAAAGCTAAATTTAAAGACTGCCTTAGAAAGATTCTGATAGAAGCTTGGCAGAAGGCATCAGGAGGAAAGAGTGCTGTGTGACTGGACTTCTCTACTGGGACTGTATTGCCCTCCTTCCCTCCCATCCACCCTCCCACCCAAAGCTAGTTCTACTTTTAGAGGCACAGGATTTGACTGACAACAGGAACTTCCTGTTTGGGAGCAGGAAGTGAGTGATCACAGAGCCACCAAAGACCCACCATCCTAGAAGGGCAAGAGTAGCTCTCCCATCCCCTCTAGCAGCTGGAGGTCTGCCTCTGAGCAAGTAAGGGGTCTACTGAGAAATATAGGATCTTCTTGTCTCAGAACAGGAAAATCAGGAGCTTAAAGGGCACAGAGACAGAAAGTAAGTAGAGAGAGAAGGAAAAAAAAACAGAGGAAAAAGTAAGGATTCCAAACAACCATTAAGGGGACAGAAATAAGACATGATGGGAGTGGTGCAGTGCAGTGGCTGTGGAGCAGCAGTCTTCCGGGAGATGTTCTGGAGGATGCGGTGTTGTCCCATCTGCAGGCACCAGGATTTGTGGGACCTCCTCTTCCATCCATGGACCACCAGTTCCACTGCCGTTGCCTCAGAGGTTGCCAAGAAAGAGGAGTGGTTGGACCACAGTGGGCTCAATGAGGGTGAGGCTGGTGGAACAGAGGTGCATCCCTCCAGTTGTACCTCTCCACAATTCCTATGCCATTCTGGCAGAGTGTGGTTCCTCTATGGA
The DNA here is from genome assembly GCA_016271365.2 of Neoceratodus forsteri. Classification (NCBI taxonomy): domain Eukaryota; kingdom Metazoa; phylum Chordata; order Ceratodontiformes; family Ceratodontidae; genus Neoceratodus; species Neoceratodus forsteri. Next base: position 8,716,319 of record CM028129.1, read on the forward strand.
GGCACCCGCAGTGGAGATCAAGGAGGATGCTGGAAACCTCCACAAAGGAGACCCACAGAATGGTGGCATGGGACCACACAGGGGAAGGAAACAACTCCTGGTGGGGGACTCCATTGTTAGGAAGGCAGAACTGGGGGAGGAAGGGGAGAGGGAGGTAAGGTGCCTGCCTGGCGCCATGACTTGGAGGGACAGGGAGCGAATCCTCAGGATTGCCGGAGCAGCTGCACAGGGGAGGGAACTGGATGTCATTGTCCACCTAGGGACAAATGACCTGGCTAAGAAAGGGATTAGTGCAGTGTAGAAAGAGTTTATGGAATTGGGGAGGGGCTTAGACAAGTAGCACGCATGGTAACCCTCTCGGAGGTGCTGCCCATCTATGGTGTAGGAGAGGCTACGGTGTTCTGCACCATGGGATTCAATCAGTGGTTGAAAAACTGGTGCTGAGCTCAGGGATTTGGCTTCAATGGAGACTGGTGGTCCACCTGGAGTGATGCAAGCCTATACTGGCATGATGGGCTGTATCTGTCCAGGAGGGGAACCAGGATCCTAGGTGATAGGTTTAAATGCTTCATTGGTAAGCATTTAAACTAGCCAAGGGGGGAGGCACTGGAAAGGAACAGGGAAATCCTAGCCACCCCAAAAAACTTATGATAGTAAGTGCAGTAAACACCAACATAGAGGTGTCATTAAGGGAGAAGGGCAGGGGTAGATGGGGAAAGTGACAAAGGCAAGAAGAACAGGGATGGGGCAAAAAGGAGTAAGGCCATCAGGAAATGGAGGGTAACGAGTACCAATGCCCGTAGTCTGGGCAACAAGCTCCCTGAACTGGTGGCCTTGATGGAAGAGGGATGCCTGGATATAGTAGGAGTCACAGAAACATGGTACACAGAGAACCATGACTGGGATGTTAACATACTAGGGTACATTACCTATAGAAGAGACAGGCAGGGGAGAAGAGGGGGAGGAGTAGCTCTCTATGTAAAGGAAGGGATAAAAGCAACTGAACAAAGGAGTAAACTGAGAAGAGGAGGCACTGTGGGTCACCTTGGAGACTGGAAAGGGCACCACAACCTGCACAGGGGTTGTGTACAGACCCCCATGTCAGGGGAAGGGAATGGACAAGGATACGATAGAAGGCATTCTTAGGATGGCAGAGAAAGGGGAGATACTGTTGATGGGAGACCTGACTGCCAGATGTTAACTGGAGCACATTTGCTGCAGCCACATCCAAGAGCAGGGCCATTCTCGATGCCCTACAGGTGGCAGGCCTCAGAGAGCTAGTTTCAGAACCCACTCATGAGGGAACAATCTTGAACCTCGTACTCTCAAATGGAGGCAGTGAGAGGATCTCAGATCTAGAAGTGGGTTGCCATCTGGGAACAAGTGACCGTCAAACAGTGTGGTTCACGTTAAACTCAGCTAGAGTCAAGCCATACAAAAGTGAGGGTACTGTACTTCAGGAGGGCTGACTTTAGCAAGATGGGAGACTGCCTCAGAAAAGCACTGGCAAACAGGTTAGAAGGAGGGGTGGAGCAACAATGGGGAATCATCAAAACTGCCATCACAGAGGCAACAAGCCTTTGTGTGAAGCAAATAAACAAATATAAGCAAAAGAAAAAGCCACTATGGTTCTCAAAAGAGGTGGCTGGGAAAGTTAGGGAGAAAAAGATAACATTCAGGAAATATAAGGAATCACAGAAGGAGCAGGACAGACAGCTGTACCAGTTAAGGCAGAAGGAAGCAGGGAGGGAAGTCAGAATAGCAAAGGCCCAAACTGAGGAAAAGACAGCCAACTCAGTTAAGAAGGGGGATAAAACCCTTTATAGGTACATTAGACAGCGTAGAAAAACAAAGGAAGGGATAGTGAGGCTGAATAGAATGAACGGTGGGTGGGCAGAGGGGGACAGTGAAAAAGCAGGGATACTGAAAGAATATTTCTGCTCAGTATTCACGAAAGAGGAGGGGAAGTGCTTAATCCAATTAACAGAAGCACTCTTGAAGAAGGGGTCGATCCCAGTCCTTTCACAGAAGAAAGGGTTCTGAAAGAACTCCTAAAACTGAAGGTGGACAAAGCAATGGGGCCTGATGGAATTCACCCCAGAATTCTAAAAGAATTAAGGGGGGAACTAGTGAAACCACTGACTACTCTTTTTTTTTAATTCGGTAAGCTTTATTAGTTTCTGATATGACAACATGCAACACAGTTCCCCGAGGGGGGATGACATTTAGGCAACCAATGCGGCAATACAAACATGTCAACAGAAATCAATCACCACCCTCGCCTCCCACCTAACCCCCTCCCACCATCTCCCTCCCTTTACTTCAAATCCTCCCTTAACCCACCCCCCCAAGAGCCAAGTGGTATTCGTATATCATTCAGGTAAATATTCACAGCGATGGTCCAAAGTCTTACTTGTTTAGGGATCCATACAATGAGCAGGGTGTCTAAAGGTCCCCATTTGCTCTGGAATGTTACGTATCTATTATACATTAGGCAGATATGTTTCTCTAGTTGTAATGCAAGCAACATCTCCTTGTGCCATTCCAGGACAGATGGGGGATACATTATCCTTCCAGTGTCTCATTATAACCAGCTTTGCTATTATAGCAATCAGGGCCATAAGGGCTTCCCTGACCTTAGGTGCGCTCTGGGGAAAAGAGTTCAATAGACAAACTTCCAGGGTAAATAAAGGGTCCAGACCCAAGATTGGATCAGAAGAATGCCTAATTGCCTGCCAAAAAGTTTGCACTTTCGGGCATGTTCACAGCATATGGAACAGAGGGCCCAAAGCTCACCTCCACATCTAGTGCAAGCTGGGGAAGAAAGTCGCCCCAATTTGTGAAGTTTCCTAGGGGTAAAATACAGGTTGTGCATGATGTTAAATTAGGTAAGACACATTATATCCTGTTTAATAAAATTGTAAGAATTGTGCCATAGTCTCTTCCAGAAATCTGCATCTGTACCCAGGGGTAGTTCCTGAGCCCAGTAGTAACAAATGCCCTGAGGCAGGTTACTTTGTAGTGCTTGTAACTTTTTATAAACTAAGGAAATTGTGTGGGGTTGCCTGGCCAGCTTCAATATAGCAGATAATTCCACCTTATCCAACTCGGGGCACCGGGTTTTACCTATGTGGGAGACTATAGCCTCCTTGAGCTGTCTATATTGAAAAATGTTTCTATCATGTGTATTGAATCTGCTTCAAAATGTGGGGAAGGAGATTATTTCTCCACCAACATACAGATCTGCGACTTTCTTCCCCATCAAATTAGGCCAGCAAGACACAGGAATGGGCAAAAGCCCAGTTCTAAAGTGAGGATTGCCCAGCATTGGTTGTTCTAGAGACCTATGCCAATTAGTGGACATACTCACCTGCAATTAATGTAACGCTTTAATAGACCAACCTAACAGGGTGAACATAAGGGTTTAGGAATTACCCAAGGAGTGGCATATAGTAAAGCAGGGAGGGTACACTTACATCTGGCTGCCAGATACTTCTCTATTTCCAGCCACTCTGGTGAATATTCTTACGCATTTACGACATGCATTTCCTGCGCCCAGTGGGCTAGCTTACTAATATGATGGGTACAGTAATACAAGAAAAAGGAGGGAATAGCAATACTGCCCTCCGCTTTTGGAGTAGTTAATTTAAAATAGGACCTTCTGACTCTTTTACCCTGCCAAATGAAAGCGTTCAGCATAGACTGCAACTTGGTGAACCATCTTTTAGGAAGGAAGCTGCCCAGCATACCCATTGAGTATAAAATACAGGGCAACACATTCCTCTTCACCGTGGTGATCCTCCCCAAAAGCAACAGAGGAGGAACTCCCCATCTAACAAGATCAGATTTAATTGTAGTCAATAAATCTGAGAGGTTTGCTTTCAACATGGAGGTAATATCTCTTGTCACTTGAATTTCCAAATGTAAGACAGATTTCAGCTTCCACGAGACAGCAAATCAGCCACCTCTCCCCGGGAAATTCTATTATTCAGGGGAAACACCTTGGTTTTGGAGAGGTTAAGCTTATAATGGGAGATCTTGGAGAAGGCCTCAACTTGCTCCAAAAGGGCTGGCAAGCATTCCCGCGAGTCTTCTAAATGCAACAGCAAGTCATCCGCATAAGCTGAGAAAGTGTATTGTTGGTCCCCCACCTGGATCCCCCGAATGTTCAGGAAAGCTACCAGATTCCTGATAAGGGGTTCTAAATAAATGTTGAATAAAAGGGGGGAGAGGGGACACCCCTGTCTGGTACCCCGGTGGAGCAAAAAGGCCTCAGAGAGGATACCATTACATCGGATTTGGGCTGAAGGAGAGGAGTATAACAACCTAACCCACTTAAGGAAGCCATCAGGAGACCAACACGCAGCATGGTGGTGAAAAGGAAACCCATGACACCGTGATCAAAGCCTTCTCGGTGTCCAGTGACACCAGAGCCATAGGAAGTTCTGAGTCCCTGGCACCGAGTGGAAATGCAACAGCCTCCGCATTTGATCTCCCGAGGACCTTCCTGTCATGAAACCAATTTGTTCTTTACTTATTATGAGGGGCATGATAGGTCCTAATCTATTGGCCAAAATCTTGGCCAGGAGTTTCACATCAGTGTTGATCAACGAAATAAGTCGATAGCTCTCCGGGTATTGCAGGTCTTTGCCCTTTTTAGGAATGAGAGTAATTATCGCCCTCAAAAAAGTGGGTTCAGATAAACCCTTATCAAACCAGAAATTATAAACTTCTGTCAGTAATGGAGCTATCTCTGATATACAGGCCTTGTAGAAATTATTGGGGAGTCCATCAGGTCCTGGGGATTTGTCCATTGGGAGATGATCAACAGCCCTCACCACTTTCTCAACCTTGATGGGACTCTCCAAAGAAGAAGTGTGAGCAAGTGGCAACATAGGCAGATCTGTCAAGCTAAGATATTTTGTGATATCTGCCATAGAAGGGCATTTAACCAAATCTTCAGTATACAGACTCTTGTAATATTGCTTAACACCCCTGCTATCGCCTGGGATCAGTGACAACTGGTGTATTCTTTATCGGTTTGACACCCGTATAAACCAGGATGCCTCCTCTTGCCTGAACCTCATGGCCGGTAATTTACTAGCTCTTTCCCCTGATTCTAAGTAAAGAAACTTTGTATGTTTCAGTGAAAGCTCAGCTTTCTAGGATATGATACTGAAGTATTGGGCCTGCAAACCATGTAGCTTAACCCATTCCTCGTCTGGTGAGAGCTGAGAGACTGCATTTTCCAATTGATGAATTGAGGAGAGCAAAGAGTTCAATTGTAATTTGGATTGCCGGAATTTTGTTGAGGCCAATTGGATACACTCCCCCCTTAATGAACATTTTAGAGCCGCCCAAACCACGTCTATTCTGTTCACTGAGTCCCTGTTGCTCCTTATGAAGTTGGTGACAAAATCTTTGATCTGCTGTAAGGAACTAGGTTTCTGCAGCAGCTGAGTATTGAGCCGCCAGAGGGTATCTTTCTTAACTCCGGGTCCCACTAGGAGAAGAAGAGAGACTGTCAAATGGTCAGAAATAACCCTCGCATATATCAGCGCTGATAACACCTGGGAGGGCAAAAGAGCTCATAAGGAGGAAGTCAATTCTAGAGAATGGTTTGTGTGGTGGGGAGAAAAAAGTATATTGATGTTCCTCCGAGTTCAAAACACGCCAAACATTGATAAGATCAGCCCCCTTCATGAGCTCATGTAAGGCCCTTTGAGCGGGGGAAAATCCCCGTCTCCGTGAGTCAGATCTGTCTATATGTGAGTAGAGGGTAATATTCCAATCACCCCCAAAATGGTAAGTTTGGGGCATTAATGACAACCAACTCCATCAAATGTGTGAAGAAATGGGGAATCTATGTTTGACCATATCGTCCCCAATACAACTTGTTGTGATTCCAATGAGCCAAGTACTATGACATGCCTACTGTCAGGATCCCAAGTTCTTTTCAAGGGTAAAGGGAATCTTTTTATTTATTAGAATTACCACTCCTCCCCTATCAGTGAACTTACCTGCCCCATAAACTTGCCCAACCCATGCTCTGCAAAACAGGACAATATCTTCCCACCGGAGATGCGTTTCCTGAAGGAAGGCAATCCCAGTACTCAAACCTTGCAAGTGTCTAATTATAATGTGTCTTTTACAACGGTCTTGGGTGCCCTTCACATTCCAACTTATAAAATTATATGGGCCAATCATAATAAGGTTTCGGTTGTGACACTGCCCCGTTGCTGTTTTAGATACAATAGGACGAAAACACTTGGCCCCACCCATTCCCATAACCTTAACACCCACTACCAAACACCTATTAATCCCAAAAAACAAATCCATGCATAATAACTAATACCAACTAATACTACTAACATACTAACATACTAAAATGCCAGCAGAATAGGCCTAACGGTCTTTCGTGTCTGCTCGTTTGGTCAGTCCCCACCCTGGGTGCTGACCTTGCTGTCCCCCTCGCCTTCTCTGGCTTCTCCCTTCCCAGTTCCGGATATTCTTGCTGCATTGGATTTTGCTTCCAGAACCCTTCCCCTGTACCTGTCCCACCCCCTCTTGAACCCCTCCACTGTCTCTGCCTCCACCAGCCCCCTAGGTAGTGCATTCCATGGCTCCACCACCCTCTCAGTGAAGTAGCACCTCATCCTTTCTCCCCTGAATCTTCCCCCCTCCAGCTTCCACCCATGCCCCTAGTGGCCCCTTCCTCCTTCCTTCGAAACACCCTGACTGTTCTCCCATTTACCCTCTTCATGTACCTGAAGATCCTCTATCATGTCCCCGGTCCTTCTCTCTTCCAATGTGTATATATTTGGCTCTTCGAGCCTCTCCTCATAGGTCCTGTCCCCAAGCCCCAAATCATTTTGGTTGCCTCCTCTGGATCCTCTCCAGGAGGTTAATGTCCCTATTTAAGTGTGGCTCCAAACTGCACGCAGTACTCCAGGTGCGGCCTCACTAAGCAGTTACACAGAGGAGTATCACTTCCTCTTTCTGAGGTGATCCCCTTGCGATGCATCCCAGCATCCTGTTGGCCTTGGCTGCTGCCCTCCTACAAGTCTCAGAGTTGTTCATCTTGACATCCACCACCACCCCAGGTCCCTCTCAGCCATTGAGACTTGTGGCATTTCCCCAGGGTGTACACTTGCCTGGGTTTCTGCCCCAGGTGGAGTACCTCACTTCCTGCATTGAACCTCAGCTTCACTTTCTAGACCATCTTTCCAGAGCCTCCAGGTCCCCTGCAGGGCCACCCTCCCTCCTCCCATCCACCACCACCCCAGTTTTGAGTCATCTGCAGAGACTCATCTCACTCCTGATTCCTGTCCTTATGTCAGATAGGTAGGCGTTGAACAGAAGGGGCCCAAGGACTGATCCCTGTGGGACCCCACTAATGACCCTCCTTGGGGATGAGACTATCCCACCAACTACAACCCTCTGGGTCCGGTCCTGGAGCCAATTGCCTATCCATCTGGTAATCTGGTTTCCACCCCATTTCTCCTAGCTTATCCAACAGGCCCACGTGAGGAACAGAGTCAAATGCCTTGCTGAAGTCTAGAAAGAGGACATCCACTGGTCTACCCAGGTCCAAGGCACTTGTCACCCAGTCATAGAACTCCACCAGGTTTGTCTGACATGATTTCCGGGATGAATCCATGCTGTCTATCGTCCAGGCACCCCTGACTTATCCAGGTCCCCCTAGCCTCTCCTTGACAATGCCCTCCATCACCTTGCCCACTCACCGATGTCAGGCTGACAGGCCTGTAGTTCCTGCCACCTCCCTTGATCCCCTTGTGATTAGGCACCACATGCGCCACCTTCCAGTCTTGGGGCACCCACCCTGTCCTCAGAGAGATGGTGAAAAGCTCTGCCAGGGGTTTCGCCAGGACATCTGCAAGTTCCTTCAGCACTTTAGGATGTAATTTATCCGCCCCGTGCTTTCTCCGTCTTAAGGGAGCTGAGGGCTTCCCTCACTCTCTTGGCTGTGATTTCCACTCTGGTACCTCTTCTCCCTGCTTAGCCCTCCCCACCTGCCAGTGATGCCTCCCCCTCTCCCCAGACCTGCCGATCGGTAAGGGTCCCCCTCCTCATTATCTCTGTCTCCTCCCATGTATGATGCAGCATCCCCATTTTCCTGGTGAAAACTGAGGTGAAGTGCTCATTTAGTACCTCAGCCTGCTCCCCGGTCTTGTGCCCATCTCCCCTGATTTAATCCTGCTAATCTGCCCTTCACCTTCGCCTTTCCCCAATGTATCTAAAGAACCCTTTACCTCTCCTAATTTCCCTGGCCAGGTTCTGCTCCTTCCTTGCCTTAGCCGCCCTCACCACTCTAGTGGCCCTTCTAGCCATCAGCTCTGCATCCCCTCGATCCCTTTCACTCCTTGAGCACTTGAATTTCTTATAGGCAGCTTTTTCCCCGACCACCTCCTGGACCTCCTGGTCCACCAACAGGGTTTTTGGGCCCCACCATTTTCGTCTTACTCTTGCACAGGTGCTGGTAGCATCCTGCACCCCTCCTGATGATTTCCACCTACTATCAGCGCCCATGTCTGACCCAATCCCATCCAAATGCTCCTTAAGGATCCTTCCCATTTCCTTAAATCTGCCCCTGAAGTCAGTTACTCTGTCTTTGTGCAGCCTTCTACCCTCCTAGGTCCACGGAACCAGACCGTGGCATGGTCACTTCCCGCCACGGTCCCTACCTCCAGGCCCCCAATCTGGTCACTGTCTGCCAGGACCACATCCAGTACCAGTGCTCCCCTGGTCGGTTCCCCACCTGCTGAGTTAGGGAATGCGCCTTGAAAGACATCCAACAACCTCTGTTCCTGGTCACAGCAGAGTCGAGTCTCCCAGTCTGTTCCTGGCATGTTTAAGTCCCTAACACCACCACCGTCCTCTGCCCAGTCTGCAGTGTCTCCTAACATCTGCCACCAGACTGTCCTCCAGCTCCTCCGCCGGGCAGGGGTCTATACCTCCTATTTTTACCTCTTGCCCCACTTGTTATCACAGGACCCAAATCGCCTCCACGGTTCCCTCCGCCTCTACTCCCTATGCCAATGCAGTTTTTGACTATCATTGCTACCCCTCCCTTCCTCCCCTGTCCTTCCTGAACATAGTGTAACCCTCCAGGTTCAGGTCCCAGTCATGTCTTGTAGTGGCCCAAGTCTCAGTGACCGCTGCCACATCCACTGCTCCTCGGTTAATATCGCCTGGAGCTCAGGCATTTTATTGCCCAAGCTTCCTGGCATTTAGCAGGACTACCTTCCACCCTTTCCCTATAGTTCCATTTCCTGCTCGTGTTCCCATGGGGATTCTGTTTTCCTGGTCTGCACTTTGCCAGTTGGCCTTTTCCTGCAATCCTCCTGGTCCCCAGGGGTGGAGACAGAGTCCTCCTTTATCGGCACCCCTTGACAACCTTTTCTCCCATCCCACCCCTTCACAAGTTTAAACCCCACTTTTCACCAATGAACCTCTATTTTCAACTTAAGGTTCCCTCCTCCAAATTGAGATGTAGTCTATCTCTAGCATACAGCTCCTTATCCTCCCAGGTCTCCCCCAATCCCCATCAACCCATACCCTCTGGCCTCAAACCACTCCCTGAGCCACTGGTTTATCTCCCTAATTTTCCTTTGTGTTTCCCCACTAGCCCTTGGCACTGCAGGATTTCTGAGAAGAAACTGTGCATCCTATGTCATGACAGACCCTGGCGAGCTCCCTGAATCTTGCCTGTATCTCTAGCTCGCTATTTCCTCAATGTCATTTGTACCCAGGTGGACCAGTATGTCTGGGGAACCCCACAGTCCTTTGCCTGCTGATATCCCTCGTGCTTTGCCCTGTGCACCGTTAGTCCAGGGAAGCATCTTGTTCTAACTGGCCAGGCTTCTCCTCCCTATCCCATTTGATACCCCTGATCATAGAACTCCCAGCAGGAGCACTCTGACCACCTTTTCTCCATTCCCCTTCCATGTCCCTCATCCTTTCTACCGCCCTCCACCCAGCTGGCTCTTGTTCCTCCTCTATCTGGTGCCACATGCCACCCTCCTTATTTACCATGGCCAGCCCTCCTCCAATCCTATGCCTCTTCTCCTCCTGAGTATCCTTCTGTACCTTACATCTCCCTCACTGCTCAAAAACTGGTCCTTCTCCCCATCTGCTAAACTAGCCTGGCTCATCCTCCCTTCCTTCCTTCCTGTCTCCATTTAGTTCCTCCTTGCTCGTCGCTCTCCCTGGCTTAAACCCTCAGCTCTCTTTACTGAATCCTCCTTGTACTTTGGTCCTTTCTCTACCTTTCCTCCCAACTGGTCCTTCTCCTTGCGCTTTCCTCCTCTTCCCTGCCCATCCTGCTCTGATTCACTGTCCCCCATTCTCCTGCATTCCAGGTCCCCCCCTGTTCTTCCTGCTATCTGGCCCCTGCCTCCTGCCTCCCACTCCCACTCCCTTTCCGTCTCTAACCACCTCTGTCGTGGCTACATCACCCCCCTCATCCTTGAGCAGAAGAGAATTGAAGCGGTTACTGAGTGTAAGGTCTGATCCACCTCCCTGCCTTGCTTCCTTCTGTCCAGCACTGCCCATCTGCCTACTTCCCTGAGAATGTTGTCCCTCCGTTCCCCTTGTGAGGGTCCCAGTTACCTGCCTGCTTCCTTGGTAGTGTCCTTTTGGACCCCCTCTGCCAGGGTCCCTATGTGACCCCTGAGTATTCTCCTGCACTCCTTTCCCTATACCCCCCCCCAGTGCTTGGTGCAACCCTGTGGGAGATTTCCAGCCTACTAACTCTATTTCCTCTACTATTCAATACCCCAGTTCTAATCAACCGCACCACTTTACTTCTCTCAGTACGTGATGTTAAAGCAAGCCTGCATCCCTCATAGCACCCAACCCGCTCCCCCCTCCCCCACTATTATTAACAAAGGAAAAGAGAAAGCCCTGGCAGGACATGTAATTCCACGCCACTGTCAAATACACAAACACATACCAGTATCTGGAAGTAACCTTTTGGCTCATTCACCCCCTTACATGGTAAAAGAGAAACAAAATGACATTTTATCATCGAATATCTAAAAAATAGTAGGAAGACTTGCGTACCAGTACCCACCAGATAATATCTGCAATACCTCTAGATAAGAAGTAAGGGAGAAAGACAGTTGCCCCCTGTGTATAACACTGCTCTTGGTCCCTTAAAATGTCAGAAGGAAAATCCTAACAAAAAAGGGAAAAAAAAGCCAGGGAGCATCATGCCCATATTAAGGTACATTTCCCCTCAATCTACACATCCATGAGGAGGGCCTGCAGCACAGTCTTAGTATCATGATAACTTAAACCAATGTCCAGTATCCCAACACTCCATTTCTCAGGACAGTCATTCGACATGAACCTTCTCCAGGTCATAAAAGGGCAAGACGACACTCTACACATGATCACATGTGCGAGTCCTCAGTTCACTTTATTACTCTCGCAATGAAAAGCGCTATGTAATTCTAATAGAATAAAAGGGATCATCTCTTCTCAGTTCTACAGATAGGATCTCCCGCTTTCCCATTCAGAAACCCATTCTTAGGTGTTTGCTAGCTCACAGTACCCAAATCGGAAAATCTGATTTATTCATCCACTCACTCAGAGATGGAAACTTGCCCCGGCACACTCCTCACTTGAACAAATCCAGGAACAGGGTCTTGAGCTTTTTCATCGCTTGCTCCTGGGATTCAAATGAAAGCCATTGCTCTCCAGATTTAATTTGAAGCGTCTCAGGGTACCTCATACGAAAGCGCTTCCCTGCGGCGATCAGCTTAGATACTGTCGGGTGCAATTTCTGCCATTTCAGTCGGACAGACAGCGGAAGATACTGCGTAATACGAATTTTACGGCCCTCCCAGAGAACTTGCTGCAGATTTTTAACTTCATTCAGTATGAACTGCTTCTCAAGGAAGTTTAATAACTTGAAGATGATGGGTCGAGAAGGTGCATCAGGAGGCGGAGGAGGATGGAGAGCTTGATGTGCACGCTCGATAATATATGTTGTACTGTTCGGGGACAGTTCGGCTATCCTCTCACACAACTTCTGCATGAAAAGAATTGGATTATTTCCTTCTTCTTTCTCAGGTATCCCGATTATCAGGAGGTTAATTCTCCTACTCCTCCCTTCTAGGTCTTCGAGTTTATCCTCAAGTTTCTTCATCCTACGACCCAGTTGAGTGTCCTCCTGCTCCATTTTACCCTGCTTTTTCTCCAATGTTATAATGTTAGCCTCAGAGTCCCCCACACGTATCAATAGTGATTGCACCAGTGTTTTAATTTGGTGCAGATCATTAGACATGTCGGATATTTTTTCTTGCAGGGGCTGCATTATCTCAAGGAACCTCTGCTCTGAGAGGGCTGTAGCCGACGTAGAAGGTTTAGATGCCCCTGCCGCTTGCTGCTTCGGGCGCTTTGTGTCCTTATCTTTCTCAGGCATCGGTGGGGGGGGAGTGCCGCGGAGGTGCTCTTTTCATAAAAACTTCCGTTCTTGTCTTTTAGTTTCTCCAGTCGTTCAAATGTGCTGTGATTGCACCACCTGCCAAAGCCGCTTATAGGCAACGATCGACTCTCAAAAGGGATTAAATAGTACAAAATGACAGCGGGAGAGTGGGGCCACGGGTAAGTGCTGCTGTTCTTCAGGCTGCCATCACGTGACCCCCCCGACTACTTTTTTTAACAAATCATGGAAGGATGGTGTGGTACCCAAGGACTGGAGGAAGGCTGATGTGATTCCCCTTCACAAAAGTGGGACCAAGACAAAGGCAGGAAACTGCAGACCTGTCAGTTTGACCTCTGTGGTAGGGAAAGTGATGGAGTCACTTCTGAAGGAAAGAATTGTTGAGTACCAAGACGCCATTGGGGCACAGGACCCGAGGCAGCATGGCTTCACAGTGGGAAGGTCATGTCAGACGAATCTAATAGATTTCTTTGACTGGGTGACCAATGTAGTAGACCAGGGAGGGGCTGTGAACATGGCCTACCTAGACTTTAGAAAGGCATTTGACTCAGTCCCACACAAAAGGTTAATAGTCAAACTAACCAGCCTGGGAGTGGGTCCCAGGGTGGTAGCCTGGGTAAAACATTGGCTGGACAACAGGACACAGAAGGTAATTGTAAATGGAGTCCACTCTGAAAAAAGAGGGTTACCCGTGGGGTACCATGAGGTTCAGTACTGGGTCCAGTCCTTTTTAATGTCTTTATAAGTGACATTGAAGATTGACTGGAAGGAAAAGTATGCCTCTTTGCAGATGACACAAAGATCTGCAACAGGGTTGATACATAAGGAGGCGTGGAAAGGATGAGAAGGGGCTTGGCAAGGTTGAAGGAATGGTCAGAATTATGGCAGCTTGGATTCAATGCAAAGAAGTGCAAAATAATGCACCTGGGAAACAAGAACCCAGGTGAAGAATATACAATTGGGGGGGAGGAAGTAACACCAACAAAAAAGGAAAGGGACCTGGGGGTAATCATATCAGATGAACTTAAGGTAAGCAAGCAATGTGAGAAGGCAGTAGGGAGGGCTGGGGGTATACTGGGATGCATAGGGAGAGGCATCACCAGCAGAAAACAGGAAGTTGTTATCCCTCTGTACAGACAGTTGGAGAGACCCCATCTGGAGTACTGCGTCCAGTTCTGGAGACCCATCTCCGCAAGGACATAGACAGGATAGAGGCAGTCCAGAGGAGGGCAACTAAAATTGTGCAAGGTCTGCAAGAGAAGCCATATGAAGACAGACTAAAGGAGCTTAATATGTATACCCTTGAGGAAAGAAGGGAAAGGAGGGCATGATAAAAACTTTTAAGTACCTCAGTGGAATCAACAAAGTCCAAGAGGACAGCATCTTTCAGAAAAAGAGACATGCAAGAACAAGGGACACAATTTAAAGATGGGGGGGCAGTTCAGGGGCAATGGGAGGAAGTATTTTTTCACAGAGAGGGTAGTGGATGCATGGAACAGCCTTCCTGAGGAGGTTGTGGGGTCTAAAACTGTGGGAGAATTCAAGAATGCATGGGACAGACATAAGACAGTTCTTGTGGGGGGTAGGAAGAAATAGGCTGTTGGTTAACTAGGATCTGCGGCCTATCCTGTTGGTAGGGAAATGGGCAAACTAGGTGGGCCAAGCGGTCCTTATCTGCCATCACAGTCTATATTTCTATGCAACATCCAAAACCAAAGTTTCAAAACAGTTAAAACAAATAAAACAACAAACAGTTAAAATTCTATCAATAAAATAAAAAGAAAGATAGAAGCAAGATATTATATAAGATTCCCGAAAGTCTGACAGAACAAGTAAGTCTTTAAAGCTGTTTTAAAGCTCCCCACAGTCCGGCACTCTTGAATCCAATGAGGTAGAGAATTCCACAGGGTTGGGGCTGTGAACATAAAGGCACAAGAACCAGACGTTTTCAACCGTACCCTGGGAATCTCTAACAACCCCTCATCAGCTGAGCGGAGTGGATGGCCAGGACAGTAAGGGTTCAGGAGCTCTTGCAAGTAGCCCGGACCCTGTCCGTGAAGGGCTTTGTAGGTCAGAAGACCGACCTTGAAGGTGACCTGTCATTGAACAGGTAGCCAGTGCAGTTCACGCAGCACAGGAGTGCTGTGACTTGAACGAGGAGCTCCCATCAGCAGCCAAACAGCAGTGTTCTGCACCATCTGCAAATGGTGAATATCAACCCCCGGAAGCCCTAGGTAAAGGGAGTTTCAGTAGTCCAGGCAGAAGGTCATGAAGGCATGGATCAATGTCGGATGGTCTCTAGACGGAATAAGGTGCTTAACCCGAACAATAAAACCATAAAAACGTAGGGGTGCTGTTCCCATCTTGCAACCTTTCAGAAAGATGCATACCTGGGAGCTGAAAGAGGAGAAATACAGAAACATAGAATTTGACTTCAGATAAGGACCGCTTGTCCCACCTTGGGAGGAGGTAGCTCTGACGGTCCAGTCTTGACGGAAACAGACGGTCTCATGGAGGTCACTACAGTTTTGCAAGACAATGACATATCAACAGAAATGGAATGCTTTAGTCAAAATTTTGAATTTTTCTGCTGAGTTTGTTGTGATGACAGCAATGGATGTTTCTACCAAAAATGAAGTAAGATCCCAAGCTATGGTACAGTTCATTCTTCATGTTAAAGACTATTTCTGTAGAGAAGGGGGTGCTAACTGATTGTCTCCTGTTTGCTGAATTGTCTGAAAAAAGAGCACTTTTTGAACAACATCCAGCAGAAAATATTGCAGAAGATGCCAAACTAATAGAGTTGTCAAGGTGACAGGAATCAGCTGTTCCATACCCATCAGCTGCAACCTGGTACAACAGTGACAGAGCAAGTAGAGTTGGTGCTTCCACTTCACAGACAGGAAAATCACCTGTATCTTTGCATCATGGTTGGCAGACTGAACCTCCTTGGAGCTCTACCTCAAAACAATGGTTGGTAGAGATGACACTTCAACAGCAGGTTGGAGTAAAGCTGGAGACAGTGTTTCATGGCTCTGGTTCTGACTGCAGCTGAAATCATGACTGCTGTGAAGATGGTAAGCCACACCATAGAACTTCCTAGTTCTTTCAAATCAAATATTATAATTTCAGACAGCCCAAAAGTTTGTAAAACATCAGTATTCATCACTGAAAGTATTACAGAATTTAATCAACATGACAAAAGGGGCCACTGAGCCCCAATAATAATATACCACAAGACTGGAAGCTAGCACATGTTGTGCCAATATACAAAAAAGGTGGGAATGGGTTAATAGAAAATTTTAGGCCTATAAACCTTACATAAAAACATAGAAACGTAGAATTTGACAGCAGATAAGGACCGCTTGGCCCACCCAGTCAGCCCATTTCCCTATTTAACGGATCAGCTGCAGATCCTAGTCAACCAACAGCCTACTTCCTCCTACCACCACCCCCTAGAATTGCCTTATGTCTGTCCCATGCATTCTTGAATTCCCCCACTGTTTTTGACTCCACAACCTTCTCAGGAATGCTGTTCCATGAATCCACAACCCTCTTCGTGAAAAATTCTTCCTCGGATTACCTCTGATCCGTCCCCCTTCTGTCTTCAAATTGTGCCCCCTTGTTCTTGCACACTTCTTTCTCTGAAAGATGCTACCATCTTGGACTTTGTTGATTCCCTTGAGGTACTTGAAAGTTTCTATCATGTCCTCCCTGTCCTTCCTTTCTTCGAAGGTATACATATTAAGCTCCTTAAGTCTGCCTCTTCATATGTCTTTTGGTGCAGATCCTGAAACATTTTAGTTACCCTCCTCTGGACTGCCTCCATCCTGTCTATGTCCTTGCAGAGACTGGGTCTCCAGAACTGCATGCAGACTTCCAGATGGAGTCTCACCAGCTGTCTGTACAGAGGGATAACAACTTCCTGTTTTCTACTGGTGATGCCTTTCCCTATGCGTCCCAGTATTCCCCCAGCCCTCTTTACTGCCCTCTCGCATTGCTTGCCCACCTTTAGGACATTTGATATGACTACCCCCAGGTCCCTTTCCATTTTTGTTGTTGTTAGTATCTCACCCCCTATTGTGTACTCTTCCCCTGTGTTTTTGTTTCCCAGGTGCATTACTTTATACTTCTTTGTATTGAATCTAAGCTGCCATATGTTTGACCATTCCTCCAATCTTGCATGTCCCTTCTCTTTTCACCCCACCTTGTGCATCAACCCTGTTGCAGATCTTTGTGTCGTCTGCAAAGAGACATGCTTTTCCTTCCAGTCCCTCTGCAATGTCACTTATAAAGACATTGAAGAGGACCGGTCCTAGAACTGAACTCTGTGGAACTCCACTAGTAAACCCCCTTTCTTCAGAGTGGACTCCATTTATTATTACCCTCTGTGTCCTGTTCTCCAGCCAATTTTTTACCCAGGCTACCATCTTAGGACCCACTCCAAGGCTGGCTAACTTGTATATTAATCTTTTGTGTGGAACTGTGTCAAATGCCTTACTAAAGTCTAGGTAGGCCATGTCCACAGCCCCTCCCTGATCTACTACTTTGGTCACCCAGTCAAAGAAATCTATTAGATTAGTCTGACATGATCTTCCCACTGTGAATCCATGCTACCTTGGGTCCTGTACCTCTCTGGCCTCTAGGTACTCAACAATTCTTTTCTTCAGAAGTGATTCCATCATTTTCCCTATCACTGAGGTCGAATTTACAGGTGTGTAGTTTCCTGTCTCCACTCTGCTCCCACTTTTGTGCAGTGGAATAACATCTGCCTCCTCCAGTCCTCAGGTCCACCCCATTATCCCATGATTTGTTAAAGAGAGTAGTCAGTGGTATCACTAGTTCATCCCTTAGTTCTTTTAGAATTCTGGGTTGAATCCAATCAGGCCTGATTGCTTTGTCCACCTTCAGTTTTAAGAGTTCTTTTAGACCTCTTTTTTCTGTGAATGGGCTGGTATCAACCCCCCTATCCAGAGTGTTTATTTTGTTTAGTTTAGGTACCTCCCCTTCTTCATTTGTGAATACTGAGCAAAAATATTTGTTTAGTATCTCTGCCTTTTTAGTCACCTTCTGCCCACCCACTTCCCTTTTATTAAGCCTCACTATCCCTCCCTTGGTCTTCCTTCATTCCCTGATGTACCTATAATATATTTTATCTCCCTTCTTAACTGAGTTGCCTATCTTTTCCTTGGTTTTGGCCTTTGCTGTTCTGACTGCCTTCTGCGCTTCCTTCTGCTTTAACTGATACAGTTCTCCGTCCTGCTCCTTCTGTGATTCCTTGTACTGTACCTCCTGAATGCTATCTTTTTCTCTGTAACCTTCCCTGCCACCTCCTTTAAGAACCATAGTGGTTTTTTTATATCATTTTGTTTTGTTTATTTGCTTCACACCAAGGCTTGTTGCCTCAGTGATGACAGTTTCCATTATTCCCCATTGTTCTTCCACCCCTCCTTCCTGCCCATTTGTTAGTGCATTCCTTAGGCACTTACCCATTTTGGCAAAGTCAGCCCTCCTAAAGTCCAGGACATTTGCCTTCGTATCTCTTGACCTTTCTGCTGTGTTTATCGTGAACCATACTGTTTGATGGTCATTAGTTCCCAGATGGCTACCCACTTCTAAATCTGAGATCCTTTCTCCATCTCCATTTGAGAGTACCAGGTCTAAGATTGCTCACTCCCAAGTGGGTTCCAATACTAGTTTCTAAGGCATGCCCCCTGTAGGGCATCCTGAATGACCCCACTCTTGGATGTGGCTGTAGCAAATGCACTCCAGTTAACGTGGAACGACCTTCCGGAGGACGTTGTGGAGGCAAAAACAGTGGTGGAATTCAAGCATGCATGGGACAGTCATAAGGCAATTCTAGGGGGTGGGGGCAGAAAGAAGTAGGCTGCTGGTTAACTAGGATCTGCAGCTTATCCATTAGGTAGGGAAATGAGCAGACTGGGTGGGCCAAGCGGTCCTTATCCACTGTCAAATTCTATGTTTCTATGTTTCTATGTTTTATCTGGCATATTCAGATCCCCCATCAATAATATCTCCCCTTTTTCTGCCATTCTAAGGATACCTTCTATCATTTCCTTGTCCATTTCCTTCCCTTGAGATGGGGGGCTGTATACAACCCCTGTGCGGATTGTGGTGCTATTGCCTGTCTCCAAGTTGACCTACAGTGCTTCCTTTCCTCCCCATTTACCCTTGTGTTCTGTTGCTTTGAATCCTTCCCTTATGTAGAGAGCTACTTCTCCACCTCTTTTACCCTCCCTGTCCTGCACATGGTAAAATGCAGATTTGACAACTGCGGATACCTGTGAACGCAGTATCAGCCTATCATCAAGGATCACCCACAGGTTTTGCACCCGTTCAGAGAAAGACAGCTGACAACTCCCAAGCCAAAGTCCAGAAGTATGCCCTGCCACCAACCCCTCTATTCGGAGACCTGGATCCACAACCAACACCTCAGTTTTATCGGAATTCAATTTCAGCCAGCTGGATTTCTGTGAGGCAGCTGTTAAAGACTGATATTGCACTATCCTGGTCAGGCGCAAAAGACAGGTAGAGCTGGGTATCATCTGCATAGCAGTGAAACCTCAGCCCATACAGTCTTACAGTATCCCCTAGAGGCAGCATGTGCTCCGCGAACAACACTGGGGAGAGGACCAAGTCCTGAGGCACCCCACATGGCAGAGAGAGTGAGTCTGAGGAAAAGAACCCAGACACCACCCTCTGCAATCTGCCAGTGAGGAATGACTGAAACCATCTGAGGACCAAACCTGCCAGGCCACAGATGACCCTCATGCACTTGAGCAACACCCCATGATCCACGGTATCAAAAGCTGAAGAGAGATCAAGGAGCACCAAGATGGAGCTGCACTTCTGATCTCTAGCCATCAGGAGATTATTGTGCACTCAAACCAGAGCAGTCTCAGTACTATGCCTCTTCCAAAAACCAGACTAGAGAGGATCGTAGATATCATGGATGGTAAGATGGTTCTCCAGCTGCAGTGCAACTACTTTCTCAATCACCTTCCCAACAAAGGGAAGGTTAGAGATAGGTCTGTAGTTAGCTAAGCAGTTAGGGTCCAAAGAAGCTTTCTTAAGGAGTGATGTCACCACTGTCTCCTTCAGGAAGCTAGGAAATTCACTCATCTCTAAGGAGCACCACACCATCTTAGAGAGGACAGGAACGATAGAATCCTTACACCCCAAAATAAGGCATGTTGGGCCCTGGTCCAAGCTACTGCATGCTGGCCACATATTCTGGACAATCCACATGGTATCAATGATCTCTGCTGGTCAAAGGAGGACCAAGAAAACTGAGGGGCAGTTGCCAAGCACTGACCACCATCAACCCCCATAAAGTGTGCTGGTTGGATCTCAGGTCTGATGTTGGTCACCTTATCAGCAAAGAATCGAGCAAACTCATCATACTTAAACTGTGAAAATGCACTTTGGACCTGCAGACAGGTTGGGTTGCACAACCTGTCCACAGTTCGAAAGAGCTGAGCAGGTTGAGTTTGAGCTGCAGCAATCTCCCCGGACAGGAACTCTGCCTTCTTATGGGTGACTGCTGATTGATAGACCCAGAAATGTTCTATCAACCTAAGGTGGTCAACATCCAGGGCTGATTTTCACCAGTGTCTCTCTAACCTTCGTCCAACTCATCTCAACTCCTTTAAGGTCCCATCGAACCAGGGGGACCATGGGCAAAGAGAGAGACAGGATGAACATGGACAGGAGCGATAGGGTCCAGGGCTTCCGCCACAGCCTTATTATAGGCCTGAACTAAACTTTCTGGACTCCCACTTGCACCCAGCAATCCTGAAAGGTCTAGTACCACCAAAAGTCCATCAGGGGTCACTTCCCTCAAAGAGCAGTATCTGACCATCTCCACAGGGGAAGGCCTATAGAGGAGAGCCTGGAAACTGACCCTTATAGTGTAGTGATCGGACCATCCAGCTGGTTCCACCACCACATTGGTGGTCTCCATCCCCAGGAGGAATATCAGATTGGGTGAGTGACTGTGATTATGAGTTGCAGAGGCAACAACCTGTGTGAGGCCCAACAAGTTCATAAGCTGGAGGAAATCCTGACCAAATTGCAAGTTTGTCATTGACCCAGGCATTGAAGTCACCAGTGCCATCAGCCTAGGTGTCTCAAATGCCGTGTCAACAACGAAGTCCATGATTTTCTGTAGGAACAATTTCTCACCCCCAGATGGAAGGTAAATGAGAATGATCCTACACCCCACACCTGCAACAATGACACACTCAAACAATTTGGGTTCCTCAATTGGCACTCTCACAAGGCCCAATTCTGATCTAAAACAAATGGCTACACCCCTGTCCCTGCGGTCCAATCTCAAGCAATGTATCACTGAGAATCCGGCCGGAATGGCCACCTCCAGAAAGGGGTCAGCATTATCATCCAGCCAGGTCTCGGTGATGCAAGCCAGATCTGTTGACCCAACAAGATCAGCAATAATGGCCGTATTGTTCCTGATAGATCTCTCATTGCACAACACCACTCAAGTCAGACAGGGTTCTGGGGCTGTCTGGGCCACCAGTCCAAAACATTGGAGCCCTTGTGTATTGGAACCAGATGTGGAGGACCACGTTCTGTAATCCATTTCACCCTAGGGCATCTCCTGATCCTAACTACCCCAGTCCAATCATCCATCTCAACCCCCCCCCCGAGGTTCAGGACCCCCCAGCACTCCTCCTCCTAAAAACTGAGGTTTCGATCTTTTCCTAAAAAGAAACTGTTTGGCAAATGACAGAAGCCATCCATGGGGCCATATTTGAATTCAACTTAAATTTCCACACACCAGTCCATCCTTGTTTCAGCATCTAGTGTTGGTACAGGTACATCTAAAATATCACATTGTTGCCTTAACCAGAAATAGATGTTTGTTAAACTGAGGGATTTGTAAGGTGAATAGCTTGAAAAGACAACTTTAAGGGTATATCTTTAGAGAGAGATACTGGCTCCAAAACAGATTCAGAGAAGAAACCCTTTTAACGCTGATATAAAGTACTTCACGTGGTGCATGCATAAAAGCATTTAGATCAGAAGCATCGAAGTGGGTGGATTCTCTTAACAGTGTTCTAGTAACATACAGTCAATCTGGTAGAGTCTCTTGTTCACCAACATATCGTAACTGTATTGTGTTCCTTGCTAGAGCAGGTTCAGATTTGGCAGAAAACAGTTCTGAAAATTTGGAAGGCAGTGAATTAGAGTCTGGAACAGAGTCAGAAACTGAAGTTGTTCCTGGGTTTCTATGTGGAACAGGATATTGTGGTAAAGGACTAGGCTAAGGGGTATCTTGTATATCTTGGTTAGTGTCAGGTGGCAAAGTAGAGGAATTCGGTAAGTTCTGACTGATGTCCTGAATTGCTATACATCCAGGACTACTCCGTCTGTCATAACAGTTTGCTCAGCCTAAAGAGTCAGTTTGCATATTAATATTCAGAGCCAAAACAGTCTTGAGAGAGGACTTGATGGCTTTCACCGTTTTCTGTGTATCTTGTGACACTTTAGCATTCCGAGAATTCACAAATTGAGATTTTGATGTCAAAGCTAACTGCGGGTTCATCATTATAGGCACAGTATTTGCTGGCTCATACTAGGACTCATGCTAGGAAGTGTGTAGAGCTTAAAGGCGTTAGCCCATAACTGCTCCAGTACTAAATTCACAAAAAATGTGTAAGAGTACCACCAGAACGTATCAATCAATTAATCATAATTTATTTATTAAGCACAATTACAAAGATCAAAGTGCTGTACATAGATTGTTAGAACTATCATAAAATTAAACAGTTAAAAACCCATATAATATAATAGTCATATTCTACAGAAGTCTCTGTCATCTGACTCTAAACCTCAACAGGAAATGCCTGGTTAAAAGGAAAGGTTTTCAGTTCAGATCTGAAACCCACGGTGGTCTGGCACTCTCTTATCTGATGAGGTAAAGAATTCCACAGGGTCGGCACCATATGAGCAAATGAATGGGCACTGGATGTTTTAAAACAAACCCTGGGAACCTTTAGCAATCCCTTGTTGGTGGAGCAGAGTCGACGGATGGTCCACTAAAAAGCAAGGAGATCTTGCAAGTAGCTTGGTCCCTGTTCACATAGGGCTTTCTAGGTCAGCAATCTGATCTTAAAGGCGATCCGCCAGTTTACAGGCAGCCAGTGCAGATAGCAGAGCACAGGTGTTATATGGCAAGATCTTGACAAACCAGTCAACAACATGGCAGCTACATTCTGCACGAGCTGCAATCTGCAGATATCAACCCCCAGTAACCCTAGGTATAGGGCATTACATTAATTGAGGTGCGAGGTTAGAAAGGCATGAACCAGACTTGGCATGTCACTAGACGAGATGAGGTGCTTTATCCAAAATGAAAGAATCGAGCCTCTTTTAAACTCTGTCTTGCTATTACTAATAGCTATTTCAGCTGGAAGTGAGTGCCATTTGTTAACCACTCTAGAAGTATAGAAATACTTTATTTTTTTTTATCTAAAGTGTTTTCCTCTTATTTGGAGTGGATGTTCTCTGGTTTCCATATTCCCCAGTTTAAATTCTATATCCAGTTCTACCATTAATGATGGATCTTGTATGATGTTGTACATGAAGATGTCTGGTTTCCGGAGACATTTGGTCAAGTGAAGTAAGACAGGCATCATATTCCCTGTCTGTCTGCCCTCTTATTATTTTAGTATATCTCCTTTGTATTTTCTCCAATCTATTCCTGTCACCTTTCTTGTAAGGGTTCCACAATTGTGATGCATATTCAAGGTGGGGTGTCATATATGCTCTGTATAAAGGTACCAAAACCTCACTTTCTCTAGACATGATGTTCTTTTTAATTGTCCATATTATTTTACTTGCTTTTGAAGAGGCTTCAGCAGTTTGTTTAGTAAAGTCTAAGTCTCCTGATATGTGGATTCCTAGGTCTTTTTCGTTACAGGTCCTCCCTACCATTCAGCGCGTAAGTAAGCATCAAATTACCTCTTCCCATATGCAGTACTTTACACTTGTTACATATTTAGTTTCATCTGCCAAGTTAATACCCAGTTAACAATTACATCTAGATCTTGCTGTATTAAGTCACAGTCAGACAGGTTCTTACAGATCCCACCAATACTTGTATCATTGGCGTATTTAGTTACCCAACAGTTCAAATTAGTGGTGAGCTCTACTGTGAGTATTTGGAAAAGGTCTGGTCCTGGAACCGAGCCCTGGGAAACTGATACCCATTCACAATCACCCTCTGTTGTCTACCACTCAGTCATTCCATAATCCATTTTACAATGGCGGGATTAGTCTTTGCATGTTCCAGTTTATTAATTATAGCCTAATACACAGATACACAGAAATGTGACAGCAGAGAAAGGCCCCACGGCCCATCTAGTCTGCCCAACACCCTACCTCCCCCCTTCTGTTATGCTTCCACCCTCTTTTCCCAACCCCTTAAATCTATCCCAAGCCCTCTTGAACCCCACCACCATTTCAGCTGCCACTACCTCCTCTGGCAGCTTGTTCCAGGCCTCCACCACCCTCTCCATGAAAATCTGACCCCTGACATTACCTCTGTATTGCCCACCTTCCAGTTTGAGGCTATGTCCCCTCGTGTTCACTCCCTTCTTCAATTTGAACAAGCTATCATCCTCCACCTTATTTATTCCCTTCAGATACTTAAAGGTCTCAATGACCTCCCTCCTAGTCTCCAGAGGGTACAAATTCAGCCCTCTCAATCTTCTCTCATAGGGTACATCCTGCATCCCTCGTACCATTTTGGTTGCCCATCTCTGTACCCTCTCCATCAACTCAACATCTCTTCATAGGTGAGGCCTCCAGAACTGCACCCCATACTCCAGATGCAGCCTGACCATGGTTCTGTATAATGGCATTAGCACCTCCCTCTTCCCGCTGTTAAAACCCCTCATAATGCAGGCCAACATTCCATTTGCCTTTCCCACCACCCTGCTACACTGGCTGCCCACCTTGAGGTCACATGATACCATAATCCCCAGGTTCCTTTCTGTTTGATTCTCCTTAATCACCACCCCACCAAGGGAGTAAGTTTCCCTCCTATTCCTCCTCCCCAGGTGCATCAGTGAGCACTTTTGTGCATTAAACTTCAATTTCCAGGTGTCAAACCACCTCTCCAGCCTCTCCAGGTCCTGCCTCATTGCTTGTACCCCACTAGGTGAATCCACCCTATTGCTGACCTTTGTATCATCTGCGAACAGGCACACCCATCCCTCCAGACCCTCTGCTAGGTCACTAACATAGAGTTAAAGAGTATTGATCCTAGCACTGACCCCTGTGGCACCCCACTGGTCACCACCTGTTCCCTGGAATGTGTCCAATTTACCACTACCATCTGACCCCTTCCCTTCAACCAGTTTTTCACCCACCTGGTGATCCTGTGGTCCACCCCAAGTCTGTCCAGCTTATGCACCATTCCACCATGCTGAACGGTCTTGAAGGCCTTATTGAAATCCAGATAGGCCATGTCCACTGCTCCTCCCTGGTTCACTATCTGTGTCACCCCATCAAAAAACTCTATCAGGTTAGTCTGACAGGACCTTCCCTTGGTGAAGCCATGCTTCTTGTCATCCTGCATGCCATTCATCTCCAAGTATTCTATCAACCTGATCTTAAGTAGTGTTTCCATTACCTTCCCCACCACGAGGTAAGACTAATGGGATGGTAGTTTTTGACCTCATCTTTCTGCCCCCCCTTATATAGTGTGACCATCTCTGCCATCTTCCAGTCCATTGGCACCACCCCTGTGACCAAGGACAAGTTAAACAGCCTCAACAGATGTGGTGCCAATTCATCCTTCCCCTCCTTGAGAACCTTGGGGTGTATTCCATCAGGCCCCATTGCCTTGTCCACCCCAAGTCTACACAGCTCTTCCCTTACTCCTTCAGCTGTGAATTCTGCCACACCCACCTGCCTGTGGCTGTCACCCTCCCCACCCCATCCTGGTCCCCTGCCCTCACTTTCCTCCATGAAGATTGAGGCGAAATAGCTATTTAATGCCTCTGTTTTTTTTATTTAAGTCTCCTTCCAGTATTGTTCCACTTTCCCCCTTATCTTTCCAATCCCATGCTGTGCCCTCCTCCTTTCTCCAACATACCTAAAGAAGGTTTTGTCCGCCCTTCTTGCCTGCTTTGTTATCCTCTCCTCAGTGGCCTCCTTAGCCCTCCTTATCTTTTGCCCTGCCTCCTTTCTTTTTTCCCCTATCCTCATCTTTTTGTGTCCTCCTGTACCTCTTGAATGCTCTAGTCTTCTCACTGACCCCTAACACAAACTATGTAGTGAACCATAGAAGTCTTTTCTGTCTTCTATTCTTTCTTATCCTTCTTATACATGAGTCCATGGCTTTAAATACCCCTCTCTTGATGGCTGCCCATAATTCCTCCACCCCCCTGCACATCCTCTATCCTCAACATTTCTTCCCTAACTACCTTCCTCATTCCATGAAAGTCAGCCTTCCTGAAGTCCATTACCTTGGTTCTCGTCCTAACACTCTCCCTGCAGACTCTCATCCTCAACCTGACAGCCCTGTGATCACTGGTACCAAGCTCTTCCCCCAACTCCACCTCCTCCACACTGTCCCCATTTGTGAGGAACACATCCAATAGGTTTACACCCTTCATGGGCTCACTGACCCTTTGCTGCAGGAATATGCCCTGAAGAGCCTCGAAGATGCCCCTGCTCCTTGTGGAGATTGCTGTCTGGGCCTCCCAGTTGATGTCCAGAAGGTTTAAGTCCCCCAACCAGCACAATTTCTCCTTTCCGTGCCATCTTCACTACTGATTCTACAAAGCGTCTATCCCCTTCCTCCTCCTGCATAGGAGGCCTATAGACTACCCCAATGTGCAGGTTTTCCCCCTGTCCCCTGTCTAGGGTGACCCACATTATCTCTGTTTCTCCCCTCCTCATCCTGCCCTTCCATGGCCCCAATCCCTTCCCAGACATATAATGCCACCCCTCCCCCCTTCCCCTTCCTAATACTTCCTAAACAAACGATACCCTGGGATCACCATCTCCCAGGCGTGGTGCTCATTCCACCAAGTCTCACTCACTGCTACAATGTCTAGGTTCTCCTCCATCATGGTGGCCTCCAGTTCTCCCATTTTATTCCCCAGGCTCCTGGCATTTGCAACCAAAGCCCTCCAACATGTAGCCCCATCCCGTCCTTCCCTGTTGCTAACTGTTCCCTTGATGAGTGTTGTGACATGGGGGGAGGCTGATAGCCTGTCTGCTCTGCCTCACGTAGGGATGGCCCTGTCCTAACCTCCCCCCCTTATTTAGTTTAAATTGAACTTCCTTTCCATGAAGTCCCCCAGTTTACTCTTTGATGAGGAGTAAGGTCGAACACCTTAGCAAAATCCAAATACACAGTGTCGCAAGGGATATTATTATTCAGGGTTTAACTAATTTCTTCGTAAAAGCAAAGGAGGTTTGTGACACAACTTCTCTCTTCTTTTTTAAATCTATGTTGTTCGCTATCAAGACTGTTTAGTGCTAAGTTTAACTGATCCTTAATAATACTCTCTAGCAGCTTACCTATGACACATGTAGGTAAACCCAGGGGAAGAGTACACAATGGGGGTGAGATACTAACAACAACAAAAATGGAAAGGGGGCTGGGGGTAGTCATATCAGATGACCTAAAGGTGGGCAAGCAATGTGAGAGGGCAGTAAGGAAGGCTGGGGGATACTGGGATGCATAGGGAGAGGCATCACCAGTAAAAAACAGGAAGTTGTTATCCCTCTGTACAGACAGGTGGTGAGACCCCATCTGGAGTACTGCATGCAGTTCTGGAGACCCAATCTCTGCAAAGACATAGGATGGAGGCAGTCCAGACGAGGGCAACTAAAATGGTGCAGGGTCTGCATCAGAAGACATATGAAGAGAGACTTAAGGAGCTTAATATGTATAGTCTCGAGGAAAGGAAGGAGAGGGGAGACATGATAGAAACTTTCAAGTACCTCAAAGGAATCAATAAAGTCCAAGATGGTAGCATCTTTCAGAAAAAGAGGTGTGCAAGAACAAGGGGGCACAATTTGAAGATTGAGGGGGGATGGAACAGCGGTAATGTGTGGAAGTATTTTTTCATGGAGAGGGTTGTAGATGCATGGAACAGCCTTCCTGAGGAGGTTGTGGAGTCAAAAACAGTGGTGGATTTCAAGAATACATGGGACAATTATAAGGCAATTCTAGGGGGTGGGGTAGGAAGAAGTAGGCTGTTGGTTAACTAGGATCTGCAGCTTATCCATTAGGTAGGGAAATGGGCAGACTGGGTGAGCTTTATCTGTCTTCTTATTCTACGTTTCTATGTTTTTATGTAAGGTTTATAAGCCTAAAGTTTTCTATTAACCCCTTCCCACCTTTTTTGTATATTGACACAACATGTGCTAGCTTCCAGTCTTGTGGTATATTATTATTGGGGCTCAGAGACCCCCCTTGATATGTTGATTAAATTCTGTAATCTTTTCAGTGATGAATACTGATGTTTTACAAACTTTTGTGCTGTATGAAATTATAATATTTGATTTGAAAGAACTAGGAAGTTCTGTGGTGTGGCTTACCATCTTCACAGCAGTCATGATTTCAGCTGCTATCAGAACCAGAGCCATGAAACACCATCTCCAGCTTTACTCTAACCTGCTGTTGAAGTGTCATCTCTACCGACATTGTTTTGAGGTAGAGTTCCAAGGAGGTTCAGTTTGCCAACCATGATGGAAAAATACAGGTGATCCTCCTGTCTGTGAAGTGGAAGCACCAACTCTACTTGCTCTGTCACTATTGTACCAGATTGCAGCTGATGAATATGGAACAGCTGATTCCTGTCACCTTGACAACTCTGTTAGTTTGGCATCTTCTGCAATATTTTCTGCTGGATGCTGTTCAAAACGTGCTCTTTTTTCAGACAATTCAGCAAACAGGAGACAATCAGCTAGCACCCCCTTCTCTACAGAAAGAGTATTTAACATGAAGAAAGAACTGTAACATAGCTTGGGATCTTACTTCATTTTTGGTAGAAACATCCATTGCTGTAATCACAACAAACTCAGCAGAAAAATTCAAAATCTTGACTGAGGCATTCCATTTCTGTTGATATGTCATTGTCTTGCAAAACTGTAGTGACCTCCATGAGACCATCTGTTTCCATCAAGATTGGACCGTCATAACTCCCTCCTCCCAAGGTCTGAAGTCAAATTCTATGTTTCTATATTTCTCCCTCTCCTCTTTCAGCTCCCAGGTATGCCATCTTGCTGAAAGGCTGCAAAATGGGAACAGCACCCCTACGTTTCAATGTTTTTATCGTTCGGGTTAAGCACCTTATTCTATCTGGAGACCATCTGACATTGATCCATGTCTTCATGACCTTGTGCCTGGACTACTGTAACTCCCTTTGCTTAGGGCTTCCGGGGGTTCATATTCACCACTTGCAGATGGTGCAGAACACTGCTGTTTGGCGCTGATCGGGGCTCCTGGTTCGAGTCACATCACTCCTCTGCTGCGTGAACTGCACTGGCTACCTTTTCAGTGGCAGGTCACCTTCAAGGTTGGTCTTCAGACCTATAAAGCCCTTCATGGACAGGGTCCAGGCTACATGCAAGAGCTCCTGAACCCTTACTGTCCTGGCTGTCCACTCCATTCAGCTGATGAGGGGTTGTTAAAGATTCCCAGGGTACGGTTGAAAATGTCTGGTTCTTGTGTCTTTATGTTCACAGCCCCTGCCCTGTGGAATCCTCTACCTCATCAGATTCAAGAGTGCTGGACTGTGGGGAGCTTTAAGACAGCTTTAAAGACCTAATTGTTCTGCCAGGCTTTTGGGAATCTTATATAATATCTTGCTTCTGTCTTTCTTTTTATTTTATTGATAGAATTTTAACAGTTTGTTGTTTTATTTGTTTTAACTGTTTTGAAGCTTTGGTTTTGGATGTTACATAGAAACATAGACTGTGACGGCAGATAAGGACCGCTTACCCAACCTAGTCTGCCCATTTCCCTACCTGCAGGATAGGCCACAGATCCTAGTTAACCAACAGCCTATTTCTTCCTACCCCCCACAAGAATTGCCTTATGTCTGTCCCATGCATTCCTGAATTCTCCCACAGTTTTAGACTCTACAATCTCCTCACGAAGGCTGTTCCATGCATCTGCTACCCTCTCTGTGAAAAAAATACTTTTTCACATTGCCACTGAACCAACCCCCCCATCTTTAAATTGTGTCCCTTGTTCTTGCATGTCTCTTTTTCTGAAAGATGCTACCCTCTTGGACTTTGTTGATTCCACTGAGGTAATTAAAAGTTTCTATCTTGTCCCCCTCTCCCTTCTTTCCTCAAGGGTATACATATTAAGTTCCTTTAGTCTCTCCTCATACGGCTTCTCTTGCAGACTCTACACCATTTTAGTTGCCCTCCTCTGGACTGCGCCTAT
Organism: Neoceratodus forsteri; assembly: GCA_016271365.2. Classification (NCBI taxonomy): domain Eukaryota; kingdom Metazoa; phylum Chordata; order Ceratodontiformes; family Ceratodontidae; genus Neoceratodus; species Neoceratodus forsteri. The sequence continues at coordinate 8,746,258 of CM028129.1, forward strand.
CCTGTCTATGTCCTGCAGAGATGGTGTCTCCAGAACTTGATGCAGTACCCCAGATGGGGTCTCACCAACTGTCTGTACAGAGGGATAACAACTTCCTGTTTTCTGCTGGTGATGCCTCTCCCTATGCATCCCAGTATACACCCAGCCCTCCCTACTTCCTTCTCACATTGCTTGCTAACCTTAAGATCATCTGATATGATTACCCCCAGGTCTCTTTTGTTATTGTTACTACCTCCCCCCAACTGTGTATTCTTCCCCTGGTTCTTGTTTCCCATGTGCATTATTTTGCACTTCTTTGCATTGAATCCTAGCTGGCATACTTCTGACCATTCCTCCAACCTTGCCAAGTCCCTTCTCATCCTTTCCATGCCTCCTTGCGTATCAACCCTTTTGCAGATCTTTGTGTCATCTGCAAAGAGGCATACTTTTCCTTCCAGTCACTCTGCAATGTCACTTATAAAGATATTAAAAAGGACTGGACCCAGTACCGAACCCTGTGGTACCCCACTAGTAACCCTTCTTTCTTCAGAGTGGACTCCATTTACAATTACATTCTGTGTCCTGTTGTCCTGCCAATGTTTTACCCAGGCTACCACCCTGGGACCCACTCCATGGCTGGTTAATTTAACTATTAGTCTTTTGTGTGGGACTGTGTCAAATGCCTTGCTAAAGTCTAGGTAGGCCAAGTCCACAGCCCCTCCCTGGTCTACTACATTGGTCACCCAGTCAAAGAAATCTATTAGATTTGTCTGACATGACCTTCCCGCTGTAAAGCCATGCTGCCTTGGGTCCTGTGCCCCACTGGCCTCTAGGTACTTCATAGTTCTTTCCTTCAGAAGTGACACCATCACTTTCCCTACCACAGAGGTCAAACTGACAGGTCTGTAGTTTCCTGTTTCTGTCTTTGTACCACTTTTGTGAAGGGGAATCACATCCGCCTTCCTCCAGTCCTCGGGTACCACACCATCCTCCCATGATTTGTTAAAAAGAGTAGTCAGTGGTTTCACTAGTTCCCCCCTTAATTCTTTCAGAATTCTGGGGTGAATTCCATCAGGCCCCATTGCTTTTTCCACCTTCAGTTTTAGGAGTTCTTTCAGAACCCTTTCTTCTGCAAAAAGGACTGGGATCGACCCCCCTATCAAGAGTGCTTCTGTTAATTGAATTAGGCACTTCCCCCTCCTCTTTTGTGAATACTGAGCAGAAATATTCATTCAGTATCCCTGCTTTTTCACTGTCCCCCTCTGCCCATGCACCGTTCATTCTGTTCAGCCTCACTATCCCTCCCTTTGTCTTTCTACACTCTCTGATGTACCTATAAAAGGTTTTATCCCCCCTTCTTAACCGAGTTGGCTATCTTTTCCTCAGTTTGGGCCTTTGCTATTCTGACTTCCCTCCCTGCTTCCTTCTGCCTTAACTGGTACAGCTCTCTGTCCTGCTCCTTCTGTATTTCCTTATACTTCCTGAATGCTATCTTTTTCTCCCTGACTTTCCCAGCCTCCTCTTTTGAGAACCATAGTGGCTTTTTCTTTTGTTTTGATTTGTTTATTTGCTTCACACAAAGGCTTGTTGCCTCTGTGATGGTAGTTTTGATAATTCCCCATTTTTGCTCCACCCCTCCTTCTAACCTGTTTGCTAGTGCATTTCTGAGGCTCTCTCCCATCTTGCCAAAGTCAGCCCTCCTGAAGTCCAGTACCCTCACTTTTGTATGGCTTGACTCTGTAGCTGAGTTTAACGTGAACCACACTGTTTGCTGGTCACTTGGTCCCAGATGGCAACCCACTTCTAGATCTGAAATCCTCTCACTGCCTCCATTTGAGCATACTAGATGTAAGAATGCTCCCTCATGAGTCGGTTCTGAAACTAGCTGTCTGAGGCCTGCCACCTGTAGGGCATTGAGAATGGCCCTGCTCTTGGATGTGGTTGCAACAAATGTGCTCCAGTTAACATCTGGCATATTCAGGTCTCCCATCAACAGTATCTCCCCTTTCTGTGCCATCCTAAGAATGCCTTCTATCATATCTTTGTCCATTCCTTCCCCCTGACATGGGTGTCTGTACACAACCCCTGTGCAGATTGTGGTACTTTTTCCAGTCTCCAAGGTGACCCACAGTGCCTCTTCTCCTCCCTGTTTACTCTTTTGTTCAGTTGCTTTTATCCCTTCCTTTACATAGAGAGCTACTCCTCCACCTATTCTCTCCTGCCTGTCTCTGCTGTAGGTTATGTACCCTAGTAGGTTAACATCCCAGTCATGGTTCTTTGTGTACCATGTTTCTGTGACAGCTACGATATCCAGGCATCCCTCTTCCATCAAGGCCACCTGTTCAAGGAGCTTGTTGTCCAGACTACAGGCATTGGTACTCATTACCCTCCATTTCCCGATGGCCTTACTCCTTTTTGCCCCATCCCTGTCCTTCTTGCCTTTGTCACTTTCCCCATTTACCCCGTCCTTCTCCCTACTGACACCTCTATGTTGGTGTTTACCTCACTTACTACCATGATTTTTTGGGGGGCAGCTAGGATTTCCCTGCTTACCAGTGCCTCCCCCCTTGGCTAGTTTAAATGCTTGCCAATGAAGCATTTAAACCTATCACCTAGGATCCTGGTTCCCCTCCTAGACAGATGCAGCCCATCATGCCAGTATAGGCTTGCATCACTCCAGGTGGACCCCCATCTCCATGAAGCCAAATCTCTGAGCTCTGCACTAGTTTTTCAACCACTGATTGAATCCCATGGTGCAGAACACCCTAGCCTCTCCTACGCCATAGATGGGCAGCACCTCCGAGAAGGTTACCGTGCCTGCTACTTGTCTAAGGCCCTTCCCCAATTCCATAAACTCTTACTGCACTGCTCTAATCCCTTTCTTAGCCAGATCATTTGTCCATAGATGGACAATGACATCCAGCTCCCTCCCCTGTGCAGCTGCTCCGGCAATCCTGAGAATTCGCTCCCTGTCCCTCCAAGCCATGGCGCCAGGCAGGCACCTTACCTCCCTCTCCCCTTCCTCCCCCACTTCTACCTTCCTAACAATGGAGTCCCCCACTAGGAGTTGTTTCCTTCCCTGTGGGGTCCCATGCCACCCTCCTGTGAGTCTCCTTTGTGGAGGTTCCCAGCATCCTCCTTGGTCTCCACTGTGGGTGCCTCCTTAGAGGAACCACACTTTGCCAGAATGGCATAGGAATTGTGAAGAGATACAACTGGAGGGATGTGTCTCTGTTCCACCACTCTCACCCTCCCTGAGCCCACTGTGGTCCAACTGCTCCTCTTTCTTGCCAACCTCTAAGGCAACGGCAGTGGCACTGGTGGTCCCTGGATAGAAGAGGAGGTCCAACAAATCCTGGCCAACTCAGCCTGGAAATGAGAAACCTCCTTCTTCAGCCCAGACAGGTGTCTGCAGATGGGACAACACCACATCCTCCAGAATGTCTCCCGGAAGATTGCTGCTCCACAGTCATTGCACTGCACCACTCCCATCAGGCCTTATTTCTGGCCCCTTAATGGTTGTTTGGAATCCTTACTCTTTCCTCTATTTTTTTTCCTTCGCTCTCTCTACTTACTTTCTGTCTCTGTGCCCTTTAAGCCCCTGATTGTCCTGTTCTGAGACAAGAATATCCTATATTTCTCAGTAGACCCCTTACTTGCTCAGAGGCAGACCTCCAGCAGCTATAGGGGGGCAGAGAGCTACTCTTGCCCTTATAGGAAGAAGGGTCTTTGGTTTCTCTGTGATCACTCACTTCCTGCTCCCAAACAGGAAGTTCCTGTTCTCAGTCAAATCCTGTGCCTCTAAAAGTAGAACTAGCTTTGGGTGGGAAGGGGGACAATATAGTCCCAGTAGAGAAGTCTAGTCACACAGCACTCCTTCCTCCTGGTGTTCTCTGCCAAGCTTCTAGCAGAATCTTTCTAAGGCAATCTTTAAATTTAGCATTCTTCTAGCTAAGCCACTTCCCCTACTTACTAGATCTTTCTACAAGTAATTTAAACTGCACAGCTATCAAGCCCTTTCAGTCACCTGAGATTTACATCTAGATAACTGTTCAGATAGCCATTCAGTTCAGTTAACTCAGACAAACACACTAATTTTTTGTTTTTGTTTTGTTTGTTAGTTTGTTTTTTACCCTAAATTAAAGGCCCAAGTACAAGAGTTCTACTTCTTTAGTCCCAGTAGAGAAGTCCAGTCACACAGCGCTCCTTCCTCCTGGTGTCTTCTGCCAAGCTTGATAAATACAGATTATTATTATTATTATTATTGTTATTATTGTTATTATTATTATCGGGGCAGCCCAGAACCTGTTACAAATGTGGCTCCTTAGCCCACCTTAGCAGTGTGAGTGAGAAACAGAAATGTGGCCTCTGTTTAGAATATGGACATTTCAGTTCATCATGTCCCAACCCATTCTGTTGTAACCTTTGGACAGAAAAAGGTTACTCATACAGGAACTGTCCTTGGGCCTCCCATAATGGAGAAGGGAAAGAGGATTTAGACCAAGAATATCTTATAGGGAAAACACAACAGGGATAAAAAGGGCCACCCAATCATGTATTGAGCAGGTTAGCAAGGGGAAAAGGAAGAGGAGACCATTATGGTATTTCAAGGAGGTAGCTGAGAAAGTGAAAGCCAAAAAAATCTTATTCAAGCAATACAAAAAGGCACAGGCAGAAAGGGACAGGGAGAGGTACCAGGAGAAACAAAGGCCGGGCAGTAAGGGAAGCCAAAGAACAAACAGAGAAATCATGGCGAAATCAGTGGTTAGAGGAAACAAAACATTTTACAGGTATGTAAGTTAAAAAAGAAGGCTAAGGGGGAATAGTGAGGCTGAAAGGTGAGGACAGGGGTAGAGTGGAGGATGACAACAGTAAAGCAGACATACCCAGCAGAAAGTTGTGCTCAGTTTTTACAGGGTGGGGGGTAATGGGCCAGAAGGGAATGGAATGGGTAGGAAGGGCATGGAAATGGATACAAGTGCTTTTCCATGGGAAAGGGTCCTAAAGGAACTGGAAGGAATAAGAGTGGATAAAGCTATGGGGACAGATGGGGTACACCCCAGGGTGCTGAGAGAGCTAAGAGAGGTGGTGGCTGAACCTCTGACAACCCTGTTTAGCTGGTCACTGGAAGCAGGAGAGATACCCAAAGTCTGGAGGACAGCTGCTGCTGTAGTCCCCCTATACAAAAGTGGGAACAGAGAGGAAGTGGGAAACTACAGACCAGTCAGCCTGACCTCAGCAGTGGGAAAGATCATGGAAACACTATTAAAGGAAAGAATAGTTGAACACCTGGTTGCCAACAGTCTACAGGACCCAAGGCAACATGGTTTTACTGGGGGGAGGTCATGCCAGACCAGCCTCATTGAATGTTTCGACTGGGTGACAAGGGAGGTGGATTGGGGGCACTGGGCATATCCTACCTGGATTTCAGCAAGGCTTTTGACACTGTGCCACATAGAAGGTTATTAAAAAAGCTGGGGAGGATGGGAGTGGGAAGGACTGTGGTGTGATGGGTGTGGAACTGGCTGGATGGCAGGACACAATGATGGTGGTAAATGGCTGCCCACAGAGGGAAGTGTAACCAGTGGGGTGCCACAGGGATCAGTGCTAGATCCATTCCTCTTCAACATCTTCATCATTGACATTACAGAAGACCTAGAAGAGAGAATTTGCTTGCTCGGTGATGGCCAAAGCTCTGCAACAGTGTGGACATGCTAGAGTGTGTGAATAGAGGTAAGGGAGATCTGCAGAAGCTTGAGGACTGGTGAAGGAAGTGGCAGTTAAGATTTAACACAAAGAAATACAAAATAATGCACATGGGGCACAAACCCCAGGAACAACATATCAGCCATTGGGGGAGGGGGGCTATAGAATGCTCCAAGCAGGAAAGGGACCTAGGGGTTATCATTTCTGATGACAGCAAGGTAGGGAGTCAGTGGGATAAGATGGCAGGAACAGCAAACAGGATGCTTGGTTGCATAGGCAGGGGTATCACCAGCAGGAAAAGGGAGGTCATAATTCCAATATACAAGACACTAGTGAGGCCATACCTTGAGTACGGTGTCCCATTCTGGAGGCCTTACCTACGTAAGACATAGACAGGGTGAAGATAGTTCAGATGAGGGCAACCAAGATGGTGTTAAGATTACATCACAAAGCCTATGAGGACAGGCTGAAGGATCTGAATATGTACTCCTTGGAGGAGAGAAGGGAGAGGGGGGATATGATTGAGACATATAAATACCTCAAAGGGAGGAACAAGGTGCAGGAAAACACAATCTTTCCTAGAAAAAATGTTCCAGGACGAGGAGACAAGGATGAAACTTGAGGAGGGAAGTTCAGAGGAAAATGAGGAAGAATTTATTTACGGTGTGGGTGATGGACAAATGGAATGCGCTGCTGAGGGTTTTGTGATTCTGGCAAAATGAAGAGTGATGCCGGAGTAGGGCTAGTAGAAAGGGCGACTGTAGATATGGCGACTGTTGTATCTGCGGGGCTTCACCCCCACACGCCGCAGTGTGGGGGCATTTCCCCCACACCTTCTTAATTAATATTCCAACTCCGAGGGGGTGCAACTTGGGGAGGGGAAAAATCCACAGTCACAGTTTCAGCAGTAGCCCTTTTCTGTCGCCCTTACTGACATCATTCTTTCAGATGTCACCGTTATCATGGCACACCTGCCAGGAGGAGGTGGGAGGGGCTGAATCGATTACAGGATTTAAGAATGCATTGGCTTGGCATCAGGGAATCCTGATAGTTGGAGGAAGGGGATAGCATAGTTTTAGAGAAGCTTGAAGAAAATAAGTACATGCACACATGGGCAGACTACGTGGGCCATAGGCCCTTATGTACCGTCAACAACATCAATGGACCGTCAATGTACCGTCAACAACATATATGGATTGAAATTTTCAAAGGAATTCAACCATTTCTATTTACCTCCAAGCAGGTAATATTCAGAGGAGACTTTATTTTCACCATAGTACCAGAGGCACAGGGTAAAAAAACAGATTGTGACACTTCCTTTTTTAGCCATTTTAATTACAACAGCCAATGTAAAAGACGCTTATAGGGAGCTACATTTGATAAGTGGAAACACATATCTGCATGGTTCTGTTTCTTCCAGAATAGACTATTCATTTTTTCCATGACAATTAAAGTTTTTTATGTTTTTTATATAGCTGTTTGGTCCCCGTCGTCTCCTCCCACCAAGTGATGACAGGGACACATTTGAATTTTTTTTTAGGTTTTCACCCCTGACCCCCCTGAAGCCCTGGCACATGGCCATGAGAGCGTGTGGAGGCACGCTTCCCATCCTGTGGTGCCAGCTCAGCCCTTTCCACCGACTGTTACTTTTGCCACACACACCCTTCCCCCTTTGCTACCCACTAGACTCTCACCCAGTGGGAGCGGAACTATGGGGGAGTATCTCCCAACCATTACCACCCTCAGAAGAGGAGTGCTGCCAGCTGGCATGCTCATTCCTGCTCCGCCCTCTCCTGAGGCTGACGCCCTGATGACTCGAGGTTTTTCCCAAACACAGGTCGTTGGCATAGCATGAGGTAAGATGACCAGTGCCTTAACCCTCTGTGCCACTGGGCCAGCGACAATGAAAGTTTTAAAGCAGAAACATTGCCAATAAACTCCTCAGACCATCCAGCCTTATTATGTGCCTGGACAGTTGGCATAACTCCTAGAAAAGGCAAATAGACCTGGAAACTGAATGCATCACTTCTAAGTACTATCACTATCGGGACACAATGGGAGACACTATAGCAAGCACGGTTATTGGTTTTATATGAATATAATTCAGTGTAGTTATGGTGTTATGATTCAAAATAAGACTTTGAACTTTTTTTTGCAATCACTCAGTGAATAGGGTACTATGACTTACAAAACATATTTAAATTTACAAAAACCTTTGCATAAAATAATTGAAAAATCTCAGTATTGTCCAGGAACTTGTACTGAACAAATATATAACATTAGAGCTCAAATGAAACATTTACAGTAGAGCAAGATTATTATTGAAAGAGACACAATTTGGCTTACTGGTTACCAAACCAACCTTTGATAGATTCAATGCATGTCACCATAGAGCAAATAGCTGGGATATTGTTTTCTTACCAAAAAAGCAGGTGACTCATTTAACAGATACCCCAGATGTTCTTAGAATCCCCACACAGTACGTTAGAGCGATGTGGAGAGATAGCCCTGATATTGATCCTGAGCCCCTTCTAGGAGATTTAAATTGCCACGCAATGTCAGGCTCCTCTAAAGCTTTCTCACAGGCACCTGTTAGTTTAGAAGAGGTTGAAAAAGCAATAAAAACCTTGCATAATAATACAGCCCCTGGTGAAGATGGTCTTTTGGTTGAATTTTATCAATCCTTTGTAACCTTTCTAGAGCCTGCTTTAGTACAATTATATAATGCTATATTGTAAAATGGAGAGGAGAAATCCCGGAAGCTGATTGGCTAAAGCAGACTTTGACCTGTAACAATATCTCACAATATCATTACGGTCCAAAACTGATTACCAAGATCAGCCATTTACAAACACTTTAGGGCCATTTTATCATCGCAATAATACACTCCAGGGTGTGGTATATCATGGGATAGCATCATTTCTTGGGTGCATGAGACACTCAGCCTGTGGCCTCATGCCTCACAATGCACCTGAGGCATGACGATATCTCATGATAACCACCCTGTCATGTATTGTTGTAACTGACAAGCACAACATTGGCTAATTCCATGTCTGTGGCACAACTCATTTTCTTGCATAAAAGAGGCGATAAAGAAGATCCCAGCAAGTGGAGACCGATTAGCCTTTTAAATGTGGACTATAAAATGTTGTCTAAAATTTTAGCTACACTCCTTAATAACGTAGAGGCTGAGGTAATTTCACCACATCAGTCCTGTTCAGTTCCAGGCAGAGAAATCAATGATAATTTGGCAATGCTGAGAGAGGTTTTTGACAGTGGGAATATGGAAATTTTAGATGTTTTTGTCTTATCAATTCATCTGGAAAAGGCTTTTGATAAACGTTCACATTCATTTTTGTTCAGCGTCCATCAGGTCTATGGCATGCCTGCACAGTTTATAGGCTGGATTCAGATTTTATATAGCATTGCTATGGTCTGTCCAGTGCTCAATGAATGGTTAAGGGAAAACCAGAGAATACTTAGAGGGGTTAGACAGGGGTGCATCCTAAGTCCCCTACTGTATGTATCTGGCATTGATCCATTCCTGAGAAGGCTACAACATGCAGTGAATCTAAAGGGCATCACACAGGGTATAGTACTCGGGTCATATGTTGAAGGTTTTGGCCTAGGTTGATGATGTCAGTATCTTCCTGCAAAATTCCTTGGCAGGGCCCCACATAGAAAATATTTTGAAGATTTTTTTCTTCAGTGTCAGGTTATGTTATTATCTTGTTAAAAAGTAAAGGCATAGATGTTGGTAGATTTCACGGGCACACTTCTGCTATTGCTGGGATAACAGTAGAAGGTACCACCGGAAATGTTCTTGCTTTTGATTTTGGTGGGGGGGGGATGGCCCTTGTAAACTGGGAGAAACACATAAACTTAGCCCTAACACAAGTTCAAAGATGGAAACTATCTTAGAAGAAAAGGGTTTAACTTATAAAAACATTATTAATCTCCAAATTTCTTTACACAAGTTATGTACATCCTCCATGAGTCTCTTTGGAAACCAGGCTATACAGTCTTTTCTTTTTATGTTTTGGGGCAGTCGACTAAACCCCATTAAGAGGTGAGTTATCTTAGTATCTCAGAAGGTAGAGTAGGTATGTTGAACCCAAATGCCTTCTGCTATAGCCTGTTCTTGTATTATAACATTTATAGAGTTTTGCACAATGAAACTAGACTGTGGGGGCAAGATATTCAAAACTTTGCCCTGGGCAAAAACCATTTGCGCAGGTTTAGCGCGGGATTAGCGCGGGTTTGCTATATTCAAAAGGCCAAATAGTGCTGCCAAACTGCAGTAGCACTGGGCTAACCAGTAATGTACGCAAGGGGCAAAAGGATGGGCGGGGTGCGCAGAGGGGGCAGCATGAGGATATTCAAGGTTCAGCGTGCTGGGATATAAGCACAGCCCTTAGCGCAGCACTAGTTACCGCCTATAAAGGCCGGGTCTAAACACAGGGCAAAACACAGAGGAGGAGGAGCAGCACAGGAAGTAGGAATGTGTGCAGTCCCAGTAGCAGTGATCCTGCCATTGATGGCAGCTGTAGTGGAGGAGGAGGAGGAGGAGGTGGAGGAAAGGGAGCAGGCACAACATGGGCCACAATGCAGGCTCAGGAGACGGTATGCTGCAAACAGGCTGTACCAGCCCAGGGTCTCCTTTGAGACCCTGCCTGATGACCACATCGTTGGCTGGTACCAGATGAACAGGGGAATGTTGAGGCAGCTCTGGAACTCCTGCATGAGCAGCTGCAGTCAAACACCAGGACGTGAGTCATGCCATGACAGTGGAGGAGAAGGTGACAGCAGATGAGCTTCCTTGCCACAGGGCGTTCAAGCGACCAATGGGGACACCATTGGGGTAACACAGTCTGCCACCTCACGCCTCCTGACCCAGTTCCTAGAGGCTCTCCTGCCACATGCTTTGGAATTCATAGTATTCCCCAGCACAGCAGCAGGCGCAGAAACAATGCAGCAGTTCCATCGAGGTTGCGCTACCATCTGTACTGGGTGCCATTGACTGCACCCATGTCCCCATCCATGCACCACCTGGAGATGGCAGTGATGTGTAGTGAACAGGAAGGGTACCACTCCATCCAACTGCCAGGTGGTATGCGATGCGGCAGGAAGCATCACCAATGTTTATGCACAGTACCCAGTGCCACGACGCCTTCATCTGGCACCAGTCTCAGCTGTGTCAGGCCTTTGAGGAGGGCAGAATACCCAGTGGACAACTAGTCGGTGAGTTGTAGCACACAAGGCAACACACACAACAGCATGGATGGGGGCAGGCATTGCAGGCCAGGAAGGGATGTGGGAGGGCCACAGACAGGTGCAGGACAGCAGCTGACAGACCGCAGTACAGCACTAACAAGTTATATGTTTTGACAGGGACAGTGCCTATCCCTGTGGCCTGGCTGCTCACACCAGTACTCCGACCGGCCACAGTGGCTGAGGGCTCTACAACCAGGCACATGCCAGAACAAGAAACATTATAGAGAGGGTGTTTGGCATCCTGAAGATGCGATTTAGATGCCTTGGACATCAGCAGGTGCCCTCCAATATACACCTCAGAAGGTATGCTGTATCTTCCTAGCCTGTTGTATGCTGCACAACATGGCAATGAACCATGGGATACAGGCACCTGAACCGAGGGACAGTCTGACAGTGACAGAGCCAGTGGTCAGGGGATAGTGGAGCAACTGGAGAGGAGGGACCTCCGCATGGCACGAGCGGCTACAGCACCGGACAACATCATCAGGATACTGCAACAGACCAGAGGGTAAGTACAGACTGCACAACAACCTGAAGAGTACAAGTGAGCAACAATTTTAATGTGCACAGACTAACATTACAGTGAAAACCAGAATCACAACAAGCAAACAACCAGTGTAATACAAATAGTGTGTGATGTGTGTGACTCCATGATTGTGCAGCACATATGTGGTGGGATACACACAAACGGTGTAATCATGGTGGGAGGTGCAATGTGTGCTGTGAGGGTAAGGGGGCAACTGTGTTGGTGGGGTGTGTGTGTGTGTGTGTGTGTGTGTGTGTGTATGCGTGTGCACACATCTGCCATGCATGGCGGGAAGCACCTGAGTCGCCCCAGACAGCCTGTGGGTATCACGGTGGCGCAACCCATGCATGCGGCGTGCTCCCGTACCATGGGTTAGGGGACCTGGGGTGCTCTGTGCAGAGGACACAGCTGAAGTGGAAGGTGAGGCAGGCACAGTTGGCCTCCCTGTGCCCCGGGGGTTGGTGGAGGCAGATGGGGTATGGATGGCCACGGCACCGCTGGGTTGCAGGTGGAGTTTGTGATGGCTCGGAACTGGTAACAGTGGCTACCCTGTGCCACAGTGTGCCTGCCTGTGTGCCCTCTGCCATGTGCACCAGAGCCAGCCAAACCCATGTTGCCGTAATCAACAGGCACACCCTGCATGACACCACCAATTGCCCCACTGCAGCAGTCAACCCAGAGAAGCCACGGTCTATGGCACCCACCAGGCGGCCAAACCTGTCCTCTGCCTGCTGCTCAGCATGAGCAAAGCCCACTCTTATTGCCTCCCGTATCTGACCAGCTCATGTCCAGCTCACGCCGCATGGCATGCAGGTCAGGACGGGCCTCCTGCTGTGATGTGACAGCAGCCTGCAGGAGTGGCCGGGCACCATGGCCTTCATGGACCAGAGGCACAGGACCCACAGCAGCAGCTGGCAGTGGTGCCTGTGGCACTGCACCAACTGCTACAGCCGGCTGCTGCATGAGTGGCAGTGGTCTGTGGCACCATATGGACTGGAACCTCAGCAGTTGTCAGACAATACCGCCTTGCTGTCCTGAAACACCACCCATCACCCACCACCATGTGTTCAGCCACACTGCCGGCAACTCCACAGAAGCACCTGACCTGTTCCATGGCCTTCAGCAAGCCCCACCCCTACATCCCCTGGCACAGGAATGTCCAGCTGATGTGAATATGGAGACATCACTGTCATCTGCACTGGTGACAGTGACCAGCAGTACTCTCCACCCCATCACTCTCAGTTGGGGCAACATCCAGGTGCCCACTGTCTCCAACACCCTGGTGTGGTGTGCCCTCCTCCCAAGGCAGGTTGCATGCCCTGTCCTGGGTATGCCCAACATCAGTAGGCCCATACGGCCCTGAGATACACAAAGTCCAGATGTTGTTGGCCGATCATCCTCAAACTCCTCCACAACCTCGGGAACCTGGCTAGACATCTGTGGATCAAGCTGTGGTGGTGCAGGCCTGTCCAAGAGTGCTGAGGAGAGAATAGGGACAGGGTCAGTCATCCATCCATGGACACTGTGGCAAACCACCACCACTACCACCACCACCACCACACCATGCAGCCCTCAGGACAGGTACCCACCTCACACAAGCTTGTGACAACATGCACCCACCCACCCCACAGTGACCTTGACCATGCCAGCCATCATTTCTGCAGGATACAGTGCAGCCTGTGCAGGACACCAAAAGCAGGACCATGCACCCTTGCCTGCACCACATACAGGGGTTGCACATGTGAATACAGACCTGGCCTTGGAAGTGCAAGGAATGTCTCGCAACCACCACCTGGCACACCTGCCACTGCCACCATCCACAATGTTGATGCCACCACCGCCATGTGTGGCTCCTGCACACGTTGCTGGTGTTCCTGTGGACCACCACCAGTTCTGGTCCTGTCTCTGTGGCGCTGTGCCACCTCCTCCTTTGCACGCCGCAGGAGGTCATTCCAACGCCTCCGGACAGCCTCAGTTGATCTCCCACGACCACCAACCGCATTCACCACTGCAGTCACCTCCTCAAGCCTGCTGCACAGCATCGGTGGCCCTGTGTGTGCGCAACACATGTTCTCTCACCTTTACCTCATGTGCCAGGGTGTTTAGCTCATCTTGTGAGAATTTGGGTGCAGGATGTGCTCCGGTTGAGCCTGCACACCTATGGGATAATAAAGAGGGACAGGTGTCAGTGGCTGTGTCGGTGCTGCACTGCATCACACAGTGGACAGCATGATATCACCCCCTCAGTGCTACAGGCCACATGGACATATCAGATGGCTGCATGTGCCTGTACGTTGCACATGCCCACATTGCCACTGTCTGTCCTGTGTCTGGAGTGGTGTGCACACATGTGCCATGAACCCCCATGACTGTTTGTGGCATGGGAGTGCACATTGCTGGTACATTGTGTACTCCCGGGTGGGGGCAGAGGCCATCACTCCACACATGCAGGAAGACAAGATGGTGCACTGTCATGGTACAGCACCAGTGCACCTGGCGTGCAGACACAAATGTGCAAACATTGGCACATGACACATTGAACTGCAGGGGGTATGAGCACAATGCAGTGGACGTATGTTGTCCCACGGTGGTCATACATACCAGGAGTGTACACAGTCTCCAGCCATCCCCCATTACATAATGTACACATCCCATCAAAATTGCACCCCCTTCCAAACAAGTTGTCGGATGATTCCTCTACACTCTAAAGAGATCATACATGCATGACACAGTCCACAGTGGCCAACACTAACCCAAATACCACAGATTAGATTGATAATTGGTTTGTGACAGGTGGTCGACCAAACTGGACACAACTGTGTACAATGAATATGCCTATCCACACCTTGATACATACCTGGCTGTTGCTGCCCATCCCCTGTTGCATGCTCTCTCCATGTTGTTCACTGCTGTATTCCGCCGCAGTTCCACAATACAACACTGGTGGTGCACTGCTTGCCCTTTATAGCCCGGCCAGGCAATCCTGCCTGTTAGTCATGCAAATGGCAGCATAATGATATACTAATCACACGCTTTGCCCCATGCATACACAAGTACCCTCATTTGCCATAGCCGTTGAATATGGCTCTGAATAGCTCGGGCGCTAGCACAGCAGCGCTATTTGAGGAACAGCGCCGCTATGTACGCATGCATGCTCATGTTACCCTTGTCATAGGCGTCTAGCGCCATGCGCTAACCAGCTTTAGCGCTGGTGCCAACCAGCTTCAGCGCGGATGCTTGCTACTGTGCAATAATATCGGACTAGGTGATGGTAGGGTCATGCATGCGCATTGCAAACACTTCCTGTTAGCTCGGTGCTACGGCATACGTCAGCATGGCGCTGCACTTCAGTTGTAGTGTGTGTCAGGGTGTATGCACAGTTGTTGCACTGTTGTTCAGTTTATTTGCCCCCTTCCACAGCACAAATATGTCTGGGAGACCTAGGCAAAGGGCAGTGGTGGGCCGTGACAGGCGGTGGGATGAGGTTGAGACTGCCAACCTCTTGCAGTTAACAGAGAGGCGCCATTGCTGCCTATTTGGACCTGTGCGGGAGGGTGACTTGCCCCGTACGCAGGTCTGGGCTTCCATTGCCCGTAAACTAAGTGCCATCACAGGTATCCCACGTGATGGTGAAAAGTGCCGGCATCGTTATGCTGACCTCAGGCGCAGGCAGCGACCACTGCTTGAACGCTGCAGGGCCATGGTTCATGAGGGGACTGTGCCTGTGCCAGGTAAGGGATGACTGTAGCATGACTGCAGGCATGGGTGGTGGGGCAGTGTGTTCATGGTGTGCTTATGTGCTTATGTGTTGCTGAGCTACACATGTTGCTCATGGAGTCCATGAAGTCATGTGTGTACTGTGTGGGACAGGGGTAGACAGTGTGCACGGACCCCTGTCATGCTTGGCATGGCTTTGGTGGTGCACTGCACCCGTCTGCCACAGCGTGTGTTGTGATGCACCACTGGGGTACAGGGTGGTCATTAGCGTACCGTGGTGGCTGATATTGTACTGACGATGCTGTACCCTCTTTTCACTGCAGAGCGCCGACAACAAACTACAGGCAGGAGAGACGTGCCACAAGCCAGACAGGGGCCCTCATCCGACAGGTGCAGGGTGCCTCCACTGGCACAGCATGCAGCAGAGAGCACGGACGGTGAAAGTGGTGTTGTACGTGAGTACTGTGCAATGTTATGCTTTTCCACTATGAGTCTGGCTTTACAGGGCAGGCAGTTGAGCAAGTGTGTATGTAGGCATACGCACTGTACACATTAGTATTGCATGTCTGTCAACTGTTCCTAGGTACACCAGACGTTTTGGGTCACTGTAGGCCACTGGGGTGTGGCCCTGTTTGAAATGCTGTTGTGTAGGACAGAGGGTCGGACTGGGGTGCAGAGGGCCCACCTGGACAGATGATGCAAGGCCCACCTGGAACATCAATAGAGGAGGGCCCAGGTTGACACACTTATATCAATATTCCACTTCATTCTGATACACTAGTTCTGTGTTTGCATCTCACATTTATCAACAGTGTCCCAGATACCCTATTTAATAAGGAACACGATACTACATGCAAAGATTTCAGAGTTCAGAAGGTAACCACTTACTCAACTGAGGGGGCCCACCTGGGAATGTACAACCTCATTAGAGAGTGGGGAATTATCTGACAGACATCATACCCTTTGGAAGGGTTTACCATTTGGGGTTGCTGAGTACAGCATTTATGAGGGGTGGCTGTTTGGGATTGTATGTAGAACATGTGAATGTCTGGCTACACCCTGCCTGTGGGCTCATGCTCTGATGGGGGCCATTGTCCCCAAGAGAGTGCTGTCCCTCTGTCCCTGTAGTGCACACTGTTTGTGCACATGTTATGCAGGTGTGCTGCAGGAGTTGTTCTGTGGTAGCATGGTGTGTTGGTTGTCAGCCCCTATGGCAGATGCTGCTCCCACAGGTGTGTGTGTGCCTCGCCATGCCTTGACCACCAGGGTGACACTGTCCTGTGCATGCCTTTGGCCCACCGCTGCAGTGCCACTGGTGGACCAGGCCCAGTGTCTGTGTTTCACATGTGTGTGTCTTCTTGCATGGGTGGTGTCACGGCACTGTGCCATTCTGTACACCACTGTGGGCCCCTCACCCTTCTGTTGCAGCAAGTGGTGTGGCTGGGCATTGGCACTTCCCCTGGTTGTGTACTGCTTGGTTACCTGTCCTGCAGTCCCTACTGTTCAGATGCCAGTGTCATTTTCCTCTGTGGTCATTGTGAGTCTTTATCTGTGTCACTTGCCACTGTTGCACACTTATGTCAGTCACCCACTCACCTGTTCAGGGTTTCCTGTCATCATTTGTACAGCTGCTGTATTATGGCATCGTGGGTGGCAGTTTGGCTGGGTGTCAACAGTTCTTGTGGAGGGCAGCAGTGAGGGTGGGCTACTGTTGGGGGTGTACATGACAGGCATGTGTGGTTACACACGTGGTTGTGTCTGTGGCAATTTCTCCAGTTGGTGTCATCTGTATTTTGTATCATAGCTGTGTGACCGTGGGCAGCATGTCCCACCATGTGTCATCCCATGTGCATATCAGTCAGTGTCCACTTGTCGTTCACATCTCTGGAGGTGGCTGTCTGTTTGCACTGTTACAGTCTGCACGCCACTGTGCTGGCTGGCCTCCACATTGTTAGGTTTCAGCATACTTCCATGCATATACGATGTACACTGGGGGTGTTGCATGCTGCCTGTCATTACGTACTGCCTTTGTCCTGCAGGCACATGTTAGTGTGTGTTGTGGTTTGTTACATACTAGCACATGGGCATGGTTGTTGGGGCATGCTGTCCACCGTGTAGTGGTACATGGCACCTTTGTGTCATTATCATGCCCTGATGTGGTCCCCCTTTCTCCTGTAGGTCCATGTAGGTCATCACTGTGGGCCAGCCATCCAGAGAGGGTGTGAGGGAGCGGAGGAGCTTCTGCGGAGGATAGTGCACCAGCAGCGCACCCTGATTGAACAGCAGGCTGTACTCATATCTGAGACGAGACGTGTTGCAGCTGTCTTAGAGGAACGTCTGCTGGCACCTGCCCGCACCTAACCCCTGCATTCTGTGTACCTTATCCTGCTTCCTGTCCCTGGCCCAGTGTCCCTAGCCCTGTTCCTGCCATCCTGTTCCCCATCATTGCTTTGCATTTCCACATCCCTCTCACAACCACATTCTTACCCCATTGTTCTGTTGCTTTATTTACCATTTGACTGTTTACACTATTACTGTTGTTTTCCCCATTGTTTTCAATCCCTTTGTTACGCCTGCCCTTTCCCCTTCCATTAGGTTTTTCTTGCACCCCATTTGTACAGAAAAGTGTTCTGCTATGTTTTGATTTTTTTTTCTGTATATATGTTCATGTTGCCTTTGCACTTTGTATTTTCACAGTTTACATTATACTTTTTTGAAGTTGACATTCCTGTGTCCTGTGTCTTTTTGGGGTGGACTTGGGATTTGACAGTGTTCTGTGGCATTCTGATTTCACTTGTGGTTGTAGGTTATTCCATTCCTTTCACTGGTACTGTAGTTGTGTCTGGCTGGGCTCTTCTGCTTTCCTGTGTTCCTGGACAGCTGCTTACACCTCTGTGACACTTTTTGTTTTGTGGGTGTTTGCACTTCCCTCTGTCTGATTGCTATATTCAGTGCTGTCTTCTCTGCTATATTTAGTGCTGTCTTACTCCTGGGCAATGTTTGCCCTGCACTCCTGGGCCTGTTTGCCCGGCTTCCTTCGCTTGCTATATTCAGCTGGTTTTGCACCGGGCTATTCATTTTGAATATAGCAATGTTTTTGCTTTGGGCACAGTTTGCCTGCCGGGCAGTGCTAATTTAGCCCCGGGGCAAAGTTTTGAATATCTGGCCCTGGATGTTTTCCGTACAAGAATGGTTAACCCCTACTTCTAGTGGGGGCGGGCGGTAGGAGAAAGTAGGCTGTTGGTTATCTAGGATCTGCAGCTTATCTGTTAGGTAGGAAAATGGGCAGACTAGGTGGGCCAAGCGGTCCTTATCTGCCATAAAATTATATGTCTCTATGTTTCTACTTTACAAAAAATGAGACACCTTAATTGCCCAGGTCCTTTTGTCTAACATATGTGAGGTTACTATTTGTGAAAATGAAACAATGGCACCCCCAGGCAAGTGGCAACCTCATCCAGAAAGCAACTATATGAGAATATTTAATCTTTCAGAGTGGGCAGCACAAACACCTGCAATGAGAACAATCACATATCAAGGATTGATGCTGAGGGCCCCATATTCATAGCTAGCTGTATGCGCACGCATAACAATGCGTCAAGCAAAAAGGATGCACCGTCTGGCTCTGTTGTGATATTCAAACTGAATGGGAAGAGATGGCACATTCTGTGTGAATATCAGATCCTGGATCGTACTGATCATACTGAATAACAGTTCCTAAGCACATCATAGCAAGTATGAGAAAATACAGATATATCTCGTGCAGCAGTAGCGTGTGTGTAGGCCTACATGAGGATCCACAGGGCATGTAGGTCAGCATTATAAACCAGCCCTGGCTGGTGTAATGGTACTGAGAAATGTCTCCTCTGGGAGAGTTTTGAGAATACCGATATTGGGATTTGGCAGCTTGCGTCTAATGCAAGCCCCTGGAGCCATTCTGCAGTCCATTTTGAGGTGCATAATAAACTTTTTTTTAATTTAAAACTTTATTAGTTTTACACCATTAGCTTGACATGATTACAGTCATAATATCAGACTATAATATAACATCAGAAAACTGCATGTCAAGCTCCCCAGCTCAGTAAACCACCCCAGGCCCCTCTCTCCCTCCCTCCTAGCTTGGCATCATAAGCTGGCCTTTTCTCAATGGCAAGATACCTGCAAAAACGATTAACCAGATCAATGCTGGAGGATATCCCGTGGGAGACTACTGAGGCCCTGGCGGTGAGGTAGCCTCTGATTGGAGTAGATATAGGGTATGGAGGCTCTCCCATATTCACTTGAATCAGGCCAAAGAGCCCCAGAGGCTAGCCTTAAGCTGCTCAGAGCGAGGATTGAAGAGGAACTCCTGAAGCCATTCCGTATAAGAGATTTAATGATCACTCAACCAGTGGCGCAGAACCAGTTTCCACATGGTCATGGAAATAATGGCCATACCATACCTGCACTGTAGGAATGGGACTTGGGAGAAATCATCTATGAGACATATTTCAGGGATGAACAAATCCTCAAGGCCCAGCAAGGGGTCTGCTTTAGCTCTCACCAATTCCCACAAGGCCTTGATAGGTGGGCAGTCCCAAAAAATATGTTGAAGGGTACCCTCCTGTTGTTGGCATCTATTACAAAGAGGGGTGTGAGCCCTGTCCAACTTGGATAATTTCAGTGGGGTCTAATACATATTATTTAGAATTTGAAACTGGGTTAATCTCAGTCTATCTTGATGGAAATACATGTACGTTATCTCTCCATGTAGACCCACAGGGAGATTGTAGTGTAGGAAATTGTTCAGACCAATACTTAGGGCCCCATACTGGGCATCCAGTGACCTAGGAAGCAAGGCCACATAAATCAAAGAAATGGCATGTGGCTCCATAACCACACGAGCAAGCGAGCAAACGTTATTCCAGTGTCATCGTTCTCTTATACAACGGAGGAAGATTGAACTAAGAGGCACAGTAACTTACACCCCTGTCTGAGAGAAAGCCTCACACTCTGGTGCCAATAATTTGGGAGTAACCAAAGAGCTGATCTAACCTGGCCCTAATTACACCTCCTGTCTGAGAGAAAGCCCCAGACTCTGGAGCCAATAATTTGGGAGTAACCAAAGAGCTGATAATACCTGGCCCTACTTATACCTCCTGTCTGAGAGAAAGTCCCACAGTCTGGGGCCAATATTTTGGGGGTAACCAAAGAGCTGATATAACTTGGCCCTACTTACACCTCCAGTCTGAAAGAAAGTCCCACACACTGGGGCCCATAATTTGGGAGTAACCAAAGAGCTGATATAACCTGACCCTACTTACACCCCCTGTCTGAGAGAAAGTCCCACACTCTGGGGCCAATAATTTGGGAGTATCCAAAGAGCTAATCTAACCTGGCCCTACTTACACCAACTGTCTGAAAGAAAGCCCCACAATCTGAGGCCAAAAATTTGGGAGTACCAAAGAGCTGATCTAACCTGGCCTTACTTACACCTCCTGTCTGAAAGAAAGTCCCACACTCTGGGGCCAATAATTTGGGAGTAACCAAAGAGCGGATCTAACCTGGCCCTACTTACACCCCAGTCTGAGAGAAAGTCCCAAACACTGGGGCCAATAATTTGGGAGTAACCAAATAGCTGATCTAACCTGGCCCTGCTTACACCCCCTGTCTGAGAGAAAGACCCACACTCTGGGGCCAATAATTTGGGAGTAACCAAAGAGCTGATCTAACCTGGCCCAACTTACACCCTCTGTCTGAGAGAAAGACCCACACTCTGGGGCCAATAATTTGGGAGCAACCAAAGAGCTGATCTAACCTGGCCCTACTTACACCTCCTGTGTATGAGAAAGCCCCACACTCTGGGGCCAATAATTTGGAAGTAACCAAAGAGCTGATATAACCTGGCCCTACTTACACCCCCTGTCTGAGAGAAAGCCCCGCACTCTGGGGCCAATAATTTGGGAGTAACCAAAGAGCTGATCAAACCTGGCCCTACTTACACCCCCTGTACGAGAGAAAAACACGCACTCTGGGGTTAATAATTTGGGAGTGACCAAAGAGCTGATCTGACCTAGCCATACTTACACCTCATGTCTGAGAGAAAGCCCCGCACTCTGGGGCCAAAAATTTGGGAGTAACCAAAGAGCTGATCTAACCAAGCCCTACTAACACCTCCTGTCTGAGAGAAAGCCCCACACTCTGGGACCAAAAATTAGGAAGTAACCAAAGAGTTGATATAACCTGGCCCTACTTACAACCCCCATCTGAGAGAAAGACCCACACTCTGGGGCCAATAATTTGGGAGTAACCAAAGAGCTGATCTAACCCGGCCCGACTTACACCTCCTGTCTGAGAGAAAGCCACAAACTCTGGGGCCAATAATTTGGGAGTAATCAAAGAGCTGATATAACCTGTCTTACTTACACCCCCTGTCTGAGAGAAAGCCCCACACTCTGGGGCCAATAATTTGGGACTAACCAAAGAGCTGATATAACCTGGCCTGACTTACACCCCTGTCTGAGAGAAAGCCCCACACTCTGGGGCCAATAATTTGGGAGTAACCAAAGAGCTGATCTAATCTGGGCCTACTTAAACCTTCTGTCTGAGAGAAAGCACCACACTCTGAGGCCAATAATTTGGGAGTAACAAAAGAGCTGATCTAACCTGGCCCTACTTATACCCCTGTCTGAGAGAAAGCCCCACACTCAGGGCCAATTATTTGGGAGTGACCAAAGAGCTGATCTAACCTGGCCCTACTTACACCTCCTGTCTGAGCAAAAGCCCCAAACTCTGGGGCCAATAATTTGGGAAAACCAAAGAGCTGTTATAACCTGGCCCTACATACACCTCCTGTCTGAGATAAAGCCCCACACTCTGGGGCCAATAATTTGGAAGTAACCAAAGAGCTGATAAAACCTGGCCCTACTTACACCCCCTGTCTGAGAGAAAGCCCCGCACTCCGGGACCAATAATTTGGGAGTAACCAAAGAGCTGATCTAACCTGGCCCTACTTACACCCCCTGTCTGAGATAAAGCCCTGCACTCTGGGGCCAAAAATTTGGGAGAAACCAAAGAGCTGATATAAACTGGCCAAACTTACACCTCCTGTCTGAGAGAAAGCCCCACACTCTGGGGCCAATAATTTGAGAGTAACCAAAGAGCAGATATAACCTGGCCCTACTTACACCACCTGTCTGAGAGAAAGTCCATTATTCTGGGGCCAATAATTTGGGATTAACCAAAGAGCTGATCTAACCTGGCCCGACTTACACCCCCATCAGAGAGAAAGTCCCACACTCTGAGGCCAATAATTTGGGAGTAACCAAAGAGCTGATATAACCTGGCCCTACTTACACCCCCTCTCTGAGAGAAAGCCCCACACCCTTGGGCCAATAATTTGGGAGTAACCAAAGAGCTGATCTAACCTGGCCCTACTTACACCTCCAGTCTGAGATAAAGTCCCACACTCTGGGGCCAATAATTTGGGAGTAACCAAAGTGCTGATCTAACCTGGCCCTACTTACACCCCCTGTCTGAGATAAAGTCCCACACTCTGGGGCCAATAATTTGGGAGTAATTAAAGAGCTGATCTAATCTGGCCCTTCTTACACCCCTGTCTGAGAGAAAGTCCCACACTAAGGGGCCAATAATTTGGGAGTATCCAAAGAGTAAATCTAACCTGGCCCTACTTACACCCCATGTCTGAGAGAAAGCCCCGCACGCTGGGGCCAATAGTTTTGGAGTGACCATGGAGCTCGATATAACCTGGCCCTACTTACACCTCCTGTCTGAAAGAAAGCCCACACTCTGGGGCCAAAAATTTGGGAGAAACCAAAGAGCTGATATAACCTGGCCCAACTTACACCTCCTGTGTGAGAGAAAGCCCCACACTCTGGGGCCAATAATTTGGGAGTAACCAAAGAGCTGATATAACCTGGCCCTACTTACACCCCCTGTCTGAGAGAAAGTCCCACACTATGGGGCCAATAAATTGGGCGTAACCAAAGAGCTGATCTAAACTGGCTCTATCTACACCCCCTGTCTGAGAGTAAGCACCACACTCTGGGGCCAATAATTTGGGAGTAACCAAAGAGCTGATATATCCTGGCCCTACTTAAACCTCCTGTCTGAGTGAAAGCCACGCACTCTGGGGCCAATAATTTGGGAGTGACCAAGGAATTGATCTAACCTTGCCCTACTTACACCTCCTGTCTAAGAGAAAGCCCTGAACACTGGGGCCAATAATTTGGGAGTAAACAAAGAGAGAGAAAGTCCAACACTCAGGGGATAATAATTTGGGAGTAACCAAAGAGCTGATCTAACCTGACCCTATTAACACCCCCGTCTGAGAGAAAGTCCCACACTCTGAGGACAATAATTCAGGAGTAACCAAAGAGCTGATCTAACCTGGCCCTACTTACGCCCCCGGTCTGAGAGAAAGCCGCACACTCTGGGGCCAATAATTTGGGAGTAACCAAAGAGCTGATCTAACCTGGCCCTACTCACACCTCCTGTCTGAGAGAAAGCCACAAACTATGGGGCCAATAATTTTGGAGTAACCAAAGATCAGATATATCCTGCCCTACTTACACCCCTGTCTGAGAGAAAGCCCCACACTTTGGGGCAATAATTTGGGAGTAACCAAAGAGCTGATATAATTTGGTCCTACTTACACCTCCTGTCTGATAGAAAGCCCCACACCTCCAATAATTTGGGAATAACCAAACAGCTGATATAACCTGGCCCCACTTTCACCTCCTGTCTGAGAGAAAGCCCCGCACTCTGGGGCCAATAATTTGGGGGTAACCAAAGAGCTGATCTATCCTGGCCCTACTTACACCTCCTGTCTCAGAGAAAGCCACGAACTCTGGGGCCAATAATTTATGAGTAACCAAAGAGCTGATATAAGCTCCCCTACTTACACACCCTGTCTGAGAGAAAGCCTCGAACTCTGGTGTGAATAATTTGGGAGTAACCAAAGAGCTGATCTATCCTGGCCCTACTTACACCTCCTGTCTCAGAGAAAGCCACGAACTCTGGGGCCAATAATTTATGAGTAACCAAAGAGCTGATATAAGCTCCCCTACTTACACACCCTGTCTGAGAGAAAGCCTCGAACTCTGGTGTGAATAATTTGGGAGTAACCAAAGAGCTGATATAACCTAGGTCTACTTGCACCCCCTGTCTGAGAGAAAGCTGCCCACTCTGGGGCCAATAATTTGCGAGGAACCAAAGAGCTGATAGAACCTTGCCCTACTTTCACCTCCTGTCTGAGAGAAAGCCCCACACTCTGGGGCCAATAATTTGGGAGTAACCGAAGAGCTGATATAACCAGGCCCTACTTTCACCTCCTGTCTGAGAGAAAGCCCTGCACTCTAGGGCCAATAATTTGAGAGTAACCAAAGAGCTGATCTAACCAGGCTCTACTTACACCCCCTGTCTGAGAGAAAGCCCAACACTCTGGGGCCAATAATTTGGTAGTAACCAAAGAGCTAATTTAAGCTGACCCTACTTACACCCCCTGTCTCAGAGAAATTCCCAAACTCTGGAGCCAATAATTTGGGAGAAACCAACGAGCTGATATAACCTGGCCCTACTTAAACCCCCTATCTGAGAGAAAGCCCCACACTCTGGGGCCAATAATTTGGGAGTAACCAATGAGCTGATCTAACCTGGCCCTACTTACACCTCCTGTCTGAGAGAAAGCCACGAACTCTGGGGCCAATAATTTGGGAGTAATCAAAGAGCTGATATAACCTGCCCTACTTACACCCCCTGTCTGAGAGAAAGCCCCACACTCTGGGGCCAATAATTTGGGAGTAACCAAAGAGCTGATATAACCTGGCCCTATATTACACCCCCTGTCTCAGAGAAAGCACCTGACTGGAGCCAAAAATTTGGGAGTAACCAAAGAGCTGACATAACCTGGTTCTACTTACACCCCTGTCTGAGAGAAAGTCCCACACTCTGGGGTCAATAATTTTGGAGTAACCAAAGAGCTGATATAACCTGTCCCTACTTACACCTCCAGTCTGAAAGAAAGTCCCACACACTGGGGCCAATAATTTGGGAGTAACCAAAGAGCTGACATAACCTGGTTCTACTTACACCCCCTGTCTGAGAGAAAGTCCCACACTCTGGGGTCAATAATTTGGGAGTAACCAAAGAGCTAATCTAACCTGGCCCTACTTACACGCCCAGTCCGAGAGAAAGTCCCATGCTCTGGGGCCAATAATTTGGGAGTAACCAAAGAGCTGATCTAACCTGGCCCTACTTACACCAACTGTCTGAAAGGAAGCCCCACACTCTGGGGCCAATAATTTTGGAGTACCAAAGAGCTGATCTAACCTGGCCCTACTTACACCTACTGTCTGAGAGAAAGTCCCACAATCTACGGCCAATAATTTGGGAGTAACCAAAGAGCTGATCTAACCTGGCCTAACTTATGCCCCCTGTCTGAGAGAAAGACCCACACTCTGGGGCCAATAATTTGGGAGTAACCAAAGAGCTGATATAACCTGGCCCTACTTACACCCCCTGTCTGAGAGAAAGCCCTGCACTCTGGGGCCAATAATCTTGGGAGTAACCAAAGAGTTGATCTAATCCTGGCCCCATTTACACCCCCCTGACGAGTAAGCCCCGACTCTGGGCTAATAATTTGGGGTGGAATTTGAAGAGCTATCTGCTCCTCAGCTATACTTACACCTCCTGTTCGAGAGAGAAAGCCCGTGACTCTGGGGCCAAAATTTGGGGAGTAACCAAAGAGATGATCTAACCTAGCCCAACTTACACTTCCTGTCTGCGAGAAAGCCCCACACTCTGGGGCCAAAAATTAGGAAGTAACCAAAGAGCTGATATAACCAGGCCCTACTTGCACCCCCCATCTGAGAGAAAGACTGGGACATAAACATACTAGGACACACTATCTACAGAGGTAAATAGGAGGAAGAGGGGAGGAGTAGCTCCTTACATAAGGAAGGGAATAAAAGCAACAGAACAAAAGGGTAAATAGGGAGTGTGAGAAGAAGCACTGTGGGTAAATTTGAGACAGGTAATGGCACCACAATCCGCATATGTAGGTTACTGGGAGCATAGATCTCTCTCAGGGGGAGGAAATGGACAAGGAAATGATAGAAAGTATACTTAGAATGGCAGAAAAAGGGGAGATATTGCTGATGGGTGATCTGAATATGCCAGATGTTAACTGGAGCGCAGTTGCAGCTGCCACTTCAAAGAGTGCAGTTATTCTAGATGCCCTACAGGGGGCATACCTTAGACAACTAGAACTGGAGCCCACTCGAGAGGGAGCAATATTAGACTTGATACTCTCGAATGGAGCTGGAGAGAGGATCACAGATGTAGAAGTGGGTAGCCATCTGGGAACTAGCCACCATCTAACAGTATGGTCTTACACAACACAGCAATGTAGAGTCGTACTTACAAAGACAAAAAGTACTGGACTTTAGGAGGCTGACTTTACAAATGGGTGAGTGTCATGAATGTACTACTAGCAAATGGGCAGGAAGGAGGGTGGAAGAACAATGGGGAATAATAAAACTGCCATCACAGAGGTAATGAGCTCTTGTGTGAAACAAATAAACAAAATAAGATTTATGTAAGAAACCACTATGGTTCTCAAAAGGAAGTGGTAGTGAAGGTTCAAGAGAAAAGAAAGCATTCAGGAAGTACAAGAATCGGCAGGAGCAGGACAGAGAACTGTATCAGTTAAAGCAAAAGGAGGCTGGGAAGGCAGTCAGAACAGCAAAGGCCCAAACTGAGGAAAAGATAGCCATTTCAGTTAAGAAGAGTAATAAAACCTTTCATAGGTACATCAGGGACAAAGGAAGACCAAGGGAGGGATAGTGAGGCTTAATAAAGGGGAGGGAGGGTGGGCAGAGGAGAATGTGAAAAGGCAGAGATCTAAACAAATATTTTGCTCAGTATTTACAAAGGAAGAGGGGAGGTACATAAACAAACAGTAGTAACACTCTGGATACAGAAGTTGATACCAGCCCTATTTACAGAAGGGTTATTGAAAGGGTTCTGAAAGAACTCTTAAAACTGAAGGTGGACAAAGCAATGGGGCTCGATGGGATTCCATCCCAGAATTCTAAAAGAACTTGAAGAAGGGTAGAACTAGTGACACCACTGATTACCTCTTTAACAAATCATGGGAGGATGGGGTGGTACCCGAGGACTGGAGGAGGGCAGATGATTTCTCTTCACAAAAGTGGGAGCAAGGCAGAAGCAGGAAACTATATAGACCTGTTAGTTTAACCTCAGTGATAGAAAAAAATGATGAATCACTTCGAAAGCGAAAGAATTGTCGAGTATCTAGAGGCCGAGGGCACAAGACCCTAGGCAGCATGGATTCACAGTGGGAAGGTCATGCCAGATGAATCTGATAGATTTCTTTGACTGGGTGACCAAGTAGTAGATCAGGAGGGCCAGGACATGGCCTACCTAGACTTAGCAAGGCATTTGGCGTCCCACACAAAAGATTAATATATGTTAGCCAGCCTGGGAGGTAATAGTCCCCAAGATGGTGCCTGGGTAAAGAATTGGCTGGAGAATAGGACACAGAGATTAATAGTAAATGGAGTCCACTCAGAGAGAGGAGGGTTACTGGCGGGTACGCGAGGGTTCAATAGTAGGATTCAGTCCTTCAATGTCTTTATAATTACATGCAGTAGGACTGGAAGGAAAGTATGTCTCTTTGCAGATGACACTAAGATTCTGCAAACAGAGTTGATGCACAGGTTGGGTGGAAAGGATGAGAAGGGACTTGGCAGGTTAGAGGAATGGTCAAATGTATGGCAGCTTAGATCTGACTGCTAAGAAGTGTAAGGTAATGCACCTGGGAAACAAAAACCCAGGGGAAGAGTACACAATGGGGGTGAGATACTAACAACAACAAAAATGGAAAGGGACCTGGGGGTAGTCATATCAGATGACCTAAAGGTGGGCAAGCAATGTGAGAAGGCAGCAAGGAGGGCTGGGGGGATACTGGGATGCATAGGGAGAGGCATCACCAGTAGAAAACAGGAAGTTATAACCCTCTGTACAGACAGCTGGTAAGACCCCATCTGGAGTACTGTGTGCAGTTCTGGGAGACCCAATCTCCGCAAAGACATAGACAGGATGGAAGCTGTCCAGAGGAGGGCACTCAAATGGTGCAGGGTCTGCAACTGGAGGACATATGAAGAGAGACTTATGGAGCTTAATATGTATAGCCTCGGGGAAAGGAGGAGAGGGGGACATGATAGAAACTTTCAAGAACCCTCAAGGAATCAACAAAGTCCAAGAGGGTAGCATCTTTCAAAAAAAGAGGTGTGCAAGAACAAGAGGGCACAATTTGAAGATGGGGGGCGGCTCAGAGGTAATTTAAGGAAGTATTTTTTCACAGAGAGGGTTGTGGATGCATGGAATGGCCTTCCGGAGGAGGTTGTGGAGTCAAAATCAGTGGTGGAATTCAAGAATGCATGGAATAGTCATAAGGCAATTCTGGGGGGTGGGGGTAGAAAGAAGTAGGCTGCTGGTTAACTAGGATCTGCAGCTTATCCAGTAGGTAGGGAAATGGGCAGACTGGGTGGGCCAAGCGGTCCTTATCTGCCGTCAAATTCTATGTTTCTATGTTTCTATGTAAAGACCCATACTCTGGGGCCAATAATGTGGGAGTAACCAAAGAGCTGATATAACCTGGCTTTACCTACACGCCTAGTCTGAGAGACAGACCCACACTCTGGGGCCAATAATTTGGGAGTAACCAAAGAGCTGATCTAACCTGGCCCGACTTACACCTCCTGTCTTAGAGAAAGCCACAAACTCAGTGGCCAATAATTTGGGAGTAACCAAAGAGCTGATATAACCTGTCCTACTTAAGGTTCCCCCTGTCAGGAGAGAAATGCACTTGGGGCCAATAATTTGGGAGTAACCAAGAGCTTATATAACCTGGCTTGACTTACACCACCTGTCGGAGAAAGCCCCACACTTGGGGCTAATTTGGGAGTAACCAAGAGCTGATCTAATGTGGGCCTGCTTATACCTTCTGTTGAGAAAGCACCCACACTTAGGGCAATAATTTGGGCGTAACAAAAACTGATCTAATCTGGCTACTTATACCCCTGTCTGAGAAAGCTCCACTCTTGGGGCCAATTATTTGTGAGTGACCAAGAGCTGATTCAACCTGGCCTACATGCACCTCTGTCTGGGCCGAGCCACACCTCTGGGGCCAATTATTTGGGATGGTAAGAGTTTTATCTAACCTACCCACCTCCTGTCTAAGCCCTGAACACTGGGCTAATAATTTGGAGTAAACAAGAGAGAAAATTAACAATCTGGGATAATACTTTGGGAGTAACCAAAGGCTGATCTAATATGGTCTGCTTTACCCCCCTACCTGAGAAAAGCCCTGCACTCTGGGGGCTAATAATTTGGGAGAAACCAAAGAGCTGATATAACCAGGGCCTACTGCATACCTCCCATTGAGAGGAAGCCCCACACTGTGGGGCTAATGATGGAGTAACCAAAGAGCGGATAAAACCTGGCCTTACTTACACCCCCTGTCTGAGAGAAAGCCCCGCACTCTGGGGCCAATATTTTGGGAGTAACCAAAGAGCTGATAGAACCAGGCCCTACTTACACCTCCTGTCTGAGA
Source organism: Neoceratodus forsteri (assembly GCA_016271365.2). Classification (NCBI taxonomy): domain Eukaryota; kingdom Metazoa; phylum Chordata; order Ceratodontiformes; family Ceratodontidae; genus Neoceratodus; species Neoceratodus forsteri. The sequence continues at coordinate 8,776,098 of CM028129.1, forward strand.
GAAAGCCCTGCACTCAGGGGCCAATAATTTGGAAGTAACCTAAGAGATGATATAACCTGGCGCTACTTACAACCCCTGTCTGAGTGGAAGCCCACCTGGGGCCACAATTTTGAGTAATAAAAAGCTGATATAACCTGCTCATTTTATACACCTCTGTCTGAGAGAAATTCGCACTCTGGGCCAATAATTTGATGTAACTAAGAGCTGATAAAACCAGGCCCTTCTCTCCTGTCTCGGAAAGCCCGCACTCTGGGAGGCTAATATTTAGGAGTAACAAGAGTTGATCTAAATGCCCTAGAGCCAATATGGGAGAAACCAATGCTGATATCCTGGCCCTACTTACACCCCCAGTCTGAGAAAGCCCCACCTCTGGGCCAATAATTTGGAAGTAAACAATGAGCTGATATCCTATTTTCCCACACCTCTGTCTGAGAAAGCCACTACTCTGGTCCAATTTGGGAGTAATCAAAAGCTGATATAACCTGCCTACTTACACCCCTGTCTGAAAGCCCCACTCTGGGACTATAATTTCAGGAGTAACAAAGAGCTAATCTAACCTGGCCACCCACCCCTGTCTGAGATAAAGCCAGACTCTGGGCCAATAATTTAGGAGCAAAGGCACAATACCTGGCCTACCCATACCTCATGTCTGAGAAAGTCCCACAGTCTGGGGCCAATATTATGGTGAGAAAAAAGAGCTGATATAACCTGGCCTACACCCAGTCTGAAGAAAAGTCCCACACTGGGGCCAATAATTTGGGAGTAACAAAACTGACATAACCTGGCCCTACACACACCTGTCTGAGAAAGACCACCTCAGGGGCAATAATTTCGGAGTAACCAAAACTGATCTAACTGGCCCTACACACCAACTGTCTGAAAAACCCTTACTCTAGGGCCAATAATTTGGGATACCAAAACTGATCTAACCTGGCCCTACTTACCTCCTGTCTGAGAAAGTCCCACCTCTGGGACAATAATTTAGGAGTAACCAGGCTGATCTAACCTGGCCTAACACGCCTGTCTGAGAAAGCACACTCTAGGGCCAATAATTTAGCAGTAACCAGTGCTTATCTAACCTGGCCCTACCCACCTCATGTCGAGAAAGCCACACCTCAGGGCCAATAATTTGGGAGTAACAAAGGCTGATAACCTGGCCCTGCCTCCCCAGATGAGAAAGCCCAGCACTCTGGGGTTAATAATTGGGAGTACCAAGCTGATCAACCTAACCTAGTACACTCCTGTCAGAGAAAGCCCCACATTCAGGGATAAAATTAGGAAACAACCAAAGAGCTGATCTAACCTGACCCTCCTGTCTGAGAGAAAGCCACAAACTCTGGGGCCAACAATTTCAGAGTAACCAAAACAACAATATCCTACCCTACTTACACCACTGTCTGAAGAAAACCCCGCAATTTGGGCAATAATTTGGGAGTAACTAAAGGCTGATATAATCCGTATACTTACACCTCCTGTCTGATGAAAGCCCCGCACTCGCCAACAGTGAGAATAAACAAAGGCTGATATAACAACCCACTTTCACTAAAGGAAAACCCACTGGAGCCAATAATTTGGGATGAAAAGAGCTGATCTATCTGGCCTACTTACCTCTGTCTGAGGCCCAACTCTTGGGAAAATTTAGGAGTAACAAACTGACATAACCTACTTTCCTCCTGTCTCAGAAGCCCTCCACTCTGGGAACAACAACGGAAGTAACAAGAACTAATATAAACTGACCCCCCCTGTCTGAGAAAGTCCCATACAGCCAATTTGGGAGAAACCAATGAGTGATATCCCTAGCCCTACTGACACCCCTGTCTGAGGCCCCACTCTGGGTCAATAATTTGAGTAAACAATGAGCTGATCTCACCTAGCCCTACACCTCCTGTAAGAGAGAAAGCCATGAACTATGGGAGCCAATAATTTGAGAAGTAATCAAAGGGATATAACCTGCCCTGCACACCCCTGTCAGGAGTTAGACCCACACTCTGGGGCCAATAATTTAGGAATAAAAAGCTTATAACCTGGCCAACTTACACCCCTGTCTCAAGAAAGCCCCACCTCCGGTGCAATAAATTGGGAGAACCAAAACTGATCTAACCTGGCCTTCCTACCCCTGTCTGAGAAAGCCCGGACTCTGGGCCAATAAACCAGGAGTAACCAAAGGCTGATATACCAGCCCTACTTATACCTCAGAACAGAAATCCGACAGTCTAGAGCCAATATTTGGAGAGTAAACAAAGAACTAATATAAACTGGCCCTACTTACCTCAGTCTGAAAAGTCCCACACACTGGGGCCAATAATTTGGAAAACCAAGGCTATCTAACCTGGCCCTACTTAACCCGTCTGAGGAAAGTCCCACCTATGGTGCCAAAATTTGGGAGTATCCGAGCTAATCTAACATGGCTCTGCTTACACCCCAGTCTGAGAAAATCCACACTATGGGGCCAAAAATTTGGAAACAAAAGAACTGAATTAACTGGCCCTACTTACCCCCTCTCTGAGAAAAAGCCCCATACCCTGGAGCAAAATTTAAATAAAAGCCGATCTAACCTGGCTGCCACATCCCCTGTTTGAGTAGTCCACACTCTGGGTCAATAATTTGGAAGTAACCAAAATGATCTAACCTAGACCTGATTCACACCTGTCGAAGCCCGCACTTTGGGGTAATAATTTGGGAGCAACTAAAGGCTGACAATCTGCATCTACACCTCCTACTGTCTGATGAAAGCCCCGCACTCCTCATATGTGGGAATAAACAAAACTGATATAACAACAACACCCACACCTCCTATAGGAGAGCCCAGCACTCGGGCCAATAATTTGAGATTAACCAAGAGCTGATCTATCCTACCTCACCACACCTCTGTCACAGAGAAAACACAAAGACTCTAGGCAATAATTTGGAAGTAACCAAAGCTGATATAACTGACCTTCACACACCCCCTATCTGAGGCCCACACTGGGAACAACATTTGGATATATACAAAGTTGATCTAAATGGCCTACTTACCACCTGACTGAGACCCCTCAGGACCAATAATTTAGAAGCAAAAGCTGATCTAACCTAGCCTAATCACACCCCTGTCAGAGAAGGAACACACTCTGGGCCAATAATTGAGAACAACAAAACTAACATAACCCTACTTTCACCTCCTGTCTGAGAAAGCCTCAGGGCCAACAACAGGTAACAAAGCCAGTCTAACCAGACTCCACTTACACTGACTGAAAGCACACTCTGGGACCAATAATTTAGAATACAAAATTACTAATAAGCTGACCCTACTTACACCTCCTGTGAGAGAAAGGCCCACCTCTGGGCCAATAATTTCGGAGAAACCAGGCTGTATAACCTAGCTCTGCCCATGGAAAAGCCCCACTCTGGGCCAATAATTTGAAATAAACAATCAATGATCTCACTAGCCTCTTACACCTCCTGTCTGAGAAAGCCACAATCTGAGCCAATAATTTGGAATAACAAAAACGATATAACCTGCCCTACTTACACCCCTCAACCAGGAGTAAGCCCCACTCTAGGGGCCTAATGTAGGGTAACCAAGGCTGAAATAACCAAGATGCCACATCCCTGTCTGAAAGTCCACACTCCAGTGCACAACTGGGAGAAACCAAAAGCAGATCTAACCTGGCCTCCACCCCTGTCTGAGAAAGCCTGGACTCAGGGCCAGTAATTTGGGAGTAACCGAGCTGATAATACCTAGCCTACTTATACCTCCTGTCTGAGGAAAATCACAGTCTGGGGCCAATATTTTGGGGGTAACCAAAGCTGATATAGCCTGGCCCCCCACACCTCAGTCTGAAGAAAGTCCACACTGGGGCCAATAATTTGGGAGTAACAGCAGCATAACCTGGCTACACCCCCTTGAGAGAAAGTCACCTCTCAGAGGCCAATAATTAGGAGTAACCAAGGCTGATCTAACTGGCCCTACTTACAACCAACTGAAAGAAAGCCCACACTCTGGGCCAATAATTTAAAATGCAAAAGGCTGATCCAACACAGCCACACCCCCTGTCTGAGAAAGCTCCACACTCAGGGCCAATAATTTGCAGTAACAAAGTGCTTATCTAACCAGCCTACTTACCTCATGTCTGTGGCCCACACTCTGGGCCAATAATTTGGGAGAAACAAAGGCTATATAACCTGGCCCCACCACCCTATCAGAAAGCCCACTCTGGGGCTATTAATTCAGGAGTGACCAAAGAACCCATCTAACCTAGCCCCTACACACTTCCTGGTAGAAAAGCCCCACTCTTGGGCCAAAATTTAGGAAGTAACCAAAGCTGATATAATCAGCCTACTTTCCTCTGTCTGATAGAAAGACCCGCACTCTACGAAATGGTAGGAATAACCAAGAGCTGATAAATCCTAGCTCCACTTTCACCTGTCTGAGAAAGCCCGCACCCTAGGGCCAATAATTTAGGAGTAACCAAAGAGCTGATATAACCTGGCCCTACTTACATCCCTGTCTGAGAAAGCCCGCATTCTGGGGCCAATAATTTAAAATAACTAAGAGCAGATAAAACCTGGCCCCTACTTACCTCCTGTCTGAGAAAGCCTCGCACTCTGGGGCCAATAATTGAGGAGTAACCAAAAGTTGATCTAAAATAGCCCTACTTCCATCCCCTGTCTGAGAAAGCCCCACCCTCAGGGACCAACTAATTTAGGAGTAACCAAAGACCTGATCTAAACAGGCCTATTTACACCCGATCTGAGAAAGTCCCACCTCTACGGGCAATTAATTTGGGAGTATCCAAAAGCTAATCCTAACGTAGCTCTGTGAAACCCCAGTCTGAGAGAAGGTCCCACACTATGGGGCCAAAAATTTGGAAGTAACCAAAGGCTGATCTAGCCTAGGCCCTACTTTCACCTCCTGTCCAGAGAAAAGTCCCACTCTGGGACCAATAATTTTGGGAGTAACCAAAGTGCTGATCTAACCTGGCCCTACTTACACCCCCTGTCTGAGATAAAGTCCCACACTCTGGGGCCAATAATTTGGGAGTAACCAAAGAGTTTATCTAACCTTGCCCTACTTACACCCCTTGTCCGAGAGAAGCTCAAACACTCTGTGGCCAATAATTTGGGAGTATCCAAAGAGCTAATCTAACCTTGCCCTACTTACACCCCCTGTCTGAGAGAAAGCCCCGCACTCCGGGGCATTAATGTGGGAGTGACCAAAGAGCTGATCTAATCTGGCCCTACTTACACACCCTGTCTGAGAGAAAGCCCCGCCTCTGGGGCCAATAATTGGAGATGACAAGGCTGAGTATAACCTATTGCACACCTCCTGTCTGAGAGAATGCCCACTCTGGGGCCAAAAATTTGAGAGTAATCAAGGCTCATCTAACCTGGCCCTACCACACCCCTGTCAGAGAAAAGTCCAGTATGTTGCATGATAATTTTGGAGTAACCAAAGAACTGATCTAACCTGGCCATATTTACACCCCCTGTCTGAAAGAAAGTCCCACACTCTGAGGCCAATAATTTGGGAGTAACCAAAGAGCTTATCTAACCTGGCCCGACTTACACCCCCTGTCTGAGAGAAAGCCCCACACTCTGGGGCCAATAATTTGGGTTTAACAAAGAGCTGATCTAACCTGGCCCTACTTACACCCCCTGTCTGAGAGAAAACCCCACTCTCTGGGGCCAATAAATTGGGTGTAACCAAAGAGCTGATCTAACCTGGCTCTACTTACACCCCCTGTCTGAGATAAAGCTCCACAATCTGGGGCCAATAATTTGGGAGTAACCAAAGAGCTGATATATCATGGCCCTAGTTACACCCCCTGTCTGAGAGAAAGCCCCACACTCTGGGGACAATAGTCGGGGTAAAAGAGCTGATATAAGCTGGCCTTACTTACACCTCCTGTCTGAGAGAAAGCCTCACACTCTGGGCCAATAATTTGGAAGTAACCAAAGAGCTAACAAAACCTTGCCCTACTTACACCTCCTGTCTGAGAGAAAGCCCCGCACTCTGGGGCCAATAATTTGGGAGTAACCAAAGAGTTGATCTAACCTGGCCCTATTTACACCGCCTGTCTGAGAGAAAGTCCCACACTCTGAGGCGAATAATTTGGGAGTAACCAAAGAGCTTATCTAACCTGGCCCAATTTACACCCCCTGTCTGAGAGAAAGCCCCACACTCTGGGGCCAATAATTTGGGTTTAATAAAGAGCTGATCTAACCTGGCCCTACTTACACCCCCTGTCTGAGATAAAGCTCCACAATCTGGGGCCAATAATTTGGGAGTAACCAAAGAGCTGATATATCATGGCCCTACTTAAACCTCCTGTCTGAGCGAAAGCCACACTCAATGGGGCCAATAATTTTGGAGTGACCAAGGAACTGATCTAACCTTGCCCTACTTTCACCTCCTGTCTAAGAGAAAGCCCTGGACACTGGGGCCAACAATTTGGGAGAAAACAAAGAGAGAGAAAGTCCAACACTCTGGGTATAATAATTTTGGAGTAACCAAAGAGTTTATCTTACCTGACCCCATTTACACCCCCGTCTGAGAGAAAGTCCCACACTCTGAGGCCAATAATTTTGCAGTAACCAATGAGCTGATCTAACCAGGACCTACTTACACCACCTGTCTGAGAGAAAGCCCCACACTCTGGGGCCAATAATTTGGGAGTAACCAAAGAGCTGATCTAACCTGGCCCTACTTACACCTCCTGTCTGAGAGAAAGCCACAAACTCTGTGGCCAAAAATTTGGGAGTAACCAAAGAGCAGATATATCCTGCCCTACTTACACCCCTGTCTGAGAGAAAGCCCTGCACTTTGGGGCAATAATTTGGGAGTAACCAAAGTGCTGAAATAATCTGGCCCTACTTACACCTCCCGTCTGATAGAAAGCCCAGCACTCTGCGGCCAATAATTTCAGAATAACCAAAGAGCTGATATAACCTGGCCCCACTTTCACCTCCAGTCTGAGAGAAAGCACCGCACTCTGGGGCCAATAATTTGAGGGTAACCAAAGAGCTGATCTATCCTGGCCCTACTATCACCTCCTGTCTGAGAGAAAGCCAAAAACTCTGGGGCCAATAATTTGGAAGTAACCAAAGAGCTGATATAAACTGGCCCTACTTACACCCCCTGTCTGAGAGAAAGCCCCACACTCTGGGGCCAATAATTCGGGAGTAAAAAAAGAGCTGTTATAACCTGGCCCTACTTACACCTCCTGTCTGAGAGAAAGCCTCACACTCTGGGGCCAATGATTTGGAAGTAACCAAAGAGCTGATAAAACCTGACCCTAGTTACACCTCCTGTCTGAGAGAAAGCCCCGCACTCTGGGGCCAATAATTTGGGAGTAACCAAAGAGTTGATCTAAAATGGCCCTACTTACACCCCCTGTCTGAGAGCAAGCCCCACACTCTGGGGCCAATAATTTGTGAGTAACCATAGAGCTGATCAGACCTGGCCATACTTACACCCCTTGTCTGAGAGATAGCCCCGCACTCCGGAGCCAATAATTTGGGAGTGACCAAAGAGCTGATCTAAACTGGCCATACCTACACCCTCTGTCTGAGAGAAAGCCCTGCACTCTGGGGCCAATAGTTTGGGCATGACCAAAGAGCTGATATAACCTGGCCCTACTTACACCTCCTGTCTGAGAGAAATCCCCGCTCTCTTTGGCCAAAAATTTGGGAGAAACCAAAGAGCTGATCTAAACTGGCCCTACTTACACCCCCTGTCTGAGAGAAAGTCCAATATTCCGGGGTCAATAATTTGGGAGTAACCAAAGAGCAGATCTAACCTGGCCCTATTTACACCCCCGTCTGAGAGAAAGTCCCACACTCTGAGGCCAATAATTTGGAAGTAACCAAAGAGCTGATATAACCTGGCCCTACTTACACCTCCTGTCTGACAGAAAGTCACACACTCTGGGGCCAATAATTTGGGAGTAACCATAGAGCTGTCTAACCTGGCCCTACTTACACCCCCTGTCTGAGAGAAAGTCCAACACTCTGGGGCCAATAATTTGGGAGTATCCAAAGAGCTAATCTAACGTGGCACTGCTTACACTCCCAGTCTGAGAAAAAGTCCCGCACTATCAGGACAAAAATTTGGAAGTAACCAAAGAGCTGATCTAACCTGGCCCTACTTACACCCCCTCTCTGAGAGAAAGCCCCACAACCTGGGGCCAATAATTTGGGAGTGACCAGGGACCTGATATAACCTTGCCCTACTTACACCTCCTGTCTGAGAGAAAGCCCCACACTCTGGGGCCAATAATTTGGGAGTAACCAAAGAGCTGATATAACTAGGCCCTACTTACATCCCCTGTCTGAGAGAAAGTCCAGTATTCTGTGGCCAATAATTTGGGAATAACCAAAGAACTGATCTAACCTGGCCCTATTTACACCCCCTGTCTGAGAGAAAGTCCCACACTCTGAGGCCAATAATTTGGGAGTAACCAAAGTGCTGATCTAACCTGGCCCGAATTACACCCCCTGTCTGAGAGAAAGAACCAAACTCTGGGGCCAATAATTTGGGAGTAACCAAAGAGCTGATCTAACCTGGCCCAACTTACACCCCTTGTCTGAGAGAAAGCCCCGCACTCTGGTGCCAATAAATTGGGTGTAACCAAAGAGCTGATCTTACCTGGCTCTACTTACTCCCCCTGTCCGAGAGAAAGCTCCACACTCTGGGGCCAATAATTTGGGAGTAACCAAAGAGATGACATATCCTGGCCCTACTTAAACCTCCTGTCTGACTGAAAGCCACGCTCTCTGTGACCAATAATTTGGGAGTGACCAAGGAACTGATCTAACCTTGCCCTACTTACACCTCCTGTCTAAGAGAAAGCACTGAACACTGGGGCCAATAATTTGGGAGTAAACAAAGAGAGAGAAAGTCCAACACTCGGGGGATAATAATTTGGAGTAACCAAAGAGCTGATCTAACCTGTCCCTATTTACACCCCTGTCTGAGAGAAAGTCCCACACTCTGAGGACAATAATTTGGGAGTAGCCAAAGAGCTGATCTAACCTGGCCCTACTTACACCCCCTGCCTGAGAGAAAGCCCCACTCTCTTGGGCCAATAATGTGGGAGTAAAGAAAGAGCTGATCTAACCAGGCCCTACTTACACCTCCTGTCTGAGAGAAAACCACAAATTCTAGGGTGAATAATTTGGGTGTATCCTAAGAGCAGATATATCCTGCCCTACTTACACCCCTGTCTGAGAGAAAGCCCCGCACTTTGGGGCAATAATTTAGGAGTAACCAAAGTGCTGATATAATCTGGACCTACTTACACCCCCTGTCTGAGAGAAAGCCCCACACTCTGGGCCAATAATTTGAGAGTAACCAAAGAGCTGATCTAACCTGGCCCAACTTACACCTCCTGTTTGAGAGAAAGCCACAAACTCTGGGGCCAATAATTTGGGAGTAACCAAAGAGCAGATATATCCTGCCCTACTCACACCCCTGTCTGAGAGAAAGCCCCGCACTTTGGTGCAATAATTTGGGAGTAAGCAAAGAGCTGATATTATCTGGCCCTACTTACACCTCCTGTCTGATAGAAAGCCCAGCACTCTGTGGCCAATAATTTGGGAATATCCATAGAGCTGACATAACGTAGCCCCACTTTCACCTCCTGTATGCGAGAAAGCCCCGCACTATGCGGCCAATAATTTGGGAGTACCCAAAGAGCAGATCGATCCTGGCACTACTTACACCTCCTGTCTGAGAGAAAGCCACAAACTCTGGGGCCAATAAGTTATGAGTAACCAAAGAGCTGATATAAGCTGCCCTACTAACACCCCCAGTCTGAGAGAAAGCCTCACCCTCTGGTGCCAATAATTTGGGAGTAGCCAAAGAGCTGATATAACCTGGACCTACTTTCACCCCCTGTCTGAGAGAAAGACCCACACTCTGGGGCCAATAATTTGGGAGTAACCAAAGAGCTGATCTAACCTGGCCCTCCTTACACCCATTGTACGAGAGAAAGCCCCGCACTCTGGGGCTAATAATTTTGGAGTGACCAAAGAGCTGATCTAATCTAGCCATACCTACACCTCCTGTCTGAGAGAAAACCCAGCACTTTGGGGCCACAAATTTGGGAGGAACCAAAGAGCTGATCTAACCTTGCCCTACTTACACCTCCTGTCTGAGAGAAAGCCACAAACTCTGGGGCCAATAATTTGGGAGTAACCAAAGAGCTGATATAACCAGTCCTACTTACACCCCCTGTCTGAGAGAAAGCCCCACACTCTGGGGCCAATAATTTGGGAGTAACCAAAGTGCTGATATAACCTGGTCTGACTTACACCGCCCTGTCTGAGAGAAAGCCCCTCACTCCGGGGCCAATAATTTGGGAGTAACCAAAGAGCTGATCTAATCTGGGCCTACTTATATCTTCTGTCTGAGAGAAAGCACCACACTCTTAGGCCAATAATTTGGGAGTAACAAATAGCTGATCTTACCTGGCCCTACTTATACCCACTGTCTGAGAAAAAGCCCCACACACTGGGGCCAATTATTTGGGAGTGACCAAAGTGCTGATCTAACCTGGCCGTACCTACACCTCCTGTCTGGACGAAAGCCCCAAACTCGGGGGCCAATAATTTAGGAGAGACCAAAGAGCTGATCTAACCTAGCCCTACTTAAACCTCCAGTCTAAGAGAAAGCCCTGCACTCTGGGGCCAATAATTCAGGAGTAACCAAAAAGCTGATAAAACCTGGCCCTACTTACACCCCCTACCTGAGAGATAGCCCCACACTCTGGGGCCAATAATTTGGGAGAAACCAAAGAGCTGATATAACCTGGCCCTACTTACACCTCCTGACTGAGATAAAGCCCCACACTCTGGGGACAATAATTTGGAAGTAACCAAAGAGCTGATAAAACCTGGCCCTACTTACACCCCCGGTCTGAGAGATAGCTCCGCACTCTGGGGCCAATAATTTGGGAGTAACCAAAGAGCTGATACAACCAGGCCCTACTTTCACCTCCTGTCTGAGAGAAAGCCCCGCACTCTGGGGCCAATAATTTGGAAGTAACCAAAGAGCTGATGTTACCTGGCCCTACTTACACCCCCTGTCTGAAAGAAAGACCCGCACTCTGGGGCCAATAATTTGGGAGAAACAAAAGAGCTGATATAACCTGGCCCTACTTACACCTCCCGTCTGAGAGAAAGCCCCACACTCTGGGGCCAATAATTTGGATGTAACCAAAGAGCTGATAAAACCAGGCTCTACTTACACCTCCTGTCTGAGAGAAAGCCCCGCACTCTGGTGTCAATAATCAGGGAGTAACCAAAGAGTTGATCTAAAATTTCCCTACTTACACCCCCTGTATGAGAGAAAGCCCCGCACTCCGGGACCAATAATTTGGGAGTAACCAAAGAGCTGATCTAACCTGCCCTACTTACACCCCCTGACTGAGAGAAAGCCCTGCACTCTGGGGCCAATAATTTGGGAGTGACCAAAGAACTGATATAACCTTGCCCTACTTACTCCTCCTGTCTGAGAGATAGCTCCGCACTCTGAGGTCAAAAATTGGGAAGAAACCAAAGAGCTGATATAACCTGGCCCTACTCACACCTCCTGTCTGAGAGAAAGTCCAATATTCTGGGGCCAATAATTTGGGAGTAACCAAAGAGCTGATCTAACCTGGCCCTATTTACACCCCTGACTGAGAGAAAGTCCCACACTATGAGGCCAAAAATTTGGGAGTAACCAAAGAGCTGATATAACATGGCCCTACTTACACCTCCTGTCTGAGAGAAAGTACCACACTCTTATGCCAATAATTTGGGAGCAACCAAAGAGCTGTCTAACCTGGCCCTACTTACACCCCCTGTCTGAGAGAAAGTCCCACACTCTGTGGCCAATAATTTGGGAGTATCCAAAGATCAAATCTAACATGGCTCTGCTTACGACCCCTGTCTGAGAGAAAGTCCCACACTATGGGGCAAAAAATTTGGAAGTAACCAAAGAGCTGATCTAACCTGGCCCTACTTACACCCCCTCACTGAGAGAAAGCCCCACACCCAGGGGCTAATAATTTGGGAGTAACCAAAGAGCTGATCTAACCTGGCCCTTCTTACACCTCCTGTCTGAGAGAAAGTCCCACACTCTGGGGCCAATAATTTGTGAGTATCCAAAGAGCTAATCTAACCTGGCCCTACTTACATCCCCTGTCTGAGAGAAAGCCCAGCACTCCAGGGCCAATAATTTGGGAGTGACCAAAGAGCTGATCTAACCTGGCCCTACTTACACCCCCTGTCTGAGAGAAAGTCCCACACTCTGGGGCCAATAATTTGGGAGTATCCAAAGATCTAATCTAACATGGCTCTGCTTACGACCCCAGTCTGAGAGAAAGTCCCACACTATGGGGCAAAAAATTTGGAAGTAACCAAAGAGCTGATCTAACCTGGCCCTACTTACACCCCCTCTCTGAGACAAAGCCCCACACCCTGGGGCCAATAATTTAGGAGTAAAAAAGTGCTGATCTATCCTGGCCCAACTTACATCCCCTGTCTTAGATAAAGTCCCACACTCTGGGGCCAAAAATTTGGGAGTAACCAAAGAGCTGATCTAACCAGGCCCTACTTACACCCCCTGTCTGAGAGAAAGCCCCTCACTCAGGGGCCAATAATTTGTGAGTATACAAAGAGCTAAACTAACCTTGCCTACTTGGTCCCCCTGTCTGAGAGAAAGCCCCGCACTTCAGGGCCAATATTTTGGGAGTGACCAAAGAGCTGATCTAACTGCCCTAATTACTCCCCCTGTCTGAGAGACAGCACCACACTCTTGGGCCAATAATTTGGGAGTGACCAAGGAGCTGATATAACCTGGCCCTACTTACACCTCCTATCTGAGAGAAAGCCCCACACTCTGGTGCCTATAATTTGGGAGTAACCAAAGAGATGACATAACCTGGCCCTACTTACACCCCCTGTCTGAGAGAAAGCCAGTATTCTGGGGCCAATGATTTGGGAGTAACCAAAGAGCTGATCTAACCTGGCCCTATTTACACCCCCTGTCTGAGAGGAAGTCCCACACTCTGATTCCAATAATTTGGGCAAAACCATAGAGCTGATCTAACCTGGCCCGACTTACACCCCCTGTCTGAGAGAAAGCCACAAACTCTGGGGCCAATTATTTGGGAGTAACCAAAGAGCAGAAATATCCTGCCCTACTTACACCCCTGTCTGAGAGAAAGCCCTGCACTTTGGTGCAATTATTTGGTAGTAACCAAAGAGAGAGAAAGTCCAACACTCTGGGGATAATAATTTGGGAGTAACTGAAGAGCTGATGTAACCTTACCTTATTTACACCCCCATCTGAGAGAACGCCCCACACTCTGAGGCCAATAATTTGGGAGTAACCAAAGAGCTGATCTAACCTGGTTCTACTTACACCTCCTGTCTGAGAGAAAGCCACAAACTCTGGGGCCAATAATTTGGGAGTAACCAAAGAGCTGATCCCACTTGGCCCTACTTACACCTCCTGTCTGAGAGAAAGCCACAAACTCTGGGGCCATTTATTTGGGAGTAACCAAAGAGCAGATATATCCTGCCCTACTTACACCCCTGTCTGAGAGAAAGCCCCACACTTTGGGGCAATAATTTGGGAGTAACCAAAGAGCTGATATAATCTGGCCCTACTTACACCCCTGTCTGATAGAAAGCCCCGCACTCTAATAATTTGGGAATAACCAAAGAGCTGATATAACCTGCCCCACTTTCACCTCCTGTCTGAGAGAAAGCACCGCACACTGGGGCCAATAATCTGGGAGTAACCAAAGAGCTGATCTATCCTGGTCCTACCTACACCCCCTGTCAGAGAGAAAGCCCCGCACTCTGGGACCAATAATTTGGGAGTAACCAAAGAGCTGATCTAACCTGGCCCTACTTACACCCCCTGTATGAGAGAAAGCTCCACGCTCTGGGGGTAATAATTTGGGAGTGACCAAAGAGCTGATCTAACCTAGCCATACTTACACCTCCTGTATGAAGAAAGCCCCGCACTCTGGTGCCAAAAATTTGGGAGTAACCAAAGAGCTGATCTAACCTAGCCCTACTTAGACTTCCTGTCTGAGAGAAAGCCCCACACTCTGGGGCCAAAAATTAGGAAGTAACCAAAGAGCTGATATAATCTGGCTCTTCTTACACCTCCTGTCTGATAGAAAGCCCCGCACTCTGCTGCCAATAATTTGGGAATAACCAAAGAGCTGATATATCCTAGCCCCACTTTCACCTCCTGTCTGAGAGAAAGCCCTGCACTCTGAGGCCAATAATTTGGTAGTAACAAAAGAGCTGATCTATCCTGGCCCTACTTACACCTCCTGTCTGAGAGAAATCCACGAACACTGGGGCCAATAATTTGGAAGTAACCAAAGAGCTGATATAACCTGGCTCTACTTACACCTCCAGTCTCAGAGAAAGCTCCGCACTCTGGGGCCAATAATTTGGAAGTAACCAAAGAGCTGATAAAACCTGGCCCAACTTACACCTCCTGTCTGAGAGAAAGCCCTCTACTCTGTGGCCTAAAATTTGGGAGAAACCAAAGAGCTGATATAAACTGGCCCTACTTACACCTCCTGTCTGAGAGAAAGTCCCACACTCAGCGGCCAATAATTTGAGAGTAACCAAAGAGCAGATATAACCTGGCCCTACTTACACCACCTGTCTTAGAGAAAGTCAAATATTCTGGGGCCAATAATTTGGGAGTAACCAAAGACCTGATCTAACCTGGCCCTATTTACACCCCCATCTGAGAGAAAGTCCTTCACTCCAAGGCAAATAATTTGGGAGTAACCAAAGAGCTGATATAACCTGCCCCTACTTACACCTCCTGTCTGAGAGATAGTCCCACACTCTGGGGCCAATAATTTGGGAGTAACCAAAGAGCAGTCCAACCTGGCCCTACTTACACCCCCTGTCTGAGAGAAAGTCCCACACTCTGGGGCCAATAATTTGGGAGTATCCAAAGAGCTAATCTCATGTAGCTCTGGTTTCAACCCCAGTCTGAGAGAAAGTGCCACACTATGGGGCCAAAAATTTGGAAGTAACCAAAGTGCTGATCTACACTGGACCTACTAACACCTCCTGTCTGAGAGAAAGTCCCATACTCTGGGGCCAATAATTTGGGAGTAACCAAACTGCTGATCTAACCTGGCCCTACTTACACCCCCTGTCTGAGATAAAGTCCCACACTATGGGTCCAATAATTTGGGAGTAAACAAAGAGCTTATCTAACCTGGCCCTACTTACACCCCCTGTCTGAGAGAAAGGCCCACACTCTGGGGCCAATAATTTGGGAGTATCCAAAGAGCTAATCTAACCTGGCCCTACTTACACCCCCTGTCAGAGAGAAAGTCCCGCACTCCTCGGCCAATAATTTGGGAGTGACCAAAGAGCTGATCTAATCTGGCCCTACTTACACCCCCTGTCTGAGAGAAAGCCCCGTACTCTGGGGCCAATAATTTGGGAGTGACCAAGGAGCTGATATAACCTGGCACTACTTACACCTCCTGTCTGAGAGAAAGCCCCCCACTCCGGGGCCAAAAATTTGGTAGTAACCAAAGAGCTGATATAATCTGGCCCTACTTTCACCCCTTTCAGAGAGAAAGTCCAGTATTCTGGGGCCAAAAATTTGGGAGTAACCAAAGAGCTGATCTAACCTGGCCCAACTTACACCCCCAGTCTGAGAGAAAGCCCCACACTCTGAGGCCAATAATTTGGGATTAATAAAGAGCTGATCTAACCTGGCCCAACTTACACCCCCTGTCTGAGATAAAGCTCCACATTCTGGGGCCAAAAATTTGGGAGTAACCAAAGAGCTGATATATCTAGCCCTACTTATAACTCATTTCTGGCTAACCATACCTCTCTAGGGCCAATAATTTGGGAGTGACCAAGGAACTGATCAAACCTTCCCTACTTACACCTCCGGTCTAAGAGAAAGCCCTGAACACTGGGGCCAACAATTTGGGAGTAAACAAAGAGAGAGAAAGTCCAACACTCTGGGGATAATAATTTGGGAGTAACCAAAGAGCTGATCAAACCTGACCCTATTTACACCCCCATCTGAGAGAAAGTCCCACACTCTGAGGCCAATAATTTTGGAGTAACCAATGAGCTGATCTAACCAGGTCCTACTTACACCCCCTGTCTGAGAGAAAGCCCCACACTCTGGGGCCAATAATTTTGGTGTAACCAAAGAGCTGATCTAACCTGGCCCTACTTTCACCTCCTCTCTGGGAGAAAGCCACAAACTCTGGGGCCAATAATTTGTGAGTAACCAAAGAGCAGATGTATCCTGCCCTACTTAACCCCTGTCTGAGAGAAAGCCCCGCACTTTGGGGCAATAATTTGGGAGTAACCAAAGAGCTGATATAATCTGGCCCTACTTACACCTCCTGTCTGATAGAAAGCCCAGCACTCTGCGGCCAATAATTTGGGAATAACTAAAGAGCTGATATAACCTGGCCCCACTTTCACCTCCAGTCTGAGAGAAAGCACCGCACTCTGGGGCTAATAATTTGGGAGTAACCAAAGAGCTGATCTATCCTGGCCCTACTTACACCTCCTGTCTGAGAGAAAGTCACAAACTCTGGGGCCAATAATTTGGAAGTAACCAAAGAGTTGATATAAACTGGCTCTTCCACCCCCTGTCTAGAAAGCCCACACTCTGGGTCCAATAATTTGGGAATAAAAAGAGCTGATATAACCTGGCCCTACTTACCTCCTGTCTGAGAAAGCCACGCACTCTGGGGCCAATAATTTGGAAGTAACCAAAGAGCTGATAAACCTGGCCCTACTTACACCTCCTGTCTGAGAAAGCCCCGCACTCTGGGACAATAATTTAGGAGTAACAAAGAGTTGATCTAAAATGGCCCTACTTACCCCCCTGTCAGAGAAATCCCGTACTCTGGGACCAATAATTGTGAGTAACCAAAGAGCTGATCTAACCTGCCAGCCTCACACCCCTTGTCTGAGAGATAGCCCCGCACTCCGGGGCCAATAATTTGGGAGTGACCAAAGAGCTGATCTAATCTGGCCATACTTACACCCTCTGTCTGAGAGAAAGCCCTGCACTATGGGGCCAATAATTTGGGAGTGACCAAAGAGCTGATATAACCTGGCCCTACTTACACCTCCTGTCTGAGAGAAATCCCCGATCTCAGTGGCCAAAAATTTTTGAGAAACCAAAGAGCTGATCTAATCTGGCCCTACTTAAACCCCTGTCTGAGAGAGAAGTCCAATATTCTGGGGCCAATAATTTGGAGAAACAAAGAGTAGATCTCAAATGGCCCTATTCACACCCCATCTGGAGAAAGTCCCACACTCTGATGCCAATAATTTGGAAGTAACCAAAGAGCTGATATAACCTGGCCCTACTTACACCTCCTGTCTGAGAGAAAGTCCCACACTCTGGGGCCAATAATTTGGGAGTAACCAAAGAGCTGTCTAACCTGGGCCTACTTACACCCCCTATCTGAGAGAAAGTCCCACACTCTGGGTCCAATAATTTGGGAGTATCCAAAGAGCTAATCTAACGTGGCTTTGCTTACACCCCCAATCTAAGAAAAAGTCCCACACTATCAGGACAAAAATTTGGAAGTAACCAAAGAGCTGATCTAACCTGGCCCTACTTACACCCCCTGTCAGAGATAAAGCTCCACACTCTGGGGCCAATAATTTGGGAGTAACCAAAGAGCTGATATATCATGGCCCTACTTAAACCTCATCTCGGAGCGAAAGCCACGCTATCTGGGGTCAATAATTTGGGAGTGACCAAGGAACTGATCAAACCTTGCCCTACTTACAACTTCCTGTCTAGGAGAAAGCGCTGAACACTGGGGCCAATAATTTGGGAGTAAACAAAGAGCTGATCAAACCTGACCCTATTTACACCCCCGTCTGAGAGAAAGTCCCACACTCTGAGGCCAATAATTTGGGAGTAACCAAAGAGCTGATATAACCTGGCCCGACTTACACCCCCTGTCTGAGAGAAAGAACCACTCTCTGGGTCCAAAAATTTGGGAGTAACCAAAGAGCTGATATAACCTAGCCCTACTTACACACCCCGTCTGAGAGAAAGTACCACACTCTTATGCCAATAATTTGGGAGCAACCAAAGAGCTGTCTAACCTGGCCCTACTTACACCCCCTGTCTGAGAGAAAGTCCCACACTCTGTGGCCAATAATTTGGGAGTATCCAAAGATCAAATCTAACATGGCTCTTCTTACGACCCCTGTCTGAGAGAAAGTCCCACACTATGGGGCAAAAAATTTGGAAGTAACCAAAGAGCTGATCTAACCTGGCCCTACTTACACCCCCTCACTGAGAGAAAGCCCCACACCCAGGGGCCAATAATTTGGGAGTAAAAAAGTGCAGTTCTAACCTGGCCCAACTTACATCCCCTTTCTTATCCAAAGTCCCATACTCTGGGGCCAAAAATTTGGGAGTAACCAAAGAGCTAATCTAACCTGGCCCTACTTACACCCCCTGTCCGAGAGAAAGAGCCTCACTCAGGGGCCAATAATTTGTGAGTATCCAAAGAGCTAATCTAACGTGGCCCTACTTACATCCCCTGTCTGAGAGAAAGCCCCGCACTCCAGGGCCAATAATTTGGGAGTGACCAAAGAGCTGATCTAACCTGGCCCTACTTACACCCCCTGTCTGAGAGAAAGTCCCACACTCTGGGGCCAATAATTTGGGAGTATCCAAAGATCTAATCTAACATGGCTCTGCTTACGACCCCAGTCTGAGAGAAAGTCCCACACTATGGGGCAAAAATTTGGAAGTAACAAAAGAGCTGATCTAACCTGGCCCTACTTACACCCCCTCTCTGAGAGAAAGCCCCACACCCTGGGGCCAATAATTTGGGAGTAAAAAAGTGCTGATCTATCCTGGCCCAACTTACATCCCCTGTCTTAGATAAAGTCCCACACTCTGGGGCCAAAAATTTGGGAGTAACCAAAGAGCTGATCTAACCTGGCCCTACTTACACCCCCTGTCTGAGAGAAAGCCCCTCACTCAGGGGCCAATAATTTGCGAGTATCCAAAGAGCTAAACTAACCTTGCCTACTTGGACCCCCTGTCTGAGAGAAAGCCCCGCACTTCAGGGCCAATATTTTGGGAGTGACCAAAGAGCTGATCTAACCTGGCCTAATTACTCCCCTGTCTGAGAGACAGCACCACCTCTTGGGCCAATAATTTGGAGTGACCAAGGCTGGATCCTGCAACTTTCTACTACCTCCTATCTGAGAGAAGCCCCACACTCTGGTGCCTATAATTTGGGAGTAACCAAAGAGATGACATAACCTATCTCTACTTTACACCCCCTGTCTGAGAGAAAGCCAGTATTCTGGGGCCAATGATTTGGGAGTAACCAAAGAGCTGATCTAACCTGGCCCTATTTACACCCCCTGTCTGAGAGGAAGTCCCACACTCTAATTCCAATAATTTGGGCAAAACCATAGAGCTGATCTAACCTGGCCCGAATTACACCCCCTGTCTGAGAGAAAGCCACAAACTCTGGGGCCAATTATTTGGGAGTAACCAAAGAGCAGAAATATCCTGCCCTACTTACACCCCTGTCTGAGAGAAAGCCCCGCACTTTGGTGCAATTATTTGGGAGTAACCAAAGAGAGAGAAAGTCCAACACTCTGGGGATAATAATTTGGGAGTAACTGAAGAGCTGATGTAACCTTACCTTATTTACACCCCCATCTGAAGAACACCCCACTCTGGGGCTAATAATTTAGGAGTAACCAGAGCTGATCGAACCTGGTTCTTACACCTCCTGTCTGAGAAAGCCACAAACTCTGGGAATAATAATTTGGGAGTAACAAGGCTGATACTTAGCCTACTTCACTCCTGTCTGAGAAAAGCCACAAACTCTGGGGCCAATTATTTGGGAGAAACCAAATAGCAGATATATCCTGCCCTACTTACCCCTGTCTGAGAAAAGCCCCCACTTTGGGGCAATAATTTAGGAGTAACAAAGAGCTGATATAATCTATTGCCCTACACACCCTGTCTGATAGAAAGCCCGCACTCTGTGGCCAATAATTTGGGAATAACCAAAGAGCTGATATAACCTGCCCCACTTTCACCTCCTGTCTGAGAGAAAGCACCGCACACTGGGGCCAATAATCTGGGAGTAACCAAAGAGCTGATCTATCCTGGCCCTACTTACACCCCCTGTCAGAGAGAAAGCCCCGCACTCTGGGACCAATAATTTGGGAGTAACCAAAGAGCTGATCTAACCTGGCCCTACTTACACCCCCTGTATGAGAGAAAGCTCCGCACTCTGGGGGTAATAATTTGGGAGTGACCAAAGAGCTGATCTAACCTAGCCATACTTACACCTCCTGTATGAGAGAAAGCCCCGCACTCTGGTGCCAAAAATTTGGGAGTAACCAAAGAGCTGATCTAACCTAGCCCTACTTAGACTTCCTGTCTGAGAGAAAGCCCCACACTCTGGGGCCAAAAATTAGGAAGTAACCAAGAGCTGATATAATCGCTCTCCTACAACCTCCTGTCTGATGAAAGCCCCGCACTCATGACCAATAATTTGGAATAACCAAAGAGCTGATATCCTAGCCCACTTTCACCTCCTGTCTGAGAGAAAGCCCTGCACTCTGAGGCCAATAATTTGGGAGTAACCAAAGAGCTGATCTAACCTGGCCCTACTTACACCTCCTGTCTGAGAGAATTCCACGAACACTGGGGCCAATAATTTGGGAGTAACCAAAGAGCTGATATAACCTGGCCCTCACCCACACCTCCAGTCTCAGAAAGCTCCTTAATAATTTGGAAGTAACCAAAGAGCTGATAAAACCTGGCCCAACTTACACCTCCTGTCTGAGAGAAAGCCCCGCACTCTGGGCCAATAATTTGGGAGTAAACAAAGAGTTGATCTAAAATTGCCCTACTTACACCACCTGTCTGAGAGAATGCCCTGCACTCCTGGACCAGTAATTTGGGAGTTACCAAAGAGCTGATTTAACCTGGCCCTACTTACACCCTCTGTCTGAGAGAAAGCCCTGCATTCTGGGGCCAATAATTTGGGAGTGACCAAAGAGCTGATGTAACCTGACCCTATTTACACCTCCTGTCTGAGAGAAAGCCCTCTACTCTGTGGCCTAAAATTTGGGAGAAACCAAAGAGCTGATATAAACTGGCCCTACTTACACCTCCTGTCTGAGAGAAAGTCCCACACTCAGCTGCCAATAATTTGAGAGTAACCAAAGAGTAGATATAACCTGGCCCTACTTACACAACCTGTCTTAGAGAAAGTCAAATATTCTGGGGCCAATAATTTGGGAGTAACCAAAGACCTGATCTAACCTGGCCCTATTTACACCCCCATCTGAGAGAAAGTCCTTCACTCCAAGGCAAATAATTTGGGAGTAACCAAAGAGCTGATAAAACCTGCCCCTACTTACACCTCCTGTCTGAGAGATAGTCCCACACTCTGGGGCCAATAATTTGGGAGTAACCAAAGAGCTGTCCAACCTGGCCCTACTTACACCCCCTGTCTGAGAGAAAGTCCCACACTCTGGGGCCAATAATTTGGGAGTATCCAAAGAGCTAATCTCATGTAGCTCTGGTTTCACCCCCAGTCTGAGAGAAAGTGCCACACTATGGGGCCAAAAATTTGTAAGTAACCAAAGTGCTGATCTACACTATACCTACTAACACCTCCTGTCTGAGAGAAAGTCCCAAACTCTGGGGCCAATAATTTGGGAGAAACCAAACTGCTGATCTAACCTGGCCCTACTTACTCCCCCTGTCTGAGATAAAGTCCCACACTATGGGTCCAATAATTTGGGAGTAACCAAAGAGCTTATCTAACCTGGCCCTACTTACACCCCCTGTCTGAGAGAAAGGCCCACACTCTGGGGCCAATAATTTGGGAGTATCCAAAGAGCTAATCTAACCTGGCCCTACTTACACCCCTGTCAGAGAGAAAGTCCCGCACTCCGTGGCCAATAATTTGGGAGTGACCAAAGAGCTGATCTAATCTGGCCCTACTTACACCCCCTGTCTGAGAGAAAGCCCCGTACTCTGGGGCCAATAATTTGGGAGTGACCAAGGAGCTGATATAACCTGCTTTCACTTACACCTCCTGTCTGAGAGAAGGCCCCCCACTCCGGGGCCAAAAATTTGGTAGTAACCAAAGAGCTGATATAATCTGGCCCTACTTACACCCCCTGTCAGAGAGAAAGTCCAGTATTCTGGGGCCAATAATTTGGGAGTAACCAAAGAGCTGATCTAACCTGGCCCAACTTACACCCCCAGTCTGAGAGAAAGCCCCACACTCTGAGGCCAAGAATTTGGGATTAATAAAGAGCTGATCTAACCTGGCCCTACTTACACCCCCTGTCTGAGATAAAGCTCCACACTCTGGGGCCAAAAATTTGGGAGTAACCAAAGAGCTGATATATCATGGCCCTACTTATAACTCATTTCTGAGCGAAAGCCACGCTCTCTGGGGCCAATAATTTGGGAGTGACCAAGGAACTGATCAAACCTTGCCCTACTTACACCTCCTGTCTAAGAGAAAGCCCTGAACACTGGGGCCAACAATTTGGGAGTAAACAAAGAGAGAGAAAGTCCAACACTCTGGGGATAATAATTTGGGAGTAACCAAAGAGCTGATCAAACCTGACCCTATTTACACCCCCATCTGAGAGAAAGTCCCACACTCTGAGGCCAATAATTTTGGAGTAACCAATGAGCTGATCTAACCAGGTCCTACTTACACCCACTGTCTGAGAGAAAGCCCCACACTCTGGGGCCAATAATTTGTGAGTAACCAGAGAGCAGATATATCCTGCCCTACTTAACCCCTGTCTGAGGGAAAGCCCCACACTTTGGGGCAATAATTTGGGAGTAACCAAAGAGCTGATATAATCTGGCCCTACTTACACCTCCTGTCTGATAGAAAGCCCAGCACTCTGCGGCCAATAATTTGGGAATAACTAAAGAGCTGATATAACCTGGCCCCACTTTCACCTCCAGTCTGAGAGAAAGCACCGCACTCTGGGGGCTAATAATTTGGGAGTAACCAAAGAGCTGATCTATCCTGGCCCTACTTACACCTCCTGTCTGAGAGAAAGTCACAAACTCTGGGGCCAATAATTTGGAAGTAACCAAAGAGTTGATATAAACTGGCTCTACTTACACCCCTGTCTGAGAGAAAGCCCCACACTCTGGGTCCAATAATTTGGGAATAAAAAAAGAGCTGATATAACCTGGCCCTACTTACACCTCCTGTCTGAGAGAAAGCCACGCACTCTGGGGCCAATAATTTGGAAGTAACCAAAGAGCTGATAAAACCTGGCCCTACTTACACCTCCTGTCTGAGAGAAACCCCGCACTCTGGGGACAATAATTTGGGAGTAACTAAAGAGTTGATCTAAAATGGCCCTACTTACACCCCCTGTCTGAGAGAAATCCCCGTACTCTGGGACCAATAATCTGTGAGTAACCAAAGAGCTGATCTAACCTGGCCATACTTACACCCCTTGTCTGAGAGATAGCCCCGCACTCTGGGGCCAATAATTTGGGAGTGACCAAAGAGCTGATCTAATCTGGCCATACTTACACCCTCTGTCTGAGATAAAGCCCTGCACTCTGGGGCCAATAATTTGGGAGTGACCAAAGAGCTGATATAACCTGGCCCTACTTACACCTCCTGTCTGAGAGAAATCACCGCTCTCTGTGGCCAAAAATTTGGGAGAAACCAAAGAGCTGATCTAATCTGGCCCTACTTAAACCCCCTGTCTGAGAGAAAGTCCAATATTCTGGGGCCAATAATTTGGGAGTAACCAAAGAGTAGATCTCAAATGGCCCTATTCACACCCCCATCTGAGAGAAAGTCCCACACTCTGATGCCAATAATTTGGAAGTAACCAAAGAGCTGATATAACCTGGCCCTACTTACACCTCCTGTCTGAGAGAAAGTCCCACACTCTGGGGCCAATAATTTGGGAGTAACCAAAGAGCTGTCTAACCTGGGCCTACTTACACCCCCTATCTGAGAGAAAGTCCCACACTCTGGGTCCAATAATTTGGGAGTATCCAAAGAGCTAATCTAACGCGCTTTGCTTTACACCCCAATCTAAGAAAATCCCACACTATCAGGACAAAAATTTGGAAGTAACCAAAGAGCTGATCTAACCTGGCCCTACTTACACCCCCTGTCAGAGATAAAGCTCCACACTCTGGGGCCAATAATTTGGGAGTAACCAAAGAGCTGATATATCATGGCCCTACTTAAACCTCATCTCTGAGCGAAAGCCACGCTATCTGGGGCCAATAATTTGGGAGTGACCAAGGAACTGATCAAACCTTGCCCTACTTACAACTTCCTGTCTAAGAGAAAGTGCTGAACACTGGGGCCAATAATTTGGGAGTAAACAAAGAGAGAGAAAGTCCAACACTCTGTGGATAATAATTTGGGAGTAACCAAAGAGCTGATCAAACCTGACCCTATTTACACCCCCGTCTGAGAGAAAGTCCCACACTCTGAGGCCAATAATTTGGGAGTAACCAAAGAGCTGATCTAACCTGGCCCGACTTACACCCCCTGTCTGAGAGAAAGAACCACTCTCTGGGGCCAAAAATTTGGGAGTAACCAAAGAGCTGATTTAACCTGGCCCTACTTACACCCCGGTCTGAGAGAAAGCCCCGCACTCTGGGGCCAATAAATTGGGTGTAACCAAAGAGCTGATCTAACCTGGCTCTACTTACACCCCCTGTCCGAGAGAAAGCTCCACACTCTGGGGCCAATAATTTGGGAGTAACCAAAGAGATGATATATCATGGCAATACTTAAACCTCCAGTCTGAGCGAAAGCCACACTCTCTGTGACTAATAATTTGGGAGTGACCAAGGAACTGATCTAACCTTGCCCTACTTACAACTCCTATCTAAGAGAAAGCCATGAACACTGGCGCCAATAATTTGGGAGTAAACAAAGAGAGAGAAAGTCCAACACTCTGGGGATAATAATTTGGAGTAACCAAAGAGCTGATCTAACCTGTCCCTATTTACACCCCCGTCTGAGAGAAAGTCCCACACTCTGAGGCCACTAATTTGGGAGTAACCAAAGAGCTGATCTAACCTGGCCCTACTTACACCCCTTGCCTGAGAGAAAGTCCCACACTCTGGGGCCAATAATGTGGGAGTAACCAAAGATCTGATATAACCTGGCCCGACTTACACCCCCTGTCTGAGAGAAAGAACCACTCTCTGGGGCCAAAAATTTGGGAGTAACCAAAGAGCTGATTTAACCTGGCCCTACTTACACCCCTGTCTGAAGAAAGCCCTCCTGGGGCCAATAAATTAGGTGTAACCAAAGAGCTGATCTAACCTGGTCACTACACCCCTGTCCGAGAGAAAGCTCCACACCTGGGGCCAATAATTTGGGAGTAACCAAAGAGATGATATATCATGGCAATACTTAAACCTCCAGTCTGAGGCAAAAGCCACCTCTCTGTGACTAATAATTTGGGAGTGACCAAGGAACTGATCTAACCTTGCCCTACTTACAACTCCTATCTAAGAGAAAGCCATGAACACTGGCGCCAATAATTTGGGAGTAAACAAAGAGAGAGAAAGTCCAACACTCTGGGGATAATAATTTGGAGTAACCAAAGAGCTGATCTAACCTGTCCCTATTTACACCCCCGTCTGAGAGAAAGTCCCACACTCTGAGGCCAATAATTTGGGAGTAACCAAAGAGCTGATCTAACCTGGCCCTACTTACACCCCTTGCCTGAGAGAAAGTCCCACACTCTGGGGCCAATAATGTGGGAGTAACCAAAGATCTGATATAACCTGGCCCTACTTACACCTCCTGTCTGAGAGAGAGCCACAAATTCTGTTGCAAATAATTTGGGTGTAACCAAAGAGCTGATATATCCTGGCCCTACTTACACCCCTGTCTGAGAGAAAGCACCACACTCTGGGGCCAATAATTTGGAAGTAACCAAAGAGATGATAAAACCTGGCCCTACTTACACCTCCTGTCTGAGAGAAAGCCCCGCACTCTGGGGACAATAATTTGGGAGTAACCAAAGAGTTGATCAAAAATGGCACTACTTTCACCACCTGTCTGAGAGAAAGCCCCACACTCCAGGACCAGTAATTTGGGAGTTACCAAAGAGCTGATCTAACCTGGCCTTACTTACACCCTCTGTTTGAGAGAAAGAACTGCACTCTGGGGCCAATAATTTGGGAGTGACCAAAGAGCTGATGTAACCTGGCCCTACTTACACCTCCTGTCTGAGAGAAAGCCCTCTACTCTGTTACCTAAAATTTGGGAGAAACCAAAGAGCTGATATAAACTGGCCCTACTTACACCTCCTGTCTGAGAGAAAGTCCCACACTCTTCGGCCAATAATTTGAGAGTAACCAAAGAGCAGATATAACCTGGCCCTACTTACACCACCTGTCTTAGAGAAAGTCAAATATTCTGGGGCCAATAATTTGGGAGTAACCAAAGACCTGATCTCACCTGGCCCTATTTACACCCCCGTCTGAGAGAAAGTCCTACACTCCAAGGCAAATAATTAGGGAGTAACCAAAGATCTGATAAAACCTGCCCCTACTTACACCTCCTGTCTGAGAGATAGTCCCACACTCAGGTGCCAATAATTTGGGAGTAACCAAAGAACTTATCTAACCTGGCCCTACTTACACCCCCTGTCTGAGAGAAAGTCCCGCACTCCGTAGCCAATAATTTGGGAGTGACCAAAGAGCTGATCTAATCTGGCCCTACTTACACCCCCTGTCTGAGAGAAAGCCCCGCACTCTGGAGCCAATAATTTGGGAGTGACCAAGGAGCTGATAAAACCTGGCCCTTCTTACACCTACTGTCTGAGAGAAAGCCCCGCACTCTGGGGCCAAAAATTTGGTAGTAACCAAAGAGCTAATATAACCTGGCACTACTTACACCCCCTGTCTGAGAGAAAGTCCAATATTCTGGAGCCAATAATTTGGGAGTAACCAAAGAGCTGATCTAACCTGGCCCTATTTATACCGCCTGTCTGAGAGAAAGTCCCACACTCTGAGGCCAATAATTTGGGAGTAACCAAATAGCTTATCTAACCTTGCCCAACTTACACCACCCTGTCTGAGAGAAAGCCCCACACTTCTGGGGCCAATAATTTGGGATTAATAAAGAGCTGATCTAACCTGGCCCTACTTACACCCCCTGTCTGAGAAAAAGCTCCACACTCTGGGGCCAATAATTTGGGAGTAACCAAAGAGCTGATATATCATGGCCCTACTTAATCCTCCTGTCTGAGAGAAAGCCACGCTCTCTGGGGCCTATAATTTGGGAGTAAACGAAGAGAGAGAAAGACCAGCACTCTGGGGATAATAATTTGGGAGTAACCAAAGAGCTGATTTAACCTGGCCCTACTTACACCTCCTGTCTGAGAGAAAGCCACAAACTCTGGGTCAAATAATTTGGGAGTAACAAAAGAGCAGATATATCCTGCCCTACTTACACCCCTGTCTGAGAGAAAGCCCCACACGTTGGGGCAATAATTTGGGAGTAACCAAAGAACTGATATAATCTGGCCCTACTTACACCTCCCATCTGATAGAAAGCCTAGCAGTCTGTGGCCAATAATTTGGGAATAACCAAAGAGCTGATATAACCTGGCCCCACATTCACCTCCAGTCTGAGAGAAAGCACCGCACTCTGGGGCCAATAATTTGGGAGTAACCAAAGAGTTGATATAAACTGGCCCTACTTACACCTCCTGTCTGAGAGAAAGCCACAAACTCTGGGGCCAATAATTTGGAAGTAACCAAAGAGTTGATATAAACTGGCCCTACTTACACCCCCTGTCTGAGAGAAAGCCCCACACTCTGGGGCCAATAATTTGGGAGTAAAAAAAGAGCTGATAAAACCTGGCCCTACTTACACCTCCTGTCTGAGAGAAAGCCACGCACTCTGGGTCCAATAATTTGGGAGTAACCAAAGAGTTGATCTAAAATGGCCCTACTTACACCAGCTGTCTGAGAGAAAGCCCCACACTCCGGGACCAATAATTTGTGAGTAACCAAAGAGCTGATCTAACCTGGCCAAACTTACACCCCTTGTCTAAGAGATAGCCCCGCACTCCGGGGCCAATAATTTGGTAGTGACCAAAGAGCTGATCGAACCTGGCCATGCTTACACCCTCTGTCTGAGAGAAAGCCCTGCACTCTGGGCCAATAATTTGGGAGTGACCAAAGAGCTGATATAACCTGGCCCTACTTACACCTCCTGTCTGAGAGAAATCCCCGCTCTCTGTGGCAAAAAATTTGGGAGAAACCAAAGAGCTGAGCTAACCTGGCCCTACTTAAACCCCCTGTCTGAGAGAAAGTCCAATATTCTGGGGCCAATAATTTGGGGGTAAACAAAGAGCAGATTTCAAATGGCCCTATTTACACCCCCGTAAGAGAGAAAGTCCCACACTCTGAGGCCAATAATTTGGGAGTAACCAAAGAGATGATCTATCCTGGCCCTACTTACACCTCCTGTCTGAGAGAAAGCCCCACACTCTGGGGCCAATAATTTGGGGAGTAACCAAAGAGCTGATCTAACCTGGCCCTACTTACACCTCCTCTCTGGGAGAAAGCCACAAACTCTGGGGCCAATAATTTGTGAGTAACCAAAGAGCAGATATATCCTGCCCTACTTACACCCCTGTCTGAGGGAAAGCCCCGCACTTTGGGGCAATAATTTGGGAGTAACCAAAGAGCTGATATAATCTGGCCCTACTTACACCTCCCGTCTGATAGAAAGCCCAGCACCCTGCGGCCAATAATTTGGGAATAATTAAAGAGCTGATATAACCTGGCCCCACTTTCACCTCCAGTCTGAGAGAAAGCACCGCACTCTGGGGCCAATAATGTGGGAGTAACCAAAGAGCTGATCTATCCTGGCCCTACTTACACCTCCTGTCTGAGAGAAAGCCACAAACTCTGGGGCCAATAATTTGGAAGTAACCAAAGAGTTGATATAAACTGGCCCTACTTACACCCCCTGTCTGAGAGAAAGCCCCACACTCTGGGGCCAATAATTTGGGAGTAAAAAAGAGCTGATATAACCTGGCCCTACTTACACCTCCTGTCTGAGAGAAAGCCACGCACTCTGGGGCCAATAATTTGGAAGTAACCAAAGAGCTGATAAAACCTGTCCCTACTTACACCTCCTGTCTGAGAGAAAGCCCCGCACTCTGGGGCCAATAATTTGGGAGTAACCAATGAGTTGATCTAAAATGGCCCTACTTACACCCCCTGTCTGAGAGAAATCCCCGCATTCCGGGACCAATAATTTGTGAGTAACCAAAGAGCTGATCTAACCTTGCCATACTTACACCCCTTGTCTGAGAAATAGCCCCGCACTCCGGGGCCAATAATTTGGGAGTGACCAAAGAGCTGATCTAACCTGGCCATACTAACCGCCTCTGTCTGAGAGAAAGCCCTGCACTCTGGGGCCAATAATTTGGTAGTGACCAAAGAGGTGATATAACCTGGCCCTACTTACACCTCCTGTCTGAGAGAAATCCCCGCTCTCTGTGGCCAAAAATTTGGGAGAAACCAAAGAGCTGATCTAACCTGGCCCTACTTACACCTCCTGTCTGAGAGAAAGTCCAATATTCTGGGGCCAATAATTTGGGAGTAACCAAAGAGTAGATCTCAAATGGCCCTATTTACACCCCCATCTGAGAGAAAGTCCCACACTCTGAGGCCAATAATTTGGAAGTAACCAAAGAGCTGATATAAACTGGCCCTACTTACACCTCCTGTCTGAGAGAAAGTCCTACACTCTGGGCCAATAATTTGGGAGTAACCAAAGAGCTGTCTAACCTGGGCCTACTTGCACCCCCTATCTGAGAGAAAGTCCCACACTCTGGGCCCAATAATTTGGGAGTATCCAAAGAGCTAATCTAACGTGGCTTTGCTTACACCCCCAATCTAAGAAAAAGTCCCACACTATCAGGACAAAAATTTGGAAGTAACCAAAGAGCTGA
Source organism: Neoceratodus forsteri (assembly GCA_016271365.2). Taxonomy (NCBI): domain Eukaryota; kingdom Metazoa; phylum Chordata; order Ceratodontiformes; family Ceratodontidae; genus Neoceratodus; species Neoceratodus forsteri. Next base: position 8,806,131 of record CM028129.1, read on the forward strand.
TCTAACCTGGCCCTACTTACACCCCCTGTCTGAGATAAAGCTCCACACTCTGGGGCCAATAATTTGGGAGTAACCAATGAGCTGATATACCATGGCCCTACTTAAACCACATCTCTGAGCGAAAGTCACACTATCTGCGGCCAATAATTTGGGAGTGACCAAGGAACTGATCAAACCTTGCTCTACTTACACCTCCTGTCTAAGAGAAAGCGCTGAACACTGGGGCCAATAATTTGGGAGTAAACAAAGAGAGAGAAAGTCCAACACTCTGGGGATAATAATTTGGGAGTAACCGAAGAGCTGATCAAACCTGACCCTATTTACACCCCAGTCTGAGAGAAAGTCCCACACTCTGAGGCCAATAATTTGGGAGTAACCAAAGAGCTGATCTAACCTGGCCCGACTTACACCTCCTGTCCGAGAGAAAGCTCCACACTCTGGGGCCGGCATTACGGTATAAATGACATGGGCTATTGTTCGCTTATATGGCATTACGGTATAAATGACATGGGCTATTGTTCGCTTATACGGCATTACGTATAAATGATATGGGCTATTGTCTGCTTATACGGCATTACGGCATAAATGATATGGGCTATTGTTCTTCTTATACGGCATTACGGCATAAATGATATGGGCTATTGTTCGCTTATATGGCATTACGTATAAATGATATGGGCTATTGTTCGCTTATATGGCATTACGGTATAAATGACATGGGCTATTGTTCGCTTATATGGCATTACGGTATAAATGACATGGGCTATTGTTCGCTTATACGGCATTACGGTATAAATGATATGGGCTATTGTTCTGCTTATACGGCATTACGCATAAATGATATGGGCTATTGTCTGCTTATACGGCATTACGGCATAAATGATATGGGCTATTGTCTGCTTATACGGCATTACGGTATAAATGATATGGGCTATTGTTCGCTTATACGGCATTACGGTATAAATGACATGGGCTATTGTTCGTTATACGGCATTACGGCATAAATGATATGGGCTATTGTTCGCTTATACGGCATTACGGTATAAATGATATGGGCTATTGTTCGCTTATGGCATTACGGCATAAATGATATGGGCTATTGTTCGCTTATACGGCATTACGGCATAAATGACATGGGCTATTGTTCGCTTATACGGCATTACGGCATAAATGACATGGGCTATTGTTCGCTTATACGGCATTACGGTATAAATGATATGGGCTATTGTTCGCTTATACGGCATTACGGTATAAATGATATGGGCTATTGTTCGCTTATACGGCATTACGGTATAAATGATATGGGCTATTGTTCGCTTATACGGCATTACGTATAAATGATATGGGCTATTGTTCGTTATATGGCATTACGGTATAAATGACATGGGCTATTGTTCGTTATATGGCATTACGGTATAAATGATATGGGCTATTGTTCGCTTATACGGCATTACGGTAAATGATATGGGCTATTGTTCGCTTATACGGCATTACGTATAAATGATATGGGCTATTGTTCGCTTATATGGCATTACGGTATAAATGATATGGGCTATTGTTCGCTTATACGGCATTACGGTATAAATGATATGGGCTATTGTTCTGCTTATACGGCATTACGGATAAAATGACATGGGCTATTGTTCTTTATACGGCATTACGGCATAAATGATATGGGCTATTGTTCGCTTATACGGCATTACGGCATAAATGACATGGGCTATTGTTCGCTTATACGGCATTACGCATAAATGACATGGGCTATTGTTCGCTTATACGGCATTACGTCATAAATGATATGGGCTATTGTTCGCTTTATACGGCATTACGGCATAAATGATATGGGCTATTGTTCGCTTATACGGCATTACGGCATAAATGATATGGGCTATTGTCTGCTTATACGGCATTACGGCATAAATGATATGGGCTATTGTTCGCTTATATGGCATTACGGTATAAATGATATGGGCTATTGTTCGCTTATACGGCATTACGGTATAAATGATATGGGCTATTGTCTGCTTATACGGCATTACGGTAAATGACATGGGCTATTGTCTGCTTATACGGCATTACGGTATAAATGATATGGGCTATTGTTCGCTTATACGGCATTACGTATAAATGACATGGGCTATTGTTCGTTTATACGGCATTACGTATAAATGATATGGGCTATTGTTCGCTTATATGCATTACGGTATAAAATGACATGGGCTATTGTTCGCTTATATGGCATTACGTATAAATGATATGGGCTATTGTTCGCTTATATGGCATTACGGTATAAATGATATGGGCTATTGTTCGCTTATACGGCATTACGGTATAAATGACATGGGCTATTGTTCGCTTATACGGCATTACGGCATAAATGATATGGGCTATTGTTCGCTTATACGGCATTACGGCATAAATGATATGGGCTATTGTCTGCTTATACGGCATTACGCATAAATGGGCTATTGTCGCTTATACGGCATTACGGCATAAATGATATGGGCTATTGTTCGCTTATACGGCATTACGGTATAAATGACATGGGCTATTGTTCGCTTATACGGCATTACGGCATAAATGATATGGGCTATTGTTCGCTTATACGGCATTACGGTATAAATGATATGGGCTATTGTTCGCTTATATCGGCATTACGGTATAAATGATATGGGCTATTGTTCGCTTATACGCATTACGGTATAAATGATATGGGCTATTGTTCGCTTATACGGCATTACGGTATAAATGACATGGGCTATTGTTCTGCTATACGGCATTACGGCATAAATGATATGGGCTATTGTTCGCTTATACGGCATTACGGCATAAATGAATGGGCTATTGTTCGCTTATATGGCATTACGGTATAAATGATATGGGCTATTGTTCGCTTATACGGCATTACGGTATAAATGATATGGGCTATTGTTCGCTTATACGGCATTACGGATAAATGACATGGGCTATTGTTCGCTTATACGGCATTACGGCATAAATGATATGGGCTATTGTTCGTTTATACGCATTACGGCATAAATGACATGGGCTATTGTTCGCTTATACGGCATTACGGTATAAATGACATGGGCTATTGTTCGCTTATACGGCATTACGGTATAAATGATATGGGCTATTGTTCGCTGATACGGCATTACGGGATAAATGATATGGGCTATTGTTCGCTTATACGGCATTACGGTATAAATGATATGGGCTATTGTTCGCTTATAGGCATTACGGTATAAATGATATGGGCTATTGTTCGCTTATACGGCATTACGGATAAATGATATGGGCTATTGTTCGCTTATACGGCATTACGGTATAAATGACATGGGCTATTGTTCGCTTATACGGCATTACGGCATAAATGATATGGGCTATTGTTGCTTATACGGCATTACGGTATAAATGATATGGGCTATTGTTCGCTTATACGGCATTAGCATAAATGACATGGGCTATTGTTGCTTATACGGCATTACGGTATAAATGATATGGGCTATTGTTCGCTTATATGCATTACGGCATAAATGATATGGGCTATTGTCGCTTATACGGCATTACGGTATAAATGATATGGGCTATTGTTCGCTTATACGGCATTACGGCATAAATGACATGGGCTATTGTTCGCTTATATGGCATTACGGCATAAATGATATGGGCTATTGTTCGCTTATACGCATTACGGCATAAATGACATGGGCTATTGTTCGCTTATACGGCATTACGCATAAATGATATGGGCTATTGTTCGCTTATATGGCATTACGGCATAAATGATATGGGCTATTGTTCGCTTATACGGCATTACGGCATAAATGATATGGGCTATTGTTCGCTTATACGGCATTACGGTATAAATGATATGGGCTATTGTTCGCTTATACGGCATTACGGTATAAATGATATGGGCTATTGTTCGCTTATACGGCATTACGGTATAAATGATATGGGCTATTGTTCGCTTATACGGCATTACGGTATAAATGACATGGGCTATTGTTCGCTTATACGGCATTACGGATAAATGAATGGTTCTTATATGGCATTACGGTATAAATGATATGGGCTATTGTCTGTTTATATGGCATTACGGTATAAATGATATGGCTATTGTTCGTTTATACGGCATTACGGTATAAATGATATGGGCTATTGTTCGCTTATACGGCATTACGGCATAAATGACATGGGCTATTGTTCTTTATACGGCATTACGGTATAATGAATGGCTATTGTTCGCTTATACGGCATTACGGTATAAATGATATGGGCTATTGTTCGCTTATACGGCATTACGGTATAAATGACATGGGCTATTGTTCGCTTATACGGCATTACGGTATAAATGATATGGGCTATTGTTCGCTTATACGGCATTACGGCATAAATGATATGGGCTATTGTTCATTATCACGGCATTACGGCATAAATGATATGGGCTATTGTTCGCTTATACGGCATTACGCATAAATGATATGGGCTATTGTTCGCTTATACGGCATTACGGCATAAATGACATGGGCTATTGTTCTGCTTATACGGCATTACGGCATAAATGATATGGGCTATTGTTCGCTTATACGGCATTACGGTATAAATGACATGGGCTATTGTTCGCTTATACGGCATTACGGCATAAATGACATGGGCTATTGTCTGCTTATACGGCATTACGGTATAAATGGTATGGGCTATTGTTCGCTTATACGGCATTACGGCATAAAATGACATGGGCTATTGTTCGCTTATACTGGCATTACGGTCATAAATGATATGGGCTATTGTTCGCTTATATGGCATTACGTATAAATGATATGGGCTATTGTTCGTTTATACGGCATTACGGTATAAATGATATGGGCTATTGTTCTCTTATACGGCATTACGGTATAAATGACATGGGCTATTGTTCGCTTATAATGGCATTACGGCATAAATGATATGGGCTATTGTTCGCTTATACGGCATTACGGTATAAAATGATATGGGCTATTGTTCGCTTATATGGCATTACGGTATAAATGATATGGGCTATTGTTCGCTTATACGGCATTACGGTATAAATGATATGGGCTATTGTTCGCTTATACTGGCATTACGGTATAAATGATATGGGCTATTGTTCGCTTATATGGCATTACGGTATAAATGATATGGGCTATTGTTCGCTTATACGGCATTACGGTATAAATGACATGGGCTATTGTTCGCTTATACGGCATTACGGTATAAAATGACATGGGCTATTGTCTGCTTATACGGCATTACGGATAAATGATATGGGCTATTGTTCGCTTATACGGCATTACGGCATAAATGATATGGGCTATTGTTCGCTTAACGGCATTACGGCATAAATGACGGACTATTGTTCGCTTATACGGCATTACGGCATAAATGACATGGGCTATTGTTCGCTTATACGGCATTACGGTATAAATGATATGGGCTATTGTTCGCTTATACGGCATTCGTGTATAAATGACATGGGCTATTGTTCGCTTTATATGGCATTACGGTATAAATGATATGGGCTATTGTTCTTATACGGCATTACGGCATAAATGACATGGGCTATTGTTCGCTTATACGGCATTACGGCATAAATGATATGGGCTATTGTTCGCTTATACGGCATTACTGTATAAATGACATGGGCTATTGTTCGCTTATATGGCATTACGGTATAAATGACATGGGCTATTGTTCGACTGTTTATGGCATTACGGTATAAATGACATGGGCTATTGTTCGCTTATATGGCATTACGGTATAAATGATATGGGCTATTGTTCGTTTATATGGCATTACGGTATAAATGACATGGGCTATTGTTCGCTTATACGGCATTACGGTATAAATGATATGGGCTATTGTTCTGATTATGCATTACGGTATAAATGATATGGGCTATTGTCGCTTATACGGCATTACGGCATAAATGACATGGGCTATTGTTCGCTTATACGGCATTACGGCATAAATGATATGGGCTATTGTTCGCTTATACGGCATTACGTATAAATGATATGGGCTATTGTTCGCTTATACGGCATTACGTATAAATGATATGGGCTATTGTCTGCTTATACGGCATTACGGTATAAATGACATGGGCTATTGTTCGCTTATACGGCATTACGGTATAAATGACATGGGCTATTGTTCGCTTATACGCATTACGGTATAAATGGTATGGGCTATTGTTCGCTTATACGGCATTACGGTATAAATGATATGGGCTATTGTTCGCTTATACGGCATTACGGTATAAATGATATGGGCTATTGTTCATTATACGGCATTACGGTATAAATGACATGTGCTATTGTTCGTTTATACGGCATTACGGTATAAATGATATGGCTATTGTTCGCTTATACGCATTACGGCATAAATGATATGGGCTATTGTTCGCTTGGCATTACGCATAAATGACATGGGCTATTGTTGCATTATACGGCATTACGGCATAAATGACATGGGCTATTGTTCGCTTATACGGCATTACGTATAAATGATATGGGCTATTGTTCGTTTATACGGATTACGGCATAAATGACATGGGCTATTGTTCGCTTATACGCATTACGGCATAAATGATATGGGCTATTGTTCGCTTATACGGCATTAGGCATAAATGACATGGGCTATTGTTCGCTTATACGGCATTACGGTATAAATGATATGGGCTATTGTTCGCTTATACGTATTACGGTATAAATGATATGGGCTGTTCGCTTATACGGCATTACGGTATAAATGATATGGGCTATTGTTCGCTTATATGGCATTACGGTATAAATGATAGCTATTGTCGCTTATACGGCATTACGGTATAAATGACATGGGCTATTGTTCGCTTATACGGCATTACGGTATAAATGACATGGGCTATTGTTCGCTTATACGGCATTACGGATAAATGACATGGGCTATTGTTCGCTTATACGGCATTACGGCATAAATGATATGGGCTATTGTTCGCTTATACGGCATTACGCATAAATGACATGGGCTATTGTTCGTTTATACGGCATTACGTCATAAATGATATGGGCTATTGTTCGTTTATATGGCATTACGGTATAAATGACATGGGCTATTGTGCAGAGAGCTGTTTATGTGGCATTACGGTATAAATGACATGGGCTATTGTTCGTTTATATGGCATTACGGTATAAATGACATGGGCTATTGTTCGTTTATATGGCATTACTGTATAAATGATATGGGTATTGTTCGTTTATACGGCATTACGGTATAAATGACATGGGCTATTGTTCGCTTATACGGCATTACGTATAAAATGACATGGGCTATTGTTCGCTTTATACGGCATTACGGCATAAATGATATGGGCTATTGTTCATTTATACGGCATTACGGCATAAATGACATGGACTATTGTTCGCTTATACGGCATTACGGTTTAAATGACATGGGCTATTGTTCGCTTATATGGCATTACGGTATAAATGATATGGGCTATTGTTCGCTTATACGGCATTACGGTATAAATGACATGGGCTATTGTTCGCTTATACGGCATTACGGCATAAATGACATGGGCTATTGTTCGCTTATACGGCATTACTGTATAAATGATATGGGCTATTGTTCGCTTATACGGCATTACGTATAAATGGCATGGGCTATTGTTCATTTATACGGCATTACGGTATAAATGATATGGGCTATTGTTCGCTTTATACGGCATTACGGTATAAATGAGTATGGGCTATTGTTCGCTTATACGGCATTACGGTATAAATGACATGGGCTATTGTTCGCTTATACGGCATTACGGTATAAATGACATGGGCTATTGTTCGCTTATACGGCATTACGGCTAAAATGACATGGGCTATTGTTCGCTTATACGGCATTACGGTATAAATGATATGGGCTATTGTTCGCTTATACGGCATTACGGATAAATGACATGGGCTATTGTTCGCTTATATGGCATTACGGCATAAATGATATGGGCTATTGTTCGCTTATACGGCATTACGGGATAAATGACATGGGCTATTGTTCGCTTATACGGCATTACGGCATAAATGACATGGGCTATTGTTCGCTTATACGGCATTACGGCATAAATGACATGGGCTATTGTTCGCTTATACGGCATTACGCATAAATGACATGGGCTATTGTTCGCTTATACGGCATTACGCATAAATGACATGGGCTATTGTTCGCTTATACGGCATTACGGCATAAATGATATGTGCTATTGTTCGTTTATACGGCATTACGGTATAAATGATATGGGCTATTGTTCTGCTTATACGGCATTACGGCATAAATGACATGGGCTATTGTTCGCTTATACGGCATTACGGTATAAATGATATGGGCTATTGTTCGCTTATACGGCATTACGGCATAAATGATATGGGCTATTGTTCTTTATACGGCATTACGCATAAATGATGGCTATTGTTCGCTTATACGGCATTACGGCATAAATGATATGGGCTATTGTTCTGCTTATACGGCATTACGGTATAAATGACATGGGCTATTGTCAGAGCTGTTTATGGCATTACGGTATAAATGACATGGCTATTGTTCGCTTATATGGCATTACGGTATAAATGACATGGGCTATTGTTCGCTTATACGGCATTACGGTATAAATGATATGGGCTATTGTTCGCTTATATGGCATTACGTATAAATGATATGGGCTATTGTCAGATTTATGGCATTACGGTATAAATGATATGGGCTATTGTTCAGCTTATACGGCATTACGCATAAATGACATGGGCTATTGTTCGCTTATACGGCATTACGGCTAAATGATATGGGCTATTGTTCGCTTATAATGGCATTACGTATAAATGATATGGGCTATTGTTCGCTTATACGCATTACGTATAAATGATATGGGCTATTGTTCGCTTATACTGCATTACGGTATAAATGATATGGGCTATTGTTCGCTTATACGCATTACGGTATAAATGACATGGGCTATTGTTCGCTTATACGGCATTACGGTATAAATGATATGGGCTATTGTTCGCTTATACGGCATTACGGTATAAATGACATGGGCTATTGTTCGCTTATACGGCATTACGGCATAAATGATATGGCATTGTTGCTTATACGGCATTACGGCATAAATGATATGGGCTATTGTTCAGAGCGTGCATTACGGTATAAATGATATGGCTATTGTCGCTTATAGGCATTACGTATAAATGATATGGGCTATTGTTCGCTTATACGGCATTACGGCATAAATGATATGGGCTATTGTTCGCTTATAGGCATTACGGCATAAATGATATGGGCTATTGTTCTTATACGGCATTACGTATAAATGATATGGGCTATTGTTCGCTTATACGGCATTACGCATAAATGATATGGGCTATTGTTCGCTTTATACGGCATTACGTATAAATGATATGGCTATTGTTCGCTTATACGGCATTACGCATAAATGACTGGCTATTGTTTATACGGCATTACGGTATAAATGACATGGGCTATTGTTCTATACGGCATTACGGCATAAATGATATGGGCTATTGTTCGCTTATACGGCATTACGGCATAAATGATATGGGCTATTGTTCGCTTATACGGCTAGCATAAATGATATGGGCTATTGTCTGCTTTATACGGCATTACGGCATAAATGATATGGGCTATTGTTCTGCTTATACGGCATTACGGCATAAATGATATGGGCTATTGTTCTGCTTATACGGCATTACGGTATAAATGATATGGCTATTGTTCGCTTATACGGCATTACGGTATAAATGACATGGGCTATTGTTCGCTTATACGGCATTACGGTATAAATGATATGGGCTATTGTCTGCTTATACGGCATTACGGCATAAATGATATGGGCTATTGTCTGCTTATACGCATTACGCATAAATGACATGGGCTATTGTTCGCTTATACGGCATTACGCATAAATGATATGGGCTATTGTTCGCTTATACGGCATTACGGTATAAATGATATGGGCTATTGTCGCTTATATGGCATTACGGTATAAATGATATGGGCTATTGTTCTGCTTATACGGCATTACGGTATAAATGATATGGGCTATTGTTCGCTTATATGCATTACGGTATAAATGATATGGGCTATTGTCTGCTTATACGGCATTACGGTATAAATGATATGGGCTATTGTTCGCTTATACGCATTACGTATAAATGATATGGCTATTGTCTGCTTATACGGCATTACGGTATAAATGACATGGGCTATTGTTCGTTTATACGGCATTACGTATAAATGACATGGGCTATTGTTCGCTTATACGGCATTACGGTATAAATGACATGGGCTATTGTTCATGAGCATGCATTACGCATAAATGATATGGCATTGCGCATAGGCATAGTATAATGATATGGGCTATTGTTCGCTTATATGGCATTACGGCATAAAATGATATGGGCTATTGTTCGTTTATACGGCATTACGGTATAAATGAATGGGCTATTGTCTGCTTATACGGCATTACGGCATAAATGATATGGGCTATTGTTCGCTTATACGGCATTACGCATAAATGATATGGGCTATTGTTCGCTTATACGCATTACGGATAAATGATATGGCTATTGTTCGCTTATATGCATTACGGCATAAATGATATGGGCTATTGTTCGCTTATACGGCATTACGGTATAAATGACATGGGCTATTGTTCGTTTATACGGCATTACGCATAAATGACATGGGCTATTGTTCGCTTATACGCATTACGCATAAATGATATGGGCTATTGTTCGTTATACGCATTACGGCATAAATGACATGGTATTGTTCTATACGGCATTACGGTATAAATGATATGGGCTATTGTTCGTTATACGGCATTACGGTATAAATGATATGGGCTATTGTTCGCTTATACGGCATTACGCATAAATGATATGGGCTATTGTTCTGCTTATATGGCATTACGGTATAAATGATATGGGCTATTGTCTGCTTATATGCATTACGGCATAAATGATATGGGCTATTGTCTGCTTATATGGCATTACGGTATAAATGATATGGGCTATTGTCTGCTTATACGGCATTACGGTATAAATGACATGGGCTATTGTTCAGAGAGCTGTTTATGGCATTACGGTATAAATGATATGGGCTATTGTTCGCTTATATGGCATTACGGTATAAATGACATGGGCTATTGTTCGCTTATATGGCATTACGGTATAAATGATATGGCTATTGTTCGCTTATACGGCATTACGGTATAAATGATATGGGCTATTGTTCGCTTATACGGATTACGGTATAAATGATATGGGCTATTGTTCGCTTATACGGCATTACGGTATAAATGATATGGGCTATTGTTCGCTTATACGGCATTACGGTATAAATGATATGGGCTATTGTTCATTATACGGCATTACGCATAAATGATATGGGCTATTGTCTGCTTATACGGCATTACGGCATAAATGATATGGGCTATTGTTCGCTTATACGGCATTACGGTATAAATGATATGGGCTATTGTTCGCTTATATGGCATTACGGTATAAATGATATGGGCTATTGTTCAGACTGTTATGGGCATTACGTATAAATGACATGGGCTATTGTTCGCTTATATGGCATTACGGCATAAATGACATGGGCTATTGTTCGCTTATACTGGCATTACGGCATAAATGACATGGCTATTGTTCGCTTATACGGCATTACGGTATAAATGACATGGGCTATTGTTCGCTTATACGGCATTACGGTATAAATGACATGGGCTATTGTTCGCTTATACGGCATTACGGCATAAATGACATGGCTATTGTTCGTTTATAGGCATTACGGTATAAATGACATGGCATTGTTCGCTTATACGGCATTACGGTATAAATGACATGGGCTATTGTTCGCTTATACGGCATTACGGCATAAATGATATGGGCTATTGTTCTGCTTATACGGCATTACGGTATAAATGATATGGGCTATTGTTCGCTTATACGGCATTACGTATAAATGAATGGGCTATTGTTCGCTTATACGGCATTACGGCATAAATGACATGGGCTATTGTTCGCTTATACGGCATTACGGCATAAATGATATGGGCTATTGTTCGCTTATACGGCATTACGGGATAAATGATATGGGCTATTGTTCGCTTATACGCATTACGGCATAAATGATATGGCTATTGTTCGCTTATACGGCATTACGGTATAAATGATATGGGCTATTGTTCGCTTATACGGCATTACGTATAAATGATATGGGCTATTGTTCGCTTATACGGCATTACGGTATAAATGATATGGGCTATTGTTCGCTTATACGGCATTACGGCATAAATGACATATGTTGCTATACGCATTACGTATAAATGATATGGCTATTGTTCGCTTATACGGCATTACGGTATAAATGACATGGGCTATTGTTCGTTATACGGCATACGTATAAATGATATGGGCTATTGTCTGCTTATATGGCATTACGGTATAAATGATATGGGCTATTGTTCGCTTATACGGCATTACGTATAAATGATATGGGCTATTGTTCATGAGATGGCATTACGGTATAAATGACATGGGCTATTGTTCGCTTATACGGCATTACGGTATAAATGATATGGGCTATTGTTCGCTTATACGCATTACGGTATAAATGATATGGGCTATTGTTCGCTTATACGGCATTACGGTATAAATGACATGGGCTATTGTTCGCTTATACGGCATTACGGCATAAAATGATATGGGCTATTGTCTGCTTATATGGCATTACGGTATAAATGATATGGGCTATTGTTCGCTTATACGGCATTACGGCATAAATGACATGGGCTATTGTTCGCTTATACGGCATTACGGCATAAAATGATATGGGCTATTGTTCGCTTATACGGCATTACGGCATAAATGATATGGCTATTGTTCGCTATACGCATTACGGCATAAATGACATGGGCTATTGTTCTGCTTATACGGCATTACGGCATAAATGACATGGGCTATTGTTCGCTTATACGGCATTACGGCATAAATGACATGGGCTATTGTTCGCTTATACGGCATTACGGTATAAATGATATGGGCTATTGTTCTTTATACGGCATTACGGCATAAATGACATGGGCTATTGTTCGCTTATACGGCATTACGCATAAATGATATGGGCTATTGTTCGCTTATACGGCATTACGGTATAAATGATATGGGCTATTGTTCTGCTTATATGGCATTACGTATAAATGATATGGCTATTGTTCGAGCTGTTTATGTGCATTACGGTATAAATGACATGGGCTATTGTTCGCTTTATATGGCATTACGTATAAATGATATGGGCTATTGTTCGCTTATATGGCATTACGGCATAAATGATATGGGCTATTGTCTGCTTATAGGCATTACGGTTATAAATGATATGGGCTATTGTCTGCTTATACGGCATTACGGTATAAATGACATGGGCTATTGTTCGCTTATACGGCATTACGGATAAATGATATGGGCTATTGTCTGCTTATACGGCATTACGGTATAAATGATATGGGCTATTGTTCGCTTATACGCATTACGGTATAAATGATATGGGCTATTGTTCGCTTATACGGCATTACGGTATAAATGATATGGGCTATTGTTCGCTTATACTGCATTACGTATAAATGACATGGGCTATTGTTCGCTAAGCATGATATGGGCTATTGTTCCTTATACGGCATTACGGCATAAATGACATGGGCTATTGTTCTCTTATACGGCATTACGGATAAATGATATGGGCTATTGTTCGCTTATACGGCATTACGGTATAAATGATATGGGCTATTGTTCGCTTATACGGCATTACGCATAAATGACATGGGCTATTGTTCGCTTTATACGCATTACGGTATAAATGATATGGGCTATTGTTCTGCTTATACGGCATTACGGTATAAATGACATGGGCTATTGTCTGCTTATACGGCATTACGGTATAAATGATATGGGCTATTGTTCGCTTATATGGCATTACGGTATAAATGATATGGGCTATTGTTCGCTATACGGCATTACGGAATAAATGACATGGGCTATTGTTCGCTTATACGGCATTACGCATAAATGATATGGGCTATTGTTCGCTTATACGGCATTACGGCATAAATGATATGGGCTATTGTTCGCTTATACGGCATTACGGCATAAATGATATGGGCTATTGTCGCTTTATACGGCATTACGGCATAAATGATATGGGCTATTGTTCGCTTATACGGCATTACGGTATAAATGATATGGGCTATTGTTCGCTTTATACGGCATTACGGTATAAATGATATGGGCTATTGTCTGCTTATACGGCATTACGGTATAAATGACATGGGCTATTGTTCGCTTATACGCATTACGGATAAATGATAGGCTGTTGTTATACGCATTACGGTATAAATGATATGGGCTATTGTTCGCTTATACGGCATTACGGCATAAATGATATGGGCTATTGTTCTGCTTATACGGCATTACGGCATAAATGATATGGGCTATTGTTCTGCTTATACGGCATTACGGTATAAATGACATGGGCTATTGTTCGCTTTATACGGCATTACGGTATAAATGATATGGGCTATTGTCTCGCTTATACGGCATTACGGTATAAATGATATGGGCTATTGTTCGCTTATACGGCATTACGTATAAATGACATGGGCTATTGTTCGCTTATACGCATTACGGTATAAATGATATGGGCTATTGTTCGCTTATATGGCATTACGTATAAATGACATGGGCTATTGTTCGCTTATACGGCATTACGGATAAATGATATGGGCTATTGTTCGCTTATACGGCATTACGGCTTAAATGACATGGGCTATTGTCTGCTTATACGGCATTACGGTATAAATGATATGGGCTATTGTTCGCTTATACGGCATTACGGCATAAATGATATGGGCTATTGTTCGCTTATACGCATTACGGCATAAATGATATGGGCTATTGTCTGCTTATATGGCATTACGGTATAAATGATATGGCTATTGTGCTTATACGGCATTACGGCATAAATGATATGGGCTATTGTTCTGCTTATACGGCATTACGGTATAAATGATATGGGCTATTGTTCGCTTATACGGCATTACGGCATAAATGACATGGGCTATTGTTCGCTTATACGGCATTACGGCATAAATGATATGGGCTATTGTTCGTTTATACGGCATTACGGCATAAATGACATGGCTATTGTTCGCTTATACGGCATTACGGTATAAATGATATGGGCTATTGTTCGCTTATACGGCATTACGGTATAAATGACATGGGCTATTGTTCGCTTATATGGCATTACGGTATAAATGATATGGCTATTGTTCGTTTATATGGCATTACGGTATAAATGATATGGGCTATTGTTCGCTTATACGCATTACGGCATAAATGATATGGGCTATTGTCTGCTTATACGGCATTACGGCATAAATGACATGGCTATTGTTCTGCTTATACGCATTACGGCATAAATGATATGGGCTATTGTTCGCTTATACGGCATTACGGTATAAATGATATGGGCTATTGTTCGCTTATACGGCATTACGGTATAAATGATATGGGCTATTGTTCTGCTTATATGGCATTACGGTATAAATGATATGGGCTATTGTCTGCTTATATGGCATTACGGCATAATGATATGGCTTTGCTATAGGCATTACGGTATAAATGATATGGGCTATTGTTCGCTTATACGGCATTACGGCATAAATGATATGGGCTATTGTTCTGCTTATACGGCATTACGGCATAAATGATATGGGCTATTGTTCATTATACGGCATTACGGTATAAATGATATGGGCTATTGTCTGCTTATACGGCATTACGGTATAAATGATATGGGCTATTGTTCATGATACGGCATTACGGCATAAATGATATGGGCTATTGTCTGCTTATACGGCATTACGGCATAAATGATATGGGCTATTGTCTGCTTATACGGCATTACGGTATAAATGATATGGGCTATTGTTCGCTTATACGGCATTACGGTATAAATGATATGGGCTATTGTTCGCTTATACGGCATTACGGTATAAATGATATGGGCTATTGTTCAGCTTTTATGGCATTACGGTATAAATGATATGGGCTATTGTTCGCTTATATGGCATTACGGTATAAATGATATGGGCTATTGTTCGCTTATATGGCATTACGGCATAAATGATATGGGCTATTGTTCGCTTATACGGCATTACGGTATAAATGATATGGGCTATTGTTCTGCTTATACGGCATTACGGTATAAATGATATGGGCTATTGTTCGCTTATACGGCATTACGGTATAAATGACATGGGCTATTGTTCGCTTATACGGCATTACGGCATAATGACATGGGCTATTGTTCGCTTATACGGCATTACGGCATAAATGATATGGGCTATTGTTCGCTTATACGGCATTACGCATAAATGATATGGGCTATTGTTCGCTTTATACGGCATTACGGCATAAATGATATGGGCTATTGTTCGCTTATACGGCATTACGGCATAAATGACATGGGCTATTGTCTGCTTATACGGCATTACGGCATAAATGATATGGGCTATTGTTCGCTTATACGGCATTACGGCATAAATGATATGGGCTATTGTTCGCTTATACGGCATTACGGTATAAATGATATGGCTATTGTCTCGCTTATACGGCATTACGGCATAAATGATATGGGCTATTGTTCGCTTATACGGCATTACGGTATAAATGATATGGGCTATTGTTCGCTTTATACGGCATTACGGTATAAATGATATGGGCTATTGTTCGCTTATACGGCATTACGCATAAATGATATGGGCTATTGTTCGCTTATACGGCATTACGGCATAAATGACATGGGCTATTGTTCGCTTATACGGCATTACGGCATAAATGATATGGGCTATTGTTCGCTTATACGGCATTACGGTATAAATGATATGGGCTATTGTTCTGCTTATACGGCATTACGGTATAAATGATATGGGCTATTGTTCTGCTTATACGCATTACGGCATAAATGATATGGGCTATTGTCTGCTTATACGGCATTACGGCATAAATGATATGGGCTATTGTTCGCTTATACGGCATTACGGTATAAATGATATGGGCTATTGTCTGCTTATACGGCATTACGGTATAAATGACATGGGCTATTGTTCGCTTATACGGCATTACGGTATAAATGATATGGGCTATTGTCTGCTTATACGGCATTACGGTATAAATGATATGGGCTATTGTTCGCTTATACGCATTACGGTATAAATGATATGGGCTATTGTTCGCTTATACGGCATTACGTATAAATGATATGGGCTATTGTCTGCTTATATGGCATTACGGCATAAATGATATGGGCTATTGTTCGCTTATACGGCATTACGCATAAATGATATGGGCTATTGTTCTGCTTATACGGCATTACGGTATAAATGATATGGGCTATTGTTCGCTTATACGGCATTACGTATAAATGATATGGGCTATTGTTCTGCTTATACGGCATTACGGCATAAATGATATGGGCTATTGTCGCTTATACGGCATTACGGCATAAATGATATGGGCTATTGTTCGCTTATACGGCATTACGGCATAAAATGGCTATTGTTCGCTTATACGGCATTACGGCATAAATGACATGGGCTATTGTTCGCTTATACGGCATTACGGTATAAATGACATGGGCTATTGTCTGCTTATACGGCATTACGTATAAATGACATGGGCTATTGTTCGCTTATATGCATGCATAAATGATATGGGCTATTGTTCGCTTATACGGCATTACGGCATAAATGACATGGGCTATTGTTCATGAGTACGGCATTACGGCATAAATGATATGGGCTATTGTTCGCTTATACGGCATTACGGCATAAATGATATGGGCTATTGTTCGCTTATACGGCATTACGGCATAAATGATATGGGCTATTGTCTGCTTATACGCATTACGGCATAAATGATATGGGCTATTGTTCGCTTATACGGCATTACGGTATAAATGACATGGGCTATTGTTCGCTTATACGGCATTACGCATAAATGATATGGGCTATTGTTCGCTTATACGGCATTACGGCATAAATGATATGGGCTATTGTCTGCTTATACGGCATTACGGTATAAATGATATGGCTATTGTTCGTTTATATGGCATTACGGATAAATGATATGGGCTATTGTCTGCTTATACGGCATTACGGTATAATGATATGGGCTATTGTTCTGCTTATACGGCATTACGGTATAAATGACATGGGCTATTGTTCGCTTATACGGCATTACGGTATAAATGACATGGGCTATTGTTCGCTTATACGGCATTACGGGATAAATGATATGGGCTATTGTTCGCTTATACGGCATTACGGCATAAATGATATGGGCTATTGTTCGCTTATACGGCATTACGGCATAAATGATAGGCATTGTCAGGCTTTTATGGCATTACGGTATAAATGATATGGGCTATTGTTCGTTTATATGGCATTACGTATAAATGATATGGGCTATTGTTCGCTTATATGGCATTACGGATAAATGACATGGGCTATTGTTCGCTTATACGGCATTACGGTATAAATGATATGGGCTATTGTTCGCTTATACGGCATTACGGCATAAATGATATGGGCTATTGTTCGCTTATACGGCATTACGGCATAAATGATATGGGCTATTGTCTGCTTATACGGCATTACGGTATAAATGATATGGGCTATTGTCTGCTTATACGGCATTACGGTATAAATGATATGGGCTATTGTTCGCTTATACGGCATTACGGCATAAATGACATGGGCTATTGTTCGCTTATACGGCATTACGGCATAAATGATATGGGCTATTGTTCGCTTATACGGCATTACGGCATAAATGATATGGGCTATTGTTCGCTTATACGGCATTACGGTATAAATGATATGGGCTATTGTTCGCTTATACGGCATTACGGCATAAATGATATGGGCTATTGTTCTGCTTATACGGCATTACGTATAAATGATATGGGCTATTGTTCGCTTATACGGCATTACGGCATAAATGATATGGGCTATTGTCGCTTATACGGCATTACGGTATAAATGACATGGGCTATTGTTCGCTTATACGGCATTACGGTATAAATGACATGGGCTATTGTCGCTTATACGCATACGGCATAAATGATATGGGCTATTGTCGCTTATACGGCATTACGGTATAAATGATATGGGCTATTGTTCGCTTATACGGCATTACGGCATAAATGATATGGGCTATTGTTCGCTTATACGGCATTACGGTATAAATGATATGGGCTATTGTTCGCTGACGTGCATTACGGTATAAATGATATGGGCTATTGTTCGCTTATATGGCATTACGGTATAAATGATATGGGCTATTGTTCGCTTATACGGCATTACGGTATAAATGATATGGGCTATTGTTCGCTTATACGGCATTACGGTATAAATGATATGGCTATTGTTCGCTTATACGGCATTACGGCATAAATGATATGGGCTATTGTTCGCTTATACGGCATTACGGCATAAATGATATGGGCTATTGTTCGTTTATACGGCATTACGGCATAAATGATATGGGCTATTGTTCGCTTATACGGCATTACGCATAAATGATATGGGCTATTGTTAAATGATATGGAGCTATTGTTCGCTTATACGGCATTACGCATAAATGATATGGGCTATTGTTCGCTTATACGGCATTACGCATAAATGATATGGGCTATTGTCTGCTTATACGGCATTACGGCATAAATGATATGGGCTATTGTTCGCTTATACGGCATTACGGTATAAATGATATGGGCTATTGTTCGCTTATACGGCATTACGTATAAATGATATGGGCTATTGTTCTGCTTATACGGCATTACGGTATAAATGATATGGGCTATTGTTCGCTTATATACGGCATTACGCATAAATGATATGGGCTATTGTTCTGCTTATACGGCATTACGGTATAAATGACATGGGCTATTGTCTGCTTATACGCATTACGGTATAAATGATATGGGCTATTGTTCGCTTATACGGCATTACGGTATAAATGATATGGGCTATTGTTCGCTTATACGGCATTACGGTATAAATGATATGGGCTATTGTTCGCTTATACGGCATTACGCATAAATGATATGGGCTATTGTCTGCTTATACGGCATTACGGTATAAATGATATGGGCTATTGTTCGCGATACGGCATTACGGCATAAATGATATGGCTATTGTTCGCTTATACGGCATTACGGTATAAATGATATGGGCTATTGTTCGCTTATATGGCATTACGGCATAAATGATATGGGCTATTGTTCGCTTATACGGCATTACGGTATAAATGATATGGGCTATTGTTCGCTTATACGGCATTACGCATAAATGATATGGGCTATTGTTCGCTTATACGGCATTACGGCATAAATGATATGGGCTATTGTCTGCTTATACGGCATTACGGTATAAATGAATGGGCATTGTTCGCTATACGGCATTACGGCATAAATGACATGGGCTATTGTTCGCTTATACGGCATTACGGCATAAATGACATGGGCTATTGTTCGCTTATACTGGCATTACGGTATAAATGATATGGGCTATTGTTCGCTTATACGGCATTACGGCATAAATGATATGGGCTATTGTCTGCTTATACGGCATTACGGTATAAATGACATGGGCTATTGTCGCTTATGAGCACGCATTACGGTATAAATGACATGGCTATTGTTCGCTTATACGGCATTACGTATAAATGATATGGGCTATTGTTCGCTTATACGCATTACGGTATAAATGATATGGGCTATTGTTCGCTTATACGGCATTACGGCATAAATGATATGGGCTATTGTTCGCTTATACGGCATTACGTATAAATGAATGGGCTATTGTTGCTTATCACGCATTACGGCATAAATGATATGGGCTATTGTTCGCTTATACGGCATTACGGTATAAATGATATGGGCTATTGTTCGCTTATACGGCATTACGGTATAAATGATATGGGCTATTGTTCGCTTATACGGCATTACGGTATAAATGATATGGGCTATTGTTCGCTTATACGGCATTACGGTATAAATGATATGGGCTATTGTTCGCTTATACGGCATTACGGTATAAATGATATGGGCTATTGTCTGCTTATACGGCATTACGTATAAATGATATGGGCTATTGTTCATTTATACGCATTACGGCATAAATGATATGGGCTATTGTTCGCTTATACGGCATTACGGTATAAATGATATGGGCTATTGTTCGCTTATATGGCATTACGGTATAAATGATATGGGCTATTGTGCAGAGCTGTTTATGGCATTACGGTATAAATGATATGGGCTATTGTTCGCTTATACGGCATTACGGTATAAATGATATGGGCTATTGTTCGCTTATACGGCATTACGTATAAATGATATGGGCTATTGTTCGCTTATACGGCATTACGGCATAAATGATTGGGCTATTGTTCGCTTATACGGCATTACGGCATAAATGATATGGGCTATTGTTCGCTTATACGGCATTACGTATAAATGATATGGGCTATTGTCGCTTATACGGCATTACGGGTATAAATGACATGGGCTATTGTTCGCTTATACGGCATTACGGTATAAATGACATGGGCTATTGTTCGCTTATACGGCATTACGGTATAAATGATATGGGCTATTGTTCGTTTATACGGCATTACGGCATAAATGATATGGGCTATTGTTCGCTTATACGGCATTACGGCATAAATGATATGGGCTATTGTTCGCTTATACGGCATTACGGTATAAATGATATGGGCTATTGTTCGCTTATACGGCATTACGGCATAAATGATATGGGCTATTGTTCGCTTATACGGCATTACGATAAATGATATGGGCTATTGTTCGCTTATACGCATTACGCATAAATGATATGGCTATTGTTCGCTTATACGGCATTACGGCTAAATGACATGGGCTATTGTTCGCTTATACGGCATTACGGCATAAATGACATGGGCTATTGTTCGCTTATGGCATTACGGTATAAATGATATGGCTATTGTCGCTTATACGGCATTACGGCATAAATGATATGGGCTATTGTTCGCTTATACGGCATTACGGCATAAATGACATGGGCTATTGTTCGCTTATACGGCATTACGGTATAAATGAATGGGCTATTGTTCGCTTATACGGCATTACGGTATAAATGATATGGGCTATTGTTCGCTTATACGGCATTACGGTATAAATGATATGGGCTATTGTTCGCTTATACGGCATTACGTATAAATGATATGGGCTATTGTCTGCTTATACGGCATTACGGTATAAATGATATGGGCTATTGTTCGCTTATACGGCATTACGGCATAAATGATATGGGCTATTGTTCGCTTATACGGCATTACGGCATAAATGATATGGGCTATTGTTCGCTTATACGGCATTACGGCATAAAATGATAGGGCTATTGTTCGCTTTATACGGCATTACGGTATAAAATGACATGGGCTATTGTTCGCTTATACGGCATTACGTATAAATGACATGGGCTATTGTTCGCTTATATGCATTACGTATAAATGACATGGGCTATTGTTCAGCTTTTATGTGGCATTACGGTATAAATGATATGGGCTATTGTTCGCTTATATGGCATTACGGTATAAATGATATGGGCTATTGTCTGCTTATATGGCATTACGGTATAAATGACATGGGCTATTGTTCGCTTATATGGCATTACGGTATAAATGACATGGGCTATTGTTCGCTTATACGGCATTACGGATAAATGATATGGGCTATTGTTCGCTTATACGGCATTACGGCATAAATGACATGGGCTATTGTTCGCTTATACGCATTACGGCATAAATGAATGGCTATTGTTCGCTTATACGGCATTACGGTATAAATGATATGGGCTATTGTTCGCTTATACGGCATTACGGTATAAATGATATGGGCTATTGTTCGCTTTATGTGGCATTACGGTATAAATGATATGGGCTATTGTTCGCTTATATGGCATTACGGTATAAATGATATGGGCTATTGTTCGCTTATATGGCATTACGGTATAAATGATATGGGCTATTGTTCGCTTATACGCATATTACGGTATAAATGATATGGCTATTGTTCGCTTATACGCATTACGGCATAAATGATATGGGCTATTGTTCGCTTATACTGGCATTACGGTATAAATGATATGGCATTGTCTGCTTATACGCATTACGAAAATGATATGGGCTATTGTTCGCTTATACGGCATTACGCATAAATGATATGGCTATTGTTCTATTTATACGGCATTACGGTATAAATGACATGGGCTATTGTTCGCTTATATGGCATTACGGGTATAAATGATATGGGCTATTGTCAGGCTGTTTATGTGGCATTACGGTATAAATGATATGGGCTATTGTTCGCTTATATGGCATTACGTATAAATGATATGGGCTATTGTTCGCTTATACGGCATTACGGTATAAATGATATGGGCTATTGTTCGCTTATACGGCATTACGGTATAAATGACATGGGCTATTGTCTCGCTTATACGGCATTACGGTATAAATGATATGGGCTATTGTTCATTTATACGGCATTACGTATAAATGACATGGGCTATTGTTCGCTTATACGGCATTACGGCATAAATGATATGGGCTATTGTTCGCTTATACGGCATTACGGTATAAATGATATGGGCTATTGTTCGCTTATACGGCATTACGGCATAAATGATATGGGCTATTGTTCGTTTATACGGCATTACGGCATAAATGATATGGGCTATTGTTCGCTTATACGGCATTACGGTATAAATGATATGGCTATTGTTCGTTTATACGGCATTACGGTATAAATGATATGGGCTATTGTTCGCTTATACGGCATTACGGCATAAATGACATGGGCTATTGTTCGCTTTATACGGCATTACGGCATAAATGGATGGGCTATTGTTCGCTTATACGGCATTAGTATAAATGATATGGGCTATTGTTCGCTTATACGGCATTACGGTATAAATGACATGGGCTATTGTTCGCTTATACGGCATTACGGTATAAATGACATGGGCTATTGTTCGCTTTATACGCATTACGGTATAAATGACATGGGCTATTGTTCGCTTTTACGGCATTACGGTATAAATGATATGGGCTATTGTTCGCTTATATGGCATTACGCATAAATGACATGGGC
This sequence comes from Neoceratodus forsteri, assembly GCA_016271365.2. Taxonomy (NCBI): domain Eukaryota; kingdom Metazoa; phylum Chordata; order Ceratodontiformes; family Ceratodontidae; genus Neoceratodus; species Neoceratodus forsteri. The sequence goes on from CM028129.1 coordinate 8,830,461, forward strand.
TATTGTTCGTTTATACGGCATTACGGCATAAATGACATGGGCTATTGTTCGCTTTTACGCATTACGGCATAAATGATATGGGCTATTGTTCGCTTATACGGCATTACGGTATAAATGACATGGGCTATTGTTCGCTTATATGGCATTACGGTATAAATGACATGGGCTATTGTGCAGACTGTTTATGTGGCATTACGGTATAAAATGATATGGCTATTGTTCGCTTATATGGCATTACGTATAAATGATATGGGCTATTGTTCATTGATCACGGCATTACGGCATAAATGATATGGGCTATTGTTCGCTTATACGGCATTACGGCATAAATGATATGGGCTATTGTTCGTTTATACGGCATTACGGTATAAATGATATGGGCTATTGTTGCTTATACGCATTACGGTATAAATGACATGGGCTATTGTTCGCTTATACGGCATTACGTATAAATGACATGGGCTATTGTTCGCTTATACGGCATTACGTATAAATGATATGGGCTATTGTTCGCTTATACGGCATTACGCATAAATGATATGGGCTATTGTTCGCTTATACGGCATTACGCATAAATGATATGGGCTATTGTTCGTTTATACGGCATTACTGTGTAAATGACATGGGCTATTGTTCGTTTATATGGCATTACGGTATAAATGACATGGGCTATTGTGCAGAGAGCTGTTTATGTGGCATTACGGTATAAATGACATGGGCTATTGTTCGTTTATATGGCATTACGGTATAAATGACATGGGCTATTGTTCATTTATATGGCATTACGGTTTAAATGACTTGGGCTATTGTTCGTTTATATGGCATTACGGTATAAATTACATGGGCTATTGTTCGTTTATACGGCATTACGGCATAAATGACATGGGCTATTGTTCGTTTATACGGCATTACGGCATAAATGACATGGGCTATTGTTCGTTTATACGGCATTACGGCATAAATGACTATTGTTCGTTTATACGGCATTACGGTATAAATGACATGGGCTATTGTTCGTTTATACGGCATTACGGTATAAATGACATGGGCTATTGTTTGTTTATACGACATTATGGTATAAATGACATGGGCTATTGTTCATTTATATGGCATTACGGTATAAATGACATGGGCTATTGTTCAACAACTCAGGAACTGGATGCTGTTGTAGCGTCAGTAGGGACATGTTAGAGAATGATTTGTTGTGTATAAGAACAAGGCCGAAAATGCTTACATTACTTGGCAGTGGGGCACTGTTGCAAAGGCAGATAATTAAGGGTACTACATCAAACTCATTGTACATGTCTTTGAGGGGGAGGCATAGCAAAACCCAGACAAATTTGAAATATTTGGACATTCCTCTACTGTCTTTGCATGTTATGCATATTGTTGAAGCAGGAATGACAGAGCAAGTTAAAAGTGTGCTTCTTCATGCAATGCACTTGTGACTTCCAAAGCTGTGCTCCTGCTGGTTTAGCCAGCATTGCAAAGGTCGGCTTACCACAAGAGGAGAAAGTAATGCATTGTATTTCTTTATTTCATTTTTGCTGACAGAGGCAGTGTACTAGGCACATTCTGCCTATTTTTGGACACCACTCACAAGAGACGGATACACATGAATACCAACTGCCCTTCAACCACATGAAAGTGTCATAACAATAATGCTCTTATTATCACACCTTTTCTAGCACCTAATTGGCGTGCGATCATGGTTTCCCATGCTTGGCCACCCACACATTTACCATCACTTAATCTGACCACTGTCATTTTACCCCATGTCCTACATTTCTGTTTCCTACCACAAAACGTGCTTGCTGCGGCACATTATAATCACTTCCAGCCGCTACCGCAATGTGTAATCACTGCCTGCCTACACACACACTGCTGCAGGCTTACACCATATGACAGTGTTACAGTCTGAAAAGCTGTTGTAAACCTTTTTTTTTTACATTTTCTTCCCTCTACAACAACCTCTTCTTGATGCAAGTCATTTTATTAGCTGCCTCCCACTCCCACTTCCAATAATCTATCTGTGAGTTTTCTCTGACTATGAGAACTGCAGGATTGCTTCATATCATACACATACAGCACAACAATGGCAGAATGGGGAATGACACCAAAGTACAACATAATGAAACTGTTTGTCTAGGGAGTGGGCCCCACACGTTGCCAGGCCACAACATGCATTACCCATTTTTGCTGAACCACACCTGTTAACAACCCTACATGATGCCTCTGGGGGTGGCATGCACCCATGCAGTTCTGCTGAAAATGTTGCCACCACAAACCATAGTGAAAGGATGTACAGCGAACTGCAGGCATGAAGCACATCTACATGATGCCTCTGAAGCTAGCCATTATGTTTCTCTCATTAGAGGATTCACAGCAAGGCATGTATTGTGCGATCATAACACCCGCTGTGCAACAGATCTGAACGGCTAGAAAACAAATGTGGACTAGGTATGGGAACAACAGAATGGGAGGACAAATGAAGAACACTGCAAATTAAATATGCTAAGTATATAAGCAAGCTGAACAAAGGCAAGACACAAATGCAGACTATGTATGCGAAGAACAGAATGCAAGGATGACCGCAGAACACTGTAACCTTAACATGCTACGTAGACACAGCGTGCCACTCCTGATTGCAGCGGGCCTTTCCTTTGAGGTGAAAGCCACTGCAGCATCATCCGCAGCTCATCCATCCATTGGTGCAACTGGGACATGCCCACTACAGCAAGCAGTACATTGGGCAGGGCAGGCACACACCTCCAGGAGTCACACTTTCCCAAGATGTTTCTTGCGCATGCGCGAAAGCAAATATAAAAATGAAGCGCTAATGGCAATTGAAATGCTGGGGCACTGGCTCTCAAGTTTAATGATAATAGTCACACAATAATAACTCCCGGCTGCTCAACTGCTAAAATCCAGATAACAATTCACCCAAAATATATAGAAACATAGAAGTTGACGGCAGATAAGGACCGCAAGGCCCATCCAGTCTGCCCATTTCTTTTTCTACCTTATAAATGTGCCATCGGCCTTTGCTCTGTCAGTGGCCTATCTATTCATAGTCATTTGTATTGCTCCCTTATGCCTAACCCTTGCCTGTTTGAAGCCCTGCACTGTATTCATAGCCACCACTTCTTGTGGTAAGCCATTCCATGCATCCACCACCCTTTCTGTGAAAAAGAATTTCCTCACATTCCCCCTTAATCGGCCTCCCTCTAATCTCATGATGTGTCCTCTTGTCCTGCTATTTTTCTTATATTTAAACATGTTAGACTCTTTCACCTTGTCTATGCCCTTAAGGAATTTGAATGCCTTGATCATATCACCTCTCTCCCTCCTTTGCTCAAGGGTATACATATTGAGCTCTGTTAATCTGTCCTCATATGTCTTCTGATGCAGTCCCTGCACCATTTTGGTTGCCCTTCTTTGGACTGCCTCAATTTGGTTAATGTCCTTGTGAAGGTGTGGCCTCCAATACTGCATGCAGTACTCCAGATGGGGCCTAACCAGTGTCTTGTACAGAGGGATTATTACCTCCCTCTTATGACTTGTGATACCCCTACTAATACACTCTAACAACCCCCTAGCCTTACCTACTGCTTTAGAGGTCTGCTTGGATGATTTCAGGTCATCAGTGATGAAGTTCAAATATATGCTACATTACTAGCCCTACTCGCTTAAAAACCCTAACTAAGATAACTAAACAAATGAGTGAACAGCTAATAAAACTAACAATGTTTTCTATGTTGCTGCAGTGGCTACTAAGGCAGATCCATACTGGTCACCATCTTGCTTAAACTCTCTAAGAGTAAGATATGACAAAGTTGGGACACTTACAGAGAAAATTGAGGCATGTACTGCGGTAAAACGAGGTTGCCTTCTGGCTGCTACACGCTCTAATGTCTATATTGAAACTTTAGTGGAGGATATTTTAATGATTGATACCTTTGCTCCAAAAATTAATCAAATACCAGTTACGATTCCAATGTACGGAGGCAGTGCGATTCTCCTCGCTCAAACACTACTTGACCTGAAAAGGGCAATAATTTCAGTCAAGGACAGCCTGATGAAACGGAAACTATCTTTAAATACTAAGAAGACAGAGCTAGTAACATTTGGATCAAAAAATAAAACTTTAGAATCATAGAATATTAATGACCTACATACTGCAGAAGTTGATGAAGTTCAATATCTGGGAGTGGTATTTAGTAAAGAATTAAACTGGAAACCACACATCAAAAAAGATCAAAGAAAATGTGAACGTTGCTTGCTAGGAATTAACAGATTTGCAGACTTGTTTGCAAGACTCCTTCATAGCCTTGTATAGATGTTTTGACTCCAAAATCAGTGCAAAAGTGTTATATGGAGCGGAGGTAAGGGGCATGTATGCTAATATAAAATAATTTAAGTCAATATAAACTGTCTTCCTGGAAAATATTTTAGGAGCACCTTTATATACACTGAACAGTGCTGTCCGTGCAGAAAAAGGAACATTATCTGTAAAAGCAAACATTTTGAAAAGAGTGATCTGCTATCCATTAAAAAGGGTCAAAACCCTATTAAATAAGCCCTGTCATCTGGTCCTGGGATCCCAATGCCTGACACATTCATGTTCCCTCTACCGCGACACTGGATGGCTCCCCCTACATCTCAGGTTGCAATACCAAACTTGCCTACTGGCTAAAAAATCCACACTGGGGCTCTTGCCAGAGTCCACCTCCACCCTTTTTGAAACTACTCAACCCTCAATCAGCACCAGAAGTGCAACAAAAGGGGGACTTGAAGTTCCATTTAAGTGCACCTCCCTTGCCCAGAGATCCCTTTCATACCATGGACCCAAGTGGTTCAATGATCTAGCTCCAGCCCTACGTGAATGTAACAAGCTCAGCCAGTTCAGATCAGGGCTACGTACACACATAGCCAACAACTATGCATGCAACTGCACTATCTAGCCAAGATGCTATTTCAGTATCTGGTCCTGCACAACCTTAACTACCTACACCTTCCCCTCCCCCCAAGCCTCTTCTTACTCCCTTGCACCCCTGCCCTATGAGGTTCATCCCAATTTTCGCATCCCTTTACCCTTTCTCCCCCCCACCCTCCCACCACATTGTAATTGGGCACGGCTATTTCTGGCAGCTTCTACCTTCTTTCTCTTCTTCCCCTCCATCTCCCCCCACACCTCTCAATTGGACAAGGCTATTCATTGGCTGCTCCCACCTTGCTTCCTGACTCATTTTATCCCCTCCAGCTGCTAACATGCTGCCTGGTTCCCTCAGCCAGGTTGCCCTAGTACTTCTCAATGCTTTGGGCCATATCTCTCCTAGTGTGTTGATTGAGATATTGCTCTGGTGAACCTGTACTGTTATGCACAGGAATTGTAATCCTGTAATACTGTTCTGCTGTAAGAGCACTTGTTTATTTGCTGATTATTTTATGTTCACCTCTATGTACTGTTAAGCACAGGAATTGTAATCCTGTAATACTGTTCTGCTGTAGGAGCACTTATTTATTTGCTGATTATTTTATGTTCACCTGTATGTACTGTTAGGTGTTGCTGTGTACTGTTTGACTTTTGACTTGGAGCCTTTGTAAATGAGCCCTTGGCTCAAAGGTATTAATCCTAAACTGAAATAAATTAATAAATAAATAAAATCTTTAAAAAAACTTTTAGTGCACCAGAAAATAGTATATCAGCTAACTGTAGCTTAGATATGTTCAGCAACCTAAACAAGGAAACACAGTAGGTTTCATCGGTTTTAACAGAGCAAAGAAGACCTAAGTCCATAAAGCTTGCAATGTAGATTAACTATTTCCCCTGATTTTGTTAAGTATTAAGTACTTATCTAGTCTGTGCTTAAATTCCTCCCCACTGTTACTTGCCACCACCTTCACTGGTAGACTGTTCCAAACCTTCTGCACTCTTACAGAGAACCAGTATTTTCTTTTGTTAGACTGGTATCTCTCGACAGTTATTTGTAAGGGGTGTGATCTTGTATGGTACCTCTGCTCCCTGAATTCTAGGCCCAGCAGATCCCATAGGAACCCATCTGAAAGGGCTTTGAAGATCAAACACACGTTCCCCCTTAATCTATGGTACTCGAAGGAGTACATCCCTAACTCTGTCAACCTCTCTTCATATTCCCTATCCTTTACTTTACTTTACTAGTTTTGGTGCCATTCTCTGTACCCTTTCCAGTGCTCTAATTTCAGTTTTTCCTCCCAAGACCAGAACTAGGCACAATACTCCATATGGGGCCTTACCAGGAGCCATACAGTGGAACTATCACTTCACTGTCTCTGCTCGTAATATGTCCTTTAATCAATTTAGTATGAAGCTGGCTTATTTTACTACTTGGTTGCAATGTAACTTAAAGCTAAGGTCATTTGTTATTCTCACACCGAGGTCCCTTCCTTCTGTAACCTCCATCAAGGCAATGCCATTTAGTCTATACTTGTGCTTCAGGTTCTTGCTCCCCAAGTGCATCACAGGACATTTGTCAGTGTTAAATGTTAACTTGTAATTTGCTGCCCACTCCTCCATGTCACCCAGTGCTGACTGGAGTATATCTGCCTCCTTAACCTTGTTTACTGATAAGCCTGTCCTTGTATTGTCCTCAAATTGGGACTCCCATACTTTCACTTTGGCCATGATGGGGGATATGTAGATATTAATTAAACAGGGCCCCAGCACGGAACCCTGGGGGACTCCCACTTGTAACCTCTGACCAATCAGAGTATGACACCCTGATACACACCCTCTGTTTCCTGTTGGTCAGCCAGGAAGCTATCCATTTAGTGATGTTACTCTGTATACTGTGGTCAATTAAAGCATCGACAAGCTCCCCATCTGGGACTTTGTTGAACACCTTTGAAAAATCCAAAAATATAACATCCACAGAGTCCCCCCCCCCGTCCAGTGCTCTGCTGCCTCTACCATAAAACTTCAAGAGATTTGTCTGACAGGACCGTCCCTTTGTAAAGTCATGCTGTGTGTTATCAATATCCTCCTTTTGCTGCATAGAGAGTGTAATATAATCTTTTATGACCCCTTCCAAGACCTTCCCCAAAATGGCTGTCAAGCTGACAGGCCTATAATTCCCCACCTCCTGTTTTGAACCCTTCTTATATATGGGCACCATGTCTGCCTGTCTCCAAACTCCAAAACGTCCCCTTGGTCCAGGGATTTCTGGAATATTGCTGTAAGTGGGCTTGCTATTTCATATGCAAGCTCCCTGGTGACTCTGGGGTACAGTCCATCAGGCACTTGTGCTTGGTTCTGATCCAATTTAAGTAGTCTTTCCTGATGTTCTGATAATCTAATACCAGGCGGCTTTCACTAGATATGGGTAGACGGGCTTGGTTCCCAGATTTGCCATTAAATACAAATGTAAAAAAACTCATTACAGTGTTTGGCCATTTTCAGTGACTATTTTAAGTAGTCCAATGGATTTTATTCCTCCCCTTTTATTATTTATGTAAGAATAGTATGATTTGTAGTTGTCCTTCACTTTATTAGCCAGCCATAGCTTGTGACATTTTCTGGCCTGTACTATAGTTCTTTTTGCTACCCTAAGGGCTTTTCGATGTATGGCCCAACAGATCTGATGTCCACTTTTCTTGGCCATAGCATAGGCTTTTTTCTTTTAATTATGCATTTTTTTACTTTGGCTGTCATCCATGCTGGCGAGGTCCCAGATCTATTGCATTTCATCCTGCTTGGCACTTACCTCGTTACTAGGGTAGCAATTCTATTCTCAAATATAACCCACATCTGATCTAGTGTCTGGTGTCTAAAGTCATGATCCCATCCCCAAGTTGCCAGGTCTTTTCTCATACTGATGAAATCTGCTTTGTCATAGTTATTTATAATGGTATTCCTCCTAATATTGCCCTTGTCGCCTGTTATAAAAAAAACACCATGCTATGGTTGCTGGATCCTAGCGGTGCCAGTACTTTACACTCCTGTACAGTATTATTCATATTACAGAGAACCAAGTCCAATGTGTGTTCCCCTCTAGTGCTATCCTCCACATATTGTTCTAACCCAGCCAGGTTGAAAGTCTCCATGTAATGTAATCCAACAGCTGTACTAGTTCTATGGCTTTTCCCAGCCAATGCCCATCAGGTTAAAGTCCTCTAAGAGTATAAAGTTGTTGGCTGATGCTAGAGTATTTAGGCTGGCCAGAAGCACCATGTCCTCTGCAAGTGCATATGAGGGGATCTATACACTACACCAGTGTCAATTTGGGCTCCATGTAAGGGGGTGAGTTGGATCCAGATTAGCTCCAAGGACTCCAACTGGGTTGTATCTATTTGTTCTGAAGCAATCATGTCAGCTGCATAAGGAGCCACGCCACCATCCCTGGCCTCCACTCTGTCCCTACAGTACAAGGTAAACCCTGGGATCTGCTTATCCCATGAATCCTCACTGTCCCACCACATTTCTGTGATGGCACAGATCTGGCTATTATCCTCACATACTGTGTACGTGAGCTTATCAAATTTGTGTAGTATGCTCCTAGCAATCAGCAGTAAGCATTTCCATTGGGAAGTGTTCCTGGGTGTTATAGGTGGTCTGGTAGTGAATTGTCCCACAACTGAGGCTATTTCTCCCCCTTATATGAGGTTTAAATGCTTATCTAATTCCTGCCTAAGTTTGTGTGCCAGGATTCTTTTACTCTGTTTATTCCTATGCAATCCATCTAATGTAAATAAGTCTGTGTCCTGGAAGTTGTCCCCATGCAGAATAAAGGTATGCCCTTCCCTATAGCACCACCTTCTTAGCCAGCCATTGAGTTGTAGTGTGTCTCTATTTCGTGTTACACCTGCTCTTGGGACTGGAGTATTTCAGAGATTAGTATATCACATCCTTTCACCTTTAATACTTCCCCACTTGCTCAAAATCCTCTGAATGTCCACAGCATTCTTTTCCTAAGTCAGTTACCCCTACATGTACTACTGTAACAGGCCTCTGTATTTTCTGTTATACCATGGACATAAGTGAACAGCCAATCAAATCATAAGACTGGCAGTTTACCACCATTGTAAATCCTCTGATAACCCATGGCTGTTGATGAAACAATCCAATAAATCATCTGCAGCACAGGAATAAATACAATAAAAATAAAGAAAACAGCAACCTCTTTAATATTTGTATTTTATTATAGTAAAGAAAATGAACCTTGGTATAGTCACAATAAGCCACTAGGAGGGTGTGAGTTATCAAAGGATTTACCATGGCTGGCGAGGATTTACCTCCTTGGCTGCACCTCACGGGCAAACCACTGCAGCTGTGGTAAATCCCCTGATAACCCACACCCCCTCGTGGCTTATTGCTTAAATAGTCCTGGGAGGAGTTGTCTTATATTGCCTATTGCAACCCCCGGAAGAACGCTTACTGTGGTGTGTTCATTGTGGTTTCTACACAAAGCTTGATCTGTGTACCACAAGATAGAATCACCCACCACCAAGATGTCTCATAAGCCTGGATGTATAATATCCTCCCTTCCTTTTGTGTCTCCTTTTCACAGGTATCCCTATCCTCTGTGATGGTAGCTATGGCTATGGGCGTCTGCTGTTCCCTAAATTCATTGTTTGATTGATCAATGTCATCCTCAGCTAGGACTTGAAATCTATTATGTGTGCTTAGGATCCCTGAGCCTCCGATGTTCCTCCTACCCATTTTAATAGTTTTTGTACCATGCATCATGCCTCCATTTCATTCTCTTTGGCTGTACTTTCAGAATTGACCACCCTTTACTGTATAAATACCTCAGTCACACTTTGTTGCAATATCATTGCTCTAGAACATTAATGCCTTTTTGCAGCTGGACCCTCTGCTGCAATACAGTGATTTCATTCCTTAACACCTCAATCAAAACACGTTTGTCACAAACAAATTCCTCAACACGATACCCAGTTGCAAATATTTTGCAAGATTTACAACAATTCATTGCATCAGTATGCTCCCTTAATTGTATGTTGGTCATGCTTGCATGGATCCCACGGTAGTTACCTGATAATAAGACCGTGGCCCAGATCCCTAGCTGTCCCCAGATGACACGCATGTGTCTCTGCGCATGTCTCTGTGCAAAACACCGCGTGCCCACTCAGTTCACCCTGCTCACCGACTGGCTGGTTTTAGCCACGTATGTGACCTGGAAGTAATGCCGGGGTCGTGGAGCTCTAAACATTCCCCAAAAGCAAAAGAAGTGTACTAGTTTGTTCCTTAAAAGGGTCAAACCGCACAAAAACTTCTCATCTGGAGCCCCTGTGAGGTGATAATCACAGTTTTACAATACAGTGCAGCAATATTTAACACATAACTCTCCCCTTAGATCTGTAGTTCTTAGAACAAACTATAGGTCTCTTTCCCTGCAGACGCTCCACTGCACAGTGTCTCTGTGCTAAAAATGAAAACTCTCACAAGCACACTAAACATTTTAAAAGTTATGCTGGACTGTACACTGTTGTAGACTCACTAACTCAACAACAACGTTGGTTTGTAAAACTAAATCAGGAAATGAATAAAGCAGGGTTACCATATAACTCAATGTTAGATCCCCATATGCTAAATCAGGAAATGAATAAAGCAGGGTTACCATATAACTCAATGTTGGATCCCCATGTGCTAAATCAGAAAAAGAATAAAGCAGGGTTACCATATAACTCAATGTTGGATCCCCATGTGCTAGATCAGGAAAAGAATAAAGCAGGGTTACCATATAACTCAATGTTGGATCCCCATGTGCTAGATCAGGAAAAGAATAAAGCAGGGTTACCATATAACTCAATGTTGGATCCCCATGTGCTAAATCAGGAAATGAATAAAGCAGGGTTACCATATAACTCAATGTTGGATCCCCATGTGCTAAATCAGGAAAAGAATAAAGCAGGGTTACCATATAACTCAATGTTGGATCCCCATGTGCTAGATCAGGAAAAGAATAAAGCAGGGTTACCATATAACTCAATGTTGGATCCCCATGTGCTAGATCAGGAAAAGAATAAAGCAGGGTTACCATATAACTCAATGTTGGATCCCCATGTGCTAAATCAGGAAAAGAATAAAGCAGGGTTACCATATAACTCAATGTTGGATCCCATGTGCTAAATCAGGAAAAGAATAAAGCAGGGTTACCATATAACTCAATGTTGGATCCCATGTGCTAAATCAGGAAAAGAATAAAGCAGGGTTACCATATAACTCAATGTTGGATCCCCATGTGCTAAATCAGGAAAAGAATAAAGCAGGGTTACCATATAACTCAATGTTGGATCCCCATGTGCTAAATCAGGAAAAGAATAAAGCAGGGTTACCATATAACTCAATGTTGGATCCCCATGTGCTAAACCAGGAAAAGAATAAAGCAGGGTTACCATATAACTCAATGTTGGATCCCCATGTGCTAAATCAGGAAAAGAATAAAGCAGGGTTACCATATAACTCAATGTTGGATCCCCATGTGCTAAATCAGGAAAAGAATAAAGCAGGGTTACCATATAACCCAATGTTGGATCCCCATGTGCTAAATCAGGAAAAAGAATAAAGCAGGGTTACCATATAACTCAATGTTGGATCCCCATGTGCTAAACCAGGAAAAGAATAAAGCAGGGTTACCATATAACTCAATGTTGGATCCCCATGTGCTAAATCAGGAAAAGAATAAAGCAGGGTTGCCATATAACTCAATGTTGGATCCCCATGTGCTAAATCAGGAAAAGAATAAAGCAGGGTTACCATATAACTCAATGTTAAATCCCCATGTACTAAATCAGGAAAAGAATAAAGCAGGGTTACCATATAACTCAATGTTGGATCCCCATGTGCTAAATCAGGAAATGAATAAAGCAGGGTTACCGTGTAACTCAATGTTGGATCCCCATGTGCTAAATCAGGAAATGAATAAAGCAGGGTTACCATATAACTCAATGTTGGATCCCCATGTGGACCATGAAGCATTCACTGGAATAACTTTGCAGAGAATAACAGATATTGCCATGCAAGAAGGCCTGGGGAACCTTAGAGGGTCTTATAGAATAAGATACTGGGCACATAAAAGAACCATTTTGTGCTGAGGAGTATTTATTAAAATGTGAGAATATAAAACATAGAAAAGCACTTACAAAACTAAGATTCAAGTTTTTTTGGGAATATATAGAAACCAAATAATGTGCACTATATGGAAAATTCTGGCTTTTGAAATGAAACATTAAACTAAGTGTGATGCACCTGATATGGGAATATCCAAAATTGTTGGAAGAAGGAGAAACACTTTTGTATCCTGTATTCAATTTAGATACGGATTCAAAACTTAAAACACATGCAATATTTAATATGATAAAAAAAAACAGAGCATGATCATGTGCTTTGGCAAGTTATGCTGATAAGATAATGTGCGAGTTTCATTAGAATACTTTATAATCCCAGGACATGTTTTATCTAGAAGGATGTCGCTGGTTGTTCTTAACTATTGAATGTATAACTGTCACAAAGCTTAGAGTTTATAGGAGACATTCTTTTTTAAATACGCTGCTGGAGAGAAAAGAGAATAGAGTACAGAGAATAGCTTTTACTTAAACCACTTTTGTGATTAAATGTTGTGTTTTATATTGAATTGAACTTTGTCTATAACAAATGCTCACGTGGCCTTTGGATCTGTGCAATAAGACAATGTATTTATTTCTGTGTCAGCATCTGCTTCGTTTTAAAATATGTTGCATGCAACAACTTGGTTTAATACATACTTTCAATAAAAAACATATTGATTGATTGATACCCCAAATATTCAACATAGCCATTTCTTTACAACACCTCATGAATGTGACAGCTATCATTTTTCAACTCCTGCCCAAAATTTGTTTTTGTGTCCCAAAACGTGATTTCCCAGTCCTTGTGTGATATCACCTTTATGCCAGGAGTTGAACATTTTCTCTCCCCTTCTTTATGAGGCAGAGTTATAACAAGACTAAGTTAAAAATTTGGTATAAAAATATAACAAAAACATGAAACTTGGGTTTTAAATTGTGACACGTGGTGTGGGCGAAACTAGGCCAAGAACTTAATCTTGTGGTGAGTAGATTCAGGAAGCACTGTGAATCAAGAATTTGATTGGGGGTGGAGTTGAGAGAGGCTTAGTGCTTTCTAACAAAAGGAATTTCTTCAGGTCTTTGAATGGGACATACAAATAAAAATCTTTAAAAAAAAACAAATAAGCAACAAAAAAAAAACTTGTACTTTCTTGTTAAGGATAGCAGATAAAGCCTAGAAATAAGGAATAACCATGATGATGATAATAATAATAAATATAATAATAATAATACATTTTATTTCATATAGCACCTTTCAAAAAATCAAGACGCTTCATAATAAAATCAGCACACAATAATAAAATCAGAACACAATAATAAAATCAGCACAAAATTAATAAGTACATACAAACTGACAGGTCTTACTATGCTATGCCAGGGAAAGCCTGACACCACAGAAAGGTCATTAGTGCCTGTTTAAACCCCCCCACACTTGAGCACTCCTGAAGCCGATGGGGTAGAGAATTCCAGAGGGCAGGGGCCGCAAAGCTAAATGCATTGGCCCCAGAAGATTTTAAAGACACCCTCGGAATCTCTAGCAACCCCTCATCAGCTGAACAGAGCCGTTGCCCAGGCAGTAAGGGACAAGGACAAGAAGCTCTTTCAGGTAGTCAGGGACTAGTCCATGTAGGGCTTTGTAAGTCAGCAAGCCAACTTTAAAGGTGATCCGCCACTGAATTGGCAGCCAGTGCAGCTTGCGCAGCACAGGTGTAATATGAGAGGCATGAGACATCCCTGTCAACAAACGTGCTGCAGCATTCTGCACTAGCTGCAGATGGTGGATATCAACCCCTGGAAGCCCTAGTTATAGGGAGTTACAGTAATCAAGGCTCAAGGTCACAAAGGCATGGACAAGTGTAGGCAGGTCCCCGGACGGAACAAGCTGGTTGATTCTGGTGATGTTCCTGAGATGATAAAAGGAAGACTTGATGACCGCCAACACTTGAGGCTGTAAAGTCAACCTGTCATCAAGCATCACCCACAGGTCTTGAACCTGTTCAGAGGAATGGATCGGGTAGTACCCCAGAAAAAGTTCCGAGGGCTGACCCGCCCTTATCCCCCTCTATCCGTCGACCTGGGTCCACGACCATCACCTCAGTCTTTCCCATGTTCGACTTTAAGCAGCTTGAATTCATCCACTCCTGGATTTCACGAGGCAGTTGTTAAGTATTGAGAGAGCACTATTCTGATTAGGTGAGAAAGACAGGTAGAGCTGGGTATCATCAGCATAGCCCATACCATCTTACAATGTCTCCGAGGGGTAGCATATACACTGCAAGCAACATGTGGGACAGCACTGAGCCCTGAGGGACCTACATGACAGAGGGAGTAGGTCCGAGGAAAAAATCCTGGACACCACTCTCTGCATTCTGCCAGTGAGGAAGGATGTTAACTATTTAAGCACCGTACTTGACAGGCCACAAATGGATCTCAGGCACCCAAGCAGCATCCCATGGTCTACAGTGTCAAAGGCTGAAGAGAGGTCAAGCAGCACCAAGATAGAATGGTTGCTCTGATCTCTCGCCATCAGGAGATCATTAAGCACCCAAACCAGAGCAGTCTCAGTACAATGCCTCTTTTGAAAACCGGACTGGAGAGGTTCATAGATGTTACGGATGGTCAAGTGGTCCTCCAGCTGCATCATCTCTACTTTCTCAATAACCTTCCCTATAAAGGAGAGGTTTGAGATAGGTCTGTAGTTAGCCAGAGAGTCTGGGTCCAAAGAAGCCGTCTTCAGGATGGGTGTTACTACCGCCTCCTTCAGGGAGCTAGGAAACTCACCTGAATCAAAGGAGCTCCAGACTATCTGAACCAGTACTGGACTGATAATATCACAACAATCCATAATCAGGGTAGTTGGACCCAGAGCCAAACTACAGCATGTAGGGTGCATACTCTGGACAATCCACATAACATCCGCAAAATCCGGCAGGTCAGAGTTACACCAGGAAACATGAGATGACGTATCCAAGCACCGATCATCAGCATCCCCCACAGAATGAGTCAAGAGGATCCCTGACCTGATGTCGGCCACCTTATTCACAAAGAATCGAGCAAGCTCATCACACTTTATTTACGAAAAAGCTCTTCAGAACTGCAGACAAGCTGGGTTGCACAGCCTATCCACAGTTTGGAAAAGCTTGAGCTGGTAGATTCTGAGAGACAGTGATCTCCCCGGACAGAAATTCTGCCTTTTTACCGGAGATTGCTGATTGGTAGGTCCTGTAATGCTTCACCAATCTAAGGTGGTTGACCTCGAGGGCAGTTTTCTGCCAGTGTCACTCTAGCCTTCGTCCTAGCCACTGCAGCTCCCTCAAGGATCCATCAAACCAAGGAGCCTGAGGGCGAAGGGGGAAAGGACGAACACAGATAGGAGCAAGTGAGTCCAGAGCTGTAGAAATGGCCTTATTATAGGCCATGACCAAAACTTCTGGATTCAAGCTGGTCATAGGGAACTCCGAGAGGTCAGTCACTGCCGCTAGGCCTTCAGGGGACAGATCCCATAGAGAGCGGTAACTGACTATCTCCACAGGGGCAGGCCTATGTGGGGGGCGCAAAAAAGTTGAACCTCATGGTGTAATGATCAGACCAACCAACAGGTTCCACCACCACATTGGATGCTTCACTCCCCAGTAAGAAGACCAAATCAAGAGAGAGACCGTATATATGGGTAGCAGAGGTAACAATCTGTGTGAAGCCCAGTGAAGTCATCAGCTGAAGGAAGTGTTGTCCAAATTGCGAGAGTTCGTCATCAACCCAGGCGTTAAAGTTACCCAGAACCATCAGTCTGGGTGACTCAAACACCATGTTCACGACTAAGTGCACTACTTCCTGCAGGAATCGCTGCTCATCACCAGGTGGATGGTAGACGAAAGCTATCCTGCAGCCTACACCTGCTACCACAGTACACTCAAAAGATTTGGCCTCCTCAACTGGTACACTCGAGAGGCCCAACTCAGTCTTGAAACAGACTAACAGCCCCCCCCGTAATCCAATCTCAGGCGGTGTATCACCGAGAACCCAGCCAGAACTGCAGCCTCCAAAATGGGGCCCGCGTTTTCATCCAGCCAGGTCTCGGTGATGCAAGCAAGATCAGATGTTTCACTAAGATCAGCAATAATTATGGTCTTATTCTTAACAGATCTGGCATTGCACAACACCGCTCGAGTTGGATGGGTTTCCAAGGCTGCCCCGGTTACTTGCCCACCAAAAGAGGTGGTGCCCTTGGGTATGGGGACTAGACATGAGGAACCACATTCCAGGCACCATTTTGCCCAGGGCGTCTTCTAGGCTTACCTACCCTGATACGATGGATCCGCTCATTCACCTCTGATGTCCACGCCCCCTGCCCCCACCACCCCTCCTGCGAGCAATACCCAGTGCTTGACAGCACTGGTAGGTTAACAACATCAAAGGTAGGGGGAGAAAGAGTGAAGGGCACAGAGGACAGGGGACAAATAGCCCACAATTGGGGAGGAAGGCCTACACATTTCACAGACGGACCAAAATCAAATACACAGGGGACAGGCCTTAGGCATAAGGAAACCTCAAAAAATAATAAAAACCCACCCCCCAAAAAAACATACAAAACATTATTACCCCCAAAAGAAATAAAACAATGATATATTAAACATATAAAAACAACTCCTCACAGTACATGGAAAATTCAATAAGTATTTAGTTCATAAAAAAAAGTACAGAGAACAAGAAAGAAAAAAAAGATGGAAGTTGTGCAATGCAGTGGCTGTTGGGCAGCAGTTTTCAGGGAGACCTTCTGAAGACTGCAGTGCTGCCCTATCTGCAGGCACCTCTCTGGGCTGAGGGAGGAGTTTTCCAGACTCAAGGCCGAGTTGATTTGGGTTAGGAGGATCAACTCCCCCTCTCAGGGACCACCAAGTCAACCTCCACTTCCTCAGAGGGTGCCAGGAAGGAGGAGCAGATGGACAACGGTGGGCTCCTGAAGGGTTAGGGTGATGGAGCAAAGGCACATAACAAATCCCATACCACTACAGAACTCATTTGCTACACTGGCAGAGTGGGACTGCCCCAAAGTGGACCTGTCTGGGATGGATACAGAATCCTCCAGGGTGGAGACAACAAGGGGGTAGCAGAGAACCCCAGAGGAAGAGGAGGAGGAAGCAACTCCTGGTGGGTGACTCCATAGTCTGGGGAGTGGATTTGTGTACAGGTACTAGGGTGGAGAGGAGATTAAGTGCCTGCAGGAGGCACAGCTTAGTGATAGAGAGCAGATCCAGAGGATCACTAGGGCAGCAGCAAAGAGGGGGTGCTGGATGTCATTGTCCATCTGGGGACACATGACCTGGCTAGGGACAAGGCAGGGATTGGGGGAGTGCAGGGGGAGTTCAGGGAGCTTGGAAGAGGCCTTGAGCAGGTAGCAAACTCCATGACCTTCTTGTAGGTGCTGCCTGTCAGTGGCAAGGGTGAGGCCAGGAACCTCTACAGCCGGGACCTCAACACCTGGTTGAGGAACTAGTGCAGAGAGAAGGGATTCAGCTTCATTGGGCACTGGGAACCCATCTGGAGGGATGTGAGCCTGTACAAGGGTGATGGCCTATATCCATCCAGGGATAGGACCACTGTCTTTAGTGAGAAGTTTAAATGTTTCATTGTCAAGCATTTAAACTACCCAAGGGTGGTGGGAGAAGGAAGCAGGGAGAATCAAACTGCCACCCACACAGGTTATTGTAGTCAGCGGAGGAGGACCCTAAGTTTGGGAACTCTCCAATGGTATCTAAACTGGGAAAGGGAAGATTGGCAAAGAAGAGAAGAAAGAGGACTGAAGGCAGGAGGGGTAATAAGGAAAGGTGTGAGGATAAAAGGGGAGATAACTTGAGGGGAAAAAAATAAACTATGGAAGGTCTAGTGTATGAACGCGTGCAGCCTGGGAAATAGAATCCCAGATCTGGTGGTATTAACGGCAGAGGCTGACCAGGACATTGTCGCTATTACTGAGACATGGTACCATGGGAACCATGACTGGGGCGTAGCGCTACCAGGTTATACTGTATTCAGAAAAGACAAGGAGAGTAAAAAGGGAGCAAGAGTAAATAAGTAAGTAAGTCAGTAACAGTTATTTGTTCAGCACCTAATCCCAGGGGCTCTGGGTGCTGTACATAAAGGTGCAATGACAAAATGCAACATTTCAGTCAACACAATAAGTTAGGATAGAGTCAGTTATAATAAAACATAATTAATAAACTAAAACTCTAAGACTCCGATATATAAAATATTAATTAGACTTAAAGATTAAAAGCTTGCTTGAACAGGTGAGTCTTGAGTGCATGCTTAAAACTCTCCACAGAATGTGCTTCCCTTAATGGCTGTGATAATGCGTTCCATAGGACTGGCCCAGTGACCTCAAAACCACAGTCACTGGATATTTTAAGCCGAGCCCTATGAACCACGAGGAAGCCCTTGTGGAAAAGCAGGTGAGCGTACTGGGAGGGCTGGCGTCAGACGGTCAGACATATAACCAGGACCCAATCTGTATATGGTCTTATAGGTGAGCAAGCCCACCTTTAAGGCAATTCTCCACCTGACCAGCAGCCAGTGCAGTTTGTGCAAAACTGGAGTTATAGGAACAGACCTGGGAGGGCCTGTCAATAATCTGGCTGCAGCATTCTGCACCAGCTGCAGCCAGAGCAGATTACCCCCACTGACCACGAAGTATAGGGCATTACAATAATCAAGTCTGGATGTAACATAAGCAAGTACCAGTGCGGGTAGGTCATCAGGCATTATTAAGGGCTTAATCCGGGTGACATTCCTCAGACAGTAGAAACTATTTCGGACAACAGCAGACACCTGGGCCTCCAGCATCAATCCATCGTCGAGAATGATGCCCAGATTTCGCATCTTATTGGACTCCACCAATGAGGTGGTACCCAGAAACAATCCTGTCCTGTTCCAGTGATGACCATATCCTGTCAACGACCTGGCTCAATCATTAGCATCTCCATCTTCAGGTTGAGCCTCAGCCAGTTAGAGTTTATCCAGTTCTGGATCTTGGATAAGCATTTATTTAGCACATCCACAGCATTCAATGTTCCAGGGGCAAAGGACATATACTGCTGAATATCATCTGCATAGCACTGAAAACCCAAGCCTTAACACCTAATGATGTCACCCAGGGGTAGCATGTGCACCACAAACAACATGGTCGACAATCTCAGACACTGAGGAATTCCACAGGGCAGGAGCCACGGGAGTGATGACAAACTTCCCATCACTACCCGTTGCATCCTACCTGTCAAGAAGGACTCAAAACTGCTGATGACTTTGCCGGTGAGTCCACAGAGCCCCCTAAGGTGATCAAGCAGCACCACATGGTCTACAGCATCAAAAAGCTGAGGAGAGATCTCAGGAGAATAAGAATTGAGCATTCATCTCTATCCCTTGCCTTGAAGAGATCATTTTGCACCCTAACCCTGTTTCAATACTATCCTTCCTCCTAAATCCTGATTGGAGTGGCTCATAGATGTCAAAGGTCACCAGGAGTGCCTCGAGCTGTGAAGCCACCACTTTCTCCACAACTTTCTCCAAGAATTGAAGATTGGAGGTAGGCCAAAAATTCACCAAGATGTCCGGGTCGATCGATGGTTTCTTCAAAAGGGGTCTCACCAATGCCTCTACGTAGCTCTCTGTGTCAGAGAGGGCATAAAAGCAATTGAGGTACAGGGATTACTAGGGGAGGGTGGAGGCCCTCTGGGTCACCCTAGAGTCAGACAAAGGCTCCACTATTCATATGGTTGTGATCTACAGACCTTCAGCACAAGAGGAAGAGTTGAACAAGGTTCTAGTGGAAGCCATCCATAAGATGGTGACTAAAGGAGAAGTGCTGCTGATAGGTGACTTCAGTCTGCCAGATGATGATTGGCACATCCCAGCAGCAGGCTCAGCTAGGAGCAGGGACATACTGGACTCCCTGCAAGGGGCATACCTCAGACAGCTAGTACAGTATGAAAGTCCATCAGTGAGGGTGCGATTTTGGACCAAGTACTCCCCAATGGGGACAGAATTGCAGATTTCATGGTGGGTGGACACCTGGATCCAGTGATCATCACTTGGTGTGGTTCAATATGAGTAGAGCAGCACAGTCAAGCCACATGAAAGTGAGGGTCCTAGACTTCCGGAGGGCAGACTTTGCAAAGATGAGAATATGTCTCAGGAAAGCACTAACAGGGAAGGAGGCCAAGGAGGGAGTTGAGAAACAGTGGACCCATCTAAAAGGAGCCATAGTGGAAGCAACAAACCTTTGCTTTAAGCAAATAAACCAAGGAAGAGAAAAAGAAAACCACTATGGTTCTCAAAGGAAATGGCCAGGAAGGTAAGAGAAAAAGTTGGCTTTTAGGAAGTGCAAGGAGACACAGAATGTAAAGGAATATGTAGTATATCTGGATAAGCAGAGGGAGGCAGGGAATGCAGTAAGGATAGCAAAGGGAGGGAAAAATAGCCAAGACAGTAAAGAAAGGGGACAAGACATTTCATAGGTATGTTACTGAAAGGAGAAAGACAAGGGATGGGATTGTAAGGCTTAAGTGGGAAGAAGGGGAGTATGTGGAGGGGGACTTGGAAAAAGCAACAATCCTAAACAAGTTTTTTTGTTCAGTATTCACAGAAAAGAGAAGGTGAGGGACCTCAATTAAGTGGGAGAAGCAACAAGGGGAGGAAGGTAGACACCAGTTCATTTACTGGGAGAAAGTTCTAAAGGAACTCGCTAGGCTGAAAGTGGTCAAGGCAAGGGGACCAGACGGATTCATCCTAGAATATTATAGGAACTTGCTAGCAGTTCCACTGGCAGCTCTGTTCAATGAATCACTGGAAACATGAGTGGTTCCAGAGGAATAGGGGAGAGCACATGTAGACCCTCTACACAAGAGTAGGATCAGGGAGGAGGCTGCAAACTATAGACCAGTCAGCCCGACCTCAGTGGTGGGGAAAATAATGGAATCACTGCTAAAAGAAAGGATTGTGGAACATCTTGAATCCAGTGGTGCACAGGACCCGAGGCAGCATGGATTCACAGTGGGAAGATGATGTCAAACAAATCTGATAGATTTCTTTGACTGGTTGACCAGGGAAGTAGATCTGGGGGGAGTGGTGGATGTGGTGTACCTGGATTTCAGCAAGGCTTTTGACACTGTTCCACATAAGAGGACTGTAAACAAGCTGGGCAGCCTGGGAATCGGTCCCAAGGTGGCAAGCTGGGTTAGGAAGTGGTTGAGGGATAGAATACAGACAGTAGTGGTAAATGGAGCTCATTCTGAGGAAAGGAGGGTGACCAGTGGGGTGTTACAGGGATCAGCTCTGGGGTCAGTCCTATTCAGTGTCTTCATCAGTGACATTGCAGAGGGGCTGGAAGGAATGCCTCTTTGTAGATGACACTAAGATCTGCAACAGGGTAGACACTCTGGGAGGGGTAGAAAAAATGAGGAGGGACCTAGGAAAACTAGAGAAATTGTCAAGAGTGTGGCAACTAAGATTCAATTCCAAAAAACTGCAACATAATTATTTGGGGCACAGGAACCCAGGGGAGACTTACAGGATGGATGGAGGGAGAGATACTGATGGCAACCAAACAAGAATGGGATCAGTGGGCAATCATATCAGATGACCTAAAGGCATCCAAGCAATGTACTAAGGCTGCGGGGAGTGCCAGTGGGGTACTGGGGTGCATGGGAAGAGGTATCACCAGCAGAAGGAAGGAAGTGGTGATGCCTCAGTACAAATCATTAGTGAGACCTCATCTGGAGTACTGTGTCCAGTTCTGGAGGTCGCCTCTCTATAAAGACACACACAGGGCAGAGGTAATTCAGAGAAAGGCAACAAAAATGGTGCAAGGCCTGTACCAGAAATCATATGAGGAGAGATTGGAGGACCTCAATATGTACCCTGGAGGAGAGGAGAGAGAGAGATGTAATAGAGACCTTCAGGTATCTCAAGGCCATAAATAAGGTTCAGGAGAGTAGCATCTTCTAAAATAAGAGATGTTCTAGAACAAGGGGTCATGACATGAGGCTGGAATGGGGGTAGGCTAAGGGGCAACGTGAGGAAATATTTCTTCACAGAAAGGGCAGTAGATGCATGCAACAGCCTCCCAGTGGAGGTGGTGGGGGCAAATTTGGTAGGGGAATTCAAGAATGCATTGGATAGGCATAAAGGAACCCTACTGATAGGTAAGAGATCAAAGCCAGAGATCAAGTAGTGTCTGTGGTTTCTGTAGCTGGCAGAGAAAAGGAACAGACTAGCTGGGCCTGGTGGGCCTTATCTGCTGCCAACTTCTATGTTTCTGTGTAAAACCAATTTTCAATATTTTTACCCCAAATTCCTTGGCTGTAGCCCTATCAGCTCCGGACAGAGTTTCTTCACTTCAGAAAAGGCTTTGTGCATTTCCCTTCCCTTGCTTGTATTTAGCCACTTTACTGCTCCAAATATTACGCAGACTCTGCCATAACTAGTTATGTTTCCATTCGTTAATGAATCTGCTTTATGTCTTTAGTGTTTTAAAGTTGCTGCTCTTGAACATGTTCCCTGTAATCTTCATCCCGTTTAATGATTCACATGGATTTCTAAATTCAGTTTGTCTTTCTGTTTCAGATTTGATATTCATACATATGACATGGCCCTGGCAATGATACTTGTAATTGAGGAGACAAACAGAAGCCCACTGAAAGTACCAAATATCACCTTAGGGTTTGAAATTTATGACTCATGTGCTAACATATTCAGAGCCCTTGAAAGTACGTTCTGGTTTCTGTCTGGGAGGAACAAACCAGTTCCCAATTACAACTGTTGCACCACAACTTCTGCAGCTGCCATGATTGCAGAATGGTTATCCAGAAATTCGATAGCTATTGCTAGATTAATGGGACTCCACAGATTCCCACAGGTAACAGGACTGGTGTGATCATGTACTGGATTTCATGTAACTGTTTTTTTGTCACTAAAGAATACAACAATGCCATTGGTTCTTGTTAGGCATGAGGTGGAGCCGAGTGCCTTTAAACACCTAGAGAAGTGCTCATATTCCACCAGTGACTGCAACCCAGTCATGTGTTATTGTGCTTATAAAATTGGTTCCTCTGAAAACTATTACATTTTATCAGTAAGTTTATATTTAAAAATAATAAAAATATTGGTGTGTCAAGGTACAGACTGGTGTCTGACCAATTTTAAATAGACGTGTTGTTTAATACTTCACCATTCTTTCCATGTCTCTAGGGTACAGGCTTCCTAATGTAATTAATCTCTTGTGTTCACTAAATGCTGGTCTATAGGTTATGGACCTGGTCCACATGAGGGTTGGGATTTCCATGAAACAAGCATATTCCAGCCACACCTGTACAGACACATCAGCAGACAACATCCTCAACCCCTCCTATCATGCTGTACTGCTGTGGAGAGGAGTATGAGGGCAGGGGGCAAGGGGCAGTGAGGGCTGGCACAGACTACTGAATGCTTGTCTGTAGAGTATAGACCTCATGATTTGCTCGAATCAAGCATATTCCAGCTCCAGCTGTTCACACCCTGATGCCCATCATCAGCTGACAGCACCCTGACCCCCGCCTGCCATGCTCTGTTGGTGTGGAAAGGAGCATAAAGGCAGGGGGCAGTGGAGGGGCTGGCCTAGACTACTGGCATCCAATCAGATAACCATACTGGGCAGTGGAGGGGCTGGCCTAGACTACTGGCATCCAATCAGATACCCATGCTGGGTGGCCAGTTGTTCCCTGCATCTGCAGGGTACAGAGGCTGACAAGATATGACAGTCCACCAAGAAGTACCATACCCTCTCCATAATGTGCAGATATGTAAAAAGCACTGTGGCCTGCACTTCTTCCAGCCCGCTGTGGAGGATCTTAGGGCCCAGGACATGGAGTTATGGTAGTGCACCATGGACAGCCACATCCCCTCTAGGGTTTGCCCATGCTGGTGTGCGTGAGATATATTTTATTTACTGAATTTTGGTAACCAGGTGGGCCCACTGAGGCAAGACAGTCCCGTTTTCAGGGGCAACCTGGGAAGTGCAGTACACTGGCAGTGCAAAACATTGATAACAAGGTTGGTACAGGGATTGAGTACAAACACGGCTACAGAGAACAACTATTACAGTTAAACCAATAGGAAGGAAACCATTGAAAACCAAAACATTTTACACTGTTAACTAACATTATTTTATATACTTTTTGAATAAGGCACATTACAAGACAGAGCAGAGTTGTGCAAGAAAACACGCATGGTAAGGTTGACTGAATCAGGAGTCATCGAAAAAAGGAGCAAGGTGTGGCAGCAAGGTGGGGTAACAATGAGCACTGAAAAAGCCTGAGAGGGGTACAGACCAGCATAGCAGGAGGCAGCATGTTCCCAACAGGACACAGCACCTACATGAGGGTGCAACCACAATGTTGCCCATCACAATCGCGGCTTGACATTGCACTGCCTGAACATACAGCACCCAAGAACAACCAGCAGAAAACTTGAGTTTTGTAGGGGGGCTTCGCTCTCAGCACCTGCCAATGCAGGGGGCTTTATACCCCCTGAAATTAAATATAACTAACTTGGGAAAAGGCATGCCATGAAGGGCAGGAGAATGGTGTGGACACCGAAAACAGTCTGAGTGTGGGATGCTGTGTAATCCAGCACATTCCTGTCACTCACGACTTTGTTTTGGTGCCCTCATGGCAGTGCCCAAATCACGGGTGCCCTCATAATGCCACACCCCTCTCTAGCTAGCACAGATATTTAAAATAGACTTGGCAGTACTGCTCCCAGCCCACTTTGGGGATTTTAATGTAGATAGTTTAGTTAGTTTTTGCTGACCGGGAATGGAAGAATAGTAAATTCTTTTATCTGCAGCCTTGTCTTGGGGAGGAGGGAATACAGGGAAACCGACTGACATTTAGCCAGATTAAGCTGTTGTTGGTATTGTTAGCAAATGAGGTAAAAGTTGGACCGGACACTGGGGAAATTCCCTTAATCTTGCAGTAGGAGGTGCTGCTGCACTGCTCTTCGCAATGGCAGAGTGGGCGTCTGTTTCAGCGGCGGCTGCACAATGACATGGACTGTAGGAACATTTGCCTTTACTGGGCTCTGTTTTGCATGAGGATGCCAACGGAATATCCAAACTGAACCTCACGGATTTACCACCTGCTTCTAAGGAGCGGACACCGGACCCATTACTACAGGTGGATTTGCAACTCCAGAATGCATTGCACACTAAACAAACAGACCTGATGGGACTTCTGGCACAAGAAGAGGACTTCATCTGTGGGAGAAGGAACGTTTATTTCAACAGCAAGGTCCGACACCACTGCTCTCCTGCAGCTTCGCCGGAGGTTTTCATTTGCTGGTTGCCTTGAACTGTGCTGCCCTGATAAACAGTACTCAGAAGGCACATGGGGTGCCACCTCAAGAGGGCTAACTGGACATGCAGTCTCCTTCTCCTGAGTTCCACACTGGAGTTCTGGCCGCTACTACCACAAATACAGAAACTTGCACACTGCTGCCAAAGATCTCATAGATACATAGATACATAAACAGTGTCGGCAGATAAGGGCCTATGGCCCACCCAGTCTGCCCATTTGAGCTTGTAAGTTCAGTTTGTTTTCCTAGAAGTCTGTTGCCCCTTACCCCTGACCTCCAGAATTCCTTTATGTCTATCCCATGCATTCTTAAATCCCGTGATTGTTTCAGCCCCCACCACTTCCTCTTGCAGGGTGTTCCACTTGTCCACCACCCGTTCTGTGAAGAAATTCTTTCTCATGTTTCCTCTGAATCTTCCTCCTCCAACTTCATCCCATGCCCTCTAGTCCTGGAACATCTTTTTCGATTAAAATAGTGTTTTCCTGCACCCTGTTCCTCCCTGTAAGATACTTGTATGTCTCTCATCATATCCCTCTCTCCTCCTCTCCTCCAGGGAGTACATGTTCAGTTCCTTCAACCTGTCTTCATAGGACTTGTGATGCAATCCATGCACCATCTTTGTTGCCCTCCTCTGAACCTTCTCTACCCTGTCTATGTCCTTACGTAGGTATGGTCTCCAGAACTGTACAATGTACTCCAGGTGGGCCTCACTAGTGTCTTGTATAGTGGAATTATGACCTCCCTTTTCCTGCCGGTGATGCCCCTGCCTATACATCCCAGCATCCTATTTGCTTTACCTGCTGCCTTGTCACACTGTTTCCCTACCTTGAGGTCATCAGAGATGATAACCCCAAGATCCCTTTCCTGCTTGCTGCATGCTATATCCTCACCCCCCAACTGATATATTGTGCCAGGGTATAAGGAGGTTAAGTGACTTGCTCAGGGTCACACAGTATGCAGGTGGAAGCTGTGGGATTCAAAGCTAGGTCTGGTCTGCTGGATAAAATGTGATAGTAAGAGAAGCACACATTTTGTTTCTTCACAACACCACCTACTCTTTCATCAGATGGAAATCAAATATTGGCCCGTGTGGGGATCGAACCCATGACCTTGGCATTATTAGCACCACGCTCTAACCAACTGAGCTAACTGGCCAGTTATATCTCAGTTGCAGCTCCTACTCTCAGCTTTCATGTCCTCCTGTTTTGCCTACAAATAAGGTGTGTCTGGTTGCTCCAGCATCTTTCATGCACTCTCCCATAGTGACTGCCAAGTTGGGAATTTTCCCCCGTCCTCCCACCCTGCTACCATCATGGTGATGCCTTGTCCTTGCTTCCCCACCACAGGTTGTTCTCCCATGAGGGCCCTAGTGGATGCTGGATGGTCGAGAGACACTATCGGCAAATGGCATTCTTCATTGTCAGTGTCAGTGGCTCAGCAGGTAGCACACTCGCCTCTGAGGCCTGGAGATCAGAGGACTGTGGGTTCAGTTCCCACATCTGGCACATGGGTTAATATCCCAGTACTGACACTGTAATGCAGCATGAAAGGGGTGCTGCATTTCTGAGGTGCCGTCTTTCGAATGAGACGTTAAACCGAGGTCCCATCTGCCTGGATTGGTGGTAGTTCAGGTGGATGTTAAAGATCCCATGGCACTTATCGAAAAGAGTAGGGGAATTTCCCCGGTGTCCTGGCCAAATTTCCCTCATTCACTAAAAATACCACCAACAGTTTAATCTGGTTCAAGGTCAGTTGGCATTCATCTGTATCCCCCTCCCCTGGGTCGTGCCTGAAAATAGGCAGATTTGTCTAGTGCACTTACCCGGTCAACAAAAGCAAAATAAATAAATCCCTGAGGGAAACAATGGCTCTTGAGTTTTCACTAGACTTGTTCTCTTCTGTCGATACTTTGAGTGGGTCCACAAGTCTAACAGGATCAGGTGGGGACTTCCCTTCTATTTTGTCCAATCTACAGACTCCCGAATTACATTCTCCCATAGTTCAGGCTGCACCCCCCCCCTTGCAGAGACTGCTCGCTCGTATTGTTTTGCTCAAAACAATGGCCATGCCCAGTAAATCTGCACAGCCCTGGAGGTCAACATGCCTTTGGACTAACCGATGCTTCCTACGACCCAACAGGATCCCGCCATAGACTATCATGTTCCAGAGGCTCTCATTCTGATACAAGATTGACTTCGTCTAAGGTTGTTTGCGTAGAGCTCACAGACCCTGCCCAGGATAGCCCACTGCCAGAGTTCGCTAATACAGCCCTTCCTCAATCTGCTGAGCAAAGCTGGGCATGCTTCAGACAGAAGGATGTCTTCCCAAAGGAACCAGTCCTGGCACAATGCAGAAATACTGTATGACTGCCCTATAAAGGGGGCTTGGACCAACCCCCAGACTGGACTTACATTGGTTGTTTTCTGCTTAAAGAATTCTTTCTGGTCATCACCCAATGGACTGTATGCTCTTCTCCACTCACTGACGGATGGGTACTTTTACCTCAGCTTTTGCATTCCTGTCTTTTTGGATATGTTTTAGACCCGATATAACTCAATCAAATCCACTCTGCTTTGGTTACCATTTCAAGCTATCCCCTGACCAAACCAGTGGTATGGAACTTAACAGTGTTGCTTAAGAATGAGTGGGTGAGTATGCAGGACATACGTTACTGGCTGTCACAATGCTGTTACATCCTGGGGGACCGAGAGCCCATTCTCGATGAGGAGGGTTTTTGGACTGGTCATTTGCATTTTGGGGTAAAACTAACTCACTCGGCCTCAGGACTACAGCACATCCCCAGCGTCTTCTACCTGGGCAGAGACAGGGCTCAATGTTTTTATCCAGGGCAGCCCAAGACTTGCTTCCGGTGTGGCGTGGATACCCACTTTAGTAATGCGTCTGACATACTACATTGCACCTTATGTCTGGGATCATGGTGTAATAATCACTACCCTTAAGGCAACGATGCATTAGCTTTAGTATGACAGGAGCCGCACTTTGCTCCTGGAACATCATGCTGACACCTAAAGGTCCTGTTGTATGGATGATCCCCATGAAAGCTGTAAACAGAGGGTGAGGAGGAGGACAATTTTATAGATCCAGAATTAAGATGGCAGAACAGTCCAAGATAAATTGATTATTATATCCTTGGTTCATCCCATTTATTCACTATGTTTGGCTTACTCCATACCGCAAAAGCTCCGTACACATTTTTTTCCAGCTGTTCCAGTTCCTGAGATCCTACAACCAGCCTTGGCTACTTTGACAAGCCCTGTTACTCTTCCTGAAGTCATCCTTGTTATTTCTAGGTTGCATGCCGATAGGCACCTGGACCAGATGGTCTTACTGCAAAATTTTATAAGACCTTCAAATACCAACTTGCAGACATTCTGACTGTGTTCTTTAATAGTATATTACAGGATGACATGCCATCAGAGGCATTTACGGAAGCAACTCAGATTTTTCTACATAAAAAGGGCCCAGAACAAGACCTTAATAATTGGAAACCTTTGGGCCTCCTGAATACGAACTTGAAAGTCTTGATGACTATCTTGACAAGTTGACTGGCTAAGGTATCAATGACAGTCCTCTCCCTGTTGCAGATGTGTGCTGTCCCTGGATTGCACAGTGCTGACAACCTGATCCTCCTATGGGAAATAATTTCTGACAGTCATGACAAGCTGGATAACACATTGCTGACAACCTGATCCTCCTATGGGAAATCATTTCTGCTGGTCATGCTGAGCAGGCACTTGGTTATGTCTTGTCATTGGACCACGAGAAGGCCTTTGGATCAGAAGGTCGTGGGTTCTCATCCCACACTGGGATTGGACTCATACCTAAACACTGGCACCTGAGTGCAGTACTGGGGGGGTGCTGTACTGTTGGGGTGAGCTGTCCTTCAGATGAGACATTAAACAGAGGTCCCTTCTACCCATCCTGGTGCTGTCATGATGGGTGCCCAGGTGGAAGCAGAAGAACCCAAGGCATTCTTTGCAAAGAGTAGGGGACATTCCCAGTGTCTGGGCCAATATTCCCCTTTCCATAAAACTGGTTCATGCAATTGTCCAGGCTGAGTGTGGGTGTTGATGTGCAGTATGGTCACCATTACACATTCAGTCACTTCACTACTTGTCTAGCATTCCTTGTAAAGCGTACATTGTGTATGAAAAGCATCAAATATGTGCTGATTATTCTTCTTTCCTCTTCTTCTTTGATAAGGTGTCTCATCAGTATTTATTCACAGTCCATGAACACTACAGTATCCCAGCAGTGTTTTGTGCCTGGCTCCATGCCATATATTCGGTGGCATCCATTGTGCCACAAGTCAATGGGCATGTAGGTGTTAGAGTGCACCGGTGTCATGGGGTACATCAAGCCTGTCCAATAAGTCCCTTATTGTATGCGTTTTGTTTGGACCCAATGATTTGTAAAGTCCAAAAGCATACACATATTCTGAGTATTCCGGACTGTACAGGACAAGCAATGTAAAGAGTGTGACTTGTGCAGTCAATGTGACACTTTTTGTTCATGATGAACTATCCGGTCGCCTGACTTTAGATCTTTTTCAGTCACAGACCCCTGTTTCAAGAGCTTCCCTGAATCTGCAAAAGTTCCAGGGTATGAACATTGGCTCCTCACTGAATCTACTTGTTGATATTGAAGGTATTGATGTCACCTCTCCTACCCTGCATTTATTAGGGATTTCCTTTGGGAACAGGAATATAGCCATCAGAAATTGGGAGGAGAGGATGGATTACTGTAATTCCATGGTGCAGCTTTAGAAACGTTGGCGGCAAATCAAATTGAAGAAAGTGGTTAGAAACGTTGGCGGCAAACCAAATTGAAGAGAGTGGCAATCATCAAAATGTTTCTTCTGCCTTTATTTATGTACTTTAGTACATTTTTTCTCCTCCCGAAAATATTGGAAACACAATTTTTTAGCTTGTTTTTTCAAATTGTGTGGGCTAGTAGACTTAACCCCACCAAACAAAATATTTTGTATCTTCCAGTCAAGCAGGGTAGTCTGAATCTGCTTAACCCACTAGTCTTTACATTTAGCCTCTTCCTGAGATGGAATGTGCTGCCTTGTATGCAAGGAAAAAGAGAAGGTCTGGACCCCATGGGTTAAGCACTGGTTGGATCCCTTTTTGATGGTTGGCGCCTGCCGCCCTTCCCAATCTTCCAGACCCACCACCTTTCCCTAGTTGTTAAGACTATTATGGTGAAACTTAAAACACTGGCATCTGCCCTCTTCTTGATGCAGACCACAGTCCCATGTACTCTTTATGTGATTATTATGACCACCAATTTTTTAGCTGTGCCCAACTTTCCTGGAGTCCCCCAACATCAACATCCCTGACTTTTAGCATCCTTACAGGATGCCTGTACCCATTCCAACATATGGGACAGCCTGTGGTTGAGTGCCCATGGCAGACTAAGTGTCAAAAGCAAATGCCAAACATAAAAGTCTGCCTGAACAATACTATCCCCAGACAGGGTGCACACAAGCTCTTGAGATGATGCACCACTTTTTCCTTGAATGCCCCTATGCAGTAGCCTTCTGGACTCTGCTGGCCCATGCATGGGGTGACCTAGGATGGTGAAAAGTCACTTACCTGGACATTCTCCTGGGTTCTTCCCCCTCGGCTATGATCCTACTATCCTTAGACTCCTCATGAATGTTTCAAAATACTACTTGTGGAATTCTCTCTGCTCACTTTTATTTTAACAATGGTGTATCCCCTCAATAGTTCTCCTTCACATGGTGGCCACAGAGTTGACTACCTTATATTGGGCAGACAGATTTCAGCTCCCCTCCGCTGAGACTTTCACATGCTGCAGGACTATTAGAGCGTTCCTAGGTACTTAGATCTCAGACTCCTGCCTGTGCAGTGTCTTATCTTCACCCCCTCACCCTCACCCCCTTTTTCCTTTACCTACTATGCCCTAACAGTCTTCTGTCATATATTGTTTTTCTCTAGTGGTTTTGTCTGCTCAGTATAGGATGGCTGGACATGACTATGTTATGTTTTTTTATACTTTGCTGGTTTGTTTCTTTTTGTCTCATACAATTGTATAAACTTCTACTATTTCATTTTTCCCTTTTACATGTTTTTCCCTGTACTAATTTTTTCTTTGCTACAATTTGTAGTATTGCTTTGAGGCTTGGTATCTATTGTTCTTCCTTGCTCCCCCATTCCCCCCCAACGTGGTTTTAACAATGTCCTTATGTGAGTTATTTTTGTTTCTTATCCTACCAGTTGATAACCTGTATTGTTTTTCTTTTCAATAAAAATGTCACCTTCTCTAGTAGGGGTGCTGTTCCCATCTTGCAGCCTTTCAGCAAGATGGCATACCTGGGAGCTGAAAGAGGAAAGGGAGAAACATAGAATTTGACTTCAGATAAGAACCGCTTGGCCCACCTTAGGAGGAAGAAGCTATGACAGAAGACACCAGGAGGAAGGAGTGCTGTGTGACTGGACTTCTCTACTAGGACTAAAGAAGTAGAATTCTTGTACTTGGACCTTTAATTTAGGGTAAAAAAACAAACTAACAAACAAACAAAAAAAAAAAATTAGTGTGTTTGTCTGAGTTAACTGAACTGAATGGTTATCTGAACAGTTATCTAGGTGTAAATCTCAGGTGACTGAAAGGGCTTGATAGCTGTGCAGTTTAAATTACTTGTAGAAAGATCTAGTAAGTAGGGGGAGTGGCTTAGCTAGAAGAAAGCTAAATTTAAAGACTGCCTTAGAAAGATTCTGCTAGAAGCTTGGCAGAAGGCATCAGGAGGAAAGAGTGCTGTGTGACTGGACTTCTCTACTGGGACTGTATTGCCCTCCTTTCCTCCCATCCACCCTCCCACCCAAAACTAGTTCTACTTTTAGAGGCACAGGATTTGACTGACAACAGGAACTTCCTGTTTGGGAGCAGGAAGTGAGTGATCACAGAGCCGCCAAAGACCCACCATCCTAGAAGGGCAAGAGTAGCTCTCCCATCCCCTCTAGCAGCTGGAGGTCTGCCTCTGAGCAAGTAAGGGGTCTACTGAGAAATATAGGATCTTCTTGTCTCAGAACAGGAAAATCAGGAGCTTAAAGGGCACAGAGGCAGAAAGTAAGTAGAGAGAGAAGGAAAAAAAAAAAACAGAGGAAAAAGTAAGGATTCCAAACAACCATTAAGGGGACAGAAATAAGACATGATGGGAATGGTGCAGTGCAGTGGCTGTGGAGCAGCAGTCTTCCGGGAGAAGTTCTGGAGGATGCAGTGTTGTCCCATCTGCAGGCACCTCTCTGGGCTGAGGGTGAAGGTTGCTCATCTCCAGGCTAAGTGGGCCAGGATTTGTGGGACCTCCTCTTCCATCCATGGACCACCAGTTCCATTGCCGTTGCCTCAGAGGTTGCCAAGAAAGAGGAGTGGTTGGACCACAGTGGACTCGATGAGGGTGAGGCTGGTGGAACAGAGGTGCATCCCTCCAGTTGTACCTCTCCACAATTCCTATGCCATTCTGGCAAAGTGTGGTTCCTTTATGGAGGCACCCGCAGTGGAGATCAAGGAGGATGCTGGGAACCTCCACAAAAGAGACCCACAGAATGGTGGCATGGGACCACACAGGGGAAGGAAACAACTCCTGGTGGGGGACTCCATTGTTAGGAAGGCAGAACTGTGGGAGGAAGGGGAGAGGGAGGTAAGGTGCCTGCCTGGCGCCATGACTTGGAGGGACAGGGAGCGAATCCTCAGGATTGCTGGAGCAGCTGCACAGGGGAGGGAACTGGATGTCATTGTCCACCTAGGGACAAATGACCTGGCTAAGAAAGGGATTAGCGCAGTGTAGAAAGAGTTTATGGAATTGGGGAGGGGCCTTAGACAAGTAGCATGCACGGTAACCCTCTCGGAGGTGCTGCCCATCTATGGTGTAGGAGAGGCTAAGGTGTTCTGCACCATGGGATTCAATCAGTGTTTGAAAAACTGGTGCAGAGCTCAGGGATTTGGCTTCAATGGAGACTGGTGGTCCACCTGGAGTGATGCAAGCCTATACTGGCATGATGGGCTGTATCTGTCCAGGAAGGGAACCAGGATCCTAGGTAATAGGTTTAAATGCTTCATTGGCAAGCATTTAAACTAGCCAAGGGGGGGGAGGCACTGGAAAGGAACAGGGAAATCCTAGCCACCCAAAAAAACTTATGATAGTAAGTGCAGTAAACACCAACATAGAGGTGTCATTAAGGGAGAAGGGCAGGGGTAGATGGGGAAAGTGACAAAGACAAGAAGGACAGGGATGGGGCAAAAAGGAGTAAGGCCATCAGGAAATGGAGGGTAATGAGTACCAATGCCCATAGTCTGGGCAACAAGCTCCCTGAACTGGTGGCCTTGATGGAAGAGGGATGCCTGGATATAGTAGCAGTCACAGAAACATGGTACACAGAGAACCATGACTGGGATGTTAACATACCAGGGTACATTACCTATAGGAGAGACAGGCAGGGGAGAGGGGGGGAGGAGTAGCTCTCTATGTAAAGGAAGGGATAAAAGCAACTGAAAAAATGAGTAAACTGAGGAGAGGAGGCACTGTGGGTCACCTTGGAGACTGGAAAGGGCACCCCAACCCGCACAGGGGTTGTGTACAGACCCCCATGTCAGGGGGAGGGAATGGACAAGGATATGATAGAAGGCATTCTTAGGATGGCAGAGAAAGGGGAGATATTGTTGATGGGAGACCTGACTATGCCAGATGTTAACTGGAGCACATTTGCTGCAGCCTCATCCAAGAGCAGGGCCATTCTCGATGCCCTACAGGTGGCAGGCCTCAGACAGCTAGTTTCAGAACCCACTCATGAGGGAACAATCTTGAACCTCATACTCTCAAATGGAGGCAGTGAGAGGATCTCAGATCTAGAAGCGGGTTGCCATCTGGGAACAAGTGACCGTCAAACAGTGTGGTTCACGTTAAACTCAGCTAGAGTCAAGCCATACAAAAGTGAGGGTACTGTACTTCAGGAGGGCTGACTTTAGCAAGATGGGAGAGTGCCTCAGAAAAGCACTGGCAAACAGGTTAGAAGGAGGGGTGGAGCAACAATGAGGAATCATCAAAACTGCCATCACAGAGGCAACAAGCCTTTGTGTGAAGCAAATAAACAAATATAAGCAAAAGAAAAAGCCACTATGGTTCTCAAAAGAGGTGGCTGGGAAAGTTAGGGAGAAAAAGATAACATTCAGGAAGTATAAGGAAACACAGAAGGAGCAGGACAGAGAGCTGTACCAGTTAAGGCAGAAGGAAGCAGGGAGGGAAGTCAGAATAGCAAATGCCCAAACTGAGGAAAAGATAGCCAACTCAGTTAAGAAGGGGGATAAAACCTTTTATAGGTACATCAGAGAGTGTAGAAAGACAAAGGGAGGGATAGTGAGGCTGAATAGAATGAACGGTGGGTGGGCAGAGGGTGACAGTGAAAAAGCAGGGATACTGAAAGAATATTTCTGCTCAGTATTCACAAAAGAGGAGGGGGAAGTGCTTAATCCAATTAACAGAAGCACTCTTGAAGAAGGGGTCGATCCCAGTCCTTTCACAGAAGAAAGGGTTCTGAAAGAACTCCTAAAACTGAAGGTGGACAAAGCAATGGGGCCTGATGGAATTCACCCCAGAATTCTAAAAGAATTTAAGGGGGGAAGTAGTGAAACCACTAACTACTCTTTTTTTTTAATTCGTTAAGCTTTATTAGTTTCTGATATGACAACATGCAACACAGTCCCCCGAGGGGGGATGACATTTAGGCAACCAATGCGGCAATACAAACATGTCAACAGAAATCAATCACCACCCTCGCCTCCCACCTAACCCCCTCCCACCATCTCCCTCCCTTTACTTCAAATCCTCCCTTAACCCACCCACCCCAGAGCCAAGTGGTATTCGTATATCATTCAGGTAAATATTCACAGCGATGGTCCAAAGTCTTACTTGGTTAGGGCTTCCATACGATGAGCAGGGTGTCTAAAGGTCCCCATTTGCTCTGGAATGTTACGTATCTATTATACATTAGGCAGATATGTTTCTCTAGTTGTAATGCAAGTAATGTCTCCTTGTGCCATTCCAGGACAGATGGGGATACATTATCCTTCCAGTGCCTCATTATAACCAGCTTTGCTATTATAGCAATCAGGGCCATATGGGCTTCGCTAACCTTAGATGCGCCCCAGGGAAAAGAGTTCAATAGACAAACTTCCGGGGTAAATAAAGGGTCCAGACCCAAGATTGGATCAGAAGAATGCCTAATTGCCTGCCAAAAAGTTTGCACTTTCGGGCATGTTCACAGCATATGGAACAGAGTGCCCAGCTCACCTCCACATCTAGTGCAAGCTGGGGAAGAAAGTCGTCCCAATTTGTGAAGTTTCCTAGGGGTAAAATACAGGTTATGCATGATGTTAAATTGGATGAGATGCATTCTATCCTGTTTAATAAAATTGTAAGAATTGTGCCATAGTCTCTTCCAGAAATCTGCGTCTGTACCCAGGGGGTAGTTCCTGAGCCCAGTAGTAACAAACGCCCTGAGGCAGGTTACTTTGTAGTGCTTGTAACTTTTTATGAACTAAGGAAATTGTGTGGGGTTGCCTGGCCAGCTTCAAAATAGCAGATAATTCCACCTTATCCAACTCGGGGCACCGGGTTTTACCTATGTGGGAGACTATAGCCTCCTTGAGCTGTCTATATTGAAAAATGTTTCTATCATGTGTATTGAATCTGCTTCAAAATGTGGGGAAGGAGATTATTTCTCCACCAACATACAGATCTGCGACTTTCTTCCCCATCAAATTAGGCCAGCAAGACACGGGGATGGGCAAACACCCAATTCTAGAGTGAGGATTGCCCAGCATTGGTTATTCTAGAGACGTATGCCAATTAGTGGACATACTCACCTGCAATTAATGTAACGCTTTAGTAGACCAACCTAACAGGGTGAACCTTAAGGGTTTAGGAATTACCCGAGGAGTGGCATATAGTAAAGCAGGGAGGGTACACTTACATCTGGCTGCCAGGTACTTCTCTATTTTCAGCCACTCTGGTGAATATTCTTGCACATTTACGATGTGCATTTCCTGCGCCCAGTGGGCTAGCTTACTAATATGATGGACACAGTAATACAAGAAAAAAGAGGGAACAGCAATACTGCCCTCCGCTTTTGGAGCAGTTAATTTAAAATAGGACTTTCTGACTCTTTTACCCTGCCAAATGAAAGCGTTCGGCATAGACTGCAACTTGGTGAACCATCTTTTAGGACGTAAGCAGCCCAGCATACCCATTGGGTATAAAATATGGGGTAAAACATTCATCTTCACCGTGGTGATCCTCCAGAAAAGCAGCAGAGGAGGAACTCCCCATCTAACAAGATCAGATTTAATTGTAGTCAATAAATCTGAGAGGTTTGCTTTCAACATGGAGGTAATATCTCTTGTCACTTGAATTCCCAAATATAAGAGAGATTTTGGCTCCCATGAGAGAACAAAATCAGCCACCTCTCCCTGAGAAATTCTATTATTCAGGGGAAACACCTTTGTTTTGGAGAGGTTAAGCTTATAATGGGAGATCTTGGAGAAGGCCTCAACTTGCTCCAAAAGGGCTGGCAAGCATTCCCTCGAGTCTTCTAAATGCAACAGCAAGTCATCCGCATAAGCTGAGAAAGAGTATTGTTGGTCCCCCACCTGGATCCCCCGAATGTTCGGGGAAGCTACCAGATTCCTGATAAGGGGTTCTAAATAAATGTTGAATAAAAGGGGGGAGAGGGGACACCCCTGTCTGGTACCCCGGTGGAGCAAAAAGGCCTCAGAGAGGATACCATTACATCGGATTTGGGCTGAAGGAGAGGAGTATAACAACCTAACCCACTTAAGGAAGCCATCAGGGAGACCAACACGCAGCATGGTGGTGAAAAGGAAATCCCATGACACCCTATCAAAAGCCTTCTCGGTGTCCAGTGACACCAGAGCCATAGGAAGTTCTGAGTCCCTGGCCACCGAGTGGAAATGCAACAGCTTCCGCATTTGATCTCCCGAGGACCTTCCTGTCATGAAACCAATTTGTTCTTTACTTATTATGAGGGGCATGATAGGTCCTAATCTATTGGCCAAAATCTTGGCCAGGAGTTTCACATCAGTGTTGATCAACGAAATAAGTCGATAGCTCTCCGGGTATTGCGGGTCTTTGCCCTTTTTAGGAATGAGAGTAATTATCGCCCTCAAAAAAGTGGGTTCAGATAAACCCTTATCAAACCAGAAATTATAAACTTCTGTCAGTAATGGGGCTATATCTGATATACAGGCCTTGTAGAAATTATTGGGGAGTCCATCAGGTCCTGGGGATTTGTCCATTGGGAGATGATTAACAGCCCTCACCACTTCCTCAACCTTGATGGGACCCTCCAAAGAAGAAGTGTGAGCAAGTGGCAACATAGGCAGATCTGTCAAGCTAAGATATTTTGTGATATCTGCCATAGAAGGGCATTTAACCAAATCTTCAGTATACAGACTCTTGTAATATTGCCTTAACACCCCTGCTATTGCTCGGGGATCAGTGACAACCGGTGTATCTTTATCCGGTTTGATATCCGGGATAAACCAGGATGCCTCCTCTTGCCTGAACCTCATGGCCGGTAATTTACTAGCTCTTTCCCCTGATTCTAAGTAAAGAAACTTTGTATGTTTCAGTGAAAGCTCAGCTTTCTGGGATATGATACTGAAGTATTGGGCCTGCAAACCATGTAGCTTAACCCATTCCTCGTCTGGTGAGAGCTGAGAGACTGCATTTTCCAATTGATGAATTGAGGAGAGCAAAGAGTTCAATTGTAATTTGGATTGCTGGAATTTTGTTGAGGCCAATAGGATACACTCTCCCCTTAATGAACATTTTAGAGCTGCCCAAACCACGTCTATTCTGTTCACTGAGTCCCTGTTGCTCCTTATGAAGTTGGTGACAAAATCTTTGATCTGCTGTAGGGAACTAGGTTTCTGCAGCAGCTGAGTATTGAGCCGCCAGAGGGTATCTTTCTTAACTCCGGGTCCCACTAGGAGAAGAAGAGAGACTGTCAAATGGTCAGAAATAACCCTCGCGTATATCAGAGCTGATAACACCTGGGATGGCAAAAGAGCTCATAAGGAGGAAGTCAATTCTAGAGAATGTTTTGTGTGGTGGGGAGAAAAAAGTATATTGATGTTCCTCTGAGTTCAAAACACGCCAAACATTGATAAGATCAGCCCCCTTCATGAGCTCATGTAAGGCCCTTTGAGCGGGGGAAAATCCCTGTCTCCGTGAGTCAGATCTGTCTATATGTGAGTAGAGGGTAATATTCCAATCACCCCCCAAAATGGTAAGTTTGGGGGCATTAATGACAACCAACTCCATCAAATGTGTGAAGAAATGGGGGGAATCTATGTTTGGACCATAAGCCGCTCCCAATACAACTTGTTGTGATTCCAATGAGCCAAGTACTATGACATGCCTACTGTCAGGATCCCGAAGTTCTTTTTCAAGGGTAAAGGGAATCTTTTTATTTATTAGAATTACCACTCCTCCCCTATCAGTGAACTTACCTGCCCCATAAACTTGCCCAACCCACGCTCTGCAAAACAGGACAATATCTTCCCACCGGAGATGCGTTTCCTGAAGGAAGGCAATCCCAGTGCTCAAACCTTGCAAGTGTCTAATTATAATGTGTCTTTTACAACGGTCTTGGGTGCCCTTCACATTCCAACTTATAAAATTATATGGGCCAATCATAATAAGGTTTCGGTTGTGACACTGCCCCGTTGCTGTTTTAGATACAATAGGACGAAAAACATCTGGCCCCACCCATTCCCATAACCTTAACACCCCCCCTACCAAACACCTATTAATCCCAAAAAACAAATCCATGCATAATAACTAATACCAACTAATACTAACTCTATTTCCTCTACTATTCTATCCCCCAGTTCTAATCAACCGCACCACTTTACTTCTCTCAGTACGTGATGTTAAAGCAAGCCTGCATCCCTCATAGCACCCAACCCGCCCCCTCCCCCACTATTATTAACAAAGGAAAAGAGAAAGCCCTGCCAGGACATGTAATTCCACGCCACTGTCAAATACACAAACACATACCAGTATCTGGAAGTAACCTTTTGGCTCATTCACCCCCTTACATGGTAAAAGAGAAACAAAATGACATTTTATCATCGAATATCTAAAAAATAGTAGGAAGACTTGCGTACCAGTACCCACCAGATAATATCTGCAATACCCTCTAGATAAGAAGTAAGGGAGAAAGACAGTTGCCCCCTGTGTATAACACTGCTCTTGGTCCCTTAAAATGTCAGAAGGGAAAAACTAACAAAAAAAGGGAAAAAAAAGTCGGGGAGCATCATGCCCATATTAAGGTACATTTCCCCTCAATCTACACATCCATGAGGAGGGCCTGCAGCACAGTCTTAGTATCATGATAACTTAAACCAATGTCCAGTATCCCAACACTCCATTTCTCAGGACAGTCATTCGACATGAACCTTCTCCGGGTCATAAAAGGGCAAGACGACACTCTACACATGATCACATGTGCGAGTCCTCAGTTCACTTTATTACTCTCGCAATGAAAAGCGCTATGTAATTCTAATAGAATAAAAGGGATCATCTCTTCTCAGTTCTACAGATAGGATCTCCCGCTTTCCCATTCAGAAACCCATTCTTAGGTGTTTGCTAGCTCACAGTACCCAAATCGGAAAATCTGATTTATTCATCCGCTCACTCAGAGATGGAAACTTGCCCCGGCACACTCCTCACTTGAACAAATCCAGAAACAGGGTCTTGAGCTCTTTCATCGCTTGCTCTTGGGATTCAAATGAGAGCCATTGCTCTCCAGATTTAATTTGAAGTGTCGCAGGGTACCTCATACGAAAGCGCTTCCCTGTGGCGATCAGCTTAGATACTGTCGGGTGCAATTTCTGCCATTTCAGTCGGACAGACAGCGGAAGATACTGCGTAATATGAATTTTACGGCCCTCCCAGAGAACTTGCTGCAGATTTTTAACTTCATTCAGTATGAACTGCTTCTCAAGGAAGTTTAATAACTTGAAGATTATGGGTCGAGAAGGGGCATCAGGAGGCGGAGGAGGATGGAGAGCTTGATGTGCATGCTCGATAATATATGTTGTACTGTTCGGGGACAGTTTGGCTATCCTCTCACACAACTTCTGCACGAAAAGAATTGGATTATTTCCTTCTTCTTTCTCAGGTATCCCAATTATCAGGAGGTTAATTCTCCTACTCCTCCCTTCTAGGTCTTCGAGTTTATCCTCAAGTTTCTTCATCCTACGACCCAGTTGAGTGGCCTCCTGCTCCATTTTACCCTGCTTTTTCTCCAATGTTATAATGTTAGCCTCAGAGTCCCCCACACGTATCGATAGTGATTGCACCGATGTTTTAATTTGGTGCAGATCATTAGACATGTCGGATATTTTTTCTTGCAGGGGCTGTATTATCTCAAGGAACCCTCCTCCGAGAGGGCTGTAGCCTGAGAAGGTTTAGATGCTCCCTGCCATTGCTCGGGCGCTGCGGTGTCCTTATCTTCTCAGGCATCGTGGGGAGGCCTGGAGGTGCTATTTTCATAAAAACTTCCATTCTTGTCTTTAGTTTCTCCGTCATTCAAATGTGCTGTGATTCCACCACCTGCCAAAGCCGCTTATAGGCAATGATCGACTCTCAAAAGGGATTAAATCGTACAAAATGACAGTGGGAGAGTGGAGCCACGGGTAAGTGCTGCTGTTCTTCAGGCTGCCATCACGTGACCCCCGACTACTTTTTTTAACAAATCATGGAAGGATGGTGTGGTACCCAAGGACTGGAGGAAGGCTGATGTGATTCCCCTTCACAAAAGTGGGACCAAGACAAAGGCAGGAAACTACAGACCTATCAGTTTGACCTCTGTGGTAGGGAAAGTGATGGAGTCACTTCTGAAGGAAAGAATTGTTGAGTACCAAGACGCCATTGGGGCACAGGACCCGAGGCAGCATGGCTTCACAGTGGGAAGGTCATGTCAGATGAATCTAATAGATTTCTTTGACTGGGTGACCAATGTAGTAGACCAGGGAGGGGCTGTGGACATGGCCTACCTAGACTTTAGAAAGGCATTTGACTCAGTCCCACACAAAAGGTTAATAGTCAAACTAACCAGCCTGGGAGTGGGTCCCAGGGTGGTAGCCTGGGTAAAACATTGGCTGGACAACAGGACACAGAAGGTAATTGTAAATGGAGTCCACTCTGAAAAAAGAGGGGTTACCCGTGGGGTACCGCAGGGTTCAGTACTGGGTCCATTCCTTTTTAATGTCTTTATAAGTGACATTGAAGATTGACTGGAAGGAAAAGTATGCCTCTTTGCAGATGACACAAAGATCTGCAACAGGGTTGATACATAAGGAGGCGTGGAAAGGATGAGAAGGGGCTTGGCAAGGTTGAAGGAATGGTCAGAATTATGGCAGCTAGGATTCAATGCAAAGAAGTGCAAAATAATGCACCTGGGAAACAAGAACCCAGGGGAAGAATACACAATTGTGGGGGAGGTAGTAACACCAACAAAAAACGAAAGGGACCTGGGGGTAATCATATCAGATGACCTTAAGGTAAGCAAGCAATGTGAGAAGGCAGTAGGGAGGGCTGGTGGTATACTGGGATGCATAGGGAGAGGCATCACCAGCAGAAAACAGGAAGTTGTTATCCCTCTGTACAGACAGTTGGAGAGACCCCATCTGGAGTACTGCGTCCAGTTCTGGAGACCCCATCTCCGCAAGGACATAGACAGGATAGAGGCAGTCCAGAGGAGGGCAACTAAAATTGTTCAAGGTTTGCAAGAGAAGCCATATGAAGACAGACTAAAGGAGCTTAATATGTATACCCTTGAGGAAAGAAGGGAAAGGGGGGCATGATAAAAACTTTTAAGTACCTCAGTGGAATCAACAAAGTCCAAGAGGACAGCATCTTTCAGAAAAAGAGACATGCAAGAACAAGGGACACAATTTAAAGATGGGGGGGCAGTTCAGGGGCAATGGGAGGAAGTATTTTTTCACAGAGAGGGTAGTGGATGCATGGAACAGCCTTCCTGAGGAGGTTGTTGGGGCTAAAACTGTGGGAGAATTCAAGAATGCATGGAACAGACATTAGACAGTTCTTGTGGGGGGTAGGAAGAAATAGGCTGTTGGTTAACTAGGATCTGCGGCCTATCCTGTAGGTAGGGAAATGGGCAGACTAGGTGGGCCAAGCGGTCCTTATCTGCCATCACAGTCTATGTTTCTATGCAACATCCAAAACCAAAGTTTCAAAACAGTTAAAACAAATAAAACAACAAACAGTTAAACTTCTATCAATAAAATAAAAAGAAAGATAGAAGCATGATATTATATAAGATTCCCAAAAGTCTGACAGAACAAGTAAGTCTTTAAAGCTGTTTTAAAGCTCCCCACAGTCCGGCACTCTTGAATCCAATGAGGTAGAGAATTCCACAGGGTTGGGGCTATGAACATAAAGGCACAAGAACCAGACGTTTTCAACCGTACCCTGGGAATTCTAACAACCCCTCATCAGCTGAGCGGAGTGATGGCCAGGACAGTAAGCGTTCAGGAGCTCTTGCATGTAGCCCGGACCCTGTCCGTGAAGGGCTTTGTAGGTCAGAAGACTGACCTTGAAGGTGACCTGCCATTGAACAGGTAGCCAGTGCAGTTCACGCAGCACAGGAGTGCTGTGACTTGAACGAGGAGCTCCCATCAGCAGCCAAACAGCAGTGTTCTGCACCATCTGCAAATGGTGAATATCAACCCCCGGAAGCCCTAGGCAAAGGGAGTTGCAGTAGTCCAGGCACAAGGTCATGAAGGCATGGATCAATGTCGGATGGTCTCTAGACGGAATAAGGTGCTTAACCCGAACAATAAAACCATAAAAACGTAGGGGTGCTGTTCCCATCTTGCAACCTTTCAGCAAGATGCATACCTGGGAGCTGAAAGAGGAGAAATACAGAAACATAGAATTTGACTTCAGATAAGGACCGCTTGGCCCTCCTTGGGAGGAGGTAGCTCTGACGGTCCAGTCTTGACGGAAACAGACGGTCTCATGGAGGTCACTACAGTTTTGCAAGACAATGACATATCAACAGAAATGGAATGCTTCAGTCAAAATTTTGAATTTTTCTGCTGAGTTTGTTGTGATGACAGCAATGGATGTTTCTACCAAAAATGAAGTAAGATCCCAAGCTATGTTACAGTTCATTCTTCATGTTAAAGACTATTTCTGTAGAGAAGGGGGTGCTAACTGATTGTCTCCTGTTTGCTGAATTGTCTGAAAAAAGTGCACTTTTTGAACAGCATCCAGCAGAAAATATTGCAGAAGATGCCAAACTAACAGAGTTGTCAAGGTGACAGGAATCAGCTGTTCCATATCCATCAGCTGCAACCTGGTACAACAGTGACAGAGCAAGTAGAGTTGGTGCTTCCACTTCACAGACAGGAAAATCACCTGTATCTTTGCATCATGGTTGGCAGACTGAACCTCCTTGGAGCTCTACCTCAAAACAATGGTTGGTAGAGATGACACTTCAACAGCAGGTTGGAGTAAAGCTGGAGACAGTGTTTCATGGCTCTGGTTCTGACTGCAGCTGAAATCATGACTGCTGTGAAGATGGTAAGCCACACCATAGAACTTCCTAGTTCTTTCAAATCAAATATTATAATTTCAAACAGCCCAAAAGTTTGTAAAACATCAGTATTCATCACTGAAAGTATTACAGAATTTAATCAACATGACAAAAGGGGCCACTGAGCCCCAATAATAATATACCACAAGACTGGAAGCTAGCACATGTTGTGCCAATATACAAAAAAGGTGGGAATGGGTTAATAGAAAATTTTAGGCCTATAAACCTTACATAAAAACATAGAAACGTAGAATTTGACAGCAGATAAGGACCGCTTGGCCCACCCAGTCAGCCCATTTCCCTATTTAACGGATCAGCTGCAGATCCTAGTCAACCAACAGCCTACTTCCTCCTACCACCACCCCCTAGAATTGCCTTATGTCTGTCCCATGCATTCTTGAATTCCCCCACTGTTTTTGACTCCACAACCTTCTCAGGAATGCTGTTCCATGAATCCACAACCCTCTTCATGAAAAATTCTTCCTCGGATTACCTCTGATCCGTCCCCCTTCTGTCTTCAAATTGTGCCCCCTTGTTCTTGCACACTTCTTTCTCTGAAAGATGCTATCATCTTGGACTTTGTTGATTCCCTTGAGGTACTTGAAAGTTTCTATCATGTCCTCCCTGTCCTTCCTTTCTTCGAAGGTATACATATTAAGCTCCTTAAGTCTG
The DNA here is from genome assembly GCA_016271365.2 of Neoceratodus forsteri. NCBI lineage: Eukaryota > Metazoa > Chordata > Ceratodontiformes > Ceratodontidae > Neoceratodus > Neoceratodus forsteri. Next base: position 8,875,316 of record CM028129.1, read on the forward strand.
CCTCTTCATATGTCTTTTGGTGCAGATCCTGCAACATTTTAGTTACCCTCCTCTGGACTGCCTCCATCCTGTCTATGTCCTTGCAGAGACTGGGTCTCCAGAACTGCATGCAGACTTCCAGATGGGGTCTCACCAGCTGTCTGTACAGAGGGATAACAACTTCCTGTTTTCTACTGGTGATGCCTCTCCCTATGCGTCCCAGTATTCCCCCAGCCCTCTTTACTGCCCTCTCGCATTGCTTGCCCACCTTTAGGACATTTGATATGACTACCCCCAGGTACCTTTCCATTTTTGTTGTTGTTAGTATCTCATCCCCCATTGTGTACTCTTCCCCTGTGTTTTTGTTTCCCAGGTGCATTACTTTATACTTCTTTGTATTGAATCTAAGCTGCCATATGTTTGACCGTTCCTCCAGTCTTGCCATGTCCCTTCTCTTTTCACCCCACCTTGTGCATCAACCCTGTTGCAGATCTTTGTGTCGTCTGCAAAGAGACATGCTTTTCCTTCCAGACCCTCTGCAATGTCACTTATAAAGACATTGAAGAGGACCGGTCCTAGAACTGAACTCTGTGGAACTCCACTAGTAAACCCCCTTTCTTCAGAGTGGGCTCCATTTATTATTACCCTCTGTGTCCTGTTCTCCAGCCAATTTTTTACCCAGGCTACCATCTTAGGACCCACTCCAAGGCTGGCTAACTTGTATATTAATCTTTTGTGTGGAACTGTGTCAAATGCCTTGCTAAAGTCTAGGTAGGCCATGTCCACAGCCCCTCCCTGATCTACTACTTTGGTCACCCAGTCAAAGAAATCTATTAGATTAGTCTGACATGACCTTCCCACTGTGAATCCATGCTACCTTGGGTCCTGTACCTCTCTGGCCTCTAGGTACTCAACAATTCTTTTCTTCAGAAGTGATTCCATCATTTTCCTATCACTGAGGTCGAATTTACAGGTGTGTAGTTTCCTGCCTCCACTCTGCTCCCACTTTTGTGCAGTGGAATAACATCTGCATCCTCCAGTCCTCAGGTCCACCCCATTATCCCATGATTTGTTAAAGAGAGTAGTCAGTGGTATCACTAGTTCATCCCTTAGTTCTTTTAGAATTCTGGGTTGAATCCAATCAGGCCTGATTGCTTTGTCCACCTTCAGTTTTAAGAGTTCTTATAGACCTCTTTTTTCTGTGAATGGGCTGGTATCAACCCCCCTATCCAGAGTGTTTCTTTTGTTTAGTTTAGGTACCTCCCCTTCTTCATTTGTGATTACTGAGCAAAAATATTTGTTTAGTATCTCTGCCTTTTCAGTCACCTTCTGCCCACCCCCTTCCCTTTTATTAAGCCTCACTATCCCTCCCTTGGTCTTCCTTCATTCCCTGATGTACCTATAATATGTTTTATCTCCCTTCTTAACTGAGTTGCCTATCTTTTCCTTGGTTTTGGCCTTTGCTGTTCTGACTGCCTTCCCCGCTTCCTTCTGCTTTAACTGATACAGTTCTCCGTCCTGCTCCTTCTGGTGATTCTTGTACTGTACCTCCTGAATGCTATCTTTTTCTGTAACCTTCCTGCCACCTCCTTTAAGAACCATAGTGGTTTTTATATCATTTTGTTTTGTTTATTTGTTTCACACCAAGGCTTGTTGCTCAGTGATGACAGTTTCCATTATTCCCCATTGTTTTTCCACCCCTCCTTCCTGCCCATTTGTTAGTGCATTCCTTAGGCACTTACCCATTTTGGCAAAGTCAGCCCTCCTAAAGTCCAGGACATTTGCCTTTGTATCTCTTAACCTTTCTGCTGTGTTTATCGTGAACCATACTGTTTGATGGTCATTAGTTCCCAGATGGCTACCCACTTCTAAATCTGAGATCCTTTCTCCATCTCCATTTGAGAGTACCAGGTCTAAGACTGCTCACTCCCAAGTGGGTTCCAATACTAGTTTCTAAGGCATGCCCTCTGTAGGGCATCCTGAATGACCCCACTCTTGGGTGTGGCTGTAGCAAATGCACTCCAGTTAATGTGGAACGACCTTCCAGAGGACGTTATGGAGGCAAAAACAGTGGTGGAATTCAAGCATGCATGGGACAGTCATAAGGCAATTCTAGGGGGTGAGGGCAGAAAGAAGTAGGCTGCTGGTTAACTAGGATCTGCAGCTTATCCATTAGGTAGGGAAATGGGCAGACTGGGTGGGCCAAGCGGTCTTTATCCACCGTCAAATTCTATGTTTCTATGTTTTATCTGGCATATTCTGATCCCCCATCAATAATATCTCCCCTTTTTCTGCCATTCTAAGGATACCTTCTATCATTTCCTTGTCCATTTCCTTCCTTTGAGATGGGGGTCTGTATACAATCCCTGTGCGGATTGTGGTGCTATTGCCTGTCTCCAAGTTGACCTACAGTGCTTCCTCTCCTCCTCATTAACCCTTTTGTTCTGTTGCTTTGAATCCTTCCCTTATGTAGAGAGCTACTCCTCCACCTCTTTTACCCTCCCTGTCCTGCAGATGGTAAAATGCAGATTTGACAACTGCGGATACCTGTGAACGCAGTATCAGCCTATCATCAAGGATCACTTGCAGGTTTCGCACCCATTCAGAGGAAGGCAGCTGACTACTCCGGAGCCAAAGTCCAGAAGTATGCCCTGCCACCAACCCCTCTATTCGGAGACCTGGATCCACAACCAACACCTCAGTTTTATCGGAATTCAATTTCAGCCAGCTGGATTTCTGTGAGGCAGCTGTTAAAGACTGATATTGCACTATCCTGGTTAGGCGCAAAGACAGGTAGAGCTGGGTATCATCTGCATAGCAGTGAAACCTCAGCCCATACTGTCTTACAGTATCTCCTAGAGGCAGCATGTGCTCCGCGAACAACACTGGGGAGAGGACCAAGTCCTGAGGCACCCCACATGGCAGAGAGAGTGAGTCTGAGGAAAAGAACCCAGACACCACCCTCTGCAATCTGCCAGTGAGGAATGACTGAAACCATCTGAGGACCAAACCTGCCAGGCCACAAATGACCCTCAGGCACTTGAGCAACACCCCATGGTCCACGGTATCAAAAGTTGAAGAGAGATCAAGAAGCACCAAGATGGAGCTGCACTTCTGATCTCTAGCCATCAGGAGATTATTGTGCACTTGAACCAGAGCAGTCTCAGTACTATGCCTCTTCCAAAAACCAGACTGGAGAGGATCGTAGATGTCATGGATGGTAAGATGGTTCTCCAGCTGCAGTGCAACTACTTTCTCAATCACCTTCCCAACAAAGGGAAGGTTAGAGATAGGTCTGTAGTTAGCCAAGCAGGTAGGGTCCAAAGAAGCTTTCTTAAGGAGTGGTGTCACCACTGTCTCCTTCAGGAAGCTAGGAAACTCACTCATCTCTATGGAGTGATGTCACCACCGTCTCCTTCAGGGAGCTAGGGAACTCACTCATCTCTAAGGAGTGATGTCACCACCACCTCCTTCAGGAAGCTAGGAAACTCACTCATCTCTAAGGAGTAATGTCACCACCACCTCCTTCAGGAAGCTAGGAAATTCACTCATCTCTAAGGAGCACCACACCATCTTAGAGAGGACAGGAACGATAGAATCCTTACACCCCAAAATAAGGCATGTTGGGCCCTGGTCCAAGCTACTGCATGCTGGCCACATATTCTGGACAATCCACATGGTATCAATGATCTCTGCTGGTCAAAGGAGGACCAAGAAAACTGAAGATCAGTGGCCAAGCACCAACCACCATCAACCCCCATAGAGTGTGCTGGTTGGATCTCAGGCCTCATGTTGGTCACCTTATCAGCAAAGAATCGAGCAAACTCATCATACTTAAACTGTGAAAATGCACTTTGGACCTGCAGACAGGTTGGGTTGCACAACCTGTCCACAGTTCGAAAGAGCTGAGCAGGTTGAGTCTGAGCTGCAGCAATCTCTGCGGACAGGAACTCTGCCTTCTTATGGGTGACTGCTGATTGATAGACCCAGAAATGTTCTATCAACCTAAGGTGGTCAACATCCAGGGCTGATTTCCTCCAGTGTTGCTCTAACCTTCGTCCAACTTATCTCAACTCCTTTAAGGTCCCATCGAACCAGGGGGGGCCATGGGCAAAGAGAGAGACAAGATGAACATGGACAGGAGTGATAGGGTCCAGGGCTTCCGCCATAGCCTTATTATAGGCCTGAACTAAGCTTTCTGGACTCCCACTTGCACCCAGCAATCCTGATAGGTCTAGTACCACCAAAAGTCCATCAGGGGTCACTTCCCTCAAAGAGCAGTATCTGACCATCTCCACAGGGGTAGGCCTATAGAGGAGAGCCTGGAAATTGACCCTTATGGTGTGGTGATCGGACCATCCAGCTGGTTCCACCACCACATTGGTGGTCTCCATCCCCAGGAGGAATATCAGATCGGGTGAGTGACTGTGATTATGAGTTGCAGAGGCAACAACCTGTGTTAGGCCCAACAAGTTCATAAGTTGGAGGAAATCCTGACCAAATTGCAAAGGTTTGTCATCGACCCTGGCATTGAAGTCACCAGTACCATCAGCCTAGGTGACTCAAATGCCATGTCGACAACAAAGTCCATGATTTCCTGTAGGAACAATTTCTCACCCCCAGGTGGATTGTAAATGAGAATAATCCTACACCCCACACCTGCAACAATGACACACTCAAACAATTTGGGTTCCTCAATTGGCACTCTCATAAGGCCCAATTCTGATCTAAAACAAATGGTTACACCCCTGTCCCTATGGTCCAATCTCAAGCAATGAGAATCCGGCCGAATGGCCACCTCCAGAAAGGGGTCAGCATTATCATCCAGCCAGGTCTCGTGATGTGCCAGATCTGTTGACCCAACAAGATCAGCAACAATGGGCCGTATTGTTCCTGATAAACCTCTCATTGCACAACACCACTCAAGTCAGACAGGGTTCTGGGGCTGTCCGGCCACCAGCCAAAACATTGGAGCCCTGTGTATTGGAACCAGATGTGGAAGACCACGTTCTATAGTCCATTTCACCCTAGGGCATCTCCTGATCCTAACTACCCCAGTCCGATCATCCAGCTCAACCCCCGAGGTTCGGGACCCCCCACCACTCCTCCTCCTAAAAACTGAGGTTTCAATCTTTTCCTAAAAAGAAACTGTTTGGCAAATGACAGAAGCTATCCATGGGGCCATATTTGAATTCAACTTAAATTTCCACACACCAGTCCATCCTTGTTTCAGCATCTAGTGTTGGTACAGGTACATCTAAAATATCACATTGTTGCCTTAACCAGAAAGAGATGTTTGTTAAACTGAGGGATTTGTAAGGTGAATAGCTTGAAAAGACAACTTTAAGGGTATATCTTTAGAGAGAGATACTGGGTCCAAAACAGATTCAGAGAAGAAACCCTTTTAATGCTGATATAAAGTTCTTCACGTGGTGCATGCATAAAAGCATTTAGGTCAGAAGCATCGAAGTGGGTGGATTCTCTTAACAGTGTTCTAGTAACATACAGTCGATCTGGTAGTCTCTTGTTCACCAACATATCATAACTGTATTGTGTTCCTTGCTAGAGCAGGTTCAGATTTGGCAGAAAACAGTTCTGAAAATTTGGAAGGCAGTGAATTAGAGTCTGGAACAGAGTCAAAACTGAAGTTGTTCCTGGGTTTCTATGTGGAACAGGATATTGTGGTAAAGGACTAGGCTAAGGGGTATCTTGTATATCTTGATTAGTGTCAGGAGGCAAAGTAGAGGAATTCGGTAAGTTCTGACTGATGTCCTAAATTGCTATACATCCAGGATTACTCCGTCTGTCATAACAGTTTGCTCAGCCTAAAGAGTCAGTTTGCATATTAATATTCAGAGCCAAAACAGTCTTGAGAGAGGACTTGATGGCTTTCACCGTTTTCTGTGTATCTTGTGACACTTTAGCATTCTGAGAATTCACAAATTGAGATTTTGATGTCAAAGCTAACTGCGGGTTCATCATTATAGGCACAGTATTTGCTGGCTCATACTAGGACTCATGCTAGGAAGTGTGTAGCGCTTAAAGGCGTTAGCCCATAACTGCTCCAGCACTAAATTCACAAAAAATGCATAAGAGTACCACCAGAACGTATCAATCAATTAATCATAATTTATTTATTAAGCACAATTACAAAGATCAAAGCACTGTACATAGATTGTTAGAACTATCATAAAATTAAACAGTTAAAAACCCATATAATATAGTAGTCATATTCTACAGAAGTTTCTGTCATCTGACTCTAAACCTCAACAGGAAATGCCTGGTTAAAAGGAAAGGTTTTCAGTTCAGATCTGAAACTCACGGTGGTCTGGCACTCTCTTATCTGATGAGGTAAAGAATTCCACAGGGTCGGCACCATATGAGCAAATGAATGGGCACTGGATGTTTTAAAACAAACCCTGGGAACCTCTAGCAATCCCTTGTTGGCGGAGCAGAGTTGACGGATGGTCCACTAAAAAGCAAGGAGATCTTGCAAGTAGCTTGGTCCCTGTTCACGTAGGGCTTTCTAGGTCAGCAATCTGATCTTAAAGGCGATCCACCAGTTTACAGGCAGCCAGTGCAGATAGCAGAGCACAGGTGTGATATGGCTAGATCTTGACAAACCAGTCAACAACATGGCAGCTACATTCTGCACGAGCTGCAATCTGCAGATATCAACCCCCAGTAACCCTAGGTATAGGGCATTACATTAATTGAGGTGCGAGGTTAGAAAGGCATGAACCAGACTTGGCATGTCACTAGACGAGATGAGGTGCTTTATCCAAAATGAAAGAATCCAGCCTCTTTTAAACTCTGTCTTGTTATTGCTAATAGCTATTTCAGCTGGAAGTGAGTGCCGTTTGTTAACCACTCTAGAAGTATAGAAATACTTTATTTTTTTTTATCTAAAGTGTTTTCCTCTTATTTGGAGTGGATGTTCTCTGGTTTCCATATTCCCCAGTTTAAATTCTATATTCAGTTCTACCATTAATGATGGATCTTGTATGATGTTGTACATGAAGATGTCTGGTTTCCGGAGACATTTGGTCAAGTGAAGTAAGGCAGGCATCATATTCCCTGTCTGTCTGCCCTCTTATTATTTTAGTATATCTCCTTTGTATTTTCTCCAGTCTATTCCTGTCACCTTTCTTGTAAGGGTTCCACAATTGTGATGCATATTCAAGGTGGGGTGTCATATATGCTGTGTATAAAGGTACCAAAACCTCACTTTCTCTCGACATGATGTTCTTTTTAATTGTCTGTATTATTTTACTTGCTTTTGAAGAGGCTTCAGCAGTTTGTTTAGTAAAGTCTAAGTCTCCTGATACGAGGATTCCTAGGTCTTTTTCGTTACAGGTCCTCCCTACCATTCAGCGTGTAAGTAAGCAACAAATTACCTCTTCTCATATGCAGTACTTTACACTTGTTACATATTTAATTTCATCTGCCAAGTTAATACCCAGTTAACAATTACATCTAGATCTTGCTGTATTAAGTCACAGTCAGACAGGTTCTTACAGATCCCACCAATACTTGTATCATTGGTGTATTTAGTTACCCAACAGTTCAAATTAGTGGTGAGCTCTACTATGAGTATTTGGAAAAGGTCTGGTCCTGGAACCGAGCCCTGGGAAACTGATACCCATTCACAATCACCCTCTGTTGTCTACCACCCAGTCATTCCATAATCCATTTTACAATGGCGGGATTAGTCTTTGCATGTTCCAGTTTATTGATTATAGCCTAATACACAGATACACAGAAATGTGACAGCAGAGAAAGGCCCCACGGCCCATCTAGTCTGCCCAACACCCTACCTCCCCCCTTCTGTTATGCTTCCACCCTCTTTTCCCAACCCCTTAAATCTATCCCAAGCCCTCTTGAACCCCACCACCATTTCAGCTGCCACTACCTCCTCTGGCGGCTTGTTCCAGGCCTCCACCACCCTCTCCATGAAAATCTGACCCCTGACATTACCTCTGTATTGCCCACCTTCCAGTTTGAGGCTATGTCCCCTCTTGTTCACTCCCTTCTTCAATTTGAACAAGCTATCATCCTCCACCTTATTTATTCCCTTCAGATACTTAAAGGTCTCAATGATGTCCCCCCTCTCCCTCCTAGTCTCCAGAGGGTACAAATTCAGCCCTCTCAATCTTCTCTCATAGGGTACATCCTGCATCCCTCGTACCATTTTGGTTGCCCATCTCTGTACCCTCTCCATCAACTCAACATCTCTTCATAGGTGAGGCCTCCAGAACTGCACCCCATACTCCAGATGCAGCCTGACCATGGTTCTGTATAATGGCATTAGCACCTCCCTCTTCCCACTGTTAAAACCCCTCATAATGCAGGCCAACATTCCATTTGCCTTTCCCACCACCCTGCTACACTGGCTGCCCACCTTGAGGTCACATGATACCATAATCCCCAGGTTCCTTTCTGTTTGATTCTCCTTAATCACCACCTCCCAAGGGAGTAAGTTTCCTCCATTCCTCCTCCCCAGTTGCATCAGTGAGCACTTTGTGCATTAAACTTCAATTCCAGGTGTCAAACCACCTCTCCAGCCTCTCCAGGTCCTGTCTCATGGCTTGTACCCCACTAGGTGAATCCACCCTATTGCTGACCTTTGTATCATCTCAGTAACAGGCACACCCATCCTCCAGACCCTCTGCTAGGTCACCAACATAGAGTAAAGAGTATTGATCCTAGCACTGACCCCTGTGGCACCCCACTGGTCAACACCTGTTCCCTGATATGTCCAATTTACCACTACCATCTGACCCCTTCCCTTCAACCAGTTTTCCAGCCACCTGGTGATCCTGTGGTCCACCCCTAGTCTGTCCAGCTTATGCACCATTCCACCATGCTGAACGGTCTTGAAGGCCTTATTAAAATCCAGATAGGCCATGTCCACTGCTCCTCCCTGGTTCACTATCTGTGTCACCCCATCAAAAAACTCTATCAGGTTAGTCTGACAGGACCTTCCCTTGGTGAAGCCATGCTTCTTGTCATCCTGCATACCATTCATCTCCAAGTATTCTGTCAATCTGATCTTAAGTAGTGTTTCCATTACCTTCCCACCACGAGGTAAGACTAATGGGATGGTAGTTTTTGACCTCATCTTTCTGCCCCCCCCTCTTATATAGTGTGACCATCTCTGCCATCTTCCAGTCCATTGGCACCACCCCTGTGACCAAGGACAAGTTAAACAGCCTCAACAGATGTGGTGCCAGTTCATCCTTCCCCTCCTTGAGAACCTTGGGGTGTATTCCATCAGGCCCCATTGCCTTGTCCACCCCAAGTCTACACAGCTCTTCCCTTACTCCTTCAGCTGTGAATTCTGCCACACCCACCTGCCTGTGGCTGTCACCCTCCCCACCCCATCCTGGTCCCCTGCCCTCACTTTCCTCCATGAAGATTGAGGCGAAATAGCTATTTAATGCCTCTGTTTTTTTTATTTAAGTCTCCTTCCAGTATTGTTCCACTTTCCCCCTTATCTTTCCAATCCCATGCTGTGCCCTCCTCCTTTCTCCAACATACCTAAAGAAGGTTTTGTCCGCCCTTCTTGCCTGCTTTGTTATCCTCTCCTCAGTGGCCTCCTTAGCCCTCCTTATCTTTTGCCCTGCCTCCTTTCTTTTTTCCCCCTATCCTCATCTTTTTGTGTCCTCCTGTACCTCTTGAGTGCTCTAGTCTTCTCACTGACCCCTAACATAAACTATGTAGTGAACCATAGAGGTCTTTTCTGTCTTCTATTCTTTCTTATCCTTCTTATACATGAGTCCATGGCTTTAAATACCCCTCTCTTGATGGCTGCCCATAATTCCTCTACCCCCCTGCACATCCCCTATCCTCAACATTTCTTCCCTAACTACCTTCCTCATTCCATGAAAGTCAGCCTTCCTGAAGTCCATTACCTTGGTTCTCGTCCTAACACTCTTCCTGCGGACTCTCATCCTCAACCTGACAGCCCTGTGGTCACTGGTACCAAGCTCTTCCCCCACCTCCACCTCCTCCACACTGTCCCCATTTATGAGGAACACATCCAATAGGTTTACACCCTTCGTGGGCTCACTGACCCTTTGCTGCAGGAATATGCCCTGAAGAGCCTCGAAGATGCCCCTGCTCCTTGTGGAGATTGCTGTCTGGGCCTCCCAGTTGATGTCCAGAAAGTTTAAGTCCCCAACCAGCACAATTTCTCCTTTCCATGCCATCTTCACTACTGATTCTACAAATGGTTATCCCCTTCCTCCTCCTGCATAGGAGGCCTATAGACTACCCCAATGTGCAGGTTTTCCCCCTGTCCCCTGTCCAGGGTGACCCACATTATCTCTGTTTCCCCCCTCCTCATCCTGCCCTTCCATGGCCCCAATCCCTTCCCAGACATATAATGCCACCCCTCCCCCCTTCCCCTTCCCAATCCTTCCTAAACAAAAGATACCCTGGGATCACCATCTCCCAGGCGTGGTGCTCATTCCACCAAGTCTCACTCACTGCTACAATGTCTGGTTCTCCTCCATCATGGTGGCCTCCAGTTCTCCATTGTATTCCCTCAGGCTCCTGGCATTTGCAACCAAAGCCCTCCAACATGTAGCCCCATCCCGTCCTTCCTGTTGCTAACTGTTCCCTTGATGAGTGTTGTGACATGGGGGGAGGCTGATAGCCTGTCTGCTCTGCCTCACGTAGGGATGGCCCTGTCCTAACCTCCCCTTATTTAGTTTAAATTGAACTTCCTTTCCATGAAGTCCCCAAGTTTACTCTTTTGATGAGGGTAAGGTCAACACCTTAGCAAAATCCAAATACACAGTGTCGTAAGGATATTATTATTCAGGGTTTAACTAATTTCTGTAAAGCAAAGGAGGTTTGTGATACAACTTCTCCTTTTTAAATCTATGTTGTTCGCTATCAAGACTGTTTAGTGCTAAGTTTAACTGATCCTTATAATACTCTCTAGCAGCTTACCTATGACACATGTAGGTAAACCCAGGAAGAGTACACAATGGGGTGAGATACTAACGACAACAAAATGGAAAGGGGCTGGGGGTAGTCATATCAGATGGCCTAAAGGTGGCAAGCAATGTGAGAGGGGCAGTAAGGAGGCTGGGGATACTGGGATGCATAGGGAGAGGCATCACCAGTAAAAAACAGGAAGTTGTTATCCCTCTGTACAGACAGGTGGTGAGACCCCATCTGGAGTACTGCATGCAGTTCTGGAGGCCCAATCTCCGCAAAGACATAGGATGGAGGCAGTCCAGACGAGGGCAACTAAAATGGTGCAGGGTCTGCATCAGAAGACATATGAAGAGAGACTTAAGGAGCTTAATATGTATAGTCTCGAGGAAAGGAAGGAGAGGGAAGACATGATAGAAACTTTCAAGTACCTCAAAGGAATCAATAAAGTCCAAGATGGTAGCATCTTTCAGAAAAAGAGGTGTGCAAGAACAAGGGGGCACAATTTGAAGATTGAGGGGGGATGGCTCAGAGGTAATGTGAGGAAGTATTTTTTCATGGAGAGGGTTGTAGAAGCATGGAACAGCCTTCCTGAGGAGGTTGTGGAGTCAAAAACAGTGGTGGATTTCAAGAATACATGGGACAATTATAAGGCAATTCTAGGGGGGTGGGGTAGGAAGAAGTAGGCTGTTGGTTAACTAGGATCTACAGCTTATCCATTAGGTAGGGAAATGGGCAGACTGGGTGAGCTTTATCTGTCATCTTATTCTACGTTTCTACGTTTTTATGCAAGGTTTATAAACCTAAAGTTTTCTATTAACCCCTTCGCACCTTTTTTGTATATTGGCACAACATGTGCTAGCTTCCAGTCTTGTGGTATATTATTATTGAGGCTCAGAGACCCCCCCTTGATATGTTGATTAAATTCTGTAATCTTTTCAGTGATGAATACTGATATTTTACAAACTTTTGTGCTGTATGAAATTATAATATTTGATCTGAAAGAACTAGGAAGTTCTGTGGTGTGGCTTACCATCTTCACAGCAGTCATGATTTCAGCTGCAGTCAGAACCAGAGCCATGAAACACCGTCTCCAGCTTTACTCCAACCTGCTGTTGAAGTGTCATCTCTACCGACCATTGTTTTGAGGTAGAGCTCCAAGGAGGTTCAGTTTGCCAACCATGATGCAAAGATACAGGTGATCCTCCTGTCTGTGAAGTGGAAGCACCAACTCTACTTGCTCTGTCACTGTTGTACCAGGTTGCAGCTGATGGATATGGAACAGCTGATTCCTGTCACCTTGACAACTCTGTCAGTTTGGCATCTTCTGCAATATTTTCTGCTGGATGCTGTTCAAAAAGTGCTCTTTTTTCAGACAATTCAGCAAACAGGAGATAATCAGCTAGCACCCCCTTCTCTATAGAAAGAGTCTTTAACATGAAGAATGAACTGTAACATAGCTTGGGATCTTACTTCATTTTTGGTAGAAACATCCATTGCTGTAATCACAACAAACTCAGCAGAAAAATTCAAAATCTTGACTGAGGCATACCATTTCTGTTGATATGTCATTGTCTTGCAAAACTGTAGTGACCTCCATGAGACCGTCTGTTTCCATCAAGATTGGACTGTCATAACTCCCTCCTCCCAAGGTCTGAAGTCAAATTCTATGTTTCTATATTTCTCCCTCTCCTCTTTCAGGTCCCAGGTATGCCATCTTGCTGAAACGCTGCAAAATGGGAACAGCACCTCTACGTTTCAATGTTTTTATCGTTCGGGTTAAGCACTTTATTCCATCTGGAGACTGTCTGACATTGATCCATGTCTTCATGACCTTGTGCCTCGACTACTGTAACTCCCTTTACTTAGGGCTTCCGGGGGTTCATATTCACCACTTGCAGATGGTGCAGAGCACTGCTGTTTGGCGCTGATCGGGGCTCCTGGTTCGAGTCACATCACTCCTGTGCTGCGTGAACTGCACTGGCTACCTTTTCAGTGGCAGGTCACCTTCAAGGTTGGTCTTCAGACCTATAAAGCCCTTCATGGACAGGGTCCAGGCTACATGCAAGAGCTCCTGAACCCTTACACTTCCTAGCTGTCGACTCCGCTCAGCTGATGAGGGGTTGTTAGAGATTCCCAGGGTACGGTTGAAAATGTCTGGTTCTTGTGTCTTTTTGTTCACAGCCCCTGCCCTGTGGAATCCTCTACCTCATCAGATTCAAGAGTGCCGGACTGTGGGGAGCTTTAAGACAGCTTTAAAGACCTAATTGTTCTGCCAGGCTTTTGGAATCTTATATAATATCTTGCTTCTGTCTTTCTTTTATTTTATTGATAGAATTTTAACAGTCTGTTGTTTTATTTGTTTTAACTGTTTTGAAGCTTTGGTTTTGATGTTACATAGAAACATAGACTGTGACGCAGATAGGACTAGCTTGCCAACCTAGTCTGCCCATTTCCTACCTGCAGGATAGGCCGCAGATCCTAGTTAACCAACAGCCTATTTCTTCCTACCCCGACAAGAATTGCTTATGTCTGTCCCATGCATTCCTGAATTCTCCCACAGTTTTAGACCCTACAATCTCCTCACAAAGGCTGTTCCATGCATCTACTACCCTCTCTGTGAAAAAAATACTTTTTCACATTGCCACTGAACCGCCCCCCCATCTTTAAATTGTGTCCCTTATTCTTGCATGTCTCTTTTTCTGAAAGATGCTACCCTCTTGGACTTTGTTGATTCCACTGAGGTAATTAAAAGTTTCTATCTTGTCCCCCTCTCCCTTCTTTCCTCAAGGGTATACATATTAAGTTCCTTTAGTCGCTCCTCATACGGCTTCTCTTGCAGACTCTGCACCATTTTAGTTGCCCTCCTCTGGACTGCGTCTATCCTGTCTATGTCCTTGCAGAGATGGTGTCTCCAGAACTTGATGCAGTACCCCAGATGGGGTCTCACCAACTGTCTGTACAGAGGGATAACAACTTCCTGTTTTCTGCTGGTGATGCCTCTCCCTATGCATCCCAGTATACACCCAGCCCTCCCTACTTCCTTCTCACATTGCTTGCTAACCTTAAGATCATCTGATATGATTACCCCCAGGTCTCTTTTGTTGTTGTTACTACCTCCCCCCAACTGTGTATTCTTCCCCTGGGTTCTTGTTTCCCATGTGCATTATTTTGCACTTCTTTGCATTGAATCCTAGCTGGCATACTTCTGACCATTCCTCCAACCTTGCCAAGTCCCTTCTCATCCTTTCCATGCCTCCTTGCATAGCAATCCTGTTGCAGATCTTTGTGTCATCTGCAAAGAGGCATACTTTTCCTTCCAGTCGCTCTGCAATGTCACTTATAAAGATATTAAAAATGACTGGACCCAGTACTGAACCCTGTGGTACCCCACTAGTAACCCTTCTTTCTTCAGAGTGGACTCCATTTACAATTACCTTCTGTGTCCTGTTGTCCTGCCAATGTTTTACCCAGGCTACCACCCTGGGACCCACTCCATGGCTGGTTAATTTAATTATTAGTCTTTTGTGTGGGACTGTGTCAAATGCCTTGCTAGAGTCTAGGTAGGCCATGTCCACAGCCCCTCCCTGGTCTACTACATTGGTCACCCAGTCAAAGAAATCTATTAGATTTGTCTGACATGACCTTCCCACTGTAAAGCCATGCTGCCTTGGGTCCTGTGCCCCACTGGCCTCTAGGTACTCCACAGTTCTTTCCTTCAGAAGTGACACCATCACTTTCCCTACCACAGAGGTCAAACTGACAGGTCTGTAGTTTCCTGTCTCTGTCTTTGTACCACTTTTGTGAAGGGGAATCACATCCACCTTCCTCCAGTCCTCAGGTGCCACACCATCCTCCCATGATTTTTTAAAAAGAGTAGTCAGTGGTTTCACTAGTTCGGCCCTTAATTCTTTTATAATTCTGGGGTGAATTCCATCAGCCCCATTGCTTTGTCCACCTTCAGTTTTAGGAGTTCTTTCAGAACCTTTCTTCTGCAAAAGGACTGGGATCGACCCCCTATCAAGAGTGCTTCTGTTAATTGAATTAGGCACTTCCCTCCTCTTTGTGAATACTGAGCAGAAATATTCTTCAGTATCCCTGCTTTTTCACTGTCACCCTCTGCCCATGCAACGCTCATTCTGTTCAGCCTCACTATCCCTCCCTTTGTCTTTCTACACTCTCTGATGTACCTATAAAAGGTTTTATCCCTTCTTAACCGAGTTGGCTATCTTTTCTCAGTTTGGGCCTTTGCTATTCTGACTTCCCTCCCTGCTTCCTTCTGCCTTAACTGGCAGCTCTCTGTCCTGCTCCTTCTGTGTTTCCTTATACTTCCTGAATGCTATCTTTTATCCTGACTTTCCCAGTCTCCTTTTGAGAACCATAGTGGCTTTTTCTTTTGTTTTGATTTGTTTATTTGCTTCACACAAAGGCTTGTTGCCTCTGTGATGGTAGTTTTGATAATTCCCAATTTTTGCTCCACCCCTTCTTCTAACCTGTTTGCTAGTGCATTTCTGAGGCTCTCTCCCATCTTGCCAAAGTCAGCCCTCCTGAAGTCCAGTACCCTCACTTTTGTATGGCTTGACTCTGTAGCTGAGTTTAACGTGAACCACACTGTTTGATGGTCACTTGGTCCCAGATGGCAACACACTTCTAGATCTGAAATCCTCTCACTGCCTCCATTTGAGAATACTAGATGTAAGAATGCTCCCTCATGAGTGGGTTCTGAAACTAGCTGTCTGAGGCCTGCCACCTGTAGGGCATTGAGAATGGCCCTGCTCTTGGATGTGGTTGCAACAAATGTGCTCCATTTAACATCTGGCATATTCAGGTCTCCCATCAACAGTATCTCCCCTTTCTGTGCCATCCTAAGAATGCCTTCTATCATATCTTTGTCCATTCCTTCCCCCTGACATGGGTGTCTGTACACAACCCCTGTGCGGATTGTGGTGCTTTTTCCAGTCTCCAAGGTGACCCACAGTGCCTCTTCTCCTCCCTATTTACTCTTTTGTTCAGTTGCTTTTATCCCTTCCTTTACATAGAGAGCTACTCCTCCACCTCTTCTCTCCTGCCTGTCTCTGCTGTAGGTTATGTACCCTAGTATGTTAACATCCCAGTCATGGTTCTCTGTGTACCATGTTTCTGTGACTGCTATGATATCCAGGCATCCCTCTTCCATCAAGGCCACCTGTTCAATGAGCTTGTTGTCCAGACTACAGGCATTGGTACTCATTACCCTCCATTTCCCAATGGCCTTACTCCTTTTTGCCCCATCCCTGTCCTTCTTGCCTTTGTCACTTTCCCCATTTACCCCAGCCCTTCTCCCTACTGACACCTCTATGTTGGTGTTTACCTCACTTACTACCGTGAATTTTTGGGGGCAGCTAGGATTTCCCTGCTCATTTCCAGTGCCTCCCCCCTTGGCTAGTTTAAATGCTTGCCAATGAAGCATTTAAACCTATCACCTAGGATCCTGGTTCCCCTCCCGGACAGATGCAGCCCATCATGCCAGTATAGGCTTGCATCACTCCAGGTGGACCCCCATCTCCATGAAGCCAAATCTCTGAGCTCTGCACTAGTTTTTCAACCACTGATTGAATCCCATGGTGCAGAACACCCTAGCCTCTCCTACGCCATAGATGGGCAGCACCCCCGAGAAGGTTACCGTGCATGCTACTTGTCTGAGGCCCTTCCCCAATTCCATAAACTCTTACTGCACTGCTCTAATCCATTTCTTAGCCAGATAATTTGTCCTTAGATGGACAATGACATCCAGCTCCCTCCCCTGTGCAGCTGCTCCGACAATCCTGAGAATTCGCTCCCTGTCCCTCCAAGCCATGGTGCCAGGCAGGCACCTTACCTCCCTCTCCCCTTCCTCCCCCACTTCTACCTTCCTAACAATGGAGTCCCCCACCAGGAGTTG
Organism: Neoceratodus forsteri; assembly: GCA_016271365.2. NCBI lineage: Eukaryota > Metazoa > Chordata > Ceratodontiformes > Ceratodontidae > Neoceratodus > Neoceratodus forsteri. Next base: position 8,892,162 of record CM028129.1, read on the forward strand.
TTTTCTTCCTTGTGGGGTCCCATGCCACCCTCCTGTGGGTCTCCTTGTGGAGGTTCCCAGCATCCTCCTTGGTCTCCACTGTGGGTGCCTCCTTAGAGGAACCCACTTTGCCAGAATGGCATAGGAATTGTAGGAGATACAACTGGAGGGATGTGTCTCTGTTCCACCACCTCACCCTCCCTGAGCCCACTGTGGTCCAACTGCCCTCTTTCTTGCCAACCTCTAAGGCAACGGCAGTGGCACTGGTGGTCCCTGGATGGAAGAGGAGGTCCAACAAATCCTGGCCAACTCAGCCTGGAAATGAGCAACCTCCTCCTTCAGCCCAGAGAAGTGTCTGCAGATGGGACAACACCACATCCTCCAGAATGTCTCCTGGAAGACTGCTGCTCCACAGTCATTGCACTGCACCACTTCCATCATGCCTTATTTCTGGCCCCTTAATGGTTGTTTGGAATCCATACTCTTTCCTCTGTTTTTTTTCCTTCGCTCTCTCTCTACTTACTTTCTGTCTCTGTGCCCTTTAAGCTCCTGATTGTCCTGTTCTGAGACAAGAAGATCCTATATTTCTCAGTAGACCTCTTACTTGCTCAGAGGCAGACCTCCAGCAGCTATAGAGGGGCAGAGAGCTACTCTTGCCCTCCTAGGAAGAAGGGTCTTTGGTTTCTCTGTGATCACTCACTTCCTGCTCCCAAACAGGAAGTTCCTGTTCTCAGTCAAATCCTGTGCCTATAAAAGTAGAACTAGCTTTGGGTGGGAAGGGGGACAATATGGTCCCAGTAGAGAAGTCTAGTCACACAGCACTCCTTCCTCCTCGTGTTCTCTGCCAAGCTTCTAGCAGAATCTTTCTAAGGCAATCTTTAAATTTAGTATTCTTCTAGCTAAGCCACTTCCCCTACTTACTAGATCTTTCTACAAGTAATTTAAACTGCACAGCTATCAAGCCCTTTCAGTCACCTGAGATTTACATCTAGATAACTGTTCAGATAGCCATTCAGTTCAGTTAACTCAGACAAACACACTAATTTTTTGTTTTTGTTTTGTTTGTCAGTTTGTTTTTTACCCTAAATTAAAGGCCCAAGTACAAGAGTTCTACTTCTTTAGTCCCAGTAGAGAAGTCCAGTCACACAGCGCTCCTTCCTCCTGGTGTCTTCTGCCAAGCTTGATAAATACAGATTATTATTATTATTATTGTTATTATTGTTATTATTATTATTATCGGGGCAGCTCAGATCCTGTTACAAATGTGGCTCCTTAGCCCACCTTAGTAGTGTGTGTGAGAAACAGAAATGTGGCCTCTGTTTAGAATATGGACATTTCAGTTTGTCATGTCCCAACCCATTCTGTTGTAACCTTTGGACAGAAAAAGGTTACCAATACAGGAACTGTCCTTGGGCCTCCCATAATGGAGAAGGGAAAGAGGATTTAGACCAAGAATATCTTATAGGGAAAACACAACAGGGATAAAAAGGGCCACCCAATCATGTATTGAGCAGGTTAGCAAGGGGAAAAGGAAGAGGAGACCATTATGGTATTTCAAGGAGGTAGCTGAGAAAGTGAAAGCCAAAAAAATCTTATTCAAGCAATACAAAAGGCACAGGCAGAAAGGGACAGGAGAGGTACCAGGAGAAACAAAGGCCGGGCAGTAAGGGAAGCCAAAGAACAAACAGAGAAATCATTGAAATCAGTGGTTAGAGGAAACAAAACATTTTACAGGTATGTGTTAAAAGAAGGCTAAGGGGAATAGTGAGGCTGAAAGGTGAGGACAGGGGTAGAGTGGAGGATGACAACAGTAAAGCAGACATACCCAGCAGAAAGTTGTGCTCAGTTTTACAGGGTGGGGGGTAATGGGCCAGAAGGGAATGGAATGGTAGGAAGGGCAATGAAATGGATACAAGTGTTTTCCATGGGAAAGGGTCCTAAAGGAACTGGAAGAAATCAGAGTGATAAAGCTATGGGGACAGATGGGGTACACCCAGGTGCTGAGAGAGCTAAGAGAGGTGGTGGCTGAACCTCTGACAACCCTGTTTAGCTGGTCACTGGAAGCAGGAGAGATACCCAAAGTCTGGAGGACAGCTGCTGCTGTAGTCCCCCTATACAAAAGTGGGAACAGAGAGGAAGTGGGAAACTACAGACCAGTCAGCCTGACCTCAGCAGTGGGAAAGATCATGGAAACACTATTAAAGGAAAGAATAGTTGAACACCTGGTTGCCAACAGTCTACAGGATCCAAGGCAACATGGTTTTACTGGGGGGGAGGTCATGCCAGACCAGCCTCATTGAATGTTTCGACTGGGTGACAAGGGAGGTGGATTGGGGGCACTGGGCATAGCCTACCTGGATTTCAGCAAGGCTTTTGACACTGTGCCACATAGAAGGTTATTAAAAAAGCTGGGGAGGATGGGAGTGGGAAGGACTGTGGTGTGATGGGTGTGGAACTGGCTGGATGGCAGGACACAATGATGGTGGTAAATGGCTGCCCACAAAGGGAAGTGTGACCAGTGGGGTGCCACAGGGATCAGTGCTAGATCCATTCCTCTTCAACATCTTCATCATTGACATTACAGAAGACCTAGAAGAGAGAATTTGCTTGCTCGGTGATGGCCAAAGATCTGCAACAGTGTGGACATGCTAGAGTGTGTGAATAGAGGTAAGGGAGATCTGCAGAAGCTTGAGGACTGGTGAAGGAAGTGGCAGTTAAGATTTAACACAAAGAAATACAAAATAATGCACATGGGGCACAAACCCCAGGAACAACATATCAGCCATTGGGGAAGGGGGGCTATAGAATGCTCCAAGCAGGAAAGGGACCTAGGGGTTATCATTTCTGATGACCGCAAGGTAGGGAGTCAGTGGGATAAGATGGCAGGAACAGCAAACAGGATGCTTGTTGCATAGGCAGGGGTATCACCAGCAGGAAAAGGGAGGTCATAATTCCAATATACAAGACACTAGTGAGACCATACCTTGAGTACGGTGTCCCATTCTGGAGGCCTTACCTACGTAAGACATAGACAGGGTGAAGACAGTTCAGAGGAGGGTAACCAAGATGGTGTTAAGATTACATCACAAAGCCTATGAGGACAGGCTGAAGGATCTGAATATGTACTCCCTGGAGGAGAGGAGGGAGAGGGGGGTTATGATTGAGACATATAAATACCTCAAAGGGAGGAACAAGGTGCAGGAAAACACAATCTTTCATAGAAAAAAATGTTCCAGGATGAGGAGACATGGGATGAAACTTGAGGGAGGGAAGTTCAGAGGGAAAATGAGGAAGAATTTATTTACGGTGTGGGTGATGGACAAATGGAATACGCTGCTGGAGGGGTTTTATGTGATTCTGGCAAAAAAAGAAGAGTGATGCCAGAGTAGGGCTAGTAGAAAAGGGCGACTGTAGATATGGCGACTGTTGTATCTGCAGGGGGCTTCACCCCCGCACGCCGCAGTGTGGGGGCATTTCCCCCACACCTTCTTAATTAATATTCCAACTCCGAGGGGGTGCAACTTGGGGAGGGGAAAAATCCGCAGTCACAGTATCAGCAGTAGCCCTTTTCTGTCGCCCTTACTGACATCATTCTTCCAGATGTCACCGTTATCATGGCACACCTGCCGGAGGAGGTGGGAGGGGCTGAATCGATTACAGGATTTAAGAATGCATTGGCTAGGCATCAGGGAATCCTGATAGTTGGAGGAAGGGGACATCCTAGTTCTAGAAAAGCTTGAAGAAAATAAGTACATGCACACATGGGCAGACTACGTGGACTGTAGGCCCTTATGTACCGTCAACAACATCAATGGACCATCAATGTACCGTCAACAACATATATGGATTGAAATTTTCAAAGGAATTCAACCATTTCTATTTACCTCCAAGCAGGTAATATTCAGAGGAGACTTTATTTGCACCATAGTACCGGAGACACAGGGTTATAAAACAGATTGTGACACTTCCTTTTTAGCATTTTAGTTACAACAGCCAATGTAAAAGATGCTAATAGGGAGCTGCATTCGATAAGTGGAAACACATATCTGCACGGTTCTGTTTCTTCCACAATAGACTATTCATTTTTTCCATGACAATTAAAGTTTTTTATGTTTTTTATATAGCTGTTTGGTCCCCGTCGTCTCCTCCCACCAAGTGACAACAGGGACACATTTGAATTTTTTTTTAGATTTTCACCCCTGACCCCCCCCCCGAGGCCCTGGCACATGGCCATGAGAGCATGTGGAGGCACGCTTCCCATCCTGTGGTGCCAGCTCAGCCCTTTCCACCGACTGTTACTTTTGCCACACACACCCCTCCCCCTTTGCTACCCACTAGACTCTCACCCAGTGGGAGCGGGACTATGGGGGAGTGTCTCCCAACCATTACTGCCCTCAGAAGAGGAGCGCTGCCAGCTGGCATGCTCATTCCTGCTCCGCCCTCTCCTGAGGCTGGCGCCCTGATGACTCGAGGTTTTTCCCAAACACAGGTCGCTGGCATAGCATGAGGTAAGATGACCAGTTCCATAACCCTCTGTGCCACTGGGCCAGCGACAATGAAAGTTTTAAAGCAGAAACATTGCCAATAAACTCCTCAGACCATCCAGCCTTATTATGTGCCTGGACAGTTGGCATAACTCCTAGAAAAGGTAAATAGACCTGGAAACTGAATGCATCACTTCTAAGTACTATCACTATCGGGACACAATGGGAGACACTATAGCAAGCACGGTTATTGGTTTTATATGAATATAATTCAGTGTAGTTATGGTGTTATGATTCAAAATAAGACTTTGAACTTTTTTTTGCAATCACTCAGTGAATAGGGTACTATGACTTACAAAACATATTTAAATTTACAAAAACCTTTGCATGAAATAATTGAAAAATCTCAGTATTGTCCAGGAACTTGTACTGAACAAATATTTATTTATTTTATTTATTTAGCTTTTGTTGACCGGGTAAGTGCACTAGACAAATCCTGCCTATTTTCAGGCACGACCCGGGGGAGGGGGAATACAGATGAATGCCAACTGACCTTGAACCAGATTAAGCTGCTGGTGGTATTTTTACTGAATGAGGGAAATTTAGCCAGGACACCGGGGAAATTCCCCTACTCTTTTTCGATAAGTGGCATGGGATCTTTAACATCCACCTGAACTACCACCAATCCAAGCAGATGGGACCTCGGTTTAACGTCTTATCCAAAAGACGGCACCTCAGAAGTGCAGTACCCCTCTCATGCTGCACTACAGTGTCAGTACTGGGATATTAACCCAAGCGCCAGATGTGGGAACAGAACCCACAGGCCTCTGATCTCCCGGCCTCAGAGGCGAGTGTGCTACCTACTGAGCCACTAACATTAGAGCTCAAATTAAACATTTACAGTAGAGCAAGATTATTATTGAAAGAGACACAGTTTGGCTTACTGGTTACCAAACCAACCTTTGATAGATTCAATGCATGTCACCATAGAGCAAATAGCTGGGATATTGTTTTCTTACCAAAAAAGCAGGTGAATCATTTAACAGATACCCCAGATGTTCTTAGAATCCCCACACAGTACGTTAGAGCGATGTGGAGAGATAGCCCTGATATTGATCCTGAGCCCCTTCTAGGAGATTTAAATCACCACGCAATGTCAGGCTCCCTAAAGCTTTCTCACAGGCACCTGTTACTTTAGAAGAGGTTGAAAAAGCAATAAAAACCTTGCATAATAATACAGCCCCTGGTGAAGATGGTCTTTTGGTTGAATTTTATCAATCCTTTGTAACCTTTCTAGAACCTGCTTTAGTACAATTATATAATGCTATATTGTAAAATGGAGAGGAGAAATCCCGGAAGCTGATTGGCTAAAGCAGACATTGACCTGTAACAATATCTCACAATATCATTACGGTCCAAAACTGATTACCAAGATCAGCTATTTAAAAACCCTTTAGGGCCATTTTATCATCGTAATAATGCACTCTAGGGTGTGGCATATCATGGGATAGCATCACTTCTTGGGTGCATGAGACACTCAGCCTGTGGCCTCATGCCTCACAATGCACCTGAGGCATGACGGTATCTCATGATATACCACACCCTGTCATGTATTATTGCTTAACTGACAAGCACAACATTGGCTAATTCCATGTCTGTGGCACAACTCATTTTCTTGCATAAAAGAGGCGATAAAGAAGATCCCAGCAAGTGGAGACCGATTAGCCTTTTAAATGTGGACTATAAAATGTTGTCTAAAAGTTTAGCTACACTCCTTAATAACGTAGAGGCTGAGGTAATTTCACCACATCAGTCCTGTTCAGTTCCAGACAGAGAAATCCATGATAATTTGGCAATGCTGAGAGAGGTTTTTGCCAGGGGGAATATGGAAATTTTAGATGTTTTTGTCTTATCAATTCATCTGGAAAAGGCTTTTGATAAACGTTCACATTCATTTTTGTTCAGCGTCCATCAGGTCTATGGCATGCCTGCACAGTTTATAGGCTGGATTCAGATTTTATATAGCACTGCTATGGTCTGTCCAGTGCTCAATGAATGGTTAAGGGAAAACCAGAGAATACTTAGAGGGGTTAGACAGGGGTGCATCCTAAGTCCCCTACTGTATGTATCTGGCATTGACCCATTCCTGAGAAGGCTACAACATGCAGTGAATCTAAAGGGCATCACACAGGGTATAGTACTAGGGTCATATGTTGAAGGTTTTGGCCTAGGTTGATGATGTCAGTATCTTCCTGCAAAATTCCTTGGCAGGGCCCCACATAGAAAATATTTTGAAGATTTTTTTCTTCAGTGTCAGGTTATGTTATTATCTTGTTAAAAAGTAAAGGCATAGCTATTGGTAGATTTCACGGGCACACTTCTGCTATTGCTGGGATAACAGTAGAAGGTACCACCGAAAATGTTCTTGCTTTTGATTTTGGTGGGGGGGGGATGGCCCTTGTAAACTGGGAGAAACACATAAACTTAGCCCTAACACAAGTTCAAAGATGGAAACTATCTTAGAAGAAAAGGGTTTAACTTATAAAAACATTATTAATCTCCAAATTTCTTTACACAAGCTACGTACATCCTCCATGAGTCTCTTTGGAAACCAGGCTATACAGTCTTTTCTTTTTATGTTTTGGGGCAGTCTACTAAACCCCATTAAGAGGTGAGTTATCTTAGTATCTCAGAAGGTAGAGTAGGTATGTTGAACCCAAATGCCTTCTGCTATAGCCTGTTCTTGTATTATAACATTTATAGAGTTTTGCACAATGAAACTAGACTGTGGATGTTTTCTGTACAAGAATGGTTAGCCCCTACTTCTAGTGGGGGGGGGGCGGTAGGAGAAAGTAGGCTTTTGGTTATCTAGGATCTGCAGCTTATCTGTTAGGTAGGGAAATGGGCAGACTAGGTGGGCCAAGCGGTCCTTATCTGCCATAAAATTATATGTCTCTATGTTTCTACTTTACAAAAACTGAGACACCTTAATTGCCCAGGTCCTTTTGTCTAATATATGTGAGGTTACTATTTGTGAAAATGAAACAATGGCACCCCCAGGCAAGTGGCAACCTCATCCAGAAAGCAACTGTATGAGAATATTTAATCTTCCATCTTTTTAGAAAACCTAGAATTTGAAGATTGTCCAGAAAATCTGGAACAGGAAGTGCTTAAACTCCTCTCTAATCAGAGAGTGCCACCTCAGATGTGGGATGTTATGTGGCTCAGTGTGCACGGCAAGTTGGGGCTGAAAGGTAAATTTAAGCATATCAGTGTTGACTAGCATGACTGTCCTAGGCAGGAGTGTTTTGGGGCATTAGAAATGCAATATCATCTATTTGTTCCTGCCCCTATGCACAGAGGTTTTAGGACTATTTTTCTATTTACTGTAAAATCAATCAATCAATCAAAATCTTTATTTATCCAGGTGAACACCATTGAGCAGAGCTCATTTACAAGATGGACCTGGTTAGGGCCGGTCAGGTACAACAATTAATTTTACAATAGGCAATGTTTACAAACTGACCCAGAAGGGTCAGTCACAGTACATCATATGAATTTACAAACCCAAGGTAAGGTATTATACAGATATATATACATCATACAAATAATGAAAAGAATATACAAGACACCATAGGAGATAATGGAACAGTATCCAGTGGGCTTGCAACAGTCAATAAGAGACGTATCTATAGACACTGAGTTTGCAAAGCTGTCAGGAAATGTGGCAGTGGTGCGCTGATAACTACTTTAAGGGATAGATGACTGGTAACGTGGGAGTCAGTACCAGGCCATGGCCAGAGTAGCAAGCTTATATGTGGACAAGCAAGGCAGAAGGGTGCCTAGGGTTTAGAGACATACTAGGTATGAGGGAAGCAGTTACAGGATTCCCTCACAGTGCGGGCAAATAAGGTCTTGAACATTTCCAAGCTGATAAGGAAACAGCTTCAACAATTTTTGCAGATTATTCCACAGAGTGGGCAGCACAAACACCTGCAATGAGAACAATCACATATCAAGGACTGATGCTGAGGGCCCCATATTCATAGCTAGCTGTATGCACATGCATAACAGTGCGTCAAGCAAAAAGGATTCACCGGCTGGCTCTGTTATGATATTCAAACTGAATGGGAAGAGATGGCACATTCTGTATGAATATCGGACCCTGGATCATACTGAATAACAGTTCCTAAGCATATCATAGCAAGTATGAGAAAATACAGATATATCTTGTGCTGCAGTAGCGTGTGTGTAGGCCTACATGAGGGTCCATAGGGCATGCAGGTCTACACTTTAAACCAGCCCTGGCTGGTGTAATGGTACTGAGAAATGTTTCCCCTGGGAGAGTTTTGAGAATACCAATATTGGGATTTGGCAGCTTGCGTCTAATGCAAGCCCCTGGATCCATTCTGAAGTCCATTTTGTGGTGCATAATAAACTTTTTTTTAAATTTAAAACTTTATTAGTTTTACACCATTAGCTTGACATGATTACAGTCATAATATCAGACTATAATATAACATCAGAAAACCACATGTCAAGCTCCCCAGCTCAGTAAACCACCCCAGGCCCCTCTCTCCCTCCCTCCTAGCTTGGCATCATAAGCTGGCCTTTTCTCAATGGCAAGATACCTGTGAAAACGATTAACCAGATCAATGCTGGAGGATATCCTGTGGGAGACTACTGAGGCCCTGGCGGTGAGGTAGCCTCTGATTGGAGTAGATATAGGGTATGGAGGCTCTCCCATATTCACTTGAATCAGGCCAAAGAGCCCCAGAGGCTGGCCTTAAGCTGCTCAGAGCGAGGATTGAAGAGGAACTCCTGAAGCCATTCTGAATAAGAGATTTCACGATCACTCAACCAGTGGCGCAGAACCAGTTTCCTCATGGTTATGGAAATAATGGCCATACCATACCTGTGCTGTAGGAATGGGACTTGGGAGAAATCATCTATGAGACAAATTTCAGGGATGAACGAATCCTCAAGGCCCAACAAGGGGTCTGCTTTAGCTCTCACCAATTCCCACAAGGTCTTGATAGGTGGGCACTCCCAAAAAATATGCCGAAGGGTACCCTCCTGTTGCTGGCATCTATTACAAAGAGGGGTGTGAGCCCTGTCCAACTTGGATAATTTCACTGGGGTCCAATACATATAATTTAGGATTTGAAATTGGATTAATCTCAGTCTACGAAGTAACTTACACCCCTGTCTGAGAAAAAGCCTCGCACTCTGGTGCCAATAATTTGGGAGTAAAATAAGAGCTGATCTAACCTGGCCCTAATTACACCTCCTGTCTGAGAGAAAGCCCCACACTCTGGGGCCAATAATTTGGGAATAACCAAAGAGGTGATCTAACCTGGCCTTACTTACACCCCCTGTCTGAGAGAAAGCCCCGGACTCTGGAGCCAATAATGTGGGAGTAACCAAAGAGCTGATATTACCTGGCCCTACTTATACCTCCTGTCTGAAAGCAAAGCCCAACACTCTGGGGCCAATAATTTGGGAGTACCAAAGAGCTGATCTAACCTGGCCCTACTTACACCTCCTGTCTGAGAGAAAGTCCCACACTCTAGGGCCAATAATTTGGGAGTAACCAAAGAGCTGATCTAACCTGCCCTACTATACCCCTGTCTGAGAGAAAGGCCCACACTCTGGGGCCAAAAATTTAGGAGTAACCAAAGAGCTGATCTAACCTAGCCCTACTTACACCTCCTGTCTGAGAGAAAGCCCAGCACTCTGGGGCCAAAAATTAGGAAGTAACCAAAGAGCTGATATAACCAGGCCCTACTTACACCCCCTGCTGAGAGAAAGACCAAAACTCTGGAGCCAATAATGTGGGAGTAAACAAAGAGCTGAAATTACCTGGCCCTACTTACACCCCCTGTATGAGAGAAAGCCCAGCACTCTGGGGCCAAAAATTAGGAAGTAACCAAAGAGCTGATATAACCTGGCCCTACTTACACCCCCCGTCTGAGGGAAAGACCAAAACTCTGGGGCCAAAAATTTGGGAGTAACCAAAGAGTTGATCTAACCTGGCCCTATTTACACCAACTGTCTGAAAGAAAGCCCCACACTCTGGGGCCAATAATTTGAGAGTACCAAAGAGCTGATCTAACCTGGCCCTACTTACACCTCCTGTCTGAGAGAAAGCCACGAACTCTGGGGCCAATAATTTGGGAGTAACCAAAGAGCTGATCGAACCTGCCCTACTTACACCCCCTGTCTGAGAGAATGCCCTGCACTCTGGGGCCAATAATTTGGGAGTAACCAAAGAGCTGATATAATCTGGCCCTACTTTCACCTCCAGTCTGATAGAAAACCCCGTAGTCTTGGGCCGATAATTTGGGAGTAACCACAGAGGTGTTATAACCTGGCCCTACTTTCACCTCCTGTCTGAGAGAAAGCCCCCCACTCTGGGGCCAATAATTTCGGAGAAACCAAAACGCTGATCGAACCTGGCCCTACTTACACCTCCTGTCTGAGAGAAAGCCATGAACTCTGGGTCCAACAATTTGTGGTAACCAAAGAGCTGATGTAACCTGGCCCTACTTTCACTTCCTGTCTGAGAGAATGCCACGCACACTGGGGCCAATAATTTGGGAGTAACCAAAGAGCTGATATAACCTTGCCTTACTTTCACCTCCTGTCTGAGAGAAAGCCCCGCACTCTGGGGCCAATAATTTTGGAGAATCCAAAGAGCTGATCTAACCTGGCCCTACTTACACCTCCTGTCTGAGAGAAAGCCACGAACTCTGTGGCCAATAATTTGGGCGTAACCAAAGAGCTGATATAACCTGCCCTACTTACACCTCCTGTCTGAGAGAAAGCCCCACACTCTGGGGCCAATAATTTGGGAGTAACCAAAGAGCTGATCTAACCTGGCCCTACTTAAACCTCCTGTTTGAGAGAAAGCTACGAACTATGGGGCCAATAATTTGGGAGTAACCAAAGAGCTGATATAACCTGCCCTACAAACACCCCTTGTCTGAGAGAAAGCCCCACACTCTGGGGGCAATAATTTGGGAGTAACAAAAGAGCTGATCTAACCTGGCCCTACATACACCTCCTGTCTGAGAGAAAGCCAAGAACTCTGGGGCCAATAGTTTGGGAGTAACCAAAGAGCTGATATAACCTGCTATACTTACACCCCCTGTCAGAGAGAAAGCAACACACTCTGGGGCCAATAATTTGGGAGTAACCAAAGAGCTAATGTAACCTGGCCCTTCTTTCACCTCTTTCTGAGTGAAAGAACTGCACTCTGGGGCCAATAATTTGGGAGTAACCCAAGAGCTGTTATAAGCTGCCCTTACTTTCACCTCCTGTCTGAGAGAAAGCCCCTCACTTTGGGGCAAATAATTTGGGAGTAATCAAAGAGCTGATCTAACCTGGCCCTACTTACACCTCCTGTCTGAGAGAAAGCCATGAACACTGGGGCCAATAATTTGGGAGTAACCAAAGAGCTAATATAACCTGCCCTACTAACACCCCCTGTCAGAGAGAAAGCCCCACACTCTGGAGCCAATAATTTGGGAGTAACCAAAGAGCTGATGTAACGTGACCCTTCTTACACGTCCTCTCTGAGAGAAAACCATGAACTCTGGGGCCAATAATTTGGTAATAACCAAAGAGCTGATATAACCTGCCCTACTTACACCTCCTGTCTGAGAGAAAGCCCCACACTCTGCGGGCAATAATTTAAGAGTAACCAAAGAGCTGATCTAACCTGGCCCTACTTACACCTCCTGTCTGAGAGAAAGCCACAAACTCTGGGGCCAATAATTTGGGAGTAACCCAATAGCTGATATAACCTATCCTACTTACAGCCCTCGTCTGGGAGAAAGACCCACACTCTGGGGCCAATAATTTGGGAGTAACCAAAGAGCTGATATAACCTCGCCTACTTACACCCCCTGTCTGAGAGAATGCCCCGTACTGTTGGGCCAATAATTTCTGAGAAACCAAAGAGCTGACCTAACATGGCCTTTCTTACACCCCCTGTCTGAGAGAAAGCCCCAGACTTTGGGGCCAATAATTTGGGAGTAACCAACGAGCTGATCTAACCTGGCCCTACTTACACCTCCTGTTTGAGAGAAAGCCACGAACTATGGGGACAAGAATTTGGGAGTAACCAAAGAGCTGATATAACCTGCCCTACTTACACCCCCTATCTTAGAGAAAGCCCCACACTCTGGGGCCAATAATTTGGGAGTAACCAAAGAGCTGATCTAACCTGGCCCTACTTACACCCCCTGTCTGAGAGAAAGCCCTACACTCTGGGGCCAATAATGTGGGAGTAACCAAAGAGCTTACCGAACCTGGCTCTACTTAGACCTCCTGTCTGAGAGAAAACCACTAACTCTGGGGCCAAAATTTTGGAGTAACCAAAGAGCTGATATAACCTGCCCTATTTACACCCCCTATCAGTGAGAAAGCCCCACACTCTGGGTCCAATAATTTGGGAGTAACCAAAGAGCTGATATAACCTGGCCCTACTTACACCCCCTGTCTGAGAGAAAGCCCCACATTCTGGGGCCAATAATTTGGGAGTAACCAAAGAGCTGATCTAACCTGGTCCTACTTACACTCCCTGTCTGAGAGAAAGCCCAGAACTCTGGGGCCAATAATTTGGGAGTAACCAAAAAGCTGATCTAACCTGGCAATACTTGCACCCCCTGTTAGAGAGAAAGCCCCGCACTCCGGGACCAATAGTTTGGGAGTAACCAAAGAGTTGATCTAACCTGGCCCTACTTACACCCCCTGTCTGAGATAAAGCCCCGCATTCCCAGGCCAATAATTTGGTAGTGACCAAAGAGCTGATCTAACCTGGCCCTACTTACACCCCCTGTCTGAGAGAAAGCCCCGCACTCTTCTGCCAATAATTTGGGAGTAACCAAAGAGCTGATCTAAACTGGCCCTATGTACACCTCCTCTCTGAGAGAAAGTCCAATGCTCAGGGGATAATAATTTGGGAGTAACCAAAGAGCTGATCTAAACTGGCCCTATGTACACCTCCTCTCTGAGAGAAAGTCCAATGCTCAGGGGATAATAATTTGGGAGTAACCAAAGAGCTGATCTAAACTGGCCCTATTTACAGCCAATGTCTGACAGAAAGTCCCACACTCTGAGGTCAATAATTTGGGAGTAACCATAGAGCTGATCTAACCTGGCCCTACTTACACCCCAAGTCTGAGAGAAAGCCCCACACTCTGGGGCCAATAATTTGGGAGTAACCAAAGAGCTGATCTTACCTGGCCATACTTACACTTCCTGTCAGCGAGAAAGCCACGAATGCTGGGGCCAATAATTTGGGTGTAACCAAAGAGCTGATATAACCTGGCATGCTTACTCCCCCTGTCTGAGAGAAAGCCCCGCACTCTGGGGCCAATAATTTGGGAGTAACCAAAGTTCTGATATTATCTGGCCCTACTTTCACCTCCTGTCTGAGAGAAAGTTCTGCACTCTTTGGCCAATAATTTGGGAGTAACCAAAGAGCTGATATAACCTGGCCCTACTTTCGCCTCCTGTCAGAGAGAAAGCCCCACTCTGGGGCAATAATTTTGGAGTAACCAAAGAGCTGATCTAACCTGGCCCTACTTACACCTCCTGACTGAGAGAAAGCCACAAACTTTGGGGCCAATATTTTGGGAGTAACCCAATAGCTGATATAACCTGTCCTACTTACAGCACCCATCTTGGAGAAAGACCCACACTCTGTGGCCAATAACTTGGGAGAAACCAAAGAGCTGATATAACCTTGCCTACTTACACCCCCTGTCTGAGAGAAAGCGCCATACTGTTGGGCCAATAATTTAGGAGTAACCAAAGAGATGACCTAACCTGGCCCTTCTTACACCCCCTATCTGAGTGAAAGCCCTAAACTCTGGGGCCAATAATTTGGGAGTAACCAAAGAGCTGATATAACCTGGCCCTACTTACACCTCCTGTCTGAGAGAAAGCCCCATACTCTGGGGTCAATAATTTGGGAGTAACCAAAGAGCTGATTTAACCTGGCCCTACTTACTCCCCCTGTCTGAGAGAAAGCCCCACACTCTGGGGGCATTAATTTGGGAGTAACCAAAGAGCTGATCTAACCTGGCCCTACTTACACCTCCTGTCTGAGAGAAAGCCAAGAACTCTGGGGCCAATAATTTGGGAGTAACCAAAGAGCTGATATAACCTGCTATACTTACACCCCCTGTCAGAGAGAAAGCAACACACTCTGGGGCCAATAATTTGGGAGTAACCAAAGAGCTAATGTAACCTGGCCCTTCTTTCACCTCTTTCTGAGAGAAAGAACTGCACTCTGGGGCCAATAATTTGGGAGTAACCAAAGAGCTGTTATAAGCTGCCCCTACTTTCACCTCCTGTCTGAGAGAAAGCCCCTCACTTTGGGGCCAATAATTTGGGAGTAATCAAAGAGCTGATCTAACCTGGCCCTACTTACACCTCCTGTCTGAGAGAAAGCCATGAACACTGGGGCCAATAATTTGGGAGTAACAAAAGAGCTAATATAACCAGCCCTACTAAGACCCCCTGTCAGAGAGAAAGCCCCACACTCTGGGGCCAATAATTTGGGAGTAACCAAAGAGCTGATGTAACCTGGCCCTTCTTACACCTCCTCTCTGAGAGAAAGCTATGAACTCTGGGGCCAATAATTTGGTAATAACCAAAGAGCTGATATAACCTGCCCTATCACGGTAAGATAATTGTCTCTTTGCTTCTGAGATGTATTTTGAGGTATCCATAATGATGACTGCACCTACTTTTTCAGCTTGCTTTATTGTAATCATGGTATTCATTGAGTGGCTTCTTAATGCACTTTTCCCGTGTGGTACAATTATGAAAACAGTCAGGTAATGGTCTAGACAGCAGTTCATCCAGGTGTTTACATTTGTTTACTAATAATTACATGGCCGTAAACAGTGTAGGGCAATAAGTGGAATATGGTTGAATCACAGGGGGATCCCTGCTTAGGGGCAGTTTGATGGAAGTGTCTGTATTGGTTGACTAGGGGCTTAGATTCAAGCATTGCTGGCTGACTTGATGCTTGCCTTACAACAAGATTTATGCTGGCTAGAAGTTAGCTGTCCTGGTTTTTCAGTCTGGATGCATGCAGAGGAGGCAACAGGGGGAGGAAAGTGGTTGAGGATGCATGTTCTTCACATCTGGCTTTGTTTGCTTAAGAGTCTGGGTTTTTCAGTCTGGATGCACGCAGATGGGGTGATGGTGGAGGCCAATATTATTGTGGACAAATCTTGCATTTAATGATGTGTCCACTTATTTTCTGTTTTGTTTGTGGCCATCACAAAGCAGTGTAGCAGTGTGTAACAGGATGTATGTCAGCAGTAGTGTCACAACTTGAGGAAAAATTGCATTAAGGAAACTGAAATTGAAACATTAAAAAAAGGATTCAACTGATGAAGAGGAAGTGCTGGACAGAGCACATTTTTTACACTTCAGTCATTCCTCATCAAGGAAGAAGTCCTCACAATCTTCAGTCTCCCACACCAGATTTGTCCCCACATGGGAATGTTTTCTCCATATGTGCTTCACTGGCCTCAGTTGTAGGCAATTTGACGTTCTGGTTCATCCTCAACAGCACTGTCACCTTCATGTGGCAGGAACGCAGACATGATTGTGTTGCATGGAATGCGCTCTACATCTATCTTAATAATGTCAGCATGCCAACATTTCAAGGTGACTGATTTGGGCATGCCTATCCGATGGTGATACCAACACTGCAACAAACCATGCTGTCAGCAAAATCAACACTTTGCTGACAGGTCACTGTGTTGGTGAATCCGAGACAGGGACACACTATCTCCCGATCCTTCATCCCCTACCCGAATCAACTCTGACTGGAGTTGATATTCCAAAGCACAGGAGGTTGGTAGGCAGAGACCCCCACATGGGGTGTGTAGGAGCAAAGCCCTTAATAGAAAAACAGTACCGGGAGATGTATAGTATGGGATTTATGTCTACTGCAACTTGTGGTCGACATAACTCCAGTCGCTGAGATGCCGGTCCACAAAAGTGTTGTCGAACTGGCATCGTAGAACCACTGATTTGTATGCCTGTGTGATATACAATTGCCTCTGGTGAACTGAGTATACACTCCACACTAACACGCGAGATTAGACAGCTCTGGTGTTTGATGGCTACTGAAGTCAGTGTGGACCAATCAGTAATCTTGCTCCCACTTAAAGGGCAAGTAATCATAGGAGGAGATTTTAATTTAACACTATCACCGAACAAAGACTGCTCCCATCCCTTAAAGCATAGGCAAACAAATACCACTAAATATGTAAAAAAAATGCTCAACCATCTGGGACTGGTGGATATATGGCGCTAATGTTCATCGAGACTGATATACCTACTACTCAACCAGGCACCATACTTACTCTAGGCTAGACTACTTTATAACTACATGTGAACACTTGACCTCAATACAGGACATAGAAATAGGTCCGAAAATCTTGTCTGATCATCATCCTCTCATTTTAAAAATCGATCTAGGCAAAATTAAAAAACAGACATTGTGGTGCCTTAACCGCTCTATTTTAAAAGATAAACAGTTTATAGACATAATGAAAAAATAATACCCCAATTCCTATCAGAAAACTCTACTCCTGACATCTCTGAGGCTATAACCTGGGACTCTCTAAAAGCATCATTAAGGGGAGAAATGATAGCATACTCAGTTAAGAAAAAAAGAGATCTAGATAAGAAATACTCTGAACTAACCTATTGTATCCAACAGTACCAACTATTGTATAGGGAAGGGGACAAGGGACTAGCACAAAAAATCAAGGATGCAAAAGCCTCCTTGCAGAAAATAATTGATACTAAAATCCAGCAGACTCTACTCGACCTTAAACTAAACAATTACATGGGGATCCGAGGGACAAGCTGGTTAGCCCAAAAAGTAAGAACTCAGAAAAGCATGGCCACTGTAATTAAGGCTAAAAATGCAACAATGGGTTTATTAACTCATAAAGATGAAGACATTAGGCAAATATTCACTGAATACTTTGCCAACTTATATCAGCAAAAGGATGGAAATACCTCAGATATTAGGAGTGAATTTCTAAAGGACTTGCCCCTCCCGCACCTAAATGAAACTCATAAAGCAATATTAACAGCCCCAATTATGGAAGAGGAAATTCAGGCAGGGATAAAAATCTTAAGCAAAATCGCTGCCTGAACCAGACAGATATACCTCTGAATGGTATAAACAATTTGACAAGGAAATTATACCTCAATTACTGAGGGTGTTTACTGAGGTCATTAGGAGAGACCCTCTCCCCCTTGGGACTACACAGTGTTATCTCTGATCACAAAACCAAACAAAGATTCCTCAATCCCATCCATGTGTAGACCTTTTTCTATCTTAAATAATGATTATAAAATGTTTATGATGATATGGGCGACTAGGCTGGAAACAATCTTGCCTTCTATCATTCATCAAGACGAGACAGGCTTTACAAAAAAAAGAAATACAACAGACAATATTAGAAGAACTTTTATCTTGATTGAATATATTCAAAACAGAAAGATTCCATTGGCTATGTTAAGCCTGGATGCTAAGAAGGCATTTGTCAGGGTGTCCTGGGATTTTATATGGGACACCCTGTCGAAGTTCTAATTTCCAGAAACTTTTGTGGGTTGGTTAAGAAACATAAACAATGCTCCCCAAGCATACGTCTGTATAACGGAGGCTTATCTGCCTTCTTTCCTTTAACTTGTGGCACACAGGGTGCCCATTGTCTCCTTTATTATTTGCCATTTACATGGAACCTCTGGCATCGGCTCGTCACAAGGCCAGGAGGGTGGAGGGGATCCCACTGGGCCAAAGGGAGTACAAGCTTAATTTATTTGCTGATGATATTTTAATGATTTTGTTGTTCCCGGAAACTTCTATCCCAGCCACATGGCATATACTAAAAAAATTTGAAAAGGCAGGGGTATTTAAACTTAATATGAACAAAACCAAAGTTTTGCTTCTACATTTTCTCCCCAGCAGTGAACTATGCCGGACTTATCCCTTAAAATGGAACTCCACTAAAATTAAATATCTTGGAGTATACCTCTCCTCAAACCTAGAAGTAGTAGAAACAATAAACTATGAACCCCTAATAAATGATGAACGTACTTCTGCAACTTTTATACTTATTTCAAAATATCCCTTTTTTTCCTTCAGGATTTTACTTTAAATCCTGGGAAAAAATATTTTCGGGTTTTGTGTGGGGTAACCATAAACCCATGATACCTTATTCAATTTTAACATTATCTGTGGCCCAAGGTGGTATTAATCTACCAAATTTAGAACTGTATGCAATAGCTGCCTTCCTTAAAATACTGATATTATGGATATCAGGGAAATTCTTGGCACCATGGAAAACACTGGAGTTTGAAATCAATGATATGCATAACATTCACATACTTTCATTTTCTTCTCCTGGGAAAACTCCTCCACTTAAGAATTTTACTAAGATCACAGCTAGTGTTTTACAAATTTGGTATAGGATGAGGGAAAAACCATATTTGAACCAGAAATATGCATACTGTATGATATTTTCATATGATGAACAATTTATCTCATCCCACTCAGACCAAACTTTTTTACAATGGAGACAGGACGGCTTATCCCATACTTTCCAGTTTCTAGATGAAAAGGGAATGCACTCATTTGAGGAAATGAGAACAAACTATGAACTAAGATGAAATGACTTCTTTAGATATTTACAAGTACAAAACTATATATTAAGAAAAAGTAACATAGAAGCAAAAATATCAACCCCCATGAATCTAAACTTAAAATTATTCATAGACTCTATAAAAGGCCAATTAAGAGAACATTTAATAGGGAACATTTATAAAGGGCTCAGAGACCTAACCCTAGAATCAACATTATCCATCCTGGAGAGATGGAACTCAGAACTAGGTCTTTCCATCTCCCCCACCCTTTGGACACAAACAACAGAGTGAGCCATTAAAATGACCTCCTCCACATTCTGGAGAGAATATGCATGGAAATGCAGACTTCTCTATTTCCACTCACCAGCTTTGCTGGCCGAATACCTACCAGAAATATATGGTCACTGCTGGAGAGAGTGTGGATGCACTTTAGCTAACCTAGGGCACATCATGTGGTTCTGTCCAATACTAATGCCATTTTGGTGCTCTCTTCAGGGGGAATTAACAAGTTGCTTGGGCAAGACAATAGAATTGACAGTGGAGATGGTGCTGCTGTCTATATATCTGGACTGGTCCCCCTCTTAGGGAAAAACACTGATGTCAATTTTTTACTTGCAGCAAAAAAAGAGCTAACTAGAAAGTGGATAAAAAAATAACACCAACAATACAAGAGTGGAGAGAAGTTATAATTGATATATATATACAAAATGGAAAGTTTATCAGCACAATTACATGATAGAATACCAAGCTTCCAGAACAAATGGAGAGGCTGGTCTCTATACCAAGCTCGTATAGACAAAGAATTTTGTCCTTAGGAAAGGAGAGGAGGGGAGGGGGGAGGGTGGGGGCCCTGCCTCATCTTTTCTCATTTTCCCCCCTTGTCTATACTGGAATAGGGAGTAAAGTGTCTTAACTTCCAAAATAATGTAAAAGCATGTAATCTGAACAAAGAATGGCTACCACTGTCAGAAACTGAAATGTGTGCACTGTGTGTGAAATGAAAACCCTTTTTTTAATAAAAATCAAATTAGAAAAAAAAAGCAATCTTGCTCCCCCAGTACTGCAAGGGCTATCCCTGACAGCAAAGTGCCTCATGTCTTCCATATACGAACATACAAAATTTGCCAGCAGATAAAGGCCTAGAGGTCTATCAAGTCTGCTCGAATGTGCAGCTAGCACCCCTTATTCTGCAGCTGCCCTTCCCTTCCACCCTTCCCCTTCATTAACCTTCCCCCTTGTCCTGTTCCATCCTTGTTTGAAGCAGTCCACTGTTCTACTGCATACCACTTCTGCAGGTAATGCATTCCACCCAGCCGCCACCTCTCTGTAAAAAGTGTCTCCTCATCTCCTCCTGAACCTTCCTCATCCAGTCTCATATCATGGCCCCTTGTGGCCCACCCTCCTTACTTTGAACAGCCCTCTGTACCTGTCTTGTTTATTCCTTTCATGTATTTAAATGTTTCAACTATGTCCCCTGTCTCTCTCTCTCCAGTGAGTACATGTTCAACTCCTTCAACCTCCTCTCGTATGATAAGTCCCCCAGACCCTTGATCATCTTTGTCGCCTCATGCTGCACTCCTCCAGTAACTTAATGTCCCTCTTCAGATAGGACACCAGTACTGCACTCTATACTCCAGGTGTGGTCTAACTAATGACCTATACAGTGGCAGAATCACCTCTTCCTCCTCGAGGATATACCCTTGCAATACAACCCAGCATTTTGTTGGCCTTGCAGCTGCCTTCCCACACTGTGCCGAGTTGTTCATTGACCTGTGATGAGCACACCCAGATCCTTCTCCTCCTCTGTCTGGGCTAGCTGCACTCCTCCTAGCTGGTAAGTCCTCCTTGGGTTCTTCATCCCAAAATGCATCACCTTGCACTTTTTGGCATTAAAGTCCGGTTGCCAGGTATCTGACCAGGTTTCAAGCTTTGCCAGATCATCCTGCAACCCCTGCCATCCCCCTAGGTCATCCACCACAGCGCCAACCTTGGTATCATCAGCAAACAGACTGATCTTGCTCTTGATGTCCCATGATGTTCTGCAATGAATATCCCAAACAACACTTGTCCCAACACTGAGCCCTGTGGGACACCGCTCGTCACTGCCCTTGAGTGTGAGAGCTCCCCACCCACCACCACCCTCTGTTGCCTTCCTTGCGGCCAGTTTCCTACCCATCTCACCAGCATTGCACCTGCCCCTGTGCCTACTAACTTCTTTCCCAGCCTTCCATGTGGCACTGAGTCAAATGCCTTACTGAAGTCCAGATACAGGACATCCACTGCATATCCTCTGTCCAGTTGCCTAGTTACCCAGTCATAGAACTCGACCAGGTTGGTTTGGCAGGATCGGCCATGTATGAAGCCATGCTGTCTGCTGTCCTGTAGTCCTTTGGCCTCTAGGAGGGCCACCAGCCTCTCCTTCAGGATAGTCTCCATTAGCTTACCCACGATGGATGTGAGGCTCACTGGTCTGTAGTTTCTCAGTTCATCCTTGGGGCCACTCTTGTGGAGGGGCACACATGAGCCATCCTCCAGTCCTGAGGTACACACTGAATGTAGTGAGGCATTAAATAGGTCTGCCAAAGATCCTGCAAGGACCTCTGCCAGCTCCTTCAGTACCCTGGGTGGATGCCATCTGGGCCTGGCGCCTTGTCCACCCTCAGTGCCTTCAAACCCTCTCGAACTCTGCCTCCATGATTTCCCCATCTGTCACCACTTCCCCCCGTCTGCCATTTCTCCCATCTTGGGTGTCACCCCCCTTCTCTTTGTAAATTGGCAGAGTACTCATTTAGTCTTCACCTTATAATACCCTCTTCCACCAATCCCCCTCCTTCTAATCCTTACTATATGGCCCTTACAGCTCCTTTTCTCCCTGATGTACTTAAAGTCCTTCTCCTTCTTAATGCCTTGTGCCAGCCTGAGTTCTGTAGATGCTTTGGCTCCCCTTACTGCCTTTGTCACCTCCTTCGATTCTGTCAAGTACTCCTCTCTGTCCTCCCCCTTCCCTGTTTTCTTGTACTTCCTAAAGGCAGCTCTTTTCCTCCTTACCTTTTCCTTTACCTCCTTGCTCAACCAGCTCGGTTTCTTAGCCCTAGCCTTCTTGCTTTGGGCTTTGCAGCAGGTTTTGGTTGCCTCCACTATCCCCAACTTTATGAGCTCCCATCTCTGGTTAGTATCCATACTAGATTGACTTCTGGCCAGGTACCCTTTTACCACTTCCCCATCCTCCAAAGTCAGCCCTCCTGAAGTCCAGCACTCTTGTGCCAGATTCCTCCTTCCTTGCCCATATCCAATGTGAGCCATACTGAGTGGTGGTCACTCCTGACAGCGGTTCCTCCACTGAGTTCTCTCACAAAGTCCCCATTTGCCAGCACAAGGTCAAGGGTATTCCCTAACCTGGTTGGTTCACTGACCATTGCAGCAGGAAGCTGTCCTGGAGGCATCCAGCAGTACCTGCTCCCTTCTGTTCCTGGTTGGGGTGCTCCAGTCCACTCCTGGCATGTTGAAGTCCCCACAATCACCACACTACCCCTTCTTGCAGGTCCTCCTGATCTGTCCCACTAGTTCCTCGTCTAACTCCTCCATCTGAGATGGTGGCCTGTACACCACTCCCATTCTAAGACTCCTATTCTTGGAATCCTGGATTTGCACCCAAAGTGACTCTGTACTACCCTCCTCCCCTTCCTCCCTTACACACTTCAGTCCTTCCTTTACATATAGTGACACCCCCCTCCTTTCCAAGTCACCCTGTCCCTATGAAATAACCTGTACCCTGGTACAGACAGGTCCCAGTCATTATATTGGATGGCCCATGTTTCCGTGATGGCTGCAATGTCAACCTCTCCCTCTGCCATGAGAACCTGCAACTCTGCAGTTTTCCTCCCAAGGCTCCTAGCATTAAGGGTAACCACCTTTCACCCTTTCCCCCTCCTCCCATCCTGCCCTCCTTTCCTAACATCACCAATAGAACTTGCCATTTGTCCTTTGTCACTGTTATGGGGGGTAAGCTCATATGATTTCCCAACCTGTAGTCTCTGCATATCTCTTCCCCAACTGCCACCCCCCACTCCTAGTTTAAACTCCCCAACTTCCTCTATATATTCTTCCATCCTCTGTTTCAACACTTTCTCTCCCTCACTCAAGTGTAGTCTGTCCTGGCATAGAGACTACTGTCCTCCTGGTCCATCCCCACCCCCAACAGCCCATACCCTTTAGCACAACACCAGGTTCTTAGCCATCTGTTAAATTCCTCTATTCTCAGCTTTCTTGTTGTGCTTGCCTTTGGCACTGGAAGTATCTCGAAAAAGTTACTGATCTTCCTGCCCCTCACATAATTGTGCTAGTTCTTCAAACCTCCTCTGACTATATCCACTGTCTTGTCAGCCAGGTCGTTTGTCCCAAGATGTATAATTAAATGAGGCTTGTCCTACCCCTTCTAGCATATTTCAGAACAGACTGTCCCACCCTTTCTGTCATTCCTGGCATGGCCTCCACCCAAATGCGACTATGCCTCTCCGCCTTGCTACCCCACCTAACTCCTCTTAGTATTGAGTCCCCCAACACTAAGATTCCACCCCTCTTACTCCCTGCTTGCTTCCTTTCATCTCCCTCCCTCATTTCCAGCTCCTCTTCTTCCTCCTGCACATTATTCTACCCTTTTACCCCTGTTGCAGTTCTCTCAGCAGAACTTTCCCCCGCTCCAGTTTGGTCCAGGCATTTATCAATTACTCCTCTAATTTCATCACTTCCCTTCTCCACCTTCTTCCTCTCTAGCAGTGCGAAACTATTTTATGAAGATCCTTCACAAATGCCTGCTCCCTCTCTCTGCATAGTAACCTGTTCTCTCCTTTCCATTCCATGACTTTTGCCACTTCTTCGCCTCCCCTCACAAGTCCCTATTGCCTACTTCCATTGGACTTTTGTCTCCTGACCTGGTTTCCCCGGCAATTGTTCTTCCTGGTCTGGGCCCCTTTGTCTCTGCTTCCCTTCTTCTGACCCTCTCCTCACCACTGTTGGCTTAAACTGCCCTCCCTCATCTCCCCTTCTTCCTCCCTCCAGTATTGGGCTAAACCCACCCCCAATCTGCCTTGCCTGTCGTAGTTCCTCCTACAGACCCTCAATCTCCTTTCTAAGTTTTTCTATGTGGTTGCACACTAAACATCCTCCCTCTCCAGGCAATGTTTAGAAGATTGGTGCCTGCAGTTGTTGCTCCTACCACCCTACCCATTGCTGTCAATTGCCCACTAACGACCCCCCACCCTTCCAGATGCAGGATACCAACACTCCCCCAAGTCCCCTCTCCCCTCTATCAGTGCGAAACATTCTTTATTTCCCTTACCTCCTTTATTGCACACGTTTAGATATGTTGAGCAACTGCTTTTTATATTCCTATCCACACTCAAAAATACTTTAAGTAGCCATTGCACAACATTCTTCAACTCCTACTCCTCCTTTTCCCAATGCAATAACAATGTGAATTAGTAATAATGAAAGTGCCTAGATTTGCATTTACTTCCCTTCCCTTCCACTGAGAGAGCAGTCACCTCTTCACTTGCTGCAGTTCCTTTCCTGGATGTCTGCTTCTGTTATGACAGGTGCAAATCCTTTGCCTGTTTGAGGAAGTGATGTCAGAACCCTAGTATAAAGGGAATAATTGACCAGGGGTGTGTGGGGTGAGGGGTTTGGGTGGGTGGGACCAGCCAAGTCTTCCGGAAACAATCAGGTAGCTGAGGCCTCTAGTCAGACAATTAGCATCCTTCCCCCACTAAAAATTTTGCGGCTAGTGAAGCCAGCAACAATGAATCAATTCACTGCATTCATATATGCATCTGCCATAAGTTGTGTTGTAAGCAATCCTGCTGTCTCATCATCAGTCTCATCCTCCATCTTTTCCTTAACGTCTTCAATACCCCAAAGGTACAACACATCCCAAAGTAATTTGTTGGATTTTATCCTGTACTGTGTATGTTTTATCAGCTTGTTCACTGTGCAAGGAGGACGTAACACCCAGTCTCTGTTGAATTTCATGTTACTCTTTAGATAATAGTGGCTTTAGCATCAGTGCCCCATATACATGTCTTATTAGGAGATTGGTTAAATTTTTGACCTGATTATGCTCATCTTCAATTATTGATGACAGGTCACGTTTATACCATGGGCCAACAACTGTGGCAGTTCCCCAGATCTGCAGACAACAGAATGCTGGAAATATGGGTATGACAGTCCATGGCATTGAGCATGTGTTCCATCAAGGCACAGCTTCCAGTAACACCACCTGCCTCCAGAACCTGCTGTGCATTCAACAGCATCTGCCTCAGCACCCATAACAATGGGATGACCTGTCTGATGCAGGCAGTGACCCCACTCACTACCTGGGTTTCGTGTTTGAATTCCCTTAGAATGATGATCAGGCCATCCGTTAGCCACCAGAGATCAATTGTCAAAGACATAGATACTCCAGCACTGTCATGACTTGCATGCAACACCAGACAGAAACATAGAAACATAGAATCTGCTGGCAGATGTGGACACCAGACCCACCCAGTCTGCCCATCCCCCCACAGTATCACTGCAGACCCTATTTGATCTCCATCTCTCTCCAATGCTTGCTTTCTGCTAAGATTCCCTCATACCTATCCCATGCATTCTTGAATCCTATCTCTGTTTTCAACCCTACCACCTTTGCTGGAAGAGTTTGCTAGGCATCTATCACTATTTCCATGAAGAAGTACTTCATCACATCTCTCCTGAATTTACCTCCCTCCATGCCTCATTGTCCTCTTGTTCTCAAACATATTTTTTTTTCTGAAAAATACTCCAGTCCTTTATTTACTGTGTGAGCTATTTATAGGCCTTTATCATATCCCGCTCCTCTCATTGAGAGTGTACATATTGAGATTCTTTACTTTCTCTTGATAGGGCTGCAGATGCAAATTCTGCATTATTTTAGCTACCCTCCTCCGGACAGCCTCTGCTCTGTCTATGTCCTTTGGGTCTACATAACTGGACACAGTACTACCTGTGGGATCTCACCAGTGATCTATATAGTGGCAACACCCCCTGCCTCATTCTGCTGGTGATACCCTTCTCTACCCCAACAACCCCCTGGCCCTACCAGCTATTATGTCACACTGCCTGGCCACTTTTGGTCCTCAGAGATGAATACTCCAGGTCCCTTTCCGGTTTGGTTACTATCAGTACCTCTTCTCCTGTTTTGTACTCTGCCTCTGGGTTTCTGTGCCCTAAGTGCAGGATTGTGTACTTTCTTGCATTGAAACCAAGCTGCCATGACCTTAACCACACCTGATGTTTTTACAGGTCTCTGCATGTTTTTTCCACCCACACCCCTATGGCTGTCCACCCTATTGCATATTTTGATGTCATTCACAGAGAGGAAGACCTTCCATTTAGCTCACCTGCAATGTCACTTATAAAGACAATAAAGGTGCGTGGCCTGGCATCCAACAATGGCAGACACTAACTAGCTGGGTTCCCACTGGCATCGTATGAATGGCAACAAAAAACTAATTTTAATGAACTCTTTTATGTGGCAACATTGATTCAGACTGCCATGGACAACAACGTTTGAACCCCTGGAATGAATGGGGACTGGGCAACTGGAGAGCCACACAAGATCACAGGTGGCAACATATGAACTGAGCTTTCCTAAGGTTACTACCAACATTCTACTTACAGTGCTTCCTGCAATGATAATATATTTATGAAATGAAGTAAGAGCAGGTTTCACTAATATTACATTTCAGATTACCCACCTGCAGACCGTAGTGACATACCTTGCTGAAACTTCAACTGCACATCCCACTTGTCTTGATGAACAGAAAATATGGATCAGTGATCATAAGGATGTAGTTGCAGATCTAGTAAGAGATAAAAAAGTATTGCCATCCCCCACTGGATTCAAAAAGCAAACAGAGTAAAAGTAGGGAAAACCTCCATCAGCGCTCAATCAAGAATGTGTCTTCTCCCCGTTCAGTAGTTTCAATGCAGCCATTTCCTTTGATAGGTAGGTTGTTCTTCATAGAGAAAACTTTTGTTTTTCTTGTTATGTGCCTGCAATATACATGATGAAAGAGGAGACAACTGTGACAATATTTGTAACTTCAAAAATGCCAAGTGACTGTTGCTTAGTGAAATATATATCCAGCAGCCAGAAAGTGGTGTTCAGTCTCACAGGTAAAGAATAAAAATGACCCATTATTTGCTGTTTGATAGGTTAGAGGGAACAAAAACTTGTTTTCTGACCATAATAGAAAGATCTTTAAAAATCTATGGACTGTGTAATTTACTCCACTACATAAATAACCAAAAAGGAAAATTGGCTAGAGGCTAAACAAATAATGCACAATGTCCCATACAGACTATCAGTACATGTAAGATCTAAATGTAAGCATACCCCACAAGCAGGGCTAGATGCATCATTGAAATGCTGGACAACACAGTTCTCTGCCTCTTTCCATAATACAGACACTCATTCCTCCTGAAAGAAAAGCTGCTAGATCTATAGAATCATTCAGTCATTTGCCCTCCTGAGTTCCCAGCTCATATATCCAGAAGCTCTCCCTATGGCCAATCTTTTGTTTCCATTTTCCCCCCTCAGCCTCGACATCACCTTTTAATTCCCACAAACTGAATGTCATGATGGTCTGTGCTTGCAGTATTAATATATTTGACAATTACAAAAGAATAGTCATTTTTTTGTAGAGCTCTTACATGTTCACTGATCCATGGGGCTGATCTATGTGTTTCAGTAGGACATCAAAGATTGCATGCGTTAAGAAAAGGGTTTAGTGATAACTTCCTCACATTTGACCCAGAGAGACTGTTTGCACTCAGGTAGGAACCAGTAACTGGCCTATCCAAGGAGGAAAGTTTGATGATACACTTTTATGTCGAGGAAATTCCATGCCACCTTTATGCTATTTAGCTCTTAGTTTGTCTATTGTTAACCTAGCTAGCTTCCCCACCAAGAGAAATATCATAACCATTTGGTTTATTTTCCTAAACCACATTTGACTGATGTTAATAGGAAGGTTTTCCAACAAATATAGGATGCTGGGAGCTTCTATCATCTTAAAAGCATTGATTTTACTCCAGAGAAATACGTGTAATTTCCTCCTGTTTTAGGTCTATTTGGATTCCAGCACAGAGGGGGTTCCAAATTCATTTTGACCAATTTACATAGATAGGTCATTTGAGATTTTTATTCCTAAGTAGTGTTGTGTTTGTGGCACAATCGGTTAGTGTATTTGGCTGTTAATTTAAAAGGTTGGTGGTTCAAGCCCACCAAGGGATGGTTTTTGGGTGCAAAGGAGGGCCACAAAAATTATTCAGGGGTTGCACCATATGGCATGCCAGGACAGGGTGAGGGAACTCAACATGTACTCCCTGGAACAGAGGAGGGATTGGGGTGACATAACTGAGACTTTTAAATATATGAGGAGTATAAATAAGGTTAATGTTCAGGAGCTTTTCCAATTGAATGAGAGTGGGAGAACAAGAGGGTGTGAAATGATGCTGAAGGGAGGTTCAGGAGTAATACAATGAAGTTCTTCTTTACAGAGAGGGTGGTTGACCCATGGAATAGCCCACCCAAGGAGGCAGTGGGGGCCAAAATGATAAGTGAGTTCAGGAATGCATGGGGTAGATGTAAAGGTAGCATACGGAAAGGGATAGTACAAGGTAGGTTCTTGGGCAGACTAGATGGACCTTGTAGTCCCCTTCTGCTGTCACTTTCCATGTTTCTATGTAAGTAAGTTATGTTGAATGCCTTTTTTATACATAACTGTTTAATATTCTTGTCTTTTCTGGATAGCGTCAGTACTTTGGATTTAGACCAGTTAATCATAAGCCCAGATATTTTTTTAAGCTTTTAGAGTATTCATAACATGAGTTATAGGGGGCTTGGGTTAGAAAGGAATAGCATCAGATCATTTGCATATCTAAGTGTTTTATCTTCTCTGCCATTCATATTTATGCCAGTAATATTAGGGTTTTGTTTTATCTTATATAGTAGGGGTTCAATGACTGTGACAAAGACTAATGGGGCTAGACAGCATCCCTGCCTTGTCCCCCTTTCTAAGTAAATGTTCTCAGATTTGTTTCTGTTTGTACAAACTCTAGCAGTAGGTTTATAATATATGGTTGAGACCCATGTTGTAAAAACATGACCTCAGTTAAACATTTCAAGAATTAATTTTAGATAACCCCATTCAACTGAGTCAGAGAAACATAGACAATGAAGGCAGAAAAAGACCAAAGGTTCATCCAGTCTGCTTGAGTTCCCTGGAACCTACTGTTCCTCCAGTGTCCTAGCCTCCCCTTTCTTTCTCCTTCCCAATTCTGATGCCCTGAGCAGCCACTATAACCTTCATTCTGTTACAGCCATGAGTAAAACTATTATTGTTTTTTGCATCCGCCACCTCAACTAGCAAGCTGTTCCATGGCTCCACCACTCTTTCTGTAAAATAGTACTTCCTCACATTCTTCATGAACCTCCCTTTTGTTAGTTTTCACTCATGACCACATTAATATGTTTTGCTCTGGGAAACTGAACCTACACCCTTTCCTAGACCCCTTTCTGCTTGGCAGCCTGTAATTCTACCACTGTACTAAGCTTCCAAGAGCCAAATTATTTATGTATAACTAATGATAGTAACATGGACCTATCTTTTTGTCTATTAGCATACCAGATGGACAACAATAGCCTTCTGATGTTCTCAGAACCATGTCATCCGTTGATAAAACTCTCCTGGTCTCCATGTATTAGTTGAGTTAGAGTGGACTGTAATCTTACAAAATTTTTTTGCTAAAATTTTGTAACCAGCATTAAGGAGAGATATTAAATAGTTGTTGGCAGGGTCAAAGGAGTCATTATGTTTTTTATATAGGACTCTTATGATGGCTTTGGACATTGTGGGAGAAGGTTTAACTTGGTATATGCTTCTTTGTATGCTCTTAAAAGGTAGCAACTAATTTAATCTCCTAGGAAGAAGTAGAAAACACCAGGTAAACCATCCATGCTAGGGGTTTTTGCAGATGGTAAAATATTTATGGCCCTCTTTACCTCTTCTAACTTTAGATCAGAGTAAAGAGTTGATTTATATGCTTCTGTAATCTTCTGTAGCTTGGTGTTCCCCAGGAATTGAATATATTGCTTCAGGAGTACAATTATACTTACGTCTGCAATAGTCTTTATAAAAGGACAGACATACCACATTTATTTCCTGGGATTTGACTATATCTTTCTTATTTTTGTCTATTATATGAGTTATATTATTTCTTTTTTGCATTTGTTTTAAGTCTGTATGATTGGAGTATGCCTGCTTTCTCCCATGATCCCCAGAATATTTGCTTTGTTTTGAATAAGGCAAATATGGCCTTGTCTGTGTGCTTTTCATTCACTTCAGATTTAAACTGAATTATTCATTTAAGCACATTTAGATTTTCCTTAGTATTGATCTTATATGCTCCTTCTAATATTTTATTTTCTTTCTCAGACAGTAGTTTCCTTTTTCCTTTTTTCTTCTTGTATGAGAAGCTCATAATTCTTCCCTTACGAATGCCTTATATACCACCCAAAGGGTAGAGTCTGATGTTTTGCTGTTGTTATGTTTGGAGAAGTCTTTTCTTTCTTTTTGTAACCAGCTGCAAAATTCTTCATCTCTAAGCAGGGAACAATTTAGTTTCCATCTGTTTTTATGTTTAGACCCAGGGGCCAGATTTTCAAAGTGTGGTACACACCTTCCACTAAGCCCAGCACCACAACACTTAGATTCCTACACTGTGCTGTACCCCTTTGCTGCAACTGTGCATGATTTTACAATCTTGGGTGCAGTTGTAACAGTTTCCATGATTTATGGCAGATTGCACCAAATATCTGGTGCAAGCTCTGTAAAACGTGCCCCCAGGATTGCCCCAAGCTAGACCACAAAAAGATGTGGTAATTGGCACATGGAATAGAAATCCTGATCACTGGCCAGGAGAATGCCAAAGGTTGGTGCACCATATCATCAATACACCTGGAACTTGTGACATTCTGGCTCAGGGTTTTTTATAAGTAATAGTGTTACTGGGGCAAGGTTAGAAATAATACAGTTTCCAATTTCTGATTCGACAATGTTATTCACTAGTTCTTTTGATTTTAGTAGGGCATTCTTCCTACTACAAGTATCATGGAGAGACAAATAAAATGTATAGTCTTTTATTTTCAGATAGGTTAGATGTCAAGAGTCTCTCTGTCTTAGATCAATTACTCTATCTTTTAAAATGTTCCTAGCTGTAGAGTTTGTGTCCTTCAAGGAAGGATTATTTCTGTCAAAAAAGTGGTCTGAAGCCATATTAAAGTCCTCTCCTAATATTATCTTTTATTTTTACTTTTCACTAATTCTTTAAAAATGTCCAGAAAAAAAACTCTAGATTCTCTATTGGCTACATATACAGTAAATTGCACATGGCTATGTCTATTTCATCCAGTGATCCTTCTAGAATGTGCCAATGACCCCTGATGTCTATTTTGTGAGTTCATAGGAGAACATTTCTTTCTTTCTTGATTAGAATCAATATCCTTTCTTTTTACTATTTACTGAATTATAAAATATTTTACCCACCCATGCCTGTTGTAACAAACAGGTTTCTTGAATTAGTGCTATGTCAGACTTTAGTTTAAGTAGATGTGATAGTACTTTATTCTTTTTCATGGGAGACCCCTGACCTTTAACATTCCACATAGTAAAATTAAGTTTATCATACTCATAACTTAAAAATGATTTGTAAATTACAATATGGACAGCTGAAAAACAGATCCGTGTTAATAACACATGAATTCACCTTAATGCTCTGTATTTCATGTCTGGTAACATATGCTAATGCTGTATTATTACATATAGCTGCAGATTTAAGCTTGTATTCTATTTCATATATTACTATCTGTATTGTATCTTAGTTAGCATCTACTAACTGTTTCAGTAAGTAAATTAACTGCAAACTGTATCTAGCATACAGGGCCAAAAATATCCTTACTCCCTAAGCTTGTGTTGCCCTTGCCAGTGGGTGTTCCTCCCAATGTTAATAATGGCCTCAATGGGCACATTTATATAATAAGTCATGTATATAGTAGAGATGGGTCACACCACAATAAAGACAATGCTGTTATACTTGCAAGATTGATCAAAACCAGCATGGAGGAAGCAAGTTTAAACTGGGGGGGGGGCTGGGGTGGAGGGAGTCATCCAAAAAGTACATAAACTAGGCTAGTAAACCTCATGACATGGACAAATAAACCATCCAAAAGCCATTTAAAATAAAAGAGCATTTGGAATAAACCTGGTAATGACACAACTATAAAAGGGAGACATAACATTCAGTAGTAGGTAATCCATCTGACAGCTCCCTTAAGCAGAGATACATTGCCCAGAACAGTAGTAATAAACACTGTTTGGGCAAGCATATAGCCAATCTCAACTTTATATTATGCCACGCAAGAAGCTTAAGTAATAAACACAGTGAGCTGCAGGCACTACTGGCAACAAACAAGCATATAGATATAGTTCTGATTATTGAAACTTGGTGGAAAGAGGATGACACTGGGCAAAAACTATACCTGGGTACAATCTACTATGATTAGACAGAACAAATAAAAAAAGAGGCCGGGTAGTGGTGCATACCACAACAAAAGTAAACATAATAGATATAACAGCTAAAATAAAGACACACTCCACCCCTACAGAAACCTTATGGTTTCAGTTAAACCAAAACAATTTATATCATATAATTGTTGGACTGTGCTGTTGGCTCCCAGTGCAAATGAAGAAACATCGAATGCATTATTAAATGAAGCTTCCAATGCCATGGAGTTAGGTGAGATTATTTGGACAGGTGATTTCAATTGTAATAAACATTGATTGGAATTTAAACGAGGTGAATAACAATCTTAACAGCAATTTATTGTACTTCTCCCAGAACATAATCTTGTACCGCATGTTAGAACTGCCACAAGAGAACATAACATTCTAGACTTAATATTCTCAACAGAGCATATTAACATAACGTATTGTAAAATCGCACCCCCTCAGGAAACAGTGACCATTTATGCATGCATTTTTCAACAAGATGTACCACTAGCATTAATAAGGCATGTACAGAAATATATTTATATACAAAAGCAGACAAACACAAAATGAATGCAGACATATCAAACATTGATTGCAACATGATACTTTATAACAAATCAAGTGAAAACTGTTGGGAGATTATCAAACAAACTCTATTAGCTGTCACTGAAACTTGGGCTACCCCGGCCATGACTGGGATCTTAATCTGAGTGGGTACACTGTGCTTAGGAAGGATAGAATGGTAGGCAGGGGGGAGAGGTAGCATTGTTTATCAGGGATAACACTGGAATTATTAGAGTAGAGGAGGCAGAGGGAAAAGTGGAAGCCTTATGGGTCACCTTGCAAACCCCCCGGGGGAAGGAAGATCAGGCTCGGGGTGGTATATAGGCCACCAGGACCATCTGAGGATCTGGAGGATTGTCTGATGGCTAACATTAAGAATCAGTGTGGGCAGGAAGGGGTGGTGTTGATGGGGGACCTCAATATACCTGCTACTGATTAGGATAATATGACGTCCACTGTGACTAGGGAGCAGAAACTGCTGGATGGCTTTCTGGATGCATTCCGAAATCAGTAGGTGATGGACCCAATGAGGGAGGGTATATCTTCTGTGAAATTATTACCGGTGGTGCTTTACAGGTTTTACAGTTTTATCTATCATTAGGATAAGCTTTCAGGGCTACTGCATTTGTTGCTGGCTGATTATTTCTGCTCTTGCCTCCTTGCTTCTTTCATCTGTGGGTCTTCTTTTTCTGCAGGGGAAAGCCCCAGCCACCCACCCCCATCGCCAACCACCCCACACTACACTCCTTTTATAGGGTAGCACAGTCGTGACATTTCCTGTAGCAAAGCAGGAAGTGGCGGATCGAAGGGGTATGAACACAATGACCTCATTTACAGGGGCACTAGTAATTTAACCTGTCATAACAAATTATACAGAAACAAACAAACAAAACACAAAATCAAACTTTTACTTTCATTTTCTTCCTTCTAATTACTCTGACCAGGTTACAAACCCAGCAACTTATCTGGAATTGATATCATTAACTGCAGGTACTGAGGAACACTTTTCAGAAGGGCAGTTTTACAGGATTTAGGACACTGTCATACATGCTGGGACATTGGAGATCTAAGGGCTCAGCTCCAGGCAGCATAGGCACAGATTGCACACCTCAAATTGCACATTCAAGAGGAAACATAAGAACTGCCTGCCATTTCCCCAACATCCAACAGAAGCACCTCAACTGCAGAGGGTAGTTGGTCCAGGAGGTTGGCAGGTGGTTAGGAGGGGCAAATCAGGTGCCCCATCACTCGGTGCTCTCCAACACATCACCTCCACAAACCATATAAAAACTATAAACAGGTATCTGCCTCTATCTCCGAAATCAAACAAAGGGGCATAGGACACTGCAGAGCAGAAAACTGCAGCACAGGGACTAGCACAACAAAACTTGCCCCAAAACAGGAACCAAAACAAAAAAAGCAAAAAGGAAATCCAAAAAACGTCTGATCATAGGAGACTCCATGATTCGGGGAGTTGATACCTATCTCCAGCTAGGGGTAATGGTCAGATGTCTCCCAGGTACATCAGTGTGGAGAGACACTAACTGCATTGCTAAAATTGTTCAGGAAGCAGGAGAAAACATTGACGTCCTGGTACACATAGGGACTATGATCTTGCCAGCCGGTCAGTTGTGGAGACCGAGGAACACCTGACCAGGCTGGGTAAAAAACTATCATCCATTTCATCTGACATCTCCTTCTCTGAGATCCTGCCAGTCTGGGAGAGGGGGTCAGATGGACAGAAGGTCAGAGTAGGGAAGATAGAGGAACTAAACATGTAGCTCAAGGGCTGGTGCCAGGAAAAAGGACACAAATTTGTAGGGAACAGGCAACAGTTCTGGGAGTGAAAGTTCTTTAAATTTGATGGCCTGCATCTGACTAAGGAGGGAGTCAATGTATTGGGGCAGAATTTTGATGTATTTGCAGAATATTTAAACTAGCAAATGGGGAGAGGGGTGCAGCACGCCATATGTCGAATGGGATGAACACTCCTCTCTCCTCAGCTAGTGGTCAAACAGGAGTTCAGCATATTTGTAGCTCATTTGTATCACCAGGTAAGGAAAAAGGTCTGGCTCCCCATACGACACACAGGGGAAATGCCAGACCTCACCCATCGACTAACACACTGAAATCTGGCCAATGGAAAATCATGTACACAAATGCTCACAGCCTGGGAAACAAGATCCCAGACCTGCAGGCAATAATGACAGAGCCTAAACTGGACATAGTAGGCATTAGCAAGACATGGTTTACCAGTAACGACACTTGGGAGACTTCAGTACCTGGCTATGTACAGTTCAGAAGAGACTGAGGTGCAAAAGTGGGGTTGAAGTGGCCCTTCATGTCAATGAAAATATCAAAGCTACAGAAATTCAGAATACAAATAAGGAGCCAGAAGAACTGTTGGTCACCCTGGAAACAGGAAATGGGACAGCCATATAAACTGGGGTTGTGTACAGGCCTCCAGACCAGGGGGAGGATATAGACACATTACTGTTTAGAAGATATACAAAACATGACAGCTAAAGGGGAGGTTCTGATAATGGGAGACTTCAACATGCCAGATACAGATTGGTCAATAACAACAGGGACATCTGCTAGAACTAGACACATGGTGGATTCCCTGCAGCAGGCGGGACTCAAACAACTGGTACAACAACCCACAAGAGACAGGGCCATCCTAGATCTAGTATTGACTAACAGGGAAAGGATCATAGATCTTCAGGTAGAAGGTCACCTGGAGGCCAGTGACCATCACATGGTATGGTTCAATTTGGCCATTAGAACTAAATCATCCTATTCCAAGGCAAAAATATGGGACTTCAGAGAAGCTAACTTTGATAAGATGGCCAACAGAGTTAAGCGAGCCCTGGCAAAAAGAAATACAGGTGAGGTGGTACAGGCAAAGTGGGCAAGCATTAAAGATGCAATACTTGAAGCAATAGCCCAGTGTGTTAGAGAGAAAAGGAAGTGCAAAAGAAGAAGCAAACCACTTTGGTTCTCAAAAACAGTAGCAGAAAAGGTCAGAGCCAAAAGACTGGCCTTCAGGAAATATAAGGGAACGCAGCAGGATGAGGATAGGGAGGCATACAAAACTGCCCTAAGGGAAGCAGGGAAGGCAGGCAAAGGCCCAAACTGAAGAAACACTAGCACAAACAGTAAAATAAGGTGACATGACTTTCTATAGATACATTAGTGAAAGGAGAAAGTCCAGAGGGGGTATTGCTAAGATCAAAGGGGATAAAGGGGCATGTGAGGAGGAGGACCATGTAAAAGCATCTATCCTAAATAGATACTTTTGCTCAGTATTTACTGAAGAAAAGTTAGGGCAGGGCCCACAGCTCTGCACCATGGACACAAGGGGGAGGGAAGTGAGCACTAGTCCCTTCACAAAAGAAAGGGTCCTACAAGAGCTCAATAAGCTCAGGGTGGACAAGGCAATGGGACCTGATGGCATACATCCCAGGATACTAAAGGAGCTAAGGGTGAAACTAGCAGAACCATTATCAAAACTGTTTAGTGAGTCTCTGAGCACAGGGGAGGTCCCAGGAGACTGGAGAAGGGTTCATGTGATCCCTCTCCACAACAGTGGTTGCAGGGAGTATGCAGGGAACTACAGACCAGTCAGTCTTACCTCAGTAGTGGGTAAGATTATGGAGGCACTCCTTAAGGAAAGGATAGTGCAACACCTGGAATCCATAGGAGCACAGGATCCAAGACAGCATGGGTTTACAAAAGGAAGGTCCTGTCAAACTAATCTCATAGATTTCTTTGACTGGGTAACCAGAGTGGTGGACCAAGGTGGAGCAGTTGATGTCACCTACCTTGACTTCAGCAAAGCTTTTGATACTGTTCCACATGGAAGATTGATTAATAAGCTTTGTAGGCTAGGGGTGGGTCAGATGTTGGTCAGCTGGGTGGTAAACTGGTTGACAGGCAGAAAACAGAGAGTGGTGGTAAACGGTATACAGTCAGAAGAGATGAAGTCACAAGTGGGGTACCTCAGGGATCGTGTCCTGGGGCCAGTCCTCTTCAATATCTTCATCGGAGTGACATTGCAGATAGACTGGAGGGTAAGGTTTGTCTGTTTGCAGATGACACCAAGATCTACAACAGAGTAGATGATCCAGATGGGGTGTGCAGAATGAGAAGAGATCTGGATAAACTATCAAAATGGTTGGAAGAGTGGTAACTGGTGTTTAATGCAAAGATCATGCACATAGGGAAGAGAAACCCTGAAGCCACCTATAGGCTGGGAGGGGAGTTGCTTGCAGTCACAAGGGAAGAAAGAGACTTGGGCGTCAACATCACAGATGACCTGAAATCATCCAAACAGACCACTAAAGCAGTAGGTAAGGCTGGAGGGATGTTGGGGTGTATTAGGAGGGGTATCTCAGAGTTGGAAGGGAGGTAATAATCCCTCTTTAAGACGACTAGTAAGGCCCATCTGAGTACTGCATGCAGTACTGGAGGCCACACCTTCACAAGGATATTAACCAAATTGAGGCAGTCCAGGGAAGGGCAACTAAAATGTTGCAGGGACTGCATCAGAAAACATATGAGGGTAGATTAACGGAGCTCAATATGTATTCCCTAGCACAAAGGAGGGAGAGAGGTGATATGATTGAAACATTCAAACACCTTAAGGGCATTAACAAGGTGAAAGAGTCAACATGTTTCAATGTAATAAAAATAGCAGGACAAGAGGACAATGCATGAGATTAGAGGGAGGATGATTAAGGGGTAATGTGCGGAAGTTCTTTTTCACAGAAAGGGTGGTGGATGCATGGAATGGACTACCTCAGGAAGTGGTGGATATGAATACAGTGCAGGGCTTCAAACAAGCATGGGATAGGCATAAGGGAGCAATACAGATGAGTATGAATAGATAGGCCATTGACAGAGCAAAGGCCGATAGCACATTCATAAGGCAGAAATAAAAGGGCAAACTGGATGGGCCTTGTGGTCCTTATCTGCCTTCAACTTCTATGTTTCTAAGTTTCTGTGTTTCTATTTCCTGGGTAGGGTTCTGGCAGACAGGGACCTGGTAAGAGACCTAGTTGTGGAGGATCCCGTGGTGGGGAGAGACCATGATATGGCCTGGTTTCAGCTCGACCTGGGGTGGGAGACAGATCATACTAGGACAGAGACAGTTGATTTTAGGGGGGCAAAATTTAGGTGTATGGGGGGAAATTCTCAAAGGGCATTTGGAGGAGTTAAAACCAGGTATGACGTAGAAGACCGGAGAGAGGGTTATAAAATGGGGGCTAAGGGAGACTACCAGGTCCTGTGTGAAAGTGAGGTCCGAGGGTGATAGGTCTCAAAAACCAAGCTGGTGGACCAAGGAGATCCAGGAGGCAGTGAGGGAGAAGAAGGCTGCCTACAGTGGGTACAAAAGATCATGAGGAAAGTTGGGTAAGGAGGACTATCATTTTGCAACCAGGCAGGTCACCTGAGTAGTGAGAGGGCAAAGGCTAGGAAAGAACAGAGACTGGATCAGGGGATACAGGGTGAGGAAAAAGGGTTCTATAGGTATATTGGTGAGAGGAGAAAAGTCAAGGGCCAGCTCAGCAGGTTGTGGACAGTGTTGGGTGGGTGGAAGGGGTTGGGGAGCAGGCAAAGGTGCTCATTGAGTACTTTGCCTCGGTATTCACTAGGGTGGGTGCTGGGAATACTCCATATAAGAGTCTTCAGGGAACAGATGGGGAAGCAGACTTGTCTGTTAAAGTACTTGCTGGTGAATGGATCACTGAGGGAGTAGTCTGGGGACAAGGAGTCAGAATGGATCTGCCAAGGGGGAAACGGATGCTGATATATCTATTGGCCATGTGTGGGAAGCCCTCAAGTCCCTAAAGAAGGACAATTCCCTGGGTTCTGATGCTATCCATCCCAGAGTACTCTGGGAGCTGGCTGATGTTTTGGCTGCACCACTGGTGGATCTCTTTAACTTGTCACTGCAGACCGGGAGGGTGCCCAGGGAATGAAGGTGGGCACATGTTGTTCACATCCATAAAGGGGGTTCAAGGGAAAAGCCAGGGAAATATAGATCCATTAGTTTGAAGTCAGTGGTGGGAAAGTTAATGGAGGGCATACTTAGGGAGAGGCTGGGGGGGTTCTTAAATGAGAAGGGACACATAGATGACCAGTAGCATTGGTTTGTTCCAGGTAGGTTGTGTCAGACTAACCTTGTGGAGTTCTACCAGTGGGTGACATCAGCACTTGACCAGAGGAGACAGGTGGATGTACTGTTCCTGGACTTCAGCAAGGCTTTTGATTTGGCCTCACACAAAGGTCTGCTGGAGAAGCTAAGGAGAATGGGGGTAAGACCACTGATGGTTAGGTGGATTGGAAATTGGCTTTCTGAGCACACCCAGTGGGAAGTGGTGGTGGGGTTCTTGTCTCCTAGGGAGGTAATTAGTGGAGTCCCACCGGGGTCAGTTCTGGGGCTGTTCCTGTTTAATGCCTACATCTCCAATACCAGAGAAGATATAGGCTGTGAAATTAGTCTCTTTGTGGATGACTTTAAACTGGGGGTGGTAGTGAAGGGAGAGAAAGGGAGGTCAGCCCTGCAAAGGGATCTGGATACTCTGGAAAGATGGTCACACATCTGGAGATTGCAATTTAACCAATTCAAGTGCAAGGTGCTACAACTAGCCAGAGGGAACCCCGAATGTGTGTACACTTTGGGGGAGTTGCAGGCTTGTTACATAATCAATAGAAGCTGTGTCATGGTTTATATTCAAAACATTCATTTCAAGTCTGCTGTACTGAAAACATACTGAATCACACTGTTCAACCAAGGTATGGTGTTGAAATAACAGCATGTTAATTCTTTCAATAATTACTTCAGACTTTTTATCCCTAAATTCCATGTTCCAAAATGTAAGGAATCAGTGTCACTAACCAGAACACCATTCATTTGAAAATTATTTCTCTAATAGGTTTTGCCTTTTCAGCATTACCTCTTAAGGCATGCAGGTCTTGGCTGCTTCTCTTATTAAAGAGAGACTAATTTTCCTGATGGACAGAATGCAGTTGAGACTGCAGTTCATCTATCCTTTCTTTATGAGAAGCCTTTTTCTGAATAATTTCTGGCTTGCAGCATACCCAGATTCCAAAACAGATATTTTATTTAGAACTGCATCAACACAATTAAACAATGTTGCAGTTAATAATCCTTAAGGATCAACTCTTTTGGTACCATTTTTAAATTCTCCATAATGGGCAATGATATCCCTTAAAGGGCTACCATTGGATTCTGCTACCTCAGCAAAATTACACCAACCACCATAAGCAGTTTGGTATGTTAAGGCATCCAGCCTCAACTCAGTACTGATACATTTAGACATGTCATAAGATAAGAAACCCTTAGCTGTCTGTGGATCAAAAACTTTGTTTGCAACCAAAGTTCATGAAAGGACACAAACAACATTTGGCGTAATGTGGACACCGAGATGAGTACATATCCAGTATGATTTGAATCCACAAATAAAAGCAGTATATCTGTCTGTTCAGATCCCTATACAGCTGTGTGTTCCCACAGAGAATGAATAGAGAAAAAAACAAAACAAAAATAAAACACCTCATTACACAGAGATTGAATATCTGCCAAGAGATTGTTTTGTCTGTGCTGTGGAACACACAAAAGACCAAAAAGTTAAACAGAAGACACTTTCAGCTGCTTGTTACTGAAGATTTCTCAACCAGTGTTTTAATTTACAGAGGAAATTAAAATGCAACTTAGCAAACATCCAGACTCCACTCGCAGTTGCCATTTATGTTACGTAAACAATCTCAGATAGTAGAGTAAATAATAATAATACTGATAATACAGATACTTGTGTCTTTGGAGTCTGCCAAGAAACATTTGTAAACAAGTAAGAGTACTAATGAATGTTTATTAGACTACTTATGCCAAGCATGTGACAAAGGAAATCACAAGGGAGATGGGTTTCTCACCACTAGCCTGAAGAATGTTCATATTCTCCAGGATTGTAGGATCTCAAGTTCTCCAAGATCTCTGTCTTGCTCCCCGCTCTTCTAGAGAAGCTACAGTAGGTTGCAGATGACTATATACTACAGATAACAGCATAACAACAGAGATTACCCCATAGTTACAGAGATGAGAAAGTATATGTATTGATCCTAAGCCATTCTCCATTGAATTAATAATGAGTATCATATGAGACAGAATATGCTTCCATTTGCATTATAGCTTGGACAAAAGAAATGCTGATGGGTTCAAACTACATGTGGCATTTCTTGCTTATGTACAGTATAAGACATAAAGACATAACAAAGGCTTTCTCTCTCTGTCAGCTTGCTTAGACAAACAGAAGTGCTGACAGGGCTCTATTACACATGGCATTTCTGCCTGAGTGTAAAACACACACTACATATAATTATATGAGAATATAAGTATACAATAATCACCGATAATCCCTCAGAGTCATCTTATCAGTGATTATGTAGATTATATATGGAATATATGTAAAAGACAAACATAATCTAGATAAATGTACTATAGTGAGGTATAATGAATCAAGCATGATAAACACTAACATATATTAGCAGCAAAGCACATTCATAGCACTCATGCTTATATGATGGGTGCCTATATCTATATGTTAGTGCAAAATAGCAGTATCACAGTACAATAGACCAGGAATACAGTGTGAGGTGTATCTGGGATGATAGGGGCATAACCCAGCTGCAACAGGCTTTGGTAGGGGAATAAGACCTTGGAGTTCTGGTGGATGTCAACATGAACAATTCAGAGCAGTGCAAGAGGGCTGTGGTCAGGCAAATAGGATGCTGGGCTGCATCACCAAGGGTACTACCTCTAGGAGCAGGGAATTGCTTTTGTAGCTGTATAACAGCTTGGTTAGACTGCAACTGGAGTACTGTGTGCAGTTCTGGCAGCCACATCTAAGGAGGGACATCCAGCTCCTGGAGAGGGTTCAGAGGAGGGCAACTAGAATGGTCTGGGGACTGGGGGACATGATGTATAGGAGCATCTGGAGGAGCTCAACCTGTTCTTGCTGGAGGAGAGGAGAGGAGAGGAGGGACAGGGGGATATGACTGAAGTCTTCAAGTACCTCAAGGGAGTTAATAAGGTAAGCCTAGATGGGATCCTTTGGCTGAAGGAGGGTGGAGTCACCAGAGGGTGCAGCTGGAAGATTGAGAGTAGAAGGCTGGGGGGAATGGAGGTGGAGGTACTTCACTGAGAGAGTGGTGGAACCATGGAATGCACCTTCCTGGGAGCTGGTACAGGTAGCTACTGTGGACAGGTTCAAAAGAGGATGGGACAGGTATATGCAAGGGGTGAAGTAGGGAATGGCTTGCCTGGGGGGGCTAGGATTGGGGGATGGGGTGAGCAGGAAAGGAACCAGGTAGATAGCTACGGTACCCAATCAGGGGCTGAGGCCCGAGCAGACTCAATAGACCATAAGGCCCAATCTACTTGCGTTTGAGTATGTTAGTATGTTATTAGAGACATGTGACAAAAATATACCATGTATAAAAAAATATAGCAGCAGGGGGATTAAACCCAAAATGATTAAGCAAAAAAATCATAAAACTGATAAAACTAAAAAACAAATAATATGAAAATTATACAAAAACAGGTACTGAAAAGACTGAAACATATTTAAGAAATATCTAAAAAGATGTCACAATACAGTAAAAAAGGCAAAAAAAAAACATAGAGTACAAACCAGCTACTTTAGCAAGCAAAGGCAATAGTAAGCAATTTTAAGCTTACATAAATACATTTAAGAAAAACAATCAA
Organism: Neoceratodus forsteri; assembly: GCA_016271365.2. Lineage (NCBI taxonomy): Eukaryota > Metazoa > Chordata > Ceratodontiformes > Ceratodontidae > Neoceratodus > Neoceratodus forsteri. The sequence goes on from CM028129.1 coordinate 8,935,304, forward strand.
AAACAAGCACTATTGTAGACAATACCAACATTATTTCTGATCCATGAACTGTAGCAAACATTTTTAATACATATTTTTGTTCAATCTATTCTCCATCCAGTCTATTGGACACCAAGAGTAAGTCTGTTCCAGTAGGTGTTTCTGTACAAGAGAGGAAACAAAAAATAAAATTGACATAATAAAAAAGTATGGGGCCCCAGGTATTGACAAAATCACTCCACAGATGCTCATACTTATTAAAGAGACAATATTTTTCCCCCTGGAAATATTATTTAACAAACTAATAAGCACAGGTGAGGTACCAAGAGACTGGAAAATTGCAAAAATCACTCCGATTTTTAAAAAGGGAAAGAGACAAGATAAGTCTAACTATAGACCAATAAGTCTCACATCGGCCCCTGGGAAAATTCTTGAATCATTAATAAAGGACAGGTTAACAGAACTCATGATAAAAACAGGCAAGGTAGACCTAGAACAGCATGGATTCATTGCCAGAAGATCTTGTCAGACGAATCTGCTCTGTTTTTATGATTACATAAGCAGAACACTAGATGAAGGGAAATCAGCAGATGTTGCCTTGCTTGACTTTAGTCTGGCATTTGGTACCGTGCCTCACTGGGCCATATCTTGTATGTTAGCCACTCTGGGCATTAATGAACACATACAGACTTGGATCCATAACTGGTTGGTAGATCGGACACAGAGAGTGGTTGTAAATGGGTTTCTGTCTGATGAGGGTTGGGTAACAAGTGAGGTGTCACAGGGCTTGGTTTTCAGCCCAGTGTTGTTCATGATACTTATGTCAGACATGGGTAACAATTTAAAGAATAAAATAACTAAATATGCTGATGATACCGAGCTGGGTGGCCCATGTGAAATAACTCTGGAATCTCTCACTGTTCAGCAAGACCTAGACATAATTACCCAATGGGCATATAGGTGGGGGATATCATTTAACATAAATAAATGCTGAGTCCCACATATGGGCAAAAAGAACAAAAAAAAAAACTTTCTGTGCAATATAGTACTTAATAGCTCTAGCACTGAGAGAGACCTAGGTGTTTGAATTGACACTAATATGGACTTTGGTCCACAATGTACCAAAGCCATTAACAAGGCCAACTGTGTATCATATACTATTAGAAGAAATACTAGGTGTAGACAGTCGAGGGTAATGATGCCACCGTACAGGCCATACGTGATACCACATCTTGATTACTGTAGCCCGTTATGGAATCCTTATAAGAAAAAAGACACAAAGAATAGAAAAAGTACAACACAGATACACTAAAATTATAAGTGAGACAAAGACAGAACCATGCCAAGAAAAGATTAAGTAATTGGGACTGTATATTTTGAACTGTCTCTAGGACAAGGGGTGATATACTTTTTATTCTATAAATGATTAAATCTAACATTTTGCCTAAGGAAATGAAAATAGAGTTCAAAGACAACAAGTCCATTGCTAGAGGACATACCTTGCAGGTAAAAAGCATTATATTAAGAAGCCTAAAAAGGAAGTATTTGTTCACTGACATGATGGTCAATCTCTGGAATAGTCTACCAGAAGAAGTGGTTTCAAGTAAAAATAAAACAATTTTTAAATCCAGACTTGTTGCTTGCATATGAAAAGGAGGTAAACTACAGTGTATAGGAGCTACCATGGGCATCAACCTTCTTTTGCTTCTCTTTTCATTAGTGACATTACCTACGCTAGCATGGCTGAGGCCTCACTCAGAATGGATGTTACATGTAATAATGTCTGCAGGTTTGCTCTTTCAGCTGTCTGTCTCACACATCGTTGTGAACATTACAGTAAGCTGGAATGGCTGTTCCCTGCTAATAGTCATTCTTTTTCCCTGGGCTGTTTAGTACACAAGACTCTGAGAACCTCCAATCCTCCTGTCCTTGCAGGTCAACTAAATACACCTATCCAAAGTTATCAGCTCAGATCCATTGACCAGTCTCTGTTGGTGACTCGCACCACCTCAGGGGACCAGGCCTTTGCAGCTTGGGCTCCAAGCCTCTAGAACCCCTTCCCATTCCTTGCTCATGGGGCTATCTCCCATATATGTTTCAAAAAGGTCCTCTGGGACTCCTGGAAGGCCAGCTCTGCCTGCTCATTCACTTAGCTGTAATGGTACTGTACTTTAGAGGTCTGTAGTTCCTGTGTTTCTGCCTCCTAGTTTGTAGGGTTACTCCCTGTTTCTGTTGATAGGGGTTCTTACCCTCTACCATTCACTTCAGATTGTTTCTGTACATCACACCCAACTCAGGTTTATATGGATTATGGTTACTGTCCCTTGTTATCTGCACATTTTTCTACTCACTGCCTATGCATTTAGCTAATTGGTCACTCTGCTGAAGGTAAATACTCACTGTACTCTTGTTGCTTTGGTTTTGTAATGCCTTGTAACTCTCCCAGGTCATGCTAAAAAATAGGCACTGTTTGTCTAGTGTGCTTACCTGGTCAATAAAAGTTAAATAAATTAATAAAACATACTGGCTCTACGATGCCAGTTTGACAATTAAGTTGTCGACTGTCCGCCCATTGGCACTGAGGGTTGAGGAGCTGGACGCATACATCTTACACAACGCCGGCGACCCAGGTTCAGGAACAAGCCCAGGACATCAGGGGTCAGCAGGGGAGGTTAGAGGATTGAGCATCCGAGGACAGCTGTCCTCTCCCGGGAGGGAGGTGGGATGCATGCTCAGTGCCTGACTGGCCTCTGGCAGAAGCTGGAGGCATAGCAGACACATGAGCGCACAAGGGGTTAGGAAGTGGCAGACACTGGTAGAGACACCTTGATGTCAGGGCGTAGGCCACTCCCTCAAGAACTTCAGGAAAAACACCCACAGCACTCCCAGGTAGACGGAGTGCCAGGCCCTGATCCCCAATACCCCTTCCTTCCCTGGTGACCGGCGTCCTGACGAGATAAGGAATTCGAGGTGCTTGCCCCTCACCTCGTCCCTGCCTGGGGGGGTAAGCCAAGGCTACATGGAGGATGGACCGCCACGGGATACAGGTAGGAGGTGGGGACTAGAACAACCATAGGCGTCTCCCAAAGGGAGTGGAGTGCCGTGGTGTGGAGGAGAATAAATAGAATGTAGAAATAAAATAAGTTGTCAACTGCCATCGAGCAATGGATTTATGTCGGCAACTTTGGTGTTGACATAATCCATCTTGAGACCCTGCCATTTCCCCATGGGGGCTTCTGCCTTGCACCTTCGATTCTAGGATTTTAACTCCATATCTGAGTTACATCGGGGAGAGGGTGCAGGACTGGGATAGAGAGTGCAGGGGTCTCGGGCAGTCTATTACAGTGAAAACATCAATGTTGTCGGCATCAACCTTTTTGCTGTAATAGTGTTGCCATCCTGGTCGCATACCAAACATACTAAGAAGTGTAACTTGGTTTTGAAGGCTTAGCTAGGGAGAATTGAATTCCCTAATTGATGTGTCTATCATGCGCAATGAAGACATAGTAACCTCTCTTGTTAATAATAATCATAAGCTGTTGTTATGTTCAGCCCATTTGAGAACCATGAGGACTGAACTATCAGGTACAGTGTGTTTAGTGAGAACACCAATTAATCCATGCTTTCATACTTACAAGAACAATACTTACAGCGCTAGAAAGCTGTTTTTGCTGCACCTACTGCTTCAGGTACATCAGCAACCAAAGGAAGAAGCATGGAGGCACACTCAGACTGGTAAGGGAAGGTGGTGGGTATGTGGAGGGTGATAAAGGAAAAGCTGAAATCCTCAACTGATGTTTCACTTGGTTTTCACTAATGAAGGGGAAGGAAGCAGGCTGCCCATGCTAGAAAAAAGTACAAGCAGCAATGGAATTGACTTGGAACTTTTTACAGAAGAAAGAGTCCTGAAGGAACTAGAAAAGCTCAAGGTGAACAAGGCTATGGGACCAGACAATGTTCATCCAAGATTACTGAGAGAGCTAAAGGAGGAACTGGCAGCTCCCCTGACCAGGCTATTCAACCTATCTTTGGAACATGTAGAGGTACTGGAGGACTGGAGGAAGGCCCATTTATGCAAGTGATACACTATAGGACCCGGGTTGGGCATCCTATTGAATACCCTTCCAAGGCCTGCACGCTGCCACATTTCTCATCCACATGGCTGCATACTGGAAAGGCTGGTGCACAGTCCCAGGGCCTGCATCTGTGAATGCCGGCTTGCACCCACCTGTGCACTGGTGATTTATGTGTGCTTCATGCACAGTTAGTGAATATACCCCATCTCCCTAAGCTTTCCCACTCCGTATGTATAAGTTGCTAGAAATGTCAGAAATCTCTGACTGTTGTTCCCCTCCTGGCTATCAGATTGATGATACATATTTAGCAGAGGAGTTGCTCTATCCACTGCCTCCATCTCTGTTGCTGTCCTTTTAATATCCTGAATTTTATAACCTCTTGACACAATCCTTTGGAACTGATGCCATTCTCTTGCCCTACAAATTTCAGAATCAGTGCAATTATGTTTTACTGGTAACAGTTGTCCTTTTGGACTTGCTTGTACCATATGCTATGCATGGCAACCAATGGCCTGAAGTAATGTATTTCTGTTGGTCTCTTTAACAAACAAATCTGACAGAATATCCCACCATTATCCCTATAAAGACAAACAACCCAAAAATAGACACTATCCTTTCCCACCACAAGTTCAAATTTTAGGGCAGGATTTGTATCCTCCAAATACAAGGCAAACTGCTTGAGATCAGATACTGTTCCCTTCCAATAATCAATATATCATCAATGTAGCACCACCACAAATCCAAACATTGTAAAAATTAATTTGTGGCAGTGCTACATACAAATTCCTCATCCCATTTCCCAAAGAAAAATTGGTAAAAGTTGGCGCAAATGTAGCACCATAGCAGTACTATGTGTCTGTAAAAAGAATTTGCCAGTGAACACAAAAATGTTATATTTTAGCACCACTTCAGCTAATTTTACTCAAACTTCTGTTAGGGAGTTATCTAATTCAGCTCTCTGCTTAAGATGATAACTGACTGCATCCATACCCTCCCTATGCAGTACTGAAGTATAAAATGACTGAATATCCAGTGTTGCAGAAAAACTCCCCTGGTACATATCAAGATTATGTACTGTGTTCATAATATCTGCTGTATCATTAATGTATGACAGAGTCCTTTGCAGAATGAATCTGAGAAATAAATCAGCATATTTTGATAAGAGTTTAGTTATCCATCGGACACCTGAAATAATAAGGCATCCTGGAGGCTTTTCAAGTTATTCACGTACCTTGGGCAGTACATATATGGGTGGCACAGCTGAGTGTATTGTCTGTAAAAAACAGTTTTCTTCTACTGTAAGCCAACCTTCACTGCACACCCACGATACATAATCATCTATAGATTTCTTAAATACCATGGACAGATTTCCAGTCAGTCTTCTACTAAAAGTCTTGTCTCCCCGCTGAGTCAGGATTTTGTTCCCATAATCCACGCTGCTCATTATGACAACTGTCCCACCTTTGGCAGAAAGTTTGATCATAATAGAAGACTCCCCCTTCAAATTCCTCAAAGCACCTTTTTCAGCCTTAGACTTATTATAAAATACCTCCCTTGTGGTGTTTTGCTGTAGATCTATCTTCATGAGATCCAGTTCACACACGTGCAAAATGTCTGCCCTGCTAGTCCATTTTATATTGACTTTTGCAGCTTTTTATGTACTCATTAGATGTGCTATTTAAGAAGAAGAATTAGCATTTATATAGCACTTTTCATATACAATGTATCCCAAAGTGCTTTACAAGCAATGCTAGACTGGTAGTGACCTGACTGAATGTGTAGTGGTGGCCATATCACGCATCAGCACCCACACACAGCCTGGACAATTGCATGAACCAGTTTTATGGGAAGGAGAATGTTGGCTAGGCACCGGGAATTGCCCCTACTCCTTGCAAAGAATGCCCTGGGTTCTTTCACTTCCACCTGGACACCCACCAGGACAGCACCAGGATGGGTAGAAGGGACCTCAGTTTAACATCTCATCTAAAGGATGGCACACCCCAGCAGTATAGCACCTCCACTAATACTGCACTCAGGTGCCAGCATTTTAGGTATGAGTCCAATCCCAGTGTGGGATGAGAATACACGACCTTCTGGTACAGAGGTGGATGTACTATCAACTAAGCCATGTTGATACCTTTAGTATTAGCTTCTAACTGTATAGTTTTACAAAAATGAATTGAGTTTACAGGGCTAATATGTAGTGTATTACTGTTTTTAATACATTTAATATATGCAATTACTTTTGTATTTACTTTTTATATGTTTATATATGGGTAAGTATGCACATGCTTTTCGGGGGTTGATATAATGATAAGAATTGTATATAAGCATTATTAAATACCAGGTCAGATATCTGTGATGAAGCCTCACCCAGCCTAGGTGAAACATAAGATTTAGTCTTCAGCTTCAGCTGGCATAGCTGCTGCTAAATTTGGACTGCTGCATTTGATCTCTCCCATGGTGTGTCTCATATCAGCTTTCATATGAACAGTACACATAATGGTTTAGCCACTGATAAGTTGTTCTAATAAATCATATTTTAGTAAGTTTTCTTGTGGCTAGTATGCTGATATGTTTATTATGTTGCTTGCACACATGTGCAAGAAACATAGTGCCATCATCCGAGTTTTCGGAGGTGTGGCAGCCCTCTTCCAATTCAGTCAGTGTGTTTGCAGGTGCTGCCGCAGTTCTCCAATTGCTGCTGGAGCTGTCTATGACAGCAGTCGAAAATGCAGTGGAGTACAGTTGAAAGGGGGAGCTACGCTTCAGTGAGCAGCGATAAGATATCGCCTGCTCATGCACGCTCCCCCTACACACACACACACAACACACACACTCACGCATACTGCTGTCATACTGCGTACGCCGTACTGCGGGTGCCCAATCCCCTGTCGGCTGTGTTTCCCCCCAAACACAGTTGCACATACCACACTGGGTGCCCACCCCAGTGTGGCAACACATTATATAGCCGACGGGGGTGCCCAATCCCCCATAGACTTCACGCCTCCCCAAACAGCTGTCCTTGTGCCACACTGGGAGCCCACCCTAGCGTGGCAAATATCCCGCATCGTGCTCCTGTTTTTTTATAAAAAAAGAACCTGCAACTCAAAAACAGTCCCTCACTGTCTGGGCCCCCACCTGCACCCACCTACTGTGACCCTGCCTCCCCACCCCCACCCCATACTTACCTCCGGACTCAGGCGCGGACGATCTTCGGTGGACTGGGAACTCGTCTGCACTCTTCAAAGCCGACGCGAACTGAGGAAATGCCGGTAAGCTGTATAATGTAATAAATAGGATTTTTTCAACTTCGCTGCATATCTCAGACATTTTTTAGAATTTTTGCACCAAATTTTCAACATCGGGTTTTTGGGACCTCTTCTCATGAATGCTCTCACTGTCATGGCGTTAATTGGGCCTGAAGGGTGATTTCGCAGTCACTGCATGAAATCACCTTTCGGCACTGATTAATAAAATGACACTGCCAGTGTTCATAAGGTGGGCTCTCAAAAAGCCTATGTTGAAAATTTGGTGGAAAAATTCCTAAAAATGACTGTTTTATGAGCGTGCGTTGCGCAATTCCTACGTACACTCATAAGTTTGTGAATTTTCAATATTTTCACTCCAGATTTTCAACATTGCCATTTTACCACACCTCCTTATGAGCAGTACAGCTGTCATTTTTCACATCTTGCCCAAAACGTGTTTCCGCCCATGTAGCGCACAGTGGCACATTCAGTGTGCAAAACCACTGTATGGGACACATTAAGAAAATCACAGTGATACTGTTCATGAGCAGAGGTCTTAAAATGGCTATGTTGAAAATTTGGTGAAAAAATTCCTAAAAATGACTGTTTTACGAGCCTGTGTTGCGCACTTCCTACGCACGCTCGTAAGTTTGCGAATTTTCAATATTTTCACTCCAGATTTTCAACATTGTCATATTACCACACCCCCTTATGAGCAGTACAGCTGTCATTTTTTACATCTCATCCACAACGTGTTTCCGCCCATCTAGCTCACAATGGCGCAGTCAGTGTGCGAATGCAATGTATGGGACACATTAAGAAAATCACAGTGACACTGTTCATGAGCAGAGGTCTTAAAATAGCTGTGTTGAAAATCTGGTCAGAAACTTCCTAAAAATGACTGTTTCATGAGCGTGCATTGTGCAGTTCCTAGGCACGCTCCAAAGTTTGCAAATTTTCAATATTTGCACTCCACTGACTTCCAAATACCTACACAGCACATACAAGCAAGCAACATTCGGCTTTGACAAATGCTTGTTTTATTATAGGTATAGTGCAGAGTGCATACTGAGCTTGGGGGCAGTGGGTGTATTGTTTTATTAGCTTTTCTGCAGTTTGGTCTTTGCTTCGGTGCACCATCTAATTTCCCTGCGGTGGAGCGCTTGGTTCTTGGTGGTGCTAGTGCAAGTATAAATGAATTCTGTAAGTATGTATCCTTTCCATGGAATAAGGAGGATGAGTTAGTCGGTGGGAATAGGATAATGGGTATAGATAGATCTTGTGTTCTGTAATGGCACATTTTGTTTTCACAGTTATGTTCTGAAAGACACAGCTAAAGGAGTTTGCACTCCATAATACCATCTTTACTGAGCAGTTGCACTTTTATAAGCCAAGATGCAGATCAGGGTTTTGTGTTATTGAACACAACTGATGCAGCAAACTTGCATTTAAGAAAAACAGTTCCATTTCACTTCTCTGGTGGGCTATATTTATCATAAAGCCACATGCCATTGTTTTGGGGCACTTCTGTAGTAAAGGGGCAGTAAATTGACATTAAAGGGAAAAAAAATGGCCCAGTAGTGCTGAGAGCTGAGGCGTTGGACACCTTACTTCATGCTATACCTGTGATCTGGGTTTGGAAATGACTTCAGGTTGTTGGAGAGTAGTCACCGGGGGGGGGATGGAGCAGGATTGAGCAGCCAAAAGGCAGCTCTCCTCTTCCAGAGAGGTTGTTGCCCCACCATAGTTCTGCTCCCACCGTGTGGAGGTCCAGCGAGTAGCGTAGGTGGGAGGGGGTGGCAGTGTGGTGGGAGGGTGCCCTGAGGCACGGCATGTGCACACACACCCAGGACATGGGGGATCCGAAGAAAATGGGGAAAAAGCCAATAAAAGTAATAATTAAAAAAAAAGGAAAAATAGAAAACACCCCTTTTTAAATCACATCCTGTAGTTCTCCATCTTCATCGTCAGAGTTAACATCCAGGACAGAGGTAGTTGTGGAGGGTTCTGATTTTTTAAGGGGATCTTGTAGCTATTGGTGATGACGTGTTTCCTGCTGAGTTTTTAATTTCCTGGGCTGCATTGCATTCTGGGTTCTGCTGGTGCTTGCATTTCTGTTTCATAGGGAGCTGCTTCTGAAGAAAAAGACTATTTTGGATATCCCCTGGTTAAGCCTTGCATTTCATGCTGACTGCCATTCTTTTGAGTGCATGCACTGTAGTAGGTCTGTGTTGATACTTGGCTCACAGCATTTAAAGTAGAACTTCCGGGGGGTGGGCGTTCTGAGGAGTAGGCATCAGGAAGTTCCCACGTTGGTCTGTTGCTGGAATGTTTACTAGCATTTGAAACATGATGATTACTGTTACCAGGATTAAGCCTGCTTTGTATAAAGTAACAAGCTGAGTCCGGTGTTCAGAAGGCGTGAGAGCCTCCATTGTGATCAACCAGTAGAGTGGCAGGGTAGATCATTTTATACACAGCCCCCATTTTATTTTGCAAAACACTCCCTATTTCAGCAAATGATTTCCTCTTTCTCACTATTTCAAATGAATAATCCTTAAATATTTAAGTAATAAGGCATGACAGGGTGTGCGTCATTGCTAAATAACATCACACCTAGGGTGGGTCGAAACATGAGGCCACAGTGAGTGCTTCTGCCACCCTAGGTGTGACATTATGCAGGGATGATGCACACCCTGTAGTTCCTTATTGCGATTATATCACTATAACAAATCCGACAAGACTTTAATGATTAAGCAATAAACAAAAGAAACAAATCAGAAGTTATAACTTTTATAATCAATTTAGACATAAAATAAGAGACAAAATTGTCCCTTCAAGAGCTGTACTGCATCACTCCATATTGCCTGCTCTGACTTTTTTTATAGGCGATTATTTTACTTTGAGCTTAGCAATATTTTTTATACTCCTGGTTTTATCTAATTTTTCATGTTGCAGAATTGAACACATTAGTATTGACAGTCCCTTTTAGTGTCCCTACAGAGCTCAGTCATGCTGCGTCGGAGGCATACATACAGTAATATTCTGTGTTTCCTTGTTTTTTTTAACAGGAGTGAGGAGTGAAGACTGTTCTAACAAACAGAAATAAACAATTAAGCAATAAGGCATGACAGAGTATGCATTGTGGTTGGATAGTGGCACACCTCGGGTGTGTCATGAGGCATGAGGGATCACCAAGTGCCTTCACTTCAACCACCCAAGCAGTGCCATTACCCCACTACAGTGTATACCTTGAAGTGTCCTATTGTCATTATAGAACGTGTCCAAGATGTTTTATTGTTGGGGAGGAGGGGGTGCAGAAATACACCAAATCAAAAAAAAAAACACTTTTATGACCTTTAAAACAGTCCCAGCACATCCCAGCACTGATACGCCATCTCATGTTTAAATATTATGTATAGCAAAATTAATGTATTTTTAATTAGCTCTTAAACCCTCTAGTTTCCCACAACCCACACCCTTTTACCAATTCCCTCACCTTTCTTTCTTCTGCTTTATAATATTCCCTCCCTTTTCTCTGTCATAAGAACATAAGAAAAGTGTCAGCAGATGGGGACTGTGCAATCCCTCTAGCCTGCCCTAGAAACTACCCCCTCCCTGTGCAGCCTTCGTTTTAACTTGTCCTTTATGTCTGTCCCTTGTGAGTTTGAACTCCCTGATTGTCTTTGATGCTACCACCTCCTGGGGCAGGCTGTTCCACAGGTCTATCACTCTCTGTGTAAAGAAGTACTTCCTGAGGTTGTTTTTGAACCTTCCTCCTATCAGTCTCATATCATGCCCTCTCATGTGTGCTGTCACCTTCTGTTGAAATAGATTGCCTGTCTGAGCTGCGTTAAATCCCCAGCATGCACTTGAATGTTTCAATCATGTCCTGTCTACTTCTTCTGTGCTCAAGGGAGTATAGGTTCAGCTCCCCAGGTCTTGTTTCATATGACGTATGATGCAGTCCATGCACCACCCTTAATAGCCCTTCTTTGCACTGTTTCCAAATGGTCAATGTCCTTCTTGAGGAGAAGTCTCCAGAACTGAATGCAGTTCTCCAAGTGTGGCCTCACCAAGGATCTGTAGAGGGGCATGATAACCTCCCTCTTTCTACTAGAAATACCTCTACTTCTACATCCGAGGATGCCACCCGCTTTCTGTGCTGCTTTCTCACATTGTTTTCCTACCTTTAATTCATCAGTAATGATTATGCTGAGATCCCGCTCCATGTGTATCTACTCGAGTTGATGTCCTCCCAGTGTGTACTTTTTCCCAGGGTTCCTCTTTCCAAAGTGCATTACCTTACACCTTTTGGTGTTAAATTGTAACTGCCAATCCCTGGACCAATCCTCTAGCCTTCTAAGGTCAGCTTCCATGTTGTCTGCTCTTTCCCTTGTGTCCCCTCTGTTGCAGAGTTTTGTATCATCTGCCAACAGGCAAACCTTCCCTGTTAGTCCATTTGCTATGTCTGTGATAAATTGGTTAAAGAGAATCGGTCACAGTACCTATCCCTGGGGGATGCCACTGGTCACCCTACCATCCCTTGACAATGATCCATGGATTAGCACTCTCTGGGTTTTATCATTCAGCCACTTTTCTTCTCTGTACATATTTTTAATATGCCCTTATTAATTGAAAAAACACAAAAGTTGGTAGCAATAGGACATGGGCACTATGTTTGGCTTCAGTATGAGAGTCCTATGTGCCCTTTCTGTTTCAAGTGGCCAGTTCCAGATGTATCCCACAAGGTTGAAGGTGAATGACTGAAGGATCTTACTAAGGATCATGCTACGGAGCATCAGGGAGCCACAGGCAATCATGCCCATAAATCGCTCCCATCTCATAACCAGTAGTACCACTTCAGCCCATTTCCCATGATCCATGCCTCTAATTTGCACTTAAAGATAGATTGGTTTTTGCTGAATATTATATCTTGTGGGATGGCATTTCAGGGTTTCACCGCCCCTTTGTGAAACATAAAACTGCCTTCTAACACTGTTATATTTAATGCACCATAACTGTAACAGACACTCTCTAGTTTCTGCTTATTCCTACTTAAATTCAAAGTCTATTTCATTCAAGTTCAAGTTTATTGCAGGAAAAAACCTCCATTGAGAAAGCTCATTCACAAGGAGGTCCTGGTACATATATACAAACAAGAGTAATATTACATACATGCATTAAGTGCCAATCCTATACTTGTGTACAAGTAGTGCTCCATATTGCCTGGAGCAGGTCACCATGCTCTTACATAACCTACTGGTGCTGTTATTATGGACCAGCAGGCTTGACAGGTCCTAGCAGAACAGGTTTTAGTGACAGCTACTGACCTCTTTCACTTTTTCATTAGATCGCTTTTTAAAGAGGCTAGCATAGACTAATTTAGGTAGTTTCAGGGTCGATTGTAGCTGGTTCTAGATGACAAGGAGGGTGATGGAGAAGGCACAATTGCTAAAAGAGGTGCGAGTTTTTGGGACATTCAGGGAGATAAAGTATAACGTCCTGCATGAGTCAGTACTGTGGCAGGTCTGGATAAGGGAGGTTAGATAGCTAGGAAGTTGGTTATGTAGGAGCTTTATGGTCCAAGTACCAGCGTGGAGAATATGTCTGGTAGTGAGGGACGTCCAACCTACGGCTGAATACAGGTCGCAGTGATGTGTCCGTAGAGGGGAGTTCATAATGAAGTGCAGGACACGGTGATAAAGGATGTCCAGTTTATTTAGATTTGAAGTTGAAGACAAGGTATAAATTAAATCACCGTAGTCTAGTAGCAGAATAAATGTGGCCTGTACAAGTCTAGTTCTAATTTTGAGTGGGAAAAGTGACCTGTTACGGAACAGGAAGCCTAACCGTATTTTTTGTCTTCTAGCAAGGTCATCCAGGTGTTCCAAAAAGGTGAGCTTACTGTCTATCCAGAATCCAAGGTTTTTAAATTTCGGGGTGACTTCCAGTGGCTCACCTAGGCAGGTAACTATAAAATTCTTCGGCAGTGAGGTAGATACAGATGGTGCTGTATTGGAGGAAAAGATCATAGCTTTGGTTTTCTTGGCATTTAGAAAAAGTCTGGCATTAATGAGGTTGGACTTAAGCTGGGTAAAGTTGGCTTGGAGGACATTCCTAACCTCAGATAGGGATGCATCAGATGTACAAAGAACTATTATCAGTGAAGAAATGAAGTTTTGATTTGGATATGTGATGGCCAAGGTCATTAATGTATAGAGAGAAAAGGATGGGACCTAAGATGGAGCCTTGCGAGACTCCTCTAGTGATTGGTAGTGGGAAGGAGAATGTGCCACCGGCTTTGATTTTTTGCATCCTTCCCGAAAGGTAACTATTAAACCACAGTATGGTTGGTGGGGTGGCACCTATATTGGCAAGGCTGCTTTTGATTAGGGAGTGGTCTATGGTGTTGAATGCTTTGCTAAGATCTAGGAAGACAGCACCCATGATCTTCTTTGAGTCCATAGCGGAGAGTCAGTCGTTAGTTACTTTAGCCAGAGCAGTAACGGTACTGTGGTTAGAGCAGAAGCCAGATTTGGCTGGGTTCAGGAGTGAGAAGGTTTCCATGTGCTGTTTTAGTTGCACATAAATCAGCTTTTTGAAAACTTTAGAGAGGACAAGTAGAATCGAGATAGGTCTGTAATTATTTAAATCGTATGGGTCTCCCGATTTAAATAGCAGTAGGATGTGGGCTAATTTCCAGCATGAAGGGATGGTGAAGGATGAAATAGAAAGGTTGAAGATGTGGAGGCTGGGGCAGTGAGGTGAGGGTACCCAAGTTTTAGGAAAAGCGCTTCAATTCTGTCATCCCCTACACTTTTCTTGGTGTCTAGATTTACAAGGTCATCTTCTTTGAAGCTAATAGGGAGAAAAGGGAGAAGCTGAAAGGGACAGGTTGTTGCAGTAGGGGTGGGGTTTGAATTAACCTGACTATTTACATGTGGAGCATAAGGGGATGAGTAAAAAGCTAGCCCAGCGGTGACGAAGTGGGAGTTGAATTCTTCAAGGATTTGGCTACTGTTTTCAACAGTCACATCATTTTTAATGATCTTGGTTGGTAGAGATGGGGCCACCAGTCACCCTTTGATGGACTTCAGGGTCTTACAGATTTTCTGGGAGTTTCCTTTAGCCTGTTCAAGTGTAGTAATGTAGAAGTTGGCTTTGGCAGAATGGATATGCTTAATGCAGTCATTCCTGGCAGTTCTAAAGGCCTGCCAATCCACTGGACTCTTAGTATGTCTAGCCTTTGCCCATAGCTTATCATGCATTGAGAGAGTGGTCTTGAGCTCAGGTGAGAACTATGGGTGTGAGATGTTCTGCGTCCTGACTTTGATGACCGGTGCGTGTTTATTTGCTATATAGTTAAGATTATCATTTAAGGTGTGACCGCCTTGTCCAGCGTTTTAGTGAGGTATAGATTCTGCCGCCTAACCTTACTAAGATCATTTAGAAAATTAGGTATGTGACATTTTCTGAATGGCTGTTTGGTTATAACCTTAGACTGATGATAGGTTTTTGCTTGTGACCTTGTACAGACTACAACTCTATGGTTGCTCATATCATTATGAAATACTGCTGTATGGAGGATTTTGTGGGGATGAGTAGATAGAATAAGATCCAGAATAGAGCTATCCACTGTGTTTACCTTGTTAATTCTAGTAGGTTCAGATACCAGTTGGTTAAGGCCAAGTTAATCGCAGAGAGATTTGAGAGTGTGCGATTTGAGTGAGAGCCAATCCATGTTAAGATCCTCTAACATTAAGACTTTGGATTTGGCAGAGGTAGTTAATGATTTCAGGATGTTGAAGATGTCAGTTCCACCTCTAGAGGGCCTGTAACAACCTATAATAGTAGTGCATTCCGTGGGGGGGAGGTGTAACCTTTTTTTTTAACTTTATTTGTACACCTACACCCCTGGGCATCCTTCAGGAGTGCCCACTCAGAATCTGCCCTACTCCCAGCCTGAACCCCCTGCATCTCCCTTAACCCTCTCCCCCGAATGACCACAGGCAAGCTAAACTCCCAGTACCATCTCCGGGGATGATTCCACCCTCCCTTGGTGGCTGGGTCCTAAGCATGAAGAGCCTTACCTGTTGTCGACGGTCAGCCCTAGAGGGATCTGGGTGCATCTGGGCCAGCATCTGGGATGTGGGCAATTCCCTTCGGGCCACCGTCATATCACTGACAGTGCAGAAGGCTTTTTT
Organism: Neoceratodus forsteri; assembly: GCA_016271365.2. Taxonomy (NCBI): domain Eukaryota; kingdom Metazoa; phylum Chordata; order Ceratodontiformes; family Ceratodontidae; genus Neoceratodus; species Neoceratodus forsteri. Next base: position 8,950,817 of record CM028129.1, read on the forward strand.
GCTCTTTTTCTCTCTCCCCTTGAGTGCAGCTTGGCATGGCAACATATGTCGCAACTCCGCCCATGCGTCCATAGCGTCGCCACGCTTGGGTGCCTCTGACTGCCACCAGAGGCTGCTCCAGGAGCGATCACTTCCCCACACCCGCCCCGGGAAGAGAGAGCAGTCCTGTGGATACTCAATCTCTTTCCACCCCTGCTGACCCCCAGCATCCCGGGCTCATTCCAGAACCCAGGTCACTGGCATGGCACGAGGTGTGGTGTCCAGTACCTCAACCCTCAGCGCCACCCAGCCGGGGGAAGTGTAACTTTAGGGATACTGTTTCGTATTCCTTAAGTTTAGAGTTGCAGTAGATATCACTAACTTGATGGAGGAGGAACATCTGGATATCGTGGCAGTCACAGAAACATGGTACACACAAAACCATGACTGGGACGTAAACATACCAGGATACACTATCTACAGGAGGGACAGGGAGGGTAAAAGAGGGGGAGGAGTAGTTCTTTACATAAGGGAAGGAATAAAAGCAACAGAACAAAAGGGTAAACAGGGAGGAGAAGAAGCACTGTGGGTAAATTTGGAGACAGGCAATGGCACCACAATCCGCACAGGGTTGTATACAGACCCTTCTCAGGGAGGAAATGGACAAGAAATGATAGAAAGTATACTTAGAATGGCAGAAAAGGGAGATATTGCTGATGGGTGATCTGAATATGCCAGATGTTAACTGGAGCGCAGTTGCAGCTGCCACTTCAAGAGTGCAGTTATTCTAGATGCCCTACAGGGGCATGCCTTAGACAACTAGTACTGGAGCCCACTCGAGAGGGAGCAATATTAGACTTAATACTCTCAAATGGAGATGGAGAGAGGATCACAGATGTAGAAGTGGGTAGCCATCTGGGAACTAGCAACCATCGAACAGTATGGTTCACAATAAACACAGCAATAGAGTCAAGCCATACAAAGAAAAAGGTACTGGACTTTAGGAGGGCTGACTTTGCCAAAATGGGTGAGTGCCTAAGGAATGCACTAGCAAATGGGTGGGAAGGAGGGGTGGAAGAACAATGGGGAATAATAAAAACTGCCATCACAGAGGTAACGAGCCTTTGTGTGAAGCAAATAAACAAAACAAGACAATGTAAGAAACCACTATGGTTCTCAAAGGAAGTGGCAGTGAAGGTTCAAGAGAAAAGAAGCATTCAGGAAGTACAAGGAATTGCAGCAGGAGCAGGACAGAGAACTGTATCAGTTAAAGCAAAAGGAGGCTGGGAAGGTAGTCAGAACAGCAAAGGCCCAAACTGAGGAAAAGATAGCCAACTCAGTTAAGAAGGGAATAAAACCTTTTATAGGTACATCAGGGAGCAAAGGAAGACCAAGGGAGGGATAGTGAGGCTTAATAAAGGGGAGGGAGGGGGGCAGAGGGAGAATGTGAAAAGGCAGAGATACTAAACAAATATTTTTGCTCAGTATTTACAAAGGAAGAGGGGGGCATACCTCTCAACTGTACCACATTATGAGGAACGTTCCTCATTTTACTTCACAAAAGCTCCCTGTTCCACATTGTGAGGACTTGTCCCACATTCAGTGTTAATATTTTAAAGCAAAAGTCTATAGCAAATGATGCAAAAAATATATCATTCAATTAATAACAGACTTTCTGAACATAAATGCAAACATTTTAACAGTGTTCTGAGCTTCCTAGGTAAGGATTTGATTAAATGTTCCACATTTTGCTCATTTGTTCCACATTTTGAGAGGCAATGTTCTACATTTGGAGGACAAAAGGTTGAGAGGTATGGAGGGGGGGTACATAAAACAAACAGTAGTAACACTCTGGATACAGAAGTTGATACCAGCCCATTTACAGAAGAAAGGGTTCTGAAAGAACTCTTAAAACTGAAGGTGGACAAAGCAATGGGGCCTGATGGGATTCATCCCAGAATTCTAAAAGAACTAAGGGTAGAACTAGTGACACCACTGACTACCCTCTTTAACAAATCATGGGAGGATGGGGTGGTACCCGAGGACTGGAGGAGGGCAGATGTGATTCCCCTTCACAAAGTGGGAGCAAGGCAGAAGCAGGAAACTATAGACCTGTTAGTTTAACCTCAGTGATAGGGAAAATGATGGAATCACTTCTAAAGGAAAGAATTGTCGAGTATCTAGAGGCCAGAGGGGCACAAGACCCTAGGCAGCATGGATTCACAGCGGGAAGGTCATGCCAGATGAATCTGATAGATTTCTTTGACTGGGTGACCAAAGTAGTAGATCAGGAAGGGCTGTGGACATGGCCTACCTAGACTTTAGCAAGGCATTTGACACAGTCCCACACAAAGGGGCGGCTCAGAGGTAATTTAAGAAGTATTTTTTCACAAAGAGGGTTGTGGATGCTTGGAATGGCCTTCCGGAGGAGGTTGTGGAGTCAAAATCAGTGGTGGAATTCAAGCATGCATGGGATAGTCATAAGGCAATTCTGGGGGTTGGGGGTAGAAAGAAGTAGGCTGCTGGTTAACTAGGATCTGCAGCTTATCCAGTAGGTAGGGAAATGGGCAGACTGGGTGGGCCAAGTGGTCCTTATCTGCCGTCAAATTCTATGTTTCTATGTTTCTATGTTAACTGAGAATTTGTTTTTTGTGTAAATAACTACTCCATCTCTCCTGGATCCCCTGTAGCCCAGAAGGGTAACTTGTTGGTCTAGGTTAGATTTTTTTAGCCAGGATTCAGTGATAATTATGAGATCAGGCTCTGTGTGTACAGCCCAAGCTTGTAACTGGTCAATTTTTGAGGCCAGGCTTAGAATGTTAACTAGCATTATTGTAAGACCTGGGGCTGATGCTAACTCAATTGGTGAACTAAGCAGGGTGGGTAGGCCAGGGTTTACCTCTACGTTGCCTGAGCAAAGTAGTAGTAGGAGGAGTAATTTCTTAAGTGTGCACAGGAAGGACCTGAATGCTTTGTTCCTTTTGCTCCGCTTGTTTGAAAGTGGCAATGATGGTCTGATGTTGCTGGTATGTTTCAGTGAGATATGGAACTGAAGGGATAATAGAGGGAGTGCTCTGATTGTCAATGGTGATGGAAGCAGGAGGTGTGATGGGAGAGACAGCGGGGTGTAGACAAGAGATGGGGAGTGCAAGATGGGGTGTGGTGCATCGGCGGGGAGCTTGGCTCTCTGTTGCAGGGGGATGAATATTGGAATGGTTCCTGACTCATCGTTCATGTGAAGTGCAAAAGATGCACCGCAGAACAACAGTAGAATACTGTAGATGCAATATGCCATCATTTCGGGAGGGTTTGAAGTATTATAGTGGATAGAAATAGCACCTTATCCTAATGTGTGATGAAGAAAGCCTGGGGATATTCCCAGTTGTTTTCCAATGGGGAAGTGGCAATGCCGACTAGGGTGGGGCTAAGATGTATTTAAAGGAAAACTACACCCAAAACTTGAAAAAATATACGTTATGCAGAGTGTTTTAATTTGTGTGTGAAGTTCTAGTGTTTCCTTCCCTCTGACTGGTATTAGGAGTTTTTCCCAAATTAGCCTGCTAGCTTTATGCTAGTTTTATGACCCCTGGGGATCTTCATACCTGATAGTGTAATTGTATTTCTTGTTCCCACAGTGCACCTTGTCTCATGTGACTGTGATGTAAGAGAGACCCAACATTCAGCACACACATGCCAAACAAACTAAATATCTTGGAAGCTTTACAAGCTGCACAAAAATTACCAGCAGCAAAGTTTTTCAGGACAGTAAAACCTTTAGGATGAGGGTGATCACCAAGCTGAATTCTACAGATTTTAAAATATAGCCATCTCTATTGTTGTGAACTGATTGTAATGCAATGCATTCTGCTGGATTTATGGGCTCTGCTACATCACCATCACATGAAACAAAGTGCACTGTAGGACAAAGAAATGCTAATTTAGTAAAAACATACAAATTAAAACACTCTGCACAGCATATATTTTTTCAAGTTTTGGGTGTAGTTTTCCTTTAATAGGGGCCTGGGAGGGAGTGGTGGGGTGGGACGAAAAACCAGAGAAGAGAGCTGAGTCCTTTGGGTGGAAAAAGCCCAGTTCGAAATCCTTGTCTCCTGGCCAGTCGGGGCCATTCGGAGTGAGGCGCCCAAGTTCCAATTGGCTGGAAGGGTGCCGTACCTTAGCAGGAGGAGAGTCTGGGTTAGGCGGTGTGGTCGGCAACATCAGAATTGCTGTCCAACCACTGAGATAGGTCTATCCATGGAGTGAGGGCTTTCCCCATTCATGGGGCGGCGCTTAGCAGGAGGAGAGTCCGGGCTAGGCAGCATGGTTGGCAGCTTTGGAATCACTGTTCGACTGCTGAGATGGGTCTGGCCATGGAGCTAGGGCTTTCCCCAGTCATGGGGGGGCATTAAATAAAATGAGTCATTGATGGGTCATTGATGTCTCACGTAAGGCTCGAGTCTCCATGTAACCTCCTTTTTTCAAGTGACATGAGGTTTAGCCTTCTCAGTCTGTCATTATAATGAAATTACTTCAAGCCATTTACTTGTTAAATTACTCTTCTTTGAACCTTTTCTATTTGATTTATGTCATTTTTTTAATATGGACACCAGCACTAGGAATGATAATACAAATGTGGGCAGATGTATGATCTGTACAGAAGCAATAAAACATCCAGTGCTCAGGACCTAATATTGTTTCTAATGGACCATATCATTTTATGTGCCTTACTAATTGTTTCATTTGTCTGTCCCAAGTTGGCTAAAACATTTGTTACATAGATCCCGAGATCTTTCTCTGCTGTTGTTTGTCTTCAACCACTTCCTACACAAAACATAGTTATGATTACAATTATTAAAACCCAGGTGCATAACCTTGCATTTTTCCAGGTTAAAGCACATATCCCAGTACTTCCAGTGATGAGCCAGCTGAGATGAAAGGACTTTCCATGGAGCTCCACTCTTCAGTGTCTTCACTTAAATATTTTAACAACAAACTCAATTTTTTTGAGCTACCGTGCATAATATTTGAACATTGGATTGTCTGTTTAAGTTTACTATGGGAGACAAGTGGCTGTAAAATGGACTATGATATGAAAAACCCAGTGAAACACATGCTGCCACCAACTCCAGACCAGCCAGGGAGTTTGAAATGCTCCAAGCATTTAGCGGATGATGCTCCACCAGTTCCACAAAATAGCAACTTATTTATGGAAGATAAATTTATGGAGGAGATTATGGAAATAATACAAGCAATATCTATACTGATGGAGGGCTCTAAATCAATCAGGGGCACTACAGACTAGATAAACTCTCAACTTGCTGACACTGAAGCCAGGATATCTTGAGTCGAGAACTGGAGAAACAGAGTAGACCTGGAGTTCCCAGCTATTTGACATAAAATTTCCAAACTGGAGCTAAAATTACAAGATCTAGAGGGTAGATTGCAAAGAAACAATGTAGTGATCTATGGCCTCCTGGAAAATCACCTCGCTTTCAGAACCAGTTTCAAAACCTGGCTACTTGGGGAGTTTTGCTATAATCGCATGCCCAGGTAGCCCCTCTCTCTCTCTCTCCCTCCCATAGGGTATACCCCTCCTTTCCTCCTTTTCTGCTGTGCCTGTGCCTTTACCCTCTCCTGCGCCTATGGTTACTTGGCCGGGGGGGGGGGTCAAACTGCAGTCTTGATGGTAACTGCTTACTGCTACTTCATTTTTACTAACTATGCCCTCAACTATTGGCTAGTTGCTTTTTCTGTTTTTGTTGAACCTGTCAAACTTAACTTACACTTGTAAAGTTACTGTTTCTCTCATTTCAACCAGTATTTCACTGTTCTGCACTGACTGTACACGATTAAAATTATTGGTTCTGTTTTGTATAGTAGATAATTCACATGTATGTGTGCATTGTATGTATGTGTTCTTTGTCAACTCCTCTTAAGCTGCATTTTGTAAAGTTGCTTATTACTCACTTCAACCAGTATTTCACGTCCTGTTCAGCCTGTACTCATGGTATATAATTATCATGTCCTGTATCGACTGTACTCATTGTAAATAATTATTATGTATTGTATAGCAGCAATTTATCATGTATGCAACAATGTATGTATGTATTTCCTTGTCATTACTGTGCCACTCCTGTGGCCTGGGTCATGCCTGAAAATAGCCCTTTGGATCAGTGTACCTACCCAGTAACCAAAATCATAAATAAATAAAAATACATAAATAAAATTCTGAAGGGGCCAACCCATTACACTTTGCAGAGGTTATTTCAGAAAACCTTGCAGGGAAATCACCTAATGGGGCCTCTTATATAGCTGAAAGGGCATATTATGCCCTAAGACCACTATTGACTAAAGGTGACTCTCCTCGTCCCATTATTGTAAGATTCCTGAATTGCCTTGGTAGAGCACATGTATTAAGCAAAACAAAAAATATCAGGTATCTCTCAAGGGATGGGAAAAGGATTTGAATCTCTCAGGAGCTTCCCCAAGAAGTCAGACAGAGGAGGAGAAGTTTCTCTCCAATCGTCAGTAAGCTGATCTTAGCTGGGATAAAATTCAGAATGTCATACCCAGCTAAACGTTTTATTTTCAAAGACAGTAAATCATATTCTTTTGATACTCTTGAGCAAGCAATAAAACAACTTGTGAGTTTATTCCCTGCCTTTTTCGAATCTGTCTGAGGAACTACAAAGTTATCTATTTTGAACCTTGCTGTTTCAACTTTTGGGAGAATTGATGGCAATCCTTACTTTAGGATCTGAGCACTCCTTCTTGTAAAAGGCTGAACTCTGGACAATGTTGGGGAGCATGGGATGGGGTTGAGATTTGTTCCTGACTCATTTTCTTTAAATTTACTTAGTGTTACAGCACTGAAATAAATAACATGGCCTTTTATATCTGGGTCTTACTTTATATAAGGTCCGCACGGATATCTGATACTGACTTCAGCGAGGAAGCTTTTTACATCTTACAGGTCTAAATGGACTAGAAGAAAATTCCAGAACACCAGTTGAAACGAAGGTCCATCTTTTCCTTTTGCTTTGATCCTCAAGGGGAAGTTAACCCAATTGTGGGATTTTGAGAGGATTTAATTGAATTTTGGGATTTTTTTTATTTTTTATTTTATTGTTATTCTTATACTTAGGATTCTGCCAGCCTGTGGTTAGGTCTTGGCAGGTTCTCTAGGATAGATGATGATTCAGGATCCTAGAATAGAAACATGGCTAATTTACAGGTGGTGGTAAGATTTTTCTTTTCTTCTCCTTCTCTGGACCAGTATATTTGGGGTCTTACATTTTAAAAGTTGGCTTCATTACTCTCTTCTTCTGAATGTGGATTACACTAGGGCAGTCATGTCTTCTATTTCTGGTTAGCAGGAGGAAGCTCGGTATGAAGTGAGGATGAAAAAATTGCCCTAAGCTTTCCACATGGGTGGTTTTGATTCATTGGTGGGACAGATTGGTTTACTTTGGGGTTCTTTTCTTCTTTCCTTCTTCTCTCTGAAAACAGTGATGAAAGGTAAGCCCAGGAATACTACAGAGAGGTGGGAACTGTTTTCTCAGGTGGACTTGTTCAATGTAATTTGGAGTTCTTTGTGAAGAACAAATTTGCCATCCTCTTGTTTTACTGATGATGTGTGCATTCAAGGTACAAAATAAAATATGCTGGGGGAAGGGGGAGAGGGGTGTGCTGGGGCAGAGCTACGGTGTTGGGGCTCCTGGGGGGGACTTACAGCTTTACCCTTAGCCAGCTCTTTATTTTACCTGGAGATATACCCGCTAAATAAGGTAATCTCTGGGTTTTGTATCTCCTGGTTCCTCTCTCTTTTGTAAACTACTTCAAGTAGGCGGGGCAATAGCAACAGAGTTCCTGGGAAAGCATGTATTTACCTGTTAACCCCATTTATCTTCATTCCCCATTAACTAGGGGTGACATTTCATAATACTTGCTCAGCTGGATTTCTCCGGGGTTTAAAATATATAATTATGTAGGAGACGAATCTGCTGACAGAGAGAGAGATCTCTCAGAGAAATAAAGTCTCCTCTTCGGAACAGTTATTCTATGTGCATTATTTCAGCTTGGGTTTAATTTAAAATTAGGTGAGCAGAGGCAACAGAGTCTGGGTTACAGGTTCTGCTTTGTGAGACTCACCCACATACTACACTTTCCACCACACTTATACTGGCCACAGAGAAACTGTACAGTGTGGTTGAAGTCCACAAGAATATAAGAGAAACATCCATTAAATGGGGCAAGTCCTCAGGTTTATGACTTCCTACACCCAGCTGAGTGCATGATTATTGGTATTTTTGGAAGATGGAGTCACCTTGGTATGATGACCTGACCTCACGGTTGAGATTATCTCTCGTTCAGCTTCCCCATTAAATAGGGGCAGAAACTGCAGCCTCCTAGTGTTCAGACTGACTCTGTCTGTAGCAATTGCCTGGAGATATGCAGGCATGGTCACTGGTATAATGGGGCTTCCAGGTACGAATAAGTTTTATTTAATACAAAGACTTGGGAACATGACTATTGTCTAGTGCTGGGGGGTGGACCCCAGGTACTTTCGAGTTCTGTGTGATAAGGGTGACTTTTAAATGCCAAACACCCTTATCACAACCCCACATCACTGAAATTCAATTTCAACAATGTGGGATCCCGGCGAGACAAAATGCAGCACAGAAACCATTTTTGTTTTGTTTTATGTGGGGGGGGGGTGTGCCCCTTGCACCCCCTGCACCCCCCAATTAAAGATTCTCAACTTCAAGAGGGTACATGTAAGGGGTGCATACCTGAGGACAAAAAAAATAATTTTACTGCCTTGGGTTGGGCGAAAGAAAAACTACCAGCTCCTGGTCCCGACTCATGCATCCCCACCACCCCAAGCCAGCACCTAACCCACCATGCCATAACACCAGCTCACTGGAATCTTGTGGCACCACCCCTCACATACCCTTCTGCCCCTACCTTGGTGGGCTCACCCCCTCACATGCACTTACATACACGCAACACCCTACCGCCCTTTTGTTGACCCCCCATACATTCGCCAATCCCACATCCCCACTGTTTGGGTGCTAGCCAAAAGTGGTTCACTGTTTCAGCAGGCACCCACTTGCTAGTGCCCCATATCACAGGATACTGCTTCTTTCTCTTCTAGTAGGGTCCTGTTCATTGTGGCTCTGGCCTTGCTCACTCAAGTCCTTCATGGGAACTAAGATAATTAGATGGGTGAATAGCTTTATATAAACATGTACATGATATGGTGCACAAGAAAGCTATAAATTACATACTAACATACTATTTGCCAGGAGATTAGGCTTTACGGTTTATCGAGTCTGCTCGAACCTTAGATCCTTAGTTGGGTGCCGAGGCCCTCCCATCCCTTGTGCTCCAGAAACCCCTATCATCCATCCCCACCCCCCTGGGACAGGCCATCATCTGATACATCCACTTTCTGTGTCTGTCCACCCTCTCTTGAAGCCCTCCACTGTGGATCTCTGGACCAACTCGCCAGGCAGGGCATTCCAAGGGTCCACAACCCTCTCAGAGAAAAACCTCCTCTTCTTTCCCCCCCCTCACCCTTCCACCTTCAAACCATGCCCTCTGGTGATACCGCCCTGCTTTAGTCTAAAGATCCCCTCCATTTTTACCCTATTTATTCCCTTGAGGTACTTGAAGACCTCAATCAACCTTTGTAAAGTGCATTTCCAGTTGTAACTGAATTACCCCCCTGTGAGAAACTCATTTGGGGACTGTTTAACTTCTAAGTGCTATTCCAGTGTGCAGAATTTGAGTTTGCCCTGCTAGTAATCACCTTCATTTTTGAATCACAATAGTACCTGATAGCCAACAGCCCATTTGCTCTTCTCCCCACACCCACTACCAGCCCGCCTCAGCAAGTTAATCTTTTGCCTGTGCTGCATATTTAATCCCCTTCTCTCTTCATTCTCCCGCAGAGACCACCCCCCTCCCTTGAGGAGACCGGAGGTCACGAGGGCCTGCTCTGAAGCCCTCCCTGCCTGCAGAAGCCCCGAACCCAAGACACACCAGGTAATTTTTACCTTGATCCAGGCTGCTGCCACAGGCTGTTAGCCATCTGGCACCTTTTCTGAAACGGCCACAAGCTCCCCTGCTCAGCGCATGAATCCCGGCCAGAGTAGCACCTCGAGTTGCTGCTCAGGCTCAAATGGAGCAGAACTGTTACTTTTGTGCCTGATTTTGAAACTTTTAAAACGAACCAGCTAAAACTATTTGCATTTGCCTGTAACTGTATTTAAAAGCTTAGAGTCACTGCACACGAGACACACCAGGTAATTTCTACCTTGATTTTTTCCTTCCCCATTAGCTCCTTATATTGTTTTGCCACTAGAGGAAGCCTGATTAAGTTTGAACAATTTGCTCCCAATACCTCACTTGTCACATTTTACTGCTCTCTAGTAGCTGTCTTCACTTGGTGATCACCCCCTCATCACTCCCTCATCACCCCCTCTCCAATCGTCGAAAGCTATCCCGCCATTGTGCACTCCCCAGATCAGCCCTCCTCCTCCTGCTCCTGTCAGGCAATGTCCACCCCAATCCCAGGCCTGGCAGCACTGGTCCTCCCCCTAAAATCTCCTGGGCTGCGCATTGCTTCTATGAACATCTGTAGCCTCCTGAAAAAACTGGACTTTCTACACTGCTGGGTGACGCTTCATAAACCTGATGTTGTTGCCCTGGTTGAAATCTGGCTGTCTCCCTCCACTCCTAACTCTCATGTCTCTCTCCCCGGCTACACTCTCCACCGGTTGGACCGTGTCGGCAGGAGAGGTGGGGGCTGTGTCTTCTATTTGAAGGATTCTCTCATGGGGCTGCCACTCCCCCGCCTGACCTCGACCATCAGGCCCAGGCACTTACTCTAAAGCTGTCCCCTGACCCAGCTAGAGGCCCATTATTCCTAACCGTAGCCTACACACCCCCCAAGAACCAATCCCAGGCCCTGGGCCCACTAATTGACTACCTCACCTCCCTACCCAACTTGTCGGACCAAATCTTGGTGGGCGACTTGAATATAAACTGCTCTGCCCCTCATCCTCCTCCCACTGTGAGGCTTTTGATTCAATTGACCTAACTCAACTGGTCTCACAGCCTACTAGAAAAAACCCTAGGGGGGGACAAGCACCCTCCTGGATGTGGTCCTCACCAACAGGCCAATCCGCATCCACAACATCCAAATCCTCCCTGACTGCCTCAGTGACTACTCCCCTGTGCTTTTCAACTGGGAAACCCCTCGGCTCTCATCCCCGGTCAAAACCACCTCTCAAAGGTGGCTTAGGCCTGGGGGACTCATAGGCCTTAAGTGCTTCCTTGCTCACACTGATTGGTCCCCTCTGACAAGGGCAACCAACGTTGACTTGGCCCTGGCCTTCTTTGTAAGCACTTTCAACTTTGCCTGTGATATCTTCGCTCCCATAACTGCTAGGAGGTCCAAAGTGAAACATGCCCCTTGGATCACCCCTGCCCTACTGTGGCAACTTAAGCAACGCGACAATCTTTGGCACCTTGCTGTTGCTACTGGCTGTTCAGCTGACAGGCAGTCCTATGCTGCCCACAACCAGTGCACCTGGGCCATCCGCAAAGCAAAGGCGGAATACTACCAAGCCTCTCTTTCCTCCTCCTGGGGGAACCCCAGGTGCTTCTGGGACAACATCAAGCAACTGAATGGTCACTCCCAGTCCCGCTCTCCTTCTCTTCTCAACATCAATGGTACCATCTCCTCTGACCCTGCCCTCATTGCCACCCACCTCAATAACTCCTTTACTGACCTTAGCTCAATACTTCCTGGTAACTTTTTCAGTCCACCTCCTCCATCTGTACCACCACCCATTGCCCGCCCCTCTTTCCACCTGCGTCGTGTCACCATGCAAGAAGCTAGGCCTTACTTGCTAAAAGCCTTAAAAGGTAACACCATCAGTAATGACTCACTTGATCCCTGCCTTTTACGTCAGGTCCTGGATCAGGTCCTTTCACCTATTATATGCATTTTCAACAAATCACTCTGTCTCGGACAATTCCCCTCTGCCTGGAAGATTGCCACAGTTACCCCTGTTCATAAAGGTGGTGACAGGACTCTTCCGGGTAACTACCAACCCATCTCAATCCTCTCCCCTCTAAGGCATTAGAGAAATTGTGGCGTCCCAAGTCTCTGACTACCTCTGTAAGTACAATGTTCTCTGCCCTGAACAACACGGGTTCAGAGCAGGTCATAGTACCAATACAGCACTCCTGGAATTTTCCAACTTCCTCCATGCCTCCTTGGACTCTGGTGCCCTGGTTGGTGCTATATTCATTGACCTGTCTAAAGCATTCGATACTGTTTCGCATCCTCTTTTGCTCTCCACCCTCGACCTAATAGGCTTTGCCTCAGGACCTGTTTCCTGGTGCACCAGCTATCTCTCCGCCCTCTCCCAATGTGTGAAAGTCAACGGTACTCTCTCTGAAACATGCCCCATTCACTCTGGGGTGCCGCAGGGCTCAATTCTTGGACCCTACTATTCTCACTCTTTCTTAACTCCCTACCCAGCAGTTGTACGGGTAAGATGCTTCTCTATGCTGATAATGCTGTTCTCGTTGCCTCCCACAATGACCCCATGCTGCTACAGAACTCCCTCCAACTAGTCTTTGACTCTGCAGCTACCTGGTTCACTGAGCACCGACTTTATCAACCTTAAGAAAACAAAACGATGCTCTTCTCCCACCCCAAAATAAGTACAGCAAGTTTCCTTAGCTGTCCACTCCACACCCAATCTCGTCATTGACCAGGTGCAGTCCTATAAATATCTTGGTATAACCTTTGACCCTGCACTTTCATTCCATGGACATATATCTGCCCTAAATTCTGTCGCCAACTCACGGCTAGGCATTCTTTACCAGCACAATAAATGCCTCCCTCCTGATGCCCTCCGCCTGGCTGTCACCTCCTCTGTCATGTCTCTCATTGACTATGGCCTTCCGGTCTATGGCTCAGCAGATCAGACTGCCCTCAACAAGGTTCACCTCACAGTTAATAAGGCCTGCAGACTTATCACTGGTGCTCCCAGACTCACTCACACATGTGAGCTGTACATCCTGGCTACCCTACTCAACCTGGAAGAGCGACTCATGGATCAGACATGCCAGCTCACCTTTAAAGCCCTGCGTGACCTATCCCCCATAGGCCTATCCAACTCCATTCACCGTACTGCACCGACTCTGATCACCAGCAGCTCGTCAAAGCTACCCTAGTTATTCCAGAGCCAGACTTCTCAAGTTCAGAGGGCATTCCCCACCATGCGCCCCACTGGTATAACTCCCTCCCTGCCAGTGTCTCAAACTCACTAACCTTAGCTTGCTTTAAGCCCAGGCTCAGAAACTTCCTGCTTAGCTCTCGCAAATGCAACTGCTGCTAGCCTAGTGTAAAAAAAAATATATATATATACTCTGTTTGACAATGCTCACTGAGCGGCCCCCCCTTCCTTTCTCTACTAATTCCTCCTCCCCATCTCCCTCCCTTCTACCCCCACCAGCTCTCCCCCGACCGTAAGTTTTGCACCTTTTGTTATCTTTTGCTTCGTTGGAGATAGTATTCTATTGTAACAAAATTGTAATTGAACTGTAACTTTTTTGTTGTAAGTACTGTGTCCCTTGTACTACTGTTCTGATATCCTCTTTGTGACGAGGTACCTTTGTAAATGAGCCTCTGGCTCAAAGATTTCTAAACTGATGTTTAACTAACTAAATAAATAAATAAATCATGTCCCCCCTGTCTCTCCTCTCCTCCAATGAAAACAGGCAGAGCTCCTCAAGTCTGTCCTCATATGTCAAATCCCCTAGTCCTCACATCATCTTAGTTGCCTTCCTCTGTACTCTCTCCAGGAGCTGTATGTCCCTCTTCAAGTGTGGTCTCCAGTACTGTACACAGTACTCAAGGTGTGGTCTAACCAATCTATTGAACAGCGGCAGAATCACTTCTTTGCTCCTAGAGGTGATCCCCCTTACGATGCATCCCAACATCCTGTTTGCCTTGCTAGCCACTCTCCTGCACTGCTCAGAGTTATTCATACATGCATCCACCATGATCCCTAGGTCTTTTTCCCCTATTGAGGCCTCCAGCGCCTCCCCTCCCTGGGTGTACCTGTGTTTAGGGTTTCCCCGGACCAAGATGCAATACCTTGCACTTGGTGATATTGAAATTTAATTTCCCTGTGTGAGCCCAGCTTTCCAGGGTGTGCAGGTCCCCTTGCAGGGCCAACCTCCCCTCTTCTTCCTCAACTACTGCTCCCATCTTGGAGCCATCCACGAAGACACTCATTTTACACCCTATACCCTACCTGATGTGTATGCATTAAACAGGATCGGACCCAGGACCGAGCCCTGCGGTACCCCACTACCAACCTCTCTAGGGTTCGAGAGCTCCCCACAGACCACTACTCTCTGGGTGCATCCCACTAGCCAGTTTGCAATCCATCTGACAATCAAAGGGCCTACTCCTAACTCCATCAGTTTCTCCACCAGACCATTGTGGGGGACAGAGTCAAATGCCTTGCTGAAGTCCAAGAATAATACATCCACAGGCTTTCCCCTGTCCAGTTCTGATGTTACCCATTCGTAGAACTCCACAAGATTGGTTTGACATGATCTACCTGGCACAAACCCATGTTACCAACCATCCAGTTCTTCCATCTCCTCCAAGTACACCCCCAATTGTTCCTTTAGTATACTCTCCATTAATTTTCCCACCACCAAGGTCAAACTGATGGGTCTATAGTTACCAGGTATTTCCCTCGATCCCCCTTTATGGATTGGCACCTCATGTGCCTCTCGCCAATCCCTAGGTACCCTTCCTGTCTCAAGTGACCTGTTGAAGAGCTCCGCCAGGAGCGTAGCCAGTATGTCCACCAATTCCCATAGTACTCTTGGATGAATGCCATCTGGCCCAGGAGATTTGTCTTTCTTTAGGGCCTTGAGGGCTAACCACACCCTATTGGCAGAGATAGCATCATCCATCCCCTCCACCTTACTGGCCTTTTTATCCTTATCTAGATGTGACACCTCTGGGGTACCTCTCCCTCCATCTTGCTTCATTTCTGTTGCTCCCCTGATGCCACTCACTGACGCTTCTATCCCCTTCATGTCTTGCTTTGTAGATATCCCATCCCCCTCCCTAGTGAACACAGAGGCAAAGTACTCATTAAATACCTCTGCCTGGTCCCTTGCCTCTTCCACCCACCCTCCTTCTGATTTCAATCTGCTGAGATGGCCCTTAGTTTTTCTCCACTCCCTAATGTACCAGAAGAACCCCTTTCCCCTCCATGTATTCCCAGTGCCAGCCGCTGCTTTTTACTGGACTTTGCTCCCCTCACCATATGGGTGACTTTTCTAGATGCAAGATGGTACATTTCCTTATCCCTGTCCCCTCTTGTTGTTTTATATTTTTTGTAGGCCACCTTCTTTTTTCTGACTGCTACCTGTACCTCACTGGACCACCAGCATGGTTTATGTGACCTTGTTCCCTTATGTTTCAACTTAGCGCAGATCCTGACTGCCTCATGAAGTCCCTGTATGACCTCCCATCTCCTTTCCACACTTGTCATTGATGTAATCCCCTTCAAGTGATCCTTGAGAATATTTCCCATGCCCACAAAGTCTGCCCCCGAAGTCTACTGCCAGTGTCCTAGATCTCACTCTCCTTCCCCCATGCTTATTTGAAACCAGACAGTATTGTGGTCACTCCCAGTCAGGGGGTCCTGAACAACCAGGTCCCTTACCAGATCCCCAGATCAATAATATGGTTATTGATATGAATACTAAAATTCAACTTTAGTAGTTCTTATTTTTCCTTTTATTGGCCAACCAGCATAAATTCTATTTCCCACATAGTCAACTATTAGTATATGGTTGGGTTTAACATAAATTGTCTTAATATTTTAAGTTTACAGGGAAAATAAGAAAAAATTACTCACCTTAGTAATGTTGTTTCTTCTAATGGAGTCTTGCTATATTATGACATATGCAGTTTGATCCAGCCTTCGAACTGTCCCGGAGGTGAAAGAGTTAACTTTCTATGCCAGGCATGGAATCTTGATCGCGAGCTTGGTTGAAAACTCTGTCTGTTGTTCTTCAGACTCAAACTGACAGATCTTTATGAGCAAAACTCAGTAAGATTCTGTGTGGAAGCTGTAAATCTACACTAACCAACTGGCTACTAAAATATTAACACATTTTTTGGTCCCAAAACAAAGACTCAAGTCAGGGGATCCAGAAAATAAAATACAACACCCAAACACCCCCCCAAAAAAAGGGGTGAAAAAACACAAGGTGGGCATCTACTAAGTGCCAACACTGCACTGCCCACCCACATCCCAAGAGCAGAGGTTCTGAGAGGGGCAGGCAGGGGAGGTCATATAGCAAGACTCCATTAGAAGAAACAACATTACTAAGGTGAGTAATTTTTCTTCAAACAACATGAGGTCTTGCTATATTATGACATATGCAGACTACACAGCAGTACCTCCATGGAGGAGGACATAACCTACTTAGAAATAGGCTCTGAAGCACAGCTGTGCCAAACCGAGCGTCACTCCTAGCCTGGATGTCCAGGGAGTAATGCTTGGTGAAAGTGTGAACTGTTTTCCAGGTAGCTGCTTGACATATCTCTAAGATAGGGATGTCCCTGGCCGCAACTAGGGACACAGCTGTACCTCTGGTAGAGTGAGCCCTCAGGCCTGAAGGGGGAACCTTACCCAGTTTTTGATAACAAAATTGGATACAAGAGACAATCCACCTGGCAATGGATCTTTTAGTGGCAGGTTTCCCTTTACCAACCTCACCATAAGAGAGAACTAGTTGGAGGGAGTCAAACCTGTGACCCTTGGTATGCTCTATGTAGTAACTAAGGGCTCTCTTTACATCTAAACTGTGCAGCCTCCTCTCACCAGAAGGGGAATGGTCAGTGAAGTACACTGGAAGAGATATAGATTGATTAAGGTGGAAATCTGAAACCACCTTAGGCAAGAACTTCCTGTTAGTCCTGAGGACCACCTTATCTCTGTGAAAGGAGATAAATCAGGCTCCACTGACAAAGCTTGTAATTCACTTATGCGTCTGGCAGAAGTGATGGCTACTAGAAACACAGTTTTCCAAGTCAAGTACTTAAGCTCTGCTGAAGACAAAGGCTCAAAGGGGTTGTATAAGCTGAGCAATGCAAACATTAAGATCCCATGCAGGAGCAGGGTCCTGAATGGAGGTTGGTGAAGCAATCCTTGAAAAACTTGGAGAATACAGGGTGAGCAGAAAGAGAAGAGGACTTTCCTGCTGAAATAAAAGCAGTGACAGCTGCCAAATGTACTTTCAGGGTAGCTGGCCTCAGCCCCAAAGTATTTAGGTGGACCATATAATCCAGGACGGTGGGCAAATCAGCAGATTCTGGGGAAATATGCTTTCCAGAGCACCATATGGAAAACCATTTCCATTTGGAATTATAAGTAGCCCTGGTGGAAGGCTTCTTAGAAGCCTTCAAAATATCGAGTACTCCTTGAGAAAGGTGTAGGTCAGCAAACTCTAACTCTTCAAGAGCCAGGCCTTGAGGTTGAGGGATTTGAGATTCGGATACCAAACTCTCCCCTGGGCATAGGTTAACAGATTGTGATTCCTGGGAAGACACAGGGGAAGATGGACTGCTAAGGACAGAAGGCGTGGATACCAGGGCTGTCTGGCCCAATCTGGATCAATCAGAATCATCTTGCAAGGTTGAGATCTGATTTTGACTAGCACCTTGAACAAGAGAGGGAAGGGGGAAAGGCATAGAGAAATTTCCCTTCCCAGCCGAGAAGGAAGGCATCCAGAGGGACTGAGCCCAACACTGGGGGTCTGCAGCAAAAAAGCGGAAGTTGATGATTGTCTGGGGCTGCAAAAGATCTATCTGAGGGTGCCCCACCTGGCAAATACTACCTCCAGTACTAGGGGATTCAGTGACCATTCGTGATGGCCCTGGGAAATCCTGCTGAGAGCATCTGCCAGGACATTGTCCTTGCCTGGGAGGTGAACTGCCATGAGGGAGGTGTTCAGGGAATAAGCCAGAGACCACAACTTCATTGCCTCGGTGCACAAGGCCGAAGACCGAGTGCCCCCTTGCTTGTTGATGTACCACATTGTAGTGGTGTTGTCTTTTCTGACCTGTACCACTTTGTTCTGAAACAGATGCAGAAAAATCTGAAGTGCTAGAAAAACAGCTCTGAGTTCCAACAGATTGATGTGGAGCAGAGATTCCTGAGGGGCCACAATCCCTGGGTGGTGAGGTTGCCCATGTGAGCTCCCCATCCCAAGAGGGACACATCTGTAGTAAGGGTCAAGGAGTGAGATTGAGGGATGAAAGGAACCCCCTGTCTCAGATTGCTCTGATCCTGCTACCACTGCAGGGTCTGGATCAGGGTTCAAGTTACTGGGATCAATTTGGTTAGAGGATCTCTCCTTTGAGACCTGAAGGCTCTCAAATGGAACTGAATGTTCCTCATCTGAAATCTTGCTCCTTGCACTACCGCTGTGGAGGTAGCCATGTGCCCTAGGAGCTGTAGAAAGTGCCTTGCTGGTCGAGAGACCTGCAGAGTGAAGGAGGAGGCCAGAGCCACCAGGGTCTTTGCTCTTTCTAGAGGAAGGAAAGCTCTGGCCTGCTTTGTGTCCAGTTCGGCACCTATGAAGGTGAGTAGCTGAACAGGCTCTAGAACTGACTTTGGAAAATTGAGAAGAAAACCTAGAGATGTAAGCAGCTGCTGGGTAACCTGAAGGTGTAATTTGACTTGGTCTAGAGACTGACCCACTACGAGCCAGTCATCCAGGTAAGGAAATATGGCAATCTTTTGCCTTCTTAAGTGAGCAACTGCTACTGCCAGGCATTTTGTGAATACCCTTGGGGCAGAGGTGAGGCTGAAGGGCATTGCTCTGAACTGGTAATGGCCTGAGGGCAGTTAGAATCTGAGGTACTTTTGGTGGGAGCTTCTGATGAGAACATGGAAGTAGGCATCCTTGAGGTCCAGGGATGCTAGCCAGTCCCCTGGCCTTAGGGAGGGTAAAATAATTCCCAGAGTCACCATTTTGAATTTTGGTTTTATAAGGTGCTTGTTTAGGTATCTGAGATCCAGGATGGGCTGCCATTCTCCTGTCTTTTTTGGGGTAAGGAAGTACCTGGAGTACAGTCCTTTGCTCTGGTGTAGGGGAGGAACCCTTTCTACTGCTCTGAGAGCCAGGAGGGTTGAGACTTCTGTTTCTGAAGTGAGAGCCTCTGATGGATTTGCAGGTGGAAAGGATCTGGTTCTCATCTTTGGAAATTTTTTGAAGCTGAGAACCAGTCCCTGGCTTACTACTTCCAGGACCCACTTGTCTGATGTTAAAGACTCCCAGTCCTGGATGAAGTAAGCCAGTCTTCCCCCTACAGGTAATGGAGAATCGGCCCTGGTCATCCCATCAGGGTGCCTGTTTGGCAGGGGCTTTAGGCTGAGGGGTGGGAGCAGGTCTGCTCATACCCCATCTGCCTCTCCCTCTGGAGAACCCCCTCTGGGCATAGGCTGAAGAGGAGGCCTGGGCTTGGTAAAAAGGCCTGTGAAAAGGCCTGCCCCTACCCCTGGAAAGCTGCCTTTGAGGAGTGGCTTGCCTTTCCTTGGCCTGTGCACTCCTATAAGTGGTCCTATACTCATCCATTTTCTTCATGTAATTCTTTGCTCCCCAAACAGAGAGTTACCCACAACAGGAAAATCCATGGCCTTAGCCTGGGTATCCTGTGACAGGCTAGTACACCTGAGCCAAGCCATTCTGTGAAAAGCCACAGATGTAGCCATGACTCTTGAAGATACATCATTAGAGTCCACTGCAGCATGGAATTGCACCTTGGATGCCTCAATACCATCAGCTGCCACCTGCTCCAGCTCCTTGGCAAGCTGGTCAGGGACCTGTTTTGCTAGAGCCATAACAGTATCCCATCTGTATTTCTGGTATCTTGCAACATAGGCCATATAATTTGCCTGTCTGAGTCCCAAGGATGCTGCCAGGTACTGTTTCTTTGCCATTGCATCAATCCTCCTGGAGTCCTTATCAGGGGGGTGTGAAGCCAAGGGAATATTTGCCTTATCACAGGCTGCAGCCTGCACTACCCCAACATGGCTGCATTGTTGTGAAAGGAACTCCATATCAGAGACTGACAATGTCACTCTTGTCCATTTTTTTATCCACAGGAGGTATAGTGTGAGGAGCTTTTAAAATTTTTATTGTCTGTTCTCAAAAGATTTATGTAAAGAATAGACAGTCTCCTAGACTCTGGGATCTCCATCATTTCTACATAGTCAGGCTCCTCCTGTTCATCCAGCTTCTTCCAAAGGAGCTGGAGGTTTCAGTCACTTTTTTATAAAACATAAAATGAGAAGGGGACTCAGAAAGCCTAGGGGGAGACACTCCTGAAGGTCTGTCTGGGGAGATGTCTGGTTCAATGGGCACATCCAGACTTTCAAAATCACATTCACTCTCTTCATAATCTTCCTCCCCCTCCTCCGGTTCATAAAATTCCTCTATATCATATTCTTGAACCGGTGGCACCGACCGAACCGACTGCTTACCTGATGGTGCTGGTTCCATCGGAACCGGGGAAAGTGACTGGACAATTTTGATCACTTTGGCTATCTCTGCAGTGGTTGGAGAAGGAAATTTTGGCTCCACACCTGCTGATTTTCTAGTCCTTTTTGCTGGGACTGACTCCTCCGAGTCAACTCTCCATTTGCCCGAGGAAGTCTCACTCTGGTCAGAGAGCACTCCCTCCTGTTCAGTTGGCACCAAACCAGGCTGGCCATCCGGGTCAGTGGACTTCTTGGCCTCTCGTTCCCTGAGCCTACCAACTCTCTTATCCAGGGTAGCTGCAGTGAAATTCTTGTAAATCTGGCAGTCTGCATTGAGGTGGTCAAACTCCAGACAATAAACACATGTGGTGTGTGGGTCAGCCTTGGCAAAGGCTTCCCCACAGACACTACAGTGCTGAAACCCAGTGGGCCTGGTTTTTCTTTTGGGTTTCTCTGACATAGTGCCAGCCGAAAAAAAAACTTGCCCGTTTACAGCAATTCGCCAAGCTAGACACCCGTATCGGTTCCCAACCGTGTCATGGGTCATGGAAAAAAACGTAATGAAATCCATTTTTTTTAGAACCGATAAGAACCGGGAACCACACTCTAAATGCAATTTAATAAAGTTTAACAACAACCTGATCGATTCAGACCAAACCGATAATATCGTTTGCAAGTTCCACACAAAATAAATGTAAAACCTATCTATTACTTACGATACCACAAACAGAGCTTGAACTGACCGGTTGTGGTTAAAATATAGACAAAATGTGGTTTAAAACCGAGAATTACACTTTTTAACCGACAAAATGAACCGAGCAGTAGGAGAAATCTCCGGAGTGACTGTTCAGTGAGGCGGAGTAAAGAATCTGACTGTTTGAGTTTGAAGAACAACAGACAGAGTTTTCAACCAAGCTCGCGCTCAAGATTCCATGCCCAGCATGGAAAGTTAACTCTTTCACCTCCGGAGCAGTTCGAAGGCTGGGTCAAACTGCATATGTCATAATATAGCAAGACTTCAAGTTGTTTGAATCAACCAGGTTAATCTATTTTAAACCTGGGACTGGAGTACACATTATTACATACTTGGTCCTCACAAGTATTTAAGATGCCATAAGTTAGTTGAAGTAAAGGCTATAGATGTTGTTTTTTAGAATCCTGCTGCTGGTAAAAATTGAAGTTATTAAGTTCTTCATATTGGAAAGTTTGCTAAGAAGTTTCATGGTTTAA
This sequence comes from Neoceratodus forsteri, assembly GCA_016271365.2. Lineage (NCBI taxonomy): Eukaryota > Metazoa > Chordata > Ceratodontiformes > Ceratodontidae > Neoceratodus > Neoceratodus forsteri. The sequence goes on from CM028129.1 coordinate 8,972,638, forward strand.
AGTTAATAAAATGTGTTGCAAAGGAATTCTTGGTTATTTATCAGTTAACACACTTTACAATGACTACATAGTTTATAAAACCTTAGGAGGAGAGAAGGTTTTACTAACACTAAATTCAGTTGATTTAAAGTACGTCCAGATAAAACTGAAGGAGGCAATGTTTTTCATAGTCCATTTCAATATCTGGCCTAACTTTGGATTATATTTAATAATTTTAATTGTAGTTATTAAACTTATATGAGGCATCTTCAAGATGCAGATGATAATGTTTGATATTTTAAAGCTTTGTTATTCTTCATCCCCTTTTTAGTGAAGAAACTGTGATTGGTCAATTATACTTTCAGTGGTTTGTTAATAACTTTCATATAAGGTTGAAGTTTGAGGGAGCTAGTTCGGGGATCATAGCAGTTAAAATGCTTTTAGGAGAACAATCTTTGGGACTGGGGATGAAATAGATGCTGGAATTTTTTTCGTTGCTAGTTATATGATTATTGTACTTGTATTTATGGGATTTTGGGGTGGTCAGTTTAGTAGTTCTTTGGGATGGGTTCATTACTGGACCTGTAAGGAGTTTGAACAGAAGAATTACTTTTACAAAACAACTTCTTTAACTTTAAAGTATCCCTTTAAAATAAGTCAACATGTCAGTTATCTTAAAAGTCACCTCTTGGAATGTCAAAGATCTTTGTCTCAGAGTCAAAAGATTGCAAGTTCTTAATTATATAAATGCTTTAGGCTATAACCTAGTCCTTCTGCAAGATACTCATTTATTAATCTCAGAATTGCATATTCTTAAAAAATGTGGTTATACCCAGATCTTTGGGTCTGGCAGATATACTTCAAAGGGAGAAGTAGCTATTCTGGTAAATAAATCTTAGACTTCATTCCGTTACAAACAGTTCAGGATTCAGAAGGAAGACACATTATTATTTTAGGGAAATGTGACCAAGTAGGCATAGTTATAGGTTCTATTTATGAGCCCAATGTTAACACCTCCTTGTTTTTAACAAAACTATTAATGGCTTTATCCCCTTTCTTAGCACATAGGATTCTACTTAGGGGGGACTGGAATATCCCTTTGAATCCTGTATTAGATAGATCTAATCCTACAAATATAGCACTTCAATCAGATATAAAGGCACTCAAAGAACTATTAGATATTTGTACACTAACAGACCCTTGAAGAATCTTAAATCCAAATGTTAAAAAAATTTCATTCTACTCCCCAGTCCATAATTCATTTTCACATATAGACTTTTTTCTGATCTCAGATCTTGTATTAGACAGGTTCATAGTTCATAAATAGCTCTCTTTCTGACCACTCTTTGATCTTCAGATTTCTAATTACAGCTTTATCCAAGACAATCTATTTGGAGATTTAATAACACTTTTTTAAGACAGGACTATATTATCAACTATATAAATCACTCAATTAAAAACATTTGACTGGAAAAGTTCAATACTATAGAAAGATAGACGTCATTTGTGCAGCTTTAAATGTAATATTAGAGGAGAGTTTATTAGATTTGCTTCAAAGCAAAATAAACAAAGCTCTGAAAAAAGTTTCTCTCTTCGAAAATAGACACACTAGAATTTAGAGATCAGAATTCTTAATCCAAAAAAGAGAAAAAGGGACTGCAAAGATATAAAATTGAAATATTCTCCCTTACCAAAGAAAAGGCAGAGTTAATCATTTTGAGGACAAAGGCCAGATATATAGACTTAGGTGATAAGTCTAGAAAGTTATTAACTAATAGACTCAAACATTAGGAAATATCTAGTCATAGAATCAAGCCTAACAATATGTTCTAATGAGGTTAGGACTGATCCAAAGGACATTATGTTAGAATTTGAGAAATTTTCTTCACAGCTTTATGGACCAATGAACAATCCTCCATCGGCCATTCAGATACAGGAATAGTTTAAAAAATGTACAAATCTGAAATTAATGCATGAACAAACCAATGCTTTATCTAACAGAATTAGACAAACCGAAATAGAAGAAGCCATTGATAACTTAACCCTAAATGAATCTACAGGCCATAATGGGTTCACAGCAAATTTCTACAAAATCTTGAAACAGTCACTTGTCCACAATTTTACAGCAATTTTATAATTTTATATTGGATAATGGAATTAGCAATAGTTCACTTTTAGAGGCCCTTTTAATTCTGATTCCCAAACTGAATAAACCAAGGAACAAATTGGGGAATTATAGACCAATCTCTTTAATAAACTATGATATTAATATTCTTGGGTTGACTCTAGCACAAAGAATTAAAAAAAAAGTGGCACCCATTAATCTCTAGAGAACAAGTAGGCTTTGTAACCCAAAGGCAAGCATCAGATCATATTAGGAAGCTTTCCCACGTTTTCTCTGTGTCCAAGGACTCTAACTCACCTATGGCGCTGATGTACTTGGATGCAGAGAAAGCATTCAACAGGGTAAATCATGAATTTCTCTTTCATACTCTTACCGGGTTTGGCTTTTCAAACTCATTTGTTAATTGGTTAAGAATTCTTTATTCATTCCCTATGGCTAGAGTATGTTGGAATAGTCTTATTTTGGAGCCAATTAACTTTACAGTAGCACCCGTCAGAGCTGCCCATTATCCCCAATTTTATTTAATTTATATTTAGATACTTTTTTCTTGAATAATAATAACCCCTTAATAAAAAGTATTATCTGTGATAAATCACAGCTTAAGATCTCTGCATTTGTAAATGATATTTTGTTAAATGTTTCAAACCCAGGGGTTTCCATACAGCCTGCTTTAAAAAATATACAGGAGTATAGTGTACTCTCTAATTATAAACTAATATAGACAAAACTGAAGTAGTGCTGTTGAATATTATATCCATTAATAATGATATAGTTCACCTGGGCTTCTATTGGTCACCTCAAAAATTAAAATATTTAGGTAATTATCTAATGCCAGATTATTCACAATTTATTAAATTGAATTTAGATGAGCGAGTTTCAACAATAAAGCAAGATTTTAAAAGACAGAACAACATTTCCCTTTTGTTTTGAGGAACATTAGTTTAGTTAAAATGAACATTTTTTTCCTAGGATATTTTACCCTTTAAATATGTTAAACGTATTTATACCTTTACAGTGGTTTAGGAAACTTCACTTGGAAAGCTCCTATTTCTTTTGGAGTGGGAAGACTCTGAGAATAACCATGAATAAATTATTTTTTTCCTAAAACTCAAGGGGGTATTAAATTACCAAACTGCATTTTATACTGCATGGCTTCTCACATTAACAAATATATAAATGGGTTCAACATACAGGAACAGGATAGTTACATAAGTATCTGGCTAGATTTAGAACTTAGCATATTGAAACAATTTAATATACTTCCATATGCCATTTTATATTCCAAACCCAGTTTATTACCTGCTAAACTAAATAACTCAGTAATAGAAACCTCTTTGAAAGTTCATCAGTAAATCATAAATTATACAGGTCTAAGTCATCAATGGAGCCATAATTAACTTATTCTTGGTAACCTTGATTTTAAGATTAATGAGAAAGTTATTCTTCTAAATTGGTTACCAGACCCTGTTAATCTTATGGTTAATTCCTTTTTTAAAACTGGTTCTTTACTTTCACTCCAAGAAATGCTGAATACTTTGAAACTAAATATAAAATACCTACCAAACTGTTATTAATTAAAATATCCTGAAATGTGTATCATGGACCCACTACCTGGTTACCCAGTTCATAGACTTACTGGATAACTTGAAACAGAGGGGTTCAAACCCCCACCCTGTTGTTAACTGTTATTTGTTCTTATTCACCATAAAATGTAATTCAGATTCTATCACTCCCTGTTTTTGGAATAAAGAATCTACAAATATATCTCAAAACTGGTCTATATTATAGAGGAATATCTATTAGTATATTCCTTTGGATAATTTAAGACTGATTCAATACAAGATTTTACATAATGCGTATATGACCCCACCAAAAACTGTTTAAATTTGGGCTTTCCAATTCTGATTCCTGTATTAACTGTGACTCAACAGAGGGTACGATTAGTCACATTTTTTGGGATGCCCGAAAGCACAAGGTATTTGGAACTTAGTTAAAAATTATATTTGTAAAAAAGCTGTCCTTATATAATGCTTTTAATGTTGAGACTTGCATTTCAGGAAATCTGGATTTGGTGAGGGGTTTATCGGCTAAATCTCTATAATCCATGATAGCCATTTCGACCAAACAGTTAATAGTACGACATTAGCTTGACAAACAGTAACTCAAGATGAAGGAGTGGACCTCTAACATGCTGCTTAATTTACAAATTACCAAACTAATTTACTTATTTAACAATAACATTGCCAAATGTTATCTCAAGTGGGGAGAGATCTATAATTTGTTATCACAGGTTAATTAAACACCACATTTAAATTCTTTTGATAGAATTGGGAGACTCTGAGAACTAAAGGTTATAACTAACTTCCAAGGTTGATTTTAAGAGGCTATATCTGTTCAAGGTCCTTTTAGGCATGTGGCATATACCCAACATTTTATCGCCATCCTGTTGAGTTTTTATTTTATTTAGAGGGTGGGTTGTGACAGTATATATTCATGTTGGTTTACTTATGTATGAAGTGATTCTCTTTTGTCTTTGATATTGTCAAATATTGTGAACTAATGTTGTACACTTTATTAAAATAAAATAAAGTTAAAAAAAAACATATCCCATATGGTGGGATAAGCAGTTATGGTATTTAGATCATGTTGAATATGCATATAGTCTTCTTGGGTTGCACTAGTCCCACCAAATCATCTGTATATTTTACAGACCAACTATTTAATCCTTGCATCAAATCTGCAATAAATATTTAAAAAAATAAAAGGACCCAATACTGACCCTTAGGGACCTTGCTAGACACAGTACCCTCCAATGAAGGAATGTCATTAATTACCACCCTCTTTGTTCTATCATGTTGCCAGTCTAATATCAACTTTATCATTCTATGGTTTACCACTCTTGACATTAATTTTTTTGTTATGTCTCCATGGTGAACAAGGCCAAAGGCCTTGCTTAAATCTAAAAAGATCACATCACAAGGTGTTTTCACATCCAGTTGACTGATGATTTTTTTCAGAAATGCACACATTTTTAACTCAGGATCAGCCCTTTGTAAAGCCATACTGCTCGTGGTCAATATTTCCTAATAAAGACATCATTTTATCTTTTATAATTCCCTCCAGAAGTTTACATGATAGATATAAGACCTACTTGTTGACAGTTTTCAACATTCTGCCTATTGTCTTTTTTAAAGAGAGGTGTTACATTAACGATTTTCCATTTCTTAGGGACCTTACCATTATTTAGGCTTTTTTCAAACAACAACTTCAAAGTGTGTAGGAGGTCCCTTGACATCAGTTTAATCATGGTACCTGTTATCATATCAGGGCCACGAGAGCAGTCTGCTTTGATATTTTTGATCTTATTATTTATCTCTTCTTCAGATATTTTTATGTATTTGTTTATACAGTGAGCAGGTGGTATATATAAACTAACATAGACTGGTCCTCCTGCAAGGCATCCACAGCCAAAAGTGGATGATTCCTGGACACCTTGCAAGGTGCTGGACTCAGTCAACTTGTCCCAGCCCCCACTAGGCAAAACACAGTCCTAGGCCTGGTGCTCACAAACAGTAGCCAGGGCACGGAGGTGGAGGTGGGGCGCCACCTGGGGATAAGTGACCACAAATTGGTCTGGTTCAAGGTCAATACTAAGGAGGAAACAAATCACTAAGACATGGGTCCTGGATTTCAGAAGGACTGATGTTGATGAGATGAGAATATGCTTTAGAGATATCCTCAAGAGTAAACCGAAAGGGGAGTGGTGGAAGTATGCTGGACTAACATAAGAGCGGCACTAACAGAGGTCACTGACAAATTTTCTAGACTGGTCAGTAAGACAAGGAAAATGAAAAATCCTGTCTGGTTCACAAGACAGGCAGCAGCTACAGTAAAAGCAAAGAGGCTAGCATTCAAAAAATACTAGGGCTCAAATAGCAACAAAGATAGGAATGCTTACAAAAGCAGCTTGAGTGAGGCTTCTAGGGTGATTAGAGCAGCAAAGGCACAAACTGGGGTGGAATTTGCACATGGAGTAAAATAAGGTAAAAAACACTTCTTTATGTACATAAGTGACAAAAGGAAAATGGGGGGTATTGTTAGTCTAACAAGCAGTGATGGGAAGAAGATAGAAGAAGACAAAGAGTAGGCAGAGGTCTTAAATGAGTATGTTTGCTTTGTGTTTACAAAGGAGCAACCTGGAAATCGGCACACCACTAAAGGAGTTAAAAAACTGCATGGGGATGGGGGGCAGATAGAAGCCCTTTCACAGTGGTGAGGGTAAGGACTGAACTCAATAAATTAAAAATAGATAAAGTCATGGGGCCAGATGGCATGCATCCATGCATACTGAGAGAACTTAGGGATGAACTGGAAGTACCTCTAGCAGATCTAGCAGATCTTTTTAGCAGATCCTTGAGAGAGGGAATTGTTCCACAAGACTGGAAAAGGGCAATAGTCATTCCCATACATAAAGGAGGGAGCAGGAAGGTGACCGGTAACTACTGCCCTGTCAGTCTCACCTCGGTGGTAGGCAAAATGATGGAAACCCTGCTAAAGGAAAGCATTTTAACTTTCCTGGAAGAGACTGGACAGCAGGCAAGGTCCTGCCAGACTAATCTGATAGAGTTTTTTGACTCAGTTAATAAGATAGTGGACTGGGGGGGCCATGGATGTTATCTACCTCGACTTTAGCAAAGTCTTCAACTCAGTCCCACACAGGAGGCTACTAAATAAACTCAAGCATACTGAAGTGGGACAAGAAATGGTATCATGGGCTAGGAGCAGGCTTAGTCAGAGAAACCAGTTGGTGATGGTCAATGGGGCAGCATCAGGGGATAGGTGTGACTAGTGGGGTGCCACAGAGGTCTGTCCTTGGTCCTTTACTCTTCAATATTTTCATAAGTGACATCACTGAGGTGCTGGGGGAGGAAATGATTCTGTTTGAAGATGACATAAAGATCTGTAACAGAGCTGACACTGCTCAGGGAGTGGAACAAATGAAACATGACCTGATCAAGTTAGAAAAATGGTCCAATATGTAGCAGTTAAAATTTAATACAAAAGATGCAAAGTGATGCATCTGGGCAGGAGCAACCCAGGGACAATCTTCTATCTGGGAGGGGAGCAGCTAATAGCCACCAAACAGGAGTGGGATCTTGGGGTATCATCTCTGATGACTTAAAAGTGTGCAGACAATGTGAAAAAGTGGCACAAAAAGCCAGCAAATGCTGGGATGCATAGGAAGGGGCATCACAAGTAGGAAGTGATCTTGCCACCATACAAGTCCCTGGTGAGGCCCCACTTTGAGTACTTTGTACAGTTCTGGAGGCCTTATCTCAAGAAGGACATGGATACAGTAGAGACAGTACAGAGAAGGGCAACAAAAATGGTACAAGGGCTACATGAATGCCATATGAAAGCAGATTATGGCAACTCAACATGTACTCACTGGAGCAGCGCAGAGATAGAGGACATGATTGAGATATTCAAGTTCCTGAAGGGCATAGCAGAGTTTCTACCCAGGAACTCTTTCTGATCATTAGCTCTACAAGGATAAGGGGTCATGAAATGAAATTAAGGGGAGGGAGGTTCTGGGGTAACGTGTAAGTTCTTCTTTACAGAAAGGGTGGTGGCTCCATGGAATAGCCTCCCTACAGAAGGCATTGACTCCAAAACAGTAAGGCAATTCAAATCTGCTTGGGATAGGCATAAGGGATTGCCACTAAGAAATTCTAAGGGGGTGTAGCACTCAGGGCAGACTAAATGGATCTTTGGTCCACATCTGCCATCACTTTCCACGTGCCTGTGTTTCTATCTTTTTTGCTATAAATGCTACAAAAGTGTTTATTGAATAGCTCTGCCATTTCTTCTAGTATATTTACAATGGAATTATTATGTGGTAATGGTCTCACACTACATTTGGGTTGTTTTAAAGAGTTAGTGTAGCCATAGAATGTTTTATCATTGCTTTTTGAAACATTCTTTGCTAAGAAGAGTTCCTTTTTGCTCTTAGCATTTCTAAACCCCTCATTGCATTTCTTTTGTATTTGTTTAAATTTATTCAAAAGAAAGGATGTGTGAGTTTTTTCTGCATTCATTTAAAACCTTGGCCCAGAGTCTCAAAAGTCATCGCAAGCCACACCAAAGGTGGCTTGTGCTGATTGCCTGTATGCTAGGGACTCTGCGCCCGATTCTCTAACAGTTAGGATCCTGGCATCAAAGACCCACAGCTTGTGGCAAACCTTGTCCTGTGAAACAGGGGAGAACAACAGGATGGTTTGTTGCAAGCCATGGGTTGGCCATAGGTCAGTAGCAACAGGGACAGGTGCCATGTGGCAAGCACCCCCAGTGTCGATCCCCCTATATGATATATATAGAATCCCTCATAGTCTAGCAGTCCCCCCAGCCCTGATTCCCCATTAAAATATACATAGTATCCCTGGTAGTCTAGTGACCACCCCAGCCCTGATCTCTGGTAACAAGAATGACAAGAACCATGGTGGTCTAGTGGACAGCCTGAGCCCAATGCCCTCTTTATATAACCTGAATCTATTCCTGGTGATCTAGTGGACACCCCACCACATATTGCTCTACCACCCTACTCCCCAACCCATAACAGAGCTGGTAACTGACACAGCTCACCACTGACCTCTGCAGCAAGTCACCAACTGATCTTTGAATGAGCATGTACTGTATACAGTATGTGTTCAGTGACTGATAGCTTGTCAAGTACTGAGTGCAAGCTATTCACAGTATGTGCTCATTCAAAGATCAATCAGGCCATGGATGTGAGTGGTGGGCTGTGCCAATCATCAGCTCTATTATGGGTTGGGGGAACAGGGTGAAGAGCACTTTGGGTTCGATGCAGGTTATATAAGGGGGCATTGGGGCATTGGGGCTCGGGCTCTCAACTAACCATTTTTGTTACTGGAGAGCAGATTTCTTTTTGTGGACTCTGTCTGCTGCAGATGAGAGAGAGAGCAGTCACCAGCTTTCTTATAGCAAGAAGGTGATCTAATAGAAGTACACTGAATTTAATTCTTAATTTTGGGGCCTGTGTAAGTAAGTGGAAGTCAATGTTTTGGTTCTCTGTTTTGGAGGTTGACTTTTCTTAGTGTAACGTTTATTTGTCAGGGAGGAAATTTAGTTAGGAAAATATCTGCAGTCATTTGTGACTATACCTGTTACTTAAACTCTGTGAAATAAGTGTCTGAAAGGAAGGAAGGCACTCACTAGGGTGGCGGGTCAGAGTTGTAGTTGATTGTTTCTGGAGGGCATGGACTTAGTCCCACCCACCCTGACCCTCACCTCACCTGCCCCAAGCACATAATTTTTTTTTAATCAGGGGTTCTGACATTACTTTCCCAAAAGTGCAAAGAACACATACCTGTTCATATTCATAAAGGCACAGCACACTGAATAGGGGGTAAACACATTCACACACTTGCACACACTAACAGAACAAACAAAAAAAAACACATCTTAAACAGGAAGGGACACAGACATGTGGGGAGCAGTGCAATGGCTGTGGAGTGTCAGTCTTCTGGGAGATGTCCTGGAGGCTGCATTGCTGCCCTATTTGCAGTCACTTCTCTGGTCTGAGGGAGGAGGTTGCCTGTCTCCATGCTGACCTGGTGAGGATACAGGAGACCTCCTTCCCCACCCAGGGACTACCCAGATCCCACCACTGCCTTAGAGGTTGCCAAGAAAGAGGAGTGGTTGGACCACAGTGGGCTCAGGGAGGGTGTGGGTGGTTGAACAGAGGCACATCCCTCCAGTTGTGCCTCTTCACGATTCATTCACCATTCTGGTGGAGTGTGGTTCCTCTGTGGAGGCACCCATAGTGGAGACCAAGGAGGATGCTGGGAACCTGGAGACCCACAGAAGGGTGGTACAGGACCCCACAGGGGAAGGAAACAACTCCTGGTGGGGGACTCAGTCATTAGGGGGTAGAATTGTGGGAGGGAAGGGAGAGGGAGGTCAGGTGCCTGCCTGGTGCCATGGCAGGAAGGGTCTGGAAGTGAATCCTCAGGATCATGGGAGCACCTGCACAGGGAAGGGAGCTGGATGTCATTGTTCACTTAGGGACAAATGACCTGTCTGGGAATGGGATCAGAGCAGTGAAGCAGGAGTTTGTGGAGTTGGGGAGGGGTCTTAGACTAGTGGTACAAACAGTAACTTTCTCAGAAGTGCTACTTGTCTATGGCATGGGTGATGCTAGGGTACATCGCACCATGGGATTCAATGACTGGTTGAAAAACTGATGTGGAGCTCAGGGATTTGGCTTCATTGAGGACTGGAGGTCGATCTGGAGGGATACTAGCCTATACTAGTGTGATGGTCTGCATCTGTCCGGGAGGGGAACCAGGATCCTAGTTGATAGGTTTAAATGCTTCATTGGCAAGTGTTTAAACTAGCCAATGGGGGTGGCACTGAAGAGAAGTAGGGATATCCCAGTCTCTCCCACAAAACAAACACAAAGGTAAAGAAGTCAATAGGAAGCAGAACAAGGGTAAATCCAGAAAAAGGCAAAGGCAGTAAGGTCAGGGATGGGCCCAAAATGGATAAGGCCCTCAGAAGAATGGAGGGCAATGAGTACCAATGGTCATAGTCTAGGTAACAAGCTCTCAGAACTAGTGGCCTTCATGGAAGAGGGACATCTGGATATCATGGCAATCACAGAAACATGGTACACGGAGAACCATGACTGGGATGTCAATATACCAGGGCACACAATCTACAGGAGGGATAGGGAGGGTAAAAGAGGAGGAGTAGCTCACTACATAAGGGAAGGAATCAAACCAACAGAACTAAAGGGTAAACAGAGAGGGGAGGAGGCACTGTGGTTCACCCTGGACACAGAAAATGGCAGCACAATCCAAACAGGGGTTGTTTACAGACCCTAGTCTCAGGAGGAGGCAATGGACAAGGAATGATAGAAGGAATCCTTAGAATAGTAGAAAAAGGAGAGATATTGTTGATGGGGGGCTGGAATATACCAGATTTTAACTGGAGCACCTATACTGCAGCTACATCAAAGATCAGGGTCATTCTTGGTGCCCTACAGGGGGCATGCCTCAGACAGCTAGTGTTGGAACCCATGTGGGAGGGACCAGTCTTAGACCTGGTACTTCGAAATGAGGATGGAGAGAGGATTTCAGATTTAGAAGTCAGTAGCCATCTGGGAGCAAGCAACCACCAAACAGTGTGGTTCACAATAAACACAGCTGTAGAGTCAAGCCATACAAAAGCAAGGGTGTTGGACTTTAGGAGTGCTGACTTTGTCAAAATGGGAGACTGCCTCAGAAAAGCACTAGCAAACAGGCAAGAAGAAGGGATGGAAGAACAATAGGGAAAAATCAGAGCTGCCATCACAGAGGCAACAAGCCTTTGTGTAAAGCAAATCAACAAAACAAAATGAAGGAAAAAGCCACTATGATTCTCAAAAGAGGTGGCAGGGAAGGTTAAGTAGAAAAGAATAGCATATAGGAAATATATGGAAACACAGAAGGAGTAAGACAGAGAACTATATCAGTTAAAGCAGAAGGAGTCAGGGAAGGCAGTCACAATAGCAAAGACCCAATCTGAGGAAAACATAGCTAACTCTGTTAAGAAGGGGGATAAAACCTTTTATAGGTACATTAGGGAGTGAAGAAAGACCAAGGGAGGAATACTGAGGCTTAATAAAGGGGACAGAATGTGGGCAGAGGGTGACAGTGGAAAAGCAGGGATACTGAACGAATACTTCTGCTCAGTATTTGCAAAAGAGGAGGAGGGGGAGGTGCCTAAAACAAACAATAGAAGCACTCTGGATAGGGGGGTTGATACCAGTCCATTTAAAGAAGAAAGAGTCCTGAAAGAACTCTTAAAACTCAAGGTGGACAAAGCAATGGGGCCTAATGGGATTCACCCCAGAATCCTAAAAGAACTAAGGGAGGACCTAGTGACACCACTGACCACACTTTTTAACAAATCATGGGAGGATGGGGTGGTACCTGAGGACTGAAGGCACAACAGCGATCAACATATGAGTGAGTGCACATTGCCAAAAAAACGCATCGGTGATGTGCACAACAGTGGGACCATAGACAGTGATGATCCAAACCAAAGGAAAAACTAACATATTTACAACATATTTAATGCGGAGGGCTATGCCCCCTCATGGTGGGATGTACCCTCCATACCCCACCTACAGTATTATAACCAACTCTGAGGGGGAGTCTGACACTGGGTAACAAAAAAACGTTAAGTGTGCACACACAGAATTCGCAAAAAGTACAGAGCTCCTGCCCGGGTTCGAACCTGAATCCTTCAGCACTAAAGGCATATGCTGCCTCCACTAGACCACAAGGTCAGCTCAACTGATCACCCAGAACTACTTCCTACATCCTCTACATCATATATCCCACCTACCATTGCTCTCTCCACACTCGCTATTGTTGTTTCACTGTCCCTCGTTATATCTATGTTCACTAACATATCCCACTTGTTCTGTTGCAAGGTGCTCAAAGGTAGTTGCTCAAATGTAGTTGCTCAGTTGTATTCACCCATATCGCTGGATACCCTGGGGACAGTAGTGTGGTGAAATGTAATCTGTGTGGTATATAGGTGCGCTGTGGCCCCAAAGGAACTCACCTTGGCACAGGAGGTCAGCACACCCACCTGCACAACCACCACCATGTACAGTGGCAGGCCAAGGTTGCAGAACAGGGCAGTAATGCACCTGCTGGCCCTGCTGGGGAAGTGGGGGCAGCATGTCGTCCATCTGCATGGGGTGATGTGAAATGGGGAAGGGGCATGGATCAAGTGGCTTTCTGCTCCATCACCACAACCTGCAACAGGTGACCATGGCAACCCTGTCCAAGCCCCTGCCACCCAGGCCAATTTGGGTGTGATGTGGAGTGAGTCGGAGGCTGTTAACCACTGTCTTGACAACGTTAAGCAGCAGTTGGAATGAATTGAGGGGCACCAGTTACAAATTATGGGGATGCTTCAACTGGTGCTGTCCCATCAGTATGTTGATCATTAGTTTTATTTTGTCTTGGCACCCACCACCCTTTGCATACAAAAAATAAGTCTTGACATTGCCCCTGATCCGTCCCCCCCTCTGTCTTCAAATTTTGGGCCCTTTCTCATGCACATCTCTTTTTCTGGATGATGCTACTGTCTTTTACCTTGCTAATTTTCTTTTGGTACTTGATATTTTCTATCATGCCCCCCTCGAGCCATCACCATCTTCAACAGGAACTGCTACATCACACCTTTTTTGAGGAGGAAGGGATTTAATACTAACAGACCCAGACACAGCTACCTTAACATCCTTTTCTCTGGTTACCAATCAGTGTATCATCAGAACTGGAAAAAATATATATATAACTGCTGTGATTGGAGAAGAACATGATTTGTCTCATGCTGAGTGACTGATGTGATATGACTAATGAACTGTACGTAAATACCTATGGCTGTACTTCCCTAAGCTGAACCACCCCAAACACCCTGACTTGAAAACACATATCAGTGAGCACAATGGTCAAGCTGAGATACTACAAAACAGGGTTACATGCAACTTACAACCCAAAAACATAAAGTTTTGTAATTCGTGAATCATCATGACCATGCAGATGAAGAACATGATCTGTATCATGACTGACTCCTGATGATCACCCTGACTTAAAAATGCACATTAATGAGTACAATGTTCAGGCTGAGATATGCACCACATGGTACTCTAAGGGGAAGCCAAATAAACAACTGTGACTTAAATTACAGCTGGAGATTGGGCCCTAAAGAGATACAATGCACAGACAGATTAAGACTGTGCTGTTCAGTCAAGAGATGCAGACACAAACACACAACACCTTAACCAGTGCTCACAGGTCACAAATCCAAATCTGGAAAGAATACCTTTTTTTTCAGTTTGGGGCGGGGGGGCAGTGAATTACATTAACAGTCCACTAGCAAAATACCACAAAGCAGTACAAAATAACGCAGGTGCAGTGGATAGCAGGTTCACACTGCTGTAATTACTTTGTGGCACAATAAAAGGTGTCTGATTTGATGGCACGTGTTGCACACACACTCACACACACACACACTACAAGTAATGCATAGCAAATTGAAAACTTCAGTAATATAACCAAAACTACTTTTAAAGAAACTGAAATTATGCACTGCTGCACCACAACAATCAGCAACAAAAATGTCAAGAATTACTGAAAATATTACTTAATGCTGTGTGGAATTTTCAAATTCTAGTGGAAGGAAATTCCATGGAATATTCAAAATTCTGCAGAACTTCTGCCAAATTCTGCCGGAAGTGGAATGGTGGACTTCTATAGCAAAATAGTTGCAGAATGATTTTCCACAGAAAAATCACTGTTCTGAGGAATATTATTCTGCAGATCACAGTAGGCAGAATTCCGCAGGCGAACAAGTGAAATTTCAGTGGAAATTCTGCGGGTGGAATGGTCATTCTGCACTAATTCTACAGGTGGAATTCTGCATTCTGCACAGCACTAATATTACTGTGTGTACATTAATACAGTTATACAAGAAAAATACAACCCAAGCAGAAAGACTGCCTTTGCCTCCCAGTTAATCTACCTCCACCACAGATATGCCCCTCCCCCAAAGCACACTTCAAGTGTCTGTCAGTGCACAGGCTAAATATTCAAAATTAATGTTTAAAATCCACACACAAACAATAAACACTCAATGATATAAGTACAGGAGGGTTTCCTACAATGGATGTACTAAATTTTGAGTGAAAAAATGGCTCAAAAAGGCTTTTATAACAGCTTTTAGAGGGTTTCAGTCGCAGAGCTCTGACAGCAAACTGTCTCCAGCTACCACTATACACACACTACACAGAACTGAGGCTGTGCAGAACAATTTAGAGCCCATGTGACCTGCAATCTCATGAATCACTGCAAAATTCACCTTGGAGCTCACAAACAAGGTGAAGAGATGAAAAAGTGCATTGATTTCTATGTACTTCGCATTAAAATTGTTGCAGAAGTGGTTGGGGAAGGCAGAGTACTGTGAAGTCACTCTTTTCAATTTACTTCACATTCCTCATTATGACGCAAAGTACTCCGCTTTGCATTGCGGATTACTTTGCTGAATCAGCGTTACTCCTCGAGTTGCTTCGTGGAGCAAATTTTCTCACTTCGCCTACCTCTACACAGGACCCAAGGCAGCATGGATTCACAGTGGGAAGATCATGTCAGATGAATCTAATAGATTTAGTTGACTGGGTGACCAAAGTAATAGACCAAGGGGGGGCTGTGGACATGGCCTACCTAGATTTTAGCAAGGCATCTGACAGTCTCACACAAAAGATTAATATACAAATTAGCCAGCCTTGGAATAGGTCCCAAGGTGGTAGCCTGGGTAAAAAACAGCTGGACAACAGGACACAGAGGGTAATAGTAAATGGAGTCCATTCTGAAGAAAGGGGGGTTACTAGCAGAGTACCACAGGGTTCAGCACTGGGACTGGTCCTCTTTAATGTCTTTTTAAGTGCCATTGCAGAGGGACTGGAAGGAAAAGCATGTTTCTTTGCAGATGACACAAAGATCTGCAACAGAGTTGATACAGAAGGTGAGGTGGAAAGGATGAGAAGGGACTTGGCAAGGCTGGAGGACTGGTCAAATGTATGGCAGCTTAGATTTAACACAAAAAAGTGCAAAGTAATGCACCTGAGGAACAAAAACCCAGGGGAAGAGTACACAGTGGGGGTGAGATACTAACAACAACAAAAATGGAAAGGGACTTGGGGATAGTCTTATCAGATGACCTAAAAGTGGACAAGCAATGTGAGAAAGCAGTAAGGAGGGCTGGTGGGATACTGGGATGCATAGGGAGAGGCATCACCAGTAGAAAACAGGAAGTTTTTATTCGTCTGTACAGACAGTTGGTGAGACTCCAATCTTGAGTACTGCTTGCAGTTCTGGAGACCCCATCTCCACAAGGACATAGACAGCATGGAGGCTGTCCAGAGGAAGGTAACCAAAATGGTGCAGAGTCTGCACCTGAAGACATATAAAGAGAGACTAAAGGAGTTTAATATGTATACCCTTGAGGAAAGCAGGGAGAGGGGGGACATGATAGAAACTTTCAAGTTCATTGAGTGAATCAGTAAAGTCCAAGAGGGTAGCATCTTTCAGAAAAAGAGATGTGCAAGAACAAAGGGGGCAGTATTTGAAGATAGAGGGGGAACCGCTCAGAGGTATTGTGAGGAAATATTTTTCACACAGAGGGTTGTGGATACATGGAATGGCCTTCCTGAGGAGTTAGTGGAGTCAAAAACAGTGGTGGAATTCAAGAATTCATGGGACAGACATAAGGCAATTCTAGTGGGGGGTAGGAGGAAGTAGGTTGCTGGTTAACTAGGATCTGCAGCTTATCCATTAGGTAGGTAAATTGGCAGACTAAGTGGGCCAAGTGGTCTTTATCTGCCATCATATTCTATGTTTCTATGTAGGGCTGGGAGTGGGAGTGCTATACTACCAGGGATAATATATATATTTTAATGGTGGATCAGGGCTTGGGGGGCCACTAGACTACCAGAGAGATTGTAATTTTTTTATCAGAGATCGGGCTGGGGTGGGGGACCATGGCACATTGCCACAGTGTGCAAAACTCAGAGGTTGAATTTCTAAGTACCCTTAGACCAGCTCTGGCTCATCTAAGGTACTTAGAAATTCAGTTCACCTTCTGGGTAAGTTTTGAGAATATGGTTTGAGGTGCTTTAGTAGCCGGTGTCTGCCACAAGCTCCTAGTGCCTTGCCACAGCCCATTTTGTAGCATACAGGTGGTGCAAGCCCCATTTGTTGCAGGCAGCCTGTGGTGGAGACAGGCCGCCTTTGTGAATTGCTCATGGGGCATCGTTTGGTGCAAGGGGCACCTTGTGCCAATCGTTGTTATGCAAGCCCCTTGTGCCACCCCAGGAGCTTTGAGAATTGGTCCCTTTATGTTTTTTTATGAATTCTGTTTGTTTTTTGCATTATTTCTTTATCCCCTTCTATGAGCCCTGATCTGCCAAGTTCTTCAGGCAGCAATGATTCCCAACATCCACCTACCGTCCTCTCTTGGAACCTCCTACCTCAGATCACAGCCAACCCTGGGGTAACTCAGCATAACCCTTCATCGAGAGGGTCCCCCTCCTTCGAGGGGGAACGCACAGGTAGGGCAGCCAGCACACTCTTTCTCTCAGCCCCAGGGCACTGCTGAGGTGTCAGGCTCCTTGAGAGTTCTTCAGTGGTGTCAGCAGATTGTCTTGTCAGGAGGTCTAAACCTCACTTTCAGGTTCTTGGCAATATTGGGAATGCAAGTAATCACAGACACATTGCATGAGAGTAATAAACTTGTTTATTACTACCAAAAAGGATAAAATCACAGTTGCCCTAAGCCGTTCTTATCAATACAAACCGGGAGCCAGTGATAAGTGTTCCCTATACCTTGAGGTTTCTTTGTTTCTCTTGGGATCTCTGAGGTACAAGACTAGCGTATCACATTATATACCTATGATAATTACTATGGTTACTGTAAGACAGAAACATTTCTAGTTACAGAGATGAGCCCTATTGGCTAAATTAGAGGTGGCTCCATGGTCCAAGATAACATAATACAATTTTGTAATAGTCATCAGTTTGTGAACAAAAGAATTATTATACAGAGTCTTACATAACCCAGTGTAGTAGTACAAATCACCAAAAGGTGGCAATGCCGACTTACATATCATAACTATTCCAAGGACACAGGTGCCTTGGCATCTTACAAGTAAGAAATACACAGAAATTCATAGGAGAATATATTTATTAGCAAGCAAAGTGTATTACACCAATACGCATACATATCCTGACATCTACGCTTGTACGGTAGATGCCCTTAGCCCTATATGTTAGTATAACATATACTTAAGCACTAGCTGTCTATGGTGTACCTCTGAGGGTACCAGTTAGGGTGCAGGGACCTCATGTAACATTCCCCCCACCTTGTTGCCTCCAAGGGCAACACAGGCAAATCTAGGGAAAGGCCAGAGAGCAGTGGTCATTTACAAACCCGACGCGTGAGCTTTGTAAAGTAACTTGAGCTGCTCACGGTGTTGGCACAGTGTGCACCGTAAGCAGCAGAGCATAATAATCAAAATAAAGATGAAAAATTCTTGTATAATAACAAAACCTTTAAATGTAATTTCCAACCAGGTGTTAGTTAATGCGTCATTCATGTCACCATCATTAATCCATGAGAGGATAGCTTCATTGGCCTTGGTCATATTAATGCTGATATGGATGAGGTATGCGTCCTTCCTGTCTAAAAGTGATTTTAATGTAAGTGTGAGTGGGTCTATGTGTACATTAAAATGTGATAAGTATTCAGACAGTGTGAGCGGATAATTGGGGTTGCCATCAATAATGTCTGCATTGATGAGGGGGACGGGGGTTATGACAGTATGTCCAAAGACAGTCTTCTGGTGGGGGACAAAACAAAAATTGGGGTTATCAATAGCACATGTCACAGATCCATAAGTATAGCTTTTAAAGTTGGTTACCACACAATACTCCCCAGCAAAATTATACTGAGAGCGAACAGTAGGGAGTATCCACTTTTTCAACTGGACAGGGCAGATGTAGGCAGTCTTCGAAATCCGTGTTGACAGGCGATGAACCTCCTCATGATATGATTGGTAGAGCTTATCCAGAGCCAAAGTCGAATCCAAGGAATCTGTGCCATTCTTGGTGATGTCATCGTCCATAGTGAAAATCCAATCAATGCAATCTGGAGAATAACCCACAAACAGGTTGAATAACATCAAATACATCACATCGGCACAAGTAAATGTATTGCTTCTTCGCACAGCAGTCGGTGTGCAGAGCCACCCAGGTGTCCAGGAAAGGATGGAAAACCAGTAGAGGCGGTAGATCCAGGCGTTCTCTGTAGATGTCTTCATCCAAATGTCCAATAGAGTGTGCCAGCACAAGCTTGTCGAACACGGCTGTAGTGGGATCAAAACGAGGTAAAGAAACAGTAAAGGAAACAAACACTGTATCTCTTATGGAACATTTCTTAGTAGTGAAATAAGGATCAGTGTTAGGGTGTCTGGTCACAAACCCCAAGTTCCTAGCTGGGGAGAGAGGAATGGTTAAAGTTTGTTGCATACACATAGCAATACAGCCAGGGGTTTTACATCGTGGACAATACCATTTGGAAATGCGTCTGTCATGTATAATATCAGGGATCCTTCCAGATTCTAGATCATGGAAGATTGTTGATGGTAGTGATAATGTATGAGCCATAGGCAGAGCAGAATATTTCTCTAGCAATGTATTGTTTATCTGCTTCTTTGTTGTTTTGTTGTATGAGTGCATTTATTCTGTCTTTCGAATCAGTGAATGCCTTAGCAATGTCATGCATGTTGTATACAGTGTATCTTTCTTCCTGACTAAGGCCATCCACACCATGCAATACTGGGTGTAGAATATTGTTAATCAGACCAGTGGAAAATTTGGCAGAATGAGATTTGATAGCAGCAATGTCTGCTTTATTCCAAATAGACATAGCCATACCAAAAAGGCCTGTGACAGTACCTGTTGCACCTGTGACATCAGAAGTAAACTTTACGTGTCTTATGTTAATGAGTTTGATCATCAGGAGTGGTTTTTTTCCTGAAGCTGCGTCTTTGTTCAGTAGAATGGACCCCGGCAATAGGGTCTTGGGTATGAATCTGAAATGCAGCTAAACTATCAAGCAATAATGAACTATAAAATGCTGATGTATTAGTATTGTGACACATACCAAATTCTTTCATATTCCAGTAAGTAAGATTAAACAAAACAGGTATATGCCTAAACTGCAAGTTATTAATCAATGAACCTGGGAGGGCAGTGACTGTTAGACCACTATGGGGACCAGGGGTATGCTTTGGGCATTCCAAAAGCTGTTTATCAGTGGGTGGTAACACAGAGAGGTACATGGCTGCAGAAGCCATGTGGTGTATGGCACAAAATTTTCAAGCAGAATCCTTAGACAAAGAATTACAGTACAAAGGATCAATTAAGCCAGTAATGTTGTATAAACCAGGATGTCTTAGTGCAGTTTGTAACAAGGACAGAGAACCATTTGGGGATAATTTAGCATTGGGCCGACCCTGGAAAGTTCCTTTGGAGAGTTTGGCCACAGGAAGAATTTGTCCTTGCGATGTGGTTTGCCACTCAATTTGAAGGGTAGATTTACCAGGATCAACAACTGAGGCAGTGAGGTAAGCAATGGAACCTTCCTGGACAGCAATCAGACTATCAGGTATATTGATGGAAACTCCCTCTGAAGGAGATGCTGGAGGATCAAGGTGTGGTAGGAGGTTCGGCACCGTGCCTTGGATGCAGGGGATAACTCCTGAGATGTGGAGATAATGGAACAAGAAAGCCATCTTGTCAGTGTATCTGAAAAGCAAAATCAAACATTAGTAAGTTAGTACTATTCCGCCCAATGGGGTGAGGAAAAGTAATTAAGCTCCTTTATACAGTTTTAGCTGGTTTGCATGTAACCATTTGTCAGTCAACTTGTTGTTATGGAGGAGTCTAACCTGATAGACTGCCGGACTGAGCTTGTTGACAATGGGGTATGGGCCTTCCCACTTGTTGGAGAAGGAATGGGTGGGATGTGCAAATCAGAGTACCATTACCTGATATCCAACTTGCCAATCCACTTCTTGTGCGGGTTTGTCAAACTGTATTTTGGATTGTTGCTGGGCCTTGCCCATGCAATTGGCAGCATATAAGTGTGTGTGTGTATGAGGTCTTTTCTGAGCTTTTCCACATATTGGTCTACAGACACGTGGTCTGCAGTGGGGGTGTGCAGGTCAAACAACAGGTGTACAGGTAATCTCATCTGTCTTCCAGTCATCACCTCAAAGGGTGTGAGCTGGGTAGTGGCTGAGGTTGTACCCCTAATTGCCATAAGGAGTAATGGCAGTACAGCATCCCAGGTTTTGGGATTGTCCTCAATGAATTTGGAAAGCATTTGCTTAATCCATCTGTTGGCTCTTTCTGCTTGACCTGAGGATTGGGGTGGTAAGGTATGTGGAACTCTGTTGCACTCCAAGGAGTTCAAGGGATTCTTTCGTCAACTCACCTGTAAAACTGGTTCCTTTGTCAGAGTCTACCTTGAGAGGTAGGCCACAACTGGAGAAAATCTGTTCCACCAGGATTTTGGCAGTGGTTTTGGCAGTGCATGTCTTAGTGGGGAAAGCTTCGACCCACTTAGAGAAGAGATCAGTTGCCACAAGAGCATACTTGTTATTTCTGCTGGTGTTGGTCAGGGGGCCAATAAAATCAATCTGTATGGCATGCCAAGGGTCAGAGTGTCGTTGTGGTAAGAGTTTGGCATTTCACTTGGTAGGGTTGGGGTTGTTTTGTGCACAAACAAGACAATTGTCTTTGTACTGTTTAACATCTTTGGTGAAACTAGGCCACAGGTGGTGGTCTTAAGCCTTTGGAGGGTATTTTCCACTCCCTGGTGTCCACCAGTGGGTGTGGCATGCACTTGGTGCAAGAATTCAGACCTGAGGTGTCTGGGAACTAATCACAACTTAGTGATGGAATCTTCTGGTTGGTACCAGATGAGCTTGTCATCTGGTGGCAAGTGTAACTTACCTTCATGCCTCTGATTAGGGTTGTGTGTGGGAAGTTTCTGTTTAGTACTCTTGTCAAGGAATCTGAACACTTCTTTGAGTTCAGTATCAACATGTTGGGCAGCTGAGAGGTCCAGGGGGAAAAGGGTTCAGGTTTCTTCCTGAGTGCTGCAATTAGTACTGCCGCATTGGCCTTTGGATGGTCCATCATCCAGGTGTCCCCCTCTCAGGCCACTTCCTTGGCAACGGTGTCTGCTGTGTCATTGAAGGCATGGTATGGGTCATGGAGAGAATGAGCTTTGACTTTATGTAGATAGAGTTTGTGTGCAAATGTCTGTGCCAGTGAATGCATGTATATTACCAATTCCTTGTACTTCACTGGGCTGCCATCAGAGGAGAGGAAGGAGTTCTTCTGCCAGAAAGGAAGAAATTCTGTAAGAGAACAACAAACCCAGTTAGAGTCTGTGAAAATGATAGCATCCTTGGTCCCATGCTGGATGAACTTGAGGGCACAGGCCACCGCTGTCATCTCTGCATATTGTGATGATGCTACACTGCAGTGCTTAGATATTTTAACAGTGTTCCCATAAGGGTGAATCACTAGAATACCCATCCCTGTGATTTGTTCTTCCTGATAGTAGGATGCTGAGCCATCAGTAAAGATGCAACACAAAGAGGTGTTGTCAAGTATTTGTGGTGTGGCAGGGAGGAAAGGACCTGGATCTGGCAGATCAGGTGACTGCAGTGTACAGTCATGGGGTTCTCCTTGGAAAAGGAGTCCATGAGCCAGCATAGATGGAATTTTATGTCTCTATCCTGGAGAAGAAGTGACCAGTGTGTCAGTCTGGTGTTAGAGACTGACCCATCCTTCACTCTGTCTAAGAGCAGAAAGGTAGTTGGGGTATGATTGGTGTTGATGATCAGTGGAGAGTACCCAGTGATATACAGGAAGTGCTTGACAGCCCAGTAGGTGGCCAGAAGGTTCCTTTCACAAAAGCTGTACTTCTGTTCCACAGGGATCAAGAGCTGTGAGGCATAGGCAATGGGTTTCAGGGTGCCATGAACCTTCTGGGACAACACTGCTGACATGGCAATGTCAGAGGTGGTACATTCCAGATGGAATGGTAGTGCTGGATTGGGGTTTACCAGAGCTAGAGCGGAGGCCATGGTCTGCTTTAGTGACATCACAGCCTGGGTGTGTATAGGGTCCCAAGTCCATGGGACGTCCTTTTTGAGTAGCTCATATAGAGGAGCAGCTTTCTGAGCAAAATCACAAATAAAATCTCTCGAATAATTTACCATACCTAGAAACCTTCGAAGAGTTGCCATGGTGGTGGGCAATGGCAAGTCTTGCAATTCTTCTTCCAGGTACAGCTTCAACCTTGGTCAGTTATTTTCAGACCCAGAAAGAGTACTTCGTTCTGACATAGTTGTGCTTTTGCTGGATTGCATTTGAGGCCTGCTCTCTGGATGAGAGTCAGTTGTTCATCCAAGAGATCCAGATGTTGTTCCTGTGTGGCTGTTGTCAGCAACAGGTCTTCCACATATTGCAAGAGACATTGGGGAGTAGAGAAACTCTCAAGGCGTCCATCATGTGTAGATGGAACAGGGATGGGCTATTATGGAATCCTTGCGGCAAGAAAGTCCACGTGTACTGTCTTCCTTCAAAGGTGAAGAGAAACTTATATTGACTCTTAAGGGCCAATGGTAATGACCAAAAACCATTGGAAATATCCAGGGCACTGAACCATTTCAGGTCAGGGGTCAAGAGTCGTAGCACATCAGGTGCTGATGCCACAGTTGGGGAATAACTGGGAGTGACCTGATTCAGTTTCCTGTAGTCAATAGTAAGTCTCCAGGCATCTGTGGGTTTTTTCACAGGCCACACTGGGGAGTTAGTAGTGGAAACACAAGTTCTGATTACTCCTTGCTTGAGGAGTGACTCGATTGTTTCTCTAAGATAAGGCAAGGCCTCAGTTGGAAAAGGGTACTGCCTTTCCCTCTCGTGTTCTGGGCCTGGCACTTCGATGACAGTGTGGATTCTGCCACAGTCATGTTTGTTAATTGCAAATGCTTCTAAATGTCATTGCAAAATGGGAAGAAGCTTTGGGAAAAGCTCATGACCTTTGAACAAATCTATGACGTTACACTCCTTGTCATGGGTGTAGACTGTCACCACAAAGTGTGAATCAGGGATCAAAATGGTACGGTATTGACCCTGAATCTGTATCAGTAGCATATTAGCTAGATCCACCACACAGCTGTGTGGTGCAAAGAAATAATTTCCAATGATATTAGGATGATCATGCATTACAATCAGTTGGAAGGTGTGTGAGGCCTTTAGATGGCCTAGCTCTACCGGTAGAGGTAGAGAACGGTATGCAGGTAGCCTAGTACCATCAACTCCTGACATGTTGGCCCTCCATCTGGTGGACCAAGGGGATGTGTCTGGATGTTCTTCATGTAACACAGATACAGCTGCACCTGTATCTAACAAGACTACTAATAGACGGCCCCCAACCTCGGCCTCAGTGCAAGGCCTTCCATTTGTATCCAAGACCAGCTTGTTTGCAATCCAGACTGGGGCCTGTAATTGTCAATCTGTACTGCTGGGAGCATGGAGAGGTTGGGCCTGACTCTTGTGAATCACTTCCCCATGCTGCACTGATGCTGCACTGATGCTATATTTATTTATTTATTTAGCTTTTGTTGACCAGGTAAGTGCACTAGACAAATCCTGCCTATTTTCAGGCACGACCCGGGGGAAGGGGATGCAGATGAATGCCAACTGACCTTGAACCAGATTCAGCTGTTGGTGGTATTTTTTAGTGAATGAGGGAAATTAGGCCAGGACACCGGGGAAATTCCCCTACTCTTTTCGATAAGTGCCATGGGATCTTTAACATCCACCTGAACTACCACCAATCCAGACAGATGGGACCTCGGTTTAACGTCTCATCCGAAAGACGGCACCTCTGAAATGCAGCACCCCTCTCATGCTGCATTACAGTGTCAGTACTGGGATATTAACCCAAGTGCCAGATGTGGGAACTGAACCCACAGCCCTCTGATCTCCCGGCCTCAGAGGCGAGTGTGCTACCTACTGAGCCACTGACACTGATATATAGGGAAGAGCTTCTGGGTTGAAGCCTGTATGGGCCTGAAGGCCTGCACTTCCAGTATCCCCATGACCCGTTGGGGTCTGGGTCACCGGTTCTACCACCACAAGGGCCTGTGTGGGAACAGTGTCTGCTCCAGAGCGCACTTGTCCCAGGAGCTCTCGAAATTTCTGATTCTCTTCAGCTATCTCCCTATATGAAGGGCCTGTTCTTTGTTGTAGTGGTTTCACTTTACCCATATGCTTTTTTATTCTTATGCCAGTTCCTGTTCCCACCCCACTGTTGTTGTTGTTGTTGTTTGTGTTGGGTCTGTTGGGGATGTTGGTTATCAGCTGGAGGGGCCTGTTGATGTTGGGCCTGTTGGTGTTGGGCCTGCCTTTCCACAGTGTAGTGCTTTGTGGCCTCTGGAGCAGGCTCCACAGCAGCTACCTTCTTGGAACCAGAGCCCAGATCATGGATATAGAGTTGGTAAACTCTCTCAGTTTTCCGAAGGATGTCGGCAAACCTATCCATAGTGGGGTAGGTGGTTGGCTCCTCCTTTTCTCGTACTGCAGGAATCATGCTCCTAAGGAACAGGGTCTTATATTCAATAAGATCTACATCTTCAGCTTCTTGTGCCAGGTGCTTTCCTGCTCAGTAGGCCATCCAAAGTCTCTGGTGGTAAGTCACTGGACTTTCCTTTGCATTCTGTTTTACAGGATATGCAAGCATCACTCCTACTACACCTGGGCTGTGAGCAGAAATTAGCTCAGCTGCAACCTCATCAAAGGTGGCATTCCCATCCTGGCGGATGGCATCAGGGAGTTTGGCCCACAAACTAGGATCAATGGTCTAGCGTAGTATTTGGACCTGGTATTCTGCAGCGAGGCTAAGCATCTCGCATTTAGAGCGCACCTTTTCTAAGTGACAGCTGAGGTTGTCGGACGTGTTCATCCGACCAATACTGTCAGCTATTTGCTGAACAGAGTAGGCCATTTGTAGGGGGATTACTAGGTCAATCAGGCAGAGGTAGATTGTCTCGGGCACTGTCTAGGGCGGCCCGAGCTGCAGCCTCGGCTGCAGTACGAACAATACCATACTGAGTGCCAGCCTCCTGCAGAAGCTGCCTAATCTGGGTTTTAATGGCCGGTTTACTTCTCTCAGGAAGAGGTATGTTGCCTATTGCAGTTTCAATCATTGTTTCTATCTCTTGCCTATCTTCCACATTAATAACAGCTATCGGTGGTACCATTGGGACCAAGCCTGGGCCTGTTCCCCCCCCCATCATGGGGGCCGCCTTGTTGGCATCTCCCATGATGGGCATCATGACGTCGATGATGTATGACATGGTGAGGGTGGAGTGGGGACCCACCATGTTGTGGATGGCTGTGTGGGGTTTCTGGGCCATAGTAGGGGTGTGACTGGGCATTGTATTGAGAGATGTCTTTCATCTGATATCTCCCCTTCAGAGGACGTATGTAAGGCAAGGGCTACACCTCCCATTGCCTTAACATGTCCAAAAAGAACCTTCCACCGACGGAGCAGTTTCGCCATCTTGGTTTTACATTCAGCATGACTCACAGTTTGAACATCCATATCAACCTCATCCTGCATTTGCTTCTGCAACACTCTATACATGGCGCTCAATTTGTGATTGTCCCTAGTAGCCACTTCTAAGTCATTACGTATCTGGTTCATCTCGTCCTGTAGCTCTCCCATCTCCTCAATCAACTGAGCATTTGCAGCACTTAGTAAATCAGTCATATGCAATGCCTGTCCCTTATCCTGTCTCAAACTTTCACACTCCGGCTTCAACATACAAAGTTCCTGTTCTCCAGCTTGAGCTGAATGATGCAAAAGTGAATCCTTTTTATTCCGCAGAGTTTGGAGTTCAGACTCCAAGTTCTGCTGCAGTCTAACACATTTTGTTTCCTGCAAACCCATCTGTTGCTTAAGAGATGAAATTTGCAGATCAAGGGTTCGAAACCTCACTTCAGAGCTTCCAGAGCAGCATAGAGGGCCACAACCATCAACCCTTTAGCCTGACACTTATTGGTTGATTGTCTCGTCTCTGTGTACTGGGTTGAAATCACCAGTATAGGGTTTTTGTGCATCCTGCACGAAGTCAGCCCATCCTCCATGGGAGGTAAGGAAGTCTGAGATATCGAGTCTCAGTTCTGTGCAGATATTTGATATGGTGGCCATTGTGTAGGAGGGAACTAATAATAAAACTGTGAAAAAGGTGCCGTGCTATGTATTGATTCACAGCAGGAGCACTTTATACAAAGCTGGGCTACTGTAAAAGTTGTAGACTTGCAAATCAAAGCTGTAATGAAGTGAGTCGAGTCAGCATCAACCACACTGCAAAAGAAGACAGCCAGCCTTTGTAAGTGACTACAGACTGGTTTAAAAGGGGAGAGGTGATATGGGAATGTACACCTACTGTCCCCATGAGAAAGGGAAAAATTATAGCAACAAGAGAACACTTACAAACACCAAATACCGCTGGCACACGGTCGCCAATTGTCAGGAGGTTTAAACCTCACTTTCAGGTTCTTGGCAATATTGGGAATGCAAGTAATCACAGACACATTGTATAAGAGTAATAAACTTGTTTATTACTACTAAAAAGGATAAAATCACAGTTTCCCTAAGCAGTTCTGTTCCCGAATCCGGGTCGCCAGCATGGTTTGATGTAAGGCACCAGTGCCTCAGCCCTCTGCACCACCGGGACTGCCCTAATAATTTTTTTTTTTATATTTTTGTTAAGGTCATTTAGATCATTGTTTATTGTTTTTTTTTGTTTTATTATAGTGCGGAATACATTTATTAGTAATTTCAAATATAATGGTTTTTATTCTGTTTCACATTTCATCAGCATTGCAGTTTAACAATAGCAGAGTCCATTTTATCACTGGTAATGCTGAAATTATTTGGTTTATATCAGCATTTTTATAGTTGTAAAAATAAGAATTATTTCTGTATTTAATATATGACAAAATTACATCAAAGCAAACTGAATTGTGATCACTAATGGTCACTAATGCCTAAAGGGGGACCAGTCTTACAATTCTGGATATTTAAGTTTGGTGTTATTGATCAGTCAGTCTGACCTCAGTAGTGGGGAAGATCATGGCAGCACTACTGAAGGAGAGACTGGTGGAACATCTGGTTTCTAATGGACTACAGGACCCAGGGCAGCATGGTTTCACTGGGAGAAGGTCACGCCAGACCAGCCTCATTGAATTTTTTGACTGGGTGACAAGTGAGGTGGATCAGAGGAGGGCAGTGGACATGGTCTATCTGGACTACAGCAAGGCCATTGACATTGTGCCACATAGAAGGTTGTTAAATAAATTAGAGAATATGGGCGTAGGCAGGACAGCAGTGTGATCAGTGGGCAATTGGCTGGCTGGCAGGACACAGAGGATGATGGTAAATGACTGTCACTCTACAGAGGGAAGAGTGACCAGTGGGGTGCTGCAGGGATCAGTGCTGGAACTGGTCTTATTGCAAATCTTCATCAGTGACATTGTACAGGAGCTAGAAGGCAGAATTTCCCTGTTCTCTGATGACAGGAAGCTGTGTAACAGAGTGGACAAGCCAGAGGGTGTAGACAGAATGAGGAGGGACCTGCAGAAGCTTCAAGAATGGTCAAGAGTTGGGCAGTTGAAATGTAATGCAAGAAAGTGCAAAATAATGTATATGGGGCTCAAAAACCCTGGAACAACATATCAGTGTGTGTGTGTGTGTGTGTGTGTGGTGGGGGAGGTGAGGATATAGTATGCACCAAGCAGGAAGAAACCTTGGGGTTATCATCTCCGATGACCTCAATTTAGGGAAACCATGTGACAAGGCAGCAGGTAAAGCAAATAGGATGCTGGGATGCATAGGCAGGGGCACCACTAGCAGGAAATGGGAGGTCATAATTCCACTATACAAGACACTAGTGAGACCCCACCTGGAGTACAGTATCCAGTTCTGAAGACCTCTCCTATGTAAAAACAAAGATATGGTGGAGAAGGTTCAGAGGAGGGCAACAAAGACGGTACAGGGATCGTATCACAAGTCCAATGAGGACAGGCTGAAGGACTTGAATATGTACTCCCTGGAGGAGAGAAGAGTGAGAAGGGATAAGATAGAGCCATACAAGTACCTTACAGGGAGGAACAGGGTGAGTAAAACACTATTTTTCAGCGAAAAAGATGTTCCAGGACTAGAGGGAATGGGATGAAGCTGGGAGGGAGGATATGTGAGGAAGAATTTATTCACAGAAAGGGTGGTGGACAAGTGGAACACCCTGCCTGAGGAAGTGGTGGAGGCTGAAATAATTATGGGATTTAAGAATGCATGGGATAGACATATAGGAATCCTGTAGGTCAGGGGTAAGGGGCAACAGGCTTCTAGAAAAATGTAAAGTGATCTTACAAACTCAAATGTGCAGACTGGGTGGGTCATAGGCCCTAATCTGTGACTAGTATCTATGTATCTATGTAGGGCAATATCCAGAATATTAAAACCTCTAGTGGGGTCCAATACATATTGATTTAATAATAATAGTTTGCATGATGATAAGAGTTTGTTAGTGTGGGTTGAGGTTTCAATATGGTTTATCTAATCTGTAGCTACCATATTTAGGTCTCCCATAAAGAGAGCCTCTCCCACTTCATGGGCAGATTTATGTTATGTGATTATCTGTACAGTGACTTCTGAGGATGAGTCGGGGGGGGGAAACATTGCACAATAATAAATAGTTGTCCATAGGGTTTTGTCGTCGAGGCACAGGTCAGGATGCACAGGGAAAACCCAGGACCAGTTGTAAAATTCCACAGAACTATTTATTTGAAGTTGCAATAACACAAAATAAACCTGTTCTGAATAACTATATACAGAAGAAAAATAAAATCTCTTGTGAAGAAAATCTCCCTTGCAGCTCAGATTAGCTGTTTTATAAGTCTCTTCAACCCCCATCCTTTGCAAGCATCCTGTTCTTTGTAAATTTCAGGAGCTGCTACAACATCGAGAACTTCCTGAGGTCCCAACAGCAACTGCAACAGGCTCAAGCATTTGCACCCAAGTAACCTTTAACTTTTTACAGGCATCTCAAATCATAAAAATATACATTTTAACAGTAATACAAAACATTTTCTAAACTGAAGTGATCACAATATCAGCTACATTTCCATACATTGATTCTCATATATTTTATATTGCCAGATCTAGATATGCAAGGGAGAAAAAAAAACAGACAGTAAGAGAAAACAGAGAGACAGTTAGGCAAAGGATTGCAGGACTGTTCGGGTTGATCAAATCCGAAGTCTCAAGAAAATCTGGTCGCGCAACCAGACAGAGAAGAGAAGAGAAAGAAAAGGAAAGCATACAGATCCTTGCATTTACACACCCTCTCCAAAACAAATGGGACAGGGTTCTATTCTGTCCTGTCACACATACCCCCCTCTTTAAAAGGGAACCTGTTTTATTAAACAGGTTTCTAAAACTTTCTATTCTCTACTAACATTTTCTGCTTGCAGAAATTAAGCACATTTGCTTCCTTTTTTACGTTCACTTGCACGCATGCGTAAGGGACGTTTTGGGAGAGTAGCACACTTTGGAGGTGTGCCTCTCCCTTTCAATCCAGTGCTCTGTTGAGCAGGCATGGTGGTCCTGCACCAATGGGTGCGGGTGCTCTAAAGCAGAAGACCACCGCTGCCATACCGAGCACCGCATCATGCCACCCCCCCTCACATCACGCGCTCTCCCCATGCGTGTCATGCCGCCCTCCCAAAGCTTTGGTGCCATGCTGGGATCCACCCCAGTGTGGTAAACGTTGTTTGCTGATGGGGGTGCCCAATCACCCATCGGCTCCACAGCCCCCCAAGCCATCCTGCTGCCACGATGGGAGCCCACCCCAGTGTGGCAAACGTCCACTTTGTTTTGCCAACTGGGGGTGCCCAATCCCCCGTCGGCTCCTCGGCCCCCCGCATAGTTTGCCGATGGGGGTGCCCAATCTCCCGTCAGCTCCTCAGTCCCCTCAGTCATCTTCTGCCATGTTGGGAGCCCACCCCAGCATGGCAAATGTCCCACATCATCATTTTTGTTTTTACCCGTAAAGATAAAACGGTCTCAGGGCGCATCTCCCAGTCTCCCTCTCACTACCCACACCTACCCACTGCGCACCCAGCTTCCCCACACCCCACCTCACCCCATACTTACCTCTGACCCGTGTGATGATCTTCGGTGGACCGGGAACACGTCCTGCACTCTTCAAAGGCGACCGCGAACTGAGGAAATGCTGGTAAGCTGTATAATGGGCTAGACAGGGGGGGTTCAACTTTATTGCATATCTCAGGCATTTTTTGGAATTTTTGCACCAAATTTTCAACATGGGGTTTTTGGGACCCCTTCTCATGAATGATGACACTGTCATGGTGTTATTCAGGCCCGAAGGGTGATTTCACAGTCACTGCGCAGTCACTGTGTGAAATCACCCTTTGGGCCTGAATAGTGCCATGTCAGTGACATCATTCATGAGAAGGGGTCCCAAAAACCCCATGTTGAAAATTTGTTGCAAAAATTCCAAAAAATGACTGTTTTACGAGCGTGCATTTTGCAGTTCCTATGCACGCTCATAAGTTTGCGAATTTTCAATATTTTCACTCCACATTTTCAACATTGCCATTTTACCACACCTCCCATGAGCAGTACAGCTGTCATTTTTCACATCCTGCCCAAAACGTATTCCTCATGTAGCACAATGGTGCAGCCTGTAGCAAAATCAATGTATGGCACACAGTAAGACAATCACAGTGACACTGTTCATTAGAGAGGTGTTAAATGCCAATGTTGACAATTTGGTGAAAAATTTCCTAACAATGACTGTTTTACGAGCGTGCATTGCACAGTTCCCACGCACACTCCTAGGTTTGCGAATTTTCAATATTTCCACTCCAGATTTTCAACATTGCCATTTTACCACACTTCCTTATGAGAAGTACAGCTGTCATTTTTCACATCCTGTCCAAAACGTGTTTCTGCCTATGTAGCGCACAATGGGGGTAACAAAAAGGTCATGCTGACAATTTATTACCAGCAATCGCACAGGGCATTAGGGTACAGCACCATACATGTCAAACACCACTGCAAATACCTGCAAGCGAACGTTCGGCATTGACAAATGCTTGTTTTAAACAGTACAGCAAAAAGTACCGTTCAAACCCATACATTAGTTGTTTGTTTTTCCAACCATCAGAACCCTCAATTCCTGATTCATATCGTGACAGAAAATCAGCATTACTATTCTCTTGACCAGATTTGTGAATCACAGAGAATTTGAATGGCAGCAGTGCCAGGTACCATCGTGTGATTCTGGAATTTTTATCTTTCATCTGGTTAAGCCAACAGAAAGGATTGTGATCAGTTACCAGAATGAACAAAATCAGCTCCTAGCAAATAACATTTTAAGGACTCCATGGACCACTTTGCTGCTAAACACTGTTTTTCAATAGTGGAGTACCTTTTCTCTCTGTCATGCAATCTCCTACTTATATACAGAATAGGATGTTCTTTCCCATCTATATTTTGACTTATGACAGCACCTATGCCTACCTCAGATGCATCTGCCTATAGCAGAAATGGATTCTCAGAGTCTGGGCTTCTTAAAACAGGTGCTGAACATAATGCAGTCTTTATGGCTTGAAAAGCTTTAGCACACTCTGGAGTCCATTTCACATTATTTGGGTACCATTTCTTTGTGAGTTCAGTGAGGGGGACTAGCTAACTCAGCAAAGTTGGGAACAAATCTCCAATCATTAACCAGCCAGCCCTAAAAATGACCTGACATGTTTCTTTGTTGTAGGTACAGGGCTGTTAGCTACAGCTTCTGTTTTAGAAATCTCTGGTTTAACTTCTCCATTTCCCAACACATAGCCCAAATATCTAGTTTCCTGCATGCCAATGCACATTTAGTAGGATTAATTGTCAGACCTGCATTTCTGATGGCTTGAATACAGTGGCAGCCACAGACATTGCCAGCTATTTCCAGATATTTTGCATAACTTCTGAAGAGTTTCTCTCTGCTGCCCCTACTGTGGCAGTACAGAAAACATGAGATATTTCTGGAAATATCACAGAAATTTCAGGAAATAGCTGGCAATGTCTGTGGCTGCTACTGTAACTGCTCATAGGTGTTCCAAGTGGCTTTTCCAGTTGGGATTGTAAACCACGACATCATCCAGGTACATAGCACAATAACCAGTGTGAGGTGGTAAAATTACATCCATGTACCGCTGGGAATGTAGCTGGCACACCATGTAAACCAAAGGGCATGGTGGTGAACTGATAGAATCCTATAGGGGGTGGCAAATGCAGTTTTGTCTCTGGGTTCTTCAGCTAAAGGTATTTGCCAGTAACCCCTGGTGAGATCGAGGTACTGATATACTTTGCACTCTCCAGCCTGTCCACCAAATCATCTGTTCTGGGCATAGGATAACTGTCTGATTCTGACACTTACGTTTCTTGAAATCAAGGCAGATTCTAACACCCCCTTCTTTTTTGTTTACAATTACCATGGGAGATGACCAGTCACTCCTTGACTCCTCAGTGATACCCAGTTTTTTCATTTTTTGTATTTTCTTAACCACATCAACTTTTAACCCCTCTGGCAACCTGTATGACTTCTACCCAATAGGACAAGCATTCTTTGTCACTACTACATGCTCAACCCCTTTTGCTCGGCCTGGTACTGTGGTAAAATTAGTGCTAAATGTCTTTGGCACATTACAAATGCCTGCAGTTTGTTCTGAGGTTAAGGAAACATTCACCTTTACAGCATCAACATTTACAGTTTGTTCCAGTCTATCATAAACTACATCAATATCTTCCTTATCAGTTTCTGGTAAAACTAGCAAAGCTGCTTTTGATATTTTTTCAACCTATTTCATGAGGAGGTTAGCATGGTCTATCTTAACAGGATTTTTTCTGTCAGGGTTCTTAATCTCATAGTTAACAGTGCCAGTACATTTAAGGACTTTATCAGGCCCTTGCCACTTCATTAACAGTTTATTTTCTGTTGTGAGTAACAGTAGCAAAACCTTTTCACCTGGCTCGAAAATATGTTCTTTTACCCCATGGTCATAATATACCTTCTGCTGGTTTTGAGCCTCTTCCTGATTACTATGGACAATTTCAACGTATTTTGCCAATTTCTTTCTTAGGGCACACATAGAAGAAGATATAGATTGTTTCTGAATGGGGTTATCTTCCCACATTTCTTTTATCACATCCAGAGGCCCTCTTGGCTGCCTACCATACAGCATCTCAAATAGTGAAAACCCTGTTGATGCCTGTGGTACTTCTCTGTAAGCAAAAAGTAGATAAAGCAGGTAGTGATCCCAATCTTTCCCTTCTCCTTTTAACAGTAACACACTTTTTCTAAACAGAAGTGATCCCAATATCAGCTACATTTCCACATGTGTTTTAGAGTTTGGTTAAAACATTCAGCAAGGCCATCTGTCTGAGGGTGATAGGGGGAGGTTCTTATGGCAGTGATACCTAGCAATCTGTACAGCTCTTTAAGCGGTGCAGCACCAAAATAACTACCCTGATCAATAATAATTTCTTTAGGTATGCCCACTCTGCTGAAAATTTTGGCTAGCTCTGCTGCAACTTTTGAGGCTTTAACAGTATACATTGGAACTGCTTCTGGGTATTGAGTAGCATAGTCGCATACTACCGGGATAAATCTATTCCCCTTTTTACTTTTGTCTAAAGGACCAACCACATCCATTGCAATTCTCTCAAAAGGCACATCCACTGTATTAAGGGTAGGGGTACCAGGGGCACCTTGTCTTTTCTAGTGACTGGGACTACTTTCTGACACTCAGCTCAGGAATTACAGTAGGTAGTCACATTTTCATGAATTCCCGGACAGTAAAATCTATACAACAATCTGGCAAGGGTGTGATGCCTCCCTGAGTGACAAGCCATAGGATGATCATGTGCTATCTGTAACAGTTCTGTTCTATACTTCTGTGGTATAACCCATTGTTCTGTCTGTTCCTGTATCTGAGGTTTAACCCAAACTCTGTACAGTAATCCATTACATTTTTTAAACCTTGGTCCACCCTGTTTTGGTTTTGACCCCAGCTGCTTAAAATTAACCTGGAGAGAAACATTGTTAGCTTGTTCTGAAAGAAAATCACAATCAGTTACCAATTTAGTTTCAGCATTTTCATATTTTAACCCTTCATGTCCATCAGTCATTTGTTGCCACAATTTTTTTCAGGCTTTGTCTTTCTTTCCTGGATTTCCTGATCTTGGAGCTGTTTTCAAACAAGTCTGATTCAAAATCACTGAATGGCAAAGCTTCCCCACTGTCTGAAATTTTCTTGGCCTGAACTCTTGTCATCACAGCCACTGAAACATCAGGACTTACTCCTTTTTTGATCAACTCAGTACATCCTGGAAAGTCATTTCCAATAATCACAGGTACAGGTAACTTTGGTGCTACCCCCACTTTCATTTGATGCAACACACCCTTAATGGTCAGAGTCACTTGGGTGGTGGGATAGTATCGAGTGTCCCCGTGGATGCAGATGACACCAATACCTGGTCCCTTCGCACAGTGTTTTCCCAGCACTTTAACATGCACTAGGGTCTGTCTGCTTCCTGAATCAATGAGTCCCTTTACAGTCTTATTCCCCACCTTCACATCTGATAGGTACTTTCCCCAGTTTGCAAAGGACAAATCTGCTCCAGTGCCACTCTCTTTATTACGGCAGTTTTTGCAAAATGGCCTGACTTATTACAGTTATAGCGGATAACATTTTTTGGCACAGATTTGTTACCCCCACCAGAGTTCTTAGGAGGCTGGGAATTTCAACAGGTAAAAGAGTGTCTTGCCGGTGCTTGGCTGTTACTTCACTGCTGTGGCTCTGTCTTGCCATTTGGTAATCCTCAGCCAAAGAAATAGCCTTTTCCCCATCCTCTGGTTGGTGTTTCTTTACCCACAGCTGCACATCTATAGGCAAGATGTTGATGAATTGCTCCATGGCAAATGTGTCCATGATCTGTGGGACTGTTTAGCTCTTTGGTTGGATCCATTTCGTCAAGAGTTCTCGGAGTCGGGTGAAGGCTTCTTGAGGATTATCAACTGAGCTGTACCTCCGAGATTGAAATCTTTGCCTGTAGGTCTCTCTGGAGATGTTGTACCTTTTCAGGATTTCGCTTTTCACTAGGTCATAGTTTTCTGACTGTGCAGTGTCCATACTACTGTAGGCAAGCTGGGCTTTCCCTGTCAGGTAGGGTACCAGTCTGATTGGCCACTGGCAGGCTGTGGCAACTCTTTAAAAGGTTGTCAGGTATGCCTCGATATCATCTGAGGGACACAGCTTTGTAAGTTTAATGGCCTTTAAGTAACTTGCATTTTGTTGCTCCTCTGGATCTGTTCTGGATCCTCTACCTTTGGTAGCTTGCATGGCATCCAGCCATTGTTGCTTCATTGCTCCCCTCTGGATCTGTGCTGGATCCTCTGCCTTTGATAGCTTGCATGGCATCCAGCCATTGTTGCTTCGTTGCTCCCCTCTGGATCTGTGCTGGATCCTCTACCTTTGGTAGCTTGCACGGCATCCAGCCATTGTTGCTTCATTGCTCCCCTCTGGATCTGTGCTGGATCCTCTACCATTGATAGTTTGCACAGCATCCAGCCATCGTTGCTTCGTTGCTCCCCTCTGGATCTGTGCTGGATCCTCTACCATTGATAGCGTGTACAGCATCCAGCCATCGTTGCTTCGTTGCTCCCCTCTGGATCTGTGCTGGGTCCTCTACCATTGATAGTTTGCACAGCATCCAGCCGTCGTTACTTTGTTGCTCCCCTCTGGGTCTGTGCTGGATCCTCTACCTTTGGTAGCTTGCACGGCATCCAGCCATCGTTGCTTCATTGTTCCCCTCTGGATCTGTGCTGGATCATCTGCCTTTGATAGCTTGCACAGCATCCAGCCATTGTTGCTTTGTTGCTCCCCTCTGGACCTGTGCTGGATCCTCTGCCTTTGATAGCTTGCACAGCATCCAGCCATTGTTGCTTCATTGCTCCCCTCTGGATCTGTGCTGGATCCTCTGATAGCTTCCATGGCATCCAACCATTGTTGCTTTGTTGCTTCCCTCTGGATCTGTGCTGGATCCTCTACTTTTGGTAGCTTGCACGGCATCCAGTCATTGTTGCTTTGTTGCTTCCCTCTGGATCTGTGCTGGATCCCCTACCTTTGATAGTTTGCACGGCATCCAGCCATTGTTGCTTTGTTGCTCCTGTCATTGCATCTCTTCTCTCCTCAACGCTTCTAACTGTTGAATTTCTTTTTCTCTCTGCTTCTCCAACTCTTTTTGTTGTATAGTCCACCATTTTAAAAAGTCCATCAGGCTTTTAGGTTCTGTCATTGCTTGTTCTTTTTCCATAATTTGTGCTGGCTGTACAATCTCAGACTGTACTTCTGCTGCAGAATCCATACCTTCCTCTGTGCTTCCCTGGTACTATGTCCAGTACCCATGCACAAATCTGTTGTCTTAGGGTATACACAGCTTAACTCCCACTGCTAACACCATCTGTCATTGAGGCACAGGTCAAGAAGCATATGGAAAACCCAGGAGCAGTTGTAAAATTCCACAAAACTGTTTATTTGTAGTTGCAGTAACATAAAATAAAATAAACCTGTTCAGAATAACTATATACAGAAGCAAAATAAAATCTTATCTTGTAAAAAGCCTTCCTTGCAGCTTAGCTTAGCTGTTTCATAAGTCTCTTCAACCCCCATCCTTTGCAAGCATCCTGTTCTTTGTAAATTTCCGGAGCTGCTAGAACATTGAGAACTTAGAAACATAGAACCATAGACTTTGATGGCAGATAAGGACTGTTTGGCCCTCCCAGTCTGCCCATTTCCCTACCTATTGGATAAGCTGCAGATTCTAGTTAACCAACAGCCAACTTCATCCTACCCCACCACTGTAATTGTCTTATGTCTGTCCCATTCATGTTTGTATTCCCCCACTGTTTTAGATCCCACAACTTCCCCAGGAAGATGGTTCCATCCATGAAAAAAATGTCCTCCCATTGCCCCTGAGCCATCCCCCCCCTATCTTTAAATTGTGCTCCCTTGTTCTTGTACATCTCTTTTTTTAAAAGATGCTACCCTCCTGGACTTTGTTGATTCCCTTGAGGTACTTGAAAGTTTCTATCATGTCCCTCCATCCCTCCGTCCCTCCTTTTATCAAGGGTATACATATTAAGCTCTCTCAGTCTCTCTTCATATGGTTTCTGATGCAGACCCTTCACCATTTTAGTTGCCCTCCTCTGGACTGTCTATATCCTTGCAGAGATGGGGTCTTAAAACTGCACTCAGTATTACAGATGGGGTCTCACCAACTGTTTGTACAGAGGGAGAACCACTTCCCTTTTTCTACTTCTGGTGCCTCTCCCTATGCATCCCAGTATCCCCCCAGCTCTCCTTACTGACCTCTCACATTGCTTGCCCACCTTTGGTCATCTGATATGACTACACTCAGGTCCCTTTCCATTACTGTTGTTGTTAGTACCTCCCCAGCCACTGTGTACTCTTCTCCTGGGTTTTTGTTTCCCAGGTGCATTACTTTGCACTTTTTTGCATTGAATCTA
Source organism: Neoceratodus forsteri (assembly GCA_016271365.2). Lineage (NCBI taxonomy): Eukaryota > Metazoa > Chordata > Ceratodontiformes > Ceratodontidae > Neoceratodus > Neoceratodus forsteri. The sequence goes on from CM028129.1 coordinate 9,011,133, forward strand.
AGTTGTCATATGTCTGACCATTCCTCCAGCCTTGCCAAGTCCCTTCTCATCCTTTCCACCCCTTGTGTATCAACTCTGTTACAGATCTTTGTGTCATCTTCAAAGAGGCATACTTTTCCTTCCAGACCCTCTGCAATGTCAGCTATAAAGACATCAAAGAGGACTGGACCAAGTAATGAACCCTGAGGTACTCCACTAGTAACCCCCCTTTCTTCAGAGTGGATTCCACTTACTATTACCTTCTCTGTCCTGTTGTGCAGCCAATTTACTACCCAGGCTACCACCCTGGGACCCACTCCAAGGCTGACTAAATTGATTATTAATCTTTTGTGCGGGAATGTGTCAAATGCCTTGCTAAAGTCAAGGTATGCCATATTCACAGCCCCTCCCTGGTCTATTAGTTTGGTCACCCAGTCAAACAAATCGATTAGATTCATCTGACATGACTTTCCTGCTGTGAATCCATGCTGCCTTGGGTCCTGTGCCTACTGGCCTCTAGGTACTCAACAATTCTTTCTTTCAGAAGTGATTCGATCATTTTCCCTACCACTGAGGTAAAACTAACAGGTCTGTAGTTTCCTGCTTCTGCCTTGCTAGCACTGTTGTGAAGGGGACTCACATCCACCCTACTCCAGTCCTCAGGTACTACCCCATCCTCCCATGATTTGTTAAAAGGGTAGTCACTGATGTCACTAGGTCCCCCCTTAGTTCTTTTAGGATTCTGGGGTGAATCCCATCAGGCCCCATTGCTTTGTCCACCTAGAGTTTTAGGAGTTCTTTCAGAACCCTTTGTTCTGTAAATGGACTGGTGTCAGACCCCTACCCAGCGTGCTTCTATTGTTTGATTTATGTAACTCCTCTTCTTCTTTTGTGACTACTGAGCAAAAGTATTCATTCAGTATCTCTGCCTTTTCACTGTCTCCCTCTGCTCACCTCCCCTCTCCTTTATTAATCTTCACTATCCCTCCCTTAACCTTTCTATGCTCCCTAATGTACAAATAAAATGGTTTTATCCCCCTTCTTAACTGAGTTGGCTATCTTTTCCTCAGTTTGGGCCTTTGCTGTTCTGACTGCCTTCCCTAGTTCTTTCTGCTTTAACTGATACAGTTCTCTGTCGTGTTCCTTCTGTGATTGCTTATACTTTTTGAATGCTACTTTTTTCTCCCTAACCTTCCCTGCCACCTCTTTTGAGAACCATAGTGTTTTTTTTACTTCATCTGTTTCACACAAAGGCTTGTTGCCTCCATGATGGCAGTTTTGATTTTTCAACATACTAACATACTAACATACTATTTGCCAGCAGATTAGGCCTTACGGTCTATCGAGTCTGCTCGAACCTAGATCCTTAGTTGGGTGCCGATTGTTAGTTGAGTTTCCCCATTGTTCTTCCACCCCTCCTTTCTGGCCATTTGCTAGAACTTCCTGAGGTCCCCACACCAACTGCAAAAGGCTCAGGCATTTGCACCTAAGTAACCTCTAGCTTTTAACAGTCATCTCAAATCATAACTATATACATTTTAACAGTAACACAAAATGTTTTCTAAACAGAAGTGATCACAATATCAGCAACATTTCCATACATTGATTCTCATATATTTTATATTACCAGATCTAGATATACAAGGGAGAAAAAAACAGACAGCAAGAGAAAACAGAGAGACAGTGAGGCAAAGGATTGCAAGACTGTTTGGGTTGATCAAGTCCAAAGTCTCACAGGAAAATCTGGTTTTGCACCCAGACAGAGAAGAGAGAGAGAAAAGGAAAGAACAGAGATCCATTCATTTACACACCCTCTCCCTAACAAGTGGGACAAGGTTCTATTCTACCCTGTCACAGGTATCAGTGTCGACTGTCAAGATTTTTTCATTAATAATGTCTATGGTCTTAGACAATGAGTTTACATAGAGCACACTTCCGCTACCCTTTTGGTTTTTTATACTATGACTGAACAAGTCACCTCAACTTATATTTTCCCCCCAGGAAGGGTATCACGTTAGGACTCGCTGTGTCTTCTAGTATAGCCATAACTCAGACACTGTTCTTTCTTGCTCTGTTCTTGAAACAATGTTTTTTTTTTGCTGTAACAGTTGTATCTTCTTATTGTACAGCTCCAGTGACTCTTCTAGTTTTAGCATAGAGTGCTCTATAATAGCAAATCTTGAGTGACCTGTGTTTCAATGCTTGTTGATCAAATCAGAGCCTGTTTTAACATCATCAACCACATTTCTCACCTCAGCAATATCCTTTTTAATTTCTGTTAAGCTTAATGGGCAGGATGTTAAAAACATGGTGCAGGGCTTGCACCAGACCCTGTGCCACAACACTTCTGGTAGGGCACAAATCCCTTTGCCACACCTGCACCTGATTTTACAGTCTCAGGTGCAGTTACAACAGTTTTCATGATTTGTGACAGCTTTCGGGGGAATCACATGATGCAGCTTTTGGATTAGCAGCCCTAGATTGAGCTCCTACTAAACTCTCCTTTTCCATCAAAAATGCACATTTTAAAACTCTTATTTGCACCTCTTTTCACAGTTAAAGTGTAGGTAGTATGTATTGACAGTGTGCACAGCAGTTTTGGGCATGATTGGTTAGGAATGGAAGCAGAGATGCTAGCTGCACTGCCATAGCACACACCACTGAATACATCAGAGAAGGTCCCGAAGAAAGTGAAGGCACAGGAGGGCTCAGCTGGGAAGCTCTCAGCAGGCTCTCAAGACTCAACACAGTTTACTCTGGAGAAATTTTTTCAGAAATTTTGCTCCTTCAGGGAAGAAAAGAGATCCATGAAAGATGATGTTAAAGGTATATCAACAGCTGTAGAAGACCTGAATAGGTGTACCTGTGACTTCAAGGCCAGGGTGATACCGACAGAGTGCAGGCTATACAAAATTGACCCAGCTATGGTGGAGACCAGGCAGAAGATCCAAAGATTAGAAGCAAAAATAGAGGATCTTGAAGGGAGAAGCAGCATAAATAATGTTGCGGTAATCGGTCTTCTTGAGAAGGAAGAAGGGAAAAACGCTGTGGTTTTCACTCAAAAATTCATGGAGAAACTGGTGGGGCCCTCACCCTTCAGTTTGGCCTATGTCATTGAGCGGGCACATTGCGCCCTGAGTCTAGTGCCCCCACCCAGAGCCCAACCCCATACTTTCATTTTTAAATTCCTTAATTATCAAGAATGCCAGCACTTCTTTCTTTTTTTTTTTTTTTTAGTATAGCGTTTATTTAAGTTTCTACAAAACACCAGACAGGATCATGATAACAAAACCAGATACACATATACAAGAACCGGATACATGATCCCATCCCAGATACACATATACAGGAACTGGATACATGATCCCATCCCAGATACACATATACAGGAACCGGATGCATGATCCCATCCCAGATACGCATATACAGGAACCGGATGCATGATCCCATCCCAGATATGCATATACAAGAACCGGATACATGATCCCATCCCAGATACACATATACAAGAACCGGATATATGATCCCACCCCCCTCCCCCCAAATACACCCCAAAATACCCCCACACAGTCTTGAGGTTCATCAATCCAGAAATCCCAGGTATGTGAAGAAAGAATGAAATAGAATATAAAGTATGTAACAGGGCCCAAATCCTCTCATATTTAGAATTATTATTGTTAAGACTCGAAATGATCCTTTCCACTTGAAGGTTGGCTAGCAGCTCGTTAAGCCATTCAGAATAAGAGACAGTATCCATACTTTTCCAATATTTAAGTACCAATTTTTTAACTGACATGGAAATCAAAGCAATATAATATTTCTGTTTCTTAACTGAGATCCATGAATAATCCCCAAACAAACAAACCTCTGGGGTAAATAGGTCTGTTAATCCAAGCAAGGGGTCAGTCTTACCCTTAATACTCTGCCTTAGGGGGGTTATCTTAGGACATTCCCAGAAAATATGAAACAATGAACCTTCCACCTGCAAACACCTCACACATTTATTAGAACTTAATACTCCCCATTTGGGCAGTTTCTATGGAGAGAGGTAGAGATTATGCAGGATATTAAACTGCATTAATTGCAGCCTATCTTGTGTGACAAAATGGTGGCAAATCCTCCATATGGCCAACCAATCTTTGTCCCAGTGTGGGAAAGGAGCAGACCAAAATTCTTTGGGTCCAAATGGGTCCGGGAAACACCAGTCGTACAGGGTGTTATATAGTTTGGAAATTGCCTTAGGGGAATAAACTAAGGGGCCCAGATCCAATTGAAAGGAAAAATTGGAGAATAAAGGATAGCCATCTTCAGATTTTTTAATAAGGAGATGTCTGAGCTGCAAAAACTTTGAAATATTCTGTCTTTTGTAGTCTAAACTTCGATATGATAACCCAAGTATCATCTTCCTTAAGGAACGAAAATAGCTTACCTTCCCCCAATTTAGGTAGCCATGAAAGGGATAACATCTTACTGTCTATTTTAAAATCAGGGGAGTTCCAAATTGATTTTGATGCATCTAAGCAATGTTTATATTTTAAAAATCCACATAACTGTGAATGAATTCTAATAGATGTTGCGATTGTAGTCTCTTTTAATTTTTTCAGCAGGGGAAGATATGTTAAGAAACAATAATGTGGAAGGGGCTAACTTAACAGATCGAATCAGTTCCCGCTCTATTTGGAGGCAAGCTGGGATATATGTGGGAATCTCAGGATCCAGCCACTTGCGGTATTTGGCAGTGTTACAAGCCCAATAATACAAACTGAGGAATGGTAGTTGTAAGCCTCCCTTAGCTTTAGGTGCCGCAGGCTTATGGTAGGCTAGTCTCAGCTTCTTTTTAGCCCAAATAAAATCTGTTATTAAGCTTTGAGCTTTTTTGAGCCAACCTCTGGATACAAAGATATTAAGTAATTGAAGGGGGTATAGTAGCCTCAGAAGAACATTCATCTTGATCAAATTTATTCTCCTCCATAAAGAAATGGGGAAGGTCAACCAGCAAGTTAAATCCTGAGACACCATCAATAATATTGCCTCCAGGTTTTTCTTAAGAGTAAATTGTGTGTCTCTGTTTAATTCAATGCCCAAATACCTCAAGGAGTCCCTGGGCCACAATAGACTGAGGGCCGTAATATTATTTTTAAAAACTCTGTGGTTTAGGGGGGATACGATAGACTTTCCAATGTTCAGCTCATAGTTTAGTAATTTACTGAATTGCTCAATTATGTTCAGTATAGCGGGAATAGATGTTTCTGGATTAGATAACTGAAGGAGCAGGTCATCCACATAAGCAGCCACTTTGAGTTCAGTACCTAAAATAGCAATCCCCTGGACCTTTAGACACAGGGTTAATCTGCGGATTAACGATTCCAAATAAAGATTAAAGAGCAAGGGAAAAAGGGGACATCCTTGCCTTGTACCCAAGTATAAGGTAAAAGACTCAGAAAATGTCCCATTTCCAGAAATCCTGGCAGTGGGATTCTGATAAAGAGCTTTCACCCACATCCGGAATTGTTGGGGAAAGCCAAAGGCTTTTAAAGTTTAAAGCAAAAAATTCCAATTCACTCTGTCAAAAGCCTTCTCAGCATCCAGGGACACCAATGCCACTGGAAAGGGAGCATTCCTGGAGGCTGAGAAGACATGTACGAGAGTGCGAAGATGATCTGCAGATGATCTGCCCTTCATGAAACCCACCTGATGTGAGCCTATGAGGCCAGGGAGAACTAAGCCAACCCTGTCCACCAAAAGTTTGGTTAGGATTTTGACATCCTGGTTCAACAATGAGATGGGTCTATAGCTTTCCACACACTCTAAATTTTTACCTGCCTTCGGCAATAATACAATAAGCGCTTTCAAAGAGAGTGGGATCAGCCTGAATGCCGGATAGAATACATTGAAAAAGGGAAAGGAGATGTGGGTGACTAGTTCTGTAAAACACTTTTAAAGTTAGAAGAAAAAACATCCATTCCTGGTGTTTTGTCAGAAGGGAGGCCTTGAATCACCTCCATAATTTCTGAGGTAGTAATAGGGGCTATCAACTTCCTACTCAGAGATTCTGAAAGATGGGGTAAGTGAGTTTCAGTCAAGTAGGAAGAAAGCATGGAGTCAGAGGGTGAATTGGGCATATCACCATATAACTTTTAATAGCAATTGGCAAACTCTGAAACTATCTCTTGAGGGGAACATTTCAGGGATCCATCCATAATGGAATGAATAGGGGTGATAAATCGGGCCGACTCGAGTTGCTTAACTCTTTGGGTCAACAATCTCCTGGCTTTTTCCCCCTGATCTATATAAGAGGCTTTCATGTGAAGGATAGCAAATTCCACCTTTTCATTTAGTATACTTATATAGGAATCCCTCAGTTCAGCCAGATTTTTTTAGCCTCATCTAAATGAGTCAGATGTGGATTAGTTCCCAGGGATCTAATTTGGACAAGTAACACCTTTAGCTTTTCCTCCTGCTTCCTCTTCCACACAGAGGTCATCCCAATTAATATACCCCAAAGATATGCTTTGAAGGCACACCATAATATGTCAGGCCTCATCCCTTGGGTACAATTCAACACAAAGAATTGTATGATGTGTTCTTTAATACAGTCCCTACTTTTGGAGTTCTTAAGCAATTGGTCATAAAATTTGCATCTAGATTTACGCTTGGGAAAGGAGGTTAGAACCAATTTATATGACATCAGGGAATAATCAGAAGGGGGGCCGGGGTAAATGTCAGAGGCTGCTACACCAGGCAGTAGTGCCTGTGGTAATAACAAGTAATCAATGCGGAATGCCGACCTGTGAACAGTCTGTCCATTAGGTCGTGTAATGCCCTCTGTACTGGGGAAAGTATACCTGAGCCAGAACCAGATCGGTCTTTACCCCAGTCCATCACTAAATTCCAGTCTCCCCTAAGATTATAGTGGCGGGCAATAAAGAGAGGATGGTATTGAGTAGACGCATAAAGAAGAGAGGATCATCCTTATTAGGATCATAAATGCTACCCAACACAAATTCCATGGAGTACATAGTCCCCTTTACCAGTATATACCTGCCATGAGGATCTCTAAATTCCTACAAAACCTTAAATGGGATATTCCTATTGATAAGAACTAAGACCCCACAACTATGAACATACGAAATTTGCCAGCAGATAAAGGCCTAGAGGTCTATCAAGTCTGCTCTAATGTGCAGCTAGCACACTTTGAGAAGTACCCTGAGCAGAGAAAACCTGCCCTATCTGCAAACGTCTCAACTGAATGCCTTCCAAGTCTAACAAATGGGATTCTTGAATAAAGGCAATATAAGTATGCAAAATGTCCAGATGTTTCAAAATCTTATATTGTTTTGTTTTCTTATGGACCCCCTTGACATTCCAAGTTTAAAAACAAAGATCATTGGCCATCCATCTTATCCAGTAAATAGAAGTAATACCAAATGGTAAGGAAAGCCAGAAGACAAACACACACTCTATTGATTCTTGACTGTGCCCCTCCCCAACCCTCCCCCTTGTCCCCACCCCCCAATCCACCCTATTTCCTAATGTCCCCCAAGAAGTAATCAAAAAAGTATCCCCACGCCTATACATTCTTAAATCCCCCCAGCCCACCCCCTGTTTGTCTTGTGCTACACTTAGCAGCTCTCCACAAAAATCGTCTTCCACCTCCTGCCCTCCCACCTCCAAAATCTCTCCACTAAGCCCCTGTATAAAAATTAGCGGGAGGCAAGGAGCAACTCGATAGTATTTCTAACTGCAAAAAACTGTCTAACCTGACTGTTTACTCAATCCCAAGGAAACCTGCTCTTTTAGCCCCTTGTAAGCTTAACTACGCCTTCCACCCATTCTATAATCCGCTTGATTCCTAATTGGTCCTCCTTATTTGAAACTCCCATGAGTACCTAAATACTGGTTAGATCATTGCTCTTTCCCAGTGCTGTGACTCAAAAGAATATCTCTCCAAATATTCCTCTGAGTGAAGTAAGAGGCATAACCCCATTTGTTCCAGCAGCTCCTTCAATCGTGGAGCACCCTCGACTGCCGAGTCCATCAGCAAGCTAGGGTGCAATCCTATAACAATATTCCATCAGGGAGAGAGGTTACACAAAGTAAAAAGCAGCAGTGACCCGCCCAATAAAGGAGTTGTCGGAACATTCATAAGCAACTTCTCCCTGACTTATCGATCGAAGGGTAGAGCTAAACAAATCGAGCTCCTCGGCCTGGTGATAATTGCACCCAAAACTAGTGCTGTACTCCCCTCATGTGGCACCCAACTACCATTGCCACATCTCTTATCCCTATTAAGTCCACTCTCCAGCCTTGAAGTGAAGGAAGTCGAAAAGAAAAAAAAAAAACAGTGCAAGCCCCTCCGATATGACTGGTGTACCCCCCCACCTGTTTTCCATCCAACTGCTCCTTCACTACAATGTTATCTTCCCTGTACATTCCTATACATGCCCACGTCTGAGAGGGAACACCTACCCCTAACCAGACATCAGATTCCAGGAGGGGGGAGAAGAGGTAGGGGATTTAGCCACCAGAGTATAATCCCACCAAATTAATCCCTCAAGGAGAGGGGTTATACAAAATGAAGAGCAGGAATCCATCCCCCAATAAAGGAGCTGTCAGAGCATTCATTAATACCCCATCTCCAGCTATTCCATCAAAGTGAAGCACAAAACAAACCAGGGTTCTCAGCTTGGTAATAATCGCCTCCAAAACTAGCGCTATACTCCCCTCGTATGGCAACCAGCTGCAACTGTCCTTTCTCTTATCCCATATAAGTCCGCCATCCAGTCTGAAAGAAAAGGAAAATGAAGAAAAAAGAAAAAACCTCAACAAACTCCAAACAAAAGAAATCCATGGAGAGCTTCAGTGAAAAAATAAGGTGCAAGCTCCTCCGTTAACACAGCTGTACCCCCAACTGTCTTCTATCCAGCCGCTCCTCATTACCAAATTATCCTCCATGTGAACTCTTATACGCACCCACGTCTAGGAGGGAACCTTTGCCCCTAGCCAATCATCTGAGTCAGGAGGGGAAAAAAGTAGGGAATTAAACCAAAACATATTAGTATTCTTGGTGCCTACAGTGAACAAGACCTATCCCAAACTAAACAATGAACAAAAATTATCCATGGGGACATCCTTTTTATATTGCCCATCTATAAATCCCTCACCAGATCCATGAGGCCTGCCCATAACTACCAGCCAATGCCTCGAGTAATTCAGCTAACCCCATAAACATGGCCCCAGACTATTATCCCCCTATTGAATGCAACATTAATCTTATAATAACATTAACAGTAACAAAGATTAAATCAACAGAGAACACCACAAATACAACAATAACATTATATTGTCCAGTCTAGACCTCTCCGGTATAGTCTTCTCTGATGATGCTCCATACAGCCAGTTTTAACTCCTACACTCAAGATAGAGCTTTGCGGTGACACCCAGCACATCCTCAAGTTTCTCTAAATAAATCAGGCTTAGCAGTCTTAAGGCCTGTAGTTGCTGATTCCACATCATCATATGAGTGCCACTGACCCGAGAACTGTAGAAGGGTATTGCATCCTAAATTTAAGACTGTCGGCGATCAGCTTAGTGACCAATGGGTGGAAGGGGGACCTCTGTTGCCGTACTGTGAGCGGTAAGTCCTGGGCAACTCTGATTTTTACCCCTTCTCATTGTAATTCCTGTATGGCCCATACTTTAGTGAAAAAATGCTGCTTCTCCAAAAAATTTAAGAAACGGAAGATTTATGGACGAGGAGGAGCCTCGATCGGAGGTTTTGGCCTCAGTGCTCTATGGGCCCACTCTATAATGTAGCGGGGACCGTAGGGAGAGGGCCCTACAACTTTTCCACAAACTTCTGTACAAATAAAACAGGATCCTGCCCTTCTTCCAACTCAGGGAGGACGATGATCACCGCATTGTTCCTGCAGCTATGACCCTCTAGGTCTTCCAATTTCTGCTCCATTTTGGTGATTTTTTGCTTGACTTGAACCAGCTCAGGCTCCTGCTTTTCTATTCTTCTTTCCAGTGAGGTGAGACAGGCCTCAGAATCGGATGTCCTCAATGCTATGTCTTCTATAGCCTGAGAAAAGGTTTTAATCTCAGAAGTAAGATTTTTCACCTCCTCTTGAAATGGCCGAAACTCGGCCAAGAACCTGGCTAGCATTAGGGGCTCTTGATCAGGATTCTGTTGTGCTGATGCCTGCTCGTTGGTCAAAGCGTAAGCACGTGGCTTCTTTGGGGCCTTCTCAGGGGTGGTTGGAGGTGTCTGTTTAGGCTGTAGCTTCTTCATATCAACTTCCATCCTCCCAAAACTTCACCAGTGCAGATCTGCAGAGCTTCCCGCACCACTAGGTTACCTTTGCTAAATTCACAGCTTTATTTTTCAAACAGAAAAATGGGAAAATAGTGGTGGTGAGCAGGAGAGGTTAGAAAAGGCGTCTTCCTAGGCTCGCTGCATCATGTGACCCCCAAAATGCCAGCACTTCTTGAATAAACTGAGGAAAGTTAAGGAAGTGTTGTGGGAAGGGAAGCCAATCTGGGTAGCCCAGAACCTTTCACTTACTTCCCACCAGAGAAGAGTGGCTTTTCATAACATGGTCACGAAGTTGTTGGCAGCCAATATCCATTTTAGAACGATGTACCCAGTGAGTCTCCAGGTTTCTTTGGATGGGAAATGGAGCTCTTTTGAAGACCACAAGATGGCAGAAGAGACTCTAAAGAAAGCACTACCAGATTTGTTCTGAGGCGGCTGATCATTCCTCTGGGAGGCCTTTTGGTTTTCAGCCTGATTAAAGAACTGCATCTGTGAGTATGTGCAAACAGAACTACCCTCTTCGGCACATTGATTTTCATTCCTGCATCCCCCCTGGGATGTATTTGAAGGTTGGGGGAACAAGAGACTGTTTAACTTGGTTTCCAGTTTGATTTGCTGCATGTTAATATCATGGGGTAAGGTCTTAGATTCAGCATGGAGACCTGAAGACACATCCTGAAGTTATGCAGGACTGATGCACAGCTTGTTAATCGATGCAACTTCCCTACAAAGAGAAGACTTGCTTCTATTTCTATTATTATTATTAAGTAATTCCATGTGCTCTGCACTGTTAGTACGGTGGAGTTTAGTGAGCTACAGGGGTTTGGTCACTGATGTTTAGGTTTAAAAGCGGTAAGTCAGGATTTTTTCTTCAGGGGGTCTTGTCGAGATTTTCTTCCCTTTTCCTTTTCCCTTCCTACGTGTGGTATTATGTTTGGCCTGCATACCAGGCTGAAGGGGAAAGCCTGTAAATGCACCTGTAGAGGTGATGGGGGGGTTACTAACCCATAGGGGTTGAGGAGGTTTGCAGTAAGTGGGTATATTGGAGTGGGTCTGTATAATAGGGTGCAATCCTCCATATTGGGTTCAGGGCTATTTTCAAGGAAATCCTGGTTCTATAGCTCCTTGGTCTTTGCCAATGGGTGTGGGAATGAACTAAGGGGCACTGTGTGAACATTACTAGTAAGGCGGACTTTGTTCAGGGTGCCCTTAAGGACTTGCAGTTCTCTCAATTTTGGACACACACCCCTGTAGTGTTGTGGGGTTCTTCTCCCGTTGGACAGGCTTTCCAGGTGGGGTGAAGTAGTAGGACTGCATAAATATGTGATGTGGTGGTTGGGTGGAAAGGGAGAGGGAGACGGGTTTAGTGCTGTGATGGATAGCACATCATGTATGTAAAAGTAGTGGCAGGGGAGTAGACAGTTACATGAGATCAGTATGATATCTGCCTCAGGGGCAGACAAGGGACTTTGGGAGGGTGGTGGGAGAGGGATGGGGTAGAAGTGTTGCTCCATGGAGGGGGGCTCTGGCTTAGCACTGGGAAACTGCATTTTAGTTACTGTTTACAGAAGAGGTAATCTAAGCCGGTGATTGCCCTCAATGTCATAGGTATTGCACTTGGAATGTACATGGGGCCAGAACTACAAATAAAAGATATCAGGTACTCAAACACCTACAACATTTAAAAAGTTACATCTCAATCCTCCAAGAAACCCACCATTTGGAGAGGGAAGGTGTACTCTTCCAACGCCAATTTATGGGGCAGATTTATATTGCGGGGGACAGTACCCAAAGCAGGGGAGTCACTATTTTAATTGCTAGGAGTATTCCATTCACCTGAAAGCAAGTGGTGAGAAACCCAAATGGGTGGTACATCCTTGTAAAAGGGTGTCTTGATAGGACCATCCTGGTGATGGGTAGTGTATATGGCCCGAACGTGGACTCCACGGGATCTTTTATGGAACTTCTAAAGATCTTAGCTCCTTTCATAGGCTGCCCGATTATACTTGGAGGGGATTGGAATCTCCCCTTCTTCCCAGATTTGGTCAGGTCAGACTCCATAAAGAAAGGACTGTCTCTGGCACAGAGGGCCATCAGGGACCTGGTGGACCATTTTGGTCTATGCGACCCTTGGAGAATCCTCCACCCTAAGGTCAGGGACTTCACATTCGGGTCCAATGCACTTAAAACCCAGTCCAGAACTGACTACTTCTTAATGAGTCAAACCTTATTAGGAGGGTTAATGGATGCTAATATAGAACTGGGGGTTATTTCTGACCACTCAGTTTCCAGCTGCTCAATGATCTTTCATGCTGACATCCCCAAAGATTCAGTGTAGAAACTGAATAATCAGTTGTTAAAGGAAACATCTATAACAGATAAGATTTTGCAAGAAATCGAATCCCGTACAAGCATAAATTTGCATTCCATAGAATGCCTCAACTTGGAATGGGGTGCTCTAAAATGTGCTTGGGGGGGGGATTCATCAAGCTGGCTTCAGAGTGGAAAAAGCAGAGGGAGAGCAAAGCACTAGAGTTGTTAACAGAGATCCACAATCTGGAGGGCTTGCTTTCCTCATCTACCCTGGCTCCGGAGCAAACACGATTGCTAAGTCTTAGGGACTAATACGCTTGCCTTCTTAGGGAGAAAGTGGAATACGCCATTTTAAAAACTGGCTCTAAATATATTGATCGGGGGAGAAGGCAGGGCGTTTGCTTGCCTTGCATCTTAAAAAAACTGAAACTTTCAGATTGGTTAAAGGGATTCAATCTCAGGTGGATGGGTCCCCCTCTCTCTTTTGCCTCAAGACATCACCGGTTAATTTGGTTAATGCTGTAAAGAACTTTATAGCCCCATGGATAATCTATCAGATCTACAGTCAGTCCGGGACTATCTAGACTCCATACCTCTCCCAGCTCTGCCGCCTCTGCATGGTGAATGGCTGATCGCCCCCATAACTGAGGAAGGGATCACCATACTTGTCTCATCACTTGCCTTGGACAAGGATCCAGGCCCAGATGGGTTTTCCCCAGATTTTTATAAAAAAATTAGCTAGTGGCTCTCCCCGTGGTTAAAGAGGTTATTTTATTCGATCCTTAATGCTAACCCAATAGATTCTACACTTTTTGAAGCAATCATAGTAGTGCTCCACAAACCTGAGAAAGACCCAGAACAAGTTACAAGCTACAGACCAATATACTAACATACTATTTGCCAGCAGATTAGGCCTTATGGTCTATCGAGTCTACTCAAACCTCAGATCCCTAGTTGGGTGCCGAGGCCCTCCCCTCCCTTGTGTGTCATAAACCCCTATCATCCATCCCCACCCCCCTGTGACAGGCCATCATTTGATACATCCACTTTCTGTGTCTGTCCCACCCTCTCTTGAAGCCCTCCACTGTGGATCTCTGAACCAGCTCACCAGGCAGTACATTCCAAGGGTCCACCACCCTCTCAGTGAAAAACCTCCTCCTCTTTCCCCTCACCCTTCCTCCTTCCAACTTCAAACCATGCCCTCTGGTAATACCTCCCTGCGTTAGTCTAAAGATCCCCTCCATGTTTACCCTATTTATTCCCTTGAGGTACTTGAAGACCTCAAGCATGTCCCCCCTGTCTCTCCTCTCCTCCAATGAAAACAGGCAGAGCTCCTCAAGTCTGTCCTCATACGTCAAATCCCCTAGCCCTCGTATCATCTTAGTTGCCCACCTCTGTACCCTTTCCAGGAGCTGTATGTCCCTCTTCAAGTGTGGTCTCCAGTACTGCACACAGTACTCAAGGTGTGGTATAACCAGTCCATTGTACAGCAGCAAAATCACTTCCTTGCTCCTAGAGGTGATCCCCCTTACGATGCATCCCAACATCCGGTTTGTCTTGCTAGCCGCTCTCCTGCACTGCTCAGAGTTATTCATATAAGCATCCACCATGACCCCTAGGTCTTTTTCCCCTATTGAGGCCTCCAGCGCCTCCCCTACCAGGGTGTACCTGTGTTTAGGGGTTCCCCACCCAAGATGCAACACCTTGCCCTTGGTGATATTGAAATTTAATTTCCATGTGTGAGCCCAGCTTTCTAGGGTGTCCAGGTCCCCTTGCAGGGCCAACCTCCCCTCTTCTTCCTCAACTACTGCTCCCATCTTGGAGTCATCAGTGAAGAGACTCATTTCACACCCTATACCCTCCCTGATGTCAGATATGTATGCACTAAACAGGATCGGACCCAGGACTGAAGCCCTACGGTACCCACTACCAACCTCTCTAGGGTTCGAGAGCTCCCCACAGACCACTACTCTCTGGGTGCATCCAGCTAGCCAGTTTTCAATCCATCTGACCATCAAAGGGCCTACTCCTAACCCCATCAGTTTCTCCACCAGACCATTGTGGGGGACAGAGTCAAACGCCTTGCTGAAGTCCAAGAATAATACATCCACAGGCTTTCCCCTGTCCAGTTCTGATGTTACCCATTCATAGAACTCCACAAGATTGGTTTGACATGATCTACCTGGCACAAACCCATGTTGCTGACTATCCAGACCTCCCACCTCCCACCCAATATCATTGCTTAATTGTGATGTCAAGATATTATCAAAGTTATTGGTGGGCAGACTCAGCTTGGTGTTACCCTGAATAATTCATCAGGACCAAGTGGGGTTTATGACGGGAAGGAACTCTTCAGATTATTTCAGGAAACTGATGCACATGTTCTCCACATCCAGGGACTTGGAGATGCCGGCTAGTCTGATGTCACTGGATGTGGAGAAGGCATTTGACTGTGTTGACTGCAGTTTCTTTTCAGTACCATGGTGAGGTTCAGCTTTCCTACTAAATTTATAGAATGGGTTTCTGCATTATACTGGTGCTCACAAGCCCACATTTACTGTAATGGGTTACTCTCAAACCATTTCAGTCTTCACACCGGTACTCACCAGGGGTGTCCCTTGTCTCCCCTTTTATTTAATATTTATCTTGATCCCTTGCTATCTTTATTGAGGGAACAAGTAGGTGTACAAGGAGTGATGGTGGGTTTGCATGAGTTCAAACTGTCTGCATATGCAGATGATACTCTTTTGCATCTACGACAACCCAGTCAGTCGATACCAGTAGTACAATCTGTAATAAAAGGGTTTAGTGCAATGTCTAACTATAAAATAAACCCAAGTAAAACCATGGTTTTCCCCTTGAACTGCAGTGTGTCGAAGAGTGACACTGAAAAACTGGGGTTACATTGGTGCTCTAAGAAAATCAAATATTTAGGTCTCTTTTTAACTAGGGGAAATGCCCAGATAGATCCCAGAATCTAGATTCACAGTTGATAACAATTTAACAAGACCTGGGGAGATGGCAATCCCTCCCTATTTCATTACGGGGGCGCACAAATTTGATAAAAATGAATGTACTCCCACGGTTGTTTTACCCCCTGTGTATGTTAAACACCTGGATACCTTGGTCTGGTTTACAAAAGTACACTCCATTATATCAGCGTTCATCTGGAGGGGGAAATCTTGCCATAGGGCCTATAAAAAACTAACAGCTTCTAAACATTTTGGTGGGTTGAGATTACTGCATTTTGGAATTTATTATTGGGCATGCCACTTGAACACGTATCTGAGGTGGGTTGGACCTAGGAAAACGACAGACCCAGACTTGTATATTCCAGATTTGGTAACATTAGAAAGGGAATTCAATTCCCAAATGGGGATTAATCAAAGGGCAAGATTGTACTCTCTCCAAAGGTCTTGTTAAGCAAGTGGGCTCCCCCACCTATAATTACCTCATTAAGAATCCACACTCAACTGTGCTCCTTTTTGGGGCTCAAAAACACAAAGAGCACCTTTCAACCAGTAACTGGGAATCCCAATTTGAAAATAGCAGGTACATAAATTCCAGATACCTGGATTCCTCAGATTACAGGATCCAATTTAGGGGACTTTCCCAAGGATGACCACTGTA
The DNA here is from genome assembly GCA_016271365.2 of Neoceratodus forsteri. Lineage (NCBI taxonomy): Eukaryota > Metazoa > Chordata > Ceratodontiformes > Ceratodontidae > Neoceratodus > Neoceratodus forsteri. Next base: position 9,027,373 of record CM028129.1, read on the forward strand.
CGACCTCGGCAGAGATCATGGCAAAATATCAAATTAATAGGTCCTAGGTTTTCAAAGTGTTTCAGTTACGTCATATGGTGGTAAAAGTATGTAAAGATATGAGAGTGTCAGGCAGAGTTGAAGACTGGGAAGCCTCCTGGGGACAGGTTAGTGGGAAACCTCATGCTTTCTCCCTCTTGTACACCTTGTTGGTATCCAAATCCTTAGAGGCAAGTATAAGGACCCAAAATATTGGTCTATGGTTTTTCCCTCAATATAACAGTAAGTGGGAGGTCATCTGGAAGGATTTACACTTATATATTCCACAAGATAGGCTCCGGCTAACCCAATACCAAATTATCAATGACAGGTATTGGTCCCCAGTGAAATTACACAGGATGAACTGTACCCATTCTCCGCTCTGTACCAGATGTGAGGAGCATGGGGTCACCCTTTTACATATGTTTTGGGAATGCCCTTCAAGCAAAGGTTTATGGGATACCATCAAAGTGAAGTCAGATCCTTTACTGGGGTTGGAGAATCTGTTTACCCTGGAAATTTGTATCTTAGGTCTCTTCTCCTTGATTCCGGTGAAATCTCATAAATACCATATGGTTTTGATATCACTGACCTTAAAGAAGCTGGTGTTACGACACTGGGTTGATGGGAAGAGCACTTCTTATACTGAATGGCTCCAGGACTTATTGTTCAATCTCAGGACAGAACAGATGCATGCCAGCTTATGGGGTTCTCTAGCTAGATACAAAAAACTGTAGGAGGGCTCTCAGTCACTATATACATTACAACAATGCCCCTCTGAAGGGGTGAGCCTGGAACTTAGTCTCAAAGTCTCAGACAATGGTGATTTGAGTAGAAGGTATGAATTACCTTTCTGTTAGGCACCCCAAGGTGTAAGTGTGATGCCAGTGGGGAGGGAAGGTGGGGGAAGGGGAGTGGCATGACAGTTTATATTTCTGATGCATATATTGGTGCTGAGTTATTGTATGTCATGATGTCATACTGTATGCTTACAAAATCAATAAAATTTAATTTAATAAATAAAGAAATGTGTGGCAGCTTGCACCAAATATCTGCACAAGCTCTGTAAAAAAGGCGCCCCTGGGATCTCCACAAGTTAGAATGGAAAACATTGCTCTAACTTGTGGCAGTTGCTACACAGGATGGAAACTCCCATTAGATCACTGCAAGCCCTGTGCGCTGTATTGTCAGAGCACACGGAACTTGTGGTGATCAAAGCCATTTTCGAATCCCGCTCATTGTCTTTTAATATCTCTTTTATTAGGCATAGGGCCTCTTTTCTGAGAGGTGGAGTTTGACAAGTCCCCACCCCCTGCACGCATGCTGATGCTTGGTGTGCTTTGTTGACAACAGGTGGTATTTGAAATGTGCTACAGGCCATGGATAAGTAGAAACTTACTGACCTAGTATCTTTGGATGTCAGGGATCAGTTTCTCTAAAAAAGGTATCTAGTGCAGTAAATCAATAGTCAGAACTGTCTAGCATACTTTTACCTGCTGCTCTCAGATTTTACTTTTAAAATCCAAATGGATTAATCTGTGGACATGATGCCATTGGAACGCAAGCAGCCATTTTCCTAAGTGGTAGGTGCAGGACCAAAGGCTTGCTTTTCACATTAAATGTGTACCCCAGAGCCCCTGAACCCTTTGGGTTCTTAAAAATTGCAGGGGAGGGTAGAAGACAGACTGATCCTGTTTAAGGGGCTAAAGCCACAGTTACTTTGAAGACATCATCACAATGCAGTAAAGCCATGGGAACAGCACATCAGGTTCTGGGATGCATCGGTAGGGGATCACTAGCAGAAGGAGGGGGTGATAATGCCCCTATACAGATCACTAGCAGAAGGAGGGAGGTGATAATGCCCCTGTACAAAGCACAAGAGAAAGGAAGGAGGTGGTAATGCAGAGGGAGACAAAAGTCCATGCCCTCAGAGCTGTGTCTAACTGGTATGGCCGTAGTAAGGAGTTCAGGCAGAGTCTCAAGACATTGCACAAAACCCTGAGGAAGGGTCACACTTAGACTCAAAGTGTCGAGTGTTTTGGTGCTGCACATTTTACTCTAAAATAAAACCATGAGAAATACAGTATTTAAAGAAATCTCTCAGCATTATTGCTGGCTGTGTGTGCTGTCTTGTGCTTCTGCAGGAGGCGATTCTGCCCCTATACTGATCACTAGCCAAAGGAAGGAGATAATACTGTTTCTATTTGCTTTCTAAAAATGCCTTAATGCGTGCTGCTGCCCACTCCTTACTGCTTCCTTATCATATCTTTACTATGTACATGAATGTTCGTCCTCTAGTGTATGTATGATGTAGCATTGCCTTTTCCTTGTGATAACTTGCGTTATAATGTTTGAAACTTGCCAACTGGTTATGCCAAACATTGACCTTAGTAACCTTGTTCATGTTTGCTGCTTTTTCTGTACACCTTGTCGCTACTACGTCTGGTATTTTATATCTCCTAGTGACTTTACACCTATGCAACTTCAACTGCTATGTACACAACACCTTGTACAGAATATTCTTGTTTTACTACTTTAGGCCTATATCATGTCTAGTGTACATAACCCTGATAACAAAACAAATAAATAAATAATGTCATTGTACAGATCACTAGCAGAAGGAGTGAGGTCATAATGTCCCTGTACAGATCACTAGGAGAGGGAGTGAGGTACTAATGCCCCTGTACAGATCACTAGCAAAAGGAGTGAGGTACTAATGCTCCTGTACAGATCACTAGCAGAGGGAGTGAGGTACTAATGCCCCTGTACAGATCACTACCAGAAGGAGTGAGGTACTAATGCCCCTGTACAGATCACTAGCAGAGAGAGTGAGGTAATAATGTCCCCTCTATAAATCACTACCAGAAGGAGTGAGGTAATAATGTCCCTGTACAGATCACTAGCAGAGGGAGTGAGATAATAATGTCCCTGTACAGATCACTACCAGAAGGAGTGAGGTAATAATGTCCCTGTACAAATCACTAGCAGAAGGAGTGAGATAATAATGCCCCTGTACAGATCACTAGCAAAAGGAGTGAGGTGCTAATGCCCCTGTACAGATCACTAGCAGAGGGAGTGAGGTACTAATGCCCCTGTATAGATCACTAGCAGAGGAAGTGAGGTAGTAATGCCCCTGTACAGATCACTAGCAGAGGAAGTGAGATAATAATACCCCTGTACAGATCACTAGCAGGTGGAGTGAGGTACTAATGCCCCTGTACAGATCACTAGCAAAAGGAGTGAGGTACTAATGCCCCTGTACAGATCACTAGCAGAGGGAGTGAGATAATAATGCTCCTGTACAGATCACTAGCAAAAGGAGTGAGGTACTAATGGCCCTGTACAGATCACTAGCAGAGGGAGTGAGATAATAATGCCCCTGTACAGATCACTAGCAGATGGAGTGAGGTACTAATGCCCCTGTACAGATCACTTGCAGAGGGAGTGAGGTAGTAATGCCCCTGTACAGATCACTAGCAGAGGGAGTGAGGTAATAATGCCCCAGTACAGATCACTGGCAGAGGGAGTGAGGTAATAATGTCCCTCTACAGATCACTAGCAGAAGGAGGAAGGTGATAATGAACGCTGTGCAGGGAGTTGATCACTAGTCTGAACTCATTTGGAGTACAGTCTACATTTTGGAATCCACAATGTAAGAGAGGCAGGTACAGACTGGAGGCAGAGAAGAGAAGAGAAAGGAAAGGAATCCAAAATGATTTAGGGACAACAGGTGGACTTATGAGGCACACCTGGAGGAGATGAACATGTACACCCTGGAGGATAGGAGGAAATCAGGGGACATGATTGAGATATTTAAGTTCCTCAGTGGGATCAATAAAGTAGACACTAGTGATTTCTTCACAATAATAACTGATCATTGTATGGACCACACCAAGTTCCACACCTGCAGAGAGGTGAATACAGTCTTGTGGTGCACAAAGGTCAAACTCATTACATGCAGGGACCTATGCACATCCACAGTTGTACCTACAGGTCCACTACACACTCAGTCCTGTGTGTGCACGTCTACACAGCCAGGTGGGATGGGTGCAGGCCAGGAGTGACTGTTGGCTTAGGGGAGCATCTGCAAAGGAATCTCCATTCTACTTAAGGCCAACAGTGGGGTTGAAAGTTACCCAGTTGTAAAGGCTACAGTAGTGAGTATGTGCTCTCTTAGCCTGTTCACAGCTATGTCCACTGAGCCAGATCTGTAAGGGTTAGAATGTGCAACCTCCTATAATTGGTAGAGCCACTCTCAAAGATTAATGCACTGCACACTTGGACAACTACAGACGTTATATGAAAGTCTGCTCAACATCAAATGGGAGTTTCATACTGGTATGAGAGTTGAAGTATTTACGTAGCACAGTGAGTGAGGTCTTTCTACCGCAGTAGTGGGGATACTGTTTCTATCTACAGTTGTGTGAAGTCTCTTTACAGCAGCACAAGGGATAGTCTTTCTGTTTAGAGATGTGTGAAGTCTTTCTGCTGCAATACAAGGGTTACCGTTTCTAGTCACAGCTGAGCTCTTTGATATTCACAGAGTGATGCCTTGGAACTATTGCACAGTTCCCCTTGGGGCATGCTGACAGTTTTTACAGAATGTCTTTGCTGGAGCTGCTCCATCTGTGTTCAATAATGTTAGGGTAGGCAGGTGTAGCAGCCACAGGGGAATGAACATACAAGACACCAAAGTCAACCGCTATCATTATTGATGCCACCAGTTCCTCATCTTGTCTGCATGGAATCCTATTGCTGTTGTTACATTACACCAAGTGCTTTACATACACAGTGTGCAGTCAGTGTAATACATGGTCAGCATTATATAATTTAAATAAAATGCAGTCATTAAAATAACATATTAGACCTAGGTCCAAGAAACACAAATCATGACTGCAACCAGTTTGATACAGAGCTTAAGCAAATTACAACTGAGAGAGATTTGTGAGTCATAATAAGTACTGGCTTCAGGTTTGAAAACACTGTGGCAAGGTAGTAATGACAGCTAATACAGTGATAGGTTGCATTAAAAAATAATTCATCACTAGAACAGAGCAGGGTATCCCTCCAATGTATATAACTTACATGAGACCCCACATGCATTATTGAACCCCATTATGAAGCCCTACCTTAAGAAAGATATCATTGTTCTTGAGATCATACAGAACAATGGCTGGATAATCTAGGACTAGTCACTTCAGAGGCAAAAAGAAAAAGAGAAGACTGGCTCCAACTCTATGAAATATTGAGTGAAAATGACACAAAAACTGAGTTGTGGCTAACATTTTGTGATTGAGAGTTTAGTTGGAGGTTGCACAAAAAAACAGAATGAGCTAGAACAACCAAAAAAACAGAGCAGGAAAGAGATCTTCACTGAAAGAGTGGAGAGAATATGGAACAGACTTTCAGAGAAGACAACAGAAGCCAGAACCTTTAACAGATTTCAAACAGTACTTGATACATACATACTAGAAAATCAAGGGATTGCTTGAACCCACTAATGTGGGACAGTAACTTGAAGGGCAATAGCCTACTTCTGCCTGAAACACCTAATACCTAGTATGATGCTTTTATTCCAGAACATAAACTTGCATTGTTGTATGTTTTCTTTATCACTAAATAACATGATTTGTGAGCAGAGATTTATATCTTTAACAACATAGCAGTTTCACCTTAAATGCTGCAGTGTGCAGTTGAGGCCTATGAGATTAGAGCTGCGGATAGTGCACAGTCTATCTTTAGCTTCTGTTGTCTTTCTCTTTCAATGCTGCTGTCTTTGTGGGAATGGATAGACACACCATGATGGGGGAAAGGCTTAAGCTGACCTACATGAACAAAAGCCATGGTCCGTTAGTACCAACGTATCCGGTCCCAATATCAGCCCACACCTTGACTAACAACAGCAAAACAAACTGTCGCTGTGTGTTGAGTAATTGTTGGATTCATGTCCCAAGGCACCCACCGCACAGCTCATTCCTTGAGGTCATAACAAATACTCTGCTAGAACCACATCAAAACACTTAAGGCAATGCCCACCCCATACTTAGTTCACAAAACTTGAATTGCATATAATTTCTCTTAGAAAGAGTCCCCAGTTTGATGGTCTATAATTATTCTGAGCAGTTAGAATGTGTCCCAGGTTACAAAAGAAGGCACGAGGCATATGGCTCTGGCAATTACATGATGGGATTCAATGTCACACAAGGGTTCAGTATCATATATAGTTTTTTTGCTTTGATTATGATTCACCTCATTGCATTGGCCACATCGACCAGAAGTAGTTTGTCATATTAACCCCTATGAGACCAAGATTCATGAGACAGCCCCACTGCAATTCCACAGCACAGTTCATCTTACTTCAAAACGGAGTGAGGTTCACATGTCACATCCATAGCAATCTAAAAATGCATCCTATTTTAGCCTCTGTGAGGATAATTTAATGTGTTACCCCACCGTAATCCTACAGATCAGCTCATGTTACTCCAGAAAAGAGTGAGGTTCCTCTGTCAGGGCCACAGTAATATCAAAATATTTACTTTATTTTCATTTTATTTCATTTTTATTTTTTATACTTGTAAGCAAGATAAGCATTACTGCCCCTTTGCACAAGCAACAAGCTTTACATAAATAAAGACAGTCAAGTACATAATGTAAATTCACAAACAATTGATACAATACTTTAAGTAAAAAGCACAAGAACAGGATTTTCATTTAAGTTAAATTACAAGTACAGTCATTTGTGGTATCAAGCCATTATCTCAATCTATACTTGAAACTTTAAACAGAAGAAAAGCTGGAGATGGTGGCAGGTGTTGAACTGTAGAAAAGAGGGTCCCTATATTGCAAAGATTTTTGACCAATTTTTTTTTTAAATAAAAGAGGTAGTTTAAAGACAAATTTAATTTCTGATCTCGTCCCTTGGGTATTACTACATCTGGTAAACAGAACCTGAACAGAAATTGGGAAAAAACCATTAATCACTTTAAAGAGCAATGTACCAATTTTCACTTTTATCCTACTTTCAAATGATTGACATTCAGATTTTTGTAAAAGATCACAGTGACGTGTTCTGAAGGATGAATTAGTCATAAACCTAAGGGCACATTTTTAAGTAACCTTTAGTTTAGATAAAACCTTCTCATTAGCTGCAGTATAAATGATGAGGCCATGGTCCAAAACACAAATTTTTGACTAAGGGATTAAGAAAGGCTTTACTCTCTATAGTGCTCCCAATCTTTGATGAATCATTTTTTATTAAGTTATCAATATGAGTTTCAAAAGTAAAGAGTCTAATGCTATCCCCAAATATTTAAAACTGATGACCAGTTCAACAGTCTCACCATTCAAATCAACAATTGGGGCAAAGACTTCTATTCTTTTTCTAGTTCCAGAGAAAATCATTGATTTGGTTTTATTGACATTTAATAACATGTGTTTTGAAAGCAACCATTTTTGAAACAAAAGGAAATTGTTTTGTACTGCTTGAACCAAGTCCGTTGGTTGAACACCGATGCTGTATATTACAGCATCATCTGTGTAAAGAGTCATAGAAGATTTTTGACAGATATCTGAAGAATTCAAGTACACAGCAAAAATAAGAGGGCCCAAAACTGAGCCTTGTGATACTCCACATATAATGGTAATATATTGTGATATGTCGCCATAGATTTTAGTTCTGTTTACTCTATTACTTAAGTAATTAGAGTACCATTTTGACACATCTTTTGAGAAGTGTAAATCAAAAAAAGAAACCTGCAACAGACCATGATTAACTAAATCTAAGGCCTTGGTGAGATCCACAAACACAGCTCCAACAGGGTGGCCCCTATTGAGGGCACCCTATATGCATCTGGTGAAACCCACCAAGGCCGTTTCTGTGTTGTGTTTAGATTTAAAGCCATGCTGAGAAATGCATAGCAACCAGTATTTTCTAAATAGTTTGTTGTCTGATCAAAAATAATTATTTCTAAACTCTTTGAAGCAGGTGACAACATTGCAACTGGCCAATAGTTTGAAACAAATGTTGCACTGTCATTTTTAAAAGATGGTTTAATGATTGCCATTTTTCATTGATTCAGAAAAGACTCCAAAATGTAAGGAACAATTGGACGGAGTTGCTAAGGGCAGGGCTGGTGTATCTATTCACAGTCTAATGAGTTCCCAGTCTAATGAGTCTAAAATCAATCTCATCATGGTTAATGTGAGGTTTTGGATCATGCTTCAAAACTTAATCTTTAACTTGTTTAGGTTTAATTCTTTGAAGTAGAATTTAGGATGTAAATCACTATTGTCATACTATGAGACATTCATTGATGGTACCATATCAGAATCAGTTCTGTACTTTTCCAGGTCTCCCAAAAAATATTAAATGGCTCAGCAATTTGAGATGGTTCACTGACAAGCTGATCACCAATATTTAATGAAATAATAGTGTCTTCAACTCTCTCCCTCCGGAACTAAAACGCTGTCCCTCCACAAATGCCTTCAAACACAATATCAGGAGACATTTCTCCCTCACCTGCACTTGCTCACAGCCCTAATCTGGCTCCCCTTCTGCACTCTTTTCCCCTCACCCTCTGGTTATCCACCTCTGGTACTTACCCTGTCTTTCTAGCACTCGTAGTGTTGTTAATCCGCCAAGGCTAGTTTTTAGATTGTATTTAAATTTTTTGTTTCCACTGTTATATTATTGTTAAACCCTCATTGAATACTTAATGTCACCTTGTATTTGTTAATTCACCAAGGATAGTTCATGGTTTGCTATTTAGGCTATATTATCCTGATTTTATGTACCACTGTATTAACCCTCCCTATTAGTTAAATGTTTTAGCCCATGTCATGTCTCGTAATTGTTGTATGTAACTGGATGCTTGTATAAACAGGCAACAATGCTCACATGCCTTTCCAGTATAACCAATAAAAATGAAAATTAAATTAAATCTTTAATTCCTCTTCCTAGCATGTTATTGTTATTTAAAACCTGCCATGATTTGGGGTTTGCCAACAGATTCAGTCTGTTGTGACAGAAAATATTGCATTTTGGATTTTCTAATTTCAGTGTTCACAGATTCCTTAGCATGTTATATTTCTGGGGGGCTGCCATTTCCCTATTTACTTTAAACTGTCTCCACATTTCATCTCTCTGTTTTATTAATTTTAAAAGATCTTGAGTTACACATTTATTTTTATTAGCCCGAATCCACATTTTCCTTATTGTTGCAACATTGTTAACAATCTGATTAAATAATTTGTAAAACATTTCTTTCTTTTTTTTTTATTTTCATATTTATTCTTCCTCTTCGCCCCTTAGCTCTGGTCTCCTCAAGATCACCAAGGAGTCATCCACTTGTGGTCCACCCTAGCTGAGCAGTCCTCCTTCACCCACGTAGTCTTGGCTTACCCCCAGGTGGGGACACGGTGGGCTTCTAACACCTCAAGCAGTCAGTAGCATCTGTCAGGAGGGTGCCAGGTGGTTGGCCACAGATCGAGGGCAAGCTCCAGTGCTCCATCTCTGCCGGAGCTGAAGGGTATTTTTCCCTGTTTCATTGGGAGTGGCTGGCACCCTGACATCAAGGCATGGAACTGACACCTGCCACTCTCCCGCCCCTTCACTTACATCATCAGCGCTTGCTGCATCTCTGGCCTCTGCCAGAGGATAGCCCGAGCACCAACTCAGGACCCCTGTCCCACCTGGGAGAGGAGAGCTGTCCTCTGGATGCTCAATCCTCCCCTTCCCCTGCTGACCACAGCAACCCAGGCTCATTCCAGAACCCAGGTTGCTGGCATGGCAAGAGGTGTGGTGTCCAGCACCTCAGCCCTCAGTGCCACCAGGCCGGCCTTGGAAAACATTTCTAACAATGCATCCACATCATTAATGGAATCTAATTTTGTCCATTCGACCTCCCTACAGGCTCCATTCATGGTCTTACAGTTTAATCTTTTTAGATGTCTGAATTCAATATACAAAAGTGGATTTTTAATAGCTATAGTTTTCCATTCACAGTGGACTGGACAGTGGACATTAATTGCATCTGACATGGCACCAGACTTAACAATCTTATTTGTATGAGTGACCACTGTCCAGTCCAATGTGGAACCTCTTCCTGTTTTGTGATTAAATCTAGCAGTGTCAACTATTGTCTGCTGTACTGCTAACTCAAGGAATTTTCCCCTTACATCAGTTTTTTGATCCTGGGCCCAATTACTTTTCAAATCCCCCAACAATATACATTGCCTGTTTGCTGGCAAACTTTTTTAAACTGAGTGAGGATATTAAATCCAGTCTTGGCCCAATAAATCCAGGGGGAATGTAAATGGAGCTAATGGTAAGATGGTTATCGTGACTAGATCTGATATTCACAAATTGTGATAGGGTTATGGGTGTCGAAGTAGGAAACCTCCTGGGCAACTGTGATCATAACATAGTATGATTCAGGGTAAAAAGGACTGTAGACTCCACACACTCCAGACTGAAGGTCCTTGACTTCAGGAGGGAAGACTTCAAAAACATGAAGGCCTGCATAAGAGACAACCTTAGTAACTCTACAGAAGGAAACATTGAGGAATATTGGACAAGGCAGAAGGATACAATAACCATGGTCACATCACAGTGTGCCCATCAGGTGAGTAAGAACAAAAGGAGGAAAAACCCACCATGGTTTTCAAAGGAGGTGGCAACCATGGTGAGAGAAATGTGCATAGCCTTCAGAACATACAAGGAGTCAGGGAACGAGGCAGACAAAACAGAATATAAACAGAAACTAACAGAGTCAGGTAAGGAGGCAGACAAAACAGAATATAAACAGAAATTAACAGAGACAGGGAAAGTGGCTGGCCTGGTGGTGCTGAGGGTTGAGGTGCTGGTCACCACACCTCCCCTCACATCACACCGGCAACCCAGGTTCGGGAATCAACTCAGGTCATTGGGGGTTGGCTGGGAGGGAGGAGGATTAAGCATCCCAGGGACTGCTCTCCTCCTCTGGGAGGGTGGGGTGGGATAACCGTGGCTCTGCTGGTTCCTGCTGGCAACTGGGGGTTGGTTCAAATGGTGGTTTGCAGTGGGGATGGCACGGATGACGTTGGAAATGTGGTGCATGGAAGCATGAATGGCAGCATCATTGATGCCTTTGCACATTTGTGCCAGGGATTGGGGAACCTATACAAATAAAATCCTCTGGCATGCTACATGAAGTCTGATCCATTGGCACCACACCACTCTGACTTGAGATGCTCCTCCCTTGATCCTGATCCCTGGCTTCTGCTGTGGTGGGGTAAGTACCCACCGTGATGAAGCTGGTGTGAGGAACCGAGGAGGGGGGGTCAAGCATAGATAATGGGAGTTTTGCAGGGGCCAAGGAACCAGATGGATAGGGGAACCATAGGTAACACTCCCCAGCCGGGAAGGGCATACAAATACATAACAAAAAAAAAGACAGGGAAAGTGATAAGAAATGCAAAGGCTCAAACACAGGTTAGGATAGCTCAGGAAGTAAGAAAAGGTAACAAAACCTTCTACAGGTACATACGTGACAAAAGGAAGACCAAAGGGGGCGTTGTTAGAATCACAAAAAAAGGTGGACAAACCACACAGCAAGATGGGGAGAAGGCAGAGGCACTCACTGAGCACTTCTGCTCAGGCTTCACAGAGGAAGCAGACAGTAATGAACCAACAACAGGCATAAAGAAGAGTCCAATTGAAGGAATATATACGGGTTCCTTCACAGAGGAAAGGGTCCTGGAGGAAACAGATAAGTTAAAGGTAGATAAAGCTATGGGGCCAGATGGGATACACACAAGAATACTAAAAGAACTAGGGAGGGAACTGGCAGCCCCCTTAGCAGTTCTCTTCAACAAATCATTATGGAGCTGGGAGGTGCCAGAGGATTGGAAGAGTGCAACAGTAGCCTATTGGGTCATAATGTCACACGCTTAATAACGTACGACATTATGGCTAAGCCGGCACAGTGTAGGCTGTAAGCGCTAATGGTGCAATACCACGTATACTGCTTTACGCGGTATTGCACTTTCTCAGGCAGAGGATGTCACCTCTGCTGGGAGTGGGTTCTGCTGAGCAGCTGTTGTGGCTCACAGGGCTGAACCACGGTAGCAGGAACCCAGGCGCTGTGTCTGGGACCGGGTTGGATTCCTGGTCCCAGAATATTTTATTTTTTATTATTTTGTGTGCTCCCAGAACTGAACCCCCTCAGAGTTGAGAATCTTTAGTGGGGGGTTTGGGGGTGCAGCCCCTGTAACGGGCAGTGTGGGGGGCAGAGCCCCCCACAAAAAAAAGACTTATGCCTCATGGCAGCAATCGTGCTGTATTGGCAGTGCAATTTTGCTATGAAGCATAATGTCTTGCAACATTAGTAGTACCACTCCACAAAAGTGGAAGCAAGGAACAGTCAGGTAACTACTGTCCAGTTAGTCTAATGTCAGTCATGGGAAAACTGATGTAGTCCCTGCTGAAGGAAAGAATCATAGTTAGAGCAAACTGGTCAGCTTGACAAAAATCTAAACAGGCTTTATAAGCAAGTAAGCTTCAAGAATCACACAAAAAACAGAACGGCTGCCCAGTAATCGACTTATTGACTTGAAACAAACAGGTCCTACAATAGGAAGTAAGATAAAACAGCTTTTAATCAAATAGCTGAAGCAAGCAGCAACACAAAAGCCACAGATGCTTGTTTCACATCCCAAAAGCGTCTATTGTTTCAACAATTGTTAAATATAGAAACTTGAATAAGTAACTAGTAATGCAGCCAACCCAATTCTTAGCCTTGTATAGACCACATTAAAACTTAATTCTTACTAGCTTATCATTAAAACTCATTTTATTGTTACCTTTTTTCTGTTTCCATCCCAAGTGGTGATTGTAGTTTATTTTATCCTCTGAGAGAATAATTTAATGTGTTACCTTGCTGTAACCCCACCCACAATAGGGATGGTTATGTTACACCCTGTGATACTGAAGATCATAGGCCCAATTCAAAGTCGCATGGTGTAACTCACAGGCATATGTGAGTTGAGCTATGCGGCGCTATGCTGGGGACCCTGCAACCTATTCCAAGACAGGCAGGGTCCCCGGCACCTATGACTCATGACTTGCGGCAGTCACAGGCTTGCGTCATGGGAGTCGTAGCCCACATGTAACTGCCCCCTGGAGCCTCCCACTCCATAACACTGGTGCAATCCCCTGAGGGCCTTGGGGGAGGGGTCTTCAGGTTGGCACAGGTGAATGGGGGGCACAGCAAATAATGGCCTTGGGGGCTTCCCAGAACTTGAGGGTGGAGGGGCAGCACTGTGTTGGGGGGTGCATGGGGAATGGCAGGCTGTCTTCTGTGGTGCTTTGTGGGGCATCTGTCATTTTGCCAGGGCATATGCCCCTTTGACCACCTCCATGCTGGTCTAACCCCGCTGTGCCATACTGGGTCCTGGAATGGCATAGGTGGATTATGGCAGCCACCCTTCTGGAATAGGGCACAGGCATTGCCATAACCCACCCTTGCACCATGCTGCAGCAGGTTGCAGGTATAATGGGTGGAGGAGACCACCTTTGGTGCAACCCTCATCTGACATGGCACAAACTGCCTCCTGGAATCATGACTTGCGGAATGCATGGCACAAGGTGCAATTTATGCCATAAGGTATAGCATAAATCACCTTGTGCCATGCACATGGCCTTTTGGAATCAGGCTCCATGTGTCTGCCCTGCTGTAATCCCAAAATGCAGCTTGTTATGTTTATTCCCTGTGAGGCTAAGATTATAGCCCTGCTGCATTCCCACAGTGCAGCTTGTTATATTACCCCCTGAGAGACTGAGGTTATCATCCTATTTTAATCCCACAATACACCTTATTATTTTACCCTCTGTGAGTTGGGCATTGTTGTCCTGCTGTAATCCCACAGAGCATCTTGGTAAATTAAACCACATGAGACTGAGGTTGAAGCCCCACTGTCATCCCACAATGCAGCCTGTTATGTTACCTATGTGAGACTGAGGTTATAACCCTGCTCTAATCCCACAGTGCTGCTTGTTATATTATCACCTGTGAAACTGAGGTTGAAGCCCTGCTTTAAAACCACAATGCAGTTTGTCATATTATCCCCCTGAGAGACTGATGTTGCAGTCCTGTTGTAATCCTGCAATGCAGCTTGTTATGTAGCCCCAAAAGAATGTGGTAGTGTAATCTCAGTGTGCAGTGTATTTTGTTACCCATTGTGAGACTGAGGTAGAAGCCCTACTGTTATCCCACAATGCAGCTTGTTATGTTATCACCTTTGAGACTGAGGTTGTAGCCCAGTCCTAATCCCACAATGCATCTTTCTATGTTACCCGATGTGAGACTGAGGTGCCTGTGTCTGCACTGCTGTAATCCTACAATGCACCTTGTTTTGTTACCTGATGTGAGACTGAGGTTGTAGCCCTGTCCTAATCCCACAATGCATCTTTCTATGTTACCCCTGCAACACTAAATTTGTAGCCCTGCTGTAATCCCACAATGCACCTTGTTTTGTTACATGATGTGAGACTGAGGTTGTAGCCCTGTCCTAATCCCACAATGCATCTTTCTATGTTACCCCTGCAACACTAAATTTGTAGCCCTGCTGTAATCCCACAATGCACCTTGTTTTGTTACTCGATGTGAGACTAAGGTTGTAGCCCTGTCCTAATCCCACAGTGCATCTTTCTATGTTACCCCTGCAACACTAAATTTGTAGCCTTGCTGTAATCCCACCAAGCATCTTGTCATGTTATCCCCTGCTGTGAGACTGATGTTGTAGCCCCGCTGTAATCCCATAATACAGTTTGTGATATTACCCCCGGGAGACATAGGTTGTTGCTCTGTTTTAATCCCAAAATGTAGCTTGTTATGTTACCACTTGTGAGACCGAGGTGCCTGTGTCTGCACTGCTTGCACTGCTGTAATCCCACAATGCACCTTGTTTTGTTACCCGATGTGAGACTGAGGTTGTAGCCCTGTTCTAATCCCACAATGCATCTTTCTATGTTACCCCTGCAATACTAAATTTGTAGCCCTGCTGTAATCCCACCAGTGAGACTGAAGTTGTAGCCCTGCTGTAATCCCATAATACAGTTTGTGATATTACCCCCAGGAGACAGGTTGTTGCTCTGCTATAATCCCATAATGCAGCTTGTTATGTTACCACTTGTGAGACTGAGGTGCCTGTGTCTGCACTGCTGTAATCCTACAATGCACCTTGTTTTGTTACCCGATGTGAGACTGAGGTTGTAGCCCTGTCCTAATCCCACAATGCATCCTTTTATGTTACCCCTGCAATACTAAATTTGTAGCCCTGCTGTAATCCCACCAAGCATCTTGTCATGTTACCCCCTGCTGTGAGACTGATGTTGTAGCCCCGCTGTAATCCCATAATACAGTTTGTGATATTACCCCCAGGAGACATAGGTTGTTGCTCTGTTATAATCCCAAAATGTAGCTTGTTATGTTACCACTTGTCAGACTGAGGTGTCTGTATCTGCACTGCTGTAATCCCACAATGCACCTTGTTTTGTTACATGATGTGAGACTGAGGTTGTAGCCCAGTCCTAATCCCACAGTGCATCTTTCTATGTTACCCGATGTGAGACTGAGGTGCCTGTGTCTGCACTGCTGTAATCCCACAATGCACCTTGTTTTGTTACATGATGTGAGACTGAGGTTGTAGCCCTGTCCTAATCCCACAATGCATCTTTCTATGTTACCCCTGCAACACTAAATTTGTAGCCCTGCTGTAATCCCACCAAGCATCTTGTCATGTTACCCCCTGCTATGATACTGATGTTGTAGCCCCGCTGTAATCCCATAATACAGTTTGTGATATTACCCCCAGGAGACAGGTTGTAGCCCTACTATAATCCAATAATGTAGCTTGTTATGTTACCACTTCTCAGACTGAGGTGCCTGTGTCAGCACTGCTGTAATCCTACAATGCACCTTGTTTTGTTACATGATGTGAGACTGAGGTTGTAGCCCTGTCCTAATCCCACAATGCATCTTTCTATGTTACCCCTGCAACACTAAATTTGTAGCCCTGCTGTAATCCCACCAAGCATCTTGTCATGTTACCCCCTGCTGTGAGACTGATGTTGTAGCCCCGCTGTAATCCCATAACACAGTTTGTGATATTACCCCCAGGAGACAGGTTGTTGCTCTGCTATAATCCCATAATGCAGCTTGTTATGTTACCACTTGTCAGACTGAGGTGCCTGTGTCTGCACTGCTGTAATCCCACAATGCACCTTGTTTTGTTACCCCATGTGAGACTGAGGTTGAAGCCCTGCTGTAATCCCAGAGAGCATCTTGTTATATTACCCCCTTGAGACAGGTTGTATACCTGCCGTAATCCAAAAGGCATTGTATTATGTTACCCCTTGTGAGACTGCGGTTGTAACTTAGCTTTAATTCTACAGTGCAGCTTTGTCCTCTCTGTACATCTAAGAGGTATGGATGCAAGATGTAGTTATTTAGAAAACATGTGCACACAATATAGTGGAGTAGAAATTGTAGGGACACATGGGTGATGTATTGCGGGTAATGATTGTAAAAACTCCAAATCTAAAAGACAAATTTCAGGGGATAAGGACAATCTAGTTGGTTGTGTTAGGTCAAACATAATACAATGGACACTATAAATATACTTATAAATATAGCCACGTGGCATGTCAATGGTTCTTATTCACCTACAAAAAGGAAAAGTATACAAACCTACGCAAAAGAGAAGAAAATAGATATTCAATTAATTCAAGAAACACATTTATTAGAAAAGGACATTTAAAAGTTTAAAACACAATGAGTAGGTCATCTTTATTTCTCTGAGGGTACCAACAAGAGAAGAGGTATTGTAATCCTTATTAGGAAAAATTTGGATTTCAAACTACTCAAAGAATTTAAAAGTGAAGAAGGTAGATTAATAATGATTAAGGGTAATTTATTGGGTGACAAATGCACATTTGCTTCAGTATAACAACAGCTCAGAAACAAAGTTGTTTCACAAAGTCCTTGGTTGGTTGTAAAGTTTCCCAAACATCTTCTACTTGACCTCTAACACATATTTTTTTGTTGTAGCCACTTACCATAATCCCCTACTTTTGGATCTTCAGGAGCTGTACAGTTGCTCTGATTTACCACTGTGGCAGATTGTTTCTGGCAGCCTTGTAAAGGACCACCCACCCTACCCCTCAACCCACCCACCCCTAGCATCATACTACTGTTATAGGGGTGTTCCAGTGACCTCAGTACACCATGCTTTCTTAACAAACAAAAACCTTTCTTTTCATCCTAGCTTTTTTTTATTCCATCCTCCCTTAACAGGCCAGTGAGCTAAACTGTTGCATTTTCGTCCAACTCAACTCTCAACCAGAATGGATATTGTAAACTGCCACCACTGTAGCACACTTTTCGACAGGGCTTATATTCAAAGAATCAGTCACTGACCAACCTGCTGGACATTCAGAGATCGACATTCTCAGCTCGATGCTGCATGGGCTGAAATTAACTTCCTACAGACCAAGCTCAGCACATGCTCATCCCTGCCACACTACAGCCTTCACTACCCCAAAGGAAAAGTGGTATAGCAGGATGGCAAACAGTAGGTAAACATTTGTCTAACATTGCTAAATGAACCCAAGTGCAAAGAGCAATGATTAATAGTATACACACTACCAACAGATTCATACCACTATAGCATATACCAATCACCAATCAGATTGATAAAACTGAACCTAACCACACAATGGAGACAAATTACACACATCTAATAATGTCACAGGAAAAAAGGCTATCTAATATCCCTTCTAATCCTGAGGGACTCTATGATACACGTTGTAGAGTCTCACCTACAAATGAATCAAACCAGGTTTACAGCTTGATGCCTATCAGGGACATCATCATGGAGGGACAAGGGACACATAGAAAAGGTTGTATGCAACATCGGCACAAACACACACATCCTAGTCCACCTAGGAACTAACAACCTCACCAGTCACTCAGTGGAGAAGACTAAATAAAATCTCATCACACTAGGGGACAGGTTGTCTTCCCTAACGTCCGGATTATCTTTCTCTGAAATTCTGCCTGTCTGGGAGAAGGGGAACAGCAGGCAAAGAGTAAGAGAAAAGGAAATCACAGTGCTAAACATCTGGCTCAAAGACTGGTGCAGGACAACAGGCTGCCATTATGTAGGGGACAGGAAGGACTTCTGGGAATGGAAGTTCTTTAAATATGATGGCCTACACCTTACAAAGGAAAGATCCCATGCACTGGGCCAGAAAGTCAATGTCTTACATAGTTGTTTAAACTAGGAAAATGGGAGAGGGCATTAGCACCCCACACGGCGCATGCAAAAGCTAATGCACCCCCCCATCACTTATCAGTGAATTGATCTTTCATCTGGACAGAGAACCCACTTACATATCACCAGGACAGGATAAAAATCAGACTGTGATAGCAAAATGGTGCAACACTGGAGCCAGTCCACCCTCAGAGAAAGTATCACAAAATATCAGTAGAAGAAAACAGGTGTGGTGTGAATGTGCATCAATGCTCATAGCCTATCCAATAAAATCCCAGACCACACCACTGTAATGACCAATGCTCAACTAGACTGGGTAGTAGTGACAGAGACGTGGTTCAAAGAGAACCACACCTGGAATGTTGCAATCCCAGGCTACATTCTGTTTATAAGGGACCAAGAAAGCAAAAATGGCAGAGGTGTGACAATCTATGTCAAAGATGAAATACAGTAAAGGCCACTGAGATCCAGGGGACTAGCAATAATACTGAGTCCCTATGGGTAACCCTTGGCATCGGAGATAAAACTCCATTATGGGTAGGAATAGTTTACAGACCCCCATTAAAAGAAATAGAAAGAGATAAGGAACTTCTTGAAACAATCTTTACAGTGGCTTACAAAGGTGAGCTACTGCTTGTAGGAGGCTCAGTCTGCTTGATGTGAACTGGGTCTCCTACACAGCCACATCAGAAAAGAGCAAGGCATTCCTCATTGCTCTGCAAGAGGAGGGGCTAACAAAGCAAGTAGATTCAGCAACAAGGGAAGATGCAAGCTTAGACATTGTGCAAACAAACAGCACGAGGATATCTGATTTTAAAGTGGGAATCAAATTGAGCTCCAGTAATCACAGATCAATATGGTTCGCAGTCAACAGACAAGAAGTTACCAGTCACACTAGGCTGAAAATCCTCAACTTCAAAAATGCAAACTTCAAAAGAGGAAGTCCTCTTTTTCAAGTCTGTATGAAAACATAAAAGATGGAGATGTCCATGAGAGATGGACAGCATTGAAGACATCATTAAACATTGTCACAGCAAAATACTCAAAGGTAATCAGTAAAACCAAAAGAAGGAGAAAAGCTCTCTGGTTTACGAAAGAAGTGGCACTGAAAATAAAAGAAAAGAGAAAAAGCCTTCAGACAGTATAAAGAAACAAAGAAAGACTGTGATAGGGAAGAATATTGGACCAAGCTCAAAGAGGCCGGGAAGGCAATCAGGGTAGCCAAAGCACAAACTGTTGAAAAAATTGCTGCAGAAATGATAAGGGGCAACAAAATCTTCTATAGGTATATCCAGGAAAAAATAAGACTGGAGGCGGATAGTCAGACTAAGAAACAAGGAAGGACAGCAGGTGGAGGATGATGTAAAGAAAGCAGAGTTATTAAATGAATACTTCTGCTCCGTTTTTACAAGAGAACAGAATGGTAATGGTCCAACACTAACTACCGGTCTTCACACCTAGGAAGCAGATGCAAGCCCCTTTACAGAAGAGAGGGTCCTAGAAGAATTAAATAAATTGAAGATAAACAAAGCTATGGGACCAGATGGAATTCATCCTCAATTATTGAAAGCACTTAGGCAGGAACTCAACGCTCCATTGGCTGAACTCTTTAATAAATCATTGGAAAGTGGACAGGTACCAAAGGACTGGAAAAAGGCACTGTGGTGCCCCTACACAAGAGTGGAAACAAGGAAGAGGCAAGAAACTACTCAGCCTCACCTCAATTGTGGGAAAAATTATGGAATTGTTACTAAAGGAAAGGATAGTGGCATACCTGAAAACCAGTGAGAGGCTAGACCCTAAGCAGCATGACTTCACAAGTAGTAGGTCATGTCAGACAAATGTGATAGAATTCTTTGACTGCATGGCAAACATTGTAGACCAAGGTGGGCAGTTAATGTTGTATATCTAGACTTTAGTAAAGTCTTTGATTCCATCTTCCACAGGAGACGTATTAACAAACTGGAAAATGCAGGTGTAGGAGAGAAAATTGTTAACTGGGTGAGAAACTGGCTTCAGAGGAGGACCCAGAATGTTGTAGTGAATGGCACTCTGTCGAAAGAGGGGATGGTGACCCGTTGGGTTCCACAAGGTTCGGTGCTTGGACCAATCCTCTTAAACATATTCATCAGCAACATCACAGATGGATTGGAAGGGAAAGCCTGTCTGCAGATGACGCCAAGCTCGGCAACAGGGTGGACATACAACAATGATATTAGACCTTACAAAACTGGAAGAATGGTCCAGAACTTGGCTGTTGAAGTTCAAGGCCAAGGAGTGTACGGTCATGCACCTAGGAAAAAGAAACCCAGGAAAAAATTACTATCTAGGGGAGAACGATTAGCCATTGTGAACCTAGAACGGAACCTAGAGGTCATGGTATCCAAACATATAAAGGTAAGGAAACAATGTGAGAAGGTGGCAAAGAAAGCCAGTAACATCCTCAGCCGCATCGGAAAAGGGATCACAAGCAGAAAGTGCAAAGTGATAATTCCACTTTACAGATTCTCGGTGAGGCCACACCTGGAATACTGTGTTCAGTTCTGGAGGCCCCACCTTAAAAAGGATATAGACCATCTAGAAACTGTGCAAAGAAGAGCTACAAAGATGGTTCAGGGCCTCCACCATGAAGCCTATGAGACAAGACTTAAAATGAATTAAACATGTACTTCCTGGAACAGAGGCAAAACACTGGAGACATGACAGAAACCTTTAAATACCTAAAGGGTATCAACTCAGCACAGAATCAAAACTTCTTCCAAGAAAATAAGGAGGCATGTACTAGAGGCCACAACAGATGTCTAATGGGAGGGAGATTTAAGAGCAACATTGGAAAGTTTTTCCTTGCCAAAAGGGTGGTGGAGCCATTAAAAAGGCTGCTGCAGGAAGTCATGGATGCCAAGACTGTTAAGGAGTTCAAAATATCTTGGGAGAGACATAGCAGAGTATTGAATTAAGGGAATGTACTTGGGGGAGTAGGTGAAAAAACAGGCAGACTAGATGGAGCATGCCATCCCCATCTGCCATCATGTCCCTATGTATACGCTCCATGCTTTCCATACTATCTTAAACAGTGGACTAATGGAATTAGGGGTGATCCTGTGCTCATAGCTGGGGACTTTTATGCATATGCAAATTTATTAGAAACATGGAAATTGACAGCAGATAAAGACTGCTAGGCCCACCCAGTCTGCCTTTTCCCTACCTGCTGCAAAAACCACAGACCCTACTTGATTTCCGGCTTCATTCCCTTTCCTATCACTAAGGTTCCCCTGTGCCTATCCCATGCATTTTTGAATTCCCCCTACTGAGGTAGCCCCCACCACCTCCGCTGGGAGAGTGTTCCATGTATCCACCACCCTTTCTGTGAAGAAATAAAGTCTAGGCAAGTAGCCATATATTTTGATTGTACAACTTGAATGCCCTTCATCTTGGCTTAGATTGTTGAAACTAAATGGCAAGAGGCAGCACCATTTTTATTGAGCCCCTTAAAAGGCCTGTTCTGCCAAAACCTGGAACTGAAACAGGGACCTTTAGATCTTTAGTCTAACGCTCTCCCAGCTGAGCTATTTTGGCTCTCTAAATGTTATTAGATGTATCTTCTCCAATGAGAATGGAAGATAAAAGGAAATCAAATATGTAAAATTTCTTTATGAAAGAAAACTATCTGGTAGAGGTACAGAGAGGTGAAAACCTGTAGAAGAAAGAATATACCAATTGTTCTTGGCCAACTAGGACTTATTCAAGAATTTATTACATTATTTATGATAAAATGTTTAAAAAGAAAGGATAGACTTTCAAGTTTCACCTGCAACTGTCTCAGATCATTCACTAGTTCAAAGTACTTTTATACCCACAAAAGATAAAATAAAAACAAGATACTGGACTTTCAATAATATTTTATTAAGTGATCAGGGGACAGATTTTAAAATGATCATGGCATGGGGCAGGGGGCTTGCATCAAGGAGAAATGGCACCAAGTGCTCTTTGTGTTGCACCTTGCACCAGTCCTGATTTTCTTAGGCAGCCTGTGCAACACGGGGGCCACCTGTACCAACTGAGGTTGTACCATTTCATTTCATTTTATTTTTTATCCTTGTGAGTCTGACGAGCATAACTGCCTGCTTTCACAGATAACACGCATTACATAAAACATTACAATTACAAGACCATACAAACTTCAAACAATAGCAAAACAATACAAAGGTCAAAAATTTAACAGTTTAAGATCGACTTGTGCAATCCTGAGAAAGCTTTAGGTACTTTTTCAATTTTGTTTTAAAAAACATTAATGTATTGCAATCTACCACAACCTGAAGAAGTTAATTAAAAAAGTGTGGACCCCTGTATAATAAGCGTTGATCTAGAGCTTTCTTAAAGGGAGGTAAACCAAATGTAAACAATGACTGGGATCTAGTAGCTTTAAGATGTAGGTATTTAGGAAAAAGTACACTTATTGATTCAGGCAAAAAACAAGCACTGATTTTAAACAGAAGAGCACTCATTTTAAAGTATAGCCTATTAATAAGGGAAAGACAGTTAGTATACTTTAGTAGAATACAGTGATGTATTCTAGCAGATGCACTAACCATAAATCTCAGAACAGAGTTGTACGTAACACTCAGTCTATCTAAGGAATTACAATGCGTAGCTCAGTATACTGTAACAATCTATCTAAGGAATTACAGTTCATAGCTGAGTATACTGTAACAATCTATCTAAGGAATTACAGTTCATAGCTGAGTATCCTGTGAGTCTGTAGTTCAGGACACTAAATGAAAAACTGTAGGTCAGGAGCTTTCTTGACTCAATGGTCAGGAAAGGCTTTATTCTGTATAGACACCCAAGTCTTTGATGATTTTTTTTTATAATGTATAATACATGGGGTTCAAAAGTAAGTTTTGTATCAAGTACCAGACCCAAATATTTAAATGTATCTACCAATTCTAATGAATTAGAGATAAGCCAGTTCTGAAAAGAATCAAAATGAATCTGAATTTTGTGAAGGCTATCACTGGATATTTGACCAGATTCATAAATAATGGCATCATCTTCATACATAGTGATGGAACTCGTAGTACGTGAAGACAAAGCAGTGTTCATGTATAAAGGGAAAATAAGCAGCCCAGGATGGAACTCTGGGGAACACCACAGTTACTTGACTTAGGGGAAGAATAATAACCATCACTACTGGTTACATGCATCCTGTATGTGAGATAATAGGAAAACCGTTTTATAGCCCCAGAAAAAAACTGCAACCTATCCAAAATATTGGGAGCAGATTATGCTCTACAAGGTCAAAAGCCTTGGTGAGGTCCACAAAGAGGCCTGCAACAGAATGACCATCCTTGTGATGGTCACAGTAGTGTGCCATGGCAGAAGAAGGCTTGCGCTATGGTGGAGCTGCCATATCCCCTACTCTGGGAGTTTGCGGGCCCCGCATTGGTGCCTGGATCCTGCTGTTAGATCAGCCCAGAACTGGCCTAACCTGCTGTGTGCCACTGTTGAAGCCTTCACTGGGTGGAAGCGATGACCCTTTGCCCCCCCCTGGAGAAGGCATCCGTACAGCTCCCAAAGCCTGCCAGACCACCACTGGAGTGGCTGGTGGTATATGCAAGCACGAGCTTGCTCCATCCTGTGATGGTGCTGCTGCATCAGTCCATCCACATGAACCTGCACTGACAGTGTAGTTGCCCCATCATGTCAAGTTGCCACCCCTTTCCCCCTAGCCTGACCCATCCCACTCACCCCCGTGAGCCAGGGCATATCTGGAATGACCCACCCACAACCAGTGTGACTTGCCAGCAGGTTGCACTCACTGGCTGCTGCAAGCCCTTCCCATAGTTGTAGCATTCCTCTTCCATGTACCATTTCTGCGGCACAGCCAGTAGCTTGCTGAAAACATGGGGACTTCACTGCTGGGACCCCCAGTTTCTAAAATCCAGCACAGGGTCCCTGGTGCACACCAAGGTTTCTGCAGCTGGGAGGTTGGCACAAATTGTGATGATCTGTGGGGCTTTCTAAAATTGAACCCCAGGTGTTTTGTGAAAAAAATAAGAGAATACATCCATTTATTTTGATATTATAGGGCACAGTCATGTCCCTATAGTTGGGGTTGTGCAGTCTGTTTAATGTTAAGACTCAAATTTTGCAAGTTAATAACTTTGCAACTGATCGATGGATTTTCACAACATTTGGTATGCACTGTCCTGTGGAGCAGAACTCTTGACATGTCAAGTTATGTCCCAGTTGGATGAGCAGATTCTGAGATCTGGATAGTGAGGAAAAGTTAAAAGTCACCACTTTTTGCAGTTATTTCTTCACTGCCTTGTGCCCAGACAGTGTGGAATTTTGGTGAGATTTTTTTATGGCAGAAAGAACTTGGGTAACAGAACTGCCAGTGTTTGTGAGGTGCAAAATATTAATCGTTTGCAAAGTTAATCAGTTTTTAAGTTCCCATTATTTCCTAGGGGATGTTCATGTTTCAGGATAGAGGTAAAAAGTTTGACTAAGGAATTGCTGGCTCACAAAATGATTCATTCTCATCAGATCTATTCCTTTTTAGTAAGGAAAAAATCCTTTTTCATGAAGAAAATTCCTTTTTCTGTGAGCCACCATCTTGTTGTTTTCTTCCACCAACTACTAAAGGTGGAAAATACATAAAACTACTGAGATTTTTAAAAACAAACATCAAAACATAGCTAAACGGGACCCATTCAACTAGATTCTGATGTTTGTTTTTGAGAATTGTGCCCACAAGTGCCTTTTCTGAGCACCCAAAATTCTGGGTGCACAGCTTAGTGAGAGGAGCACTTCTGTGGTGTTCTATGTATGACAACACTGGACATTTCTTGACTTCTGCAGCCACAGCTGAAGTCCTGCTGCCAGTTTCAGTGTTTGCTGTGAGGCACATTTTCCCTGATGTCTAAAGGCACCCCTCATCCGCTGATCACAGTACATGTCTCATGTCACTGTATATACATTGTTTGTGGTTTGACACTTACAGTATGGTTCATGACAAAATAGTAACATATCTATAACCAGTTCAGAAGATACTGGTTTTCTGCTATCTGATTTGTTATACATGCAGGGCTATTCTGAGAGTGTTAGCTATGTCTCCATCACAAAGTTGATGAATGACATATATCCTGTTTGACTATTTGTTTGTTTGAAATTTGCGTTATACAGATGACCACTAGGCCCATGAGGAATACACAAGTGGGTGTCCCTTGGTATGGCAAGAGTTGACCGTTAAGACACAACAGCTCACTTTTGTGGATGACCTTTAGCATGACTGGAGATTACCCCATAAGAATCATTATCTCTTTTTTGTGGATGTCCCATGATAAGTGTCTAGTGGCACTCCTCACTCCCTGATCACAGTCCCCATATTATCCTTAGTGTCTAGTGGCACCCCTACCCTCTGATCACTGTCCCCTAGTTCCTTGTCATTTTTTTTATGTTTTCCAACACTGGGATGCCCACCCCCAGTGTTGGATGCCCCCCCACCCCTTGTTTTGTATATATACTGCCAACATCAGGGGCCCAATCCCATGTTGGCATTATAAACCCCCACAGCAGTGTGGCATACTGGGGGACCCACCCCCAGTGTCCAGAAATATTTATTTAGTAAACCTGTAAAAAGAAAGCAGTTTACCAACATCTTTTTTTAAAACCTGAAAAAAGAAAATGGACCCTCCTTGTCCCCGTTGTCACTCTCTCCCATCCCGACCCTCCAACTGAGCACCCAACACCCCACACCCCTCCTTACCTTATACTTACCATCAGAGGTTGAACAGTGTCATCTTCTGTGGACAGAGACACATCTACACTTTTCAAAGTCAAACTGTGAGCTGAGGAATCGAGGTAGGTGCTGTATAATGTATTTCAGTGTTGTTCATAACTTTGCTATTTTGGGGAATTTGTTCACCAAATTTTCAACATGGCCTTTTTGGATCCCACCTCATGAGCACTGCAGCTGTCATTTCATTAATAGGGCCTAGAATAACTGAATAATAACATTTCACCACCAATGTTCATGAGGTGGGGTCCCAAAAAGGCCATGTTGAAAATTTGGTGACAAAATTTCTAAGAATGGCATAGTTACAGATATTCATTGACATTTTTCTACTCACATGAATAACTTTGGTGATTTTCAATATTTTGAGTACAAATTTTAAACATAGCCATTTTTTTTCACACCACTTCATGAATAGTATTTGGTATACACTGTCCTGTGGAGCAGAACTCTTGACATGTCAAGTTTTGTCCCAGTTGGATGAGCAAATTCTGAGATCTGGATAGTGTAGTGTAGGGAAATGGGCAGACTAGGTGGGCCAAGCAGTCCTTATCTGCCGTCAAAGTCTATGTTTCTATGTAGTACAGCTGTCATTTTTCACATCCTGTCTGAAACATGTTTTCACACCTGTGGGACAGAATGGCATTTTGGCATGGATCTGAACATTTTCACCTATGGGATTTATGAGGTGGGGTCATAAGAAGACTATGTTGAAAATTTGGGGTCAAATCAGAAAAAATGCCAAAGTTATGACTGTTTATTGTAGTTTTGCTACACACACTCATGATTTCAGATATGTTAAATATTTGTACCCCAGGGCCCAGATATTCAAAAGAGTTGTACTCGATGCAACAGTGTTGCGCCATGCGCAACCCACTGATGTGCCCCAGTATGATATTCAAAAGGGAAAAGTGCGCGGCACAAATCTCGATGTGCCGGAGCACATCAGTAATGTATGTAGGCTCAGGTAGGGGGGTGTTCCCATGCATACTCTGCACAGCCCAGTATTCAGCCCAGGATGTGCAGAGCCATGCATGCGCAACCCCTACCTGCGCCCACACAAAGCTGATCCAAAAAAAAAGGAACGATGGATGGCCACCCACAGGTGAGCTACCACATTGCAGGGTGCAACATGGCAGCTGCCACCTGTGGGTGGCCACCCAAGCTCCGGCTGCACCTCCGTGGTGGCACCCAACCCCCCCATGCCTCATCGCGGGCTGGGTAAATAAAAGATAAATCCTATATCCTGGTGGTTCAGTGGACTGCTGCCCACCTGATCGCGGGCTAAAGTAAAAAATATATCAATCCTATATCCCTGGTGGTCCAATGGACCACTGCCCACCCGATCATGGGCTTCAGTAAACAATAGATCAATCCTATATCCCTGGTGGTCCAATGGACCTCTTTCTGCCCAATCATGGGTTTAAGTTTAAGAATGAGATAATCCATATCCCTGGTGGTCCACTGGATCCCTTCCCCACCTGCCCACTGATCCCCATTGCCCCACTCCCCCCCCGGTCAGCAGTGGGTGGCAGCACCCCACCCGCATGCCATCCCACCGCCTGCTGACTGACACCGTAGGGAGGGCTGTACGCCCATTGGTCCACAGTGTGGGTCATGTGGGGAGCTCTGTACCCTATACCCCCTGTTGCAGGTGCTGCACCTCCCCCGGACCCTCCACTAAAGATTGTCAACTCCGGGGGGGGGTTCAAATTGGGGAGCGCACAAAGTGTTTAAAAAAATAAAATGTCTGGGACTGGAAATCAAACCCAGTCCCAGACGCAATGCTTGGGTTTCTGCTGCTGTGGCTCTGTCCAGTGAGCTACAGCAGCTCCTTGGCAGAACAGACTCCCAACAGAAGTCTTATCCTCTGCCTGGGAATGTGTGAATGGTGCAATACTGTCTATAGCAGTATACGCGGTATTGCAACATTTGCTGTCCTAGACAGCGCTATTTTGAGTTAGCTGTAATATTGTACGCTATTAAGCGTATGACATTATGACCTGGTACATTAAAAAAGCATCAGAGCACAGGTCCTATATCCTGCACGACTGAAGATTTTTTAAGGGGAAAGCTTCCAGATGTATGAAAATATATCAGTGGCTGCACCAACCAACAAAAAATGGAACACTGAATGCCCAGACATGTTCCTCGATGAACTGGAGACAGAGCTGAAACAAGTGGCCTGGAAGGTAGCAGGTCATGGGAGAAAGCCCCAATGCCCAGATGAGGATCTGCTGAGAAATCTAGCAGCAGACATAAGAAGCATGCTGCAGAGGAATAAAATAGAGAAATCAGTTGAAAATTGCACTGGGACACTTTCCTCAGGCCGCTGAAGGAACTTGACAGGTAGTGAGTCAATTTCACTGTAATTTACAAGGCCATAAGCAGCCTGTCAGCATTGCTTGGGAACTTGGTAGGTAAGGACAAAAGGGGGCCATAACCCATCGGGATTGTCCCCAACATTTGTGGGCCATTAGATCTAAAATAAGTTTAAGTGAGAAGCCACGAGTCTATGTGTCTCAAACATGTTTAAATTGTTACAGTCAACTAGCTCTTGAGGGATGTTATTCCATAGTTTAGGGGCTCTAGTAGTGTAAAAGTACAGTGTTTTATTAGCGTTTGCTTTTTCTGTGTTAAGCTGTCTGTTGTGTAACCTTGATACTATTTTTCTTTGGGCATAAGAAATGCCACATTATTGCATCAAAGTGGGGGACTGAAGGATTTTGTATAGTAACAGGAGGTCACCTCTATCTCGTCTGGATTTATATGAGTATTGCTCTGTTTTCTTTAACCTATTGTCATAAGTAGTGTGTGATAGGTGTGGCACCATCCTTCTTGCCCTATGTTGAATTTGCTCAATCTTGTTAATGTATTTTGCCAGGTATGGGCTCCAAAAGGGCGAGCCATAATCTGAGTATGGTCTAAAATGGGACCTACAAAGGGAGATAATACATTCTTCAGTTTTGGAGACAAAGGTGTGATTTATACATCTGATCAGTGCATTAAAAAGATTTGCCACTTTATTACCATGGTAAGAAAAGGAAAGTTTATTATTTACAGTAATACCCAGCTCTTTCTCTTCAGTGGAATCCTTTAAGATAATATTGTTTAAGGTATATGACTGTTTGGGGTTATTTTTTCCTAAGTGAAGTACTGCACATTTTTGGGTATTGAAAGACATCACATTTTCTTGTGCCCAGCTTTCTATAGTGGCAAGGTCAGTTTGTAAAGTGCTCAGATTAGTTGGACAGTCAGCTTTACCCCCCAATTTGATGATGTCTGCAAATTTGGATAGAATATTATTTGGGCTGATTGTCATGTCACTTATAAAGATATTAAACAGTGTGGGCTCCAACACTGAGCCCTGTGGAACCCCACTGGTGACCTCCCCAATTACAGATAGTATTCCATTTATTTTCACCCTCTGTGTCCTTCTCCTGAGCCAACCATTGACCCAATTAATTATAGTGGTAGAGAACCCCAGCTTTGAAAGTTTATTTAGCAGTATGATGTGTGATACCTTGTCAAACACTTTACTGTAATCTAAAAGAATAATGTCCATGGGGGCATTGTAGTCTGGCCCTATACTAATAGAGTAATAAAAAGAGATAAGATTTGTTGTGCATGAGTGGCCTTGTTTAAATCCATGCTGGGCTGCTGTTTGTAAGCTCTCTATTCAGAGAGCAAAAACATTCTTTTTTCTGTAAATATCTGCTGCAAGAGAGCTACAGGAGAGCTTGATTTATTTTTCTGACCTTTGTGACTGTATTACAGCCTAAGTCTATCGCTGTTTATCGCGCTTTTGTACTTAATCTCTTTTCACCTGAAAACTTAGTGTTTTTTAACCATAAGTCTTCTGCGGTCACTGTTTATTTGTTGATTCACCATTGCAGCGTTTTCTTTTACTATCTGTCTGAGTGTGGATCGGGGTTAGTATGCCGTTTGTCTCTCAGACTGTTTGAAAATTGCAAGTTGCCTATAAACCATTTTCTTTCAAGGAACTTAAGCTGACTTGGACTTGCTGAATTCATTGAGAAGTCCACATTGTGTGGGTGTGCCTGAACTTGGGGGAACAGTGATTGTGGCTGTCCAGGTCGGATGGTGGAGCAGACTGGCTGTGGCTGTTCTGAGGAGTGGACTGCCTTGAGACCTGGAGCTGCTGGCTACTGCCTTGGGTATTCTCCCAGCCTTCTAGTCGGTGGAGCATTGGTCCTTCGGTACCTAGGAAGTTCTTACCGGAGGTGAAAGAAGGGGTGTGATTCCACAAGCTGTGGCTGTGAGGGGTCTCGGCCCTGGCTGCTATCCTTGGGGGGACCAGAAGAGACTGATCGGAGGATCGCTCGTTCTGGTCTAGCCCATGGTACCTTTGGCTCATCTGGCTAGGCTGGGTGTTCCGTGGTTACCTAAAGAGGGGGTGGTAGTGGGGTCTGGGTTCCCTTCATGGGTCTGTGCTGGGCAACACCCATCGAGCTCACTGATTTAGCTCCATCTTTGTGCTGTGAATACCAGGGAATTAAGAATCAGCAAGTATCCTTCTCCTTGGATTATCGTGACTGGATTTTAGGAGGAACTGGATTCTATAAAACTGCAAGTACTTTGATTAGCTCCTGAAACTGCACGTTTTTGATAATTTTGCTGAGGGGAGGGCTCTATGCTCTGTGCTTATGGCCTGTGGATATCTTTGGCTTACTTTTAGTTTGTTTTTATTTATGGACTTGTATTTAGTCTGTACACCGTACTGAGTAATATCTTTGATTTGTTACTGAATTTTGGGACTACTTGAAGGAAAGTGTGGGTGGTGAGAGAGCCTCGCTAACCTTAAAGTCCTGGATTCTGGACAAAAATTTAACCTTTTGGCAGAGAGAGTGCCAATTGTTTCAAATGGATTGCTAATACTGTGTATGCTTCTCTCCTATTTGCTGTGGGAGGACTTTTAAGAGGAAATTTGCTTATGTTTTAGTTGTTTTCATTTCTTCCCATCCTCAATACAGTGAAAGAGTCTTGCGGGGGGGAGTTAAATTGGTTTTGTTTAGTTGTTACTATCATAGTTATTTTTAATTTAGATTGTGTTAAACTAGTAGTTTAGTAACTTTAGTTATTTAGTTGGATTTAATTGTATAAAGGATTGATTGTTAAGCATATATTATTTTGTTTTTAAAATTGTTTAAATCTGAGGATTTGTAATTTATGAGATGTGCCTACCTGTTACCCCCCCAGTCATGCGCTACTCAGCCTCTGCTCTCCACTCCCTCCACCCTTTTCATACCCCCCTCTGGTTTTTCCCATCTACGAAAGCTGTCAGGCTCTAGGCATTGCCCGTAGGAGGGGGGAAGGGAGGGGGTGGGAGGCTAACAGTGGAGGTGAGTGGAGCACCCCCATTAGGGTGATTAGGCCAAGGAGATGCCCTGGGGTGAAGTGGAGCTTGGAGTGTGGACCACTTTGTTTGGTCCCCATACCCAAGGGCACCATCATTAGTGATGGGCAGGTAGTTGGGGCAGCACAGGAGTTTTGTCCAACCCAGGTGATGTTGTGCAATACCAGATCTGTCCAGAACAAGACTGCTGTGATTTCAGATCTTGTTGGTTTGACAGATCTGGCTTGCATTACCAAGACCTGGCTGGATAATTATGTGGGACCAATACTGGAGGCTGCAATTCCAGCCGGGAATATGGTGATACATCACCGAGGTTGGCCCGCGGGGGGGGGGTTGTGGTCTGTTTTAAGACTGAATTGGCTCTCATTAGTGTTCCAGTTGAAGAGACCATCTCTTTTGAATGTGCTGTTGTAGCAGGTGTGGGCCATTGAATTGCTCTCATCTACCGTCCACCAAGAGATGAGAAGCAATTCCTTAAGGAAGTAGCAGACTTTGCTGTCAACTTGGCTTTTGAGTCTCCCAAGCTGATGGTTCTGGGTGACTTTAATGCATGGGTCGACAACGAACTCTCACAATTTGGACCACACTTTTTCCAGTTAATGGATTCACTGGGCCTAACACAGGTGGTTACCACTGCTACACATAAAGGTGGCCATTCTCTTGACTTGGTCTTCCTCCTGGGGATCAAGGCCTCTGACGTGGGGGTAGAACCAGTCAGCTGGTCAGATCGCTACACTGTGAGATTCAATTTTGGCACTCCACCTTGTAGGCCGTCCCCTGTGAAGATGCTCAAGTACTGCCCTTTGCCTAATATTTCTTCCAATGACCTTGCTGTGGTTCATGACCTATCACAATTTCCTGTGCATTGCAATGATCCAGAGGCATTGGTTGTGGCTTATAATACTGCCATTACCTCTGCCCTGGATTCTATTGCTCCAGTTCATGTGCGTCCTCTCTCCCTTTGACCTCGGGCCCCATGGTTTGATGGGGCCTTGATGGAGTTGCGGCGATTTGGACGCAGGTTAGAACGTTGTTGGAGGAAATCTGGCCTAGATGCCGATCACCTTAGACTGTTAGAACATTATCAATTCTATCAGTCAGAAATCTCTCATAAGAAGATGGAGTTCCTGTCCGGAGAAATTTCTGCCGCTCAGAACCGACCAGCTCAGCTGCTCAGAACTGTGGACAGATTGTGCAACCCAACCTGTCTACAGCTCCATAGAGCGTTTTCACAATTACAGTGTGATGAGATTGCTCGGTTCTTTGCTGATAAGGTGGCTGACATTAGGTCAGAGATCTGTTTGACATGTTCTATGTGGGTTGCTAGTGGCCAGTATTGGGTCACCGCCCCTTCATTTTCCTGGAGTACCTTTGACCACCCGGAAATCGTGGTTGTTATAAGGATTGTCCAAAGGCTGTGTCCTACCTGCTGTGGTTTCGATCCAGGCCCTACTTCCCTAATTTTGGGGTGTGGGGAGTCCATTCTATTGGTTCTAGCACAGATAGTCTGGTGTTCCCTTGACTCGGGTGAATATCCCTGTTCCTTGAAAGGCAGTGGTGACACCCTTGTTGAAGAAAGCATCTTTGGACCCAGACTGTCTTGCCAACTACAAACCTATCTCGAACCTTCCCTTTGTAGGGAAGGTGATCAAGAAGGTGGTGTCGGCCCAGTTGGAAAACCATTTGACCATCCCTAGCATCTATGAACCTCTCCAATCAGGTTTTCAAAAGAGGCACAGTACCGAGACTGCGCTGGTTCAGGTGCTCAATGATCTCCTGATGGCGAGAGACCAGAGAAAATGGTCCATCTTGGTACTATTAGATCTGTCATCAGCATTTGACACCATTGACCATGGGGTCCTACTTGAGCATCTGAGATGTATTTGTGGGCTCTCTGGGATTGTTCTCAGATGGTTCACTTCATACCTCACCAGAAGAACTCAGAGGGTGGTGTCAGGATTTTTTTCCTCTGATCCCATCTCCCTATTTTGTGGGGTTCCTCAAGGCTCTATATTGTCCCTCATGTTGTTTGCGGTGTACATGCTTCCCCTCAGAGACATTGTGAGATGGTATGGGCTGAGGTTCCACTGTTATACAGATGATACCCAGCTATACCTGTACTTTGCACCTGACCAGGAAGGAGCTATCTTGGTATTTAACAGCTGCCTAAATGAAATCCAGGATTGGATGAGGTCCAGTTGGCTGAAGTTGAACTCTGGTAAGACAGAGGTATTGGTATTGGATCCGGATCGCCGGATGGGGGACCTATGGCCAGCACCCCATCTGGATTGTTTTTTGTGGATGTTGAGCATTGGGTCTCTGAACGGATGTGAGATCTGGGGGATGATATTAGATATGGGGCTGACTCTTCGATGCCAGGTGTCACCGGTGGTAAAGTAATCTTTTTATCATCTAAGAAACATCTCCAGAATCAAGCACCTCATTCCGTCTGGTGATCTGCCAACTTTGATCCATGTTTTTGTGACCTCATGCCTGGGCTACTGCAACTCGCTCTACCTTGGGCTTCCAGGGGTTTATATCCACCACTTGCAGCTGGTGCAGAACTCTGCAGCCAGAGTATTGATGGATACCCCTAGATCTTCCCATATTACTCCGGTGCTGCTGGAACTGCACTGGCTGCCAGTCCAGTGGCGGATCACCTTCAAAGTCGGACTACTGACTTTTAAAGCCCTGCATGATCTGAGCCCTGATTATCTGAAAGAACTCCTGATTCCTTACTGCCCAGTGAGATCACTCCGCTCAGCCAATGAGGGGTTGCTAGAGATTCCAAGGGCGATGTCAAAATCTGCTAGGGCCCTGGCTTCTATGTTTGCAGCCCCTTCCTTTTGGAGTTCTCTACCCTGTCGGACTAGGGAGTGTACAACCGTGGGGAGTTTTAAACAGGCTCTTAAATCCTTTTTGTGGGAAAAGGCATATGGTTTTACTGTTCATTAATTCATTTTGTGTGTTTTTTTAATATTACTCCTGTATCTCTGTTTCCGTATTTTGTATTTTTATTTTATTTTATTGGAATGCGCCTTGATACTTGAAAGGCACAATATAAATAAAAATATTATTATTATTTATATATTTAAGGATTTTGATCCTGTTTCGATCAGAGTTTTAATCATTTTCTCCATAAATTTGCAGGGGATTGAGGTAAGGCTAATGGGGTGGTAGTTTTCTATTTTTGAGTGATTGCCTTTCTTAAAAATTGGTGTAACAGTTGCTGTAAGCCAGTCAGAGGGGACAGTAGATTCCTAAGGGATTTATTAAAAATGATGGTTAACGGAAGGACTAATGCATCAGAAGTTGCCATTAAACATTTTGGATGTAATTTATCAGGTCCTGGGCTAGTGGTTTTGTTTAGTGTGCTGAGTACTTTTACAGTGTCAGCAATGGTGATTATATAATCTGTATGAGTACTATCAAAGTCCATAGGATTTTTTGATACATCTCTCGAGTAGACCGAGCAAAAATAGTTATTGAAGGTGTTGGCAGTATCTTTATCAGAAGTAAGTGATCAGCTGTTAATTATTATTGGGCCTATTGATCTGTTGTTCCCTTTATTTTCTTTCAGGTATGAAAATAAGGACATGTGGCAGTCTTTTGAGTGGGCTATATTGAATTCCAAGTTTCTTTTAGCCAGTAGGATTGATTTTTTTTTTATTCTTTGACTGCCTCCCTATATAAGTGTAAGGTCTCATCTTTTTCTATAGTGGAACATGTTTTTAAATGAAGGAAACATTTTCTTTTTCGTGAAATTTGTTTTTTTATAGCTTTGTTGAACCATTGGGGGATTTTCCCTTTCTTACTGTATTTAACCTTTGTGGGAATACACAAGTCTTCCAGATTTAGTATTTGTGTTTTTAGATAGTTCCAGGCTTCTTCGAGATTGAGTAGGGGTAGTATAATTTTCCATGGGGTGTTTTTAAGATGATTATTTATTGCAGCGAAGTTACCTTTTTCATATTGTTTAAGTTGTAACTGATTGCTAGATGGTTGGTAGTTATGTATCATTTGAAAGTAAATGGAGATGTGGTTGCTATTTCCCAATGGGTCTTGAATGGTGATTTTGGTGATGTTATGTTCCATATTAGTTAAAATGAGGTCTAGTGTATTGAGGCCTCTGGTGGGTTCCTTTATAAGCTGTTCAAGGCCAAGATCAATGATGGTGGATGTCAGTTTTCTCATGTTGTGTGCTGCCAGTCAATAAATCCCAATTTATTGTGGACATGTTGAAATCACCCAAGATGAGGACATTACCTTTGTTAGCTAAATGTGTAATATCATTCACTAATGAGATAGTGTATTCTAAGTCAGCAGAGGGTGATAGGTAACAGGTGCCTATGAGAATTTAGGGGATGCCTTTAAGTTGTATGTTGTCCCAAATACTTTCAGTCTGGGTGGAATAAAGGACTTCAAATGAGGGGACCTTTTTTTAATTTTTAAAGCAACAGAACAATATTAGCACATTCATTGCTGTAAAGAAATAGCAGGACTAAGCTAACCGATGCAATGTTGATATCATTTCTATATGTCATTCACAAAGGTTGAAAGGTATCAGAACGGTTTTTGAAGGGAGGGTTAAGAGCAGAGGACCTAGATGTGATGCAGTAGGATTCTAGTTTACTAGTTTTGATTGCCACTATCAGGTCAGAGATCCATTCAGCACACTGCAGTGGACCTTGTGGTGATGGAAAAGAGGTCACAAGCACCCAGTCTGTCTGGTTCGACTTCAACCAGTTGGTGATTGTGGACATTGTGCTGATCATCCAGGGACTTCATCCCACCTACTGTAGTTTGGAGCCGGGCTCAACATGCCTCCTCATGGGGTGTGTTGAAGTCATCAGACTGGGGTCTTTTCAGACCCTCTAAAGGAGGTAGTAGTAGTAGCACTCTTGAAGAAATCTTCTCTGGACCCAGATTGCTTAGCTAACTAAAGATCTGTCTCTAACCTATCTTTTTAGGCAAGGGTATTGAGAAGGTGGTGGCCATACAACTAGATGATCAATTAACAACGCACAATGTCTACGATCCTCTCCAATCCAGTTTCAGGAAGAGGCATAGCACCAAGACTGCCCTTGATTGGGAACTAAATGATCTCCTGATGGTGAGAGATTCTTAGTTCTCCTCGATATCTCTGTGGCATTTGACACTGTGGATCATGTGGTGTGTTGGAGCACCTGTGGATTTTCTGTGGACTGTCTGGTACTGTCCTCAGCAGGTTTAGATCATTCCTCACTGGCAGGACACAGTAGTTTCGAGGATTTATTCATAGGCACCTCACCCCTGTCACGTAGGGTTCTGCAGGGCTCCATCTTATCCCCCATGTTATTCGCAGTATATATGCTGTGATAGGGGGACATTGTAAGGTGGTATGAGCTGAGTTTTCACTGCTTTGCAGATGATACTCAGACCTACATGTCCTTTGTGCCCAAGCAGCGTGATGCAGTCTTGGTTTTTAACAACTGCCTCACTGAAATTTGGGGCTCGATAAGCACCAACTGGATGAGGTTGAACCCAGATAAGATTAAGGTGTTGGTGGTAAAGCCAGGTCATCAGGACATGGGGTTGCAGGCTGGACAACCTTCTGGGCTTTGGCATTGAGATGCCCAGCTGCCGATCTGAAATCAGGCTCAAAATCTGGGAGTTGTATTTGACAGCGGCTTGACATTAAAATCTCAGGTGTCAGTTGTTGTAAAGACCTCGTTTTCCCATCTGAGAAGCATCGCTTGTATCAAGCACCTGATTCTGCTTGGTTATTCGCCAACTCTAGTTCACAGCTTTGTAACCTCATGCCACAGGAACACAGGAGGAGGAGGACAGGGAGGTGAGGTGCCTACCAGGTGCCACGGCATGGAGAGATGGAAGGAAGATCCTTGGGATCACTGAGAAGGCAAGACGGGAGGGTGAGCTTGATATCATTATCCACCTAGATACTAATGACCAGGCAAATGGGGAGCCAAAGGAAGTTCAGGAAGAGTTTAGGAAATTGGGGAGGGGTCTCAAGCAAGTAGTTACTTCTGTCACTTTCTCAGAAGTACTTCCTGCGAGAGGCAAGGGAGAGCATAGGAGTGCATGCACCAGGAACTTTAACTCATGGTTGAAGAACTGGTGCTGTGAGGAAGGGTTTGGATTCATTGGTGACTGGGGACCCACCTGGAGGGATGAAGGTTTGTTCAAGCCTGACGGCCTGCATCCATCCTGGAGGGGAATCCAAGCACTCAATGATAAGTTTAAATGCTACATTGACAAGCATTTAAACTAGCAAAGGGGGGTGGTAGGCCAGCAAGGAGGGTACCTACTTGCTCACCCCCCCACAGCTAGCAGTGGAACCAGTTAAACAGAAGAGTGGCTATCTCTGCAAAGCAGAGTGCAAAAGATGGAGATTAGTGCTCAAGAGGTGGATAGGCAGAAAAGGGGCAACATTCAGCAGAAGGGCAGACAGCAGGGATAACCAGGGATAAAGGGCAACCAAGGAAGGGGCTGGAGTAGAACAGCAAAACAGTCTAGGGAGGTCAAATCATGGAAAGCCATGTGTGCAAATGCCAGGAGCCTTAGCAACAAGATGGAAGATCTGGAGGCTGTCATGGTGCAGTCAGACCTGGACATTGTGGCCATCACTGAAACCTGGTGTAATGATAACCATGACTGGGAGATGGCCGTACCCGGCTACAACATATTCAGAAGAGACAAAGCAGGCAGGAAGGGAGGAGGAGTGACACTGTATGTGAAAAAGGACATAAGGGCCACAGAGATCCAGGAGAAACAAAATGGGGGAGAGATACTGTGGGTTAAGCTGGAAAGGAAAATGGGGACAGCCATCCGCACAGGTGTGGTCTATAGACCACCAGCCCAGGAGGAAGAAACAGATAGGGATCTGATGCTAGCCATCCAAAGGATGGCAGACAAGGGTGAGGTAGTACTGGTTGGAGACTTCAACATTCCAGACATGGACTGGAGCATCCCAGCAGCAGCATCAACTAGGAGCAGATTTGTCCTGGACTCCCTTCAGGGTGCCTTCCTCAAGCAACTGGTCATGGAACCAACTCGGCAGAAGGCAATACTGGACCTTGTGCTCACAAACAGGGACAGTGTGATGGGGGTAACAGTGGGGGAGCACCTGGGGAACAGTGACCACCAGTCATTGTGGTTTGAAATCACAGAAAGAGCAGAACCAAACCACACAAAAACACGTATCCTGTATTTTAGGGGGACAGACTTTGGGAAAATGGGGAGATACTTGAAAGTGGCATTAAGGGGAATGGGACAGGAATCAGGGGTTGAGGAACAGTGGGCAGTATTTAAAATGGGGATTACAAGAACAACAGAATTATGCATTAAGCAGGTTAGCAAGAGGAAAAGGAAGAGGAGACCATTATGGTTTTCCAAAGAGGTAGCAAAGAAAGTGAAAGCCAAAAAGATTGCATTCAGGCAATACAAAAAGACATAGGCAGGAGGGGTTAGGGAGAAGTACCAGGAGAAGCAAAGGGAGGCAGGGAGGTCAGTAAGGGAAGCCAAAGCTCAGACAGAAGAACACATTGCAAAATCAGTGGGTAGAGGGGACAAAACCTTTTACAGGTACATAAGTGAAAAAAGAAAGACAAAGGGAGGGATAGTGAGACTGAAAGGGGAGGATGGAGGCCACGTGGAGGATGACAACAGTAAAGCTGACATATTGAACAGGTATTTCTGCTCTGTCTTTACTAAGGAAGAGGAGGGTAATGGGTCTGAAGGGAGTACAAGGGGTGAGAATGGTGCAGAAATGGACACAAGTCCCTTTACATGAGAAAGGGTCCTGAAGGAACTGGAAGTAATAAGAGTTGATAAAGCAATGGGGTCAGATGGGGTGCACCCCAGGGGCCTTAAAGAACTAAGAGAGGTGGTGGCTGAACCGCTTGCTATCCTGTTTAGCCGATCACTGGAAACAGGGGAGGTGCCCAAGACTGGAGGACAGCAGATGTAGTCCCTATACAAAAGTGGGAACAAAGAGGAAGCAGGGAACTACAGACCAGTCAGCCTCACCTCAGTAGTGGGGAAGATCATGGAAGCACTACTGGAAGAGAGATTGGTGGAACATCTGGTTGTCAATGGACTACAGGACCCAAGGCAGCATGGTTTCACCAGGGGAGGTCATGTCAGACCAACCTCATTGAATTTTTGACTGGGTGACTAGGGAGATGGATCAGGGAGGGCAGTGGACATGGCCTATCTGGACTTCAGCAAGGCCTTTGACACTGTGCCACATAGAAGACTATTACACAAACTGGGGAATATGGGTGTGGGCAGGACAGTAGTGTGGTGGGTAGGTAACTGGCTGGGTGGCAGAACACAGAGGGTGGTGGTAAATGGCTGTCACTCCACAGAGGGAAGAGTGACCAGTGGGGTACCACAGGGATCAGTGCTGGGACCGGTCCTATTCAACATCTTCATCAGTGACATTGCGCAGGACCTAGAAGGCAGAATTTTACTTTTCGCTGATGACACAAAGCTCTGTAACAGAGTAGACACACCAGAGGGTGTAGACAGAATGAGAAGGGACCTGCAGAATGGTCTGGGGTTTGGCAGTTGAAATTTAATGCAAGGAAGTGCAAGATAATGCATATGGGGCACAAAAACCCTGGCACAATATATCAGTTGGGGGGTGAGGATATAGCATGCACCAAGCAGGAAAGGGATCTTGCGGTTATCATCTCTGATGACCTCAAGGTAGGGAAACAGTGTGACAAGGCAGCAGGTAAAGCAAATAGGATGCTGGGATGTATAGGCAGAGGCATCACCAGCAGGAAAAGGGAGGTCATAATTCCACTATACAAGACACTAGTGAGGCCCCACCTGGAGTACAGTGTACAGTTCTGGAGACCTTACCTACGTAAGGACATAGACAGGGTAGAGAAGGTTCAGAGGAGGGCAACAAAGATGGTGCATGGATTGCATCACAAGTCCTATGAAGACAGGTTGAAGGAACTGAACATGTACTCCCTGGAGGAGAGGAGGGAGAGAGGGGATATGATAGAGACATACAAGTATCTTACAGGGAGCAACAGGGTGCAGGAATACACTATTTTTAAGTGAAAAAGATGTTCCAGGACTAGAGGGCATGGGATGAAGTTGGAGGGAGGACGATTCAGAGGAAATATGAGGAAGAATTTCTTCACAGAACGGGTGGTGGACAAGTGGAACACCCTGCCAGAAGAAGTGGTGGGGGCTGAAACAATCACTGGATTTAAGAATGCATGAGATAGACATAAAGGAATTCTGGTGGCCAAGGGTAAGGGGTAACAGACTTCTAGGAAAACATAAACTGAACTTACAAGCTCAAATGGGCAGACTGGGTGGGCCATAGGCCCTTATCTGCTGACACTGTTTATGTATCTATGTATGCCTTGATTACTGCAATGCCCTGTACCAAGGATTACTGGGAGTTGATATTCACCAACTGCAGCTAGTGCAGAATGCGGCAGCAAGGCTGTTGTCTGACTTGCTGAGATCTTGTCAAATCACGCCTGTGCTCCACTGTCTGCACTGTCTGACAGTACATTGGTGAATAACCTTCATGGTCAGATTACAGACCTGTAATGCCCTATATGGACAGGGAGCCAGCTATCTACAAGACCTTCTCCACCCGTACTGCTCCATCCGCTTACTCCATTCCACCAACAAGGGATTGCTAGAGGTTTCAAGGGTTCATTAAAAGACCTCTGTGGTGCATACTTTTGCATTTGTGGCTCCAGCCCTGTGGAATGCTCTACCTAGTCAGATCAGAGAGTGCCAGACCACTGACAGTTTTAAAATTGAATTGACCAATTTATTCAGCCAGGCATTCCCTGATTAGAGCTGTATTTAGACATAGCATATTCTGTATTTTATATTTATAAGTTTTATTGTAATTTTTGTCTTGTGTTTATTGTTGATTGTAAAGTACTCTGACCTCTTGGAAGAGCATTGCTAAATAAACATTGATTGACTGATAGTTTAAAATGGATCCATGCACTGTCACAGATTATTAGGCCTGAGAATAAAGGAGAGGAGGGTGGAGAAAAGGGGGATACAGAACACAGTCTTGATAGAAATGTTAAAATAGGTACAAAAAGTTTGAATGAAATATCTGGTTGGGGGACATGGGCGGAAAAGTGAGGACCACTGGGACACACTATTGGGAAGCTTACAAGGTAAACAGAGAGCACACACATTGCAGAAGTGCTCCCCAAGGGGCAAGTAATGATGGAAAATACATGGGAGCATTGAACATAGTCTTCTTGTACATTTAACCCTCTTTCTGTCTTTTCTCTCCTGCCATTTGCTGTGGCAGCCTGGTTACTCTCACCCTCAGATGTGGAGTAAAAGGGGAGATCCTCAGGTTCTGGTTATCGAAGAGATACTAGATTCAGCGCATGATGACTGGGACAGAGGAAGGCAAGAACCAGAAAGAAGCAGTACTCTGGAAGGTAAGCAGCACCTCATAGAAGGGGATGTCTTGGATGGAATCTATACAGGGTCCGGGGGGGGGGTTAAACAGCATGAGCAGTAGGAGTCTGTGGAGGAGGGAGGCAGAGAGAGAGGGACTGCAGAGTGGGGAATAGTGGGAAGGGAGAAGGGGAGGATCCTTCAATTAACAGAAGCGAAAGGACAACCCTCCACATTTTGTTATCTATATTTTTTGTGCATTTTTTCCCCGGTTTTGCCCTTGCCCTTTCCCCATCCTAATCATGCATGCACATGTGTGGAGGCACGCGCACACTGCAGCTCTGGGGCACTCACCCGATACTTTACCACCCCCATCTACCTGTACTGCCTGTCGCACCTCCACCCAATGGGAACTATGGGGGAGGGGTCAATGGAGATCTTCACCGGAAGAGGAGAGCTGCCAGAATGGCTGCTCAATCCTGCCCCCCCACCGATCCGCTCCCATTCCCGAACCCGGGTCGCCGAAGCAACGCAATGTGTAGCATTCAGTTCCTCAACCCTCAGTGCCACCAGGCTAGCCCCTCCACATTTTTAAGAAAAAAAAGAAAGGGAAAAAAGACAATCAATAAAAAAGGAATGGGAGAGGTAAGGGGAGTGGTCATTATACATCAGGAGCACTCCCTTGTCTGTTCAGAAGCATCAGGGAAACAGTTTTCATTCCTGTCAGACAGTAACTCACGGAGTAAAATTGACCACTGGAGATAATTAGGGTCAGGCTCACTAGCAGATCATGAGGCTTAGCCTAGACCTAAAGTATGTCAGGGCAACTCGGGGCAAGTGCAGAGGTGCATGATTACTCCCAAACTAGAAAATCACCTTGAAGTCAGAGGTTCAGAGAATCCACACCTCTACATTGAGTGGATACCATCTCGAACTTGGAGAAAAATGTCACAAGTATCAGTAAAATGTTGGAAATCAATTGTATACAGTTATGCATTACTGTTACAGTTATCTATGGTAGTTAATAGTTTTAACATGCCAGGGCAATTCACATGATGGAAAAGAAAGCAGACAGGAAACAAAATGTAAGATATGCAAGAGAACAAATGCAGAATAAGAAATGGATGTACTTAAAGTTATCTCTTACAATGTGAAAGGGGTTAACTCTTTAATTAAAAGGACTAAGGTTCTATTGGAAATACACATGCTTAAGGGGGATACAGCATTTGTACAGGGGACACATCTGTCAGACTTAGAACACCAGAAACTGAGAAGAACATAGGTATCGTAGATTTTTGCCTCCTTCCACCCCTCAGCAAAGAAAAACAGAGTGGGGATCCTGATTAGAAGGGTCTAAATTTTGAAATTCAATATACCATTAAAGACTCGGAGGAATGACGGACAGTGATCTCAGGGAGGGTACAGGACTCTCAGATCCATTTACTGTACCTAACACTAATGCTGTCCCCTTTATCAAAAATGTGTTTGAAAAGATCATCACATTACAGACAGGAACAGTGTTGACAGAAGGGGATTTCAGCTGTGTCATGGATCCCGAAATTGACAGGTCATCAGGTAATAAAAACACGAGCAAAAAAATGAGTCAAACGCGGAGGAAGTACATGATAGAATAGAACTGATGGATGCATAGAGAGAGCAGCATGAAGGAAAAAGGGACTACACCTTTTTCTCCAACCCACACTATGAATACTCAATAACTGATATGTTCTTGGAACACAAAGCAGATTTTCCAAAAATAGAATGAAATAAAATGTACTAATCAGTCATATCTGACCATGTACCTGTGTCAGTAAATATAAGGTTGGGAGAGACAGAAAAAGTGACACAGTAGAGAATGAATACCTCTTTATTAAATGACAAGGCATTCCAAAACAAATAAATCAGAGACATTAAAGAATACAGACACTTTAACACTGATGGGGAAGTTGGGGAGACAGTCATCTGGGACACCATGAAAGCTGTCTTGGGGGGCCACATAATAGGTTGGTCAGCAGTGAAAAAGAAACAGCAGCAAGCAGCACAGGATAACCTAGAAAAAAAAATTAAAAAAATTAGCAATCATTCACAAAGCAGATCCCAAAAATACAGTGCTCAAAGCAATAAATAAAATAAAAACAGACCTACTACACTTGCTAAATAGGAACAAAGAGGGGCAACTGAGATATACTGCACATACGTACTGTGGAGGAGGGGGAAAGGCCACAGCTCTACTAGCTTACAGGTTGAGGAAGGAAGCTGCTGAGCAGACAGTATTGAAGAAAAAAGCACAAAAAACAAAAACAGGTTATGTGCCACAAGCAGACAAAATAGCCCAAACATGGGCAGATTTTTATACAACATTATACAAGAAGGAGAAATCAAGGGAGACAGTAATGCATACAACTTACCGGTTTATGCAAACATTAAAGCTACCAAAACTCTCAGAAGAGAGTGTCATTTTACTAGACAGACCCATTTCTGACGCAGAAATACACAATGCAGTCATAAACCTACCCTCAAACAAAGTCTCTGGTCCAGATGGA
Source organism: Neoceratodus forsteri (assembly GCA_016271365.2). Lineage (NCBI taxonomy): Eukaryota > Metazoa > Chordata > Ceratodontiformes > Ceratodontidae > Neoceratodus > Neoceratodus forsteri. The sequence goes on from CM028129.1 coordinate 9,071,831, forward strand.
TTTAATGCAGACTTTTATAAAACCTTTAGACCCCAGCTGACCCCCATACTGGGCTCCCTCTTCAGACAGAAGAAAGGGTTACTTCAGAGACTTGGAGAGAAGTGGCAATATTAATGATACCTTAGCCGGGAAAGGACCCGACCCAATGTGAATCATACAGGCCTATATCCTAACTGAACCAGGACTTAAAACTGTGCACCAAAATATTAGCTACTTGGCTACAAAAGGTAGTAGGAGAGTTAATTCACCCAGAGCAGACTGGATTCATCCCGGTTAGGCATATTAAAGACGATGTGAGGAGAATGCTAAACATAATAGAGTTGGGGAAGTCAGCAAGAGAAGCCCAAATTGCTATCTTGATAGACACAGAGAAAGCATTCGATAGATTAAATTGGATGTTCCTACAATCACCCATGAGACAGATGGGTTTTGGACAGGAGTTCATGAAATCCATCCAAATGCTATACTCAAACCCATTAGCCAAAACTAAAGTAAATGGGACACTATCACAGCAATTCACTATACAGAATGGTACAAGGCAGGGGTGTCCATTGTCTCTTTTATTCTTCATACTTACAGGTAGTATTGAACTGTCAACGGAAGCAGTGAGGCAGGACAAACAGATTAAGGGGGCATGTGTAAGAGGGATACAAAACAAGATCTCACTATACACCGATGATACTGTGATATATTTGAAAAATCTGCAAAATAATACACCACATCTTTTAGGCCTGATGGAGAGGTATGGAAAGATTTCTGGCTTTAAAATGAACATAGCAGGAACTTCCAGTGATATCACCTGACATGGCAGACTGATCCCTCAGAGCTCCTTTATGTCTGTACCTAATCCAGCATCATCTGCTTCAAAAACCTGGCCAACCCTACTAAAAAAAGACATTTGGAGGTCCTTATGGCTAACACGTGTAGCCGTCTTAAAGAGTTTGCAGCTCCATCAGGAGAAAAGCTTATTTTGAACTGTGTGGAGTCTCCAACCGACATGGCGGGCCCAGACCAGGAGGTCCATAGTAGAGCAGCTTCACCAACACGCACCTTACCCACAGAACCAAGCTTTGAAGAGGATTCAGAGGTTATAATTACCTCCCAGCAGCTATGCCGGGAGCAGGGGTGCCTCAGTAACAAAACGGGTAACTTTCATCAACAACTAATGGACTCCCATAAAGACCAGCAACATCAACAAACTGAGACAGTGGATCTTGAACAGCATACTACAGAAATCTCTGCCACACTAGACCTGCATAATGGAGCTCTCCTGCAGTTGCATGACAGGGAGATATGGTTCCAACAGAAAACTGAGGACCTTGAAAACGGATTAAGAAGGATTAATATTCACATCCATTACTTACCTGAGGGCACAGAATCGGGGGACGTGGTCCACTTCATGGAGAGTTTCCTGAAGGAGGTATTAGGCTTGGATCCTGACTATGCCTTGTATATTATCCGGGCACACTGCTCCTTGGGCCCACGTCCAATGACCCAAAGGTGCAGCCATGCTCTGTGATAATTGCTTTTCTGGATTATTGTACAAAAACAGATATATTGCAGAAAGCCTGGCAGAAGAAAGAAGTGGTATTTGGTGACACCAGACTCTATTTTGAGCATGTCTAAATGCCCATTACAATGGATCATTGATGGAAGCTACTGCCCACCTTAAAAATGCTCTCAGAAAAAAGAGTTAAGGCTAGGTTGGACTATCCAGAAGCTCTAAACATTACCATAGACAGGGGCACTCATCTGTTTACAACAATATTGGAAGCACAAAAAATTTCTAGCTCAGGTGGAACATACCAGTGGATAAACTGCTAGACCCAGAAACCATTAAAGAGCTAGACCAACACCACTGGTATCTGGTTGGGGGTCCTAGGACTATGAAGTCTGGCTCAGCTAGGGAATCCACACAACCACTAGATCACCTGAAAGCTGCTACGGAGGTGTGTTCGGATTAATCTACCCAGCTTCCACAGAGACACACAGAAGAAAGAAAACAGTGTAACAAACAGAAGAATACTCAAGTCAAAACAGCAGTGTCATCTAGCACTACAACAGAAGCAACCTGACATTCGGACTCCCAGAACAATCTACTTTACTTTTTCCTCTAAGCATGGCTTCCTATAGATGGCTGGAGCTCCGGTCGGAAAATCAATCCTGCAGTAATTGTAATTGTTCGCTCCTTCTTCTCTTTTTTTTTTTTACTGCGCAAACCCCATGCCAAGGTTTTGCTTGACTTTTTCTGACTTTCCTTAAACAAAACATATTATGGAAGTTACATTCTAGGGGGGGTGGAAGGAAAATGAAGAAGGTGGTTAATCACTGTCTGGTAATTCTTGAGGGAATCAAGCCAGACCCACTACCTGGTAACAAGATCAGTGACAAGAAAATCAATCAATCAATCAAACTTTATTTAACCAGGCAGTTACATCATTGAGTGAGCTCATTTGCAAGATGGTCCTGGGCACACAGAACAAACTCCATTTATGATTTACAACAACATATCAAGACATATCATATAGGAAAACAGTATAATTATAAATAACATTACAGGATAAGATGATATCGGGAATAAATCTTGGTAGCAAAGGCTGTACACATACACAGATACTTCATCATAGAATGTTTGGGGACATTAAAAGAGTGAGGCAGGAGAGGATGGCAACGGCACTTAGGATACAGTGGGAAGGTAGTTAGAAAACACATGAGGTGAAGGAGGGGCAACCCTGCTATGTTAGAGTACCCCGGGGGTTTGCCACAGGGAGGGAAGAGGGGAAGGAGCTAGAACAGGAGTTGTTGCCCTAAGGGGCTGCCGGTCTACAGGGGGAATAGGGAGGCTAGGAGGATTCATAGGCTAAGGATATATTCAAATTGTGTATCAAAGATTACCTGAAACAGTCACATGCAGTTTTCAGGCATCTAAAAAGCAATTGTTTGAATACATAAGGGCTGGGCAGGTGGGAGAGTTTAAGAACATTTTGTGAATTATTCCAAAGTGACAGTAGGAAGGACAATTCAGGCATTATTCCTTAACTTGGAACCTGTTGCCTAGAGCTAATCAGATGCTATATTGCTAACTCCCCACGGCGTTGTGCCCCAGCTCCTGGAGAGATTATAGTATGCCCTGTCCTCCCTTGAAGATTACTCAGAAAAAAAGAGAGATTATTTTTGTACCCCCTCAACTGATAACTCTGAAACAATAGACTTACATGACCTAATAAAATAGGATTGGCTTAGGGATCAGAGGGGTGTTGGGGTGAGGGGGAATGAATAGAGGACTAGTGAATGGAGGCTGATGGGCTGCACAATGTCGAGCACTATTAGATACTTGCTGGCCTAGTTTGGATTAGAACAAATTTTGTGTTTCCATGGCCAAATGAAATATGTACAAAGAGCATGGCTGACTGGCAATGGGAAAGTTAGATAATGGAATGATGTATGACAGGGCCAGGGGCGGGGTTCGCGGGGAAGGGGAACCTGGTTATACAAGCTTCTTTTTTTTTTAAGCTCCAGAGGTGATGTTCCACCTTATTATGAGTGTTCAGAGATAGGCCCTCATTTTGTTGTGGTCTTTGGCAGTTGCACCAACCCGTCTCCACCCTCAGAGGCATGGTACAGGTGGCACTTTTGGAAGTCCCTCATTAGAGGTGCAGACAGGTTTCCATTGTACAAGAGGCACGTTGCCATGCTGATGTTCTAGGTATCGATTTCTTCTGAATTTGTTAATGTTTGTTACTGCACTGCCTGGGTATTGGGAAGTAACATGGCAGATTTTGGCCTTTGGTGGCAGGATCTGCTATGGAACAGGGGCCAGAAAACATGTAAATGACTGGACCATGGAGTTTTCTCTCATTACATACACTGTTAAGGGTCTTAATGGCCCAGTGAAAAGGTCTTAGATACTTCAAGAGCTAGGTAGGTTGAAACCCGCAATAGCCTATGTACAAGAAACGCATTTGTCCAAACAAGAACTCAGAAAACTGAAGCATTCCTGGTTAGGGGAGGTTTATGCAGCCGATTGGCCCGAACTCCCTCACAGGCAGGGAGCCACTATCCTTCTAAGAAGTGTTCCTATCTGGACAATCAAGATGGAGTCAGATCCAAAAGGGAGATATGTCCGACACAAGGCCTACTACTTCAACCTCAGATACGTACTTTTAAACTTATATGCCCCTAATGATTCAAAAGAAAACCAATTCTTCCTTAAAAAAATGTTTCTTCAAATGATCACTGACTCTGTTGTTCTCTGCATCATATGGGGGAAGATTTTAATATGGTTATGTAGCCACACAGGGATAGGAGAAGGGCTTGCATCACCACAGGGGCTTCTTTATCAGTGGGCTTTTTAAGGCGGCTCTTGGGTGAGATGGGTCTGGTTGATGCATGGCGGGTCACTCATTCTGCTCGAGATGACTATACCTTCTTCTCCCGCAGACACAACAGTTTTTTCAGAAAAGATACGTTCTTTGTGTCCGGGAAAAGAGGGCCATGATACAACAATGTGACATACTCCCCGTGACGTGGTTGAACCGTGCCCCAGTGCTGCTATGGTTGACTCCCACTCCCTCCCCCAGAAACTCCATGTGGTGAATGAACATAAGGCTAATAAATGCTGAAACATTCAGAAACAAGATGAAGATCATCACAGAATATCTTGACTTTAATTCACACTTGGATACCTCTCCCTCTGTATGGTGGGATGCTCTGAAGGCAGTTATTAGTGGGGCAATAATTAAATACAGATCTAGCCAAAAACAACAATGCCTCCAGCTCCAGAAAGAAATAGAGAAGAGCTTCAGGAGGTGGAGTTCAGATACAAGTTGACTCTACATCCTGAGGATAAGGCACTTTGGTTGGGGAGAAAAAGAAGGCTAGAGTCAATACTAGGTCACTAGGTAGATGGCCTGCTGCAGCACATGGCCCAAAAATATTATGAGGGGGTTAACAGGGCCAGTCGTCTTCTGGCTTTGGCCCTCAGAAAGCAAATCACCTCTAGGGCAGACACACAGATCCAACGCCTTGGGGGGAGAGATTTTGGTCTTGGACGAGCTGGGAATTTCAGAGGCCTTTACTGAGTTTAACTCCACACTTCATTCCCACACACCCCTGGATCACTATGAAGACAGACTGACTGAGTTCTTCATACAGGCAAATCTCCTGACAGTTACCGAGGGTGATAGGCTTGTTCTGGAGGGGGACATCTCAGCTGGGGAAGTATTGGGTACAATAAAAGAAATGAAAACTGGAAAATCCCCCATGCTGGATGGTCTACCTTCAGAATTTTATAAGCACTTCAGTGAGGAGCTGATGTCTCCCTTACTGGACTGTTTTCACTATATACAGACCAGGGGCAAGGTCCTCCCTCTTGGAGACAGGCTCAAATAGTAGTTTTGCTAAAGGGGGGTAAAAACCCAGAACTTTGTGCCTCTTACAGCCCAGCTCCCTTTTGAACATAGATATGAAGATTTTCACAGCAATACTGGCAGGTCATTTGCAGTGGGTGGTAACACAGGTTGTTCACCCTGACCAGACAGGTTTTGTGGCAGGCAGATATTTGTCTGACAACATCAGGAGACTTCTAAATATAATCTCCTCATAGCAGGAAAGGAGAGAATTCCCAGTAGCAATCTCCATGGATGCCAAAAAGTAATTTGATAGGGTCAACTGGCAATTTTTAAAGATAACCATGGAGAAAATGCAATTTGGCTCTAAATTTCTGAAGATCATCTCTAGTTTGTATACCCTCCCTCAGGCCCAAGTATAGGTGAATGGAGTTAGCATGAGATTCTTCCCTTTACATAGAGGTACCCCTCAAGGCTACTATTTGCACTCTGTCTGGAACCCCTGGCTGTTGCAGTCTGTCAGAATCCATGTGTTCAGGGGGTGATGGCGGGTTGGAGGGAACAAAAGTTAGCATTATATGCCAATGATTCCATCTTTTTTGGGGGGCTCCCCGGAGACCTCGGTCCCCCAGCTGTTAACCCTGCTGGAGTGCTTTGGCACCCTATCTGGATACAAGCTCAACTATGATAAATCTGAAGCTTTGAAGTTGTCTACTACCTGCTCCCCAGAATTTTCCTCTACTTTCCCCTTCAGCTGGGCTAAGAATAATCAAATCAGATATGGGGATGTGCAGATAAATGCAGACATAACAAAGTTATTTGAAATTAATTATAACAGAATGTGGGAAACTACCAAACAAGATTTAGCTAAATGGTCCCTGTTACCTTTGACCACAGTTGGCAGAATAGATGCCATTAAAATGAACTTTTTACCACGGTATCTATTCCTTTTCACTAACTTTCCTCTGCCTATTCCCCCAGCCCACTGGCACATTATAACCAAGGGAATTACCCAATTTATCTGAGGAGGTTTTAGACCTCTGATTTCACAAAAGATGCTGTCTCTCCCTAGAGATCAGAGAGGTTTGGTTATGCCAGACATATGCCTTTATTACTTGGCATGTTAACTGCAAGGGGTGGGCACCTGGGCATAGCACCACATCATCTCAGGTTGGTATCAGGTGGAAGAAGCTGATTGTTTGGGCCCTTCCTTCTTTTTTCTGGCCCTGACAGACCCAGGAGACCCGATCCCCACCTTGACTAGAAACCCCTGAACACAACTCACTCTGAGGATGTTAAGAAAAGTCAGACATCTGCTGGACTCAGTAACGGACTTGGGGCTCCTTTCTCTCATTTAACACCATTCTTCTTTCCTGCCCCACCAGACTTGACTTAGGTTATGCAGGGTGGGATTTCAAAGGACTAACTCAGTGTTCACAATTTCTAGAAGGAGCCAACTGTGCATGCCTCCAACAGATGAAACTTAAATTTGGCTTTCAAGATAGGGACTTTCACAGATACCTGCAAGTTTGTCATTTCATAAGGGAGGACAAGCACACAGTCTCTCTCACCCATGGGTTTAGTTCCTAGGAGGGTTACATACAAGAGCTGATTAACCCCAGGCTCATGGTTGCATTGTATTTTGCAACTTTATGTCCGGTTAAGACCAGTAGAATCATGACCTCTGGACAATATAAGAAAAGCATGGAAGCAGAAGATCCCTGGACAAATAACCTGGGAAGACCAGCATCGCAGATTAAAGTTGGGCTGGTGGGTAACATCCTCCAAGATCTGGAGGGAATTCTACTTGCAAATTTTGATCTGGTTCTTTAGGACCCCGACTATTACCAAACATTTTCCAATGACCAATATTAACACCTGTTGGACGGCCTATGGCCTGATTTGGTCACACTGGCACATATTTTGGAGTTGCCCAAAGATCTTCCAATTTTGGCAGGGACTGAGAAACTCTGCACAGGACATTTTGTCAGTCACTGTACCGACCCCTTCCACTGATTGGGTTCTGGGCTTCCCCAAGCTGGTAAGTCTCCCCCCATCAAGCAGAACGTTAGCCCTGGCACTTACAGCAGCAGCTTTAAAATGCATAACAGCCCACTGGTTGAAAGCAGACTCTCTGACTTTGTCTGAATAGGTAAACAGGGTTAACAATATCATGGACATGGAACACATAACAGCCAGACTAAACCTCCATGAGGAAAACTTCAGGAAAATTTGGGATCAGTGGATAGCCTGGGAGGCATCATGACTCAGGGAGTAAACCTCTTGATATCAAATATGCTGTTTGTGTCAGGTATTATCATTACTACCGTAAGGTCTTTCTACCCTTGTCCCCAGGTGGAAGTATGTATCACTGGACCAGTTTACACACAATCTCCTACTTTTACATCTCAGTGTTGTAAAATAACTACTTTCCTTCCCCAAATAAAATCCCAAGCAGTGTATAAACCCAGTTTAAATTTTTTTTATTTAAATAAATTCAAGGTTTAAGTGTCCATTTTAAACATCCGTTATCATTAATAGAAGGTATGGAAGTCAGAGATAAATAAATAGGGATTTCTTTTATACTACTCCTTTTTGGGAGCCTTTGATTTGCTGAAAAGCATTAGCCTGACACTCACAATCCCAATGCAGGGTGCCCAAAACACGATGGCCCGACATTGGGATTTTACCCACAGTGGAGTTAGAATCCTTAAGTACGGGGGGGTGGAGCCCCCAATACTGGGTTGAAACCTCCCCAAAACACTTGCTGTGGATAAAATTCTGATGTCAGGCAACCGTGTTTTGGGCACCTGGTGTGGGGATTGTGAGCTTTGGGCCGATGCATTTTGGCAAAACATAGTAGATCCCTTGTTTTTAGTATTGTACCAGTGAGTTACAACACTGCAGGACTTACACATATTTATTTATTTTATGTATTTATTTATTAAATACAATCAGAATTAATACCTTTGAGTCAGAGACTCCTTTACAAAGGCTCCATGTCATAGAAAACAATACAGAGCATACAGCGTACAGACATCGCAGTATAAACAGGAGTGTGGGAAATATCACACCTTACGAAAGATACATGGTAAATTACAACAGGTGGATGTGTTACAGGGTAATTTCAACAATCAAAGACAATGCAGTTCAGTGGCAGAATACAATAAATACAGTAACAAGAGTGGCACTCTAGAAGAAGGACCAAATGGGTCCATTGTCATGGTAGTTATAGGTCGTGGATAGGTCAGGTACAGTCAGGTACGCAAGATATTGCTATGGAGAAGTATTGCATACATAAAAAGGAATAGTCTCTATTGTGTATATATATTCCCATGTGGTGACATTCTAACCACTGTATTTTGCATGTACAATCTGGAATGCATTAATAGTGGATAAATCACACTAGAAACTAGAGACTGGTTACCAGGGACATGGAATGCAGGGAAAATCAGATACTTAGGAATCTAAACCAAAAAAAACTTTAGCAACCTGTAAGGAGTTAACTACAGCAAACTTAAACAGGAGGTATACACAGACTTATTGAGATGGACATTATTGCCACTAACCTTCTCTAATAGATTGGACACCATAAAAATGAATGTCCTTCCCAGGTTCCTGTTTTTGCATCAATGTCTCCTGGTCCCAATACCTGGTAAGGACTGGAAGGAACTAAACACAGCCCTGAAGCAATTCATTTGGCAGGTCCAGAAGCAAATGGTTTGATACCTTTTATTGGACCAACATAGATGTTACAAAAAGAAAACAACATCTAAGCATTCAAACCAACCAAGTCCTTCCTTGGAGACTTATGACCTCATACTGTAAGTCTCAAGGAAGGACTTGGTTGGTTTAACTTTCATTATTATTTTCTTTTGTATCATTAGTCCAATAAAATATCAAACCATTTGCTTCTGGATCTGTTCTTACAAGGACCAATATGGCAACTAATTTATTTCTGTATGTTCATTTGGCATGGGATGAAATCAAGAATCAGTTGGGTGCTATTAATGAGAAATAAACATCTAGGAGGGTATAGCCACCCCAACTTTAAAGATTACTACATGGCAAGACAATTAGGAGAGATGAAAGACCTATTCAACACTCAGAAAGAAACAGCATGGAAATTAATGGATCAAAACACAAACAGAGGCATGAACATAGAAAAGGCAAGGCAAGACAAGGCAAGGCAAATTGTATTTGTATGGTGCCCGTACCCAAAGGCTCTGGGTGCCTCAGATAAACATAAAACAATCATACAATATATCAATCTAAAATGTAATCAATATAGGCTGGGATGTGAATGTAGAACAGGATTTATAAGAGATAACCAACAGGTGAACCAAACATACTTTTAAGCAGTGCATCTCCTTAAAAAATATACCAAATATCACAAAAACAACTCCACTCCCTTACAGAAATAATTATATGAAATGTTTTTATGCTGCACACATAAAACCACCTAAGTGTTATGGGTGCTGCAAGTATGATTTAACTGTTAAATTGGAACCAATTGCATGTACATGGCATGTGTGCAGCAAGCAAGTGAGGAAATCCTGATTTTTATGTTCAATTGGGAAAGACTGCATGCATGTGGCACGCATGCAAAAAGCAAGGGGTCACTGATAACTGTACACATAAAAGTTAAGTGACTTGCTCAGGATCACACCGTACACAAGTGAGGGTTGATGAGATTCAACCCCAAGTCTTCATGTGTTTAAGTCTTCTGGTTTGTAGTTCAGTGCCTTTAACCACTAAGCCAAACTGTCTGCACTCATACTGTATGTCTCACTTGTACATCAGTACATACTGTATCTGAATACATCTGCATGCATGTGGCATGCTTGTAGCCACTGTTTTGGTTTTCAGTTTTCTTCTCTCCCTCAGCTCATTTTCACAGTTGAACTGTAGCACACATACCAATAGAAACACATATGGGTTTTCCCACCCCAATTTGCACAGTTTCCCACAAAACCACTTAATTACTTCTGTCTGGCCTGTACTCCTACTATTTTCTCTCCATAGTTTCAAATGCTTCCAAGCAAACAGACTTTAAGGTACAAACACAAAAGTAGCAATAAGTAGGCACCCACACCCACATGGCCAGTCCCCCCAATGCACACACACACACACTGTAGTGGGTACAGCCATGCAGCTGCAGACAACCCACCAAATACAGATATAGGTAAAAAGTATCTTACTTGAGTGCTAGGGAGCCAGAGGCAGGAGTCTTTAAGAGATGATGTCCATGGGTCAGAGTGCTGGGGCATATCCCCTTGAAATGAATAGAGTTATTTTTTATTACTATTTTATATGTTATGACGGTGAGTTGGAGAATAAAGAAAGCCACTGTTCTTCTAACAAGGCCCTTGTTAGTCAAGCAGTGGCCTTTATTAATCTCAAACTCTCCATCAATAATGCATAAAATAGTAATTAAAAATACCCCCATTCATTTAAATAGTATGCACCCCTGCAGTCTCCTTTACCCTTTGTCATAATGTGCCTGAGCATGGGGACGTGGAGGTCAGCTTCACTTGGGGGGGGCATAAGCCCGACTATACTGGGGCTCCAGTAGTCTGTGCATACCAGACCACTCAACTATCCCTGAATGCAAGGGACAGCTCTAGAATGTCTGTATCATCTCTAAAAGATACAACGTACTTGTTTTGACTGAAAAGTGATATGCAAATCAGGAAAAATTCAAATGCACAGTATAAGATTCATCTGAACATACCCTGGAGCAGTGCATCAGATTTGGGCTTAAACCCATCCAGTTACTAACCAGTTTTTTTCCTGGCTGAAGTTCTACCTCCACCCCAAAAAGACCTTTGTCCTGATTTTTCAAATCCTTTCATAGAAACATAGAATTTGATGGCAGATAAGGACCACTTGGCCCACCTAGTCTGTTCATTTATTTACCTAATGGATAAACTGCAGGTCTTTGTTAACTAATAGCCTATTTCTTCCTACCCCCACTAGAATTGCCTTATGTCTGTCCCATACATTCTTTAATTCCCCCACTGTTTTTGACTCCACTACCTCCTGAGGAAGGCTGTTCCATGTATCCACAACCCTATCTATGAAAAAATAGTTCCTGACATTACCTCTGAGCCGTCCCCCCTCCATCTTCAAATTGTATCCCCTTGTTCTTGCTCATCTATTTTTCTGAAAGATGTGCCCTATGTATATATGAATATAACACTAATATAAACCATTTGATCATATCATTGGGTATACTGGTATTGTTGTTACTGTTTATACTTGATACTTTGTATTACCTCTGTTACTGTGTTTCAGCACTGTTTTCACTGACCAGGTCCCCTTTGTAAATGAGTTTCACTCAATGATGTGTCACCTGGTTAAATACAGATTGAGTGATTGATTGATTGATTGATTGATAGCCCATTGTTGCCAATGGAGGATGACCCTATTAATCACTGAACTCCTGCCCTACTGGTACATGCAGTAACTGCTGGTGAAGCCTGCTAAAACCTTAATGCTGCTTAGGAACAATTGTTTTTTATATGCAAGAACACTACATCAGAGGTTGGCATCACAAAACGAAAATTTGCAAACATAAAACCTCCACAGGAACCAAAAAAGGACACTCTAGTTGGTCTGTCAGTAAAGTGGTAGTGTTTGTGATGTTGGCGACCTTAGATTAGGAACAATCTCAGGGCAATGTGGGCTGGCTAGGGGGAGGAGGGTCGAAAATCCTTGGGGAAGCTCTTCTCCTCTGTGGAGGAAGGGTGCCCTCAGGTGGCAGAGTGGCTGAGGCAACACAGCCATGAGAAGGGCAGAGGTGGGCACTGATGTGATGACATACTCAGTGTGCTTGCATCATGGTACCACTACACACAGTGCCTTGGGACTGGGTGGGGAAAGGGAGAAAATGAAAAATGGGGCTCTCGTACTGGGGGCAAGTTGCCCCAATATCTGTGCCCCTCAGCCTCGACCCAGCTCTCCTTGGGTCACCAACATCCTATTGGGGGAGGATTCTCCCTGACCCTCAATCCTGCCTGGGAGGGCATCCAAGGGAAAACAAGTAAGCTTAATGCAGACAGAGGCTGTTGTAAGTGTCAAGGAGAGGGCCTAAGTGCCAGTGTAATTAAGGGGGCATAAACAGAATAAAAAAATGGACACTTTAGAATGCAAATTGTTGAATTTTAAACTTCATTTAACAGTTGAGAAACCTGATGCAAACTTATTTACAAGCTTCTCTCACTGATGTATGCTTTGTGTTTTTCTCTTTTATGGTGTCTGGCAGTGTAGACATGTTGAAGCTGTATATAAAACAAGCTCTGGCAGAGCCACTATGACTGTGAATGCATTAACTAGATAAAGGTGTTTCATGGGCTTAAACATAAACATTTATTTATTTATTTAAAAAATATCAGATTTACAAACCTTTGAGTCAGACACTCATCTACACAGGCACCACATCAAGAAGACCAAAGCAGTTCAAATAATATACAATAGCTAAAGCAAATAGACATCAGGAGTCAAAGAGAAGCCCAGAGTGTTCACATGAAGGCTGTTGCATACACTAACTGAATCAAAGTACAGTACATTGAGAAAGGGCATATTTAAGCAGAGGCAAAGCCAAGTGCATCCACCACCCCAGGAGTGACGTTATTGCATGATATCACACACCCTGGAGTGCCTTATTGTAATTATACAATGGCTTGTTGTTATATACAAAATAAAAAATACATTTTAAAGGATGTTTTTGTTAGTGTGGAAAAAGATTTCTTAAGAGAAAATGCAAGGAATGATCCAAATCCAAAGCTACGGTGATGTTACTGTGTAATAACATTACTGTTTCAATGGGTCAGCAGCCAATCAGCTTCTTATATTTTCCTTGCCATTGTATAATTAAAAATAATGTCACCATCTGTATTATAGTTACCTATATGTTTTGCAATTTATTCCATGACTGTTACAGCAATCAACTCAACAGAACCAGGCCATCATATACATGAAGGTACTGTACCCTAACAGAAAATACTGTTGAGACAACTATATGTTGTGACAACGTGGAAGATAAACACAATGTTGAGACAAGTTTTTGAAGACATTTGATGTATTTAATTGGTTTGATTTTTTTAGAGACTGATATACAATTCACACACAAGATTCATATAATATAAAAGTGCATATGCCCAAACGCCCCATTTCATTACAAGCTGTTCTCTTGAAGGAAAATACTACTATATAAGGCCCAAAAATGGGCATCAGGTAAGTGTAAACTGGGGTAGGTGTGTTATTGAGGGCATTGCATAGTTTATCTTTTATTGCTGCTCCACCGGAACAGCAATATTTGCTCAAGCTGTGCCCAGTCCAGATTTTACAGCTCTGGCCTGGGTCTGGTGATTTAAGTTTTACCCATACCCCACTGCATGTGGCTTAGTGATATACCGCACAGATGGCTAAAAGGTCTAACCCATTGAAGGCTGAAGTTTTAGAAAATCATTGTGTTTAAAATACCAAGACTCACTCACCCCCCCATCACAATTAATCCTCTACTAAAGTCATGCTTAAATACTGGTGCTTCTACATCCATACCACTAAGCTTTTAATGCCAACATGCCACTTCTGCTGTTATGCGCTCCCCCATCCATGAAGTTCCATTCCACTTGTGGCAACCCCCCCCCCCACAAAACCAGGTAACTTTCAAGGGAGCAACTCTTTACACCGTATTTTATTTATTTTTTGTTGACCGGGTAAGTGCACTAGACAAATCCTGCCTATTTTCAGGCATGACCCAGGGGAGGGGGATACAGATGAATGCCAACTAACCTTAAACCAGATTAAGCTTATATCAACCACATTGCTTCTAAACTCATTTGTAAACATTTTGTTGAGAAAATGTTTGTTGTAATATATGAAGAACATTTTGACTACTAGAAGATAATGAGTTAACTTTCTGTGGATCTAGTATAAAGGCAGACGCTTCCCACTAACCTATTGTTATCCATTTGAGTGCTTGACTGGGCATCCAGGTATCTACCCCACTTATGGTATTCCTCATTAGCAATGTAGTGGACTGAAATGGGTGGGGTGGGTTTTAAACAATTGGGAAAACTAAATAAAGAATCAAATCAAAAATGCTTGATTATAAGGTAGAACAAAATCTCAGATATTTAAGACAGATATTATGAAGGGGGCCCAAGGGCCTTGAGATTAGTTCCAGGAAGTGTTTAGCCCATTCTACTTATAATAGCTTTCTATGATGTCTGTAACATCCATTGGTAACCTGACACAGAACGACTCCCAGAAGATAATGAGTTAACTTTCTGTGGTCTCAATTAAGTCCTCAAGATAGAGGAAAAATAGTGCTGTAAAGCTTCCTATACACACACAGGCACAGAAACTGGAATAACAGGTCCCAAGGAGTATAAACTCACAAGGAATGTTACAAAAAACCCTCCTCATTCATTCACAGGTGTCAATGAATGTATTTGTTAACCATCCTGGTTCATCTTCTTGCTTCCCTTGTGGTAAAAATGTGAAATTACATTTGTGTAAATGAGTGATAAATAGCTTGTCCAGGGGGATGGCAGCTCTGATAGTTGTTTCAGTCTTTCTTTTCACTGATAGAAACTGAGCCAGGAAAAAAGTAAAATACACTTCATCACAGACTGGGTTTACCAAGTACATGAGCCTGCATGATTTATCTGTAAAGACAATTAAAAATGTATCTCTAAATGCATTACTAACTCCAATGCTTTCAAGATTTTGAAACTACTAAAAAGACAAACTATATATATATATATATATATATATATATATATATATATATATATATATATATATATATAGATAGATAGATAGATAGAATAGGGTAAACAAATATTGTTAATCCCAAAAGCTGAACTTTGTTTTTAGTATATAAATGTTTAAGAAATACCTGAAAGCTGAGTCTTTCCTTTTGAGACACCAGGTGACTCTGATAATCATTTGTTCCAATGGGTTTTAAGTCAGTTTGAAGGCATCAAGTATTATCTGTTCTCCTAGTCCTTAACAAAATGCAGGGACTCCACAGATTTGTTCTGGTCCTTGGCCAGATACCAAACTAGTGAATCTTCTTTCAGCATTATAGATCCACCTCTTTCCCCTCCCACATGAATAAAAAAAAAGGTGGGCTGAATCCTTAGGAGCTTCTTGGTGGAGGTGGGTAGGATCTTACTTCCCCCCAAAAAACAATGCTGCCTCCCACTACTCAGGTTCCAGTTCTTGTGCCACCCATTTAAGAAAGAAAATAGTACCCTGTAACCACTGATTAACATGAAAGTGTATTTATTTGAGGTGGACTGCACGAACAGACAGAACACCAGGAGGAAGGAGCTACTGCTATTTGTCTGTAAAGATCTGTAAAGTTTCAATCATATCACCTCTCTCCCTCCTTTGCTCCAGGGTATACATATTGAGCTACTGGTATAACTAAAACTCTCTACTGGGACTAAGAACTAGAAATCTTGTACTGGGACCTTCAATTTAGGGTAACAAAAGAGCATGTTTGTCAGAGGTAGTTGAAGTAAATTGTTATCTGTGTTATCTGTGTACTTATCTAGGTGCTTGTCACAGGTGTCAGAAGGGAATTGTTATCTGTGAAATTAATTAAGTACAGAAAGATTTACAAAGTAGGGAGATTGACTTAGCTAGAAGGAGCCAGGTTAAAACTAGATTTAAGAACTGCCTTAGATAGCTTCTGCCAGAGAACAGACAGAACACCAAGAGGAAGGAGCTACTGGTATAACTAAAACTTCTCTACTGGGACTATATCACCCTCCTTCCCTCACCTCCACCCCCACCCTAAACCAGATCTACTTTTATAGGCACAGGATTTAACTGACAACAGGAACTTCCTGTTTGGGAGCAGGAAGTGAGTGGCCACAGAGCCACCAAAGACTTACCATCCTAGAAGGGCAAGAGTAGCTCTCCATCCCCCCAGCTGCTGGAGGTCTGACTCTGAGCAAGTAAAGAGGCTACTGAGAAATATAGGAACTTCTTGCCTTAGAACAGGAAGATCTAGAGCTAAAAGGGCATAGAGGCAGTAAGTAAGTAGGGGAAGAAAAAAGAGAAAAAAAAAATAAACAAACAGAGGAAAGAGTAAGTATTCCAAACAACAGTTATGGGACCAGAAAAAAAGACATGATGGAAGTGGTGCAGTGTAGTGGCTGTGGAGCAGCAGTCTTCCAGGAGATGTTCTGGAGGATGCAGTGTTGTCCCATCTGCAGGCACCTCTCTGGGCTGAGGGAGGATGTTGCTCATCTCCAGGCTGAGTTGGCCAGGATTTGTGTGACCTTCTCTCCCACCCAGGGACCACCAGGGTCACTGCCATTGCCTCAGAGGTTGCCAAGAAAGAGGAGTGGTTGGATCACAGTGGGCTCAGGGAGGGTGAGGGTGGTGGAACAGAGGTGCATCCTCCAGTTGTACCTCTCCACAATTTCTATGTCATTCTGGAAAAGTGTGGTTCCTCTATGGAGGCACCCACAGTGGAGACCAAGGAGAATGCTGGGAATCTCCACAAAGGAGACCCACAGAAGGGTGGTATGGGATCCCACAGGGGAAGGAAACAACTCCTGGTGGGGGACTCCATTGTTAGGAAGGTAGAACTGAGGGAGGAAGGGGAGAGGAAGGTAAGGTGCCTGCCTGGTGCCATGGCTTGGAGGGACAGGGAGTGAATCCTCAGGATCACAGGAGCAGCTGCAAAGGGGAGGGAGCTGGATGTCATTGTCCACCTAAGGACAAATGGCCTGACTAAGAAAGGGATCAGAACAGTGCAAGAAGTGTTTGTGGAAAAGGGGAGGGGTCTTAGACAAAAAGCACACACAGTAACCTTCTCAGAGGTGCTGCCTGTCTATGGCATGGATGAGGATAGGGTGCTCCATGCCATGGGATTCAATCAGTGGTTGAAAAACTGATGCATAGCTCAGGGATTTGGCTTCATTGGGGACTGGGTGTCCACCTGGATGGATGCAGGCCTATACTGGCATGATGGTCTGCATCTGTCCAGGAGGGGAACCAGGATCCTAGGTGATCATTTTAAATACTTCATTGGCAAGCATTTAAACTAGCCTAGGGGGGAGGCACTGGAAAGGAGCAGGGAAATCCTAGCCCCCCCAAAAAATCAGGGTACTAAGTGAGGTAGACACCAACATAGAGATGTCAATAGGGAGAAGTGCAGGGGTAAATGGAGAAAATGACAAATGCAATAAGGACAGGGATGGGGTAAAAAGGGGTAAGACCATCAAGAAATGGAGGGTAATAAGTACCAATGCCTATAGTCTGGGCAACAAGCTCCCTGAACTGGTGGCCTTGATGGAAGAGGGATGCCTGGATATCATAGCAGTCACAGAAACATGGTATACAGAGAACCATGACTGGGATGTTAACATACCATGGTACACAACCTACAGGAGAGAAAGGGAGGACAGAAGAGGGGGAGTAGCTCTCTATGTAAGGGAAGGGATAAAAGCAACTGAGCAAAAGAATAAACAGGGAGGAGAGAAGGCACTGTGTGTCACCTTAGAGACTGGAAATGGCACCACAATCCGCACAGGGGTTGTATACAGACCCCCATGTCAGGGGAAGGGAATGGACAAGGATATGATAGAAGGCATACTTAGGATGGCAGAGAAAGGGGAAATACTATTGATGGCAACCTTAATATGCCAGATGTTAACTGGAGCACCTTTGATGCAGCCACATCCAAAAGCAGGTCCATTCTTGATGCCCTTCAGGTGGCATGCCTCAGACAGCTAGTTTTGGAACCTACTCATGAGGGAGCAATCTTAGACCTCATACTCTCAAATGGGGACAGTGAGAGGATCTCAGATCTAGAAGTGGGCAGCCATTTGGGAACAAATGACCAGTAAACAGTGTGGTTCATGGTAAACTCAGCTACAAAGTCAAGCCATACAAAAGTGAGGGTTCTGGACTTCAGGAGGGTTGACTTTGGCAAGATGGGAGAGTGCCTTAGAAAAGCACTAGCAAACAGGCTAGAAATATCAGAACTGCCATCACAGAGGCAACAAGCCTTTGTGTGAAGCAAATAAACAAATTAAAATGAAAGAAAAAGCCACTATGGTTCTCAAAAGAAGTGGTGGTGAAGGTTAGGGAGAAAAAGATAGCATTTAGGAAGTATAAGGAAATGCAGAAGGAGCAGGACAGAGAACTGTACCAGTTAAGGCAGAAGGAAGCAGGGAGGGTAGTCAGAAAAGCAAAAGTACAAACTGAGGAAAAGATAGCCAACTCGGTTAAGAAAGGACATAAAACCTTTTATAGGTATATTGGGGAGCATAGAAAGACAAAGGGAGGGATAGTGAGGCTGAATAGAATGGATGGTGGGTGGGCAGAGGGGGACAGTGAAAAAGCAGGGATACTGAACGAATATTTCTGTTCAGTATTCACAAAAGAGGAAATGGGGGAGGTGCCTAATCCAATTAACAGAAGCACTCTGGAGAGGGGGGTCGATCCCAGTCCTTTCACAGAAGAAAGGGTTCTGAAAGAACTAAAACTGAAGGTGGGCAAAGCAATAGGGCCAGATGGAATTCACCCCAGAATTCTAAAAGAATTAAGCAGAGAACTAGTGACACCACTGATTACCCTTTATAACAAATCATGGGAGGATGGTGTGGTACCTGAGGACTGGAAGAAGGCTGATGTGATTCTCTTTCACAAAAGTGGGAGAAAGACAGAGGCAGGAAACTACAGACCTGCCAGTTGACCTCTGTGGTAGGGAAAGTGATGGAATCACTTCTGTAGGAAATAATTGTTGAGTACCTAGAGGCCAGTGGGGCACAGGACCCAAGGCAGCATGGGTTCACAGTGGCAAGGTCATGTCAGACAAATCTAATTGATTTCTTTGACTGACTGACCAAAGTAGTAGACCAGGGAGGGGCTGTGGACATGGCCTACGTAGTCTTTAGCAAGGCATTTGACACAGTCCCACACAAAAGATTAGTAGTCAAATTAACCAACCTTGGAGAGGGTCCCAGGGTGGTAGCCTGGGTAAAACATTGGCTGAACAACAGGACACAGAAGGTAATTGTAAATGGAGTCCACTCTGAAGAAAGAGGGGTTACTAATGGGGTACCGAAGGGTTCAGTACTGGGTCCAGTCCTTTTAATGTCTTTATAAGTGACATTGCAGAGGGACTGGAGGAAAAGTATGCCTCTTTGCAGATGACACAAAGATCTGCAACAGGGTTGATACACAAGGAGGCATGGAAAGGATGAGAAGGAACTTGGCAAGGTGGAGGAATGGTCAGAAGTATGGCAGCTTGTATTCAATGCAAAGAAGTGCAAAGTATTGCACCTGCGAAACAAAAACCCAGGGGAAGATTACACAATGTAGGGGGGTAGTAACAACAACAAAAATAGAAAGGGACCTGGTGGTAATCATATCAGATGACCTTAAGGTTGGCAAGCAATGTGAGAAGGTGGTAGGGAGGGCTGGGGGGATACTGGGATGTATAGGGAGAGGCATCACCAGCAGAAAACAGGAAGTTCTTATCCCCCTGTACAGACAGTTGTGAGACCCCATCTGGAGTACTGCGTCCAGTTCTGGAGACCCCATCTCTGCAAGGACATAGGCAGGATGGAGGCAGTTCAGAGGAGAGCAACTAAAATGGTGCAGGGTCTGCAAAAGAAGCCATATGAGGAGAGGCTAAATGAGTTTAATATGTATACCCTTGAGGAAAGGAGGGAGAAGGGGGACATGATAGAAATGTTTAAGTACCTCAGTGGAATCAACAAAGTCCAAGAGGGTAGCATCTTTCAGAAAAAGAGATGTGCAAGAACAAGGGGACACAATTTGAAGATAGAGTGGGGACGGCTCAGGTTCAATGTGAGGAAGTATTTTTTCACAGAAAGGGTGGTGGACACATGGAACAGCCTTCCTGAGTAGGTTATGGGGTCTAAAATTGTGGGAGAATTCAAGAATGCATGGGACAGACATAAGGCAATTTTTTGTGGGGTGCAGGAAGAAATAGGTTGTTGATTAAATAGGATCTGCAGCTTATCCTCTAGGTAGGGAAATGGGCAGACTAGGTAGGCCAAGTGGTCCTTATCTGCCGTCAAAGTCTATGTTTCTTTGTCTATGTGGAAAACATTTCTTGGAGGAGGGTAAGGTGGAGGAGACTATTTACACCTTCAGTCAGTTCCACGGACAGAAAACATGACATCACTCCTTTTGTACATGCAATACTCCTGTTGGCTCCGCCCACAGTCATAGTAATGGATGGGATTTTCAAATGGGATCTGTCCAACCATATTTTCAAAGCAGTTTTCTGTCTACACTGTAAGCAATCTGGATAAAAACTCTGCCGCCCGCATCAAAAAAGAAATAATGCATGCACCATTTTTTTGATACCTGCACAATTTTGTTTTCAGTATGCTCTATCCTGTGATGCAAGGTGCTGCAAATCATGGAAACTTTATTTATTTGATAACTGGGTGAGTGTGCTGGTCCCAGGGATCATTTTCAGGCATGACCCAGACCATCAAGATGGCACACAGTAGCACAGTAAAAACACAGTGCAGGAGGAGCAGTGCATAACAGAGCACTACTACAAAAACTTGAAAACAGAGCTCCTGAGTTTTTGGCACAATCAGGCAAATGCAGAAACAGGTATAGAAAAATAGAAGTTGATGGCAGATAAGGACCGCAAGGCCCATCCAGTCTGCCCATTTCTTTCTCTACCTTATGATTTCGTGCCATAGGGATTTACTCTGTTAATGGCCTATCTAGTCATATTCATCTGTATTGCTCCCTTATGCCTATCCTATGCCTGTTTGAAGCCCTGCACTGTATTCATATCCACCACTTCCTGAGGTAGACCATTCCAAGCATCCACCACCCTTTCCGTGAAAAAGAACTTCTTCACATTACCTCTTAATCAACCTCCCTCTGATCTCATGCTATGTCCTCTTGTCCTGCTATTTTTCTTATATTGAAACATGTTAGACTCTTTCACCTTGTTAATGCCCTTAAGATGTTTGAATGTTTCAATCATATCACCTCTCTCCCTCCTTTGTTCCAGGGTATACATATTGAGCTCCATTAATCTGTCCTCATATGTTTTCTGATGCAGTCCCTGCACCATTTTGGCTGCCCTTCTCTGGACTGCCTCTATTTGGTTAATGTCCTTGTGAAGATATGGCCTCCAGTACTGCACGCAGTACTCCAGATGGGGCCCAACCAGTGTCTTGTAAAGATGTATTATTACCTCCCTCTTACGACTTGTGATACCCATACTAATGCACCCCAACATCTCCCTAGCCTTGCACACTACTTTAGAGATCTGCTTGGATGATTTCAGGTCATCTGTGATGATGATGCCCAAGTCTCCTTCTTCCCTTGTCACTGCCAGCAACTCCCCTCCCAGTCTATAGGTGGCTTCAGGGTTTCTCTTCCCTATGTGCATGATCTTGCACTTCTTTGAGTTAAACTCCAGTTGCCACTCTTCCAACCATTTTGCTAGTTTATCTAGATCTCTTATCATTCTGCTCACCTCATCTGGATCATCTGCTCTGTTACGGATCTTGGTGTCATCTGCAAACAGACAAACCTTACTCTCCAGTCCATCTGCAATGTCACTGATGAAGATATTGAAGAGGACTGGCCCCATGACTGATCCCTGCGGAATCCCACTTGTGACTTGTATCTCTTCTGACTTTATACTGTTTATCACCACTCTCTGTTTTCTGCCCATGAACCAGTTTGCTACCCAGTTGACCAACTTCTGACCCACCCCAAGCCTATCCAGCTTATTAATCAATCTTCTATGTGGAACAGTATAGAAAATTTTGCTTAAGTCAAGGTAGGCAACATCAACTGCTCCCCCTTGATCCACCACTCTAGTTACCCAGTCAAATAAATCTATGAGATTAGTTTGACAGGACCTTCCTCTTGTAAATCCATGCAGTCTTGGATCCTGTGCTCCTGTGGATTCCAGGTGTTGCACTATCCTTTCCTTAAGGAGTGCCTCCATAATCTTTCCCACTACTGAGGTAAGACTGTCTGGTTTGTAGTTCCCTGCCTCCTCCATGCTACCACTCTTGTGGAATGGGATCACATGAGTCCTTCTCCAGTCATCTGGGACCTCTCCTGTGCTCAGAGACTCACTAAACAGTTCTGATAATAGCTCTGCCATTTCCACCCTTAGCTCCTTAAGTACCCTGGGATGTATGCCATCAGGGCCCATTGCCTTGTCCACCCTGAGCTTATCGAGCTCTTGTAGGACCCTTTCTTTTGTGAAGGGACTAGTGCACACCTCTCTCCCCCCTGTGTCCATGGTGAAAAATGCATTTGTATAGGTATCTGTCTCTTTTTAATCCTCCCCCATAATGTCTAATCAAAAGTCTCTAAGCAGTTATAATTTACTGTATCTAATGTCATTTTGAAAAACTTATGTATCCTAAAATGGAAATGGGAAACCATTACTCAGTCTGACTTAATTTAAGTGATGTGTTTGAATAGATAACAGATTATATCTGTGACAAAAATAATGTCAACTTGTGAATGAAAGCTGATAATGGAAGGACAGTATAATTTACAATGTTTACTGTATTTACCTTTTGCACCTACTGTGTTACATAAACTCTGAAAGTGTCTTCCATCAAACAAAACAGTATTGGATTTCCTATGTTGAACTTGTGTTATAAATAGAATGTTATATTTACATTTTGTAATAAAAACCTCAACAATGGTGATTTGCTTGAACCCTAGAAGCCAATGAAATATTTGAAATTGATAAGAATTAAGTTAAAAAGGAGAATTTAAGACTTCATTTAACAGTTGAGAAAACCTTTGCATACCTTTTTTTACAAGTTAGCAAGGGTCCAATCAATCCAGAGGAAATATTCTTCGGAGAATCAATGTGAGAGTGGGAAATCCATGTTAAACAGTTGGGAGCATATGAAGTAGATGCATACTTCTGCTTTACTATCCAGGTGAATGTATGATTTCCACCAGGAGGAATTGCATCATCAGCTTTATCCTTGCCCCATCCGAGTAGAATGCTCCTTCAGAATCCTTCAAATAGAAAGTCCCTTGTGGATGAAGGGAATATTAGTGGGAGGCAAGGTTCTTTAAATGAATGATAATTCCATTCTATACCCATCCCCTATGGGTCATGAAGCCACCCAAAGGTGAAGAAATGTGAAAAACACATCAATATTTCAATCCTTCCTCCTTCACCAATCCCACAGAAAAAAAAATTACTTTTACTTACCTGGCCATAAGGCCAGAACCTGCAGCCTAACACAGTATGCCACCAGCCCAGTTTTCGGTCCACTCTCCCTCTGTTCTTTTGCTAGAAGCTGGATGCTAGAACCGACCATCACAGGTCCCCAACATGGTCTGTGACCAAATCACCTCACCAGCTGAACCCACCTAACCTGGGTTGCTTGCTTTTTGCTTGGTTGCTGCTGTGGCTGCTGCCGCACTGCACTGATCAAGGCCTATGAAGGCCACCCACACCACTGTCACCACTGCTACTTAGCCTAGCTTGCTGCCGTGGGGGGCTGTGCTGTTTTTTTTTTGCAAGGTGAGCCTTGTAGGAAAAGTAGGTGGCCCAGTCTTTTTTTCTCCAAGTTTATTTATCCTCCTTCAGCAGACCACCATCTTCGTCTGCCAACCCTACTGGTCTCGGGGTCTTTCAGGATCTTATGGCACCATGCATGCCCTGGCAGATCCCTGGTGGTGGTCCGGAGGCTTCATCCTTGGTAGCCCCAGATTTTTCCTCCATTTTTCACCCCAGAGAGTCCTGCTCCCAAGGCCCTGGAAGTGGTGAAGCATGCACGTGGAGGTGCATATGCGCACCACAGCTCCATTGCCAGTCTCTTCAACCTTTCCTTGGCATAGCACTAGCAGTTCTTGGAGTGATACAGCCACTCTGGCCTCCACCAGGGGGTTGCCAAGCACTGAGGAACCCTGTTCTTCCCTCCTGAGGCAGAGGGCAACCAGCCAGCAGCCACCAGCATCCTTTCCCCACCGCTGACCTCCAATGACCCAGGATCATTCCTGAACCCAGGTCACTGGTATGGTGTGAGGTATGGCACTCAGCACCTCAACCCTCTGTGCCACCGGGCTGGCAGGTAGCTTAGTCTTGAGTTAGCTTCTAGCTCACCCTCTGCCCCTTCAGCCACCAGGGGAGATGAAGACTCACTAAGAGTAGACCAACAAAAGTATGCTGCCACAACACTGCTATTTCTACTCTGTGGTGGGAAAGGCAGTGTTGCACTTGTAAGACTCGTGCTCTTTCTTGGCTGGAGCTCATCCACATCACATGTGACTGTACCTCCACTAATAGGTGGAGAGAGTGGACAAGAACAATACAGACACAGTCGAGTCTGGAGAGTACCTGCAGCATGAGCACACACAGGCCAGGTGGGCACTTATTGTACTGCTATACTGTGTATTTTGGTTTGTCTTACTGTGACAAGGTACCTTTGTAAATGAGCCTATGGCTCAAAGGTTTTCCAAACTGCTGTTTAAATAAAATAAAAAATAAAATAAAAAAGATTATATCCAAATTTAAAGCCATTATTGCCACACCATGAGAACAACCTAGGCACAAATACGAGGGGGGGGGTTGGCAACTGCCCCCTCTACTCCCCCTAAATGGCACCCCTGCTTTATAGTAGAAATTCATTCTCAGGTGCTAATGCAATGGTTTCCACTGTGTTCTGAGTTACTGTATCTCTGGGTTTCATGATGTGTCCTGATCATCATGTGGGCCAGTGTCCCTCATTTTGAGTGTCCATGTCCCTCATTTCAGTGACAAAATGTGAGGTATGGTGCATGCTTCCAAGACCCTACTCAGCACAAAGAGTGCTGAGCATGGCCATAGTGTATATACTCAATACAGAATGACAAAAGGAAAGGAATCTCGATTTAGTATTTGCTGTATTGTTCCTTGTAAGAACAGATCCAGAAGCAAATGATTTTATATCTTTTAATGGACCAAAATAGATGCAACAAAAAGAACAAAGTGCTTCAGCTTTCGGACCACCAAGTCCTTCATCAGAAGCGAATGGTCATTACACTTCTGACAAAGTACTTGTTAGTTTGAAAGCTAAAGCACTTTGTTATTTTTGTTACATCTATGTTGGTCCGTTAAAAGGTATCAAATCATTTGCTTCTGAAAGGGAAAGGAACTGAGATGAAACGGTCATGGAGAAACACATTTGTAGCACTAAATATGCATAAGAGATTTGCATGGTCGAAAACAAAAAGGATAGGTTTAACAACACAGAGCCCCTCTTCGTTCATCTGGAATGGGGGATGTTGACTGTATTTAATGCAGTAAGCAAACAATACTTTACAAATGAATGATGATTTAATGACAAAAATCAAACGCCAATAAACAATTTGCAAAAGGATCAGAATTAATGAGTTTACCAAATTTTAATGGGAATTCAAATAGAAAATACAAAGTCACACATGCCCCCACAATGAAAACATCATGGGCTGCATATGCAAATCACCACAGAATGTTATGCTGGTCCAACTTTACGCAGAATTGCATGGTGCCGAAAGGCCTCTCACACAGTTTGCAAAGGGTGCTAACAGAAGACATAGACACGTGTTTCGTCCTACCAGGATTCATCAGTATGCCTCGTCTGTTTGACACCCCAGTGGAATGGACCACCTACCCTTAAGGCAGTGTGCCTTGGATATATTGTGGTGAACCCATTAAAATAAAAAAAACTATTTAAAAGACAAAAGAACCTCTGTGCGCAAACACTGAGGCAAGGGTTACCCCAAAGGGCATTTGGCTGGGAAGCCAAGTTTCAAGAAAATACAAAATGGGTTCACCACAATTTATCCAAGGCACACTGCCTTAAGGGTAGCTGGTTCATTCCACTGGGGTGTCAAACAGATGAGGCATACTGATGAGTCCTGGTAAAACGAAACACGTGTCTATGTCTTCTTTTAGCACCCTTTGCAAACTGTGTGAGAGGCCTTTCGGCACCATGCAATTCTGCTTAAAGTTGGACCAGCATAACATTCTGTGGTGATTTGCATATGCAGCCCATGATGCTTTGCATTGTGGGGGCATGTGTGATTTTGTATTTTCTTGAAACTTGGCTTCCCAGCCAAATGCCCTTTGGGGTAACCCTAGCCTCAGTGTTTGCGCACAGAGGTTCTTTGTCATTCAAATAAAAATGTATTAAGTGCTCTAACTGCTAGCAGTAGTATAAGAAATAGAAACTTTTTTTTTAGATGAGATTTGCACCAGCTTAGTTGCTGCACTCATGTCAAGCATGCAACATGCGAACCTGATGCAATTTACATAGATACATAGACAGTGTCGGCAGATAAGGGCCTACGGCCCACCCAGTCTGCACATTTGAGCTTGTAAGTTTAGTTTATGTTTTCCTAGAAGTCTGTTGCCCCTTATCCCTGACCTCCAGAATTCCTTTATGTCTATCCCATGCATTCTTAAATCCCATGATTGTTTCAGCCCCCACCACTTCCTCTGGCAGGGTGTTCCACTTGTCCACCACCCGTTCTGTGAAGAAATTCTTCCTCATGTTTCCTCTGAATCGTCCTCCCTCCAACTTCATCCCATGCCTTCTAGTCTTGGAACATCTTTTTGGCTTAAAAAAGTGTATTCCTGCACCCTGTTCCTCCCTGTAAGATACTTGTATGTCTCTATCATATCCCCTCTCTCCCTCCTCTCCTCCAGGGAGTACATGTTCAGTTCCTTCAACCTGTTCTCATAGGACTTGTGATGCAATCCATGCACCATCATTGTTGCCCTCCTCTGAACCTTCTCTACCCTGTCTATGTCCTTACATAGGTAAGGTCTCCAGAACTGTACACTGTACTCCAGGTGGGGCCTCACTAGTGTCTTGTATAGTGGAATAGCCAACTCAGTTAAGAAGGGGGATAAAACCTTTTATAGGTACATCAGCGAGCATAGAAAGACAAAGGGAGAGACAGTGAGGCTGAACAGAATGAAATGTGGGTGGGCAGAGGGGGACAGTGAAAAAGCAGGGATACTGAACGAATATTTCTGCTCAGTATTCACAAAAGAGGAGGGGGAAGTGCCTAATCCAATTAACAGAAGCACTCTTGATAGGGGGGTCGATCCCAGTCCTTTCACAGAAGAAAGAGTTCTACGAGAACTCTTAAAACTGAAGGTGGACAAAGCAATGGGTCCTAATGGAATTCACCCCAGAATTCTAAAAGAATTAAGGTAGGAACTTGTGAAACCACTGGCTACTCTTTTTAATAAGTCATGGGAGGATAGTGTGGTACCCGAGGACTGGAGGAAGGCGGATGTGATTCCCCTTCACAAAAGTGGGACCAAGACAGAGGCAGGAAACTACAGACCTGTCAGTCTGACCTCTGTGGTAGGGAAAGTGATGGAGTCACTTATGAAAGAAAGAATAGTTGAGTACCAAGAGGCCAGTGGAGCACAGGACCAAAGGTAGCATGGGTTCCCAGTGGTAAGGTCATGTCAGATGAATCTAATAGATTTCTTTGACTGGATGACCAAAGTAGTAGACCAGGGAGGGGCTGTGGACATGGCCTACCTAGACTTTAGCAAGGCATTTGACACAGTCCCACACAAAAGATTAATAGTCAAATTAACCAGGCTGGGAGTGGGTCCCAGGGTGGTAGCCTGGGTAAAATATTGGCTGCACAACAGGACACAGAAGGTAATTGTAAATGGAGTCCATTCTGAAGAAAGAGGGGTTACTAGTGGGGTACCACAGGGTTCAGTATTGGGTCCAGTCCTTTTTAATGTCTTCATCAGTGACATTGCAGAGGGACTGGAAGGAAAAGTTTGCAGATGACACAAAGATCTGCAACAAGGTTGATACACAAGGAGGTGTGGAAAGGATGAAAAGGGACTTGACAAGGTTGAAGGAATGGTCAGAAGTATGGCAGCTAGGATTCAATGCAAAGAAGTGCAAAACAATGCACCTGGGAAACAAGAACCCAGGGGAAGAATACACAATGGGTGGGGAGGTAGTAACAACAACAAAAAAGGAAAGGGACCTGGGGGTAATCATATCAGATGATCTTAAGGTTAGCAAGCAATGCGAGAAGGCAGTAGGAAGGGCTGGGGGTATAAAGGGATGTATAGGGAGAGGCATCACCAGCAGAAAACAGGAAGTTGTTATCCCTCTGTACAGACAGTTGGTGAGACCCCATCTGGAGTACTGTGTCCAGTTCTGGAGACCCCATCTCTGCAAGGACATAGACAGGATAGAGGTAGTCCAGAGGAGGGCAACTAAAATGGTGCAGGATCTGCAAGAGAAGACATATGAGGAGAGACTAAAGGAGCTTAATATGTATACCCTTGAGGAAAGAAGGGAGAGGGGGGACATGATAGAAACTTTTAAGTACCTCAGTGGAATCAACAAAGTCCAAGAGGGTAGCATCTTTCAGAAAAAGAGACTTGCAAGAATAAGGGGACACAATTTAAAGATAGAAGGAGGGCAGTTCAGGGGCAATGTGAGGAAGTATTATTTCACAGAGAGGGTAGTGGATGCATGGAACAGCCTTCCTGAGGAGGTTGTGGGGTCTAAAACTGTGGGAGAATTCAAGAATGTATGGGACAGACATAAGGCAATTCTTGTGGGGGGTAGGAAGAAATAGGCTGTTGGTTAACTAGGATCTGAGGCCAATCCTGTAGGTAGGGAAATGGGCAGACTAGATGGGCCAAGCAGTCCTTATCTGCTGTCAAAGTCTATGTTTCTATGTTTCTCCCTTTTCCTGCTAGTGATGCCCCTGCCTATGCATCCCAGCATCCTATTTGCTTTACCTGCTGCCTTGTCACACTGTTTCCCTACCTTGAAGTCATCAGAGATGATAACCCCAAGATCCCTTTCATGCTTGGTGCATGCTATATCCTCACCCCCAACTGATATATTATGCCAGGGTTTTTGTGCCCCATATGCATTATCTTGCACTTCTTTGCATTGAATTTCAACTGCCAAACCCCTGACCATTATTCAAGTTTTTGCAGGTCCCTTCTCATTCTGTCTACACCCTCTGCTGTGTCTACTCTGTTACCGAGTTTTGTGTCATCAGCGAACAGTGAAATTCTGCCTTCTAGGTCCTGCGCAATGTCACTGATGAAGATGTTGAATAGGACCGGTCCCAGCACTGATCCCTTTGGTATCCCACTGGTCACTCTTCCCTCTGTGGAGTGACAGCCATTTACCACCACCCTCTGTGTCCTGCTGCCCAGCTAGTTACCTACCCACCACACTACTGTCCTGCCCACACCCATATTCCCCATATTTTTAGAAGATGTTCACACCTGCTTATCTGTTGTGCACATGTCAAGCTTACAACATGCAAACCTGATTTGCTTTTTAAAGACCTGGTTCACTAAGGATCACTTCGTGTATGCGAATTGCATACAAACATTGCACAATTAAGCATGTGGCATGCATTCTGCACGTAAACAGCACACCTATATTTCTGTAAGGGCTGGATCCCTCTGTGTGAGCAGAAGGGCTTCAAACCAGCAAAATCAGATCTCACCAGCAAAAGATGGGCCACAAGGGGATTGGAGTATATAACACAAGACTAACACAAAACTAAGGTTTGCTGACAAAATGCAACTAGCTTTACCTGAGCTTTTAGTCTTTTTAGTTTCCTTGAAAAGGCAGAGCAAGGATTAACATTAACAGAGCAAGGAGAAACATTAAGGCCTCTTTTGGCTAAGCAGAGTTACTGTCTTGTCACTGTATTGTTTTGTGCTTATAGGTTGTACTTACATATTCTGTTACTGTTTTGTTTTGTGTTTACAGGTTTTACAGTTTGAGCTCTCTTTAGGCTAAGCAGAGTTACTGTTTTGTTACTATTTTGTTTTGTGCTTGCAGGTTATTGTTTTTGGGCTTACAGATTTTGCAGTCTCTTTCTTACATTGAAGGAGCTAATTGTTTTTCTTCCACAGCTCTTCTAGTGGATTAAGAGTGTATCTGGGAAGGGGGAGCAGACAAAGGCTTAGTACCTTCTATCAGAAGGAAGATTTGGTTTTTTTTGTGCAGTGTTAACATAAGGGACAGTTCTGTGTGTACTTTGGCTTTATATACAATTGATGTAATAAGGGTTTGGTACACTTAAATGGCAGAGCATAACTGATTGTTTTTAAGGTAGCAGAAACAAAGGTTCTGCCACCCACCCTACCCACTAATCCCACCCACCCCGGGTTATCCTCCTTTATAGGGTCTACATGGCCCCACCCACTTTCTGCCTCTCCTAATTAAAAGGCGGGCACACAAATAGTAGTAGTAAAAGTAGTAAAAATATTTATTTTTAGACAGGATATTACTTTAGGTCTGAGAACCTATTTTCAGAGTAGTCCCTTTTCGCTTTCATTCAAGTTACAAAGACATTATAAACAGATATCATACAAAAATCCTAAAACTTCCTAACATAGCCATATTTACAGTAATATCAGCATTACATTTCATTAATAATATATTATATAATGACCTAGTACCTAACTTATGGTACTCAGTATATTCACATTAAAATAAAAGAAGAAACAGACATTCCACCCCTTATTATGAGAATACTAATAACAGGTACATTCCACAGTGTAACTTTCATCTAATCTAGATTTAAATAGCCACATTTTTGTAAGGTTTTATATCTGAGGAGAGATCTCTTTCCATATTTTTGCAGCCTGAACTTGTCTGTATTTCTATTTCATCCTCAGCCTCACTATTACTTTTATATCTTCATTGCCTAAGTAGTGCCTGTATATTTCATCCACAACCCCATGCTTCCTGCCTACACATAGGCACATCAGGGCCAAAAAAACAAAACCATCAAAAAATACTTTTTTTTAACTTTAATTTCAATTATTTTACTTACCTTTCAACACATGCCTCTAGGTCACTTGACCTTCTCTTGTTTTTTGTCTGCAAGTAATCAACTCAGCCATGGATATAGTAGACTGTAGGCACTGTGGCAGCTTTTTCAGTAAAGTGATTGCCCATAAGATTGGTCACTGTCCCAAAAGCTGGGCACTCGAGGATCTACATACACAGCTCCATACCACTTGGGCTGAAATATCATACCTTATGGCCAAACTCCATCCCACAGAACACTGCAGCAATCTCCCTACAATCTCCCTGTAGCACAATGTCAACCCCATGCAGTACCACCTCTACCCCAAAGAACAACCAACCAGGGGGTTGGCAGACAGTCAATAATCATAAGTCACATTCCTCACTGTGCAGCCATGGTGGGAAAATGTACATGAAATTGCCACTACCTGCTTCTAACAGGTATTCGCTGCTGTCATCCAAGCCTTCAGCAGCAGCATGGGATGACTCAACTCCTAATCCTAAACAGAAAACAAATAAGTGTTCAACAAAGGATGGCTCACCAACTAAACCCAACAAAAGACCCTTATTGATCATAGGCGACTCTATGATAAGGGGAGTAGAGTCTCAACTTTGGCAATTTGGGCACTCTGAGGTCATGGTCAGATGCGTCCCTCAAGCGCGTGCTGGTGCTTTAACTGAATGGAGGACTAAGAGTACAGCACTGGTGCTTCACCAGTTATTTAAAAAAATAATTGCTCAAAAATATGTTTTGAATCAGACAAAGGATATATTATTATATCGGAACAGCAAATGCTCTCAATTTGCTAAATTTAATTAACAAAACTAGCAGTTTTATCATTTTAACACCATATCAGTGTTTTGGGTTTCTTTGACTGCGTTCTGCTATGCTGGCCATCACATCAAAAATAGCTGACTCTTGGATACTGGCAGCAAAGGAAAACATAAGCACCGATGACATTCTTGCCAGCAAAAGTGACATTAAAAAACTACAGGCAATCCTTGAGAATCTAGAAATATACATTAATGATATCAAAACATCCTCAGCAGCACTAGCCAGACACACAAAAGAAATGTCAGTCAGAATCAAAGGCAGCTCTGTCAGGTTAGATAATATCTCTAACACAATGTACTATCTTGAACAGCTCACACAAAGCAAGATAGACAGATTACCTATCTGCTAAACAAGGTAGATGATTTAGAGAACAGAGGACATTGTAATAACTTAAGAATACTGGGCATCCCAGAAGGTATTGAGAGTAGCAGCATGATTAATTTTCTGCAGAGTTTCCTGCCAGACTTGTATGGTTATCAGGGGACATGGCCACTTGAGACAGAAAGTGCACACAGATCTCTGGGTTCCAGATCTAACATATCAGGACCCAGACCTATAGTGGCTTACATGCTAAGGTTTTCTATTAAAGAGCAAATCCCCAGGTTGGCAAGAGAAAAGAAAGCATTAAACTGGAGGGGTGAATGGATTTCAATCTTTCAGGACTTGTCTACAAAAATAGTAAATAAAAGGAAAGTGTTTTATGAAGTTAAACAACATCCTCAACAAAAGTGCTACCTTATCACTTTAGGTATCCTACCACTTTGATCATACAAGATAAGTGGAGGAATTTGAATAAATGTGAAACTGTACAGCAAGCATGGCAGGTGATACAGAATAATGAGTCACAGAATCCATTATCTAAAGTGTCTCAGACTGTCTCTCCCTGTCAAATTCCCCGTGAGGGTCTCAAAGCAGAGCACGACATTATAATTCTGCAGCACATGGCTCCTACACTAGAATGCAGACGCTCTCCTCACAAGCTGGAATGCAACCCTTATCTCCAAGCAGCCCACTGTGTCCTACACCGCACCCCTATTCTGAAACAGTGGATAAGCAAGACTCATTCCTTTTGGTACCTGGCATACAGAGGAAGCCTAAAGAGGCAATGCAACCATGAAGCATCCCTAGACCAGCAGCCTTTAATCCATGGAAACAGAACCACAGTAGAGATAGCATCCATTCATCTTCTTCTAGAGCTACCCCTGAGCTGGAAATGACTCAGGCTAACGTCCGTATGGAGTGCTACAGCTCTTCTGCTCCCTCTGACAACACAAATCAGAAAGGAACACTTCCTCAAGGGGTACTGGATCTACATACTCCACTTATTGTTAACACTCAAAGCCACCTGAATACTGTACTTCCAGTCAAGTGATAGCAGGATAGCAAAAACGTCTGACTACTCAAGGACTTTCTCCTGTTCAGAGTCAGTTTGCTGCTCAAGTAAATTTTAGGCAAGGTGAGCTCCCCTCTCTACCTACAGTTAATGTTTAACTGAATCTGCTCTGCTTATATTAACTTACCTGCCTGTTACAGATACATAAGGTTCTTAAATTGATTTCAACCTAGCAGAAGGTTGTTTATTAAACAACCTCATTGTTACAGTTGCTATGGCGATATTTAGACTGTCACTTCAATTTATTTATTATCTGTATTTTATACTCTTAAGATTCAATGCTGGCCAGAATCCATAGGAGCAAAACCCCCTTCCCACTTCTGTATACTACCCCATTTCTTTCATTTGCAATACGTTTAAGGGGATTCTCCTTCTTTTTAATTTTTTTTTATATTCGGCCTGCTATTAACTACTACTTTTGTGGAAAAGAGAATATGTTATGTTAGTTTTTAGTCTCAACTGATATTTGGAACTTACAGATTGTTAAAAATATTGCTGGGAGTGAAATTGATTTACATATGTTTAAATAGGGAATGTGTTTAATTTGGAAAATTTTGACTTGTGTGGCTGAAGCTTGTGTCAGAATTGACTAGGTCTGACTATTCCTGTGGAGCTGCCAATTACATATTGGATGATACCCTTGTGTTTTTATTAGCCAACCACCTTCTAGCAAAACAAATTCTAATTCCTAAAATTTCTATAAGGAAGGTCTTGCATTGCATTCTCCACCAGACTAAAATGTGTCTTTTTTTTCTTCTCTCTACCCTAATTCCTACTCCCCCAAATTGGCTACTTGGCCTCCCCTCCATCCACCCCCACCATGGGACCCTGGACTTCACTGTTCCTTTATTAATGCTGCATCGCATCACTTTTGCTGCTGGTAATAATACAGTCTCCTATTTTGTATAGTTTATTTATAATTTGAGGAGCATACAGCAATCCTTGCAACAATGGGCAGAAGCAGCCACAGCATCATGCTCCAGTGCTCTTGGTCAAATGCCGACACCGCCTTGGACTTGGACAGTTCAGTGGACTTAAGGCTAAGCAGCAAGCTAAAACCTGCTGCTTGTTGTTTTTGCCTTGGTACTGTCTTACTTACTTGTTTTTATTGATTTGGTATGTAATCCTTTGGTTATAACAAAGTTATAAACTATTCATTTATCTACAAAATAGCAATTTTAGTTTTTTTTTGTTATAAGTTATAGTTTACATTGATAATTATTATAAACTCTTTGTTGAAAGCGTTATATAACAGATAGCATAGTGAATCCTCTTACGACCACTGACTAAGCTAGTAGAATTTCAGATTATTCCTGCTTAAACAATGTTCCCACATAAGATTGTTTCATGGAATGTTAAAGGGATTGGTAACCCAATTAAGCAAAAAAAAAAATTATATCTTATCTGAATAAGAAAAAGCGGATGATGCCTTCCTTCAAGAAACCCATCTAGAGGGGGATGAGGCTGCCAAGTTAACAAGATCCTGGGTTTCTCAAGTATAATTCAATTACTTTAATAGTAAACAGTGAACCACTCTCCTAATAAGGAAAGGCACCAGCTTTGTACAGTCAAGTCATATAGCTGACCCAGAGGGTAGGTTTCAAATTTTAATGGGCTCTTTAGATGGAACAAGTGTAACTTTCTGTAATGTCTATGCACCCAATGCAGGGCAGAATTAATTTTTTTAGTAAAATCTTGGCTATGCTTAGTAATTTCCCTGACCATAAGATAATTTTGGGTGGCAGCTTGAGGTTCTAGACCATCTGCTATATAAAACTACTCCAAGACACCATAACTTGACTACTTAGTCAAATCAGACCCTTCCAACACTGCTCAAAACATTTGGCCTGACAGATATTTGGAGCCTGGTACACCAACAGGGAAAAGATAATACTTTCTTTTTTGATAGACATTCTTCATATAGTATAATTTATTTTCTATTTATTTCACCTAGAATAGTGGATGCTGTATTGGATGGTAACACAGACAATATAGTATTATCTGATCATGCATTAAGTGATACAGTTGGTTCTAGGAGAAGGGAAATCCAAAGAGTTCAGATGGAGATTCAATGTCTCCCTTCTAAAAAAATAAGGAGTTTTCAGAGTGGTTAGCAAAGAAACAACCAATTATTTTGATTTAAACGATAATGGAGAAGTTTCATGTGCCTGTTTATGGGAGGCTTATAAGGCCTTTATCCATGGAAGAATCATAGGTTTTTCAGCAGCCAGAAAGAAAGAGGTAACAAAATGCCTATCAGATAAACAGTCCGCTCTATTAGTATTAGAACAAGATCTTAAACATTCTAGACCTCTTGATAGAACCCTATTATATAAAGAAACACTACTAAAATACGAGATAAACAAGATCCTCTCAGCACAGGCAGAGTACTCATTATTCAGAACAAAACAGAGTTTTTTGGAATCAGGGGAAAAGCTGGGAAGTTACTTGCTTTCTGGCTAAAGAAAATGAAAACTCGGGATATCCTGGGGATAAAAGACAAGAATGGGACAATTCTTAACAAAAATAAGGATAATAATAAGACTTTTGAAGAGTTCTTTACACAAATCTATGGTCCTAGTAACACTAAAACTAGGAAACTCAGTCCCTTTTTAAAAACAACTCTCACCAACAAGCTCTCACCCCCAAATTATAACTCAGTTAAATAAAGATATCTCGATAGAGGAAATAGCTTCTGCTACAAAGTTATTGCCAGCGGGGAAAGCCCCTGGCTTAGATGGGATTCCTGGTTAATTCTTTAAATTATTAGAACATAAGATCTCCCCCACTAACTCTCAATGTACAGAGAAGCATGGAGACTTAAAACCCTTCCCCCCACCTTAACACAGGCCTGGTTACACTCATTTATACGAAAAACAAGGATGCTCCTAACTGTGCAAGCCATTGACCTATCTCTTTAATGATTATGGATTATAAAATTCTTGCTAATATACTGACATTACGTATTCAAAACAATATTAATGAATTAATTGGAAAAGAACAACTGGGTATTATGCAAAGAAGGTGGGGAGCAAATAACGTACGCAGACTCCTGCATGTATTATGGAAAGTGAATAAAGGGAAATAACCCCTATATTGTGCTCTCTTTAGATTTGTTTAAAGCATTCAGTTCTCTCCCCTGGGAATACATGTTTAGCATCCTAAACCACCTTAATTTTGGCACCAGTTTCATTAAATGGGTTTCCCCGCTGTATAATAACTCAACAGCGCAGATCCTTTCAAATGGTATTATCTCTTCATCTATGAAACTAGCAAGAGGTACTAGACAAGTCTGCCCTCTATCCCCTTATTTATTTGTTTAATCTATAGAGCCATTGATAAGGGCCAGTGCAGCTCCCCCCAGCATATCTGGGATCAACCTTAAGCTAGGTTCACAAAGGACTTTCACTTATGCAGATGATCTGCTACTGACCCTTACAAAACCTGCTCAAATTTATGAAGCCCAAAGGAATCTTTTATTGCAATTTGAATCCCTTTCAGGTTTACAGGTTAATTGAGACAAGTCGCAAATATTTTGCCATAAACTCGCACCTCTTCTGATGTCTCATTTCAAAGAAATGTTCCAAAATAACTGGGTTAAAGACCAAATAACCTTTTTCGGCCTCCAGATCTCTATACAGAAACATAGAATTTGATGGCAGATAAGGACCGCTTGGCCCACCTAGTCTGCCCATTTTCCTACCTAACAGATAAGCTGCAGATCCTAGGTAACCAACAGCTTACTTTCTCTTACCTGCCCCTAGGACTGCCTTATGCCTGTCCCATGCATTCTTGAAGTGCCCCACTGTTCTTGACTCCACGACCTCCTCAGGGAGGCTGTTCAATGCATCCACAACCCTCTCAGTGAAAAAATACTTCCTCACATTACCCCTGAGCCATCCCCCCTCTATCTTCAAATTGTGCCCCCTTGTTCTTGCACATCTCTTTTCCTGGAAGATGCTACCCTCTTGGACTTTGTTAATTCCCTTGAGGTACTTGAAAGTTTCTATCATGTCCCCTCTCTCCCTTCTTTCCTCAAGAGTATACATATTAAGCTCCTTTAGTCTTTCTTTGTATGTCTTCTGGTGCAGACACTGTACCATTTTGGTTGCCCTCCTCTGGACAGTCTCCACTCTGTCTATGTCTTTGTGGAGATGGGGTCTCCAGAACTGCACACAGTACTCCAGATGGGGTCTCACCAACTGTCTGTACAGAGGGATAACAACTTTCTGATTTCTACTTTTGATGCCTCTTCCTATGCATCCCAGTATCCCCCCAGCCTTCCTTTCTGCCTTCTCACATTGCTTGCCCACCTTTAGGTCATCTGATATAATTACCCCCAGGTCCCTTTCCATTTTTACTGTTGTCAGTATCTCACCCCCCCATTGTGTACGCTTCCCCTGGGTTTTTGTTTCCCATGTGCATTACCTTGCACTTCTTTGCATTGAATCTGAGCTGCCATACATTTGACCATTCCTCCAACCTTGCCAAGGCCCTTTCTCATCCTTTCCACTCCATCTTGTGTATCAACCCTGTTGCAGATCTTTGTGTCATCTGCAAAGAGACATACTTTTCCTTCCAGTTCCTCTGCAATGTCACTTATAAAAACATTAAAAAGGACCGGTCCCAGTACTGAACCCTGTGGTACCCTGCTAGTAACCCTCATTTCTTCACTGTGTACTCCATTTACTACTACGCTTTGTGTCCTGTAGTCTAGCCAATTTTTTTTATCCAGGCTACTACCTTGGGACCCATTCCAAGGCTGGCTATCGTGTGTATTAATCTTAAGCATGACAACCTGATGAATATTAATATGATACTCCGACTGCAGGACATCGAGCTAGATCTGAATAGATGGAGTCACCTTTATCTGACCCTTTGGGGGAAAATAAACTCCATTAAAATGATTATTTCTCCCCAAATCTTTTACATTGGGCTGGCAGTATAGCCTAGAGGTTAGAGGAATGAGGTGTGAATGAGCTTGATACATCCAGCAGACCAGACCTGAGTTTGATTCTCACAGCCTCCACTTGCATATTGTGTGACTCTGAGCAAGTCACTTAACTGCCCAGTGCTCCCAGGTTGCCCCTGAAAACAGGCACTTGTGCCTAGTGGGCCTTACCCAGTTACCAAAGACTAAAATAAATAAAAAAATAAAATAAAAATAAATTCTCCAGAACATCCCCATAATGCTACAAAAATACTGCTAAATAGACTTAATGCTTTAATCAGAAGGTTTCTATGGAACTTGAAACCGCCTAGGTTAAATCTTAAAAAACTACTTGCTACAAAAGATGTTGGTGGTTTCACCTTCCCCCCTTTTGGGAGTGGTACCAATGGGCATTTATATTAAACAAATGTCCATGCATTTCAAATCCAGACTAGAAAACTATACGTTTGAGCCATGTTCGAACCACTTTGGCTTCAGATTGAGCTGAACTTGCTGAAACCCTACAAACTATCAGATTTTATTTACTTGCCCACACCCTCAGTCCTGCAAAATAACCCCTGCTTTACAGATACCTTTAGAGTATTAAAACAAATTAACAAAAAGGCAAACCCAACTCTTCTTCCTTTGCCCGCTATGACTCTTTGGTCCAATTCACAAATAAGGAATGAAATTGTCACTTTATCAAACCCGGAATGGGCAAGTAAAGGCATTAACAGAATAGAGGGCATTTTGAGTGGTAATACGAATACACTAATGTATTTTACAGAGATAAGAGGAACGTTTAATTTGCCCAGATTTCACTTTCACTGTTATCTGCAGCTTAGGTCCGTGCTTCATTCTTGTGTGTTACAAAATGATTTCACCTTACCTCGGAACAATGATTGGGATCAGCTTGTAAAAATAGGTCACATGCAAAAAGGCTCAAGCTTTATATAGAAAGTATTAATAAATTCCTTTGCATCTCCATCTTTGACATCCTCAGCTAAAATAAAGTCGGATTTGGAACTCGGTGTCCCGATATCTGAAACAGAATGGAGTTCAGCTTGGAAACAAGCCCACAAAGCTAACCATGAGTTTCAAGGTAAGCTTATCCAATTTAAAATTCTTCATCGTTTATCTCTCTCTCCCTTCAAATTGCAAGAAATGGGCTTTGTAGCTGATACCAAATTCTGGAAATGCCAACAAAATAATGCTGATTTGGCTCATATGTTCTGGCATTGCTCACTTCTCTCCAAATTCTGGGAAGAACTATACAAAACATGCTGAATTAGAAGGGAGGAGGAGGGTGTATGCACGATTCACTGGTGTTCATGAAAGTCAGGTGGGAGGACCCCACTACGGTCATCGAAAGTCTTGTTGAAGCCTTTGGCAATCACTTCTGTGTCTTGAGTTAGATTCCCATTGACATTGAGCATGGTGGGGGGAGCTTTGCTTGGTTTGCCTATTAAAGGTTTATGTTTTTATGTTTTCCCAAAAGTTCCAACTGTCCTTCCAGGAGTTGTTAAGCTCTTGTTTGAAATACTGCTGCTTGGCAACATAGATGCCGTGTGTGCACTTGTTGCGGGCAATCTTGTAATTTTTCAGGTCAGAAATGGAACCCGTAATACAGGCTATATTCCAGAGGTTATCCCTTATTCTCATTTGTTCCAGTAGGGAGGAAGAAATCCAGGAGTTGCTGATGCTCTTAACTTTCTGAGTTTTTTTTTTGTAATTAAAATTTTATTGCTTTTAACCATTATACTGAGGTAACACACATACGTTACTATAACATGAATTACTGAACATGTACATTCACTTATCAATACAAGTGATTCTGTTAATCTAGTACTTTCAAACAGAGAGACAATAACGTACACTGAAAAAAATTTAAGAAGTAAAATCCCACTACCGCTATCCTCTCCCCTTCCCTATCCCCAATTGTAAGTCATCCAGACAAGTCACAAAAAGTTAAAGAGGTGTATGCTACCACAATCAGTACCAGTCAGTGTTATGGCTTCCAGGTCATACAAAAATGCTCCAGAGAACCCCAGAGCGCAATATACTGTTCACGCCTACCCCACATAGAAGCAATGTGCTTTTCAAGCTGCAGCGCTAGAGTGCACTCCCTATGCCACTCCACAAGGGCGGGCACGGTGTCCGATGCCCAATGTCGAAGAATTAGCAACTTTGTCACCGCCGAGACCCGAGCAACACATGCCCACCATGTTTTAGGAGCTGACGCAGGGAAAGCAAGTAGCAGACAAACTTCGGGAGTGTCCATTTAACTTGAGCCAAAGATAGGGTCCAGCTTATTACATATAGTTCTCCAAAGAGTACGAATCATCAGACATGTCCATAATAAATGATATAGAGTTCCCTCTTCTTTTCTGCATCTCCAACAACAAGGTGAGCTGAGGACGCCCCGCCTAAATAGGCGAGAAGGGGTTAAATATAAATGATGCAAAATATTAAAATGTATAAGTCTAAGCCTATCTTGTTTAATATATCTGTATGCATTCAACAAAAGAGTTTTCCAAAACTCCGGGGAGTCGTTTATACTTAGAACTCTCACCCAATAGAAAGCTGCACCTGATGGGAGCCTGAGATCCCATTCCTGGAGGAGACCGTGAACCTTAGAAACAGCATGTGGTTGCTTCGCTAGATCCCAAACGGAATCCATACTAACTTTCCCCCTATCCAACACAGAGGCCACTTCAAATATCTGTTTTAGAGCTTTATTAAGCTGTAACCACTTGAAATAGTCCACATCCTTGAGACCCAAGCTTATTTTGAGAGCCTCAAAAGAATGTGGGCCAACCTGATCGCATAAATCAGAAACTGTCATCCTACTTAATTGGGGCCAGAACGCAACAGGTATGGGAGAGCCCGCAATTTTAATTTGGGGATTATCCATGATAGGTTGGGCACCCGAGAGCCACCAACGGACACCTAGAAAGCATTGGAGTTGATGATAAGCTCTGATTGACCAGCCTAAAGGCTTGTTTTTGAGGAATTTGGGTAAAGCAGCCCAAGGGGTAAACAATAGCGCATATAAAGAGCATTTAACTGTCTTCACCAGACTCCGTTCAATATCTAACCAGAGGGGCAGGTATTCATCCTGTCCCCATTCCTTGGACCATAGGGTCAGCTTACACATATGTTGAGCAAGGTAGTATTTAAAAAGGGAAGGAGCAGCTAAACCACCCCTATGTTTAGGAGCTGACAAATTCAGATATGATCTACGAGCTGTTTTACCCTGCCACAGGAATGAATTGAAGATCTTCTGTACTTTCATAAACCAATCCTTTGAAAGGTAAAATCCTAACATATCTAGCGGATAGAGTATCTTTGGAAGAACAACCATTTTAGGAGATTTATCTGCCCCATAAGGAAAGAGAGATTGAACTCCACCTCTTAAGATCATTTGTAATCTCTCGAATTAGAACTGTTAAATTCTCTTTAATCATAGAAGTAAAGTTTGTACTAATATTTATGCCTAAATACGTAATATATTTAGCTTCCCAGCCCAAATCTAAACCCTGTATATCTGTTTTCCTAGTAAAATGATTTAAGGGAAAAACTTTTGTTTTTGCGTAGTTCAATTTGTAGGAGGATACTTTAGAGAAACTATCGATTTCTTCTAAAATGTGTGGAAGCACAGTAGCTGGGTTTACAACATGCAGTAGAACATCATCGACATATGCTGAACATACATAGCTAGAGTCGCCAATTTGTATGCCTTTAATAAGCGAGTTATTAGTTAACCTAAGGAGTAGAGGCTCAAGATACAAATTAAATAATAAAGGGGACAACGGGCAACCCTGTCTGGTGCCTCTCTCCAGACTAAAAGCCGGTGATAACATCCCGTTGCATTTCACCCTCTCCGAGGGGGAGGAATACAATATTTTTATCCAAGCAATGAAATTATGGGGTAAGCCAAAATTATAGAGAGTAGCAAATAGAAAAGGCCAAGACACCCTGGATTTATGAAAGGGAGGCTCTCTCATGACCATATAAGAAAATTAATGCATCTCATCGATAGAGCCAAAGAACCGAGGTTTAGCAGTTCCTATCACTCACTGCTAGCCGTTGCTTGATCAAACGCTTTTCAGCCGGCGAGGGAGAGCTACCGAATTTTCAGTTCTTTGGCTCCATCGATGAGATGCATTAATTTTCTATATGGTCATCAGAGAGCCTTCCTTCATAAATCCTACCTGTTCCTACTTATCAATCGACCCATCACTTTTGATAATCTATTAGCCAAAATTTTGCCAGAATTTTAATATCAGTGTTAAGAGAGATATTGGTCGATAACTATCTAACAAAGTGGGATCTTTGCCAGGCTTTACAATTAGGGATATTGTGCTTCTAGAAGGTTGGGTCAGATATGCCATGATTGAACCAGTATATGAAAGTATCTAGCAGAATTGGCGAGATATCGAAATGAAAGTTTTGTAAAAATTACTGGAACCCACCAGGACCTGGAGATTTATCAAGAGGTAATTGCTGAATCGCTTGATGAATTTCCGAAATTGTTATTGGGAGATTCAGGCCTTCAGCTTCAGCTTCTGACAACCTTGGTAATTAATCCCTCAGAAAGGCTGTACTTTGAGTCTGAAGGCCTGGAGTCTGGCTCCTGGGTGTACAATTTTGGAAATACTCAGCAAAATCTTTGTATTTCCTCGGGTCTGTACATAACTGGCTCTCCTTACTAACCCGGACCCCTATAATGTGTTGAGATGACTCTGTTTGTTTTACCCGCACAGAAAGGAGTTTACTGGCCTTTTCTCCTAAGTCTAAGTATTGAAGTTTCATTTGAGAAAGGGCTAATTCTGCTTGCTGAAAGACCATCCTCATATACTGTGCTTGTAATTTGTGTAACTCAGCCCACTCAGCATCAGACGATCTCCGGGATAAACTATGTTCTAACCACTTGATTGAGGATAAAAGTGAACCCAACTGCTCTGTCCGCTCTCGCTTCCTCCTCGAGGCCACTTTAATTAATTCACCTCTAAGTGAACATTTAAGAGCTGCCCATATCATATCCGTGTGACCCACAGAGTCCTTATTCTCTACCAGAAAATTACCTATAAAATCTTTCATGGCCCTTAATGACATTGGTTCTTTTAGTAATTGTGAATTTAACCTCCATTGAGATGACCTGCAAATTTCTGGGTAAGGCATATAGATCATACTGACTGGAGCATGATCCAAGATAACTCTTGCAGAAATATCCACCATGAGTATATTAGAAACCACCGAGGAGTTGTCTAATATGTAATCAATTCTTGAATATGACTTATGCACTGGGGAGTAAAAGGAATATTGTCTTTTGTCTGGATTGAATATGTGCCATATGTCAACCAGAGCTGATTTATAAATAAGGTCCTTAAGTGCTCTTTGTGCCACAGATAGGCCCCTACGTCTATCATACGATCTATCTAGATCATTTTGGAGCACCAGGTTCCAGTCTCCTCCAAGAATGGTGATCCTATTGCTATCTTGGTCTATTTTATCAAAAAGGTTCATAAAAAAGGAAGGAGAATCATGATTGGGACCATAAATCGAACCCAGAGTCACCAGCTGGGAGGCTAAAATAGCATGTACAAAAACATAACGACCTTCCAGATCCCAATTTTCATGCACTAATTTAAAGGTAATTCCTTTGGCCACTAAAATAGCAACCCCAGCTTTTTTGGTTGAAGATCCAGCTCCAAAAACATAAGCTACCCATGTTCTTCTAAAATAGTGAAGATCTGCTCTTTTCAGATGGGTCTCCTGGAGAAAAGCAATTTGTGCTCCTAAATGGGAGAGGTGTTTTAGTACCACCTGCCTTTTGACCCTATCCTTGGCTCCTTTGATATTCCAGCTAACTACCTTGTACGGTGAGCACATAATGCCCTCTGAAACTGTGTTTGAGATTAGTATAAACCATTATTGGGGTCAAACCAGTATATGTTCTCGTTTGGCACTTATACGCACCCAGAAGACTGAGTAAAGCACACCTCTTTCTAAACCTAGGAATTTGTAAGCCTCTCCCCACCCATCCCCAAACTATCTTCCACCCAATCAAACCGCCCCCCTCCCCACACTTAAACCAAACCTTTAAATAGTCTTCCTTCCCTCCAATGCTAACAACACCCCAGTTCCCTAGAACTGCACTCCCATAACAAATTTGCCACAAGATATACTTCCAAACAGCCCGACCCTACCATCATCAGAACACCGACCGGAGCTCCCCGCCCATCCCCCAAACACCTTTTTTCATTCTTTTTCCCTTTCTAATATGCATCAACTCTTATCATAAGCATTTCCCAAACTCAATTAATCATTCTTTACTGAGAAAAAAAAAGGAAGGGGGGAAGTTCCCCTTTTTCTCTGATACTCTTGGCTTAAGTAACCAATGACTAGTCTTCATAAGGAACCACTTGGCCCACGCCCGAGTATCTTCAGAAGTCCTCAGTGTCTTCTCCATAAGTACCCATGTAACCTAGGAGAGAAAAAAAAGTCCGTCAGTGTCCCAAAAGGATTAA
The DNA here is from genome assembly GCA_016271365.2 of Neoceratodus forsteri. NCBI lineage: Eukaryota > Metazoa > Chordata > Ceratodontiformes > Ceratodontidae > Neoceratodus > Neoceratodus forsteri. The sequence continues at coordinate 9,116,708 of CM028129.1, forward strand.
GTCTGAAAGTTCAAAATATTAACATCCAGGTTACTCAGTCAGTAAGACCATCCTTTGCTTGAAGGAATCTGAGATACCACTAAAACTTCTGCACCCTTCACTTAAAGAGATCAGGAAATAGTTGCTGTAACTCCTTTAACGCCTGCTGATATGAGTCGAGGACAGCCATTTACCACCATGAGAGCCATTAACACCTCAGGGTATTTCACTTTATAGGCTTAGACGCTGATGAGTTTGGAGACAATGGGATGTAACTCTTGCCTTCTAACCCTGACAGAGTGGGGGAGATCCTGATGATCCGAATTTTTTACCTTCCCATAAAAGCTCTTCATCTCTCTGGCCTTTTCCAGCACATGTTGTTTGTCCAGAAATTAAGGAACCTCAGTATTAAAGGCCTGGGGGCTGCCCTTGAAGTGGAGGAGGGCATAAGGCTTGGTGTTCTCTTCGATGATACTCTCTCCCGGAGGAGAACCAGCAACTTTGTGGCAATTTTTGCATAAAACAATTGGTGTGGCCCTTCCTCTTTCTAGAATACCAATAATCACTAAATTATTCCTTCTGCTGTGCCCCTCCAAGTCCTCCATTTTTTCTTCCAGCTTCTTAATTCTCCTTTTGGCCAGTATTAGTTTGGTATCTGATCCTGCTTGTTTTGACTCCAGTGAGATAACTTTAGCCTCTGTGTCCCCCATCCTTCTTGCCAGGGAATCAACTGACTTCTTAATCTCCTGCATATCCTCTGCCACTGTTTTAATAGATGTCTGTAATGGCTGCATAAACTCCAGGAATTTCGCCTCTGTTAGTGGGGTATCTAATACATGTAGCTGCGTGAGGCTTGCGGCCTGCTGCTTGGCCCATTTTGCAGCCTGTTGCTTTTCCGGTGTTCGGGGGGGAGAGTGTTTCACTCGTGGTTTTTTCATGAAATAATCCATCGTCACCGGCGAAAACAGCAGATTCATCCTCCGGGGCCTCACCCGTAGGTGTCAGTGTGTTAAACTGCGTGGTAAATGACCAAAATGAGGAAATCTGAGAGGGCGATCGGCGGAGCTCCGGCGGTGTGTGACCAATCGCTCAGGCTGCCATCACGTGACCTCAACTTTCTGAGTTTTGAGTGGAGCATAGATGTTACAGGATGTGTGGAAGGTGCTTACAAAGTGCTCCAGAGTTTGGTCAACATCAATGGTGTTGTAAGTACCCGACCAGTCTTGAAGACTGGGGGGATTTTAGGGGGCCTAGTTGCCCAGCTCTAAGGACTCTGGTTGTAATAGTTTTTTGGGGGGGTTAGAAACCTTGTTGGACCATGAGCAGATGATAGGTGAATGGTCGCTTATGCTGTCCGTGAGGACCGATGTATTTGTGATCCTTTCTGGGTGGTTGGTAATTAGCCAGTCGAGGAGTGACTGGGTTCCGGACCAGTAGTTGGTCCTGGTGGGGGCTTCTACTAACTGAGTCATCCTGAAGGAGGTGAGAGCATCCATATAGGGTGCAACTTCGAGGGACAGACAGTTAACATTAAAGTCACCGAGCATAAGGATCTCAGAGTTCTTGCAGTGACTAGAAAGATATTCAATGGCTTTCATGAAACCCAATGCTTGATCTTTAGGTGGGATTTAGATGGTGATTAGGGTGAGGAATTTATCCTAATTACCTATTTGAACTCATACAGGGAGTATTTGTGAGTTCCCCCCAGCATTTGGGCTATGTAGAATGCGACCAGTCAGGGAGTCTTTAAGATGGACTATGCAACCACCCCCATGCTTGCTGGTTCTGTCCTGTCTGAATGTGGTATACCCCTTTATTTGGATAGCCTGATCAGGAACTCTTGGGGTTAGCCATGTTTCTACTATAGATAGGATGTCGGGCTTATGTTGTGTCATCCAGACTTGGAGGGAGTCTTGTTTAGCCAGAAAGCTGCAGATGTTTATAGCAGCAATTGTAAGGACCCCTTTCCTTAATACTGAGGTTGGCTTGGTGGGCCAGGGTCTTGGGTTGGGGTGGATGCTCCCCAAAAGCATTAGCAATAGCCAGGCTAGTCTCAGAACTTGTCATTGTAACTGTTTATGGACCTGGGTCTGTGTCAAGTTGTTCCTTTTGTCTTTTTCAGACTGGTCTGTTACTATAAGCAGGTCAGGCTGAGCTGGGGGGACAAGATAGTTAGGGCACTTAGTAGTAAGGGCCCACTTAGCATATGGTGCTTCCCAGTTGGGGTCACAGTACCTGGGCCTGGGATACCTACTAGTGTCCTTGGTAGGGGTGAGTGATTAATGATGGGTGGATTCTGATCGGGGTTGTGGACAGGTACTGAGGCATGTGGTATAAGAATATGTATGAATACAGAAAGTATGAGTGAGAGCGCAGACATGGTAATGCCACTGTTATGAGACATACACAAGGAAGGGGCAGTAAGTTGTGTGGAGGGGTCTACTTGGTAAGGTCACTCAGATTAAGTCTGAAGCCTGTTGGAAAGTCTATAAGGCAGGCAGAAGTATAGGAAGTGGTAGGGCTGCTAGAATAGCACAGTGGTTGGGTGGCTGCTTTTGGTGCTGATGGTTGCAGGTTGTAGTCTGGCTGTAGGTGCCAACTTAGTACAAGCTGGGGCAAGAGTAGTTGGTGTGGTTACACAGGAGGGAAGTAGGAGACTAGCTGAATGTCAGGAGTGCTAGTGTGAGGAAATATCAAATGTCAATGGGAGACTTAAGGACTCACTGCTGATTCCTAGTGTTGGGTAGAATGGGTACTTAGAAAAACTTAGAGGCTGTCACGTAACTGGTCACATGACCTGGGTCATCTCATATAACTAGGGACAGTATTGGTTGGGTGGGGCAGTCAATGACAGCATTGATGGACTAACACATTCCAACAGTGTTTAGCAGCCCAGGAGTGAATAACAGCTGTTTTTCCAATACCTTGCAGCTTGCAGGTGTCCCTCTGCTGTCTGTGAACTCCAGTTGCAGTGTGGCAATAAAATGGAGGTGCCTGTGAAAGTAGAAGAGGGACAAAAGTCAGGGGGATGCCCTCGGAAACAACACAGCACAGAAGGCAGCAGTAAATTTGGAGTGAGCAAAACACATGCACAGGTTGTAAGCTAAGCCCTAAACACCTTCTGCATTGCCCATTAAAATACTGTGCCTGACCTATCGCTGCACCATACAGGTACTGGAGTACAAAATCAGCAGTCAGAGATAGACTGAGCACTGCACAGCTTACTGAACTAAAAAACACCTATGGAAACAGGCTTAAACTGGAAACAACACACTATTGATATGGCTGAAAAACCTATCTCCTCTGCCTAGCTGACACTTATTTAATTCTCAATTAAGGTGTACAACAAAAACAAAGTCCAACAGTGTTTAGCAGCCCAGTAGTGAATGGCAGGTGGTTTTCCAGTACCTTGCAGCGTGCAGTCATCCCTCTGCTGTCCGTGAACTCCAATTGCAGTGTGGAGTTAAAATGAACTCATACTAAATCACCTGAGTACATACCACACTGTACTTTCATTTAAAAAATGCAAGGATATTCAGAGCAGAAATATGGCAAAAATAAAATGATTTCCACTGTACTCTCTCCCTCTCTCTCTCTCTCTGACACACACTAACCCTAAAAAAGTCTCTCAGTGCTGACTAAGATAATGTTCCCAAAATATTGCAAAACATTGCTAACCATTTAGTCTTGAACAAATTGTCTTTCTTGCTACTTAGAGTAGGAAAATAAAACCACAGTTGAAATTCACACAACACATAGTGGCATGATAATATCTGTCAGTTTACCATGGCTAGAAACATTTCTGTCTCTCTGCTCCCAGTGCTGCTTTTCTCAATAACTGACTAAGCACTGTTAGGCACAGTTCACATTCACCTGCATACTGTGATTTGGCATTTAAGCATAGAATGACACAACATAAACCTCATTTAACACTGAAAGCCAAAGCTGTTCTCTACATTTCCAAAGCAGTGTGCATACGGAGGGAGAGAAGTCAAACGAACCTTAGAAGATGTCTATCCTTGGTGGTCAAAACCAAGATAGCTAGATAACATAAGATAAGACAGGAAGAATTAGAGAAATGTGGACAGCAAACCAAGTAGAGAAAGGAGTTGCAATGCTATTTGGTACACTGATATTTTCCTTCTTGTTATTGCTTGCCCTTATAATCTCCTATACATTGGTAACATTTGGAGAAATCAGTCTCAGTAAACATGGCTCCTTTAAGGTCCATGACTGCAGCTAGTAGCTGAACTTATCACAGGTTTTACATTTCAATAGTCTTGGCAGTCCAACTCCTTTTGTTCTCCATTTACTATTCACAGTTTATAGTTAATGTTTTTCAACTCTGCCATGGATTTCCAAACACATTTGACTTTGTCCTGCAACAATAAATTTCTCCATCCTGCCTTGCTAACTGAGTCCTTTCAAACCACAAACTAGACACCCTAATTCTGGGGCTACATCTAGTTCTTCCCGCGAGAGCAGCAACAAGGTTATGAACCATTTAAAATTGTCAGCTCCCAGCTTGTACTGCAAATGGCACAACTGCATTTGGGTTCAGCCCCTGCTCCCTTCACAGGATCCTGGGGGAACAAACCAAGTAGTGCTTGTGCAAACTGTAAAAAATTGGCCTTTCTCTATTTGAACCCTTGGTAGATAGGCCAGATAGTGTGTAAAGAATAGTAGGTCCAGCACCAAGGGTTAGTTGAGTGCTGGTGGAGGAGGAAGAGGAGGAAGGGGAGGATAGAGGGTGGTTCACAACATGCTAAGTGAGAGCTGTTGGGAGAGGGCAGCTTTTATTTGGAATGTGGGAGGTGCTATTCCCTCACATTGAACCTGGGACTTAGTCCTCCCATTCATTGTTTGATGAACAGAGAAGTACTTCTGTATACTGCAAAACTTTGTCCTTTCTCTATTCCCACCCTTGGTTGAAAAGCTGGGTAGCATGTAGGGAATAAAAGGCCCAAAAGATTACCTCCTCCAAGTCATGGAGAGTGTGACCAGTAGCATGCAGGAGAGGGAAAAACCACCTGTGGAGGAACCTCCGAGGACCCATGGCTACTAACTTGCCAGTCCTCAGGGTAACCTAAGAGGAGATGACCCTAAATGCTTGAACTGTATTCTGATTCTGGTTTAGTATGTAGTATGCATAGAGATGAAGTCTGTCTTCCGGGTCTCTTGACAATGTGTGCAGGAAAGTTATTTCTTGAGGCTGAAGAAGCTGAACCAATCTGGATGAAGGTTCTGATAATGAATATGGATTAAGTCCAGCCACTGAAGAAAGGTTCAAATGTGGTCCAGGAACTATTTGTGGTCATAGGTAATTGTTTATCAGAGGTAAACAGAGGATGTGATGGATCTGAACTTCAGGAAGAGCATGAGTTTGTCTAGATAAGTTGTTAGACTCCAGTAATTACAGGATGGATAATAGGTTATGTGAACTCCTTAATGTAAACAGTCTGTTAAGAAGGCAATGGCAGGATATAATGATCAGCCCCCTTTTGTAAATTGGCAATTTTAAGGATGGTGTCAAAGAAGAATGATGAGGCTGTGAAGTCTCTAGGGTGAAAGAATACAAAGAAAGCTAGACAGAATAGCGGAAAAAATCACAATGTTCACTGTAGAGTCAAATGGCTCCGAGTTCAGTAAATCCACTATGTTTCAGTATGGAAGCATCTGTAGGAAAATGATGAGGAGTTTAAGTGTGTGAAGCTCTTTGGATACCCAGCTGAAGAGTGTAACTGAAAACTGAAAACTGTGAAGGTGAGAATGGAGTAAGCTTTAAGGACAATAACAGGATATCTGATAGGTATAGGTTAATTGTTTCATATGATAATTGTGTAGCTTAATGACAAGTTATAAATGCTAGTACATGCTTACTTGAGCAGAAATATTCAGGAATGAATGCAATGCACAGATTGAGGTATACTTTTTATGCTGTAGTATAAGTAGATCAGGTGGTAGGAGTTACGGTGGCCCACACGTGGCGTTGACTTGCTAATGATTAAAGTCAAACATTTTGGAGTTGCAAGATAAAAGATGGCATCTTAATAGAGTCTGCTGAATGATGGGGCAATGAAAGATCTAACATCGGAAACAGGATAACGCATCAACTGCATTATTTGCATAGTCTAATATGGAACCATTGCTGTGTGAAATTGTAATAAAAAGATAACCAAGTCATTTGCACATGAACAACAGGATGGAACAGAATGAGGACTTGCTCTTGTTAATGATATTCACCGTGGATTAAGTATAAGGAAAAATGGACACTGACTGAAGGGACCAGTGGTGACCCTAAGTAAGGTGACTTGCATGACAGGGTTAATCTGAAGAGGAGATGTAGATGGCTTAGAAACATAGAATGTGTTGGTAGATGGGGATCTCGTGATCCATCTAGTCTGCCCATGAAAATGACCCCCGGCATTTGACTAGTCTGTCAGTTGCCTAGTATACTTTTGTGCTTGTTCCAAGCTCTTTTGAATGAGTTTACCATTTTTACTCCCATCACCTCCTGTGGGAGACCATTCCAGGCTTCCATCACCCTCTCTTTAAGAAACTCTTTCTCATGTTCCCCCTTAATTTGCTTAACCTGCATTTCCATTCATGTCCCCTGGTCCTTTTGTTCTTATTGAAAAGAAACGGGCTGTCTACCTGTGTGCTGTTTATGCTCTTTATATACTTGAACGTCTCTTTCATATCACCCCTCTCCCTGTGTTGGCAAAGGGGATACATTTTGAGTTCCCTTAACCTCTCCTCATAAGGCTTCTCCTGTAGTCCCCATTTTGTCCTCGTTCCCCTTCTCTGTACTGTCTCCAATCTATTGATGTCTTTCCTAAGGTGTGGCCTCCAGAACTGCACACAGAGCTCTGATGATGAACGAAGCATTTGAAAATGTAAGTGCATGCTATTGGGAACCAGAAAGTCACCGAGCTGTTTTAGAGACTGCGTCAGACGCTCCTGCTCCATTTGAAACAGTAAAAATGGTAAAAGGACACAAGCAGATAAGCTTCTTTGTCCAAGCTACTGCAAAAAAATACAACATTTATTTGTAACGCATTGCTTTTCAGGCTAGTTATTGGATGTAGCTGTTTTTGGAATATGCAGTAATCCCTAGTTATGTTGGTGTACTTCATGGAACTTTATAGGTGCTTTTTCGCTTTGGTGCTGTATATCTATGATTAAAGGATGGACTTTTTTTGTAAATAAGCAAAGTCTCTTTCAAGAATTGCTGTGGAAGTGCTATATCTTTACTTTATGAGTGCCCCAACCCCCCCCTCAGTTCATGCTAAAACTAGTCCTCTATCATTTGTTTTACTCCATTTGTGGTGTCCACGCTATTGCAGAGCTTAGTGTCATCAACAAACAGACACACCTTCCCTTTTAATCTCTGTGCTATGTCACCTATGAAGATGTTGTAGAGGAGGGGGCCCAGCACCAATCCCTGGTGAACCTCACTCATCACCCTCCACTCTCCTGACAAGCTACCATTTACTGACACCCTCTGAGTTCTGCCAGCTAGCCAGTTGTCCACCCATTTTATTATTTTGTCCCCCGCTCCAAGGCTATTCAATTTGCTTATCAGTCTCCTATGTGGTACAGCATCGAAGGCCTTGCTGAAATCAAGGTAAACCATGTCCACAGTCCCACCCTAGTCCAGTATCGTTGTTACCCAATCTAAGAACTTTATCAAGTTTGTTTGGCAGGATCTACCAGCTATAAATCCATGCTGCCTTGGGTCCTGTAGCCCACTGTTGTCCAGGAATGCCATGATCCTCTCCTTGAGCTGATATTCCATCATTTTTCCCCACCACTGAGGTCAGTCTAACTGGATGGTAGTTCCCCCCTGCCTCCTTGCTTCCACTCCTGTGGAGGGGAATCACGTTTGCCTTTCTCCAGTCTTTGGGGATTTCCTCATTTTCCAAGGACAGATTGAAGAGCTCAGATCAGGGAGCTGCAAGCTCATTCCCTAGCTCCTTTAGAATCCTCGGGTGGATGCCGGCTGGGCCCAGGGTTTTAGTCATGTTGAGGCTGTTTAGCTCCTTTAGAATCCTTGGGTCGATGCTGGCTGGGTCGAAGGCTTTGGTCACATTGAGCCTGTTTAGCTCCTTTAGAATCCTCAGGTGAATGCCAGCTGGGCCCACTGCTTTGGTCATGTTGAGTCTGTTGAGCTCCTTTAGAATCCTTGGGTGGATGCCGGCTGGGCCCAGGGCTTTAATCACGCTGAGCCTGTTTAGCTTCTTCAGAACCCTATCTTCTGTGAAGGCACTTATGTTGTCTCCACCTACTAAGGAACTCCTCCCACTCAGCTGGGGCCCATTTCCATCCTTTTCTAGTGTGAATACTGAGACAAAGTAATTGTTGAGGATCTCAGCCTTTTCCCTATCATCTTCAGTATGCCTGCCTGCCCTCCCTCCCCACCAGCCTGACTATCCTTCCCCTTGCCTTCCTCCTTTCCCTGATGTATCTGAAGAAGGTTTTGTCACCATCTTTGATACCTCAAGTGATCCACTCCTCTGTCTGTGCCTTTGCTGTTTTGACAGCCTTCCCAGTCTCCTTTAGTCTATCACTGTAGGACTCAAGGGCCTTTTCACATTTAGATATCTTAAATTTAGTGAAAACCTTCTTCTCTTTTATTTTAGCTGAGACCTTCTTAGTGAATCACAAGGCTTGTTTCTTTCTTTTATTTTTGTTGACTCTTTTGACACAGTTTTCAGTGACTTTTGGTATTGCTTCTTTTATTTTTTTCCAGTATTCTTCCACCCCCCCATTACCTTGTTTTAGTTCTTGTTTTATGTTTATGTGCATTTGTGGGAAGTCAGTCTTTTTGAAATCCAGGACACAAGACCTAGAGTGTCTGCCATCCTCAGTCATTTTTAACCTAAACCACACTATGTTGTGGTCACTTGACCCTAGGTGGGATCTCACTTGGACATCAGTCAGTCTGTCACTGTTCATAAATAACAGGTCCAGGATAGCATTACTCCTAGTGGGCTCTGTCACAAGCTGTTTGAGGCCTGTCTGTTGAAAGGTTACCAAAAATTCCTTACTGAACACTGTCAACACCAGCCAAGAGCCCCCATTTACATCAGGCATGTTAAAATCCCCCAGCAGAACCACTTCACCTTTTTCTGCCATTACTCTGATGGACTCCCCCCTACAAGGGAGGTCTGTAGATCACCCCCACCTATGTGGATCGCCCTTTTCCTGTTTTGAGAGTGATTCACAGGGTCTCAATCCTCACATCTGTCCCCTGTACCTTGGTTGCTTTAATACCCTCTATGACACATAAAGCAATCCCCCCTTTTTTCACTTTCTGCCCTTACAGAAGAGATTTGAAACATGGTATTGCCACATCCCAGTTGTGATTGTGACTGTACCAGGTTTCAGTTACAGTGACCCAATCCAGGTTCATTGCCACCATCATGGCTGCTAGATTGGGTAACTTGTTTGGCAGGCTATATACATTTGCACTCTTAGCCTTCCAAATCCTGTGCTGATTCTTGCCTGCATCTGTTTTAGAACTGAAGTTTACATCCAGTATAGTGTTGTGGGCTGTGGAGGGTTGGTTTAGTGTCTGATGTCCCATGACTTCATGCTGTATTGTAATATCCAGAGACCAGGGAGCAGTGGTCCAGGATTGTGCAAGGTTAGCAGGATAGCCATACTTTGGAGATGCACTAGTGTATATTACTAGGATCGGTAGACATACGAAGGCCGAGTCCCATCGGGAATGTCTTCTTGAGATGCATGACAGATGAAGGGTCTTTGAAGAACATCAGACAGATACTCCAGGAAGGTACAATTGGGACCACATAGTTAATCTGATTTTCCCCTAGCAAGAACTGGATATGAAAGTGCAATATCAGTGTCAGTGGCTCAGCAGATAGCACACTCACCTCTGAGGCTGGGAGATCAGAAGACTGTGGGTTCTATCACCACACCAGGCACTTGGGTTAAATCCCAATACTGGCACTGTAGTGCAGCATTGGAGGGGTGCTGCACTTCTGAGCTGCCGTCTTTTGAATGAGACGTTAAACCAAGGTCTCATCGACCAATGTAAACTGTTAACCCCCCCCCCATTAAATTAAGCCATAAATATCCATTACAATGAAATCAGAGCAGAAAAATGAGGAACTATCACAATATTATATATAGAAGCATCATTCATAGGATAATGGAAAAAACAAACCTAGAAACATAATGACAACAAGTCTCAAGTTATAGGTGCATTATTATCTGTCATCCAAGGTAAACATTTCCAAAGTTCCATAACCAAACTCCTGGATAAAATCTGTTTCTCTGATTTATATAATTTGATCAACTCTACCATCACTTTATTATATAATTCTTCATGATTACTCTTTTTGTTGTAGTGTATACCCACATCTTATGAGCCAAATATTCCATTTCAGGATAATCATTATTAACTGTAGTGTGCTCTTATTCTAGCACTCCCATCCAACAGGGAATATTCTATACATCAAGTTCTGATGTGTTATAGTACTGAATATTGACTCTTTCCATTTCTTCACCCAGAAATAAAGAAATAGGAGAAAAATAAATGATGAATCATTTCTTCTTGCTGGATACAGCTCAGTCTACTACATAATCTTTCTTCTATTTTCTGGTGTTTCTGATTCTCTTCAACATTTATTTTCTCATGACACACTAGCCAATGAAAATCCCAGATATGATCCGGAACTCTAGAATTATTTAGAAATTATAACAGAGACTCTCTATACTATTCTGGGCATTTTCTAAAAGTTACTTCCTCATGACATACATTTGACAATAACCAGAAATAAAGCTGGTTCCTAATCAATCAATCAATCAATCAGACTTTATTTAACCTGGCATAACACCACTGAGTAAGCTCATTTTCAAAGTGGTCCTGGACATATGAAAATAAAACTCAGGCAGGTACAAGGTAAGAAATAAAAATTGTACATAAGAGGAACTAAAACAGGCCTATACAGAGAGGGATATCACAATTATGTGATAAATATAGCACAATAAACAAGCATACAAAATAAGCCCATGCTTAGGATGGTTCAACCCCAGAGACCCACTAGGATAGGTAGCCCGTGTGAAGGTGAAGAGGAAAGAAGGGAGGAATAGGGAGTGTAAGGTGTGGATGGCAGGGAGTTGGGAATAAAACTGCAGTATAAGGGAGGCCCACTACTAGGGAAGGTGGGAGCCATGTGTTTCTTAAGGGTCATGAGATTCTTAGTGGTCACCAAGACATTAAGGATGCCCTGGTCACCTATAACAGTTGCAGAAATCCTTTAGATATCCTGCTATCAGTGCTTTGAAGGTGACAGGACCAGGGAAGGTTGAGAGTTTTAAAGTTCTTTGCATAATATTCCATATGGAAGGAAGGGAGAAATAAATTGCAGCTGAGCCATTAAGTGACCTTACTCTAGGTATGTGGAAGCAGATTAAAAAGTAGCATCTAAGCTTGAGATGTAAGTTGGTAGATTATCAGTCAGAGCCCTGTAGAACCAGAGGAAGGCATTTCTTTTCCTCCTCATAGTAAGTGAGAACCATCCCATCTTTTGGTGTAGTAGGCAGTGGTGGGTTTGAAAAGGTAGTTTAAGGATGAACCTCAAGGCCCGGTGATAAAGAGTGTTGAGTTTACAAAGCACTGAAGAAGGGCAGTGGCTATAGAGAAAGTCAGCATAATCAAGCAGTGGTGGGAATGTTGTTTGGACTAATCTCTTTCTGGCTTCCTTGGTTAGTAGTTGCTTAATGCGATAGAGTATGCCTAAGCGTTGTCTGAATTTTTTCGAGATCTCATTCAGGTGGCACAGAAAGTTAAGCTTATTGTCCAGCCAGAATCCTAGGTATTTAAAGGTATCAACAGTTTCCAGGGGTTCACCCAATAAAGTTAGAATCTGAAGGCTGCAAGTTGGTCCTGGGGCAGTGTTTGGGTAGAGGATCATGGCTTTGGCCTTTTTGGCATTAAGCAGAAGCTTGTGCTTCACAAGATTATATCAGAAAGAGCTAAAGTCTCACTGTAATTCCTTATGCACCATGTCCAGAGAACAGTTAGAGGAGCAGAGGACCATATCATCTGCAAATAAGTGCACATTAGCTGTGCACAAGTGTGAGTCAAGGTTATTGATGTAGATTGCAAATAATATAGGGCCCAAAATGGAGCCTTGAGGGACACCTCATGGAAGTGTTTTTAGCAGAGACAGATCTCCCATAGCTTTGACTCTTTGTAATCTACTAATAAGGTAGTTGGTGAACCATTTAAGGGTCATGCTATTGAGCCCAATATTACTCAATGCATTAAGCATAAAGTTGTGATCCACAGTATCAAAAGCCTTACTAAGGTCAAGGAAGAATGCAAATGTGCTTCTTAGAGTCCAAAGCAATTTGCCAATCAGTGGTTACTTTAGCAAGGACAGAAACTGTGCTATGTTTGGCTCTAAAGCCAAACTGAGTGGAGTTTAGCAGCTTTTGTGAATCCAGGTGCTCCCTGATTTGGGTGTTAACATTTTTTTCCAGAAGTTTTGAAAGGGTGGTGAGTATGGAAATAGGCCGATAATTCTTCAGGACACTTAGGTCCCCTGACTTGAACAAGGGGATGATGTGAGCAATTTTCCAGGGCAAGGGTAATGCACCCTGTATCAGGGAGGTATTGAATAAGTGAACTATGGGGGTGGTCAGGTAGTAATGGTTTATCTTTAGGAAGAAAGGTTCAATGAGGTTGACACCAGCACTCTTTTTAGTATCCAATGACAGTAGGAGGTCCTCTACTTGCTTGAAGGATATAGGGCAAAAGCTGAAGGGGGAGGAGTAGCTCTGATTGGTGTCAATGCTGGGGCTTGTGGCATCATTGGCATCCCCTTGCAGTCTGATCTTACTGACTGGAGAGATGTCGAAGGCCAGCTCTGCTGTGGCAAAGTGTTCATTGAGTTGTTCAAGTATATCCGCCCTATCTGTGAAAGTGGTGTCTCAGGACACTATTTTGTCTGGAAGGGAGGCATCGGTGTTATGACCCTCAACCTCTTTGATGATGCTCCAGAACTTGGCAGCATTGTTTTTGTTGTCTTCCAGGGCTGATTGGAAGTATATAACTTTTTCAGATCTAATTAGTTTGATACAGGCATTTCTAGAGACATGAATGGCAAGCCAATCAGTGTCAGAGTGTGACTTCCTTGCTCTTTTCCACCAAAATTCTCTATCCATGAGGGCTTTCTTTAAAATGGGAGAGAACCAGCCAGGATATCTTTTCTTAGACTTGATCAGCCTTAGGGGGGAATGTTTGTCTATTAGACCCACTAAAAGGCTATGAAAGATGTTAAATGCCTCATTGAGGGAGGGGGCTAGATAGAAGTCATGCCATCTGATGTTGCTCAGGTCAGTCAGGAAGGCTTGTTGGCAGAACTTTTTCAAACACCTTTTTAACTTAAATTTGGGGGATGATTTTATTTGGGGAGAGTATCTGATGCAGGCAATGGCACAATGATCACTTAGGTTGTTGAAAAACACCCTGGCATGTGAAATGTTATGAGGTTTATTAACTAGCATGAGATCCAGTAGGGTGCTTCAGGCAAGGTTTTTTCTGTTAAGTCTGGTGTCTGCAGGAGAAATTTTTGCCAACCCACATGTATCACAGAAGCCCTTAAGCTTTTTGGAGCTCTCATCATTCCAATTTAGGTTGAAATCCTCCATTAGTATGCACTTGGAGTTAGCATTGGCAATTAAACTTTGGAGGTGTGGTAGGAGGGCAGTGCCAGCAGATGGTGGTGGATAACACGCAACAATAAGGAGTGCTTTTTTCATTGGAAAGCACCAGTTTTAGGGTGAGACATTCAAATCTTTTGCCTTGGAAGTAGAGTTGATAACTGTGACAGAGAATTTACTCTTTACATAGATTACAACCCCCCCCAATGATCTATCACACCTGTAGGTGTTGTATCCAGGTATGTTGATAGATTTGTCAGATGTCGAAGGTGAAAGCCAGGATTCCAAAATCATAAGGAAGTCAGGGCATGCATGCAACATCCATGTCTGGACCAGATCAAACTTCTTAAGTAAGCTACAGACATTCATATGATGGAAGTTGATGCCCTTGTGCTGGGGGAGGTTTGCAGGGGCATTTATGGAGGCAGGTGGGCCTGGGTTTAGTTCCACATTTCCAGAGCAAAGTAAAAGAAGCAGTAGTAGTTTCCTGAGGCAACTTATGAACAATCTGAATAAACGCTTATTAAGTCACTTGGCATGAAGTGATTTTGTGGTGGCTGAATTATGGCCATGAGGGTGGTTGGTCAAAAACAAAGCATATAAGGCCACTTTAACCAGCAGGATCAGAGGGGTTCTATCATATTTGCTAGTCAAAGCCTGATGAAAGGATATGCAGTGCTTAGAGGAAATCATGCCCATAGTGTGGAGTCATGTCCTGTTGTAAGAGTGCAGTATTGGGTGTCCATCTAGAGGAGAGCACTGGTCTTGGTGTGATTGAGCAACTGGTGCTCGATATGGCATGTGGGTTAACATAATGAAGCAGCTGAACAAGAAAAAGACCTCCTGTGGTGCCATTTAGGATGCTGTAGCCTGTTAAGAGGTAGGTCAGGCTGGAATGGCAGGATCTGAGTGGAATGGAGCTAACAGAATGAGGCAGGACTATTATGAGTGGAGGGTTTCTTTAAACAAGACTATCCATGTACCGACCAATGGTAGGACAGAGAGGTTGGGCTAGCTCTTGAGGAAATTTAATAGAGGACAGGGTTGGGGTAGGTGGTGCAGGACAAATTAATGAGTTTGAATTGAGAGTGAGTGGCAAGGTGCCAGGAGAGAGGAGAAAGAAAAAAAGCAGTGGAAAGCAATGTTCGCCTGGTGGCCAATCCTACGGAAAGCTGTACAGGCAGCAGCCAATTGGGCAGAGTCCTGGTGGGTCTTCAGTCACTCAGGGCCCCAACACTAGTTCCCAGAACTGTCTGGGTGCTTACTCAGCTTGCAGAGCTTGGCGGCGGGCAGGTGAGGGCGCACAGCTGGCTAGCTTCTCCAGCCATGGCCGCAGGAGCATGGATGGATCTGCCCAATCGAGGGCTCCTTCAGCTACAAAAAACAGAGTTGGGGATTAGCTTAAGGGCAGGCAAGACAATGGTAGTGCAAGAAGCTAAATCAGGGGTTGGGGGAGTGCAGGTAGAAACAAAGAGAATATAGCAAACAGGCTGGGGGGGTGTGGCAAATAGCCAGACAGCAATGATTATTAGAAGTGGCACTGCTTTTGGCCCAAGAAGGTAGAATTAAAGAATAGAGATTAGGAGAGAAGGTCCGTTAGGGAGGTTTTAAAAAAGCAAAGGCAGAAAGGAGGGTTTGAGAGCAGGAGCACACAGATGAAAACAGGATCTATTACAATTATTAGCAGTTTGCAATCCTTGAAAATATCACCAACTTAGTAAAATGAATATCACAATAGCAATATTGCCCATAGTATAACATACTACATCAGTTCAAATTAATGAGTTTGAATTTAGAGTGAGCAGCATGGTGCCAGGAGAGAGGAGAGATTAAAAAAACATGGAAAGCAATGTTCTCCTGATGGCCAATCAAACAGAAAACTGTACGGGCAGCAGCCAATCGGGCAGAGTCCCAGTGGGTGTTCAGCCAATCAAGTCCCCAACACTGGTTCCTGGAGCTGTCTGGATGCTTACCCAGCTTGCAGAGCTTGGCGGCAGACAGGTGAGGGTGTGCGGCTGGCTAGCTTCTCCAGCCTCAGCCGCAGGAGCGTGGATGAATCTGCACGATCAAGGGCTCCTTCAGCCAGCTTGCAGACCTAGTTAAGGCCTAAACCTGTTGTACAGTCACTTCCTACTGCTTATGTATCAAAAATGTACATCTAATGTACTCCGGCCTTTCTATCGATTGTTTTTAATACTTTTAGTGCTCTTAGGTCCCACAGACTTAACCACTAGGAACATTTTTGTTTGAATAACTCCCCCCAGACCATAGTGTGTTGTCCAAGTAGAGGTTTAATATATCTATGTATAACAAACTATTAAAAAATAAAATAGGATTTAATATGTTTAACTCTCATTGTTTTAATGATAAATAAAGAATATTTCTTTTTATGGGATTCAGCCTGTTTCCCCAGCAGGCTTGAAAATATATACTAGGTAACTCTGTCTCCCTATGTTTTGGAGGAGGAAAAATGTAACTTAAAAATAGAAAAATAGGGACCAGCAAAGTTTTAAGAAATGCCTGTTTCTTTTTCCCCAGTTTCCCTCTATTCCACTGGCTAACTTTTTGTTTCCCAATTTCTATTTTTTCTTTCCAGTTAAACTCATCCATATCATCAGGCCCAAACCAGATCCCTAAGATCTTCATGGGTTCAAGTTGTATAGTAATTCCTGCAACCACTCCTCTAAATGCTAGGGTGGAGTTCAACCTCTGTCCATGACATTTTCCTATATTTAAAGAGGATCCTGATATTTTCCCAAAAGTCATCCATATTTCCATTGCTGTGGCTAAAGACTGAGTATCGTTGACTAGAAGAGTCAAGTCATCCGCATACACTATTATTTTATGGGGGAAAATGACATCTCTTAGCTGCACTGTTATTACTGACTCACTATTTGGTACCATCCTTAACAGCAGATCTATGAAAAAAACATATAAAATGGGGCTCAGTGTGCACCCCTGCCTTACGCCTTTTTTTAAGTGTACCAAGGGGCCCTTCCAGCCTTGTACCGTTGATGTTACTGTGGCAGTTTTATTTATACTTTGCAACCACCCAATTACTTCTTCCAGTATTTGATATTTTGGTAAAACTTCCAACAAAAATACATGGCTAACCCTGTCGAATGCTTTTTCCTGGTCCAATGAAATCAGGTAGCCAGCCATACATTCTTTATTATCAAACTCCACAAGTTCTCTGATAAGTAATAAATGATCCTTTACTTTTCTACCTGGAATATCATATCCTTGTGCTTCCAAGAGAACAGTATCTGCCACTAATGCCAGGTGTTTCGCCAGAATTTTTGTTAGTAATTTAAAATTTGAATTTAATAAACTGATCAGCCTTCAGCTTTTTAATAAAGTTTTGTCCCCTTTCTTATATATGTATGTTAATTTACCCATATTCATGGTCAAAGGAACTTCTTTAGTTTGTAACATAAAATTAAACATAGCCATTAATTCAGTAATTAATTCTCCTCCAACAGTTTTGAGAATTTCATTTGGCAGACCATCAGGTCCCGGGGCTTTGCCCCCTGCCAACATAACAATAGCTTCCTGTACTTCTGACATTTGGATAGGTTGAGATAATTTCATCAATAGGTCTACTTGTATCACCGGAATATCCAAGGCAGCAAGATATTTTACACAAGTTTCCCGGTTTACCTTTAAGTAATCATACATTTTTGCAGTATACTGATTCAAAATATTTAAAATATTTTCCTTAGTTTTATACTCTATTCTATCTTCCCCTGTTAAAGAATTCATCTCTTTAACCTTTATAACAGCCTTATAACTATCAAAGGGGCATACTTCATTTATTTTCTCTTTTACTCCAAACTGTTGTTGGTAGTATAGAGTTTGTGTTTTATGGGCATGATAATCCTTCATTTGTTGCTTTAGTTTGTTAATTTGTGTTGTGAGATTCTGTCCCATCTCTTGTGTTACTGAAAGTAGTTGTTGTAGCAAATGTCTATGATGTAAGTAATTCAGATATATATTTTTTTTATTTTATCTTTACTTATGTGCTGAAGAGTTTTCTGTAAATCTATTTTTTTGTCTATCTGCCACTGACAAGGGTTATCATGTAAAAGAAATACAGATTTCCTTGCCACTACAAAATGATAAAGCATTTGTAATACATATGCCTCCAATAATAATGAAATATTCAATTTCCAGAAGCCCGGACCTCTCTTAAAGTCCTCCATGACTCTAGTCTGATACCCACATTGTATGATCAGATAGTCTATTCTGGAAGTTAAGGATCCCTTCTGAAATGTTGAAGTATTTGTTTTGGTAGAATAGAAGTAGAAGTCCCTTAGATTGGCCTTTTCTATAACTTTTGCCAAATAATTAGAATCACAGTATGTTTTAAAGGTTTTTGTCTGTAGGGGCAGTTAAAGTCCCCAGAAAACACCATGTGATACGCTCCATACAAAAAAGGCTGGACCTGATTCAGCAGTTTGCAGTGTTCAGCCTTTGTCTGTGGTGCATACAAATTTACTAAATGAAACCAGATCACCTGTATAAGCACATCACGAACCTTGAATCTGCCTGGGACAACATCAAATATTTTTAAAAGTTGCAGCTCAGGTAGTTTAAACAAGAGTCCTAAAACTGAACATATTTCCTCCCCAATAGACCAATAAGAGGTCCTAGCAAACCAACCTTTTGAGGCTAGCCTTATTTCTTTCAGAGAGTGCAGTCTAACATCTTGCAAAAAATAAATGACAAATGGGAGACCCAAGAGAAAGGAAAAAAACAATCTTTCTTTTACTATTCCTCTTTATACTATTTACATTAATAGTATAACATGAGAAGAGCACATGCATAGCTAACTAAATTATTTATATTTTCCCCTTCTTGTGTTTTGCCTTTTTAACTTTGCTTTCCTTTTTTGGGGACCTTTCACCATCTCTGGTTTTTCGGTGTCTGTAGTGACCTCAGGCACAGAAGATGCAACTGAAGAGACATCAGAATCCTCTTCTGTGTTTTCATGTTGCAATAAATCAGACTTGTTGGATAGAGGCAGTGAACCTGTTTTCTGATGTGTATGTGAGACAGAGGCTCGAGTTTTATGTTTAACTGCAGGTACAGTAACATCTAGAGCAATCATTGGATTGGGGGGACATTAAAGTTCCTACCTGTTCTAAACTGAGGTTGAGGGTCCCTCCTGATCCATAACTCCTGTGCCCATCTAAGGTGTTTTATTTATTTGGGCCAATTCATTATCTTGGGGTAGTCTTTTAAAATAATATCAGTCAAAGGAGTACCAGTATGTTGTGTTACTACAGGGTTCAATGGGGGAAGGGGCACCATATTTTCCTTCCTACTCTGAGTTTGCTGTTTGTAAAGCCCAACTTGTCCTTCTGTGTAAGGGCCATTGACAAGTGCTGTTGTTCCCCATCTCCCTGAGCGGGACTACTGTGAGCTGCCAATTTATAATTCGGGAAGGTATGTCCAGGCTCGTCACAGAGGTTACACTTGCAGTCATTAGTGCATTGAGACCACAGATGCCCTAGTTCCCCACAAACATTGCATCTAATCTGATCGCAGACACTACTCAGATGTGCTACTGAGCCACACCTGTAGCACATCGTTGGCTGTCCTGCATAGAAGAGTATCCACCAGTCTCTACCTAAAAAAAAGAATTAGGTAAATGCATTACACCAGTTTCTGTGGTTTTTAACAAGATCTTCATCTTCCACCCCCAGTTCAAATATTTTCTGAGTCTAATACAGCAGTTGGTTCTTCAATAATCATGTATTTTTTGCTTTAACCAGTAGGTGAGATCACTCACACTGACACCTTCATTTCGAAAAAGTACCGTGATCACTTTTTGGGCAGGCTTCATCAGTGGTATTGCAATAAACGGAGCCCATAGGGCAGTTTTCTTTAGAAACATAGAAACATAGAAACATAGAAGTTGACGGCAGATAAGGACCTCAAGGCCCATCCAGTCTGCCCATTTCTTTTTCTACCTTATAAATGTGCCATCGGCCTTTGCTCTGTCAGTGACCTATCTATTCATAGTCATTTGTATTGCTCCCTTATGCCTATCCCATGCCTGTTTGAAGCCCTGCACTGTATTCATAGCCACCACTTCTGTGGTAAGCCATTCCATGCATCTACCACCCTTTCTGTGAAAAGAATTTCACATTCCCCTTAATCGGCCTCCCTCTAATCTCATGCTGTGTCCTCTTGTCCTGCTATTTTTCTTATATTTAAACATGTTAGACTCTTTCACCTTGTTTATGCCCTTAAGGTGTTTAAATGTCTCGATCATATCACCTCTCCTCCTTTGCTCAAGGGTATACATATTGAGCTCCGTTAATCTGTCCTCATATGTCTTCTGATGCAGTCCCTGCACCATTTTGTTGCCTTTTCTGGACTGCCTCAATTTGGTTAATGTCCTTGTGAAGGTGTGGCCTCCAATACTGCAGCGGTACTCAGATGGGGCCTAACCAATGTCTTGTACAGAGGATTATTACCTCCTCTCACGACTTGTGATACCCTACTAATACACCCTAACACCCCCTAGCCTTACCTACTGCTTTAGAGGTCTGCTTGATGATTTTAGGTCATCAGTGATGATGATGCCCAAGTCTCTTTCTTCCTTTGTGACTGCTAGCAACTCCTCCCAGCCTATAAGTGGCTTCAGGGTTCTCTTCCCTATGTGCATGATTTTGCACTTCTTTGCATTAAATCCCAGTTGCCACTCTTCTGACCATTCTGCTAGTTTATCCAGATCTCTTCTCATTCTGCCCACACCATCTGGATCATCTACTCTGTTGCAGATCTTGGTGTCATCTGCAAAAGACAAGCCTTACCCTCTAGTCCATCTCGAGGTCACTAATGAAGATGTTGAATAGGACTGGCCCCAGGACTGATCCCTGAGGTACCCCACTTGTGACTTGCATCTCTTCTGACTGTATACCATTTACTACCACTCTCTGTTTTCTGCCAGTCAACCAGTTTGCCACCCAGTTGACCAACTTCTGACCCACCCGAGCCTACCTAGCTTATTTATCAATCTTCTATGTGGAACAGTGTCAAAGCTTTGCTGAAGTCAAGGTAGGCGACATCAACTGCTCCCTTGGTCCACCACTCTGGTTACCCAGTCAAAGAAATCTATGAGATTAGTTTGACAGGACCTTCCTTTGTAAACCCATGCTGTCTTGGATCCTGTGCCCCTATGGATTCCAGGTGTTGCACTATCCTTTCCTTAAGGAGTGCCTCCATAATCTTGCCCACTACTGAGGTAAGACTGACCGGTCTGTAGTTCCCCGCCTCCTCCTGCTACCACTCTTGTGGAGTGGGATCACATGAGCCCTTCTCCAGTCTTCTGGGACCTCTCCTGTGCTCAGAGACTCACTAAACAGTTCTGCTAATGGCTCTGCTAGTTCCTCCTTTGGCTCCTTAGGGTACCCTGGGATGTATGCCATCAGGTCCCATTGCCTTATCCACCCTGAGCTTAGCAAGCTCTTGTAGGACCCTTTCTTTTGTGAAGGAGTAGTGCTCACCTCCTCCCCCTGTGTCCATGATGCTGAGCTGTGGGCCCTGCCCTACCTTCTCTTCAGTAAACACTGAGCAAAAGTATCTATTTAGGATAGATGCCTTTACAGGGTCCTCCTCCTCACATGCTCCCTTTTCTCCATTAGCTTAGCAATACCTCTGGACTTTCTCCTTTCACTAATGTATCTATAGAAAGTCTTGTCACCTTCTTTACTGTTCGTGCTAGTGTTTCCTCAGTTTGGGACTTTGCCTGCCTTACTGCCTTACCTGCTTCCCTTAGGGCAGTTTGGTATGCCTCCCTATCTTCATCCCGCTGTGTTCCTTATATTTTCTGAAGGCCAGCCTTTTGGCTCTGACCTTTTCTGCTACTGTATTTGAGAACCAAAGTGGTTTCGTTTCTTTGCACTTCGTTTTCTGTCTAACACAATGGGATGTTGCTTCAAGTATTGTATCCTTAATGCTTGCCCACTTTGCCTGTACCTCCTCACCTGTGTTTCTTTTTGCCAGGGCTAGCTTAACTCGTTGGCCATCTTATCAAAGTCAGCTCTCTGAAGTCCCATATTTTTGCCTTGGAATGGGATGATTTAGATGTAGCCAAATTGAACCATACCATGTGATGGTCACTGGCCCCCAGGTGACCTTCTACCTGGAGATCTGTGATCCCTTCTTTGTTAGTCAGTACTAGATCTAGGATAGCCCTGTCTCTTGTGGGTTGCTGTACCAGTTGTTTGAGGCCCTCCCCCTGCAGGGAATCCACTATGAGTCTAGTTCTGGCAGATGTTCCTGCTGGTATTGACCAAATTGCATACTTTATCCAAAAGCATTCCAAACCATTCTGAGACTTAAAGCTAATGTCCAATATTGTCTCACCAGAAATGTGGATGAGTGCATATATTTCGTTAGAAAAAATGTCATTGATTCCTTTAAGAGATTTCTAGCAACAAACAGCCTGTCTGGTGGTTCAGGCATACCTCCTGTATGCGATAGACAAACTTCATTATGCCTTTTTGCAGGGAAAAATGGAAAATTTGAACAAGGAGGAAAAAGAACAAGGTGTTTATTTATGATATTTAAAGGCCTTTGTGGTGGTGCACTAGAACCAATGGGGTGCCTCCAATGTCATTAGTTGCTGCTTCTGTCTCAGGGTCTGTCTGCTGTTGTGGAAGCTGTAAAATAGGATTTTGAGTA
This sequence comes from Neoceratodus forsteri, assembly GCA_016271365.2. NCBI lineage: Eukaryota > Metazoa > Chordata > Ceratodontiformes > Ceratodontidae > Neoceratodus > Neoceratodus forsteri. The sequence goes on from CM028129.1 coordinate 9,139,082, forward strand.
CGCGCCAACTCAGGAGGTACCTCTAAGTCTGTAATTTGTCTATCCTGTGTTTGCCGTACTGTTGTATTGGATAGTATTGGCATTTGTATAGGTGATTTACCGGAGACCCACTGACCTATACTGTTGTTCTTTTCCCATATGGCCCCCTGAAGAGCTTTCTCCACTGACCAGGATGAGTCTGGGGCTGTTTCTGAGTTTCCAGCACATACGAGGCCAGGCTCTTTACTGCCTGCAATTGCCATTCCTGACTATTTCTGTTCGTGAATTTTGCATTTGTTGTAGGTGCTCTGCTTGCTCTATGGCCTCTGCCCAGTCTCCAGAAGAATCCTTTGATGCTACTATGTCATTAGCATTCAGCTGTGTCGATTTGACAAGTCTCTGAGTTTCTTATGGAGCTGCATTTTTTTAAACAAAAAGCTCTTCTCTTCAGCCTCAATTTGCTGCAGAATTTCTGTTTCTGCAGGGTTTACATCTCCTGGCTCTCCCTGAATATCCAACACTGTTTCATTACCATCACTGAGGCTCAAAGAGCTATCCTCTGGTAGTCCAGGAAAACAAGTAGATTTAGTAGACTTACAGTCATCTGGTTTTTGTTTTTGATGTGCAACATCTACTGGATTGTTCTCAGATTCTCCATCTCATTCTGATGCTTTTTCCCATTAATTCAGTGCTCATTTGTTCACCGTCCAGTTCTAGCTCCATCTCCTCTACATCCTCCTCTGCATTCTGTCTTGTAACCATTTTGAAAAGCAGCCTTTGGGGACAGAGTCTCCCCCTACTGCATAGTAGAGGAATTTCCCCAGTGCCCTGGCCAAATTTCCCCACATTCACTAAAAATACTACCAACAGCTTAATCTGGTTCAAGGTCAGCTGGTATTCATCTGTATCCCCCTCCCCTGGGTCATGCCTGAAAACAGGCAGGATTTGTCTAGTGCACTTACTCGGTCAACAACAACTAAATAAATAAAATAAATGAATTCAGAAACTGATGAATGCCAGTGCCAATAGGAAGAACATGAGGACCAACCTTGAGGAATTATCGTCATTACAAATTTTAGGTATCCCAGGAGGGAAGTAAGTTCACATTTTTGTGCAAGAGGATTGGTTCAAGGAGGACTCTAATAAAGCCTGGCCCTGTGGAGTTTATCAGAGGTATGGCTTCCATATAATGTGAATCCATTAAGATGCTGATGAATGATCCTGTGGAGTTTATTTAGAAATAATGTCTGCAATGCAGTCTGAATCCAATGAGATGGGAAGGAATGATCCTGTGGAGGGTACCCGGTTAGATTAGTGCTACATGAATAGTGCCACTCTGCAGAGCACTACTTTGTGTAGTGCTAACATGGACAGTGAGAGGGGATATACAGCATTTTCAGTAAGCACTCTTCTGGTCACTGTCTGTGGTGCTGGAACAGCACAAGAGCACCAGAATCCAGGAGGCTGGCTGAACTGCTCCCATGGCATGGATGACTGGTGTATAGAGCAGCTCAGCCAGCAGCAGGGAAAACCATAGTTCTAATCCTGGTCTCCAACTTTTTTTTTTGCACTTGGGACTTACACCTTTATACGTGGGGCTAAGGAAACAGTATTTCATAGCCTCACAAATTTTAACTTTCCCCATGATCTGCACTTCCCCACAGAGTGAGAATCCTTCAGTCTGGGGGGTGCAGGAGGCAGAACCCCTCTGCCTCAGCTGGTGCCCCCCCCAAAAAAAGATGACACTATATTTGCCTCACGGTTCTTGACCGCAATATTATTGTTGGCACTATCCCGACCCAGTGTCCCTGGGGTGAGTATCAGGAGGTAATGGAGCTTCCATACAGTCTGAATCCAATAAGATGCTGAGCAATTCAAGGAGTATCACTAGACCTAGGGTTTGCTTGTCAGTCAACGGAACAAATAGGTCTTGGAATGGCTGGACAGGAGCAGTAACGCCAGCCAGGAAGAGAATTTGGCATATGAATCAAGAGAAGTAATCAAGTAGATGACTGAGTGCTGGATGGCAATACACACTGAGTAATGCCCAAAAGAAAAGACATGGAAGCAAACATGCTGAAGCCTCAGGCTACAGTGGAACAAGCATGTATTACAACATGACAGTGGTCCTTCTAAGACATGCCACTGAGACACATGCTAGAGAGATGGATGAACAGGACTCAGCTGAAATGCAGCCATGAAAGCAGCCATTGAGAGCCAGGTGCTAGGGCCAAAGCATCCAGAGACTGTCAAGGCATTGTGGATAGGAGTTTAGGGTGCAGAACGGTCATCAGAGAGAAACAATAAACCAATGAGAAATCCATGGTAGAAGAGGCGCAACAGATAGGAGGCCTCTGCCTCATGGCTAACGAAATTTGAAACTGATCCTTTTTCAGTATGGACAGGAAGCTAGGACAGATGCAGATACGGATGAGTCATCAGGATGCCCGGAGCTGCAGACAGAAATAATGTGGAAACACCACTGCAGGAGATGAAGCAGAGGTCTAAGGTATGGAGCAGGATGGCTCTGAGGTGGATGGAGTATAGACATGGATGAGAACTTGGTTAAACAGGAATGGCTGGAGCACTGCTGATGGAGGACATGGCAGCAGGAGCCGATGAGTTAGAGACTGGAGTAGACAGAGCTGGGAAGTGAGCTACAAGTGCTAATATACAAGACAGCAGGTTTGGAAACTGGAAAGGCAAGCAGAGCCAAGAAATCCTGAATTGTATATGATGAACAAGCTGGTGGGGTCCAAGAGCCAGAATAGGATAAGGCTCACAAACTAGGACAAATCACACAAGTCCAGGGTGCAAGCAGGAGTTGAGTACTGGAGAGCCTGCCCATTGGAGGTCAAACACTAGGTAAGAACAATGCAAGCCTCAGTGAAGTAGTTCAAGTCAGAAGCCTGTGGATGGGCTGGAGGACCTGAGGAGTAAGTCTGAGGAGACCTTACAGGACTTTCTTCAGGAATTGGGGACATGAGATCAGGAGACATGGAGGATGCCATGAAGCCAATATGCTGTGCATGTCACTGAGAGCCTAGCAGGCAACCCCAAGCAGCTAGGGCTAGGAAGTGAACTGAAGGAAAGGACCATGTACAGGAGACTATAAGCTGATGGGTTAGAGGGTTCCTTTGTCAGACCAGAGACAGCGGACCTGAATCGTGTTCTGTAGGAGCTATGAACCAAGATAAGGCAGAAGATGAAGTGGATGTTAATGGAAAGAAACAGGCTCTCATCCCCAGTAGACTGAGTGAGCCCACCTTCACTCCAATGCCAGTGCATGAGCTAGGGATGTAGGCTGTTGAACTGCTGGTAGAGAATGGATTTGGCAGAGAATGTAGTTGGATGACATGGACTCCCATCCCTGGCAGACAGGACAAGCCCCCCTTCACTCAATACCTCAGAAGGTAGAATTAGGGACAGAGACTGTAAATTTGCTGATATAGACACGCAATTGGTAGAGAATGTAATTGGAAGACATGAACTCCCATCTTTGGCAGACAGGGCAAGCCCCCCTTCACTTGATACCTCAAAAGGCAGAGTTAGGGACAGAGACTAAACACACAGGATCTGGCGTGCTTTTTTTCCCCTCTTCCTTCCCCCTTTCCTCCTTTTTCTTCTCTGTGATTTACATTTATACACTAGTAGCAGGTTTAGAACTTTAATTGTATTAATATGCATTTGTAAGTGTTGCTGTTTGTGTTTTTTTGTATAAGTAATGTTTTATACTGCACCATTTACTGTATATTATGATGCACAACATGTAGCATAGAGTCATTCACAATTTGGGGATTTGATAAATAATTATTTCTATGATTGCTTGCTTGCTTGAATCATATAATTATGACATAGTGAATTTTAAATTGTGTCGTATAGCTAATGGTATATGGGGTATGTGGAAGCCTGAATAAATTGATAAGCATTTCACTGAACCCTGTGCACAGTGTTACATTTTGCATCCGTTAGGGACAGAGACTGTCAGGCTGCGGGTATGGGCTAAGCAGGGAGACAGCAGCTGGCTGCTGAACATAGAAAATATAAGCAAAGCAAAAAACATACAGGTGTAACCCCTAGATGGCGCTATCCCAGGGGCTACTACCCCTGCCTGATTTGCCACTAACAGGTTGAGGGGCCTGGATCCAATGGCGGGTGCCTCCACCCAGAGGTCAGGGTTTGCAATAGTTAAACTAACTTGGTCACAGCCCTCTGGGACACTGCAACCCCCCTTTCTTCCCACTAGTGGCCCACACAATATATCAGAATTACCTTCACAGTATACACTTACCCCCAGGTCTGGTTCGGCACTGGGACCTCCTCTGAAATGAGATACAGTGCAACAATCACAGTACAGTACTTTAACATAGACAAATACCTCAGGCAGTATAACTTTGCTGAAACAAGCAGCTCTGATTTATTTAGGGGATATAACAGGACAGGGGAAATCAGGTTAATTAGCTTATCACTCTAATAATCTACCTATGGCTCTGTGCAAGGCCTATCCCCATCAGTTACTGTCCCTGGGTACCCAAGCCCCAGTGGCTAGTCCAAACGTGGCAGCTGGTAGGGCCCTTTCACACAGAGAAAAGGAGAATTAAACAGTCAGCAGTACAGTAATTCCATTTGGATTTAATGTGGCAATTCAACAGGGAGCGACCCTGAATTAGTACTCACGACCTCCAAATAAGATAGGGTCCTTCAATATCAGCAGGGCTACTCTTGAGCTCCAAGAGACTCTTCACACATTTATATGGTAAAAAAAAAGGAAGTACTATACCAGGCAGGCTGCTTCTCTATCCCGATCGCAATTACTGCACAATACCCGGGAGAACACACAGCAGATTCAGTTCCTGACAGACAGAGTGCAATTCAACAATTTCTCCAGTCTTCTACAGGGTGAGCCTGGTTTCTACTCTTCAGAGATCCTTTGATTCTTTTCACAGGATGGATTCAGTCCTAACAAGCAGTTACACAAGCTGCAGACCGGAACTCTGGGCCTTGCACACGTTTTTTGACTGAAACTGTGCACTGAAGGAGCACAGGGTTTCTTCCGCAGAGGGTAGTTGGTCCAGGAGGTTGGCAGGTGGTTAGGAGGAGCAAATCAGGTGCCCCATCACTCTCTACTCTCCAACACATTACCTCCAAAACCATATAAACACTACAAACAGGTATCTGCCTCTATCTCTGAAATCAAATAAAGAGGCAGAAGACACTGCAGAGCAGGACACTGTGGCACAGGAGCTAGCACAACAATACTCACCCAAATCAGGAACCAAAACTAAACAAGCACAAAGGAAATCAAAAACTTCTGATCATAGGAGACTCCATGATTGGGAGTTGATACCCATCTCCAGCCAGGGTGATGTTCAGATGTCTCCAGGTACATCAGCATGGAGAGACACTGACCGCATTGCTAAAATTGTTCACAAAGCAGGAGAAAACATTGATGTCCTAGTACACATAGGGACTAATGATCTCGCCAGCCGGTCAGTTGTGGAGACCAAGGAACACCTGACTAGGCTGGGTGACAAACTATCATCTATTTCGTCGGCATCTCCTTCTCTGAGATCCTGCCAGTCTGGGAGAAGGGAGCAGATGGACGGAAGGTCAGAGAAGGGAGATAGGGGAGCTAAACACGTGGCTCAAGGACTGGTGCCAGGAAAAGACACAGATTTGTAGGAACTGGCAACAGTTCTGGGAGCGAAAGTTCTTCAAATTTGATGGACTGCATCTGACTAAAGAGGGAGTCAGTGCATTGGGGCAGAAGTTTGACGTCTTTGCAGAATATTTAAACTAGCAAATGGGGAGAGGGGTGCAGCATCCCATACGTCAAATGGGAAGAACACCCTTCCCCCCTCAGCTAGTGGTCAAACAGGAATTCAGCGTGTTTGCCATTCATTTGCATCACCAGGTAAGAAAAAAGGTTTGTCTCCCCATACGATGCACAGGGGTAATGCCAAACTTCACCCAACAACTAACACACCAAAATCTGGCCAATGGAAAATCATGTACACAAATGCTCACAGCCTGGGAAATAAGATCCCAGACCTGCAGGCAATTATGTCAGAGGCTAAACTGGACATAGTAGCAATTAGTGAGACGTGGTTTACCAGTAACCACACTTGGGAGACTTCAGTACCTGGCTATGTATTGTTCAGAAGAGACCGAGGTGCAAAAAGGGGGGGAGGGTGGCCCTGTATGTTAATGAAAATATCAAAGCTACAGAAATTCAGAATACACATAAGGAGCCAGAAGAACTGTGGGTCACCCTGGAAACAGGAAATGGGACAGCCATAAGAACTGGGGTTGTCTACAGGCCCCCAGACCAGAGGGAGGACATAGACACATTACTGTTAGAAGATATACAAAACATGACAGCTAAAGGGAGGTTCTGATAATGGGAGACTTCAACATGCCAGATACAGATTGGTCAATACCAGCAGGAACATCTGCCAGAACTAGACTCATAGTGGATTCCTGCAGGGAGGGCCTCAAACAACTGGTACAGCAACCCACAAGAGACAGGGCTATCCTAGATCTAGTACTGACTAACAAAGAAGGGATCACAGATCTCCAGGTAGAAGGTCACCTGGGGCCAGTGACCATCACATGGTATGGTTCAATTTGGCTACTACATCTAAATCATCCCATTCCAAAGCAAAATATGGGACTTCAGAGGAGCTGACTTTGATAAGATGGCCAACAGAGTTAAGCTAGCCCTGGCAAAAGAAACACAGGTGAGGAGGTACAGGCAAAGTGGGCAAGCATTAAGGATACAATACTTGAAGCAACATCCCATTGTGTTAGACAGAAAAGGAAGTGCAAAGAAGAAGGAAACCACTTTGGTTCTCAAATACAGTAGCAGAAAAGGTCAGAGCCAAAAGGCTGGCCTTCAGAAAATATAAGGGAACACAGCGGGATGAAGATAGGGAGGCATACCAAACTGCCCTAAGGGAAGCAGGTAAGGCAGTAAGGCAGGCAAAGTCCCAAACTGAGGAAACACTAGCACAGAACAGTAAAAGAAGGTGACAAGACTTTCTATAGATACATTAGTGAAAGGAGAAAGTCCAGAGGGGTATTGCTAAGCTTAATGGAGAAAAGGGAGCATGTGAGGAGGAGGACCCTGTAAAGGCATCTATCCTAAATAGATACTTTTGCTCAGTATTTACTGAAGAGAAGGTAGGGCAGGGCCCACAGCTCAGCATCATGGACACAGGGGGAGGGAGGTGAGCACTACTCCCTTCACAAAAAGAAAGGGTCCTACAAGAGCTTGCAAACTCAGGGTGGATAAGGCAATGGGACCTGATGGCATACATCCCAGGGTACTTAGGAGCTAAAGGAGAACTAGCAGAGCCATTAGCAGAATTGTTTAGTGAGTCTCTGAGCACAGGAGAGGTCCCAGAAGACTGGAGAAGGGCTCATGTGATCCCACTCACAAGAGTGGTAGCAGGGAGGAGGCGGGGAACTACAGACCGGTCAGTCTTACCTCAGTAGTGGGCAAGATTATGGAGGCATCCTTAAGGAAAGGATAGTGCAACACCTGGAATCCATAGGGCACAGGATCCAAGACAGCATGGGTTTACAAAGGAAGGTCCTGTCAAACTAATCTCATAGATTTCTTTGACTGGGTAACCAGAGTGGTGGACCAAGGGGAGCAGTTGATGCGCTACCTTGACTTCAGCAAAGCTTTTGACACTGTTCCACATAGAAGGTTGATAAATAAGCTAGGTAGGCTCGGTGGGTCAGAAGTTGGTCAACTGGGTGGCAAACTGGTTGACTGGCAGAAAACAGAGAGTGGTAGTAAATGGTATACAGTCAGAAGAGATGCAAGTCACAAGTGGGGTACCTCAGGGATCAGTCCTGGGGCCAGTCCTATTCAACATCTTCATTAGTGACCTCGAGATGGACTAGAGGGTAAGGCTTGTCTGTTTGCAGATGACACCAAGATCTGCAACAGAGTAGATGATCCAGATGGGGTGGGCAGAATGAGAAGAGATCTGGATAAACTAGCAGAATGGTCAGAAGAGTGGCAACTGGGATTTAATGCAAAGAAGTGCAAAATCATGCACATAGGGAAGAGAAACCCTGAAGCCACTTATAGGCTGGGAGGGAGTTGCTAGCAGTCACAAAGGAAGAAAGAGACTTGGGCATCATCATCACTGATGACCTAAAATCATCCAAGCAGACCTCCTCAAAGCAGTAGATAAGGCTAGGGGTGTTAGGGTGTATTAGTAGGGGTATCACAAGTCGTAAGAGGGAGGTAATAATCCCTCTGTACAAGACATTGGTTAGGCCCCATCTGGAGTACTGGGTGCAGTATTGGAGGCCACACCTTCACAAGGACATTAACCAAATTGAGGCAGTCCAGAGAAGGGCAACCAAAATGGTGCAGGGACTGCACAGAAGACATATGAGGACAGATTAATGGAGCTCAATATGTATACCCTTGAGCAAAGGAGGAGAGAGGTGATATGATCGAGACATTTAAACACCTTAAGGGCATAAACAAGGTGAAAGAGTCTAACATGTTTAAATATAAGAAAATAGCAGGACAAGAGGACACAGCATGAGATTAGAGGGAGGCCGATTAAGGGGAATGTGAGAAATTCTTTTTCACAGAAAGGGTGGTAGATGCATGGAATGGCTTACCACAAGAAGTGGTGGCTATGAATACAGTGCAGGGCTTCAAACAGGCATGGGATAGGCATAAGGGAGCAATACAAATGACTATGAATAGATAGGTCACTGACAGAGCAAAGGCCGATGGCACATTTATAAGGTAGAAAAAGAAATGGGCAGACTGGATGGGCCTTGCGGTCCTTATCTGCCGTCAACTTCTATGTTTCTATGTTTCTATGTTTCCTTCTTCACTGCCAAAGCTCAACTGAAACTCCAACCGAAAAAACCGGGCACTTCCTTTGAGTTCCTCCCAGTTCTTGACTGGATTGGCTGTCACTCACAATAGACTGCTGCTGTTGGTCCAAAAAGGCACTGAAGTCTAAACTACATCTCCCAGAGTCACTGCCCATACAATCCTCTTGTGGCTGGCTCAGATTATGAGTCCAAGTTCTGATTCGTCCAAGGCACCATTTTAGAGCTAGCTTACCCCACACTGATTGGTCCAGTTCAGCAGTTCAAAACTAGAATGGGGAACTAGCAGACACAGTTCTGACTGCAAAGAAAGCAGGTTAGACAAACTGTAATTTCATTATTACTCTAAATAATTTCTGGCAAACAGTTACATCTTTCAGATAGGTTCCCTTGCACTCCTAGTGACTGCAAAATGAAGTGAATTGGCAGCAGCTCGAGTGGTACTCAGAAAGCACACAGTCCCCCATACTAACTAATTATGTCTGCAAGCAGACAGCTCTTAAAGAGACAGTACCAGAGGTTCTAAAAACACTCACTGATAAATGGCTTAAACGCCAAACACCATTCAGGCTTGGAGCATTCAAGCAAGCTCTGGAAGTCTTTTGGGAACCCCCATTTTCGGGGGTTACACCCTTCGCTGGGAAGAGCTTGGCGAGCGTCAAGCAATTTACCAAGTTTTAACTGCAACCGTATACATTTGCATTAGGCTCACACATGTAATCATCAGTCAATATATCATTTTACCAAGAACACATTTCTGAAACATTGCAGTCGTCACTCTTTACACAGTATTACACACACATTGTACCATAACTCAAGTTATTACCTCTTGTACATAAAACCTGAAGAGGGGGGCCCTTCCTATCAGTTACCTTGGGGCTGGACGGGCAAGGGCACCATACTTAGAGGCAACACAAGTAACTTGGAGTTAGCACTGACGCTCAGTTTGGGCAATGAGCTGGGGACACATACACTCCTTTATGGACAACATTGAGAGGCAAATCCACAGGCCTCCCAAGGAATCATAACTGAGGTGCACCACAGGCTTTACAGCTCAACCAGTCTTTCTAGGGGAACTGTTACAGTCTCTGCACTCTGAGCCTCATTTTCAGCATTGTCCTCACTTGTCAGGGAGTCTCCATGGGGTAGAGAGGCTAGAACTTGGGGCACTTTCAGCTCCAGGAGTTACAGTTTCTGAGTCCACAACATTTGACTCTCATGGAGAGCTTTGGGACACTGGCAGTGGACTGTCAGGGCACTCAAAATACTCTTCTTGTTCGGTGTATCACCAGTCTGCCCCAATCTATCATTTTCCTCCCTGAAAGCTCAAACAGTTCAACCATGCACAATGATTCCATTTCATCTGATCTGATGCTTTGCACTTCACTTTCTGGGAGCATTGGCTCAGGGATGAAGCTGGGGCTTAGACAGTCCAGAAGGCCCAGCTTTGTCTCCAGTATTGACTAGGGATTGCCCGAAACAATTGACTCAGTTCAGTAGAAGGATAGTATTCAAAGTCACTCTCACTTTCTTCCGATATGGACTGACAGTCATGCTCAACTGGGACTTGTGGAGGAACACTTTAACTTTGCTTCTGTAGGTGCAGACTTTCTTGATCTTTTCTTAGCAGCAGCTCTAGTCACTGGTCCAGAGGGGGCATCTTCTAGGGGCTCAGACTCAATTAAGATTTGTCCAATGGGCAGTAAATGATTTCTATGCATTGTTTTTACATCTTTTGAATTATTCTCAGGCCTTACTTTGTACACTGGCAGATCATCTAGTTTGCCCACTACAATGTGAGGGAGATGGTGCCATCTGTCAGCAATCTTGTGCTTGCCATGCAGTCCCAGATTTCTTAGCAATACCGATCTCCCTCCTGGAGTTCCTGTGCTTTCACCTTTTATCATACCTTTCTTTGTTGGCCAGATTTCTTTTGGCAGCCATGGTTTGAGCTAGTTGGTACGCATGAGTTAGCTGGGCCTTTAACTTTGCACATACTGTAAATAGTTGTCAGCTTGAACCCCATCAGGAGAGACCCCAAACACACATCTACTGGTAGTCGAGCTTCTCTTCCAAACATCAGGCGGTAGGGGAGAATCCAGTGGCATCACTTTTGGTGCAGTTATAAGCATGTACCAGGGTGCTAATTTGTTGGCTCCATCTAGGCTTGTCCTTTGGGTGCAGGGTGCCTAGCATATCTAGCAAAGTGCGGTTGAAACGTTCAGGCTGTGGGTCCCCTGGGGTGGTAAGGAGTGGTTCTGGACTTCGCCCCACAGAGAAAGCATCTCTTTGATCAGACGACTCTCAAAGTCTCCCTTGATCAGAATGGATTCTTTGTGGAGCCCTATAGTGAACAAAAAGTTTTCTACAAGTACTTTGGCCACAGTGGATGCTTTCTGGTCTTTGGTGGGGAAAGCTTGGGAATATCTCGTGAAATGGTCAGTGACCACCAGCACATTACTGATATTTCTTTGATCTGACTCCAAACTCAGAAAATCAATACAGACCAGCTCCATGGGTGCACTGGTGGTGATGTTAACAAGGGGCAGCCCTCTGGGGCAAAGCTTTCCTCTGTAAGCAGCGACTACAAGTTCGAATGTGTTGCTCCACATCAGCCCCCATCTTAGGCCAATAGAATCTGGATCTCACCAAGTCAAGTGTTCTGTCTATACCAAGGTGCCCCATGTGGTTGTGCAAGGACCTCAGTACTGAGTCTCGAAGGCAGTGGGCAGCACTAGTTGTTGTTTGTCTACTTGTCCCCTCTGTCTACTGTTTCTCTGTATAACAGTTTATTGATCAGTTTCAACTTAGGACCTTCTTTGTATAACAGTGCAGTTCTCAAATCAGTGGGCGTAATTTGGACACATATTTTCCTGCATAGAGGGCTTCTAAGCTGCTTTGATCATGGGATCGCTGGATTGAGCCCGCGAATACTGTCATTGTCCAGCTGAGGCAGTGCACCAATGTCTATTGCAGAAAAGTGGCAATAAGCAGCAGGTATGCAATTCTCAGAGGGTCCCAAGCAATCCACCATGCAGTCCACTGCATCCGTGGACATTGTTCCTCCCTGTCAAACTTCCGGCAGAGTGCCGAATGTCAGGTTCTGCCAATCGGACCCAATCATTCTGGGAACAGGCCTCCGGGAGAGAGCATCAGCATCTATGTGGTTCAGACCTGCTCGGTATTTGAGAGCATAGTCATATGTAGATAATGCAGAAAGCCACCTATGGCCAGTGGCATCCAACTTAGCTGAGGTCTGCACATAGGTCAAAGGATTATTGTCAGTTTTACTAGTATTTTAGCCCCATACAAGTACTCATGGAATTGGTCAACAATAGCCCACTTCAAAGCTAGAACTCTAACTTATGTACAGGATAGTTCTTTTCGGATGGGGTCAGGCTTCTACTGGCAAAGGCCACTGGTCTCAGGCCATTCTCGTGCTCTTGGTACAACACAGCCCCCAACCCTTGCAAGCTAGCATCAGTGTGCAGGACGAGGTTTTCTTGGATCGGCATAGGCCAGCACTGGAGCATGGGTAAGTTGATATATGATCTCATGAAAAGCAGTCTCACAATCAGGAGTCCAGCGGGCCCCAAATACTTCACTCGGATGAAAATACACTCTTTCAGTCTTGAGGGCGCTGACTTTTGGTATTTTTGTGGGTTGGGGATACCCTTGAGTAAGGTTAAGTAGAGGCGGATCACTCTTGAATAGTCCTTGATGAAGCTATTATAATAACCACAGAATCCAGGAATCTTTGCAGTTCTTTTAGATTTTGGGCTGTGGTCAGGTGGTCAAGGCCTCAACTTTACTTGGTCGGTCTCTATTCCTCGGTGGATACTATGTGTCCCACATACTTTACTGATGTTTGAAGAATTGACACTTATCAATGGACAGTTTAAGGCCAAAGTCCTCCAGTCGGTCCAATACCTTAAATAATCTGCTCTCATGTTCCTCCAGTGAGCTGCCAAACACAATAACATCATCTAGGTATACCAGGCACTCTAGTAAGTTCATGTCCCCACTGCACGCTCCATCAATCGTTGAAAAGTGGCTGGGGCACCTGAAATCCCTTGAGGCATCCTCATGAATTCATAGAAGCAAGCCCGGACAGATAAAGGCCGTCTTCTCCACGGTCCTCTGGGGCCATCGGGATCTGGTAGTACCCACTGCGGAGATCCAGCACAGAGAACCACTTGCTCTCGCTTAGGCAGTCCAAAGCATCCTGAATGCGGGCATTGTGTACTGATCAGGGATAGTCCGCCGGTTTAAGATGCGATAATCCACACATCCTTACTGTTCCATTCTTTTCCTCACTACCACAATGGGGAAGCATAAGGGCTTCTGGATTCTTGTATTACACCAGCAGCTAACATCTCTTGCAGATGCCGTCTCACATCATCTATGTCAGCAGGTGCCAGGCGTCGAGACCTCTCACGAAATGGTCTTTCGTCATGCAGCCGGATATTGTGCTCAGCTCCTTGCACGCATCCTACATCCCATTCCTTTAAAGAAAACACCTGGTCTCTCTGGGCAAGCTTCTCACTGATCCTCACTTTCCATTCAGCTGGCAGTGGGGAGTCGCCGAAATCAAACAAGTCAGGCATTACTCTGTCATTCTTCCTTGAACTCTTGCTGCTGGGTAGCACTGCAGTGTCTGCACAATGCACATTAGCCAGGATGCAACCTCTGTTTACTCGAATGTCTCTTTCAGACACATTATGAACTTGGACCATTACCCTTCTGGCATAAGCATGGGCTCTAGCGGGCAAAATACTAGGCTTGACCAGCAGTCCCTCTGGCAATTTTCCATCGCCTGGTGCATCCAACATTAATATTTTATTCTTAACATCCTTTCTGATACGGACTCTCCTGTAAGGTACACTGGGCATTTGGCACCAGGATCAGAGACTCAGGATCCTTCTTCCATACAATTCCGACCGGTTCCTCTGGTTCTGTTTTTCAGCATCTCTCTGTGCCTCATAGGCCTTCTTAATTAAAGCGGAACTCTTAAAGCTCTACTAGTCTTTGACCCCTGTTTTTCATAACACAACTGTGCCAGCCTTCCGAACATATGAGCATTTGTTCCAATCAACAAGGGACACCATCATACAGTCCAGTGGGAGGACACACTAAGGCTAGGGTCTCTACTTGTTCGCCACTCCAGCCACGGAGGTGGGAAAGACAGCCAAATTGGATATACCTGGAATAGGGGTAGGCCTTCTCACTTAACCCCCATACATGCAGTCCTTCTAATGGTTGTAAGGGTATGTCTGACAAATTCTTCTGATACCAATCCTGGAACATAATTGTCACTTGGGAGCCACTGTCTAATACAGCTCTTGTAGACACTCCATTCACCTTTACAGTGGTCTCCATGGAGGGACCCACTATTCTGGACCAGTCTGGAGAGGCGGTAGTGGGGACCTGGGCAACTGACCTTGCCACAAAAGGCGTGAATTAGCATTTTGGTGCCCTCACTGGGATCATGTCGCACCTCTTAACCACTGATTTCTTCTCCAAAGCTCTCCTTGTAGCCTATATGCAACTTTGTCAGTGTCTTTTGGGACTGGCATTCCCTTTCATGTGCCCATTTTTCCCACAATTATAGCAAAACATACTTTCTGGAGTTTGAGCTGGCCGAGGCGCCACACTGGGAGCCAGGGCGGGGGTATTACTAACTGGAAACCTGGGTGCCATCTCTGTCTGTGGTGTGATAAGCATTTGGAGACATCTCGTTAGTTTCTCCACTTCCATGGTCAAGGAATTGAGTTTGGAGCTGTTATCAGCAGGAGATACATAGGTGGGTACCCCCACCCCCATAGCAGATGCAGTCGGATATAGGTCAGGGCCCGTACTTGCAGGCGTGGCCTTCATAAAGGGACTGTTTTGAATTCCCGGATCTCTCTCAACAGTTTGCCCCATTGTGGCATATCTTTTCCTTGTCAGAGCACTCATTGACTGTCAACCTCTGCCCTGAACTTCACTTGATGGGTCACCCTCAGTCACGGGTCATAGCCACAGCTGTTGGTGCAGGTACCTCCCGAGGTCGCTTTTTCAACTCCTCAATTTCTCTCATTAACTCATCATAGGAGGGTGGGATTCCAGTCGATCTGCCAGGCGTAATTGAAGCAACAGCAGTTCTGAGAAGGGGCAGACTTAAGGATTCTGTCCAGTCTGGTTCGGTCCAGTTCAATCGCTGGCAAACTACCCTTTCTGAGGCATTCTTGCAACAATTTTTCCAGCCGAGACATACACAGACAACAACTCCCTTGGTACTGTTGTACATTTCTTACTCTCCACCATAGGTCCTCATCAGAATCTGGGCTCCCATACACATTCTCCAAGGCCTCAAGATAGGCCTGTGCAGTCGCTTCAGGGTTACTGGGCCTGTTTAGCACGGATGGTAGCCAGGGCAGGACCTCGGAGGCTCTCACTAACCTCTTTCACTTTTCGCCTCCGAGTATTGCCATTCTAGCACTTGGGGCAACATAGTCTATCCAGGGTCTCCCAGTCATCCTCCCCTTGGGGATGGGGAGGGTGCTGAGAAGATCCTCAACCTTCGTAAGAGTCGTGACTGATGGCAGGTGCAGAAATAGGAGTCTGCATTGGTTCAGCCACCATTACGGGCACTGGAGCAGGAGAGGGTGTTGGGGAGGAACACCCCAGGTGGCAAGAATAGTTTCTTCAAGTCCTCCACAGTTTCCTCTCCCAGCAACCATTCAGCAAATTTCTCCTCAAAGTTTCAGATAGTGGTGGGGCTGATCCCCACCGGTCTTTACTGTCCTTAGTTATCACTCCAAGCAGTGAGGGCTCCTCTGGGGTAATGGTCTGTGGCACTTTGGAGCTATCTATGGGATCCTTAAACTCTACTAGGGCCAGGAAAGTGTGGGTGAGCAGATTAGCATGCCGACCCACCACCACAGGGTTTTGTAAACCTTCCACCTTGGAAAGTACTCCTGCACAGTGTCCGTATTGATACCCAGGGGATGTCCAGAATAAGCATAGCATTTTGGGGTCGATCTCCTCCCCAGTACACCACTCCACCAGCCGGTGCACAGCCACTTCTGTCGGGGTACCCATTTTTTTCTTAACAGTGGTTCGTAAATATGGCCACTAGAGGACACACAATCCCAGCGGTGAGCCTCCAAGATGTAACCCCTAGATGGCGCTATCCCAGGGGCTACTACCCCTGCCTGATTTGCCACTAACAGGTTGAGGGGCCTGGATCCAATGGCGGGTGCCTCCACCCAGAGGTCAGGGTTTGCAATAGTTAAACTAACTTGGCCCACACAATATATCAGAATTACCTTCACAGTATACACTTACCCCCAGGTCTGGTTCCGGCACTGGGACCTCCTGTGAAATGAGATACAGTGCAACAATCACAGTACAGTACTTTAACATAGACAAATACCTCAGGCAGTATAACTTTGCTGAAACAAGCAGCTCTGATTTATTTAGGGGGATATAACAAGGGCGGAAATCAGGTTAATTAGCTTATCACTCTAATAATCTACCTATGGCTCTGTGCACAGGCCTATCCCTATCAGTTACTGTCCCTGGGTACCCAAGCCCTAGTGGCTAGTCCAAACCATGGCAGCTGGTAGGGGCCCTTTCACACAGAGAAAAGGAGAATTAAACAGTCAGCAGTACAGTAATTCCATTTGGATTTAATGTGGCAATTCAACAGGGAGCGACCCTGAATTAGTACTCACGACCTCCAAATAAGATAGGGTCCTTCAATATCAGCAGGGCTACTCTTGAGCTCCAAGAGACTCTTCACACATTTATATGGTAAAAAAGGAAGTACTATACCAGGCAGGCTGCTTCTCTATCCCGATCGCAATTACTGCACAATACCAGGGAGAACACACAGCAGATTCAGTTCCTGACAGACAGAGTGCAATTCAACAATTTCTCCAGTCTTCTACAGGGTGAGCCTGGTTTCTACTCTTCAGAGATCCTTTGATTCTTTTCACAGGATGGATTCAGTCCTAACAAGCAGTTACACAAGCTGCAGACCGGAACTCTGGGCCTTGCACATGTTTTTTGACTGAAACTGTGCACTGAAGGAGCACAGGGTTTCTTCCTTCTTCACTGCCAAAGCTCAACTGAAACTCCAACCGACAAAACGGGCACTTCCTTTGAGTTCCTCCCAGTTCTTGACTGGATTGGCTGTCACTCACAATAGACTGCTGCTGTTGGTCCAAAAGGCACTGAAGTCTAAACTACATCTCCCAGAGTCACTGCCCATACAATCCTCTTGTGGCTGGCTCAGATTATGAGTCCAAGTTCTGATTCGTCCAAGGCACCATTTTAGAGCTAGCTTACCCCACACTGATTGGTCCAGTTCAGCAGTTCAAAACTAGAATGGGAACTAGCAGACACAGTTCTGACTGCAAAGAAAGCAGGTTAGACAAACTGTAATTTCATTATTACTCTAAATAATTTCTGGCAAACAGTTACATCTTTCAGATAGGTTCCCTTTGCACTCCTAGTGACTGCAAAAATGAAGTGAATTGGCAGCAGCTCGAGTGGTACTCAGAGAAGCACACATTCCCCCCATACAAACTAATTATGTCTGCAAGCAGACAGCTCTTAAAGAGACAGTACCAGAGGTTCTAAAAACACTCACTGATAAATGGCTTAAACGCCAAACACCATTCAGGCTTGGAGCATTCAAGCAAGCTCCTGGAAGTCTTTTGGGAACCCCCATTTGCAGGGGGGTTACACAGGTAAGGGGAAAAATGGAATAAGAACAGAAAGAGGAGGACTAGAAACAGGAAAAAGGAAGACAAACTGTACACTGGTGAACAGGAGGTAACATAGAATGAACTAAAGACATACAGTACACACAGAAGTGCTAGGAGGACAAAATGTGGGTGTGTATAGCTTGAAGCTGTGCAAGGAGAGGAGATGAGCACAATGCAATGGATTCTGGTGTGTACCTAACTAACATGGAACAGAAAGGCAGCGGGACCAGTGCACAAATACATCACATTATACAGCAGCATCAAATGTGTAGGGACTGTGAGAACCACATGACTGAGAAACACAACATGGAGAACACTAGGTAAGGCAGTATGAATGAAGTTAAACTGAGTAGCTATGGTAGAGCATCGAAGGTGCAATTGAAACAACTGCTTCTTTTTTTTTGGGAGGAATTCAATATACTTTATTGTCTACACAAGAAAGTAACATGTCAAAACAAAAGGTGAAATGAATAAAACATGATCAAACTGCGTACAGTCTGGTGCCGGCATTACCAAAGGACCCACTACAAAGGTAAAATAACAGAAATATGAACAAAAAAGAAAGATGCCTACTAAAAGGAAAAAAAGGATTAACTCATACACGTGACAGACTGGGGCCACTCCAGAGCAAATGAAATTATATACGCGGCATGCAGCTTGCTCCGCTTTCTATTGTATAACGGAAGCCTATTATGTGCACTCGCTAGCCTAGCGTTGTTTCTAAGGGAAGGGTAAATGAGAAGAGTTCCTGCAACCATCCTGATAAGTAGTCAAGGTTTGGTCAACAACTGCTTCTGTTTACAAGGCAATGGGTGCAAAACATGCTTAAGCTGAGAAATGAGAGGAGACGAGCAAGGCTATAAATCCAGGGTGTGATTGACTGGATGACAGCAGGTGGTATAAAAGCATGTGAACAAACATACAATTGAAACTAGCACCAAACAAATCAGGACAGAGTAAACAAAACAATATGAAGTGCAACATGGAGAAATTATGTAGAACAATTAAAAGAAAGTGAAAGGCCATGGTGTACTTACGAAGGTGTGAGTGACAGAGTTGTTTTCATTATATTCCAATGGGCACAAAAATGCACTAGAAGTTTACGAGGTAGAAAGCATAGGTAGTGTGCTAAGCAGAGCAGTGCAAGTCCCAGTGACAGTGAGGGTTACAACCAGTGTAGAATGGTGTGTGTGTAAGGAGAAAGCTTTGACTTTGGGCATGCACAGTAGCGCTACATGAGCACACGCAACCTGGAAGTGCTGGGGTAGTTGGAGCGGTGGCTCTGAGAGGAGCGAGAAAAGCCCAAAAGGAAGACAGTAAATGAAGAAGAAATGAGCACAAGGATGAGATACAGCAAAAAGTGGGGGGAGAGATGAAAGGACAGAACAGGGAGGAAACAGGGAAGGGGTCACAAGGAGCAAACAAATGGAGAACCGGAATGGTTGGGAGGAACACGCACAAAGAAGCAACAGAGATAAAAGCAGACAAGGGAGAAAGGGGATATGAAACACAAATGAAGGAAACAGAGAAGGGGAATCTTCAGAAGGAGGGTGACAGGCAGGGAGCAAACAGAAAACACAACAGACAAGGAGCAGGCAGGGAGCAAACAGGAAACACAACAGACAAGGAGCAAGGATGCAGCAGCAGAAGCACAAAATGTAGAGGAGACTCAGCCACACGAGTTGCGCAAAAGCCAAGAGTGTTTCACAATACGCGAAATGAGAGCTGCTGGGAGAGGCTGGCTTTTATCTGGAATGTTGGAGGAGCTATTCTTCCACATTGAACCTTGTACATCTTCCTTCTCATAAGTTTTCTAATCAGAATAACTGTCAAGATAGTTGTATAATTTTTTTATGTGCTCTTAAAGCTGGAATGTGATGTTTACTCTCTCTGGCATGATATTTTTCGATGGAAGTGTCCCCCAATTCAACATTCGTTTCCTTGTACACACTCTCAATTTTAAATCTGTACCTACCGGCTGATCTCTAGGACCCATATTATCCTTGGTATAGAATGCAGAAATGAATCTGAGAAACATTCATAAAGTATTCAGTAAACTACAACTACTTAGTCTAAATCACATATAGTTTCTTACTTCTAGTAGATGGTTATGCTTTTGTACCCATACTACTTGTAAAGGATTGAAAATGTATTTCTATAATCTTGTAAATGTTTTAAAAAAATCAAATTCAATAAACTTTTTAATGGCAAGTTCTGGATGAGTCCTGTGTTGCTTATATTGTACGCGTTAATGTGCTGATGACTGGGACAGAAGTGCACAGGAGATTGGCAAATTTTAGGAGGAGGGGGAAGCACCAGATGGTAGACGGAGAGTGGGAGATCGTAGGTCATCTCCCATTACCATTGGAGGACCTACCAGACCTTGTGACTACTGCCAGTCAATAGGGCAGCTGTAGTCCCTATATATTACCCATCCAGAACAAATGGTTTGATACCTTTTATTGGACCAACAAGGATGTTACAAAAAGAACAAATAGCCTTAGCTTTCAGATCAACAAGTCCTTCTTTGGAAGCTTAATGACAGTTATTTAGAAACTCCCATATTACTAACACTTAGGACATGCAGAAAAAACAGAAATAATGCTCATTGGTTTAAAACAGGCCTTTAGAACATAATTAAAATGCCATCAGAGAGCTTGAATATCTCAAGTGTGCTTTCAGCTGAACCTAAATTAAAGGTCAAAGGTTGTCCAGAGATAACAGCAGGCAGACAGTTCGACCCATGTATATTATACCATGTATCAGTCTAATGAATAACAAAACACTAAGATTCTCTACTCACTAAATTATACGTCAAGTGAAAAAACCTCCCAAAGACACATATCTCAAAAGTGAGGTAAGAGGTACACCAGTAGAAGCCAACTTCAACTCTGCTCAGAACTCTGTTACTTTGTGAAAACAATTGCATGCCAAAATGTAACATATTAGCTAGTAAAAAGAAAAAATAAGCCCACAAACTACAACAGAAATTATCTTTACATGGCATATAAGATGAAAGTGATGTTTACCCAAAGTGAGTAAGTATATCACACTGATGAAAGTACAACTGGCTGGAGACAGATTGCCAACATACTCTCAACCAGCTATTATGTTCCAGAAACATTAAGCCCTTAAGTGTTGTACAAGATTTTAAACATGATATCAATTGTCAGTGTATGTGCCAGATACAAAGTAGTACTAGTCACGGATGCCCAAGAAATTGAGACTATGCAGTCTGATATGTACAGATATCAATAATTTGTCAGTGTATAATCGAAATAATACATATATAGAAACAATCTAAGGACTCTAAACGGAAATTCCTAGGAAATAAATCCCCGGAAAGTAACTACTTAAAATTAAATATATGTACATGAATCCTAATACACTATCAATTGCACCCATCACTACAACAGTTACCCAAAAAGGAATTACCCCTGTCATGAACCCCAAGTAAATGAGACAAAGCGTCCTAATAAGTACAGAATGTAAAAACATAACAGTTTATACTCAGACTACAGAATTAGCAGAAGGAAGGAAATATCCACTATAATGTGAGTCCAGAGTCCTAGCCACTATGACACAATAATGTCATGTACCTGAACATAGGGTTACCTCAATATCACCACAATATTCACATCCACTATACCCACATAACCACCCACCTCAAATACCCATATTAAAAATTCAATGTGCACATTTCTCCCCACGCAACACACACAAACATATACACAAACCCACACACATACACATACACCCACACCCACGCACACATTCACACAATACTAATGTGAGAGGTCAACCTGTAGATAACCAGTTAAGAGGGATTGTATAAGAGTCAAAGTCCAAGTCTCACTGAAAACCTAAAATATATAAGTCCATCCTTTAAAATAAAGGTCCATGTATATTTACATGTAATGTGTCATATATCCACAGGGAGGACCACAGGTCACACTAGTCACTGTAGGTGGGGTATGGGGGAAAGGGAGTTAGGAAATACATCATAGAAGGTTGAAGGAGGGGGCTCCCTATCTAGGGTCAGCCTACATTTAAACAGGGCAACAGGTAAGGGGAACTGAAGGTACAATGTAAGGTGTGGAAGGGGAATGCAGCTGATCCCCATCTTAGGTCATCCTATATTTATACTAAGGCAATACGGAGGCAGGAGAGGTTAGGTGAACAGAAAGGACTTGAAGGAACACTGTAAATAGCATCAACTGAGTCACTTACAGAGATAAATAACTAGGGCTAGGACAAGCTGAGAAGGGAGGATGTGGGGAAACAAGAGCTTGTACAGGTGTCAGAATAGTGAAAGGAGAGTGGTAAGCTGTAATGGTTGTGGGTCGGGGGACAGTGTGGAGAACAGGGGGCTGTCGACTGTGCAGGATCCTGGAGTAGCACAAGGCAGAGGTAAGAAGCTCATATAGTTGCTGGGGAGAATGGGGTGGGGAGTCAGGGGAGCAGAACAGTAGAGAAAAGGGCAGATGGGAGGTGCCCAGGGGAACACAGGTGGTAGGCAAGGGAAGAGAGCTGGGAAGATAATCCAGTATCCAGGGATATCTCTTCCTCAGAGAACCAGGGAGCCCAGATTGGAGGAATGGCAGGTGATAGGAAAAAGAGGTAGAAGGGTACGATGAACAGCAGAAGCAGGAATGGGAGGGACTGTGAGAGGAAGAACAGGGGCAGGAACTGATGATGTGGTGCCCTTAATGAACAGGTATGCACCACTGTGTGGTATCAGGGAGGGGGAATCAGGTGGTAGGGTGCAAGGTTGGGATAAACCAGAGTCAAGGGAGGGTGCAAGGTTGGGATAAACCAGAGTCAAGGGTAGGAGGTAAGGGGTGGAGGAAAGGAGGGGACTAGTCCTGGACTGCAGGGAAGAAGAAGAAGATGCAGTCAAGGTGGAGCATAGGATGGGGGTAGGGAAGGAACAGAGTAAAAAAGGGGGGGGTGGAAAAGAGGTAGCAAGCAATGCTTACAAGGGGAGAAGGGGCTTAGAGAGGAATGGTGAAGCAGATATGGGGCAAGTAATGGAGGTGGTAGAAAGTTAACCAGGGCAGAGAGGACACAGCTGAGTGGGGGAACAGCTGGTATCTTATGAGAGGAAGGGAAGATGGAAAACACAGTAGCAGTGGATGGTAGGGTGGTAATCATTTGGGACTCCATAATTAAGGGTATTCACTGGGGAAGGAAGGCAGACCCAAAAGCAAGGTGTAGGGTCTTTTGTATGCCAGAGATGGCAGTGGGGAAGTTAGGACCCTCAATCAGGGAAACTGTAAAGTAGATTGTAGGAAAACCTAACTTAGTCATCCAACTGGAACCAACAATATAGCAGGGTAGGAGGTGGAGGTAGTGAAAGGTAGGTTAAGGGAGTTAGCAAAGACCTGCAGGGATGTAATACGTTCTCTGGATTTTTCAGAGGTGACACTAGTTTCCAGAGCCAGCATGGTCAGGAAGAAAAGGATAGACAACTTCAATAACTGGCTAAGAAACTAGTGCAGGGAAGAAGGGTTCACCTGTATTAGGGGCTGGGGGGAACCTGGTTGAATAAAACACTATATTCATCAGATAGGCTACACCTCAGTAAAGAAGCCTCAAAGATACTCAGGGACAAACTCTGGGAGTACATAGCCAACTAGCTAAATTTAAACTACTGGGTAGGGGGGCATCTGCCCAGCAGGCTTAAAGATTCTAGGAGGAGGTGGTTGGCAGACCTTCTCCAATATTGGTAGAAGTTGTCTAGAGGGCAGATGAGGAGGGGAAATGGAAAAATTGGTAATGGGGTGGGGGAGTACAGGATAGAGAAATGTTAGGAAAAGAACAGAAGGAAGGAAGGAAGGGAACAAGGCACAGTGTCGAGGAGGAGGGTGGGGTCACTGAATGCTCAAAGTCTTGGAAACAAGATGGAAGACCAGCAGGCACTATTATCTGAGGGGGAAGTGGACATAGCAGCAATAACAGAGAATTGGGCCACACCACACAATGACTCAGTCCCTGGATGCAAACTATATAGGAGAGACAGGACTATAGGCAAAGACAGGTAGGCAATTTATAGATGGGCTGGTATAACATGCATGAGGAAGGAGTCAGTAAGGGGGTGGAAACACAGTGGATTCAGTTACAGTTCAATAGAAGGAGAAAGGTGAGGTTGGGGTGGTCTACAGACAACCCAACCAAGAAGAGGAATGGGACAGGGAGCTAAGTTCGTTATTGTTGGAAGCTGCAAGGAAGGGTGAGGTGGTAGTGGTGGGGGACTTTAACCTTCCCAAGGTGGACTGGAGTATGCCATCCACATCCTGTGCCAGGAGTCAGGGGATCATAGAAGCATTACAGAGTGAGTTCCTGAGTCAGGGCATCACAGAGCCCACCAGCAAGGGGGTAATCCTTGATCTGGTGCTCACAAATAGGGAGCATGTACAAGAAATAATTTTTTGTTTGTTTGTTTTAACCAGGAGAGACACACTAAGCTGAAGCTTGTTTACAGGTGCAACCTGGGAGCACAAGGAAGTTAAGTGACTTGCTCAGGATCACACAGTATGCAAGTGGGGGCTGTGGAATTCAAACCCAGGTCACCAGATTTGCAGTACAGAGCCTTAGCCCATTGCACTATACTAGGAGCCCTAGATGGTAGTGACCATAGCACAGTATGGTTCAGGTTGGATATGGGCAGGGAAAGCATTCCCACTAAGACCAAAATCCTGGATTTCAAGAGGGCAGACTTCAACAGGATGGACAAGGTGCTAAAGAGGCACCTGGTGGGCATCAGACTAGATATGGAATGGACCAGAAATGGTCCATCATCAAAGAAGATGCCACAGTGGAGTATATTAGGCTCAAGGGGGAGAACTCAAGGGCAAAGCATCCAGCTAGTTCAGCTCTGAGGTTGCTCATGTGGTGAGGGGCAAGAGGTCAGCCTACAAGAGATACAGAAAGACCAACAGACAGGTGGATAGGGAACACCACCTAAGGTTGGCCAAGGTGGCAAGCAAGATAGTGCAGCAGACTGAGGCACAAAAAAAATGCAGATAGCTGAGAGAATCATAAAGGGGAAAAATGCCTTATTTCACTACATAAACAAAAAAGAGACAAGAAGGACAAGATAGTTAGGCTTAAGAAAGGGGAAGAATAGGTGGAAGAAAATGGGGGGAAAGGCTATTTTGCCAAATGAGTACTTCTGCTCCATCTTCAGCAGGGAAAAAGATGGACCGGCACCTACAGAGGGGGAGAAGGGGAGTGGGGGGAGCATGGATGTGGTGATAGAAGAGGAAAGAGTGAGGAAGGGGATCCTAGCACTGAAGGTGGACAGATCTCTAGGCCGGATGGCGTACACTGAATGGTACTGAGGGAGCTGGCAGGGAGATGACAAGGCTGCTGGCAGGCCCTTTCATTAGTTCCTTGGAGACAGGTATGGTACTGTAGGATTGGAGAATGGCACATGGTTCTCTCCATAACAGCGGTCCTAGGGATGACCTGGGAATTACAGATTGGTCTCTGACCTCAATGTTGTGCAAGTGGATGGAGACCATACTTAAGAAATAGTTGGTAGGATATCTAGAGGAGAATGGTCTCCAGAATGAGTGGCAGCATGGTTTGTGGAGGGAGATAATGTCAATCGAATCTAATTGACTTCTTTGACTGGGTCACTAAGGCAGTAAACAGGGACTAGGTGGTGCACATCCATTATATGGACTTCAGCAAGGCCTTTGACTCTGTGCCCCACAAGAGGTTGATCAGGAAGTTGGCAGATCTTAGGGTTAGGGAGAAGATGATCAGGTGTGTAGAAAGCTAGCTGAGGGACAGGACCTCGAGGGTAGTAGTGGTGGGAGACTTATCTATCACCAGGTAAGTTCCCAGTGGGGTCCCGCAGGGCTTGGTGCTGGGACCAGTGTTGTTCAATGTTTCATCAACATCATTGGGGACGGCACTAAGGGCAAATGTGCCTATTTGCAGATGATACAAAACTCTATGAGGTTGGACACAGTGGATAGGATACAAGACCTGTAGGAAGGCTGAGAAAACTTGAGAGGTGGTCTGGGATTGGGCAGCTTGGCATCAATGCCAAGAAATGCAAAGTTATGTACACTGGGTCAGGAATCCAAGGATCGAGTACTACTGGGGGAGGTAGGAACACCTTTGTTACAGCCACATCCAAGAGCATGGCCATTCTTGATGCCCTTCAGGTGGCATGCCTCAGACAGCTAGTTTTGGAACCCACTCAGAAGGGAGCAATCTTAGACCTCATACTCTCAAATGGGGACAGAGAGGATCTCAGATCTAGAGGGTAGCCATCTGGGAACAAGTGACCACCAAACAGTGTGGTTCACTATAAACTCAGCTACAGAGTCAAGCCATACAAAAGTTAGGGTACTGGACTTCAGGGGGGCTGATTTTGTTAAAATGGGGGAGTGCCTTAGAAAAGCACTAGCAAACAGGCTAGAAGGAGGGGAGAAGCAACATTGGGGAAACATCAAAACTGCTATCACATAGGCAACAAGCCTTTGTGTGAAGCAAATAAACAAATCAAAATGAAAGAAAAAAACACTATGGCTATCAAAACAAGTGACACAGAAGGTTAGGGAGAAAAAGATAGCATTCAGGAAGCATAAGGAAACACAGAAGAAGCAGGACAGAAAACTATACCAGTTAAAGCAGAAGGAAGAGGGGAAGGCAGTCAGAATAGCAAAGTCTCAAACCGAGGAAATGATAGCCAACTCAGTTAAGAAGGGAGATAAAGCCTTTCATAGGTACATTAGGGAGTGAAGAAAGACAAAGGGAGGGTACTGAGGCTGAATAAAGAGGAGGGTGGGTGAGCAGAGAGGGACAGTGAAAAAGCACGGAGACTGAATAAATACTTCTGCTCAGTATTCACAAAAGAAGAGAAGGAGGTACCTAATCCAGTCAACAGAAGTACTCTGGATAGGGGGTCGAAATAAGTCCTTTCACAGATGAAAGGGTTCTGAAAGAACTCTTAAAACTGAAGGTGGACAAAGCAATGGGGCCTGATCGGATTCACCCCAGCATCTAAAAGAATTAAGGGGAGAACTAGTGACACCACTGACTACACTTTTTAACAAATCATGGGAGGATGCTGTGGTACCCAAGGACTGGAGGAGGGCAGATGTGATTCCCCTTCACAAAAGTGGGAGCAAGACAGAGGCAGGAAACTACAGACCTGTCAGTTTGATCTCAGTGGTAGGGAATGATGGAATTACTTGTGAAGGAAAGAATTGCTGAGTACCTAGAGGCAAATGGGGCACAGGACCCAAGGTAGCATGGATTCACAGCAGGGAGGTCATGACAGACAAATCTAATTGATTTCTTTGACTGGGTGACCAAAGTAGTAGACCAGGGAGGGGCTGTGGACATTGCCTACCTAGACTTTAGCAAGCCATTTGACACAGTCCCACTGAAAAGATTAATAAACTAATTAGCCAGCCAGGGAGTGGGTCCCAGGGTGGTAGCCTGGGTAAAACATTGGCTGTACAACAGGGTAATAGAAGAAGAATCAGCATTTATATAGCACTTTCATACATCCAAAGCACTTTACAAGCAATGCTAGACTGGTAGTGAAGTAACTGAATGTGTGGTGGCGGCCATATCACACATCATCACCCACACACAGCCTGGATAATTGCATGAACCGGTTTATGAGAAGGGGAATGTTGACTAGGACACCGGGAATGCTCCCTATTCTTTGCAAAGAGTGCCTTGGGTTCTTTTACTTCCACCTGGACAACACCAGGATGGGCAGAAGGGACCTCAGTTTAATGTCTCATCCAAAGGACAGCACACCCCAGCAGTACAGCACCCCCCAATACTGCACTCAGATGCCAGCAATTTTTAGGTGCAAGTCCAACTCGTGTGGATGAGAACCCACAACCTTCTGGTCCAGAGGCGGATGTGCTACCAACTGAGCCACACTGACACACAACAAATGGAGTCCACAGTGAAGTAAGAGGGGTTACTAGTGGGGTACTGCAGGGTTCAGTACTGGGTCTGGTCCTTTTTAATGTCTTTATAAGTGACATTGCAGAGAGACTGGAAGGAAAAGTATGTCTCTTTGCAGACAACACAAAGATCTGCCACAGGGTTGCTACACAAGGTGGGGTGAAAAGGATGAGATGGGACTTGGCATGGTTGGAGGAATGGTCAAATGTATGACAGCTTAGAATTAATGCAAAGAAGTGCAAAGTAATGCACCTGGGAAACAAAAACCCATTGGAAGAGTACACCATGGGAGGTGAGATGTTGACAACAAAAATGGAATGGGACCTGGAGGCAGTTATATCAGATGACCTAAAGATGGGCACGCAATGTGAGAAGGTAGTATGGAGGGCTGGGGGATACTGGGATGCACAGGGAGAGGCATCACCAGTAGAAAACAAGAAGTTGTTATCCCTCCGTACAGACTGTTGGTGAGACCCTATCTGGAGTAATGTGTGCAGTTCTGGAGACCCCATCTCTGTAAAGATATAGACAGGGTGGAGGCTGTCCAGAGGAGGACAACCAAAACGGTGCAGTGTCTGCACCAGAAGACATGCGAGGAGAGACTAAAGTAGCTTAATATGTATACCCTTGAGGAAAGGAGGGAGAGGGGGGACATGAATAAACGTTTAAGTATCTCAAGGGAATTAACAAAGTACAAGAGGGTAGCATCTTTCAGAAAAAGAGATGTGCAAGAACAAGGGGACATAATTTGAAGATAGAGGGGGTATGGCTCAGAGGTAATGTGAGGAAGTATTTTTTCATGGAGAGGGTTGTGGATGCATGGAACAGCCTTCTTGAGGTGGCAGTAGAGTCAAAAACAGTGGGGAATTCAAGAATGCATGGGACAGAAATAAGACAATTTAGTGGGTAGGATTAAGTAGGCTGTTGGCTAACTAGGATCTGCAGCTTTATTCATTAGGTAGGAAAATGGGCAGACTAGGTGGGCCAAGCAGTCTTTATCTGCCAACAGATTCTATGTTTCTATGGGTAGGGGGGTCCAAGTAGCAGCAACAGAGGAGGGGAGGGATCTGGAAGTGATGATCACTAGTGACCTGATGCACTGCATGCAGTCCAAAAAAATCACCAGCAAGGGCAAACAAGATGCTGGGATGTATAGCAGAGGAATCAGCAGTGGGTGGACGGAAGTTATACTGTAGTTGTACAGGTCATTGGTGAGGTCACATCTAGAGTATGCAATAAGATACTGATGTCAGCACGGGGTCATGATGTCACAAGACATTATGCTGCATGGCAAAATCACGCTGCCAATACACTAACATAGAAACATAGAATTTGACGGCAGATAAGGACCGCTTGGCCCACCCAGTCTGCCCATTTCCCTGCCTACTGGATAAGCTGCAGATCCTAGTTAACCAGCAGCCTACTTTTTCCTACCCCCATCCCCTAGAAGTGCCTTATGACTGTCCCATGCATGCTTGAATTCCACCACTGTTTTTGACTCCACGACCTCCGAAGGCCGTTCCATGCATCCACAACCCTCTCTGTGAAAAATACTTCCTTAAATTACCTCTGAGCAGCCCCCTCTATCTTCAAATTGTGTCCCCTAGTTCCTGCACACCTCTTTTTTTGAAAGATGCTACCCTCTTGGACTTTGTTGATTCCCTTGAGGTACTTGAAAGTTTCTATCATGTCCCCCCTCTCCCTCCTTTCCTCGAGGCTATACATATTGCTTCTTAGTCTCTCTCATATGTCTTCCGTACAGACCCTGCACCATTTTAGTTGCCTCCTCTGGACAGCTTCCATCCTGTCTATGTCCTTGCGAAGACTGGGTCTCCAGAACTGCACGCAGTACTCCAGATGGGGTCTGACCAGCTGTCTGTACAGAGGGATAATAACTTCCTGTTTTCTACTGGTGATGCCTCTTCCTATGCATCCCAATATCCCCCCAGCCCTCACTGCTGTCCTTTCACATTGCTTGCCCACCTTTAGGTCATCTGATATAACTACCCCCAGGTTCCTTTCCATTTTTGTTGTTGTTAGTATCTCACCCCCCATTGTGTACTCTTCCCCTGGGTTTTTGTTTCCCAGGTGCTTACCTTGCACTTCTTAGCATTGAATCTAAGCTGCCATACAGTTGACCATTCTTCTAACCTTGCCAAGTCCCTTTTCATCCTTTCCACCCCACCTTGTGCATCAACTCTGTTGCAGATCTTTGTGTCATCTGCAAAGAGACATACCTTTCCTTCCAGTCCCTCTGCAATGTCGCTTATAAAGACATTGAAGAGGACTGGTCCTAATACTGAACCCCTGCGGTACCCACTAGTAACTCCCTTTCATCCGAAAGTGACCCATTTACTATTACCTCTGTGTCCTATTTTCCAGCCAATTTTTACCCAGGCTGTCATCTTGGGACCCACTCCAGGCTAGCTAACTTGTATATTAATCTTTGTGTGGGACTGTGTCAAATGCCTTGCTAAAGTCTAGGTAGGCCATGTCCACAGCCCCTCCCTGATCTACTACTTTGGTCACCCAGTCAAAGAAATCTATCAGATTTGTCTGGCATGACCTTCCTGCTGTGAATCCATGCTGCCTTGGGTCCTGTGCCCTCTGGCCTCTAGATACTGGACAATTCTTTCCTTCAGAAGTGATTCCATCATTTTCCTACCACTGAGGTTAAACTAACAGGTCTGCAGTTTCCTGCTTCTGCCTTGCTCCCACTTTTGTGAAGGGAATCACATCTGCCCTCCTCCAGTCCTCGGGTACCACCCATCCTCCCATGATTTGTTAAACAGGGTAGTCAGTGGTGTCACTAATTCTACCCTTAGTTCTTTTAGAATTCTGGGATGAATCCCATCAGGCACCATTGCTTTGTCTACCTTCAGTTTTAAGAGTTCTTTCAGAACCCTTTCTTCTGTAAATGGGCTGGTATCAACTTCTGTATCCAGTGTGTTTCTACTGTTTGTTCTAGGTACCCTCTTCCTTTGTAAATACTGAGCAAAATATTTGTTTAGTATCTCTGCCTTTTCACAGTCTCCCCTGCCCTCCCCTATTAAGCCTCACTATCCCTCCCTTGGTCTTCCTTCGCCCCTGATGTACCTATAAAGGTTTTATCCCCTTCTTAACAGAGTTGGCTATCTTTTCCTTGGTTTGGGCCTTTGCTGTTCTGACTGCCTTCCCGGCTTCCTTTTGCTTTAACTGATACAGTTCTCTGTCCTGCTCCTTCTGCGATTCCTTGTACTTCCTGAAAGCTTTCTTTTTCTCTTGAACCTTCACTGCCACTTCCTTTGAGAACCATAGTGGTTTCTAACATCGTTTAGTTTTGTTTATTTGCTTCACACAAAGGCTTGTTGCCTCTGTGATGGCAGTTTTTATTATTCCACATTGTTCTTCCACCACTCCTTCCTGCCCATGTGCTAGTGCATTCCTTAGGCACTTACCTATTTGGCAAAGTCAGCCTCCTAAAGTCCAGTACCTTTGCCTTTGTATGGCTTGACCTTATTGCTGTGTTTATTGTGAACCATACTGTTCGATGGTCGCTAGTTCTCAGATGGCTACCCACTTCTACATCTGTGATCCTCTCTCCATCTCCATTTGAGAGAACCAGGTCTAAGATTGCTCCCTCTTGAGTGGGCTCCAATACTAGTTGTCTAAGGCATGACCCCTGTAGGGCATCTAGAATAACCCCACTCTTTGAAGTGGCTGTGGCAACTGCACTCCAGTTAACATCTGGCATATTCAGATCACCCATCAGCAATATCTCCCCTTTTTTGCCATACTAAGTATACTTTCTATCATTTCCTTGTCCATTTCTTCCCCCTGAGAAGGGGGTCTGTATACAACCCCTGTGCGGATTGTGGTGCCATTGCCGGTCTCCAAATGTACCCACAGTACTTCTTCTCCTCCCTGTTTTCTCTTTTGTTCTGTTACTTTGATTCCTTCCCTTATGTAAAGAGCTACTCCTCCTCCTCTTTTACCCTCTCTGTCTCTCCTGTAGATAGTGTATCCTGGTATGTTTACATCCCAGTCATGGTTTTGTGTGAACCATGTTTCTGTGACTGCCAAGATATCCAGATGTTCCTCCTCCATCAAGGCCACTAATTTAGGAAGCTTGTTACTCAGACTACGTGCATTGGTACTCATTGTTTTCCATTTTTTGATGGCTTTACTTCCTGTTGCAGCATCCCCCACTGACCTTTCTACCTCGGTCTTTTTCCCATTTAGTACCCTGTTTTGTAGGGAGAGGCTGGGATTTTCCTGCTGCTCATCAGTGCCTCCCCCCTTGACTAGTTTAAAAGCTTGCCAATGAAGCATTTAAACCGATTGCTCAAAAGACTTGTTCCCTTCCTGGACAGATGGACCATCCTGCCAGTATAGGCTGGTGTCCTCCAGGTGGAACCCCAGTCCCAATGAAGCCAAACACCTGTGCTACACACCATTTTTTCAACCACTCATTAAACTGCATGGTGCAAAGTACCCTTGCCTCACTCATGCCATTTACAGGCAGCACCTCTGAGAAGGTTACTGTGTGTGCTACTTGTCTTAGGCCCCTCCCCAGTTCTAAAAAGTCCTTCTGCACTGCTCTAATCTCATGTTGAGCCAAGTCATTTGTCCCTAGGTGGACAATGACATCCAGCTCAGACTCCCGTGCAGCTGTTCTCGTGATCCTGAGGACGTGTTTCCTGTCCCTACAAGCCATGGCACCAGGCAGGCACTTTACTTCAGTTTTCCCTGCTCCCCCCAGTTCTATCCCCCTAATAATTGAGTCCCCCACCAGGAGCTGCTTCCTTTCCTTGTGGCATCCTCTGCCTCCTTCCTGTGGGCCTCCCTTGTGACAGGTGTCCTCAGCCTCCTTAATCTCCTCCGTGGGTGCATCCATAGGGGAGCTGTGGTCTGACAATACACTGCCAATACAGCACAATTTCTGCCATGAAGCGTAAGTCTTTTTTTGTGGCAGGGGTCCGCCCACCACATACTACCCATTATGGGAGGCTGCACCCCCCCGAACCACCCCCACTAAAGATTCTTAACTCTGGGGGGATAACTCAAGGAACACACAATGCTTAAAAAATAAAAGTTTCTAGGATCGGGAATCAAACCCAGTCCCAGACACAGTGCTTGGGTTCCTACTGCTGTGGCTCAGTCCAGTGAGCCACAGCAGCTGCTCTACAGAACTCACTCCCAGCAGAGGTCTTATCTTCTGTCTGAGAAAGTGTGAATGGTGCAATACCACTTACAGCAGTATATGCAGTATTGCACCATTCGCTCACAGGTACAGCGTTGTACCGATTTAGCCATAATGTCATACGCTATTATGCGTGCAACATTATGACCAGGTAGGACTAGTGTCCACACCTTAAGAAACACATCAACCTGCTGGAACTAGTCCACAGGAGGGTAGCTAAGATGATTGTGGGTCAGCAGGGTAAAACAAATGAAAAGAGATCGAGGGCCCTGAATATGTACTCCCTGTAGAAGAGGAGGGGGAGATGGGATATGATAGAGACCTTCAAATACTTGAAAGGGATAAACAGGGTGGATAAATAGGGTTTCTTCAAACAGTGGCAGCTGAATCATGAAGGGACACAGTCTAAAGCTGGAAGTGGGGAGGTTTAGGAGAGAGAGGTTAGGAGGCACTTCTTCACAGAGAGGGTAGTGGCTAGTTGGAATGTGTTGCTGGAGGAAGTGGTCTTGATGAAGTCAATCGGCAGCTTCAAGAGAGACTGGGATACTCACAAAGGGAAAATAGGGGTGGTAACTGGTTAAAACAGCGTTTCAAGAATAGCACTGTCAAAACAACACTTCATAAACTGCATTTGTCTTGACAGCGACAGCAGTAGAATAATGAAAGTCACTTACCACTACCCCTGTAGCTGTTTAAGCAGATGGGAAGGAGTCTAGCAGCTGGAAGCGAGTTGCTTGTGACAGCTACTCCCATGGTGGAGAGGCTAAGCATTAGCTCCCAGAGCAGAGAAGACCCAGAGATCTGGGCTTTGTATCCAGTCCTTTGATTTGGAGAGTTTTCCTTTTGTCTGTGTTTTCCATCCCTTCAAATGTTTTTTTTTTCCTGGATTGTTGTGTTGCCTGATTCCCCCCACAACTTTCCCCCCATCCCTGAGTTCTGCCCCACTGGAGCTGATTATATAAATACTGGGGTTGGGGGGAAGCCCCATATGCAGATCCCCCACAAAAACCCAAATTTCATTTTGTTCCTTCACTGTGGTAGTGGCCCTCTGTATGTTTTTGGACTGCTACCATCGGCACTATTGTAACAAGCATTTGTCAATGCTGAACGTTCGCTTGCAGGTATTTGCAGTGGTGTTTGGCATGTATGGTGCTTTACCCTAATGCCCTGTGCGATTGCTGGTATTTGCACAATAAATTGTCAGCATGACCTTTTTGTTACCCCCATTGTGCGCTACATGGGCGGAAACACATTTTGGGAAGGATGTGAAAAATGACAGCTGTACTGCTCATAAGGAAGTGTGGTAAAATGCCAATGTTGAAAATCTGAAGTGGAAATATTGAAAATTCTCAAAGCTAGGAGCGTGCGTGGGAACTGTGCAATGCACACTCGTAAAACAGTCATTGTTAGGAATTTTTTCAGCAAAGTGTCAACATTGGCATTTTAAAACCTCTGTTAATGAACAGTGTCACTGTGATTGTCTTACTGTGTGCCATACATTGATTTTGCACACCGACTGCGCCATTGTGCACTACATGGGCGGAAACATGTTTTGGGCAGGATGTGAAAAATGACAGCTGTACTGCTCATGAGGAGGTGTGGTGAAATGCCAATGTTGAAAATCTGGAGTGGAAATTTTGAAAATTCGCAAACCTACTAGCGTGCGTAGGAACTGTGCAACGCATGCTTGTAAAACAGTCATTTTTAGGAATTTTTTCACCAAATTTTCAATATTTACATTTTAAAACCTCTGCTAATGGACAGTGTCACTGTGATTTTCTTACTGTGTCCCATATATTGATTTCGGACACCGACTGTGCCATTGTGCACTACATGGGCGGAAAGACATTTTGGGCAGGATGTGAAAAATGACAGCTGTACTGCTCATAAGGAGGTGTGGTAAAATGGCAATGTTAAAAATCTGGAGTGAAAATATTGGAAATTCGCAAACTTACAAGCGTGCGTAGGAACTGCACGACGCACGCTCGTAAAACAGTTATTTGTAGTAATTTTTTGGCCAAATTTTCAACATAGCCATTTTAAGATCTCTGCTAATGATCAGTGTCACTGTGATTTTCTTAATGTGTCCCATACATTGAGTTCGCACACCGACTGCGCCATTGTGCGCTACATGGGCAGAAACACATTTTGGGCAGGATGTGAAAAACGACAGCTGTACTGCTCATGAGGAGGTGTGGTAAAATGGCAATGTTGAAAATCTGGAGTGCAAATATTGAAAATTTGCGAACGTATGAGCGTGCGTAGGAACTGCGCAACACACGCTCGTAAAACAGTCATTTTTAGGAATTTTTTCACCAAATTTTGAACCTAGCCATTTTAAGATGTCTGCTCATTAACAGTGTCACTGTGATTTTCTTAATGTGTTCCATACATTGATTTCACACACTGACTGCACCATTGTGCGCTACATGGGCGGAAACATGTTTTGGGTGAGATGTGAAAAATTACAGCTGTACAACTCATAAGAAGGTGTGATAAAATGGCAATGTTGAAAATCTGGAGTGAAAATAGTGAAAATTCATGAACTCACGAGCCTGCGTAGGAACTGCGCAATGCACGCTCGTAAAACAGTCATTGTTTGGAATTTTTGCACCAAAGTTTCAACATGGGGTTTGGACCCCTTCTCATGAATGATGTCACTATCATGGTATTATTTGAGCTTGAAGGGTGATTTTGTGCAGTGACTGTAAAGTGCCTGCAAAATCACCCTTTGGGCCTGAATAACACCATGACAGTGACATCATTCATGAGAAGGGGTCCCAAAAACCTCATGTTGAAAGTTTGGTGCAAAAATTGTGAAAAATGACTGAGATATGCCTTTAAAGCTGAAACCCCCTATCTAGCTCATTATACAGCTTACCGGCATTTCCTCAGTTCGTGGTCACCTTTGAAGAGTGCAGATGTAATCCTGGTCCACTGAAGATCGTTGCACCAGAGTCCAGAGGTAAGTATGGGGTGAGGGGGTGGGGAGGCTGGGGCACAGTGGGTGGGTGTGGGTTGTGGGGGCTGGGAGATGCACTGTAGAACTGTTTTTATTTTACAGATTTTAACAAAAAGGACTACATGGGACATTTGCCACGCTGGGGTGGGCCTCAGCATCGCAGAAGATGGGTGAAGGAGGAGCCGATGGGGATTGGGCACCTCTGCTGGCAAAGCACGCCGGGGCTGAGGAGCCGACGGGAGATTGGGCACCCTGTGAGGCAAAGAAAGGAATGTTTTGCCACTGGGGTGGGCTCCCAGCAGGGCAGCAGGATGGCTTGGGGGCCGTGAGCCAACGGGGAATTGGGCACCCCATCAGTAAACAACGCTTGCCATGCTGGGTGGGTCCCAGCATGGCACCAAAGCTTTGGGCAGCATGATGCGCGCTGGGGAGCACGTGATGTACGGGACGGCGAGAGGGCGGTGTTTCAGTATGGCAGCGGTGCTTTCCTTTGAAGCAGAGGAACACCACTGTCATACAGAGCTCCTGCACCCATTGGTGCAGGACCACCACGCCTGCTCAATGGAGCAGTGCACTGCATGGGAGAGGCACACTCCAAGTGTGCTACTCTCCTTAAACGTCCTTGCGCATGTGCACAAGTGAATGTAA
Source organism: Neoceratodus forsteri (assembly GCA_016271365.2). Classification (NCBI taxonomy): domain Eukaryota; kingdom Metazoa; phylum Chordata; order Ceratodontiformes; family Ceratodontidae; genus Neoceratodus; species Neoceratodus forsteri. Next base: position 9,175,431 of record CM028129.1, read on the forward strand.
AATGAAATTTTGCTTTGGGGACTGTTTTTATTGTGCAACATTTTTATTACATGGTTCTTGACTGCACTGTAATTGAATGCTGCATTTTGGCCTAGTGCCAGTATGGAGCATGGGAGAGCAGATGGAGAGGAAGGAGGAGGACCAGGGTGGGAGGGGCAAGATCAGTAGCATAAGATGAGGACCCTGCAGTATGAACAGACTGGATAGACTTGAAGGCTTTCTTCTGCTGGGTTCTTTGCATGTTCGTATGGTAAACAAAAATAAAATTAAATGCACTGAAGCAAGACTTACCCTTGAAGGGAACAGGCAACAAAACCAATCCCAAAGAAATACCAAATTCAGCAGCATACTGTAGATTAGTACTGCAAAGCATCATGGAAAAATGCATGGTAATATGCATACACTTCCCATGATGCTTTTCATTAGTGGGATATGTAGTTACATACTAAGGCACACCAATTTCTGTTTTATTCACTGTAAATTAACGGCCTTGTTGTGGAGTACCTGTACATAAGAAGAAGTCAGCTCTGTGGCTTTTTACTAATGGATTTCACTAATTTTAACTTGATCTGCCTAGTACAGATGCTTTGACGGACACTGTAATAAAAACAGGGTTTATGGTGAGCCTGCCTGCTCCCATGTATTTGTCTACTCTGACACACTTTGTTCCTCGGAGCTGCTTACTCACACAGTGGGACCCTACCATTAGGCACCTGCAACCTGAGGCACTGTGTATGGGTAGCTGGACACCATATATTTATTTATTGAATGTGTTGACTGGGTAGGCCCACTGAAACAACAGGGTCCCTTTTCAGGGCAACCTAGAATTAATTACATTTAATAAAGACATCAAAAGCATACAGGAGACAAAGGCAGAGCATTAATTACATTGAATAAATGCATCAAAAACATACAGGAGACAACATCAGAACAAGCAACAGTAGAGGTACTCAGTTATACAAAGCTAGTAAACAAGGTTAGCAACCACAAATCAATTTCAGCAGCAAGACATATAAGTTTCAGTTGCAAAGTATTTTCAGGCTGCTTGACATAGCCAGCATACTTCTCATTTACAGTACAAAGTTAGAAGGAAGCTGGAAACTTTCTCAGCGAACTATGGGTGATTTCTGTGTGTTCCTTGACCCATTCTGGCTTGCACAAGGATATCCCCATAGTGACTGCATATACAGTATAGAGGATGTGGCATGGGTGGGGTTCAATGAACCCATTTACTTGTAAGAGTGACTGAATGAACTCAGGAAACTGCACAAGTGCTGAAGGCAGGCACAAGTGAGGCCCTGAGTTAATTCAGACATGAATACAAATAAATGGGTCATTTCAACCTCATCCATGCCGTATGCATTGTATACCATTTAGGTTTCAATGTGTCTGGCTCATTTTTAATGTTTTAGTTGGCTTTAATTTACTAATTTTTCACATTTGTATTAAGGTTTTGTTAGTCTGTTGGTGGTATGCTGCTGTTTTTGAATCACAGAGTGGTTTGCATTAGGAAAAGTTGAGTTTGCTTGATTAGCTGAAGTGCTGGATGTTGAGTTTGCTTGATTGGCTGAGGTGCTGGATGTTGAGTTTGCTTGATTGGCTGAGGTGCTGGAAGTTGAGTTTGCTTGATTGGTTGAGGTGCAAGATTATGTGGATGATAACTGGTGGATGTGGAATGAATGGGTGAGTCCTGTGACTGGTGTAGAATTGACTGGGTCATTCTTATTGGCAGGAGTACCATTCACTCAATGCGCATGCACTAGTTCATTGTATGTGGATGGGGAATAGTGAAGTAGCTGAAATGCCAAGGAAGAGGTCTCATAAGAGCATCGAACTGTCCTGAGGATGTGGCAGCATTTGGTAAGAGAGATGTGGTGAGTCATGACAGGAAGAGTCTGACATCAGGAGGAAGCAGAGGTTTGGTGAGCCATGGCAGGAAGAATCTGGTATGCCAGGCAAACCGATCCCTTCGTCCTCATATAGTTTATATAATGTTCATAGTACCCTTTGTATTGTGGTAGATTTTGACCTGTTTCTTTTCCTCCTAGGAGATCTAGGATGATTAAACTGATGTACTGTATTGTAGATATGTTGTGATATCCAGATTTTGGGCTTCTTGGCCTTTGTTGGTGCACCCTGGGGAATAGGGAGGGGGTGGGGTGGGGAGGGGGAGTTCTTTGATTCTTTTGAAATCTTGGTTGTATGATATGCATATTGTCTTTCTCCATCTAAGTAATTACTGATATGCTATGTATCTGTTTCGGGGGAGGTGGGTTTAGTTTATTGTATTTTATTTTATTTTATTTTACTTTACCTTATTTTATTTTGTCTTGTTTTGTTTTGTTTTGTTGCTTTGTTTGATTGTATGTTGGAAACTAATAAACTTAAATTTCAAAAAAAAGGAAGAATCTGGTATCAGGAGGAAATGGTATAATTTGGGAAGCAGGTCTGATGTTTTAGTAAGTCAGGTACTGGGGATTTTTTTACTAAATGTGTATTTTAGTACCGACTGCTTTTTCTCCATTCAGTTAGCTGACACTGCAGGCAGATAGAGATCATTTTAATGTTTAGTGGGCATTCTCTGAAACATTAACTTAGAGGGAAACCCTTGAGCCATACTCGACGTTATTACAATAAAAGGTTTATTTTAACGGAAAGTGCATTATTATCGGAATGCTTTTTATAGCACTGGCAGTGAAAACACTTTCACTTTCTGCATACAGCAATCTGTGGAGTGGAGAATCAGAAGTACACACTGCTCCATGGAGCACTAGGGAGAAACAGAAGTACACACTGCTCCATGGAGCACTACGGAGAAACAGAAGTACACATTGTTCCATGGAGCACTAGGGAGAAACAGAAGTACACACTGCTCCATGGAGCACTAGGGAGAAACAGAAGTGCACACTGCTCCATGGAGCACTAGGGAGAAACAGAAGTGCACACTGCTCCATGGAGCACTAGGGAGAAACAGAAGTGCACACTGCTCCATGGAGCACTAGGGAGAAACAGAAGTGCACACTGCTCCATGGAGCACTAGGGAGAAACAGAAGTGCACACTGCTCCATGGAGCACTAGGGAGAAACAGAAGTGCACACTGCTCCATGGAGCACTAGGGAGAAACAGAAGTACACACTGCTCCATGGAGCACTAGGGAGAAACAGAAGTATAAATTACTCCATGGAGCACTAGGGAGAAACAGAAGTACACACTGCTCCATGGAGCACTAGGGAGAAACAGAAGTGCACACTGCTCCATGGAGCACTAGGGAAAAACAGAAGTACACACTGTTCCATGGAGCACTAGGGAGAAACAGAAGTACACATTGTTCCATGGAGCACTAGGGAGAAACAGAAGTGCACACTGCTCCATGGAGCACTAGGGAGAAACAGAAGTACACACTGCTCCATGGAGCACTAGGGAGAAACAGAAGTATAAATTACTCCATGGAGCACTAGGGAGAAACAGAAGTACACACTGCTCCATGGAGCACTAGGGAGAAACAGAAGTGCACACTGCTCCATGGAGCACTAGGGAAAAACAGAAGTACACACTGTTCCATGGAGCACTAGGGAGAAACAGAAGTATAAACTACTCCATGGAGCACTAGGGAGAAACAGAAGTACACACTGCTCCATGGAGCACTAGGGAGAAACAGAAGTACACACTGCTCCATGGAGCACTAGGGAGAAACAAAAGTACACACTGCTCCATGGAGCACTAGGGAGAAACAAAAGTACACACTGCTCCATGGAGCACTAGGGAGAAACAGAAGTACACACTGTTCCACGGAGCACTAGGGAGAAACAGAAGTATAAACTACTACATGGAGCACTACTAAAACAAACAAACAAAAAAGCATTTAAACTGTTTTCATCATTTCTAGAACTTCATATTTATTGGAAGCTATCTCACATATACTGCACCAAATTATATGATTTTTCATAGCTTGACCAAGATAGCGTGCACACGGGAGAGGGTACTTCAGTTGTTTACTGGGTGTTGATTTGTGTAGCAATACTGATTACATTATATTTTGCAGTTAGACTGCATATATTTACTTTTTTCTGTTTGTTGTTTTTGATTGAAATGTTGGTATTGGTCAGGTGGGGGTGGGCAACCTACAATGAAATTCAAAATGATTATGGAATGTCCTTTCAGTGATGTTCTGCTGTTCTACTATTCTGAGAATGTAGATCCAGCAGCATGTGTCTGTTTGTGACATAAGCAAGTAAAAATAACTGGAGTTATTGATCAAGTGTGAGACTAACACATTTATTTTTCACTTGGGTCAGCTTGTTAGTAAAATATCACATTTATTTAAATTCTCACATTGACACCTGCTGTACATAGCATACAATGACTTATATTAAGTACCAGGTTAATTCGTTTTTGCTTACTATAAAATCTTTCCCTTTTTGCTTTTATATCTTACCCTTCCTTTTCTCATGTGTTTTTTTTTTCCTTTTCATTTTGTTTTTCTCTGTTGTTTGTTTTTCCAGCCTTTCTTTTTTGGGGAAGGAGCCAGCTCTTTATTGATGTTATTCCACAGTTTTATAAGATTTGTAACTTATTATATTATAATTACTAATGATAATAATACAACTTATACAAGAGAAGAAGAAGAATCTGCATTTATATAGTGCTTTTCTTACAACCAAAGCACTTTACAAGCAATGCTAGACTGGTAGTGAAGTGACTGAATGTGTGGTGGCAGCCATATCGCACATCATCACCCACACACAGCCTGGATAATTGCATGAACCAGCTTATGGGAAGGGGAATGTTGGCCAGGACACCGGGAATGTTCCCTACTCTTTGTGAAGAGTGCCCTGGGTTCATTTACTTCCACCTGGACACCCACCAGGATGGGTAGAAGGGACCTCGGTTTAATGTCTTATCTGAAGGACAGCACACCCCAGCAGTACAGCACTCCCCAATACTGCACTCAGATGCCAGCGATGTTTAGGTGCAAGTCCAATCCCAGTGTGGGGCGAGAACCCACGACCTTCTGGTCCAGAGGCGGATGTGCTACCAACTGAGCCACGCTGACAAGAGGTACAGACCAGACAAAAACACAAATATTCACTGTAGCATTCCTCTTTTACTGGGACCACTACAGTACAAGTACATACAAGTACATACAGACAAAAGCATTAAATACATTTTCATTTATATTGTATTATAACCTGCTTAGTCACCTAAGCTAACAGTTGTCAGTTATACTAAAAGTTATACTCACAACAGGTTTACACAGTGGGAAGCTCATGACATCATCATATCTGTATCTATGCAACACAAACTAATGTAAAACCTCTCTACTTAAATATACCTTTTGGTACCAACCTTTGCTTACTCAATACATTCTTTAAGGCAAGAAAAAAACATGTTTTCCACCAATGTTTTATGACCTCATGACAGCTTCTATATGTGAGCCAAACATGTTTAACAGAAAATGTATTCATTCTCTGTTCCTTATCTCAAGACTGGAGTCAAGTTGTGCTGAACAACAAGTACAGCATAATAGAGTTGGAGATAAGACATGTTAAGACATGTCTGCTTAGAGTTTGAAACTCCACAGCTCTTTTCAGCTCACCAAGGTTAAATAATTTCAGTATATTTTCTGGTTTTCTATCTATTAAGGTGTTAACCCCTAGGTTGTATGCCTACAGCTATAGCATAAAGCGTTATGCATTAAGCATCACAGTTTACATAATATATATGCATATAATAATATGCTCATACCCAACACTCCAAACCTCAAGACATTTGAGAAAAATAATTATCTCAGGTGTCTCACCTTATTACAGAGGTGTTATATGATACATTTGAGCCTGTATGTGAACCTGAGACAGTGTACGCTTAAACTTCCAATACATACAGCAACAGCACATAGCTAAGAAAAATTGCAAGCATAAAAACACTAGGAAAACAGTGCTGTTGGATGCTGGACATGTTTTGGATAAATAGCCACCAACCAATGGTTGGTAGATTATAAATGTATTTTCTGATAACATTACTATCCAAGTGCAAATGAATTAAATCTTTAGCCTTTTGGCCCAACGAAGTCCATATTTCAGGAGTTAGTGGTGGCATCTTGATCACTCTCAGCAGCACGGTGGTGTGGACATCTTTCAGGTAGGCCAACTCAGCCTGTATAGTTGTGATATTATGAAACACAGGCACAGATCATATGATGTAACCATGAATGATAGCAGTCAAATTAGGCTGAAAACAAATTCAATGACCTACACAGCCAGTATACTGTTATGCTTGTGCAACTGTGCTACTTAGGTTTTGGCCATTTGCACTCTGTTCCAGAGGAACTACCACCCTGTAGGAGTATCAAAGGCAAGGAACCCTCTAGAGTGTTCCATCCCAGAGGTGCTGTGGGAAGATTCCCTTGGCTAAAGGTACCTTAGGAAGGGTCACCAAAAAGGAAGTAGTAGTGTGAAGCATGAACGATCAGTAGTTGTGAGACATAGTAATAGATAAAGCATCAGGCTGCTTGAAAATGCAATGGGATGCGTAGGTTATGCAATAGCATGAGTTTGATGGGTTGCGAGGGAATGAGGGAACTTCCTAAGAAGAGAAGGAACAGCAGGGACACCATCTTCCTCCATCCAACAGCAGATCCTGCCTACAGAAACTAAGGATCACTATGCTAACTAACAGTTATGACCTGAGACATGGAGGAGAGAAAGAAAACCCTTTGAGGAGGAAATATCTGGGGATCAAAGGCCTAGGTCACCTTTCCTCCAGGCTTAGGATAATTTATTTAGTGATGGCTCTGCTGCTGCAATTTGGAAACCCAATTAGGGGAGTGGAAAATATTCCAATTTAGAGAAAGGCTCTCATTCTATCCTTCTAACAGGAATTCCATGGAGGGTTGCCAGCTGCTGCACTCTGCAACAAGCCACCTCCAAGGTGGAAGGAGGAGAGTAATAACCACTGAGGCACTCACCTGGCCTACCAATCTAAAAACAAACCAGGTGAACCAGAGGCAGTTTATAGGGAGAATAGCTTAGAGGGGTGCCTCCTTGCTTGGCCACTAAAGGGGCCCCCCGTGAGATACCCTAGCCCTTCAGAGCCAAGTCTTAACTTCTACAACTTGAGGTGCCATCAGTACAGTTAATGACTGAAGGTCCACCCAGAGTGAGGACATTCCCAGCTATGGACCAGGTGAGAAGTACCCCACCCCAAGGTTTGCATTCTCAAGCTGCAGACTCAGGTGCAGAGTGAGACTGTTGGCTGTAGGGGAAAACCTGCACCAGAATGATATGGCTGGCATGCCCCAGGGACTGATGAGGATCTGAATGAGTGCTGAGAACTTGCAGGGCAGATGGTAGGGAGCATTGAGCAAAGATGACATGAGCAAGAGTGGATCTTGATGTAATTCAGTAAGGCAAGGTAGTTCAGTTGGGCAAAGTAACAATAGTCAGACCTGCACATAGGTCACTAAGCAGTTGGAATAGTCAGATCTGCATGTAGGTCTGCAAAACATAGTAGCAATGATGGGACATGAATGTAAGTGGGGGCAGCAGTATGATAGTGGGGCAAGCCAGCCAAGCATTTAAAAAGCCAAATGAAGGTGACAAATACTCTGAGGATTTTCAATGGTGGAGGCAGGATTTAGAACATGAGTAATTAGCCACATGTGGCCATGACTCCACAAACACTTCTAAGTCCTCCTGTAGGGAAAACAAGAAAGTGATGTAAGGGATCAAGAACCATGCAGATATTAAAGCTAGTTTACAGCATCAGCAGTAGCTTAGCTGACCTCAGAGTATAACAGCAGTGTACAAACATAGAACAGCATCCACAGTGAGAACTGTGAGGGGTAATATTCCATAAGCATGGAATGAAGGTAAGAACCATGCTCTAAAAGCAGCTATGACCATGGGGGAGGCAGATTAAACAGAGAAAGCATGAGTGAGCTGCATAGCTAGGGTACAGGGGGAGCCTGAATCAGGTGAAAACAATTGGGCTTGTAGCATGGGTAGCAATTAGGTCTGCAGCATGGAGAGCAGATTTGGTTTGAGTAAAACACAGGTACTGACTGCAATAGCAATGGGAGTAACTGAAAGCAAGTAGCTTGACCTGTAAATGAGCCAGTAGCTTGAGCTCTAAATGAGCATAATGGTAGGATCTTAGAAACCAAATCTCCCCCCAAAACAAAACAAAACAACCAAGACACACAAACACAGAAAAACAGGAAAGGGACAAAAGGAAGCACACAGCCAGAGGCAAAATATAAACCAGAAGCAGAAAAACAAAACACAGAAGTCCAGCAGAAACATAGAAACATAGACTTTGACAGCAGATAAGGACCACTTGGCCCACCCGGTCTGCCCATTTCCCTACCTATTGATAAGCTGCAGATTCTAGTTAACCAACAGTCTACTTCCTGCAACCCCCCACTATAATTGCCTTATGTCTGTCCCATGCATGTTTGAATTTCACTGTTTTAGAACCCACAACCTCTCCAGGAAGGCGGGTCCATGCATCCACCACTCTCTCTGTGAAAAAAAGTTCCTCTCTATTACCCCTGAGCCGTCCCCTCTCTATCTTTAAAATGTGCCCCCTTGTTCTTACACATCTCTTTTTCTGAAAGATGATACCCTCCTGGACTTTGAAGATTCCCTTGAGGTACTTAAATGTTTCTATCATGTCCCCCTTTTCCCTCCTTTCATCAAGGGTATATATATTAAGCTCTCTCAGTCTCTCTTCATGTGGTTTCTGATGTTGACCCTGCACCATTTTAGTTGCCCTTCTCTGGACTGCTTCCATCCTGTCTATGTCCTTGCTTAGATGAGGTCTCCAAAACTGAACGCAGTACTCCAGATGGGGTCTCAACAACTGTCTATACAGAGGGATAACCACTTCCCTTTTTCTACTTGTGATGCCCCTCCCTATGCATCCCAGTATCCCCCTGGCTCTCCTTACTGACTTCTTACATTGCTTACCCACCTTTAGGTCATCTGATATCACTACCCCCAGGTCCCTTTCCATTATTGTTGTTTTTAGTACCTCCCCTGCTATTGTGTACTCTTCTGGAATTTTGTTTCCCAGGTGCATTACTTTGCACTTCTTTGCATTGAATCTAAATTGCCATATGTCTGACCATTCCTCCAACCTTGCCAAGTCCCTTCTCATCCTTTCTATCCCCCCTGATGTATCAACTCTGTTACAGATCTTTGTGTCATCTGCAAAGAGGCATACCATTCCTTGCAGACCCTCTGCAATGTCACCTATAAAGACGTTAAAGAGGACTGAACCCAGTACTGAGCCCTGAGGTACTCCTCTAGTAACCCCCCTTTCTTTGGAATGTGTTCCATTCACTATTACCTTCTGTGTCCTGTTGTGCAGCCAGTTTGCTACCCAGGTTACCACCCTGGGACCCACTCCTAGACTGGCTAACTTGATTATTAATCTTTTCTGCAGGACTGTGTCAAATGCCTTGCTAAAGTCTAGGTAGGCCATATTAACAGCCCCTCCCTGGTCTATTACTTTGGTCACCCAGTAAAAGAAATCGATTAGATTCATCTGACATGACCTTCCTGCTGTGAATCCATGCTGCTTTGGGTCCTGTGCCCCGCTGGCCTGTAGGTACTCAACAATTCTTTCTTTCAGAAGTGATTCCATCATTTTCCCCACCAGAGTTCAAACTAACAGGTGTGTAGTTTCCTGCTTCTGCCTTGCTCCCACTTTTGTGAAGGGGAATCACATCTGCCCTCCTCCAGTCCTCAGGTACCACCCCATCCTCCCGTGATTTGTTAAAAAGTGTGGTCAGTGGTGTCACTGGGTCTTCCCTTAGTTCTTTTAGGATTCTAGAGTGAATACCATCAGGCCCCATTGGTTTGTCCACCTTGAGTTTTAGGAGTTCTTTCAGGACTCTTTCTTCTGTAAATGGACTGAATTCATTCACATATCTGGACTGCCTTGTACGGTATAGGCTGCACACCCATTGGCTCTTGCTCTGAACTAATGGACGTGCAGCCCTACCGAGCAGTCAGTCGGTGGCGGCGGGGTGGCAGGCGGGTGGGGTGCTGCCACCCGCTGCCTGATGGGGGGTCAGGGTGGTGGGGATCCGTGGGTGGGTGGGTTGGGGGCACTAGATCACTGGGCTACTTGGAACTTGGGGAGGTGGACACAATGCCCCGATTGGGCTTCTTGGTCCACTGGACCACCAGGGATGTTGTTCTCAGGGGTTGACTCTAATGCCCACGATCGAGCTAGTGGGGGGGAGGGGGGATTACTATGGTTTTGCCTGTGATCAGGCAGTTGGGGGAAGGGCAGATTTAAACAGTTACAGTATGCCTGCGATCAGGCCAGTCAGGGGAAGGGGGGATTTATACAGTTATGCCCGTAATTGGGCCAGTTGGGGTAGGGGGATTACTACAGTTATGCCTGCGATCAGGCTGCCGGGGCATCGGTCCCTGATGGCTGCTGCCTGGCAGGGCACCAGGCACAAGTCATCGGGGATCGGTGCACCTGCATGCTAATGGCATGCAAATGGGGCCATAAATAGATGCAAATGGCTCCCCCTGTGCCTTGCATGAATTATGACCCCATTTGCATGTCACCTTTTGAATATCGGAAAGTTGTGCATGGCGCAGTGGAACCTGTGCCACTGCATCTTGAATGCTCCACTCTGACCACTTGCGGTGGCACAAGTTCCACTGCGCCAGCACAGTGGCTTTGGCTGGGGGGTGATATTCAAAGGAGTTGCTCAATAGCGCAACTCCATTGAATATCACCCCAGCCACACCCCAGCACAACTATTTTGAACAGCGCAAGGGCTTGCACCAAAGAATGCCGCAGTTTGAATATCCAGCCCAGTGGGTACAGTTCCGATGTCAACCTTTTTCAGTATTGCTTTGTCAGAGTTCTCAACAGCAATATCTGTAGAAACACCAGCAAATGTATCGAAGTCAATGTCAGCATAAAAAACATTGTGCTCTTTTAGGTATTGCAAAGCATGCTTCACCTTGTGAACACTGACTATGTCCTGCCATATTGTTTTTGCCTTTGTTGGTACACCATTTGCCAAGATTACTACACTATTGTCCTGAGAAATAATGTTGACATTTTCTCACAAAGGTAAAGGCAAATATACAACAGAGCCTTTCAGAGACCATACCAGGTCTTTGTTTGGCAGGTCTCGTGTCTTTGTAGTCAGTCTGATGATTGCTTGAAATGGTTTCATAGTCTGGATCAGAATCCTCTCAAACAAGTTCAAGACTGCTATCTCAGGAGGAGTTGGTTCAACTTCCATCTTATTAAGTATAGCTCGAGAAGGTAAACTGTCACTCTTGTTATAGCAGTAAGAACAGAGTGGCACAGTTCCAACATCTCCAAAGTCAGACTTTAAGAGAAGGTATGCATAAAGACATCCCCACATAACATTCCAGCGTGGAATGTTCTGCAGATCTGTGGTAACACATAAGTGTTTGTAGAAGAGGTGCTCACACATGCACAGATTACATTGAATTTTTGTATCTTGCTAATTTCAAATTTAGCAAAATCATGACCAAAAGTTTTTAGAAGCTGAGCTTCTTGCACCAGTGATGTGTGCATTGTGTTTGTGTGTTCTGGAATAGTAACATTTGACCTTAATCTATGGCTACTTTGCAACTCTTTTATGAAGTGCATAAATCCTTCCACATCTCCATCATCGAGCAATGCTTGAATGTGCATATAGTCTCGAATGACAGATCTCACTTAATATAATCTTTGTACAAATTTTTGGATCCCAGAGTTATGTACTGCCAGCATGTGAAAGTGTTGAAATGTGCTGTTACAGTTCATGCACTCTAAGCATGCAAGGGAGTGACCCATTAGACCTGTGTGAGGATGAATCTCACACTTGTCAATGTTGTGAATCAGTGTATGTCATTCACATCTCTTTGTGGTTAAAAATGTTGAGAGAAAACTTGCAATAGAGACTACTGATTCTTTTCTAACATTACATATTGTGTCACATGCCCATTTTTTAGCTGATGACTTTGGGTTACTAGCAACCTGTTCTACTTGATCGTCATTTGCAAGTCAAGGGTTTCATAAGATAGCGGTAAGACATTCTGCACTTTTCCATGTTCATCAATTGTTACAGTGATGTTTCTGTTGTGTGCATGGTATGTATCTTCTGAGAAGAATGCTTCTGACTATTCTGAATGAAACAAGTCTCCTTGAAACACCACAAAGATATTTTGTGTGCTCAAGTGTTCAAAAGACAATATTTTGTTTAGCATCGCCTCAGTCTTTAGACTTAATTTATCAATAGCTGACATCAATTCAGCCCATAATTGGGAATGGAATGCTAGAGCCACATTAACAAATTGTCTTACTCTCAAGTGCAATTTCATTAATGTAAGCATACTACACAGTCTATTGCCTTTGTGTCTTACTGTTTTAGAGACCACACATTCAACTTTGGCTCTAAGGACAAGTTTTTTTGAAAAAATTGTCTTGCTGTGTTGTGCTGTGGCAGAACTGGCACGTGCAGCATTTTTTTCTGTCTTGCATGTTTGTGCTTTGCTGATGTCAGTGCTTGGTGTTGTACCTGGACAGTTTATCTAGAAATTCTACTTCTTGTAGTTTTGCTAGAAGATGTGTTGTTTTTGTTTACTTGTCTCTGTTTTATGATATGTGTAGTTCCAACAGAAGAAGTTTTCTTTTTCTTCTGGTGACATATATTACCTTTACTGATTACATGGCATGATGATGAACAACCAGTACAGCTAGCATTTTTGGTTTGTGATCTAACTTTATGATAAATGGCCATGATGAATGAGCTCAAGTATATCTTGAATGGCTTCTCTATTGTGGTCTCCTAAAAAAGTAAGAAAAAAAATCAAGTAGTAAGAAGAATGTACTATGAGGTACTAAAACACACATACTGCATAAGTTGTTGACAGTACTGTATGTTTAAAAAAGAGCTATTTTTAATGGTAAGATTTGTATCACACTGTGTATGCAAAGATGCTACTGGTGTTATAAATGTTGTGTTGCAGGTATAATATAATAGGTATCTTATTTGATGTGATAACATATTTATATTAATGGGATGTAAATTGTGTGGCAAACTAAAGCCAGAGAAAGTTATATGAGTTAAAAATTGCAAAGTTCACATTTTTTGTCATGACCAAAGAATTTGTTGTCTCACAACCGATTCTCACGATCAAAGATGGCCGCGAACAAAGATTTTACATAGTCGTGAACAAAGAACATGAAAATATTTATAAATAACAATATTTGCTTGTTTAGCATGCTTATGTATGTCTCCAGGGTAGTATTATGACTCAGGAGTACACAGTGTGTTGTAAAACTAATAGATTTCACTTTTTTAAAACATCTTTAACACTTTTAGCAGCAAACTCTTGCATTATTCTCACGATCAAAGATTTTGCTCAATGGCGAACAATCCTCACGATCAAAGCGAATGCTGATCAAAGAATTTGCATGCTAGCGCTCAAAAATTGAGAAAACGTGGGTTAATTAATAAAATATTAGAAACATCAATATTTCCATTATATTTCTTACTCATTAGTCCTAGAAGTGCCTATAACTGTGTGCTGTATTGAGAAATAATAGAATCTAGGATATTTAACAAGCAGGAACACTCTGAAAACAAAGTCTTGTGTTATTCTCGTGATTAAATATTTTGCATGCTCGCGAACAATCCTCACGATCATAGTGAGTGGTGATCAAAGAATTTGCACGGTCACAGTCAAAGATCGTGAAAACGCGGGTAAATTAATAAAATATTAGAAAAATAAATATTTCACAATGTTTCTTACTTATTCATGCTAGAAGTGCCCATGACTGTGTAGTGTATTCAAAAATGATAGAATCGACTGTATTTTACAGCTAGGACACTCTGATAACAAAGTCTCGTGTTATTCTCATGATTAAAGATTTTGCATGCTCGTGAACAATCCTCATGATCAAAATGGATGGAGATCAAAGAATTTGTATGCTCATGATCAAGGATCATGAAAACGCCTGCAAATTTATAAAATATAAGAACAATTAATAATTACATTATCTGTCTTACTTATTAGTACTAGAAGTGATGATGTGTGTGTACAGTATTGAAAATAATTGAATCCACTGTATTTTGCAATCAGGGACACTCTGATAACAAAGTCTTCATGTATTCTCATTATCAAAGATTTTGCACGCCGCGATCGATCCTTGCAATCAATACGAGTCGCTATCAAAGATTTTGCAATCTCGTGAACAAAGAAATGGCTAACTTTGTCATGTGACTTTTCTGAGCCAATAGAATCAAAGAATAACATTTTGGGGGCCATTCTGAGCTCAGTGGTCGAGCAGCACATACCCCAGGACATAATAGTGAGTGTTTTTCTAAGTTAAATTTAACTTGTTTAAAGTAATGTTTTATGTTAGTAGGAGTGCCTATTTTACTCATCACACAGTTAGGAAGGACTGTGGCATATTTAGTGCTTAATTTTGACACTGTGTACCTATGTTTGTGTCATGTACAGGGTTTTGTTTTAGTCTACAAATTTAATAGGATTCTGCTCATAAAAGTACTCAGACATTTTGAAAATGCATGGTATTTGTTACTATGTGTTTTACACATATAGGAATTCTAGAAAAGCTATATAGTTTGACAAGAGTTAGAATTGTCCTAGGAAAAAACTGCTAAGCAATTATTTTAAAGCTACTACTATGATATTTTAATATTTTACAATAATGTTTTTCCCTGGTGATTTGGGAGTTTTGTGAAATTTATTACTCTTACACTTGGTATTTATGGCTGATAATAGTGCTTCAGGTTTAGTATTGCCTATTACAGTTTCCTATTTTTTCTGTGACATTTTTTGCCCACTTAACAGTTATTGTGTTAAGCAGATGTACTGCATTTTAGTTGTGGTTTACTTTATGAGAATTGGTTGCTAATGTGACAACATTAGCAATATTTGGTTAAACGTATGTATTTTTACAGATGTGTAATCCTATCTGAGAAAAAAATTGTGTACCATCCTGGTTAATATGCTAGTACATTTGAATTGCTAAACACAGACACAGTTACATATACTATGTAACATATAGAATAACAGTACTTTAGTGAAAGTATGCTGTTAATTTTAACTACTGTTATGATACTATAGCAGGTTAATTAATATAATAGAGGTTTAAACTGTTGCACATTGTCTCTGTGAAGTACATAGGTATGGATCCACTCACCACTCAAGCTGCTGGCTGAGAAAGAGAGGGGATTTCCTTTCACAGAGCATAATGGCCACTAAGTTTGACCAATGACCATGTGTGTTGGTTGGCAAGTCATGAAGTGAACCAATGAGCAGACAGTATTGTCCTACCAAAACAAAAAGAATGTTTAATAAACATAATGCCAATAGAAAGAGGCTTTACATAAATAGCTAGATATTTTAGGCTGTATATAAGCTAATCTGGGATGAGTTATTACTTGTGATTGTTTTGACTGTATTTATCTTTATGATACAACTGAATAAGGTAATTGTGATGGTTAGACTTTGTTGTGCTTGGTAGTCAGACAGACACAACTGTGATATTTCTACATCTGTTTTTCTGAGATTTCTCACTCAGCATGGCAGAAAAATCAACAGTGACTGTATGGATAGTGGGATCAAGTTTGGTGAGAAGGGCAGCAGTGTTCAGTAGAGGTAGTCATTTTGGCAATGACTTACACCTACCTGGATGCTCAATGTCTTGGTTTGGAAAGGGTGGCATGAGGTGGGAGCAGCTAATACCTACCATGTACCACTTGTTAGAGACACACCCGCAACCAGACATACTCCTGATACATCTCAGAGGTAATGATTTGGGGGACAAAAGGGCGATTGATTTAATTAAAGCTGCACAGTATGACTTGCAGCATATTATGAGTATGTTACCTGCCTGTAAAATTCTGTATTAAAATATTACACATTGCATGGTCTGGAGAGGTGAGGATTACTGCCCTGCACTTGAAAGATCATGCAGGAAGGTAAATATACAAATATCTGGATTCCTTCATGTTATGGAAATGCATATCATTTGTCACCCCCAAATTACTTATGACAAATACTTGCTAAATCTAAAAGATGGTGTGCATCTCTCTAACACAGGTAATAACATTTTTTGTGGGATCTTCGAGATGTTATCCTTACAGTTCTGTGATTGTGTACCGTAGAAGTGTACCTCTCGAACATCACATATGCACTGACAACAACAGCTCTTATTAGAGCCAATATGAATGGTCAAAAAATAGAAAATTTTACATCTTGCACATTGTTGTCTGTATGTTAGTGTGTGAGTTTGTGGGAAACATAGATTCAGTGGTATTCTCAGCACACAGGTGTTATAATAATTGTTATCAGTTGATTGGGATGTTCATTTTTACTTGGGATGTTATATGTGTTTTTTGGGGAGGTTACATGACATATTGGTTGGGTGTTGCTGTGTAAATGTTTTTTTGTGTGTTCTCTCTTCATGTGATTTGGGGTGTGTGTGGACTGTTAGTATTTCACATTTTTTGGGGATATTAATTTTTTTGATGGTTGAGTATGCTTGATTTTAAGGGGGGATGTATTTTCTGGGTATGGATGAGAATGTTCTGTGTGTTTCTGAAGGTGAACTGCAAAGAAAGGGGAGGGTCATGACATTAAAGTAGGTATGCTATCGATGTCCTATACAGTGTGTTGATAGGGACATATTCACTGAGTAACTCAGTGATTGTCTTTTCTTGTCAAAATGTGTACGTTGTATGACAATTCTGTAATATATTTTCTGTATTTCTTTCAACAGATACATATATACCTTGACAAGTTGTCTATATACACTACTGTTAAATAAGTATTGTTCTTTTTATATTAACTGTGTGTTCAGCAGGTTACTACACTGAAGCTAAAGTGAATAATGCTCTAGTATCGTAGAATGTATTTTATGAGGGTGCATTGAGTTTTCCACCGTTTCCTTACTGAGCTCTTAGAAAATGAAGTAGACACTACCAGCTCTCTGATTGTCTCATAGCAATAGCGGGGGGGGGTAGATTAACCTATGATAGATGCCCACCTTGACAGAACTGAGAATTCAAGGTGCAGCATTAGCTAACACTATGTTTGGGCACCCTGAGTTGGTGTAGTGATGTGGCACCAGTTTTGACTGTCAGTTACGGAGGCCTCTAAGGTCTTTACTAAGTAATGTGCCACTTTCCTCCAACTGCCATGCCAGTGTGCGGATCCAAAAATTTAGATTTCTTACTTTTAACTTTGGTTGCTTGGTCTTTGAAGTGCAGTATTTTCTTTTTTGCGACTCCTGTGACTTTCACGTTTGGCTGTTCATTTGCAAACTGCCATGTTGTATTAACATCTTGTTAAGTTTCAGGCTCTTCATCAGCTCCTCACTACTGGCTGTCCAGTAGCTGCAAAGAAACAAACTTCAAAAGAAGTGAAAAAAATATTTTTAAAATTAGAATACTGCTTGTGTCTGTGCCTGCTGGTGGGGAGGGGGGGAGTGAGTGTAACCATGATGACCTCTGATGTTGCTGACTGGCTTCTATCACCTGTCTGCAAAAATTAAAAAGTGTCAATACTGTGCCTATGTGTGGGTGGCGGGGGTTGTGGGGTAAACAGGATGTGTAGAAGACAAAAAAAACAGGTGGAGGGATTACTTGTTTATATACAAGTAAATAAATAAATTTCAGTATGAAAAGTTACTAACATATATATTTTTATACATCTCACACAGTGACCATTTTGAAAGTGTAATAATACCCTACAGGGTGGTCAGTTGTGTACAATTACCCTGGGTGGTGTGGTGTTCTCCAATATTGTCCACCCTGTCGGGTATTAATACTTGGCTGTAGGACTGTTGCTGTTGTGTAGGGAATAGTGGAAGGTACCCTCAGTGTGCCTGCATGGTGTGCAGGTGTTTGGTCTGCCCTATGACAGTAAGTAGTCAGTATCTGAATAATAGAGCTTACGAATTTTAAAGGAGATACTACAGCAACTGTGAATGCAGCTGTCAATATTTGATTACTATACTGTTTTGCTAATGTCGGGAAGGGGGTGCATTGATGTGTTTAAATAATAGAGTCATTGTAACTTCAGAATTTATTAATTGTTACACATGTCTCATTTTGAGTGTTAAGAAACAGAAGCAGGTGTGAGATACAGCACTATTAATGTTATATCTAATTATGTTTTCTGTTATGTCTTTTGGTTTTTTTTTATTACAGATAGACAATGCCAAAATCCTGGAGTGATAGAGAGGTGCTGGCCCTTGTTCAGACTGTTAGGGAGCATGCAAATGCATGCATCATCATGTGTGCGACTAACCTCGGCCTGACACACACATGGGGCAAGGTAGGTCATCCACCTGCTACTCTCTTGCCACTTGCGGTGGTGCCATGCCAGTGCAGTATGTGCAATGCGAGCACCCATGATGGCATACTCAGTGGTACTGAGCTATGGTGCTGCGCTGTTGAATATCACCCAAGCTACGATACGGCGCTTCCCAGTTAAGCTGCACCCAGGCTTGTGCTCCTGCCTGGCGCAATGTGGATATCTGGACCGTGGTGTTATTGAACTAGGATGAGACACATTTACTGTCAGCACCGTGAACAGACGTAGATGTATATATGGAGGATCTCCTGTAAAATAATAAAAAAAAAACAATTGTTTGATATTTATATACATATGTGTTGTAAAAATGTTTTTATTTAATATCTACCTAGAGGGTATTGTGTTGTGTAAAAAATGGATTAGAGGGTGTCTCTTGTTCTGGAAAAATGGTTAAGCTGGGTCATTGGATGGAGTTGGTGTTTGACCTTGTGCACAATGTCACGCCCTTCCCCCAGATGTCTGGCATTATAGCACTGCAACAAAGCATGTCATGTATTATTCCTTTCATATGTGATAATCTGTGCATATGAGTCCATATTGTTACAGTCTGTGAATTAGTGGTGAGGTTGTGGTCCTTGTAAAGTTATTTATTTTGTGTTAGAAAAACACTCAGCATACTTTTTTTTGATTTTTTTTCCAGGTTAGTTGCACCTTGGGGAGACAGAGATGACAAAATCTCCATCACAGTGTCACAGTAGTAGAGATCACCCGCCAGACCTTTTTTAAGGCAAAGGCAGTGGCGGGTGATATGTGAAAAAGTGTCCGGAAGTGGTATGACATAGCCTATGCTATGTGGGAGGATGCAGGGAAACCAGAATTTGGTGATCATCATCACACCTGTGAGTATATTTTTGTAACTGTTGTGCTGTTAATATACAGGCTAATATGCTGTATCTATCATTTGTGAGTGTGTGACTAGCAAGGTTGTTTTATTTTGTATTTAAATGAAGTATTCACATTCTTTTTAGAACTTTAAAGCATATGATATGTTGTTTTATACTTCTGAAAGTAGTGATATGTAAAGAAAGAGTGCATCACTAGTACAGTTAAGTAATTATGAATTGAGGACTGTATTTGTGGTGATACTGTACTTTAACTAAGAGGCAAGAGCAAACATTTGTTTAGTTCCTTGAAAGCAAATAATGAGACTGTTCTAGTAGTATGGTAATGTATGAAATGTTGAAGACATCACATGTAGTAACATTCAAATGCTCTTAATATATTATTTGGAAACATAGACACATGTAATTTGTGTTTAGGGTATGTATTAGAGGAGTACAGTAGGAGACAGTCTGAACCATACTGTATGTTTTTCAGTGTTCATAGTCACGCTGCAAGCTGAGGGTGTTGTTACTTACAAATATTGAAGTTTTGCTGCATTATTTAGAAATCAGAGATGGGGTATTCGTATCACATGGTTGGAGAGATGTATGCGATCTTGTCACAGCTCTGGGTGCTTAGCCTAAATGGTAGTATGTAATGAACGTTATCAGAGGGCAAGACAGGGCAGTAAAAATAGCTTTGCAATTGTACAAGATCAGGTCACTACTCTGTATTGACCACTGATTGTATGGTAGCTATCTTGTAGTGCAGTTTGAAACTGGTACTCTAGGGACAGACCATAAGTTTGGGATCTGCATGTGATCTTGAGTGGGCAAATTACTTGATAGTGAGGATAGCAAAAAGAAGTGGTGCAAAGTTATTGTGCAAATCAAAGTAATGAAACAATATAGTGATATCGATGTTAATGTTGAAATAGCTAAAGATCATATTCATTTTTGTTTTCTTACTCAGCCACAACACCAGCGGAACCTGCATCCTCCCATCGTGTGCAGCTGAAACCACTCCTTGAAGGTGTGGCTTGAGGGGCTCCAGTCGAGCAGCTACTGGTGCTCGACTCTGCTGGTGGATTTGAATAATGTACTGATGACTGTATTTTAAGTGAATATGTAGTATGCCTGTCATATGTTATGAGAATATTGTGTGTAGCTCACTGTTGAGGTAATTTATTCACGTATCTACTTTGTATCATGTAATTACAAAAATGATCCTTAGATTGGGGAATTCCTAGCGAGAAGAGTTTTTAGACTATAGTATGTAGTAGGATAAATATTTCAGGAGAAACTGTTTTCAGAAGAACTGTTAATTTATGTCTTTGGTATTATGATTAGTATAAAGCTGTTAAGGTGTTTTTTGTAAGTCAGAGTGTCAATTTGTAAATTGGAGAGCACATGATTGTATATAGCTGCTAATAATTCTAGTTACTGTACTAATTAATAGAACAGATGTATATACTGTAATGAAGTCAACACTTCATAGTATCATAGTTGTCAAGATAAAGGATATTGTACAAGTGGTAGTGGTGAGATATATATATATATATACTGATACTAATATTCAGAGATGAGAAAATTGTTTTCTTTTACTGTTTTTACAGAGGATGAATCATCTGCAGAGGGTACTGCTGGAGGAGAAGACTCCACAGAGGGTATTGAGATCATGGAGATAGAACCCTCTGCGGAGGTAATGCCAGAATCTCCAGCAGCAGGTCATCCTTCAACAGCTGCAGGTCCAGGTGGGCCTCCAGCTGAGGACTGTAAGTGCTCTTTATTATACTAACATACTAACAGAGTCCCTCCTTTATCGGACCCCCTCTCGACAGCCTTTTCTTCCATTCCTCCCCCCTTCACAAGTTTAAACCCCGCCTTTCACCAATGAACCCCACTATTTTCAACTTAAGGATTCCCCTCCCCTCCAAATTGAGATGAAGCCTATCTCTAGCATGCAACCCCTTATCCTCCCAGATCTCCCCCTGTCCCCCATTAACCCATACCCTCTGGCCTTGCACCACTCCCTGAGCCACTGGTTTATCTCCCTAATCTTCCTTTTGTGTTCCCCACTAGCCCTTGACACTGGCAGTATTTCCAAGAAGTAAATCATGCATCCTGTGTCATGACAGACCCTGGCAAGCTCCCTGAACCATGCCTGTATCTCTAGCTCACTATTTCCCTCAATGTCATTTGTACCCAGGTGGACCAGCGTGCCTGGGAAACCCCCACAATCCTTTGCCAGCTGATATACCTTGTGCTTGGTCCTTTACACCAGGGAAGCATTTTGTTTTAACTGGGCAGGCTTCCCCCTCCCTATCTCATTTGATACCCCTGATCATAGAATTCCCCAACAGGAGCACTCTGACAGCTCCTTTTCCTCCATTTTACCCCCTTTCCATGTCCCTCATCCTTTCTACCAGCTCCTCCTCCCAGCTGGCTCCTGGCTTCTCCCCCATCTGGGTGCCACCTGCTGCCCTCTCCTTATTTACCTTGGCCACCCCTTCCCCTCAAATCCTATGCATCTCCTTCTCCCAAGTATCCTTCTGTACCTCATGATCCCCCCTCACTGCTTGCAACTGGTTCTTTTCTCCCATCTGCTAAACTAGCCTGGCTTGTCCTCCCTTCCTTCCTATCTCCATTCAGCCCCTCCTTGCTTGTCATGCTCCCCTGGCCTAAACCCCCAGCTCCCTTTACTGTATCCTCCTTGTACTTCTGATCCTTCTCTGTACCCTTTCCTCCCAACTGGTCCTTCTCCTTGTGCTTTCCTCCATCATTTTCTGCTCAAGGCTGGTGATCAGGCAGCCAGTAGCAGATCTGTCTTTCATAAACTCATAACATATGGTTCCCAGATTGCCTCCCATGATTTAGTCTCCTCCCAGTTCAGTGAAGGATTCAGTAAGTAGCAGCCACACACAGACACACACTCAAAGTATAGAGGATGCAGTTATGAAAGAGTTAGACAGCAGTATTACATAAGACAGTAGTATGTGGAAGGACTGTTTAATGTTAAATCAGCATACTAAATGCTATGTATCAGATATGATATGAACATTTTATTTCTGTGAAAACTGTACATGAAAAAAGACAATAAAAATGTCATTGGGGTTGTATATGTACTGCATTGATAGCTATTCTTAGATGGACAATGCTAAATGTGGTGCTGAATGTGCTCTTATGAAGTATGCAATAAGGAGTACAGTATATGTTGATATGGTAAATCATCTTACTTGTCTGCCTCCTGGTGACCTGTGTGGCTTTTATCTATTTCATATCTGCTTGTATATATTTCTCTTTAACAAGTTGAATCACATAGAATAGTGGATGGGCAAGTATGCAGAACCAGGGAGTATACAATGATTCTTTTATTTATCTTTATTGATCTTAAATTTACTGTTGAGCTACAGTTATTGTGTCCTTATCTATGATATGTGTCAATATATACTGTTACAGTGTATTTTTTTGAACTGTATTGTATGAGTTTGAGAAATCTTATGAGGTGTTAAGAGATCACACAGTACTGCACGAATGGTGTTTTTGCAATATGGCATGTCTCTACTAGCTGTCCTATTGAGCTACAATGTCTCAGTTACAATATGGCATGTCTCTACTAGCTGTCCTATTGAGCTACAATGTCTCAGTTACAATATGGCATGTCTCTACTAGCTGTCCTATTGAGCTACAATGTCTCAGTTACAATATGGCATGTCTCTACTAGCTGACCTATTGAACTACAATGTCTCAGTTACAATATGGCATGTCTCTACTAGCTGTCCTATTGAGCTGCAATGTCTCAGTTACAATATGGCATGTCTCTACTAGCTGACCTATTGAGCTACAATGTCTCGGTTACAATATGGCTTGTCTCTACTAGCTGTCCTATTGAGCTACAATGTCTCAGTTACAATATGGCATGTCTCTACTAGCTGTCCTATTGTGCTACAATGTCTCAGTTACAATATGGCATGTCTCTACTAGCTGACCTATTGAGCTACAATGTCTCAGTTACAATATGGCATGTCTCTACTAGCTGTCCTATTGAGCTACAATGTTTCAGTTACACCATACCATTACAGACCCACACTGAAATGGTGCAGAGAAACATAAAACGGGCATGAAGTGTAACAGTGCATTACTGTGTGACTGAAATAGACTATATCTGTATAGCTGTGTCAGGGGGTTGTGGTGTTTTAAGTAATCGACTTTCAAATCTGGTGTCTTCTTGAACAAGTTTTCGAACAGAGTGAGCATGAATTTGTATTACTGACTCTGTAGTGCTGCATGTCATTGTATGTTCCATAGTGACAATAGTACCACAGTGCACAGATCTGGTTCTAGAAGAGATCATTGTACAGTAGGGTGGTAAAGTGCAAGTATGTACAGGTGCTGATGTTTCATTATTGTACAACTTTTGCATGTACTGCATATAGTCATTTATTAAGTGGTTGAAAGAGCAGCATTAATAGGCACCTATTCTGGAGTTCACAGAATCTAATTCTGGTGGAATATGTCTGTCATTGTAGTATCTGAAATGGTGAGGGTAGCTGTGTGTATAACAAAGATAGATAACATTATTCTTAAGTCAACACAGCTTTTTTTTTGAAGTGCCATAGATGTGAATACATCTGAGCTATTACATATATATATTACAAACACAGTGTTTTGTAGTCCTTTTTCAGAAAACTGCAGAAGAGTTTCATCTACTGACGTGTATTCTTTCTTTTTCTTTTGTCTCCACAGGGCAACTTGCCGTTCTCAATACCATCAGCAGTACCCTCAGCCAGCTGCTCAAGACTGTGCGGAGTGATAACAGGGCTGCTGCCGAACATGCCCATGACACTGCAGCAATGCTTAGTTATCTGGTTGGCCAGACCAGTGAAATCATCCAACAAGGGTCTGAAATAACTGATTTGCTGCAGCATCACTGGCATGTGGGGCATGCATCCTTAGTTGCCACTCATGGGCTCGAGCAGAGCAACAGGGGCCTCACCAAAGCTATTCAGTCACTCAGGGATTTGGAAGAGGTCTCTGTTGCTTCACTGGAGTTCATGCACGGTCTCATGGTGTGGCTGGCTGAGAATCAGCTGGAGGCCACAAAAGCAATCCACCAGCTTCTGCACCAGGACCTGCAGCACCTAGAGGATGACCAGCCCTCTGAACTGCCTCAACAAGAGCCCCTTGAAGGTGCCCTTCCAATAACACCATCAACAACTGCTGCAGAAGAGGGGCACCTACCCACACCTACTCACGAACAGCCTTCCACTTCCTTGTCACTGTCATCTTCCCAAGTCCCTACAGCCTGAACAGCCAGCACCTCTCTATCACTCCTGGCCAGTTCTTGTAAATACTTTTGTTGAAATAAATTATTTATTTATATTTATATGTCCCCACCCACTGTTTATTTATTAAGTGTGCAGGAACACTTTTATTTTATTTGGCAAAACTTTTATTTAATGTATTATTTATTTAGTCTCCCTTCCTCCCACCATGTGACTGAAACATGTATTTACTTTTGTAATTGTGTTTTCTAAATTTTTTGTAAATAAAAGCTTTATTTTTTTAAACAAATTTTATATTAAAAATAATAGTTTTTCAAGAATTTGTGTCGTTATTATAGAGATGTATATAATACAGTTATTGGCTAGAGAAGCTTGCAGTTATAGCATACTTGACACTATAGTAAACATGACTGTCACAGTAACTTAATAGTTGGTATCAAAGTAATATAGAGTTAATGATGGTGGTTTCCTTTGGGTTATTATTTTAGCATTATAGTAGGAGCCACAAACAGTACTACCTATTTCTGAAATTTCTGTGATTTCTTGAGACATATCTTCTGCTTTCTGCATTTTAATAGTATGGGCAGCAGAGGGAAATGGTGCAGAAATTTCATGAAATATCTAGAAATAGGTGTCAATGTCTGTGACTAGAATTGCATGATGCAATACTGCTTTTCAGACATGGCCTCTGAAGTTGGGTAAGGTATTGTTTATAAAAAGTCTTATGTTAAGCTTACATTATCTTTTTCATGATGTAATGAGAAAAATAAATTTTTCTTATTTCTCAAAAAGTCAGGAAATTTATTGGAAAAAACTGCGTTTATGCAAGAGTTAGGTTTTTTTTATAGCACAAAAGTGAGGAAATTCAGTGTTAGGGTTTTCAACCCTAACTCTGGCTTCGCCCCCAAACACCACAGCACCCCCATCCCCACTAGCACACACACAGGCACAAACATAGACAGACACACACACACACACACACAACACAACACACAACTATGGGGGCAGTACAAGGAAATACAACCAATAACCAACAGACCCAATCTCTGCAAAGACCTAGACAGAGTGCAAGCTGTTCAGAGGAGGGTAAACAAAATGGTGCAGGGTGTGTAGCAGAAAAGATACAAGGAGAGACTATAGCAGCTTAACATGTATACCCTTAACAAAGTACAAGAGGATAGCATCTTTCAGAAAAACAGATATACAAGAACAAAGGAGCACAATAATGTCCAACTTCTTCCAGGAGAGATGTCTTAATGAATTCTCAGGGAGACTAAACACAATATATTTTTTAATCTTTGGTAGCAGGCTGACACCAACTAGGGACAAGTTCCTGTTTTCATGAGTGAGCTGGAAGCACTAGGCACTTAAGTGACTTCCTCAGAGTCACAGCGTATGCAGGTGGAGATTGTGAGAATCAAACTCGGGTCTTGTCTGCTAGATGTACCAAGCTCATTCAGAGGTTATTACACTAACCTGTAGGCTACACAGCCACCTGGCTTCTCATGGGTAGGCATATATCAGGGTCCAGTTGATGCTGCCTAAATCTAGTAAGAATGATTGCTCCCAGAAGAATTGGAAACACGTTGGCCCAGATATTCAAACTGCACCCAAAATGTGCACAATAGCAAGAGCAAGCACAAGTCAATTGCGCACATGTGCAACAGATGCGATATTCAAATGAGGACCAAGTCAAATTGCGCAACCAGCCAACGTCTGAAAATCGCACAACCTGCACCATAGCACAATCAGGTAGGGGAAGCTGAGCACATATGTCACACCATAGCACAACAAGGCCAGCCCAGCTGAGCAGTCGAGATTCACCATAGTGCAAGCAGGGAGCCCCCCCAGCAGCAGAGAAATGGAACTGCACAACCAGGGAGGTAGGCAGGGGCCCACCACCCATGCCACAGATGGGCACAGGAACACACTGTAGAACTAACAACACACCCCCACACCTGAAGCACAGCATCACCGGTGGAGGGACAGACTATCCACTGGCCCATGGGGACAAGCCTACAAAGCACAGCTTGGCCACGGCACCCCAGCACACCCACTGGCAAGTAAATACTGCCACACAAAGGGGCTGGACAACCCAGGTGTACCACAGCCCCCACTGTGCACAGCACACCTTGCTCTTGAACCCCAAGACACCACCCATAAGCAGTGACTGTGACTGGCACTGCCAGAACCACCATGCCCCCCCAACCTGGCACAATGCAACCATGTGTACCACAGAACCATACAAGCCAGACCCACCAGAAGCCCACAGTGGTGTGTGGCAGCACACAGCCAGACCGGCTGACAGCCACCACCACACCAGGGACACCCCCCCATGCAGACACACACACAATCCCAGGACCACACCACACCAGATGCCATGCACACCACTACAACTGAGCACCTATAGCCAGCTGCAAAGCAGAGACCACCACAGTATTCATAACAAAATAGATATATATATATTCAATGAAAAACAGAACAACAACAACAACAGGAACAACAATAACACTATTTACAAATATATACAATACAGGGGTGGGGGTACAGGTACAAGGTAGGGGTGGGTGTGGAGTAGGGTTGAAGAACTTGGTGAGGGAAGGCAGGGTGTGAGGGAAGGATAAAGGGTGTAGTTGTGAGGCAGCTACTGCCCCCCAGGCTGCAGATCTGCAGGCCGGCTTGGACCCCGTGTCCCCTTCCGGTGTTGCACACCCCTCTGGTTCATCTCCCTGAGGATGCTGAGTGATTCCTGTGACATCTCCATCAGGTGGTGGATGGCCTGCTCTATCCTGAGCAGGATCTGGACACCTAGGGCAAGGGAACAGAATCAATGGCTAGGACTGTACACAACCCTGAAGCCCACCCAGTATGCATGGCATACAGCCAAGTGCCCTGCCCCTGTGATGGTCTGCACACACTCACAGTGACCATGCATGGGCCAAGCCCAACCATGCAGCAACAGCCATGTGCGCCACTACACACACACCCCACCCATGCCCAGCACAGCACAACCAAGGCAGTACAGTGACATGGCTATGTGGTGGGAAGGTAGTGCCACAGCCATGTGCCCAGTACATGCATTGACCACCAGTGATGCACTCACAGACATGTAGTGCCACTGGACAGTGCTGACTGTCACATGTCGTGTGCATGACAGTGTTGTTCATGGATGGTGGCCATGCCCTATCTTCCCCATTGCATGCAATAGCATCCATGATGTAATGACACTCACCCTCATCCAGCCACTGCAGCTGCTGTGGCAGCTGCTGCTGCTGCTGCTGCCGCTGTTGTGGGCCCATACTGCCGCCTCCTCTGCTGGCCACCTCTGCAGCACCCCTGTGCACCTCAGCCTGGGCCCTCCTCCGCTTCTCTCCGGCTGTCACTCCACAGACAGAAGAGTGACCAGTGGGGTACCACAGGGATCAGTGCTGGGACGGGTCCTATTCAACATCTTCATCAGTGACATTGCGCAGGACCTAGAAGGCAGAATTTCACTGTTCGCTGATGACACAAAGCTCTGTAACAGAGTAGACACACCAGAGGGTGTAGACAGAATGAGAAGTGACCTGCAGAAACTTGAAGAATGGTCAGGGTTTGGCATTTGAAATTCAATGCAAAGAAGTGCAAGATAATGCATATGGGGCACAAAAACCCTGGCACAATATATTAGTTGGGGGGGATGATATAGCATGCACCAAGCAGGAAAGGGATCTTGGGGTTATCATCTCTGATGACCTCAAGGTAGGAAAACAGTGTGACAAGGCAGCAGGTAAAGCAAATAGGATGCTGGGATGTATAGGCAGGGGCATCACCAGCAGGAAAAGGGAGGTCATAATTCCGCTATACAAGACACTAGTGAGGCCCCACCTGGAGTACAGTGTACAGTTCTAGAGACCATACCTACGTAAGGACATAGACAGGGTAGAGAAGATTCAGAGGAGGGCAACAAAGATGGTGCATGGATTGCATCACAAGTCCTATGAAGACAGGTTGAAGGAACTGAACATGTACTCCCTGGAGGAGAGGAGGGAGAGAGGGGATATGATAGAGACATACAAGTATCTTGCAGGGAGGAACAGGGTGCAGGAAAACACTATTGTTAAGCGAAAAACATGTTCCAGGACTAGAGGGCATGGGATGAAGTTGGAGGGAGGATGATTCAGAGGAAACGTGAGAAAGAATTTCTTCACAGAACGGGTGGTGGACAAGTGGAATACCCTGCCAGAGGAAGTGGTGGGGGCTGAAACAATCACAGGATTTAAGAATGCATGGGATAGACATAAAGGAATTCTGGAGGTCAGGGGTAAGGGGCAACAGACTTCTAGGAAAACAAACTGTACTTACAAGCTCAAATGGGCAGACTGGGTGGGCCATAGGCCCTTATTTGCCGACACTGTCTATGTATCTATGTATCCTCCACACCTCTGGGAAACAAATGTTGAGAAACACATTAGTGAGATCCAAATGCAGACAGCTCCCTGCCCCAATGAGTGTGCCTGCCCACACAGCCAGACCCATGCATCACACACCTGCAAACATTGACACAGCGAACCATGGAACAAACCTCCCCCCATGCTCTGGCCCCAATACACAGTTATACCCCTGTGGACAATACAGGTGCATAGATGGCTCACCCACCTGGCCTAGGCACAATGCCCCTTCTGGCATGGGACCTGAGGAGTGCCAGCAGTGCCTGCTCCCTCCTGTGCAGTTCACTGTAGCGGTGCCTGCACTGCTCTGCTGTTCTGCGCTGCCCTGTGACCTGCTCCAGCGCAGTGGCCACCTGCTGCCACACTTGGGTGCTGGCCATGTCTAGGGGTTCCCTCACAAACAGTGGCCCATAGTGAGGCTCCACCACAGCCACTAGGTTGGCCACCTCCAAGCCACTCCACTGGGGAGCTCTCCTGCATGCCATGTCATCAACTTGATAGTAGGCAATATGGCGCTCTGCAGCGTGGCAACCCCACATGGAAATGTTGCACAATACAACCCCATCTGTCCCTATCACACTGTTCAGGCAGCGCCGTCAGTTCCTATCATGCTGTTACTGAACAGCGTGATAGAGCTGCACACATGCCAGGCATACAGTGCCAAGGAGGCAAAGGTCAGGCACAAGGTCATGTCTCTGGTGCAAGGTCATGCACAGCACCATCGGACGTCTACACATCCAGTGCGAGTGGTCGCCTGTGTGCCAGTGCCACAGTGGACTATTGTGCAGTTGTGCCACAGTGCCATGTGGTGACCAGCACTGTAGTGCCACTGGCACAATGGTGGCCATGTCCTGAATAGCTGACCATACACAGCACGTAATCAGCGTGGCAGATGCCTGCGTAAGGTACCTGGGCATGCGCAGTGCGGTGTACTATGCAGTCACAGAACTGCGCCATAGGCTCAGCCGGCTCAACCGTATTGCGCAAAGCGCAACGACGCGATATTCAGCCGTCATATGCAAATCAGCTGATCAGCCATTCAAAGGCGCAGCGGCGCGATTTGCATTCCATTAAAGTTGCTCCTCTAATTTGCATACATTGTGCTATAAGTAATGACAGTGATCTGCATTGGCCATATTCGGTTACTGCAGGTGATAGGTGGGTTGCATGCTGTGTGATGTTATGGACTATGGTCATGGGATAATGCTGTAAACTGCACAGTCAAGGTGTCCACTTCCACCCATACAGACCGTGACATGGCGAGCAGGACTGGGTGAGGAGGATGATGGTGGGCGGAAGGAGGCCCAACTTCACAAAGGCTGAAACAGAGGCACTCTACGAGGCCTACCTGGATGAGGAGCCACTACTCAGTGGACGGCGGGGCACCCCTCAGGCCTGTGCTGCTGCATGGGAGGGGGTAGCTCGCACTGTAAACCTGCATGGAAGCCACCAGCACTCCATGCAGGAATGTAAGAAGAAGGTGGGGACCGACAGGAGACTGGTTAAGGAGAAGGTGGCAGCACTCAGGGCAGCACGTGCTGCCACAGGTGGGGGCCAGCCAGAGGTGGCACAGCTGACCCCGGCGGAGGACCGTCTTGCTGCATCCATGCAGTGCAGTGCCATCAAGGGCATTCCAGGAGGTGGCTTCCAGACAGGTGGAAGCCCATCACTGCACGGTATGACATGGTGGGGGTTGGGGGAGAAGGTTGATCCCATGCACTAACATGTTCTCACTTTCTGTTACAGATCCTGTGAGCCTGCAGGGGGCAGTGGTGGTGGGCCTGTGCACTGTGGACGTGCAGCCAGAGTTGGAGGAGGGTCCATCCACCTCTGCTGGTAGCCGCCGTGCATTGCACCCGTGTGCACGCCTGGCCGCCATCTCCGATGTCGGTGAGTCAGGTGTAGGGGGTGACCTTCCTGTGTCCCAGCAGTCTGGCATGCAAGCATGCCAGCACGCTGTGGCTGAGGCTGTGGCACGAACCTGCACCACTGATGATGCAACAGCCGCTATGGGCAGTGACACGTGTGTGTCACATAATGGACACACAGCAGGACAGCCCGTGCCCATGGACCTAGATGGTTCCAACGTGTGTGCCAGCACATCAGCACAGTCCCAGGATGTGCCTGTCAGCACTGGTGGGGCAGCACCGGTGGCTGTGCAGGTCCCTGGCACTGTTGCAGATACAGCATTGGAACGACTGGTCCCTTGGGCACAGCAGGTGGAGGGGCAGCAGCGGCAGTCACCCACCGGGTCTGGGGGTACAGGGTTCAGTGGTGGCGTATGAACACTGCCTGTTGACTTGCCCATACCTGATCCTGGTGAACAGCGCCCACCCTCAAGGGGTGTTGAGCATCAGGCCCTTCCATACCCTGGGGGACAGGTTGCCAATTTTGCAGATGACCCATTTGACGAGCACACCCGCCTGCTGCGGGCATCAGTACAGCAGCCGATGCGGGTTGCAACATCCATGGAGGCACTGTGTGTGACTGTGGAGTGGCAGAGCAGGGACAATGCAATGATCCTAACAGAGATGGTCCAAATGCAGATGGATGTGACCGCAGCCATTGACAGGCTGACCCAGGCATTGGTCGCTGTTGTGGCCGCATTGGGCAAACAGTCAGGTGCCCCTGTACCGCGCACCCCACACAGTACGCTCTCCACTCCATGTTCCCGGTGTCGTGCGACAACCAGCCTGTCAATGCCGGGTTCTGCTGTGGGCATCCCGAGCACCCCTGGTGCAGGTATGTTCGGCATGCTGCAGACCCCTGTGCGGACAAGGTCGTGCTCGTGCAGTGGGACCAATGGTGGTCCATCTGTGCCACCCCATGTGGCCCATGCTCAGCCTGCCAGTGCAGCTGGGTCTTGGTGGGGCCACCCATGCATCCGTGCTGGCCATGGCTCAGTGCTACCTGACTGACCTGTCTCCCAGTGCGGGCCCTGTCTGGTGCTGCCCTGTGTGCAATGTGTGTTTTGGTGGGCAGTGCACCGGTGGGTGCCCTGCCCAACACACCGACACATGAACCACCTGCACACCCACCCGACTGCTGTCCACAGGTGCGTGTGCATGATAATGCCTGCATTGTACTGTACACCAAGGTGCAAGGGTGCCCAGCATCTGACACACGTACATGGACAGTACAGGTGGTGGGGGTGGTCTGTGGATCTGTGTGTTTGACATGTTTGTTCCTACTCTGCTGTGCAACTGCCCCTGTGCACATTGTGCCTGGTGTGTGTGTGTGTCCATGTAGCGTGTAACTATTCACCCCTCCCTGGTGGTGTGTTTGTGCGCCTGTACCCTTCCACTCCCCTTGCCGTCTTGCACCCCTGGTGTGTTACCCTGTGTGTATGTGGGTTTTGCCTAGACAGTGTTGGTTGCACATGGCCCCATGACTTACCTGTGTTGTGTGAAGTGCTCCTCTGTGGTGCAGCTGGGCCAGCCGGATCAGTCGGGGTCATGCCGTCCAAGGGAGGGCTGCTTATCCCCATCATCACCGGCGTCACCGGCATACCCATTGCTGTCCCCCTCCTCAACCTGTACGGCTATCCCACAGTCTTTGGCCATGTTGTGCAGGATACAACAGGCCAGGAATATCCCACAGGCCTTTGAGGGGCTGTACTGTAGGGCACCACTGGGGGTGTCTAGGCATCAGAAGTGTGCCTTCAGCATCCCAAACACCCACTCAATGATGCAGCATGTGGTGGCATGTGCCTTATTGAAGCATTGCTGCGATGGGGTCGTGGGGCACCGGTAGGGTGTGAGCAGCCAGGGACGGAGTGGGTATCCACTGTCACCTGTGTGGAGATAGTGGAGGTTAGTGTCATGTTCAGGTCCATATTGTCCCTAGCCCTGTGTGCCACTCCCATGGCACCTATGGCTTGCCCACCCGTCCCCCAACTTTGCCACTCCTACATGCATACTCACCCACTAGGTGTCCTGTGGGGATGTCCCCACTCTCAAATCGATGGCACAGTGCAGACTGGTACCATATGAATGAATCATGTGCTCCGCCAGGGTGCGTGGCACAGACATTGATGATGCGCCCACTGGCATCACACACCACCTGGCAGTTGACACTGAAGTACCCCTTCCGGTTGTGATATGCAGCCCCATCGGGGCCAGGTGGCGTGCAAATAGCCACATGGGTGCAGTCTATCACCCCTAGCACGCCAGGCATACGTGCTAACCTGGTTTAAGGAACAGCATTAATAGGCACTTATTTTGGAGTTCACAGAATCTAATTCTGGAGGAATATGTCTGTCATTGTAGTATCTGAAATGGTGAGGGTAGCTGTGTGTACAACAAAGATAGATAACAGTATTCTTAAGTCAACACAGCTTTTTTTTTTGAAGTGCCGTAGATGTGAATACATCTGAGCTTTTATATATATTACAAACACAGAATTTTGTGTAGTCCTTTTTCAGAAAACTGAAGAAGAGTTTCATCTACTAACATGTGTATTATTTTTTTTTTGTCTCCACAGGGCAACTTGCCATTCTCAATACCATCAGCAGTACCCTCAGCCAGCTGCTCGAGACTGTGCGGAGTGGTAACAGGGCTGCTGCTGAACACGCCCATGACACTGAAGCAACACTTGATTATCTGGTTGGCCAGACCAGTGAAATCATCCAACAAGGGTCTGAAATAACCGATTTGCTGCAGCGTCACGGGCATGCAGGGCATGCGGCCTTAGTTGCCACTCGTGGGCTCGAGCAGAGCAACAGGGGCCTCACCAAAGCTATTTAGTCATTCAGGGATTTGGAAGAGGCCTCTGTTGCTTTGCTGGATTCCACGCATGGTCTCATGGTGCGGCTGGCTGAAAATCAGCTGGAGGCCACAGAAGCAATCCACCAGCTTCTGCACCAGGACCTGCAGCACCTAGAGGATGACCAGCCCTCTGAAGCACCTCAGCAAGAGCCCCTTGAAGGTTCCCCTCCAATAACACCATCAACAACTGCTGCAGAAGAGGGGCACCTACCCAAACCTACTCCCGAGTAGCCTTCCACTTCCTTGTCACTGTCATCTGCCCAAGTCACTACAGCCTGAACAGCCAGCGCCTCTCTATCACTCCTGGCCAGTTCTTGTAAATACTTTCGTTGAAAGAAATTATTATTTATTTATATTTATATGTCCCCACCCACTGTTTATTTATTAAGTGTGCAGGAACACTTATTTTATTTGGCAAAACTTTTATTTAATGTATTATATATTCTCCCTTCCTCCCACCATGTGACTGAAACATGTATTTATTTTTGTAATTGTGTTTTCTAATTTTTTTGTAAATAAAAGTTTTATTTTTTATACAAATTTAATATTAAAAATAATAGTTTTTCAAGAATTTGTGTCGTTATTATAGAGATGTATATAATACAGTTATTGGCTAGAGAGGCTTGCAGTTATAGCATACTTGACACTATAGTAAACATGACTGTCACAGTAACTTAATAGTTGGTATTAAAGTACTATAGTGTTAATGATGGTGGTTTGCTTTGGGTTATTATTTTAGCATTGCAGTAGGAGCCACACACCGTGCTACCTATTTCTGAAATTTCTGTGATTTCTTGAGACATATCTTCTGCTTTCTGCATTTTAATAGTACCGGCAGCAGAGGGAAATGGTACAGAAATTTCATGAAATATCTAGGAATAGGTGTCAATGTCTGTGACTAGAATTGCATGATGCAATACTGCTATGCAGAGATGACCTCTGAAATTGGGTAAGGTACTGTTTATAAAAAGTCTTATGTTAAGCTTACATTGTCTTTTTCAAGATGTAATGTGAAAAATAACATTTTTTCTTATTTCTCAAAAAGTCAGGAAATTTATTGCAAAAAACTGCGTTTATGCAAGAGTTAATGTTTTTTTATAGCAGAAAAGTCAGGAAATTCGGCGTTAGGGTTTTCAACTAACGCGATCCAAACACACACTACCCTCCCCACTAACACACACACAGGCACAAACATAGAAAGACACACACACACACACACACACAACTATGGGGGCAGTACAAGGAAATACAACCAATAACCGACAGACCCAATCTCTGCAAATACATAGACAGAGTGCAAGCTGTTCAGAGGAGGGTAAACAAAATGTTGCAGGGTGTGCAGCACAAAAGATACATGGAGAGACTATAGCAGCTTAACATGTATACCCTTAGCAAAGTACAAGAGGATAGCATCTTTCAGAAAAGCAGATGTACAAAAACAAAGGAGCACAATAATGTCCAACTTCTTCCAGGAGAGATGTCTTAATGAATTCTCAGGAAGACTAAACACAATATATTTTTTAATCTTTGGTAGCAGGCTGACACCAACTAGGGACAAGTTCCTGTTTTCATGAGTGAGCTGGAAGCACTAGGCACTTGAGTGACTTCCTCAGAGTCACAGAGTATGCAGGTGGAGCTTGTGAGAATCAAACTCAGGTCTTGTCTGCTAGATGTACCAAGTTCATTCAGAGGTAATTACACTAACCTGTAGTCTATGAAGCCACCTGGCTTCTCATGGGCAGGCATATATCAGGGTCCAGTTGACGCTGCCTAAGTCTAGTAAGAATGATTGCTCACAGAAGAATTGGAAACACGTTGTGTTCAGACCTGCTATGGCTGTGGATAGCGTTAAGGATCACCAACAGTGTAGAAAAGAATATGCAGGGTTTTGCAACAGTGCAGTCAGATATAACAGATCCTGCAGTAATTACAGAACTGTGCATGAATGCTAGAAACATATATAAAAGCATAGGATTTGACAGCAGAGAAGGACTGCTTGCACAGCTACACTGTTCATTTCCATATCTCATCAATACGGTGCAGATTCTAGTTAATCAACAGGTTACTTCCTCCTACACCCCCACACTAGAATTGCCTTATGTTTCTCTCATGTATTCTACAATCCTGCCACTGTTCCTTACTCCACAACCTCCTCAGGAAGGCTGTTTCATGCATCTAGAACCCTCTCTGTGAAAAACTTCTCTTTAGCATAACCTGTGAGCCATCCCCCCATCTTCAAATTGTTGCCTTTGTTCTTGTACATCTCTTTTTCTGAAAGATGGTATCCTGTAATATTTTGTTAATTTCCTAGAGATTGTTGAAAGTTTGTACCATGTCCCCCCCTCTGCTCCTTTCCTCAAGGGTATAAATGTTCAGCTGCTTCAGTCTCTCCTTGTATTTTTTCTGCTGTACACACTGCACCATTTTGTTTACCCTCTTCTGAACAGCTTGCACTCTGTGTCTTTGTGGAGATCGGGTCTGTCTGTGATTGGTTGTATTTCCTTGTACTGCCCCCATAGTTGTGTGTTGTGTGTGTGTGTGTGTGCCAGTGGAGACTGGGGTGGGGTGGTGGTGTGGTGTTGGGAGGGGGTGGAGTTAGGGCTGAAAACCCTAACGCTGAATTTCCTCGCTTTTGTCGCTACAAAAAAACCTAACTCTTGCATAAATGCAGTTTTTTGCAATATATATATATATATATATATATATATATGTGTGTATATGTGTGTGTATATATATATGTGTGTATATATATATATATATATATATGTGTGTGTATATATATATATATATATATGTGTATATGTGTGTGTGTATATATATATGTATGTGTGTGTATATATATATATATATATATATACAGTATATATATATATATTTATATATATATTTACATGATGGGCAGGAGTGTGATATGGAATACTCATCCTGCAGAGGGAGATCTGGTACTCACGAGTGCTGAAGGCATGAGTGACAGTGTCCAGAGCTCCCTCTGCAGGAGTGAGAATATTTTCCATACCGCATGATCTGCTCATCATGTGTGCTATTTATACAATGAGGGTGGGAGCTTTTCTGATATTTGTGGAGTAGTATGTGTATGTTTTGTGAGGAGTTCTATGTGGTGGGTAACAGTACAGAGTGAGTGTAGTGTGTTACTGGTGGTGTGAGATGTGTTTGATAGGTGCTTGGTTGTGGCTGGGTACTTGTGACGTGTTGTGATATGGGGTGCATTTCTTGGGAGAAGTAGTTTGTGTGTGATGTACTGTATATTGACATCGTTATGATTTCATTTTTATTTTTCCTTTGTCTTCTGTGTGTATGCTTGGTGCACTAGTGATTTTATTTACCCATTACTGGTGCAGTTTATTTTCACCGAACAGTATCTAGTTTCATACAAGTAGTTTATTCAGCACTTTTGTATGAGAATGTCTTAAGTTCAGTTCAACATTTATTTTGTTTCAAGTGGAGCAGAACAGGCATTGTTTGACTGGGAAGGAGGTTGCTTCCTGTTCATGATGACAGTTCTGGTCACATAAGGCTGGTGGCGTTCAGTCAGAATCACTGTCCAATTTGATTATCCGTTTCTGTTTCTTGAGTTTCTCTGGGTAGTCGTGGCCTGCAAAAGAAGCACAAGGTGTTAGTACAGGTGCAGTACAAGTTTATGACTCAGATTTTTTTGTTTACTTACCCTGATATATGTTGAAAGTGATGTTCGATGCTGATATTATGGGATTGTTGAAGCATGTTGGTATGTTATGCAGGTATGTTGATGGCATCTGTAGGGCATGCTGCTGTGTCACAGCAGTTTTGCTTGTAGAAGGATTGTGTTTTAGCTTAGGGGGTTTCCGCAGCTTTTGAGGTACTGGGTTTCGGCTCAGTATCTGTACTCAGGATGTTTGAGATTTGTTTCTGTCTGGCATCACTGAGTTTGCAATATGAGTTGAGGGATTGTACCTTTTTGTGCCCCGAAATCTGTATAATATCTGGGAGGGGGCACATTTGAATCACTTAGCTTTTATATGAGGTGTTTCCTCATTGAGTGATTGGTTAATTTCTTGTGTGTAGGTGTTTGAGCTTCATTTAGCATTGTTTTTACAATTTTGGCTATGGTATTTGTACCAAGAGGCTGATGTTTGAACCACGTTGGAGATTGTAACCTGACGGGGTAGTTAATGGCTAAAAAGAATGGCGTTTCTGGATTATTTGCTTTAATTGGTCATTTCTCTTTGTATTTGAGCTAATTTTTCACAGGTCATTTTTGTATGTTGTGTATTTCATAGGCACAGGGCTTAATTGTATGAGTGTCCTTTGGGTTTGAGTCTGTGCAGGTTTTTGTTTGTCTCTCTTTCCACAGTTCCAGGTATCTGCAATTTTTACCTTCTGTTTTTAATGTGATATCTCCCCATCATAAGTTTCTTGTTTCTGTGTTTCCTCTAACACTGAAGTACATGTTTGCTGTCAGCCACATTGAATTATCGATTGTGGATTACTTGGTCCGAGTCGTTGTAATTCGTAGGGTTTGTCAATTACGTCGTCACTGAGCTCATCTACTTCATTGGGACGGTTTCCCAGTCCTTTTCCTTTTAGTTGGTTTTGCTTGGACATAATGACTTGTCTTGTTTTTTCAAATATTATTGAGGTGTATAACGGTTCACTGTAGCCGTTTTCACATAGTTGTCTTTCAATGCTTTGAAAGCAGGAGCGAATTGTTAACGGTTCATAATCCTTACTGTCTTTCTTTTGGCTTGTGATGAAATAGTGGCATAATAAGCTGTCTAGTTCTTTAGGTTCGATGTCCATAATAGGGGTTGTAAGTTCTAAATCTTGCAGTAGAAATGTTTGGAGATGTTTTACATTGGCGTCTGTTTTACGGCGGGTGTTATTTTTAGTACTTAGGATGTACTTGTTAATGTACTGCAGTTCCAGAAAATATTGTTTTTTTTGCAAGCATCTTCTGTTCTTGTGTGTCTGGATTGTGAAACCTTCCTCATTTGTAGCAGGGTCTAGCAGAGGTTCTGTATCTCTTTGGAATTGCGTGAAAAGATCTATTATTTCTTGTTGCTCATCCATAGATTTTATCTTGTTTTTCAGCATTAACTTATTTTCCCACTTTGTTTCGTATGTTGTAGTGATACTGGTTTTTCTATTTTGTGGTCATAACATCATCAATGCTGATGGGTTTTTTTGTCTTTATTTTTCCTCTTAGAGTTGGCAGCTGATCTGCTTTGGAATGGAACAGAGGAGCACATCTGAGCAGGATATGGAGCAGTATGGTATTTGTAGCTGCACTTCAATGATTTTCTGTGTTATTGGGGAACTTGTTGAGATGCATTTCAGTGGTAGGTTAAGGATAGGGGAAGCTGACTCAGCAGGGTGTGTATAAATGGCAGATATTTCAACTCTGCTGACGTCAGTTTCAGATATCACACTCCAGTTGAAATAACCTTTTTTATCACACTGATATTGCTCCCACCTCCCATTGTGTATATATGTATATGTATATATATATATATTAGAGGCAAAACTACATTTAATGCATCAGTTAGGTTTCTCCACAGTGACAAAAGTGAGGAAATTTGAAGTTAGGGTTGAAACCCCTTTGCACCCTCCAGCCCACCCTCCCAACTGGAATGGTGCACGTTAGCGGCCAGCCCTAACTCTCACCCCATCACATGTGAAAAGAAGCTGAGGAATAGGAGAATTTCCTTGCTAGTTTTATGCTTAGCCTTCATGAGGGGGCTAAGCATTTTTCCAATGAAAAGTCTGTATCTCGCACCGTTTCCGAGATACGGGCCCTGAAAGGCGCGGCAAACACTGTAATGTTATCCTATGGGAAAAAAAATAGAAGTTTGGAGTGCCATAATTTTGCCTCCATGTAATATTTTTTCACCAAATCACTGAAAGGCACTTCTGTGGGATGTTAGCTGTCCTCCCTGCAAATTGCAGCCCAAAAGACCAAACCGTTATTTTGCAGCAGGGCACCAAACGATTGCTGCAATGCGTCGTATGCCGTAATGTTATCCTATGGGAAAAAGCATCAACTTTGGAGTACTGTAACTTTGCCCAAAACTCCAAACTGTTCTTTTGCAGTAGGGTGCCAAAGAATTGCTGTCATTTTCCCACTGCCTAGAAAAGTACTGTCGCAATTTGCGAAAGTTTTCACAGATTCATTCGACAGTGTCGCAAGTGCGAAAGTACTTTGCGAAAGTACTTTTTCCAGAAATGTGAAAAACATTTCTGGGGTGTTTTACCCCAAAATAAAGACATGGCTAGAATTCTTAGGGTCCGACTAGGTGAATACAAAAAGAATTAGGTTGCTAGAGGGTTCCAAATTTAAATGGCAAGCATTTTTCTGATCACCAACTGAAAACAAAATGGCAGATTTGCAACAGTAAAAGGGCCATTTGCGAAAGTAAAAACTGTACTTGTGACACTGTCGAACTTTTTGTTAACTTTTTCCATTGACTTATAATGGGAACTTGTTTTTTGAATAACTTTTGAACCATTTAATATTTTTTCACGAAATTTTTGAAAGGCACATTGGGAACCCCAGCCACATGTTTCCTGAAGATTTTGGACCAGTCACACAAACTGTACATGACAAACTGTAGCGCCACTAAGAATTCCAAAAACGTAATGCATTACGTAGATCACGCTTAATAACTCCGCAGCCATATATCCAACCAATACAAAACTTGGCAGATCCCAAGGCATATGGGTCTTGATCATGTGTTCCAAATTTCAGGCAAATTTGTTAAACAGTTGCAAAGTTATTAAGGTGAAAATTTGGGTTTAATATGTAAATGGCTCCTCAATCCTAACTATGGTAGCACTACCATGCTACCATATATATATATATATATATATATATATATATATATATGTGAGTGTGTATGTCTCTATTTGCAACACATTTGTTTACAGGCATTACTCGTATTTTTGAAAATTGTCAGACTTGTGATTACTAATTTTGAGTATAGTTCATGAAATAATGAGCTTGATATTCGTTATTTTATTTATTTAGGCAAGGCAAGGCAAATTTATTTAAAAGATGCCCAATCCCAGAGGCTCTGGGTGCCGTATAAAATTTAAAAGCATTTAACAAAATCATTCATACAGAAATAAAATAATAAACCACAAACTATAAGATAAATCATACTCCTAAACATCAAATGCTTGTGAGAATAGTAATGTCTTCAGGTGAACCTTAAAGACATCTATAGTGGGGGCCTCTGATCAGAGCTGATCAGTTCTCTGATCAGAGCTGATCAGAGCGGAGCCGCACCACTGACAGCTCTATCACCAGCTGATTTGCCCTGCTCTAGGAATGGTCAGGAGGCTACCACTGGAGGATCAAAGAGGGTGGATAGAGGAAGTAGGTGTCAGGAGGACTGACAGGTAACAAGGGCCCTGTCCATGTAGGGCCTTAAAGGTGAGAAGACCCACCTTAAAGAGGATTCTCCACCTGACTGGCAGCCAGTGCAATTCGCACAATACTGGTGTAATATGACAAAATTTTGGCTGCCCAGTCAGTAACCGGGCAGCTGCATTTTGCACCAGTTGCAGTCTGTGGAGAAGTCCCCCAGTGACCCCGAGATAGAGCACATTACAGTAGTCCAGCCTAGATATGATTAAGGCATGTATCAAGGTAGGGAGGTCCAGAGGCGGAACATGGGACTTAATCCTGGCAATGTTTCTGAGATGGAAAAAACAGGATCGAACCACGGAAGCTATTTGAGCCTCCATGGTCAGATTCCTGTCCAGAATCACTCCAAGGTTACGCACCCAAGAGGAGGCCTCCAATGACACAGTTCCAAGAACAAAGAAATAAAGCAATGGGGCCAGATGGGGTGCACCCCAAGGTCCTTAAAGAACTAAGAGAGGTGGTGGCTGAACCTCTGGCTATCCTGTTTAGCCAATCACTTGAAATGGGAGGTACCCAAAGACTGGAGGACAGCAGATGTAGTCCCCTTATACAAAAGTGGGAACAAAGAGGAAGCAGGGAACTACAGACCAGTCAGCCTCACCTGGTAGTGGGAAGATCATGGAAGCACTACTGGGGAGAGATTGGTGAACATCTGGTTGTCAATGGACTACAGGACCCAAGACAGCATGGTTTCACCAGGGGAGGTCATGTCAGACCAACCTCATTGAATTTTTGACTGGGTGACTAGGGAGGTGGATCAGGGAGGCAGTGGACATGGCCTATCTGGACTTCAGCAAGGCCTTTGACACTGTGCCACATAGAAGACTATTACACAAACTGGGGAATATGGGTGTGGGCAGGACAGTAGTGTGGTGGGTAGGTAACTGGCTGGGTGGCAGGACACAGAGGGTGGTGGTAAATGGCTGTCACTCCACAGAGGGAAGAGTGACCAGTGGGGTACCACAGGGATCAGTGCTGGGACCAGTCCTATTCAACATCTTCATCAGTGACATTGCACAGGACCTAGAAGGCAGAATTTCACTGTTTGCTGATGACACAAAGCTCTGTAACAGAGTGGACACACCAGAGGGTGTAGACAGAATGAGAAGGGACCTGTGAAAACTTGAAGAATGGTCAGGGGGTTTGGCAGTTGAAATTCAACACAAAGAAGTGCAAGATAATGCATATGGGGCACAAAAACCCTGGCACAATATATCAGTTGGGGGGGGGTGAAGATATAGCATGCACCAAGCAGGAAAGAGATCTTGGGGTTATCATCTCTGATGACCTCAAGGTAGGGAAACAGTGTGACAAGGCAGCAGGTAAAGCAAATAGGATGCTGGGATGCATAGGCAGGGGCATCACCAGCAGGAAAAGGGAGGTCATAATTCCACTATACAAGACACTAGTGAGGCCCCACCTGGAGTACAGTGTACGTTCTGGAGACCTTACCTACGTAAGGACGTAGACAGGGTAGAGAAGGTTCAGAGGAGGGCAACAAAGATGGTGCATGGATTGCATCACAAGTCCTATGAAGACAGGTTGAAGGAACTGAACATGTACTCCCTGGAGGAGAGGAGGGAGAGAGGGGATATGATAGAGACATACAAGTATCTTACAGGGCGGAACAGGGTGTTGGAATACTCTATTTTTAAGTGAAAAAGATGTTCCAGGACTAGAGGGCATGGGATGAAGTTGGAGGGAGGACGATTCAGAGGAAATGTGAGGAAGAATTTCTTCACGGAATGGGTGTTGGACAAGTGGAACACCCCACCAGAGGAAGTAGTGGGGGCTGAAACAATCACGGGATTTAAGAATGCATGGGATAGACATAAAGGAATTCTGGAGGTCAGGGGTAAGGGGCAACAGACTTCTAAGAAAACTAAAACTGAACTTACAAGCTCAAATGGGCAGACTGGGTGGGCCATAGGCCCTTATCTGCCAACACTGTCTATGTATCTATGTATCCAGTTGCTGAATCAGAGGCCATCCTATCATGAACTCTGTTCAACTCCACTACCAATACCTCCATCTTGTTAGGGTTCAGTCGCAACCAGCTGGAAGCCATCCAGTCATTTATCTTGGTCAGACAGATGTTTAGCACATTCACTGTGTTGGCTGTTCCTGGGGCAAAGGACAAATATAGCTGAGTATTATCGGCATAGCAATGAAAACTCAAGCCATACTTCCTAAAGATCCTCGGGAAGCATGT
This sequence comes from Neoceratodus forsteri, assembly GCA_016271365.2. Lineage (NCBI taxonomy): Eukaryota > Metazoa > Chordata > Ceratodontiformes > Ceratodontidae > Neoceratodus > Neoceratodus forsteri. Next base: position 9,218,766 of record CM028129.1, read on the forward strand.
ACACTGCGAACAACATTGGGGCTAGTACCAAACCTGAGGGACTCCACAGGGAAGGAGACAGGGTATAGATGAGGAATTACCCATCATAGCCTGTTGCCTCCTGTCGGTAAGAAAGGACTCAAACCAGTTGATAACAGTACCGGTGAGTCCACACAACTCCCTGAGGCGGACAAGCAACACACAATGGTCCACAGTGTCACATGCTGAAGAGAGATCGAGGAGAACAAGAATTGTCTTGTCTCCTTGATCTGTAGCCCTGAGGAGATCATTCCACACCTGAACAAGTGCAGTTTCTGTACTATGTCTGGCCCAAAAAGCTGACTGGAAGGGATCATCCATCTCGTGAGTCACGAGGTGCTCTTCCAATTGAAGCGCTACCACCTTCTCCACCACTTTCCCAAAATGGGAGATTGAGATAGACGGTAATTTGCCATGATCTCCGGGTCCAAAGAACGTTTTTAAAGGGGTCTCACCAGAGCCTCCTTCAAGGCATCCGGAAAGACTCTCAGATAAGGAACACCGCATAATCATGGCAAACACCGGCCAACAGAGTCAACACATCTCATTAAGAAACGCATTGGCACTGGGTCCAGTTCACAAAAGGTATGCTTCAAATTGACTGCCACCTCGATAACCTCACTCACTTCCACTAGTCTAAACTCCTCCAACTCGGCGGAGTGCACTCAGAACACATTTGGCGACCACTGTCAGCTACAGTATTGCTAGCTGAGGAAGTCTCCCACCAGATCAAGGACACCCTATCCGAGAAAAACCGAGCAAACTCCTCACAATCTTAGTTAGAAAAAACCCTACCAGGCTGCAAACAGACTGAAGATGAAGAAGTCTATCTACAGTCCGGAAGAGTGAAGCTGGTCAGTTCTTCCCGGCAGCAATCTCCCTGGACAGGAACACTGCCTTCTTATGGTTGATTGCCTCCTGATATGCACAATAGTGCATACACAGGACCAGTTTGTCCACCTCCAAGCAGGACCTTCTGCAGCAGCACTCTAGTCTCTGACCCATCTTCTTCATCTCCCTGAGGTCCCCATCAAACCATGGGGACCTCAGGTATGAAGTTCTGGGTCGTACACAAACAGGTGCGAGGGAGTTGATGGTGTCAGAGAGCACCTTATTATAGGTGTCGACCCCGGCACCAACACCTCCAATGCATGCAGCACCCACACTTGATAATTTAACTGCCGCCAGAAAACCCTCAGGGGTGAGACCCCGCAAAGGGCGACAGCTAATCATCTCAGCAGGGGAAGGGCTTATGGTGGGAGCCCCAAGCGTGAACTTCACTGTGCAATGATCGGACCAAGAAACCTGATCAATCCTAAGATCAGTGATCTCAAGCCCCAGTGAGAGCACCAGGTCCAATATGTGGCCATCCTGATGGGTGGGTGCAGCAAAGACCTGCGTCAGTCCTAAAGAGGACATAACCTGCAAGAAATCACTGCTGCATCTTTGATCTCTGTCATCCACCCAAACATTGAAATCCCCAGAAAACACATCTGGGGATCCCAATGTTTCACCAGCGATGAACTTGGCAGACTCCTGCAGGAAATTCCCCATCAGGCCAGAAGGACGATAGATGAGGAAAATCCTGCAGCCCGTGCCGAGACCACCGCAGATAGCCACACACTCAAAAGGACCTGGAGTTTCCACTGGGTGCACGGCGAAGGTCAGGCTGGATCTAAGCAGATGACTACACCGCCACCCCTGCAATTCACTTTGGGGCAGTGCACCATGGTATACCAGGGAGGGACCGCAGCCTCAAAAATGGGGCCTGCATCATCACCCACCCAGGTCTCCATAATGCAAGCCAGATCGACTGACGAAATCAAGGCAACAATAATTGCCATCTTGTTTCTGATCGATCTGGCATTGCACAGCACTGCCGTCAGAGGACTGGAGGGTGGTGCAGCCCCTCGGATTACCTGACCACTCGGTCTGGTGGACTCCTTGGGGACGGGCACCAACCATGTTTGGCCTCTCCTAGATGCCCGTCGTAACCCAGGGCACCTCCTGGACCTAACAATCTCTATCCTACCATCACCCATACCCAGATCACCCCACTGCCAGCAATCAACACGACCCCCCCACAATCCCTACTTCCCGACAGCATCTAGCCATAGTATCAAATACAGGAGAGGGACGAGGGACGTAAATCATATAGCAGTGAATGGGTATAGGTAATCCTAGTCCCATAGATCCTCCCACATAATCCCTACGCATTCCAAACAATGAACACAAACTACTAATTAAACACAAAGTAAATAACAACAAAATAACTACCTAACCTACTTAAATAAACAAAACTAATATATTAGAGCAAAAACTCCAATATATTTCTTACCACAGATAAATAAGTACAGATTAAGACTACTTAACTTAACACACATTAAAATCAAGTCACAGACCAACCTGTTTTCCTTCTACAGTAGAAGCAGAAATTTCAGTGCGAGTGGCGCCTTGAGCATCTACTGCACTACTCGGCTTAAGAGCTGCACTTCACTTTTATAGCAGCAATGTCCCCACCCCTTCAGCAACAGACCCAGCTCCCCCTCACTCACACCTCTGGCTAGATGGAATCAGTAGACAATGCACAGTCTCCCACACCATGCAGGTCACCACCAAAGGGCAAACGGGCAGTTCGCCCACAAGCAAGGGAGCAGTAAACACCAAGATGGTCCAGGTGCAGGCAAAGAGCAGGCAGCAGGTAAAAGCAGAACAGCAGTCCAGACATTCAGCCGCTTACGAGCAGCATTTCAAAGGCTAGCTAAGTCCCACCAAGCAGAACAGCCGCATTTATTTATTAAATTTTGGTAACCGGGTGAGCCCACTGAGCAACGGAGGTCCCTTTTTCAGGAGTGACCCCCATAAATCCAAATCATTCCCAGGCCATCGTGACATATAGTATTAATACTGAGCAGCAAATCAGAGCTCTTTTCCTAATAAAAGGCTGCTGATATAATAAATAAAGAACAAAATCATAAATAAGGAATAGAAACATAGAAACATAGAAGCTGATGGCAGATAAGGACTGCAAGGTCCATTCAGTCTGCCCATTTCTTTTTTCTATCTTATGAATGCAATAGGCCTTTGCTCTGTCAATGGCCTACAGTATCTTTCATACTCATCTATATTGCTCCTTATGCCTATCCCATGCCTGTTTGAAGCCCTGCACTGTATTCATATCTGCTCACTTCCTGAGGTAGGCTATTCCATGCATCCACCATCCTTTCTGTGAAAAGAACTTTTCACATTCCCCTTAATCAGCCTCCCACTAATCTCATGCTGTGTCTCTTGTTCTGCTTATTTTTCTTACATTGAAACATGTTAGACTCTTTCACCTTGTTAATGCCCTTAAGGTGTTCAAATGTTTCAATCATATCACCTCTCTCCTCCTTTGCTCTAGGGTATACATATTGAGCTCAGTTAATCTGTCCTCATGTGTTTTCTGATGCAGTCCCTGCACCATTTTGGTTGCCCTTCTCTGGACTGTCTCAGTTTGGTTAATGCACTTGTGAAGGTGTGGCCTCCAGTACTGCCGCAGTACTCCAGATGGGAACCTAACCAGTGTCTTGTAAAGTGGGATTATTACCTCCCTCTTACAACTTGTGATACCCCTACTAATACACCCCAACATCCCTTTAGCCTTACCTACTGCTTTAGAGGTCTGCTTGGATGATTTCAGGTCATCAGTGATGCTGATGCCCAAGTCTCTTTCTTCCCTTACTGCCAGCAACTTCCCTCCCAGCCTATAGGTGGCTTCAGGGTTTCTCTTCCCTATGTGCATGATCTTGCACTTCTTTGCATTAAATCCCAATTGCCACTCTTCTGACCATTTTGCCAGTTTATCCAGATCTCTTCTCATTCTGCCCACACCATCTGGATCATCTACTCTGTTGCAGATCTTGGTGTCATCTGAAAATAGACAAACCTTACCCTCCAGTCCGTCTGCAATGTCACTGATGAAGATATTGAAGAGACTGGCACCAGCACTGATCCCTGAGGTACCCCATTTGTGACTTGCATCTCTTCTGACTATATATCATTTACCACCATGCTGTTTTCTGCCTGTCACCCAGTTTGCCACCCAGTTGACCAACGTCTTACCCATCCTGAGCCTACCCAGCTTATTAATCAATCTTCTATGTGGAACAGTATCGAAAGCTTTGCTGAAGTCAAGATAGGCAACATCAACTGCTACCCTTGGTCCACCACTCTGGTTACCCAGTCAAATAAATCTATGAGATTAGTTTGATAGGACCTTCCTTTTGTAAACCCATGCTGTCTTGGATCCTGTGCTCCTATGGATTCCAGGTGTTGCACTATCCTTTCCTTAAGGAGTGTTTCCATAATCTTGCCCACTACTGAGGTAAGACTGACTGGTCTGTAGTTCCCTACCTCCTCCCTGCTACCACTCTTGTGAAGCGGGATCACATGAGCCCTTCTCCAGTCTTCTGGGACCTCTGCTGTGCTCAGAGACTCACTGAACAGTTCTGATAATGGCTCTGCTCTCTGCTAGTTCCACCCTTAGCTCCTTTAGTACCCTGGGATGTATGCCATCAGGTCCCATTTCCTTGTCCACTCTGAGCTTATCGAGCACTTGTGGGACCCATTCTTTTGTGAAGGGACTAGTGCTCACCTCCCTCCCCCCTGTGTCCATGGTGCAGAGCTGTGGGCCCTGCCTACCTTCTCTTCAGTAAATACTAGCAGAAGTATCTATTTAGGATAGATGCTTTACATGGTCCTCCTCTCACATGCCCCTTATCCCCTTTGATCTTAGCATACCCCTCTGGACTTTCTCCTTTCACTAATGTATCTATAGAAAGTCTTGTCACCTTCTTTACTGTTCATGCTCGTGTTTCTTGGTTTGGGCCTTTGCCTGCCTTACTGCCTTCCCTGATTCTCTTAGATAAGTTTGGTATGCCTCCCTATCTTCATCCTGCTGCATTCCCTTATATTTCCTGAAGGCCAGCCTTTGGGCTCTGACCTTTTCTGCTACTGTGTTTGAGAACCAAAGTGGTTTCCTTCTTCTTTTGCACTTCCTTTTCTCACTAACACAATGGGATGTTGCTTCAAGTATTACATATTTAATGCTTGCCCACTTTGCCTGTACCCCCTCACCTGTATTTCTTTTTGCCAGGGCAGCTTAACTCTGTTGGTCATCTTATCAAAGTCAGCTCCTCTGAAGTCACATATTTTTGCCTTGGAATGGGATGATTTAGTTCTAGTGGCCAAATTGAACCTTACCATGTGATGGTCACTGGCCCCCAGATGACCTTCTACCTGGAGATCTGTGATCCTTTCCCTATTAGCCAGTACTAGATCTAGGATAGCCCTGTCTCTTGTGGGTTGTTGTACCAGTTGTTTGAGGCCCTCTCCCTGCAAGGAATCCACCCTGTGTCTAGTTCTGGCAGATGTCCCTTCTGGTATTGATCAATCTGTATCTGGCATGTTCATAGGTTCATAGGTTGCTTCAGAGCATAGAAGACATGCGTCCATATAGCTCGCTGGTTTATTAACAATACCCGTGAATACCTTTGCTAATTAAGTAAGAATCCAACCTATTTTTAAAGGTATTCATAGTAGGGCTTGACACTACTTGACTTGGTAGTGTATTCCAAATTCCTGTTATTCTTATGTTAAACCAGTTTCCCCTTTTTTTGGTGTTATATTTATCTTTATACAGTTGGTAGGAATGGGTCCTAGTATCATAAATTTGTTTCTTAATTTTTATATCCAGTTGCTCGTAATTGCTCATCACTGAGTGCTCTATATATTGTGACACATATCCCTGTTAGTCTACGGTACTCCAAGGAATATAGTCCAAGTTTTTCCAATCTCTGTTCATATTCCAGACCCTGAACCTCCTTCATGCCTTTTGTTTGCCCTTCTCTGTACCCTCTCCAGGGCAGCTACATCCTTCTTATAGCCTGGTGCCCAACACTGGGCACAATACTCCCTGAGGGCGCACCAGCAAGGTGTACAGTGGCAGCAACACTGCCTTTTCATGACTTGTGATGTGTTTGCGATACAGTGTTGAATACCGCTTGCCTTCCTTAACCCCTGGATGTACTGTTGTCCAAATTTTAATTCATTGTCTACCATTACTCCTAGGTCCTTTTCATCCTGTACAATCCTTAATTCCTGTTGGCTAGTTTATATTTAAAATGTGAGTTGTTCCTGTCCAAGTGCATAACAACACATTTATCTATATTGAATGATGATCCCTTTTTGTTTGCCCATTCTTCCAGTTCTGTAAGTGCTGACTGCAACATAGTGGCTTCATTTATATTATTGACTGAGTATCCCAGCCGTGTGTCATCCGCAAACTTTGCCAGCCATACTTCATTACTTACATTCATATTAGAAATGTATATATTAAAAAGGAATGGTCCCAACACCGAACCCTGCGGTATTCCACTTGACACCTCAGCCCACTCAGAGCATGCTCCCCTCACACATACCCCTTGCCTCCTATCTCCCAACCAAGTCTCCACCCAAGAAAAGAGTTTTTTCATGTAATCCTATTTCCCTGAGTGCTCCTATCAATTCAACATGCGGCACCTTGTCAAATGCTTTTGCAAAATTGAGGTAAACAACATCCACTGAATTGCCTAGAGCCAAAGCTTTACTGACCCTGCCATAAAATTCCAGAAGGTTTGTCTGGCACGATCTGCCCTTGGTAAACCTGTGTTGCGACCTGTCTGTAATACCTTTAGTATTCAGAAAGTCAAGGATATATTCCTTGATAATAGATTCCAAGATTTTTCCTAAGACCGAAGTCAGGCTAATTGGGCGGTAATTTTCAACTTGTTGTTGAGATCCCTTTTTAAATATTGGTATGACAAGAGCCTGTCTCCAGTCATCGGGCACAACAGATGTATTCAGGGATTTTTGGAAGATATAGGTTACTGGCCCTGCTAATTTTTGTGCCAGTTCCCTAATTACTCTTGGATGTATCCCATCTGGACCTTGTGCTTTGTTAGGGTTTGTATCCTTAAGTCTTTTTAATACATCAAGAGTGTTTAATGTAATGGTGGAGCCCTGTGTCATATTTTGCTGTTTCGTTTGTATTGGCTGGCCTTTATTAAAGCGGATGCAAAATAGACATTCATCGTATCTGCCATTTCCTGATTGTCTGAGGTTACACGTCCATCTGGGTCCTTCAAGGATGTAATACTGCTGTTGGTGCCTTTTGGATCTAATGTATGAATAAAAGGATTTATAGTTGTTTTGTACTTTGCTAATTTGTGTTCATATATTTTTTTTAGGTAGTTTGCTGTTTTTTTTAATACTTTTATATAACTCCCAACATATCTTATTATTACTTTTTGCCCTTAAATATGCTTTATTTTTATGCTTTATCAATTTCCTAACTGAGGGGGTCATCCATAAGGGAAGTGCTTTTTTAAATCCATTGTATTTCCTTTTAGTTGGTACATACCTATGGACCAGTGTACCAACCATAATACTCAACTTACTCCACATTTCTGATACAGATATATTAGCAAATTCTTTTTTGCCAATTCCAGGCTGCCATCTAATTTCTCATTAACCCAAAATGTGCTCTATCGTACATATGGTATTATTGTGCTACCTGTGTTTACCCAAGTCTCCCAAATATTCAAAACTGACCATGGCATGATTGCTTGAGCCCAATGGAGGTAGTGTTATGCAGTCATGGATACTATTGCTCAAATTACTTAACACCAAATCCAATATGTTATCCCCTAGTACTATCAGTTACATGTTGGTCTAGTCCAGACAGTGTAAAAATTTCTAGGTAACTGGTTTCCATAAGGATAAGGCTTCTAGTGTATTCCATTTAATTCCGGTAGTTAAAATCCCTCATTAATATAACATTTTTGTTGCAACCAGCTGTTTAATGAAATCTAATAATATAATATTGTCAGGTTTAACAATGGATGGTGGTCTATACACTAACCCCAAATTGATGGTAGGATCATTGGGTGGTGTGATCTTAATCCATAATATTTCTGAGTTACCCCATCTGTTTGTTTCTATATTCATGGATGTGATACTGTCCAAAACATATACTGCTACCCCATCCTCTGGATGATTTTCTATCCTTTGTATACAATGTATATCCATTAATTTCCTACCCCAGGTATCATTCCAATTCCACCAGGTCTCAGTAATAGCATATATGTATTTGGGAAGTTTGTAATATTAATTTTAATTCATCCATTTTATTAGTTAGACTTCTGGCATTGACTAATAGAAATTTCCAGCGTGTTTGTGTATCTTTGTTTGGGCTATTGGCTTGGGTTTGAGATACCCTCTGAAGGCAGTTTAGATGGATATTTACAATGTGTCTCAATTTTTGGGCCAACACCCTTTACCATGCTTATTTAGTGCAGTCCATCCTGTGCAAACAGGTGGAGTCCATAAAAGCTTGCCATTGATCAATATAGGCATGCCCTTCCTGTAGCACCACCTTTTAACCATCCATTAAGTCACTGGATGTCATTGTTTAACATCTCATTGGCTCTGGGAACAGGTAGTACACCTAAAATTATCAAATCGCATCCTTTATTACTTAAATAGGTACCTACATACTCAAAGTTGCTCTGAATATCTGACATTCCAATTTTCCTACATCGTTTACTCCTATATGCAATATTACAGGTGTAACTGTATTTCCAAGAGACTTGGTATCAGCTGTTTAATGTCCCTAATACCTGCCCTTGGTAATACACTGACAGTAATATATTCATTTAGATTTTACATAATATACTGTCTGTGTTATGATCATTGAATCCCTATATACAACAAATCCTGAGGAGTCTTTTTTGTATTCTGGGTTTGTATTATTTTGCCACCTTCCTGAACTGTACCAAAATGAGTGCAAGTTGTTTGCTGTATCTCAGGGTTCATAGTATCAAGAAGCTGAGTTTCTTACACACCCCCTGTCTGAGAGAAAGCTCCACACCTGGGGCCAATAATTTCGGAGAACCAAAGAGCTGACATATCATGGCCTCTACTTAACCTCCTGGTCTGAGCGCCGGAAGCCACGCTCTCTGGTTCCAAATAATTTGGGAGTGACCAAGGAACTGATCTAAACTTGCCCTACTTATACCTCCTGTCTAAGAGAAAGCCAGGAACACTGGGGCCAATAATTTGGGAGTATACAAAGAGAGACAAAGTCCAACACTCTGGTGATAATAATTTGGGAGTAACCAAAGAGCTGATGTAACCTGGCCCTACTTACACCTCCTGTCTGAGAGAAAGCCAGAAACTCAGGGGCCAATAATTTGGGAGTAACCAAAGAGCAGATATATACTGCCCTACTTACACCCCAGTCTGAGTGAAAGCCCCGGACTTTGGGGCAATAATTTTTTGAGTAACCAAAGAGCTGATATAATCTGGCCCTACTTATACCTCCTGTCTGGTAGAAAGCTCCCTGCACTCTGTGGCCAAGATGAATAATCCGAAGAGCTGATATAACCTGGCCCAAACATACACCCCCTGTCTGATAGAAAGCCCCGCACTCTGGGGCCACTAATTTGGGAGTAACCAAAGAGCTGTTCTAACCTGGCCCTACTTACACCTCCTGTCTGAGAGAAAGCACCGAACTATGGGGCCAAAAATTTGGGAGTAACCAAAGAGCTGATCTAACCTGGCCCGACTTATACTTCCTGTCTGAGAGAAAGCCACAAACTCTGGGTCCAATAATTTGGGAGTAACCAAAGAGCTGATATAACCTGTCCTACTTACACCCCCTGTCTGAGAGAAAGCCCCACACTCTGGGGTAAATAATTTGGGAGTTACCATAGAGCTGATATAACCTGGCCCTACTTACACCCCCAACCTGAGAGAAAGCCCTGCACTCTGGGGCCAATAATTTGGGAGAAACCAAAGAGCTGATATAACCTGGCCCTACTTATACCTCCTGTCTGAGAGAAAGCCCAACGCACTTGGGCCAATAATTTGGAAGTAACCAATGAGCTGATAAAACCTGGCCCTACTTACACCCCCTGTCTGAGAGAAAGTCCCACACTCTGGGGCCACTAATTTGGGAGCAACCAAAGAGTTGATACAGCCTGGCCTACTTACACTTGCTGTCTGAGAGAAAGCCCAGCACTCTGGGGCCAATAATTTGGAATTAACCAAAGAACTGATATAACCTGGCCCTACTTATACCCCCTGTCTGAGAGAAAGCCCCGCACTCTTGCGCCAAAAATTTGGGAGGAACCAAAGAGCTGATATAACCTGGCCCTACTTACACCCCCTGTCTGAGAGAAAGTTCCACACTCTGAGGCCAATAAATTGGGAGTAACCAAAGAGCGGATTTAACCTGGCTTTAGTTACACCCCCTGTCTGAGATAAAGCACCACACCAGGGTCATCTGGAGAGTAACCAAAGAGCTCATCTCAACCATGCATATAATACACTCCCTGTCTGACAGAAAGTCCCACACTCTGGGGCTAACAATTTGGGAGAAAACTAAAGAGCTGATCTTAATCCGGTTTCACTTTTGCCACCTCTCGTCTGAGAGAAAAGCCACAAACTCTGGGGCCAATAATGTGAGAGTAACCAAAGAGCTGATATAACTTGCCTCTACTTACACCCCATCTGAGAGAAAGACTCCTCACTCTTGGCCAATAATATGAGAGTAACTCAAGAGCCGATACAACCGGCCATACTTTCACAACTCCATCTGGAGCCTAAAGCAACATACTCAGATCATCAGTTCTGGGAGCAACCAAAGTGTTGATATAACCTGGCCTTACTTTCACTCTCCTCCTGTATGAGAGAAAGCCCCGCACTCGGGGGGCAATAATTTGGGAGAAACCATAGAGCTGATCTAACCTGGCCCTACTTACAACTCCTGTCTGAGAGAAAGCAACAAACTCTGGGTCCAATAATTTGGGAGTAATCAAAGAGCTGATATAATCTGGCCCTACTTACCCCTCCTGTCTGAGAGAAAGCCCCACACTCTGGGGCCAGTAATTTGAGAGTAACCATAGAGTTGATCTAACCTGGCTCTACTTACACCCCCTGTTTGAGAGAAAGTCCCACACTCTGGGGCCTATAAATTGGTAGTAACCAAAGAGCTGATTTAACCTGGCCCTACTTACAACCCCTGTCTGAGAGAAAGCCCCGCACTCCGGGACCATTAATTTGGGAGTAACCAAAGAGCTGATCTAACCTGGCCCTACTTACACCCTCTGTCTGAGAGAAAGCACCGCACTCTGGGGCCACTAATTTGTGAGTGACCAAAGTGCTGATCTAACCTGGTGCTTCTTACACCTCCTGCCTGAGAGAAAGCCCCTCAGTCTGGGGCCAAAAATTTGGGAGTATCCAAAGAGCTTATATAACCTGGCACTACTTACACCCCCTTTCTGACAGATAGCCCCACACTCTGAGTCCAATAATGTGGGAGTAACCAAAGAGCTGATCTAACCTGGCTCTACTTACACCCCCTGTCTGAGAGAAAGCCCTTCAATTTGGGGCAATAATTTGGGAGTACCCAAAGTGCTGATATAAACTGGCCCTACTTATGCCTCCTGTCTGAGTGAAAGCCCCGCACTGGCCACTAATTTGGGAGTAACCAAAGAGCTGATATCACCTGGCCCTACTTACACCCTCTGTCTGAGAGAAAGTCCAACACTCTGGGGATAATAAATTGGGAGTAACCAAAGAGCTGATCTAACCAGGCCCTATTTACACCCCCTGTCTGAGAGAAAGTCCCACACTCTGAGGCCAATAATTTGAAGTAACAAAAGAGTTGATCTAACCTGGCCCTACTTACTCCCCCTGTCTGAGAGAAAGCCCCACAATTTGGGCCAATAATAATTTGGAGAAACCAAGAGCTGATCTAACTCAAAGTCCCTTCTATACCCTCCTGTCTGAGAGAAAGCTACAACCTTGGGGCCAATAATTTGGGAGTAACCAAAGAGCTGATATAATCTGGCCCTTATTTTCACCTCCTGTCTGAGAGAGTCTGCACTTTTGGCTAATAATTAGGAGTAACTAAAGAGCTAAAATAACCTGTTCCTACTTACACGCTTCTGTCGGAGACAAAGCCCCACAACTTGCGCCTAATAATTGAGAGAACTCAAAGAGCTGATATAACTGTCGCTTCTACTTACACCTCTGTCTGAGATAAAGTCCCGCATTTAAGGCAAAATTTGGGAGAAACCAAGAACTGATATAACCTTTCACTACTTACCCCCCCTGTCAGAGAGAAAGCTCCACACTCCGAGGCCAATAAAGTGGGAGTAACCAAAGAGCTGATCTAGACCTGGCCCTACTTACATCCCAGTCTGAGAGAAAGTCCCACATGCAGGGCCAATAATTTGGGAGTATCCATAGAGCTAATCTAACCTGGCCCTACTTACACCCCCTGTCTGAGAGAAAGCCCCGCACTATGGGGCCAATAATTTGGGAGTGACCAAAGAGCTGATCTAACCTGGCCCTACTTACACCCCCTGTCTGAGAGAAAGCCCCACACTCTGGGGCCAATAATTTGGGAGTAACCAAAGAGCTGATCTAACCTGGCCCTACTTACGCCCCCAGTCTGAGAGAGAGCCCTGCACTCTAAATAATAAATTGGGTGTAACCAAAGAGCTGATCTAACCTGGCTCTACTTACACCCCCTGTCTGAGAGAAAGCTCCACACCTAAATAATAATTTGAGAGTAACCAAAGAGCTTATATATCATTGCCCTACTTAAGCCTCCTGTCTGAGCGAAAGCCACGCTCTCTGGTTCCAAATAATTTGGCAGTGACCAAGGAACAGATCTAACCTTGCCCTACTTATACCTCCTGTCTAAGAGAAAGCCCTGAACACTGGGGCCAATAATTTGGGAGTATACAAAGAGAGAGAAAGTCCAACACTCTGGTGATAATAATTTGAAGTAACCAAAGAGCTGATCTAACCTGGCCCTACTTACACCCCCTGTCTGAGAGAAAGCCCCACACTTTGGGGCCAATAAATTGGGTGTAACCAAAGAGCTGATCTAAACTGGCTTTACTTACACCCCCTGTCTGAGAGAAAACCCCACACTCTGTGGCCAATAATTTGGGAGTAACCAAAGAGCTGATATAACCTGGCTCTACTTAAACCTCCTGTCTGAGCGAAAGCCCCACTCTCTTGGGTCAATAATTTGGGAGTGACCAAGGAACTGATCTAACCTTGACCCATTTACACCTCCTGTTAAGAGAAAGCCCTGAACACTGGGGCCAATAATTTGGGAGTAAACAAAGAGATGATATAATATGGCCCTACTTACACCCCCTGTCTGAGAGAAAGTCCCACAATCTGGGGCCAATAAATTGGGAGTAACCAAAGAGCTCATCTAAACTGGCCATACCAAACCTCCTATCTGAGAGAAGCAACAAACTCTAAATAATAATTGGGAGTAACGGAAGAGCTGATATAACCTGGCCCACTTTCACTTCCTGCTCTGAGAGAAAGCCACACTCTGGGCCAATAATTTGGGGAGTAACCAAACAGCTGATCTATCCTGGCCGTACTTACACCTCCTGTCTGAGAGAAAACCATGAACTCTGGGGTCAATAATTTATGAGTAACCAAAGAGCTGATATAAGCTGCCCTACTAACACCACCTGTCTGAGAGAAAGCCTTGCACTCTGGTGCCAATAATTTGGGAGTAACCAAAGAGATGATATAACCTGGCCCTACTTAAACCCCCTGTCTGAGAGAAAGCCCTGCACCAGGGCCAATAATTTGAGAGTAACCATAGAGCTGATATAATCTGGCCCTTCTTACACCTCCTGTCTGAGAGAAAGCACCGCACTCTGGGGCCAATAATTTGGGAGCAACCAAAGAGCTGATATAACCTGGCCCAACTTTCACCCTGTCAGAGAGAAAAATAACAGCACTTGGGGGCCAATAATTTGGGAGTAACCAAAGGGCTGATATAATCTGGCCCTACTTACACCTCCTGTCTGCGAGAAAACCCCACACTTTGGGGACAATAATTTGGGAGTAACCAAATAGCTGATATATCCTGGCCCTACTTTGACCTCCTGTCTGAGAGAAAGCCCTGCACTCTGGGGCAAATAATTTGAGAGTAACCAAAGAGCTGATCTATCAAGGCTCTACTTACACCCCCTGTCTGAGAGAAAGCCCCACACTCTGGGGCCAATAATTTGGGAGTAACCAAAGAGCTAATATAACGTGTCCCTACTTACACTAGCTGTCTGAGATAAAGTCCCAAACTCTCTGGGGGTCAATAATTTGGGTGTAACCAAAGAGCTGATATAACCTGGCCTTACTTACACTCCTAGTCACAGAGAAAGAACCACACCCTGGGGCCAATAATTTAGTAGTAGCCAAATAGCTGATCTAACCTGGCCCTTTTTACACCCCATGTCTGAGAGAAAGCCCCGCACTCTGCGGCCAATTATCTGGGAGTGACCAAAGAGCTAATTTAACCTGGCCCTACTTACACCTCCTATCTGAGAGAAAGCCCTGCACACTGGGGCCAATAATTTGGGAGTAACCAAAGAGCTGATCTAATCTGGCCGTACATACACCCCCTGTCTGAGAGAAAGCCCTGAACTCCGGGAATAATGATTTGTGAGTAATCAAAGAGCTGATATAACCTGGCCCTACTTACACCCTCTGTCTGAGAGAAAGCCCCACACTCTGGGGTAAATAATTTGGGAGTAACGAAAGAGCTGATATAACCTGGCCCTATTTTCTCCTCCTGTATGAGAGAAAGCCCAGCACTCTGGGTCCAATAATTTGGGAGTAACTAAAGAGCTGAACTAATTTGGCCCTACTTACACCTCCTGTCAGAGAGAAAGCCACAAACTCTGGGGCAATAATATGGGAGTAACCAAAGAGCTTATATAATCGGGCCCTACTTACCCCTTTGGTCTGAGAGAAAGCCCCACACTCTGGGGCCACTAATTTGGGAGTAACTAAAGAGCTGATATAAACTGTCCCTACTTACACCCCCTGTCTGAGAGAAAGTCCCACACTCATGGCCAATAATTTGGGAGTAACCAAAGAGCTGATCTAACCTGGCCCTACCAACAACCTCTGTCTGAGAGAAAGCCCCGCACTCCAGGACCATTTATTTGGGAGTAACCAAAGAGCTGATCTAACCTGGGCCTACTTACACCCTCTGTCTGAGAGAAAGCCCGGCACTACGGTGCCAATAATTTGGAAGTGACCATAGAGCTGATTTAACCTGGCCCTACTTACACCCCCTATCTGAGAGAAAGCCCCGCACTCTGGGGAGAAAAATTTCGGAATAACCAAAGAATTGATGTAACCTGGCACTACTTACACCCCCTTTCTGACAGATAGCCCCACACTCTGGGGCCAATAATGTGGGAGTAACAAAAGAGCTGATCTAACCTGGCTCTACTTACAACCCCTGTCTGAGAGAAAGCCCCGCACTCCTGGAACAATAATTTGGGAGTAACCAAAGAGCTGATCTAACCTGGCCCTACTTACACCCTCTGTCTGAGAGAAAGCTCCGCATCACGGGGCCAATAATTTGGGAGTGACCACAGAGCTGATCTAACCTGGCCCTTCTTTCACCTCCTGTCTGAGAGAAAGCCCTACAATTTGGGGCCAGTAATTTGGGAGTAACCAAAGTGCTAATATAAACTGGCCCTACTTACACCCCCTGTCTGAGAGAAAGGCCAACACTCAGGGGAGAATAATTTGGGAGTAACCAAAGAGCTGATCTAACCTGGCCCTATTTACACCCCCTGTATGAGAGTAAGTCTCACTCTCTGAGGCCATTAATTTGGGAGTAACCAAAGAGTTGATCTAACCTGGCCCTACTTACACCCCCTGTCTGACAGAAATCCCCACACTCTGGGGCCAATAATTTGGGATTAACCAAAGAGCTTATATAATCTGGCACTACTTTCACCTCCTGTCTGAGAGAAAGCCGCGTCCTGTTGGACCATTAATTTGGGAGTAATCAAAGAGTTGATATCACCTGGCCGTACTTCCACTTCCTGTCTGAGAGAAAGCCCCGCACTAAGGGGCCAATAATTTGGGAGTAACCAAAGAGCTGATCTAACCAGGCCTTACTTACACCTCATGTATGAGAGAAAGCTATGAACTCAGGGGTCAATAATTTAGGAGTAACCAAAGAGCTGATGTAACTTGGCCCAACTTACACCCACTGTCTGAGAGAAAGACTCGCACTCTGGTGCCAAAAATTTGGCAGTAACCATAGTGCTGATATTACCTGTCCCTACTTACACCCCCATCTGAGAGAAAGCCACAAACTCTGGGGCCAATAATTTGGGAGTAACCAAGGAGCTGATATAACCTGCCCAACTTACAACCCCTGTCTGTGAGAAAGCCCCACACTCTGGTGATAATAATTTGGGAGTAACCAAAGAGCTGATATAACCTGCCCTACTTACACCCCCAGTCTATGATAAAGCCTCACACTCTGGGACCAATAATTTGGGAGTAACCAAAGAGCTGATGTAACCTGGCCCTTCTTTCACCTCCTGTCTGAGAGAATGCCCCGCACTCTGGCGCCAATAATTTGGGAGTAACCAAAGAGCTGATATAACCTGGTCCTACTTTCACCTCCTGTCTGAGAGAAAGCCATACACTCTGGGGCCAAAAATTTGGGAGTAACGAAAGAGCTGATGTAACTTAGCCCTTCTTATACCTCCTGTCTGAGAGAAAGCCCCACACTCTGGGGACAAAAATTAGGAAGTAACCAAAGAGCTGATATAACCTGGCCCTACTTACACCCACATCTGAGAGAAAGACCCAAACTCTGAGGCCAATAATGTGGGAGTAACCAAAGAGCTGATATAACTTGGCTCTACTTACACTCCCTGTTTGAGAGAAAGCCTCACACTCTGGGGCCAATAATTTGGGAGTAACCAAAGAGCTGATCAAACCTAGCCCTACTTACACCTCCTGTCTGAGAGAAAGGCCCGCACTCTGGGCCAAAAATTAGGAAGTAACCAAAGAGCTGATATAACCTGGCCCTTCTTACAACCACCGTCTGAGAGAAAGACCCACACTCTGGGGCCTATAATGTGGGTGTTACCAAAGAGCTGATATAACCTGGCTCTACTTACACCTCCTGTCTGAGAGAAAGCCACAAACTCTGGGGCCAATAATTTGGGAGTAACCAAAGAGCTGATATAACCTGTCATACTTACACCCACTGTCTGGGAGAAAGACCCACACTCTGGGGCCAATAATTTCAGAGTAAAAAAGAGCTGATATAACCTGGCCTGACTTACACCCCCCTGTCTGAGAAAAAGCACCACACTCTGGGGCCAATAATTTGGGCGTAACCAAAGAGCTGATCTAATCTGGCCCTACTTATACCCCTTGTCTGAGAGAAAGCCCCGCACTCTGGGCCCAATAATTTGGGAGTAATCAATGAGCTGATATAACCTGGCCCTACTTACACATCCAGTCAGAGCGAAAGCCCCACACTCTGGGGCCAATAATTTGGGAGTGACCATAGAGCTGATCTAACCTGGCCCTACTTACACCTCCTGTCTAAGAGAAAGCCCTGCACTCTGGGGCCATTAATTTGGGAGTAACCAAAGAGCTGATATAACCTGGCCCTACATACACCCCCCTACCTGAGAGAAAGCCCCGCACTCTGGGGCCAATAATTTGGGAGTAACCAAAGAGCTGATACAACCTGGCCCTACTTACACCTCCTCTCTGAGATAAAGCACTGCAATCTGGGGCCAATTATTTGGAAGTAACCAAAGAGCTGATATAACCAGGCTCTATTTACACCCCCTGTCTGAGATAAAGCCCCGCACTCTGGGGCCAATAAATTGGGAGTAACCAAAGAGCTGATATATCCTGGCCCTACTTACACCTCCTGTCTGAGTCAAAGCCCCGCACTCTGGGGCCAATAATTTGGGAGTAACCGAAGAGCTGATATAACCTGGACCTACTTACACCTCCTGTCTGAGAGAAAACCCCACACTCTGGGGCCAATAAGTTGGGAGTAAGCAAAGAGCTGATATAACCAGGCCCGACTTACACCACCGGTCTGAGAGAAAGTCCAATATTCTGGGGCCAATAATTTTGGAGTAACCAAAGAGCTGATCTAACCTGGCCTTACTTACACCCCCTGTCTGGGAGAAAGGCCCGCACTCTGGGGCCAATAATTTGGGAGTAACCAAAGAGCTGATCTGACCTGGCCCTACTTACACCCCCATCTGAGAGAAAGCCCCGCACTCTGGGGCCAATAATTTTGGAGTAACAAAAGAGCCGATATTACCTGGCCCTACTTATACCTCCTGTCAGAGAGTAAGTCCCACGGTCTGTGTGCCAATATTTTAGCAGTAGCAAAAGAGCTAATATAACCTGGCCCTACTTTACACCTCCAGATTGAGAGAAAGTCCCACACTCTGGGGCAAATAATTTAGGAGTATCCAAAGAGCTAATCTATTGTGGTCCTACTTACACCCCCAGTCTGAGAGAAAGTCCCACACTATGGGTTCAAAAATTTAGGAGTAACCAAAGAGCTGATCTAACCTGGCCCTACTTACACCTCCTCTCTGAGAGAAAACCACACACTCTGGGGCCAATAATTAGGGAGTAACCAAAGAGCTGATCTAACCTGGCCCTACTTTCACCCCCTGTCTGAGAGAAAGTTCCACAATCTGGGGCCAATAAATTGGGAGTATCCAAAGAGCTAATCTTACCTTGCCTTACTTATACCCCATGCCTGAGAAAATACCGCAAACTCCGGGGCCAATAATTTGGGACTGACCAAAGAGCTGATCTAACCAGGCCCTACTTACACCCCCAGTCTGAGAGAATGCCCCGCACTCTGGAGCCAATAATTTGGGAGTGACCAATGAGCTGATATAACCTGGCCCTACTTACACCTCCTGTCTGAGAGAAAGCTCCGCACTCTGGGGCCAAAATTTGGGAGAAACCAAAGAGCTGATATAACCTGGCCCTACTTACACCTCCTGTATGAGAGAAAGCCACACACTCTGGGGCCTTTAATTTGGGAGTAACCAAAGAGCTGATATAACCTGGCCTACTTACACCCCCTGTCAGAGAGAAAGTCCAATATTCTCGGGCCAATAATTTGGGAGTAACCAAAGAGCTGATCTAACCTGGCCCTACTTACACCCCCTGTCTGAGAGAAAGTCCCACACTCTGAGGCCAATAATTTGGGAGTAACCAAAGAGTTGATCTAACCTGGCCCGTCTTACACCCCCTGTCTGAGAGAAATCCCCACACTCTCGGGCCAATAATTTGGGAGTAACCAAAGAGCTGATCTAACCTAACCCTACTTAGACCCCCTTTCTGAGAGAAAGCCCCACACTCTGGGGCCAATAAATTGGGTGTAACCAAAGAGCTGAACTAAACTGGCTCTACTTACACCTCCTGTTTGAGAGAAAGCACTGCTCTCTGGGCCAATAATTTAGGAGTAACCAAAGAGCTGATATAACCTGGCTCTACTTTCACCTCCTGTATGAGAGAAAGCCCCGCACTCTGGGACCAATAATTTAGGAGCAACCAAAGAGCTGATCTAACCTGGCCCTACTTTCACACTCTGTCTGAGAGAAAGCCCCACACTCCGGAGCCAATAATTTGGGAGTGACCAAAGAGCTGATCTAACCTGGCCCTACTTACACCCCCTTTCTGAGAGAAAGCCGCGCACTCTGGGGAAAATAATTTGGGAGTAACCAAAGAGCTGATCTAACCTGGTCTTACTTAAACCTCCTGTCTGAGAGAAAGCCCCGCACTCTGGAGCCAAAAATTTGGGAGAAACCGAAGACCTGATATAACTTGGCACTACTTACACCTCCTCTCTGACAGATAGCCCCACACTCTGGGGCCAATAATGTGGGAGCAACCGTAGCACTGATCTAACCTGGCTCTACTTACACCCCCTGTCTGAGAAAAAGCCCTACAATCTGGGGCCAAAAATTTGGGAGTAACCAAAGTGCTGATATAACCTGGCCCTACTTACACCTCCTGTCTGGGTGAAAGCCCCGCACTCTGGGGCCAATAATTTGGGAGTAACCAAAGAGCTGATATAACTTGGCCCTACTTACACCACCTGACTGATAGAAAGTACAACACTCTGAGGATAATAATTTGGGAGTAACCAAAGAGCTGATCTATCCTGGCCCTATTTATACCACTTGTATGAGAGAAAGTCCCACACTCTGAGGCCAATAATTTGGGAGTAACCAAAGAGCTGATATAATCTGGCCCTACTTTCACCTCCTGTCTGAGAGAAAGTCCCGCACTAAGGGGCCAATAATTTGGGAGTAACCAAAGAGCTAAAATAACCTGGCCCTACTTACACGCCCTGTCTGAGAGAAAGTCCCACAGTCTGGGGCCAATAATTTGAGAATAACCAAAGAGCTGATATAACCTGGCCCTACTTACACCTCCTGTCTGAGAGAATGCCCTGAACTCTGGGGCCAATAATTTGGGAGTAACCAAAGAGCTGATATAACCTGGCCCTACTTACACCTCCTGTCTGAGAGAAAGCCACGCACTCCGTTGCCAATAATTTGGGAGTAACCAAAGGGCTTATATAATCTGGCCCTACTTACTCCTCCTGTCTGCGAGAAAGCCCCACACTCTGGGGACAATAATTTGGGAGTAACCAAAGAGCTGATATATTCTGGCCCTACTTTCACCTCCTGTCGGAGAGAAAGCCCTGCACTCTGGGGCCAATAATTTGAGAGTAACCAAAGAGCTGATCTAACAAGGCTCTACTTACACCCCCTGTCTGAGAGAAAGCCCCACACTTTGGGTCCAATAATTTGGGAGTAACCAAAGAGATAATATAACCTGACCCTACTTACACCAGCTAACTGAGATAAAGTCCCACACTCTGGGGCCAATAATTTGGGTGTAACCAAAGAGCCGATCTTACCTGGCCCTACTTACACCCCCTCCCTGAGTGAAAGTCCCACACTATAGGGCCAATAATTTGGGAGTAACCAATGAGCTGATCTAACCTGTCCATACTTACACTTCCTGTCTGAGAGAAAGCCACGAATTCTGGGGCCAATAATTAGGGAGTAATCAAAGTGCTGATATAAAGTGCCCTTCTTACACCCCCTGACTGAGAGAAAGCCCCACACTCTGGGGCCAATAATTTGGGAGTAACCAAAGAGCTGATATAACCTGTCCCTACTTACACCTCCTGTCTGAGAGAAAGCCTTGCACACTGGGGCCAATTATTTGAGAGTGACCAAAGAGCTGATCTAACCTGGCCCTACTTACACCTCCTGTCTGAGAGAAAGCCTTGCACACTGGGGCCAATAATTTGGGAGTAACCAAAGAGCTGATCTAATCTGGCCGTACATACACCCCTGTCTGAGAGAAAGCCCCGCACTCCAGAACCAATGATTTGTGAGTAATCAAAGAGATGATATAACCTGGCCCTACTTACACCCTCTGTCTGAGAGAAAGCCCCACACTCTGGGACAAATAATTTGGGAGTAACCAAAGAGCTGATGTAACCTGGTCCTACTTTCACCTCCTGTCTCAGAGAAAGCCCCGCACTATGGCACAATAATTTGGGAGAAAACAAAGAGCTGATATAACCTGGAACTATTTTCACCTCCTGTATGAGTGAAAGCCCAGCACCCTGGGTCCAATAATTTGGGAGTAACTAAAGAGCTGATTTAATCTGGCCCTACTTACACCTCCTGTCTGAGAGAAAGCCATGAACTCTGGGGCAATAATTTGGGAGTAACCAAAGAACTGATATAATCTGGCCCTACTTACCCCTCCTATCTGAGAGAAAGCCCCACACTCTGGGGCCAGTAATTTGGGAGTAACCAAAGTGCTGATATAACCTGTCCCTACTTACACCCCCTGTCTGAGAGAAAGCCCCGTCCTGTTGGGCCATTAATTTGGGAGTAATCAAAGAGTTGATATCACCTGGCCATACTTTCACTTCCTGTCTGAGAGAAAGCCCCGCACTAAGGGGCCAATAATTTGGGAGTAACCAAAGAGCTGATCTAACCAGGCCTTACTTACACCTCCTGTATGTGAGAAAGCTACGAACTCAGGGGGCCAATAATTTGGGAGTAACCAAAGAGCTGATGTAACTTGGCCCAACTTACACCCACTGTCTGAGAGAAAGCCTCGCACTCTGGTGCCAAAAATTTGGCAGTAACCATAGTGCTGATATTACCTGTCCCTACTTACACCCCCTGTCTGAGAGAAATCCAAGAACTCTGGGGCCAATAATTTGGGAGTAACCAAGGAGCTGATATAACCTGCCTTACTTACACCCCCTGTCTGAGAGAAGGCCCCGCACTCTGGGGATAATAATTTGGGAGTAACCAAAGAGCTGATATAACCTGCCCTACTCACACGCCCAGTCTATGAGAAAGCCCCGCACTCTGGGACCAATAATTTGGGAGTAACCAAAGAGCTGATGTAACCTGGCCCTTCTTTCACCTCCTGTCTGAGAGAATGCCCCGCACTCTGGCGCCAATAATTTGGGAGTAACCAAAGTGCTGATATAACCTGGCCCTACATTCACCTCCTGTCTGAGAGAAAGCCATACACTCTGGGGCCAAAAATTTGGGAGTAACCAAAGAGCTGATGTAACTTAGCGCTTCTTATTCCTCCTGTCTGAGAGAAAGCCCCTTACTCTGGGGACAAAAATTAGGAATTAACCAAAGAGCTGATATAACCTGGCCCTACTTACACCCAAATCTGAGAGAAAGACCCAAACTCTGAGGCCAATAATGTGGGAGTAACCAAAGAGCTGATATAACTTGGCTCTACTTACACCCCCTGTTTGAGAGAAAGCCTCACACTCTGGGGCCAATAATTTTGGAGTAACTAAAGAGCTGATCAAACCTAGCCCTACTTACACCTCCTGTCTGAGAGAAAGCCCCGCACTCTGGGCCAAAAATTAGGAAGTAACCAAAGAGCTGATATAACCTGGCCCTTCTTACAACCACCGTCTGAGAGAAAGACCCACACTCTGGGGCCAGTAATGTGGGAGTTACCAAAGAGCTGATATAACCTGGCTCTACTTACACCTCCTGTCTGAGAGAAAGCCATAAACTCTGTGGCCAATAATTTGGGAGTAACCAAAGAGCTAATGTAACCTGTCATACTTACATCCCCTGTCTGAGAGAAAGACCCACACTCTGGGGCCAATAATTTCAGAGTAACCAAAGAGCAGATATAACCTGGCCTGACTTACACCCCCCTGTCTGAGAAAAAGCACCACACTCTGGGGCCAATAATTTGGGCGTAACCAAAGAGTTGATCTAATCTGGCCCTACTTATACTCCTTGTCTGAGAGAAAGCCCCACACTCTGGGGCCAATTATTTGGGAGTGACCAAAGAGCTGACATAACCTGGCCCTACTTACACCCCCTACCTGAGAGAAAGCCCCGCACTCTGGGGCCAATAATTTGGGAGATATCAATGAGCTGATATAACCTGGCCCTACTTACACATCCGGTCAGAGCGAAATCCCTACACTCTGGGGCCAATAATTTGGGAGTGACCATAGAGCTGATCTAACCTGGCCCTACTTACACCTCCTGTCTAAGAGAAAGCCCTGCACTCTGGGGCCAATAATTTGGGAGTAACCAAAGAGCTGATATAACCAGGCTCTATTTACACCCCCTGTCTGAGATAAAGCCCCGCACTCTGGGGCCAATAATTTGGGAGTAACCAAAGAGCTGATATAACCTGGCCCTACTTACACCTCCTGTCTGAGTCAAAGCCCCGCACTCTGGGGCAAATAATTTGGAAGTAACCAAAGAGCTGATAAAACCTGGCCCAACTTACACCTCCTGTCTGAGAGAAAGCCCCGCACTACGGGGCCAATAATTTGGGAGTGACCAAAGAGCTGATCTAACCTGGCCATACTTACACGCCCTGTCTGAGAGAAAGCCCTGCACTCTGAGGCCAATAATTTGGGAGTGACCAAAGGGCTGATATAACCAGGCCCTACTTACACCTCCTGCGTGAGAGAAAGCCCCGCACTCTGGGGCCAAAAATTTGGGAGATACCAAAGAGCTGATAGAACCTGGACCTACTTACACCTCCTGTCTGAGAGAAAATCCCACACTCTGGGGCCAATAAGTTGGGATAAAGCAAAGAGCTGATATAACCTGGCCCGACTTACACCACCGGTCTGAGAGAAAGTCCAATATTCTGGGGCCAATAATTTGGGAGTAACCAAAGAGCTGATCTAACCTGGCCTTACTAACACCCCCTGTCTGGGAGAAAGCCCCGCACTCTGGGGCCAATAATTTGGGAGTAACCAAAGAGCTGATCTGACCTGGCCCTACTTACACCCCCATCTGAGAGAAAGCCCTGCACTCTGGGGCCAATAATTTTGGAGTAACAAAAGAGCCGATATTACCTGGCCCTTCTTATACCTCCTGTCAGAGAGAAAGTCCCACGGTCTGTGTGCCAATATTTTAGCAGTAGCAAAAGAGCTAATATAACCTGGCCCTACTTACACCTCCAGATTGAGAGAAAGTCCCACACTCTGTGGCCAATAATTTGGGAGTAACCAAAGAGCTGACATAACCTGGTCCTACTTACATCTACTGTTTGAGAGAAAGTCCCACACTCTGCGGCCAATAATTTGGGAGTAACCAAAGAGCTGATCTAACCTGGCTCTACTTACACCCCCTGTTTGAGAGAAAGTCCCACACTCTGGGGCAAATAATTTGAGAGTATCCAAAGAGCTAATCTATTGTGGTCCTACTTACACCCCCAGTCTGAGAGAAAGTCCCACACTATGGGTTCAAAAATTTAGGAGTAACCAAAGAGCTGATCTAACCTGGCCCTACTTACACCCCCTGTCTGAGAGAAAGTTCCACACTCTGGGGCCAATAAATTGGGAGTATCCAAAGAGCTAATCTTACCTTGCCTTACTTATACCCCCTGCCTTAGAAAATACCGCAAACTTTGGGGCCAATAATTTGGGAATGACCAAAGAGCTGATCTAACCAGGCCCTGCTTACACCCCCAGTCTGAGAGAATGCCCCGCACTCTGGGGCCAATAATTTGGGAGTGACCAATGAGCTGATATAACCTGGCCCTACTTACACCTCCTGTCTGAGAGAAAGCTCCGCACTCTGGGGCCAAAATTTGGGAGAAACCAAAGAGCTGATATAACCTGTCCCTACTTACACCTCCTGTATGAGAGAAAGCCACACACTCTGGTGCCAATAATTTGGGAGTAACCAAAGAGCTGATATAACCTGGCCTACTTACACCCGCTGTCTGAGAGAAAGTCCAATATTCTGGGGCCAATAATTTGGGAGTAACCAAAGAGCTGATCTAACCTGGCCCTACTTACACCCCTGTCTGAGAGAAAGTCCCACACTCTGAGGCCAATAATTTGGGAGTAACCAAAGAGTTGATCTAACCTGGCCCGTCTTACACCCCCTGTCTGAGAGAAATCCCCGCACTCTCGGGCCAATAATTTGGGAGTAACCAAAGAGCTGATCTAACCTAGCCCTACTTAGACCCCCTTTCTGAGAGAAAGCCCCACACTCTGGGGCCAATAAATTGGGTGTAAACAAAGAGCTGAACTAAACTGGCTCTACTTACACCTCCTGTCAGAGAGAAAGCCCCACACTCTGTGGCCAATAATTTGGGAGTAACCAAAGAGCTGATATAACCTGGCTCTACTTAAACCTCATGTCTGGGCGAAAGCCCCGCTCTCTGGGGCCAATAATTTGGGAGTAACCAAGGAACTGATCTAACCTTGCCTTATTTACACCTCATGTCTAAGAGAAAGCCCTGAACTCTGGTGCCAATATTTTGAGATTAAACAAAGAGAGAGAAGTCCAACATTATAATAATTTGGGAGTAACCAAAGAGCTGACGTAACCTGGCCATACTTTCACCTCCTGTCTGAGAGAAAGCACTGTACTCTGGGCCAATAATTTGGGAGTAACCAAAGAGCTGATATAACCTGGCCCTACTTTCACCTCCTGTATGAGAGAAAGCCCCGCACTCTGGGACCAATAATTTGGGAGTAGCCAAAGAGCTGATCTAACCTGGCCCTACTTTCACACTCTGTCTGAGAGAAAGCCCCACACTCCGGGGCCAATAATTTGGGAGTGACCAAAGAGCTGATCTAACCTGGCCCTACTTACACCCCCTTTCTGAGAGAAAGCCACGCACTCTGGGGAAAATAATTTGGGAGTAACCAAAGAGCTGATCTAACCTGGTCTTACTTAAACCTCCTGTCTGAGAGAAAGCCCCGCACTCTGGGGCCAAAAATTTGGGAGAAACCAAAGAGCTGATATAACTTGGCACTACGAACACATCCTTTCTGACAGATAGCCTCACACTCTGGGGCCAATAATGTGGGAGTAACCGTAGCGCTGATCTAACCTGGCTCTACTTACACCCCCTGTCCGAGAGAAAGCCCTACAATCTGGGGCCAATAATTTGGGAGTAACCAAAATGCTGATATAACCTGGCCCTACTTACACTTCCTGTCTCGGTGAAAGCCCCGCACTCTGGGGCCAATAATTTGGGAGTAACCAAAGAGCTGATATAACTTGGCCCTACTTACACCACCTGAGTGATAGAAAGTCCAACACTCTGAGGATAATAATTTGGGAGTAACCAAAGAGCTGATCTATCCTGGCCTTATTTATACCACTTGTATGAGAGAAAGTCCCGCACTCTGAGGCCAATAATTTAGGAGTAACCAAAGATCTGATATAATCTGGCCCTACTTTCACCTCCTGTCTGAGAGAAAGCCCCTCACTATGGGGCTAATAATTTGGGAGTAACCAAAGAGCTAAAATAACCTGGCCCTACTTACACGCCCTGTCTGAGAGAAAGTCCCACAGTCTGGAGCCTATAATTTGAGAGTAACCAAAGAGTTGATCTAACCTGGCCCTACTTACACCTCCTGTCTGAGAGAAAGCCACGAAGTCTGGGGCCAATAATTAGGGAGTAATCAAAGAGCTGATATAAAGTGCCCTACTTACACCCCCTGACTGAGAGAAAGCCCCACACACTGGGGCCAATAATTTGGGAGTAACCAAAGAGCAGATATAACCTGTCCCTATTTACACTCCCTGTCTCAGAGAAAGACCCACACCCTGGGGCCAATAATTTAGTAGTAATCAAATAGCTGTTCTAACCTGGCCCTACTTTCACCCCCTGTCTGAGAGAAAGCCCAGCACTCTGGGGCCAATTATTTCGGAGTGACCAAAGAGCTGATCTAACCTGGTCCTACTTACACCTCCTGTCTGAGAGAAAGCCCTGCACACTGGGGCCAATAATTTGGGAGTAACCAAAGAGCTGATCTAATCTGGCCGTACATACACCCCCTGTCTGAGAGAAAGCCCCGCACTCCAGGACCAATGATTTGTGAGTAATCAAAGAGCTGATATAACCTGGCCCTACTTACACCCTCTGTCTGAGAGAATGCCACACACTCTGGGGCAAATAATTTGGGAGTAACCAAAGAGTTGATGTAACCTGGTCCTACTTTCACCTCCTGTCTGAGAGAAAGCCCCGCACTATGGCCCAATAATTTGGGAGAAACAAAGAGTTGATATAACCTGGAACTATTTTCACCTCCTGTATGAGAGAAAGCCCTGCACTCTGGGTCCAATAATTTGGGAGTAACTAAAGAGCTGATTTAATCTGGCCCTACTTACACCCCCTGTCTGAGAGAAAGTCCCACACTCTGGGGCCAATAATTTGGGAGTAACCAAGGAGCTGATATAACCTGCCTTACTTACACCCCCTGTCTGAGAGAAAGCCGCGCACTCTGGGGATAATAATTTGGGAGTAACCAAAGAGCTGATATAACCTGCCCTACTCACACCCCCAGTCTATGAGAAAGCCCCGCACTCTGGGACCAATAATTTGGGAGTAACCAAAGAGCTGATGTAACCTGGCCCCACTTACACCTCTTGTCTGAGAGGAAGCCCCGCACTCTGGGGCCAATAATTTGGGAGTAACCAAAGAGCTCATCTAACCAGGCACTACTTACCCCCCCTGTCTGAGAGAAAGCCCCACACTCTGGGGCCAATAATTTAGGAGTAACCAAAGAGCTGATCTAACCTGGCCCTACTTACACCTCCTGTCTGAGAGAAAGCCACGAACTCTGGAGCCAATAATTTGGGACTAACCAAAGAGCTGATATAACCTGCCCTACTTACACCCCCTATCTGAGAGAAAGACCAGCACTCTGGGGCCAATAATTTGGGAGTAACCAAAGAGCTGATATAACCGGCCCTACTTACAACCCCATCTGAGAGAATGCAACACACTGTGGGGCCAATAATTTGGGAGTAACCAAAGAGCTGATGTAACCTGGCCCTACTTTCACCTCCGGTCTGAGAGAAAGCCCCGCACTCCGGGCCAATAATTTGGGAGTAACCAAAGAGCTGATCTAACCTGGCCCTACTTACAACCCCTGTCTGAGAGAAAGCCCCACACTCCGGGACCAATAATTTGGGAGTAACCAAAGAGGTGATCTAACCTGGCCCTACTTACACCCTCTGTCTGAGAGAAAGACCTGCACTCCGGGGCTAATAATTTTGGAGTGACCAAAGAGCTGATCTAACCTGACCCTACTTACACCCCCATTCTGAGAGAAAGCCCCGCACTCTGGGGCCATTAATTTGGGAGTAATCAAAGAGCCTTAAACAGGGGATGGCTGTCTACATACAAGAAAGGTGGGGTTTAAACTTGTAAGGGGGGAAGGGATAAGGGAGGGGTTGGACTAGAAGCCCTCCTCCAGAAGAGGGTGGTAACCTTCAAGCCGGGGAGGGGAAACAGACTGGAGGTGGAGGTTTCTGGAGGAGCGGGGAGGATGGAAGACATGGAATCTGGGTGGGGTCCGACAAATAGGATCAGGGATAAGGGGTGGGAGTTAGTGTTAGTAAATGCCAGGAGCTTGGAAACAAGTTGCCAGAGTTCCAGGCCATGCTGTTCGAGGGGGTGGTGGATGTGGCGGCAGTCACGGAAACATGGGCCAAGAAAAACCATGACTGGGACCTAAATGTACAGGGTACACTATGCTTAGGAAGGATTGAAAGGAGGCAGAGGGGTGGAGTGGCTATGTTCATTAGAGATGATAGAAATTGCAGAAGAGGCAGAGGGAAACGGGAGGCCTTATGGGTCACCTTTACGATCCCCAGCAGGAGAGCAAGGTCAAGCTGGGAGTAGCATATAGGCCCCTGGGATGAGTGATGTTCTAGAGGATGGTTTGCTGGACAACATCATTGCCCAGTGTGGTCCAAATGGGGAAGGAGTGGTGTTGATGGGGACCTAATATGCCAGGTACAAACTGGGAACCATGTCCTCTAAGGTGGCCAAGGAGCAGAGGCTGCTGGATGGCTTCAGGATGTGTTCTTAACACAGCATGTGATGGAGCCCACAAGGGAGGGGCATGTCCTGGATGTGGTTCTGGCAGATGGGGATCTGGTAAGGACATGGTTGTACAGGACCCCTGACTGGGAGTGACCACAATACTGTCTGGTTTCAAATAAGCATTGGGGAGTGGGGTGAGATCTTGACACTGGCAGTGGACTTCAGGGGGCAGACTTTATGGGCATGGGAAATATTCTCAAGGATCACTTGAAGGATTACCTCAACGACAAGTGTGGAAAGGAGATGGGAGGTATAAAATGGGGACTTCATGAGGCAGTCAGGATCTGCTGCTAAGTTGAAAGTGTGAAGGGAGCAAGGTCACATAAACCATACTGGTGGTCCAGTGAGGTACAGGTAGCAGTCAGAGAAAAGAAGGCAGCTTACAAAAAATATAAAACAACAAGAGGGGATAGGGATAAGGAAATGTACCAGCTTGCATCTAGAAAAGTCACCCGTATGGTGAGGCAAGCAAAGTCCAGTAAAGAGCAGCGGCTGGCACAGGGGATACATGGAGGGAAAAAGGGGTTCTTCCAATACATTGGGGAGTGGAGAAAAACTAAGGGCTATCTCAGCAGATTGAGATCAGAAGGAGGGTGGGTGGAAGAGGCGAGGGACCAGGCAGAGGTATTTAACGAGTACTTTGTATCTTTGTTCACTAGGGAGGAGATGGGATACCTACAAAGCAAGGCACAAAGGGGATAGAAGCGGCAGGGAGTGGGATCAGGGGAGCAACAGAAATGGAGCAAAAGGGAGGGAAAGGTACCCCAGGGGTATCACATCTGGATAAGGATAAAAAGACCAGTAAGGTGGAGGGGACGGATGATGCCATCCCTGCCAAATTGGTGTGGTTAGCCCTCAAGGTCCTAAAGAAAGACAAATCTCCTGGGCTGGATGGCATTCATCTGAGAGTACTATGGGAATTGGTGGACATACTGGCTGCACCCCTGGCGGAGCTTTTCAGCAGGTCACTTGAGACAGGGAGGGTACCTAGGGATTGGCGAGAGGCACATGTGGAACCAATCCATAAAGGGGGGTCGAGGGAAGTACCAGGTAACTATAGACCCATCAGTTTGACCTTGGTGGTGGGAAAATTAATGGAGAGTATACTAAAGGAACGATTGGGGGTTTACTTGGAGGAGGTGGGAGGTCTGGATAGTCGGCAACATGGGTTTGTGCCAGGTAGATCATGTCAAACCAACCTTGTGGAGTTCTATGAATGGGTAACATCAGAACTGGACAGAGTTAAGCCTGTGGATGTATTATTCTTGGACTTCAGCAAGGCGTTTGACTCTGTCCCCCACAATGGGCTGGTGGAGAAACTGATGGGGTTAGGAGTAGGCCCTTTGATGGTCAGATGGATTGAAAACTGGATAACTGGACACACTCAGAGAGTAGTGGTCTCCGGGGAGCTCTCAAACCCTAGAGAGGTTGGTAGTGGGGTACCACAGGGCTCGGTCCTGGGTCCAATCCTGTTTAATGCATACATATTGGACATCAGGGATGGTATAGGGTGTGAAATGAGTCTCTTCACAGATGACTCCAAGATGGGAGCAGTAGTTGAGGGAGAAGAGGGGAGGTTGGCCCTGCAAGGGGACCTGGCCACCCTGGAAAGCTGGGCTCACACATGGAAATTAAATTTCAATATCACCAAGTGCAAGGTGTTGCATCTTGGTCAGGGAAACCCTAAACACAGGTACACCCTGGGAGGGGAGGAGCTGGAAGCCTCAGTGGGGAAAAAGACCTAGGGGTCATGGTGGATACATGTATGAATAACTCTGAGCAGTGCAGGAGAGCAGCTAGCAAGGCAAACAGGATGTTGGGATGCATCGTAAGGGGGATCACCTCTAGGAGCAAGGAAGTGATTCTGCCGCTGTACAATGGACTGGTTAGACCACACCTTGAGTACTGTGTACAGTACTGGAGACCACACTTGAAGAGAGACATACAGATCCTGGAGAGGGTACAGAGGAGGGCAACAAAGATGATACGAGGGCTAGGGATTTGACTTATGAGGACAGACTTGAGGAGCTCTGCCTGTTTTCATTGGAGGAAAGGAGACGGGGGACATGATTGAGGTCTCCAAGTACCTCAAGGGAATAAATAGGGTAAACATGGAGGGGATCTTTAGACTAAAGCAGGAAGGCATCACCAGAGGGCATGGTTTGAAGTTGGAAGGTGGAAGGGTGAGGGGGAAAAGAGGAGGTTTTTCACTGAGAGGGTGGTGGACCCTTGGAATGCACTGCCTGGTGAGCTAGTTCAGAGATCCACAGTGGAGGGTTTTAAGAGAGGGTGGGAAAGACACAGAAAGGGGATGTATCAGATGATGGCCGATCCCGGGGGGGATATGGATGGATGATAGGGGTTTCTGGAGCACAAGGGATGGGAGAGTCTCGGCACCCAACTAAGGATCTAGGTTCGAGAAGACTCGAAAGACCATAAGGCCTAATCTCCTGACAAATAGTATGTTAGCTGATCTAATCTGGTAGTACTTACACCTCCTGTCTGAGAGAATGACCCGCACCCTGGGGCCACAAATTTGGGAGTAACCAAAGAGCTGATATAACCTGGCACTACTTACACCTCCTTTCTGACAGATAGCCCCACACTCTGGGGCCAATAATATGGGAGTAACCATAGCGCTGATCTAACCTGGCTCTACTTACACCCCCTGTCAGAGAGAAAGCCCTACAATCTGGGGCCAATAATGTGGGAGTAACCAAAGTGCTGATATAAAATGGCCCTACTTACACCTCCTGTCTGAGAGAAAGTCCAACACTCTGGGGATAATAATTTGGGAGTAACACAAGAGCTGATCTAACCTGGCCCTATTTACACACCCTGTCTGAGAGAAAGCCCCACACTCTGGTGCCAATAATTTGGGAGTAACCAAAGAGCTGATATAACCTGGCCCTACTTACACCTCCTGTCTGAGAGAAAGCCACGAACTCTGGGGTCAATAATTTGGGAGTAACCAAAGAGCTGATATAACCTGGCCCTACTTAAACGTCCCGTCTGAGCGAAAGCCCTGCTCTCTAGGGCCAAAAATTTGGGAGTGACCAAGGAACTGATCTAACCTTGCCCTACTTACACCTCCTGTCTAAGAGAAAGCCCTAAACTCGGGGGCCAATAATTTGGGAGTAAACAAAGAGAGAGAAAGTCCAGCACTCGGGATAATAATTTGGGAGTAACCAAAGAGCTGATCTAACCTGGCCCTATTTACACCCCATCTGAGAGAAAGTCCCACAGCTATGAGTTATATCAGCACTTTAATTTCTCCCAAATTATTGGTCCCAGATTGAAGTGCTTTCTCTCAGACAGCGGGTGTAGTAGAGCCAGGTTAGATCAGCTCTTGGTTACTCCCACAATATTGGCCTCAGAGTGTGGGGCTATCTGTCGAAAGGAGTTGTGAGTAGTGCCATGTTATATCAGCTCTTTATTTACTCTTAAATTTTTGGCCCCAGAGTGCGGAGCTTTCTCTCAGACAGGAGGTGTAACTAGGACCAGGTTAGATCAGCTCTTTGGTTTCTCCCAAATTTTTGGCCCCAGTGTGCAGCGCTTTCTCTCAGACAGGAGGTGTAAGAAGGGCCAGGTTATATCAGCTCTATGGTTACTTCCAAATTATTGGCACCAGAGTGCGAGGCTTTCTCTCAGACAGGGGGTGTAAGTAGGGCCAAGTTACATCAGCTCTTTGTTTACTCCAAAATTATTGGCCCCAGAGTGTGGGACTTTCTCTCAGACAGGGGGTGTAAGTAGGGCAGGTTATATCTGCTCTTTGGTTACTAACAAATTATTGGCCCCAGAGTTCGTAGCTTTCTCTCAGACAGGAGGTGTAAGATTGGCCAGGTTAGATCAGCTCTTTGGTTACTCCCAAATTGTTGGCCCAGTGGTGCGGGCCTTTCTCTCAGACAGGAAGTGAAAGTAGGGCCAGGTTATATCAGCTCTTTGTTATCTCCAAATTATTGCGTCTAATCAGTACGGGGTTTCTCAGACATGAGGTGAAAGTAGGCCAAATTATGTCAGTTCTTTGGTTACTCCCAAATTATTGGCACCAGAGTTCGTGGCTTTCTCTCACATAGGAGATGTAAGTAGGGCCAGATTAGATCAGCTCTTTGGTTACTCCTAAATTTTTGGTCCCAGAGTGCAGGGCTTTCTCTCATACTGGAGGTGAAAGTAGGGCCAGGTTACCTCAGCTCTTCGGTTAATCCCAAATTTCAGGCCCCAGAGTATGCTGCTTTCTCTCAGATGGGGGGTGTAAGTATGGCAGGTTATATCAGCTCTTTGGTTACTCCCAAATTATTGGCCCCAGAGTGCTCTTTTCTCTCAGATGGGGAGAAGTAGGGTGATTATATCAGCCTTTGGTTACCCCAGATTATTGGCCCCAGAGTTTGTGGCTTCTGACAGGAGGTAAGTAGGGCCAGGTTAGATCAGCTCATGGGTTACTCCTAAATTATTGGCCCCAGAGTGTGGGGCTTTCTTTCAGACAGGGGGTGTTAGTAGTGCCTGCTTAGACGAGCTCTTTGGTTACTCCCAAATTATTGGCCCCAGAGTGCAGGGCTTTCTCTCAGTCAGGGGGTGTAAGTAATGCCAGGTTATACCAGCTCTTAGGTTACTGCCAAATTTTTGGTCCCAGAGTGCAGGGCTTTCTCTCAGACAGGAGGTGTAAGTAGGGCCAGGTTAGATATGCTCTTTGGTTACTCCCAAATTATTGGCCCCAGAGTGCAGGGCTTTCTATCTGACAGGGGGTGTAAGTAGGGCCAGGTTAGATCAGCTCATTGGTCACGCCCAAATTATTTTCCCCGGATTGTGGGGCTTTCTCTCAGACAGAGGGTATAAGTAGGGCCAGATTATATCAGCTCTTAGGTTACTCCCAAATCATTTGTCCCAGAGTGCAGGGCTTTCACTCAGACAGGGGGTGTAAGTAGGGCCAGATTAGATCACCTCTTTGGTTACTCCCAAATTAATGGCCCTGGAGTGTGGGGTTTTCTCACAGACATGGGGTGTAAGTAGGGCTAGGTAATATCAGCTCCTTGGTTACTATCAAATTATTGGCACAAGAGTGCGAGGCTTTCTCTCAGACTGGGGGTGTAAGTAGGGCCAGGTTACATCAGCTCTTTGGTTACTCCCAAATTATTGGCCCCAGTGTGCAGGTCGTTCTCTCAGACAGGAGGTGTTAGTAAGGCTAGGTTATATCTGCGCTATGGTTACTCCCAAATTACTGGCACCAGAGTGTGAGGCTTTCTCTCAGACAGGGGGTGTAAGTAGGGCTAAGTTACATCAGCTCTTTTGTTACTCCCAAATTATTGGCCCCAGTATGTGGTACTTTCTCTCAGACAGGGGGTGTAAGTAGGGCAGGTTATATCTGCTCGTTGGTTACTAACAAATTATTGGCCCCAGAGTTCTTAGCTTTCTCTCAGACAGGAGGTGTAAGAAGGGCCAGGTTAGATCAGCTCTCTGGTTACTCCCAAATTATTGGCCCCATAGTGCGGGGCTTTCTCGCAGTCAGGAAGTGAAAGTAGGGCCTGGTTATATAAGCTCTTTGGTTACTCCCAAATTATTAGTCCAACAGTACGGGGCTTTCTCTCAGACAGGAGGTGAAAGTAGGGCCAGATTATATCAGCTCTTTGGTAACGCCCAATTATTGGCACCAGAATTCTGGGCTTTCTCTCAGATAGGGGGTGTAAGAAGGGCAGGTTATATGAGCTCTTTGGTCACTCCCAAATTATTGGCACCGGAGTGCGGGGCTCTCTCAGACAGTGGGTGAAAGTACTGCCAGGGTATATCAGCTCTTTGGTTACTCCCAAATCATTGGTCCTGGAGTGTGGGGCTTTCTCTCAGACAGGGGGTGGAAGTAGAGCCTGGTTAGATCTGCTCTTTGGTTACTCTCAAAATATTGGCCCCAGATTGCAGTTCTTTCTCTCAGACAGGAGGTGAAAGTAGGGCCAGCTTATATCAGCTATTTGAATACTCCCAAATTATTGGCCCCAGAGTGTGGGGCTCTCTCACAGACAGGAGTTGTAAGTAGGGCCAGATTATTTCAGCTCTTTGGTTACTCCCAAATTATTGGCCCCAGAGTGCGTGGCTTTCTCTCAGACAGGGGGTGTAAGTAGGGACAGGTTAGATCAACTCTTTGGTTACTCTCAAATTATTGGCCCCAGAGGGCTGGGCTTTCTCTTAGACAGGAGGTGAAAGTAGGGCCAGTTTATATCAGCTCATTTGATGCTCCCAAATTATGAGCCCCAGAGTGCGGGGCTTTCTCTCAAACAGGAGGTGTAAGTAGGGCCAGATTATTTCAGCTCTTTGGTTACTCCCAAATTATTGCCCCAAGTGTGCGGTGCTTTCTCTCCGACAGTGTGTGTAAGTAGGCCAGGTTATATCAGCCCTTTGGTTACTCCCAAATTATTGGCACCAGAGTGCGAGGCTTTCTCTCAGACAGGGGGTGTAAGTAGGGCAGGTTATATCAGCACTTTGGTTACACATAAATTATTGGCCCTAGAGTGCGGGGCTTTCTCTCAGACAGGGTGTGTAAGAAGGGCCAGGTTAGATCAGCTCTTTGGTTATTCCCAAATTATTGGCCCCAGAGTGCGGGGATTTCTCTCAGACAGGAGGTGTAAGTAGGGCCAGATTATAACAGCTCTTTGGGTACTCCCAAATTATTGCCCCAAAGTGTGGGGCTATCTCTCAGACAGGGGGTGTAAGTAGGGCAGGATATATCTGCTGTTTGGTTACTCCCAAATTATTGGCCCCAGAGTTTGTGGCTTTCTCTCAGACAGGAGGAGTAAGTAGGGCCAGGTTAAGTCAGCTCTTTGGTTACTCCCAAACTATTGGCCAAAGAGTGTGTGGCTTTATCTCAGACAGGGGGTGTATGTAGCACCAGGTTAGATCAGCTCTTTGGTTACTCCCAAATTATTGACCTCACAGTGTGGGACTTTCTCTCAGACGGGGGTGTAAATAGGGCAGGTTTAGATCAGCTCTTTGGTTACTCCCAAATTATTATCCCCAGAGTGCTAGACTTTCTCTCTCTTTGTTTACTCCCAAATAATTGGCCCCAGAGTTTAGGGCTTTCTCATAGACAGGAGGTGTAAGTAGGGCAAGGTTAGATCAGTTCCTTGGTCACTCCCAAATTATTGGCCCTAGAGAGCGGGCCTTTCGCTCAGACAGGAGGTTTAAGTAGTGCCAGGTAATATCAGCTCTTTGGTTACTCCCAAATTATTGGCCCCAGAGTGAGGGGCTTTCTCTCAGAAAGGGGGTGTAAGTAGAGCCAGGTTAGATCAGCTTTTTGGTTACTCCCACATTATAGGCCCCAGAATGTGGGGCTTTCTATTAGACTGGGGGTGTAAGTAGGGCCAGGTTATATCAGCTCTTTGGTTACTTCCAAATTACTGGCTCCAGATTGTAGGGCTTTCTCTCAGACAGGGGGTGTAAGTTGAGGCAGGGTAGTTCAGCTCTTTGGTTACTCCCAAATTATTGGTCCCGGAGTGCAACGCTTTCTCTCAGAAAGGGGTTGTAAAAAGGGCCAGGTTAGATCAGCTCTTTGGTTACTCCCAAATTATTGGCCCCAGAGTGTGGGACTTTCTCTCAGACAGGGGGTGTAAGTAGGGACAGGTTATATCAGCTCTTTGGTTACTCCCAAATCTTTGGCCCCAGAGTGTGGGGCTTTCTTTCAGACAGGGGGTGTAAGTAGTGCCTACTGAGATGAGCTCTTTGGTTACTCCCAAATAATTGGCCCCAGAGTGCGGGGCTTTCTCTCAGACAGGAGGTGTATGTAGGGCCAGGTTATATCAGCTCTTTGGTTACTCCCAAATTATTGGCCCCAGAGAGTGGGGCTTTCTCTCAAACAGGGGGTGCAAGTAGTGCCAGGTTATACCAGCTCTTTGGTTACTGCCAAATTTTTGGCCCCAGAGTGCGGGGCTTTCTCTGAGACAAAAGGTGTAAGTAGGGCCATGTTAGTTCAGCTCATTGGTCACTCCCAAATTATTTTCCCCGGAGTGCGGGCCTTTCTCTCAGACAGAGGGTGTAAGTAGGGCCAGATTATATCAACTCTTAAGTTACTCCCAAATCATTGGTCCCAGAGTGCAGGGCTTTCACTCAGACTGGGGGTGTAAGTAGGGCCAGATTAGATCACCTCTTAGGGTACTCCCAAATTATTGGCCCCAGAGTGTGGGGCTTTCCTCAGGCAGGGGGTCTAAGTAGGGCTAGGTAATATCAGCTCTTTGGTTACTATCAAATTATTGGCACTAGAGTGCGAGGCTTTCTCTCAGACTGGGGGTGTCAGTAGGTCCAGGTTTCATCAGCTCTTTGGTTACTAGCAAATTATTGGCCCCAGTGTGCAGGGCATTCTCTCAGACAGGAGGTGTATGTAGGGCCAGGTTATATCAGCGCTATGGTTACTCCCAAATTACTGGCACCAGAGTGCGAGGCTTTCTCTCAGACAGGTGGTGTAAGTAGGGCTAAGTTACATCAGCTCTTTGGTTACTACCAAATTATTGGCCCCAGAGTGTGGTACTTTCTCTCAGACAGGGGGTGTAAGTAGGGCAGGTTATATCTTCTTTGGTTACTAACAAATTTTGGCCCCAGAGTTCTTAGCTTTCTCTCAGACAGGAGGTGTAAGAAGGGCTAGGTTAGATCAGCTCTTTGGTTACTCCCAAATTATTGGCCCCATAGTGCAGGGCTTACACTCAGACAGGAAGTGAAAGTAGGGCCAGGTTATATAAGCTCTTTGGTTACTCCCAAATTATTAGTCCAACAGTACGGGGCTTTCTCTCAGACAGGAGGTGAAAGTAGGGCCAGATTATATCAGCTCTTTGGTAACTCCCAAATTATTGGCCCCAGAATGCATGGCTTTCAGATATTGGTGTAAGAAGGGCAGGTTATATGAGCTCTTTGGTTATTCCCAAATTATTGGCCCCAGAGTGCGGGAATTTCTCTCAGACAGGAGGTGTAAGTAGGGCCAGATTATAACAGCTCTTTGGGTACTCCCAAATTATTGCCCCAAAGTGTGGGGCTTTCTCTCAGACAGGGGGTGTAAGTAGGGCAGGATATATCTGCTGTTTGGTTACTCCCAAATTATTGGCCCCAGAGTTTGTGGCTTTCTCTCAGACAGGAGGAGTAAGTAGGGCCAGGTTAAGTCAGCTCTTTGGTTACTCCCAAACTATTGGCCAAAGAGTGTGTGGCTTTATCTCAGACAGGGGGTGTATGTAGCACCAGGTTAGATCAGCTCTTTGGTTACTCCCAAATTATTGACCTCACAGTGTGGGACTTTCTCTCAGACTGGGGTGTAAATAGGGTCAGGTTAGATCAGCTCATTGGTTACTCCCAAATTATTATCCCCAGAGTGCTAGACTTTCTCTCTCTTTGTTTACTCCCAAATAATTGGCCCCAGAGTTTAGGGCTTTCTCATAGACAGGAGGTGTAAGTAGGGCAAGGTTAGATCAGTTCCTTGGTCACTCCCAAATTATTGGCCCTAGAGAGCGGGGCTTTCGCTCAGACAGGAGGTTTAAGTAGTGCCAGGTAATATCAGCTCTTTGGTTACTCCCAAATTATTGGCCCCAGAGTGAGGGGCTTTCTCTCAGAAAGGGGGTGTAAGTAGAGCCAGGTTAGATCAGCTTTTTGGTTACTCCCACATTATAGGCCCCAGAATGTGGGGCTTTCTATTAGACTGGGGGTGTAAGTAGGGCCAGGTTATATCAGCTCTTTGGTTACTTCCAAATTACTGGCTCCAGATTGTAGGGCTTTCTCTCAGACAGGGGGTGTAAGTTGAGGCAGGGTAGTTCAGCTCTTTGGTTACTCCCAAATTATTGGTCCCGGAGTGCAACGCTTTCTCTCAGAAAGGGGTTGTACAAAGGGCCAGGTTATATCAGCTCTTTGGTTACTCCCAAATCTTTGGCCCCAGAGTGTGGGGCTTTCTTTCAGACAGGGGGTGTAAGTAGTGCCTACTTAGATGAGCTCTTTGGTTACTCCCAAATAATTGGCCCCAGAGTGCGGGGCTTTCTCTCAGACAGGAGGTGTATGTAGGGCCAGGTTATATCAGCTCTTTGGTTACTCCCAAATTATTGGCCCCAGAGAGTGGGGCTTTCTCTCAAACAGGGGGTGTAAGTAGTGCCAGGTTATACCAGCTCTTTGGTTACTGCCAAATTTTTGGCCCCAGAGTGCGGGGCTTTCTCTCAGACAGAGGGTGTAAGTAGGGCCAGATTATATCAACTCTTAAGTTACTCCCAAATCATTGGTCCCAGAGTGCAGGGCTTTCACTCAGACTGGGGGTGTAAGTAGGGCCAGATTAGATCACCTCTTAGGGTACTCCCAAATTATTGGCCCCAGAGTGTGGGGCTTTCCCTCAGGCAGTGGGTCTAAGTAGGGCTAGGTAATATCAGCTCTTTGGTTACTATCAAATTATTGGCACTAGAGTGCGAGGCTTTCTCAGACTGGGGTGCTGTAGGTCCAGGTTTCATCAGCTCTTTGGTTACTCCCAAATTATTGGCCCCAGTGTGCAGGGCGTTCTCTCAGACAGGAGGTGTATGTAGGGCCAGGTTATATCAGCTATGGTTACTCCCAAATTACTGGCACCAGAGTGCGAGGCTTTCTCTCAGACAGGTGGTGTAAGTAGGGCTAAGTTACATCAGCTCTTTGGTTACTACCAAATTATTGGCCCCAGAGTGTGGTACTTTCTCTCAGACAGGGGGTGTAAGTAGGGCAGGTTATATCTTCTCTTTGGTTACTAACAAATTTTTGGCCCCAGAGTTCTTAGCTTTCTCTCAGACAGGAGGTGTAAGAAGGGCTAGGTTAGATCAGCTCTTTGGTTACTCCCAAATTATTGGCCCCATAGTGCAGGGCTTTCACTCAGACAGGAAGTGAAAGTAGGGCCAGGTTATATAAGCTCTTTGGTTACTCCCAAATTATTAGTCCAACAGTACGGGGCTTTCCCTCAGACAGGAGGTGAAAGTAGGGCCAGATTATATCAGCTCTTTGGTAACTCCCAAATTATTGGCCCCAGAATGCATGGCTTTCTCAGATATTGGTGTAAGAAGGGCAGGTTATATGAGCTCTTTGGTTACTCCCAAATTATTGGCCCCAGAGTTCGTGGCTTTCACTAAGACAGTAGATGTATGTAGGGCCAGGTTAGATCAGCTCTTTGGCTACTCCCAAATTATTGGCCCCAGAGTGTGGGGCTTTCTCTCTGACAGGGGGTGTAAGTAGGGCCAGGTTAGATCACCTCTTTGTTTACTCCCAAATTATTGTCCTCAGAGTGTGGGACCTTCTCTCAGACAGGTGGTGTAAATAGGGACAAGTTAGATGAGCTCTTTGGTTACTCCCAAATTATTATCCCCAGAGTTTTGGACTTTCTCTCAGATGGGCGGGTAAGTAGGGCCAGGTTATATCAGCACTTTGGTTACTCCCAAATTATTGGCCTCAGAGTGTGGGGCTTTCACTCAGACAGGAGGTGTAAGTAGGGCTAGGTTATATCAGCACTTTAATTTCTCCCAAATTATTGGTCCCAGATTGAAGTGCTTTCTCTCAGACAGCGGGTGTAAGTAGAGCCAGGTTAGATCAGCTCTTTGGTTACTCCCACAATATTGGCCCCAGAGTGTGGGGCTATCTGTCAGAAAGGAGTTGTAAGTAGTGCCATGTTATATCAGCTCTTTATTTACTCTTAAATTTTTGGCCCCAGAGTGCGGAGCTTTCTCTCAGACAGGAGGTGTAACTAGGACCAGGTTAGATCAGCTCTTTGGTTTCTCCCAAATTTTTGGCCCCAGAGTGCAGGGCTTTCTCTCAGACAGGGGGTATATATAGGGCCAGGATAGATCACCTCTATGGTCACTTCCAAATTATTGGCCCCGTAGTGCGGGGCTTTCTCTCAGACAGATGGTGTAAGTAGGGCAAGGTTAGATCAGCTCTTTGGTTACTCCCAAATTTTTGGTCCCGGAGTGCGGTGCTTTCTCTCAGACAGGGGTTGTAATTAGGGCCAGGTTAGATCAGCTCTTTGATTGCTCCCAAATTATTGGCCCCAGAGTTTGTGGCTTTCTTCAGACAGGAAGTGTAAGTAGGGCCAGGTTAGATCAGCTCTTTGGTTACTCCCAAATTACTGGCCCCAGAGTGCTGGGCTTTCTCTCATACAGGAGGTGAAAGTAGGGCCAGGTTACATCAGCTCTTTGGTTACTCCCAAATTATTGACCCCAGAGTGTGTTGCTTTCTCTCAGATGGGGGTGAAAGTAGGGCAGGTTATATCAGCTCTTTGGTTACTCCCAAATTATTGGCCCCAGAGTTCGTGGCTTTCTCTCAGACAGGAAGTGTAAGTAGGGCCAGGTTAGATCAGCTCTTTGATTACTCCCAAATTATTGGCCCCGGAGTGTTTGGCTTTCTCTCAGACAGAGGGGGTAAGTAGTGCCTGGTTAGATGAGCTCTTTGGTTACTCCCAAATTATTGGCCCCAGAGTGTGGGGCTTTCTCTCAGACAGGAGGTGTAAGTAGGGCCAGGTTATAACAGCTCTATGATTACTCCCAAATTATTGGCCAAGATTGTGGGGCTTTCTCACATACAGGGGTTGTAACTAAAGCTAGGTTAAATCAGCTCTTTGGTTACTCCCACATTATTGGCCCCAGAGTGTGGGGCTTTCTCTCAGACAGGGGGTGTAAGTAGTGCCAGGTTATATCAGCTCTTTGGTTACTCCCAAATTTTTGGCCCCAGAGTGCAGGGCTTTCTATCAGACAGGGGGTGTAAGTAAGGCCAGGTTAGGTCAGCTCTTTGGTCACTCCCAAATTATTGGCACCGGAGTGCGGGGCTCTCTCAGACAGAGGGTCTAAGTACTGCCAGGGTATATCAGCTCTTTGGTTACTCCCAAATCATTGGTCCCGGAGTGCGGGGCTTTCTCTCAGACAGAGGGTGTAAGTGGAGCCTGGTTAGATCAGCTCTTTGGTTACTCGCAAAATATTAGCCCCAGATTGCAGGGCTTTCTCTCATACAGGAGGTGAAAGTAGGGCCAGCTTATATCAGCTCTTTGGTTACTCCCAAATTATTGGCCCCAGAGTGTGGTGCTCTCTCGCAGACAGGAGGTGTAAGTAGTGCCAGATTATATCAGCTCTTTGGTTACTCCCAAATTATTGGCCCCAGAGTGCGTGGCTTTCTCTCAGACAGGGGGTGTAAGTAGGGTCAGGTTAGATCAGCTCTTTGGTTACTCTCAAATTATTGGCCCCAGAGGGCTGGACTTTCTCTAAGACAGGAGGTGATAGAAGGGCCAGTTTATATCAGCTCTTTGGTTGCTCCCAAATTATGAGCCCCAGAGTGCGGGGCTTTCTCTCAAACAGGAGGTGTGAGTAGGGCCAGATTATTTCTGCTCTTTGGTTACTCCCAAAGTATTGCCCCAAGAGTGCGGGGCTTTCTCTCCGACAGTGTGTGTAAGTAGGCCAAGTTATATCAGCTCTTTGGATACTCCCAAATTGTTGGCACCAGAGTGCGAGGCTTTCTCTCAGACAGGGGGTGTAAGTAGGGCAGTTTATATCAGCTCTTTGGTTACACATAAATTATTGGCCCCAGAGTGCGGGGCTTTCTCTCAGACAGGGGGTATAAGAAGGGCCAGGTTATATCAGCTCTTTGGTTTCACATAAATTATTGGCCCCAGAGTGCGGGGCTTTCTCTCAGACAGGGGGTATAAGAAGGGCCAGGTTAGATCAGCTCTTTGGTTACTCCCAAATTATTGGCCCCAGACAGCGGGGATTTCTCTCAGACAGGAGGTGTAAGTAGGGCAGGATATATCTGCTCTTTGGTTACTCCCAAATTATTGGCCTCAGAGTTTGTGGCTTTCACTCAGACAGGAGGAGTAAGTAGGGCCAGGTTAGGTCAGCTCTTTGGTTACTTCCAAACTATTGGCCAAAGAGTGTGTGGCTTTCTCTCAGACAGGGGGTGTATGTAGCACCAGGTTAGATCAGCTCTTTGGTTTCTCCCAAATTATTGACCTCATAGTGTGGGACTTTCTCTCAGACGGGGGTGTATGTAGCACCAGGTTAGATCAGCTCTTTGTTTACTCCCAAATTATTGACCTCAGTGTGTGGGACTTTCTCTCAGATGGGGGTGTAAATAGGGCCAGGTTAGATCAACTCTTTAGTTACTCCCAAATTATTATCCCCAGAGTGCTAGACTTTCTCTCTCTTTGTTTACTCCCAAATTATTGGCCCCAGAGTTTAGGGCTTTCTCTTAGACAGGAGGTGTAAGTAGGGCAAGGTTAGATCAGTTCCTTGGTCACTCCCAAATTATTGGCACTAGAGAGTTGGGCTTTCGCTCAGACAGGAGGTTTAAGAAGGGCCAGGTTTTATCAGCTCTTTGGTTACTCCCAAATTATTGGCCCCAGAGTGTGGGACTTTCAGAAAGGGGGTTTAAGTAGTGCCAGGTTATATCAGCTCTTTGGTTACTCCCAAATTATTGGCCCCAGAGTGTGGGGCTTTCTTCAAGACAGGGGGTGTAGGTAGTGCCTGCTTAGATGAGCTCTTTGGTTACTCCCAAATTATTGGCCCAAGAGTGCAGGGCTTTCTCTCAGACAGGAGGTGTAAGTAGGGCCAGGTTATATCAGCTCTTTGGTTACTCCCAAATTATTAACCCCAGAGAGTGGGGCTTTCTCTCAGACAGGGGGTGTAAGTAGTGCCAGGTTACACCAGCTCTTTGGTTTCTCCCAAATTTTTGGCCCCAGAGTGTGGGCCTTTCTCTCAGACAGGAGGTGTAAGTAGGGCCAGGTTAGATCTGCTCTTTGGTTACTCCCAAATTATTTGCCCCAGAGTGCAGGGCTTTCTGTCTGACAGGGGGTATAAGTAGGGCCAGGTTAGATCAGCTCATTGGTCACTCCCAAATTATTTTCCATGGAGTGCGGGGCTTTCTCTCAGACAGAGGGTGTTAGTAGGGTCAGATTATATCAGCTCTTAGGTTACTCCCAAATCATTGGTCCCCGAGT
Source organism: Neoceratodus forsteri (assembly GCA_016271365.2). NCBI lineage: Eukaryota > Metazoa > Chordata > Ceratodontiformes > Ceratodontidae > Neoceratodus > Neoceratodus forsteri. The sequence continues at coordinate 9,263,065 of CM028129.1, forward strand.
GCAGGGCTTTCAGTCAGACAGGGGGTGTAAGTAGGGCCAGATTAGATCACCTCTTTGGTTACTCCCAAATTATTGGCCCCAGAGTGTGGTACTTTCTCTCAGATAGGGGGTGTAAGTAGGGCAGGTTATATCTGCTCTGTGGTTTCTAACAAATTATTGGCCCCAGAGTTCTTAGCTTTCTCTCAGACAGGAGGTGTAGGAAGGGCCAGGTTAGATCAGCTCTTTGGTTACTCCCAAATTATTTTGCCCCATAGTGCGGGGCTTTCTCTCAGACAGGAAGTGAAAGTAGGGCCAGGTTATATAAGCTCTTTGGTTACTCCCAAATTATTAGTCCAACAGTACGGGGCTTTCTCTCAGACAGGAGGTGAAAGTAGTGCCAGATTATATCAGCTCTTTGGTAACTCCCAAATTATTGGCCCAGAGAGCGGGGCATTCTCTCAAATAGGAGGTGAAAGTAGGGCCAGGTTACATCAGCTTTTTGGTTACTCCCAAATTATTGGCCCCAGAGTATGCTGCTTTCTCCTGTACAGGAGGGGTAAGAAGGGCCAGGTTAGCCAGCTCTTGGTTACTCCCAATTATTGGGCCCCAGAGTGTGGGGCTTTCTCAGACAGGGGTGTGAGAAGCCAGGTTAGATCAGCTTTTTGTTTAGATTCCTCAAATTATTGGCCCCAGAGTGCAGGGCTTTCTCAGACCCGGAGGTGGTGAAGTAGGGCCAGGTTATATCAGCTCTTTGCATACTCCAAAGTTACTTGCCCAGAGTGCGGGGCTTTCTCTCAGACAGGAGTTGAAAGTAGGGCCAGGTTACAGCAGCTCTTTGTTTACTCCCAAATTACTGGCCCCAGAGTATTCTGCTTTCTCTCAGATGGGGGGTGTAAGTATGGCAGGTTATATCAGCTCTTTGGTTACTCCCATATTATTGGCCCCAGAGTGTGGGTCTTTCTCCCAGATAGGGGGAGTAAGTAGGGCAGATTATATCAGCTCTTTGGTTACCCCCAGATTATTGGGCCTGGAGATTGTGGCTTTCTCAGACAGGAGCTGCAAGTAGCTGTTAGATCTGCTCTTGGTTACTTCCTAAATTATTGGCCCCAGAGTGTGGGGCTTTTCCAGACAGGTGGGGTAGTGCCTGCTTAGATGAACTGTTTGGTTACTCTCACATTATTGGCCCCAGAGTGTGAGGCTTTCTCTCAGACAGGAGGTGTAAGTAGGGCCAGGTTATATCAGCTCTTTGGTTACTCCCAAATTATTGGCCCCAGAGTGTGGGGCTTTCTCTCAGACAGGGGGTGTACATAAAGCCAGGTTAAATCAGCTCTTTGGTTACTCCCAAATTTTTTGCCCCAGAGTGCGGGGCTTTCTCTCAGACAGGAGGAGTAAGTAGGGCCAGGTTAGATCAGCTCTTTGGTTACACCCAAAGTATTGGCCCCACAGTGCGAGGCTTTCTATCAGACAGTGGTTGTGAGTAGGGCCAGGTTAGTTCAGCTCATTGGTCACTCCCAAATTATTTTCCCCGGAGTGCGCAGCTTTCTCTCAGACAGAGGGTGTAAGAAGGGCCAGGTTATATCAGCTCTTAGCTTATTCCCAACTCATTGGTCCCGGAGTGCAGGGCTTTCTCTCAGACAGGAGGTGTAAGTAGAGCAAGATTAGATCACCTCTTTGGTTACTCCCAAATTATTGGCCCCGGAGTTTGGGGCTTTCTCTCAGACAGGGGTGTAGTAGGGCACGTTGATCAGCTTCTTGTTACTATCAAATTATTGTGTACTGAGCGTGCAGGGCTTTCTCTCAGACTGGGGGTGTAAGTAGGGCCAGGTTACTTCAGCTCTTTGGTTACTCCCAAATTATTGGTCCCAGTGTGCAGGGCTTTTTCTCAGACAGGAGGTGTAAGAAGTGCCAGGTTATATCAGCTCTATGGTTACTCCCAAATTACTAGCACCAGTGTGTGAGGCTTTCTCTCAGACAGGGGGTGTAAGTAGGGCTAAGTTATATCAGCTCTTTGGTTACTCCCAATTTATTTTCCCCAGAGTTTGGGACTTTCTCTCATATAGGGGTTGTAAGTAGTTCAGGTTATATCTGCTCTTTGGTTACTAACAAATTATTGGCCCCAGAGTTCTTAGCTTTCTCTCAGACGGGAGGTGTAAGAAGGGCCAGGTTAGATCAGCTCTTAGGTTACTCCCAAATTGTTGGCCCCATAGTGCGGGGCTTTCTCTCAGACAGGAAGTGAAAGTAGGGTCAGGTTATATAAGCTTTTGGTTACTCCCAAATTATTAGCCCAATAGTATGGGGTCTCAGACAGGAGGTGAAAGTAGGGCTAGATTATATCAGCTCTTTGTTACTTCCTGAAATTATTAGCCCTACTGTACGGGGCTTTCTCAGACAGGAGGTGAAAGTAGCTGATTATATCAGCTCTTTGGTTACTCCTAAATTATTGGCCCTAGAACGTGGGCCTCAGATAGGGGGTGTGTAAGAAGGGGCAGGTTATATCAGCTCCAGTTACTCCCAAAATATTGGCCCCAGAGTCCGTGGCTTTCTCAGACAGGAGTGTGTGTAGGGCCTAGGTTAGACTGGGGCTCTTGGCTACTCCCAAATTATTGGCCCAAGAGTGTGGGGCTTTTACAGGGGGTGTGTAGGGCCTGGTTAGATCAATTTTTGTTTACTCCCAAATTATTGGCCTCAGAGTGTGGGACCTTTCCTCAGACAGAAGGTGCAAATATGACTGTAGGTTATATCAGCTCTTGGTTACTCTTGAATTACTGGCCCTAGAGGTGGGCTTTCACCAGACAGGAGGGGTAAGAAGGGCCAGGTTATATCAGCACTTTGATTACTCCCAAATTATTGGCCCCAGATTGTAGTGCTTTCTCTCAGACAGCGGGTGTAAGTAGAGCCAGGTTAGATCAGCTCTTTGGTTACTCCCACATTATTGTTCCCAGAGTGTGGGGCTATCTGTCAGAAAGGGGTTGTAAGTAGTGGCAGGTTACATCAGCTCTTTATTTACTCCCAAATTGTTGGCCCCAGAGTGTGGGGCTCACTCTCAACAGGAGGTGGAAGTAGGACCAGGATAGATCACCTCTTTGGTTACTCCCAAGTTTTTGGCCCCAGAGTGCAGGGCTATCTCTCAGAAAGGGGGTGTAAGTAGGGCCAGGTTAGATCAGCTGTAAGGTCACTAGCTAAATTTATTGGCCCCAGTAGCGGGCTTTCTCAGACAGAGGGTGTAAGTAGTGCCAGGTTAGATCAGCTCTTTGGTTAATGCCAAATTATTGGTCCCGGAGTGCGGTGCTTTCTCTCAGACATGGGTTGTAAGTAGGCCAGGTTAGATCAGCTCTATTGTTACTCCCAAATTATTGGCCCCACAGTGCGGGGCTTTCTCTCAGACAGGAGGTGAAAGTAGGGCCAGGTTATATCAGCTGTTTGGTTACTCCCAAATTATTGGCCCCCTGATTGTGGGGCTTTCTCTCAGACAGGAGTGGTAAGTAGTAGATTATATTTCAGTTTCTTTGATTACTCCCAAATTATTTCTAGAGTTCGGTGGCTTTCCTGAGGCCAGGAGGTGTAAGTAGGGCCAGGTTAGATCAGCTCTTTGGTTACTCCCAAATTATTGGCCCCAGAGTGCTGGGCTTTCTTTCATACAGGAGGTGAAGGTAGGGCCAGGTTAGATCAGCTCTTTGGTTAATCCCAAATTATTTGCCCCAGAGTGTGTTGCTTTCTCTCAGATGGGGGGAGTAAGTAGAGCCGGTAATATCAGCTCTTTGGTTACTCCCAAATTATTGGCCCCAGAGTGCAGGTCTTTCTCTTAGATAGGGGGTGTAAGTAGGGCAGGTTATATCAGCTCTTTGGTTACTCCCAAATTATTGGCCCCAGAGTGCGGGGCTATCTCTCAGACAGGAGGTGTAAGTAGGACCAGATTATATCAGCTCTTTGTTTACTCCCAAATTATTGGCCCAATAGTTCGTGGCTTTCTCTCAGACAGGAGGTGTAAACAGGGCCAGGTTAGATCAGCTCTTTCGTTACTCCCAAATTATTTGCCCCAGATTGTGTTGCTTTCTCTCAGACAGAGAGTGTGAGTACTGCCAGTTTATATCAGCTCTTTGGTTACTTCCAAATCATTGGTCCCGGTGTGTGGGGCTTTCTCTCAGACAGAGGGTGTGAGTAAGGCCAGGTTAGATCAGCTCTTTGGTTACTCTCAAATTATTGGCCCCAGAGTGTCGGGCTTTCTCTCAGACAGGAGGGGTAAGTAGGGCCAGATTATATCAGCTCTTTGGTTACTCCCAAATTATTGGCCAAGAGTTCGTGGCTTTCTCTCAGACAGGAGGTGTAAGTAGGGCTAGGTTAGATCAGCTCTTTCGTTACTCCCCAATTATTGGTCCCAGACTTCGGGGCTTTCTCTCATACAGGAGGTGAAAGTAGGGCCAGGTTATATCAACTATGCATACTCCATAGTTATTTGCCCAGTGTGCGGGGCTTTCTCTCAGACAGGAGGTGAAAGTAGGGCCAGTCAGCTGCCTTTGGTTATTCTAAATTACTGGCCCTAGAGTATGCTGCTTTTCAGACGGGGTGTAAGTATAGCAGGTTATATCAGCTCTTTAGTTACTCCCAAATTATTGGCCCCAGAGTGTGGGTCTTTCTCTCAGATAGGGGAGTAAGGAGGGCAGATTATATTAGCTCTTTGGTTACCCCCAGATTATTGGCCAAAGAGTTTGTGGCTTTCTCAGACAGAGGTGTGGCAGGGCCAGGTTAGATCTTCTAGCTCTTGGTTACCACAAATTATTGGCCCCAGAGTTTGGTGCTTTCTTTCAGACTGGGGGTGTAAGCAGTGCCTACTTTGATGAGCTCTTTGTTTACTCCCACATTATTGGCCCCAGAGTGTGAGGCTTTCTCTCAGACAGGAGTTCTAAGTAGAGCCAGGTTATATCAGCTCTTTGGTTACTCACAAATTATTGGTCCCAGAGTGTGGGGCTTTCTCTCAGACAGGTGGTGTAACTAAAGCCAGGTTATATCAGCTCTTTGGTTACTTCCACTTTATTGGCCTAGAGTGTGGGGCTTTCTCTCAGACAGGGGTGTAAGTAACAGGGGTTGTTTTAGCTCTTTGGTTACTCCCAAATTTTTGGCCCCAGAGTGCGGAGCTTTCTCTCAGACAGGAGGTGTATGTAGGGCCAGGTTAGATCAGCTCTTTGGTTACTCCCAAATTATTGGCCCCAGAGTATGTTGCTTTCTCTCAGATGGGGGGAGTAAGTAGAGCAGGTAATATCAGCTCTTTGGTTACTCCCAAATTATTGGCCCCAGAGTGCAGGTCTTTCTCTCAGATAGAGGGTGTAAGTAGGGCAGGTTATATCAGCTCTTTGGTTACTCCCAAATTATTGGCCCCAGAGTGCGGGGCTTTCTCTCAGACAGGAGGTGTAAGTAGGACCAGGTTATATCAGCTCTTTGGTTACTCCCAAATTATTGCCCCAGTGTGTGGGGCTTTCTCTCAGATGGGGTGAAGTAGTGCCTGGTTAGATCAACTCTTTGGTCACTCTCAAATTATTGGCCTCTGAGTGCCTTTTCAGACAGAGGTGTGGTGCTGCCAGGTTATATGGGGCTCTTGTTACTCCCAAATCATTGTCCTGAGAGTGTGGGGTCAGACAGGGGTGTGAGTAGGGGCTGTTAGATCTGCTTTTGGTTAGTCTCAAATTATTGGCCCCAGAGTGTCTGGCTTTCTTCAGACAGGAGGGGTAAGTAGGGGCCGATTATATCGTTTTTGTTACTCCCAAATTATTGGCCCAAGAGTTCGTGTGTTTTTCTCTCAGATAGGAGGTGTAAGTAGGGGCCCGGTTAGATCGGCCTTCGTTACTCTCAAATTATTGGTCCCAGATCATGGGGTTTTCTCATACAGGAGGGAGGGCCAGGTTATATCAGCTCTTGTATACTCCTAAGTTATTTGCCCAGAGTGCGGGGCTTTCTCAGACAGGAAAGTAGGCCAGGTTGTCTGTTCTTGGTTGCCCCAAATTACTGGCCCCAGAGTAGCTGCTTTCTCAGACGGGGTGTGTATGTAGGTTATGTCATTTCTTAGTTACTCCTATTATTGGCCCCAGAGGTGTTTTTCCAGATAGGGAGTAAGAGGGTGATTATATCAGCTCTTGTTACCCCTAGATTATTGGCCCACAAGTTTGTGGTTTTTTCTCAGACAGGAGGTGTTGCTAGGCCAGGTTAGACGGCTCTTGTTGCTCATAAATTATTGGCCCCAGAGGTGGGGCTTTCTTTCTGATTGGGGTGGCAGTGCCTGCTTAGATGAGCTCTTTGTTACTCAAGCATATTGGCCCCAGAGTGCTATTTTTCTGCCAGACAGGAGGTAAGTAGGGCCAGGTTTTATCAGCTCTTTGTTACTCAATTTGTTAGTAACTAAAGAGCAGATATAACCTGCCCTACTTACACCCCCTGTCTGAGAGAAAGTCCCACACTCTGGGGGCAATAATTTGGGAGTAACCAAAGAGCTGATGTAACTTGGCCCTACTTACACCCCCTGTCTGAGAGAAAGCCACGAACTCTGGGGCCAATAATTTGGGAGTAACCAAAGAGCTCATATATATCCTGCACTTCTTACACCCCCTAACTGAGAGAAAGCCCGGCATTCTGGGGCCAATAATTTGGGAGTTACCAAAGAGCTCATATAATCTGGCCCTACTTTCACCTCCTGTCTGAGAGAAAGCCCCGTACTATTGGACTAATAATTTGGGAGTAACCAAAGAGCTTATATAACCTGGCCCTTCTTTCACTTCCTGACTGAGAAAGTCCCCACACTCTAGGGCCAATAATTTGGGAGTAAACAAGAGTTGATCTAACCTGGCCCTACTTACACCCCTGTCTGAAAAAGCCCCACACTCTGGGGCCAATAATTTGGGAGTAGCCAAAGAGCTAATCTAACCTGGCCCTACTTACACCCCCTGTCTGAGAGAAAGCCTCACACTCTGGTGCCAGTAATTTGGGAGTAACCATAGCGCTGATATAACCTGGCCCTACTTACACCTCCTGTCTGAGAGAAAGCCCCACACTCTGGGACCAATAAAATGGGAGTAACCAAAGAGCTGATTTAACCTGGCTTTAGTGACTCCCCCGTCTTAGAAAAAGCCCCCATCTGGGGCCTAATAATTTGGGAGTAACCAAAGAGCTGATATAACCTAGCCTACTTACACCTACTGTTTGAGAAAGCCGCACTCTGTGTCAAATAATTTGAGAGTAACCAAAGAGCTCATCTAAGCTGGCACTAATTACACCCACTGTCTGAAAGAAAGCAACACTCTCTGGGGCCAATAATTTAGGAGTACCAAAGAGCTGATCTAACCTGGCCCTACTTACACCTCCTGTCTGAGAGAATGCCACAAACTCTGGGGCCAATAATTTGGGAGTAACCAAAGAGCTTATATAATCTGCCCTTCTTACACCCCTATCTGAGAGAAAGACCGCACTCTATGGCCAATAATTTGGGAGTAACCAAAGAGCTGATATAATCTGCCATACTTACACCCCCATCTGAGAGAAAGCAGCATACTCTGGGGCCAGTAATTTGGGAGTAACCAAAGAGCTGATGTAACCTGGAACTACTTTCACTTCCTGTCTGAGAGAAAGCCCCGCACTCTGGGCCAATAACTTGGGAGTAAGCAATGAGCTGATATAACCTGGCCCTACTTTCGCCTCCTGTATGAGAGAAAGACCCGCACTCTGGGACCAATAATTTGGGAGTAACCAAAGAACTGATCTAACCTGGCCCTACTTACACCTCCTGTCTGAGAGAAAGCCACGAACTCTTGGGCCAATAATTTGGGAGTAACCAAAGAGCTGATATAATCTGGCCCTACTTACCCCTCCTGTCTGAGAGAAAGCCCCACACTCTGGGGACAATAATTTGGGAGTAACCAATCAGCTGATATAACATGGCTCTACTTTCACCTCCAGTCTGAGAGAAAGCCACACACTCCGGGATCAATAATTTGGGAGTAAACAAAGAGCTGATCTAACCTGGCCCTACTTACACCCTCTGTCTGAGAGAAAGCCCGGCTCTCCGGGGCCAATAATATGGGAGTGACCAAAGAGCTGATCTAACCTGGCCAGTACTTACACCTCCTTTCTGAGAGAAAGCCCCGCACTCTGGGGCCAATAATTTGGGAGTAACCAAAGAGCTGATCTAACCTTGTGCTACTTACTCCTCCTGTCTGAGAGAAAGCCCCGCACTCTGTGGCCAAAAATTTGGGAGTAACCAAAAAGTTGATATAACCTGGCACTTCTTACACCTCCGTTCTGACAGATAGCCCCACACACTGTGGCCAATAATGTGGGAGTAACCATTGCACTGATCTAACCTGGCTCTACTAACACCCCCTGTCTGAGAGAAAGCCCTACAATATGGGGCCAATAATTTGGGAGTAAACAAAGTGCTGATGTGACCTGGCCCTACTTACACCTCCAGTCTGAGTCAAAACACCACACTCTGGGGCCAATAATTTAGGAGTAACCAAAGAGCTGATATAACTTGGCCCTACTTACACCCCCTGTCTGAGAGAAAGTCCAACTCTCTGGGGATAATAATTTGAGAGTAACCAAAGAGCCGATCTAACCTGGCCCTATTTACACACCCTCTATGAGAGAAAGTCCCACACTCTGAGGACAATAATTTGGGAGTAATCAAAGAGTTGATCTAACCTGGCCCTTCTTACACCTCCTGTCTGAGAGAAATCCCACACTCTGGTTCCAATAATTTGGGAGTAACCAAAGAGCTGATCTAACCTGGCCCTACTTACACCTCCTGTCTGAGAGAAAGCCACAAACTCAGGGGCCAAGAATTTGGGAGTAATCATTCAGCTTATATAACCTGCCCTTCTTACACCCCTTGTTTGAGAGAAAGGCCCGCACTCCAGGGCCAATAATTTGGGAGTAACCAAAGAGCTGATATAATCTGGCCCTACTTTCTCCTCCTGTCTGAGAGAAAGCCCCTCACTCTGGGGCCAAAAATTTGGGAGTAACCAAAGAGCTAAAATAAAATGGCCCTACTTACACGCCCTGTCTGAGAGAAAGCCCCACATTCTGGGGCCAATAATTTGAGAGTAACCAAAGAGCTGATATAACCTGGCCCTACTTACACCTCCTGTCTGAGAGAATGCCCCGAACTCTGGGGCCAATTATTTGGGAGTAACCAAAGAGCTTATCTAACCTGGCCATACTTACAACACCTGTCTGAGAGAATGCCAGGCACTCTGGGCCCAATAATTTGGGAGTAACCAAAGAGCTGATCTAACCTGGCCCTACTTACACCCCCTGTCTGAGACGAAGCCCTGCACTTCGGGGAAAATAATTTGGGAGTTACCAAAGAGCTGATATAACCTGGCCCTACTTACACCCCCAGTCTGAGAGAAAGCACCACATTCTGGGGCCAGTAATGTGAGGTAACCAAAGAGCTGATCTAACCTGGCTCTACTTACACCCCCTGTCTGAGAGAAAGCCCCACACTCTGGGGCCAATAATTAGGAGTAACCAAAGAGCTGATATAACCTGGCCCTACATAAATCTCCTGTCTGAGCTAAAGCCCCACTTTCTGGGGCCAATAATTTGGAGTGACCAAGGAACTGATCTAACCTTGCCCTACTTACACCTCCTGTCTTAGATAAAGCCCCACACTCTGGGCAAATAATTTGGGAGTAAAAGAAAGAGAAAGTCCAGCACTCTGGGGATAATAATTTGGGAGTAACCAAGAGCTGATCTAACCTGGCCCTATTTACACCCCCATCTGGTGAAAGTCCACACTCTGAGGCCAATAATATGGGAGTACAAAGAGCTGATCTAACCTTGCTACATACACCCCTGTCTGAGAAAGCCCCCTCTGGGGCCAATAGTTTAGGAGTAACCAAGGCTGACCTAACCTGGCCCTACTCTCCTCCTGTCGAGAAAGCCACAAACACTGGGGATAATAATTTGGGAGTAACCAAAGAGCAGATATATATCCTGGCCTACTTACACCTCCTGTCTGAGAGAAAGCCCCGCACTCTGGGGCCAATAATTTGGGAATAACCAAAGAGCTGATTTAACCTGCCCTACTTACACCTCCTGTCTGAGAGAAAGCCTCGCTCTCTGGGGCCAATAATTTGGGAGTAACCAAAGAGCTATTATAAACTGGCCCTACTTACAACCCCTGTCTGAGAGAAAGTCCAAAACTCTGGGAATAATAATTTGGGAGTAACCAAAGAGCTGATCTAACCTGGCCCTATTTACACCCTTGTCTGAGAGAAAGTCCCACACTCTGAGGCCAATAATTTGAGAGTAAACAAAGAGTTGATCTAACCTGGCCCTACTTACACCCCCATCTGAGAGAAAGCCCCACACTCTGGGGAGAATAATTTGGCAGTAGCCAAAGAGCTGATCTAACCTGGCCCTACTTACACCTCCTGTCTGAGAGAAAGCCACGAACTCTGGGGCCAATAATTTGGGAGTAACCAAAGAGCTGATATAACCTGCCCTTCTTACACCCCTATCTGAGGAAAGCCCGCATTCTGGTGCCAATAATTTTGGAGTAACCAAGAGCTGATATAATTTGGCCCTACTTTCACCTCCTGTCTGAGAGAAAGCCCGTACTGTTGGTCCAATAATTTGGGAGTAACCAAAGAGCTGATATAACCTGGACCTTCTTTCACTTCCTGTCTGAGAAAGCCAAGCACCATTAGGTAATAATTTGTTAGTAACCAAAACTGATCTAACCTGCCCTTGTTACACCTCCTGTCTGAGAGAAAGCTACGAACTCTGGGGCCAATAATTTGTTAGTAACTAAAGAGCAGATATAACCTGCCCTACTTACACCCCCTGTCTGAGAGAAAGTCCCACACTCTGGGGCCAATAATTTGGGAGTAACCAAAGAGATGATGTAACTTGGCCCTACTTACACCCCCTGTCTGAGAGAAAGCCATGAACTCTGGGGCCAATAATTTGGGAATAAATAAAGAGCTGATATAACCTGGCCCTACATAAACCTCCTGTCTGAGCTAAAGCCCCACTCTCTGGGGCCAATAATTTGGGAGTTACCAAGACTGATCTAACTTTGCCACTACTTACACCTCCTGTCTTGAAAAGCCCTAAACTCTGGGCCAATAATTTGGGAGTAAAAAAAGAGAGAGAAAGTCCAGCACTCTGGGGATAATAATTTAGGAGTAATAAAAGAGCTGATTTAACCTGGCCCTATTTACACCCCCATCTGAGAGAAAGTCCCACACTCTGATGCCAATAATTTGGGAGTAACCAAAGAGCTGATCTAACCTTGCGCTACGTACACCCCCTGTCTGAGAGAAAGCCCCACACTCTTGGGCCAATAGTTTGGGAGTAACCAAAGAGCTGACCTAACCAGGCCCTACTTACTCCTCCTGTCTGAGAGAAAGCCACAAACACTGGGGATAATAATTTGGGAGTAACCAAAGAGCAGATATATCCTGCCCTACTTACACCTCCTGTCTGAGAGAAAGCCCCGCACTCTGGGGACAATAATTTGGGAATAACCAAAGAGCTGATATAACCTGCCCTACTTACAACCCCTGTCTGAGAGAAAGCCTCGCACTCTGGTGCCAATAATTTGGGAGTAACCAAAGAGCAGACATAACCTGGCCTACTTACTCACCCTGTCTGAGAGAAAGCCCCGCACTCTGGGGCCAATAATTTGGGAGTAACAAAGAGCTGATATAATCTTGCCCTACTTACACCTCCTGTCTGAGAGAAAGCCCCGCACTGTTGGGCCATTAATTTGGGAGCAATCATAGAGCTAATGTAACCTGGCCCTACTTTCACCTGCTGTCTAAGAGAAAGCCTAGCACTCTGGGGCCATTAATTTTGGAGAAACCAAAGAGCTGATCTAACCTGGCCCTACTTACACCCCCTGTCTGAGAGAAAGCCCCGCACTTTGGGGCCAATAATTTGGGAGTAACCAAAGAACTGATATAATCTGGCCCTACTTACACCTCCTGTCTGTGAGAAAGCCCCACACTCTGGGGCCAATAATTTGGGAGTAACCAAAGAGCTGATATATAACCTGGCGGTACTTACACCCTCTGTCTGAGAGAAAGCCCCGGACTCCGGGGCCAATACTTTGGGAGTGAACAAAGAGCTGCTCTAACCTGGCCCTACTTATGCCACCGGTCTGATAGAAAGCCCTGCACTCTGGGGCCAATAATTTGGGAGTAACCAAAGAGCTGATATAACCTGGCAGCTACTTACACCCCCTGTCGGAGTGAAAGCCTCACACTCTGGGGCCACTAATGTGGGAGTAACTAAAGGGCTGATTTAACCTGGCTTTAGTTACACCCCCTGTCTGTGAGAAAGCCCCACAAACTGGGGCCAATAATTTGGGAGTAACCAAAGAACTGATATAACCTGGCCCTACTTACACCTCCTGTCAGAGAGAATGCCCCGTACTCTGGGGCCAATAATTTGGGATTAACCAAAGAGCTCATCTAACCAGGCAATACATACCACCTCTGTCTGAGAGAAAGCCCCACACTCTGGGGCCACTAATTTGGGAGTAAAAAAAGAGCTTATCTAACCTGGCCCTACTTACACCTCCAGTCTGAGAGAAAGCCACAAACTCTGGGGCCAATAATTTTGGAGTAACCAAAGTGCTGATATAACCAGCCCTGCTTACACCCCCTGTCTGAGAGAAAGACCAGCACTCTGGGGCCAATAATTTTGGAGTAACCAAAGATCTGATATAACCTGCCCTACTTACATCCCCCATCTGAGAGAAAGAAACACACTCTGGGGCCAATAATTTGGGAGTAACCAAAGAGCTGATCTAACCTGGCCCTATTTACACCCTCTGTCTGAGAGAAAGCCCCGCACTCTGGGGCTAATAATTTGGGAGTAACCAAAGAGCTGATATAACCTGCCATACTTACACCCCCTGTCTGAGAGAAAGCAGCACACTCCTGGGCCAGAAATTTGGGAGTAACCAAGAGCTGATGTAACCTGGCCGTACTTTCAACTCCTGTCTGAGAGAAAGCCCCACACTTTGGGCCAACAACTTGGGAGTAAGCAAAGAGCTGATATAACCTGGCCCTACTTTCACCTCCTGTATGAGAGAAAGCCCTGCACTCTGGGACAAATAATTTGGGAGTAACCAAAGAGCAGATCTAACCTGGCCCTACTTACACCTCCTGTCTGAGAGAAAGCCACGAACTCTTGGGCCTATAATTTGGGAGTAACCAAAGAGCTGAAATAATCTGGCTCTACTTACCCCTCCTGTCTGAGAGAAAGCCCCACACTCTGGGGCCAATAATTAGGGAGTAACCAAACAGCTGATATAACCTGGCCCTTCTTTCACCTCCAGTCTGAGAAAAGCCCTGCACTCTGGGGCCAAAAATTTGGGAGTAACCAAAGAGCTGATCTAAGCTGGTCCTACTTACACCTCCTGTCTGAGAGAAAGCCCCGCACTCTGGGGTCAAAAATTTGGGAGTAAATAAAGAGCTGATATAACCCAGCACTACTTACACCCCTTTCTGACAGATAGCCCCACACTCCAGGGCCAATAATGTGGTAGTAACCAAAGAGCTGATCTAACCTGGCTCTACTTACACCCCCTGTCTGAGAGAATGCCCTACAATCTGGGGCCAATAATTTGTGAGTAACCAAAGTGCTGATATAACCTGGCCCTACTTACACTTCCTGTCTGAGTGAAAGCCCTGCACTCTGGGGCCAATAATTTGGGTGTATCCAAAGAGCTATTATAAGCTGGCCCTACTTACAACCCCTGTCTGAGAGAAAGTCCAAAACTCTGGGAATAATAATTTGGGAGTAACCAAAGAGCTGATCTAACCTGGCCCTATTTACACCCCTTGTCTGAGAGAAAGTCCCACACTCTGAGGCCAATAATTTGAGAGTAAACAAAGAGTTGATCTAACCTGGCCCTACTTACACCCCTGTCTGAGAGAAAGCCCCACACTCTGGGGAGAATAATTTGGCAGTAGCCAAAGAGCTGATCTAACCTGGCCCTACTTACACCTCCTGTCTGAGAGAAAGCCACGAACTCTGGGGCCAATAATTTGGGAGTAACCAAAGAGCTGATATAATTTGACCCTACTTTCACCTCCTGTCTGAGAGACAGCCCCGTACTGTTGGGCCAATAATTTGGGAGTAACCAAAGAGCTGATATAACCTGGACCTACTTTCACTTCCTGTCTGAGAGAAAGCCCGCACCATTGGGCCAATAATTTGTTAGTAACCAAAGAGCTGATCTAACCTGGCCATTCGAACACCTCCTGTCTGAGAGAAAGCTTCGAACTCTGGGGCCAATAATTTGTTAGTAACTAAAGAGCAGATATAACCTGCCCTACTTACACCCCCTGTCTGAGAGAAAGTCCCACACTCTGGGGGCAATAATTTGGGAGTAACCAAAGAGCTGATGTAACTTGGCCCTACTTACACCCCCTGTCTGAGAGAAAGCCACGAACTCTGGGGCCAATAATTTGGGAGTAACCAAAGAGCTCATATATATCCTGCACTTCTTACACCCCCTAACTGAGAGAAAGCCCGGCATTCTGGGGCCAATAATTTGGGAGTTACCAAAGAGCTCATATAATCTGGCCCTACTTTCACCTCCTGTCTGAGAGAAAGCCCCGTACTATTGGACTAATAATTTGGGAGTAACCAAAGAGCTTATATAACCTGGCCCTTCTTTCACTTCCTGACTGAGAGAAAGTCCCACACTCTGAGGCCAATAATTTGGGAGTAAACAAAGAGTTGATCTAACCTGGCCCTACTTACACCCCCTGTCTGAAAGAAAGCCCCACACTCTGGGGCCAATAATTTGGGAGTAGCCAAAGAGCTAATCTAACCTGGCCCTACTTACACCCCCTGTCTGAGAGAAAGCCTCACACTCTGGTGCCAGTAATTTGGGAGTAACCATAGCGCTGATATAACCTGGCCCTACTTACACCTCCTGTCTGAGAGAAAGCCCCACACTCTGGGACCAATAAAATGGGAGTAACCAAAGAGCTGATTTAACCTGGCTTTAGTGACTCCCCCGTCTTAGAGAAAGCCCCACACTCTGGGGCCAATAATTTGGGAGTAACCAAAGAGCTGATATAACCTAGCCCTACTTACACCTACTGTTTGAGAGAACGCCCCGCACTCTGTGTCAAATAATTTGAGAGTAACCAAAGAGCTCATCTAAGCTGGCACTAATTACACCCACTGTCTGAAAGAAAGCAACACTCTCTGGGGCCAATAATTTAGGAGTACCCAAAGAGCTGATCTAACCTGGCCCTACTTACACCTCCTGTCTGAGAGAATGCCACAAACTCTGGGGCCAATAATTTGGGAGTAACCAAAGAGCTTATATAATCTGCCCTTCTTACACCCCCTATCTGAGAGAAAGACACGCACTCTATGGCCAATAATTTGGGGGTAACCAAAGAGCTGATATAATCTGCCATACTTACACCCCCCATCTGAGAGAAAGCAGCATACTCTGGGGCCAGTAATTTGGGAGTAACCAAAGAGCTGATGTAACCTGGAACTACTTTCACTTCCTGTCTGAGAGAAAGCCCCGCACTCTGGGCCAATAACTTGGGAGTAAGCAATGAGCTGATATAACCTGGCCCTACTTTCGCCTCCTGTATGAGAGAAAGACCCGCACTCTGGGACCAATAATTTGGGAGTAACCAAAGAACTGATCTAACCTGGCCCTACTTACACCTCCTGTCTGAGAGAAAGCCACGAACTCTTGGGCCAATAATTTGGGAGTAACCAAAGAGCTGATATAATCTGGCCCTACTTACCCCTCCTGTCTGAGAGAAAGCCCCACACTCTGGGGACAATAATTTGGGAGTAACCAATCAGCTGATATAACATGGCTCTACTTTCACCTCCAGTCTGAGAGAAAGCCACCACTCTGGGATCAATAATTTGGGAGTAAACAAAGAGCTGATCTAACCTGGCCCTACTTACACCCTCTGTCTGAGAGAAAGCCCGGCTCTCCGGGGCCAATAATATGGGAGTGACCAAAGAGCTGATCTAACCTGGCCGTACTTACACCTCCTTTCTGAGAGAAAGCCCCGCACTCTGGGGCCAATAATTTGGGAGTAACCAAAGAGCTGATCTAACCTTGTGCTACTTACTCCTCCTGTCTGAGAGAAAGCCCCGCACTCTGTGGCCAAAAATTTGGGAGTAACCAAAAAGTTGATATAACCTGGCACTTCTTACACCTCCGTTCTGACAGATAGCCCCACACACTGTGGCCAATAATGTGGGAGTAACCATTGCACTGATCTAACCTGGCTCTACTAACACCCCCTGTCTGAGAGAAAGCCTTACAATATGGGGCCAATAATTTGGGAGTAAACAAAGTGCTGATGTGACCTGGCCTCTACTTACACCTCCAGTCTGAGTCAAAGCACCACACTCTGGGGCCAATAATTTAGGAGTAACCAAAGAGCTGATATAACTTGGCCCTACTTACACCCCCTGTCTGAGAGAAAGTCCAACTCTCTGGGGATAATAATTTGAGAGTAACCAAAGAGCCGATCTAACCTGGCCCTATTTACACACCCTCTATGAGAGAAAGTCCCACACTCTGAGGACAATAATTTGGGAGTAATCAAAGAGTTGATCTAACCTGGCCCTTCTTACACCTCCTGTCTGAGAGAAATCCCCACACTCTGGTTCCAATAATTTGGGAGTAACCAAAGAGCTGATCTAACCTGGCCCTACTTACACCTCCTGTCTGAGAGAAAGCCACAAACTCAGGGGCCAAGAATTTGGGAGTAATCATTCAGCTTATATAACCTGCCCTTCTTACACCCCTTGTTTGAGAGAAAGCCCCGCACTCCAGGGCCAATAATTTGGGAGTAACCAAAGAGCTGATATAATCTGGCCCTACTTTCTCCTCCTGTCTGAGAGAAAGCCCCTCACTCTGGGGCCAAAAATTTGGGAGTAACCAAAGAGCTAAAATAAAATGGCCCTACTTACACGCCCTGTCTGAGAGAAAGCCCCACATTCTGGGGCCAATAATTTGAGAGTAACCAAAGAGCTGATATAACCTGGCCCTACTTACACCTCCTGTCTGAGAGAATGCCCTCAACTCTGGGGCAATTATTTGGGAGTAAACAAAGAGCTTATCTAACCTGGCCATACTTACAACACCTGTCTGAGAGAATGCCAGGCACTCTGGGCCCAATAATTTGGGAGTAACCAAAGAGCTGATCTAACCTGGCCCTACTTACACCCCCTGTCTGAGACGAAGCCCTGCACTTCGGGGAAAATAATTTGGGAGTTACCAAAGAGCTGATATAACCTGGCCCTACTTACACCCCCAGTCTGAGAGAAAGCACCACATTCTGGGGCCAGTAATGTGAGAGTAACCAAAGAGCTGATCTAACCTGGCTCTACTTACACCCCCTGTCTGAGAGAAAGCCCCACACTCTGGGGCCAATAATTTGGGAGTAGCCAAAGAGCTGATATAACCTGGCCCTACATAAATCTCCTGTCTGAGCTAAAGCCCCACTTTCTGGGGCCAATAATTTGGGAGTGACCAAGGAACTGATCTAACCTTGCCCTACTTACACCTCCTGTCTTAGATAAAGCCCCACACTCTGGGCAAATAATTTGGGAGTAAAAAAAGAAAGAGAAAGTCCAGCACTCTGGGGATAATAATTTGGGAGTAACCAAAGAGCTGATCTAACCTGGCCCTATTTACACCCCCATCTGAGTGAAAGTCCCACACTCTGAGGCCAATAATATGGGAGTAACCAAAGAGCTGATCTAACCTTGCGCTACATACACCCCCTGTCTGAGAGAAAGCCCCACACTCTGGGGCCAATAGTTTGGGAGTAACCAAAGAGCTGACCTAACCTGGCCCTACTTACTCCTCCTGTCTGAGAGAAAGCCACAAACACTGGGGATAATAATTTGGGAGTAACCAAAGAGCAGATATATATCCTGGCCTACTTACACCTCCTGTCTGAGAGAAAGCCCCGCACTCTGGGGCCAATAATTTGGGAATAACCGAAGAGCTGATTTAACCTGCCCTACTTCCACCTCCTGTCTGAGAGAAAGCCTCGCTCTCTGGGGCCAATAATTTGGGAGTAACCAAAGAGCTATTATAAACTGGCCCTACTTACAACCCCTGTCTGAGAGAAAGTCCAAAACTCTGGGAATAATAATTTGGGAGTAACCAAAGAGCTGATCTAACCTGGCCCTATTTACACCCCTTGTCTGAGAGAAAGTCCCACACTCTGAGGCCAATAATTTGAGAGTAAACAAAGAGTTGATCTAACCTGGCCCTACTTACACCCCCATCTGAGAGAAAGCCCCACACTCTGGGGAGAATAATTTGGCAGTAGCCAAAGAGCTGATCTAACCTGGCCCTACTTACACCTCCTGTCTGAGAGAAAGCCACGAACTCTGGGGCCAATAATTTGGGAGTAACCAAAGAGCTGATATAACCTGCCCTTCTTACACCCCCTATCTGAGAGAAAGCCCCGCATTCTGGTGCCAATAATTTTGGAGTAACCAAAGAGCTGATATAATTTGGCCCTACTTTCACCTCCTGTCTGAGAGAAAGCCCCGTACTGTTGGTCCAATAATTTGGGAGTAACCAAAGAGCTGATATAACCTGGACCTTCTTTCACTTCCTGTCTGAGAGAAAGCCAAGCACCATTGGGCCAATAATTTGTTAGTAACCAAAGAGCTGATCTAACCTGGCCCTTCGTACACCTCCTGTCTGAGAGAAAGCTACGAACTCTGGGGCCAATAATTTGTTAGTAACTAAAGAGCAGATATAACCTGCCCTACTTACACCCCCTGTCTGAGAGAAAGTCCCACACTCTGGGGCCAATAATTTGGGAGTAACCAAAGAGATGATGTAACTTGGCCCTACTTACACCCCCTGTCTGAGAGAAAGCCATGAACTCTGGGGCCAATAATTTGGGAATAAATAAAGAGCTGATATAACCTGGCCCTACATAAACCTCCTGTCTGAGCTAAAGCCCCACTCTCTGGGGCCAATAATTTGGGAGTTACCAAGGAACTGATCTAACTTTGCCCTACTTACACCTCCTGTCTTAGAGAAAGCCCTAAACTCTGGGCCAATAATTTGGGAGTAAAAAAAGAGAGAGAAAGTCCAGCACTCTGGGGATAATAATTTAGGAGTAATAAAAGAGCTGATTTAACCTGGCCCTATTTACACCCCCATCTGAGAGAAAGTCCCACACTCTGATGCCAATAATTTGGGAGTAACCAAAGAGCTGATCTAACCTTGCGCTACGTACACCCCCTGTCTGAGAGAAAGCCCACACTTTGGGCAATAGTTTGGGAGTAACCAAAGAGCTGACCTAACCAGGCCCTACTTACTCCTCCTGTCTGAGAGAAAGCCACAAACACTGGGGATAATAATTTGGGAGTAACCAAAGAGCAGATATATCCTGCCCTACTTACACCTCCTGTCTGAGAGAAAGCCCCGCACTCTGGGGACAATAATTTGGGAATAACCAAAGAGCTGATATAACCTGCCCACTTACAACCCCTGTCTGAGAGAAAGCCTCGCACTCTGGTGCCAATAATTTGGGAGTAACCAAAGAGCAGACATAACCTGGCCTACTTACTCACCCTGTCTGAGAGAAAGCCCCGCACTCTGGGGCCAATAATTTGGGAGTAACCAAAGAGCTGATATAATCTTGCCCTACTTACACCTCCTGTCTGAGAGAAAGCCCCGCACTGTTGGGCCATTAATTTGGGAGCAATCATAGAGCTAATGTAACCTGGCCCTACTTTCACCTGCTGTCTAAGAGAAAGCCTAGCACTCTGGGGCCATTAATTTTGGAGAAACCAAAGAGCTGATCTAACCTGGCCCTACTTACACCCCCTGTCTGAGAGAAAGCCCCGCACTTTGGGGCCAATAATTTGGGAGTAACCAAAGAACTGATATAATCTGGCCCTACTTACACCTCCTGTCTGTGAGAAAGCCCCACACTCTGGGGCCAATAATTTGGGAGTAACCAAAGAGCTGATATATAACCTGGCGGTACTTACACCCTCTGTCTGAGAGAAAGCCCGCACTCCGGCCAATACTTTGGGAGGAACAAAGAGTTGCTCTAACCTGGCCCTACTTATGCCACCGGTCTGATAGAAAGCTCCTGCACTCTGGGGCTAATAATTTGGGAGTAACCAAAGAGCTGATATAACCTGGCAGCTACTTACACGATATAGGTCAGCACCCAGATACTGAGGCCACAGTGATGTCGGTCAGCACCCAGTTACTGAAACAGTAGGGATGTTGGTCATCACCCAGATACTGAGACTGCAGTGATGTAGAACAGCACCCAAGTACTGAGACAGCAGGGATGTAGGTCTGCACCCAAATACTGAGACAGTACTGATGAAGGTCAGCAGTCAGCTACTGAGACAGCACAGATGTAGGTCAGCACCAAGGGACTGAGACAGCAGGGATGTGGGTCAGCACCCAGATACTGAGACAGCAGTGATGACCGTCAGCACCCAGTTACTGAGACAGCAGGGATGTTGGTCAACACCCAGATACTGAGAAAGCAGGTATGTAGGTGAGCACCCAGATACTGAGACAGCAGGGATGTTGTTCAGCACCCAGATACTGAGACAGCAGGGCAGTAGGTGAGCACCCAGATACTGAGACAGCAGTGATGTAGGTCAGCAACCAGATACAGAGACAGCAGTGATTTAGTCAGTACCCAGATACTGAGACCGTAGTGATGTAGGTCAGTACCCAGATAGATTGTCATCAATGATGTACGTCAGTACCCAGATACTGAGTCAGCAGTGATGTTGGTCAGTAATCAGAACTGAGTCAGCTGAGATATAGGTCCGTACCCAAATACTGTGACAACAGGAATGTAGGTCCGCACCCAGAAACAGAGACAGCAGGGATGTAGGTCAGCACCAGGATACTGAGAAAGTATTGATGTAAGTCAGCACCAAGATACTGAGACAGCAGGGATGGAGGTCAGATACTGAGACAGCAGGGATGGAGGTCAGCACCGAGATACTGAGACAGCAGGAATGTAGGCCAGCACCCAGATACTGAGAAAGTAGTGATGTAAGTCATCACCCAGATACTGAGTAACATGGGATGGAGGTCAGCACCCAGATATTGAGACAGTAGTGATGTAGGACTGCACCAAGATAGTGAGACAGCTGGGATGTTGGTCAGCACCCAGATACTGAAACAGCAAAGATGTTGGTTATCACCGAGATACTGAGACAG
Organism: Neoceratodus forsteri; assembly: GCA_016271365.2. NCBI lineage: Eukaryota > Metazoa > Chordata > Ceratodontiformes > Ceratodontidae > Neoceratodus > Neoceratodus forsteri. The sequence continues at coordinate 9,284,285 of CM028129.1, forward strand.
CAGTGATGTAGGTCAGCACCCTGATACTGAGACAGCAGGGATGTAGGTCTGCACCCAGATACTGAGACCCCGTTGATGTAGGTCAGCACCCAGATACTGAGAAAGTAGTGATGTAAGTCAGCACCCAGATACTGAGACAGCAGTGACGTAGGTCAGCACCCAGATACTGAGACAGCAGGGATGTAGGTCAGCACAGAGATACTGAGACAGCAGGCATGTAGGTCTGCACCCACAAACTGAAACAGCAGAGATGTTGGTCAGCACCCCGATATTGACACATCAGGGATGTTGGTCAGCACCCAGAGACTGAGACAGCAGTGATGTGGGTCAGTCCCCTGATACTGAGACAGCAGTGATGTAGATCAGCACCCAAGTATTGAGGCAGTAGTGATGTAGGTCTGCACAGAAATACTGAGACAGTACTGAAAAGGTCAGCACCCAGATACTGATACAGCAGGGATGTATGTCAGCACACAGATACTAGAGAACAGGCAGGAGGTCAGCACCCCAATGCTGAGAAAACAGGGATGTAGTTTAGCACCTGATAATGAGACACCAGGGATATTGGTGATTATCCAGATCGGAGAAAGCTATAATGTAGTTCAGCACCCAGATACCGAGACAGCAGTAATGTGGGTCGGAACTCAGATACTAAGATAGCAATAATTTAGGTCAGCACTCCAATACTGAGATATCAGAGATGTTGGTTAGTACCCAGATACTTAGACAGCAGTGATGTAGGTCAGCACTCAGATACTGAGACAGCAGTGATGTAGGTCAGCAGCCAGATACTGACACAAAGAGAATAAGGTCGGCATCCAGATATTGAGACAGCAGGGACGTAGTTCTGCACCCAGATACTGAAACAGCAGGGATGTAGGTCAGCCCTCGATACTGAGACTGCCAGTATGTAGGTCAGCACCCAGATACTGAGACAGCAGTGATGTTTGTCAGCACTCAGATACCGAGACAGCAGGGACATTCTTCTGCACCCAGATACTGAGACAGCAATGATGTTGGTCAGCACCCAGTTACTGAGACAGCAGGGATGTAGGTCAGCACTCAGATACTGAGACAGCAGTGATGTTGCTAAGCACCCAGATACTGAGAAAGCAGACATGTAGGTCAGTACCCAGATCCTGAGACAGCAGTGATGTAAGTCAGCACCTCTACACTGGGTCAGCAGAGCAGTAGGTCAGCACCCAGATACTGAGACAGCAGGGACATCGGTTGTCACATAGATACTGAGACAGCAGGTATGTAGCTGAGTACCCAGATACAGAGACAGCAGAGATGTAAGTCAGGTCAAAATTAATCAGACAGCAGTGATGTAGGTCATCACCCTGATACTGAGACAGCTGTGATGTGGGTCCTCACCCAGATACTGAGACAGCAGGGATTTCGGTCAGTTCCCAGATACTGAGACAGGAGGGATGTAGGTAAGCAAATAGGTACTGAGACAGCAGGGATGAAAGTCAGCACCCAGATACTGAGACAGCAGTAATGTTTGTCGGTTCCCAGATCCTGAGACAGCAGTGATGCAGCCCACCACCCAAATGCTGAGACAGCAGGAATGTAAGTAAACACCGAGATACAGAGAAAGCAGGGATGAAGGTTAGTACCCAGTTATTGTGACTGCAGGAATGTAGGTTAGCACCCATATACTGAGACAGCAGGGATGTAGGCCAACCCTCCAATACTGAGACTGCAGGTATGTAGGTCAGCACCCAGATACTGAGACAGCTGTGATGTTTGTCAGCACCCAGATACCGAGACAGCAGGGACGTAGTTCTGCACCCAGATTCTGAGACAGCAGGCATGTAGTTCAGCCCCCCGATACTGAGACTGCAGGTATGTACATCAACACCCAGATACTGAGACAGCAGTGATTCTTGTCAGCACCCAGATACCAAGACAGCAGGGATGTTGTTCTGCACCTAGATACTGAGACAGCAATGATGTTGGTCAGCACCCAGTTACTTAGAGAGCAGGGATGTTGGTCAGCACCCAGATACTGATAAAGCAGGTATGTAGGTCAGCACCCAGGTACTGAGACAGCAGGGATGTTGTTCAGCATCCAGACACTGAGACAGCAGGGCAGTAGATGAGCACCCAGATACTGAGAGAGCAGTAATGTAGGTCAGGACCCAGATACTGAGACAACAGTAATGTGAGGTCAGCACCCTGATACTGAGACTGCAGGGATGTTTTCTGCACCAAGAAACTGAGACAGCAGTGATGTTGGTCAGCACCAGTTACTGAGACAGCAGGGATGTTGGTCATCACCCAGATACTGAGACTGCAGTGATGTAGGACAGCACCCAAGTACTGAGACAGCAGTGATGTAGGTCTGCACCCAAATACTGAGACAGTACTGATGAAGGTCAGCAGTCAGATACTGAGACAGCACAGATGTAGGTCAGCACTAGGGGACTGAGACAGCAGGGATGTGGGTCAGCAAACAGATACTGAGACAGCAGTGATGTTGGTCATCACCCAGTTACTGAGACAGCAGGGATGTTGGTCAGCATCCAGATACTGTGAAAGTAGGTATGTAGGTGAGCACCCAGATACTGAAACAGCAGGGATGTTGTTCAGCACCTAGTTAATGAGATAGCAGGGCAGTAGATGAGCACCCAGATACTGAGACAGCAGTGATGTAGGTCAGCAACCAGATACTGAGACAGCAGGGATGTTTTTCTGCACCAAGAAACTGAGACAGCAGTGATGTTGGTCAGCACCCAGTTACTGAAACAGCAGGGATGTTGGTCATCACCCAGATACTGAGACTGCAGTGATGTAGGACAGCACCCAAGTACTGAGACAGCAGTGATGTTGGTCATCACCCCGTTACTGAGACAGCAGGGATGTTGGTCAGCACCCAGATACTGAGAAAGTAGGTATGTAGGTGAGCACCCAGATACTGAAACAGCAGGGATGTTGTTCAGCACCTAGTTAATGAGACAGCAGCTCAGTAGATGAGCACCAGATACTGAGACAGCAGTGATGTAGGTCAGTAACCAGATACTGAGACAGCAGTGATGTAGTCAGTACCCAGATACTGAGTCCACAGTGATGTAGGTCAGTACCCAGATACTGAGTCATCAATGATGTAGGTCAGTACCCAGATACTGAGTCAACAGTGATGTTGGTCAGTACCCAGAACTGAGTAAGCTGAAATATAGGTCCATACCCAAATACTGTGACAACAGGAATGTAGGTCCACACCCAGAAACAGAGACAGCAGGGATGTAGGACAGCACCCAGATACTGAGAAAGTATTGATGTAAGTCAGCACCAAGATACTGAGACAGCAGGGATGGAGGTCAGATACTGAGACAGCAGGGATGGAGGTCAGCACCCAGATACTGAGACAGCAGGAATGTAGGCCAGCACCCAGATACTGAGAAAGTAGTGATGTAAGCCATCACCCAGATACTGAGTAACATAGGATGGAGGTCAGCACCCAGATATTGAGACAGTAGTGATGTAGACTGCACCCAGATACTGGACAGCTGGGATGTAGGTCAACCCAGATACTGAAACAGCTGTGATGTAGGTCAGCACCCGATACTGAGCCTAGCATAGATGTTGCTCATCACCTAGATACTGAGACAGCAGTGTGATGTAGGTCAGCACCCTGATACTGAGACAGCAGGGATGTGGTCAGCACCCAGATTCTGAGACCCGCATTGATGGGTCAGCACCCAGATACTGAGACAGCAGGGATGTAGGTCAGCACAGAGATACTGAGACAGCAGGCATGTAGGTCTGCACCCACAAACTGAAACAGCAGAGATGTTGGTCAGCACCCCGATATTGACACATCAGGATGTTGGTCAGCACCCAGAGACTGAGACAGCAGTGATGTGGGTCAGTCCCCTGATACTGAGACAGCAGTGATGTAGATCAGCACCCAAGTATTGAGGCAGTAGTGATGTAGGTCTGCACAGAAATACTGAGACAGTACTGAGGAAGGTCAGCACCCAGATACTGATACAGCAGGGATGTATGTCAGCACACAGATACTGAGAGAACAGGCAGGGAGGTCAGCACCCCAATGCTGAGAAAACAGGGATGTAGTTTAGCACCCTGATAATGAGACACCAGGGATATTGGTGATTATCCAGATACGGAGAAAGCTATAATGTAGTTCAGCACCCAGATACCGAGACAGCATTAATGTAGGTCGGAACTCAGATACTAAGATAGCAATAATGTAGGTCAGCACTCCAATACTGAGACATCAGAGATGCTGGTTAGTACCAGATACTTAGACAGCAGTGATGTAGGTCAGCACTCAGATACTGAGACAGCAGTGATGTAGGTCAGCAGCCAGATACTGACACAAAAGAGAATAAGGTCGGCATCCAGATACTGAGACAGCAGGGACGTAGTTCTGCACCCAGATACTGAGACAGCAGGGATGTAGGTCAGCCCGCCGATACTGAGACTGCTAGTATGTAGGTCAGCACCCAGATACTGAGACAGCAGTAATGTTTGTCAGCACCCAGATACCGAGACAGCAGGGACGAAGTTCTGCACCCAGTTACTGAGACAGCAGGGATGTTGGTCAGCACCCTGATACTGATAAAGCAGGAATGTAGGTCAGCACCCAGATACTGAGACAGCAGGGATGTTGTTCAGCACCCAGACACTGAGACAGCAGGGCAGTACGTGACCACCCAGATACTGAGAGAGCAGTAATGTAGGTTAGGACCCAGATACTGAGACAGCAGTAATGTAGGTCAGCTCCCAGATACTGAGACTGCAGGGATGTTTTTCTGCACCAAGATACTGAGACAGCAGTGATGTTAGTCAGCACCCAGTTACTGAGACAGCAGTTATGTTGGTCATCATCCAGATACTGAGACTGCAGTGATGTACGACAGCACCCAAGTACTGAGACAGCAGTGATGTAGGTCTGCACCCAAATACTGAGACAGTACTGATGAAGGTCAGCAGTCAGATACTGAGACAGCACAGATGTAGGTCTGCACCCAGGGACTGAGACAGCAGGGATGTGGGTCAGCACCCAGATACTGAGACAGCAGTGATGTTGGTCAGCACCCAGTTGCTGAGACAGCAGGGATGTTGGTCAGCACCCAGATACTGAGAAAGCATGTATGCAGGTGAGCACCCAGATACTGAGACAGCAGGGATGTTGCTCATCACCCAGATACTGAGACAGCAGGGCAGTAGATGAGCACCCAGATACTGAGACAGCAGTGATGTATTTCAGCAAACAGATACTGAGACAGCAGTGATGTAGTCAGTACCAGATACTGAGTCATCAATGATGTGAGGTCAGTACCCACATACTAGAGTCAACAGTGATGTTGGTCAGTAACTAGAACTGAGTCAGCAAGAGATGTAGGTCCGTACCCAAATTCTGTGACTGCAGGAATGTAGGTCGGCACCCAGAAACTGAGACAGCAGGGATGTAGGTCAGCACCCAGATACTAAGAAAGTATTGATGTAAGTCAGCACCAAGATTCTGAGACAGCAGGGATGGAGGTCAGCACCCAGATACTGAGACAGCAGGGATGTAGGTCAGCACCCAGATACTGAGACATATGGGATGGAGGTCAGCACCCAGATACTGAGACAGCATTGATGTAGGAAAGCACCCAGATTCGGCAACAGCAGGGATATAGATCAGTACCCAGAATCTGAGAAGCAGGGATGTAGGTCAGCACAAATATACTAAGACAGCAGAGATATAGGTCAGCACCCAGATACTGAGGCCACAGTGATGTCGGTCAGCACCCAGTTACTGAAACAGTAGGGATGTTGGTCATCACCCAGATACTGAGACTGCAGTGATGTAGAACAGCACCCAAGTACTGAGACAGCAGGGATGTAGGTCTGCACCCAAATACTGAGACAGTACTGATGAAGGTCAGCAGTCAGCTACTGAGACAGTACAGATGTAGGTCAGCACCAAGGTACTTACACAGCAGGGATGTGGGTCAGCACCCAGATACTGAGACAGCAGTGATGACCGTCAGCACCCAGTTACTGAGACAGCAGGGATGTTGGTCAACACCCAGATACTGAGAAAGCAGGTATGTAGGTGAGCACCCAGATACTGAGACAGCAGGGATGTTGTTCAGCACCCAGATACTGAGACAGCAGGGCAGTGGGTGAGCACCCAGATACTGAGACAGCAGTGATGTAGGTCAGCAACCAGATACAGAGACAGCAGTGTTTAGTCAGTACCCAGATACTGAGACCGTAGTGATGTAGGTCAGTACCCAGAAAGATTGTCATCAATGATGTAGGTCAGTACCCAGATACTGAGTCAGCAGTGATGTTGGTCAGTAATCAGAACTGAGTCAGCTGAGATATAGGTCCGTACCCAAATACTGTGACAACAGGAATGTAGGTCCGCACCCAGAAACAGAGACAGCAGGGATGTAGGTCAGCACCCAGATACTGGGAAAGTATTGATGTAAGTCAGCACCAAGATACTGAGACAGCAGGGTTGGAGGTCAGATACTGAGACAGCAGGGATGGAGGTCAGCACCGAGATACTGAGACAGCAGGAATGTAGGCCAGCACCCAGATACTGAGAAAGTAGTGATGTAAGTCATCACCCAGATACTGAGTAACATGGGATGGAGGTCAGCACCCAGATATTGAGACAGTAGTGATGTAGGACTGCACCAAGATAGTGAGACAGCTGGGATGTTGGTCAGCACCCAGATACTGAAACAGCAAAGATGTTGGTCATCACCGAGATACTGAGACAGCAGTGATGTAGGTCAGCACCCTGATACTGAGACAGCAGGGATGTAGGTCTGCACCCAGATACTGAGACCCCATTGATGTAGGTCAGCACCCAGATACTGAGAAAGTAGTGATGTAAGTCAGCACCCAGATACTGAGACAGCAGTGACGTAGGTCAGCACCCAGATACTGAGACAGCAGGGATGTAGGTCAGCACAGAGATACTGAGACAGCAGGCATGTAGGTCTGCACCCACAAACTGAAACAGCAGAGATGTTGGTCAGCACCCCGATATTGACACATCAGGGATGTTGGTCAGCACCCAGAGACTGAGACAGCAGTGATGTGGGTCAGTCCCCTGATACTGAGACAGCAGTGATGTAGATCAGCACCCAAGTATTGAGGCAGTAGTGATGTAGGTCTGCACAGAAATACTGAGACAGTACTGAGGAAGGTCAGCACCCAGATACTGATACAGCAGGGATGTATGTCAGCACACAGATACTGAGAGAACAGGCAGGGAGGTCAGCACCCCAATGCTGAGAAAACAGGGATGTAGTTTAGCACCCTGATAATGAGACACCAGGGATATTGGTGATTATCCAGATACGGAGAAAGCTATAATGTAGTTCAGCACCCAGATACCGAGACAGCAGTAATGTAGGTCGGAACTCAGATACTAAGATAGCAATAATTTAGGTCAGCACTCCAAAACTGAGACATCAGAGATGTTGGTTAGTACCCAGATACTTAGACAGCAGTGATGTAGGTCAGCACTCAGATACTGAGACAGCAGTGATGTAGGTCAGCAGCCAGATACTGACACAAAGAGAATAAGGTCGGCATCCAGATACTGAGACAGCAGGGACGAAGTTCTGCACCCAGATACTGAGACAGCAGGGATGTAGGTCAGCCCTCCGATACTGAGACTGCCAGTATGTAGGTCAGCACCCAGATACTGAGACAGCAGTGATGTTTGTCAGCACCCAGATACCGAGACAGCAGGGACATTCTTCTGCACCCAGATACTGAGACAGCAATGATGTTGGTCAGCACCCAGTTACTGAGACAGCAGGATGTAGGTCAGCACTCAGATACTGAGACAGCAGTGATGTTGCTAAGCACCCAGATACTGAGAAAGCAGACATGTAGGTCAGTACCCAGATACTGAGACAGCAGTGATGTAAGTCAGCACCTCTACACTGGGTCAGTAGAGCAGTAGGTCAGCACCAGATACTGAGACAGCAGGGACATCGGTTGTCACATAGATACTGAGACAGGGTATGTAGCTGAGTACCCAGATACAGAGACAGCAGAGATGTAAGTCAGGTCAAAATTAATCAGACAGCAGTGATGTAGGTCATCACCCTGATACTGAGACAGCTGTGATGTGGGTCCTCACCCAGATACTGAGACAGCAGGGATTTCGGTCAGTTCCCAGATACTGAGACAGGAGGGATGTAGGTAAGCAAATAGGTACTGAGACAGCAGGGATGAAAGTCAGCACCCAGATACTGAGACAGCAGTAATGTTTGTCGGTTCCCAGATCCTGAGACAGCAGTGATGCAGCCCACCACCCAAATGCTGAGACAGCAGGAATGTAAGTAAACACCGAGATACAGAGAAAGCAGGGATGAAGGTTAGTAACCAGTTATTGTGACTGCAGGAATGTAGGTCAGCACCCATATACTGAGACAGCAGGGATGTAGGCCAACCCTCCGATACTGAGACTGCAGGTATGTAGGTCAGCACCCAGATACTGAGACAGCTGTGATGTTTGTCAGCACCCAGATACCGAGACAGCAGGGACGTAGTTCTGCACCCAGATTCTGAGACAGCAGGCATGTAGTTCAGCCCCCCGATACTGAGACTGCAGGTATGTACATCAGCACCCAGATACTGAGACAGCAGTGATTCTTGTCAGCACCCAGATACCAAGACAGCAGGGATGTTGTTCTGCACCCAGATACTGAGACAGCAATGATGTTGGTCAGCACCCAGTTACTTAGACAGCAGGGATGTTGGTCAGCACCAGATACTGATAAAAGCAGGTATGTAGGTCAGCACCCAGATACTGAGACAGCAGGGATGTTGTTCAGCATCCAGACACTGAGACAGCAGGGCAGTAGATGAGCACCCAGATACTGAGAGCAGTAATGTAGGTCAGGACCCAGATACCAGAGGCAACAGTAATGTGGGTCAGCACCCTGATACTGAGACTGCAGGGATGTTTTCTGCACCAAGAAACTGAGACAGCAGTGATGTTGGTCAGCACCAGTTACTGAGACAGCAGGGATGTTGGTCATCACCCAGATACTGAGACTGCAGTGATGTAGGACAGCACCCAAGTACTGAGACAGCAGTGATGAAGGTCTGCACCAAAATACTGAGACAGTACTGATGAAGGTCAGCAGTCAGATACTGAGACAGCACAGATGTAGGTCAGCACTAGGGGACTGAGACAGCAGGGATGTGGGTCAGCAAACAGATACTGAGACAGCAGTGATGTTGGTCATCACCCAGATACTGAAACAGCAGGGATGTTGTTCAGCACCTAGTTAATGAGACAGCAGGGCAGTAGATGAGCACCCAGATACTGAGACAGCAGTGATGTAGGTCAGCAACCAGATACTGAGACAGCAGGGATGTTTTTCGGCACCAAGAAACTGAGACAGCAGTGATGTTGGTCAGCACCCAGTTACTGAAACAGCAGGGATGTTGGTCATCACCAAGATACTGAGACTGCAGTGATGTAGGACAGCACCCAAGTACTGAGACAGCAGTGATGTAGGTCTGCACCCAAATACTGAGACAGTACTGATGAAGGTCAGCAGTCAGATACTGAGACAGCACAGATGTAGGTCAGCACTAGGGGACTGAGACAGCAGGGATATGGGTCAGCAAACAGATACTGAGACAGCAGTGATGTTGGTCATCACCCAGTTACTGAGACAGCTAGGATGTTGGTCAGCACCCAGATACTGAGAAAGTAGGTATGTAGGTGAGCACCCAGATACTGAAACAGCAGGGATGTTGTTCAGCACCTAGTTAATGAGACAGCAGGGCAGTAGATGAGCACCCAGATACTGAGACAGCAGTGATGTAGGTCAGCAACCAGATACTGAGACAGCAGTGATGTAGTCAGTACCCAGATACTGAGTCCGCAGTCATGTAGGTCAGTACCCAGATACTGAGTCATCAATGATGTAGGTCAGTACCCAGATACTGAGTCAACAGTGATGTTGGTCAGTACCCAGAACTGAGTAAGCTGAAATATAGGTCCATACCCAAATACTGTGACAACAGGAATGTAGGTCCACACCCAGAAACAGAGACAGCAGGGATGTAGGACAGCACCCAGATACTGAGAAAGTATTGATGTAAGTCAGCACCAAGATACTGAGACAGCAGGGATGGAGGTCAGATACTGAGACAGCAGGGATGGAGGTCAGCACCCAGATACTGAGACAGCAGGAATGTAGGCCAGCACCCAGATACTGAGAAAGTAGTGATGTAAGTCATCACCCAGATACTGAGTAACATGGGATGGAGGTCAGCACCCAGATATTGAGACAGTAGTGATGTAAGACTGCACCCAGATACTGAGACAGCTGGGATGTAGGTCAGCACCCAGATACTGAAACAGCTGTGATGTAGGTCAGCACCCCGATACTGACGCAGCAAAGATGTTGCTCATCACCTAGATACTGAGACAGCAGTGATGTAGGTCAGCACCCTGATACTGAGACAGCAGGGATGGAGGTCAGCACCAGATTCTGAGACCCCATTGATGTGGGACAGCACCCAGATACTGAGAAAGTAGTGATGTAAGTCAGCACCCAGATACTGATAGAGCAGTGACGTAGGTCAGCCCAGATACTGAGACAGTAGGGATGTAGGTCAGCACAGAGATACTGAGACAGCAGGCATGTAGGTCTGCACCCAAAACTGAAATAGCAGAGATGTTGGTCAGCACCCGATATTGACACATCAGGGATGTTGGTCAGCACCCAGGGACTGAGACAGCAGTGATGTGGGTCAGCCCCCAGATACTGAGACAGCAGTGATGTAGATCAGCACCCAAGTATTGAGGCAGTAGTGATGTCGGTCTGCACAGAAATACTGAGACAGTACTGATTAAGGTCAGCACCCAGATACTGATACAGCAGGGATGTATGTCAGCACACAGATACTGAGAAAACAGGCAGGGAGGTCAACAACCCAATGCTGAGAAAACAGGGATGTAGGTTAGCACCCTGATACTGAGACACCAGGGATATTGGTGATTATCCAGATACGGAGAAAGCTATGATGTGGTTCAGTACCCAGATACCGAGACACCATTAATGAAGGTCAGAACTCAGATACTAAGATAGCAATAATGTAGGTCAGCACTCCAATACTGAGACATCAGAGATGTTGGTTAGTACCCAGATACTTAGACAGCAGTGATGTAGGTCAGCACTCAGATACTGAGACAGCAGTGATGTAGGTCAGCAGCCAGATACTGACACAAATGAGAATAAGGTTGGCATCCAGGTACTGAGACAGCAGGGACGTAGTTCTGCACCCAGATACTGAGACAGCAGGGATGTAGGTCAGCCCTCCGATACTGAGACTGCCGGTATGTTGGTCAGCACCCAGATACTGAGACAGCAGTGATGTTTGTCAGCTCCCAGATACCGAGACAGCAGGGACATTGTTCTGCACCCAGATACTGAGACAGCAATGATGTTGGTCAGCACCCAGTTACTGAGAGAGCAGGGATGTAGGTCAGCTCTCAAATACTGAGACAGGAGTGATGTTGCTAAGCACCCAGATACTGAGAAAGCAGAGATGCACGTCAGTACCCAGATACTGAGACAGCAGTGATGTAAGTCAGCACCTATACACTGGGACAGCTGAGCAGTAGGTCAGCACCCAGATACTGAGACAGCAGGGACATAGGTTGTCACATAGATACTGAAACAGCAGGTATGTAGCTGAGTACCAAGCTACAGAGACAGCAGAGATGTAAGTCAGGTCAAAATTAATCAGACAGCAGTGATGTTGGTCATCACCCTGATACTGAGACAGCTGTGATGTGGATCCTTACCCAGATACTGAGACAGCAGGGATTTAGGTCAGTTCCCAGATACTGAGACAGGACGGATGTAGGTAAGCAAATTGGTACTGAGACAGCAGGGATGAAAGTCAGCACCCAGATAATGGGACTGCAGTAATGTTTGTCGGTTCCCGGATACTGAGACAGCAGTGATGTAGCCCACCACCCAAATGCTGAGACAACAGGAATGTAGGTAAACATCCAGATACAGAGAAAGCAGGGATGTAGGTTAGTAACCAGTTATTGTGACTGCAGGAATGTAGGTCAGCACCCTTATACTGAGACAGCAGAAATGTAGGTCAGCAACCAGATACTGAGACAGTAGGGATGTAGGTCAGCACCCAGATACTAAGACAGCAGGGATGTAGGCCAACCCTCCGATACTGAGACTGCAGGTATGTAGGTCAGCACCCAGATACTGAGACAGCTGTGATGTTTGTCAGCACCCAGATACCTAGACAGCAGGGACATAGTTCTGCACCCTGATACTGATACAGCAGGCATGTAGATCAGCCCTCCGATACTGAGACTGCAGGTATGTACATCAGCACCCAGATACTGAGACAGTAGTGATTCTTGTAAGCACCCAGATACCGAGACAGCAGGGACGTTGTTCTGCACCCAGATACTGAGACAGCAATGACGTTGGTCAGCACCCAGATAGTGAGACAGCAGTGATGTAGATCAGCACCCAAGTATTGAGGCAGTAGTAATGTAGGTCTGCACAGAAATACTGAGAGTACTGAGGAAGGTCAGCACCAGATACTGATACAGCAGGGATGTATGTCAGCACACTGATACTGAGAGAACAGGAAGGTCAGCCCCACAATGCTGAGAAAACAGGGATGTAGGCTAGCACCCTGATACTGAGACACCAGGGATATTGGTGATTATCCAGATACGGAGAAAGCTATGATGTAGTTCAGCACCCAGATACTGAGACAGCATTAATGTAGGTCGGAACTCAGATACTGAGATAGCAATAATGTAGGTCAGCACTCCGATACTGAGACATCAGGGATGTTGGTTAGTACCCAGATACTTAGACAGCAGTGATGTTGGTCAGCACACATATAGTGAGAAAGCAGGGATGTAGGTCAGCACTCAGATACTGAGACAGCAGGTATGTAGGTCAGCAGCCAGATACTGACACAACAGGGATTAAGGTCGGCATCCAGATACTGAGACAGCAGTGATGTAGGTCAGCACCCTGATACTAAGAGCATTGTTGTTGGTCAGCACCCAGATACTGAGACAGTACTAATGAAGGTCTGCACCAAGATAATGAGACAGCAGGCATGTAGGTCAGCACCCAGATACTGATATAGCAGGGATGTAGGTCAGCTCAAAGATACTGAGACAGCAGTGATGTAGGTCAGCCCCCGATATTGAGACAGCAGAGATGTTTGTCAGCAGCCAGACACTGAGACAGCGGGGAAGTAGGTCAGCACCTATACACTGAGACAGCAGGGCAGTAGGTCAGCACCCAGATACTGAAACAGCAGTGATGTTGGTCAGCACCCAAATACTGAGACAGTGGGGATGTAGGTCAGCACCTATACAATAAGACAGCAGGGCAGTAGGTGAGTACCAAGATACTGAGACAGCAGGGATATATGTCAGCATCCAGATACTGAGACAGCAGTCATGTAGGTCAGCATCCAGATACTGAGACTGTAGTGATGTAGGTCAACACCCAGATACTGAGACAGCAGAGATGTAGGTCTGTACCCAGATACTGAGTCCCCAGGGATGTAGGTCAGTACCCAGATACTGAGTCAGCAGAGATGTAGGTCCGTACCCAGATACTGTGACAGCAGAAATGTAGGTCAGCACCCAGATAATGAGACAGCAGAGATGTAGGTCAGCACCTAGATACTGAGAAAGAAGTGATGTAAGTCAGCACCCATATACTGAGACAGCAGTGATGGAGGTCAGCACCCAAATACTGAGACAGCATTGATGTAGGTAAGCACCCAGATTCTGTGATAGCAGTGATGTAGGTTGCCGCCCAGATACTGAGACAGCAGTGATGTAGGTTAGCACCGAAATACTGAGACAGAAGGAATGTAGGTCAGCACCCAGATACTGACACAGCAGTGATGTTGGTAAGCACCCAGATACTGAGAAAGCAGAGACGTAGGTCAGTACCCAGATACTGAGACAGCAGTGATGTAGGTCAGCACCTATACACTGGGACAGCAGAGCAGTAGGTCAGCACCCAGATACTGAGACAGCAGGGACATAGGTTGTCACATAGATACTGAGACAGCAGGTATGTAGCTGAGTACCCAGATACAGAGACAGCAGAGATGTAAGTCAGCTCAAAAATAATCAGACAGCAGTGATGTAGGTCATCACCCAGATACTGAGACAGCTGTGATGTGGGTCATCACCCAGATACTGAGACAGCAGGGATTTAGGTCAGTTCCCAGATACTGAGACAGGAGGGATGTAGGTAAGCAAATAGGAAATGAGACAGCAGTGATGAAAGTCAGCAAATAGATACTGAGACAGCAGTAATGTTTGTCAGTTCCCTGATACTGAGACTGCAGTGATGTCGGTCAGTACCCAGATATTGAGGCTGCAGTGATGTAGGCCACCACCCACATGCTGAGACAGCAGGGATGTAGGTAAACTCCCAGATACAGAAAGCAGGATGTAGGTTAGTACCCAATTATTGTGACTGCAGGAATGTTGGTCAGCACCCATATACTGAGACAGCAGTGATGTAGGTCAGCACCCAGATACTGAGACGGCAGGGATGTAGGTCAGCACCCAGATACTGAGACAGCAGGATGTAGATCAGCACCCAGATACTGAGACAGCAGGGATGTAGGCCAACCTCCGATACTGAGACTGCAGGTATGTAGGTCAGCACCCAGATACTGAGACAGCAGGGATGTTTTTCAGCGCCCAGATACCGAGACAGCAGGGACGAAGTTCTGCACCCAGATACTGAGACAGCAGGGATGTTGTTCAGCACCCAGACACTGAGACAGCAGGGCAGTAGGTGAGCAAACAGATACTGAGAGAGCAGTAATGTAGGTCAGGACCCAGATACTGGGACAGCAGTAATGTAGGTCAGCACCCAGATACTGAGACTGCAAGGATGTTTTTCTGCACCAAGATACTGAGACAGCAGTGATGTTGGTCAGCACCCAGTTACTGAGACAGCAGGGAGGTTGGTCATCACCCAGATACTGAAACTGAAGTGATATTGGACAGCACCCAAGTACTGAGACAGCAGTGATGTAGGTCTGCACCCAAATACTGTGACAGTACTGATGAAGGTCAGCAGTCAGATACAGAGGCAGCACAGATATAGGTCAGCACCCAGGGACTGAGACAGCAGTGATGTGGGTCAGCACCCAGATACTAAGACAGCAGTGATGTTGGTCAGCAGCCAGTTACTGAGACAGCAGGGATGTTGTTCAGCACCCAGATACTGAGAAAGTAGTGATGTAAGTCATCACCCAGATACTAGAGTAACATGGGATGGAGGTCAGCACCCAGATATTGAGACAGTAGTGATGTAGGACTGCACCCAGATACTGAGACAGCTGGGATGTGGGTCAGCACCGAGATACTGAGACCCCATTGATGTGGGTCAGCACCCAGATACTGAGAAGTAGTGAAGTATGTCAGCCCAGATACTGAGACAGCAGTGACGTAGGTCAGCTCCCAGATACTGCGACAGCAGGGATGTAGGTCAGCACAGAGATACTGAGACAGCAGGTATGTAGGTCTGCACCCACAAACTGAAACAGCAGAGATGTTGGTCAGCACCCCGATATTGACACATCAGGGATGTTGGTCAGCACCCAGGCACTGAGACAGCAGTGATGTGGGTCAGCCCCCAGATACTGAGACAGCAGTGATGTAGATCAGCACCCGTATTGAGACAGTAGTGATGTAGGTCTGCACAGAAATACTGAGACAGTACTGAGGAAGGTCAGCACCCAGATACTGATACAACAGGGATGTATGTCAGCACACAGATACTGAGAGAACAGGCAGGGAGGTCAGCACCCCAATGCTGAGAAAACAGGGATGTAGGTTAGCGCCCTGATACTGAGACACCAGGGATATTGGTGATTATCCAGATACGGAGAAAGCTATGATGAAGTTCAGCACCCAGATACCGAGACACCATTAATGTAGGTCGGAACTCAGATACTAAGATAGCAATAATGTAGGTCAGCACTCCAATACTGAGACATCAGAGATGTTGGTCAGTACCCAGATACTAAGACAGCAGTGATGTAGGTCAGCACTCAGATACCGAGACAGCAGTGATGTAGGTCAGCAGCCAGATACTGACACAAAAGAGAATAAGGTTGGCATCCAGGTACTGAGACAGCAGGGATGTAGGTCAGCCCTCCGATACTGAGACTGCCGGTATTTTGGTCAGCACCCAGATTCTGAGGCAGCAGTGATGTTTGTCAGCACCCAGATACCGAGACAGCTGGGACATTGTTCTGCACCCAGATACCGAGACAGCAATGATGTTGGTCAGCACCCAGTTACTGAGACAGCAGGGATGTAGGTCAGCACTCAGATACTGAGACAGCAGTGATGTTGCTAAGCACCCAGATACTGAGAAAGCAGAGATGTAGGTCAGTACCCAGATACTGAGACAGCAGGGACATAGGTTGTCACATAGATACTGAGACAGCAGGTATGTAGCTGAGTACCAAGATACAGAGACAGCAGTGATGTAAGTCAGCTCAAAATTAATCAGACAGCAGTGATGTAGGTCATCACCGTGATACTGAGACAGCTGTGATGTGGGTCCTCTCCCAGATACTGAGACAGCAGGGATTTCGGTCAGTTCCCAGATACTGAACCAGGAGGGATGTAGGTAAGCAAATAGGTACTGAGACAGCAGGGATGAAAGTCAGCACCCAGATACTGAGACAGCAGTAATGTTTGTCGGTTCCCAGATACTGAGACAGCAGTGATGTAGCCCACCACCCAAATGCTGAGACAGCAGGAATGTAGGTAAACACCCAGATACAGAGAAAGCAGGGATGTAGGTTAGTACCCAGTTATTGTGACTGCAGGAATGTAGGTCAGCACCCATATACTGAGACAGCAGAGATGTAGGTCAGCAACCAGATACTGAGGACAGCAGGGATGTACGTCAGCACCCAGATACTGAGACAGCAGGGATGTAGGCCAACCCTCCGATACTGAGACTGCAGGTATGTAGGTCAGCACCCAGATACTGAGACAGCTGTGATGTTTGTCAGCACCCAGATACTGAGACAGCAGGGACGAAGTTCTGCACCCAGATACTGAGACAGCAGGCATGTAGGTCAGCCCCCCGATACTGAGACTGCAGGTATGTACATCAGCACCCAGATACTGAGACAGCAGTGATTCTTGCCAGCACCCAGATACCAAGACAGCAGGGATGTTGTTCTGCACCCAGCTACTGAGACAGCGATGATGTTGGTCAGCACCCAGTTACTTAGACAGCAGGGATGTTGGTAAGCACCCAGATACTGATAAAGCAGGTATGTAGGTCAGCACCCAGATACTGAGACAGCAGGGATGTTTTTCAGCATCCAGACACTGAGACAGCAGGGCAGTAGATGAGCTCCCAGATACTGAGAGAGCAGTAATGTAGGTCAGGACCCAGATACTGAGACAGCAGTAATGTAGGTCAGCACCCAGATACTGAGACTGCAGGGATGTTTTTCTGCACCAAGATACTGAGACAGCAGTGATGTTGGTCAGCACTCAGTTACAGAGACAGCAGGGATGTTGGTCATCACCCAAATACTGAGACTGCAGTGATGTAGGACAGCACCCAAGTACTGAGACAGCAGTGATGTAGGTCAGCACTCAGATACTGAGACAGCAGTGATGTAGGTCAGCAGCCAGATACTGACACAAAAGAGAATAAGGTCGGCATCCAGATACTGAGACAGCAGGGACATAGTTCTGCACCCAGATACTGAGACAGCAGGGATGTAGGTCAACCCTCCGATACTTAGACTGCCGGTATGTAGGTCAGCACCCAGATACTGAGACAGCAGTGATGTTTGTCAGCACCCAGATACCAAGACAGCAGGGACATTGTTCTGCACCCAGATACTGAGACAGCAATGATGTTGGTCAGCACCCAGTTACTGAGAGAGCAGGGATGTAGGTCAGCACTCAGATACTGAGACAGGAGTGATGTTGCTAATCACCCAGATACTGAGAAAGCAGAGATGTAGGTCAATACCCAGATACTGAGACAGCAGTGATGTAAGTCAGCACCTATACACTGGGACAGCAGAGCAGTAGGTCAGCACCCAGATACTGAGACAGCAGGGACATAGGTTGTCACATAGATACTGAGACAGCAGGTATGTAGCTGAGTACCCAGATACATAGACAGCAGAGATGTAAGTCAGCTCAAAATTAATCAGACAGCAGTGATGTAGGTCATCACCCTGATACTGAGACAGCTGTGATGTGGATCTGCACCCAGATACTGAGACAGCAGGGATTTAGGTCAGTTCCCAGACACTGAGACAGGAGGGATGTAGGTAAGCAAATAGGTACTGAGACAGCAGGGATGAAAGTCAGCACCCAGATAATGAGACAGCAGTAATGTTTGTCGGATCCCAGATACAGAGACAGCAGTGATGTAGCCCACCACCCAAATGTTGAGACATCAGGATTGTAGGTAAACACCCAGATACAGAGAAAGCAGGGATGTAGGTTAGTACCCAGTTATTGTGATGGCAGGAATGTAGGTCAGCACCCATATACTGAGACAGCAGAGATGTAGGTCAGCAACCAGATACTGAGACAGCAGGGATGTAGGTCAGCACCCAGATACTGAGACAGCAGGGATGTAGGCCAACCCTCCGATACTGAGACTGCATTTATGTAGGTCAGCACCCAGATACTGAGACGGCTGTGATGTTTGTCAGCACCCAGATACCTAGACAGCAGGGACATAGTTCTGCACCCAGATACTGAGACAGCAGGCATGTAGATCAGCCCTCCGATACTGAGACTGCAGGTATGTACATCAGCACCCAGATACTGAGACAGCAGTGATTCTTGTCAGCACCCAGATACCAAGACAGCAGGGACGTTGTTCTGCACCCAGATACTGAGACAGCAATGATGTTGGTCAGCACCCAGATACTGAGACAGCAGTAATGTAGATCAGCACCCAAGTATTGAGGCAGTAGTGATGTAGGTCTGCACAGAAATACTGAGACAGTACTGAGGAAGGTCAGCACCAAGATACTGATACAGCAGGGATGTATGTCAGCACACAGATAGTGAGAGAACAGGCAGGGAGCTCAGCACCCCAATGCTGAGAAAACAGGGATGTAGGCTAGCACCCTGATACTGAGACACCAGGGATATTGGTGATTATCCAGATACGGAGAAAGCTATGATGTAGTTCAGCACCCAGATACTGAGACAGCATTAATGTAGGTCGGAACTCAGATACTGAGATAGCAATAATGTAGGTCTGCACTCCGATACTGAGACATCAGGGATGTTGGTTAGTACCCAGATACTTAGACAGCAGTGATGTTGGTCAGCACACAGATAGTGAGAAAGCAGGGATGTAGGTCAGTACTCAGATCATGGAGCAGCAGGTATGTAGGTCAGCAGCCAGATACTGACACAACAGGGATTAAGGTCGGCATCCAGATACTGAGACAGCAGTGATGTAGGTCAGCACCTAATACTGAGAACATTGTTGTTGGTCACAAGCCGATACTGAGACAGTACTAATGAAGGTCAGCACCAAGATAATGAGACAGCAGGCATGTAGGTCAGCACCCAGATACTGATATAGCAGGGATGTAGGTCAGCTCCAAGATACTGAGACAGCAGTGATGTAGGTCTGCCCCGATATTAAGACAGCAGAGATGTTTGTCCACCCAGATACTGAGACAGCGGGAAGTAGGTCAGCACCTATACACTGAGACAGCAGGGCAGTAGGTCAGCACCCAGATACTGAGACAGCAGTGATGTTGGTCAGCACCCAGATACTGATATAGCAGGGATGTAGGTCAGCTCCAAGATACTGAGACTGCAGTGATGTAGGTCAGCCCCGATATTGAGACAGCAGAGATGTTTGTCAGCACCCAGATACTGAGACAGCGGGGAAGTAGGTCAGCACCTATACACTGAGACAGCAGGGGCAGTGAGGTCCACCAGATAATGAGACAGCAGTGATGTTGGTCAGCACCCAGATACTGAGACAGCGGGGATGTAGGTCAGCACCTATACAATAAGACAGCAGGGCAGTGAGGTTGGCACCAAGATACTGAGACAGCAGGGATATATGTCAGCACCCAGATACTGAGACAGCAGTAATGTGAGGTCAGCATCCAGATACTGAGACTGCAGTGATGTAGGTCAACACCCAGATACTGAGACAGCAGAGATGTAGGTCTGCACCCAGATACTGAGTCACCAGGGAAGTAGGTCAGTACCCAGATACTGATTCAGCAGAGATGTAGGTCCGTACCCATTACTGTGACAGCAGAAATGTACGTCAGCACCCAAATAATGAGACAGCAGAGATGTAGGTCAGCACCTAGATACTGAGAAAGAAGTGATGTAAGTCAGCACCCATATACTGAGACAGCAGGGATGAAGGTCAGCACCCAAATTCTGAGACAGCATTGATGTAGGTAAGCACCAGATTCTGTGACAGCAGTGATGTAGGTTGCATGCAGATACTGTGACAGCAGTGATGTAGGTTAGCACCGAAATACTGAGACAGAAGGAATGTAGGTCAGCACCAGATAATGACACAGCAGTGATGTTGCTAAGCACCCAGATACTGAAAGCAGAGGCGTGGGTCAGTACCAGATACTGAGACAGCAGTGATGTAGGTCAGCACCTATACACTGGGACAGCAGAGCAGTAGGTCAGCACCCAGATACTGAGACAGCAGGGACATAGGTTGTCACATAGATACTGAGACAGCAGGTATGTATCTGAGTATCCAGATGCAGAGACAGCAGAGATGTAAGTCAGCTCAAAAATAATCAGACAGCAGTGATGTTGGTCTTCACCCAGATACTGAGACAGCTGTGATGTAGGTCATCACCCAGATACTGAGACAGCAGGGATTTAGGTCAGTTCCCAGATACTGAGACAGGAGGGATGTAGGTAAGCAAATAGGAAATGAGACAGCAGTGATGAAAGTCAGCAACCAGATACTGAGACAGCAGTAATGTTTGTCAGTTCCCAGATTCTGAGACAACAGTGATGTCGGTCAGTACCCAGATATTGAGACTGCTGTGATGTACGCCACCACCCACATGCTGAGACAGCAGGGATGTAGGTAAACTCCCAGATACAGAGAAAGCAGGGATGTAGGTTAGTACCCAGTTATTGTGACTGCAGGAATGGTAGTCAACACCCATATACTGAGACAGCATTGATGTGGGTCAGCAACCAGATACTGTGACAGCAGTGATGTAGGTTGCGCCCAGATACTGAGACAGCAGTGATGTGAGGTTGCACCGAAATACTGAGACGAAGGAATGATGTAGGTCAGCACACAGAACTGAGACAGCAGGGATGTTGTTCAGCACCCAGACACTGAGACAGCAGGGCAGTAGGTGAGCACCAGATACTGAGAGAGCAGTAATGTAGGTCAGGACCCAGATACTGGGACAGCAGTAATGCAGGTCAGCACCAGATACTGAGACTGCAGGGATGTTTTCTGCACCAAGATACTGAGACAGCGGTGATGTTGGTCACCATCCAGTTACTGTGACAGCAGGGATGTTGGTCATCACCCAGATACTGAGACTGCAGTGATGTTGGACAGCACCCAAGTACTGAGACAGCAGTGATGTAGGTCTGCACCCAAATACTGTGACAGTACTGATGAAGGTCAGCAGTCAGATACAGAGGCAGCACAGATGTAGGTCAGCACCCAGGGACTGAGACAGCAGGGATGTGGGTCAGCACCCAGATACTGAGACACCAGAGATGTTAGTCAGCAGCCAGTTACTGAGACAGCAGGGATGTTGGTCAGCACCCAGATACTGAGAAAGTAGTGATGTAAGTCATCACCCAGATACTGAGTAACATGGGATGGAGGTCAGCACCCAGATATTGAGACAGTAGTGATGTAGGACTGCACCCAGATACTGAGACAGCTGGAATGTAGGTCAGCACCCAGATACTGAAACAGCTGTGATGTTGGTCAGCACCGCGATACTGATGTAGCAAAGTTGTTGGTCATCACCTAGATACTGAGACAGCAGTATATAGGTCAGCACAATGATACTGAGACAGCAGGGATGTAGGTCAGCACCCAGATACTGAGACCCCATTGATGTAGGTCAGCACCCAGATACTGAGAAAGTAGTGATGTATGTCAGCACCCAGATACTGAGACAGCAGTGACGTAGGTCAGCTCCCAGATACTGAGACAGCAGGGATGTAGGTCAGCAGAGAGATACTGAGACAGCAGGCATGTAGGTCTGTACCCACAATCTGAAACAGCAGAGATGTTGGTAAGCACCCCGATATTGACACATCAGGGATGTTGGTCAGCACCCAAGGACTGAGACAGCAGTGATGTGGGTCAGCCCCCAGATACTGAGACAGCAGTGATGTAGATCAGCACCCAAGTATTGAGGCAGTAGTGATGTAGGTCTGCACAGAAATTCTGAGACAGTACTGAGGAAAGTCAGCACCCAGATACTGATACAGCAGGAATGTATGTCCAGCACACAGATACGGAGAGATCATGCAGGAGGTCAGCACCCCAATGCTGAGTAAACAGGGATGTAGGTTAGCACCCTGATACTGAGACACCAGGGATAATTGGTGATTATCCAGATCTGAGAAAGCTATGATGAAGTTCAGCACCCAGATACGAGACACCATTAATGTAGGTCGGAACTCAGATACTAAGATAGCAATAATGTAGGTCAGCACTCCAATACTGAGACATCAGAGATGTTGGTTAGTACCCAGATACTTAGACACCAGTGATGTAGGTCAGCACTCAGATACTGAGACAGCAGTGATGTGGGTCAGCAACCAGATACTGACACAAAGAGAATAAGGTTGGCATCCAGATACTGAGACAGCAGGGATGTAGGTCAGCCCTCCAATACTGAGACTGCCGGTATGTTGGTCAGCACCCAGATACTGAGGCAGCAGTGATGTTTGTCAGCACCCAGATACTGAGACAGCTGGGACATTGTTCTGCACCCAGATACTGAGACAGCAATGATGTTGGTCAGCACCCAGTTACTGAGACAGCTGGGATGTAGGTCAGCACTCAGATACTGAGACAGGAGTGATGTTGCTAAGCACCCAGATACTGAGAAAGCAGAGATGTAGGTCAGTACCCAGATACTGAGACAGCAGTGATGTAAGTCAGGACCTCTACACTGGGACAGCAGAGCAGTAGGTCAGCACCCAGATACTGAGACAGCAGGGACATAGGTTGTCACATAGATACTGAGACAGCAGTAATGTAGCTGAGTACCAAGATACAGAGACAGCAGAGATGTAAGTCAGCTTAAAATTAATCAGACAGCAGTGATGTAGGTCATCACCCTGATACTGAGACAGCTGTGATGTGGGTCCTCACCCAGATACAGAGACAGCAGGGATTTCGGTCAGTTCCCAGATACTGAGACAGGAAGGATGTAGGTAAGCAAAAAGGTACTGAGACAGCAGGGATGAAAGTCAGCACCCAGATACTGAGACAGCAGTAATGTTTGTCGGTTCCCAGATACTGAGACAGCAGTGATGTAGCCCACCACCCAAATGCTGAGACAGCAGGAATGAAGGTAAACACCCAGATACAGAGAAAGCAGGGATGTAGGTTAGTACCCAGTTATTGTGACTGCAGGAATGTAGGTCAGCACCCATATACTGAGACAGCAGAGATGTAGGTCAGCAAAAAGATACTGAGACAGCAGGGATGTATGTCAGCACCCAGATACTGAGACAGCAGGGATGTAGGCCAACCCTCCGATACTGAGACTGCAGGTATGTAAGTCAGCACCCAGATACTGAGACAGCTGTGATGTTTGTCAGCACCCAGATACCGAGACAGCAGGGACGTAGTTCTGCACCCAGATACTGAGACAGCAGGCATGTAGGTCAGCCCTCCGATACTGAGACTACAGGTATGTACATCAGCACCCAGATACTGAGACAGTAGTGATTCTTGTCAGCACCAAGATACCGAGAGAGCAGGGACGTTGTTCTGCACCCAGATACTGAGACAGCAATGATAATGGTCAGCAACCAGTTACTTAGACAGCAGGGATGTAGGTCAGCACCCAGATACTGATAAAGCAGGTATGTGGGTCAGCACCCGATACTGAGACAGCAGGGATGTTGTTCAGCAACCAGACACTGAGACAGCAGAGGCAGTAGGTGAGCACCCAGATACTGATGGAGCAGTAATGTGAGTCAGAACACAGATACTGAGACAGCAGTAATGTAGGTAAGCACCAGCTACTGAGACTGCAGTGATGTTTTCTGCACCAAGATACTGAGACAGCAGTGATGTTGGTCAACACCGATACTGAGACAGCAGGGATGTTGGTCATCACCCAGATACTGAGACTGCAGTGTTGTAGGTCTGCACCCAAATGCTGAGACAGTACTGATGAAGGTCAGCAGTCAGATACTGAGACAGCACAGATGTAGATCAGCACTCGGGGACTGAGACAGCAGGGATGTGGGTCAGCAAACAGATACTGAGACAGCAGTGATGTTGGTCATCACCCAGTTACTGAGACAGCAGGGATGTTGGTCAGCACCCTGATACTGAGAAAGCAGGTATGTCGTTGAGCACCCAGATACTGAGACAGCAGGGATGTTGTTCAGCACCCAGTTAATGAGACATTAGGGCAGTAGGTGAGCACCCAGATACTGAGATAGCAGGGATTTAGGTCAGTCCCAGATACTGAGACAGGTGGGATGTAGGTAAGCAAATAGGAAATGAGACAGCAGTGATGAAAGTCAGCAACCAGATACTGAGACAGCAGTAATGTTTGTCAGTTCCCAGATACTGAGACAGCAGTGATGTCGGTCAGTACCCAGATATTGAAACTGCAGTGATGTAGGCCACCACCCACATGCTGAGACAGCAGTGATGTAGGTAAACTCCCAGATACAGAGAAAGCAGGGATGTAGGTTAGTACCCAGTTATTGTGACTGCAGGAATGTTGGTCAGCACCCATATACAGAGACAGCAGAGATGTAGGTCAGCAACCAGATACTGAGACAGCAGGGATGTCGTCAGCACCCAGATACTGAGACAGCAGGGATGTAGGCCAACCCTCTGATACTGAGACTGCAGGTATGTAGGTCAGCACCCAGATACTGAGACAGCAGGGATGTTTGTCAGCACCCAGATACCGAGACAGCAGGGACGAAGTTCTGCACCCAGATACTGAGACAGCAGGGATGTTGTTCAGCACCCAGACACTGAGACAGCAGGGCAGTAGGTGAGCACCCAGATACTGAAAGAGCAGTAATGTAGGTCAGGACCCAGATACTGGGACAGCAGTGTGTAGGTCAGCACCCAGATACTGAGACTGCAGGGTTGTTTTTCTGCACCAAGATACTGAGACAGCAGTGATGTTGGTCAGCACCCAGTTACTGAGACAGCAGGGAGGTTGGTCATCACCCAGATACTGAGACTGCAGTGATGTTGGACAGCACCAAGTACTGAGACAGCAGTGATGTAGGTCTGCACCCAAATACTGTGACAGTACTGATGAAGGTCAGCAGTGAGATACAGAGGCAGCACAGATGTAGGTCAGCACCCAGGGACTGAGACAGCAGGGATGTGGGTCAGCACCCAGATACTGAGACAGCAGTGATGTTGGTCAGCACCCAGATACTGAGAAAGTAGTGATGTAAGTCATCACCCAGATACTGAGTAACATTGGATGGAGGTCAGCACCCAGATATTGAGACATTAGTGATGTAGGACTGCACCCAGATACTGAGACAGCAGTGACGTAGGTCAGCTCCCAGATACTGCAACAGCTGGGATGTAGGTCAGCACAGAGATACTGAGACAGCAGGCATGTAGGTCTGCACCCACAAACTGAAACAGCAGAGATGTTGGTCAGCACCCGATATTGACACATCAGGGATGTTGGTCATCACCCAGGGACTGAGACAGCAGTGATGTGGGTCAGCCCCCAGATACTGAGACAGCAGTGATGTAGATCAGCACCCAAGTATTGAGGCAGTAGTGATGTAGGTCTGCACAGAAATACTGAGACAGTACTGAGGAAGGTCAGCACCCAGATACTTATACAGCAGGGATGTATGTCAGCACACAGATAGTGAGAGAATAGGCAGGGAGGTCAGCACCCCAATGCTGAGAAAACAGGGATGTAGGTTAGCACCCTGATACTGAGACACCAGGGATATTGGTGATTATCCAGATACGGAGAAAGCTATGATGAAGTTCAGCACCCAGATACCGAGACACCATTAATGTAGGTCGGAACTCAGATACTAAGATAGCAATAATGTAGGTCAGCACTCCAATACTGAGACATCAGAGATGTTGGTTAGTACCCTGATACTTAGACAGCAGTGATGTAGGTCAGCACTTAGATACTGAGACAGCAGTGATGTAGGTCAGCAGACAGATACTGACACAAAAGAGAATAAGTTTGGCATCCAGATACTGAGACAGCAGGGATGTAGGTCAGCCCTCCGATACTGAGACTGCCGGTATTTTGGTCAGCACCCAGATACTGAGGCAGCAGTGATGTTTGTCAGCACCAGGATACCGAGACAGCTGGGACATTGTTCTGCACCCAGTTACTGAGACAGCAGGGATGTAGGTCAGCACTCAGATACTGAGACCGCAGTGATGTTGCTAAGCACCCAGATATTGAGAAAGCAGAGATGTAGGTCAGTACCCAGATACTGAGACAGCAGTGTTGAAAGTCACGACCTGTACACTGGGACAACAGAGCAGTAGGTCAGCACCCAGATACTGAGACAGCAGGGACATAGGTTGTCACATAGATACTGAGACAGCAGTAATGTAGCTGAGTACCAAGATACAGCTGTGATGTGGGTCCTCACCCAGATACTGAGACAGCAGGTATTTGGTCAGTTCCCAGATACTGAGAAAGGAGGGATGTAGGTAAGCAAATAGGTACTCAGACAGCAGGGATGAAAGTCAGCACCCAGTTACTGAGACAGCAGTAATGTTTGTCGGTTCCCAGATACTGAGACAGCAGTGATGTAGCCCACCACCCAAATGCTGAGACAGCAGGAATGTGAGTAAACACCCAGATACAGAAATCAGGGATGTAGGTTAGTACCCAGTTATTGTGACGGCAAGAATGTAGGTCAGCACCCATATACTGAGACAGCAGAGATGTAGGACAGCAACCAGATACTGAGTCAGCAGGGATGTACGTCAGCACCCAGATACTGAGACAGCAGGGATGTAGGCCAACCCTCCGATACTGAGACTGCAGGTATGTAGGTCAGCACCAGATACTGAGACAGCTGTGATGTTTGTCAGCACCAGATACGAGACAGCAGGGACGTAGTTCTGCACCCAGATACTGAGACAGCAGGCATGTAGGTCAGCCCCGATACTGAGACTGCAGGTATGTACATCAGCACCCAGAATGGAGAGACAGCAGTGATTCTTGTCAGCACCCAGATACCAAGACAGCAGGGATGTTGTTCTGCACCCAGATACTGAGACAGTGATGATGTTGGTCAGCACCCAGTTACTTAGACTGCAGGTATGTTGGTCAGCACCAGATACTGATAAAGCAGGTATGTAGGTCAGCACCCAGATACTGAGACAGCAGGGATGTTGTTCAGCATCCAGACACTGAGACAGCAGGGCAGTAGATGAGCACCCAGATACTGAGAGAGCAGTAATGTAGGTCAGGACCCAGATTCTGAGACAGCAGTAATGTAGGTCAGCACCCAGATACTGAGACTGCAGGGATGTTTTTCTGCACCAAGATAGTGAGACAGCAGTGATGTTGGTCAGCACGCAGTTACTGAGACAGCAGGGATGTTGGTCATCACCCAGATACTGAGACTGCAGTGATGTAGGACAGCACCCAAGTACTGAGACAGCAGTGAAGTAGGTCTGCACCCAAATACTGAGACAGTACTGATGAAGGGCAGCAGTCAGATACTGAGACAGCACAGATGTAGGTCAGCACCCAGGGACTGAGACAGCAGGGATGTGGGTCAGCAAACAGATACTGAGACAGCAGTGATGTTGGTCATCACCCAGTTACTGAGACAGCAGGGATGTTGGTCAGCACCCAGATACTGAGAAAGCAGGTATGTAGGTGAGCACCCTGATACTGAGACAGCAGGAATGTTGTTCAGCACCCAGTTAATGAGACAGCAGGGCAGTAGATGAGCACCCAGATACTGAGACAGCAGTGATGTAGTCAGTACCAGATACTGAGTCCTCAGTCATGTAGGTCAGTGCCAGATACTGAGTCATCAATGATGTAGGTCAGTACTCAGATACTGAGTCAACAGTGATGTTGGTCAGTACCCAGAACTGAGTCAGCTGAAATATAGGTCCGTAGCCAAATACTGTGACAACAGGAATGTAGGTCCACACCCAGAAACAGAGACAGCAGGGATGTAGGACAGCACCCAGATACTGAGAAAGTATTGATGTAAGTCAGCACCAAGATATTGAGACAGCAGGGATGGAGGTCAGATACTGAGACAGCTGGGATGTAGGTCAGCACCCAGATACTGAGACAGCAGGAATGTATGCAGCACCCAGATACTTGGAAAGTAGTGATGTAAGTCATCTCCCAGATACTGAGTAACATGGGATGGAGGCCAGCACCCAGATATTGAGACAGTAGTGATGTAGGACTGCACCCAGATACTGAGACAGCTGGGATGTGAGTCACACCAGATACTGAAACAGCTGTGATGTAGGTCAGCACCCGATACTGAGCAGCAAGATGTTGGTCATCACCTAGATACTGAGACAGCAGTGATGTAGGTCAGCACCCTGATACTGAGAAAGCAGGGATGTAGATCAGCACCAGATTCTGAGACCCCATTGATGTAGGTCAGCACCCAGATACTGAGAAAGTAGTGATGAAAGTCAGCACCCAGATACTGATACAGCAGTGGCGTAGGTCAGCACCCAGATATTGAGACAGCAGGGATGTAGGTCAGCACAGAGATACTGAGACAGCAGGCATGTGGGTCTGCACCACAAACTGAAACAGCAAAGATGTTGGTCAGCACCCGATATTGACACATCAGGGATGTTGGTCAGCACCCAGGACTGGAGACAGCAGTGATGTGGGTCTGCCCCAGATACTGAGACAGCAGTCATGTAGATCAGCACCCAAGTATTGAGGCAGTAGTGATGTAGGTCTGCACAGAAATACTGAGACAGTACTGAGGAAGGTCAGCACCCAGATACTGATACTGCAGGGATGTATGTCAGCACACAGATACTGAGAGGAACAGGCAGGAGGTCAGCACCCCAATGCTGAGAAAACAGGGATGTAGGTTAGCACCCTGATACTGAGACACCAGGGATATTGGTGATTATCCAGATACGGAGAAAGCTATGATGTAGTTCAGCACCCAGATACAGAGACACCAATAATGTAGGTCGGAACTCAGATACTAAGATAGCAGTAATGTTGGTCAGCACTCCAATACTGAGACATCAGAGATGTAGGTTAGTACCCAGATACTTAGACAGCAGTGATGTAGGTCAGCACTCAGATACTGAGACAGCAGTGATGTAGGTCAGCAGCCAGATACTGACACAAAAGAGAATAAGGTTGGCATCCAGGTACTGAGAGAGCAGGGACGTAGATCTGCACCCAGATACTGAGACAGCAGGGATGTAGGTCATCCCTCCGATACTGAGACTGCCGGTATGTAGGTCAGCACCCAGATACTGAGACAGCAGTGATGTTTGTCAGCACCCAGATACCAAGACAGCTGGGACATTGTTCTACACCCAGATACTGAGACAGCAATGATGTTGGTCAGCGCCCAGTTACTGAGAGAGCAGGGATGTAGGTCAGCACTCAGATACTGAGACAGGAGTGATGTTGCTAAGCACCCAGATACTGAGAAAGCAGAGATGTAGGTCAGTACCCAGATACTGAGACAGCAGTGATGTAAGTCAGCACCTATACACTGGGACAGTAGAGCAGTAGGTCAGCACCCAGATACTGAGACAGCAGGGACATAGGTTGTCACATAGATACTGAAACAGCAGGTATGTAGCTGAGTACCCAGATACAGAGACAGCAGAGATGTAAGTCAGCTCAAAATTAATCAGACGGCAGTGATGTAGGTCATCACCCTGATACTGAGACAGCTGTGATGTGGATCCTCACCCAGATACTGAGACAGCAGGGATTTAGGTCAGTTCCCAGATACTGAGACAGGAGGGATGTAGGTAAGCAAATAGGTACTGAGACAGCAGGGATGAAAGTCAGCACCCAGATAATGAGACAGCAGTAATCTTTGTCGGTTCCCAGATACTGAGACAGCAGTGATGTAGCCCACCACCCAAATGCTGAGACAGCAGGATTGTAGGTAAACACCAGATACAGAGAAAGCAGGGATGTGGGTTAGTACCCAGTTATTGTGACTGCAGGAATGTAGGTCAGCACCCATATACTGAGACAGCAGAGATGTGGTCAGCAACCAGATACTGAGACAGCAGGGATGTAGGTCAGCACCAGATACTGAGACAGCAGGGATGTAGCCAACCTCCGATATTGAGACTGCATTTATGTGGGTCAGCACCAGATACTGAGACAGCTGTGATGTTTGACAGCACCCAGATACCTAGACAGCAGGGTCATGGTTCTGCACCCAGATACTGAGACTGCAGGCATGTAGATCAGCCTCCGATACTGAGACTGCAGGTATGTACATCAGCACCCATATACTGAGACAGCAGTGATTCTTGTCAGCACCCAGATACCGAGACAGCAGGGACGTTGTTCTGCACCCAGATACCAACAGACAGCAATGATGTTGGTCAGCACCCAGATACTGAGACAGCAGTGATGTAGATCTGCACCCAAGTATTGAGGCAGTAGTGATGAAGGTCTGCACAGAAATACTGAGACAATACTGAGGAAGGTCAGCACCCAGATACTGATACAGCAGGTATGTATGTCAGCACACAGATAGTGAGAGAACAGGCAGGGAGGTCAGCACCCCAATGCTGAGAAAACAGGGATGTAGGCTAGCACCGGATACTGAGACACTAGGGATATTGGTGATTATCCGAATACGGAGAAATATGATGTGGTTCTGCACCCAGATACTGTGACAGCATTAATGTAGGTCGGAACTCAGATACTGAGATAGCAATAATGTAGGTCAGCACTCCGATACTGAGACGTCAGGGATGTTGGTTAGTACCCAGATACTTAGACAGCAGTGATGTTGGTCAGCACACAGATAGTGAGAAAGCAGGGATGTAGGTCAGCACTCAGATACTGAGGCAGCAGGTATGTAGGTCAGCAGCCAGATACTGACACAACAGTGATTAAGGTCGGCATCCAGATACTGAGACAGCAGTGATATAGGTCAGCACCCTGATACTGAGAGCATTGTTTTTGGTCAGCACCCCGATACTGAGACAGTACTAATGAAGGTCAGCACCAAGATAATGAGACAGCAGGCATGTAGGTCAGCACCAGATACTGATATAGCAGGGATGTAGGTCAGCTCAAGATACTGAGACTGCAGTGATGTAGGTCAGCCCCGATATTAAGACAGCAGAGATGTTTGTCAGCACCCAGATACTGGAGACAGCGGGGAAGTAGGTCAGCACCTATACACTGAGACAGCAGGGCTGTGAGTCAGCACCAGATAATGAGACAGCAGTGATGTTGTCAGCACCCAGATACTGAGACAGCGGGGATGTAGGTCAGCACCTATACAATAAGACAGAAGGGCAGTAGGTTGGCACCAAGATACTGAGACAGAAGGATATATGTCAGCACCAGATACTGAGACAGCAGTCATGTAGGTCAGACATTCAGATACTGAGACTGCAGTGATGTAGGTCAACACCCAGATACTGAGACAGCAGTGATGTAGGTCTGTACCCAGGTACTGAGTCACCAGGGATGTAGGTCAGTACCCAGATACTGAGTTAGCAGAGATGTAGGTCCGTACCCAGATACTGTGACAGCAGAAATGTAGGTCAGCACCCAAATAATGAGACAGCAGAGATGTAGGTCAGCACCTAGATACTGAGAAAGAAGTGATGTAAGTCAGCACCCATATACTGAGACAGCAGGGATGAAGGTCAGCACCCAAATACTGAGACAGCATTGATGTAGGTAAGCACCCAGATTCTGTGACAGCAGTGATGTTGGTTGCCCAGATACTGAGACAGCAGTGATGTAGGTTGCCTGCAAATACTGAGACAGAAGGAATGTAGGTCAGCACCCAGATAATGACACAGCAGTGATGTTGCTAAGCACCCAGATACTGAGAAAAGCAGAGGCGTGGGTCAGTACCCAGATACTGAGACAGCAGTGATGTGAGTCAGCACCTATACACTTGGACAGCAGAGCAGTGGGTCAGCACCCAGATACTGAGACAGCAGGGACATAGGTTGTCACATAGATACTGAGACAGCAGGTATGTAGCTGAGTATCCAGATACAGAGACAGCAGAGATGTGAGTCAGCTCAAAAATAATCATACAGCAGTGATGTGGGTCGTCACCCAGATACTGAGAAAGCTGTGATGTGGGTCATCAGCCAGATACTGAGAAAGCAGGGTTTGGGTCAGTTCCCAGATACTGAGACAGGAGGGATGTGGGTAAGCAAATAGGAAATGAGACTGCAGTGACGAGAAATCAGCAATGAATACTGAGACTGCAGTAATGTTTGTCAGTTCCCAGATACTGAGACAGCAGTGATGTCGGTCAGTACCAGATATTGAGACTGCAGTGATGTACGCCACCACCCACATGCTGAGACAGCAGGGATGTAAGTAAACTCCCAGATACAGAGAAGCAGGATGTGGAGTTGTTACCCAGTTGTTGTGAGTGCAAGAATGTAGGTCAGCATCCATATACTGAGACAGCAGAGATGTAGGTCAGCAACCAGATACTGAGACAGCAGTGATGTAGGTTGCTGCCCAGAAACTGAGACAGCAGTGATGTAGGTTAGCACCGAAATACTGAGACAGAAGGAATGTAGGTCAGCACACAGATACTGAGACAGCAGGGATGTTGTTCAGCACCCAGACACTGAGACAGCAGGGCAGTAGGTGAGCACCCAGATACTGAGAGAGCAGTAATGTAGGTCAGGACAGATACTGGGAAAGCAGTAATGTGGGTCAGCACCCAGATACTGAGACTGCAGGGATGTTTTCTGCACCAAGATACTGAGACAACAGTGATGTTGGTCAGCACCCAGTTACTGAGACAGCAGGGATGTTGGTCATCACCCAGATACTAAGACTGCAGTGACGTTGGACAGCACCCAAGTACTGAGACAGCAGTGATGTAGGTCTGCACCCAAATACTGTGACAGTACTGATGAAGGTCAGCAGTCAGATACAAAAGGCAGCACAGATGTAGGTCAGCACCAGGGACTGAGACAGCAGGGATGTGGGTCAGCACCCAGATACTGAGACAGCAGTGATGTTGGTCAGCAGCCAGTTAATGAGACAGCAGGGATGTTGTTCAGCACCCAGATACTGAGAAAGTAGTGATGTAAGTCATCACCCAGATACTGAAGTAACATGGGATGGCGGTCAGCACCAGATATTGAGACAGTAGTGATGTGGGACTGCACCCAGATACTGAGACAGCTGGAATGTGGTCAGCACCCAGATACTGAAACAGCTGTGATGTTGGTCAGCACATGATACTGATGTAACAAAGTTGTTGGTCATCACCTAGATACTGAGACAGCAGTAATGTGGGTCAGCACCCTGATACTGAGACAGCAGGGATGTAGGTCAGCACCAGATACTGGAGACCCCATTGATGTAGGTCAGCACCCAGATACTGAGAAAGTAGTGATGTATGTCAGCACTTGATACTGAGACAGCAGTGACGTAGGTCAGCTCCCAGATACTGAGACAGCAGGGATGTAGGTCAGCAGAGAGATACTGAGACAGCAGGCATGTAGGTCTGTACCCACAATCTGAAACAGCAGCAGAGATGTTGGTAAGCACCCGATATTGACACATCAGGGATGTTGGTCAGCACCCAAGGACTCAGACAGCAGTGATGTGGGTCAGCCCCAGATACTGAGACAGCAGTGATGTAATCAGCACCCAAGTATTGAGGCAGTAGTGATATAGGTCTTCAAAGAAATACTGAGACAGTACTGAGAAGGTCAGCACCAGATACTGATACAGGGGATGTATGTCAGCACACAGATAGTGAGAGAACAGGCAGAGGAGGTCAGCACCCCAATGCTGAGAAAACAAGGGATGTAGGTTAGCACCCTGATACTGAGACACCAAGGGATAATTGGTGATTATCAGATACGGAGAAAGCTATGATGAAGTTCAGCACCCAGATAGAGACACCATTAATGTGGGTCGGAACTCAGATACTAAGATAGCAATAATGTAGGTCAACACTCAATACTGAGACATCAGAGATGTTGGTTAGAACCAGATACTTGAACGGCTGTGATGTAGGTCAGAACTCAGATACTGAGACAGCAGTGATGTGAGTTCAGCAGCCAGATACTGACACAAAAGAGAATAAGGTTGGCATCCAGATACTGAGACAGCAGGGATGTAGGTCAGCCCTCGATACTGAGACTGCCGGTATGTTGGTCAGCACCCAGATACTGAGGCAGCAGTGATGTTTGTCAGCACCCAGATACTGAGACAGCTGGGACATTGTTCTGCACCCATATACTGAGACAGCAATGATGTTGGTCAGCACCAGTTACTGAGACAGCAGGGATGTAGTCAGCACTCAGATACTGAGACAGCAGTGATGTTTGTAAGCACCCAGATACTGAGAAAGCAGAGATGAAGGTCAGTGCCCAGATACTGAGACAGCAGTGATGTAAGTCAGACCAATACACTGGGACAGCAGAGCAGTAGGTCAGCACCCAGATACTGAGACAGCAGGGACATAGGTTGTCACATAGATACTGAACAACTGGGGTATGTAGCTGAGTACCAAGATACATAGACAGCAGAGATGTGAGTCAGCTCAAAATTAATCAGCAGACAGTGATGTGAGGTCATCACACTGATACTGAGACAGCTGTGATGTGGGTCCTCACCCAGATACTGAGACAGCAGGGATTTAGGTCAGTTCGGATATACTGAGACAGGGAGGATGTGGGTAAGCAAATAGGTACTGAGACAGCAGGGATGAAGATCAGCACCCAGATACTGAGACAGCAGTAATGTTTGTGGTTCCCAGATACTAACACAGCAGTGATGGCCCACCACCCAATGCTGAGACAGCAGGAATGTAGGTAAACACCCAGATACAGAGAAAGCAATGATGTAGAGTTAGTACCCAGTTATTGTGACTGCAGGAATGTAGGTCAGCACCCATATACTGAGACAGCAGAGATGTGGGTCATCAACCAGATACATGAGACAGCAGGGATGTCACGTCAGCACCCAGATACTGAGACAGCAGGGATGTAGGCCAAACCTCCGATACTGAGACTGCAGGTATGTAGGTCAGCACAGATACTGAGACAGCTGTGATGTTTGTCAGCACCCAGATACGAGACAGCAGGGCGTGCTGCTCCCAGATACTAGAGACAGCAGGCATGTAGGTCAGCCCTCCGATGACTGAGAATACAGGTATGTACATCAAGCACCGAATACTGAGACAGCAGTGATTCTTGTCAGCACCAAGATACTAGAGAGCAAGGACATTGTTCTGCACCAGATACTGGGACAGCAATGATGTTGGTCAGCACCCAGTTACTTAGACAGCAGGGATGTGGGTCAGCACCCAGATACTGATAAAGCGGGTATGTAGGTCCAGCACCCAGATACTGAGACAACCAGGGATGTTGTTCAGCAACCAGACACTGAGACAGCAGGGCAGTAGGTGAGCACCAGATATTGAGTGGAGCAGTAATGTATGGTCAGGACACAGATACTGAGACAGCAGTAATGTAGGTAAGCACCAGCTACTGAGACTGCAGTGATGTTTTCTGCACCAAGATACTGAGACAGCAGTGATGTTGGTCAGCACCCAGTTACTGAGACAGCAGGGATGTTGGTCATCACCCAGATACTGAGACTGCAGTGATGTGGGTCTGCACCCAAATGCTGAGACAGTTCCTGATGAAGGTCAGCAGTCAGATACTAGAGACAGCACAGATGTAGAGTCAGCACTCGGGGACTGAGACAGCAGGGATGTGGGTCAGCAAACAGATACTGAGACAGCAGTGATGTTGGTCATCACCCAGTTACTGAGACAGCAGGGATGTTGGGGTCAGCACCCAGATACTGAGAAAGCAGGTATGTCGGTGAGCACCTTGAATGCTGAGACAGCAGGGATGTTGTTCAGCACCCAGTTAATGAGACATTGGGGCAGTAGGTGAGGCACCCAGATACTGAGACAGCAGTGATGTGGTCAGTAACCAGATACTGAGTCACATGATCATGTAGGTCAGTACCCCAGATGCTGGAGTCATCAGTGATGTAGGTCAGTACCCAGATACTAGTCAGCAGTGATGTTGGTCAGTACCTAGAACTGAGTCACAGCAAAGAAATAGGTCCGTACCCAAATTATGCGATGGCAGAAATGTAGGTCAGCACCCAGAAACTGAACAGACAGGGATGTTGGTCAGCACCCAGATACTGAGAAAGTATTGATGTATGTCAGCACCCAGGTACTGAGACAGCAGGGATGGAGTTCAGCACCTAGATACTGAGACAGCAGGGATGTAGGTCAATACCCAGATACTGAGACAGCAGTAATGAAGGTCTGCACTCAGATACTGAGAAAGTAGTGATGTAAGACAGCACCCAGATACTGAGACAGCATTGATGTGGAAAGCACCCAGAATCTGCAACATCAGCGATGTAGATCAGTACCCAGACAATGAGAAGCAGGGATGTGGTCAGCACCAAGATACTAAGAGAGCAGGGATATAGGTCAGCACCCAGATACTGAGGCAACAGTGATGTAGGACTGCACCCAGATACTGAGACAGCAGGGATATAGGTAAGCACCCAGATACTTAGGCAACAGTGATGTGTGGACTGCACCCAGATACTGAGACAGCTGGGACGTAGGTCAGCACCCAGATACTGAAACAGCAGTGATGTAGGTCAGCACCCCGATACTGACGCAGCAAGGATGTTGGTCATCACCTAGATACTGAGACAGCAGTGATGTAGGTCAGCACGCTGATACTGAGACAGCAGGGATGTAGGTCAGCACCCAGATACTGAGACCCCATTGATGTAGGTCAGCACCCAGATACTGAGAAAGAAGTGATGTAAGTCAGCACCCAACTACTGAGACTGCAGTGACGTAGGTCAGCACCCAGATACTGAGACAGCAGGGATGTAGGTCAGCACCATGATACTGAGACTGCAGGGATATAGGTCAGCTCCCAGATATTGAGAAAGAAGGGATGTAGGACTGCACCCAGATACTGAGACAGCAGGGATGTAGGTCAGCACAGAGATACTGAGACAGCAGGCTTGTAGGTCTGCACCCACAAACTGAAACAGGAAAGATGTTGGTCAGCACTCCGATATTGACACATCGGGGATGTTGGACAGCACCCAGGGACTGAGACAGCAGTGATGTTGATCAGCCCCCAGATACTGAGACAGCAGTGATGTAGATCAGCACCCAAGTATTGAGGCAGTAGTGATGTAGGTCAGCACAGAAATACTGAGACAGTACTGAGGAAGGTCAGCACCCAGATACTGATACAGCAGGGATGTATGTCAGCACACAGATACTGAGAGAACAGGCAGGGAGGTCAGCACCCCAATGCTGAGAAAACAGGGATGTAGACTAGCACCCTGATACTGAGACACCAGGGATATTGGTGATTATCCAGATACGGAGAAAGCTATGATGTAGTTCAGCACCCAGATACTGAGACAGCATTAATTTTGGTCGGAACTCAGATACTGAGATAACAATAATGTAGGTCAGCACTCAGATACTGAGACAGCAGGTATGTAGGTCAGCAGCCAGATACTGACACAACAGGGATTAAGGTCGGCATCCAGATACTGAAACAGCAGTGATGTAGGTCAGCACCCTGATACTGAGAGCATTGTTGTTGGTCAGCACCCAGATACTGAGACAGTACTAATGAAGGTCAGCACCAAGATAATGAGACAGCAGGCATGTAGGTCAGCACCCAGATACTTATATAGCAGGGATGTAGGTCAGCTCCCAGATACTGAGACAGCAGTGATGAAGGTCAGCCCCCGATATTGAGACAGCAGAGATGTTGGTCAGCACCCAGATACTGAGACAGCGGGGATGTAGGTCAGCACCTTTACACTGAGACAGCAGGGCAGTAGGTCAGCACCCAGATGCTCAGACAGCAGTGATGTTGGTCAGCACAAAGATACTGAGACAGCGGGGATGTAGGTCAGCACCTATATACTAAGACAGTAAGGCAGTAGGTGAGCAAAAAGATACTGAGACAGCAGGGATGTAGGACAGCACACAGATACTGAGACAGCAGTCATGTAGGTCAGCATCCAGATACTGAGACTGCAGTGATGTAGGTCAGCACCCAGATACTGAGACTGCAGAGATGTAGGTCTGTACCCAGATACTGAGTCACCAGGGATGCAGGTCAGTACCCAGATACTGAGTCAGCAGAGATGTAGGTCCATACCCAGATACTGTGACATCAAAAATGTAGGTCAGCACCCAGATAATGAGACAGCAGAGATGTAGGTCAGCACCTAGATACTGAGAAAGAAGTGATGTAAGTCAGCACCCATATACTGAGACGGCAGGGATGGAGGTCAGCACCCAAATACTGAGACAGCATTGATGTAGGTAAGCACCCAGATTCTGTAACCGCAGTGATGTAGGTTGCCGCCCAGATACAGAGACAGCAGTGATGTAGGTCTGCACCCAAATACTGAGAACAGTACTGATGAAGGTCAGCAGTCAGATACTAAGACAGCACAGATGTAGGTCAGCCCCAAGGACTGAGACAGCAGGGATGTGGGTCAGCACCCAGATACTGAGAAAGCAGGTATGCAGCTGAGCACCCAGATACTGAGACAGCAGGGATGTTGTTCAGCACCCAGATACTGAGACAGCAGAGCAGTAGGTGAGCACCCAGATACTGAGACAGCAGTGATGTAGGTCATCAAAAAGATACTGAGACAGAAGTGATGTAGTCAGTACACAGATACTGAGTCCACAGTCATGTAGGTCAGTACCAGATACTGAGTCAGCACTGATGTTGGTCATGTACCCAGAACAGGTCAGCAGAGATGGAGTCCATACCCAAATTCTGTGACGGCAGGAATGTAGGTCAGCACCCAGAAACTGAGACAGCAGGGATGTAGGTCAGCACCCAGATACTGAGAAAGTATTGATGTAAGTCAGCACCCAGATACTGAGACAGCAGGGATGGAGGTCAGCACCCAGATACTGAGACAGCAGGGATGTAGGTCAGCACCCAGATACTGAGACAGCAGGAATGCAGGTCAGCACCCAGATACTGAGAAAGTAGTGATGTAAGTCAGCACCCAGATACTGAGACATATGGGATGGAGGTCAGCACCCAGATACTGAGACAGCATTGATGTAGGAAAGCACCCAGATTCTGCAACAGCAGGGATGTAGATCAGTACCCAGATACTGAGAAGCAGGGATGTAGGTCAGCACCAAGATACTAAGACAGCAGAGATATAGGTCAGCACCCAGATACTGAGGCAACAGTGATGTAGGACTGCACCCAGATACTGAGAAGGCAGGGATAGGTCAGTACCCAGATACTGAGTCACCAGGGATGTAGGTCAGTACCCAGATACTGAGTCAGCAGTGAAGTAGGTTCGTACCCAGATACTGTGACAGCATGTAGGTCAGTACCAGA
Organism: Neoceratodus forsteri; assembly: GCA_016271365.2. Classification (NCBI taxonomy): domain Eukaryota; kingdom Metazoa; phylum Chordata; order Ceratodontiformes; family Ceratodontidae; genus Neoceratodus; species Neoceratodus forsteri. The sequence continues at coordinate 9,324,193 of CM028129.1, forward strand.
TAATGAGATAGCAGAGATGTAGGTCAGCACCTTGATACTGAGAAAGAAGTGATGTAAGTCAGCACCCATATACTGAGACAGCAGGGATGGAGGTCCACTCCCAAATACTGAGACAGCATTGATGTAGGTAAGCACCCAGATTCTGTGATAGCAGTGATGTAGGTTGCCGCCCAGGTACTGAGACAGCAGTGATGTAGGTTAGCACCGAAATACTGAGACAGAAGGAATGTAGGTCAGCACCCAGATACTGACACAGCAGTGATGTTGCTAAGCACCCAGATACAGAGAAAGCAGAGACATATGTCAGTACCCAGATACTGAGACAGCAGTGATGTAGGTCAGCACCTATACACTGGGACAGCAGAGCAGTAGGTCAGCACCCAGATACTGAGACAGCAGTGACATAGGTTGTCACATAGATACTGAGACAGCAGGTATGTAGCTGAGTACCCGGATACAGAGACAGCAGAGTTGTAAGTCAGCTCAAAAATAATCAGACAGCTGTGATGTAGGTTGTCACCCAGATACTGAGACAGCTGTGATGTTTGTTATCACCCAGATACTGAGACAGCAGGGATTTAGGTCAGTTACCAGATACTGAGGCATGAGTGATGTAGGTAAGCAAATAGGTAATGAGACAGCAGGGATGAAAATCAGCACCCAGATACTGAGACAGCAGTAATGTTTGTCAGTTCCCAGATACTGAGACAGCAGTGATGTTGGTCAGTACCAGATATTGAGACTGCAGTGATGTAGGCCACCACCCACATGCTGAGAAAGCTGGGATGTAGGTAAACCCCAGATACTGAGAAAGCAGGGATGTGGGGTTAGTACCCTGTTATTGTGACTGCCGGAATGTAGGTCAGCACCCATATACTGAGACAGCAGAGATGTAGTTCAGCAACCAGATACTGAGACTGCAGGTATGTAGGTCAGCACACAGATACTGAGACAGCTGTTATGTTTGTCAGCACCCAGATACGAGACAGCAGGGACAAAGATCTGCACCCAGATACTGAGACAGCAGGGATGTAGGTCAGCCCTCTGATACTGAGACTGCAGGTATGTAGGTCATCACCCAGATACTGAGACAGCAGTGATGTTTGTCAGCACCCAGATACCGAGATATCAGGGCGAGTTCTGCTCCCAGATACTAAGACAGCAGGATGTTGTTCAGCACCCAGACACTGAGACAGCAGGGCAGTAGGTGAGCACCCAGGTACTGAGACAGCAGAAATGTAGGTCAGGACCCAGATTCTGAGACAGCAGTAATGTAGGTCAGCACCCAAATACTGAGACTGCAGGATTTTGGTCATCACCCAGATACTGAGACTGTAGTGATGTAGGACAGCACCCAAGTACTGAGACAGCAGTGATGCAGGTCTGCACCCAATACTGAGACAGTACTGATGAAGGTCAGCATCAGATACTGAGACAGCACAGATGTAGGTCAGCACCCAGGGACTGAGACAGAAGGGATGTGGGTCAGCACCCAGATACTGAGACAGCAGTGATGTTGGTCAGCACCCAGTTACTGAGACAGCAGGGATGTTGGTCAGCACCCAGATACTGAGACAGCAGGGCAGTAGGTGAGCACCCAGATACTGAGAAGCAGGGATGTAGGTCAGCACCAAGATACTAAGACAGCAGAGATATTGGTCAGCACCCAGATACTGAGACAGCAGTGATGTAGGTCAGCACCTATACACTGGGACAGCAGAGCAGTAGGTCAGCACCCAGATACTGAGACATCAGTGACATAGGTTGTCACATAGATACTGAGACAGCAGGTATGTAACTGAGTACCCAGATACAGAGACAGCAGAGTTGTAAGTCAGCTCAAAATAATCAGACAGCAGTGTAGGTTGTCACCCAGATACTGAGACAGCTGTGATGTTTGTTATCACCCAGATACTGAGACAGCAGGGATTTAGGTCAGTTACCAGATACTGAGGCATGAGGGATGTAGGTAAGCAAATAGGTAATGAGACAGCAGGGATGAAAGTCAGCACTCAGATACTGAGACAGCAGTAATGTTTGTCAGTTCCCAGATACTGAGACAGCAGTGATGTTGGTCAGTACCCAGATATTGAGACTGCAGTGATGTAGGCCACCACCCACATGCTGAGACAGCTGGGATGTAGGTAAACTCCCAGATACAGAGAAAACAGGGATGTAGGTTAGTACCCAGTTATTGTGACTGCCGGAATGTAGGCCAGCATCCATATAATGAGACAGCAGAGATGTAGTTCAGCAACCAGATACTGAGACTGCAGGTATGTAGGGCAGCACCCAGATACTGAGACAGCTGTTATGTTTGTCAGCACCCAGATACCGAGACAGCAGGGACGTTGTTCTGCACCCAGATACTGAGACAGCAATGATGTCAGTCAGCACCCAGTTACTGAGACAGCAGGGATGTTGGTCAGCACCCAGATACTGATAAAGCAGGTATGTAGGTCAGCACCCAGATACTGAGACAGCAGGGATGTTGTTCAGCACCAAGACACTGAGACAGCAGGGCAGTAGGTGAGCACCCAGATACTGAGACAGCAGTAATGTAGGTCACGACCCAGATACTGAGACAGCAGTAATGTAGGTCAGCACCCAGATACTGAGACTGCAGGGATGTTTTTCTGCACCAAGATACTGAGACTGCAGTGATGTTGGTCAGCACCCAGTTACTGAGACAGCAGGGATGTTGGTCATCACCCAGATAATGAGACTGCAGTGATGTTGGACAGCACCCAAGTACTGAGACAGCAGTGATGTAGGTCTGCACCCAAATACTGAGACAGTACTGATGAAGGTAAGCAGTCAGATACTGAGACAGCACAGATGTAGGTCAGCACCCAGGGACTGAGACAGCAGGGATGTGGGTCAGCACCCAGATACTGAGACAGCAGTGATGTTGGTCAGCACCCAGTTACTGAGACAGCAGGGATGTTGGTCAGCACCCAGATACTGAGAAAGCAGGTATGCAGCTGAACACCCAGATACTGAGACAGCATCGATGTTGTTCAGCACCCAGATACTGAGACAGCAGGGCAGTAGGTGAGCACCCAGATACTGAGAGAGCAGTGATGTAGGTCAGCAAACAGATACTGAGACAGCAGTGATGCAGTCAGTACCCAGATACTGAGTCCGCAGTCATGTAGGTCAGTACCCAGATACTGAGTCAGCAGTGATGTTGGTCAGTACCTAGAACTGAGTCAGCAGAGATGTAGGTCCGTACCCAAATTCTGTGATGGCAGGAATGTAGGTCAGCACCCAGATACTGAGACAGCAGGGATGTAGGTCAGCACCCAGATACTGAGACAGCAGGAATGCAGGTCAGCACCCAGATACTGAGAAAGTAGTGATGTAAGTCAGCACCCAGATACTGAGACATATGGGATGGAGGTCAGCACCCAGATACTGAGACAGCATTGATGTAGGAAAGCACCCAGATTCTGCAACAGCAGGGATGTAGATCAGTACCCAGATACTGAGAAGCAGGAATGTAGGTCAGCACCAAGATACTAAGACAGCAGAGATATAGGTCAGCACCCAGATACTGAGGCAACAGTGATGTAGGACTGCACCAAGATACTGAGAAGGCAGGGATATAGGTCAGTACCCAGATACTGAGTCACCAGGGATGTAGGTCAGTACCCAGATACTGAGTCAGCAGAGAAGTAGGTTCGTACCCAGATACTGTGACAGCAGAAATGTAGGTCAGTACCCAGATAATGAGATAGCAGAGATGTAGGTCAGCACCTAGATACTGAGAAAGAAGTGATGTAAGTCAGCACCCATATACTGAGACAGCAAGGATGGAGGTCAGCACCCAAATACTGAGACAGCATTGATGTAGGTAAGCACCCAGATTCTGTGATTGCAGTGATGTAGGTTTCCGCCCAGATACTGAGACAGCAGTGATGTAGGTTAGCACCGAAATACTGAGACAGAAGGAATGTAAGTCAGCACCCAGATACTGACACAGCAGTGATGTTGCTAAGCACCCAGATACAGAGAAAGCAGAGACATAGGTCAGTACCCAGATACTTAGACAGCAGTGATGTAGGTCAGCACCTATACACTGGGACAGCAGAGCAGTTGGTCAGCACCCAGATACTGAGACAGCAGTGACATAGGTTGTCACATAGATACTGAGACAGCAGGTATGTAGCTGAGTACCCGGATACAGAGACAGCAGAGTTGTAAGTCAGCTCAAAAATAATCAGACAGCAGTGATGTAGGTTGTCACCCAGATACTGAGACAGCTGTGATGTTTGTTATCACCCATACTGAGACAGCAGGGATTTAGGTCAGTTACCAGATACTGAGGCATGAGGGATGTAGGTAAGCAAATACGTAATGAGACAGCAGGGATGAAAGTCAGCACCCAGATACTGAGACAGCAGTAATGTTTGTCAGTTCCCAGATACTGAGACAGCAGTGATGTTGGTCAGTACCCAGATATTGAGACTGCAGTGATGTAGGCCACCACCCACATGCTGAGACAGCTGGGATGTAGGTAAACTCCCAGATACAGAGAAAGCAGGGATGTAGGTTAGTACCAGTTATTGTGACTGCCGGAATGTAGGTCAGCACCCATACTGAGACAGCAGAGATGTAGTTCAGCAACCAGATACTGAGACTGCAGGTATGTAGGTCAGAACCCAGATACTGAGACAGCTGTTATGTTTGTCAGCACCCAGATACCGAGACAGCAGGGACAAAGATCTGCACCCAGATACTGAGACAGCAATGATGTAGGTCAGCCCTCGATACTGAGACTGCAGGTATGTAGGTCAGCACCCAGATACTGAGACAGCAGTGATGTTTGTCAGCACCCAGATACCGAGACAGCAGGGACGATTGTTCTGCACCCAGATACTGAGACAGCAATGATGTTGGTCAGCACCCAGTTACTGAGACAGCAGGGATGTTGGTCAGCACCCAGATACTGATAAAGCAGGTATGTAGGTCAGCACCCAGATACTGAGACAGCAGGGATGTTGTTCAGCACCCAGACACTGAGACAGCAGGAAGTAGCTGAGCACCCAGATACTGAGACAGCAGTAATGTAGGTCACGACAGATACTGAGACAGCAATGTGTAGGTCAGCACCCAGATACTGAGACTGCAGGGATGTTTATCTGCACCAAGATACTGAGACAGCAGTGATGTTGGTCAGCACCCAGTTACTGAGACAGCAGGGATGTTGGTCATCACCCAGATACTGAGACTGCAGTGATGTAGGACAGCGCCCAAGTACTGAGACAGCAGTGATGTAGGTCTGCACCCAAATACTGAGACGTTACTGATGAAGGTCAGCAGTCAGATACTGAGGCAGCACAGATGTAGGTCAGCACCCAAGGACTTAGACAGCAGGGATGTGGGTCAGCACCCAGATACTGAGACAGCAGTGTTGTTGGACATCACCCAGTTACTGAGACAGCCGGGATGTTGGTCAGCACCCAGATACTGAGAAAGCAGGTATGCAGGTGAGCACCCAGATACTGAGACAGCAGGGTTGTTGTTCAGCACCCAGATACTGAGACAGCAGGAGAGTAGGTGAGCACCCAGATACTGAGACAGCAGTGATGTAGGTCAGCAAACAGATACAAAGACAGCAGTGAAGTAGTCAGTACCCAGATACTGAGTCCGCAGACATGTGAGGTCAGTACCCAGATACTGAGTCAGCAGTGATGTTGGTCAGTACCTAGAACTGAGTCAGCAGAGATGTAGGTCCGTGCCCAAATTCTGTGATGGCAGCAATGGAGTCAGCACCCAGAAACTGAGTCAGCTGGGATGTAGGTCAGCATCCAGATACCGAGAAAGTATTGATGTAAGTCAGCACCCAGATACTGAGACAGCAGGGATGGAGGTCAGCACCCAGATACTGAGACAGCAGGGATGTAGGTCAGCACCCAGATACTGAGACAGCAGGAATGCAGGTCAGCACCAGATACTGAGAAATTAGTGATGTAAGTCAGCACCCAGATACTGAGACATATGGGATGGAGGTCAGCACCCAGATACTGAGACAGCATTGATGTAGGAAAGCACCCAGATTCTGCAACAGCAGGGATGTAGATCAGTACCCAGATACTGAGAAGCAGGGATGTAGGTCAGCACCAAGATACTAAGACAGCAGAGATATAGGTCAGCACCCAGATATGGAGGCAACAGTGATTTAGGACTGCACCCAGATACTGAGACAGCAGGGCTATAGGTCAGTACCCAGATACTGAGTCACCAGGGATGTAGTTCAGTACCTAGATACTGAGTCAGCAGAGATGTAGGTCCGTACCCAGATACTGTGACAGCAGAAATGTAGGTCAGCACCCTTATAATGAGACAGCAGAGATCCAGGTCAGCACCTAGATACTGAGAAAGAAGGGATGTAAGTCAGCACTTATATACTGAGACAGCAGGGATGGAGGTCAGCACCCAAATACTGAGGCAGCATTGATGTAGGTAAGCACCCAGATTCTGTGACAGCAGTAATGTAGGTTGCTGCCCAGATACTGAGAATGCAGTGATGTAGGTTAGCACCGAAATACTGAGACAGAAGGAATGTAGAGCAGCACCCAGATACTGACACAGCAGTGATGTTGCTAAGCACCCAGATACTGAGAAAGTAGTGATGTATGTCAGCACCCAGATACTGAGACAGCAGTGACGTAGGTCAGCTCCCAGATACTGAGACAGCAGGGATGTAGGTCAGCAGAGAGATACTGAGACAGCAGGCATGTAGGTCTGTACCCACAATCTGAAACAGCAGAGATGTTGGTAAGCACCCCGATATTGACACATCAGGGATGTTGGTCAGCACCCAAGGACTGAGACAGCAGTGATGTGGGTCAGCCCCCAGATACTGAGACAGCAGTGATGTAGATCAGCACCCAAGTAGTGATATAGGTCTTCAAAGAAATACTGAGACAGTACTGAGGAAGGTCAGCACCCAGATACTGATACAGCAGGGATGTATGTCAGCACACAGATAGTGAGAGAACAGGCAGGGAGGTCAGCACCCCAATGCTGAGAAAACAGGGATGTAGGTTAGCACCCTGATACTGAGACACCAGGGATAATTGGTGATTATCCAGATACGGAGAAAGCTATGATGAAGTTCAGCACCCAGATACCGAGACACCATTAATGTAGGTCGGAACTCAGATACTAAGATAGCAATAATGTAGGTCAGCACTCCAATACTGAGACATCAGAGATGTTGGTTAGAACCCAGATACTTAGACAGCTGTGATGTAGGTCAGAACTCAGATACTGAGACAGCAGTGATGTAGGTCAGCAGCCAGATACTGACACAAAAGAGAATAAGGTTGGCATCCAGATACTGAGACAGCAGGGATGTAGGTCAGCCCTCCGATACTGAGACTGCCGGTATGTTGGTCAGCACCCAGATACTGAGGCAGCAGTGATGTTTGTCAGCACCCAGATACTGAGACAGCTGGGACATTGTTCTGCACCCAGATACTGAGACAGCAATGATGTTGGTCAGCACCCAGTTACTGAGACAGCAGGGATGTGAGGTCAGCACTCAGATACTGAGACAGCAGTGATGTTGCTAAGCACCCAGATACTGAGAAAGCAGAGATGAAGGTCAGTACCCAGATACTGAGACAGCAGTGATGTAAGTCAGGACCAATACACTGGGACAGCAGAGCAGTAGGTCAGCACCCAGATACTGAGACAGCAGGGACATAGGTTGTCACATAGATACTGAGACAGCAGGTATGTAGCTGAGTACCAAGATACATAGACAGCAGAGATGTAAGTCAGCTCAAAATTAATCAGACAGCAGTGATGTAGGTCATCACACTGATACTGAGACAGCTGTGATGTGGGTCCTCACCCAGATACTGAGACAGCAGGGATTTAGGTCAGTTCGAGATACTGAGACAGGAGGAGGATGTAGGTAAGCAAATAGGTACTGAGACAGCAGGATGAAAGTCAGCACCCAGATACTGAGACAGCAGTAATGTTTGTCGGTTCCCAGATACTAACACAGCAGTGATGTAGCCCACCACCCAAATGCTGAGACAGCAGGAATGTAGGTAAACACCCAGATACAGAGAAAGCAATGATGTAGGTTAGTACCCAGTTATTGTGACTGCAGGAATGTAGGTCAGCACCCATATACTGAGACAGCAGAGATGTAGGTCAGCAACCAGATACTGAGACAGCAGGGATGTATGTCAGCACCCAGATACTGAGACAGCAGGGATGTAGGCCAACCCTCCGATACTGAGACTGCAGGTATGTAGGTCAGCACCCAGATACTGAGACAGCTGTGATGTTTGTCAGCACCCAGATACCGAGACAGCAGGGACGTAGTTCTGCACCCAGATACTGAGACAGCAGGCATGTAGGTCAGCCCTCCGATACTGAGAATACAGGTATGTACATCAGCACCCAGATACTGAGACAGCAGTGATTCTTGTCAGCACCAAGATACTGAGAGAGCAGGGACGTTGTTCTGCACCCAGATACTGGGACAGCAATGATGTTGGTCAGCACCCAGTTACTTAGACAGCAGGGATGTAGGTCAGCACCCAGATACTGATAAAGCAGGTATGTAGGTCAGCACCCAGATACTGAGACAGCAGGGATGTTGTTCAGCAACCAGACACTGAGACAGCAGGCAGTAGGTGAGCACCCAGATACTGATGGAGCAGTAATGTGAGTCAGGACACAGATACTGAGACAGCAGTAATGTAGGTAAGCACCCAGCTACTGAGACTGCAGTGATGTTTTCTGCACCAAGATACTGAGACAGCAGTGATGTTGGTCAGCACCCAGTTACTGAGACAGCAGGGATGTTGGTCATCACCCAGATACTGAGACTGCAGTGATGTAGGTCTGCACCCAAATGCTGAGACAGTACTGATGAAGGTCAGCAGTCAGATACTGAGACAGCACAGATGTAGGATCAGCACTCGGGGACTGAGACAGCAGGGATGTGGGTCAGCAAACAGATACTGAGACAGCAGTGATGTTGGTCATCACCCAGTTACTGAGACAGCAGGGATGTTGGTCAGCACCCAGATACTGAGAAAGCAGGTATGTGGTGAGCACCCAGATACTGAGACAGCAGGGATGTTGTTCAGCACCCAGTTAATGAGACATTAGGGCAGTAGGTGAGCACCCAGATACTGAGACAGCAGTGATGTAGGTCAGTAACCAGATACTGAGTCCGCAGTCATGTAGGTCAGTACCCAGATACTGAGTCATCAATGATGTAGGTCAGTACCCAGATACTGAGTCAGCAGTGATGTTGGTCAGTACCTAGAACTGAGTCAGCAAAGAAATAGGTCCGTACCCAAATTATGTGATGGCAGAAATGTAGGTCAGCACCCAGAAACTGAGACAGCAGGGATGTTGGTCAGCACCCAGATACTGAGAAAGTATTGATGTATGTCAGCACCCAGGTACTGAGACAGCAGGGATGGAGTTCAGCACCTAGATACTGAGACAGCAGGGATGTAGGTCAATACCCAGATACTGAGACAGCAGTAATGAAGGTCTGCACTCAGATACTGAGAAAGTAGTGATGTAAGACAGCACCCAGATACTGAGACAGCATTGATGGGAAAGCACCCAGAATCTGCAACATCAGCGATGTAGATCAGTACCCAGACAATGAGAAGCAGGGATGTAGGTCAGCACCAAGATACTAAGAGAGCAGAGATATAGGTCAGCAGCCAGATACTGAGGCAACAGTGATGTAGGACTGCACCCAGATACTGAGACAGCAGGGATATAGGTAAGCACCCAGATACTTAGGCAACAGTGATGTGTGGACTGCACCCAGATACTGAGACAGCTGGGACGTAGGTCAGCACCCAGATACTGAAACAGCAGTGATGTAGGTCAGCACCCCGATACTGACGCAGCAAGGATGTTGGTCATCACCTAGATACTGAGACAGCAGTGATGTAGGTCAGCACGCTGATACTGAGACAGCAGGGATGTAGGTCAGCACCCAGATACTGAGACCCCATTGATGTGGTCAGCACTCCAGATACTGAGAAAGAAGTGATGTAAGTCAGCACCCAACTACTGAGACTGCAGTGACGTAGGTCAGCACCCAGATACTGAGAACAGCAGGGATGTAGGTCAGCACCATGATACTGAGACTGCAGGGATATAGGTCAGCTCCCAGATATTGAGAAAGAAGGGATGTAGGACTGCACCCAGATACTGAGACAGCAGGGATGTAGGTCAGCACAGAGATACTGAGACAGCAGGCTTGTAGGTCTGCACCCACAAACTGAAACAGGAAAGATGTTGGTCAGCACTCCGATATTGACACATCGGGGATGTTGGACAGCACCCAGGGACTGAGACAGCAGTGATGTTGATCAGCCCCCAGATACTGAGACAGCAGTGATGTAGATCAGCACCCAAGTATTGAGGCAGTAGTGATGTAGGTCAGCACAGAAATACTGAGACAGTACACAAGGAAGGTCAGCACCAGATACTGATACAGCAGGGATGTATGTCAGCACACAGATACTGAGAGAACAGGCAGGAGGTCAGCACCCCAATGCTGAGAAAACAGGGATGTAGACTAGCACCCTGATACTGAGACACCAGGGATATTGGTGATTATCCAGATACGGAGAAAGCTATGATGTAGTTCAGCACCCAGATACTGAGACAGCATTAATTTTGGTCGGAACTCAGATACTGAGATAACAATAATGTAGGTCAGCACTCAGATACTGAGACAGCAGGTATGTAGGTCAGCAGCCAGATACTGACACAACAGGGATTAAGGTCGGCATCCAGATACTGAAACAGCAGTGATGTAGGTCAGCACCCTGATACTGAGAGCATTGTTGTTGGTCAGCACCCAGATACTGAGACAGTACTAATGAAGGTCAGCACCAAGATAATGAGACAGCAGGCATGTAGGTCAGCACCCAGATACTTATATAGCAGGGATGTAGGTCAGCTTCCAGATACTGAGACAGCAGTGATGAAGGTCAGCCCCCGATATTGAGACAGCAGAGATGTTGGTCAGCACCCAGATACTGAGACAGCGGGGATGTAGGTCAGCACCTTTACACTGAGACAGCAGGGCAGTAGGTCAGCACCCAGATGCTCAGACAGCAGTGATGTTGGTCAGCACAAAGATACTGAGACAGCGGGATGTAGGTCAGCACTATATACTAAGACAGTAAGGCAGTAGGTGAGCAAAAAGATACTGAGACAGCAGGGATGTAGGACAGCACACAGATACTGAGACAGCAGTCATGTAGGTCAGCATCCAGATACTGAGACTGCAGTGATGTAGGTCAGCACCAGATACTGAGACCGAGAGATGTAGGTCAGTACCCAGATACTGAGTCACCAGGGATGCAGGTCAGTACCCAGATACTGAGTCAGCAGAGATGTAGGTCCATACCCAGATACTGTGACAGCAGAAATGTAGGTCAGCACCCAGATAATGAGACAGCAGAGATGTAGGTCAGCACCTAGATACTGAGAAAGAAGTGATGTAAGTCAGCACCCATATACTGAGACAGCAGGGATGGAGGTCAGCACCCAAATACTGAGACAGCATTGATGTAGGTAAGCACCCAGATTCTGTTACCGCAGTGATGTAGGTTGCCGCCCAGATACAGAGACAGCAGTGATGTAGGTCTGCACCCAAATACTGAGACAGTACTGATGAAGGTCAGCAGTCAGATACTAAGACAGCACAGATGTAGGTCAGCCCCAAGGACTGAGACAGCAGGGATGTGGGTCAGCACCCAGATACTGAGAAAGCAGGTATGCAGCTGAGCACCCAGATACTGAGACAGCAGGGATGTTGTTCAGCACCCAGATACTGAGACAGCAGAGCAGTAGGTGAGCACCCAGATACTGAGACAGCAGTGATGTAGGTCATCAAAAAAGATACTGAGACAGAAGTGATGTAGTCAGTACACAGATACTGAGTCCACAGTCATGTAGGTCAGTACCCAGATACTGAGTCAGCACTGATGTTGGTCAGTACCTAAAACTGAGTCAGCAGAGATGTAGGTCCATACCCAAATTCTGTGATGGCAGGAATGTAAGGTCAGCACCCAGAAACTGAGACAGCAGGGATGTAGGTCAGCACCCAGATACTGAGAAAGTATTGATGTAAGTCAGCACCCAGATACTGAGACAGCAGGGATGGAGGTCAGCACCCAGATACTGAGACAGCAGGGATGTAGGTCAGCACCCAGATACTGAGACAGCAGGAATGCAGGTCAGCACCCAGATACTGAGAAAGTAGTGATGTAAGTCAGCACCCAGATACTGAGACATATGGGATGGAGGTCAGCACCCAGATACTGAGACAGCATTGATGTAGGAAAGCACCCAGATTCTGCAACAGCAGGGATGTAGATCAGTACCCAGATACTGAGAAGCAGGGATGTAGGTCAGCACCAAGATACTAAGACAGCAGAGATATAGGTCAGCACCCAGATACTGAGGCAACAGTGATGTAGGACTGCACCAAGATACTGAGAAGGTAGGGATATAGGTCAGTACCCAGATACTGAGTCACCAGGGATGTAGGTCAGTACCCAGATACTGAGTCAGCAGTGAAGTAGGTTCGTACCCAGATACTGTGACAGCAGAAATGTAGGTCAGTACCCAGATAATGAGATAGCAGAGATGTAGGTCAGCACCTTGATACTGAGAAAGAAGTGATGTAAGTCAGCACCCATATACTGAGACAGCAGGGATGGAGGTCCGCTCCCAAATACTGAGACAGCATTGATGTGGTAAGCACCCAGATTCTGTGATAGCAGTGATGTGGTGGCCGCCCAGGCACTGAGACAGCAGTGATGTAGGCTAGCACCGAAATACTGAGACAGAAGGAATGTAGGTCAGCACCCAGATACTGACACAGCAGTGATGTTGCTAAGCACCCAGATACAGAGAAAGCAGAGACATATGTCAGTACTTAGATACTGAGACAGCAGTGATGTAGGTCAGCACCTATACACTGGGACAGCAGAGCAGTAGGTCAGCACCCAGATACTGAGACAGCAGGGACATAGGTTGTCACATAGATACTGAGACAGCAGGTATGTAGCTGAGTACCGGATACAGAGCACAGAGGTTGTAAGTCAGCTCAAAATAATCAGACAGCTGTGATGTAGGTTGTCACCCAGATACTGAGACAGCTGTGATGTTTGTTATCACCCAGATACTGAGACAGCAGGATTTAGGTCAGTTACCAGATACTGAGGCATGAGTGATGTAGGTAAGCAAATAGGTAATGAGAGCAGAGATGAAAATCAGCACCCAGATACTGAGACAGCAGTAATGTTTGTCAGTTCCCAGATACTGAGACAGCAGTGATGTTGGTCAGTACCAGATATTGAGACTGCAGTGATGTAGGCACCACCACATGCTGAGAAAGCTGGGATGTAGGTAAACTCCCAGATACTGAGAAAGCAGGGATGTGGGTTAGTACCCTGTTATTGTGACTGCCGGAATGTAGGTCAGCACCCATATACTGAGACAGCAGAGATGTAGTTCAGCAACCAGATACTGAGACTGCAGGTATGTAGGTCAGCACAGATACTGAGACAGCTGTTATGTTTGTCAGCACCCAGATACCGAGACAGCAGGGACAAAGATCTGCACCCAGATACTGAGACAGCAGGGATGTAGGTCAGCCCTCTGATACTGAGACTGCAGGTATGTAGGTCATCACCCTGATACTGAGACAGCAGTGATGTTTGTCAGCACCAGATACCGAGATATCAGGGCGAGTTCTGCTCCCAGATACTAAGACAGCAGGGATGTTGTTCAGCACCCAGACACTGAGACAGCAGGGCAGTAGGTGAGCACCCAGGTACTGAGACAGCAGAAATGTAGGTCAGGACCCAGATTCTGAGACAGCAGTAATGTAGGTCAGCACCCAAATACTGAGACTGCAGGGATTTTGGTCATCACCCAGATACTGAGACTGTAGTGATGTAGGACAGCACCCAAGTACTGAGACAGCAGTGATGCAGGTCTGCACCCAAATACTGAGACAGTACTGATGAAGGTCAGCATCAGATACTGAGACAGCACAGATGTAGGTCAGCACCCAGGGACTGAGACAGAAGGGATGTGGGTCAGCACCCAGATACTGAGACAGCAGTGATGTTGGTCAGCACCCAGTTACTGAGACAGCAGGGATGTTGGTCAGCACCCAGATACTGAATACAGCAGGGCAGTAGGTGAGCACCCAGATACTGAGAAGCAGGGAAGTAGGTCAGCACCAAGATACTAAGACAGCAGAGATATTGGTCAGCACCCAGATACTGAGACAGCAGTGATTTAGGTCAGCACCTATACACTGGGACAGCAGAGCAGTAGGTCAGCACCCACAGATACTGAGACATCAGTGACATAGGTTGTCACATAGATACTGAGACAGCAGGTATGTAACTGAGTACCCAGATACAGAGACAGCAGAGTTGTAAGTCAGCTCAAAAATAATCAGACAGCAGTGATGTAGGTTGTCACCCAGATACTGAGACAGCTGTGATGTTTGTTATCACCCAGATACTGAGACAGCAGGGATTTAGGTCAGTTACCAGATACTGAGGCATGAGGGATGTAGGTAAGCAAATAGGTAATGAGACAGCAGGGATGAAAGTCAGCACCCAGATACTGAGACAGCAGTAATGTTTGTCAGTTCCCAGATACTGAGACAGCAGTGATGTTGGTCAGTACCCAGATATTGAGACTGCAGTGATGTAGGCCACCACCCACATGCTGAGACAGCTGGGATGTAGGTAAACTCCCAGATACAGAGAAAGCAGGGATGTAGGTTAGTACCCAGTTATTGTGACTGCCGGAATGTAGGCCAGCATCCATATAATGAGACAGCAGAGATGTAGTTCAGCAACCAGATACTGAGACTGCAGGTATGTAGGGCAACACCCAGATACTGAGACAGCTGTTATGTTTGTCAGCACTCAATACCAGAGACAGCAGGGACGTTGTTCTGCACCCAGATACTGAGACAGCAATGATGTCAGTCAGCACCCAGTTACTGAGACAGCAGGGATGTTGGTCAGCACCCAGATACTGATAAAACAGGTATGTAGGTCAGCACCCAGATACTGAGACAGCAGGGATGTTGTTCAGCACCAAGACACTGAGACAGCAGGGGAGGTAGACCCAGATACTGAGACAGCAGTAATGTAGGTCACGACCAGATACTGAGACAGCAGTAATGTAGGTCAGCACCCAGATACTGAGACTGCAGGGATGTTTTTCTGCACCAGATACTGAGACTGCAGTGATGTTGGTCAGCACCCAGTTACTGAGGACAGCAGGGATGTTGGTCATCACCCAGATAATGAGACTGCAGTGATGTTGGACAGCACCCAAGTACTGAGACAGCAGTGATGTAGGTCTGCACCCAAATACTGAGACAGTACTGATGAAGGTAAGCAGTCAGATACTGAGACAGCACAGATGTAGGTCAGCACCCAGGGACTGAGACAGCAGGGATGTGGGTCAGCACAGATACTGAGACAGCAGTGATGTTGGTCAGCACCCAGTTACTGAGACAGCAGGGATGTTGGTCAGCACCCAGATACTGAGAAAGCAGGTATGCAGCTGAACACCCAGATACTGAGACAGCATCGATGTTGTTCAGCACCCAGATACTGAGACAGCAGGGCAGTAGGTGAGCACCCAGATACTGAGAGAGAGCAGTGATGTAGGTCAGCAAAAAGATACTGAGACAGCAGTGATGCAGTCAGTACCCAGATACTGAGTCCGCAGTCATGTAGGTCAGTACCCAGATACTGAGTCAGCAGTGATGTTGGTCAGTACCTAGAACTGAGTCAGCAGAGATGTAGGTCCGTACCCAAATTCTGTGATGGCAGGAATGTAGGTCAGCAGCCAGAAACTGAGACAGCAGGGATGTAGGTCAGCACCCAGATACTGAGACAGCAGGAATGCAGGCCAGCACCCAGATACTGAGAAAGTAGTGATGTAAGTCAGCACCCAGATACTGAGACATATGGGATGGAGGTCAGCACCCAGATACTGAGACAGCATTGATGTAGGAAAGCACCCAGATTCTGCAACAGCAGGGATGTAGATCAGTACCCAGATACTGAGAAGCAGGGATGTAGGTCAGCACCAAGATACTAAGACAGCAGAGATATAGGTCAGCACCCAGATACTGAGGCAACAGTGATGTAGGACTGCACCAAGATACTGAGAAGGCAGGGATATAGGTCAGTACCCAGATACTGAGTCACCAGGGATGTAGGTCAGTACCCAGATACTGAGTCAGCAGAGAAGTAGGTTCGTACCCAGATACTGTGACAGCAGAAATGTAGGTCAGTACCCAGATAATGAGATAGCAGAGATGTGGGTCAGCACCTAGATACTGAGAAAGAAGTGATGTGAAGTCAGCACCCATATACTAAGACAGCAAGGATGGAGTCAGCACCCAAATACTGAGACAGCATTGATGTGGGTAAGCACCCAGATTCTGTGATTGCAGTGATGTAGGTTTCCGCCCAGATACTGAGACAGCAGTGATGTAGGTTAGTACCGAAATACTGAGACAGAAGGAATGTAAGTCAGCACCCAGATACTGACACAGCAGTGATGTTGCTAAGCACCCAGATACAGAGAAGCAGAGACATAGGTCAGTACCCAGATACTTAGACAGCAGTGATGTAGGTCAGCACCTATACACTGGGACAGCAGAGCAGTAGGTCAGCACCCAGATACTGAGACAGCAGTGACATAGGTTGTCACATAGATACTGAGACAGCAGGTATGTAGCTGAGTACCCGGATACAGAGACAGCAGAGTTGTAAGTCAGCTCAAAAATAATCAGACAGCAGTGATGTAGGTTGTCACCCAGATACTGAGACAGCTGTGCTGTTTGTTATCACCCAGATACTGAGACAGCAGGGATTTAGGTCAGTTACCAGATACTGAGGCATGAGGGATGTAGGTAAGCAAATACGAATGAGACAGCAGGGATGAAAGTCAGCACCCAGATACTGAGACAGCAGTAATGTTTGTCAGTTCCCAGATACTGAGACAGCAGTGATGTTGGTCAGTACCCAGATATTGAGACTGCAGTGATGTAGGCCACCACCCACATGCTGAGACAGCTGGGATGTAGGTAAACTCCCAGATACAGAGAAAGCAGGGATGTAGGTTAGTACCCAGTTATTGTGACTGCCGGAATGTAGGTCAGCACCCATATACTGAGACAGCAGAGATGTAGTTCAGCAACCAGATACTGAGACTGCAGGTATGTAGGTCAGAACCCAGATACTGAGACAGCTGTTATGTTTGTCAGCACCCAGATACCGAGACAGCAGGGACAAAGTTCTGCACCCAGATACTGAGACAGCAGGGATGTAGGTCAGCCCTCCGATACTGAGACTGCAGGTATGTAGGTCAGCACCCAGATACTGAGACAGCAGTGATGTTTGTCAGCACCCAGATACCGAGACAGCAGGGACGTTGTTCTGCACCCAGATACTGAGACAGCAATGATGTCAGTCAGCACCCAGTTACTGAGACAGCAGGGATGTTGGTCAGCACCCAGATACTGATAAAGCAGGTATGTAGGTCAGCACCCAGATACTGAGACAGCAGGGATGTTGTTCTGCACCCAGACACTGAGACAGCAGGGAAGTAGCTGAGCACCCAGATACTGAGACAGCAGTAATGTAGGTCACGACCCAGATACTGAGACAGCAGTAATGTAGGTCAGCACCCAGACACTGAGTCTGCAGGGATGTTTATCTGCACCAAGATACTGAGACAGCAGTGATGTTGGTCAGCACCCAGTTACTGAGACAGCAGGGATGTTGGTCATCACCCAGATACTGAGACTGCAGTGATGTAGGACAGCGCCCAAGTACTGAGACAGCAGTGATGTAGGTCTGCACCCAAATACTGAGACGTTACTGATGAAGGTCAGCAGTCAGATACTGAGGCAGCACAGATGTAGGTCAGCACCCAGGGACTTAGACAGCAGGGATGTGGGTCAGCACCCAGATACTGAGACAGCAGTGTTGTTGGACATCACCCAGTTACTGAGACAGCCGGGATGTTGGTCAGCACCCAGATACTGAGAAAGCAGGTATGCAGGTGAGCACCCAGATACTGAGACAGCAGGGTTGTTGTTCAGCACCCAGATACTGAGACAGCAGGAGAGTAGGTGAGCACCCAGATACTGAGACAGCAGTGATGTAGGTCAGCAAACAGATACAAAGACAGCAGTGAAGTAGTCAGTACCCAGATACTGAGTCCGCAGACATGTAGGTCAGTACCCAGATACTGAGTCAGCAGTGATGTTGGTCAGTACCTAGAACTGAGTCAGCAGAGATGTAGGTCCGTACCCAAATTCTGTGATGGCAGCAATGTAGGTCAGCACCCAGAAACTGAGTCAGCAGGGATGTAGGTCAGCATCCAGATACCGAGAAAGTATTGATGTAAGTCAGCACCCAGATACTGAGACAGCAGGGATGGAGGTCCAGCACCAGATACTGAGACTGCAGGGATGTAGGTCAGCACTCAGATACTGAGACAAAGGAGATGCAGGTCACACCCAGATACTGAGAAAGTAGTGATGTAAGTCAGCACCCAGATACTGAGACATATGGGATGGAAGTCAGCACCCAGATACTGAGACAGCATTGATGTAGGAAAGTACCCAGATTCTGCAACAGCAGGGATGTAGATCAGTACCTAGATACTGAGAAGCAGGGATGTAGGTCAGCACCAAGATACTAAGACAGCAGAGATATAGGTCAGCACCCAGATATGGAGGCAACAGTGATTTAGGACTGCACCAGATACTGAGACAGCAGGAGCTATAGGTCCAGTACCAGATACTGAGTCACCAAGGATGTAGTTCAAGTACCTAGATACTGAGTCAGCAGAGATGTAGGTCATGCCCAGATACTGTGACAGCAGAAATGTAGGTCAGCACCCTTATAATGAGACAGCAGAGATCTAGGTCAGCACCTAGATACTGAGAAAGAAGGGATGTAAGTCAGCACTTATATACTGAGACAGCAGGGATGGAGGTCAGCACCCAAATACTGAGGCAGCATTGATGTAGGTAAGCACCCAGATTCTGTGACAGCAGTAATGTAGGTTGCTGCCCAGATACTGAGAATGCAGTGATGTAGGTTAGCACCGAAATACTGAGACAGAAGGAATGTAGAGCAGCACCCAGATACTGACACAGCAGTGATGTTGTTAAGCACCCAGATACTGAGAAAGCAGTGACATAGGTCAGCACCCAGATACTGAGACAGCAGGGACATAGGTTGTCACATAGATACTGAGACAGCAAGTATGTAGCTGAGTACCCGGATACAGAGACAGCAGAGTTGTAAGTCAGCTCAAAAATAATCAGACAGCAGTGATGTAGGTTGTCACCCAGATACTGAGACAGCTGTGATGTGGGTCATCACCCAGATACTGAGACAGCAGGGATTTAGGTCAGTTCCCAGATACTGAGGCATGAGGGATGTAGGTAAGCAAATAGGTAATGAGACTGCAGGGATGAAAGTCAGCACCCAGATACTGATACAGCAGTAATGTTTGTCAGTTCCCATACATTGATACAGCAGTGATGTCGGTCAGTACCCAGATATTGAGACTGCAGTGATGTACGCCACCACCCACATGCTGAGACAGCAGGGATGTAGGTAAACTCCCAGATACAGAGAAAGCAGTGATGTAGATTAGTACCCAGTTATTGTGACTGCAGGAATGTAGGTCAGCACCCATATACTGAGACAGCAGAGATGTAGGTCTGCAACCAGATACTGAGACAGGAGGGATGTACATCAGCACCCAGATTCTGAGACAACAGAGATGAAGGCCAACCATACGATACTGAGACTGCAGGTATGTAGGTCAGCACCCAGATACTGAGACAGCTGTGATGTTTGTCAGCACCCAGATACCGAGACAGCAGTGACGAAGTTCTGCACCCAGATACTGAAACAGCAGGGATGTAAGTCCGCCCTCCGATACTGTGACTGCAGGAATGTAGGTTAGCAACCAGATACTGAGATAGCAGTGATGTTTGTCAGCACCCAGATACTGAGACAGCAGGGACGTTGTTCTGCACCCAGATACTGAGACAGCAATGATGTCAGTCAGCACCCAGTTACTGAGACAGCAGGGATGTTGGTTAGCACCCAGATACTGATAAAGCAGGTATGTAGGTCAGCACCCAAATACTGAGACAGCAGGGATGTTGTTCAGCACCCAGACACTGAGACAGCAGGGCAGTAGGTGAGCACCCAGATACTGAGAGAGCAGTAATGTAGGTCAGCACCCAGATACTGAGACTGCAGGGATGATTTTCTGCACCAAGATACTGAGACAGCAGTGATGTTGGTCAACACCCAGTAACTAAGACAGCAGGGATGTTGGTCATCACCCAGATACGGAGACTGCAGTGATGTAGGACAGCACCCAAGTACTGAGACAGCAATGATGTAGGTGTGCACCCAAATAGGAAGACAGTACTGATTAAGGTCAGCAGTCAGATACTGAGGCAGCACAGATGTAGGTCTGCACCCAGGGACTGAGACAGCAGGGATGTGGGTCAGCACCCAGATACTGAGACACCAGTGATGTTGGTCAGCACCCAGTTACTGAGACAGCAGGGATGTTGGTCAGCACCCAGATACTGAGAAAGCAGGTATGCAGGTGAGCACCCAGATATTGAGACAGCAGGGATGTTTTTCAGCACCCAGATACTGAGACAGCAGGGCAGTAGGTGAGCACCCAGATACTGAGACAGCTGGGATGCAGGTCAGCACCCAGATTCTGAAACAGCAGTGATGTAGTTCAGCACCCCGATACTTATGCAGCAAATATGTTGGTCATCACCTAGATACTGAGACAGCTGTGATGTAGGTCAGCACCCTGAAACTGAGACAGCAGGGATGTAGGTCAGCACCCAGATACTGAGACCCCATTGATGTAGGTCAACACCCCGATACTGAGAAAGTAGTTATGTAAGTCAGCACCCAGATACTGAGACAGCAGTGATGTAGGTCAGTACCCAGATACTGAGACAGCAGGGATGTAGGTCAGCACCAAGTTACTGAGACAGCAGGGATATAGGTCAGCTCCCAGATATTGAGACAGCAGGGATGTAGGACTGCACCCATATACTGAGACAGCAGGGATGTAGGTCAGCACAGAGATACTGAGACAGCAGGCATGTAGGTCTGCACCCACAAACTGAAACAGCAGAGATGTTGGTCAGCACCAAGATATTGACACATCAGGGATGTTGGTCAGCACCCAAGGACTGAGACAGCAGTGATGTGGGTCAGCCCCCAGATACTGAGACAGCAGTGATGTAGATCAGCACCCAAGTATTGAGGCAGTAGTGATGTAGGTCTGCACAGAAATACTGAGACAGTACTGAGGAAGGTCAGCACCCAGATACTGATACAGCAGGGATGTATGTCAGCACACAGATAGTGAGAGAACAGGCAGGGAGGTCAGCACCCCAAAGCTGAGAAAACAGGGATGTAGGTTAGCACCCTGATGCTGAGACACCAGGGATATTGGTGATTATCCAGATACGGAGAAAGCTATGATGTAGTTCAGCACCCAGATACCGAGACACCATTAATGTAGGTCGGAACTCAGATACTAAGATAGCAATAATGTAGGTCAGCACTCCAATACTGAGATAACAGAGATGTTGTTTAGTACCCAGATACTTAGACAGCAGTGATGTAGGTCGGCACTCAGATACTGAGACAGCAGTGATGTAGGTCAGCAGCCGGATACTGACACAAATGAGAATAAGGTCGGCATCCAGATACAGAGACAACAGGGATGTGGTTCTGCACCCAGATACTGAGACAGCAGGGATGTAGGTCAGCCCTCCGAAACTGAGACTGCCGGTATGTAGGTCAGCACCCAGATACTGAGACAGCAGTGATGTTTGTCAGCACCCAGATACCGAGACAGCAGGGACGTTGTTCTGAACCCAGATACTGAGACAGTAATGATGTTGGTCAACACCCATTTACTGAGACAGCAGGGATGTAGGTCAACACTCAGATACTGAGACAGCAGTGATGCTGCTAAGCACCTAGATACTGAGAAAGCAGTGATGTAGGTCAGTACCCAGATACTGAGACAGCAGTGATGTAAGTCAGCACCTATACACTGGGACAGCAGAGCAGTAGGTCAGCACCCAGATACTGAGACAGCAGGGACATAGGTTGTCACATAGATACTGAGACAGCAGGTATGTAGCTGAGTACCCAGGTACAGAGATAGCAGAGATGTAAGTCAACTCAATATTAATCAGAAAGCAGTGATGTAGGTCATCAACCGGATACTGAGACAGCTGTGATGTGGGTCCTCACCCAGATACTGAGACAGCAGGGATTTAGGTCAGTTCTCAGATACTGAGACAGGAGGAATGTAGGTAAGCAAATAGGTACTGAGACAGCAGGGATGAAAGTCAGCACCCAGATACTGAGACAGCAGTAATGTTTGTCGGTTCCCAGATACTGAGACAGCTGTGATGTAGCCCACCACCCAAATGCTGAGACAGCTGTGATGTAGGTAAACACCCAGATACAGAGAAAGCAGGAATGTAGGTTAGTACCCAGTTATTGTGACTGCAGGAATGTAGGTCAGCACCCATATACTGAGACAGCAGAGATGTAGGTTAGCAACCAGATACTGAGACAGCAGGGATGTACGTCAGCACCCAGATACTGAGACAGCAGGGATGTAGGCCAACCCTCTGACACTGAGACTGCAGGTATGTAGGTCAGCACCCAGATACTGAGACAGCTGTGATGTTAGTCAGCACCCAGATATCGAGACAGCAGGGACGTAGATCTGCACCCAGATACAGAGACAGCAGGCATGTAGGTCAGCACTCCGATACTGAGACTTCAGGTATGTACATCATCACCCAGATACTGAGACAGCAGTGATTCTTGTCAGCACCCAGATACCGAGACAGCAGTGACGTTGTTCTGCACCCAGAAACTGAGACAGCAATGATGTTGGTCAGCACCTGTTACTTAGACAGCAGGGATGTTGGTCACACCAGATACTGATAAAGCAGGTGGAAGGTCTGCACCCAGATACTGAGACAGCAGGGATGTTGTTCAGCACCCAGACACTGAGACAGCAGGGCAGTAGGTGAGCTTACCAGATACTGATGGAGCAGTAATGTAGATCAGGACCCAGATACTGAGACAGCAGTAATGTAGGTAAGCACCCAGATACTGAGACTGCAGGGATGTTTTCTGCACCAAGATACTGAGACAGCAGTGATGTTGGTCAGCACCCAGTTACTGAGACAGCAGGGATGTTGGTCATCACCCAGATACTGAGATTGCAGTGATGTAGGACCTTTTCCAAGTACTGAGACAACAGTGATGTAGGTCTGCACCCAAATGCTGAGACAGTACTGATGAAGATCAGCAGTCAGATACTGAGACAGCACAGATGTGGGTCTGCACTCGGGGACTGAGACAGCAGGGATGTGGGTCAACAAACAGATATTGAGACAGCAGTGATGTTGGTCATCACCCAGTTACTGAGACAGCAGGGAGGATGGTCAGCACCCAGATACTGAGAAAGCAGGTATGTGGTGAGCACCCAGATACTGAGACAGCAGGGATGTTGTTCAGCACCCAGCTAATGAGACAGCAGGGCAGTCGATGGGCACCCAGATACTGAGACAGCAGTGATGTGGAGTCACCAACCAGATACTGAGACCCATGATGATGTGGTCAGTACCCAGATACTGAGTCCGCAGTCATGTAGGTCAGTACCCAGTTATGAGTCATCAATGATGTAGGTCAGTACCCAGATACTGAGTCAGCAGTGATGTTGGTCAGTACCTAGAACTGAGTCAGCAGAGATGTAGGTCCATACCCAAGTTATGTGATGGCAGATATATAGGTCAGCACCCAGAAACTGAGACAGCAGGGATGTAGGTCAGCACCCAGATACTGAGAAAGTATTGATGTATGTCAGAATACAGAAACTGAGACAGCAGGGATGGAGTTCAGCACCCAGATACTGAGACAGCAGGGATGTAGGTCAGTACCCAGATACTGAGACAGCAGGAATGAAGGTCAGCCCCAGATACTGAGAAAGTAGTGATGTAAGACAGCACCCAGATACTGAGACAGCATAGATGTAGGAAAGCACCCAGATTCTGCAACATCAGAGATGTAGATCAGTACCCAGACAATGAGAAGCAGAGATGTAGGTCAGCACCAAGATACTAAGACAGCAGAGATATAGGTCAGCAGCCAGATACTGAGGCATCAGTGATGTAGGACTGCACCCAGATATTGAGACAAGCAGGGATATAGGTAAGACACCCAGATACTGAGGCAACAGTGATGAAGGACTGCACCCAGATACTGAGACAGCATGGATATAGGTCAGCACCCTGATACTGAGGCAACAGTGATGTAGGACTGCATCCAGATACTGAGACAGCAAGGACATAGGTCAGCAATCAGATACTGAGGCAACAGTGATGTAGGACTGCACCCAGATACTGAGAAAGCAGGGATGTAGGTCAGCACCCAGATACTCAGACAGTAGTGATGTAGGACTGCACCCCGATACTGAGACAGCTGGGATGTAGGTCAGCACCGAGATACTGAAACAGCAGTGATGTAGGTCAGCACCCGATACTGACGCAGCAAGGATGTTGGTCATCACCAAGATACTGAGACAGCAGTGATGTAGGTCAGCACCCTGATACTGAGACAGCAGGGATATAGGTCAGCACCCAGATACTGAGACCCCATTGATGTAGGTCAGCACCCAGATACTGAGAAAGTAGTGATGTATGTCAGCACCCAGCTACTGGGACAGCAGTGACGTAGGTCAGCACCCAGATACTGAGACAGCAGGGATGTTGGTCAGCACCAAGATACTGAGACTGCAGGGATATAGGTCAGCTCCCAGATATTGAGACAGCAGGGATGTAGGACTGCACCCATATACTGAGACAGCAGGGATGTAGGCCAGCACAGAGATACTGAGACAGCAGGCTTGTAGGTCTGCACCCAGAAAACTGAAACAGGAGAGATGTTGGTCAGCACCCCGATATTGACACATCAGGGATGTTGGACTGCACCAAGGGACTGAGACAGCAGTGATGTGGATCAGCCCCCAGATACTGAGACAGCAATGATGTAGATCAGCACACAAGTATTGAGGCAGTAGTGATGTAGGTCTGCACAGAAATACTGAGACAGTAGTGAGGAAGGTCAGCACCCAGATACTGATACAGCAGGGATGTATGTCAGCACACAGATAGTGAGAGAACAGGCAGGGAGGTCAGCACCCCAATGCTGACAAAACAGGGATGTAGGCTAGCACCCTGATACTGAGACACCAGGGATATTGGTGATTATCCAGATACGGAGAAAGCTATGATGTAGTTCAGCACCCAGATACTGAGACAGCATTAATGTAGGTCAGAACTCAGATACTGACATAGCAATAATGTAGGTCAGCACTCTGATACTGAGACATCAGGGATGTTGGTTAGTACCCAGATACTTAGACAGCAGTGATGTTGGTCAGCACACAGATAGTGAGAAAGCAGGGATGTAGGTCAGCACTCAGATACTGAGACAGCAAGAATGTAGGTCAGCAGCCAGATACTGACACAACAGGGATTAAGGTCGGCATCCAGATACTGAGACATCAGTGATGTAGGTCAGCACCCTGATACTGAGAGCATTCATTTTGGTCAGCACCCAGATACTGAGACAGTACTAATGAAGGGCAGCACCAAGATAATGAGAAAACAGGCATGTAGGTCAGGACCCAGATACTGATAGCAGGGATGTAGGCCAGCTCCCAGATACTGAGACAGCAGTGATGTAGGTCAGCCACCGATGTAGAGACAGCAGAGATGTTGGTCAGCACCCAGATACTGAGACAGCGGGGATGTAGGTCAGCACCTATACACTGAGACAGCAGGGCAGTAGGTCAGCACCCAGATACTGAGACAGCAGTGATGTTGGTCAGCACCCAGATACTGAGACAGCGGGGATGTAGGTCAGCACCTATACACTAAGACAGTAGGGCAGTAGGTGAGCACCAAGATACTGAGACAGCAGGGATGTAGGTCAGCACCCAGATACTGAGACAGCAGTCATGAGGTCAGCATCCAGATACTGAGACTGCAGTGATGTAGGTCAGCACCAGATACTGAGACAGCAGTGATGTAGGTCTGTACCCAGATACTGAGTCACCAGGGATGTAGGTCAGTACCCAGATACTGAGTCAGCAGAGATGTAGGTCCGTACCCAGATACTGTGACAGCAGAAATGTAGGTCAGCACCCAGATAATGAGACAGCAGAGATGTAGGTCAGCACCTAGATACTGAGAAAGAAGTGATGTAAGTCAGCACCCATATACTGAGACAGCAGGGATGGAGGTCAGCACCCAAATACTGAGACAGCATTGATGTAGGTAAGCACCCAGATTCTGTGACAGCAGTGATGTAGGTTGCCGCCCAGATACTCAGACAGCAGTGATGTAGGTTAGCACCCAGATACTGAGAATACAGAGACGTAGGTCAGCACCCAGATACTGAGACAGCAGGGACATAGGTTGTCACATAGATACGGAGACAGCAGGTATGTAGCTGAGTACCCGGATACAGAGACAGCAGAGATGTAAGTCAGCTCAAAAATAATCAGACAGCAGTGATGTAGGTCGTCACCCAGATACTGAGACAGCTGTGATGTGGGTCATCACCCAGATACTGAGACAGCAGGGATTTAGGTCACTTCCCAGATACTGAGACATGAGGGATGTAGGTAAGCAAATAGGAAATGAGACAGCAGGGATGAAAGTCAGCACCCAGATACTGAGACAGCAGTAATGTTTGTCAGTTCCCAGATACTGAGACAGCAGTGATGTCGGTCAGTACCCAGATATTGAGACTGCAGTGATGAAGGCCACCACCCCCATGCTGAGACAGCAGGGATGTAGGTAAACTCCCGGATACAGAGAAAGCAGGGATGTAGGTTAGTACCCAGTTATTGTGACTGCAGGAATGTAGGTCAGCACCCGTATACTGAGACAGCAGAGATGTAGGTCAGCAACCAGATACTGAGACAGCAGGGATGTACGTCAGCACCCAGATACTGAGACAGCAGGGATGTAGGCCAACCCTCCGATACTGAGACTGCAGGTATGTAGGTCAGCACCCAGATACTTAGACAGCTGTGATGTTTGTCAGCACCCAGATACCGAGACATCAGGGGCGAAGTTCTGCTCCCAGATACTAAGACAGCAGGGATGTTGTTCAGCACCCAGACACTGAGACAGCAGGGCAGTAGGTGAGCACCCAGTTACTGAGACAGCAGTAATGTAGGTCAGGACCCAGATACTGAGACAGCAGTAATGAAGGTCAGCACCCAGATACTGAGACTGCAGGAATGTTGGTCATCACCCAGATACTGAGACTGCAGTGATGTAGGACAGCACCCAAGTACTGAGACAGCAGTGATGTAGGTCTGCACCCAAATACTGAGACAGTACTGATGAAGGTCAGCAGGTCAGCAGTCAGATACTAAGACAGCACAGATGTGGGTCAGCCCCCAAGGACTGAGACAGCAGGGATGTGGGTCAGCACCCAGATACTGAGAAAGCAGGTATGCAGCTGAGCACCCAGATACTGAGACAGCAGGGATGTTGTTCAGCACCCAGATACTGAGACAGCAGGGCAGGTGAGCACCGATACTGAGACAGCAGTGATGTAGGTCATCAAAAGATACTGAGACAGAAGTGATGTAGTCAGTACACAGATACTGAGTCCACTGTCATGTAGGTCAGTACCCAGATACTGAGTCAGCACTGATGTTGGTCAGTACCTAAAACTGAGTCAGCAGAGATGTAGGTCCATACCCAAATTCTGTGATGGCAGGAATGTAGGTCAGCACCCAGAAACTGAGACAGCAGGGATGTAGGTCAGCACCCAGATACTGAGAAAGTATTGATGTAAGTCAGCACCCAGATACTGAGACAGCAGGGATGGAGGTCAGCACCCAGATACTGAGACAGCAGGGATGTAGGTCAGCACCCAGATACTGAGACAGCAGGAATGCAGGTCAGCACCCAGATACTGAGAAAGTAGTGATGTAAGTCAGCACCCAGATACTGAGACATATGGGATGGAGGTCAGCACCCAGATACTGAGACAGCATTGATGTAGGAAAGCACCAAGATTCTGCAACAGCAGGGATGTAGATCAGTACCCAGATACTGAGAAGCAGGGATGTAGGTCAGCACCAAGATACTAAGACAGCAGAGATATAGGTCAGCACCCAGATACTGAGGCAACAGTGATGTAGGACTGCACCAAGATACTGAGAAGGCAGGGATATATGTCAATACCCAGATACTGAGTCACCAGGGATGTAGGTCAGTACCCAGATACTGAGTCAGCAGTGAAGTAGGTTCGTACCCAGATACTGTGACAGCAGAAATGTAGGTCAGTACCCAGATAATGAGATAGCAGAGATGTAACACAGCACCTTGATACTGAGAAAGAAGTGATGTAAGTCAGCACCCATATACTGAGACAGCAGGGATGGAGGTCCGCTCCCAAATACTGAGACAGCATTGATGTAGGTAAGCACCCATATTCTGTGATAGCAGTGATGTAGGTTGCTGCCGGTACTGAGACAGCAGTGATGTGGGTTAGCACCGAAATACTGAGACAGAAGGAATGGAGGTCAGCACCCAGATACTGACACAGCAGTGATGTTGCTAAGCACCCAGATACAGAGAAAGCAGAGACATAAGTCAGTACCCAGATACTGAGACAGCAGTGAAGTAGGTCAGCACCTATACACTGGGACAGCAGAGCAGTAGGTCAGCACCCAGATACTGAGACAGCAGTGACATAGGTTGTCACATAGATACTGAGACAGCAGGTATGTAGCTGAGTACCTGGATACAGAGACAGCAGAGTTGTAAGTCAGCTCAAAAATAATCAGACAGCTGTGATGTAGGTTGTCACCCAGATACTGAGACAGCTGTGATGTTTGTTATCACCCAGATACTGAGACAGCAGGATTTGGGTCAGTTACCAGATACTGAGGCATGGTGATGTAGGGTAAGCAAATAGGTAATGAGACAGCAGGGATGAAAATCAGCACAGATACTGAGACAGCAGTAATGTTTGTCAGTTCCCAGATACTGAGACAGCAGTGATGTTGGTCAGTACCCAGATATTGAGACTGCAGTGATGTAGGCCACCACCCACATGCTGAGAAAGCTGGGATGTAGGTAAACTCCCAGATACTGAGAAAGCAGGGATGTAGGTTAGTACCCTGTTATTGTGACTGCCGGAATGTAGGTCAGCTCCCACATACTGAGACAGCAGAGATGTAGTTCAGCAACCAGATACTGAGACTGCAGGTATGTAGGTCAGCACACAGATACTGAGACAGCTGTTATGTTTGTCAGCACCCAGATACCGAGACAGCAGGGACAAAGATCTGCACCCAGATACTGAGACAGCAGGGATGTAGGTCAGCCCTCTGATACTGAGACTGCAGGTATGTAGGTCATCACCCAGATACTGAGACAGCAGTGATGTTTGTCAGCACCCAGATACCGAGATATCAGGGGTGAAGTTCTGCTCCCAGATACTAAGACAGCAGGGATGTTGTTCAGCACCCAGACACTGAGACAGCAGGGCAGTAGGTGAGCACCCAGGTACTGAGACAGCAGAAATGTAGGTCAGGACCCAGATTCTGAGACAGCAGTAATGTAGGTCAGCACCCAGATACTGAGACTGCAGGGATTTTGGTCATCACCCAGATACTGAGACTGCAGTGATGTAGGACAGCACCCAAATACTGAGACAGTACTGATGAAGGTCAGCATCAGATACTGAGACAGCACAGATGTAGGTCAGCACCCAGGGACTGAGACAGAAGGGATTTGGGTCAGCACCCAGATACTGAGACAGCAGTGATGTTGGTCAGCACCCAGTTACTGAGACAGCAGGGATGTTGGTCAGCACCCAGATACTGAGACAGCAGGACAGTAGGTGAGCACCCAGATACTGAGAAGCAGGGATGTAGGTCAGCACCAAGATACTAAGACAGCAGAGATATTGGTCAGCACCCAGATACTGAGACAGCAGTGATGTAGGTCAGCACCTATTCACTGGGACAGCAGAGCAGTAGGTCAGCACCCAGATACTGAGACATCAGTGACATAGGTTGTCACATAGATACTGAGAAAGCAGGTATGTAACTGAGTACCCAGATACAGAGACAGCAGAGTTGTAAGTCAGCTCAAAAATAATCAGACAGCAGTGATGTAGGTTGTCACCCAGATACTGAGACAGCTGTGATGTTTGTTATCACCCAGATACTGAGACAGCAGGGATTTAGGTCAGTTACCAGATACTGAGGCATGAGGGATGTAGGTAAGCAAATAGGAAATGAGACAGCAGGGATGAAAGTCAGCACCCAGATACTGAGACAGCAGTAATGTTTGTCAGTTCCCAGATACTGAGACAGCAGTGATGTTGGTCAGTACCCAGATATTGAGACTGCAGTGATGTAGGCCACCACCCACATGCTGAGACAGCTGGGATGTAGGTAAACTCCCAGATACAGAGAAAACAGGGATGTAGGTTAGTACCCAGTTATTGTGACTGCCGGAATGTAGGCCAGCATCCATATACTGAGACAGCAGAGATGTAGTTCAGCAACCAGATACTGAGACTGCAGGTATGTAGGGCAGCACCCAGATACTGAGACAGCTGTTATGTTTGTCAGCACCCAGATACCGAGACAGCAAGGACGTTGTTCTGCACCCAGATACTGAGACAGCAATGATGTCAGTCAGCACCCAGTTACTGAGACAGCAGGGATGTTGGTCAGCACCCAGATACTGATAAAGCAGGTATGTAGGTCAGCACCCAGATACTGAGACAGCAGGGATGTTGTTCAGCACCCAGACACTGAGACAGCAGGGGAGTAGGTGAGCACCCAGATACTGAGACAGCAGTAATGTAGGTCACGACCCAGATACTGAGACAGCAGTAATGTAGGTCAGCACCCAGATACTGAGACTGCAGGGATGTTTTTCTGCACCAAGATACTGAGACTGCAGTGATGTTGGTCAGCACCCAGTTACTGAGACAGCAGGGATGTTGGTCATCACCCAGATAATGAGACTGCAGTGATGTTGGACAGCACCCAAGTACTGAGACAGCAGTGATGTAGGTCTGCACCCAAATACTGAGACAGTACTGATGAAGGTAAGCAGTCAGATACTGAGACAGCACAGATGTAGGTCAGCACCCAGGGACTGAGACAGCAGGGATGTGAGTCAGCACAGATACTGAGACAGCAGTGATGTTGGTCAGCACCCAGTTACTGAGACAGCAGGGATGTTGGTCAGCACCCAGATACTGAGAAAGCAGGTATGCAGCTGAACACCCAGATACTGAGA
Organism: Neoceratodus forsteri; assembly: GCA_016271365.2. NCBI lineage: Eukaryota > Metazoa > Chordata > Ceratodontiformes > Ceratodontidae > Neoceratodus > Neoceratodus forsteri. Next base: position 9,355,736 of record CM028129.1, read on the forward strand.
CAGCATCGATGTTGTTCCTTCCAATACTGAGACAGCAGGGCGTAGGTGAGCACCCAGATACTGAGAGAGCAGTGATGTGGGTCAGCAAAAGATACTGAGACAGCAGTGATGCAGTCAGTACCCAGATACTGAGTCCCGGTCATGTAGGTCAGTAACCAGATACTGAGTCAGCAGTGATGTTGGTCAGTACCTAGAACTGAGTCAGCAGAGATGTAGGTCCATACCCAAATTCTGTGATGGCAGGAATGTAGGTCAGCAGCCAGAAACTGAGACAGCAGGGATGTAGGTCAGCACCCAGATACTGAGACAGCAGGAATGCAGGTCAGCACCCAGATACTGAGAAAGTAGTGATGTAAGTCAGCACCCAGATACTGAGACATATGGGATGGAGGTCAGCACCCAGATACTGAGACCGCATTGATGTAGGAAAGCACCCAGATTCTGCAACAGCAGGGATGTAGATCAGTACCCAGATACTGAGAAGCAGGGATGTAGGTCAGCACCAAGATACTAAGACAGCAGAGATATAGGTCAGCACCCAGATACTGAGGCAACAGTGATGTAGGACTGCACCCAGATACTGAGACAGCAGGGATATAGGTCAGCACCCAGATACTGAGGCAACAGGGATGTAGGTCAGTACCCAGATACTGAGTCAGCAGAGAAGTAGGTTCGTACCCAGATACTGTGACAGCAGAAATGTAGGGTCAGTACCCAGATAATGAGATAGCAGAGATGTGGGTCAGCACCTAGATACTGAGAAAGAAGTGATGTAAGTCAGCACCATATACTGAGACAGCAAGGATGGAGGTCAGCACCCAAATACTGAGACAGCATTGATGTAGGTAGCACTGAGATTCTGTGATTGCAGTGATGTGGTTGCCGCCCAGATACTGAGACAGCAGTGATGTGAGTTAGCACCGAAATACTGAGACAGAAGGAATGAAGTCAGCACCCAGATACTGACACAGCAGTGATGTTGCTAAGCACCCAGATACAGAGAAAGCAGAGACATAGGTCAGTACCCAGATACTTAGACAGCAATGATGTAGGTCAGCACCTATACACTGGGACAGCAGAGCAGTTGGTCAGCACCCAGATACTGAGACAGCAGGGACATAGGTTGTCACATAGATACTGAGACAGCAGGTATGTAGCTGAGTACCCGGATACAGAGACAGCAGAGTTGTAAGTCAGCTCAAAAATTATCAGACAGCAGTGATGTAGGTTGTCACCCAGATACTGAGACAGCTGTGATGTTTGTTATCACCCAGATACTGAGACAGCAGGGATTTATGTCAGTTACCAGATACTGAGGCATGAGGGATGTAGGTAAGCAAATACGTAATGAGACAGCAGGGATGAATGTCAGCACCCAGATACTGAGACAGCAGTAATGTTTGTCAGTTCCCAGATACTGAGACAGCAGTGATGTTGGTCAGTACCCAGATATTGAGACTGCAGTGATGTAGGCCACCACCCACATGCTGAGACAGCTGGGATGTAGGTAAACTCCCAGATACAGAGAAAGCAGGGATGTAGGTTAGTACCCAGTTATTGTGACTGCCGGAATGTAGGTCAGCACCCATATACTGAGACAGCAGAGATGTAGTTCAGCAACCAGATACTGAGACTGCAGGTATGTAGGTCAGAACCCAGATACTGAGACAGCTGTTATGTTTGTCAGCACCCAGATACCGAGACAGCAGGGACAAAGATCTGCACCCAGATACTGAGACAGCAATGATGTAGGTCAGCCCTCCGATACTGAGACTGCAGGTATGTAGGTCAGCACCCAGATACTGAGACAGCAGTGATGTTTGTCAGCAACCAGATACCGAGACAGCAGGGACGTTGTTCTGCACCCAGATACTGAGACAGCAATGATGTCAGTCAGCACCCAGTTACTGAGACAGCAGGGATGTTGGTCAGCACCCAGATACTGATAAAGCAGGTATGTAGGTCAGCACCCAGATACTGAGACAGCAGGGATGTTGTTCAGCACCCAGACACTGAGACAGCAGGGAAGTAGCTGAGCACCCAGATACTGAGACAGCAGTAATGTAGGTCACGACCCAGATACTGAGACAGCAGTAATGTAGGTCAGCACCCAGATACTGAGACTGCAGGGATGTTTTTCTGCACCAAAATACTGAGACAGCAGTGATGTTGGTCAGCACCCAGTTACTGAGACAGCAGGGATGTTGGTCATCACCCAGATAATGAGACTGCAGTGATGTTGGACAGCACCCAAGTACTGAGACAGTACTGATGAAGGTCAGCAGTCAGATACTGAGGCAGCACAGATGTAGGTCAGCATCCAGGGACTGAGACAGCAGGGATGTGGGTCAGCACCCAGATACTGAGACAGCAGTGATGTTGGTCAGCACCCAGTTACTGAGACAGCAGGGATGTTGGTCAGCACCCAGATACTGAGAAAGCAGGTATGCAGGTGAGCACCCAGATACTGAGGCAGCAGGGATGTTGTTCAGCACCCAGATACTGAGACAGCAGGGCAGTAGGTGTGCACCCAGATACTGATACAGCAGGGATGTAGGTCAGCAAACAGATATTGAAACAGCAGTGATGTAGTCAGTACCCAGATACTGAGTCCGCAGTCATGTAGGTCAGTACCCAGATACTGAGTCATCAATGATGTAGATCAGTACCCAGATACTGAGTCAGCAGTGATGTTGGTCAGTACCTAGAACTGAGTCAGCAGAGATGTAGGTCCGAACCCAAATTCTGTGTTTGCAGAAATGTAGGTAAGCACCCAGAAACTGAGGCAGAAGGGATGTAGGTCAGCACCCAGATACTGAGAATGTATTGTTGTAAGTCAGCACCCAAATACTGAGACAGCAGGGATGGAGGTCAGCACCCAGATACTGATACAGCAGGGATGTAGGTCAGCACCCAGATACTGAGAGAGCAGGAATGCAGGTCAGCACCAAGATACTGAGAAAGTAGTGATGTAAGTCAGCACCCAGAAACTGAGACTTAAGGGATGGAGGTCAGCACCCAGCTACTGAGACAGCATTGATGTAGGAAAGCACCCAGATTCTGCAACAGCAGGGATGTAGATCAGTACCCAGATACTGAAGACAGGGATGTAGGTCAGCACCAAGATATTAAGACAGCAGAGATATAGATCAGCACCCAGATTCTTAGGCATCAGTGATGTAGAACTGCACCCAGATACTGAGACAGCAGGGATATAGGTCAGCGCCCAGATACTAAGGCAACAGTGAAGTAGGACTGCACCCAGATACTGAGACAGCAGGGATGTAGGTCAGCCCTCCGATACTGAGACTGCAGGTATGTAGGTCAGCACCCAGATACTGAGACAGCAGTGATGTTTGTCAGCACCCAGATACCGAGACAGCAGGGACGTTGTTCTGCACCCAGATACTGAGACAGCAATGATGTCAGTCAGCACCCAGTTACTGAGATAGCAGGGATGTTGGTCAGCACCCAGATACTGATAAAGCAGGTATGTAGGTCAGCACCCAGATACTGAGACAGCAGGGATGTTGTTCAGCACCCAGACACTGAGACAGCAGGGCAGGGTGAGCACCAGATACTGAGACAGCAGTAATGTAGGTCACGACCTAGATACTGAGACAGCAGTAATGTAGGTCAGCACCCAGATACTGAGACTGCAGGGATGTTTTTCTGTGCCAAGATACTGAGACAGCAGTGATGTTGGTCAGCACACAGTTACTGAGACAGCAGGGATGTTGGTCATCACCCAGATAATGAGACTGCAGTGATGTTGGACAGCACCCAAGTACTGAGACAGCAGTGATGTAGGTCTGCACCCAAATACTGAGACAGTACTGATGAAGGTCAGCAGTCAGATACTGAGGCGCACAGGGGTAGGTCTGCACCCAGGGACTGAGACAGCAGGGATGTGGGTCAGCACCCAGATACTGAGACAGCAGTGATGTTGGTCAGCACCCAGTTACTGAGACAGCAGGGATGTTGGTCAGCACCCAGATACTGAGAAAGCAGGTATGCAGGTGAGCACCCAGATACTGAGGCAGCAGGGATGTTGTTCAGCACCCAGATACTGAGAAAGCAGGGCAGTAGGTGAGCACCCAGATACTGATACAGCAGGGATGTAGGTCAGCAAACAGATACTGAAACAGCAGTGATGTAGTCAGTACCCAGATACTGAGTCCGCAGTCATGTAGGTCAGTACCCAGATACTGAGTCATCAATGATGTAGATCAGTACCCAGATACTGAGTCAGCAGTGATGTTGGTCAGTACCTAGAACTGATTCAGCAGAGATGTAGGTCCGTACTCAAATTCTGTGATGGCAGGAATGTAGGTAAGCACCCAGAAACTGAGACAGAAGGGTTGTAGGTCAGCACCCAGATACGGAGAGCGTATTGATGTAAGTCAGAACCCAGATACTGAGACAGCAGGGATGGAGGTCAGCACCCAGATACTGATACAGCAGGGATGTAGGTCAGCACCCAGATACTGAGACAGCAGGAATGCAGGTCAGCACCAAGATACTGAGAAAGTAGTGGTGTAAGTCAGCACCCAGATTGTGAGACTTAAGGGATGGAGGTCAGCACCCAGCTACTAAGACAGCATTGATGTAGGAAAGCACCCAGATACTTAGGCAACAGTGATGTAGAACTGCACCCAGATACTGAGACAGCAGGGATATAGGTCAGCGACCAGATACTGAGGCAACAGTGAAGTAGGACTGCACCCAGATACTGAGACAGCAGGGATACAGGTCAGCACCCAGATACTGAGACAGCAGCGATGTAGGTCAGCACCCAGATACTGAGAAGCAGGGATGTAGGTCAGCACCAAGATACTAAGACAGCAGAGATATAGGTCAGCACCCAGATACTGAGGCAACAGTGATGTAGGACTGCACCAAGATACTGAGAAGGCAGGGATATAGGTCAGTACCCAGATACTGAGTCACCAGGGATGTAGGTCAGTACCCAGATACTGAGTCAGCAGTGAAGTAGGTTCGTACCCGATACTGTGACAGCAGAAATGTAGGTCAGTACCCAGATAATGAGATAGCAGAGATGTAGGTCAGCACCTTGATACTGAGAAAGAAGTGATGTAAGTCAGCACCCATATACTGAGACAGCAGGGATGGAGGTCCGCTCCCAAATACTGAGACAGCATTGATGTAGGTAAGCACCCAGATTCTGTGATAGCAGTGATGTAGGTTGCCGCCCAGGTACTGAGACAGCAGTGATGTAGGTTAGCACCGAAATACTGAGACAGAAGGAATGTAGGTCAGCACCCAGATACTGACACAGCAGTGATGTTGCTAAGCACCCAGATACAGAGAAAGCAGAGACATATGTCAGTACCCAGATACTGAGACAGCAGTGAAGTAGGTCAGCACCTATACACTGGGACAGCAGAGCAGTAGGTCAGCACCCAGATACTGAGACAGCAGTGACATAGGTTGTCACATAGATACTGAGACAGCAGGTATGTAGCTGAGTACCCGGATACAGAGACAGCAGAGTTGTAAGTCAGCTCAAAAATAATCAGACAGCTGTGATGTAGGTTGTCACCCAGATACTGAGACAGCTGTGATGTTTGTTATCACCCAGATACTGAGACAGCAGGGATTTAGGTCAGTTACCAGATACTGAGGCATGAGTGATGTAGGTAAGCAAATAGGTAATGAGAGAGCAGGGATGAAAATCAGCACCCAGATACTGAGACAGCAGTAATGTTTGTCAGTTCCCAGATACTGAGACAGCAGTGATGTTGGTCAGTACCCAGATATTGAGACTGCAGTGATGTAGGCCACCACCCACATGCTGAGAAACTGGGATGTAGGTAAACTCCCAGATACTGAGAAAGCAGGGATGTAGGTTAGTACCCTGTTATTGTGACTGCCGGAATGTAGGTCAGCTCCCATATACTGAGACAGCAGAGATGTAGTTCAGCAACCAGATACTGAGACTGCAGGTATGTAGGTCAGCACACAGATACTGAGACAGCTGTTATGTTAGTCAGCACCCAGATACCGAGACAGCAGGGACAAAGATCTGCACCCAGATACTGAGACAGCAGGGATGTAGGTCAGCCCTCTGATACTGAGACTGCAGGTATGTAGGTCATCACCCAGATACTGAGACAGCAGTGATGTTTGTCAGCACCCAGATACCGAGATATCAGGGGCGAAGTTCTGCTCCCAGATACTAAGACAGCAGGGATGTTGTTCAGCACCCAGACACTGAGACAGCAGGGCAGTAGGTGAGCACCCAGGTACTGAGACAGCAGAAATGTAGGTCAGGACCCAGATTCTGAGACAGCAGTAATGTAGGTCAGCACCCAGATACTGAGACTGCAGGGATTTTGGTCATCACCCAGATACTGAGACTGCAGTGATGTAGGACAGCACCCAAGTACTGAGACAGCAGTGATGTAGGTCTGCACCCAAAAACTGAGACAGTACTGATGAAGGTCAGCATCAGATACTGAGACAGCACAGATGTAGGTCAGCACCCAGGGACTGAGACAGAAGGGATGTGGGTCAGCACCCAGATACTGAGACAGCAGTGATGTTGGTCAGCACCCAGTTACTGAGACAGCAGGGATGTTGGTCAGCACCCAGATACTGAGAAGCAGGGATGTAGGTCAGCACCAAGATACTAAGACAGCAGAGATATTGGTCAGCACCCAGATACTGAGACAGCAGTGATGTAGGTCAGCACCTATACACTGGGACAGCAGAGCAGTAGGTCAGCACCCAGATACTGAGACATCAGTGACATAGGTTGTCACATAGATACTGAGACAGCAGGTATGTAACTGAGTACCCAGATACAGAGACAGCAGAGTTGTAAGTCAGCTCAAAATAATCAGACAGCAGTGATGTGGTTGTCACCCAGATACTGAGACAGCTGTGATGTTTGTTATCACCCAGATACTGAGACAGCAGGGATTTGGGTCAGTTACCAGATACTGAGGCATGAGGGATGTAGGTAAGCAAATAGGTAATGAGACAGCAGGGATGAAAGTCAGCACTCAGATACTGAGACAGCAGTAATGTTTGTCAGTTCCCAGATACTGAGACAGCAGTGATGTTGGTCAATACCCAGATATTGAGACTGCAGTGATGTAGCCACCACCCACATGCTGAGACAGCTGGGATGTAGGTAAACTCCCAGATACAGAGAAAACAGGGATGTAGGTTAGTACCCAGTTATTGTGACTGCCGGAATGTAGGCCAGCATCCATATAATGAGACAGCAGAGATGTAGTTCAGCAACCAGATACTGAGACTGCAGGTATGTAGGGCAGCACCCAGATACTGAGACAGCTGTTATGTTTGTCAGCACCCAGATACCGAGACAAGGGACGTTGTTCTGCACCCAGATACTGAGACAGCAATGATGTCAGTCAGCACCCAGTTACTGAGACAGCAGGGATGTTGGTCAGCACCCAGATACTGATAAAGCAGGTATGTAGGTCAGCACCCAGATACTGAGACAGCAGGGATGTTGTTCAGCACCCAGACACTGAGACAGCAGGGCAGTAGGTGAGCACCCAGATACTGAGACAGCAGTAATGTAGGTCACGACCCAGATACTGAGACAGCAGTAATGTAGGTCAGCACCCAGATACTGAGACTGCAGGGATGTTTTTCTGCACCAAGATACTGAGACAGCAGTGATGTTGGTCAGCACCCAGTTACTGAGACAGCAGGGATGTTGGTCATCACCCAGATAATGAGTCTGCAGTGATGTTGGAGCACCAAGTACTGAGACAGCAGTGATGTAGGTCTGCACCCAAATACTGAGACAGTACTGATGAAGGTCAGCAGTCAGATACTGAGACAGCACAGATGTAGGTCAGCACCCAGGGACTGAGACAGCAGGGATGTAGGTCAGCACCCAGATACTGAGACAGCAGTGATGTAGGTCAGCACCCAGATACTGAGACAGCAGGGATGTTGGTCAGCACCCAGATACTGAGAAAACGTATGCAGCTGAACACCCAGATACTGAGACAACATCGATGTTGTTCAGCACCCAGATACTGAGACAGCAGGGCAGTAGGTGAGCACCCAGATACTGAGAGAGCAGTGATGTAGGTCAGCAAAAAGATACTGAGACAGCAGTGATGCAGTCAGTACCCAGATACTGAGTCCGCAGTCATGTAGGTCAGTACCCAGATACTGAGTCAGCAGTGATGTTGGTCAGTACCTAGAACTGAGTCAGCAGAGATGTAGGTCCGTACCCAAATTCTGTGATGGCAGGAATGTAGGTCAGCAGCCAGAAACTGAGACAGCAGGGATGTAGGTCAGCACCCAGATACTGAGACAGCAGGAATGCAGGTCAGCACCCAGATACTGAGAAAGTAGTGATGTAAGTCAGCACCCAGATACTGAGACATATGGGATGGAGGTCAGCACCCAGATACTGAGACCGCATTGATGTAGGAAAGCACCCAGATTCTGCAACAGCAGGGATGTAGATCAGTACCCAGATACTGAGAAGCAGGAATGTAGGTCAGCACCAAGATACTAAGACAGCAGAGATATAGGTCAGCACCCAGATACTGAGGCAACAGTGTTGTAGGACTGCACCAAGATACTGAGAAGGCAGGGATATAGGTCAGTACCCAGATACTGAGTCACCAGGGATGTAGGTCAGTACCCAGATACTGAGTCAGCAGAAGTGAGGTTCGTACCCAGATACTGTGACAGCAGAAATGTAGGTCAGTACCAGATAATGAGATAGCAGAGATGTAGGTCAGCACCTAGATACTGAGAAAGAAGTGATGTAAGTCAGCACCCATATACTGAGACAGCAAGGATGGAGGTCAGCACCCAAATACTGAGACAGCATTGATGTGGGTAAGCACCCAGATTCTGTGATTGCAGTGATGTGGGTTCCGCCCAGATACTGAGACAGCAGTGACGTGAGGTTAGCACCGAAATACTGAGACAGAAGGATGTAGTCAGCACCAGATACTGACACAGCAGTGATGTTGCTAAGCACTTGAGATACAAGAAAGCAGAGACATGGGTCCAGTACCAGATACTTAGACAGCAGGTGTGTGGATCTGCACCTATACACTGGGACAGCAGAGCAGTAAGGTCAGCACCCAGATACTGAGACAGCAGTGACATAGGGTTGTCACATAGATACTGAGACATAGGTATGTGGCTGAGTACCGGATACAGAGACAGCAGAGTTGTAAGTCAGCTCAAAAATAATCAGACAGCAGTGATGTGAGTTTGTCACAGATACTGAGACAGCTGTGATGTTTGTTATCACCAGATACTGAGACAGCAGGGATTTAGGTCAGTTACCAGATACTGAGGCATGAGGGATGTAGGTAAGCAAATACGTAATGAGACAGCAGGGATGAAAGTCAGCACCCAGATACTGAGACAGCAGTAATGTTTGTCAGTTCCCAGATACTGAGACAGCAGTGATGTTGGTCAGTACCCAGATATTGAGACTGCAGTGATGTAGGCCACCACCCACATGCTGAGACAGCTGGGATGTAGGTAAACTCCCAGATACAGAGAAAGCAGGGATGTAGGTTAGTACCCAGTTATTGTGACTGCCGGAATGTAGGTCAGCACCCATATACTGAGACAGCAGAGATGTAGTTCAGCAACAGATACTGAGACTGCAGGTATGTAGGTCAGGACCCAGATACTGAGACAGCTGTTATGTTTGTCAGCACCCAGATACCCGAGACAGCAGGGACAAAGATCTGCACCCAGATACTGAGACAGCAATGATGTGGGTCAGCCCTCCGATACTGAGACTGCAGGTATGTGGGTCAGCACCCAGATACTGAGACAGCAGTGATGTTTGTCAGCAACCAGATACCGAGACAGCAGGGCGTTGTTCTGCACCCAGATACTGAGACAGCAATGATGTCAGTCAGCACCAGTTACTGAGACAGCAGGGATGTTGGTCAGCACCAGATACTGATAAAGCAGGTATGTAGGTCAGCACCCAGATACTGAGACAGCAGGGATGTTGTTCAGCACCCAGACACTGAGACAGCAGGGAAGTAGCGCAGAATACTGAGACAGCAGTAATGTAGGTCACGACCAGATACTGAGACAGCAGTAATGTGGGTCAGCACCCAGATACTGAGACTGCAGGGATGTTTTCTGCACCAAAATACTGAGACAGCAGTGATGTTGGTCAGCACCCAGTTACTGAGACAGCAGGGATGTTGGTCATCACCCAGATAATGAGACTGCAGTGATGTTGGACAGCACCCAAGTACTGAGACAGCAGTGATGTAGGTCTGCACCCAAATACTGAGACGTTACTGATGAAGGTCAGCAGTCAGATACTGAGGCAGCACAGATGTAGGTCAGCATCCAGGGACTGAGACAGCAGGGATGTGGGTCAGCACCCAGATACTGAGACAGCAGTGATGTTGGTCAGCACCCAGTTACTGAGACAGCAGGGATGTTGGTCAGCACCCAGATACTGAGAAAGCAGGTATGCAGGTGAGCACCCAGATACTGAGGCAGCAGGGATGTTGTTCAGCACCCAGATACTGAGACAGCAGGGCAGTAGGTGAGCACCCAGATACTGATACAGCAGGGATGTAGGTCAGCAAACAGATACTGAAACAGCAGTGATGTAGTCAGTACCCAGATACTGAGTCCGCAGTCATGTAGGTCAGTACCCAGATACTGAGTCATCAATGATGTAGATCAGTAGCCAGATACTGAGTCAGCAGTGATGTTGGTCAGTACCTAGAACTGAGTCAGCAGAGATGTAGGTCCGAACCCAAATTCTGTGATTGCAGAAATGTAGGTAAGCACCCAGAAACTGAGGCAGAAGGGATGTAGGTCAGCACCCAGATACTGAGAATGTATTGATGTAAGTCAGCACCCAAATACTGAGACAGCAGGGATGGAGGTCAGCACCCAGATACTGATACAGCAGGGATGTAGGTCAGCACCCAGATACTGAGACAGCAGGAATGCAGGTCAGCACCAAGATACTGAGAAAGTAGTGATGTAAGTCAGCACCCAGAAACTGAGACTTAAGGGATGGGGTCAGCACCAGCTACTGAGACAGCATTGATGGTGGAAAGCACCCAGATTCTGCAACAACAGGGATGTAGATCAGTACCCAGATACTGAAGACAGGGATGTAGGTCAGCACCAAGATATTAAGACAGCAGAGATATAGATCAGCACCCAGATACTTAGTCAACAGTGATGTAGAACTGCACCCAGATACTGAGACAGCAGGGATATAGGTCAGCGCCCAGATACTAAGGCAACAGTGAATAGGACTGCACCCAGATGCTGAGACAGCAGGGATGTAGGTCAGCCCTCCGATACTGAGACTGCAGGTATGTAGGTCAGCACCCAGATACTGAGACAGCAGTGATGTTTGTCAGCACCCAGATACCGAGACAGCAGGGACGTTGTTCTGCACCCAGATACTGAGACAGCAATGATGTCAGTCAGCACCCAGTTACTGAGATAGCAGGAATGTTGGTCAGCACCCAGATACTGATAAAGCAGGTATGTAGGTCAGCACCCAGATACTGAGACAGCAGGGATGTTGTTCAGCACCCAGACACTGAGACAGCAGGGCAGTAGGTGAGCACCCAGATACTGAGACAGCAGTGATGTTGGTCAGCACCCAGTTACTGAGACAGCAGGGATGTTGGTCAGCACCCAGATACTGAGAAAGCAGGTATGCAGGTGAGCACCCAGATACTGAGGCAGCAGGGATGTTGTTCAGCACCCAGATACTGAGATAGCAGAGCAGTAGATGAGCACCCAGATACTGATAGAGCAGGGATGTAGGTCAGCAAACAGATACTGAGACAGCAGTGATGTAATCTGTACCCAGATACTGAGTCCGCAGTCATGTAGGTCAGTACCCAGATACTGAGTCATCAATGATGTAGATCAGTACCCAGATACTGAGTCAGCAGTGATGTTGGTCAGTACCTAGAACTGAGTCAGCAGAGATGTAGGTCCGTACTCAAATTCTGTGATGGCAGGAATGTAGGTAAGCACCCAGAAACTGAGACAGAAGGGTTGTAGGTCAGCACCCAGATACGGAGAACGTATTGATGTAAGTCAGAACCCAGATACTGAGACAGCAGGGATGGAGGTCAGCACCCAGATACTGATACAGCAGGGATGTAGGTCAGCACCCAGATACTGAGACAGCAGGAATGCAGGTCAGCACCAAGATACTGAGAAAGTAGTGATGTAAGTCAGCACCCAGAAACTGAGACTTAAGGGATGGAGGTCAGCACCCAGCTACTGAGACAGCATTGATGTAGGAAAGCACCCAGATTCTGCAACAGCAGGGATGTAGATCAGTACCCAGATACTGAAGACAGGGATGTAGGTCAGCACCAAGATATTAAGACAGCAGAGATATAGATCAGCACCCAGATACTTAGGCAACAGTGATGTAGAACTGCACCCAGATACTGAGACAGCAGGGATATAGGTCAGCGCCCAGATACTAAGGCAACAGTGAATAGGACTGCACCCAGATGCTGAGATAGCAGGGATGTAGGTCAGCCCTCCGATACTGAGACTGCAGGTATGTAGGTCAGCACTCAGATACTGAGACAGCAGTGATGTTTGTCAGCACCCAGATACCGAGACAGCAGGGACGTTGTTCTGCACCCAGATACTGAGACAGCAATGATGTCAGTCAGCACCCAGTTACTGAGATAGCAGGAATGTTGGTCAGCACCCAGATACTGATAAAGCAGGTATGTAGGTCAGCACCCAGATACTGAGACAGCAGGGATGTTGTTCAGCACCCAGACACTGAGACAGCAGGGCAGTAGGTGAGCACCCAGATACTGAGACAGCAGTGATGTTCGTCAGCACCCAGTTACTGAGACAGCAGGGATGTTGGTCAGCACCCAGATACTGAGAAAGCAGGTATGCAGGTGAGCACCCAGATACTGAGGCAGCAGGGATGTTGTTCAGCACCCAGATACTGAGATAGCAGAGCAGTAGATGAGCACCCAGATACTGATAGAGCAGGGATGTAGGTCAGCAAACAGATACTGAGACAGCAGTGATGTAGTCTGTACCCAGATACTGAGTCCGCAGACATGTAGGTCAGTACCCAGATACTGAGTCATCAATGATGTAGATTAGTACCCAGATACTGAGTCAGCAGTGATGTTGGTCAGTACCTAGAACTGAGTCAGCAGAGATGTAGGTCCGTACTCAAATTCTGTGATGGCAGGAATGTAGGTAAGCACCCAGAAACTGAGACAGAAGGGTTGTAGGTCAGCACCCAGATACGGAGAACGTATTGATGTAAGTCAGAACCCAGATACTGAGACAGCAGGGATGGAGGTCAACACCCGGATACTGAGACAGCAGGGATGGAGGTCAGCACCCAGATACTGAGACAGCAGGAATGCAGGGCAGCACCAAGATACTGAGAAAGTAGTGATGTAAGTCAGCACCCAGATTCTGAGACTTAAGGGATGGAGGTCAGCACCCAGCTACTAAGACAGCATTGATGTAGGAAAGCACCCAGATACTTAGGCAACAGTGATGTAGAACTGCACCCAGATACTGAGACAGCAGGGATATAGGTCAGCGCCCAGATACTGAGGCAACAGTGAAGTAGGACTGCACCCAGATACTGAGACAGCAGGGATACAGGTCAGCACCCAGATACTGAGACAGCAGCGATGTAGGTCAGCATCCAGATACTGAGATATCAGGGATGTACGTCAGCACCCAGATACTGAGACAGCATGGATGTAGGCCAACCCTTCAATACTGAGACTGCCGGTATGTAGGTCAGCAACCAGATACTGAGACAGCAGTGATGAAGGACAGCACCCAAGTACTGAGACAGCAGGAATGTAGGTCAGCACCCAGATACTGAGACAGCATGGATGTTGTTCAGAACCCAAACACTGAGACAGCAGGGCAGTAGGAGAGCACCCAGATACTGAGACAGCAGTAATGTAGATCAGGACCCAGATACTGAGACAACAGTAATGTAGGTCAGCACCCAGATACTGAGACTGCAGGGATGTTTTTCTGCACCCAGATACTGAGACAGCGGGGATGTTGGTCATCACCCTGATACTGAGACTGCAGTGATGTAGGACAGCACCCAAGTACTGAGACAGCAGTGATGTAGGTCTGCACCCAAAATACTGAGACAGTACTGATGAAGATCAGCATTCAGATACTGAGACAGCACAGATGTAGGTCAGCACCAGGGAATGAGACAGCAGGGATGTAGGTCAGCACCCAGATACTGAGACAGCAGTGATGTTGGTCAGCACCCAGTTACTGAGATAGCAGGGATGTTGGTCAGCAATCAGATACTGAGAAAGTAGGTATGTAGATGAGCACCCAGATACTGAGACAGCAGGGATGTAGGTCAGCAACCAGATACTGAGACAGCAGTGATGTAGTCAGTACCCTGATACTGAGTCCGCAGTGATGTAGGTTAGTACCCAGATACTGAGTCATCAATGATGTAGTTCAGTACCCAGATACTGAGTCAGCAGTGATGTTGGTCAGTACCTAGAACTGAGTCAGCAGAGATGTAGGTCCGTACCCAAATTCTGTGAAGGCAGGAATGTAGGTAAGCACCCAGAAACTGAGACAGAAGGGTTGTAGGTCAGCACCCAGATACTGAGAACGTATTGATGTAAGTCAGAACCCAGATACTGAGACAGCAGGGATGGAGGTCAGCACCCAGATACTGATACAGCAGGGATGTAGGTCAGCACCCGGATACTGAGACAGCAGGAATGCAGGTCAGCACCAAGATACTGAGAAAGTAGTGATGTAAGTCAGCACCCAGATACTGAGACTTAAGGGATGGAGGTCAGCACCCAGCTACTGAGACAGCATTGATGTAGGAAAGCACCCAGATACTTAGGCAACAGTGATGTAGAACTGCACCCAGATACTGAGACAGCAGGGATATAGGTCAGCGCCCAGATACTGAGGCAACAGTGAAGTAGGACTGCACCCAGATACTGAGACAGCAGGGATAAAGGTCAGCACCCAGATACTGAGACAGCAGCGATGTAGGTCAGCATCCAGATACTGACATATCAGGGATGTACATCAGCACCCAGATACTGAGACAGCAGGGATGTAGGCCAACCCTTCAATACTGAGACTGCCGGTATGTAGGTCAGCACCCAGATACTGAGACAGGTGTGATGTTTTTCAGTGCACAGATACCGAGACAGCAGGGATGTAGTTCTGCACCCAGATACTGAGACAGCAGGGATGTAGGTCAGCCCCTCCAATACTGAGACTGCAGGTATGTAGGTCAGCACCCAGATACTGAGACAGCAGTGATGTAGGACAGCACCCAAGTACTGAGACAGCAGGTATGTAGATCAGCACCCAGATACTGAGACAGCATGGATGTTGTTCAGAACCCAAACACTGAGACAGCAGGGCAGTAGGTGAGCACCCAGATACTGAGACAGCAGTAATGTAGATCAGGACCCAGATACTGAGACAGCAGTAATGTAGGTCAGCACCCAGATACTGAGACTGTAGGGATGTTTTTTCTGCACCCAGATACTGAGACAGCGGGGATGTTGGTCATCACCCAGATACTGAGACTGCAGTGATGTAGGACAGCACCCAAGTACTGAGACAGCAGTGATGTAGGTCTGCACCCAAATACTGAGACATTACTGATGAAGATCAGCAGTCAGATACTGAGACAGCAGAGATGTAGGTCAGCACCCAGGGAATGGACAGCAGGGATGTAGGTCAGCACCCAGATACTGAGACAGCAGTGATGTTGGTCAGCACCCAGTTACTGAGATAGCAGGGATGTTGGTCAGCAATCAGATACTGAGAAAGCAGGTATGTAGGTGAGCACCCAGATACTGAGACAGCAGGGATGTAGGTCAGCAACCAGATACTGAGACAGCAGTGATGTAGTCAGTACCCAGATACTGAGTCCGCAGTGATGTAGGTTAGTACCCAGATACTGAGTCATCAATGACGTAGTTCTGTTCCCAGATATTGAGTCAGCAGTGATGTTGGTCAGTACCAAGAACTGAGTCAGCAGAGATGTAGGTCCGTACCCAAATACTGTGACAGCAGGAATGTAGGACAGCACCCAGAAACTGAGACAGCAGGGACGTAGGTCAGCACCCAGATACTGAGAAAGTATTGATGTAAGTCAGCACCCAGATACTGAGACAGCAGGGATGGAGGTCAGCACCCAGATACTGAGACAGCAGGGATGTAGGTCAGCACCCAGATACTGAGACAGCAGGAATACAGATCAGCACCCAGATACTGAGAAAGAAGTGATGTAAGTCAGCACCCAGATACTGAGACATATGGGATGGAGGTCAGCACCCAGATACTGAGACAGCATTGATGTAGGAAAGCACCCAGATTCTGCAACATCAGGGATGTAGATCAGTACCCAGACAATGAGAAGCAGGGATGTAGGTCAGCACCAAGATTCTAAAACAGCAGAGATATAGGTCAGCAGCCAGATACTGAGGCAACAGTGATGTAGGACTGCACCCAGATACTGAGACAGCAGGGATATAGGTAAGCACCCAGATACTGGGGCAACAGAGATGTAGGACTGCACCCAGATACTGAGACAGCATGGATATAGGTCAGCACCCTGATTCTGAGGCAACAGTGATGTAGGACTGCACCCAGATACTGAGACAGCAAGGACATAGGTCAGCACCCAGATACTGAGGCAACAGTGATGTAGGACTGCACCCAGATACTGAGAAAGCAGGGATGTAGGTCAGCACCCAGATACTGAGACAGTAGTGATGTAGGACTGCACCCAGATACTGAGACAGCTGGGATGTAGGTCAGCACCCAGATACTGAAACAGCAGTGATGTTGGTCAGCACCCCGATATTTACGCAGCTAGGATGTTGATCATCACCTAGAAACTGAGACAGCAGTGATGTAGGTCAGCACCCAGATACTGAGACAGCGGGGATGTAGGTCAGCACCCAGATACTGAGACCCCATTGATGTAGGTCAGCACCCAGATACTGAGAAAGTAGTGATGTAAGTCAGCACCCAGCTACTGGGACAGTAATGACGTAGGTCAGCACCCAGATACTGAGACAGCAGGGATGTTGGTCAGCACCAAAATTCTGAGACTGCAGGGATATAGGTCAGCTCCCAGATATTGAGACAGCAGGGATGTTGGACTGCACCCATATACTGAGACAGCAGGGATGTAGGTCAGCACAGAGATACTGAGACAGCAGGCTTGTAGGTCTGCACCCACAAACTGAAAGAGGAGAGATGTTGGTCAGCACCCCGATATTGACAAATCAGGGATGTTGGACAGCACCCAGGGACTGAGACAGCAGTGATGTGGGTCAGCCCCCAGATACTGAGACAGCAATGACGTAGATCAGCACCCAAGTATTGAGGCAGTAGTGATGTAGGTCTGCACAGAAATACTGAGACAGTACTGAGGAAGGTCAGCACCCAAATACTGATACAGCAGGGATGTATGTCAGCACACAGATAGTGAGAGAACAGGCAGGGAGGTCAGCACCCCAATACTGAGAAAACAGGGATGTAGGCTAGCACCCTGATACTGAGACACCAGGGATATTGGTGATTATCCAGATACGGAGAAAGCTATGATGTAGTTCAGCACCCAGATACTGAGACAGCATTAATGTAGGTCGGAACTCAGATACTGAGATAGCAATAATGTAGGTCAGCACTCTGATACTGAGAAATCAGGGATGTTGGTTAGTACCAAGATACTTAGACATAAGTGATGTTGGTCAGCACACAGATAGTGAGAAAGCAGGGATGTAGGTCAGCACTCAGATACTGAGACAGCAGGCATGTAGGACAGCAGCCAGATACTGACACAACAGGGATTAAGGTCGGCATCCAGATACTGAGACAGCAGTGATGTAGGTCAGCACCCTGATACTGAAAGCATTGTTGTTGGTCAGCACCCAGATACTGAGACAATACTAATGAAGGTCAGCACCCAGATAATGAGACAGCAGGCATGTAGGTCAGCACCCAGATACTGATATAGCAGGGATGTAGGTCAGCTCCCAGATACTGAGGCAGCAGTGATGTGGGTCAGCCCCCGATATTGAGACAGCAGAGATGTTGGTCAGCTCCCAGATACTGAGACAGCGGGGATGTAGGTCAGCACCGTTACACTGAGGCAGCAGGGCAGTAGCTTAGCATCCAGATACTGAGACAGCAGTGATGCTGGTCAGCACCCAGATACTGAGACAGTGGGGATGTAGGTCAGCACCTATACACTCTGACAGTAGGGCAGTAGGTGAGCACCAAGATACTGAGACAGCAGG
This sequence comes from Neoceratodus forsteri, assembly GCA_016271365.2. Lineage (NCBI taxonomy): Eukaryota > Metazoa > Chordata > Ceratodontiformes > Ceratodontidae > Neoceratodus > Neoceratodus forsteri. The sequence continues at coordinate 9,374,074 of CM028129.1, forward strand.
GATGTAGTTCAGCACCCAGATACTGAGACAGCAGTCATGTAGGTCAGCATCCAGATACTGAGACTGCAGTGATGTAGGTCAGCACCCAGATACTGAGACAGCAATGTTGTAGGTCTGTACCCAGATACTGAGTCACCAGGGATGTAGGTCAGTACCCAGATACTGAGTCAGCAGAGATGTTGGTCTGTACCCAGATATTGTGACAGCAGAAATGTAGGTCAGCACCCAGATAATGAGACAGCAGAGATGTAGGTCAGCACCTAGATACTGAGAAAGAAGTGATGTAAGTCAGCACCCATATACTGAGACAGCAGGGATGGAGGTCAGCACCCAAATACTGAGACAGCATTGATGTAGGTAAGCACCCAGATTCTGTGACAGCAGTGATGTAGGTTGCCGCCCAGATACTGAGACAGCAGTGATGTAGGTTAGCACCGAAATACTGAGACAGAAGGAATGTAGGTCAGCACCCAGATACTTACACAGCAGTGATGTTGCTAAGCACCCAGATACTGAGAAAGCAGAGACGTAGGTCAGTACCCAGATATTGAGACATTGTGATGTAGGTCAGTACCTATACACTGGGACAGCAGAGCAGTAGGTCAGCACCCAGATACTGAGACAGCAGGGACATAGGCTGTCACATAGATACTGAGACAGCAGGTATGTAGCTGAGTACCCAGATACAGAGACAGCAGAGATGTAAGTCTGCTCAAAAATAATCAGACAGCAGTGATGTAGGTTGTTACCCAGATACTGAGACAGCTGTGATGTGGGTCATCACCCAGATACTGTGACAGCAGGGATTTAGGTCAGTTCCCAGATACTGAGACAGGAGGGATGTAGGTAAGCAAATAGGTAATGAGACAGCAGGGATGAAAGTCAGCACCCAGATACTGAGACAGCAGTAATGTTTGTCAGTTCCCAGATTCTGAGACAGCAGTGATGTTGGTCAGTACCCAGATATTGAGACTGCAGGGATGTAGGCCACCACCCACATGCTGAGATAACAGGGATGTAGGTAAACTCCCAGATACTGAGAAAGCAGGGATGTAGGTTAGTACCCAATTATTGTGACTGCAGGAATGTAGGTCAGCATCCATATACTGAGACAGCAGAGATGTAGGTCAGCAACCAGATACTGAGACAGCTGTGATGTGGGTCATCACCCAGATACTGAGACAGCAGGGATTTAGGTCAGTTCCCAGATACTGAGACAGGAGGGATGTAGGTAAGCAAATAGGTAATGAGACAGCAGGGATGAAAGTCAGCACCCAGATACTGAGACAGCAGTGATGTTGGTCAGTACCCAGATATTGAGACTGCAGGGATGTAGGCCACCACCGACATGCTGAGATAACAGGGATGTAGATAAACTCCCAGATACTGAGAAAGCAGGGATGTAGGTTAGTACCCAATTATTGTGACTGCAGGAATGTAGGTCAGCATCCATATACTGAGACAGCAGAGATGTAGGTCAGCAACCAGATACTGAGACAGCAGGGATGTACGTCACCACCCAGATACTGAGACAGCAGGGATGTAGGCCAACCCTCCAATACTAAGACTGCAGGTATGTAGGTCAGCACCCAGACACTGAGACAGCTGTGATGTTTGTCAGCACCCAGATACCAAGACAGCAGGGACGAAGTTCTGCACCCAGATACTGAGACAGCAGGGATGTAGGTCAGCTCTCCGATACTGAGACTGCAGGTATGTAGGTCAGCACCCAGATACTGAGACATCAGTGATGTTTGTCAGCACCCAGATACCGAGACAGCAGGGACGTTGTTCTGCACCCAGATACTGAGACAGCAATGATGTCAGTCAGCACCCAGTTACTGAGAGAGCAGGGATGTTGGTCAGCACCCAGACACTGAGACAGCAGGGCAGTAGGTGAGCACCCAGATACTGAGAGAGTAGTAATGTAGGTCAGGACCCAGATACTGAGACAGCAGTAATGTAGGTCAGCACCCAGATACTGAGACTGCAGGGATGTTTTTCTGCACCAAGATACTGAGACAGCAGTGATGTTGGTCAGCACCCAGTTACTGAGAAGGCAGGGATGTTGGTCATCACCCAGATACTGAGACTGCAGTGATGTAGGACAGCACCCAAGTACTGAGACAGCAGTGATGTAGGTCTGCACCCAAATACTGAGACAGTACTGATGAAGGTCAGCAGTCAGATACTGAGGCAGCACAGATGTAGGTCAGCACCCATGGACTGAGACAGCAGGGATGTGGGTCAGCAAACAGATACTGAGACAACAGTGATGTTGGTCAGCACCCAGTTACTGAGACAGCAGGGATGTTGGTCAGCACCCAGATACTGATAAAGAAGGTATGCAGGTGAGCAGCCAGATACTGAGACAGCAGGGATGTTGTTCAGCACCCAGATACTGAGACAGCAGGGCAGTAGGTGAGCACCAGATACTGAGACAGCAGTGATGTAGGTCAGCAAACAGATACTGAGACAGCAGTGATGTAGTCAGTAGCCAGATACTGACTCCGCAGTCATGTAGGTCAGTACCCAGATACTGAGTCATCAATGATGAAGGTCAGTACCCAGACACTGAGTCATCAATGATGTAGCTCAGTACCCAGATACTGAGTCATCAGTGATGTTGATCATTACCTAGAACTGTGTCAGCAGAGATGTAGGTCCGTACCCAAATTCTGTGATGGCAGGAATGTAGGTCAGCACCCAGAAACTGAGACAGCAGGGATGTAGGTTAGCACCCAGATACTGAGAAAGTATTGATGTAAGTCAGCACCCAGATACTGAGACAGCAGGGATGGAGGTCAGCACCCAGATACTGAGACAGCAGGGATGTAGGTCAGCACCCAGATACTGAGACAGCAGGAATGCAGGTCAGCACCCAGATACTGAGAAAGTAGTTACGTAAGTCAGCACCCAGATACTGAGACAGCAGGGATGTAGGTCAGCACCCAGATACTGAGACAGTTGGGATACAGGTCAACACCCAGATCTGAGGCAAGAGTGATGTAGGACTGCACCCAGATACTGAGACAGCAATGATGTTCGTTAGCACCCAGATACTGAGACAGCAGTGATGTAGGATGGCACCCAGATACTGAGACAGCTGGGATGTAGGTCAGCACCCAGATACTGAAACAGCAGTGAAGTAGGTCAGCACACCGATACTGATGCAGCAAGGATGTTGGTCATCTCCAAGATACTGAGACAGCAGTGATGTAGGTGAGCACCCAGATACTGAGACAGCAGGGATGTAGGTCAGCACCCAGATTCTGAGATAGCAATGATGTACGTCAGCACCCAGATACTGAGAAAGCAGGGATGTAGGCCAACCCTCCAATACTGAGACTGCAGGTATGTAGGTCTGCAACCAGATACTGAGACAGGTGTGATGTTTGTCAGCACACAGATACCGAGACAGCAGGGATGTAGTTCTGCACCCAGATACTGAGACAGCAGGGATGTAGGTCAGCCCTCCGATACTGGGACTGCAGGTATGTAGGTCAGCATCCAGATACTGAGACAGCAGTGATGTAGGACAGCACCCATGTACTGAGACAGCAGGTATGTAGGTCACCACCCAGATACTGAGACAGCATGGATGTTGTTCAGAACCCAAACACTGAGACAGCAGGGCAGTAGGTGAGCACCCAGATACTGAGACAGCAGTAATGTAGGTCAGGACCCAGAAACTGAGACAGCGGTAATGTAGGTCAACACCCAGATACTGAGACTGCAGAGATGTTTTTCTGCACCCAGATACTGAGACAGCGGGGATGTTGGTCATCACCCAGATACTGAGACTGCAGTGATGTAGGACAGCACCCAAGTACTGAGACAGCAGTGATGTAGGTCTGCACCCAAATACTGAGACATTACTGATGAAGATCAGCAGTCAGATACTGAGACAGCAGAGATGTAGGTCAGCACCCAGGGTCTGAGACAGCAGGGATGTAGGTCAGCACCCAGATACTGAGATAGCAGGGAAGTTGGTCAGCACCCTGATACTGAGAATTCAAGTATGTAGGTGAGCACCCAGAAACTGAGACAACAGGGATGTAGGTCAGCAACCAGATACTGAGACAGCAGTGATGTAGTCAGTACCCAGATACTGAGTACGCAGTGATGTAGGTCAGTACCCAGATACTGAGTCATCAATGATGTAGGTCAGTTCCCAGATATTGAGTCAGCAGTGATGTTGGTCAGTACCCAGAACTGAGTTAGCTGACATGTAGGTCCGTATCCAAATACTGTGACAGCAGGAATGTAGGGCAGCACTCAGAAACTGAGACAGCAGGGATGTAGGTCAGCACCCAGATACTGAGAAAGTATTGATGTAAGTCAGCACCCAGATACTGAGACAGCAGGGATGGAGGTCAGCACACAGATACTGAGACAGCAGGGATGTGGGTCAGCACCCAGATACTGAGACAGCAGGAATACAGGTCAGCACCTAGATACTGAGAAAGTAGTGTTGTAAGTCAGCACCCAGATACTGAGACATATGGGATGGAGGTCAGCACCCAGATACTGAGACAGCACTGATGTAGGAAAGCACCCAGATTCTGCAACATCAGGGATGTAGATCAGTACCCAGACATTGAGAAGCAGGGATGTAGGTCAGCACCAAGATAGTAAAACAGCAGAGATATAGGTCAGCAGCCAGATACTGATGCAACAGTGATGTAGAACTGCACCCAGATACTGAGACAGCAGGGATATAGGTAAGCACTCAGATACTGAGGCAACAGTGATGTAGGACTGCACCCAGATACTGAGACAGCATGGATATAGGTCAGCACCCAGATACTGAGGCAACAGTGATGTAGTAATGCACCCAGATTCTGAGACAGCAAGGACATAGGTCAGCACCCAGATACTGAGACAGTAGCGATGTAGGACTGCACCCAGATACTGAGACAGCTGGGACATAGGTCAGCACCCAGATACTGAAACAGCAGTGATGTAGGTCAGCACCCCAATACTGATGCAGCAAGGATGTTGGTCATCACCTAGATACTGAGACAGCAGTGATATAGGTTTGCACCCTGATACTGAGACAGCAGGGATGTAGGTCAGCACCCAGATACTGAGACCCCATTGATTTAGGTCAGCATCCAGGTACTGAGAAAGTAGTGATGTAAGTCAGCACCCAGCTACTGGGACAGCAGTGACGTAGGTCAGCACCCAGATACTGAGACAGCAGGGATGTAGGTCAGCACCAAGATACTGAGACTGCAGGGATATAGGTCAGCTCCCAGATATTGAGACAGCAGGGATGTAGGACTGCAACCATAAACTGAGACAGCAGGGATTTAGGTCAGCACAGAGATACTGAGACAGCAGGCATGTAGGTCTGCACCCACAAACTGAAACAGGAGAGATGTTTGGTCAGCACCCCGATATTGACACATCAGGGATGTTGGACAGCACCCAGGGACTGAGACAGCAGTGATGTGGGTCAGCCCTCAGATACTGAGACAGCAGTGATGTAGATCAGCACACAAGTATTGAGGCAGTAGTGATGTAGGTCTGCACAGAAATACTGAGACAGTACTGAGGAAGGTCAGCACCGAGATACTGATACAGCAGGGATGTATGTCAGCACACAGATCGTGAGAAGAACAGGCAGGGAGGTCAGCACCCCAATGCTGAGAAAACAGGGATGTATGCTAGCACCCTGATACTGAGACACCAGGGATATAGGTGATTATCCAGATACGGAGAAAGCTATGATGTAGTTCAGCACCCAGATACTGAGACAGCATTAATGTAGGACGGAACTCAGATACTGAGATAGCAATAATGTAGGTCAGCACTCCGACACTGAGACATCAGGGATGTTGGTTAGGACCCAGATACTTAGACAGCAGTGATGTTGGTCAGCACACAGATAGTGAGAAAGCAGGGATGCATTTCAGCACTCAGATACTGAGACAGCAGGTATGTAGGTCAGAAGCCAGATACTGACACAACAGGGATTAAGATCGGCATCCAGATACTGAGACTGCAGGGATGGAAGTCAGCACCCAGATAATGAGACAGCAGGGATGTAGGTCAGCACCCAGCTACTGAGACAGCAGGAATGCAGGTCAGCACCCAGATACTGAGAAAGTAGTGATGTAAGTCAGCACCCAGATACTGAGACATATGGGATGGAGGTCAGCACCCAGCTACTGAGACAGCATTGATGTAGGAAAGCACCCAGATTCTGCAACAGCAGGGATGTAGATCAGTACCCAGATACTGAGAAGCAGGGATGTAGGTCAGCACCAAGATACTATGACAGCAGAGATATAGGTCAGCACCCAGATACTGAGGCAACAGTGATGTAGGACATCACCCAGATACTGAGACAGCAGGGGGACAGGTCAGCACCCAGATCTGAGGCAAGAGTGATGTAAGGAGTGCACCCAGATACTGAGACAGCAGGTATGTTGGTCAGCACCCAGATACTGAGACAGCAATGATGTAGGACGGCACCCTGATCCTGAGACAGCTGGGATGAAGGTCAGCACCCAGATACTGAAACAGCAGTAAAGTAGGTCAGCACACCGATACTGACACAGCAAGGATGTTGTTCATCACTCAGATACAGAGACAGCAGTGATGAAGGTCAGCACCCAGATACTGAAACAGCAGGGATGTAGGTCAGCACCCAGATACTGAAATAGCAGGGATGTACGTCAGCACCCAGATACTGAGACAGCAGGGATGTAGGCCAACCCTCCGATACTGGGACTGCAGATATGTAGGTCAGCACCCAGATACTGAGACAGGTGTGATGTTTGTCAGCACACAGATACCGAGACAGCAGGGATGTAGTTCTGCACCCAGATACTGAGACAGCAGGGATATTGGTCAGCCCTCCGATACTGAGACTGCAGGTATGTAGGTCAGCACCCAGATACTGAGACAGCTGTGATGTTTGTCAGCACCCAGATACCGAGACAGCAGGGACGAAGTTCTGCACCCAGATACTGAGTCAGCAGGGATATTGTTCAGCACCCAGACACTGAGACAGCAGGGCCATAGGTGAGCACCCAGATACTGAGACAGCAGTAATGTAGGTCAGGACCCAGATACTGAGACAGCAGTAATGTAGGTCAGCACCCAGATACTGGAGACTGCAGGGATGTTTTTCTGCACCAAGATACTGAGACAGCAGTGATGTTGGTCAGCATCCAGTTACTGAGACAGCAGGGATGTTGGTCATCACCCAGATACTGAGACTGCAGTGATGTAGGACAGCACCCAAGTACTGAGACAGTACTGATGAAGGTCAGCAGTCAGATACTGAGGCAGCACAGATGTAGGTCAGCACACAGGGACTGAGACAGCAGGGATGTGGGTCAACAACCAGATACTGAGACAGCAGTGATGTTGGTTAGCACCCAGTTACTGAGACAGAAGGGATGTTGGTCAGCACCCAGATACTGAGAAAGCAGGTATGCAGGTGAGCACCCAGATATTGAGACAGCAGGGATGTTGTTCAGCACCCAGATACTAAGACAGCAGGGCAGTAGGTGAGCACCCAGACACTGAGACAGCAGTGATGTAGGTCAGCAAACAGATACTGAGACAGCAGTGATGTAGTCAGTACCCAGATACTGAGTCCGCAGTCATGTAGATCGATACCCAGATACTGAGTAATCAATGATGTAGGTCAGTACCCAGATACTGAGTCAGCAATAATGTTGGTCAGTACCTAGAACTGAGTCAGCAGCGAAGTAGGTCCATACCCAAATTCTGTGATGGCAGGAATGTAGGTCAGTACCCAGAAACTGAGACAGCAGGGATGAAGGTCAACACCCAGATACTGAGAAAGTATTGATGTAAGTCAGCACCCAGATACTGAGACAGCAGGGATGGAGGTCAGCACCCAGATACTGAGACAGCAGGGATGTAGGTCAGCACCCAGATACTGAGACAGCAGGAATGCAGGTCAGCACCCAGATACTGAGAAAGTAGTGATGAAAGTCAGCACCCAGATACTGAGACATATGGGATGGAGGTCAGCACCCAGCTACTGAGACAGCATTGATGTAGGAAAGCACCCAGATTCTGCAGCAGCAGGGATGTACGTCAGCACCCAGAAACTGAGACCCCATTGATGTAGGTCAGCACCCAGATACTGAGAAAGTAGTGATGTAACTCAGCACCCAGCTGCTGGAACAGCAGTGATGTAGGTCAGCACCCAGATACTGAGACAGCAGGGATGTAGGTCAGCACCAAGATACTGAGACTGCAGGGATATAGGTCAGCTCCCAGATATTGAGACAGCAGGGATGTAGGACTGCACCCATATACTGAGACAGCAGGGATGTAGGTCAGCACAGAGATACTGAGACAGCAGGTTTGTAGGTCTGCACCCACAAACTGAAACATGAGAGATGTTGGTCAGCACCCTGATATTGACACATCAGGGATGCTGGAGAGCACCCAGGGTCTGAGGCCGCAGTGATGTGTATCAGCCCCCAGATACCGAGACATCAGTGATGTAGATCAGCACCCAAGTATTGAGGCAGTAGTGATGAAGGTCTGCACAGAAATACTGAGACAGTACTGAGGAAGGTCTGCACCCAGATACTGATACAGCAGGGATGTATGTCAGCAAACAGATCATGAGAGAACAGGCAGGGAGGTCAGCACCCCAATGCTGAGAAAACAGTGATGTAGGCTAGCACCCTGATACTGAGACACCAGGAATATTGGTGATTATCCAGATACGGAGAAAGCTATGATGTAGTTCAGCACCCAGATACTGAGACAGCATTAATGTAGGTCGGAACTCAGATACTGAGATAGCAATAATGTAGGTCAGCACTCTGATACTGAGACATAAGGGATGTTGGTTAGTACCCAGATACATAGACAGCAATGATGTTGGTCAGCACACAGGAAGTGAGAAAGCAGGGATGTAGGTCAGCACTCAGATACTGAGACAGCAGGCATGTAGGTCAGCAGCCAGATACTGACACAACAGGGATTAAGGTCAGCATCCAGATACTGAGACAGCAGTGATGTAGCTCAGCACCCTGATACTGAGAGCACTGTTGTTAGTCAGCACCCAGATACTGAGACAGTACTAATGAAGGTCAGCACCCAGATAATGAGACAGCAGGCATGTAGGTCAGCACCCAGATACTGATATAGCAGGGATGTAGGTCAGCTCCCAGATACTGAGGCAGCAGTGATGTAGGTCAGCCCCCGATATTGAGACAGCAGAGATGTTGGTCAGCGCCAAGATACTGAGACAGCGGTGATGTAGGTCAGCACCTATACACTGAGACAGCAGGGCAGTAGGTCAGCACCCAGATACTGAGACAGCCGTGATGTTGGTCAGAACCCAGATACTGAAACAGCGGGGATGTAGGTCAGCACCTATACACTAAGACAGTAGGGCAGTAGGTGAGCACCAAGATACTGAGACAGCAGGGATGTAGGTCTGTACCCAGATACTGAGTCACCAGGGATGTAGGTCAGTACCCAGATACTGAGTCAGCAGAGATGTAGGTCCGTACCCAGATACTGTGACAGCAGAAATGTAGGTCAGCACCCAGATAATGAGACAGCAGAGATGTAGGTCAGCACCTAGATACTGAGAAAGAAGTGATGTAAGTCAGCACCCATATACTGAGACAGCAGGGATGGAGGTCAGCACCCAAATACTGAGACAGCATTGATGTAGGTAGGCACCCAGATTCTGTGATAGCAGTGATGTAGGTTGCTGCCCAGATACTGAGACAGCAGTGATGTAGGTTAGCACCGAAATACTGAGACAGAAGGAATGTAGGTCAGCACCCAGATACTGACACAGCAGTGATGTTGCTAAGCACCCAGATACTGAGAAAGCAGAGACGTATTTCAGTACCCATATACTGAGTCAGCAGTGATGTAGGTCAGCACCTATACACTGGGAAAGCAGAGCAGTAGGTCAGCACCCAAATACTGAGACAGCAGGGACATAGGTTGTCACATAGATACTGAGACAGCAGAGTATGTAGCAGTACCCGGATACAGAGACAGCAGAGATGTAAGTCAGCTCAAAATAATCAGACAACAAGTGATTTAGGTCATCACCCAGATACTGAGACAGCTGTGATGTGGGTCATCACCAGAAACTGAGACAACAGGGATTTAGGTCAGTTCTCAGATACTGAGACAGGAGGGATGTAGGTAAGCAAATCAGGTAATGAGACAGCAGGGATGAAAGTCAGCACTTGAGATACTGAGACAGCAGTAATGTTTGTCAGTTCCCAGATACTGAGACAGCAGTGATGTCGGTCAGTACCCAGATATTGAGACGGCAGTGATGTAGGCCACCACCCACATGCTGAGACAGCAGGGATGTAGGTAAACTCCCAGATACAGAGAAAGCAGGGATGTAGGTTACTACCCAGTTATTGTGACTGCAGGAATGTAGGTCAGCACCCATATACTGAGACAGAAGAGATGTAGGTCAGCAACCAGATACTGAGACAACAGGGATGTACGTCAGCACCCAGATACTGAGACAGCAGGGATGTAGGCCAACCCTCCGATACTGAGACTGCAGGTATGTTGGTCAGCACCCAGATACTGAGACAGCTGTGATGTTTGTCAGCACCCAGATACCGAGACAGCAAGGACGAAGTTCTGCACCCAGATACTGAGACAGCAGGGATGTTGTTCAGCACCCAGACACTGAGGCAGCAGGGCAGTAGGTGAGCACCCAGATACTGAGACAGCAGTAATGTAGGACAGGACCCAGATACTGAGACAGCAGTTATGTAGGTCAGCACCCAGATACTGAGACTGCAGGGATGTTTTTCTGCACCAAGTTACTGAAACAGCAGTGATGTTGGTCAGCACCCAGTTACTGAGACAGCAGGGTTGTTGGTCATCACCCAGATACTGAGACTGCAGTGATGTAGGACAGCAGCACCCAAGTACTGAGACAGCAGTGATGTAGGACTACACCCAAATACTGAGACAGTACTGATGAAGGTCAGCAGTCAGATACTGAGGTAGCACAGATGTAGGTCAGCACCCAGGGACTGAGACAGCAGGGATGTGGGTCAGCATCCAGATACTGAGACAGCAGTGATGTTGGTCAGTACCCAGTTACTGAGACAGCAGGGATGTTAGTCAGCACCCAGATACTGAGAATGCAGGTATGCAGGTGAGCACCCAGATACTGAGACAGTAGGGATGTTGTTCAGCACCCAGATACTGAGACAGCAGGCAGTAGGTGAGCACCCAGATACTGAGACAGCAGTGATGTAGGTCAGCAAACAGATACTGAGACAGCAGTGATGTAGTCATTACCCAGATACTGAGTCCGCAGTCGTGTAGGTCAGTACCCAGATACTGAGTCATCAATGATGTAGGTCAGTACCCAGATACTGAGTCAGCAGTGATGTTGGTCAGTACCTAGAACTGAGTCAGCAGCGATGTAGGTCCGAACCCAAATTCTCTGATGGCAGGAATGTAGGTCAGCACCCAGAAACTGAGAAAGCAGGAATGTAGGTCAACACCCAGATACTGAGAAAGTATTGATGTAGGTCAGCACCCAGATACTGAGAAAGTATTGATGTAAGTCAGCACCCAGATACTGAGACAGAAGGGATGGAGGTCAGCACCCAGATACTGAGACAGCAGGGATGTAGGTCAGCACCCAGATACTGAGACAGCAGGAATGCAGGTCAGCACCCAGATACTGAGAAAGTAGTGATGTAAGTCAGCACCCAGATACTGAGACATATGGGATGGAGGTCAGCTCCCAGCTACTGAGACAGCATTGATGTAGGAAAGCACCCAGATTCTGCAACAGCAGGGATGTAGATCAGTACCCAGATACTGAGAAGCAGGGATGTAGTTCAGAACCAAGATACTAAGACAGCAGAGACATAGGTCAGCACCCTGATACTGAGACAGCAGGGATGTAGGTCAGCACTCAATACTGAGATTGCAGTTATGTAGGGCAGCAGCCAGATACTGACACAACAGGGATTAAGGTTAGCACCCAGATACTGAGACAGCAGGTATGTAGGTCTGCACCCAGATACTGAGAGCATTGTTGTAGGTCAGCCCCCAAGTACTGAGACAGCAGGCATGTAGGTAAGCACCAAGATATACTGATATAGTAGGGATGTAGGACAGCTCCAAGATTCTGAGACAGCAGTGATATAGGTCAGCAACAAGATACTGAGACAGCAGGGATGTAGGTCAGCACCCTGATACTGAGACAGCAGTGATTTATGTCAGTACCCAGATTCTGAGACAGCAGTGATATAGGTCAATACCCAGATATTGAGACTGAAGTGATGTAGGTCAGCACCCAGATATTGAGATAGCAGGGATGTAGGTCAGTACCCAGATATTGAGACAGCAGGGGTGTATCATCACCAAGATTCTGAGACCACAGGGATGTAGGTAAACACCCAGATACTGAGACAGCAGGGATGTAGGTTAGCACCCAGTTATTATGACTGCAGGTATGTAGGTCGGCACCCAGATACTGAGACTGCAGTGATGTAGGTCAGTACCCTGATACTGAGACAGCATTGATGTTGGTCAGCACCCAGATACTGAGACTGCAGGTATGGAGACTGCAGGTATGGAGGTCAGCACCCAGATAATGAGACAGCTAGGATGTAAGTCAGCACCCAGATACTGAGACAGCAGTGATGTAGGTCAGCACCCAGTTGCTGAGACAGCAGGGATGTAGGTCAGCACTCAGATACTGAGAAAGCAGTAATGTAGGTCAGCATCCAGATACTGAGACAGCAGTAATGTTGGTCAGGATCCAGATACTGAGACTGCAGTGATGTAGGTCAGCACCTAAATACTGAGACAGCAGTGATATAGGTCAGCTCCAAGATACTGAGACAGCAGTGATGTAGGTCAGTACCCAGATACTGAGTTAGCAGGGATGTAGGTCAGTACCCAGATACTGAGTCAGCAGAAATGTAGGATCGTACCCAGATACTGTGACAGCAGAAATGTAGGTCAGCACCCTGATACTGTGACAGCAGGGATGTAGATCTGCTCCCAGATACTGAGAAAGTAGTGATGTAAGTCAGCACCCAGATACTGAGACAGCAGGGATGGAGGTCAGCACCCAAATACTGAGACAGTACTGATGTAGGTAAGCACCCAGATTTAGTGACAGCAGTGATGCAGGTCGGCACCCAGATACTGAGACAGCAGTGATGTTGGTCAGCACCCGGATACTAAGACAGCAGTGATGTAGGTTAACACCCATATACTGAGTCAGCAGTGATGTAGGTCCGTCCCCAGATACTGAGTCAGCAGAGATGTAGGTCTTTACCCAGAAACTGTGACAGCAGGAATGTAGGTCTGCACCCAGATACTGAGACATCAGGAATGTAGGTCAGTACCCAGATACTGACAAGGCAGTAACGTAGGTAAGCACCCAGATTCTGCGACAGCAGTTATGTCGGTCAGCACCCAGATACTGAGACAGCAGAGATGTAGGTCAGCACCCAGATTCTGAGACAGCAGTAATGTAGATCAGCACCAAGATACTGGGACATCAGTGATGTAGGTCATCACCCAGATACTGAGATAGCAGAGATTTAGGTCAGTATCCATATACTGAGACACAGTGATGTAGGTCAGCATCTAGATACTGGGAAGCAAGAGAGTTAGTTCAGTACAATTAAACTGAGACAGCAGTGATGTAGGTCAGCACTCAGATACTGAGACAGCAGGGATGTAGGTCAGCACCCAGATACTGAGACAGCAGTGATGTAGGTCAGCACCCAGATTGTGAGACAGCTGTGATGTAGGTCAGCACCCAGATAGTGAGACAGCTTGGATGTGGGTAAGTACCCAGATACTGAGACAGCAGTGATGTATGTCAGCACCCAGATACTGAGACTGCAGTGATGTGGGTCAGCACGCAGATACTGAGACAGTAGTGATTTAGGTCAGCACCCAGATATTGAGACAGCAGTGATGTAGGTCAGCACCCAGGTACTGAGACAGCACGGATGTAGGTCAGCACAGAGATACTGAGACAGCAGTGATGCAGGACAGCACCCAGATAGTGAGACAGCAGGGATGTGGGTCAGCACACAGATACTGAGAAAGCAGGTATGCAGGTGAGCACCCAGATACTGAGACAGTAGGGATGTTGTTCAGCACCCAGATACTGAGACAGCAGGGCAGTAGGTGAGCACCCAGATACTGAGACAGCAGTGATGTAGGTCAGCAAACAGATACTGAGACAGCAGTGATGTAGTCAGTACCCAGATACTGAGTCCGCAGTCATGTAGGTCAGTACCCAGATACTGAGTCATCAATGATGTAGGTCAGTACCCAGATACTGAGTCAGCAGTGATGTTGGTCAGTACCTAGAACTGAGTCAGCAGCGATGTAGGTCCGAACCCAAATTCTGTGATGGCAGGAATGTAGGTCAGCACCCAGAAACTGAGAAAGCAGGGATGTAGGTCAACACCCAGATACTGAGAAAGTATTGATGTAGGTCAGCACCCAGATACTGAGAAAGTATTGATGTAAGTCAGCACCCAGATACTGAGACAGAAGGGATGGAGGTCAGCACCCAGATACTGAGACAGCAGGGATGTGGGTCAGCACCCAGATACTGAGACAGCAGAATGCAGGTGGCACACCAGATACTGAGAAAGTAGTGATGTAAGTCAGCACCCAGATACTGAGACATATGGGATGGAGGTCAGCTCCCAGCTACTGAGACAGCATTGATGTAGGAAAGCACCCAGATTCTGCAACAGCAGGGATGTAGATCAGTACCCAGATACTGAGAAGCAGGGATGTAGTTCAGCACCAAGATACTAAGACAGCAGAGACATAGGTCAGCACCCTGATACTGAGACAGCAGGGATGTAGGTCAGCACTCAATACTGAGATTGCAGTTATGTAGGGCAGCAGCCAGATACTGACACAACAGGGATTAAGGTTAGCACCCAGATACTGAGACAGCAGGTATGTAGGTCTGCACCAAGATACTGAGAGCATTGTTGTAGGTCAGCCCCCAAGTACTGAGACAGCAGGCATGTAGGTAAGCACCAAGATATACTGATATATGAGGATGTAGGACAGCTCCAAGATTCTGAGACAGCAGTGATATAGGTCAGCAACAAGATACTGAGACAGCAGGGATGTAGGTCAGCACCCTGATACTGAGACAGCAGTGATTTATGTCAGTACCCAGATTCTGAGACAGCAGTGATATAGGTCAATACCCAGATATTGAGACTGAAGTGATGTAGGTCAGCACCCAGATATTGAGATAGCAGGGATGTAGGTCAGTACCCAGATATTGAGACAGCAGGGGTGTATGTCATCACCAAGATTCTGAGACCACAGGGATGTAGGTAAACACCCAGATACTGAGACAGCAGGGATGTAGGTTAGCACCCAGTTATTATGACTGCAGGTATGTAGGTCGGCACCCAGATACTGAGACTGCAGTGATGTAGGTCAGTACCCTGATACTGAGACAGCATTGATGTTGGTCAGCACCCAGATACTGAGACTGCAGGTATGGAGACTGCAGGTATGGAGGTCAGCACCCAGATAATGAGACAGCTAGGATGTAAGTCAGCACCCAGATACTGAGACAGCAGTGATGTAGGTCAGCACCCAGTTGCTGAGACAGCAGGGATGTAGGTCAGCACTCAGATACTGAGAAAGCAGTAATGTAGGTCAGCATCCAGATACTGAGACAGCAGTAATGTAGGTCAGGATCCAGATACTGAGACTGCAGTGATGTAGGTCTGCACCTAGATACAGAGACAGCAGTGATATAGGTCAGCTACAAGATACTGAGACAGCAGTGATGTAGGTCAGTACCCAGATACTGAGTTAGCAGGGATGTAGGTCAGTACCCAGATACTGAGTCAGCAGAAATGTAGGATCGTACCCAGATACTGTGACAGCAGAAATGTAGGTCAGCACCCTGATACTGTGACAGCAGGGATGTAGATCTGCTCCCAGATACTGAGAAAGTAGTGATGTAAGTCAGCACCCAGATACTGAGACAGCAGGGATGGAGGTCAGCACCCAAATACTGAGACAGTACTGATGTAGGTAAGCACCCAGATTCAGTGACAGCAGTGATGCAGGTCGGCACCCAGATACTGAGACAGCAGTGATGTTGGTCAGCACCCGGATACTGAGACAGCAGTGATGTAGGTTAACACCCAGATACTGAGTCAGCAGTGATGTAGGTCCGTACCCAGATACTGAGTCAGCAGAGATGTAGGTCTTTACCCAGAAACTGTGACAGCAGGAATGTAGGTCTGCACCCAGATACTGAGACATCAGGAATGTAGGTCAGCACCCAGACCTGACAACTCAGTAGTAGAGGTAGCTTCCAGATTCTGGGCAGCGATTGTGTCAGTCTTGCCTTAGATACTGAGACAGCAGAGATGTAGGTCAGCACTCAGATTCTGAGACAGCAGTAATGTAGATCAGCACCAAGATACTGGGACAGGAGTGATGTAGGTCATCACCCAGATACTGAGATAGCAGAGATTAAGGTCAGTATCCATATACTGAGACACAGTGATGTAGGTCAGCATCTGGATACTGGGACAGCAGAGAGTTAGTTCAGTACAATTAAACTGAGACAGCAGTGATGTAGGTCAGCACTCAGATACTGAAACAGCAGGGATGTAGGTCAGCACCCAGATACTGAGACAGCAGTGATGTAGGTCAGCACCCAGATTGTGAGACAGCTGTGATGTAGGTCAGCACCCAGATAGTGAGACAGCTTGTATGTGGGTAAGTACCCAGATACTGAGACAGCAGTGATGTATGTCAGCACCCAGATACTGAGACTGCAGTGATGTGGGTCAGCACGCAGATACTGAGACAGTAGTGATTTAGGTCAGCACCCAGATATTGAGACAGCAGTGATGTAGGTCAGCACCCGGATAGTGAGACTGCACGGATGTAGGTCAGCACAGAGATACTGAGACAGCAGTGATGCAGGACAACACCAGATATAGATAGTGAGACAGCAGGATGGGCCAGCACACAGATACTGAGACAGCGGGGATGTAGGTCAGCACCCAGATACTGAGAATGCAGGGATGTAGGTCAGCACCCAGTTACTGAGACAGCAGTGATGTAGGTCAGCACCCAGATACTGAGACAACATTGAAGTAGGAAAGCAGCCAGATTCTGCAACAGCAGGGATGTAGATCAGTACCCAGATACTGAGAAGCAGGGATGTAGGTCATCACCAAGATACTAAGACAGCAGAGATATAGGTCAGCACCCCGAAACTGAGGCAACAGTGATGTAGGACTGCACCCAGATACTGAGACAGCAGGGATATAGGTAGGCACCCAGATACTGAGGCAACAGTGATGTAGGTCTGCACCCAGATACTGAGACAGCAGGGATATAGGTCAACAGCAAGATGCTGAGGCAACAGTGATGTAGGACTGCACCCAGATACTGAGACAGCAGTGATGTAGGACTGTACCCAGATACTGAGACAGCTGGGATGTAGATCAGCACCCAGATACTGAAACAGCAGTGATGTAGGTCAGCACACCGATACTGACACAGCAAGGATGTTGGTCATCACCCAGACACTGAGACAGCAGTGATGTAGGTCAGCACCCAGATACTGAGACAGCAGGGATGTAGGTCAGCACCCAGATACTGAGACAGCAGGGATGTTGGCCAACCCTCCGATACTGAGACTGCACTTATGTAGGTCAGCACCCAGATACTGAGACAGGTGTGATGTTTGTCAGCACACAGATACTGAGACAGCAGGGACGTAGGTCTGCACCCAGATACTGAGACAGCAGGGATGTAGGTCAGCCCTCCGATACTGAGACGGCAGGTATGTAAGTTAGCACCCAGATACTGAGACAGCAGTGATGTTTGTCAGCACCCAGATACCGAGACAGCAGGGACGTTGTGCTGCACCCAGATACTGAGACAGCAATGATGTTGGTCAGCACCCAGTTCTGAGACAGCAGGGATGTTGGTCAGCACCCTGATACTAAGACTGCAGTGATGTAGGACAGCACCCAAGTACTGAAACAGCAGGTATGTAGGTCAGCACCCAGATACTGAGACAGCAGGGATATTGTTCAGCACCCAGACAATGAGACAGCAGGGCAGTAGCTGAGCACCCAGATACTGAGACAGCAGTAATGTATGTCAGGACCCAGATACTGGGACAGCAGTAATGTAGAGCAGCACCCAGATACTGAGACTGCAGGGATGTTTTTCTGCACCCAGATACTGAGACAGCAGTGATGTTGATCAACACCCAGTTACTGAGACAGCAGGGATGTTGGTCATCACCCAGATACTGAGACTGCATTGATGTAGGACAGCACCCAAGTACTGAGACAGCAGTGATGTATGTCTGCACCCAAGTAATGAGACAGTACAGATGAAGGTCAGCAGTCAGATACTGAGACAGCACAGATGTAGGTCAGCACCCAGGGACTGAGACAGCAGGGATGTAGGTCAGCACCCAGATACTGAGACAGCAGTGATGTTGGTCAGCACACAGTTACTGAGACAGTAGGGATGTTGGTCAGCACCCAGATACTGAGAAAGCAGGTATGTAGTTGAGCACCCAGATACTGAGACAGCAGGGATGTAGGTCAGTAACCAGATACTGAGACAGCAGTGATGTCGTCAGTACCCAGATACTGAGTCCGCAGTGATGTAGGTCAGTACCCAGATACTGAGTTATCAATGATGTAGGTCAGTTCCCAGATATTGAGTCAGCAGTGATGTTGGTCAGTACCCAGAATTGAGTCAGCAGAGACGTAGCTCCGTACCCAAATACTGTGACAGCAGGAATGTAGGACAGCACCCAGAAACTGAGACAGCAGGGATGGAGGTCAGCACACAGATACTGAGACAGCAGGGATGTAGGTCAGCACCCAGATACTGAGATGGCAGGAATACAGGTCAGCACCCAGATACTGAGAAAGTAGTCATGTAAGTCAGCACCCAGATACTGAGACATATGGGATGGAGGTCAGCACCCAGATACTGAGACAGCATTGATGTAGGAAAGCACCCAGATTCTGCAACAGCAGGGATGTAGATCAGTACCCAGATACTGAGAAGCAGTGATGTAGGTCAGCACCAAGATACTAACACAGCAGAGATAAAGGTCAGCACCAAGATACTAAGGCAACAGTGAGGTAGGACTGCACCCAGACACTGAGACAGCAGGGATATAGGTAAGCACTCAGATACTGAGGCAACAGTGATGTAGGACTGTACCCAGACACTGAGACAGCAGGGATATTTGGTCAGCACCCAGATACTGAGGGAACAGTGATGTAGGACTGCACCCTGATACTGAGACAGCAGGGATATAGGTCAGCACCCAGATACTGAGGCAACAGTGATGTAGGACTGCACCCAGATACTGAGACAGCAGGGATGTGGGTCAGCACCCAGATACTGAGACAGCAGTGATTTGTGACTGCACCCAGATACTGAGACAGCTGGGATGTCGGTCAGCACCCAGATACTGAATCAGCAGTGATGTAGGTCAGCACCCTAATACCGATGCAGAAAGGATTCTGGTCTTCACCCAGATGCTGAGAAAGCAGTGATGTAGATCAGCACTCAGAGACTGAGACAGCAGGGATGTAGGTCAGCACCCAGATACTGAGACAGCAGGAATGTAGGTCAGCACCCAGATACTGTGAAAGTAGTGATGTAAGTCAGCAAACAGATACTGAGACATATGGGATGGAGGTCAGCACCCAGATATTGAGACAGCATTGATGTAGGTAAGCACCCAGATTCTGCAACAGCAGGGATGTAGATCAGTACCCAGATACTGAGAAGCAGGGATGTGGGTCAGCACCCAGATACTGAAGCTACTGTGATGAAGGACTGCACCCAGATACTGAGACAGCAGGGATATTGGTAAGCACCCAGATACTGAGGCAACAGTGATGTAGGACTGCACCCAGATACTGAGACAGCAGGGATATAGGTCAGCACCCAGATACTGAGGCAACAGTGATGTAGGACTGCACCCAGACACTGAGACAGCTGGGATTTAGATCAGTACCCAGATACTGAGACAGCTGTGATGTATGTCAGCTCCCAGATACTGAGACAGCAGTGATATAGGACTGCACCCAGATACTGAGACAACAGGGATGTAGGTCAGCACCCAGATACTGAAACAGCAGTGATGTAGGTCAGCCCCCCAATACTGACACAGCAAGGATGTTGGTCATCTCCCAGATACTGAGACAGCAGTGATGTAGGTCAGCACCCAAGTATGGAGACAGCAGTGATGTAGGTCTGCACCCAAATACTGTGACAGTACTGATGAAGGTCAGCAGTCAGATACTGAGACAGCATGGATGTAGGTCACACCCATGGACTGAGACAGCAGGGATGTGGGTCAGCACCTAGGTACTGAGACAGCAGTGATGTATGTCAACTCCAAGATACTGAGACAGCAGTGATGTATGTCAGCACCCCAATACTGAGACAGCAGGGATGTAGGTTAGCACCCTGATACTGAGACACCAGTGATGTAAGTCAGCATCCAGATGCTGAGATAGCTGGGTTTTTGGTCAGCACCAAGTTACTGAGACAGCAGGGATATAGGTCTGCTCACAGATATTGATACAGCAATAATGTAGGACAGCACCCATATTCTGAGACAGCAGGGATGTAGGTCAGCACAGAGATACTGAGACAGCAGGCACGTAGGTCAGCACCCACATACTGAAACAGCAGTGATGTTGGTCAGCACCAATGCAACACATCAGGGATGTTGGTCAGCACTCATGGACTGAGACAGCAGTGATGTAGGTCAGCCCCCAGATGCTGAGACAGCAGTGATGTGAGTCAGCTCCCAGATACTGAGACAACAGTGATATAGGTCAGCACCCAAGTACTGAGACAGTAGTGATGTAGGTCTGCACCTAAATACTGAGACAGTACTGAGGAAGGTCAGCACCCAGATACTGAGACAGCAGTGATGTAGATCAGCTCCCAGATACTGAGATGGCAGTGATGTATGTCAGCACACCGATACTGAGAGAGCAGGGAGGGAGGTCAGCACCCCAGTACTGAGAAAACAGGGATGTAGGTTAGCACCCTGATACTGAGACACCAGGGATATTGGTGATTATCCAGATACAGAGAAAGCTTTGATGTAGTTCAGCACCCAGATACCGAGACAGCAATGATGTAGGTCGGAACTCAGATACTGAGAAAGCATTGATGTCGGTCAGCACTCCGATACTGAGACATCAAGGATGTAGATTAGTACCCAGATACTGAGACAGCAGTGATGTTGGTCAACACACAGATACTGAGACAGCAGGGATGTAGGTCAGCAGCCAGATACTGACACAACAGGGATTAAGATTGGCACCCAGATACTGAGATAGCAGGTATGTGGGTCCACACCCAGATACTGAGAGCATTGTTGTAGATCAGCACCCAAGTACTGAGACAGCAGGCATGTAGGTCAGCACCCAGAAACTGATATAGTAGGGATGTAGGTCAGCTCCAAGATACTGAGACAGCAGTGATATAGGTCAGCACCGAGATACTGAGACAGCAGGAATGTAGGTCAGCACCCTGATACTGAGACAGCAGTGATTTATGTCAGTACCCAGATTCTGAGACAGCAGTGGTATCGATCAGTACCCAGATATTGAGACTGAAGTGATGTAGGTCTGCAAACATATATTGAGACAGCAGGGATGTAGGTCAGTACCCAGATATTGAGACAGCAGGGGTGTAGGTCAGCACCAAGGTTCTGAGACATCAGGGATGTAGGTAAACACCCAGATACTGAGACAGCAAGGATGTAGGTTAGCACCCAGTTATTGTGACTGTGGGTATGTAGGTCAGCACCCAGATACTGAGACAGTAGGGATGCAGGTCAGCACCTAGATACTGAGACAGCAGGGATATACTTCAGTACCCAGATAATGAGACTGCAGTGATGTAGGTCAGTACCCAGATACTGAGTCAGCAGGGATGAAGGTCAGTACCCAGATACTGAGTCAACAGAAATATAGGTCCGTACCCAGATACTGTGACAGCAGAAATGTAGGTCAGCACCCAGATACTGAGACAGCAGGGATGTAGGTCAGCACCCAGATACTGAGACAGCAGGGATGTAGGTCAGCACCCATATTCAGAGACAGCAGTAATGTAGATCAGCACCCAGATACTGGGACAGGAGTGATGTAGGTCAGCACCCAGATACTGAGATAGCAGAGATTTATGTCAGTATCCTTATACTGAGACACAGTGATGTAGGTCAGCATCTAGATACTGATACAGCAGAGAGTTAGTTCAGTACAATTCTACTAAGACAGCAGTGATGTAGGTCAGCACCCAGATACTGAGACTGCAGTGATGTAGGTCAGCACGCAGATACTGAGACAGTAGTGATTTAGGTCTGCACCCAGATATTGATACAGCAGTGATGTAGGTCAGCACCCAGGTACAGAGACAGCACGGATGTAGGTCAGCACACAGATACTGAGACAGCAGTGATGAAGGTCTGCACCCAGATATTGAGACAGCAGGGATGTAGATCCTCACCCAGATATTGAGACAGCAGGGATGTGGGTCATCACCCAGATACTGAGACAGCAGTGATGTATGTCAGCACCAAGATACTAAGACTGCAGTGATGTAGGTCAGCACGTAGATAGTGAGACAGTAGTGATTTAGGTCTGCACCCAGATATTGAGACTGCAGTGATGTAGGTCAGCACTGATTTAGGTCTGTACCCAGATATTGAGACAGCAGTGATGTAGGTCAGCACCCAGGTACAGAGACAGCACGGATGTAGGTCAACACACAGATACTGAGACATCAGTGATGCTGGACAGCACCCAGATAGTGAGACAGCAGGGATGTGGGTCAGCACACAGATACTGAGACAACAGTGATGTAGGTCAGCAGCCAGATACTGAGACTGCAGGGATGTAGGTCAGCACCCAGATACTGAGACAGCAGTGATGTAGGTCAGCACCCAGATACTGAGACAGCAGTAATGTAGGTCAGCACCCAGATACTATGACAGCAGTAATGTAGGTCAGCACCCAGATACTAAGACAGCAGTGATGTAGGTCTGCACCCAGATATTGAGACAGCAGGGATGTAGATCTGCACCCAGATATTGAGACAGCATGGATGTGGGTCATCACCCAGATACTGAGACTGCAGTGTTGTATGTCAGCACCCAGATACTGAGACTGCAGTGATGTAGGTCAGCATGCAGATAGTGAGACAGTAGTGATTTAGGTCTGCACCCAGATATTGAGACAGCAGTGATGTAGGTCAGCACTGATTTAGGTCTGCACCCAGATATTGAGACAGCAGTGACGTAGGTCAGCACCCAGGTACAGAGACAGCACGGATGTAGGTCAGCAAACAGATACTGAGACAGCAGTGATGCAGGACAGCACCCAGATAGTGAGACAGCAGGGATGTGGGTCAGCACACAAATACTGAGACAACAGTGATGTAGGTCAGCAGCCAGATATGGAGACAGCAGGGATGTAGGTCAGTACCCAGATATTGAGACAGCAGGGGTGTAGGTCAGCACCAAGGTTCTGAGACCACAGGGATGTAGGTAAACACCCAGATACTGAGACTGCGGGTATGTAGGTCAGCACCCAGATACTGAGACAGTAGGGATGCAGGTCAGTACCAAGATACTGAGACAGCAGGGATATAGTTAAGTACCCAGATAATGAGACTGCAGTGATGTAGGTCAGTACCCTGATAGTGAGACAGCATTGATGTTGGTCAGCACCCAGATACTGAGACTGCAGGTATGGAGAGTCAGCACCCAGATAATGAGACAGCAGTGATGCACGTCAGCACTGAGTTGCTGAGACAGCAGGGATGTGAGTCCAGCACCCAGATACTGAGAAAACAGTAATGTGGGTCAGCATCCAGATACTGAGACAGCAGTGATGTAGGTCTGCACCCAAATACTGAGACAGCAGTGATATAGGTCAGCTACCAGATACTGAGACAGTAGTGATGTAGGTCAGCACCCAGATACTGAGTCAGCAGGGATGTAGGTCATTACCCAGATACTGAGTCAGCAGAAATGTAGGTCCATACCCAGATACTGTGACAGCAGAAATGTAGGTCAGCACCCAGATATTGTGACAGCAGGGATGTAGGTCTGCACCCAGATACTGAGACAGCAGGGATGTTGGTCAGCACCCAGATACTGACACAGCAGTGACGTAGGTAAGCACCCAGATTCTGTGACAGCAGTGATGTCGGTCAGCACCCAGATACTGAGACAGCAGAGATGTAGGTCAGCACCCAGATGCTGAGACAGCAGTGATTTGGGTCAGCTCCCAGATACTGAGACAACAGTGATATAGATCAGCACCCAAGTACTGAGACAGTAGTGATGTAGGTCTGCACCTTAATACTGAGACAGTACTGAGGAAGGTCAAGCACCGCAGATACTGGACAGCAGTGATGTAGATCAGCTCCCAGATACTGAGATGGCAGTGATGTATGTCAGCACAGATACTGGAGAGCAGGGAGGAGGTCAGCACCCCAGTAATGAGAAAACAGGTATGAGGTTGCACCCTTATACTGAGACACCAGGGATATTGGTGATTATCAGATACAGAGAATGCTTTGATGTAGTTCAACTACCAGATACCGAGACAACAATGATGTGAGGTCGAACTCAGATACTGAGAAAGCATTGATGTCAGTCAGCACTCGATACTGAGACATAAGGATGTAGATTCAGACCCAGATACTGAGACAGCAGTGATGTTGGTCACACACAGATACTGAGACAGCAAGGATGTAGGTCAGCAGCCAGATACTGACACAACATGAGGTTAAGATTGGCACCAGATACTGAGACAGTAGCAATGTAGGTCCGCACCCAGATACTGAGAGCATTGTTGTAGATCAGCACCCAAGTACTGGGACAGCAGGCATGTGAGGTCAGCACCCAGATACCGATATAGCAGGGATGTAGGTCAGTTCCAAGATACTGAGACAGCAGTGATATAGGTCAGCACCGAGGATACTGAGACAGCAGGGATGTAGGTCAGCACCCTGATACTGAGACAGCAGTGATTATATCAGATGCCCAGATTCTGTGACAGCAGTGATATCGATCAGTACCTAGATATTGAGACTGAAGTCATGTGGGTCTGCACCCAGATATTGAGACAGCAGGGACGTCGTCAGTACCAGATACTGAGACAGCAGGGTGTGGGTCAGTACCAAGGTTCACGAGACCACAGGGATGTGGGTAAACACCAAGATACTGAGACAGCAGGGATGTGGTTAGCACCCAGTTATTATGACTGCGGGTATGTAGGTCAAGCACCCAGATACTGAGACAGTGAGGATGCAGGTCAGTACCCTAGATGCTGAGACAGCAGGGGATATAATTCAGTGCCCAGATACTGAGACTGCAGTGATGTGATCCAGTACCCTGATACTGAGACAGCATTGATGTTGGTCAGCACCCAGATACTGAGACTGCAGGTATGGAGGTCAGCACCCAGATAATGAGACAGCAGTGATGTAGGTCAGCACCCAGTTGCTGAGACAGCACGGATGTAGGTCAGCACCCAGATATTGAGAAAGTAGTAATGTAGGTCAGCATCCAGATACTGAGACAGCAATGATGTAGGTCAGGACCCAGATACTGAGACAGCAGTGATATAGGTCAGCTACCAGATACTGAGACCGCAGTGATGTAGGTCAGCACCCAGATACTGAGACTGCAAGGATGTTTTTCTGCACCAAGATACTGAGACAGCAGTGATGTTGGTCAGCACCCAGTTACTGAGATGGCAGGGATGTTGGTCGTCACCCAGATAATGAGACTGCAGTGATGTTGGACAGCACCCAAGTACTGAGACAGCAGTGATGTGGGTCACCCAAATACTGAGACAGTACTGATGAGAAGGTCAGCAGTCAGATTCTGAGGCAGCACAGATGTAGGTCAACACCCAGGGACTGAGACAGCAGGGATGTGGGTCAGCACCCAGATACTGAGACAGCAGTGATGGTGGTCACACCCAGTTACTGAGACCAGCAGGGCTGTTGAGTCAGCACCAGATACTGAGACAGCAGGCACGTAGGTGAGCACCCAGATACTGATACAGCAGGGATGTAGGTCAGCAAACAGATACTGGAGACAGCAGTGATGTAGTCAGTACCCAGATACTGAGTCCACAGATCATGTAGAGTCAGTACCCAGATACTGGTCATCAATGATGTAGATCAGTACCCAGATACTGAGTCAGCAGGTGATGGGTCAGTACCTAGAACTGAGTCAGCAGAGATGTGAGGTCAGTACCCAAATTCTGTGATGGCAGGAATGCAGGTAAGCACCAGAAACTGAGACAAGAAGGGTTGTAGGTCCAGCACCCAGATACTGAGAGCGTATTGATGTAAGTCAGCACCCAGATACTGAGACAGCAGGGATGGAGGTCAGCACCAGATACTGATACAGCAGGGATGTGGTCAGCACCAGATACTGAAACAGCAGAATGCAGGTCAGCACCAAGATACTGAAAGAAAGTGATGTAAGTCAAGCACCAGAATACTGAGACTTAAGGGATGGAGGTCAGCACCCAGCTACTGGAGACAGCATTGATGTAGGAAAGCACCCAGATACTTGACAACAGTGATGTAGAACTGCTCCAGATACTGAGACAGAAGGGATATAGGTCAAGCGCTTGAGATACTGAGGCAACAGTGAAGTAGGACTGCACCCAGATACTGAGACAGCAGGGATACAGGTCAACACAGATACTGAGACAGCAACGTGTAGGTCAACAGATACTGAAAATATCAAGGGATGTACATCAGCACCAGATACTGAGACAACATGGATGTAGGCCAACCCTTCAATACTGAGACTGACGGTATGTAGGTCAGCACCCAGATACTGAGACAGGTGTGATGTTTGTCAGCACGCAGATACCGAGACAGCAGGGATGTAGTTCTGCACTCAGAAACTGAGACAGCAGGGATGTAGGTCAGCACCCAGATACTGAGACAGCATTGATGTAGGACAGCACCCAAGTACTGAGACAGCAGGTAAATAGGTCAGCACCCAGATACTGAGACAGCATGGATGTTGTTCAGAACCCAAACACTGAGACAGCAGGGCAGTAGGTGAGCACCCAGATACTGAGACAGCAGTAATGTAGATCAGGACCCAGATACAGAGACAGCAGTAATGTAGGTCTCACCCAGATACTGAGACTGCAGGGATGTTTTCTGCACCCAGATACTGAGACAGCGGGGATGTTTGTCATCACCCAGATACTGAGACTGCAGATGATGTGAGACACAGCACCCAAGTACTGAGACAGCAGTGATGTAGGTCTGCACCCAAATACTGAGACAGTACTGATGAAGATCAAGCAGTCAGATACTGAGACACAGCACAGATGTGGGTCAGCACCAGGGAATGGACAGCAGGGATGTAGGTCAGCACCAGATACTGAGACAGCAGTGATATTGGTCAGCACCCAGTTACTGAGATAGCAGGGATGTTGGTCAGCAATCAGATACTGAGAAAGCAGGTATGTAGGTGAGCACCCAGATACTGAGACAGCATGGATGTAGGTCAGCCACCAGATACTGAGACAGCAGTGATGTAGTCAGCACCCAGATACTGAGTCCGCAGTGATGTAGGTCAGTACCCATATACTGAGTCATCAATGATGTAGTTCAGTTACCAGATATTGAGTCAGCAGTGATGTTGGTTAGTTCCCAGAACTGAGTCAGCAGAGATGTAGGTCCGTACCCAAATACTGTGACAGCAGGAATGTAGGACAGCACCCAGAAACTGAGACAGCAGGGACGTAGGTCAGCAACCAGATACTGAGAAAGTATTGATGTAAGTCAGCACCCAGATACTGAGACAGCAGGGATGGAGATCAGCACAGATACTGAGACAGCAGGGATGTGAGTCCTAGCACCCAGATACTGAGACAGCAGGAATACAGATCAGCACCCAGATACCGAGAAAATAGTGATGTAAGTCAGCACCCAGATACTGAGACATATAGGATGGAGGTCAGCACCTGATACTGAGACAGCATTGATGCAGAGCGCGAATTCTGCAACATCAGGGATGTAGATCAAGTACCCAGACAATGAGGAAGCAGGGATGTGGGTCAGCACCTAGATACTAAAACAGCAGAGATATGGGGTCAGCAGCCAGATACTGAGGCAACAGTGATGAGGACTGCACCCAGATACTGAGACAGCAGGGATATAGGTAAGCACCCAGATACTGGGGCAAGCAGTGATGTAGGACTGCCCAGATGCAGAGACAGCATGGATATGGGTCAGCACCCTTGATACTGAGGCAACAGTGATGTGGGACTGCACAGATACTGAGACAGCAAGGACAAAGGTCAGCACCCAGATACTGAGGCAACAGTGATGTAGGACTGCACCCAGATACTGAGAAAGCAGGGATGTAGGTCAGCACCCAGATACTGAGACAGTAGTGATGTAGGACTGCACCCAGATACTGAGACAGCTGGGACATAGGACAGCACCCAGATACTGAAACAGCAGTGATGTAGGTCAGCACCCCGATAGTTACGCATGCGGAAGTATGTTGATCATCACCTAGATACTGAGACAGCAATGGTGATGGGTCAGCACAGATACTGGACAACAGGCAGGGCTGTGAGGTCAGCACCAGATACTGAGACCGCATTGATGTGGGTCAGCACCCAGATACTGAGAAGTAGTGATGTAGTAAGCACCCAGCTACTGGGACAGCAGTGATCATGGGTCAGCAACCAGATACTGAGACAGCAGGGATGTGGGTCAGCACCACCAAGATACTGAGACTGCTGGCAGTAGGTCCAACTCCCAGATATTGATACAAGCAGGGATGTAGGACTGCACCCATATACTGAGATACACGAGGATGTAGGTCAGCACAGAGATACTGAGGACAGCAAGCTTATGGTCTGCACCCACAAACTAGAAACAGGAGAGATGTTGGTCAGCACGTGATATTGAAACATCAGGGGATGTTGGACCCAGCACCCAGGGACTGAGGACAGCAGTGATGTGGGTCAGCCCCAGATACTGAGGAGACATGCAATGATGTGAGATCAGCACCCAAGTATTGAGGGCAGTAGTGATGTGGGTCTTCACAGAAATACTGAGACAGTACTGAGAGGTCAGCACCCAGATACTGATACAGCAGGGATGTATGTCAGCACACAGATAGTGAGGAGAACAGACAGGAGAGTCAGCAACCCATTAGCTGAGAAGAACAGGGATGTAGGCTAGCACCCCTGATACTGAGACACCAGGGATATTGGTGATTATCCAGATACAGGAGAAAGCTATGATGTAGTTCAGCACCTAGATGCTGAGACTAGCATTAATGTGGGTCGGAACTCAGATACTGAGATAGCAATAATGTGAGTCAAGCACTCTGATACTGAGAATCAGGGATGTTGCTTAGTATCAGATACTTAGACATCAGTGATGTTGGTCAGCACACAGATAGTGAGAAAGCAGGGATGTAGGTCAGCACTCAGATACTGAGACAGCAGGCATGTAGGTCAGCAGCCAGATACTGACACAACAGGAATTAAGGTCGGCATCCAGATACTGAGACAGCGCGTGATGTAGGGTCAGCAGCCTGATACTGAAGCATTAGTTGTTAGTCAGCACCCAGATACTGAGACAGTACTAATGAAGGTCAGCACCAGATAATGAGACAGCAGGCATGTGGGTCAGCACCCAGATACGTGATATATCAGGGATGTAGGTCAACTCCCAGATACTGAGGCAGCAGTGATGTGGGTCAGCCCCGATATTAGGACAGCAGCAGAGATGTTGGTCAGCTCCCAGATACTAAGACAGCAGGGGATGTGGTCAGCACCTATACACTGAGACAGCAGAGGATGGGGTTGCCATCCAGATACTGAGACAGCAGTGATGTGGTCAGCACCCAGATACTGAGACAGCGGGGATGTAGGTCAGCACCTATACACTAAGACAGTAGGGAGAGTGGGTGAGCACCAAGATACTGAGGTCAACAGGGATGTAGGTCACAGCACCCAGATACCGAGACAGCAGTTATGCAGGTCAGCATCCAGATACTGAGACTGCAGTGATGTAGGTCAGCACCCAGATACTGAGACAGCAGTGATGTAGGTCTGTACCCAGATACTGAGTCACCAGGGATGTAGGTCAGTACCCAGATACTGAGTCAGCAGAGATGTAGGTCCGTACCCAGATACTGTGACAGCAGAAATATTGGTCAGCACCCAGATAATGAGACAGCTGAGATGTAGGTCAGCACCTTGATACTGAGAAAGAAGTTATGTAAGTCAGCACCCATATACTGAGACAGCAGGGATGGAGGTCAGCACCCAAATACTGAGACAGCATTGATGTGAGTAAGCACCCAGATTCTGTGACAACAGTGATGTGGGTTGCAGCCCAGATACTGAGACAGCAGTGATGTGGGTTAGCACCAAATACAGAGACAGAAGGAATGTAGGTCCGCACCGCAGATAATGACACAGCAGTGATGTTGCTAAGCACCCAGATACTGAGAGAAGCAGGACACGTGGGTCAGTACCCAGATACTGAGAACAGCAGGTGATGTGGAGTCAGTACCTATACACTGGGACAGCAGAGCAGTAGGTCAGCACCCAGATACTGAGGACAGCAGGGACACAGGTTGTCACATAGATACTGAGACAGCAGGTATGAAGCTAGTACCCAGACACAGAACACAGCAGAGATGTAGGTCTGCTCAAAAATGATCAGACAGCACGATGATGTGAGTTGTCACCCAGATACTAGAGACAGCTGTGATGTGGGTCATCACCCAGATACTGAGACAGCAAGGATTTAAGTTCAGTTCCCAGAATACTGAGACAGGAGGAGATGTAGGTAAAGCAAATGGTAATGAGACAGCAGGGATGAAAGTCAGCACCAGATACTGAAGCAGTAATGTTTGTCAGTTCTCAGATACTGAGACTGCAAGATATCAGGTCAATACCCAGATATTGAGACTGCAGTGATGGAAGTCACCCACATGCTGAGACAGCAGGGATGGGTAAAATCCAGATACAGAGAAAGCAGGGATGTGGTTAGTACCCAGTTATTATTGTGACTGCAGGAGATGTAGGTCAGCACCCATACACTGAGACAGCAGAGATGTTGGTCAGTAACCCGGATACTGAGACAGCAAGGATGTCGTCAGCACCCAGATACTGAGACAGCAGGATGTAGCCAACCCTCAATACTAAGACTGCAGGTATGTAGGTCCAGCACCCAGACACTGAGACAGCTGTGATGTTTGTCAGCACCCAGATACGAGACAACAGGGGCCAAGTTCTGCACCCAATACTGAGACAGCAGGATGTGGGTCAGCTCTCCGATGCAAGAACTGCAGGTATGGGGGTCAGCACCCAGATGATGAGGACAAGCAGTGATGTTTGTCAGCACTTAGGATACCGAGACAGCAGGGACGTTGTTCTGCACCCAGATACTGAGACAGCAGCAGTGTCAGTCAGCACCCAGTTACTGAGGAGCAGGGATGTTGGTCAGCACCCAGATACACTGATAAAGCAGGTATGTGGGTCAGCACCCAGATACTGAGACAGCAGGGATGTTGTTCAGCACCCAGACACTGAGACACGCAGGGCAGTGGGTGAGCACCAAGATACTGAGAGACAGCAATGTGGGTCAGGACCCAGATACTGAGACAAGCAGTAATGTAGGTCAGCACCCAGATACTGAGACTGCAGGAATGTTTTTCTGCACCAAGATACTGAGACAGCAGTGATGTTGGTCAGCACCCAGTTACTGAGACAGCAGGGATGTTGGTCATTACCCATATACTGAGGCAGCACAGATGTAGGTCAGCACCCAGGGACTGAGACAGCAGGGAAGTGGGTCAGCAAACAGATACTGAGACAGCAGTGATGTTGGTCAGCACCCAGTTACTGAAACAGCAGGGATGTTGGTCAGCACCCAGATACTGATAAAGCAGGTATGCAGGTGAGCACCCAGATACTGAGACAGCAGGGCAGTAGGTGAGCACCAGATACTGAGACAGCAGTGATGTAGGTCAGCAAACAGATACTGAGACAGAAGTGATGTAGTCAGTACCCAGATACTGATTCCGCAGTCATGTAGGTCAGTACCCAGATACTGAGTCATCAATGATGAGGTCAGTACCAGACACTGAGTCATCAATGATGTAGGTCAATACCCAGATACTGATCAGCAGTGATGTTGGTCATATACCTAGAACTGTGTCAACCAGAGATGTGAGTCCGTACCCAAATTCTGTGATGGCAGGAATGTAGAGTCAGCACCCAGCAAAACTGAGACAGCAGGGATGTAGGTTAGCACCCAGATACAGAAAGTATTGATGTAAGTCAGCACCCAGAAACTGAGACAGCAGGGATGGAGGTCAGCACCAGATACTGAGACAGCAGGGATGTGGGTCAGCACCCAGATACTGAGACTGCAGGAAAGCAGGTCAGCACCCAGATACTGAGAAAGTAGTGATGTAAGTCAGCACCCAGATACTGAGACATATGGGATGGAGGTCAGCAGCCAGCTACTGAGACAACATTGATGTACGTAAGCACCCAGATTCTGCAAAAGCAGGGATGTAGATCAGTTACCAGATACTGAAGAGCAGGGATGTAGGTCAGCACCAAGATACTAAGATAGCAGAGATATAGATCAGCACTCAGATACTTAGGCAACAGTGATGTAGAACTGCACCCAGATACTGAGACAGCAGGGATATAGGTCAGTGCCCAGATACTGAGGCAACAGTGATGTAGGACTGCATCCTGATACTGAGACAGCAGGGATACAGGTCAGCACCCAGATCTGAGGCAAGAGTGATGTAGGACTGCACCCAGATACTGAGACAGCAATGATGTTCGTCAGCACCCAGATACTGAGACAGCAGTGATGTAGGACGGCACCCAGATACTGAGACAGCTGGATTGTAGGTCAGCACCCAGATACTGAAATAGCAGTGAGTAGGTCAGCACCCCATACTGATGCAGCAAGGATGTTGGTCATCACAAGATACTGAGACAGCAGTGATCTGAGGTCAGCACCCAGATACTGAGACAGCAAGGATGTAGGTCCAGCACCCAGATTCTGAGATAGCAGGATGTACGTCAGCACCCAGATACTGAGACAGCAGGGATGTAGGCCAACCCTCCAATACTGAGACTGCAGGTATGTAGGTCTGCACCCAGATACTGAGACAGGTGTGATGTTTGTCAGCACACAGATACCGAGACAGCAGGGATGTAGTTCTGCACCAAGATACTGAGGCAGCAGGGATGTAGGTCAGCCCTCCAATACTGAGACTGCAGTTATGTAGGTCAGCACCCAGATACTGAGACTGCAGTGATGTAGGACAGCACCCAAGTCCTGAGACAGCAGGTATGTAGGTCAGCACCCAGATACTGAGACAGCATGGATGTTGTTCAGAAACCAAACACTGAGATAGCAGGGCAGTAGGTGAGCACCCAGATACTGAGACAGCGGTAATGTAGGTCAGGACCCAGAAACTGAGACAGCAGTAGTGCAAATCAGCGCAGATACTGAGACTGCAGAGATGTTTACTGCACCCAGATACTAGGACAAGCGGGATGTGGTCATCACCCAGATACTGAGACACTGCAGTGATGTAGGACAGCACCCAAGTACTGAGACTGCAGTGATGTGGGTCTGCACCCAAATACTGAGACATTACTGATGAAGATCAGCAGTCAGATACTGAGACAGCAGAGATGTAGGTCAGCACCCAGGGTCTGAGACAGCAGGGATGTAGGTCAGCACCCAGATACTGAGATAGCAGGGATGTAGGTCAGCACCCAGATATTGAATCAGCAGTGATGTTGGTCAATGCAGAACTGGGTTAGTTGACATGTAGGTGTGCCAAATACTGTGACAACAGGAATCAGGACACACTCAAACTGAGACAACAGGAGTGAGTCAGCACCCAGATACTGAGAAGTATTGATGTAAGTCAACACCCAGATACTGAGACAGCAGGGATGGGGGTCAGCACACAGATACTGAGACCAGCAGGGATGCAGGTCAGCACCCAGATACTGAGACAGCAGGAATACAAGTCGCACCCAGATACGGAAAGTAGTGATGTAAGTCAGCACCCAGATACTGAGACATATGGGATGGGTAAACTTGGATACAGACAGCATTGATATAGAACACCCAGATTCTACAACATAGGGATGTAGATCAGTACTGAACCGAGCAGGGATCAAGGTAAGCACAAGATACTAAACAGCAGAGATGGCAGCAGATAATACAGGGCAACAGTGATGTAGAACTGCACCCAGATACTGAGACATGGGGATATAGGTAGCCTCAGATACAGGCAACAGTGATGTGGGACTGCACCCAGATACTGAGACAGGGATAGATCAGCACCCACATACTGGGCAGCGTGATGGGGACTGCAGATTCTGAGACAACAGGACATGGGTCAGCACCCAAATACAGGACAGTGATGATGGGGGACTGCACCCAGATACTGAGACAGCTGAGACGTGGGAGTGAACACAGAAACAGAGCAGTGATATGGAGTTAACGATACTGATGCAGCAAGATGTTGGTCATCACCTAGATTCTGAGACGCAGTGATATAGTTTGCCACAGTACTGAGACAGCAAGGGATTGGTGCGCAGATACTAAGGACCCCATGATTGGGTCAGCATCCAGATACTGAAGTAGTGAGTAAGTCAGCACCCAGCTACTGGGACAGCAGTGACGTGAGTCAGCACCCAGATACTGAGACAGCGGGATGTAGGTCAGCAAGATACAGGACTGCAGGATGAGTCAGCTCCCAGATATTGGACACAGGATGTGGACCGGACACAAACTGAGACAGCAGCAGGGAGGTCAGCACTGAGATACTGGACAAAGCATGGGTCTACCCAAACTGAAACAGGAGATGTCAGCGCGTATTGACACATCAGGGATGTTGGACGCGCAGGGACTCAGACAGCAGTGATGTGGGTCAACCCTCAGATACTAAGACAGCAGTGATGTAGATCAACAGAGTATAGAGGCAGTAATGATGTAGGTCTGCAAATACAGAGCAGTACTGAGAGGTCGCACAGATACCGATACAAGGATGTATGTCAACACAGATCGTAGAAAACAGGCAGGAGGTCAGCACCCAATACCGAAAACAGGGATGTATGCTAGCACCTGATACTGAGACACCAGGGATGAGTGATTATCAATACGGAGAAAGCTATGATGTGGTTCAACAGATACTGAGACAGCAATAATATGGGTCGGAACCAGATACTGATAGCAACAAGTCCGGTCCCCGTACTGAGACATCAGGATGTTGGTTGACCCAGATATGAACAGCAGTGATGTTGGTCAGCACCAGATAGTGAAAGCAGGATGTTTTAACCTCAGATACTAAGACAACAGGTATACAGGTCAAGCCAATACGACACAAGGGATTAAGATCGGCATCAGATACTGAGACAGCAAGGATGAAGCACCCAGATACTAGGACATCAGGGATGGTCAGCACCCAATACTGGACAGCAGGAATGAGTCAGCACCTAGATACTAGGAAAGTGATGATGTAAGTCAGCGCACAGCACAGGAACATGGGATGGAGTCAGCAGCCAGCTACTGAGACAGCAGTGATGTGGAAAGCACCCAGTTCTGCAGCAGGGATGTAGATCAATACCCAGATACTGAGAAGCAGGATGTGGGTCAACACCAAGACACTAGACAGCAGAGATGGGTCAGCACCCAGATACAGGAGCAACAGTGATGTAAGACACACAGATACTGAGGACAACATGGATATGGATCAGCCCAGATACTGAGGCAACAGTGATGTGGGACATCACCCAGATACAGACACAGGGGTACAGGTCAGCACGGATCTGAGGCAAGGCGTGTGGGGGGCACACAGATACTGAGACAGCAGGTATATTGGTCAGCACCCAGATACTGAGACAGCAATGAGAGAGGAACCCAGATACTGAGACAGCAGGGATGTAGGTCAGCACCCAATACTAAAACAGCAGTAAAGTGAACAGCAGACCAATGACCCAACAAGTATGTTCTTATCACCCAGATACAGAGACAGCAGTGATGGTCACCCAGATACTGAATCCAGCAGGATGTGGTCAGCACCAGATACTGAGATATAGACCAGGGATGTCGTCAGCACCCAGATACTGAGACAGCAGGGGATGTGGCAACCCTCAATACTGAGACTGCAGATATGGTCAGCACCCAGATACTGAGACAGCAGTGTGTTTGTCAACACACAGATACCAGAACAGGGATGTAGTTCTGCACAGATACTGAGACAACAGGATAGTGGTGCCTCTGATACTGGACTGCAGGTATATAGAGTCAGCACAGATACAAGACAGCTATGATGTTTGTCAACACCTGATGCCGAGACAGCAGGGACAAGTTCCACCCAGATACTGAGACAGCAGGATATTTCAGCACCCAGACACTGGGACAACAGGACAGTGGTGAGCACCCAGATACTAAGACAGCAGTAATGTAGGTCAGGACCCAGATATGAGACCGCAGTATGTAGGTCAGCACCCAGATACTGAAACTGCAGGGATAACCTGCACCAAATACTGAGACAGTGATGTTGGTCAGCACAGTTACTGAAGACAACAGGGATGTTGGTCATCACCCAGATACTGAGACTGCGATGCAGGACAACCCCAGTACTAAGACAGCAGTGATGTGAGTCTGCACCCAAATACTGAGACAGTACAGTGAAGGTCAGCAGTCAGATACTGAGGCAGCACAGATGGGTCACCACAGGGACTGAGACAGCAGGATGTGGGTCAGCAACCAGATACTGAGACAGCAGTGATGGTCAGCACAGTTACTGAGACAGCAGGGATGTTGGTCGCACCCGACACTGGGAAAACAGGTATGCAGGTGGCACCCAGATACTGAGACAGCAGGGATGTTGTTCAGCACCCAGATACTGAGACGGGAATGGGTGAGCACCCAGTACTGGGACAGCAGTGATGTGGTCAGCAAACAGATACTGAGACAGCAGTGATGTAACCAGTGCCAGACACTGGTCTGCAGTCATGGGTGGTACCCAGATACTGATAATCAATGATATGGGTCAGTACCCAGATCTGGTCATCAATGATGTTGGTCAGTACCTAGAACTGAGTCAGCAGATGTGGGTCACATCCAAATTCTGTGATGGCAGGAATGTGGGTCAGCACCCAGAAACTGAGAGCAGGGATGAGGTCAACACCAGATACTGAGAAAGTATTGATGTAAGTCAGCACCCAGATACTGAGACAGCAGGGATGGAGGTCAGCAGAATACTGAGACAGCGGATGTGAGTCAGCACCCAGATACTGAGACAGCAGTAATGCAGGTCCAACACAGATACTGAGAGAAGTAGTGATGTAGTCAGCACCCAGATACTGAGACATATGGGATGGAGGTCAAAGCACCAGCTACTGAGACAGCATTGATGTAAGAAAGCACCCAGATTCTGCAGCAGCAGGGATGTGAGTCAGCACCCAGAAACTGAGACCCCAATGATGTGGGTCAGCACCCAGATGCACTGAGAGAAGAAAGTAGTGATGCGCTCAGCACCCAACTCCTGGACAACATTGATGTGGGTCCAGCACTGCAGATACTGAGACAGCAGGGATGTAAGTCAGCACCAAGATTCTGAGAACTGCTGGGATATTGGTCAGCTCCCAGATATTGAGACAGCAGGGATGTAGGACTGCACTGCAGTATACTGAGACCACCAGGGATGTAGGTCAGCACAGAGATACTGAGACAGCAGGTATGTAGGTCTGCACCCAATAACTGAAACAGGAGAGATGTTGGTCAGCACCCCGATATTGACACATCAGGGATGCTGGACAGCACCCAGGGACTGAGACCCCAGTGATGTGGAACAGCCCCCAGATACTGAGACATCAGTGATGTAGATCAGTACCCAAGTGTTGAGGCAGTAGTGATGTAGGTCTGCACATAAATACTGAGACAGTACTGAGGAAGGTCAGCACCCAGATACTGATACAACATGTGAGGGATGTGAAGCTAGCACCCCTGATACTGAGACACAAGGGATATTGGTGAGATTGTCAGATACGAAGAGAAAGCTATGATGTGGTTAACCAGATACTGAGACAGCATTAATGTAGTGCGAACTCAGATACTGAGATATAGCAATAATGTGGTCAGCACTCTGATACAGAGGACATCAGGGATGTTGGTTGATGCCAGATACTTAGATAGCAATGATGTTGGTCAACACACAGGTAGTGAGAGAAACAGGGATGTGGGTCAGCACTCAGATACTGAGACAGCAAGATGTAGGTCCAGCAGACGAGATACTGACACAACAAGGATTAAGGTGCAGCATCAGATACTGAGACAGCAGTGATGAGTCAGCACCCTGATACTGAGAGCATTGTTGTTGGTCAGCACCCAGATACTGAGACAGAAATAATGAAGGTCAGCACCCAGATAATGAGACAGCAGGCATGTAGGTCAGCACCCAGATACTGATATAGCAGGGGATGTGGGTCAGCTCCCAGATACTGAGGCAGCAGTGATGTAAGTCAGCCCCAATGTTAGAACCGCATGAGATGTTGGTCATCACAAGATACTGAGACAGCGGGGATGTGAGTCAGCACCTATACACTGGACCAGCAGGGCAGTAGGTCAACACCCAGATACTGAGACAGCAGTGATGTTGGTCAGCACCCAGACTGAGACAAGCGGGGATGTAGGTCCAGCACATATACACTAAGGCAGTAGGGGCAGTAGGTGAGCACCAAGATGCTCGAGACAGCAGGGATGTGGTCTGCCCAGATACTGAGTCACCAGGGATGTAGGTCAGTACCCAGATACTGAGTCAGCAGAGATGTGGTCGTACCCAGAACCTGTGACAGCAGAAATGTAGGTCAGCACCCAGATAATGAGACAGCAGCGAGATGTAGGTCAGCACCTAGATACTGAGAAAGAGAGATGTAAGTGCAACATATATACTGAGACAGCAGTGATTGGGGTCAGCACCCAAATACTGAGACAGCATTGATGGAGTAGCACCAAATTCTGTGACAGCAGTAGTGCAGGTTGCCGCCCAGATACTGAGACAGCAGTGATGTGGGTTAGCACCGAAAATACTGAGACAGAAGGAATGTGGGTCAACACCCAGATACTTACACAGCAGTGATGTTTGCTAAGCACCAGATACTGAGAAAGCAGAGCGTATTTCAGTACCCCAGATACTGAGACAGCAGTGATGTAGAGTTAGCACCTACTATGCTGGGACAGCAGAGCAGTAGGTCAGCACCCAAATAGTGAGACAGCAGGGACATGGGTTGTCACATAGATACAGGAACAGGTATGTGAATAGTGCCCGGATACAGAGACAGCAGAGATGTAAGTCAGCTCAAAATTAATCAGACAGCAGTGATTTGGGTCATCACCCAGATACCAGAGACAGCTGCGATGTGGGTCATCACCCAGATACTGAGAGAGCAGAGTTTGGGTCAGTTCCCAGATACTGAACCAGGATGGATGTAGGGAAGCAAATGAGTAATAGAGACAGCAGGGATGAAAGTCAGCACACAGATACTGAGACAGCAGTAATGTTTGTCAATTCCCAGATACTGAGACCAGCAGTGGAGGCGGTCAGTAC
The DNA here is from genome assembly GCA_016271365.2 of Neoceratodus forsteri. Classification (NCBI taxonomy): domain Eukaryota; kingdom Metazoa; phylum Chordata; order Ceratodontiformes; family Ceratodontidae; genus Neoceratodus; species Neoceratodus forsteri. Next base: position 9,413,843 of record CM028129.1, read on the forward strand.
CCGGATATTGAGACTGCAGTGATGTAGGCTACCACCCACATGCTGAGACAGCAGGATGTAGAGAAACTCCCAGATAAGAGAAAGCAAGGGATGTAGGTTATTACCAGTTATTGTGACTGCAGGAATGTAGGTCAGCACCCATATACTGAGACAGAAGAGATGTAGGTCAGCAACCAGATACTGAGATAGCAGGGATGCACGTCAGCACCCAGATACTGAGACAGCAGGGATGTAGGCCAACCCTCCGATACTGAGACTGCAGGTATGTAGGTTGGCACCCAGATACTGAGACAGCTGTGATGTTTGTCAGCACCCAGATACTGAGACAGCAAGGACGAAGTTCTGCACCCAGATACTGAGACAGCAGGGATGTTGTTCAGCACCCAGACACTGAGGCAGCAGGGCAGTAGAGGTGTGCACCCAGATTCTGAGACAGCAGTAATGTGGCACAGGACCCAGATACTGAGACAGCAGCAGTTATGTAGGTCACAACGCAAAGATACTGAGACTGCAGGGATGTTTTCTGCACCAAGATACTGAGACAGCAGTGATGATGTTAATCCAGCACCCAGTTACTGAGACAGCAGGGATGTTGGTCACTGCAGATACACAGGACTGCAGTGATGTGGGACAGCACCCAAGTACTGAGACAGCAGTGATGTGGGTCTACCCCCAAAATGCAGACAGTACTGATGAAGGTCAGCAGTCAGATACTGAGGCAGCACAGATGTAGGTCAGTGCAGGGACTGAGACAGCAGGATGTGGGTCAGAATCCAGATACTGAGACAGCAGTGATGAGTCAGCACCAGTTACACAGACAGCAGGATGTTGGTCAGCACCCAGATACTGAGAAAGCAGGTATGCAGGTGAGCACCCAGATACTGAGACAGCGAGGGATGTTGTTCAGCACCCAGATACTGAGACAGCAGGGGCAGTAGGTGAGCACCCAGATACTGAGACGACAGTGATGTGGGTCCAGCAAACAGATACTGAGACAGCAGTGATGTAGTCAGTGCCCAAATGCTAGATCCACTTGATCATGTAATTCAGTACCCAGATACTGAGTCATCAATGATGTAGGTCAGTGCCAGATACTGAGTCAGCAGTGATGTTGGTCAGTACCTAGAACTGAGTCAACAGCCGATGAGGTGTCCGAACCCAAATTCTCTGATGGCAGGAATGTAGGGTAACACAAGAAAACCAGGAATGTCATCACCTACATTGGAGAGAAAGATGATGAAGCAGCACCAGATACTGAGAAAGTATTGATGTAAGTCAGCACCCAGACATACAAGAAAGTATTGATGTAAGTCAGCACCCAGATACTGAGACAGAAGGGATGGAGGTCAGCACCCAGATACTGAGACGAAAGGGATGTAGGTCAGCACCCAGATACTGAGACAGCAGGAATGCAGGTCAGCACCCAGATACTGAGAAAGTAGTGATGTAAGTCAGCACAGATACAAGACATATAGGATTGAGGTCGCACCCAGATACTGAGACACATTGATGTAGGAAAAGCACAGATTCTGCAGCAGCAGGGATGTAGATCAGTTCCCAGATACAGAAAAGCAGGAGACAGGTCAGCACCAAGATACTAAGACAGCAGAGATAGGTCCAACACCAAATACACAGGCAACAATGATGTAAGATGCACCAGATACAGAGACAACAGGATATAGGTCAGTACACAAACACAAGTCACCAGGGATATGAGTCAGCACCCAGATTCTGGGCCAGCAGAGATGTAGGTCCATACCAGATAATCTGACCAAGAAATGTAGATCAGCTTTCCAGATAATGGACAACAGAGATGTATTCAGCACCTAGATACTGAGAAAAATGATGTAAGTCCAGTACCCATATACTGAGACAGCAGGATGGGTCCACCAAATACCAAGACAGCATTGATGTAGAGTAAGCACCCAGATTCTGTGACAGCAATATGTAGTTCAGCAGATACTGAGAAAGCAGTGATGTAAGTTGTACCGAAATACTGAGACAGAAGGAATGTGGTCAGCACAGATACTACACAGCAGTGATGTTGCTAGCACCCAGATACTGAGAAAGCCAGAGATGTAGGTCAGTACCCAGATATTGAGACAGCAGTGATGTTGGTCAGCACCTATACACTGGGACAGCAGAGCAGTAGGTCAGCACCCAGATACGAGACAGTAGGGACATAGGTTGTCCATAGATACTGGACAGCAGGTAATATGGCTGGTACCCAGATACGGAGACAGCAGAGATGTAAAGTCAGCTCAAAATAATCAGACAGCAGTGATGTAGGTTCTCACTCAGATCCTGAGACAGCTGTGATATGCGTCATCACCCAGATACTGAGACAGCAGGGATTTAGGTTAGTTCCCAGATACTGAGACAGGAGGGATGTAGGTAAGCAAATAGGTAAAGATACAGCAGGGATGAAAGTCAGCATCCAGATACTGAGACAGCAGTAATGTTTGTCAGTTCCCAGATACTGAGACAGCAGTGATGTCAGTCAGTACCCAGATATTGAGACTGCAGTGATGCAAGCCACCACCCACATGCTGGACAACAGGATGTGGTAAACTCAGATACAGAGAAAGCAGGGGATCTGGTTAATACCCATTATTGTGACTGCAGAATGTAGGTCTGCACCATATACAGAAGCTAGCAGAGATGTAGGTCAGCAGCAAATACTGAGACAGCAGGGATGTTCAACACCCAGGTACTGAGACAGGGCAGTAGGTGAGCACAGATACTGAGACAGCAGCAGTGATGTAGGTCAACAAACAGATACTGAGACAGCAGTGATGTAGTCAGTACCAGATAATGATTCACATGATCATGTAGGTCAAATGCAGATGCTGAGTCATCAATGATGGTCAGTACCCCGATACTGAGTCAGATGATGTTGGTGGTACCTAGCACAAGACCAGCAGAGATGTAGGTCCGTACCCAAATTCTGTGATGGCAGGAATGTGGTCAGCACCCAGAAACTGAGACAGCAGGGATGTGGGTCAGCAAGAAACTGAGAAAGTATTGATGTAGTCAGCACCCAGATACTAAAGACAGCAGAGATGGAGGTCAGCACAGATACTGAAACAGCAGGGATGTGGGTCAGCACCAGATGCAAAGGGCAGCAGGAATGCAGGTCAGCACCCAGATACTGAGAAAGTGTGATGTAAATCAACAGATACTGAGACAAATGGGATGAGTCAGCACCCAGATACTGAGACAGCATTGATGGGAAAGCACGGAATACTGCAGCAGCAGGATGTAGATCAGTACCCAGATACTGAAAGCAGGATGTAGAATCCACATCAAGATACTAAGACAGCAGAGATGGGTGCACCCAGATACTAAACAGCATTGATGTTGGACTGCAGCCAGATACTGAGACAACAAAGGATATAGGTCAGTACCAGATACAAGTCACCAGGGATGTAAGTCAGTACCCAGATACTGGTCAGCAGAGATGAGGTCCATACCCAGATACTGCAACCTGGAAAATGTAGGTCAGCACCAGATAATGGACAGCGAGATATAGGTCAGCACCCTGATAAATCAGCAGGATGTTTCATCACCCACATGATACTGAGACAGCATGATGTAGGTCAGCACCAAGTACAGAGACAGCAGTGATGTGAGTCTGTACCCAAATATATGACAATACTGATGAAGATCAACAGTCAGATACTGAGACAACACAGATGTGAGTCAGCACCCAGGGACTGAGACAGCATGTGGGTCAGCACCCAGGTACTAGACACAACGATGTCAACTCCCAGATACTGAGACAGATGACATGTACCACCCCAATACTGAGACAGCAGGATGTGAGTTACCACCCTGATACTGAGACACCAGGATAGTCAACATCCAGATGCTGAGATAGCTGGGTTTTAGTCAGCACCAAGATGCTGGACAGCAGGGATAGGTCAGCTCCAGATACAGTACAGCAATAATGCGGACAGCACCCATATACTGAGACAACAGGGATGTGGGTCAGCACAGAGATACAGGACACAGCAGGCATGGGTCAGGACCCACATACTGAAACAGCAGTGATGTTGGTCAACCCCGATACTGACACATCAGGGAGTTGGTCAGCACTCATGGACTGGACACCAGTGATGTGGGTCAGCCCCAGATGCTGAGACAGCAGTGATGTGGTCAGCTCCCAAACTGAGACAACTAGAGTATGGTCATCTCCCAAGTACTGAGACAGTAGTGATGTAGGTCTGCACCTAAATACAGGACAGTACTGAGAGAAACCTTCAATACAGGACAGCAGTGATATAGTCAGCTCCCAGATACTGAGGCAGCAGTGATGTATGTCAACACACAGATACTGAGAGCAGGAGGGTCAGCACCAGAACTGAGAGGATGTAGTTGCACGCTGATACTGAGACACAGGGATAGTGGTGATTATCAGATACAGGAAAGCTTTGATGTAGTTCAGCACCAGATGCAAGACAAGAGGTCATGAAGTCGGAAACTCAGATACTGAGAAAGCATTGATATAGGTCAACACTCGTGCTGAGACTCAGGATATGAATTAGTACCAGCTACTAGACAGCAGTGATGTTGGTCAACACAGATACTGAGACAACATGGGATGGGTCAGCCTCAATACAAGATTGCAGTTATATGGGGCAGCAGCCAGTACTGACACAACAGAGTTAGGTTGGCACCCAGAAATGAGACAGCAGGTAAGGGAGCTGCACCCAGATACAGGCATTGTTGTAGGTCACAAGTACTGAGACAGCAGGCATGTAGGTCAACAGATATACTGATATAGTAGGGATGTAGGACAGCTCAGATACTGAGACAGCAGTGATATGATCAACAACAAGATACTGAGACAGAGGGATGTAGGTCAGCACCTGATACTGGACAGCAGTGATTTATGTCAGTACCCAGGATACACAGGACAGCAGTGATATGGGTCAATCCCAGATATTGAGACTGAGTGTGTAGGTCAGCACCCAGATATTGAGATGCAGGGATGGGTCAGTACAGATATTGCTTGGCAAGAGGTGTATGTCAGCACCAAATTCTGGACCACAGGATAGGTAAACACAGATACTGAGACAGCAGGGATGTAAGTTGCACCCAGTTGTATGACTGCATGTATGTAGGGCGCCCAGATACACAGACTGCAGTGGTGAGTCAGTGCCCGCAAACTGAGACAGCATTGATGTTGGTCAGCACCCAGATACTGAGACTGCAGACATGGGACTACAGGTGAAGGTCAACACCAGATAATGAGACAGCTAGGATGTAAGTCAACATGCAGATACTGAGACAGCAGTGATGTAGGTCTTCAAGTTGGACCACGAGGATATAAGTCAGCACTCAATACGAGAAAGCAGTAATGGTCAGCATCCAGATACTGGACAGCAGTAATATAGGTCAGGATCAGATACGAGACTGCAGTGATGTAGTCAACCAGACAAGAGACAGCAGAAATATGGATCATCCAAGATACTAAGACAGCAGTGATTAGGTCAGTACCCAATCTGAGTCAGCAGAAATGTGAGTCAACACCTGATACTGTGACAGCAGGGATGTAGATCTGTCCCAATGCTGAAAGTAATGATGTAAGTCAGCACCCAATACTGAGACAGCAGGGATGGGTCAGCACCCAAATACTAAGACAGTACTGATGTGGTAAGCACAGATTCTGTGACAGCAGTGATGCAGGTCGACACCCAGATACTGAGACAGCAGTGATGTTGGTCAACGGATACAGGACAGCAGTGATGTGGGTTAACACCCAGGTACTGAGTCAGCAGTGATGTAGGTCCGTCCAGATACTGGTCAGCAGAGATGCAGATTACCCAGAAACTGTGACAGAGATATGGTCTACCCAGATACTGAGACAGGAGTAGGGCAGCACAGACATGACAAGACAATAGCGTGAAGGAAACACAGATTCACGACATCAGTTCTGTGGTCAGCACCAGATACTGAGACAGCAAGATACCGGCAGCACCCAGTTCTGAGACAGCAGTAATGTGAATCAGCACCAAGATACAGGACAGGGTGATGTGGGTCATCACCAGATACGGAATAACCCAAGTTTATGTCAGTATCTACATACTGAGACACAGTGATGTAGGACAGCATCTAGATACTGGACAAAGCAGAGAGTTAATTCAGTACAATTAAACTGAGACAGCAGTGATGTAGGTCAGCACCCAGATACTGAGACAGCAGTGATGTGGCCCAGCACCCAGATGGTGGACAGCAGTGATGTATGTCCAGCACCCAGATAAGTGAGACAGCAGTGATGTGGGTCCAGCATGCAGATACTGAGACAGTGATGATGTACAACTCGCCTTGAAATACTGAGACAGCAGGGATATGGGTCAACACCCAGATAATGAGGCAACAGTGATGAGCAACTGCAGATTCTGAGACAACAGGGATATAGGTCAGTACCAAGATGCTGGGCAACAGTGATGTGGGACTGCAGATACTGAGACAGCAGTGATGTAGGACTGTACCCAGATACTGAGACAGCTGGGATGTAGATCAGCACCCAGATACTGAAACAGCAGTGATGTGGGTCAGCACACCGATACTGACACAGCAAGGATGTTGGTCATCACCCAGATACTGAGACAGCAGTGATGTAGGTCAGCACCCAGATACTGAGACAGCAGGGATGTAGGTCAGCACCCAGATACTGAGACAGCAGTGATGTTGGTCAGCACACAGTTACTGAGACAGCAGGGATGTTGGTCAGCACCCAGATACTGAGAAAGCAGGTATGTAGGTGAGCACCCAGATACTGAGACAGCAGGGATGTAGGTCAGTAACCAGATACTGAGACAGCAGTGATGTCGTCAGTACCCAGATACTGAGTCCGCAGTGATGTAGGTCAGTACCCAGATACTGAGTTATCACTGATGTAGGTCAGTTCCCAGATATTGAGTCAGCAGTGATGTTGGTCAGTACCCAGAATTGAGTCAGCAGAGATATAGCTCCGTACCCAAATACTGTGACAGCAGGAATGTAGGACAGCACCCAGAAACTGAGACAGCAGGGATGAGGTCAGCACCAGATACTGAGAAAGTATTGATGTAAGTCAGCACCCAGATACTGAGACAGCAGGGATGGAGGTCAGCACACAGATACTGAGACAGCAGGGATGTAGGTCAGCACCCAGATACTGAGACAGCAGGAATACAGGTCAGCACCCAGATACTGAGAAAGTAGTGATGTAAGTCAGCACCCAGATACTGAGACATATGGGATGGAGGTCAGCACCCAGATACTGAGACAGCATTGATGTAGGAAAGCACCCAGATTATGCAACAGCAGGGATGTAGATCAGTACCCAGATACTGAGAAGTAGTGATGTAGGTCAACACCAAGATACTAACACAGCAGAGATAAAGGTCAGCACCAAGATACTAAGGCAACAGTGAGGTAGGACTGCACGCAGACACTGAGACAGCAGGGATATGGTATGCACTCAGAATCTGAGGCAACAGTGATGTAGGACTGCACCCAGATACTGAGACAGCAGGGATATGGGTCAGCACCCAGATACTGAGGCAACAGTGATGTAGGACTGCACCCAGATACTGAGACAGCAGGGATATAGGTCAGCACCCAGATACTGAGGCAACAGTGATGTAGGACTGCACCCAGATACTGAGACAGCAGGGATGTGGGTCAGCACCCAGATACTGAGACAGCAGTGATTTGGGACTGCACCCAGGTACTGAGACAGCTGGGATGTTGGTCAGCACCCAGATACTGAAACAGCAGTGATGTAGGTCAGCACCCTAATACCGACGCAGCAAGGATTCTGGTCTTCACCCAGATACTGAGACAGCAGTGATGTAGATCAGCACTCAGATTCTGCAACAGCAGGGATGTAGATCAGTACCCAGATACTGAGAAGCAGGGATGTGGGTCAGCACCCAGATACTGAAGCAACAGTGATGAAGGACTGCACCCAGATACTGAGACAGCAGGAATATAGGTAAGCACCCAGATACTGATTCAACAGTGATGTAGGACTGCACCCAGATACTGAGACCGCAGGGATATAGGTCAGCACCCAGATACTGAGGCAACAGTGATGTGGGACTGCACCCAGATACTGAGACAGCTGGGATTTAGGTCAGTACCCAGATACTGAGACAGCTGTGATGTGAGGTCAGCTCCCAGATACTGAGACAGCAGTGATGTAGGACTGCACCCAGATACTGAGACAACAGGGATGTAGGTCAGCACCCAGATACTGAAACAGCAGTGATGTGGTCAGCACCCAATAGTGACACAGCAAGGATGTTGGTCATCTCCCAGATACTGAGACAGCAGTGATGTATGTCAGCACCCTAATACTGAGACAGCAGGGATGTAAGTTAGCACCTGATACTGAGACACCAGGGATGTAAGTCAGCATCCAGATGCTGAGATAGCTGGGTTTTGGTCAGCACCAAGATACTGAGACAGCAGGGATATAGGTCTGCTCCCAGATATTGATACAGCAATAACGTAGGACAGCACCCATATTCTGAGACAGCAGGGATGTAGGTCAGCACAGAGATACTGAGACAGCAGGCATGTAGGTCAGCACCCACATACTGAAACAGCAGTGATGTTGGTCAGCACCCCAATACTGACACATCAGGGATGTTGGTCAGCACTCATGGACTGAGAGAGCAGTGATGTAGGTCATCCCCAGATGCTGAGACAGCAGTGATGTGGGTCAGCTCCAAGATACTGAGACAACAGTGATATAGGTCAGCACCCAAGTACTGAGACAGTAGTGATGTAGGTCTGCACCTAAATACTGAGACAGTACTGAGGAAGGTCAGCACCCAGATACTGAGACAGCAGTGATGTAGATCAGCTCCCAGATACTGAGATGGCAGTGATGTATGTCAGCACACAGATACTGTGAAAGTAGAGATGTAAGTCTGCACCCAGATACTGAGACATATGGGATAGAGGTCAGCACCCAGATATTGAGACAGCATTGATGTAGGTAAGCACCCAGATTCTGCAACAGCAGGGATGTAGATCAGTACCCAGATACTGAGAAGCAGGGATGTGGGTCAGCACCCAGATACTGAAGCAACAGTGATGAAGGACTGCACCCAGATACTGAGACAGCAGGGATATAGGTAAGCACCCAGATACTGAGGCAACAGTGATGTAGGACTGCACCCAGATACTGAGACAGCAGGGATGTCGTCAGTACCCAGATACTGAGTCCGCAGTGATGTAGGTCAGTACCCAGATACTGAGTTATCACTGATGTAGGTTAGCACAGAGATACTGAGACATATGGGATAGAGGTCAGAACCCAGATATTGAGACAGCAGTGATGTGGGTCAGCATGCAGATACTGAGACAGTAGTGATTTAGGTCAGCACCCAGATATTGAGACAGCAGTGATGTAGGTCAGCACTGAGGTACTGAGACAGCACGGATGTAGGTTAGCACAGAGATACTGAGACAGCAGTGATGCAGGACAGCACCCAGATAGTGAGACAGCAGGGATGTGGGTCAGCACACAGATACTGAGACAGCGGGGATGTAGGACAGCACCCAGATACTGAGACTGCTGGGATGTAGGTCAGCACCCAGATAGTGAGACAGCAGAGATGTAGGTCAGCACCCAGATACTGAGACAACATTGATGTAGGAAAGCAGCCAGATTCTGCAACAGCAGGGATGTAGATCAGTACCCAGATACTGAGAAGCAGGGATGTAGGTCAGCACCAAGATACTAAGACAGCAGAGATATAGGTCAGCACCCCGAAACTGAGGCAACAGTAATGTAGGACTGCACCCAGATACTGAGACAGCAGGGATATAGGTAGGCACCCAGATACTGAGGCAACAGTGATGTAGGACTGTACCCAGATACTGAGACAGCAGGGATATAGGTCAGCACCCAGATAATGAGGCAACAGTGATGTAGGACTGCACCCAGATACTGAGACAGCAGGGATATAGGTCAGCACCAAGATGCTGAGGCAACAGTGATGTAGGACTGCACCCAGATACTGAGACAGCAGTGATGTAGGACTCTACTCAGATACTGAGACAGCTGGGATGTAGATCAGCACCCAGATACTGAAACAGCAGTGATGTGGGTCAGCACACCGTTACTGACACAGCAAGGATGTTGGTCATCACCCAGATACTGAGACAGCAGTGATGTAGGTCAGTACCCAGATACTGAGACAGCAGGGATGTACATCAGCACCCAGATACTGAGACAGCAGGGATGTTGGCCAACCCTCCGATACTGAGACTGCACTTATGTAGGTCAGCACCCAGATACTGAGACAGCCGTGATGTTTGTCAGCACACAGATACTGAGACAGCAGGGACGTAGTTCTGTACCCAGATACTGAGACAGCAGGGATGTAGGTCAGCCCTCCGATACTGAGACGGCAGGTATGTAAGTCAGCAACCAGATACTGAGACAGCAGTGATGTTTGTCAGCACCCAGATACCGAGACAGCAGGGACGTTGTGCTACACCCAGATACTGAGACAGCAATGATGTTGGTCAGCACCCAGTTCTGATACAGCAGGGATGTTGGTCAGCACCCTGATACTAAGACTGCAGTGATGTAGGACAGCACCCAAGTACTGAAACAGCAGGTATGTAGGTCAGCACCCAGATACTGAGACAGCAGGGATGTTGTTCAGCACCCAGACAATGAGACAGCAGGGCAGTAGCTGAGCACCCAGATACAGAGAGACAGCAGTAATGTATGTCAGACTCAGATACTGGGACAGAAGTAATGTAGAGCAGCACCCAGATACTGAGACTGCAGGGATGTTTTCTGCACCCAGATACTGAGACAGCAGTGATGATGTTGATCAACACCCAGTTACTGAGACAGCAGGGATGTTGGTCATCACCCAGATACTGAGACTGCATTGATGTAGGACAGCACCCAGGTACTGAGACAGCAGTGATGTAGGTCTGCACCCAAATAATGAGACAGTACAGATGAAGGTCAGCAGTCAGATACTGAGACAGCACAGATGTAGGTCAGCACTCAGGAACTGAGACAGCAGGGATGTAGGTCAGCACCCAGATACTGAGACAGCAGTGATGTTGGTCAGCACACAGTTACTGAGACAGCAGGGATGTAGGTCAGCACCCAGATACTGAGACAGCAGGGATGTACATCAGCACCCAGATACTGAGACAGCAGTGATGTTGGTCATCACCCAGATACTGAGACTGCATTGATGTAGGACAGCACCCAGGTACTGAGACAGCAGTGATGTAGGTCTGCACCCAAATAATGAGACAGTACAGATGAAGGTCAGCAGTCAGATACTGAGACAGCACAGATGTAGGTCAGCACTCAGGGACTGAGACAGCAGGGATGTAGGTCAGCACCCAGATACTGAGACAGCAGTGATGTTGGTCAGCACACAGTTACTGAGACAGCAGGGATGTTGGTCAGCACCCAGATACTGAGAAAGCAGGTATGTAGGTGAGCACCCAGATACTGAGACAGCAGGGATGTAGGTCAGTAACCAGATACTGAGACAGCAGTGATGTCGTCAGTACCCAGAATACTGAGTCCGAGTGATGTAGGTCAGTACCCAGATACTGAGTTATCACTGATGTAGGTCAGTTCCCAGATATTGAGTCAGCAGTGATGTTGGTCAGTACCCAGAATTGAGTCAGCAGAGATATAGCTCCGTACCCAAATACTGTGACAGCAGGAATGTAGGTCAGCACCCAGAAACTGAGACAGCAGGGATGTAGGTCAGCACCCAGATACTGAGAAAGTATTGATGTAAGTCAGCACCCAGATACTGAGACAGCAGGGATGGAGGTCAGCACCCAGATACTGAGACAGCAGGGATGTAGGTCAGCACCCAGATACTGAGACTGCAGGAATGCAGGTCAGCACCCAGATACTGAGAAAGTAGTGATGTAAGTCAGCACCCAGATACTGAGACATATGGGATGGAGGTCAGCACCCAGATACTGAGACAGCATTGATGTAGGAAAGCACCCAGATTCTGCAACAGCAGGGATGTAGATCAGTACCCAGATACTGAGAAGTAGTGATGTAGGTCAACACCAAGATACTAACACAGCAGAGATAAAGGTCAGCACCAAGATACTAAGGCAACAGTGAGGTAGGACTGCACCCAGACACTGAGACAGCAGGGATATAGGTATGCACTCAGAATCTGAGGCAACAGTGATGTAGGACTGCACCCAGATACTGAGACAGCAGGGATATAGGTCAGCACCCAGATACTGAGGGAACAGTGATGTAGGACTGCACCCTGATACTGAGACAGCAGGGATATAGGTCAGCACCCAGATACTGAGGCAACAGTGATGTAGGACTGCACCCAGATACTGAGACAGCAGGGATGTGGGTCAGCACCCAGATACTGAGACAGCAGTGATTTGGGACTGCACCCAGGTACTGAGACAGCTGGGATGTCGGTCAGCACCCAGATACTGAAACAGCAGTGATGTAGGTCAGCACCCTAATACCGCGCAGCAAGGATTCTGGTCTTCACCCAGATACTGAGACAGCAGTGATGTAGATCAGCACTCAGAGACTGAGACAGCAGGATGTAGGTCAGCACCCAGATACTGAGACAGCAGGAATGTAGGTCATCACCAGATACAGTGAAAGTAGTGATGTTAGTCTGCACCCAGATACTGAGACATATGGAATGGAGGTCAGCACCCAGATATTGAGACAGCATTGATGTAGGTAAGCACCCAGATTCTGCAACAGCAGGGATGTAGATCAGTACCCAGATACTGAGAAGCAGGGATGTGGGTCAGCACGAGATACTGAAGCAACAGTGATGAAGGACTGCCCAGATACTGAGAACAGCAGGAATAAGGTAAGCACCCAGATACTGAGGCAACAGTGATGTAGGACTGCACCCAGATACTGAGACAGCAGGGATATAGGTCAGCACCCAGATACTGAGGCAACAGTGATGTAGGACTGCACCCAGATACTGAGACAGCTGGGATTTAGGTCAGTACCCAGATACTGAGACAGCTGTGATGTAGGTCAGCTCCCAGATACTGAGACAGCAGTGATGTAGGACTGCACCCAGATACTGAGACAACAGGGATGTAGGTCAGCACCCAGATACTGAAACAGCAGTGATGTAGGTCAGCACCCCAATAGTGACACAGCAAGGATGTTGGTCATCTCCCAGATACTGAGACAGCAGTGATGTATGTCAGCACCCTAATACTGAGACAGCAGGGATGTAGGTTAGCACCCTGATACTGAGACACCAGGGATGTAAGTCAGCATCCAGATGCTGAGATAGCTGGGTTTTTGGTCAGCACCAAGATACTGAGACAGCAGGGATATAGGTCTGCTCCCAGATATTGATACAGCAATAACGTAGGACAGCACCCATATTCTGAGACAGCAGGGATGTAGGTCAGCACAGAGATACTGAGACAGCAGGCACGTAGGTCAGCACCCACATACTGAAACAGCAGTGATGTTGGTCAGCACCCCAATACTGACACATCAGGGATGTTGGTCAGCACTCATGGACTGAGAGAGCAGTGATGTAGGTCAGCCCCCAGATGCTGAGACAGCAGTGATGTGGGTCGCTCCAAGATACTGAGACAACAGTGATATAGGTCAGCACCCAAGTACTGAGACAGTAGTGATGTAGGTCTGCACCTAAATACTGAGACAGTACTGAGGAAGGTCAGCACCCAGATACTGAGACAGCAGTGATGTAGATCAGCTCCCAGATACTGAGATGGCAGTGATGTATGTCAGCACAGATACTGTGAAAGTAGAGATGTAAGTCTGCACCCAGATACTGAGACATATGGGATGAGGTCAGCACCCAGATATTGAGACAGCATTGATGTAGGTAAGCACCCAGATTCTGCAACAGCAGGGATGTAGATCAGTACCCAGATACTGAAGCAGGGATGTGGGTCAGCACCCAGATACTGAAGCAACAGTGATGAAGGACTGCACCCAGATACTGAGACAGCAGGGATATAGGTAAGCACCCAGATACTGAGGCAACAGTGATGTAGGACTGCACCCAGATACTGAGACAGCAGGGATATAGGTCAGCACCCAGATACTGAGGCAACAGTGATGTAGGACTGCACCCAGATACTGAGTCAGCTGGGATTTAGGTCAGTACCCAGATACTGAGACAGCTGTGATGTAGATCAGCTCCCAGATACTGAGACAGCAGTGATGTAGGACTGCACCCAGATACTGAGACAACAGGGATGTAGGTCAGCACCCAGATACTGAAACAGCAGTGATGTAGGTCAGCACCCCAATACTGACACAGCAAGGATGTTGGTCATCTTCCAGATACTGAGACAGCAGTGATGTAGGTCAGCACCCAAGTACTGTGACAGTACTGATGAAGGTCAGCAGTCAGATACTGAGACAGCATGGATGTAGGTCAGCACCCATGGACTGAGACAGCAGGGATGTGGGTCAGCACCTAGGTACTGAGACAGCAGTGATGTATGTCAACTCCCAGATACTGAGACAGCAGTGATGTATGTCAGCACCCCAATACTGAGACAGCAGGGATGTAGGTTAGCACCCGGATACTGAGACACCAGGGATGTAAGTCAGCATCCAGATGCTGAGATAGCTGGGTTTTTGGTCAGCACCAAGATACTGAGACAGCAGGGATATAGGTCTGCTCCCAGATATTGATACAGCAATAATGTAGGACAGCATCCATATTCTGAGACAGCAGGGATGTAGGTCAGCACAGAGATACTGAGACAGCAGGCACTTAGGTCAGCACCCACATACTGAAACAGCAGTGATGTTGGTCAGCACCCCAATACTGACACATCAGGGATGTTGGTCAGCACTCATGGACTGAGAGAGCAGTGATGTAGGTCAGCCCCAGATGCTGAGACAGCAGCAGTGATGGGTTCAGCTCCCAGATACTGAGACAACAGTGATATAGGTCAGCACCCAAGTACTGAGACAGTAGTGATGTAGGTCTGCACCTAAATACTGAGACAGTACTGAGGAAGGTCAGCACCCAGATACTGAGACAGCAGTGATGTAGATCAGCTCCCAGATACTGAGATGGCAGTGATGTATGTCAGCACACCGATACTGAGAGAGCAGGGAGGGAGGTCAGCACCCCAGTACTGAGAAAACAGGGATGTAGGTTAGCACCTATACTGAGACACCGGGATATTGGTGATTATCCAGATACAGAGAAAGCTTTGATGTAGTTCAGCACCCAGATACGAGACAGCAGTGATGTAGGTCAGAACTCAGATACTGAGAAAGCATTGATGTCGGTCAGCACTCGATACTGAGACATCAAGGATGTGATTAGTACCCAGATTCTGAGACAGCAGTGATGTTGGTCAACACAGAGATACTGAGACAGCAGGGATGTAGGTCAAGCAGCCAGATACTGACACAACAGGGATTAAGATTGGCACCCAGATACTGAGATAGCAGGTATGTAGGTCCACACCCAGATACTGAGAGCATTGTTGTAGATCAGCACCCAAGTACTGAGACAGCAGGCATGTAGGTCAGCACCCAGAAACTGACATAGTAGGGATGTAGGTCAGCTCCAAGATACTGAGACAGCAGTGATATAGGTCAGCA
Source organism: Neoceratodus forsteri (assembly GCA_016271365.2). Classification (NCBI taxonomy): domain Eukaryota; kingdom Metazoa; phylum Chordata; order Ceratodontiformes; family Ceratodontidae; genus Neoceratodus; species Neoceratodus forsteri. The sequence goes on from CM028129.1 coordinate 9,429,474, forward strand.
CCCAGATACTGAGACAGCAGGAATGTAGATCAGTACCCAGATACTGAGACAGCATTGATGTAGGAAAGCACCCAGATTCTGCAACAGCAGGGATGTAGATCAGTACCCAGATACTGAGAAGTAGTGATGTAGGTCAGCACCAAGATACTAACACAGCAGAGATAAAGGTCAGCACCAAGATACTAAGGCAACAGTGAGGTAGGACTGCAATCAGACACTGAGACAGCAGGGATATAGGTATGCACTCAGAATCTGAGGCAACAGTGATGTAGGACTGCACCCAGATTTTGAGACTGCAGGGATATAGGTCAGCACCCAGATACTGAGGGAACAGTGATGTAGGACTGCACCCTGATACTGAGACAGCAGGGATATAGGTCAGCACCCAGATACTGAGGCAACAGTGATGTAGGACTGCACCAGATACTGAGACAGCAGGATGTGGGTCAGCACCCAGATACTGAGACAGCAGTGATTTGGGACTGCACCCAGGTACTGAGACAGCTGGGATGTCGGTCAGCACCATAGATACTGAAACAGCAGTGATGTAGGTCAGCACCCTAATACCGACGCAGCAAGGATTCTGGTCTTCACCCAGATACTGAGACAGCAGTGATGTAGATCAGCACTCAGAGACTGAGACAGCAGGGATGTAGGTCAGCACCCAGATACTGAGACAGCAGGAATGTAGGTCATCACCAGATACAGTGAAAGTAGTGATGTTAGTCTGCACCCAGATACTGAGACATATGGAAATGGAGGTCAGCACCCAGATATTGAGACAGCATTGATGTAGGTAAGCACCCAGATTCTGCAACAGCAGGGATGTAGATCAGTACTCAGATACTGAGAAGCAGGATGTGGGTCAGCACCCAGATACTGAAGCAACAGTGATGAAGAGGACTGCACCTAGATACTGAGACAGCAGGAATATAGGTAAGCACCCAGATACTGAGGCAACAGTGACGTAGGACTGCACCCAGATACTGAGACAGCAGGGATATAGGTCAGCACCCAGATACTGAGGCAACAGTGATGTGGGACTGCACCCAGATACTGGACAGCAGTTGGATTTAGGTCAGTACCCAGATACTGAGACAGCTGTGATGTAGGTCAGCCCCAGATACTGAGACAGCAGTGATGTAGGACTGCACCCAGATACTGAGACAGCAGGGATGTAGGTCAGCACCCAGATACTGAAACAGCAGTGATGTAGGTCAGCACCCCAATAGTGACACAGCAAGGATATGTTGGTCATCTCCCAGATACTGAGACAGCAGTGATGTATGTCAGCACCCTAATACTGAGACAGCAGGGATGTGAGGTTAGCACCTGATACTGAGACACCAGGGATGTAAGTCAGCGTCCAGATGCTGAGATAGCTGGGTTTTGGTCAGCACCAAGATACTGAGACAGCAGGGATATAGGTCTGCTCCCAGATATTGATACAGCAATAACTGAGGACAGCACCCATATTCTGAGAACAGCAGGGATGTGGGTCCAGCACAGAGATACTGAGACAGCAGGCACGTAGGTCAGCACCCACATACTGAAACAGCAGTGATGTTGGTCAGCACCCAATACTGACACATCAGGGATGTTGGTCAGCACTCATGGACTGAGAGAGCAGTGATGTAGGTCAGCCCCAGATGCTGAGACAGCAGTGATGTGGGTCAGCTCCAAGATACTGAGACAACAGTGATATAGGTCAGCACCCAAGTACTGAGACAGTAGTGATGTAGGTCTGCACCTAAATACTGAGACAGTACTGAGGAAGGTCAGCACCCAGATACTGAGACAGCAGTGATGTAGATCAGCTCCCAGATACTGAGATGGCAGTGATGTATGTCAGCACACAGATACTGTGAAAGTAGTGATGTAAGTCTGCACCCAGATACTGAGACATATGGGATAGAGGTCAGCACCCAGATATTGAGACAGCATTGATGTAGGTAAGCACCCAGATTCTGCAACAGCAGGGATGTAGATCAGTACCCAGATACTGAGAAGCAGGGATGTGGGTCAGCACCCAGATACTGAAGCAACAGTGATGAAGGACTGCACCCAGATACTGAGACAGCAGGGATATAGGTAAGCACCCAGATACTGAGGCAACAGTGATGTAGGACTGCACCCAGATACTGAGACAGCAGGGATATAGGTCAGCACCCAGATACTGAGGCAACAGTGATGTAGGACTGCACCCAGATACTGAGACAGCTGGGATTTAGGTCAGTACCAAGATACTGAGACAGCTGTGATGTAGGTCAGCTCCCAGATACTGAGACAGCAGTGATGTAGGACTGCACCCAGATACTGAGACAACAGGGATGTAGGTCAGCACTCAGATACTGAAACAGCAGTGATGTAGGTCAGCACCCCAATACTGACACAGCAAGGATGTTGGTCATCTCCCAGATACTGAGACAGCAGTGATGTAGGTCAGCACCCAAGTACTGTGACAGTACTGATGAAGGTCAGCAGTCAGATACTGAGACAGCATGGATGTAGGTCAGCACCCATAGACTGAGACAGCAGGGATGTGGGTCAGCACCTAGGTACTGAGACAGCAGTGATGTATGTCAACTCCCAGATACTGAGACAGCAGTGATGTATGTCAGCACCCCAATACTGAGACAGCAGGGATGTAGGTTAGCACCCGGATACTGAGACACCAGGGATGTAAGTCAGCATCCAGATGCTGAGATAGCTGGGTTTTTGGTCAGCACCAAGATACTGAGACAGCAGGGATATAGGTCTGCTCCCAGATATTGATACAGCAATAATGTAGGACAGCATCCATATTCTGAGACAGCAGGGATGTAGGTCAGCACAGAGATACTGAGACAGCAGGCACGTAGGTCAGCACCCACATACTGAAACAGCAGTGATGTTGGTCAGCACCTAATACTGACACATCAGGGATGTTGGTCAGCACTCATGGACTGAGAGAGCAGTGATGTAGGTCAGCCCCAGATGCTGAGACAGCAGAGTGTGGGTCAGCTCCCAGATACTGAGACAACAGTGATATAGGTCAGCACCCAAGTACTGAGACAGTAGTGATGTAGGTCTGCACCTAAATACTGAGACAGTACTGAGGAAGGTCAGCACCAGATACTGAGACAGCAGTGATGTAGATCAGCTCCCAGATACTGAGATGGCAGTGATGTATGTCAACACACGATACTGAGAGAGCAGGAGGGAGGTCAGCACCCCAGTACTGAGAAAACAGGGATGTAGGTTAGCACCCTTATACTGAGACACCGAGGATATTGGTGATTATCCAGATACAGAAAGCTTTGATGTAGTTCAGCACCCAGATACCGAGACAGCAATGATGTAGGTCGGAACTCAGATACTGAGAAAGCATTGATGTCGGTCAGCACTCGATACTGAGACATCAAGGGTGTAGATTAGTACCGAATACTGAGACAGCAGTGATGTTGGTCAACACACAGATACTGAGACAGCAAGGGATGTGGGTCAGCAGCCAGATACTGACACAACAGGGATTAAGTTTATAACCAGATACTAGAGACAGCAGCTATGTAGGTCCGAAACCCAGATACTGAGAGCATTAGTTGTAGATCAGCACCCAAGTACTGAGACAGCAGGCATGTAGGTCAGCACCCAGATACTGATATAGCAGGGATGTAGGTCAGCTCCAAGATACTGAGACAGCAGTGATATAGGTCAGCTCCGAGATACTGAGACAGCAGGGATGTAGGTCAGCACCCTGATACTGAGACAGCAGTGATTTATGTCAGTACCCAGATTCTGAGACAGCAGTGATATCGATCAGTACCCAGATATTGAGACTGAAGTGATGTAGGTCTGCACCCAGATATTGAGACAGCAGGGATGTAGGTCTGTACCCAGATATTGAGACAGCAGGGGTGTAGGTCAGCACCAAGGTTCTGAGACCACAGGGATGTAGGTAAACACCCAGATACTGACACAGCAGGGATGTAGGTTAGCACCCAGTTATTATGACTGCGGGTATGTAGGTCAGCACCCAGATACTGAGACAGTAGGGATGCAGGTCAGTACCTAGATACTGATACAGCAGGGATATAGTTCAGTACCCAGATACTGAGACTGCAGTGATGTAGGTCAGTACCCTGATACTGAGACAGCATTGATGTTGGTCTGCAACCTGATACTGAGACTGCAGGTATGGAGGTCAGCACCCAGATAATGAGACAGCAGGGATGTAGGTCAGCACCCAGATATTGAGAAAGCAGTAATGTAGGTCAGCATCCAGTTACTGAGACAGCAATGATGTAGGTCAGCACCCAGATACTGAGACAGCAGTGATATAGGTCAGCACCCAGATACTGAGACAGCAGTGATGTAGGTCAGTACCCAGATACTGAGTCAGCAGGGATGAAGGTCAGTACCCAGGTACTGAGTCAGCAGAAATGTAGGTCCGTACCCAGATACTGTGACAGCAGAAATGTAGGTCAGCACCCAGATACTGTGACAGCAGGGATGTAGTTCTGCACCCAGATACTGAGATGGCAGGGATGTTGGTCAGCACCCAGATACTGACACAGCAGTGACGTAGGTAAGCACCCAGATTCTGCGACAGCAGTGATGTCGGTCAGCACCCAGATACTGAGACAGCAGAGATGTAGGTCAGCACGCAGATGCTGAGACAGCAGTGATGTGGGTCAGCTCCCAGATACTGAGTCAACAGTGATATAGGTCAGCACCCAAGTACTGAGACAGTAGTGATGTAGGTCTGCACCTAAATACTGAGACAGTACTGAGGAAGGTCAGCACCCAGATACTGAGACAGCAGTGATGTAGATCAGCTCCCAGATACTGAGATGGCAGTGATGTATGTCAGCCACAGATACTGAGAGAGCAGGAAGGGAGGTCAGCACCCCAGTACTGAGAAAACAGGGATGTAGGTTAGCACCCTTATACTGAGACACCAGGGATACTGGTGATTATCCAGATACAGAGAAAGCTTTGATGTAGTTTCAGACCCAGATACCGAGACAGCAATGATGTAGGTCAGAACTCAGATACTGAGAAAGCATTGATGTCGGTCAGCACCGATACTGAGACATCAAGGATGTAGATTAGTACCCAGATACTGAGACAGTAGTGATGTTGGTCAACACACAGATACTGAGACAGCAGGGATGTAGGTCAGCAGCCAAATACTGACCCAACAGGGATTAAGATTGGCACCCAGGTACTGAGACAGCAGCTATGTAGGTCCGCACCCAGATACTGAGAGCATTGTTGTAGATCAGCACCCAAGTACTGAGACAGCAGGCATGTAGGTCAGCACCCAGATACTGATATAGCAGGGATGTAGGTCAGCTCCAAGATACTGAGACAGCAGTGATATAGGTCAGCACCGAGATACTGAGACAGCAGGGATGTAGGTCAGCACCCTGATACTGAGACAGCAGGGATGTAGGTCAGCACCCAGATACTGAGACAGCAGTGATGTTGGTCAGCACACAGTTACTGAGACAGCAGGGATGTTGGTCAGCACCCAGATACTGAGAAAGCAGGTATGTAGGTGAGCACCCAGATACTGAGACAGCAGGGATGTAGGTCAGTAACCAGATACTGAGACAGCAGTGATGTCGTCAGTACCCAGATACTGAGTCCGCAGTGATGTAGGTCAGTACCCAGATACTGAGTTATCACTGATGTAGGTCAGTTCCCAGATATTGAGTCAGCAGTGATGTTGGTCAGTACCCAGAATTGAGTCAGCAGAGATATAGCTCCGTACCCAAATACTGTGACAGCAGGAATGTAGGACAGCACCCAGAAACTGAGACAGCAGGGATGTAGGTCAGCACCCAGATACTGAGAAAGTATTGATGTAAGTCAGCACCCAGATACTGAGACAGCAGGGATGGAGGTCAGCACACAGATACTGAGACAGCAGGGATGTAGGTCAGCACCCAGATACTGAGACTGCAGGAATACAGGTCAGCACCCAGATACTGAGAAAGTAGTGATGTAAGTCAGCACCCAGATACTGAGACATATGGGATGGAGGTCAGCACCCAGATACTGAGACAGCATTGATGTAGGAAAGCACCCAGATTCTGCAACAGCAGGGATGTAGATCAGTACCCAGATACTGAGAAGTAGTGATGTAGGTCAACACCAAGATACTAACACAGCAGAGATAAAGGTCAGCACCAAGATACTAAGGCAACAGTGAGGTAGGACTGCACCCAGACACTGAGACAGCAGGGATATAGGTATGCACTCAGAATCTGAGGCAACAGTGATGTAGGACTGCACCCAGATACTGAGACAGCAGGGATATAGGTCAGCACCCAGATACTGAGGGAACAGTGATGTAGGACTGCACCCTGATACTGAGACAGCAGGGATATAGGTCAGCACCCAGATACTGAGGCAACAGTGATGTAGGACTGCACCCAGATACTGAGACAGCAGGGATGTGGGTCAGCACCCAGATACTGAGACAGCAGTGATTTGGGACTGCACCCAGGTACTGAGACAGCTGGGATGTCGGTCAGCACCCAGATACTGAAACAGCAGTGATGTAGGTCAGCACCCTAATACCGACGCAGCAAGGATTCTGGTCTTCACCCAGATACTGAGACAGCAGTGATGTAGATCAGCACTCAGAGACTGAGACAGCAGGGATGTAGGTCAGCACCCAGATACTGAGACAGCAGGAATGTAGGTCAGCACCCAGATACAGTGAAAGTAGTGATGTTAGTCTGCACCCAGATACTGAGACATATGGAATGGAGGTCAGCACCCAGATATTGAGACAGCATTGATGTAGGTAAGCACCCAGATTCTGCAACAGCAGGGATGTAGATCAGTACCCAGATACTGAGAAGCAGGGATGTGGGTCAGCACCCAGATACTGAAGCAACAGTGATGAAGGACTGCACCCAGATACTGAGACAGCAGGGATATAGGTCAGCACCCAGATACTGAGGCAACAGTGATGTAGGACTGCACCCAGATACTGAGACAGCAGGGATATAGGTCAGCACCCAGATACTGAGGCAACAGTGATGTAGGACTGCACCCAGATACTGAGACAGCTGGGATTTAGGTCAGTACCCAGATACTGAGACAGCTGTGATGTAGGTCAGCTCCCAGATACTGAGACAGCAGTGATGTAGGACTGCACCCAGATACTGAGACAACAGGGATGTAGGTCAGCACCCAGATACTGAAACAGCAGTGATGTAGGTCAGCACCCCAATAGTGACACAGCAAGGATGTTGGTCATCTCCCAGATACTGAGACAGCAGTGATGTATGTCAGCACCCTAATACTGAGACAGCAGGGATGTAGGTTAGCACCCTGATACTGAGACACCAGGGATGTAAGTCAGCATCCAGATGCTGAGATAGCTGGGTTTTGGTCAGCACCAAGATACTGAGACAGCAGGGATATGGGTCTGCTCCCAGATATTGATACAGCAATAACAGTAGGACAGCACCCATATTCTGAGACAGCAGGGATGTAGGTCAGCACAGAGATACTGAGACAGCAGGCACGTGAGGTCAGCACCCACATACTGAAACAGCAGTGATGTTGGTCAGCACCCCAATACTGACACATCAGGGATGTTGGTCAGCACTCATGGACTGAGAGAGCAGTGATGTGGGTCAGCCCCGATGCTGAGACAGCAGTGTGATGTGGGTCAGCTCAAGATACTGAGACAACAGTGATATGAGGTCAGCACCCAAGTACTGAGACAGTAGTGATGTAGGTCTGCACCTAAATACTGAGACAGTACTGAGGAAGGTCAGCACCCAGATACTGAGACAGCAGTGATGTAGATCAGCTCCCAGATACTGAGATGGCAGTGATGTATGTCAGCACAAAGATACTGAAAGTAGAGATGTAAGTCTGCACCAGATACTGAGACATATGGGATGAGGTCAGCACCCAGATATTGAGACAGCATTGATGTGAGGTAAGCACCCAGATTCTGCAACAGCAGGGATGTAGATCAGTACCCAGATACTGAGAAGCAGGGATGTGGGTCAGCACCCAGATACTGAAGCAACAGTGATGAAGGACTGCACCCAGATACTGAGACAGCAGGGATATAGGTAAGCACCCAGATACTGAGGCAACAGTGATGTAGGACTGCACCCAGATACTGAGACAGCAGGGATATAGGTCAGCACCCAGATACTGAGGCAACAGTGATGTAGGACTGCACCCAGATACTGAGTCAGCTGGGATTTAGGTCAGTACCCAGATACTGAGACAGCTGTGATGTAGATCAGCTCCCAGATACTGAGACAGCAGTGATGTAGGACTGCACCCAGATACTGAGACAACAGGGATGTAGGTCAGCACCCAGATACTGAAACAGCAGTGATGTAGGTCAGCACCCCAATACTGACACAGCAAGGATGTTGGTCATCTCCCAGATACTGAGACAGCAGTGATGTAGGTCAGCACCCAAGTATGGAGACAGCAGTGATGTAGGTCTGCACCCAAATACTGTGACAGTACTGATGAAGGTCAGCAGTCAGATACTGAGACAGCATGGATGTAGGTCAGCACCCATGGACTGAGACAGCAGGGATGTGGGTCAGCACCTAGGTACTGAGACAGCAGTGATGTATGTCAACTCCCAGATACTGAGACAGCAGTGATGTATGTCAGCACCCCAATACTGAGACAGCAGGGATGTAGGTTAGCACCCGGATACTGAGACACCAGGGATGTAAGTCAGCATCCAGATGCTGAGATAGCTGGGTTTTTGGTCAGCACCAAGATACTGAGACAGCAGGGATATAGGTCTGCTCCCAGATATTGATACAGCAATAATGTAGGACAGCATCCATATTCTGAGACAGCAGGGATGTAGGTCAGCACAGAGATACTGAGACAGCAGGCACGTAGGTCAGCACCCACATACTGAAACAGCAGTGATGTTGGTCAGCACCCCAATACTGACACATCAGGGATGTTGGTCAGCACTCATGGACTGAGAGAGCAGTGATGTAGGTCAGCCCCCAGATGCTGAGACAGCAGTGATGTGGGTCAGCTCCCAGATACTGAGACAACAGTGATATAGGTCAGCACCCAAGTACTGAGACAGTAGTGATGTAGGTCTGCACCTAAATACTGAGACAGTACTGAGGAAGGTCAGCACCCAGATACTGAGACAGCAGTGATGTAGATCAGCTCCCAGATACTGAGATGGCAGTGATGTATGTCAGCACACCGATACTGAGAGAGCAGGGAGGGAGGTCAGCACCCCAGTACTGAGAAAACAGGGATGTAGGTTAGCACCCTGATACTGAGACACCAGGGATATTGGTGATTATCCAGATACAGAGAAAGCTTTGATGTAGTTCAGCACCCAGATACCGAGACAGCAGTGATGTAGGTCAGAACTCAGATACTGAGAAAGCATTGATGTCGGTCAACACTCGATACTGAGACATCAAGGATGTAGATTAGTACCCAGATACTGAGACAGCAGTGATGTTGGTCAACACACAGATACTGAGACAGCAGGGATGTAGGTCAGCAGCCAGATACTGACACAACAGGGATTAAGATTGGCACCCAGATACTGAGATAGCAGGTATGTGGGTCCACACCCAGATACTGAGAGCATTGTTGTAGATCAGCACCCAAGTACTGAGACAGCAGGCATGTAGGTCAGCACCCAGAAACTGATATAGTAGGGATGTAGGTCAGCTCCAAGATACTGAGACAGCAGTGATATAGGTCAGCACCCAGATACTGAGACAGCAGGAATGTAGGTCAGCACCCTGATACTGAGACATATGGGACGGAGGTCAGCACCCAGATACTGAGACAGCATTGATGTAGGAAAGCACCCAGATTCTGCAACAGCAGGGATGTAGATCAGTACCCAGATACTGAGAAGTAGTGATGTAGGTCAGCACCAAGATACTAACACAGCAGAGATAAAGGTCAGCACCAAGATACTAAGGCAACAGTGAGGTAGGACTGCATCCAGACACTGAGACAGCAGGGATATAGGTATGCACTCAGAATCTGAGGCAACAGTGATGTAGGACTGCACCCAGATACTGAGACAGCAGGGATATAGGTCAGCACCCAGATACTGAGGGAACAGTGATGTAGGACTGCACCCTGATACTGAGACAGCAGGGATATAGGTCAGCACCCAGATACTGAGGCAACAGTGATGTAGGACTGCACCCAGATACTGAGACAGCAGGGATGTGGGTCAGCACCCAGATACTGAGACAGCAGTGATTTGGGACTGCACCCAGGTACTGAGACAGCTGGGATGTCGGTCAGCACCCAGATACTGAAACAGCAGTGATGTAGGTCAGCACCCTAATACCGACGCAGCAAGGATTCTGGTCTTCACCCAGATACTGAGACAGCAGTGATGTAGATCAGCACTCAGAGACTGAAACAGCAGGAATGTAGGTCAGCACCCAGATACTGTGAAAGTAGTGATGTTAGTCTGCACCCAGATACTGAGACATATGGAATGGAGGTCAGCACCCAGATATTGAGACAGCATTGATGTAGGTAAGCACCCAGATTCTGCAACAGCAGGGATGTAGATCAGTACCCAGATACTGAGAAGCAGGGATGTGGGTCAGCACCCAGATACTGAAGCAACAGTGATGAAGGACTGCACCCAGATACTGAGACAGCAGGAATATAGGTAAGCACCCAGATACTGAGGCAACAGTGATGTAGGACTGCACCCAGATACTGAGACAGCAGGGATATAGGTCAGCACCCAGATACTGAGGCAACAGTGATGTAGGACTGCACCCAGATACTGAGACAGCTGGGATTTAGGTCAGTACCCAGATACTGAGACAGCTGTGATGTAGGTCAGCTCCCAGATACTGAGACAGCAGTGATGTAGGACTGCACCCAGATACTGAGACAACAGGGATGTAGGTCAGCACCCAGATACTGAAACAGCAGTGATGTAGGTCAGCACCCCAATAGTGACACAGCAAGGATGTTGGTCATCTCCCAGATACTGAGACAGCAGTGATGTATGTCAGCACCTAATACTGAGACAGCAGGGATGTAGGTTAGCACCTGATACTGAGACACCAGGGATGTAAGTCAGCATCCAGATGCTGAGATAGCTGGGTTTTGGTCAGCACCAAGATACTGAGACAGCAGGGATATGGGTCTGGTCCCAGATATTGATACAGCAATAACGTAGGACAGCACCCATATTCTGAGACAGCAGGGATGTAGGTCAGCACAGAGATACTGAGACAGCAGGCACGTAGGTCAGCACCCACATACTGAAACAGCGGTGATGTTGGTCAGCACCCCTGACAGACATCATGGGATGTTGGTCAGCACTCATGGACTGAGAGAGCAGTGATGTAGGTCAGCCCCAGATGCTGAGACAGCAGTGATGTGGGTCAGCTCCAAGATACTGAGACAACAGTGATATAGGTCAGCACCCAAGTACTGAGACAGTAGTGATGTAGGTCTGCACCTAAATACTGAGACAGTACTGAGGAAGGTCAGCACCCAGATACTGAGACAGCAGTGATGTAGATCAGCTCCCAGATACTGAGATGGCAGTGATGTATGTCAGCACACAGATACTGTGAAAGTAGTGATGTAAGTCTGCACCCAGATACTGAGACATATGGGATAGAGGTCAGCACCCAGATATTGAGACAGCATTGATGTAGGTAAGCACCCAGATTCTGCAACAGCAGGGATGTAGATCAGTACCCAGATACTGAAAGCAGGGATGTGGGTCAGCACCCAGATACTGAAGCTACAGTGATGAAGGACTGCACCAGACAATGACAGCAGGGATATAGGTAAGCACCCAGATACTGAGGCAACAGTGATGTAGGACTGCACCCAGATACTGAGACAGCAGGGATATAGGTCAGCACCCAGATACTGAGGCAACAGTGATGTAGGACTGCACCCAGATACTGAGACAGCTGGGATTTAGGTCAGTACCCAGATACTGAGACAGCTGTGATGTAGGTCAGCTCCCAGATACTGAGACAGCAGTGATGTAGGACTGCACCCAGATACTGAGACAACAGGGATGTAGGTCAGCACCCAGATACTGAAACAGCAGTGATGTAGGTCAGCACCCCAATACTGACACAGCAAGGATGTTGGTCATCTCCCAGATACTGAGACAGCAGTGATGTAGGTCAGCACCCAAGTATGGAGACAGCAGTGATGTAGGTCTGCACCCAAATACTGTGACAGTACTGATGAAGGTCAGCAGTCAGATACTGAGACAGCATGGATGTAGGTCAGCACCCATGGACTGAGACAGCAGGGATGTGGGTCAGCACCTAGGTACTGAGACAGCAGTGATGTATGTCAACTCCCAGATACTGAGACAGCAGTGATGTATGTCAGCACCCCAATACTGAGACAGCAGGGATGTAGGTTAGCACCCGGATACTGAGACACCAGGGATGTAAGTCAGTATCCAGATGCTGAGATAGCTGGGTTTTGGTCAGCACCAAGATACTGAGACAGCAGGATATAGGTCTGCTCCCAGATATTGATACAGCAATAATGTAGACAGCATCCATATTCTGAGACAGCAGGGATGTAGGTCAGCACAGAGATACTGAGACAGCAGGCACGTAGGTCAGCACCCACATACTGAAACAGCAGTGATGTTGGTCAGCACCCCAATACTTACACATCAGGGATGTTGGTCAGCACTCATGGACTGAGAGAGCAGTGATGTAGGTCAGCCCCCAGATGCTGAGACAGCAGTGATGTGAGTCAGCTCCCAGATACTGAGACAACAGTGATATAGGTCAGCACCCAAGTACTGAGGCAGTAGTGATGTAGGTCTGCACCTAAATACTGAGACAGTACTGAGGAAGGTCAGCACCCAGATACTGAGACAGCAGTGCGTAGATCAGCTCCAGATACTGAGATGGCAGTGATGTATGTCAGCACACCGATACTGAGAGAGCAGGGAGGAGAGTCAGCACCCAGTACTGAGAAAACAGGGATGTAGGTTAGCACCTTATACTGAGACACCAGGGATATTGGTGATTATCCAGATACAGAGAAAGCTTTGATGTAGTTCAGCACCCAGATACCGAGACAGCAATGATGTAGGTCGGAACTCAGATACTGAGAAAGCATTGATGTCGGTCAGCACTCCGATACTGAGACATCAAGGATGTAGATTAGTACCCAGATACTGAGACAGCAGTGATGTTGGTCAACACACAGATACTGAGACAGCAGGGATGTAGGTCAGCAGCCAGATACTGACACAACAGGGATTAAGTTTGGCACCCAGATACTGAGACAGCAGCTATGTAGGTCCGCACCCAGATACTGAGAGCATTGTTGTAGATCAGCACCCAAGTACTGAGACAGCAGGCATGTAGGTCAGCACCCAGATACTGATATAGCAGGGATGTAGGTCAGCTCCAAGATACTGAGACAGCAGTGATATAGGTCAGCTCCGCGATACTGAGACAGCAGGGATGTAGGTCAGCACCCTGATACTGAGACAGCAGTGATTTATGTCAGTACCCAGATTCTGAGACAGCAGTGATATCGATCAGTACCCAGATATTGAGACTGAAGTGATGTAGGTCTGCACCCAGATATTGAGACAGCAGGGTAGGTCTGTACCCAGATATTGAGACAGCAGGGTGTAGGTCAGCACCAAGGTTCTGAGACCACAGGGATGTAGGTAAACACCCAGATACTGACACAGCAGGATGTAGGTTAGCTCAGTTATTATGACTGCGGGTATGTAGGTCAGCACCCAGATACTGAGACAGTAGGGATGCAGGTCAGTACCTAGATACTGATACAGCAGGGATATAGTTCAGTACCCAGATACTGAGACTGCAGTGATGTAGGTCAGTACCCTGATACTGAGACAGCATTGATGTTGGTCTGCAACCAGATACTGAGACTGCAGGTATGGAGGTCAGCACCCAGATAATGAGACAGCAATGATGTAGGTCAGCACTGAGTTGCTGAGACAGCAGGATGTAGGTCACACCCAGATATTGAGAAAGCAGTAATGTAGGTCAGCATCCAGATACTGAGACAGCAATGATGTAGGTCAGCACCCAGATACTGAGACAGCAGTGATATAGGTCAGCACCCAGATACTGAGACAGCAGTGATGTAGGTCAGTACCCAGATACTGAGTCAGCAGGGATGTAGGTCAGTACCCAGATACTGAGTCAGCAGAAATGTAGGTCCGTACCCAGATACTGTGACAGCAGAAATGTAGGTCAGCACCCAGATACTGTGACAGCAGGGATGTAGGTCTGCACCCAGATACTGAGATGGCAGGGATGTTGGTCAGCACCCAGATACTGACACAGCAGTGACGTAGGTAAGCACCCAGATTCTGCGACAGCAGTGATGTCGGTCAGCACCCAGATACTGAGACAGCAGAGATGTAGGTCAGCACCCAGATGCTGAGACAGCAGTGATGTGGGTCAGCTCCCAGATACTGAGACAACAGTGATATAGGTCAGCACCCAAGTACTGAGACAGTAGTGATGTAGGTCTGCACCTAAATACTGAGACAGTACTGAGGAAGGTCAGCACCCAGATACTGAGACAGCAGTGATGTAGATCAGCTCCCAGATACTGAGATGGCAGTGATGTATGTCAGCCACAGATACTGAGAGAGCAGGGAGGAGGTCAGCACCCCAGTACTGAGAAAACAGGGATGTAGGTTAGCACCCTTATACTGAGACACCAGGGATACTGGTGATTATCCAGATACAGAGAAGCTTTGATGTAGTTCAGCACCCAGATACGAGACAGCAATGATGTAGGTGGAACTCAGATACTGAGAAAGCATTGATGTCGGTCAGCACTCGATACTGAGACATCAAGGATGTAGATTAGTACCCAGATACTGAGACAGCAGTGATGTTGGTCAACACACAGATACTGAGACAGCAGGGATGTGAGTCAGCAGCCAGATACTGACACAACAGGGATTAAGTTTGGCACCCAGATACTGAGACAGCAGCTATGTAGGTCCGCACCCAGATACTGAGAGCATTGTTGTAGATCAGCACCCAAGTACTGAGACAGCAGGCATGTAGGTCAGCACCCAGATACTGATATAGCAGGGATGTAGGTCAGCTCCAAGATACTGAGACAGCAGTGATATAGGTCAGCTCGGATATACTGAGACAGCAGGGATGTGAGGTCAACACCCTGATACTGAGACAGCAGTGATTTATGTCAGTACCCAGATTCTGAGACAGCAGTGATATCGATCAGTACCCAGATATTGAGACTGAAGTGATGTAGGTCTGCACCAGATATTGAGACAACGAGGATGTAGGTCTGTACCCAGATATTGAGACAGCAGGGGTGTAGGTCAGCACCAAGGTTCTGAGACCACAGGGATGTAGGTAAACACCCAGATACTGACACAGCAGGGATGTAGGTTAGCACCCAGTTATTATGACTGCGGGTATGTAGGTCAGCACCCAGATACTGAGACAGTAGGGATGCAGGTCAGTACCTAGATACTGATACAGCAGGGATATAGTTCAGTACCCAGATACTGAGACTGCAGTGATGTAGGTCAGTACCCTGATACTGAGACAGCATTGATGTTGGTCTGCAACCAGATACTGAGACTGCAGGTATGGAGGTCAGCACCCAGATAATGAGACAGCAATGATGTAGGTCAGCACTGAGTTGCTGAGACAGCAGGGATGTAGGTCAGCACGCAGATATTGAGAAAGCAGTAATGTAGGTCAGCATCCAGATACTGAGACAGCAATGATGTAGGTCAGCACCCAGATACTGAGATGGCAGTGATGTATGTCAGCACACCGATACTGAGAGAGCAGGGAGGGAGGTCAGCACCCCAGTACTGAGAAAACAGGGATGTAGGTTAGCACCCTGATACTGAGACACCAGGGATATTGGTGATTATCCAGATACAGAGAAAGCTTTGATGTAGTTCAGCACCCAGATACCGAGACAGCAGTGATGTAGGTCAGAACTCAGATACTGAGAAAGCATTGATGTCGGTCAGCACTCCGATACTGAGACATCAAGGATGTAGATTAGTACCCAGATACTGAGACAGCAGTGATGTTGGTCAACACACAGATACTGAGACAGCAGGGATGTAGGTCAGCAGCCAGATACTGACACAACAGGGATTAAGATTGGCACCCAGATACTGAGATAGCAGGTATGTAGGTCCACACCCAGATACTGAGAGCATTGTTGTAGATCAGCACCCAAGTACTGAGACAGCAGGCATGTAGGTCAGCACCCAGAAACTGATATAGTAGGGATGTAGGTCAGCTCCAAGATACTGAGACAGCAGTGATATAGGTCAGCACCCAGATACTGAGACAGCAGGAATGTAGGTCAGCACCCTGATACTGAGACATATGGGACGGAGGTCAGCACCCAGATACTGAGACAGCATTGATGTAGGAAAGCACCCAGATTCTGCAACAGCAGGGATGTAGATCAGTACCCAGATACTGAGAAGTAGTGATGTAGGTCAGCACCAAGATACTAACACAGCAGAGATAAAGGTCAGCACCAAGATACTAAGGCAACAGTGAGGTAGGACTGCATCCAGACACTAAGACAGCAGGGATATGAGTATGCACTCAGAATCTGAGGCAACAGTGATGTGGGACTGCACCAGATACGAGACAGCAGGGATATAGGTCAGCACCCAGATACTGAGGGAACAGTGATGTAGGACTGCACCCTGATACTGAGACAGCAGGGATATAGGTCAGCACCCAGATACTGAGGCAACAGTGATGTAGGACTGCACCCAGATACTGAGACAGCAGGGATGTGGGTCAGCACCCAGATACTGAGACAGCAGTGATTTGGGACTGCACCCAGGTACTGAGACAGCTGGGATGTCGGTCAGCACCCAGATACTGAAACAGCAGTGATGTAGGTCAGCACCCTAATACCGCACAGCAAGATTCTGGTCTTCACCCAGATACTGAGACAGCAGTGATGTAGATCAGCACTCAGAGACTGAAACAGCAGGAATGTAGGTCAGCACCCAGATACTGTGAAAGTAGTGATTAGTCTGCACCCAGATACTGAGACATATGGAATGGAGGTCAGCACCCAGATATTGAGACAGCATTGATGTAGGTAAGCACCCAGATTCTGCAACAGCAGGGATGTAGATCAGTACCCAGATACTGAGAAGCAGGGATGTGGGTCAGCACCCAGATACTGAAGCAACAGTGATGAAGGACTGCACCCAGATACTGAGACAGCAGGAATATAGGTAAGCACCCAGATACTGAGGCAACAGTGATGTAGGACTGCACCCAGATACTGAGACAGCTGGGATTTAGGTCAGTACCCAGATACTGAGACAGCTGTGATGTAGGTCAGCTCCAGATACTGAGACAGCAGTGATGTAGGACTGCCCAGATACTGAGACAACAGGGATGTAGGTCAGCACCCAGATACTGAAACAGCAGTGATGTAGTCAGCACCCCAATAGTGACACAACAAGGATGTTGGTCATCTCCCAGATACTGAGACAGCAGTGATGTATGTCAGCACCCTAATACTGAGACAGCAGGGATGTAGGTTAGCACCTGATACTGAGACACCAGGGATGTAAGTCAGCATCCAGATGCTGAGATAGCTGGGTTTTGGTCAGCACCAAGATACTGAGACAGCAGGGAATAGGTCTGGTCCCAGATATTGATACAGCAATAACGTAGGACAGCACCCATATTCTGAGACAGCAGGGATGTAGGTCAGCACAGAGATACTGAGACAGCAGGCACGTAGGTCAGCACCCACATACTGAAACAGCGGTGATGTTGGTCAGCACCCCAATACTGACACATCAGGGATGTTGGTCAGCACTCATGGACTGAGAGAGCAGTGATGTAGGTCAGCCCCCAGATGCTGAGGCAGCAGTGATGTGGGTCAGCTCAAGATACTGAGACAACAGTGATATAGGTCTTGCACAAGTACTGAGACAGTAGTGATGTAGGTCTGCACCTAAATACTGAGACAGTACTGAGGAAGGTCAGCACCCAGATACTGAGACAGCAGTGATGTAGATCAGCTCCCAGATACTGAGATGGCAGTGATGTATGTCAGCACACAGATACTGTGAAAGTAGTGATGTAAGTCTGCACCCAGATACTGAGACATATGGGATGAGGTCAGCACCCAGATATTGAGACAGCATTGATGTAGGTAAGCACCCAGATTCTGCAACAGCAGGGATGTAGATCAGTACCCAGATACTGAGAAGCAGGGATGTGGGTCAGCACCCAGATACTGAAGCTACAGTGATGAAGGACTGCACCAGATACTGAGACAGCAGGGATATAGGTAAGCACCCAGATACTGAGGCAACAGTGATGTAGGACTGCACCCAGATACTGAGACAGCAGGATATAGGTCAGCACCCAGATACTGAGGCAACAGTGATGTGAGACTGCACCCAGATACTGAGACAGCAGGATTTAGGTCAGTACCAGATACTGAGACAGCTGTGATGTGAGGTCAGCTCCCAGATACTGAGACAGCAGTGATGTAGGACTGCACCAGATACTGAGACAACAGGGATGTGGTCAGCACCCAGATACTGAAACAGCAGTGATGTGAGGTCAGCACCCCAATACTGACACAGCAAGGATGTTGGTCATCTCCCAGATACTGAGACATGCAGTGATGTAGGTCACACCCAAGTATGGAGACAGCAGTGATGTAGGTCTGCACCCAAATACTGTGACAGTACTGATGAAGGTCAGCAGTCAGATACTGAGACAGCATGGATGTAGGTCAGCACCCATGGACTGAGACAGCAGGGATGTGGGTCAGCACCTAGGTACTGAGACAGCAGTGATGTATGTCAACTCCCAGATACTGAGACAGCAGTGATGTATGTCAGCACCCCAATACTGAGACAGCAGGGATGTAGGTTACTTCCCGGATACTGAGACACCAGGGATGTAAGTCAGTATCCAGATGCTGAGATAGCTGGGTTTTTGGTCAGCACCAAGATACTGAGACAGCAGGGATATGGTCTGCTCCCAGATATTGATACAGCAATAATGTAGGACAGCATCCATATTTCTGAGACAGCAGGGATGTAGGTCAGCACAGAGATACTGAGACAGCAGGCACGTAGGTCAGCACCCACATACTGAAACAGCAGTGATGTTGGTCAGCACCCCAATACTGACACATCAGGGATGTTAGTCAGCACTCATGGACTGAGACAGCAGTGATGTAGGTCAGCCCCCAGATGCTGAGACAGCAGTGATGTGGGTCAGCTCCCAGATACTGAGACAACAGTGATATAGGTCAGCACCCAAGTACTGAGACAGTAGTGATGTAGGTCTGCACCTAAATACTGAGACAGTACTGAGGAAGGTCAGCACCGAATACTGAGGACAGCAGTGGCGTAGATCAGCTCCCAGATACTGAGATGGCAGTGATGTGTCAGCACACGATACTGAGAGGAGAGCAGGGAGGGGGTCAGCACCCAGTACCAGAAAACAGGGATGTAGAGTTAGCACCTTATGCTGAGACACCAGGGATATTGGTGATTATCCAGATACAGAAAGCTTTGATGTAGTTCAGCACCCAGATACCGAGACAGCAATGATGTAGGTCGGAACTCAGATACTGAGAAAGCATTGATGTCGGTCAACCTCGATACTGAGACATCAAGGATGTGATTAGTACCAGATACTGAGACAGCAGTGATGTTGGTCAACACACAGATACTGAGACAGCAGGGATGTAGGTCAGCAGCCAGATACTGACACAACAGGGATTAAGTTTGGCACCCAGATACTGAGACAGCAGCTATGTAGGTCCGCACCAGATACTGAGAGCATTGTTGTAGATCAGCACCCAAGTACTGAGACAGCAGGCATGTAGGTCAGCACCAGATACTGATATAGCAGGGATGGGGTCAGCTCCAAGATACTGAGACAGCAGTGATATAGGTCAGCTCCGCGATACTGAGACAGCAGGGATGTAGGTCAGCACCCTGATACTGAGACAGCAGTGATTTATGTCAGTACCCAGATTCTGAGACAGCAGTGATATCGATCAGTACCCAGATATTGAGACTGAAGTGATGTAGGTCTGCACCCAGATATTGAGACAGCAGGGATGTAGGTCTGTACCCAGATATTGAGACAGCAGGGGTGTAGGTCAGCACCAAGGTTCTGAGACCACAGGGATGTAGGTAAACACCCAGATACTGACACAGCAGGGATGTAGGTTAGCACCCAGTTATTATGACTGCGGGTATGTAGGTCAGCACCCAGATACTGAGACAGTAGGGATGCAGGTCAGTACCTAGATACTGATACAGCAGGGATATAGTTCAGTACCCAGATACTGAGACTGCAGTGATGTAGGTCAGTACCCCTGATACTGAGACAGCATTGATGTTGGTCTGCAACCAGATACTGAGACTGCAGGTATGGAGGTCAGCACCCAGATAATGAGACAGCAATGATGTAGGTCAGCACTGAGTTGCTGAGACAGCAGGGATGTAGGTCAGCACCCAGATATTGAGAAAGCAGTAATGTAGGTCAGCATCCAGATACTGAGACAGCAATGATGTAGGTCAGCACCCCAGATACTGAGACAGCAGTGATATAGGTCAGCACCCAGATACTGAGACAGCAGTGATGTAGGTCAGTACCCAGATACTGAGTCAGCAGGGATGTAGGTCAGTACCCAGATACTGAGTCAGCAGAAATGTAGGTCCGTACCCAGATACTGTGACAGCAGAAATGTAGGTCAGCACCCAGATACTGTGACAGCAGGGATGTAGGTCTGCACCCAGATACTGAGATGGCAGGGATGTTGGTCAGCACCCAGATACTGACACAGCAGTGACGTAGGTAAGCACCCAGATTCTGCGACAGCAGTGATGTCGGTCAGCACCCAGATACTGAGACAGCAGAGATGTAGGTCAGCACCCAGATGCTGAGACAGCAGTGATGTGGGTCAGCTCCCAGATACTGAGACAACAGTGATATAGGTCAGCACCCAAGTACTGAGACAGTAGTGATGTAGGTCTGCACCTAAATACTGAGACAGTACTGAGGAAGGTCAGCACTCCAGATACTGAGACAGCAGTGATGTAGATCAGCTCCCAGATACTGAGATGGCAGTGATGTATGTCAGCCACAGATACTGAGAGAGCAGGGAGGGAGGTCAGCACCCCAGTACTGAGAAAACAGGGATGTAGGTTAGCACCCTTATACTGAGACACCAGGGATACTGGTGATTATCCAGATACAGAGAAAGCTTTGATGTAGTTCAGCACCCAGATACCGAGACAGCAATGATGTAGGTCGGAACTCAGATACTGAGAAAGCATTGATGTCGGTCAGCACTCCGATACTGAGACATCAAGGATGTAGATTAGTACCCAGATACTGAGACAGCAGTGATGTTGGTCAACACACAGAGATACTGAGACAGCAGGGATGTAGGTCAGCAGCCAGATACTGACACAACAGGGATTAAGTTTGGCACCAGATACTGAGACAGCAGCTATGTAGAGTCCGCACTGCAGATACTGAGAGCATTGTTGTAGATCAGCACCCAAGTACTGAGACAGCAGGCATGTGGTCAGCACCCAGATACTGATATAGCAGGGATGTAGAGTCAGCTCCAAGATACTGAGACAGCAGTGATATAGGTCAGCTCGAGATACTGAGACAGCAGGGATGTAGGTCAGCACCCTGATACTGAGACAGCAGTGATTTATGTCAGTACCAGATTCTGAGACAGCAGTGATATCGATCAGTACCCAGATATTGAGACTGAAGTGATGTAGGTCTGCACCCAGATATTGAGACAACAGGGATGTAGGTCTGTACCCAGATATTGAGACAGCAGGGGTGTGTCAGCACCAAGGTTCTGAGACCACAGGGATGTAGGTAAACACCCAGATACTGACACAGCAGGGATGTAGGTTAGCACCCAGTTATTATGATCTGCGGTGTGTGTCCAGCACCCAGATACTGAGACAGTAGGGATGCAGGTCAGTACCTAGATACTGATACAGCAGGGATATAGTTCAGTACCAGATACTGAGACTGCAGTGATGTGAGGTCAGTACCCTGATACTGAGACAGCATTGATGTTGGTCTGCAACCAGATACTGAGACTGCAGGTATGGAGGTCAGCACCCAGATAATGAGACAGCAATGATGTGGTCAGCACTGAGTTGCTGAGACAGCAGGGATGTGAGTCAGCACCAGATATAGGAGAAAGCAGTAATGTAGGTCAGCATCAGATACTGAGACAGCAATGATGTAGGTCAGCACCCAGATACTGAGACAGCAGTGATATAGGTCAGCACCCAGATACTGAGACAGCAGTGATGTAGGTCAGTACCCAGATACTGAGTCAGCAGGGATGTAGGTCAGTACCCAGATACTGAGTCAGCAGAAATGTAGGTCCGTACCCAGATACTGTGACAGCAGAAATGTAGGTCAGCACCCAGATACTGTGACAGCAGGGATGTAGGTCTGCACCCAGATACTGAGATGGCACGGATGTTGGTCAGCACCCAGATACTGACACAGCAGTGACGTAGGTAAGCACCCAGATTCTGCGACAGCAGTGATGTCGGTCAGCACCCAGATACTGAGACAGCAGAGATGTAGGTCAGCACCCAGGTGCTGAGACAGCAGTGATGTGGGTCAGCTCCCAGATACTGAGACAACAGTGATATAGGTCAGCACCCAAGTACTGAGACAGTAGTGATGTAGGTCTGCACCTAAATACTGAGACAGTACTGAGGAAGGTCAGCACCCAGATACTGAGACAGCAGTGATGTAGATCAGCTCCCAGATACTGAGATGGCAGTGATGTATGTCAGCCACAGATACTGAGAGAGCAGGGAGGGAGGTCAGCACCCCAGTACTGAGAAAACAGGGATGTAGGTTAGCACCCTTATACTGAGACACCAGGGATACTGGTGATTATCCAGATACAGAGAAAGCTTTGATGTAGTTCAGCACCCAGATACCGAGACAGCAATGATGTAGGTCGGAACTCAGATACTGAGAAAGCATTGATGTCGGTCAGCACTCCGATACTGAGACATCAAGGATGTAGATTAGTACCCAGATACTGAGACAGTAGTGATGTTGGTCAACACACAGATACTGAGACAGCAGGGATGTAGGTCAGCAGCCAAATACTGACCCAACAGGGATTAAGATTGGCACCCAGGTACTGAGACAGCAGCTATGTAGGTCCGCACCAGATACTGAGAGCATTGTTGTAGATCAGCACCCAAGTACTGAGACAGCAGGCATGTAGGTCAGCACCCAGATACTGATATAGCAGGGATGAGGTCAGCTCCAAGATACTGAGACAGCAGTGATATAGGTCAGCACCGAGATACTGAGACAGCAGGGATGTAGGTCAGCACCCTGATACTGAGACAGCAGTGATTTATGTCAGTACCCAGATTCTGAGACAGCAGTGATATCGATCAGTACCCAGATATTGAGACTGAAGTGATGTAGGTCTGCACCCAGATATTGAGTCAGCAGGGATGTAGGTCAGTACCCAGATATTGAGACAGCAGGGGTGTAGGTCAGCACCGAGGTTCTGAGACCACAGGGATGTAGGTAAACACCCAGATACTGAGACAGCAGGGATGTAGGTTAGCATCCAGTTATTATGACTGCTGGTATGTAGGTCAGCATCCAGATACTGAGACAGTAGGGATATAGTTCA
Source organism: Neoceratodus forsteri (assembly GCA_016271365.2). Classification (NCBI taxonomy): domain Eukaryota; kingdom Metazoa; phylum Chordata; order Ceratodontiformes; family Ceratodontidae; genus Neoceratodus; species Neoceratodus forsteri. The sequence continues at coordinate 9,453,228 of CM028129.1, forward strand.
GTACCCAGATACTGAGACTGCAGTGATGTAGGTCAGTACCCTGATACTGAGACAGCATTGATGTTGGTCAGCACCCAGATACTGAGACTGCAGGTATGGAGGTCAGCACCCAGATAATGAGACAGCAGTGATGTAGGTCAGCACCCAGTTGCTGAGACAGCAGAGATGTAGGTCAGCACCCAGATATTGAGAAAGCAGTAATGTACGTCAGCATCCAGATACTGAGACAGCAATGATGTAGGTCAGCACCCAGATACTGAGACAGCAGTGATATAGGTCAGCTACCAGATTCTGAGACAGCAGTGATGTAGGTCAGTACCCAGATGCTGAGTCAGCAGGGATGTAGGTCTGTACCCAGATACTGTGACAGCAGAAATGTAGGTCAGCACCCAGATACTGTGACAGCAGGGATGTAGGTCTGCACCCAGATACTGAGACAGCAGGGATGTTGGTCAGCACCCAGATACTGACACAGCAGTGACGTAGGTAAGCACCCAGATTCTGCGACAGCAGTGATGTCGGTCAGCACCCAGATACTGAGACAGCAGAGATGTAGGTCAGCAACCAGATTCTGAGACAGCAGTAATGTAGATCAGCACCCAGATACTGTGACAGGAGTGATGTAGGTCAGCACCCAGTTACTGAGATAGCAGAGATTTAGGTCAGTATCCTTATACTGAGACACAGTGATGTAGGTCAGCATCTAGATACTGAGACAGCAGAGAGTTAGTTCAGTACAATTCTACTGAGACAGCAGTGATGTAGGTCAGCACTCAGATACTGAGACAGCAGGGATGTAGGTCAGCACCCAGATACTGAGACAGCAGTGATGTAGGTCAGCACCCAGATATTGAGACAGCAGGGATGTGGGTCATCACCCAGATACTGAGACAGCCGTGATGTATGTCAGCACCCAGATACTGAGACTGCAGTGATGTAGGTCAGCACGCAGATACTGAGACAGTAGTGATTTAGGTCTGCACCCAGATATTGAGACAGCAGTGATGTAGGTCAGCACCCAGGTACAGAGACAGCACGGATGTAGGTCAGCACACAGATACTGAGACAGCAGTGATGCAGGACAGCACCCAGATAGTGAGACAGCAGGGATGTGTGTCAGCACACAGATACTGAGACAACAGTGATGTAGGTCAGCAGTCAGATACTGAGACTGCAGGGATGTAGGTCAGCACCCAGATACTGAGACAGCAGTGATGTAGGTCAGCACCCAGATACTGAGACAGCAGTAATTTAGGTCAGCACCCAGATACTAAGACAGCAGTAATGTAGGTCAGCACCCAGATACTAAGACAGCAGTGATGTAGGTCTGCACCCAGATATTGAGACAGCAGTGATGTAGGTCAGCACCCAGGTACAGAGACAGCACGGATGAAGGTCAGCACACAGATACTGAGACAGCAGTGATGCAGAACAGCACCCAGATAGTGAGACAGCAGGGATGTGGGTCAGCACACAGATACTGAGACAACAATGATGTAGGTCAGCAGCCAGATATTGAGACAGCAGGGATGTAGGTCAGTACCCAGATATTGAGACAGCAGGAGTGTAGGTCAGCACCAAGGTTCTGAGACCACAGGGATGTAGGTAAACACCCAGATACTGAGACAGCAGGGATGTAGGTTAGCACCCAGTTATTATGACTGTGGGTATGTAGGTCAGCACCCAGGTACTGAGACGGTAGGGATGCAGGTCAGTACCTAGATACTGAGACAGCAGGGATATAGTTCAGTACCCAGATACTGAGACTGCAGTGATGTAGGTCAGTACCCTGATACTGAGACAGCATTGATGTTGGTCAGCACCCAGATACTGAGACTGCAGGTATGGAGGTCAGCACCCAGATAATGAGACAGCAGTGATGTAGGTCAGCACCCAGTTGCTGAGACAGCAGGGATGTAGGTCAGCACCCAGATACTGAGAAAGCAGTAATGTAGGTCAGCATCCAGATACTGAGACAGCAGTGATGTAGGTCAGCACCCAGATACTGAGACTGCAGTGATATAGGTCAGCTACCAGATACTGAGACTGCAGTGATGAAGGTCAGTACCCAGATACTGTTTCAGCAGGGATGTAGGTCAGTACCCAGATACTGAGTCAGCAGAAATGTAGGTCCGTACCCAGATACTGTGACAGCAGAAATGTAGGTCAGCACCCAGATACTGTGACAGCAGGGATGTAGGTCTGCACCCAGATACTGAGACAGCAGGGATGTAGGTCAGCACCCAGATACTGACACAGCAGTGACGTAGGTAAGCACCCAGATTCTGCGACAGCAGTGATGTCGGCCAGCACCCAGATACTGAGACAGCAGAGATGTAGGTCAGCACCCAGATTCTGAGACAGCAGTAATGTAGATCAGCACCCAGATACTGGGACAGGAGTGATGTAGGTCAGCACCCAGATACTGAGATAGCAGAGATTTAGGTCAGTATCCTTATACTGAGACACAGTGATGTAGGTCAGCATCTAGATACTGAGGCAGCAGAGAGTTAGTTCAGTACAATTCTACTGAGACAGCAGTGATGTAGGTCAGCACTCAGATACTGAGACAGCAGTGATGTAGGTCAGCTCCCAGATACTGAGACAGCAGTGATGTAGGTCAGCACCCAGATATTGAGACAGCAGGGATGTGGGTCATCACCCAGATACTGAGACAGCAGTGATGTATGTCAGCACCCAGATACTGAGACTGCAGTGATGTAGGTCAGCACGCAGATACTGAGACAGTAGTGATTTAGGTCTGCACCCAGATATTGAGACAGCAGTGATGTAGGTCAGCACCCAGGTACAGAGACAGCACGGATGTAGGTCACCACACAGATACTGAGACAGCAGTGATGCAGGACAGCACCAAGATAGTGAGACAGCAGGGATGTGGGTCAGCACACAGATACTGTGACAACAGTGATGTAGGTCAGCAGCCAGATACTGAGACTGCTGGAATGTAGGGTCAGCACCCAGATACTGAGACAGCAGTGATGTAGGTCAGCACCCAGATACTGAGACCGCAGTAATGTAGGTCAGTACCCAGATACTAAGACAGCAGTAATGTAGGTCAGCACCCAGATACTAAGACAGCAGTGATGTAGGTCTGCACCCAGATATTGAGACAGCAGGATGTAGATCCGCACCCAGATATTGAGACAGCAGGGATGTAGGTCAGCACCCAGATACTGAGGCAGCAATGATGTAGGTCAGCACCCAGATACTGAGTCTGCAGTGATGTAGGTCAGCACCCAGGTACAGAGACAGCACAGATGTAGGTCAGCACATAGATACTGAGACAGCAGTGATGCAGGACAGTACCCAGAGAGTGAGACAGCAGGGATGTGGGTCAGCACACAGATACTGAGACAACAGTGATGTAGGTCAGCAGGCAGATACTGAGACTGCAGGGATGTAGGTCAGCACCCAGATACTGAGGCAGCAGTGATGTAGGTCAGCAGCCAGATACTGAGACTGCAGTGATGTAGGTCAGCACCCAGATACTGAGACAGCAGTGATGTAGGTCTGCACCCAGATACTGAGTGAATAGTAAAACTCTGATTGTAACACTATACCTGTATCATTAATAATCAGAAAACTTTAATGCAAACATGGATTAATTGGTCTTTACTTGCCAGTTTGTTTTCTTCATCTGGAAGTCATACTGTTCATTCTCTTAATCTTGATTTGTCCATGAAACAGCTTCCGTATATGTTGCACTATTTATATGTCACTTATGCACACCCCTGAATTCCCTTTGATTGTGGCAGTGCCATGTACACTGTTCACTTTCTGTAACTGTCGAGTTGTAACCCGTGACATGTCCTAGTATTTCCTGAAGTATCTGTAACATCTCTTCTGTTTTTAATCTAAACGTTTGGCCTCTAACTGCCACAATGCACCTTCTTTAGGCATATTGCCCACTGCTCAAAGTCATATCTGCCACTCATCACTGTACTTTCCCTGCACTGACAGTCATTCAAGACAACCAGTGCACATGTTGTTTTCAGGTTTTCTTTCATCTCTCTGTCTCCTTTTTGCCTCTGTCAGGAAGTGTGTCCCCAGGTCCGTCTTCTCAGACACACATAGTTGTGCCCTACATGGGAGACATGCCCCCTTTGAGCCACTGCAGGGTTCTCTGAGGCATCAAAACCATGATGCTTCTCTTCCCTGGCTAGTAGCAGGGTTTTGCTATCATGCTCCCTCAGCCTCTTTTTCCGCTCTACTCAACATCCAAAGTTCACTCCCATACCATTACCCCATATGCACTCCTGTACCAGTCTCCCATGTTCACTGCCATAACAAGTTCCTAGTTCATTTCTGTACCAATGTCCTGAGTACCACCATGCTGAGTTCACTTCTATACCTACAACCCAAGTTCACTTCTGTACCAGCATCCTGAGTTCCCTCCCATACCAATGTCCTGAGTTCAATCCAGTAACAAGATCCCAATACCAATCTTGTACCAGTGTCCTGTCCTGAGTTCAATCCAACAGCAGGATCCTGATGCCAGTCTTGTACCAATGTCCCAAGTTCAATCCCATACCAATATCCCGAGTTCACTCCCATAACAGTGTCCCGAGTTCAATCCAGTAACAGCATCCCAATACCGATGCTGTACCAATGTCCCGAATTCACTCCCATAGCAATGTGTCGAGTTCAATCCAATAACAACATCCTGAGTTCAATCCTGTTCCAATGCCCCGAGTTCAATCCCATACAAATGTCCCAATTTCACTCCCATAACAGTGTCCCTAGTTCAATCCAGTAACACCATCCCAATACCGATGCTGTACCAATGTCCAAAGTTTAATCCCATACCAATGTCCCAAGTTCAATCCCATAATAATGTTCCAAGGTCAATCCTATACCAATGTCCCGAGTTCAATCCCATAATAATGTTCCAATGTCAATCCTATACCAATGTCCCAAGTTCAATTCCATACTAATGTCCTGATTTCACTCCCATAACAGCATCCCAAGTTCAATCCTGTACCAATGCCCCAAGATCTTACTTCAAGATACAGCTCTTGCAGCAGGTTACACCATTAGGACTGAAGCCGGCAGGCGCCAGGACTCCACGGAAATTTTCTAGCTAGCAGTCTTCAGCAGGGACTGCCTCCAACATCGGTCCCGCCCCTAACATCAGGTGTAGTACATAAGGAGTCAGTCCCCCCATAATCCTCAGTTCTTTTCCCGCCATTAACATCGCCAGTATTGGCCTCTAGGTCCTTTCTTCTAGCATGTGACGACCTTTAGAACACAACGATTTCACCTTTCTCTGTTGCCACCTTTTGAACCAGCCGTGGATTGCGAGCTTCGTTTTCTCTCTTGGAAAATGTTATTTTTAATTGTTGTTACTTCGGCTTGAAGGATCTCGGAATTGCATGCTCTTATGTGCAAAGAGCCTTATTTGGTTTTCCATCAGGACAGAGTATCCCTAAGTACAAACCCAAAGTTTTTGCCTAAGGTGGTTTCAGCCCTCACCCTTAACCAGGATATTGATCTACTAGTGTATTTCCCAAGGTACACTAATTGAGGATAAGCCCTTCTGCACACTCTTGACGTGCATCGGTGCCTCAGATACTATCTGACCAGAACCAAACAGCTCCGAAAGTCAGATCAACTTTTCGTCTCCTTTGCTCACAGGATGAAAGGAGCTCCTGTCTCTAAACAGTCATTCTCGAGGTGGCACATTCAGTGCATCACTTTATGTTATGACAAGCGCAATAAACCCTTACCGGGCGCGGTTAAGGGTCATTCCACAAGAGGGGTGGCTACTTCTTTTGCGGCATTAAAGAACATCTCCACCTCAGCTATTTGTGCTGCAGCTACTTGGAGCTCTGTGCATACCTTTATTAGGCATTACATTCTGGATATTGCATTGAGGCGAAGAGCGGGGTTCGGTCTAGCCATCCTTCAGGGACTTCTGTCCTAGGCTCGAGCTATATCGCAGTCTCTACCTTTCCTCCTCCCAGTGGTGCATGATTGCCACTGTTGCTTGGAAATCAGTCCTAATGGTGTAACCTGCTGCAAGAGCTGTATCTGAAGTAAGATAGTACAGTTACGTAAGAACTTACCGTAACAGTAGATCTTCGAGAACAGCTCTTGCAGCAGGTACCTCCACCAGCCCCCTTTTTGGAGGTAGGTCGTAGTCAAGCACCCATCTTATGGGATGGGACATTCCTATTCTATTGTCTTTGCCATCTGGTGGTGGATCCTCGGTCTCCTCTTCTGATGTCATCCTGCAGCCAGGAGTCTCTGGCGGGAGAACTGAGGATTATGGGGGGACCGCCTCCTTATGTACTACACCTAACGTTGGGGGCAGGACCGATGTCGGAGGCGGTCCCTGCTGAAGACTGCTAGCTAGAAAATTTCCATGGGGTCCTGGCGCCTGCCAGCTTCAGTCCTAATGGTGTAACCTGCTGCAAGAGCTGTTCTTGAAGATCTACTGTTACGATAAGTTCTTACGTAACTGTACTTTCACTCCCATAGCAGTGTCCTGAGTTCACATCTATAACAACGTCCCAAGTTCCGTCCTGTACTAATGTACCGAGATCACTCCTGTACCAATGTTCTGAGTTCACTCCCATAACAACATAGCGAGGTCACTTCTGTACCAACGTCCCAAGTTCACAAGTTCACTCCTGCACAAATGTCCCGAGTTCACTCCTGAGCCCAGGCAGCCAGCACAGAATAACATGTACTGTATGAGTAGCTCAATCTGCAATATCTAGAAATCTGCCCATCTGAAATAGCCACAGTACAGGTGTATGGCCACCAGAGAGATTTTCAGAGAATGTTTTGGTAATATCATGAAATACCTGGAAGTTTCCAGAGAGCTCAGTAGCTATATCTGTATCTCCTGTTTTAGCAATGCTTTGCATAAGCACAAATGGAAGAAAACAATGACTTTCTCAATGGTCAGTCCTCTTCGTGTAGTAGGAAGTGCACTGATGGGACCAGGCATACACTATGTATACTTGTATAAAGATGCTGATAAGAGACGAAATGTCATGGTTTAATTTCTGATGTGATTATTTGTTTTCCTCCATAGTTATTCCATTACTTGCGCAATGTTCACTTTACAACACCTGCGAATGAAAAGATATTTTTTGATGGGGGAGGATATACATCAGCCACATATTATATTGCCAACTGGCAAGTGAGGACTGATGGATACATTATAATGGCAATTGTTGGCACATATGACCCCAGAAAACCTTATAACATGAGTTTATTCATCGCAGACAAGACTATCATGTGGAATGGAGGCCATAAACAGGTTAGAGAATAATCGCTGTCTAATTATTTGACTTTTTATAATCCTTTGGCTGGTTGTATACCATCTATTCTGATCAAACAATATTACAAATGTGCAACACCTAGTACTCCTCTTTCCATCTTCAATCCTTTCAGCATTGTTTTCTATCCACCCTATTTTTTCTCTCAGCAGCATTTAAGCTGGTGCCCTGTCCCTAAGTCACCACCCTTGACCAGCATAATGTGTCTAAAAGTCACATTTGCTATACTAAGTGTGTAGCTGGTTATAAGCCCCAGCTCTCACTATGACCATCCCTCCTCACAGAATAGCCACTACATATACACTAACACAACTACAGTAGCTGTGTATCGCTACTCTCTCGGCATGACCACACAACCACATCTACCACTACTTGGCCATATGATAGGATCATACTACCCTCACATAGTCTGGCACATGTAATACCAACAAACACTCAACCTCTCCCACCGTCAGTACTTGGCTTCATACCCGTTGGAGTGCACAGTAAGAACAAACAGTCCAGAACTGATAACGCTCACAAGGTATACGGTATCTGAAGTGGCAGACAGTTAGATTCTCCTGGCTACTCTAGCTGCTTTTTGGGACTACCCATCCAATCCCTGGGCCAGTGCAGCAAGCTCGAGTCCAACAAAGTGACCACAAGGATTTAACAGTTGCCTCTATTTATATATGAAGCCTCCTGGCTAAATTTGACTCACTGCAAATGTGTGTAACCCGGCATCAACCAGATATGCTCTCAGTAGTGGAGACGTGACTCACACCAAAGGTAGCTGACACAGTCATTCAGATACGGGGTACACATCCTTCAGACTTGACATGGCAGGCAGACGTGGTGGTGGATGCATAATCTACTTAAAAAAACACTTCCGGGGTAATGTGTCCCCCAATTAAGACCAGTACCAACACCCAAATACGGCAAGCAGACGAAATGTCACCAGCAGAAATGTAGTGGCTACATTGCCACGGACAAAATTCTATATGGATAAGCGGTAGCCAGCTTAATTGTGGTGGACAGAATGTCGCGTATGCTCATTGTAGCATTCTGTCTATCATTTATTCATGTGCTTTAGCCCTGCTTAGTTAGGTACTTTTAGCCTGAATGTGTCTCAGTGCTGTATAGTTGCTAGTAACCTGAGGCAACTTAATTACTGTGCAGTGTTTGCTTACCGGCTTGTTGCTCTGTGCCTATGTTAGGTTTGAATTCCCCACCCTGTGTTCTCCCCTGCTCCCCTCTCCCTCATCTGGCTCTCAGTTCCCACTCTGGCCTTTATGGCCCCCTTTGTGTTTTTCATTATATTTTAATGCCCCAGCCCTGTTTCTAATCCCTGGCTGTTGTCCCAGGACTTGATTACCCCTGTCTGTGTTCATCCTCTCCCACTTTGCCCTCGGGCCCCTTGGTTTGATGGCCCTTTGAGGGAGTTGCGGCATGTAGGACGTAGGTTGGAGTGTCGTTGGTGGAAATCTGCCCTGGCTGCTGACCACCTTAGATTGGTTGAACATTATGAGATTTACCAATCAACGATCTCCCGTAAGAAGGCAGAATTCCTGTCCGGGGAGATTACTGCTCCTCAGAACTGATCAGCCCAGCTCTTCCGAACTGTGGACAGGCTGTGCAACCCAACCTGTCTCCAGCTCTGAAGATCTTTTTCGCAAGTAGAGTGTGATGAGCTTACTCGGTTCTTTGCAGATAAGGTGGCCAACATCAGGGCTGAGGTTCGTTCAACTAACTCTATGGGGGTTACTTATGATCAGTGCATGATCACCTCACCCCGAGCTTCCTGGTGTACCTTTGCCTTGCCCGAGCTCGCGGATGTCATGCTGACTGTCCAGGGTATGTGCCCTATGTGCTGTAGTTTGGACCTGGGCCCAGCTTCCTTGATTATGGGTTGTTGGGATATGATCGGCCTGGTCCTGGCTCTGATAGTCCAGTGCTCCTTGGTATCCAGTGAGTTTCAAGCTCCCTGAAGGAAGCAGTAATGCCCCTCCTGAAGAAAGCTTCTTTGGACCCAGACTCCCTGGCCAACTACAGACTGATCTCAAACCTTCCCTTTATAGGGAAGGTGATTGAGAAAGTAGTGGCGTCACAGTTGGACAACCACTTAACCATCCATAACATCTACGAACCTCTCCAGTTCATTTTTTTAAAAGAGGCACAGTACCAAGATGGCACTGGTTTGGTGCTCAATGATCTTCTGATGGTGAGAGATCGGAGGAACCATTCTATCCTGGTGCTCCTTGAACTCTCTTCAGCTTTTGTCACCGTAGACCATGGGGTGCTGCTTGGATGTCTTGGTTCCATCTGTGGACTGTCAGGTATGGTCCTTAGATTGTTTGTATCTTTCCTCACTGGTCGGTGTCAGAGAGTGGTGTCGGGGATTTTTTCCTCTGATCCTTTCTCCCTACTGTGTGGGGTTCCCCAGGGTTCAGTGCTGTCCCCCATGTTGTTTGCAGTGTATATGCTGCCCCTCAGAGACATTGTAAGATGGTATTGGCTGAGGTTTCATTGCTATGCAGATACCTGTCTTTTGCCCCCGACCAGGATAGAGCTGTCACTGTACTTAATTCCTGCCTTGCTGAAATCCAGGACTGGATGAATTCCAGAAGGCTAAAGTTGAACACCAGTAAGACAGAGATGATGGTGGTGGACCCGGGTCACTGGACAGAAGGGCTTAGGGCTGATCAACCCTCTGAAATTTTTCTTGGGGTCTCTGAGCTCCTATCCTCTCAATGGGTGCGTAACCTGGGGGTAGTGCTTGATGATGAACTGACCTTACGATACCAGGTGTCAGCCATTGTCAAGTCTTCCTTTTATCATCTTAGGAATATCTCCAGGATTAAGCACCTGGTCCTGCCCCGGGGACTTCCCTACATTAGTCCATGCCTTTGTGACTTCGCGCCTTGATTATTGTAACTCCCTGTACTTAGGGCTTTCTGGGATTGAAATCCATCGCCTGCAGCTCATGCAGAATGCAGCAGCACGATTGTTAACTGGGGTTTCTCGAGTATCTCATATCACCCCTGTGCTGCGCGATCTGCACTGGCTGCCGATTAGGTGGCGGATCACCTTTAAAGTTGGTTTACTGACTTATAAAGCCCTGCATGGACAGGGCCCTGACTACTTGAAAGAGCTTCTTTGCCTTACCATCCAGTGCAACAGTTGTGGTCAGCTGATGAGGGGTTGCTAAAGATTTTGAGGGTGTCCTTGAAATCTTCTGGGGCCCATGCATTTATACATGTGGGCCCAACCCTCTGTAATTCGCTACCCCATCAGCTTCAGGAGTGTATGACTGTGGAGGGGTTCAAACAGGCACTGAAAGTCTTTTTATAGAATTGCGCTTATGATAACAGTATTTAATTTTGACTCCTTGTTATTTATTATATTTTGTATGTTATTCACTTATTTTAATGTGTACTGTTTCATATGCTTGTTCCTATCTTTTTGTAAAGCACCTTGATGGTCCGAAATAAAATTTATTATTATTTGTCTGGGTTTCCTTCTCCCACAGTAGAAGGTGTTGCCGGAGTGCAGTTTTCACATGTTCTCCCTCCCAAACTATCAGTCGGCAAGTCGGACCCCCTTTTACACTGCAGGTATAAGCAGCTGTCTACACTACTGATGGCCTCTCCAAACATATATAAAATATTTTTGCTGTGACAGACTTAAAAGAGTAAAAATTTATTTATTTTTGAGATTTTAAAAGTGAACTAAAGAACAGTATCACATGCTGGATCCCACAAATTTATATTATGATCAGCAATCGGGAGTATGTAAACAAATCTATTGGTTCTGGTATATATATTCTAACAGCTGGAGGAGGCAGAGATGCAGCAGCTACAATCCAGCTACAATTTAAGGTGGTAACGTTTTGTCCACTATGAAACAGGATTCACAACTATTTTTACTGTTATCTTTTGTCCCGGTGACTTAATAACCACCACATTTTGTCCACGATGTTATGTCCGGGACTATTCAGATGTTTGCATTTTTTGGTTATATAAATAATTGTTGTAAGGGATGTACTGTACCTTTCAAACTGGAGGTGGATGGAGTAACCTTAACTGATGGAAAATAAATTGCTACAGAATTTAACAATTTTTGTGCAAGTCATTATAAGCCAAAAAAAGATATACCTTTAGACAGATGGGCTCCAAATACACCTGAACTCCCTGACATAAATATCACTGTAATAGGGTCTGTAACCCCCCTTTAATGTTTCTATACTCCTGGATAGCGTTTAAATGCCTGGAGTAGTATTGGATTTATAGGCTGAGATTTCTTTTAGTTACTGGGACTATAAATATCCTTCAAAATCTGTTGCAACAGTAACTCCTTTTCTCTCTGTCTGTACTTTCCCTGTTACCTCCTTTATTCTTTGTTTCCCCTACCATAGGGTGGCCTTCTATGTGTAGTCTTACTATTGCTAGCTTTTTCTTTCTTTTCCTTTGATATTTTAAGTCCCATGCCACTCAGAAACTCTGGTTGGTTCTCAGAAAGGCTATTTTCAGTATTCTGCATGATTGTGCGTACGTTCGCATTGCGCAACTGCGCGAATGTGTGACTGTGTGATCGTGCGATCGTGCATAGATGCCGAAATTGCATCAAAACGCCACTTTTGGCCAAAATAATGAAAAACATACAGTTTCTTGCTTTCCCTGGCTAGCGCTAGCATTTTTGGAAAAGAGAACACCCCTGGTTCATTTCTTTGAGGGCTACAAGTAAAACTACTGCTGCTGTGAGCCCTATTCCAGAAATTCAATTTAAAGCAGTGTCCTGTTGTTTTCAAAGTGTAGCCATTATGCCCAGCTGCTAGACAAGCCTGCAAGTAGAAATATAAGCTAGTATAGCTTTCAAAACCTCATTATTTCAGCTTAGTTGCTGCAGCACTAAATGCAGACTTGTACTGCTGAGTTGTTTGAGCAAATAATGTCCCTATTGGGTCTAAAGTTAAATACATGAAACTTACTTTCAGTGGGTATGTGTGTAGCAGGCTTCCAGACCCTTCCCTCAGCATTCCATGTTTGTTATAGAGCTGGCCGGCCCCCTCTTCCCCCTTTTTATAATGAATGCTGTTGGGAGGAGCCTGGGATACTCAGAAATCTTGTAAATAAAAGAAATAATGGGTTTTCTGTTTGTTTTGAAGCTGATTATTATTCAACTATCTAAAGAATATTTATTTTAGTTCTGTAATTGTATTTAAAACTGTATAAACAATATAAACTAGTTAATGTTCTGTTAGGTAGGAGTTTAACCCTGTCATGTGACCCTCCTGCTGTTTAAAAGAGAGGATTACAAGTGACTATATCAGAGTGTGGCTGGAAGGAGTTCCTACCAGATGCCTAGCTGCCTTCTAGGTATGGTTCCTGTGGAGATGATAACTGCTGAAATTTTATAGTTTATGTATTTTTATTTATTTTCCGTTCTAAGTCCGTTTATGTTTGCCTGCTTAAAGAAATACATTTATTTTGGTTTCTTCACATCCTAACTGCTTTCTGGATTCTTTTGTTCCCATGTGCACATTTGCTGTCAGAAGTGGGATCAAGGAAGGTGAGCTAACCTCCAAGTGAAATTTGTCCAGTGTCAAGCATGGAAGAACCTAAGTAGCAGGGGAAGACTGACGCACCTGTGCCTGAAGGTGCATGGACACGGACCATGGTCGATAAGTTTCAGCTTCCATTGTCTACTGGATTGAGTGATGTTAGACGGAAGGAGACTGAGTCATTTGAAAACAGAGGGTGCCTCCAGAGCTGAGGACACACTGATTCCACCAAGGAAAAATAAGGTGCTACAGGAGGAGGTGGGACCTATGTGATGGAAGAAGAACAAGATACACCTCCTAATGAGATGCAGGACTTTCTCCGATGGTTGTGTTTAAAACAATTAGATCTGGAAAGACAGAGAGAAAGAGACAGGCTTCAGTATGAGGCAAGATGGGCGGAAACCCTTAAAGCCATACAAGCCATAGGGACAGTCAGACCCATCCCAACTAGTGGAGGACCAAGGGACATTAAACTATCGAAATTGATGGACAGTGATGATATTGAAGCCTATATCACCACATTTGAAAGGGTGGCAACTGCTTGTGGGTGGCCCAGAGACCAATGGGTGATGCGTTTGGCTCCATACCTCACTGGTAAGGCATAGCTAGCCTATAGCCATGTGGAGACCCAAAATGCTACTAATTATGACCATGTGAAACAAGTAATTCTGAAAAGATACAACATCAGTGCAGAAACATACAGGCAACATTTCCAGACATTCAGGTATCACACTGCTGACTCCCCCCAAGAAGCTTACGTTCGACTGCAAGATCTCTGTATGAAGTGGCTCCATCCTACAACGCAAACTATAACTCAAGTAATAGAAGTAATAGAAGTAATAGTACTTGAACAATTTATTAAGATATTACCTCATGAGATCCAAATCTGGGTTTGAGAGCACAGGCCAGAAACTGCTGAAAAAACTATCAGCCTAGCAGAGGACTTTATAACAGCACGTCCCCAATGTCAGAAGGGATTTCATGGGCCGTTCTCCACCACCAGCCCTACGGTAAAACATTCTACTACTACCAATCATAGTGTAAATGAAAAACCTGTGCCTTGTCCTTACAACCCTGACATAATTTGTCAGGAATAGCAAAAAAAAGAACACATTGCTCGATTTGTCCCAAAAAGAAAACGGACTCTTCTCATTTGGCCTTAATGAATTGGGGACAGTATACTGTGACCATCAGCATAGCAGGGAAGGAAGTATCATCCCTAATTGATTCTGGGAGTAAACAAACCCTAGTACACACAGAAGTGATGAGGGGGATTCCTCAAAGTATAAATTTGGGATAGACAACAGTGACTTGTGTACTCGGGGACAACCATGTATATCCCTTGCAAGAAGCTACCATCATAGGTTATGGTTTGGAACAAAAGATGAGAGTGGGTGTGGTACCTCGACTGCCTGTACCTGTAATTCTGGGACATGATTTCTTTGGGTTCAATAAGTTGTTGTCTCATGCCTTCACCATTTGTGCAGTTTCAACACGGGCTCAGGCCCAACAAGAACAGTTAGATGTGGATCTTTTTCCCTTTGAAGAGACAGTGTTTGAACCCTCTGGTAAACCCAGAAAATCCAAGAAGCAAAAGAGACTGGAAAAATGGTCTTGGACTAAGACAAGGGACTCATGTACCGATTAACTGTTACATAATGATAAAGATATACAGTCATTTGCAACTGACCAAAAAGATGATGAAACACTAACACTAACACTAACACTCTTGTTTTCACAGGTTGTTCTGGAAGGGAAAGAAGGTACACCTCCTATGTATAGAATCCATCAGGAAAAGCTATACAGGGTGTGTGTAAATCCAAAAACAGGAGACCAAGTGGATCAATTAGTGGTCACACAGAAATATAGAGACCAGCTTATTTTTTTGGCCCATGATGTTCCTTGTGGGGGTCATGCAGGAAGGGATAGAAGTTTGCAGAGACTCTTGTACAGATACTTTTGGCCAGGAATTCATACACAAGTGGCTGAGTACTGTATGAGTTGCAATGAATGTCAAGTGGTAGCCCCAGTGAAAAAAAGGATAAAGTCCCCCTACAACCATTACCATTAGTTACAGCACCCTTTGAACATATAGCAATAGATATTATAGGACCCCTCCCCAAAAGTTCCAAAGGAAATTTATTTGCTCTTATCATTTGTGATTACACTACCAAATACCCAGAAGCTATTCCTTTATGTACTGTAACTGCTGATAAAATAGCAGAGCAATTGCTAAAAGTAATTGGGAGAGTGGCCATTCCAAAGAATATACTCACACAGGAACCAATTTTTGCTCTGCTTTGTTAAAACGTCTGTACCAGGCCCTGGGGGTGAAAGCTGTGTACACCTCACCTTATCATCCACAAACTGATGGCTTGGTTGAACGCTTTAATGAAACCTTGAAAAAGATGATTCAAAAGTTTGTAGAGGATAAAGGAAAACAATGGGATTTATATCTGCCATTGCTTCTTTTTGCCTATCGGGAGGTCCCTCAGGTGTCAACTATATTCTCACCATTTGAGTTACTTTATGGTAAAAATCCTAGAGGCCTCTTAGATGTGGTGAAAGAACAGTGGGAGGACACCACTGTATGGAAAAATCCAACTACCCTTGAATATGTCACTCAAATTTCGGGAAAGGGTAGCTCAGTATTCCCAGTTAGCTCATGAGCACAATCCAGCAAAACAAGTTTACCAAAAAGAAAAGTATGACACAGGGGTTGGTGACAAACAATTTAATGTTGGATACCGTGTGTTACTCTTATTACCATCTACTGACAATAAGCTGACCATGAAATGGCAAGGTCCGTACGTTATTCAAAAGTGAACTGGTCCTGTTACCTATCTGGTAGAAATACTTGACAGAAGAAATAAATTACAGATTTATCATGCTAATCTATTAAGGAAATGGAATGAACATCCCAGTAATGCTATGTATGTGTGTCCTACTACCTCTGATGATGAGTTAGATGTAGCATACACCTGCTTAGAAGGTGATCATGTACTTACTGAATTAGTGATAAATCCATTGTTAACAAAAGACCAAAAACAGGACCTACCTCAAGTGATGTCAGTTTCAATGTATATTTACAAATAAACCTGGTAAAACATCTGCTATAACTCATAAAATCCAGGTTCCCCAAACTGCTCCCATTAGGGTGAAGCCTTATCGAATCCCCGAGAAAGTAAAAACTGAAGTTATAAGGGAGATAGAAAAAATGAAAGAAATGGGAGTTATAGAAGAAGCAAATAGTGAATGGGGGTTCCCAATTGTTATAGTTCCCAAAAAAGAGGGAGGAGTACATATTTATTTAGACTTTCGCAAACTAAATGCCATCTACAAGTTTGACGGGTACCCTATGCCCAGAGTGGATGACATAAAAGACCAGCTTGGACCAGCCCAGTATGTCAGCACGCTCGATCTGACAAAAGGTTATTGGCAGATCCCACTAGAGGAAACAGTCAAAGAGAAAACTGCCTTTTGTACCCCACTAGGATCATTTCAGTTTACCATGATGCCTTTCGGACTTCATGGTGCCCCCGCAACATTTCAAAGACTAATGGACAAGTTGTTATGACCGCATTTGGGCTATAGTGTAGCCTATCTAGATTATGTTATTTTTTATAGCCCTTCTTGGACAGACCATATAACATATCTAACCCAGGTACTGGATACTATTTCACAAACTGGTCTTACTATCAATCCAGCAAAATGCTCTTTTGCTATGAAGGAAGCAAGATACTTAGGTTGTTTGATTGGGGATGGACAGGTAAAACCTGAGGTAGGAAAGTTAGATGCAGTAGCAAAGAGTCCCTGCCCTACCACTAAAAAACATATGCGTTCTTTTTTAGGACTTGTGGGGTATTACAGATGCTTTGTTCCCCAGTTTGCTACTCTAGCCAGTCCTTTGATTGAACTAACATAAAAGAATAAACCCACTAAAGTTATCTGGACCCCTGAATATGAAGAGTCTTTTCTTGCTATAAAAGCTGCACTGTGTTCATCTCCTGTATTAAAAAGTCCTAATTTTGACATACCATTTATTGTGCAGATGGATGCTTCCAATGTAGGTATAGGAGCAGTGTTATCCCAAATTCAGGATGGAGAGGAACACCCTGTACTTTTTATCAGCAGGAAACTTCATGCCAGAGAGACTAAATACTCAACAATAGAAAAAGAATGCTTGGCCTTGAAGTGGGCAATAAAGTGTCTATGATTTTACTTATGGGGACATCAGTTTGAAGTTTGGACTGACCACAACCCTTATGCTGGATACATAACATGAAAGACAATAACCCCAGAGTTATGCGCCGGTACCTAACATTACAACCATACAACTTCACTGTGAAACACAGAGCAGGGACAGCTAACAGTAATGCACATTATATGTCCCAATTTGGGGCAGACATAATGACAGGGACAAGAGTAGACCTCAGGGTATTTGTATGCTTATAAATTAGAGGGCATATGTTGTCTTCTCCAATGTCTAAATCATTTTTTTTTGTAAGGGACCCCGAGGTGGAGCTTTGGGAGTGGGTGGGCTGAAGCTCCATCTCTCTCCCCCTCTCATAAAGAGATCTACATATCCTGTTTCTGGTAGTAAGGATTCCTGATAGTTTATTTTAGAAAACCTGTGGTTTTCTCTTGAGTGGGGAGGACTGTAATAGGGTCTGTAAACCCCTCATTTAATGTTTCTATACTCCTGGATAGCGTTTAAATGCCTGGAGTAGTATTGAATTTATAGGCTGAAATTTCATTTGGTTACTGGGACTATAAATATCCTTCAAAATCTGTTGCAACAGTAACTCCTTTTCTCTCTGTCTGTACTTTCCCTATTACCTCCTTTATTCTTTGTTTCCCCTGCCATAGGGTGGCCTTCTATGTGTAGTCTTACTATTGCTAGCTTTTTCTTTCTTTTCCTTTGATATTTTAAGTCCCATGCCACTCAGAAACTCTGGTTGGTTCTCAGACAGGCTATTTTTAGTATTCTGCACGATCGTGCGCAAGTTCACACTGCACGACTGTGCGAATGTGTGACTGTGCAATTGTGCACAGATGCCAAAATCACATCAAAACACCACTTCTGGCCAAAATAATGAAAAACAAGCAGTTCTTGCTTTCCCTGGCTAGCGCTAGCATTTTTGGAAAAGAGAACACCCCTGGTTCATTTCTTTGAGGGCTAGAAGTAAAACTACTGCTGTTGTGAGCCCTATTCCAGAAATTCAATTTAAAGCAGTGTCCTGTTGTTTTCAATGTGTAGCCATTATGCCCAGCTGCTTAGATAAGCCTGCAAGTAGAAATATAAGCTAGTACAGCTTTCAAAACCTCATTATTTCAGCTTAGTTGCTGCAGCACTGAAATGCAGACTTGTACTGCTGAGTTGTTTGAGCAAATAATGTCTCTATTGGGTCTAAAGTTAAATAAATTAAACTTACTTTCAGTGGGCATGTGTGTAGCAGGCTTCCAGATCCTTCCCTCAGCATTCCATGTTTGTTATAGTACCGGCCGGCCCCCTCTTCCCCCTTTTTATAATGAATGCTGTTGGGAGGAGCCTGGGATACTCAGAAATCTTGTAAATAAAAAAAATAATGTTTTTTTCTGTTTGTTTTGAAATTGATTATGATTATACTATCTAAAGAATGTTTATTTTAGTTATGTAATTATATTTAAAACTGTAAAACAATATAAACTAGTTAATGTTCTGTTAGGGAGGAGTTACCTCTGTCATGTGACCCTCCTGCTGTATAAAAGAGAGGATTACAAGTGACTAGATCAGAGTGTGGCTGGAAGGAGTTCCTGCCAGATGCATAGCTGCCTTCTAGGTATGGTTCCTGTGGAGATGATAACTGCTGAAATTTTATAGTTTATGTATTTTTATTTATTTTCTGTTCTAAGTCCGTTTATGTTTGCCTGCTTAAAGGAATACATTTATTTTGGTTTCTTCACATCCTGACTGCTTTCTGGACTCTTTTGTTCCCACGTGCACAATCAGTTTCTGAAAGTGATATTCCGTCAAGATTATTGCAATTGAACTCTCATAAAACTTCTGTACCAGATAATATTCATCCCTACATATTGAAGAACCTAGCTGATGTACTAGCAGGAACCCTGACTAACATTATAAATGATTCATTAACCCTAGTATTGTGGTGCAGGCATGGAGAAATGATTTAATAACCCCTTTACACAAAAATGGGCCTCAAACCATTTGTTCAAATTTCAGACCCATTAGCCTAACTTCAAATTATTGAAGGTATTATTAAGGACCATATATGTAGTCATTTGAGGGCTGCAGGGATGACAAATCTTAATCAACATAGCTTTCAAGCTGATAGATACTGTTTGGCTAACTTGTTGCATTTTTTTGA
Organism: Neoceratodus forsteri; assembly: GCA_016271365.2. NCBI lineage: Eukaryota > Metazoa > Chordata > Ceratodontiformes > Ceratodontidae > Neoceratodus > Neoceratodus forsteri. The sequence goes on from CM028129.1 coordinate 9,472,445, forward strand.
TCATGTTAACAATGCCCTCGATGTAGGTCTATCAGTTGATATTCATTGCGTTGATTTTTCTAAAGTGTTCGATACCCTTCCCCACAATCTCCTGACAAAACGGCTTACTGAGACTGGGCTTGACATTACACTAGTTAAATGGATCAATGCTTGGTTGCATAACAGGCAACAAAAGGCAGTAATAGCAGGCCAATCCTCTTCCTAGGTACCAATGACAAGTGGAGTGCCACAAGGATCGGTATTGGGTCCTGTTCTGTTCAGCCTTTTTACTGCTCCTTTGCAAACATCAAATGCCTTCCGGATTTCAAAGTTCACAGACTATGCAAAAATACAGAGTATTATAAATAATGTTACTGAAGTATTTAAGATGCAGGCTGAAATAAATAATTTATGTGAAATGCTCTCACCTTAAATTTAGAGAAATGCAGGATCATGCATCTTGGTGAGAATAATATTGAAGCCTGCTACTTTATAAACAACTATCAGATCCCAGCATCTACAGACAAGTTAATTTGACCTCAGTGGTAGGGAAAATGATGGAATCACTTCTGAAGGAAAGAATTTTTGAGTACCTAGAGGCCAGTGGGACACAGGGGTTGTCTACAGGCCCCCAGACCAGAGGGAGGACATAGACACATTACTGTTAGAAGATATACAAAACATGACAGCTAAAGGGGAGGTTCTGATAATGGGAGACTTCAACATGCCAGATACAGATTGGTCAATACCAGCAGGAACATCTGCCAGAACTAGACTCATAGTGGATTCCCTGCAGGGGGAGGGCCTCAAACAACTGGTACAGCAACCCACAAGAGACAGGACTATCCTAGATCTAGTACTGACTAACAAAGAAGGGATCACAGATCTCCAGGTAGAAGGTCACCTGGGGCCAGTGACCATCACATGGTATGGTTCAATTTGGCTACTACATCTAAATCATCCCATTCCAAGGCAAAAGTATGGGACTTCAGAGGAGCTGACTTTGATAAGATGGCCAACAGAGTTAAGCTAGCCCTGGCAAAAAAGAAACACAGGTGAGGGGTACAGGCAAAGTGGGCAAGCATTAAGGATGCAATACTGAAGCAACATCCCATTGTGTTAGACAGAAAAGGAAGGAAAGAAGAAGGAAACCACTTGGTTCTCAAATACAGTAGCAGAAAGATCAGAGCCAAAAGGCTGGCCTTCAGGAAATATAAGGGAACACAGCGGGATGAAGATAGGGAGGCATACCAAACTGCCCTAAGGGAAGCAGGTAAGGCAGTAAGGCAGGCAAAGTCCCAAACTGAGGAAACACTAGTACGAACAGTAAAAGAAGGTGACAAGACTTTCTATAGATACATTAGTGAAAGGAGAAAGTCCAGAGGGGGTATTGCTAATCTTAATGCAGAAAAGGGAGCATGTGAGGAGGAGGACCCTGTAAAGGCATCTATCCTAAATAGATACTTTTGCTCAGTATTTACTGAAGAGAAGGTAGGGAAGGGCCCACAGCTCAGCATCATGGACACGGGGGAGGGAGGAGAGCACTACTCCCTTCACAAAAGAAAGGGTCCTACAAGAGCTTGCTAAGCTCAGAGTGGATAAGGCAATGGGACCTGATGGCATACATCCCAGGGTACTTAAGGAGCTAAAGGAGGAACTAGCAGAGCCATTAGCAGAATTGTTTAGTGAGTCTCTGAGCACAGGAGAGGTCCCAGAAGACTGGAGAAGGGCTCATGTGATCCCGCTCCACAAGAGTGGTAGCAGGGAGGAGGCGGGGAACTACAGACCAGTCTTACCTCAGTAGTGGGCAAGATTATGGAGGCACTCCTTAAGGAAAGGATAGTGCAACACCTGGAATCCATAGGGGCACAGGATCCAAGACAGCATGGGTTTACAAAAGGAAGGTCCTGTCAAACTAATCTCATAGATTTCTTTGACTGGGTAACCAGAGTGGTGGACCAAGGGGGAGCAGTTGATGTCACCTACCTTGACTTCAGCAAAGCTTTTGACACTAGTCCTCATAGAAGATTGATTAATAAGCTGGGTAGGCTCGGGGTGGGTCAGAAGTTGGTCAACTGGGTGGCAAACTGGCTGACTGGCAGAAAACAGAGAGTGGTGGTAAATGGTATACAGTCAGAAGAGATGCAAGTCACAAGTGGGGTACCTCAGGGATCAGTCCTGGGGCCAGTCCTATTCAACATCTTCATTAGTGACCTTGCAGATGGACTAGAGGGTAAGGCTTGTCTGTTTGCAGATGACACCAAGATCTGCAACAGAGTAGATGAGTCAGATGGGGTGGGCAGAATGAGAAGAGATCTGGATAAACTAGCAGAATGGTCAGAAGAGTGGCAACTGGGATTTAATGCAAAGAAGTGCAAAATCATGCACATAGGGAAGAAACCCTGAAGCCACTTATAGGCTGGGAGGAGTTGCTAGCAGTCACAAAGGAAGAAAGAGACTTGGGCATCATCATCACTGATGACCTAAAATCATCCAAGCAGACCTCTAAAGCAGTAGGTAAGGCTAGGGGGTGTTAGGGTATATTAGTAGGGTATCACAAGTCGTAAGAGGGAGGTAATAATCCCTCTGTACAAGACATTGGTTAGGCCCCATCTGGAGTACTGCGTGCAGTACCGAGGCCACACCTTCACAAGGACATTAACCAAATTGAGGCAGTCCAGAGAAGGGCAGCCAAATGGTGCAGGGACTGCATCAGATAACATATGAGGACAGATTAACGGAGCTCAATATGTATACCCTTGAGCAAAGGAGGGAGAGGTGATATGATCGAGGCATTCAAACACCTTAAGGGCATAAACAAGGTGAAAGAGTCTAACATGTTTAAATATAAGAAAAATAGCAGGACAAGAGTACACAGCATGAGATTAGAGGAGGCCGATTAAGGGGAATGTGAGGAAATTCTTTTTCACAGAAAGGGTGGTGGATGCATGGAATGGCTTACCACAAGAAGTGGTGGCTATGAATACAGTGCAGGGCTTCAAACAGGCATGGGATAGGCATAAGGGAGCAATACAAATGACTATGAATAGATAGGTCACTGACAGAGCAAAGGCCGATGGCACATTTATAAGGTAGGAAAAGAAATGGGCAGACTGGATGGGCCTTGCGGTCCTTATCTGCCGTCAACTTCTATGTTTCTATGTTTCTATGTTAGGACCCAAGGCAGCATGGTTTCACAGCAGGAAGGTCATGTCAGATGAACCTAATAGATTTCTTTGACTGGGTGACCAAAGTAGTAGACCAGGGAGGGGCTGTCGATATGGCCTACGTAGATTTTAGCAAGGCATTTGACACAGTCTCACACAAAAGATTAATATACAAGTTAGCAAGCCTTGGAGTGGGTCACAAGGTGGTAGCCTGGATAAAAAAATGGCTGGAGAACAGGACACAGAGGGTAATAGTAAATGGAGTCCACAATGAGGAAAGGAGGTTAACTAGTGGGGTACCACAGGGTTCGGTACTGAGACAGGTCCTCTTTAATGTCTTTATAAGTGATATTGGAAAGCACCTGGAAGGAAAAGTATGTCTCTTTGCAGACGACACAAATATCTGCAACAGGGTTGATACACAAGAAGGGGTGGAAAGGATGAAAAGGGACTTGGCAAGGTTGGAGGAATGGTCAAATATATGGTAGCTCAGATTCAATGCTAAGAAGTGCAAGGTGATGCATCTGGGAAACAAAAACCCAGGGGAAGAGTACACAATGAGAGGGTGAGATAATAACAGCAACAAAAATTGAAAGAGACCTAGGAGTAATTATATCAGATGACTTAAGGGTGGGCAAGCAATGTGAGAAGGCAGTAAGGAGGTCTGGGAGGATACTGGGATGCATAGGGAGAGGTATCAACAGTAGAAAACAGGAAGTTTTTATCCCTCTGTACAGACAGTGGGTGAGACCCCATCTGGAGTACTTTGTGCAATTCTGGAGACCCCATCTCCACAAAGACATAGACAGAGTGGAGGCTGTTCAGAGGAGAACAACCAAAATGGTGCAGGGTCTGCACCAGAAGACATATGAGGAGAGACTAAAGCAGCTTAATATGTATACCCTTGAGGAAAGGGGGGACATGATAGAAAATTTCAAGTATCTCAAGGGAATCAACAAAGTCCAAGAAGGTAGCATCTTTCAGAAAAAGAGATGTGCAAGAACAAGGGGGCACAATTTGAAGATAGAAGGGGGACGGGTCAGAGGTAATGTGAGGAAGTATTTTCTCACAGAGAGGGTTGTGGATGCATGGAACAGCCTTCCTGAGGAGGTTGTGGAGTCAGGAACAGTGGGAGAATTCAAGAATGCATGGGACAGTCCATAAGGCAATTCTAGTGGGGGGGGGAAGATACATAGATACATAAATACATAGACAGTGTCGGCAGATAAGGGCCTATGGCCCACCCAGTCTGCCCATTTAAGTTTTTAAGTTCAGTTTATGTTTTCCAGGAAGTCTGTTGCTCCTTACCCCTGATCTCCAGAATTCCTTTATGTCTATCCCATGCATTCTTAAATCCCGTGATTGTTTCAGCCCCCACCACTTCCTCTGGCAGGGTGTTCCACTTGTCCACCACCTGTTCTGTGAAGAAATTCTTCCTCACATTTCCTCTGAATTCCTCCCTTCAACTTCATCCCATGCCCTCTAGTTCTGGAACATCTTTTTCGCTTAAAAATAGTGCATTCCTGCACCCTGTTCCTCCCTGTAAGATACTTGTATGTCTCTATCATATCCCCTCTCTCCCTCAAAGAAGAAAAGAGGAAGTGAGCTGTTGATTAACTAGAATCTGCAGCTTATCCATCAGGTAGGGAAATGGGCAGACAAGGTGGGCCAAGCATTCCTTATCTGCCATCTAATTCTATGTTTCTATGTTTCTAGATTACCCCTTATAATGGACAAAACCTGCTTGCACAAATGTGTCCGTTATAAGAGGGTTCCACTGTAATAACTTTGGAAAAAAGCTTTTAGTTGGATGTTAGGTTTAGGGCCTTTAGTACAGGCAGGGCTGGGTTAAATAAGGTAGCTTTAGGAGTAAGATTTTTTGCTTTTCAGTGACAGCTATTGCCAGCCACCATCACTACCCTTACCTGGTGTTGGGGCCGCTGAGCCTAAGGGCCTCTAGTGATTCATTGACATCTGGTTTCGCCCACAATGACTACTTTCCCGATGACCACCAGAGAACTTCATCGGTAACCTGATTTGGGTTGCTGGCTGCCTTTTTGTCATCAACGAGTGGGGTCGATGCTTTGTGGCCAAACTGTGCTGGACTTGCTCCTCAGATGGACTGTTTTCTGGGTCGGATATGGATGCCAGGAATGTGAAGACCATAGTGCACCTCCCGGGTTTTACAGGAAGACTGTAGTTGGAGGAACCTTTGCCCATCTGACCACAGTGAATTCCGATCTGCTTTCTGTTGGAGCTTTCAGGGGTCTACCTCAGATCCATGGGGACTCTTTTTATCAACCTGGGGAACCTGCCTTCTATCAATGGAGGGGCTGTCCTGCCCTGTGGAGGAGGAAGAAATGTCAATATGTACAGCCGTGCTGGTGAGAGAGGCACTGGTTCTGTACTACTGAGTGGGTGAGCTGGTCGTTTTTTCTTTCTCTGCTGATAACCTTCATTCGTGTGAGCCACCATTGCTGGAGCCTGTAAGAGAGGCCCTGAGTTTGACTGGGGTGCCTCCTCTCATCTGTTCTCCCATCAGTGGGACTTGGTTCCCATAATAACTGTCCAGCTGAAACCAGGGTCGGTGAGAGGGCACATGGTTTCTTGGATCTGGGCCTGGAACTTTAAACTCTTTTTTCATTCAGTTACTGTTTTTGCATGTTTCTCTGCTTTGTTTTGGACATGTCCTCCTGGGCTCTGCCTTGCTGATTGTGGTTTTTGAAATGGCTCTCTATATTAAGCAAAAGTCTGCTTTACTTGTGTGAGGTGGTTTGGGGGAGTTGTGGTTTTTGATTTTTAGCTATTGTCTGTGTCATGTGTGAATGGTCTAGGCTATTATTGTATTAGTGTATGGTTGTGTGCACGTGTGGGGTTACATAGTTAGAAAGCCATGTACGTGGGACATTATAGTCAGGCAGTATGTGTCTGGTAAAATGTGAGGGTCTGGGGTGGACTAGGATTGTGTATGAGGCATCCCAGCTGCTTGATCTATGGCCTTTCTCCAACCTCCTAGTTTCTGCCACCACAGCTCATTGCTGTTGGGAGGTTGGGATTAGGAGAAGCCGCATTAATTGACTGTGGCGGGGCACCTCGGGCACATTGGTTGGGGGTAGGATAGAGGTAGTCAGGTGAAGAAGGAGCCCTGGGGTTCCACGGGTCCAAGGAAGAGGTCAGACGTGTTTGGTACCTATCCCTAGGGGTTCCACCAGACCACGTAGGCAGGTAACCAGAGGGGCAGCATCTTCCACCAGTCCCCTGACGGCAGTGTTTTGCAATGCCAGATTGATCAGAAACAGGACCGCTGGATTTGGTTTCTTTGGTCAGTCTGGCTTGCATCATGGATACCTGGGTGGGTGACGATGCTAGCCCGGTCTTAGAGGCCACCGTCCCACTCCCAGGTACTCTGTAGTGCACTGCCCCAGAGTGGAATGCAGGGGCAGCTGGGTGGATATCTGTTTTTGATCCGAGCTGGATTTCACCATGCATTCAATGAGAATACCAGATTCCATCAAATGTGTGGCTGTTCATGGGGGTCTGGGTGCAGGCTGAAGGATTCTCTTGGTTTACTACCCCCTAGAGTGGTGCATGAATCCCTATAGGAGATAGCCGACTTTGTTGTTGGCAAAACATTGGAGGCCCCCAGATATTTAGTTCTGGGGGACTTTAATGTTTGGACAGACAACGAGTCCTGTAGGCTTGGTTATAACCTCCTCCAGATGATGACATCTCTGGGCCTGTCACAAGAAATTTCTTCCTGGACCCACCAGAGTGGCCACATGTTGAACCTGCTCTTCTCGCTGGGGCTTGAGGTAAACAATCTTAAGACTGATCGGGTCATTTGGTCCGATCGTTTGGTCCGATCATTGCACAGTGGAGTTCTTGTTCAGGACCCCACCGAGAGCCCTCCCCCTGCAAAGATGGTAAGCTACTGCCCTTTGACAGGTTTGACCCCCGAGGGTTTTCTGGCGGCAGCCAATCTATCTAGTGTGGAAAATGCATGCGAAGTGGGTACGTGCATAGCAGTTGCCGCCTACAACAAGGCGATATCTGATGCACTTGACTCCCTTGCACTGGTCCATGTATGACCCAAATCCTCTCATTTGAGGTCCCCATGGTTTAATGGGGAGCTCAAGGTGATGTAGATTATGGGACAGAGGTTAGAGTGCTGCTGGCAGAAGACTGGGCTGGAGGTGGACAAACTGGCCCTGCGTGCTCAATACGGTGAGTACCAGGGGGCAACCAACTTTAAGAAGGCAAAGTTCCTGTTCAGGAAGATTGCTGCCAGGAAGAATCAACCAACTGTGCTTTTTCAGACTGTCAACAGGCTTTTACACTCTGTCTGTATACAGCCAAAAAAGACTTTCTGACACTTTATGTGTAGAGTTTGCTCGATTCTACTTGGACACAGTGTCCACCATCCAGCAGGGAATTCCGCCAGTAAACCAAACTGTAGCTGACAGTAGTCACCTTGAGTGCCCTTAGAGCACTCTGGTTGGGGTGAGTTTAGACCGGTGGAGATAGCTGAGGTCACTGGGTTTACGTCCATGCTGAAGCACACTTATTGTGAACTGGACCCAGTGCCAACACAGTTGGTGTCAGTTCCATAGGCCTGGTGTTTGCCTTGATTGTCCAGTGCTCTCTGTCACAGGGGGTCTTCCCAGATGCCTTGAAGGAGGCACTGGTGAGACCCTTCTGAAGAAACCATCTTAAGACCCTGACGTCAAGGCAAATTACTGTCCCATCTCCAACCTTCGTTTTTTAGGTAAGGTTGTTGAGAAGGTTGTGGTGCTTCAGCTTGAGGAGCACTTCATGGCTTATGATCTATATGAGCCTCTCCAGTCTGGCTTTTGTGTGAGGCATTGCACAGAAACTGCATTAGTTCAGGTGCACAATGATCTCCTCAGGGTGAGGAATAGAGGGGAAGGGACAATTCTCCTTCTCGATCTCTCCTCAGCCTTTGACACAGTGGATCATTGTATCCACCTGAGGGAATTTTGTTGACTCTCCAACACTGCCACCTGCTGGTTTTAGTCCTATCTCATGAACAGGAGGCAAAGGGTAGTGATGGGGAATTTATCCTCATCCACAAGCATTCTATGCTGTGGAACACCTCAGGGTTCAGTCTTGTCACCGATGTTGTTCACCATGTATTTGCTGCCCCTGGGAGAGCTCATTAAGAAGTACAGTCTGGGTTTTCATTACTATGCAGATGATACTAGGCTGTACCTTTCCTTTGCCCCTTGGACATCCAATGCAGTGGACATGCTAAATAGTTGCCTTGCTGAGATCAGTGACTATATGGCCTCCAGATGGCTGCAACTGAACCCGATAAGACAGAAGTACTGGTAGTGGAGTCGAATAGAAGGCATGATAGCATGGCCTCTGGTGCAGAGACGGGACTTTTTCTGGGTTCCTTGCCATTGAAGGCCTCCTATAGGGTGTGCAGTCTTGGTGTTATCCTGCACAGTGTATGGACACTTGAATCCCAGGTGTCGTCCATTGTCTGTACTAGTTTCTATCATCTGAGGAATATCACCAGGATCAAACCTCTGGTTCAGCCCCTGGACCTCCCTAACTTGATGCATGCCTTTGTAACATCGAGGCTTGACTACTGTAAAGTGCTCTACCATGGGATATCGGGAGGTACCCTCCACCGACTGCAGCTGGTGCAGAATGCAGCCACCAGGTTGCTCATGGGGCAGTCTAAGTACTGCCACATCACCCCAGTACTGCGTGAACTGCCACGGCTGCCAGTCAGGTTGAGGGTCCTCTTTAAGGTGGGCTTACTCACCTTTAAGGCTCTACACATCCTGGGCCCTGGTTAACTGGTGGACCTTCTTACACCTGTTGCCTCAGTCTGCTCCCTCCATTCCTCCTTTAGGAGCCTTCTTGTTATTCCCAGAAAGAGGCTAAAAATAGACAGTGACAGAGCTTTTAGTGTCGCCATCCCCATTCTGTGGAATTTGTTACTGCCAGCTGTAAGGGAGGCCCATTCAGTAGAGGTGTTCAAGACCCACCTCAAGGCCTTCTTATTCAATTAAGCTTTCCCTGACCCAGTCTTTTAAATACTGCTTTGGCACTGCCACACTATGAAACAGCTTCTGTCCTAAGATTCTTATTTATTTATTTATTGCATTTTCTATTTTAATATAGCTGTATATTTAATACTGTTTTATCTGTTGGTGTGTTTTTTTCTTGTGTATAGCTCCCAGAGCTCCAGGAATTGTGTGTCTTTAAATAAAATTTACCTTTTCTACTTCCTAGAGGAGAGGAGGGAGAGGGGGATATGATTGAAACATTTAAGTACCTCACAGTGAGAAATAAGATACAGGAGAATACACTTTCTGAGAGAAAAAGCTGCTCAAGGACGAGGGGCCACAATTTGAAATTGGCAGGAAGGAGGGGCAGGGGAAATGTGAGAAAGTACTTCTTTACAGAGAGGGTGATGGACAAGTGGAACAGCTACCAACAGAGGTGGTGAGGGCAGAAACAATAAATGGATTTAAAAATGCTTGGGAAAGACATAGAGGACTACTGGTAAATGGAGGAGGGGGACAACCTAATACTGGCAAAGCATAAAAGAGCACATTTATTGCAGGTATTGGGGCAGACTAGGTGGGCTGAAGGCTCTTATCTGCTGACAAATTTCTATGTTTCTATGTTCTTATGATGCAGAACCTGGCAATGTTTGTATATTTTCACACCAAATTTTCAACATGACATTTTAGGAACCCCACCAGATGGGCAATGTCAGTGGAATTTCGCAAACCATCCCAAAAGGCAATTTCATGGTTGCTTGGTGAAATCACCCTTCTAGCATGATTTGAAGATTTTCACTGCTTTCATTCATGAAGTGGGGTCATAAGAAGGTGACGTTTAAAATTTGGGGCCAGAATATGTAAAAATGCCAAAGTTGTGTGTGTCTGTTTAAATTTTACTATGCTCACTCAGAAGTCTGGTAATTTTAAATATTTTGACCACAAATTTTCAGTATAGCCATATTTTTAGACCACCACTACAATTGTAAGTGCAATGCCCAGAGGGACCTGTGCCTCCACAGCATCATACATACTATATACCCCTCTAAGGAGGAATGGGACTGCAGGGCAGTAGTATAAGTTCATATATCTCGTCAAATGTTAAATTTCAGCCAATCAGCGCGTGCCACATCATTTGACAGGTGGGCGTGGCCTAAAACGGACCAATTAGAATCGCCCCTTGTTAAACCAGAAGTCCCTCCCTAAAATGCGCTAGCCCCGTCCACTTCTGGCGGAAATGACATGCATTCGAACCCGTGTCCCGCCCCTTGCACAGGAAATGACATGTGTTCGAACCCGTGTCCCACCCTTGCGCAGGAAATGACCTAAATCCACCATTTTGTAAGCGTCTTACGCCCCTCATTCTCGTACACTCCTCGATCCCCTGCCAGACCATCCTGGCTGGAACCCGAGTCCCACCATGCTAGCTTGAACTCCTGCATCCCCTCCTTTCACCTGCACCCCCACCAGCCTGGCTCGAACCCCTGTCCCCCGGCCCATCCTTCTCGTACACTCCTCGATTCCCTGCCAGACCATCCTGGCTGGAACCCGAGCCCCACCATGCTAGCTTGAACTCCTGCATCCCTCCTTTTCTCCTGCACCCCCGCCAGCCTGACTGAACCCTTGTCCCTTCTCCTGCACCCCCACCATCCTGGCTCGATCCTCTGCCTCCCCTTTCTCCTGAACCCCACCATCCTGGCTCGAACCCCTGTCCCTCTTCACCACCATGCTCCTCCCACCCCAAAAATCAGTGTGTTTATGTAGTGGTATGTGCCCCCTGTAGGCCTGGTGTATAACTGCAGGGACATGTGTGTGTTTTTGATTAGGATATTTTCAGAAAGAAGTATCTAGGAGGGACCTGATCGTGCAGAGGTTTCTGAATCTGTGTGGAGACCCCACCCCGAGGAAATTCATCTGCCTGTGAGTACCCTTTTTCTGTTTTGTAACAGTATACAAAATTATTTAACATGCATCTGTAGGACTGTGTCAAACTTGCATCAAAGGATAGCTTTATGTATACGCATGTAACATTTATAAGCTAAAACGGGGGGACCTCTGTGTAAATAAGATGGTTCAGCAGTTTTCTCTGGATAGCATTGCAACAATCACAAAAAACTAATTATTTATACTTTTGTCATGAATTAGAAAGAATAAAAATATATCAGAAAAAAGGGATACACATACCTATAGTTAACCCCCCTCAGCTCTGTGTAGTATCAAGGAGAAGGCTGAAATGAAATGTGTGTGCGTGATATTTACAATGTTTTGAAAAAATGATATATTACAATGAAAATACAGAATGTAAAATGATAATGTTTCTCTTTCAAAAATAATTTTAAAGCACACAGTCTTAAAATGTATCTACAGCTTTGCTTAGAGTTGTTGCAAAAAAATACACACTTTGTGTGTGTGTGTGTGTGTGTGTGTGTGTCCCTCATTAGACACGTAGAAAAAGCAATGTCTTTTATGTATGTTTAAAATATAGATGGTGGGGGTTTTTGGAGCCTGGTGGCTGTGTGTGTGTGTGTGTGTGTGTATGTGTGGCCGCCCCTCATTAGGCACGTAGGAAAAGCAATGCCTTTTATTGATGTTTAAAATATAGCTGGACTTTTTGGAGCTCACGGTCCTGTTGGCTGTGTGGTAGGGGTCTTTGTCTGTTAAGACGTGACAAAACATCTGTTGTTCATTTACACAGCCATGGCTACAAAGGCCTATTGATTCTCTTTGGAAACATGTGTGTCTCAAGATTTTTGGATTTCAGGGTCTATAAAAAGTAGCTTTATGCTTTTTGTTGCAAAATAAATGTCTATAGTTACATTATCAAAAATTAAAAAGTCATGTAGTACTAAATAGAAAATAAATGATATGTTACAAAGAAAGATAGAATGTAAAATGATAATGTTTCTCTTTCAAAATAATTTTAAAACACACAGTCTTAAAATGTATCTACAGCTTTGCTTAGAGTTGTTGCAAAAAATACACACTTTGTGTGTGTGTGTGTGTGTGTGTGTGTGTCCCTCATTAGACACGTAGAAAAAGCAATGTCTTTTATGTATGTTTAAAATATAGATGGTGGGGGTTTTTGGAGCCTGGTGGCTGTGTGTGTGTGTGTATGTGTGGCGTCCCTCATTAGGCACATAGGAAAAGCAATGCCTTTTATGGATGTTTAAAATATAGCTGGACTTTTGGAGCTCACGGTCCTGTTGGCTGTGTGGTAGGGTCTTTGTCTGTTAAGACGTGACAAAACATCTGTTGTTCATTTACACAGCCATGGCTACAAAGCCTATTGATTCTCTTTGGAAACATGTGTGTCTCAAGATTTTTGGATTCAAGGGTCTGTAAAAAGTAGCTTTATGCTTTTGTTGCAAAATAAATGTCTATAGTTACATTATCAAAAAATTAAAAGTCATGTAGTACTAAATAGAAAATAAATGATATGTTACAAAGAAAAGATAGAATGTAAAATGATAATGTTTCTCTTTCAGAATAATTTCAAAGCACACAGTCTTCTTAAAATGTATCTACAGTTTTGCTTAGAGTCGGTGCAAAAGAATACACACTTTGTGTGTGTGTGCTATATTTTACCAAATTACTAATTTAAGGAGCAGCTGTTTAAAAAGACAAAATTTCTGTTTTGACTTTTCAAAGCATAACAGGCTTGCTCCACTGCCTCTCTGTGTTTTAAGATTGATAAAAAGCATCTATTTTTAATTAGACTGTGACCAGCCTATTAGCAGAAAGGAATTTCTTAATGTCTTCCAGCTGTCAAGAAGTGAAACAAAAGCCACATTGACTAGCATAGGTTCTTATATATCCCCTTGGAGAATTGGGGGGTTGTTGGTCTGATGGACAGTGCCAGATGTTTTTCACTACTTGCCACGTACTTGGGGTGGGGAGGGGGTCTGAGTCATTTTTATATAAGCATTTCAAGATACTGGAAGCTCAAGTAGCAGTTGTTGTAGTCTCGCTCTGTCCTTTTGTCTTGAGCTAAAAAATTAAAAATATTCAACAATTAGCCATGGAACCGTGGACTCCTGATGAAGAGCTTATCCAAACATTTAATCATTTGGCTAATACACAGTTGAACATTACAGAAGGTGTGTATTTTTATCTAGAAATAGTAGATGCTGCAGGTTTTAGAGTTTAAATGTTGTCTTATAAAAGGTTTAAAATACCGAAGTAGTGACAGGGGGCTTATTTTCTGTTTTTTAAATAGATCCACAGAGAAACCCTGGAGGGGTGAGGCTGGCTAATCCCCAGATTACTGCTACAGAAGGTGTGTATTTTTATCTAGAAATAGTAGATGCTGCAGGTTTTAGAGTTTAAATGTTGTCTTATAAAAGTTTTAAAATACTGAAGTAGTGACAGGGGTTTATTTTCTGTTTTTAAACAGCCTCACAGACAAACCCTACAGGTGTGAGAGGGAAAAAGAGATCATTACATGAATGTGATGTTTTTCAAAGGCATGGCAGAATTTCAACTGGTGTCAGTGACCAGAATACATATAGCATAACTGAACAAGATATACAGCCATCTACGAGCAGTGGTTCAAGAGTCTCTGCAGCTGTAAATGAACCAAATATGCCAATAAACATTGTACAGCCATCTAGGAGCAGCGGCTCAAGAGTTTCTGCCCAAAGGTTTCAAGAAAGTGACATTGACATGATCAATATTGGGAAAGCCTATATTTTTAAAACAATTGATTGTTTGTTTAATGCCTTGGTAATTGAGGGCAGATTATCTAGTGATGATTACAATCATCAGCTGCTTAAATCTGAGCTTTTTAAAAGTTCAGCTACTGTACTGAACAGTGTGCTTGGTTTAGTCCATATTTCAAAATTCTCAATCAGGGAAATGAAGATGATGCTTAGTGCCGCCCACATGTATGAAAAGTACAGGGGCTTGGAGGAAAAAGTTGCCAAAAACAAAGAACAAAATACAAAGTGAAAGCACAGAAGCTCTCATAAACTGAGTACAAAGGGTTGCATCACTAGCAAAATGAAAAAAAATAACAAATGGGGTCAAAAAAGAAAAATCTGGGTAAAAAATAAAACAATACGAGAAAAGTTGATCAGAAAAGTAAAACATGCCAGGAAAATATTACAGCATAGGTTGTTACAGAATGCTACAAATGGTCTGCAGTCTGAATTAGAAAACCATGATGATGATGATGATGATCAGGCTAACAGGGCGCCCCCTACAGTGTATTTAGAAGCTGTACAGGAATATGAACGCAGTTTAAAAAAATTTAATGCTACAGAATTTCATCAAAGATATAAGTTTATAAATCTAGATAAATAAAATCTTTACAGAGGCTATTGCTGCAATGCACCAGGCTATAGAAAGTTTGTTAGACAGCGTGAAGAGAAAAACACAATATGGGATTTTATACAGGTAAGATTAAATGCTGCTTCTTTGAATCACCCTTCTTCTCAAGAAAGACAAGTCCAAATGAACTAAATGCTGCAACCTTCTTAGATCAGATAGCTGATATGCTACAGAGCAATACTGAAGTAATTGCTGATTCCTCTATACATCTTGTGATAACGACCATCAGAAACCACCTGGGATCGGGGGGGGGGAGATGGACACTGAGCTCCATCTTGTATAGCAGGATTTTACAAAAAAAGAGACGATACCTGATTGATTTAAATAACAGAGACAATAGTTTGTGTTTCGGTGGCTCCATTCTCGCACTCTTAAATCCACATATGAGTGACAGTCAGTTGTTGAACAAGGCTAAAATATTGTATGCTGAGCTAGGTTTGTCAGACCAAAGACCTGTCACTTTTAGTGATGTGTCACAGTTTGAACGCTTTTAGGAGTCAAAATTAAGATTTTATATCATAATGAAGGAAACTGGCAAACATTTTCAACAGGTCCAGAAAGATTTCTAAAACACTGTTTGTATTATTACATGAAAAACATTTTATGGCATCACTAATGTAAAAAAAAAATTCATAAGGCATACGGTACCTCTAGAATATTGTGATGTAGCCTACAAGCCATAAGGGAAATCATATATGTGCACAACAGTGAAAGTTTGTTTCACCATGTTGTCTCGAAAAGGAAATTGGCACAGTATCTTGTCACAAATGTAAGAAGATTTGTAGGTCTTCAGCGTGCCTAGAAAGACATTTAGCTAGAGCTGATGGTGATACAGGGTCTTGTAAATCCATGAAACTGTGTGAACAATGTTTTGTTTTTACAAGGGATCTCATACATGTAAATTGATTCAGTGTAAGATGTGGTTCTTTCATGACAGCAGACAAGCATCTGTGTTACATGTCACCACTCACAGATGTAAAAAGCACTGAGAAATATATAGTGTTTGATTTTGAAGCCACACAAGAAACGGGGGTACACATACCAAATTTTGTGTATGCTAAGCAGTTAGATGGGAAGAGGTCCTGGGAATTCGAAGGTGAAGATTGCATAAAAGATTTTGTAGGACATTTTATTGATGCCCCATTTAGACACTACACATTTATAGCACACAATGCCAAAGGCTATGACAGTTACTTTATCATTAGCCAGCTAGTCAAGGAAAGAATTGATATTAAATTGCTCACACAAGGAGAAAAAGTACTCTGTGTCACAGTGACATCCCTACACGTCAGATTTATTGACAGCCATTGTTTTTTCCTTTTAAACTAGCAAAATCCTGCAGCCCTTGGATTTGAGAATGAGATTGCTAAAGGCTACTTCCCTCATTTTTTAACACCAAGGCTAATGAAAATTATGTAGGCCCCTGCCCGATGCTCAATTTTATGGTTCTGAATATATGTTGCCTGCAGAAAAGCAAGAGTTTTGCAATGGTACCTAGCTAACAGACATAGAAATTTAATCTGAAAAGAGAGATCGCTACTATTGTCAGTTAGATGTTGAAATTCTTCAAAACCTGTGTCAGATTTAGAAATGAAGTACTGGAGATGACTAGGAAAAGTATTTTAAAACAGTCAGAGCGGTGATACAGTGGAGTATGAAACAGTATCCTTAGACCCTTCAGTACGTCACCATAGCCTCAATTTCTATAGCGATGTACAGGTTTCTGTTTTGAAAAGAATGCACTGTTGCTGTTCTCCCCAGACAACTACCACAGACAATTGAAGAGGTACTCCACACTGCTATTCAGTGGCTTATGTACATATCTGAGAAAGAAAACATTTCTATTCAGCATACGTTAAGAGTGGTGAATTTAAGGTGGGTCCATACTTTTGGATGGCTATTCAGTCATAAATGGAATACCCACAGCATTTGAATTTAATGGTTGTTTTTTTCATGGCTGCAACATCTGTTACTGTGAGAAAGATAGAAATCACATGACAGGGACTAGTTTTGGACAGTTATTCAATAGGACCACGCATAAATTTCATTTTCTAAAAGACAGGGTTTTGCAGTTAGAGTATTGTGGGAACATGAATGGAAAGCAATGCTGACCCGCGGATCTGGGTTTGAATAATTTTTGAGGACAGGCAGCTACCACAGCCACTCAGAACCTAGGTAGTCACTGTTTGGGAGAACAAATGCCATTTGTCTGTACTATAAGACACAGCCTGATGAGAAAATACACTATTATGATTTTACCAGCCTCTACCCTTTTGTTAACAAAACCAAACAGTATCCAGTCGGTCATCCTGACATCATTTATGACAATTTTGATGACCTCCTCAGTACTTTGGTTTAGCAAAGTAAAAGTCTTACCTGGAGAGGTCTTTTCTAACAGTGCTGCCATCCAGGATTGGTAAAAAAGCTTGTGTTTACATTATGTCGGTAGCATCTTAAAAATAGACTTCAAACAACATCATACACATGATGATGAGCAACAGTCACTTACAGGTACCTACTGTACCATAGAACTAAACCTGGCACTGGAAAAAGGCTACAAAATTATTAACATTTATGAAGTTTGGCATTTTAAAGGGTCATGCAGAGCTTTTACAGATTACATCAAGCTGCATCTAAAAAGGCAAGCAAGAGGCATCTGGTTTCCTTCATGGGTCAAAACTGAAGAGGATAAAGTCAGGTACATACAACAGTATTTTGAAAGGAAAATGTACATTTACCCTGCAGCCATAACTGTTAACCCTGCAGAAGACAGATATCTAAAACTGTTTTAAATTCTCTTTGGGGCAGAATTTGGGCGAAGAGCTAATTGCAACATAGCGAGCATAGTAACAGACCCACAAGAAATTATTTCAATATGTCTTGATTTCCTATCAGATATCTCATCGTGCTTTTTCATCGATGATGAAACAACATACTTAGCTGAAATATACCAGCGATCATTACACAAATTCCAATAATATCAACATATTTATAGCTAGTTTTTACAACGGCATATATGCTAGAGTCAACTCACAACCTGCTAGATAGGTTAGCAGGACAGATGCCTTACCACTTACATGACTCGTCATTTGTGTCCAGACCGGGTGACTGGGCCCCACCTCTGGGCGATTTGTTGGGGAGCTGACCAGTGAAGTTCCTGCTGATGAACACATACAGAGTTTGTTTCTGCAGGCCCAAAAAAGCCACGGTTACAGGACTGTCCAGTGGTGAGGTTGTTCTTTAAAGTGAAAGGGTTTACCCTTAATGTAGCCAGCAATGGCAGCATTAATTTTGAAAGTCTGAAGGACCTGGTCTTTGACTATACGGGGTCTGAATCTCTAAAAATTACAGTGAAGTCAACTCAGCATTGTTAGGGAAAAAAGCAGTGGTCCTTGAAACAAAAAAGCTGTCCAAGACACAGAGGTAGTTTATGACAAGCGAGTTTTAAGACAATTTTGAAACACTTTACGGATACTGATTGGAGAAAAATGGATATCAGGTTGCAGCATCCCTTTACTTGTCTGTTGGCTGGCCCCTATAGTGGGAAAGCTTCTTTATAAAACAGTTGTTGGAACATGCTGATGCCACTACACACAAGCCTGAAAATATTGTCTGGTTCTACAGCTGTTGGCAACCTTTCTATAATGAATTGCTGTTAAAGTTCCCAGATTAAATTTGTGGAGGGCTACCGATGTCACTAGCTGACAATGATCTCTTACCCCTGAAAGGTAAATTTTGTCACTATAGATGATTTGATGGACTCTGCCTGTCAAAATAGTGAAGTGGAATATGGGTTACTAAGTACAGTCATCATAAACAATTGACAATATTTTAATTGTCCAGAATGTGTTCTGTCAAGGTAAAAAACAGGACCATCACACTAAATGCCAAATACATGATTCTGTTTTAAACCCCCAGAGACAAGCTTCAGATCAACAACACTACTAGACAAATGTATCCTGGTCAGACAAAATTTTTTCTTAGAAGCTTTTGAAGATGCCACAAAGCCTCATAGCTGTTACTGGTTGATTTAAGATCCAATACGCAGGCAGATATAGACTGCATCGATGAGGTGTTTCCCTGACTGGCCTGTGGCATATGTCTGAAAGAAAACACATTCTGCTTCTAAAATATTTGATACTGTATTGTCATTATCAGCTGCAGAGAAATCTGTCTATTTAAAGTTACTAGTAAAGAGCCTCCGAGCTTAAGAAAAGCTATTTTATGTTCAGCCTCTGATGATCTGATATCAGCTATAGCTGAAGACGCCTTAAACACTCTCAGAGGAAATATTCCACTGTCAACAAAGCAGTTAGGTGTACTGAAAAAAAAAAATGAAGTCATTAAAACTTTAGTGATAAACAAATAACCTTAAAAGGAAAAAGAAAATAGTTAATCAGAATGGTGGCTTTATAGGAACAGCTGCTAGGAATTGCCATCCTTTGATCACAGGCCTGCTGGCTAACAGATAATAGGATTTTACACAGAAAATGTATTGGTACCTCAGCAACAGATGGATCACATTAAAACTAATTACACTGATCAGGATATGAGAACAGTTGCAACTAACAGTTTGGACACAACATGCAAGTCTACTGTCCCGGACTGATTTATCAGACTATGACAAAGCAAAATGTGCTCTGTGTGTTACAACGCTATCTGACTTTGGTAAGAACAAGGAGAACAAGCTAAAACCGAGTTTGACATTACTCATGCCTGAAAATGAATCAATCTTCGACCCCTGCGTTGTTGCAGAGACAGCTTCTGCACCTAGTACTATGGAAAAGACATTGTAAGTAGTGTTCTCATCGTCCAAAACCAATGCTGAACTTTTGTTAAAGCATATGGCCAAAACAAGGATATATGTTTTGGAGTGATAAGGGTGAATTAATGTATAAAGGCACTGTTGTTTCTGGGTCTCACATGGTCGATTAGTAAGAGCGG
Organism: Neoceratodus forsteri; assembly: GCA_016271365.2. Classification (NCBI taxonomy): domain Eukaryota; kingdom Metazoa; phylum Chordata; order Ceratodontiformes; family Ceratodontidae; genus Neoceratodus; species Neoceratodus forsteri. The sequence goes on from CM028129.1 coordinate 9,491,904, forward strand.
CCACAGCCACTCACGCAATCCCTGACCAACAGAAAGCCAAAGGGCTGGGATGTTTTTGACAAAAGCATGGCTAAGTCTAACATACCACCTTCAGTGTTTAAGCTCACTCAGCAAACAGAAGCTATGTGGAAAGGCTGAAATCGCAGTTGAAGAAAAACAGCCACAAGCCATCTCCAGTTAGCCAATGGTCAGGACGCCAAAAGACAAAAGTCTTTAAGAAACCTGTGTGGCTCACTATGTAAACTTAAAATGCAATCTCTATGTATGAATGTTAGATACCCAGTGACTGTTGTGTACAGCATATGTTGAACATTTCACCTCATATTAAATATGTAATCCACCTCAGTGACTGCTGTGTACAACCCTATGTTAGCCATTTACCTCATACTGAATATGTAATCCTGTTTTTACAAAAGTTTATATTGATGCATGTTAGCCTACTTCATAGTTAAATATGTTAACATGTTTTAGAAAGATGCTATAATTCTACCTCAGGGCTATGGCGCATAGAGTGCAGCATTTTTAACAGGAGATGCTTTTGTTTTATTATATCATATCTATGATGTCACCACTGATACTTGTTGTATTTATTACAAAGTAAAAATGCCTTTTGTATTTATATATTTGTCATTTATTGAAGACATTGTATATCTTATCCATGATGTTACTTGAACATTTTTGTTGTATTTAATACAGTTTTTTACAATAAACACCTTTATATTTTATATATTGTCATTATTAAGACATTGCATATCTGAAAACATTAAACACAGCCCCCCAAAGTTTAAACACAGCAAACAGAACACACAATTATGAGTGTTTATATATGATCTTTATAAGACTGGTTTTGAATAAAATTACCAAGCTGCATATTTTAAATTCATTACAAGACAAACAAGTCTGAACATGTTGCCACCTCACTGATACGCGTCCTGACATGTTTAGATGTCTCGAAAAGGACGCATAAAACTAGTTACCATGGCATCATTTCTTCAGCAAATCAATAGTACATTTTAAATCTGATCATAAGAAAGTCCTTTGCATTGTGGTGTAAGAAAAATATGCAGTGAAATCCACAGGTGATAGAAAAAGTATCTTGATGTAACTGTGTGTTTTAAATGTTGCTTGCATTTGTTTTTAAAAATCCAATAGTTTGTGCATGATTGTCAGGATGAAAACTGTGAGTTGCCTAAGAACTCCCAGCCCCATTTTCTGAAATGTATACAGCTAACCAGTGCTGTCCAGGAGGTCATAGGGTCAGTATTGATGATAGTGCTGTGGAAAGGTTTCAGTCTCCTTGTAGCAGATCACAGGAAACACACCAAAAGCAGTCACGGATGTGGTGTCACTGGTTACAATTTTTCCAGCTGCTTTGTGTTCATTTTTATGGTTTATCACATATAATCAAAATGACATTTCTTCTCTGGTTAATCTCAATGACATTATCAAACACTGCATAGATAATGAGATTAACTGTTTAACGGAAGAGCTTCTACAAATCTGATCTCAACTCGAGGTTCCCAGTTTTAATTAAAAGAATAATGAGTCAGCACATTCTTGGTCGGAGTAGAGATCAAAAGGCAAACAGAAGTGTACCACTTGGGTAAATTCTGACGGTTAACTAAAAGCGGTCGATCTGTCGATTTCCCCGCGCTAGTACTAGATTAAAATATTCTCTCACAGCATTCATTTCTAAAATCTGGCTGCAGAGGTTTAGCGGGAATTTGTTCACCATCCAGATACAGAGCCACAAAATTAATGTTATAATGCTTAAAGTTAAAGGGGTTTTAGTGTGGAACCACTAAAAGCATCATTGTCAACAACCCATGACCATCATTTTTGGCAACTGTCCCAAAACAAATTATCTTGGTTGCAGACCCTGCTGCCTGCAGGGAGGTTGAACACTTTCATACCCACTCTGTCTATAAGGTATTTAAGCGTTGGAGGTGAGCAGGGCTTGAGTGTCCCAAGACGGACTCCGGGGGTCACTTTAACCCTTTGACAAACAGAGAGGCGACCATGACTTTTTAGCTTATAAGGCTCAGCATCTCTCCCTCATCAGGCAAAGCTGTCCCTGTTACGTGTCAGTTTAATTTAATATCCACATTACTCAGCATCAGTTTCTCTTGAAAAACAAGTCTGTGTGCAAGTGTCCCAGCAGTTCTACCCTCTACTGAGATGTGTGAAGGAGCTTTTTATTAAAAACTACATTATCACCATCTCTGTTCAGATTTCATGTTTCCTGGGTGTCTTTGTAAAATAACCCTGCGATAAATTGTAGAAAGGGTCTCTTCACTGAAGTTCAGCACAGATTTCTATGACAGCCCTGTAGGGGTAACAGTTATTGCTCTGACTGATGAGCCGATCACCGACAGTCACATCCAGCTGACTGAAAATGGCTGCCACTGGGTAGTTTATAAGGCACACTTTGGCCGCTGCAGGTATATCACTACCATCCACTTCAGTGATTTTGCAAACCAGGTAAAGAAGTGTTGTTTAGATCCAAATAGTCTTCACCAGTCCCTGCTATATAAAATTCAATCGGTGAGTTTTCTGAAAGGGCAGCCAGAGGGGTATCTCTCACATAAATATTTTTCAATGCTTGTCTGTGTGGGAGAAACGGCAAACAAGTCAGTTCTGATTTTGTGCATTCTTCAGAACCACAGTGCATGAAAACCATGTTTTTAGAACAGGTCTCTGCTTTTTATGACCCTCGAAGATCCTTTTGCCTTTGAGCATTTTCTTTTATGTGAAGTTTTGTGTTTTGAAACACTCTTTTAAAGTAGCCGGGGGTCAGATGAGAAGCGAAGGTGTACTCTCGCTTTCTCTTTTACCTCTTGAATACAATCAGCCCTGAGCCACCCTGAGTAGGCTTATCACCCTGACATCTTTTGAGCGACAGCACTAGTCACATGCCCACAACATCCTTTGCAACATTTTGTAGCTGTCTGTAGATGTGGTTTGCAATTTCAAACCGCTTCTTAAAATGGAACTGCTTTTTCTGAACAGATGAAATATCCCTCCTATACCAGAACCATACATAGTAGAAGTCCATGAAAGCCTGGCAGACCAGATCCTGCCTGTGCCTTATGTAGCTTCTATACAATGCAGGGTCCCATAATGTTGAATGATCACCATCCTTGTTTAAATTGCTTAAAGCACTCTGGGCGAAAATGCAACTTCACGATCACCTTTCCAAATCGAAATGGGGTACAGGTTTTTTGATCATTCTTTCATTTCAATAGTACTGTATCGATCTGATGTTTACTGACACCAACGATAATAGGGTTTATCGTAGAATCCCACGGTCACTATCTCATTAATCTTGGCACCTAATGACACGCATCTTAGCAAAGGCATAGACTGTCTTACTATTTCATATGTGTGATAATGTCAGTGTATATATATAATGTGTAAAAGCCCCCATTAATATCTGAGGGTTCTTTACTAGATTCTTTCCACACCTACCTCGAGTCTGCTAAAACCCAAAAAGGTACTGTAACTGCCCATGCATAAACAAAATACATTTAATGTCACTGTCAACACTTATTTCTCTCCGACGGTTTGTTGTTCCAAAACCACTGGCAGTTCTTTACTTCAAATATGCTTTTATTAATTTGAGCAACAACACCAGCCATGTTAGGATAATAGACGATGGGATTTTAAATGCTGCTGACTCAGTAAAGGGTCCAGTTGGTGGTGTTTTACTGTGGGCTACGTTTAGAGCTGATAGAGCATACTGAACCTGTTTTTCTGTGCAGGCACATTGTTCCAGGTAAGAAGGTACTCACCTCTGCTAAACCCACTTCCCATTCACCAGGTAGTTCAAGGTTTGTGGTAACTTTACAGCAAAAGTGGATATAGTATTGGGGAGAAATGAGCGATGCATTGCTGGGCAATGTGATATAAATCCATTTTTGAGCATTTAAGCCTTATCTGCTTCTAATCTCCTGAACCTGTGTTGCCTCAACCCAGCTATTAAATTTATCGGCCACCCTCTCCACTTTACCAGATACAAGTTTTTCCTACGCTTTTTCCTCCTTCAGGATTTTCTGCATCCTGCACACATGGTCCTCATCAGGTTCAATTTTTGCAACTCCTCTGGCGTAAAAAGTACCAACTGTCTTCCCCTGATAGTCTTTTAGCTTATAGGTGAGCCTTGTCTTTAAGACCTCCGTCACAATAAATATCTCATCTAGTACGTCTGTTCATATCCTTTCAAACACCCTTTGCTTAGATAGTCTCACGATGATCATCTTTCTGAAGGTACACTTTGTGTTTTTGCCAAGAACAGAATTACAGTATAGGATCTTCCACACACCCAGGGCATTGGAAGGGTTAACATCCACAGGTCTGTGCTTAATGCTTCTGTGATAAGTATGGTTATAGCTGTGCACCAGGTCTGACAACACATCTGTATATTTCAAGTATTCTGGGCTGTAAGTAATGCCACATGCGTGACTTCAGTGTCCTATTAAATCTTTCTACAATGCTGGCCTTAACTCATTATTCAACACAAAATGGTGTATTTTATTTTGTTTTAATAGGTTCTATAAAAGCATTAGAAACTCTTACCCTGATCAGTCTGCAACTTCTGAGGGTGTCGTCCACACCAAAAAATAGTTTTAAAGGCTTTGCATCACTGCCTTGCCTGATTTGTCTCTTTTTTTTTTTAAAGTCACCACCAGGCATGGCTTGACAGCACATCGATACACGCGTCAGTGTACTAAAACCCAGTATTGTACTTTGCATATTGACTCATATCCACTAAGTCAACTTGCCATTGTCTGTCTATGTCAGAAACAATGACAGGATTTCTCTTAAATCGGACTCTGGCTGCTTTGTGTAATGAATAGGGCTCCTGTACCAAGCCATTCTGCAACACCTTTCCTGGTGACCTCTTTATCAAGTTTTTTGCAGCCTTATACAGCTGAGTCACCCTGTGAAACTACCCACTTTTTTGCATTAAAATATATATTCTGGAACAGGTGATCATTCATCTCTTCGTCAACACCCCACACATCCTGGCTACCAAAACTCTTGTCACCAGTAAAATAAAGTATGTACTCTTTTGTTCTTTTAAACACAACATGACAACCACAAAGTGCAATGCATGATTATATTTTATTTATAAATACACACCATAACAGTATTTGAATATTTACTTTATAATACATCAACTAATGCATATAGGTTCTACATACAAAAGGCATAACACTATGACAACACAAGGGAAATGCATGATTATATTTTATTTATAAATACACACGTCATAACAGTATTTGAATATTTACTTTATAATACATCAACTAATGCATATAGGTTCTACATACAAAAGGCATAACACTATGACAACCACAAGAGGCAATGCATGATTATATTTTTTTATAAATACACAGCCATAACAGTATTTGAATATTTACTTTATAATACATCAACTAATGCATATAGGTTCTACATACAAAGGCATAACATGGTAAGCATTATATAATAATTTTGTTTTTCTACTCTCAAATTTTGCTTCACAATACCCCGAAACAGCAACTTTGAGCTGCATGTTTGCTAACAGCATTAGCATCGTCCACTTCACCCTTAGTGATGAGGTATGCACAATACATACACACATATGCCATACACCACTCAAAATAACAAGGCTGATTGAGACATTCTGTTACATCTAAAATGACATTCACCTTGCATACTGCTCTCACGGTTATTGTTTTCCATTACGTCAACATAGAGTCTCCCATGCAAGGGTGGCAACCTCTTTAATCAGAGTCAGTGTTTTCTTGCCAGTGAAGCAGCAGCATCTTCAGAGCAGACATTTAATGCAGGCTGCTTTCAAAGTATATAGGTTCCTTTAAAATGTCCTTTATCACACGGTACATTGTAGACATCAAGACTGTCTGGAATATTGGAACATGCCAGTATGTTCCATCTGAAAGTACATTATAATACACTATTTAGGAAAAGCATATGCAAATCTGGTTTATGAAACACAACAAAAGCGATAAAAGAAGCAAAATCTATGATGTCAGACTCAGACCCCGCTCTACCAACTAAACACTAAAAAGTCAACAGCAGTACAGATAAAACTACAAAAGTGTATTACATCATAAGGGTTATGCATAAACTCTATAGCAATTTTAAACATTGCTTCCTCAAGAGTAGCCCTCATCCTAAAATAATCCACAGTTTCCTTTGGAGTCCCTTCTGGGAGACCATCAAAAAGACCTTGGCATGTCTCTAAAAGTACAGACGAGTGCTTGTCCTGTAGGTAGAATTTAAACCAGGTTGTTTAGCTTTGTGTCTGACTAGTTAAGTAAATAAGCCTCTGGATTCTGCACCCTGACAGGGTGTTTCCATCGTTGTATACTCTGAAAAAAAAGAAACATACATTTAGCAAGTGGTAAAACTAGGGTAACAATATGAACAATATTAAAATGGCAACAAGTAGCAGTTTTTAGGGTGGGGATGTTTTAACAATGAAAACAATGTTCCTGAATTTCCTTATATCATTTTAAAGGGTCCTTTTTTGACCAGTGGATCATTTCAGCAAACGAAGCAGGTTAACAACCGCCCAATATCACAAGGTTTTTCTGCTTTGTAGCACACACACACACATGGCTATGACGACCATGATATATAAAGTCCACAAAGACATTCATTGTCTCTCCATGAATATAATAGGGCAATCACTTTAAACATTTTCTACAAGTGGTAACACAGATTCATTTATATTTATCTGTATCCTCCCATACTTCGGAAGGGCAAACATCATCAGTTCATAGGCTGCATGTATCTCACAGAGGCAAATATCATATTGAGGTGAACCAAACAGTGATGGATGGCAGTAATGGCTTAGGATCAGATACATAAACCTTTGGATTCTCTCTGTACTTGCATCCCGCATGATTATCTGTAAAATAAAATATGACACATTTTAGTACTGAAATGTTTCCATGTAGTAATTGGGGGAAGAGGTAGGGGGCAGGTGTTGGAGTAATTTTTTACAATATAAACAGTGTTCCTGAATTTCTTTTTAGAGAAATTTTTAAAAAAGACCTTTAACTGACCAGACGGCGAGGCATCTTTTTAATTTCACCGCCTGTCTGCTGTAACATTTGCATAACTAACCACATGGGGTCATCAGATTTTCTCACATCATTTAAAACATGACTTATAGTTTCAGGGTACAATTGGTCATATTTAACCCTGATGCTTCATAGCGATTGCCAAGATCACGGGCATAAGCTGCCTATATGTTGGCTTCCAAACATTTATGTATGCTTCTTTAGACCTTAAGTCATCAAGGACACAAGAATGCTTCTGACTCGGATCAATTCTATCTCCACACCCAGGACAGGAATCAACCAATTCACAATATGGCTACCCTCTGTATCACTGAAGCAATTGCACCACGGATGGTATGATACATAATGTACTTACAATACATATATCGTTGTCAGTTTTGGGGGTTTACTACTAAGGCCTGATTTTTCACATGAGGTCCCCTGTCTAATCTCCAGTAGAAGAAGGGGTTGTGTGGTGATCACAGCCTTTTCTGTGACATTTTGAAACATTCTATCGCTCTCCTGTATTTCCTAACTCATGGTTCTCACACATCTCATTAACAACCACATTTGTATCTTTCACACAGCAAAGACAGTCGAGCAGTAGATTTGTGGAAAGTCGAGAATCCATGCTGTCCAATATGACTGCTGCTCCATCACAAATCTTCAGTCTATTAAAGTAAAACAAAAAACAGCATTGGTCCTCTGACTCATTATAGGCAGATTGAGTTCTACTGCTAATCATCTCCTCAGTTACACTGTAACCACTCAACATTTTTTAAATGTTAAAATACATTACCTTCATCAAGGCAACTCTTTTCTTCATTTTCTCATCTTTCTCTTTCTTAGCTCTGGGCCTGACTGCTTGTGGCTGCATTATCATCATCACCCTCTTGGTCAGAGCCCTCTGGCTCTGTCTTGCATTTCTTTTCTCACAACTTTCTCTGATGCTTTTTTTTGTGCAGTGTCTCACTGACCATCATCTCTGCTCCCCTTCTTGTCACTCTCTGTTTTTGGTTTCATAGTAACTTCTTTTCAGCATCAGATTCACACCCAAGCAACTCTTCAAGGTCTTGCAGTGGTGTCTCTTCAGAAGGACAGTCAGATTTAGGATTTTCTGATTCACCAAACTGTTCAGCGAGTTTCTTTTTATGTCAGACACTCTTACTCAACAAGACTTGTGGGGCTATCTGTTTTCACACCTCACATAGTACAATATGTTGGCTTGGGTTGTGGGGCCCCGACAGCTATCTTCTTGTTTGGTTTTTTTCATCTCCAGACTTTTCATTAGGCGGTGTGACAGTCTGGCCTGTTACAGGGAGGTTGAATTTTTCATTAGGTGGTATGACAATCGACCTGTTACAGGGATGTTGAAATGAGAAAGCTATGAATCTTCTTGCTTGATGTTTTTGATAATCTGCTCCAAGTCTACTAAAAGAAACAAATCACAATCTCTCCAAAAGCTGTGCCTTCTGGCTTCAATTCCAGGAGTTTATATAATGCTATAAAAGATGGACTGCCTCTGGTAAAACCATCACCACCCCATCATACTATACATGGTAACGTGTCAGAGGTACATCTGTTGTAGCCCCCACCCCCTTTTTCAAAACATTATAAATATCACACACACATTTCATTTCAGCCTTCTCCTTGATACTACACAGAGCTGAGGGGTGAACTATAGGTATGTGTATTCCTTTTTCTGATATATTTTTATTCTTTCTAATTCATGACAAAAGTATAAATAATTAGTTTATACGATTGTTGCAATGCTATCCAGGAAAACTGCTGGAACCATCTTATTTACACAGAGGCCCCGTCTTTAGCTTATAAATGTTACGTATGAAACATAAAGCTATCCTTTGATGCAAGTTTGACACAGTCCTACAGATGCATGTTAAATAATTTTGTATACTGTTACAAAAACAGAAAAAGGGGTACTCACACAGGCAGATGAATTTCCCGGGGTGTGGGGTCTCCACACGATTGAGAAACCTCTGCACGATCAGGTCCTCCTAGATACTTCTTTCTGAAAATATCCTAATCAAAACACACATGTCCCTGCAGTTATACACCAGGCCTACAGGGCACATACCATTACATAAACACTAACTGATTTTTTGGGGTGGAGAGACACGGGGTGAAGAGGGACATGGGTTCAAGCCAGGATGGTGGGGTTCAGGAGAAAGGGGAGGCAGGGGTTCGAGCCAGGATGGTGGGGGTGCAGGAGAAGGGGACAAGGGTTCAGTCAGGCTGGCGGGGGTGCAGGAGAAAAGGAGGACACAGGAGTTCAAGCTAGCATGGTGGGGCTCGGGTTCCAGCCAGGATGGTCTGGCAGGATCGAGGAGTCTGAGAAGGATGGGGCGGGGGACAGGGGTCTCGAGCCAGGCTGGTGGGGTGCAGGTGAAAGGAGGGGATGCAGGAGTTCGCTAGCATGGTGGGATTTTCGGGTCCAGCCAGGATGGTCTGGCAGGGGATCGAGGTGTCACGAGAATGAGGCGTAAGGCGCTTACAAAATGGTGGTGTTAGGTCATTTCCCTAAGGACGGACACGTGTTCGAACACATGTCATTTCCCGCGCAGGGCTGGACACGGTTCAAATGCATGTCATTTCCGCCAGAAGTGGGCAGCGGCTAGCGATACTAGGAGGGACTTCCAGTTTAACAAGGGGCAATTCTGATTGGTCCGTTTTAAGCCATGCCCACCTGTCAAATGACGTGGCATGTGCTGATTGGCTGAAATTTAACATTTGATGAGATATATGAACTTATACTACTCAGGGCCAGAAGGCCCTTCGCTCCCACATGCAAATAATAAAACAATGATACTATCTCAAAAAGTAAGGACATTTGTTGCAAATAAAATCCTTAATGCACTGCTGTAGTTATGGTTGAAGCAACAAAAGTAGGGAAACATGATATTAGGGTTGGCAACCCTAGCACCCCACCCCCACCCTGCAGGCGGCAGCAACGGGTGAGGGGTGTGCCTTTGGGTTGTCAACCATAATGCTCACCACATTCTCATGTACTGCACTCATCTCAGTTTATTATGGCAAGTACTGTTAGGAAGCAGAGGATAGAGAAATGCAATACATGGCTGGGGGGATGGCGTGTCACAAATGGGTATGGGTTGGTGGGGCAGAACATGGCAGAATAAGGACCTAAATGCACCAGACAGGCTGCATTTAAGTAATGAGGTGCCAGAGTCTTGAAGAATAAACTGGAGGGATACTTGATAGAAAAACTGAATTTAAACTGAAGATGGGGGGGCGCCAGAAGGCATGGCACTAGTAGTCACCAGAAGAGGGGAGACATTGGGCCTTCCACCCAGTAGTTAAACACAAAGAAGGGAGGGGGCATGGGAGGATAGAAAGACCACAGAAGGGAGAGAGACACAGAGAGAAGTCAAGGAGCGAAGAGGTACAGGGGTTGCTCTGGAAGGTGTTGTCCTTGAATTCAAGGAGTCTGGCTAACAAGTCAGCAGATCTGCAGACACTGATGGCAGCAGGTGAAGTGGACATAGCAGCCAACACAGACACATGGGCAAACCAGTACCATGACTGGGACCTCGTGATCCCTGGGTACAGATTGTACCAGAAGGACAGAGAGAAGGGGTGGTGTGGTGGTGTGGCTTTATACATAAGTGAAGGGATAATATGCAGCATAGAGAAGTTGGAAGAGGTAGGGAGGGGCAGAAGCCTTATGGGTAATGCTCCAGAATTCCAATAGGAGAAGGATTCAATTAGGGGTGGTGTACAGACCACCCTCACAGGGCGCACAGCTGGACAGGGAGCTAAGTGACCAGATGAGGAAGGTAGGCAGGAGAGGAAACATAGTCATAGCAGGTGACTTCAGCCTATCTGGAGTAGACTGGAGCACCCTGTCTACCTCCTGTTCCCCAGAACAGATCATCTTGGATACTTTCCAGGTGTGTTTACTGACACAGGGGTTCACAGAGCCAACCAGAGAGGAGGCCATACTGGACCTAGTGTTGCTGGAATGTGACTTGGGCCAGGAGGTGGACCTGAGGGATACCCTTGCAGGCAGTGACCCCTGCATGGTGTGGGTTTACATCAATATGGGTAAAGAAGCAGCCAAGATCAAAATGAGATTGGTGGACTTCAAGAGGGTGGACCTTTCTATGATGGGGGACATACTAGTAGGGCACCTTGCAAAGCTCTGACTGGAGATGCATGCGGATCAAAAATGGTCCATCATTAAAGTGGAGTTAAAAGAGGCCACAATCACTTGCATGAAGACTCTTAATAAAAATTCCAGGACTAAGAGACCTAACTGGTTCAACAGGAATGTGGCAAAGAAAGTGAGGAGGAAGAGGCAGCCTTCCAGAGGTACAAGTGTACTTTGAGGGAGGAGGACAGGAAGGTCACGAGCAAAAGCTCAAGAGGCAGGATGAGTAATGCTGGCACAGGGGATCAAGGAAGGGGAAAATGACTTCTTCAGATACATAAAGGAGAGGAGGAACTGGGACGGGATTGTCAGGATATAGGGGGAGGATGGCAGAAAATGGTGAGGATCAGGCAGAGGCACTAAATGAGTACTTTAGAGGATAGACCTATGCTACTGGAGAAAATTGGGGGCAGACTGTTTGGTGGGGGTGAAACCAATGGGGTGATTTGGGTTGACAGGGTCTTCAAGGTTCTTGGGGCCCTTTGGGTGGACAAGGCACCTGGAACAGATGGAGTGCACCTGCAGATGCTGAAGAAACCGGTGAAAGTACTGGCTGCCCCCCTAGTGGACCTGTTTAGCACCTCAGTAGTGAAGGGATGCATGCTGCAGGACTGGAGGATAGCAGATGTGGTGCCATTCCACAAGGGGGGTCCAAGAGATGAGCTGGGTAACTACAGGCCAGTCAGTTTAACCTCCATAGTATAGGCAGGTTAATGGAGACCATGCTAAAGAAAATGCTGGAGACCTTACTGGAAGTAAATGGTCTCCAGGATGACAGGCAGCATGAGTTTGTCAGGGGAGATCCTACCAAACAAATAAGAGAGACTTTTATGACAGGGTCACAGGGTTGTTAGACAGGGGTCAGGCAGTGGATGCTCTGTACCTGAACTTCAGCAAGGTGTTCAGTTTCATGGCACATGGCAGGTTGATCAGCAAGCTGAGTAACCTGGGAATCAGGAACAAGCTGTTGCAGTAGGTCAAGAGCTGCTTACAAGACAGGAACCACAGGCTGATGGGGGGGGGACTATCTAAACCCAGACCTGTAACCAGCAGGGTCCCACAGGGCTCAGTACTCAGACTGGTGCTATTCAACATTTTTATTGGTGATATAACAGATGGGATCAAAAGTAAAATCTGCCTTTTTGCAGATAATACTAAGTTTTGTGGGAGGGTGGACACAGAGGTGGGGAGACAGGAGCTAAGGGAAAATCGGGCTAAGCGAGAGAAATGGTCGGGCATCTGGCAGTTGGGATTCAATGTTTAGAAATGCAAGGTCATGCACCTGGGAGCCAGGAACCCAGGGGCCAGCTACTGGCTGGGGGCATACAGATGACCATCTCAGAAGAGGAGAGGGATCTGGGAGTGTTAGTCAGGAGCAACATTAAACACATTGCACAGTGCCATAAAGCAGCAGCCAAAGCAAACAAATTGCTGGGCTGCATGGCCAGAGAAATCTCCTCTAGGAGGGAGGAAATTATTCTGCCACTAGAAAGGTCACTGGTGAGACTACACCTGGAGTATGGTGTACAGATCTAACTTCGAGAAACAGCTCTTGCAGCAGGTTACACCATTAGCACTGAAGATGGCAGGCCCCAGGACCCCACCGGAATTTTCTAGCTAGCAGTCTTCAGCGGGGACCACCTCCGACGTCGGTCCCACCCCCGACGTCAGACGTAGTACATAAGGAGGTGGTCCCCCATAATCCTCAGTTCTTTTCCCGCCATCAACATCGCCAGTGTCGGCCTCTTAGTCTTTTTTCTAGCGTGCAACGACCTTTTAGAACTACAACAATTTCATCTTTCCTTGCGACTTTGGATTCAACTGATGTCCTCTCCAACTACTTCTTTTGAGGGTCACCAATCGAAGTGTGCCTGCGGCAAACAGATCCCCTTCAAGGATCCACATTCAGCCTGTGTGCACTGCCTAGGCCTGGAACACAACACCAAGGCCTGCTCCTTCTGCCAGGGCTTCAACAGTCGCACCAGGATCTGCCGCCAGAAGGCCCTTCAAGCGTTTCTCTCAGAGGAGAAACTGAAAACCATGGATAAAGAACCTTCCTCCGGGGGGAGTCGTCGGGTAAAACCCACAAGCACTGGGAAAAGGAAAGGCCCGGGTCCCCTGTGAGGGTCTCGGACTTCTGAAGCTCCGGTTCATGATTGGACCACTCTCCTTCCAAGGCTCAATCGCAACCTCCCCCGGTTCAGGTCAGATCCTCCAGCGGTTCCTCTTCTTTGCAGCCCCTGAAGACTTCCAGGCTGTTGGCCTCATCCACTCCATCTAAGGCCTCGTTGAAGTCAGGGGAGTGCCATAAATCTTCTTCCCGCCGGCTGGACTCTGACTCCAGTTCGGTTTCCCAGCCTCTGCGTGGCTCGGATCCGGTTTCTCGCAAGACCAAAGACTTGACGTTCCTCAAATGGATGTCAGACCTGACGTCAGCCAAACACCACTGGCACTCCCAGGAGTCGGCGACACCTAAACACCCGTCACCGGCCAGGCGTTCGCCTCTGAGGGCATCGGCCAAGGGACCGACGTCAGCTACCCCAGAGAAGAAGACAGCACCACCGTTGCCAGCAGACGCCGGTCAGAAGGACACGTCAGAGGAGGATACCACACAGCCCGAGGACCAGGCGGGTGACACCGGAGATGCCGGGCTCCCATGGGAACCTTCCCCAGAGTGGGAGACCCCCGGGGACCTGACGCCCGACCCCAGTGACAGGCCACTGGCACCAGGCCCATTGTCAGGCATGAATCTGGCAGAGGTAAAGGAGCTCTTTACCTTCTGGTGGGACACCATCAGAAAGGATGTAGTCACCTCACGTCCAACTCCTACTCCGACTCTGCCTCCTCCTACTCCTTCACCGCCTTCGCCCCCTCCTCCACCCAAGGGGCCTGTAGGATGGTCGACAACCCCCAAGGAGCAGACACCACCTCCTCGGGGCAGATCCTCAGAAAGGAGAAGACCTCCCTACAGATCCACCTCAGGGTCACCCAGTCCCAAGAGACCCAGACATCGCCAGTACACCCCGTCTGGGGAGGATTCCAGATCTGACACCTCAGGGCACTCCAGATCTCCTTCTCCCATCAGCATTCCCTCTCTGGGCCCACACGACCTACCTAGGTCCCCTCCGGATGATCCCTCTTTCACAGAGATCGTGAGGCACATCCAGGAGAATATGGGGTGGGATGCTGAAGAGCTTGACCCCGAGAGACAACGCCTTGCCCACTACCTTTGGCAGAAAGACCCGAAGCCTCTGGTACATAGATACATAGATACATAGACAGTGTCGGCAGATAAGGGCCTATGGCTCACCCAGTCTGCCCATTTAAGTTTGTAAGTTCAGTTTATGTTTTCCAGGAAGTCTGCTGCCCCTTACCCCTGATCTCCAGAATTCCTTTATGTCTATCCCATGCATTCTTAAATCCCGTGATTGTTTCAGCCCCCACCACTTCCTCTGGCAGGGTGTTCCACTTGTCCACCACCCGTTCTGTGAAGAAATTCTTCCTCACATTTCCTCTGAATCGTCCTCCTCCAACTTCATCCTATGCCCCTAGTCCTGGAACATCTTTTTCGCTAAAATAGTGCATTCCTGCACCCTGTGCTCCCTGTGAGATACTTGTATGTCCCCTATCATATCCCCTCTCCTCCTCTCTCTCCAGGGAGTACATGTTCAGTGCCTTCAACCTGTCCTCATAGGACTTGTGATGCAATCCATGCACCATCTTTGTTGCCCTCCTCTGAACCTTCTCTACCCTGTCTATGTCCTTACATAGGTAAGGTCTCCAGAACTGCACAGTGTACTCCAGGTGCGGCCTCACTAGTGTCTTGTATAGTGGAATTATGACCTCCTTTTCTTGCTGGTGCTGCCTCCTATGCATCCCAGCATCCTATTTGCTTTACCTGCTGCCTTGTCACACTGTTTCCCTGCCTTGAGGTAATCAGAGATGATAACTCAAGATCCTTTCCTGCTTGGTGCATGCTATATCCTCACCCCAACTGATATATTGTGCCAGGGTTTTTGTTCCCCATATGCATTATCTTGCACTTCCTTGCATTGAATTTCAACTGCCAAACCCTGACCATTCTTCAAGTTTCTGCAGGTCCCTTCTCATTCTGTTTACACCTCTGGTGTGTCTACTCTGTTACAGAGCTTTGGTCATCAGCAAACAGTGAAATTCTGCCTTCTAGGTCCTGAGCAATGTCACTGATGAAGATATTGAATAGTACCGGTCCCAGCACTGATCCCTGTGGTATCCCACTGGTCACTCTTCCCTCTGTGGAGTGACAGCTATTTACCACCACCCTCTGTGTCCTGCCACCCATCCAGTTACCTACCCACCACACTATTGTCCTGCCCACACCCATATTCCCCAGTTTGTGCAATAGTCTTCTATGTGGCACAGTGTCAAAGGCCTTGCTGAAGTCCAGATAGGCCATGTCCACTGCCCTCCCCTGATCCACCTCTCTAGTCACCCAGTCAAAAAATTCAATGAGGTTGGTCTGACATGACCTTCCCCTGGTGAAACCATGCTGCCTTGGGTCTTGTAGTCTATTGACAACCAGATGTTCCACCAATCTCTCCTTCAGTAGTGCTTCCATGATCTTCCCCACTACCGAGGTGAGGCTGACTGGTCTGTAGTTCCCAGCTTCCTCTTTGTTCCCACTTTTGTATAAGGGGACTACATCTGCTATCCTCCAGTCTTTGGGTACCTCCCCTGTTTCTAGTGATCGGCTAAACAGGATAGCAAGAGGTTCAGCCACCACCTCTCTTAGTTCTTTAAGGACCCTGGGGTGCACCCCATTTGGCCCCATTGCTTTATCAACTCTTATTACTTTCAGTTCCTTCAGGACCCTTTCTCGTAACGGGACTTGTGTCCATTTCTGCACCATTCTCACCCCTTGTACTCCATTCAGACCCATTACCCTCCTCTTCCTTAGTAAAGACTGAGCAGAAATACCTGTTCAATATGTCAGCTTTACTGTTGTCATCCTCCACACAGCCCCCATCCTCCCCCTTCAGTCTCACTATCCCTCCCTTTGCCTTTCTTTTTTCACTTATGTACCTGTAAAAGGTTTTGTCCCCTCTACCCACTGATTTTGCAATGTGTTCTTATGTCTGAGCTTTGGCTTCCCTTACTGACCTCCCTGCCTCCCTTTGCTTCTCCTGGTACTTCTCCTATCCCTTTCTGCCTGTGTCTTTTGTATTGCCTGAATGCAATCTTTTTGGCTTTCACTTTCTTTGCTACCTCTTCGGAAAACCATAATGGTCTCCTCTTCCTTTTCTTCTTGCTAACCTGCTTAATACATAATTCTGTTGCTCTTGTAATCCCCATTTTAAATACTTTCCACTGTACCTCAACCCCTGATTCTTGCCCCATTCCCCTTAATGCCTCTTTCAAGTATCTCCCCATTTTGCCAAAGTTTGCCCCCCTAAAATCCAGGATACGTGTTTTTGTGTGGTTTGGTTCTGCTCTTTCTGTGATTTCAAACCACAGTGACTGGTGGTCACTGTTCCCCAGGTGCTCCCCCACTCTTACCCCCATCACACTGTCCCTGTTTGTGAGCACAAGGTCCAGTATTGCCTTCTGCCGAGTTGGTTCCATGACCAGTTCTTGAGGAAGGCACCCTGAAGGGAGTCCAGGATAAATCTGCTCCTAGTTGATGCTGCTGCTGGGATGCTCCAGTCCATGTCTGGAATATTGAAGTCTCCAACCAGTACTACCTCACCCTTGTCTGCCATCCTCTGGATGGCTAGCATCAGCTCCCTATCTGTTTCTTCCTCCTGGGCTGGTGGTCTATAGACCACACCTGTGCAGATGGCTGGCCCCATTTTCCTTTCCAGCTTAACCCACAGCATCTCTCCCCCATTTTGTTCCTCCTGGATCTCTGTGGCCCTTATGTCATGTATGTATATATGGTAGTGCCGCCCTTGGTGGATACCTTTGCAGACATCACCAAGGCCACCTGGAAACACCTGCATTCCACTCCAGCAGTGCCAAAGAAGGCTGACCACCTATACAAGGCCCCTAGGGAGGACCAGTATCTGGTGAACCATCCTCTGGCTGACTCCCTGGTCATCACTGCTTCACATGACCGGACTCAGAGACCTCAGCTTTTGAGAACACAGCCACCAGACCAGGAATCCAAGCAATTGGATGTCCTGGGTAGGTGCATGTACACGGCTGTGACTTACACCATCAGGTCACTGAATTACCTCACCCACATGGTTCAGTTCCAGAACACACTGTGGGAACAGGGACAGAACCTGGTCGAGAAGATGCCCAATGGTGACCAAAAGGAGGAGCTCTTGAACCACCTCCGCACGGGTTCGGATGTGGGGACCCAGGTGCTCAGAGCTGCATATGATTCTGCGGACTCTTCAACCAGAGCTGCTGCCTCAGGCATGTGTCTCCAGAGACACTCTTGGCTCATTGTCTCTGGCTTTACCCCAGACGTCCAGAAGAACATCTTAGATGTCCCTTATAATGGCGAGGTCCTATTTGGTGAAGCCTCCGAGAGAGTAATCACCAAACTTCAGGATGCAGGGAAGGCAGTCCGATCTGTACAGACCATGTACAGGTCTCGGCCCAGTTTCTTTCATAGGAACCAGAGCCGCTTCCATGGCTGGCTACAAAGGCAACAGCCACATTCCGGTCACCAGCAAAGGGGCACTTTCACCTGCAAGGCCCAGATCAAGTCATCCCCAGGCAGAGGCCAACGATTTGCAAAGTCGGCACAGCCTGCTGGATCAAAAGCTGCCACAGCATGGCTCCTTCCCAGCCCCCGCCCTCCTCAGGATCAACGGGAAATGAAAGTCAGGGGTTGCATCGCATTACACTTGCCATGTTGGCAGACGATTACCACCAACAGGTGAGTTCTGCAACTGGTCAAAAAAGGCCACTATATAGAATCTGTAGGCAGTCCTCCCACAAGGCCTCCCCTGCTCTCTTGATATTCGGGTCAGCATGCCCTGCTCATACAGCAGGAGGTGCTCGCACTTCTGGAAAAGGAAGCCTTAGAGCATGTTCCAGAGAACCAGAGAGGACTAGGGTACTATTCTCACTTCTTCCTGGTTCCAAAGAAAACAGAGGACCTCCATCCAATACTGGACCTCAGCGACCTCAACCTTTCAGTCGTTTACAAATGTTTCTGCATGGTAACCCTTCCGGGCCTAATTCCCATGCTGAAGCAAGATGCTTTTCTGGTGTCTTTGGACATGCAGGACGCCTACCTGCATATTCTGATTGCTCAAGTGCACCAGAGGTTCCTGCACTTCGAGTTTCAGAGCTGCCATTATCAGTTCTGAGCTCTTCCCTTCAGGCTGTCTTTGGCACCTCATGTATTCATGAAGTGCATGGCAGTCATAGCGGTGTCTCTGAGGAGAAAAGGCCACTACGTGTTCCCATACCTGGATGACTGGCTTCTCATGGCACCCTCCAGGGAGGCACTGATGACGGCCATTCACTGCACCCAGTCCCTTTTTCAATCACTGGGTATTCTCATCAACTACAAGAAGTCACTCCTGGTGCCATCCCAGAAACTGCAGTTTATATGAGCAGTTCTGGACACCGTCAGACGGAAGGCCTTTCTTCTTTCAGACAGAGTGGAACACATCAGATCCCTCATCAGGGACTTGTCGGTGAAGAAGATTGTCCCAGACAGATCGGTCCTTCGCTTGCTCGGACACATGGCTGCAGCCATTGCAACAGTCCCACTGGCATGCCTCCATATGCGAGTAACCCAGTGGATGCTAAGGGTGCAATGGGACCAAAGGCAAGACCATCTGCAGCATCCAATCCGAATCACGAATGTCGTAATTCAGGATTGGCAATGGTGGCTAAATCCGGGGAACCTCTCTGCTGGGGTTCCTTTCGCAGCACCATCTCTGACTGTGACCTTCTCCACAGATGCCTCAAGGCTCAGGTGGGGAGCACACCTCGATGGGGTTCGGTCTCAGGGCCTATGGACAGCTCAGGAGTCTCATCTCCACATTAACATTTTGGAAATGAGGGCAGTCCTTTACGCTCTGCAAATCTTCCAGTTGGAGATTCCACTGGGTACACTCCTGCTACAAACAGATAATACTGCGGTGGTGTATTACCTCAAAAAACAAGGAGGCACTCACTCCTACCCGCTTTGCAGGGAGGCCATGAGAGTGTGGAAGTGGATATTGCAACACGGCGCAAACCTAACTGCAGTACATGTCCCAGGAGTGGACAACACCATTGCAGACAGTCTGAGCTGCTCTCAGGCCAGAGTCCAGGAGTGGGAACTTCTACAGGAGGTGGCAGAGGATCTGTTTCACAGATGGGGCACTCCAGAATTAGACCTTTTCATGTCCCCATCCAATGCAAAACTTCCCAATTTTTGCTCGCTAGATCCAGGACCTGGTGTTTTCTGGTGAGATGCGTTGTCCCTCTCCTGGGTGGGCAGATTCCTCTATGCCTTCCCTCCTTTCCTGTTGATCCAGAGAGTTCTCTTAAAACTTCACAGGGAGCAAGCGATGCTCAATTTGATCACACCCTTCTGGCCCAGACACATTTGGTTCCCACTTCTGCACCAGCTATCCCGGGAACCTCCAGTTCCTTTGCCAATCAGCTCTCATCTATTGTCTCAGGAGGCAGGTTCATTGATCTACCCAGACTTATGTTCATTGAATCTGCACGCTTGGCTCCTAGAGACATAGCCATGATGCGATACGGGGTCTCACAAGAAGTGGCAGACGTGCTCTCTGCCGCCAGAAAACTGGTAACCCACACAACGTGTGCCATGAAATGGTGTAGATTTTGTTTGTGGGCTCAAGTGCACAGTTTTTCACCATTAGACTGTCCTGAAAAGCTGGTTCTGGACTACCTGCTTTCCCTCTTCCACTCCGGACTGACTTACTCCTCAAATAAAGTGCACCTTTGTGCAATTTCTGCTTACCATGCCCCCGTAGGCCATCGGACAGTGGCCCAGCTGGACATTACTCATGCCTTCTTAAGGGGAGTCCTCCACCTTAGGCTGCCCATTAAAGATCCAATCCCTCCCTGGGACTTACCTTTCGTCCTGGAGCAGAATACGCTGCCACCTATTGAACCAGCCACAGATTGCAAGCTACATTTTCTCTCTTGGAAAACGTTTTTTAGTTGCCGTTACTTCGGCTAGAAGGATCTCAGAATTGCATGCTCTTATGTGTAAAGAGCTTTGTTTGGTTTTCCATCACAACAGGGTATCCCTAAGGACAAACCCAAAGTTTTTGCCTAAGGTGGTTTCAGCCCTCACCTTTAACCAGGATATTGATCTACCAGTGTATTTCCCAAGGTACATTAATCGAGGAGAAGCCCTTCTGCACACCCTCGACATGCATCGGTGCCTCAGAAACTATCTGACCAGA
Source organism: Neoceratodus forsteri (assembly GCA_016271365.2). Classification (NCBI taxonomy): domain Eukaryota; kingdom Metazoa; phylum Chordata; order Ceratodontiformes; family Ceratodontidae; genus Neoceratodus; species Neoceratodus forsteri. The sequence continues at coordinate 9,512,537 of CM028129.1, forward strand.
ACCAAACAGCTCCAAAAGTTGAAATAACTTTTCATCTCCTTTGCTCACAGGGTGAAAGGAGCTCCTGTCTCCAAACAGTCACTCTCGAGGTGGCTCATTCAGTGTATCACTTTCTGTTATGACAAGCGCAATAAACCCTTACCGGGTGTGGTTAAGGGTCATTCCACAAGAGGAGTGGCCACTTCTTTTGCGGCGTTAAAGAACGTCTCTACCTCAGCTATTTGCACTGCTGCTACTTGGAGCTCTGTGCATACCTTTATCAGACATTACAGTCTAGACATTGCATCAAGGCGAAGAGCGGGGTTCGGTCTAGCCATCCTTCAGAGACTTCTGTCCTAGGTTCGAGTAATATCAAGATCTCTACCTTTCTACCTCCCAGTAGTGCATAATTGCCACTATTGCTTGGAAATCAGTCCTAATGGTGTAACCTGCTGCAAGAGCTGTTTCTTGAAGTAAGATAGTACAGTTACGTAAGAACTTACCATAACAGTAGATCTTGGAGAACAGCTCTTGCAGCAGGTACTTTCCCACCCACCATCCCCCTGTTTTTGGAGGTAGGTCATAGTCAAGCACCCATCTTATGGGATGGGACATTCCTATAATATAGTTTTTGGTTTTGCCATCTGGTGGCGGATCCTCTGTCTCCTCTTCTGATGTCATCCAGTGGCTGGGAGTCTCCGGTGGGAGGACTGAGGATTATGGGGGGACCGCCTCCTTATGTACTATGCCTGACATTGGGGGTGGGACCGACATCAGAGGCAGTCCCCGCTGAAGACTGCTAGCTAGAAAATTTCCGTGGGGTCATGGCATCTGCCGGCTTCAGTCCTAATGGTGTAACCTGCTGCAAGAGCTGTTCTCAAAGATCTACTGTTACGATAAGTTCTTACATAACTGTACTTTCTGATGTCCTTATTTAAAGGAGGACATCAGGCTACTGGAGAGAGTTCAGCAGAGGTGACCAAGAAGATCCAGGGCATGGGGACAAACCATATGATGAGTGACTACAGGAGTGCAATATGTATTCCCTGGGCATGGGGGACAAACCATATGATGAGTGACTACAGGAGCGCAATATGTACTCCCAGGGCATGGGGGGCAAACCATATGATGAGTGACTACAGGAGCGCAATATGTATTCCCTGGTCATGGGGGACAAACCATATGATGAGTAACTACAGGAGTGCAATATGTATTCCCTGGAGGACAGAGGAAAGAGGAGGAATATGATAGAAACCTTCAAGTACCTACAGGGTATAACAGGGTTGGAATGGAGGGCATCTTCAATTTAAAAGGGGAGGAGACACAAGGGGGCATAGTCTGAAACTAGTGGGGGGAAGATCAGATTTTAACTAACATTTGACAATGCTGGTCTTTCTACAATAATCTTACTTTAGTTGGTACTTGTTCATTAACGATCTTCCAAGCCTGACATCCCGGCTGTCAATTTATCCTTTGTTACAAAGTATACACCACTTCGATAATGTTGTATAAACAACACACATGACATTCCAAAGGTAAATCAAATGCAAACCCACAGGCTTTGTTGAGTGACGGTGCTATTTTCTGCAACAAAGACCTACTGACCGATGCGTAAGTGACTAGGCCATAGTCAATAATGGATAGAATACAAGCTTGAACAATAAGATTTTTGTTTCCTGGGTAAAGATAAATCTATTATAATGTATGGTAAGTCCTTATTAACCACCATAATCAGCAGTCACACAGCTTTGTTACACACTGTTTAGAATTTTAAAAGTTGTTAACCACACTTCGGAACTTCCAAACAGTGGCATAACAAAACAGAATGCACCAGAGTTCCATAATTCTCACACGTAGAATGCAAACAGTGTTTTTTTGACCATACACTATAAAAGATGATGGCTGGGGATACGGTGACAACCACGCTGAAATCACCTCTCGTGGTTGCTAGGGCTACAGCAAACCTCTCGAGCTGTGCTCTCGAGGTTTACCATGTTGCCCTAGCAACCACTCGAGGTGATTACAGTGTGGTTATCACCCGCTCCCCAGCCATCATCCTCTATAACATACAACATGCCAAATCGTTGGTTAACAGACTTCACAACATTGTCACTGGGCTGACGATAACAAAGACTGCTATCTAGAGTCAGACCTAAATATTTATTTTGTGTGATTAGATCCTAAATAATGCCATCAGATGTTTTATAGGGAGAGACTGTAGGGAACCAGTATGTTGCCTAGAATGGAACAACATCACTTTTGTCTTTTTTCAATTCAATTATAGCTTATTATTTATGATGCAACCATACACAGCACAAAAATCACATTGTAGTATGGTAATCAAGTTATTTAAGTCTTTATTTTAGAAAACAAATATTGTCATCTGAGCACAATAGAATCTTTGACTGTTTTATAAAACTGGGTAAATTATTCAAAAAAAGACTAAAAAGCAGGGGTTCCAAGGGTAGATCCTTGTGGAACACTCAAAGTCATGGGCAATGTTTCTGAAAGAAAATGTTGAAGTCTAACCTGTTGCACACGTTGGTTAAATAATCTTTAAACCAAGATGTAACTAAACTGGAAAAATAAAGCTGTTTTAAACTATGAATCCATTTTGCATGATGTACCAAGTTGAAAGCCTTTGATAAATCTGTATAAATCGTACCAGTTAGATCACCACTGTCCAGGGCCTCATGCATACTATTAGTAAATTCTGCTAAAGCTGTAATAGAACTATGTTTTACCATGTTGTTCAACAGTCTACAGATTATATTTTCAAGATGTTCCAGAATCTGATCATGTATTATCCATTCGAGTGCCTTAGAAAGTGAAGATAAAACAGACATTGGTCTGTAATTAGAGGCTGATAACCTATCATCACTGTTAAATACTGGAGTAACAAATGCATGTTTCCAGTGTGAGGGAACTACTCTGTACATCAAAGTAAAAGTCAACACTGTGACTTAAGGGGTCCACAACCTAGGAGCATGGAAAGTGAGCAGCACCAAAGCAACAGGAAACAGAAGAACTATGTGTACATATATAACCAGAAATGGGAACGTGACAATCAGTGCACACAGCAGTACAGCCAGTGCAGATCTAGAGCAGCAGGAGTAACAGGACCAGGCAATCCCAAACTGAGTGCCATACCACCATCCATTCAGGAAGGACTGCCAATAGCACAGAGTAAGTGCACTGTCCCTCCCTACCTGAAGTCCAAATAGAAAAGAACAAAAGCCTCCTGAACCTTACTGCCAATGGTGTGTGTGTGTGTGTGGGGGGTGATGACAGCACCCCAATGCACTCCCAGTAAGGATGGAGAAAAAACATCCAGACCAAAAAGTATGAAGTTACTAAAAAGACTGGGGGATGGGAGCCCAAAGACCAAATACTCTCATGGAAGACACAAGGACACCTGCAACAACATCCCCTGTTGAGGGGAACAACCTGCAGAATGGGAACCAAGACCTTCAATGCTATCTCAAGACAGCATCTGATGGGACAAAAAAAGGGAGACACACACTTCCTTCTGTCCAACTGTTATACCCAGTAGCTTTTCTACCCTGTCTCCCTGTATATCAGAAGAGTCCTCATCTCCTGAAAAATGAGTCAAGAAATGGAGGGACTGACCTACATGCCTCAGTAACAGTGCATGAGGAAATGGATGGACTCATCTACATGCCTCAGTAACCAGTGCCTGAGGAAATGGAGGGAATCACCTCTTTGCTTCAGTAACCAGTGCATGAGGAAATGAAAGGATCTCCCCTACATGCCTCAGTAACCACTGCCTGAGGAAATGGAGGGACTCACCTACATGCCTTGGTAACCAGTGCATGAGGAAATGGAGGGAATCACCTCTTTGCTTCAGTAACCAGTGCATGAGATGTAGGGAATTACCTCTGTTTCAGTAACCAGTGCATGAGATGTAGGGAATTACCTCTATGCTTCAGTAACCAGTGCCTGAGAAAGATACAAACATTCTAGCTCCCCACATTCTGAGACTGGGAACCCTCGGGAAGGGAAGACCACCCAGTCACCAGTGGCTGCAGGCAGTAAGCCCAATCCAAGACAAGGGTGAGCTTCCCACCCTTTAAACATCAGTGTTGCAGCATCATTAGTGGGTGAACAATCCCTTTGTGGCCCCAGAATGCAGACAGTAGTTGCATGACATAAAGCAGGGTGCATACAGTGTCATGGGCAGCCACAGAGTGGGGACAAAGGTTATCAGAATGAGGGGTCCCAAAAACAATACCATAGAGCAAATAAGGTGGAGAAGGGAACCCAGTACTCAGAGTAGAGGACACACAGACACCATCCCAATATGGGTTAATCCAGATACAGCAGGGCCTACCCATGCCCTGTAAGTACCACCTGAGGGAAGTATATCCCACCCAAACCTGAGCTGCATAGCATAGGGAGTGAGAAATCCTCTGAGATATCAAATGTGTTTGGACCCCTGCAAATTTGAGAAAGTGAGCCAATATAGCTCTAGGATGTTCAACCAGTTATGGTTTTGCTGCCAATGATTAGTGCACTCACTCTGTCTCCAGAGGTGGGCAGTTAGGAGCATTTCAAAGCTGCAGTATCACTGACCTATGGGACTAGATAATGTCAGGCCCCCATACCTCTTTCTGGAACATGAAAAAACAGACTCTGTTCTAGCAGGCACAATTCTCCAAATTATCGCCCTAAAGCAGCAAATAATTTAATGAGTCTGTCTTGCTCCTGGAAATGGCCTGAAGCTATTCGATAAAAGACTCAACTATCACCACCCAGGATTAAGCCACATCCAGTTAGGTGCCTATGCTGGCAAGGTCCTTGGAGGTTTGGGCAAATGACAGCTTCAAATCAGCAATGTCTTTCACTGCAGAGATCTGCTGCATGTCTGATGTGTAAGCATCATAGAGATCTGCTGTATGTCTTATGTGTGAGCATAGCAGAGATCTGCTGCATGTCTATTGTGTGAGCATCACAGAAGTCTGCTACTTGTCTGTAGTGTGAGTATCACAGAGATCTGCATGTCTGTAGTGTGAGCATTGCAGATATCTGCTGCATGTCTGTAGTGTGAGCATTGCAGATATCTGCTGCATGTCTGTTGTGTATCACATAAATCAGCTAACATGTCTGTTGTTCAAGCATCACAGAGATCAGCTGCATGTCTAATATGTGACCATCCCAGAGATCTGTTCCTTGTCTGTTTTTTGATCAGCCCAGAGGTATCTTCTGCATGTCTGTTGTGTGAGTTTAATGTTCAGGGGGTGGGGGGGGGCAGAAAAATCTTCTTGTGGTCCTTTTATAGTCCAAATTTTCTTTTTATTGATTCACCCTAATGTTTTGCACATAAAGTGCTTTTCAAAGGGCTTTCTTGTACCGTAAAATGATAATTTATATAATTAGTAAATCACTTTTACAACATATTATATATTACTGTCTTGCTATCTGATATCACAGCTGGAATTCATTATCATCTTGAACAATACTAGATGCCCTTGTTCTCATTCCTGTTGTTAATATTCTCAGACTTCTTTGTTATACTATTCCATTCACAGGTACTTCGTATACATTTTAACTTTTTCTTCTCTTCCTTTCGACAATTTCTCTTTTTGCATTCACTTGCGTGCATGCGCAAGGGTTTTTGGACAGTACAACTTTTTGGAGGTGTGTGACCCTCCTGTCCAATGCAGAGCTTGGTGTAACGGGCATGACCCAACTGCACCAATGGATGCATGGGCTGTCTGTGACAGCAGTTTGGCTGCAGTGATCTTCAGTTAGAAGAAAAGCACCACTGCAATCAGAGGTGGTAACGTGTCTGTATTTAGCATATTGACATCACCCCTTTCCCTCCAGCTGCTGACGAAATCCCTCCCCTTCCTCCCTCTGCTGCTGTCCTTCCCGATCCCTCATTATTGCTCCCCTCAAACACACTATATGTGCTGACAGGGTGCCCAAATCTCATTGGCTCCAGGGCCCCTTCAAAAAATACCTACGTGGCATGCTAGGAGGACACCCAGTGTGCTCATTGTCCCTGTAAGTGGGAAAAATGTCCAGCAATGTCTTTTTTTTAAACCTGTGAAAACAGAAAACCATCCCTTGTGCTCCCTCCCCCAACCCACACCAAACCTCTGTGTACCCCACATCCCCCCACCCCCATACCTTCAGAGCCCGGTGCAACAATCATCAGTGGAGTGAGAACAGGTCTGCACTCTTGAAAGCCGACCGTGAACTGAAGAAATGCCGGTACTCTGTATAATGGCATAAATGTGTTTTTTTTCCAACTTAGGTGGATATCTCAGCCATTTTTGTGAATTTTGGCACCACATTTTCAACATAGGGTTCTTGGGAACCCAAATCATGAATTCAGTCACTGTCATGTGGTTATTCAGTCCCAAAAGTTGATTTCACTGTCACTGCGCAGAATCACTTTTTGGGACTAATTAATGAAATAGCAGTTTCACTGTTCATTAGGTGGGCTCCCAAAAAGCCTATGTTGCAAATTTGGTGAAAAAATTCCAAAAAATGACTGTGTTACAAGGGTGCATTGTGGAGTTTCCATGCACACTCATGACTTTGAGAATTTGTAATATTTTCACTCCAGATTTTTATCATTGGCAATTTTTCTCACCTCCTTATGAACAGTACAGCTATCATGTTTCACATCCTGGCAAAATGTGTTTTCGCACACCCAGCACACAGTGTTTCAGTCGCAGTGGGAAATCAATGTTTGGGACAGATTATGAAAATCACAGTGACACTGTTCATGAGCAGAGGTCCTAAAGTGCCTATGTTGAAAATTTGGTGACAAACATCCACAAAATGTCTATGTAATGAGTGTGCATTGCGCAATTTCCACGCACACCCGTAACTTCCTGAATTTGTAATATTTTCACTCCAGATTTTCAACATGACCATTTTTGCACACCTTCTTATGAACAGTATAGCTGTCATTTTTCATATACTGCTGAAAATGTGTTTTCACACATCTGGTGCACAATGGTGCGGTCACTGTGAGAAATCAACGTTCGGGGTAGATTAAGAAAATCATAGTGATACTGTTTGTGAGCCGAAGTCCCAAATGCTTTTATGAGGTGGGGTCATAAAAAGGCTATATTGAAATGTGTAGTGCGAATACCAGCAAATGCCAGTGACATTAGGGTAAAGTACAATAAGTGCCAAACACCACTGCAAATACCTGCAAGCGAACGTTCGGCATTGACAAATGCTTGTTTTAATTCACACTGATTCACCACTTCATATCAGTCTTGCAACTGTGCAGTGCTGTCGTCTGCCTGCTCCGTCTCACTTAACAAATAGCTACAGTACTTGCCCCTTATTTTTGGTTAGCAGTGTCCTGCTTGCTGATAGTTCTGTTATTTTGCCAGCTTACTGATTAAATGCGTATTACCTTAAAATATGCTGCCAGAATTCTCATCAATTGTCATGTCTTTCCACATGCATTGTATTCTGTTTTTTCTTTTCTTCTAAAACATATAAACAAAGCAATTCAATTACAATCCTACAGCTACTCCAATCTCTTGCTTACTTTTCAATTTAATAGCTTATTTAAATGCCTTCTTTATCTGTTCGTTTAATTAGCTATCTTTCCAGAGCACTTTTGGTTTTTATATCACTTCTTTTAATCTGTTCTCTGCACTGTATTTCTGTTGAGACATTTAAGAACAAGTCAGCGTTATTTTTTAGTTTTATTTATTTATTTGTTTTTGTTAACCAGGTAAGCACACTAGACAACGAGTGCCTATTTTCAGGAGCGACACGGGAGGTTATAGTACAGAGCAAACAAGATACAAATACAGGGCAGCATACAGGCCCACCACAAGTGGACGAGAGTGGAAAATAGTACCCAGGACATTGAAAGGACAATAGAACAATTTCACGCCCACGCACAGATGGGGCCAGGGTAAACAGCAAGTGAAGACAAAAGTACAAAGGTCAGAGCAACAAACGAGAATACAACTGCAGGCTCATTAATACATAGGTTCACATATTGTGGCAGGGTGTGAGCAGCAGAACAGGGGGTAGGAGGAGGTAAGAGGAAGGGTAGAGAGGGAGGGAGGGGCGAAATCAGCCGACTCCCCCGGGACTAGAAGAACGAGCAAGGGGGCAATATTTTGCAGAGGGCAGCGTGAAAAGAAGCTAGGAACCCACCCTGCAAGACCACCCAGTGCTACACGAGCAGCAGGGGAGTGCTGCCCTGTCCCAGTAGCAGGCCCGAGTAGAGAGGTGAGGGGATAGCGAGGGGACCTACAAGGAGCCCCAAAGAAGGGAGCAAGATGGGGGGGATCCCAGGCAGCATGGGGGGGAGGGGGGATCATGCAGACCGGAGGGGAGCAGTAAGGATCCAGAACTGCTTGAGGTGGGGAGTAGGGTAGCCACGTTATAATACTGAAAGGTCTACTCTTTCCAACACAGTGCTCACTTCTCTATTTAAATGTTTAGGTTTTTTCTTTTACCTGAGTTTGTGTGTTCTGGTTTCTTGTCTTACTTGTGGCCTATGTTGGTACAGTAGTGTGTCTCATTTGAACTGTCCACAAAATTATCTAGAAAGTCAAAGATATCTTATAGCATCTTTACTCCACTTTAAATGTGTTACTAAGCAAGTTTATACAAGATTTATTCTTGTTACCTGACAATTTATTCAAGTTGCTCTGCTCTGCTTCTGCCATGTGTTTGTGCTGTTGTGCATTCATTTTTCATTCAAATTGGGTGTGCTACTAAATCCTCTCAGGCCCGATTGCAATATTGAGTGATGTTTTGAGCATTATCACCAGCCCTGTCACATGCTGGTTTGTGGTGCCCAGGCAGCATTGCTATGCATTATGCATAGCCTTTGTGATCAGGCCTGGGCAATCCTGTTATACTGTGTGAATCACTGGTCTGAGTTACTGCTTGTTCTTTATACTTATACCATTCTACTAAGGCTGGGATTTTAACCACTTCTCATCATACAAAACTAAAGTGTTGCCCTTACACTTTCTTACTGCTGTAATTTGTAAATGCAATATTGTAGTTACTTTGTATACTACTTGTTGTGTCCCTCTGTTTAAAACAGAATATTTGTCATTGCATTGTACTTTTTTCTTTTTTTTCACGTTCATGTTGTTGCTGTTTTTATGTTCGCATGCGAGCATGTGCAAGGAACATCTCGGGAAAATGGGACACTTTGGAGGTGTGCCCCTCCTCTGCAATCCCCTGCTTCATTGAGCAGGTGTGGCAGTCCTGCACCAATCGGACACGGTGCTGTGTATGACAGCGCTGGTCTTCTCTTCAAAGAAAACCACTGCTGTGTGCTTGCACTGCATCACGCCACCCCCCCAATCTTTGCTGCCATGCTGGGAGCCCACCCCAGTGTGGCAAACGTTACACATCATCTTTTTTAAAAAATAAACCTGTAAATTGAAAATGGTCCCACGGTGCTTCTCCCAGTCCCCCTCCACAATCCGCACCCACCTACTGCACCTGCCTCCCACCCCCCACCCAAACTTGCCTCAGGCTTGGTGCAGCGATCTTGATGGACGGGAACCGTCTGCACTCTTCAAAGCCGACTGCGAACTGAGGAAATGTCGGTAAGCTGTATAATGGGCTAGATAGTGGGTTTTCAACTTTATTGCATATCTCAGGCATTTTTTGGAATTTTTACACCAAATTTTCTACATGGGGTTTTTGGGACGCCTTCTCATGAATTATGTCACTGTCATTGTGTTATTCGGGCCCAAAGGGTGATTTCGCAGTCACTGTGCAGTTACTGCATGAAATCACCCTTCAAGCCTGAATAACGCCATGACAGTGACATCAATCATGAGAAGGCATCCCAAAAACCCCATGTTGAAAATTTGGTGCAAAAATTCCAAAAAATGAATGTTTTATGAGCATGCATTGCACAGTTCCTACGCAGGCTCGTAAGTTCGCAAATTTTCAATATTTTCACTCCAGATTTTCAACATTACCATTTTACCACACCTCCTTATGAGCAGTACAGCTGTCATTTTTCACATCCTGCCCAAAACGTGTTTCCATCCATGTAGCTCACAATGGCGCAGTCGGTGTGTGAAATCAATGTATGGGACACATTAAGAAAATCACAATGACACTGTTCATTAGCAGAGGTCTTAAAATGGCTATGTTGAAAATTTGGTGAAAAAATTCCAAAAAATGACTGTTTTACCAGTGTGTGTTGCGCAGTTCCTATGCACGCTCGTAGGTTTGCAAATTTTCAATATTTTCACTCCAGATTTTCAACATTGCCATTTTACCACACCTTCGTATGAGCAGTACAGCTGTCATTTTTCACATCTCACCCAAAATGTGTTTCCACCCATGTAGTGCACAATGGCGTAGTAGGTTGGCAAATCAATGTATGGGACACATTAAGAAAATTACAGTGACACTGTTCATTAGCAGATGTCTTAAAATGGCTATGTTGAAAATTTGGTGAAAAAATTCCTAAAAATTACTGTTTTACTGGCGTGCATTGCACAGTTCCTACGCACGCTCGTAGGTTTGCGAATTTTCAATATTTTCACTCCAGATTTTCAACATTGCCATTTTACCACACCTCCTTATGAGCAGTACTGCTGTCATTTTCACATCCTGCCCAAAACATGTTTCCGTCCATGTAGCGCAAAATGGCGCAGTTGGTGTGCGAAATCAATGTATGGGACACATTAAGAAAATCACAGTAAAACTGTTCATGAGCAGAGGTCTTAAAATGGCTATGTTGAAAATTTGATGAAAAAATTCCTAAAAATGACTGTTTTACAAGCGTGCATTGCGCAGTTCCTACGCACGCTCGTAAGTTCGCAAATTTTCAATATTTGCACTCCAATGACTTCCAATACCTAAACAGCACATAGAAGCAAGCAACATTCGGCATTGACAAATGCTTGTACTTCTTTGCCACAGATTTTTTTAAGCCATGTACAACTGCCAAATACCACTGCAAATACCTGCAAGCGAACGTTCGGCATTGACAAATGCTTGTCTGTATTTAAATCACTAGAAACTACAATGTTTGCTCTGTCACATGCTGTAATGGATGACACTGTGGTTAGTTACCTTTTGTTCTTAACCCAGATATCCTAGACTTGGGGACAGGGTTGGGGGAGGAGTTAGACATATAGGAATCTATCACAGGCTGTTGCGTGTTCAGGACTTGCCTTTAAGCATCGTGCCAGTGACTCCCTTTATTATATATTTTATTACATTTTTTTTTGCTATGTATAGTTGTTTTCTGCTGTTGTCAGGGTCTTTTATATAAATTACCAGCATGTATTCCAATTTGTTTCTATATTGATATCAATATTGTGATCTAAGATGTTTAAATAAAATATCCACTGCTTTTCTGCTTTGTCAATCATTTTCTGATAGTCTCTAGACTTCTAACTATTAATAGGAACCAACCACAGATATATCATAGCAGACCATTGATAGCAGCAAAAAAGTTGACACTTTAAAGGATAGACTAGTAAGTTTTTTTTTAATTATTTAACCAGGAGTGGCACACTAAGCTGAAAGCTTATTTACAGGTGTGTCCTGGGAGCACAGGGAAGCTACATGATTTGCTTAGGGTCACAAAGTATGCAAGTGGGGGCTTTGGGATTCAAACCCAGGTCTCTAGGTTTGTAGCTCAGAACCTTAAATCACTGCACTATACTGCCTCCCCTAAGATCACAGTTCAAGACCCCAGAAAGGAAAGACACTCAATTGTTGCTTGGGCCACTCAAAGCAGGGATGGCACCCTGTGGAAGATGCTCAGTCTGTGTACTACAAAAAAAAGATGTCTTTAGACACCCACTCCAGGGCAGGAATTCCCTATAAAACAACATATCAACTGCACATCAGAAGGAGTCATATATGTACTCTAGTGCCCTTGTGACCACTTGTATGTGGGACAAACCATAAGAGCACTTAATACTAAAATACAAGAGCACAAAAGTGACATTACAAGCTATGATGAAACATCACAGGTAACAATACATTTTTCACAACAGGGACACACAGAAGCTTCATTGCGGTTCTGGGGACTCAAACAAGTTTAACCACCAGTACGAGGTGAAGATTATCAGAAAATGATTGACAAAGCACAAAGGCAGTGGATATTTTATTTAAAAACCTTAGACTGTGGTATTGGTATGAATATAGAAACAAATTGGAGCATATGGTAATATATATAAAAGACCCTGACAACAGCAAAAAACAACTGTACCTGGCAAAAAAAAAAAAAAACAACATTTAATAAAGGGAGTCTCTGTTGTGTGAGCATTGCAGAGATCTGCTGCATGTCTGAGTGTGAGCATTGCAGAGATCAGCTGCATGTATATTGTGTGAGTATTGCAGAGATCTGCAGCATGACTACTGTGTGAGCATTGCAGACATCTGCTTAATATCTGTTGTGTTTGCATCACAGAGATCTGTTACATGTCTGTCTGCATGACAGATATCTGCTGCATGTCTTTTGTGTGAGCTTCACAGAGATCTGCTGCATGATTGTTATGTGAGCCATCACCATATTTAGCCTGAGAATGGCTGTGAAGCATCACAGAGATCACCTGCATGCCTGCTGTGTGAGAATCACAAGGACATGTTGCATGTCTGTTGGTGAGCATTGCAGAGCTTTGCTGCATCCAATGTGTGTGCATTTTAGAGATCTGCTGCATGTCTGTTGTGTGAGCATCACAGAAACCTGGTACATGCCTGCTGTGAGAGCATCGCTGAGATCTGCTGCATGTCTGTTATGTGAGCATTGCAGTGATCTGCTGCATGTTTGGCATGAGCATTGAAGAGATTTACTGCATGTGTGTCATGAAAGCATTGAAGAGGTATGCTGCATGTCTGCTGTATGAGTATTGCAGAGATCTGCTGCATGTCTGAGCATTGCAGACATCTGTTGCATGTGTGTTGTGTGAGCACTGCAGAGATCTGCTGCATGTCTGTTGTGTAAATATTGCAGAGCTCTGCTGCATGTCTGAGCATTGCAGACATCTGCTGCATGTTTGTTGTGAGTATGGAAGGGATCTCCTGCATGTTTGTCATGTGAGCATTGAAGAGATCTGCTACATATCTACTGTATGAGCATTGCAGAGATCTGCAGCATGGCCATTGTGTGAGCATTGCAGAGATCTGCATGTCTGTTGTGTGTGTATATTGCAGAGATCTGTTGCATGTCTGAAAATTGCAGAACACTGCTGCATATTTGTGCGAGCATTGAAAAGATCTGCTGCATGTCTGCTGTATGAGCAATGCAGAGATCTGTTGCATGTCTGAGTGTGAGTGTTGCAGAGATCTACTGCCTGTTGTGTGAGCATTGCAGAGATCTGCTACATGTCAGTTGTGTGAGCACTGCAGAGATCTGCTGCATGTCGATTGTGTTTGCATCACAGATATCTATTGCGTGTCTCTTTTTCTGCATGGCAGGTATCTGCTGCATGTCTGTTGTGTGAGCTTCACAAAGATCTCCTGCATGATTGTCATGTGAGCCATCACCATGCTTAGCTTGCAAATGGCTGTGAAGGTAGGTCTGAAAGTTCAAACTGCTCATTAACAGGATGTCTTTCACCAAACTGAATAATACTAATTGCATTACCAAACTGAGTAATACTAATTGCAGAACCAAACTTGAATAATATTAATTGCAGTACCACATTGAGTAATATTAATTGCAGTACCATACTGAGTAATACTAATTGCAGAACCAAACTGAATAATATTAATTGCAGTACCACATTGAGTAATATTAATTGCAGTACCATACTGAGTAATACAAACTGTAGTACCAAACTGAGTAATACTAACTGCAGTACCATACTAAGTAATACTAATTACAGTACCAAACTGAGTAATACTAATTGCAGTACCAAACTGAGTAATACTAACTGCAGTACCAAACTAAGTAATACTAACTGCAGTACCATACTAATTAATACTAATTACAGTACCAAACTGAGTAATGCTAACTGCAGTACCAAACTGAGTAATACTAACTGCAGTACCATACTGAGTAATACTAATTGCAGAACCAAACTGAGTAATACTAACTGCAGTACCAAACAGAGTAGTACTAATTGCAGTACCAGAGTACTACTAACTGCAGTACCATACTGAGTAATACTAACTGCAGTATCATACTAAGTAATACTAATTACAGTACCAAACTGAGTAAGACTAACTGCAGTACCAAACTGAGTAATACTAACTGCAATACCAAACTGAGTAAGACTAACTGCAGTACCATACTAAGTAATACTAATTACAGTACCAAATTGAGTAATACTAACTGCAGTACCAAACAGAGTAATACTAATTGCAGTACCAAACAGAGTAATACTAACTGCAGTACCATACTAAGTAATACTAATTACAGTACCAAACTGAGTAATACTAACTGCAGTACCAAACTGAGTAATACTAACTGCAGTACCTTACTAAATAATACTAATTACAGTACCAAACTGAGTAATACTAACTGCAGTACCAAACTGAGTAATACTAACTGCAGTACCATACTGAGTAATACTAATTGCAGAACCAAACTGAGTAATATTAACTGCAGTACCAAACAGAGTAATACTAATTGCAGTACCAAACAGAGTAATACTAACTGCAGTACCAAACTGAGTAATACTAATTGCAGTACCACACTCTAGAGGAGAGTACCAGGAGGGCAGAAGCATTGATTGTGTCATGTTTAGGGGATCAGGGAGCACTGGATGAAAACAGATTCATAAAGAAGTTGCCAAGCACAGAGATTATGCTTCCATCTTGATGCCTCGCAGACCATGCCCCCACAGCAGCCTATTGTTTTTTTTAATAAATCTTTTTTTTTTATCATGGCTGTTTTTTTGTGCTGAGAAACTGACCACAGCACTTGAAGAACTATAAACTGACATCATCTATGTTACAGTCTATTAGCAAATGTCATTGCTTCTTTCACCGATGTAGAGTCCCAGATCTGTCTGCAATGGAAGTTGTCTCCCAGACTTTAGAAAGACTGTTCTCAGGTCATGAGAAGAGGTGACAAGCCATATTTGACTGCATATGTTTGGGACCTGGTGATGACTCATTACCTCTGTCATGATCAAAGATTTATTTAGTGCATTGTTATTTTGTTACCAAAATCATTATACTGTGTCTTGTGTCTGTATTCACTGTCTTTGCCCCCACAGCATATGACAGTTTCCTTTAATCTATGTAATACTGCATTTGCTATCCATGGGGCATAGCCAAGAGGGGAGACACAGAAAAGGAGCAGGGAAAACCCAGCCTCACCCCACAAAACACAGTAGTTAGAGATTTGAACAACAAGGTAGAGAAGTTAATGGGGAGCAGAACAGGGGTAAATGCAGATAAAGGCAGTAAGGCCATCAAAAAGTGGAGGGTGATGAGTACCAATGCCCGTAGTCTGTGTAACAAGCTCCCTGAACTAGTGGCCTTGATGGAAGAGGGTTGCCTGGATACTGTGGCAGTCACAAAAACATGGTACACAGAGAACCATGATTGGGATGTCAACATACCAGGATACACAATCTACAGGAGGGACAGGGAGGGTAAAAGAGGCAGAGGAGTAGCTCTCTACATAAGGGAAGGGATCAAAGCAATGGAACTAAAGGATAAACAGGGAGTAGAGGAGACACTGTGGGTTACCCTGGAGACTGGCTATGGCACCACAATTCGCACAGGGGTTGTATACAGACCCCATCTCTGGGGGAGGCAATGTACAATAAAATGATAGAAGACATCTCCTTAGAATGGCAGAAAAAGGGAAGATATTGTTGATGGGTGACCTGAATATGCCAGATGTTAGTTGGAGCACGTTTGTTGCGGCCACATCCAAGGGCAGGGCTATTCTCGATGCCCTACAGGGGGCATGCCTCAGACAGCTAGTGGTGGAACCCACTTGAAAGGGAGGAATTGTAGACCTGGTACTGTCAAATAGGGATGGAGAAAGGATCTCAGATTTAGTAGTGGGTAGCCATCTGGGAACACATGACCACCAAACAGTGTGGTTCATGATAAACACAGACATAGAGTCAAGCCATATAAAAGCAAGAGTATTGGACTTTAGGAGGGCTTTGGGAAAATGAGAGAGTGCCTCAGAAAAGCACTAGCAAATGGGCAAGAAGGAGGGGTGGAGAAACAATGGGGAAAAATCAAAACAGCCATCACAGAGGCAACAAGTCTTTGTGTGACACAAATCTACAAAGCAAAAGGAAGGAAAAGACCACTATGGTTCTCAAAAGAGGTGGCGGGGCAGGTTAAGGAGAAAAAGGTAGCATTCAGGAAGCATAAGATGACACAGAAGGAGCAGGATGGAGAACTGTACCAGTTAAAGTAGAAGGAAGCTGGGAAGGCAGTCAGAATAGCAAAAGCCCAAACTGAGGAAAAGATAACCAACTGAGTTAAGAAGGGGAATAAAACCTTTTCTAGGTACATTAAGGAACAAAGAGAGACCAAGGGAGGGATACTGAGGCTTAATAAAGAGGAAGGTGGTTGGGCAGAGAGTGACTGTGAAAAAGCAGGGATACTGAATGAATATTTCTGCTCAGTATTCACAAAAGAAAAGGAGGGGGAGGTACCTAAATAAAAGAACAGAAGCACTCTGGATAGGGGGTCAATACAAGTCCATTCAAAGAAGAAAGGGTTCTGAAAGAACTTTTAAAACTGAAGGTAGACAAAGCAATGGAGCCCGATGGGATTCTCCCAAGAATTCTTAAAAAATAAGGGGGGAACTAGTGACAGCACTGAATACCCTTTTTAATAAATCATGGGAGGGTGGTGTGGTACTGGAGGACTGGAGGAGGGCAGACATGATTCCCCTTCACAAAAGTGGAAGCAAGACAGAGGCAAGAAACTACAGACCTGTTAGTTTGAACTCAGTAGTAGGGAAGATGATGGAATCACTTCTAAAGGAAAGAACTGTTGAGTTCCTAGAGGCCAGTGGGGCACAGAACCCAAGGCAGAATGGATTCACAGTAGGAAGGTTGTGTCAATCGAATCTAATAGATTTCTTTGACTGGGTGACCAAAGTAGTAGACCAGGGAGGGGCTGGGGACATGACCTACCTAGACTTTAGCAAGACATTTGACAAAGTCCCACACAAAAGATTAATATACAAGTTAGCCAACCTTGCAGTGGGTCCCAAAGTGGTAGCCTGGGTAAAAAATTGCCTGGACAACAGGATGCAGAGGGTAATAGTAAAGGAGTTACTCTGAAGAAAGGTTACGAAGGGTACCGCAGGGTTCAGAACTGGGACCAGTCCTCTTTAATGTCTTTATAAGTGACATTGCAGAGGGACTGGAAGGAAAAGTATGTTTCTTTGCAGATGACACAAAGATCTACAACAGGATTGATACAGAAGGTGTGGTGGAAAGGATGCAAAGGGACTTGGCAAGGTTGGAGGAATGATCAAATGTATGGCAGCTTAGATTCAATGCAATGAAGTGCAAAGTAATGCACCTGGGAAACAAAAATCCAGGGGAAGAGTACACAGTGGGGGGGTGAAATAATAACAACAACAAAAATGGAAAGGGACCCGTGGGTAGTCATATCAGATGACCTAAAGGTGGGCCAGCAATGTGAGAAGGCTGCAAGGAGGGCTAGCAGGATGCTAGGATGCATAGAGAGAGAGGCAT
Source organism: Neoceratodus forsteri (assembly GCA_016271365.2). Classification (NCBI taxonomy): domain Eukaryota; kingdom Metazoa; phylum Chordata; order Ceratodontiformes; family Ceratodontidae; genus Neoceratodus; species Neoceratodus forsteri. Next base: position 9,530,158 of record CM028129.1, read on the forward strand.
CAGCAGTAGAAAACAGTAAGTTGTTATTCCTCTGTACAGACAGTTGGTGAGACCCCATCTCTGCAAGGACATAGACAGGATGGAGGCTGTCCAGAGGAGGGCAACTAAAATGGTGCAGAGTCTGCACCAGAAGACATATGAAGAAAGATTAAAGGAGCTTAATATGTGTACCCTCAAGGAGAGGAGGGAGAAGGGGAACATAATAGAAACTTTCAAGCACATTAAGAAATCAACAGAGTCCAAGCAGGTAGCATCGTTCAGAAAAAGAGATGTGCAAGAACAAGGGGGCACAAGTTAAAGATAGAGGGGGACAGTTTAGAAGTAATATGAGGAAGTATTTTTTCACAGAGAAGGTTGTGGATACATGGAACAGCCTTCCCGAGGAGGTAGTGGAGTCAGAAACAATGCGGGCATTCAAGAATGCATGGGACAGACATAAGGCAATTCTAGTGATGGGTAGAAGGAAGAAGGCTGTTGGTTAACTAGGATCTGCAGCGTATCCATTAGGTAAGGAAATGGGCAGAGTAGGTGGGCCAAGCAGTCCTTATCTGTCAAATTCTGTGTTTCTATTTATCCACCCACCCACTCTGTCATGTCCAGGAGTTAACCAACAGCTTAAAGATGGGGAAGAAGTGATTATTAACCCTTACAGAATATGGGTATTTCCTACCTGATAAGCAGTCAAATCCATTTGAATAAATACTGTTTTTATTTTAAATTACTGGTACACAGTTCAGTTTTTCAACTAACACTTTACTCATTTTGGGCAGGATATTCAAAGGTTAACACCCATGCTAACAAGGCTAGTACCTGTGCTAAAATGAGGCTGCATGAGCACTCCCAGTGAAAGCATAGTCAGAGGCCCTAGGAGCAACCTTCAAACCTGGCAGTGACAAGGTGCTAAAATACCGCTGTGACTATGTAAATGAAGGTGTCCCCTCATGCATACTGTGGCAGAGAGATATTCAAAGGTTTGTGATGACAGTAAACTGTCCCCAGGTGGTATTGCTTTTGTCACTGAACACCACCTCTTACCTGGGCATTAAGCCTATGACCCATATAGGCACAGTGGCTGTGATGCAGCTGTCCAGCCCTGACTGTGGCCTTTTCACATTCCATAACATATTCCCTGGTGGTCCACTGTATCCCTTCTCCCCGTGATCTCCAATTCACATTACATTATAAATGTCCTGCTGGTCCAGTGGGTCTTCCCACCCCGATCTCCTGTATGCACTCTATAATGTATGCCCTGTGGGTCTGGTGGGTCCCTCCATAATCTCCCATTTCTGCTTAGAAATAGATCATCATATACTGGTGGTCCAGTGGGTCCCTCCCTGATCTCCTATTTCTGTTTAGAAAATGGCATAGACACAATCAGCTCTCTGATTGGCTGATAGCTATAGCAGGGGGGTATATTAACTTACGATAGATGCCCACTTCAAAAGAAGTGCCAATTTGAGGTGCCTCATTACCTAAGACTATCTTTTGGGCACCCCAAATTGGCATACTGACGAGCCACCATTTTTGTGCCCTCGCTAACAGAGATCTCTAAAATCCATACTATGCAATGTGCCACCTTCCCCACCTGCCGTGCCAGTCTGCAGATTTAAAAATCAATTTTAACATTTCTTACTTCTAGCTTCAGTTCCTTGCTCTGTCTACTGCAGTTTTTTTTCTTTTTCTGACTCCTGCAACTTTCAGCCTCTCTCACTCATTTGCAAAGTCTCATCTTCCATGAACATCTCCTCAACTTCTGGTCACCTTGCCGACTGTCCGCTATCGCCTTTCCAATACCCGCAAACAAAGAAACCCCAAAAGCATTGAAAAAATATTTTAAAATTGGCAATAGTCCTTGTGTGTCCACGTGCACTGGTGGAGGAGGAGCCAGTGTAACCATGATGACCTCTGATGTCGCCGACTGCCCGCTACCGCCTCTCCACTTCCCATCAAACAAGCAAAGCAAAGAATGATTAAATAAAAAAAATTCCAAAACTACCAATGCTATATGTGTGTGTGTGTGTGTGTGTGTGTGTGTGTGTGTGTGTGTGTGTGTGCCTGCGGGCATGGAGGGGGTGTTGCGAGTGTAACCTTGACAACTTGCTCAAAACAGGACACACAGAAGACAACAAAAAAAAGGCAGAGGGATTACTTTATTAACATAAAAGTAAATAAAATAACAATTTCACCATGAACACTTAAAAAGATATATTTTTTAAATATATTTCACACAGTGCCCATTTTTGACATAATGTCCTCCAGAGTGGGCTGTATGGGCAATACCAGACTTTCCAGGGGCTATAAGGTCCTCAGCCTACGGCGTCAGGCCTCATTACGCCCCTGGGCAGTCCGGTATTGCCAAATACCGCCCACCCTGTTGGGTATTATTGCTTGCACAGTAGATTATCATGTCCTTGTGTTCCATTCGTTCCCCCCTACTCCTGATCACCCATTAATGTGTACATATTAACCCCTAGTTGTCCAGTGGTCTCTACCACCTCTGATTGTCTGTTTACAGTGTGTAAATTATTTCCAGGTGGACTAGTGTGACCTCCCCCCATACCTCGATTGTCCATTGTCCGTGTAAACAGTAATCCCTGATCATCCAGTGTGTGTCCCCATCCCACCCAAATCAGCTATTTTCTGTGTATATGGTGATCCATGGTGGTTCAGTGGCTCTCCCCACCCCAGATCTGAAGTTTCCTCAAACCACTTTAATCTCTGGTGATCTAGTGTTCTTCCAAAGAGCCTCCACCCAACTCACCAGTTCACATCCCACCACACTGCATCCCTCCACTTACCCAGGTGTCCGTAGCTCAGCACAGCTAGGTTCAGTGACCAGCACAACCCACCTCTCACCTCCATGGCTGACCACCAGCTGAGCTGTCATGCGCACTGTAAAAACAGCTGTTTTACTGTAATTGCAGTATACATCACAACCCTCCTCTCACCTCCATCGCTGGCCACCAGCTGAGCTGTCGTGCACACTGTAAAAATAGCTGTTTTACTGTAATTGCAGTATACATTACAACCCTCCTCTTACCTTCACTGCTGGCCACCAGCTGAGCAGTCGTGTGCACTGTAAAAGAAGCTGTTTTACTGTAATTGCAGTATACATCACAACCCTCCTCTCAACTCCATGGCTGGCCACCAGCTGAGCTGTCATGTGCACTGTAAAAACAGCTGTTTTACTGTAATTGCAGTATACATCACAACCCTCCTCTCACCTCCACGGCTGGCCACCAGCTGAACTGTCATGCACACAGTAAAAATAGCTGTTTTACTGTAATTGCAGTATACAGCACAACCCTCCTCTGACCTCCATGGCTGGCCACAAGCTGAGCTGTCATGTGCACTGTAAAAACAGCTGTTTTACTGTAATTGCAGTATACAGCACAACCCTCCTCTCACCTCCATGGCTGGCCACCAGATGAGCTGTCGTGCGCACTGTAAAAACAGCTGTTTTACTGTAATTGCAGTATACAGCACAACCCTCCTCTCACCCCCACGGCTGGCCACCAGCTGAGCTGTCGTGCACACTGTAAAAACAGCTGTTTTACTGTAATTGCAGTATGCAGCACAACCCTCCTCTCACTTCGACAGCTGGCCACCAGCTGAGCTGTCATGCGCACTGTAAAAACAGATGTTTTACTGTAATTGCAGTATACATCACAACCCTCCTCTCACTTCCACAGCTGGCCACCAGCTGAGCTGTCGTCCGCACTGTAAAAATAGCTGTTTTACTGTAATTGCAGTATACAGCACAACCCTCCTCTCACCTCCACGGCTGGCCACCAGCTGAGCTGTCATGCACACTGTAAATACAGCTGTTTTACTATAATTGCAGTATACAGCACAACCCTCCTCTCACCTCCATGGCTGGCGACCAGCTGAGCTGTTGTGCGCACTGTAAAAACAGCTGTTTTACTGTAACTGCAGTATACATCACAACCCTCCTCTCACCTCCATGGCTGGCCACCAGCTGAGCTGTCGTGTGCACTGTAAAAACAGCTGTTTTACTGCAATTGCAGTATACATCACAACCCTCCTCTCACCTCCACGGCTGGCCACCAGCTGAACTGTCATGCACACAGTAAAAATAGCTGTTTTACTGTAATTGCAGTATACATCACAACCCTCCTCTCACCTCCACAGCTGGCCACAAGCTGAGCTGTCGTGCACACTGTAAAAACAGCTGTTTTACTGTAACTGCAGTATACAGCACAACCCTCCTCTCACCTCCATGGCTGGCCACCAGATGAGCTGTCGTGCGCACTGTAAAAACGCCTGTTTTACTGTAATTGCAGTTTACTGCACAACCCTCCTCTCACCCCCATGGCTGGCCACCAGCTGAGCTGTCGTGCACACTGTAAAAACAGCTGTTTTACTGTAATTGCAGTATGCAGCACAACCCTCCTCTCACTTCGACAGCTGGCCACCAGCTGAGCTGTCATGCGCACTGTAAAAACAGATGTTTTACTGTAATTGCAGTATGCAGCACAACCCTCCTCTCACTTCGACAGCTGGCCACCAGCTGAGCTGTCATGCGCACTGTAAAACAGATGTTTTACTGTAATTGCAGTATACATCACAACCCTCCTCTCACTTCCACAGCTGGCCACCAGCTGAGCTGTCATGCACACTGTAAAAATAGTTGTGTTACTGTAATTGCAGTATACTTCACACCCTCCTCACCTCCACAGCTGGCCACCAGCTGAGCTGTCATGCACACTGTAAAAATAGTTGTTTTACTGTAATTGCAGTATACTTCACAACCCTCCTCTCACCTCTATGGCTGGCCACCAGCTGAGCTGTCGTGCGCACTGTAAAAATAGCTGTTTTACTGTAATTGCAGTATACAGCACAACCCTCCTCTCACCTCCACGGCTGGCCACAAGCTGAGCTGTCATGCACACTGTAAATACAGCTGTTTTACTATAATTGCAGTATACAGCACAACCCTCCTCTCACCTCCATGGCTGGCGACCAGCTGAGCTGTTGTGCGCACTGTAAAAACAGCTGTTTTACTGTAATTGCAGTATACAGCACAACCCTCCTCTCACTCCCACTTCTGGCCACCAGCTGAGCTGTCACGCAAACTGTAAAAACAGCTGTTTTATTGAAATTGCAGTATACATCACAACCCTCCTCTCACTTCCATGGCTGGCCACCAGCTAAGCTGTCGTGCGCACTGTAATTAAAGCTGTTTTACTGTAATTGCAGTATACATCATAACCCTCCTCTCACCTCCACAGCTGGCCACCAGCTGAGCTGTCATGCGCACTGTAAAAATAGCTGTTTTACTGTAATTGCAGTATACATCACAACCCTCCTCTCACCTCCATGGCTGGCCACCAGCTGAGCTGTCGTGTGCACTGTAAAAACAGCTGTTTTACTGTAATTGCCATATACATCACAACCCTCCTCTCACCTCCATGGCTGGCCACCAGCTGAGCTGTCATGCGCACCGTAAAAACAGCTGTTTTACTGTAATTGTAGTATACAGCACAACCCTCCTCTCACCCCCATGGCTGGCCACCAGCTGAGCTGTCGCGCACACTGTAAAAACAGCTGTTTTACTGTAATTGCAGTATACATCACAACCCTCCTCTCACCTCCACAGCTGGCCACCAGCTGAGCTGTCATGTGCACTGTAAAAAAAGCTGTTTTACTGTAATTGTAGTATACAGCACAACCCTCCTCTCACCCCCAATGCTGGCCACCAGCTGAGCTGTTGTACGCACTGTAAAAACAGCAGTTTTACTGTAATTGCAGTATACAGCACAACCCTCCTCTCACCTCCATGGCTGGCCACCAGCTGAGCTGTCATGAACACTGTAAAAACAGCTGTTTTACTATAATTGCAGTATACATCACAACCCTCCTCTCACCTCCACAGCTGGCCACCAGCTGAGCTGTCGTGTGCACTGTAAAAACAGCTGTTTTACTGTAATTGCAGTATGCAGCACAACCCTCCTCTCACTTCGACAGCTGGCCACCAGCTGAGCTGTCATGCGCACTGTAAAAACAGATGTTTTACTGTAATTGCAGTATACATCACAACCCTCCTCTCACTTCCACAGCTGGCCACCAGCTGAGCTGTCATGCACACTGTAAAAATAGTTGTGCTACTGTAATTGCAGTATACTTCACAACCCTCCTCTCACCTCCACAGCTGGCCACCAGCTGAGCTGTCATGCACACTGTAAAAATAGTTGTTTTACTGTAATTGCAGTATACTTCACAACCCTCCTCTCACCTCTATGGCTGGCCACCAGCTGAGCTGTCGTGCGCACTGTAAAAATAGCTGTTTTACTGTAATTGCAGTATACAGCACAACCCTCCTCTCACCTCCACGGCTGGCCACCAGCTGAGCTGTCATGCACACTGTAAATATAGCTGTTTTACTATAATTGCAGTATACAGCACAACCCTCCTCTCACCTCCATGGCTGGCGACCAGCTGAGCTGTTGTGCGCACTGTAAAAACAGCTGTTTTACTGTAATTGCAGTATACAGCACAACCCTCCTCTCACTCCCACTTCTGGCCACCAGCTGAGCTGTCACGCAAACTGTAAAACAGCTGTTTTATTGAAATTGCAGTATACATCACAACCTCCTCTCACTTCCATGGCTGGCCACCAGCTAAGCTGTCGTATGCACTGTTATTAAAGCTGTTTTACTGTAATTGCAATATACATCATAACCTCCTCTCACCTCCACAGCTGGCCACCAGCTGAGCTGTCATGAGCACTGTAAAATAGCTGTTTTACTGTAATTGCAGTATACATCACAACCCTCCTCTCACCTCCACGGCTGGCCACCAGCTGAGCTGTCATGTGCACTGTAAAAACAGCTGTTTTACTGTAATTGCAGTATACATCACAACCCTCTCACCTCCATGGCTGGCCACCAGCTGAGCTGTCATGCGCACTGTAAAAACAGCTGTTTTACTGTAATTGTAGTATACAGCACAACCCTCCTCTCACCCCCATGGCTGGCCACCAGCTGAGCTGTCGCGCACACTGTAAAAACAGCTGTTTTACTGTAATTGCAGTATACATCACAACCCTCCTCTCACCTCCACAGCTGGCCACCAGCTGAGCTGTCATGTGCACTGTAAAAACAGCTGTTTTACTGTAATTGCAGTATACATCACAACCCTCCACTCACCTCCATGGCTGGCCAAAAGCTGAGCTGTCATGTGCACTGTAAAACAGCTGTTTTACTGTAACTGCAGTATACATCACAACCCTCCTCTCACCTCCACGGTTGGCCACCAGCTGAGCTGTCGTGTGCAATGTAAAAACAGCTGTTGTACTGTAATTGCGGTATACAGCACAACCCTCCTCTCACCTCCATAGCTGGCCACCAGCTGAGCTGTCGTGCACACTGTAAAACTGCTGTTTTACTATAATTGCAGTATACAGCACAACCCTCTTCTCACCTCCATGGCTGGCCACCAGCTGAGCTGTCATGCGTAATGTAAAAACAGCTGTTTTACTGTAATTGCAGTATACAGCACAACCCTCCTCTCACCTCCATGGCTGGCCACTAGCTGAGCTGTCGTGCACACTGTAATAACAGCTGATTTACTGTAATTGCAGTATACAGCACAACCCTCCTCTTACCCTCACTTCTGGCCACCAGCTGAGCTGTCATGCACACTGTAAGAAACAGCTGTTTTACTGTAATTGCAGTATACATCACAACCCTCCTCTCACCTCCACGGCTGGCCACCAGCTGAGCTGTCATGCACACTGTAAAAACAGCTGTTTTACTGTAATTGCAGTATACATCACAACCCTCGTCTCACCTCCACGGCTGGCCACCAGCTGAGCTGTCGTGCACACTGTAAAAACAGCTGTTTTACTGTAATTGCAGTATATAGCACAACCCTCCTCTTACCCCCCACTGCTGGCCACCAGCTGAGCTGTCGTATGCACTGTAAAAACAGCTGTTTTACTGTAATTGCAGTATATAGCACAACCCTCCTCTCATCCCCACGGCTGGCCACCAGGTGAGCTGTTGCGTGCACTGTAAAAACAGCTGTTTTACTGTAATTGCAGTATACATCACAACCCTCCTCTCACCCCCATGGCTGGCCACCCGCTGAGCTGTCATGTGCACTGTAAAAACAGCTGTTTTACTGTAATTGCAGTTTACATCACAACCCTCCTCTCACCTCCACAGCTGGCCCCAGCTGCGCTGTCATGCGCAGTGTAAAAACAGCTGTTTTACTGTAATTCCAGTATACATTGAAACTAGATGACTGGGGATGGGGCCACACAGGACACAGGGATTAATGTATACACAGAAAACAGGTGTTCATGAGGTGGAAGGGGCCATGTGACCATCAGGGCTCCCATTTCAAGGTTGTCAGTTGTGCTAAGGGGCTGCTGTACACCATGGAAATAAGTCCCTAATGAGCATGCAAATGGCTTCTTAGCATTTTGCATTCCCAATGTGCTTATTTGCATGATTGGGCAGAATATTACCAAGGAAATCATGGCAATATCAGGCAGCGCTATGCCTGTGGTCCATATACAGCTCTGGTCCATGCAGGGGCAGAATATTACCCATGGGGATCTTCGCAATATCAGGCAGTGCTATACCCATTGTCCATATACAGCTCTGGTCCATGCTGGGGCTGAATATTACCCATGGGGCTCTTGGCAATATCAGGCAGCTCTATACGCATTGTCCATATACAGCTCTGGTCCATGCTGGGGCTGAATATTACCTATGGGGATCTTGGCAATACGATTGAGCGCTACACCTGTGGCCCATATACAGCTCTGGTCTATGCTGGGGGCTGAATATTACCTGTGGAGATCTTGGCAATATCAGGCAGCTCTATACCCATTGTCCCCAAAAGGTCTGGTCCGTGCTGGGATTGCACAGATTCATTTAGCACTGTGCCAACATGGACCAATATTAAGTCAGATAGCACCATTCACTATCTGTTTAAATAGCACATAGTCTGAAGGGGTGTAGGGGCATGCACAGCTGACATTTTCTAAATATGTGGCCATATTTGTTTTGTGGTGAGAAATTGCCTATGGTTTAAAGAACTATGAACTGTGACCATCTATGTTATATTTCACCAAATTATATATCTTTCTCTACATCCACAGCCTCCCAGATCTGTCTGCAGTGAAAGCTGTCTCCCAGGCTTTAGAAAAGCTGTCCAAAGGGGGAAACCTGCCTGCTGCTATGACTGTGTCCCATGCGCTGAAGGAGAAATCTCTAACCACAGCGGTAAGTGAACCAACAATAATAAATGACATATGGCTTATGGTTGAAGGTTTGAAGCAGTAAAAAGAAAGTTAGATATTGTTTGTATTGGTAATTTATGAATTATCAGAACTATTTACTATTACTGTTAAAGGTGACAGAAACATTGTTGAGTCCATCAAAGCTTTGATGGCAATGAAAAGATCTTCAGTGTAAGGTACTAGGGTTACATATATGCCTATACAGTAGATGTCAAGAATCCAGAGATAAAACATCAAAATCATCCACAGATCTAATCTAGGCAGCCCTCCATGGACTCTTAAGACAGAAAGTAATGTCACTGATGGGCAGGCAGTAATCAACAGTATACACCTCATCATTGATGGGCAGGCAGTAATTAACAACATACACCTCGTTATTGATGGGCAGGCAGTAATTAAGATCATACACCCATCATTGATGGACAGGCTATAATCAACAACATACACCTCGTCATTGATGGACAATCAGTAATCAACAACATTTACCTCATTAATGATGGGCAGGCAGTAATTAACAACACACACCTCCTCACTGATGGGCAAGCAGTTATTAACAACATACACCTCAACATTGATGAGAAGGCAGTAATTAACAATATTCACCTAGTCACTGATGGACAGGCAATTAACAACATATGCCTCGCCATTGATTGGCCGGCAGTAATTAACAACATATACCCATCGTTGATGGGCAGGCAGTAATTAACAACATACACCCATCACTGATTGGCAGGCAGTAATTAACAATATTCACCTTGTCACTGATGGGCAGGCACCAATTAATAGCATACACCCGTCACTGGTGGGTAGATAGTAATTAACAACATATGCCTCATCATTGATGGGCAGGCAGTAATTAGCAACATTCATCTTGTCACTAATGGGCAGGCAGTAATTAACAACATACACCTTGTCATTAATGGATAGGCAGCAATTAACAACATACACCTCGTCATTAATGGACAGGCAGTAATTAACAGCATATATTTCATCATTGATGAGAAGGCAGTAATTAACAATATTTACCTTGTCACTGATGGACAGACAATTAACATATGCCTCACCATTGATGGGCAGGCAGTAATTACCAAAATACACCCATCATTGATGGGCAGGCAGTAATTAACAACATTCACATCATCACTGATGGACAGGCACCAATTAATAGCATACACCCGTCATTCGTGGGTAGACAGTAATTAACAACATATGCCTCATCATTGATGGGCAGGCAGTAATTAACAACATACACCTTGTTGTTGATGGGCAGGCAGTAATTAACAACGTATGCCTCATCATTGATGGGCAGGCAGTAATTAACAACATATACCTCATCACTGATGGGCAGGCAGTAATTTACAACATACACCTCGTTACTGATGGGTCAACAGTAATTAACAACTTACACCTCGTTGTTGATCAGCAGGCAGTAATTAACAACATATGACTCATCATTAATGGGCAGGCAGTAATTAGCAATATACACCTTATAGTATATGGTTAGGGCTTATTGTTGATGCAAACTGGTGGCTTTCTAAATCTTGTTGTAGGGAAGTTCAGAGGTCAAAAAAGTTGTACTATCAACGTGACATCAGAACGATAGAACAACAGCTTTTAGCTTTGAACTGCCTTCTGATTGGCTCATACCAACAAGCTCAATGTAAAAAAATACTGGAAACATGGCGGCGGCAGTTTAGTGAGCGGTGAGTAGAAGACTCTGCCCATTTTGACATGAGGAGCTACCATCGCTCCGTGTCACAAAAGCAATTTTTTTTTATTTTAAAAAGTACTAATGCCGACACCAGAGGGAGCAGAAGTGGCGACAAGTGAAACAAGTGCCAGCAGGAGCAGGGAGAAGCCGGAGCGAGTGGCAGCAAGAGCGGGACAAATTTGAACGAGTGGGAGTGGGGAGATGCTTGAGTGAGAAACGAGGTAAAACAAGCCAGCAACCAAAACAAAGAAATGTTCATCAACAATAAGCCCTAAGCCTTATACTGTATAAAAAATTGGATGGTCGCCCATCCACAACAAACTGTTTCCTCTCGGGAGTTGATGACATCAAGAGACCTCTCGAGCTTCGCTCTCGAAGTCTTGATGATGTCATCAACTCCCTCAACGGAAACACAGCCTTGTTGTGGATGGGTGACCATCCAGTATTCTATACGTCACTGATAGGCAGCCAGTAATTAACAGCATACACCTCATCATTGATGGGCAGGCAGTAATTAACAGAATACACCTCAACACCTCATCACTGATGGGCAGGCAGTAATTAACAACATTCACTCCTTGTTGATGGGCAGGCAGTAACTAACAGTATACACCTCGTCACTGATGGGCAGGCAGTAATTAACAACATACACCTCATCACTGATGGAGAGGCAGTAATTAATGACATACACCTTGTCATTGATGGGCAGGCAGTAATTAACAACATACACCTCGTCACTGATGGGCAGGCAGTAATTAACAACATACACCTCGTCACTGATGGAGAGGCAGTAATTAACAACATACACCTTGTCACTGATGGGCAGGCAGTAATTAACAACATACACCTCATCACTGATTGGCAGGCAGTAATTAACAACATACACCTCGTCACTGATGGGTAGGCAGTAATTAACAACATACACCTCATCACTGATGGAGAGGCAGTAGTTAATGACATACACCTTGTCACTGATTGGCAGGCAGTAATTAACAACATATACCTTGTCACTGATGGAGAGGCAGTAATTAATGACATACACCTCGTCATCAGTGGGCAGGTAGTAATTAACCTCATCATTGATGGGCAGGCAGTAATTAACAAAGTATGTCTCATCATTGATGGACAGGCAGTAATTAACAACATATGTCTCATCATTGATGGGTTGGCAGTAATTAACAACACATCTCATCATTATTGGACAGGCAGTAATTAACAACATACACCTCATCATTGATGGGCAGGCAGTAATTAACAACATATGTCTCATCATTGATGGACAGGCAGTAATTAACAACATATGTCTCATCACTGATGGGCAGGCAGTAATTAACAAAATTTGTAACACGGCAAAATTCAGATAGCGAAGAGCGGGCAAGCTAATAGGCGGCATGGCATCACGTGGTACAGGAGCAACATGGAATTATGAGAAGATAATGCCGTGTTGCTCCTGTAGTGCCGAGACTAGCCAGCAGAAGAGAATTAGTGGCATGTGAAGCTAGCAGTGTTGAAAGAAAGAGCCACACAATCAGATACCAGCAAAAGAGTAGCAGAGGCAGGGAAGGGGGACAAGTAGAGACGAGGGACATAGGCAGGCACACTTAGGTAGCCCGAGGTAGTGTAGTGATGAACGACATGGCAGTGGAGTTCAATTTATGTGGAGCCATGGAAATCGACGCGTGGACAGATAGTGAGTTTGGAGAGGAGGTGGATGTGAGTGCCAGAGGAGAGGCAGATGTGAGGATGGGGTGTGATGCAGCAGGAGACACAGTGCCCAAGAAGAAAGTGGCAAAAGTGAAGCATCTAGACAGAGCATCTGACGAGACTGATGACCTGGACGAACTGAGAAATGCAGTGCAGAGCAGCACAGGACAGAGCTATCAGAGCCAGATACATATAGAAATCTCACAATGAGAGCTGGATGACTTGGAGAGGAGGAAAGTGGAGCTGAACACAAGCAAGAACATGCAGTGGGCGTGTAATGTTTTTTCAGACTGGCTCAGATCCAAGAACATGTAAGTAGACATAGGTACAGTGACAGCAGAGAGGCTGTGCGCTATTCTGAGACAATTCTATGGCTCGGTGAGGGCAGAGGATGGGGAACAATATAGCATCAGTTCGTTCTGTGGGCTAAGAGCGGGGCTCAACAGGTACATAAACAGTCTGGAAGTCAGGAGAAATCTGAATATCATAGCCGACGTCCATTTTCAAGGGGCCAACAATGTATTTGTGGCAGTAATAAAGCAGTATAGAAGACAGGGGAAAGACACAGCCAAGCACTTTCCCGCTATCAGAGAGGAAGACCTACAGAAAAAAGGGACTACCGCAACTTCGATCCAGAAAGTGCGCAGGGCCTGGTGAAGAGGCTGTGGTTCTAGCTCCAGTTAAGGCTTGCCAGAACAGGACAGGAGGGATTAAAGGAGCTCACCCAGATATCATTTGAAGTAGCCTAGGATGACATGGGGCAAGGGTATATCAGCCTCTCATTCAATGAGGCAACCAAAAATCATGGCTGACCAGATGAAAGCAACAGACAGGCATTGAGAAGTGTGCTATATACATGGAGAGACTTAAGGGACTGTCCTGTCACTATGTTTAAAGAGTATACGAGTCGATGCCCTAAGATAGCCCCTGCCTTCTACCTGCACCCCATAAAGCAGGCACAGAGAATCCTGGACCATAAGGACATATGGTACTCCAGGCAGCCCATGTGCAGAAATTTCCTCGGTGAAATGATGGCCAAAATATCTGATGAGGCAGGGCTAAGCAGGCGATACATGAACCACAGTGTCAGGAGCACAGCTCTGCAGATGTTGTCATAAGCAGGAGTACCAACCAGAGAAATAATGCCTGTGACAGGACACAGGTGTGAGAGCAGCATACGCAATTATTGGGCACCCAGGCAAGAGGATAGGGAGAAGTGGTCCACCATCCTGTCTGTCCTGAAAGCAATGTTTCACCCAATGGCAGACCCCTGCATAACCCTGAGTCACAAACCAAGTAGCTGTCACAGGGACGACTGCTCAGGAGTGAACAACATAGACAGCAGCCTCATACTGCAGTACTGTTGCACAGACGCAGATGACGAGGGCCACAGGGGCAGTGAAAGACACCGAAGGGAGAAGTTCAGGGGAAACAGTGAGTGAGAGAGAAATACACCCCTGGGAGTCGGGAACAGAGCCAGAGCATCGGAGGCAGAGCCTGGTGCTAGTCCTGAGCGGAGAGCCGCAGCGAGGCAGCCAGCAGAGAGGGGCAAGCATGCGGGTACAGCAACAGAGAGAGGTCTCGTAGTGCCGGTAACCAGGCTAGAGTGCAGGGGCAAGGACTGCAGGCTGCGCTGAACCGAGCAGCAGAAGACTGCAGAACAAGTGAGCACTCACTAGCACCGAAACACAGATGTACTGACCGGGGACCAGAAGAACAGGGCGAGACAGGAAGCAGCTGGGCAGGACTCGCAAGAGCAGGGGGCACATCTTCATTCGCATTCAGCTGCCACAGTTTCACCATCCACGGCACCGTGAATTTTAACTATGGAGCAACCGGGAGCCACGGACACTGCAGCACAGACCTGGAGTAACCGCGGACAGGTAGGGCAAGGTGCTGTGGCAAAGGGAGAGGGAGCGGGGCAAGCACCAGAAAGACATCCCCAGAATGATGACATGGGTATGCAAATCAGAGGGCGGCTGGCCGTGGCCACACCAAAATAATGGACATGTGCATGAATCGCTATTCCAGTAACTGTATTTCCCTGTACTAAAAAAGTTGCGGAATGACATCTGTATGTACTGACCGGGGACCAGAAGAACAGGGCGAGACAGGAAGCAGCTGGGTAGAGCACTGTGCCGAAATCTGAAAGTAAGATTAACAAGCATTTGTCAATGCCGAATGTTTGCTTGCTGGCATTGGCAGTGGTAGTGTAGAAGTTACAGAGCTGCGTAATATGAATGGCAGTGAAGTATTGAACTGAAGCCAACCCCACCACCACCCTGCAGAGAGTGACAGGCATTGGGGTGTGCGTTTGAGTCATCAGGCATAATGGCCATGCCATTTCACCACACCCCACTCTGCAGAGACTGACAAGTGTCACGTGTTCCTTGGGGTCTTTGGCCCTTATGCGCACCCCATTTCATTAGGAAATACAGTGAGATGGTGCGATATAGGAGAATGGGGTGAAGTTTTGGCCGAAGAGTCCAAGGCATACCTCGATGCCTCTCAGTGACTGCAGGGTGTGGAATGGTATGAACATCACAGGCAAGAATCCCAAGTCACACCCCTGATTCCTGTCATTCTCTATAGGGTTGGGCGATTTAGTTGAAAAGCCTAATACCTCAGGCATTCGTTGGTATGTTAACTCCAAATTTTCAACATGTTTGTTTTGTGATCCCACTTCATGAACAGGGGGAGTATCAGTTTGGTAGCCGAAAGCTGCTTATGCACAGTGACTACGACATTTAGCACCACAGGTGCAAAAATATTCTGAACAGGCTGTAAAAAATGACAGCTGTATTCTGTCATGGGGAGGTGTAAAAATGGCTATGCTGCAAATGTGTAGTAAAAATATAAAAAAAAATGGTGAAGTCATGAGCGCACATAGAAACTGTGCAACGCACACCCGTTATATAATTAGGTTGGGGATATTTGATAGCAGATTGTCAACTCAGGCATTTTGGTGCCTCCGATCATGAACAGTGTCACTGTGATTTTCTTTATCTGTGCCGAACAATGATTTCCGACAGCGACCACGTATCTCTGCACTGAAAGAGTGAAAACACACTTCGGCCATGTTGTGAAAAATGACAGCTGTACTGTTCATAAGGAAGTGTGGAAAAATGCCACTAGTGAAAATCTGGACTGAAAATATTACAAAGTCATGAACTAACGAGGATGCATGGAAACTGCACAATGCTCACTCGTACCACAGTCATTTTATGGACTTTTGTCACCAAATTTTCAACATAGCCATTTTAAGACCTCTGCTCATGAACAGCGTAACTGTAATTTTCTTAATCTGTCCTAAACATTGCTTTCGCACACCAACAGCACCATCGTGCGCTACATGGGCTGAAACACATTTTGTCCAGGATGTGAAAATGACAGCTGTACTGCTCATAAGGAGGTGTGGAAAAATGGCAATGTTGGAAATCTGAAGGAAATATTGAAAATTCGCAACCCACGAAAGGCAGGGAACTATGCAACGCACACTGTAAAACTGTCATTTTAGGAATTCTGTCACCAAATTTTCAACATTGCCATTTTAAGATCTCTGCTCATGAACAGTGACACTGTGATTTTCTTAATGTGTCCCATACACTGAGTTCACAACGACTGTGCCATTGTGCGCTACATGGGCGGAAACACGCTTTGGATGAGATGTGAAAAATGACAGCTGTACTACTCATAAGAGGTGTGGAAAAATGGCAATGTTGAAAATTTGGGTGGAAATATTGAAAATTACGAAAACCTATGAGCATGCATAAGAACTGCTCAATGCTGCGCTAGTAAAACAGTCATTTTAGGATTTTTTCACCAAATTTTCAACATAGCCATTTCAAGACCTCTGCTCATGAACAGTGTCACTGTGATTTTCTTAATTTGTCCCGTACATTGATTTCGCACAATGACTGGGCCATTCTGCGCTACATGGGCGGAAACACATTTTGGGTGAGATGTGAAAAATGACAGCTGTACTACTCATAAGAAGGCATGGTGAAATGGCAATGTTGAAAATCTGGAGTGAAAATATTGACATTTCGTGAACTTATGAGCCTGCGTAGGAATTGCGCAACGCACGCTCGTTAAACAGTCATTCTTTGGAATTGTGGCACCAAACTTTCAACATGGGGGTTTTGGGCCCCCTTCTCATGAATGATGTCACTGTCATGGTAGTATTCAGGCCCGAAAGGTGATTTCGCAGTCACTGTGTGAAATCACCCTTCGGGCCTGAATTACGCCACGACAGTGACATCATTCATGAGAAGGTCCCTAAACCCCATGTTGAAAATTAGTAAATATTCCCAAAATGGCTGAGATATGCAATAAAGTTGAAACCCCTATCTTGCCCATTATACAGCTTACCTGCATTTCCTCAGTTCGCGGTCGGCTTTAAAAGTGCAGACGTGTTTCAGGTCCACGAAGATCAATCGTGCTGGAGTCCGGAGGTAAGTATGGGGTGGGGGTGGGGAGGCTGGGTGCGCAGTGGGTGAGTGCGGGTGGTGGGAGGGGTTGGGAGACGCACCACTGGACGTTTTTCTTACAGGTTAAAAAATAAAAAGACGCTGTGGGACTGTTTGCCACGCTGGGGTGGGCTCCCAGCGTGGCACAAGGACTTTGGGGAGGGGGGCGCGTTCAGTCGACAGGAGATTGGGCACCCCCATCAGCAACATGACGGATTGCCACACTGAGGTGGGCTCCCATCGTGGCATCAACTATTGGGAGGGAGGGAGGAGACGAGGCGCAGTTCAGCCCGACAGGGATTGGGCACCCGTCGACTATACACTCATGCAGGCGTGCGCCTGCGGCTGGGGGGGCTGCGGCGTGAGCAGCTTCTTATCTACTCACTCAGCGCGGCTCCCCTTTCAACTGTATGCCACTGCATTTTGGAGCATGTCATAGAACAGCTCCAAAATGCATTGACTACAGGAGCCGCGACTGCAGGCACACTGCCTGAATTGGAGGAGGAGGTGACACACCTCCGAAATATCCAATGATGGCACTATGTTTCTTGCACATTCGTGCAAGCAAACATAAAAATCAGAGTAGTTTATCCAACTGGCATTGTCTTTTGTGTCAGCTAAGCAGCACTCTGCATACTCCACACTACTAACGAGCATCTCCATGTTATAAGCGCATTAATCACTGCTGAAGGTGGCATCTAATGGGGGGTTTTTGCATGGTGGGGCCGTTGCTCGCGTTCAGCTTCTGGCCTCGTGCCACAATGGCCCCAACCATGCATTAACTCCCGATTAGATGCCACCTTCAGCAGTGATTAATGCTTACACTTCTCACCTCTCAGTGCCATCACAGTCTATGTCAGAGTCTATGAATTGGCTGCTATCACGATTCAGTTTATGGATAATTCAGACACACTGTATCGCAGGATTGCTGACACCCACAGCTCTGCCCAGTGTAGTGGTGCCCAGCAGTGTCAGGTTCTGTCATTCCACCCCACACAATACAGACCTCAGGCAAGAGCAAAGAAGCCAAGGGCATCTTCAGTTTGTCCCAAAGCCTGCTGACACCTACAGGTGAGACCAGTATAGCAGTGCTCAATGTCATGTCTCAGGGTGTAAGGCTGTACCTTGAACTTGGGTAAAGAACAGCCATAAATAGTCAAGGTCATTACTTGCCTATTGCTGTCTTAATCTGCTAGCTGACTACTGGAACTGAAAGATGGACAGACTTGTTGAGGCACACACATGTGCAGTACCCTGTCAGTACAGCCCTATCTTCTCACTCTTGAACAGTCCTACAGAATTCATAGATGATTATGTATGAGCAGTCATACATAACAACATTGTTTTTCACTCGAGAGTTTTTTTTGGAAACAAGACACCTTGAGAGTGAAGTTTGAGAGGTCTCCTTACCATGAAAACATAGAGCGTTAAAAATTGCTATTGTATGTGTATGATTGCCAAAACACAATCTTTTGTAGTGTAAGGGCAATCAGCCTGAGTCCAGGAAAAAGTCCCTTATCTTAACGTGCTGCAGGCTGTTGCGGTTCTCTTCAGCATCTCTTCTTTGGCTCGCTCTGATGACCATGGCCACTTCTTCGTGCATGTGTGATGACATTCGATGTTGCTGTGCTGCACTAGTGATGTACTCAGTGCAGTACAACAACACTGTGACATCTCTAGAACAATGGCTAACCATACACTATAATGTTGTTCTAAGCAAGGGTTTCCATGCAGAACAGCATTCTACCATACACTATAATTATATTTTTAGCAGTGACACAACACACTAAAGCTTGTTCTAACTGAGAAAACAGTGACAATACCCAGGTAGCTTTGGTCCTGATGAACAACTCCTACATGGCATTCAGCTACTAAATGAATCTTTTTTTTTCACATTTTATTTTTGATAATTTATTACATAAATTCGTCATACATACATGATCTACACACCTATTAGTTGATCAGTGGCTCTGATTTATTACATTTGCGAGTGTAACTGGTATAATAATGTATAGAAATATCCCCCCCATAGAACTCGATGGAGCGTGCACACACAGCCTTTATTTTGTGACATTCCAAAACTGGGCTGCATGGGCCGGCGTGGGGGTGTAGCTTTGCTTTTGGGAAGTCGGTCTGTTTTTCTTGCCAGTGTCCCAAACTAAAATTATGGAGGTTATAACTTTTTAAAACAGAGCATTTCACTGAATGATTTCTGCAGCAAACTCCTGGCCAGGTCAGTTATCAACTACACTGGGGGAGCAGTTGTTACTATACAAAGAATCTACTCTTCTATAGTGGGACAGTACGTCAAACAGAATGTAGCATTTTTAATTTAAAAGAGAGAGGAATGAGTTAATTTGAACTTTAACTGGTGCTAAAATGAAGTTTTTTGCAAGGAATTTGCTTTCTTTTTGAGATAGTGGTGAACAGATGCAGATGTGCAAAGCCTTTGGGTCCTGCACCGAGGGAAGACTCCACCCACCTAGAGAACTGCAGCGACAGATGTCAAGAATTCAGAGGATTCCTGGAACTACATTACTTTTCTTCTTGGAATTAGTGGATCTCATGCTTTACCTGGGGAGGACAACATCCCTGAATTTGTTATTCTGTTCTACAACTCCCTTAGATAAAAGAACTAGTACTCCTGAATCTTCTAAATTATGCTTCAGCATCTCATTTTAAATACTATTTGTAGCTGGATTCTGCCATGCTTCCCTCCTGAAAAAATATTGAAATGACGATCAGTGATCTATTTGATATAGGCCCTATTCTTTTTCTGCTCATGTTGCTACTCTGCCCCTCGCTGTATTTAACTATTTTATGCCCAAACCCTCACGTTCTGGTATGGGCTCCAGCCATCACCAGCCGACATCATCACTTACTATTGTAGAGTCCTAGCCACTAATGATGACTTCCTTCTCCACCATGGACATTACCTTTAAAGGTGGAGACACAATGGTCTCATGGATACAGTGAAGGCCACTAGAGACGAAGCCCACTGTGCAGAGAATTCTGCAATAGATTTAATGCAGCAAACAATACAATATCAATGGGAGGTCAAGGCCCTAAATTCTTAAGCTGCAGAGTTTGCAGAACTTGTAACCTACCAGAACCTCAGCAGTGCCGCAAATTCACTGTTCTTGGTTCTTCATTAATATTTCCATTTATCCATATAACCTGGTTCCTTTCTCCTCTTTATATCAAAACTCCTCCATACTAAGAATGTAATGTTATTAATGCTATAACATCATACATTAGCTAATGAAATAGCTACGTTCTGCCAGAAATGAATAGTCAATTATCTACCACAGCTCCCACTGCCAGGGTGGTGACACAGCACATCAGTCACAATGATATTTGCTCAACCTGCACTACAGCCTAATGCAATGTTCAGTGTTGCGTTATTACACTAGGGCCAACTTAAACAAAACCTTGACAATAGCATAGACCTGTTAAGTCTATACCTTACCTTGTACAAACTTATTTTAGATTTTAAGGTATAGAGATGCCATCTGAAATGAATAACTGGTAGGATGAATTAACCGGTCATTTTGAAGTAAACTAAAGTAATTATACCCAGAAAAGTGGAATATAATGGTGTGTATACCTCCATATTTTCATAGCTTATTATGAGTTCTTTGGACAATGTGTTCTTTGTGAACTTGCTACAGGTAGTCTTATAGGTGGGACATGTATCTTTTATCCCCCATATGCTGATCTAATCTGTTTTTAAATGTCTTGATGTTACTGCTCTCAGCAATATGTGATGGTAGTGTGTTCCAACTTTGTACTATTCTGTGCGTGAAGAAATCATGTTGTTTCTTTGTAGTGTTATCTTCACCTTTAAGTCTAAGTCCATGGGACTTTATTTTTGATTGGTTCCTGGCTCCTGCTAACACCTGTGCTTTCCACCAAGCACTCATCGTGTATTGCCCTGAATATTAGGCACAGGTCACCTGTTAGTTGCCTGTACTCGGCTGAGTACAGGTCCAGTTTTTTTAGTCTGTTATTATATGGGAATTGTTGTAGCCCCCTTATTTTTTCTATTAATTTCCTGTGAGCTCCCTCTTTAAGTTTCTTACCTTTAACGATGTTTGCTGCCGTAAACCGAGAACAATATTCCGTATGTGGTCTGATGAGGCTTGTGTATAACGGTATCAATATTTTGGATTCTCTACTCTTAATATTGGATAAGATGCAGCCCAGTAGTTTGTGACATTTTTTAAGTTTTTCTGGTGTGAACTTCTGTTGTTAATTTATTAGTAATTACTATTCCCAGATCTCTTTCTTCGGTAATGGTTTCTAATACCTGCTTTTCTATGTTGTATCTGAAGTTAGGATTACTAACAAAATGACAACACTTTTGCACTTAGAGATTTAAAACTGCATTTTATTTTCTTTGGTCCAAGCCGTTAATTTGTCTGATTATCCTAAGTATTGTCCATAGGATGGAGATTGTACCAAGGCCCTAGTTTACAATCATCAGCATATTTGAGTTAGCCATGCATTATCAGATGTCTGTAAGGTACTCACCAAGATGTTAAATAGTGTGGGCCCCAGGACTGAGCCCAAAGGCACCCACTTGTTACTTCTCCCATTCTGACTGATATCCCTTGATTACAACTTCTCTGTTCTCCTGTTCCCCAAACTAGGATGTTATCCAGCTTATAATGCTATTATCCAATTTGATCTTATATAGGTGTTCAAATAATTGTTTTATGGAATACTTTGTCAAAGGCCTTTGCAAAGTCCAGAGTATATGACATCTACCGCTACCCCTTTCTCCAAGGCTGCACTGACTGTTCAAAGAAAGACATCAGGTTAGTAAGACATAATCTCCCCTTGGTAAACCCGGGTTGTGAACTATCTATTATTTCTTCTTTTGCCATATGAGCCAGTATTCTATGTTGAATAACTCTTTCGATGTATTTTGCCTATAACTGATGTTAGGCTTATAGGTGTGTAATTCTTAGCTTCAGATCTATTTCCGACTTATATTTGGAGTTATAAATGCTTGCCTCCATTCAGGCAATGCTTTTCCATTTAGCAATGATAAATTATAAAGGTGTGTAAGTGATCCTACTACAGTTCCTTTTTTGATAATTCCTGTAGAAACCTTGGTGTTATTCCATCTTGGCCAGCTGAACCATTGGATTTAAGCCCCTTAATAATTGTGTGGATTTCAGTTTCTGCAATACTAACATACTAACATACTAAAATGCCAGCAGAATAGGCCTAACGGTCTTTCGTGTCTGCCCAATTGGTCAGCCCCTTGGGAGTAACAAGAGCTGATCTAACCTGGCCCTACTTACACCTCCTGTCTGAGAGAAAGCCACAAACTCTGGGGCCAATAATTTGGGAGTAACCAAAGAGCTGATATAACCTGTCCTAATTACACCCGCATCTGAGAGAAAGACCCACACTCTGGGGCCAATAATTTGGGAGTAACCAAAGAGCTGATATAACCTGCCCTACTTACACCACCCATCTGAGAGAAGGCAACACACTCTGGGGCCAATAATTTGGGAGTAACCAAAGAGCTGATGTAACCTGGCCCTACTTTCACCTCCTGTCTGAGAGAAAGCCCCGCCCTCTGGGCCAATAATTTGGGAGTAACCAAAGAGCTGATATAACCTGGCCCTACTTTCTCCTCCGGTATGAGAGAAAGCCCAGCACTCTGGGGCCAATAATTTGGGAGTAACCAAAGAGCTGATCTAACCTGGCCCTACTTACACTTCCTGTCTGAGAGAAAGCCACAAACTCTGGGGCCAATAATTTGGGAGTAATCAAAGAGCTGATATAATCTGGTCCTACTTACAACTGCTGTCTGAGAGAAAGCCCCACACTCTGGGGCCAATAATTTGGGAGAAACTAAACAGCTGATATTACCGGTCCCTACTTTCACCTCCTGTTTGAGTGAAAGCCCTGCACTCTGTTGCCAATAACTTGGGAGTAACCAAAGAGATGTTCTATCCTGGCTATACTCACATCCCCCTTTGTGAGAGAAGGCCCCACACTCCGGGGCCAATAATTTGGGAGTAGCCAAAGATCTCATATAACCTGTCCCCACTTACAACCCCTGTTTGAGAGAAAGTCCCACTCTCTGGGGCCAATAATTTAGGAGTAACCATAGAGCTGATCTAACCTGGCCCTACTTACAACCCCTGTCTGAGAGAAAGCACCGCAGTCCGGGACCAATAATTTCGGAGTAACCCAAGAGCTGATCTAACATTGCCCTACTAACACCCTTTGTCTGAGAGAAAGCCCTGCACTATGGGGCAAATAATTTGGTAGTGACCGCAGAGCTTATCTAACCGGGCCCTATTTACACCCCCTGTCTGAGAGAAAGCCCTGCACTCTGGGGCCAAAAATTTGGGAGTAACCAAAGAGCTGATCTAACCTGGTCCTACTTACACCTCCTGTCTGAGAGAAAGCTCCGCACTCTGGGGCCAAATATTTGGGAGTAAATAAAGAGCTGATATAACCTCGCACTACTTACAACCCCTTTCTGACAGATAGCCCCACACTCAGGGGCCAATAATGTGGGAGTAACTAAAGAGCTGATCTAACATGGCTCTACTTACACCCGCTGTCTGAGAGAAAGCCCTACAATCTGGGGCCAATAATTTGGGAGTAACCAAAGTGCTGATATAACCTGGCCCTACTTACACCTCCTGACTGAGAGAAAGTCCAAAACTCTGGGGATAATAATTTGGGAGTAACAAGAGCTCATCTAACCTGACTATTTACACCCCTGTCTGAGAAAATCCCACTCTGAGGCCAATAATTTGGAGTAAACAAAGTTGATCTAACCTGACCTCACCCACACCTACTGTCTTAGTTAAAAGCCACGAACTCTGGGACCAATAATTTGGGAGTAACAAAAGCTCATATAACCTGCCTTCTTACAACCCCAATCTAGAAGCCCCACATTCTAGGGCCAATAATTTAGGAGTTACCAAAGCTGATATAATCTGGCCCTCCTTTCACCTCCTGTCTAGGAGAAGCCCGTACTGTTGGACTAATAATTTGGGAGTAACCAAGAGCTTAAATAACCTGGCCCTACTTTCACTTCTGACTGAAGAACCCGCACTATGGGGCCAATAATTTGGGAGTGACCAAAACTGATCTAACCTGGCCCTTCTTACACCTCCTGATCTGAGAAAGCTAAAACTCTGGGGCCAATAATTTGTTAGTAACAAGAGCAGATATAAGCTGCCTCTTACCCCCTGTCTGAGATACCACACTCTGGGGCCAATAATTTGGGAGTAACCAAAGAGCTGATGTAACTTAGCCCTACTTACACCCCTGTCTGATAGAAAGCCTCGCACTCTGGTGCCAGTAATTTGGGAGTAACCATAGCGCTGATATAACCTGGCCCTACTTACACCTCCTGTCTGAGAGAACACCCTGCACACTGGGGCCAATAATTTGGGAGTAACCAAAGAGCTGATGTAACCTGGCCCTACTTCCACCCCCAGTCTGAGAGAAAGCCTCGCACTCTAGTGCCAATAATTTGATAGTAACCAAAGAGCTGATATTACCTAGCCCTACTTACACCACCTGTCTGAGAGAAAGCCCCAAACTCCGGGGCCAATAATTTGGGAGCAACCAAAGAGGTGACCTAATCTGGCCCTACTTACACCCAGTGTCTGAGTGAAAGCCCTGCACTCTGGGACCAATGATTTGGGAGTAACCTAAGAGCTGAGATAATCTGGCCCTACTTACACCCTCTGTCTGAGAGAAAGCCCCGCACTCGGGGGAAAATAATTTTGGAGTGACCAATAAGCTGATCTAACTTGGCACTACTTACACCCCCTGTCAGATAGAAAGCACTGCACTCTGGGGCCAATAATTTGGGAGTAACCAAAGAGCATATTTAACCTGGCCTTACTTACACCTCCTGTCTTAGAGAAAGCCCCGCACTCTGGGGCCAAAAATTTGGCAGTAACCAAAGAGCTGATTTAACCTGGCTTTTGTGACTCCCCCATCTGAGAGAAAGCCCCACACTCTGGGGCCAATAATTTGGGAGTAACCAAAGAGCTGATATAACCTAGCCCTACTCACACCTACTGTCTGAGAGAAAGCCCCGCACTCTGTGTCAAATAATTTGAGAGTAACCAAAGAGTTCATCTAAGCTGGCACTACTTACACCCCCTGTCTGAAAGAAAGCCCCACACTCTGGGGCAAATAATTTTGGAGTAACCAAAGAGCTGATCTAACCTGGCCCTACTTACAAGTCCTGTCTGAGAGAAAGCCACAATCTCTGGGGCCAATAATCTAGGGGTAACCAAAGAGCTGATATAATCTGCCCTACTTACTCCGACTATCTGAGAGAAAGACCTGCACTCTGGGGCCAATAATTTGGGAGTAACCAAACAGCTGATGTAACCTGCCATACTTACACCCCCGATCTGAGAGAAAGCAGCATACTCTGGGGCCTGAAATTTGGGAGTAACCAAAGAGCTGATGTAACCTGGACCTACTTTCAACTCCTGTCTGAGAGAAAGCCCCGCACTCTGGGCCAATAACTTGGGAGTAAGCAAAGAGCTGATATAACCTGGCACTACTTTCACCTCCAGTATGAGAGAAAGCCCTGTACTCTGGGACCAATAATTTGGGAGTAACCAAAGAGCTGATCTAACCTGGCCCTACTTACAACTCCTGTGTGAGAGAAAGCCATGAACTCTGGGGCCAATAATTTGGGAGTAACCAACGAGCTGATGTAACCTGCCCATCTTACACCTCCTATCTGAGAGAAAGCCCGCCATTCTGGTGCCAATAATTTGGGAGTAACCAAAGAGCTGATATAACCTGGCCGTACTTTCACTTCCTGTCTGAGAGAAAGCCCCACACCATTGGGCCAATAATTTGGGAGTAACCAAAGAGCTGATCTAACCTGGCCAATCTTACACCTCCTGTCTGAGAGAAAGCAACGAACTCTGTGGTTAATAATTTGTTAGTAACCAAAGAGCAGATATAACCTGCCCTACTTTCACCCCCTGTCTGAGAGAAAGTCCCACACTCTGGGGCCAATAATTTGGGAGTAACCAAAGAGCTGATGTAACTTGGCGCTACTTACACTCCCTGTCTGAGAGAAAGCCTCGCACTCTGGTGCCAATAATTTGGGAGTAACCATAGAGCTGATATAACTTGGCCCTTCTTACCTCCTGTCTAAGAAAGCCGTACACAGGGCCAATAATTTAGTAGTTACAAAGACTGATGTAACCTGGCCCTACTTGCACCCCCAGTCTGAGAAGCCCTCGTCTCAAGTGCCAATAATTTGATAGTAACCAAAGAGCTGATATAACCTGGCCCTACTTACACCCCCTGTCTGAGAGAAAGTCCCACACTCCGGGGCCAATAATTTCGGAGTAACCAAAGAGGTGATCTAATCTGGCCCTACATACACCCCCTGTCTCTGAGAAAGCCCTGCACTCCAGGACCAATGATTTGGGAGTAACCTAAGAGCTGATATATCCTGGCCCTACTTACATCCTCTGTCTGAGAGAAAGCCCCACACTACGAGGAAAATAATTTGGGAGTGACCAATGAGCTGATCTAACCTGGCCCTACTTACATCTCCTGTCTGAGAGAAAGCCCCTCACTATGGGGCCAAAAATTTGGGAGTAACCAAAGAGCTTATATAACCTGGCACTACTTACACCCCCTGTCTGAGAGAAAGCCCCACACTCTGGGGCCAATAAAGTGGGAGTAACCAAAGAGCTGATTTAACCTGGCTTTTGTGACTCCCCCGTCTGAGAGAAAGCCCCGCTCTCTGTGTCAAATAATTTGAGAGTAACCAAAGAGCTCATCTAAGCTGGCACTAATTACACCCCCTGTCTGAAAGAAAGCAACACACTCTGGGGCCAATAATTTAGGAGTAACCAAAGAGCTGATCTAACCTGGCCCTACTTACACCTCCTGTCTGAGAGAATGCCACAAACTCTGGGGCCAATAATCTGGGGTAACCAAAATCTGATATAATCTGCCCTACCCACCCCTATCTGAGAAGACACGCACTCTGGGGCCAATAATTTGGGAGTAACCAAAGGCTGATATAATCTTCCATACTTCCACCCCCATCTGAGAAAAGCAGCATACTCTGGGACAGTAATGGGAGTAATCAAAAGAGCTGATGTAACCTGGAACTACTTTCACCTCCTGTCTGAGAAAGCCCTGCACTCTGGGCCAATAATTTGGGAGTAAGTAATGAGCTGATATAACAGCCCCTACTTTCACCTCCTGTGTGAGAGAAAGCCCGCACTCTGGGACCAATAATTTTGGAGTAATCAAAGGACTGATCAAACCTGGCCCTACCCACCTCCTGTCTGAGAAAGCCACGAACTCTTGGGCCAATAATTTGGGAGTAACCAAGAGCTGAAATAATCTGGCCCTACTTCCCCTCCTGTCTGAGGCCCACACTCTGGGGACAATAATTTGGGAGTAACCAATCAGCTGATATAACATGGCTCTACTTTCACCTCCAGTCTGAGAGAAGCCCCACCTGGGACCAATAATTTGGGAGTAAACAAGAGCTGATCTAACCTGGCCTCACTTACACCCTCTGTCTGAGGAAAGCCCGCTCTCTGGGGCCTATAATTTGGGAGTGACCAAGAGCTGATCTAACCTGGCGTGCTCACCTCCTTTCTGAGAAAGCCCCGCACTCTAGGACCCAATAGTTGAGGGTAACCAAAGAGCTGATCTAACCTTGTGCTACCTCCTCCTGTCTGAGAGAAAGCCCGCACTCTGGGGCCAAAAATTTGGAGTAACAAAGAGCTGATATAACCTGGCACTTCTACACCTCCGTTCTGACAGATAGCCCCACACCTTGGCCAATAATGTAGGAGTAACCATTCGCTGATCTAACCTGGCTCTACCACCCCCTGTCTGAGAGAAAGCCCTACAATATAGGGACAATAATTTGGGAGTAAACAAAGTGCTGATGTGACCTGGCCTACTTACACCTCCTGTCTGAGTCAAAGCACCGCACTCTGGGGCCAATAATTTGGGAGTAACCAAAGAGCTGATATAACGTGGCCCTACTTACACACCCTGTCTGAGAGAAAGTCCAACTCTCTGGGGATAATAATTTGAGAGTAATCAAAGAGCCGATCTAACCTGGCCCTATTTACACACCCTGTATGAGAGAAAGTCCCACACTCTGAGGGCAATAATTTGGGAGTAACGAAAGAGTTGATCTAACCTGGCCCTTCTTACACCTCCTGTCTGAGAGAAAACCCCACACTCTGGTTCCAATAATTTGCAGTAACCAAAGAGCTGATCTAACCTGGCCCTACTTACACCTCCTGTCTGAGAGAAAGCCACAAACTCATGGGCCAAGAATTTGGGAGTAACCATACAGCTCATATAACCTGCCCTTCTTACACCTCCTGTTTGAGAAAGCCCCGCCCAGGGCCAATAATTTAGGGGTAACCAAAGAGCTGATATAATCTGGCCTACTTTCTCCTCCTGTCGAGAAAGCCCCCTCACTCTGGGGCCAATAATTTGGGAGTAACAAAGAGCTAAAATAAAATGGCCTCTACACACCCTGTCTGAGAAAGCCCCACACTCTGGGGCCAATAATTTGAGAGTAACCAAAGAGCTGATATAACCTGGCCCTACTTACACCTCCTGTCTGAGAGAATGCCCCGAACTCTGGGGCCAATAATTTGGGAGTAACCAAAGAGCTGATATAACCTGGCCCTTCTTACACCTCTTGTCTGAGACAAAGCCCCGCACTCTGGGCCCAATTATTTTGGAGTAACCAAAGAGTTTATCTAACCTGGCCATACTCACAACACCTTTCTGAGACAAAGCCCCGCACTCCGGGCCCAATAATTTGGGAGTAACCAAAGAGCTGATCTAACCTGGCCCTACTTTCACCCCCTGTCTGAGAGAAAGCCCTGCACTTCGGGGACAATAATTTGGGAGTTACCAAAGAGCTGATCTAACCTGGCCCTACTTCCACCCCATGTCTTAGAGAAAGAACCTCACTACGGGACCATTAATTTGGGAGTAACCAAAGAACTGATCTAACCTGGCCATCTTACACCTCCTGTCTGGAAAAAGCACTGCACTCTGAGGCCAAAAATTTGGGAGTAACCAAAGAGCTGATATAACCTGGCCCTACTTAAACCCCCAGTCTGAGAGAGAGCACCACATTCTGGGGCCAGTAATTTGAGAGTAACCAAACAGCTGATCTAACCTGGCTCTACTTACACCCCCTGTCTGAGAGAAAGCCCCACACTCTGGGGCCAATAATTTGGGAGAAACCAAAGAGCTCATATATAGCCTGGCCCTACATAAACCTCCTGTCTGAGCTAAAGCCCCACTCTCTGGGGCCAATAATTTGGGAGGACAAAGACTGATCTAGCAGCCCTACTTACACCTCCTGTCTTAGAAAGCCCCACTCTGGGCCAATAATTTGGGAGTAAAAAAGAGAAAGTCCAGCACTCTGGGGAAAATAATTTAGGAGTAACCAAAGCTGATCTAACCTGGCCTATTTACACCCCGTCTGGTGAAAGTCCCACTCTGAGGCCAATAATTTGGGAGTAACCAAGGAGCTGATCTAACCTTAGCTCACATTACACCCCTGTCTGAGAAAGCCCACACTCTGGGGCCAATAGTTTCAGGGATAACAAGGCTGACCTAACCTGGCCCTACTTACTCCTCCTGTCTGAAAGAAAGCCACAAACACTGGGGATAATAATTTGGGAGTAACCAAAGAGCTGATATAACCTGCCCTACTTACACCCCCTGTCTGAGAGAAAGCCTCGCACTCTGGTGCCAATAATTTGGGAGTAACCAAAGAGTTGATATAACCTGGCCTACTTACACACCCTGTCTGAGAGAAAGCCCCGCACTCTGGGGCAAATAATTTGGGATTTACCAAAGAGCTGATCTAACCTGGCCCTACTTACACACGATGTCTGAGAGAAAGAACCGCACTACGGGACCATTAATTTGGGAGTAACCAAGGCTGATCTAACCTGGCCTACTTCACCTCCTGTCTGAGGAAAACACTGCCTCTGGGGTCAAAATTTGGGAGTAACCAAAAGCTGATATAACCTGGCCCTACCACACCCCAGTCTGAGAGAAAGTCCCACATTCTAGGGTCCAGTAATGTAGGAATAACAAAGAGCTGATCTAACCTGGCTCTACTTACACCCCCTGTCTGAGAGAAAGCCCAACACTCTGGGGCCAATACTTTGGGAGTAACCAAAGAGCTGACATAACCTTGCCCTACATAAACCTCCTGTCTGAGCTAAAGCCCCACTCTCTGGGGCCAATAATTTGGGAGTGACCAAGGAACTGATCTAACCTTGCCCTACTTACACCTCCTGTCTGAGAGAAAGCCCCGCACTCTGGGGCCAATAATTTGGGAATAACCAATGAGCTGAAATAACCTGACCCCACTTTCACCTCCTGTCTGAGAGAAAGCACCGCACTAAGGGGCCAATACTTTGGGAGTAATCAAAAAGCTGATCTATCCTGGACCTACTTACACCTCCAGTCTGAGAGAAGGAAATGAACTTTGGTTCCATTAATTTATGTGTAACCAAAGAGCTGATATAACCTGCTATACTTACAGCCCCTGTCTGAGTGAAAGCCTCGCACTCTGGTGCCAATAATTTGGGAGTAAACAAAGAGCTGATATAATCTGGCCACTTACACCTCCTGTCTGAGAGAAAGCCCCACACTCTGGGGCCATTAATTTGGGAGCAACCATAGAGCTGATGTAACTTGGCCCTACTTTCACCTCCTGTCAAAGAGAAAGCCCAGCACTCTGGGGCCATTAATTTTGGAGTAACCAAACAGCTGATCTAACCTGGCCCTACTTACACCCCTGTCTGAGAGAAAGCCCCGCACTCTGGGGCCAATAATTTGGGAGTAAACAAAGAGCTGATATAATCTGGCCCTTACACACCTCTGTCTGTGAAAAGCCGCAGACTCTGGGGCTAATAATTTGGGAGTAATCAAAGCTATTATAAGCTGGACCTGCTTTCACCTCCTGTCTGAGTGAAACCCTGCACTCTGTTGCCAATAATTGAGAGTAACCAAGAGCTGATCTAACCAGGCTCTGCCCACCCCTGTCTGAGAAGCCCCGCACTCTGGGACCAATGATTTGGGAGTAACCAAAGAGCTGATATAACCTGGCAGTACCCACCCTCTGTCTGAGAGAAAGCCCCTCCGGGACCAATACTTTGGGAGTGACCAAAGAGCTGATCTAACCTGGCCCTACTTATGCCACCAGTCTGATAGAAAGCCCTGCACTCAGGGCCAAAAATTTGGGAGTAACCAAAGAGCTGATATAACCTGGCACTACTTACACCCGCTGTCTGAGAGAAAGCCCCACACTCTGGGGCCAATAATGTGGGAGTAACCAAAGAGCTGATTTAACCTGGCTTTAGTTACATCCCCTGTCTGTGAGAAAGCCCCACAATCTGGGGCCAATAATTTGGGAGTAACCATAGAACTGATATAACCTGGCCCTACTTACACCTCCTGTCTGAGAGAAAGCCCCGCACTCTGGGGCCAATAATTTGGGAGTAACAAAGAGCTCCTCTAACCAGCCACTACTTACCCCAAACGAGAAAGCCCCACTCTGGGGCCAATAATTTAGGGAGTAACCAAGAGCTGATCTAACCTGGCCCTACTTACACCTCCAGTCTGAGAGAGAGCCACGAACTCTGGGGCCAATAATTTGGGAGTAACCAAAGAGCTGATATAACCTGCCTACTTACACCCCATCTGAGAGAAAGCAACACTCTGGGGCCAATAATTTGTGAGTAACCAAAGAGCTGATGTAACCTGGCCCTACTTTCACCTCCTGTCTGAGAGAAAGCCCGCACTCTGGGCCAATAATTTGGGAGTAACCAAAGAGCTGATATAACCTGGCCCTACTTTCACCTCCTGTATGAGAGAAAGCCCAGCACTCTGGGGCCAATAATTTGGGAGTAACCAAAGAGCTGATCTAACCTGGCCCTACTAACACCTCCTGTCTGAGAGAAAGCCACAAACTCTGGGACCAATAATTTGGGAGTAATCAAAGTGCGGATATAATCTGGCCCTACTTGCCACTCCTGTCTGAGAGAAAGCCCCACACTCTGTGGGCAATAATTTGGGAGTAACCAAACAGCTGATTTAACCTGGCCCTACTTTCACCTCCTGTCTGAGAGAAAGCCCTGCACTCTTTGACCAATAATTTGGGAGTAACCAAAGAGCTGATCTAACCTGGCTATACTCACATCCCCCTGAGTGAGAGAAGGCACCACAATCCGGGGCCAATAATTTGGGAGTACCCAAAGAGCTGATATAACCAGTCCCTACTTACACCCCCTGTCTGAGAGAAAGTCCCACACTCTGGTGCCAATAATTTGGGAGTAACCATAGAGCTGATCTAACCTGGCCCTACTTAATAACCCTGTCTGAGAGAAAGCGCCACACTCCGGGAACAATAATTTGGGAGTAACCAAAGAGCTGATCTAACCTGGCTATACTTACACCCCCTCTCTGAGAGAAAGCCCTGCACTCTGGGGCCAAAAATTTGGGAGAAACCAAAGAGCTGATCTAACCTGGACGTACTCACACCTCGTGTCTGAGAGAAAGCCCAGCACTCTGTAACGGAAAATTTGGGAGTAAATAAAGAGCTGGTATAACAGGGCACTACTTACACCCTCTTTCTAACTGATAGCCCCACACTCTGGTGCCAATAAAGTGGGAGTAACCAAAGAGCTAATCTAACCTTCCCTTCTTACACACACTATCTGAGAGAAAGCCCCGCACTGCGGGGTCAAAAAATTTGGAGATACCAAACAGCTGATCTAACCTTTCCCTATTTACACCCCCGTCTGAGAGAAAGTTCCAGACACTGAGGCCAATAATTTGGGAGTAACCAAAGAGCTGACCTAACCTGGCGCTACATACACCCCCAGTCTGAGAGAAAGCCACAAACTCTGGGGCCAATAATTTGGGAGTAACCAAAGAGCTGACCTAACCTGGCCCTACTTACACCTCCTGTCGGAGAGCAAGCCACAAACTCTGGGGCCAATAATTTGGGAGTAACCAAAGAGCAGATATATCCTGCCCTACTTACACCCCCTGTCTGAGAGAAAGCCTCGCACTTTGGGGCAATAATTTGGGAGTAACCAAAGAGCTGATCTAACCTGGCCCTACTTACACCCCCGTCTGAGAGACAGCACCGCACTCTGGGGCCAATAATTTGGGAGTAACCAAAGAGCTGATATAATCTGGCCCTATTTACACCTCCTGCCTGAGAGAAAGTGCCGCACTCCGGGACCAAAGATTTGAGAGAAACCAAAGAGCTGATATAACCTGGCTGTACTTGCACCCTCTGTCTGAGAGTAAGCCCCGCCCTCCGGTTCCAATAATTTGGGAGTGACTAAAGAGCTGATCTAACCTGGCCCTACTTACACCCCCCATCTGATAGAAAGCCCTGCACTCTGGGGTCAAAAATTAGGGAGAAACCAAAGAGCTGTTATAACCTGGCACTGCTTACATCCCCTGTCTGAGAGAAAGCCCCACATTCTGGGGACAATAATATGGGAGTAACCAAAGAGCTGATTTAACCTGGCTTAGTTACACCTTGTCTGTGAGTAAGCCCACAATCTGAGGGCCAATAATTTGGGAGTAACAAGAACTGATATAACCTGACCTACTTACACCTCCTGTCTGAGAGAGAGCCTGCACTCTGGGGCTAATAATTTGGGAGTAACCAAATAGCTCATCTAACCAGGCACTACTTACCCCCGTCGATGAAAGCCCACACTCTGGGGCCAATAATTTGGGAGTAACCAAAGAGCTGATCTAACCTGGCCCTACTTACACCTCCTGTCTGAGAGAAAGCCATGAACTCAGGGGCCAATAATTTGACAGTAACCAAAGAGCTGATATAACCTGCCCTACTTACACCCCTGTCTGAGAGAAAGACCCGCACTCTGGGGCCAATAATTTGGGAGTAACCAAAGAGCTGATTTAACCTGGCCCTACTTTCACCTCCTGTCAGAGAGAAAGCACTGCACTCTGGTCCAATAATTTGGGAGTAAGCAAAGAGCTGAAATAACCTAGTCTACTTTCCACCTCCTGTACTGAAAGCCCAGCACTCTGGGGCCAATATTTTGGAGTAAACAAGAGCTGATCTAACCTGGCCTACTTTCACCTCCTGTCTGAAGAAAGCCCACACTCTGGAGCCAATAATTTGGGAGTAACCAAAGGCTAATCTTACCAGGCTATACTCACATCCACCAGTGAGAGAAGGCCCCACACTCGGCGCTAGTAATTTGGGAGTAACCAAAGAGCTGATATTACCTGTCCCTACTTATACCCGCTGTATGAGAGAAAGTCCCTCACTCTGGGGCCAATAATTTGGGAGTAACCATAGAGCTGATCTAACCTGGCCCTACTTACACCCCCTTTCTGAGAGAAAGCCCCGCACTCAGGGGCCAATAATTTTGGAGTAACCAAAGAGCTGATCTAACCTGGTCCTACTTACACCTCCTGTCTGAGAGAATGCAACACACTGTGGGGCCAAAAATTTGGGAGTAACCAAAGAGCTGATATAGCCTGGCACTACTACTCCTCCTTTCTGACAGATAGCCCCACACTCTGGGGCCAATAATGTGGGAGTAACCATAGCGCTGATCTAACCTGGCTCTACTTACAACCCCTGTCTGAGAGAAAGCCCTACAATCTGGGGCCAATAATTTGGGAGTAACCAAAGTGCTGATGTAAACTGGCCTTAC
This sequence comes from Neoceratodus forsteri, assembly GCA_016271365.2. Lineage (NCBI taxonomy): Eukaryota > Metazoa > Chordata > Ceratodontiformes > Ceratodontidae > Neoceratodus > Neoceratodus forsteri. Next base: position 9,565,081 of record CM028129.1, read on the forward strand.
TTACACCTTCTGTGTGAGTGAAAGCCGCACGCTCTGGGGCCAAATACTGGCAGTAACAAAAGAACTGATATAAGCTGGCCCTACTTACACCCCCTGTCTGAGAGAAAGCCCTGCACTTCGGGGCCAATAATTTGGGAGTAACCAAAGATCTGATCTAACCCGGCCCTACTTACACCCCCTGTCTGAGAGAAAGCCCCGCACTACGGGTCCAATAATTTGAGAGTAACCAAAGAGCTGATCTAACCTGGCCCTACTTACACCTCCTGTCTAAGAGAAAGCCCCACAGTCTAGGTCCAAAAATTTGGGAGTAACCAAAGAACAGATATAACCTGGCCCGACTTACAGCCCCAGTCTGAGAGAAAGCCACTCATTCTGGGGCCTATAATGTGGGAGTAACCAAAGAGCTGATCTAACCTGGCTCTACTTACTCCCCCTCTCTGAGAGAAAGCACCACACTCTGGGGCCAATAATTTGGTAGTAAACAAAGAGCTGATATAACCTGGCCCTACTTAAACCTCCTGTTTGAGCGATAGCCGCTCTCTGGGGCCAATAATTTGGGAGTGACCAAGGAACTGATCTAATCTTGCCCTACTTACACCTCCTGTCTAAGAGAAAGCCCTAAACTCTGGGGCCAATAATTTAAGAGTAAACAAAGAGAGAGAAAGTCCAGCACTCTGGGGATAATAATTTGGGAGTAACCAAAGAGCTGATCTAACCTGGCCCTATTTACACCCCCATCTGAGAGAAAGTCCCACTTTCTGAGGCCAATAATTTGGGAGTAACCAAACAGCTGATCTAGCCTGGCGCTACATACACCCCATGTCTGAGAGAAAGCCCCACACTCTGGGGCCAATAGTTTGGGAGTAACCAAAGAGCTGACCTAAAATGGCCCTACTTACACCTCCTGTCTGAGAGAAAGCCACAAACTCTGGGTCCAATAATTTGGGAGTACCCAAAGAGCAGATATATCCTGCCCTACTTACACCCCCTGTCTGAGAGAAAGCCCTACACTTTGGGGCAATAATTTGGGAGTAACCAAAGAGCTGATCTAACAGGCCCTACATACACCCCCTGTCTGAGTGAAAGCCCCGCACTCTGGGGCCAATAATTTATGTGTAACCAAAGAGCTTATATAACCTGCTCTACCCAACCCCTTGTCAGAGAAGCCTGCACTCTGGTGCCAATAAATTGGAGTAACCAAAGAGCTGATATAACCTGGATTACTTAAACACCCTGTCTAAGAAAAGCACCATACTCTGGGGTAAATAATTTGGGAGTAACCAAGAGCTGATTTAAACTGGCCTACTACACCTCCTGTCTGAGAGAAAGCCCCGCACTCTGGGGCCAATAATTTGGGAGCAACCAAAGAGCTGATATAACCTGGCCCTACTTTCACCTCCTGTCTGAGAGAAAGCCCTGCACTCTGGGGCCAATAATTTGGGAGTAACCAAAGAGCTGATCTAACCAGGCTCTGCCTACACCCCTATCTGAGAAAGCCCCGCACTCCAGGACCAATGATTTGGGAGAAACCAAAACAGATATAACCTGGCAGTACTACACCCCCTGTCTGAGAGAAAGCCCCACACTCTGGGGTCAATAATTTGGGAGTAACCAAAGAGCTGATCTAACCTGGCCCTACTTACACCTCCTGTCTGAGAGAAAGCCCCGCACTCTGGGGCCAATAATTTGGGAGTAACCAAAGAGCTCATCTAAGCAGGCACTACTTACACCCCCTATCTGAAAGAAAGCCCCACACTCTTGGGCCAATAATTTAGGAGTAACCAAAGAGCTGATCTAACCTGTTCACTCACACCTCCTGTCGGAGAAAGCCATGAACTCTGAGGCCAATAGATTGGGAGTAACCAAAGAGCTGATATAACCTGACCAACTTACACCCGATCTGAGAGAAAGACCCACTCTGGTGCCAATAATTTGGGAGCAACAAAAAGCTGATATAACCTGCCTACTTACACCCCATCTGATGAAAGCAACACACTCTACGGCCAATAATTTAGGAGTAACAAAGAGCTGATGTAACCTGGCCTCTACTCACCTCCTGTCTGAGAGAAAGCCCCGCAATCTGGGCCAATAATTTGGGAGTAACCAAAGAGCTGATATAACCTGGACTCCTTTCACCTCCTGAATGAGAGACAGCCCAGCACTCTGGGGCCAATAATTTGGGAGTAACCAAATAGCTGATCGAAACTGGCCCTACTTACACCTCCAGTCTGAGGAAAGCCACAAACTCTGAGGCCAATATTTTGGGAGTAATCAAAGAGCTGATATAATCTGGCCCTAGTTACCACTCCTGTCTGAGACAAAGCCCACACTCTAGGGCCAATAATTTGGGAGTAACCAAACAGTTGCTATAACCTGGGACTACTTTCACCTCCTGTCTGAGAGAAAGACCTGCACTCTGGGACCAATAATTTGGTAGTAACCAAAGAGCTGATCTAACCTGGCTATGCTCTCATCCCCCTGTGTGAGAGAAGGCACCACACTCCGCGGCTAATAATTTGGGAGTAACTAAAGAGCTGATATAACCTGCCCTACTTACACCCCTATCTGAGAAAAAGACCTGCACGCTGGTGCCAATAATTTGGGAGTAATCATAGAGCTGATCTAACCTGGCCCTACTTACTATCCCTGTCGTAGAGAAAGCGCCGCACTCCAGGACCAATAATTTTGGAGTAACCAAAGAGCTCATCTAACCTCCCTCTTACACCCTCTGTCTGAGAGAAAGCCCCACACTAGTTGGCAAATAATTTGGTAATGACCATAGAGCTTATCTAACCTGGCCCTACCCCACCCCTGTCTGAGAGAAGCACAGCACTCTGGGGCCAAAATTTGGGAGTAACCAAAGAGCTGATCTAACCTGGTCCTACTTACACCTCCTGTCTGAGAAAAGCCCCGCTCTGAGACCAAAATTTGGGAGTAAATAAAGAGCTGATATAACCTGCTTACTTACACACCATTTTTGACAGATAGCCCCACACTCTATTACCAATAATGTGGGAGTAACCAAAGAGCTGATCTAACCTGGCCCTACTTACACCCCCTGTCTGAGAGAAAGCCCTACAATCTGGGGCCAATAATTTATGAGTAACCAAAGTGCTGATATAACCTGGCCCTACTTACACCTCCTGTCGGAGTGAAAGCCCCACACTCTGGGGCCAATAATTTGGGAGTAACCAAAGAGCTGAAATAAGCTGGCTCTACTTACATCCCCTGTCTGAGAGAAAGTCCAAAACTCTGGGGATAATAATTTGGGAGTAACCAAAGAGCTGATCTAACCTGGCCCTATTTACACACCCTGTCTGACAGAAAGTCCCTCACTCTGTGGCCAATAATTTGGGGGTAGCCAAAGAGCTGATCTAACCTGGCCCTAATTACACCTCCTGTCTGAGAGAAAGCCACGAACTCTGGGGCCAATAATTTGGGAGTAACCAAAGAGCTGATATAACCTGCCCTTCTTACACCCTCTATCTGAGAGAAAGCCCCACACTCTGGGGCCAATGATTTGGGAGATACCAAAGAGCTGATCTAACCTGGTCCTACTTACACCCTCTGTCTGAGAGAAAACCCTGCACTACGGGACCAATAATTTGGGAATAACCAAAGAGCTGATCTAACCTGGCCCTACTTACACCTTCTGTCTGAGAGAAAGCCCCACACTCTGGGGCCAAAAATTTGTCAGTAACCAAAGAGCTGATATAGCCTGGCCCTACTTACACCCCAGGCTGAGAGAAAGCCCCACATTCTGGGGCCTATAATGTGGGAGTAACCAAAGAGCTGATCTAACCTGGCTCTACTTACACCCCTGTCTGAGAGAAAGCCCCACACTCTGGGGCCAATAATTTGGGAGTAACCAAAGAGCTGATATAACCTGGCCCTACTTAAACCTCCTGTCTGAGTGAAAGCCCCGCTCTGGCCAATAATTTGGGAGTGACCAAGGAACTGATCTAACCTTGCCCTACATACACCTCCAGTCTAAGAGAAAGCCCTAAACTCTGGGGACAATAATTTGGGATTAAACAAAGAGAGAGAAAGTCCAGCACTCTGGGGATCATAATTTGGGAGTAACCAAAGAGTTGATCTAACCTGGCCCTATTTACACCCCCGTCTGAGAGAAAGTCCCAGTCTCTGAAGCCAATAATTTTGGAGTAACCAAAGAGCTGATCTAACCTGGCACTACATACACCCCCTGTCTGAGAGAAAGCCCCACACTCTGGGGCCAATAGTTTGGGAGTAACCAAAGAGCTGACCTAACCTGGCCCTACTTACACCTCCGTTCGGAGAGAAAGCCACAAACTCTGGGGCCAATAATTTGGTAGTCTCCATAGAGCAGATATATCTTGCCCTACTTACACCCCCTGTCTGAGAGAAAGTCCCAAACTCTGGGGCCAATAATTTGGGAGTAACCAAAGAGCTGATATAATCTGGCCCTACTTACACCTCCTGTCTGAGTGAAAGCCCCGAACTCTGGGACCAATAATTTGGGAGCAACCAAAGAGCTGATATAACCTGGCCCTACTTTCACCTCCTGTCTAAGAGAAAGCCCAGCACTCTGGGGCCAATAATTTGGGAGTAACCAAAGAGCTGATCTAACCTGGCCCTGCTTACACCCCCGTCTGAGAGAAAGCCCCACACTCTCAGGCCAATAATTTGGGAGTAACCAAAGAGCTGGCATAATCTGGCCCTACTTACACCTCCTGTCTGTGAGAAAGCCCCATACTCTGGGGCCATTAATTTGGGAATAACCAAAGAGCTGATTTAAGCTGGCCCTACTTTCACCTCCTGTCTGAGAGAAAGCCCTGCACTCTGGGGCCAATAATTTGAGAGTAACCAAAGAGCTGATCAAACCAGGCTCTACTTACACCGCCTGGCTGACAGAAAGCACCACATTCTGAGACCTACGATTTGGGAATTACCAAAGAGCTGATAAAACTTGGCTGTACTTACACCCTCTGTCTGAGAGAAAGCCCGGCACTCCGGGGCCAATAAATTGGGAGTGACTAAAGAGCTGATCTAACCTGGCCCAACTTACACCCCCCTTCTGATAGAAAGCCCTGCACTCTGGGGCCAAAAATTTGGGAGAAACAAAGAGCTGATATAACCTGGCACTACTTACACCCCCTGTCTGAGAGAAAGCCCCACACTCTGGGGCCAATAATGTGGGAGTAACCAAAGAGCTGATTTAACCTGGCTTTAGTTACACCCCTGTCTGTGAGAAAGCCCCACAATCTGGGGCCAATAATTTGGGAGTAACCAAAGAACTGATATAACCTGACCTTACTTCCACCTCCAGTCTGAGAGAAAGCCCCGCACTCTGGGGCCAATAATTTGGAAGTAATCAAAGAGCTCATCTAACCAGGCACTACTTACCCCCCCGTCTGAGAGAATGCCCACACTCTGGGGCGAATAATTTGAGAGTAACCAAAGAGCTGAACTAACCTGGCCCTACTTACACCTAATGTCTGAGAGAACGCCAAGAACTCTGGGGCCAATAATTTGGGAGTAACCAAAGAGCTGATATAACCTGAAATACTTACACCCCCCTGTCTGAGAGAAAGACCCGCACTCTGGGGCCAATAATTTGGGAGTAACCAAAGAGCTGATATAACCTGCCCTACTTACACCTCTCAACTGAGAGAAAGCAACACATTCTGGGGCAAATAATTTGGGAGTAACCAAAGAGCTGATTTAACCTGGCCCTACTTTCACCTCCTGTCTGAGAGAAAGCCCTGCACTCTGTGCCAACAATTTGGGAGTAAGCAAAGAGCTGATATAACCTGGCCTTACTTTCACCTCCTGTAAGAGAGAAAGCCCAGCACTCTGGGGCCAATATTTTGGGAGTAACCAAAGAGCTGATCTAACCTGGCCCTACTTACACCTCCTGTCTGAGAGAAAGCTATGAACTCTTGGGCCAATAATTTGGGAGTAATTAAAGAGCTGATAAAATCTGTCCCTACTAACCACTCCTGTCTGAGAGAAAGCCCCACACTCTGTGGCAAATAATTTAGGAGTAACCAAACAGCTGATATAACCTGGCCCTACTTTCACCTCCTGTCTGAGAGAAAGCCCCGCACTCTGGGACCAATAATTTGGGAGTAACCAAAGAGCTGATCTAACCAGGCTATACTCACATCCACCTGTGTGAGAGAAGGCCCCACACTCCAGGGTCCAATAATTTGGGAGTAACCAAAGAGCTGATATAACCTGCCCTACTTACACCTCTCATCTGAGAGAAAGCAAGACACTCTGGGGCCAATAATTTGGGAGTAACCAAAGCGCTGATTTAACCTGGCTCTACTTTCACCTCCTGTCTGAGAGAAAGCCCCGCACTCTGTGCCAATAATTTGGGAGTAAGCAAAGAGCTGATATAACCTGGCCCTACGTTCACCTCCTGTATGAGAGAAAGCCCAGCACTCTGGGGCCAATATTTTGGGAGTAACCAAAGAGCTGATCTAACCTGGCCCTACTTACACCTCCTGTCTGAGAGAAAGCCACAAACTCTTGGGCCAATAATTTGGGAGTAATTAAAGAGCTGATATAATGTGGCACTACTTACAACTCCTGTCTGAGAGAAAGCCCCACACTCTGGGGCAAATAATTTGGGAGTATCCAAACAGCTGATATAACCTGGCCCTACTTTCACCTCCTGTCTGAGAGAACGCACTCTGGGGCCAATAATTTGGGAGAAACCAAAGAGCTGATATATCCTGTCCCTACTTACACCCCCTGTAGAGAAAGTCCCACACTCTGGGGCCAATAATTTGGGAGTAACCATAGAGCTGATCTAAGCTGGCCCTACTTACAACCCCTGTCTGAGAGAAAGCACCGCACTCAGGGACCAATAATTTGGGAGTAACCAAAGAGCTGATCTTACCTGGCCCTACTTACACCCTCTGTCTGAGAGAAAGCCCCGTACTACGGGGCCAATAGTATGATAGTGATCATAGAGCTGATCTAACCTGTCCCTACTTACACCCACTGTCTGAGAGAAAGCCTTGCACTCAGGTGCCAAAAATTTGGGAGTAACCAAAGAGCTGATCTAACCTGGTCCTACTTACACCTCCTGTCTGATAGAAAGCCCCGCACTCTGGGGCCAAATATTTGGGAGTAAATAAAGAGCTGATATAACCTGTCACTACTTACACTCCCTTTCTGACAGATAGCCCCACACTCTGGCGCCAATTATGTGGGAGTATCCAAAGAGCTGATCTAACCTGGCTCTACTTACACACCCTGTCTGAGAGAAAGCGCTACAATCTGGGGCCAATAATTTGGGAGTAACCAAAGCGCTGATATAACCTGGCCCTACTAACACCTCCTGTCTGAGTGAAAGCCCCGCACTCTGGGGCCAATAATTTGGGAGTAACCAAAGAGCTGAAATAACCTGGCCCTACTTACACCCCCTGTCTGAGAGAAAGTCCAAAACTCTGGGTATAATAATTTGGGAGTAACCAAAGAGCTGATCTAACCTGGCCCTATTTACACCCCTGTCTGAGATAAAGTCCCACACTCTAAGGCCAATAATTTGGGAGTAAACAAAGAGTTGATCTAACCTGGCACTACTTACACCCTGTCTGAGAGAAAGCCCCACACTCTGGGGCCAATAATTTGGGAGTAACCAAAGAGCTGATCTAACCTGGCCCTACTTACACCTCCTGTCTGAGAGAAAGCCACAAACTCTGGGGCCAATAATTTGGGAGTAACCAAAGAGCTGATATAACCTGCCCTTCTTACATTCCTATCTGAGAGAAAGCCCCGCACTCTGGGGCCGATAATTTGGGAGAAACCAAAGAGCTTATATAATCTAGCCCTACATTCACCTCCTGTCTGATTGAAAGCTCCGTACTGTTGGGCCAATAATTTGGGAGAAACCAAAGAGCTCATCTAACCTGGCACTACTTACCCCCCCATCTGTGAGAATGCCCCACGCTCTGGGGCCAATAATTTGGGAGTAACCAAAGAGCTGATCTAACCTGGCCCTACTTACACCTCCTGTCGGAGAGAAAGCCATGAACTCTGGGGCCAATAGTTTGGAGGTAACCAAAGAGCTGATATAACCTGCCCTTCTTACACCCCCTATCAGAGAGAAAGACCCACACTCTGGTGCCAATAATTTGGGAGTAACCAAAGAGCTGATATAACATGCCCTACTTACACCCTCCCATCTGAGAGAAAGCAACATACTCTGGGCCCAATAATTTAGGAGTAACCAAAGAGCTGATGTAACCTGGCCCTACTTTCACCTCCTGTCTGAGAGAAAGCCCCGCACTCTGGGCCAATAATTTGGGAGTAATCAAAGAGCTGATATAATCTGGCCCTAGTTACCACTCCTGTCTGAGAGAAAGCCCACACTCTGGGGCCAATAATTTGGGAGTAACCAAACAGCTGATATAAGCTGGCCCTACTTTCACCTATTGTCTGAGAGAAAGCCTTGCACTCTGGGACCAATAATTTGGTTGTAACCAAAGAGCTGATCTAACCTGGCTATACTCACATCCCCCTGTGTGAGAGAAGGCACCACACTCCGGGGCTAATAATTTGGGAGTAACTAATGAGCTGATATAACCTGCCCTACTTACACCCCAATCTGAGAGAAAGAATCGCACTCTGGTGCCAATAATTTGGGAGTAATCATAGAGCTTATCTAACCTGGCCCTACTTACTATCCCTGTCTGAGAGAAAGCGCCGCACTCCGGGACCAATAATTTGGGAGTAACCAAAGAGCTCATCTAACCTGGCCTACACCCCTGTCTGAGAGAAAGCCCCACACTAGTTGGCCAATAATTTGGTAATGACCATAGAGCTTATCTAACATGGCCCTACTTACACCCCCTGTCCGAGAGAAAGCACTGCATTCTGGGGCCAAAAATTTGGGAGTAACCAAAGAGCTGATCTAACCTGGTCCTACTTACACCTCCTGTCTGAGAGAAAGCCCCGCACTCTGGGACCAAAAATTTGGGAGTAAAAAGAGCAGATATAACCTGGCACTACTTACACCCCCTTTCTGACAGATAGCCCCACACTCTGGTACCAATAATGTGGGAGTAACCAAAGAGATGATCTAACCTGGCTCTACTTACACCCCCTGTCTGAGAGAAAGCCCTACAATCTTGGGAACATAATTTGTGAGTAACCAAAGTGCCGATATAACCTGGCCCTACTTACACCTCCTGTCTGAGTGAAAGCCATACACTCTGGGGCCAATAATTTGGGAGTAACAAAGAGCTGAAATAAGCTGGCCTCCTTACATCCCTGTGTGAGAGAAAGTCCAAAACTCTGGGGATAATAATTTGGGGTAACCAAAGAGGCTGATCTAACCTGGCCCTATTTAGACACCCTGTCTGAGAGAAAGCCCCTCACTCTGTGGCCAATAATTTGGGAGTAGCCAAAGAGCTGATCTAACCTGGCCCTAATTACACCTCCTGTCTGAGAGAAAGCCACGAAATCTGGGGCCAATAATTTGGGAGTAACCAAAGAGCTGATATAACCTGCCCTTCTTACACCCTCTATCTGAGAGAAAGCCCCACACTTCGGGGCCAATAATTTGGGAGATACCAAAGAGCTGATCTAACCTGGTCCTACTTACACCCCCTGTCTGAGAGAAAACCCTGCACTACGGGACCAATAATTTGGGAATAACCAAAGAGCTGATCTAACCTGGCCCTAGTTACACCTCCTGACTGAGAGAAAACCCCACACTCTGGGGCCAAAAATTTGGGAATAACCAAAGAGCTGATATAGCCTGGCCCTACTTACACCCCAGGCTTAGAGAAAGCCCCACATTCTGGGGCCTATAATGTGGGAGTAATCAAAGAGATGATCTAACCTGGCTCTACTTACACCCCCTGTCTGAGAGAAAGCCCCACACTCTGGGGCCAATAATTTGGGAGTAACCAAAGAGCTGATATAAAATGGCCCTACTTAAACCTCCTGTCTGAGTGAAAGCCCCGCTCTCGGCAATAATAATTTGGGAGTGACCAAGGACCTGTTCTATTCTTGCCATACATACACCTCCAGTCTAAGAGAAAGCCCTAAACTCTGGGGACAATAATTTGGGAGTAAACAAAGAGAGAGAAAGTCCAGCACTCTGGGGATAATAATTTGGGAGTAACCGAAGAGTTGATCTAACCTGGCCCTATTTACACCCCCGTCTGAGAGAAAGTCCCAGTCTCTGAGGACAATAATTTTGGAGTAACCAAAGAGCTGATCTAACCTGGCGTTACATACACCCCTGTCTGAGAGAAAGCCCCACACTCTGGGGCCAATAGTTTGGGAGTAACCAAAGAGCTGACCTAACCTGGCACTACTTATACCACCTGTCGGATTGAAAGCCACAAACCCTGGGGCCAATAATTTGGTAGTCTCCAAAGAGCAGATGTAATCTGGCCCTACTTACACCTCCTGTCTGAGTGAAAGCCCCGCACTCTGTGGCCAATAATTTGGGAGCAACCAAAGAGCTATTACAACCTGGCCCTCCTTTCACCTCCTGTCTAAGAGAAAGCCCAGCACTCTGTGGCCAATAATTTGGGAGTAACCAAAGAGCTGATCTAAACTGGCCCTGCTTGCACCCCTGTCTGAGTGAAAGCCCCACACTCTCAGGCCAATAATTTGGGAGTAACCAAACAGCTGACATAATCTGGCCCTACTTACACCGCCTGTCTGCGAGAAAGCCCCACACTCTGGGGCCATTCATTTGGGAATAACCAAAGAGCTGATTTAAGCTGGCCCTACTTTCACCTCCTGTCTGAGAGAAAGCCCTGCACTCTGGTGCCAATAATTTGAGAGTAACCAAAGAGCTGATCTAACCAGGCTCTACTCACACCCCCTGTCTGAGAGAAAGCGCCGCACTCCGTGACCAATGATTTGGGAGTAACCAAAGAGCTGATATAACGTGGCTGTACTTACACCCTCTGTCTGAGAGAAAGCCCCGCACTCCGGGGCCAATAAATTGGGAGTGACTAAAGAGCTGATCTAACCTGGCCCTACTTACACCACCCGTCTGATAGAAAGCCCTGCACTCTGGGGCCAAAAATTTGGGAGAAACCAAAGAGCTGATATAACCTGGCACTACATACCCCTGTCTGAGAGAAAGCCCCACACTCTGGGGCCAATAATGTGGGAGTAACCAAAGAGCTGATTTAACCTGGCTTTAGTTACACCACCTGTCTGTGAATAAGCCCCACAATCTGGGGCCAATAATTTGGGAGTAACCAAAGAACTGATATAACCTGACCCTACTTACACCTCCTGTCTGAGAGAAAGCCCCGCACTCTGGGGCCAATAATTTGGGAGTAACCAAAGAGCTCATCTAACCAGGCACTACTTACTCCCCCGTCTGAGAGAAAGCCCCACACTCTGGGGCCAATAATTTGGGTGTAACCAAAGAGCTGAACTAACCTGGCCCTACTTACACCTCCTGTCTGAGAGAACTCCAAGAACTCTGGGGTCAATAATTTGGGAGTAACCAAAGAGCTGATATAACCTGAAATACTTACACCCCCTGTCTGAGAGAAAGACCCACTCTGGGGCCAATAATTTGGGAGTAACCAAAGAGCTGATATAACCTGCCCTACTTACACCTCTCATCTGAGAGAAAGCAACACACTCTGGGGCCAATAATTTGGGAGTAACGAAAGAGCTGATTTAACCTGTCCCTACTTTCACCTCCTGTCTGAGAGAAAGCCCCGCACTCTGTGCCAATAATTTGGGAGTAAGAAAAGAACTGATATAACCTGGCCTTACTTTCACCTCCTGTATGAGAGAATGCCCAGCACTCTGGGGCCAATATTTTGGGAGCAACCAAAGAGCTGATCTTACCTGGCCCTACTTACACCTCCTGTCTGAGAGAAAGCCACGAACTCTTGGGCCAATAATTTGGGAGTAATTAAAGAGCTGATATAATCTGGCCCTACTTACCACTCCTGTCTGAGAGAAAGCCCCGCACTCTGGGGCAAATAATTTGGGAGTAACCAAACAGCTGATATAACCAGGCCCTACTTTCACCTCCTGTCTGAGAGAAAGCCCCGCACTCTGCGGCCAATAATTTGGGAGTAACCAAAGAGCTGATCTAACCAGGCTATACTCACATCCACCAGTGTGAGAGAAGGCCCCACACTCCGGGGGCCAATAATTTGGGAGTAACCAAAGAGCTGATATAACCTGCCCTACTTACACCTCTCATCTGAGAGAAAGCAACACACTCTGGGGCCAATACTTTGGGAGTAACCAAAGAGCTGATTTAACCTAGCCCTACTTTCAGCTCCTGTCTGAGAGAAAGCCCCGCACTCTGTGCCAATAATTTGGGAGTAAGCAAAGAGCTGATATAACCTGGCCCTACTTTCACCTCCTGTCTGAGAGAAAGCCCTGCACTCTGGGGCCAATAATTTGAGAGTAGCCAAAGTGCTGATCTAACCAGGCTCTACTTACACCCTCTGTCTGAGAGAAAGCCCCGCACTCCGGGGCCAATAAACTGGGAGTGACTAAAGAGCTGATCTAACCTGGCCCTACTTACACCCCCTGTCTGAGAGAAAGCCTTTCACTATGGTGCCTATAATTTGCGAGTAACCAAAGAGCTGATATAATCTGACCCTACTTACACATCCTGTCTGAGAGAATGCCCCGCTCTCTGGGGCCAATAATTTGGGAGTAACCCAAGAGCTGATCTAACCTGGCCCTACTTACTCCCCCCTTCTGATAGAATGCCCTGCATTCTGGTGCCAAAAAAATGGGAGAAACCAAAGAGCTGATATAACCTGGCACTACTTACACCCCCTTTCTGAGAGAAAGCCCCACACTCTGGTGCCAATAATGTGGGAGTAACCAAAGAGCTGATTTATGCTGGCTTTAGTTACACCCCCTATCTGTGAGTAAGCCCCACACTCTGGGGCCAATAATTTGGGAGTAACCAAAGAGCTGATTTAACCTTGCCCTACTTTCACCCCCTGTCTGAGAGAAAGCCCCGCACTCTGTGCCAATAATTTGAGAGTAAGCAAAGAGCTGATATAACCTGGCCTTACTTTCACCTCCTGTATGAGAGAAAGCCCAGCACTCTGGGGCCAATATTTTGGGAGTAACCAAAGAGCTGATCTAACCTGGCACTACTTACACCTCCTGTCTGAGAGAAAGCCACGAACTCTTGGGCCAATAATTTGGGAGTAATTAAAGAGCTGATAAAATCTGGCCCTACTTACAACTCCTGTCTGAGAGAAAGCCACACACTCTGGGGCAAATAATTTGGGAGTAACCAAACCGCTGATATAACCTGGCACTACTTTCACCTTCTTTCTGTGAGAAAGCCCCGCACTCTGGGGCCAATAATTTGGGAGTAACCAAAGAGCTGATCTAACCAGGCTATACTCACATCCACCTGTGTGAGAGAAGGCCCGACACTCCGGGGTCCAATAATTTGGGAGTAACCAAAGAGCTGATATAACCTGCCCTACTTACACCTCTCATCTGAGAGAAAGCAACACACACTGGGGCCAATAATTTGGGAGTAACCAAAGAGTTGATTTAACCTGGCCCTACTTTCACCTCCTGTCTGAGAGAAAGCCCCACACTCTGTGCCAATAATTTCGGAGTAAGCAAAGAGCTGATATAACCTGGCCCTACTTTCACCTACTGTCTGAGAGAAAGCACCGCACTCTGGGGCCAGTAATTTGGGAGTTACCAAAGAGCTGATCTAACCAGGCTATACTCACATCCACCTGTGTGAGAGAAGGCCCCACACTCCGGGGCCAATAATTTGGGAGAAACCAAAGGGCTGATATATCCTGTCCCTACTTACACCCCCTGTATGAGAGAAAGTCCCACACTCTGTGGCCAATAATTTGGGAGTAACCATAGAGCTGATCTAACCTGGCCCTTCTTACAACCCCTGTCTGAGAGAAAGCACCGCACTCTGGGACCAATAATTTGGGAGTAACCAAAGAGCTGATCTAACCTGGTCCTACTTACACCTCCTGTCTGATAGAAAGCCCCACACTCTGGGGCCAAATATTTGTTAGTAAATAAAGAGCTGATATAACCTGTCACTACTTACACTCCCTTTCTGACAGATAGCCCCACACTCTGGCGCCAATAATGTGGGAGTAACCAAAGAGCTGATCTAACCTGACTCTACTTACACCCCTGTCTGAGAGAAAGCCCTACAATCTGGGGCCAATAATTTGGGAGTAAACAAAGAGTTGATCTAACCTGGACCTACTAACACCTCCTGTCTGAGTGAAAGCCCCGCACTCTGGGGCCAATAATTTGGGAGTAACCAAAGAGCTGATTTAACCTGGCCCTACTTACACCCCCTGTCTGCCAGAAAGTCCCACACTCTAAGGCCAATAATTTGGGAGTAAACAAAGAGTTGATCTAACCTGGCCCTACTTCCACCCCCTGTCTGAGAGCAAGCGCAAGCACTCTCGGGCCAAAAATTTGGGAGTAGCCAATAGAGCTGATCTAACCTGGCACTTCACCACCTCCTGTCTGAGAGAAAGACACACAAACTCTGGGGCCAATAATTTGGGAGTAAACAAGAGCTGACATAACCTGCCCTTCTTACATTCCCTAACTGAGAGAAAGCCCCGCACTCTGGGGCCAATAATTTGGGAGTAACCAAAGAGCTCATATAATCTAGCCCTACATTCACCTCCTGTCAGATTGAAAGCTCCGTACTGCTGGTGCCAATAATTTGGGAGTAACCAAAGGGCTGATATAACCTGGCCCTACTTTCACTTCCTGTCTGAGATAAAGCCCTGCACTATGGGGCCAATAATTTGGGAGTAACCAAAGAGCTTATCTATCCTGGCCCAACTTACACCTCCTGTCTGAGAGAAAGCTATGAACTATGGGGCCAATAACATGTTAGTAACCAAAGAGCTGACATAACCTGCCCTACTTACACCACCTGTCTGAAAGAAAGTCCCACACCCTGGGACCAAAAATTTGGGAGTAACCAAAGAGCTGATGTAACTTGGCCCTACTTACACCACCTGTCTGAGAGAAAGCCACGAACTCTGGGGCCAATAGTTTGGGAGTAAAATAAGAGCTGATATAACCTGAACTACTTTCACCCCCTGTCTGAGAGAAAGACCCACACTCTGGGCCAATAGTTTGGGAGTAAACAAAGAGCTGATGTAATCTGGCCCTACTTTCACCTCCTGTCTGAGAGAAAGCCCAGCACTCTGGGGCCAAAAATTTGGGAGTAACCACAGAGCTGATATAACCTGGCCCTTCTTTCACCTCCTGTATGAGAGTAAGCCCCACACTCTGGCACCAATAATGCGGGAGTAACCAAAGAGCTGATCTAACCTGACTCTACTTACACCCCCTGTCTGAGAGAAAGCCCGACAATCTGGGGGTAATAATTTGGGAGTAACCAAAGTGCTGATATAACCTGGCCCTACTAACACCTCCTGTCTGAGTGAAAGCCCCGCACTCTGGGGCCAATAATTTGGGAGTAACCAAAGAGCTGATTTTACCTTGCCCTACTTACACCCCCTGTCTGAGTGAAAGTCCTAAACTCTGGGTATAATAATTTGGGAGTAACCAAAGAGCTGATCTAACCTGGCCCTATTTACACTCCCTGTCTGAGATAAAGTCCCACACTCTAAGGAGAATAATTTGGGAGAAAAACAAAGAGTTGATCTAACCTGGCCCTACTTACACCCCCTGTCTGAGAGAAAGCCCCACACTCTAGGGCCAATAATTTGGGAGTAGCCAAAGAGCTGATCTAACCTGGCCCTACTTACCTCCTGTCTGAGAAAGCCACAAACTCTGGGGCCAATAATTTGGGAGTAACAAAGAGTAAATATAACTGCCTTCTTTCATTCCCTATCTGAGAGAAGCCCCGCACTCTAGGGCCAATAATTTAGGAGTAACAAAAGCTTATATAATCAGCCCTACATTCACCTCCTGTCTGATTCAAAGCTCCGTACCAGTTGGGCCAATAATTTGCACGTTACATCAGCTCTTTGAATACCCCAAATTATTGGCCCCAACGTGCTGGGCTTTCACTCGTACAGGGGGTGTAAGTAGGGCAGTTTATATCAGCTCTTTGGTTACTCCCAAATTATTGGCCCCAGAGTGCGGGGCTTTCTCACAGAGAGGGTGTGTAAGTAGGCAGGTTATATCAGCTCTTTGGTTACTCCCAAATTATTGGCCCCACTGTTCGTGGCTTTCTCTCAGACAGGGTGGGAAAGTAGTGCAGGTTATATCAGCTCTTTGGTTACTCCCAAATTATTGGCCCAGAGTTTGTGGCTTTCTCACAGACAGGAGGTGTAAGTACGGCCAGGTTACAACAGCTCTTTGGTAACTCCCAAATTATTGGCCCCAGAGTGTGGGGCATTCTCTCAGACAGGGGGTGTAAGTAGGGCCAGGTTATATCAGCTCTTTGGTTACTCAAAAATTACTGGCCTCAGAGAGTGTGACCTTCTCTCAGCTGGGGTGTAAATAGGGAAAGGTTAGATCAGCTCTTGGTTACTCCCAAATTATTTTCCCTGAGTGCAGGGCTACCAGACAGGAGGTGTGAGTAGGGCCAGGTTATCCAGCTCTTGGATACTCCCAAATTATTGGCCCCAGAGTGTGGGGCTTTCTCAAATTGGGGTGTAGAGCCAGGTTAAATCAGTTCTTTAGTTACTCCCACATTATTGTCCCAGGTGTGTGGGGCTTTCTCTCAGGCAGTTGGAGTAAGAAGGGCCAGGTTTGTTCAGCTTTTTTGTCGCTCCCAAATTATTGGTCCCGGAGTGCTGGGCTTTCTCTCAAACAGGGGGTGTAAGTAGGGCCAGATTAGATCAGCTCTATGGTTACTCCAAAATTATAGGCCACAGAATTCGAGACTTTCTCTCAGACAGAGGGTGAAAGTAGGGCTAGGTTATAACAGCTCTTTGATTACTCGCAAATTATTGGCACCAGAGTGCAAGGCTTTCTCTCAGACAGGGGGTGTAAGTAGGGACAGATTACATCAGCTCTTCAGTTACTCCCAAGTTATTGGCCCCAGAGTTCGGGTTTTTCTCTCAGACAGGGGCGTAAGTAGGGCCAGGTTTTATCAGCTCTTTGGTTTCTCCCAAATTATTGGCACAAGTGTGGAGGTTTTCTCTCAGACAGGGGTTAGTAGGGCCAGGTTTTATCAGCTCTTTGGTTACTTCCAAATTATTGGCCCCAGAGTGTGGGACTTTCTCTAAGACTGGAGGTGTAAGTTGGGCCAGGTTATATCAGCTCTTTGGTTACTCCCAAATTATTGGCCTCAGAGTGTGGGGCTTTTTCTCAGACAGGGGTTGAAAGTAGGGCAGGTTACATCAGCTCTTTGGTTACTCAAAAATTACTGGCCTCAGAGAGTGTGACCTTCTCTCAGACGGGGGTGTAAATAGGGCCAGGTTAGATCAGCTCTTTTGTTACTCCCAAATTATTTTCCCCAGAGTGCAGGGCTTTCTCTCAAACATGGGGTGTAAGTAGAGCCAGGTTAAATCAATTCTTTAGTTACTCCCACATTATTGTCCCAGGTATGTGGGGCTTTCTCTCAGGCAGGGGGACTAAGAAGGGCCAGGTTAGTTCAGCTCTTTCGTCGCTCCCAAATTATTGGTCCCAGAGTGCGGGGCTTTCTCTCAGATGGGGGTGTAAGTAGGGCCAGATTAGATCAGCTCTATGGTTACTCCAAAATTATAGGACACAGAGTTCGAGACTTTCTCTCAGACAGAGGGTGAAAGTAGGGCTAGGTTATAACATCTGTCTGGTTACTCATAAATTATTGGCACCAGAATGCGAGGCTTTCTCTCAGACAGGGTGGTGTAAGTAGGGACAGATTTCATCAGCTCTTCGGTTACTCCCAAATTATTGTCAACAGAGTTCGGGGTTTTCTCTTAGACAGGGCTTGTAAGTAGGGCCAGGATTTATCAGCTCTTAGGTTACTCCCAAATTATTGGCACAAGAGTGAGAGGCTTTCTCTCAGACAAGTGGTGTAAGTAGGGCCAGGTTACATAAGCTCTTTGGTTACTTCCAAATTATTGACCCCAGAGTGTGGGGCTTTCTCTCAGACAGGAGGTGTAAGTAGGGCCAGGTTAGATCAGCTCTTTGGTTACTCCCAAATTATTGGCCCCAGAGTTCGTGGCTTTCTCTCAGACAAGAGGTGTAAGTAGGGCCAGGTTAGATCAGCTCTTTTGTTACACCCAAATTATTGGCCACAGAGTGTGGCACTTTCTCTCAGACATGGGGTGTAAGTAGGGACAGGTTATATCAGCTATTTGGTTACTCCCAAATTATTGGCACCAGTGTGTTGGGCTTTCTCTCAGACAGGAGGTGTAAGTAGATCCAGGCTTGATCAGCTCTTTGGTTACTCCCAAATTATTGGCCCCAGAGAGTGGGGCTTTCTCTCAGAAAGGAGGTGAAAGTAGGGCCAGGTTGTATCAGCTCTTTGGTTACTCCCAAATTATTGGCCCCAGAGTGCGGGCTTTCTCTCAGACAGGAGGTGAAATTAGGGCAGGTTATATCAGCTCTTTGGTTAATCCCAAATTATTGGCCCCAGAGTTCGAGGCTTTCTCTCAGACATTAGGTGTAAGAAGGGCCAGGTTAGATCAGCTCTTTGGTTACTCCCAAATTATTGCCCCCAGAGTGTGGGGGTTTCTCTCGGACAGGTGGTGTAAATAGGTCCAGGTTAGATCAGCTCTTTGGTCACTCACAAATTATTGGCCTCAGAGTGTGGTACTTTCTCTCAGACGTGTGTGTAAATAGGGCCAGGTTATATCAGCTCTTTGGTTACTCCCAAATTATTATTCCCAGAGTGTTCGACTTTCTCTCAGACAGGGGGTGTAAGTAGGGCCAGTTTATATCAACTCTTTGGTTACTCCCAAATTATTGGCCCAGAGTGTGAGGCTTTCACTCAGACAGTAGGCGTAAGTAGGGCCAGGTTATATGATCTCTACGGTTACTCCCAAATTGTTTGCCCCAGAGTGTGGGGCTTTCTCTCACACAGGGGGTGTAAGTAGAGCCAGGTAAGATCAGTTCTTTGGTTACTCCCACATTATTAGCCCCAGAGTGTGGGGCTTTCTCTCAGACAGGGGGTGTAAGTAGTGCCAGGTTATATCAGCTGTTTGGTTACTCCCAAATTTTTGGCCCCTCAAACTGCTGGGCTTTCTCTCAGACTGGAGGTGTAAGTAGGGCCAGGTTAGATCAGCTCTTTGGTTACTCCAAAATTATTGGCCCCTGAGTGCATGGCTTTCTCTCAGACAGGGGGTGTAATTAAGCCAGGTTAGATCAGCTCTTTGGTGACTCCCAAATTATTGGCCTCAGAGTATGGAGCTTTCTCTCAGACAGGGGGTGTAAGTAGGGCCAAGTTATATCAGCACTTTGGATACTCCCAAATTATTGTCCCCAGAGTGCGGGGCTTTCTCTCAGACAGGAGGTGAAAGTAAGGCCAGGATATATCAGCTCTTTGGTTACTCAGAAATTATTCACCCCATAGTGAGGGGCATTCTCTCAGATAGGAGGTGAAAGTAGGGCCAGGTTACATCAGCTCTTTGGATACCCCAAATATTGGCCCCAGCGTTCTTTAGTCTCACTCAGACAGGGGTGTAAGTAGGGCAGGTTATATCAGCTCTTTGGTTACTCCCAAATTATTGGCCCCAGAGTGCCGGGCTTTCTCACAGACAGGGGGTGTAAGTAGGCAGGTTAAATCAGCTCTTTTTTTACTCCCAAATTTTTGGCCCTTCAAAGTGCTGGGCTTTCTCTCAGACTGGAGGTGTAGGTAGGGCCAGGTTAGATCAGCTCTTTAGTTACTCCAAAATTATTGGCCCTGAGTGCATGGCTTTCTCTCAGACAGGGGGTGTAATTAAGCCAGGTTAGATCAGCTCTTTGGTGACTCCCAAATTATTGGCCCCAGAGTGCAGGGATTTCTCTCAGACAGAGGGAGTAAGTAGGGCCAGGTTAGATCAGCTCTTTGGTTACTCCCAAATTATTGGTCCCAGAGTGAGGGGCTTTCTCTCAGACAGGGGGTGTAAGTAGGGATAGATTAGATCAGCTCTTTAGTTACTCCCATATTATTGGCCCCAGAGTGCGGGGCTTTCTCTCAGACAGGGGGTGTAAGTAGGGACAGGTCATATAAGCTCTTTGGTTACTACCTAATTATTGGCACCAGAGTGCGAGGCTTTCACTCAGACAGGGGTGTAAGTAGGGCCAGATTACATCAGCCCTTTGGTTACTCCCAAATTATTGGCCTCAGAGTATGGAGCTTTCTCTCAGACAGGGGGTGTATGTAGGGCCATGTTAGATCAGCACTTTGGATACTCCCAAATTATTGTCCCCAGAGTGCGGGGCTTTCTCTCAGACAGGAGGTGAAAGTAAGGCCAGGATATATCAGCTCTTTGGTTACTCAGAAATTATTCACCCCATAGTGAGGGGCATTCTCTCAGATAGGAGGTGAAAGTAGGGCCAGGTTACATCAGCTCTTTGGATACCCCAAAATATTGGCCCCAGCGTTCTTTAGTCTCACTCAGACAGGGGTGTAAGTAGGGCAGGTTATATCAGCTCTTTGGTTACTCCCAAATTATTGGCCCAGGAGTGCGGGCTTTCACAGACAGGGGTGTGGGTAGGCAGGTTAAATCAGCTCTTTGTTACTCCTAAATTATTGGCCCCAGAGTGTGGGCTTCTCTCAGACAGGAGGTGTAGTAGGGTCAGATTATATCAGCTCTTTGCTTACTTCCAAAATATTTGCCCCAGAGTGCGTGGGGCTTTCTCTCAGGCTGGGGTTAGGTGGACCAGGTTATATCAGCTCTTGGTTAGTCCCAAATTTTGGCACCAGAGTGCAGGCTTTCTCTCAGATAGGGCGTAAGTAGGGCCAGGTTACATCAGCTCTTGGTTACTCCTGGTTATTGGACCCAGAGTCTGGGTCTTTCTCTCAGACAGGGGTTGTAGGTAGGGCAGGTTATATCAGCTCTTTGTTTACTCCCAAATAATCGGCCCCAAAGTTCATGGCTTTCTCTCAGACAGGAGGTGTAAGTAGGGATAAGTTAGATCAGCTCTTTGGATACTCTCAAATTATTGGCCCTAGAGTGCGGGGCTTTCTCTCAGACAGGAGGTGAAAGTAAGGCCAGGATATATCAGCTCCTTGGTTTCTCACTAATTATTTGCCCCATAGTGTGGGGCATTCTCTCAGATAGGAGGTGAAAGTAGGGCCAGGTTACATCAGCTCTTTGGATACCCCAAATTATTGGCCCCAACGTGCTGGGCTTTCGCTCATACAGGGGGTGTAAGTAGGGCAGGTTATATCAGCTCTTTGGTTACTCCCAAATTATTGGCCCCAGAGTGCGGGGCTTTCTCACAGACAGGGGTAAGTAGGCAGGTTAAATCAGCTCTTTGTTACTCCCAAATTATTGGCCCCAGAGTGTGGGGCTTTCTCTCAGACAGGAGGTGTAAATAGGACCAGGTTAGATCAGCTCTATGGTCACTCCCAAATTACTGGCCCCAGAGTGCAGGGCTTTCTCTCAGAAAGAGGGAGTAAGTAGGGCCAGGTTAGATCAGCTCTTTGGTTACTCCCAAATTATCAGTCCCAGAATGCGGGGCTTTCTCTCAAACAGGGGCTGTAAGTAGGGATAGATTAGATCAGCTCTTTAGTTACTCCCAAATTATTGGCCCCAGAGTGTGGGGCTTTTTCTCAGACAGGGGGTGTAAGTAGAGCCAGGTTATATAAGCTCTTTGGTTACTACCAAATTATTGGCACCAGAGTGAGAGGCTTTCTCTCAGACAGGGGGTGTAAGTAGGGCCAGGTTTCATCAGCTCTTTGGTTACTCCAAAATTATTGGCCCCAGAGTGCGGAGCTTTCTCACAGACAGGGGGTGTAAGTAGGGCTAGGTTAGTTCAGCTCTTTGGTCGCTCCCAAATTATTTGCCCCAGTGTTCGTGGCTTTCTCTCAGACAGGGGGTGAAAGTAGGGCAGGTTTTATCAGCTCTTTCGTTACTTCCAAATTATTGGCCCCAGAGTGTGGTGCTTTCTCTCAGACAGGGGGTGAAAGAAGGGCCAGGTTAGATCAGCTCTTTGGTTACTCACAAATTACTGGCCTCAGAGAGTGTGACCTTCTCGCAGACGGGGGTGTAAATAGGGCCAGGTTAGATCAGCTCTTTGGTTACTCCCAAATTATTTTCCCCAAAGAGCGGGGATTTCACTCAGACAGGAGGTGTAAGAAGGGCCAGGTGATATCAGCTCTTTGGTTAATCCCAAATTATTGGCCCCAGAGTGTGGGGCTTTCTCTCAAACAGGGGGTGTAAGTAGAGCCAGGTTAAATCAGTTCTTTAGTTACTCTCACATTATTGTCCCAGGAGTGTGGGGCTTTCTCTCATGCAGGACGAGTAAAAGGGCCAGGATAGTTCAGCTCTTTGGTCGCTCCCAAATTATTGGTCCCAGAGTGCGGGGCTTTCTCTCAGACAGGGGGTGTAAGTAGGGCCAGATTAGATCAGCTCTTAGGTTACTCCAAAATTATAGGCCACAGAGTGTGGGGCTTTCTCTTAGACGGGGGTGAAAGTAGGGCTAGGTTATAACAGCTCTTTGGTTACTCGCAAATTATTGGCACCAGAGTGCGAGGCTTTCTCTCAGACAGAGGGTGTAGGTAGGGACAGGTTGCATCAGCTCTTTGGTTACTACCAAATTATTGGCCCCAGAGTTCGGGGCTTTCTCTCAGACAGGGGGTGTATGTATGGCCAGGTTATATCAGCTCTTTGGTTACTCCCAAATTATTGGCACAAGAGTGTAAGGCTTTCTCTCAGACAGGGGGTGTAATTAGGGCCAGGTGACATCAGCTCTTTGGTTACTTCCAAATTATTGACCCCAGAGTGTGGGGCTTTCTCTCAGACAGGATGTGTAAGTAGGGCCAGGTTTGATCAGCTCTTTTTTACTCCCAAATAATTGGCCCCAGAGTGCGGGGCTTTCAGACAGGAGGTGAAAGGTCAATTATATCAGCTCTTGTTACTCCCAACTTATAGCCCAAGAGGTGGGGCTTTCTGCCAGATGGGGTTGTAGGCAGGTTACATTAGCTCTTTGGTTTCTCCCAAATTATTGGTCCCAGAGTTAGTGGCTTTCTCTCAGACAAGAGGTGTAGGTAGGGCCAGGTTAGATCAGCTCTTTGGTTACACCCAAATTATTGGCCCCAGAGTGTGGAACTTTCTCTCAGACAAGGGGTGTAAGTAGGGACAGGTTATATCAGCTCTTTGGTTACTCCCAAATTATTGGCCCCAGAGTGTGCGGCTTTCTCTCAAACAGGGGGTGTAAGTAGACACAGGTGAAATCAGCTCTTTGGTTACTCACAAATTATTGGCCAAAGAGTACAGGGCTTTCTCTCAGACAGGAGGTGAAAGTAGGGCCAGGTTATATCAGCTTTTGGATACTCCCAAATTATTGGCCCCAGAGTGTTGGGCTTTCTCAGATTGAGGTGAAAGTAAGGGCCAGGATATATCAGCTCTTGGTTACACTGAAATTATTGGCCCTCAGAATGTGGGGCTCTTCAGACAGGAGGTGGGCAGAGTCAGATTATATCAGCCTCTGGTTACCTCTAAATTATTGGCACCAGAGGCGTGGCTTTCTCAGCAGGGGTGTTAGTAGGGCCAGGTTATATCAGCTCTTTAGTTAGTCCCAAATTTTTGGGCCCAGAGTCTGGGTCTTTCTCTCAGACAGGGGTTGTAAGTAGGGCAGGTTATATCAGCTCTTCGTTTCTCCCAAATTATAGGCCCCAAAGTTCGTGGCTTTCTCTCAGACAGGAGGTGTAAGTAGGGCGAGTTAGATCAGCTCTTTGGATACTCCCAAATTATTGTCCCCAGAGTGCGGGCTTTCTCTCAGACAGAGGGAAAGTAAGGCCAGGATATATCAGCTTTTGGTTACTCAGAAATTATTCACCCTATAGTGAGGGGCATTCTTCAGATAGGAGGTGAAAGTAGGGCCAGGTTACATCAGCTCTTTGGATACCCCAAAATATTGGCCCCAGCATGCTGGGCTCTCGACTCAGACAGGGGTGTAAGTAGGGCAGGTTACATCAGCTCTTTGGTTACTCCCAAATTATTGGCCCCAGAGTGCGGGGCTTTCTCACAGACAGGGGGTGTAAGTAGGCAGGTTAAATCAGCTCTTTTGTTACTCCCAAATTATTGGCCCCAGAGTGTGGGGCTTTCTCTCAGAGAGGAGGTGTAAGTAGGGTCAGATTATATCAGCTCTTTGCTTACTCCCAAAATATTTGCCCCAGAGTGCGTGGCTTTCTCTCAGGCTGGGGGTGTAAGTAGGGCCAGGTTATATCAGCTCTTTGGTTAGTCCCAAATTTTTGGCACCAGAGTGCGAGGCTTTCTCTCAGACAGGGCGTGTAAGTAGGGATAGGTTACATCAGCTCTTTGGTTACTCCCATGTTATTGGACCCAGAGTCTGGGTCTTTCTCACAGACAGGGGTTGTAAGTAGGGCAGGTTATATCAGCTCTTTGGTTACTCCCAAATTATCGGCCCCAAAGTTCATGGCTTTCTCTCAGACAGTAGGTGTAAGTAGGGATAAGTTAGATCAGCTCTTTGGATACTCTCAAATTATTGGCCCTAAAGTGCGGGGCTTTCTCTCAGACAGGAGGTGAAAGTAAGGCCAGGATATATCAGCTCTTTGGTTTCTCACAAATTATTCGCCCTATAGTGTGGGGCATTCTCTCAGATAGGAGGTGAAAGTAGGGCCAGGTTACATCAGCTCTTTGAATACCCCAAATTATTGGCCCCAATGTGCTGGGCTTTCGCTCGGACAGGGGGTGTAAGTAGGGCAGTTTATATCAGCTCTTTGGTTACTCCCAAATTATTGGCCCCAGAGTGCGGGGCTTTCTCACAGAGAGGGTGTGTAAGTAGGCAGGTTATATCAGCTCTTTGGTTACTCCCAAATTATTGGCCCCACTGTTCGTGGCTTTCTCTCAGACAGGTGGGAAAGTAGTGCAGGTTATATCAGCTCTTTGGTTACTCCCAAATTATTGGCCCAGAGTTTGTGGCTTTCTCACAGACAGGAGGTGTAAGTACGGCCAGGTTACAACAGCTCTTTGGTAACTCCCAAATTATTGGCCCCAGAGTGTGGGGCATTCTCTCAGACAGGGGTGTAAGTAGGCCAGGTTATATCAGCTCTTGGTTACCAAAATTACTGGCCTCAGAGAGTGTGGACCTCTCAGCGGGGTGTAAATAGGGAAAGGTTAGATCAGCCTTTGGTTACTCCCAAATTATTTTCCCTGAGTGCAGGGCTTTCACCAGACAGGAGGTGTGTAGGGCCAGGTTATCTCAGCTTTGGATACTCCAAATTATTGGCCCCAGAGTGTGGGGCTTTCCTCAAACAGGGGTGTGTGCAGAGCCAGGTTAAATCAGTTCTTAGTTACTCCCACATTATTGTCCCAGGTGTGTGGGCTTCTCAGGCAGTTGTAGTAAGAAGGCCACGCTTGTTCAGTTTTGGTCGCCTCCCAAATTATTGGTCCCGGAGTGCTGGGCTTTCTCAAACAGGGGTGTGTGAGGCCAGATTAGATCAGCTCTATGGTTACTCCAAAATTATAGGCCACAGAATTCGAGACTTTCTCTCAGACAGAGGGTGAAAGTAGGGCTAGGTTATAACAGCTCTTTGATTACTCGCAAATTATTGGCACCAGAGTGCAAGGCTTTCTCTCAGACAGGGGGTGTAGGTAGGGACAGATTACATCAGCTCTTCGGTTACTCCCAAGTTATTGGCCCCAGAGTTCGGGTTTTTCTCTCAGACAGGGGGTGTAAGTAGGGCCAGGTTTTATCAGCTCTTGGTTACTCCAAATTATTGGCACAAGTTAAGAGGTTTTCTCAGACAGGTGGTGTTAGTAGGGCCAGGTTACATCAGCTCTTTGGTTACTTCCAAATTATTGACCCCAGAGTGTGGGGCTTTCTCTCAGACAGGAGGTGAAAGTTGGGCCAGGTTATATCAGCTCATTGGTTACTCCCAAATTATTGGCCTCAGAGTGTGGGGCTTTCTCTCAGACAGGGGTTGAAAGTAGGGCAGGTTACATCAGCTCTTTGGTTACTCAAAAATTACTGGCCTCAGAGAGTGTGACCTTCTCTCAGACGGGGGTGTAAATAGGGCCAGGTTAGATCAGCTCTTTTGTTACTCCCAAATTATTTTCCCCAGAGTGCAGGGCTTTCTCTCAAACACGGGGTGTAAGTAGAACCAGGTTAAATCAATTCTTTAGTTACTCCCACATTATTGTCCCAGGTATGTGGGGCTTTCTCTCAGGCAGGGGGACTAAGAAGGGCCAGGTTAGTTCAGCTCTTTCGTCGCTCCCAAATTATTGGTCCCAGAGTGCAGGGCTTTCTCTCAGATGGGGGTGTAAGTAGGGCCAGATTAGATCAGCTCTATGGTTACTCCAAAATTATTAGCCCAAGATTGTGGGGCTTTCTCTCAGACAGGGGTTGTAAGTAGGGCAGGTTACATTAGCTCTTTGGTTTCTCCCAAATTATTGGTCCCAGAGTTCGTGGCTTTCTCTCAGACAAGAGGTGTAAGTAGGGCCAGGTTAGATCAGCTCTTTGGTTACACCCAAATTATTGGCCCCAGAGTGTGGAACTTTCTCTCAGACAAGGGGTGTAAGTAGGGACAGGTTATATCAGCTCTTTGGTTACTCCCAAATTATTGGCCCCAGAGTGTGCGGCTTTCTCTCAAACAGGGGGTGTAAGTAGACACAGGTGAAATCAGCTCTTTGGTTAACACAAATTATTGGCCAAAGAGTACTGGGCTTTCTCTCAGACAGGAGGTGAAAGTAGGGCCAGGTTATATCAGCTCTTTGGATACTCCCAAATTATTGGCCCCAGAGTGTTGGGCTTTCTCTCAGATTGGAGGTGAAAGTAGGCCAGGATATATCAGCTCTTTGGTTACACTAAATTATTGGCCCCAGAATGTGGGGCTTTCTCTCAGACAGGAGGTGTAGGTAGAGTCAGATTATATCAGCTCTTTGGTTACTCCCAAATTATTGGCACCAGAGTGCGTGGCTTTCTCTCAGGCAGGGGGTGTTAGTAGGGCCAGGTTATATCAGCTCTTTAGTTAGTCCCAAATTTTTGGGCCCAGAGTCTGGGTCTTTCTCTCAGACAGGGGTTGTAAGTAGGGCAGGTTATATCAGCTCTTTGGTTTCTCCCAAATTATAGGCCCCAAAGTTCGTGGCTTTCTCTCAGACAGGAGGTGTTAGTAGGGCGTAGTTAGATCAGCACTTTGGATACTCCCAAATTATTGTCCCCAGAGTGCGGGGCTTTCTCTCAGACAGGAGGTGAAAGTAAGGCCAGGATATATCAGCTCTTTGGTTACTCAGAAATTATTCACCCCATAGTGAGGGGCATTCTCTCAGATAGGAGGTGAAAGTAGGGCCAGGTTACATCAGCTCTTTGGATACCCCAAAATATTGGCCCAGGCATGCTGGGCTCTCGCTCAGACAGGATTGTAAGTAGGGCAGGTTACATCAGCTCTTTGGTTACTCCCAAATTATTGGCCCCAGAGTGCGGGGCTTTCTCACAGACAGGGGGTGTAAGTAGGCAGGTTAAATCAGCTCTTTTGTTACTCCCAAATTATTGGCCCCAGAGTGTGGGGCTTTCTCTCAGAGAGGAGGTGTAAGTAGGGTCAGATTATATCAGCTCTTTGCTTACTCCCAAAATATTTGCCCCAGAGTGCGTGGCTTTCTCTCAGGCTGGGGGTGTAAGTAGGGCCAGGTTATATCAGCTCTTTGGTTAGTCCCAAATTTTTGGCACCAGAGTGCGAGGCTTTCTCTCAGACAGGAGGTGTAGGTAGGGCAGGTTATATCAGCTCTTTGGTTACTCCCAAATTATCGGCCCCAAAGTTCATGGCTTTCTCAGACAGTAGGTAAGTAGGGATAAGTTAGATCAGCTCTTGGATACTCTCAAATTATTGGCCCTAAAGGGGCTTTCTCAGACAGGAGGTGAAGTCAGGATATATCAGCTCTTTGGCTTCTCACAAATTATTCACCCCTATAGTGTGGGCATTCTCTCAGATAGGAGGTGAAAGTAGGGCACGTTACATCAGCTCTTTGAATACCCCAAATTATTGGCCCAACGTGCTGGGCTGGCCTGACAGGGGTGTAAGTAGGCAGTTTATATCAGCTCTTTGGTTACTCCCAAATTATTGGCCCCAGAGTGCGGGCTTTCACAGAGAGGGTGTGTAAGTAGGCAGGTTATATCAGCTCTTTGGTTACTCCCAAATTATTGGCCCCACTGTTCGTGGCTTTCTCTCAGACAGGGTGGGAAAGTAGTGCAGGTTATATCAGCTCTTTGGTTACTCCCAAATTATTGGCCCAGAGTTTGTGGCTTTCTCACAGACAGGAGGTGTAAGTACGGCCAGGTTACAACAGCTCTTTGGTAACTCCCAAATTATTGGCCCCAGAGTGTGGGGCATTCTCTCAGACAGGGGGTGTAAGTAGGGCCAGGTTATATCAGCTCTTTGGTTACTCAAAAATTACTGGCCTCAGAGAGTGTGACCTTCTCTCAGCTGGGGTGTAAATAGGGAAAGGTTAGATCAGCTCTTTGGTTACTCCCAAATT
Source organism: Neoceratodus forsteri (assembly GCA_016271365.2). Lineage (NCBI taxonomy): Eukaryota > Metazoa > Chordata > Ceratodontiformes > Ceratodontidae > Neoceratodus > Neoceratodus forsteri. The sequence continues at coordinate 9,593,610 of CM028129.1, forward strand.
ATTTTCCCCTGAGTGCAGGGCTTTCACTCAGACAGGAGGTGTAAGTAGGGCCAGGTTATCTCAGCTCTTTGGATACTCCCAAATTATTGGCCCCAGAGTGTGGGGCTTTCTCTCAAACAGGGGTGTAGTAGAGCCAGGTTAAATCAGTTCTTTAGTTACTCCCACATTATTGTCCCAGGTGTGTGGGGCCTTCTCTCAGGCAGGGGGAGTAAGAAGGGCCAGGTTTGTTCAGTTTTGGTCGCCTCCCAAATTATTGGTCCCGAGTGCTGGGCTTTCTCAAACAGGGGGTGTAAGTAGGGCCAGATTAGATCAGCCTATGGTTACTCCAAAATTATAGGCACAGAATTGAGACTTTCTCTCAGACAGAGGTGAAAGTAGGGCTAGGTTATAACAGCTCTTTGATTACTCGCAAATTATTGGCACCAGAGTGCAAGGCTTTCTCTCAGACAGGGGGTGTAAGTAGGGACAGATTACATCAGCTCTTCAGTTACTCCCAAGTTATTGGCCCCAGAGTTCGGGTTTTTCTCTCAGACAGGGGGCGTAAGTAGGGCCAGGTTTTATCAGCTCTTTGGTTTCTCCCAAATTATTGGCACAAGTGTGCGAGGTTTTCTCTCAGACAGGGGTGTTAGTAGGGCCAGGTTACATCAGCTCTTTGGTTACTTCCAAATTATTGACCCCAGAGTGTGGGGCTTTCTCTCAGACAGGAGGTGAAAGTTGGGCCAGGTTATATCAGCTCATTGGTTACTCCCAAATTATTGGCCCCAGAGTGTGGGGCTTTCTCTCAGACAGGGGTTGAAAGTAGGGCAGGTTACATCAGCTCTTTGGTTACTCAAAAATTACTGGCCTCAGAGAGTGTGACCTTCTCTCAGACGGGGGTGTAAATAGGGCCAGGTTAGATCAGCTCTTTTGTTACTCCCAAATTATTTTCCCAGAGTGCAGGGCTTTCTCAAACATGGGGTGGGTAGAGCCAGGTTAAATCAATTTTAGTTACTCCCACATTATTGTCCCAGGTATGGGGCTTTCTAGGCAGGGGACTAAGAAGGCCAGGTTAGTCTAGCTCTTTCTGCCTCCCAAATTATTGGTCCCAGAGTGCGGGCTTTCTCAGATGGGGTGTAAGTAGGCCAGATTAGATCAGCTCTATGGTTACTCCAAAATTATAGGACACAGAGTTCGAGACTTTCTCAGACAGAGGGTGAAAGTAGGGCTAGGTTATAACATCTGTCTGGTTACTCACAAATTATTGGCACCAGAGTGCGAGGCTTTCTCTCAGACAGGGTGGTGTAGGTAGGGACAGATTTCATCAGCTCTTCGGTTACTCCCAAATTATTGTCAACAGAGTTCGGGGTTTTCTCTTAGACAGGGCTTGTAAGTAGGGCCAGGATTTATCAGCTCTTAGGTTACTCCCAAATTATTGGCACAAGAGTGAGAGGCTTTCTCTGACAAGTGGTGGGTGAAGCTAGGTTACATAAGTCTTTGGTTACTTCTAAATTATTGACCCCAGAGTGTGGGCTTTCTCAGACAGGAGGTGTAAGTAGCCAGGTTAGATCAGCTTTTGGTTACTCCCAAATTATTGGCCCCAGAGTTCGTGGCTTTCTCTCAGACAAGAGGTGTAAGGGGCCAGGTTAGATCAGCTCTTTGTTACACCCAATTATTGGCCACAGAGTGGCACTTTCTCTCAGACAGGGGTGTAAGTAGGGACAGGTTATATCAGCTATTTGGTTACTCCCAAATTATTGGCACCAGTGTGTTGGGCTTTCTCAGACAGGAGGTGTAAGTAGATCCAGGCTTGATCAGCTCTTTGGTTACTCCTAAATTATTGGCCCCAGAGAGTGGGCTCTCAGAAAGGAGGAAAGTAGGGCCAGGTTGTATCAGCCTTTGGTTACTCCCAAATTATTGGCCCCAGAGTGCGGCTTTCTCAGACAGGAGGTGAAATTAGGCAGGTTATATCAGCTTTTGGTTAATCCCAAATTATTGGCCCCAGAGTTCGAGGCTTTCTCAGACATTAGGTGTAAGAAGGGCCAGGTTAGATCAGCTCTTGGTTACTCCCAAATTATTGCCCCAGAGTGGGGGTTTCTCCGACAGGTGGTGTAAATAGGTCCAGGTTAGATCAGCTCTTTGGTCACTCACAAATTATTGGCCTCAGAGTGTGGTACTTTCTCTCAGACGTGTGTGTAAACAGGGCCAGGTTATATCAGCTCTTTGGTTACTCCCAAATTATTATTCCCAGAGTGTTCGACTTTCTCTCAGACAGGGGGTGTAAGTAGGGCCAGTTTATATCAACTCTTTGGTTACTCCCAAATTATTGGCCCAGAGTGTGAGGCTTTCACTCAGACAGTAGGCGTAAGTAGGGCCAGGTTATATGATCTCTACGGTTACTCCCAAATTGTTTGCCCCAGAGTGTGGGGCTTTCTCTCACACAGGGGGTGTAAGTAGAGCCAGGTAAGATCTGTTCTTGGTTACTCCACATTATTAGCCCCAGAGTGGGGTCTCAGACAGGGGTGTAAGTAGTGCCAGGTTATATCAGCTGTTTGGTTACTCCCAAATTTTTGGCCCTCAAACTGCTGGGCTTTCTCAGACTGGAGGTGTAAGTAGGGCCAGGTTAGATCAGCTCTTGGTTACTCCAAAATTATTGGCCCTGAGTGCATGGTTTCTCAGACAGGGGTGTAATTAAGCAGGTTAGATCAGCTTTGGTGACTCCCAAATTATTGGCCCAGAGTATGGAGCTTTCTCTCAGACAGGGGGTGTAAGTAGGGCCAAGTTATATCAGCACTTTGGATACTCCCAAATTATTGTCCCCAGAGTGCGGGGCTTTCTCTCAGACAGGAGGTGAAAGTAAGGCCAGGATATATCAGCTCTTTGGTTACTCAGAAATTATTCACCCCATAGTGAGGGGCATTCTCTCAGATAGGAGGTGAAAGTAGGGCCAGGTTACATCAGCTCTTTGGATACCCCAAAATATTGGCCCCAGCGTTCTTTAGTCTCACTCAGACAGGGGTGTAAGTAGGGCAGGTTATATCAGCTCTTTGGTTACTCCCAAATTATTGGCCCCAGAGTGCGGGGCTTTCTCACAGACAGGGGGTGTAAGTAGGCAGGTTAAATCAGCTCTTTTTTACTCCCAAATTATTGGCCCCAGGGTGTGGGGCTTTCTCTCAGACAGGAGGTGTAAGTAGGGTCAGATTATATCAGCTCTTTGCTTACTCCCAAAATATTTGCCCCAGAGTGCGTGGCTTTCTCTCAGGCTGGGGTTGTAAGTAGGACCAGGTTATATCAGCTCTTTGGTTAGTCCCAAATTTTTGGCACCAGAGTGCGAGGCTTTCTCTCAGATAGGGCATGTAAGTAGGGCCAGGTTACATCAGCTCTTTGGTTACTCCCAAGTTATTGGACCCAGAGTCTGGGTCCTTCTCTCAGACAGGGGTTGTAAGTAGGGCAGGTTATATCAGCTCTTTGTTTACTCCCAAATAATCGGCCCCAAAGTTCATGGCTTTCTCTCAGACAGGAGGTGTAAGTAGGGATAAGTTAGATCAGCTCTTTGGATACTCTCAAATTATTGGCCCTAGAGTGCGGGGCTTTCTCTCAGACAGGAGGTGAAAGTAAGGCCAGGATATATCAGCTCTTTGGTTTCTCGCAAATTATTTGCCCCATAGTGTGGGGCATTCTCTGTGATAGGAGGTAGTAGGCCAGGTTACACTGCCTTTGATAATTTAAATTATTGGCCCTAACGTGTTGGGCTTTCGCTCATACGGGGGGTGTAAGTAGGGCAGGTTATATCAGCTCTTTGGTTACTCCCAAATTATTGGCCCCAGAGTGTGCGGCTTTCTCTCAAACAGGGGGTGTAAGTAGACACAGATGAAATCAGCTCTTTGGTTAACACAAATTATTGGCCAAAGAGTACTGGGCTTTCTCTCAGACAGGAGGTGAAAGTAGGGCCAGGTTATATCAGCTCTTTGGATACTCCCAAATTATTGGCCCCAGAGTGTTGGGCTTTCTCTCAGATTGGAGGTGAAAGTAGGCCAGGATATATCAGCTCTTTGGTTACACTAAAATTATTGGCCCCAGAATGTGGGGCTTTCTCTCAGACAGGAGGTGTAGGTAGAGTCAGATTATATCAGCTCTTTGGTTACTCCCAAATTATTGGCACCAGAGTGCGTGGCTTTCTCTCAGGCAGGGGGTGTTAGTAGGGCCAGGTTATATCAGCTCTTTAGTTAGTCCCAAATTTTGGGCCCAGAGTCTGGGTCTTTCTCTCAGACAGGGGTTGTAGGTAGGGCAGGTTATATCAGCTCTTTGGTTTCTCCCAAATTATCGACCCCAAAGTTCGTGGCTTTCTCTCAGACAGGAGGTGTAAGTAGGCCAAGTTAGATCAGCACTTTGGATACTCCCAAATTATTGTCCCCAGAGTGCGGGCTTTCTCTCAGACAGGAGGTGAAAGTAAGGCCAGGATATATCAGCTCTTTGGTTACTCAGAAATTATTCACCCCATAGTGAGGGGCATTCTCTCAGATAGGAGGTGAAAGTAGGGCCAGGTTACATCAGCTCTTTGGATACCCCAAAATATTGGCCCCAGCATGCTGGGCTCTCGCTCAGACAGGGGTGTAAGTAGGGCAGGTTATATCAGCTCTTTGGTTACTCCCAAATTATTGGCCCCAGAGTGCGGGGCTTTCTCACAGACAGGGGGTGTAAGTAGGCAGGTTAAATCAGCTCTTTTGTTACTCCCAAATTATTGGCCCCAGAGTGTGGGGCTTTCTCTCAGACAGGAGGTGTAAGTAGGGTCAGATTATATCAGCTCTTTGCTTACTCCCAAAATATTTGCCCCAGAGTGCGTGGCTTTCTCAGGCTGGGGTGTAAGAGATCGGGTTATATCAGCTCTTTTGGTTAGTCCCAAATTTTGGCACCAGAGTGTGAGGCTTTCTCTCAGACAGGGCGTAAGTAGGGCCAGGTTACATCAGCTCTTTGGTTACTCCTAGTTATTGGACCCAGAGTCTGGCCTTTCTAAGACAGGGTTGTGGGTAGGGCAGGTTATATCAGCTCTTTGGTTACTCCAAATTATCGGCCCCAAAGTTCATGGCTTTCTCTAGACAGTAGGTGTAAGGGATAAGTTAGATCAGCTCTTGGATACTCTCAAATTATTGGCCCTAGAGTGGGCTTTCTCAGACAGAGGTAGTAAGGCCAGGATATATCAGCTCTTGGTTTCTCACAATTATTCACTTATAGTGTGGGGCATTCTCTCAGATAGGAGGTGAAAGTAGGCCAGTTACATCAGCTCTTTGAATACCCCAAATTATTGGCCCCAATGTGCTGGGCTTTCTCGTGCGGTGTAAGTAGGCAGTTTATATCAGCCTTTGGTTACTCCTAAAATTATTGGCCCCAGAGTGCGGGCTTTCACAGAGAGGGTGTAAGTAGGCAGGTTATATCAGCTCTTGGTTACTCCCAAATTATTGGCCCCACTGTTCGTGGCTTTCTCAGACAGGGTGGGAAAAAGCAGGTTATATCAGCTCTTGGTTACTCCCAAATTATTGGCCCAGAGTTTGTGGCTTTCTCACAGACAGGAGGTGTAAGTAATGCCAGGTTACAACAGCTCTTTGGTAACTTAATTATTGGCCCCAGAGGGCATTCTTCAGATAGGTGTGTGTAAGTAGGGCCAGTTAGATCAGCCTTGGTTACTAAAAATTACTGGCCTCAGAGAGGACCTCTCAGCGGGGTGTAAATAGGGAAAGGTTAGATCAGCTCTTGGTTACTCCCAAATTATTTTCCCTGAGTGCAGGGCTTTCACCAGACAGGAGGTGTAGTAGGGCCAGGTTATCTCAGCTCTTTGATACTCCCAAATTATTGGCCCCAGAGTGTGGGGCTTTTCAAACAGGGGGTGGAGAGCCAGGTTAAATCAGTTCTTAGTTACTCCCACATTATTGTCCCAGGTGTGGGGCTTTCTCAGGCAGTTGTAGTAAGAAGGGCCAGGTTTGTTCAGTTTTGTCGCTCCCAAATTATTGGTCCCGGAGTGCTGGGCTTTCTCAAACAGGGGTGTAAGTAGGGCCAGATTAGATCAGCTCTATGGTTACTCCAAAATTATAGGCCACAGAATTCGAGACTTTCTCTCAGACAGAGGGTGAAAGTAGGGCTAGGTTATAACAGCTCTTTGATTACTCGCAAATTATTGGCACCAGAGTGCAAGGCTTTCTCTCAGACAGGGGGTGTAAGTAGGGACAGATTACATCAGCTCTTCGGTTACTCCCAAATTATTGGCCCCAGAGTTCGGGTTTTTCTCTCAGACAGGGGGCGTAAGTAGGGCCAGGTTTTATCAGCTCTTTGGTTACTCCCAAATTATTGGCACAAGTGTGCGAGGTTTTCTCTCAGACAGGGGTGTTAGTAGGGCCAGGTTACATCAGCTCTTGGTTACTTCCAAATTATTGACCCCAGAGTGTGGGGCTTTCTCTCAGACAGGAGGTGAAAGTTGGGCCAGGTTATATCAGCTCATTGGTTACTCCCAAATTATTGGCCTCAGAGTGTGGGGCTTTCTCTCAGACAGGGGTTGAAAGTAGGGCAGGTTACATCAGCTCTTTGGTTACTCAAAAATTACTGGCCTCAGAGAGTGTGACCTTCTCTCAGACGGGGGTGTAAATAGGGCCAGGTTAGATCAGCTCTTTTGTTACTCCCAAATTATTTTCCCCAGAGTGCAGGGCTTTCTCTCAAACATGGGGTGTAAGTAGAGCCAGGTTAAATCAATTCTTTAGTTACTCCCACATTATTGTCCCAGGTATGTGGGGCTTTCTCTCAGGCAGGGGGACTAAGAAGGGCCAGGTTAGTTCAGCTCTTTCGTCGCTCCCAAATTATTGGTCCCAGAGTGCGGGGCTTTCTCTCAGATGGGGGTGTAAGTAGGGCCAGATTAGATCAGCTCTATGGTTACTCCAAAATTATAGGACACAGAGTTCGAGACTTTCTCTCAGACAGAGGGTGAAAGTAGGGCTAGGTTATAACATCTGTCTGGTTACTCATAAATTATTGGCACCAGAATGCGAGGCTTTCTCTCAGACAGGGTGGTGTAAGTAGGGACAGATTTCATCAGCTCTTCGGTTACTCCCAAATTATTGTCAACAGAGTTCGGGTTTTCTTAGACAGGGCTTGTAAGTAGGGCCAGGATTTATCAGCTCTTAGGTTACTCCCAAATTATTGGCACAAGAGTGAGAGGCTTTCTCAGACAAGTGGTGTAAGTAGGCTAGGTTACATGCTTTTGGTTACTTCCAAATTATTGACCCCAGAGTGTGGGTTCTCAGACAGGAGGTGTAAGAAGCCAGGTTAGATCAGCTTTTGGTTACTCCCAAATTATTGGCCCAGAGTTCGTGGCTTTCTCTCAGACAAGAGGTGTAAGTAGGGCCAGGTTAGATCAGCTCTTTGGTTACACCCAAATTATTGGCCACAGAGTGTGGAACTTTCTCTCAGACATGGGGTGTAAGTAGGGACAGGTTATATCAGCTATTTGGTTACTCCCAAATTATTGGCCCCAGAGTGTGGGGCTTTCTCAGACAGGAGGTGTGGCAGATCCAGGCTTGATCAGCTCTTTGGTTACTCCTAAATTATTGGCCCCAGAGAGGGCTTTCTCAGAAAGGAGGTGAAAGTAGGGCCAGGTTGTATAGCCTTTGGTTACTCCCAAATTATTGGCCCCAGAGTGCGGGCTTCTAGACAGGAGGTGAAATTGGCAGGTTATATCAGCTCTTGGTTAATCCCAAATTATTGGCCCCAGAGTTCGAGGCTTTCTCAGACATTAGGTGTAAGAAGGGCCAGGTTAGATCAGCTCTTTGGTTACTCCCAAATTATTGCCCCAGAGTGTGGGGTTTCTCTCGGACAGGTGGTGTAAATAGGTCCAGGTTAGATCAGCTCTTTCTTACTCACAAATTATTGGCCTCAGAGTGTGGTACTTTCTCTCAGACTGTGTAAATAGGGCCAGGTTATATCAGCTCTTTGGTTACTCCCAAATTATTATTCCCAGAGTGTTCGACTTTCTCTCAGACAGGGGGTGTAAGTAGGGCCAGTTTATATCAACTCTTTGGTTACTCCCAAATTATTGGCCCAGAGTGTGAGGCTTTCACTCAGACAGTAGGCGTAAGTAGGCCAGGTTATATGATCTCACGGTTACTCCCAAATTGTTTGCCCCAGAGTGGGGGCTTTCCTCACACAGGGGTGTAGTAGAGCCAGGTAAGATCAGTTCTTGTTACTCCCACATTATTAGCCCCAGAGTGTGGGGTCAGACAGGGGTGTAAGAGAGCCAGGTTATATCAGCTGTTTGGTTACTCCCAAATTTTTGGCCCTCAAAGTGCTGGGCTTTCTCAGACTGGAGGTGGTAGGGCCAGGTTAGATCAGCTCTTTTGTTACTCCAAATTATTGGCCCCTGAGTGCATGGTTTTCAGACAGGGTGTAATTAGCAGGTTAGATCAGCCTTTGTGACTCCTAAATTATTAGCCCCAGAGTGCAGGATTTTCTCAGACAGAGGGAGTAAGTAGAATAGGTTAGATCAGCTCTTTGGTTACTCCCAAATTATTGGTCCCAGAGTGAGGGCTTTCTCAGACAGGGGTGTAAGTAGGGATAGATTAGATCAGCTCTTAGTTACTCCCATATTATTGGCCCCAGAGTGCGGGGCTTTCTCTCAGACAGGGGGTGTAAGTAGGGACAGGTCATATAAGCTCTTTGGTTACTACCAAATTATTGGCAGCAGAGTGCGAGGCTTTCACTCAGACAGGGGTGTAAGTAGGGCCAGATTACATCAGCTCTTTGGTTACTCCCAAATTATTGGCCTCAGAGTATGGAGCTTTCTCTCAGACAGGGGGTGTAAGTAGGGCCAAGTTAGATCAGCACTTTGGATACTCCCAAATTATTGTCCCCAGAGTGCGGGGCTTTCTCTCAGACAGGAGGTGAAAGTAAGGCCAGGATATATCAGCTCTTTGGTTACTCAGAAATTATTCACCCCATAGTGAGGGGCATTCTCTCAGATAGGAGGTGAAAGTAGGTCCAGGTTACATCAGCTCTTTGGATACCCCAAAATATTGGCCCCAGCGTTCTTTAGTCTCACTCAGACAGGGGGTGTAAGTAGGCAGGTTAAATCAGCTCTTTTGTTACTCCCAAATTATTGGCCCCAGAGTGTGGGGCTTTCTCTCAGACAGGAGGTGTAAGTAGGGTCAGATTATATCAGCTCTTTGCTTACTCCCAAAATATTTGCCCCAGAGTGCGTGGCTTTCTCTCAGGCTGGGGTTGTAAGTAGGACCAGGTTATATCAGCTCTTTGGTTAGTCCCAAATTTTTGGCACCAGAGTGCGAGGCTTTCTCTCAGTTAGGGCATGTAAGTAGGGCCAGGTTACATCAGCTCTTTGGTTACTCCCAAGTTATTGGACCCAGAGTCTGGCCCTTTCTCAGACAGAGGGTTAGGGTAGGGCAGGTTATATCAGCTCTTTGTTTACTCCCAAATTATCGGCCCCAAAGTTCATGGCTTTCTCAGACAGGAGGTGTAAGTAGATGTTAGATCAGCTCTTGGATACTCTCAAATTATTGGCCCTAGAGGGGGCTTTCTCAGACAGGAGTGAAAGTAAGGCCAGGACATATCAGCTCTTTGGTTTCTCGCAAATTATTTGCCCCATAGTGTGGGGCATTCTCTCAGATAGGAGGTGAAAGTAGGTCCAGGTTACATCAGCTCTTTGGATACCCAAATTATTGGCCCCAACGTGCTGGGCTTTCGCTCAAACAGGGGGTGTAAGTAGGGCAGGTTATATCAGCTCTTTGGTTACTCCCAAATTATTGGCCCCAGAGTGCGGGGCTTTCTCACAGAGAGGGTGTGTAAGTAGGCAGGTTATATCAGCTCTTTGGTTACTCCCAAATTATTGGCCCCACTGTTCATGGCTTTCTCTCAGACAGGGGGTGAAAGTAGTGCAGGTTATATGAGCTCTTTGATTACTCCAAAATTATTGGCCCAGAGTTTGTGGCTTTCTCACAGACAGGAGGTATAAGTACTGCCAGGTTAGAACAGCTCTTTGGTAACTCCCAAATTATTGGCCCAAGAATGTGGGGCATTCTCTCAGACAGGGGGCGTAAGTAGGGCCAGGTTAGATCAGCTCTTTGGTTACTCAAAAATTACTGGCCTCATAGAGTGTGACCTTCTCTCACTGGGGGTGTAAATAGGGCCAGGTTAGATCAGCTCTTTGGTTACTCCCAAATTATTTTCCCCTGAGTGCAGGGCTTTCACTCAGACAGGAGGTGTAAGTAGGGCCAGGTTATATCAGCTCTTTGGATACTCCCAAATTATTGGCCCCAGAGTTTGGGGCTTTCTCTCAAACAGGGGGTGTAAGTAGAGCCAGGTTAAATCAGTTCTTTAGTTACTCCCACATTATTGTCCCAGGTGTGTGGGGCTTTCTCTCAGGCAGGGGGAGTAAGAAGGGCCAGGTTTGTTCAGCTCTTCGGTCGCTCCAAATTATTGGTCCCGGAGTGCTGGGCTTTCTCAAACAGGGGTGTAAGTAGGGCCAGATTAGATCAGCTCTATGGTTACTCCAAAATTATAGGCCACAGAATTCGAGACTTTCTCTCAGACAGAGGGTGAAAGTAGGGCTAGGTTATAACAGCTCTTTGATTACTCGGAAATTATTGGCACCAGAGTGCAAGGCTTTCTCTCAGACAGGGGGTGTTAGTAGGGACAGATTACATCAGCTCTTTGGTTACTCCCAAATTATTGGCCCCAGTGTTAGGGTTTTTCTCTCAGACAGGGGGCGTAAGTAGGGACAGGTTTTATCAGCTCTTTGGTTACTCCCAAATTATTGGCACAAGTGTGCGAGGTTTTCTCTTAGACAGGGTGTGTCAGTATTGCCAGGTTACATCATCTCTTTGGTTACTTCCAAATTATTGACCCCAGAGTGTGGGGCTTTCTCTCAGACAGGAGGTGTAAGTAAGGCCAGGTTATATCAGCTCTTCTGTTACTCCCAAATTATTGGCCGCAGAGTGCGGGGCTTTCTCTCAGACAGGAGGTGAAAGTTGGGCCAGGTTATATCAGCTCATTGGTTACTCCCAAATAATTGGCCCCAGAGTGTGGGGCTTTTTCTCAGACAGGGGTTGAAAGTAGGGCAGGTTACATCAGCTCTTTGGTTACTCAAAAATTACTGGCCTCAGAGAGTGTGACCTTCTCTCAGATGGGGGTGTAAATAGGGCCAGGTTAGATCAGCTCTTTGGTTACTCCCAAATTATTTTCCCCAGAGTGCAGGCTTTCACTCAGACAGGAGGTGTAAGTAGGGCCAGGTTATATCAGCTCTTTGGATACTCCCAAATTATTTGCCCCAGAGTGTGGGGCTTTCTCTCAAACAGGGGGTGTAAGTAGAGCCAGGTTAAATCAATTCTTTAGTTACTCCCACATTATTGTCCCAGGTGTGTGGGGCTTTCTCTCAGGCAGGGGGAGTAAGAAGGGCCAGGTTAGTTCAGCAGTTTCGTCGCTCCCAAATTATTGGTCCCGGAGTGCGGGCCTTTCTCTCAGATGGGGGTGTGAGTAGGGCCAGATTAGATCAGCTCTATGGTTACTCCAAAATTATAGGCCACAGAGTTCGAGACTTTCTCTCAGACAGAGGGTTAAAGTAGGGCTAGGTTATAACAGCTGTTTGGTTACTCGCAAATTATTGGCATCAGGGTGCGAGGCTTTCTCTCAGACAGGGGGTGTAAGTAGGGACAGATTACATCAGCTCTTCGGTTACTCCCAAATTATTGGCAACAGAGTTCGGGGTTTTCTCTTAGACAGGGCTTGTAAGTAGGGCCAGGATTTATCAGCTCTTTGGTTACTCCCAAATTATTGGCACAAGAGTGAGAGGCTTTCTCTCAGACAGGTGGTGTAAGTAAGGCCAGGTCACATCAGCTCTTTGGTTACTTCCAAATTATTGACCCCAGAGTGTGGGGCTTTCTCTCAGACAGGAGGTGTAAGTAGGGCCAGGTTAGATCAGCACTTTGGTTACTCCCAAATTATTGGCTGCAGAGTTCGTGGCTTTCTGTCAGACAAGAGGTGTAAGTAAGGCCAGGTTAGATCAACTCTTTTGTTACACCCAAATTATTGGCCCCAGAGTGTGGAACTTTCTCTCAGACATGGGGTGTAAGTAGAGACAGGTTATATCAGCTCTTTGGATACTCCCAAATTATTGGCCCCAGAGTGTGTGGCTTTCTCTCAGACAGGGGGTGAAAGTAGACACAGGATAAATCAGCTCTTTGGTTACTCACAAATTGTTGGCCAAAGAGTACGGTGCTTTCTCTCAGACAAGAGGTGAAAATAGGGCCAGGTTATATCAGCTATTTGGTTACTCCCAAATTATTGGCCCCAGAGTGTTGGGCTTTCTCTCAGACAGGAGGTGTAAGTAGAGCCAGGCTGGATCAGCTCTTTGGTAACTCCCAAATTATTGGCCCCAGAGAGTGGGGCTTTCTCTCAGAAAGGAGGTGAAAGCAGGGCCAGGTTGTATCATCTCTTTGGTTACTCCCAAATTATTGGCCCCAGAGTGCGGGCTTTCTCTCAGACAGGAGGTGCAAGTAGGGTCAGATTATATTTGCTCTTTGGTTACTCCCAAATTTTTGGCCCCAGAGTGCGGGGCTTTCTTTCAGAATGGGGGTGTAAGTATGGCCAGTTTATATCAGCTCTATGGTGCTCCCAAATTATTGGCACCATAGTGTGAGGCTTTCTCTCAGACAGGGGGGTGTAAGTAGGGCCAGGTTACATCAGCTCTTTGGTTACTCCCTAATTATTGGCCCCAGAGTGTGGGGCTTTCTCTCAGAGATGGGGTGTAAGTAAGGCAGGTTATATCAGCTCTTTGGTTACTCCCAAATTATTGGCCCCAGAGTTCATGGCTTTCTCTCAGACAGGAGGTGAAATTAGGGCAGGTTATATCAGCTCTTTGGTTAATCCCAAATTATTGGCCCCAGAGTTCGTGGCTTTCTCTCAGACATTAGATGTAAGAAGGGCCAGGTTAGATCAGCTCTTTGGTTACTCACAAATTATTGGCCCCAGAGTGTGGGGGTTTCTCTCGGACAGGAGGTGTAAGTAGGGCACGTTATTTCAGCTCTTTGGTTACTCCCAAATTATTGGCCCTAGAGTTTGTGGCTTTCTCTCAGACAGGAGGTGTAAGTAGGGCCAGGTTAGATCAGCTCTTTTTTACTCCCAAATAATTGGCCCCAGAGTGCGGGGCATTCTCTCAGACAGGAGGTGAAAGTTGGGCCGGGTTATATCAGCTCTTTGGTTACTCCCAAATTATTAGCCCCAGAGTGTAGGGCTTTCTCTCAGACAGGGGTTGTAAGTAGGGCAGGTTACATTAGCTCTTTGGTTTCTCCCAAATTATTGGTCCCAGAGTTCGTGGCTTTCTCTCAGACAAGAGGTGTAAGTAGGGCCAGGTTAGATCAACTTTGGTTACACCCAAATTATTGGCCCCAGAGTGTGGAACTTTCTCTCAGACAAGGGGTGTAAGTAGGACAGGTTATCAGCCTGTGTTACTCCCAAATTATTGGCCCCAGAGGTGCGTGTTTTCTCAAACAGGGGGTGTAAGTAGACACAGGTGAAATCAGCTCTTTGGTTACTCACAAATTATTGACCAAAGAGTACCGGCTTTCTCTCAGACAGGAGGTGAAAGTAGGGCCAGGTTATATCAGCTCTTTGGATACTCCCAAATTATTGGCCCCAGAGTGTTGGGCTTTCTCTCAGATTGGAGGTGAAAGTAGGGCCAGGATATATCAGCTCTTTGGTTACACCAAAATTATTGGCCCCAGAATGTGGGGCTTTCTCTCTGACAGGAGGTGTAAGTAGAGTCAGATTATATCAGCTCTTTGGTTACTCCCAAAGTATTGGCACCAGAGTGCGTGGCTTTCTCTCAGGCAGGGGGTGTTAGTAGGGCCAGGTTATATCAGCTCTTTAGTTGGTCCCAAATTTTTGGGCCCAGAGTCTGGGTCTTTCTCTCAGACAGGGGTTGTAAGTAGGGCAGGTTATATCAGCTCTTTGGTTTCTCCCAAATTATCGGCCCCAAAGTTTGTGGCTTTCTCTCAGACAGGAGGTGTAAGTAGGGCTAGTTAGATCAGCACTTTGAATACTCCCAAATTATTGCCCCAGAGTGCGGGGCTTTCTCTCAGAGAGGAGGTGAAAGTAAGGCCAGGATATATCAGCTCTTTGATTACTCAGAAATTATTCTCCCCATAGTGAGGGGCATTCTCTCAGATAGGAGGTGAAAGTAGGGCCAGGTTACATCAGCTCTTTGGATACCACAAAATATTGGCCCCAGCATGCTGGGCTCTCGCTCAGACAGGGGTGTAAGTAGGGCAGGTTATATCAGCTCTTTGGTTACTCCCAAATTATTGACCCCAGAGTGCGGGGCTTTCTCACAGACAGGGGAAGAAAGTAGGCAGTTTAAATCAGCTCTTTTGTTATTCCCAAATTATTGGCCCCAGAGTGTGGGGCTTTCTCAGAGAGGAGGTAAGTAGGGTCAGATTATATCAGCTCTTTGCTTACTCCCAAAATATTTGCCCCAGAGTGCGTGGCTTTCTCTCGGGCTGGGGGTGTAAGTAGGGCCAGGTTATATCAGCTCTTTGGTTAGTCCCAAATTTTTGGCACCAGAGTGTGAGGCTTTCTCTCAGACAGGGCGTGTAAGTAGGGCCAGGTTACATCAGCTCTTTGGTTACTCCCAAGTTATTGGACCCAGAGTCTGGGTCTTTCTCACAGACAGAGGTTGTAAGTAGGGCAGGTTATATCAGCACTTTGGTTACTCCCAAATTATCGGCCCCAAAGTTCATGGCTTTCTCTCAGACAGTAGGTGTAAGTAGGGATAAGTTAGATCAGCTCTTTGGATACTCTCAAATTATTGGCCCTAGAGTGCGGGGCTTTCTCTCAGACAGGAGGTGAAAGTAAGGCCAGGATATATCAGCTCTTTGGTTTCTCACAAATTATTCGCCTCTATAGTGGGTCATTCTCTCAGATAGAGGTGAAAGTAGGCCAGGTTACATCAGCTCTTGAATACCCTAAATTATTGACCCACGTGCTGGGCTTGCTACAGGGGTGTAAGTAGGCAGGTTATATCAGCTCTTTGGTTACTCCCAAATTATTGGCCCCAGAGTGCGGGGCTTTCTCACAGAGAGGGTGTGTAAGTAGGCAGGTTATATCAGCTCTTTGGTTACTCCCAAATTATTGGCCCCACTGTTCGTGGCTTTCTCTCAGACAGGGTGGGAAAGTAGTGCAGGTTATATCAGCTCTTTGGTTACTCCCAAATTATTGGCCCAGAGTTTGTGGCTTTCTCACAGACAGGAGGTGTAAGTACGGCCAGGTTACAACAGCTCTTTGGTAACTCCCAAATTATTGGCCCCAGAGTGTGGGGCATTCTCTCAGACAGGGGGTGTAAGTAGGGCCAGGTTATATCAGCTCTTTGGTTACTCAAAAATTACTGGCCTCAGAGAGTGTGACCTTCTCAGCGGGTGTAAATAGGGAAAGGTTAGATCAGCTCTTTGGTTACTCCCAAATTATTTTCCCCTGAGTGCAGGGCTTTCACTCAGACAGGAGGTGTAAGTAGGGCCAGGTTATATCAGCTCTTTGGATACTCCCAAATTATTGGCCGCAGAGTGTGGGGCTTTCTCTCAAACAGGGGGTGTAAGTAGAGCCAGGTTAAATCAGTTCTTTAGTTAGTCCCACATTATTGTCCCAGGTGTGTGGGGCTTTCTCTCAGGCAGTTGTAGTAAGAAGGGCCAGGTTTGTTCAGCTTTTTGGTCGCTCCCAAATTATTGGTCCCGGAGTGCTGGGCTTTCTCTCAAACAGGGGGTGTAAGTAGGGCCAGATTAGATCAGCTCTATGGTTACTCCAAAATTATAGGCCACAGAATTCGAGACTTTCTCTCAGACAGAGGGTGAAAGTAGGGCTAGGTTATAACAGCTCTTTGATTACTCGCAAATTATTGGCACCAGAGTGCAAGGCTTTTTCTCAGACAGGGTGTGGGTGACAGATTACATCAGCTCTTCTGGTTACTCCCAAGTTATTGGCCCCAGAGTTCGGTTTTTCTCTCAGACAGGGGTAGGAGGGCCAGGTTTTATCAGCTCTTTGGTTACTCCCAAATTATTGGCACAAGTGTGAGAGGTTTTCTCTCAGACAGGGATAGTAGGGCAGAGTTAGATCAGCTCTTCTGTTATCTAATTATTGGCCGCAGAGTGCGGGGCTTTCTCAGACAGGAGGTGAAAGTTGGACAGGTTATATCAGCTCATTGGTTACTCCCAAATTATTGGCCCCAGAGTGTGGGGCTTTCTCTCAGACAGGGGTTGAAAGTAGTGCAGGTTACATCAGCTCTTTGGTTACTCAAAAATTACTGGCCTCAGAGAGTGTGACCTTCTCTCAGACAGGGGTGTAAATAGGGCCAGGTAAGATCAGCTCTTTGGTTACTCCCAAATTATTTTCCCCAGAGTGCAGGACTTTCACTCAGACAGGAGGTGTAAGTAGGGCCAGGTTATATCAGCTCTTTGGATACTCCCAAATTATTTGCCCCAGAGTGTGGGTTTTCTCTCAAACAGGGGTGTAGAGGCAGGTTACAATCAATTCTTTAGTTACTCCCTCATTATTGTCCCAGGTGTGGGGCTTTCTTGGCAGGGGAGTAAGAAGGGCCAGGTTAGTTCAGTTCTTTCGTCCTCCCCAAATTATTGGTCCCAGTGTGCGGGGCTTTCTCAGATGGGGTGTAAGTAGGGCCAGATTAGATCAGCCTCATGGTTACTCCAAAATTATAGGACACAGAGTTCGAGACTTTCTCAGACAGAGGTGGTGGCTAGGTTATAACAGCTGTTTGGTTACTGCAAAATTATTGGCACCAGAGTGCGAGGCTTTCTCCAGACAGGGGTGTAAGTAGGACAGATTACATCAGCTCTTCGGTTAGTCCCAAATTATTGGCAACAGAGGTCGGGTTTTCTTAGACAGGGTCTGTGTAGGGCCAGGATTTATCAGCTCTTTGGTTACTCCCAAATTATAGATACAAGAGTGAGAGGCTTTCTCTCAGACAAGTGGTAAGTAGGGCCAGGTTACATCAGCCTTTGGTTACTCTAAATTATTGACCCCAGAGTGTGGGGCTTTCTCTCAGACAGGAGGTGTAAGTAGGGCCAGGTTAGATCAGCTCTTTGGTTACTCCCAAATTATTGGCCCCAGAGTTCGTGGCTTTCTCTCAGACAAGAGGTGTAAGTAGGGCCAGGTTAGATCAGCTCTTTTGTTACACCCAAATTATTGGCCACAGAGTGTGGAACTTTCTCTCAGGCAGGGGGTGTAAGTAGACACAGGATAAATTAGCTCTTTGGTTACTCACAAATTATTGTCCAAAGAGTACGGTGCTTTCTCTCAGACAAGAGGTGAAAGTAGGGCCAGGTTATATCAGCTATTTGGTTACTCCCAAATTATTGGCCCCAGAGTGTTGGGCTTTCTCTCAGACAGGAAGTGTAGGTAGAGCCAGGCTTGATCAGCTCTTTGGTTACTCCCAAATTATTGGCCCCAGAGAGTGGGGCTTTCTCTCAGAAAGGAGGTGAAAGTAGGGCCAGGTTGTATCAGCTCTTTGTTTACTCCCAAATTATTGGCCCCAGAGTGCAGGCTTTCTCTCAGACAGGAGGTGCAAGTAGGGTCAGATTATATCTGCCTTGGTTACTCCTAAATTTTTGGCCCCAGAGTGCGGGGCTTTCAGAATGGAGGTGTAGAAGGCGCCTTATATCAGCTCTATGGTACCTCCTATTATTGAACCATAGTGTGAGGCTTTCTCAGACAGGGGGTGTAAGTAGGGCCGGTTACATCAGCTCTTTGGTTACGCCCTAATTATTGGCCCCAGAGTGTGGGGCTTTCTCTCAGAGATGGGGTGTAAGTAGGGCAGGTTGTATCAGCTCTTTGGTTACTCCCAAATTATTGGCCCAGAGTTCGTGGCTTTCTCTCAGACAGCAGGTGAAAGTAGGGAAAGGATATATCAGCTCTTTGGTTAATCCAAAATTATTGGCCCCAGAGTGTGGGGCTTTCTCTCAGACAGGAGGTGTAAGTACGGTCAGATTATATAAGCTGTTTGGTTACTCCCAAATTATTGGCCCCAGAGTGGCTTTCTTCTCAGGCAGTAGGGCCAGGTTATATCAGCCCTTGAGAGTCCCAAATTTTTGGCACCAGAGTGCGAGGCTTACTCTCTGACAGGGCGTGTAAGTAGGGCCAGGTTATATCAGCTCTTTGTTTACTCCCAAATTATTGGTCCCTGAGTCTGGGTCTTTCTCTCAGACAGGGGTTGAAACTAGGTCAGGTTATATCAGCTCTTTGGTTACTTCCAAATTATTGGCCCCAAAGTTCTTGGCTTTCTCTCAGACAGGAGGTTTAAGTATGGCCATGTTAGATCAGCACTTTGGATACTCCAAAATTATTGGCCCAGAGTGCGGGGCTTTCTCTCAGAGAGGAGGTGAAAGTAAGGCCAGGATATACCAGCTCTTTAGTTACTCTCAAATTAGTCACCCCATAGGTAGGGGCATTCTGTCAGATTGGAGGTGAAAGTAGGGCCAGGTTACATCAGCTCTTTGGATACCCCAAAATATTGGCCCCAGCATGCTGGGCTTTCGCTCAGACAGGGGTGTAAGTAGGGTAGGTTATATCAGCTCTTTGGTTACTCCCAAATTATTGGCCCCAGAGTGCGGGGCTTTCTCACAAACAGGGGGTGTAAGTGGGCAGGTTATATCAGCTCTTTGGTTACTCCCAAATTATTGGCCCCAGAGTGTGGGGCTTTCTCTCAGACAGGAGGTGTAAGTAGGGTCAGATTATATCAGCTCTTTGCTTACTCCCAAAATATTGGCCCCAGAGTGCGTGGATTTCTCTCAGGCAGGGGATGTAAGTAGGGCCAGATTATATCAGCTCTTTGGTTAGTCCCAAATTTTTGGCACCAGAGTGCGAGGCTTTCTCTCAGACAGGGCGTGAAAGTAGGGCCAGGTAACATCAGCTCTTTGGTTACTCCCAAGTTATTGGACCCAGAGTCTGGGTCTTTCTCTCAGACAGGGGTTGTAAGTAGGGCAGGTTATATCAGCTCTTTGGTTACTCCCAAATTATTGGGCCCATAGTGTGGGGCTTTCTCTCAGACAGGAGGTGTAAGTAGGGCCAAGTTAGATCAGCTCTTTGGATACTCCCAAATTATTGGGCCCATAGTGTGGGGCTTTCTCTCAGACAGGAGGTGAAAGTAAGGCCAGGATATATCAGCTCTTTGGTTACTCACAAATTATTCGACTCATAGGTAGGGGCATTCTCTCAGATAGGTGGTGAAAGTAGGGCCAGGTTACATCAGCTCTTTGGATACCCCAAATTATTGGCCCTCGTGCTGGCTTCCAGACAGGGGTGTAAGTAGGGCAGGTTATATCAGCTCTTTGGTTACTCCCAAATTATTGGACCCAGAATGCGGGCTTTCTCACAGACAGGGGGTGTAAATAGGCAGGTTATATCAGCTCTTTGCTTAATCCCAAATTATTGGCCCCAGTGTTCGTGGCTTTCTCTCAGACAGGGGGTGAAAATAGTGCAGGTTATATCAGCTCTTTGGTTAATCCCAAATTATTGGCCCAGAGTTTGTGGCTTTCTCTCAGACAGCAGGTGTAAGTAGGGCCAGGATAGATCAGCTCTTTGGTTACTCCCAAATTATTGGCCCCAGAGTGTGGGGCTTTCTCTCAGACAGGGGGTAAGTAGGGCCAGGTTAGATCAGCTCTTTGGTTTCTCAAAAATTACTGGCCTCAGAGAGTGTGACCTTCTCTCAGACTGGGGTGTAAATAGGGCCAGGTTAGATCAGCTCTTTGGTTACACCCAAATTATTTTCCCCAGAGTGCAGGGCTTTCACTCAGACAGGAGGTGTAAGTAGGGCCAGGTTATATCAGCTCTTTGGATACTCCCAAATTATTGGCCCCAAAGTGTGTGGCTTTCTCTCAAATAGGGGGTGTAAGCAGAGCCAGGTTAAATCAGTTCTTTAGTTACGCCCACATTATTGTCCCAGGTGTGTGGGGCTTTCTCTCAGGCAGGGGGAGTAAGAAGGTCCAGGTTAGTTCAACCCTTTGGTCGCTCCCAAATTATTGGACCCAGAGTGCGGGGCTTTCTCTCAGAGAGGGGGTATAAGTAGTGCCAGATTAGATCAGCTCTATGGTTACTCCCAAATTATTGGCACAAGAGTGCGAGGCTTTCTCTCAGACAGGAGGTGAAAGTTGGGCCAGGTTACATCAGCTCTTTGGTTACTTCCAAATTATTGACCCCAGAGTGTGGGGCTTTCTCTGACAGGAGGTGTAAGTAGGGCCAGGTTAGATCAGCTCTTTGGTTACTCCCAAATTATTGGCCTCAGAGTGCGAGGCTTTCTCTCAGACAGGAGGTGAAAATTGGGCCAGGTTATATCAGCTCATTGGTTACTCCCAAATTATTGGCCTCAGAGTGTGGGGCTTTTTCTCAGTCAAGAGGTGTAAGTAGGGCCAGGTTAGATCAGCTCTTTGGTTACACCCAAATTATTGGCCCCAGAGTGTGGAACTTTCTCTCAGACATGGGGTGTAAGTAGGGACAGGTTATATCAGCTCTTTGGATACTCCCAAATTATTGGCCCCAGAGTGTGGGGCTTTCTCTCAGACAGGGGGTGTAAGTAGACACAGGTCAAATCAGCTCTTTGGTTACTCACAAATTATTGGCCAAAGAGTATGGTTCTTTCCAGACAGGAGTGAGTGTAGCTAGTTATATCAGCTCTTGCTTACCCCAAATTATTGGCCTCAGAGTGGGTTCTAGACAGGAGGTGGGTGTAGGCCAGGCTTGATCAGCTCTTTGTTACTCCCAAATTATTGGCCCTCAGAGTGCGGGGTTTTCTCAGAAAGGAGGTGAAAGTAGGGCCAGGTTGTATCAGCTCTTTGGTTACTCCTAAATTATTGGCACCAGAGTGCGAGACTTTTGCTCAGACAGGGCGTGTAAGTAGGGCCAGGTTACATCAGCTCTTTGATTACTCCCATGTTATTGGACCCAGAGTCTGGGTCTTTCTCTCAGACAGGGGTTGTAAGCAGGGCAGGTTATATCTGCTCTTTGGTTACTCCCAAATTATCGGCCCCAAAGTTCTTGGCTTTCTCTCAGACAGGCGGTGTAAGTAGGGCCAAGTTAGATCAGCTCTTTGGATACTCCCAAATTATTGGCCCCATAGTGCGGGGCTTTCTCTCAGACAGGAGGTGAAAGTAAGGCCAGGATATATCAGCTCTTTCGATACTCACAAATTATTCACCTCATAGGTAGGGGCATTCTCTCAGATAGGTGGTGAAAGTAGGGCCTTGTTACTGCAGTTCTTTGGATACCCCAAATTATTGGCCCCAGCGTGCTGGGCTTTCGCCCAGACAGGGGGTGTAAGAAGGGCAGGTTATATCAGCTCTTTGGTTACTCCCAAATTATTGGCCCCAGAATGTGGGGCTTTCTCACAGACAGGGGGTGTAAGTAGGCAGGTTATATCAGCTCTTTGGTTACTCCCAAATTATTGGCCCCAGTGTTCGTGGCTTTCTCTCAGACAGGGGGTGAAAGTAGTGCAGGTTATATCAGCTCTTTGGTTAATCCCAAATTATTGGCCCAGAGTTCGTGGCTTTCTCTCAGACAGCAGGTGTAAGTAGGTCCAGGTTATATCAGCTCTTTGGTTACTCCCAAATTATTGGCCCCAGGTGTGGGGCTTTCTCAGACAGGAGGTGGGAAGGGCCAGGTTAGATCAGCTCTTTGGTTTCTCAAAAATTACTGGCCTCAGAGAGTGTGACCTTCTCTCAGACCGGGGTGTAAATAGGGCCAGGTTAGATCAGCTCTTTGGTTACTCCCAAATTATTTTCCCCAGAGTGCAGGGCTTTCACTCAGACAGGAGGTGTAAGTAGGGCCAGATTATATAAGCTCTTTGGATACTCCCAAATTATTGGCACCAGAGTGTGTGGCTTTCTCTCAAACAGGGGGTGTAAGCAGAGCCAGGTTAAATCAGTTCTTTAGTTACTCCCACATTATTGTCCCAGGTGTGTGGGGCTTTCTCTCAGGCAGGGGGAGTAAGAAGGGCCAGGTTAGTTCAGCCCTTAGGTCACTCCCAAATTATTGGTCCCAGAGTGCGGGGCTTTCTCTCAGAGAGGGGGTGTAAGTAGGGCCAGATTAGATCCGCTCTATGGTTACTCCCAAATTATTGGCACAAGAGTGCGAGGCTTTCTCTCAGACAGGAGGTGAAAGTTGGGACATTTTACATCAGCTCTTTGGTTACTTCCAAATTATTGACCCCAGAGTGTGGGGCTTTCTCTCAGACAGGAGGTGTAAGTAGGGCCAGGTTAGATCAGTTCTTAGGTTACTCCAAAATTATTGGCCGCAGAGCGCGAGGCTTTCTCTCAGACAGGAGGTGAAAGTTGGGCCAGGTTATGTCAGCTCATTGGTTACTCCCAAATTGTTGGCCTCAGAGTGTGGGGCTTTCTCTCAGGCAGGGGTTGAAAGTAGGGCAGGTTACATCAGCTCTTTGGTTACTCCCAAATTATTCTCCCCAGAGTTCGTGGCTTTCTCTCAGACAAGAGGTGTAAGTAGGGCCAGGTTAGATCAGCTCTTTTGTTACACCCAAATTATTGGCCTCAGAGTGTGGAACTTTCTCTCAGACATGGGGTGTAAGTAGGGACAGGTTATATCAGCTCTTTGGATACTCCCAAATTATTGGCCCCAGAGTGTGGGGCTTTCTCAGAGAGGGGTGTGGAGACACAGGATAAATCAGCTCTTTCGTTACTCTCAAATTATTGACCAAAGAGTATGGGGCTTTTTCTCAGACAGGAGGTGAAAGTAGGGCCATTTTACATCAGCTCTTTGGTTACTTCCAAATTATTGACCCCAGATTATGGGGCTTTCTCTCAGACAGGAGGTGTAAGTAGGGCCAGGTTAGATAAGCTCTTTAGTTACTCCCAAATTATTGGCCCCAGAGTGAGGGGCTTTCTCTCAGATAGGAGGTGAAAGTTGGGCCAGGTTATATCAGCTCATTGGTTACTCCGAAATTATTGGCCCCAGAGTGTGGGGCTTTCTGTCAGACTGGGGTTAAAAGTAGGGCAGGTTACATCAGCTCTTTGATTACTCCAAATTATTGGCCCCAGAGTTCGTGGCTTTCTCTCAGACAAGAGGTTTAAGTAGGGCCAGGTTAGATCAGCTCTTTGGTTTCACCCAAATTATTGGCCCCAGAGTGTGTAACTTTCTCTCAGACATGGGGTGTAAGTAGGGACAGGTTATATCAGCTCTTTGGACACTCCCAAATTATTGGCCCCAAAGTGTGGGGCTTTCTCTCAGACAGGGGGTGTTAGTAGACACAGGTTAAATCAGCTCTTTGGTTACTCACAAATTATTGGCCATAGAGTACGGGGCTTTCTCTCAGACAGGAGGTGAAAGTAGGGCCAGGTTATATCAGCTCTTTGGTTACTCCCAAATTATTGGCCCCAGAGTGTTGGGATTTCTCTCAGATAGGAGGTGAAAGTAGGGCCAGGATATATCAGCTCTTTGGTTACTCCCAAATTATTGGCCCCAGAGTGCGTGGCTTTCTCTCAGGCAGGGATTGTAAGTAGGCCAAGGTTATATCAGCTCTTTGGTTAGTCCCAAATTTTTGGCACCAGAGTGCGAGGCTTTCTCTCAGACAGGGCGTGTAAGTAGGGCCAGGTTAGGGCTTTCTCTCAGACAGGAGGTGTAAGTAGGGTCAGATTATATCAGCTCTTTGCTTACCCCCAAAATATTAGCCCCAGAGTTCGGGGCTTTCTCTCAGACTGGGGGTATAAGTAGGGCCAGGTTTTATCAGCTCTTTGGTTACTCCCAAATTATTGTCACAAGAGTGCGAGGCTTTCTCTCAGACAGGGGGTGTAAGTAGGGCCAGGTTACATCAGTTCTTTGGTTACTTCCAAATTATTGACCCCAGAGTGTGGGGCTTTCTCTCAGACAGGAGGTGTAAGTAGGGCCAGGTTAGATCAGCTCTTTGGTTACTCCCAAATTATTGGCCACAGAGTGCGTAGCTTTCTCTCAGACAGGAGGTGAAAGTTGGGCCAGGTTATATCAGCTGATTGGTTACTCCCAAATTATTGGCCCCAGAGTGTGGGCCTTTCTCTCAGACAGGGGTTGAAAGTAGGGCAGGTGACATCAGCTCTTTGGTTACTCCCAAGTTATTTGCCCCAGAGTTCGTGGCTTTCTCTCAGACAAGAGGTGTAAGTAGGGCCAGGTTAGATCAGCTCTTTGGTTACACACAAATTATTGGCCCCAGAGTGTGGAACTTTCTCCCAGACATGGGGTGAAGTATGGACAGGTTATATCAGCTCTTTGGATACTCCCAAATTATTGGCCCCAGAGTGTGGGGCTTTCTCTCAGACAGGGGGTGTAAGTAGACACAGGTTAAATCAGCTCTTTGGTTACTCACAAATTATTGGCCAAAGAGTACGGGGCTTTCTCTCAGACAGGAGGAGAAATTAGGGCCAGGTTATATCAGCTATTTGGTTACTCCCAAATTATTGGCCCCAGAGTGTTGGGCTTTCTCTCAGACAGGAGGTGTAAGTATGACCAGCCTTGATCAGCTCTTTGATTACTCCCAAATTATTGGCCCCAGAGTGTGGGGCTTTCTCTCAGAAAGGAGGTGAAAGTAGGGCCAGGTTGTATCAGCTCTTTGGTTACTCCCAAATTATTGGCCCCAGAGTACGGGCTTTCTCTCAGACAGGATGTGCAAGTAGGGTCAGATTATATCAGCTCTTTGGTTACTCCCAAATTATTGGCCCCAGAGTGTGGGGCTTTCTCTCAGAATAGGGGTGTAAGTAAGACCAGTTTATATCAGGTCTATGGTTACTCCCAAATTATTGGCTCCAGAGTGTGAGGCTTTCTCTCAGACAGGGGGTGTAAGTAAGGCCAGGTTGCATCAGCTCTTTGGTAACTCCCAAATTATTGGCCCCAGAGTGTGGGGCTTTCTCTCAGACAGGGGGTGTAAGTAGGGCAAGGATAGATCAGCTCTTTGGTCACTCCTAAATTATTGGCCCTGGAGTGCTGGGCTTTCTTTCAGACAGAGGGTGTAAGTAGGGCCAGGTTAGATCAGCTCTTTGGTTACTCCCAAATTATGGGCCACAGAGTGTGGGACTTTCTCTCAGACAGGGGGTGTAAGTAGGGAAAGGTAATATCAGCTCTTTGGTTACTCCCAAATTCTTGGCCCCGTAGTTTGGGGCTTTCTCTCAGACAGGGGGTGTAAGTAGAGCCAGGTTAGATCAGCTGTTTGGTTTCTCCCAAATTGTTGGCACCAGAGTGCGGGGCTTTCTATCTGACAGGTGGTGAGGCCGGGGCTAGGTTATATCAGCACTTTTGTTACTCTCAAATTTTTGGCTCCAGAGTGTGGAGCTTTCTCTCAGATAGGGGGTGAAAGTAGAGCCAAATTATATCAGCTCTTTGGTTACTCTCAAATTATTGGAACCAAAGTGCGGGGTTTTCTCTCAGACTGGAGGTGTAATTAGGGCCAGGTTAGAACAGCTCTATGGTTACTCCCAAATTATTGGCCCCAGAGTGCGGGGCTTTCTCTCAGACATGGGGTGTAAGTAAGCCAGGTTAGATCAGCTCTTTGGTAACTCCCAAATTATTGGCCCCGGAACGCGGGGCTTTCTCTCAGACAGGAGATGTAAGAAGGGCCTTGTTAAATCAGCTCTTTGGTTACTCCCAAATTATTGGCCTCAGAGTGCAGGGCTTTCTCTCAGACAGGAGGTATATGTAGGGCCAAATTATATTAGCTCTTTGGTCACTACCAAATAATTGGCCCCAAAGTGCGGGGCTTTCTCTCAGATTGGGGGGTGAATGTAGGGCCAGGTTAGATCGGCTCTTTGGTTACTCAAAATTATTAGCCCCAGAGTGTGGGGCTTTCTCTCAGACAGGGGGAGTAAGTAGGGTCAGGTTATATCAGCTCTTTAGTTACTCCCAAATTATTGGACCCAGAGTCTGGGTCTTTCTCTCAGACAGGGGTTGTAAGTAGGGAAGGTTATATCAGCTCTTTGGTTACTCCCAAATTATCGGCCCAAAGTTCGTGGCTTTCTCTCAGACAGGAGGTGTAAGTAGGGCCAAGTTACATCAGCTCTTTGGATACCCAAAAATATTGGCCCCAGCGTGCTGGGCTTTCACTCAGACAGGGTTGTAAGTAGGGCAGGTTTTATCAGCTCTTTGGTTACTCCCAAATTATTGGCCCCAGAGTGCGGGGCTTTCTCACAGACAGGGGGTGTAAGTAGGCAGGTTATATCAGCTCTTTGGTAACTCCCAAATTATTGGCCCCAGAGTGTGGGGCTTTCTCTCAGACAGGAGGTGTAAGTAGGGTCAGATTATATCAGCTCTTTGGTTAGTCCCAAATTTTTGGCACCAGAGTTCAAGGCTTTCTCTCAGACAGGGTGTGTAAGTAGGGCCAGGTTACATCAGCTCTTTGATTACTCCCAAGTTATTGGACCCAGAGTCTGGGTCTTTCTCTCAGACAGGGGTTGTAAGTAGGGAAGGTTATATCAGATCTTTGGTTACTCCCAAATTATCGGCTCCAAAGTTCATGGCTTTCTCTCAGACAGGAGGTGTAAGTAGGGCCAAGTTAGATCAGCTCTTTGGATGCTCCCAAATAATTGGCCCCAGAGTGCGGGGCTTTCTCTTAGACAGGAGGTGAAAGTAAGGCCAGGATATATCAGCTCTTTGGTTACTCACAAATTATTCACCCCATAGTGTGGGGCATTCTCTCAGATAGGAGGTGAAAGTAGGGCCAGGTTACATCAGCTCTTTGGATACCCCTAATTATTGGCCCCAGCGTGCTGGCCTTTCGCTGAGGCAGGGGGTGTAAGTAGGCAGGTTATATCAGCTCTTTGGTTACTCCCAAATTATTGGCCCCAGTGTTCGTGGCTTTCTCTCAGACAGGGGGTGAAAGTACTGCAGGTTATATCAGCTCTTTGGTTACTCCCAAATTATTGGCCCAGAGTTTGTGGCTTTCTCTCAGACAGGAGGTGTAAGTAGGGCCAGGTTAGATCAGCTCTTTGGTTACTCTCAAATTATTGGCCCCTGAGTGTGGGGCTTTCTCTCAGACAGGGGATGTAAGTAGGGCCAGGTTAGATCAGCTCTATGGTTACTCCAAAATTATAGGCCACAGAGTTTGAGACTTTCTCTCAGACAGAGGGTGAAAGTAGGGCCAGGTTTTATCAGCTCTTTAGTTACTCACAAATCATTGGCACATGAGTGCAAGGCTTTCTCTCAGACAGGGGGTGTAAGTAGGGCCAGGTTACATCAGCTCTTTGGTTACTTTCAAATTATTGACACCAGAGTGTGGGCTTTCTCTCAGACAGGAGTTGTAAGTAGGGCCAGGTTACATCAGCTCTTTGGTTACTTTCAAATTATTGACACCAGAGTGTGGGGCTTTCTCTCAGACAGGAGGTGTAAGTAGGGCCAGGTTAGATCAGCTCTTTGGTTACTCCCAAATTATTGGCCCAAGTGCGAGGCTTTCTCTCAGACAGGAGGTGAAAGTTGGGCCAGGTTATATCAGCTCATTGGTTACTCCCAAATTATTGGCCCCAGAGTTCCTGGCTTTCTCTCAAACAAGAGGAGGAATTAGGGCCAGGTTAGATCAGCTCTTTGGTTTCACCCAAATTATTTTTCCCAGAGTGTTGGACTTTCTCTCAGACAGGGGGTGTAAGTAGGGCCAGTTTATATCAACTCTTTGGTTACTCCCAAATTATTGGCCCCAGAGTGCAGGCTTTCACTCAGACAGTAGGTGTAAGTAGGCCAGGTAATATAAACTCTATGGTTACTCCCAAATTATTGGCCCCAGAGGTGTGGAACATTCTCTCGAGACATGGGGTGTAAGCAGGGACAGGTTATATCAGCTCTTTGGATACTCCAAATTATTAGCCCTGAGTGTGTGGCTTTCTCTCAAACATGGGGTGGAAGTAGACACATGTTAAATCAGTTCTTTGGTTACTCTACAGTTATTGGCCCAGAATGTTGGGCTTTCTCTCGGACAGGAGGTGTAAGTAGGGACCAGGCTTGATCAGCTCTTTGGTTACTCCCAAATTATTGGCCCCAGAATGCGGGCTTTATCTCAGACAGGAGGTGCAAGTACGGTCAGATTATATCAGCTCTTTGGTTACTCCCAAATTATTGGCCCCAGAGTGAGGGGCTTTCTCTCAGAATGGGGGTGTAAGTAAGGCCAGTTTATATCACCTCTATGGTTACTCCCAAATTATTGGCACCAGAGTGTGAGGCTTTCTCTCAGACAGGGGGTGAAAGTAGGGCCAGGTTACATCAGTTCTTTGGTTACTCCCTAATTATTGGCCCCAGAGTGTGGGGCTTTCTCTCAGAGAGGGGGTGTAAGTAGGGCAGGTTATATCAGCTCTTTGGTTACTCCCAAATTATTGGCCCCAGAGTTCGTGGCTTTCTCTCAGACAGCAGGTGTAAGTACGGCCAGGTTAGATCAGCTCATTGGTTACTCCCAAATTATTGGCCCCAGAGTGCGGGGCTTTCTCTCAGACAGGAGGTGAAATTAGGGCCAGGTTATATTAGCTCTTTGGTTACTTCCAAATTATTGGCCCAAGAGTGCGGGGCTTTCTCTCAGACAGGAGGTGTAAGTTGGGCCAGATTATATTAGCTCTTTGGTTACTCCAAAATTATTGGCCCCAGAGTGTGGGGCTTTGTCTCAAACAGTGGATGAAAGTAGGGCAGGTCATATCAGCTCTTTGGTTAATCCAAAATTATTGGCCCCAGAGTTCGTGGCTTTCTCTCAGACAGGAGGTGTAAGAAGGGCTAGTTTAGATCAGCTCTTTGGTTACTCCCAAATTATTGGCCCCAGAGTGTTTGGGTTTCTCTCGGACAGGAGGTGTAAGTAGGTCCAGGTAAGGCCAGCTCTTTGGTTACTCACAAATTATAGGCCTCAGAGTGTGGGACTTTCTCTCAGACAGGGGTGTAAATAGGGCCAGGTTAGATCAGCTCTTTGGTTACTCCCAAATTATTATTCCCAGAGTTTTGGACTTTCTCTCAGACAGGGGGTGTAAGTAGAGCCAGTTTATATCAACTCTTTGGTTACTCCCAAATTATTGGCCCCAGAGTGCGAGGCTTTCACTCAGACAGTAGGTATAAGTAGGGCCAGGTTATATAAGCTCTTTGGTTACTCCCAAATTATTTTCCCCCGAGTGTGGGGCTTTCTCTCAAACATGGGGTGTAAGTAGAGCCAGGTTAGATCAGTTCTTTGATTACTCCCAAATTTTTGGCCCCCCAAAGTGCTGGGCTTTCTCTCAGACTGGAGGTGTAAGTAGGGCCAGGTTATATCAGCTCTTTGGTTACTCCAAAATTATTGGCCCCTGAGTGCATGTCTTTCTCTCAGACAGGGGGTGTAATTAAGCCAGGTTAGATCAGCTCTTTCGTCACTGCCAAATTATTGGCCTCAGAGTGCATGGATTTCTCTCAGACAGAGGGAGTAAGTAGGGCCAGGTTAGATCAGCTCTATGGTTACTCCCAAATTATTGGTCCCGGAGTGAGGGGCTTTCTCTCAGACAGGGGGTGTAAGTAGGGATAGATTAGATCAGCAATTTAGTTACTCCCAAATTATTGGCCCCAGAGTGTGGGGCTTTCTCTCAGACAGGGAGTGTAAGTATGGACAGGTTATATAAGCTCTTTGGTTACTACCAAATTATTGGCACCAGAGTGCGAGGCTTTCACTCAGACAGGGGGTGTAAGTAGGGCCAGGTTACATCAGCTCTTTGGTTACTCCCAAATTATTGGCCTCAGAGTGCGGAGCTTTCTCTCAGACTGGGGGTGTAAGTAGGGCCAGGTCATATCAGCTCTTTGGTTAATTCTAAATTATTGGCCCCAGAGTTCGTGGCTTTCTCTAAGACAGGAGGTGTAAGTAGGCCAGGTTAGATCACCTCTTTGGTTACTCC
Organism: Neoceratodus forsteri; assembly: GCA_016271365.2. Lineage (NCBI taxonomy): Eukaryota > Metazoa > Chordata > Ceratodontiformes > Ceratodontidae > Neoceratodus > Neoceratodus forsteri. Next base: position 9,623,477 of record CM028129.1, read on the forward strand.
CAAATTATTGGCCCCAGAGTGCGGGCTTTCTCTCAGACATGAGGTGAAAGAAGGGCCAGGTTATATCAGCTCTTTGTTTATTCCCAAATTATTAGCCCAAGAGTGCGGGGCTTTCTCTCAGACAGGAGGTGTAAGTAGGGCCAGATTATATCAGCTCTTTGGTTACTCCCAAATTATTGGACCTAGAGTGCGGGGCTTTCCTCAGACAGGGGGTGTAAGTAGGGCAGGTTATATCAGCTCTTTGATTACTCCCAAATTATTGGCCACAGAGTTTGTGGCATTCTCTCAGACAGGAGGTGTAAGTAGGTCCAGGTAAGGTCAGCTCATTGGTTACTCCCAATTATTGGCCCCAGAGAGTGGGGCTTTCTCTCAGACAGGGGGTGTAAGTAGTTACAGGTTATATCAGCCCTTTGTTTACTCTCAAATCATTGGCCCCAGAGTGCGGGGCTTTCTCTCAGACAGGAGGTGTAAGTAGGGCCAGGTTAGATCAGCTCTTTGGTTACTCCCAAATTATTGGCCCCAGAGTGCGGGGCTTTCTCTCAGACAGGAGGTGAAAGTTGGGCCAGGTTATATCAGCTCATTGGTTACTCCCAAATTATTGGCCCCAGAGTGTGGGGCTTTCTCTCAGACAGGGGTTGAAAGTAGGGCAGGTTACATCAGCTCTTTGGTTACTCCCAAATTATTGGCCCCAGAGTTCCTGGCTTTCTCTCAAACAAGAGGAGGAATTAGGGCCAGGTTAGATCAACTCTTTGGTTGCACCCAAATTATTATTCCCAGAGTGTTGGACTTTCTCTCAGACAGGGGGTGTAAGTAGGGCCAGTTTATATCAACTCTTTGGTTACTCCCAAATTATTGGCCCCAGAGTGCAAGGCTTTCACTCAGACAGTAGGTGTAAGTAGGGCCAGGTTATATAAGCTCTATGGTTACTCCCAAATTATTGGCCCCAGAGTGTGGAACTTTCTCTCAGACATGGGGTGTAAGCAGGGACAGGTTATATCAGCTCTTTGGATACTCCCAATTTATTGGCCCCTGAGTGTGTGGCTTTCTCTCAAACATGGGGTGGAAGTAGACACATGTTAAATCAGTTCTTTGGTTACTCACAAATTATTGGCCCAGAATGTTGGGCTTTCTCTCGGACAGGAGGTGTAAGTAGGGCCAGGCTTGATCAGCTCTTTGGTTACTCCCAAATTATTGGCCCCAGAGTGTGGGCTTTCTCTCAGACAGGAGGTGCAAGTACGGTCAGATTATATCAGCTCTTTGGTTACTCCCAAATTATTGGCCACAGAGTGAGGGGCTTTCTCTCAGAATGGGGGTGTAAGTAAGGCCAGTTTATATCACCTCTATGGTTACTCCCAAATTATTGGCACCAGAGTGTGAGGCTTTCTCTCAGACAGGGGGTGAAAGTAGGGCCAGGTTACATCAGTTCTTTGGTTACTCCCTAATTATTGGCCCCAGAGTGTGGGGCTTTCTCTCAGAGAGGGGGTGTAAGTAGGGCAGGTTATATCAGCTCTTTGGTTACTCCCAAATTATTGGTCACAGAGTTCGTGGCTTTCTCTCAGACAGCAGGTGTAAGTACGGACAGGTTAGATCAGCTCATTGGTTACTCCCAAATTATTGGCCCCAGAGTCGGGGCTTCTCTCAGACAGGAGGTGAAATTAGGGCCAGGTTATATTAGCTCTTTGGTTACTTCCAAATTATTGGCCCAAGAGTGCGGGGCTTTCTCTCAGGCGGGAGGTGTAAATTGGGCCAGATTATATTAGCTCTTTGGTTACTCCAAAATTATTGGCCCCAGAGTGTGGGGCTTTGTCTCAAACAGTGGATGAAAGTAGGGCAGGTCATATCAGCTCTTTGTTTAATCCAAAATTATTGGCCCCAGAGTTCGTGGCTTTCTCTCAGACAGGAGGTGTAAGAAGGGCTGAGTTAGATCAGCTCTTTGGTAACAGAACAGATCTAACCTGGCTCTACTCACCCCTATTTGGAGAGAAAGCCCCATCTCTGGGGCCATAATTGGGGAGTGAAAAGAGGTGATATAACTGGCCTACTCCCTGTCTAAAGAAAGTCCAACACTTTGAGGATAATAATTGGGGTAACCAAAGGCTGATCTAACCTGGCCCTATTTACACCCATGTCTGAGAAAGTCCCACTCTGGGCCAATAATTTGTGAGTTCAAAATGATCTAACTGGCCCTTCTTACACTCTGTCTGAGAGAAAGCCATGAACCTGGGTATAATAATTTGGGGGGTAACCAAAGAGCTGATAACCTGCCTACTTACCTGTCTGAGAGAACCCCCCACTCTGGTGCCAATAATTGGGAGTAACAGATCTTATAATATGGCCTGCCCTCCTGTCTGAGAGAGAAAGCCCTGCACTCTTAGGCTAATAATTTGGGAGTATCAAAGAGCTGACAAAACCTGGGACTTCTTCCACCTCCTCTTGGGAGAGAAAGCCCCTCTAGGCTAATACTTTGAGAGTAACAATGAGCAGATCTATCCTTGCCATGCTTACCTCCTGTAGAGAAAGCCACGATTTTGGGGCCAATAATTTGGGTAACCAAGAGCTGATAACTGTCTCACATACACCCACTGTCTGAGAGAGTCCTACACTCTGGGGCCGTACTTTGGGAGTAACCAAGGCGCTGATCTTACCAGGCATGCCACCCTGTCTGAGGAGAAAGGACGCCCCGGACCAATAATTTGGGAGTAATCAAGAGCTGATCTAACCCTACTTACACCCTCTGTCTGAGAGTAAACCTGCACTGCAGGGCCATACTTGTGATTGACCAAAGAGCTGATTCTAACCTGGCCCTACTTTTGCCTGAGAAGTCACTCTGGGGACAATAATTGGGAGTAACCATAGGCTGATTAACCTGTCAACTCTCACCTCTGTGAGAAAGCCCCCTTTCTTGGGACCAATTTGGGAGTAACCAAGAAGCTGATATAACCTGGGCTACTTACCCTGTCTGAAGGTCAACACTGGGATATAATTTGGGAGTAACCAAGGGCTGATCTAATCTTGCCTATTTTTTTACGTCTAAGAAGTCCCTCTGAGCCAATAATTTGTGATAACCAAAGGCTGACTCATCTGCTCATCTTACCACCGTCTGGAGAAAAGCCACGAACTCTGGTACAATAATTTGGGAGTAACCAAAGACGATGTAACCTGCCCTACTTACACCCCTTGTCTGGGGCGCACCTGGGGAAAATAATTTGGGATTAACTAAGACGGGTTAACCCAGCCTACTTTCACCTCCTGTCTGAGAAAGCCCTGTACTCTGGGGCTAATAGTGGGTGTAACAAAGGCTGATCTAGCCTGGCCTCTTATACCTCCTGTGAGAGAAAACACCTGGGGCATAATTGGGGGTAACCAAAGAACTGATATAACCTGCCTTACACCCCGTCTGAGAGAAAGCCCCACTCTGGGTCTAATCGTTTCTAGTAATCAAAAGCTGATATAATCTGGCCCCATTACACTTCTGTCTGAGAAAGCCCTACACTCTGGGCCCATAATTTGGAGAAACAAGAGCTGTCTAACTTGGTCTGTTTACACCTCCTGTCTGAGAAAGCCAAGACTCTGGCCAATAATTTGGGAATACCAAAACTGTAACCTCGCACTACTCACCCCTGTCTGACCAAAAGCCCCTCTTGTCCAATAATGTGGTAACCAAGCTGATCTAAACTTTCTTCTTACACCACCTGTCTGAGAAAAGCCCCACACTCTGTTGTTAATAAGTTGGATAACAAAGAGATGATAACCATGACCTACTTTACCTCCTGTCTGGTGAATGTCACTCTAGGTAATAATTGGAAGTAAGAAAGAGCGATTTAACCTTTCCTACTTACATCCTTTCTGAGAGAAAGTCCAACACTCTGGGGATAATAATTGGGAGTGTCCATTGATCTAACCTGGCCCTTTTACAGCCCCTGTCTGAGAAAAAGTCGGACACTTTGAGGTTAATAATTTGGGAGGTAACTTAAAGAGCAGATTAACCATTCCCTACTCACCCAGGTCTGAAAGTCCCACACAGTGGGGGCAATATTGGAGTAACCAGAGCTGATCTAACCTGTTTCGCCACCTCCTGTCAGAGAAAAGCCACGAACTTGGGCCAATAATTTGGGAGTAACAAGAGTTGATATAATCTGGCCTACCTGTCTGAGGAAAAGTTCCGCGCCAGGCCAACATGGGAGAATCAAGAGCCCTTATAACCTGGACTTACATCCTGTCTGATCGGCACTCTGGGGCCAATAATTTAGGGTAACCAAGAGCTGATATAACCTGGCCTACTTTCCACCCCCTCCTCTCTTTGAGGAAAGCACACCTCTAGAGGGGAATAATTAGGAGAACCCAAGGGTTGTCTAACCTGTTTTCTTGCACCTCTGTCTGAGAGAAAATGAACTTTGGGGCCAATAATTTGGAGTACCTAAAAGCTGATATAACCTGCTTTCTTTACTATCCCCCGTCAGCTCCACAGTGTGTCAATAATATGGGAGTAACCAGAGCTGATGTAACTGGCCCTACTCACCTACTGTCTGAAGAAATCCCACCTCTGGGGCCATAATTTGGAAAAAGAGCTTAAATAACTGGCCTACTTTCGCTCCTGTCGAGAGAAAACCCGCACTTGGGGCCCATGATTTGGGAGTAACAAGAGCTGATCCTTGACTCTACACACCTGTCCAGAGAAAGCCCCACACCGGGGCCAATAATTTGGGAGTAGCCAAAGAGCTGATGTAACTGTCCTACTTACACCCACTTTCTGAGAAAGTCCATACCTGGGCCATAATTTGGGGTAACCAAAGAACTGTCAACTCCATACTTTCACCCCTGTCAGAGAAAGGACTGTCTCCCGGACCAATAATTTGGGGTAACAAGAGCTGATCTAACTTGGCACTACTTACCCCTCTGTCTGAGGGTTTTGACTGGGGCCAATAATTTGGGAGTGACCAAAGAGCTGATCTAACCTGGCCCTGCTTACACCCCTGTCTGGCAAGGTGACAAGATCGGGGACATAATTTGGGAGTAACCAAAGGCTGATCTAACCTGGTCCAACTTCACCTCCTGTCTGAGAGAAAGCCCGCACTGTGGGACCAAAATTTGGGAGTAACCAAGAGGCTGATATAACTGGCCCTGCTAAACTCCTGTCTGAGAAAGCTACAAACTCTGGGTCACATTTGGGGTAACCAAAGAGCTGATCACTGCCTCTTTCACCCCAGTCTGAAAGCCCACGAACTTGGGGGCAATGGTTGGGCGAATCAAGAGCTGATACAACCTGGCCCTACTTACACCTCCTGTCTGAGTGAAAGTCTGAACTCTGGGGAAAATAATTTGGGAGTAACCAGTAGGTGATCTAACCCCTATTTACCCCCCTGTCTGAGAGAAGGTCATACTCGGGCAGGTGTTGTGAGTAACTGGGTGCTGATCCTTGTCCTGCTTCAGCCCCTGTCTGAGAGAGAGCATCACACTTGGTGATGTGGTTGGGAGTAACCAAGGCTGATCTAACTTGGCCCTACTTACCTCTCCTGTGAGAGAAAGTCACAACACTGGGCAATAATTTTGGGAGTAACAAGAGCTATTTTCTTGCTAATTTCACCTCTGTCAGAAGCCACGGTCACTGGGGCAATAATTTGGGAGTAACCAAGAGTTGATATAACCTGCCCTACTTACACTCTGTCTGAGCGAAAGCCCAGCACACTGGGTCCAATAAATTAGGATAACCAAAGAGCTGATGTAACCTGGCCCTACTTTCACCTCCTATCTGAGAGAATACCCCACACTATGGGTGAATAATTTGAATAACCAAGAGCTGATATATCCTGGCCTTACTTTCACCTCCTGTCTGAGAAAGCCCACTCTGGTGCCAATAATTTGGAGTATCAAGAGCTGTCTAACTGGACCTACACACCTCTGTCTGAGAGAAACACAAACTTTGGGGCTGATATTAGAGTGACCTGAGCTGATATAACCTGCCCTTTCAACCTCTGTCTGAGAAAAGCCCAGACTCTGGGTCCAATAATTTGGGGTAACCAAAAGCTGATGTAACCTGGCCCTAACACGCCTGTCTGAGAGAAAGCCGCGCACTTTAGGCCAATAATTTGGGAGTGATTGGCTGATATAACCTGATCTGCTACCTCTGTCTGAGAAACCCCACTCTGGGCTACATTTGGGAGTAACTAAAGAGTTGATATAACCTTTCCTTTCTTCCTCTCTGAGGCACCACTTCGGGGCAATTTTAGAGTAACCAAGCTGATCTAACCTGGCCTTCTGCACCTCTGACTGAGCACGAACTCTGGGACCAATAATTTGGAGTTACCAAAGGCTGGTAAAGCCTGCCTACTTACCTGTCAGAAGCCTGCACCTGGGGCCATTAATTGGGAGAATCAAAGAGCTGATAAAACTGGCCTAGTTACACCTCTACCTGAAGAATGCCTTACTCAGCTATAATTTGGGAGTAAAAAAAGTGCTGTATAATCTGGCACTACTCACCTACTGTCTGAAAGGCCCGCACTCTGCTGTAATGATTTGGAAGTAACAAAATGATCTAACCTGACTCTACCCACCCCTGTCAGAAAGCCCCACACCCGGGGCCATAATTTGGATAACCAAAACTGATATAGATCCTACTTACACCCCTGTCTGAGAAAGTCCCACTCTGGGGCCAATAATTTGGGAGTAGCAAGAGCTGATCTTACAGGCTGCCCTCCCTTTCTGAGAAAGGACAGCACTCGGATAATAATTTGGGAGTAATCAAAGGCTGATCTAACTCTAACTTACACCTCTGTCTGAGAGTAAACCCCACCTCCGGGCAATAATTTGTGGTGACAGGCTGATCTAACCTGGCCTTAATTACACCCCCTTCTGAGAGAAAGCCTGCCTCTGGGACAATAATTTGGGAGTAACCAAAGAGCTGATCTAACCTGGTCCGACTTACCTCCTGTATGAGAGAAACCTCTGACTGTGGGACCCAAAATTTGGGAGTAACCTACTGATATAACTGTTCTACTTGCCCCCTGTCCGGGAAAGTCCAACACTTTGGGGATAATAATTTGGGAGTAACCAAGGGCTGATCTAACCTTGCCTATTTACACCCACATCTAAGGAAAAGTCCCTCTTAGGTCAATAATTTGTGAGTAACCAAAGACTGATTAACCTGACCATCTTACCTCTGTCTGAGAGAAAGCTACTAACTCTCCCAAAATTTGGGAGTAACAAAGAGCTGATATGACTTGTCTATACCCCTGTTTGAGAAAGCCCGCCTCTGGGAAAATATTTGGATAACAAAGAGCTGATATAATCTGACCTACTTGCACCTCCTGTCGAGAGAAAGCCATGACTCTGGGGCTAATAATTTGATTAACTAAAGAGCTGATATAATGGCCCCTCACCTCCTTTCTGAGCGAGTGCACTCTGGGGCCATAATTTGGGTGTAACCAAGAGCTGATCTAGCCTGGCCTACACACCTCGGTCGAGAAAACACACTCTGTGTCCATAATTTGGATTAACCAAGGTTGATAACCTGCCCTACTTACACCCTTGTCTGAAAGCCCCACACTTGGGTCTAATAATTGTAGTAATCGACAGCTGATAACTGCTAATTACCCTATCAGGAAAAGCTCACCTCTGGGCCCAATAATTTGGAGTAATGAGAGTTGATCTAACCTATTTCACCCTCCTGTCTGAGGAAAGCCACGGCTCTGGGGGCCTAATTTGGGATACCAAGAGCTGATATAACCTGGCACTACTTACACCCTGTCTGACTGTAAGTCCTGGGGCCAATAATGTGGAGTAACCAGAGCTGATCTAACCTTCTACTTACACCACTTGTCTGAGAGAAAGCCCAGACTCTGTCCAATAAGTTTGGAGTAACCAAGATGATCTCATGAGACCACCACCTCCTGTCTGGGTAATGTCCTGCTCTGGGGTTATAATTTGGAAGTAAAGAAAGAGCTGATTTAACCTTGCCCTACTTACACCCCCTTTCTGAGAGAGAGTCCAACACTCTGGGGATAATAATTTGGGAGTAACCAAAGAGCTGATCTAATCTGGCCCTTTTTACAGCCCCTGTCTGAGAAAGTCGAACACTCTGAGGCCACTAATTTGGGAGTAACTAAAGAGCAGATCTAACCTGGCCCTACTTACACCCCAAGTCTGAGAGAAAGCCCCACACACTGGGGCCACTAATTTTGGAGTAAGCAAAGAGCTGATCTAACCTGGCCCTACATACACCTCCTGTCAGAGAGAAAGCCATGAACTCTTGGGCCAATAATTTGGGAGTAATCAAGGAGCTGATATAACCTGGATCTACTTTCACCTCCTGTCTGAGCGAAAGTCCCGCACTAAGGGGCCAATAATTTGGGAGTAACCAAAGAGCTGATATAACCTTTCCCTAGTTTCACCTCCTCTCTGAGAGAAAGCACCACACTCTGGGGCCAATAATTTTGGAGTAACCAAAGAGCTGATCTAACCTGGCCCTTCTTACACCTCCTGTCTGAGAGAAATCCACGAACTCTGGGACCAATAATTTGGGAGTAACCAAAGAGCTGATATAACCTGCCCTACTTACAACCCCTGTCAGAGAGAAAGTCCCACACTGTGAGCCAATAATATGGGAGTAACCAAAGAGCTGATGTAACCTGGACCCTACTTACACCCCCTGTCTGAGAGAAAGCCTCGCACACTGGGGCCAATAATTTGGGAGTAACCAAAGAGCTGATAAAAACTGGCCCTACTTACACCCCTGCCTGAGAGAAAATGCCTCTCACCTGGGGCCACAATTTAGATAACCAAAGAGATATAATCTGATCCTACTTACTCCTGCCTGTCTGAGAGAAAGCCAAGCACTCTGGTGCCAATAATTTGGGAGTAACCAAGGAGCTGATATAACCTGGCCTTAGTTTCACCTCCTGTCTGGGAGAAAGCGTCACACTCTGGGGCCAATAATTTGTGAGTAACCAAAGAGCTGATCTAACCTGGCCGCAACTTACACCCCCTTTCTGAGAGGAAGCACCACACTCTGGTGCCAATAATTTGGGAGTAAATAAAGTGCTGATATAATCTGGCCCTACTTACACCTACTGTTTGGAGAGAAATCCCCACACCTCTGGGGCTAGCCACTCTGAGTAAAACAAAGTTTATATAACCTGTCTCTACTTTTCAACTCCTGTTCAGAGAGAAAAGCCCAAAACAGCCAATGATTGGGAGTAACCAAAGAGCTGATCTAACCTGACTCTACTCACACCCCATGTCTGAGAGAAAGCCCCACACTCCGGGGCCAATAATTTGGGAGTAACCAAAGAGCTGATATAACCTGTCCCTACTTACACCCACTGTCTGAGAGAAAGTCCCACACTCTGGGGCCAATAATTTGGGAGTAAACAAAGAACTGATCTAACCTGGCCATACCTACACCCCCTGTCTGAGAGAAGGGACCGCACCCCCGGACCAATAATTTGGGAGTAACCAAAGAGCTGATCTAACCTGGCCCTACTTACACCCTCTGTCTGAGAGGAAGCCCCGCACTCCGAGGCCAATAATTTGTGAGTGACCAAAGAGCTGACCTAACCTGTTCCTACATTCCCTCTGTCTGAGAGAAAGCCCCGCACTCTGGGCTGAATAATTTGGGAGTAACCAAAGAGCTGATATATTCTGGCCCTACTTAAACCTCCTGTCTGAGAGAAAGCCCCGCACTCTGGGTCCAATAATTTGGGAGTAACAAAAGAGCTGATTTAACCTGCCCTACTTACACCCCCTGTCTGAGAGAAAGCCCCGCACTCTGGGTACAAAAATTTGGGAGTAACCAAATAGCTGACATAATCTGACCCTACTTACACCTCCTGTCTGAGAGAATGCCCAGCAGTCTTGGGCTAATAATTTGGGAGTAACCAAAGAGCTGATATAACCTTGCCCTTCAATCACCTCATGTCTGAGAGAAAGCCCCGCACTCTGGGGCCAATAATTTGGGAGTAACCAAAGAGCTGATCTTACCTGGCCTACTTACACCTCCTGTCTGAGAGAAAACCCCACACTCTGTTGCCATTAATTTGGGAGTAACCAAAGAGCTGATATAACCTGTCCTACTTACACCCCCTGTCTGAGAGAAAGCCCCACACTCTGGGTCTAATAATTTGCTAGTAATCAAAAAGCTGATCTAACCTGGCCCTAATTACACCCCCTGTCTGAGAGAAAGTTCCCACTGGTACCCAATAATATGGGAGTAACCAAAGAGCTGATCTAACCTGGCCCTATTTACACCTCCTGTCTGAGAGAAAGCCACGAACTCTGAGGCCAATAATTTGGGAGATACCAAAGAGCTGATATAACCTGGCACTACTTACACCCCCTGTCTCACCGAAAGCCCAACACTCTGAGGTCAATAATGTGTGAGTAACCAAAGAGCTGATCTAACCTTTCTCCACTTACACCACCTGTCTGAGAGAAAGCCCCAGACTCTGTGGCCAATAAGTTAGGAGTAACCAAAGAGATGATATAACCTGGCCCTTCAATCACCTCATGTCTGTGAGAAAGCCACGCACTTGGGGCCAATAATTTGGGAGTAACCAAAGAGCTGATCTTACCTGGCCTACTTACACCTCATGTCTGAGAGAAAGCCTCACACTCTGGTGCCAATAATTTGGTAGTAACTAAAGAGATGATATAACCTGGCCCTACTTACACCCCCTGTCTGAGAGAAAGCCCTGCACTATGTGGCCATTAATTTGGAAGTAACCAAAGAGCTGATCTAATCTATCCCTACTTACACCCCCTGGTTCTGATAGAAAGCCCCGTGACTCGTGACTCATAATTTGGGAGTAACCAAGAGCTGAGTCTAACCTGGCCCGACTTACAGCCTCTGTCTGAGAGAAAGCCCCACACTCCGGTGCCAATAATATGAGATTGACCAAAGAGCTGATCTAACCTGGCTTAATTACACCCCCTGTCTGAGAGAAAGCCCCGCACTCTGGGACAAATAATTTGGGAGTAACCGAAGAGCTGATCTAACATGGCCCTACTTACACCTCGTGTCTGAGAGAAAGCCCCGCACTTTGGGGGCCAAAAATTTGGGAGTAACCAAAGAGCAGATATAACCTGGCACTACTTACACCCCCTGTCTGAGAGAAAGCCCCACACTCTGAGGCCAATAATGTGGGAGTAACCAAAGAACTGATCTAACCTTGGTTCTTTTACCCCTGTTTGAGAGAAAGCCCCTCACTCAGGGGTAAATAATTTGGGACTAACCAAAGAGCTGATATAACCTGGCCCTACTTACACCTCCTGTCTGAGTGAAAGCCCCGCACTCTGGGGCCAATAATTTGGGAGTAACCGAAGAGCTGATATAACGTGACCCTACTTACACCCCCTGTCTGAGAGAAAGTCCAACACTCTGAGGATTATAATTTGGGAGTAACCAAAGAGCTGATCTAACCTGGCCCTATTTACACCTCTGTCTGAGAGAAAGTCCCACACTCTGAGGCCAATAATTTGTGAGTAACCAAAGAGCTGATCTATCCTGGACCTACTTACACCTCCTGTCAGAGGGAAAGCCCCACACTCTGGGGCCAATAATTTGGGAGTAAACAAAGAGCTGAACTAACCTGGCCCTTCTTACACCCCCTGTCTGAGAGAAAGCCACGAACTCTGGGGCCAATAATTTGGGATTAACCAAAGAGCTGATATAACTTGCCGTACTTTCACCCCCTGTCTGAGACAAAGCCCCGCACTCTGGGGCCAATAATTTGGAAGTAACCAAAGAGCTCATATAATCAGGCCCTACTTACACCTCCAGTCTGAGAGAAAGCCCCGCAGTCTTGGGCAAATAAGGTGAGAGTAACCAAAGAGCTGATACAACCTGGCCATACTTTCACCTCCTGTCTGAGAGAAAGACCCGCACTCTGGGGCCAATAATTTGGGAGTAACCATAGAGCTGATATAACCTGGCCCTGCTTACACCCCCTGTCTGAGAGAAAGCCACGAACTCTGGGGCCCATAATTTGGGAGTAACCAAAGAGCTGATATAACCTGCCCTACTTACACCCCCTGTCTAAGAGAAAGCGCCACACTCTGGAGCCAATAATTTAGGCATAACCTAAGAGCTGATGTAACCTGGCCCTACTTACACACCCTGTCTGAGAGAAAGCCTCACACTCTAGTGCCAATAATTTGGGAGAATCCATAGAGCTGATATAACCTGGCCCTACTTACACCCCCTGTCTGAGAGAAAGCCCCGCACTCTGGGGCCAATAATTTGGAAGTAACCAAAGAGCTGATATAATCTGACCCTACTTGCACCTCCTGTCTGAGAGAAAGCCTGCACTCTGGAGCCAATAATTTGGGAGTAACCAAAGAGCTGATACAACCTGGCCCTACTTTCACTTCTTTTCTGAGAGAAAGCCACACACTCTGGGGCCAATAATTTGGGAGTTACCAAAGAGCTGATCTAGCCTGGCCCTACTTACACCTCCTGTCTGAGAGAAAGCCCCATACTCCGGGGCCAATAATTTGGGAGTAACCGAAGAGCTGATATAACCTGGCACTACTTTCACCTCCTGTCAGAGAGAAAGCCCTGTACTCTGGGGCCAATAATTTGACAGTAACCAAAGAGCTGATCTAACCTGTTCCTACTTTCACCCCCTGTCTGAGAGAAAGTCCCACCCTCTGGGGCCAATAATTTGGGAGTAACCAAAGAGCTGATCTAATCTGGCCCTACTTACACCTCTTGTCTGAGAGAAAGCCACGAACTCTGGGGCCAATAATTTTGGAGTAACCAAAGAGCTGATATAACCTGCCCTACTTACACCCCCTGTCTGAGAGAAAGCCGCACTCTCTGGGGCCTAAAATTTGGGAGTAATCAAAGAGCTGATATAACCGGGCCCTAATTACACCCCCTGTCTGACAGAAAGCCCCACGCTCAGTGGCCAATAATTTGGGAGTAACCAAAGAGCTGATATTACCTGGCCCTACTTTCACCTCCAGTCTTAGAGAAAGCCCCGCAGTCTGGGGCCAATAATTTGGGAGTACCCAAAGAGCTGACCTAACCTGGCCCTACTTACACCTCCTGTCTGAGAGAAAGCCTTGCACTCTTGTGCCAATAATTTGGGAGTAAACAAAGAGCTGATATAACCTGGCACTACTTGCACCCCCTGTCTAAGAGAAAGCCCCACACTCTGGGGCCAATAATTTTGGAGTAACCAAAGAGCTGATGTAACCTGGCCCTACTTACACCTACTGTCTGAGAGAAAGCCTCGCACTCTGGTGCCAATAATTTGGGAGTAACCAAAGTGCTGATATAACCTGGCCTACTTTCACCCCTCTGTCTGAGAGAAAGCCCCACACACTGTGGCCTATAATATGGAGTAACCAAACAGCTGATCTAATCATTACTTACACCCCTGTCTGAAAACGTTTCGCACTCTGGGACCAATAATTTGGGAGTAAGCAAAGAACTGATCTAATCTGGCCCAACTTACACCCTCTGTCTGAGAGAAAGCCCCACTCTGGGGCCAATAATTTGGGAGTGACCAAAGAGCTGATCTAACCTTGCCCTACTTACACCTCCTGTCTGAGAGAAAGCCCCGCACTCTGGGGCCAAAAATTTGGGAGTTACCAAAGAGCTGATATAACCTGGCACTGTTTACACCCCCTGTCTGAGAGAAAGCCCCACACTTTGGGGAAATTAATTTGGGAGCAACCATAGAACTGATCTAACCTGGCTCTACTTACTACCCCTGTTTGAGAGAAGCCCAACACTGTTGTCCAATAATTTAGAGTACCAAAGAGCTGATATAACCTGGCCCTACTTACACCTCCTGTCTGAGTGAAAGCCCCGCACTCTGAGGATAATAATTTGGGAGTAACCAAAAAGCTGATCTAACATGGCCCTATTTACACCCCTGTCTGAGAGAAGGTCCCACACTCTGAGGCCAGTAATTTGTGAGAAACCAAATAGCTGATCTAACCTGGCCCTACTTACACCTCCTGTCTGAGAGAAAGCCACGAACTCTGGGCCAATAATTTGAGAGTAACCAAAGAGCTGATATAACCTGCCCTACATACACCCCCTGTCTGAGAGTAAGCCCCACACTCTGGGGCCAATAATTTTGGAGTAACCAAAGAGCTGATGTAACCTGGCCCTACTTACACCACCTGTCTGAGAGAAAGCCTCACACTCTGGTGCCAATAAATTGGGAGTAACCATTGAGGGATATAACCTGGCCCTACTTACACCCCCTGTCTGAGAGAAAGCCCCGCACTCTGGGGCCAATAATTTGGGAGTAACCAAAGAGCTGATACAACCTGGCCCTATTTTCGCCTCCTGTCTGAGAGAAAGCCCCTCACTCTAGGGCCAATAATTTGGTAGTAACCAAAGAGCTGATCTAGCCTGGCCCTACTTACACCTCCTGTCTGAGAGAAAGCCCCACACTCTGGGGCCTATAATTTGGGAGTAATCAAAGAGCTGATATAACCTGCCCTACTTACACCCCCTGTCTGAGAGAAAGCCCCGCAGCATTGGGCTAATATTTTGGGAGTAACCAAAGAGCTGATATAACCTGGCCCTTCTTTCACCTCATGTCTGAGAGAAAGCCCTGCACTCTGTGGCCAATAATTTGGGAGTAACCAAAGAGCTGATCAAACCTGGCCTACTTACACCTCCTGTCTGAGAGAAAGCCTCACACTCTGGTGCCAATAATTTGGTAGTAACCAAAGAGATGATATAACCTGGCCCTAATCTCACCCCTTGTCTGAGAGAAAGCCCCGCACTCTGTGGCCAGTAATTTGGAAGTAACCAAAGAGCTGATCTAATCTATCCCTTCTTACACCCCCTGTCTGAGAGAAAGCCCCGCACTCTGGCAACAATAATTTGGGAGTAACCAAAGAGCTGATCTAACCTGGCCCTACTTACACCCTCTTTCTGAGAGAAAGCCCCACACTCCGGTGCCAATAATTTTGGATTGACCAAAGAGCTGATCTAACCTGGCTTAATTACATCCCCTGTCTGAGAGAAAGACACGCATTCTGGGGCAAATAATTTGGGAGTAACCGAAGAGCTGATCTAACCTGGCCCTACTTACACCTCCTGTCTGAGAGAAAGATCCACACTTTGGGGGGCCAAAAATTTGGGAGTAACCAAAGAGCTGATATAACCTGGCACTACTTACACCCCCTGTCTGAGAGAAAGCCGACACTCTGAGGCCAATAATGTGGGAGTAACCAAAGAACTGATATAACCTGGCCCTACTTACACCCCCTGTCTGAGAGAAAGTCCAACACTCCGAGGATTATAATTTGGGAGTAACCAAAGAGCTGATCTAACCTGGCCCTATTTACACCTCCGTCTGAGAGAAAGCCCCTCACTCTGGGGCCAATAATTTGGGAGTATTCAAAGAGCTGATCTAACCTGGCCCTTCTTACACCCCATGTCTGAGAGAAAACCATGAACTCTGGGGCCAATAATTTGGGATTAACCAAAGAGCTGATATAACCTGCCGTACTTTGACCCGCTGTCTGAGACAAAGCCCCACACTCTGGGGCCAATAATTTGGGAGTAACCAAAGAGCTGATATAATCTGGCCCTACTTACACCTCCAGTCTGAGAGAAAGCCCCACACTCTTGGGCAAATAATTTGGGAGTAACCAAAGAGCTGATATAACTTGGCCCTACTTTCACCTCCTGTCTGAGAGAGAGCCCCGCACTCTGGGGCCAATAATTTGGGAGTAACCAATGAGCTGATCTAACCTGGCCGTACTTACACCTGCTGTCTGAGAGAAAGCTACGAACTCTGGTGCCCATAATTTGGGAGTAACCAAAGAGCTGATATATCCTGCCCTACTTACACCCTCTGTCTGAGAGAAAGCCCTACACTCTGGGGCCAATAATTTGGGAGTAACCAAACAGCTGATGTAACCTTGCCCTACTTACACCCCCTGTCTGAGAGAAAGCCTCACACTCTGGGGCCAATAATTTGGGAGTAACCAAAGAGCTGATACAACCTGGCACTACTTTTCCTCTTTTCTGAGAGAAAGCCCTGCACTCTGGGGCCAATAATTTGGGATTAACCAAAGAGCTGATCTAGCCTGGCCCTACTTACACCTCCTGTCCGAGAGAAAGCTCCACACTCTGTGGCCAATAATTTGGGAGTAACCAAAGAGCTGATAAAACCTGGCACTACTTTCACCTCCTGTCTGAGAGAAAGCCCCGTACTCTGGGGCCAATAATTTGGGAGTAACCAAAGAGCTGATCTAATCTGGCCCTACTTACACCTCTTGTCTGAGAGAAAGCCACGAACTCTTGGGGCCAATAATTTTGGAGTAACCAAAGAGCTGATATAACCTGCCCTACTTACACCCCCTGTCAGAGAGAAAGCCCCACACTCTGGGGCCTATAATTTGGGAGTAATCAAAGAGCTGATATATCCTGGCCCTAATTACACCCCCTGTCAGAGAGAAAGCCCCACGCTCTGAGGCCAATAATTTGGGAGTAACCAAAGAGCTGATTTTACCTGGCTCTACTTTCACCTCCTGTCTTAGACTAAGCCCCGCACTCTGGTGTCAATAATTTGGGAGTAACCAAAGAGCTGACCTAACCTGGCCCTACTTACTCCTCCTGTCTGAGTGAAAGCCACGAACTCTGGGGCCAATAATTTGGGATTAACCAAAGAGCTGATATAACGTGCCCTACTTACACCTCCTGTCTGAGAGAAAGCCCAACACTCTGAGGCCAATAATTTGGGTGTAACCAGAGAGTTGATGTAACCTGGCCCTACTTACATCCCCTGTCTGAGAGAAAGCCTTGCACTCTTGTGCCAATAATTTGGGAGTAAACAAAGAGCTGATATCACCTGGCCCTACTTACAACCTCTGTCTGAGAGAAAGCCTCACACTCCAGGGCCAATAATTTGGGAGTGACCAAAGAGCTGATCTAACCTGTCCCTACTTACACCCCCTGTCTGAGAGAAAGCCACACACTCTGGGGCCAAAAATTTGGGAGTAACCAAAGAGCTGATATAACCTGGCACTGCTTACACCCCCTGTCTGAGAGAAAGCCCCACACTCTGGGGACAATAATTTTGGAGTATCCAAAGAACTGATCTAACCTGGCTCTACTTACACCCCCTGTTTGAGAGAAAGCCCCCCCTCTGGGGCAATAATTTGGGATTAACCAAAGAGCTGATATAACCTGGCCCTACTTACACCTCCTGTCTGAGGGAAAGCCCGGCACTCTGGGGAAAATAATTTGGGAGTAACCAAAGAGCTGATCTAAACTGGCCCTACTTACACCTCCTGTCTGAGAGAAAGCCACAAACTCTATGGCCAATAATTTAGGAGTAACCAAAGAGCTGATATAACCTGCCCTACTTACACCCCCTGTCTGAGAGAAAGCCCCGCACTCTGGGGCCAATAATTTTGGAGTAACCAAAGAGATGATATAACCTGGCCCTACTTACACCCCCTGTCTGAGAGAAAGTCCCACACTCTGGGGCCAATAATTTGGGAGTAACCAAAGAGCTGATATATCCTGCCCTACTTACACCCCCTGTCTGAGAGTAAGCCCCACACTCTGGTGCCACTAATTTGGGAGTTACCAAAGAGCTGATATAACCTGGCCCTACTTACACCCCCTGTCTGAGAGAAAGCCACAGACTCTGGGGCCAATAATTTGGGAGTAACCAAAGAACTGATCTAACCTGAACCTACTTACACCCCCTGTCTGAGAGAAAGCCCCGCACTCTGGTGCCAATTATTTGGGATTGACCAAAGAGCTGATCTAACCTGGCCCTGCTTACACCTCCTGTCTGAGAGAAAGCCCCGGACTCTGGGGCCAATAATTTGGGAGTTACCAAAGAACTGATGTATCCTGGCCCTCCTTACACCCCCTGTCTGAGAGAAAGCCTCGCACTCTAGTGCCAATAATTTTGGAGTAACCAAAGAGATGATATAACCTGGCCCTACTTACAACCTCTTTCTGAGAGAAATATCTGCACTCTGGGGCCAATAATTTGGGAGTAACCAAGGAGCTGATATAACCTGGCCCTACTTTCACCTCCTGTCTGAGAGAAATCCCTACATTCTGAGGCCAATAATTTGTGAGTAACCAATGAGCTGATCTATCATGGCTCTACTTACATACCCTGTCTGAGAGAAAGCCCCACACTCTGGGGTCAATAATTTGGGAGTAACCAAAGAGCTGATATAACCTGTCCCTACTTACACCCCCTGTATGAGAGAAAGCCCCGCACTCCTAGGGCCAATAATTTGGGAGTAACCAAAGAGGTGATCTAACCTGGCCCTACTTACACCCCCTTTCTGAGAGAAAGCCCCGCACTCTGTGGCCAATAATTTGGGAGTTACCAAAGAGCTGATATAACCTGGCCCTATTTTTAAGTTAGGGTTTCCAACCACTGGTTGAAAGATGTCCCTACTAGATCTGTATTTCAGTAATGAGGAAAGCTGAAAGTGAATCTTAAGAGAAGTAGCAAGAGGTGTATTTGCTAGAATATTTGGGTGAACCTTGGGGGAATATGTAACATTACCTGTAGGAAAATGCCAACAGAAGAAATCAGTTCCCTCTCCAGGGATAGCCAGGAAAGAACATTGGTAAGGGAGGATACCTCGTCCTGGGGAGTGAGCCATTTCAGATATTTGCAAATGTGACTTGCACAGAAATAAAAGGCAAAATGGGGGAGTCTCAGCCTTCTGCAGTCCTTTGCAGCTGCTAATTTATTGTAAGCTCTTCTGGGGGGTTTCCCAACTATAGAAAAGAAGAAATGATGGAATGGACCATTTGAAAACCAATGTTGGGGGTCCCAAAGATTTAACATGCTAACAGAGTAAAAAAGTGCTGGATGCCATAACTCATACCACGCTGACGACCCGGTCTGGGAACAAGCCGGGCTGCCGGGGTCGATCAGAGAGAGAGAGAGGATTGAGTGTCTGCAGACTGCTCTCCTCTCTCTCTGGGAAGGGGATCCAGGGACTGCCTGGTACAACAGCGTCCCCGGTGGAAGCTTGGAGGATATGCCACATCTGGCTCCATGTTTAGAGTGGAGGATCTGTAGTGGACATCTCAAGATGTCATGCATGGCACTGAGCTCGGGGTGTGGGTTAAGGATAAACATGAGAAAATCCCCTGTCTCCTGGCTGGTGATGGAACCACCAGGGCCCAGGTCCACCACGTCCAGAGCCGGCCACACTACCCAATATGAATTTAGTGATTCTGGATCTCTCTTGAGGCCCAGGGGCGAGACTCGAGTCCTAACCAAACATAGTAGCTTGGGTAGCAGCTGTTCAGGTGGACCCAGTTAGGATCCCAAAGCCAAGTGTGGATTCCTGAGATGCCCTGAGGTCAGGTGTAAACAGAGTCTACAAAAAAAGGTAAAACAGTCAAAGAAAAATGTTCATTTTCACTAAATTGATACAACTCAGAGTGAAACTGGAAGTGACTGCCATCTACCCAGATCTTGCTGAATGGTTTGCGGAGGGCATCTAAATTAAACTCTCATGGACATTTCACTTCTGGCTAAAATAGCACATATATTTAGACTATTCAGGCTCACTGCAGACAAGATGCTCTATATCAACTTGTTTAACTTATAATTAAGGGGAATACCAAGGTCATCCCAGTGTTGATTTTCTAGATTGGAATACTGCTATAGCTCCACAATAGTAGAGAGAACTACTGGGAAATATTGTCTAGGGTACAGTAAATGCAGGAGAATATCATTGGCATAGGCCGACAGTTTAAAACATGAGTACCTAAAGATTACCTTGTATGGCTATGGTCTCTCACATCTTAATCAGTAGGAGTTCAAGATAAATACTGAACAAGAGGGGGATGACGGAAAGCCTTGCCTGGTGCCTGATTGGAGATGGAAGGTCTGAGAATACTGTGTTACAGTAGATGCAGGCAGAGGCTTCTGATACAGGAAAAGAGACCCATGTTATAAATTTGGAGGGATTACCAAATCTTTGCATGGTACCGAACAAGGAATTGCCAGTCCACTCTGTCAATGCTTCACATCCCAGGGACAGGAACCTGCCAGGCGCTCCAAGTCCCTGGATGTGGAGAAATAATATGCTAGTTGCAAGGTGAGTCTGAGGACACCTTCCTTTCATGAACCACAACTAGTCAGGATGAATGAGTGGGACACTACTATGTGCAGCACCACTAGCCAAGCGACTCACAATATTTAATATCACAATTTAATAGTGAAATAAGGGTCCGTAACTGGTTACCCTTTCCGGACCTTTCTCAGCACTTGTGAAGGACTATAATGAGGGCTTCAAACAATGATTTATCCAAAGGGTTAGAATTTAGTACTCAGTTAAATAACTTAGTTAACCAGGGGTTAATTAGTCCCTTAATTAGTACCTTATAAGAAGGGGAAACAACATCTGGACTAGAGACATTGTCGGCCACAAAGGAGGAGATGAGCCAAGAACCTCTGCATCTGTTATCAGGGCCAGGATGCTCTCCTGGTACTCTTTACTGGGGGAAGGGAGTGGAATATTGTCAAATATTCATCGACCTTAATAGGCTCAGGAAGGCTGAGCATGGGACAGTATAATTCCTTATAGTACTCAACAATTCTCTGGTAATTTCTTGGAACGTAAGATGGATAGAGGCCATCCGACTGGGATTGAATAATTTTAATGACCCTGGCAGATTCTAACTTTTTGAGTCTCAAGGCTAACAGCTGGCCCACCTTCTTTCCTTGATCGATGTATT
Organism: Neoceratodus forsteri; assembly: GCA_016271365.2. Lineage (NCBI taxonomy): Eukaryota > Metazoa > Chordata > Ceratodontiformes > Ceratodontidae > Neoceratodus > Neoceratodus forsteri. The sequence continues at coordinate 9,644,187 of CM028129.1, forward strand.
TTGTGCTGGTTTTCAGAATGGCGTATTCTGCTTTCTCCTGGAGAAGTCTACTATATTGGTCCCAGAGCCCCCACTAATTTGTTCCTATCAGCCTCAGTGGTGGTAGGAGAAAGTGAAGCCTCTAAGGCATGAATCTCCACTAGAAGGGAGAGGGAGAGGGCCTTTTTGTCTCTTATGAGTTTTCTCTTGGATGACAACTTAATAATTACCCCCTGCAGGACACATTTCAGTGCTCCCCATTCTAAATCTACCCTGCCTGTGGAGTTTAAATTAGTCTTAGTATAATGATCTAGCTCTTTTAACACAGTATTGATTACTTCAGCTCCTTGAGAAGCTGGTTATTAAGCTTCCAAATTGTTTCCTTAGATACGCTGTGGGTGAGGGACAAGCAACACCATATAACTGCATGGTCAGAAATGACCCCAGGGTCAATTTTGCTGTCTATCACCCGCTCAGTAACGGTGACTAATTAAAAAGTAATTCATCCTGGAAAAGAAACATGGGACTACTGATCTGAAGTATATTCCTTTAGATCAGTATGGAGAATCTGCCATGGGTCACAAGCCCAGATGGTCAGTCACCTCCTAAGACAGCATTGTGCCAGATAGAGGCCTTCACACCTCTACTCTCATTTGTCTAAATCTGGGGAAAAGAATTCTAATCCTCCCCCAATATAAAAGGAAGGCTGTAAAAGAGGCCACGACATTTCACCTCAAGTTAAAAACCGGGATATCTGCATTGGGTCCATATATGCACCTAGTACCACCTCTATTCTATCTAATGAATTTTTTACAAAAATGTACCTGCTAAGTGGGTCATGGGCGACCTGTTCCCCTGAAGGAGGTGCCTGCCACCAGAATGGCAAACCTACTTTGGGTGCTATCGCCAGCAGTGAAAACCTGCCCTGAAACTGTTGATGCAGTAGGACCCCTTCTTTCTCTAATACTTTTACTCTCAAATGGGGACGGAGAAAGAATCTCAGATTTAGAAGGGGGTAGCCATCTGAGAACAAGCGACCACCAAACAGTGTGGTTCATGATAAACACAGCCATACAATCAAGGCATACAAAAGCAAGAGTACTGGACTTTAGGAGGGCTGACTTTGGGAAAATGAAAGAGTGCCTCAGAAAAGCACTAGCAAGCATGCAAGAAGGAGGGGTGGAGGAACAATGAGGAGTAATCAAAACAGCCATCACAGAGACAACAAGCCTTTGTGTAAAACAAATCAATAAAACACAATGAAGAAAAAACTGCTATGGTTCTCAAGAGAGGTGGCAGGAAGATTAAGGAGAAAGGATAGCATTCCAGGAAATATAAGGAAACAAAGAGCAGGACAGAGAACTTTATCAGTTAAAGCAGAAAGAGGCTGGGAAGGCAGTCCAAGAATAGCAAAGGCCCAAACCGAGAAGGATAGCCAGTTCTGTTAAGAAGGGGATAAGACCTTTATAGGTACATTAAGAGGTGAAGAAAGACCAAAGGAGGATACTGAGGCTTAATAAAGGGAGGAATGTGGGCAGAGGGTGACAGTGAAAAGCAGGGATACTGAACAAATATTTCTACTAGTGTTCACAAAAGAAGAGGAGGAGAGGTACCTAAACCAAACAGAGAAACACTCTGAAGACAGGGGTCGATACCAGTCCATTTACAGGAGAAAGGGTTCTGAAAGAACTAATAAAATTGAAGGGAGACAAAGCAATGGGGCCTGATGGGATTCACCCAAGAATTCTAAAAGAACTAAGGGTAGAACTAGTGACACCGCTGACTACTGTCTTTAACAAATCATGGGAGGATAGTGTGGTACCCGAGGACTGGAGGAGGCAGATGTGATTCCTCTTCACAAGTGGGAACAGGACAGAGGCAGGAAACTACAGACCAGTTAGTTTGACCTCAGTGGTAGGGAAAATGATGAATCACTTCTGAAGGAAAATTGTTGGTACCTAGAGCCAGTGGGGCTACTGGGACCCAAGGCAGCATGGATTCACGATGGGAAGGCTCATGTCAGATGAATCTAATAGTTTCTTTGACTGGGTGACCAAAGTAGTAGTAGACCAGGGAGGGACTGTGGACATGGCCTACCTAGATTTTAGCAAGGCATTTGATACAGTCCCACACAAAAGATGAATACACAAGTTAGCCAGCCTTGGAGTGGGTTCCAGGGTAGTAGCCTGGATAAAAATTGGCTAGACAACAGGACGAAAGGTAGTAGTAAATGGAAGCACAGTAAAGAAAGGAGGGTTGCTAATAAGGAAACACAGGGTTCAGTACTGGGACCAATCATTTTAATGTCTTATAAGAGCATTGCAGAGGAACTGAAGGAAAAGTATGTCTCTTTGCAGAATGACACAAAGATCTGCAACAGGGTTGATACAAAGATGGAGTGGAAAGGATGAGAAGGACTTGGCAAGGTTGGAGAAATGGTCAAATGTGTGGCAGCTCAGATTCAATGCAAAGAAGTGCAAGGTAATGCATAGGAAACAAAACCCAGGGAAGCGTACACATTGGGGGTGAGATACTGACAACAGTAAAAATAGAAAGGGACCTGGGGGTAATTATATCAGATGACCTGAAGGTGGGCAAGCAATGTGAGAAGGCAGTAAAGAAGGCTGGGGGATACTGGGATGCATAGAAAGAGTAAACAATAGTAGAAAACGAAGTTGTTATCCCTCTGTACAGACAGTTGATAAGACCCCATCTGGAGTACTGTGTGCAGTTCTGGAGACCCCATCTCTGCAAAGACATAGTCAGAATGGAGGCTGTCAGAGGACAACCAAAATGGTTCAGGGTCTGCACCAGAAGACAAACGAAGAAAGACTAAAGGAGCTTAATATGTATACCCTTGAGGAAAGAAGGAGAGAGACATGATAAAACTTTCAGAACACTCCTAGGGAATCAACAAAGTCAAGAGGTAGTATCTTTCAGAAAAAAAGATGTGCAAGAACAAGACACCTGAAGACAGAGGGGGGACAACTCAGAGGTAATGAGGAAGTATTTTTCACAGAGAGGGTTGTAGATGCATGGAACAGCCTCCTGAGGAGGTTGTGGAGTCAAGACGATGGAGGAATTCAAGAATGCATGGGATAGACATAAGGCAGTCCTAGTGGGGTGTAGGAGGAAGTAAGCTGTTGGTTGATAGGATCTGCAGCTTATCTGTTAGGTAGGAAAATGGGCAGACTAGGTGGGCCAAGCGGTCATATCTGCCGTCAAATTCTATGTTTCTATTAATAGGGTCTCTTGTAAAAAGGGAATATCCCCTTTAAGATGATGGATATGCCTAAACACCTGGTAGCACTTGACTTTGCTACAGGCCCCTCGAACATTCCTTGAGAGGACTCTCTTACAGTCCAGCATTGCCTTGCCCCAAAAGTGCATACATCAGAAACAGTGTAACAGCAAACAGATACGATATGCCAATGAACCCACACCCAAGATGCCAAGCCACATCACCCCCCGCCCATCCCTGCCCAAAAAATTGAAAAATACAAACATAGCCATACTCCTTTCTCTCTAATACCTGTCGAATAATGAAAACCAGTAGACTGTAGGTAGCCCCCAACTAATTGCAATCCAGTATGTGCCATACCTTTCCACCCAGCATGCCCCCAAACCTTCAAACCAGAAACATAGAAACATACAGCTCCCTTCCCACAGCGTGTCAAACCTCAAACAAAGGCTGATAAGGTCCCCAAGTGGGGTTCCGGGACCCAGATACTAGAGTGCTGTGTGGTAAGGGGAATGGCAGAGGAAAGCTTAGCAATAAAATAAGTCACCAGATTTGGAGTAACTGAACTGAAACATAAACAAAACAGGTGAATATGGCTCCAAACTAGCCCAGTATAAGATAGTTGCCATCCAAAAAGCCCATCATATAACCACGCAGGCACTTGCAATCTATCACGTGTCTAACAGAGGCCAGGGTGGTCATAATGAAATTAGTAGGCATGACCTAGCATAGAGCCCTGCAAGCTCAAAGGTGGATAGGTTCCCTTGCAATCAGAGAGTCTTCCCCAACTGCAGGCTCTAGTGTCAGAGAACACCAATTGCTCCCCAATAACCCAAAGGCTACTTCACTATCATGTTAGGATACAGTAATAAAAACACACACAAAAATTAAAAAGAACTAGAGTTTCAGGCAAGCAGGTAATGGAAAGTCCCAGAGTCCAGCTAGGTGACGAACAACCAGTCCATGGGATCCTGGAACTTGGCTGAAGGAAAATGCTGATGAATACTCTGCACCACGCTGGGAAATACTACAGTCTGGTGCAGTTCATATAGCAATAAAAAAGAAATACTGCATAAGCCACAATAGCCTGGGTGTACCATTCTGCCTTCTTGACCACTGACAGTCCTAAACAAAGTTGTAGACTAAAAGGAACAACTGCAACAATTCTTTGAAACCTTGGGAAAAGGCATACTCAAATACAGTCCCAGAATCAGTTTCCTCAGCAATTTCTGAATAGATCTTGATAGGATTCCTTCAGGGTTTCCTCTATACTTCTCGGATCCTCCAACGTGTTCCAGCTCCCAGCAATTACTACTTGAAATCAGGCCAGAAAATAGCCCTACAAGAACTTGATGTTGGCGCAATTAACTTGGGCGATGCTGTGAAAAGAGGCTCTCCTGTGGCTAACCAAGATAGAGTAGAATCTTAAGCACTGGATTGGACCCCTCCCATTGAACCTCTTTAACTTCCTTTACCTTGGCCAGAGTGTTGTTTTTCTTGGAAGTTAAGGAATTTGAAGACAAAAGACCGTGTAAGAAACAACTGGAGGCATGAGCACTTAAAGCTTGATGGGCACTATTAATCATATATGCAGGCCCAAATGGAGAAGAGCCTGCAAGTTTTCACCACCATTTCTGGGCAAAACCACTGGGTCAGAGCCTTCTTCATGCTCTGGGAGACCTATCAGGATGGCATTATTGCGGCAGCTCCGTCCTTCTAGATCTTCCACATTGGCTTCAAGGTTTGCGATGTGTTGTCTGGGCAGCCATCACAGGGCCAAATGTCAGCTTCCTCTCTAAGTTATGCAGGCCTCACTGTCTCCAGTGCACCAGGAAAGATCCTCTAGGGTCCCAGACAGTGCTTTGACCTCCGCCATGACAGATTGTCTCAAAAAGGGCAGAACTCCTCTTGGAACAGCTCTAATGTCAGAGGGCTCTGTTTTTGTTGCCCTGAAGCCTGTTGTGCAACTGAGTTTGGCTGACCACATCTTTGCCTCCGTATTACAACTTTCTCAGCAAAACAACACTCAACCGCAAGCTGTTCCACTGCCCTACAGATAAGTATACCACCAGATCACTTTTATGCTCTTTAAAATAGAAAATGGAGTTTTTTTCAGGAGGGATTGGGGAAGCACACAAAGAGAGCAGTTATACAGTAGGTCGCATCACGTGATCCCCCTACCATAAAAAACTTTTATCTGAGATTCAATTTTCACAATATAATAGCAAAGTATAGTAGAGTTACCATATGTTCTACAGAAGTGTAACAATGGAAAATATCACTCAATCACGTCTATTAACAATATTGAATTGTTGATTAATGTTCAAACAGTGTTAGCCTCAATGATTTATAAAATGATTGATATATAGCTATGGATCTTATAGCAGTGGAATAGGTTGGCAGTAGTATATTTATACTGCTAAGTATATATTTTCTATGTTTAACCTTGGTGTGAAAAGTTCTTATGTATTTAGAAACTTTAAACAGTAGCTAGTTGTTAGAAGGGGCACCATATATTTAGAAATGTATCCAATGTGTCCAAAAGCATATAGGATATTCTCTCATTATTCGTGGTTTAACTCATCATGTTATACCATTCAACCAATGAGGGTATGCTAGAGTCCTTTGAATGTTTGAGTATTAGATGTTTGGCACACACACAGATGCTACAGAAAGCCACGGCCTCTGCTGATGGCTAAGGGTAGTGTCAGATGGGAAAATTCCAAGAATATCGATTAATGGTGCGGGAGGTATAGTAGTTAGTATTAATTCACTGCATACCTTTTGTACCTCCTCCCAGAACGTCTTCAGTAAGGGACAGCTCCACAACATGTGTGATATATTGGCACCCAGGCCCTGGCATCTCAAACGATCAGCACTAGAGGATAGACCTAGTTCATGCAGTCTCATCGGTGACATATAAAACCAATGAATAGTTTTATATTGAATAAGCTTACCTTGCGTATCCTTAGTCCCTTGTTCTGATATGGAGACACCCAAATCCACTTCCCATTTCTGCCTGGCTGAAGAAGTCAGAGAATAAGATGTAGGAGAATTTGTTATAATTTTATATGCAAAGCTAGTTCCTTTTTTTCCAACTACCCTAGTTTTACCATTTGTTCCCATTCTGGATTGCTGGTAGGGAGAAATGGGCTAGCAGGATGTGTTCTTTAAGCACATTACAGAACTGCAGATAATAATGGAAATATAACCAGGGCAGATTATATTTTCCTTTAATTTCTGAATAGGACATCAGTGTGAGTGAATCCCGTGTAGTTATATCAATGACTATTGATACAAGCCTTTGACTAGGCTTTGTTTGACAGCAGGAAGTAATTTGTTGTAATATGATGGTTAGACCAAAGTGGCATAGATTTTAAGGGAAGATGCACAGGATTAACAGTGTTGTTTACCTTTTTTAGGATGTTAGCAGTGCACTCCATGCATGGGTTGCCTTTTAGTTCTTTGGGGATATAAATAAAATCAGTTAACTGATTGGGTTTTAGGAGATTTCTTTCTGTTTACACCTGTAAAGGGACAAATGGTGAGCTGTTCGGACTGAGCCGTGTTAGCTTGGCTTCTATATCCTGTAGTAATGACAAGCAGTTAATGTTGGCTAATGATAGCTTGTTGCATATGAAAATGGGCAGACATGTGATTTTGCTTACAAGTATTAAAACATAAAATGAAATGAAATAATGATTTAAAGTTAGTGGTGATTTGTAAGCCCAATCCATAAAGGTAGTACTTCAGCTCTTCAGAACCAAAGTACTAGCTTTATGGATTCTAATTCACTTCTATTGGCACTGGTCCTTGCTGGTGGTAAGCTACCTGTTTGAGAACTGCAATTTGTAGTCCCAAGTACGTTAATTTATCTTTCACCCAATTATTATCAAATATTTCTGAGAGATCTCATGAGATAAAGGGGGTTGGGTTAGGACAGAGTGCTTGTGTCTTATTCCAATTTACCTGAAGCCCAGCTAGTGATCCAAAATGTGACAGTACCTGCTTGAGTGCCATATAGGATTGTACTGGATTGGAGAGGGTCAGTAGCAGATCATCCACAAATGCAAATGTTGTATACTGTATTGAGTTAGTTTTAACCCCTGATATAGAGGGATACTATCCAGGGAAGGGCAACCAAGATGATGCAGGGCTTGTACCACAAACATATGAGGAGAGACTAAGGAACCTCAATATGTACTCACTGGAGGAGAGGAGACAACAGTGGGACATGAATGAAACTTTCAAGTACCTCAAGGGCATAAACAACATGCAGGTGGAGGACCTTTTCCAGTGTAGAAAAAGTACTAGAACAAGGGGGCACAATATGAAATTGGAAGGGGGTAGATTAAGGGGGTAATGTGAGGATGTTTTTCTACACAGAAAGGGTAGTTGACACTTGGAATAGTCTGCCACAGGAGGTAGTGGGGGCAAGCAGAATGAAGGGGTTTAAATATGCCTGGGACAGGCACAAGGGACGCTTAAGTGAGGAGGCAGTGGCCACATACAATGTATAGGGCCTATGGGCAGACTGGATGGACCTAGCGGTCCTTATCTGCGCCAATTTTCTATATACTTGGTGGTTAGCAATGCATTGGATTAAAGGTTTGATTTCTAAAATAAACTGGTATGGGAAAATGGGCAACCTTTCTGGTTCCACATGCTAAAGAGATGGGTTGGGAAATTAGTCCATTGCTGAGAATCTGTACAGATGATTTCTTATATAGAAGAGAGACCCAATTACTAAAGCTGCCTCCACAACCAAAGTGATCAAGGGCCATACACATATAGTCTCAGGATAGTGAGTCCAAGGCTTTAGAAAGATCTAACTCGAGTACTAGGCATGGCTATTCAATTTTATTGGTCTGTCACATCATATTTAAAAGTCTCCTCACACAGTCAGTTTCCGATCTACCCTGGATGAATCCTACTTGTTCCTTGCCAGTCAATTCATGTATTATATTTTGTAGTCAGGTAACCAGTATTTAAACCAATATTTTATAATCTGTGTTCATTAAGGATATGGGGCGGTAGCTGGCACAAGAAAGGGGATCTTTATTTTTTGTGTGGATCAGGGTGACCAGGGCCTGGGCGGTAAGATGTCATTGTCCCAGGCCTCCTTATACATTTTAAACAAGTGGTAGGAGATTTTTGAACTTAAAGTTTTGAAGAATTCTCCTGGGAGTCCATCCAACCTGTTTTTTTTTCCACTAGGAAGTGAGTTTATTGCCGGCAAAATCTCATCAATGTTTAGGTCTTTGTTGAGTTATTCATGACATGCTTTGGGTATCCCAGTTGAGGGAGTGGAATTTTAAAAAAAGGATATTTTTTACAAATCAACACTTTTGTGGGCATAAATCTGGGTATAAAAATCTGTAAACGCGTTTCTAATATCCTTATTTCCCTTCAGTATTACTCTTGTTTTTTAGATACCTGGGATAATGTTCTGATCCTGTATCTTTCTAAGTCTGCGTGCAAGTAGTCTCCATGCCTCTTCACCTAATTCCCAATAGCTGTTTTGTACAGAAAAGGGCATATTCTGCTTGTGCTGAGGTTAAAGTGTTAATGTCAAATTTTAGCCATGCCATCTTATAGAGCAGGTTATGATCCATAATTTACAGTTCTTTATCTGTATTTCCAATGCAGCCAGACTGGAATGTTTCTCTAGTATAGCCTTGGCTTTTTGTCTTTTCTGAGATGAAGAAAAGCTAATTATTCTGCCTTTTATAAAGGCCTTTTTCCCCCCCAAAGACATGCATCAGAAACTTCCCCATTGTCATTATTTTTCATGTATTCATCAGTTTCATTAGACACTCATTCAATGAACTGTTTCTCTTTCATTAGCAAGGTGTTGAGCCTCCACCTCGGTTCTTTAGGCCTACACTCCCCTAGGATTATACACTTGTCTATTGGGGCATGATCAGATAACATGATAGAGTCAGTTTTGGCATCTACTACACAATTAACCAGATCGAACGATATAAGCAAGTAATCTATTCGACTGTAGGTTAGATGCAAATTAGAAAAAACGTGTAGTCCTTTTCTTGTAGATTCACAAGTCTCCAGATATGCGCTGTCGACAGAGCCTTAGTCAAATCCTGTAAGGAGTTATGGGCTTTAGTCATTGTGAGGTATCCTTTGGAAGGTTTTCTGTCTATAATAGGGTCTATCACCTCATTAAAGTCTCCACCCACAATGAATTTAAAGTCTGCTTAATTAACAGGTTGTGCAGTGATCTGATCAAAAAATGTGCATTGACCAGACTTAGGGGCATAGATGTTAAACAATATCACATTTAAACCATCCAAAGATCCCAATAATATTTGGTATCGACTCTCCGGTTCAGATATATGACTAGTTTCAATAAAATTGATACCTTTGCTAATTAGTATTGCAGCTCCTCTCTGTTTGGAGTTAAACGTGCTGAACTCAGCTTGTGCCACCCATGACCTACAAAACTTGATCGATTTATTGTTATCTAGATGGGTCTCTTGTAAAGAAACTATATCCGTTTTTTTTCTTATTTAAATATGTTAAGACTTTGTTTCCTTTTTATAGGGGTCCCTAGACCATTGACATTCCATGACACAGAGTTATAAGGATGCCTATTTAAGTATATGTCACTTCAATCTAAAGTTAACAACAAGATAATGCACCACTAAATAACTATTACAGAAGCCGGCCAGGTTGTGCTGAGGGTTGAGGTACTGGATGCCACACATTGTGCCATGTCGGTGACCTGGGTTAGGGAACAGACTCAGGTCATTGGGGGTCGGCAGGGAAAGGAGGGGATTGAGCATCTGGAGGACTGCTCTCCCCTCCCAGGGTGGGTTCTGGGGTATTCCCAACTCTGTTGGACTCCTGGTAGAGACCAGGGGCCCCACAGGCAGCAGGGTTTGATGCTAAATCGGGGTGGAGCGTGGGCTGCCAGGCTTCACATAGGTGCACTGCTGGTACTGCACATCCATGCTCTGGGGAGAAATAGTATGGAAAAACCATTGTGGCCTAATGGAGGTGAAGGGGGGCCCAGACACCTGCTCACATCCTGATGATGGACCTACCTCCTGGGCTCCAGCTCTACCAACTCCCATGGCTGTAACTCTAATTACAAATAGGCCACCACGGTTGGGTGGCCCCCCTCGGGGTGATCTGGAGTGCCCTCCCTCATGGGTGATCTGGAGGACTGATCAAGCCATGAGACTGAGTGGACACAGCCTGGTAGGAGCCCATAGTCAGAATAAGGTTGTTAATTCATTGGAGATAGAGGATATGTCTACTGTTGAAGATTTCAAGCGAGGAAGTGTAAAGTAAAATCTAAGGGGCCACTGTCTTTGAAGACTTAGGCCAATAGAGTACTTGGCAAAACGCATGATAAACTGTACAACAAGGGTAAAGTAAGAAGAAATAAAAGTAAGCACATAAAGCAGACACAGTTAGTAAAGGGAATTACATCACAATCTGTCTCAACTCCAAATGAAGGAAATGGAGATGTTAGCCATTTTTTTGTACTCCTATAAAAAAGTAAATTTGGATATTTCAACTTATACGAATAAGGACAGTAACCTTCTTTTTCAAAAGAATTTCCCTATCGGTGATACTGTTATGGATAGTCTTAGTTTAAACACAAAGGTGGGAGAGGACCAAGAATATGAAAATGGGAAAATTGATTTCTCTCAGATTTTACAGAATTTGTCTGTTCTAGATGCTGAAGTTAGAAGCTTAAGAGAAACATTAAGGTATGATATTTTAGATTTAGAATCTAATAGAAACATAACTCATAATTCCTTTGCTCCTAGTCAGCAGTTGGCTGGAACACATTCTGATATACCAAATAAGCTTGAAAAAAGTCAGCCTTTAGGTAAGGAGATCTCTAATGTGAATTTGGGTAAAGTAATTTCTCCAGGTGAGTCTAGAAAACCTTCTTTAAGCTCCAGTCTCTATAGTTCCTGGATAATGAGCACAGAGTCTTTAAATTTATCAGATGTTGAGGGGTAATCAAGGTATTTGTTAATATTTTTAAGAGAGCCAGTAAAGTCTATCATATTTTTATTTAAGCAGCTTCTAGAGATTAAAAAGGATACATCCTTTGTGAAAGGGGTATGCCTTGAAAGTAGAATTAGATTGGAGTAAACAGAACAACATTTTTCTGGAAAAACTGATGTCAGGGTAAATGATGAATTAAAAACATTACAAAGTGATGAGGGCCAGAGTGGTTTAAATAATAGTTAAACATTTAACCTTAGGGAATCTCCCAGGGAAACATCTGAAGGTGATCAGAGTGGGTTTAGTATCCACTTGGACTATATTATAATGCCACCACAAGATCTAAGAGACAGTAGTATTTGTAGAAAATTGGCAGCAGACCACCCAATTTTGTGGCACAAGGGTGAGTTACAGGAAATGGATTCTGGTTTTCAGAAACAAAGCTCTGCTCCTATTAGGAGTATGTCCTTTAGTAAACCAGAACTAATTAACGATACTGAGATTTCTGAGCTGGGTGCCTCAAAAAATAAGGGAAATAAAAAAAAGAAAAAGAAAAAGAAAATAACTAATGAAGTAAAACAGTTGAGGGAACTGATATTAAGGGAAAACATTCTGGGAATAATGGAAATGGATCAAGGCCTATTGTTAGTCCAAAAGTGCTAAGCATATGCAAGTGAATAAGAAAAAGCAGGTGAGGAATTGTAGGATAGCTGTGGCAAATAAATCAAATAAACATATAACCCCCAAAAAGAGAAAAAGTCTACAAATAAAGATAGAGGAGAGAGTCCAAATTGAGGAAGGAGATAATAACGAGTTATCAAATAATAATACTGAGGGAACCAAGGAACAAATACCAGGAGTGGTTGAAAATGCTGAACCTGAGGGTATAGGATGCTCATTTAGTAAAACATCAGTAAAAGGCATGAATGAACATTTTAAATTATTTTTGGAGAAAACCCTGGAATCAGACTTTGTTATACCATTATATAAAGTTTCATGCTGACCTAATGAAACTACAGAAAAACTAGCTAACACTGTAATGGGTTTGTTAATATTGTTGTTTGATGGTTGCAATCTTGTAAGAAACTCAATCAGCATTATTAGACCAATAATTGGAACCAAACTGGTTTTGTTGATAACTGACCAATTTTATGTTTTGAATGCAATATGTCAAAAACCTAAACAATTAACTGATATGGATATTGCAGTAGGGGATATAGTTGAGATGAAGGATCTCTTCCCCCAGTTTTAACAAATCTAAAAATTATAGTAAAATTGATGTTACAGTTTCTATTTATGGTATGAACCAATTTCCAAAAGAAATAACATTTAATTTAAAACAAAAATTGATTGATTTTCTTAACATTTGTTTAGATTTACAGGTTGGCAGCTATCAAATGATTAAAGTCTCTAGACTAGATAAGGATGTCCAAATTAAATTCTTTGTGAATCAAGAATGTATTTTATTATTTATTTATTTATTTAGCTTTTGTTAACCAGGTAAGTACACTAGAGAAGACAATTGCCTATTTTCAGGTAAGACAATCTTGAAAAAACAAAGTATTTTGGAAAATTTGGAGATCTATTTCTGTGTTGAAAATGAATATGAAATGGTTATTAGCAATCAGAATGGAAAAGAAGTTGGCTCACAAAGGTGAGAGACTCTGGTAGAGATTTCAAATAGATATGAGCCCTTGGCTTCTTTGGAAAATTGACAACGTGTCTGTTTGGAAGGAAGATCACGGGGACCTATCACAAGTATTATGGACCTGAAGCATTTGGGATTGGGAGAATCTCTTAAATCTGATATAGAGGATATCAAAATCATGCCATGGAACTCCACTGGTTTGGAGGAAAAATTGAAGACCCTGATACAGTTAAACATTTAAAACAGTTTAACATTGTTGGAATACAGGAAACATGGGCTTTAGGTGATTTGTTTGAGTGGGTACTCTGTGTACTGTAAGAAAGCAACAAAATAAGTTTGGGAGAGCAGTTGGGGTTTGGCTATTTTATTAAATTAGATATGGATGTTTCATCTGAGGAGTTGTGTCACTAACAGCAACATACTTGCTGTCAAATTGGGAAAATAATAAAGAGTGGTACATAATTAATATTACTCCCATCCATTGGGTAGTACTAACAGAGATAAAGATTGTCTTGTGGTATTGGGTGATCTAATCCAAAGAATACAAATCAATAGCCCACTTAGTGGAACTGTTATAATGGGAGACTTCAACGCAAGACTTGGAGATCTTCAGGGCTGCTCTGACGAAGCAGCAGAAGCTATTATTGCTAATCCAGATACTAAATTACAGCTAAAAAGGAACTCTAAAGACAAAAAGGTTAATAAGAATGGTAAAGATCTACAGAAATCTCTCACTCCATGGTAATTTTGTTTTTATGAAAGGACAGCGATCGGAGCATGGTGGTGGGGGGAGGGACCACTAAACTACGAGGGAGTTTTTTTCTTATCACCTGACAAGGATAAGACATTGGGGGAAGGACCACTAGACTATCAGGGACACTTAGACTAGCTGAGAATTGTGTTTTCTTGAGCTGGATGTCATCTTGCAATTTTAGCTGGGATACAGTAACTCGCTAAACTCATTTTGCTAAAGTGCTAAATATAGGAGGCTCCTGCCCATTTTGTAGCCAAAGACATCCAGTCAAAGGTGTAATTAGTGACACAGTTTTTCAGCCTCCCCCACCCTCCCAGGCCTCCTTTAAGTACACGTTCATCCGGCCCTCCTTTCAGGAAGCTACTCTCCATTGGCTACTACCATTAGTGTTTTTTTGCTATGAACTCCTAAAATCACGCTTATCCATAAGACAGTGTGACTGCCCACAATACAGGACGCACATTCTCCTTAGGCAACTCACCATTAGAGCTAATTTAGCAATTAAAATCTTAAAGGGACACACTTCTATTTTTAAGACTGTGTACCTACTCAGATTCTTAAGCCCACCAACATAACCCTTGCTGAGATCAATCATCTCAGATGCCCTAGAATCTTCAGCTCCGCTCCATATCTCCTTTGATCCTAAAACACTCCACCAGCTCCTTCTCTCCTTTTGGAGGTGGGTCACCTCTCCCTCCTCCCTCTGTCCTCCATTACATTTATATTCCTCTTGACAAGGAGATCCCTATCAAACACTATAAGATCTACTGCAAGTCGACTTTCTCCTCTATACCCATGCAATCTAAAGAATTATATCTTCCTAGATCTCACCATGCTACTGTGCATTATCAGTAGCGAAGTTGCTAGCAATTTCTATACCCTGGTGGTTACTCTGCCAACTTTACTTGCAGTCTACAAATAATTCCAGGAGGGCTTTGCCTCTAGAAGATTGCCTGTCGTCATTGTTCTGAGTCAGGTTACAGCATGGCCAAGCTGGGCAGTGCTATTGTATTATTTATCTTATCCTTTTCTTTGCTCGATAGAATTATTGTCCAGCGCCTAGCCCCCCCTGCCTCAAGAATCCTCATCTCTCTATACTAGCCAAACCAATGTCAACAATTCACCTCCATTTCAACTCACTCACCTCATGTGAAAACAGGATGCCTACCACCTTGGGGTATGTACCCAAACCTCCCTGCACTTGTTTTGTAGGATTTGCATAAATACCACAGGCCTGCACTTCTTAACGTTAACTACGGCTGTACACTTGTCTCTACTCCTTCTTCTAGCAGGTGATGTAGAAGTTAATCCTGGCCCACAGGGTCCTTTATCTGCTTCTGCCCCTTACACGTTGAGGGAAAAAGGTATCAAAATCACTCACTTGAAACACTCAAAGCGTCCGGCCTAAAATTGCTGAGATTTAGGCATGGGCAACTAATCTCAACCTGGACATCCTTGGCATAACAGAAACTCAGTTGAAGCCCGGTATACAACAACATGAAATTGATCTCCCCAGCTACTCCTGCCACAGGCATGACCATTTAGGTAGAAAGGGGGGTTGTCTTAATCTATGTTAAGTCTAAATGTCATGTCACTTTGTTCTCTTCTCCCTCTGGCATACCTCCCAATGCAGAATCTTTATCTCACTAACTTTAGGCATTGTTAAGAAACTACTTATTGGATATATTTACCTACCCCCATGGGACACCACCAATAAACTGCCTTCTCTTATGTCGGCACTGTCAGCTCTCCCCCCATGACACAGTAATCTGTGCAGATCTCAACGTTCATTGGCTGTATCCCAACAAAAACAAGGCCAATACATTAGTCTCTGACACAAAGTTCACCCAACTTATCTCTTTGCCCACAAGACATAACTCCAAAACAGGTACTGCAATGCTGTTTGATTAGGTAGTATTGAATTGCCCTCATAGGATCAAAACGGTCAGTGTTTTACCAGATTGTATTAGTGACCGCTCTCCTACCTATTGCCTGTGGCATAATAATTTTGATGCCCTGCCACCCAAAATACATGAATCCAGGAAAATGCCTCAGTTTAATGTAGACCATTTCTCAATGTCAATTAGAAATGCTGATTGGACACCCTTTACTCGCCTCCCCTCCATAGACCAGGCACTCGATTACTTTATTCTTACCTTTAAAAACATTATCAACAGACATGCTCTACTTACTAGACGTAGATCTAAGGGTATTAAGGTACCCTAGCTCTCTACTGATATCAGAACCCTTATGAAGAGTCATGATGCAGCCTGGAAGACCTATAAACACAGTCTCCTTCACTCGGATTGGTTATATTATTGACAGCTGAGAAATCTGTATAAAAATAGGATACAGGGCGCTAAACGGACCCATCTCCACTCACTTCAGACTGAGAATCTCAGCAAGCCCAAGGAATTCTGGAAACATATCAATTCTTCGATCAAAGATTAATCAACCCAATGTCCAAGGTCCGTATGGTCCAGTGGCCACCTCCTTCAAGATCCTCCATCCATTGCAGAAGGAATTAATCAGTTCCTCACTGACCTAGATAGGTAAATAGCTCACTTACCGCCAGTCTTGGATTTCTCTATCCCTACTCTGTATCACGCCGCTCTTGGTCCCCGTTCCCCTTTCCACCCAAAACTAGTCACTAGAAGATAAGTCCTCAGGCTATCATCAAATCTCAAGTCAGAGTGCTTCTCTGGCCATGATTCATTAGAACCCAGGTTTCTCAAGCTAGGGGCAGCAGCACTCGCTGCACCTGCTTGTGATCTTCTAAATAGATCCATCCTTTCTGGTGAGGTGCCAAGTCTTTGGAAAGTGGCTGTGGTGGTCCCCCTCCACAAGGCCTGCACTTCTTAAAGTTAACTACGGCTGTACACTTGTCTCTACTCCTTCTTCTAGCAGGTGATGTAGAAGTTAATCCTGGCCCACAGGGTCCTTTATCTGCTTCTGCCCCTTACACGTTGAAGGAAAAAGGTATCAAAATCACTCACTTGAAACACTCAAAGCGTCCGGCCTAAAATTGCTGAGATTTAGGCAGCATGGGCAACTAATCTCAACCTGGACATCCTTGGCATAACAGAAACTCAGTTGAAGCCCGGTATACAACAACATGAAATTGATCTCCCCGGCTACTCCTGCCACAGGCATGACCATTTAGGTAGAAAGGGGGGTTGTCTTAATCTATGTTAAGTCTAAATGTCATGTCACTTTGTTCTCTTCTCCCTCTGGCATACCTCCCAATGCAGAATCTTTATCTCACTAACTTTAGGCATTGTTAAGAAACTACTTATTGGATATATTTACCTACCCCCACGGGACACCACCAATAAACTGCCTTCTCTTATGTCGGCACTGTCAGCTCTCCCCCCATGACACAGTAATCTGTGCAGATCTCAACGTTCATTGGCTGTATCCCAACAAAAACAAGGCCCATACATTAGTCTCTGACACAAAGTTCACCCAACTTATCTCTTTGCCCACAAGACATAACTCCAAAACAGGTACTGCAATGCTGTTTGATTAGGTATGTGAATTGCCCTCATAGGATCAAAGCGGTCAGTGTTTTACCAGATTGTATTAGTGACCGCTCTCCTACCTATTGCCTGTGGCGTAATAATTTTGATGCCTGCCACCCAAAATACATGAATCCAGGAAAATGTCTCAGTTTAATGTAAACCATTTCTCAATGTCAATTAGAAATGCTGATTAAACACCCCTTATTCGCCTCCCCTCCATAGACCAGTCACTCGATTACTTTATTCTTACCTTTAAAAACATTATCAACAGACATGCTCTACTTACTAGACGTAGATCTAAGGGTATTAAGGTACCCTAGCTCTCTACTGATATCAGAACCCTTATGAAGAGTCATGATGCAGCCTGGAAGACCTATAAACACAGTCTCCTTCACTCAGATTGGCTATATTATTGACAGCTGAGAAATCTGTATAAAAATAGGATACAGGGTGCTAAACGGACCCATCTCCACTCACTTCAGACTGAGAATCTCAGCAAGCCCAAGGAATTCTGGAAACATATAAATTCTTCGATCAAAGATTAATCAGTTTCTCACTGACCTTAGCGTGCTATAACTGGTTAAACAACTAAATAAAAAGAGTGGAAGCTGTGGGATTCAAACCCAGGTCTGGTTTGCTGGATATCACCAGATTTCAAGCTCAGAGCCTTAAACCACTGCGCTATACTACACCCTATGGCTTGTATTCAAACTTACCAAGCTCTTTAATCCCCCTTGCCTAAGGGGAATCATTTACAAAAAAGCACCCATGAGCCCACTTAGATCAACTTCCTTACAGTTATTAGCAATCCAGAAGATGCCCCATCTATCAGGTAAGTGCTCATTCACCTTCTCAGCTACCACTGCTTGGAATTCCCTTCCCCCTAATTTACTCTTCTGCCCCACCCTATCTTCCTTCAAAAAAGAGGTTACCACCTTTCTACTAACCCCCCCACAACTGCTTTAACTAACACTTACAGCGTCATTAATGCCCAGTCTATGTTACTCCTAGAGATGTATCTTGTAATCCACCAGTTCTCGTGTCCCTGCTATGTATATATTGCATAATATTAATATCCTGTTGAACTACATTATGTTTAATGGCTGATCTGTTTTAAGTTGCATATCAGACTTTCCACTGTAATAATTTGAAACATTATTAAATCTCTCTGTATCCTGTATATTATTATTTTATTTATCAATTGTACTGTGTTCACCATTGTCACCCAGGTTGTCACTGAAAAAGCGACTGCATGGTCTTATTGGACTTACCCGGTTATCAAAATTCTAATAAAATAAATAAGTAATATTTTATAATGGGGCAGCAATCAGACATCAGGGAAGGGGGAGGGACCAATGGACTAACAGGGCATACATTTTTTTTATAAGAGGATGGTGATTGGTGATAGGGGAGGGACAACTGGACTACCAGGAAAATGGTGTGAGTCATGCGAGGGCCACCTTGGACTATCTCTGATGACCACTAGGGTTGCATGGAGTTAAGAAGAGGTTTTCCTTGGTGATATTTTCTCCATGCAAGGGAATCCCACAAAAATACTGGCCAAATACTGGAATTGACGGTTCCTGCTGGGTTCTCTGTGATTCACTGCCCGAGAAAGGATCGTAGGGGTGGGATGGGGGGGTGGCAATTTGTTTCAAGTTGGATTTGAACTTCATGGTACTTCCAGTGGGAACAACAAGATCCTTTGAATGTGTTGCCATTCAAGGAGTTGCAGGTGCAGGCTGCAGGATCCTTCTCATTTACTGTCCCCTGGTACATGAGAGGGAATTTCAACCGGAAGTCACAGACTTCATCATCAGACTAGTGTTGGAGTCTCCAAGATGGATAATTTTGGGCATCTTTAACACTTGGGTTGATGATGAACTCTCACCGTTTGGAGAAGACTTCCTCCAGTTGATGCTATCATTGGGTCTGACACAGGTGGTTACCTCTACAACTCATTTACATGGCCACTCTCTGGATCTTGTCTTCTCACTGGGACTGGAGGTCTCTGAACTCATAGTGGGTAATGGGTATCAGCTTACTTTGGTGACTCATTATAGGCAGTATCAAACATCAATCTCTTATGAGAAGGCAGAGTCCCTGTGCAGGGAGATTGCTGCAGCGATTAACAGACCAGCTCAACTCTTCTGGACTGTCGACAGGATATGTAATCAGATCTGTCTTCAGTCCATTAGAGCTTTTCACAGTCTAAGTGTGATGAGTTTGCTTTGTATTTTGCTGATAAGATTTCCTCTATCAGATCTGGGATCCATTCGGCACCCTCCATGGGGCTTGCAATGACAAGCCAGTGATTGTCATGGGCATTTAGTTTGTCTGGACTGACTTTGACCAGTCGGCAGTCAAGGATGTTCTCAGGGTCATCCAGGAGTTGAGGCTTACCTACTGTAATTTGGACATGAATTCAATGCACCTTCTTGTAGGGTTCGTCAATTCCATTGACCCGGTCCTCACTAGGATAGTCCTGTGTTCTTTAGTGAGGGGGGTCTTTCCTGAGCCCCTTAAGGGGGCACTGGTGGGACCCCTCTAGAAAAAAACACTGCTATACCCAGACTGCCTGGCAAGTTACAGACCTGTCTCTAACCTACCCTTTTGGGAAGGTCATTGAAATGTGATGGCCACACAACCGGATGCCTGCTTGCCAACTCATGACATCTACGATCATCTCCAGCCGGGTTTTAGGAAAAGGCACAGTACTGAGACTGCCTTGGTTTTGATGCTTAATAATCTTCTGGTGGTGAGGGGTAGAGGGAAAATGTTCCATTCTTGTTCTACTTGACCTCTTGGCTACTTTTGACACCATGGACCATGGGTTGCTTTTGGCTCACCTGTGGGTTCATTGTGGACTTTCTGGTGTGGTCCTCAACTGGTTCCATTCTTTCCTCACTGGTATGATGCAGAGGGTGGCCTTAGGGCCTTTTTCCTCTAGACCGCTGCCCCTGCCATGTGGGGTCTGCAGGGCTCCATTTTGTCTCCCATGTTGTTTGCGGTGTACATGTTTCCACTAGGTAACATTGTAAGATAGCACAGGCTGAGTTAACATTGCAATGCCAGTGATACTCAGCTGTACTTGTCTTTTGCACCTGAACAACAGGATATGGTCTCAGTTTTCAATCAATGCCTTGCTGAAATCCAAGACTGGATGAGCGCCAACTGGTTGAGGTTAAATCAGGATAAAACTGAGGTACCAGGGGTGGAACCTGGTCCCCCATGAGTTGATGTACAAACTGGTGAAGTCACCAGATGTAGGCTTGGAAACTCCCAGCTTCTCACCTCTTCCAAGGTGAAAAATCTTGGCGTTTTACTGGATAGTGGCTTGACTTTTGAGTTTCAGGTGTCAGCTGCAGTCCAGAGTGCTTTTTACCATCTTAGAAACATCACCAGGATTAAACACCTAATTCCCTTGGATGATTTCATCACTAGTCCATGCCTTTGTGACATCGTGGCTTGATTACTGCAATGTCTTTTACCTAGGGCTATTAGGGGATGATCTTCACCGCATACAGCTAGTGCAGAATGCGGCAGCCAGGTTGTTGATTGACCTTTTGAGGTCATGCCATATTATGCTTCTGCTAAACTCTCTGGACTGGCTCCCTGTTAGATGGTGGATCACCTTCAAGGTCAGTTTGCAGACCTATGATGCCTTACTGTACATGGTCTGGGGCCCGGTTAACTACAAGACCTCCTGCAGCCCTAAAGGCCCAAACAATCCGTTCAGGTCAGCTGAAAAGGACCACCTAGTGATTCCCAGGGCTCATTTGAAATCATCTGGTGCCCGGGTCTTTTTGGCCGTGGTACCCACTCAGTGGAATTCACTGCTTCTACTGCTCAGAGAGGCCACCTCGGTTAGTGCCTTCAAGAGGGATCTAAAGACTGTTTTATATAACAAAGTCTTTCCTTCCTTTTAATTAATTTTAACTGATTTTAACTTACTGTGATAGGTGATGTTTTTGTATATACTAATTTCTGTCTATATCGTCCAACCTTTTGTGAAGGGCCCAGAGTAGCAATGAGTTAGAGCACTCTAACAAATTAATAGACTAAATTAAAGGGCCCTTGTGTGGAGAAAATGCTTTGTAAATGGGACTGCACTGATATGCAGGTCCCTTCCCCCACATTTGCATTGCAGCCCCCTCAAAACTTTGCCCTGGTGCAAACCCACTTTGTGAGTGCAAACTGGTCAGTTGAGAATATCACTTTGCTGCAAAACCCAGTTTGCACTGCGCAGACTGGGTCAGTGCAAGGAGGGCAATTTTTTTTAAATTGGTCCCATGTTGTCTTTTTTATGCCTCTTGTTACTTCCATAGAGAACTTCAGCACAACCTTAAGAGAATGATTACTACCTGACACATGAAACATCTAGACTTTCTATTTCCCATTTCTTTCTTTCTTTCTTTCTTTCTTTCTTTCTTTCTTTCTTTCTTTCTTTCTTTCTTTCTTTCTTTCTTTCTTTCTTTCTCTGTTCTTGTTCACACTGAGAGTTGCTACTGAGGGGGCACTACTTGCTGGTGAGAAGTAGCATTGGTGATTGGCTTCCATATGATGTTATGTCCAACACCACAAAGGGATTCCTCAACAGTCTTCCATTAAGTTCACCTGTCAATACACAAGTTCAAGAGTCATATCAGTAGATCCTTGCACAGTCTTTTTACTTGGTGATTTGGCAATTGTCCACATGCACTCTGTAACAGCGATGTGTTGACTGTGGCTGCATCTTCCTTCAAGCAGGTGATCCTCCCCACCAAAACCCCTAGGTTTTAATTCCATGCTTCTGTCAATTTGTTTGTCTGATGTTCACCAGCTATACTGTAGTTGCCTGATGCATGTTTCACACTTCAGGAGGGCAGAGTGGTGGAGTGTGTCCTACTATTACTGGTGGTAAATCATCCCTATGCTGTGCTGGAAGCTGAACTCTGTGTAAGGTTCCTGTGTAGTAGGTGGTGCTGAAGCACATTATCAGTTGCTCCATCACCCCTGGAGTAGTAGCCCGGAGAAACTCATGTCTGCGGCTGCTGCAGCATGGGCCAAAATCTGCAAGGGCTTGTCAGAACTGCTTTTGGCCTGCTGTTTCATCAAGGCTCTGCATTAAGTTGCCTTCACAGCATCTTCAGAAGGGTCATGGCTGTCCTGAGACTCAAGTGTTGGGTTCTCTATGGTGAGAGAAGTAGATAAAGCACCCTTACAGTTGGTGCTGTGATTTACACACCTCCAACAAATGTTGGTGTTCCATGTGACTTGCTTGGTGTACATAAATCTATCGTATCATAGTCTCTGGCCACCCCTGGTAGTGGTTGTGAACTCCATGATGTAAATTAAACTAACTTACTTGTTGAAAAGAAATACAAAATCACACATAACCCCTTTAATGCAAAGCATCAGGGGCTGTATATGATTTTGTATTTCTTTGACAGTTGGCTTCCCAGCCAATGCCCTTTGGGGTAAACATTGCCCCAGTGCTTGTGCACTGAGGTTCTTTATCTCTTAACCTGTTTGTTGGTGCCTCACAGTTTGCCATCTACCTCGGTTAAGCAACATGTTAAAGTAGCTGGTAATCACCGGCCCAGTGGTGCTGAGGGTTGAGGCGCTGGATGCCAGACCTCACGTCACGCCAGCGACCTGGGTTCGGGAACGAGCCTGAGTCATTGGGGGTCGGCAGAGGAGGGAGAGGATTGAGCATCCGAGGGACAGCTCTCCTCTCCCAGGAAGGAGGGGGGCATTCACCCGGTGCTTGGCTGGCCTCTGGCAGAGGCCAAAGGAACAGCAAGTGCAGGAGCATGTACAGGAGAGGGCTGGGAGTGGTGGTCATTGGCGTAATGCCTTGATGTCAGGATGCTGGCCACTTCCTCAGGAAAAGGGGAAAAAACACCACCAGAGCACATGAGTAGACAGAGCACCTAACAGTGACCCTAATGGTAACTGCCTGCCTGACCACTGGGGGACCCGATGACACATAGAAGTATCAGAACATTCAGGTCCCGTCCTGTACCCACCTGGGGGGTATAGCCACGGCTCCATGGAGGAACTAATGGGGAACCAGGTAAGGCAAGTTGCGGGGTGGTGGATGGTGTCTCCCAAAGAAGTGTAGCTCCAGGGTGAGAAGGCAGATAAAAGTAGAAAGTAAAAAAATAAAATAATAAAGTAGCTGGCAATATGCTGCTAATACATTTGTATTTCAAATGATGGAATAAAAGGGATTTTTACTTTGCCCCAGCATTCATTGTTAGCTGTTCAATCTCATTGTTCATGTATGCTGTAAAGGGACCATTGGGTTATCATAACTGATGACCTCAAAGTGGCAGGGCAGTGTGTAGGGCTAATGGGATGCTGGGGTGCATAGAGCTGGGTGCCTCCAGTGTGAAGAGGGAGGTGTTATTGCCACTGTATCACTCACTGGTGAGGCCTTACCTAGAGTACTGTGTCCAGTTTTGGAGGCCACACCTCAAAAAGAACACAGACGGGGAAGACAGTCCAGAGGAGGGTAACCAAAGTGGTGCCGGGGTTGCCAAGAAGCCCTACAAGGAGATACTGAAGGATCTCAACATGCACACCTTGGAAAAAAGGAGAGCAAAAGGGGAACATGATAGAGACCTACAAGTGTCACACAGGGCTGAACAGGGTGCAGGAGGGATTGCCTTTTAAATGACAAAGAGCACCAGGACTAGGGGCATGCAATGAAGCTGGGGGGTATTTTAAGATGGATGTGAGGAAGTATTACTTCACTCTAAAGTTGATAGACTCCTGGAACAGGCAACAGGCAGCAGTGGTGGAGGTGAAATCAGTGGAAGGCTTCCAGCACAAGTGCGACAGACAAAAGAGAATAGGCCCTATGCATGAACAGGGGAATTATGCACGGAGGCATGTAACCTGCCTATGTAGCTCCATGGACCTGGACAGGTGCAGGTGCATAGTATTCACAATTGCATGCACCATGGGGTACCTGTCCACTGCCCTGACCCCAATGCACTTGGACTTCACAGGGTGGCAAGGGGAGGCATAGCAGACCCTGGTGGGCATCCAATCAGATGCCTGTCCTGGGTCCTATAATGGATCACTTTCGAGGGAAGGCATGGGTCCAGGTGCGTGAATACCTAATGCAGGAACCCGGACCTGTGTGGCCATGTCCCATCCTCGATGTAGCAGAAAAACCCTCTCAAAACATGAATACCCTGACCCCACATGTGAAATACATCCCCCAACACATAATAGCCCCAACCCCCTGTGAGCAGTACATCCACCCAACACATGACAGCCCCAAACCCCTGTGAGCTTTACATCCTCCCCAACACATGTATGCCCCATCCCCGTATCAGGTCATGGTTCCCAACATGTACAAAATACATAATATATGACTCCCCCACCACATGCAGCAGAGCCCTGGTCCAGACAACCCGATCCCCGACCCGGTACCCCTGTATTAACAATGGTGGCCAGTGGACCCACCCGCAGTGCCAAGCAACCCCCCAAAACCCCATACCTGTCAATTGGTACCTCAGAGTCGGATGGCCAGTTGCACAACCCTCTTCACACATCCTTGGCCGCTGGCAATCCAACTAATGCAAGTCACAAGTGGGGTACCTCAGGGATCAGTCCTGGGGCCAGTCCTCTTCAATATCTTCATCAGTGACATTGCAAATGGACTGGAGGGTAAGGTTTGTCTGTTTGCAGATGACACCAAGATCTGCAACAGAGTAGGTGATCCAGATGGAGTGGGTAGAATGAGAAGAGATCTGGAGAAACTGGCAAAATGGTCAGAAAAGGGGCAGCTTGGGTTTAACGCAAAGAATTGCAAGATCATGCACATAAGGAAGAGAAACCCTGAAGCCACCTGTAGGCTGGGAGGGGAGTTGCTGGCAGTCACAAGAGAAGACAGAGACTTGGGCATCATCATCACAAATGACCTGAAATCATCCAAGCTGACCACTAAAGCAGTAGGTAATGCTAGGGGAATGTTGGGTGTATTAGTAGGGGTATCACAAGTCGGAAGAGGGAGGTAATAATCCCCTCTTTACAAGACACTGGTTAGGCCCCATCTGGAGTACTACATGCAGTACGGGAGGCCACACCTTCACAAGGACATTAACCAAATTGAGGCAGTCCAGCGAAGGGCAACCAAAATGGTGCAGGGACTACATCAGAAAACATATGAAGACAGATTAATGGAGCTCAATATGTATAACACCTTAAGGGCATTAATAAGGTGAAAGAGCCTAACATGTTTCAATATAAGAAAAATAGCAGAACAAGAGAACACAGCATGAGATTAGAGGGAGACCAATTAAGGGGTAATGTGAGGACGTTCTTTTTCACAGAAAGGGTGGTGTATGCATGGAACGGCCTGTCTCAGGAAGTGGTGGATATGAACAAGTGCAGGGCTTCAAATAGGCTTGGGATAGGCAAAAGGGGAGCAATCCAGATGAGTAGGAATAGATTGGCCATTGACAGAGCAAAGGCTGATGGCACATTCATAAGGTAGAAAAATAAATGGGCAGACTGGATGGGCCTTGTGGTCCTTATCTGCCATCAGCTTCTATGTTTCTATGTTTCTACTATGTCAAATGCCTTGCTAAAGTCTAGGTAGGCCATATCCACTGCCCCTCACTGGTCTATTACATTGGTTACCCAGTCAAAGAAATTGATTAGATTCATCTGATATGACCTTCCTGCTGTGACTCCATGCTGCCTTGGGTCATGTGGTCCGCTGATCTCTAGGTACTCAGCAACTGTTTCTTTCAGAAGTGATTCCATTATTTTCCCTACCACTGAGGTCAAGCCAACAGGTCTGTAGTTTCCTGCCTCTGCTTTACTCCCACTTTTGTGAAGAGGGATCACATCTTTTTTATTTTATTTTATTTTATTTAAACAGCAGTTTGGAAAACCTTTGAGCCATAGGCTCATTTACAAAGGTACCTTGTCACAGTAAGACAAACCAAAATACACAGTATAGCAGTACAACACATAAGTATAACAGTAAATTAAGACATAGATACAAACAAGCTGGTACAGGTAGGATGGATGCAAACAATACCAGAGTTATGTTGTCCTTAGCAGTAGTAATAAGCTTTGTCATAAGTATTAGTACGGCTTTGACTAGTGGCAGTTACAGCATCGGGTGTTAATAAGGTGGTTCGTAAGGAAGTTTTGAAGCACGATATAGTTGGAGCTTGGAGATGGAGGGGCAGTGTGTTGAACCAGGAGGGGCCTAAAGCTGAAGGCTCTTTGGCCGTGAGAGGTCCTAGCTCTAGGGATAACAAGAGAAGTTTTTCCCAGATGTCAGTATGAACTAGTGGGACAGAGCGGCGTATGGTGGTGGTCAATCCTGGTGGGAATAGCCCAAGGAGGGTCTTTTTTGTAAGGGTACAGGTCAGATATTTGAGGCACTCATCGAGATCAAGTACCAGCGCTTTAGCATACAGTAGACAGGTGTGTGTCATCCTAGGTGCTCCAGTAATTAGCCTGCAGGCCTTATTCAGAGTAGTGCGAATTTTATGGAGTGCGGTCTGATCAGCAGCACCATACATCGGCAGTCCATAATCCACTAGGGACAGGACAGAGGAGGTGACTGCGAGTTGAAGAGCCTCCGTTGGGAGGCAGTGTTTATACCGATGTAAGATGCCCAATCGGATATTAGTGGCAGTGGCTAGGGCAGCGATGTGTCCATGAAAGGAGAGGGAGGGGTCAAAATGGATCCCTAGGTATTTATAGGAGCAAACTTGTTCGAGTGGGAAAGAGGACCCAGAGTGAATGAGGAGTTTGAAGTTGCAGGACTTGTTTTGGGGATGAGTGAAGAACATGGTTTTGGTTTTTTTAAGATTTATCACCAATCTATGTTCCTTGAGCCAGCCCTCGGCATCAGTGAAGGACTTCTGCAGCGAGTCCTGGAGGGCAATAGTGTTACGACTTGAGGCAAAGATAACTGCATCATCAGCGTACAATAGAATGTTCCCCGAGCAAGAGAGTGGAAAGGTGTTAAGGTAAAGGGAGAATAGTAAGGGGCCCAGAATGGAGCCCTGGGGAACCCCAGAAAAGATGGGACAGATGTCTGAGTAGGTCCCATTCATTTTTACATGCTGTGAGCAGTCAGACAGATAACTGGTGCACCAGGAGATAGGCCCAGCAGCAAAACCAGAGAGACTAAGGGCATCAAGAAGGAGGGGGTTGGAGACAGTGTCGAAAGCTTCGAGAGGTCAATGAAGACAGCACCAGCCGGAGAACCAGTGTCTAAGGAGGTGGAGAAAGTTGGAGAACTCTAGGAGGGCTGTGTTGGTACGTGGCCCGCTCAGAAGCCATGCTGCTCAGGACAAAGGACATTGTAGGTGGAGAGGTAGTCAGAGATTTGAGAGGCCACCACTTTTTCCAAGGCCTTGGGGAGAGGAGAGAGAATGGAGATCGGTCGATAGTTTCCAGCCACAGTCCTATCACCACCTTTTAAGATAGGGGTGACAGTGGCGACTTTCCAGGCAGTTGGAACCTTCTCCAGGCAAAGAGAGTGCTTGATGAGGCATGTGATTGGGGTAAGGACTGTGTCTAAGACCAGCCGTAGGATACACGGATCCAGGATGTCACTGCCTGTACTATTACTCTTGAGGGCAGTGACAAGGTGCGGCCTAAGTTCTTGGGCAGAAACACGGCAGAGGAGAAAATAAGGGCGAGAAAGATTTACGGCAGGTGCTGGGGGAGGAGGGTCAAAAAAATTTGTAGGGAGGATAGGGCTAAGGTCAGTGAATGAGGTGTTGAGGTGGTTGGCTATGAGGGCTGGGTCTGAGGAGATCACACCATTAATGTTGATCTGGGTGGGTGGGGAGTGTGCACTCCCATTTAACTGTTTAATGTTATCCCAGAAGGTTCTGGGATTCCCCATGAGGCAGTGAGTGAGGACGATAGTGCTCAGACTTGGCCTTTCTGATGGCCCGAGTGCACTTGTTTCAAGTGACAGCATATAACCGCCTGTCATTGGGCAGCCAGTCTCAATGGCACGGTGCCATAGGTTGTCCTATGTTTGAGCTGGTGGATCAAAGCTGGGGTAACCAGGGGCATTCTTCCTTTTAGAACGACGGTCAACACTGGGGCAAAGATATCACAGGCATTATTAAAAGTTTGGGTAAAGAAGGAGAGAGCTGTGTCGATGTCAG
This sequence comes from Neoceratodus forsteri, assembly GCA_016271365.2. Lineage (NCBI taxonomy): Eukaryota > Metazoa > Chordata > Ceratodontiformes > Ceratodontidae > Neoceratodus > Neoceratodus forsteri. The sequence goes on from CM028129.1 coordinate 9,672,466, forward strand.
GAGTTGCCTGTATAGGAGACCAGTCAATTTGGGACAGAAGTTCCTTAAGTTTTATCAGTCAACCAGGAATTAGACGCCGCCGGCATGTGGACTGTGCTATGGGTTTGGGGACTGAGGATGACAAGTGGAATAGAATGGGGGAGTGATCGCTGAGAGAGTCTGGGAGGACTTGTACATTGGGGATCCGATTAGGGCGGTTGGTGAGTACCACATCAAGCAGGGTACTGGAGCCTCTCTTGGGGTTAGTCCTGGTAGGGTGGGTAACTAGTTGCGTTAGGTCTATTGCAGAAAAGGAGTCTCGGGTAGAGGAGGAGGAGGGCTGAGCCAGTTGACATTTAAGTCACCCACCAGAATTTGATCAGCGGAAGGAGGTAGAGAGGTAAGGTATTCTGTAAGAGAGGCAATGGCCTGCATTTGGTCCCTGGGGGGCACGTATGCAGTAGTCAGATAAAGGGGTCCCTTTAAAGGGTCAGGGGTTAGTTTCAGCGTAAGCGCCTGGGCCCTGGAGTCAAGGATGGGCGCGGGCAGGGCTAGTCCGGGGAGAGATTCCTTGACATAAATAGCGCAGCCGCCGCTCCGTCTCCCAACACGGTCGGACCGGAAAAGGGTGAAACCATCTGCCCTCCTCCAGCCCTCTGGTACCACAACATCCTCCCATGATTTGTTAAAAAGGGTAGTTAGTTGTGTTACTAGTTCTCCCCTTAGTTCTTTTAGAACTCTGGAACGAATCCTATCAGGCCCCATTACTTTGTCCACTTTGCGTTTTGGGAGTTCCTTCATGACCCTTTCTTCTGTGAATGGACTGGTATCAACCTGCCTGTCCAAATGTGCTTTTATTGTTTAGTTTAGGTGCCTCACCCTCTTCTTTTGTGACTACTGAGCAGATGTATTCATTCAGTATCTCTGCCTTTTCACAATCACCCCCTGCCCCCCCCATCCCCATTAAGCCTCACTATCCCTCCCTTGGTCTTTCTTTGCTCCCTGATGTTCATATAAAAGGTTTTATCCCCCTTCCTAACTGAGTTGGCTATCTTTTCTTTAGAGTGGGGTCTTTGCTATTCTGACTGCTGTCCCTGCTTTCTTCTGCTTTAACTGATGCAGTTCTCTGTCCTGCTCCTTCTGGGTTTCCTTGTACTTCCTGAATGCTATATTTTTCTCCCTAACCTTCATACCACTCATTTGAGAACCATAGATGTTTTACATTGTTTTGTTTATTTTGCTTCACACAAAGGCTTGTTGTCTCTGTGATGGAAGTTTTGATTATTCCCCATTGTTATTCCACCCCTCCTTCCTGCCCATTTGCTAGTGTATTCCTTAGGCACTCACTCATTAAATCAGCCCTCCTAAAGTTCAGGACCTTTGCCTTTGTATGGCTTGACTCTATTGCTGTGTTTATTGTGAACCATACTGTTCAGTGGTCACTACTTCCCAGATAGCTACCCACTTCTAAATCTGAGATCCTCTCTCAGTCACCATTTGAGAGTACCAGGTCTAAGATTGCTCCTTCCTGAGTGGGTTCCAATACTAGCTGTCTAAGCTGTCTGTTTATTCCCCTAAGTACTTAAAAGTCTTTGTTATATCTCTCCTCTCCCTTCTTTCTACCAGTGAATAGATATTAAGGTCCTTAAGTCTTTCCTCGTAGGACTTCTGGTTCAGTATATACCACCTTCGTTGCATTCTCTAGACTGCCTCTATTTTGTCAATGTCTTTCCGGAGATGTGTCTGCAGAACTGGCCACAGCACTCCAGCTGATGTCTCATCAGTGATCTGTACAGTGGCATCACCACCTCTTCCCTCCTGCTTGTTATGACTCTCCCTCTTCACCCCAACATTCTGTTTGCTCACCCCACCACCTTTTCACATTGTTTGGTCACCTTCAGGTCATCAGCTATGATAACCCCCAGGTCTCTCCCCCGACTTGCGGTGGCAAGAATTTCCCCACCCATCCTGTCTTCCTCCCTTGGATCCATGTGACCCAGGTGCATGATCTTGCACTTTATGGCATTGAAACTCAACTGCCTGCTGGCCTGGTGATGCTGAGGGCTGAGGTGCTGGACACCACACCTCACACCATGCTGGTGACCTGGGTTCAGGAATGGACTCGGAACACCGGGGGTCATCAGGAGAAGGAAAGGATTGACAATCTGGAGGACTGCTCTCCTCTCTTGGGGAGGGTTGCGGAACATGCCTCGCTCTGTAGTGGCCCCGGTGGAGACGGGGACCACTGAAGAACAGCACTGCACAGGGGCTAAGAAAACCATGGAAATGGCATCTCAACCAACTGGATGATGGCCGTCTGGACCCTCAGCACCACAGAGCCTCTGGACAGCAGGGACTGACTTTGGCAGCACCCAAGGCCAAGAAAGTTAAGCCGTGAGGCATATTCTCTCTGAAGGAGAAGACTCATCTGATGAAGAGATATGTCGGGCTACCCTGTAGAGTGGCTGCAGTGTGAGGCAGGAGTTGGTGACGGGGATTCTCGGGGGAGGTGACAGTGTTCCTGGTGGCCCAAAGGAGAAGCCAGTCAAGACAATGAGACAGATAAAGAAACAATGCAAAAAAAAAAAAAAGAAGCCAGACCACTCCTCTAATAGGCTTAGGTCCTTTCTAATTTTTTCCACCCCCTGTGGTGTGTCCATTCTGTTGCAGATCTTGGTGTCATCTGTTAAGAACCACACCTTTCCCTCCAGATGCTCTGCAATGCTGTTAATAAAGACATTCAGTAGGACTGGCCCCAGCACCAACTCTGTGGCTCCCTGCTAGGCACCTCCCTCTCCTCAGATTTCATGCCATTCTACCACCCTCTAAGTCCTGTCCCTTAGCCAGTTCCCAACACACTTTATTACTGTAGGACCCACTCCCAAGCTCCCCAATTTATTTAGCAATCTCCTGTGGGACGGTATCAAAGGTCTTGCTGAGATCCAGGTAGGACACATCCACCACCCTCCTCTGATCTACCACCCTAGTTACCCAGTCAAAGAAATCTATAAGATTCATCTGGCAGGACCTACCCACTGAAAATCCATGATGCCTTGGATCCTGTGCCCTGCTATCCTCCAGAAATGTCACAATCCTCTCCTTAAGTAAGAACTCCATTAGTTTCCCCACTACTGAGGTCAGGCTTACAGGCCTGTAATTGCCTGCCTCCTCTCTGCTTCCACTCTTGAGGAGATGGACCACATCTTCCCTCCTCCAGTCCTCAGGTACCTCCCTAACTCTAGTGATGCATTTAAATGGGTAGCCAGTGGTTTCACCAGCACTTCCCTGAGTTCCTTTAGTAGTCTGGGGTGGATCCCATCTGGCCTCATTTCTTTATCTACTTTTATTTCCCCCCAAGTTCTTCTAGGACTTTTTCTACCATGAATGGCCTGGTGTCTACCTCCCTCCCCTGAATACCCCTCTTAACTAGTCTTGGTCCCTCACCCTCCCCTTCCCTGGTGAATACTAAGCAAAAGTACTTGTTCAGTATCTCAGCCTTTTCTAGGTCATCCTCCACCCTTTCTCCTCCTTACTTCTTCAGCCTAACAGTCCCATTTCTGGTCTTTTTCCTCTCACTAATGTATCTGAAGAAGGTTTTGTCACATTTCTTAATTGCCTGGGCTATACCTTCCTCTGTCTGTGCTTTAGCCCTTCTAATTATTTTCCCAGATTCCCTCTGCTTCTCCAGATATTGTTCTCTGTCCTCATCCTTTGGTGTTTCCTTGTATCTTCTGATGGTTCTTTTCTTTTCCCTTACTTTCTCGGTCACTACCTTTGAGAATCATAATGGCCTTTTCTTTCTTTTACTCTTGCTATGCATTTTGACACAATGACCTATTACTTCTATTATGACTCTCTTGAGTCTAGACCACTGTTTTTCCACATCTCCCCCTGTACCTTCCATTGCTAGGGCTCTTTTGAGATTTCTACCCATCTCCTTAAAATTTACCTTAATGAAATCTAGTACCTTCATGCTTGTATTGCTTGCCTCCTCCACTGTGGTTATCATAAACCATACTGTCCTGTGGTCACTGGTACCAAGCGGACTGCCCACCTCCATATCTGTGATCCTGTCCCCGTTGGTCAGGACCAAATCCAGTATAGCATCCTCGCAGGTTGGTTCTGCTCCAAGTTGTTGATAGGGGAGTCGATCCCAGTCCTTTCACAGAAGAAAGGGTTCTGCAAGAACTCCTAAAACTGAAGGTGGACAAAGCAATGGGTCCTGATAGAATTCACCCCAGAATTCTAAAAGAATTAAGGGAGGAACTAGTGAAACCACTGGCTACTCTTTTTAATAAATCATGGGAGGATGGTGTGGTACCCGAGGACTGGAGGAAGGCGGATGTGATTCCCTTCACAAAAGTGGGACCAAGACAGAGGCAGGAAACTACAGACCTGTCAGTCTGACCTCTGTGGTAGGGAAAGTGATGGAGTCACTTCTGAAGGAAAGAATAGTTGAGTACCTAGAGGTCAGTGGAGCACAGGATCCAAGGCAGCCTGGGTTCACAGCGGGAAGGTCATGTCAGGACAGATCTAATAGATTTATTTGACTGGGTGACCAAAGTAGTAGACCAGGGAGGGCTGTGGACATGGCCTACCTAGACTTTAGCAAGGCATTTGACACAGTCCCACACAAAAGATTATTAGTCAAATTATCCAGCCTGGGAGTGGGTCCCAGGGTGGTAGCCTGGGTAAAACATTGGCTGGACAACAGGACACAGAAGGTAATTGTAAATGGAGTCCACTCTGAAGAAAGGGCGGTTACTAGTGGGGTACCGCAGGGTTCAGTATTGGGTCCAGTCCTTTTTAATGTCTTCGTCAGTGACATTGCAGAGGGACTGGAAGGAAAAGTATGCCTTTTTGCAGATGACACAAAGATCTGCAACAGGGTTGATACACAAGGAGGCGTGGAAAGGATGAAAAGGGACTTGGCAAGGTTGGAGGAATGGTCAGACGTATGGCAGCTAGGATTCAATGCAAAAAGTGCAAAATAATGCACCTGGAAACAAGAACCAGGGGAAGAATACACAGTTGGTGGGAGGTAGTAACAACAACAAAACAGGAAAGGGACCTGGGGGTAATCATATCAGATGACCTTAAGGTTAGCAAGCAATGTGAGAAGGCAGTAGGGAGGGCTGGGGGTATACTGGGATGTATAGGGAGAGGCATCTGCAGCAGAAAACAGGAAGTTGTTATCCCTCTGTACAGACAGTTGGTGAGACCCCATCTGGAATACTGTGTCCAGTTCTGGAGACCCCATCTCCGCAAGGACATAGACAGGATAGAGGCAGTCCAGAGGAGGGCAACTAAAATGGTGCAGGGTCTGCAAGAGAAGCCGTATGAGGAGAGACTAAAGGAGCTTAATATGTACCCTTGAGGAAAGAAGGGAGAGGGGGGACATGATAGAAACTTTTAAGTACCTCAAGGGAATCAACAAAGTCCAAGAGGGTAGCATCTTTCAGAAAAGAGACTTACAAGAACAAGGGGACACAATTTAAAGATAGAAGGAGGGCGGTTCAGGGGCAATGTGAGGAAGTATTATTTCACAGAGAGGGTAGTGGTTGCATGGAACAGCCTTCCTGAGGAAGTTGTGGGGTCTAAAACTGTGGGAGAATTCAAGAATGCATGGGACCGACATAAGGCAATTCTTGTGGGGGGCAGGAAGATATAGGCTGTTGGTTAACTAGGATCTGCGACCTATCCTGTAGGTAGGGAAATGGGCAGACTTCCTAGCGGTCCTTATCTGCCGTCAAAGACTATGTTTCTATGTTTCTATGTTGTCTTAAGTTTTCCCCATTCAGGGCAGTCATGAATTCCCTGCCCCTCATTGTACTTGCAGTCTGAGTGCTCCAATCTACCTCAGGCAGGTTGAATTCACCCAATAGTAGTAGTTTCCTTTTGGCTGCCATTTTGTGGATGGTTTCCACAAGAGCTTCATCTAATTCCTCCCCCTGTGTCAGAGACCTGTAAATCATTCCACTGTGAATGTTTATCCTTTCTCCCACCTCCAGAGTGATCCACAGTACTTCTGCTCCTTCTTGTAACCCTGTCATTGAGGCACAGGTCAGGAAGCATAGGAAAACCAGGAGCAGTTGCAGAAGTCATCAAAATATTTATTTACTCTAGCAGTATCATAAAATAAACATGTTCAGTATAACTATATACAAAGGCAAAATAAAATCAAGTTTTCTTTCAGTCTCTGTGTCCCTTGTCCCCTAATCTTTCTTGCAGTTGCAGCTTAGCTCCTTTGTAAGTCATTTCAACCCATTCATAGCAAGCATCCTGTTTTTGTAAATATCAGGCAGGCAAGAACATAGTGTGCTTGAGCTGAGAGCCCCATTTCCACAGCTTTTGCAAAAGGCTCAAAAACTGAACTCAGGTAACCTCTAGTTTACAATAGCTTTCTGCAATCATCTGAAAATAGAATCATATATATTTCAATAGTAACACTATATATTTTCTAAACAAAAGGAATCCCAATATCAGTTACATTTTCATACAAAGAATTGCATATATTTTTAAGTCAGCAGATATGCAAGAGAGGTAGAACAAACATCAAGGGAAAACTGAGAGACAGTGAGAGCCAAAGGATTGTGAGGTTGTCGGGTTGATCAAATCTGAGGTCTTACATGAAAATATGGTCACACAACCAGATAGAGAAGAGACTGATCCGTGAGAATCAGCCCCAGCACATCGTCCCCCTCCCCATCACCATGGTGTTCCTCAAGGTTCAGTCCTGGGCCTATCCTTTTCTCAGTTTTCCTGAATGAACTGCATAAGTATGCTCCCATTCTGCTATACACATGTATGCAGATGATACTGTGCTCTACAACACTGGCCCATCTGCAGATACAGTGCATGACCAACTGCAGCAGGATTTCAACGCTGTTCAACTTTGGCTCAAATCGAATCAGCTTTTCTTAAATGCAAAAAAAACAATCTCACTAACCTTTGGCTCACAACCTCGGCTCTCCCGACTCACCATCCACCCCCCTTTCCTAACCCTGGATCTTACCGCCTTAGATTCCTGTACCTCATTCCGCTACCTCAGCGTCTAGCTCGACCAACATCTAGACTACTCAATTCACAAAAAATTGCTTCCTAAACTGGGGGCCCTCTATCGTAACAAAGGCTGCCTGCCTATCCCGGTCAGGCGCGAACTTGTGCAAAAAATGATACTTCCAATTTTTGATTATGGGGATGTAGTCTATGGCACTGCCCCACCCTCCACTCTGACCAGCCTGGACACACTCTTTCATTCCTTCTGCCGCTTCATACTGGAATGTCCTAAACTTACACACCACTGTGACCTTTATAGCTCTCTGGCCTTTCCATCACTCTCAGCCCACAGACAAATCTACTGCTCACGTGTTGCTGCTAAATTCTGGTCCCATACCTCCCACCTACCTGAATTCCACCTTAACTTCTCAACCCCATTCCAGCTTACTGCTCCGACACTCAGATAATAGGCGCCCATATCCCTTGCATGTGTACCACTATGGGTCAGGCTGCGCTTAGTTACCGCTTACCTAAACTATGGAATGACCTCCCAACAGCTATCCGCCATATCACTAATTCTAGTCACCTCAACTCCGCCTCCATGAACACTTTCTCACTGTCTGCTCCTGCAGGCTACACATTAGTAGCCTAAAGGCCTTCTGGGCCTCAATACCTTACTTTGTGGACTATGTACGCATTCCTCTTAGAGTCTACAAATCACTAACTAGTTTTGTTAATTTTATTTGTACAATGAAATGTCTTTTCTATGCATTGTCTCCATGCCTGCCTAATTCTTTAAGCTGCATGGCTACCTTTAGCTACCAATGTGTGTAGTCCTTCATATTGTGCCTTCTCAACTATACATAAACCTGTGTGTCTGTTTGCCAGAATGTTCCCCCATTGCTTCCCCCAGGTCGCATCGGGAAATGAGTGGTTAGTCGCGCAGTATGCCTGCCTGGTTAAACTCTTAAATAAATAAATAAAGGAAAAATCCTTGCATTTAAACACTTTCTCTAACAAATGAGACAGGATCCTACTCCACCCTGTCACATACACACCCCTCCATAAGAGGAACCTGTTTCATTAGACAGGTTTCCAAAGCGTTTATTCTCTAATAACATGTGCTGCTTTCAGACATTAAGTACATGTACATCATTTCTCTCTTTTATAACAGTGCAGCAAACAGTAACATTTAAACTCATACATTTGTTTTTCAACCTTCCGAACCCTCAAGTCCTGATCCATATCTTGTCAGAAAGGCAGCATTGCAATTCCCTTTACCAGATTTGTGTATCCCCATGAATTTAAATGGCTGCAGTGCCAGGTACCACATTGTGATTCTGGAATTTTTACCTCTCATCTGGTTAAGCCAACAGAGAGGAATATGATCAGTTGCAAGAAAAAAGTCAGTTCCAGCAAATAAAACTTAAAAGACTCCATGGCCCACTTTGCTGCTTAACATTCCTTCTCGATGATGGAGTACATTTTCTCTGTCATGCAATTTCCTACTTATGTACAGAATAGGATGTTCTTTCCCATCTATATTTTGACTCCCTCCCTCCCTGCACCTAGGCGTACCTCTGATGCATCTGTTTGTAGAAGAAAATGGTTTCTCAAAGTCTGGGCTTCTTAAAACAGGAGCCGAACATAATGCAGCCTTTATGGCTTTAAAAACTTCATCACACTCTGGGGTCCATTTCACATAATTTGGGCACCATTCTTTCTTGAGCTCAGTGAGGGAGACAGTGAGAGCCAAAGGATTATGGGATTGTCATGTTGATTGAGTTTGAGGTCTCACAGGAAAATATGGTTGCACAACCAGATAGAGAAAAGACAGAAAACAAAAGATCCTTGCATTTAAACACTTTCTCTGACAAATAGGACAGGGTCCTATTCCACCCTATCACAAACCCTTGAGCCTCTGTTGCTTTAATCCCATCCTTCACATAAACAGCTAACCCTCTCCTCTTCTCCCTTCCCTATCCTTCCCAAAAAGTGTGTATCCTGGTATGGCTATATCCCAGTCACGGTTCCCTGTGTACCATGTTTCTATAATAGCTACTATGTTCAGGTTTGTGTCTTCCATTAATGCCATTAGGTCTAGGATTTTGTTCCCCAGACTGCGGGTATTTGTGCACATTACATTTTTGCTTGTGCGCCCACCCTCTTTTACCCTTTTATGGTCCTGTGATGTTTTGGGGTTCTGTCTTCTGTCATCCCCACAATTGTATCTAATTTATGTATCAGGTTTGGTAGTGCCCTTGTACTAATTGTATTCTCTGTTATTTCAGATATGTTATGTGGTGGGGGGACTACCTTTATCACCCTGACTACTTTTGCCTTCCCCCTTGGCTAGTTTAAATGCTTGTGGAGGAAGCATTTGAACTTTTCAGTGAGGATACCTTCCTCCCAGATACATGTAGGTTGTCTGGTGAATACAGTCCTTCATCCCTCCAGGTGAGATCACAGTCTCCAATGAAGCCACACCCTTCCTCTCTGCACCATTTCTTCAGCCATATGTTGAATTCCATGGTGCAGACATCTCAACCCTCTCCCTTGCCATGATCAGGTAGAACCTCTCAGAAGGTAACAGAGTGTGCTACTTGCCCAAGACACTGCCCCAGTTCCTTAAATTCCTCCTGCACTTTTCCTACATCAGTCCCCACACCTGCCATGTCATTTGTCCCCATGTGAACAATGATGTCCAGCTCCCCCCTCCTTGCCACCACCCTAGTAACTGTGTTATATTTGTTGATGTATAATTATAGTGTATATGTGTTTTCCTTTGTTATATATTGTTAACTTATAAGAGTAACTGGAAATGACACCTGGATCTCACTGTAAAGGAGCTTCGGCTCAGTGGAGATATCCTTATTCATTTTTTGTATGAATAAAAATGTTTTACTACTACTTACTACTACTACTAGTGATCTCTAGGATCTGCCTGCTCTCCCTCCAAACTGTGCCATAAGGCAGGCACACCACCACTCTAGTGATCTCTAGGATCTGCCTGCCCTCCCTCCAAACTGTGCCAAGAGTCAGGCACACCACCTCCCTTTTCCCACTGCTGCCCACTCCCAGCTCTATTCCTCTAATGATGGAGTCTCTGAACAGGTTTTGCTTCCTCCTCCTGTGTGTTCTCCTTCCCTTTGCCCTTGAGGATCCATCATGGATAGCCTGCTCATCCCCCTTAGTGTCCACTTCTGGAGATGCAGTGCGATCGTTCTGCTCTGCCAAGATGGTATATAAGTTCTGAAGTGGCACTGCCTAGGGGATGTGCCTCCATCCCACCTCCCTTATCCTAACTGAGCCCACTGTAGTCTATCCATCCATCAGTCCTTACTGGCATCCTCTGAGGGAGTGGTGGCAGATGTGGTGGTCTTTGTGTGGGGGGAAGGTTACCTGGATCCTCGCAAACTCTTCTCAGAGTCCTGCAACCTCTGTCCTCAACACAGAGAGGTGCCTGCAGCTAGGGCAGCACCACAGTGCACAGAAGGTCCTCCTGGACACTGCTGCCCTGCAACCACTGCATTGCACAGCATCCATCATTTTCTTTCTTTTTTGTTTATTTAATTCTCAGGATTAATAGCTATGAGATCAATGATCATTTACATAGGTTCCACATGTACAGTGTAACTACAAAGTGCAGACAACAGAAGAACTTATTACAATTAATACATGCATTTACATAGCCTTAGGGTACTGGTAATAGATTAATAGAGATACAGTCATCACTGAACAACATTTAACATTTTTCTTAGCCTATCCTTTCCCTTATTTGTCTGCCCCTCCTTTGTTTCTTCCTTCTTATTCCCTGTTTACTTTACAGCTATGTACTGTCAATAATGTTAGTGATATAATGCATCAAGGTATGTAGATTTACATCAGGGTGTGGTGTGTGGCTGTGCTGTGTACTGAAATATAATGGCTAACAGTACATGTATGTAGTCAGCTGCCACCGTGTGATGTCACAGCTATGGGTATAAAGAAAGTGATGCACTAGGGAGGGTGGGTTTGGGAGATGCAGGTTGGGCCCTCTGGATCACCAGAAACAATCAGCTGCATGAGCCAAAAAAAAAACAGAAACAATCAGCTACACCAGTAAAAAACTCCAAAAACAATCATCTGTGCCAGCAAAAAAATCCCAAGCAGGTACCTTTCTAAAAGAAGCCAAAAAGCAATCTGCTACCAAGTGAAATCAATAATAAACAGCAAAAGAAGCAATAAAATCAGCAATGAGCAGTTTCATCCCTAAAATGAAACCAATTCCTTCCCTTCTAGCCTCTTCTGAGAAGCCAAAAGCAAGTAAGTAAGAAAAAGTAAGTAAAAATGTATTTGTTAAGTGCCTTTCAGGTTATCAAGGTGCTCCACCAATCTGACTCAGCCCCACCTCCAGTTATCAAGTAGCTGATGCCCCAGGACAGACAGGTAGCACCACTCCCCCAAACAACAGGGCTAGACAAACAACAGTTCCTGCACCATAATGTTAATGGAGTAAAACAAAAAAAGATAAGCAGAACAGTAGCCCTAGTGAAGTCAGCAATAATCAGTAAAAGAAATACAATCAGCAATGAGCAGGTGCTGCACTGAAATGAATTTGATTACTACCTCTGGACCACCAGAAGCAATCAGATACAGCAGCAAAAACCTCCAAGCAGGCACCTTTCCAAAAGAAGCCAAAAAGCAACCTCTTACCACCAATCTGACTGAGCCCTAGGGCTGGGCAGACTGTTCCATGGGTGATTCACACCCTTGGATCAAACCCGTAATCCAGGAACCTGGATAAATACAGATTTTGTCACAGAAGTTCGGTTCAGGGTCAGTGGAAAAGCAATTTCTGCCATTTTGTTAACTGTTGCCATGGGGATGCCGTCAGCATGCTCACTCCAAGTACAGGCAGTCAGCGACATCCAGTCAGGTAACAGATGGTCACGTGATGCACTCCTGGTATATAACCATGCTGAGTGCACAACACAGCCCAGATGAGAGAGGAGGATGGTCGGAGGAGCAGGAGTATCTCAGCAGAGAAGTCACCAGAAAAATGTGTCAAACAAAACTAGAAAAAAACATAAAAATAAAAAAATATATATGAAGGAAGGGAAGAGAAACTAGGGAGAGTCCGAGAAAGAAGACTTACCAGGGCGATGGGGAGGGAGAGAAGTTGATTGTCTGGGGTGGGTGAATGTGGGTCAGGAGTTGGGACTTGGCGGGACTGGAGAAAGAAGGAATCTGGAGGGACTGGGGAAATAGCGGGGGCCTGGGTGGCTGCCGGTGGGGGGATGCAAAAGGCAGGCAGTGTGGCAGTGTGACTGTATATACATGAGCAAGGGAAGGCTGGAAAAATCTTTTTTTTATATCGACACTTTTAAGTCCCAAACTGAGGAAACAAAAGCACTAACAGTAAAAGAAGGTGACAAGACTTTCTATAGATGCATTAGTGAAAGGAGAAAGTGCAGAGGGGGTATTGCTAAGCTCAAAGGAGAAAAGGTGGCATGTGAGGAGGAGGACCCTGTAAAAGCAACTATCCTAAATAGATACTTTTGCTCAGTATTTACTGATGAGAAGGTAGGGCAGGGCCCACAGCTCAGTACCATGGACACAAGGGGGAGGGAGGTGAACACTACTCCCTTCACAAATGAAAGGGTCCTACAAGAGCTAACTAAGCTCAGGGTGGACAAGGCAATGGGAGCTGATGGCATACATCCCAGAGTACTTAAGGAGCTAAGGGTGGAACTAGCAAAGCCATTAGCAGAACCCTTTAGTGAGTCTCTGAGCACAGGAGAGGTCCCAGAAGACTGGAGAAGGGCTCATGTGATCCCACTCCACAAGAGTGGCAGCAGGGAGGAGGCAGGGGACTACAGACAAGTTAGTCTTACCTCAGTAGTGGGCAAGATTATGGAGCACTCCTTAAGGAAAGGATAGTGCAACACCTGGAATCCATAGGGGCACAGGATCCAAGACAGCATGGGTTTACAAAAGGAAGGTCCTGTCAAACTAATCTCATGGATTTCTTTGACTGGGTAACCAGAGTGGTGGACCAAGGGGGAGCAGTTGATGTCACCTACCTTGACTTCAGCAAACCTTTCGATACTGTTCCACATAGAAGATTGATTAATAAGCTGGGTAGGCTTGAGGTGGGTCAGAAGTTGGTCAACTGGGTGGCAAGCTGGTTGACGGGCAGAAAACAGAAAGTGGCGGTAAATGGTATACAGTCAGAAGAGATGCAAGTCACAAGTGAGGTACCTCAGGGATCAGTCCTGGGGCTAGTCCTCTTCAATATCTTCATTAGTGACATTGCAGATGGACTAGAGGGTAAGGCTTGTCTGTTTGCAGATGACACCAAGATCTGCAACAGAGAAGATGATCCAGATGGGGTGGGCAGAATGAGAAGAGATCTGGATAAACTAGCAAAATGGTCAAAAGAGTGACAACTGGTATTTAATGCAAAGAAGTGCAAGATCATGCACAAGGGAAGAGAAACCCTGAAGCTACTTATAGGCTACGAGGAAGTTGCTGGCAGTCACAAAGGAAGAAAGAGACTCGGGCATCATCATCACCGATGACCTGAAATCATCAAGCAGACCTCTAAAGCAGTAGGTAAGGCTAGGGGATGTTAGGGTGTATTAGTAGAGGTATCACAAGTTGTAAGAGGAGGTAATAATCCCTCTTTACAAGACTTCAGTTGAGCCCCATCTGAATTGCACGTGCAGTACTAGAGCCCTACACCTTCACAAGGACATTAACCAAATTGAGGCAGTCCAGAAGGGCACAAAATGGTGCAGGGACTGCATCAGAAGACATATGAGGACAGATTAATGGAGCTCAATATGTATACTCTTGAGCAAAGGAGGGAGAGAGGTGATATGATCGAAACATTCAAACACCTTAAGGGCATTAACAAGGTGAAAGAGTCTAACATGTTTAAATATAAGAGAAATAGCAGGACAAGAGGACACAGTGTGAGATTAGAGGAGGCCGATTAAGGGGGAATGTGAGAAAATGATTTTTCACAGAAAGGGTGGTGGATGCATGGATTGGCCTACCTCAGGAAGTGGTGGCTATGAATGCAGTGCAGGGCTTCAAACAGGCATGGGATAGGCATAAGGAAGCAATACAGATGAGTATGAATATATAGCCACTGACAGAGCAAAGGCCGATGGCACATTTATAAGGAAGAAAAAGGGAGATCACGTGATGTGCCTAGCGTGATAGCAGGGATCTTCTAGAGCTCTCACCTCACCTCCGCTAAATTTTATATTTTAAGTTGTTTAAGAGCGGAGTCCGTGGTTTTTTGTATCTGCACTCGTTGCAACAGTGGACCAAGGGAGCGTCAAGGGGAATTTGGTGGTATCGCATGGGGGGAAACCCACCGGAATGGACACCGAAATGAAAGCAGCATTGCCTAAGCACACCCCGCCAGTTTCCCCGGAGAAACAGGCCAAGAAGGCCAAGCAACAAGCTCAATCCTCCTCAGCAAGCCAAGTTTTAGCCTTCTCTGCCTCTAACCCACTATCGGAGGATCGATTTTTAGAAGAGATGCAGCCACTTAAAGAGGCACTATCCGAGTTAACCCTTGAACTGAAAAATATACGAGGGGGAGGTATCCCATTTGCGACAAAGGATATCAGACAACGAAGTTCGCTCTACTTCACTGGAAACCTGGCGAGACAAAACGGATCCAGAAATTGTTAAAATGAAACAGTTAATAAGTAAACTACAACAGAAAACAGAGGATCTAGAGGGCCGCTGTCGGCGGAACAACATACTAATTCACGGCCTGCCAGAAGGAGAGGAGGGCCCTTCCTGCATTGCATTCATTCAGGCCTTACTTACCAAGGTAGTAGGCCCATCTCCACACAACCCTGCATACATTATCGAAAGGGCCCACAGGTCATTACGACCAAAGCCTGAGCCCCCAGCTCCTCCCAGGCCCATAATTATCAGAATGCTTAATTATTTGGAACGCCAACACATCCTGGTAAAAGCGAAGGAGTTGCATTCCATCTCCTGGGAGGGGAAGAAACTATGTATAACACAAGATCTCCCACTGGAAACCAGACAACGTAGAGCCACATTTCACCCTATAGTGTCAAAGCTAATAGCTGTGGGCATTAAATTCAGGATGGCTTATCCTGCTTGGTTACAAGTTTCACTGGAAGGCAAATGGCATAACTACAAGGCAGCCTCTCAAGCCCAGGAGGATTTAATCCGTTTGCTGCCTTCCCTGTTCAAGGCTCCATGAGGCATTATGGCCATGGAATTTCACAGTCCCTGTTGTGGGATTTTTCCTGTGTTGTGAAGGGCAATGCTGATGTGAAACGCTAACCAATAATCTTTTTGCCGACATATTTCTGGGGTTGATAAACACACTTATTTTCTTACTTGTAAACAAGTGGATACTGGATTATGTGCTGCCTATCCAAATCTGTCCAGTCCTTCTTGAGGGAAGGAAGTTTTAGTGCAGGTCTCAACAGTTCAGCTCTTGGTGTTGAAGGGACCAGATTGAACTTTAATTGGGACTCTTGATGCAAGCCCGCGTTTCCGGGGGACACATGATCAGGATGCACAATAGTACTGGTGTTCCATATATTTAGCCCCAGGGGAATCACTACCAATAGACCTCAGATCCCCTTAGCGATATAGAAGCAGATGGGATACCTTAACCTGCTTTTCTAGCAAAAGGACCTGTATGGGGCTAAGGCATCTCAATGGACACGTGGATCACAAGAACTGTATTAAGATGGAAGAAGGAAAAGAAGGACTATGTGATATCACAGTGGAGCAGCAAAAGGATATCCACATTCATTTTCACTTTACCTATTTCCTTATCCCCCTTTTCCACCCCATTTCCCTTCCTCCAGTATTTTCCTCCCCTCCCTCATCCCTTTTCCTCTCCTTATCCCCCCATTAACCCCTTCCCCCCTTTTCTTTTTCCTTTTTTTTCTCTCTCTTCTAGGCTTTGGAACGGACTTCGCGACGAACATGGGGTTGGGGGGTGGGAGTTCTGGAAGTGGAGCTAAGCATGCCTGGCCACACGTACTGGAGAATAGGGGGGATTTTCCTGGCTTACCTCATAGAAAGTATTGGTATTTTATTTTGGATAAGAACCGATATACAGTTACATAAATGGGATTACGGGAGGGATCTCAGCTTTAAGCAGCAGTGGACCATTTTTACTCTCAATTTAAGGTTCAGGACATTGTTAATCCTTTCTATAGGGGGACGAATGCTAGGGCTTTTAGGAAGGGAGTAGTAGGATCATGTATTGGTAACTCTGCTTTTCAAAGATGGGGGAGAGGTGGATTGTATATAGTTTTCTATGGGTCAGCAACAAAGGGAAGGGGCACTTATCTATATTTAATTTTGATAGGAAGTGTACTTACAATCGCTGAAGGGTATTGTGGGGGTGGGAGGTATTATCTTGGTGGTGTTAGGTTGTTTAATACCATGTTAGGAATTTATCCAATTAACCTTCCATGGGAGAGTTATAGTTTTGGGAAAGGGACTGTGGTGCATATTCCGAAAGGTACCAGGGTAAGAGTATTAGAAGGGTTTAAACCAAATTGCATCTAATTGTATTAAGTTTGTTATGTGGAATGTAAGAGGAGCCCGCAGCACTATAAAGAAACTACAGATACTAAAACACCTAGAATATCTGCAAGCGAGGGTCTCCTTCATCCAGGAAACTCACCTACTCCCAGGTGAAGCTGTTAATCTATGAAGAAGAAATATCGGGCAAGTTTTTGCCTCAGGTGGATCACCCAAGGCGGGGTACAGCGATTCTTATTCATCGGTCGGTAGCCTTTCAATCTACGGCTACTATATTGGATCCTGCAGGTAGATATATATTAGTCAGGGGTATCTTAAATCATACAGAGGTATTACTAGGGAGTATCTATGGCCCAGTTGGGGGCCCAGTTTTCTTTGCCAATCTATGGGAAGCTACAATTTCTTATCCCTGCCAATAATACTTGGGGATTGGAACTTGCCTCCTACACAGGATCTGGATAGATCTAGCCCTATACTTAAACCTTTTCCTCCGCTCAAAGGGCGCTCTCAGATTTTATGGAATCACTTGGTCTTTGTGACCCATGGAGGTTACAGAACCCAGTGACCCAGAGCTTTACATTCTACTCCATAGTCCATAACACGTGGACTAGACTCGACTATATATTGTTTAGTAACATGCTCTTGCAAGGTATGAGTAGTACAGGTATAGAAGCTATTGCTGTGTCAGATCACGCACCAGTATGGATGGTCACTATGTTGGATGTTAATATTAATAGAGACCCTTTATGGAGACTAAACAATCAGTTACTAAAGGAGGAATATATTGGGACTAGGATATCGAAAATGATTCAGTGCTTTTTCCTCAGCAACCAGGACTCAGTGGCTAGAGCTGATCACGAATGGTGTGCGCTAAAATGTTGTTTAAGGGGTGAATTCATCCGCCTAGCCTCTATGTGCAAGAAAAGAAATGAAGCAAAGGCATTATCACTTCTTACTCAAATTAGAACGTTAGAACAGTCCCTCTCTGCAACCTCCACAATGGACACATTGGAAACTCTCTTGTCTTTAAGAAATCAATACTCTTTGCTACTTCAGGAAAAAGCTGAGTTTGCTATTTTGAGAACTCGGTCGAGGTATATAGAGTGTGGGGAAAAAGCTAACCATTTGTTAGCTCTGAGGTTAAGGAAATTGGAATCTTCCAGGTCAATCAACTCAATCGAGGATCTCAATGGAGAGATCAAAACTAATCCCAGGGAGGGTAATTTCGGTACTTAGGACCTATTTTTCTTCACTTTATAATAAAGAGGCCCCCTCTCCCTCCCTAGATGAGATGCTCAGTTATTTAGCAACTCTCCCCTTGCCCTCGATGGGACAGGATCAACAATCATGGCTGATCTCCCCTATATCCACTCAAGAGATATTAGTGGCAATTAATGACCTGACTCCGGACAAGGCCTCCGGACCTGATGATCTCTCCCCGAATTTCTATAAATTATTTGCCAAAGATTTAATACCTGGTCTATTACGCCTGTACCAATATCTGCTGGCTGGAAATACTCAGGATCCCATGCTTCTAGAAGCCCTTATTATTCTCCTTCTTAAACCAGGCAAACCTGAGCACCTCCCCTCGAGTTATCGTCCTATTTCATTATTAAACTGCGACATTAAGATTTTAGCCAAAATTCTGGCTAAAAGAATTGAACAGGTATGGACTCCCTTAATTAGTCCCGAACAGATTGGTTTTGCCAATAGGTCCCCAGTTGACCATCACCGTAAATTACAATACCTTATTAGTGTAGCCAGAACCTCCCTTTCTCCAATGATTTTAGTATCCTTAGACGCAGAAAAGGCATTCGATAGGGTTGATTGGACCTTTCTGGGCCACATTACAAGTTATGGGCTTCCCCACTGTTTATTACATGGGTACAGGCACTATATACCTCGCCTAGAAACTGGACTGTATTGCAGTAGGTCGCCATCTGACCCTTCCACTCACATCAGGTACCACGACAAGGCTGCCCTCTCTCTCCCTTTTTATTTAATTTATACCTGGAACCTCTTCTCAGGCATTTAAATTCCTCTCCACTAATATCAGGTATCCCCGTGGTGAATAGTGTTGCGAAGATTTCAGTATTTGCTGACGATTTGCTCTTGCACCTGTCGAATCCAGTTTTATCGTTAAGAACAGCATTAGACATCATTGAGGTCTACAGTAAATATTCCAACTACAAACTCAATATCAGTAAAACTGAACTCTTCCCTCTCAACCACTTCACTCACAGTTCAGGCTTTGCTGAATTTGGGATGAAGTGGACTACGCGTTCCATTAAATATCTTGGGATACATATTGCTCTTAGCTCATCACTGACGAGGAAACTGAATTTAGATGATCTATGGCGGGATATCCAGCAAGATTTAGTCAGGTGGTCCAAACTCCCTTTATCGCTTTGGGGCAGAATTAATATTATTAAAATGAATATGTTACCCAAATTTTTACCCCTAAACATGTTAAATATATAGGTGCCTCTGCCTTACTTTAGGGTATTCACTCTGGAATAAACTATTTTCTTTGGAATAACAAATCCATCAGAAAGTCCTACAATAAGCTATCCCAACCCAAAGTTTGGGGACTCTGTCTCCCTAACTTACTATATTATTATTGGGCCTCACATCTGAATAAGTGTGGGAAATGGCTATCCATACCTGACCCTCAATCTTGCCAAGGGTATAAGCCATTATGGCTCCAAGTGGAACAGGACCTTATGAAAATTCACAATATTGATCCATAAGCTCTCTTTTACATATCTAGTAAAAATATTCCTACATCATTTCGCTCTCTACCTCTTGGAATTTCTCTGAGGGTGGTATCTCAGTCATTCAGGTTTTTCAAGATTTCTCAGACTAGGGACTTCTCTCAACCTATTTGTCTAAACCCCAGTCTCCGAATAGGCAACTCTATGATAGCTGGAAAGTGGTTACCATCTCTCTCAGGATGTAGCGTGAAAGACTTTTATTCATCCAATCGTATCTTAGATATGAGCGAGATCCTAGATAAATTTAAATGGCCAACAATGATGGCCTTTAGGTTGTATCAGTTGAGACATCTCTTGTACAAAAAATTTGGGAGCGTTGACAAAATCTCCTATCTTACAAATTTTTTCTCTCAAGTCACCGCAATCGTTAATAAACTGCACAGTGTTTCTGGGCTGTATAGCTTATTACATAGATTTCCTGAGGCCCCACCAAATGTCGGCCCTAATATTTGGAGGACCTATATTCAGATGGAAATATTAATTGGCAGAACATTTGGAAAGATCTACATATTTATCACACTCAGGACAGGTACAGAATTACACAATATTGTATATTAAATAATCTTTATTACACCCCAGTTAGATTGGCAAAGATGAAGCGCATTGCTTCAACAATGTGTATTAGGTGTAACAAAGAGGAGGGTTCTCCGATACATATCTTTTGGTCTTGTGGGTCAGTATCTCCTCTCTGGGCCCAAATAGAAACTTCCCTTGATCCTCTACTAGGATTACAAGGTCTCTTTTCCCCTAAAGCCTGCATCTTGGGTGATTACTCCAAAATTCAGGTGAAGGAAAGGAGATATCATTTGGCTTTAATATCAATGGCGGTTAAAAAACTAGTACTCAGACATTGGAAGGACCAGTCTATGTTAACTTACACAGAATGGTTACACGAGATCACCTTTGCTCTCCGTGTCGAGAACCTGATAGCTCAGGTGAACCGGCGTTTACCTTCCTTCACCAAAAAATGGGGTAAATTATATACCTTGCTTTTAAAAAGATACTAGGAGATATGATGGGCTGCGGGCTCCTCTGTACCTATTTTCCTTTTCCCGTCTCTTATGCATGTATTTAACTTAGAATATGTGTGTATGCTGTTCTTTCAGATTTTCTATTTACTTAGTCCCTGGTATTTTATTTGGTATCAATATATGATATAAGCATGTACCTTAATGACATTGGTAAGGACTAATGTACCACAGGATAGGGAGGGGAGGAATAGGGAGGGAGGTTAGTCTTGTTATATTTAGTAGTAACAATTCTTGAACAATAGACATCTATTTTCTTTGCATGTTCTCTGTTATTAGTTCTTGATGTATTAGGAAATCCTGGAACAATGATCTTTATCAATACAATATTGCTATAATTAATAATTAATAAAACATACTAAATTAAAAAAAAATAAGGTAGAAAAAGAAATGGGCAGACTGGATGGGCCTTGTGGTCCTTATCTGCTGTCAACTTCTATGTTTCTATGTTATTCCTCCTTCTGCGGAGTTGGCTGGCAGGTCATCCAGCAACCGGCACCCGCATCCCAGGACCTGGGTCTGATCAGTGACTCACTCTCACTACACAGGCTGGCATGCACACAGTGTCCCCCCAATGGGGGGCCTTGAATCAACACCTGGGGGTGCACCTCTCTAGGTTCTGGGGGCATGGTGCATGGCCATCGGCTGCCATGACCATCCCACAGTTTTTCACCTGATTAACTACCCTGCTGGAGCTGAATGTGCAATGATGTTAGTGCATTTATGTGCCAACATCTGCCATGCTCTAGCCCCTCTTCTGTACACCACTCCTGTAGTGCCCCCATCTTCCATCATGCTCTGCTGCAGAATGATGCAATCCCCTTACCAACTCCAGAAAGAGTAGCTCTGTCATGGGATGCTCCATCCTCTCCCTCCCTGCTAATCCCCGATGACCTGAGTCCATTCCCAAACCTGGGTCACCGGTGTAGAGCAAGGTGTGGTGTCTACTGCCTCAACTCTCAGTACCACTGGGATGGCAGGTTGGTAAATCTTTGACTTATGCCATTGCAGAAGATCCAGAGGAGAGAGGAGAGACTACTGGGGGCCCAAGAGAGATTTTACAGTTACAGAAAATCCCAAATAAATTTTTTTTCTTTTCTTGGCCTCAGTCAGTGTAGCTATGTGTATATGAGAAAGACCAGGCTAGCAAAATCTTTGACTTGTGCCATTCCTGATCCAGAGAAGAGGGGGAGAGACTATGGGGGGTCCAAGAGAAATTTTACAGTTACATAAAATCTCAAACTTATTTCCCTGGCTTCAGTGTGGCTGTGTGTACAGGGCAAGGGCAGCAGGGTGGCAAAATACATCTTTGACTTGTGCCATCCAGAGGAGAGAGAGAGAGAGAGAGACAGAGAGACTGCAGGGGGCCAATGATAAATGTAACCATCCCAGAAATCCCAAATAACATTTTTCTCCTGACTTCAGTGTGGTTGTGTTTACATGACAAGGGCAGCTGGATGGCAAAATAAATCTATGACTTGTGGCGTCCAGAGAGAGAGAGAGACTGCAGGGTGCCCCATGATAAATGTAACAGACCCAGAGATCCTAAATATTTTTTATCTGGCTTCAGCGTGGCTGTGTGTACAGGGCAAGGGCAGCAGGGTGACAAAATAAATCGTTGACTTGTCCCATCCAACCACAAATCACGATCACGTGATAGACGTTCATTCATGATTTCATGTATTAAAAGAAATACTGTTCAGACAAACAACATACAAGTTGATGCACCTGTACTGCTGGCTGTGGGTGGCCCAGGGATAATCTGACTTTGTGACTTATAGCAGGCTGTTTACAGTACAACACAAGTACTGTACACATAAGTGTCATCATCATCACTCGTTCCCCATTATTCCTCCTTATTATCGTTAGTTTTATAGCATATTGCATTACATTGTATAAGCATTAACTAACCCCAGTGTGGACTGTGCTGTGTGTGTGGCTATGCACCAGATGTGTCTGCATCTCCAACTCAAATTCTACGACACACTTAACAGTTGCTGAATTTAGTCTTAACAGTAACTAACTGTATTGTAGGAGTCAGTCGGTAATCTTGGAAGGAAGTGGTGGTGGACTGCTGTGCTGTCGGTGTGCTGTGTACAATCATGAGTCAGGACAGTAAATGTATCCCTGTCCTATGGGTGGGAGTCATCAGGAGGACATCACGTTAGTTAGAGGGATCTTTTGTTACAGGTTAGAATACTAATAAAAATTGATCAACGTGTTGATGAGGCACATTCTATTCCTCAGGTAGGCAATGGCACTGCAAAAGACAGCAATCAGCCTGTAAAGGGAAAACAAAATCAAACCCCAAAAAGTGTTTTTTTTCACGTCTTCCAAGCGAATGTGTGAATCCAAAAAAGATGACTATCTCGGATCATCATCAGTCCCAAGTCAAAACAAAAAGTTATGTAGTTAAAAAAATTAAAGGCATGGTGGGTACCACCCGTAGAGGCACCCAATATTATGGAACAATTGCATACCATGCTACTGCCATTCCCTCATCTGATTCTTCTAAGGTTGAACCCAACGAGGGTAATAATAAAGATGAAGAGAATGATCAGGCATCACAAGGTTTATCAGAGTGGATGGAAATTGCAGATGAGGAAGAAATTGGCAGAAATGTTTTGGTTATGCAGGGGGGCAGTGGGAACAAACCAAAAGAGGAACAGCCCAAAGAAAAATCGGGGGGGACCTGAAAAGGTGGCCAAGATGTGAAAGAGTACTGGTGACCACTCAGGAAAACATGGTTTCTTTATTCTCCTAAGTCTACTGCAGTAGCACACTTTCCAGTCCTGTTCGCTCTATAGTTCCGTTTTCCCTATTTTTTCAGGCAGGCCACCTGGATGATGGCTCTCCAAGCTATCCCTGTATCCTATTTCTCTCCAGGAATCCATGTGGGGTCTCAGTCCACTGCCCCCCTCAAAGAAGTAACTGTTATCATAACTGATGTTTTTATATTGACTACATAGGAACATTCTGTCTGGCACAAATGTACAGACAGTAAGCTTTATCAGCCTAAGGGAATGCATGTACAGTATGTTGTGGCAACTGAATGCTCCTGCAGCCACTCCAAATAGTGGCGTTATGCCTCTCAGCACCTCATGGGTTGCATGTGTGAAAACTCCTGCAGGTCGCTCCATTTGTGAGTGAGAGTCGTAAATGGGGACAGAGTTCCTGAGGTGCTGCTCTATTCCCAGTTGTTCTCCTCGCAACTGTGAGGTATGAGTGAAGACAGTATGTTCAAAGAGTATAAAGATGTTTAAACACTTGTCTTTTCAGTAGGGACGCGGTAGACTGGAGAATGTGTTTTTGAATCTGTCTACCGGTCACCCAATCCCTGGGAGCTATATTACTATGCTGAAAAGACATAGAATGCGTAGCAATGCTCCCTGGAAGTTCAAATTGAATATTTTTTTTAATTTATTTACTTTTTGGTGTCCGACAGCCCAAGCAGAACCAGACAAACCACACATGGAAAGAAACAGAATGTTTTATGCAGTTAATGTCTGTGTGGTTTATCTGTTAGGCACTGCACTGTTTATTGAAACAAATTACAAATAGTGAGAATTCTGGAATTAAATGCACAGAAATTCTAAAGTGTCTGAAATTATTTCAAATATAGAACTACAAATGGGTAGTGCAGGTTTACCAAAAGAATGGCTCTGTACGCAGGGGCCTGTGGAGATTTTCTCTTGGATTCTCAAGTGTTTCTCTAAGAGCCAGCTGGCCCTCCCCTTTCCATATGTATGCCTTTGATAATAGAAGGGAGGAGACAACTCCTGAATTATTTTTACTTTTCTCTTAGAAAGAGTTAATTTGATATACAAACATACTAGGGTACATCTTATTGCCTGCAAATATGTTTTGTACATAGAGATAATTATATAATGATACATGGAAATTTTTTTATGTCCCAAAGCTTCTTTGGGTGGGGTCTGAGGTGGTCACCTAATGAATCCCATGTATAAGGGAAGTTCATCTGGGTGTCCCCATCAGATCCGTTGTGGGATCAGCCTGATACTGATCCAAGCTGGAGAGGTCTGAGGAGCTATTTCATACCTTAAAGGATACCTAAACAACATTTTAACAACAAACTATTCAAAAATCTGACTCCATAGGTGACTAAAGGAAAGGCTGCTGTATTCATTAATGCTAAAACTACAGTTACATAATTTTCCTAAATGTGGTTCCAGAGCATTTGAAAATTGTAAAATCAGCCTTCCAATTTCAAAAAAACTGTCTTGCCTGCTTCCTAAAATAGCCACAAATGTATTATGTGATGACATCATTGGAGCCATAGCCAGAGATATATGGCTCTGTATAGAGATAACTAGTTCTTTTTCCCTTTGTATAGAATTGTTTCACCCAAATGGTCAAAACCATGTGCATTATTTTGTATAATGCACATGTTGAAACTATAGTTCTGTTCATTTTGTTTACTTTAACATACTGAAAATGTGTTTTAATCCAATCGACTTTCTCTGTGGTAAACCACAGTGCAGTACAAATCTTGAATAACCTGGTGGTCTAGTGGTTATGGTGGATCCAGGATGCTGCAATGGTGGTGCTTTCGGTGGTGATGCACATGCTTCATATGCACTTTTAATATTTTTATTAAACCTTTATATTTCCTGCTATTGTTCTTTTCTAGAACTTTTTTGACAGAACCTACAAATGTAATCCGTAGTTTGAATGTAAACATTTGTACAATCAATAAATCAGACTTCTTCAACAAAGTGAAATGCAGCAGCAGCAAGCAAGTACGTTACTGTGTGTGTGTGTGTGGGGGGTTGCAGCCACACCCTTCACCACCCCCTAGAGCCAACACTTTTTTGTAGCAAAGATTTTGTGTAGTCCAATGTTACAGTTCATATCTTATTGAAAATCAAATAGATGCTTCTCTTGTCTTCTTTTCCATGGAAATAATAATAATAATAAGAATCTGCATTTATATAGTGATTTTCATACACATTGTATTCAAAGTGCTTTACAAGCAATACTAGACTGGTAGTGAAGTAACTGAATGAGTAGTGGCAGCCATTTCATACATTAATATCCACATACAGCTTTGGACAATTGCATGAACTGCTTTTATGGGAAGGGAATGTTGGTCAGGTAGTGATCAAGATGCTAGCAGCCCCACATCTTATTTCTCACAGTAATCTGCTCATATTTCTCTCCTTCTGTCTTCCCCCTTCCCTGAATATAGCAGTACCTTGCAAGAGTGACCTTCTCAGTCCCCCGCTGGTATTCATTCGTCACTATTCCACCTCACGCTGAAAACTGGTGAACTCATCACCCTTCTGCATCATAAATGCAAGTAGTACAGTCCCGGTTTTATTTTGACATATCAAATGTAAACATATCTTTCCAGTAAGTCAGGCTCGTACCAGCAGGGAACAAGGGGGATGATGGGCTTTCGTATCCTTAAAAGATCTAGGCTACCTTTGATTAGGCACTATTAAATGATGGGTGTGCACATCACTATGCACGTCATTTAATAGTGCCTAATCATAGGTGGCTTCGATCTTATTTGGGTAGGAAAGCCTATTTTTCCACTTGTGCCATGCTGCTATTAGCCTGGCTTACCAGAAGATCATGTTTATTATTAATATGTAAATATAACACAGGAGACTGTACTAACCACATTCATAATGCGGAAGGGTAGTGAATGCATCAGTTTTTGGTGTGGGGAGCAGGTGAGAAGAATGAATGACAGAGAAGGACTGAAGAGGCCATTCCAGCAGGGTACAGCTATATTCAGGTTAGTTGAAGACATAAAGGACTATGCTGAGTAGATCAGTGCGAGATCTGAAATGTGGGGCTGCCAGCATCATGATCACTACCTGACTGTGGATGAGAGTAGCCAGCAATGACAAATACTCCGAGTGGTAGGGCTGCACCTAAACTGTTACTTGAATTCAGTGTAGGGAGATTACCCTTGGGTGGGGGGTGTAGACGTGTGTTAGGACAGCATTGAGGGAGTTGTGTATAGCTTATTCAAGATTTAGAAGGGTGGTAGCCAGCCAATTTGCACTGTGGAATAGAGCACAGAAAAGTACTGGAGAAGAATTGCTGGGAACTGTTCTGCGGGGTTCTGCAGATCACAAGTAAAGGAGTAGACTGACACTGGAAGTCAGGTGGATTCACTCAAGGTATTGGTATGCTTCTCCTGCTAATAATATTGTTATCCATTGTAAGTGCAGCCCTTATCAGGGCACGAACAGCAATTTTTCTGGTGGGTCATGATGCTTATTGCTTGGCCTTCCAGGAAGACCTAGTTGTTGTGTTAATGAGGTGGGAAAAAACACAACAGGGAACTGTACATACTACCTTCACTGTGCAGAAGGTCAGCAATACACTCACTGTTTACTGTAGGAGCAGAAGTCAAACACTGAGAATGTGGAGTGGAGTGATTTGGGAGGCATTGTTTAACAGTGCCAGCTGATGATGCATATCAGTACAGGTGTGCACAACTCTCTGAGTTACAAGATTACAATCTGAGGTGTGATAATTCTCTTCATGAAACCACAAGCTCATAGGTGGTCCCAGGCAGTACTAAGCACAGGTATGGATGGTGGGGTGTTCAACAGAAGGCAGGCTAGGTGTAGGGTGTTCACATGGAAAAAGAAAGCCTTATTTGTGGATTAACAAGAGGATATGAGCTTTGGAACTGAACAAGACCGGTACTTTGCTGTGTGACCCTGACAAGTCACTAAACTTCCTTGTGCTCCCAGGTCACACCTGTAAACAAGCTTTCAGCTTAGTGTCTCTCCTGGTTACAAAAAACAAAATTCAGTGCATCATATAACCACTAGATCATCAGGTATTTGAAGTGTTGTACTGTACTGCAGTTTGCCAAAAAAAAGTCAGCTAGATTGCAAAACATTTTACACAAGTTCAAGTAAACAAAATAAACAAAATCGTTGCCTAACATGGGTACTGATCAAAATAAACTATGAGGTAATACTTGTTGTTGATCATTCTGGTACAACAATTCAAAATGAAGAGAAGGAAGAACTAGTTAGCACTATAGAAATATATGTGGATCTCTGTTTCTGACTCCGATGATGTCATCATGACTCATCACTTAACATACTTAGCAGACATCTTAGGAGAACCCAAGGCTGTTTTTGAAAGTGAAAGGCTGATGTTTACATTTTTCAAAGCTATGAAACTGCATTTATGTTATTTACATAAATGCAGTTTTATATAAATATAAACAACAGCCTTACTACCCTACTATGAAGCCAGATTTTGGGTTTGCAGTTTAAAAACTGCTTGTTTGAATTACCCTTTAAAAGGGATAGCTGGTTTAGGTAACCATCTATCAGGACTCTAGCCAATTCTAGAACAGTCTTGTACTTATATCTTGGAAAAGCAATAATATTAATTTCTGATTTATTTTGTTTTTGTTTTGGATATGAAGTCCACTATTATTTTTATTTATGAAAATAAAAACTAAACAGCATCATTAAGCCTAGCAACACCTGAAACTGTTTCTGTGTCCATTTCCCACTGCCTCAGACACAAGATGCCATGCCTTCCTGGGAAAAAAAACTGAAAAAATATCATCTTTTGTTTGGTCATACTTCTGTATTAGTGCTTCCATTGAGTTGGTAGCAACATGCTATATGTAAACAGCCAATCAGCAGGGTAAAAAGAAAGAGCATTGGGAACCTGAGCACTGAAAAGGCTCCTAGACAGATACTAACATACTAAAATGCCAGCAGAATAGGCCTAACGGTCTTTCGTGTCTGCTCGTTGGTCAGCCTCCACCCTGGGAGCTGACCTTACCTAAGCTCTTTCTGGCTTTTCCCTTCCCAGTCCCAGATATTCCTGCTGCACAGGACTTTGCTTCCAGAACTTTCCCCTGTACCTGTCCCACCCCTCTTGAACCCCCCACTGTCTCTGCCTCCACCAGCCCCTGGGCAGCGCATTCCATGGCTCCACCACCCTCTCAGTGAAGTAGCACCTACTCCTCCTTTCTCCCCTGAATCCCTCCCTCCAGCTTCCACCCATGCCCTCTAGTTGCCCCCCTCCTTCCTTTGGAGCATCCTGACTGCTCCTCCCCTATTTACCCCTTCATGTACCTGAAGACCTCTATCATGTCCTCCAGGTCCCTTCTCTCTTCCAATGTGTACATATTTAGCTCTTCGAGCCTCTCCCCATAGGTCCTGTCTCCCAGGCCCCGGATCATTTTGGTTGCTCTCCTCTGGACCCACTCCAGGAGTTCAATGTCCCTCTTTAAGTGTGGCCTCCAAAACTGCATGCAGTACTCGAGGTGCGGCCTCAACAAGCAGTTATACAGAGGGAGTATCACTTCCCTCCTTCTGGAGGTGATCCCCTAGCGATGCATCCCAGCATCCTGTTGGCCTTGGCAGCTGCCCTCCTACAAGTCTCAGAGTTGTTCATCTTGACATTCACCACCACCCCCAGGTCCCTCTCAGCCATCGAGACTTGTAGCATCCCCCCCCAAGGTATATACTTGGCCCAGGTTTCTGGCTCCGAGGTGCAGTACCTTGCATTTCCCTGCATTGAACCTCAGTTTCCACTTTCTAGACCACCTTTCCAGAGCCTCCAGGTCCCCCTGTAGAGGCACCCTCCCCTCCTCCTCATCCACCACTGCCCCCAGTTTTGAGTCATCCGCAAAGAGACTCATCTCACTCCAGATACCCTTCCTTATGTCATAGACATAGACGTTGAACAGGAGGGGCCCAAGGACCGATCCCTGACGGACCCCACTAATGACCCTCCTTGGAGATGGGACTATCTTGCCAACCACGACCCTCTGGGTCCGGTCCTGGAGCCAACTGCCTATCCATCCGATCATCTGGTTCCTCACCCCCATTTCTCCCAGCTTATTCAACAGGACCCTGTAACGAACAGAGTCAAACACCTTGCTGAAGTCAAGATAGAGGATGTCCACCGGTCTACCCAGGTCCAAGGCACTCGTCACCCAGTCATAGAACTCCATAAGGTTTGTCTGACATGATTTCCCTGGGATGAATCCATGCTGTCTATCATTCAGGCACCCCGACTTTTCCAGGTCCCCCCCCAGCCTCTCCTTGACAATGCCCTCCTTCACTTTGTCCACCAGCGATGTCAGGCTGATGGGCCTGTAGCTCCCTGTCACCTCCCTTGATCCCCCCTTGTGGACAGGCACTATATGTGCCACCTTCCAGTCCTGGGGCACCCACCCTGTCCTCAGAGAGATGCTGAAAAGCTCCACCACAGGTTTTGCCAGGACATCCACCATTTCCTTCAGCACTCTGGGATGTAATTTATCTGGCCCCGGTGCTTTCTCCATCTTAATGGACCTGAGGCCTTCCATCACTCTCTCTCTGCCATAATTTCCACCTCCGCTACCTCGTCCCCTGCTTTGCCTTCCCCTCTTGCCAGTGATCGCCCCCCTCCCCAGAACTACCCGATCGGCAAGGGTCCCCCCAGTTTCACCATCTCCTCCCATGTGTGATGCAGCCCCATTTTCCTTGGTGAAACTGGGTGAAATACTCATTTAGTACCTCATCCTGCTCCCCAGGGTCTTATGCCCATCCCTCCCCTGTTTTAATCCTGCTAATCTGCCCTTTCACCCTTCATTTTTCCCCAATGTATCTAAAGAACCCCTTGTTCCCTCTCCTAATTTCCAAGGCCAGGTTCTGCTCCTTCCTTGCCTTAGCTGTCCTCACCACCCTAGTGGCCCTTCTGGCCATCAGCTCGTACTCCACTTGATCCCTTTCACTTCTTGAGCCCTTGAAATGCCTATAAGCCACCTTCTTTCCCCTCACCACCTCCTGAACCTCCATGGTCCACCAGCAGGGTTTATGTGCCCTACCGCATTTTCATCTTACTCTTGCACAGGTGCTGGTAGCATCCTGCACCCCCCTCCTGATGATTTCCCACCTACTGTCAGCGTACATGTCTGGCCTAATCCCATCCAAATGTTTCTTAAGGATCCTTCCCATTTCCTTGAAATCCACCCCCCTGAAGTCAGTTACCTCCATCTTTGTGCAGCCTTCTACCCCTCCAAGGTCCAGGCAGAACCAGACCGTGGCATGGTCGCTCCCCTAAAAACAGGTCCCTTACCTCCAGGCCCCCAATCTGGTCACTGTCTGCCAGGACCACATCCAGTATTCATACCTCCCTGGTTGGTTCCCCACCTGCTGAGTTAGGAACATGTCCTGAAAGACATCCAACAACCTCTGTTCCCTGCCACCGAGGATGTCATAGTCTCCCAGTCCATTCCTGGCATGTTTAAGTCCACCAACACCACCCTTCCCTGCCAAATCTGCAGTGTCTCCCAACATCTGCCACCAGACTCTGCTCCAGCTCCTCCGCCAGCGCAGGGGTCTATACACAACTCTATTTTTCTCTCTTGCCCCCTCTTGTTATCAAGGTGACCCAAATTGCATCCACAGTTCCCTCTGCCTACTCCACTCCTCCTATGCCAATGCAGTTTTGACTATTATTGCTACCCTCCTCCCTTCCCTCCCCATGCTTCCTGAACATGGTGTAACCCGCCAGGTTCAGGTCCCAATCATGCCTGTGGTGGCCCAGGTCTCAGTGACTGCAGCCACATCCACTTCTACCTCAGTTAGCATCACCTGGAGCTCAGGCATTTTATTGCCCAAGCTCCTGGCATTTCGCAGGACTACCTTCCACCCTTTCCGTACACTTCCATTTCCCCTGCTCGCGTTCCCATGGGATTCTGTCTTCCCCTGGTCAGCACCTTACCAGTCAGCCTTTTCCCCCATTCCTTCAGCTCCCAAGGGTGTGGAGACAGAGTTCCTCCTTTATCAAACCCCCCTCGACAGCCTTTTCTCCCATCCCTCCCCTTCACAAGTTTAAACCCCACCTTTCCCATGAACCCCTCTATTTTTCAACAAGTTTCCCTCCCTCCAAACTGAGATGGGGCCTATCTCTAGCATACAGCCCTTATCCTCCCAGGTCTCCCCAATCCCCCATCAAACCCATACCCTCTGGCCCCCACCACTCCCTGAGTCACTGGTTTATCTCCCTAATCTTCCTCTTGTGTTTCCCACTAGCCCTTGGCACCGGCAGGATTTCTGAGAAGGAAATGCATCCTATGTCATGACAGTCCCTGGCAAGCTCCCTGAACCTTGCCTGTATCTCTAGCTCACTATTTCCCTCAATGTCATTTGTACCCAGGTGGACCAGTATGTCCGGGGAACCTTCACAATCCTTTGCCAGCTGATATACCTCATGCTTGGCCCTGTGCACCGTTAGTCCAGGGAAGCATTTTGTTCTAACCAGGTAGACCTCCCCCTCCCTATCCCATTTGATACCCCTGATCATGGAATCACCCAACAGGAGCACTCTGACCACCCCTTTTCCTCCATTTCCCCCCTTCCATGTCCCTCATCCTTTCTACTGGCCCCTCCCCCACTGGCTCCTTGCTTCTCCCCCTATCTGGGTGCCCCTACCACCCCTCCTTATTTACCTGGCCACCCTCCCCTCCGATCATCGCCTCTCTTCCTCCAGTATCCTTTTGTATCCCTATCCCCACGTCACTGCTTGCAACTGGGCCTTCCCCCCATATGCTAAACTTGCCTGGCTCATCCTCCCTTCCTTCCCATCTCCGTTCAGCTCCTCCTTGCCTGTCTTGCTCCCCTGGCATAAACCTTCAGCTGTCTTTACTGTATCCTCCTTGTATTTCTGGTCCCTCTCCTTGCCCTTTCCTCCCAACTGGTCCTTCTCCTTGCGCTTTCCTCCCTCTACCCCCACCTCCTCCTCCTGCTCTGATCCACCACTCCCCCCATTGTCCCATGTTCCAAGTTCCCTCCTGTTCTTCCTGCTATCTGGCCCCTGCCTCCTGTGCCCACTCCTTTCCATCTCTAACCACCCCTGTCATGGCTACATCACCCCCTCATCCTCAAGCAGAAGAAGAGAATTGAAGCAGTTACTGAGCTTAAGGTCCGATCCACCTCTCCCCTTGCTTCCTTCTGTCCAGCCCCAGCCATCTGCCTACTTCCTGAGAATGTCTCTCCTTTGGCCCCCCTCTGTGAGGTCCCCAGACTACCTGCTTCCTTGGTAGTGTCCTCCTTTTGGGCCCCCTCTGTCAGGGTCCATATGTGACCCCAGAGTACTCTCCTGCACTCCTTTCCTATGCCCCGCCTTGCTTGGTGCAACCCACAGGAGATCCCTGCCCTATTCCCCAACCATACCCCCTTCCTCCAGCTGTCTCCCTAATTCCCTCAACCTCCTCCCTAAGCTCTGCCAGCTGGTAGCACACTGGGCAACCACCGAGCTTCCAAGCCCAGTCCAGTATCATGGCTGCCCCACACCTTGTGCACCCCACCACCCTCCCAAAGATGCCGGCCCTAATGACATGTGTTCCCATCCCCCTCCAAGTAGGATTCCTTGGATGAACCACCAGGTTCCCTACTAGTCCAAGATACACCCCTACCCACGAATCAGGTCATCCACTAATCCTAGATACAGTCCAACAGTAAACAGGTACCCCCATTACTAGGTGCAGTACTACACAGTAAACTTATAGGGGAAGTGTACAACTCCCTAAGCTCCTCTCTCCCAGCCCTTAAACCCAACCCCCAGTGGCTAGAACTACATGAGCTGCACCTGCAGCCTTTTCCTCCAATTGCAAGGCAGGTGTTCCCCTATAAAGGAGCTGAGCTCTGAGAAGTCCAGTTGTGAGTCTCAAAGAGAAAGTAACAGTGAAAGCAGTGGCAGCCCCCGCAGTACTACTGAAACACCTCCACCACCACTTCCTGCCATTCGATGGACTCCTCTGACTGTTACTGAAAGTGACCATGTGTTCAAAAGCCCTCCTCCTTCAAGGAGACTGCTTACCATCTCAGAAACATATGAGGGTAAAGCCAACTATGCTTCGACTCACCCTGCTGGTGTTACAATAACCAAATAAATTTCAGAAATGATAGCTGTTTATTTGTTACCATATAACGTGGTTTAACATATAGGATTCAGGCAGCTGCTTGAGTACCTCAAACCTCTATATAGTAAGTAAAACTTTATTTCTTAAGCGCCGTTGAAATACCAAGGCACTGTACAGGGGTAGATTAGAGACAGGTTTATAGTTAGCTAGACAGTCTAGGTCCAAGGAGGGTTTTTTAAGAAGTGGTCAGATGACCGCTTCCTTGAGGGGGTCAGGAAAGACCCCCTGCTCCAAGGAACTCCAGACAATTTCAGCAAGGATGGGCAGATAGCATCTACACAGCATACCAGTAGTGGTGTAGGGCCCAGATCCAAACTACAGCTGGTTGGTCGCAAAGTTTGGACAGTCCTCACAATGTTAATGACTTCCGGCCTGCTGAAGTCAGACCAGGCAGAACAGTGCTCACCACCTCCCGTTGATCTCAGCAATCCCTCATAGAGAGAGCCGGGCGATACCCAACCTGATGCTGGCAACCTTATCTGCAAGAATCGAGCAAGCTCATCACATTTCATTTGTGAAAAATCTTCTCCAGATTGAAGACAGACTAGATTGCACAGTCTGTCCACAGTCTGGAAGAGCTGAGCGGGTCGATTCCGTGCAGCAGCAATCTCCCCGGGCAGGAATTCTGCCTTCTTATGTGTGATTGCTGATTGATAGACCTTATAATGATCCGTTAATCTAAGCCTGTCAGCATCAAGGCCTGATTTCTGCCAGGCTCTTGCTAGCCTTCATCCCACTCTTCTCAGCTCCTTCAAGGACCCATCAAACCAGGGGTCCTTGGGCGCAGAGTGAGTAGGTGAACACGAACAGGAGCAACTGAATCAAGGGTATCGTCCACTGCCTTATTATAAGCCAGTATGAGATCCCCAAGACTCATGCATTCGCTCGATAAACCTGATAGGTCCAGCACTGCCAATAGGTCCTCTGGGGTAACTCCCCTCAAGGGGCGGTACTGGACCATCTCTGTAGGGGCAGGCCTATTTGGGGGTGCCTCGAAACTGAAACTTATGGTGCGATGGTCTGACCAACTGACTGGTTCCACCTCCAATTCTGTGATTCCAACCCCAGGAGGAACACAAGATCCAGGAGTGAGCCCCTATGTGGGTAGCAGAGGTAACCATCTATGTAAGGCCAGCATAGTCATAAGCTGGAGGACATTATTTTCAAATTGAGAGTTCATTGTCGATCCAGGCACTGAAGTCACCCAGAATTAACCATCTGGGCGATTCCAAGGCCATGTCGACAATGAAGTCCATAGCTCCTTCAGGAATTCTCCACCATCACTGGATGGACTGTAGATGAGGAGTATCCGAACGCTACACCTGCTCCCAGAATACACTCAAAGGATCGAGTGCACCCACTGGCAGCATCCACAAGGCCCAGTTCCGTTTTAAATATAATGGCTACACCCCACCCCTATGATCCAGTCTCAGGCAGTGTATTACTGAGAACCCCACTGGATGCTAAAATTGGGCCTGCATTTTCATCCAGCCAGGTCTTGGCGATGCATGCCAGATCTGATGTTCAAACAAGATCAGCTATAAGAGCCATCTTGTTCCTAATCGATCTGGCATTACATAACTTGCTCAGGTTGGATGAGTTTTGAGAAGATCCCAGAACCTGCCCACTATTTGTGGAGTTCTTGGGTATGGGAGTCAGGCAGGAACACCCTTTCTTGACCCCATTTTGCCCCAGAGCATCTCCTAGTCCCCATGACCTCTATCCGTCCACCCCTCTCCATTTCCCACCATGCCCAGATCTCTCCCCTCCATCGTCTCTTCACGATCCCCAAAGCTCGACATCTCTTATAAACCTTGACTGATAATGGGGGACAGGTCGAAAGGTGCAAACCCCTGAGCATGGTGGGAGAATAATGCCTGACCATCTTAACACTCTTCCTACACTTCTCAAATTAACAATCAATAAATAAACCAAGACTTCTGAACACAATAATTCTACACTACAACCACCCACCACACATACACCACACCTTCAATGAGGATTTTCACTAACCCACCAAAATCCAGATAACTACAACACTCACTACAGTCACCACCAGTTCATACACAGCATGCAACCAATCCCCCAAAACAAACAATATACACCCCAGCTACCAAAGCATAAATAAACAAAATTGTTAAAATAGCAGTCAAAGTTAAGTCCCACAGTAGTTTCCCAGTTCATATTCAGTCCCATATTAAATGTCCTCTCACAATTCCCAATTATAAAACTTGGCTTCAGTTTCAATTTAAGTCAGTAAACTCCAGTTGTGGAACAATTTAGTTTCCCCTGCAGTGCTCCACCACTGCAGAACTGAATTCTTATACTGGTCAGCCCTCTCTCACTGAGCTGATTTGTATATGTTCCAGTTTAACAGCTTTAATAAATAACATGTAGTTCTGTCCAGTAACAGAAAAGACTCCACTGCAAAACCTCAATAAGAAAAAGATTGTACTTCACCAAAGATTTTCCCAAAACAGAGTTCTTTGAGCCTTCAGCACTCTCTTCACACTGGACCTCCACAATTGGCTCTCCTTCCACAGCATATACAGGCACCTTCACAGCTATACAGGCACTTCCAATCTTGCAGAAGGCCCTTCCTTTAAATGAATCTGGCTCCTCAGACCTTCTCTTGGTGGCCCAAGGCCGACCCACCCTCAGTGGAGTCCCTCACTCCACCCGAGGAAGCAGATCCTTCCACCACCCTCTGATGGTGGCCACAGCTCTCTCTGGCCGGATGGGGATCAAACTTTAATCTAGGTCTCACAAGGCCTACTTAGGTGCCACTCATTGCTGTGAACACTTCTTGATCACTTTCCCAGAGGTACTTCCTATTGGTTGATTCGGCTTGAAAGAGCCCTCGATATGTTTCCTTTCATTTGGTCCAGCTGTGCTCTCACCCCAGCCAGAAGCCACTGCTCCACATAGATGTTCCCACGGGCACCTCCTTACGGTAATAATCCCAGGGATCCTCCTTCAATGTTCAGTTCAGCTCCAAGCCAGAAACCACTGCTCCCACATAGATGTTCCTGGGCACCTCCTTACGGTAATAATCCCAGGGATCCTCCTTCAATGTTCAGTTCAGCTCCAAGCCAGAAACCACTGCTCCACATAGATGTTCCCCCGGGCACCTCCTTATGGTAATAATCCCAGGGATCCTCCTTCAATGTTCAGTTCAGCTCCAAGCCAGAAACCACCACTCCACATAGATGTTCCCCTGGGCACCTCCTTACGGTAATAATCCCAGGGATCCTCCTTCAATGTTCACTTCAGCTCCAAGCCAGAAACCACTGCTCCACATAGATGTTCCCTCAGGCACCTCCTTATGGTAATAATCCCAGGGATCCTCCTTCAACATTCACTTCAGCTCCAAACCAGAAATCACCGCTCCACATAGATGTTCCCTGGGCACCTCCTTATGGCAATAATCCCAGGGATCCTCCTTCAACGTTCAGTTCAGCTCCAAGCCAGAAACCACCGCTCCACATAGATGTTCCCCCAGGCACCACCTTATGGTAATAATCCCAGGGATCCTCCTTCAATGTTCAGTTCAGCTCCAAGCCAGAAACCACCGCTCCACATAGATGTTCCCCCAGGCACCACCTTACGGTAATAATCCCAGGGATCCTCCTTCAATGTTCAGTTCAGCTCCAAGCCAGAAACCACCGCTCCACATAGATGTTCCACTGGGCACCTCCTTACGGTGATACATAGAAACATAGACTTTGACGGCAGATAAGGACCGCTAAACCCATCTAGTCTGCCCATTTCCCTACCTACAGGATAGACCACAGATCCTAGTTAACCAACAGCCTTTATCTTCCTGCCCCCCACAAGAATTGCCTTGTGTCTGTCCCATGCATTCTTGAATTCTCCCACAGTTTTAGACCTCATAACTTCCTCAGGGAAGGCTGTTCCATGCAACCACTACCCTCTCTGTGAAATAATACTTCCTCACATTGCCCCTGAACCGCCCTCCTTCTATCTTTTAAATTGTGTCCCTTGTTCTTGCAAGTCTCTTTTTCTGAAAGATGCTACCCTCTTGGACTTTGTTGATTCCCTTGAGGTACTTGAAAGTTTCTATCATGTCCCCCTCCCTTCTTTCCTCAAGGGTATACATATTAAGCTCCTTAGTCTCTCCTCATACGGCTTCTCTTGCAGACCCTGCACCATTTTGGTTGCCCTCCTCTGGGCTGCCTCTATCCTGTCTATGTCCTTGCGGAGATGGGGTCTCCAGAACTGGACACAGTATTCAGATGGGGTCTCACCAACTGTCTGTACAGAGGGATAACAACTTCCTGTTTTCTGCTGCTGATGCCTCTCCTATACACATCCCAGTATGCTACCCCGGCCCTCCCTACTGCCTTCTCACATTGCTTGCTAACCTTAAGGTCATCTGATATGATCACCCCCAGGTCCCTTTCCTGTTTTGTTGCTGTTACTACCTCCCCACCCATTGTGTATTCTTCCCCTGGGTTCTTGTTTCCCAGATGAATTAGTTTGCCCTTTTTTGCATTGAATCCTAGCTGCCATACGTCTGACCATTCCTCCAACCTTGTCAAGTCCCTTTTCATCCTTTCCACGCCTCTTTGTGTATCAACCCTGTTGCAGATCTTTGTGTCATCTGCAAAAGGCATACTTTTCCTTCAGTCCCTCTGCAATGTCACTGATGAAGACATTAAAAGGACTGGACCCATCTGAACCCTCGGTACCCCACAGTAACCACCCTTTCTTCAGAGTGGACTCATTTACAATTACCTTCTGTGTCCTGTTGTCCAGCCAATGTTTTCCAGGCTACCACCCTGGGACCCACTCCCCAGGCTGGTTAATTTGACTATCAATCTTTTGTGTGGGACTGTGTCAAATGCCTTGCTATAAAGTCTAGGTAGGCCATGTCCACAGCCCTCCCTGGTCTACTACTTTGGTCACCCAGTCAAATAAATCTATTAGATTCTGCCTGACATGACCTTCCTGCTGTGAACCCATGCTGCCTTGGATCCTGTGCTCCACTGACCTCTAGGTACTCAACTATTCTTTCCTTCAGAAGTAACTCCATCACTTTCCCTACCACAGAGGTCAGACTGACAGGTCTGTAGTTTTCTGCCTCTGTCTT
This sequence comes from Neoceratodus forsteri, assembly GCA_016271365.2. Taxonomy (NCBI): domain Eukaryota; kingdom Metazoa; phylum Chordata; order Ceratodontiformes; family Ceratodontidae; genus Neoceratodus; species Neoceratodus forsteri. The sequence continues at coordinate 9,710,842 of CM028129.1, forward strand.
GGTCCCACTTTTGTGAAGGGAATCACATCCGCCTTCCTCCAGTCCTCGGGTACCACACCATCCTCCCATGATTTATTAAAAAGAGTAGCCAGTGGTTTCACTAGTTCCTTCCTTAATTCTTTTAGAATTCTGGGGTGAATTCCATCAGGACCCATTGCTTTGTCCACCTTCAGTTTTAGGAGTTCTTGCATAACCCTTTCTTCTATGAAAGGACTGGGATCGACCCCCCTATCAAGAATGCTTCTGTTAATTGGATTAGGCACTTCCCCCTCCTCTTTTGTGAATACTGAGCAGAAATATTCGTTCAGTATTCCTGCTTTTTCACTGTCCCCCTCTGCCCACCCACTGTTCATTCTATTCAGCCTTACTATCCCTCCTTTTGTCTTTCTACACTCGCTGATGTACCTATAAAAGGTTTTATCCCCCTTCTTAACTGAGTTGGCTATCTTTTCCTCAGTTTGGGCCTTTGCTATTCTGACTTCCCTCCCTGCTTCTTTCTGCCTTAACTGGTACAGCTCTCTGTCCTGCTCCTTCTGTGTTTCCTTATACTTCTGGAATGCTATCTTTTCTTCCTGACTTTCACAGCCACCTCTCTTGAGAACCATAGTGGCTTTTTCTTTTGTTTTGATTTGTTTATTTGCTTCACACAAAGGCTTGTTGCGTCCATGATGGCAGTTTTGATAATTCCCCATTGTTGATCCACACCTCCTTCTAGCCTGTTTGCTAGTGCTTTTCTGAGGCACTCTCCCATCTTGCCAAAGTCAGCCCTCCTAAAGTCAGTACCCTCACATTTGAATGGCTTGACTCTGTAGCTGAGTTGAACGTGAACCACACTGTTTGATGGTCACGTGTCCCCAGATGGCAACCTACTTCTAGATCTAAGATCCTCTCACTGCCCCGTTTGAGAGTATGAGGTCTAAATTGCTCCCTCACAGTGGGTTCTGAAACTAGCTGTCTAATGCCTGCCACCTGTAGGGCATCAAGAATGGCCCTGCTCTTGGATGTGGCTGCAGCAAATGTGCTCAGTTAACATCTGGCATATTCAGGTCTCCATCAACAGTATCTCACCTTTCTCTGCCATTCTAAAGAATGCCTTCCATCATATCCTTGTCCATTCCTTCCCCTGACATGGGGTCTGTACACAACCCTGTGCGGATTGTGGTGCCTTTCCAGTCTCCAAAGTGACCCACAGTGCCTCCTCTCCTCCCGTTTACTCTTTTGTTCAGTTGCTTTTATCCCTTCCTTTACATAGAGTGCTACTCTCCCCTCTTCTCCCTGCCTGTCTCTCCTGTAGGTTATGTACCCTGGTATGTTAACATCCCAGTCATGGTTCTCTTGTACCATGTTTCTGTGTTGTTTAGGTATCCTTTAAGGTATGAAATAGCTCCTCAGACCTCTCCAGCTTGGATCAGTATCAGGCTGATCCCACAATGGATCTGATGGGGACACCCAGATGAACTTCCCTTATACATGGGATTCATTAGGACCACCTCAGACCCCACCAAAAAGCTTTGGGACATAAAAAATTTCCATGTATCATTATATAATTATCTCTATGTACAAAACATATTTGCAGGCAATAAGATGTACCCTAGTATGTTTGTATATCAAATTAACTCTTTCTAAGAGAAAAGTAAAATAATTCAGGAGTTGTCTCCTCCTTCTATTATCAAAGGCATACATATGGAAAGGGAGGGCCAGCTGGCTCTTAGAGAAACACTTGAGAATCCAAGAGAAAATCTCCACAGGCCCCTGCGTTCAGAGCCATTCTTTTGGTAAACCTGCACTACCCATTTGCAGTTCTATATTTGAAATAATTAACAAGAAAACAATTTCAGACACTTTTAGAATTTCTGTGCATTTAATTCCAGAATTCTCACTATTTGTAATTTGCTTCAATAAACAGTGCAGTGCCTAACAGATAAACCACACAGACATTAACTGCATAAAACATTCTGTTTCCTTTTTCGCTACGTGTGTGGTTTGTCTGGTTCTGCTTGGGCTGTCGGACACCAAAAAAGTAAATAAATTAAAAACAAATATTCAATTTGAACTTCCAGGGAGCATTGCTACGCATTCTATGTCTTTTCAGCATAGTAATATAGCTCCCAGGGATTGGGTGACGGGTAGACAGATTCAAAACACATTCTCCAGTCTACCGCGGTCCCTACTGAAAAGGCAAGTGTTTAAACATCTTTCTCTTTGAACATACTGTCTTCACTCATACCTCACAGTTGCGAGGAGAACAACTGGGAATAGAGCAGCACCTCAGGAACTCTGTCCCCATTTACGACTCTCACTCACAAATGGAGCGACCTGCAGGAGTTTTCACACATGCAACCCATGAGGTGCTGAGAGGCATAACGCCACTATTTGAGTGGCTGCAGGAGCATTCAGTTGCCACAACATACTGTACATGCATTCCCTTAGGCTGATAAAGCTTACTGTCTGTACATTTGTGCCAGACAGAATGTTCCTATGTAGTCAATATAAAAAACATCAGTTATGATAACAGTTACTTCTTTGAGGGGGGCAGTGGACTGAGACCCCACATGGATTCCTGGAGAGAAATAGGATACAGGGATAGCTTGGAGAGCCATCATCCAGGTGGCCTGCCTGAAAAAATGGGGAAAACGGAACTATAGAGCGAACAGGACTGGAAAGTGTGCTACTGCAGTAGACTTAGGAGAATAAAGAAACCATGTTTTCCTGAGTGGTCACCAGTACTCTTTCACATCTTGGCCACCTTTTCAGGTCCCCCCCGATTTTTCTTTGGGCTGTTCCTCTTTTGGTTTGTTCCACTGCCCCTGCATAACAAAACATTTCTGCCAATTTCTTCCTCATCTGCAATTTCCATCCACTCTGATAAACCTTGTGATGCCTGATCATTCTCTTCATCTTTATTATTACCCTCGTTGGTTCAGCCTTAGAAGAATCAGATGAGGGAATGGCAGTAGCATAGTATGCAATTGTTCCATAATATTGGTGCCTCTGGGTGGTACCCACCATGCCTTTAGTTTTTTAACTACATAACTTTTTGTTTTGACTTGGGACTGATGAAGATCCGAGATAGTCACCTTTTGGATTCACGATTCGCTTGGAAGACAAACCTTAGAGAAAAATCACTTTTGGGGTTTGATTTTTTTTTCCTTTACAGGCTGATTGCTGTCTTTTGCAGTGCCACTGCCTACCTGAGGAATAGAATGCCTCATCAACACGTTGATCAATTTTTATTAGTATTCTAACCTGTAACAAAAGATCCCTCTAACTAACGTGATGTCCTCCTGATGACTCCCACCCATAGGACAGGGATACATTTACTGTCCTGACTCATGATTGTACACAGCACACCGACAGCACAGCAGTCCACCACCACTTCCTTCCAAGATTACCGGACTGACTCCTACAATACAGTTAGTTACTGTTAAGTGACTAAATTCAGCAACTGTTAAGTGTGTCGTCAGAATTTGAGTTGGAGATGCAGACACATCTGGTGCATAGCACACACACAGCACAGTCCCACACTGGGGTTAGTTAATGCTTATACATAATGTAATGCGATATGCTATAAAACTAACGATAATAAGGAGGAATAATGGGGAACGAGTGATGATTATGACACTTATGTGTACAGTACTTGTGTTGTACTGTAAACAGCCTGCTATAAATCACAAAGTCAGATTATCCCCTGGGCCACCCACAGCCAGCAGCACAGGTGCATCAACTTGTATGTTGTTTGTCTGAACAGTATTTCTTTTAATACATGAAATCGTGAATGAACATCATCACGTGATCGTGATTTGTGGTTGGATGGGACAAGTCAACGATTTATTTTGTCACCCTGCTGCCCTTGCCCTGTACACATAGCCACGCTGAAGCCAGATAAAAAAATATTTAGGATTTCTGGGTCTGTTACATTTATCATGGGGCACCCTGCAGTCTCTCTCTCTCTCTCTCTCTCCCCCCCCTCAGGACGTCACAAGTCATAGATTTATTTTGCCACCCAGCTGCCCTTGTCATGTAAACACAACCACACTGAAGTCAGGAAAAAAATGTTATTTGGGATTTCTGGATGGTTACATTTATCATTGGCCCCTGCAGTCTCTCTCTCTCTCTCTCTCTCTCTCCTCTGGATGGCACAAGTCAAAGATGTATTTTGCCACCCTGCTGCCCTTGCCCTGTACACACAGCCACACTGAAGCCAGGAAATAAGTTTGAGATTTTATGTAACTGTAAAATTCTCTTGGACCCCCATAGTCTCTCCCCTCTTCTCTGGATCAGGAATGGCACAAGTCAAAGATTTTGCTAGCCTGGTCTTTCTCATATACACATAGCTACACTGACTGAGGCCAAGAAAAGAAAAAAATTAATTTGGGATTTTCTGTAACTGTAAAATTCTCTTGGGCCCCAGTAGTCTCTCCTCTCTCCTCTGGATCTTCTGCAATGGCATAAGTCAAAGATTTACCAACCTGCCATCCCAGTGGTACTGAGAGTTGAGGCAGTAGACACCACACCTTGCTCTACGCCAGTGACCCAGGTTTGGGAATGGACTCAGGTCATTGGGGATCAGCAGGGGAGGGAGAGGATGGAGCATCCCATGACAGAGCTACTCTTTCTGGAGTTGGTAAAGGGGATTGCATCATTCAGCAGCAGAGCATGATGGAAGTTGGGGGCACTACAGGAGTGGTGTACAGAAGAGGGGCTAGAGCATGGCAGATGTTGGCACATAAATGCACTAACATCATTGCACATTCAGCTCCAGCAGGTAGTTAATCAGGTGAAAACTGTGGGATGGTCATGGCAGCCGTGGCCATGCACCATGCCCCCAGAACCTAGAGAGGTGCACCCCAGGTGTTGATTCAAGGCCCCCATTGGGGACACTATGTGCATGCCAGCCTGTGTAGTGAAAGTGAGTCACTGACCAGACCCGGTCCTGGGATGCGGGTGCCGGTGGCTGGATGACCTGCCAGCCAACCGCAGAAGGAGGAATAACATAGAAACATAGAAGTTGACAGCAGATAAGGATCACAAGGCCCATCCAGTCTGCCCATTTCTTTTTCTACCTTATAAATGTGCCATCGGCCTTTGCTCTGTCAGTGGCCTATCTATTCATACTCATCTGTATTGCTTCCTTATGCCTATCCCATGCCTGTTTGAAGCCCTGCACTGCATTCATAGCCACCACTTCCTGAGGTAGTCCAATCCATGCATCCACCACCCTTTCTGTGAAAAATCATTTTCTCACATTCCCCCTTAATCGGCCTCCCTCTAATCTCACACTGTGTCCTCTTGTCCTGCTATTTCTCTTATATTTAAACATGTTAGACTCTTTCACCTTGTTAATGCCCTTAAGGTGTTTGAATGTTTCGATCATATCACCTCTCTCTCCTTTGCTCAAGGGTATACATATTGAGCTCCATTAATCTGTCCTCATATGTCTTCTGATGCAGTCCCTGCACCATTTTGTTGCCCTTCTGGACTGCCTCAATTTGGTTAATGTCCTTGTGAAGGTGGGCTCTAGTACTGCACGTGCAATTCAGATGGGGCTCAACTGTAGTCTTGTAAAGAGGGATTATTACCTCCTCTTACAACTTGTGATACCTCTACTAATACACCCTAACATCCCCCTAGCCTTACCTACTGCTTTAGAGGTCTGCTTGGATGATTTCAGGTCATCGGTGATGATGATGATGCCCAAGTCTCTTTCTTCCTTTGTGACTGCCAGCAACTCCCTTCGTAGCCTATAAGTAGCTTCAGGGTTTCTCTTCCCTATGTGCATGATTTTGCACTTCTTTGCATTAAATACCAGTTGTCACTCTTCTGACCATTTTGCTAGTTTATCCAGATCTCTTCTCATTCTGCCCACCCCATCTGGATCATCTTCTCTGTTGCAGATCTTGGTGTCATCTGCAAACAGACAAGCCTTACCCTCTAGTCCATCTGCAATGTCACTAATGAAGATATTGAAGAGGACTAGCCCCAGGACTGATCCCTGAGGTACCTCACTTGTGACTTGCATCTCTTCTGACTGTATACCATTTACCGCCACTTTCTGTTTTCTGCCCGTCAACCAGCTTGCCACCCAGTTGACCAACTTCTGACCCACCTCAAGCCTACCCAGCTTATTAATCAATCTTCTATGTGGAACAGTATCGAAAGGTTTGCTGAAGTCAAGGTAGGTGACATCAACTGCTCCCCCTTGGTCCACCACTCTGGTTACCCAGTCAAAGAAATCCATGAGATTAGTTTGACAGGACCTTCCTTTTGTAAACCCATGCTGTCTTGGATCCTGTGCCCCTATGGATTCCAGGTGTTGCACTATCCTTTCCTTAAGGAGTGCCTCCATAATCTTGCCCACTACTGGGGTAAGACTGACTGGTCTGTAGTTCCCAGCCTCCTCCCTGCTGCCACTCTTGTGGAGTGGGATCACATGAGCCCTTCTCCAGTCTTCTGGGACCTCTCCTGTGCTCAGAGACTCACTAAAGGGTTCTGCTAATGGCTTTGCTAGTTCCACCCTTAGCTTCTTAAGTACCCTGGGATGTATGCCATCAGCTCCCATTGCCTTGTCCACCCTGAGCTTAGTGAGCTCTTGTAGGACCCTTTCATTTGTGAAGGGAGTAGTGTTCACCTCCCTCCCCTTGTGTCCATGGTACTGAGCTGTGGGCCCTGCCCTACCTTCTCATCAGTAAATACTGAGCAAAAGTATCTATTTAGGATAGTTGCTTTTACAGGGTCCTCCTCCTCACATGCCCCCTTTTCTCCTTTGAGCTTAGCAATACCCCCTCTGGACTTTCTCCTTTCACTAATGTATCTATAGAAAGTCTTGTCACCTTCTTTACTGTTAGTGCTTTTGTTTCCTCAGTTTGGGACTTAAAAGTGTCGATATAAAAAAGATTTTTCCAGCCTTCCCTTGCTCATGTATATACAGTCACACTGCCACACTGCCTGCCTTTGCATCCCCCACCAGCAGCCACCCAGGCCCCGCTATTTCCCCAGTCCTCCAGATTCCTTCTTTCTCCAGTCCCCCAAGTCCCAACTCCTGACCCACATTCACCCACCCCAGACAATCAACTTCTCTCCTCCCCATCGCCCTGGTAAGTCTTCTTTCTCGGACTCTCCCTAGTTTCTCTTCCTTCCTTCATATATATTTTTTATTTTATGTTTTTTCTAGTTTTGTTTGACAAATTTTTCTGGTGACTTCTCTGCTGAGATACTCCTGCTCCTCCACCATCCTCCTCTCTCATCTGGGCTGTGTTGTGCACTCAGCATGGTTATATACCATGAGTGCATCATTTGACCATCTGTTACCTGATTGGATGCTGCCGGCTGCCTGTACTTGGAGTGAGCATGCTGACGGCATCCCCATGGCAACAGTTAACAAAATGGCAGAAATTGCTTTTCCACTGACCTTGAACCGAACTTCTGTGACAAAATCTGTATTTATCCAGGTTCCTGGATTATGGGTTTGATCCAGGGGTGTGAATCACCCGTGGAACAGTCTGCCCAGCCCTAGGGCTCAGTCAGATTGGTGGTAACAGGTTGCTTTTTGACTTCTTTGGAAAAGGTGCCTGCTTGGGGTTTTTGCTGCTGTAGCTGATTGCTTCTGGTGTCCAGAGGTAGTAATCAGATTCATTTCAGTGCAGCACCTGCTCATTGCTGATTGTATTTCTTTTACTGATTATTGCTGACTTCACTAGGGCTACTGTTCTGCTTATCTTTTTTTTGTTTTACTCCATTAACATTATGGTGCAGGAACTGTTGTTTGTCTAGCCCTGTTGTTTGGGGGAGTGGTGCTAACTGCCTGTCCTGGGGCATCAGCTACTTGATATCTGGAGGCGGGGCTAAGTCAGATTGGTGGTAGCACCTTGATAACCTGAAAGGCACTTAACAAATACATTTTTACTTACTTTTACTTACTTACTTGCTTTTTGGCTACTCAGAAGAGGCTAGAAGGGAAGGAATTAGTTTCATTTTAGGGATGAAACTGCTCATTGCTGATTTTATTGCTTCTTTTGCTGTTTATTGTTGATTTCACTTGGTAGCAGATTGCTTTTTGGCTTCTTTTGGAAATGTACCTGCTTGGGATTTTTTTGCTGGCACAGATGATTGTTTTTGGAGTTTTTTACTGGTGTAGCTGATTGTTTCTGGGTTTTTTTTTGCTGATGCAGCTGATTGTTTCTGGTGATCCAGAGGGGCCCAACCCGTACTCCCCAAACCCACCCTCTCCTAGTGCATCACTTTCTTTATACCCATAGCCTGTGACATCATATGGTGGCAGCTGACTACATACATGTACTGTTAGCCATTATATTTCAGTACACAGCACAGCCACACACCACACCCTGATGTAAATCTATATACCTTGATGCATTATATCACTAACAATTATTGACAGTACATAGCTGTAAAGTAAACAGGGAATAAGAAGGAAGAAACAAAGGAGGGACAGACAAATAAGGGAAAGGATAGGCTAAGAAACATGTTAAATGTTGTTCAGTGATGACTGTATCTCTATTAATCTATTACCAGTACCCTAAGGCTATGTAAATGCATGCATTAATTGTAATAAGTCCTTCTGTTGTCTGCACTTTGTATTTACACTGTACATGTGGAACCTATGTAAATGATCATTGATCTCATAGGTATTAATCCTGAGAATTAAATAAACAAAAAAGAAAGAAAATGAAGGATGCTATGCAATGCAGTGGTTGCAGGGCAGCAGTGTCCAGGAGGACCTTCTGTGCACTGTGGTGCTGCCTTAGCTGCAGACACCTCTCTGTGTTGAGGACAGAGGTTGCAGGACTCTGAGCAGAGTTTGCGAGGATCCAGGTAACCTTCCCCCCACACAAAGACCACTACATCTGCCACCACTCCCTCAGAGGATGCCAGTAAGGACTGATGGATGGATAGATTACAGTGGGCTCAGTTAGGATAAGGGAGGTGGGATGGAGGCACATCCCCTAGGCAGTGCCACTTCAGAACTTATATACCATCTTGGCAGAGCAGGACGATCGCACTGCATCTCCAGAAGTGGACACTAAGGGGGATGAGCAGGCTATCCATGATGGATCCTCAAGGGCAAAGGTAAGGGAACACACAGGAGGAGGAAGCAAAACCTGTTCAGAGACTCCATCATTAGAGGAATAGAGCTGGGAGTGGGCAGCAGTGGGAAAAGGGAGGTGGTGTGCCTGACTCTTGGCACAGTTTGGAGGGAGGGCAGGCAGATCCTAGAGATCACTAGAGTGGTGGTGTGCCTGCCTTATGGCACAGTTTGGAGGGAGAGCAGGCAGATCCTAGAGATCACTAGTAGTAGTAGTAAGTAGTAGTAAAAAATTTTATTCATACAAAAAATGAATAAGGATATCTCCACTGAGCCGAAGCTCCTTTACAGTGAGATCCAGGTGTCATTTCCAGTTACTCTTATAAGTTAACAATATATAACAAAGGAAAACACATATACACTATAATTATACATCAATAAATATAACACAGTTACTAGGGTGGTGGCAAGGAGGGGGGAGCTGGACATCATTGTTCACATGGGGTCAAATGACATGGCAGGTGGGGACAGATGTAGGAAAAGTGCAGGAGGAATTTAAGGAACTGGGGCAGTGTCTTGGGCAAGTAGCACACTCTGTTACCTTCTGAGGTTCTACCTGATCATGGCAAGGGAGAGGGTTGAGATGTCTGCACCATGGAATTCAACATATGGCTGAAGAAATGGTGCAGAGAAAGGTGTGGCTTCATTGAGGACTGTGATCTCACCTGGAGGGATGAAGGACTGTATTCACCAGACAGCCTACATGTATCTGGGGGAAGGTATCCTCACTGAAAAGTTCAAATACTTCCTCCACAAGCATTTAAACTAGCCAAGGGGGAAGGGAAAAGTAGTCAGGGTGATAAAGGTAGTCCACCCACCACATAACATATCTGAAATAACAGAGAATACAATTAGTACAAGGGCACTACCAAACCTGATACATAAATTAAATACAATTGTGGGGATGACAGAAGACAGAACCCCAAAACATCACAGGACCATAAAAGGGTAAAAGAGGGTGGGCGCACAAGCAAAAATGTAATGTGCACAATACCAGTAGTCTGGGGAACAAAACCTAGACCTAATGGCATTAATGGAGGACACAAACCTGAACATAGTAGCTATTATAGAAACATGGTATACAGGGAACCGTGACTGGGATATAGCCATACCAGGATACACACTTTTTGGGAAGGATAGGGAAGGGAGAAGAGGAGAGGGTTAGCTGTTTATGTGAAGGATGGGATTAAAGCAACAGAGGCTCAAGGGTTTGTGATAGGGTGGAATAGGACCCTGTCCCATTTGTTAGAGAAAGTGTTTAAATGCAAGGATCTTTTGTTTTCTGTCTTTTCTCTATCTGGTTGTGCAACCATATTTTCCTGTGAGACCTCAAACTCAATCAACATGACAATCCCATAATCCTTTGGCTCTCACTGTCTCCCCTCACTGAGCTCAAGAAAGAATGGTGCCCAAATAATGTGAAATGGACCCCAGAGTGTGATGAAGTTTTAAAGCCATAAAGGCTGCATTATGTTCGGCTCCTGTTTTAAGAAGCCCAGACTTTGAGAAACCATTTTCTTCTACAAACAGATGCATCAGAGTACGCCTAGGTGCAGGGAGGAAGGAGTCAAAATATAGATGGGAAAGAACATCCTACTCTGTACATAAGTAGGAAATTGCATGATAGAGAAAATGTACTCCATCATCGAGAAGGAATGTTAAGCAGCAAAGGGCCTTGGAGTCTTTTAAGTTTTATTTGCTGGAACTGACTTTTTCTTGCAACTGATCATATTCTCTCTGTTGGCTTAACCAGATGAGAGGTAAAAATTCCAGAATCACAATGTGGTACCTGGCATTGCAGCCATTTAAATTCATGGGGATACACAAATCTGGTAAAGGGAATTGCAATGCTGCCTTTCTGACAAGATATGGATCAGGACTTGAGGGTTCGGAAGGTTGAAAAACAAATGTATGAGTTTAAACGTTACTGTTTGCTGCACTGTTATAAAAAGAGAGAAATTATGTACATGTACTTAATGTCTGAAAGCAGCACATGTTATTAGAGAATAAAACGTTTTGGAAACCTGTCTAATGAAACAGGTTCCCTCTTATGGAGGGGTGTGTATGTGACAGGGTGGAGTAGGACCCTGTCTCATTTGTTAGAGAAAGTGTTTAAATGCAAGGATTTTTCCTTTTATTTATTTATTTAAGAGTTTAACCAGGCAGGCATACTGCGCGACTAACCACTCATTTCCCGATGCGACCTGGGGGAAGCAATGGGGGAACATTCTGGCAAACAGACACACAGGTTTATGTATAGTTGAGAAGGCACAATATGAAGGACTACACACATTGGTAGCTAAAGGTAGCCATGCAGCTTAAAGAATTAGGCAGGCATGGAGACAATGCATAGAAAAGACATTTCATTGTACAAATAAAATTAACAAAACTAGTTAGTGATTTGTAGACTCTAAGAGGAATGCGTACATAGTCCACAAAGTAAGGTATTGAGGCCCAGAAGGCCTTTTAGGCTACTAATGTGTAGGCCTTGCAGGAGCAGACAGTGAGAAAGTGTTCTTGGAGGCGGGAGTTGAGGTGACTAGAATTAGTGATATGGCAGATAGCTGTTGGGAGGTCATTCCATAGTTTAGGTAAGTGGTAACTAAGCGCAGCCTGACCCATAGTGGTACGCATGCAAGGGATATGGAAGCGCCTAGTATCTGAGTGTCGCAGCAAGTAAGCTGCCCAGGGTTGACAAGTTAAGGTGGAATTCAGGTAGGGTGGGAGGGTATGGGACCAGAATTTAGCAGCAACTCGTGAGCAGTGGATTTGTCTGTGGGCTGAGAGTATGGAAAGGCCAGAGAGCTATAAAGGTCACAGTGGTGTGTAAGTTTAGGACATTCCAGTATGAAGTGGCAGAAGGAATGAAAGAGTGTGTCCAGGCTGGTCAGAGTGGAGGGAGGGTGGTGCCATAGACTACATCCCCATAATCAAAATTGGAAGTATCATTTTTTTGCACAAGTTCGGCCTGACCGGGGTAGGCAGGCAGCCTTTGTTATGATAGAGGGCCCCAGTTTAGGAAGCAATTTTTTGTGAATTGAGTAGTCTAGATGTTGGTTGAGCCAGACCGAGGTAGCGGAATGAGGTACAGGAATCTAAGGCGAAGATCCAGGGTTAGGAAAGGGGTGGATGGTGAGTCGGGAGAGCTGAGGTTGTGACCTAAAGGTTAGTGAGATTGTTTTTTTTTTTTAAGAAAAGCTGATTCGATTTGAGCCAAAGTTGAACAGCGTTGAAATCCTTGCTGCAGTTGGTCATGCACTGTATCTGCAGATGGGCCAGTGTTGTAGAGCACAGTATCATCTGCATACATGTGTATAGCAGAATGGGAGCATACTTGGGCAGTTCATTCAGGAAAACTGAGAAAAGGATAGGGCCCAGGACTGAACTCTGAGGAACACCCATGGTGATGGGGAGGGGGACGATGTGCTGGGGCTGATTCTCACGGATCAGTCTTTCTCTATCTGGTTGTGTGACCATATTTTCATGTAAGACCTCAGATTTGATCAACCCGACAACCTCACAATCCTTTGGCTCTCACTGTCTCTCAGTTTTCCTTGATGTTTGTTCTACCTCTCTTGCATATCTGCTGACTTAAAAATATATGCAATTCTTTTATGAAAATGTAACTGATATTGGGATTCCTTTTGTTTAGAAAATATATAGTGTTACTATTGAAATATATATGATTATATTTTCAGATGATTGCAGAAAGCTATTGTAAACTAGAGGTTACCTGAGTTCAGTTTTTGAGCCTTTTGCAAAAGCTGTGGAAATGGGGCCTCTCAGCTCAAGCACACTATGTTCTTGCCTGCCTGATATTTACAAAAACAGGATGCTTGCTATGAATGGGGTTGAAATGACTTAAAAGGAGCTAAGCTGCAACTGCAAGAAAGATTAGGGGACAAGGGACAGAGACTGAAAGAAAACTTGATTTTATTTTGCCTTTGTATATAGTTATACTGAACATGTTTATTTTATGATACTGCTAGAGTAAATAAATATTTTGATGACTTCTGCAACTGCTCCTGGTTTTCCTATGCTTCCTGACCTCTGCCTCGATGACAGGGTTACAAGAAGGAGCAGAAGTACTGTGGATCACCCTGGAGGTGGGAGAAAGGATAAACATTCACAGTGAATGATTTACAGGTCTCTGACACAGGGGAGGAATTAGATGGCTCTTGTGGAAACCATCCACAAAATGGCAGCCAAAAGGAAACTGCTACTATTGGGTGAATTCAACCTGCCTGAGGTAGATTGGAGCACTCAGACTGCAAGTACAATGAGGGCAGGAATTCATGACTGCCCTGAATGGGACAAACTTAAGACAACATAGAAACATAGACTTTGATGGCAGATAAGGACCGCTAGGCCATCTAGTCTGCCCATTTCCTACCTACAGGATAGGCTCCAGATCCTAGTTAACCAACAGCCTATATCTTCCTGCCCCCACAAGAATTGCCTTATGTCTGTCTCATGCATTCTTGAATTCTCCCACAGTTTTAGACCCACAACTTCCTCAGGAAGGCTGTTCCATGCATCCACTACCCTCTCTGTGAAATAATACTTCCTCACATTGCCCTGAACCGCCTCCTTCTATCTTTAAATTGTGTCCCCTTGTTCTTGTAAGTCTTTTTCTGAAAGATGCTACCCTCTTGGACTTTGTTGATTCCTTGAGGTACTTGAAAGTTTCTATCATGTCCCCCTCCCTTCTTTCCTCGAGGGTATACATATTAAGCTCCTTTATCTCTCCTCATACGGCTTCTCTTGCAGACCCTGCACCATTTTAGTTGCCCTCCTCTGGACTGCCTCTATCCTGTCTATGTCCTTCAGGAGATGGGGTCTCCAGAACTGGACACAGTATTCCAGATGGGGTCTCACCAACTGTCTGTACAGAGGGATAACAACTTCCTGTTTTCTGCTGCTGATGCCTCTCCCTATACATCCCAGTATACCCCCGGCCCTCCCTACTGCCTTCTCACATTGCTTGCTAACCTTAAGGTCATCTGATATGATTACCCCCCGGTCCCTTTCCTGTTTTGTTGTTGTTACTACCTCCCCACCCACTATGTATTCTTCCCCTGGGTTCTTGTTTCCCAGGTGCATTATTTTGCACTTTTTTGCATTGAATCCTAGCTGCCATACATCTGACCATTCCTCCAACCTTGCTAAGTCCCTTTTCATCCTTTCCACGCCTCCTTGTGTATCAACCCTGTTGCAGATCTTTGTGTCATCTGCAAAAAGACATACTTTTCCTTCCAGTCCCTCTGCAATGTCACTGACGAAGACATTAAAAAGGACTGGACCCAATACTGAACCCTGCGGTACCCCACTAGTAACCGCCCTTTCTTCAGAGTGGACTCCATTTACAATTACCTTCTGTGTCCTGTTGTCCAGCAAATGTTTTACCCAGGCTACCACCCTGGGACCCACTCCCAGGCTGGATAATTTGACTAATAATCTTTTGTGTGGGACTGTGTCAAATGCCTTGCTAAAGTCTAGGTAGGCCATGTCCACAGCCCTCCCTGGTCTACTACTTTGGTCACCCAGTCAAATAAATCTATTAGATCTGCCTGACATGACCTTCCCGCTGGAACCCAGGCTGCCTTGGATCCTGTGCTCCACTGACCTCTAGGTACTCAACTATTCTTTCCTTCAGAAGTGACTCCATCACTTTCCCTACTACAGAGGTCAGACTGACAGGTCTGTAGTTTCCTGCCTCTGTCTTGGTCCCACATCCGCCTTCCTCCAGTCCTCGGGTACCACACCATCCTCCCATGATTTATTAAAAGTAGCCAGTGGTTTCACTAGTTCCTCCCTTAATTCTTTTAGAATTCTGGGGTGAATTCTATCAGGACCCATTGCTTTGTCCACCTTCAGTTTTAGGAGTTCTTGCAGAACCCTTTCTTCTGTGAAAGGACTGGGATCGACTCACCTATCAACAACTTGGAGCAGAACCAATCTGCGAGGATGCTATACTGGATTTGGTCCTGACCAACGGGGACAGGATCACAGATATGGAGGTGGGCAGTCCCCTTGGTACCAGTGACCACAGGACAGTATGGTTTATGATAACCACAGTGGAGGAGGCAAGCAATACAAGCATGAAGGTCCTAGATTTCATTAAGGCAAATTTTAAGGAGATGGGTAGAAATCTCAAAAGAGCCCTAGCAATGGAAGGTACAGGGGAGATGTGGAAAACAGTGGTCTAGACTCAAGAGAGTCATAATAGAAGTAATAGGTCATTGTGTCAAAATGCATAGCAAGAGTAAAAAGAAAGAAAAGGCCATTATGATTCTCAAAGGTAGTGACCGAAAGTAAGGAAAAGAAACGAACCTCAGAAGATGAAGAAGGAAACACTAAAGGATGAGGACAGAGAACAATATCTGGAGAAGCAGAGGGAATCTGGGAAAATAATTAGAAGGGCTAAAGCACAGACAGAGGAAGGTATAGCCCAGGCAATTAAGAAATGTGACAAAACCTTCTTCAGATACATTAGTGAGAGGAAAAAGACCAGAAATGGGACTGTTAGGCTGAAGAAGGAAGGAGGAGAAAGGGTGGAGGATGACCTAGAAAAGGCTGAGATACTGAACAAGTACTTTTGCTTAGTATTCACCAGGGAAGGGGAGGGTGAGGGACCAAGACTAGTTAAGAGGGGTATTCAGGGGAGGGAGGTAGACACCAGGCCATTCATGGTAGAAAAAGACCTAGAAGAACTCGGGGGGAAATAAAAGTAGATAAAGAAATGAGGCCATATGGGATCCACCCCAGAGTACTAAAGGAACTCAGGAAAGTGCTGGTGAAACCACTGGCTACCCATTTAAATGCATTACTAGAGTTGGGGAGGTATCTGAGGACTGGATGAGGGCAGGTGTGGTCCATCTCCTCAAGAGTGGAAGCAGAGAGGAGGCAGGCAATTACAGGCCTGTAAGCCTGACCTCAGTAGTGGAGAAACTAATGGAGTTCTTACTTAAGGAGAGGATTGTGATGTTTCTGGAGGATAGCAGGGCACAGGATCCAAGGCATCATGGATTTTCAGTGCGTAGGTCCTGCCAGATGAATCTTATAGATTTCTTTGACTGAGTAAGTAGGCTGGTAGATCAGGAAGGGGTGGTGGATGTGTCCTACCTGGATCTCAGCAAGGCCTTTGATACTGTCCCACACAGGAGATTGCTAAATAAATTGGGGAGCTTGGGAGTGGGTCCTACAGTAATAAAGTGTGTTGGAAACTGGCTAAGGGACAGGACTTAGAGGGTGGTGGTAAATGGCATGAAATCTGAGGAGAGGGAGGTGCCTAGCAGGGAGCCACAGAGTTCGGTGCTGGGGCCAGTCCTACTGAATGTCTTTATTAACAGCATTGCAGAGCATCTGGAGGGAAAGGTGTGGTTCTTAACAGATGACACCAATATCTGCAACAGAATGGACACACCACAGGGGGTGGAAAAAATGAGAAAGGACCTAAGCCTATTAGAGGAGTGGTCTGGCTTCTTTTTTTTTTGCATTGTTTCTTTATCTGCCTCATTGTCTTGACTGGCTTCTCCTTTGGGCCACCAGGGACACTGTCACCTCCCCCAAGAACCCCTGTCACCAACTCCTGCCTCACACTGCAGCCACTCTACAGGATAGCCCGACATATCTCTTCGTCAGATGAGTCTTCTCCTTCAGAGAGAATGTGCCTCACGGCTTAACTTTCTTGGCCTTGGGTGCTGCCAAAGTCAGTCCCTGCTGTCCAGAGGCTCTGTGGCACTGAGGGTCCAGACGGCCATCATCTAGTTGGTTGAGATGCCATTTCCATGGTTTTCTTAGCCCCTGAGCAGTGCTGTTCTTCAGTGGTCCCGTCTCCACCGGGGGCCACTACAGAGCGAGGCATGTTCCGCAACCTCCCCAGAGAGGAGAGCAGTCCTCCAGATTGTCAATCCTTTCCTTCTCCTGATGACCCCCGGTGTTCCGAGTCCATTCCTGAACCCAGGTCACCAGCATGGTGTGAGGTGTGGTGTCCAGCACCTCAGCCCTCAGCATCACCAGGCCAGCAGGCAGTTGAGTTTCAATGCCATAAAGTGCAAGATCATGCACCTGGGTCACATGGATCCAAGGGAGGAAGACAGGATGGGTGGGGAAATTCTTGCCATCGTAAGTCGGGGGAGAGACCTGGGGGTTATCATAGCTGATGACCTGAAGGTGACCAAACAATGTGAAAAGGTGGTGGGGTGAGCAAACAGAATGTTGGGGTGAAGAGGAGAGTCATAACAAGCAGGAGGGAAGAGGTGGTGATGCCACTGTACAGATCACTGATGAGGCATCAGCTGGAGTGCTGTGACCAGTTCTGCAGACACATCTCCGGAAGGACATTGACAAAATAGAGGCAGTCCAGAGAATGCAACGAAGATGGTATATGTACTGAACCAGAAGCCCTACAAGGAAAGACTTAAGGACCTTAATATCTATTCACTGGTGGAAAGAAGGGAGAGGAGAGATAGAACAAAGACTTTTAAGTACTTAGGGGAATAAACAGACAGCTTAGACAGCTAGTATTGGAACCCACTCAGGAAGGAGCAATCTTAGACCTGGTACTCTCAAATGGTGACAGAGAGAGGATCTCAGATTTAGAAGTGGGTAGCTATCTGGGAAGTAGTGACCACTGAACAGTATGGTTCATGATAAACACAGCAATAGAGTCAAGCCATACAAAGGCAAAGGTCCTGAACTTTAGGAGGGCTGATTTAATGAGTGAGCGACTAAGGAATACACTAGCAAATGGGCAGGAAGGAGGGGTGGAATAACAATGGGGAATAATCAAAACTTCCATCACAGAGACAACAAGCCTTTGTGTGAAGCAAATAAAACAAAACAATGTAAAAAACCTCTATGGTTCTCAAATGAGGTGGCATGGAAGGTTAGGGAGAAAAAGATAGCATTCAGGAAGTACAAGGAAACCCAGAAGGAGCAGGACAGAGAACTGCATCAGTTAAAGCAGAAGAAAGCAGGGACGGCAGTCAGAATAGCAAAGACCCCACTCTAAAGAAAAGATAGCCAACTCAGTTAGGAAGGGGGATAAAACCTTTTATACGTACATCAGGGAGCAAAGGAAGACCAAGGGAGGGATAGTGAGGCTTAATGGGGTTGGGGGGGCAGGGGGTGATTGTGAAAAGGCAGAGATACTGAATGAATACATCTGCTCAGTAGTCACAAAAGAAGAGGGTGAGGCACCTAAACCAAACAATAAAAGCACATTTGGACAGGCAGGTTGATACCAGTCCATTCACAGAAGAAAGGGTCATGAAGGAACTCCCAAAACGCAAAGTGGACAAAGTAATGGGGCCTGATAGGATTCGTCCCAGAGTTTTAAAAGAACTAAGGGGGGAACTAGTAACACAACTGACTACCCTTTTTAACAAATCATGGGAGGATGTTGTGGTACCAGAGGGCTGGAGGAGGGCAGATGTGATCCCTCTTCACAAAAGTGGGAGTAAAGCAGAAGCAGGAAACTACAGACCTGTTGTCTTGACCTCAATGATAGGGAAAATAATGGAATCACTTCTGAAAGAAACAATTGCTGAGCACCTAGAGATCAGCGGACCACATGACCCAAGGCAGCATGGATTCACAGCAGGAAGGTCATATCAGATGAATCTAATCAATTTCTTTGACTGGGTAACCAATGTAATAGACCAGTGAGGGGCAGTGGATATGGCGTACCTAGACTTTAGCAAGGCATTTGACATAGTAGAAACATAGAAACATAGAAGCTGATGGCAGATAAGGACCGCAAGGCCCATCCAGTCTGCCCATTTCTTTTTCTACCTTATGAATGTGCCATCAGCCTTTGCTCTGTCAATGCCCAATCTATTCATACTCATCTGGATTACTCCATTATGCCTATCCCAAGCCTATTTGAAGCCCTGCACTTGTTCATATCCACCACTTCCTGAGACAGGCCGTTCCATGCATCCACCACCCTTTCTGTGAAAAAGAACATCCTCACATTACCCCTTAATTGGTCTCCCTCTAATCTCATGCTGTGTCCTCTTGTTCTGCTATTTTTCTTATATTGAAACATGTTAGGCTCTTTCACCTTATTAATGCCCTTAAGGTGTTTGAATGTTTCTATCATATCACCTCTCTCCCTCCTTTGCTCTAGGGTATACATTTTGAGCTCCATTAATCTGTCTTCATATGTTTTCTGATGTAGTCCCTGCACCATTTTGGTTGCCCTTCGCTGGACTGCCTCAATTTGGTTAATGTCCTTATGAAGGTGTGGCCTCCCGTACTGCATGTAGTAGTCCAGATGGGGCCTAACCAGTGTCTTGTAAAGAGGGATAATTACCTCCCTCTTCCGACTTGTGATACCCCTACTAATACACCCAACATTCCCCTAGCATTACCTACTGCTTTAGTGGTCAGCTTGGATGATTTCAGGTCATTTGTGATGATGATGACCAAGTCTCTGTCTTCCCTTGTGACTGCCAGCAACTCCCCTCCCAGCCTACAGGTGGCTTCAGGGTTTCTCTTCCTTATGTGCATGATCTTGCAATTCTTTGCGTTAAACCCAAGCTGCCCCTTTTCTGACCATTTTGGCAGTTTATCCAGATCTCTTCTCATTCTACCCACTCCATCTGGATAATCTACTCTGTTGCAGATCTTGGTGTCATCTGCAAACAGACAAACCTTACCCTCCAGTCCATTTGCAATGTCACTGATGAAGATATTGAAGAGGACTGGCCCCAGGACTGATCCCTGAGGTATCCCACTTGTGACTTGCATCAGTTGGATTGCCAGCGGCCAAGGATGTGTGAAGAGGGTTGTGCCACTGGCCATCCGACTCTGAGGTACCAATTGACAGGTATGGGGTTTCGGGGGGTTGCTTGGCGCTGCGGGTGGGTCCACTGGCCACCATTGTTAATACAGGGGTACTGGGTCGGGGATCGGGTTGTCTGGACCAGGGCTCTGCTGCATGTGGTGGGGAGTCATATATTATGTATTTTGTACATGTTGGGAACCATGACCTGATACGGGGATGGGGCATACATGTGTTGGGGAGGATGTAATGCTCACAGGGGTTTGGGGCTGTCATGTGTTGGGGGATGTACTGCTCACAGGGGGTTGGGGCTATTATGTGTTGGGGATGTATTTCACATGTGGGGTCAGGGTATTCATGTTTTGGGAGGGTTCTTCTGCTACATCGAGGATGGGACATGGCCACACAGGTCCGGGTTCCTGCATTAGGTATTCACACACCTGGACCCATGCCTTCCCTCGCAAGTGATCCATTATAGGACCCAGGACAGGCATCTGATTGGATGCCCACCAGGGTCTGCTATGCCTCCCCTGGCCACCCTGTGAAGTCCTGTGCATTGGGGGTCAGGGCCGTGGACAGGTACCCGATGGGTGCATGCAATTGTGAATACCATGCACCCTGCACCTGTCCAGGTCCGTGGAGCTACACAGGCATGTTACATGCCTCCGGCGCATAATTCCCACCTGTTCATGCACAGGGCCTATTCTCTTTTGTCTGTCTCACTTGTGCTGGAAGTCTCCCACTGATTTCACCTCCACCACTGCTGCCTGTTGCCTGTTCCAGGAGTCTATCAACTTTAGAGTGAAGTAATACTTCCTCACATCCATCTTAAAATACCCCCTCCAGCTTCATTGCATGCCCCTAGTCCTGGTGCTCTTTGTCATTTAAAAGGCAATCCCTCCTCTACCCTGTTCAGCCCTGTGACACTTGTAGGTCTCTATCATCATGTTCCCTTTGCTCTCCTTTTTTCCAAGGTGTGCAGCATGTTGAGATCCTTCAGTATCTCCTCTGTAGGGCTTCTTGGCAACCCTGGCACCACTTTGCTGTCTCCTCTGACCGTCTTCCCTGCCTGTGTTCTTTTTGAGGTGTGGCCTCCAAACGGACACAGTACTCTAGGTAAGCCTCACCAGTGAGTGATACAGTGGCAACAACACCTCCTCTTCACACTGGAGGCACCCAGCTCTATACACCCCAGCATCCCATTAGCCCTACACACTGCCCGCCACTTTGAGGTCATCAGTTATGATAACCCAACGGTCCCTTAGCAGTACATGAACAATGAGATTGAACAGCTAACAATGAATGCTGAGGCAAAGTAAAAATCCTTTATTCCATCATTTGAAATGCAAATGTATTAGCAGCATATTGCCAGCTACTTATTATTTTATTTTACTCTATTTTATCGACTTCTCACCCTGGAGCTACACTTTTTGGGAGACACCATCCACCACCCGCAACTTGCCTTACCTGGTCCCCATTAGTTCCCTCCATGGAGCTGCGTGGCTATACCCCAGGTGGGTACGGATCGGACCTGAATGTTCCGGATACTTCTGTGTCTCGCGGGTCCCAGTGGTCAGGCAGGCAGTTACCATTAGGGTCAGTGTTAGGTGCTCTGTCTACTCATGTGCTCGGTGGTGTTTTTCCCTTTCTGAGAAGTGGCCAGCATCTTGACATCAAGGCATTACGCCAATGACCGCCACTCCCAGCCCTCTCCTGATACATGCTCCTGCACTTGCTGTTCCTTTGGCCTCTGCCAGAGGCTAATAGCTCACCAGGTGAATGCCCCCTCCCTCCTGGGAGAGGAGAGCTGTCCTCGGATGCTCAATCCTCTCCCTCCTCTACCAACCCCAGACTCAGGCTCGATTTCCGAACCCAGGTCAGCTGGCGTGACGTGGTCTGGCATCCAGCGCCTCAACCTCAGCACCCTGGGCCGGTGATTACAGCTACTTTAACATGTTGCTTAACTGAGGTTAGATGGCAAACTGTGAGGCACCAACAAACAGGTTAAGAGATAAAGAACCTCAGTGCACAAGCACTGGGGCACCAGTACTTCAAAGGCATTGGCTAGAAGTTAACTGTCAAAGAAATGCAAAATCATATACAGCCCCTGATGCTTTGCATTAAAGGGGTTGTGTGATTTTGCTATTTTTCAACAAATAAGTTAGTTTAATTTACATCATGGAGTTCACAACCACTACGAGGTGGCCAGAGACTATGATACGATAGATTTATGTACACCAAGCAAGTCACACACGGAACACCAACATTTGTTGGAGGTGTGTAAATCACAGCACCAACTGTAAAGTGCTGTTATCTACTTCTCACCATGGAGAACCCAACACTTGAGTCTCTAGGACAGCCATGACCTTTCTGAGGATGCGTGAAGGCAGCTTATGCAGATCCTTGATGAAACAGCAGGCAAAAAGTAGTCCTGACAAGCCCTTGCAGATTTTGGCCATGCTGCAGCAGCTGCAGACTTGAGTTTCTCGGGCTACTACTCCAGGGGTGATGGAGCAACTGATAATGTGCTTAGCACCACCTACTACACAGGAGACCTTACACAGAGTTCAGCTTCCAGCACAGCATAGGGATGATTTACCACCAGTAATAGTAGGACACACTCCACCACTCTGCCTCCTGAAGTGTGGAAAATGCATCAGGCAACTACAGTATAGCTGAGTGAACATCGGACAAACAAATTGACAGAAGCATGGAATTAAAACCTAGGGTTTTGGTGGGAGGATCACCTGCTTGAAGGAAGATGCAGCCGCAGTCAGCACATCACCTCGTTACAGAGTGCATGCGGACAATTGCCAAATCACCAAGTAAAAGATGCACAAGGATCTACTGACATGACTCTTGAACTTGTGTATTGACAGGGAACTGATGGAAGACAGTTGAGGAAACTTTGTGGTGTTGGACATAACATCATATGGAGCCAATCACCAATGCTACTTCTACCAGCAAGAAGTGCCCCTCAGTAGCAACTCTCGAGTGAACAAGAACAGAGAAAGAATGAAGAAAGAAAGAAAGAAGAAAGAAAAAAGAAAGAAAGAAAGAAAAAAGAAAGAAAGAAATGGGAAATAGAAGTCTAGGTGTTTCATGTGTCAGGTAGTAATCATTCTCTTAAGGTTGTTGAAGGTTCTCTATGGAAGTAACAAGAGGCATAAAAAGACAACATGGGACCAATTTAAAAAATTGCCCTCCTTGCACTACCCAGTCTCGCAGTAGTAAACTGGGTTTTGCACGCAAAGTAGTATTCTCAACTGACCAGTTTGCACCCACAAAGTGGGTTTGCACCAGGGCAAAGTTTTGAGGGGGCTGCAATGCAAATGTGGGGAAGGGGACCTGCATATCGGTGCAGTCCCATTTACAAAGCATTTTCTCCACACAAGGGCCCTTTAATTTAGTTTATTAATTTGTTAGAGTGCTCTAACTCATTGCGACTCTGGGCCCTTCACAAAAGGTTGGACAATATAGACAGAAATTAGTATATACAAAAACATCACCTCTCACAGTAAGTCAAAATCAGTTAAAATTAATTAAAAGGAAGGAAAGGCTTCGTTATATAAAACAGTCTTTAGATCCCTCTTGAAGGCACTAACCGAGGTGGCCTCTCTGAGCAGTAGAGGCAGTGAATTCCACTGAGTGAGTACCACGGCCAAAAAGACCCGGGCACCAGATACATAGATACATAGATACATACATAGATACATAGACAGTGTCGGCAGATAAGGGCCTATGGCCCACCTAGTCTGCCCATTTGAGCTTGTAAGTTCAGTTTGTTTTCCTAGAAGTCTATTTCCCCTTACCCCTGACCTCTAGAATTCCTTTATGTCTATCCCATGCATTCTTAAATCCCATGATTGTTTCTAGCCCCTACCACTTCCTCTGGCAGGGTGTTCCACTTGTCCACCACCTGTTCTGTGAAGAAATTCTTTCTCATGTTTCCTCTGAATCGTCCTCCTCCAACTTCATCCCATGCCCTCTAGTCCTGAAACATCTTTTCGCTAAAAATAGTGTTTTCCTGCGCCCTATTCCTCCCTGTAAGATACTTGTATGTCTCTATCATATCCTCTCTCCTCCTCTCCTCCAGGGGTACATGTTCAGTTCCTTCAACCTGTCTTCATAAGACTTGTGATGCAACCCATGCACCATCTTTTGTTGCCCTCCTCTGAACCTTCTCTACCCTGTCTATGTCCTTACATAGGTATGGTCTCCAGAACTGTACACTGTACTCCAGGTGGGGCCTCACTCAGTGTCTTGTACAGCGGAATGTAACCTCCCTTTTCCTGCTGGTGATGCTCCTGCCTATACATCCCAGCATCCTATTTGCTTTACCTGATGCCTTGTCACACGTCACCTAACTTGGGGTCATCAGAGATGACAACCCCAAGATCCCTTTCCTGCTTGGTGCATGCTATATCCTTACCCCCAACTGATATATTGTACCAGGGTTTTGTCTTCATATGCATTATCATTGCACTTCTTTGCACTGAATTTCAACTGCCAAACCCTTTGACCATTCTTCAAGTTTCTGCAGGTCCCTTCTCATTCTGTCTACACCTCTGGTGTGTCTACTTGTTACAGAGCTTTGTGTCATCAGCTGAACAGTGAAATTCTGCCTTCTAGATCCTGTGCAATGTCACTGATGAAGATGTTGAATAGGACCGGTCCCAGCACTGATCCCTGTGGTACCCCACTGGTCACTCTTCCCTCTGTGGAGTGACAGCCATTTACCACCACCTCTGTGTCTTGCCACCCAGCCAGTTACCTACCCACCACACTACTGTCCTGCCCACACCCATATTCCCCAGTTTGTGTAATAGTCTTCTAGGTGGCACAGTGTCAAGGGCCTTGCTGAAGTCCAGATAGGCCATGTCACTGCCCTCCCTGATCCACCTCCCTAGTCACCCAGTCAAAAATTCAATGAGGTTGGTCTGACATGACCTCCCCTGGTGAAACCCATGCTGCCTTGGGTCCTGCAGTCCAGTGACAACCAGATGTTCCACCAATCTCTCCATCAGTAGTGCTTCCATGATCTTCCCACTACCGAGGTGAGGCTGACTGGTCTGTAGTTCCTTGCTTCTCTTGGTTCCCACTTTTGTATAAGGGACTACATCTGCTGTCTCAGTCTTCGGGTACCTCCCTGTTTCCAGTGATTGGCTGAACAGGATAGCCAGAGGTTCAGCCACCACCTCTCTTAGTTCTTTAATGACCCTAGGGTGCACCCCATCCGCCCCATTGCTTTATCAGCTCTATTACTTCCAGTTCCTTCAGGACCCTTTCTGTAGGGACTTGTGTCCATTTCTGCACTATCTTTCACCCCTTGTACCCCTTCAGACCCATTACCCCTCTTCCTTAGTAAAGACTGAGCAGAAATACTGTTCAATATGTCAGCTTTACTGTTGTCATCTCCACGGGCTCCCATCCTCCCCTTCAGTCTCACTATACCCTCCCTTTGTCTTTCTCTTTTCACTTATGTACCTGTAAAGGTTTTGTCCCCTTACCCACTGATTTTGCAATGTGTTCTTCTGTCCTGAGCTTTGGCTTCCTTACTGACTTCCCTGCCTCCCTTTGTTTCTCCTGGGCACTTCTCCCTATCCCTTCTGCCTGTGTCTTTTTGTATTGCCTTAATGCAATTTTTTATCTTTCACTTTCTTTGCTACCTCTTTTGGAAAACCATAATGGTCTCCTCTTCTTTCCTCTTGCCAACCTGCTTAATGCATAAGTCTGTTGTTCTTATAATCCCATTTTAAATACACCCACTGTTCCTCAACCCTGATTCCTGTCCCATTCTATAATGCCTCTTCAAGTATCTCCCATTTTCCAAAGTCTGCCCCCTAAAATCCAGGATCGTGTTTTGTGTGGTTTGGTTCTGCTCTTTTGTGATTTCAAACCACAATGACTGGTGGTCACTGTTACCCAGGTGCTCCCCACTGTTACCCCCCATCACACTGTCCCTGTTTGTGAGCACAAGGTCCAGTATTGCCTTCTGCGAGTTGGTTCCATGACCAGTTGCTTGAGAAGGTACCCTGAAGAGTCCAGGATAAACTGCTCCTAGTTGATGCTGCTGCTGGGATGCTCCAGTCCATGTCTGGTATATTGAAGTCTCCAACCAGTACTACCTCCTTTGTCTGCATCCTTTGGATGGCTAGCATCAACTCCTATCTGTTTCTTCCTCCTGGGCTGGTGGTCTATAGACCACACCTGTCTGAGATATGGCTGGTCCTGCTTTCCTTCCAGCCAACCCATAGTATCTCCCCCATTTTGTTCCTCCTGGATCTGTGTGGCCCTTATGTCATTTTTCACACACAGTGCCACTCCTCCTCCCTTCCTGCCTGCTCTGTCTCTTCTGAATATGTTGTAGCCGGGTATGGCCATCTCAGTCATGGTTATCATTACACCAGGTTCTCAGTGATGGCCACAATGTTCCAGGTCTGACTGCTACCATGACAGCCTCCAGATCTTCCATCTTGTTGCTAAGGCTCCTGGCATTTGCACACATGGCTTTCCATGATTTGACCTCCTAGACTGCTTCACTGTACTCAGCCCCTTCCTTGGTTGTCATTTATCCTGGTTCTCCTTGCTGTCTGCCCTTCTGCTGAATTTTGCCCTTTTCTGCTTATCCACCTTTTGGACACTAATCTCCATCTTTTGCACACTGCTTTGCAGAGATAGCCATTCCTCTGGTTCACTGGTTCCACTACTAGCTGTGGGGGTGAGCAAGTAGGTATCATCCTTGCTGGCCTGCCACCCTTTGCTAGTTTAAATGCTTGTCAATGTAGCATTTAAACTTATCATTGAGTGCTTGATTCCTCCAGGATGGATGCAGGCGTCAGGCTAGAACAAACCTCCATCCTCCAGGTGGGTCCCCAGTCACCAATGAATCCAAACCCTTCCTCACAGCACCAGTTCTTCAACCATGAGTTAAAGTTCCTGGTGCATGCACTCCTATGCTCTCCTTGCCTCTCACAGGTAGTACTTCTGAGAAAGTGACAGAAGTAGCTACTTGCTTGAGACCCGCCCAGTTTCCAAACTCTTCCTGAACTTCCTTTTGGCTCACCATTTGCCAAGTCATTAGTACCTAGGTGGATAATGACATCCAGCTCACCCTCCCATCTTGCCTTCCCAGTGATCCCAGTATCTTCCTTCCATCCCTCCATGCCGTGGCACCTGGTAGGCACCTCACCTCCCTGTCCTCCCCCTCCTGTGTTCCTAGCTGGATCCCTCTTACAATGGAGTCCCCACCAGGATTACTTCCTCCTCCTCCTCTGGGGTCCCACTGCTTTCCCCACTGAGGTCACCTCCTTGCCTAGCCTCCACATCCTTTCCTTCCCTCGGTACCTCTATTTGGTTGTCCTCATTTGCCAGTGTGGCATATGAGTTCTTGAGAGGAATAGGATCTGGGATGTGCCTCTGCCTGACTGCTCTAACCCTCCCTGAGGCCACTGTCATCCAAGTGCTCCTCGTTCTCGGCATCCTTTGAGGCAGCTGCATTGGACTGGGTGGTCCCTGGATGGGGTGATGGTACTCCTGACCCAGTTTACTTCCACTCTGAGTCTGGCTACCTCATCCCGCATTCCCGAGGGATGCATGCAGATAGGGCAGCACCTCAGTGTCCAGAAGGTCTGCTCTGAATATGGCTGCCCCACAGCCACTGCATTGCACCACTCCCTACATTATACCGCAATTCCACTACTTCTCTGCTACTGAAGCTCTCTTAGTTCTCTTTTATTTATTTACAGTACTAAAAATCCTGTAACTGATCCTCAGATATATATTTTTTTTTAAGGAAAAGAAACCAATAAATAAATAAATGAGTCAAAACACTTGTCGGGTTGAGGGTGGTCTCTTCCCTTATGCCCCTCCTACTTCACACCTCTTACTATACCCTGTGTTTAGCTCCTGTCAATCAGATTTATCAGGGCATATAATTAAGAGTTGGGGGAAGGGGTGGAAGGGGAGGTGAAAATTTGCAGCAATTAAAGACAACACAGAATTACACCACCACTATGTTTTAAATTTTCAACAGCCCAAAAACAATTATAAGTAAAGACAACACAGAAAGTAAGTATAGTGTCACTACAAGCCTACAATCTAAGTTTAAAAGAAAAATACCAATTACCAGTTACTCTGAAGCACTGAATTGAATATGTTTCCTTCCTTCCTTCACCTTCTGGCTTCTTCTGATGATTTCAAATGAGCCCTGGGAATCACTAGGTGGTCCTTTTCAGCTGACCTGAAGGGGTTGTTTGGGCCTTTAGGGCTGCAGGAGGTCTTGTAGTTAACCGGGCCCCAGACCATGTACAGTAAGGCATCATAGGTCTGCAAACTGACCTTGAAGGTGATTCACCATCTAACAGGGAGCCAGTCCAGAGAGTTTAGCAGAAGCATAATATGGCATAACCTCAAAAGGTCAATCAACAACCTGGCTGCTGCATTCTGCACTAGCTGTATGCGGTGAAGATCATCCCCTAATAGCCCTAGGTAAAAGACATTGCAGTAATCAAGCCACGATGTCACAAAGGCATGGACTAGTGATGAAATCATCTAAGGGAATTAGGTGTTTAATCCTGGTGATGTTTCTAAGATGGCAAAAAGCACTCTGGACTGCAGCTGACTCCTGAAACTCAAAAGTCAAGCCACTATCCAGTAAAACGCCAAGATTTTTCACCTTGGAAGAGGTGAGAAGCTGGGAGTTTCCAAGCCTATGTCTGGTGACTTCACCAGTTTGTACATCAACTCATGGGGGACCAGGTTCCACTCCTGGTACCTCAGTTTTATCCTGATTTAACCTCAACCAGTTGGCGCTCATCCAGTCTTGGATTTCAGCAAGGCATTGATTGAAAACTGAAACCATATCCTGTTGTTCAGGTGCAAAAGACAAGTACAGCTGAGTATCACTGGCATTGCAATGTTAACTCAGCCCATGCTATCTTACAATGTTACCTAGTGGAAACATGTACACCGCAAACAGCATGGGAGACAAAATGGAACCCTGCAGACCCCACATGTCAGGGGCAGTGGTCTAGAGGAAAAAGGCCCTAAGACCACCCTCTGCATCATACCAGTGAGGAAAGAATGGAACCAGTTGAGGACCACACCAGAAAGTCCACAATGAACCCACAGGTGAGCCAAAAGCAACCCATGGTCCATGGTGTCAAAAGCAGCCAAGAGGTCAAGCAGAACAAGAATGGAACATTTTCCCTCTACCCCTCACCACCAGAAGATCATTAAGCATCAAAACCAAGGCAGTCTCAGTACTGTGCCTTTTCCTGAAACCCAGTTGGAGATGATCGTAGATGTCATGAGTTGGCAAGCAGGCCTCCGGTTGTGTGGCCATCACATTTCAATGACCTTCCCAAAAAGGGTAGGTTAGAGACAGGTCTGTAACTTGCCAGGCAGTCTGGGTATAGCAGTGTTTTTTTCTAGAGAGGTCCCACCAGTGCCCCCTTAAGGGGCTCAGGAAAGACCCCCCTCACTAAAGAACACAGGACTATCCTAGTGAGGACCGGGTCAATGGAATCGACGAACCCTACAAGAAGGTGCATTGAATTCATGTCCAAACTACAGTAGGTAAGCCTCAACTCCTGGATGACCCTGAGAACATCCTTGACTGCCAACCAGTCAAAGTCAGTCCAGACAAACGAAATGCCCATGACAATCACTGGCTTGTCATTGCAAGCCCCATGGAGGGTGCTGAATGGATCCCAGATCTGATAGAGGAAATCTTATCAGCAAAATACAGAGCAAACTCATCACACTTAGACTGTGAAAAGCTCTAACGGACTGAAGACAGATCTGATTACATATCCTGTCGACAGTCCAGAAGAGTTGAGCTGGTCTGTTAATCGCTACAGCAATCTCCCTGCACAGGGACTCTGCCTTCTCATAGGAGATTGATGTTTGATACTGCCTATAATGAGTCACCAAAGTAAGCTGATACCCATTACCCACTATGAGTTCAGAGACCTCCAGTCCCAGTGAGAAGACAAGATCCAGAGAGTGGCCATTTAAATGAGTTGTAGAGGTAACCACCTGTGTCAGACCCAATGATAGCATCAATTGGAGGAAGTCTTCTCCAAACGGTGAGAGTTCATCATCAACCCAAGTGTTAAAGATGCCCAAAATTATCCATCTTGGAGACTCCAACACTAGTCTGATGATGAAGTCTGTGACTTCCGGTTGAAATTCCCTCTCATGTACCGGGGACAGTAAATGAGAAGGATCCTGCAGCCTGCACCTGCAACTCCTTGAATGGCAACACATTCAAAGGATCTTGCTGTTCCCACTGGAAGTACCATGAAGTTCAAATCCAACTTGAAACAAATTGCCACCCCCATCCCACCCCACGATCCTTTCTCGGGCAGTGAATCACAGAGAACCCAGCAGGAACCGTCAATTCCAGTACTTGGCCAGTATTTTTGTGGGATTCCCATGCATGGAGAAAAAAATCACCAAGGTAAACCTCTTCTTAACTCCATGCAACCCTAGTGGTCATCAGAGATAGTCCAAGGTGGCCCTCGCATGACTCACACCATTTTCCTGGTAGTCCAGTTGTCCCTCCCCGATCACCAATCACCATCCTCTTATAAAAAAAATGTATGCCCTGTTAGTCCATTGGTCCCTCCCCCTCCCTTGATGTCTGATTGCTGCCCCATTATAAAATATTACTTATTTATTTTATTAGAATTTTGATAACCAGGTAAGTCCAATAAGACCATGCAGTCGCTTTTTCAGTGACAACCTGGGTGACAATGGTGAACACAGTACAATTGATAAATACAATAATAATATACAGGATACAGAGAGATTTAATAATGTTTCAAATTATTACAGTGGAAAGTCTGATATGCAACTTAAAACAGATCAGCCATTAAACATAATGTAGTTCAACAGGATATTAATATTATACAATATATACATAGCAGGGACACGAGAACTGGTGGATTACAAGATACATCTCTAGGAGTAACATAGACTGGGCATTAATGACGTTGTAAGTGTTAGTTAAAGCAGTTGTGGGGGGGTTAGTAGAAAGGTGGTAACCTCTTTTTTGAAGGAGGATAGGGTGGGACAGAAGAGTAAATTAGGGGGAAGGGAATTCCAAGCAGTGGTAGCTGAGAAGGTGAATGAGCACTTACCTGATAGATGGGGCATCTTCTGGATTGCTAATAACTGTAAGGAAGTAGATCTAAGCGGGCGCATGGGTGCTTTTTTGTAAACAATTCCCCTTAGGCAAGGGGGATTAAAAAGCTTGGTAATTTTGAATACAAGGCATAGGGTGTAGTATAGCGCAGTGGTTTAAGGCTCTGAGCTTCAAATCTGGTGATATCCAGCAGACCAGACCTGGGTTTGAATCCCACAGCTTCCACTCTTTTTATTTAGTTGTTTAACCAGGTATAGCACACTAAGCTGGAAGCTTTTTTACAGGAGTGACCTGGGAGCTCAAGGAGGTTAAGTGACTTGCTCAGGGTCACACACTATGCAAGTGGAAGCTTTGGGACTTGCCACACTTGCATACTGAGTGACCCTAAGCAAGTCACTTAATTTCCCTGTGCTCCCAGGTCGCACGTGTAAAAAAGCTTTCAGCTTAGTGTGCTACTCCTGGTTAAACAACTAAAAAAAAAAACTGTGACCTTGAGTCGTAAGTAGACCACTGAAGAGAATACAGGGCCTCACAGTGGTGTTTTCTGGAGTCCGCTCCAAGGGCAAAGAGTCCAATCCTATGATAGCATTGACACACTTGAGCAAGGGGAGAGGACTGGGTGGAGAGTAGTAGTGGGGCACCATAGAACAAAACAGGGAGAAGGGATGTTGAAGCAATCTTTTTACAGATGGCGTTGGATAAAAGAGGGCGGAGATGGTATAATAGCCCAAATTTCTGGTTTACTGTTTTGGTAAGCTGAGTTGCATGATGTTCCATTGAGAAGGAGGCATCTAAGTGGACCCCAAGGTATTTAAAAGTACTAACTATCTCTAAGGGGTCTCCTGACTATGTGCTAATCTGGAGCTGTTTGGTAGGTTTGGGGGACGGGTTATGGAAAAACATAGCTTTTGTGTTTTTCGTATTTAGAATTAGGTAATTGTCAGAGAACCAGGTCTCAAGCATTTTGAAATCAGAGTTAAGGTTTTGGTTAAGCCAGTCTATATTGTTAGATGAACGGTATAAGATTGCATCATCAGCATATAATTGCACGGATACACTGACACAGAAGTTTGGGAGCTCGTTGATAAAAAGCAAGGCCCCTAGAATTCTGCGGCCACTGAATTTTGTGCAGAACTTGCAATCTACCGCAGAACTTCTCCGGTGCCGCAGAATTCACTCTTCTTGGTGATTTTTTATTAATATTTCTGTTTATCCATAGAATCTAGTTCCCATCCCCTCTTTTTATATCCAAACCCCCCATATGCTCAGACCGTGGTGTTATCATTGCTATAACATCATACATTAGCTAATGAAATGGCTGCATTCTGCAACAGAAATGAACAGTCACTTATCTACCACAGCTCCCACTGCCAGAGATGGTGGCACAGCACATCATGTGTGGTGATATTTGCTCAACCTGCACTACAGCCTAATACAATTTTCTGTCTTACATTATTGCACTAGGGCCAACTTAAACAAAACCTTGTCAACAGCACAGACCTGTTAAGTCCATACCTCACTTTGTACAAACATATTTGTGCTTTAGGGTATAGAGATGCCTTCTGAAATGAATAACTGGTAAAATTACTTTAACTGTAATTTTTAAGAAAAATAAAGTAATTATGCCCAGAAAAGTGGAATGTAATAATGTGTAGACCTGGTGAAAGAATAGACCTGTTAAATAAATAATTGCGCTGTACACAGTTTTGCCAGGGTTAATGATTACATATTGTCATTGGTTGATAGAATCACCTAAAAGTTATGGAGAAATGTTGTGTGCAGGGACAGCTGTAGGAGCCAGAGGGTAACATGCTGTGTTTCTGTGCTGGCAACTCAGGTTCAGAGATTAGCTCTGGGAGCTGAATGGGCAGCACAAGGATTGATGGAACACATCACTGCTCAGAGCCTGGGAAGGTATGGTGCAGTGTTCTGTCACATGGTGGACACATTGTGATGGGCTGAAAAGCTCTATCTCACAATCAGTTCACATGCATGTCATGGCCTGAAGGTGTTACACAGTGTGTCAGGGAAAGCATGTTGACATGAAAAATGAGTTTTGCAATAACTCCTCTATTCCATTTCCAATGGAACCTGTATGAATGAGGATGCAAGTTCATGGAAATAAAGAAAAATATATATATATATACCTGTATATATACACACACACACACACACATATACAGTATCTCTGTCTCTCCCCCCCCACACACATATTTGTAGGCATGTTACAGATTGCATATAAATATATAAGTGATACACAGTGGGAACCTCATGAGTGGTGTAGAAAGCACATACAAATATATAAGTGATAGTGGAAACCTTATTAGTGGGATAGATAGAATGCTTATAGAAATACCTTATCTATCACATAAGATCCCCTCTGCATATGTCATATATGCAACAGGCTAGGACCTTAAGGGAGAAACATTTGTTTTGCTTTTTTAGGCAAAAAATTATTTTTATGTCTGTTCTTTTTTGAACTAGTGTTACTGTGCTTTCCACCATCCTAATTGCTAGAACCACTTCCATGAAAGTGAAGTCAGGATGACAAGCCAACACTGTGATGTGGTAGTTTGTTAGTGCCGTAGAACTTCTGCAGAAATTACAAACCACTGCCGCAGAAGTTCTGCGGCAAATTGTAGTCTTGCCGCAGAACTTGGTCCCACTGTGCCACAGAAAAGTAGGGACCCTGATAAAAAGTGAGAATAGTACCTGGCCAAGAATAGAACCTTGGGGTACACTGTGTGAGACAGGCCTTGAAGAGGAGAGTGAATCAGACCATTTTAAACTTTGCGATCTTCCAGTGAGGCAGCCATGGAGTCATGTGAGTGCTAAGTGATCTAGGCCTAATTGATGCAATTTACCAAGGAGAAGGTGGTGGGTGACTAGATCAAAGGCCTTGGTCAAGTCGACGAAAACTCCACCAGTTAAAAGACCAGCATCACTTGCATTAAGAATGTCAGTCGAGACTTTGACAAGGGCTGTGGTAATAATATGGCCCTTCCTGAAGCCATGCTGGCAGTCTGTGAGAAGATGATGTAAGTCTAGGTAGGATTGTAGCTGATTGTACAGGATCTGCTCCAGGAACTTAGCCGGGGGCAAAGAATTGAATGGGCCTATAATGTTCCACAATGTGGGTCCCCCCTTGTGGAGGGGGACCACCACAGCCACTTTCCAAAGACTTGGCACCTCACCAGAAAGGATGGATCTATTTAGAAGATCACAAGCAGGTGCAGCGAGTGCTGCTGCCACTAGCTTGAGAAACCTGGGTTCTAATGAATCATGGCCAGAGAAGCACTCTGACTTGAGATTTGATGATAGCCTGAGGACTTATCTTCTAGTGGCTAGTTTTGGGTGGAAAGGGGAACGGGGACCAAGAGTGGCATGATACTGAGTAGGGATACAGAAATCCAAGACTGGCGGTAGGTGAGCTGTTTACCTATCTAGGTCAGTGAGGAACTGATTAATTCCTTCTGCAATGGATGGAGGATCTTGAAGGAGGTGGCCACTGGACCATACGGACCTTGGACATTGGGTCGATTAATCTTTGATCGAAGAATTTATATGTTTCCAGAATTCCTTGGGCTTGCTGAGATTCTCAGTCTGAAGTGAGTGGAGATGGGTCCGTTTAGCACCCTGTATCCTATTTTTACACAGATTTCTCAGCTGTCGATAATATAGCCAATCTGAGTGAAGGAGACTGTGTTTATAGGTCTTCCAGGCTGCATCACGACTCTTCATAAGGGTTCTGATATCAGTAGAGAGCTAGGGTACCTTAATACCCTTAGATCTACGTCTAGTAAGTAGAGCATGTCTGTTGATAATGTTTTTAAAGGTAAGAATAAAGTAATCGAATGCCTGGTCTATGGAGGGGAGGTGAGTAAAGGGTGTCCAATCAGCATTTCTAATTGATATTGAGAAATGGTGTACATTAAACTGAGACATTTTCCTGGATTCATGTATTTTGGTTGGCAGGGCATCAAAATTATTACGCCACAGGCAATAGGTAGGAGAGCGGTCACTAATACAATCTGGTAAAACACTGGCTGTTTTGATCCTATGAGGGCAATTCAATACTAACTAATCAAACAGCATTGCAGTACCTGTTTTGGAGTTATGTCTTGTGGGCAAAGAGATAAGTTGGGTGAACTTTGTGTCAGAGACTAGCATATGGGCCTTGGTTTTGTTGGGATACAGCCAATGAACGTTGAGATTTCCACAGATTACTGTGTCATGGGGGGAGAGCTGACAGTGCCAACATAAGAGAAGGCAGTTTATTGGTGGTGTCCCGTGGGGGTAGGTAAATATATCCAATAAGTAGTTTCTTAACAATGCCTAAAGTTAGTGAGATAAAGATTCTGCATTGGGAGGCATGCCAGGGTGAGAAGAGAACAAAGTGACATGACATTTAGACTTAACATAGATTAAGACACCCCCTTTCTACCTAAATGGTCATGCCTGTGGCAGGAGTAGCTGGGGAGATCAATTTCATGTTGTTGTACACTGGGCTTCAACTGAGTTTCAGTTATGCCAAGGATGTCCGGGTTGAGATTAGTTGCCCATGCCTGAATCTCAGCAATTTTAGGCCGGAGGCTTTGAGTGTTTCAGTGAGTGATTTTGATACCTTTTTCCTTCAACGTGTAAGGGACAGAAGCAGATAAAGGACCCTGTGGGCCAGGATTAGCTTCTACATCACCTGCTAGAAGAAGGAGTAGGGACAAGTGTACGGCCGTAGTTAACTTTAAGAAGTGCAGGCCTGTGGTATTTATGCTGATCCTACATAACAAGTGCAGGGAGGTTTGGGTATATACCCCAAGGTAGGAGGCATCCTGTTTCCACATGAGGTGAGTGAGTGGAAATGGAGGTGAATTGTCGACATTGGTTTGGCTAGGATAGAGGGGAGAGGACTCTTGAGGCAGGGGGGCTAGGCACTGGGCAATAATTCCATCGAGCAAAGAAAAGGATAAGATAAATAATACAATAGCACTGCCCAGCTTGGCCATGCTGTAACCTGACACAGAACAATGACAACAGGCAAACTTCTAGATGCAAAGCCTCCTGGAATTATTTGTAGACTGCAAGTAAAGTTGGCAGAGTAACCACCAGGGTATAGAAGTTGCTAGGAACTTGGCTACTGATAATTCACAGTAGCATGGTGAGATCTAGGAAGATATAATTCTTTAGATTGCATGGGTATAGAGGAGAAAGTTGACTTGCAATAGATCTCATAGTGTTTGATAGGGATCTCCTTATCAAGAGGAATGTAAATGTAATGGAGGACAGAGGGAGGAGGGAGAGGTGACCCACCTCCAAAAGGAGAGAAGGAACTGGTGGAGTGTTTTAGGATCAAAGGAGATATGGAGCGGAGCTAAAGATTCTAGGGCATCTGAGATGATTGATCTCAGCAAGGGTTATGTTGGTGGGCTTAAGAATCTGAGTAGGTACACAGTCTTAAAAATAGAAGTATGTCCCTTTAAGATTTTAATTGCTAAATTAGCTCTAATGATGAGTTGCCTAAGGAGAACGTGCATCCTGTATTGTGGGCAGTCACACTGTCTTATGGATAAGCGTGATTTTAGGAGTTCATAGCAAAAAAACACTAATGGTAGTAGCCAATGGATAGTAGCTTTCTGTAAGGAGGGCGGGATGAACGTATACTTAAAGGAGGCCTGGGAGGGGGTGGTGGGGAGGGCTGAAAAACCTGTGTCACTAATTACACCTTTGACTGGATGTCTTTGGCTACAAAAATGGGCAGGAGCCTCCTATATTTAGCACTTTAGCAAAATGAGTTTAAAGAGTTACTGTATCCCAACTAAAATTGCAAGATGACATCCAGCTCAAGAAAACACAATTCCCAGCTAGTCTAAGTGTCCCTGATAGTCTAGTGGTCCTTCCCCCGATGTCTGATCCTTGTCAGGTGATAAGAAAAAAACTCCCTGGTAGTTTAGTGGTCCTTCCCCCCACCACCATGCTCCGATTGCTGTCCTTTCATAAAAACAAAATTACCATGGAGTGAGAGATTTCTGTAGATCTTTACCATTCTTATTAACCTTTTTGTCTTTAGAGTTCCTTTTTAGCTGTAATTTAGTATCTGGATTAGCAATAATAGCTTCTGCTGCTTCGTCAGAGCAGCCCTGAAGATCTCCAAGTCTTGCATTGAAGTCTCCCGTTATAGCAGTTCCACTAAGTGGGCTATTGATTTGTATTCTTTGGATTAGATCACCCAATACCACAAGACAATCTTTATCTCTGTTAGTACTACCCAATGGATGGGAGTAAATATTAATTATGTACCAATTCTTATTATTTTCCCCTATTAATTTGACAGCAAGTATGCTTCTGCTAGTGACACAACTCCTCAGATGAAACATCCATATCTAATTTAATAAAAATAGCCAAACCCCTACTGCTCTCCCAAACTTATTTTTGTTGCTTTCTTACAGTACACAGAGTACCCACTCAAACAAATCACCTAAAGCCCATGTTTCCTGTATTCCAACAATGTTAAACTGTTTTAAATATTTAACTGTATCAGGGTCTTCAATTTTTTCCTCCAAACCAGTGGAGTTCCATGGCATGATTTTGATATCCTCTATATCAGATTTAAGAGATTCTCCCAATCCCAAATGCTTCAGGTCCATAATATTTGTGATAGGTCCCCGTGATCTTCCTTCCAAACAGACACATTGTCAATTTTCCAAAGAAGCCAAGGGCTCATATCTATTTGAAATCTCTACCAGAGTCTCCCAGCTTTGTGAGCCAACTTCTTTTCCATTCTGATTGCTAATAACCATTTCATATTCATTTTCAACACAGAAATAGATCTCCAAATTATCCAAAATACTTTGTTTTTTCAAGATTGTCTTACCTGAAAATAGGCAATTGTCTTCTCTAGTGTACTTACCTGGTTAAAAAAAAGCTAAATCAATAATAAAATACATTCTTGATTCACAAAGAATTTAATTTGGCCATCCTTATCTAGTCTAGAGATTTTAATCATTTGATAGCTGCCAACCTGTAAATCTAAACAAATGTTAAGAAAATCAATCAATTTTTGTTTTAAATTAAATGTTATTTCTTTTGGAAATTGGTTCATACCATACATAGAAACTGTAACATCAATTTTACTATAATTTTTAGATTTGTTAAAACTGGGGGAAGAGATCCTTCATCTCAACTATATCCCCTATTGCAAAATCCATATCAGTTAATTGTTTAGGTTTTTGACATATTGCATTCAAAACATAAAATTGGTCAGTTATCAACAAAACCAGTTTGGTTCCAATTATTGGTCTAATAATGCTGATTGAGTTTCTTACAAGATTGCAACCATCAAACAACAATATTAACAAACCCATTACAGTATTAGCAAGTTTTCCTGTAGTTTCATTAGGTCGGCATGATACTTTATATATTGGTATAACAAAGTCTGATTCCAGGGTTTTCTCCAAAAATAATTTAAAATGTTCATTCATGCCTTTTACTGATGTTTTACTAAATGAGCATCCTGTACCCTCGGGTTCAGCATTTTCAACCACTCCTGGTATTTGTTCCTTGGTTCCCTCAGTATTATTATTTGATAACTCGTTATTATCTCCTTCCTCAATTTGGACTCTCTCCTCTATCTTTATTTGTAGACTTTTTCTCTTTTTTTGGGGGGTTATATGTTTATTTGATTTATTTGCCACAGCTATCCTACAGTTCCTCACCTGCTTTTTCTTATTCACTTGCATATGCTTAGCACTTTGTAGACTAACAATAGGCCTTAATCTATTTCCATTATCCCCAGAATGTTTTCCCTTAATATCAGTTCCCTCAACTGTTTTACTTCATTAGTTATTTTCTTTTCCTTTTTTTTCTTATTTCCCTTATTTTTTGAGGCACCCAGCTCAGAAATCTCAGTATCATTAATTAGTTCTGGTTTACTAAAGGACATACTCCTAATAGGAGCAGAGCTTTGTTTCTGAAAACCAGAATCCATTTCCTGTAACTCACCCTTGTGCCACAAAATTGGGTGGTCTGCTGCCAATTTTCTACAAATACTACTGTCTCTTAGATCTTGTGGTGGCATTATAATAAAGTCCAAGTGGATACTAACCCCACTCTGATCACCTTCAGATGTTTCCCTGGGAGATTCCCTAAGGTTAAATGTTTAACTATTATTTAATCCACTCTGGCCCTCATCACTTTGTAATGTTTTTAATTCATCATTTACCCTGACATCAGTTTTTCCAGAAAAATGTTGTTCTGTTTACTCCAATCTAATTCTACTTTCAAGGCATACCCCTTTCACAAAGGATGTATCCTTTTTAATCTCTAGAAGCTGATCAAATAAAAATATGATAGACTTTACTGGCTGTCTTAAAAATATTAACAAATCCCTTGATAACCCCTCAACATCTGATATATTTAAAGACTATGTGCTCATTATCCAGGAACTATAGAGACTGGAGCTTAAAGAAGCTTTTCTAGACTCACTTGGAGAAATTACTTTACCCAAATTCACATTAGAGATCTCCTTACCTAAAGGCTGACTTTTTTCAAGCTTATTTGGTATATCAGAATGTGTTCCAACCAACTGCTGACTAGGGCAAAGGAATTATGAGTTATGTTTCTATTAGATTCTAAATCTAAAATATCATACCTTAATGTTTCTCTTAAGCTTCTAACTTCAGCATCTAGAACAGACAAATTCTGTAAAAATCTGAGAGAAATCAATTTTCCCATTTTCATATTCTTGGTCCTCTCCCACCTTTGTGTTTAAACTAAGATTATCCATAACAGTATCACCCGTAGGGAAATTCTTTTGAAAAAGAAGGTTACTGTCCTTATTCGTATAAGTTGAAATATCCAAATTTACTTTTTTATAGGAGTACAAAAAAAATGGCTAATATCTCCATTTCCTTCATTTGGAGTTGAGACAGATTGTGATGTAATTCCCTTTACTAACTGTGTCTGCTTTATGTGCTTACTTTTATTTCTTCTTACTTTACCCTTGTTGTACAGTTTATCATGAGTTTTGCCAAGTACTCTATTGGCCAAAGTCTTCAAAGACAGTGGCCCCTTAGATTTTACTTTACACCTCCTCGCTTGAAATCTTCAACAGTAAACATATCCTCTATCTCCAATGAATTAGCAACCTTATTCTGACTATGTGCTCCTACCAGGCTGTGTCCACTCAGTCTCATGGCTTGATCAGTCCTCCAGATCACCCATGAGGGAGGGCACTCCAGATCACCCCATCGAGGAAGGGGCCACCCAACCGTGGTGGCCTATTTGTAATTAGAGTTACAGCCATGGGAGTTGGTAGAGCTGGAGCCCAGGAGGTAGGTCCAT
Source organism: Neoceratodus forsteri (assembly GCA_016271365.2). NCBI lineage: Eukaryota > Metazoa > Chordata > Ceratodontiformes > Ceratodontidae > Neoceratodus > Neoceratodus forsteri. The sequence goes on from CM028129.1 coordinate 9,751,222, forward strand.
CATCAGGATGTGAGCAGGTGTCTGGGCCCCCCCTTCACCTCCATTAGGCCACAAGGGTTCTTCCATACTATTTCTCCCCAGAGCATGGACATGCAGTACCAGCAGTGCACCTATGTGAAGCCTGGCAGCCCACACTCCACCCCGATTTAGCATCAAACCCTGCTGCCTGTGGGGCCCCTGGTCTCTACCAGGAGTCCAACAGAGTTGGGAATACCCCAGAACCCACCCTGGGAGGGGAGAGCAGTCCTGCCGACCCCCAATGACCTGAGTCTATTCCCTAACCCAGGTCACCGACATGGCACAATGTGTGGCATCCAGTACCTCAACCCTCAGCACAACCGGGCCGGCTTCTGTAATAGTTATTTAGTGGTGCATTATCTTGTTGTTAACTTTAGATTGAAGTGACATATACTTAAATAGGCATCCTTATAACTCTGTGTCATGGAATGTCAATGGTCTAGGGACCCCTATAAAAAGGAAACAAAGTCTTAACATATTTAAATAAGAAAAAAAACGGATATAGCTTCTTTACAAGAGACCCATCTAGATAACAATAAATCGATCAAGTTTTGTAGGTCATGGGTGGCACAAGCTGAGTTCAGCACGTTTAACTCCAAACAGAGAGGAGCTGCAATACTAATTAGCAAAGGTATCAATTGTATTGAAACTAGTCATATATCTGAACCAGAGAGTCGATACCAGATATTATTGGGCTCTTTGGATGGTTTAAATGTGATATTGTTTAACATCTATGCCCCTAAGTCTGGTCAATACACATTTTTTGATCAGATCACTGCACAACCTGTTAATTAAGCAGACTTTAAATTCATTGTGGATGGAGACTTTAATGAGGTGATAGACCCCGTTATAGACAGAAAACCTTCCAAAGGATACCTCACAATGACTAAAGCCCATAACTCCTTACAGGATTTGACTAAGGCTCTGTCGACAGCGCATATCTGGAGACTTGTGAATCCACAAGAAAAGGACTACACGTTTTTTCTAATTTGCATCTAACCTACAGTCGAATAGATTACTTGCTTATATCGTTCGATCTGGTTAATTGTGTAGTAGATGCCAAAACTGACTCTATCATGTTATCTGATCATGCCCCAATGGACATGTGTATAATCCTAGGGGAGTGTAGGCCTAAAGGACCGAGGTGGAGGCTCAACACCTTGCTAATGAAAGAGAAATAGTTCATTGAATGAGTGTCTAATGAAACTGATGAATACGTTAAAAATAATGACAATGGGGACGTTTCTGATGCATGTCTTTGGGGGGGAAAAAGGCCTTTATAAGAGACAGAATAATTAGCTTTTCTTCATCTCAGAAAAGACAAAAAGCCAAGGCTACACTAGAGAAACATTCCAGTCTGGCTGCATTGGAAGTACAGATAAAGAACTGTAAATTATGGATCATAACCTGCTCCATAAGATGGCATGGCTAAAATTTGACATTAACACTTTAATCCCAGTGCAAGCAGAATACGCCCTTTTCTGTACAAAACAGCTATTGGGAATTAGGTGAAAAGGCAGGGAGACTACTTGCACGCAGACTTAGAAAGATACAGGATCAGAACATTATCCCAGGTATCCAAAAAACAAGAGTAATACTGAAGGGAAATAAGGATATTAGAAACGCATTTACAGATTTTTATACCCAGATTTATGCCCACAAAAGTGTTGATTAGTAAAAAATATCCCTTTTTTAAAATTCCACTCCCTCAACTGGGATACCCAAAGCATGTCATGAATAACTCAACAAAGACCTAAACATTGATGAGATTTTGCCGGCAATAAACTCACTTCCTAGTGGGAAAAAAAACAGGTTGGATGGACTTCTAGGAGAATTCTTCAAAACTTTAAGTTCAAAAATCTCCTACCACTTGTTTAAAATGTATAAGGAGGCCTGGGACAATGACATCTTACCGCCCAGGCCCTGGTCACCCTGATCCACACAAAAAATAAAGATCCCCTTTCTTGTGCCAGCTACCGCCCCATATCCTTAATGAACACAGATTATAAAATATTGGTTTAAATACTGGTTACCCGACTACAAAATACAATACATGAATTGACTGGCAAGGATCAAGTAGGATTCATCCAGGGTAGATTGGAAACTGACTGTGTGAGGAGACTTTTAAATATGATATGACAGGCCAATAAAATTGAATAGCCATGCCTAGTACTCTCGTTAGATCTTTCTAAAGCCTTGGACTCACTATCCTGAGACTATATGTGTATGGCCCTTGATCACTTTGGTTGTGGAGGCAGCTTTAGTAATTGGGTCTCTCTTCTATATAAGAAATCATCTGTACAGATTCTCAGCAATGGACTAATTTCCCAATCCATCTCTTTAGCATGAGGAACCAGAAAGGGTTGCCCATTTTCCCCATACCAGTTTATTCTAGAAATCAAACCTTTAATCCAATGCATTGCTAACCACCCAAGTATATAGAAAATTGGCAGCAGACAAGGACCGCTAGGTCCATCCAGTCTGCCCATAGGCCCTATACATTGTATGTGGCCACTGCCTCCTCACTTAAGCGTCCCTTGTGCCTGTCCCAGGCACATTTAAACCCCTTCATTCTGCTTGCCCCCACTACCTCCTGTGGCAGACTATTTCAAGTGTCAACTACCCTTTCTGTGTAGAAAAACATCCTCACATTACCCCTTAATCTACCCCCTTCCAATTTCATATTGTGCACCCTTGTTCTAGTACTTTTTCTACACTGGAAAAGGTCCTCCACCTGCATGTTGTTTATGCCCTTGAGGTACTTGAAAGTTTTATTCATGTCCCACTGTTGTCTCCTCTCCTCCAGTGAGTACATATTGAGGTCCCTTAGTCTCTCCTCATATGTTTTGTGGTACAAGCCCTGCATCATCTTGGTTGCCTTCCCTGGATAGTATCCCTCTATATAGAAACATAGAAACATAGACTTTGACGGCAGATAAGGACCGCTAGGCCCATCTAGTCTGCCCATTTCCCTACCTACAGGATAGGCCGCAGATCCTATTTAACCAACAGCCTATATCTTCCTGCCCCCCACAAGAATTACCTTATGTCTGTCCCATGCATTCTTGAATTCTCCCACAGTTTTAGACTCCACAACTTCCTCAGGAAGGCTGTTCCATGCATCCACTACCCTCTCTGTGAAATAATACTTCTCACATTGCCCCTGAACTCCCTCCTTCCATCTTTAAATTGTGTCCCTTGTTCTTGCAAGTCTCTTTTTCTGAAAGATGCTACCCTCTTGGACTTTGTTGATTCCTTGAGGTACTTGAAAGTTTCTATCATGTCCCCTCTCCCTTCTTTCCTCAAGGGTATACAGTTAAGCTCCTTTAGTCTCTCCTCATACGGCTTCTCTTGCAGACCCTGCACCATTTTAGTTGCCCTCCTCTGGACTGCCTCTATCCTGTCTATGTCCTTGCGGAGATGGGGTCTCCAGAACTGGACACAGTATTCCAGGTGGGGTCTCACCAACTGTCTGTACAGAGGGATAACAACTTCCTGTTTTCTGCTGCTGATGCCTTTCCCTATACATCCCAGTATACCCCCGGCCCTCCCTACTGCCTTCTCACATTGCTTGCTAACCTTAAGGTCATCTGATATGATTACCCCCAGGTCCCTTTCCTGTTTTGTTGTTACTACCTCCCCACCCATTGTGTATTCTTCCCCTGGGTTCTTGTTCCCAGGTGCATTATTTTGCACTTTTTTGCATTGAATCCTAGCTGCCATACGTCAGACCATTCCTCCAACCTTGCCAAGTCCCATTTCATCCTTTCCACGCCTCCTTATGTTTCAACCCTGTTGCAGATCTTTGTGTCATCTGCAAAAAGGCATACTTTTCCTTCCAGTCCCTCTGCAATGCCACTGATGAAGACATTAAAAGGACTGGACCCAATACTGAACCCTGCGGTACCCACTAGTAACTGCTCTTCTTCAGAGTGGACTCCATTTACAATTACCTTCTGTGTCCTGTTGTCCAGCCAATGTTTTACCCAGGCTACCACCCTGGGACCCCTCCCAGGCTGGTTAATTTGACTAATAATCTTTTGTGTGGGACTGTGTCAAATGCCTTGCTAAAGTCTAGGTAGGCCATGTCCACAGCCCCTCCCTGGTCTACTACTTTGGTCACCCAGTCAAAGAAATCTATTAGATTCGTCTGACATGACCTTCCCACTGTGAACCCATGCTGCCTTGGATCCTGTGCTCCACTGACCTCTGGGTACTCAACTATTCTTTCCTTCAGAAGTGACTCCATCACTTTCCCTACCACAGAGGTCAGACTGACAGGTCTGTAGTTTCCTGCCGCTGTCTTGGTCCCACTTTTGTGAAGGGGAATCACATCCACCTTCCTCCAGTCCTCGGTACCACCCCATCCTCCCATGATTTATTAAAAAGAGTTGCCAGTGGTTTCACTAGTTCTTTCCTTAATTCTTTTAGAATTCTGGGGTGAATTCCATCAGGACCCATTGCTTTGTCCACCTTCAGTTTTAGGAGTTCTTGCAGAACCCTTTCTTCTGTGAAAGGACTGGGATCGACCCCCTATCAAGAGTGCTTCTGTTAATTGGATTAGGCACTTCCCCCTCCTCTTTTGTGAATACTGAGCAGAAATATTCATTCAGTATTTCTGCTTTTTCACTGTCCCCCTCTGCCCACCCACCGTTCATTCTATTCAGCCTCACTATCCCTCCCTTTGTCTTTCTACGCTCGCTGATGTACCTATAAAAGGTTTTATCCCCCTTCTTAACTGAGTTGGCTATCTTTTCCTCAGTTTGGGCCTTTGCTATTCTGACTTCCCTCCCTGCTTCTTTCTGCCTTAACTGGTACAGCTCTCTGTCCTGCTCCTTCTGTGTTTCCTTATACTTCTAGAATGCTATCTTTTTTTTCCTGACTTTCACAGCCACCTCTCTTGAGAACCATAGTGGCTTTTTCTTTCATTTTGATTTGTTTATTTGCTTCACACAAAGGCTTGTTGCCTCTGTGATGGCAGTTTGATAATTCCCCATTGTTGCTCCACACCTCCTTCTAGCCTGTTTGCTAGTGCTTTTCTGAGGCACTCTCTCATCTTGCCAAAGTCAGCCTCCTAAAGTCCAGTACCCTCACTTTGTATGGCTTGACTCTGTAGCTGAGTTTAACGTGAACCACACTGTTTGATGGTCACTTGTCCCCAGATGGCAACCCACTTCTAGATCTGAGATCTCTCACTGCCCCGTTTGAGTACGAGTCTAGATTGCTCCCTCACAGAGTGGGTTCCAAAACTAGCTGTCTAATGCCTGCCACCTGTAGGGCATCAAGAATGGCCTTGCTCTTGGATGTTGCTGCAGCAAATGTGCTCCAGTTAACATCTGGCATATTCAGGTCTCCCATCAACAGTATCTCCCCTTTCTCTGCCATTCTAAGAATGCCTTCCATCATATCCTTGTCCATTCCTTCCCCCTGACATGGGGGTCTGTACACAACCCCTGTGCGGATTGTGGTGCCTTTCCAGTCTCCAAGGTGACCCACAGTGCCTCCTCTCCTCCCTGTTTACTCTTTTGTTCAGTTGCTTTTATCCCTTCCTTTACATAGAGAGCTACTCCTCCCCCTCTTCTCCCCTGCCTGTCTCTCCTGTAGGTTATGTACCCTGGTATGTTAACATTCCAGTCATGGTTCTCTGTGTACCATGTTTCTGTGACTGCTACAATATCCAGGTGGACCCCCAGTCCCCAATGAAGCCAAATCCCTGAGCTCCACACCAGTTTTTCAACCACTGATTGAATTCCATGGTACAGAACACCCTAGCCTCTCCTATGCCATAGATGGGTAGCACCTCCGAGAAGGTTACCGTGTGTGCTACTTGACTAGGCCCTCCCAATTCCACAAACTCTTCCTGCACTTCTCTAATCCCTTTCTTAGCCAGGTCATTTGTCCCTAAGTGGACAATGACATCCAGCTCCCTCCCCTGTGCAGCTGCTCTGGCAACCTTGAGGATTCGCTCCCTGTCCCTCCAAGCCATGGCACCAGGCAGGCACCTTACCTCCCTCTCCCCTTACTTGCCCAGTTCTACCTTCCTAACAATGGAGTCCCCCACCAGGAGTTGTTTCCTTCCCCTGCAGGGTCCTCTGCCACCCTCCTGTGGGTCTCCTTTGTGGAGGTTCCCAGCTTCCTCCTTGGTCTCCACTGTAGGTGCCTCCATAGAGGAACCACACTTTGCCAGAATGGCATAGGGATTGTGGAGAGGTACAACTGGAGGGATGTGCCTCTGTTGCACCACCCTCACCCTCCCTGAGCCCACTGTGGTCCAACCGCTCCTTTTTCTTGGCAACCTCTGAGGCAACAGCAGTGGCACTGGTGGTCCCTGGATGGAAGAGGAGGTCCCACAAATCCTGGTCAACTCAGCCTGGAGATGAGCAACCTCCTCCCTCAGCCCAGAGAGGTGCCTGCAGATGGGACAACACCGCATCCTCCAGAACATCTCCCGGAAGACTGCTGCTCCAGAGCCACTGCACTGCACCACTCCAATCATGTCTTATTTCTGGCCCCTTAACTGTTTGCAATCCTTACTCTTTCCTCTGTTTTTTTTCTCGCTCCTTACTTTCTGCCTGTGTGCCCTTTAAGCTCCTGATTGTCCTGTTCTGAGACAAGAATATCCTATATTTCTCAGTAGACCGCTTACTTGTTCAGAGGCAGACCTCCAGCAGCTAGAGGGGTCCGGAGAGCTACTCTTGCCCTTCTAGGATGGTGGGTCCTTTGTGGTTCTGTGATCACTCACTTCCTGCCCCTAAACAGGAAGTTCCTGTTGTCAGTCAAATCCTGTGCCTATAAAAATAGTACTAGCTTTGGGTGGAGGGAAGGGAAGGAGAGCAATATAGTCCCAGTAGAGAAGTTCAGTCACACAGCAGTCCTTTCTCCTGGAGTCTTCTGCCAAGCTATTAGCAGAATCTTTCTAAGGCAGTCTTTAAATGTAGCTTCCTTCTAGCTAAGCCCTCCCCTACTTACCAGATCTTTCTACAAGTAATTTAAACCTCACAACAGTTAAGTCCTTTCAGTCACCTGAGATTTACACCTAGATGACTTTTCAGTTACCCATTCAGTTCAGTTAACCCAAACTCACATTTTTTTTTGTTTTGTTTTGTATGTTAGTTTTTTACCCTAAATTAAAGGTCTAAATACAAAAGTTCTTCTACTTTAGTCCCAGCAGAGAAGTTCAGTCACACAGCAGTCCTTTCTCCTGGAGTCTTCTATCAGGGGTTAAAACTAACTCAATACAGTATACAACATTTGCATTTGCGGATGATCTGCTACTGACCCTCTCCAATCCAGTACAATCCTATATGACACTCAAGCAGGTACTGTCACATTTTGGCTCTCTAGCTGGGCTTCAGGTAAATTGGAATAAGACACAAGCACTCTGTCCTAACCCAACCCCCTTTATCTCATGAGATCTCTCAGAAATATTTGATAATAATTGGGTGAAAGATAAATTAACGTATTTGGGACCATAAATTGCAGTTCTCAAACAGGTAGCTTACCACCTGCAAGGACCAGTGCCAATAGAAGTGAATTAGAATCCATAAAGCTAGTACTTTGGTTCTGAAAAGCTGAAGTACTACCTTTATGGATTGGGCTTTCAAATCACCACTAACTTTAAATCATTATTTCATTTAATTTTATGTTTTAATACTTGTAAGCAAAATCAGCATGTCTGCCCATTTTCATATGCAACAAGTTATCATTAGCCATAGTGACATACTAAAATGCCAGCAGAATAGGCCTAATGGTCTTTCGTGTCATGTCAATTAGCCATCATTAACTACTTGCCATTACTACAGGATATAGAATCCAAGCTAAAACAGCTCAGTCCGAACAGCTCACCATTTGTCCCTTTACAGGTGCAAACAGAAGGAAATCTCCTAAAACCCAATCAGTTAACTGATTTTATTTATATCCCCAAAGAACTAACAGGCAACCCATGCATGGAGTGCACTTCTAACATCCTAAAAAAGGTACCAACACTGTTAATCCAGCACATCTTCCTGTACAATCTATGCCACTTTGGTCCAACCATCATATTACAACGAATCCCTTCCTGCTGTCAAACAAAGCCTAGTCGAAGGCTTGTATCAATAGTCAGTGATATAATTACACGGGATTCATTCACACTGATGTCCTTTTCAGAAATTGAAGGAAAATATAATCTGCCCTGGTTTCATTTCCATTATTATCTGCAGCTCTGTAATGTGCTTAAAGAACACGTCCTGCTAACTGATTTCTCCCTACCAGCAATCCAGAATGGGAACAAATGGTAAAACTAGGGTAGTTGGAAAAAAAGGAACTAGCTTTGCATATAAAATTATAACAAATTCTCCTACATCTTATTCTCTGACTTCTTCAGCCAGGCAGAAATGGGAAGCAGAGTTGGGTGTCTCCACATCAGAACAAGAGACTAAGGATACGCAAGGTAAGCTTATTCAATATAAAACTATTCATCGGTTTTATATGTCACCGATGAGACTGCATGAACTAGGTCTATCCTCTAGTGCTGATCGTTTGAGATGCCAGGGCCTGGGTGCCAATATATCACACATGATGTGGAGCTGTGCCTTACTGAAGACATTCTGGGAGGAGGTACAAAAGGTATGTAGTGAATTAATGCTAACTACTATACCTCCCTCACCATTAATCGATATTCTTGGAATTTTCCCATTTGACACCACCCTTAGCCATCAGCAGAGGCTGTGGCTTTCTGTAGCATCTGTGTGTGTGCAAAACATCTAATACTCAAACATTCAAAGGACTCTAGCGTATCCTCATTGGGTGAATGGTATAACATGATGAGTTAAACCATGAATAATGAAAGAATACCCAATATGCTTTTGGACACTTTGGATACATTTCTAAATATATGGTGCCCCTTCTAACAACTAGCTACTGTTAAAAGTTTCTAAATACATAAGAACTTTTGACACCAAGGTTAAACATAGAAAATATATACTTAGCAGTATAAATATACTACTGTCAACCTATTCCACTGCTATAAGATCCATAGCTATATATCAATCATTTTATAAATCATTGAGGCTAACACTGTTTGAACATTAATCAACAATTCAATATTGTTAATAGACGTGATTGCCTGATATTTTCCATTGGTACACTTCTGTAGAACATATGGTAACTCTACTATACTTTGCTATTGTATTGTGAAAATTGAATCTCAGATAAAAGTTTTTTATGGTAGGGGGATCACGTGATGCAACCTACTGTATAGCTACTCTCTTTGTGTGCTTTGCCAATCCCTCCTGAAAAAAACTCCATTTTCTATTTTAAAGAGCATAAAAGTGATCTGGTGGTATACTTATCTGTAGGGCAGTGGAACAGCTTGCGGTTGAGTGTTGTTTTGCTGAGAAAGTTGTAATACGGAGGCAAAGATGTGGTCGGCTCTCCCCCGCCACATGCTGCCACCTACACCTGAAAAGTCCAGCAAGAAGACAAAGGCCCAGCCAAGCTCAGTTGCACAACAGGCTTCAGGGCAACAAGAACAGACCCCTCTGACATTAGAGCTGTTCCAAGAGGAGTTCTGCCCTTTTTGAGACAATCTGTCATGGCGGAGGTCAAAGCACTGTCTTGGACCCTAGAGGATCTTTCCTGGTGCACCGGAGACAGTAAGGCCCGAATAATTTCTATAGAGAGGAAGCTGGAAGCATTTGGCCCTGTGATGGCTGCCTCCAGACAACACATCGCAAACCTTGAAGCCAAGGTGGAAGATCTAGAGGGACGGAGCTGCCGCAATAATGCCATCCTGATAGGTCTCCCAGAGCATGAAGAAGGCTCTGACCCAGTGGTTTTTGCCCAGAAATTAGTGGTAAAACTTGCAGGCCCTTCTCCATTTGGGCCTGCATATATGATTAATAGAGCCCATCAAGCTTTGTGGCTCATGCCTCCTCCAGTTGTTCCCACACGGTCTTTTGTCTTCAAATTCCTTAACTTCCAAGAAAAACAACACTTTCTGGCTAAGGTAAAGGAAGTTAAAGAGGTTCAATGGGAGGGGGCTCCAATCCGAGGGCGCAAGATCTACCTCTCTTGGTTAGCCACAGGAGAGCCTCTTTTCACGGCATCGTGCCCAAGTTAATTGCGGCCAACATCAAGTTTCGCATGGGCTATTTTCTGGCCTGATTTCAAGTTCTAATTGCTGGGAGCTGGAACATGTTGGAGGATCCGAGAAGTACAGAGGAAACCCTGAAGGAATCCTATCAAGATCTATTCAGAAATCGCTGAGGAAACTGATTCTGGGACTGTATTTGAGTATGCCTTTTCCCAAGGTTTCAAAGAATTGTTGCAGTTGTTCCTTTTAGTCTACAACTTTGTTTAGGACTGTCAGTGGTCAAGAAGGCAGAATGGTACACCCAGGCTATTGTGGCTTATGCAGTATTTCTTTTTTTACGTTTGGCATGAACTGCACCAGACTCTAGTATTTCCCCAGCGTGGTGCAGAGTATTCAGCAGCATTTTCCTTCAGCCAAGTTCCAGGATCCCATGGACTGGTTGTTCGTCACTTAGCTGGACTCTGGGACTTTCCATTACCTGCTTGCCTGAAACTCTGGTTCTTTTTAATTTTTGTGTGTGTTTTTATTACTGTAGCCTAACATGACAGTGAAGTAACCTTTGGGTTATTGGGGAGCAATTTGTGTTCTCTGACACTAGAGCCTGCAGTTGGGGAAGACTCCCTGATTGCAAGGGAACCTATCCACCTTTGAGCTTGCAGAGCTCATGCTAGGTCATGCCTATTAATTTCATTATGACCACCTGGCCTCTGTTAGACACGTGATAGATTGCAAGTGATTGTCCTGGCGGTTGTATGATGGGCTTTTGAATGGCAATATCTTATACTGGGGCTAGTTTGGAGCCATATTCACCTGCTTCCTTTATGGTTTTGCTGCAGTTCCAGTCACGCCAAATCCGGGTGACTTCTTTTATTGCTGCTGCTAAGCTTTCCTCTGCCATTCCCCTTACCACACAGCACTCTAGTATCTGGGTCCCGGGAACCCCCACTTGGGGACCTTATCGGCCTTTGTTTGAGGTTTGGATACGCAGTGGGAAGGAGCTGTATGTTTCCTATGTTTCTGGTTTGAAGGTTTGGGGGGCATGCTGGGTGGAAAGGTACAGCACATACCGGATTGCAATTCAGTTGGGGGGGCTACCTCCACAGTCTACCGGGTTTTCATTATACTGACAGGTATTAGAGAGAAAGAGGAGTATGGCTATGTTTGTGTTTTTCAATTTTTTGGGCAGGGATGGGCGGGGAGTGGGGTGGCTTGGCATCTTGGGTGTGGGTTCATTGGCATATCGTATCTGTTTGCTGTTACACTGTTTCTAATGTATGCACTTTTGGGGCAAGACAATGCTGGACTGTAAGAGGGTCCTCTCATGGAATGTTCGAGGGGCCTGTAGCAAAGTCAAGTGTTACCAGGTGTTTAGGCATATCCATCATCTTAAAGGGGATATTCCCTTTTTACAAGAGACCCACCTATTAATAGAAACATAGAATTTGATGGCAGATAAGGACCGCTTGGCCCACCTAGTCTGCCCAATTTCCTACCTAACAGATAAGCTGCAGATCCTAGTTAACCAACAGCTTACTTCCTCCTACACCCCACTAGGACTGCCTTATGTCTATCCCATGCATTCTTGAATTCCCCCACTGTTCTTGACTCCACGACCTCCTCAGGGAGGCTGTTCCATGCATCTACAACCCTCTCTGTGAAAAAATACTTCCTCACATTACCTCTGAGTCGTCCCCCTCTATCTTCAAATTGTGCCCCCTTGTTCTTGCACATCTTTTTTTCTGAAAGATACTACCCTCTTGAACTTTGTTGATTCCCTTGAGGTACTTGAAAGTTTCTATCATGTCCCTCTCCTTCTTTCCTCAAGGGTATACATATTAAGCTCCTTTAGTCTTTCTTCGTTTGTCTTCTGGTGCAGACCCTGCACCATTTTGGTTGCCCTCCTCTGGACAGCCTCCATTCTGTCTATGTCTTTGCAGAGATGGGGTCTCCAGAACTGCACACAGTACTCCAGATGGGGTCTCACCAACTGTCTGTACAGAGGGATAACAACTTCCTGTTTTCTACTATTGATACCTCTTTCTATGCATCCCAGTATCCCCCCAGCCTTCCTTACTGCCTTCTCACATTGCTTGCCCACCTTTAGGTCATCTGATATAATTACCCCCAGGTCCCTTTCTATTTTTACTGTTGTCAGTATCTCACCCCCAATGTGTACGCTTCCCCTGGGTTTTTGTTTCCCATGTGCATTACCTTGCACTTCTTTGCATTGAATCTGAGCTGCCATACATTTGACCATTCCTCCAACCTTGCCAAGTCCCTTCTCATCCTTTCCACTCCATCTTGTGTATCAACCCTGTTGCAGATCTTTGTGTCATCTGCAAAGAGACATACTTTTCCTTCCAGTTCCTCTGCAATGTCACTTATAAAGACATTAAAAAGGATAGGTCCCAGTACTGAACCCTGTGGTACCCCATTAGTAACCCTCCTTTCTTCACTGTGTACTCCATTTACTACTGCCCTTTGCGTCCTGTTGTCTAGCCAATTTTTTATCCAGGCTACTACCCTGGAACCCACTCCAAGGCTGGCTAACTTGTGTATTCATCTTTTGTGTGGGACTGTATCAAATGCCTTGCTAAAATCTAGGTAGGCCATGTCCACAGCCCTCCCTGGTCTACTACTTGGTCACCCAGTCAAAGGAATCTATTAGATTCATCTGACATGACCTTCCCATCATGAATCCATGCTGCCTTGGGTCCTGTGCCCCACTGGCCTCTAGGTACTCAGCAATTCTTCCTTCGAAGTGATTCCATCATTTCCCTACCACTGAGGTCAAACTAACTGGTCTGTAGTTTCCTGCCTCTGTCCTGCTCCCACTTCTGTGAAGAGAATCACATCTGCCCTCCTCCAGTCCTCAGGTACCACACCATCCTCCATGATTTGTTAAAGAGAGTAGTCAGCGGTGTCACTAGTTCTACCCTTAGTTCTTTTAGAATTCTTGGGTGAATCCCATCAGGCCCCATTGCTTTGTCTCCTTCAATTTTATTAGTTCTTTCAGAACCCTTTCTTCTGTAAATGGACTGGTATCGACCCCTGTCTTCAGAGTGTTTCTCTTGTTTGGTTTAGGTACCTCTCCCTCCTCTTCCTTTGTGAACACTGAGCAGAAATATTTGTTCAGTATCCCTGCTTTTTCACTGTCACCCTCTGCCCACATTCCTCCCTTTATTAAGCTTCAGTATCCTCCTTTGGTCTTTCTTCACTCCCTAATGTACCTATAAAGGTCTTATCCCTTCTTAACAGAACTGGCTATCCTTTCCTTGGTTTGGGCCTTTGCTATTCTGACTGCCTTCCTAGCCTCTTTCTGCTTTAACTGATAAAGTTCTCTGTCCCGCTCCTTCTGTGTTTCCTTATATTTCTGAATGCTATCTTTTTCTCCTTAACCTTCCCTGCCACCTCTCTTGAGAACCATAGCAGTTTTTTCCTTCATTGTGTTTTATTGATTTGCTTCACACAAAGGCTTGTTGTCTCTGTGATGGCTGTTTTGATTACTCCCCATTGTTCCTCCACACCTCCTTCTTGCATGTTTGCTAGTGCTTTTCTGAGACACTCTTTCATTTTCCCAAAGTCAGCCCTCCTAAAGTCCAGTACTCTTGCTTTTGTATGCCTTGATTGTATGGCTGTGTTTATCATGAACCACACTGTTTGGTGGTCGCTTGTTCCCAGATGGCTACCTCCATCTAAATCTGAGATTCTTTCTCCGTCCCCATTTGAGAGTAAAAGTATTAGAGAAAGAACGGGTCCTACTGCATCAACAGTTTGTGGGGCAGTTTTCAATGTTGGCAATAGCACCCAAAGTAGGGGCATGGCTATTCTGGTGGCAAGGGGCACCCTCCTTTTCAGGGGAACAGGTCGTCCATGACCCACTTAGCAGGTACATTTTTGTAAAAAGACTACTAGATAGAACAGAGGTGGTACTAGGGTGCATATATGGACCCAATGCAGATATCCCAGGGTTTTTTACCGAGGTGTTAAATGCCATGGCCCCTTTTACAGCCTTCTCTTTTATATTGGGGGAGGATTAGAATCTCCCCTTTTCCCCAGATTTAGACAAATAAGAGAAGAGGTGTGAAGGCCTCTCTCTGGCACAATGCTGTCTTAGGGAGGTGACTGACCATCTGGGCTTATGTGACCCATGGCAGATTCTCCATACTGATCTAAAGGAATATACTTTCAGATCAGAAGTCCATGGTTACTTTTCCAGGATGAATTACTTTTTAATTAGTCACTCGTTACTAAGCGGGGTGATAGACAGCAAAATTGACCCTGGGTCATTTCTGACCATGCAGTTATATGGTGTTGCTTGTCCCTCACCCAGAGCATACCCAAGGAAACAATTTGGAAGCTTAATAACCAGCTTCTCAAGGAGCCAGAAGTAATCAATACCGGTGTTAAAGAGCTAGATCATTATACTAAGACTAATTTAAACTCCACAGGCAGGGTAGATTTAGAATGGGGAGCACTGAAATGTGTCCTGCAGGGGGTATTTATTAAGTTGTCATCCAAGAGAAAACTCATAAGAGACAAAAAGGCCCTCTCCCTCTCCCTTCTAGTGGAGATTCATGCCTTAGAGGCTTCACTTTCTCCCACCACCACCACTGAGGCTGATAGGAACAAATTAGTGGGGCTCTGGGACTAATATAGTAGACTTCTCCAGGAGAAAGCAGAATACGCCATTCTGAAAACCAGCACAAAATACATCGATCAAGGAAAGAAGGTGGGCCAGCTGTTAGCCTTGAGACTCAAAAAGTTAGAATCTGCCAGGGTCATTAAAATTATTCAATCCCAGTCGGATGGCTCTATCCATGTTATGCCCAAAGAAATTACCAGAGAATTTGTTGAGTACTATAAGGAATTATACTGTCCCATGCCCAGCCTTCCTGACCCTATTAAGGTCCATGAATATTTGGATAATATTCCACTCCCTTCCCTGAGTAAAGAGCAACAGGAGAGCATCCTGGCCCCGATAACAGATGCAGAGGTTCTGGCCTCCATCTCCTCCTTGGTGGCTGACAATGCTCCCAGTCCAGATGTTGTTTCCCCTAATTTCTATAAGGTGTTCAGGGACTAATTAACCCCCTGGTTAACTAAGTTATTTAACTGAGTACTAAATTCTAACCCTTTGGATAAATCATTGTTTGAAGCCCTCATTATAGTCCTTCACAAAGCTGAGAAAGGTCCAGAAAGGGTAACCAGTTACGGACCCATTTCACTATTAAATTGTGATATTAAAATATTGGCGAAGTCGCTGGCTAGCAGGCTGAGCACAGTAGTGCCCACTCTCATTCATCCTGACTAGTTGGGGTTCATGAAAGGAAGGGTGTCCTCGGACCACCTTCGCAAACTAGCACATATTCTCTCCACATCCAGGGACTTGGAGCGCTCGGCAGGGTTGCTGTCCCTGGATGTGGAGAAAGCATTTGACAGAGTGGACTGGCAATTCCTGTTCGGTACCATGCAAAGATTTGGTAATCCCTCCAAATTTATAACATGGGTCTCTTCCCTGTATCAGAAGCCTCTGCCCACATCTACTGTAACACAATATTCTCAAACTCCTTCCATCTCCATTCAGGCACCAGGCAAGGCTTTCCGTCATCCCCCCTCTTGTTCAGTATTTATCTTGAACTCCTACTGATTAAGATGTGAGAGACCATAGCCATACAAGGCATCCTTGTGGGTACTCTTGTTTTTAAACTGTCGGCCTATGCCAATGATATTCTCCTGCATTTACTGTACCCTAGACAATCTTTCCCAGTAGTTCGCTCTACTGTTGTGGAGTATAGCAGGTATTCCAACTAGAAAATCAACCTGGGGATGACCTTGGTATTCCCCCTTAATTATAAGGTAAACAAGGCTGATATAGAGCATCTTGGTCTGCAGTGGAGCCTGAATAGTCTAAAATATATGGGCTTATTTTTAGCCAGAAGCAAAATGTCTATAAGGAAGCTTAATTTAGATGCCCTCCTGCAAACCATTCAGCAAAATCTGGGTAGATGGCAGTCACTTCCAGTTTCACTCTGAGTTTGTATCAATTTAGTGAAAATGAACATTTTGACTAGACTGTTTTACCCTTTTTTTTTGTAGACTCTGTTTACACCTGACCTCAGGGCATCTCTCAGGAATCCACACTTGGCTTTGGGATCCTAACCGTCCACCTGAACAGCTGCTACCCAAGCTACTATGTTGGGGTCAGGACTCCAGTCTCGCCCCGGGCCCTCAAGAGAGATCCAGAATCCCCAAATTCATATTGGGTAGTGTGGCCGGCTCTGGACGTGTGGACCCAGGCCCCTGGTGGTTCTGTCACCTCCCCAGAGAGAGGGGATTTTCTCATGTTTGTCCCTTAACCCACCCCCACAGCTCAGTCATGCAATGACATCTTGAGATGTCCACTACAGATCCCTCCCTCTAAGCATGGTGCCAGATGTGCGCATGTCTTCTGGCTTCGACTGGGGGCCACTGTTGTACCAGGCAGTCCCTGGATCCCATCCCCTGAGAGAGAGCAGAGCAGTCTGCAGACACTCAATCCTCTCTCTCTCTCTCTCTCCCCGGTTGACCCCCGGCAGCCCGGGCTTGTTCCCGAACCCGGGTCATCAGCATGTTATGAGTTATGGCATCCAGCACATTTTTACTCTGTTAGCATGTTAAATCTTTGGGTCCCCCAACATTGGTTTTCAAAAGGTCCATTCCATCATTTCTTCTTTTCTATAGTTGAGAAACCCCCCAGAAGAGCCTACAATAAATTAGCAGCTGATAAGGACTGCAGAAGGCTGAGACTCCCACATTTTGCTTTTTATTTTTGTGCAAGTCACATTTGCAAATATCTGAAATGGCTTACTCCCGAGAAAGAGGTAGCCTCCCTTACCTATGTTCTTTCCTGGCTATCCCTGGAGAGGGAACTGATTTCTTCTGTTGGCATTTTTCTACAGGTAAAGTTACATATTCCCCCAAGGCTCTCCCAAATATTCTAGCTAATACACCACTTACTACTTATCTTAAGATTCACTTTCAACTTTCCTTTTTCCTGAAATACAGATCTAGAAGGGACTTCTTTCAACCAGTGGTTGGAAACTCTAACTTAAAAATAGGGCCAGGTTATATCAGCTCTTTGGTTACTCCCAAATTATTGGCCCAGAGTGGGAGCTTTCTCTCAGACAGGGGTGTAAGTAGGGCCAGGTTAGATCAGCTCTTTGGTTACTCCCAAATTATTGGCCCTAGAGTGCGGGGCTTTCTCTCAGACAGGGGTGTAAGTAGGGCCAGGTTAGATCAGCTCTTTGGTTACTCCCAAATTATTGGCCCAGAGTGCGGGGCTTTCTCTCAGACAGGGGTGTAAGTAGGGAAAGGTTATATCAGCTCTTTGGTTACTCCCAAATTATTGGCCCCAGAGTGCGGGGCTTTCTCTCAGTCAGGGGGTGTAAGTAGGCACAGGTTATATCAGCTCTATGGTTACTCCCAAATTATTGGCACCACAGTGTGAGGCTTTCTCTCAGACAGGGCGTGTAAGTAGGGCCAGTTTACATCAGCTCTTTGGTTACTCCCAAATTATTGGCCCCAGAGTGTGGGGCATTCTCTCAGACAGGGGTCGTAAGTAGGGCAGGTTATATCAGCTCTTTGGTTACTCCCAAATTATTGGCCCCAGAGTTCATGGCTTTCTCTCAGACAGCAGGTGTAAGTAGGGCCAGGTTAGATCAGCTCATTGGTTACTCCCAAAAATTAATGGCCCAGAGTGCGGGGCTTTCTTTCAGACAGGAGGTGAAAGTAGGGCCAGGTTATATCAGCTCATTGGTTACTCCCAAATTATTGGCCCAAGAGTGCAAGGCTTTCTCTCAGACAGGAGGTGTAAGTAGGGCCAGATTATATCAGCTCTTTGGTTACTCCCAAATTATTGACCCCAGAGTGTGGGGCTTTCTCTCAGACAGGGGTGAAAGTAGGGCAGGTTATATCAGCTCTTTGGTTACTCCCAAATTATTGGCACCAGAGTGCGTGGCTTTCTCTCAGACAGGGGTGTAAGTAGGGCAAGGTTACATCAGCTCTTTGGTTACTCCCAAATTATTGGCCACAGAGTGCGGGGCTTTCTCTCAGACAGGGGGTGTAAGTAGGGCCAGGTTATATCAGCTCTTTGGTTACTCCCAAATTATTGGCACCAGAGTGCAGGCTTTCTCTCAGACAGGGGTGTAAGTAGGGCCAGGTTACATCAGCTCTTTGGTTACTCCCAAATTATTGGCCCCAGAGTGTGGGGCTTTCTCAGACAGGGGGTGTAAGTAGGGCAGGTTATATCAGCTCATTGGTTACTCCCAAATTATTGGCCCCAGAGTTTGTGTCTTTCTCTCAGACAGGAGGTGAAAGTAGGGCCAGGTTAGATCAACTCTTTGGTAACTCCAAAATTATTGGCCCCAGAGTGCGGGGCTTTCTCTCAGACAGGAGGTGAAAGAAGGGCCAGGTTATATCAGCTCTTTGGTTACTCCTAAATTATTGGCCCGAGAGTGCGGGGCTTTCTCTCAAACAGGGGGAAAAGGAGAGCCAGGTTAGATCAGTTCTTAGGTTACTCTCACATTATTGGCCCCAGAGTGTGTGGCTTTCGGTCAGACAGGGGGTGTAAGTAGTGCCAGGTTATATCAGCTCTTTGGTTACTCCCAAATTTTTGGCTCCAGAGTGCGGGGCTTTCTCTCAGACAGGAGGTGTAATTAGGGCTAGGTTACATCAGCTCTTCAGTTACTCCCAAATTATTGGTCCCAGAGTGCGGCGCTTTCTCTCAGACAGGGGGTGTAAGTAGGGCCAGGTTAGATCAGCTCTTTGAACACTCCCATATGATTGGCCCCGGAGTGCGGGGTTATCTTTCAGACAGAGGGTGTAAGTAGGGCCAGGATAGATCAGCTCTTTGGTTAATCCCAAATTATTGGCCACAGAGAGCGGGGCTTTCTCTCAGACAGGGGGTGTAAGTAGGGCCAGGTTAGATCAGCTCTTTGGTTACTCCCAAATTATTGGCACCAGAGTCTGGGGCTTTCTCTCAGTCAGGGGGTGTAAGTAGGGCAGGTTATATCAGCTCTTTGGTTACTCCCAAAATATTGACCCCAGAGTTCGTGGCTTTCTCTCAGACAGGAGGTGTAAGTAGGGCCAGGTTAGATCAGCTCTTTGGTTACTCCCAAATTATTGGCCCCAGAGTGTGGGACTTTCTCTCAGACGGGGGTGTAAATAGGGCCAGGTTAGATAAGTTCTTTGGTTACACCCAAATTATTATCCCCAGAGTGTTGGACTTTCTCTCAGACAGGGGATGTAAGTAGGGCAAGGTTATATCAGTTCTTTGGTTACTCCAAAATTATTGGCCCCAGAGTGAGGGGCTTTCACTCAGTCAGGAAGTGCAAGTAGGGCCAGGTTATGTCAGCTCTTCGGTTACTCCCAAATTATTGGCCCCAGAGTGTGGGGCTATCTCTCAAACAGGGGGGGTAAGTAGGGCAGGTTATATCAGCTCTTTGGTTACTCCCAAATTATTGGCCCCAGAGTTCATGGCTTTCTCTCAGACAGCAGGTATAAGTAGGCCAGGTTAGATCAGCTCATTGGTTACTCCCAAATTAAATTAATGGCCCAGAGTGTGGGCTTTCTTTCAGACAGGAGGTGAAAGTAGGGCCAGGTTATATCAGCTCATTGGTTACTCCCAAATTATTGGCCCAAGAGTGCAAGGCTTTCTCTCAGACAGCAGGTGTAAGTAGGGCCAGATTATATCAGCTCTTTGGTTACTCCCAAATTATTGGCCCCAGAGTGTGGGGCTTTCTCTCAGACAGGGGGTGTAAGTAGGGCAGGTAATATAAGCTCTTTGGATACTCCCAAATTATTGGCAGAAGAGTGCGAGACTTTCTCTCAGACAGGGGGTGTAAGTAGGGCCAGTTTATATCACCTCTTTGGTTACTCCCAAATTATTGGCACCAGAGTGCAGGCTTTCTCTCAGACAGGAGGTGTAAGTAGGGTCAGATTATATCAGCTCTTTGGTTACTCCCAAATTATTGGCACCAGAGTGTGGGGCTTTCTCTCAGACAGGGGGTGTAAGTAGGGCAGGTTATATCAGCTCTTTGGTTACTCCCAAATTATTGGCACCAGAGTGCAAGGCTTTCTCTGAGATGGGGTGTAAGTAGGGCCAGGTGACATCAGCTCTTTGGTAACTCCCAAATTATTGGCCCCAGAGTGTGGGGCTTTCTCTCAGACAGGGGGTGTGAGTAGGGCAGGTTATATCAGCTCTTTGGTTACTCATAATTTATTGGCCCCAGAGTTCGTGGCTTTCTCTCAGACAGGAGGTGAAAGTAGGGCCAGGTTAGATCAACTCTTTGGTAACTCCAAAATTATTGGCACCAGAGTGCGGGGCTTTCTCCAACAGGAGGTGAAAGTAGGGCCAGGTTAGATCAGCTCTTTGGTCACTCCCAAATAATTGGCACCAGAGTGCGGGGCTTTCTCTCAGACAGAGGGTGTGAGTAGGGCCAGGTTAGATCAGCTCTTTGGTTACTCCCAAATTATTGGCTCCAGAGTGAGGGGCTTTCTCTCAGACAGGTGGTGTAAGAAGGGCCAGGTTACATCAGCTCTTTGCTTACTCCCAAATTATTGGCCCAATAGTGTGAAACTTTCTCTCAGACAGGGGTGTAAGTAGGGCAGGTTATATCAGCTCTTTGGTTACTACCAAATTATTGGCCCCAGAGATCGTGTCTTTATCTCAGACAGCAGGTGTGAGAAGGGCCAGCTTAGATCAGCTCATTGGTTACTCCCAAATTATTGGCCCCAGAGTGCGGGGCTTTCTCTCAGACAGGAGGTGTAAGTAGAACCAGGTTATATCAGCCCCTTGGTTACTCCCAAATTAATGGCCCCACAGTGTGGGGCTTTCTCTCAGACAGGGCGTGTAAGTAGGGCCAGGTTATATTAGCTCTTTGGTTACTCTCAAATTATTTTCCCCAGAGTGTAGAGCTTTCTCTCAGACAGGGGGTGTAAGTAGTGCCAGGTTATGTCAGCTCTTTGGTTACTACTACATTTTTGGCCCAAGAGTGCGGGGCTTTCTCTCAGATAAGAGGTATAAGTAGGACCAGTTTACATCAGCTCTTTGGTTACTCCCAAATTATTATCCCCCAAGTGCATGGCTTTCTCCCAGACAGGGGGTGTAAGTAGGGCAGGTTATATCAGCTCTTTGGTTACTCCCAAATTATTGGCCCCAGAGTGTGGAGATTCTCTTGGACAGGGGGTGTAAGTAGTGCCAGGTTAGATCAGCTCTTTGGTTACTCACAAATTATTGGCCTCAGAGTGTGGGACTTTCTCTCAGATGGGGGTGTAAATAGGGCGAGGTTAGATTAGCTCTTTGGTTACTCCTATATTATTGGCCCCAGAGTGCGGGGCTTTCTCAGACAGGAGTGTAATTAGGACTAGGTTATATCAGCCCTTGGTTACTCCCAAATTATTGCAACAGAGGGCTTTCCTGACAGGCGTAAGAGGACCATATATCGTTTTTTACTCTCAAATTATTTGTTCCAGAGGTGGAGTTTCTCTCAGACAGGGGTATAAGTTAAGAGGTTATATCAGCTCTTTGGTACTCCCAAATTATTGGCCAAAGAGTTCATGGCTTTCTCAGACAGGAGGTGTGGGTAGGGTTAGGTTGACTCTTTGTTTCCCCAATTATTGGCCCCAGGTGTGGGGCCTTCTCTCGATAGTGGTTATAGGGCCAGTTTGATCAGCTCTTTGGTTACTTCCTAAATTATTGGTTCCTATGCGGGAATTCCTAGACAGGTGGTGGGTAGAGACAGATATATAAGCTATTTGGTTACTCCGTGTTATTGGCCTCAGACTGTTGGCTTTCTCTGACAGGGGGTGTAGAGCCAGGTTTGATGGCCTATGGTCACTCCCAAATTATTGGTGCCAGAGGTGGGGCTTTCTCAGACAGGGGTGTAAGTAGGGCAGGTTATATCAGCCTTTTAAACCCAAATTATTGGCCCCAGAGTTGTGGCTTTCTGAGACAGGAGGTAAGTAGCTGTTAGATCAGTTTTTGTTCCTCCAAATTATTGCTCAGGTGGGGCTTTCCTGACAGGGGGTGGGAGGCCAGGTTAGATCAGCCTTTGTTACTCAAATTATAGACCAGTGTGGGACTTTCCAAGCAGGGTAATAGGGCCAGGTGAGATCAACCTTTAGTTGCTCCAACTACATCCTAGAGGTTGGACTTTCCTTTGACAGGGTGTGTGGCAGTTATATCATTTTGTTACCCCAAATTATTGTCCCCAGAGTGCAGGCTACCAGACAAGAGGTAAGGAGGATCAGGTTATATCAGTTTTGGTTACTCAAATTATTTGCCCCAGAGTGTGGAGCTTTCTCAGACAGGGTATGTTGGTGGTTATATCAGTTTTGGTACTCCCAATTATTGGGCCAAGAGTTCATGGCTTTTCAGACAGGAGGTAAGAAGTAGGTTAGATCAGCTTTTTTGTTTCTCCTAAATTATTGGCCCCAAGGGGCCTTTCAGATAGGTGTTTAAGTAGTAGTTTTGATCAGCTCTTGTTACCCCAAATTATTGCCCAGAGTGGGAATTCCTCTCAGACAGGTGGTAAGTAGAGACAGATATATAAGTATTTGTTATTCCCAAATTGTTGGCCTCAGACTGTTGGGCTTTCTCTGACAGGGGGGTGGGTAGAGCCAGGTTTGATCAGCTCTGGTCACCCCAAATTATTGTTAGAGGTGGGGCTTCAGACAGGGGTAAGTAGGCAGGTTATATAGCTTTTGGTTAAACCTAAATTATTGGCCCAGAGTGTGGCTTTCTGAGACAGGAGGTGAAGTAGCTGTGTTGATCAGCTTGGTTCTCCTAAATTATTGCCTCAGAGTGGGGCTGCCGGACAGGGGTGGGTGGGGCTGGTTAGATCAGCTCTTGGTTACTCACAAATTATAGACTCAGAGGTGGGACTTCTCTCTGCAGGTGTAACAGGGCCAGGAGATCAACTTTTAGTTACTCCTAAATTATTATCCCAGAGTGTTGGACTTTCTCAGACAGGGGTGTAGGGACAGGTTATATAGCTCTTGTTACCCTAAATTATTGTCCCCAGTGTGGCCACCAGACAAGAGGGTAGGCCAGGTTATATCAGTTTGATTACTCCCAAATTATTGGACCCAGAGGGGTTCTCAAAGAGGCGTGTCAGAGCCAGGTTAGATCGTTTTTGGTTACTTCCTATGATTGGCCCTAGAGAGTGGGGCTTTCTCAGACAGGTGTGGGTGCCAGGTTTTATCAGCCATTGGTTGCCCTTAAATGTTTGGCCTCAGAGTGTGACGGTCTCGAAAGGATGTGTGTAGGGCCAGGTTGATCAGCCTTGTTACTCCCAAATTATTGGCCCCAGAGTGTGGGGCTTCAGACAGGGGTAGGCCCGGTAAGATCAGCCTGACACCCCAAATTATTGGCCCGGAGTGCGGGGCTTTTCAGACATAGGTAAGTAGGGCTAGGTTACTCAGTTTTGTTACTCCCAAATTATTGGTCATGGAGGTGGGGTTTTTCCAGACAGGGGTAAGTAGGCCAGATTAGATCAGTTCTTTTGCTCCTAAATTATTGGAGTGCGTGGGCTTTCTCAGACAGGGGTGTGGGTAGGGCCAGGTTATACTGCCTTGGTTACTCCTAAATTATTGGACCCAGAGTGCAGGACTTTCTCAGACAGGGGTGTTAGGGCCAGGTTAGATCAGCCTTTGTTACTCCCAAATTATTATCCTATAGTGTGTGGCTTTCTTGGACAGGGGTGGGTAGGGTCTGTAGATCAGCTCTTTGGTTACTCACAAATTATTGGCCTCAGAGTGTGGGACTTTCTCTCAGATGGGGTGTAAATAGGGCCAGGTTAGATCAGCTCTTTGGTTACTCCCAAATTATTATCCCCAAACTGTTGGACTTTCTCTCAGACAGAGGGTGTATGTAGGGCTAGTTAAATCAGTTCTTTGTTGTCAGAAATTATTGGTCCTAGGAGGGAGGGCCACCAGACAGGAGGTGCATGTAGGCTTGTTATATCAGCTCTTGGTTACTCAAATTATTCTGCCTAGAGTGTGGGGCTTTCTCTAACAGGGGGTAGAGCCAGGTTATATCAGTTCATTGGTTATCCCATTATTGGCCCGAGTGTGGGGCTCTCAGACAGGGTGGGTGCCAGGTTATATCAGCTCTTGGTTACTCCTAAATTTGGCCCAGAGTGTTGGGCTTTCTCAGACAGAGGTGCATTATGGGTTAGATCAGTTCTTGTTACTCCCAAATCATTGGCCCCAGAGGTATGACTTTCTCCAGACTTGGGAAGTAGGGCCAGGTTAGATCAGCTCTGGTCACTCCCAAATTATTGGCCCTGGAGTGGGCTCGACAGATGGCGGTGAGCAGGTTAGATCAGCTCTTGGTTACTCCTAATTATTGGCCACAGAGTGTGGGGCTTTCTCTGACAGGGGTGTAAGTAGGACATATATTGTTTTGTTACTCCCAAATTATTGCAGAGTGTGAGGCTTTCAGACAGGCTGTAATTAGTCCCGTTACTACTTGTTACTCCAAATATTGGCCCCGGAGGTGGGGCTTTCAAGACAGGGGTGTTAGATGGTAATATCAGCTCTTGGTTACCCTAATATTTGCCCAGAGTTCATGGTCAGACAGGAGATGGGCACCAGGTTAGATTAGCTCTTGTTACTCCCAATTTGGCCTCAGAGGTGGGGCTTTCAGACAGGAGGTGAAAGTAGACCAGGTTGTATCAGATCTTGGTTACCCTAAATTATTGGCGCCAGAGTGCGGCTACCTCAGACAGGAGGTAAGTAGGGTCAGATTATATCAGCTCTTGGTTACTCCCAAATTATTGTTCCCAGAGTGAGGCTTTCTCAGACAGGGTGTAAGTCGGGCAAGGTTATATCAGCCTATGTTACTTCTCAAACTATTGGCACCAGAGGAGGACTTTCAGACAGCGGGTGTAAGTGGGCTAGGTTACATCAGCTCTTGGTTACCCTAAATTATTGGCCCAGAGGTGCTTTCTAGACAGGGGTGTTGGGTTATCAGCTTTGGTTAGTTCCTAAATCATTGGCCTCAGAGGTATGACTTTCAGACGGGGGTGTAGGCCAGGTTAGATCAGCTTCTGGTCACTCCATTATTGGCCCTGAGGGGGCTCAGACAGAGGCGTAAGTAGGGTCAGTTAGATCAGCTCTTTGTTACTCCTAAATTATTGGCCACAGAGTGGGGCTTTCTCTGACAGGGGTGTGAGTGACAGGTTATATCAGCTTGGTTACCCCAAATTATTGGCAGAAGAGTGTTAGGCTTTTCTCAGACAGGCTGTAATTAGGCCCGGTTACATCAGCTCTTGGTTACCCTATTGGCCGGAGGTGGGCTTTCTAAGACAGGGGGTGTGTTAGGATGGTAATATCAGCTCTTGGTTACTCCCAAATTATTGGCCCCAGAGTTCATGGCTTTCTCAGAGAGATGGGCACTTAGGTTAGATAGTTTTGTTACTCCCAAATTTTGGCCTTAGAGTGGGGCTTTCTCTCAGACAGGAGGTGAAAGTAGACAGGTTTATCAGATCTTGGTTATCCCAAATTATTGAGCTAGAGCGGCTACTCCTTTATACAGGAGGTGTTAGGTAAGATTATATCATTTTGGTTACCCCAAATTATTGGGCCCAGAGTGTGAGGCTTTTAGAGGGTGTGGTCGGGCAAGGTTATATCAGCCTATGGTTACTCCTAACTATTGGCACCAGAGTGAGGACTTCAGACAGCGGTAAGTAGGGCTGGTTATATCAGTTTTTGTTACTCCCAATTATTGGCCCCAGAGTGTGGTGCTTTCTTATTGTGGGGTGTAAGTTGGGAAGGTTATATCAGCTCTTTTGTTATCTTAAATTATTGGCCCAGAGTTCGTGTTCTCTCAAACAGCAGGTGTGTAGGCCAGGTTAGATAGCTCATTGTTACTCCTAAATATTGGCCCCAGAGTGGGGGCTCAGACAGGAGGTGAGTAGGCCAGGTTATCAGCCTTGTTACTTCCAAAATTATTGGCCCAAGAGGGGCTTTCTCAGACAGGAGGTGTGTTAGGCCAGATAATATCAGCTCTTGGTTACTCCTAAATTATTGTCCCCGAGGCGTGGCTTTCTGTGACAGGCAGGTAGGGCAGTTATATCAGCTTTGGTTACTCCTAAATTATTGGCCCCATAGTTCGTGGCTTTCCTCAGGAGGTGTGGGTAGGGCGGTTAGATGAGCCTTTGTTATTCTAAATTATTGGCCCAGACTGTGGGCTTTCTTATGACAGGTGGTGTAAGCAGGGCCAGTTTAGATCAGCCTGGTTACTCGAAATTATTTCCCAGAGTGTGGAATTTCTCCTGACGAGGTGTAAATAGGGTCAGGTTAGATCAGCTGTTAGGTTACTCCTAAATTATTATCCCAGAGTGTTGGCTTTCACTCAGACAGGGGAGTAAGTAGGGCCTGATTACTAGCCTTGTTACTCCCACTTATGCTTCAGAGTGCAGGCTGTCACTCAGACAGGAGGTTATAGGGGCAGTTCTCAGCCTTTGGTTCTAAATTTTCCCCTAGGGTGGGCCTCTCTGGAAACAGGTGGTTAGTGAGCCAGGTTAGGCTGGGTTCTAGGTTATTCTCACATTATTGGCCCCAGAGTGTGTGTTTGTCAGACAGGGGTAAGTAGCTAGGTTAAATCAGCCTTGGTTACTCCTAAATTTTGGCCCTAGAGGCGGGGCTTTCTATCGACAGTGTAAGTAGGGCTAGTTAGATCAGCTCGGTTACCCCAATTATTGGCCTCAGAGCTGGGACTTTCTCTGTGGGGGTGTAATAGGCTAGGTTAGATTAGCTCTTGGTTACTCCTATATTATTGGCCCCAGAGTGCGGGGTTTCTCGGACAGAGGTGGTAGGACCAGGTTATATCAGCCCCTTGGTTCCTTCATTAATGGTCAAGTGTGGGGCTTTCTCAGACAGGGCGGTCAGGGCCAGGTTATATTAGCTCTTGGTTACTTCAAATTTTTTGCTCCAGAGTGTAGAGCTTTCTCAGACAGGGGTATAATTTGGGCAGGTTAGATCAGCTCTTGTTACTCCTAAAATTATTGCCTATAGTTTGGCTTTCTGGACAGGGGGTAAGTAGGGCTGCTATATCAGCTCTTGGTTACTCCCAAATTATTATCCCGAGGTGGCTTTCTCCCAGACAGGTGTAAGTAGGGTAAGTACAGTTTTTTTTCCCAAATTATTGACCCCAGAATTCATGGCTTTCCTGACAGAGGTGTAAGTAGGGCCAGGTTAGATCAGTTTTTGGCTACTCCGAAATTATTTTCCCAGAGGGGATTCTGGACGGTTTGTGGGTAGGGCAAGGTTAGACTGCCTTGGTTACTCCCAAATTATTGGCTCAGAGTTGTTTTTTCAGACAGCAGTGGGTAGGGCCAGGTTAGATCAGCTTGGTTACTCCCATTATTGACCCCGGTGGGGTCAGACAGGGGTGTGTAAGCAGGTTATGTCAGCTCTTTGTTTACTACATTTTTGGCCCAGAGTTGGGCTTCAGATAGGAGGTGTGTATGCTAGGCATATCAGTTTGGTTACCCTGAAATTATTGTCCCCTGTATGGCTTTCTCCAGACAGGGGTGGGTAGGGAGGTTATATCAGCTTTTTGGTTACTCCTAAATTATTGGCCCAGAGTGTGGACTTTCCTGATGGGGGTGTGTAGGGCAGGTTAGATTAGTTTTTGGTTACTCTAAATTGGCCCCAGAGTGGGCTTTCTCTGACAGGGGTGTAATTAGGTTCAGGTTATAACAGCCTTGTTTACTCCCAAATTATTGGCATGAGTGGGCTCTCAGACAGGCGGTAAGTAGGACCAGGTTTATCAGCCTTGTTATTTCTCAAATTATTTGCCCAGAGTGGAGTTTCAGACAGGGGGTAGGTTGCAGTTATATCAGCCTTGTTACCCTCAGTTATTGGCCACAGAGTTCATGTCTTTTCCTCAGACAGGAGGTAAGTAGGCCAGGTTAGATGGCTCTTTGTTTCTCCCAAATTGGGTCCCAGAGTGTGGGGCTCAGAGGTATTGGCAGGGCCAGTTTTGATCAGCTCTTGGTTACTCCAAAATTGGCCCCAGAGTGCAGGAATTCCTTCAGACAGGTGGTGGTAGAGACAGGTTATATCAGCTTGCCTTCCCAAATTATTGGCCCCAGACTGTTGGGCTTTCTGACAGGGGTGGTAGAGCCAGTTGATTGAGTTTCTATGGTCACCCCAAATAACTGGCCCCAGAGTGCAAGTTTTCTCTCAGACAGGCGGTGTAAGCATTGCCAAGTTGAATCAGCTCTTTGTTACTCCCAAATTATTGGCCCCAGAGGGGCTTTCTCTCAGTCAGTGGGGTAGGGTGGTTATACGCTCTTGGTTACCCCAAATTTTTGGCTCCACAGTTCATTGCTTTCTGTCAGACAGGAGGAGTAAGTAGGGCCAGGTTAAATCAGGTCTATTGGTAACTCCCAAATTATTGGCCCCAGAGTGTGGGGCTTTCTCTCAGACAGGAGGTGTAATTAGGGCCAGATTATATCAGCCTGTGGTCACTCCCCAACATTGGCCCCAGAGCGGGGCTTCTCAGACAGTGTGGCTGTAGGGCCAGGTTAGATCAGCTCTTTGGTTACTCCCAAATTATTGGCCTCAGAGTGTGGGGTTTTCTCTCAGACTGGAGGTGTAAGTAGGTCTAGCTTAGATCAGCTCTTTGGTTACTCCCAAATTATTGACCCAGAGTGTGGGGCTTTCTCTCAGACAGGGCGTGTAAGTAGGGGAAGGTTATATCAGCTCTTTGGTTACTCTCAAATTATTGGCCCCAGAGTGTGGGGCTTTCTCTCAGACAGGGGATATAAGTTGAGCAGGTTACTTAGCCTTTGAGCTGTCTAAGCTGTCTGTTTATTCCCTAAGTACTTAAAAGTCTTTGTTCTATCTCTCCTCTCCCTTCTTTCCACCAGTGAATAGATATTAAGGTCCTTAAGTCTTTCCTTGTAGGGCTTCTGGTTCAGTACATATACCATCTTCGTTGCATTCTCTGGACTGCCTCTATTTTGTCAATGTCCTTCCGGAGATGTGTCTGCAGAACTGGTCACAGCACTCCAGCTGATGCCTCATCAGTGATCTGTACAGTGGGATCACCACCTCTTCCCTCCTGCTTGTTATGACTCTCCCTCTTCACCCCAACATTCTGTTTGCTCACCCCACCACCTTTTCACATTGTTTGGTCACCTTCAGGTCATCAGCTATGATAACCCCCAGGTCTCTCCCCCGACTTACGATGGCAAGAATTTCCCCACCCATCCTGTCTTCCTCCCTTGGATCCATGTGACCCAGGTGCATGATCTTGCACTTTATGGCATTGAAACTCAACTGCCTGCTGGCCTGGTGATGCTGAGGGCTGAGGTGCTGGACACCACACCTCACACCATGCTGGTGACCTGGGTTCAGGAATGGACTCAGAACACCGTGGGTCATCAGGAGAAGGAAAGGATTGACCATCTGGAGGACTGTTCTCCTCTCTTGGGGAGGGTTGCGGAACATGCCTCGCTCTGTAGTGGCCCCCGGTGGAGACCGGGACCACTGAAGAACAGCACTGCTCAGGGGCTAAGAAAACCATGGAAATGGCATCTCAACCAACTGGATGATGGCCGTCTGGACCCTCAGCACCACAGAGCCTCTGGACAGCAGGGACTGACTTTGGCAGCACCCAAGGCCAAGAAAGTTAAGCCGTGAGGCACATTCTCTCTGAAGGAGAAGACTCATCTGATGAAGAGATATGTCGGGCTATCCTGTAGAGTGGCTGCAGTGTGAGGCAGGAGTTGGTGACAGGGGTTCTTGGGAGGTGACAGTGTCCCTGGTGGCCCAAAGGAGAAGCCAGTCAAGACAATGAGGCAGATAAAGAAACAATGCAAAAAAAAAAAAAAAAAAAGCCAGACCACTCCTCTAATAGGCTTAGGTCCTTTCTCATTTTTTCCACCCCCTGTGGTGTGTCCATTCTGTTGCAGATATTGGTGTCATCTGTTAAGAACCACACCTTTCCCTCCAGATGCTCTGCAATGCTGTTAATAAAGACATTCAGTAGGACTGGCCCCAGCACCGACTCTGTGGCTCCCTGCTAGGCACCTCCCTCTCCTCAGATTTCATGCCATCTACCACCACCCTCTAAGTCCTGTCCCTTAGCCAGTTCCCAACACACTTTATTACTGTAGGACCCACTCCCAAGCTCCCCAATTTATTTAGCAATCTCCTGTGTGGGACAGTATCAAAGGCCTTGCTGAGATCCAGGTAGGACACATCCACCACCCCTCCCTGATCTACCAGCCTACTTACTCCAGTCAAAGAAATCTATAAGATTCATCTGGCAGGACCTACGCACTGAAAATCCATGATGCCTTGGATCCTGTGCCCTGCTATCCTCCAGAAACATCACAATCCTCTCCTTAAGTAAGAACTCCATTAGTTTCTCCACTACTGAGGTCAGGCTTACAGGCCTGTAATTGCCTGCCTCCTCTGCTTCCACTCTTGAGGAGATGGACCACACCTGCCCTCATCCAGTCCTCAGATACCTCCCCTAACTCTAGTAATGCATTTAAATGGGTAGCCAGTGGTTTCACCAGCACTTTCCTGAGTTCCTTTAGTACTCTGGGGTGGATCCCATATGGCCTCATTTCTTTATCTACTTTTATTTCCCCGAGTTCTTCTAGGTCTTTTCTACCATGAATGGCCTGGTGTCTACCTCCCTCCCTGAATACCCTCTTAACTAGTCTTGGTCCCTCACCCTCCCCTTCCCTGGTGAATACTAAGCAAAAGTACTTGTTCAGTATCTCAGCCTTTTCTAGGTCATCCTCCACCCTTTCTCCTCCTTCCTTCTTCAGCCTAACAGTCCCATTTCTGGTCTTTTTCCTCTCACTAATGTATCTGAAGAAGGTTTTGTCACATTTCTTAATTGCCTGGGCTATACCTTCCTCTGTCTGTGCTTTAGCCCTTCTAATTATTTTCCCAGATTCCCTCTGCTTCTCCAGATATTGTTCTCTGTCCTCATCCTTTGGTGTTTCCTTGTATCTTCTGACGGTTCGTTTCTTTTCCCTTACTTTCTCGGTCACTACCTTTGAGAATCATAATGGCCTTTTCTTTCTTTTACTCTTGCTATGCATTTTGACACAATGACCTATTACTTCTATTATGACTCTCTTGAGTCTAGACCACTGTTTTTCCACATCTCCCCCTGTACCTTCCATTGCTAGGGCTCTTTTGAGATTTCTACCCATCTCCTTAAAATTTGCCTTAATGAAATCTAGGACCTTCATGCTTGTATTGCTTGCCTCCTCCACTGTGGTTATCATAAACCATACTGTCCTGTGGTCACTGGTACCAAGGGGACTGCCCACCTCCATATCTGTGATCCTGTCCCGTTGGTCAGGACCAAATCCAGTATAGCATCCTCATGAGTTGGTTCTGCTCCAAGTTGTTGATAGGTGAGTCGATCCCAGTCCTTTCACAGAAGAAAGGGTTCTGCAAGAACTCCTAAAACTGAAGGTGGACAAAGCAATGGGTCCTGATAGAATTCACCCCAGAATTCTAAAAGAATTAAGGGAGGAACTAGTGAAACCACTGGCTACTCTTTTTAATAAATCATGGGAGGATGGTGTGGTACCCGAGGACTGGAGGAAGGCGGATGTGGGACCAAGACAGAGGCAGGAAACTACAGACCTGTCAGTCTGACCTCTGTAGTAGGGAAAGTGATGGAGTCACTTCTGAAGGAAAGAATAGTTGAGTACCTAGAGGTCAGTGGAGCACAGGATCCAAGGCAGCATGGGTTCACAGCGGGAAGGTCATGTCAGACGAATCTAATAGATTTATTTGACTGGGTGACCAAAGTAGTAGACCAGGGAGGGGCTGTGGACATGGCCTACCTAGACTTTAGCAAGGCATTTGACACAGTCCCACACAAAAGATTATTAGTCAAATTATCCAGCCTGGGAGTGGGTCCCAGGGTGGTAGCCTGGGTAAAACATTTGCTGGACAACAGGACACAGAAGGTAATTGTAAATGGAGTCCACTCTGAAGAAAGGGCGGTTACTAGTGGGGTACCGCAGGGTTCAGTATTGGGTCCAGTCCTTTTTAATGTCTTCGTCAGTGACATTGCAGAGGGACTGGAAGGAAAAGTATGCCTTTTTGCAGATGACACAAAGATCTGCAACAGGGTTGATACACAAGGAGGCGTGGAAAGGATGAAAAGGGACTTAGCAAGGTTGGAGGAATGGTCAGACGTATGGCAGCTAGGATTCAATGCAAAAAAGTGCAAAATAATGCACCTGGGAAACAAGAACCCAGGGAAGAATACATAGTGGGTGGGAGGTAGTAACAACAACAAAACAGGAAAGGGACCGGGGGTAATCATATCAGATGACCTTAAGGTTAGCAAGCAATGTGAGAAGGCAGTAGGGAGGGCCGGGGGTATACTGGGATGTATAGGGAGAGGCATCAGCAGCAGAAAACAGGAAGTTGTTATCCCTCTGTACAGACAGTTGGTGAGACCCCATCTGGAATACTGTGTCCAGTTCTGGAGACCCCATCTCCGCAAGGACATAGACAGGATAGAGGCAGTCCAGAGGAGGGCAACTAAAATGGTGCAGGGTCTGCAAGAGAAGCCGTATGAGGAGAGATAAAGGAGCTTAATATGTATACCCTTGAGGAAAGAAGGGAGAGGGGGGACATGATAGAAACTTTCAAGTACCTCAAGGGAATCAACAAAGTCCAAGAGGGTAGCATCTTTCAGAAAAAGAGACTTGCAAGAGCAAGGGACACAATTTAAAGATAGAAGGAGGCGGTTCAGGGGCAATGTGAGGAAGTATTATTTCACAGAGAGGGTAGTGGATGCATGGAACAGCCTTCCTGAGGAAGTTGTGGGGTCTAAAACTGTGGGAGAATTCAAGAATGCATGAGACAGACATAAGGCAATTCTTGTGGGGGGCAGGAAGATATAGGCTGTTGGTTAACTAGGATCTGGAGCCTATCCTGTAGTTAGGGAAATGGGCAGACTAGATGGGCCTAGCGGTCCTTATCTGCCATCAAAGTCTATGTTTCTATGTTGTCTTAAGTTTGCCCCATTCAGGGCAGTCATGAATTCCCTGCCCCTCATTGTACTTGCAGTCTGAGTGCTCCAATCTACCTCAGGCAGGTTGAATTCACCCAATAGTAGCAGTTTCCTTTTGGCTGCCATTTTGTGGATGGTTTCCACAAGAGCTTCATCTAATTCCTCCCCCTGTGTCAGAGACCTGTAAATCATTCTACTGTGAATGTTTATCCTTTCTCCCACCTCCAGGGTGATCCACAGTACTTCTGCTCCTTCTTGTAACCCTGTCATCGAGGCAGAGGTCAGGAAGCATAGGAAAACCAGGAGCAGTTGCAGAAGTCATCAAAATATTTATTTACTCTAGCAGTATCATAAAATAAACATGTTCAGTATAACTATATACAAAGGCAAAATAAAATCAAGTTTTCTTTCAGTCTCTGTGTCCCTTGTCCCCCTAATCTTTCTTGCAGTTGCAGCTTAGCTCCTTTGTAAGTCATTTCAACCCCCATTCATAGCAAGCATCCTGTTTTTGTAAATATCAGGCAGGCAAGAACATAGTGTGCTTGAGCTGAGAGGCCCCATTTCCACAGCTTTTGCAAAAGGCTCAAAAACTGAACTCAGGTAACCTCTAGTTTACAATAGCTTTCTGCAATCATCTGAAAATATAATCATATATATTTCAATAGTAACACTATATATTTTCTAAACAAAAGGAATCCCAATATCAGTTACATTTTCATACAAAGAATTGCATATATTTTTAAGTCAGCAGATATGCAAGAGAGGTAGAACAAACATCAAGGGAAAACTGAGAGACAGTGAGAGCCAAAGGATTGTGAGGTTGTCGGGTTGATCAAATCTGAGGTCTTACATGAAAATATGGTCACACAACCAGATAGAGAAGAGACTGATCCGTGAGAATCAGCCCCAGCACATCGTTCCCCCTCCCCATCACCATGGGTGTTCCTCAAGGTTCAGTCCTGGGCCCTATCCTTTTCTCAGTTTTCCTGAATGAACTGCCGCAAGTATGCTCCCATTCTGCTATACACATGTATGCAGATGATACTGTGCTCTACAACACTGGCCCATCTGCAGATACAGTGCATGACCAACTGCAGCAGGATTTCAACGCTGTTCAACTTTGGCTCAAATCGAATCAGCTTTTCTTAAAAGCAAAAAAAACAATCTCACTAACCTTTAGGTCACAACCTCAGCTCTCCCGACTCACCATCCACCCCCCTTTCCTAACCCTGGATCTTACCGCCTTAGATTCCTGTACCTCATTCCGCTACCTCGGCGTCTGGCTCGACCAACATCTAGACTACTCAATTCACAAAAATTGCTTCCTAAACTGAGGCCCTCTATCATAACAAAGGCTGCCTGCCTACCCCGGTCAGGCGCGAACTTGTGCAAAAAATGATACTTCCAATTTTTGATTATGGGGATGTAGTCTATGGCACCACCCCTCCCTCCACTCTGACCAGCCTGGACACACTCTTTCATTCCTTCTGCCACTTCATACTGGAATGTCCTAAACTTACACACCACTGTGACCTTTATAGCTCTCTGGCCTTTCCCTTACTCTCAGCCCGCAGACAAATCTACTGCTCACGTGTTGCTGCTAAATTCTGGTCCCATACCTCCCACCTACCTGAATTCCACCTTAACTTCTCAACCCCATGCAGCTTACTGCCGACACTCAGATATAGGCGCTCCATATCCCTTGCATGTGTACCACTATGGGTCAGGCTGCGCTTAGTTACCGCTTACCTAAACTATGGAATGACCTCCCAACAGCTATCTGCCATATCACTAATTCTAGTCACCTCAACTCCCGCCTCCAAGAACACTTTCTCACTGTCTGCTCCTGCAACGGGCCTACACATTAGTAGCCCTAAAGGCCTTCTGGGCCTCAATACCTTACTTTGTGGACTATGTACGCATTCCTCTTAGAGTCTACAAATCACTAACTAGTTTTGTTAATTTTATTTGTACAATGAAATGTCTTTTCTATGCATTGTCTCCATGCCTGCCTAATTCTTTAAGCTGCATGGCTACCTTTAGCTACCAATGTGTGTAGTCCTTCATATTGTGCCTTCTCAACTATACATAAACCTGTGTGTCTGTTTGCCAGAATGTTCCCCCATTGCTTCCCCCAGGTCGCATCGGGAAATGAGTGGTTAGTCGCGCAGTATGCCTGCCTGGTTAAACTCTTAAATAAATAAATAAAAGGAAAAATCCTTGCATTTAAACACTTTCTCTAACAAATGAGACAGGATCCTACTCCACCCTGTCACATACACACCCCTCCATAAGAGGGAACCTGTTTCATTAGACAGGTTTCCAAAACGTTTTATTCTCTAATAACATGTGCTGCTTTCAGACATTAAGTACATGTACATCATTTCTCTCTTTTTATAACAGTGCAGCAAACAGTAACGTTTAAACTCATACATTTGTTTTTCAACCTTCCGAACCCTCAAGTCCTGATCCATATCTTGTCAGAAAGGCAGCATTGCAATTCCCTTTACCAGATTTGTGTATCCCCATGAATTTAAATGGCTGCAGTGCCAGGTACCACATTGTGATTCTGGAATTTTTACCTCTCATCTGGTTAAGCCAACAGAGAGGAATATGATCAGTTGCAAGAAAAAAGTCAGTTCCAGCAAATAAAACTTAAAAGACTCCATGGCCCACTTTGCTGCTTAACATTCCTTCTCGATGATGGAGTACATTTTCTCTATCATGCAATTTCCTACTTATGTACAGAATAGGATGTTCTTTCCCATCTATATTTTGACTCCTTCCCTCCCTGCACCTAGGCGTACCTCTGATGCATCTGTTTGTAGAAGAAAATGGTTTCTCAAAGTCTGGGCTTCTTAAAACAGGAGCCGAACATAATGCAGCCTTTATGGCTTTAAAAACTTCATCACACTCTGGGGTCCATTTCACATTATTTGGGCACCATTCTTTCTTGAGCTCAGTGAGGGGAGACAGTGAGAGCCAAAGGATTATGGGATTGTCATGTTGATTGAGTTTGAGGTCTCACAGGAAAATATGGTTGCACAACCAGATAGAGAAAAGACAGAAAACAAAAGATCCTTGCATTTAAACACTTTCTCTAACAAATGGGACAGGGTC
Source organism: Neoceratodus forsteri (assembly GCA_016271365.2). Taxonomy (NCBI): domain Eukaryota; kingdom Metazoa; phylum Chordata; order Ceratodontiformes; family Ceratodontidae; genus Neoceratodus; species Neoceratodus forsteri. The sequence continues at coordinate 9,787,497 of CM028129.1, forward strand.
CTATTCCACCCTATCACAAACCCTTGAGCCTCTGTTGCTTTAATCCCATCCTTCACATAAACAGCTAACCCTCTCCTCTTCTCCCTTCCCTATCCTTCCCAAAAAGTGTGTATCCTGGTATGGCTATATCCCAGTCACGGTTCCCTGTATACCATGTTTCTATAATAGCTACTATGTTCAGGTTTGTGTCCTCCATTAATGCATTAGGTCTAGGATTTTGTTCCCCAGACTACGGTGTTGTGCACATTACATTTTTGTGTAGCCCACCCTCTTTTACCTTTTATGGTCCTGTGATGTTTTGGGGTTCTGTCTTCTGTCATCCCCACAATTGTATTTAATTTATGTATCAGGTTTGGTAGTGCCCTTGTACTAATTGTATTCTCTGTTATTTCAGATATGTTATGTGGTGGGTGGACTACCTTTATCACCCTGACTACTTTTCCCTTCCCCCTTGGCTAGTTTAAATGCTTGTGGAGGAAGTATTTGAACTTTTCAGTGAGGATACCTTCCCCCCAGATACATGTAGGCTGTCTGGTGAATACAGTCCTTCATCCCTCCAGGTGAGATCACAGTCCTCAATGAAGCCACACCCTTCCTCTCTGCACCATTTCTTCAGCCATATGTTGAATTCCATGGTGCAGACGTCTCAACCCTCTCCCTTGCCATGATCAGGTAGAACCTCTCAGAAGGTAACAGAGTGTGCTACTTGCCCAAGACACTGCCCCAGTTCCTTAAATTCCTCCTGCACTTTTCCTACATCTGTCCCCACACCTGCCATGTCATTTGACCCCATGTGAACAATGATGTCCAGCTCCCCCCTCCTTGCCACCACCCTAGTAACTGTGTTATATTTATTGATGTATAATTATAGTGTATATGTGTTTTCCTTTGTTATATATTGTTAACTTATAAGAGTAACTGGAAATGACACCTGGATCTCACTGTAAAGGAGCTTGGCTCAGTGGAGATATCCTTATTCATTTTGTATGAATAAAATTTTTTACTACTACTTACTACTACTACTAGTGATCTCTAGGATCTGCCTGCTCTCCCTCAAACTGTGCCATAAGGCAGGCACACCACCACTCTAGTGATCTCTAGGATCTGCCTGCCCTCCCTCCAAACTGTGCCAGAGTCAGGCAACCACCTCCCTTTTCCACTGCTGCCCACTCCAGCTCTATTCCTCTAATGATGGAGTCTCTGAACAGGTTTTGCTTCCTCCTCCTGTGTGTTCTCCTTACCTTTGCCCTTGAGGATCCATCATGGATAGCCTGCTCATCCCCTTAGTGTCCACTTCTGGAGATGCAGTGCGATCGTCCTGCTCTGCCAAGATGGTATATAAGTTCTGAAGTGGCACTGCCTGGGGATGTGCCTCCATCCCACCTCCCTTATCCTAACTGAGCCCACTGTAATCTATCCATCCATCAGTCCTTACTGGCATCCTCTGAGGAGTGGTGGCAGATGTAGTGGTCTTTGTGTGGGGGAAGGTTACCTGGATCCTCGCAAACTCTGCTCAGAGTCCTGCAACCTCTGTCCTCAACACAGAGAGTGCCTGCAGCTAAGGCAGCACCACAGTGCACAGAAGGTCCTCCTGGACACTGCTGCCCTGCAACCACTGCATTGCATAGCATCCTTCATTTTCTTTCTTTTTTGTTTATTTAATTCTCAGGATTAATACCTATGAGATCAATGATCATTTACATAGGTTCCACATGTACAGTGTAAATACAAAGTGCAGACAACAGAAGGACTTATTACAATTAATGCATGCATTTACATAGCCTTAGGGTACTGGTAATAGATTAATAGAGATACAGTCATCACTGAACAACATTTAACATGTTTCTTAGCCTATCCTTTCCCTTATTTGTCTGTCCCTCCTTTGTTTCTTCCTTCTTATCCCCTGTTTACTTTACAGCTATGTACTGTCAATAATTGTTAGTGATATAATGCATCAAGGTATATAGATTTACATCAGGTGTGTGGTGTGTGGCTGTGCTGTGTACTGAAATATAATGGCTAACAGTACATGTATGTAGTCAGCTGCCACCATATGATGTCACAGGCTATGGGTATAAAGAAAGTGATGCACTAGGAGGGTGGGTTTGGGAGTACGGTTGGGCCCTCTGGATCACCAGAAACAATCAGCTGCATGAGCCAAAAAAAACCAGAAACAATCAGCTACACCAGTAAAAACTCCAAAAACAATCATCTGTGCCAAAAAAAAAATCCCAAGCAGGTACATTTCAAAGAAGCCAAAAAGCAATCTGCTACCAAGTGAAATCAACAATAAACAGCAAAAGAAGCAATAAAATCAGCAATGAGCAGTTTCATCCCTAAAATGAAACTAATTCCTTCCCTTCTAGCCTCTTCTGAGTAGCCAAAAAGCAAGTAAGTAAGAAAAAGTAAGTAAAAATGTATTTGTTAAGCGCCTTTCAGGTTATCAAGGTGCTACCACCAATCTGACTCAGCCCAGCCTCCAGATATCAAGTAGCTGATGCCCCAGGACAGGCAGTTAGCACCACTCCCCCAAACAACAGGGCTAGACAAACAACAGTTCCTGCACCATAATGTTAATGGAGTAAAACAAAAAAAAGATAAGCAGAACAGTAGCCCTAGTGAAGTCAGCAATAATCAGTAAAAGAAATACAATCAGCAATGAGCAGGTGCTGCACTGAAATGAATCTGATTACTACCTCTGGACACCAGAAGCAATCAGCTACAGCAGCAAAAACCCCAAGCAGGCACCTTTTCAAAAGAAGTCAAAAAGCAACCTGTTACCACCAATCTGACTGAGCCCTAGGGCTGGGCAGACTGTTCCACGGGTGATTCACACCCCTGGATCAAACCCATAATCCAGGAACCTGGATAAATACAGATTTTGTCACAGAAGTTCGGTTTAAGGTCAGTGGAAAAGCAATTTCTGCCATTTTGTTAACTGTTGCCATGGGGATGCCGTCAGCATGCTCACTCCAAGTACAGGCAGCCGGCAGCATCCAATCAGGTAACAGATGGTCAAATGATGCACTCATGGTATATAACCATGCTGAGTGCACAACACAGCCCAGATGAGAGAGGAGGATGGTGGAGGAGCAGGAGTATCTCAGCAGAGAAGTCACCAGAAAAATTTGTCAAACAAAACCAGAAAAAAACATAAAAATAAAAAATATATATGAAGGAAGGGAAGAGAAACTAGGGAGAGTCCGAGAAAGAAGACTTACCAGGGCGATGGGGAGGGAGAGAAGTTGATTGTCTGGGGTGGGTGAATGTGGGTCAGGAGTTGGGACTTGGCGGGACTGGAGAAAGAAGGAATCTGGAGGGACTGGGGAAATAGCGGGGGCCTGGGTGGCTGCTGGTGGGGGGATGCAAAAGGCAGGCAGTGTGGCAGTGTGACTGTATATACATGAGCAAGGGAAGGCTGGAAAAATCTTTTTTTTATATCGACACTTTTAAGTCCCAAACTGAGGAAACAAAAGCACTAACAGTAAAAGAAGGTGACAAGACTTTCTATAGATGCATTAGTGAAAGGAGAAAGTCCAGATGGGGTATTGCTAAGCTCAAAGGAGAAAACGGGGCATGTGAGGAGGAGGACCCTGTAAAAGCAACTATCCTAAATAGATACTTTTGCTCAGTATTTACTGATGAGAAGGTAGGGCAGGGCCCACAGCTCAGTACCATGGACACAAGGGGGAGGGAGGTGAACACTACTCCCTTCACAAATGAAAGGGTCCTACAAGAGCTCACTAAGCTCAGGGTGGACAAGGCAATGGGAGCTGATGGCATACATCCCAGGGTACTTAAGGAGCTAAGGGTGGAACTAGCAAAGCCATTAGCAGAACCCTTTAGTGAGTCTCTGAGCACAGGAGAGGTCCCAGAAGACTGGAGAAGGGCTCATGTGATCCCACTCCACAAGAGTGGCAGCAGGAGGAGGCTGGGAACTACAGACAGTCAGTCTTACCCCAGTAGTGGGCAAGATTATGGAGGCACTCCTGAGAAGGATAGTGCAACACCTGGAATCCATAGGGGCACAGGATCCAAGACAGCATGGGTTTACAAAGGAAGGTCCTGTCAAACTAATCTCATGGATTTCTTTGACTGGGTAACCAGAGTGGTGGACCAAGGGAGCAGTTGATGTCACCTACCTTGACTTCAGCAAACCTTTCGATACTGTTCCACATAGAAGATTGATTAATAAGCTGGGTAGGCTTGAGGTGGGTCAAAGTTGGTCAACTGGGTGGCAAAGCTGGTTGACGGGCAGAAAACAGAAAGTGGCAGTAAATGGTATACAGTCAGAAGAGATGCAAGTCACAAGTGAGGTACCTCAGGGATCAGTCCTGGGGCTAGTCCTCTTCAATATCTTCATTAGTGACATTGCAGATGGACTAGAGGGTAAGGCTTGTCTGTTTGCAGATGACACCAAGATCTGCAACAGAGACGATGATCCAGATGGGGTGGGCAGAATGAGAAGAGATCTGGATAAACTAGCAAAATGGTCAGAAGAGTGACAACTGGTATTTAATGCAAAGAAGTGCAAGATCATGCACATAGGGAAGAGAAACCCTGAAGCTACTTATAGGCTACGAGGAAGTTGCTGGCAGTCACAAAGGAAGAAAGAGACTCGGGCATCATCATCACCGATGACCTGAAATCATCCAAGCAGACCTCTAAAGCAGTAGGTAAGGCTAGGGGGATGTTAGGGTGTATTAGTAGGGGTATCACAAGTTGTAAGAGGAGGTAATAATCCCTCTTTACAAGACTACAGTTGAGCCCCATCTGAATTGCACGTGCAGTACTAGAGCCCTACCTTCACAAGGACATTAACCAAATTGAGGCAGTCCAGAGAAGGCAACCAAAATGGTGCAGGGACTGCATCAGAAGACATATGAGGACAGATTAATGGAGCTCAATATGTATACCCTTGAGCAAAGGAGGGAGAGAGGTGATATGATCGAAACATTCAAACACCTTAAGGGCATTAACAAGGTGAAAGAGTCTAACATGTTTAAATATAAGAGAAATAGCAGGACAAGAGGACACAGCATGAGATTAGAGGGAGGCCGATTAAGGGGGAATGTGAGAAAATGATTTTTCACAGAAAGGGTGGTGGATGCATGGAATGGACTACCTCAGGAAGTGGTGGCTATGAATGCAGTGCAGGGCTTCAAACAGGCATGGGATAGGCATAAGGAAGCAATACAGATGAGTATGAATAGATAGGCCACTGACAGAGCAAAGGCCGATGGCACATTTATAAGGTAGAAAAGAAATGGGCAGACTGGATGGGCCTTGTGATCCTTATCTGCTGTCAACTTCTATGTTTCTATGTTATTCCTCCTTCTCGGAGTTGGCTGGCAGGTCATCCAGCCACCGGCACCCGCATCCCAGGACCGGGGTCTGGTCAGTGACTCACTCTCACTACACAGGCTGGCATGCACATAGTGTCCCCAATGGGGGCCTTGAATCAACACCTGAGGGTGCCTCTCTCTAGGTTCTGGGGGCATGGTACATGGCCATCGGCTGCCATGATCATCCCACAGTTTTTCACCTGATTAACTACCCTGCTGGAGCTGAATGTGCAATGATGTTAGTGCATTTATGTGCCAACATCTGCCATGCTCTAGCCCCTCTTCTGTACACCACTCCTGTAGTGCCCCCAACTTCCATCATGCTCTGCTGCTGAATGATGCAATCCCCTTTACCAACTCCAGAAAGAGTAGCTCTGTCATGGGATGCTCCATCCTCTCCCTCCCCTGCTGATCCCCAATGACCTGAGTCCATTCCCAAACCTGGGTCACTGGCGTAGAGCAAGGTGTGGTGTCTACTGCCTCAACTCTCAGTACCACTGGGCTGGCAGGTTGGTAAATCTTTGACTTATGCCATTGCAGAAGATCCAGAGGAGAGAGGGAGAGACTACTGGGGGCCCAAGAGATATTTTACAGCTACAGAAAATCCCAAATTAATTTTTTTTTCTTTTCTTGGCCTCAGTCAGTGTAGCTATGTGTATATGAGAAAGACCAGGCTAGCAAAATCTTTGACTTGTGCCATTCCTGATCCAGAGAAGAGGGAGAGAGAGACTATGGGGGGTCCAAGAGAAATTTTACAGTTACATAAAATCTCAAACTTATTTCCCTGGCTTCAGTGTGGCTGTGTGTACAGGGCAAGGGCAGCAAGGTGGCAAAATAAATCTTTGACTTGTGCCATCCAGAGGAGAGAGAGAGAGACAGAGAGACTGCAAGGGGGCCAATGATAAATGTAACCATCCCAGAAATCCCAAATAACATTTTTTTCCTGTCTTCAGTGTGGTTATGTTTACATGACAAGGGCAGCTGGGTGGCAAAATAAATCTATGACTTGTGGCGTCGAGGAGAGAGAGAGAGACTGCAGGGTGCCCCATGATAAATGTAACAGACCCAGAGATCCTAAATATTTTTTATCTGGCTTCAAGCGTGGCTATGTGTACAGGGCAAGGGCAGCAGGGTGACAAAATAAATCGTTGACTTGTCCCATCCAACCACAAATCACGATCAGTGATGATGTTCATTCAGATTTCATGTATTAAAAGAAATACTGTTCAGACAAACAACATACAAGTTGATGCACCTGTGCTGCTGGCTGTGGGTGGCCCAGGGGATAATCTGACTTTGTGACTTATAGCAGGCTGTTTACAGTACAACACAAGTACTGTACACATAAGTGTCATAATCATCACTCGTTCCCCATTATTCCTCCTTATTATCGTTAGTTTTATAGCATATCGCATTACATTATGTATAAGCATTAACTAACCCCCAGTGTGGGACTGTGCTGTGTGTGTGGCTATGCACCAGATGTGTCTGCATCTCCAACTCAAATTCTGAGACACACTTAACAGTTGCTGAATTTAGTCACTTAACAGTAACTAACTGTATTATAGGAGTCAGTCCGGTAATCTTGGAAGGAAGTGGTGGTGGACTGCTGTGCTGTCGGTGTGCTGTGTACAGTCATGAGTCAGGACAGTAAATGTGTCCCTGGCCAATGGGTGGGAGTCATCAGGAGGACATCACGTTAGTTAGAGGGATCTTTTGTTACAGGTTAGAATACTAATAAAAATTGATCAAAGTGTTGATGAGGCGCATTCTATTCCTCAGGTAGGCAGTGGCACTGCAAAAGACAGCAATCAGCCTGTAAAGGGAAAATAAAATCAAACCCCAAAAAGTGATTTTTTCCGTCTAAGGTTTTGTCTTCCAAGCGAATGCGTGAATCCAAAAAAGGTGACTGTCTCGGATCTTCATCAGTCCCAAGTCAAAACAAAAAGTTATGTAGTTAAAAAAACTAAAGGCATGGTGGGTACCACCCGCAGAGGCACCCAATGTTATGGAACAATTGCATACTATGCTACTGCCATTCCCTCATCTGATTCTTCTAAGGCTGAACCCAACGAGGGTAATAATAAAGATGAAGAGAATGATCAGGCAGCACAAGGTTTATCAGCGGATGGAAATTGCAGATGAGGAAGAAATTGGCAGAAATGTTTTGGTTATGCAGGGGCAGTGGGAACAAACCACAAGAGGAACAGCCCAAAGAAAAATCAGGGGACCTGAAAAGGTGCCAAGATGTGAAAGAGTACTGGTGACCACTCAGGAAAACATGGTTTCTTTATTCTCCTAAGTCTACTGCAGTAGCACACTTTCCAGTCCTGTTCGCTCTATAGTTCCGTTTTCCCCATTTTTTCAGGCAGGCCACCTGGATGATGGCTCTCCAAGCTATCCCTGTATCCTATTTCTCTCCAGGAATCCATGTGGGGTCTCAGTCCACTGTTCCCCTCAAAGAAGTAACTGTTATCATAACTGATGTTTTTATATTGACTACATAGGAACATTCTGTCTGGCACAAATGTACAGACAGTAGGCTTTATCAGCCTAAGGGAATGCATGTACAGTATGTTGTGCCAATCGAATGCTCCTGCAGCCACTCCAAATAGCGGCGTTATGCCTCTCAGCACCTCATGGGTTGCATGTGTGAAAACTCCTGCAGGTCGCTCCATTTGTGAGTGAGAGTCGTAAACGGGGACAGAGTCCTTGAGGTGCTGCTCTGTTCCCAGTTGTTCTCCTCGCAACTGTGAGGTATGAGTGAAGACAGTATGTCCAAAGAGTATAAAGATGTTTAAACACTTGTCTTTTTCAGTAGGGACTGCGGTAGACTGGAGAATGTGTTTTTGAATCCGTCTACCCGGTCACCCAATCCCTGGGAGCTATATTACTATGCTGAAAAGACATAGAATGCGTAGCAATGCTCCCTGGAAGTTCAAATTGAATATTTGTTTTTAATTTATTTACTTTTTTGGTGTCCGACAGCCCAAGCCAAACCAGACAAACCACACACGTAGCGAAAAAGGAAACAGAATGTTTTATGCAGTTAATGTCTGTGTGGTTTATCTGTTAAGCACTGCACTGTTTATTGAAGCAAATTACAAATAGTGAAATTCTGGAATTAAATGCACAGAAATTCTAAAAGTGTCTGAAATTGTTTTCTTGTTAATTATTTCAAATATAGAACTACAAATGGGTAGTGCAGGTTTACCAAAAGAATGGCTCTGAACGCAGGGGCCTGTGGAGATTTTCTCTTGGATTCTCAAGTGTTTCTCTAAGAGCCAGCTGGCCCTCCCCTTTCCATATGTATGTCTTTGATAATAGAAGGGAGGAGCCAACTCCTGAATTATTTTTACTTTTCTCTTAGAAAGAGTTAATTTGATATACAAACATACTAGGGTACATCTTATCACCTGCAAATATGTTTTGTACATATAGATAATTATATAATGATACATGGACATTTTTTTATGTCCCAAAGCTTCTTTGGGTGGGGTCTGAGGTGGTCACCTAATGAATCCCATGTATAAGGGAAGTTCATCTGGGTGTCCCATCAGATCCATTGTGGGATCAACCTGATACTGATCCAAGCTGGAGAAGGTCTGAGGAGCTATTTCATACCTTAAAGGATACCTAAACAACATTTTAACAACAAACTATTCAAAAATCTGACTCCATAGGTGACTAAAGGAAAGGCTGCTGTATTCATTAATGCTAAAACTACAGTTACATAATTTTCCTAAATGTGGTTCCAGAGCATTTGAAAATTGTAAAATCAGCCTTCCAATTTCAAAAAAACTGTCTTGCCTGCTTCCTAAAATAGCCACCAAATGTATTATGTGATGACATCATTGGAGCCATAGCCAGAGAGATATATGGCTCTATATAGAGATAACTAGTTCTTTTTTCCCTTTGTATAGAATTGTTTCACCCAAATGGTCAAAACCATGTGCATTATTTTGTATAATGCACATGTTAGGCTATGGTTCTGTTCATTTTGTTTACTTTAACATACTGAAAATGTGTTTTAATCCAATTGACTTTCTCTGTGGCAAACCACAGTGCAGTACAAATCTTGAATAACCTGGTGGTCTAGTGGTTATGGTGGATCCAGGATGCTGCAATGGTGGTGCTACGGTGGTGGTGCACATGCTTCATATGCACTTTTTAATATTTTTATTAAACCTTTATATTTCCTGCTATTGTTCTTTTCTAGTACTTTTTTGACAGAACCTACAAATGTAATCCATAGTTTGAATGTAAACATTTGTACAATCAATAAATCAGACTTCTTCAACAAAGTGAAATGCAGCAGCAACAAGCAGGTACGTTATTGTGTGTGTGGGGGGGTTGCAGCCACACCCTTCACCACCCCCTAGAGCCACCACTTTTTTGTAGCAAAGATTTTGTATAGTCCAATGTTACAGTTCATACCTTCTTGAAAATCAAATAGATGCTTCTCTTGTCTTCTTTTTCCATGGGAAATAATAATAATAAGAAGAATCTGCATTTATATAGTGATTTTCATAGACATTGTATTCCAAAGTGCTTTACAAGCAATACTAGACTGGTAGTGAAGTGACTGAATGAGTAGTGGCAGCCATTTCATACATTAATATCCACACACAGCTTTGGACAATTGCATGAACTGCTTTTATGGGAAGGGGAATGTTGGTCAGGTAGTGATCAAGGTGCTGGCAGCCCCACATCTTATTTCTCACAGTAATCTGCTCATATTTCTCCCCTTCTGTCTTCCCCCTTCCTTGAATATAGCAGTACCTTGCAAGAGTGTCCTTCTCAGTCCCCCTCTGGTATTCATTCTTCACTATTCCTCCTCACACTGAAAACTGGTGAACTCATCACCCTTCTGCATCATAAATGCAAGTAGTTCAGTCCCCATTTTATTTTGACATATCAAATGTAAACATATCTTTCCAGTACGTCAGGAACGTAGCAGCAGGGAACAAGGGAGATGATGGGCTTTTGTATCCTTAAAAGATCTCGGCTACCTGTGATTAGGCATAATTAAATGATGGGTGTGCACATCATCATGCACGTCATTTAATAGCGCCCAATCATAGGTGGCTTCGATCTTATTTGGGTAGGAAAGCCTATTTTTCCACTACTGCCATGCTGCTATTAGCCTGGCTTACCAGAAGATCATGTTTATAATTAATATGTAAATATAACACAGGAGACTGTACTAACCACATTCATGATCCGGAAGGGTAGTAAATGCACCAGTTTTTGTTGTGGGGAGCAGGTGAGAAGAATAAATGCCAGAGAAGGACTGAAGAGGCCATTCCAGCAGGGTACAGCTATATTCAGGTTAGTTGAAGACATGAAGGACTATGCTGAGTAGATCACTGCGAGATCTGAAATGTGGGGCTGCCAGCATCGTGATCACTACCTGACTGTGGATGAGAGTAGCCAGCAATGACAAATACTCAGAGTGGTAGGGCTGCACCTAAACTGTTACTTGAATTCAGTGTAGGGAGATTACCCTTGGGTGGGGGGTGTAGACGTTTGTTAGGACAGCATTGAGGGAGTTGTGTATAGCTCATTCAAGATTTGGAAGGGTGGTAGCCAGCCAATTTGCACTGTGGAATAGAGCACAGAAAAGTACTGGAGAAGAATTGCTGGGAACTGTTCTGTGGGGTTCTGCAGATCACAGGTAAAGGAGTAGACTGACACTGGAAGTCAGGTGGATTCGCTCAAGGTATTGGTATGCTTCTCCTGCTAATAATATTGTTATCCATTGTAAGTGCAGCCCTTATGAGGGCACGAACAGCAGTTTTTCTGGTGGGTCATGATGCTTATTGCTTGGCCTTCCAGGAAGACTTAGTTGTTGGTTAATGAGGTGGGAAAAAACACAACAGGGAACTGTACATACTACCTTCACTGTGCAGAAGGGCAGCAATACACTCAATGTTTACTGTTGGAGCAGAAGTCAAACATTGAGAATGTGGACTGAGGAGTGATTTGGGAAACATTTTTTAACAGTGCCAGCTGATGATGCATATCAGTATAGGTGTGCACAACTCTCTGAGTTACAAGATTACAATCTGAGGTGTGATAATTCTCTTCATGAAACCGCAAGCTCATAGGCGGCGCCAGGCTACTAAGCACAGGGTATGGCTGGTGGAGTGTTCAACAGAAGGCAGGCTAGGTGCAGGGTGTTCACATGGAAAAAGAAAGCCTTATTTGTGGATTAACAAGAGGATATGAGCTTTGGAACTGAACAAGACCGGTACTTTGCTGTGTGACCCTGACAAGTCACTAAACTTCCTTGTGCTCCCAGGTCACACCTGTAAACAAGCTTTCAGCTTAGTGTCTCTCCTGGTTACAAAAAACAAAATTCAGTGCATCATATAACCACTAGATCATCAGGTATTTGAAGTGTTGTACTGTACTGCAGTTTGCCAAAAAAAAGTCAGCTGGATTGCAAAACATTTTACGCAAGTTAAAGTAAACAAAATAAACAAAATCGTTGCCTAACATGGGTACTGATCAAAATAAACTATGAGGTAATACTTGTTGATCATTCTGGTACAACAATTCAAAATAAAGAGAGAAGGAAGAACTAGTTAGCACTATAGAAATATATATGGATCTCTGTCTCTGACTCCGATGATGTCATCATGACTCATCACTTAACATACTTGGCAGACATCTTAGGGAGAACCCAAGGCTGTTTTTTGAAAGTGAAAGGCTGATGTTTACATTTTTCAAAAGCTATGAAACTGCATTTATGTTGATTACATAAATGCAGTTTTACTATAAATGTAAACAACAGCCTTCCTACTATGAAGCCAGATTTTGGGTTTGCAGTTTAAAAAACTGCTTGTTTAATACCCTTTAAAAGGATAGCTGGTTTAGGTAACCATCTATCAGGACTCTAGCCAATTCTAGAACAGTCTTGTACTTATATCTTGGAAAAGCAATAATATTAATTTCTGATTTATTTTGTTTTTGTTTTGACGTATGAAGTCCACTATTATTTTTATTTATGAAAATAAAAACTCAGCTTGGCATCATTAAGCCTAGCAACACCTGAAAATGTTTCTGTGTCCATTTCCCACTGCCTCAGACACAAGATGCCATGCCTTCCTGGGAAAAAAAACTGAAAAAAATATCATCTTTTGTTTGGTCATACTTCTGTATTAGTGCTTCCATTGAGTTGGTAGCAACATGCGCTATATGTAAACAGCCAATCAGCAGGGGTAAAAAGAAAGGAGCATTGGGAACCTGAGCACTGAAAAGGCTCCTAGACAGATACTAACATACTAAAATGCCAGCAGAATAGGCCTAACGGTCTTTCGTGTCTGCTCATTTGGTCAGCCTCCACCCTGGGAGCTGACCTTACTGCCCCCTCGCTCTTTCTGGCTTTTCCCTTCCCAGTCCCAGATATTCCTGCTGCACAGGACTTTGCTTCCAGATTTCCCCTGTACCTGTCCCACCCCCCTCTTGAACCCCACCACTGTCTCTGCCTCCACCAGCCCCCTGGGCAGCACATTCCATGGCTCCACCACCCTCTCAGTGAAGTAGCACTTCCTCCTTTCTCCCCTGAATCTCCCGCCCTCCAGCTTCCACCCATGACTTCTAGTTGCCCCCCCCTCCTTCCTTTGGAGCATCCTGACTGCTCCTCCCCTATTTAACCCCTTCATGTACCTGAAGACCTCTATCATGTCCTCCCGGTCCCTTCTCTCTTCCAATGTGTACATATTTAGCTCTTCGAGCCTCTCCCCATAGGTCCTGTCTCCCAGGCCCCGGATCATTTTGGTTGCTCTCCTCTGGACCCTCTCCAGGAGTTCAATGTCCCTCTTTAAGTGTGGCCTCCAAAACTGCATGCAGTACTCGAGGGTGCGGCCTCAACAAGCAGTTATACAGAGGGAGTATCACTTCCCTCCTTCTGGAGGTGATCCCCCTAGCGATGCATCCCAGCATCCTGTTGGCCTTGGCAGCTGCCCTCCTACAAGTCTCAGAGTTGTTCATCTTGACATTCACCACCACCCCAGGTCCCTCTCAGCCATCGAGACTTGTAGCATCCCCCCAAGGTATATACTTGGCCTAGGTTTCTGGCTCCGAGGTGCAGTACCTTACATTTCCCTGCATTGAACCTCAGTTTCCACTTTCTAGACCACCTTTCCAGAGCCTCCAGGTCCCCCTGTAGAGCCACCCTCCCCTCCTCCTCATCCACCACTGCCCCCAGTTTTGAGTCATCCGCAAAGAGACTCATCTCACTCCAGATACCCTTCCTTATGTCCTAGACATAGACGTTGAACAGGAGGGGCCCAAGGACCGATCCCTGACGGACCCCACTAATGACCCTCCTTGGAGATGGGACTATCTTGCCAACCACGACCCTCTGGGTCCGGTCCTGGAGCCAACTGCCTATCCATCCGATCATCTGGTTCCTCACCCCCATTTCTCCCAGCTTATTCAACAGGACCCTGTAACGAACAGAGTCAAACACCTTGCTGAAGTCAAGATAGAGGATGTCCACCGGCCTACCCAGGTCCAAGACACTTGTCACCCAGTCATAGAACTCCATAAGGTTTGTCTGACATGATTTCCCTGGGATGAATCCATGCTGTCTATCATTCAGGCACCCCAACTTTTCCAGGCCCCCCCCAGCCTCTCCTTGACAATGCTCTCCTTCACCTTGTCCACCAGCGATGTCAGGCTGATGGGCCTGTAGCTCCCTGTCACCTCCCTTGATCCCCCCTTGTGGACAGGCACTATATGTGCCACCTTCCAGTCCTGGGGCACCCACCCTGTCCTCAGAGAGATGCTGAAAAGCTCCACCACAGGTTTTGCCAGGACATCCACCATTTCCTTCAGCACTCTGGGATGTAATTTATCTGGCCCCGGTGCTTTCTCCATCTTAATGGACCTGAGGCCTTCCATCACTCTCTCTCTGCCATGATTTCCACTTCTGCTACCTTGTCCCCCTGCTTTGCCTTCCCCCCTTTTGCCAGTGATAGCCCCCCCTCCCCAGAACTACCGATCGGCAAGGGCCCCCAGTTTCACCATCTCCTCCCATGTATGATGCAGCCCCCCCATTTTCCTTGGTGAAAACTGAGGTGAAGTACTCATTTAGTACCTCAGCCTGCTCCCCAGGGTCTTATGCCCATCCCTCCCCTGTTTTAATCCTGCTAATCTGCCCTTTCACCCTTCATTTTTCCCCAATGTATCTAAAGAACCCCTTGTTCCCTCTCCTAATTTCCCTGGCCAGGTTCTGCTCCTTCCTTGCCTTAGCTGTCCTCACCACCCTAGTGGCCCTTCTGGCCATCAGCTCGTACTCCACTTGATCCCTTTCACTTCTTGAGCCCTTGAAATGCCTATAAGCCACCTTCTTTCCCTTACCACCTCCTGAACCTCCATGGTCCACCAGCAGGTTTTATGGGCCCTACCGCATTTTCGTCTTACTCTTGCACAGGTGCTGGTAGCATCCTGCATCCCCCTCCTGATGATTTCCCACCTACTGTCAGCATACATGTCTGGCCTAATCCCATCCAAATGTTTCTTAAGGATCCTTCCCATTTCCTTGAAATCCACCCCCCTGAAGTCAGTTACCTCCATCTTTGTGCAGCCTTCTACCCCTCCAAGGTCCAGGCAGAACCAGACCATGGCATGGTCGCTCCGCTAAAAACAGGTCCCTTACCTCCAGGCCCCCAATCTGGTCACTGTCTGCCAGGACCACATACAGTATTCATACCTCCCTGGTTGGTTCCCCCACCTGCTGAGTTAGGAACATGTCCTGAAAGACATCCAACAACCTCTGTTCCCTGGCCACCAAGGATGTCATAGTCTCCCAGTCCATTCCTGGCATGTTTAAGTCCACCAACACCACCACCCTTCCCCTGCCAAATCTGCAGTGTCTCCCAACATCTGCCACCAGACTCTGCTCCAGCTCCTCCGCCAGCGCAGGGGGTCTATACACAACTCCTATTTTGACTCTCTTGCCCCCCTCTTGTTATCAAGGTGACCCATTGCATCCACAGTTCCTCTGCCTACTCCACTCCTCCTATGCCAATGCAGTTTTGGCTATTATTGCTACCCTCCTCCCTTCCCTCCCCGTGCTTCCTGAACATGGTGTAACCCGCCAGGTTCAGGTCTCCAATCATGCCTGTGGTGGCCCAGGTCTCAGTGACTGCAGCTACATCCACCTCTCCCTCAGTTAGCATCACCTGGAGCTCAGGCATTTTATTGCCCAAGCTCCTGGCATTTCACAGGACTACCTTCCACCCTTTCCGTACACTTCCATTTCCCCTGCTCGCGTTCCCATGGGATTCTGTCTTCCCCTGGTCAGCACCTTACCAGTCAGCCTTTTCCCCCATTCCTCCAGCTCCCCAGGGTGTGGAGACAGAGTTCCTCCTTTATCAAACCCCCCTCGACAGCCTTTTCTCCCATCCCTCCCCCCTTCACAAGTTTAAACCCCACCTTTCACCAATGAACCCCTCTATTTTCAACTTAAGGATTTCCTCCTCCAAACTGAGATGGGGCCTATCTCTAGCATACAGCCCCTTATCCTCCCAGGTCTCCCCCCAATCCCCCATCAACCCATACCCTCTGGCCCCACACCACTCCCTGAGTCACTGGTTTATCTCCCTAATCTTCCTCTTGTGTTCCCCACTAGCCCTTGGCACTGGCAGGATTTCTGAGAAGGAAACTGCGCATCCTATGTCATGACAGTCCCTGGCAAGCTTCCTGAACCTTGCCTGCATCTCTAGCTCACTATTTCCCTCAATGCCTCAATGTCATTTGTACCCAGGTGGACCAGTATGTCCGGGGAACCTCCACAATCCTTTGCCAGCTGATATACCTCATGCTTGGCCCTGTGCTCCATTAGTCCAGGGAAGCATTTTGTTCTAACCGGGTAGGCCTTCCCCTCCCTAACCCATTTGATACCCCTGATCATGGAATCACCCAACAGGAGCACTCTGACCACCCCTTTTCCTCCATTTCCCCCCTTCCATGTCCCTCATCCTTTCTACTGGCCCCTCCCTCTGCCGGCTCCTTGCTTCTCCCCCTATCTGGGTGCCCCCTGCCACCCCCTCCTTATTACCCTGGCCACCCCTCCCCTCGATCATCGCCTCTCTTCCTCCAGTATCCTTTTGTATCCCTTCATCCCCATGTCACTGCTTGCAGCGGCCTTCCCCCATATGCTAAACTTGCCTGGCTCATCCTCCCTTCCTTCCCATCTCCGTTCAGCCCTCCTTGCCTGTCTTGCTCCCTGGCATAAACCTTCAGCTGTCTTTACTGTATCCTCCTTGTATTTCTGGTCCCTCCTCGCCCTTTCCTCCCAACTGGTCCTTCTCCTTGCGCTTTCCTCCCTCTACCCCCACCTCCTCCTCCTGCTCTCTGATCCACCACTCCCCCATTGTCCCATGTTCCAAGTTCCCTCCTGTTCTTCCTGCTATCTGGCCCCTGCCTCCTGTGCCCCACTCCCTTTCCATCTCTAACCACCCCTGTCATGGCTACATCACCCCCCTCATCCTCAAGCAGAAGAAGAGAATTGAAGCAGTTACTGAGCTTAAGGTCTGATCCACCTCTCCCCCTTGCTTCCTTCTGTCCAGCCCCAGCCATCTGCCTACTTCCCTGAGAATGTTCTCCCTTTGGCCCCCCTCTGTGAGGGTCCCCAGATACCTGCCTGCTTCCTTGGTAGTGTCCTCCTTTTGGGCCCCCTCTGTCAGGGTCCTATGTGACCCCAGAGTACTCTCCTGCACTCCTTTCCCTATGCCCCCGCCTTGCTTGGTGCAACCCACAGGAGATCCCCTGCCCTATTCCCCAACCATACCCCCCTCCCTCCAGCTGTCTCCTAATTCCCTCAACCTCCTCCCTAAGCTCTGCCAGCTGGTAGCACACTGGGCAACCACCAAGCTTCCAAGCCCAGTCCAGTATCATGGCCGCCCCACACCTTGTGCACCCCACCACCCTCCCAAAGATGCCGGCCCTAATGACATGTGGTCCCATCCCCCTCCAAGTAGGATTCCTTGGATGAACCACCAGGTTCCCCACTAGTCCAAGATACACCCCTACCCACTAATCAGGTCACCCACTAATCCTAGATACAGTCCAACAGTAAACAGGTACCCCCATTACTAGGTGCAGTACTACACAGTAAACTTATAGGGGAAGTGTACAACTCCCTAAGCTCCTCTCTCCCAGCCCTTAAACCCAACCCCCAGTGGCTAGAACTACATGAGCTGCACCTGCAGCCTTTTCCTCCAATTGCAGGGCAGGTGTTCCCCTATAAAGGAGCCGAGCTCTGAGAAGTCCAGTTGTGAGTCTCAAAGAGAAAGTGACAGTGAAAGCAGTGGCAGCCCCCGCAGCACTACTGAAACACCTCCACCACCACTTCCTGCCATTCGATGGACTCCTCTGACTGTTACTGAAAGTGACCATGTGTTCAAAAGCCCTCCTCCTTCAAGGAGACTGCTTACCATCTCAGAAACATATGAGCGTAAAGCCAACTATGCTTTGACTCACCCTGCTGGTGTTACAATAACCAAATAAATTTCAGAAATGATAGCTGTTTATTTGTTGCCATATAACATGGTTTAACATATAGGATTCAGGCAGCTGCTGTGAGTACCTCAAACCTCTATATAGTAAGTAAGTAGTAAAACTTTATTTCTTAAGCGCCTTTCAAATACCAAGGCACTGTATAGGTGAGATTAGAGACAGGTTTATAGTTAGCTAGACAGTCTAGGTCCAAGGAGGGTTTTTAAGAGTGGTCAGATGACGCTTCCTTGAGGGGTCAGGAAAGACCCCCTGCTCCAAGGAACTTCAGACAATTTCAGCAAGGATGGGCAGATAGCATCTACACAGCATACCAGTAGTGGTGTAGGGCCCAGATCCAAACTACAGCTGGTTGGTCGCAAAGTTTGGACAGTCCTCACAATGTTAATGACTTCCGGCCTGCTGAAGTCAGACCAGGCAGAACGGTGCTCACCACCTCCCGCTGATCTCAGCAATCCCTCATAGAGAGAGCTGGGCCGATACCCAACCTGATGCTGGCAACCTTATCTGCAAGAATCGAGCAAGCTCATCACATTTCATTTGTGAAAAATCTTCTCCAGATTGAAGACAGACTAGATTGCACAGTCTGTCCACAGTCTGGAAGAGCTGAGCGGGTCGATTCCGCAGCAGCAATCTCCCCGGGCAGGAATTCTGCCTTCTTATGTGTGATTGCTGATTGATAGCCCTTATAATGATCCGTTAATCTAAGCCTGTCAGCATCAAGGCCTGATTTCTGCCAGGCTCTTGCTAGCCTTCATCCCACTCTTCTCAGCTCCTTCAAGGACCCATCAAACCAGGGGGTCCTTGGGTGCAGAGTGAGTGGGTGAACACGAACAGGAGCAACTGAGTCAAGGGCATCGTCCACTGCCTTATTATAAGCCAGTACGAGATCCCCAAGACTCATGCATTCGCTTGATAAACCTGATAGGTCCAGCACTGCCAATAGGCCCTCTGGGGTAACTCCCCTCAAGGGGCGGTACTGGACCATCTCTGAAGGGGCAGGCCTATTTGGGGGTGCCCTGAAACTGAAACTTATGGTGCGATGGTCTGACCAACTGACTGGTTCCACCTCCAATTCTGTGATCTCCAACCCCAGGAGGAACACAAGATCCAGGGAGTGAGCCCCTATGTGGGTAGCAGAGGTAACCATCTATGTAAGGCCCAGCATAGTCATAAGCTGGAGGACATTATTTCCAAATTGAGAGAGTTCACTGTCGATCCAGGCATTGAAGTCACCCAGAATTAACCATCTGGGCGATTCCAAGGCCATGTCAACAATGAAGTCCGCAAGCTCCTTCAGGAATTCTCCACCATCACCGGATGGACTGTAGATGAGGAGTATCCTGAACGCTACACCTGCTCCCAGAATACACTCAAAGGATCGAGTGCACCCCACTGGCACATCCACAAGGCCCAGTTCCGTTTTAAATATAATGGCTACACCCCCACCCCTACAATCCAGTCTCAGGCAGTGTATTACTGAGAACCCCACTGGATGCCAAAATTGGGCCTGCATTCTCATCCAGCCAGGTCTTGGCGATGCATGCCAGATCTGATGTTCAAACAAGATCAGCTATAATAGCCATCTTGTTCCTAATCGATCTGGCATTACATAACATTGCTCAGGTTGGATGAGTTATCGAGGAAGATCCCAGAACCTGCCCACTATTTGTGGAGTTCTTGGGTATGGGAGTCAGGCAGGGAACACCCCTTTCTTGACCCCATTTTGCCCCAGAGCATCTCCTAGTCCCCATGACCTCTATCCGTCCACCCCTCTCCATTTTCCCACCATACCCAGATCTCTCCCCCCTCCATCGTCTCTTCACGATCCCCAAAGCTCGACATCTCTTATAAACCTCGACTGATAATGGGGGACAGTCGAAGGGGTGCAAGCCCCTGAGCATGGTGGGAGAATAATGCCTGACCATCTTAACACTCTTCCTACACTTCTCAAATTAACAATCAATAAATAAACCAAGACTTCTGAACACAATAATTCTACACTACAACCACCTACCACACATACACACACACCTTCAATGAGGTGCCTTTCACACAACCCCACCAAAAATCCAGATAACCACAACACTCACTACAGTCACCACCCAGTTCATACACAGCATGCAACCAATCGCCCCAAAACAAACAATATACACCCCAGCTACCAAAGCATAAATAAACAAAATTGTTAAAATAGCAGTCCAAAGTTAAGTCCCCCAGTAGTTTCCCAGTTCATATTCAGTCCCCATATTAAATGTCCTCTCACAATTCCCAATTATAAAACTTGGCTTCAGTTTCAATTTAAAGTCAGTAAACTCCAGTTGTAGGCTTAATTTAGTTTCCCCCTGCAGTGCTCCCACCACTGCAGAACTGAACCTTTATACTGGTCAGCCCTCTCTCACTGAGCTGATTTGTATATGTTCCAGTTTTAACAGCTTTAATAAATAACATGTAGTTCTGTCCAGTAACAGAAAAGACTCCACTGCAAGAGCCTCAATAAGAAAAAAGATTGTACTTCACCAAAGATTTTCCCAAAACAGAGTTCTTTGAGCCTTCACAGCTACCTCTCTTCACACTGGACCTCCACAATTGGCTCTCCTTCCACAGCATATACAGGCACCCCTTCCACAGCATATACAGGCACCCCTTCCAATCTTGCAGAAGGCCCTTCCTTTAAATGAATCTGGCTCCCTCAGACCTTCTCTTCGGTGGCCCAAGGCCGACCCACCCTCCGGTGAGTCCCTCACTCCACCCAAGGGAAGCAGATCCCTTCCACCACCCTCTGGTGGTGGCCACGGCTGTCTCTCTGGCCGGGATGGGGATCCAAACTTTAATCTAGGTCTCACAAAGGCCTACTCGGGTGCCACTCATTGCTGTGAACACTTCTTGATCACTTTCCCAGAGGTACTTCCTATTGGTTGATACGGCTTGAAAGAGCCCTCGATATGTTTCCTTTCATTTGGTCCAGCTGTGCTCTCACCCCAGCCAGAAGCCACTGCTCCACATAGATGTTCCCCAGGGCACCTCCTTACAGTAATAATCCCAGGGATCCTCCTTCAATGTTCAGTTCAGCTCCAAGCCAGAAACCACTGCTCCACATAGATGTTCCTGGGCACCTCCTTATGGTAATAACCCCAGGGATCCTCCTTCAATATTCAGTTCAGCTCCAAGCCAGAAACCACTGCTCCACATAGATGTTCCCCCGGGCACCTCCTTACGGTAATAATCCCAGGGATCCTCCTTCAATGTTCACTTCAGCTCCAAGCCAGAAACCACCGCTCCACATAGATGTTCCCCTGGGCACCTCCTTATGGTAATAATCCCAGGGATCCTCCTTCAATGTTCAGTTCAGCTCCAAACCAGAAACCACCGCTCCACATAGATGTTCCACCGGGCACCTCCTTATGGTAATACATAGAAACATAGACTGTGATGGCAGATAAGGACCGCTAGGCCCATCTAGTCTGCCCATTTCCCTACCTACAGGATAGGCCGCAGATCCTAGTTAACCAACAGCCTTTATCTTCCTGCCCCCCACAAGAATTGCCTTATGTCTGTCCCATGCATTCTTGAATTCTTCCACAGTTTTAGACCCTCACAACTTCTCAGGAAGGCTGTTCCATGCATCCACTACTCTCTCTGTGAAATAATACTTCCTCACATTGCCCTGAACTGCCCTCCTTCTATCTTTAAATTGTGTCCCTTGTTCTTGCAAGTCTCTTTTTCTGAAAGATGCCACCCTCTTGGACTTTGTTGATTCCCTTGAGGTACTTGAAAGTTTCTATCATGTCCCCCCCTCCTTCTTTCCTCAAGGGTATACATATTAAGCTCCTTTAGTCTCTCCTCATACGGCTTCTCTTGCAGACCCTGCACCATTTTAGTTGCCCTCCTCTGGACTGCCTCTATCCTGTCTATGTCCTTGCGTGAGATGGGGTCTCCAGAACTGGACACAGTATTCAGATGGGGTCTCACCAACTGTCTGTACAGAGGGATAACAACTTCTTGTTTTTCTGCTGCTGATGCCTCTCCTATACATCCCAGTATACCCCTGGCCCTCCTACTGCCTTCTCACATTGCTTGCTAACCAAGGTCATCTGATATGATCACCCCCAGGTCCCTTTCCTGTTTTGTTGTTGTTACTCCTCCATCCATTGTGTATTCTTCCCTGGGTTCTTGTTTCCCAGGTGCATTATTTTGCACTTTTTGCATTGAATCCTAGCTGCCGTATGTCTGACCATTCCTCCAACCCTTGCCAAGTCCTTTCATCCTTTTCCACGCCTCCTGTGTATCAACCCTGTTGCAGATCTTTGTGTCATCTGCAAAAGGCATACTTTCCTTCCAGTCCCTCTGCAATGTCACTGATGAAGACATTAAAAGGACTGGACCCAATACTGAACCCTGCGGCTCCCACTAATAACCGCCTTTCTTCAGAGTGGACCCATTTACAATTACCTTCTGTGTCCTGTTGTCCAGCCAATGTTTTACCAGGCTACCACCCTGGGACCCTCCCAGGCTGGTTAATTTGACTATCAATCTTTTGTGTGGGACTGTGTCAAATGCCTTACTAAAGTCTAGGTAGGCCATGTCACAGCCCTCCCTGGTCTACTACTTTGGTCACCCAGTCAAATAAATCTATTAGATTAGTCTGACATGACCTTCCGCTGTGAACCCATGCTGCCTTGGATCCTGTGCTCCACTGACCTCTAGGTACTCAACTATTCTTTCCTTCAGAGACTCCATCACTTTCCCTACCACAGAGGTCAGACTGACAGGTCTGTAGTTTCCTGCCTCTGTCTTGGTCCCACTTTTATGAAGGGGAATCACATCCGCCTTCCTCCAGTCCTCGGGTACCACACCATCCTCCCGTGATTTATTAAAAAGAGTAGCCAGTGGTTTCACTAGTTCCTTCCTTAATTCTTTTAGAATTCTGGGGTGAATTCCATCAGGACCCATTGCTTTGTCCACCTTCAGTTTTAGGAGTTCTTGCAGAACCCTTTCTTCTGTGAAAGGACTGGGATCGACCCCCCTATCAAGAGTGCTTCTGTTAAGTGGATTAGGCACTTCCCCCTCCTCTTTTGTGAATACTGAGCAGAAATATTCATTCAGTATTCCTGCTTTTTCACTGTCCCCCTCTGCCCACCCACCGTTCATTCTATTCAGCCTCACTATCCTCCTTTTTCTTTCACGTCTCGCTGATGTACCTATAAAGGTTTTATCCCCTTCTTAACTGAATTGGCTATCTTTTCCTCAGTTTGGGCCTTTGCTATTCTGACTTCCCTCCCTGCTTCTTTCTGCCTTAACTGGTACAGCTCTCTGTCCTGCTCCTTCTGTGTTTCCTTATACTTCGGAATGCTATCTTTTCTTCCTGACTTTCACAGCCACCTCTCTTGAGAACCATAGTGGCTTTTCTTTCATTTTGATTTATTTATTTGCTTCACACAAAGGCTTGTTGCATCTGTGATGGCAGTTTTGATAATTCCCCATTGTTGCTCCACACTCCTTCTAGCCTGTTTGCTAGTGCTTTTCTGAGGCACTCTCCCATCTTGCCAAAGTCAGCCCTCTAAAGTCCAGTACCTCACTTTTGTATGGCTTGACTCTAGTAGCTGAGTTTAACGTGAACCACACTGTTTGATGGTCACTTGTCCCCAGATGGCAACCTACTTCTAGATCTGAGATCCTCTCACTGCCCCCGTTTGAGAGTATGAGGTCTAAGATTGCTCCCTCATGAGTGGGTTCCGAAACTAGCTGTCTAATGCCTGCCACCTGTAGGGCATCAAGAATGGCCCTGCTCTTGGATGTGGCTGCAGCAAATGTGCTCCAGTTAACATCTGGCATATTCAGGTCTCCCATCAACAGTATCTCCCCTTTCTCTGCCATTCTAAGAATGCCTTCCATCATATCCTTGTCCATTCCTTCCTCCTGACATGGGGTCTGTACACAACCCTGTGCAGATTGTGGTGCCCTTTCCAGTCTCCAAGGTGACCCACAGTGCCTCCTCTCCTCCCTGTTTACTCTTTGTTCAGTTGCTTTTATCCTTCCTTTACATAGAGAGCTACTCCTCCCCTCTTCTCCCTGCCTGTCTCTCCTGTAGGTTATGTACCCTGGTATGTTAACATCCCAGTCATGGTTCTCTGTGTACCATGTTTCTGTGACTGCTACGATATCCAGGCATCCCTCTTCCATTAAGGCCACCAGCTCAGGGAGCTTGTTGCCCAGACTACGGGCATTGGTACTCATTACCCTCCATTTCCTGATGGCCTTACCCCCTTTTGTCCCATCCCAGGGATCCTCCTTCAATGTTCAGTTCAGCTCCAAGCCAGAAACCACCGCTTACGGTAATAATCCCTGGGATCCTCCTTCAACGTTCACTTCTGCTCCAAGCTCCTCTGGCTCAACAGAAACTCTGTCAGTACTACTCCGCTCTACTTCCTTTACTCCAGTGGTGTAATCCTACATCAATACTACTCCGCTCTACTTCCTTTACTCCAGTGGTGTAATCCTACATCAATACTACTCCGCTCTACTTCCTTTACTCCAGTGGTGTAATCCTACATCAATACTACTCCGC
This sequence comes from Neoceratodus forsteri, assembly GCA_016271365.2. NCBI lineage: Eukaryota > Metazoa > Chordata > Ceratodontiformes > Ceratodontidae > Neoceratodus > Neoceratodus forsteri. The sequence goes on from CM028129.1 coordinate 9,811,941, forward strand.
TCTACTTCCTTTACTCCAGTGGGGTAATCCTACATCAATACTACTCCGCTCTACTTCCTTTACTCCAGTGGGGTAATCCTACATCAATACTACTCCGCTCTACTTCCTTTACTCCAGTGGGGTAATCCTACATCAATACTACTCCGCTCTACTTCCTTTACTCCAGTGGGGTAATTCTACATCAATACTACTCCGCTCTACTTCCTTTACTCCAGTGATGTAATCCTCAGAGGACAATGCAGTGTCGATAAATAAATAAGTTTATATTGTCCTAAAAGGTTTTTTTTCTTTTTTTCTGGCTTACTGTTACATTTTTAGGGTCTGCAGCTCCCGAGGATGCACAGAACACTAACTTCCTCACTATGATTCCCTAACTATCTAATTTCAACCGAATTTGAAAAGAAGAAGTTACAGGTCACAATAAATTACTAAGGGGTTTCTACAAATTACAATTTACAGCTTAAAAAGTCTAAGAAATTTTCTAAAACACAGAAACTGGAGACAAATCTGCTGCAATCTTGCAGGCACACCCAGTACAGCAGCCATTAGCGCAGCTCCCTCAGGTGAGTGAGAAGAGAAATACTTGCAGAAATACTCCTCAACAGCAGAGATTCCAGATCTTTATGATGGCATATCTAAAAATTAAGACGCATCTTGTGCAGTGCTGTTGGAAGGGTGGTGCATCTCACAACAGATATCTGGACAAGCTGTCAGCCTGAACCTTTCATGTCTATCACAGCACATTGGGCATCTTTCGATAATTCACGTGGGACTGGGGCAGTGAAGCATTGCAGTTTGCTGTTCTAAGAATATTTTATTTTCCATCTGAACACACCTCATACAACACCAATGAAGAGCTCACAACCAACACAGCAATGGCTCACTTCACAGGGACTGTCAGTTGGCTTTATAGCTGCAGTTAATGGGTCCAACATAAGGAAGGCCTTGGAGGAGGGGGGGCTTTGTTCACATCCGCTGTTTTGCACATTGCTTAAATTTAATACTTCATGGTTTTCCCAATGATGACAGGGAGACTAAAGCTTTTGTTAGCACTGCTAAAAGAATATGCACTCATTTCAGTCACTCAAGCAAAGCCTGTCACTTGTTTGAAAAAATACAGCAGGAGCACAGTTTACCTTTGCAGACTGATCCATGACATTTCTACTCGATGGAATTCGACCTTTTATATGTTCCAAAGGCTGCTGGAACAAAAGAAAGCTGTTGGGTAGTACACCTTAGAAAATAAAATTGGTGATGCGGATGTCTAGGTTACTCCACCAGAGTGAGCCATGCTGGAGCTTCTAATTTTCCTGCTCCAGCCATTTGAGGAAATCACCAGGGAGGTTAGTGCAAACACAGCAACTCTCAGGCAGGTGATACCTGTAATAAAAATTGTAAAATTCAGATTGAATCTGATTAGAGAAAAGTTAGAGAAGCTAGACAGTTCCATGATCAAACAAACTGCCAGTGGTGCTGCTGACACATGCAGGTTGCCCCCCAGAATACAACAAGATTTAACGAGATATATGATCAAAAAAGTTGAAGATGACAAACTATGTACTGTACAATGCTTCATTCTGAGTACTACATTAAGGCAACAATCTTGTATCCATGATACAAATCAATGTAACTATTGAGTAATGATGATGACACTTGTTTTGAGATAAACAAACGAGAAATAATTTATGAGGTGCGTGCAGTCATGGAACAGAGTATGACAGCACCACCACATTCAGAATCTTCTTATTGACATAGCACAGTTATAAGTGGTCCATCTTCTACTGTTGCAGCATTTTCACCCTCTTCCTCCTCAGCCACTGCAGCTGAAACTTCTTCTTCACCACCAGCCAAGCATAGCACTGTCCCACAGTCACCTGATGCAGCTGCATGTCTCTGGAGTCACGTAGAAGATGTAATTGTAACATCTTCTTCATCTGCCTCTTATAACACAGCCTCAGCACAGACCATTGTTGAAATGTACCTGGCAGAGTCCAATATCAGCTGGAATGCTGATCCTTTACAATACTGGTAATGCAAACAAAATATGTGCCTGCTTTAGTAAACATTGCAATGAAGTACAGTACATGAATTGCCCTCCAACTAATGTCTGTTCAGAACAACTGTTTAGTTCAGCTGCTAATGTCATTATTTACACACAATCCTGTTTTACACCAGAAAATGCTGAGTGCCTCACATTTCTAAGTCAACATTCCTCACTTTAATTTCAAATGTGATACCTGAATAAAACACACACTGACTGCTCTGAGCAGGCCCTATCCAGAAAACACCTTCAAGAATTTGTGCCTGTGGTGAAAATCCTTTGTGAATAGGGTCTACTACATGAGGTAGCAATTAATTGCAACAAGTTGATCAGGACAGTCTAAGCCAGGACACTGTTACTTTAATGATCACATAAACAGCACAGAATAAAAAAAAATATATAAAATCAGTGGGTTCAGAGTCCAAATACAGTAAGTAACTGCATTTCATGTTTCAACTTACTTGGTGGTACCTGGTACCACTATTTGATCTGGAAGGTAGGGTACTACTGTCTACTACTACTACTATCACTCTTTGTCTTCACGAGTCATGACTACTACTTATCACTTTTTGCCCTTACCCCAGTCTTTACTTCTACTACTTGTCATTTTTTTTGCCCTCAACAACTGATCCTGACTGCATTGTTTTAATTGTTGTACAGTGCATGGCTTAACAGATGCCTGAAACCCAGAAACTGAATACTCCTTGTATATTTCTCATGTCCCCCATATTTGGCTGCGAATACTATACAGAAAAAAATGCTACTAAATTGAAAATTCATAGAATTTCTTTATTGTTTGTGTGTGCGTCGTATACTAGCCTGGTTACATCTCACTTACAGTAACTGGGCTGAGATTATAGGGGATATACGATGGGGAACTGTTGCATACATGATTTATCTTCATGAGAGCAGTTTGACCTTGGGTAACATCACGAGTGGCATAAGCCACGGTGATGTGTAAAATCAAACTTCTCAAATGAAGATAAATCACATGTAACTGGTTCTTCGCATATTGCATTTATGCAATAGGCTGGGGTCTTTTGTCTTCAATTATTTTGTTGAAATTTTGTTTAGTTTTGTTTATATTTATTTATGTATCATGGTCTATTTGGTGATACTGTATTCTTGGCTGTGTGTCTGAAGAGGGTTGCTAAAGACGCGGTGTTGTGGATGTCGTAAAGTCACTGCTGATTGGTGCAGTGTTCAGGTTTTTAAAAAAGAAAGGAAAAAATGACAGCTATGGTAAGCAAGCGGTGTTGGCAGGTCTGGCGGATTAAGTGGAGGCATGTAGCCTCTTGTTTTAAGCCTGTTAAAAAGGAAACAAATATTTTATTGTGACACAGCATTGATGTGGTTGGAGCAGTGGGAGTGAATTGCAGCGGTGGGGCAAACCTGAGTGAGCACGAATAAGAAAAGACAAGTAGCATGTCTGGGAGTAAAACGAGCAGTGTCGGAGAAGAACAGAAAATTAAACTGGAGCTTGTGTGTGACGAGACAGCATTAGTTTTGTGAGGTTAGCGGGTGTGTGTGGGTTTGTTTTCTTGGTGTTGGGTACTAATTTGTTTTGCCAAGTAGAAGGTGGAGTGGCATTTGATTAATGTTTGGTGTGATGACTGAGCAAGTGAGCAAGCGAAGAGGTGGGGGAATAGACTGCAGTGTGGTAGTTGAATTTGTGACCTGAAAAAAGTAGAGAAAGCAGTGTGAAAAATTATGGTTGCATCTATCAGTCTGGTATGAGCAGTAGCTGGAGGTTACTTTGAAGGAGTGGGTAGTTTGAAATGCAGCACTGTTGGGGACAGGCTGCAGCACTGACAGTATTAGGCAAAGTAGGTCCGGACAGCGTGGGGTGATTAATGGCAGGGTTTGGGATAAATATTAGAATCACTGTTTATCCGGCGGTGAGAATAAATTTATTCCACTGTTTATCTGCCCACACATATTGCATAAATTATATTACTGTATTTTATTTTTGATACTTAAATTACTTGGCAGTGGCTGCAGCAGTTGTGGAACCAGGAAGGATGTAATTGTGTTGTGTGTCTGTCATCGGGTATTCAGGTGGCAGTGACAAAGTTTTTATGTATGCACTGCACTTGACAGACGTGATGTGTGACTCGTTGCTTGCCTGGGTGGTTGTGATCACAATGTCTTTCATTTTTCTTCTTTAAGGATTCAGCATGTTGATCAGATTCAGTTGAAGTAGTCATAGTACTAGAAAACATTACCACCTCTTGTCCTAACAAAATTGTTTCCTGTTTAAAAATACATTTTATGAAATCAAATCATATTCAGACAGATAGCACGGTCAGTTTGGATCTCACTGTCCATTTGAATATGGCGCCAGAGACGGCCGGCTCTAATTTGTCATGTGGTGCCCCTGTGAGCACACGTAGCCATCTGGATCTAAATATGGGGCCCTTGATCTATTAAATTCTTCAGCTCCCAAGTTTACCTGTCGATATCTGGGGGTGGGGAAGATAGACATTTTTTGCCCATCTCTTGTAGCCCCGTTCTCCAGTTTCTTATGCTTTTTTGTTCCCGGCTGGTTAAAGGGACTTCAATCAATCTTTATTTTAAGAGGAGAGAAACACCATTGAGTGGACTCATTTACAAGGTGGGCCTGGGGTACAAAAATACACAGGGTACAACATAGGAACATAGATGGTATACACAGACTCAACCAAGATACATAGTGCATACTGTGAACAATGATATGCAGTTGGCTGTAGCTAATAAGGATATCAGTCATAATACAATACAGGAACTATGCAAATTAACTAACAAATGTTGGCAAGTAACCAGCAAAATAAGTGCTAGGAGAAACAAAAGAAAAAAGTTTAGCAAGTGATAGCACGCTGATCAAGTTAAGAGCCGTGCAGGACAAATAACGGTGAGATGGGATGGGGCATAGCAGGAGCAGAATACACTGATGTGGGTGGAGAAAAGGGAGGGTGAGGTGGGCAGGAAATTTAGGAGGTGGCAATAAGGGTGGGTAGGCCATGGTGTGCCAACTAATTTGTCGGAGGTTGCCGGTGGGCACAATCTGGATTAGGGATAGAGAAATGGTGGTGGAGATGATAAGGAACGGTAGTTACGGGAAGCAGGTACGGGTTTCCCTGAGAATGGCACTCAGTAAGGATTTGAAGGCTGATAGCCCAGCTAGTCTTGAGAGGTTTAGAGTACTCTGGCTGCAGTTCCAGATGGTGGGAAGTGTATGACATATAGCAGACTCTCCATGCCAGGTTCTGGCCCTGAGACATCAAGCAAGCAGTCTGTGAGATATTTTCTGGTAGTAGAATCCTTTGGAAAGAGTGAAGAGGTCTGACATATATTTAGGAAGTTTATCAGTTGGTGTCTCTAAAAGTTCAAAGGACAGTATTTTTATTCACCTGGTTTTCAGTGAAGACCAATCGATATGATTATTCAGGACACAAAGGTGAGTGTTGTAAGGGTCATCAGTAATGAAGCAGATAGCCCTGTAATAAAGGGTGTCCAGTTTGGCTAGTGAGGCTAGAGGATAATGAGCATATATAAAATCCACATAGTCTAATAGAGGTAGGAAGGTATTCTGGGCCAATCTTAATTTAGCGCTGCAGGTAAGGAGGTGTATGTTCCAGTAGAAGACACCCAGTTTTGTCTGAGTTTTTTGATTAGTTCTTCCAAGTGCACAGAGAAGTATAGCTTTTGGTCAAGCCAGAAGCCACGATATTTGAATTTGTCCACTATTTCTAGTGGCTTTCTCAGCAAGGTCCAGATCAGACAGATAGGGACAGTGTTGGAGGCACAGATTGGATGGACATGGGGGGATAAGATCATGGCTTTAGTTTTTTGTGTAAGGAGTAGCTTCAGGTGGAGAAGATTGTATTGTAGGATATTAAAGTATTGCCATAATTCTGCACAGGCCTGCTAAAGGGAGTGACTGTCGATGTAGAGCACAGTGTCATCCGCAAAGAGATGAACACTGGTTTTACTGAAGCCAGAGTTAATGTTAATAATGTAAATAGCAAATAAGAGGGGTCCCAAAATTGAACATTTTGGGAATCCTCTTTGAAGGATTTTTGGAGGGGAGTTAGTACTCTGGCATTTTACTTGTTGCTGCCTTCCAACAAGGTAGTCATTGAACTAAGATACAGCTGTGTTGTCATGCCTGATAATGGGTAATATAGCTATGAGTAGGTCATGGTCAACAGTGTTGAATGCCTTACTCAGGTCCAGGAATAAGGCACAGACATATTTCTTAGCGTCCAGTTTGACTTGCCAGTCGTTCATCCCTTTAGCAAAAGGGGAGGTAGTGCTGTGTCTAGGCCTGAAGCTAGACTGGAGAGGGTTGAGAGTGTTGTTGTTTTCAAGAAAATCTCAAAACTGCGAGTTGACAACTTTCTCCAAAAGTTTGGATAGGATCGGCAGCAAGGAGATGGGCCAGTAATTATTGAGATCACATGGATCTCCGGATTTGAAAAGGGGAATGACATGAGCTGTTTTCCATGACTGTGGGAAGGTACCTTGGGAGATGGAGAAATTAAAGAGGTGTGTAATGGAAGTGGTAAGGATGCAGTGATCCAATACAAGAAAGAAAGGCTTGATGTGGTTGGCTTCCGCACTTTTTTCATATCTAAGGATAGCAAAAGGTCTTCGACTTGTTTGCAAAAACCTGGGCTGAAGGAGAATTTGTTAGTATAACTGGTGGCTGAGACTGGGGGGTTTGCAGGCCAAACTGTCCATGAGAATGAGCAGTTTACATGTGGGTGAAGAGTCAAAGGCTAGCCTCTGGTAGCAAAATGGTTATTTAACTTTGCTAGAATATCCTGCTCATCGAGTAGCGTGTGGTTGTTGTGTACAATTTTGGAAGTTAGGGATGAAGATTGGTTATGTCCTCAATGTCTTTCAATATCTGCCAGAACTTGGCTGGGTTGTTTTTAGATGAGTTCAAGGCAGTATGAAAGTTGTCAGCTTTTGCTATCCATACAAGTTTTGTGCAGGAGTTCCTGGCTGCCCTAAATGATGCTCGGTCCGTTGGCAAATTGTTTTTTCAGGCTTTCTTCCAGAGAGCATCTCTAGTAAGGATGGCTGATGTAGAAACATATAATTTGATGGCAGATAAGGACCGCTTGGCCAACCTAGTCTGCCCATTTCTCTACCTAATGGATAAGCTGCAGATCCTAGTTAACCAACAGCCTACTTTCCTCCTACCCCCCACTAGAATTCCTTTATGTCTGTCCCATGCATTCTTGAATTCCCCACTGTTTATGACTCTATGACCTCCTCAGGAAGGCCATCCCATGCATCTACAACCCTCTCTGTGAAGAAATACTTCCTCACATTACCTCTGAGCCATCCCCTCTATCTTCAAATTGTGCCCCCTTGTTCTTACTAACATACTAACATACTAAATGCCAGCAGAATATGCTTAACGGTCTTTCGTGTCTGCTCGTTTGGTCAGCCTCCACCCTGGGTGCTGACCTTGCTGCCCCCCTCGCCTCCTCTGGCTTCTCCCTTCCCAGTTCTTGCTGCATTGGATTTTGCTTCTAGAACCCTTCTCCTGTACCTGTAGGTTCTTGCACATCTCTTTTTCTGAAAGATGCTACCGTCTTGGACTTTGTTGATTCCCTTGAAGTATTTGAAAGTTTCTATCATGTCCCCCACCTCCTTTCCTTGAGGCTATACATCTTAAGCTCCGTTAGTCTTTCCTCATATGACTTCTGGTGCAGACCCTGCACCATTTGGTTGTCCTCCTCTGGACAGCCTCGACCCTGTCTATGTCTTTGCAGAAGATAGGGTATCCAGAACTGTACACAGTACTCCAGATGTGGTCTTACCAACTGTCTGTATAGAGGGCCAACAACTTCCTGTTTTCTACTGGTGATGCCTCTCCCTATGCATCCCAGTATCCCCCCAGCCCTCCTTACTGCCTTCTCACATTGTTGGCCACCTTTAGGTCATCTGATATGACTACCCCCAGGTCCCTTTCCATTTTTGTTGTTGTCAGTATCTCACCCCATTCTGTACTCTTCCCCTGGGTTTTTGTTTCTCAGGTGCATTACTTTGCACTTCTTTGCGTTGAATCTAAGCTGCCATACATTTGACCATTCCTTCAACCCTGTCAAATCCCTTTTCATCCTTTCCACCCCACCTTGCATACCAACTCTGTTGCAGATCTTTGTGTCATCTGCAAAGAGACATACTTTTCCTTCCTATCCCTCTGCAATGTCACTTATAAAGACATTAAAAAGGACAGCCCCAGTACTGAACCCTGCTGTACCCACTAGTAACCCCTCTTTCTTCACTGTGGACTCCATTTACTATTACCCTCTGTTTCCTGTTGTCTGGCCAGTGTTTTACCCAGGCTACCACCCTGGGACCCACTCCCATGCTGGCTAATTTGTTTATTAATCTTTTGTTCGGGACTGTGTTAAATGCCTTGCTAAAGTCTAGGTAGGCCATGTCCACAGCCACTCCCTGCTCTACTACTTTGCTCACCCAGTCAAAGAAATCAATTAGATTTGTCTGACATGACCTTCCTGCTGTGAATCCATGCTGCCTTGGGTCCAGTGCTCCGCTGGCCTCTAGGTACTCAACAGTTCTTTCCTTCAGAAGTGATTCCATCATTTTCCCTACCACTGAGGTCAAACTGACAGGTCTGTAGTTTCCTGCCTCTGTCTTGCTCCCACTATTGTGAAGGGGAATCACATCCTTCCTCCCTCCTCCAGTCCTCAGGTACCACACCATCCTCCCATGATTTATTGAAAAGGGTAATCAGTGGTGTTACTAGTTCTTCCCTTAGTTCTTTTAGAATTCTGGGGTGAATCCCATCAGGCCCCATTGATTTATTCACCTTCAGTTTTAAGAGTTCTTTCAGAACACTTTCTTCTGTGAAAGGACTAATATCAACCCCCCTCTCCAGAGTGCTTCTATTGACTGGATTAGGTATCTCCCCTGCTTTTCCACTGTGAATACTGAGCAGAAGTATTCGTTCGGTATCCTGCTTTTTCACTGTCACTCTTTGCCCAACCACCTTCCTCTTTATTCAGCCTCAATATCCCTGCCTTAGTCTTTCTTTGCTCCCTAATGTACCTATAAAAGGTTTATCCCCCTTCTTAACCAAGTTGGCTATCTTTTCTTCAGTTTAGTCCTTTGCTATTCTGACTGCCTTCCCCACTTCCTTCTGCTTTAACTGGTACAGTTCTCTGTCCTGTTCTTTTATATTTCCTTATACTTCCTGAATGCTATCTTTTTCTCCCTTACCTTCCCTACCACTTCTTTTGAGAACCATAGTGTTTTTTCCTTTCGTTTAGATTTATTTGCTTCACACAAAGGCTTGTTGCCTCTGTGATGGTGGTTTTGATGTTTCCCCATTGTTGCTCCACCACACATTCTTGCCTGTTTGCCAGTGCTTTGTTGAGGCACTCTCTCATTTTGACAAAATCAGCCCTCCTGAAGTCCTGTACCTTCACTTTTGTATGACTTGACTCTACAGCTAAGTTTATTGTAAACCACACTGTTTGGTGGTCACTTGTTCCCAGATGGCTACCCAGTGCAAGATCAGAGATCCTCTCTCCATCCCCATTTGAGAGTATCAGGTCTAAGATTGCTCCCTCCTGAGTGGGTTCCAAAACTAGCTGTTTGAGGCATGTCCCCTGTAGGGCATTGAGAATGGCCCTGCTCTTTGATGTGGCTGCAGCAAAGGTGCTCCAGTTAACATCTGGCATATTCAGGTCCCCATTAGCAGTATCTCCCCTTTCTCTGCCATCCCAAGGGTACCTTCTATCATTTCCTTGTCCATTTCCTCCCTCTGAGATGTGGGTCTGTATACAACCCCTGTGCGGATTGTGGTGCCATTTCCAGTCTCCAGGGTGGCCCACAGTGCCTCCTCTCCTCCCTGTTTACCATTTAGTTCTGTTGCTTTGATCCCTTCCCTTACATAAAGAGCTACTCCTCCTCCTTTTCTTCCCTCTCTGTCCCTCCTGTAGATTGTGTACCCTGGTATGTTGACATCCTAGTCATGGTTCTCTGTGTACCATGTTTCTGTGACTGCCACGATATCCAGGCATCCCTCTTCCATCAATGCCACCATTTCAGAGAGCTTTTTACCTAGACTAAGTGCATTGGTGCTGATTACCCTCCATTTTTTCATGGTGTTATTTTTTTTTGCCCCATCCCTGTCATTACTGCCTTTGTCTTTTTCTCCTTTTACCTCTGCCCTTCTCCCTATTGACTGCACTATCTTGGTGTTTACCTCACTAACTACCCTGATTGTTTGGGGGTGGGCTAGGATTTCCCTTCTCCTTTTCAGTGCCTCCCCCCCCTTAGCTAGTTTAAATTCTTGCCATTGAAACATTTAAACCTATCACCTAGGGTCCTGGTTCCCCTCCTGGATAGATGCAGACCATCGTACCTATATAAGCCTGCATCCCTCCACAGATGGAACCCCAATCCCCAATGAAACCAAATCCCTGCACTCTGCACCAGTTTTTCAACCAGTCATTGAATCCCATGATGCAGAGTACCCCAGCCTCATCCATGCCATAGACAGGTAGCACTTCCGATAAAGTTACTGTGTGTGCTACTTGCCTAAGGCCCCTCCCCAACTCAACAAACTCCTGTTGTACTGCTCTGATCCCATTCTCAGCCAGGTCATGTGTCCCTAGGTGGATAATGACATCCATCTCACTCCCCCTTGCAGCTGCTCCCACGGTCCTGAGGATTCATTTCCTGTCCCTCCAAGCCATGGTGCCAGGCAGGCACCTTATCTCCCTTTCCCCTCCTTTTCCCAGTTCTACCCCTAACAATTGAGTACCCAACCAGGAGTTGCTTCCTTCCCCTGTGGTGTCCTGTGCCATCCTCCTGTGGGTCTCCATTGTGGAGGTTCCCAGCATCCTCCTTGGTCTCCACTGTGGGTGCCTTCATAGAGGAACCATGCTCCACCAGAGTGGTGATTGAATTGTGGCATGGCACAAATGGAGGGATGCACCTCTGTTCCACCACCCTCACCCTCCCTGAGCCCACCATGGTCCAGCCACTCGTCTTTCTTGGCAACCTCTGAGGTACTGGCAGTTGCCTGGGTTGTCCTTGGGTGGGGGAGCAGGTTTCCTGAATCCTTGCAAGGTCAGCATGGAGATGAACAACCTCCTCTCTCAGACCAGAGAGGAGTAAACCATGGACAAGATCTTTTGAAAGGTCTACACTTTGTTCTGGATGCATGCCTGTTGATAACCATAAAGATGAGGGTTTGAAATAGCAGCCAAGCCTCCAGTACAGAGTGAGTGAGGTAGAAGTCTTGCCATCTAATCATTTCAAGGTTGAATTGGAAAGCTACTGGGTTGAATTTGCAGAAGCTCCTTTTAAAAGTGAAATTGGTGGAGGGTGTGAGCCTGGGAGCAGTCCTTACACAAGTGACAGCCTTATGGTTGCTTAAATCATTGTGAAAGGCACCTGAATATACAAATTTATGTGGCTTGTTTACAAAGATTAGGTCTAAAATTGAACTGTTAGCTGGATTTTGGGGGTTTGGTCTAGTAGGTACTTGGTTAAGCTGCGAAAGGATGTATTTATTGCAGACGTCCCTGAGGGGTTTAGAGCAGGGTGATAATCAGTCAAGACTGAGGTCTCCAAGGATAACTTTTTCAGAGTTAGATGTCTCCAGTAATTTGGACAGGTGGGACAGTATAGCATGGCTCCCAGATGGAGGTCTGTAGCAGCCTGTGATGAGTAGGGACTTGTCAGAGGGAAGTGACAGTTTTAGGGTCAAGCTTTCAAAGTCTTTAATCACTGTGGAGGAGTCAGTAATGGAAACTGAGTATTTGTCCAATAGATAAATAGCGACCCTCCCCCACCTCTGCTCTCCCTGTCTGTTCTGAAGACGTTGTAGGATGGAATGTTTATGGAATGATCCAATGTGGAGTTTTTTAGCCAGGTTTCTGAAATCACTAAGATGTCTGGTTTGGTATGGCAAGCCCAAGCCTGTAAGAGGTCTAGGTTTTTAGGATGCTACAGGTGATAATGTGGAGGAAGCTTAGTCCTTTAAATTGAGGTAAATTGGAGGGTGCTTCTATCAGTATAGTTGGACCAGGGTTGAATTCAATATTACTGGAGCACAGCAGAAGTAAGAGGAGAAGCTTCTTAATGCCGTTAAACATAAATTTAAGGAGTAGACTCCGTCCCTTGGAGTGAGAGGTTGGGACAGGGGGTGAAGACCTGGGGTATAGATGATGGGAGATGAGAGATCCATAGAAGACTGCCTGGAGAGGATGACTATGGTATGAGGAGGAACAGATAGTGACAAGGGTATCTGGCAGGTGGTTGTGGTCCCCAGGGGTCAGTGCCAGTGTAATGAGGGTATGGATAGTGTATATGAGTTGACTGCGAGAGGGAAGCACCATCTCTCCGGGGGGTTGATAAATGGAGGAGGAAGGCGCCTAATGGAAGTAACCAATATGGTAATCCATGAAGCGTTCTGTGAAGCATTCTGGTTGTTGTTAATAAACTTTAAAAGAGAATAAAGTGTAGTATTAAGTGTCCAGTAATCAGCACTGACCAGTGTTCAGCCATTGATTGTTAGTGGGAACTGAGTGTAGTATTAAGTGGCCAGTAATCTGCACTGACCAGTGTTCAGCCATTGAGTGTTAGTGGGAATTGAGTGTAGTATTAAGTTGCCAGAAATCTGCACTGACCAGTGTTCAGTCACTGAGTGCTAGTAGGAATTGAATGTAGTATTAAGTGGCCAGTGCTCTGTACTGGCCACATACATTACTGTTGCACATCGGCGCAATGGATTTTGCACTGCACAGTCACATTGTTTGAATGTGGCTCCAGGGTGCATCTCTGTGGTTGCGCTTGTGCAAGTCAGTTGTGCATTGTACAACTCTTCTGAATATCTGGGCCAGAATGTACAGTACATGGCTATGGGCCATACTGATTGTTATTGTATTCTTATTTGTAGGTAGACACCTACAGGTTAATCACAGTCTCTGCCTGGGTTACACTCAGTATGTACAGTACATGGCTATGGGCCACACTGATTGTTATTGTATTCCTGTTTGTAGGTAGATACTTACAGGTTAATCACAGTCTCTGCCTGGGTTACACTCTGTATGTACAGTACATGGCTACGGGCCACACTGATTGTTACTGTATTCCTGTTTGTAGGTAGATACCTACAGGTTAATCAGTCTCTGCCTGGGTTACACTCTGTATGTACAGTACATATCTACAGGCCACACAGATTGTTACTGTATTCCTGTTTGTAGGTAGATACCTACAGGTTAATCACAGTCTCTGCCTGGGTTACACTCTGTATGTACGGTACATGGTTATGGGCCACACTGATTGTTATTGTATTCCTGTTTGTAGGTAGATACCTACAGATTAATCACAGTCTCTGCCTGGGTTACACTCTGTATGTACGGTACATGGCTACGGGCCACACTGATTGTTATTGTATTCCTGTTTGTAGGTAGATTTGCTGTTTTCCTCCTGGGAAGGCATAACTCTTTGTACCTGTGATATAGGAATTCCAGACTACCAACATCCTCTACTCCTCCTTACTGCATAACACCATCATCATTCTCAGCATTCAGAGAAGGCTTCCTTCTAACCACAGAGAAAGAGGACATACAGAGATGAGCTACAAACACTATTTAGCCTTGAAATGGACAATATAGTTTGAGGCAATTTTAATGTTATTACTTTTACAGCAAGACCTACTAGTCCCCCACCCAACTTCCCACTCTAAAAAAATTAAAATCGCCACCCTGAACTTTTTTTACCTCTTTCTATGGTTGTACACTTCCCTATTCCCCTTATGTTAAATGTTACTTGTGTTTTAAATGGGTTAAGACTAATGTGCTTAACAATCCTGACATGACAAGATACCTACAGGTTAATCACAGTCTCTATGATTACACCCCATGGCAATAATCAACCTTCATCTGTTCGTATTCTGGACTCTGCCTCCACAGAGTCAGATAGCCACAGGAGGGGGGATTGATGTCAGGGAAATCTTTTCCAAAGACCTGAGACTGGCTAGAAACTGACCAGACCAAAGCACTTCAGGCAAAGCCAACTAAAAGTGGACCTTGAAATTGACAAGGCAGAGGCTCTCTGAATTTCAATTTAAAGCAGACATGTTACAGAATTAAGTTCACTTAAGATTGGCTAACTGGAAAATTATAAAAAAAATGTTTTAACAAACCTATAAAGTTATTGTGAAGTAGCAACATCTCTTCTTATCACAAATGTTCTAAAATAATATCTCCTTGGACCACAACAACAGTAAAACAGAAATGACTGTGTAATAGTTGTTAGGACTGCTAGCAACCCTGTGATAAGTTTTTGGTATTGTATGTGTAATTTAGCAATAATCAGGTTGTTGTAGGTTCCTCTTTTTTCTTACAGAAACCATGTGGTTGTAGGTTCTATGTCATAACGGTGACCACGGAAAGGTGATTGCAGTTAGGGTGAGTGTATATCTCCGAAAATCAATTTTGGTGATGTACACCCCCAGTGCACAGCAAAAAGGCACTGGGGACTTAGGATTTTTTTTGCTATGCGGGGGGCTGTTCCCCCTGTGCCCCTCTACTAAAGGATTCTCAACTCCAGGGGGGGTGTTTGTCGGGGGAGTGTAAAACCTTAAAAAAAATTCAGGCCAGGCACAACAAATGTACCTGCACCCAGACCCGAATCCAGCACCCTTGGAACCCCAGCCTGCCACCCACCATGTCACAAGGCCAGCTCAGCAGCCCACTGCAGCACCACACCTGTCGCTATATGCGCAAACCCCCCATCCGGTCACCCTCCCTGGTTGGTAGCCCTGTTGACATGTGTCGCGATTGAGTCATCCTTTTTGTAAGTGCCCAATCGCAGTCGCCATTGTCACAGAATACCATGGTGGTTGTTCCCCCTGTAAAGACCCTACACAAAAGAATGTAAAATCCCAGACTTTTGTAAGTTGGTAGGACAGTCCAAGCAGGCTCTTGGAAGATGACTGCTACTGCATAATTGCCTTAGCGGACATTGGCCACCAGTGGCTGATAAGGCCATGGAGGGGAAAGAAATTTGATCAGCTGTTGTTTCAAGCATTGACAAGCTTCTTATGCAAAACTTAGTAGTCACAGGCTACCAGCTAGTAAGGCTACTGTTCTAGGGGATAGCTGCTTTATAACATACATGCAGATATTATGGAAGGGGTTCGTTTGGGGCAGCTGCTTTACATTATGAATGCTGGCATTGTTATGCAGCTTGGTTAGGCTCACTTGTTTTGTACCTCAGATTAGAAGTCTGGGCAATAGGCCAGAAGATTGTTTGGCACAGGAAGTAATTATTTTGGTTATTGCTTTACTGGGTAAAGACAAGAATAATTTCTATCATAACTTTTCTAATGAATCTTTCTGATATGAGATTGTGAATAAGTACCATTGTCGAGTTCAGTGATAGAACATGGTTACACACATCACATCAGTGGATGACCTGATAACATTCTCTGATGAAGTATCATCCCTAAAGGGGAAAACCAGTACAGGTCCAGATTGTACTGCTGGCCATCTCCTATTCATGCTAGTCGACTGCATGGCCTACCCACTTAGGCTGCTATTTGAAAAGTGCTTGTCTTTCAATCTTCATTCCTGATGTCTGGAAAACAGCATACGTTATCCTAATGCACAAAAAGGGACTGAGGAATAACTGGGAACATTACAGCCCATTAGCCTAACTTCATCTTCTGCAAATTGCTAGAAAGTATTATCAAGGACTTGATCTCCCCATCAACAGATAATCTTGACGCGGAACAACACGGGTTTAAAAAGGGTCACAGATACCTAACTAATCTCAAGTGCTTACATGAAGAAGTTAGTTGTCAACTCGATTGTAGGATACCATAAGATTAAATTTTATCGACTTTAGACTCTAGTTTCCAAATTACATAAAACTAAAATTAATAAAAATATAATAAACTGAATTGCTAATTGGTTATGCAATAAGTTACAGCATGTTCTGATTATTGGTCAGCTTTCTAACATTGGTAGAGTCACCTGCAAGGTTCCGTGGGGCTCTGTCCTTGTCCCCGGTCTGTTCCAGGCATTTATCGCTGATTTAACAACCAATTGCTTCTCTTAAGCTATAAAATATGCAGATGTTGTTAAAATTGGTGGCCCCTGTGCAAATTTGATCAGATTACTACCATTATTTATTTATTTATTAATTGAAAATGTTTCACCAGGAAAGGCACACTGAGCAAAAAGATGCTCGTCTCACGGTGCGACCTGGGGGGTGATTACAGAGGAGGCAGTTATACACACAGTAGTAGAACTTACAGTAGCACAATATGGATAATGTACATAGTTGGGAGGGATTACATTTGAACTTGTTACATAGGCAGAGCAGTACAGCACAGCACACATTAATAAATATTTACCTAGAATAACTCAGTGGGTTACAAATTGGGGAATGAAACTTAATGTTGATAAAAAATAGAATAAAATATGGGTTGGGGAGTGTAACGAGAAGTTTACACACACCTGAGGGATTAGATGCTACGTACGAGGGGTTTATGTATAGCATCTAACCCCGAGGGTGTGTGTAAACTTCGAGTCTGCATACCCTGAGTCCTGACCCATTTTTTTATTTTATATAATTGTCGGTTTGTGTTTTTTCGCTCCAACAATTATATAAAACATGTGGTGCTGCATGCTCCCGTTATCAGTAAGAGTACGAGGTAGTCGTATCTTTTGGAATGCTGTTCAACTTTTATTTGCAAGCAGAAAATGCTTTGAACTGTTACAACATTTTCTTTTAACTCTGCTTTGAAATTATAAAGTTTAATATTTTTAATCAGAAAACAAAGTTGAACTTGTACCTGGAACTGTGGGAGCCATTGCTATGCTCGTTGTCTAGGAGGTTCAGGTTGCCATAGTGAGTGCATCAGGTGACTGAAACTGGGAGGGTGGATGACAAAAAAAAAAGAGAGGATGTTCTGGTAGGGCTCATGAATATTTTACTGATGGACTAGTGCTTTTTATTTTGATGGGGGGAGAAAGAATTTCAAAGATTTTATGCTTTTCTTTTGGATTACTTGAATGAGAAAACAGCCTTGGTTACTGGTAGAGTGCCGCTGTTAATTGGTCTGAGGTGAGTGATTTGTTACACAGTGTGGGATGAAGGAGGGACAGCTACAGTGGTGCGAGACACTACTCTGGTTCGTGGTTCTTTCTCATAGGAAGGTGGAGCATGATTGCCATTATAAATGCACCTTTATAACGGCAATTTACACACACCTTTTCCTATGGGAATAAACACAAACCATTAATTATTGTAAGGTAATGCATATGGGTATGAATAATCCAATAACTACATACTCATCACATGGCAAAGCATTAAAAATTACTACTAATGAAAAGGATCTGGGGATCATTATCTCAGAGGATTTCCACCCATCTATTCAGATAAATAAGGCCATAAATAAAGCTAATCAAGTCACCTGGTCCATTAAAAGAAATATAAAATCTAGGCTTAGTGAGGTGATGATGCCCAGAACATACGCCAGACCTCACCCAGATCATGCCTCACAACTATGGTGCCCATTTAGGAAATCAGATAGCTGTTTACTAGAAAGAGTACAAAGGAAATATACAAAGCATACTACAGGCCTATATAATGACTCATATGAAGCAAGAATTGAAATTTTAAACCTCAGTTCTGGATACCATACTTCAAAAGGCTGTGGAAAGTGTAGAGGGGTACAGAGTAGGGCTACTAAAATGATGTTGGGCCTCGACCACCTGCAGTACGAGGAGCGACTGGCAGCCTTGGACATGTACTCCCTGGAACAGAGGAGGGATGGAGTGGGGAGACAAGATAGAGACCTTTAAGTGTCTAAAAGGGATCAACCAAGTGCCTGCAGACAACCTATTCCAACTGAAAGGGTGCCCCAGGAAAAGGGGTCATGATCTCCAGCTTGAGAGTGGGAAGTTTAATGGAAACATCAGGAAATACTTCTTTATTGAGAGGGTGGTAGATGCCTGGAATGGACTGCCAAGAGAGGTGGTGGGAGAGAACACAGTGGGGGGATTCAAGAGGGCTTGGGACAGGCATGGAGGGTTGTTAAGGGGGGGTCCACAGCAAACCTAGAGGTCGCTGGACTAGACTAGATGGGCCTGGCGGTCCCCTTCTGCAGTCACTTTCCTATGTTCCTGTGTTCCTATGTCATTAACTACTTGGTGTCTTAGGGGCAATCTCCTTTTTATGTATGATATTATTCAGGACCTATATCTGTTATCTGTATTGGGCTTAGAATTCAAAAATGACATATATAATACCAGAGGGCACCTATCATGGCTTTACAGTAATACATTTCACCTTATTGCACACAAACATTTCTTCATTTTAAGAACTGTGAACCCCTAGAATAAACTCCCCGTAGAGGTTATCACTAGCAAAACAAAATCAGAATTTAAGCAACGTCTGGACAAACTTATTCTTTCTGGCTGTAAATGTAGTTATTATTAATTACACAAGAGCAATTATGGGCCTCTAAGCCTCCTAGCTCCATCATCACCTTAGTACGAACAATAATAAAATCTACTTGAACTATGCCAGTATGCTCCAGGTCCACTTTATACATATAAACTAGAGCTGTCACTGGAACCAGTACCTGTATCAATACCAGTACCAGAACCAGAACTAGACTCAGTACCAGAATCGATGCCCATTGCCAGGGTTCATGTGACAAACATGAGCACTCTATGTTTATATTTTCAAAGTCAAAAGCTCAGGTGTTCTGGCATGGTTCAATCAGTATTTATTATGTTAATCACTAACTAAATAAAAAGCATGTTCAATTCTCATAGACAAGATTCACAAAAATGCATATAATAAAGAGTATCTTATTGTTTATCTAGTAGAAGCAATATGCAGAATAATTTTGTTATATCCCTAAAACTAATAATTAAAAAAAATAGTAATTTTATGTGCCCAGCTGTTACAGACTTACATTCCGAGGTGCCAGTCAAAGTGTATGAGGTGGCAACAATACAGGGACCTGCTGGCTCACCTCATAGATTAGCCTATCAGACATCCCTCACATTGCAACCTAATATTTCAATCATCCAAATGTTTATTCTTTCTGAGCTTAAATACATATAACACAGAGCAAAGCACCCCCCCACCAAAGTATAACCTAAATTGGCCTACTGACCTGGTTATAAAAAGTTTTGCATGTAAGACAATCAGATGCAAGAAACTAAGAGCTGATTTTATTTCTGACCCCTTTGTGACCCATCAGCAATATCCGGCTGAGAGCCACTGAGACTAACTCACTCAGCAGCCATGTTCCAAGAGCTTGCCCCCAGAGTGTCCTGCTGCTTGCAAAAGAACTAGGATATTTACATTTTGGTTTTTGGGGTGGGATTTGGGACTAGAGCTGCCCAATGGATGGGAATATGGAATTTACAACTATGTGCAAATGCTGAGAAATGGTCTCATAATTTCTAGTAAATAAGTAGAAAGAAAAACTTGGTTATTTTAGCTTCTTGTAGGTAGCGATGTGAACTCTTCTCATCTTGTGGCTAAGACAGGAGTTATTACTTATTTATTTATTTTAACTGTATTAAATTGCAACCCTTTAGTCAGAGACTCATTTACAAAACTCCTCATCTTTGAACATTAAATGATACGGACAAGACAACATAACATGATGTACAGAGAAAATAAAAATACAGTGTAAAAGGAAAATCCTATACTGGGTGGTAGCTAAAGATATGACAACTGAGGCTGTACAGTGAATATAAATGCAGGAAAAAAAAGAAAGAAATACCTATACAGGGAGGTAGCTAAAGAGATGACAACTGAGGCTGTACAGTGAATATAAAACTCAGGATAAAAAAAATACCTATACAGGAGGAGGTAGCTAAGGTTATAATACTTATTTAATAATGAGACAATAATGGTCAGAGCAGGAAGTGACATATATTAATGAAGCAGTAACATGTTAGGGGTGTCCCCAGGAGTGTCTCTGCTACAGGCAGTTACAGCAACAGGAGTTAACCAGATGTAGCAGAAGGAAGTTATAAGGCCCAATCCTTTGTAGAGTGGAGATGGACTCCGGGAGGGCGTTATACCAAGAAGGGGCTCTGAGTGAAAAGACCATTGGGAAAGGGAGTTCCTGACTCTGGGCACAAAAAGGGAGGGCTTGGCAAAACTTTGAGAGGAGAGAGAGAGAGAGAGGAGGAGACATGAATGATGGTGTCCAGACCAGGGGGGCAAGGCCAATAGTGACTTTCCTGGCAAGGAGGCATGACTGGTATGGCAGACTCTCACTGAAGTTGAGAACATTTGCCAAGGAGTTCGGAGTGCAGGTATGGGTTTGTCTATTGGACCCAGTGAGTAGCTGGCAGGCCTTGTTTAGTGAGAGTTAAATTTTATTGAGGGTGGAGTTGTCCACAGCACCATATATCAGGAGTCCGTAGCCCACGGGGAATAGTACAGAGGAGGAAATTGCCAGCCTAAGGACATCGGGGGAGACAACTTCTGTGATGATAGAGGAGGCTAATATGTGTGTTAACAGCAGAGAAAAGTGTGCGGATATGGTCATGGAAAGAGCATGTGGGGTCAAACGTCACGCTGAGGTATTTAAAGGAGTTCACCCAGTCGATGAGGAGAAGTTGGCTGGATAGGACATTTAGTGGGGAGCCTTTGTGCTTATTTTAGTGGTGGGTGAAGAGCCTGATCTTTGTCTTCTTCAAGTTAAGCACAAGTCTATGATCAGTAAACCAGCTTTCAGCCTGGGAGAAGGAGTTTTGGAGGGCAGTTTGAAGGTGGATGCGGTCAGCATGAGTGGAAACGAGGACTGCATCATTGACATAGAAAAGAGCATTTCCTGAACAGACATTGTGGAGAAAGTTTAGGTACAGGCTGAACAGTAGGGGCCCCAAAATAGACCCCTGAAGGACCCCCAAGTGAACAGAATGGTTACCAGTGAGGTACTGTCAATCTTAATGCACTGAGAGTGAGAGGAGGTAGCTGGAAAACCAGACATGGACACCCTGGAGAAGCCTAGCTGAAGGAGGTAGGATAGGAGAAGGGGTGGTTGTCCTCAGTATCAAATGCTTTTGAGAGGTCAATGAAGACCGCACCTGCAAAGTGTCCTTAGCAAGGGTAGAGTGTAAGTAAATAGAGAATTCAATGAGGTCAGTGGTGGTGCTATACCCATGGTGGAAACTGTGTTGCTCCGACAGAGGAGGTTGTGAGAAGAGAGGAAGTCATTGAGCTGATCAGTTACTATCTTTTCTAAGGCCTTGAGAGAGGGGTAGTATGGAAATAGGTGTGTAGTTCTGGGGAAAGTATAGTCACCACTTTGTGTATGGGAGAGATGACCATGATTTTCCAGGTAGGGGAACTGACTAAGGCAAAGGGTGTGACTGAGAAGGTAGGTCAGGAGAGAGCGGCATCCAGGACTAGCCAGAGAAACTTCGGGTTTATGGAGTTGTCACTGTGGCTGGAGCCATTCAGGGCACTGAGGAGGTAGGACTTGGCTTCATGAGGGAGAGGGCATGAAAGTAGAAGGGGGGTGGGAGGGTGTGCTGGGGGTGGACAGGGTCAAAGAAATGTGGAGGGAGCACAGCACTAAGGTACAAGAAAGCTACATTGAAACAGTCAGTGATGCACTGGGGGTCTGTGGAAATTCAACCATTGATACTGAGTTGAGAGAGGGAGGAGGGGATTTGGATTTACTGGATAGCTCCTTAATGTTGTCCCAGAATTTATGGGATGAACCTCATGAGGGGGCAACAGATGCTCTATAGTATTCAGCTTTTGCTTTTTGCATGGCCCATGTACTGTATCTGTTTCTTGCAGTATAAGCCTGGCTATTTATGTGTTTTCCAGATTCTATGGCTCTGTGCCATAGGTTGTCTCTGAGTCTCATTTGGTTGATTAGGGAGGGGGTCACCCACGGGGAGTCATATCCTTTAGTGGAGTGTTTAGAGGGTGGAGCAAAAAGGTTGCAAGCAGTATTAAAGGTGAGGACAAAATAGTCAAAAGCAGTGCTGATATCTGGGGCTAGCTTAATAGGGGACCAGTCACAGTGACTGAGATGTTGTTTAGTTGAACCAGTTTGCCAGGATGAACACATTACTGGATGATGACTTTGGGTGGAGGGTTTCCATTTGAAGGACCAGGAGGAGACAATAGGTGAGTGGTCACTTAGGGCATTGGGCAGCGCCGTGGTGAGGGTAATCTTGTGGGGCTTGTTTGAAAGTACAATATCCAGTAGAGTGGTGGTCCCTGTATTGGGGTTTGTCTGGATGGGGTGGGTCACCAGTTGAGTAAGGTCAAGGGCCGCTATGGCATCTTTAGCCTGGAGGTAGAGCTGGCAAGCCAATTGATATTAAGGTCACGCAATATGATCTGCTCAGCTTTGTGGGGCAGGTGGGAGAGGTGGTCAAGTAAGGATTGGAGACCAGGATTCTGTGGCCAAGGAGGGATGTAGACCACGGTAATAAGTAGCAGGCCCTAGAGCTGTCAGGGGTGATATTGAGGGTGAGGGCTTGGGCACTGTGGGGCAGCTGGAGGGGGAGGGCATGTCCTTGGAGAGAGTCCCAGAGATAAATGGCACAGCCATCACTACGCTTAGCTACTCTGTCTTCCCTGTATAGGGAATAGCCT
Organism: Neoceratodus forsteri; assembly: GCA_016271365.2. NCBI lineage: Eukaryota > Metazoa > Chordata > Ceratodontiformes > Ceratodontidae > Neoceratodus > Neoceratodus forsteri. The sequence goes on from CM028129.1 coordinate 9,834,631, forward strand.
GGTAGCGAGATAAAGAGTCAGGGGTGGACTTAGATAGCCACGTTTCAACAATTGCTAATATGTCAGGTTGCTGTAGGGCAACCCAGCCTTGTAGGTCAGTAAACTTCTGTAAGAGACTGCAGATATTCATGGCGGCAATACGGAGACTGGCTGCAGGTGGAGGAAGGGCGGAGCTGACTGGAGTGGGGCCTGGGTTGGGGTGAACTTTTCCAGACAGCATGAGGAGGAGAGAAATCACTCTGAAAAGAGCAAGATGTTGTCTAAGATGGGAGGTAGGTGCAGAGCAAGTAGTCCCCACCAGGAGGGAATCTGGGATGGGGAGGGAATGGAGAAAGGGAAAGGCAAGGAGGAGGGGGGGCTAGGGGAGTCAGGAGGGGGTGACAAGTGAGATGTGCAGGGGTTGTAAAGGGTGGGGTAGCAAAGGTGGAGGAGTAGCAATGAAACAGAAGGGACAAGTGAGAGGGTGGGGGAGGCGGGTTGTGGTGCAACCAGGATGGGGGCAGATGGGAAGCACATAATAAGGAGGGCTAGTGAGAGAGGGGCCAGTGAGGCAGTAGAAAAGACTGTCATGGCTGCAGGGCTAAGTGGATATAAGGGAGATAACAAGACTCCACTGATGTGGTGGCCCAGTTGCCAGAGTGGCAAGGCCATGGACTACTGTGTGGAAGGTATAGGGTTTGATTGTGTGTGCTTGTGTATGGTGTTGGGGGGGTCGCCCACAGCTGGTGGCTGCTGTGATGCACCTTGTATTATGGCAGCTCGCTTGTGGGTGACTTTCACTTGAGCATGATTAATCCATCCTCAACTTTGTGCCCAGGTGTGCGGCACATCTCTGGGATGTGCTGACATTTGCGCTGCACATCTCGGCTAAATATCAACATCTGCCACATATGTATGGGCACACCCCCTGGAGATGCACCACATACATTATCTTTGCACCCCAGCGCACTGGGAATTGCACTGTGCAATTCCTCCATTTGAATATTGCCATTGGTGCATTTCTGGGGCTGCACTGGCACAACTCTTTTAAATATCTAGCCCCTTGTGAGCAGTCACTGATTTTTCACTTGGGAACATGAGCAGGAGGCTGGTAAGAACAGAGGTCTGGGGTTATATTCTGTTTTAACTGAAATATTTGAATAGTTTTGTGCATGAAATTAGTTCTATGTGTTAAAAATTACTACTTTGAGTTAGAACTGTTACTTGGGCTGTAATATTGTAACTTTTGAGGCTTGGTAACACTTGTTTGGCAGTGATAATTAGAGTGTAATTTAAATGTGATGTTTGCCTGGTGTTAGGGGGAGGGGAATTAGCAGAAATCACCTTGTCTTTCATTGTTCACTTGGAAACATAAGCAGGAGGCTGGTAAGGACAGAGGTCTGGGGTTATATTCTGTTTTAACTGAAATATTTGAATAGTTTTGTGCGTGAAATTAGTTCTATGTGTTAACAAGCATTTGTCAATGCCAAACGTTCGCTTGCAGGTATTTGCAGTGGTGTTTGGCATGTATGGTGCTTTACCCTAATGCCCTGTGCGATTGCTGGTATTTGCACAATAAATTTTCAGCATGACCTTTTTGTTACCCCCATTGTGCGCTACATAGGCAGAAACATGTTTTGGGCAGGATGTGAAAAATGACAGCTGTACTGCTCATAAGGAAGTGTGGTAAAATGGCAATGTTGAAAATCTGGAGTGGAAATATTGAAAATTCACAAACCTATGAGCGTGCATGGGAACTGTGCAATGCATGCTCATAAAACAGTCATTGTCAGGAATTTTTTCACCAAATTGTCAACATTGGCATTTTAAAACCTCTGCTAATGAACAGTGTCACTGTGACTGTCTTACTGTGTGCCATACATTTATTTTGCACACCGACTGCGCCATTGTGCACTACATGGGCGAAACATGTTTTGGGCAGGATGTGAAAAATGACAGCTGTACTGCTCATAAGGAGGTGTGGTAAAATGGCAATGTTGAAAATCTGGAGTGAAAATATTGAAAATTCACAAACTTACGAGCATGCGTAGGAACTGCACAACGCACGCTCGTAAAACAGTTATTTTTAGGAATTTGTTCACCAAATTTTCAACATAGCCATTTTAAGATCTCTGCTCATGAACAGTGACACTGTGATTTTCTTAATGTGTCCCATACACTGAGTTCACACAGCGACTGTGCCATTGTGCGCTACATGGGTGGAAACACGTTTTGGGCAAGATGTGAAAAATGACAGCTGCACTGCTCATAAGGAGGTGTGGTAAAATGGCAATGTTGAAAATGTGGAGTGAAAATATTGAAAATTCGCAAACTTACGAGCGTGCATAGGAACTGCGCAATGAACACTCGTAAAACAGTCATTTTAAGGAATTTTGTCACCAAATTTTCAACACAGCCATTTTAAGACCTCTGCTCATGAACAGTGTCACTGTGATTTTCTTAATGTGTCCCATACATTGAGTTCGGACACCGACTGTGCTATTGTGCTCTACATGGGCGGAAACACATTTTGGGCAGGATGTGAAAAATGACAGCTGTACTGCTCATGAGGAGATGTGGTAAAATGGCAATGTTGAAAATCTGGAGTGAAAATATTGAAAATTCGCAAACGTACGAGCGTGTGTAGGAACTCGCGTAACGACTCATCAAACAGTCATTTTTAGGAATTATTTCACAAATTTTCAACAAAGCCATTTTAAGACCTCCACTCATGAACAGTGTCACTGTGATTTTCTTAATGTGTCCCATACATTGAGTTCGGCACACCGACTGCGCTATTGTGCGCTACATGGTCGGAAACACATTTTGGGCAGGATGTGAAAAATGACAGCTGTACTGCTCATGAGGAGATGTGGTAAAATGGCAATATTGAAAATCTGGAGTGCAAATATTGAAAATTTGCAAACGTACGAGCGTACGTAGGAACTGCGCAATGCACGCTTGTCAAACAGTCATTTTTAGGAATTATTTCACCAAATTGTCAACATAGCCATTTTAAGACCTCTGCTCATGAACAGTGTCACTGCAATTTTCTTAATGTGTCCCATACATTGATTTTGCACACCGACTGCGCCATTGTGCGCTACATGGGCGGAAACACATTTTGGGTGAGATGTGAAAAATGACAGCTATGCTACTCATAAGAAGGTGTGGTAAAATGGCAATGTTGAAAATCTGGAGTGGAAATATTGAAAATGCACAAACCCTCTGACGTCAAGTAGGAACTGAAACAACACAGCTCGTAAAACAGTCATTTTTAGAATTTTTCACCAAATTTTCAACAAAGCCATTTTAAAACCTCTGCTAATGAACAGTGTCACTGTGATTTTCTTAATGTGTCCCATACATTGATTTCGACTGCACCACTGTGCCATTGTAGCTTCACAAGGCGGAAACACATTTTGGGCAGGATCTGGAAAAGACAGCTGTACTGCTCATAAGGAGGTGTGGTAAAATGGCAATGTTGAAAATCTGGAGTGAAAATATTGAAAATTCATGAACTACTGAGCGTGCGGAACTGCACAATGCAGCTCATAAAACAGTCATTTCTTGGAATTTTGCACCAATTTTCAACATGGGGTTTTAGGGACCCTTCTCATGAATGATGTCACTGTCATGGCATTATTCGGGCTGAAGGGTGGTTTGCACAGTGACTGTGCGGTGACTGCAAAATCACCCTTCAGGACCTGAAACTTCTTCATGACAGTGACATCGTTCATGAGAAGGGTCCAAACGTGATGAGATGGTGCAAAATCAAAACTACCTGAGATATGCAATAAGTTGAAACCCCCTATCTGGCCCATTATACAGCTTACGGCATTTCCTCAGTTAGTGGTCGACTTTGAAGAGTGCAGACGTGTTCCCGGTCCACCGAAGATCATTGTGCTAAGCTCCAGAGGTAAGTATGGAGTGAGGGGTGTGGGGAGGCTGGGTGTGCAGTGGGTGGGTGCGGGTTGTGGGAGGGGGGACTGGGAGACTACATGAGACCATTTTTTTTAAGTTGAAAAAAAAGGACTATGTGGGACATTTTCCATGCTGGGGTGGGCTCCCAGCATGGCAGAAGATGGCTGGGGGCCGAGGAGCCGATGGGGAATTGGGCACTCCATCAGCAAAAAAAACCGGGATGTTTGCCATGCTGGGGTGGGCTCCCAGCATGGCAGAAGGATGGCTTGGTGGGGCCGTGGAGCCGACGGGGGATTGGGCACCCCTGTCAGCAAACAATGTTTGCCACGCTGGGGTGGACTCCCAGCATGGCACCAAAGCTTTGGGGGTGGTGGCGTGATGCTGGGGGAGCGGGTGACGTGAGGGGGGTGGCGTGACGCAGTGCTTGGTATGACAGCGGTGGTTTTCTTTGAAGCAGAAGACCACCACTGTCATACAGAGCTCCTGAACCCATTGGTGCAGGACCACCATGCCTGCTCAATGGAGCACTGGATTGCAAGGGAGAGGCACACCTCCAAAGTGTGCTACTCTCCCAAAACGTTCCTTGCGCATGCGCGCAAGCAAATGTAAAAATTATTACTTTGAGTTAGAACTGTTACTTGGGCTGTAATATTGTAACTTTTGAGGCTTGGGAACACTTGTTTGGCAGTGATATTTAGAGTGTAATTTAAATGTGATGTTTGCCTGGTGTTAGGGGGAGGGGAATTAGCAGAAATCACCTTGTCTTTCATTGTTCACTTGGGAACATAAGCAGGAGGCTGGTAAGGACAGAGGTCTGGGGTTATATTCTGTTTTAACTGAAACATTTGAATAGTTTTGTGCGTGAAATTAGTTCTATGTGTTAAAAATTACTACTTTGAGTTAGAACTGTTACTTGGGCTGTAATATTGTAACTTTGAGGCTTGGGAACACTTGTTTGGCAGTGACAATTAGGTGTAATTTAAATGTAATGTTTGCCTGGTGTTAAGGGAGGAATTAGCAGAAATCACCTTGTCTTTCATTGTTCACTTGGGAACATAAGCAGGAGGCTAGTAAGGACAGAGGTCTGGGGTTATATTCTGTTTTAACTGAAATATTTGAATAGTTTTGTGCATGAAATTAGTTCTATGTGTTAAAAGTACTACTTTGAGTTAGAACTGTTACTTGGGCTGTGATATTGTAACTTTTGAGGGCTTGGGAACACTTGTTTGGCAGTGATAATTAGAGTGTAATTTAAATGTGATGTTTGCCTGGTGGTTGGTAGAGCCCTGCCACCCCCAGTTTTATAGGCTTTCTTAAATACTGAAAAAGACACTGCACAGGGGTTGGGTTTGAAGGAGTTGTGTATTTCTGTTTGGGACTGAAAGTGAAGCAACAGAAACTGGTGGGCCTGTGACATCATCTGGTGCCAGATGTCTGCATACACACATGTTAGTGGGACTGGACACACACTGGACTGTATGTGTTTGTGAGACTTGAAACTTTATTAGTGGGTTTGAAATTGGGTTTGTAAATAACTGCAGTCCAGTACAGAGAAACTGTATTCCAGGGAAAGGGACTGAGAAAAGGGGGTGTGCATTATTATAAACAGAGGGACAAACAAGGGTGGCCATATTCCACCATGGCAGGCATCTTTGGAAGGGTTGTAGGCTGCACAGGTTGTGGGATGGCAATAATTCTCAATTGGGCATGGAGAGAGGGAGACTGCCCACTCTGTAGACAGCTATCTTGTATCAGGAGTGAGGTATATTGATTAAGGAGTAAGCTGGATGAGCTGGTGGGGGTATCCAAGGATAAGGGGTGTGGATATGGGCAGCAGAAGGGTGGGTCTGAGGGGAGGCTGGGGCAACGCTCTGAAATTATAGGATGTTATGTTGCAGCAAGCAGGAGGGGGGATATTAGGGACAGAGGACCCTTAGACAGGGATGTTGATGCTAAGGGGATAGCGTACAGGGTGAACATTCCAAATACTAAGAGAGTGGAGGGGAAAGAGTCAGAAGGGGCTGTTGTGGGAAGCTAGTAGAGCAGACATTGAGAAGGGAGGGGCTGTTGTGAGGAAGCCTAAAATAGCAGACTAATGGAGCCGACTCCTAAGGAGAACAGAGCAAGGGAAGAAGAAGAAGAAAGAGGGCAGTTTAGAGGTGCAGTCAGGAAACTTAGATTACTTGATGGAGGCTGACATAGAGTGTCACAATAAATTTGAGCTACTAAGCAACCTAGAGGGAGGAAGGGGTTGGTGAAATGAGAAACTGAAACAGAAGGCTGGGGAGGGAGGAGGGAGGTCAGATACCACCTAGGCGTCACAGACCAGCAATGGAAAAGATAAAAATAGTCCCAGAGGAGAAGGGAAACATAAATGTTAAGCAGATGGGGAGATGCAACATATTCCAGACATGAGGGAGGAGAGCATGATTGGAGAAACTGAGAGACAAGGAGGTGGGAGAGGGCCCCCTTCAGCAGGGGGTCAGTACCAAGGATGGGGCCCTAGCTAAAGGAGACCCACAGAGAGCCTCTGGAGCAGGGGTACTATTACAAGGGGAGGATGGCGGTGTGGTGGTGGGGAAACCATCAGGGGCAGGATAAATGGTTCCAGATAAGAGAGGTTAAAGGGGACACCTATACAGAGGGGGTCTGAGTTAAGTGGGCAAAATAACGAGGGAGGCAGAAAGGGAAGGGTGACAAGGGGGTCTCTAATAAGGCAGGAAGACTCCCATGGAAATGAGATCACGAATAAAGAGGGGGATGGGGGGCTGAGAGGGCATAGTGGAGGTAACCATAAGGATGATGGCGGTGTTAAGGTTCTGTTATTGGGAGACTCGATGATTAGGGGTATCGAGTGTGAGGGATGGGGGGGTAGATGCCATAGCCAGGTGAAGGTTGTGAGTATCTCTGGGCTGACAATGCACAGAGCAAAGTTCTTGGTGTATGAACTGGTTAGGGATTGTGGAGGGAACCCGGATTTCCTGGTGCATTTGGGAACTAACGATCTAGAGGGAAATAGCGTTTTGGAAATCCAAGCAAGGTTCCAAGAACTTGCCAGAGTCTGTTGGGATAATGGATGCAACATTTCCTTTTCAGAGATATTGCCAGTACCAAAGGCCTCAGTGGAGAAATAAATTAAGATCACAGAGGTTAATGACTGGCTCAGGAAGTGGGGTGAAGAGAGTGGGTTGGGGGTGTTAGGGAACTGGAAAGGAGTTTGGGAGGATAAGGGACTGTATGCCAAGGACAGGCTTCATCTTGCCCAATTAGGGATGGAAGTCCTTAAACAGGGGATGGCTGACTACATTCAAGAAAGGTGGAGTTTAAACTTGTGAGGGGGGGAAGGGATAAGGGAGGGTTGACAGAGTCCTCTCCTCCAGATGAGGAGTAACCTTCAAACCCAAAGGGGAGGGAAACAGACTGGGGTGGAGATTTCAGGAGGAGCAGAGGAGGATGGAAGTATAAGGAACCTGGGTGAGGGGTTAGACAAAGGGGATCAGGGATAAAGGGTGGGGTTGGTGTCAGTAAATGCCAGGAGCTTCGAAACAAGTTGCCAGAGTTCCAGGCCATGCTGTTCGGAGGTGGATGTGGCGGCGGTCACGGAGACGTGGGCCAACAAAAACCATGACTGGGACCTAAACGTGTGGGGGTACACTATGCTTAGGAAGGATAGAAAGGAGGGCAGAGAGGTTGGAGTGGCTATGTTCATTAGAGATGACATAGAAATTGCTAGGGTAGAAGAGGCAGAGGAAAAAGTGAAGGCCTTATGGGTCACCTTACGGTCCCCAGCAGGAGATAAGGTCAAGCTGGGTGTAGTATATAGGCCCCCCGGGATGAGTGATGTTCTAGAAGATGGTTTGCTAGGCAACATCATTGCCCAGTGTGGACCAAAAGGGGAAGGAGTGGTGTTGATCAGGGACCTTAATATGCCAGGTACTAACTGGGGAACCATGTCCTCTGAGGTGGCCAAGGAGCAGAGGCTGCTGGACGGCTTCCAGGATGTGTTCTTAACACAGCATGTGATGAAGCCCACAAGGGAGGGGCATGTCCTGGACGTGGTTCTGGCAGATGGGGATCTGGTAAGGGACCTGGTTGTAGAGGACCCCCTGACTGACAGCAACCACAATACTGTCTGGTTTCAAATAAGCATGGGGGGGGAGATCTAGGACACTGGCAGTGGACTTCAGGGGGGCAGACTTTGTGGGCATGGAAAATATTCTCAAGGATCACTTGAAGGGGATTACATCAATGACAAGTGTGGAAGGGAGATGGGAGGTCATAAAATGGGGACTAATGAGGCAGTCAGGATCTGCGCTAAGTTGAAATGTAAGGGCAAGGTCACATAAACCATGCTGGTGGTCCAGTGAGGTACAGGTAGCGGTCAGAAGAAGAAGCGGCCTACAAAAATATAAAACAACAAGAGGATAGGAAAATGAAATGTACCATCTTGCATCTAGAAAAATCACCCGGATGGTGAGGAGCAAAGTCCAGTAAGAGCAGCTGGCACAGAGGATACATGGAGGAAAAGGGTTCTTCTGGTACATTGGGAGAGGAGAAAATCTAAGGGCCATCTCAGCAGATTGAGATCAGAAGGAGGGTGGGTGGAAGAGGCGAGGACCAGGCAGAGGTATTTATGAGTACTTTGACCTCTGTGTTCACTAGGGAGGGGGATGGGATATCTACAAAGCAAGGCACGATGGGGATAGAAGCGGCAGTGAGTGGGATCAGGGGAGCAACAGAAATGGAGCAAGAGGGAGGGAGAGGTACCCCAGGGGTGTCACATCCAGACAAGGATAAAAAGGCCAGTAAGGTGGAGGGACGGATGATCCTATCTCCGCCAAAAGGGTGTGGTTAGCCCTCAAGGCCCTAAAGAAAGACAAATCTCCTGGGCCGGATGGCATTCAACTGAGAGTACTATGGGAATTGGCAGACATACTGGCTGCACCCCTGGTGGAGCTCTTCAACAGGTCACTTGAGACAGGGAGGGTACCTAGGGATTGGCGAGAGGCACATGTGGTGCCAATCCATAAAGGGGTCAAGGGAAGTACCAGTTACTATAGACCCATCAGTTTGACCTCAGTGGTGGGAAAATTAATGGAGAGTATACTAAAGGAACGATTGGGGGTGTACTTGGAGGAGGTGGGAGGTCTGGATAGTCGGCAACATGGGTTTGTGCCAGGTAGATCATGTCAAACCAATCTTGTGGAGTTCTACGAATGGGTAACATCATAACTGGACAAGGGAAAGCCTGTGGATGTATTTGGACTTCAGCAAGGTGTTTGACTCTGTCCCCCACAATGGTCTGGTGGAGAAACTGATGGGGTTAGGAGTAGGCCCTTTGATGGTCAGATGGATTGAAAACTAGCTAGCTGGACGCACCCAGAGAGTAGTGGTCTGTGGGGAGCTCTCGAACCCTAGAGAGGTTGGTAGTGGGGTACTGCAGGGCTCGGTCCTGGGTCCGATCCTGTTTAATGCATACATATCTGACATCAGGGAGGGTATAGGGTGTGAAATGAGTCTCTTTGCTGATGACTCCAAGATGGGAGCAGTAGTTGAGGGAGAAGAGGAGAGGTTGACCCTGCAAGGGGACCTGGACACCCTGGAAAGCTGGGCTCACACATGGAAATTAAATTTCAATATCACCAAGTGCAAGGTGTTGCATCTTGGTCGGGGAAGCCCTAAACACTGGTGCACCCTGGGAGGGGAGGCGCTGGAGGCTTCAATAGGGGAAAAAGACCTAGGGGTCATGGTGGATGCATGTATGAATAACTCTGAGCAGTGCAGGAGAGTGGCTAGCAAGGCAAACAGGATATTGGGATGCATCGTAAGGGGGATCACCTCTAGGAGCAAGGAAGTGATTTTGCCGCTGTACAATGGACTGGTTAGACCACACCTTGAGTACTGTATGCAGTACTGGAGACCACACTTGAAGAGGGACATGCAGCTCCTGGAGAGGGTACAGAGGAGGGCAACTAAGATGATATGAGGGCTAGGGGATTTGACATGAGGACAGACTTGAGGAACTCTGCCTGTTTTCATTGGAGGAGAGGAGAGACAGGGGGGACATGATTGAGGTCTTCAAGTACCTCAAGGGAATAAATAGGGTAAACATGGAGGGGATCTTTAGACTAAAGCAGGGAGGTATAACCAGAGGGCATGGTTTAAAGTTGGAAGGAGGAAGGGTGAGGGGGGGAAAAGAGGAGGAGGTTTTTCACTGAGAGAATGGTGGACCCTTGGAATGCACTGCCTGGTGAGCTGGTTCAGAGATCCACAGTGGAGGGCTTCAAGAGAGGGTGGGACAGACACAGAAAGTGGATGTATCAGATGATGGCCTGTCCCTGGGGGGTGGGGATGGATGATAGGGGTTTCTGGAACACAACGGAGGGGAGGGCCTCGGCACCCAACTAGGGATCTGAGGTTTGAGCAGACTCGCTAGACCATAAGGCCTAATCTGCTGGCAAATAGTATGTTAGTATGTTAGTATTTTGGGTGATGAATGCAGGATTTACTTTTTCTCTCTTTTCAAAATCTTCCATTCCATCACAACATTCACTCACTTATGCCAAAAGTTATCAGCTTTTATCCCCATGAAGTCCTCTGCTGCCCCTCTGACATCCCTCCCCCCATGCAGGCACAGATATGAGACCCCACTCCCCTTAACTCACAACTTACCCTTCATAGCAGGGGTTGGGGAGCTTCTCGACCCACCAGACCGGATCCAGTATTTGGGGAGGTGCCTTCCCCGGCCATTGCGGTGGGGGACCATCATCATCCCGGCAGAGAACTCCCTTTTCCATTTTTCCTGCTTCCCTTTCGAGGGATGCGGTATGTAATGACGCCAGCAGCAGCAGTGTGCATGCTCCCTTGTGAACTCCTGTCAGGCATCTGCCGCAGTCCCCCGCCCACAGTCTCCAGCATCAGTGTGCCATCTCCCAGCCTCTGCTTGGGGGCAGGCAATTACCGAGTGCTGCTAACCTCACTCCCCAGAGAAGGAGAGCAGTGCTAGGGATCCTCAGTCCCATACCCACAGTCTCCAGCGTCAGTGGGCCACCTCCCAGCCTCTGCTTGGGGGCAGGCAATTACCGAGTGCTGCTAACCTCACTCCCCAGAGAAGGAGAGCAGTGCTAGGGATGCTCAGTCCCTACCCACAGTCTCCAGCGTCAGTGTGCCACCTCCCAGCCTCTGCTGGGGCAGGCAGTGCACAGTGCTGCTAACCTCACTCCCCAGAGAGGAGGCAGTGCTATTGATGCTCAGTCCCTACCCACAGTCTCCAGCGTCAGTGTGCCACTTCCCAGCCTCTGCTTGGGGGCAGGCAATTACCGAGTGCTGCTAACCTCACTCCCCAGAGAAGGAGAGCAATCGCTGGGATGCTCAGTCCCACACCCACAGTCTCCAGCATCAGTGTGCCACCTCCCAGCCTCTGCTTGGGGGCAGGCAATTACCGAGTGCTGCTAACCTCACTCCCCAGAGAAGGAGAGCAGTCCTAGGGATGCTCAGTCCCCACCCACAGTCTCCAGCGTCAGTGTGCCACCTCCCAGCCTCTGCTTGGGGGCAGGCAATTACCGAGTGCTGCTAACCTCACTCCCCAGAGAAGGAGAGCAGTGCTAGGGATGCTCAGTCCCTACCCACAGTCTCCAGCGTCAGTGTGCCACATCCCAGCCTCTGCTAGGGGGTAGGCAATGACCGAGTGCTGCTAACCTCACTCCCCAGAGAAGGAGAGCAATCCTAGGGATGCTCAGTCCCTACCCACAGTCTCCAGCATCAGTGTTCCACCTCCCAGCCTCTGCTTGGGGGCAGGCAATTACCGAGTGCTGCTAACCTCACTCCCCAGAGAAGGAGAGCAATCCTAGGGATGCTCAGTCCCTACCCACAGTCTCCAGCATCAGTGTGCCACCTCCCAGCCTCTGCTAGGGGGCAGGCAATTACCGAGTGCTGTTAACCTCACTCCCCAGAGAAGGAGAGCAGTGCTAGGGATGCTCAGGGCCCCGCCCACAGTCTCCAGCGTCAGTGTGCCACCTCCCAGCCTCTGCTAGGGGGAAGGCAATTACTGAGTGCTGTTAACCTCACTCCCCAGAGAAGGAGAGCAGTGCTAGGGATGCTCAGTCCCTACCCACAGTCTCCAGCATCAGTGTGCCACCTCCCAGCCTCTGCTTGGGGGTAGGCAATGACCGAGTGCTGCTAACCTCACTCCCCAGAGAAGGAGAGCAGTACTAGGGATACTCAGTCCCCCACCCACAGTCTCCAGCATCAGTGTGTCACCTCCCAGCCTCTGCTTGGGGGCAGGCAATTACCTAGTGCTGCTAACCTCACTCCCTGCCAACCCCCGGGGGCTCATGCTCATTCCCAAACACGGGTCACTGGCATGATGTGGAGTACAGTATCCAGCACCTCAGCCGCTTATCAGCTTTAAACAGAAGTCAGAGTAGTCCAGTATAATTGAAGTTTGCATCTCTTCTCTTTGATAAATGCCATATGCTGCTTATGTTGTTTACCTGATTTGTTATTTTTTATTTATTTATTTGTATTTAGTTTTTGTTTACCGAGTAAGAGCACTAGACAAATTTTGCCTATTTTCAGGCACGACCCGGGGTAGGGGGATGCAGATGAATGCCAACTGACCTTGAACCAGATTAAGCTATTGGTGGTATTATACCTGATGGGGTTCCATCTTCTGCGCTAGCGGTCTGGTGCTGAACACAGATGGATGCTAGGTACTCACCAGCCTGCCCTCAAGAGCAAGGATCCAGGTACGGTTCAGGAAAGCAGCTCCAGCCCAGCTTCCAGCCATGACCTCAGCTGGTGTATGGTGCCTGAATTTGGGGCTACTATAGGCTGATTCAGCACTCCGTCTCTCCCTAATTGGCTTCAGCTCATGGGGATTTGAACTGCCTGGCACCTTACCCTGGAGCTCATCTCTCTGCTGCCTAAATTTCTTTTACTATCTTTTTTTTTTTCACTTTTCCATTAGCAGATTATAGAGGGCTATATCTCTGGTAGGAGTGAAATTTACTGTGTCCACTCCACCATTAGCAGGTTATACATAGCTGCTCTGGGGGCTCCTATCCTATCTGGCCCATCAAGTACCTACCTAAATACGATGAGGCTGACTCATCTGCTCCCTCGCTTAGTTGTGCTCACATTGGTCATTTCGCACACTCTTACCAGGAGCCTGCTGTCCCCTCAACCTTCCTATTACCTGCTCATTAAAATCTACCCTACTCCTGGTACTCTCACCTCCGATTACCTGCTCATTAAAATCTACCTTACTCCTAGAACTCTCACCTCCGATTACCTGCTCATTAAAATCTACCTTACTCCTGGTACTCTCACCTCCGATTACCTGCTCATTAAAATCTACCTTACTCCTGGTACTCTCACCTCCGATTACCTGCTCATTAAAATCTACCTTACTCCTGGTGCTCTCACCTCCGATTACCTGCTCATTAAAATCTACCTTACTCCTGGTGCTCTCACCTCCAATTACCTGCTCATTAAAATCTACCTTACTCCTGGTGCTCTCACCTCCGATTACCTGCTCATTAAAATCTACCCTACTCCTGGTACTCTCACCTCCGATTACCTGCTCATTAAAATCTACCTTACTCCTAGAACTCTCACCTCCGATTACCTGCTCATTAAAATCTACCTTACTCCTGGTACTCTCACCTCCGATTACCTGCTCATTAAAATCTACCTTACTCCTGGTACTCTCACCTCCGATCCTCTCGCAGCACATAGTCGCTCTATGCCTTATGACTAGTTTGACGCTTACCATCAGGGATGGGTAACATCTGCCCATACTTTGTCACTCTCCCATCTATCCCTCATGCCCACCCTGTGGGAATGCTGACAACAACTAAGCTGGGACACCGGACAGAGGCAGATGGCAGGACTTAACTACAGACGGTTAAGATTATGCTTGCTCAAACTTACACTTATGTTGTTACTGCTGTCTGGTAATATTCACCCAAACCCTGGCCCCAGTCCACCAAATAATGCAGCCTCTTTGATGCAGCCGGGGTTACTTACTTTAGTAGCTTTGAACATCTGCAGTCTCCTCCCTAAACTGGATGCTCTACAAGTCTTTGTTAACCAACACAATCCAGACGTCCTGACAATTGCTGAAACACGGCTCACACCAAAAATCCCTGCCATGACTATTGCCCTGCCAGGTTACACCATCTTCAGACTGGACAGGACTGACAAGAGAGGAGGAGAAGGATGTGCAATCTATCTCACAGAGTCACTCATGGGACACCCCTGACGGTACCTACTGATGGTTCAACCACACAAATACTAGCCATCAAAATTCTGCTAGGTTCCCATAATAAGGCACTTACTGTAGCATCAGTGTACATCCCTCCTAAAGTACAGGGGAGGGGTCTCAGTTCTGTCATGGACTTTATGAGAAACCAACCCTCTGGCTCGGAGTTAATTCTGATGGGACATTTTAATTTTAATTGGCTTGCACCTGAGAATGGGAGCTTTAGGGACGCCATCTCTGCCACAAACTTTTCCCAGCTGGTTAACTCCCCAACTAGATCCTACTACAAAATGGGAACAAGCAACCTACTGGATTGCATCCTAACTAGTCATCCTGATCACATTACTAACACTACAGTCCTTCCGGACACGCTCAGTGACCATCCCTCAGTCATCTGCACATGGACAAACAAATTCTGCAAACCTCCACCAAAGACAATCACCAGTAGGGTCCTAGCACGCTGTCATCTTGAACCCCTCAAATTCCTCCTAAAAGTGCAAGATTGGACTCCCATCGACAGTGCGAAGGATGTCAACACGGCATTTGATTATTTCATCAACATCTTTAATAGAAACATAGAATCTGATGGCAGATAAGGACCGCTTGGCCCACCTAGTCTGCCCATTTTCCTACCTAACGGATATGCTGCATATCCTAGTTAACCAACAGCCTACTTCTTCCTACCCCCCAATAGAATTGCCTTATGTCTGTCCCAAGCAATCTTGAATTCCCCCACTGTTTTTGACTCTACAACCTCTTCAAGAAGGCTGTTCCATGCATCTACAACCCTCTCTGTGAAGAAGTACTTCCTCACATTACCTCTGAGCCATCCCCCCTCTATCTTCAAATTGTGCCCCCTTGTTCTTGCACATCTCTTTTTCTGAAAGATGCTACCCTCTTGGACTTTGTTGATTCTCTTAAGGTATTTGAAAGTTTCTATTATGTTCCCCCTCTCCCTCCTTTCCTCGAGGCTATACATCTTAAGCTCCTTTAGTCTTTCTTCATATGTCTTCTGGTGCAGACCCTGCACCATTTTGGTTGCCCTCTTCTGGACAGCCTCCACTCTGTTTATATCTTTGCAGAGATGGGGTCTCTAGAACTGTACTCAGTACTCCAGATGTGGTCTTACCAACTGTCTGTACAGAGGGACAACAACTTCCTGTTTTCTACTGGTGATGCATCTCCCTATGCATCCCAGTATTCCCCAGCCCTCCTTACTGCCTTCTCACATTGCTGGCCCACCTTTAGGTCATCTGATATGATTTCCCCCAGGTCCCTTTCTATTTTTGTTGCTGTCAGTATCTCACCCCCCATTGTGTACTCTTCCCCTGGGTTTTTGTTTCCCAGGTGCATTACTTTGCACTTCTTTGCATTGAATCTAAGCTGCCATACATTTGACTATTCCTCCAATCTTGCAAGTCCCTTTTCATCCTTTCCACCCCACCTTGCATATCAACCCTATTGCAAATCTTTGTGTCATCTGCAAAGAGACATACTTTTCCTTCCAGTCCTTCTGCAATGTGTATACTGTGTTATACTGTTATACTGTATATTTTCATTTGTCTTACTGTGACAAGGTACCTTTGTAAATGAGCCTATGGGTCAAAGGTTTTCCAAACTGCTGTCTAAATAAATAAATAAATAAAATAAATGTCACTTATAAAGATATTAAAAAGGACCAGCCCAAGTACTGAACCCTGCGGTACCCCACTAGTAACCCCCATTCTTCACTGTGGAGTCCATTTACTATTACCCTCTGTTTCCTGTTGTCCAGCCAGTGTTTTACCCAGGCTACCACCCTGGGACCCACTCCCATGCTGGCTAATTTGTTTATTAATCTTTTGTGTGGGACTGTGTTAAATGCCTTGCTAAAGTCTAGGTAGGCCTTGTTCACAGCCCCTCCCTGGTCTACTATGTTGGTCACCCAGTCAAATAAATCAACTAGATGTGTCTGACATGATGTTCCTGCTGTGAATCCATGCTGCCTTGGGTCCTGTGCCCCACTGGCCTCTAGGTACTCAACAATTCTTTCCTTCAGAAGTGATTCCATCATTTTCCCTACCACTGAGGTCAAACTGATAGGTCTGTAGTTTCCTGCCTCTGTCTTGCTCCCACTTTTGTGAAGGGGAATCACATCTGCCCTCCTCCAGTCCTCAGGTACCACACCATCCTCCCATGATTAATTTAAAAGGATCATCAGTGGTGTTGCTGGTTCTTCCCTTAGTTCTTTTAGAATTCTGGGGTGAATCCCATCAGGAACCATTGCTTTATCCACCTTCAGTTTTAGGAGTTCTTTCAGAACCCTTTCTTCTGTGAGAGGACTAATATCAACCCCCCTATCCAGTGCTTCTATTGACTGGATTAGGTATCTCCCCCCTGCTCTTCCTTTGTGAATACTGAGCAGAAGTATTCATTCAGTATCCCTGCTTTTTCACTGTCGCTCTCTGCCCAACCACCTTCCTCTTTATTCAGCCTCAGTATCCCTGCCTTAGTCTTTCTTTGCTCCCTAATGTACCTATAAAAGGTTTTATCCCCCTTCTTAACCGAGTTGGCTATCTTTTCCTCAGTTTGGGCCTTTGCTATTCTGACTGCCTTCCCCTCTTCCTTCTGCTTTAATTGGTTCAGGTCTCTGTCCTGCTCCTTCTGTGTTTCCTTATACTTCCTGAATGCTATATTTTCTTCCTAACCTTCCCCGCCACTTCTTTTAAGAACCATAGTGTTTTTTTCTTTCATTTTAATTTGTTCATTTGCTTCACACAAAGGCTTATTGCCACTGTGATGGTGGTTTTGATGTTTCCCCCATTGTTGCTCCACCCCACCTTCTTGCCTGTTTGCTAGTACTTTTCCAAGGCACTCTCCCATTTTGACAAAATCAGCCCTCCTGAAGTCCAGTACCTTCATTTTTGTATGGCTTGACTCTACAGCTAAGTTTATTGTGAACCACCCTGTTTGGTGGTCGCTTGTTCCCAGATGGCTACCCACTTCTAGATCTGAGATCCTCTCTCTGACCCCATTTGAGAGTACCAGGTCTAAGATTGCTCCCTCCAGAGTGGGTTCCAAGACTAGCTGTCTGAGGCATGCCCCTGTAGGTATCGAGAATGACCCTGCTCTTGGATGTGGCTGCAGCAAAGGTGCTCCAGTTAACATCTGGCATATTCAGGTCCCCCCATCAGCAATATCTCCCCTTTCTCTGCCATCCTAAGGATGCCTTCTATCATTTCCTTGTCCATTTCCTCCCCTGAGATGGGGGTCTGTATACAACCCCTGTGCGGATTGTGGTGCCATTTCCAGTCTCAGGATGACTCACAGTGCCTCCTGTCTCTCCCTGTATACCCTTTAGTTCCTGTTGCTTTGATACCTTCCTTTACATGAGAGCTACTTCTCCTCCTCTTCTACCTCCCTTTCCCTCCTGTAGATTGTGTACCCTGGTATGTTGACATCCCAGTCATGGTTCTCTGTGTACCATGTTTCTATGTCACAATATCCAGGCATCCTTCTTCCATCAAGGCCACCATTTTGGGGGCTTTTACCTAGTCTAAGGGCATTGGTACTCATCACCCTCCATTTTTTATGGCCTTATTTCTTTTTGCCCCATCCCTGTCCTTACTGCATCTGTGTTCTTCTCCATTTACCCCTTCCCTTCTCCCTATCGACTGCTCCATCTTGGTGTTTACCTCACTAACTACCCTGATGCTTGGGGGGGCTAGAATTTCCCTTCTCATTTTCAGTGCCTCCCCCTTGACTAGTTTAAATGCTTGCCAATGAAGCATTTAAACCTATCACCTATGATCCTGTTTCCCCTCCTGGACAGATGCAGACTATCAGCAAGTATAGGCCTGCATCCCTCTAAGTGGAGCCCCAGTCCCCAATGAAGCTAAATCCCTGACTCTGTACCAGTGTTTCAACCAGTCATTGAATGCCATGGTGCTGAGTACCTTAGCCTCATGCATGCCATAGACAGGTAGCACTTCTGAGAAGGTGACCATGTGTGCCACTTGTCTAAGGCCCCTCTCCAACTCCAGAAACTCCTATTGCACTGCTCTGATCCCATTCTCAGCCAGGTCATTTTTCCCTAGGTGGATAATGACTTCCAGCTCACTCCACCTTGCAGATGCTCCCATGATCCTGAGAATTCATTTCCTGTCCCTCCAAACCATGACACCGGGCAGGCACCTTACCTCCCTTTCCCCTCCCTCCCCCAGTTCTACCCCTAACAGTTGAGTCCCCCACCAGGAGTTGTTTCCTTCCCTGTGAGTGTCCTGTGCCACCCTCTTGTGGGTCTCCATTGTGGAGGTTCCCAGCACCCTCCTTGGTCTCACTGCAGGTGCCTCCATAGAGGAACCATGTTCCTCAGAGTGGTAGATAGTTGTGAAGAGGCACAGCTGGAGGATGCACCTCTGTTCCACCACCTCACCCTCTCCTGAGCCAACCGTGGTCCACCACTCCTCTTTCTTGGCAACCTCTGAGGAGTAGGAGGTGACCTGGTTGGTCCCTGGGTGAGGGGAGCAGGTTTCTGAATCCTGCCAGGTCAGCATGGGTCAGACAACCTCCTCCCTCAGACCAGAGAGGTGCCTGCAAAGAAACAGCAATGCAGTCTCAGAATGTCTCCCGGAAGACTGTTACTCCACAGCCAGTGCATTGCACCACTCCCCACATGTCTGTCTCCCTTTCTGTTTCAGATGTTTTTTATTTTTTTTATTTTTTTTATTTCTTTGTTCTTGTTTTAGTTTGTGCAAGCTGCCTGTGATGCCCATGCTCTGCTAAAACAGCTGAAAATCAAAGGCCCTTGCAACCCCTGGCTTTCTGGAGACTTGTTAGCTCATATGAAATCTAGGGACCACCTCTGGCATCGGGCTTGAGCCACTGGCATGCAATTGGATATTCAAAAATACAAAAGTGCATGGAATGGTTGCACAAAGGTCCGTCTGCCTTAAAAAAAATAGATACTACGAAGGAGTGCTTACTGACACATGGGGCAATGGTAAAGCTTTCTGGAATAATATCAAAGAGGTTACAGGGAAAAACCCCAAAACATCACCCACTTTACTTGGCTGATGGGACTACAACTCTGGACCCCCTAATACCCAATACCTTTAACAACGTATTCACAGACCTTAGCAGTGTTCTTCTACCTGACTTTTTGATGCAGATGTCACCTCGGCCAATCTTGTAAACTCTCCCCCAATGATCAGTCACCTGCCATTCTACTTCTAACAAGTCTCATTGCATGAAGCCTGAAAATACATCTGCAAAGCAATTGGTAAATCTAGACATAGTGGGGACTCCCTTGACCTCAAACTGCTGTCCCTCACTCTTGAGGAAGTGTTAGCACCTTTAACCAGGATCTTTAACCTCTCACTCAGACTCGCATTGTTCCCCAATAAATGGAAATCATCCATGGTTACCCTGGTCTACAAAAGTGGAGACAGGGCTCTTCACGTGAACTACTGGCCTAGCTCCATATAACCACCTCTCTCTAAGGCTCTTAAATCATTGTAGCTGACTAGCTTACTGATTATCTTGACAAACATATAATCCAATGTGCCCAACAACATGGGTTCAGAAAAGGGCATAGCACCAGCTCTGCCCTTATGGAATTCATCGGTTCTGTACACAGCTCCCTGGACCATGGTCAATTAGTTGGTGCTGCCTTCATCGACTTGACAAAAGCATTCAACATGGTCCATCACCCTCTAATACTGGAACAACTACTTAATGCAGGGCTCTCCTCTGACTCACTGCCTGGTTTAAAGTTATCTGGACAACCACACTCAAAATCAAAATTGCCGGCGTCCTCTCTGATTCAAGACCTGTTTGCTCTGGGGTTCCTCAAGGGTCCATCCTAGGCCGACTCCTATTTAGTCTCTTCCTAAACAGTGTCCCAAGCTTCTGCTCTGAACAAATCCTACTCTATGCAGATGATGCCATAATTTACACAACTCACACAGAGCCATGAAAACCAGCTACAACTTGGATTTGCCTCGGTAGAGAAATGGTTTAGTCATCACAAGTTGATACTAAACTATAAAAAAAAAACTAAGCTTATGCTCTTCAGCAGCTCCCATAATAAGCACAGAAAACATGCTCTGACTATCACTAACTGCCTTACTACTCCCCTCGAACATGTACATTTCTTTAAGTATCTTGGAGTCACCATAGACAGCAACCTATCATATGGGATGCATATAGATAACATTGCTAAAGCTGTAAATATTTGTATTGGTCTACTCTACAGACACAGGCAATCTCTGACTCCTGAAGCCTTAAGGATTGCTGTGCAGACCTTTATTACTACTATAATTGACTATGGACTGATCATCTATGGCTCTGCAACTGATACCACCCTCTGGGGTATCTCCACTGCTCTTAACAAGGCATGTCATCTCGTCTCAGGAGCCCACCATCTCACCCACACGTGTGACCTCTATGTCCTAACCGCTTTGCTACAGCTTAAAAATTGCATCAAATATCAAACTTTCCTGATGGCCAAGAAAATAACCTTAGGCCTCTTGCCAGCTGGAGTACAAGATCTTCTAAGCCCCCCTTGTAATCCATGCTTCACCCAAGGTTCTGATTCTCAGTTCCTGCGGTCCCTCATTGCCAAACCACCCAGGGTCATGATCGTTCACCTAGGGCCCCTCTGAATGAATGCTTTCAACAGTGACATCACCTCGAGAAACTAAGCTGGGCCCGTTCAAAAGTCAAGCTTAGGTCACTACTCTCTACAGCTAGCACCTGCGACTATCTCCCTTAACCCTGTTTTCCCAAACTTCAACCTTAGCACTCAACCTCTTTCATAGTAACTTAGCACTCTTGCCTCCTACTGCTCCCCGGCATCCCCTTCCCCTCTCACCCTTCCTCCCCTCCTCTTGCCCACCTCTCCTCACATCCTCCCATCCCACCCCTCTCTTACTCTTCCCAGCCCTCCTCCATCCCTTCCTACACCCTGTCCCTGTTTGTCTTGACAAATTCTGCTGGCCAATATCAATGTAGTGTATGGATTTTCCTGTACCTGAAACTGATTATCATAATGTGTCTCTGTTGTTTTACATTGATGGTCCATTATGATTTTGTGTCATTATGAGTTTATACCTACTATTTACACTTAATTGTACCGTAATTTACTGTGCTGTTTAATCTGTTGTCCTTTCTACTGATGTGGAACCTTCTTAAAAGAGCTCTTAGCTCAAAGGTATATGTAATCCGAGGCTTAAAAAAAATAATAAAAAAAAAATGACAAGAGTGAAAATTGGTTCTGTCTGCCTGAGTGACCTACTTCTTGTTTTCCATTGACTGGCATCTTTCAGTGCAGTAGCCAATCTGATTTTAATAATTTAATAGCTCAGTGAGTGTTTAATTAAATAAGCTGAAACTTCAGATTTGGTTTCCACAATAAAAAAGCAAACAAATTCTGTTTATGGCATTGTAAAACATTAATTTTATATATTAATTTTTAAAATAGATCCTGATCACTGAGAGAACATCATAACCTCAGCTGCCATCTTCATAGGCACCAGCGTGCAACTTCCACAAGATCTCAGTTGTTACTAATCTTATGTATGTATAGCTGAGCAGGCATTTCATGTTATTGCTGTTAGGTAAACAGGGAGGTAAACTAGATGGATGTTATGGTCTCAGGTCTCATCAGACCTACGTACTACAGTGTGTATACCTGAAGGAAAAAGGCATTTCAGGTTACGGCTGGTAGGTTCACAGGGAGACAACTAGATGAATGCCATTGTCTCATTTCTCACTGGACCTACATACTGTATCAGGGTTTTAAATAACTCTAAAAATTGATTAGCGTTTTGCTCATAAAAGTTCTAAAACATTGTGAAAATGCATATCACTTGCCTCGCTGTGTTTAACAAACATGACACTTCTAGAAAACTTATATAAATGCTTTCTGTACAGTTAGTATTGTCCCAAGAAAAAAACTGCTAATCAATTATTTAAAACCCTGCTGTATGTATACTTGAAGAGAAAAGGTATTTAAGGTTGTTGCTGTCAGGTTAACAGGGAGGTGCACTAGGTGGGTAACATGGTTTCGGTTCTCACCAATCCTTTGTTTGTATACCCAAAGGGAAAAGGCATTTTAGGTTATGTTGTTAGGTTAACAAGGAGACAACTACATGGATGGCATGGTCTCATTTCTCACCATGCTTATGTATGAATGTCTGAAGGAAGGAAGGGCATTGGAGGATATTGTTGTTAGGTTAAGAGTGAGGTAATTAGACGGGTCACAGGGTATTCATTTCATTTTACCAAAGCTACTGTATGTACGTATGTACCTCTGAACCTTTCTATCTTTAGTAGCTAACTATAATATGTGAGTTATAGGCAATGAGAGTCTAAGTGATATTATAACCTGACTGTCAAACCATAAGTATGAAAGGGCAATCAAGGTACAAGGTATAAGGTACAATTTAAGTTTTATTGATCAGACATTATAATAGTTACTAGAAAAACAATACAATAACTACATGGAAAAATCCTGCAATCTTAAAACCATACAATTTGAGAGAGCAGATTGTACAGCAGCAATGTCAGTGGAAATTTAACAAGTTATAGAAATGGTCACAGATGATCCAATATCAAATTGTACAACTCCAAGATAATCATTACAAATGTGTTGACATTAAGAAGAATTTGGCTAATTTCTGAAGAATATCAAAATCAGTTGTTGAGAAGAAATACAAAGTAATCAAATTGGGTGGGGGGAGACAGTGACCACCAATAACATCCCCCAGCCAGTGCTTCCTAGTTTTTTCATATGGGAGACAAATCAATAAGTCATGTTTGAGGTCATCATAAACGTTATTGTCACATTTACAATGTGGTGCTATGATCCCTGGTCTTTTTTTGTCTATAGTGAATATATTGGGCATTATATGCCTCAGATCTGAATCTGGTCAATATTCTATGCATTCTGGGATCCAGCAGCTTAATCAGGTAATATTACAATCCTTGTTTATACAATGTATGTAGTTTGAGTTCTGAAAGGCAAGAAAATAGATTGTTCAGATCAAAGTACCTTACTCTAGTTTTAACAAAATAGTTAGTTTATCCCAAAGGCATAAATATTCTAAATCCAGAGGTAGAAATTTTTTTAATTATCTGAGTAGATGGATTGTTATAGCCTTCAGCATAATATTTTATCTCATCCTCTAGACAGATACTATGCAAGCGTGTGTCTAGTGAAGAACAGTCTTAATAGAAACATAATTTGTCTCTTTTTAACCAGTGAGGACAAGAATACTGCACCAGCTTGAATCTGAGATTGCTGGAGGGTTTATTTAAAATAATATCTAAGATTTGTAAATTAGTATAGCCTAATATTTCTGATCACGTATAATATACTAGTCATTATTTTCAGATTTAATACTTTAAGAATCCCTTTAACTGTAGTTTAACCCATCTGCAATGAAAGATTTTAAAAACATCACCGACCATATTTATTTAAGTTTGAACATATTTGATATATTCATTCCAAATTTTATTTTGCGAAAATCTGACCCTAAGTAATCATAATGTTTCACAACATCCATATTTTCCATATGCAGTCAGAATTTAGATAATGTTCTAGTTTTATTCCTGAAAATCACAATCTTTGTCCTGTTTTGGTTATTTAGGTGTATGATTCATACATAGCCCAGAGGAAAATCTTGTTTTCACACCCTAAGGGCAGAAGTGAAAAACAACACCAGATCATCGGCATAAGCCAAACAATTTGTGTTTCCAATATCTGGGGTGCATGGAAATCTGGCTTGGAAAGACTATCCAAATACTGTTTATATAAATATTGAATAGCGTGGGTGCCACTGTGCAACCTTGCCTTACTCCTAAGTCGATTTTTGAACCTATCGGTGGTTGTCCAGATTGGTTTATATTGGACTATGGCCCATGTATTATTATATAACATAACTAAAATATTAAGCCATATTGGGTCCAGTCTCATACTTTCAGTTTCTGCCACAGATTTTATGACTTATGCTTTTTAAGCTGAAGAAAATCAACAAAGCATTTTCCTCTCTTAATTTTTGTATACTTCCAAATCATGTGATATAACACATAGCAGTGTTGTATTGTTGATATTCCCTTCCTAAATCCATTCTGACAGTCATTAATTAACACATTTTCATCCAGCCAATTCAATAAATGATTTAAAATTATTTTGGTGAACATTTTCTTAGATACATCAATAAGGCTTATAGGCCGATACATTTTTGGATCATTAGGATTACCTTTCTCAAATATGGGGAATATAACACTACCTTGCCTGCTAGAAGGGAATTCCTGACTCTGAATAAAACATTAAATGTCATCACAAGGACAGGAAACCACCATTTATGGAACAATTTGCATACAGTATGTCCTCAATAATTTCATCAGGACCTGCTGCTTTATTAAATGCTAAAGAAAGCAAGGTTCCCTTATTTCTTCCTCTGATACACACACACATATATATGTGTATATATACAGTGTATATATATATATGGGATATATTAACAGACCTCAATATGTATACCCTACTGCAAAGGAAGGAGAGAGGTGATATGATAGAAACTTTCAAACACCTTAAGATCATTAACAAGGTGAAAGAGCCTAACATGTTTTGATATAAGAAAAATAGCAGGACAAGAGGACACGGCATGAGATTAGAGAGAGGCCGATTAAAGGGTAATGTGAGGAACTTCTTTTTCACAGAAAGGGTGGTGGATGCATGGGCAGCCTACACTCAGGAAGTGGTGGCTATAGAATACAAGTGCAGGGCTTCAAACAGTCATGGGATAGGCATAGAGAACAATACAGATGAGTATGAATAGATAGAGCCACTGACAGAGCAAAGGCTGATGGCACATTCATAAAGCAGAAAAAGAAATGGGCAGACTGGATGGGCCTTGTGGTCCTTATTTGCCAAAAAAGCAACATTGGTGCTGCTTTTTCATTTTAAACATTAATAAAGAGAGTAAACCATTATTTAAATATATAAAATGGATGTGTGCAGTGAGACAGGAGCAAGTGCAAGGGTTAATGCTAAGTATTATTTTTCAACTTTCTCCGAAGCTGAGAGGGAGAAGTTGTTGGATCAAATCAGAGGAGATAGAGATTTGACTACAAGTTCAATGAATAATGCAAAACAAACAGCTCAAAGAATAGAAAAACAATTTAAAGATTACCGTCTTGACTGGCATGCTATCACTCTGGGCCAATACTTGGCACATAATTTGATACCAAGGGGATTGAGAATTTATGTAGAACACAATATAGGTGTCAAATCAGAAAAACTTGATATGAAGTGGGATGGGATCAGAGCAAGATGTTCATGTTGACTTCATCTATGCTTTGATTGAAGCCATAATTGAATAAAGGGGGTAAATTAGCAGAACAAATTAATTTGAAGAAGAAGCCTTAAAACTGAAATTACAACTAGATGAGGTTCAACAAAACTTTAGAACAAAAAAAAACAGAAAATAGAAACATAAGATACAGCAGCACTGTAAAGCACACTCTGTGCAAGTGCTGGCTATTGAGAACAGATAATACTCTGTTTATGCAACATTTGTGTGAAAAGTGCTGAATCTGTGTCTACTCGCTGTAGTGAGGTACTGTGAGCCTAGACTCCACACAGGAACTAGGAAGAGGGCTGTAGTTCCCTGGGTTTACTCAGGAACTACAACTCAGCAAGAAAAGGGACTTTTTATTTTCTATACCTTGTGGCTGTCACATTACCTAGTAGTGTTACATTACTTTTAAGTGGTTATCTTAGCATTTAAACTGTTATTTCTTGTAAACAGTGCACTAAGCACTGCATGACCTCTGTGTCACTTCCTAGGTCAGTGTTGCTATAAAATCAAGCCCTGCAGTGAGGCAGGGTGAGCACAAGCAGGTGAGCATGCGTCATAGTGTGACGCGCCGAGAACACTGACTGCTGGCGTCATGCGTGTTTCTCATGTTTAATGAGGGTTGCGAGGTAAGAAACCTACAAAAAATCTACCAGTAAATGAGATAGGGCCTACAAAGCCAGTGGATATTATTACAAACAGCAATATAAATAAGTTAAATAAGAGGATCCTGATACTTCACAAGCTGTGAACTTCAAAGGTTGTTTGTTCTTGATCTACTCAAGGTATTGATTTCTGGACAGTAAAATGGAAGATAAAAAATGACCTAAGATAGGCAACTATGTATTAAATGTAGGTCATGCTCAATGTGTAATTTCTCACTCGATACCAAACATAGTCAAAGTTACACTTGTTCTAAATGTGTGGAAAACAGTGAGATGATGTATGAGATATCTCAGTTTAGTAATAGACTGACAGAACTTGAGAAAAGTCAAAAAGATATGACAGAAAGATATGTTAAATTAAATGAACTACGGCTCCAAAGTACACCAAGCACCTTAGTATTGAATACAGCCCCCAAGTGGTCCCCTCTCTAATCCCCTGTTAATAAACACTGAAGTCAGTCATTTTGCTCCTCTATCATACAATAGATCTTATACCCAATAAAAAAAATAAAGAAGAATGACACAATTGATAACTCTGAGGATAACTGGGTACCAGGTTCAAAGTTCAAAATACCAAAAGAAAGGTAGAAAAAGCAGATCAGTGTACACTCTCATTACGGAATAGATTTGACCCAATTATAAACGAAGAAATACAAGGTGATAGTTTTGGACCAGCAGAATTAAATGAAACTAACTTACTGAACCCAGAATCGGACAGAAATCTATCAGGAACATCAAATGGACATTTAATAACATTTGAATCAGCCACAACACCGACAAATGAACAAAACCATGATGCAACATCAATACAACAGCATAAAGAGGAATATATGGAAATTAATAATTCAACTAGTACTGCAAAACAGGCATATGTATTAGGAGACTTGATTTTAAAGGGATTGGATAGGGCCATTTGTGCCCCAGATAAATATAACAGAATCACGTCTTGTTTCAAAGGAGCAAAACTCTCCCACATTATGAAAATGGCTACAGATATACTGAATCATCCTAATGAGAAAAAAATTGTAATCATTCATGCTGGTGTCAATAATATTTTACATCAAAATGAATAACAGGTTAACAGAGAATTCATCAATATAACTAATAAATTTATGGACCTGGAATGTGAACTCACATTTTGGAGAAGTCTTCCTGTTCCTCAAGGCACCCTTATCAACAAATATGCAAAATAAAACATTAATACTAGCTCAGACTGTGGTGTAAAAAACAATCTCTCAGATGTTTAACCATTGGGAAGAATTTTCGAAGAAATTACCTCTATTGTGAGAGATGGACTGCTTCTGCAGGTAAGCAGGCGGTCAGCATCTGGGAGATGAATGAATGAATGAAACTTTTATTTATAAAGATTGCCTTTCTCAAACCAAGGCACCTTACAATAGTTAAGACAATAAACAATAAATAGATACAAATCCATAAATAATTTAATCAGCACATCACTAAATCTGAGCTCCAATTCACAGTCAATTAATTAAAATTAATCTTTGACCATAAATAGGTCTTAGAGCCTTTTAAACTCCTCCGGTCACACACTGATGTATGGACAAGTGAAAATTCAGAAGGTCAGAGCAATAAACATCAAACCACGAGTACCCGATGACTTTAAAGAGACCCTCAGAATCTCTAGCAACCCTTCATCCACTGGCGGAGAGAGAAGCACCAAAGTGATGAGAACCAAAAGCTCTTTCTATTAGTCTGGACCCTGTCCATGTAGGACTTTGTAGGTCAAAAGACCAACTTTAAAGGTGATCCACCACTGAATCGGCAGCCAGTGCAGATCGCATAATACCAGCAAGATATGACTAGTACGATGTGTACCCATCAATAATCAGGTAGCAGTGTTCTGCACTAGCTGCAAGTGGTGGATATCAACCCCAGGAAGTCCTAGATAAGTGGAGTTGCAATAATCAGGCGTGAGGTCATAAGCGTGAACCAGCATAGGAAGGTCAGCTGGCAAAACAAAGATGCTTAATCCTGGTGATGCCTCTAAGATGATAAAAGGAACTTGACAACTGCCAACACCTGCGAATGCAGTGTCAGTTCATTGTCAAAAAATCACCCCAGGTTACGCACCCATTCAGAGGTGGGAAGTTGGATACCTCCAGAAATAAGCCTGAGGATAAACCAGCTCCCATACCCTGCCCAGAGCCAGGGTCAACAACTAAACCTCCGTCTTCTTTGAGTTCAACTGCAGCCATCTCGAACTCATCAGTCAAAAGGTTCCAGTGAGTCAGCTGTTAATGACTGAGAGAGCTCTATCCTGGTCAGGTTCAAAAAGACAGGTAGAGCGACTAAAAACTTCATTATTAAACATTTAAATTAGAAGAGAGAGGTGGAGGTCCAGAAGTGGTACTAAAAGCAATCTTATAGAAAATGGTCAACAGACTTATCTATCCACTATCAAGGATTACTCAGTAATTAATAATAGTAATGCATCTTTAAATAAACATAGGACATCGAGCAAAACTGAAAATATATATTATCAATAAAAAGCAACACAATAAGAAATAAATATTTTTTGTTAAAGTGTTTGTCCAACAAAATAAGATGAATTAAGACATATCCTTACTAAATTAGAGATAGACATTTGTGGTGTAACAGAGTCCTGGTTCTCAGACACTTACTGGAATACTCATGTACGGGTTATACTGCATTTTTTAAAAACAGGTCAGACAAAAAAAGGAGGTAGGGAGTAGCTTTGTATGTTGCAGAACATCTTAAAGAGATTTCAGATATTCCCTTATCACTCCAGCACTGAAATAATATAGGTCAGTTAAAAAGCTCAAGACAATAACAACATGACAATTCATCTAGCCTACCTCTCCCCAACCTTGGATAAGTTGAAAATCAACTTTTCCTTGATAAAATTAATTTGGATATAAAAATAATTTCATCCTGATGGAGACTTTAATCTTCAAATATAAATTGGGTTAATTATAATGCTAATTGACAGCTTGAAAAATATTTATGGAAATAAGTTTCTTCATGACCTAGAACAACAGCAAAACTCCGACCAGGAGTACCAATATATTGGACTTAATATTAACAAACATTAAAAACCACTGCACAACTCCTCAAATCCTTTTCCCTTAGTGACGACCGACCATAACATGGTTCAGTTTAATTTAATTAAAAAGTACTAAAGAAATCAAAGGAATAACAACATTTAGAAATTATTCCAAAGCTGATTATGTAAATATTAAAACTTACCTTAACAATAAGAACTGGAAGGAGATGTTAAAAATTACCAGTGAGAACAAACATGGGAGCATATTGATGAAGATTAATTACTGTATTAAAACATGGGTGCTGTGGAGAACTAAATATAATAACAAAAAACAAGGAGTTCCTCCTTGGTAGAACAGAAAAATAAGGAATTAAATCAATAAAAAATAGAGCATAATGTAGATACAAAAAATCTAACAGTATTAATGATATGAAAAAATTTAGAATGTTAGCCTAAAAAACAAAAAAACATATTTGACTAGCAAAATAGAAATTAGAACTGAATTTAGTCAGGAAAACAAAAGACAACAGAAAGCAGTTTTATAACTATGTTGGGACACTTAAATAAAATCAAAAAGTTGGACCTCTAATGTCTAATAATAAACTATTGAATGAAGAGTCGACATAGCAGAACTTAATTCCTACTTTGGAAGTGTCTTAAAGAAGGCTAACAGTTTCAACAGAAATATGCTGAGTGTGACTCTACAATAATTTTACTGAGCAGAATGTATTACATGCCGTTGGACGATAAAATCAGATTCATCCCAGGACCTGATGGCAAAGTCCTCTTTTCCATTAAAACATTGAGTAAAGAACTAAGTCAGCCCACTGACTTTCTTATTTAACACATCCATTAAGGAAGGAAAAACTCTTAAATCATGGGTAGAGCAAATATTACACCCATATTCAAAACAGGTAATAGGCAAAATCCATGTAATTATAACCAATTAGTCTTACATCAATAATTAGTAAATTGATGGAGCGACTAATACAGAATAAAATCTTGATCACATCAAAATAAGTGGTTCTACTGATATTTTGTATGGATTCACTGCTGGTCAGTCATGTTTAACTAAATTTATAAATTTTTTGATCCGGTCTGTGAGGCCTTAGAAATGGAATGCCTGTTGATGTAATTTTTTTAGATTCGTAAGGTGTTTGATATAGTGTCTCATGGAACTTTATTAAGCGATTAGTTAAAATAAATCTGGATACATGAATCATAAAATGGATAGGCTCAAGGTTAACCCACAGACAAAGAAAGTAGTCCATCAGAGGCCATGAATCAAACTGGACAAACGTCATCGTAGCAGGGCTCCACAGGGCTCTGTGTTGGGCCCATTGTTCAATATGCTTGTCTCAAGTATGCAGACTAACAGCAGTGTCTGGATTAGCAAATATGCAGATGACTCAAATTTGGATGTATTATCAACAATGCGGCATCAATTAATAATTTACAGGACAACTTAAATTATTTATGTGACTGGGCTGAAATTAATAAAATGAACTTTAATGAACAGAAATGTAAGGTGACGCACATGGAGAAAAACAATGCTATGGCACAATATGTAATGAACAACGTCCAACTCATAAAAGCTACGGAAGGAAATGCTACAGCACAATATGTAATGAACAACTTCCAACTCATAAAGGCTACGGAAGGAAATGCTATGGCACAATATGTAATGAACAACTTCCAACTCATAAAGGCTACGGAAGGAAAAGGTCTAGGTATCTTAATAACAAACAATCTTAAACATGATACTCATATAAATAAAACAGTTAAAAAATATTACAGCATATTCAGATGTATACAAAAACATATTAAAAGCAGAAAACCCGAGGTAATACTTCCCCTATATACCGGCCTGATTCGGTCACACTTGAAATACTAGCACCCCTTCTGTTCCCCTGCTACTATAGGTGGCAAAAACAGTGTAGCGAGAGTCCAACAGGGTTACAAAAAAAATAAATTCAGCTAAGAACAAGGATTACAGTGACAGGCTAGATCCTTAAACTTATACTCCACGAATACAGATCCTAACAGGTAATTTGATATATATCTCTACAAAGCCTTTCAAGCTGAATCACTACTTGTTACTATTTGCCTAGAAGAAACAATCAATTCAAAATAACACTAGGTCACAAACTGCAACCTAAAAACTACTACAAATAAGACAACTAGGTGGAATAATTTCTTTACATGAGAGCTCCAGTTGTATGGAACACACTACCTGGGAGTGTTTGCATAATTGAAACAGCTGGGCAGTTTAAATTAAACCTAGATCATTACATGGAAAACCATAAATTTCACTACCATCACTAAGCGGTGGTGGTGGGATAATATAGGCCTCAACCTTAGAACCAACAATAAATAAAAGTTTAATTGTGACCAGCAAATGATTAAGAGGAGAATAAAGTCTATACACATACAAAAATGGTTCCTAAACAAAATTGGAAACTCAAGGAACAGATTTGAAGAAAGTGGGTCTGAGTGATAGCAGTTACAACAGGGCTAGAAACCAGGAATACAGCCATCTAGGCAACAGCAGGATAATGAAGAACTTCCAAACAGGACTGGATATAGAACTGATACAGGATCTAGGCAGAACCAAAGAAATTAAATGTAAGGGAACATTTTCCAGGCCAGGAGCAAGAACAGGAAACTCCCAGGTCAGTCAGAGTGGAAGAACAGAGGAACTTAGATATACCATGAAAAAGGACATACAGCACGGCAAGGCCAGGCACAGGAGGGTCTAGGAGTTGGCAGAGGACAAGGAGATACTCCCCAAAGCAGAGATACCATCAGAATAATCCCAATATTTAATTTAAACTGAAGGAATCTTAATGAAACTGAGAGTTGGAGTACCCAACAAAGTCTCTCATTTGAGACCTTCCACAGCAGTAAATTTATTTGAAATGGAATGTGATTTGAAGTTATTCTTTAGATCTCAAGACTAAAAAGCACAGTTCAGTGGTCAATAACAGATGGATAATTATAAATAGAGATGAAAAGGTGCCTGAAGTAAAATCTATACATTCCACAAACTGGACTTCATCCTGATATAGAAACATGTGCAGAGATGGTGAGGAAAGAAATACATTATCTTTTAAGTCGAGACAGATAAACGACCGAGATATATAATTTGACGCAGAATAGAAAGGAGTGCATTGAACAATCATAAGAATGATGAAGATATCATAATAAAACTATCAGACAAGGGGGAGGCATTGTGATCTTGCATTATGGGCATTATAAACATAGAAACATAAACATAGAATTTGACAGCAGATAAGGACAGCTTGGTCTACCCAGTCTGCCCAGTTCCCTACCTGATGGATAAGCTGGCAGATTCTAGTTAATCAACAGTTTACGTCCCCTACCCCCAACTAGAATTGCCTTATACCTGTCCCATGCATTCTTGAATTCTCCACTGTTCCTGACTCACAACCTCCTCACGAAGGCTATTCCAGCCACCACAACTCTCTGTGAAAAAAATACTCACTAAACATTACCTCGAGCAGTCCCCTTATATCTTCAAATTGACCCCCTTGTTCTTGCATCTCTTCTTCACCAAAGATACTACCCTCTTGTACCTTGTTAATTCCCTTGAGATATTTGAAAGTTTCTATCATGTCCCCCCTCTCCCTCCTTTCCTCAAGGGTATACATATTAAGCTGCTTTAGTCTCTCTTCGTATGTCTTCTGGTGCAGACCTTGTACCATTTTGATTGCCCTTCTCTGAACAGCCTCCACTCTGTCTATGTCTTTGCAGCGATGGGGTCTCCAGGAACCGCAGTACTCAGATGAGGTCTCACTAACTGTCTGTAGAGAGAGGATAACAACTTCCTGTTTTCTACTGTTGATGCCTCCTCCTATGCATCCCAGTATCCCCCCAGCCCTCCTTACTGCCTTCTGACATTGCTTGCCCACTTTATGCCATCTGATGTAATTCCTCCTAGGTCTCTTTCGATTTTTGTTGTTGTTACTAACTCACTTCGTATTGTGCTCTTCCCTGGGTTTTGTTTCAGATGCATACCTTGCACTTCTTTGCAATGAATCTGAGTTGTCACATGTTGGCCATTCCTCCAACCTTGCCAAGTCCATTTTATTCTTTCCACCCACCTTGTGTATCAACCCTGTTGCAGATCTTTGTGTCATCTACAAAAGTCTATACCTTTCCTTCAGGTGCTCTCCAATGTCACTTATAAAGATATTAAGGACGGCTCCCAGAACTCGAACCCTAAATTTACCCTGCTAGTTACCTCCTTTCTTCACTGTGGACTCCGTTTACTATTATCCTTTGCGACCTGTTGTCCTGCCAGTTTTTCCAGGCTACCATGGGACCCACTCCAAGGCTGGCTAACTGTATATTAATCTTTTTGTGTGAGACTGTGTTGAATGCCTTGCTAAAATCTGGGTAGGCCATATCCACAGTCCCTCCTGGTCTACTACTTTGGTCACCCAGTCAAAGAAATCTATCAGGTTCATCTGACATGACCTTCCTGCTGTGAAACCATCTGCCTTGGGTCCTGTGCCCCACTGGCCTCTAGATACTCAACAATTATTTCCTTCAGAAGTGATTCCATCATTTCCCTACCACTAAGTCAAACTAACTGGTCTGTAGTTTCCTGCCTCTGCCCCTGCTCCACTTTTTGTGAAGTGGAATCATTGGCCTCCTCAGTCCTCAGGTACCTCCACTCCTCCATGATTTGTTAAAGATAGTAGTCCAGTGGTGTTACTAGTCTACCCTTAGTTCTTTTAAGTATTCTTGGGTGAATTCCAATCAGGCCCCATTGCTTTGTCACCCTCAGTTTCAAGTTCTTTCAAACCCCTTCCTTCTGTGAATGGACTAGTATCAACCTCCCATTCAGAGTTTTTCCACTTGTTCGGTTAGGTACCACCTCCTCATCAGTGTGACTACTGAGCAGAAATATTCATTCCATGTCCTGCTTTCACTGTCACCCTCTTACATTCTCTCCCCTTTATTAAATCTCTGTATCCCTCCCTTGGTCTTTCTTCACTCCCTAATGTACCTATAAAGGTTTTATCCTTCTTAACAGAGTTGGCTAT
Source organism: Neoceratodus forsteri (assembly GCA_016271365.2). Taxonomy (NCBI): domain Eukaryota; kingdom Metazoa; phylum Chordata; order Ceratodontiformes; family Ceratodontidae; genus Neoceratodus; species Neoceratodus forsteri. The sequence continues at coordinate 9,868,905 of CM028129.1, forward strand.
CTTTTCCTCAGTTTGTGCCTTTGCTATTCAGACTGCCTTCCTGCCTCCTTCTGCTTTAACTGATAAAGTTCTCTGTCCTGCTCCTTTTGTGTTTCCTTATATTTCCTGAATACTATCCTTGTCTCCTTAACCATCCTACCACCTCTTTTGAGAGCCATAGTGTTTTTCCTTCATTTGTTTTATTGATTTGCTTCACACAAAGGCTTGTTGCCTCTCACGATGAGTGTTTTGATTATTCTCCATTTTCCTCCACCCTCCTTCTTGCCCACTTGCTAGTAACTTTTCTGAGGCACGCTCTCATTTTCCCAAAAGTCAGCCTTCCTAAAGATCCAACACTCTTGTTTTGTATGGCTGACTCTATGGCAGTAATTGTGAACCACACTGTTTGGTGATCACTTGTTCCCAGATAGCTACCCACTTCTAAATCTAAGATCCTTTCTCCTTCCCCATTAGGAAAGTACCAGGTCTAAGACTGCTCCTTCTGGTGGGTTCCAACACTAGCTGTCTGAGGCATACCACCCCATAGGACATCAGAATAACCCTGCTCTTGGATGCTGCCTGCAGCAAAGGTACTCAGTTAACATCTAGCATATTCAGGTCCCCAGCAATAATATCTCCCATTTTTCTGCTATTTAAGGATGCCTTCTATCATTCCTTGTCCATTTCCTCCACCTGAGATGAGGAATCTGTACACAACCCCATGCAGATTAATGCCATTTTCTGTTTCAGGGTGACCCACAAGACTCATAAACTTCCTGTTTACTCTTTAGTTCTGTGCTTTTATCCCTTCATATATGAGAGCTACTCCTCCTCCTCTTTAACCACCCTGTCCCTCCTATAGATTGTGTATCTTGGTATGTTGACATCCCAGTCATAAGTTCTCTGTGTACCATGTTTCAGTGACTGCCACAATATCCAGGCATCCTCTTCCATCAAGGCCACTAGTTCAGAGCTTGTTGCACAAACTGTGGGCATTGGTACTCATCACCTTCCATTTGATTGTTATGGCCTTACCCCTTTAGCCCCATCCCTGTCCTTAATGCCTTTTCTACATTTATCCCTGTCCTGCTCCTACTGACTTCTCTGCCTTGGTGTTTACCACTCTAACTACTGCATTTTGTGGGGAGGCTGGGATTTCATACTCCTTTCAGTGCCTCCCCTTGGCTAGTTTAAATGCTTACAAAAGTAACATTAAACCTGTCACCTAGGATTCTGGATCCCCGGACAGATGCAGACCATTGCACCAGTATAAGCCTGCATCCCTCAGGTGGCCCAGTCCCCAATGAAGCCAAAACCCTGAGCTTCACACCAGTTTTCAACCATTCAGTGAGATCCATAGTGCAGAATACCCTAGCATCATCCTTGCCTTAGACAGGCAGCACCTCCGAGAAGGTTACCATATGCTACTTGTCTAAAGCCCCTCCCCAACTCCACAAACTCCTCTTGCACTGCTCTGATCCCATTCACAGCCAGGTCATTTGTCACTAGGTGGACAATGACATCCAGCTCCTCCCTCATGCAGCTGCTCACGCTATCGAGGATTCACTTCTTGTACCTCCAGCCATAGCACCAGGCAGGCACCTTACCTCCCTCTCCCTTCCTCCCCACTTCCACCCTCTAATGACTGAGTCCCCACCAGAGTTGTTTCTCCCCCTGTGGGGTCTCATGCCACCCTCCTGTGGGTCTCCTTTGTGGAGGTTAGCATCCTCCTGGTCTCCACTGCAGATGCCTCCATAGAGAACCACTCTTTGCCAGAACAGATATATGAATCATGGAGAGGTACAATTTGGGGATGCCTCTGTTCCACCACCCTCTCCCTCCCTGAGCCACCTTGGTCAACCACTCCTCTTTCTTGGCAGCCTCTGAGAGTAGCAGTGGTGGCCCTGGTAGTCCTGAGTGGGGGAAGAGGTTTCCACAGATCCTAGCCAAGTCAGCCTGGAGAAAGGCCTCCTCCCTCAGACCAGAGAAATGCCTGCAAACAGGAACATCGCAACCACCAGAATGTCTCCAGGAACACTGCTGCTCCACAGCCATTGCACTGCACCACTACCATCTGGACTTATTTTGTGAACCCTCTCCTGTTGCCTTTGTATGCTTACTGTCTCCTCCTCTATGTATTTTACACTTACATTTCCCTACTGCCTATAATGCCCCCACAACTCTCAACCTTCCTGTTCTGGGACAGGAACTTCCTGTAGTCTTCAGTAGTCTCCTTCTTCTGTACTTGGATTCAGACACCCAGCAGCTGGGGGGATAAAAAGGATATACTCTCTATTAGGTTCCTTCAAGGTTGCTGGAAACAATGTGTCTCAGTGATCCTTCCTTCCTACTGTCAAACAAGAAGTTCCCGTTGTCAGTCAAATTCAGTGGCTATAAAACTAGAACTGACTTTTGGTGGGATAGTGGAGGGGTGGGAAGGAGGGCAATTAGTAAAAAATCTGTAGTGCTAGACTGCTGATTCTTGTTCTCGAACCAAGGTTCTTCTCTGTTCGACTACTTGATAATGAAGAGAACTACACTAAGTTGGATAATGATCCAATAGAGAAAATGAATAGGAAATTGAATGAACTAGCAGAAGAACTGATATCATCGGGCCTCCTGAAAGGTTGGGAAGGAGATCTGATCATTCAGAAGTATCCCAGAACAGCTGTTTTTCCACATTGCCTAAAATACATAAGAACCAAGCGGACCACCAGGGTGCCCGATAAAAAAGTATCTCAAGTATATTTGGACACATTTGAATTATGTTAACAATCATACGAGCTTCTGGTGGAAAAGTTCCAACTTATGTTAGGGATACATCACATTTCATCAACATTCTTAAGGAGAATCTTACCCGGAAGAAAGAGGAATCTATAATTTTGGTGACACTTGATGTGGCAGATTATACATCTCAATACCTGATCAGAAGGAATAATCACAATGGGAAACCTTTGCACCTTGAGGAACCAGGCGCTTTTAGAACAGGAACATTACAAGTGCTGGCCAAATGTATTTTAACAAACAGTTACTTTGGGTTTGAAAAGACTTTCTTTGAACAGACCTGAGGTAGAGGCATAGGATCCACATGGCTCCGATTGTACTAATGATACCTGTCTGAATCTGAGAACTCCCCACATCTTGAATAAACAATAACAATCCCTTCTAAATAGATCAGATTGTTAAGAGATACATAGATGATTTGTTTATGCTGTGGCTGGGTTAAAATGAGGGACCTTATTGTTTTAAGCAATATTTTGACATGTGTGTTCACAGCATAAAATTTACAGTGGATTGGAATAAAGGAATCGACACCCTATTTGAGTGTTAGAGTCACATTGAGAAATGGCTAGAGACTCACACTGTACAGGAAGGAATGGCATGTAATACTGTTCTTCATGGCTCAGAGAACTACACTGTACAGGGAAGGAAGCGGCATGTGAACTGTTCTTCATAACACGCCGAAACTACACTGTATAAGGAGAACAGCAGCATATGATACACACTTCTTCATAGGCGCAAAGACTACACTGTACAGGGAAGGAACAGCAAGTAATGCTGTTCTTCACGCCAAGACTACACTGTACTGGGAAGGAACAGCAAGTAATGCTGTTCTTCATGGCACAGAGACTACACTGTAGAGGGAAGGAACAGCATGTAATACTGTTCTTCATGGCACAGAGACTACTCTGTACAGGGAAGAAACAGCATGTAATACTGTTCTTCCTTAGCACAGAGAGACACTGTATAAGGAAGAACAGCATGTAATATTGTTCTTCATGGTACAGAGACTACACTGTACAGAGAAGGCACGGCATGTAATACTGTTCATCATGGCACGGAGACTACACTGTACAGGGAAGGCACAGCATGTAATACTGTTCTTCATAGGACGGAGACTACACTGAACAGGGAAGGCACGGCATCTAATACTGTTCTTCATGGCAAGGAGACTACACTGTACAGGGAAGGCACGGCAAGTAAAACAGTTCTTCGCAGCACGGAGACTACACCATACAGGAAGGAGGCGGCATGTACTGTTCTTGTGGAGACTACACCGTACAGGAAAGAACGCATGTAATACTGTTCCCGGCGCTAGCGGAGACTTTACCATACAGGGAAGGAACGGCATGTAATGCTGTTCTACGCGGCGCGGAGACTCCACCGTACAGAGAAGGAAAAGCATGTAATACTGTTCTTCGCGGCACGGAGACTACACCGTACAGGGAAGGAACGGCATGTAATACTGTTCTTCATGGCACGGAGACTACACCGTACAGGGAAGGAACGGCATGTAATACAGTTCTTCATGGCACGGAGACTACACTGTACAGGGAAGGAACGGCATGTAATACAGTTCTTCCTAGCACGAGAGACTACACTGTACAGGAAGGAGCGGCATGTAATACTGTTCTTGGCAGGAGCGGAGACTTTTACCATACAGGAAAGAGCGGCATGTAATGCTGTTCTCATGGCCATAGAGAACTCCACGTTACAGAGAAGAAAAGCATGATAACTGTTCTTCATGGCATGGAGAGTACACTGTACAGGAAGGAGCGGCATGTGGTACTGTTCTTCATGTACGGAACTACACTGTACAGGAGCGAGCGGCATGTAATACTATTCTTCATAGCACGGAAACTACACTGTATAGGAAGGAACAGGATGTAATACTGTTCTTCACCCGTAGAGACTACACGTACAGGGAAGGAATAGCATGTAATACTGTTCTTCACGGTAGCAGAACTACACATTACAGGGAAGGCGGCATGTAATACTGTTCTTCACGACACAGAGACTACAGTAAGGGAAGGACGGCATGTAATACTGTTCTTCACACGCAGGAGACTACACTAGATACAGGAAAGGAGCGGCATGTAATACTGTTCTTCCACGACACGGAGACTACACTGTAAAGAAGGAACAGCAAGTAATACTGTTCTTCATGGCACGGAGACTACACTGTACAGGGAAGGAACAGCAAGTAATACTGTTCTTCATGGCACAGAGACTACACTGGACAGGGAAGGAACAGCAAGTAATACAGTTCTTCATGGCACGGAGACTACACTGTACAGGGAAGGAACAGCAAGTAATACTGTTCTTCATGGCTTTCAGACTACACTGCATGGAGAAGGAACAGCAAGTAATACTGTTCTTCACGGCACACAGACTACACTGTATAGGGAAGGAACAGCATGTAATACTGTTCTTCACGGCACAGAGACTGCATTGTACAGGGAAGGAACAGCAAGTAATACTGTTCTTCATGTCACGAAGACTACACTGTACAGGGAAGGAAAAGCATGTAATACTGTTCGTCATGTACGGAGACAACACTGAACAGGGAAGGGACGGCATGTAATACTGTTCTTCATGGCACGGAGACTACACTGTTCAGGGAAGGAAAGGCATGTAATACTGTTCTTCATGGCAGGGAGACGTCACTAAATAGGGAAGGAACAGCATGTAATACAGTTCTTCATGGCACGGAGACTAAACTGTACAGGGAAAGAATGGCATGTAATACTGTTCTTCATGGCATAGAGACTACACTGTACAGGGAAGGAACAGCAAGTAATACTGTTCTTCATGGCCAAGAGACTACACTGTAGAGGGAAGGAATAGCACGTAATACTGTTCTTCATGGCACAGAGACTGTATAGGGAAGGAACAGAATGTAATACTTTTCTTCATGGCACAGAGACTACACTGTATGGGGAAGGAACAGCATGTAATACTATTCATCATGGCACGGAGACTACACTGTACTGGGAAGGAACAGCATGTAATACTGTTCTTCATGGCATGGAGACTACACAGTACAGGGAAGGAACGGCATGTAATACTGTTCTTCATGGCACAAAGACTACACTGTATAGGGAAGGAACGCCATGTAATACTGTTCTTCATGGCACGGAGACAACGCTGTACAGGGAAGGAACAGCAAGTAATACTGTTCTTCACAGCACAGAGACTACACTGTACAAGGAAGGAACAGCACGTAATACTGTTCTTCCATGGCACGGAGAGTACACTGCACGGGGAAAGACAGCACGTGTACTGTTCTTCACGGCTGAGACTACACTGTACAAGGAAGGAACATACGTAATACTGTTCTTCACGACGCGGAACTCACACCAGTACAGAAGGAACAGCATGTAATACTGTTCTTCAGGCACGGAGACTACACTGTACAGTGAAGGAACAACATAATACTATTCTTCACAGCATGGAGACTACACTGTACAGGGAAGGAACAGCCACGTAATACTGTTCTTCACTGCACAGAACTACACTGTAAGGGAAGGACAGCACGTAATAGTGTTCTTCACGGACATGGAGACTACACTGTGCAGGAAGGAACAGCAAGTAATACTGTTCTTCACGGCGCAGAGACTACACTGTACAGGGAAAGAACAGCAAGTAATGCTGTTCTTCACGGCACAGAGACTACACTGTACAGAGTAGGAACAGCATGTAATACTGTTCTTCACGGCACAGAGACTACACTGTAAAGGGAAGGAAGGGCATGTAATACTGTTCTTCATGGCATGGAGACTACACCGTACAGGGAAGGAACGGCATGAAACACTGTTCTTCATGGCACGGAGACAACACCGTATAGGGAAGGAACAGCATGAAATTCTGTTCTTCATGGCGCGGAGACTACACTGTACAGGGAAGGAACAGCAAGTAATGCTGTTCTTCACGGTGCTGAGACTACACTGTACTGGGAAGGAACAGCAAGTAATGCTGTTCTTGATGGCACAGAGACTACACTGTACAGGGAAGGAACAGCATGTAATACTGTTCTTCATGGCACAGAGACTACACTGTAAAGGGAAGGAACGGCATGTAATACTGTTCTTCATGGCACGGAGACTACACTGTACAGGGAAGGAACAGCATGTAATACTGTTCTTCATGGCACAGAGACTGTATAGGGAAGGAACGGCATGTAATACTGTTCTTCATGGCACAGAGACTACACTGTACAGGGAAGGAACAGCACGTAATACTGTTCTTCATGGCACAGACACTACACTGTACAGGGAAGGAACAGCATGTAATACTGTTCTACAAGGCACAGAGACCACACTGTATAGGGAAGGAACAGCAAGTAATACTGTTCTTCATGTCACAGAGACTACACTGTACAGGGAAGAAACGGCATGTAATACTGTTCTTCATCGTACAGAGACTACAATGTACAGGGAAGGAGCAGAATGTAATACTGTTCATCATGGCACAGAGACTGTATAGGGAAGGAACTGCATGTAATAGTTTTCTTCATGGCACAGAGACTACACATGGAGGAAGGAACAGCATACAATACTATTCTTCATGGAGAGAGGAGCAGCAAGTAATGCTGTTTTTCACGGCACAGAGACTACACTGTACAGGAAGGAACAGCATGTAATACCTTTCATCACGGCACAGAGACTACACTGTACAGGAAGGAACAGCATGTAATGCTATTCATCATAGCACAGGGCTACACTGTACAGGAAGGAACGGCATATAATACTGTACATCATAGCACAGAAGACTACACAGTATGGATTGAAAAGCATGTAATACTATTCTTCACGGCACAGAGACTACACCATACAGGAAGGAACATACTGTAAAACTGTTCTTCACGGCACAGAACTACTGTACTATGAAGGGCGGGCACGTAATACTATTCTTCATGGCACAGAACTACAATGTATAGGAAGGAAGCGGCCGCATAATACTGATCTACATGGCACAGAACTGCACTGTACAGGAAAGGAACAGCATGTAATACTGTTCTTCAGGGCACAGGGACAACACTGTACTGGGAAGGAACAGCATGTAATACTGTTTTTCAAGGCACAGAGACTACACTGTATAGGGATGGAGCAGCATGTAATACTGTTCTTTATGTCACTGAGACTACACTGTAGAGGGAAGGAACGGCATGTAATACTGTTCTTCATGGCATATAGACTACAATGTATAGGGAAGGAACAGCAAGTAATACTGTTCTTCATGGCACAGAGACTGTATAGGGAAGGAACAGCATGTAATACTGTTCTGCATGGCACAGAGACTACACTGTATAGGGAACGAACAGCATGTAATACTGTTCTTCATGGCACAGAGACTACACTGTACAGGGAAGGAACAGCATGTAATACTGTTCTTCATGGCAGATAGACTACACTGTAAAGGGAAGGGACAGCAAGTAATACTATTCATCTTGGCACAGAGACTACACTGTACAAGGAAGGAACGGCATGTAATACTGAACATAATGGCACAGAGACTGCACTGTATAGGGAAGGAACAGCCCGTAATACTGATCTTCATGGCACAGAGACTACACTGTACAGGGAAGGAACGGCATGTAATAAAATTTTTCATGGCACAGAGACTACACTGTACAGGGAAGGAATAGCATGTAATACTATTCTTCATGGCACAGAGACTACACTGTACAGGGTTGGAACGGCATGTAATACGTTTCTTAACGGCACAGAGATTACACTGTACAGGGAAGGAACAGCTCGTAATACTGTTCTTCACGGCTCAGAGACTACACTGTACAGGGAAGAAACAGCATGTAATACTGTTCATCACGGCACAGAGACTACACCGTACAGGGAATGAACAGCATGTAATGCTGTTCTACTCGGCACAGAGACTACACTGTACAGGGAAGGAACAGCATGTAATACTGTTCTTCACGGCACAGAGACTACACTGTACAGGGAAGGAACAGCAAGTAATGCTGTTCTTCACGGCACAGAGACTACACTGTACTGGGAAGGAACAGCAAGTAATACTGTTCATCACGGCACAGAGACTACACTGTACAGGGAAGGAACAGCATGTAATACTGTTCTTCATGGCACAGAACTACACTGTACAGGGAAGGAGCAGCAAGTAATGCTGTTCTTCACGGCACAGAGACTACACTGTACAGGGAAGGAACAGCATGTAATACTGTTCATCACGGCACAGAGACTACACTGTACAGGGAAGGAACAGCATGTAATGCTGTTCATCATGGCACAGAGACTACACTGTACATGGAAGGAACGGCATGTAATACTGTACATCATGGCACAGAGACTACACAGTATATGGATTGAAAAGCATGTAATACTATTCTTCACGGCACAGAGACTACACCATACAGGGAAGGAACAGCACGTAAAACTGTTCTTCACGGCACAGAGACTACACTGTACAGGGAAGGAACGGCACGTAATACTGTTCTTCATGGCACAGAGACTACAATGTATAGGGAAGGAACGGCACGTAATACTGATCTACATGGCACAGAGACTGCACTGTACAGGAAAGGAACAGCATGTAATACTGTTCTTCATGGCATATAGACTACAATGTATAGGGAAGGAACAGCAAGTAATACTGTTCTTCATGGCACAGAGACTGTATAGGGAAGGAACAGCATGTAATACTGTTCTGCATGGCACAGAGACTACACCATACAGGGAAGGAACAGCACGTAAAACTGTTCTTCAGGGCACAGGGACAACACTGTACTGGGAAGGAACAGCATGTAATACTGTTTTTCAAGGCACAGAGACTACACTGTATAGGGATGGAGCAGCATGTAATACTGTTCTTCATGTCACTGAGACTACACTGTAGAGGGAAGGAACGGCATGTAATACTGTTCTTCATGGCATATAGACTACAATGTATAGGGAAGGAACAGCAAGTAATACTGTTCTTCATGGCACAGAGACTGTATAGGGAAGGAACAGCATGTAATACTGTTCTGCATGGCACAGAGACTACACTGTATAGGGAAGGAACAACATGTAATACTGTTCTTCATGGCTCAGATACTACACTGTATAGGGAAGGAACAGCATGTAATACTGTTCTTCATGGCACGGAGACTACACTGTACAGGGAAGGAATAGCATGTAATACTGTTCTTCATGACACAGAGACTACACTGTTCAGGGAAGGAACAGCAAGTAATACTGTTCTTCATGGCACAGAGACTACACTGTATAGGGAAGGAATAGCATGTAATACTATTCATCACAGCACAGAGACTACACCGTACAGGGTAGGAACGGCATGTAATACTTTTCTTCACGGCACAGAGACTGTACAGTACAGATAAGGAACAGCAAGTAATACTGTTCTTCATGGCATAGAGACTGTATAGGGAAAGAATGTCATGTAATACTGTTCTTCATGGCACAGAGACTACACTGTACAGGGAAGGAAAAGCACGTAATACTGTTCTTCACAGCACAGAGACTACACTGTACAGAGAAGGAACAGCATGTAACACTGTTCTTCACTGCACAGAGACTACACTATATAGGGAAGGAACAGCATGTAATACTGTTCTTCACATGGCACTGAGACTATTCTGTACAGGGAAGGAACAGCATGTAATACTATTCTTCATGGCTCGGAGACTACACTGTATAGGGAAGGAACAGCATGTCATACTGTTCTTCATGGCACGGAGACTACACAATATGGGCAAGGAACAGCAAGTAATACTGGTCTTCATGGCACAGAGACTACACTGTACAAGGAAGGAACAGCAAGTAATACTGTTCTTCATGGCACAGAGACTGAATAGGGAAAGAGAGGCATGTAATACTGTTCTTCATAGCACGGAGACTACAATGTACAGGGAAGGAACAGCATGTAATACTGTTCTTCATGGCACAGAGACTGTATAGGGAAGGATCAGCAAGTAATACTGTTCTTCATGGCACAGAGACTACACTGTATAGGGAACGAACAGCATGTAATACTGTTCTTCATGACACGGAGACTACACTGTATGGGGAAGGAGCAGCAGGAAATACTGTTCTACATGGCACAGAGACTACACTGTACAAGGAAGGAACAGCAAGTAATACTGTTCTTCATGGCACAGAGACTGTATAGGGAAAGAACGGCATGTAATACTGTTCTTCATGGCATGGTGACTGCAATGCACAGGGAAGGAATAGCATGTAATACTGTTCTTCATGGCACAGAGACTGTATAGGGAAGGAACAGCATGTAATACTGTTCTTCATGGCATAGAGACTACTCTGCATAGGGAAGGAACAGCAAGTAATACTATTCATCATGCCACAGAGACTACACTGTACAGGGAAGGAACGGCATGTAATACTGTACATCATGGCACAGAGACTAAACTGAATAGGGAAGCAACAGCACGTAATACTGATCTTCATGGCACAGAGACTACATTGTTCAGGGAAGGAACAGCATGTAATACTGTTCTTCATGGCACAGAGTCTACACAGTACAGGGAAGGAACAGCAAGTAATACTGTTCTTCATGGCACAGAGACTACACTGTACAGGGAAGGAACAGCATGTAATACTGTTCTTCATGGCACAGAGACTACACTGTACAGGGAAGGAACAGCAAGTAATACTGTTCTTCCTGGCACAGAGACTACACTGTAAGGGGAAGGAACATCATGCATTACTGTTCTTCATGGCACAGAGACTACACTGTACAGGGAAGGAACAGCAAGTAATACTATTCATCATGCCACAGAGACTACACTGTACAGGGAAGGAACGGCATGTAATACTGTACATCATGGCACAGAGACTAAACTGAATAGGGAACGAACAGCACGTAATACTGATCTTCATGGCACAGAGACTACATTGTTCAGGGAAGGAACAGCATGTAATACTGTTCTTCATGGCACAGAGTCTACACAGTACAGGGAAGGAACAGCAAGTAATACTGTTCTTCATGGCACGGAGACTACACTGTACAGGGAAGGAACAGTATGTAATACTATTCTTCATGGCACGGAGACTACACTGTATAGGGAAGGAACAGCATGTAATACTGTTCTTCATGGCACGGAGACTACACTGTATGGGAAGGAACAGCAAGTAATACTGTTCGTCATGGCACAGAGACTACACTGTACAAGGAAGGAACAGCAAGTAATACTGTTCTTCATGGCACAGAGACTGTATAGGGAAAGAACGGCATGTGATACTGTTCCACATGGCACGGAGACTGCAATGTATAGGGAAGGAACTGCATGTAATACTATTCTTCATGGCACAGAGACTGTATAGGGAAGGAACAGCTTGTAATACTGTTCTTCATGGCACAGAGACTACACTGTATAGGGAAGGAACTGCATGTAATACTGTTCTTCATGGCACAGAGACTACACTGTATAGGGAAGGAACAGCACGTAATACTGATCTTCATGGCCCAGAGACTACACTGTACAGGAAGGAACAGCATGTAATACTGTTCTTCAAGGCACAGGGAAAACACTGAACAGGGAAGGAACAGCAAGTAATACAATTCATCATGGCGCAGAGACTATTCTGTACAAGGAAGGAGCGGCATGTAATACTGTACATCATTGCAAAGAGACTACACAGTACAGGGAAGGAAAAGCAAGTAATACTGTTCTTCATGGCACGGAGACTACACTGTACAGGGAAGGAACAGCATGTAATAGTACTCTTCATGGCACGGAGACTACACTGTATAGGGAAGGAACAGCATGTAATACTGTTCTTCATGGCACGGAGACTACACTATATGGGGAAGGAACAGCACGTAATACTGTTCTTCATGGCACAGAGACTACACTGTACAAGGAAGGAACAGCAAGTAATACTGTTCTTCATGGCACAGAGACTGAATAGGGAAAGAACGGCATGTAATACTGTTCTTCATGGCAGGGAGACTACAATGTACATGGATGGAACAGCATGTAATACTGTTCTTCATGGCACAGAGACTGTATAGGGAAGGAACAGCATGTAATACTGTTTTTCATGGCACAGAGACAACACTGTATAGGGAACGAACAGCATGTAATACTGTTCTTCAAGGCACAGAGACTACACTGTATAGGGAAGGAACAGCATGTAATACTGTTCTTCATGGCACGGAGACTACACTGTATGGGGAAGGAACAGCAAGAAATACTGTTCTTCATGGCACAGAGACTGTATAGGGAAAGAACGGCATGTAATACTGTTCTTCATGGCACGGAGACTGCAATGTACAGGTACATGTTCGGGGTGGGTCAGAAGTTGGTCAACTGGGTGGCAAACTGGTTGACTGGCAGAAAACAGAGAGTGGTGGTAAATGGTATACAGTCAGAAGAGATGCAAGTCACAAGTGGGGTACCTCAGGGATCAGTCCTGGGGCCAGTCCTATTCAACATCTTCATTAGTGACCTAGCAGATGGACTAGAGGGTAAGGCTTGTCTGTTTGCAGATGACACCAAGATCTGCAACAGAGTAGACGATCCAGATGGGGTGGGCAGAATGAGAAGAGATCTGGATAAACTAGCAGAATGGTCAGAAGAGTGGCAACTTGGATTTAATGCAAAAGAAGTGCAAAATCATGCACATAGGGAAGAGAAACCCTGAAGCCACTTTATAGGCTGGGAGGAGTTTAGCAGTCACAAAGGAAGAAAGAGACTTGGGCATCATCATCACTGATGACCTGAAATCATCCAAGCAGACCTCTAAAGCAGTAGGTAGGGCAGTAGGGTGTTAGGGTGTATTAGTAGGGGTATCACAAGTCATAAGAGGAGGTATAATCCTCTGTACAAGACATTGGTTAGGCCCATCTGAGTACTGCAGTATTGAGGCCACACCTTCACAAGGACATTAACCAAATTGAGGCAGTCCAGAGAAGGGCAACCAAATGGTGCAGGGACTGCATCAGAAGACATATGAGGACAGATTAACGGAGCTCAATATGTATACCCTTGAGCAAAGGAGGAGAGAGGTGATATGATCGAGACATTTAAACACCTTAAGGGCATAAACAAGGTGAAAGAGTCTAACATGTTTAAATATAAGAAAAATAGCAGGACAAGAGAACACAGCATGAGATTAGAGGAGGCCGATTATGGGGGAATGTGAGGAAATTCTTTTTCACAGAAAGGTGGTAGATGCATGGAATGGCTTACCACAAGAAGTAGTGGCTATGAATACAGTGCAGGGCTTCAAACAGGCATGGGATAGGCATAAGGGAGCAATACAAATGACTATGAATAGATAGGTCACTGACATAGCAAAGGCCGATGGCACATTTATAAGGTAGAAAAAGAAATGGGCAGACTGGATGGGCCTTGCAGTCCCTATCTGCCGTCAACTTCTATGTTTCTATGTTTCTATGGAAGGAACAGCATGTAATACTGTTCTTCATGGCACAGAGACTGTATAGGGAAGGAACAGCATGTAATACTGTTCTTCATGGCATAGTGACTACACTGAATAGGGAAGGAACAGCATGTAATACTTTTCTTCATGGCACAAAGACTACACTGTACAGGGAAGTAACAGCATGTAATACTGTTCTTGATGGCACAGAGACTACACTGTACAGGGCAGGAACAGCATGTAATACTGTTCTTCATGGCACAGAGACTACACTGTACAAGGAAGGAACGGCATGTAATACTGTACATCATGGCACAGAGACTACACAGTATAGGGAAGGAACAGCACGTATTACTGATCTTCATGGCACAGAGACTACACTGGTCATGGAAGGAACAGTGAGTAATACTATTCTTCATGGCACGGAGACTACACTGTATAGGGAAGGAACAGCATGTAATACTGTTCTTCATGGCACGGAGACTACACTGTATGGGGAAGGAACAGCAAGTAATACTGTTCTTCATGGCACAGAGACTACACTGTACAAGGAAGGAATAGCAAGTAATACTGTTCTTCATGGCACAGAAACTGGATAGGGAAGGAACAGCATGTAATACTGTTCTTCATGGCACATAGACTACACTACATAGGGAAGGAACAGCATGTAATACTGTTCTTCATGGCACAGAGACTACACTGTACGGGGAAGGAACAGCATGTAATGTTGTTCTTCATGGCATAGAGACTACACTGTACAGGGAAGGAACAGCATTTAATACTGTTCTTCATGGCACAGAGACTAATCTGTACAGGGAAAGAACAGCATGTAATACTGTTCTTCATGGCACTGAGACTACACTGTACAGGGAAGGAACAGCATGTAATACTGATCTTCATAGCAGAGACTACACTGTACAGGGAAGGAACAGCATGTAATACTGTTCTTCATGGCACAGAGACTACACTGTAAAGGGAAGGAACAGCATGTATTACTGTTCTTCATGGCACTGAGACTGTACTGTACAGGGAAGGAACAGCAAGTAATACTGTTCTTCAAGGCACAGAGACTGTATAGGGAAGGAACAGCATGTAATACTGTTCTTCATGGCACAGAGACTACACTGTATAGGGAAGGAACAGCATGTAATACTGTTCTTCATGGCACAGAGACTACACTGTACAGGGAAGGAACAGCATGTAATACTGTTCTTCATGGCACAGAGACTACACTGTATGGGGAAGAAACATCATGTAATACTGTTCTTCATGGCACAGAGACTGTATAGGGAAAGAACGGCATGTAATACTGTTCTTCATCGCATGGAGACTACAATGTACAGGGAAGGAACAGCATGTAATACAGTTCTTCATGGCACAGAGAGTACACTGTAAAGGGAAGGAACAGCATGTATTACTGTTCTTCATGGCACAGAGACTACACTGAACAGGGAAGGAACAGCAAGTAATACTATTCATCATGCCACAGAGACTACACTGTACAGGAAGGAACGGCATGTAATACTGTACGTCATGGCACAGAGACTACACAGTATAGAGAAGGAACAGCACATAATACTGATCTTCATGGCACTGAGACTACACTGTTCAGGGAAGGAACAGCATGTAATACTGTTCTACATGGCACAGAGACTACACAGTACAGGGAAGGAACAGCAAGTAATACTGTTCTTCTTGGCACAGAGACTACACTGTACAGGGAAGGAACAGCATGTAATACTATTCTTCATGGCACGGAGACTACACTGTATAGGGAAGGAACAGCATGTAATACGGTTCTTCATGGCACAGAAACTGTATATTGAAGGAACAGCTTGTAATACTTTTCTTCATGGCACAGAGACTACACTGTATAGGTAAGGAACAGCATGTAATACTGTGCTTCATGGCACAGAGACTACACTGTATAGGGAAGGAACAGCATGTAATACTGTTCTTCATGGCACAGAGACTACACTGTACGGGGAAGGAACAGCATGAAATACTGTTCTTCTTGGCACAGAGGCTACTCTGTACAGGGAAGGAACAGCATGTAATATTGTTCTTCATGGCACAGAGACTACACTGTACAGGGAAGGAACATCATGTAATACTGTTCTTCATGGCACAGAGACTACACTGTAAAGGGAAGGAACAGCAGGTATTACTGTTCTTCATGGCACAGAGACTACACTGTACAGGGAAGGAACGGCATGTAATACTGTTCTTCATGGCACGGAGACTACAATTTACTGGGAAGGAACAGCAAGTAATACTGTTCTTCAAGGCACAGAGACTGTATAGGGAAGGAACAGCATGTAATACTGTTCTTCATGGCACAGAGACTACACTGTTCAGGAATGGAACAGCATGTAATACTGTTCTTCATGGCAGAGAGACTACACTGAATAGGGAAGGAACAACTTGTAATACTGTTCTTCATGGCACAGAGACGACACTGTACAGGGAAGGAACGGCATGTAATACTGTTCTTCATGGCACAGAGACTACACTGTATAGGGAAGAAATAGCATGTAATACTATTCTTCATGGCACAGAGACTACCCTGTACAGGGTAGGAACGTCATGTAATAGTTTTCTTCACGGCACAGAGACTACACTGTACATGGAAGGAACAGAAAGTAATACTGTTCTTCATGGCACAGAGACTGTATAGGGAAAGAATGGCATGTAATACTGTTCTTCATGGCTCGGAGACTACAATGTACAGGGAAGGAACAGCATGTAATACTGTTCTTCATGGCACAGAGACTGTATAGGGAAGGAATAGCATGTAATACTGTTCTTCATGGCACAGAGTCTATACTGTACAGGGAAGGAACAGAATGTAATACTGTTCTTCATGGCACAGAGACTGCACTGTACAGGGAAGGTACAGCAAGTAATACTGTTCTTCATGGCACAGAGACTACACTGTACAGGGAAGGAACAGCATGTAATACTGTTCTTCATGGCACAGAGACTAATCTGTACAGGGAAAGAACAGCATGTAATACTGTTCTTCATGGCACTGAGACTACACTGTACAGGGAAGGAACAGCATGTAATACTGATCTTCATAGCAGAGAGACTACACTGTACAGGGAAGGAACAGCATGTAATACTGTTCTTCATGGCACAGAGACTACACTGTAAGGGAAGGAACAGCATGTATTACTGTTCTTCATGGCACTGAGACTGTACTGTACAGGGAAGGAACAGCAAGTAATACTGTTCTTCAAGGCACAGAGACTGTATAGGGAAGGAACAGCATGTAATACTTTTCTTCATGGCACAGAGACTACACTGTACTAGGGAAGGAACAGCATGTAAACTGTTCTTCATGGCACAGAGACTACACTGTACAGGGAAGGAACAGCAATGTAATACTGTTCTTCATGGCACAGAGACTACCGTATCAGGAAGAAACATCATGTAATACTGTTCTTCATGGCACAGAGACTGTATGGGAAAAACGGCGTAATACTATTCTTCATCGCCGCCGGACTACTACATGTACAGGGAAGGAACAGCATGTAATACAGTTCTTTATGGCACAGAGATTACACTGTAAAGGGAAGGAACAGCATGTATTACTGTTCTTCATGGCACAGAGACTACAGTGAACAGGGAAGGAACGGCAGTAATACTTCATCATGCCACAGAGACTACACTGTTCATGGGAAGGAAACTGGCATGTAATGCTATGACGTCGTGGCACGAGACTACACTTTTTGTGTATGGAGAAGGAACAGCACGTAATACTGATCTTCATGGCACAGAGACTACACTGTTCAGGGAAGGAACAGCATGTAATACTGTTCTACATGGCACAGAGACTACACAGTACAGGGAAGGAACAGCAAGTAATACTGTTCTTCTTGGCACAGAGACTACACTGTACAGGGAAGGAACAGCATGTAATACTATTCTTCATGGCACGGAGACTACACTGTATAGGGAAGGAACAGCATGTAATACGGTTCTTCATGGCACAGAAACTGTATATTGAAGGAACAGCTTGTAATACTTTTCTTCATGGCACAGAGACTACACTGTATTAGTGAAGGAACAGCATGTAATACTGTGCTTCATGGCACAGATTTACACTGTATGGGGAAGGAACAGCATGTGATGCTGTTCTTCATGGCACAAGAACTACACTGTGCGGGGAAGGAACAGCATGAAATACTGTTCTTCGCTGAAAGAGCTACTCTGTACAGGGAAGGAACAGCATGTAATGTTGTTCTTCATGGCACAGAGACTACACTGTACAGGAAGGAACATCATGTAATACTGTTTCTTCATAGTTCAGAACTACACTGTAAAGGGAAGGAACAGCAGATACTATTCTTCATAGCACAGAACTACACTGTACAGGGAAGGAGCAGGCATGTAATACTGTTCTTTCATGTACGCGAGACTACAATTTACTGGGAGGAACAGCAAGTAGTACTGTTCTTCAGAGGCACAGGGCGCTGTATAGGGAAGGAACAGCATGTAATACTGTTCTTCATGGCACAGAGACTTCACTGTTCAGGAATGGAACAGCATGTATACCTTCTTCATGGCAGAGAGACTACACTGAATAGGGAAGGAACAACATGTACTGTTCTTCATGGCACAGAGGCGACACTGTACAGGAAGGAGCGGTCATAGTGATACTGTTCTTCATGGCACAGAGACTACACTGTATAGGAAGGAATAGCATGTAATACTATTCTTCATGGCACAGAGACTACCCTGTACAGGGTAGGAACGGCATGTAATAGTTTTCTTCACGGCACAGAGACTACACTGTACATGGAAGGAACAGCAAGTAATACTGTTCTTCATGGCACAGAGACTGTATAGGGAAAGAATGGCATGTAATACTGTTCTTCATGGCTCGGAGACTACAATGTACAGGGAAGGAACAGCATGTAATACTGTTCTTCATGGCACAGAGACTGTATAGGGAATGAATAGCATGTAATACTGTTCTTCATGGCACAGAGACTACTCTGTATAGGAAGGAACAGGATGTAATACTGTTCTTCATGACAGAGCGGTACTGTGCAGGAAGGTAGCAGCAAGTAATACTGTTCATCATGGCACAGAGACTACACTGTATGGGATGAACAGCATGTAATACTGTTCTTCATGGCTGGAGACTACACTGTATGAGGGAGCGAACAGCATGAAATACCCTGTTCTTCATGGCTGAGACTACACTGTACAGGAAGGAACAGCATGTATTACTGTTCTTCATGGCAGAGAGACTACACTGTAAAGGGAAGGAACAGCAAGTAATACTATTCATCTTGACACAGAGACTACACTGTACAAGGAAGGAACGGCATGTAATACTGAACATAATGGCACAGAGATTGCACTGTATAGGGAAGGAACAGCCCGTAATACTGATCTTCATGGCACAGAGACTACACTGTACAGGGAAGGAACGGCATGTAATAAAATTTTTCATGGCACAGAGACTACACTGTACAGGGAAGGAATAGCATGTAATACTATTCTTCATGGCACAGAGACTACACTGTACACAGGTTGGGCAACATGTGCACTATTTAACAGCACAGAGATTACACTGTACAGGAAGGAACAGCGTAATACTGTTCTTCTTAACTGGGACCTGTATAGGAAGGAATAGCATGTAATACTGTTTCTTCCTGGCACAGAACTTCAATGTATGGGAAGAAACATCATGTAATACTGGTTCTTCATGGCACAGAGACTACACTGTACAGGAAGGAACAGCATTTAATACTGTTCTTCATGGCACAGAGACTACACACGTATGGGAAGAAACATCATGTAATACTGTTCTTCATGGTGGGGAACTGTATAGGGAAAGAACGGCGCATGTAATACTGTTCTTCATCATGCGAGAGACTACAATGTACAGGGAAGGAACAGCATGCTAATACAGTTCTTTATGGCACAGAGTACACTGTAAAGGGAAGGAACATCATATGTATTACTGTTCTTCATAGCACAGAGACTACAGTGAACATGGAAGGAACAGCAAGTAATACTATTCATCATGCCACAGAGACTACACTGTACAGGGGAAGGGCGGCATGTAATACTATGCGATCATGGCACAGAGTACACTGTATGAGAAGGAACAGCAGATATGCATGATCTTCATGGCACAGAGACTACACTGTTCAGGAAGGAACAGCATGTAATACTGTTCTACATGGCACAGAACTACACAGTACAGGAAGGAACAGCAAGTAATACTGCTTCTTAGCACAGAGACTACACTGTGTACAAGGAAGGAACAACATGTAATACTATTCTTCATGTACCGAGGAGACTACACTGTATAGGAAGGAACAGCATGTATCACAGTTCTTCATGGCACAGAAACTGTATGATGAAGAACAGCTTGTCATACTTTTTCTTCATGGCACAGAGACTACACTGTATAGGTGAGAACAGCATGTAATACTGTGCTTCATGGCACAGAGACTACACCCTGTATGGGGAAGGAACAGCATGTAATACTGTTCTTCATGGCTGGGAACACACTGTCTGAGGAAGAACAGCATGAAATACTGTTCTTCTTGGCACAGAGGCTACTCTGTACAGGAAGAAACAGCATGTAATATTGTTCTTCATGGCACAGAACTACACTGTATAGGAAGGAACATCATGTAATACTGTTCTTCATGGCACAGAGACTACACTGTAAAGGGAAGGAACAGCAGGTATTACTGTTCTTCATGGCACAGAGACTACACTGTACAGGGAAGGAGCAGGCATGTAATACTATTTCTTCATGTAGCGAGACTACAATTTACTGGGAAGGAAATGAGTAATACTGTTCTTCAAGGCACAGACTGTATAGGGAAGGAACAGCATGTAATACTGTTCTTTATGGCAGAAGACTACACTGTTCAGGAATGGAATAGCATCTAATACTGTTCTTCATGGCGGAGAGACTACACCTGAATAGGAAGGAACAACGTAATACTGTTCTTCATGGCACAGAGGCGACACTGTACAGGGAAGGCGGCGTGTAATACTATTCTTCATAGCACAGAGACTACACTGTATAGGGAAGGAATAGGCATGTAATACTATTCTTCATAGCTTTGAGACTACCCTGTACAGGAGTAGGAGCAGCATGTAATAGTTTTCTTCACGGCACAGAGACTACACTGTACATGGAAGGAACAGAAAGTGTACTGTTCTTCATGGCACAGAGACTGTATGGGGAAGAAATAGCATGTAATACTGTTCTTCATGGCACAGAATACTGCTAGCCACAGGGGAAGGAACAGAATGTGTCTTATTCTTCATGGCACAGGAGCTGCACTGTACAGGGAAGGTACAGCAAGTAATACTGTTCATCATGGCACAGAGACTACACTGTATAGGGAAGAACAGCATGTAATACTGTTCTTCACTTTAGAGACTCACACTGTATAGGGGAGCGAACAGCATGAAATACTGTTCTTCATGGCACAGAGACTACACTGTACAGGAAGGAACAGCATGTAATACTGTTCTTCATGGCAGAGAGACTACACTGTAAAGGGAAGGAACAGCAAGTAATACTATTCATCTTGACACAGAGACTACACTGTACAAGGAAGGAACGGCATGTAATACTGAACATAATGGCACAGAGTTGCACTGTATAGGGAAGGAACAGCCCGTAATACTGATCTTCATGGCACAGAGACTACACTGTACAGGGAAGGAACGGCATGTAATAAAATTTTTCATGGCACAAGACTACACACTGTGTACAGGAAGGAATAGCATGTATTACTAGCTCTTCATGCTGGAGACTACACTG
This sequence comes from Neoceratodus forsteri, assembly GCA_016271365.2. NCBI lineage: Eukaryota > Metazoa > Chordata > Ceratodontiformes > Ceratodontidae > Neoceratodus > Neoceratodus forsteri. Next base: position 9,890,859 of record CM028129.1, read on the forward strand.
CTGGGGTTGGAGCGGCTTGTAATGCCACTATTATCGGCACAGAGATTACACTGTACAGGGAAGGAACAGCATGTAATACTGTTCTTCATGGCACAGAGACTGTATAGGGAAGGAATAGCATGTAATACTGTTCTTCATGGCACAGAGACTACAATGTATAGGGAAGGAACGGCACGTGATACTGATCTACATGGCACAGAGACTGCACTGTACAGGAAAGGAACAGCATGTAATACTGTTCTTCAGGGCACAGGGACAACACTGTACTGGGAAGGAACAGCATGTAATACTGTTTTTCAAGGCACAGAGGCTACACTGTATAGGGATGGAACAGCATGTAATACTGTTCTTCATGTCACTGAGACTACACTGTAGAGGGAAGGAACCGCATGTAATACTGTTCTTCATGGCATATAGACTACAATGTATAGGGAAGGAACAGCAAGTAATACTGTTCTTCATGGCACAGAGACTGTATAGGGAAGGAACAGCAAGTAATACTGTTCTGCATGGCACAGAGACTACACTGTAAAGGAAAGGAATAACATGTAATACTGTTCTTCATGGCTCAGATACTACACTGTATAGGGAAGGAACAGCATGTAATACTGTTCTTCATGGCACGGAGACTACACTGTACAGGGAAGGAATAGCATGTAATACTGTTCTTCATGACACAGAGAATACACTGTTCAGGGAAGGAACAGCAAGTAATACTGTTCTTCATGGCACAGAGACTACACTGTATAGGGAAGGAATAGCATGTAATACTATTCATCACAGCTCAGAGACTACACTGTACAGGGTAGGAACGGCATGTAATACTTTTCTTCACGGCACAGAGACTGTACTGTACAGATAAGGAACAGCAAGTAATACTGTTCTTCATGGCATAGAGACTGTATAGGGAAAGAATGTCATGTAATACTGTTCTTCATGGCACAGAGACTACACTGTACAGGGAAGGAAAAGCACGTAATACTGTTCTTCACAGCACAGAGACTACACTGTACAGAGAAGGAACAGCATGTAACACTGTTCTTCACGGCACAGAGACTACACTATATAGGGAAGGAACAGCATGTAATACTGTTCTTCACGGCACTGAGACTACACTGTACAGGGAAGAAACAGCATGTAATACTGTCCTTCACGGCAGAGAGACTACACTGTTCAGGGAAGGAACAGCATGTTATTCTGTTCTTCCTGGCACAGAGACTACACAATACAGGGAAGGAAATGCAAGTAATACTGTTCTTCATGGCACAGAGACTACTCTGTACAGGGAAGGAACAGCATGTAATACTATTCTTCATGGCTCGGAGACTACACTGTATAGGGAAGGAACAGCATGTCATGCATTCTTCATGCTTGCAGGCTACACAATATGGGAAGGAACAGCAGCAATGTGCACTGGTCTTCATGGCTGAGAGACTACACTGTACAAGGAAGGAACAACCCAAGTAATACTGTTCTTCATGGCTCAGAGACTGAATAGGAAAAGAAGCGGCATGTAATAATTGTTCTTTATGTATGAGACTACAATGTACAGGAAGGAACAGCATGTAATACTGTTCTTCATGGCACAGAGACTATGTGGGAAGGATCAGAAAGTAATACTGTTCTTCATGGCATGTGAGACTACACTGTATAGGGAGCTAATGCATGTAATTCTATTCTTCGCTGGCTGCGGAGACTTCACTGTATGGGGAAAGGAACATGAGAGCTTTTTTGTTCTACATGGCACAGAACTACACACTGTACAAGGAAGGAACAGCAAGTACTGTTCTTCATGTCACAGAGACTGTGTAGGGAAAAGAACGGTATGTACTGTTGTTCTTCATGGTGACTGCAATGCATTGGTGGAAGGAACAGCATGTAATACTGTTCTTCATGGCACAGAGACTGTATATGGAAGGAACAGCATGTAATACTGTTCTTCATAGCTATAGAGACTACTCTGTATAGGTAAGGAACAGCAAGTAATACTATTCATCATGCACAGAGACTACACTGTACAGGAAGGAACAGCATGTAATACTGTACAATATGGCACAAGAGACTACATTGTTCAGGAAGACAACATATATACTGTTCTTCATGGCATGAGTCTATTAGTACAGGAAGGAACAAGCTAAGTAATACTGTTCTTCATGGCACAGAACTACACTGTACAGGAAAGGAACATGTAATACTGTTCTTCATGCTTTAGAACTACACTGTTACAGGAAAGACAGCAAGTATTATATTTCTTCCTGGCACAGAACTACACTGTGAGGGAAGGAACATCATGCATTACTACTGTTCTTCATGGCACAGAGACTACACTGTACAGGAAGGAACAGCAATGCCTATTCATCATGCCACAGAGACTACACTGTAGCAGGAAAGGAGCGGCATGTAATACTGTACATAATGGCACAGAGACCAAACTGAATAGGGAACCAGCACGAATACCGATCTCGCGGCACAGACTACATTGTTCAGGAAGGAACAGTGCCATATTCTTCATGGCACAAGTCCCTACACAGTACAGGAAGGAACGTAAAGCCATGCTGTTCTTCATGTACGGAGACTTCTGCCTGTACAGGAAGGAACAGTATGTAATACTATCCTGCATAGCACGGAACTACATAATATAGGAAGGAACAACATGTAATGTATTCTTCATGTATGAGACTTCTACTGTATGGGGAAGGAACTGCAAGTAATACTGTTCGTCATGCTGGGGAGACTACACTGTACAAGGAAAGACCTTAAGTAATACTGTTCTTCAGCACACAAGAGACTATATAGGAAAACGGCATGTTGCTGTTCCACATAGCCCTTGGGCTGCAATGTATAGGGAAGGAACTGCATGTAATACTATTCTTCATGCTTTGCGAGACATGTATAGGAAGGAACGAGCTTATAATACTATTCTTCATGGCACAGAGACTTCCACTGTATAGGGAAGGAACTGCATGTATATTGTTCTTCGGCACAGAGACTACACTGTATAGGAAGGAACAACATCACGTAATGCAGATCTTCATGGCCCAGAGACTACACTGTACAGGAAGGAACAGTGATATGTACTGTTCTTCACAAGCTGGGAAAACACTGGCACAGGAAGGAACAACAGTATACTATTCATCTTGGCGCAGAGACTATTCTGTACAAGGAAGGAACGCATATAATACTGTACATGTTACAAAGAGACTACACAGTACAGGGGAAGGAAAGTAATACTATTTCTTCATGGCACGGAACTACACTGTACAGGGAAGGAACAGCATGTAATGAGCTCTTCATGGCAGGAGACCACTGTAGGAAGAAGCAGCATATGTCTGTTCTTCGCTTAGCGCAGGAGACACTATGGGAAGGAACAGCACGTAATACTGGTCTTCCTTGGCACAGAACTACACACTGTACAAGGAAGGAACAGCATGTACTGTTCTTCATGGCACAGAGACTGAATAGGAAAGAAACGGCATGTAATACTGTTCTTCATGGCAGGAGACTTCAATGTACATGGATGGAACAGCATGTAATACTGTTCTTCATGGCACAAAGAACTGTATAGGGAAGGAACAGCATATGACCTACGTTTTCATGGCACAGAGACAACACTGTATAGAGGAGCGAACAGCAATACTGTTCTTCAAGGCACAGAACTACCTGTGCAGGGAAGGAACAGCATGTAATACTGTTCTTCATGGCACGGAGACTACACTGTATGGGGAAGGAACAGCAAGAAATACTGTTCTTCATGGCACAGAGACTGTATAGGGAAAGAACAGCATGTAATACTCTTCTTCATGGCACGGAGACTGCAATGTACAGGGAAGGAACAGCATGTAATACTGTTCTTCATGGCACAGAGACTGTATAGGGAAGGAACAGCATGTAATACTGTTCTTCATGGCATAGTGACTACAATGAATAGGGAAGGAACAGCATGTAATACTTTTCTTCATGGCACAAAGACTACACTGTACAGGGAAGTAACAGCATGTAATACTGTTCTTGATGGCACAGAGACTCACACTGTACAGGGCAGGACAGCATGTAATACTATTCTTCATGGCACAGAGACTACACTGTACAAGGGAAGGAACGGCATGTAATACTGTATGTAGCACTGGGGCTACACTGGCATAGGGAAGGAACAGTCACGAGATCATTGATTCTGGGCTGAGACTACACTGTTCATGGAAGGAACAGTGAGTAACACTGTTCTTCAAGGCACAGAACTACACTTAGTACAGGAGGAACAGCAAGTAATACTGTTCTTAAATGGCACAAGAGACTACACTGTACAGGGAAGGAACAGCATGTAATACTAGTATTCTTCATGTACGGAGACTACACTGTATAGGAAGGAACAGCATGTAATACTGTTCTTCATAGCGCGCAGGAGACTACACTGTGGGGAAGGAACGGCAAGTAATACTGTTCTTCATGGCACAGGAGACCACTGTGCTCTAGGAAGGAATAGCAAGTAATGTGATTCTTCATGGCACAGAAACTGGATAGGGAAAGAGCGGCATGTAATACTGTTCTTCATTACACGGAGACTACAATGTACAGGGAAGGAACTGCATGTAATACTGTTCTTCATGGCACAGAGACTGTATAGGGAAGGAACAGCATGTAATACTGTTCTTCATGGCACATAGACTACACTACATAGGGAAGGAACAGCATGTAATACTGTTCTTCATGGCTCAGAGACTACACTGTACAGGAAGACAGCATATAATGCTGTTCTTCTCTTATAGAACTACACTGTGCAGGAAGAGACAGCATGTATGCATTCACTTCATGCTGAGAGAGACTAATCTGTACAGGAAGGAACAGCATGTAATACTGTTCTTCTTGGCACTGGAGACTACACTGTACAGGAAGGAAACAGCATGTAATACTGATCTTCATGAGAGACTGCACTGTACAGGGGAAGGAACAGCATGTAATGCTATTCTTCATGGCACAGAACTACACTGTAATGGAAGGAACAGCATGTATTACTTTCTTCATGGCACTGAGACTGTACTAGTGTAGGAAGGAACAGCAAGTATACTGTTCTTCAAGGCACAGAGATAGGTATAGGGAAGGAACAGCATGTAATACTGTTCTTCATGGCACAAGAGACTACACTGTATAGGGAAAGACAGCATGTAATACTGTTCTTCATAGCACAGAACTACACTGTACAGGGAAGGAACAGCATGTAATACTGTTCTTCATGGCACAGAGACTACACTGTATGGAAGAAACATCATGTAATACTGTTCTTGCTGCAGAGACTGCATAGGGGAAGAACTGTATGTAATACTGTTCTCACTGACGGAGGTACAATGTACAGGAAGGAACAGCATGTAATACAGTTCTTCATGGCACAGAGTAGTACACTGTAAAGGAAGAAGGAACATGTATTACTGTTCTTCATGGCACAGAGACTACACTGGAACAGGGAAGAACAACAAGTAATACTATTCATCATGGGAAAGACTACACTGTACAGGGAAGGATCGGCATGTGTAAATACATGCGATCATGGCACAGAGACTACACTGTACTTAGAGAAGGAACAGCACGTAATACTGATCTTTGCGGCGCAAATTTTACACTGTTCAGGAAGGAACAGCATGTAATACTGTTCTACATGGCACAGAGACTACACAGTACAGGGAAGAACAGCAAATGTCTGTTCTTCTTGGCACAGAGACTACACACTACAGGGAAGGAACAGCATGTAATACTACTATTATTCTTCGTAACCTGAGACTACACACTGTATGAGGAGGAACAGCATGTAATCTGATTCTTCATGGCACCAAACTGTATAATGAAGGAACGACTTGTAATACTTTTCTTCATGGCACAAGACTTCACTGTATAGGTAAGGAACAGCATAATACTGTGCTTCATGCTTTAGAGGCCCACTACATAGGGAAGAATACAGTATGTATCTGTTCTGCACAGAGACTACTATCAGACAAGGAACAGCATGAAATACTGTTCTTCTGCTGAGCCACTGTCTAGGAAGGACACAGCATGTAATATTGTTCTTCATGGCACAGAGATATACACTGTACAGGGAAGGAACATCATGTAATACTTGTTCTTCATGGCACAGAGACTACACTGTAAGGAAGGAACAGCAGGTATTACTATTCTTAGGCTGAGACTACACTGTACAGGAAGGAGCAGCATGTATTTTATTCTTCATAGCCAACACGGAGACTACAATTTACTGGGAAGGAACAACCAAGTAATACTGTTCTTCACAGGCACAGAGACTGTATAGGAAGGAAACAAGCATGTAATACTGTTCTTCATGGCGCTAGAACTACTGTTCAGGGATGGAACAGCATGTAATACTGTTCTTCATGGAAGAGACACACTGAATGGGAAGGAACAACTTGTAATGTTCTTCATGGCACAGAGCGACACTGTACCAGGAAGAGCGGCATGTAATACTGTTCTTCATGGCACAGAGACTACACTGTATGGGAAGGAATAGCATGTAATACTATTCTTCATAGCTGCAGAGACTACCCTGTACACACAGGGGTAGGAGCGGCATGTAATGGTTTTCTTTTTGATGCATGCTAGAGCTTATATAACCTGGCACTACTTACACCTCTGTCTGAGAGAAAGTCCACACCTCTGGGGTTATAAAGTGGGAGTAACTAAAGAGCTGATTTAACCTGGCTTTTGTGACTTCTGCCTGAGAGAAAGGCCCGCCTCAGTGTCAAATAATTTGAGTAACCAAAGAGTCATCTAAGCTGGCACTAATTACATTCCCCTGTCTGAAAGAAAGCAACACACTCTGGGGCCAATAATTTAGAGTAACCAAAGAGCTGATCTAACCTGGTCCTTTATTTTACACCTCCTGTCTGAGAGAATGCCACAAACTCTAAATACAATCTGGGAGTAACCAAAGATCTGATATAATCTGTCTTACTTACACCCCCCCATCTGAAGAGAAAGACACTCCAAATAATAATTTGGAGTAATCTAGCTGATATAATCTTCCATACTTACAATTCTATCTGAGAGAAAGCAGCATACTTGGGACAGTAATTTGGGAGTAATCAAAGAGCTGATGTAACTCTGGAACTACTTTTCAATTTCTGTCTGAGAAAGCCCTGCACTCTGGGCCAATAATTTGGGGAGGCAATGAGTTGATATAACCTGGCCTAACTTCACCTCCTGTATGAGAGAAAGTCCCGCACCTGGGTACCAATTTGGGAGTAATCAAAGAACTGATCAAACCCGGCCCTACTTACTCATTCCTCCTGTCTGAGAAAGTCACGCAACTTCAAATAATAATTTGGGAGTAACCAAAGAGCTGAAATAATCTGGTCTCACTTTCACCCCCTCCTGTCTGAGAAGTCTCACTCTGGGGACAATAAATTTGGGAGTAACCAATCAGCTGATATAACATGGCTCTACTTTCACCTCCAGTCTGAGAGAAAGCCCACACCACGGGACCAATAATTTGGAGTAAACAAAGAGCCAATCTAACCTGGGCCTTACTATACCCTCCTCTGTCGTGAGAAAGCTCTTCTCTGGGGCCTATACTTTGGGAGTGAATCAAAGAGCTGATCTAACCTGTCAGTATTTCACCCCTCCTTTCTGAGAAAGTCTCCACTCTGGGGCAATAATTTGGGGGTAACCAAAGAGCTGATCTAACCTTGTGCTACTTATTCTCCTGTCTGAGAGAAGCCCGCACTCTGAAGGCCAAAATTTGGGAGTAACCAAATATTGATATAATCCCGGCACTTCAATTGCCTCTGACAGATAGCCCCACACACTGTACACAATGTGGGAGTGTATTCATATTGCGCTGATCTAACCTGGCTCTACTAACACTTCCTCAGAGAAAGTCTCACAACATGGGACAATAATTGGGAGTAAACAAAGTGCTGATGACCTGGCCTACTTACAATTCTCCTGTCTGAGTCAAAGCACCGCACTCTGGGGCTAAGAATTTGGGGAGAACTCAATAGGATATAACGTGGTCTTCACTTACACACCCTGTCTGAGAGAAAGTCCAACCTCTGGGGATAATAATTTGAGAGTAATCAAAGAGTCGATCTAACCTTTGTCCTATTTACACATCCCTGTATGAGAGAAAGTCCCACTCTGAGGGCAATAATTTGGGAGTAACGAAGAGTTGATCTAACCTGGCCCTTCTTAGCACCTCCTGTCTGAGAGAAACCCCACACTCTGGTTCCAATAATTAAGTAGTAACCAAAGAGCTGATCTAACCTGGCCCTACTTACACCTCCTGTCTGAGAAAGCCACAAACTCATGTGCCAAGAATTTGGGAGTAACCATACAGCTTATATAACCTGCCCTTCTTACACCCCTCTGTTTAAGAGAAAGCCCATGACTCAAAATAATAATTTGGGAGTAACCAAAGAGCTGATATAATCTGGCCCTACTTTCTCCTCCTGTCTGAGAGAAAGCCCTCACTCTGGGGCCAATAATTTGGGAGTAACCAAAGAGCTAAAATAAATGTCTTTACTTATTATTTCCTGTTCTGAGAGAAAGTCTCACACCTGGGGCTAATAATTTGAGAGAACTAAAGAGCTGATATAACCTGCCCTACTTACACCTCCTGTTCGAGAGAATGGCCCAACTCTGGGGCTAATAATTTGGGAGTAAATCCAAAGAGCTGCTGATATAATCCTGGTCTACTTTACACCTCTTTGTCTGAGACAAAGCCCGCACTCTTGGGCCCACTATTTGGAGTAACCAAAGAGTTTATCTAACCTGGCCATACTTACAACACCTTTCGAGACAAAGCTCCTTCGACCTGGCCCAATAATTTGGGAGTAACCAAAGAGCTGATCTAACCTGGCCCTTACTTTCACCCCGTCTGAGAGAAAGCCTCTGCACTTCGGGGATTCAATTTGGGAGTTACTAAAGAGCTGGATCTAACCTGGCCCTACTTACACCCCATGTCTTAGAGAAAGAACCTCACTGGGACCATTAATTTGGGAGTAAACTAAGAAATTGATCTAACCTGGCCATCTTACACCTCCTGTCTGGAAAAGCACTGCCATTTGAGGCCAAAAATTTGGGAGCAACTAAAGAGCTGATATAACTTATTCTACTTAAACCCCTCAGTCTGAGAGAAAACCACATTCTGGGCTGGTAATTGAGAGTAACCAAACAGCTGATCTAACCTGGTTTCACTTACACCCCTGTCTGAGAGAAAAGCCCCACACTTTGGGTCAATAATTTCCAAGAAACCAAGAGCCTATATAGCCTGGGCCTCACATAAACCCTCCTGTCTGAGCTAAAGCCCCACCTCAAATTAATAATTTGGGGAGACCAAGAACTGATCAACCTCGTCTTACTTACACCTCCTGTCTTAGAGAAAGCCCCACTCTGGGCCACAATAATTTGGAGTAAAAAAGAGAGAGTAAAGTCCAGCACTTGGGGAAAATAATTTGGGAGTAACCAAAGAGCTGATCTAACCTGGCCCTATTTACACCCCGCCTGGAGTGAAAGTCCCACACCTGAGGCTGGCCACTTGGGAGTAACCAAAGAGCTGATCTAACTCATGCCACGTGACACCCCCCCTGTCTGAGAGAAAGCCCCACACCTCTAAATAATAGTTTGGGAGTAACCAAAGAGCTGACCCAACTCGTCTCACTTACTCCTCCTGTCTGAAAGAAAGTCACAAACACTGGGGATAATAATTTGGAGTAACCAAAGAGCAGATATATCCTGCCCTACTTACACCTCCTGTCTGAGAGAAAGCCTCAGCATTTGAGGCAATAATTGGGAATAACCAAAGAGCTGGATATAACCTGCCCTACTTACACCCTCTGTCTGAGAGAAAGCTCAGACTCTGGTGCCAATAATTTGGGAGTAACCCAGAGTTGATATAACCTGTCCTACTTACACACCCTGTTCGAGAGAAAGCCCTCACTCTGGGGCAACACTTTGGGATTTACTAAAGAGCTGATCTAACTTGGGCCTATTTACATTACTTTGATGTCTGAGAGAAAGAACCGCATCACGTGACCATTAATTTGGGGAGTAACCCAAAGAGCTGATCTAACCTGGCCTACTTACACTTTCCTGTCTGAGAGAAAGCACTGCACTCTGGGCCAAAATTTGGGAGTAACTAAAGAGCTGATATAACCTGTCTCTACTTTCACCCCTCAGTCTGAGAGGCAAGTCCCATTCTGGGGCTAGTAATGTGAATAACCAAGAGCTGATCTAACCTGGCTCTACTTACACCCCTGTCTGAGAGAAAGCTCAACACTCTGGGGCCAATACTTTGGGAGTAAACTAAAGAGCTGATATAACTCTCCGTCTCATAAACCCTCCTGTCTGAGCTGCAGTCCCACTCTGGAGCTAATAATTTGGGAGTGACCAAGGAACTGATCTGGTCCCTTGCCCTACTTACACCTCCTGTCTGAGAGAAAGCCCTTGACTTGGGGCCAATAATTTGGGAATAACCAATGAGTTGAAATAACCTGACCCCGCTTCACCTCCTGTCTGAGAGAAAGCACCGCACTAAGGGGCCAATACTTTGGGAGTAATCAAAAGTGATTCATCCTGACCTACTTTTACACTTCCAGTCTGAGAGAAGGAAATGAACTTTGTTCCAATAATTTATGGTAACCAAAGAGCTGATATAACTCTATACTTACAGCCCCTGTCTGAGTGAAAGCCTCGCACTCTGGTGCCAATAATTTGGGAGTAAACAAAGAGCTGATATAATCTGGCCTTACACCTCCTGTCTGAGAGAAAGCCCCACACTCTGGGGCCATTAATTTGGGAGCAACCATAGAGCTGATGTAACTTGGCCCTACTTTCACCTCCTGTCAAAGAGAAAGCCTGCACTCTGGGGTTGATTAATTTGGAGTAACCAAACAGCTGATCTAACCTGCTCTACTTACACCCCTGTCTGAGAGAAAGCCTCGCACCTTGGATAATAATTTGGGAGTAAACAAAGAGCTGATATAATCTGGTCCACTTACACCTCCTGTTCAGTGAGAAAGCCCCAGACTCTGGGGCCAATAATTTGGGAGTAACAAAGAGCTATTATAGTTGGACCTGCTTTCACCTCCTGTCTGAGTGAAAGCCCAGCACTCTGGTGCCATTAATATGAGAGTAACCAAAGAGCTGATCTAACCTGGCTCTACTTACACCCCCTGTCTGAGAGAAAGCCCCGCACTCTGGGGCCAATAATTTGGGAGTAAACAAAGAGCTGATATAATCTGGCCCTACTTACACCTCCTGTCTGTGAGAAAGCCGCAGACTCTGGGGCTAATAATTTGGGAGTAATCAAAGAGCTATTATAAGCTGGACCTGCTTTCACCTCCTGTCTGAGTGAAAGCCCTGCACTCTGTTGCCAATAATATGAGAGTAACCAAAGAGCTGATCTAACCAGGCTCTACTTACACCCCCTGTCTGAGAGAAAGCCCCGCACTCTGGGACCAATGATTTGGGAGTAACCAAAGAGCTGATATAACCTGGCAGTACTTACACCCTCTGTCTGAGAGAAAGCCCCGCACTCGAGGGCCAATACTTTGGGAGTGACCAAAGAGCTGATCTAACCTGGCCCTACTTATGCCACCAGTCTGATAGAAAGCCCTGCACTCAGGGACAAAAATTTGGGAGTAACCAAAGAGCTGATATAACCTGGCACTACTTACAGCCGCTGTCTGAGAGAAAGCTCACACTCTGTGGCCAATAATGTGGGAGTAACCAAAGAGCTGATTTAACCTGGCTTTAGTTACACCCCTGTCTGTGAGAAAGCCCCACAATCTGGGGCCAATAATTTGGGAGTAACCAAAGAACTGATATTACCTGGCCCTACTTACACCTCCTGTCTGAGAGAAAGCCCCGCACTCTGGGGCCAATAATTTGGGAGTAACCAAAGAGCTCCTCTAACCAGCCACTACTTACCCCCAAACCGAGAGAAAGCCCCACACTTTGGGGCCAATAATTTGGGAGTAACCAAAGAGCTGATCTAACCTGGCCCTACTTACACCTCCAGTCTGAGAGAGAGCCACGAACTCTGGGGCCAATAGTTTGGGAATAATGAAAGAGCTGATATAACCTGCCCTACTTACACCCCCATCTGAGAGAAAGCAACACACTCTGGGGCCAATAATTTGGGAGTAACCAAAGAGCTGATGTAACCTGGCCCTACTTTCACCTCCTGTCTGAGAGAAAGCCCCGCACACTGGGCCAATAATTTGGGAGTAACCAAAGAGCTGATATAACCTGGCCCTACTTTCACCTCCTGTATGAGAGAAAGCCCAGCACTCTGGGGCCAATAATTTGGGAGTAACCAAAGAGCTGATCTAACCTGGCCCTACTTACACCTCCTGTCTGAGAGAAAGCCACAAACTCTGGGACCAATAATTTGGGAGTAATCAAAGTGGGATATAATCTGGCCCTACTTACCACTCCTGTCTGAGAGAAAGCCCCACACTCTGTGGGCAATAATTTGGGAGTAACCAAACAGCTGATTTAACCTGGCCCTACTTTCACCTCCTGTCTGAGAGAAAGCCCTGCACTCTTTGACCAATAATTTGGGAGTAACCAAAGAGCTGATCTAACCTGGCTATACTCACATCCCCCTGAGTGAGAGAAGGCACCACAATCCGGGGCCAATAATTTGGGAGTACCCAAAGAGCTGATATAACCAGTCCCTACTTACACCCCCTGTCTGAGAGAAAGTCCCACACTCTGGTGCCAATAATTTGGGAGTAACCATAGAGCTGATCTAACCTGGCCCTACTTAATAACCCTGTCTGAGAGAAAGCCACACTCAGGGAACAATAATTTGGGAGTAACCAAGAGCTGATCTAACCTGGCCTACTTACACCCCCTCTCTGAGAGAAAGCCCTGCACTCTGGGGCCAAAAATTTGGGAGAAACCAAAGAGCTGATCTAACCTGGACGTACTCACACCTCGTGTCTGAGAGAAAGCCCAACACTCTGTAACGGAAAATTTGGGAGTAAATAAAGAGCTGGTATAACAGGGCACTACCTACACCCTCTTTCTAACTGATAGCCCCACACTCTGGTGCCAATAAAGTGGGAGAAACCAAAGAGCTAATCTAACCTTCCCTTCTTACACACACTATCTGAGAGAAAGCCCCGCACCTCGGGGTCAAAAAATTTGGAGATACCAAACAGCTGATCTAACCTTGCCCTATTTACACCCCCGTCTGAGAGAAAGTTCCAGACACTGAGGCCAATAATTTGGGAGTAACCAAAGAGCTGATCTAACCTGGCGCTACATACACCCCCAGTCTGAGAGAAAGCCACAAACTCTGGGGCCAATAATTTGGGAGTAACCAAAGAGCTGACCTAACCTGGCCCTACTTACACCTCCTGTCGGAGAGCAAGCCACAAACTCTGGGGCCAATAATTTGGGAGTAACCAAAGAGCAGATATATCCTGCCCTACACACCCTGTCTGAGAGAAAGCCTCGCACTTTGGGGCAATAATTTGGGAGTAACCAAAGAGCTGATCTAACCTGGCCCTACTTACACCCCCTGTCTGAGAGACAGCACCGCACTCTGGGGCCAATAATTTGGGAGTAACCAAAGAGCTGATATAATCTGGCCCTATTTACACCTCCTGCCTGAGAGAAAGTGCCGCACTCCGGGACCAAAGATTTGAGAGAAACCAAAGAGCTGATATAACCTGGCTGTACTTGCACCCTCTGTCTGAGAGTAAGCCCGGCCCTCCGGTTCCAATAATTTGGGAGTGACTAAAGAGCTGATCTAACCTGGCCCTACTTACACCCCCCATCTGATAGAAAGCCCTGCACTCTGGGGTCAAAAATTAGGGAGAAACCAAAGAGCTGTTATAACCTGGCATTGCTTACATCCCCTGTCTGAGAGAAAGCCCCACATTCTGGGGACAATAATATGGGAGTAACCAAAGAGCTGATTTAACCTGGCTTTAGTTACACCCCTTGTCTGTGAGTAAGCCCCACAATCTGAGGCCAATAATTTGGGAGTAACCAAAGAACTGATATAACCTGACCCTACTTACACCTCCTGTCTGAGAGAAAGCCCTGCACTCTGGGGCTAATAATTTGGGAGTAACCAAATAGCTCATCTAACCAGGCACTACTTACCCCGTCTGACAGAAAGCCCCACACTCTGGGGCCAATAATTTGGGAGTAACCAAAGAGCTGATCTAACCTGGCCCTACTTACACCTCCTGTCTGAGAGAAAGCCATGAACTCAGGGGCCAATAATTTGACAGTAACCAAAGAGCTGATATAACCTGCCCTACTTACACCCCTGTCTGAGAGAAAGACCCACTCTGGGGCCAATAATTTGGGAGTAACCAAAGAGCTGATCTAACCTGGCCCTACTTTCACCTCCTGTCAGAGAGAAAGCACCACTGGTCCAATAATTTGGGAGTAAGCAAAGAGCTGAAATAACCTGGCCCTACTTCACCTCCTGTGAGAAAGCCCCGCACTCTGGGGCAATAATTTTGGAGTAACCAAAGAGCTGATCTAACCTGGCCCTACTTACACCTCCTGTCTGAGAGAAAGCCCACACTCTGGAGCCAATAATTTGGGAGTAACCAAAGAGCTAATCTTACGGCTATACTCACATCCACCAGTGAGAGAAGGCCCCACACTCGGCGCTAGTAATTTGGGAGTAACCAAAGAGCTGATATTACCTGTCCCTACTTATACCGCTGTATGAGAGAAAGTCCTCACTCTGGGGCCAATAATTTGGGAGTAACCATAAGCTGATCTAACTATTCTCCTTACACCCCTTTCTGAGAGAAGCCCCGCACTCAGGGCCAATAATTTTGGAGTAACCAAGAGCTGATCTAACCTGGTCCTACTTACACCTCCTGTCTGAGAGAAAGCCCCGCACTCTGGGGCCAAAAATTTGGGAGTAACCAAAGAGCTGATATAACCTGGCACTACTTACACCTCCTTTCTGACAGATAGCCCCACACACTGGGGCCAATAATGTGGGAGTAACCATAGCGCTGAACTAACCTGGCTCTACTTACACCCCCTGTCTTAGAGAAAGCCCTACAATCTGGGGTGAATAATTTGGGAGTAACAAAGTGCTGATGTAAACTGGCCTTGCCTACACCTTCTGTGGTGAAAGCCTGCAGCTCTGAGGCCAATACTTGGCAGTAACAAAAGAACTGATATAAGCTGGCCCTACTTACACCTCGTCTGAGAGAAAGCCCTGCACTTCAGGGCAATAATTTGGGAGTAACCAAAGATCTGATCTAACCCGCCTCTACTTACACCCCTGTCTGAGAGAAAGCCCCATCTCTGGGTCCAATAATTTGAGATAACAAAGAGCTGATCTAACCTGGCCCTCACCCACCTCCTGTCTAAGAAGCCCCACAGTCTAGGTCCAAAAATTTGGGAGTAACCAAAGAACAGATATAACCTGGCCCGACTTACAGCCCCAGTCTGAGAAAGCCACTCATTCTGGGGCCTATAATGGGAGTAACCAAAGAGCTGATCTAACCTGGCTCTACTTACTTCCCCTCTCTGAGAGAAAGCACCACACTCTGGGGCCAATAATTTGGGAGTAAACAAAGAGCTGATATAACCTGGCCCTACTTAAACCTCCTGTTTGAGCGATAGCCCCGCTCTCTGGGGCCAATAATTTGGGAGTGACCAAGGAACTGATCTAATCTTG
Source organism: Neoceratodus forsteri (assembly GCA_016271365.2). Lineage (NCBI taxonomy): Eukaryota > Metazoa > Chordata > Ceratodontiformes > Ceratodontidae > Neoceratodus > Neoceratodus forsteri. The sequence goes on from CM028129.1 coordinate 9,906,532, forward strand.
CCCTACTTACACCTCCTGTCTAAGAGAAAGCCCTAAACTCTGGGGCCAATAATTTAAGAGTAAACAAAGAGAGAGAAAGTCCAGCACTCTGGGGATAATAATTTGGGAGTAACCAAAGAGCTGATCTAACCTGGCCCTATTTACACCCCATCTGGAAAGTCCCACTTTCTGGGGCCAATAATTTGGGAGTAACCAAACAGCTGATCTAGCCAGCACTACGCCACCCCATGTCTGAGAAAGCCCCACTCTGGGGCCAATAGTTAGGGAGTAACCAAAGAGCTGACCTAACATGGCCCTACTTACACCTCCTGTCTGAGAGAAAGCCACAAACTCTGGGTCCAATAATTTGGGAGTACCCAAAGAGCAGATATATCCTGCCCTACTTACACCCCCTGTCTGAGAGAAAGCCCTACACTTTGGGGCAATAATTTGGGAGTAACCAAAGAGCTGATCTAACAGGCCCTACATACACCCCCTGTCTGAGTGAAAGCCCCGCACTCTGGGGCCAATAATTTATGTGTAACCAAAGAGCTTATATAACCTGCTCTACTTACAACCCTTGTCAGAGAGGAAGCCTCGCACTCTGGTGCCAATAAATTGGGAGTAACCAAAGAGCTGATATAACCTGGATTACTTAAACACCCTGTCTAAGAGAAAGCACCATACTCTGGGGTAAATAATTTGGGAGTAACCAAAGAGCTGATTTAAACTGGCCTACCTACACCTCCTGTCTGAGAGAAAGCCCCGCACTCTGGGGCCAATAATTTGGGAGCAACCAAGAGCTGATAAACCTTGCCACTTTCACCTACTGTCTGAGAAAGCCCTGCACTCTGGGGCCAATAATTTGAGAGTAACCAAGAGCTGATCTAACCAGGCTCTACCTACACCCCTATCTGAGAAAGCCCGCACTCCAGGACCAATGATTTGGGAGAAACCAAAGCAGATATAACCTGGCAGTACCACCCTCTGTCTGAGAAAGCCCCACCTCTGGGGTCAATAATTTGGGAGTAACCAAAGAGCTGATCTAACCTGGCCCTACCACACCTCCTGTCTGAGAAAAGCCCCGCACTCTGGGGCCAATAATTTGGGAGTAACAAAGAGCTCATCTAGCCAGGCACTACTTACCCCCATCTGAGAAGATACCCCACACTCTGGGGCCAATAATTTGGGAGTAACCAAGAGCTGATCTAACCTGGCCCTACACCCACACCCTCCTGTCGGAGAAAGCCATGAACTCTGAGGCCAATAGATTGGGAGTAACCAAAGAGCTGATATAACCTGACCAACTTACACTCCGATCTGAGAGAAAGACCCGCACTCTGGTGCCAATAATTTGGGAGCAACCAAAAAGCTGATATAACCTGCCCTACTTACACCCCCCATCTGATAGAAAGCAACACACTCTGCGGCCAATAATTTAGGAGTAACCAAAGAGCTGATGTAACCTGGCCCTACTTTCACCTCCTGTCTGAGAGAAAGCCCCGCAATCTGGGCCAATAATTTGGGAGTAACCAAAGAGCTGATATAACCTGGACTCCTTTCACCTCCTGAATGAGAGACAGCCCAGCACTCTGGGGCCAATAATTTGGGAGTAACCAAATAGCTGATCGAAACTGGCCCTACTTACACCTCCAGTCTGAGGGAAAGCCACAAACTCTGAGGCCAATATTTTGGGAGTAATCAAAGAGCTGATATAATCTGGCCCTAGTTACCACTCCTGTCTGAGACAAAGCCCACACTCTAGGACCAATAATTTGGGAGTAACAAACAGCTGCTATAACCTGGGACTACTTTCACCTCCTGTCTGAGAGAAAGACCTGCACTCTGGGACCAATAATTTGGTAGTAACCAAAGAGCTGATCTAACCTGGCTATGCTCTCATCCCCCTGTGTGAGAGAAGGCACCACACTCCTCGGCTAATAATTTGGGAGTAACTAAAGAGCTGATATAACCTGCCCTACTTACACCCCTATCTGAGAAAAAGACCCGCACGCTGGTGCCAATAATTTGGGAGTAATCATAGAGCTGATCTAACCTGGCCCTACTTACTATCCCTGTCGTAGAGAAAGCGCCGCACTCCGGGACCAATAATTTTGGAGTAACCAAAGAGCTCATCTAACCTGGCCCTACTTACACCCTCTGTCTGAGAGAAAGCCCCACACTAGTTGGCAAATAATTTGGTAATGACCATAGAGCTTATCTAACCTGGCCCTACTTACACCCCCTGTCTGAGAGAAAGCACAGCACTCTGGGGCCAAAAATTTGGGAGTAACCAAAGAGCTGATCTAACCTGGTCCTACTTACACCTCCTGTCTGAGAGAAAGCCCCGCACTCTGAGACCAAAAATTTGGGAGTAAATAAAGAGCTGATATAACCTGGCACTACTTACACACCATTTTTGACAGATAGCCCCACACTCTATTACCAATAATGTGGGAGTAACCAAAGAGATGATCTAACCTGGCTCTACTTACACCCCCTGTCTGAGAGAAAGCCCTACAATCTGGGGCCAATAATTTATGAGTAACCAAAGTGCTGATATAACCTGGCCCTACTTACACCTCCTGTCGGAGTGAAAGCCCCACACTCTGGGGCCAATAATTTGGGAGTAACCAAAGAGCTGAAATAAGCTGGCTCTACTTACATCCCCTGTCTGAGAGAAAGTCCAAAACTCTGGGGATAATAATTTGGGAGTAACCAAAGAGCTGATCTAACCTGGCCCTATTTACACCCTGTCTGAGAGAAAGTCCCACACTCTGAGGCCAATAATTTGGGAGTAACCAAAGAGCTGATCTAACCTGGCCCTACTTACACCTCCTGTCTGAGAGAAAGCCACGAACTCTGGGGCCAATAATTTGGGAGTAACCAAAGAGCTGATATAACCTGCCTTCTTACACCCTCTATCTGAGAGAAAGCCCCACACTCGGGGCCAATGATTTGGGAGATACCAAAGAGCTGATCTAACCTAGTTCTTACACCCTCTGTCTGAGAGTAAACCCGCACTACTGGGACCAATAATTTGGAATTAACCAAAAGCTGATCTAACCTGGCCACTACTTACACCTTATGTCTGAGAGAAAGCCCCACACTCTGGGGCCAAAAATTTGTCAGTAACCAAAGAGCTGATATAGCCTGGCCCTACTTACACCCCAGGCTGAGAGAAAGCCCCACATTCTGGGGCCTATAATGTGGGAGTAACCAAAGAGCTGATCTAACCTGGCTCTACTTAAACCTCCTGTCTGAGAAAGCCCACACTCTGGGGCCAATAATTTGGGAGTAACCAAAGAGCTGATATAACCTGGCCCTACTTAAACCTCCTGTCTGAGTAAAGCCCCGCTCTCTGCGGCCAATAATTTGGGAGTGACCAAGGAACTGATCTAACCTTGCCCTACATACACCTCCAGTCTAAGAGAAAGCCCTAAACTCTGGGGACAATAATTTGGGATTAAACAAAGAGAGAGAAAGTCCAGCACTCTGGGGATCATAATTTGGGAGTAACCAAAGAGTTGATCTAACCTGGCCTATTTACACCCCGTCTGAGAAAGTCCCAGTCTCTGAGGCCAATAATTTTGGAGTAACCAAAGAGCTGATCTAACCTGGCGTTACATACACCCCTGTCTGAGAGAAAGCCCCACACTCTGGGGCCAATAGTTTGGGAGTAACCAAAGAGCTGACCTAACCTGGCCCTACTTACACCTCCGTTCGGAGAGAAAGCCACAAACTCTGGGGCCAATAATTTGGTAGTCTCCAAAGAGCAGATATATCTTGCCCTACTTACACCCCCTGTCTGAGAGAAAGTCCCAAACTCTGGGACCAATAATTTGGGAGCAACCAAAGAGCTGATATAACCTGGCCCTACTTTCACCTCCTGTCTAAGAGAAAGCCCAGCACTCTGGGGCCAATAATTTGGGAGTAACCAAAGAGCTGATCTAACCTGGCCCTGCTTACACCCCCGTCTGAGAGAAAGCACCACACTCTCAGGCCAATAATTTGGGAGTAACCAAAGAGCTGACATAATCTGGCCCCTGCCCACACTCCTGTCTGTGAAAGCCCATACTCTGAGGCCATTAATTTAGGAATAACCAAAGCTGATTTAAGCTGGCTACTCACCCTCCTGTCTGAGAGAAAGCCCTGCACTCTGGGGCCAATAATTTGAGAGTAACCAAAGAGCTGATCAAACCAGGCTCTACTTACACCCCCTGGCTGAGAGAAAGCACCACATTCTGGGACCTATGATTTGGGAATTACCAAAGAGCTGATATAACTTGGCTGTACTTACACCCTCTGTCTGAGAGAAAGCCCGGCACTCCGGGGCCAATAAATTGGGAGTGACTAAAGAGCTGATCTAACCTGGCCCAACTTACACCCCCCTTCTGATAGAAAGCCCTGCACTCTGGGGCCAAAAATTTGGGAGAAACCAAAGAGCTGATATAACCTGGCACTACACCATACCCCTGTCTGAGAAAGCCCCACACTCTGGGGCCAATAATGTGGGAGTAAACAAGAGCTGATTTAACCTGGCTTTAGTTACACCCCTGTCTGTGAGTAGCTCCACAATCTGGGGCCAATAATTTGGGAGTAACAAAGAACTGATATAACCTGACCTTACTTACCTCCAGTCTGAGAAAGCCCGCACTCTGGGGCTAATAATTTGGAGTAATCAAAGAGCTCATCTAACCAGGCACTACTTCCCCCCGTCTGAGAGAATGCCTACACTCTGGGGCGAATAATTTGAGAAATAACCAAAGCTGAACTAACCTGGCCCTACTTACACCTAATGTCTGAGAGAAGCCAAGAACTCTGGGGCCAATAATTTGGGGAGTAACCAAGAGCTGATATAACCAGAAATACCCACACCCCTGTCTGAGAGAGAAAGACCGCACTCTGGGGCCAATAATTTGGGAGTAACCAAGAGCTGATATAACCTGCCCTACTTACACCGCTCAAACTGAGAGAAAGCAACACATTCTGGGGCCAAATAATTTGGGAGTAACCAAGAGCTGATTTAACCTGGCCCTACTTTCACCTCCTGTCTGAGAAAAGCCTGCACTCTGTGCCAACAATTTGGAGTAAAGAGAGCTGATATAACCTGTCACTTTCACCTCCTGTGAGAGAAACCGCACTCTGGGAGCCAATATTTTGGGAGTAACCAAGAGCTGATCTAACCTGGCCTACTTACACCTCCTGTCTGAGAGAAAGCTACGAACTCTTGGGCCAATAATTTGGGAGTAATTAAAAGAGCTGATAAAATCTGTCCCTACTAACCACTCCTGTCTGAGAGAAGCCCCACTCTGTGGCAAATAATTTAGGGAGTAACCAAACAGCTGATAACTGGCCACTTTTCACCTCCTGTCTGAGAGAAAGCCCCGCACTCTGGGACCAATAATTTGGGAGTAACCAAAGCTGATCTAACCAGGCTATACTACATCCACCTGTGTGAGAAGGCCCCCACTCCAGGGTCCAATAATTTGGGAGTAACCAAAGAGCTGATATAACCTGCCCTACTTACACCTCTCATCTGAGAGAAAGCAAGACACTCTGGGGCCAATAATTTGGGAGTAACCAGCTTGATTTAACCTGGCTACTTTCACCTCCTGTCTGAAAGCCCCGCCTCTGTGCCAATAATTTGGGAGTAAGCAAAGAGCTGATATAACCTGGCCCTACGTTCACCTCCTGTATGAGAAAGCCCAGCACTCTGGGGCCAATATTTTGGGAGTAACCAAAAGCTGATCTAACCTGGCCCTACTTATACCTCCTGTCTGAGGAAAGCCACAAACTCTTGGGCCAATAATTTGGGAGTAATTAAAGAGCTGATATAATGTGGCACTACCTACAACTCCTGTCTGAGAAAGCCCCACACTCTGGGGCAAATAATTTGGGAAGTATCCAAACAGCTGATATAACCTGGCCTACTTTCACCTCCTGTCTGAGAAAGCACCGCACTCTGGGGCCAATAATTTGGGAGAAACCAAAGAGCTGATATATCCTTTCCTACTTACACCCCCTGTATGAGAGAAAGTCCCACACTCTGGGGCCAATAATTTGGGAGTAACCATAGAGCTGATCTAAGCTGGCCCTACTTACAACCCCTGTCTGAGAGAAAGCACCGCACTCAGGGACCAATAATTTGGGAGTAACCAAAGAGCTGATCTTACCTGGCCCTACTTACACCCTCTGTCTGAGAGAAAGCCCCGTACTACGGGGCCAATAGTATGATAGTGATCATAGAGCTGATCTAACCTGTCCCTACTTACACCCACTGTCTGAGAGAAAGCCTTGCACTCAGGTGCCAAAAATTTGGGAGTAACCAAAGAGCTGATCTAACCTGGTCCTACTTACACCTCCTGTCTGATAGAAAGCCCCGCACTCTGGGGCCAAATATTTGGGAGTAAATAAAGAGCTGATATAACCTGTCACTACTTACACTCCCTTTCTGACAGATAGCCCCACACTCTGGCGCCAATTATGTGGGAGTATCCAAAGAGCTGATCTAACCTGGTTCTACCACACACCTGTCTGAGAGAAAAGCGCTACAATCTAGGGCCAATAATTTGGAGATAACCAAGGCGCAAATATAACCTAGCCCTACTAACACCTCCTGTCTGAGTGAAAGCCCACTCTGGGGCCAATAATTTGGGAGTAACCAAAGAGCTGAAATAACCTGGCCCTACTTACACCCCCTGTCTGAGAGAAAGTCCAAAACTCTGGGTATAATAATTTGGGAGTAACCAAAGAGCTGATCTAACCTGGCCCTATTTACACCCCCTGTCTGAGATAAAGTCCCACACTCTAAGGCCAATAATTTGGGAGTAAACAAAGAGTTAATCTAACCTGGCACTACTTACACCCCCTGTCTGAGAGAAAGCACCACACTCTCGGGCCAATAATTTGGGAGTAGCCAATGAGCTGATCTAACCTGGCACTACTTACACCTCCTGTCTGAGAGAAAGCCACAAACTCTGGGGCCAATAATTTGGGAGTAACCAAAGAGCTGATATAACCTGCCCTTCTTACATTCCCTATCTGAGAGAAAGCCCCGCACTCTGGGGCCGATAATTTGGGAGAAACCAAAGAGCTTATATAATCTAGCCCTACATTCACCTCCTGTCTGATTGAAAGCTCCGTACTGTTGGGCCAATAATTTGGGAGAAACCAAAGAGCTCATCTAACCTGGTACTACTTACCCCCCCATCTGTGAGAATGCCTCACGCTCTGGGGCCAATAATTTGGGAGTAACCAAAGAGCTGATCTAACCTGGCCCTACTTACACTTCCTGTCGGAGAGAAAGCCATGAACTCTGGGGCCAATAGTTTGCGAGTAACCAAAGAGCTGATATAACCTGCCCTTCTTACACCCCCTATCAGAGAGAAAGACCCACACTCTGGTGCCAATAATTTGGGAGTAACCAAAGAGCTGATATAACATGCCCTACTTACACCCTCCCATCTGAGAGAAAGCAACATACTCTGGGCCCAATAATTTAGGAGTAACCAAAGAGCTGATGTAACCTGGCCCTACTTTCACCTCCTGTCTGAGAGAAAGCCCCACTCTGGGCCAATAATTTGGGAGTAATCAAAGAGCTGATATAATCTGGCCCTAGTTACCACTCCTGTCTGAGAGAAAGCCCACACTCTGGGGCCAATAATTTGGGAGTAACCAAACAGCTGATATAAGCTGGCCCTACTTTCACCTATTGTCTGAGAAAGCCTTGCACTCTGGGACCAATAATTTGGTTGTAACAAAGAGCTGATCTAACCTGGCTATACTCATCCCCTGTGTGAGAGAAGGCACCACACTCCGGGCTAATAATTTGGGAGTAACTAATGAGCTGATATAACCTGCCTACTTACACCCCAATCTGAGAGAAAGAATCGCACTCTGGTGCCAATAATTTGGGAGTAATCATAGAGCTTATCTAACCTGGCCTACTTACTATCCCTGTCTGAGAGAAAGCGCACTCGGGACCAATAATTTGAGGTAACCAAAACTCATCTAACACTGGCCCTACCCACTATAGTCTGAGAAACCCCACACTAGTTGGCCAATAATTTGGTAATGACCATAGAGCTTATCTAACATGGCCCTACTTTACACCCCCTGTCCGAGAGAAAGCACTGCATTCTGGGGCCAAAAATTTGGGAGTAACCAAGAGCTGATCTAACCTGGTCCTACTTACACCTCCTGTCTGAGAGAAAGCCCCGCACTCTGGGACCAAAAATTTGGGAGTAAAAAAAGAGCAGATATAACCTGGCACTACTTACACCCCCTTTCTGACAGATAGCCCCACACTCTGGTACCAATAATGTGGGAGTAACCAAAGAGATGATCTAACCTGGCTCTACTTACACCCCCTGTCTGAGAGAAAGCCCCACACTCTGGGCCAATAATTTGGGAGTAAAAAAAGAGAGAGAAAGTCCAGCACTCTGGGGAAAATAATTTGGGAGTAACCAAAGAGCTGATCTAACCTGGCCCTATTTACACCCCCGTCTGAGTGAAAGTCCCACACTCTGAGGCCAATAATTTGGGAGTAACCAAAGAGCTGATCTAACCTTGCTACGTACACCCCCTGTCTGAGAGAAAGCCCCACACTCTGGGGCCAATAGTTTGGGAGTAACCAAAGAGCTGACCTAACCTGGCCCTACTTACTCCTCCTGTCTGAGAGAAAGCCACAAACACTGGGGATAATAATTTGGGAGTAACCAAAGAGCAGATATATACCTGCCCTACTTACACCTCCTGTCTGAGAGAAAGCCCGTGCTCTGGGGCCAATAATTTGGGAATAACCAAAGAGCTGATATAACCTGCCCTACTTACACCCCCTGTCTGAGAGAAAGCCTCGCACTCTGGTGCCAATAATTTGGGAGTAACCAAAGAGTTGATATAACCTGGCCTACTTACACACCCTGTCTGAGAGAAAGCCCCGCACTCTGGGGCAAATAATTTGGGATTTACCAAAGAGCTGATCTAACCTGGCCCTACTTACACACGATGTCTGAGAGAAAGAACCGCACTACGGGACCATTAATTTGGGAGTAACCAAAGAGCTGATCTAACCTGGCCCTACTTACACCTCCTGTCTGAGAGAAAGCACTGCACTCTGGGGCCAAAAATTTGGGAGTAACCAAAGAGCTGATATAACCTGGCCCTACTTACACCCCCAGTCTGAGAGAAAGTCCCACATTCTGGGGCCAGTAATGTGGGAATAACCAAAGAGCTGATCTAACCTGGCTCTACTCACACCCCCTGTCTGAGAGAAAGCCCAACACTCTGGGGCCAATACTTTGGGAGTAACCAAAGAGCTGATATAACCTTGCCCTACATAAACCTCCTGTCTGAGCTAAAGCCCCACTCTCTGGGGCCAATAATTTGGGAGTGACCAAGGAACTGATCTAACCTTGCCCTACTTACACCTCCTGTCTGAGAAAAAGCCCCGCACTCTGGGGCCAATAATTTGGGAATAACCAATGAGCTGAAATAACCTGACCCCACTTTCACCTCCTGTCTGAGAGAAAGCACCTCACTAAGGGGCCAATACTTTGGGAGTAATCAAAAAGCTGATCTATCCTGGACCTACTTACACCTCCAGTCTGAGAGAAGGAAATGAACTTTGGTTCCAATAATTTATGTGTAACCAAAGAGCTGATATAACCTGCTATACTTACAGCCCCTGTCTGAGTGAAAGCCTCGCACTCTGGTGCCAATAATTTGGGAGTAAACAAAGAGCTGATATAATCTGTCCCCCTACCCTCCTGTCTGAGAGAAAGCCCCACACTCTGGGGCCATTAATTTGGGAGCAACCATAGAGCTGATGTAACTTGGCCCTACTTTCACCTCCTGTCAAAGAGAAAGCCCAGCACTCTGGGGCCATTAATTTTGGAGTAACCAAACAGCTGATCTAACCTGGCCCTACTTACACTCCTTGTCTGAGAGAAAGCCCCGCACTCTGGGGCCAATAATTTGGGAGTAAACAAAGAGCTGATATAATCTGGCCCTACTTACACCTCCTGTCTGTGAGAGAGCCGCAGACTCTGGGGCTAATAATTTGGGAGTAATCAAAGAGCTATTATAAGCTGGACCTGCTTTCACCTCCTGTCTGAGTGAAAGCCCTGCACTCTGTTGCCAATAATTTGAGAGTAACCAAAGAGCTGATCTAACCAGGCTCTACTTACACCCCCTGTCTGAGAGAAAGCCCCGCACTCTGGGACCAATGATTTGGGAGTAACCAAAGAGCTGATATAACCTGGCAGTACTTACACCCTCTGTCTGAGAGAAAGCCCCGCACTCCGGGACCAATACTTTGGGAGTGACCAAAGAGCTGATCTAACCTGGCCCTACTTATGCCACCAGTCTGATAGAAAGCCCTGCACTCAGGGGACAAAAATTTGGGAGTAACCAAAGAGCTGATATAACCTGGCACTACTTACAGCCCCTGTCTGAGAGAAAGCCTCACACTCTGTGGCCAATAATGTGGGAGTAACCAAAGAGCTGATTTAACCTGGCTTTAGTTACACCCCCTGTCTGTGAGAAAGCACCACAATCTGGGGCCAATAATTTGGGAGTAACCAAAGAACTGATATTACCTGGCCCTACTTACACCTCCTGTCTGAGAGAAAGCCCCGCACTCTGGGGCCAATAATTTGGGAGTAACCAAAGAGCTCCTCTAACCAGGCACTACTTACCCCCAATCCGAGAGAAAGCCCCACACTCTGGGGCCAATAATTTGGGAGTAACCAAAGAGCTGATCTAACCTGGCCCTACTTACACCTCCAGTCTGAGAGAGAGCCACGAACTCTGGGGCCAATAGTTTGGGAATAATGAAAGAGCTGATATAACCTGCCCTACTTACACCCCCATCTGAGAGAAAGCAACACACTCTGGGGCCAATAATTTTGGAGTAACCAAAGAGCTGATGTAACCTGGCCCTACTTTCACCTCCTGTCTGAGAGAAAGCCCTGCACACTGGGCCAATAATTTGGGAGTAACCAAAGAGCTGATATAACCTGGCCCTACTTTCACATCCTGTATGAGAGAAAGCCCAGCACTCTGGGGCCAATAATTTGGGAGTAACCAAAGAGCTGATCTAACCTGGCCCTACTAACACCTCCTGTCTGAGAGAAAGCCACAAACTCTGGGACCAATAATTTGGGAGTAATCAAAGAGCGGATATAATCTGGCCCTACTTACCACTCCTGTCTGAGAGAAAGCCCCACACTCTGTGGGCAATAATTTGGGAGTAACCAAACAGCTGATTTAACCTGGCCCTACTTTCACCTCCTGTCTGAGAGAAAGCCCTGCACTCTTTGACCAATAATTTGGGAGTAACCAAAGAGCTGATCTAACCTGGCTATACTCACATCCCCCTGAGTGAGAGAAGGCACCACAATCCGGGGCCAATAATTTGGGAGTACCCAAAGAGCTGATATAACCAGTCCCTACTTACACCCCCTGTCTGAGAGAAAGTCCCACACTCTGGTGCCAATAATTTGGGAGTAACCATAGAGCTGATCTAACCTGGCCCTACTTAATAACCCTGTCTGAGAGAAAGCGCCACTCCGGGAACAATAATTTGGGAGTAACCAAAGAGCTGATCTAACCTGGCCCTACTTACACCCTCTGTCTGAGAGAAAGTCCCATCCTATGGGGCCAATAATTTGGTTGTGACCATAGAGCTTATCTAACCTGCCCTACTTACACCCCCTCTCTGAGAGAAAGCCCTGCACTCTGGGGCCAAAAATTTGGGAGAAACCAAAGAGCTGATCTAACCTGGACGTACTCACACCTCGTGTCTGAGAGAAAGCCCAACACTCTGTAACGGAAAATTTGGGAGTAAATAAAGAGCTGGTATAACAGGGCACTACTTACACCTCAACACAATGTACACTCTGGTGCCAATAAAGTGGGAGAAACCAAGAGCTAATCTAACCTTCCTTCTTACACACACTATCTGAGAGAAAGCCCCGCACTTCGGGGTCAAAAAATTTGGAGATACCAAACAGCTGATCTAACTTTGCCCTATTTACACCCCCGTCTGAGAGAAAGTTCCAGACACTGAGGCCAATAATTTGGGAGTAACCAAAGAGCTGATCTAACCTGGCGCTACATACACCCCCAGTCTGAGAGAAAGCCACAAACTCTGGGGCCAATAATTTGGGAGTAACCAAAGAGCTGACCTAACCTGGCCCTACTTACACCTCCTGTCGGAGAGCAAGCCACAAACTCTGGGGCCAATAATTTGGGAGTAACAAGAGCAGATATATCCTACTACTACACCCCTGTCTGAGAGAAAGCCTCGCACTTTGGGGCAATAATTTGGGAGTAACCAAAGAGCTGATCTAACCTGGCCCTACTTACACCCCATCTGAGACACAGCACGCACTCTGGGGCCAATAATTTGGGAGTAACCAAAGAGCTGATATAATCTGGCCCTATTTACACTCCTGCCTAGAGAAAGTGCCCACTCGGGACCAAAGATTTGAGAGAAACCAAAGAGCTGATATAACCTGGCTGTACTTGCACCCTCTGTCTGAGGTAAGCCCGCCCTCGGTTCCAATAATTTGGGAGTGACTAAAGAGCTGATCTAACCTGGCCCTACTTACCCCCCATCTGATGAAAGCCCTGCACTCTGGGGTCAAAAATTAGGAGAAACCAAAGAGCTGTTATAACCTGGCACTGCTTACATCCCTGTCTGAGAAAGCCCACATTCTGGGACAATAATATGGGAGTAACAAAGAGCTGATTTAACCTGGCTTTAGTTACACCCTTGTCTGTGGTAGCCCACAAACTGAGGCCAATAATTTGGGAGTAACCAAGAACTGATATAACCTGACCCTACTTACCTCTCCTGTCTGAGAAAGCCTGCACTCTGGGGCTAATAATTTGGGAGTAACCAAATAGCTCATCTAACCAGCTACTTACCCCCTGTCCGACGAAAGCCCCACCTCTGGGGCCAATAATTTGGGAGTAACCAAAGAGCTGATCTAACCTGGCCCTACTTACACCTCCTGTCTGAGAGAAAGCCATGAACTCAGGGGCCAATAATTTGACAGTAACCAAAGAGCTGATATAACCTGCCCTACTTACACCCCCTGTCTGAGAGAAAGACCCGCACTCTGGGGCCATTAATTTGGGAGTAACCAAAGAGCTGATTTAACCTGGCCCTACTTTCACCTCCTGTCAGAGAGAAAGCACTGCACTCTGGTCCAATAATTTGGGAGTAAGCAAAGAGCTGATATAACCTGGCCCTACTATCACCTCCTGTATGAGAGAAAGCCCAGCACTCTGGGGCCAATATTTTTGGAGTAACCAAAGAGCTGATCTAACCTGGCCCTACTTTCACCTCCTGTCTGAGAGAAAGCCCCACACTCTGGAGCCAATAATTTGGGAGTAACCAAAGAGCTAATCTTACCAGGCTATACTCACATCCACCAGTGAGAGAGAAGGCCCCACACTCCGGCGCTAGTAATTTGGGAGTAACCAAAGAGCTGATATTACCTGTCCCTACTTATACCCGCTGTATGAGAGAAAGTCCCTCACTCTGGGGCCAATAATTTGGGAGTAACCATAGAGCTGATCTAACCTGGCCCTACTTACACCCCCTTTCTGAGAGAAAGCCCCGCACTCAGGGGCCAATAATTTTGGAGTAACCAAAGAGCTGATCTAACCTGGTCCTACTTACACCTCCTGTCTGAGAGAATGCAACACACTGTGGGGCCAAAAATTTGGGAGTAACCAAAGAGCTGATATAGCCTGGCACTACTACTCCTCCTTTCTGACAGATAGCCCCACACTCTGGGGCCAATAATGTGGGAGTAACCATAGCGCTGATCTAACCTGGCTCTACTTACAACCCCTGTCTGAGAGAAAGCCCTACAATCTGGGGCCAATAATTTGGGAGTAACCAAAGTGCTGATGTAAACTGGCCTTGCCACCTTCTGTGTGAGTGAAAGCCAGCTCAGGCGCCAATACATTGGCAGTAACAAAAGAACTGATATAAGCTGGCCCTACTTACACCCCTGTCTGAGAGAAAGCTCACCCCAAATAACTAATTTGGGAGTAACCAAAGATCTGATCTAACCCTGCCCTACTTTACACCCCTGTCTGAGAGAAAGCCCCGCACTACGGTCCAATAATTTGAGAGTAACCAAAGAGCTGATCTAACCTGGCCCTACCACCTCTGTCTAAGAAAGCCCACAGTCTAGGTCCAAAAATTTGGGAGTAACCAAAGAACAGATATAACCTGGCCCGACTTACAGCCCCAGTCTGAGAGAAAGCCACTCATTCTGGGGCCTATAATGTGGGAGTAACCAAAGAGCTGATCTAACCTGGCTCTACTTACTCCCCCTCTCTGAGAGAAAGCACCACACTCTGGGGCCAATAATTTGGGAGTAAACAAAGAGCTGATATAACCTGGCCCTACTTAAACCTCCTGTTTGAGCGATAGCCCTGCTCTCTGGGGCCAATAATTTGGGAGTGACCAAGGAACTGATCTAATCTTGCCCTACTTACACCTCCTGTCTAAGAGAAAGCCCTAAACTCTGGGGCCAATAATTTAAGAGTAAACAAAGAGAGAGAAAGTCCAGCACTCTGGGGATAATAATTTGGGAGTAACAAAGAGCTGATCTAACCTGGCCTATTTACACCACCATCTGAGAGAAAGTCCCACTTTCTGAGGCCAATAATTTGGGAGTAACCAAACAGCTGATCTAGCCTGGCGCTACATACACCCCATGTCTGAGAGAAAGCCCCACACTCTGGGGCCAATAGTTTGGGAGTAACCAAAGAGCTGACCTAACCTGGCCCTACTTACACCTCCTGTCTGAGAGAAAGCCACAAACTCTGGGTCCAATAATTTGGGAGTACCCAAAGAGCAGATATATCCTGCCCTACTTACACCCCCTGTCTGAGAGAAGGCCCTACACTTTGGGGCAATAATTTGGGAGTAACCAAAGAGCTGATCTAACAGGCCCTACATACACCCCCTGTCTGAGTGAAAGCCCCGCACTCTGGGGCCAATAATTTATGTGTAACCAAGAGCTTATATAACCTGCCCTACTTACACCCCTTGTCAGAGAGAAGCCTCGCACTCTGGTGCCAATAAATTGGGAGTAACCAAAGAGCTGATATAACCTGGATTACTTAAACACCCTGTCTAAGAGAAAGCACCATACTCTGGGGTAAATAATTTGGGAGTAACCAAAGAGCTGATTTAAACTGGCCTACTTACACCTCCTGTCTGAGAGAAAGCCCCGCACTCTGGGGCCAATAATTTGGGAGCAACCAAAGAGCTGATATAACCTGGCCCTACTTTCACCTACTGTCTGAGAGAAAGCCCTGCACTCTGGGGCCAATAATTTGAGAGTAACCAAAGAGCTGATCTAACCAGGCTCTACTTACACCCCCTATCTGAGAGAAAGCCCCGCACTCCAGGACCAATGATTTGGGAGAAACCAAAGAGCAGATATAACCTGGCAGTACTTACACCCTCTGTCTGAGAGAAAGCCCCACACTCTGGGGTCAATAATTTGGGAGTAACCAAAGAGCTGATCTAACCTGGCCCTACTTACACCTCCTGTCTGAGAGAAAGCCCCGCACTCTGGGGCCAATAATTTGGGAGTAACCAAAGAGCTCATCTAGCCAGGCACTACTTACCCCCCATCTGAGAGAATGCCCCACACTCTGGGGCCAATAATTTGGGAGTAACCAAAGAGCTGATCTAACCTGGCCCTACTTACACCTCCTGTCGGAGAGAAAGCCATGAACTCTGAGGCCAATAGATTGGGAGTAACCAAAGAGCTGATATAACCTGACCAACTTACACCCCGATCTGAGAGAAAGACCCGCACTCTGGTGCCAATAATTTGGGAGCAACCAAAAAGCTGATATAACCTGCCCTACTTACACCCCCCATCTGATAGAAAGCAACACACTCTTCGGCCAATAATTTAGGAGTAACCAAAGAGCTGATGTAACCTGTCTCTTTCACCTCCTGTCTGAGAGAAAGCCCATAATCTGGGCCAATAATTTGGGAGTAACCAAGAGCTGATATAACCTGGACTCCTTTCACCACCTGAATGAGAGACAGCCCAGCACTCTGGGGCCAATAATTTGGGAGTAACCAAATAGCTGATCGAAACTGGCCCTACTTACACCTCCAGTCTGAGAGAAAGCCACAAACTCTGAGGCCAATATTTTGGGAGTAATCAAAGAGCTGATATAATCTGGCCCTAGTTACCACTCCTGTCTGAGACAAAGCCCACACTCTAGGGCCAATAATTTGGGAGTAACCAAACAGCTGCTATAACCTGGGACTACTTTCACCTCCTGTCTGAGAGAAAGACCTGCACTCTGGGACCAATAATTTGGTAGTAACCAAAGAGCTGATCTAACCTGGCTATGCTCACATCCCCCCTGTGTGAGAGAAGGCACCACACGCCGCGGCTAATAATTTGGGAGTAACTAAAGAGCTGATATAACCTGCCCTACTTACACCCCTATCTGAGAAAAAGACCTGCACGCTGGTGCCAATAATTTGGGAGTAATCATAGAGCTGATCTAACCTGGCCCTACTTACTATCCCTGTCGTAGAGAAAGCGCCGCACTCCGGGACCAATAATTTTGGAGTAACCAAAGAGCTCATCTAACCTGGCCCTACTTACACCCTCTGTCTGAGAGAAAGCCCCACACTAGTTGGCAAATAATTTGGTAATGACCATAGAGCTTATCTAACCTGGCCCTACTTACACCCCCCTGTCTGAGAGAAAGCACAGCACTCTGGGGCCAAAAATTTGGGAGTAACCAAAGAGCTGATCTAACCTGGTCCTACTTACACCTCCTGTCTGAGAGAAAGCCCCGCACTCTGAGACCAAAAATTTGGGAGTAAATAAAGAGCTGATATAACTAAGCACTACTTACACACCATTTTTGACAGATAGCCCCACACTCTATTACCAATAATGTGGGAGTAACCAAAGAGATGATCTAACCTAGCTCTACTTACACCCCTGTCTGAGAAAGCCCTACAATCTGGGGCCAATAATTTGGGAGTAACCAAAGTGCTGATATAACCTGGCCTACTTACACCTCCTGTCTGAGAGAAAGCCCCACACTCTGGGGCCAATAATTTGGGAGTAACCAAAGAGCTGATATAACCTGGCCCTACTTACATCCCCTGTCTGAGAGAAAGTCCAAAACTCTGGGGATAATAATTTTGGAGTAACAAAGAGCTCATCTAACCTGGCCTATTTACACCCCCTGTCTGAGAGAAAGCCCCACACTCTGTGGCCAATAATTTGGGAGTAACCAAAGAGCTGATCTAACCTGGCCCTAATTACACCTCCTGTCTGAGAGAAAGCCACGAACTCTGGGGCCAATAATTTGGGAGTAACCAAAGAGCTGATATAACCTGCCCTTCTTACACCCTCTATCTGAGAGAAAGCCCCACACTTCGGGGCCAATGATTTGGGAGATACCAAAGAGCTGATCTAACCTGGCCCTACTTACACCCTCTGTCTGAGAGTAAGCCCCGCACTACGGGACCAATAATTTGGGTGTAACCAAAGAGCTGATCTAACCTGGCCCTACTTACACCTTATGTCTGAGAGAAAGCCCCACACTCTGGGGCCAAAAATTTGTCAGTAACCAAAGAGCTGATATAGCCTGGCCCTACTTACACCCCAGGCTGAGAGAAAGCCCCACATTCTGGGGCCTATAATGTGGGAGTAACCAAAGAGCTGATCTAACCTGGCTCTACTTACACCCCCTGTCTGAGAGAAAGCCCCACACTCTGGGGCCAATAATTTGGGAGTAACCAAAGAGCTGATATAACCTGGCCCTACTTAAACCTCCTGTCTGAGTGAAAGCCCCGCTTTCAGCGGCCAATAATTTGGGAGTGACCAAGGAACTGATCTAACCTTGCCCTACATACACCTCCAGTCTAAGAGAAAGCCCTAAACTCTGGGGACAATAATTTGGGATTAAACAAAGAGAGAGAAAGTCCAGCACTCTGGGGATCATAATTTGGGAGTAACCAAAGAGTTGATCTAACCTGGCCTATTTTTACACACCTCTGAGAAAGTCCCAGTCTCTGAAGCCAATAATTTTGGAGTAACCAAAGAGCTGATCTAACCTGGCACTACATACACCCCCTGTCTGAGAGAAAGCCCCACACTCTGGGGCCAATAGTTTGGGAGTAACCAAAGAGCTGACCTAACCTGGCCCTACTTACACCTCCGTTCGGAGAGAAAGCCACAAACTCTGGGGCCAATAATTTGGTAGTCTCCATAGAGCAGATATATCTTGCCCTACTTACACCCCTGTCTGAGAGAAAGTCCCAAACTCTGGGGCCAATAATTTGGGAGTAACCAAAAGCTGATATAATCTGGCCTACTTACCTCTGTCTGAGTGAAAGCCCGAACTCTGGGACCAATAATTTGGGAGCAACCAAAGAGCTGATATAACCTACTCTCTTTCACCTCCTGTCTAAAAGCCCAGCACTCTGGGGCCAATAATTTGGGAGTAACCAAGAGCTGATCTAACCTGGCCCTGCTTACACCCCGTCTGAGAAAGCCCACACTCTCAGGCCAATAATTTGGGAGTAACCAAAAGCTGGCATAATCTGGCCCTACTTACACCTCCTGTCTGTGAGAAAAGCCCCATACTCTGGGGCCATTAATTTGGAATAACAAAAGAGCTGATTTAAGCTGGCCCTACTTTCACCTCCTGTCTGAGAGAAAGCCCTGCACTCTGGGCCAATAATTTGAAGTAACCAAGAGCTGATCAAACCAGGCTCTACCTACACCGCCTGGCTGACAGAAAGCACCACATTCTGAGACCTACGATTTGGGAATTACCAAAGAGCTGATAAAACTTGGCTGTACCTACACCCTCTGTCTGAGAGAAAGCCCGGCACTCCGGGGCCAATAAATTGGGAGTGACTAAAGAGCTGATCTAACCTGGCCCAACTTACACCCCCCTTCTGATAGAAAGCCCTGCACTCTGGGGCCAAAAATTTGGGAGAAACCAAAGAGCTGATATAACCTGGCACTACTTACACCCCCTGTCTGAGAGAAAACCCCACACTCTGGGGCCAATAATGTGGGAGTAAACAAAGAGCTGATTTAACCTGGCTTTAGTTACACCCCCTGTCTGTGAGTAAGCTCCACAATCTGGGGCCAATAATTTGGGAGTAACCAAAGAACTGATATAACCTGACCTTACTTACACCTCCAGTCTGAGAGAAAGCCCCGCACTCTGGGGCCAATAATTTGGAAGTAATCAAAGAGCTCATCTAACCAGGCACTACATACCCCCCCATCTGAGAGAATGCCCACACTCTGGGGCGAATAATTTGAGAGTAACCAAAGAGCTGAACTAACCTGGCCCTACTTACACCTAATGTCTGAGAGAACGCCAAGAACTCTGGGGCCAATAATTTGGGAGTAACCAAAGAGCTGATATAACCTGAAATACTTACACCCCTGTCTGAGAGAAAGACCCGCACTCTGGGGCCAATAATTTGGGAGTAACCAAAGAGCTGATATAACCTGCCCTACTTACACTCTCAACTGAGAGAGAAAGCAACACATTCTGGGGCAAATAATTTGGGAGTAACCAAGAGCTGATTTAACCTGGCCCTACTTTCACCTCCTGTCAGAGAAAGCCCTGCACTCTGTGCCAACAATTTGGGAGTAAGCAAGAGCTGATATAACCTGGCCCTACTTTCACCTCCTGTAAGAGAAAGCCCAGCACTCTGGGGCCAATATTTTGGGAGTAACCAAAGAGCTGATCTAACCTGGCCCTACTTACACCTCCTGTCTGAGAAAGCATGAGACTCTTGGGCCAATAATTTGGGAGTAATTAAAGAGCTGATAAAATCTGTCCTACTAACCACTCCTGTCTGAGAGAAAGCCCCACACTCTGTGGCAAATAATTTAGGAGTAACCAAACAGCTGATATAACCTGGCCCTACTTTCACCTCCTGTCTGAGAGAAAGCCCCGCACTCTGGGACCAATAATTTGGGAGTAACCAAAGAGCTGATCTAACCAGGCTATACACATCCACCTGTGTGAGAGAGGCCCTACACTCCAGGGTCCAATAATTTGGGAGTAACCAAGAGGCTGATATACCTGCCCTACTTACACCTCTCATCTGAGAGAAAGCAAGACACTCTGGGGCCAATAATTTGGGAGTAACCAAAGCGCTGATTTAACCTGCTACTTTCACCTCCTGTCTGAGAGAGAGCCCCGCACTCTGTGCCAATAATTTGGGAGTAACCAAAGAGCTGATATAACCTGGCCCTACGTTCACCTCCTGTATGAGAGAAAGCCCAGCACTCTGGGGCCAATATTTTGGGAGTAACCAAAGAGCTGATCTAACCTGGCCCTACTTACACCTCCTGTCTGAGAGAAAGCCACAAACTCTTGGGCCAATAATTTGGGAGTAATTAAAGAGCTGATATAATGTGGCACTACTTACAACTCCTGTCTGAGAGAAAGCCCCACACTCTGGGGCAAATAATTTGGGAGTATCCAAACAGCTGATATAACCTGGCCCTACTTTCACCTCCTGTCTGAGAGAAAGCACCACTCTGGGGCCAATAATTTGGGAGAAACCAAAGAGCTGATATATCCTGTCCCTACACACCCCTGATGAGAAAGTCCCACCTCTGGGGCCAATAATTTGGGAGTAACCATAGAGCTGATCTAAGCTGGCCTACTTACAACCCCTGTCTGAGAAAGCACCGCACTCAGGGACCAATAATTTGGGAGTAACCAAGAGCTGATCTTACCTGGCCCCTACTTACACCCTCTGTCTGAAAGAAAGCCCCCTACTGGGGCCAATAAATGTAATAGTGATCATGAGGCTGATCTAACCTGTCCCTACTTACACCCACTGTCTGAGAAAGCCTTGCACTCAGGTGCCAAAAATTTGGGAGTAACCAAAGAGCTGATCTAACCTGGTCCTACTTACACCTCCTGTCTGATAGAAAGCCCCGCACTCTGGGGCCAAATATTTGGGAGTAAATAAAGAGCTGATATAACCTGTCACTACTTACACTCCCTTTCTGACAGATAGCCCCACACTCTGGCGCCAATTATGTGGGAGTATCCAAAGAGCTGATCTAACCTGGCTCTACTTACACCTGTCTGAGAGAAAGCTACAATCTGGGGCCAATAATTTGGGAGTAACCAAAGAGCTGATATAACCTGGCCCTACTTACACCTCCTGTCTGAGTGAAAGCCCTGCACTCTGGGGCCAATAATTTGGGAGTAACCAAAGAGCTGATATAACCTGGCCCTACTTACACCCCATGTCTGAGAGAAAGTCCAACACTCTGGGGATAATAATTTGGGAGTAACCAAGAGCTGATCTAACCTGGCCCTATTTACACCCCTGTCTGAGAGAAAGTCCCACACTCTGAGGCCAATAATTTGGGAGTAAACAAAGAGTTGATCTAACCTGGCACTACTTACACCCCCTGTCTGAGAGAAAGCCCCACACTCTGGGGCCAATAATTTGGGAGTAACCAATGAGCTGATCTAACCTGGCCCTACTTACACCTCCTGTCAGAGAAAGCCACAAACTCTGGGGCCAATAATTTGGGAGTAACCAAAGAGCTGATATAACCTGCCCTTCTTACACCCCCTATCTGAGAGAAACCCCGCACTCTGGGGCGATAATTTGGGAGAAACCAAAGAGCTTATATAATCTAGCCTACATTCACCTCCTGTCGGTTAACTCCGTACTGTTGAGGCAATAATTTGGGAGAAACCAAGAGCTCATCTACACCACGCACTTACCCCCATCTGTGAGAATGCCACGCACTCTGGGGCCAATAATTTGGGAGTAACCAAAGAGCTGATCTAACCTGGCCCTACTTACACCTCCTGTCGGAGAGAAAGCCATGAACTCTGGGGCCAATAGTTTGGGAGTAACCAAAGAGCTGATATAACCTGCCTTCTACACCCCTATCAGAGAGAAAGACCCACACTCTGGTGCCAATAATTTGGGAGTAACCAAAGAGCTGATATAACATGCCCTACTTACACCCTCCCATCTGAGAGAAAGCAACATACTCTGGGCCCAATAATTTAGGAGTAACCAAAGAGCTGATGTAACCTGGCCCTACTTTCACCTCCTGTCTGAGAGAAAGCCCCGCACTCTGGGCCAATAATTTGGGAGTAATCAAAGAGCTGATATAATCTGGCCCTAGTTACCACTCCTGTCTGAGAGAAAGCCCACACTCTGGGGCCAATAATTTGGGAGTAACCAAACAGCTGATATAAGCTGGCCCTACTTTCACCTATTGTCTGAGAGAAAGCCTTGCACTCTGGGACCAATAATTTGGTTGTAACCAAAGAGCTGATCTAACCTGGCTATACTCACTCCCCTGTGTGAGAGAGCACCACACTCCGGGGCTAATAATTTGGGAGTAACTAATGAGCTGATATAACCTGCCCTACTTACACCCCAATCTGAGAGAAAGAATCGCACTCTGGTGCCAATAATTTGGGAGTAATCATAGAGCTTATCTAACCTGGCCCTACTTACTATCCCTGTCTGAGAGAAAGCGCCGCACTCCGGGACCAATAATTTGGGAGTAACCAAAGAGCTCATCTAACCTGGCCCTACTTACACCCTATGTCTGAGAGAAAGCCCCACACTAGTTGGCCAATAATTTGGTAATGACCATAGAGCTTATCTAACATGGCCCTACTTACACCCCCTGTCTGAGAGAAAGCACTGCATTCTGGGGCCAAAAATTTGGGAGTAACCAAAGAGCTGATCTAACCTGGTCCTACTTACACCTCCTGTCTGAGAGAAAGCCCCGCACTCTGGGACCAAAAATTTGGGAGTAAAAGAGCAGATATAACCTGACTACTTACACCCCTTTCTGACAGATAGCCCCACACTCTGGTACCAATAATGTGGGAGTAACCAAAGAGATGATCTAACCTGGCTCTACTTACACCCCCTGTCTGAGAGAAAGCCCTACAATCTTGGGAACATAATTTGTGAGTAACCAAAGTGCCGATATAACCTGGCCCTACTTACACCTCCTGTCTGAGTGAAAGCCATACACTCTGGGGCCAATAATTTGGGAGTAACCAAAGAGCTGAAATAAGCTGGCCCTCCTTACATCCCCTGTGTGAGAGAAAGTCCAAAACTCTGGGGATAATAATTTGGGAGTAACCAAAGAGCTGATCTAACCTGGCCCTATTTAGACACCCTGTCTGAGAGAAAGCCCCTCACTCTGTGGCCAATAATTTGGGAGTAGCCAAAGAGCTGATCTAACCTGGCCCTAATTACACCTCCTGTCTGAGAGAAAGCCACGAACTCTGGGGCCAATAATTTGGGAGTAACAAGAGCTGATATAACCTGCCTTCTTACACCCTCTATCTGAGAAGCCCCACACTTGGGGCCAATAATTTAGGAGATACCAAAGAGCTGATCTAACCTGGTCCTACTTACACCCCTGTCTGAGAGAAAACCTGCACCACGGGACCAATAATTTGGGAATAACCAAAGAGCTGATCTAACCTGGCCCTAGTTACACCTCCTGACTGAGAGAAACCCCACACTCTGGGGCCAAAAATTTGGGAATAACCAAAGAGCTGATATAGCCTGGCCCTACTTACACCCAGGCTGAGAAAGCCCATTCTGGGGCCTATAATGTGGGAGTAATCAAAGATGATCTAACCTGGCTCTACTTACCCCTGTCTGAGAAAGCCCCCACACTCTGGGGCCAATAATTTGGGAGTAACAAGAGCTGATATAAAATGACCCTACTTAAACCTCCTGTCTGAGTGAAAGAAGCCCGCTCGCAATAATAATTTGGGAGTGACCAAGGACCTGTTCTATTCTTGCCATACATACACTCAGTCTAAGAAAGCCCTAAACTCTGGGGACAATAATTTGGGAGTAAACAAGAGAGAAAGTCCAGCACTCTGGGGATAATAATTTGGGAGTAACCGAAGAGTTGATCTAACCTGGCCCTATTTACACCCCCCGTCTGAGAGAAAGTCCCAGTCTCTGAGGACAATAATTTTGGAGTAACCAAAGAGCTGATCTAACCTGGCGTTACATACACCCCTGTCTGAGAGAAGGCCCCACACTCTGGGGCCAATAGTTTGGGAGTAACCAAAGAGCTGACCTAACCTGGCACTACTTACACCACCTGTCGGATTGAAAGCCACAAACCCTGGGGCCAATAATTTGGTAGTCTCCAAAGAGCAGATGTAATCTGGCCCTACTTACACCTCCTGTCTGAGTGAAAGCCCCGCACTCTGTGGCCAATAATTTGGGAGCAACCAAAGAGCTATTACAACCTGGCCTTACTTTCACCTCCTGTCTAAGAGAAAGCCCAGCACTCTGTGGCCAATAATTTGGGAGTAACCAAAGAGCTGATCTAAACTGGCCCTGCTTGCACCCTGTCTGAGTGAAAGCCCCACCTCTCAGGCCAATAATTTGGGAGTAACAAACAGCTGACATAATCTGGCCCTACTTACACACGCCTGTCTGCAAGCCCCACACTCTGGGGCCATTCATTTAGGAATAACCAAAGAGGCTGATTTAAGCTGGCCCTACTGCCCTCCTGTCTGAAAGAGCCCTGCACTCTGGTGCCAATAATTTGAGGTAACCAAAGGCTGATCTAACAGGCTCTACCCACCCTGTCTGAGAGAAAGCGCCTCCGGTGACCAATGATTTGGGAGTAACCAAAGAGCTGATATAACGTAGGCTGTTGCACCCTCTGTCTGAAGAAAGCCCCACTCGGGGCCAATAAATTGGGAGTGACTAAAGAGCTGATCTAACCTGGCCCTACTTACACCACCCGTCTGATAGAAAGCCCTGCACTCTGGGGCCAAAAATTTGGGAGAAACCAAAGAGCTGATATAACCTGGCACTACTTACACCCCCTGTCTGAGAGAAAGCCCCACACTCTGGGGCCAATAATGTGGGAGTAACCAAAGAGCTGATTTAACCTGGCTTTAGTTACACCACCTGTCTGTGAATAAGCCCCACAATCTGGGGCCAATAATTTGGGAGTAACCAAAGAACTGATATAACCTGACCCTACTTACACCTCCTGTCTGAGAGAAAGCCCCGCACTCTGGGGCCAATAATTTGGGAGTAACCAAAGAGCTCATCTAACCAGGCACTACTCACTCCCCGTCTGAGAAAGCCCCACTCTGGGGCCAATAATTTAGGTGTAACCAAAGAGCTGAACTAACCTGGCCCTACTTACACCTCCTGTCTGAGAGAACTCCAAGAACTCTGGGGTCAATAATTTGGGAGTAACAAAGGCTGATATAACCTGAAATACTTACACCCCTGTCTGAGAAAAGACCGCACTCTGGGGCCAATAATTTGGGAGTAACCAAAGAGCTGATATAACCTGCCCTACTTACACTCTCATCTGAGAGAAGCAACACACTCTGGGCCAATAATTTGGGAGTATGAAGAGCTGATTTAACCTGTCCCTACTTTCACCTCCTGTCAGAGAAAACCCCCTCTGTGCCAATAATTTGAGATGAAAAGAACTGATATAACCTGGCCTTACTTTCACCTCCTGTATGAAGAGAATGCCCAGCACTCTGGGGCCAATATTTTGGGAGCAACCAAAAGCTGATCTTACCTGGCCCTACTTACACCTCCTGTCTGAGAGAAAGCCACGAACTCTTGGGCCAATAATTTGGGAGTAATTAAAGAGCTGATATAATCTGGCCCTACTTACCACTCCTGTCTGAGAGAAAGCCCCGCACTCTGGGGCAAATAATTTGGGAGTAACCAAACAGCTGATATAACCAGGCCCTACTTTCACCTCCTGTCTGAGAGAAAGCCCCGCACTCTGCGGCCAATAATTTGGGAGTAACCAAAGAGCTGATCTAACCAGGCTATACTCATCCACCAGTGTGAGAGAAGCCCTACCGGGGGCCAATAATTTAGGAGTAACCAAGAGCTGATATAACCTGCCCTACCCACCTCTCATCTGAGAAAAGCAACACACTCTGGGCCAATACTGTGGAGTAACCAAGAGCTGATGTTAACCTAGCCCTACTTTCAGCTCCTGTCTGAGAGAAAGCCCCGCACTCTGTGCCAATAATTTGGGAGTAAGCAAAGAGCTGATATAACCTGGCCCTACTTTCACCTCCTGTCTGAGAGAAAGCCCTGCACTCTGGGGCCAATAATTTGAGAGTAGCCAAAGTGCTGATCTAACCAGGCTCTACCTACACCCTCTGTCTGAGAGAAAGCCCCGCACTCCGGGGCCAATAAACTGGGAGTGACTAAAGAGCTGATCTAACCTGGCCTACTTACACCCCTGTCTGAGAGAAAGCCTTTCACTATGGTGCCTATAATTTGCAGTAACCAAGAGCTGATATAATCTGACCCTACTTACACATCCTGTCTGAGAGAATGCCCGCTCTCTGGGGCCCAATAATTGGGAGTAACCCAAGAGCTGATCTAACCTGGCCCTACTTACTCCCCCCCTGATAGAATGCCACCATTCTGGTGCCAAAAATGGGAGAAACCAAGAGCTGATATAACCTGGCACTTCTTACACCCCTTTCTGAGAGCCCCCACTCTGGTGCCAATAATGTGGGAGTAACCAAAGAACTGATTTATGCTGGCTTTAGTTACACCTATCTGTGAGTAAGCCCCACACTCTGGGGCCAATAATTTAGGAGTAACAAAAAGCTGATTTAACCTTGCCCTACTTTCACCCTGTCTGAGAAAAGCCCGCACTCTGTGCCAATAATTTGAGAGTAAGCAAAGAGCTGATATAACCCTGCACTTTCACCTCCTGTATGAGAAAGCCCAGCACTCTGGGGCCAATATTTTAGGAGTAACCAAGAGCTGATCTAACCTGGCACTACTTACACCTCCTGTCTGAGAAAGCCACGAACTCTTGGGCCAATAATTTGGGAGTAATTAAAGAGCTGATAAAATCTGGCCCTACTTACAACTCCTGTCTGAGGAAAGCCACACACTCTGGGGCAAATAATTTGGGAGTAACCAAACCGCTGATATAACCTGCTTTTCACTTTCACCTTCTTTCTGTGAAGCCCCGCACTCTAGGGGCCAATAATTTGGAAGTAACAAAAGCTGATCTAACGAGGCTATACTCACATCCACCTGTGTGAGAGAAGGCCCGACACTCAGGGGTCCAATAATTTGGGAGTAACCAAAGGCTGATATAACCTGCCCTACTCACACCTCTCATCTGAGAAAAGCACACACTGGGACCAATAATTTGGGAGTAACCAAGAGTTGATTTAACCTGGCCCTACTTTCACCTCCTGTCTGAGACCCACTCTGTGCCAATAATTTCGGAGTAAGCAAAAGGCTAATATAACCTGGCCCTACTTTCACCTACTGTCTGAGAAAAGCACCACACTCTGGGCCAGTAATTTGGGAGTTACCAAAGAGCTGATCTAACCAGGCATACTCCATCCACCTGTGTGAGAGGCCCCACTCCGGGGCCAATAATTTGGGAGAAACAAGGCTGATATATCCTGTCCCTACTTACACCCCTGTATGAGAGAAAGTCCCACACTCTGTGGCCAATAATTTGGGAGTAACCATAGAGCTGATCTAACCTGGCCTTCTTACAACCCCTGTCTGAGAAAGCACGCACTCTGGGACCAATAATTTGGGAGTAACAAAGAGCTGATCTAACCTGGTCCTACTTACACCTCCTGTCTGATGAAGCCCCACACTCTGGGGCCAAATATTTGTTAGTAAATAAAAGCTGATATAACCTGTCACTACTTACACTCCCTTTCTGACAGATAGCCCCACTCTGGCGCCAATAATGTGGGAGTAACCAGAAGCTGATCTAACCTGACTCTGCCCACCCCCTGTCTGAGGAAAGCCCTGATCTGGGGCCAATAATTTAGGAGTAAACAAAGTTGATCTAACCTGGACCTACTAACACCTCCTGTCTGGTGAAAGCCCGCACTCTGGGCTAATTTGGGAGTAACAAGGGCTGATTGCCTGACACCTACACACCCCTGTCATGAGAAGGTCCCACTCTAAGGCCAATAATTTGGGAGTAAACAAAGTTGATCTAACCTGGCCCTACCCACCCCACCTGTCTGAAACTAGCGCCACACTCTCGGGCCAAAAATTTGGGAGTAACCAATGAGCTGATCTAACCTGGCACTGCCACCTCCTGTCTGAGAGAAAGACACAAACTCTGGGGCCAATAATTTGGGAGTAAACAAGAGCTGACATAACCTGCCCTTCTTACATTTCCCTAACTGAGAAAGCCCCGCCTCTGGGGCCAATAATTTAGGAGTAACAAAACATATAATCTAGCCCTACATTCACCTCCTGTCAGATTAGAACTCCATACTGCTGGTGCCAATAATTTGGGAGTAACAAAAGCTGATATAACCTGCCCTACTTTCCTTCCTGTCTGAGATAAGCCCTGCACTATGGGCCAATAATTTAGGAGATAACCAAGAGCTTATCTATCCTGGCCCAACTTACACCTCCTGTCAGGAAAGCTATGAACTATGGGCCAACCTTGTTAGTAACAAAACTGACTAACCTGCCCTACTTACACCACCTGTCTGAGAAAAAGTCCCACCCTGGGACCAAAAATTTAGGAGTAACCAAGAGCTGATGTAACTAGCCTACTTACACCACCTGTCTGAGAAAGCCACGAACTCTGGGGCCAATAGTTTGGGAGTAAAATAAGAGCTGATATAACCTGAACTACTTTCACCCCCTGTCTGAGAGAAAGACCCACACTCTGGGCCAATAGTTTGGGAGTAAACAAAGAGCTGATGTAATCTGGCCCTACTTTCACCTCCTGTCTGAGAGAAAGCCCAGCACTCTGGGGCCAAAAATTTGGGAGTAACCACAGAGCTGATATAACCTGGCCCTTCTTTCACCTCCTGTATGAGAGTAAGCCCCACACTCTGGCACCAATAATGCGGGAGTAACCAAAGAGCTGATCTAACCTGACTCTACCTACACCCCCTGTCTGAGAGAAAGCCCGACAATCTGGGGGTAATAATTTGGGAGTAACCAAAGTGCTGATATAACCTGGCCCTACTAACACCTCCTGTCTGGTGAAAGCCCGCAGCTCTGGGGCCAATAATTGGGAGTAACCAAAGGCTGATTTTACCTTGCCTTACACCCCTGTCTGGTGAAAGTCCTAAACTCTGGGTATAATAATTTGGGAGTAACCAAGAGCTGATCTAACACCCCTATTTACACTCCTGTCTGAGATAAAGTCCCACTCTAAGGAGAATAATTTGGGAGAAAAACAAAGTTGATCTAACCTAGCCTACTTACACCCCTGTCTGAGAAAGCCCCACTCGGGCCAATAATTTGGGAGTAGCCAAAGAGCTGATCTAACCTGGCCCTACTTACACCTCCTGTCTGAGAAAGCCACAAACTCTGGGGCCAATAATTTGGGAGTAACCAAGAGTAAATATAATGCCCTTCTTTCATTCCCTATCTGAGAAAGCCCACACTCTGGGGCCAATAATTTAGGAGTAACAAAACTTATATAATCTAGCCCTACATTCCTCTGTCTGATTCAAGCTCCATTGATTGGGCCAATAATTTGGGAGTAACCAAGAGCTGATATAACCTATTTCACTCACTACCTATATGAGAAAAGCCCTGCACTATGGGGCCCAATAATTTGGGAGTAACAAAGAGCTGATCTATCCTGGCCAACTTACCTCCTGTCGAGGAAAGCTATGAACTATGGGGCCCAATAACTTGTTAGTAACCAAGAAGCTGATATAACCTGCCCTACTTACTCCCCATAATATCTTACTCAAATTAGAACGTTAGAACAGTCCCTCTGCAACCTCCACAATGGACACATTGAAACTCTCTTGTCTTTAAGAAATCAATACTCTTTGCTACTTCAGGAAAAAGCTGAGTTTGCTATTTTGAGAACTCGAGCGAGGTATATAGAGTGTGGGGAAAAAGCTAACCATTTGTTAGCTCTGAGGTTAAGGAAATTGGAATCTTCCAGGTCAATCAACTCAATCGAGGATCTCAATGGAGAGATCAAAACTAATCCCAGGGAGGTAATTTCGGTACTTAGGACCTATTTTTCTTCACTTTATAATAAAGAGGCCCCCTCTCCCTCCCTAGATGAGATGCTCAGTTATTTAGCAACTCTCCCCTTGCCCTCGATGGGACAGGATCAACAATCATGGCTGATCTCCCCTATATCCACTCAAGAGATATTAGTGGCAATTAATGACCTGACTCCGGACAAGGCCCCCGGACCTGATGGTCTCGCCTCGAACTTCTATAAATTATTTGCCAAAGATTTAATACCTGGTCTACTACGCCTGTACCAATATCTGCTGGCTGGAAATACTCAGGATCCCACGCTTCTAGAAGCCCTTATTATTCTCCTTCTTAAACCAGGCAAACCTGAGCACCTCCCCTGAGTTATCGTCCTATTTCATTATTAAACTGCGACATTAAGATTTTAGCCAAAATTCTGGCTAAAAGAATTGAACAGGTATGGACTCCCTTAATTAGTCCCGAACAGATTGGTTTTTTGCCAATAGGTCCCCAGTTGACCATCACCGTAAATTACAATACCTTATTAGTGTAGCCAGAACCTCCCTTTCTCCAATGATTTTAGTATCCTTAGACGCAGAAAAGGCATTCGATAGGGTTGATTGGACCTTTCTCTGGGCCACATTACAAGTTATGGGCTTCCCCCCACTGTTTATTACATGGGTACAGGCACTATATACCTCGCCTAGAGCTAGACTGTATTGCAGTAGGTCGCCATCTGACCCTTCCACTCACATCAGGTACACGACAAACTCTCCTCTCTCTCCCTTTTATTTAATTTATACCTGGAACCTCTTCTCAGGCATTTAAATTCCTCTCCACTAATATCAGGTATCCCGTGGTGAATAGTGTTGCTGAAGATTTCAGTATTTGCTGGACGATTTGCTCTTGCACCTGTCGAATCCAGTTTTATCGTTAAGAACAGCATTAGACATCATTGAGGTCTACAGTAAATATTCCAACTACAAACTCAATATCAGTAAAACTGAACTCTTCCCTCTCAACCACTTCACTCACAGTTCAGGCTTTGCTGAATTTGGGATGAAGTGGACTACGCGTTCCATTAAATATCTTGGGATACATATTGCTCTTAGCTCATCACTGACGAGGAAACTGAATTTAGATGATCTATGGCGGGATATCCAGCAAGATTTAGTCAGGTGGTCCAAACTCCCTTTATCGCTTTGGGGCAGAATTAATATTATTAAAATGAATGTGTTACCCAGAATTTTTTAACCCCTAAACATGTTAAATATATGGGTGCCTCTGCCTTACTTTAGGAGTATTCACTCTGGAATAAACTATTTTCTTTGGAATAACAAATCCATCAGAAAGTCCTACAATAAGCTATCCCAACCCAAAGAGTTTGGGGGACTCTGTCTCCCTAACTTACTATATTATTATTGGGCCTCACATCTGAATAAGTGTGGGAAATGGCTATCCATACCTGACCCTCAATCTTGCCAAGGGTATAAGCCATTATGGCTCCAAGTGGAACAGGACCTTATGAAAATTCACAATATTGATCCATAAGCTCTCTTTTACATATCTAGTAAAAATATTCCTACATCATTTCGCTCTACCCTTGGAATTTCTCTGAGGGTGGTATCTCAGTCATTCAGGTTTTTCAAGATTTCTCAGACTAGGGACTTCTCTCAACCTATTTGTCTAAACCCCAGTCTCCGAATAGGCAACTCTATGATAGCTGGAAAGTGGTTACCATCTCTCTCAGGATGTAGCGTGAAAGACTTTTATTCATCCAATCGTATCTTAGATATGAGCGAGATCCTAGATAAATTTAAATGGCCAACAATGATGGCCTTTAGGTTGTATCAGTTGAGACATCTCTTGTACAAAAAATTTGGGAGCGTTGACAAAATCTCCTATCTTACAAATTTTTTCTCTCAAGTCACCGCAATCGTTAATAAACTGCACAGTGTTTCTGGGCTGTATAGCTTATTACATAGATTTCCTGAGGCCCCACCAAATGTCGGCCCTAATATTTGGAGGGACCTATATTCAGATGGAAATATTAATTGGCAGAACATTTGGAAAGATCTACATATTTATCACACTCAGGACAGGTACAGAATTACACAATATTGTATATTAAATAATCTTTATTACACCCCAGTTAGATTGGCAAAGATGAAGCGCATTGCTTCAACAATGTGTATTAGGTGTAACAAAGAGGAGGGTTCTCCGATACATATCTTTTGGTCTTGTGGGTCAGTATCTCCTCTCTGGGCCCAAATAGAAACTTCCCTTGATCCTCTACTAGGATTACAAGGTCTCTTTTCCCCTAAAGCCTGCATCTTGGGTGATTACTCCGAAATTCAGGTGAAGGAAAGGAGATATCATTTGGCTTTAATATCAATGGCGGTTAAAAACTAGTACTCAGACATTGGAAGGACCAGTCTATGTTAATCTCACAGAATGGTTACACGAGATCACCTTTGCTCTCCGTGTCGAGAACCTGATAGCTCAGGTGAACCGGCGTTTACCTTCCTTCACCAAAAAATTGGGTAAATTATATACCTTGCTTTTAAAAAGATACTAGGAGATATGATGGGCTGCGGGCTCCTCTGTACCTATTTTCCTTTTCCCGTCTCTTATGCATGTATTTAACTTAGAATATGTGTGTATCGCTGGTTCTTTCAGATTTTCTATTTACTTAGTCCCTGGTATTTTATTTGGTATCAATATATGATATAAGCATGTACCT
This sequence comes from Neoceratodus forsteri, assembly GCA_016271365.2. Lineage (NCBI taxonomy): Eukaryota > Metazoa > Chordata > Ceratodontiformes > Ceratodontidae > Neoceratodus > Neoceratodus forsteri. The sequence continues at coordinate 9,939,321 of CM028129.1, forward strand.
TAATGACATTGGTAAGGACTAATGTGCACCACAGGATAGGGAGGGGGGAGGGAATAGGGGAGGGAGGGTTAGTCTTGTTATATTTCGTAGTAACAATTCTTGAACAATAGACATCTATTTTCTTTTGCATGTTCTCTGTTATTAGTTCTTGATGTATTAGGAAATCCTGGAACAATGATCTTTATCAATACAATATTGCTATAATTAATAATTAATAAAACATACTAAATTAAAAAAAAATAAGGTAGAAAAAGAAATGGGCAGACTGGATGGGCCTTGTGGTCCTTATCTGCTGTCAACTTCTATGTTTCTATGTTATTCCTCCTTCTGCGGAGTTGGCTGGCAGGTCATCCAGCAACCGGCACCCGCATCCCAGGACCTGGGTCTGATCAGTGACTCACTCTCACTACACAGGCTGGCATGCACACAGTGTCCCCCCAATGGGGCCTTGAATCAACACCTGGGGTGCACCTCTCTAGGTTCTGGGGGCATGGTGCATGGCCATCGGCTGCCATGACCATCCCACAGTTTTTCACCTGATTAACTACCCTGCTGGAGCTGAATGTGCAATGATGTTAGTGCATTTATGTGCCAACATCTGCCATGCTCTAGCCCCTCTTCTGTACACCACTCCTGTAGTGCCCCCATCTTCCATCATGCTCTGCTGCAGAATGATGCAATCCCCTTTACCAACTCCAGAAAGAGTAGCTCTGTCATGGGATGCTCCATCCTCTCCCTCCCCTGCTAATCCCCGATGACCTGAGTCCATTCCCAAACCTGGGTCACCGGTGTAGAGCAAGGTGTGGTGTCTACTGCCTCAACTCTCAGTACCACTGGGATGGCAGGTTGGTAAATCTTTGACTTATGCCATTGCAGAAGATCCAGAGGAGAGAGGGAGAGACTACTGGGGCCCAAGAGATTTTTACAGTTACAGAAAATCCCAAATAAATTTTTTTTTTTCTTGGCCTCAGTCAGTGTAGCTATGTGTATATGAGAAAGACCAGGCTAGCAAAATCTTTACTTGTGCCATTCCTGATCCAGAGAAGAGGGGAGAGACTATGGGGTCCAAGAGAAATTTTACAGTTACATAAAATCTCAAACTTATTTCCTGGCTTCAGTGTGGCTGTGTGTACAGGGCAAGGCAGCAGGGTGGCAAAATACATCTTTGACTTGTGCCATCCAGAGGAGAGAGAGAGAGAGAGAGAGAGAGACTGCAGGGGCCAATGATAAATGTAACCATCCCAGAAATCCCAAATAACATTTTTTTCCTGACTTCAGTGTGGTTGTGTTTACATGACAAGGGCAGCTGGATGGCAAAATAAATCTATGACTTGTGACGTCCGGGGAGAGAGAGAGAGAGAGAGACTGCAGGGTGCCCCATGATAAATGTAACAGACCCAGAGATCCTAAATATTTTTTTATCTGGCTTCAGCGTGGCTGTGTGTACAGGGCAAGGGCAGCAGGGTGACAAAATAAATCGTTGACTTGTCCCATCCAACCACAAATCACGATCACGTGATGACGTTCATTCATGATTTCATGTATTAAAAGAAATACTGTTCAGACAAACAACATACAAGTTGATGCACCTGTACTGCTGGCTGTGGGTGGCCCAGGGGATAATCTGACTTTGTGACTTATAGCAGGCTGTTTACAGTACAACACAAGTACTGTACACATAAGTGTCATCATCATCACTCGTTCCCCATTATTCCTCCTTATTATCGTTAGTTTTATAGCATATTGCATTACATTATGTATAAGCATTAACTAACCCCCAGTGTGGGACTGTGCTGTGTGTGTGGCTATGCACCAGATGTGTCTGCATCTCCAACTCAAATTCTGCGACACACTTAACAGTTGCTGAATTTAGTCACTTAACAGTAACTAACTGTATTGTAGGAGTCAGTCCGGTAATCTTGGAAGGAAGTGGTGGTGGACTGCTGTGCTGTCGGTGTGCTGTGTACAATCATGAGTCAGGACAGTAAATGTATCCCTGTCCTATGGGTGGGAGTCATCAGGAGGACATCACGTTAGTTAGAGGGATCTTTTGTTACAGGTTAGAATACTAATAAAAATTGATCAACGTGTTGATGAGGCACATTCTATTCCTCAGGTAGGCAATGGCACTGCAAAAGACAGCAATCAGCCTGTAAAGGAAAACAAAATCAAACCCCAAAAGTGTTTTTTCACGTCTTCCAAGCGAATGTGTGAATCCAAAAAAGATGACTATCTCGGATCATCATCAGTCCCAAGTCAAAACAAAAAGTTATGTAGTTAAAAAAATTAAAGGCATGGTGGGTACCACCCGCAGAGGCACCCAATATTATGGAACAATTGCATACCATGCTACTGCCATTCCCTCATCTGATTCTTCTAAGGTTGAACCCAACGAGGGTAATAATAAAGATGAAGAGAATGATCAGGCATCACAAGGTTTATCAGAGTGGATGGAAATTGCAGATGAGGAAGAAATTGGCAGAAATGTTTTGGTTATGCAGGGGGGCAGTGGGAACAAACCAAAAGAGGAACAGCCCAAAGAAAAATCGGGGACCTGAAAAGGTGGCCAAGATGTGAAAAGAGTACTGGTGACCACTCAGGAAAACATGGTTTCTTTATTCTCCTAAGTCTACTGCAGTAGCACACTTTCCAGTCCTGTTCGCTCTATAGTTCCGTTTCCCTATTTTTCAGGCAGGCCACCTGGATGATGGCTCTCAAGCTATCCCTGTATCCTATTTCTCTCCAGGAATCCATGTGTCTCAGTCCACTGCCCCTCAAAGAAGTAACTGTTATCATAACTGATGTTTTTATATTGACTACATAGGAACATTCTGTCTGGCACAAATGTACAGACAGTAGCTTTATCAGCCTAAGGGAATGCATGTACAGTATGTTGTGGCAACTGAATGCTCCTGCAGCCACTCCAAATAGTGGCGTTATGCCTCTCAGCACCTCATGGTTGCATGTGTGAAAACTCCTGCAGGTCGCTCCATTTGTGAGTGAGAGTCGTAAATGGGGACAGAGTTCCTGAGGTGCTGCTCTATTCCCAGTTGTTCTCCTCGCAACTGTGAGGTATGAGTGAAGACAGTATGTTCAAAGAGTATAAAGATGTTTAAACACTTGCCTTTTTCAGTAGGGACCGCGGTAGACTGGAGAATGTGTTTTTGAATCTGTCTACCCGGTCACCCAATCCCTGGGAGCTATATTACTATGCTGAAAAGACATAGAATGCGTAGCAATGCTCCCTGGAAGTTCAAATTGAATATTTGTTTTTAATTTATTTACTTTTTTGGTGTCCGACAGCCCAAGCAGAACCAGACAAACCACACGCGTAGCGAAAAAGGAAACAGAATGTTTTATGCAGTTAATGTCTGTGTGGTTTATCTGTTAGGCACTGCACTGTTTATTGAAGCAAATTACAAATAGTGAGAATTCTGGAATTAAATGCACAGAAATTCTAAAAGTGTCTGAAATTATTTCAAATATAGAACTACAAATGGGTAGTGCAGGTTTACCAAAAGAATGGCTCTGTACGCAGGGGCCTGTGGAGATTTTCTCTTGGATTCTCAAGTGTTTCTCTAAGAGCCAGCTGGCCCTTCCCTTTCCATATGTATGCCTTTGATAATAGAAGGGAGGAGACAACTCCTGAATTATTTTTACTTTTCTCTTAGAAAGAGTTAATTTGATATACAAACATACTAGGGTACATCTTATTGCCTGCAAATATGTTTTGTACATAGAGATAATTATATAATGATACATGGAAATTTTTTTATGTCCCAAAGCTTCTTTGGGTGGGGTCTGAGGTGGTCACCTAATGAATCCCATGTATAAGGGAAGTTCATCTGGGTGTCCCCATCAGATCCATTGTGGGATCAGCCTGATACTGATCCAAGCTGGAGAGGTCTGAGGAGCTATTTCATACCTTAAAGGATACCTAAACAACATTTTAACAACAAACTATTCAAAAATCTGACTCCGTAGGTGACTAAAGGAAAGGCTGCTGTATTCATTAATGCTAAAACTACAGTTACATAATTTTCCTAAATGTGGTTCCAGAGCATTTGAAAATTGTAAAATCAGCCTTCCAATTTCAAAAAAACTGTCTTGCCTGCTTCCTAAAATAGCCGCCAAATGTATTATGTGATGACATCATTGGAGCCATAGCCAGAGAGATATATGGCTCTGTATAGAGATAACTAGTTCTTTTTTCCCTTTGTATAGAATTGTTTCACCCAAATGGTCAAAACCATGTGCATTATTTTGTATAATGCACATGTTAGGCTATGGTTCTGTTCATTTTGTTTACTTTAACATGCTGAAAATGTGTTTTAATCCAATCGACTTTCTCTGTGGTAAACCACAGTGCAGTACAAATCTTGAATAACCTGGTGGTCTAGTGGTTATGGTGGATCCAGGATGCTGCAATGGTGGTGCTGCGGTGGTGGTGCACATGCTTCATATGCACGTTTTAATATTTTTTATTAAACCTTTATATTTCCTGCTATTGTTCTTTTCTAGAACTTTTTTGACAGAACCTACAAATGTAATCCGTAGTTTGAATGTAAACATTTGTACAATCAATAAATCAGACTTCTTCAACAAAGTGAAATGCAGCAGCAGCAAGCAAGTACGTTACTGTGTGTGTGTGTGGGGGGGGGTTGCAGCCACACCCTTCACCACCCCCTAGAGCCAACACTTTTTTTTGTAGCAAAGATTTTGTGTAGTCCAATGTTACAGTTCATATCTTATTGAAAATCAAATAGATGCTTCTCTTGTCTTCTTTTTCCATGGGAAATAATAATAATAATAAGAATCTGCATTTATATAGTGATTTTCATACACATTGTATTCCAAAGTGCTTTACAAGCAATACTAGACTGGTAGTGAAGTAACTGAATGAGTAGTGGCAGCCATTTCATACATTAATATCCACATACAGCTTTGGACAATTGCATGAACTGCTTTTATGGGAAGGGGAATGTTGGTCAGGTAGTGATCAAGATGCTGGCAGCCCCACATCTTATTTCTCACAGTAATCTGCTCATATTTCTCTCCTTCTGTCTTCCCCCTTCCCTGAATATAGCAGTACCTTGCAAGAGTGACCTTCTCAGTCCCCCGCTGGTATTCATTCGTCACTATTCCACCTCACGCTGAAAACTGGTGAACTCATCACCCTTCTGCATCATAAATGCAAGTAGTACAGTCCCCGGTTTATTTTGACATATCAAATGTAAACATATCTTTCAGTAAGTCAGGCTCTGCACCAGCAGGAACAAGGGGATGATGGGCTCTGTATCCTTAAAGATCTAGGCTACCTTTGATTAGGCACTATTAAATGATGGGTGTGCACATCACTATGCACGTCATTTAATAGTGCCTAATCATAGGTGGCTTCGATCTTATTTGGGTAGGAAAGCCTATTTTTCCACTTGTGCCATGCTGCTATTAGCCTGGCTTACCAGAAGATCATGTTTATTATTAATATGTAAATATAACACAGGAGACTGTACTAACCACATTCATAATGCGGAAGGGTAGTGAATGCATCAGTTTTTGGTGTGGGGAGCAGGTGAGAAGAATGAATGACAGAGAAGGACTGAAGAGGCCATTCCAGCAGGGTACAGCTATATTCAGGTTAGTTGAAGACATAAAGGACTATGCTGAGTAGATCAGTGCGAGATCTGAAATGTGGGGCCGCCAGCATCATGATCACTACCTGACTGTGGATGAGAGTAGCCAGCAATGACAAATACTCGAGTGGTAGGCTGCACCTAAACTGTTACTTGAATTCAGTGTGGAGATTACCCTTGGGTGGGGTGTAGGCGTGTGTTAGGACAGCATTGAGGGAGTTGTGTATAGCTTATTCAAGATTTAGAAGGGTGGTAGCCAGCCAATTTGCACTGTGGAATAGAGCACAGAAAAGTACTGGAGAAGAATTGCTGGGAACTGTTCTGCGGGGTTCTGCAGATCACAAGTAAAGGAGTAGACTGACACTGGAAGTCAGGTGGATTCACTCAAGGTATTGGTATGCTTCTCCTGCTAATAATATTGTTATCCATTGTAAGTGCAGCCCTTATCAGGGCACGAACAGCAGTTTTTCTGGTGGGTCATGATGCTTATTGCTTGGCCTTCCAGGAAGACCTAGTTGTTGGTTAATGAGGTGGGAAAAAACACAACAGGGAACTGTACATACTACCTTCACTGTGCAGAAGGTCAGCGATACACTCACTGTTTACTGTGGGAGCAGAAGTCAAACACTGAGAATGTGGAGTGGAGAGTGATTTGGGAGGCATTGTTTAACAGTGCCAGCTGATGATGCATATCAGTACAGGTGTGCACAACTCTCTGAGTTACAAGATTACAATCTGAGGTGTGATAATTCTCTTCATGAAACCGCAAGCTCATAGGTGGTCCCAGGCAGTACTAAGCACAGGGTATGGATGGTGGGGTGTTCAACAGAAGGCAGGCTAGGTGTAGGGTGTTCACATGGAAAAAGAAAGCCTTATTTGTGGATTAACAAGAGGATATGAGCTTTGGAACTGAACAAGACCGGTACTTTGCTGTGTGACCCTGACAAGTCACTAAACTTCCTTGTGCTCCCAGGTCACACCTGTAAACAAGCTTTCAGCTTAGTGTCTCCTGGTTACAAAAACAAAATTCAGTGCATCATATAACCACTAGATCATCAGGTATTTGAAGTGTTGTACTGTACTGCAGTTTGCCAAAAAAAAGTCAGCTAGATTGCAAAACATTTTACACAAGTTCAAGTAAACAAAATAAACAAAATCGTTGCCTAACATGGGTACTGATCAAAATAAACTATGAGGTAATACTTGTTGTTGATCATTCTGGTACAACAATTCAAAATGAAGAGAGAAGGAAGAACTAGTTAGCACTATAGAAATATATGTGGATCTCTGTTTCTGACTCCGATGATGTCATCATGACTCATCACTTAACATACTTGGCAGACATCTTAGGGAGAACCCAAGGCTGTTTTTTGAAAGTGAAAGGCTGATGTTTACATTTTTCAAAAGCTATGAAACTGCATTTATGTTATTTACATAAATGCAGTTTTAGCATAAATGTAAACAGCAGCCTTTACTTTACCCTGCTATGAAGCCAGATTTTGGAGTTTGCAGTTTAAAAAAACTGCTTGTTTAGTTACCCTTTAAAAGGGATAGCTGGTTTAGGTAACCATCTATCAGGACTCTAGCCAATTCTAGAACAGTCTTGTACTTATATCTTGGAAAAGCAATAATATTAATTTCTGATTTATTTTGTTTTTGTTTTGACGTATGAAGTCCGCTATTATTTTTATTTATGAAAATAAAAACTCGGCTTGGCATCATTAAGCCTAGCAACACCTGAAACTGTTTCTGTGTCCATTTCCCACTGCCTCAGACACAAGATGCCATGTCTTCCTGGGAAAAAAACCTGAAAAAAATATCTTTTGTTTGGTCATACTTCTCCATTAGTGCTTCCACTGAGTTGGTAGCAACATGCGCTATATGTAAACAACCAATCAGCAGGGGTAAAATGAAAGGAGCATTGGGAACCTGAGCACTGAAAAGGCTCCTAGACAGATACTAACATACTAAAATGCCAGCAGAATAGGCCTAACGGTCTTTCGTGTCTGCTCGTTTGGTCAGCCTCCACCCTGGGAGCTGACCTTACTGCCCCCTCGCTCTTTCTGGCTTTTCCCTTCCCAGTCCCAGATATTCCTGCTGCACAGGACTTTGCTTCCAGAACCTTTCCCCTGTACCTGTCCCACCCCCTCTTGAACCCCCCCCACTGTCTCTGCCTCCACCAGCCCCCTGGACAGCACATTCCATGGCTCCACCACCCTCTCAGTGAAGTAGCACCTCCTCCTTTCTCCCCTGAATCTCTTCCCTCCAGCTTCCACCCATCCCTTCTAGTTGCCCCCCCTTTCCTTTGGAGCATCCTGACTGCTCCTCCCCTATTTAACCCCTTCATGTACCTGAAGACCTCTATCATGTCCTCCAGGTCCCTTCTCTCTTCCAATGTGTACATATTTAGCTCTTCGAGCCTCTCCCCATAGGTCCTGTCTCCCAGGCCCCGGATCATTTTGGTTGCTCTCCTCTGGACCCACTCCAGGAGTTCAATGTCCCTCTTTAAGTGTGGCCTCCAAAACTGCATGCAGTACTCGAGGTGCGGCCTCAACAAGCAGTTATACAGAGGGAGTATCACTTCCCTCCTTCTGGAGGTGATCCCCCTAGCGATGCATCCCAGCATCCTGTTGGCCTTGGCAGCTGCCCTCCTACAAGTCTCAGAGTTGTTCATCTTGACATTCACCACCACCCCCAGGTCCCTCTCAGCCATCGAGACTTGTAATCCCCCAAGGTATATACTTGGCCCAGGTTTCTGGCTCCGAGGTGCAGTACCTTGCATTTCCCTGCATTGAACCTCAGTTTCCACTTTCTAGACCACCTTTCCAGAGCCTCCAGGTCCCCCTGTAGAGGCACCCTCCCCTCCTCCTCATCCACCACTGCCCCCAGTTTTGAGTCATCCGCAAAGAGACTCGTCTCACTCCAGATACCCTTCCTTATGTCATAGACATAGACGTTGAACAGGAGGGGCCCAAGGACCGATCCCTGACGGACCCCACTAATGACCCTCCTTGGAGATGGGACTATCTTGCCAACCACGACCCTCTGGGTCCGGTCCTGAGCCAACTGCCTATCCATCCGATCATCTGGTTCCTCACCCCATTTCTCCCAGCTTATTCAACAGGACCCTGTAACGAACAGAGTCAAACACCTTGCTGAAGTCAAGATAGAGGATGTCCACCGGTCTACCCAGGTCCAAGGCACTTCGTCACCCAGTCATAGAACTCCATAAGGTTTGTCTGACATGATTTCCTGGGATGAATCCATGCTGTCTATCATTCAGGCACCCCGACTTTCCAGGTCCCCCCCCAGCCTCTCCTTGACAATGCCCTCCTTCACTTTGTCCACCAGCGATGTCAGGCTGATGGGCCTGTAGCTCCCTGTCACCTCCCTTGATCCCCCCTTGTGGACAGGCACTATATGTGCCACCTTCCAGTCCTGGGGCACCCACCCTGTCCTCAAAGAGATGCTGAAAAGCTCCACCACGGGTTTTGCCAGGACATCCACCATTTCCTTCAGCACTCTGGGATTTAATTTATCTGGCCCTGGTGCTTTCTCCATCTTAATGGACCTGAGGGCTTCCCTCACTCTCTCTCTGCCATAATTTCCACCTCCGCTACCTCGTCCCCCTGCTTTGCCTTCCCCCCTCTTGCCAGTGATCGCCCCCCCTCCCCAGAACTACCCGATCGGCAAGGTCCCCCAGTTTCACCATCTCCTCCATGTATGATGCAGCCCCCCCATTTTCCTTGGTGAAAACTGAGGCGAAGTACTCATTTAGTACCTCATCCTGCTCCCCAGGGTCTTATGCCCATCCCTCCCCTGTTTTAATCCTGCTAATCTGCCCTTTCACCCTTCATTTTTCCCCAATGTATCTAAAGAACCCCTTGTTCCCTCTCCTAATTTCCAAGGCCAGGTTCTGCTCCTTCCTTGCCTTAGCTGTCCTCACCACCCTAGTGGCCCTTCTGGCCATCAGCTCGTACTCCACTTGATCCCTTTCACTTCTTGAGCCCTTGAAATGCCTATAAGCCACCTTCTTTCCCCTCACCACCTCCTGAACCTCCATGGTCCACCAGCAGGGTTTATGTGCCCTACTGCATTTTCATTACTCTTGCACAGGTGCTGGTAGCATCCTGCACCCCCTCCTGATGATTTCCACCTACTGTCAGCGTACATGTCTGGCCTAATCCCATCCAAATGTTTCTTAAGGATCCTTCCCATTTCCTTGAAATCCACCCCCCTGAAGTCAGTTACCTCCATCTTTGTGCAGCCTTCTACCCCTCCAAGGTCCAGGCAGAACCAGACCGTGGCATGGTCGCTCCCCTAAAAACAGGTCCCTTACCTCCAGGCCCCCAATCTGGTCACTGTCTGCCAGGACCACATCCAGTATTCATACCTCCCTGGTTGGTTCCCCCACCTGCTGAGTTAGGAACATGTCCTGAAAGACATCCAACAACCTCTGTTCCCTGGCCACCGAGGATGTCATAGTCTCCCAGTCCATTCCTGGCATGTTTAAGTCCACCAACACCACCACCCTTCCCCTGCCAAATCTGCAGTGTCTCCCAACATCTGCCACCAGACTCTGCTCCAGCTCCTCCGCCAGCGCAGGGGGTCTATACACAACTCCTATTTTTACTCTCTTGCCCCCCTCTTGTTATCAAGGTGACCCAAATTGCATCCACAGTTCCCTCTGCCTACTCCACTCCTCCTATGCCAATGCAGTTTTTGACTATTATTGCTACCCCTCCTCCCCTTCCCTCCCCCGTACTTCCTGAACATGGTGTAACCCGCCAGGTTCAGGTCCCAGTCATGCCCTGTGGTGGCCCAGGTCTCAGTGACTGCAGCCACATCCACTTCTACCTCAGTTAGCATCACCTGGAGCTCAGGCATTTTATTGCCCAAGCTCCTGGCATTTCGCAGGACTACCTTCCACCCTTTCCGTACACTTCCATTTCCCCTGCTCGCGTTCCCATGGGATTCTGTCTTCCCCTGGTCAGCACCTTACCAGTCAGCCTTTTCCCCCATTCCTTCAGCTCCCCAGGGTGTGGAGACAGAGTTCCTCCTTTATCAAACCCCTCGACAGCCTTTTCTCCCATCCCTCCCCCCTTCACAAGTTTAAACCCCACCTTTCACCAACGAACCCCTCTATTTTCAACTTAAGGATTTCCCTCCCCTCCAAACTGAGATGGGGCCTATCTCTAGCATACAGCCCCTTATCCTCCCAGGTCTCCCCCCAATCCCCCATCAAACCATACCCTCTGGCCCCACACCACTCCCTGAGTCACTGGTTTATCTCCCTAATCTTCCTCTTGTGTTTCCCACTAGCCCTTGGCACCGGTAGGATTTCTGAGAAGGAAACTGTGCATCCTATGTCAAGACAGTCCCTGGCAAGCTCCCTGAACCTTGCCTGTATCTCTAGCTCACTATTTCCCTCAATGTCATTTGTACCCAGGTGGACCAGTATGTCCGGGGAACCTTCACAATCCTTTGCCAGCTGATATACCTCATGCTTGGCCCTGTGCACCGTTAGTCCAGGGAAGCATTTTGTTCTAACCAGGTAGACCTCCCCCTCCCTATCCCATTTGATACCCCTGATCATGGAATCACCCAACAGGAGCACTCTGACCACCCCTTTTCCTCCATTTCCCCCCTTCCATGTCCCTCATCCTTTCTACTGGCCCCTTCCCCACTGGCTCCTTGCTTCTCCCCTATCTGGGTGCCCCTGCCACCCCTCCTTATTACCCTGGCCACCCCTCCCTCCGATCATCGCCTCTCTTCCTCCCGAGTATCCTTTTGTATCCCGCTATCCCCCATGTCACTGCTTGCAACTGGGCCTTCCCCCCATATGCTAAACTTGCCTGGCTCATCCTCCCTTCCTTCCCATCTCCGTTCAGCCCCTCCTTGCCTGTCTTGCTCCCCTGGCATAAACCTTCAGCTGTCTTTACTGTATCCTCCTTGTATTTCTGGTCCCTCTCCTTGCCCTTTCCTCCCAACTGGTCCTTCTCCTTGCGCTTTCCTCCCTCTACCCCCCTCCTCCTCCTGCTCTGATCCACCACTCCCCCCATTGTCCCATGTTCCAAGTTCCCTCCTGTTCTTCCTGCTATCTGGCCCCTGCCTCCTGTGCCCCACTCCCTTTCCATCTCTAACCACCCCTGTCATGGCTACATCACCCCCCTCATCCTCAAGCAGAAGAAGAGAATTGAAGCAGTTACTGAGCTTAAGGTCTGATCCACCTCTCCCCCTTGCTTCCTTCTGTCCAGCCCCAGCCATCTGCCTACTTCCCTGAGAATGTTCTCCCTTTGGCCCCCCTCTGTGAGGGTCCCCAGATACCTGCCTGCTTCCTTGGTAGTGTCCTCCTTTTGGGCCCCCTCTGTCAGGGTCCTATGTGACCCCAGAGTACTCTCCTGCACTCCTTTCCCTATGCCCCCGCCTTGCTTGGTGCAACCCACAGGAGATCCCCTGCCCTATTCCCCAACCATACCCCCCCTTCCTCCAGCTGTCTCCTAATTCCCTCAACCTCCTCCCTAAGCTCTGCCAGCTGGTAGCACACTGGGCAACCACCGAGCTTCCAAGCCCAGTCCAGTATCATGGCTGCCCCACACCTTGTGCACCCCACCACCCTCCCAAAGATGCCGGCCCTAATGACATGTGTTCCCATCCCCCTCCAAGTAGGATTCCTTGGATGAACCACCAGGTTCCCTAATAGTCCAAGATACACCCCTACCCACGAATCAGGTCATCCACTAATCCTAGATACAGTCCAACAGTAAACAGGTACCCCATTACTAGGTGCAGTACTACACAGTAAACTTATAGGGGAGTACAACTCCCTAAGCTCTCTCTCCCAGCCCTTAAACCCAACCCCCAGTGGCTAGAACTACATGAGCTGCACCTGCAGCCTTTTCCTCCAATTGCAAGGCAGGTGTTCCCCTATAAAGGAGCTGAGCTCTGAGAAGTCCAGTTGTGAGTCTCAAAGAGAAAGTAACAGTGAAAGCAGTGGCAGCCCCCGCAGTACTACTGAAACACCTCCACCACCACTTCCTGCCATTCGATGGACTCCTCTGACTGTTACTGAAAGTGACCATGTGTTCAAAAGCCCTCCTCCTTCAAGGAGACTGCTTACCATCTCAGAAACATATGAGCGTAAAGCCAACTATGCTTCGACTCACCCTGCTGGTGTTACAATAACCAAATAAATTTCAGAAATGATAGCTGTTTATTTGTTACCATATAACGTGGTTTAACATATAGGATTCAGGCAGCTGCTTGAGTACCTCAAACCTCTATATAGTAAGTAAAACTTTATTTCTTAAGCGCCTTTCAAATACCAAGGCACTGTACAGGGTAGATTAGAGACAGGTTTATAGTTAGCTAGACAGTCTAGGTCCAAGGAGGGTTTTTTAAAAAGTGGTCAGATGACCGCTTCCTTGAGGGGGTCAGGAAAGACCCCCTGCTCCAAGGAACTCCAGACAATTTCAGCAAGGATGGGCAGATAGCATCTGCACAGCATACCAGTAGTGGTGTAGGGCCCAGATCCAAGCTACAGCTGGTTGGTCGCAAAGTTTGGACAGTCCTCACAATGTTAATGACTTCCGGCCTGCTGAAGTCAGACCAGGCAGAACGGTGCTCACCACCTCCCGTTGATCTCAGCAATCCTCATAGAGAGAGCTGGCCGATACCAACCTGATGCTGGCAACCTTATCTGCAAGAATCGAGCAAGCTCATCACATTTCATTTGTGAAAATCTTCTCCAGATTGAAGACAGACTAGATTGCACAGTCTGTCCACAGTCTGGAAGAGCTGAGCTGGTCGATTCTCTCAGCAGCAATCTCCCCGGCAGGAATTCTGCCTCTTATGTGTGATTGCTGATTGATAGACCTTATAATGATCCGTTAATCTAAGCCTGTCAGCATCAAGGCCTGATTTCTGCCAGGCTCTTGCTAGCCTTCATCCCACTCTTCTCAGCTCCTTCAAGGACCCATCAAACCAGGGGTCCTTGGGCGCAGAGTGAGTAGGTGAACACGAACAGGAGCAACTGAATCAAGGGTATCGTCCACTGCCTTATTATAAGCCAGTATGAGATCCCCAAGACTCATGCATTCGCTCGATAAACCTGATAGGTCCAGCACTGCCAATAGGTCCTCTGGGGTAACTCCCCTCAAGGGGCGGTACTGGACCATCTCTGTAGGGGCAGGCCTATTTGGGGGTGCCCCGAAACTGAAACTTATGGTGCGATGGTCTGACCAACTGACTGGTTCCACCTCCAATTCTGTGATTTCCAACCCCAGGAGGAACACAAGATCCAGGGAGTGAGCCCCTATGTGGGTAGCAGAGGTAACCATCTATGTAAGGCCCAGCATAGTCATAAGCTGGAGGACATTATTTCCAAATTGCGAGAGTTCATTGTCGATCCAGGCACTGAAGTCACCCAGAATTAACCATCTGGGCGATTCCAAGGCCATGTCGACAATGAAGTCCGCAAGCTCCTTCAGGAATTCTCCACCATCACTGGATGGACTGTAGATGAGGAGTATCCTGAACACTACACCTGCTCCCAGAATACACTCAAAGGATCGAGTGCACCCCACTGGCAGATCCACAAGGCCCAGTTCCGTTTTAAATATAATGGCTACACCCCCACCCCTACGATCCAGTCTCAGGCAGTGTATTACTGAGAACCCCACTGGATGCTAAAATTGGGCCTGCATTTTCATCCAGCCAGGTCTTGGCGATGCATGCCAGATCTGATTTTCAAACAAGATCAGCTATAAGAGCCATCTTGTTCCTAATCGATCTGGCATTACATAACATTGCTCAGGTTGGATGAGTTTTCGAGGAAGATCCCAGAACCTGCCCACTATTTGTGGAGTTCTTGGGTATGGGAGTCAGGCAGGGAACACCCCTTTCTTGACCCCATTTTGCCCCAGAGCATCTCCTAGTCCCCATGACCTCTATCCATCCACCCCTCTCCATTTTCCCACCATACCCAGATCTCTCCCCTCCATCGTCTCTTCACGATCCCCAAAGCTCGACATCTCTTATAAACCTCGACTGATAATGGGGACAGTCGAAGGGGTGCAAGCCCCTGAGCATGGTGGGAGAATAATGCCTGACCATCTTAACACTCTTTCTACACTTCTCAAATTAACAATCAATAAATAAACCAAGACTTCTGAACACAATAATTCTACACTAACCACCTACACACATACACACACACCTTCAATGAGGTGCCTTTCACACAACCCCAAAAAATCCAGATAACCACAACACTACTACAGTCACCACCCAGTTCATACACAGCATGCAACCAATCGCCCCAAAACAAACAATATACACCCCAGCTACCAAAGCATAAATAAACAAAATTGTTAAAATAGCAGTCCAAAGTTAAGTCCCCCAGTAGTTTCCCAGTTCATATTCAGTCCCCATATTAAATGTCCTCTCACAATTCCCAATTATAAAACTTGGCTTCAGTTTCAATTTAAAGTCAGTAAACTCCAGTTGTAGGCTTAATTTAGTTTCCCCCTGCAGTGCTCCCACCACTGCAGAACTGAACCTTTATACTGGTCAGCCCTCTCTCACTGAGCTGATTTGTATATGTTCCAGTTTTAACAGCTTTAATAAATAACATGTAGTTCTGTCCAGTAACAGAAAAGACTCCACTGCAAGAGCCTCAATAAGAAAAAAGATTGTACTTCACCAAAGATTTTCCCAAAACAGAGTTCTTTGAGCCTTCACAGCTACCTCTCTTCACACTGGACCTCCACAATTGGCTCTCCTTCCACAGCATATACAGGCACCCCTTCCACAGCATATACAGGCACCCCTTCCAATCTTGCAGAAGGCCCTTCCTTTAAATGAATCTGGCTCCCTCAGACCTTCTCTTCGGTGGCCCAAGGCCGACCCACCCTCCGGTGAGTCCCTCACTCCACCCGAGGGAAGCAGATCCCTTCCACCACCCTCTGATGGTGGCCACGGCTGTCTCTCTGGCCGGGATGGGGATCCAAACTTTAATCTAGGTCTCACAAAGGCCTACTTGGGTGCCACTCATTGCTGTGAACACTTCTTGATCACTTTCCCAGAGGTACTTCCTATTGGTTGATACGGCTTGAAAGAGCCCTCGATATGTTTCCTTTCATTTGGTCCAGCTGTGCTCTCACCCCAGCCAGAAGCCACTGCTCCACATAGATGTTCCCCCGGGCACCTCCTTACGGTAATAATCCCAGGGATCCTCCTTCAATGTTCAGTTCAGCTCCAAGCCAGAAACCACTGCTCCACATAGATGTTCCCTGGGCACCTCCTTACGGTAATAACCCCAGGGATCCTCCTTCAATGTTCAGTTCAGCTCCAAGCCAGAAACCACTGCTCCACATAGATGTTCCCCCGGGCACCTCCTTATGGTAATAATCCAGGGATCCTCCTTCAATGTTCAGTTCAGCTCCAAGCCAGAAACCACCACTCCACATAGATGTTCCCCTTGGCACCTCCTTACGGTAATAATCCCAGGGATCCTCCTTCAATGTTCACTTCAGCTCCAAGCCAGAAACCACTGCTCCACATAGATGTTCCCTCAGGCACCTCCTTATGGTAATAATCCCAGGGATCCTCCTTCAACATTCACTTCAGCTCCAAACCAGAAATCACCGCTCCACATAGATGTTCCCTGGGCACCTCCTTATGGCAATAATCCCAGGGATCCTCCTTCAACGTTCAGTTCAGCTCCAAGCCAGAAACCACCGCTCCACATAGATGTTCCCCCAGGCACCACCTTATGGTAATAATCCCAGGGATCCTCCTTCAATGTTCAGTTCAGCTCCAAGCCAGAAACCACCGCCTCCACATAGATGTTCCCCAGGCACCACCTTGCGGTAATAATCCCAGGGATCCTCCTTCAATGTTCAGTTCAGCTCCAAGCCAGAAACCACCGCTCCACATAGATGTTCCACTGGGCACCTCCTTACGGTAATACATAGAAACATAGACTTTGACGGCAGATAAGGACCGCTAAACCCATCTAGTCTGCCCATTTCCCTACCTACAGGATAGACCACAGATCCTAGTTAACCAACAGCCTTTATCTTCCTGCCCCCCACAAGAATTGCCTTGTGTCTGTCCCATGCATTCTTGAATTCTCCCACAGTTTTAGACCTCATTAACTTCCTCAGGAAGGCTGTTCCATGCAACCACTACCCTCTCTGTGAAATATACTTCCTCACATTGCCCCTGAACCGCTCTCCTTCTATCTTTTTAAATTGTGTCCCTTGTTTTGCAAGTCTCTTTTTCTGAAAGATGCTACCCTCTTGGACTTTGTTGATTCTTGAGGTACTTGAAAGTTTCTATCATGTCCCCCTCCCTTCTTTCCCTCAAGGGTATACATATTAAGCTCCCTTAGTCTCTCCTCATACGGCTTCTCTTCAGACCCTGCACCATTTTGGTTGCCCTCCTCTGGGCTGCCTCTATCCTGTCTATGTCCTTGCGGAGATGGGGCTCCAGAACTGGACACAGTATTCCAGATGGGTCTCACCAACTGTCTGTACAGAGGGATAACAACTTCCTGTTTTCTGCTGCTGATGCCTCTCCTATACATCCCAGTATACCCCGCCCTCCCTACTGCCTTCTCACATTGCTTGCTAACCTTAGGTCATCTGATATGATCACCCCAGGTCCCTTTCCTGTTTTGTGCTGTTACTACCTCCCCACCCATTGTGTATTCTTCCCCTGGGTTCTTGTTTCCCAGATGAATTAGTTTGCCCTTTTTTGCATTGAATCCTAGCTGCCATACGTCTGACCATTCCTCCAACCTTGTCAAGTCCCTTTTCATCCTTTCCACGCCTCTTTGTGTATCAACCCTGTTGCAGATCTTTGTGTCATCTGCAAAAAGGCATACTTTTCCTTCCAGTCCCTCTGCAATGTCACTGATGAAGACATTAAAAAGGACTGGACCCATACTGAACCCCTGGTACCCCACTAGTAACCACCCTTTCTTCAGAGTGGACTCCATTTACAATTACCTTCTGTGTCCTGTTGTCCAGCCAATGTTTTATTTAGGCTACCACCCTGGGACCCACTCCCAGGCTGGTTAATTTGACTATCAATCTTTTGTGTGGGACTGTGTCAAATGCCTTGCTAAAGTCTAGGTAGGCCATGTCCACAGCCCTCCCTGGTCTACTACTTTGGTCACCCAGTCAAATAAATCTATTAGATTCTGTCCTGACATGACCTTCCTGCTGTGAACCCATGCTGCCTTGGATCCTGTGCTCCACTGACCTCTAGGTACTCAACTATTCTTTCCTTCAGAAGTAACTCCATCACTTTCCCTACCACAGAGGTCAGACTGACAGGTCTGTAGTTTTCGCCTCTGTCTTGGTCCCACTTTTGTGAAGGGGAATCACATCCGCCTTCCTCCAGTCCTCGGTACCACACCATCCTCCCATGATTTATTAAAAGAGTAGCCAGTGGTTTCACTAGTTCCTTCCTTAATTCTTTTAGAATTCTGGGGTGAATTCATCAGGACCCATTGCTTTGTCCACCTTCAGTTTTAGGAGTTCTTGCATAACCTTTCTTCTATGAAAGGACTGGGATCGACCCCTATCAAGAATGCTTCTGTTAATTGGATTAGGCACTTCCCCCTCCTCTTTGTGAATACTGAGCAGAAATATTCGTTCAGTATTCCTGCTTTTTCACTGTCCCCCTCTGCCCACCCACTGTTCATTCTATTCAGCCTTACTATCCCTCCTTTTGTCTTTCTACACTCGCTGATGTACCTATAAAAGGTTTTATCCCCCTTCTTAACTGAGTTGGCTATCTTTTCCTCAGTTTGGGCCTTTGCTATTCTGACTTCCCTCCCTGCTTCTTTCTGCCTTAACTGGTACAGCTCTCTGTCCTGCTCCTTCTGTGTTTCCTTATACTTCTGGAATGCTATCTTTTCTTCCTGACTTTCACAGCCACCTCTCTTGAGAACCATAGTGGCTTTTTCTTTTGTTTTGATTTGTTTATTTGCTTCACACAAAGGCTTGTTGCGTCCGTGATGGCAGTTTTGATAATTCCCCATTGTTGATCCACACCTCCTTCTAGCCTGTTTGCTAGTGCTTTTCTGAGGCACTCTCCCATCTTGCCAAAGTCAGCCCTCCTAAAGTCCAGTACCCTCACATTTGAATGGCTTGACTCTGTAGCTGAGTTTAACGTGAACCACACTGTTTGATGGTCACGTGTCCCCAGATGGCAACCTACTTCTAGATCTAAGATCCTCTCACTGCCCCCGTTTGAGAGTATGAGGTCTAAGATTGCTCCCTCACGAGTGGGTTCTGAAACTAGCTGTCTAATGCCTGCCACCTGTAGGGCATCAAGAATGGCCCTGCTCTTGGATGTGGCTGCAGCAAATGTGCTCCAGTTAACATCTGGCATATTCAGGTCTCCCATCAACAGTATCTCACCTTTCTCTGCCATTCTAAGAATGCCTTCCATCATATCCTTGTCCATTCCTTCCCCTGACATGGGGGTCTGTACACAACCCCTGTGCGGATTGTGGTGCCCTTTCCAGTCTCCAAAGTGACCCACAGTGCCTCCTCTCCTCCCTGTTTACTCTTTTGTTCAGTTGCTTTTATCCCTTCCTTTACATAGAGTGCTACTCCTCCCCCTCTTCTCCCCTGCCTGTCTCTCCTGTAGGTTATGTACCCTGGTATGTTAACATCCCAGTCATGGTTCTCTATGTACCATGTTTCTGTGACTGCTACGATATCCAGGCATCCCTCTTCCATTAAGGCCACCATCTCAGGGAACTTGTTGCCCAGACTATGGGCATTGGTACTCATTACCCTCCATTTCCTGATGGCCTTACTCCCTTTTGCCCCATCCCAGGGATCCTCCTTCAATGTTCAGTTCAGCTCCAAGCCAGAAACCACCACTCCACATAGATATTCCCCAGGCACCTCCTTACGGTAATAATCCCAGGGATCCTCCTTCAACGTTCACTTCAGCTCCAAGCCAGAAACCACCGCTCCACATAGATGTTCCCCTGGGCACCTCTTTATGGTAATAATCCCAGGGATCCTCCTTCAACGTTCACTTCAGCTCCAAGCCAGAAACCACCGCTCCACATAGATGTTCCCCCGGGCACCTCTTTATGGTAATAATCCCAGGGATCCTCCTTCAACATTCACTTCAGTTCCAAGCCAGAAACCATCGATCCACATAGATGTTCCCCCGGGCACTTCCTTACGGTAATAATCCCAGGGATCCTCTGGCTCCACAGAAACTCCATCAGTACTACTCCGCTCTACTTCCTTTACTCCAGTGGTGTAATCCTACATCAATACTACTCCACTCTACTTCCTTTACTCCAGTGGTGTAATCCTACATCACTACTACTCCGCTCTACTTCCTTTACTCCAGTGGTGTAATCCTACATCAATACTACTCCGCTCTACTTCCTTTACTCCAGTGGGGTAATCCTACATCAATACTACTCCGCTCTACTTCCTTTACTCCAGTGGGGTAATCCTACATCAATACTATTCCGCTCTACTTCCTTTACTCCAGTGGGGTAATCCTACATCAATACTACTCCACTCTACTTCCTTTACTCCAGTGGTGTAATCCTACATCAATACTACTCCACTCTACTTCCTTTACTCCAGTGGTGTAATCCTCAGAGGACAATGCAGTGTCAATAAATAAATAAGTTTATATTGTCCTAAAAAGTGTTTTTTCTTATTTTCTGGCTTACTGTTACATTTTTAGGGTCTGCAGCTCCCGAGGATGCACAGAACACTAACTTCCTCACTATGATTCCCTAACTATCTAATTTCAACCGAATTTGAAAAGAAGAAGTTACAGGTCACAATAAATTACCAAGGGGTTTCTACAAATTTCAATTTACAGCTTAAAAAGTCTAAGAAATGTTCTAAAACACAGAAACTGGAGACAAATCTGCTGCAATCTTGCAGGCACACCCAGTACAGCAGCCATTAGCGCAGCTCCCTCAGGTGAGTGAGAAGAGAAATACTTGCAGAAATACTCCTCAACAGCAGAGATTCCAGATCTTTATGATGGCATATCTAAAAATTAAGACGCATCTTGTGCAGTGCTGTTGGAAGGGTGGTGCATCTCACAACAGATATCTGGACAAGCTGTCAGCCTGAACCTTTCATGTCTATCACAGCACATTGGGCATCTTTCGATAATTCACGTGGGACTGGGGCAGTGAAGCATTGCAGTTTGCTGTTCTAAGAATATTTTATTTTCCATCTGAACACACCTCATACAACACCAATGAAGAGCTCACAACCAACACAGCAATGGCTCACTTCACAGGGACTGTCAGTTGGCTTTATAGCTGCAGTTAATGGGTCCAACATAAGGAAGGCCTTGGAGGAGGGGGGGCTTTGTTCACATCCGCTGTTTTGCACATTGCTTAAATTTAATACTTCATGGTTTTCCCAATGATGACAGGGAGACTAAAGCTTTTGTTAGCACTGCTAAAAGAATATGCACTCATTTCAGTCACTCAAGCAAAGCCTGTCACTTGTTTGAAAAATACAGCAGGAGCACAGTTTACCTTTGCAGACTGATCCATGACATTTCTACTCGATGGAATTCGACCTTTTATATGTTCCAAAGGCTGCTGGAACAAAAGAAAGCTGTTGGGTAGTACACCTTAGAAAATAAAATTGGTGATGCGGATGTCTAGGTTACTCCACCAGAGTGGAGCCATGCTGGAGCTTCTAATTTTCCTGCTCCAGCCATTTGAGAAATCACCAGGAGGTTAGTGCAAACACAGCAACTCTCAGGCAGGTGATACCTGTAATAAAAATTGTAAAATTCAGATTGAATCTGATTAGAGAAAAGTTAGAGAAGCTAGACAGTTCCATGATCAAACAAACTGCCAGTGGTGCTGCTGACACATGCAGGTTGCCCCCCAGAATACAACAAGATTTAACGAGACATATGATCAAAAAAGTTGAAGATGACAAACTATGTACTGTACAAGGCTTCATTCTGAGTACTACATTAAGGCAACAATCTTGTATCCATGATACAAATCAAAGTAACTATTGAGTA
Source organism: Neoceratodus forsteri (assembly GCA_016271365.2). Classification (NCBI taxonomy): domain Eukaryota; kingdom Metazoa; phylum Chordata; order Ceratodontiformes; family Ceratodontidae; genus Neoceratodus; species Neoceratodus forsteri. The sequence continues at coordinate 9,961,013 of CM028129.1, forward strand.
ATGATGATGACACTTGTTTTGAGATAAACAAACAAGAAATAATTGATGAGGTGCGTGCAGTCATGGAACAGAGTATAACAGCACCACCACATTCAGAATCTTCTTATTGACATAGCACAGTTATAAGTGGCCCATCCTCTACTGTTGCAGCATTTTCACCCTCTTCCTCCTCAGCCACTGCAGCTGAAACTTCTTCTTCACCACCAGCCAAGCATAGCACTGTCCCACAGTCATTTGATGCAGCTTCATGTCTCTGGAGTCACGTAGAAGATGTAATTGTAACATCTTCTTCATCTGCCTCTTATAACACAGCCTCAGCACAGACCATTGTTGAAATGTACCTGGCAGAGTCCAATATCAGCTGGAATGCTGATCCTTTACAATACTGGTAATGCAAACAAAATATGTGGCCTGCTTTAGTAAACATCGCAATGAAGTACAGTACATGAATTGCCCTCCAACTAATGTCTGTTCAGAACAACTGTTTAGTTCAGCTGGTAATGTCATTATTTACACACAATCCTGTTTTACACCAGAAAATGCTGAGTGCCTCACATTTCTAAGTTAACATTCCTCACTTTAATTTCAAATGTGATACCTGAATAAAACACACACTGACTGCTCTGAGCAGGCCCTATCCAGAAAACACCTTCAAGAATTTGTGCCTGTGGTGAAAATCCTTTGTGAATAGGGTCTACTACATGAGGTAGCAATTAATTGCAACAAGTTGATCAGGACAGTCTAAGCCAGGACACTGTTACTTTAATGATCACATAAACAGCACAGAATAAAAAAAAAATATATAAAATCAGTGGGTTCAGAGTCCAAATACAGTAAGTAACTGCATTTCATGTTTCAAACTTACTTGGTGGTACCTGGTACCACTATTTGATCTGGAAGGTAGGGTACTACTGTCTACTACTACTACTATCACTCTTTGTCTTCACGAGTCATGACTACTACTTATCACTTTTTGCCCTTACCCCAGTCTTTACTTCTACTACTTGTCATTTTTTTGCCCTCAACAACTGATCCTGACTGCATTGTTTTAATTGTTGTACAGTGCATGGCTTAACAGATGCCTGAAACCCAGAAACTGAATACTCCTTGTATATTTCTCATGTCCCCATATTTGGCTACGAATACTATACAGAAAAAATGCTACTAAATTGAAAATTCATAGAATTTCTTTATTGTTTGTGTTGATAAGTCATATCTAGCCTGGTTACATCTCACTTACAGTAACTGGGCTGAGATTATAGGGGATATACGATGGGGAACTGTTGCATACATGATTTATCTTCATGAGAGCAGTTTGACCTTGGGTAACATCACGAGTGGCATAAGCCACGAGTGATGTGCTCAAGGTCAAACTGCTCAAATGAAGATAAATCACGTATGCAACTGGTTCCCTATCGCATGTTGCATTTATGCAATAGGCTGGGGTCTTTTGTCTTCAATTATTTTGTTGAAATTTTGTTTAGTTTTGTTTATATTTATTTATGTATCATGGTCTATTTGGTAGTACTGTATTCTTGCGCTGTGTGTCTGAAGAGGGTTGCTAAAGATGCAGTGTTGTGGATGTCGTAAAGTCACTGCTGATTGGTGCAGTGTTCAGGTTTTAAAAAGAAAGGAAAAATGACAGCTATGGTAAGCAAGTGGTGTCGGCAGGTCTGGCGGATTAAGTGGAGGCATGTAGCCTCTTGTTTTAAGCCTGTTAAAAGAAAAAAATATTTTATTGTGACACAGCATTGATGTGGTTGGAGCAGTGGGAGTGAATTGCAGCGGTGGGGCAAACCTGAGTGAGCACGAATAAGAAAAGACAAGTAGCATGTCTGGGAGTAAAACGAGCAGTGTCGGAGAAGAACAGAAAATTAAACTGGAGCTTGTGTGTGACGAGACAGCATTAGTTTTGTGAGGTTAGCGGGTGTGTGTGGGTTTGTTTTCTTGGTGTTGGGTACTAATTTGTTTTGCCAAGTAGAAGGTGGAGTGGCATTTGATTAATGTTTGGTGTGATGACTGAGCAAGTGAGCAAGCGAAGAGGTGGGGGAATAGACTGCAGTGTGGTAGTTGAATTTGTGACCTGAAAAAAGTAGAGAAAGCAGTGTGAAAAAAATTATGGTTGCATCTATCAGTCTGGTATGAGCAGTAGCTGGAGGTTACTTTGAAGGGAGTGGGTAGTTTGAAATGCAGCACTGTTGGGGACAGGCTGCAGCACTGACAGTATTAGGCAAAGTAGGTCCGGACAGCGTGGGGTGATTAATGGCAGGGTTTGGGATAAATATTAGAATCACTGTTTATCCCACGGCAGTGAGAATAAATGAATTTATTCCACTGTTTATCTGCCCACATATATTGCATAAATTATATTACTGTATTTTATTTTTGATACTTAAATTACTTGGCAGTGGCTGCAGCAATTGTGGAACCAGGAAGGATGTAATTGTGTTGTGTGTCTGTCATTGGGTATTCAGGTGGCAGTGACAAATTTTTTATGTATGCACTGCACTTGACTGACGTGGTGTATGACTCGTTGCTTGCTTGGGTGGTTGTGATCACTATGTCTTTCATTTTTCTTCTTTAAGGATTCAGCGTGTTGATCAGATTCAGTTGAAGTAGTCATAGTACTAGAAAACATTACCACCTCTTGTCCTAACAAATTGTTTCCTGTTTAAAAATACATTTTATGAAATCAAATCATATTCAGACAGATAGCACGGTCAGTTTGGATCTCACTATCCATTTGAATATGGTGCCAGAGACGGCCGGCTCTAATTTGTCATGTGGTGCCCCTGTGTGCACACATAGCCATGTGGCTCTAAATATGGGGCCCTTGATCTATTAAATTCTTCAGCTCCAAGTTTACCTGTCGATATCTGGGGGTGGGGAAGATAGACATTTTTTGCCCATCTCTTGTAGCCCCGTTCTCCAGTTTCTTATGCTTTTTTGTTCCCGGCTGGTTAAAGGGACTTTAATCAATCAATCAATCAATCAATATTTATTTTAAGAGGAGAGAAACACCATTGAGTGGACTCATTTACAAGGTGGGCCTGGGGTACAAAAATACACAGGGTACAACATAGGAACATAGATGGTATACACAGACTCAACCAAGATACATAGTGCATACTGTGAACAATGATATGCAATTGGCTGTAGCCAGTAAGGATATCAGTCATAATACAATACAGGAACAATGCAAATTAACTAACAAATGTTGACAAGTAACCAGCAAAATAAGTGCTAGGAGAAACAAAAGAAAAAAGTTTAGCAAGTTATAGCACGCTGATCAAGTTAAGAGCCGTGCAGGACAAATAACAATGAGATGGGATGGAGCTCAGCAGGAGCAGACTACACTGATGTGGGTGGAGAAAAGGGAGGGTGAGGTGGGCAGGAAATTTAGGAGGTGGCAATAAGGGTGGGTAGGCCATGGTGTGCCAACTAATTTGACGGAGGTTGCCGGTAGGCACAATCTGGATTAGGGTTAGAGAAATGGTAGAGGAGATGATGAGGAACGGCAGTTACGGGAAGCAGGTACAGGTTTCCCTGAGAACGGCACTCAGTAAGGATTTGAAGGCTGATAGCCCAGCTAGTCTTGAGAGGTTTAGAGTACTCTGGCTGCAGTTCCAGATGGTAGGAAGTGTATGACATATAGTAGACTCTCCATGCCGAGTATTGGCCCTGGGAACATTAAGCAAGCAGTGCGAATATTTTCTGAGCGAGTAGAATCCTTTGGAAAGAGTGAAGAGGTCTGACACGTATTTAGGAAGTTTATCAGTTGGTGTCTCTAAAAGTTCAAAGGACAGTATTTTTATTCACCTGGTTTTCAGTGAAGACCAATCGATATGATTATTCAGGACACAAAGGTGAGTGTTGTAAGGGTCATCAGTAATGAAGCAGATAGCCCTGTAATAAAGGGTGTCCAGTTTGGCTAGCGAGGCTAGAGGATAATGAGCATATATAAAATCCACATAGTCTAATAGAGGTAGGAAGGTATTCTGGGCCAATCTTAATTTAGCGTTGCAGGTAAGGAGGTGTATGTTCCAGTAGAAGACACCCAGTTTTGTCTGAGTTTTTTGGTTAGTTCTTCCAAGTGCACAGAGAAGTATAGCTTTTGGTCAAGCCAGAAGCCACGATATTTGAATTTGTCCACTGTTTCTAGTGGCTCTCTCAGCAGGGTCTAGATCAGACAAATAGGGACAGTGTTGGAGGCACAGATTGGATGGGCATGGGGGGGATAAGATATGGCTTTAGTTTTTTGTGTAAGGAGTAGCTTCAGGTGGAGAAGATTGTATTGTAGGATATTAAAGTATTGCCATAATTCTGCGCAGGCCTGCTAAAGGGAGTGACTGTCGATGTAGAGCACAGTGTCATCCGCAAAGAGATGAACACTGGCTTTACTGAAGTCAGAGTTAATGTTAATAATGTAAATAGAAAATAAGAGGGGTCCCAAAACTGAACATTTTGGGAATCCTCTTTGAAGGATTTTTGGAGCGGAGTTAGCACTCTGGGATTTTACTTGTTGCTTCCTTCCAACAAGGTAATCATTGAACCAAGACACAGCCGTGTTGTCACGCCCGATAATGGGTAATATAGCTAGGAGTAGGTCATGGGCAACAGTGCTGAATGCCTTACTCAGGTCCAGGAATAAGGCACAGACATATTTCTTAGCATCCAGTGTGACTTGTCAGTCGTTCATCCCTTTAGCTAAAGTGGAGGTAGTGCTGTGTCTAGGCCACAAGCCAGACTGGAGAGGGTTGAGAGTGTTGTTGTTTTCAAGAAAATCTCATAACTGCGAGTTGACAACTTTCTCCAGAAGTTTGGATAGGATCAGCAGCAAGGAGATGGGCCAGTAATTATTGAGATCACATGGATCTCCGGATTTGAAAAGGGGAATGACGTGAGCTGTTTTCCATGACTGTGGGAAGGTACCTTGGGAGAGGGAGAAATTAAAGAGGTGTGTAATGGGAGTGGTAAGGATGCAGTGGCCCAATACAAGAAAGAAAGGCTCGATGTGGTTGGCTTCCGCACTTTTTTCATATCTAAGGATAGCAAAAGGTCTTCGACTTGTTTGCAAAAACCTGGGCTGAAGGAGAATTTGTTAGTATAACTGGTGGCTGAGACTTGGGGGGGGGTTGCAGGCCAAACTGTCCATGAGAATGAGCAGTTTACATGTGGGTGAAGAGTCAAAGGCTAGCCTCTTGGTAGCAAAATGGTTATTTAACTTTGCTAGAATATCCTGCTCATCGGTAAACGTGTGGTTGTTGTGTACAATTTTGGAAGTTAGGGATGAAGATTGGTTATGTCCCTCAATGTCTTTCAATATCTGCCAGAACTTGGCTGGGTTGTTTTTAGATGAGTTCAAGGCAGTATGAAAGTTGTCAGCTTTTGCTATCCATACAAGTTTTGTGCAGGAGTTCCTGGCTGCCCTAAATGATGCTCGGTCCGTTGGTAAATTGTTTTTTCAGGCTTTCTTCCAGAGAGCATCTCTAGTATGGATGGCTGACTTAGAAACATATAATTTGATGGCAGATAAGGACCTGTTGGCCAACCTAGTCTGCCCATTTCTCTACCTAATGGATAAGCCGTAGATCCTAGTTAACCAACAGCCTACTTCCTCCTACCCCCCACTAGAATTCCTTTATGTCTGTCCCATGCATTCTTGAATTCCCCCACTGTTTATGACTCTATGACCTCCTCAGGAAGGCCATCCCATGCATCTACAACCCTCTCTGTGAAGAAATACTTCCTCACATTACCTCTGAGCCATCCCCCACTATCTTCAAATTGTGCCCCCTTGTTCTTACTAACATACTAAAATGCCAGCAGAATATGCCTGACGGTCTTTCGTGTCTGCTCGTTTGGTCAGCCTCCACCCTGGGTGCTGACCTTGCTGCCCCCCTCGCCTCCTCTGGCTTCTCCCTTCCCAGTTCTTGCTGCATTGGATTTTGCTTCTAGAACCCTTCCCCTGTACCTGTAGGTTCTTGCACATCTCTTTTTCTGAAAGATGCTACCATCTTGGACTTTGTTGATTCCCTTGAAGTATTTGAAAGTTTCTATCATGTCCCCCCTCTCCCTCCTTTCCTTGAGGCTATACATCTTAAGCTCCATTAGTCTTTCTTCATATGACTTCTGGTGCAGACCCTGCACCATTTTGGTTGTCCTCCTCTGGACAGCCTCGACCCTGTCTATGTCTTTGCAAAGATAGGGTATCCAGAACTGTACACAGTACTCCAGATGTGGTCTTACCAACTGTCTGTATAGAGGGCCAACAACTTCCTGTTTTCTACTGGTGATGCCTCTCCCTATGCATCCCAGTATCCCCCCAGCCCTTCTTACTGCATTCTCACATTGTTGGCCACCTTTAGGTCATCTGATATGACTACCCCCAGGTCCCTTTCCATTTTTGTTGTTGTCAGTATCTCACCCCCCATTCTGTACTCTTCCCCTGGGTTTTTGTTTCTCAGGTGCATTACTTTGCACTTCTTTGCGTTGAATCTAAGCTGCCATACATTTGACCATTCCTTCAACCCTGTCAAATCCCTTTTCATCCTTTCCACCCCACCTTGCATACCAGCTCTGCTGCAGATCTTTGTGTCATCTGCAAAGAGACATACTTTTCCTTCCTATCCCTCTGCAATGTCACTTATAAAGACATTAAAAAGGACCAGGCCCAGTACTGAACCCTGCTGTACTCCACTAGTAACCCCTCTTTCTTCACTGTGGACTCCATTTACTATTACCCTCTGTTTCCTGTTGTCTGGCCAGTGTTTTGCCAGGCTACCACCCTGGGACCCACTCCCATGCTGGCTAATTTGTTTATTAATCTTTTGTTCGGGACTGTGTTAAATGCCTTGCTAAAGTCTAGGTAGGCCATGTCCACAGCCACTCCCTGCTCTACTACTTTGCTCACCCAGTCAAAGAAATCAATTAGATTTGTCTGACATGACCTTCCTGCTGTGAATCCATGCTGCCTTGGGTCCAGTGCTCCGCTGGCCTCTAGGTACTCAACAGTTCTTTCCTTCAGAAGTGATTCCATCATTTTCCCTACCACTGAGGTCAAACTGACAGATCTGTAGTTTCCTGCCTCTGTCTTGCTCCCACTATTGTGAAGGGGAATCACATCCTCTCTCCCTCCTCCAGTCCTCAGGTACCACACCATCCTCCCATGATTTATTAAAAAGGGTAATCAGTGGTGTTACTAGTTCTTCCCTTAGTTCTTTTAAAATTCTGGGGTGAATCCCATCAGGCCCCATTGATTTATTCACCTTCAGTTTTAAGAGTTCTTTCAGAACACTTTCTTCTGTGAAAGGACTAATATCAACCCCCCTCTCTAGAGTGCTTCTATTGACTGGATTAGGTATCTCCCCTGCTTTTCCACTGTGAATACTGAGCAGAAGTATTTGTTCGGTATCCTGCTTTTTCACTGTCACTCTTTGCCCAACCACCTTCCTCTTTATTCAGCCTCAGTATCCCTGCCTTAGTCTTTCTTTGCTCCCTAATGTACCTATAAAAGGTTTATCCCTCTTCTTAACCAAGTTGGCTATCTTTTCTTCAGTTTAGTCCTTTGCTATTCTGACTGCCTTCCCCACTTCCTTCTGCTTTAACTGGTACAGTTCTCTGTCCTGTTCTTTTATATTTCCTTATACTTCCTGAATGCTATCTTTTTCTCCCTTACCTTCCCCACCACTTCTTTTGAGAACCATAGTGTTTTTTTCTTTCGTTTAGATTTATTTGCTTCACAAAAGGCTTGTTGCCTCTGTGATGGCGGTTTTGATGTTTCCCCATTGTTGCTCATCACACATTCTTGCCTGTTTGCCAGTGCTTTGCTGAGGCACTCTCTCATTTTGACAAAATCAGCCCTCCTGAAGTCCAGTACCTTCACTTTTGTATGACTTGACTCTACAGCTAAGTTTATTGTAAACCACACTGTTTGGTGGTCACTTGTTCCCAGATATCTACCCAGTGCAAGATCAGAGATCCTCTCTCCATCCCCATTTGAGAGTATCAGGTCTAAGATTGCTCCCTCCTGAGTGGGTTCCAAAACTAGCTGTTTGAGGCATGTCCCCTGTAGGGCATTGAGAATGGCCCTGCTCTTCGATGTGGCTGCAGCAAAGGTGCTCCAGTTAACATCTGGCATATTCAGGTCCCCATCAGCAGTATCTCCCCTTTCTCTGCCATCCCAAGGGTGCCTTCTATCATTTCCTTGTCCATTTCCTCCCTCTGAGATGTGGGTCTGTATACAACCCCTGTGCAGATTGTGGTGCCATTTCCAGTCTCCAGGGTGACCCACAGTGCCTCCTCTCCTTCCTGTTTACCCTTTAGTTCTGTTGCTTTGATCCCTTCCCTTCCCTTACATAAAGAGCTACTCCTCCTCCTTTTCTTCCCTCCCTGTCCCTCCTGTAGATTGTGTACCCTGGTATGTTGACATCCTAGTCATGGTTCTCTGTGTACCATGTTTCTGTGACTGCCACGATATCCAGGCATCCCTCTTCCATCAATGCCACCATTTCAGGGAGCTTTTTACCTAGACTAAGCACATTGCTACTGATTATCCTCCATTTTTTCATGGTGTTATTTTTTTTCGCCCCATCCCTGTCATTACTGCCTTTGTCTTTTTCTCCTTTTACCTCTGCCCTTCTCCCTATTGACTGCGCTATCTTGGTGTTTACCTCACTAACTACCCTGATTTCTTTGGGGGGGCTAGGATTTCCCTTCTCCTTTTCAGTGCCTCCCCCCTTAGCTAGTTTAAATTCTTGCCATTGAAACATTTAAACCTATCACCTAGGGTCCTGGTTTCCCTCCTGGATAGATGCAGACCATCGTACCTATATAAGCCTGCATCCCTCCACAGATGGAACCCCAATCCCCAATGAAGCCAAATCCCTGTGCTCTGCACCAGTTTTTCAACCAGTCATTGAATCCCATGATGAGGAGTACCCTAGCCTCATCCATGCCATAGACAGGTAGCACTTCTGATAAAGTTACTGTGTGTGCTACTTGTCTAAGGCCCCTCCCCAACTCCACAAACTCCTGTTGTACTGCTCTGATCCCATTCTCAGCCAGGTCATGTGTCCCTAGGTGGATAATGACATCCAGCTCACTCCCCCTTGCAGCTGCTCCCACAGTCCTGAGGATTCATTTCCTGTCCCTTCAAGCCATGGCACCAGGCAGGCACCTTATCTCCCTTTCCCCTCCTTTTCTCAGTTCTACCCCCTAACAATTGAGTACCCAACCAGGAGTTGCTTCCTTCCCCTGTGGTGTCCTGTGCCATCCTCCTGTGGGTCTCCATTGTGGAGGTTCCCAGCATCCTCCTTGGTCTCCACTGTGGGTGCCTTCATAGAGGAACCATGCTCCACCAGAGTGGTGATTGAATTGTGGCATGGCACAAATGGAGGGATGCACCTCTGTTCCACCACCCTTACCCTCCCTGAGCCCACCATGATCCAACCACTCCTCTTTCTTGGCAACCTCTGAGGTAGTGGCAGTGGCCTGGGTTGTCCTTGGGTGGGGGAGCAGGTTTCCTGAATCCTTGCAAGGTCAGCATGGAGATGAACAACCTCCTCCCTCAGACCAGAGAGAGGTAAACCATGGACAAGATCTTTTGAAGGGTCTATGCTTTGTTCTGGATGTATGCCTGTTGATAACCATAAAGATGAGGGTTTGAAATAGCAGCCAAGCCTCCAGTACAGAGTGAGTGAGGTAGAAGTCTTGCCATCTAATCATTTCAAGGTCGAATTGGAAAGCTACTGGGTTGAATTTGCAGAAGCTCCTTTTAAAAGTGAAATTGGTGGAGGGAGTGAGCCTGGGAGCAGTCCTTACACAAGTGACAGCCTTATGGTTGCTTAAATCATTGTGAAAGGCACCTGAATATACAAATTTATGTGGCTTGTTTACAAAGATTAGGTCTAAAATTGAACTGTTAGCTGGATTTTGGGGGTTTGGTCTAGTAGGTACTTGGCTAAGCTGCGAAAGGATGTATTTATTGCAGATGTCCATGAGGGGTTTAGAGCAGGGTGATAATCAGTCAAGATTGAGGTCTCCAAGGATAACTTTTTCAGAGTTAGATGTCTCCAGTAATTTGGACAGGTGGGACAGTATGGCATGGATCCCAGATGGAGGTCTGTAGCAGCCTGTGATGAGTAGGGACTTGTCAGATGGGAGTGACAGTTTTAGGGTCAGGCTTTCAAAGTCTTTAATCACTGTGGAGGAGTCAGTAATGGAAACTGAGTATTTGTCCAATACATAAATAGCGACCCTCCCCCACCTCTGCTCTCCCTGTCTGTTCTGAAGACGTTGTAGGATGGAATGTTTATGGAATGATCCAATGTGGAGTTTTATAGCCAGGTTTCTGAAATTACTAAGATGTCTGGTTTGGTATGGCAAGCCCAAGCCTGTAAGAGGTCTAGGTTTTTAGGATGCTACAGGTGATAATGTGGAGGAAGCTTAGTCCTTTAAATTGAGGTAAATTGGGGGGTGCTTCTATCAGTATAGTTGGACCAGGGTTTAATTCAATATTACTGGAGCACAGCAGCAGTAAGAGGAGAAGCTTCTTAATGCCATTAAACATAAATTTAAGGAATAGACTCCGTCCCTTGGAGTGAGAGGTTGGGACAGGGGGTGAAGACCTGGGGTATAGATGATGGGAGATGAGAGATCCATAGAAGATTGCCTGGAGAGGATGACTATGGTATGAGGAGGAACAGATAGTGACAAGGGTATCTGGCAGGTGGTTGTGGTCCCCAGGGGTCAGTGCCAGTATAATGAGGGTGTGGATAGTGTATATGAGTTGACTGCGAGAGGAAAGCACCATCTCTCGGGGTGACAAATGGAGGAGGAAGGCGCCTAATGGAAGTAACCAATATGGTAATCCATGAAGCGTTCTGTGAAGCTTTCTGGTTGTTGTTAATAAACTTTAAAAGAGAATAAAGTGTAGTATTAAGTGTCCAGTAATCAGCACTGACCAGTGTTCAGCCATTGATTGTTAGTGGGAACTGAGTGTAGTATTAAGTGGCCAGTAATCTGCACTGACCAGTGTTCAGCCATTGAGTGTTAGTGGGAATTGAGTGTAGTATTAAGTGGCCAGAAATCTGCACTGACCAGTGTTCAGCCACTGAGTGCTAGTAAGAATTGAGTGTAGTATTAAGTGGCCAGTGCTCTGTACTGGTCACATACATTACTGGTGCGCATCGGCGCAATGGATTTTGCACTGCACAGTCACGTTGTTTGAATGTGGCTCCAGGGTGCATCTCTGTGGTTGCGCTTGTGCAAGTCAGTTGTGCATTGTACAACTCTTCTGAATATCTGGGCCAGTATGTACAGTACATGGCTATGGGCCATACTGATTGTTATTGTATTCTTATTTGTAGGTAGACACCTACAGGTTAATCACAGTCTCTGCCTGGGTTACATTCAGTATGTACAGTACATATCTACAGGCCACACAGATTGTTACTGTATTCCTGTTTGTTGGTAGATACCTGCAGGTTAATCACAGTCTCTGCCTGGGTTACACTCTGTATGTACGGTAAATGGTTATGGGCCACACTGATTGTTAATGTATTCCTGTTTGTAGGTAGATACCTACAGGTTAATCTCAGTCTCTGCCTGGGTTACACTCTGTATGTACAGTGCATGGCTATGGGCCACACTGATTGTTACTGTATTCCTGTTTGTAGGTAGATACCTACAGATTAATCACAGTCTCTGCCTGGGTTACACTCTGTATGTATGGTACATGGCTATGGGCCACACTGATTGTTATTGTCTTCCTGTTTGTAGGTAGATTTGCTGTTTTCCTCCAGGGAAGGCACAACTCTTTGTACCTGTGATATAGGAATTGCAGACTACCAACATCCTCTACTCCTCCTTACTGCATAACACCATCATCATTCGCAGCATTCAGAGAAGGCTTCCTTCTAACCATAGAGAATGAGGACATACAGAGATGAGCTACAAACACTATTTAGCCTTAAAATGGACAATATAGTTTGAGGCAATTTTAATGTTATTACTTTTACAGCAAGACCTACTAGTCCCCCACCCAACTTCCCACTCTAAAAAAATTAAAATCGCCACCCTAAACTTTTTTTACCTCTTTCTATGGTTGTACAGTTCCATATTCCCCTTATGTTAAATGTTACTTGTGTTTTAAATGGGTTAAGACTAATGTGCTTAACAATCCTGACATGACAAGATACCTACAGGTTAATCACAGTCTCTATGATTACACCCCATGGCAATAATCAACCTTTATCTGTTCGTATTCTGGACTCTGCCTCCACAGAGTCAGATAGCCACAGGAGGGGGGATTGATGTCAGGGAAATCTTTTCCAAAGACCTGAGACTGGCTAGAAACTGACCAGACCAAAGCACTTCAGGCAAAGCCAACTAAAAGAGGACCTTGAAATTGACAAGGCAGAGGCTCTCTGAATTTCAATTAAAAGCAGACATGTTACAGAATTAAGTTCACTTAAGATTGGCTAACTGGAAAATTATAAAAAAAAAATGTTTTAACAAACCTATAAAGTTATTGTGAAGTAGCAACATCTCTTCTTATCACAAATGTTCTAAAATAATATCTCCTTGGACCACAACAGTAAAACAGAAATGACTGTGTAATAGTTGTTAGGACTGCTAGCAACCCTGTGATAAGTTTTTGGTATTGTATGTGTAATTTAGCAATAATCAGGTTGTTGTAGTTCCTCTTTTTTCTTACAGAAACCATGTGGTTGTAGGTTCTATGTCATAACGGTGACCGCGGAAAGGTGATTGCAGTTAGGGTGAGTGTATATCTCCGAAAATCAATTTTGGCGATGTACACCCCCAATGCACAGCAAAAAGGCACTGGGGACTTAGGATTTTCTTTTATGGGGGCTGTTCTCTGTGCCCCCTACTAAAGGATTCTCAACTCCGGGGGGGTGTTTGTCGGGGGAGTGTAAAACCTTAAAAAAAATTCAGGGCCACCCACCATGTCACAAGGCCAGCTCAGCAGCCCACTGCAGCACCACACCTGTCGCTATATGTGCAAACCCCCCATCCGGTCACCCTCCCTGGTCGGTAGCCCTGTTGACATGTGTCGCGATTGAGTCATCCTTTTTGTAAGTGCCCAATCGCAGTCGCCATTGTCACAGAATACCGTGGTGGTTGTTCCCCCTGTAAAGACCCTACACAAAAGAATGTAAAATCCCAGACTTTTGTAAGTTGGTAGGACAGTCCAAGCAGGCTCTTGGAAGATGACTGCTACTGCATAATTATGCCAGGACATTGGCCACCAGTGGCTGATAAGGCCATGGAGGGGAAAGAAATTTGATCAGCTGTTGTTTCAAGCATTGACAAGCTTCTTATGCAAAACTTAGTAGTCACAGGCTACCAGCTAGTAAGGCTACTGTTCTAGGGGATAGCTGCTTTATAACATACATGCAGATATTATGGCAGGGGTTCGTTTGGGGCAGCTTCTTTACATTGTGAATGCTGGCATTGTTATGCAGCTTGGTTAGGCTCACTTGTTTTGTACCTCAGATTAGAAGTCTGGGCAATAGGCCAGAAGATTGTTTGGCACAGGAAGTAATTATTTTGGTTATTGCTTTACTGGGTAAAGACAAGAATAATTTCTATCATAACTTTTCTAATGAATCTTTCTGATATGAGATTGTGAATAAGTACCATTGTCGAGTTCAGTGATAGAACATGGTTACACACATCACATCAGTGGATGACCCGATAACATTCTCTGATGAAGTATCATCCCTAAAGGGGAAAACCAGTACAGGTCCAGATTGTACTGCTGGCCATCTCCTATTCATGCTAGTCGACTGCATGGCCCACCCACTTAGGCTGCTATTTGAAAAGTGCTTGTCTTTCAATCTTCATTCCTGATGTCTGGAAAACAGCATACGTTATCCTAATGCACAAAAAGGGACTGAGGAATAACTGGGAAAATTACAGCCCATTAGCCTAACTTCACCTATCTGCAAATTGCTAGAAAGTATTATCGAGGACTTGATCTCCCCAGTCACAGATTATCTTGATGCAGAACAACATGGGTTTAAAAAGGGTCGCGGATGCCTAACTAATCTCATGTGCTTCCATGAAGAAGTTAGTTGTCAACTCGATTGTAGGATAGCAAGGGATTCAATGCTATGCCACATTAGACTCTAGTTTCCAAATTACATAAAACTAAAATTAATAAAAATATAATAAACTGAATTGCTAATTGGTTATGCAATAAGTTACAGCATGTTCTGATTATTGGTCAGCTTTCTAACATTGGTAGTCACCTGCAAGGTTCCGCGGGGCTCTGTCCTTGTCCCCTGTCTGTTCCAGGCATTTGTCACTGATTTAACAACCAATTGCTTCTCTTAAGCTATAAAATATGCAGATGATGTTAACATTGGTGGCCCCTGTGCAAATTCAATCAGATTACTACCATTATTTATTTATTTATTTATTGAAAATGTTTTACCAGGAAAGGCACACTGAGCAAAAAGATGCTCGTCTCACGGTGCGACCTGGTGGGGTGATTACAGAGGAGGCAGATATACATACAGTAGTAGAACTTACAGTAGCACAATATGGATAATGTACATAGTTGGGAGGGATTACATTTGAACTTGTTACATAGGCAGAGCAGTACAGCACAGCACACATTAAGAAATACTTAGCTAGAATAACTCAGTGGGTTACAAATTGGGGAATGAAACTTAATGTTGATAAAAAATAGAATAAAATATGGGTCGGGGAGTGTAACGAGAAGTTTACACACACCTGAGGAATTAGATGCTACATACGAGGGGTTTATGTATAGCATCTAACCCCGAGGGTGTGTGTAAACTTCGAGTCTGCATACCCTGAGTCCTGACCCATTTTTTATTTTAAATAATTGTCGGTTTGTATTTTTTCGCTCCAACAATTATATAAAACACGTGCTGCTGCATGCTCCCATTATCAGTAAGAGTACGAGGTAGTCGTATCTTTTGGAACGCTGTTCAACTTTTATTTGCAAGCAAAACATGGTTTGAACTGTTACAACATTTTCTTTTAACTCGGCTTTGAAATGATAAAGTTTAATATTTTTAATCAGAAAACAAAGTTGAACTTGAAACTGGAACTGTGGGAGCCGTTGCTGTGCTCATTGTCTAGGAGGTTCAGGTTGCCGTGGTGAGTGCATCAGGTGACTGAAACTGGGAGGGTGGATGACAAAAAAAAAGAGAGAGGATGTTCTGGTAGGGCTCATCAATAATTTACTGATGGACTAGTGCTTGTTATTTTGATGGGGGGAGAAAGAATTTCAAAGATTTTATGCTTTTCTTTTGGATTACTTGAATGAGAAAACAGCCTTGGTTACTGGTAGAGTGCCGCTGTTAATTGGTCTGAGGTGAGTGATTTGTTACACAGTGTGGGATGAAGGAGAGACAGCTACAGTGGTGCGAGACACTACTCTGGTTCGTGGTTCTTTCTCATAGGAAGGTGGAGCATGATTGCCATTATAAATGCACCTTTATAGCGGCAATTTACACCACCTTTCCTATGGGAATAAACACAAACCATTAATTATTGTAAGGTAATGCATATGGGTATGAATAATCCAATAACTACATACTCATCACATGGCAAAGCATTAAAAATTACTACTAATGAAAAGGATCTGGGGATCATTATCTCAGAGGATTTCCACCCATCTATTCAGATAAATAAGGCCATAAATAAAGCTAATCAAGTCACCTGGTCCATTAAAAGAAATATAAAATCTAGGCTTAGTGAGGTGATGATGCCCCTGTACAGAACATACGCCAGACCTCACCCAGATCATGCCTCACAACTATGGTGCCCATTTAGGAAATCAGATAGCTGTTTACTAGAAAGAGTACAAAGGAAATATACAAAGCATACTACAGGCCTATATAATGACTCATATGAAGCAAGAATTGAAATTTTAAACCTCAGTTCTGGATACCATACTTCAAAAAGGCTGTGGAAAGTGTAGAGGGGGTACAGAGTAGGGCTACTAAAATGATGTTGGGCCTCGACCACCTGCAGTACGAGGAGCGACTGGCAGCCTTGGACATGTACTCCCTGGAACAGAGGAGGGATGGAGTGGGGAGACAAGATAGAGACCTTTAAGTGTCTAAAAGGGATCAACCAAGTGCCTGCAGACAACCTATTCCAACTGAAAGGGTGCCCCAGGAAAAGGGGTCATGATCTCCAGCTTGAGAGTGGGAAGTTTAATGGAAACATCAGGAAATACTTCTTTATTGAGAGGGTGGTAGATGCCTGGAATGGACTGCCAAGAGAGGTGGTGGGAGAGAACACAGTGGGGGGATTCAAGAGGGCTTGGGACAGGCATGGAGGGTTGTTAAGGGGGGGTCCACAGCAAACCTAGAGGTCGCTGCACTAATGGGCAGACTAGATGGGCCTGGCGGTCCCCTTCTGCAGTCACTTTCCTATGTTCCTGTGTTCCTATGTCATTAACTACTTGGTGTATTGGGGCAATCTCCTTTTTATGTGTGATATTATTCAGGACCCATATCTGTTATCTGTATTGGGCTTAGAATTCAAAAATGACATATATAATACCAGACGGCACCTATCACGCTTTACAGTAATACATTTCGACTTATTGCACACAAATATTTCTTCATTTTAAGAACTGTGAACCCCTAGAATAAACTCACCCTAGAGGTTATCACTAGCAAAATGAAATCAGAATTTAAGCAGCGTCTGGACAAACTTATTCTTTCTGGCTGTAAATGTAGTTATTATTAATTACACAAGAGCAATTATGGGCCCCTAAGCCTCCTAACTCCATCATCACCTTAGTACGAACAATAATAAAATCTACTTGAACTATGCCAGTATGCTCCAGGTCCACTTTATACATATAAAATAGAGCTGTCACTGGAACCAGTACCTGTACCAGTACCAGTGCCAGAACCAGAACTAGACTCAGTACCAGAATCGATGCCCATTGCCAGGGTTCATGTGACAAACATGAGCACTCTATGTTTATATTTTCAAAGCCCAAAGCTCGGGTGTTCTGGCATGGTTCAGTCAGCATTTATTATGCTAATCACTAACTAAATAAAAAGCATGTTCAATTCTCATAGACAAGATTCACAAAAATGCATATGATAAAGTGTATCTTATTGTTTATCTAGTAGAAGCAATATGCAGAATAATTTTGTTATATCCCTAAAACTAATAATTAAAAAAAATAGTAATTTTATGTGCCCAGCTGTTACAGACTTACATTCCGAGGTGCCAGTCAAAGTGTATGAGGTGGCAACAATACAGGGACCTGCTGGCTCACCTCATACATTAGCCTATCAGACATCCCTCACATTGCAACCTAATATTTCAATCATCCAAATGTTTATTCTTTTTGAGCTTAAATACATATAACACAGAGCAAAGCACCCCCCCCCCAAGTATAACCTAAATTGGCCTACTGACCTGGTTATAAAAAGTTTTGCATGTAAGACAATCAGATGCAAGAAACTAAGAGCTGATTTTATTTCTGACCCCTTTGTGACCCATCAGCAATATCCGGCTGAGAGCCACTGAGACTAACTCACTCAGCAGCCATGTTCCAAGAGCTTGCCCCCAGAGTGTCCTGCTGCTTGCAAAAGAACTAGGATATTTACAGTTTTTTTTTGGGGGATTTGGGACTAGAGCTGCCCAATGGATGGGAATATGGAATTTACAACTATGTGCAAATGCTGAGAAATGGTCTCATAATTTCTAGTAAATAAGTAGAAAGAAAAACTTGGTTATTTTAGCTTCTTGTAGGTAGCGATGTGAACTCTTCTCATCTTGTGGCTAAGACAGGAGTTATTACTTATTTATTTATTTTAACTGTATTAGAATTGCAACCCTTTGAGTCAGAGACTCATTTACAAAGGCTCCTCATCTTTGAACATTAAATGATACGGACAAGACAACATAACATGATGTACAGAGAAAATAAAAATACAGTGTAAAAGGAAAATCCTATACTGGGTGGTAGCTAAAGATATGACAACTGAGGCTGTACAGTGAATATAAAATGCAGGAAAAAAAAGAAAGAAATACCTATACAGGGAGGTAGCTAAAGAGATGACAACTGAGGCTGTACAGTGAATATAAAACTCAGGATAAAAAAGAAATACCTATACAAGGAGGGAGGTAGCTAAGGTTATAATACTTATTTAATAATGAGACAATAATGGTCAGAGCAGGAAGTGACATATATTAATGAAGCAGTAACATGTTAGGGGAGTGTCCCCAGGGAGGTGTCTCTGCTACAGGCAGTTACAGCAACAGGAGTTAACCAGATGTAGCAGAAGGGAAGTTATAAAGGCCCAATCCTTTGTAGAGTGGAGATGGACTCCGGGAGGGCGTTATACCAAGAAGGGGCTCTGAGTGAAAAGACCATTGGGAAAGGGAGTTCCTGACTCTGGGCACAAAAAGGGAGGGCTTGGCAAAACTTTGAGAGAGAGAGAGAGAGAGAGGGAGGAGAGACATGAATGATGGTGTCCAGACCAGGGGGGCAAGGCCAATAGTGACTTTCCTGGCAAGGAGGCATGACTGGTATGGCAGACTCTCACTGAAGTTGAGAACATTTGCCAAGGAGTTCGGAGTGCAGGTATGGGTTTGTCTATTGGACCCAGTGAGTAGCTGGCAGGCCTTGTTTAGTGAGAGTTAAATTTTATTGAGGGTGGAGTTGTCCACAGCACCATATATCAGGAGTCCGTAGCCCACGGGGAATAGTACAGAGGAGGAAATTGCCAGCCTAAGGACATCGGGGGAGACAACTTCTGTGATGATAGAGGAGGCTAATATGTGTGTTAACAGCAGAGAAAAGTGTGCGGATATGGTCATGGAAAGAGCATGTGGGGTCAAACGTCACGCTGAGGTATTTAAAGGAGTTCACCCAGTCGATGAGGAGAAGTTGGCTGGATAGGACATTTAGTGGGGAGCCTTTGTGCTTATTTTAGTGGTGGGTGAAGAGCCTGATCTTTGTCTTCTTCAAGTTAAGCACAAGTCTATGATCAGTAAACCAGCTTTCAGCCTGGGAGAAGGAGTTTTGGAGGGCAGTTTGAAGGTGGATGCGGTCAGCATGAGTGGAAACGAGGACTGCATCATTGACATAGAAAAGAGCATTTCCTGAACAGACATTGTGGAGAAAGTTTAGGTACAGGCTGAACAGTAGGGGCCCCAAAATAGACCCCTGAAGGACCCCCAAGTGAACAGAATGGTTACCAGTGAGGGTACTGTCAATCTTAATGCACTGAGAGTGAGAGGAGAGGTAGCTGGAAAACCAGACATGGACACCCTTGGAGAAGCCTAGCTGAAGGAGGTAGGATAGGAGAAGGGGGTGGTTGTCACTCAGTATCAAATGCTTTTGAGAGGTCAATGAAGACCGCACCTGCAAAGTGTCCCTTAGCAAGGGTAGAGTGTAAGTAAATAGAGAATTCAATGAGGTCAGTGGTGGTGCTATACCCATGGTGGAAACTGTGTTGCTCCCGACAGAGGAGGTTGTGAGAAGAGAGGAAGTCATTGAGCTGATCAGTTACTATCTTTTCTAAGGCCTTAGAGAGAGGGGGTAGTATGGAAATAGGTGTGTAGTTCTGGGGGAAAGTATAGTCACCACTTTTGTGTATGGGAGAGATGACCATGATTTTCCAGGTAAGGGGGAACTGACTAAGGCAAAGGGTGTGACTGAGAAGGTAGGTCAGGGGAGAGAACGGCATCCAGGACTAGCCAGAGAAACTTCGGGTTTATGGAGTTGTCACTGTGGCTGGAGCCATTCAGGGCACTGAGGAGGTAGGACTTGGCTTCATGAGGGAGAGGGCATGAAAGTAGAAGGGGGTGGGAGGGTGTGCTGGGGGTGGACAGGGTCAAAGAAATGTGGGGGGAGCACAGCACTAAGGTCCAAGAAAGCTACATTGAAACAGTCAGTGATGCACTGGGGGTCTGTGGAAATTCAACCATTGATACTGAGTTGAGAGGGGGAGGAGGGGATTTGGATTTACTGGATAGCTCCTTAATGTTGTCCCAGAATTTATGGGATGAACCTCATGAGGGGGCAACAGATGCTCTATAGTATTCAGCTTTTGCTTTTTGCATGGCCCATGTACTGTATCTGTTTCTTGCAGTATAAGCCTGGCTATTTATGTGTTTTCCAGATTCTATGGCTCTGTGCCATAGGTTGTCTCTGAGTCTCATTTGGTTGATTAGGGAGGGGGTCACCCACGGGGAGTCATATCCTTTAGTGGAGTGTTTAGAGGGTGGAGCAAAAAGGTTGCAAGCAGTATTAAAGGTGAGGACAAAATAGTCAAAAGCAGTGCTGATATCTGGGGCTAGCTTAATAGGGGACCAGTCACAGTGACTGAGATGTTGTTTAGTTGAACCAGTTTGCCAGGATGAACACATTACTGGATGATGACTTTGGGTGGAGGTTTCCATTTTGAAGGGCCAGGAGGAGACAATAGGTGAGTGGTCACTTAGGGCATTGGGCAGCGCCGTGGTGAGGGTAATCTTGTGGGGCTTGTTTGAAAGTACAAAGTACAATATCCAGTAGAGTGGTGGTCCCTGTATTGGGGTTTGTCTGGATGGGGTGGGTCACCAGTTGAGTAAGGTCAAGGGCCGCTATGGCATCTTTAGCCTGGAGGTAGAGCTGGCAAGCCAATTGATATTAAGGTCACGCAATATGATCTGCTCAGCTTTGTGGGGCAGGTGGGAGGTGGTCAAGTAAGGATTGGAGACCAGGATTCTGTGGCCAAGGAGGGATGTAGACCACGGTATAAGTAGCAGGCCCTAGAGCTGTCAGGGGTGATATTGAGGGTGAGGGCTTGGGCACTGTGGGGCAGCTGGAGGGGGAGGGCATGTCCTTGGAGAGAGTCCCAGAGATAAATGGCACAGCCATCACTACGCTTAGCTACTCTGTCTTCCCTGTATAGGGAATAGCCTGGTAGCGAGATAAAGAGTCAGGGGTGGACTTAGATAGCCACGTTTCAACAATTGCTAATATGTCAGGTTGTTGTAGGGCAACCCAGCCTTGTAGGTCAGTAAACTTCTGTAAGAGACTGCAGATATTCATGGCGGCAATACGGAGACTGGCTGCAGGTGGAGGGAGGGCGGAGCTGACTGGAGTGGGGCCTGGGTTGGGGTGAACTTTTCCAGACAGCATGAGGAGGAGAGAAATCACTCTGAAAAGAGCAAGATGTTGTCTAAGACGGGAGGTAGGTGCAGAGCAAGTAGTCCCCACCAGGAGGGAATCTGGGATGGGGAGGGAATGGAGAAAGGGAAAGGCAAGGAGGAGGGGGCTGGGGGGAGTCAGGAGAGGGGGTGACAAGTGAGAGTGTACCGGGGTTGTAAAGGGGTGGGGGTAGCAAAGGTGGAGGAGTAGCAATGAAACAGAAGGGGACAAGTGAGAGGGGTTGGGGGAGAGCGGGTTGTGGTGCAACCAGGATGGGGGCAGATGGGAAGCACATAATAAGGAGGGCTAGTGAGAGAGGGGCCAGTGAGGCAGTAGAAAAGACTGTCATGGCTGCAGGGCTAAGTGGATATAAGGGAGATAACAAGACTTCCACTGATGTGGTGGCCCAGTTGCCAGAGTGGCAAGGCCATGGACTACTGTGTGGAAGGTATAGGGTTTGATTGTGTGTGCTTGTGTATGGTGTTGGGGGGGTCGCCCACAGCTGGTGGCTGCTGTGATGCACCTTGTATTATGGCAGCTCGCTTGTGGGTGACTTTCACTTGAGCATGATTAATCCATCCTCAACTTTGTGCCCAGGTGTGCGGCACATTCTGATGTGCTGACATTTGCGCTGCACATCTCGGCTAAATATCAACATCTGCCACATATGTATGGGCACACCCCCTGGAGATGCACCACATACATTATCTTTGCACCCCAGCGCACTGGGAATTGCACTGTGCAATTCCTCCATTTGAATATTGCCATTGGTGCATTTCTGGGGCTGCACTGGCACAACTCTTTAAATATCTAGCCCCTTGTGAGCAGTCACTGATTTTTCACTTGGGAACATGAGCAGGAGGCTGGTAAGAACAGAGGTCTGGGGTTATATTCTGTTTTAACTGAAATATTTGAATAGTTTTGTGCATGAAATTAGTTCTATGTGTTAAAAATTACTACTTTGAGTTAGAACTGTTACTTGGGCTGTAATATTGTAACTTTTGAGGCTTGGTAACACTTGTTTGGCAGTGATAATTAGAGTGTAATTTAAATGTGATGTTTGCCTGGTGTTAGGGGGAGGGGAATTAGCAGAAATCACCTTGTCTTTCATTGTTCACTTGGAAACATAAGCAGGAGGCTGGTAAGGACAGAGGTCTAGGGTTATATTCTGTTTTAACTGAAATATTTGAATAGTTTTGTGCGTGAAATTAGTTCTATGTGTTAACAAGCATTTGTCAATGCCAAACATCGCTTGCAGGTATTTGCAGTGGTGTTTGGCATGTATGGTGCTTTACCCTAATGCCCTGTGCGATTGCTGGTATTTGCACAATAAATTTTCAGCATGACCTTTTTGTTACCCCCATTGTGCGTTACATAGGCAGAAACATGTTTTGGGCAGGATGTGAAAAATGACAGCTGTACTGCTCATAAGGAAGTGTGGTAAAATGGCAATGTTGAAAATCTGGAGTGGAAATATTGAAAATTCACAAACCTCGATGCGTGCATGGAACTTGTGCAATGCATGCTCATAAAACAGTCATTGTCAGGAATTTTTCACCAAATTGTCAACATTGGCATTTTAAAACCTCTGCTAATGAACAGTGTCACTGTGACTGTCTTACTGTGTGCCATACATTTATTTTGCACACCGACTGCGCCATTGTGCACTACATGGGCGGAAACATGTTTTGGGCAGGATGTGAAAAATGACAGCTGTACTGCTCATAAGGAGGTGTGGTAAAATGGCAATGTTGAAAATCTGGAGTGAAAATATTGAAAATTCGCAAACTTACGAGCATGAGTAGGAACTGCACAACGCATGCTCGTAAAACAGTTATTTTTAGGAATTTGTTCACCAAACTTTCAACATAGCCATTTTAAGATCTCTGCTCATGAACAGTGACACTGTGATTTTCTTAATGTGTCCCATACACTGAGTTCACACAGCGACTGTGCCATTGTGCGCTACATGGGTGGAAACACGTTTTGGGCAAGATGTGAAAAATGACAGCTGCACTGCTCATAAGGAGGTGTGGTAAAATGGCAATGTTGAAAATGTGGAGTGAAAATATTGAAAATTCGCAAACTTACGAGCGTGCATAGGAACTGCGCAATGAACACTTGTAAAACAGTCATTTTTAGGAATTTTGTCACCAAATTTTCAACACAGCCATTTTAAGACCTCTGCTCATGAACAGTGTCACTGTGATTTTCTTAATGTGTCCCATACATTGAGTTCGGACACCGACTGTGCTATTGTGCTCTACATGGGCGGAAACACATTTTGGGCAGGATGTGAAAAATGACAGCTGTACTGCTCATGAGGAGATGTGGTAAAATGGCAATGTTGAAAATCTGGAGTGCAAATATTGAAAATTCGCAAACGTACGAGCGTGTGTAGGAACTGCGCAACGCACGCTCATCAAACAGTCATTTTTAGGAATTATTTCACCAAATTTTCAACATAGCCATTTTAAGACCTCCACTCATGAACAGTGTCACTGTGATTTTCTTAATGTGTCCCATACATTGATTTCACACACCGACTGCGCCATTGTGCGCTACATGGGTGGAAACACATTTTGGGCAAGATGTGAAAAATGACAGCTGTGCTACTCATAAGAAGGTGTGGTAAAATGGCAATGTTGAAAATCTGGAGTGGAAATATTGAAAGTCGCCGAACCTCTGAGCCGCAGTGAGGAACTGCACAATGCACGCCATAAAACAATCATTTCTTGGAATTTTCCTTATATTCAACATGGGGCTTTATGGGAACTCTCTTCATGAATGATGTCACTGTCATGGCATTATTCAGGCCTGAAGGGTGGTTTGCACAGTGACTGTGCAGTGACTGCGAAATCACCCTTCGGCCTGAATAACACCATGACAGTGACATCATTCATGAGAAGGGGTCCCAAAACCCCATGTTGAAAATTTGGTAAAATTCCAAAGAATGCCTGAGATATGCAATAGTGAAACCCCCTCATCTGGCCCATTATACAGCTACCGCATTTCTCAGTTCAAGGGTCGCTTTGAAGAGTGCAGACGTGTTCCCAGTCCAATCAAGATCATTGTGCTGAGCTCCAGAGGTAAGTATGTGGTGAGTGGGGTGTGGGGAGGCTAAACGCAGTGGGTGGGTGCGGGTTGTGGGAGGGGGGACTGGGAGACTACATGAGACCATTTTTTCTTTACAGGTTAAAAAAAGGACTATGTGGGACATTTGCCATGCTGGGGTGGGCTCCCAGCATGGCAGAAGATGGCTGGGGGGCCGAGGAGCCGATGGGGGATTGGGCACCCCCATCGGCAAACTACATGGGGGGGCCGAGGAGCCGAGGGGTGATTGGGCACCCCCATCAACAAAAAAAATGGGATGTTTGCCATGCTGGGGTGGGCTTCCAGCATGGCAGAAGGATGGCTTGGGGGGGCCGTGGAGCCGACGGGGAATTGGGCACCCCCCGTCAGCAAACAATGTTTGCCACACTGGGGTGGGCTCCCAGCGTGGCACCAAAGCTTTGGGGGTGGTGGCATGACACGGGGGGAGTGCGTGACACTGAGGGGTGTCATGACGCAGTGCTCAGCATGACAGCGATGGTTTTCTTTGAAGCAGAAGACCACCGCTGTCATACAGAGCTCCTGCACCCATTGGTGCAGGACCGCCACGCCTGCTCAATGGAGCACTGGATTGCAAGGGAGAGGCACACCTCCAAAGTGTGCTACTCTCCCAAAACGTTCCTGTAAAAATTACCACTTTGAGTTAAAACTGTTACTTGGGCTGTGATATTGTAACTTTTGAGGCTTGGGAACACTTGTTTGGCAGTGATAATTAGAGTATAATTTAAATGTGAGGTTTGCCTGGTGTTACGGGGAAGGGAATTAACAGAAATCACCTTGTCTTTCATTGTTCACTTGGGAACATAAGCAGGAGGCTGGTAAGGACAGAGGTCTGGGGTTATATTCTGTTTTAACTGAAATATTTGAATAGTTTTGTGCGTGAAATTAGTTCTATGTGTTAAAAATTACTACTTTGAGTTAGAACTGTTACTTGGGCTGAATATTGTAACTTTTGAGGCTTGGGAACACTTGTTTGGCAGTGATAATTAGAGTATAATTTAAATGTGATGTTTGCCTGGTGTTAGGGAGGGAATTAGCAGAAATCACCTTGTCTTTCATTGTTCACTTGGGAACATAAGCAGGAGGCTGGTAAGGACAGAGGTCAGGGGTTATATTCTGTTTTAACTGAAATATTTGAATAGTTTTGTGTGTGAAATTAGTTCTACGTGTTAAAAATTACCACTTTGAGTTAGAACTGTTACTTGGGCTGTAATATTGTAACTTTTGAGGCCTGGGAACACTTGTTTGGCAGTGATAATTAGATTGTAATTTAAATGTGATGTTTACCTGGTGTTAGGGGGAAGGGAATTAGCAGAAATCACCTTGTCTTTCATTGTTCACTTGGGAACATAAGCAGGAGGCTGGTAAGGACAGAGGTCTGGGGTTATATTCTGTTTTAACTGAAATATTTGAATAGTTTTGTGCATGAAATTAGTTCTATGTGTTAACAATTACTACTTTGAGTTAGAACTGTTACTTGGGCTGTAATATTGTAACTTTTGAGGCTTGGGAACACTTGTTTGGCAGTGACAATTAGAGTGTAATTTAAATGTGATGTTTGCCTGGTGTTAAGGGGAGGGGAATTAACAGAAATCACCTTGTCTTTCATTGTTCACTTGGGAACATAAGCAGGAGGCTGGTAAGGACAGAGGTCTGGGGTTATATTCTGTTTTAACTGAAATATTTGAATAGTTTTGTGCGTGAAATTAGTTCTATGTGTTAAAAATTACTACTTTGAGTTAGAACTGTTACTTGGGCTGTGATATTGTAACTTTTGAGGCTTGGGAACACTTGTTTGGCAGTGATAATCAGAGTGTAATTTAAATGTGATGTTTGCCTGGTGTTAAGGGGAGGGGAATTAACAGAAATCACCTTGTCTTTCATTGTTCACTTGGGAACATAAGCAGGAGGCTGGTAAGGACAGAGGTCTGGGGTTATATTCTGTTTTAACTGAAATATTTGAATAGTTTTGTGCATGAAATTAGTTCTATGTGTTAAAAATTACTACTTTGGTTAGAACTGTTAGTCACTGTAATATTGTAACTTTTGAGGCTTGGGAACACTTGTTTGGCAGTGACAATTAGAGGTAATTTAAATGTGATGTTTGCCTGGTGTTAAGGGAGGGAATTAACAGAAATCACCTTGTCTTTCATTGTTCACTTGGGAACATAAGCAGGAGGCTGGTAAGGACAGAGGTCTGGGGTTATATTCTGTTTTAACTGAAATATTTGAATAGTTTTGTGCATGAAATTAGTTCTATGTGTTAAAAATTACTACTTTGAGTTAGAACTGTTACTTGGGCTGTGATATTGTAACTTTTGAGGCTTGGGAACACTTGTTTGGCAGTGATAATTAGAGTATAATTTAAATGTGATGTTTGTCTGGTGGTTGGTAAGAGCCTCCACCCACCTTCTGTTTTAGTAGGCTTTCTTAAATGCTGAAAAGCCACTGCACTGGGATTGGGTTTGAAGGGTGTGTATTTCTGTTTGGGACTGAAATTGAAGCAACAGGAACTGGTGGGCCTGTGACATCATATGGTACCTGATGTCTGCATACACACACTGTTAGTGGGACTGGACACACACTGGACTGTATGTGTTTGTGAGACTTGGAAACTTTATTGGTCGGTTTGAAATTGGGTTTGTAAATAACTGCAGTCAGTATAGAGAAACTGTATTCCAGGGGGAAGGGACTGAGAAAAGGGGGTGTGCCATTATAAACAGAGGGGGACAAACAGGGTGGCCATATTCCACCATGGCAGGCATCTTTGGAAGGGTTGTAGGCTGCACAGGCTGTCGGATGGCAATAATTCTCAATTGGGCCTGGAAAGAGGGAGACTGCCCACTCTGTAGACAGCTATCTTGTATCAGGAGTGAGGTATATTGGTTAAGGAGTAAGCTGGATGAGCTGGGGGGTGTCCAAGGATAAGGGATGTGGATATGGGCAGCAGAAGGGTAGGTCTGAGGGGAGGCTGGGGAAACGCTCTGAAATTATAGGACGTTATGTTTCAGCAAGCAGGAGGGGGGATATTAGGGACAGAGGACCCTTAGATAGGGATGTTGACGCTAAGGAGATAGCGTACGGAGTGAACATTCCAAATACTAAGAGAGTGGAGGGGAAAGAGTCAGAAGGGGCTGTTGTTGGGAAGCCTAGTAGAGCAGACATTGAGAAGGGAGGGGCTGTTGTGGGGAAGCCTAAAACAGCAGACTGTGGGAACGGAGCTCCTAAGGAGAACAGAGCAAGAGGGGAAGAAGAAGAGGGGCAGTTTAGAGGTACAGTCAGGGGAAACTTGAATTACTTGATGGAGGCTGACATAGAGTGTCACAATAAATTTGAGCTACTAAGCAACCTAGAGGGGGAGGAAGGGGTTGGTGGAAATGAGGAAACTGATACAGAGGCCGGGGGGAGGGAGGGAGTCGGATACCCTTAGGGCGTCACAGACCGGCAATGGAAAGGATAGAAATAGTCCCAGAGGGAGAAGGGGAAACATAAATGTTAAGCAGATGGGGGAGATGCAACATATTCCAGACATGAGGGAGGAGAGCATGATTGGAGAGAAACTGGGAGACAAGGAGGTGGGAGAGGAGCCCCCCTTCAGCAGGGGAGTCAGTACCAAGGATAGGGCCCTAGCTAAAGGGGACCCACAGAGAGCCTCTGGGGCAATTTTACATGAGGGGAGGATACGGTGTGGTGGTAGGGGAACCATCAGGGGCAGGATAAATGGTTCAGATAAGAGAGGTTAAAGGGACACTATACAGAGGGGTCTGAGTTAAGTGGGCAAAATAACGAGGAGGCAGAAAGGAAGGGTGACAAAGGGGTCTCTAATAAGGCAGGAAGACTTCCATGGAAATGAGATCACGAATAAAGTGGGATGGGGGGCTGAGAGGGCATAGTGGGTAACCATAAGGATGATGGCGGTGTTAAGGTTCTGTTATTGGAGACTGATGATTAGGGGTATCGAGTGGGAGGGGCGGAGGGTAGATGCCATAGCCAGGTGAAGGTAGTGAGTATCTGGAGCTGACAATGCACAGAGCAAAGTTCATAGTGTATGAACTGGTTAAGGATTATTGGAGGAAACGGATTTCCTGGTGCATTTGGGAACTAATGATCTAGAGGGAAATAGCATTTTGGAAATCCAAGCAAGGTTCCAAGAACTTGCCAGAGTCTGTTGGGATAATGGATGCAACATTTCCTTTTCGGAGATATTGCCAGTACCAAAGGCCTCAGTGGAGAAATAAATTAAGATCACAGAGGTTAATGACTGGCTCAGGAAGTGGGGTGAAGAGAGTGGGTTGGGGATGTTAGGGAACTGGAAAGGAGTTTGGGAGGATAAGGGACTGTATGCCAAGGACAGGCTTCATCTTGCCCCATTAGGGATGGAAGTCCTTAAACAGGGGATGGCTGACTACATTCAAGAAAGGTGGGGTTTAAACTTGTGAGGGGGGAAGGGATAAGGGAGGGGCTGACCAGAAGTCCTCTCCTCCAGATGAGGGGAGTAGCCTTCAAACCCAAGGGGGGAGGGGGAAACAGACTGGGGGTGGAGGTTTCAGGAGGAGCAGAGGGAGGATGGAAGTATAAGGAACCTGGGTGGGGCTCGACAAAGGGGATCAGGGATAAAGGGTGGGGGTTGGTGTCAGTAAATGCCAGGAGCTTCAGAAACAAGTTGCCAGAGTTCCAGGCCATGCTGTTTGGGGTGGATGTGGCAGCGGTCACGGAGATGTGGGCCAACAAAAACCATGACTGGGACCTAAACGTGTGGGAGTACACTATGCTTAGGAAGAATAGAAAGGAGGGCAGAGGAGGTGGAGTGGCTATGTTCATTAGAGATGACATAGAAATTGCTAGGGTAGAAGAGGCAGAGGGAAACGTGGAGGCCTTATGGGTCACCTTACGTCCTAACAGGAGATAAGGTCAAGCTGGGTGTGATATATAGGTCCCCGGGATGAGTGATGTTCTAGAAGATGGTTTGCTGGGCAACATCATTGCCCAGTGTGGACAAAAGGAGAAGGTGGTGTTGATCAGGGACCTTAATATGCCAGGTACTAACTGGGGAACCATGTCCTCTGAGGTGGCCAAGGAGCAGAGGCTGCTGGACGGCTTCCAGGATGTGTTCTTAACACAGCATGTGATGAAGCCCACAAGGGAGGGGCATGTCCTGGACGTGGTTCTGGCAGATGGGGATCTGGTAAGGGACCTGGTTGTAGAGGACCCCCTGACTGGCAGCAACCACAATACTGTCTGGTTTCAAATAAGCATGGGCGGTGGGGGGTGAGATCTAGGACACTGGCAGTGGACTTCAGTTGGGCAGACTTTGTGGGCATGGAAAATATTCTCAAGGATCACTTGAAGGGGATTACATCAATGACAAGTGTGGAAGGGAGATGGGAGGTCATAAAACGGGGACTTAATGAGGCAGTCAGGATCTGCGCTAAGTTGAAACTTAAGGGGGCAAGGTCACATAAACCATGCTGGTGGTCCAGTGAGGTACAGGTAGTGGTCAGAGAAAAGAAGGCGGCCTACAAAAAATACAAAACAACAAGAGGGGATAGGGAAAAGGAAATGTACCATCTTGCATCTAGAAAAATCACCCGGATGGTGAGGGGAGCAAAGTCCAGTAAAGAGCAGCGGCTGGCACAGGGGATACATGGAGGGGAAAAGGGGTTCTTCTGGTACATTTGGGAGAGGAGAAAATCTAAGGGCCATCTCAGCAGATTGAGATCAGAAGGAGGGTGGGTAGAAGAGGCGAGGGACCAGGCAGAGGTATTTAACGAGTACTTTGCCTCTGTGTTCACTAGGGAGGGGGATGGGATATCTACAAAGCAAGGCACGATGAGGATAGAAGCGGCAGTGAGTGGGATCAGGGGAGCAACAGAAATGGAGCAAGAGGGAGGGAGAGGTACCCCAGGGGTGTCACATCCAGACAAGGATAAAAAGGCCAGTAAGGTGGAGGGGACGGATGATCCTATCTCCTCCAAAAGGGTGTGGTTAGCCCTCAAGGCCCTAAAGAAAGACAGATCTCCTGGGCCAGATGGCATTCAACTGAGAGTACTATGGGAATTGGCAGACATACTGGCTGCACCCCTGGTGGAGCTCTTCAACAGGTCACTTGAGACAGGGAGGGTACCTAGGGATTGTGAGAGAGGCACATGGTGCCAATCCACTAAGGAGGTCAAGAGAAGTACCAGGTTACTATAGACCCATCAGTTTGACCTCCGTGGTGGGAAAATTAATGGAGAGTATACTAAAGGAGCGATTGAGGTGTACTTGGAGGAGGTGGGAGGTCTGGATAGTCAGCAACATGGGTTTGTGCAGGTAGATCTTGTCAAACCAATCTTGTGGAGTTCTACGAATGGGTAACATCAGAACTGGACAGGGAAAGCCTGTGATGTATTATTCTTGGACTTCAGCAAGGTGTTTGACTCTGTCCCCACAATGGTCTGGTGGAGAAACAGATGGGGTTAGGAGTAGGCCTCTGATGGTCAGATGGATTGAAAACTAGCTAGCTGGATGCACCCAGAGTAGTGGTCTGTGGGGAGCTCTCGAACCCTAGAGAGGTTGGTAGTGGGGTACGCAGGGGCTCCGTCTGGTCCGATCCTGTTTAATGCATACATATCTGACATCAGGAGGGTATAGGGTGTGAAATGAGTCTCTTCACGGATGACTCCAAGATGGGAGCAGTAGTTGAGGGAAAGAGGGACGTTGGCCCTGCAAGGACCCGGATACCCTGGAAAGCTGGGCTCACACATGGAAATTAAATTTCAATATCACCAAGTGCAGGTGTTGCATCTTGGTCGGGAAAACCTAAACACGGTGCACCCTGGGAGAGGCGCTGGAGGCCTCAATAGGGGAAAAGACCTAGGGTCATGGTGGATGCATGTATGAATAACTCTGAGCAGTGCAGGAGAGCTATTAGCAAGGCAAACAGGATATTGGGATGCATCGTAAGGATCACCTCTAGGAGCAAGGAAGTGATTTTGCCAGCTGTACAATGGACTGGTTAGACCACACTGAGTACTGATAGCGGTACTGTAGACCACACTTGAAGAGGGACATGCAGCTCCTGGAGAGGGTACAGAGGAGGGCAACTAAGATGATATGAGGGCTAGGGATTTGACATGAGGACAGACTTGAGGAGCTCTGCCTGTTTTCATTGGAGGAGAGGAGACAGGGGGACATGATTGAGGTCTTCAAGTACCTCAAGGGAATAAATAGGAGTAAACATGGAGGATCTTTAGACTAAAGCAGGAGGTATAACCAGAGGGCATGGTTTGAAATGGAAGGAGGAAGGGTGAGGGAGAAAGAGGAGGAGGTTTTCACTGAGAGGTGGTGGACCCTGGAATGCACTGCCTGGTGAGCTGGTTCAGAGATCCACAGTGGAGGGCTTCAAGAGAGGGTGGGACAGACACAGAAAGTGGATGTATCAGAAGATGGCCTGTCCCTGGGGGGTGGGGATGGATGATAGGGGTTTCTGGAACACAAGGGAGGGGAGGGCCTCGGCACCCAACTAGGGATCTGAGGTTTGAGCAGACTCGATAGACCGTAAGGCCTAATCTGCTGGCAAATAGTATGTTAGTATGTTAGTATTTTGGGTGATGAATGCAGGATTTACTTTTTCTCTCTTTCAAAATCTTCCATTCCATCACAACATTCACTCACTTATGCCAAAAGTTATCAGTTTTTATCCTCCTGAAGTCCTCTGCTGCCCCTCTGACATCCCTCCCACCATGCAGGCACAGGTATGAGACCCCACTCCCCTTAACTCTCACAACTTACCCTTCATAGCAGGGGGTTGGGAGCTTCTCTACCCACCAGACCGGATCCAGTATTTGGGGAGGTGCCTTCCCCGGCCATTGCGGTGGGGGACCATCATCATCCCGGCAGAGAACTCCCTTTTCCATTTTTCCTGCTTCCCCCTTGAGGGATGCGGTATGTAATGATGCCAGCAGCAGCAGTGTGCATGCTCCCTTGTGAACTCCTGTCAGGCATCTGCCGCAGTCCCCCACCCACAGTCTCCAGCATCAGTGTGCCATCTCCCAGCCTCTGCTAGGGAGCAGACAATTATCGAGTGCTGCTAACCTCACTCCTCAGAGAAGGAGCAGTGCTAGGGATGCTCAGTCTCACACCCACAGTCTCCAGCATCAGTGTGCCACCTCCCAGCCTCTGCTAGGGGGCAGGCAATTATCGAGTGCTGCTAACCTCACTCCCCAGAGAAGGAGAGCAGTGCTAGGGATGCTCAGTCCCCCACCCACAGTCTCCAGCATCAGTGTGCCACCTCCCAGCCTCTGCTTGGGGGCAGGCAATTACGGAGTGCTGCTAACCTCACTCCCCAGAGAAGGAGAGCAATCCTAGGGATGCTCAGTCCCCCACCCACAGTCTCCAGCGTCAGTGTGCCACCTCCCAGCCTCTAATTACCGAGTGCTGCTAACCTCACTCCCCAGAGAAGGAGAGCAATCCTAGGGATGCTCAGTCCCCCACCCACAGTCTCCAGTGTCAGTGTGCCACCTCCCAGCCTCTGCTTGGGGGCAGACAATTACCGAGTGCTGCTAACCTCACTCCCCAGAGAAGGAGAGCAATCCTAGGGATGCTCAGTCCCTACCCACAGTCTCCAGCATCAGTGTGCCACCTCCCAGCCTCTGCTTGGGGGCAGGCAATTTCCGAGTGCTGCTAACCTCACTCCCTGCCAACCCCCGGTGGCTCATGCTCATTCCCAAACATGGGTCACTGGCATGATGTGGAGTACAGTATCCAGCACCTCAGCCGCTTATCAGCTTTAAACGGAAGTCAGAGTAGTCCAGTATAATTGAAGTTTGCATCTCTTCTCTTTGATAAATGCCATATGCTGCTTATGTTGTTTACCTGATTTGTTATTTTTTATTTATTTATTTGTATTTAGTTTTTGTTTACCGAGTAAGAGCACTAGACAAATTTTGCCTATTTTCATGCACGACCCGGGGTAGGCGGATGCAGATTAATGCCAACTGACCTTGAACCAGATTAAGCTATTGGTGGTATTATACCTGATGGGGTTCCATCTTCTGCGCTAGCGGTCTGGTGCTGAACACAGATGGACGCTAGGTACTACCAACCTGCCCTCAAGAGCAAGGATCCAGACAGTTCAGGAAGCAGCTCTAGCCCAAGCTTACACCATGATCTCAGTTGGTGTATGGTGCCTGAATTTGGGGCTACTATAGGCTGATTCAGCACTCCGTCTCTCCCTAATTGGCTTCAGCTCATGGGGATTTGAACTGCCTGGCACCTTACCCTGGAGCTCATCTCTCTGCTACCCTAATTTCTTTTACTATCTTTTTTTTCACTTTCCATTAGCAGATTATAGAGGGCTATATCTCTGGTAGGATTGAAATTTACTGTGTCCACTCCACCATTAGCAGGTTATACATGAGCTGCTCTGGGGCTCCTATCTATCTGGCCCATCAAGTACCTACCTAAATACGATGAGGCTGACTCATCTGCTCCCCGCTTAGTTGTGCTCACATTGGTCATTTGCTACTCTTACTAGGAGCCTGCTGCCCCTCAGCCTTCCTATTACCTGCTCATTAAAATCTACCCTACTCCTGGTACTCCTCACCTCTGATTACCTACTCATTAAAATCTACCTTACTCCTGGTACTCTCACCTCTAATTACCTGCTCAGTAAAATACCTACACTTACTCCTGGTGCTCTCACCTCAGATTACACTGCTCATTAAAATCTACACCTTACTCCTGGTGCTCTCACCTCAGATCCTCTCGCAGCACATAGTCGCCTATGCCTTATGACTAG
Source organism: Neoceratodus forsteri (assembly GCA_016271365.2). Taxonomy (NCBI): domain Eukaryota; kingdom Metazoa; phylum Chordata; order Ceratodontiformes; family Ceratodontidae; genus Neoceratodus; species Neoceratodus forsteri. Next base: position 9,995,083 of record CM028129.1, read on the forward strand.
TTTGCACTTACCATCAGGGATGGGTAACATCTGCCCATACTTTGTCACTCTCTGTCTATCCCTCATGCAACCCTGTGGGAATGCCGACAACAACTAAGCTGAGACACGGACAGAGGCAGATGGCAGGACTTAACACAGCGGTTAGATTCATGCTTGCTCAAACTTACACTTATGTTATTACTGCTGCTGGTAATATTCACCCAAACCCTGGCCCAGCCCACAAATAATGAGGCCTCTTTGATGCAGCAAAGGTTACTTACTTTAGCAACTTTGAACATCTGCAGTCTCCTCCCTAAACTGGATGCTCTACAAGTCTTTGTTAACCAACACAATCCAGGCGATCTGACAATTGCTGAAACACGGCTCACACCCAAAAATCCCTGCCATGACTATTGCCCTGCCAGGTTACACCATCTTCAGACTGGACAGGACTGCCAAGAGAGGAGGAGAAGGATGTGCAATCTATCTCACAGAGTCACTCATGGGACATCCCCTGATGGTACCTACTGCTGGTTCAACCACACAAATACCAGCCATCAAAATTCTGCTAGGTTCCCATAATAAGGCACTTACTGTAGCATCAGTGTACATCCCTCCTAAAGTACAGGGGAGGGGTCTCAGTTCTGTCATGGACTTTATAAGAAACCAACCCTCTGGCTCGGAGTTAATTCTGATGGGACATTTTAATTTTAATTGGCTTGCACCTGAGAATGGGAGCTTTAGGGACGCCATCTCTGCCACAAACTTTTCCCAGCTGGTTAACTCCCAACTAGATCCAACTACAAAATGGGAACAAGCAGCCTACTGGATTGCATCCTAACTAGTCATCCTGATCACTTACTAACACTACTAGTCCTTCCGGACACACTTCAGTGACATCCTCAGATCATCTGCACATGGACAAACAAATTCTGCAAACCTCCACCAAAGACAATCACCAGTAGGGTCCTAGCACGCTGTCATCTTAGAACCCTCAAATTCCTCCTAAAAATGCAAATTGGACTCCCATCGACAGTGAAGAAGGATGTCAACAACGACATTTGATTATTTCATCAACATCTTTAATAGAAACATAGAATCTGATGGCAGATAAGGACAGCTTGGCCACCCAGTCTGCCCATTTTCCTACCTAATGGATATGCATATTCTAGTTAACCAACAACCTACTTTTCCTACCCTCAATAGAATTGCCTTACGTCTGTTCATGCATTCTTGAATTCCCCACTGTTTTTGACTCACAACCCCTTCAAGAAGGCTGTTCATGCATCTATAAACCCTCTCTGTGAAAAGACTTCCTCATTACCTCTGAGCCATCCCTCTATCTTCAAATGTACCCTTGCTGTTCTTGCACATCTCTTTTCTGAAAGATGCTACCCTCTTGGACTTGTTGATTCCTCAAGGTATTTGAGAAAGTTCTATCCAAGTTCCCCCTCCCTCCCTTTCCTCAAGGGACATACATCTTAAGCAACTTTGGTCTTTCTTCATATATGTCTTCTGGTGCAGACCCTGCACCATTTGGTTACCCTCTTTGGACAGACTCCTCTGTTTATATCTTTGCAGAGATGGGGTCTCTAGAACTGTACTCAGTACTCAGATGTGGTCTCACCAACTGTCTGTACAAGAGGACAACAACTTCCTGTTTTCTACTGGTGATGCCGTCCTCCATGCATCCCAGTATTCCACAACCCTCCTTACTGCCTTCTCACATTGCTGGCCCACCTTAGTCATCTGATATGATTTCCCCAGATCCCTTTCTATTTTGTTGCTGCCAGTATCTCACCCCATTGTGTACTCGTCCCACAGGTTTTGTTTCCCAGGTGCACTACTTGCACTTCTTTGCATTGAATCTAAGCTGCTATACATTTGACTATTCCTCCAATCTTGCCAAGTCCCTTTTCATCCTTTCCACCCCACCTTGCGTATCAACCCTATTGCAAATCTTTGTGTCATCTGCAAAGAGACATACTTTTCCTTCGAATCCTTCTGCAATGTAAATACTGTGTTATACTGTTATACTATATTTTCGTTTGTCTTACATAACTGACAAGGTACCTTTGTAATGAGCCTATGAACAAGGTTTTCAAACTGCTGTCTAAATAAATAAATAAATAAAATAAATGTCACTTATAAAAGATATTAAAAAGGACCAGCCAAACTACTGAACCTGCAGTACCCCACTCAGTAACCCCCTTCTTCACTGTAGAGTCCACTTTACTATTACCCTCTGTTTCCTGTTGTCCAGCCAGTGTTTTACCCAGGCTACCACCCTAGAACCCACTCCCATGCTGGCTAATTTGTTTATTAATCTTTTGTGTGGGACTGTGTTAAATGCCTTGCTAAAGTCTAGGTAGGCCTTGTCCACAGCCCCTCCCTGGTCTACTATGTTGGTCACCCAGTCAAAGAAATAAATTAGATGTGTCTGACATGATGTTCCTGCTGTGAATCCATGCTGCCTTGGGTCCTGTGCCCACTGGCCTCTAGGTACTCAACAATTCTTTCCTTCAAGTGATTTCATCATTTTCCCTACCACTGAGGTCAAACTGATAGGTCTGTAGTTTCTGCCTCTGTCTTGCTCCCACTTTTGTGAAGGGGAATCACATCCGCCCTCCTCCAGTCCTCAGGTACACACACCAATCCTCCCATGATTAATTAAAAAGGATCATCAGTGGTGTTGCTGGTTCTAGCCTTAGTTCTTTACAATTCTGGGGTGAACCCATCAGGAACCATTGCTTTATCCACCTTCAGTTTTAGGAGTTCTTTCAGAACCCTTTCTTCTGTGAGAGGACTAATATCAACCCCCCCTATCCAGTGCTTCTATTGACTGGATTAGGTATCTCCCCCTGCTCTTCCTTTGTGAATACTGAGCAGAAGTATTCATTCAGTATCCCTGCTTTTTCACTGTCGCTCTGTGACCAACCACCTTCCTCTTTATTCAGCCTCAGTATCCCTGCCTTAGTCTTTCTTTGCTCCCTAATGTACCTATAAAAGGTTTTATCCCCCTTCTTAACTGAGTTGGCTATCTTTTCCTCAGTTTGGGCCTTTGCTATTCTGACTGCCTTCCCCTCTTCTTTCTGCTTTAATGGTACAGGTCTCTGTCCTGCTCCTTCTGTGTTTCCTTATACTTTCTGAATGCTATATTTTCTTCCTAACCTTCCCGCCACTTCTTTTAAGAACCATAGCATTTTTTTCTTTTATTTTAATTTGTTCATTTGCTTCACACAAAGGCTTATTGCCTCTGTGATGGCAGTTTTGATGTTGCCCCATTGTTGCTCCACCCCACCTTCTTGCCTGTTTGCTAGTACTTTTCCAAGGCACTCTCCCATTTTGACAAAATCAGCCCTCTGAAGTCCAAGCAACTTCATTTTTGTATGGCTTGACTCTACAGCTAAGTTTATTGTGAACCACCCTGTTTGGTGGTCGCTTGTTCCCAGATGGCTACCCACTTCTAGATCTCGAGATCCTCTCCTAACCCTATTTGAGAGTACCAGGTCTAAGATTGCTCCCTCCAGAGTGGGTTCCAAGACTAGCTGTCTGAGGCATGTCCCCTGTAGGGTATCGAGAATGACCCTGCTCTTGGATGTGGCTGCAGCAAAGGTGCTCCAGTTAACATCTGGCATATTCAGGTCCCCCATCAGCAATATCTCCCCTTTCTCTGCCATCCTAAGGATGCCTTCTATCATTTCCTTGTCCATTTCCTTCCCCTGAGATGGGGGGTCTGTATACAACCCCTGTGCAGATTGTGGTGCCATTTCCAGTCTCCAGGGTGACCCACAGTGCCTCCTGTCCTTCCTGTATACCCTTTAGTTCTGTTGCTTTGATACCTTCCTTTACATAGAGAGCTACTTCTCCTCCTCTTCTACCCTCCCTGTCCCTCCTGTAGATTGTGTACCCTGGTATGTTGACATCCCAGTCATGGTTGTCTGTGTACCATATTTCTGTGACTGCCACAATATCCAGGCATCCTTCTTCCATCAAGGCCACCATTTTGGAGACTTTTACCTAGTCTATGGGCATTGGTACTCATCACCCTCCATTTTTTATGAGCCTTATTTCTTTTGCCTCATCCCTGTCCTTACTGCCTCTGTGTTCTTCTCCATTTACCCTTCCCTCTCTCTATTGACTGCTCCATCTTGGTGTTTACCTCACTAACTACCCTGATGCTTGGGGGAGAATTGCCCTTCTCATTTTCAGTGCCTCCCTTGTCTAGTTTAAATGCTTGCCAATGAAGCATTCGAAACTATCACCTAAGATCCTGGTTCCCTCCTGGACAGATGCAGACTATCAGCCAGTATAGGCCTGCATCCCTCTAAATGCGGACCCCAGTCCCAATGAAGCTAAATCCCTGACCTCTGTACCAGTGTTTCAACCAGTCATTGAATGCCATGGTGCTGAGTACCTTAGCCTCATGCATGCCATAGACAGGTAGCACTTCTGAGAAGGTGACCATGTGTGCCACTTGTCTAAGGCCCCTCCCCAACTCCAGAAACTCCTATTGCACTGCTCTGATCCCATTCTCAGCCAGGCTCATTTTCCCTAGGTGGATAATGACATCCAGCTCACTCCACCTTGCAGATGCTCCACGATCCTGAAATCATTTCCTGTCCCTCAAAACCATGACACCAGGCAGGCACCTTACCTCCCTTTCCCTCCCTCCCTCCCCCAGTTCTACCCCTAACAGTTGAGTCCCCCACCAGGGTTGTTTCCTTTCCTATGGTGTCCTGTGCCACCCTCTTGTAGGTCTCCATTGTGGAGGTTCCCAGCATCCTCCTTGGTCTCCACTGCAGGTGCCTCCATAGAGAAACCATGTTCCTCCAGAGTGGTGAATGAATTGTGAAGAGGCACAGCTAGGAGGGATGCACCTGTTCCACCACCTCACCTCCTGAGCCCACTGTGGTCCAACCGCTCCTCTTTCTTGGCAACCTCTGAGGTAGTGGAGGTGGCCTGGTTGGTCCCTGGGTAGAGAGCAGGTTTCCCAACTCACCCAGGTCAGCATGAGTCGAGCAACCTCCTCCCTCAGACCAAGAGGTGCTTGCAAAAGAGCAGCAACGCAGTCTCCAGAATGTCTCCCGGAAGACTGTTGCTCCACAGCCAGTGCATTACACACTCCCCACATCATCTCCTTCCTGTTTCAGATGTTTTTTTATATTTTTTGTTCTTGTTTTAGTTGTACAAGCTGCCTGATGCCCATGCTCTGCTAAAACAGCTAAAATCAAAGGCCCTTACCAACCCTGGCTTTCTGGAGACTTGTTAGCTCTATATGAAATCTAAGGACCACCTCTGGCACCGAGGCTTGAGCCACTGGCATGAAATGGATATTCAAAAATACAAAAGTGCATGGAATGGTTGCACAAAAGTCCGTCTGCCTTAAAAAAAAAATAGATACTACGAAGGAGTGCACAGTGACACATGGGGCAATGGTAAAGCTTTCTGAATAATATCAAAAGGTTACAGGAAAAACCCAAAACATCACCCACTTTACTTGGCGTTGATGGACCACAACTCTGGACCCCCTAACTATTGCCAATACCTTTAACAACGTATTCACAGACCTTAGCAGTGTTCTTCTACCTGACTTTTTGATGCAGATGTCACCTCGGCCAATCTTGTAAACTCTCCCCAATGATCACAATCACCTGCCATCTCTACTTAAACAAGTCTCATTGCATGAAGCCTGAAAATACATCTGCAAAGCAATTGGTAAATCTAGACATAGTAGGGACTCCCTTGACCTCAAAACTGCTGTCCCTCACTCTTGAGGAAGTGTGCACTAACCCAGGATCTTTAACCTCTCCTCAGACTCACCACATGTTCCCCAATAAATGGAAATCATCCATAGTTACCCTGGTCTACAAAAGTGGAACAGGAGCTCTTCACGTGAACTACTGGCCCTAGCTCTATAACCACCTCTCTAAAGCTCTTAAATCATTGTAGCTGACTAAACACTACAGTTATCTTGACAAACATATGATCCAATGTGCCCAACAACATGGGTTCAAAAAAGGGCATAGCACCAGCTCTGCCCTTATGGAATTCATCGGTTCTGTACACAGCTCCCTGGACCATGGTCAATTAGTTGGTGCTGCCTTCATCGACTTGACAAAAGCTTTCAACATGGTCCATCACCCTCTAATACTGGAACAACTACTTAATGCAGGGCTCTCCTCTGACTCCACTGCCTGGTTTAAAAGTTATCTGGACAACCACGCTCAAGAAGTCAAAATTGCCGACATCCTCTCTGACTCAAGACCTGTTTGCTCTGGGGTTCCTCAAGGGTCCATCCTAGGCCAACTCCTATTTAGTCTCTTCCTAAACAGTGTCCCAAGCTTCTGCTCTGAACAAATCCTACTTTATGCAGATGATGCCATAATTTACACAACTCACACAGAGCCTATACCCCATGAAAACCAGCCAAATGGATTTGCCTCGGTAGAGAAATGGTTTAGTCATCACAAGTTGATACTAAACTACAACCAGATACTGAAAAGCAGTGATGTTGCTCCAGCACCCATTACTGAGACAGCAGGGATGTTGGTCATCTTGAATACTGAGACTGCAGTGATGTAGGACCTTTTTAAGTACTGAGACAACAGTGATGTGGGTCTGCACCCAAATACTGAGACGGAGTACTGATGAAGGTCAACAGTCAGATACTGAGACAGCACCACAGATGTAGGTCAGCACCCAGGGACTGAGACAGCAGGGATGTGGGTCAGCACCCAGATACTGAGACAGCAGTGATGTTGGTCAGCACCCAGTTACTGAGACAGCAGGGATGTTGGTCAGCACCTAGATACTGAGAAAGCAGGTATGTGGGTGAGCACCCAGATACTGAGACAGCAGGTCAGTGGGTGAGCACCCAGATACTGAGACAGCAGTGATGTAGGTCGAGCAACCAGATACTGAGACAGCAGTGATGTAGTCAGTACCCAGATACTGAGTCCGCAGTGATGTAGGTCAGTACCCAGATACTGAGTCTTCAATGATGTAGGTCAGTACCCAGATACTGATTCAGCAGTGATGTTGGTCAATACAGAACTGAGTCAGCGAGATGTGGTCTATGCCAAAATATGACAACAGATGTGGGTCAGCACCCAGAAACTGAGACAACAGGATGTGGGTCAGCACCAGATGCAAGGAAAGTATTCATGTAAGTCAGCACCCAGATACTGAGACAGCAGGGATGGGTCAGCACCCAGATACTGAGACAGCAGATGTAGAAAGCACCCAGATGCTGAGACAGCAGGAGATGTGGGTGCGCAGATACTGAGATAGTAGTGATGTGAAGTCAGCACCCAGATACTGGGACAGCAGCAGGTATGGAGGTCAGCACCCAGATGCTGAGACCTTCACCATCAGTGCATCACAGTATTTGGGTGCAGACCCCATCACTACTGTTCGAGCGGGTGTGACCTACTCACTACTGTCTCAATAACAGGTGATAGCCATGCTACTATGGCGGTCAGTATCGGGGTGACCTGACTATCACTGCTGTTCAATCTGGGTGACACTCCCTGCTGTCTCGGTATCTGGATGCGATCCCATCACTGCTGTCTCAATATCTAGGGCTGACCTCCTGCAGCTCTCAGCCATCTGAGTGCAGTCTACGTGCTGCCTCAGTATCTGGTTGCTGACCATCCCTGCAGCTCCAGTATCTGGGTGCAATCCATCACTGTTACCTCGGTATCTGGGTGTGATCTACATGCCTCTCGTACGGAACGACATCCCTGCTGTCTCAGTATCTGGGTGCAGTCCTACATCATTGATGCCTCAGTATCTGGTTGTACTGAGATACTGATACTGGGATACTGAGACAGCAGGAATGCAGGTCAGCACCCAGATACTGAGGAAGTAGTGATGTAAGTCAGCACCCAAATACTGAGACATATGGGATGGAGGTCAGCACCCAGATACTGAGACAGCAATGATGTAGGAAAGCACTCATATTCTGCAACAGCAGGGATGTAGATCAGTACCCAGATACTGAGAAGCAGGGATGTAGGTCAGCACCAAGATACTAAAACAGCAGAGATATAGGTCAGTACCCAGATACTGAGGCAACAGTGATGTAGGATTGCACCCAGATACTGAGACAGCAGGGATATAGGTATGCACCCAGGTACTGAGGCAACAGTGATGTAGGACTGCACCCAGATACTGAGACTGCATGGATATAGGTCAGCACCCAGATACTGAGGCAACAGTGATGTAGGACTGCACCCAGATACTGAGACAGCAGGGATATAGGTCAGCACCCAGATACTGAGGCAACAGTGATGTAGGACTGCACCCAGATACTGAGTCAGCAGGGATGTAGGTCAGCACCCAGATACTGAGACAGCAGTGATGTAGGACTGCACCCAGATACTGAGACAGCTGGGATGTAGGTCAGCACCCAGATACTGAAACAGCAGTGATGTAGGTCAGCACCCCGATACTGACGTAGCAATGATGTTGGTCATCACCCAGATACTGAGACAGCAGTGATGTAGGTCAGCACCCAGATACTGAGACAGCAGGGATGTAGGTCAGCACCCAGATACTGAGACAGCAGGAATGTGGGTCCAGCACCAGATACTGAGAAATGAGTGATAATAAGTCAGCGCAGATGCACACAGGACATATGGGATTGGAGGTCCTTTTGGATACTGAGACAGCATTGATGTAGGTAAGCACCCAGATTCTGCAACCCAGCAGGGGATGTAGATCAGTACCCAGATACTGAGAAGCAGGGATGTAGGTCAGCACCAAGATACTGAGACAGCAGGGATATAGGTCAGCACCCAGATACTGAGGCAACAGTGATGTAGGACTGCACCCAGATACTGAGACAGCAGGGATGTAGGTCAGCACCCAGATACTGAGGCATCAGTGATGTAGGACTGTACCCAGATACTGAGACAGCAGGGATGTAGGTCAGCACCCAGATACTGAGACAGCAGTGATGTAGGACTACACCCAGATACTGAGACGACAGTGATGTAGGACTGCACCCAGATACTGAGACAGCAGGGATATAGGTCAGCACCCAGATACTGAGGCAGCAGTAATGTAGGACTGCACCCAGATACTGAGACAGCAGGAATGTAGGTCAGCTCCCAGATACTGAGACAGCAGTGATGTAGGACTGCACCCAGATACTGAGACAGCAGGGATGTAGGTCAGCACCCAGATACTGAAACAGCAGTGATGTAGGTCAGCACCCTGATACTGACGCAGCAAGGATGTTGGTCATCACCCAGATACTGAGACAGCAGTGATGTAGGTCAGCACCCAAGTACTGAAACAGCAGTGATGTAGGTCTGCACCCAAATACTGTGACAGTACTGATGAAGGTCAGCAGTCAGATACTGAGACAGCACGGATGTAGGTCAGCACCCAGGGACTGAGACAGCAGGGATGTGGGTCAGCACCCAGGTACTGAGACAGCAGTGATGTATGTCAACTCCCAGATACTGTGATAGCAGTGATGTATGTCAGCACCCCAATACTGAGACAGCAGGGATGTAGGTTAGCACCCTGATACTGAGGCACCACGGATGTAAGTCAGCATCCAGATGCTGAGATAGCAGGGTTTTTGGTCAGCACCAAGATACTGAGACAGCAAGGATATAGGTCAGCTCTCAGATACTGATACAGCAATAATGTAGTTCAGCACCCACATACTGTGACAGCAGGGATGTAGGTCAGCACAGAGATACTGAGACAGCAGGCATGTAGGTCAGCATCCACGTACTGAAACAGCAGTTATGTTGGTCAGGATCCTGATACTGACACATTAGGGATGTTGGTCAGCACTCAGGGACTGAGACAGCAGTGATGTGGGTCAGCCCCCAGATGCTGAGACAGCAGTCATGTGGGTCAGCCCCCAGATGCTGAGACAGCAGTGATGTGGGTCAGCTCCCAGATACTGAAACAGCAGTGATATAGGTCAGCACCCAAGTACTGAGACAGTAGTGATGTAGGTCTGCACCTAAATACTGAGACAGTACTGAGGATGGTCAGCACCCAGATACTGAGACAGCAGTGATGTAGGTCATTTCCCAGATACTGAGACGACAGTGATGTATGTCAGCACACAGATACTGAGAGAGCAGGTAGGAGGTCAGCACCCAGTACTGAAAACAGGGATGTGGTTTAGCACCCAGATACTGAGACAGCAGGGATTTAGGATTATCCAGATACTGAGAACAGCTTTGATGTAGTTCAGCACCCAGATACCGAGACAGCAGGGATGTGGGTCAGAACTCAGATACTGAGACAGCATTGATGTCGGTCAGCTCTCCAGATACTGAGACATGCAGGGATGTAGATTAGTACCAGATACTGAGACAGCAGTGATGTAGGTCAGCACCCAGATACTGAGACAACGGGATGTGGTCAGCACCCAGATACTGAGATAGCAGCAGATGTAGGTCAGCACCAGATACTGAGACAGCAGGGATTAGGTCAGCACCCAGATACTGAGACAGCAGTGATGTAGGTCAGCACCCAGATACTGAGACAGCAGTGATGTAGGTCAGCACCCAGATACTGAGACAGCAGTGGATGTAGGTCAGCACCCAGATACTGAGACAGCAGGGATGTAGGTCAGCACCCAGATACTGAGACAGCAGTGATATGGGTCAGCACCAGATACTGAGACAGCAGGGATGTAGGTCAGCACCCAGATACTGGGACAGCAGGATTTAGGTCAGTACCAGATACTGAGACAGCAGTGATGTAGGTCCAGCACCCAGATACTGAGACTGAGGGATGTAGGTCAGCACCCAGATACTGAGACAGCAGGGATGTGAGTCAGCACCAGATACTAGAGATAGCAGTGATGTGGGTCAGCACCCAGATACTGAGACAGCAGGGATGTAGGTCAGCACCCAGATACTGAGACAGCAGGGATGTAGGTCAGCACCCAGATACTGAGCAGGTAGATGTAGGTCAGCACCCAGATACTGAGACAGCAGGGATGTAGGTCAGTACCCAGATACTGAGACAGCAGTGATGTAGGTCAGCACCCAGATACTGAGACAGCAGTGATGTAGGTCAGCACCCAGATACTGAGACAGCAGGGATGTAGGTCAGCACACAGATACTGAGACAGCAGTGATGTAGGTCAGCACCCAGATACTGAGACAGCAGAGATGTAGGTCAGCACCCAGATACTGAGACAGCAGTGATGTAGGTCAGCACCCAGATACTGAGACAGCAGTGATGTAGGTCAGCACCCAGATACTGAGACAGCAGTGATGTAGGTCTGCACCCAGATATTGAGTGAATAGTAAAACTCTGATTGTAACACTATACCTGTATCATTAATAATCAGAAAACTTTAATGCTAACATGGATTAACGGGTCTTTACTTGCCAGTTTGTTTTCTTCATCTGGAAGTCATACTGTTCATTCTCTTAATCTTGATTTGTCCATGAAACAGCTTTCGTATATGTTGCACTATTTAGATGTCACTTATGCACACCCCTGAATTCCCTTTGATTGTGGCAGTGCCATGTACACTGTTCACTTTCTGTAACTGTTGAGTTGTAACCCATGACATGTCCTAGTATTTCCTGAAGTATCTGTAACATCTCTTCTGTTTTTAATCTAAACGTTTGGCCCCTAACTGCCACAATGCACCTTCTTTAGGCATATTGCCCACTGCCCAAAGTCATATCTGCCACTCATTCCTGTACTATCCCAAGGGTCATCCACAGAGGGTGAAGCCTTATGGCACTGACAGTCATTCAAGACAACCAGTGCACATGTTGTTTTCAGGTTTTCTTTCATCTCTCTGTCTCCTTTTCGCCTCTGTCAGGAAGTGTGTCCCCAGGTCCGTCTTCTCAGACACACATAGTTGTGCCCTATGAGGGAGACATGCCCCCTTTGAGCCACTGCAGGGTTCTCTGAGGCATCAAAACCATGATGCTTCTCTTCCCTGGCTAGTAGCAGGGTTTTGCTATCACACTCCCTCAGCCTCTTTTTCGCTCAACTCAACATCCAAAGTTCTCTCCCATACCATTACCCCATATGCACGCCTGTACCAGTCTCCCATGTTCACTGCCATAACAAGTCCCTAGTTCATTTCTGTAGCAATGTCCTGAGTACCACCATGCTGAGTTCACTTCTATACCTACAACCCAAGTTCATTTCGTACCAGCATCCCGAGTTCCCTCCCATACCAATGTCCTGAGTTCAATCCAGTAACAAGATCCCAATACCAATCTTGTACCAGTGTCCTGTCCTGAGTTCAATCCAACAACAGGATCCCGATGCCAGTCTTGTACCTATGTCCCAAGTTCAATCCCATACCAATATCCAGAGTTCACTCCCATAACAGTGTCCCGAGTTCAATCCAGTAACAACATCCCAATACCGATGCTGTACCAATGTCCCGAGTTCACTCCCCACCAATGTCCCAAGTTCACTCTCACAGTAATGTGCCTAGTTCAATCCAATAACAACATCCAAAGTTCAGTCCTGTTCCAATGTCCCAAGTTCACTCCCATACCAATGTCCGAGTTCACTCCATAGCAATGTGCCGAGTTCAATCCAATAACAACATCCTGAGTTCAATCCTGTTCCAATGCCCCGAGTTCAATCCCATACAAATGTCCCAATTTCACTCCCATAACAGTGTCCCTAGTTCAATCCAGTAACAATATCCCAATACCGATGCTGTACCAATGTCCAAAGTTCAATCCCATACCAATGTCCCAAGTTCAATCCCATAATAACGTCCCAAGGTCAATCCTATACCAATGTCCTGAGTTCAATCCCATAATAATGTTCCAAGGTCAATCCTATGCCAGTGTCCCAAGTTCAATTCCATGCTAATGTCCCGATTTCACTCCATAACAGCATCCCAAGTTCAATCCTGTACCAATGCCCCAAGATCTTACTTCAAGATACAGCTCTTGCAGCAGATTACACCATTAGGACTGAAGCTGGCAAGCACCAGGACTCCACGGAAATGTTCTAGCTAGCAGTCTTCAGCGGGACTGCCTCCAACGTCGGTCCCGCCCCGAACGTCAGGCATAGTACATAAGGAGTCAGTCCCCCCTTAATCCTCAGTTCTTTTCCCGCCATCAACATCGCCAGTATCGGCCTCTAGGTCCTTTTTTCTAGCATGTGACGACCTTTAGAATGCAACGATTTCGCCTTTCTCTGCTGCCACCTTTTGAACCAGCCGTGGATTGCGAGCTTCGTTTTCTCTCTTGGAAAACGTTATTTTTAGTTGTTGTTACTTTGGCTAGAAGGATCTCGGAATTGCATGCTCTTATGTGCAAAGAGCCTTATTTGGTTTTCCATCAGGACAGAGTATCCCTAAGGACAAACCCAAAGTTTTTGCCTAAGGTGGTTTCAGCCCTCACCCTTAACCAGGATATTGATCTACTAGTGTATTTCCCAAGGTACACTAATTGAGGATAAGCCCTTCTGCACACTCTTGACGTGCATCGGTGCCTCAGATACTATCTGACCAGAACCAAACAGCTCCGAAAGTCAGATCAACTTTTCGTCTCCTTTGCTCACAGGATGAAAGGAGCTCCTGTCTCTAAACAGTCATTCTCGAGGTGGCACATTCAGTGCATCACTTTATGTTATGACAAGCGACAATAAACCCTTACCGGGCGCGGTTAAGGGTCATTCCACAAGAGGGTGGCTACTTCTTTTGTGGCATTAAAGAACATCTCCACCTCAGCTATTTGTGCTGCAGCTACTTGGAGCTCTGTGCATACCTTTATTAGGCATTACAGTCTGGACATTGCATCGAGGCAAAGAGCGGGGTTCGGTCTAGCCATCCTTCAGAGACTTCTGTCCTAGGCTCGAGCTATATTGAGGTCTCTACCTTTTCTCCTCCCAGTGGTGCATGATTGCCACTGTTGCTTGGAAATCAGTCCTAATGGTGTAACCTGCTGCAAGAGCTGTATCTCGAAGTAAGATAGTACAGTTACGTAAGAACTTACCGTAACAGTAGATCTTCGAGAGCAGCTCTTGCAGCAGGTACCTTCCCCCCCACCAGCCCCCTTTTTGGAGGTAGGTCGTAGTCAAGCACCCATCTTATGGGATGGGACATTCCTATTCTATTGTCTTTGCCATCTGGTGGCGGATCCTCGGTCTCCTCTTCTGATGTCATCCTGCAGCCAGGAGTCTCGGTCGGAGAACTGAGGATTATGGGGGACCGCCTCCTTATGTACACACCTGACGTTGGGGGCAGGACCCGGCGTGGGAGGGTCCCTGCTGAAGACTGCTAGCTAGAAAATTTCCATGGGGTCCTGGCGCCTGCCAGCTTCAGTCTAATGGTGTAACCTGCTGCAAGAGCTGTTCTTGAAGATCTACTGTTACGATAAGTTCTTACGTAACTGTACTTTCACTCCATAGCAGTGTCCTGAGTTCACTCCCATAACAAGTCCCAAGTTCCGTCCTGTACTAATGTACCGAGATCACTCCTGTACCAATGTTCTGAGTTCACTCCCATAACAACATAGCGAGGTCACTTCTGTACCAACGTCCCAAGTTCACAAGTTCACTCCTGCACAAATGTCCCGAGTTCACTCCTGAGCCCAGGCAGCCAGCACAGAATAACATATACTGTATGAGCAGCTCTATCTGCAATATCTCTAGAGAAATCTTCTGCCCATCTGAAATAGCCACAGTACAGGTGTATGGCCACCAGAGAGATTTTCAGAGAATGTTTTTGGTAATATCATGAAATACCTGGAAGTTTCCAGAGAGCTCAGTAGCTATATCTGTATCTCCTGTTTTAGCAATGCTTTGCATAAGCACAAATGGAAAAAACAATGACTTTCTCAATGGTCAGTCCTCTTCGTGTAGTAGGAAGTGCACTGATGAGACCAGGCATACACTATGTATACTTGTATAAAGATGCTGATAAGAGACGAAATGTCATGGTTTAATTTCTGATGTGATTATTTGTTTTCCTCCATAGTTATTCCATTACTTGCGCAATGTTCACTTTACAACACCTGCGAATGAAGAGATATTTTTTGATGGGGGAGGATATACACCAACAGCATATTATATTGTCAACTGGCAAGTGAGGACAGATGGATACATTTTATTGGCAATTGTTGGCATATATGACCCCAGAAAACCTTCTAACATGAGTTTATTCATCATAGACAAGACTATCATGTGGAATGGAGGCCATAAACAGGTTAGAGAATAAGCTGTCTAATTATTTGACTTTTTATAATCCTTTGGCTGGTTGTATACCATCTATTCTGATCAAACAATATTACAAATGTGCAACACCTAGTACTCCTCTTTCCATCTTCAATCCTTCCAGCATGTTGTCTATCCACCCTATTTTTCTCTCAGCAGCATTTAAGCTGGTGCCCTGTCCCTAAGTCACCACCCTTGACCAGCATAATGTGTCTGATAGTCACATTTGCTATACTAAGTTTGTGGCTGGTTATAAGCCCCAGCTCTCACTATGACCATCCATCCTCACAGAAAAGTCAC
Organism: Neoceratodus forsteri; assembly: GCA_016271365.2. NCBI lineage: Eukaryota > Metazoa > Chordata > Ceratodontiformes > Ceratodontidae > Neoceratodus > Neoceratodus forsteri. Next base: position 10,010,554 of record CM028129.1, read on the forward strand.
TACATATACACTAACACAACTACAGTACTAACATACTAACATACTATTTGCCAGCAGATTAGGCCTTATGGTCTATCAAGTCTGCTCGAACCTAGATCCTTAGTTGGGTGCAGAGACCCTCCCATCCCTTGTGCTCCAGAAACCCCTATCATCCATCCCACCCCCGGGACAGGCCATCATCTGATACATCCACTTTCTGTGTCTGTCCCACCTCTCTTAAAGCCCTCCACTGTGGATCTCTGAACCAGCTCACCAGGCAGAGCATTCAAGGGTCCACCACCTCTCAGTGAAAACCTCCTCCTCTTCCCCCTCACCTTCCACCTTCCAACTTCAAACCATGCCCTCTGGTGATGCCTCCTGCTTTAGTCTAAAGATCCCTCCATGTTTACCCTATTTATTCCTTGAGGTACTTGAAGACCTCAATCATGTCCCCCTGTCTCTCTCTCCTCCAATGAAAACAGGCAGAGCTCCTCAAGTCTGTCCTCGTAAGTCAAATCCCTAGCCCTCATATCATCTTTGTTGCCCTCCTCTGTACCCTCTCCAGGAGCTGTATGTCCTCTTCAAGTGTGGTCTCCAGTACTGTACACAGTACTCAAGGTGTGGTCTAACCAGTCCATTGTACAGCGGCAGAATCACTTCCTTGCTCTAGGGTGATCCCCTTGCGATGCATCCCAACATCCTGTTTGTCTTGCTAGCTGCTCTCCTGCACTGCTCAGAGTTATTCATACATGTATCACCATGACCCCTAGGTCTTTTCCTATTGAGGCTTCCAGCACCTCCCTCCCAGGGTGTACCTGTGTTTAGGGTTTCCCGACCAAGATGCAACACCTTGCACTTGGTGATATTGAAATTAATTTCCATGTGTGAGCCCAGCTTTCCAGGGTGTCCAGGTCCTTGCAGGGCCAACCTCCTCTTCTCCCTCAACTACTGCTCCCATCTTGGAGTCATCCGTGAATAGACTCATTTCACCCTATACCATCCCTGATGTCTGAATGTATGCATTAAACAGGATTGGACCCAGGACCTGAGCCCTGTGGTACCCCACTACCAACCTCTGTGGGTTCGAGAGCTCCCCACAGACCACTACTCTCTGAGTGCGTCCAGCTATCCAGTTTTCAATCCATCTGACCATCAAAGGGCCTACCCTAACCCCATCAGTTTCTCCACCAGACCATTGTGGGGGACAGAGTCAAACGCCTTGCTGAAGTCCAAGAATAATACATCCACAGGCTTACCCCTGTCCAGTTCTGATGTTACCCATTCATAGAACTCCACAAGGTTGGTTTGACATGATCTACCTGGCACAAACCCATGCTGCCGACTATCCAGACCTCCCACCCCCCAAGTAAACCCCAATCGTTCCTTTAGTATACTCTCCATTAATTTTCCACCACCGAGGTTAAACTGATGGGTCTATAGTTTCCTGGTACTTCCTTCGACCCCCTTTATGGATTGGACCACATGTGCCTCTCGCAATCCCTAGGTACCCTCCCTGTCTCAAGTGACCTGTTGAAAAGCTCCATCAGGTGCACCAGTATGTCCGCCTAATTCCCATAGTACTCTCGGATGAATGCCATCCGGCCCAGGAGATTTGTCTTTCTTTAGGGCCTTGAGGGCAAACCACACCCTTTTGGTGGGGATGGCATCATCTGTCCCCTCCACCTTACTGGTCTTTTTATCCTTATCCAGATGTGACACCCTGAGTACCTTCCCCCTTTGCTCCATTTCTGTTGCTCCCCTGATCCCTCCTGCCGCTTCCTATCCCCTTTGTGCCTTGCTGTAGATATCCCATCCCCTCCCTAGTGAACACAGAGGCGAAGTACTGTTAAATACCTCTGCCGTCCCTCGCCTCTTCCACCCACCCTTCTTCTGATCTCAATCTGCTGAGATGGCCTTAGTTTTCTCCGCTCCCAATGTACGGAAGAACCCTTTCCCTCCATGTATCCCCTGTGCCAGCCGTTGCTCTTTCTGGACTTTGCTCCCCTCACCATACTGGTGACTTTTCTAGATACAAGTAGGTACATTTCTTATCCTATCCCCTCTTGTTGTTTTATATTTTTGTAAGACCCCTTCTTTCTCTGACTGCTACCTGGACCTCACTGGACCACCAGCATGGTTTATGTGACCTTGCTCCTTACGTTTCAACAGCGCAGATCCTGACTGCCTCATGAAGTCCCCGTTTATGACCTCCCATCTCCTTTCCACACTTGTTGAGGTAATCCCTTCAAGTGATCCTTGAGAATATTTCCCATGCCCATAAAGTCTGCCCCCAAGTCCACTGCCAGTGTCCTAGATCTCACCCCACTCCCCAAGTGCCTTATTGAAACCAGACAGTATTGTGGTCACTCCCAGTCAGGGGTCCTGTACAATCATGTCCCTTACCAGATCCCCATCTGCCAGAACCACATCCAGGACATGCCCCTCCTTGTGGGCTCCATCACATGCTGTGTTAGAACACATCCTGGAAACCATCCAGCAGCCTCACTCCTTGGCCACCTAGAGGACATGGTTCCCAGTTTGTACCTGGCATATGGTCCCCCATCAACACCCACTCCTTCCCTTTGGACCACACTGGGCAATGATGTTGTCCACAAACCATCCTCTAGAACATCACTCATCCGGGGACTATATGCTACTCCAACTTGACCTTATCTCCTGCTGGGGATCGTAAGGTGACCCATAAGGCCTCCACGTTTCCTCTGCCTCTTCTACCATAGCAATTTCTATGTCATCTCTAATGAACATAGCCACTCCACCCTCTGCCCTCCTTTCTATCCTTCCTAAGCATGGTGTATCCATACATTTAGGTCCCAGTCATGGTTTTTGTTGCCACGTTTCATGACTGCCACATCCACCCCCGAACAGCATGGCCTGGAACTCTGGCAACTTGTTTTCAAGCTCCTGGCATTTACTAACACTAACCCCACCCTTATCCTGATCCTTTTTGTGAACCCACCCAGATTCCTTATACTTCCATCCTCCCCTGCTCCTCCTGAAACCTCCACCTCCAGTCTGTTTCCCCTCCCCCTGGGCTTGAAGGCTACTCCCTCATCTGGAGGAGGGCTTCTAGTCAGCCCTCCTTATCCCTTCCCCTCACAAGTTTAACCCCACCTTTCTTGTATGTAGTCAGCCATCCCTGTTTAAGGACTTCCTTCCCTAATGGGGCAAGATGAAACCTGTCCTGGCATATAGTCCCTTATCCTCCAAACTCCATTCCAGTTCCTAACACCCTAACCCATTCTCTTCCTCCACTTCCTGAGCCATTTATTAACCTCTGTACATTCATTTTTCTCCATCAGGCCTTTGGTACTGCAATATCTCCGAAAAGAAATGTTGCATTCATTATCCGACAGACTCTGGCAAGTTCTTGGAACCTTGCTTGATTTCCATAATGCTATTTCCCTCCTAGATCATTGAGTTCCCAAATGCACCAGGAAATCGGTTTCCTCCACAATCCCTAACCATTTCATACCACCATGAACTTTGCTCTGTGCACTGTCAGCCCAGAGATACTCACTACCTTCACCTGGCTATGGCATCCATCCCCTGTCCCTCCCAATGGATACCCTTAATCCATCGAGTCTCCCAGTAACAGAACCTTAACACACGCCATCATCCTTATGGTTACCTCCTACATGCCCTCTCAGCCCCTCCCCACTTTATTCATGATCGCAATTTCATGGGAGTCTTCCTGCCTTATTAGAGACCCCCTTGTCACCCTCCCCTTTCTGCCTCCCTTGCTATTTTGCCCACTTAACTCAAACCCCTTCTGAATAGGTGTCCCCTTTAACCCTCTCTTATCTGAACCATTAGCTGAACCACAGTAGCTGTGTATCTCTACTCTCTCGGCATGGCCACACAACCACATCTACCACTACTTGGCCATATGATAGGATCATACTACCTCACATAGTCTGGCACATGTAATACCAACAAACACTCAACCTCTCCTACAGCCAGTACTCAGCTTCATACCCATTGGAGTACACAGTAAGAAAAACTAGTCCAGAACTAATAACAGCTCACAAGTTATAAGGTATCTGAAGTGGCAGCCAGTTAGATTGTCCTGGCTACTCTTGCTGCTTTTGGGGAATATCCATCCAATCCCTGGGCCAGTGCAGCAAGCTCGATTCCAACATAGTGACCACAAGGATTTAACAGTTGCCTCCATTTATATATGAAGCCTCCTGGCTAAATTTGACTCACTGCAAATGTGTGTAACCCAGCATCAACCAGATATGCTCTCAGTAGTGGAGATATGACTCACACCAAAGGTAGCTGACACAGTCATTCAGATACGGGGTATACATCCTTCAGACTTGACATGGCAGGCAGACATGGTGGTGGATGTATAATCTACTTAAAAAAACACTTCCGAGGTAATGCTTCCCCCAATTAAGACCAGTACCAACACCCAAATACAGCACGCAGATGAAATGTCACCAGCAGAAATGTAGTGGCTACATTGCCACGGACAAAATGCTTTATGGATAAGCGGTAGCCAACAATGTGGTGGACAGAATGTTATGTATGCTCATTGCGACATTCTGTCTACCATTTATTCAGGTGCTTTAGCCCTGTTAGTTAGGTACTTTTAGCCTGAATGTGTCTCAATGCTATAGTTGCTAGTAACCTGAGGCACCTTAATTACTGTGCAGTGTTTGCTTACTGACTTGTTGCTCTGTGCCTATGTTAGGCTTGAATTCCCCACCCTGTGTTCTCCCCTGCTCCCCTCTCCCTCATCTGGCTCTCAGTTCCCACGCTGACCTTTCTGGCCCCCTTTGTGTTTTTCATTATATTTTAATGCCCCAGCCCTGTTTCTAATCCCTGGCTCTTATCCCAGGACTTGATTGCCCCTGTCTGTGTTCGTCCTCTCCCACTTTGCCCTCGGGACCCTTGGTTTGATGGCCCTTTGAGGGAGTTGCGGCATGTAGGATGTAGGTTGGAGTGTCATTGGTGTAAATCTGCCCTGGCTGCTGACCATCTTAGATTGGTTGAACATTATGAGATTTACTGATCAGCGATCTCCCGTAAGAAGGCAGAATTCCTGTCTGGGAAGATTGCTGCTGCACAGAACCAACCAGCCCAGCTCTTCCGAACTGTGGACAGGCTGTGCAACCCAACCTGTCTCCAGCTCTTCTGAACTGACAGGCTGTGCAACCCAACCTGTCTCCAACTCTGAAGATCTTTTTCGCAAGTAGAGTGCGATGAGCTTGCTCGGTTCTTTGCAGATAAGGTGGCCAACATCAGGACTGAGGTTGGTTCAACTAACTCTATGGGGGTTACTTATGATCAGTGCACGGTCACCTCACCCCGAGCTTCCTGGTGTACCTTTGCCTTGCCTGAGCTCACAGATGTCATGCTGAATGTCCGGGGTATGTGCCCTATGTGCTGTAGTTTGGACCTGGGCCCAGCTTCCTTGATTATGGGTTGTTGGGATATGATCGGCCCGGTTCTGGCTCTGATAGTCTGGTGCTTCTTGGTATCCAGTGAGTTTCCAAGCTCCCTGAAGGAGGCAGTAGTAACTCCCCTCCTGAAGAAAGCTTCTTTGGACCCAGACTCCCTGGCCAACTACAGACTGATCTCAAACCTTCCCTTTATAGGGAAGGTGATTGAGAAAGTAGTGGCATCACAGTTGGACAACCACTTAACCATCCATAACATCTACAAACCTCTCCAGTCCATTTTTTAAAAAGAGGCAGAGTACCAAAATGGCACTGGTTTGGTGCTCAATGATCTTCTGATGGTGAGAGATCGGAGGAACCATTCTATCCTGGTGCTCCTTGGACTCTCTTCAGCTTTTGTCACCGTAGACCATGGGGTGCTGCTTGGATGTCTTGGTTCCATCTGTGGACTGTCAGGTATGGTCCTTAGGTTGTTTGTATCTTTCCTCACTGGTCGGTGTCAGAGAGTGGTGTCGGGGATTTTTTCCTCTGACCCTTTCTCCCTACTGTGTGGGGTTCCCCAGGGTTCAGTGCTGTCCCCCATGTTGTTTGCAGTGTATATGCTGCCCCTCAGAGACATTGTAAGATGGTATGGGCTGAGGTTTCATTGCTATGCAGATGATACCAACTCTACCTGTCTTTTGCCCCCGACCAGGATAGAGCTGTCGCTGTACTTAATTCCTGCCTTGCTGAAATCCAGGACTGGATGAATTCCAGCTGGCTAAAGTTGAACACCAGTAAGACGGAGGTGATGGTGGTGGACCCGGGTCACTGGACAGAAGGGCTTAGGGCTGATCAACCCTCTGGAATTTTTCTTGGGGGCTCTGAGCTCCTATCCTCTGAATGGGTGTGTAACCTGGGGGTAGTGCTTGATGATGAACTGACCTTACGATACCAGGTGTCAGCCATTGTCAAGTCTTCCTTTTATCATCTTAGGAATATCTCCAGGATTAAGCACCTGGTTCTGCCCGGGGACTTGCCTACATTAGTCCATGCCTTTGTGACTTAGCACCTTGATTATTGTAATTCCCTGTACTTAGGGCTTTCTGGGATTGAAATCCTCTGCCTGCAGCTCATGCAAAATGCAGCAGCACAATTGTTAACTGGGGTTTCTCGAGTATCTCATATCACCCCTGTGCTGCGCGATCTGCACTGGCTGCCGATTAGGTGGCGGATCACCTTTAAAGTTGGTTTACTGACTTATAAAGCCCTGCATGGACTGGGCCCTGACTACTTGAAAGAGCTTCTTTGCCTTACCATCCGGTGCAACAGTTGTGGTCAGCTGATGAGGGGTTGCTAGAGATTTTGAGGGTGTCCTTGAAATCTTCTGGGGCCCATGCATTTATGCATGTGGCCCCAACCCTCTGTAATTCGCTACCCCATCAGCTTCAGGAGTGTACGACTGTGGAGGGGTTCAAACAGGCACTGAAAGCCTTTTTATAGAATTGAGCTTATGATAACACTATTTAATTTTGACTCCTTGTTATTTATTATATTTTGTATGTTATTCACTTATTTTAATGTGTACCGTTTCATATGCTCGTTCCTATCTTTTTGTAAAGCGCCTTGATGGTCCGAAATAAAATTTATTATTATTATTATTATTTGTCTGGGTTTCCTTCTCCCACAGTAGAAGTTGTTGCCGGAGTGCAGTCTTCACATGTTCTCCCTCCCAAACTATCAGTTGGCAAGTCGGACCCCCTTTTACACTGCAGGTATGAGCAGCTGTCTACACTACTGATGGCCTCTCCAAACATATTTAAAATATTTTTGCTGTGACAGACTTAAAATAGTAAAAATGTATTTATTTTTGAGATTTTACAAGTGAACTAAAGGACAGCATCACATGCTGGATCCCACAAATTTATATTATGATCAGCAATCGCGGGAGTATGTAAACAAATCTATTGGTTCTGGTATATATATTCTAACAGCTGGAGCAGGCAGAGATGCAGCAGCTACAATCCGGCTACAATTTAAGGTGGTAACATTTTGTCCACTACAAAACAGGAATCGCACCTACTTTTACTATTATCTTTTGTCCCGGTGACTTAATAACCGCAACATTTTGTCCACGATGTTATGTCCGGGGACTATTCAGATGTTTGCATTTTTTGGTTATATAAATAATTGTTGTAAGGGATGTACTGTACCTTTAAACTGGAGGTGGATGAGTAACCTTAACTGATGGAAAATAAATTGCTACAGAATTTAACAATTTTTGTGCAAGTCATTATAAGCCAAAAAAAGATATACCTTTAGACAGATGGGCTCCAAATACACCTGAACTCCCTGACATAAATATCACTGTAATAGGGTCTGTAACCCCCCCCCCTTTAATGTTTCTATACTCCTGGATAGCGTTTAAATGCCTGGAGTAGTATTGGATTTATAGGCTGAGATTTCTTTTGGTTACTGGGACTATAAATATCCTTCAAAATCTGTTGCAACAGTAACTCCTTTTCTCTCTGTCTGTACTTTCCCTGTTACCTCCTTTATTCTTTGTTTCCCCTGCCATAGGGTGGCCTTCTATGTGTAGTCTTACTATTGCTAGCTTTTTCTTTCTTTTCCTTTGATATTTTAAGTCCCATGCCACTCAGAAACTCTGGTTGGTTCTCAGACAGGCTATTTTTAGTATTCTGCATGATTGTGCCGTTCGCATTCTTGGCGACTGCGGAATGTGTGACTGTGTGATCGTGCGATCGTGCATAGAGGCCGAAATTGCATCAAAATGCCACTTTTGGCCAAAATAATGAAAAACAAGCAGTTCTTGCTTTCCCTGGCTAGCGCTAGCATTTTTGGAAAAGAGAACACCCCTGGTTCATTTCTTTGAGGGCTACAAGTAAAACTACTGCTGCTGTGAGCCCTATTCCAGAAATTCAATTTAAAGCAGTGTCCTGTTGTTTTCAAAGTGTAGCCATTATGCCCAGCTGCTTAGACAAGCCTGCAAGTAGAAATATAAGCTAGTATAGCTTTCAAAACCTCATTATTTCAGCTTAGTTGCTGCAGCACTGAAATGCAGACTTGTACTGCTGAGTTGTTTGAGCAAATAATGTCTCTATTGGGTCTAAAGTTAAATACATGAAACTTACTTTCAGTGGGTATGTGTGTAGCAGGCTTCCAGACCCTTCCCTCAGCATTCCATGTTTGTTATAGAGCTGGCAGCCCTCTTCCCCTTTTATAATGAATGCTGTTGGGAGGAGCCTGGGATACTCAGAAATCTTGTAAATAAAAGAAATAATGGGTTTTCTGTTTGTTTTGAAGCTGATTATTATTCAACTATCTAAAGAATGTTTATTTTAGTTCTGTAATTATATTTAAAACTGTATAAACAATATAAACTAGTTAATGTTCTGTTAGGTATGAGTTTAGCCCTGTCATGTGACCCTCCTGCTGTATAAAAGAGAGGATTACAAGTGACTATATCAGAGTGCGGCTGGAAGGAGTTCCTACCAGATGCCTAGCTGCCTTCTAGGTATGGTTCCTGTGGAGATGATAACTGCTGAAATTTTATAGTTTATGTATTTTTATTTATTTTCCGTTCTAAGTCCGTTTATGTTTGCCTGCTTAAAGAAATACATTTATTTTGGTTTCTTCACATCCTGACTGCTTTCTGGATTCTTTTGTTCCCACGTGCACATTTGCTGTCAAGTGGGATCAAGGAAGGTGAGCTAACCTCCAGTGAAATTTGTCCAGTGTCAAGCATGGAAGAACCTAAGTAGCAGGGAAGACTGACTCTGTGCCTGAAGGTGCATGGACACGGACCATGGTCGATAAGTTTCAGCTTCCATTGTCTACTGGATTGGGTGATGTTAGAGCGGAAGGAGACTGAGTCATTTGAAAACAGAGGTGCCTCAGAGCTGAGGACACTGATTCCAAAGAAAAAGGTGCTACAGAGGAGGTGGGACCTATGTGATGGAAGAAGAACAAGATACACCTCCTAATGAGATGCAGGACCTTCTCCAATGGTTGTGTTTAAAACAACTAGATCTGGAAAGACAGAGAGAAAGAGACAGGCTTCAGTATGAGGCAAGATGGGCGGAAACCCTTAAAGCCATACAAGCCATAGGGACAGTCAGACCCATCCCAACTAGTGGAGGACCAAGGGACCTTAAACTATCAAAATTGATGGACAGTGATGATATTGAAGCCTATATCACTACATTTGAAAGGGTGGCAACTGCTTGTGAGTGGCCCAGAGACCAATGGATGATGCGTTTGGCTCCATACCTCACTGGTAAGGCACAGCTAGCCTATAGCCATGTGGAGACCCAAAATGCTACTAATTATGACCATGTGAAACAAGTAATTCTGAAAAGATACGACATCAGTGCAGAAACATACAGGCAACATTTCCAGACATTCAGGTATCACACTGCTGACTCCCCCCAAGAAGCTTACGTTCGACTGCAAGATCTCTGTATGAAGTGGCTCCATCCCACAACGCAAACTATAACTCAAGTAATAGAAGTAATAGTACTTGAACAATTTATTAAGATATTACCTCATGAGATCCAAATCTGGGTTTGAGAGCACAGGCCAGAAACTGCTGAAAAAACTATCAGCCTAGCAGAGGACTTTATAACAGCACGTCCCCAATGTCAGAAGGGATTTCATGGGCCGTTCTCCACCACCAGCCCTACGGTAATACATTCTACTACTACTTCTACTACTACCAATCCTAGTGTAAACAAAAACCTGTGCCTTGTCCTTACAACCCTGACATAATTTGTCAGGAATATCAAAAAAAGGACATATTACCCGATTTGTCCCAAAAAGAAAATGGACTCTTCTCATTTGGCCTTAATGAATTGGGGACAGTATACTGTGACCATCAGCATAGCAGGGAAGAAAGTACCATCCCTAATTGACTCTGGGAGTAAACAAACCCTAGTACACACAGAAGTGATGGGGGGATTCCTCAAAGTATAAATTTGGGACAGACAACAATGACTTGTGTACTGGGACAACCATGTATATCCCTTGCAGAAGCTACCATCATAGGTTATGGTTTGGAACAAAAGATGAGTGGGTGTGGTACCTCGACTGCCTGTACCTGTAATTCTGGGACATGATTTCTTTGGGTTCAATAAGTTATTGTCTCATGCCTCCACCATTTGTTCAGTTTCAATACGGGCTCAGGCCCAACAAGAACAGTTAGATGTGGATCTTTTTCCCTTTGTAGAGACAGTGTTTGAACCCCCGGGTAAACCCAGAAAATCCAAGAAGCAAAAGAGACTGGAAAAATGGTCTTGGACTAAGACAAGGGACTCATGTACCGATTAACTGTTACATAATGCTAAAGATATACAGTCATTTGCAACTGACCAAAAAGATGATGAAACACTAACACTCTTGTATTCACAGGTTGTTCTGGAAGGGAAAGAAGGTACACCTCCTATGTATAGAATCCATCAGGAAAAGCTATACAGGGTGTGTGTAAATCCAAAAACAGGAGAACAAGTGGATCAATTAGTGGTCCCATAGAAATATAGAGACCAGCTTATTTTTTTGGCCCATGATGTTCCTTGTGGGGGTCATGCAGGAAGGGATAGAACATTGCAGAGACTCTTGTACAGATACTTTTGGCCAGGAATTCATACACAAGTGGCTGAGTACTGTATGAGTTGCAATGAATGTCAAGTGGTAGCCCCAGTGAAAAAGGATAAAGTCCCCTACAACCATTACCATTAGTTACAGCACCCTTTGAACGTACAGCAATAGATATTATAGGACCCCTTCCCAAAAGTTCCAAAGGAAATAGATTTGCTCTTATCATTTGTGATTACACTACCGAATTCCCAGAAGCTATTCCTTTATGTACTGTAACCGCTGATAAAATAGCAGAGCAATTGCTAAAAGTAATTGGGAGAGTGGGCATTCCAAAGAATATACTCACACAGGAATCAATTTTTACTCTGCTTTGTTAAAACATCTGTACCAGGCCCTGGGGGTGGAAGCTGTGTACACCTCACCTTATCATCCACAAACTGATGGCTTGGTTGAACGCTTTAATAAAACCTTGAAAAAGATGATTCAAAAGTTTGTAGAGGATAAAGGAAAACAATGGGATTTATATCTGCCATTGCTTCTTTTGCCTATCGGGAGGTCCCTCAGGTGTCAACTATATTCTCACCATTTGAGTTACTTTATGGTAAAAATCCTAGAGGCCTCTTAGATGTGGTGAAAGAACAGTGGGAGGACACCACTGTATGGAAAAATCCAACTACCCTTGAACATGTCACTCAATTTCGGGAAAGGGTAGCTCGGTATTCCCAGTTAGCTCATGAGCACAATCCAGCAAAACAAGTTTACCAAAAAGAAAAGTATGACACAGGGGTTAGTGACAAACAATTTAATGTTGGAGACCGTGTGTTACTCTTATTACCATCTACTGACAATAAGCTGACCATGAAATGGCAAGGTCCGTACGTTATTCAAAAGCGAACTGGTCCTGTTACCTATCTGGTAGAAATACCAGACAGAAGAAATAAATTACAGATTTATCATGCTAATCTATTAAGGAAATGGAATGAACATCCCAGTAATGCTATGTATGTGCGTCCTACTACCTCTGACAATGAGTTAGATGTAGCATACACCCGCTTAGAAGGTGATCATGTACTTACTGAATTAGTGATAAATCCATTGTTAACAAAAGACCAAAAACAGGACCTACCTCGAGTGATAAGTCAGTTTCAACATATATTTACAAATAAACCTGGTAAAACATCTGCTATAACTCATAAAATCCAGGTTTCCCAAACTGCTCCCATTAGGGTGAAGCCTTATCGAATCCCTGAGAAAGTGAAAACTGAAGTTATAAGGGAGATAGAAAAAATGAAAGAAATGGGAGTTATAGAAGAAGCAAATAGTGAATGGGGGTTCCCAATTGTTATAGTTCCCAAAAAAGAGGGTGGAGTACGTATTTATTTAGACTTCTGCAAACTAAATGTCATCTACAAGTTTGACGGGTACCCTATGCCCCGAGTGGATGACATAATAGACCAGCTTGGACAAGCCCAGTATGTCAGCATGCTCGATCTGACAAAAGGTTATTGGCAGATCTCACTAGAGGAAACAGTCAAAGAGAAAACTGCCTTTTGTACCCCACTAGGATCATTTCAGTTTACCATGATGCCTTTTGGACTTCATGGTGCCCCCGCAACATTTCAAAGACTAATGGACAAGTTGTTACGACCACATTTGGGCTATAGTGTAGCCTATCTAGATGATGTTATTATTTATAGCCCTTCTTGGACAGACTATATAAAACATCTAACCCAGGTACTGGATACTATTTCACAAGCTGGTCTTACTATCAATCCAGCAAAATGCTCCTTTGCTATGAAGGAAGCAAGATACTTAGGTTTTTTGATTGGGGATGGACAGGTAAAACCTGAGGTAGGAAAGTTAGATGCAGTAGCAAAGAGTTCCCGCCCTACCACTAAAAAACATGTGTGTTCTTTTTTAGGACTTGCGGGTATTACAGATGCTTTTTCCCCAGTTTGCTACTCTAGCCAGTCCTTTGATTGAACTAACATAAAAGAATAAACCCACTAAAGTTATCTGGACCCTGAATATGAACAGTCTTTTCTTGCTATAAAAGCTGCACTGTGTTCATCTCCTGTATTAAAAAGTCCTAATTTTGACATACCATTTATTGTGCAGACGGATGCTTCCAATGTAGGTATAGGAGCAGTGTTATCCCAAATTCAGGATGGAAGGAACACCCTGTACTTTTTATCAGCAGGAAACTTCATGCCAGAGAGACTAAATACTCAACAATAGAAAAAGAATGCTTGGCCTTGAAGTGGGCGATAAAGTCTCTACGATTTTACTTATGGGGACATCAGTTTGAAGTTTGGACTGACCACAATCCTTATGCTGGATACATAACATGAAAGACAATAACCCCAGAGTTATGCGCTGGTACCTAACACTACAACCATACAACTTCACTGTGAAACACAGAGCAGGGACAGCTAACAGTAATGCACATTATGTGTCCCAATTTGGGGCAGACATAATGACAGGGACAGGAGTAGACCTCAGGGTATTTGTATGCTTATAGATTAGAGGGCATATGTTGTCTTCTCCAATGTCTAAATCATTTTTTTTTGTAAGGGACCCCGAGGTGGAGCTTTGGGAGTGGGTGGGCTGAAGCTCCATCTCTCTCATAGAGAGATCTACATATCCTGTTTCTGGTAGTAAGGATTCCTGATAGTTTATTTTAGAAAACCTGTGGTTTTCTCTTGAGTGGGGAGGACTGTATTAGGGTCTGTAACCCCCTCCTTTAATGTTTCTATACTCCTGGATAGTGTTTAAATGCCTGGAGTAGTATTGGATTTATAGGCTGAAATTTCATTTGGTTACTGGGACTATAAATATCCTTCAAAATCTGTTGCAACAGTAACTCCTTTTCTCTCTGTCTGTACTTTCCTATTACCTCCTTTATTCTTTTGTTTCGCCATAGGGTGACCTTCATGTGTAGTCTTACTATTGCTAGCTTTTTCTTTCTTTTCCTTTGATATTTTAAGTCCCATGCCACTCAGAAACTCTGGTTGGTTCTCAGACAGGCTATTTTTAGTATTCTGCATGATATGCATGTTCACACTGCGACTGTGAGATATGTGACATGTGCAATTGTGCACAGATGCGAAATCACATCAAAACACCACTTCTGGCCAAAATAATGAAAAACAAAGCAGTTCTTGCTTTCCTGGCTAAGCGCTAGCATTTTTGGAAAAGAGAACACCCCTGGTTCATTTCTTTGAGGGCTACAAGTAAAACTACTGCTGCTGTGAGCCCTATTCCAGAAATTCAATTTAAAGCAGTGTCCTGTTGTTTTCAATGTGTAGCCATTATGCCCAGCTGCTTAGACAAGCCTGCAAGTAGAAATATAAGCTAGTACAGCTTTCAAAACCTCATTATTTCAGCTTAGTTGCTGCAGCACTGAAATGCAGACTTGTACTGCTGAGTTGTTTGAGCAAATAATGTCTCTATTGGGTCTAAAGTTAAATAAATGAAACTTACTTTCAGTGGGTATGTGTGTAGCAGGCTTCCAGACCCTTCCCTCAGCATTCCATGTTTGTTATAGAGCCGGCCAGGCCCCTCTTCCCCCTTTTTATAATGAATGCTGTTGGGAGGAGCCTGGGATACTCAGAAATCTTGTAAATAAAAAAATAATGTTTTTTTCTGTTTGTTTTGAAGTTGATTATGATTCAACTATCTAAAGAATGTTTATTTTAGTTATGTAATTATATTTAAAACTGTATAAACAATATAAACTAGTTAATGTTCTGTTAGGGAGGAGTTAGCCCTGTCATGTGACCCTCCTGCTGTATAAAAGAGAGGATTACAAGTGACTAGATCAGAGTGTGGCTGGAAGGAGTTCCTGCCAGATGCATAGCTGCCTTCTAGGTATGGTTCCTGTGGAGATGATAACTGCTGAAATTTTATAGTTTATGTATTTTTATTTATTTTCTGTTCTAAGTCCGTTTATGTTTGCCTGCTTAAAGGAATACATTTATTTTGGTTTCTTCACATCCTGACTGCTTTCTGGACTCTTTTGTTCCCACGTGCACAATCACAGTTTCTGAAAGTGATATTCCACCAAGATTATTGCAATTGAACTCTCATAAAACTTCTGTACCAGATAATATTCATCCCTACATACTGAAGAACCTAGCTGATGTACTAGCAGGAACCCTGACTAACATTATAAATGATTCATTAACCATAGTATTGTGGTGCAGGCATGGAGAAATGATTTAATAACCCCTTTACATAAAAATGGGCCTCAAACCATTTGTTCAAATTTCAGACCCTTTAGCCTAACTTCAAATTATTGAAGGTATTATTAAGGACCATATATGTAGTCATTCTGAGGGTTATGGGCTGACAAATCTTAATCAACATAGCTTTCAAGCTGATAGATACTGTTTGGCTAACTTGTTGCATTTTTTGATCATGTTAACAATGCCCTCGATGTAGGTCTATCAGTTGATATTCATTAGTTGATTTTTCTAAAGTGTTCGATACCTTCCCCAATCTCCTGACAGAACGGCTTACTGAGACTGGGCTTGACATTACACTAGTTAAATGGATCAATGCTTGGTTGCATAACAGGCAACAAAAGGCAGTAATAGCAGGCCAATCCTCTTCCTAGGTACCAATGACAAGTGGAGTGCCACAAGGATCGGTATTGGGTCCTGTTCTGTTCAGCCTTTTACTGCTCCTTTGCAAACTTCAAATGCCTTCCAGTTTCAAAGTTCACAGACTATGCAAAAATACAGAGTATTATAAATAATGTTACTGATGTATTTAAGATGCAGGCTGAAATAAATAATTTATGTGAAATGCTCTCACCTTAAATTTAGAGAAATGCAGGATCATGCATCTTGGTGAGAATAATATTAAAGCCTGCTACTTTATAAACAACTGTCAGATCCCAGCATCTACAGACCAGTTAATTTGACCTCAGTGGTAGGGAAAATGATGGAATCACTTCTGAAGGAAAGAATTTTTGAGTACCTAGAGGCCAGTGGGATACAGGGCCCAAGGCAGCATGGTTTCACAGCAGGAAGGTCATGTCAGATGAACCTAATAGAGTTCTTTGACTGGGTGACCAAAGTAGTAGACCAGGGAGGGGCTGTCGATATGGCCTACCTAGATTTTAGCAAGGCATTTGACACAGTCTCACACAAAAGATTAATATACAAGTTAGCAAGCCTTGGAGTGGGTCCCAATGTGGTAGCCTGGATAAAAAAATGGCTGGAGAACAGGACACAGAGGGTAATAGTAAATGGAGTCCACAATGAGGAAAGGAGGGTAACTAGTGGGGTACCACAGGGTTCGGTACTGAGACAGGTCCTCTTTAATGTCTTTATAAGTGACATTGGAGAGCACCTGGAAGGAAAAGTAAGTCTCTTTGCAGACGACACAAATATCTGCAACAGGGTTGATACACAAGGTGGGGTGGAAAGGATGAAAAGGGACTTGGCAAGGTTGGAAGAATGGTCAAATATATGGTAGCTCAGATTCAATGCTAAGAAGTGCAAGGTGATGCATCTGGGAAACAAAAACCCAGAGGAAGAGTACACAATGGGGGGTGAGATAATAACAACAACAAAAATCGAAAGAGACCTAGAAGTAATTATATCAGATGACTTAAAGGTGGGCAAGCAATGTGAGAAGGCAGTAAGGAGGTCTGGGAGGATACTGGGATGCATAGGGAGAGGTATCAACAGTAGAAAATAGGAAGTTTTTATCCCTCTGTATAGGCAGTTGGTGAGACCCCATCTGGAGTACTTTGTGCAATTCTGGAGACCCCATCTCCACAAAGACATAGACAGAGTGGAGGCTGTTCAGAGGAGGACAACCAAAATGGTGCAGGGTCTGCACCAGAAGACATATGAGGAGAGACTAAAGCAGCTTAATATGTATACCCTTGAGGAAAGGAGGGAAGGGGGGACATGATAGAAAATTTCAAGTATCTCAAGGGAATCAACAAAGTCCAATAAGGTAGCATCTTTCAGAAAAAGAGATGTGCAAGAACAAGGGGGCACAATTTGAAGATAGAGGGGGGATGGCTCAGAGGTAATGTTAGAAAGTATTTTCTCACAGAGAGGGTTGTGGATGCATGGAACAGCCCTCCTGAGGAGGTTGTGGAGTCAGGAACGGTGGGAGAATTCAAGAATGCATGGGACAGTCCATGAGGCAATTCTAGTGGGGGCCAAGCATTTCTTATCTGTCATCAAATTCTATGTTTCTATGTTTCTAGGTTACCCCTTATAATGGACAAAACCTGCTTGCACAAATGTGTCCGTTATAAGAGGGTTCCACTGTAATAACTTTGGAAAAAAGCTTTTAGTTGGGTGTCAGGTTTAGGGCCTTTAGTACAGGCAGGGCTGGGTTAAGTAAGGTAGCTTTAGGAGTAAGATTTTTTGCTTTTCAGTGACAGCTATTGCCAGCCACCATCACTACCCTTACCTGGTGTTGGGGCCGCTGAGCCTAAGGGCCTCCAGTGATTCATTGACATCTGGTTTCGCCCACAATGACTACTTTCCCGATGACCATCAGAGAACTTCATCAGTAACCTGATTTGGGTTGTTGGCTGCCTTTTTGTCATCGACGAGAGGGGTCGATGCTTTGTGGCCAAACTGTGCTGGACTTGCTCCTCAGATGGACTGTTTTCTGGGTAGGATATGGATGCCAGGATGCCAGGAATGTGAAGACCATAGTGCACCTCCCGGGTTTTACAGGAAGACTGTAGATGGAGGAACCTTTGCCCATCTGACCACAGTGAATTCCGATCTGCTTTCTGTTGGAACTTTCAGGGGTCTATCTCAGATCCATGGGGACTCTTTTTATCAACCTGGGAAACATGCCTTCTATCAATGGAGGGGCTGTCCTGCTCTGTGGAGGAGGAAGAAATGTCAATCTGTACAGCCGTGCTGGTGAGAGAGGCACTGGTTCTGTACTACTGAGTGGGTGAGCTGGTTGTTTTTTCTTTCTCTGCTGATAACCCTCATTCGTGTGAGCCACCATTGCTGGAGCCTGTGAAAGAGGCCCTGAGTTTGACTGGGGTGCCTCCCCTCATCTGTTCTCCCATCAGCGGGACTTGGTTCCCATAATAACTGTCCAGCTGAAACCAGGGTCGGTGAGAGGGCACATGGTTTCTTGGATCTGGGCCTGGAACTTTATACTCTTTTTTCATTCAGTTACTGTTTTTGCATGTTTCTCTGCTTTGTTTTGGACATGTCCTCCTGGGCTCTGCCTTGCTGGTTGTGGTTTTTGAAATGGCTCTCTATATTAAGCAAAAGTCTGCTTTACTTGTGTGGGGTGGTTCGGGGGAGTTGTGGTTTTTGATTTTTAGCTATTGTCTGTGTGATGTGTGAATGGTCTAGGCTATTATTGTATTAGTGTATGGTTGTGTGCACGTGTGGGGTTGCATAGTTAGAAAACCATGTACGTTGGACATTATAGTCAGGCAGTATGTGTCTGGTAAAATGTGAGGGTCTGGGGTGGACTAGGATTGTGTATGAGGCATCCCAGCTGCTTGATCTATGGCCTTTCTCCAACCTCCCAGTTTCTGCCACCACAGCTCATTGCTGTTGGGAGGTCTGGATTAGGAAAAGCCGCATTAATTGACTGTGGCGGGGCACCTCGGGCACATTGGTTGGGGGCAGGATAGAGGTAGTCAGGTGAAGAAGGAGCCCTGGGGTTCCATGGGTCCAAGGAAGAGGTCAGACGTGTTTGGTAACTATCCCTAGGGGTTCCACCAGACCACATAGGCAGGTAACCAGAGGGGCAGCATCTTCAACCAGTCCCCTGACGGCAGTGCTTTGCAATGCCAGATTGATCAGAAACAAGACCGCTGGATTTGGTTTCTTTGGTCAGTCTGGCTTGCATCATGGATACCTGGGTGGGTGACAATGCTAGTCCAGTCTCAGAGGCCACTGTCCCACTCCCGGGTACTCTGTAGTGCACTGCCTCAGAGTGGAATGTAGGGGCAGCTGGGTGGATATCTGTTTTTGATCCAAGCTGGGTTTCACCATGCATTCAATGAGAATACCGGATTCCTTCAAATGTGTGGCTGTTCATGGGGGTCTGGGTGCAGGCTGAAGGATTCTCTTGGTTTACCACCCTCCTAGAGTGGTGCAAGAATCCCTACAGGAGATAGCTGACTTTGTTGTTGGCAAAACATTGGAGGCCCCCAGATGTTTAGTTCTGGGGGACTTTAATGTTTGGACAGACAACGAGTCCTGTAGGCTTAGTTATAACCTCCTCAGATAATGACATCTCTGGGCCTGTCACAAGAAATTTCTTCCTGGACCCACCAGAGTGGCCACATGTTGGACCCACTCTCGCTGGGGCTTGAGGTAAACATCTCCAAGACTGATGGGTCATTGGTCCGATCATTTGGTCCGATCATTGCACAGTGGAGTTCTTGTTCAGGGTCCCCGAAGCCCTCCCTGCAAAGATGGTAGCTACTGCCTTTGACAGGTTTGACCCCAGGGTTTTCTGGCGGCAGCCAATCTATCTAGTGTGGAAAATGCATGCGAAGAGTGCGTGCATAGCAGTTGCCGCCACAACAAGGTGATATCTGATGCACTTGACTCCCTTGCACTGGTTGTGTGGACCCAAATCCTCCATTTGAGGTCCCCATGGTTTAATGGGGAGCTCAAGGTGATATAGATTATGGGACAGAGGTTAGAGTGCTGCTGGCAGAAGACTGGGCTGGAGGTGGACAAACTGGCCCTGCGTGCTCAATACGGTGAGTACCAGGGGGCAACCAACTGTAAGAAGGCAGAGTTCCTGTTCAGGAAGATTGCTGCCAGGAAGAATCAACCAACTGTGCTTTTTCTGACTGTCAACAGGCTTTTACACCCTGTCTGTATACAGCCAAAAAAGACTTTCTGACACTTTATGTGTAGAGTTTGCTCGTTTCTACTTGGACACAGTGTCCACCATCCAGCAGGGAATTCCACCAGTAAACCAAACTGTAGCTGACAGTAGTCACCTTGAGTGCCCTTAGAGCACTCTGGTTGGGGTGAGTTTAGACCGGTGGAGATAGCTGAGGTCACTAGGTTTACGTCCATGCTGAAGCACACTTATTGTGAACTGGACCCAGTGCCAACATGCTTGGTGTCAGTTCCATAGGCCTGGTGTTTGCCTTGATTGTCCAGTGCTCTCTGTCACAGGGGGTCTTCCTAGATGCCTTGAAGGAGGCACTGGTGAGACCCCTTCTGAAGAAACCATCTTTAGACCCTGACGTCAAGGCAAATTACTGTCCCATCTCCAACCTTCGTTTTTTAGGTAAGGTTGTCGAGAAGGTTGTGGCGCTTCAGCTTGAGGAGCACTTCATGGCTTATGATCTATATGATCCTCTCCAGTCTGGCTTTTGTGTGAGGCATTGCACAGAAACTGCATTAGTTCAGGTGCACAATGACCTCCTCAGGGTGAGGAATCGAGGGGAAGGGACAATTCTCCTTCTCGATCTCTCCTCAGCCTTTGACACAGTGGATCATTGTATCCACCTGAGGGAATTTTGTGGACTCTCCAACACTGCCACCTGCTGGTTTGAGTCCTATCTCATGAACAGGAGGCAAAGGGTAGTGATGGGGAATTTATCCTCATCCTCAAGCATTCTATGCTGTGGAACACCTCAGGGTTCAGTCTTGTCACCGATGTAGTTCACCATGTATTTGCTGCCCCTGGGAGAGCTCATTAAGAAGTACAGTCTGGGTTTTCATTACTATGCAGATGATACTAGGCTGTACCTTTCCTTTGCCCCTGGGACATCCAATGCAGTGGACATGCTAAATAGTTGCCTTGCTGAGATCAGTGACTATATGGCCTCCAGATGGCTGCAACTGAACCCGATAAGACAGAAGTACTGGTAGTGGAGTCGAACAGCATGGCCTCTGGTGCAGAGACGGGACTTTTTCTGGGTTCCTTGCCATTGAAGGCCTCCTCTAGGGTGTGCAGTCTTGGCGTTATCCTGCACAGTGTATGGACACTTGAATCCCAGGTGTCGTCCATTGTCTGTACTAGTTTCTATCATCTGAGGAATATCACCAGGATCAAACCTCTGGTTCAGCCCCTGGACCTCCCTACCTTGGTGCATGCCTTTGTGACATCGAGGCTTGACTACTGTAAAGTGCTCTACCATGGGATCTCGGGAGGTACCCTCCACCAACTGCAGCTGGTGCAGAATGCAGCCGCCAGGTTGCTCATGGGGCAGTCTAAGTACTGCCACATCACCCCAGTACTGCGTGAACTGCCATGGCTGCCAGTCAGGTTGAGGGTCCTCTTTAAGGTGGGCTTACTCACCTTTAAGACCCTACACATCCTGGGCCCTGGTTACCTGGTGGACCTTCTTACACCTGTTGCCTCAGTCTGCTCCCTCCATTCCTCCTTTAGGAGCCTCCTTGTTATTCCCAGAAAGAGGCTAAAAATGGACAGTGACAGAGCTTTTAGTGTCGCCATCCCCATTCTGCGGAATTTGTTACTGCCAGCTGTAAGGGAGGCCCATTCAGTAGAGGTGTTCAAGGCCCACCTCAAGGCCTTCTTATTCAATTAAGCTTTCCCTGACCCAGTCTTTTAAATACTGCTTTGGCACTGCCACACTATGAAACAGCTTCTGTCCTAGGATTCTTATTTATTTATTTATTTATTGCATTTTCTATTTTATTATAGCTGTATATTTAATACTGTTTTATCTGTTGGTGTGTTTTTTTCTTGTGCATAGCTCCCAGAGCTCCAGGAATTGTGTGTCTTTAAATAAAATTTACCTTTTCTACTTCCTAGAGGAGAGGAGGGAGGGGGGATATGATTGAAACATTTAAGTACCTCACAGTGATAAATAAGATACAGGAGAATACACTTTCTGAGAGAAAAAGCTGCTCAAGGACGAGGGGCCACAAGGTGAAATTGGCAGAAAGGAGGGGCAGGAAATGTGAAAAGTACTTCTTTACAGAGGGGTGATGGATAAGTGGAACAGCTGCCAGCAGAGGTGGTGAGGGCAGAAACAATAAATGGATTTAAAATGCTTGGGAAAGACATGAGGGACTACTGGTAAATGGAGGAAGGGGACAACCTAATACTGACAAAGCATAAAAGAGCACATTTATTGCAGGTATTGGGGCAGACTAGGTGGGCTGAAGGCTCTTATCTGCTGACAAATTTCTATGTTTCTATGCTCTTACGATGCAGAACCTGGCCATTTTTGTATATTTTCACACCAAATTTTCAACATGACATTTTAAGAACCCCACCAGATGGGCAATGTCAGTGGAATTTTGCAAACCATCCCAAAAGGCAATTTCATGGTTGCTTGGTGAAATCACCCTTCTAGCATGATTTGAAGATTTTCACTGCTTTCATTCATGAAGTGGGGTCATAAAACGATGTTTAAAATTTGGGGCCAGAATGTAAAATGCCAAAGTTGTGTGTCTGTTAAATTTACTATGCTCACTCAGAAGTCTGGTAATTTTAAATATTTTGACCACAAATTTTCAGTATAGCCATATTTTTAGACCACCACTACAATTGTAAGTGCAGTGCCCAGAGGGACCTGTGCCTCCACAGCATCATACATACTGTATACGCCTCTAAGGAGGAATGGGACTGCAGGGCCAGAAGGCCCTGCGCTCCCTCATGCAAATAATAAAACAATGATACTATCTCAAAAAGTAAGGACATTTGTTGCAAATAAAATCCTTAATGCACTGCTGTAGTTATGGTCGAAGCAACAAAAGTAGGGAAACATGGTATTAGAGTTGGCATCCCTAGCACCCCACCCCCACCCTGCAGGCGGCAGCAACGGGTGAGGGGTGTGCCTTCGGGTTGTCAACCATAATGCTCACCACATTCTCATGTACTGCACTCATCTTAGTTTATTAGGGCAAGTACTGTTAGGAAGCAGAGGATAGAGAATGCAATATACATGGCTGGGGGATGGCGTGACACAAATGGGTATGGGTTGGTGGGGGGAACATGGCAGAATAAGGACCTAAATGCACGAACAGGCTGCATTTAAGTAATGAGTTCAGAGTCTTGAAGAATAAACTGGAGGGATACTTGATGAAAACTGAATTTAAACTGAAGATGGGGACGAAAGGCATGGCACTAGTAGTCACCAGAAGAGGGGAGACATTGGGCCTTCCACCCAGTAGTTAAACACAAAGAAGGGAGGGGGCATGGGGGGATAGAAAGCCCACAGAAGGGAGAGAGACACAGAGAGAAGTCAAGGAGCAAAGAGGTACAGGGGTTGCTCTGGAAGGTGTTGTCCTTGAATTCAAGGAGTCTGGCTAACAAGTCAGCAGATCTGCAGGCACTGATGGCAGCAGGTGAAGTGGACATAGCAGCCAACACAGACACATGGGCAAACCAGTACCATGACTGGGACCTCGTGATCCCTGGGTACAGATTGTACCAGAAGGACAGAGAAGGGGTGGTGGTGGTGTGGCTTTATACATAAGTGAAGGGATAATATGCAGCATAGAGAAGTTGGAAGAGGTAGGGAGGGGAGAAGCCTTATGGGTAATGCTCCAGAATGCCAATAGGAGAAGGTTCAATTAGGGGTGGTGTACAGACCACCCTCACAGGGCGCGTAGCTGGACAGGGAGCTAAGTGACCAGATGAGGAAGGTAGGCAGGAGAGGAAACATAGTCATAGCAGGTGACTTCAGCCTATCTGGAGTAGATGGGAGCACCCTGTCTACCTCCTGTTCCCCAGAACAGATCATCTTGGATACTTTCCAGGTGTGTTTACTGACACAGGGGTTCACAGGGCCAACCAGAGAGAAGGCCATACTGGACCTAGTGTTGCTGGAATGTGACTTGGTCCAGGAGGTGGACGTGAGGGACCCCCTTGCAGACAGTGACCCCTGCATGGTGTGGGTTTACATCAATATGGGTAAAGAAGCAGCCAAGATCAAAATGAGATTGGTGGACTTCAAGAGGGTGGACCTTTCTATGATGGGAGACATACTAGTAGGGCACCTTGCAAAGCTCTGACTGGAGATGCATGCGGATCAGAAATGGTCCATCATTAAAGTGGAGTTAAAAGAGGCCACAATCACTTGCATGAAGACTCATAATAAGAATTCCAGGACTAAGAGACCTAACTGGTTCAACAGGAATGTGGCAAAGAAAGTGAGGAGGAAGAGGGCAGCCTTCCAGAGGTACAAGCGTACTTTGAGGGAGGAGGACAGGAAGGTCTATGCAGCAAAAGCTCAAGAGGCAGGATGAGTAATGCTGGCACAGGGGATCAAGGAAGGGGAAAATGACTTCTTCAGATACATAAAGGAGAGGAGGAACTGGGACGGGATTGTCAGGATAAAGGGGGAGGATGTCAGAAAATGGTGAGGATCAGGCAGAGGCACTAAATGAGTACTTTAGAGGATAGACCTATGCTACTGGAGAAAATTGGGGGCAGACTGTTTGGTGGGGATGAAACCAATGGGGTGATTGGGGTTGACAGGGTCTTCAAGGTCCTTGGGGCCCTTTGGGTGGACAAGGCACCTGGAACAGATGGAGTGCACCTGCAGGTGCTGAAGGAACTGGTGAAAGTACTGGCTGCCCCCTTAGTGGACCTGTTTAGCACCTCAGTGGTGAAGGGATGCATGCCACAGGACTGGAGGATAGCAGATGTGGTGCCATTCCACAAGGGGGGTCCAAGAGATGAGCTGGGTAACTACAGGCCAGTCAGCTTAACCTCCATAGTATAGGCAGGTTAATGGAGACCATGCTAAAGGAAATGCTGGTGACCTTACTGGAAGTAAATGGTCTCCAGGATGACAGGCAGCATGAGTTTGTCAGGGGAGATCCTGCCAAACAAATAAGAGAGACTTTTATGACTGGGTCACAGGGTTGTTGGACAGGGGTCAGGCAGTGGATGCTCTGTACCTGAACTTCAGCAAGGTGTTCAGTTTCATGGCACATGGCAGGTTGATCAGCAAGCTGAGTAACCTGGGAATCAGGAACAAGCTGTTGCAGTAGGTCAAGAGCTGCCTACAAGACAGGAACCACAGGCTGATGGGGGGGACTATCTAAACCCAGACCTGTAACCAGCGGGGTCCCACAGGGCTCAGTACTCAGACCGGTGCTATTCAACATCATTTATTGGTGATATAACAGATGGGATCAAAAGTAAAATCTGCCTTTTTGCAGATGATACTAAGTTTTGTGGGAGGGTGGACACAGAGGTGGGGAGACAGGAGCTAAGGGAAAATCGGGCTAAGCAAGAGAAATGGTCAGGCATCTGGCAGTTGGGATTCAATGTTTAGAAATGCAAGGTCATGCACCTGGGAGCCAGGAACCCAGGGGCCAGCTACTGGCTGGGGTCATACAGATGACCATCTCAGAAGAGGAGAGGGATCTGGGAGTGTTAGTCAGGGGCAACATTAAACACATTGCACAGTGCCATAAAGCAGCAGCCAAAGCAAACAAATTGCTGGGCTGCATCGCCAGAGAAATCTCCTCTAGGAGGGAAGAAATTATTCTGCCACTATAAAGGTCACTGGTGAGACTACACCTGGAGTATGGTGTACAGATCTAACTTCGAGAAACAGCTCTTGCAGCAGGTTACACCATTAGCACTGAAGACGGCAGGCCCCAGGACCCCACCGAAATTTTCTAGCTAGCAGTCTTCAGCGGGGACCACCTCCGATGTCGGTCCCACCCCTGACGTCAGGCGTAGTACATAAGGAGGCGGTCCCCCATAATCCTCAGTTCTTTTCCCGCCATCGACATCGCCAGTGTCAGCCTCTTGGTCTTTTTTCTAGCGTGTAACGACCTTTAGAACTACGATGAATTTATCTTTCCTTGCGACTTTGGATTCAACTGATGTCCTCTCCAACTACTTCTTTTGAGGGTCACCAATCGAAGTATGCCTGCGGCAAACAGATCCCCTTCAAAGATCCACATTCAGCCTGTGTGCACTGCCTAGGCCCGGAACACAACACCAAGGCCTGCTCCTTCTGCCAGGGCTTCAACAGTCGCACCAGGATCTGCCGACAGAAGGCCCTTCAAGCATTTCTCTTAGAGGAGAAACTGAAAACCATGGATAAAGAACCTTCCTCCGGGGGGAGTCATTGGGTAAAACCCACAAGCACTGGGAAAAGGAAAGGCCCGGGTCCCCTGCAAGAGCCTTGGACTCCCGAAGCTCTGGTTCACGATCGGACCGCTCTCCTTCCAAGGCTCAATCGCAACCTCCCCCGGTTCAGGTCAGATCCTCCAGCGGTTCCTCTTCTTTGCAGCCCCTGAAGACTTCCAGGCCGTTGGACTCATCCACTCCATCTAAGGCCTCGTTGAAGTCAGGGGAGTGCCATAAATCTTCTTACCGCCGGGGGGACTCCGACGCCAGGTTGGTTTCCCAGCCTCTGCGTGGCTCGGATCCAGTTCCTCGCAAGACCAAGGACTTGACGTTCCTCAAATGGATGTCAGACCTGACATCAGCCAAACACCACTGGCACTCCCAGGAGCCGGCAACACCTAAACACCCGTCACCGGCCAGGCGTTCGCCTCCAAGGGCATCAGCCAGGGGACCGACGTCGGCTACCCCAGAGAAGAAGACAGCACCACCGTTGCCGGCAGACACCAGTCAGAAGGACACGTCAGAGGAGGATACCACACAGCCTGAGGACCAGGCAGGCGACACCGGAGATGCCGGGCTCCCAAGGGAACCTTCCCCGGAGCGGGAGACCCCCGGGGACCCGACGCCCGACCCCAGCGACAGGCCACCGGCACCAGGCCCGTCATCGGGCATGAATCTGGCAGAGGTAAAGGAGCTCTTTACCTTCTGGTGGGACACCATCAGAAAGGATGTAGTCACCTCACGTCCTACTCCTACTCCGACTCTGCCTCCTCCTACTCCTTCACCGCCTTCGCCCCCTTCTCCACCCAAGGGGCCTGTAGGATGGTTGACAACCCCCAAGGAGCAGACACCACCTCCTCGGGGCAGATCCTCAGAAAGGAGAAGACCTCCCTCCAGATCCACCTCAGGGTCACCCAGTCCCAAGAGACCCAGACATCGCCAGTACACCCCGTCTGGGGAGGATTCCAGATCTGACACCTCAGGGCACTCCAGATCTCCTTCTCCCATCAGCATTCCCTCTCTGGGCCCACACGACCTACCTAAGTCCCCTCTGGATGATCCCTCTTTCGCGGAGATCATGAGGCACATCCAGGAGAATATGGGGTGGGATGCTGAAGAGCTTGACCCCGAGAGACAACGCCTTGCCCACTACCTTCGGCAGAAAGACCCGAAGCCTGTGGTAGTGCCGCCCTTGGTGGATACCTTTGTGGACATCACCAAGGCCACCTGGAAACATCTGCATTCCACTCCAGCAGTGCCGAAGAAGGCTGACCGCCTATACAAGGCCCCTAGGGAGGACCAGTATCTGGTGAACCATCCTCTGGCTGACTCCCTGGTCATCACTACTTCGCATGACCGGTCTCAGAGACCTCAGCTTTTGAGCACACAGCCATCAGACCAGGAATCCAAGCAATTGGATGTCCTGGGTAGGTGCATGTATGCGGCTGAGACTTACACCATCAGGTCACTGAATTACCTCACCCACATGGTTCAATTCCAGAATGCACTGTGGGAACAGGGACAGAACCTGGTCAAGAAGATGCCCAATGGTGACCAAAAGGAGGAGCTCTTGAACCTCCTC
Source organism: Neoceratodus forsteri (assembly GCA_016271365.2). Taxonomy (NCBI): domain Eukaryota; kingdom Metazoa; phylum Chordata; order Ceratodontiformes; family Ceratodontidae; genus Neoceratodus; species Neoceratodus forsteri. Next base: position 10,038,187 of record CM028129.1, read on the forward strand.
CACACGGGTTCGGATGTGGGGACCCAGGTGCTCAGAGCCGCATATGATTCTGCGGACTCTTCAACCAGAGCTGCTGCCTCAGGCATGTGTCTCCGGAGACACTCTTGGCTCCGTGTCTCCGGCTTTACCCCGGACATCCAGAAGAACATCTTAGATGTCCCTTATAATGGCGAGGTCCTATTTGGTGAAGCCTCCGAGAGAGTAATCACCAAACTTCAGGATGCAGGGAAGGCAGTCCGATCTGTACAGGCCATGTATAGGTCTCAGCCCAGTTTCTTTCATAGGAACCAGAGCCACTTCCATGGCTGGCTACAAAGGCAACAGCCACATTCCGGTCACCAGCAGAGGGGCACTTTCACCCACAAGGCCCAGATCAAGTCATCCCCAGGCAGAGGCCAACGATTTGCAAAGTCGGCACAGCCTGCTGGATCAAAAGCTACCACAGCATGACTCCTTCCTGGCCCCCACCCCTCCTCAGGATCAACGGGAAATGAAAGTCGGGGGTAGCATCGCATTACACTTGCCAGGGTGGCAGACGATTACCACCAACAGGTGGGTTCTGCAACTGGTCAAAAAAGGCCACTATATAGAATCTGTAGGCAGTCCACCCACAAGGCCTCCCCTGCTCTCCTGATATTTGGGTCAGCATGCCCTGCTCATACAGCAGGAGGTGCTCGCACTTCTGGAAAAGGAAGCCTTAGAGCATGTTCCAGAGAACCAGAGAGGACTAGGGTACTATTCTCACTTCTTCCTGGTTCCAAAGAAAACATGGGACCTCCGTCCAATACTGGACCTCAGCGACCTCAACCTTTCAGTCGTTTACAAATGCTTCTGCATGGTAACCCTCCCGGGCCTAATTCCCATGCTGAAGTAAGATGCTTTTCTGGCATCTTTGGACATGCAGGATGCCTACTTGCATATTCCGATTGCTCAAGTGCACCGGAGGTTCCTGCACTTCGAGTTTCAGAGCTGCCATTATCAGTTCTGAGCTCTTCCCTTTGAGCTGTCACTGGCACCTCATGTATTACGAAGTGCATGGCAGTCATAGCGGTGTCTCTGAGAGACAAAGGCCACTACGTGTTCCCATGCCTGGATGACTGGCTTCTCATGGCGCCCTCAGGAGGCACTGATGTGACCATTCACTGCACCCAGTCCCTTTTTCAATCACTGGGTATTCTCATCCTACGAGAGTCACTCCTGGTGCCATCCCAAAAACTGCAGTTTATGAGCAGTTCTGGACACTGTCAGGCAGGTCTTTCTTCTTTCAGACAGGGTGGAACACATCAGATCCTCATCAGGACTGGGTGAAGATTGTCCCAGCCAGGTGATCATACGCTGCTGGGACACATGGCTGTGCCTTGCAACAGATCACTGGCATGCCTCCATATCACAGGTAACCCAGTGGATGCTAAGGGTGCAATGGGACCAAAAGCAGGAACTCCATCTGCAGCATCCAATCTCAATCAGAATATACGTAATTCAGGATTGGCAATGGTGGCTAAATCAGAGAACTCTCTGCGGGGGTTCCTTTTGCCTTTTCCATCTCTGACTGTGACCTTCTCCATAGATGCCTCAAGGCTGGGTGAGAGCACACCTCGACAGGGGTTGGTCTCAAGGGCTATGGACAGCTCAGTCTCATCTCACATTAATATTTTGGAAATGAGGCAGTCCCTACGCTCTAAATCTTCCAGTCGAGATTCACTGGGTACACTCCTGCTACAAACAGATAATACTGCGGTGATGTATTACCTCAAAAAAAGGAGTACTCACTCCTACTCGCTTTGCAGGGAGGCCATGAGGTATGTGGGGAGTGGATGTTGCAACATGGCGCAAACCAATTGCAGTACATGTCCCAGGAGTGGACAACACAACTGCAGACAGTCTGAGCCACTCTCAGACCAGGGTCCAGGTGGGAACTTCTACAGGAGGTGAGGGATCTGTTTCACAGATGGGGCCTCAGAATTAGACCTTTTCATGTCCCCATCAGCATAAAACTTCCAAATTTTGCTCGCTAGATCAGGACCTGGTGTTTTCTGGTGAGATAATTGTCCCTCTCTGGGTGGGCAGATTCCTCTATACCTTCCCTCTCACGTTGATCAAGAGTTCTCTTAAAAACTTCACAGGGCAAGCAATGCTCAACGATAGCATACTGGCCCAGACAATTTGGTTCCTTCTGCACCAACTATCCGAACCTCCAGTTCTTGCCAATCAGCTCCATCTGTCTCAGGAGGGCGGTTCAGTGATCACACACAGATATTCATTGATTCACATGTGGCTCCTAGAGACATAGCCATGATCGTCTGAGGTCTCAGAAGTAGCAGCGTACTCTGCCACCAGAAAACAACAACCCACACAATGCTGAAATGGTGTGAATTTTTTGTGGGCTCAAGCACACAGGTTTCACCATTAGACTGTCCTGAAAAGCTGGTTCTGGACTACATACTTTCCTCTTCCACTCTGGACTAGCTTACTCCTCAAATAAAGTGCACCTTGTGCGTTCTGCCACCATGCCCCGTGACCGCCAGGGGTGGCCCAGCTGGACATACTCGTGCCTTCTTAAGGGAGTCCTCCATGGGCTGCCATTAAGATCAATCCCTCCTTAGGACTTACCTTTTGTCCTGGGGCAGCTGCCACCTATTGAACCAGCCACTGATTGAAACTCGTTTTCTCTCTTGACGTTTTTTCAGTGCCCGTTACTTTGGCTAGGGATCTCAAGTACATATATATGTGTAAAGAGCCATATTTGGTTTTCCATCCGACAGGGTATCCTAGGACAAACCCAGTTTTGCCTAATGGTTTCAGCCTCACGCTAACAGGATATTGATCTCAGTGTATTTCCCAAAGGTACACACTAATCGAAGCAATACACACCGACATGCACCAGTGCCTCGATACTATCCACCAGAACCAAACAGTTTGAAAGGAAACAACTTTTCATCTCCTTGCTCACAGGATAAAAAGACTCCTGTCCCAGTATCTGGGTGCTGACCTACATCACTGCTGTCCAGTATCTGGGCTGACCCATATCCCCGTTACTCAGGCATCTGGGAGCCGACCACCACTGCCTCTCAATATCTGGGTGCCAACATGCGCCACTGCTGTCTTAGTATCATCAGGTTGGACCTGCAGCACAGCTGTCCCAGTATCCAGTACTGACCTCATCCTGCTGTCTCAGTATCTGGATGCTGACCTACATCCCTGTTGTCTGTAAATTGGCCCAGAGGATATTTCGCTGCATCGTAATTGAATCTGATGTTCATCGCTGTTGTCTCAGTATCTGGGTGCTGACCTTCATCCTCTGTTCCATCTGGATGCTGACCTACATCACTTGTCTGAGAAAATGGGTCCTGATGATATCCCTGCTGCCTCAAAATCTGAATCTGAAGTTCATCCTGTCACAGTATCTGGGTGCTGACTCACATCCCCTGTCTTAGTATCTGTGTCAATTCACACTGCGGTCCAGTGTCTGGGTGCCGGTACATCCCTGCTGTCCTATCGAGTGCTTGTATACATCATTGCTGTTTCAGTATCTGGAGCTGACCTCACTGCTGCTGTCTCAGTATCTGAGGCCGAACCACTGGTCTCTCAGAATATGAGGCGATCTGATCCCTGCTGTGCATTCTGATGCTGCCCATCCCTGTTGTAACAGTATCTGGTGCTGACATACATGCATGCTGTCTTAGTATTTGGTGCTGACCTACATCCCTGCTGTCTCGTATTAGATGCTGTCCACATCCCTGCTGTGTCATCTGGGTGCTGATCATCAGTATTGTCACAGTATCTGTGACCCCACTCACGCTATCTCAGTATTTGGGGCTGACCTACTCAGTGCTGTCTCAGTATCTGGGTGCTGACCTACATCCCTGCTGTCTCGCTATCTGGCAGACTATCAATGCTGTCTCAGCTTCTGGGTACTCACCCATCCCTGATATCTTCTGTGTCTGGGTGACAACCTACATCCCGCTGTCATGAATCTGATGCTGACTTACATCCTGCAGTCTGTGTATCTGTTGTTGTCTACAGCACTGCTGTCCAGTATCTGGGTGCTGACCAACATTCCTGCTGTCCCAGAATCTGGGTGCTGACCTACATCACTGCTGTCCCAGTATCAGTATGACTCATGCCTGTTTCCGTATCTGGGTGCTGACCCATCCTCCTGTCTCAGTATTTTGCTGGGTCTCATCAGTGCTGTCTCAGTATCTGGGTGCTGACATGATCTGCTGCTTAGTGTCTGGGTGCTGGACCCACATCCTCTGTCTCAGTATCTGTGCCGACCCACGTTTCGTCTGAGTATCTGGATGATGACCTACATTTCAGCAGTCCAGTGTCTTGATGCTGTCCATCACTGTTGTTTGAGTATCTGTGTTCTGACATAGATCTTGTTGTCTTCTGTATTCCAGATATTCACATACATCCCTACTGTCTCAGTATTGGAGTGCTGACCCTACATCAATGCTGTCTCAGTACCTGAGCGTTGATCTACATCCTCTATCTTGTGTATCAGGGAACCATCGTTTCCCTGCTGTCTCAATATCTGGTGTAAACCTACAACCTTGCACTCTCGGTATCTGGGGCTGACCTCACATCACTGCTGTCTTAGTATCAGTGTGCTGACCAACAGCACAGATGTCTCCGTATCTGGGTACTGACCTTCATCCCTGTTGTCTCAGTATCTGGATGTTGACTCACATAATCATATGTCTGAGTAAATGGGTCCTGACAGATATTTCTGCTGCCTCAAAAATCTGAACCTGTTATTCATCCCTGCTATCTCAGTATCTGAAAGTGACGTTCATCCCTGTTGTCTAGTATCTGATGCTGGACCACATCACTGTTTTCTGAGTTAGTGGACCTGACTGTTATTTCTGCTCCTCACAATCTGGAATCTGATGTTCATCCCTGCTGTCTCAGAATCTGGGTGACAACTACATCACTGCTGCTGTTCTACTGTCTGGGCTGACCTATATAACTGCTGTCTCGTGTCTGGGTTCTCACGACATCCCTGTTGTCCTTAGTATCTGGGTGCTGACCTACATCTGTTGCTGTCTCAGTATCTGTGGGTGCTTGACCTTCATCCCCTGCTGTCTCAGTATCTGGGAGCCGACCCACATCCCTGTTGTCTCGTTATCTGGTGCTGACGTACGTCATTGCTGTCCTAACATCAGGATGCTGATATCCATAAGCACTATCTCAGTACTTGGGTGCTGACTTAGATTGTGCCTGTCTCAGTATGGGTGCTGACCTCACATCCCTTCTGGTCCTGCTTGTCCAGGTGCCGACCTCTACCCTGCTTTGTCAGTACCTGGGAGCAATACATCACTGCTGTCCTGTGATGAGTTTGTTGACCACATTACTGCTGTCCCAGAATCTGGGTGCTGACATACATCACTGCTGTCCCAGTATCTGTGTGCTGAATTCATCACTGCTGTCTCAGTATCTGGGTGCTGACCTACATCACTGCTGTCTCAGTATCTGGGTGCGCGCTCACATCACTGCTGTTCTCAGTATATGGATGCTGACCCTATATCCCTGTTGTCTGTGTGTATCTGAGTGCTGACAAACATCACTGCAGTTTCAGAATCTGGAAGTGACCTACATCACTGCAGGTCTCTGCATCGTGGGTGCTGACCCACATCACTGCAGTCCTGTATAGTGGGTGGTCCCACATCACTGCTGTCCTAGTATATGGTGCTGACACATCCTGCTGTCTCAAAAATATGGGTTTCGACCCACTTCTTTCCTGTCTCAGTATCTGGGTGCTGACCTACATCACTGCTGTCTCAGTATCTGGGTGCTGTCCCATGTCAGTGCTGTCTGAGTATCTGGGTGGACCCAAACTCCTGTGGTCCTGAGTATCTGATGCTGACTTACTGGCCTACTGTCTCAGTGTGTCTAAGTTCTGACAATCTTCCGTGATGTCTCAGTTTCTGGGTGCTGGACCTATATCACTGCTGTCTCAGTATCTTGGTGCTGACCCATCACTGCTGACTCAGTATCTGGGTGCTGACCCACATCCCTGCTGTCTCAATGTCTGGTACTGTCCTACATCACTGCTGTCTCAGTATCTGTGTGCTGACATACATCTCTGCTGTCTCAGTATCTGGGTGCTGACCTTACATCACTGCAGTTTGTGCATCTGGTACCACCTACATGCCAACTCACCTAGAATCTGGGTGCTGACCTACACCCTGCTATCTCAGTGTCTGGGTGTACTGTCCTCACATCACTGCTGTCCAGGTATCTGTATGCTGACCTACATCTCTGCTGTCTCAGTATCTGGGTACTCACCCACATCCCTGCTGTCTCTTTTTTTCTGTGGCCGAACCACATCACTGTCTCAGTATCTGGATGCTGACCTCCATTACTGTTGTCTGAGTAAATGGGTCCTGACTGATATTTCTGCTTTCCCAAAATCTGAATCTGATGTTCATTTCTGCTGTCTTAGTATCTTGTGCTGACTCTACATGCCAGCTGTCTGAGTATCTGTGTACACTAACATCACTGCAGTTTTCAGTCATCTGGTAGCTGAGCTAAATCACTGCTGGCTGAGTGCCTGGGAGCTGACATCTATAACTGCTGTCTCAGTATCTGGGTGCTGACCATTCTTTCTGCTGTCTCTGTATCTGTGGGCTGACCACATCACTGCTGGTCTCATTATCTAGTGCCAACTCACATCCTGTTGTCTTACTATCTAGAGTGCTCACCCATGTCCTGCTGTCTCAGTATCTGGGCACTGGCCAACATCACTGCTGTTTCAGTATCTGGAAGAGGACCCATCTCACTGTGTCCAGTTTCTCAATGCCACTTACATCATTGTTGTCTCAGCATATGGTGCTGACCTACATACCTGCTGGGTCTCAGAATCTGGGTGCTGGCCTTTCATCACTGCTGTCCCAATATCTGGTGCCACCCACATCACTGCTGTCCCAGTATCTGAGTGCTGACCTACATGTCTGCTGACTCAGAAACTGGTGCTGACCAACATCCCTGCTTTCAGTATCTAGGTGCTGTCCTATGATTACTGCTGTCCCTGTATCAGGGTGCTGACCTCATCACTGTAGTCTAAGTATCTTGGGTGCTGACCCACATCCCTGCTATCTTAGTACCTGGGTGCCAAACTACATCAATGCTGTCTCAATATCTGGGTGCCTAGTATGCGCCCACTGCTGTCCAGTATCTAGGTGCTGACCTACATGCCTGCTGTCTCAGTATCTGGGTGTCAACCTACATCACTGCTGTCTCAGTATCTGGAAGCTGACCCACATCCCTGCTATCTTAGTACCTGGGTGCCAACCTACATCAATGCTGTCTCAATATCTGGGTGCCGACCTGCGTCACTGCTGTCTCAGTATCTGGGTGCTGATGTACATGCCTGCTGTCTCAGTTTCTGGTGCTGACCTACATCCCTGCTGTCCTGAGTCTTGAAGGTTTTAAAATCACTGCTGTCCAGTATCTGTGTGCTAACTCACATCTACTGTCTCAGTATTGGGGATTCACCCACATCCCTACCGTCTCAGTATTGAGGCTGACCCTCACAATCTGCAGCCGTGAGTTGACCCACATCCTGATGTCTCATCAGGCACCACACACATCTTGCTGTCTCAGTATGTGGCAAACCCAAACTCTGCACTCTGGTGTTCAGGTGCTGACCTGCATCACTGCTGTCTTAGTATCAAGGTGTTGACTTGCAGCACTGCTGTCTCAGTATCTGAGAACTGACCTTCATTCCCCTGTCTCAGTATCTGGATGCTGACTCACACCTCTGTTTTCTGAGAATGTCCGACAGAGATATCCTGCTGCATCCAAATCTGAATCTGATGTTCATCCCCAGTCTGTGTATCTGGGTGTTGATTCACTGATGTCTCAGGATTGGGTGGACCTATATCACTGCAGTCTCAGTATCTGGTGTTGATCCACATCCTGCCTCTCAGTGTCTTGGGTCCACCCACATCCCCTTGTCTCAGTATCTGGGCTGACATCATTGTTGCTGTGTATCTGGAGCAGACCCATATAACTGATGTCTCAGTATCTGGGGCTACCACATTCATTTCTCTCAAAATATAGGTGTTGACCTACATCCTCGGTGCTGTATCTGGGTGTTGATCACATCACTGCTGTCTCACTATCTTGTGCTGACCTACATCACTGCTGCCATAGTATCTGGGTGCTGACATATGCATGCTGTCTCAGTATTTCGTGCTGACTCCATCCTGCTGTCTCTGATTTGATGCTGACCTTCATCACCACTGTCCTTATCTCGGTGCCGGGCATCACTGCTGTACAGTATCTGTGCTGACCAACATGCCTGCTGTCTCAGTATTCAAGTGCTGACCTACATCCCTGCTGTCTCAGTATCTGTGCGAGGATATCTGCTGTCGCAATATCAGGTACCATACATTGCAGTCTGCATCGAGTGTTGAACTACATCAATGCTGTCTCATTATCTGAGGCGACCTACATCCCTGCTGACTCCAGTGTCAGGCATCACCACATCCAGGCTGTCTCTATGTCTGGGTGACCTACATCCTCACAGTCTCTGAATATGGGTGCTGACCCACATCACTGCTGTGTCTGTGCAGTTGGGTGCTGGACCCACATCCCTGTTGCTCTGTCTCTGTGTTCCTAATTCGCACACTGCTGTCTCAGCATCTGGGGCTGACCTACATCACTGCTGTCTCAGTATCTGGATGCTGACCTACATCCTGTTATCTCAGTATCTGGGAGCCGACTAACTTCAATGCCTTCAATATCTGCCAACATGCGCCACTGCTGTCTTAGTATCAGCGGTTGACTTGCAGCAGCTATCTCAGTATCTGAGTACTGACTCTTCATCCCTGCTGTCTTAGTTTTGGATGCTGACCACATCCCTGTTGTCTGGTAATGGCCCAGACAGATATTTCGCTGTATCAAATTTAATCTGATGTTCACTGCTGTCCAGTATCTGTGCTGACCTTCATCCCTGCTGTCTCAGTATCTGATGCTGACCACATCACTTTTGTCTGAGAAATGGGTCTGATAGATATCCTGCCTTCAAATTGAATCTGAAGTTCATCCTGCTGTCACAGTATCTGGGTGCTGACCCATCCCTGTTGTCTTAGTATCTGGGTGTTGGCTACATCATTGCTGTCTCAGTGTCTGGGTACATACATCCCTGCTGTCTCAGTATCTGAGTGCTGACATCATTGCTGTTTGGTATCTGGGCTGATCTCCCAACTGCTGTCCTGTATCTGGGGTCAATCACATCATCTCCTTCCTTATATATGAGGCTGACCCACATCCTGCTGTGTCAGTATCTGGATGCTGACCTACATCTGCTGTAACAGTATCTGGGTGCTGAGATATGCTGTTGTCTCAGTATTTGGTGTTGACCACATCCCTGCTGTCTCTGTGTTCAGATGCTGTCTATATCCCTGCTGCCCCAGTATCTGGGTGCTGACCTCATCAGTACCTGTCACTGTATCTGGGTAGTGACCATCAATGCTATTTCAGTATTTGGGCTGACCTATTTAGTGCTGTCCAGTATCTGGTGCTGACTACATCCCTGCTGTCTGGCTATCTGCAGACCTTCATCACGTTGTTCCGGTTCTGGTACTCACCACATCCCTGATACTTGTGTATCTGGACAACTCATATCCCTGTTGTCACTGAATCTGATGCTGACTTTCATCCCTGTGTCTCAGTATCTGGTTGCTGAACCAAGCACTGCTGTCTCCGGTATCTGGGTTGACCAATATTCCTGTGTCTCAGAATCTGGGTGCTGACCTACATCACTGCTGTCCCAGATCAGGTATTGACCTTGCTGTCTGTTGTCTCAGTATCTGGGTGCTACCTCTTCCTGGTGTCTCAGTATTTGGGTGCTGTCCTGCATCAGTGCTGTCCCTGTATCTGGTGCTGACATGACTGCTGTCTCAGTATCTGGGTGCTGACCCACATCCTGTTGTCTCAGTATCTGGTGCTGACCTACATCAGTGCTGTCTGAGTATCTGATGACGACTCATCAAGCAGTCCTGTGTCTTGATGCTGTCCAACATCATCTGTCTGTTATCTGTTCCTGGACATATATCCTGCTGTCTCTGTATCCAGATATTCACATACATCCTACTGTCTCAGTATTGGAGTGTTGACCGACATCAATGCTGTCTCAGTACCTGAGTGTGACTCATATCCCTTCTATCTTAGTATCAGGAACCTGTTTACATCCCTGTTGTCTCAATATCTGGGTGCAACCTCTCAACCTGCACTTCTGTATTGAAGACCTACATCACTGCTGCTGTTTCGTATCGGTGCTGACCAACAGCAGATGTTCCACTTGGTACACTTCATCCTGTTGTTCTATCTGATGCTGACCTATATAACTGTTGTCTGAGTAATGTCCTGACAGATATTTCGCTGCCTCAAACTGAATCTGTTATTCATCCCTGCTATCTCAGTATCTGGTTGACGCTCATCCCTGCTGTGCAGTATCTGGCGTTGACCCAGATCACTTTCTGAGTTAGTGACCTGACTGTTATTTGCCTCAAAATCTGGAATCTGATGTTCATCCCTGATGTCTCAGAATCTGGGGATAACTACATCACTGCTGTCTCATTGCCTGGGCTGACCTATATAACTGCTGTCCGTCTGGTTCTACTTACATCCTTGTTGTTCTATATCTGGGTGCTGACTCACATCCTGCTGTCTCAGTATCTGTTGACCTACATCCCTGTTGTCTCAGTATCTGGGAGCCACCCACATCCCTGTTGTCTCGATATCTGGTGCTGACGACGCTGCTGTCTCATCAGGATGTTGACCTCTGGTTCGTCTCAGTACTTGGGTGCTGACTTAGATCAATGCTGTCTCAGTATGGGTGCTGATCACATCCTTCTGTCTCATTGTCCAGGGCTGACTTACCCTGCTTTGTCGGTGATTTGTGTGCTACATCACTGCTGTCCTGTATGAGTTTGTTGACCACATATTGCTGTCCCATAATCGTGTGCTGACATACATCACTGCTGTCCTGTATCTGATGTTTACCACTGCTGTCTCAGTATCTGGGTGCTGACTCACATCACTGCTGTCTCAGTATCTGGGTGCTGCCCATCATGCTGTCCTGTATATGGATGCTGACCCACATCCCTGTCTCTCAGTATCTGAGTGCTGACAAACATCACTGCAGTTCAGAATCTGGCTGACCTACATCACTGCAGTCTCTGTAATGGTTGACCTACATCACTGCAGTCTCAGTATATGGGTGTCATTCCGTCATCATGGTCTCAGTATATGTGGGTGCTGACACAATCCTTGCTGTCTCAAATATGGGTGCCATCACTTTCCTGTCTCAGCATCTGGTGACCTACATCACTGCTGTCTCAGTATGTGTGCTGTCCCATGTCAAGTGGCTGAGTATCTGTATGGACCTAAATCCTGTCCAGTATCTGATGCTGACTTACTGCCCACTGTCCTGTGTCTAAGTTCTGACAATCTCGGCTGTCTCAGTATCTGGTGTTGACCAACATTGTTGTCTCAGTATTGGGTGCTGACCTACATCACTGCTGTCCCAGTATCAGGAATACCCACATGCCTGTTGTCTCAGTATCTGGGTGCACCTACATCCCTCCTGTCTCAGTATTTGTGCGTCCTACATCAGTGCTGTCTCAGTATCTGGGTGCTGACACATGACTGCTGTCTCTATCTGGGTGTTGACCCACATCCCTGCTGTCTCAGTATCTGGGTGCTGACCTACATCAGTGCTGTCTGAGTATCTGGGTGCTGATTACATCATTGCAGTTCAGTGTCTTGGTGTCCCACATCACTGCTGTCTTATATCTGTTCTGTATACATCTCTTGTCTCTGTATCCAGATATCACATACATCCCTACTGTCTCGGTATTGAGTGTTGACCATATCAACGCTTGTCTCAGTACCTGAGTGCTGACCACATCCCTCTATCTTAGTATTTGGGAACTCATTTACATCCTTGCTGTCTCATGTCTGGGTGTGTACCTACAACCCTGCACTCTCGGTATCTGGGGCTGACCCATATCACTGCTGTCTAGTATCAGCGTGTTGACCAACAGCACAGATGTCCTGCTTCGTACTGACCTCATCCTGTTGTCTCAGTATCTGATGCTGACCTACATAACTGTTGTCTGAGTAATGGGTCCTGACAGAAATTTCTGCTGCCTCAAATCTGAATGCTTATTCATCTCTCATCCAGTATTTGGGTGCTGACGTTCATCCCTGCTGTCTCAGTATCTGATGCTGACCACATCACTGTTTCTGATAGTGGACTGACTGTTATTTCTGTTCTCAAAATTGAATTGATGTTCATCCCGTTGTCTCAGGAATCTGGGTGACACTTACATCACTGCTGTCTTATTGCTTGGGGCTGACCTGTATAACTGCTGTCTCATGTCTGGGTTCTCACGCATATCCTGTTGTCTCAGTATCTGGGTGCCGACCCACATCCCCTGCTGTCTCAGTATCTGGGTGCTGACCTACATCCTGTTCTCGTATCTTGTGCTGATGTACGTCACTGCTGTCTCAATATCGATGCTGATCTTCTCATGCACTGTCTCAGTACTTGGTGCTGACTGATCAATGCTGTCTCAGCATGGGTGCTGACCGCCATCCTTCTGTTCTTTATCCAGGTGCTGACCTCAACCCTTCTGTGTGCTGGTACTGGGTGTACATACATCACTGCTGTCTCAGTAAGAGGGTGCAGACCTACATACTGTTGTGTCAGTATCTGTGCTGACCTACATCACTGTGTTCCAGTATCTGGATGCTGACTTACATCACTGCTGCTCAGTATCTGGGTGCTGACCTAATCACTGCTGTCCAGTATCTGGGTGCTGACCTACATCACTGTTGTCCTGTATCTGGGTGCCGCCTGCATCACTGCTGTCTCGTATATGGATGCTGACCTACATCCCCTGTCTGTGTATCTGAGTGCTGACAAACATCACAGCAGTCAGAATCTGAAAGGATCTCATCACTGCAGTCTCTGTATCGGTGGTGGGACTCACACTGCAGTCTCAGTATATGGGTGCTGCCCCACATCACTGCTGTCTCAGTATATGGGTGCTGACACACATCCCTGTCTCAAAATATGGGTGCCGACCATCTCTGCTGTGTCTCATATGTGTGCTGACCCATATCCTGTTGTCTCAGTATCTGGTGTGCCATGTCATGCTTGGTCTGAGTATCTAGGTATGGACCAAACCCGTGGTCTCAGTATCTGGATGCTGACTACTGGCCCGCTTGTCTCAGTGTTAAGTTCTGACAATCCGGTTGTCTCAGTTTCTGGCTGACCTATATCACTGCTGTCTCAGTATCTTGGTGTTGACCCACATCACTGGGTTGTCTCAGTATGTGTGCTGACTCACATCCCTGCTGTCTCAGTATCTGAGTGCTCACCATATGCCTGCTGTCTCAGTATCTGAGTGCTGACAAACATCACTGCAGTTTCAGAATTCAAGTGACCTACATCTCTGGTTGTCTCTGTATCTGGGTGCTGACTCTGCATCACTGCAGTCTCAGTATATGGTGCCATCCACATCACTCCTGTCCTGTATGTGGGGCTGACACATCCTGTTGTCCAAAATATGGAGTTGACCTATCATTGCTGTCTCATGAGGGTTGACTCATCACTGCTGTCTCAGTATCTGGGGCTGTCCTGTCACTGCTGTCTGAGTGTCTGGATGAACCTCGTCCCTGGGTCTCAGTAGTACTTGTTGGCTTACTGACCCGCTGTCTCAGTGTCTGGGTTCAGATGTCTTCATGCTATCTCAGTTTTTGGTGCTGACCAACACACTGCTGTCTCAGTATCTTGTTGCTGACCTACATCACGTGACTCAGTATTTGGGTGCTGACCCACATCCCGCTGTCTCTGTGTCTGGTGCTGACCATCAGTGCTGTTCAGTATCTGGGTGTTGACCTATATCACTGCTGTCTCAGAATCTATGTGCTGACTTGCATGGCTCTGTCTCAGTATCTGGAGTTGACCAACTCTGCTGTCTAATGTCTGTACTGTCCTACATCACTGCTGTCCTGTATCTGTGCTGACATACATCTCGTTGTCTCAGTATCTGTGCTGACCTACATCACTGCAGTTCTGTATCTGGTTACTTCACATCCTTTCTGTCCAGAATCTGGGTGCTGACTCACACCCTACTTTCTTCAGTGTCTGGGCACTGTCCTACATCACTGCTGTCCAGTTATCTGTATGCTGACCCAGTATCCTGCTGTCTCAGTATCTGGATTTACTCCACATCCCTGCTGTCTCTTTTATCTGGGTGCCGAACCACATCACTGCTGTCTTTAGTATCTGGATGTTGACCTACATTACTGTCGCCTGAGTAAACTGGGTCCTGACTGATATTTCTGCTTTCCCAAAATCTGAATCTGATGTTCATCTCTGCTGTCTCAGTATCTGGTGCAGCTGACCTACATGCCAGCTGTCTGAGCATCTGTGTGCTGACCAACATCACTGCAGTTTCAGTATCTGCAGCTTGAGCAACCACTGCTGGCTGAGTGCCTGGAGCTGACATCTATAACTGCTGTCTCAGTATCTGGGTGCTGATCCTCATCCCTGCTGCTGTCTCAGTATAGGGGCTGACCCACATCACTGCTGTCTCATTATCTGGGTGCCAACCTACATCCCTGCTGTCTTAGTATCTGAGTGCTCACCCACATGCCTGCTGTCTCAGTATCTGGGCACTGACAAACATCACTGCTGTTTCAGTATCTGGAAGAGGACCTACATCACTGCTGTCTCAGTTTCTGGGTGCCGACCTACATCAATGTTGTCTCAGCATATGGGTGCTGACCTACATACCTGCTGTCTCAGAATCTGGGTGCTGGCCTTCATCACTGCTGTCTCAATATCTGGGTGCCGACCTACATCACTGCTGTCTCAGTATCTGAGTGCTGACCTACATGTCTGCTGACTCAGAAACTGGGTGCTAACCAACATCCCTGCTTTCTCAGTATCTAGGTGCTGTCCTACATTACTGCTGTCCCAGTATCAGGGTGCTGACCTACATCACTGTAGTCTAAGTATCTGGGTGCTGACCCACATCCCTGCTATCTTAGTACCTGGGTGCCAACCTACATCAATGCTGTCTCAATATCTGGGTGCCGACATGCGCCACTGCTGTCTCAGTATCTAGGTGCTGACCTACATGCCTGCTGTCTCAGCATCTGGGTGTCAACCTACATCACTGCTGTCTCAGTATCTGGAAGCTGACCCACATCCCTGCTATCTTAGTACCTGGGTGCCAACCTACATCAATGCTGTCTCAATATCTGGGTGCCGACCTGCGTCACTGCTGTCTCAGTATCTGGGTGCTGATGTACATGCCTGCTGTCTCAGTTTCTGGGTGCTGACCTACATCCCTGCTGTCTCAGAGTCTGGGTGCTGTTTAAAATCACTGCTGTCTCAGTATCTGTGTGCTAACTCACATCGACTGTCTCAGTATTGGGGTATTCACCTACATCCCTACTGTCTCAGTATTGGAGTGCTGACCGACATCAATGCTGTCTCAGTACCTGAGTGCTGACCTACATTCCTGATGTCTCAGTATCAGGGTACTCACATACATCTCTGCTGTCTCAGTATGTGGGTGCAAACCTAAATCCCTGCACTCTTGGTATCTAGGTGCTGACCTACATCACTGCTGTCTTAGTATCAGGTGTTGACCTGCAGCACTGCTGTCTCAGTATCTGAGAACTGACCTTCATCCCTGCTGTCTCAGTATCTGGATGCTGACCTACACCTCTGTTTTTTCTGAGTAAAATGGGTCCTGACAGAGATATCCCTGCTGCATCCAAATCTGGAATCTGATGTTCATCCCTGCAGTCTCAGTATCTGGGTGCTGATCTACATCACTGATGTCTCAGTGATTGGGTGCTGACCTATATCACTGCAGTCTCAGTATCTGGGTGCTGACCCACATCCCTGCTCTCTCAGTGTCTGGGTGCCGACCTACATCCCTGCTGTCTCAGTATCTGGGTGCTGACATACATCATTGCTGTTTCAGTATCTGGGAGCAGACCTACATAACTGATGTCTCAGTATCTGGGGGCCGACCTACATTACTACTCTCCCAAAATATAGGTGCTGACCTACATCCCTGCGGTGTTAGTATCTGGGTGTTGATCACATCACTGCTGTCTCAATATCTTGGTGCTGACCTGACATCACTGCTGTGCCAGTATCTGGGTGCTGACATACATGCATGCTGTCTCAGTATTCGGTGCTGACCTACATCCCTGCTATGTCTGTGTCTAGATGCTGACCTTCATCACCACTGTCTCAATATCTCGTGCCGACTACATCACTGCTGTAACAGTATCTGGGTGTTGACCAACATGCCTGCTGTCCTTGTATCTAAGTGCTGACCTACATCCCTGCTGTCTCAGTATCTGGGTGCTGAGATACATCTCTTTTGTCGCAATATCAGGGTACCACACATCACTGCAGTCTAAGTGTCGGAGTGCTGAACTACATCAATGCTGTCTCATTATCTGAGTGCTGACCTCCATCCCTGCTGACTCAGTGTCGGGGTACTCACCTACATCCAGGCTGTCTCATGTCTGGGGCCGGACCACATCCCTCAAGCACAACTCTGAACAGGTGCTGACCCACATCACTGTTGTCCCAGTATGTGGGTGCCGGGACCCAATATCTGCTTTCTCGGTATCTGGGTGCCTACATCGACACTGCTGTCTCAGCATCTGGGTGCTGACCTACATCACTGCTGGTCTCAGTATCTGGATGCTGACCCACATCCCTGTTATCTCAGTATCTGGGAGCGACCAACTTCAATGCCTCTCAATATCTGGTTGCTTAGCTTGTGTCACTGCTGTCTTAGTATCAGCGTGTATGATCCTGGCAGCACAGCTTGTCTCAGTATCTGTGTACTGACCTTCATCTCTGCTGTCTCAGTATCTGGATGCTGACCTACATCCCTGTTGTCTCAAGTAAATGGGCCCTGAGATATATTTCTGCTGCATCAAAATTTGAATCTGATGTGTTATCGCTGTTGTCTCAGTATCTGGGTGCTGACCTTCATCCTTCTGCTGTCTCAGTATCTGGATGCTGACCTGCATCCTTTTTGTCTGAGAAAATGGGTCCTGACAGATATCCCTCATGCCTCAAAGTCTGGAATCTGAAGTTCATCCCTGCTGTCAGAGTATCTGGGTGCTGACTCACATCCTGCTGTCTTAGTATCTGGGTGCCGACCCTACATCACTGCTGTCCAGTGTCTGAGGTTCGAGTTTATTACATCCCTGCTGTCTCAGTATCTGAGTGCTGATACACATCATTGCTGTTTCAGTGGTCTGGGAGCTGACCTACCTAACTGCTGTCTCAGCATCTGAAATGAACTACATCAATATCTCTCAGGATATGAGTGCTGACCCACATCCTGCTGTTACAGTATCTGATGCCGACCTACATCCCTGCTGCAACAGTATCTTGGTGCTGATGACATATGGCATGCTGTCTCAGTATTTGGGTGCTGACCTACATCCCTGCTGTCTCTGTATCTAGATGCTGTCCTACATCCCTGCTGCCTCAGTATCTGCGTGCTGACCTTCATCAGTACTGTGTCTGTATCTGGGTAGTGACCTACATCAATGCTATCTCAGTATTTGGGGCTGACCTACTTGAAAATGGTCTCAGTATCTGGTGCTGACCTACATCCCTGCTGTCTCGCTATCTGGGTGCAGACCTTCATCAATGCTGTCTCAGCTTCTGGGTACTCACCTACATCCCTGATATCTCAGTATCTGGTGACAACGACATCCTGCTGTCAATGAATCTGGATGCTGACTTACATCCCTGCAGTCTCAGTATCTGGTTGCTGAACTACAGCACTGCTGTCTCAGTATCTGGGTGCTGACCAACATTCCTGCTGTCTCAGAATCTGGGTGCTGACCTACATCACTGCTGTCCCAGTATCAGGGTAATGACCTACATGCCTGTTGTCTCAGTATCTGGGTGCTGACCTACATCCCTCCTGTCTCAGTATTTGGGTGCTGTTCTACATCAGTGCTGTCTCAGTATCTGGGTGCTGACATACATGACTGCTGTCTCAGTATCTGGGTGCTGACCCACATCCCTGTTGTCTCAGTATCTGGGTGCCAACCTACACTCAGTGCTGTCTGAGTATCTGGATGACGACCTCACATCACAGCAGTCTCAGTGTCTTGATGCTGTCCAACATCACTGCTGTCTGAGTATCTGTGTTCTGACATACATCTCTGCTGTCTCTGTATCCAGATATTCACATACATCCCTACTGTCTCAGTATTGGAGTGCTGACCGACATCAATGCTGTCTCAGTACCTGAGTGCTGACCTACATCCCTTCTATCTTAGTATCAGGGAACTCACTTACATCCCTGCTGTCTCAATATCTGGGTGCAAACCTACAACCCTGCACTCTCGGTATCTGGGGGCTGACCTACATCACTGCTGTCTTAGTATCAGCATGCTGACACGCCAGTACAGATGTCTCCATCTGGTACTGACCTTCATCCCTGTTGTCTCAGTATCTGGATGCTGACCCACATAACTGCTGTCTGAGTAAATGGGTCCTGACAGATATTTCTGCTGCCTCAAAATCTGGAATCTGTTATTCATCCCTGCTATCTCAGTATCTGGGTGCTGACGTTCATCCCTGCTGTCTCAGTATCTGGATGCTGACCTACATCACTGTTTTCTGAGTTAGTGGGACCTGACTGTTATTTCTGCTCCTCAAAATCTGGAATCTGATGTTCATCCCTGATGTCTCAGAATCTGGGTGACAACTTACATCACTGCTGTCTCATTGCCTGGGGCTGACCTATATAACTGCTGTCTCGTGTCTGGGTTCTCACGTACATCCCTGTTGTCTCAGTATCTGGGTGCCGACCTACATCCCTGCTGTCTCAGTATCTGGGTGCTGACCTACATCCCTGCTGTCTCAGTATCTGGGAGCCGACCTACATCCCTGTTGTCTCGCTATCTGGTGCTGACGCACGTCACCTGCTGTCTCAATATCAGGATGCTGACCTTCATAAGCACTGTCTCAGTACTTGGGTGCTGACTTAGATCAATGCTGTCTCAGTATGTGGGTGCTGACCTACATCCCTTCTGTCTCATTGTCCAGGTGCCGACCTCTACCCTGCTTTGTCAGTACCTGGGTGCTAACATACATCACTGCTGTCTCAGTATGAGTTTGTTGACCTACATTACTGCTGTCCCAGAATCTGGGTGCTGACATACATCACTGCTGTCCCAGTATCTGGATGCTGAATTACATCACTGCTGTCTCAGTATCTGGGTGCTGACCTACATCACTGCTGTCTCAGTATCTGGGTGCCGGCCTACATCACTGCTGTCTCAGTATATGGATGCTGACCTACATCCCTGCTGTCTCAGTATCTGAGTGCTGACAAACATCACTGCAGTTTCAGAATCTGGAAGCGGACCTACATCACTGCAGTCTCTGCATCGGGGTGCTGACCTACATCACTGCAGTCTCAGTATATGGGTGCCGTCCTACATCACTGCTGTCTCAGTATATGGGTGCTGACACACATCCCTGCTGTCTCAAAATATGGGTGCCGACCTACTTCTTTCCTGTCTCAGTATCTGGGTGCTGACTCTACATCACTGCTGTCTCAGTATCTGGTGCTGTCCTATGTCAGTGCTCGTCTGAGTATCTGGGTATGGACCCAAATCCTGTGGTCTCAGTATCTGGATGCTGACTTACTGGCTCACTGTCTCAGTGTCTAAGTTCTGACAATCTTCCGTGCTGTCTCAGTTTCTGGGTGCTGACCTATATCACTGCTGTCTCAGTATCTTGGTGCTGACCTACATCACTGCTGACTCAGTATCTGGGTGCTGACCCACATCCCTACTGTCTCAATGTCTGGGTACTGTCCTACATCACTGCTGTCTCAGTATCTGTGTGCTGACATACATCTCTGCTGTCTCAGTATCTGGGTGCTGACCTACATCACTGCAGTTTCAGTATCTGGGTACTCACTTACATGCCAACTCACTCAGAATCTGGGTGCTGACCTACACCCCTGCTATCTCAGTGTCTGGGTACTGTCCCACATCACTGCTGTCCAGGTATCTGTATGCTGACCTACATCTCTGCTGTCTCAGTATCTGGGTACTCACCTACATCCCTGCTGTCTCTTTATCTGGGTGCCGAACCACATCACTGCTGTCTCAGTATCTGGATGCTGACCTACATTACTGTTGTCTGAGTAAATGGGTCCTGACTGATATTTATGCTTTCCCAAAATCTGGAATCTGATGTTCATCTCTGCTGTCTCAGTATCTGGGTGCTGACCTACATGCCAGCTGTCTGAGTATCTGTGTGCTGACTAACATCACTGCAGTTTCAGTACCTGGCAGCTGAGCTAAATCACTGCTGGCTGAGTGCCTGGGAGCTGACATCTATAACTGCTGTCTCAATATCTGGGTGCTGACCCACATTCCTGCTGTCTCCGTATCTGGGGGCTGACCTACATCACTGCTGTCTCATTATCTGGGTGCCAACCTACATCCCTGCTGTCTTACTATCTGAGTGCTCACCTACATGCCTGCTGTCTCAGTATCTGGGCGCTGACAAACATCACTGCTGTTTCAGTATCTGGAAGAGGACCTACATCACTGCTGTCTCAGTTTCTGGGTGCCGCCACATCACTGTTGCCTCAGTATATGGGTGCTGACCTACATACCTGCTGTCTCAGAATCTGGGTGCTGGCCTACATCACTGCTGTCTCAATATCTGGGTGCCGACCTACATCACTGCTATCTCAGTATCTGAGTGCCGACCTACATCACTGCTGTCTCAGTATCTGAGTGCCGACCTACATCACTGCTGTCTCAGTATCTGGGTGCTGACATACATCATTGCTGTTTCAGTATCTGGGAGCAGACCTACATAACTGATGTCTCAGTATCTGGGAGCCGACCTACATTACTACTCTCTCAAAATATAGGTGCTGACCTACATCCCTACGGTGTCAGTATCTGGGTGTTGATCTACATCACTGCTGTCCCAATATCTTGGTGCCGACCTACATCACTGCTGCCACAGTATCTGGGTGCTGACATACATGCATGCTGTCTCAGTATTTCGGTGCTGACCTACATCCCTGCTGTCTCTGCATCTAGATGCTGACCTTCATCACCACTGTCTCAATATCTCGGTGCCGATCTACATCACTGCTGTAACAGTATATGGGTGCTGACCAACATGCCTGCTGTCTCAGTATCTAAGTGCTGACCTACATCCCTGCTGTCTCAGTATCTGGGTGCTGAGATACATCTCTGCTGTCGCAATATCAGGGTACTCACATACATCACTGCAGTCTAAGTATCGGAGTGCTGAACTACATCAATGCTGTCTCATTATCTGAGTGCTGACCTACATCCCTGCTGACTCAGTGTCGGGGTACTCACCTACATCCAGGCTGTCTCTATGTCTGGGGGCCGACCTACATCCCTGCTGTCTCTGAATATGGGTGCTGACCTACATCACTGCTGTCTCAGTATGTGGGTGCTGACCCACATCCCTGCTGTCTCAGTATCTGGGTGCCGACATGCGACACTGCTGTCTCAGTATCTGGGTGCTGACCTACATCACTGCTGTCTCAGTATCTGGGTGCTGACCCACATCCCTGTTATCTCAGTATCTGGGTGCCTACCAACTTCAATGCTCTCTCAATATCTGTGTGCCAACATGCGTCACTGCTGCCTTAGTATCAGCGTGTTGACCTGCAGCACAGCTGTCTCAGTATCTGAGTACTGACCTTCATCCCTGCTGTCTCAGTATCTGGATGCTGACCTACATCCCTGTTGTCTAAGTAAATGGGCCCAGACAGATATTTCTGCTGCATCAAAATTTGGAATCTGATGTTCATCGCTGCTGTCTCAGTATCTGGGTGCTGACCTTCATCCCTGCTGTCTCAGTATCTGGATGCTGACCTACATCACTTTTGCCTGAGAAAATGGGTCCTGACAGATATCCCTGCTGCCTCAAAATCTGGAATCTGAAGTTCATCCCTGCTGTCACAGTATCTGGGTGCTGACCCACATCCCTGCTGTCTTAGTATCTGGGTGCCGACCTACATCACTGCTGTCTCAGTGTCTGGGTGCCGACATACATCCCTGCTGTCTCAGTATCTGAGTGCTGACATACATCATTGCTGTTTCAGTATCTGGGAGCTGACCTACCTAACTGCTGTCTCAGTATCTGGGGGCTGAACTACATCAATACTCTCTCAGAATATGAGTGTTGACCCACATCCCTGCTGTGTCAGTATCTGGATGCCGACCTACATCCCTGCTGCAACAGTATCTGGGTGCTGACATACATGCATGCTGTCTCAGTATTTGGGTGCTGACCTACATCCCTGCTGTCTCTGTATCTAGATGCTGTCCTACATCCCTGCTGCCTCAGTATCTGGGTGCTGACCTTCATCAGTACTGTCACTGTATCTGGGTAGTGACCTACATCAATGCTATCTCAGTATTTGGGGGCTGACCTACTTCAGTGCTGTCTCAGTATCTGGGTGCTGACCTACATCCCTGCTGTCTCGCTATCTGGGTGCAGACCTTCATCAATGCTGTCTCATCTTCTGGGTACTCACCTACATCCCTGATATCTCAGTATCTGGGTGACAACCTAAATCCCTGCTGTCAATGAATCTGGATGCTGACTTACATCCCTGCAGTCTCAGTATCTGGTTGCTGAAATACAGCACTGCTGTCTCAGTATCTGGGTGCTGACCAACATTCCTGCTGTCTCAGAATCTGGGTGCTGACCTACATCACTGCTGTCCCAGTATCAGGGTAATGACCTACATGCCTGTTGTCTCAGTATCTGGGTGCTGACCTACATCCCTCCTGTCTCAGTATTTGGGTGCTGTCCTACATCAGTGCTGTCTCAGTATCTGGGTGCTGACATACATGACTGCTGTCTCAGTATCTGGGTGCTGACCCACATCCCTGCTGTCTCAGTATCTGGGTGCCGACCTACATCAGTGCTGTCTGAGTATCTGGATGACGACCTACATCACAGCAGTCTCAGTGTCTTGATGCTGTCCAACATCACTGCTGTCTGAGTATCTGTGTTCTGACATACATCTCTGCTGTCTCTGTATCCAGATATTCACATACATCCCTACTGTCTCAGTATTGGAGTGCTGACCGACATCAACGCTGTCTCAGTACCTGAGTGCTGACCTACATCCCTTCTATCTTAGTATCAGGGAACTCATTTACATCCCTGCTGTCTCAATATCTGGGTGCAAACCTACAACCCTGCACTCTCGGTATCTGGGGGCTGACCTACATCACTGCTGTCTTAGTATCAGCGTGCTGACCAACAGCACAGATGTCTCCGTATCTGGGTACTGACCTTCATCCCTGTTGTCTCAGTATCTGGATGCTGACCTGCATAACTGTTGTCTGAGTAAATGGGTCCTGACAGATATTTCTGCTGCCTCAAAATCTGGAATCTGTTATTCATCCCTGCTATCTCAGTATCTGGGTGCTGACGTTCATCCCTGCTGTCTCAGTATCTGGATGCTGACCTACATCACTGTTTTCTGAGTTAGTGGGACCTGACTGTTATTTCTGCTCCTCAAAATCTGGAATCTGATGTTCATCCCTGCTGTCTCAGAATCTGGGTGACAACTTACATCACTGCTGTCTCATTGCCTGGGGCTGACCTATATAACTGCTGTCTCGTGTCTGGGTTCTCACGTACATCCCTGTTGTCTCAGTATCTGGGTGCCGACCTACATCCCTGCTGTCTCAGTATCTGGGTGCTGACCTACATCCCTGCTGTCTCAGTATCTGGGAGCCGACCTACATCCCTGTTGTCTCGCTATCTGGTGCTGACGTACGTCACTGCTGTCTCAATATCAGGATGCTGACCTTCATAAGCACTGTCTCAGTACTTGGGTGCTGACTTAGATCAATGCTGTCTCAGTATGTGGGTGCTGACCTACATCCCTTCTGTCTCATTGTCCAGGTGCCGACCTCTACCCTGCTGTGTCAGTACCTGGGTGCTAACATACATCACTGCTGTCTCAGTATGAGGGTGTTGACCTACATTACTGCTGTCCCAGAATCTGGGTGCTGACATACATCACTGCTGTCCCAGTATCTGGATGCTGAATTACATCACTGCTGTCTCAGTATCTGGGTGCTGACCTACATCACTGCTGTCTCAGTATCTGGGTGCCGCCTACATCACTGCTGCTGTCCAGTATATGGATGCTGACCCACATCCCTGCTGTCTCAGTATCTGAGTGCTGACAAACATCACTGCAGTTTCAGAATCTGGAAGCGGACCTACATCACTGCAGTCTCTGCATCGGGGTGCTGACCTACATCACTGCAGTCTCAGTATATGGGTGCCGTCCTACATCACTGCTGTCTCAGTATATGGGTGCTGACACACATCCCTGCTGTCTCAAAATATGGGTGCCGACCTACTTCTTTCCTGTCTCAGTATCTGGGTGCTGACCTACATCACTGCTGTCTCAGTATCTGGGTGCTGTCCTATGTCAGTGCTGTCTGAGTATCTGGGTATGGACCTAAATCCCTGTGGTCTCAGTATCTGGATGCTGACTTACTGGCCCACTGTCTCAGTGTCTAAGTTCTGACAATCTTCCGTGCTGTCTCAGTTTCTGGGTGCTGACCTATATCACTGCTGTCTCAGTATCTTGGTGCTGACCTACATCACTGCTGACTCAGTATCTGGGTGCTGACCCACATCCCTGCTGTCTCAATGTCTGGATACTGTCCTACATCACTGCTGTCTCAGTATCTGTGTGCTGACATACATCTCTGCTGTCTCAGTATCTGGGTGCTGACCTACATCACTGTAGTTTCAGTATCTGGGTACTCACTTACATGCCAACTCACTCAGAATCTGGGTGCTGACCTACACCCCTGCTATCTCAGTGTCTGGGTACTGTCCTACATCACTGCTGTCCAGGTATCTGTATGCTGACCTACATCTCTGCTGTCTCAGTATCTGGGTACTCACCTACATCCCTGCTGTCTCTTTATCTGGGTGCCGAACCACATCACTGCTGTCTCAGTATCTGGATGCTGACCTACATTACTGTTGTCTGAGTAAATGGGTCCTGACTGATATTTCTGCTTTCCCAAAATCTGGAATCTGATGTTCATCTCTGCTGTCTCAGTATCTGGGTGCTGACCTACATGCCAGCTGTCTGAGTATCTGTGTGCTGACTAACATCACTGCAGTTTCAGTACCTGGCAGCTGAGCTAAATCACTGCTGCCTGAGTGCCTGGGAGCTGACATCTATAACTGCTGTCTCAGTATCTGGGTGCTGACCCACATTCCTGCTGTCTCTGTATCTGGGGGCTGACCTACATCACTGCTGTCTCATTATCTTGGTGCCAACCTACATCCCTGCTGTCTTAGTATCTGAGTGCTCACCTACATGCCTGCTGTCTCAGTATCTGGGCGCTGACAAACATCACTGCTGTTTCAGTATCTGGAAGAGGAACTACATCACTGCTGTCTCAGTTTCTGGGTGCCGACCTACATCACTGTTGCCTCAGTATATGGGTGCTGACCCACATACCTGCTGTCTCAGAATCTGGTGCTGGCCTACATCACTGCTGTCTCAATATCTGGGGCCGACCACACCACTGCTATCTCAGTATCTGAGTGCCGACCAACATCACTGCTGTCTCAGTATCTGGGTGCTGACCCACATCCCTGCTGTCTCAAAATCTGGGTGCTGACCTACATCACTGCTGTCCCAGTATCTGAGTGCTGACCTACATGTCTGCTGACTCAGTATCTGGGTGCTGACCAACATACCTGCTTTCTCAGTATCTAGGTGCTGTCTTACATTACTGCTGTCTCAGTATCTGGGTGCTGACCTACATCACTGTTGTCTCAGTATCTGGGTGATGACCCACATCCTGCTATCTTAGTACCTGGGTGCCAACCTACATCAATGCTGTCTCAATATCTGGGTGCCGACATGCATCACTGCTGTCTCAGTATCTGGGTGCTGACATACTTGCCTGCTGTCTCTGATCTGGGTGCTGACCCACATCCCTGCTGTCTCAGTATCTGGGTGCTGACCTTCATCACTGCTGTCTCAAAATGTGGTGCCGACTACATCACTGCTGTCGCAGTATCTGAGTGCTGACCTGCATGTCTGCTGTCTCAGTATCTGTGCTTACCTATATCCTGCTGTCTCAGTATCTAGGTGCTGTCCTACATTACTGCTGTCTCAGTATCTGGGTGCTGACCTACATCACTGTAGTCCCAGTATCTGAGTGCTGACCCACATCCCTGTTATCTTAGTACCTGGGTGCCAACCTACATCAATGCTGTCTTAATATCTGGGTGCCGACAAGCATCACTGCTGTCTCAGTATCTGGGTGCTGACCTACATGCCTGCTGTCTCAGTATCTGGGTGCCGACCTACATCACTGCTGTCTAAGTATCTGGGTGCTGACCCACATCCCTGCTATCTTAGTACCTGATTGAAAACTTACATCAATGCTGTCTCAATATCTGGGTGCCGACCTGCGTCACTGCTGTCTCAGTATCTGGGTGCTGACGTACATGCCTGCTGTCTCAGTTTCTGGGTGCAGACCTACATCCCTGCTGTCTCAGTGTCTGGGTGCTGTTTTACATCACTGCTGTCTCAGTATCTGTGTCCTAACTCACATCTACTGTCTCAGTATCGGGTATTCACCCACATCCCTACTGTCCTCAGTATTGGAGTGCTGACCGACATCAATGCTGTCTCAGTACCTGAGTGCTGACCTACATTCCTGATGTCTCAGCATCAGGTACTCACATATATCCCTGTTGTCTCAGTATGTGGGTAAACCCAAACCCTGCACTTGGTATCTAGGTGCTGACCTACATCACTGCTGTCTTAGTATCAAGGTGTTAACCTGCAGCACAGCTGTCTCAGTATCTGAGAACTGACCTTCATCCCTGCTGTCTCAGTATCTGGATGCTAACCTACATCTCTGTTTTCTGAGTAAATAGGTCCTGACAGATATCCCTGCTGCATCCAAATCTGGAATCTGATGTTCATCCCTGCAGTCTCAGTATCTGGGTGCTGACCTACATCACTGATGTCTCAGTGCCTGGGTGCTGACCTATATCACTGCAGTCTCAGTATCTGGGTGCTGACTCACATCCCTGCTCTCTCAGTATCTGGGTGCTGACCTACATCGCTGCTCTCTCAGTGTCTGGGTGCCGACCTACATCCCTGCTGTCTCAGTATCTGGGTGCTGACATACATCACTGCTGCCACAGTATCTGGGTGCTGACATACATGCATGCTGTCTCAGTATTTCGGTGCTGACCTACATCCCTGCTGTCTCTGTATCTAGATACTGACCTTCATCACCACTGTCTCAATATCTTGGTGCCAATCTACATCACTGCTGTAACAGTATCTGTGTGCTGACCAACATGCCTGCTGTCTCAGTATCTAAGTGCTGACCCTTCCCTGCTGTGTCAGTATCTGAGTGCTGTCTTACATCAATGCTGTCTCAGTATCTGGGTGCTGAGATACATCTCTGCTGTCGCAATATCGGGCTACTCACCTACATCGCTGCAGTCTAACTATCGGAGTGCTGAATTACATCAATGCTGTCTCATTATCTGAGTGCCGACCTACATCCCTGCTGACTCAGTATCTTGGTACTCACCTTCATCCAGGCTGTCTCTATGTCTGGGGGCCGACCTACATCCCTGCTGTCTCTGAATATGGGTGCTGGCCTACATCACTGCTATCTCAGTATGTGGGTGCTGACCCGCATCCCTGCTGTCTCAGTATCTGGGTGCCGACATGCGTCACTGCTGTCTCAGTATCTGGGTGCTGACCTACATCACTGCTGTCTCAGTATCTGGGTGCTGACCCACATCCCTGTTATCTCAGTGTCTGGGTGCCGACCAACTTCAATGCTCTCTCAATATCTGGGTGCCGACATCCGTCACTGCTGTCTAAGTATCAGCGTGTTGACCTGCAGCACAGCTGTCTCAGTATCTGAGTACTGACCTTCATCCCTGCTGTCTCAGTATCTGGATGCTGACCTACATCACTGTTGTCTGAGTAAATGGGCCCGGACAGATATTTCTGCTGCATCAAAATCTGGAATCTGATGTTCATCGCTGCTGTCTCAGTATCTGGGTGCTGACCTTCATCCCTGCTGTCTCAGTATCTGGATGCTGACTTACATCACTTTTGTCTGAGTAAATGGGTCCTGACAGATATCCCTGCTGCCTCAAATCCTGGAATCTGAAGTTCATCCTTGCTGTCTCAGTATCTGGGTGCTGACCCACATCCCTGCTGTCTTAGTATCTGGGTGCCAACCTACATCACTGCTGTCTCAGTGTCTGGGTGCCGACATACATCCCTGCTGTCTCAGTATCTGAGTGCTGACATACATCATTGCTGTTTCAGTATCTGGGAGCTGACCTACCTAACTGCTGTCTCAGTATCTGGGGGCCGATCTACATCAATACTCTCTCAGAATATGAGTGCTGACCCACATCCCTGCTGTGTCAGTATCTGGATGCCGACCTACATCACTGCAGTCTCAATATCTGGGTGCCGACCTACATCACTGCTGCAACAGTATCTGGGTGCTGACATACATGCATGCTGTCTCAGTATTTGGGTACTGACCTACATCCCTGCTGTCTCTGTATCTAGATGCTGTCCTACATCCCTGCTGCCTTAGTATCTGGGTTCTGACCTTCATCAGTACTGTCTCAGTATGTGGGTAGTGACCTACATTAATGCTATCTCAGTATTTGGGGGCTGACCCTCTTCAGTGCTGTCTCAGTATCTGGGTGCCGACCCCACATCCCTGTTGTCTCGCTATCTGGGTGCAGACCTCATCAATGCTGTCTCAGCTTCTGGGTACTCACCTACATCCCTGATATCTCAGTATCTGGGTGCCAAAATACATCCCTGCTGTCAATGAATCTGGATGCTGACTTACATCCCTGCAGTCTCAGTATCTGGTTGCTGAACTACAGCACTGCTTTCTCAGTATCTGGGTGCTGACCAACATTCCTGCTGTCTCAGAATCTGGGTGCCGACCTACATCACTGCTGTCCCAGTATCAGGGTACTGACCTACATGCCTGCTGTCTCAGTATCTGGGTGCTGACCAACATCTCTCCTGTCTCAGTATTTGGGTGCTGTCCTACATCAGTGCTGTCTCAGTATCTGGGTGCTGACCTACATGACTGCTGTCTCAGTATCTGGGTGCCGATCTACATCATTGCAGTCTCAGTGTCTTGGTGCTTTCCTACATCACTGCTGTCTGAGTATCTGTGTTCTGACATATATCTCTGCTGTCTCTGTATCGGAGTGCTGACCAACATCAACGCTGTCTCAGTACCTGAGTGCTGATCTACATCCCTTCTATCTCAGAATCAGGGAACTCATTTACATTACTGCTGTCTCAGTGTCTGGGTGCAAACCTACAACCCTGCACTCTCGGTATCTGGGGGCTGACCTACATCACTGCTGTCTTAGTATCAGCGTGCTGACCAACAGCACAGATGTCTCCGTATCTGTGTACTGACCTTCATCCCTGTTGTCGCAGTATCTGGATGCTGACCTACATAACTGTTGTCTGAGTAAATGGGTCCTGACAGATATTTCTGCTGCCTCAAAATCTGGAATCTGTTATTCATCCCTGCTGTCTGAGCATCTGGGTGCTGACGCTCATCCCTGCTGTCTCAGTATCTGGATGCTGACCTACATCACTGTTTTCTGAGTAAGTGGGACCTGACTGTTATTTCTGCTCCTCAAAATCTGGAATCTGATGTTCATCCCTGCTGTCTCAGAATCTGGGTGACGACTTACATCACTGCTGTCTCATTGCCTGGGGCTGACCTGTATAACTGCTGTCTCGTGTCTGGGTTCTCACGTACATCCCTGTTGTCTCAGTATCAGGGTGCCGACCTACATCCCTGCTGTCTCAGTATCTGGGAGCCGACCTACATCCCTGTTCTCTCGGTATCTTGTGCTAACCTACATCACTGCTGTCTCAAAATCAGGATGCTGACCTTCATAAGCACTGTCTCAGTAATTTGGTGCTGATTTAGATCAATGCTGTCTCAGTATGTGGGTGCTGACCTACATCCCTTCTGTCTCATTATCCAGGTGCCGACCTCAACCCTTCTGTGTCAGTACTGGGTGTTAACATACATCACTGCTGTCTCAGTAAGAGGGTGCTGACTCATATTACTGCTGTCCCAGAATCTTTGTGCTGACATACATCCCTGCTGTCTCAGTACCTGTGAGCTGACCCACATCCCTGCAGTCTCAGTATCTGGGTGCTGACTTACATCACTGCTGTCTCAGTATCTGGGAGCTGTCTTATGTCAGTGCTGTCTGAGTATCTGGTATGGACTCTAAATCCTGTGGTCTCAGTATCAGGGTGCTGACTTACTGGCCCACCTCTGTGTCTAGGTTCTGACAATCTTCCGTGCTGTCTCAGTTTCTGGGTGCTGAACAACATCACTGCTGTCTCAGTATCTTGGTGCTGACCTATATTACTGCTGACTAAGTATCTGGGTGCTGACCCACATCCCTGCTGTCTCTGTCTCTGGGTGCTGACCTTCATCATTGCTGTCTCAGTATCTGGGTGCCGACCTACATCACTGCTGTCTCAGTATATGGGTGCTGACCTACATCCCTGCTGTCTCAGTATCTGAGTGCTCACCAACATGCTTGCTGTCTCAGTATCTGAGTGCTGACAAACATCACTGCTGTTTCAGTATCTGGAAGCGGACCTACATCACTACTGTCTCAGTATTTGGGTGCTGAACTACATCCCTGCTGACTCAGTAACTGGAAGCGGACCTACATCACTGCTGTCTCAGTATCTGGGTGCAGACCTACATCACTGCTTTCTTAGTATCTGGATGATGACTCACATCACTGCTGTCTCAGTATCAGGGTGCTGACCTACATCACTGCTCTCTCAGAATCTGGGTGCCGGCCTACATCACTGCAGTTTCAGTATCTGTGTACTCACTTACATTCCTTCTGTCTCAGTATCTGAGTGCTCACCTACATACCTGCTGTCTCAGTATCTGGGTACTGTCCTACATCACTGCTGTCCAGGTATCTGTATGCTGACCTACATCTCTGCTGTCTCAGTATCTGGGTACTCACCTACATCCCTGCTGTCTCTTTATCTGGGTGCGAACCACATCACTGCTGTCTCAGTATCTGGATGCTGAACTACATTACTGTTGTCTGAGTAAATGGGTCCTGACTGATATTTCTGTTTCCCAAAATCTGAATCTGATGTTCATCTCTGCTGTCTCAGTATCTGGGTGCTGACCCACATCCCTGCTGTCTCAGTATCTGAGGGCTGACCTGCATCACTGCTGTCTCATTATCTGGGTGCCAACTCACATCCCTGCTGTCTTAGTATCTGAGTGCTCACCTACATGCCTGCTGTCTCAATATCTGAGCACTGACAAACATCACTGCTGTTTCAGTATCCGGAAGATGACCTACATCACTGCTGTCTCAGTTTCTGGGTGCCACCACATCACTGTTGTCTTAGAATATGGGTGCTGACCTACATACCTGCTATCTCAGAATCTGGGTGCTGGCCTACATCACTGCTGTCTCAATAGCTGGGTGCCGACCTACATCACTGCTGTCTCAGTATCTGAATGCTGACCTACATGTCTGCTGACTCAGTATCTGGGTGCTAACCAACATCCCTGCTTTCTCAGTATCTAGGTGCTGTCTTACATTACTGCTGTCTTACATTACTGCTGTCTCAGTATCTGGGTGCTGACCTACATCACTGTAGTCTCAGTAGCTGGGTGCTGATCCACATCCCTGCTATCTTAGTGCCTGGGTGGCAACCTACATCAATGCTGTCTCAATATCTGGGTGCCGACATGCGTCATTACTGTCTCAGTATCTGGGTGCTGACCTACATGCCTGCAGTCTCAGTATCTGGGTGCCGACCTACATCACTGCTGTCTCATTATCTTGGTGCTGACCCACATCCCTGCTGTCTCAGTATCTGGGTGCTGACCCACATCCCTGCTGTCTCAGTATCTGGGTGCCGACCTACATCACTGCTGTCTCAAAATTTGGGTGCCGACCTACATCACTGCTGTCCCAGTATCTGAGTGCTGATCTACATGTCTGCTGTCTCAGTATCTGGGTGCTTACCTACATCCCTGCTGTCTCAGTATCTAGGTGCTGTCCTACATTACTGCTGTCTCAGTATCTGGGTGCTGACCTACATCACTGCTGTCTAAGTATTTGGGTGCTGACCCATATCCCTGCTATCTCAGTTCCTGGGTGCCGACCTACATCAATGCTGACTCAATATCTGGGTGCCGACATGCGTCACTGCTGTCTCAGTTTCTGGGTGCTGACGTACATGCCTGCTGTCTCAGTTTCTGGGTGCTGACCTACATCCCTGCTGTCTCAGAGTCTGGGTGCTGTTTTACATCACTGCTGTATCTGTATCTGTGTGCTAACTCACATCTACTGTCTCAGTATCGGGGGTATTCACCTACATCCCTGCTGTCTCAGTATTGGAGTGCTGACCGACATCAATGCTGTCTCAGTACCTGAGTGCTGACCTACATTCCTGATGTCTCAGTATCAGGGTACTCACATACATCCCTGCTGTCTCAGTATGTGAGTGCAAAGCTAAATCCCTGCACTCTTGGTATCTAGCAGCTGACCAACCTCACTGCTGTCTTAGTATCAAGGTGTTGACCTGCAGCACAGCTGTCTCAGTATCTGAGAACTGACCTTCATCCCTGCTGTCTCAGTATCTGGATGCTGACCTACATCTCTGTTTTCTGAGTAAATGGGTCCTGACAGATATCCCTGCTGCATCCAAATCTGGGAATCTGATGTTCATCCCTGCAGTCTCAGTATCTGGGTGCTGACCTACATCACTGATGTCTCAGTGCCTGGGTGCTGACCTATATCACTGCAGTCTCAGTATCTGGGTGCTGACCCACATCCCTGCTGTATCAGTATCTGGGTGCCGACCTACATAACTGCTCTCTCAGTGTCTGGGTGCCGACCTACATCCCTGCTGTCTCAGTATCTGGGTGCTGAAATACTTCATTGCTGTTTCAGTATCGATGAGCAGACCTACATAACTGATGTCTCTCTTGGTAACTGGGAATGACCTACATTTCTGCTCTCTCAAAAATATAGGTGTGACCTACATCCCTCGGTGTCAGTATCTGGTGCCGACCTACATCACTGCTGTCTCAATATCTTGGTGCCGACCTACATCACTGCTGCCACAGTATCTGGGTGCTTACATACATGCATGCTGTCTCAGTATTTCGGAGCTGACCTACATCCCTGCTGTCTCTGTATCTAGATGCTGACCTTCATCACCACTGTCTCAATATCTCGGTGCCGATCTACATCACTGCTGTAACAGTATCTGGGTGCTGACCTAGATCCCTGCTGTCTCAGTATCTGGGTGCTGAGATACATCTCTGCTGTCGCAATATCGGGTACTCACCTACATCGCTGCAGTCTAAGTATCAGAGTGCTGAACTGCATCAATGCTGTCTCATTATCTGAGTGCTGACCTACATCCCTGATGACTCAGTATCTGGGCACTCACCCACATCCAGGATGTCTCTATGTCTGGGGGCGACCCACATCCCTGCTGTCTCTGAATATGGGTGCTGACCACATCACTGCTGTCTCAGTATGTGGGTGCTGACCCACATCCCTGCTGTCTCAGTATCTGGGTGCCGACATGCCACTGCTGTCTCAGTATCTGGTGCTGACCCACATCACTGCTGTCTCAGTATCTGGGTGCTGACCCACATCCCTGTTATCTCATTATCAGGGTGCCAACCAACTTCAATGCTGTCTCAATATCTGGGTGCCGACATACATCACTGCTGTCTTAGTATCAGCGTGTTGACCTGCAGCACAGCTGTCTCAGTATCTGAGTACTGACCTTCATCCCTGCTGTCTCAGTATCTGGATGCTGACCTACATCACTGTTGTCTGAGTAAATGGGCCCGACAGATATTTCTGCTGCATCAAAATCTGGAATCTGATGTTCATTGCTGCTGTCTCAGTATCTGGGTGCTGACCTTCATCCCTGCTGTCTCAGTATCTGGATGCTGACCTACATCACTTTTGTCTGAGTAAATGGGTCCTGACAGATATCCCTTCTGCCTCAAAATCTGGAATCTGAAGTTCAGCCCTGCTGTCTCAGTATCTGGGTGCTGACCCACATCCCTGCTGTCTTAGTATCTGGGTGATTACCTACATCACTGCTGTCTCAGTATCTGGGTGCTGACCTACATCACTGCTCTCTCAGAATCTGGGTGCTGGCCTACATCACTGCTGTCTCAGTATATGGGTGCTGACATACATCCCTGCTGTCTCAGTATCTGAGTGCTCTCCTACATGCCTGCTGTCTCAGTATCTGAGTGCTGACAAACATCACTGCAGTTTCAGAATCTGGAAGCGGACCTACATCACTGCAGTCTCTGTATCTGGGTGCTGACCTACATCACTGCAGTCTCAGTATATGAGTGCCGTCCCACATCACTGCTGTCTCAGTATATGGGTGCTGACACACATCCCTGCTGTCTCAAAATATGGGTGCCGACCTACTTCATTGCTGTCTCAGTATCTGGGTGCTGACCCACATCCCTGCTGTCTCAGTATCTGGGTGCCGACCTACATCAGTGCTGTCTGAGTATCTGGATGACGACCTACATCACAGCAGTCTCAGTGTCTTGATGCTGTCCAACATCACTGCTGTCTGAGTATCTGTGTTCTGACATACATCTCTGCTGTCTCTGTATCCAGATATTCACATACATCCCTACTGTCTCAGTATTGGAGTGCTGACCGACATCAACGCTGTCTCAGTACCTGAGTGCTGACCTACATCCCTTCTATCTTAGTATCAGGGGAACTCATTTACATCCCTGCTGTCTCAATATCTGGGTGCAAACCTACAACCCTGCACTCTCGGTATCTGGGGGCTGACCTACATCACTGCTGTCTTAGTATCAGCGTGCTGACCAACAGCACAGATGTCTCCGTATCTGGGTACTGACCTTCATCCCTGTTGTCTCAGTATCTGGATGCTGACCTACATAACTGTTGTCTGAGTAAATGGGTCCTGACAGATATTTCTGCTGCCTCAAAATCTGGGAATCTGTTATTCATCCCTGCTATCTCAGTATCTGGGTGCTGACGTTCATCCCTGCTGTCTCAGTATCTGGATGCTGACCTACATCACTGTTTTCTGAGTTAGTGGGACCTGACTGTTATTTCTGCTCCTCAAAATCTGGAATCTGATGTTCATCCCTGCTGTCTC
The DNA here is from genome assembly GCA_016271365.2 of Neoceratodus forsteri. Taxonomy (NCBI): domain Eukaryota; kingdom Metazoa; phylum Chordata; order Ceratodontiformes; family Ceratodontidae; genus Neoceratodus; species Neoceratodus forsteri. Next base: position 10,073,595 of record CM028129.1, read on the forward strand.
AGAATCTGGGTGACAACTTACATCACTGCTGTCTCATTGCCTGGGGCTGACCTATATAACTGCTGTCTCGTGTCTGGGTTCTCACGACATCCCTGTTGTCTCAGTATCTGGGTGCCGACCACATCCCTGCTGTCTCAGTATCTGGGTGCTGACCACATCCCTGCTGTCTCAGTATCTGGAGCCGACCTACATCCCTGTTGTCTCGCTTATCTGGTGCTGACGACGTCACTGCTGTCTCAATATCAGGATGTTGACCTTCATAAGCACTGTCTCAGTACTTGGGTGCTGACTTAGATCAATGCTGTCTCAGTATGTGGGTGCTGACCTACATCCCTTCTGTCTCATTGTCCAGGTGCCGACCTCTACCCTGCTGTGTCAGTACCTGGGTGCTAACTTACATCACTGCTGTCTCAGTATGAGGGTGTTGACCTACATTACTGCTGTCCCAGAATCTGGGTGCTGACATACATCACTGCTGTCCCAGTATCTGGATGCTGAATTACATCGCTGCTGTCTCAGTATCTGGGTGCTGACCTACATCACTGCTGTCTCAGTATCTGGGTGCCGGCCTACATCACTGCTGTCTCAGTATATGGATGCTGACCTACATCCCTGCTGTCTCAGTATCTGAGTGCTGACAAACATCACTGCAGTTTCAGAATCTGGAAGCGGACCTACATCACTGCAGTCTCTGCATCGGGGTGCTGACCTACATCACTGCAGTCTCAGTATATGGGTGCGACCTACATCACTGCTGTCTCAGTATATGGGTGCTGGACACATCCCTGCTGTCTCAAAATATGGGTGCCGACCTACTTCTTTCCTGTCTCAGTATCTGGGTGCTGACCTACATCACTGCTGTCTCAGTATCTGGGTGCTGTCCTATGTCAGTGCTGTCTGAGTTTCTGGTATGGACCTAAATCCTGTGGTCTCAGTATCTGGATGCTGACTTACTGGCCCGCTGTCTCAGTGTCTAAGTTCTGACAATCTTCCGTGCTGTCTCAGTTTCTGGGTGCTGACCTATATCACTGCTGTCTCAGTATCTTGGTGCTGACCTACATCACTGCTGACTCAGTATCTGGGTGCTGACCCACATCCCTGCTGTCTCAATGTCTGGTACTGTTCTACATCACTGCTGTCTCAGTATCTGTGTGCTGACATACATCTCTGCTGTCTCAGTATCTGGGTGCTGACCTACATCACTGCAGTTTCAGTATCTGGGTACTCACTTACATGCCAACTCACTCAGATTCTGGGTGCTGACCTAAACCCCTGCTATCTCAGTGTCTGGGTACTGTCCTACATCACTGCTGTCCGGGTATCTGTATGCTGACCTACATCTCTGCTGTCTCAGTATCTGGGTACTCACCTACATCCCTGCTGTCTCTTTATCTGGGTGCCGAACCACATCACTGCTGTCTCAGTATCTGGATGCTGACCTACATTACTGTTGTCTGAGTAAATGGGTCCTGACTGATATTTCTGCTTTCCCAAAATCTGGAATCTGATGTTCATCTCTGCTGTCTCAGTATCTGGGTGCTGACCTACATGCCAGCTGTCTGAGTATCTGTGTGCTGACTAACATCACTGCAGTTTCAGTACCTGGCAACTGAGCTAAATCACTGCTGCCTGAGTGCCTGGGAGCTGACATCTATAACTGCTGTCTCAGTATCTGGGTGCTGACCCACATTCCTGCTGTCTCTGTATCTGGGGGCTGACCTACATCACTGCTGTCTCATTATCTTGGTGCCAACCTACATCCCTGCTGTCTTAGTATCTGAGTGCTCACCTACATGCCTGCTGTCTCAGTATCTGGGCGCTGACAAACATCACTGCTGTTTCAGTATCTGGAAGAGGACCTACATCACTGCTGTCTCAGTTTCTGGGTGCCGACCTACATCACTGTTGCCTCAGTATATGGGTGCTGACCTACATACCTGCTGTCTCAGAATCTGGGTGCTGGCCTACATCACTGCTGTCTCAATATCTGGGTGCCGACCTACATCACTGCTATCTCAGTATCTGAGTGCCGACCTACATCACTGCTGTCTCAGTATCTGGGTGCTGACCCACATCCCTGCTGTCTCAAAATCTGGGTGCTGACCTACATCACTGCTGTCCCAGTATCTGAGTGCTGACCTACATGTCTGCTGACTCAGTATCTGGGTGCTGACCAACATCCCTGCTTTCTCAGTATCTAGGTGCTGACTTACATTACTGCTGTCTCAGTATCTGGGTGCTGACCTACATCACTGTTGTCTCAGTATGTGGGTGATGACCCACATCCCTGCTATCTTAGTGCCTGGGTGCCAACCTACATCAATGCTGTCTCAATATCTGGGTGCCGACATGCATCACTGCTGTCTCAGTATCTGGGTGCTGACATACTTGCCTGCTGTCTCAGTATCTGGGTGCCGACCCACATCACTGCTGTCTCAGTATCTGGGTGCAGACCCACATCCCTGCTGTCTCAGTATCTGGGTGCTGACCTACATCACTGCTGTCTCAAAATGTGGGTGCCGACCTACATCACTGCTGTCGCAGTATCTGAGTGCTGACCTACATGTCTGCTGTCTCAGTATCTGGGTGCTTACCTATATCCCTGCTGTCTCAGTATCTAGGTGCTGTCCTACATTACTGCTGTCTCAGTATCTGGGTGCTGACCTACATCACTGTAGTCCCAGTATCTGAGTGCTGACCCACATCCCTGTTATCTTAGTACCTGGGTGCCAACCTACATCAATGCTGTCTTAATATCTGGGTGCCGACAAGCATCACTGCTGTCTCAGGATCTGGGTGCTGACCTACATGCCTGCTATCTCAGTATCTGGGTGCCGACCTACATCACTGCTGTCTAAGTATCTGGGTGCTGACCCACATCCCTGCTATCTTAGTACCTGATTGCCAACTTACATCAATGCTGTCTCAATATCTGGGTGCCGACCTGCGTCACTGCTGTCTCATTATCTGGGTGCTAACGTACATGCCTGCTGTCTCAGTTTCTGGGTGCAGACCTACATCCCTGCTGTCTCAGTGTCTGGGTGCTGTTTTACATCACTGCTGTCTCAGTATCTGTGTGCTAACTCACATCTACTGTCTCAGTATCGGGGTATTCACCTACATCCCTGCTGTCTCAGTATTGGAGTGCTGACCGACATCAATGCTGTCTCAGTTCCTGAGTGCTGACCTACATTCCTGATGTCTCAGTATCAGGGTACTCACATACATCCCTGCTGTCTCAGTATGTGGGTGCAAACCTAAAATCCCTGCACTCTTGGTATCTAGGTGCTGACCTACATCACTGCTGTCTTAGTATCAAGGTGTTAACCTGCAGCACAGCTGTCTCAGTATCTGAGAACTGACCTTCATCCCTGCTGTCTCAGTATCTGGATGCTGACCTACATCTCTGTTTTCTGAGTAAATGGGTCCTGACAGATATCCCTGCTGCATCCAAATCTGGAATCTGATGTTCATCCCTGCAGTCTCAGTATCTGGGTGCTGACCTACATCACTGATGTCTCAGTGCCTGGGTGCTGACCTATATCACTGCAGTCTCAGTATCTGGGTGCTGACTCACATCCCTGCTCTCTCAGTATCTGGGTGCTGACCTACATCGCTGCTCTCTCAGTGTCTGGGTGCCGACCTACATCCCTGCTGTCTCAGTATCTGGGTGCTGAAATACATCACTGCTGCCACAGTATCTGGGAGCTGACATACATGCATGCTGTCTCAGTATTTCGGTGCTGACCTACATCCCTGCTGTCTCTGTATCTAGATACTTGCCTTCATCACCACTGTCTCAATATCTTGGTGCCAATCTACATCACTTCTGTAACCGTATCTGTGTGCTGACCAACATGCCTGCTGTCTCAGTATCTAAGTGCTGACCCTTCCCTGCTGTCTCAGTATCTGAGTGCTGTCTTACATCAATGCTGTCTCAGTATCTGGGTGCTGAGATACATCTCTGCTGTCGCAATATCGGGCTACTCACCTACATCGCTGCAGTCTAACTATCGGAGTGCTGAATTACATCATTGCTGTCTCATTATCTGAGTGCCGACCTACATCCCTGCTGACTCAGTATCTGGGTACTCACCTTCATCCAGGCTGTCTCTATGTCTGGGGGCCGACCTACATCCCTGCTGTCTCTGAATATGGGTGCTGGCCTACATCACTGCTATCTCAGTATGTGGGTGCTGACCCGCATCCCTGCTGTCTCAGTATCTGGGTGCCGACATGCGTCACTGCTGTCTCAGTATCTGGGTGCTGACCTACATCACTGCTGTCTCAGTATCTGGGTGCTGACCTACATCACTGCTGTCTCAGTATCTAGGTGCTGACCTTCATCAGTACTGTCTCAGTATGTGGGTAGTGACCTACATTAATGCTATCTCAGTATTTGGGGGCTGACCTACTTCAGTGCTGTCTCAGTATCTGGGTGCCGACCTACATCCCTTTTGTCTCGCTATCTGGGTGCAGACCTTCATCAATGCTGTCTCAGCTTCTGGGTACTCACCTACATCCCTGATATCTCAGTATCTGGGTGCCAAAATACATCCCTGCTGTCAATGAATCTGGATGCTGACTTACATCCCTGCAGTCTCAGTATCTTGTTGCTGAACTACAGCACTGCTGTCTCAGTATCTGGGTGCTGACCAACATTCCTGCTGTCTCAGAATCTGGGTGCCGACCTACATCACTGCTGTCCCAGTATCAGGGTACTGACCTACATGCCTGCTGTCTCAGTATCTGGGTGCTGACCTACATCCCTCCTGTCTCAGTATTTGGGTGCTGTCCTACATCAGTGCTGTCTCAGTATCTGGGTGCTGACCTACATGACTGCTGTCTCAGTATCTGGGTGCCGATCTACATCATTGCAGTCTCAGTGTCTTGGTGCTTTCCTACATCACTGCTGTCTGAGTATCTGTGTTCTGACATATATCTCTGCTGTCTCTGTATCCGGATATTCACATACATCCCTGCTGTCTCAGTATCGGAGTGCTGACCAACATCAACGCTGTCTCAGTACCTGAGTGCTGATCTACATCCCTTCTATCTCAGAATCAGGGAACTCATTTACATTACTGCTGTCTCAGTGTCTGGGTGCAAACCTACAACCCTGCACTCTCGGTATCTGGGGGCTGACCTACATCACTGCTGTCTTAGTATCAGCGTGCTGACCAACAGCACAGATGTCTCCGTATCTGGGTACTGACCTTCATCCCTGTTGTCTCAGTATCTGGATGCTGACCTACATAACTGTTGTCTGAGTAAATGGGTCCTGACAGATATTTCTGCTGCCTCAAAATCTGGAATCTGTTATTCATCCCTGCTATCTCAGTATCTGGGTGCTGACGTTCATCCCTGCTGTCTCAGTATCTGGATGCTGACCTACATCACTGTTTTCTGAGTAAGTGGGACCTGACTGTTATTTCTGCTCCTCAAAATCTGGAATCTGATGTTCATCCCTGCTGTCTCAGAATCTGGGTGACAACTTACATCACTGCTGTCTCATTGCCTGGGGCTGACCTGTATAACTGCTGTCTCGTGTCTGGGTTCTCACGTACATCCCTGTTGCCTCAGTATCAGGGTGCCGACCTACATCCCTGCTGTCTCAGTATCTGGGAGCCGACCTACATCCCTGTTCTCTCGGTATCTTGTGCTAACCTACATCACTGCTGTCTCAAAATCAGGATGCTGACCTTCATAAGCACTGTCTCAGTAATTTGGTGCTGATTTAGATCAATGCTGTCTCAGTATGTGGGTGCTGACCTACATCCCTTCTGTCTCATTATCCAGGTGCCGACCTCAACCCTTCTGTGTCAGTACCTGGGTGTTAACATACATCACTGCTGTCTCAGTAAGAGGGTGCTGACTCACATTACTGCTGTCCCAGAATCTTTGTGCTGACATACATCCCTGCTGTCTCAGTACCTGTGAGCTGACCTACATCCCTGCAGTCTCAGTATCTGGGTGCTGACTTACATCACTGCTGTCTCAGTATCTGGGAGCTGTCTTACGTCAGTGCTGTCTGAGTATCTGGGTATGGACCTAAATCCCTGTGGTCTCAGTATCAGGGTGCTGACTTACTGGCCCACTCTCTGTGTCTAGGTTCTGACAATCTTCCGTGCTGTCTCAGTTTCTGGGTGCTGAACAACATCACTGCTGTCTCAGTATCTTGGTGCTGACCTATATTACTGCTGACTAAGTATCTGGGTGCTGACCCACATCCCTGCTGTCTCTGTCTCTGGGTGCCGACCTTCATCATTGCTGTCTCAGTATCTGGGTGCCGACCACATCACTGCTGTCTCAGTATATGGGTGCTGACCTACATCCCTGCTGTCTCAGTATCTGAGTGCTCACCAACATGCTTGCTGTCTCAGTATCTGAGTGCTGACAAACATCACTGCTGTTTCAGTATCTGGAAGCGGACCTACATCACTACTGTCTCAGTATTTGGGTGCTGAACTACATCCCTGCTGACTCAGTAACTGGAAGCGGACCTACATCACTGCTGTCTCAGTATCTGGGTGCAGACCTACATCACTGCTTTCTTAGTATCTGGGTGATGACCTACATCACTGCTGTCTCAGTATCTGGGTGCTGACCTACATCACTGCTCTCTCAGAATCTGGGTGCCGGCCTACATCACTGCAGTTTCAGTATCTGTGTACTCACTTACATTCCTTCTGTCTCAGTATCTGAGTGCTCACCTACATGCCTGCTGTCTCAGTATCTGGGTACTGTCCTACATCACTGCTGTCCAGGTATCTGTATGCTGACCTACATCTCTGCTGTCTCAGTATCTGGGTACTCACCTACATCCCTGCTGTCTCTTTATCTGGGTGCCGAACCACATCACTGCTGTCTCAGTATCTGGATGCTGAACTACATTACTGTTGTCTGAGTAAATGGGTCCTGACTGATATTTCTGCTTTCCCAAAATCTGGAATCTGATGTTCATCTCTGCTGTCTCAGTATCTGGGTGCTGACCCACATCCCTGCTGTCTCAGTATCTGAGGGCTGACCTGCATCACTGCTGTCTCATTATCTGGGTGCCAACCTACATCCCTGCTGTCTTAGTATCTGAGTGCTCACCTACATGCCTGCTGTCTCAATATCTGGGCACTGACAAACATCACTGCTGTTTCAGTGTATCCGGAAGATGACCTACATCACTGCTGTCTCAGTTTCTGGGTGCCGACCTACATCACTGTTGTCTTAGAATATGGGAGCTGACCTACATACCTGCTATCTCAGTATATGGGTGCCGTCCTACATCACTGCTGTCTCAGTATATGGGTGCTGACACACATCCCTGCTGTCTCAAAATATGGGTGCCGACCTACTTCTTTCCTGTCTCAGTATCTGGGTGCTGACCTACATCACTGCTGTCTCAGTATCTGGGTGCTGTCCTATGTCAGTGCTGTCTGAGTATCTAGGTATGGACCTAAATCCTGTGGTCTCAGTATCTGGATGCTGACTTACTGGCCCGCTGTCTCAGTGTCTAAGTTCTGACAATCTTCCGTGCTGTCTCAGTTTCTGGGTGCTGTCCTATATCACTGCTGTCTCAGTATCTTGGTGCTGACCTACATCACTGCTGACTCAGTATCTGGGTGCTGACCCACATCCCTGCTGTCTCAATGTCTGGATACTGTCCTACATCACTGCTGTCTCAGTATCTGTGTGCTGACACATCTCTGCTGTCTCAGTATCTGGGTGCTGACCCACATCACTGTAGTTTCAGTATCTGGGTACTCACTCATGCCAACTCACTCAGAATCTGGGTGCTGACCTACACCCTGCTATCTCAGTGTCTGGGTACTGTCCTACATCACTGCTGTCCGGTATCTGTATGCTGACCTACATCTCTGCTGTCTCAGTATCTGGGTACTCACCTACATCCCTGCTGTCTCTTTATCTGGGTGCCAACCACATCACTGCTGTCTCAGTATCTGGATGCTGACCTACATTACTGTTGTCTGAGTAAATGGGTCCTGACTGATATTTCTGCTTTCCCAAAATCTGGAATCTGATGTTCATCTCTGCTGTCTCAGTATCTGGGTGCTGACCTACATGCCAGCTGTCTGAGTATCTGTGTGCTGACTAACATCACTGCAGTTTCAGTACCTGGCAGCTGAGCTAAATCACTGCTGCCTGAGTGCCTGGGAGCTGACATCTATAACTGCTGTCTCAGTATCTGGGTGCTGACCCACATTCCTGCTGTCTCTGTATCTGGGGCTGACCTACATCACTGCTGTCTCATTATCTTGGTGCCAACCTACATCCCTGCTGTCTTAGTATCTGAGTGCTCACCTACATGCCTGCTGTCTCAGTATCTGCACGCTGACAAACATCACTGCTGTTTCAGTATCTGGAAGAGGAACTACATCACTGCTGTCTCAGTTTCTGTGCCGACCTACATCACTGTTGCCTCAGTATATGGGTGCTGACCTACATACCTGCTGTCTCAGAATCTGGGTGCTGGCCTACATCACTGCTGTCTCAATATCTGGGTGCCGACCTACACCACTGCTATCTCAGTATCTGAGTGCCGACCAACATCACTGCTGTCTCAGTATCTGGGTGCTGACCCACATCCCTGCTGTCTCAAAATCTGGGTGCTGACCTACATCACTGCTGTCCCAGTATCTGAGTGCTGACCTACATGTCTGCTGACTCAGTATCTGGGTGCTGACCAACATACCTGCTTTCTCAGTATCTAGGTGCTGTCTTACATTACTGCTGTCTCAGTATCTGGGTGCTGACCTACATCACTGTTGTCTCAGTATCTGGGTGATGACCCACATCCCTGCTATCTTAGTACCTGGGTGCCAACCTACATCAATGCTGTCTCAATATCTGGGTGCCGACATGCATCACTGCTGTCTCAGTATCTGGGTGCTGACATACTTGCCTGCTGTCTCTGTATCTGGGTGCTGACCCACATCCCTGCTGTCTCAGTATCTGGGTGCTGACCTTCATCACTGCTGTCTCAAAATGTGGGTGCCGACCTACATCACTGCTGTCGCAGTATCTGAGTGCTGACCTGCATGTCTGCTGTCTCAGTATCTGGGTGCTTACCATATCCCTGCTGTCTCAGTATCTAGGTGCTGTCCCCATTACTGCTGTCTCAGTATCTGGGTGCTGACCCACATCACTGTAGTCCCAGTATCTGAGTGCTGACCCACATCCCTGTTATCTTAGTACCTGGGTGCCAACCTACATCAATGCTGTCTTAATATCTGGGTGCCGACAAGCATCACTGCTGTCTCAGTATCTGGGTGCTGACCTACATGCCTGCTGTCTCAGTATCTGGGTGCCGACCTACATCACTGCTGTCTAAGTATCTGGGTGCTGACCCACATCCCTGCTATCTTAGTACCTGATTGAAAACTTACATCAATGCTGTCTCAATATCTGGGTGCCGACCTGCGTCACTGCTGTCTCAGTATCTGGGTGCTGACGTACATGCCTGCTGTCTCAGTTTCTGGGTGCAGACCTACATCCCTGCTGTCTCAGTGTCTGGGTGCTGTTTTACATCACTGCTGTCTCAGTATCTGTGTCCTAACTCACATCTACTGTCTCAGTATCGGGGTATTCACCTACATCCCTACTGTCTCAGTATTGGAGGGCTGACCGACATCAATGCTGTCTCAGTACCTGAGTGCTGACCTACATTCCTGATGTCTCAGTATCAGGGTACTCACATATATCCCTGCTGTCTCAGTATGTGGGTGCAAACCTAAATCCCTGCACTCTTGGTATCTAGGTGCTGACCTACATCACTGCTGTCTTAGTATCAAGGTGTTAACCTGCAGCACAGCTGTCTCAGTATCTGAGAACTGACCTTCATCCCTGCTGTCTCAGTATCTGGATGCTAACCACATCTCTGTTTTCTGAGTAAATAGGTCCTGACAGATATCCTGCTGCATCCAAATCTGAATCTGATGTTCATCCCTGCAGTCTCAGTATCTGGGTCTGACCTACATCACTGATGTCTCAGTGCCTGGGTGCTGACCTATATCACTGCAGTCTCAGTATCTGGGTGCTGACTCACACCCTGCTCTCTCAGTATCTGGGTGCTGACCCACATCGCTGCTCTCTCAGTGTCTGGGTGCCGACCTACATCCCTGCTGTCTCAGTATCTGGGTGCTGACATACATCACTGCTGCCACAGTATCTGGGTGCTGACATCATGCATGCTGTCTCAGTATTTCGGTGCTGACCTACATCCTGCTGTCTCTGTATCTAGATACTGACCTTCATCACCACTGTCTCAATATCTTGGTGCCAATCTACATCACTGCTGTAACAGTATCTGTGTGCTGACCAACATGCCTGCTGTCTCAGTATCTAGTGCTGACCCTTCCCTGCTGTGTCAGTATCTGAGTGCTGTCTTACATCAATGCTGTCTCAGTATCTGGGTGCTGAGATACATCTCTGCTGTCGCAATATCGGGCTACCACCCACATCGCCTGCAGTCTAACTATCGGAGTGCTGAATTACATCAATGCTGTCTCATTATCTGAGTGCCGACCTACATCCCTGCTGACTCAGTATCTTGGTACTCACCTTCATCCAGGCTGTCTCTATGTCTGGGGGCCGACCTACATCCCTGCTGTCTCTGAATATGGGTGCTGGCCTACATCACTGCTATCTCAGTATGTGGGTGCTGACCCGCATCCCTGCTGTCTCAGTATCTGGGTGCCGACATGCGTCACTGCTGTCTCAGTATCTGGGTGCTGACCTACATCACTGCTGTCTCAGTATCTGGGTGCTGACCCACATCCCTGTTATCTCAGTGTCTGGGTGCCGACCAACTTCAATGCTCTCTCAATATCTGGTGCCGATATCCGTCACTGCTGTCTAAGTATCAGGCTGTTGACCTGCAGCACAGCTGTCTCAGTATCTGAGTACTGACCTTCATCCCTGCTGTCTCAGTATCTGGATGCTGACCCTACATCACTGTTGTCTGAGTAAATGGGCCGGACAGATATTTCTGCTGCATCAAAATCTGGAATCTGATGTTCATCGCTGCTGTCTCAGTATCTGGGTGCTGACCTTCATCCCTGCTGTCTCAGTATCTGGATGCTGACTTACATCACTTTTGTCTGAGTAAATGGGTCCTGACAGATATCCCTGCTGCCTCAAATCCTGGAATCTGAAGTTCATCCTTGCTGTCTCAGTATCTGGGTGCTGACCCACATCCCTGCTGTCTTAGTATCTGGGTGCCAACCTCACATCACTGCTGTCTCAGTGTCTGGGTCCGATACATCCCTGCTGTCTCAGTATCTGAGTGCTGACATACATCATTGCTGTTTCAGTATCTGGGAGCTGACCTACCTAACTGCTGTCTCAGTATCTGGGGCCGATCTACATCAATACTCTCTCAGAATATGAGGCTGACCCACATCCCTGCTGTGTCAGTATCTGGATGCCGACCTACATCACTGCAGTCTCAATATCTGGGTGCCGACCTACATCACTGCTGCAACAGTATCTGGGTGCTGACACATGCATGCTGTCTCAGTATTTGGGTACTGACCTACATCCCTGCTGTCTCTGTATCTAGATGCTGTCCTACATCCCTGCTGCCTTAGTATCTGGGTTCTGACCTTCATCAGTACTGTCTCAGTATGTGGGTAGTGACCTACATTAATGCTATCTCAGTATTTGGGGGCTGACCCTCTTCAGTGCTGTCTCAGTATCTGGGTGCCGACCTACATCCCTGTTGTCTCGCTATCTGGGTGCAGACCTTCATCAATGCTGTCTCAGCTTCTGGGTACTCACCTACATCCCTGATATCTCAGTATCTGGGTGCCAAAATACATCCCTGCTGTCAATGAATCTGGATGCTGACTTACATCCCTGCAGTCTCAGTATCTGGTTGCTGAACTACAGCACTGCTTTCTCAGTATCTGGTGCTGACCAACATTCCTGCTGTCTCAGAATCTGGGTGCCGACCTACATCACTGCTGTCCCAGTATCAGGTACTGACCACATGCCTGCTGTCTCAGTATCTGGGTGCTGACCAACATCTCTCCTGTCTCAGTATTTGGGTGCTGTCCTCACATCAGTGCTGTCTCAGTATCTGGGTGCTGACCTACATGACTGCTGTCTCAGTATCTGGGTGCCGATCTACATCATTGCAGTCTCAGTGTCTTGGTGCTTTCCTACATCACTGCTGTCTGAGTATCTGTGTTCTGACATATATCTCTGCTGTCTCTGTATCGGAGTGCTGACCAACATCAACGCTGTCTCAGTACCTGAGTGCTGATCTACATCCCTTCTATCTCAGAATCAGGGAACTCATTTACATTACTGCTGTCTCAGTGTCTGGGCAAACCTACAACCCTGCACTCTCGGGTATCTGGGGGCTGACCCACATCACTGCTGTCTTAGTATCAGCGTGTTGACCAACAGCACAGATGTCTCCGTATCTGTGTACTGACCTTCATCCCTGTTGTCGCAGTATCTGGATGCTGACCTACATAACTGTTGTCTGAGTAAATGGGTCCTGATAGATATTTCTGCTGCCTCAAAATCTGAATCTGTTATTCATCCCTGCTGTCTGAGCATCTGGGTGCTGACGTTCATCCCTGCTGTCTCAGTATCTGGATGCTGACCTACATCACTGTTTTCTGAGTAAGTGGGACCTGACTGTTATTTCTGCCTCAAAATCTGGAATCTGATGTTCATCCCTGCTGTCTCAGAATCTGGGTGACGTACTTCATCACTGCTGTCTCATTGCCTGGGGCTGACCTGTATAACTGCTGTCTCGTGTCTGGGTTCTCACGTACATCCCTGTTGTCTCAGTATCAGGTGCCGACCTACATCCCTGCTGTCTCAGTATCTGGGAGCCGACCCACATCCTGTTCTCTCGGTATCTTGTGCTAACTCTACATCACTGCTGTCTCAAAATCAGGATGCTGACCTTCATAAGCACTGTCTCAGTAATTTGGTGCTGATTTAGATCAATGCTGTCTCAGTATGTGGGTGCTGACCTACATCCCTTCTGTCTCATTATCCAGGTGCCGACCTCAACCCTTCTGTGTCAGTACCTGGGTGTTAACATACATCACTGCTGTCTCAGTAAGAGGGTGCTGACCTACATTACTGCTGTCCCAGAATCTTTGTGCTGACATACATCCCTGCTGTCTCAGTACCTGTGAGCTGACCTACATCCCTGCAGTCTCAGTATCTGGGTGCTGACTTACATCACTGCTGTCTCAGTATCTGGGAGCTGTCTTATGTCAGTGCTGTCTGAGTATCTGGGTATGGACCTAAATCCCTGTGGTCTCAGTATCAGGGTGCTGACTTACTGGCCCACTCTCTGTGTCTAGGTTCTGACAATCTTCCGTGCTGTCTCAGTTTCTGGGTGCTGAACAACATCACTGCTGTCTCAGTATCTTGGTGCTGACCTATATCACTGCTGACTAAGTATCTGGGTGCTGACCCACATCCCTGCTGTCTCTGTCTCTGGGTGCTGACCTTCATCATTGCTGTCTCAGTATCTGGGTGCCGACCATCACTGCTGTCTCAGGATATGGGTGCTGACCCACATCCCTGCTGTCTCAGTATCTGGAGTGCTCACCAACATGCTTGCTGTCTCAGTATCTGAGTGCTGACAAACATCACTGCTGTTTCAGTATCTGGAAGCGGACCTACATCACTACTGTCTCAGTATTTGGGTGCTGAACTACATCCCTGCTGACTCAGTAACTGGAAGCGGACCTACATCACTGCTGTCTCAGTATCTGGGTGCAGACCTACATCACTGCTTTCTTAGTATCTGGTGATGACCTACATCACTGCTGTCTCAGTATCAGGGTGCTGACCCACATCACTGCTCTCTCAGAATCTGGGTGCCGCCTACATCACTGCAGTTTCAGTATCTGTGTACTCACTTACATTCCTTCTGTCTCAGTATCTGAGTGCTCACCTACATACCTGCTGTCTCAGTATCTGGGTACTGTCCTACATCACTGCTGTCCAGGTATCTGTATGCTGACCTACATCTCTGCTGTCTCAGTATCTGGGTACTCACCTACATCCCTGCTGTCTCTTTATCTGGGTGCCGAACCACATCACTGCTGTCTCAGTATCTGGATGCTGAACTACATTACTGTTGTCTGAGTAAATGGGTCCTGACTGATATTTCTGCTTTCCCAAAATCTGGAATCTGATGTTCATCTCTGCTGTCTCAGTATCTGGGTGCTGACCCACATCCCTGCTGTCTCAGTATCTGAGGGCTGACCTGCATCACTGCTGTCTCATTATCTGGGTGCCAACCTACATCCCTGCTGTCTTAGTATCTGAGTGCTCACCTACATGCCTGCTGTCTCAATATCTGGGCACTGACAAACATCACTGCTGTTTCAGTATCCGGAAGATGACCTACATCACTGCTGTCTCAGTTTCTGGGTGCCGACCTACATCACTGTTGTCTTAGAATATGGGTGCTGACCTACATACCTGCTATCTCAGAATCTGGGTGCTGGCCTACATCACTGCTGTCTCAATAGCTGGGTGCCGACCTACATCACTGCTGTCTCAGTATCTGAATGCTGACCTACATGTCTGCTGACTCAGTATCTGGGTGCTGACCAACATCCCTGCTTTCTCAGTATCTAGGTGCTGTCTTACATTACTGCTGTCTTACATTACTGCTGTCTCAGTATCTGGGTGCTGACCTACATCACTGTAGTCTCAGTAGCTGGGTGCTGATCCACATCCCTGCTATCTTAGTGCCTGGGTGGCAACCTACATCAATGCTGTCTCAATATCTGGGTGCCGACATGCGTCATTACTGTCTCAGTATCTGGGTGCTGACCTACATGCCTGCAGTCTCAGTATCTGGGTGCCGACCTACATCACTGCTGTCTCATTATCTTGGTGCTGACCCACATCCCTGCTGTCTCAGTATCTGGGTGCTGACCCACATCCCTCGTCTCAGTATCTGTGTGCCGACTTACATCACTGCTGTCTCAAAATTTGGGTGCCGACTCTACATCACTGCTGTCCCAGTATCTGAGTGCTGATCTACATGTCTGCTGTCTCAGTATCTGGGTGCTTACCTACATCCCTGCTGTCTCAGTATCATGGTGCTGTCCTACATTACTGCTGTCTCAGTATCTGGGTGCTGACCATCACTGCTGTCTAAGTATTTGGGTCTTGACCCATATCCCTGCTATCTCAGTTCCTGGGTGCCGACCTACATCAATGCTGACTCAATATCTGGGTGCCGACATGCGTCACTGCTGTCTCAGTTTCTGGTGCTGACGACATGCCTGCTGTCTCAGTTTCTGGGTGCTGACCTACATCCCTGCTGTCTCAGAGTCTGGGTGCTGTTTTACATCACTGCTGTCTCTGTATCTGTGTGCTAATTCACATCTACTGTCTCAGTATCGGGTATTCACCTACTTCCCTACTGTCTCAGTATTGGAGTGCTGACTGACATCAATGCTGTCTCAGTACCTGAGTGCTGACCTACATTCCTGATGTCTCAGTATCAGGGTACTCACATACATCCCTGCTGTCTCAGTATGTGAGTGCAAAGCTAAATCCCTGCACTCTTGGTATCTAGCAGCTGACCAACCTCACTGCTGTCTTAGTATCAAGGTGTTGACCTGCAGCACAGCTGTCTCAGTATCTGAGAACTGACCTTCATCCCTGCTGTCTCAGTATCTGGATGCTGACCTACATCTCTGTTTTCTGAGTAAATGGGTCCTGACAGATATCCCTGCTGCATCCAAATCTGGAATCTGATGTTCATCCCTGCAGTCTCAGTATCTGGGTGCTGACCTACATCACTGATGTCTCAGTGCCTGGGTGCTGACCTATATCACTGCAGTCTCAGTATCTGGGTGCTGACCCACATCCCTGCTGTATCAGTATCTGGGTGCCGACCTACATAACTGCTCTCTCAGTGTCTGGGTGCCGACCTACATCCCTGCTGTCTCAGTATCTGGGTGCTGAAATACTTCATTGCTGTTTCAGTATCGATGAGCAGACCTACATAACTGATGTCTCTCTTGGTAACTGGGAATGACCTACATTTCTGCTCTCTCAAAAATATAAGTTGCTGACCCTACATCCCTCTGGGGTGTCAGTATCTGGGTGCCGACCTACATCACTGCTGTCTCAATATCTTGGTGCCGACCTACATCACTGCTGCCACAGTATCTGGGTGCTTACACTGCATGCTGTCTCAGTATTGGAGCTGACCCACATCCCTGCTGTCTCTGTATCTAGATGCTGACCTTCATCACCACTGTCTCAATATCTCGGTGCCGATCTACATCACTGCTGTAACTGTATCTGGGTGCTGACCTAGATCCCTGCTGTCTCAGTATCTGGGAGCTGAGATACATCTCTGCTGTCGCAATATCGGGGTACTCACCTACATCGCTGCAGTCTAAGTATCAGAGTGCTGAACTGCATCAATGCTGTCTCATTATCTGAGTGCTGACCTACATCCCTGATGACTCAGTATCTGGGTACTCACCTACATCCAGGATGTCTCTATGTCTGGGGGCCGACCTACATCCCTGCTGTCTCTGAATATGGGTGCTGACCTACATCACTGCTGTCTCAGTATGTGGGTGCTGACCCACATCCCTGCTGTCTCAGTATCTGGGTGCCGACATGCGACACTGCTGTCTCAGTATCTGGGTGCTGACCTACATCACTGCTGTCTCAGTATCTGGGTGCTGACCCACATCCCTGTTATCTCAGTATCTGGGTGCCGACCAACTTCAATGCTCTCTCAATATCTGGGTGCCAACATGCGTCACTGCTGTCTCAGTATCAGCGTGTTGACCTGCAGCACAGCTGTCTCAGTATCTGAGTACTGACCTCATCCCTGCTGTCTCAGTATCTGGATGCTGACCTACATCACTGTTGTCTGAGTAAATGGGCCCGGACAGATATTTCTGCTGCATCAAAATCTGGAATCTGATGTTCATTGCTGCTGTCTCAGTATCTGGGTGCTGACCTTCATCCCTGCTGTCTCAGTATCTGGATGCTGACATACATCACTTTGTCTGAGTAAATGGGTCCTGACAGATATCCCTTCTGCCTCAAAATCTGAATCTGAAGTTCAGCCTCTGCTGAGTATCTGGGTGCTGACCCACATCCCTGCTGTCTTAGTATCTGGGTGATGACCTACATCACTGCTGTCTCTGTATCTGGGTGCTGACCTACATCACTGCTCTCAGAATCTGGGTGCTGGCCTACATCACTGCTGTCTCAGTATATGGGTGCTGACATACATCCCTGCTGTCTCAGTATCTGAGTGCTCTCCCACATGCCTGTTGTCTCAGTATCTGAGTGCTGACAAACATCACTGCAGTTTCAGAATCTGGAAGCTGACCTCACATCACTGCAGTCTCTGTATCTGGGTGCTGACCTCACATCACTGCAGTCTCAGTATATGAGTGCCGTCCTACATCACTGCTGTCTCAGTATATGGGTGCTGACACACATCCCTGCTGTCTCAAAATATGGGTGCCGACCTACTTCATTGCTGTCTCAGTATCTGGGTGCTGACCCACATCCCTGCTGTCTCAGTATCTGGGTGCCGACCTACATCAGTGCTGTCTGAGTATCTGGATGACCTACATCACAGCAGTCTCAGTGTCTTGATGCTGTCCAACATCACTGCTGTCTGAGTATCTGTGTTCTGACATACATCTCTGTTGTCTCTGTATCCAGATATTCACATACATCCCTACTGTCTCAGTATTGGAGTGCTGACCGACATCAACGCTGTCTCAGTACCTGAGTGCTGACCTACATCCCTTCTATCTTAGTATCAGGGAACTCATTTACATCCCTGCTGTCTCAATATCTGGGTGCAAACCTACAACCCTGCACTCTCGGTATCTGGGGGCTGACCTACATCACTGCTGTCTTAGTATCAGCGTGCTGACCAACAGCACAGATGTCTCCGTATCTGGGTACTGACCTTCATCCCTGTTGTCTCAGTATCTGGATGCTGACCTACATAACTGTTGTCTGAGTAAATGGGTCCTGACAGATATTTCTGCTGCCTCAAAATCTGGGAATCTGTTATTCATCCCTGCTATCTCAGTATCTGGGTGCTGACGTTCATCCCTGCTGTCTCAGTATCTGGATGCTGACCTACATCACTGTTTTCTGAGTTAGTGGGACCTGACTGTTATTTCTGCTCCTCAAAATCTGGAATCTGATGTTCATCCCTGCTGTCTCAGAATCTGGGTGACAACTTACATCACTGCTGTCTCATTGCCTGGGGCTGACCTATATAACTGCTGTCTCGTGTCTGGGTTCTCACGTACATCCCTGTTGTCTCAGTATCTGGGTGCCGACCTACATCCCTGCTGTCTCAGTATCTGGGTGCTGACCTACATCCCTGCTGTCTCAGTATCTGGGAGCCGACCTACATCCCTGTTGTCTCGCTATCTGGTGCTGACGTACGTCACTGCTGTCTCAATATCAGGATGCTGACCTTCATAAGCACTGTCTCAGTACTTGGGTGCTGACTTAGATCAATGCTGTCTCAGTATGTGGGTGCTGACCTACATCCTTCTGTCTCATTGTCCAGGTGCCGACCTCTACCCTGCTGTGTCAGTACCTGGGTGCTAACTTACATCACTGCTGTCTCAGTATGAGGGTGTTGACCTACATTACTGCTGTCCCAGAATCTGGGTGCTGACATACATCACTGCTGTCCCAGTATCTGGATGCTGAATTACATCGCTGCTGTCTCAGTATCTGGGTGCTGACCTACATCACTGCTGTCTCAGTATCTGGGTGCCGGCCTACATCACTGCTGTCTCAGTATATGGATGCTGACCTACATCCCTGCTGTCTCAGTATCTGAGTGCTGACAAACATCACTGCAGTTTCAGAATCTGGAAGCGGACCTACATCACTGCAGTCTCTGCATCGGGTGCTGACCCACATCACTGCAGTCTCAGTATATGGGTGCCTACCCACATCACTGCTGTCTCAGTATATGGGTGCTGACACACATCCCTGCTGTCTCAAAATATGGGTGCCGACCTACTTCTTTCCTGTCTCAGTATCTGGGTGCTGACCTACATCACTGCTGTCTCAGTATCTGGGTGCTGTCCCTGTCAGTGCTGTCTGAGTTTCTGGGTATGGACCTAAATCCCTGTGGTCTCAGTATCTGGATGCTGACTTACTGGCCCGCTGTCTCAGTGTCTAAGTTCTGACAATCTTCCGTGCTGTCTCAGTTTCTGGGTGCTGACCTAAATCACTGCTGTCTCAGTATCTTGGTGCTGACCTACATCACTGCTGACTCAGTATCTGGGTGCTGACCCACATCCCTGCTGTCTCAATGTCTGGGTACTGTTCTACATCACTGCTGTCTCAGTATCTGTGTGCTGACATACATCTCTGCTGTCTCAGTATCTGGGTGCTGACCTACATCACTGCAGTTTCAGTATCTGGGTACTCACTTACATGCCAACTCACTCAGATTCTGGGTGCTGACCTAAACCCCTGCTATCTCAGTGTCTGGGTACTGTCCTACATCACTGCTGTCCGGTATCTGTATGCTGACCTACATCTCTGCTGTCTCAGTATCTGGGTACTCACCTACATCCCTGCTGTCTCTTTATCTGGTGCCGAACCACATCACTGCTGTCTCAGTATCTGGATGCTGACCTACATTACTGTTGTCTGAGTAAATGGGTCCTGACTGATATTTCTGCTTTCCCAAAATCTGGAATCTGATGTTCATCTCTGCTGTCTCAGTATCTGGTGCTGACCACATGCCAGCTGTCTGAGTATCTGTGTGCTGACTAACATCACTGCAGTTTCAGTACCTGGCAACTGAGCTAAATCACTGCTGCCTGAGTGCCTGGGAGCTGACATCTATAACTGCTGTCTCAGTATCTGGGTGCTGACCCACATTCCTGCTGTCTCTGTATCTGGGGCTGACCTACATCACTGCTGTCTCATTATCTGGGTGCCAACCTACATCCCTGCTGTCTTAGTATCTGAGTGCTCACCTACATGCCTGCTGTCTCAGTATCTGGGCGCTGACAAACATCACTGCTGTTTCAGTATCTGGAAGAGGACCTACATCACTGCTGTCTCAGTTTCTGGGTGCCGACCTACATCACTGTTGCCTCAGTATATGGGTGCTGACCTACATACCTGCTGTCTCAGAATCTGGGTGCTGGCCTACATCACCTGCTGTCTCAATATCTGGGTGCCGACCTACACCACTGCTATCTCAGTATCTGAGTGCTGACCAACATCACTGCTGTCTCAGTATCTGGGTGCTGGACCCACATCCCTGCTGTCTCAAAAATCTGGGTGCTGACCTACATCACTGCTGTCCCAGTATCTGAGTGCTGACCTACATGTCTGCTGACTCAGTATCTGGGTGCTGACCAACATCCCTGCTTTCTCAGTATCTAGGTGCTGACTTACATTACTGCTGTCTCAGTATCTGGGTGCTGACCTACATCACTGTTGTCTCAGTATGTGGGTGATGACCCACATCCCTGCTATCTTAGTGCCTGGGTGCCAACCTACATCAATGCTGTCTCAATATCTGGGTGCCGACATGCATCACTGCTGTCTCAGTATCTGGGTGCTGACATACTTGCCTGCTGTCTCAGTATCTGGGTGCCGACCTACATCACTGCTGTCTCAGTATCTGGGTGCAGACCCACATCCCTGCTGTCTCAGTATCTGGGTGCTGACCTACATCACTGCTGTCTCAAAATGTGGGTGCCGACCTACATCACTGCTGTCGCAGTATCTGAGTGCTGACCTACATGTCTGCTGTCTCAGTATCTGGGTGCTTACCTATATCCCTGCTGTCTCAGTATCTAGGTGCTGTCCTACATTACTGCTGTCTCAGTATCTGGGTGCTGACCTACATCACTGTAGTCCCAGTATCTGAGTGCTGACCCACATCCCTGTTATCTTAGTACCTGGGTGCCAACCTACATCAATGCTGTCTTAATATCTGGGTGCCGACAAGCATCACTGCTGTCTCAGGATCTGGGTGCTGACCTACATGCCTGCTATCTCAGTATCTGGGTGCCGACCTACATCACTGCTGTCTAAGTATCTGGGTGCTGACCCACATCCCTGCTATCTTAGTACCTGATTGCCAACTTACATCAATGCTGTCTCAATATCTGGGTGCCGACCTCGCGCCACTGCTGTCTCATTATCTGGTGCTAACGTTAATGCCTGCTGTCTCAGTTTCTGGGTGCAGACCTACATCCCTGCTGTCTCAGTGTCTGGGTGCTGTTTTACATCACTGCTGTCTCAGTATCTGTGTGCTAACTCACATCTACTGTCTCAGTATCGGGTATTCACCCACATCCCTACTGTCTCAGTATTGGAGTGCTGACCGACATCAATGCTGTCTCAGTTCCTGAGTGCTGACCTACATTCCTGATGTCTCAGTATCAGGGTACTCACATACATCCCTGCTGTCTCAGTATGTGGGTGCAAACCTAAATCCCTGCACTCTTGGTATCTAGGTGCTGACCTACATCACTGCTGTCTTAGTATCAAGGTGTTAACCTGCAGCACAGCTGTCTCAGTATCTGAGAACTGACCTTCATCCCTGCTGTCTCAGTATCTGGATGCTGACCTACATCTCTGTTTTCTGAGTAAATGGGTCCTGACAGATATCCCTGCTGCATCCAAATCTGGAATCTGATGTTCATCCCTGCAGTCTCAGTATCTGGGTGCTGACCTACATCACTGATGTCTCAGTGCCTGGGGCTGACCTATATCACTGCAGTCTCAGTATCTGGGTGCTGACTCACATCCCTGCTCTCAGTATCTGGGTGCTGACCTACATCGCTGCTTCTCAGTGTCTGGGTGCCACCTACATCCCTGCTGCTCAGTATCTGGGTGCTGAAATACATCACTGCTGCCACAGTATCTGGGAGCTGACATACATGCATGCTGTCTCAGTATTTCGGTGCTGACCTACATCCCTGCTGTCTCTGTATCTAGATACTTGCCTTCATCACCACTGTCTCAATATCTTGGTGCCATCTACATCACTTCTGTAACTGTATCTGTGTGCTGACCAACATGCCTGCTGTCTCAGTATCTAAGTGCTGACCTTCCCTGCTGTCTCAGTATCTGAGTGCTGTCTTACATCAATGCTGTCTCAGTATCTGGGTGCTGAGATACATCTCTGCTGTCGCAATATCGGCCACCCACATCGCTGCAGTCTAACTATCGGAGTGCTGAATTACATCATTGCTGTCTCATTATCTGAGTGCCGACCTACATCCCTGCTGACTCAGTATCTGGTACTCACCTTCATCCAGGCTGTCTCTATGTCTGGGGCCGACCTCACATCCCTGCTGTCTCTGAATATGGGTGCTGGCCTACATCACTGCTATCTCAGTATGTGGGTGCTGACCCGCATCCCTGCTGTCTCAGTATCTGGGTGCCACATGCGCCACTGCTGTCTCAGTATCTGGGTGCTGACCTACATCACTGCTGTCTCAGTATCTGGGTGCTGACCTACATCACTGCTGTCTCAGTATCTAGGTGCTGACCTTCATCAGTACTGTCTCAGTATGTGGGTAGTGACCTACATTAATGCTATCTCAGTATTTGGGGCTGACCTACTTCAGTGCTGTCTCAGTATCTGGGCGCTTACCCACATCCCTTTGTCTCGCTATCTGGGTGCAGAC
The DNA here is from genome assembly GCA_016271365.2 of Neoceratodus forsteri. Lineage (NCBI taxonomy): Eukaryota > Metazoa > Chordata > Ceratodontiformes > Ceratodontidae > Neoceratodus > Neoceratodus forsteri. The sequence continues at coordinate 10,096,295 of CM028129.1, forward strand.
CTTCATCAATGCTGTCTCAGCTTCTGGGTACTCACCTACATCCCTGATATCTCAGTATCTGGGTGCCAAAATACATCCCTGCTGTCAATGAATCTGGATGCTGACTTACATCCCTGCAGTCTCAGTATCTGGTTGCTGAACTACAGCACTGCTGTCTCAGTATCTGGGTGCTGACCAACATTCCTGCTGTCTCAGAATCTGGGTGCCGACCTACATCACTGCTGTCCCAGTATCAGGGTACTGACCTACATGCCTGCTGTCTCAGTATCTGGGTGCTGACCTACATCCCTCCTGTCTCAGTATTTGGGTGCTGTCCTACATCAGTGCTGTCTCAGTATCTGGGTGCTGACCTACATGACTGCTGTCTCAGTATCTGGGTGCCGATCTACATCATTGCAGTCTCAGTGTCTTGGTACTTTCCTACATCACTGCTGTCTGAGTATCTGTGTTCTGACATATATCTCTGCTGTCTCTGTATCCGGATATTCACATACATCCCTGCTGTCTCAGTATCGGAGTGCTGACCAACATCAACGCTGTCTCAGTACCTGAGTGCTGATCTACATCCCTTCTATCTCAGAATCAGGGAACTCATTTACATTACTGCTGTCTCAGTGTCTGGGTGCAAACCTACAACCCTGCACTCTCGGTATCTGGGGGCTGACCTACATCACTGCTGTCTTAGTATCAGCGTGCTGACCAACAGCACAGATGTCTCCGTATCTGTGTACTGACCTTCATCCCTGTTGTCTCAGTATCTGGATGCTGACCTACATAACTGTTGTCTGAGTAAATGGGTCCTGACAGATATTTCTGCTGCCTCAAAATCTGGAATCTGTTATTCATCCCTGCTGTCTGAGTATCTGGGTGCTGACGTTCATCCCTGCTGTCTCAGTATCTGGATGCTGACCTACATCACTGTTTTCTGAGTAAGTGGGACCTGACTGTTATTTCTGCTCCTCAAAATCTGGAATCTGATGTTCATCCCTGCTGTCTCAGAATCTGGGTGACGACTTACATCACTGCTGTCTCATTGCCTGGGGCTGACCTGTATAACTGCTGTCTCGTGTCTGGGTTCTCACGTACATCCCTGTTGCCTCAGTATCAGGGTGCCGACCTACATCCCTGCTGTCTCAGTATCTGGGAGCCGACCTACATCCCTGTTCTCTCGGTATCTTGTGCTAACCTACATCACTGCTGTCTCAAAATCAGGATGCTGACCTTCATAAGCACTGTCTCAGTAATTTGGTGCTGATTTAGATCAATGCTGTCTCAGTATGTGGGTGCTGACCTACATCCCTTCTGTCTCATTATCCAGGTGCCGACCTCAACCCTTCTGTGTCAGTACCTGGGTGTTAACATACATCACTGCTGTCTCAGTAAGAGGGTGCTGACCTACATTACTGCTGTCCCAGAATCTTTGTGCTGACATACATCCCTGCTGTCTCAGTACCTGTGAGCTGACCTACATCCCTGCAGTCTCAGTATCTGGGTGCTGACTTACATCACTGCTGTCTCAGTATCTGGGAGCTGTCTTACGTCAGTGCTGTCTGAGTATCTGGGTATGGACCTAAATCCCTGTGGTCTCAGTATCAGGGTGCTGACTTACTGGCCCACTCTCTGTGTCTAGGTTCTGACAATCTTCCGTGCTGTCTCAGTTTCTGGGTGCTGAACAACATCACTGCTGTCTCAGTATCTTGGTGCTGACCTATATTACTGCTGACTAAGTATCTGGGTGCTGACCCACATCCCTGCTGTCTCTGTCTCTGGGTGCCGACCTTCATCATTGCTGTCTCAGTATCTGGGTGCCGACCTACATCACTGCTGTCTCAGTATATGGGTGCTGACCTACATCCCTGCTGTCTCAGTATCTGAGTGCTCACCAACATGCTTGCTGTCTCAGTATCTGAGTGCTGACAAACATCACTGCTGTTTCAGTATCTGGAAGCGGACCTACATCACTACTGTCTCAGTATTTGGGTGCTGAACTACATCCCTGCTGACTCAGTAACTGGAGCGGACCTACATCACTGCTGTCTCAGTATCTGGGTGCTGACCTACATCACTGCTTTCTTAGTATCTGGTGATGACCTACATCACTGCTGTCTCAGTATCTGGGTGCTGACCTACATCACTGCTCTCTCAGAATCTGGGTGCCGGCCTACATCACTGCAGTTTCAGTATCTGTGTACTCACTTACATTCCTTCTGTCTCAGTATCTGAGTGCTCACCTACATGCCTGCTGTCTCAGTATCTGGGTACTGTCCTACATCACTGCTGTCCAGGTATCTGTATGCTGACCTACATCTCTGCTGTCTCAGTATCTGGGTACTCACCTACATCCCTGCTGTCTCTTTATCTGGGTGCCGAACCACATCACTGCTGTCTCAGTATCTGGATGCTGAACTACATTACTGTTGTCTGAGTAAATGGGTCCTGACTGATATTTCTGCTTTCCCAAAATCTGGAATCTGATGTTCATCTCTGCTGTCTCAGTATCTGGGTGCTGACCCACATCCCTGCTGTCTCAGTATCTGAGGGCTGACCTGCATCACTGCTGTCTCATTATCTGGGTGCCAACTCACATCCCTGCTGTCTTAGTATCTGAGTGCTCACCTCACATGCCTGCTGTCTCAATATCTGGGCACTGACAAACATCACTGCTGTTTCAGTATCCGGAAGATGACCTACATCACTGCTGTCTCAGTTTCTGGGTGCCACCCATCACTGTTGTCTTAGAATATGGGAGCTGACCTACATACCTGCCTATCTCAGAATCTGGGTGCTGGCCTACATCACTGCTGTCTCAATAGCTGGGTGCCGACCTACATCACTGCTGTCTCAGTATCTGAATGCTGACCTACATGTCTGCTGACTCAGTATCTGGGTGCTGACCAACATCCCTGCTTTCTCAGTATCTAGGTGCTGTCTTACATTACTGCTGTCTTACATTACTGCTGTCTCAGTATCTGGGTGCTGACCTACATCACTGTAGTCTCAGTAGCTGGGTGCTGATCCACATCCTGCTATCTTAGTGCCTGGGTGGCAACTCACATCAATGCTGTCTCAATATCTGGGTGCCGACATGCGTCATTACTGTCTCAGTATCTGGGTGCTGACCTACATGCCTGCAGTCTCAGTATCTGGGTGCCGACCTACATCACTGCTGTCTCAGTATCTGGGTGCTGACCCACATCCCTGATGTCTCAGTATCTGGGTGCTGACTCACATCCCTGCTGTCTCAGTATCTGTGTGCCGACTTACATCACTGCTGTCTCAAAATTTGGGTGCCGACCTACATCACTGCTGTCCCAGTATCTGAGTGCTGATCTACATGTCTGCTGTCTCAGTATCTGGGTGCTTACCTACATCCCTGCTGTCTCAGTATCATGGTGCTGTCCTACATTACTGCTGTCTCAGTATCTGGGTGCTGACCTACATCACTGCTGTCTAAGTATTTGGGTGCTGACCCACATCCCTGCTATCTCAGTTCCTGGGTGCCGACCTACATCAATGCTGACTCAATATCTGGGTGCCGACATGCGTCACTGCTGTCTCAGTTTCTGGGTGCTGACGACATGCCTGCTGTCTCAGTTTCTGGGTGCTGACCTACATCCCTGCTGTCTCAGAGTCTGGGTGCTGTTTTACATCACTGCTGTCTCTGTATCTGTGTGCTAATTCACATCTACTGTCTCAGTATCGGGGTATTCACCTACTTCCCTACTGTCTCAGTATTGGAGTGCTGACTGACATCAATGCTGTCTCAGTACCTGAGTGCTGACCTTCATTCCTGATGTCTCAGTATCAGGGTACTCACATACATCCCTGCTGTCTCAGTATGTGAGTGCAAACCTAAATCCCTGCACTCTTGGTATCTAGCAGCTGACCAACCTCACTGCTGTCTTAGTATCAAGGTGTTGACCTGCAGCACAGCTGTCTCAGTATCTGAGAACTGACCTTCATCCCTGCTGTCTCAGTATCTGGATGCTGACCTACATCTCTGTTTTCTTTGTAAATGGGTCCTGACAGATATCCCTGCTGCATCCAAATCTGGAATCTTATGTTCATCCCTGCAGTCTCAGTATCTGGGTGCTGACCTACATCACTGATGTCTCAGTGCCTGGGTGCTGACCTATATCACTGCAGTCTCAGTATCTGGGTGCTGACCCACATCCCTGCTGTATCAGTATCTGGGTGCCGACCTACATCACTGCTCTCTCAGTGTCTGGGTGCTGACCTACATCCCTGCTGTCTCAGTATCTGGGTGCTGAAATACTTCATTGCTGTTTCAGTATCGATGAGCAGACCTACATAACTGATGTCTCTCTGGTAACTGGGAATGACCTACATTACTGCTCTCTCAAAATATAAGTGCTGACCCTACATCCCTGCGGTGTCAGTATCTGGGTGCCGACCTACATCACTGCTGTCTCAATATCTTGGTGCCGACCTACATCACTGCTGCCACAGTATCTGGGTGCTTACATACATGCATGCTGTCTCAGTATTTCGAGCTGACCTACATCCCTGCTGTCTCTGTATCTAGATGCTGACCTTCATCACCACTGTCTCAATATCTGGTGCCGATCTACATCACTGCTGTAACAGTATCTGGGTGCTGACCTAGATCCCTGCTGTCTCAGTATCTGGGTGCTGAGATACATCTCTGCTGTCGCAATATCGGGGTACTCACCTACATCGCTGCAGTCTAAGTATCAGAGTGCTGAACTGCATCAATGCTGTCTCATTATCTGAGTGCTGACCTACATCCCTGCTTACTCAGTATCTGGGTACTCACCTACATCCAGGCTGTCTCTATGTCTGGGGCGACCTACATCCCTGCTGTCTCTGAATATGGGTGCTGACCTACATCACTGCTGTCTCAGTATGTGGGTGCTGACCCACATCCCTGCTGTCTCAGTATCTGGGTGCCGACATGCGTCACTGCTGTCTCAGTATCTGGGTGCTGACCTACATCACTGCTGTCTCAGTATCTGGGTGCTGACCCACATCCCTGTTATCTCATTATCAGGGTGCCAACCAACTTCAATGCTGTCTCAATATCTGGGTGCCGACATACATCACTGCTGTCTCAGTATCAGCGTGTTGACCTGCAGCACAGCTGTCTCAGTATCTGAGTACTGACCTTCATCCCTGCTGTCTCAGTATCTGGATGCTGACCTACATCACTGTTGTCTGAGTAAATGGGCCCGGACAGATATTTCTGCTGCATCAAAATCTGGAATCTGATGTTCATTGCTGCTGTCTCAGTATCTGGGTGCTGACCTTCATCCCTGCTGTCTCAGTATCTGGATGCTGACCTACATCACTTTTGTCTGAGTAAATGGGTCCTGACAGATATCCCTGCTGCCTCAAAATCTGGAATCTGAAGTTCATCCCTGCTGTCTCAGTATCTGGGTGCTGACCCACATCCCTGCTGTCTTAGTATCTGGGTGACTACCTACATCACTGCTGTCTCAGTATCTGGGTGCTGACCTACATCACTGCTCTCTCAGAATCTGGGTGCTGGCCTACATCACTGCTGTCTCAGTATATGGGTGCTGACATACATCCCTGCTGTCTCAGTATCTGAGTGCTCTCCTACATGCCTGCTGTCTCAGTATCTGAGTGCTGACAAACATCACTGCAGTTTCAGAATCTGGAGCGGACCTACATCACTGCTGTCTCTGTATCTGGGTGCTGACCTACATCACTGCAGTCTCAGTATATGGGTGCCGTCCTACATCACTGCTGTCTCAGTATATGGGTGCTGACACACATCCCTGCTGTCTCAAAATATGGGTGCCGACCTACTTCATTGCTGTCTCAGTATCTGGGTGCTGACCTACATCACTGCTGTCTCAGTATCTGGGTGCTGTCCTACGTCACTGCTGTCTGAGTATCTGGGTATGGACCTAAATCCCTGTGGTCTCAGTATCAGGGTTCTGACTTACTGGCCCACTCTCTCAGTGTCTAGGTTCTGACAATCTTCCGTGCTGTCTCACTTTCTGAATGCTACCAACATCACTGCTGTCTCAGTATCTTGATGCTGACCTACATCACTGCTGACTCAGTATCTGGGTGCTGACCCACATCCCTGCTGTCTCTGTGTCTGGGTGCCGACCTTCATCATTGCTGTCTCAGTATCTGGGTGCCGACCTATATCACTGCTGTCTCAGAATCTATGTGCTGACCTACATGGCTGCTGTCTCAGTATCTGGGAGCTGACCTACATCCCTGCTTTCTCAATGTCTGGTACTGTCCTACATCACTGCTGTCTCAGTATCTGTGTGCTGACATACATCTCTGCTGTATCAGTATCTGGATGCTGACCTACATCTCTGCAGTTTCAGTATGTGTGTACTCACTTGCATTCCTTCTGTCTCAGAATCTGGGTGCTGACCTATACCCCTGCTATCTCATTGTCTGGGTACTGTCCTACATCACTGCTGTCCGGGTATCTGTATGCTGACCTACATCTCTGCTGTCTCAGTATCTGGGTACTCACCTACATCCCTGCTGTCTCTTTATCTGGGTGCCGACCACATCACTGCTGTCTCAGTATCTAGATGCTGACCCTACATTACTGTTGTCTGAGTAAATGGGTCCTGACTGATATTTCTGCTGTCCCAAAATCTGGAATCTGATGTTCATCTCTGCTGTCTCAGTATCTGGGTGCTGACCCACATCCCTGCTGTCTCAGTATCTGGGGGCTGACCTGCATCACTGCTGTCTCATTATCTGGGTGCCAACCTACATCCCTGCTGTCTTAGTATCTGAGTGCTCACCTACATGCCTGCTGTCTCAGTGTCTGGGCGCTGACAAACATCACTGCTGTTTCAGTATCTGGAAGAGGACCTACATCACTGCTGTCTCAGTTTCTGGGTGCCGACCTACAACACTGTTGTCTTAGTTTATGGGTGCTGACCTATATACCTGCTATCTCAGAATCTGGGTGCTGGCCTTCATCACTGCTGTCTCAATATCTGGGTGCCGACCTACATCACTGCTGTCTCAGTATCTGGGCGCTGACCAACATCCTTGCTTTCTCAGTATCTAGGTGCTGTCTTACATTATTGCTGCCTCAGTATCTGGGTGCTGACCTACATCACTGTAGTCTCAGTATCTGGGTGCTGACCCACATCCCTGCGCTCTTAGTACCTGGGTGCCAACCTACATCAATGCTGTTTCAATATCTGGGTGCCGACATGCGTCACTGCTGTCTCAGTTTCTGGGTGCTGATGTACATGCCTGCTGTCTCAGTTTCTGGGTGCTGACCTACATCCCTGCTGTCTCAGAGTCTGGGTGCTGTTTTACATCACTGCTGTCTCTGTATCTGTGTGCTAATTCACATCTACTGTCTCAGTATCGGGGTATTCACCTACATCCCTGCTGTCTCAGTATTGGAGTGCTGACCGACATCAATGCTGTCTCAGTACCTGAGTGCTGACCTACATTCCTGATGTCTCAGTATCAGGGTACTCACATACATCCCTGCTGTCTCAGTATGTGAGTGCAAACCTAAATCCCTGCACTCTTGGTATCTAGCAGCTGACCAACCTCACTGCTGTCTTAGTATCAAGGTGTTGACCTGCAGCACAGCTGTCTCAGTATCTGAGAACTGACCTTCATCCCTGCTGTCTCAGTATCTGGATGCTGACCTACATCTCTGTTTTCTTTGTAAATGGGTCCTGACAGATATCCCTGCTGCATCCAAATCTGGAATCTGATGTTCATCCCTGCAGTCTCAGTATCTGGTGCTGACCTACATCACTGATGTCTCAGTGCCCGGGTGCTGACCTATATCACTGCAGTCTCAGTATCTGGGTGCTGACCCACATCCCTGCTGTATCAGTATCTGGGTGCCGACCTACATAACTGCTCTCTCAGTGTCTGGGTGCCGACCTACATCCCTGCTGTCTCAGTATCTGGGTGCTGAAATACTTCATTGCTGTTTCAGTATCGATGAGCAGACCTACATAACTGATGTCTCAGTAACTGGGGGCCGACCTACATTACTGCTCTCTCAAAATATAGGTGCTGACCTATATCCTCTGGTGTCAGTATCTGGGTGCCGACCTACATCACTGCTGTCTCAATATCTTGGTGCCGACCTACATCACTGCTGCCACAGTATCTGGGTGCTTACATACATGCATGCTGTCTCAGTATTTCGGAGCTGACCTACATCCCTGCTGTCTCTGTATCTAGATGCTGACCTTCATCACCACTGTCTGAATATCTCGGTGCCGATCTACATCACTGCTGTAACAGTATCTGGGTGCTGACCTAGATCCCTGCTGTCTCAGTATCTGGGTGCTGAGATACATCTCTGCTGTCGCAATATCGGGGTACTCACCTACATCGCTGCAGTCTAAGTATCAGAGTGCTGAACTGCATCAATGCTGTCTCATTATCTGAGTGCTGACCTACATCCCTGCTTACTCCAGTATCTGGGTACTCACCTACATCCAGGCTGTCTCTATGTCTGGGGGCTGACCTACATCCTGCTGTCTCTGAATATGGGTGCTGACCATCACTGCTGTCTCAGTATGTGGGTGCTGCCCACATCCCTGCTGTCTCAGTATCTGGGTGCCGACATGCGTCACTGCTGTCTCAGTATCTGGGTGCTGACCTACATCACTGCTGTCTCAGTATCTGGGTGCTGACCCACATCCCTGTTATCTCATTATCAGGGTGCCGACTAACTTCAATGCTGTCTCAGTATCTGGGTGCCGACATACGTCACTGCTGTCTCAGTATCAGCGTGTTGACCTGCAGCACAGCTGTCTCAGTATCTGAGTACTGACCTTCATCCCTGCTGTCTCAGTATCTGGATGCTGACCTACATCACTGTTGTCTGAGTAAATGGGCCTGGACAGATATTTCTGCTGCATCAAAATCTGGAATCTGATGTTCATTGCTGCTGTCTCAGTTCTGGTGCTGACCTTCATCCCTGCTGTCTCAGTATCTGGATGCTGACCTACATCACTTTTGTCTGAGTAAATGGGTCCTGACAGATATCCCTGCTGCCTCAAAATCTGGAATCTGAAGTTCATCCCTGCTGTCTCAGTATCTGGGTGCTGACCCACATCCCTGCTGTCTTAGTATCTGGGTGATTACCTACATCACTGCTGTCTCAGTATCTGGGTGCTGACCTACATCACTGCTCCCTCAGAATCTGGGTGCTGGCCTACATCACTGCTGTCTCAGTATATGGGTGCTGACATACATCCTGCTGTCTCAGTATCTGAGTGCTCTCCACCATGCCTGCTGTCTCAGTATCTGAGTGCTGACAAACATCACTGCAGTTTCAGAATCTGAAGCGGACCTACATCACTGCAGTCTCTGTATCTGGGTGCTGACCTACATCACTGCAGTCTCCAGTATATAGTGCAGTCCTACATCACTGCTGTCTCAGTATATGGGTGCTGACACATCCCTGCTGTCTCAAAATATGGGTGCCGACCTACTTCATTGCTGTCTCAGTATCTGGGTGCTGACCTACATCACTGCTGTCTCAGTATCTGGGTGCTGTCCTATGTCACTGCTGTCTGAGTATCTGGGTATGGACCTAAATCCCTGTGGTCTCAGTATCAGGGTGCTGACTTACTGGCCCACTCTCTCAGTGTCTAGGTTCTGACAATCTTCCGTGCTGTCTCAGTTTCTGAATTCTACCAACATCACTGCTGTCTCAGTATCTTGGTGCTGACCTACATCACTGCTGACTCAGTATCTGGGTGCTGACCCACATCCCTGCTGTCTCTGTGTCTGGGTGCAGACCTTCATCATTGCTGTCTCAGTATCTGGGTGCCGACCTATATCACTGCTGTCTCAGAATCTATGTGCTGACCTACATGGCTGCTGTCTCAGTATCTGGGAGCTGACCTACATCCCTGCTTTCTCAATGTCTGGGTACTGTCCTACATCACTGCTGTCTCAGTATCTGTGTGCTGACATACATCTCTGCTGTATCAGTATCTGGATGCTGACCTACATCTCTGCAGTTTCAGTATCTGTGTACTCACTTGCATTCCTTCTGTCTCAGAATCTGGGTGCTGACCTACACCCCTGCTATCTCATTGTCTGGGTACTGTCCTACATCACTGCTGTCCGGGTATCTGTATGCTGACCTACATCTCTGCTGTCTCAGTATCTGGGTACTCACCTACATCCCTGCTGTCTCTTTATCTGGGTGCCGAACCACATCACTGCTGTCTCAGTATCTAGATGCTGACCTACATTACTGTTGTCTGAGTAAATGGGTCCTGACTGATATTTCTGCTGTCCCAAAATCTGGAATCTGATGTTCATCTCTGCTGTCTCAGTATCTGGGTGCTGACCCACATCCCTGCTGTCTCAGTATCTGGGGGCTGACCTGCATCACTGCTGTCTCATTATCTGGGTGCCAACCTACATCCCTGCTGTCTTAGTATCTGAGTGCTCACCTACATGCCTGCTGTCTCAGTGTCAGGCGCTGACAAACATCACTGCTGTTTCAGTATCTGGAAGAGGACCTACATCACTGCTGTCTCAGTTTCTGGGTGCCGACCTACAACACTGTTGTCTTAGTTTATGGGTGCTGACCTATATACCTGCTATCTCAGAATCTGGGTGCTGGCCTTCATCACTGCTGTCTCAATATCTGGGTGCCGACCTACATCACTGCTGTCTCAGTATCTGTGTGCCGACCTACATCACTGCTGTCTCAGTATCTGGGCGCTGGCCAACATCCTTGCTTTCTCAGTATCTAGGTGCTGTCTTACATTATTGCTGCCTCAGTATCTGGGTGCTGACCTACATCACTGTAGTCTCAGTATCTGGGTGCTGACCCACATCCCTGCGATCTTAGTACCTGGGTGCCAACCTACATCAATGCTGTCTCAATATCTGGGTTCCGACATGCGTCACTGCTGTCTCAGTATCTGGGTGCTGACCTACATGCCTGCTGTCTCAATATCTGGGTGCCGACCTACATTACTGCTGTCTCAGTAACTGGGAGCTGACCCACATCCCTGCTGTCTCAGTATCTGGGTGCCGACCTACATCACTGCTATCTCAAAATGTGGGTGCCGACATGCGTCACTGCTGTCTCAGTTTCTGGTTGCTGACGTACATGCCTGCTGTCTCAGTTTCTGGGTGCTGACCTTCATCCCTGCTGTCTCAGAGTCTGGGTGCTGTTTTACATAACTGCTGTCTCAGTATCTGTGTGCTAACTCACATCTACTGTCTCAGTATCAGGGTATTCACCTACATCCCTGCTGACTCAGTATTGGAGTGCTGACCGACAATGCTGTCTCAGTACCTGAGTGCTGACCTACATTCCTGATGTCTCAGTATCAGGGTACTCACATACATCCCTGCTGTCTCAGTATGTGGGTGCAAACCTAAATCCCTGCACTCTTGTTATCTAGGTGCTGACCTACATCACTGACGTCTTAGTATCAAGGTGTTGACCTGCAGCACAGCTGTCTCAGTATCTGAGAACTGACCTTCATCCCTGCTGTCTCAGTATCTGGATGCTGACCTACATCTCTGTTTTCTGAGTAAATGGGTCCTGACAGATATCCCTGCTGCATCCAAATCTGGAATCTGATGTTCATCCCTGCAGTCTCAGTAGCTGGGTGCTGACCTACATCACTGATGTCTCAGTGCCTGGGTGCTGACCTATATCACTGCTGTCTCAGTATCTGGGTGCCGACGTACATAACTGCTCTGTCAGTGTCTGGGTGCCGACCTACATCCCTGCTGTCTCAGTATCTGGGTGCTGACATACATCATTTCTGTTTCAGTATCTGGGAGCAGACCTACATAACTGATGTCTCAGTAACTGGGGGCCGACCTACATTACTACTCTCTCAAAATATAGGTGCTGACGTACATCCCTGCGATGTCAGTATCTGGGGTGCCGATCTACATCACTGCTGTCTCAATATCTTGGTGCCGACCTACATCACTGCTGCCACAGTATCTGGGTGCTGACATACATGCATGCAGTCTCAGTATTTCGGTGCTGGCCTACATCCATGCTGTCTCTGTATCTAGATGCTGACCTTCATCACCACTGTCTCAATATCTCGGTGCCGATCTACATCACTGCTGTAACAGTATCTGGGTGCTGACCAACATGCCTGCTGTCTCAGTATCTAGGTGCTGACCTACATCCCTGCTGTCTCAGTATCTGAGTGCTGTCCTACATCAATGCTGTCTCAGTATCTGGGTGATGAGATACATCTCTGCTGTCGCAATATCGGGGGTACTCACCTACATCGCTGCAGTCTAAGTATCGGAGTGCTGAACTGCATCAATGCTGTCTCATTATCTGAGTGCCGACATACATCCCTGCTGACCTTGTATCTGGGTACTCACCTTCATCCAGGCTGTCTCTATGTCTGGGGGCCGACCTACATCCCTGCTGTCTCTGAATATGGGTGCTGACCTACATCACTGCTGTCTCAGTATGTGGGTGCTGACCCACATCCCTACTGTCTCAGTATCTGGGTGCCAACCTACATCACTGCTGTCTCAGTGTCTGAGTGCTGACATACATCCCTGCTGTCTCAGTATCTGAGTGCTGACATACATCATTGCTGTTTCAGTATCTGGGAGCTGATCTACCTATCTGCTGTCTCAGTATCTGGGGGCCGATCTACATCAATACTCTCTAGAATATGAGGGCTGTCCCACATCCCTGCTGTGTCAGTATCTGGATGCCGACCTACATCACTGCAGTCTCAATATCTGGGTGCCGACCTACATCACTGCTGCAACAGTATCTAGGTGCTGACATACATGCATGCTGTCTCAGTATTTGGGTGCTGACCTACATCCCTGCTGTCTCTGTATCTAGATGCTGTCCTACATCCCTGCTGCCTTAGTATCTGGGTGCTGACCTTCATCAGTACTGTCTCAGTATGTGGGTAGTGACCTACATCAATGCTATCTCAGTATTTGGGGGCCGACCTTCTTCAGTGCTGTCTCAGTATCTGGGTGCCGACCTACATCCCTGTTGTCTCGCTATCTGGGTGCAGACCTTCATCAATGCTGTCTCAGCTTCAGGGTACTCACCTACATCCCTGATATCTCAGTATCTGGGTGCCAAAATACATCCCTGCTGTCAATGAATCTGGATGCTGACTTACATCCCTGCAGTCTCAGTATCTGGCTGCTGAACTACAGCACTGCTGTCACAGTATCTGGGTGCTGACCAACATTCCTGCTGTCTCAGAATCTGGGTGCCGACCTACATCACTGCTGTCCCAGTATCAGGGTACTGACCTACATGCCTGCTGTCTCAGTATCTGGGTGCTGACCTACATCCCTCCTGTCTCAGTATTTGGGTGCTGTCCTACATCAGTGCTGTCTCAATATCTGGGTGCTGACCTACATGACTGCTGTCTCAGTATCTGGGTGCTGACCCACATCCCTGCTGTCTCAGTATCTGGGTGCCAACCTACATCAGTGCTGTCTGAGTATCTGGGTGCCGATCTACATCATTGCAGTCTCAGTGTCTTGGTGCTTTCCTACATCACTGCTGTCTGAGTATCTGTGTTCTGACATATATCTCTGCTGTCTCTGTATCCGGATTTTCACATACATCCCTGCTTTCTCAGTATCGGAGTGCTGACCAACATCAACGCTGTCTCAGTACCTGAGTGCTGATCTACATCCCTTCTATCTCAGAATCAGGAACTCATTTACATTACTGCTGTCTCAGTGTCTGGGTGCAAACCTACAACCCTGCACTCTCGGTATCTGGGGGCTGACCTACATCACTGCTGTCTTAGTATCAGCGTGCTGACCAACAGCACAGATGTCTCCGTATCTGGGTACTGACCTTCATCCCTGTTGTCTCAGTATCTGGATGCTGACCTACATAACTGTTGTCTGAGTAAATGGGTCCTGACAGATATTTCTGCTGCCTTCAAAATCTGGAATCTGTTATTCATCCCTGCTGTCTGAGTATCTGGGTGCTGGCGTTCATCCTGCTGTCTCAGTATCTGGATGCTGACCTACATCACTGTTTTCTGAGTAAGTGGGACCTGACTGTATTTCTGCTCCTCAAAATCTGGAATCTGATGTTCATCCCTGCTGTCTCAGAATCTGGGTGACGACTTACATCACTGCTGTCTCATTGCCTGGGGCTGAACTGTATAACTGATGTCTCATGTCTGGGTTCTCACGTACATCCCTGTTGCCTCAGTATCAGGGTGCCGACCTACATCCCTGCTGTCTCAGTATCTGGGAGCCGACCTACATCCCTGTTCTCTCGGTATCTTGTGCTAACCTACATCACTGCTGTCTCAAAATCAGGATGCTGACCTTCATAAGCACTGTCTCAGTAATTTGGTGCTGACTTAGATCAATGCTGTTTCAGTATGTGGGTGCTGACCTACATCCCTTCTGTCTCATTATCCAGGTGCCGACCTCAACCTTCTGTGTCAGTACCTGGTGCACATACATCACTGCTGTCTCAGTAAGAGGGTGCAGACCTACATTACTGCTGTCCCAGAATCTTTGTGCTGACATACATCCCTGCTGTCTCAGTACCTGTGAGCTGACCTACATCCCTGCTGTCTCAGTATCTGGGTGCTGACTTACATCAATGCTGTCCCAGTATCTGGATGCTGAATTACATCACTGCTGTGTCAGTATCTGGGTGCAGACCTACATCACTGCTGTCTCAGTATCTGGGTGCCGACCTACATCACTGCTGTCTCAGTATATGGGTGCTGACCTACATCCCTGCTGTTTCAGTATCTGGGTGCTGACTTACATCACTGCTGTCCCAGTATCTGGATGTTGAATTACATCACTGCTGTCCCAGTATCTGGGTGCTGACCTACATCCCTGCTGTCTCAGTATCTGAGTGCTCACCAACATGCTTGCTGTCTCAGTTTCTGAGTGCTGACAAACATCACTGCTGTTTCAGTATCTGGAAGCGGACCTACATCACTACTGTCTCAGTATTTGGGTGCTGAACTACATCCCTGCTGACTCAGTAACTGGAAGCGGACCTACATCACTGCTGTCTCAGTATCTGGGTGCAGACCTACATCACTGCTTTCTTAGTATCTGGGTGACGACCTTCATCGCTGCTGTCTCAGTATCTGGGTGCTGACCTACATCACTGCTCTCTCAGAATCTGGGTGCCGGCCTACATCACTGCTGTCTCAGTATATGGGTGCTGACCTACATCCCTGCTGTCTCAGTATCTGAGTGCTCACCTACATGCCTGCTGTCTCAGTATCTGAGTGCTGACAAACATCACTGCAGTTTCAGAATTTGGAAGCAGACCTACATCACTGCAGTCTCTGTATCTGGGAGCTGACCTACATCACTGCAGTCTCAGTATATGGGTGCCGTCCTACATCACTGCTGTCTCAGTATGTAGGTGCTGACACACATCCCTGCTGTCTCAAAATATGGGTGCCGACCTACTTCATTGCTCCTCAATATCTGGGTGCTGACCTAGCATCACTGCTGTCTCAGTATCTGGGAGCTGTCTTACGTCAGTGCTGTCTGAGTATCTGGGCATGGACCTAAATCCCTGTGGTCTCAGCATCAGGGTGCTGACTTACTGGCCCACTCTCTGTGTCTAGGTTCTGACAATCTTAAGTGCTGTCTCAGTTTCTGGGTGCTGAACAACATCACTGCTGTCTCAGTATCTTGGTGCTGACCTACATCACTGCTGACTCAGTATCTGGGTGCTGACCCACACACTGCTGTCTCTGTCTCTGGGTGCCGACCTTCATCATTGCTGTCTCAGTATCTGGGTGCCGACCTATATCACTGCTGTCTCAGAATCTATGTGCTGACCTACATGGCTGCTGTCTCAGTATCTGGGAGCTGACCTACATCCCTGCTGTCTCAATGTCTGGGTACTGTCCTACATCACTGCTGTCTCAGTATCTGTGTGCTGACATACATCTCTGCTGTCTCAGTATCTGGGTGCTGACCTACATCACTGCAGTTTCAGTATCTGGGTACTCACTTACATCCCTTGTGTCTCAGAATCTGGGTGCTGACCTACAAACCTGCTATCTCAGTGTCTGGGTACTGTCCCACATCACTGCTGTCTCAGTATCTGTGTACTTGACATAACGCCTCTGCTGTCTCAGTATCTGGTGCTGACCTACATCTCTGCAGTTTCAGTATCTGCTACAACTTACATATCCTTCTGTCTCAGAATCTGGGTGCTGACCTACACCCCTGCTATCTCAGTGTCTGGGCACTGTCATACATCACTGCTGTCCAGGTATCTGTATGCTGACCTACATCTCGCTGTCTCAGTATCTGGGTACTCACCTACATCCCTGCTGTCTCTTTGTCTGGTGCCGAACCACATCACTGCTGTCTCAGTATCTGGATGCTGGAACCACATTACTGTTGTCTGCAGTAAATGGGTCCTGACTGGATATTTCTGCTGTCCCAAAATCTGGAATCTGATGTTCATCTCTACGGTCTCAGTATCTGGTGCTGACCCCACATCCCTGCTGTCTCCTAGTATCTGAGGCTGACCTGCATCACTGCTGTCTCATTATCTGGGTGAACCTACATCCCTGCTGTCTTAGTATCCGAGTGCTCACCTACATGCCTGCCTCTCAGTATCCGGGCACTGACAAACATCACTGCTGTTTCCAGTATCTGGAAGATGACCTACATCACTGCTGTCTCCAGTTTCTGGGTGCCGACCTACATCACTGTTGTCTTAGTATATGAGGTGCTGACCCTACATTGCACTGTATCTCAGAATCTGAGTGCTGGCCTACATCACTGCTGTCTCAATAGCTGGGTGCCGACCTACATCACTGCTGTCTCAGTATCTGTGTGCCGACCAACAACACTGCTGTCTCAGTATCTGAGTGCTGACCTACATGTCTGCTGACTCAGTATCTGGGTGCTGACCAACATCCCTACTTTCTCAGTATCTAGGTGCTGTCTTACATTACTGCTGTCTTACATTACTGCTGTCTCAGTATCTGGGTGCTGACCTACATCACTGTAGTCTCAGTATCTGGGTACTGACCCATCCCTGCTATCTTAGCTAGCTGGGCCAACCCTCATCAATGCTGTCTCAATATCACAGGTGCCGACATGTGTCGTACTGTCTCATTATCTGGTGTGACCTACATGCCTGCTGTCTCAGTATCTGGTGCTGACCCATCCCTGCTGTCTCAGTATCTGGTGCTGACCCACATCCCTGCTGTCTCAGTATCACAGGTGCCGATCTACATCACTGCTGTCTCAAAAATTTGAATGCCAACCCCACATCACTGCTGTCCCAGTATCTGAGTGCTGATCTACATGTCTGCTGTCTCAGTATCTGGGTGCTTACCTATGCATCCTGCTGTCTCAGTATCTGGGAACTGTCTGCACTACTGCTGTCTCAGTATCTGGGTGCTGACCTACATCACTACTGTCTAAGTATCTGGTGCTGACCCACATCCTGCTATCTCAGTCCCTAGGTGCCGACCTACATCAATGCGACTCATTATCTGGTGCCGACATGCGCCACTGCTGTCTCAGTTTCTGGGTGCTAGACGTACATGCCTGCTGTCTCGAGTTTCTGGGTGTGACCCACATCCCTGCTGTCTCAGAGTCTGGGTGCTGTTTTACATCACTGCTGTCTCAGTATCTGTGCCAACTCACATCTACTGTCTCAGCATCGGGTATTCCACCAACCCTGCTGTCCTCAGTATTGGAGTGCTGAACCGACATCAATGCTGTCTCAGTACCTGAGTGCACGACCTCACATTCCTGATGTCTCCGTATGTTGGTGCAAACCTAAATCCCTGCACTCTTGGTAATCTAGGAGCTGACCAACCTCACTGCTGTCTTAGTATCAAGGTGTTGACCCAGCACAGCTGTCTCAGTATCTGAGAACTGACCTTCATCCTGCTGTCTCAGTATCTGGATGCTGACCTACATCTCTGTTTTCTTTGTAAATGGGTCTGACAATATCCCTGCTGCATCCAAATCCTGAGATTTGATGTTCATCCTGCAGTCTCAGTATCTGGGTGCTGACACTACATCACTGATGTCTCAGTGCCAGGTGCTGACCTATATCACTGCAGTCTCGGTATCTGGGTGCTGACCCACATCCCTGCTGTATCAGTATCTGTTTTCCAACCAACATAACTGCTCTCTCCCAGTGTCTGGGTGGACGACCTACATCCCCTGCTGTCTCAGTATCTAGCGCTGACATGCGTCATTGCTGTTTCAGTATCTGGGAGCAGACCTACATAACTGATGTCTCAGTAACTGGGGGCCAACCTACATTACTGCTCGCTCAAAAGTATATGCGCTGACCTACATCCCTACGGTGTCAGTATCTGGGTGCCGACCTACATCACTGCTGTCTCAATATCTTGGTGCCGACCCACACATCACTGCCGCCACAGGATCTGGGTGCTTACATACATGCATGCTGTCTCAGTATTTCAGGGCCACCTACATCCCTGCTGTCTCTGTATCTAGATGCTACCTTCAACACCCTGTCTCAATATCTGGTGCAGATCTACATCACTGCTGTAACAGTATCTGGGTGCTGACCTAGATCCTGCTGTCTCAGTATCTGGGTACTGAGATACATCTCTGCTGTCAATGTCAGGTACTCACCTACATACGCTGCAGTCCAAGTATCAGAGTGCTGAACTGCATCAATGCTGTCTCATTATCTGAGTGCTGACCTACATACCTGCTGACTCAGTATCTGGTACCACCTACTTCCAGGCTGTCTCTCTAATGTCTGGGGCGACCTACATCCTGCTGTCTCTGAATATGGGTGCCAACCTACATCACTGCTGTCTCCAGTAAGTAGGTGCTGACCCACATCCCTGCTGTCTCAGTATCTGGGTGCCGACATGCATCACTGCTGTCTCAGTATCTGGGTGCTGACCTACATCACCTGCTGTCTCAGTATCTGGGTGCTGACCCACATCCCTGTTATCTCATTATCAGAGTATCACCAACTTCTAATGCTGTCTCAATATCTGGGTGCATTGTATACGTCACTGCTGTCTCAGTATCAGCGCAGTTGACCTGCAGCACAGCTGTCTCAGTATCTGAGTACTGACCTTCATCCCGGCCGTCTCAGTATCTGGATGCTGATCTACATCACTGTTGTCTGAGTAAATGGGCCGGACAGACATTTATTGCTGCATCAAAATCTGAATCTGATGTTCACCGCTGCTGTCTCCAGTATACAGGTGCGGACCTTCATCCCTGCTGTCTCAATATCTGGATGCTGACCTACATCACTTTTATCTGATAAATGGGTCCTGACAGATCATCCTGCTGCCTCAAAATCTGAATCTAAAGTTCATCCTACCTGTCCCAGTATCGATTGCTGACCCACATCCTGCTGTCTTAGTATCTGGGTGATTATCTACATCACTGCTGTCTCAGTATCTGGGTGCTGACCAACATCACTACTCTCCAGAATCTGGGTGCTGGCCTACATCACTGCTGTCTCAGTATCTGGGTGCTGACATACATCCCTGCTGTCTCAGTATCTGAGTGCTCTCCTACATACCTGCTGTCTCAGTATCTGAGTGCTGACAAACATCACTGCAGTTTCAGAATCTGAGCGGACCTACATCACTGCAGTCTCTGTATCTGGGTGCTGACTACATCACTGCAGTCTCAGTATATGAGTGCAGTCCTACATCACTGCTGTCTCAGTATATGGGTGCTGACACACATCCCTGCCGTCTCAAAATATGGGTGCGACCCTACTTCATTGCTGTCTCAGTATCTGGTGTGACCTACATCACTGCTGTCTCAGTATCTGGTGCTGTCCTACGTCACTGCTGTCTGAGTATCTGGATGGACCCCTCAACCCTGTGGGTCTCAGTAGCCAGGGTGCTGACTTACTGGCCCACTCTCAGTGTCTAGGTTCTGACAATCTTCGTGCTGTCTCCAGTTTCCCAGATACTACCAACATCACTGCTGTCTGCCAGTATCTTGGTGCTTTGACCTACATCCTGCTGTCTCTGTGTCTGGGTGCCGACCTTCATCATTGCTGTCTCAGTATCTGGGTGCCGACCTATATCACTGCTGTCTCAGAATCTACCAACTGACCTACATGGCTGCTGTCTCAGTATCTGGGAGCTGACACCATCCCACACTGTCTCAATGTCTGGTGCTGTCCTACATCACTGCTGTCTCAGTATCTGTGTGCTGACATACATCTCTGCTGTCTCAGTATCTGGATGCTGGACCACATCACTACACGGTTCTCAGTATCTGTGTAATCACCGCATGCCTTCTGTCTCAAGAATCTGGGTGCTGACCTGCACCCTGCTATCTCATTGTCTGGGTACTGTCCTACATCACTGCTGTCCGGTATCTGCACGCTGACCAACATCTCTGACTGTCTCAGTATCTGCGTGCTCACCTACATCCTGCTGTCTCTTTATCTGGGTGCTGAAACCACATCACTGCTGTCTCAGTATCTAGATGCTGACCTACATTACTGTTGTCTGAGTAAATAGAGTTCTGGCTGATATTTCTGCCGTCCACAAAATCTGGAATCTGATGTTCATCTCTGCTGTCTCAGTATCTGGTGCTGGGACCCACATCCTCCGTCTCAGTATCTAGGGGCTGCATGCATCACTGCTGTCTCATTATCTGGGTGCCAACCTACATCCCTGCAGTCTTAGTATCTAATGGCTCACCTACATGCCTGCTGTCTCAGTGTCTAGGCGCTGACAAACATCACTGCTGTTTTCAGTATCTGGAGAGGACCTACATCACTGCTGTCTCAGTTTCTGGGTGCCGACCTACATCACTGTTGTCTTAGTTTATGAGTGCTGACCTATATACCTGCTATCTCAGAATCTGGGTGCTGGCCTTCATCACTGTCTCAATATCTGGTGCGACCTACATCACTGCTGTCTCAGTATCTGTGTGACCTACTTCACTGCTGTCTCAGCATCTGGGCCCAACAACATCCCTGCTTCTCAGTATCTAGGTGCTGTCTTACATTATTGCTGCCTCAGTATCGGTGCTGACCTACATCACTGTAGTCTCCAGTATCTGGTGCTGACCCACATCCCTCTTGATCATAGTACCTGGGTGCCAACCTACATCAATGCTGTCTCAATATCTGGGTGCGACATGCGTCACTGCTGTCTCAGTATCTGGGTGCTGACCTACATGCCTGCTGTCTCAATATCTGGGTGCCGACCTACATTACTGTCAATGCAAAGAAGTGCAAGATAATGCATATGGGCACAAAACCCTGGCACAATATATCAGTTGGGGGTGAGGATATAGCATGCACCAAGCAGGAAAGGGATCTTGGGGTTGTTATCTCTGATGACCTCAAGATAGAAACAGTGTGACAAGGCATCAGGTAAAGCAAATAGGATGCTGGGATGTATAGGCAGGGCATCACCAGCAGGAAAAGGAGGTCATAATTCCGCCATACAAGACACTAGTGAGGCCCCACCTGGAGTACAGTGTACAGTTCTGGAGACCATACCTACGTAAGGACATAGACAGGGTAGAGAAGGTTCAGAGGAGGGCAACAAAGATGGTGCATGGATTGCATCACAAGTCCTATGAAGACAGGTTGAAGGAACTGAACATGTACTCCGTGGAGGAGAGGAGGGAGAGAGGGGATATGATAGAGACATACAAGTATCTTACAGGGAAGAACAGGGTGCAGGAAAACACTATTTTTAAGCGAAAAAGATGTTCCAGGACTAGAGGGCATGGGATGAAGTTGGAGGGAGGACGATTCAGAGGAAACATGAGAAAGAATTTCTTCACAGAACGGGTGGTGGACAAGTGGAACACCCTGCCAGAGGAAATGGTGGGGGCTGAAACAATCACAGGATTTAAGAATGCATGGGATAGACATAAAGGAATTCTAGAGGTCAGGGGTATGGGGCAACAGATTTCTAGGAAAACAAACTGAACTTACAAGCTCAAATGGGCAGACTGGGTGGGCCATAGGCCCTTATCTGCCAACACTGTCTATGTATCTATGTATCTATGTATATCATCGCTCCAGTTCATATACTACCCAGATCTTCTCACTTGAAATCCCCCTGCTTTCATTGGGACCGCAAGGTGATGAAGATCAAGGGTCAGAAGTTGGAGTGTTGCTGGTAGGAGACCCGACTGGAGGCCGACAAACTGGCCCTGCGTGCTCACTATGGTGAGTACCAGGAGGCAATTTCCTGTAAGAAGGAAGAATTCCTGTACAGGGAAATTGTTGCAGGAGAAACAAACCTTCTCAGCTTTTTTGGACTATGGAAAGCTCCATCCTGTCTGTCTGCAGCCAAGAAAGACTTTTTCATCCAATTTATGTGAAGAGTTTGCTCTGTTTTGCTTTGACAGAGTGTTGTCTATCTGGTCGGGGATTATGTCGGGGAGGTCATCACCTCACAGTATTCAGACTGCAAGGAGCTGAGGCATTCCATCGATCTGGGAGGAACTAAGGCCAGTGGAGGTGGCTGAGGTCAGTGGGATGATCTTAGAGCTGAAGCACACTTACTGTGAACTGGACCCAGCCCCAATGCATTTCTTAATGGGACACAATGAGATTGTTGGCCAGGTATTTGCCAGGATTGCCATGTGTTCAATGGCAGAGTGGGTGTTTCCAGTGGCTTTGAAAAAAGCTGGTGAGGCCCCTTCTTAAGAAACCATCCCTTGACCCAGACATCCTGGAGAATTATCATTCAATTTTCAACCTGCTATTTTTCAGCAAGGTTGTTGAGAAACTTGTGGCACAACAGCTTGAGGAGCACCTTGTGTCCTTTGACATCTATGAGTCACTTCAGTCAGGTTTTGGGGCCAGACACTGCATGGAAAGAGCACTAGCTAGGGTGCATAATGATCTGTTCAGGGCTAGAGACAGAGAGACAAGTCAATTCTTGTGATCCTCAATCTCGCTTAAGCTTTTGACGCTGTGGACCACTTCATGCTTCTCAGTTGGCTCTGTGAGTTCTGTGAGCTCACTGGCATTGTCATCAGGTGGTTTGAGTCCTATCTATCTGATAGGGTACAGCAGGTGGTGATGGGTAATTTCTCCTCCTCCCCAATGCCCCTGTCATGTGGAGTACCAAAGGGCTCAACTTGTCACTAATACTGTTCACAGTGTACATAGCTGACCCTGGGTGAGATCATTCAGCAGTACAACATGGAGTTTCAATGCTATGCAGATGAAATCCAGCTGTATCTGTCATTTGTCCCCAGAACATCCAGTGCTGTAGATGTGCTTAACATCCATCTGGCTAAAATCAATGACTAGATGTCTTCCAGCTGGCTGTGACTAAACCTGGATAAGACAGAGCTGCTGGTGATCGAGCCAGGTCACATGCATGATGGGTTGCCACTTGGCGTTAACACAGGTCTTTTCTTGGGGTCTGCTCTGCTACTGGCTTCTGCAAGGGTGCATGATCTAGGTGTAATCCTGGACAGCAGACTGAGCTCTGAAGATCAGGTATTGTCTGTAGTCAAAAGTGTATTTTACCACTTGTGGAAAATTGCCAGGATCAAGCCCCTCATTCCGCCTGAAGATCTATCGAGTCTGGTACTTGCCTTTGTGACCTCTAGGCTTGACTACTGCAACTCTCAATACTTTGGGGTCATGGGAGAGATCCTACACAGACTGCAGCTCATGCAGAATGCGGTAGCCTGATTGCTGACGGGCCTCTTTAGGTCCAGTCTTGTAACCCCTGTCCTGCGTGCTTTGCACTAACTGCCTGTCAGGTGGAGGGTCCTTTTCAAGGTGGGCTTGCTCAGCTACAAGGCCCTATATGGACTGAATCCTGGCTACCTGTCTCAGCTCCTGACATCTGCAACCTCTGCTGGCTCCCTCCACTCCTCCTTGAGAAGCCTTCTGGATGTTCCCAGGGTTCTGCTCAAGACATCGGGTGACCATGCCTTTAGTGTCACTGGGCTGACCTTGTGGAACTCACTACCACCTGCAGTCTGGAGCCCCTCAATTTGGGTATTCAAACTGAGGCTGATGGCCCACCTCTTCCACTAGCCTTCATGGATTAATTACTCTAGCCCAACCATCTCAGTGATTTGATGCTGATGGTATCTAGTTTATAGTGGTAATTCTGAATTGTAACTGTTCTGAATTTTATTTAGTTTTATTTTTGTTTTGATTTGTCTTATTGTTAGGCACCCAGAGCCCCATGACAGGGTGCCCTTTAAAAAAATTGCCTAGCCTTGCCTGGATGGCACAAGT
The DNA here is from genome assembly GCA_016271365.2 of Neoceratodus forsteri. Classification (NCBI taxonomy): domain Eukaryota; kingdom Metazoa; phylum Chordata; order Ceratodontiformes; family Ceratodontidae; genus Neoceratodus; species Neoceratodus forsteri. The sequence goes on from CM028129.1 coordinate 10,120,509, forward strand.
CAAGATTTATTTTACCAGCATGCCTTGCCCTGTACACACAGCCACACTGAAGCCAGGAAAAAGAAACTTTATTTAGGATTTCTGGGACTGTTAAATTTCACCCCATAGTTTCTTCCCCCATCTGGATGGCATAAGTCAAAGATTTATTTTGCCAGCCTGTCCTTACCCTGTACACACAGCCACACTGAAGCCAGGAAAAAATAAACTTTCATTTTGGATTTCTGACTGTTAAAGTTCTCATCCCCCCATAGCCTCCTCTCTCTCTCTCTCTCTCTCTCTCTCTCTGCCCCCTGGATGGCACAAGTCAAAGATTTATTTTGCCAACCTGCCCTTGACCTGTACAACAGCCATACTATGACAAGAAAAAAAAGAAACTTTGATTTAGGATTTCTGGACTGTTACATTTCTCATGCCCCCCCCTTAGTGTCTCTGTCTCTATCTCTGTGTCTCTGTCTGTCTTTCTGTCTCTCTCTCTCTCTCCCCCCTCTGGATGGTACAAGTCAAAGATTTATTTTGCCAGCCTGCCCTTACCCTGTACACACAGCGACACCGAAGCCAGGAGAAAAAAGAAACTTTTATTTGGGATTTCTGGGACTGTTAAATGTCTCCCCCCATAGTCTCTCTCCTCTGGATTGCACAAGTCAAAGGTTTATTTTGCCAGCCTACCCTTGCCCTGTACACACAGCCACACTAAATCCAGGAAAAAAAATAAACTTTTATTTGGGATTCCTGGGACTGTTACATTTCTCATGCCCCCCCAACCCTGTAGTCTTTCTCTCTCACTCTCCCCCCACTGGAAGACACAAGTCAAAGATTTATTTTGCCAGCCTGCCCTTGCCTTGTACATACAGCCACACTGAAGCCATGGAAAAACAGAAACTTTTATTTGGGATTTCTGGGACTGTTAAATTTCTCACCCCATGAAGAGGAAAGTGAAGTTCTCTTCCCCATTCTTCCCTTATTATCCGCTCCTTTGTTGGAATTCTGGAGAGCACATATGTAAATGTCTTGGACGTTGTGTTATGTTTTCTTTATTTGGGCTGGCCACCCACATTTTTATGTCCCCTTCTTTGTGTTTTCTTTTATGTCTTATGTTGTCGTTTTTGTATTGTGTTTTTCCAAAATCTTCAAAGGAGCTGGGGGGAACGTTTTATTTTGTTCAGTAATTCCTGGATATTGTCTCAGTGGGTAAAACAACCCCCTCCTTTTTCTTTATAGAAGCGTTACCCTTGATATGAGTTTCAGGTAGCGATAGACATATAGGTACCACTATTAGAAATGGTTCAATGGTTTAGCGGTAATACTTAAAACAAGACTTGCTTCACGAGAGTATTTTTTTTAAATGGGGTTTCTTATCTCTTCTGGTGTAGTACACTCTGAAAGGCAAAAGCAGTTAATCATCCAAATGAGGTCTTATCAAAAAGGGAGCTCCCTGCGGTAAATGCCAAATAGCGATAGTGCAGAGCTATGTATAGCTTACCATGCTAACGCCGCACTATCACGAAGATATTTTTAGCATTCTTCTTGAATTCTCTAAACTGCACCTCGCTAGGTAACTCTCAGTAAAGAAGGAACTTACCAAGCTTTAGCACACTGTAAAAGTGGTCCAAATTGGTACATTTTCTGTAAGTAGGTTGGTCTCTAGCTAGATAGCTTTCTACATTTCAGGGCTGTTCAATCCAAAGACGCCCTTCTGTTTCTGCAGCTGGGTGGAGTAAAGGCCGGCCGGCCGAACCTCTCCCCATTTTATTCTATTGTGTAAAGGGGCAGTCCTCCGGAGTACATGTCTGTCTAAACTGAATTAATCCTTTAATTTATTTACAGTACAGTGTGACATTTGATGAGTTGTTAAAATGTCCTAATCTTATGCCTATAACAGAAGATAATATTTCTTGTATCTTAATTTTGGTTTGCAATTTAAGTCTTTAGGGCGGAGTTATTTGATCACATGATTTTCTCTGCTATAAAAAGAGTCTCCAGATGGAAAGAGTTAGTCTACTAGGGGTCTGTGTACTCAATAACACCCCTTGAGAGCTAGCTGATTTCTAGTTCTGAAAAGCCAATTTATTTTGTTTTTCTTGTTTTTTTCACTTGTCAGTCCACTGTTTTGTAAAATAAATGCTTAATTATGACTGCCTATATTGTCTGACGCCTCGTTTTATCCCACACCAGCTCACATTTGGTGTCACAAGTGGGATAATAGTGGAGAGGCTCTCTGCTGGATTTGCGCTCAAATCCTATTTTGTATGCATCCTGACAAGGCAGAAGAGCAGACATTCCTGGCCACAAGGTCTGCAGTGCAGAAGTTGGGCCTGCCATTAGTACCTGGTCTGGAGACAGTGGTGCGAAGGAAGGTGGCTAAGGTTGATGTTGAAGCTGATATCGGGCCCATGGAGGATATTAAGCCTACTGAAAAGGGTGCCCAGGTGGCAGGAATCGAGATGGAGGACCCTCCAGAAACTCCCCATGAGCTCCTACGCTGGCTGTGTCTACGGCAAGTAGAACTGGAGAGAGAGAGAAGAGGGAGCGAGCCGAGAATGCTGCCCATTGGACCGACACACTTCGAGCCATCCAGGCTTTGGGCACAGCAAGACCACCACCAACACCTGTGGTAGGCCAAAAAGATATTAAATTGGTTAAGATGGCTGAAACAGATGATATTGAGGCATATTTACTAACTTTTGAAAGGGTGGCCACCGCATGTGCATGGCCTCGAGATCAATGGGTTGCCAGGGTGGCCCCCTATTTGACAGGGAAGGCCCAATTAGCTTATAGTCATATGGAACTTGCTCACATTAATGATTATGATCATATCAAACAAGTAATCCTTAAGAGATATGATATATGTACTGAAACCTATTGACAACGGTTTAGAGCCTATAAATATCTATCTACTGACACCTCAAGATGTGTATATCCAGTTAAAGACTTATGCCATAAATGGCTACAGCCCAATACCAGGACAGTGGTCCAGATTTTGGAAAGCATTATTTTGGAACAGTTTGTGAGGTACTACCACAGGATGTCCAGCTATGGGTAAAAGAACACCGCCCAAACCTCTGAGGCAGCTATACGGCTGGCTGAAGATTACATAACTGCTAGACCCCAATGACCTAGGTCATTTATAGCTCCTAGGACCCCTGCAGCTATAACAAAAGGTCCCTTTACCAATGTAACACCTGCAAGCCACACTAGCAGTACCCCTGGGGGCAAGGAACATTCCAAAATATATAAGGGATACAGTCCTGATATTATTTGTCATGAATGCAAAACCAAGGGACATATTGCCAGGTTCTGCCCGAAGAAGAAGGTAGACACAATACACTTAGTCCTTGCCAACTGGGGTCAGTACATAACAACTGTACAAATAGGAGGTTCGGTGGTATCTGGACTTGTTGACTCTGGTAGTAAACAGACTCTGGTACATGCCTCTCTAGTCGACAAAATTAACCAAGAGGAACCTACTACAGGGGTCAAGTGTATACATGGGGACATTCATTGGTACCCCTCACGTGACTTAGAAATCCAAATAAATGGGACAATCTTAAATATGAAAGTAGGCCTAGTACCCTCTTTACCAGTTCCGGTAAACATAGGACATGATTATCCTTATTTTGATTCATTATTAACTACCAATCTTGGAGCTGCTACCACTCGGGCACAAGAACAAAAACAAGAAAGAGAATTGGGGCATTTGTTTCCGTTTGAAGAGGAGGTTTTCGGACCTGCTGGTAAAGATAAGAAAAGCAAGCAAAAAAAGAAAAAGGATAAATATATGTGGTCTAAAAAGGACACTGGACTTACTATATTAGCAAAGAAATATGACTTCTCTAACAAAGAATTCAGGGATGTACAAAAGCATGATGTAACCTTGATGCCTTTTTTCACAGGTAAAAGTATCCCCCACAGAAAGTAAATGATTCAACCCAACCCCATTATAAAATGGAGGTAATCTAATATATTAAGTATGTTCTAATCCTCAAAGTGGGAGATGGTTGAACAATTGATGGTACCAGAGCAATACCGACAGCAATTACTGACCCTTGCCCATGATATTCCTTGGCGGGCCATTAGGGTAGGATCGTACCCTAAAACGCCTGTTATATCGATTGTACTGGCCTGGGATACATGAGCAGGTGGCAGAGTATTGCAAAGCTGCCCTGATTGTCAGCGGGTAGCAGCTGTGGGTGAAGGATAAGGTACCCTGGTACCCATGCCCTTAGTGTCTAATGTGTTTGAAAGGATAGCTATAGATGTGGTAGGTCCACTACCTAAAACAACAAAGGGAATCTTTCATACTTGTAGTAGTAGATTATGCTACAAAATATCAGAGCGATTCCCTTCGTACAATTACAGCTACCAGAATAGCAGAGGAATTAATAAAAATATTTAGCGGATGGGTATCCTGAGAACTATTCTCACGGATAGAGGTACTAATTTTGTTAAATTATTACACCATCTGTACCAGGCCCTGGGTATTCAAGCCACATTTACTACCCCTATCACCCACAGACTGATGGACTAGTGGACAGATTTAATCAAACCTTAAAGAAAATGTTAAGCAAGTATGTTCGGAGGAAACAAATGGGATATATACCTTTCCTATCTTATATTTGCCTTTAGAAAGTCCCACAATCTTCTACAGGTTTTCCCCATTCAAATTTTATATGGACATAATCCAAGGGTCCGTTGGATATTATTAAAGAGGTGGGAAAACAGGAGTGACCCACAGATGATAGAACCATTAGAGTATTGGCAGAAGTTACGGCAAAATTAATTAATTATGTCAAAAGGCCCATCAGACTAACCTTTACCAACAAGGCAAACAAAAGAACTGTATGATGAAGGGACAACACACAAAGAGTTTTGGTAGGGATAAGGTATTACTTTTATTACCCTCCTCTGAAAATAAACTACTTATGAAATGGCAAGGTCCATACACGGTTGTAAACGAATGGGCCCAGTAACATATGCTATTGAACTCCTGAAAAGAAACTTAAACAGCGGGTTTATCATGCCAACTTGTTAAAACCATGGATTGACAGGAACTCCCTGTCTGTAGTTATGTACACCCAGACACACAGGAGTCAGAGTTAGGCGTAGCGTATCAGAGGTTAGAAAATGCTGGGGATATGTCAGAAGTACATTAACCTGGATTTAACGAGTGAGCAAACTGCCACACTTCAAACCCTCTCACAATCCTTTAAGAATTTATTTACGGAATACCGGGAGAGTTAAAAGCTACCCATCATATTGTGGTTCCGGATGCCTTGCCTATAAGTCAGAAAACATATAGGATTCCTGAGAGTACGGAAAGATGTAATAATCGAAATCAAGAAGATGTGTGACTTGGAATAATTGAACCCTCTCACAGTGAGTGGAACTTTCCCATGGTCATAGTGGATAAAAGGAAGGAGGATAAGATTATGCCTTGATTTTAGATGCCTAAATGCAATATCCAAGTTTGACTGTTATCCTATGCCTCGGATAGATGATATTATTGATCATTTAGGCAAGGCACAATACATCTGTACCTTAGACCTAACCAAGGGATATTGGCAAATTCCCTTGGATCCAAAAGATAAAGAAAAGACTGCCTTTAGTACACCCATAGGCTTTACCATTTTACTGTGATGCCTTTTGGTCTTCACGGTGCTCCTGCTACCTTTCAGCGTGTCATGGATGACATCCTAGGACCTCATGCAGCCTATAGCGCCACGTACCTAGATGACGTGGTGATATTTAGTCATTCCTGGGAAGAACATATACAGCATCTAGAGGCCATTTTATCAGCCCTATTGAAGGTGGGATTAACTGTAAATCCCTCTAAATGTTCCCTGGCTATGCAGGAAAAAACATATTTAGGGTTCCAAATTGGAAATGGGCTAGTACAACCAGAAATTTCTAAAACAGAGGCAGTAGCTAATAGTCCGCGCCCTATCACAAAAAAAGATGTCAGATCATTCCTAGGACTTATTGGATATTATAGAGCATTCATCCCAAATTGTTCTACATAGCTGGGCCATTAACTGACCTAACAAAAAATCACAACCAGATAAAGTAATTTGGACCCCTGACTGTGAAGAAGCATTTCATTGTTTAAAAGCAAAATCTGTTTCTCACCCATATTACATATGCCTGACTTTTCTCTCCCCTTCATACTACAAACAGACTTCCAACTATGGTATTGGAGCTGTTCTCACACAAATAATCAATGATGAGGAACATCCTATCATGTATATTAGCCGGAAATTACATGAGAGAGAAACGACACTACTCTGTTATTGAGAAAGAATGTTTGGCAATAAAATGGGCAATAGAAGCCTTACGATTCTATTTATGGGGAAGAGAATTTGAACTTTGGATAGATCATAATCCCCTCTGTTGGCTACATGTCATGAAGGAGAAAAACCCTCGAATAATGCAATGGTATCTCGCAATGCAACCCTATAAGTTTAGCATAAAGTATAGAAAAGGGTCAGCACATAGTAATGCCGACTTTTTATCTAGATATGGTATGGCACACTAATCTGTTAACAAACCTCGGGGTAAAGAAAAAATAAATAAATAAGTAATTTCCTGTTGCAGTGTTTGTATTAGAAAAAAAAAATTTAACTTAGTTGTTTTGTTGGGACCCCGAGGTGGAGCCCTGGAGAGGGTGGGCTATGGCTCCATCCTTTAACATGAGGATTTGTTGACAGTTCCTGTGTCCCTAGAAAAGCTAGGTGGGTAAAGCTTTAATCAAACTAAGGAAGTTTGATCTTGAGCGGGAGGAATGTGAAAGGAAAGTGAAGTTCTCCCCCCATTCTTCCCTTATTATCCACTCCTTTGTTGGAATTCTGGAGAGCACATATGTAAATGTCTTGGACGTTGTGTTATGTTTTCTTTATTTGGGCTAGCCACCACATTTTATGTCCCCTTCTTTGTGTTTTCTTTTATGTCTTATATTGTCATTTTTGTATTGTGTTTTTCCAAAATCTTCAAAGGAGCTGGGGGACGTTTTATTTTGTTCAGTAATTCCTGGATATTGTCTCAGTGGGTAAACAACCCCCTCCTTTTTTTTCTTTATAGAGCGTTACCCTTGATATGAGTTTCAGGTAGCGATAGACATATAGGTACCACTATTAGAAATGGTTCAATGGTTTAGAGGTAATACTTAAAACAAGACTCGTTCACAGAGTATTTTTTAAATGGGTTTCTTATCTCTTCTGGTGTAGTGCACTCTGAAAGCAAAAGCAGTTAATCATCCAAATGAGGTCTTATCAAAGGAGCTCCCTGCGGTAAATGCCAAATAAGCGATAGTCTTGAACCGCAGTACAACCTGCATAGCAGCCTAGCACTATCGCAAAAGATATTTTAAGTTCTTCTTGAATCCTCTAAACTGCACCTCGCTAGGTAACTCTCAGTAAAAGAAGAAACTTACCGAGCTTTAGCACACTGTACAAGTGGTCCAAATTGGTACGTTTTCTGTAAGTAGGTTGGTCTCTAGCTAGATAGCTTTCTACATTTCAGGGCTGTTCAATCCAAAGACGCCCTTCTGTTTCTGCAGCTGGGTGGAGTAAGCGGCGGCCGAACCTCTCCCATTTTATTCTATTGTGTAAAGGCAGTCCTCTGGAGTACATGTCTGTCTAAACTGAATTAATCCTTTAATTTATTTACAGTACAGTGTGACATTTGATGAGGTTGTTAAAATGTCCTAATCTTATGCCTATAACAGAAGATAATATTTCTTGTATCTTAATTTTGGTTTGCAATTTAAGTCTTTAGGGTGGAGTTATTTGATCACATGATTTTCTCTGCTATAAAAGAGTCTCCAGATGGAAGAGTTAGTCTACTAGGGGTATGTGTATGCTAACACCTTGAGAGCTAGCTGATTTCTAGTTCTGAAAAGCTAATTTCTTTTGTTTTCTTGTTTTTAGCTTGTCAGTCCGCTGTTTTGCAAAATAATGCTTAATTATGACTGCCTATATTGTCTGATGCCTCATTTTATCCCACCAGCTCCACCCCATAGCATCTCTCTCTCTTTCTCTCTCTCTCTCTCTCCTCTGGATCTGGATGGTACAAGTCAAAGATTTATTTTGCTAGCCTGCACTTGTCTTGTCGTACAGCCACACTGAAGCCATGGAAAAACAGAAACTTTTATTTGGGATTTCTGGACTGTTTAATGTCTCATTCCCTCATAGCTCTCTCTCTCTCTCTCTCTCTCTCTCTCTCTCCCTCTCTCACTCCCCTCTGGATCTGGATGGCACAAGTCAAAGATTTATTTTGCCAGTCTGCCCTCACCCTGGCCAGTACTAAACAGCCACATTGAGGCTAAGAAACAAAAGAAAAATCTTTTATGGATTTTGGGCACTGTAAAATTTCTCTTGAGCCTCCAGTAGTCTCTCTGCCATTCCCCTGGATCTGTAATGGCACAAGTCAAAGATTTTGCCAACCTGTCTTTGCTCATGTACATACAGCCTCATTGTCTGAGGCCAAGAAAAGAAAAAAACTTTTATTTGGGATTTTCTGTAACTGTAAAATGTTTCTAGGGCCCCAGTAGTCTCTTACCCACTTTCTCATCTGGAGGATCTTCTAGATTCAATTGCTGGATGGCACAAGTCAAAGATTTATTTTGCCAGCCTGTCCATTTCCTGTAGTACACTGCCACACTGCCTTTTATTTGCCTTGCCACCCTCTGGCAGCCACCCACCACTATCTCTCTTTCAAAGTCCCTCCTTGGATTCCTCTCCAGGCCTCACCCTCCCCCACTAATAACTTTCTCCCTGCATCCCAGTTAGTCTCTGTTCTCTCTCCTCTCTTTCTTTCCTCCCCTCTGGCTCCACTTCAAAAATAAATATTTTTGCATTTATTTAGTTTCTTTCTCTCTCTCTCTTGCTGTGGTGCTCAACTGTAGTGTGTCTGGCAGCTCTACTCTGCAGCAGCACAAGCTCCTCCAACTGTCCTCCAACTTGTCTGGACCCATGTTGCACACTCACCATGGTTATATACTGTGAGTGCATCACATGACCAACTATACTGATCTGTTGCCTAATTGGATGCCGCCAGTTGTCTGTACATGGAGTGAGGCTGCTGATGGCATCCCCATGGCAACAGTATACTGAATGGTACTCCACAGACCCTTAACTGGACTTGTATGGTGAAGTCCATATTTATCTGGGTCCATGGATTACAGGTTTGATTGGGGGGGGTTGGATCTCGGGTGGGAGAGTCCACCCAACCCTACTGTAGACCTAAGTAGTTTACTTTTTCTGTACACCACTGTCCTTTCATTAAAGAGAGCTTTACACCTGCTTTCTGTAAAAATGATAACTCATACCTCAGCTCAGCTTTACGGTCTTCCCATGTATTATTTCCAGTTAAAGAATCACCTGTGCATATGGTGATACCAATTCCTATGCATTGGGCTGGGACTTAGGCAGGAATGCATTGAATTCTGCTGGTGAATTTACAAAGCAGACACAGCACCTATTTATGATAAGCTAATGCCTTCCAAAGGAAAAGGCCAGCTTGTGTTGGTCTTGTTGATCAACCTTGATTGCCCAGAAAACATTGGAAACATCTATAGCTGCTCCCGACAGTTTGACTAGGCTTCGGTCAATACAGGTCATAGGTTACTTGCATATGGGAACCTGTTTAACTGTCGGTAGTCCATGGTTAACCTCCATTTACTGGTAGGTTTTAAAACAAACCAGATGGGGGAATTGTAACCAGAGTTACATTCTCATATTCCCCTCTGGGATGGAATCTGTACTTTCTTTCATTGATCTGAGGGCAGCTATGGGTAACCTGTACAGCCTGACATAGACTGGTTTGTTGTTAGGGACTGTCTCAGTCCTCACTCAATGTATGTCTGTCCTTCCACAAGGCTGTCTTTGGAAAACATTTCCTGAAATTTGTGAAAGAAGAGAAAAAGGACTGCCCTATTTTCAAGCAGAACTGCACTGGTCTGGTTTGTCTGGAACTCTGGGATTGAAATTCCTGGTAGGGTTCCCATTTCCCAGTTTCCACTCTCTGCTTAGTGGAGTCAGACACATCTACCTGAATTACTGAGCAATTTCCCTGATGTGAATGGCATCTTCAGTGATGATCTCCTCGATGAGTATCAGGTCAGGTCATCCATCTGCCAGGTGTAGCCATCAGTCAGAGATTGACCTGACTGTCTAACAATCTGTTGAGAGGGTAAGGTAGTAAATGCCCCACCTCCTTTTGCAAGGAACTCTAACATGCACTATTGAAGTGACCCACACAAAGTTAGGAAGTTAATATCAACAACCAGTCCTCCCCAGATCCATTTGGCCACGGACAGTAATATGTTCTGGACCAGGTTATTCACTAGGATAAAAGAGAAGTCCTGTCCTTGAATTCCTGGTACTGTAACCTAGCTTCACTGCCAATGGTTAAGCCAGTCTCCAGAAAGGCTTAATGAGATGGAAGAAGGCTCTTTTGTTAGTGAGAGTACAGTATGTCCCCTTTTTATGTTGATTGCGCGCATGCACAAGAAACATGTTGCGACAGGTTTGTCCAGAAGCAGGTTGTGGAGGCATGGCACTGTTGTGGCCAATGCCCCCACAGCCTGCAAAGGCTTGCCCAGTTCCCCAATGCTGTGGCATGCTGCTGCTGACAATAGTTCAGCCAGCATGCCACAACTTTCTAAAAAAACAGCCACTGCAATCAGGGGCCACCTCGTCATTGCAGCATCAGTCATCCGCTGCAATGAGGGAGCGACCCGTCATTGCAGGGCGGGATGTAAACCCCTGAGATTGTTTGTGAACATGGCGGTGGCTTGCCGCTGTGTTCACAAACAATATTACTAGCCCTCCACCATGTTTAGTTGCTGACGGGGGCCCCAATCCCCGTCGGCATTCTGTCCCCACCTTGGTTTTGTTCCTGCCGACGGGGTGCCCAATCCCCGTTGGCTGTAGTGGTCCCCTGTTTGTTTTGTTGCTGATGGGGGAGCCCACTCCCCATCAGCATTCTGTCACCCCCCTTTTTGTTCCTGCCGACGGGGTGCCCAATCTCCGTCAGCATAACGATACCCCCGCCCCTTCACCAACAGGGGTGCCCAATCACCCGTCAGCTACTGCTGCCCCCGAAGAAGAAAGCCTCTGCTGGTACATTGGGAGCCCACCCCAGTGTGCCAGAGGCCCTGAAAAGTAAAAACGGTCCAGCGACATCCATTTTTTCCTCCCTGGAAAGCAGAAACCGTCCCTCGGTGCTCGCCCTGCCTCCCACCCACACCCACCCACTGCATGCCCTGCCTCCCACCCTCCCACCCCTACTTACCTTAGGAGCTTGGTGCAGCGATCTTCAGTGGACGGGAACATTTCTGCACTCTTCAAAGCCGACCGTGAACTGAGCAAAATGCCGGTAAGCTGTATAATGTAATACATAGGGGTTTTCAACTTACTGCATATCTCAGGCATTTTGGGAATTTTTCACCAAATTTTCAACATAGGGTTTTGCGACCCCTCCTCATGAGTTCTTGAACTGCCATGGCGTTAATCAGCCCAGAAAGGTGATTTCGCGGTCACTGCAGAATCACCTTTCAGGACAGGTTAATGAAACAACAGTGCCAGTGTTCATGAGGTGGCTCTCAAAAGCCTATGTTGCAAATTTGGTGGAAAAAATCCAAACAATGACTGTTTTACGAGCGTGCGCTGCGCAGTTGATACGCATGCTCATAACTTCGTGAATTTGCAATATTTTCATGCCAGATTTGCAACATTGGCATTTTGTCACACCTCCTTGTGAACAGTATGGCTGTCATTGTTCACATCCTGGCGGAAATGTGTTTTCGCACTTCTGGCACAGAATAGCGCAGTCGCTGTGGGAAATCAGTGTTTGGGACAGATTAAAAAAATGACAGTGACACTGTTCATGAGTAGAGGTCCTGAAATGGCTATGTTGAAAATTTGGTAATGATACTCCATAAAATGACTGTGGTACAAGCAAGCATTGCACAGTTTGCATGCACGCTCGTAAGTTTGCGATTTTATAGTATTTTCACTCCAGATTTCCAACATTGCCATTTTCTCACACCTACTTATGAACAGTAAAGCTGTCATTTTTCCCATCCTGGCCAAAATGTGTTTCGCACTCCGCTGCAGAATAGAGCCGCTGAGAAATCACTGTCTGGGACAGATTAAGAAAATGAGAGTGATACTATTCATGAGCAGAGGTCATAAAATGCCTATGTTGAAAATTTGGTGGCAATACCCCATCGAATGACTGTGTACAAGTGTGCGTTGCACTTTCCACACTTGTAACTTCACAGATTTGTAATATTGTCACGACACATTTCACCAGTGGAATTTTCACACCTCCTCATGAGCAGCACAGCTGTCATTTCCACATCCCGACTGAAATGTGTTTTCACAGTTCGCAGAATAACACAGTCGCTGTGGGAAATCACTGATCGACAGATTAAGAAATGACAGTGGCACTGTTCATGAGCAGAGGTCCTAAAATGCCTATGCTGAAAATCGGGGTGACAAAACTCCATGACATGACTGTGTTACAAGCGTGTGTTGACCTGTTTCCACACACCCTTGTAACTTCACAATTTGTGATATTTTCACCCGCATTTTCAATAAGTGGCATTTTCCACATCTTCTTATGAACAGACATACAGCTGCCATGTTTCACATCATCGCTAAATGTGTTTTGCACTCCTGCCACAGAATAGCATGGTCGCTGTGGGAAATCCTACTGTGGGACACATTAAGATCAAACGAGTGAGGGGGAGTGACCGCTGCAACTGAGCTATGTCAGGACTGCTGCAGATTTGTTTGTGGGCAGAGAAAGGGCCCAATGCAAGACCGCAGTACAAAGGGCAGCCTGCAGCACTGGAAGAAACAGAACAAGACAGCAAGTGATGGAGGGGGAGTGAGCGAACTCACCGGAACTCTTTCAGGACTGCTGCGGATTTCTTTGTGGGCAGAAAAAGGCATCAATGCAGGCAGGGGCCCAGTACAAAGAGCCAGCCTGCAGCGGTGGGAGAAACAGTATGAGTGATTGAGATATGGGGACTGAGTGGAGCTCAACGGAGCTCCATCAGGACTGCTGGATTTCTTTGTGTGCAGAAAAAGGTGCCAATGCAGGCAGGAGTCCCGATACAAAGGGCCGCTTGCAGAGCCAGGACAAACAGAATGAGTGTGTGAGAGAGGAGACTGAGCAACCTCAACAGAGCTCTGTTGGGACAGCTGTGGATTTGTTTGTGGGCAGAGAAGGGCGCAACATAAGAGCCCAGTACAAAGGGCAGCCTGCAGCACTGGGAGAAACAGAACAAGACAGCGGTGAGGGGGGAGTCAGCGAATTCACCAGAGCTCTTTCAGGACTGCTGTGGATTTCCTTGTGGGCAGAAGAAGGCATCAATGCAGGCAGGGGCCCAGTACAAAAGGCCAGCCTGCAGCAGTGGGAGAAACAGTATGAGCGACTGAGACACGGGGACTGAATGAGCTCAACAGAGCTCTGTCAGGACTGCTGCGGATTTCTTTGTGGGCAGAAAAATGTGCCAATGCAGGCAGGAGTCCCGTATAAAAGGGCCGCTTGCACAGCCAGGGCAAACAGAATGAGCGCGTGTGAGAGAGGGAGACTGAGCGACCTCAACAGAGCTCTGTTAGAACAGCTGCAGATTTGTTTGTGGTCAGACAAAGGTGCCAGTGCATGCAGGTGCCCAGTACAACTGGGCAGCCTGCACTAGTGGGGAAACCAGAATGAGCGAGTGACAGAGGGGGAGTGAGCGAGCTCAACAGAGCTGTATTGTAAGTGCTGCAAATTTCTTTGTGGGCAGAAGAAGGTGGTAACACAGGCAGGAGTCCAATGAAAAAGGGCAGCCTGCAGTGCTGGCAGAAACAGAATGAGTAGTGAGAGAAGGTGGAGTGCATGAGCAAGCTAAACAGAGCTTTGTGGGACTGCTGCAGATTTCTTTGTGTGGGCAGACAAAGGTGCCAACAGAGGCAGGAGCCAGTACAATGAGGGCAACCTACAGGCGCCAGGACAAGACAGAAAGAGTGAGTGACATGGGGGTGTGCGACCTTAACGAGTTCTGTCATGACTGCTGCGGATTTCTTTGTTGACAGGAAAAGGTGCCAATGCAGGCAGAAGCCCAGTACAAGGCCACCCTGCAGGGCAGATATGGAATGTAGGTGAGTGAGAGGGGGAGTCAGCAGGCTCAACAGACCTGTGTCAGGACTGCTGCAGATTTCTTTGTGGGCAGAAAAGCCTAACAGAGTAGGAGCCCAGTACAAAGGGCAGCCTGCAGCACCAAGAGAAACAGAATGCAGTGAGAGAGAGGAGGAGAGCCACCTCAGTGGAGTTCTGTCGGGACAGCTGCAGAACTCTTAGTGGGCAGAACAAGGTGCCAGCAGGCAGGAGCCCAGTACAAACAGCAGCCTGCAGCACCGGATGAAACAGACTGAGCGACTGACAGAGGGCCAGTGAGCATGGTCAACACACCAACACAATCAGCATTGGCGTTGACAAATGCTTGTTAAGTTCAGCCTTATAGAGAAACCATTAGTCCTCCTAGGTATGCAAACAACAAGTTTCGCTGATCACACAGCATACATTTGGGACAGTATGTCATAAGTGAGCCTTGCTTCTTTGTGCCTGCCAATGGTAGGGAATCTCCCTGCAGCTTTGTATAGTTTTCTTTCAGGATTAGGTTGAGTGAGGCTCCTGATTCCACCAAGGCATGTGCACAATACAGCAGAGTTGGTCCAATTCTTCAATTACATATAGATAATTGGTTATCTGTTTATCAAAATCAGTCAACTTTAAAACAGTAATTCCTTTCACTTTCAGAGGGTCTTCACTTCTAGGGGGAATAAGTAAATGGTTAGTGTTTTTTACCATTACAACCTAAGGGCATTCTTTCTTTAACTCTCAGTATGACTCTCTGTTTATCAGAGCATTTTCATAATTTATTACTGAGACAGCATGGATAAAGTCAGAAAGTAAGTAAGCAAAACTTTACTTTTATCATGGCGTCAATCTCAGAGCTCTGGGTGCCATTACAGTTCTAGCTGGGCAAGATAAAAACACATCAGGTATCAATCATTCCATTATCCGGTAAACAGAAGTTAAAATCAAGATTTCAAAATTAGATTAATGTAAAAACTGTCCTGGAAAGCTTGTTTAAACAGATAAGTCTTTAGGCCCCCTTAAATGCCTCCATGACTGGTGCCTCCCTTATAGATCTTGGCAGCAAATTCCAGACGGATGGGCTGGCAACCTCAAAGGAGTGATCCCCTGAGGTCTTCAGCTTGTACCTCAAAATCCCTAGGATGCTATCGGTAGAGGAGTGGAGGAACACTCCAGGATGGCTGGAGTTAGAAAATTCAGCAGGTAACCAGGCTCAGTCCATATAGGGCCTTGGGGACAGTAAGCCCACCTCAAGGGATCATATAGTAAATCAACAGGAGTACAGATCTTGCAAGCTGAGGTTACATGGTAGGTTTTAAGGCGACCCACCAGTAGCCTGCCTGCTGCATTCTGCATTAGCTGCAGCCAGCGGAGGTTCAGATTCTGAAACATCAGAAGTGTCTGTCAGGACCCATATACTCAGACAGCAGTGATGTAGGTCAGCACTGTGATACTGAGACAGCAGTGATGTAGGGTAGGACCCAGATACTGAGACAGCAGTGAAGAAGGTCAGCACCCAGACACTTAGAAAGCAGAGATTTAGGGTAGGACCCAGTTACTGAGACAGCAGTGAAGAAGGACAGCACCCAGATAATGAGACAGCAGTGAAGAAGGTCAGCACTCAACTACTGAGACAGCAGGGATGTAGGTCAGCACCCAGAAACTGAGACAGGAGTGATGTAGGTCAGCACTAAGATACTGAGACAGGAGTGATGTAGGTCAGCACCCAGATACTGAGACAGCAGTGTTGAAGGTCAGCACCCAGATACTAAGACAGTAGTGATGTGGGTCAGCACCCAGTTACTGAGACAGCAAGGGATGTGCAAGCTTCTTTTTTACTAGTGTCTCATTCTGTTGCCATTGTATATGATGTCTCTATATAATGATGTGGAACATCTGTAAAGTCTTGGACTCAAGGTATGATATCGATATCTTCAATAAATAAATAAAATAAAAATGTTGGCCAGCACCAGATACTGAGACAGCAGGGATGTAGCTCAGCACCCATATACTGAGATAGCAGGGATGTAGGTCAGAAACAGAATACTGAGAAAGCATGGATGTAGATCAGCACCCAGATACTGAGAGAGCAGTGATGTAGGTCAGTACCAAGATACTGAGACAGCAGTGATGTAGGTCAGCACCCAGATACTGAGATAACAGTGATGTAGGTCAGCAGCCAGATTCTGAGATACCAGGGATGTAGGTTAGCACCCAGATACTGAGACAGCAGGGTTGTAGGACAGCACCCAGATACTGAGACAGCAGGGATGTAGGTCAGCACCCAGATACTGAGGCAACAGGCATGTAGGTCAGCACCCAGACACTGAGACAGCAGTGATGTAGGTTGGCACCCAGATACTGAGACAGCAGGGATGTGGGTCAGCACCCAGATACTGAGACAGCAGTGATGTAGGACAGTACCCAGATACTGAGACAGCAGGATGTAGGTCATCACCCAGATACTGAGACAGCAAGGATGTATGTCATCACCCAGATACTGAGACAGCAGGGATGTAGGACAGCACCCAGATATTGAGACAGCAGTGATATAGGTCAGCACTCAGATACTGAGACAGCAGGTATGTAGGTTAACATCCAGATACAGAGACAGCAGAGATGTAGGTCAGCACCCTGATACTGAGACAGCTGTGATGTAGGTCAGTACCCAGATACTTAGACAGCAGGGATGTAGGTCAGCACACAGATACTGAGACAACAGGGACGAATTTCAGCACCCAGATACTGAGACAGCAGGGATGTAGGTCAGCACCCTGATACTGAGACAGCAGGGATGTGGGTCAGCACCAGATACTGAGAAAGCAGGGATGTAGGTCAGCACCCAGATACTAAGACAGCAGGGATGTGGGTCAGCACCCAAATACTGAGACAGCAGTGAAGTGTGTCAGCACCCAGATAATGAGACAGCAGGGATGTACTAGCTTCTTTGTAACTATTGTGTCTCATTTGTTGCCATTATATCTGATGTCTTTATATATAATGACATGGAACCTTTGTAAAGGAGTCCTTGACTCAAAGGTATGTTATCCGATATCATCAATGAATAAGTAAAATAAAAATGTTGGCCAGCACCCGGATACTGAGACAGCAGGGATGAAGGTCAGCACCCAGATACTGAGACACCAGGGATGTAGGTCAGCACCCAGATACTGAGAGAGCAGTGATGTAGGTCAGTACCCAGATACTGAGATAACAGTGATATAGGTCAGCACCCAGACACTGAGACGGCAATGATGTAGGTCATCATCCAGATACTGAGACACCAGGGATGTAGGTCAGCACCCAGATACTGAGACAGCAATGCTGTAGGTCAGCACCCAGATACTGAGACACCAGGGATGTAGGTCAGCACCCAGATACTGAGACAGCAATGATGTAGGTCAGCACCCAGATACTGAGATACCAGGGATGAAGGTTAGCACCCAGATACTGAGACAGCAGGGATGTAGGTCAGCACACACATACTGAGACAGCAGTGATGTAGGTCGGCACCCAGATACTGAGACAGCAGGGATATGGGTCAGAACACAGATACTGAGACAGCAGTGATGTAGGTCAGCACTCAGATACTGAGACAACAGGGATATATGTCATCTCCCAGATACTGAGACAGCAGGGATGTAGGTCAGTGCCCAGATATTGAGACAGCAGTGATGTAGGACAGCACTCAGATACTGAGACAGCAGGGATGTAGGTCAACACCCACATACTGAGACAGCAGGGATGTAGGTAAGTACCCAGATACTAAGACAGCAGGGATGTAGGTCAGCACCCAGATGCTGAGACACCAGGGATGTAGCTCAGTACCCAGATACTGAGACAGCAGGGATGTGTACTTCCAGCACCCAAGTACTGAGACAGAAGGGATGTAGGTCAGCACCCAGATACTGAGACAGCAGGGATGTAGGTCAAGCGCCCAGATATTGAGACAGCAGTGATGTAGGACAGCACTCAGATACTGAGACAGCAGGGATGAGGTCAACACCCACATACTGAGAGAGCAGGGATGGGTAAGTACCCAGATACTAAGACAGCAGGGATGTAGGTCAGCACCCAGATGCTGAGACACCAGGGATGTAGGT
Source organism: Neoceratodus forsteri (assembly GCA_016271365.2). Lineage (NCBI taxonomy): Eukaryota > Metazoa > Chordata > Ceratodontiformes > Ceratodontidae > Neoceratodus > Neoceratodus forsteri. Next base: position 10,138,760 of record CM028129.1, read on the forward strand.
CAGTACCCAGATACTGAGACAGCAGGGATGTACTTCAGCACCCAAGTACTGAGACAGAAGGGATGTAGGTCAGCACCCAGATACTGAGGCAGCAGGGATGTAGGTCAGCACCCAGATACTGAGGCAATAGAGATGTAGGTCAGTACCCAGATACGGAGACAACAGTGATGTAGGTCAATACCCAGATTCTGAGACAGCAGTGATGTATGTCAGCACCCAGATACTGAGACAGCAGGGATGAACATCAGATTCCAGATTTTGAGGCAGCAGAAATACCTGTCAGTACCCATTTACTGAAACAACAGTGATGTAGGTCAGCATCCCGATACTGAGACAGCAGGGATGTAGGTCAGCACCAAGATACTGAGACAGCAGGATTGTATATCAGCATTCAGATACTGTGACAGCAGGGATGAACATCATATTCCAGATTTCGAGACAGCAGAAATATCAGTCAGGACCCATTTACTCAAACAACAGTGATGTAGGTCAGCATCCACATACTGAGACAGCAGGGATGTAGGTCAGCACCTAGATACAGTGAGAGCTGTGCTAAAGGTCAGAACCCTGATATTGCAAAAGCAGTAATGTAGGTCAGCACCCAGATACCGAGACAGCAGGGATGTAGGTCGGCACCCAGATACTGAGACAGCAGGGATGTAGGTCAGAACTCAGATACTGAGATAGCAAGGATGTAGGTGAGTACCCAGTTACTGAGACAGCAGAGATGTATGTCAGCACACAGATACTGAGACAGCAGTGATGCAGGTTAGCAGCAAGATACTGACATAGCAGAGATTGAGGTCGGCACCCAGATAATGAGACAGAAGGTATGTAGGACAGCACCCAGATACTGAGAAAGCAGGAAGAAGATCAGCACCCAGATATTGAGACAGCAGTGATGTAGGTCAGCATCAGATACTGAGATAGCTGGGATGTAGGATCAACACCCAGATACTGAGACAGTATTGATGAAGGTCCAGCACCCAGATACAAGAGGGCGACAGGGACGTAGGTCACTCCCAGATATTGAGACAACAGTGAGGTAGGTCAGCATCAGATACTGAGACAGCAGGGATATAGGGTCAGCGCAGATACTGAGACAGCAATGCTGGGGTCAGCACCAGACACTGAGACAGCAATGATGTGGGTCATCATCCAGATACTGAGACACCAGGGATGCTAGTCAGCACCCAGATACTAGAGACAGCAATGCTGTAGGTCAGCACCCAGATACTGAGACACCAGGGATGTAGGTCCAGCACCCAGATACTGAGACAGCAATGATGTGGGTCAGCACCCAGATACTGAGACACCAGGGATGTGAGTTAGCACCCAGATACTGAGACAGCAGGGATGTGGGTCAGCACACACTACTGAGACAGCAGTGATGTAGGTCATCACCCAGATACTGAGACAGCAGGGATATATGTCATCACCCAGATACTGAGACAGCAGGGATGTAGGTCAAGCGCCCAGATATTGAGACAGCAGTGATGCAGGACAGCACTCAGATACTGAGACAGCAGGGATGTGAGTCAACACCCACATACTGAGAGAGCAGGGATGTAGGTAGTACCAGAATACTAAGACAGCAGGGATGTGGGTCAGCACCCAGATGCTAGACACCAGGGATGGGTCAGTACCCAGATACTGAGACAGCAGGGATGTACTTCAGCACCCAAGTACTGAGACAGAAGGATGTAGGTCAGCACCCAGATACTGAGGCAGCAGGGATGTTGGTCAGTACCCAGATACTGGGACACCAGGGATGTAGGTCAACACCAGATACTGAGAGCAACAGGGATGGAGGTCAATACCAGATATTGAGACAACAGTGATGTAGGTCAGTACCCAGATTCTGAGACAGCAGTGATGTATGTCAGCACCAGATACTGAGACGCAGGGATGAACATCAGATTCCAGATTTTGAGGCAGCAGAAATACCTGTCAGTACCCATTTACTGAAACAACAGTGATGTAGGTCAGCATCCCAATACTGAGACAGCAGGGATGTAGGTCAGCACCAAGATACTGAGACAGCAGGATTGAATATCAGCACTCAGATACTGTGACAGCAGGATGAACATCATATTCAGATTTGAGACAGCAGAAATATCAGTCAGGACCCATTAACTCAGACAACAGTGATGTAGGTCAGCATCCACTACTGAGACAGCAGGGATGTAGGTCAGCACCCAGATACAGAGAGAGCTGTGCTGAATTCCAGAACCCTGATACTGCGAAGCAGTAATGTAGGTCAACACCAGATACCGGAGACAGCAGGGATGCAGGTCGACACCCAGATACTGAGACAGCAGGGAAATGCAGTACCCAGATACTGAGACAGCAGGGATGTAGGTCAGAACTCAGATACTGAGATAGCAAGGATGTAGGTGAGTACCCAGTTACTGAGACCTTGAGATGTATGTCAGCACACAGATACTGAGGACAGCAGTGATGCAGGTTAGCAGCAAGATACTGACATAGCAGAGATTGAGGTGGCACCCAGATAATGAGACAGAAGGTATGTAGGACAGCACCCAGATACTGAAAGCAGGGAAGAAGATCAGCACCCAGATATTGAGACAGCAGTGATGTAGGTCACATCCAGATACTGAGATAGCTGGGATGGAGGTCAGCACCCAGATACTGAGACAGTATTGATGAAGGTCAGCACCCAGATACTGAGCGACAGGGACGACGAGGTCACCCTCAGATATTGAGACGACAGCAGGAGGTAGGGTCAGCACCAGATACTGAGACAGCAGGGATATAGGTCAGCACCCAGATACTGAGACAGCAATGCTGTAGGTCAGCACCCAGACACTGAGACAGCAATGATGTAGGTCATCATCCAGATACTGAGACACCAGGGATAGGGTCAGCACCCAGATACTGAGAACAGCAATGCTGTAGGTCAGCACCCAGATACTGAGACACCAGGGATGAGGTCAGCACCCAGATACTGAGACAGTAGTGATGTAGGTCAGCACCCAGATACTGAGACAGCAGGGATGTAGGTCAGCACCCAGATACTGAGACAGCAGGGATGTAGGTCAGCACCCAGATACTGAGACAGCAGTGATGTAGGTCATCACCAGATACTGAGACACAGAGGATATATGTCATCACCCAGATACTGAGACAGCAGGGATGTGGTCAGCGCCCAGATATTGAGACAGCAGTGATGTAGGACAGCACTCAGATACTGAGACAGCAGGGATGTAGGTCAACACCCACATACTGAGAGAGCAGGGATGTGAGTAAGTACCCAGATACTAAGACAGCAGGATGTAGGTCAGCACCCAGATGCTGAGACAGCAGGGATGTAGGTCAGCACCCAGATACTGAGACAGCAGGGATGTAGGTCAGCACCCAGATACTGAGACAGCAGGGATGTAGGTCAGCACCCAGATACTGAGACAGCAGGGATGTTGGTCAGTACCCAGATACTGAGACAGCAGGGATGTAGGTCATCACCCAGATACTGAGGCAACAGGGATGTGGTCAGTACCAGATATTGAGACAACAGTGATGTAGGTCAGTACCCAGATTCTGAGACAGCAGTGATGTATGTCAGCACCCAGATACTGAGACAGCAGGGATGAACATCAGATTCCAGATTTTGAGGCAGCAGAAATACCTGTCAGTACCCATTTACTGAAACAACAGTGATGTAGGTCAGCATCCCAATACTGAGACAGCAGGGATGTAGGTCAGCACCAAGATACTGAGACAGCAGGATTGAATATCAGCACTCAGATACTGTGACAGCAGGGATGAACATCATATTCCAGATTTCGAGACAGCAGAAATATCAGTCAGGACCCATTAACTCAGACAACAGTGATGTAGGTCAGCATCCACATACTGAGACAGCAGGGATGTAGGTCAGCACCCAGATACAGAGAGAGCTGTGCTAAAGGTCAGATCCCTGATACTGCGAAAGCAGTATTGTAGGTCAGCACCCAGATACCGAGACAGCAGGGATGCAGGTCGGCACCCAGATACTGAGACAGCAGGGAAGTACGCGAGTACCCAGATACTGAGACAGCAGGGATGTAGGTCAGAACTCAGATACTGAGATAGCAAGGATGTAGGTGAGTACCCAGTTACTGAGACAGCAGAGATGTATGTCAGCACACAGATACTGAGACAGCAGTGATGTAGGTCAGCAGCAAGATACCGACATAGCAGAGATTGAGGTCGGCACCCAGATAATGAGACAGAAGGTATGTAGGACAGCACCCAGATACTGGAGAAAGCAGGGAAGAAGATCAGCACCCAGATATTGAGACAGCAGTGATGTAGGCGGAACCCAGATATTGAGACAGCCGTGATGTAGGTCAGCATCCAGATACTGAGATAGCTGGGATGTAGGTCAGCACCCAGATACTGAGACAGTATTGATGAAGTCAGCACCAGATACTGAGACGACAAGGACGTAGGTCACACCCCAGATATTGAGACAACAGTGAGGTAGGTCAGCATCCAGATACTGAGACAGCAGGGATGTAGGTCAGCACCCAGATACTGAGACAGCAGTGATGTAGATCAGTACAAGGTATTGAGACAGCAGGGATGTAAGTCAGCACCCAGATATTGAGACAGCAGTGATGAAGTCGGAACCCAGATATTGAGACAACCATGATGTAGGTCAGCATCCAGATACTGAGATAGCTGGGATGTAAGTCAGCACCCAGATACTGAGACAGTATTGATGAAGGTCAGCACCCAGATACTGAGACAACAGGGATGCAGGTCACTAGCCAGATAGTGAGACAACAGTGAAGTAGGTCAGCATCCAGATCCTGAGATAGCTGGGATATGGGTCAGCACCCAGATACTGAGACAGTATTGATGAAGGTCAGCACCCATATAGTGAGACAAGAGGATGTAGGTCACCACCCAGATATTGAGACAACAGTGAAGTAGGTCAGCATCCAGATTCTGAGACAGCAGTGATGTAGGTCAGCACCCAGATACTGAGCAGTAATATGGGACAGCACCCAGATACTGAGACAGAAAGGATGTAGGTCAGCACCCAGACACTGAGACAGCAGGCATGTGGGTCTGCACCCAGATACAGGGACAGCAGTGATGTAGGTCGGTATCCAGATTTTGAGACAGCACTGATGTAGGTCGCACACAGATACTGAGACAGCAGGGATGTGGGTCAGCACCCAGATACTGAGACAGCAGTGATGTAGATCAGCTCCCAGATACTGAAACAGCAGTGATGTATGTCAGCACCCAGATACTGAGACAGTAGGGATCAACATCAGATTCAGATTTTGAGGCAGCAGAAATATCTGTCAAGGACCCATTTTCTCAGACAAACTGGAATGTAGGTCAGCACACTGATAGTGAGACAGCCATGATGTGGGTCAGTTCCCAGATACTGAGACAGCAGTAATGTAGTTCAGCACCCAGATACTGAGACAGCAGAGATGTAGGTCAGCACCCAGATACTGAGACAGCAGTAATGTAGGTCAGCCCCCAGATACTGAGACAGCATTGATCTACTGTAGTTCAGCACTCGATACTGACACAGCAGTGATGTAGGTGAGTACACGATACTGAGACAGCAGAGATGTATGCCAACACACAGATACTGAGACACCAGTGATGTAGGTCATCAGCCAGATACTGAGACAGCAGTAAGTAGGACAGCACCCAGATACTGAGACAGCAGTCATGTAGGTCAGCATACAAATACTGAGACAACAGTGATGTAGGTGGCACCCAGAGATGAGACAGCAGTGGTGTGGGGTCGGCACCCAGATACTGAAACAGGATAGAAGTGAGTCATCACCCAGATACCGAGCAGACGGCTGTGTGTAGGTCATCACCTGTGATACTGATACAGCAGTGAGGTAGGTCGGCACCCTGATACTGAGAAAGCAGGGAAGTAAGTGAGACCCAATACTGAGACAGAAGTGATGTAGGTCAGCTCTCAGACACTGAGACAGCAGTGATGTATGTCAGCACGCAGATACTGAGACAGCAGGGATGAACATCAGATTCCAGATTTTGAGACAGCAGAAATATCTTTCAGGACCCATTTACTCAGACAACAGTGATGTAAGTCAGCATTAAGAAAATGAAACAGGGTTGTAGGTCAACACCCAAATGCTGAGAAAGCAGTGATGTAGTCCACCCATATACTGAGACAACAGGCATGTAGGTCAGCACCCATATAATGAGTCAGCAGGGATGTAGGTCATCACCCAGATACTGAGACAGCAGTGATGTAGGTCAGCACCCAGATACTGAGACTGCAGGGATGTAGGTCAGCACCCAGATACTGAGACAGCAGTGATGTAGGTCAGCACCAAGACACTGAGACAGCACGGATGTTTGTCAGCACCTAGACACTGAGACAGCAGGCCAGTAGGTCAGCACCCTGGTACTGAGACAGCAGGGATTTAGGTCAGCACCCAGATACTGAGACAGCAGAAATGTAGGTCAGCACCCAGATTCGGAGACAGTAGGCAAGTAGGTCAGTACCGAGATACTGAGACAGCAGTGATGTAGGCAGGCACCATGATACTGAGACATTAGGGATGTGGGTCATCACCCAGATACTGAGACAGCAGTGATGTAGGTCAGCACCCAGATACTGAGACATTAGGGATGTGGGTCATCACCCAGATACTGAGACAGCTGTGATGTAGGTCAGCACCCAGATACTGTGACAGCAGTGATATGTCAGCTGCCAGATACTGAGACAGCAGTCATGAATGTCCGCACCCAGATACTGAGACAGCAGGGATGAACATCAAATTCCAGATTGTGAGGAAGCAGAAATATCTATCAGTACCCATTTACTCAGACAACAGTGATGTAGGTCAGCATCCAGATACTGAGACAGCAGGGATGGAGGTCACCACCCAGATACTGAGAGAGCTGTGCAAAAGGTCAGAACCCTAAAACTGAGACAGCAGTGATGTAGGTCAGCACCCAGATACCGAGATTGCAGGGATGTAGGTTGGCACCCAGATACTGAGACAGCAGGGATGTAGGTGAGTATCCAGACACTGAAACAGCAGTGATGTAGGTCAGCACCAAAATACCGAGACAGCTGTGATGTAGGTCAGCACCCAGATACTGAGACAGCAGGGAAGTATGTGAGTACCCAGATACTGAGAAGCAGGGAAGTAGGTCAGCACTCAGATACTGAGATAGTAAGGATGTAGGTTAGTACCCAGATACTGAGACAGCAGAGATGTATGTCAGCACACAGATACTGAGACAGCAGTGATGTAGGTCAGCAGCCAGATAATGACACAGAAGAGATTAAGGTTGGTACCCAGATACTGAGAGAGCAGGGGTGAAGGTCAGCTCCCAGATACTGAGACAGCACTGTTGTAGGTCAGCACCCAAATGCTGAGAAAGCACTGATGAAGGTCAGCACCCAGATACTGAGACAGCAGGGATGTAGGTCAGCACCCACATACTGAGACAGCAGTGATGTATGTCAGCACACACATACTGAGAAAGCAAGGATGTAGGTCAGCACCCAGATACTGAGACAGCAATGATGTAAGGTCAGCACCCAGATACTGAGGCAACAGGGATGTAGGTTAGCTCCCAGATACTGAGACAGCAGGGATGTAGGACAGCACCCAGATACTGAGACAGCAGGGATGTAGGTCACTAAGCCAGATACTGAGACAGCAGGGATGTGAGGTCCAGCACCCAGATACTGGAGACAGCAAGGATGTGGGTCAGCACCCACATACTGCGACAGCAGTGATATGAGGTTGGCACCCAGATACTGAGACAGCAGGGATGTGGATCAGCACCCAGATACTGAGACAGCAGTTATGTGGGTCGTCACCCAGATACTGAGACAGCAGGGATATATGTCATCACACAGATACTGAGACAGCAGGGATGCAGGTCTGCACCCAGATATTGAGACAGCAGTGATGTAGGTCAGCACTCAGATAGTGAGACAGCAGGATGTAGGGTCAACACCAACATACTGAGATAGCAGGGCTGTAGGTAAGTACCCAGATACTAAGACAGCAGGAATGTAGGTCAGCACCCAGATACTGAGACACCAGGGATGTAGGTCAGTACCTAGATACTGAGACAACAGGGATGTAGAGTCAGCACCCAAATACTGAGACAGCAGGGATGTAGGTCAGCACCCAGATACTGAGGCAGCAGGGATGTTGGTAATACCAGATACTGGGACACCAGGGATGTGGGTCAGCACCCAGATACTGAGGCAACAGGGATGTAAGGTCAATGCAAGATACTGAGACAGCAGTGATGTATGTCAGCACCCAGATACTGAGACAGCAGGGATGAACATCAGATTCAGATTTTGAGGCAGCAGAAATACCTGTCAGTACCAATTTACTGAAACAACAGTGATGTAGATCAGCATCCGATACTGAGACAGCAGGGATGTAGGTCAGCACCAAGATACTGAGACAGCAGGATTGTATATCAGCACTCAGATACTGTGACAGCAGGGATGAACATCATATTCAGATTCTGAGAGGCAGAAATATCTGTCAGGACACATTTACTCAGACAACAGTGATGTAGGTCAGCATCCACATACTGAGACAGCAGGGATGTAGGTCAGCACCCCAGATACAGAGAGAGCTGTGCTAAAGGTCAGAACCTGATGCTGCGAAAGCAGAATAATGTGGAGTCAACACCCAGGTACCGAGACAGCAGGGATGGAGGTTGGCACCCAAATACTAAGACACAGCAGTGAGGTAGGTCGGCACCAGATAGTGAGACAGCAGGGATGTGGATCGGCACCAAGGTACTGAGACAGAAGTGATATAGGTCAGCACCCAGGCACTGAGACAGCAGTGATGTTGGTCAGCTCACAGATACTGATACAGCAGTGATGTATGACAGCACCCAGATATTGAGACAGCAGGGATGAACACCAGATTCCAGATTTTGAGGAAGAAGAAGTATCTGTCAGGACCCATATACTCAGACAACAGTGGTGTAGGTCAACATCCAGATACTGAGACAGCAGGTGTGAAGGTCAGCACCCAGATACTGAGAGTGCAGGGAGGGAGGGAGGTCAGCACCCCAATATTGAGAAAGCAGGGAAGTAGGTTAGCACATTGATACTGAGACACCAGGGATGTTGGTCATTATCCAGATACTGAGAAAGCTGTGATGTAAGTCAGCACCCAGATACTGAGATAGTAGGGATGTAGGTCAGCACCCAGATAATGAGACAGCAGTGATGTAGGTCAGCACCCACATACTGAGACAGCAGGGATGAAGGTCAGCACAAAGATACTGAGACAGCACGGATGTTTGTCAGCACCTTGACACTGAGACAGCAGGCCAGTAGATCAGCAGCCTGGTAATGAGACAGTGAGTTTAGGTCAGCACCCAGATACTGAAACTGCAATGATGCTGGACAGCACCCAGATACAGAGACAGCGGGATGTAGGTCAGCACCCAGAAATGAAGACAGCAGGCATGAAGTAGAACACCGAGATACTGAGACAGCAGTGATGTAGGTCGGCACCTAGATAGTGAGACTGCAGTGATGTCGGTCAGCAGCCAGATACTGAGACAGCAGGCATGTGGTCAGCATACAGATATTGGGACAGCAGTGATGGGGTTGGCACCCAGATATTGAGACAGCAGTGATGTAGGTCAGGACCCAGATACTGAGACAGGAGGGAAGTGAGTCATCACCCAGATACTGAGACAGCAGGGATGAAGGTCAGCCATTAGATACTGAGACAGCTTTGCTGTAGATCAACACCCTGATACTGATACAGCAGTGGGGTAGGTCAGCACCCGAATACCGAGACAGCAGTGATATAAGTCAGCACCCAGGCACTGAGACAGCAGTGATGTAGGTCAGTCATAGGATGCTGAAACAGCAGTGATGTATGACAGCACTCAGATACTGAGAAAGAAGGGATGTAGGTCAGCACCAAGATACTGAGACAGCAGTGATGTAGGTCAGTTCCAAGATACTGAGACAGCAGTGATATAGGTCAGCACCCAGATACTGAGACAGCAGTGATGTTGGTAAGAACCCAAATACTGAGATAGCAGGGATGTAGGTCAGCACCCAGATTCTGAGACAGCTGTGCTGTAGGTCAGCACAGAGATTCAGAGACAGCAGGGATGTAGGTCAGCACCGAGATACTGAGACAGCAGAGATGTAGGTAGGCGCCCAGATACTAAGATAGCAGGCATGTAGGTCAGCACCCAGATACTGAGACAGCAGAGATGTAGGTCGCACCCAGATACTGAGAGACAGCAGGGATGTGGGTCGGCACCAAGATACTGATACTGCAGTGATGTATGTCAGCAGCCAGATATTGAGACAGCAGTCACCTATGTCAGCACCCAGATACTTGGACAGCAGGGATAAACATCAGATTCCAGATTGTGAGGCAGCAGAAATATCTATCAGGACCCATTTACTCAGACAACAGTGATGTATGTCACCATCCAGATACTGAGACAGCAGGGATGGAGGTCAGCACCCAAATTCAGAGATGGCAGGGATGTGAGTCAGCACCCAGAAACAGAGACAGCTGTGCTGTGGATCAGAACCTGATACTACGAAGAAAGCAGTGATGTGAGTCAACACCCAGATCTGAAGACAGCCAGGGATGTTGGTCGGCACCCAGATACTGAGACAGTAGGGAGTATGAGTCTCCAGATACTGAGACAGCAGGATGAGGTCAGAACTCAGATACTGAGATAGCAAGGATGTAGGTGAGTACCCAGTTACTGAGACAGCAGAGATGTATGTCAGCACACAGATACTGAGACAGCAGTGATGTAGGTCAGCAGCAAGATACTGACATTGCAGAGATTGAGGTCAGCACCAAGATAATGAGATACAGAAGAGTATAGAGAGACAGCACCCAGATACTGAGGACAGAAGGATGAAGATCAGCTCCAGATATTGAGACAGCCGTGATGTAGGTCAGTCTCAGATACTGAGATAGCTGGGAAGTAGGTCAGCAGCCAGAAACTGAGACAGTATTGATGAAGGTCAGCACCCAGATACTGAGACAACAGGCATGTAGTCCGGACCCAGATACTGAGACAGCAGTGAAGAAGGTCAGCATCCAGATACTGGGACAGCAGGGATGAAGGTCAGCACCAAGATACTGAGACAGCAGTGATGAAGATCAGTACCCAGATAATGAGACAGCAGGGATGAAGGTCAGCACCCAGATAATGAGACAGCAGTGATGTAGGTCAGGAACTCAGATATTGAGACAACGTGATGTAGGTCAGCATCCAGATACTGAGAGTAGCTGGGATGTAGGTTAGCACCAGATACTGAGACAATATTGATGAAGGTCAGCACCCAGATACTGAGACAACAGGGATGTAGGTCACCACCAAGATATTGAGATAACAGTGAAGTAGGTCAGCATCCAGATACTGAGATAGCTGGGATGTGGGTCAGCACCCAGATACTGAGACAGTATTGATAAAGGTCAGAACTCAGATATGGGTGACAGCTGGGATGTGAGGTCACCACCCAGATATTGAAACAACAGTGAAGTAGGTCAGCATCCAGATACTGAGAGAAAGTAGGGATGTTGGTCCCACCCAGATACTGAGACAGCAGTAATGTAGGACAGCTCACAGATACTGAGACAGCAGGGATGTGGGTCAGCACCCAGACACTGACAGCAGGCATGAGAAGGTAAGCAACAGATACAGGGACAGCAGTGATGTGGAGTCGGTTACTCAGATTTTGTGACAGCACTGATGAGGTTGGCATCCAGATACTGGAGACTGCAGATTTGTGGGTCAGCACCCAGATACTGAGACAGCAGTGATTGTGGGTCAGCACCAGATACTGAGAGACAGCAGTGATGGATCAGCTCACAGATACTGAAACAGCAGTGATGTATGTCAGCGCAGATACTGAGACAAGTGGGGATCAACATCAGATTCCAGATTTTGAGACAGCAGAAATATCTGTCAGGACTCATTTCTCAGACAACAGGGATGTAGGTCAGCACCGGATACTGAGACAGCAGTGATGAAGGTCAGAACCCAGATTCAGAGATAGCAAGGATGTAGGTCTGCATCCAGATACCGAGACAGCAGTGATGTGGTCAGCACCCAGATTCAGAGACAGCAGGGACGTGGGTCAGAACCAGCTACTGAGACAGCATTGATCTGGTACAGCACTCCAATACTGACACAGCAGTGATGTTGGTGAGTACCCCGATCACGAGACAGCAGAGATGTATGTCAGCACACAGATACTGGAATACAGTGATGTATTTCAGCAGCCAGATACTGAGACAGCAGTAATGTAGGACAGCTCCCAGACACTGAGACAGCGAGGATGTAGGGTCAGCACCCAGACACTGAGACAGCAGGCATGAAGGTAAGCAACCAGATACAGGGACAGCAGTGATGTAGATCGGTACCCAGATTTTTGACAGCACTGATGAAGGTTTGGCACCCAGATCCTAGACCATGAGTTTGTGGGTCAGCACCCAGATACTGAGACAGCAGTGATTGTAGGTCAGCACCCAGATACTGAGACAACAGGATGTAGATCAGCTCACAGATACTGGAAACAGCAGTGATGTATGTCAGCACCCAGATACTATGAGACAGTAGGGATCAACACTGATTCCAGATTTTGAGACAGCAGAAATATCTGTCTGGACCCCTTTTCTCAGACAACAGGGATGTAGGTCAGCACCGGATACTGAGACAGCAGTGATGTGGGTCAGAGGCAGATTCAGATATAGCAAGGATGTAGGTCTGCATCCAGATACTGAGACAGCAGTGATGTGGGTCAGCACCCAGATTCAGAGACAGCAGGACGTGGGTCAGAACCCAGCCACTGAGACAGCATTGATCTAGTACAGCACTCAATACTGACACAGCAGTGATGTTGGTGGTAGCCCGATACCGAGACAGCAGAGATGTGTCTGCACACAGATACTGAGATACGGTGATGTATGTCAGCAGCCGATACTGAGACAGCAGGTATGTGGGTCAGCATATAGATATTGAGACAGCAGTGATGTTGGTTGGCATCCAGATATTGAGACAGCAGTGATGTAGGTCGGCGCAGATACTGAGACAGGAGGGGTGAGTCATCTCCCAGATACTGAGACAAAGGGATTAAGGTCAGCCCCAGATACTGAGACAGCTGTGCTGTATGTCAGCACCTGATACTGTATACAGTGAGGAAGATCAGCACCCAGATACGAGACAGCAGGGATGTGGGTGGCGGCACCCAGATACTGAGACAGCAGGGATGTAGGTGAGTACATCGATACTCAGACAGCAGTGATGTAGGTCAGACCCAGACATTGAGACAGCAGTGATGTATGTCAGCACGCAGATCATGAGACAGCAGGGATGAACATCAGATTCCAGATTTTGAGACAGCAAGAAATATCTATCAGACCCATTTACTCAGACAACAGTGATGCAAGTCAGCTTAAAGATTCTGAGAAGGCAGGGATGTGGGTCAGCACCCAGACACTGAGACAGAGCATGTAGGTCACAAGCAGATACAGGGAAGCAGTGATGAGAGTCAGTACCCAGATTTGAGACTGCACCGATGAAGGCTGGCACCCAGATACTGAGACAGCAGGTTTGTGGGTCAGCATCCAGATTCTGAGACAGCAGTGATTGTAGGTCGGCACCCAGATACTGAGACAGCAGTGATGTAGATCAGCTCCCAGATACTGAAAACAGCAGTTATGATGTCAGCACCCAGAATACTGAGACAGTAGGGATCAACATCAGATTCAGATTTTGAGAGAGCAGAAATATCTGTCAGGATCCATTTTTCAGACAACAGTGATGTGGATCAGAACCCAGATTCAGAGATAGCGGGATGTGAGGTCAGCACCCAGATGACTGAGACAGCAGTGATGTAGGTCAGCACCAGATTCGAGACAGCAGGGATGTGGGTCAGCACCTCCAGCTACTGGAAACAGCATTGATCTAGTTCATACTCCGATTCTGACACTGCATTGATGTTGGTGAGTACCTGACACCGAGACAGCAGAGATGAATGTCCGCACACAGATACTGAGAACACCAGTGATGTGGGTCAGCAGCCAGATACTGAGACAGCAGGCATGTGGGTCAGCATAGATATTGAGACAGCAGTGATGTGAGGTTGTCGCGCAGATATTGAGACAGCACTAATGTAGGTCGCACCCAGATACTGAGACAGGAGGGAAGTGAGTCATCACTCAGATACTAAGACAGCAGGGATGAAGGTCAGCTCCAGATACTGAGACAGCTGTGCCATGGGTCAGCACCTGAATACTGAATACAGCAGTGAAGTGTCAGCACCCAGATACCAAGACAGCAGTGATATGGGTCAGCACCCAGGCACAGAGACAGCAATGATGTAGGTCAGCCTCATAGATACTTGAGACAGCAGTGATGTATGCTCAACACCAGATACTGGAGAAAGCAGGGATGTAGGTCAGCACCCAGATACTGAGACAGCAGTGATGTAGATCAGTACCAGATACTGAGACAGCAGGTATGTAGGTCGGCACCCAGATATTGAGACAGCAGTGATGTTGGTCAGAACCCAGATCTCTGAGACAGCAGGCATGAAGTTAAGCAACCAGATACAGGGGACAGTGATGCATGGTCAGTTCTCAGATTTTGTGACAGCACTGATGAAGGTTGGCACCCAGATACTGGAGACATGAGGTTTGTGGGTCAGCACCCAGATACTGAAACAGCAGTGATTGTGGGGTCAGCATCCAGATACTGAGACAGCAGTGATGTAGATGGCCTACAGATACTGGAACAGAGCAGTGATGTATGTGAGCACCCAGATACTGAGACAGTAGGGATCAACATCAGATTCCAGATTTTAGAGACAGCAGAAACATCTGTCAGGACCCATTTTCTCAGACAACAGGGATGTAGGTCAGCACTCGGATACTGAGACAGCAGTGATGTTGGTCAGAATCCAGATTCAGAGATAGCAAGGATGTGTGATCTGCATCCAGATACTGAGACAGCAGGATGCTTGGTCAGCACCCAGATTCAGAGACAGCAGGGACGAGGTCAGAACCCATTACTGAGACAGCATTGATCTATACACTCCAATACTGACACAGCGTGATGTTGGTGAGTACCGATACCGAGACAGCGAGATGTATGTCAGTACAAAGATACTGAGATACCAGGATGTATGTCAGCAGCCGGAAACTGAGACAGCAGTAATGTGGACAGCTCTGAGATACTGAGACAGCAGGGATGTAGGTCAGCACCCAGACACTGAGACAGCAGGCATGAAGATAAGCAACCAGATATAGGGACAGCAGTGATGTAGGTCGGTACCCAGATTTTGGTGACAGCACTGATGAAGGTTGGCACCCAGATCCTGAGACCGCAGGTTTGTGGGTCACACAATGTAGATACTGAGACAGCAGGTTTGTGGGTCAGCATCCAGATTCTGAGACAGCAGTGATTGTAGGTTGGCACCAGATACTGGAGACAGCAGTGATGTAGATCAGCTCCCAGATACTGGAAACAGCAGTGATGTATGTCAGCACCCAGATACTGAGACAGTTGGATCAACATCAGATTCCAGATTTTGAGACAGCAGAAATATCATTGTCGGGATCCATTTTCTCAGCACAACAGTGATGCAGGTCAGAACCCAGATTCAGAGATAGCAGGGATGTAGGTCAGCACCCAGATACTGGAGACAGCAGTGATGGTGGTCAGCACCCAGATTCAGAGAGACAGCAGGGATGTAGGTCAGCACCCAGCTACTGAAACAGCATTGATCTAGTTCAGTAACTCGATACTGACACAGCATTGATGTTGGTGAGTACCATGGACCGAGACAGCAGAGATGCATGTCAGCACACAGATACTGAGACACCAGTGATGTAGGTCAGCAGCCTGATACTGAGACAGCAGGCATGTGGGTCAAGCATATAGATATTGGAGACAGCGGTGATGTAGGTTGGCACCCAGATATTGAGACAGCACTGATGGGGTCGGACACAGATACTGGAGACAGGAGGGAAGTGAGCCATTACCAGATACTGAGACAACAGGGATGAAGGTCAGCCCCAGATACTGAGACAGCTGTGCCTTAGGTCAGCACCCTGATACTGATACAGCAGTGAGGTAAGTCAAGCACCCAGATACCAAGACAGCAGATATAGGTCAGCACCAAGCACAGAGACAGCAGTGATGTAGGTCAGCCTCACAGATACTGAGACAGCAGTGATGTATGTCAACACTTAGAAACTGAGAAAGCAGGGATGTGGGTCAGCACCCAGATACTGAGAACAGCTGTGCTGTAGGTCAGCTCACAGATTCAGAGAGACAGCAGGGATGTGAGGTCAGCACCCAGATTCTGAGACAGCAGGCATGAGTCCAGCACCCAGATACTGAGACAGCAGAGATGTAGGTCGGCACCCAGATACACAAAGACAGCAGGATGTAGGTCGGCACCCCTGATACTGAGACAGCAGGGATGTGGGTCACACCAAGATACTGATACAGCAGTGATGTATGTCAGCACCCAGATACTTAGAAAGCAGGAATGAACATCAGATTCCAGATTTTGAGGCAGAAGAAGATCTTCAGGGACCCATATACTCAGACAACTAGTGGTGTGGTCAGCATCCTGATACTAAGACTGGCAGGTATGTGGGTCAGCACCCAGATACTGAGAGAGCAGGGAGGAAGGAGGTTTGCACCTGGTTATTGAGAAAGCAGGGAAGTACTTTAGCGCGTTGATACTGAGACACAGGGATGTTGTTCATAATCCAGATACTGAGAAAGCTGTGATGTAAGTCAGCACCCAGATACTGAGATAGTATGGATGAAGGTCACACCAGATAATGAGACAAGCAGTGATGTAGGTCGCACCCACATACTGTGACATCAGGGATGGAGTCAGCACCAAGATACTGGCGCAGCACGGATGTTTGTCAGCACCTTGACACTGAGACAGCAGGCCAGTAGATCAAGCACCCTGGTAATGAGAAAGCTGGGTTTGGGTCAGCATCCAGATACTGAAACAGCAGTGATGTTGGACAGCACCCAGATACAGAGACAGCAGGATGTAGGTCAGCACCAGATATGAAGACAGCAGGCGTAGGTCAGCACCAAGATATTGGAGACAGCAGTGGATGTAGGTCGGCACCCAGATAGTGAGACTGCAGTGAGTGTAGGTCGGGACCCAGATACTGAGACAGCAGAATTGTGGGTCATCACCCAGATACTGGAGACAGCTGTCATCGTATGTCAGCACCCAGACACTGAGACAGCAGTTATAAACATCAGATTCCGGATTGTGAGGCAGCAGAAATATCTATCAGACCCATTTACTCAGACACTCAGTGATGTAGGTCAGCATCCAGATACTGAGACAGCAGGGATGGAGGTCACCACCTCTGATACTCGAGACAGCGGTGATGTGTAGGTCAGCACCTGGATACTGAGATGGCAGGATGTGGGTCGGCACCAGATATTGAGACAGCAGGGATTTAGGTCAGCACCCAGATACAGAGACAGCTGTGCTGTAGGTCAGAACCCTGATACTGCAAAAGCAGTGATGGAGGTCAGCACCCAGATACCGAGACAGCAGGGATGTAGGTCAGCACACAGATACCGAGACAGCAGGAAGCTACGAAAATTCAGATACTGAGACAAGCAGGGATGTAGGTCAGAACAAGATACTGAGCTAGCAAGGATGTAGGTGAGTACCCAGTGTACCGAGACAGCAGATGTATGTCAGCATACAGATACTGAGACAGCAGTGATGTAGGTCAGCAGCAAAATACTGACATAGCAGAGATTGACGGATAATGAGACAGAAGAGTATGTGGACAGCACCCAGATACTGAGACAGCACAGATGAGATCAGTAATCAGATGTTAGAGAGAGCAGTGATGTAGATTGGAACCAGATATTGAGACAGCTAGGATGTAGGTCAGCATCCAGATACTGAGAGAGCTGGGATGTAGGTCAGCAGCCAGGATACTGAGACAGTATTGATGAAGGTCAGCACCCAGATACTGAGACAGCTGTGACGTAGGTCACCCTCACAGATTCAGAGACAGCAGGATGTAGGTCAGCACCCAGATTCTGAGACAGCAGGCATGTAGGTCAGCACCCAGACACTGGAGACAGCAATGCTGTAGGTCAGCACCAGACACTGAGACAGCAATGATGTAGTCATCATCCAGATACTGAGACACCAGGAGTAGGTCAGCACCCAGATACTGAGACAGCAGTGATGTAGGTCAGCACCCAGATACTGAGACAGCAGGGATGTAGGTCAGCACCCAGATACTGAGACAGCAGTGATGTAGGTCAGCACCCAGATACTGAGACAGCAGGGATGTAGGTCAGCACCCAGATACTGAGACAGCAGGGATGTAGGTCAGCACCCAGATACTGAGACAGCAGTGATGTAGGTCATCACCCAGATACTGAGACAGCAGGGTGTAGGTCATCACCCAGATACTGAGACAGCAGGGATGTAGGTCAGCACCCAGATACTGAGACAGCAGTGATGTAGGACAGCACTCAGATACTGAGACAGCAGGATGTAGGTCAACACCCACATACTGAGAGAGCAGGGATGTAGGTAAGTACCCAGATACTAAGACAGCAGGGATGTAGGTCAGCACCCAGATGCTGAGACACCAGGGATGTAGGTCAGTACCCAGATACTGAGACAGCAGGGATGTACTTCAGCACCCAAGTACTGAGACAGAAGGGATGTAGGTCAGCACCCAGATACTGAGGCAGCAGGGATGTTGGTCAGTACCCAGATACTGGGACACCAGGGATGTAGGTCAGCACCCAGATACTGAGGCAACAGGGATGTAGGTCAGTACCCAGATACTGAGACAACAGTGATGTGGGTCAGTACCCAGATTCTGAGACAGCAGTGATGTATGTCAGCACCAGATACTGAGACAGCAGGGATGAACATCAGATTCAGATTTTGAGGCAGCAGAAATACCTGTCAGTACCCATTTACTGAAACAACAGTGATGTGGTCAGCATCCCAATACTGAGACAGCAGGGATGTAGGTCAGCACCAAGATACTGAGACAGCAGGATTGAATATCAGCACTCAGATACTGTGACAGCAGGGATGAACATCATATTCCAGATTTGAGACAGCAGAAATATCAGTCAGGACCCATTAACTCAGACAACAGTGATGTAGGTCAGCATCCACATACTGAGACAGCAGGGGATGTAGGTCAGCACCCAGATACAGAGAGAGCTGTGCTAAGGGTCAGAACCCTGATACTGCAGCAATGTAGAGTCAGCACCCAGATACCGAGACAGCAGGGATGCAGGTCGGCACCCAGATACTGAGACAGCAGGGAAGCACGCAGTACCCAGATACTGAGACAGCAGGGATGTAGGTCAGAACTCAGATACTGAGATAGCAAGGATGTAGGTGAGTACCAGTTACTGAGACAGCGAGATGTATGTCAGCACACAGATACTGAGACAGCAGTGATGTAGGTCAGCAGCAAGATACTCGACATAGCAGAGATTGAGGCCGGCACCCAGATAATGAGACAGAAGGTATGTAGGACAGCACCCAGATACTGAGAAAGCAGGGAAGAAGATCAGCACCCAGATATTGAGACAGCAGTGATGTAGGCCGAACCCAGATATTGAGACAGCCGTGATGTAGGTCAGCATCCAGATACTGAGATAGCTGGGATGTAGTCAGCACCCAGATACTGAGACAGTATTGATGAAGGTCAAGCACCCAGATACTGAGACGACAAGGACGTAGGTCACACCTCCGATATTGAGACAACAGTGAGGTAGGTCAGCATCCAGATACTGAGACAGCAGGGATGTAGGTCAGCACCCAGATACTGAGACAGCAGTGATGTAGATCAGTACAAGGTATTGAGACAGCAGGGATGTAAGTCAGCACCCAGATATTGAGACAGCAGTGATGAAGGTCGGAACCCAGATATTGAGACAACCATGATGTAGGTCAGCATCCAGATACTGAGATAGCTGGGATGTAGGTCAGCACCCAGATACTGAGACAGTATTATGAAGGTCCAGCACCCAGATACTGAGACAACAGGGATGGTACTAGCCAGATAGTGAGACAACAGTGAAGTAGGTCAGCATCCAGATCCTGAGATAGCTGGGATATAGGTCAGCACCCAGATACTGAGACAGTATTGATGAAGGTCAGCACCCATATAGTGAGACAAGAGGGATGTAGGTCACCACCCAGATATTGAGACAACAGTGAAGTAGGTCAGCATCCAGATTCTGAGACAGCAGTGATGTAGGTCAGCACCCAGATACTGAGCAGTAATATAGGACAGCACCCAGATACTGAGACAGAAAGGATGTAGGTCAGCACCCAGACACTGAGACAGCAGGCATGTAGGTCTGCACCCAGATACAGGGACAGCAGTGATGTAGGTCGGTATCCAGATTTTGAGACAGCACTGATGTAGGTCGGCACACAGATACTGAGACAGCAGGGATGTGGGTCAGCTCCCAGATACTGAGACAGCAGTGATGTAGATCAGCTCCCAGATACTGAAACAGCAGTGATGTATGTCAGCACCCAGATACTGAGACAGTAGGGATCAACATCAGATCTCAGATTTTGAGCAGCAGAAATATCTGTCGGGACCCATTTTCTCAGACAACTGGAATGTAGGTCAGCACACTGATAGTGAGACAGCCATGATGTAGGTCAGAACCCAGATTCAGAGATAGCAAGGATGTAGGTCAGCACCCAGATACTGAGACAGCAGTGATGTAGGTCAGCACCCAGATTCAGAGACAGCAGTGATGTAGGTCAGCACCCAACTACTGAGACAGCATTGATCTACTGTAGTTCAGCACTCCGATACTGACACAGCAGTGATGTAGGTGAGTACACCGATACTGAGACAGCAGAGATGTATGCCAACACACAGATACTGAGACACCAGTGATGTAGGTCATCAGCCAGATACTGAGACAGCAGTGAAGTAGGACAGCACCCAGATACTGAGACAGCAGTCATGTAGGTCAGCAT
This sequence comes from Neoceratodus forsteri, assembly GCA_016271365.2. Lineage (NCBI taxonomy): Eukaryota > Metazoa > Chordata > Ceratodontiformes > Ceratodontidae > Neoceratodus > Neoceratodus forsteri. The sequence goes on from CM028129.1 coordinate 10,159,818, forward strand.
ACAAATACTGAGACAGCAGTGATGTAGGGTGGCACCCAGAGATTGAGACAGCAGTGGTGTAGGTCGGCACCCAGATACTGAAACAGGATAGAAGTGAGTCATCACCCAGATACCGAGACGGCTGTGCTGTAGGTCATCACCGTGATACTGATACAGCAGTGAGGTAGGTCGGCACCCTGATACTGAGAAAGCAGGGAAGTAAGTGAGACCCCCAATACTGAGACAGAAGTGATGTAGGTCAGCTCCCAGACACTGAGACAGCAGTGATGTATGTCAGCACGCAGATACTGAGACAGCAGGGATGAACATCAGATTCCAGATTTTGAGACAGCAGAAATATCTTTCAGGACCCATTTACTCAGACAACAGTGATGTAAGTCAGCATTAAGAAAATGAAACAGCAGGGTTGTAGGTCAGCACCCAAATGCTGAGAAAGCAGTGATGTAGGTCAGCACCCATATACTGAGACAGCAGGCATGTAGGTCAGCACCCATATAATGAGTCAGCAGGGATGTAGGCCAGCACACAGATACTGAGACAGCAGTGATGTAGGTCAGCACCCAGATACTGAGACTGCAGGGATGTAGGTCAGCACCCAGATAATGAGACAGCAGTGATGTAGGTCAGCACCAAGACACTGAGACAGCACGGATGTTTGTCAGCACCTAGACACTGAGACAGCAGGCCAGTAGGTCAGCACCCTGGTACTGAGACAGCAGGGATTTAGGTCAGCTCCCAGATACTGAGACAGCAGAAATGTAGGTCAGCACCCAGATTCGGAGACAGTAGGCAAGTAGGTCAGTACCGAGATACTGAGACAGCAGTGATGTAGGCAGGCACCATGATACTGAGACATTAGGGATGTGGGTCATCACCCAGATACTGAGACAGCAGTGATGTAGGTCAGCACCCAGATACTGAGACTGCAGGGGTGTAGGTCAGCACCCAGATAATGAGACAGCAGTGATGTAGGTCAGCACCAAGACACTGAGACAGCACGGATGTTTGTCAGCACCTAGACACTGAGACAGCAGGCCAGTGGTCCAGCACCCTGGTACTGAGACAGCAGGGATTTAGGTCAACACCCAGATACTGAGACAGCAGAAATGTAGGTCAGCACCCAGATTCGGAGACAGTAGGCAAGTAGGTCAGTACCGAGATACTGAGACAGCAGTGATGTAGGCAGGCACCATGATACTGAGACATTAGGGATGTGGGTCATCACCCAGATACTGAGACAGCTGTGATGTAGGTCGGCACCCAGATACTGTGACAGCAGTGATATGTCAGCTGCCAGATACTGAGACAGCAGTCATGAATGTCTGCACCCAGATACTGAGACAGCAGGGATGAACATCAAATTCCAGATTGTGAGGAAGCAGAAATATCTATCAGTACCCATTTACTCAGACAACAGTGATGTAGGTCAGCATCCAGATACTGAGACAGCAGGGATGGAGGTCACCACCCAGATATTGAGAGAGCTGTGCAAAAGGTCAGAACCCTAAAACTGAGACAGCAGTGATGTGGTCAGCACCCAGATACCGAGATTGCAGGGATGTGGTTGGCACCCAGATACTGAGACAGCAGGGATGTGGGTGAGTATCCAGACACTGAAACAGCAGTGATGTAGGTCAGCACCAAAATACCGAGACAGCTGTGATGTGGGTCCAGCACCAGATACTGAGACAACAGGAAGTATGTGAGTACCCAGATACTGAGAAGCAGGGAAGTAGGTCAGCACTCAGATACTGAGATAGTAAGGATGTAGGTTAGTACCCAGATACTGAGACAGCAGAGATGTATGTCAGCACACAGATACTGAGACAGCAGTGATGTAGGTCAGCAGCCAGATAATGACACAGAAGAGATTAAGGTTGGTACCCAGATACTGAGAGAGCAGGGGTGAAGGTCAGCTCCCAGATACTGAGACAGCACTGTTGTAGGTCAGCACCCAAATGCTGAGAAAGCACTGATGAAGGTCAGCACCCAGATACTGAGACAGCAGGGATGTGAGTCAGCACCCACATACGAGACAGCAGTGATGTATGTCAGCACATACTGAGAAAGCAAGGATGTGGGTCAGCACCCAGATACTGAGACAGCAATGATGTAAGGTCAGCACCCAGATACTGAGGCAACAGGGATGGGGTTAGCTCCCAGATACTGAGACAGCAGGGATGTAGGACAGCACCCAGATACTGAGACAGCAGGGGATGTGGGTCCTGACCGAGATACTGAGACAGCAGGGATGTGAGGTCAGCACCCAGATACTGAGACAGCAGGGATGTGGGTCAGCACCCACATACTGCGACAGCAGTGATATAGGTTGGCACCCAGATACTGAGACAGCAGGGATGTGGATCAGCACCCAGATACTGAGACACAGCAGTTATGGGGTCGTCACCCAGATACTGAGACAGCAGGGATATATGTCATCACACAGATACTGAGACAGCAGGGATGTAGGTCTGCACCCAGATATTGAGACAGCAGTGATGTAGGTCAGCACTCAGATAGTGAGACAGCAGGGATGTAGGTCAACACCAACATACTGAGATAGCAGGGCTGTAGGTAAGTACCCAGATACTAAGACAGCAGGAATGTAGGTCAGCACCCAGATACTGAGACACCAGGGATGTAGGTCAGTACCTAGATACTGAGACAACAGGGATGTAGGTCAGCACCCAAATACTGAGACAGCAGGGATGTAAGTCCAGCACCCAGATACTGAGGCAGCAGGGATGTTGGTAATACAGATACTGGGACACCAGGGATGTGGGTCAGCACCCAGATACTGAGGCAACAGGATGTAGGTCAGTACGCAGATACTGAGACAGCAGTGATGTATGTCAGCACCCAGATACTGAGACAGCAGGGATGAACATCAGATTCAGATTTTGAGGCAGCAGAAATACCTGTCAGTACCAATTTACTGAAACAACAGTGATGTAGATCAGCATCCCGATACTGAGAGCAGGGATGTAGGTCAGCACCAAGATACTGAGACAGCAGGATTGTATATCAGCACTCAGATACTGTGACAGCAGGGATGAACATCATATTCCAGATTCTGAGAGAGCAGAAATATCTGTCAGGACCCATTTACTCAGACAACAGTGATGTAGGTCATCCACATACTGAGACAGCAGGGATGTAGGTCAGCACCCAGATACAGAGAGAGCTGTGCTAAAGGTCAGAACCCTGATGCTGCGAAAGCAGTAATGTAGGTCAGCACCCAGGTACCGAGACAGCAGGGATGTAGGTTGGCACCCAAATACTAAGACAGCAGTGAGGTAGGTCGGCACCCAGATAGTGAGACAGCAGGGATGTGGATCGGCACCAAGGTACTGAGACAGAAGTGATATAGGTCAGCACCCAGGCACTGAGACAGCAGTGATGTTGGTCAGCTCTCAGATACTGATACAGCAGTGATGTATGACAGCACCCAGATACTGAGAGTGCAGGGAGGGATGGAGGTCAGCACCCCAATATTGAGAAAGCAGGGAAGTAGGTTAGCACATTGATACTGAGACACCAGGGATGTTGGTCATTATCCAGATACTGAGAAAGCTGTGATGTAAGTCAGCACCCAGATACTGAGATAGTAGGGATGTAGGTCAGCACCCAGATAATGAGACAGCAGTGATGTAGGTCAGCACCCACATACTGAGACAGCAGGGATGAAGGTCAGCACAAAGATACTGAGACAGCACGGATGTTTGTCAGCACCTTGACACTGAGACAGCAGGCCAGTAGATCAGCAGCCTGGTAATGAGACAGTAGGGATTTAGGTCAGCACCCAGATACTGAAACTGCAATGATGCTGGACAGCACCCAGATACAGAGACAGCAGGGATGTAGGTCAGCACCCAGAAATGAAGACAGCAGGCATGAAGTAGAGCACCGAGATACTGAGACAGCAGTGATGTAGGTCGGCACCATAGATGGGAGACTGCAGCGATGTCGGTCAGCAGCCAGATACTGAGACAGCAGGCATGTAGGTCAGCATACAGATATTGGGACAGCAGTGATGTAGGTTGGCACCCAGATATTGAGACAGCAGTGATGTAGGTCGGGACCCAGATACTGAGACAGGAGGGAAGTGAGTCATCACCCAGATACTGAGACAGCAGGGATGAAGGTCAGCCATTAGATACTGAGACAGCTTTGCTGTAGATCAGCACCCTGATACTGATACAGCAGTGAGGTAGGTCAGCACCCAGATACCGAGACAGCAGTGATATAAGTCAGCACCCAGGCACTGAGACAGCAGTGATGTAGGTCAGTTCGCAGATGCTGAAACAGCAGTGATGTATGACAGCACTCAGATACTGAGAAAGAAGGGATGTAGGTCAGCACCAAGATACTGAGACAGCAGTGATGTAGGTCAGTTACAAGATACTGAGACAGCAGTGATATAGGTCAGCACCCAGATACTGAGACAGCAGTGATGTTGGTAAGAACCCAAATACTGAGATAGCAGGGATGTAGGTCAGCACCCAGATTCTGAGACAGCCTGTGCTGTGGGTCAGCCAGAGATTCAGAGACAGCAGGGATGTAGGTCAGCACCGAGATACTGAGACAGCAGAGATGTAGTGAGGCGCCAGATACTAAGATAGCAGGCATGTAGGTCAGCACCCAGATACTGAGACAGCAGAGATGTAGGGTCGGCACTCGATACTGAGACAGCAGGGATGTGGGTCGGCACCAAGATACTGATACTGAGGATGATGTATGTCAGCAGCCAGATATTGAGACAGCAGTCACCATGTCAGCAACCAGATACTTGGACAGCAGGAGATAAACATCAGATTCCAGATTGTGAGGCAGCAGAAATATCTATCAGGACCCATTTACTCAGACAACAGTGATGTATGTCACCATCCAGATACTGAGACAGCAGGGATGGAGGTCACCACCCTGATACTGAGACAGCACTGATGTAGGTCAGCACCCAAATTCTGAGATGGCAGGGATGTAGGTCAGCACCCAGATACCGAGACAGCAGGGATTTAGGTCAGCACCCAGAAACAGAGACAGCTGTGCTGTAGATCAGAACCCTGATACTGCGAAAGCAGTGATGTAGGTCAGCACCCAGATACGAAGACAGCAGGGATGTTGGTCGGCACCCAGATACTGAGACAGTAGGGAAGTATGTGAGTACTCAGATACTGAGACAGCAGGGATGTAGGTCAGAACTCAGATACTGAGATAGCAAGGATGTAGGTGAGTACCCAGTTACTGAGACAGCAGAGATGTATGTCAGCACACAGATACTGAGACAGCAGTGATGTAGGTCAGCAGCAAGATACTGACAGTGCAGAGATTGAGGTCAGCACCAAGATAATGAGACAGAAGGTATGTAGGACAGCACCCAGATACTGAGACAGAAGGGATGAAGATCAGCTCCCAGATATTGAGACAGCCGTGATGTAGGTCAGTCTCCAGATACTGAGATAGCTGGGAAGTAGGTCAGCAGCCAGAAACTGAGACAGTATTGATGAAGGTCAGCACCCAGATACTGAGACAACAGGCATGTAGGTCACAACCCAGATACTGAGACAGCAGTGAAGAAGGTCAGCATCCAGATACTGAGACAGCAGGGATGAAGGTCAGCACCAAGATACTGAGACAGCAGTGATGAAGATCAGTACCAGATAATGAGACAGCAGGGATAAGGTCAGCACCCAGATAGAGACAGCAGTGATGTAGGTCAGAACTCAGATATTGAGACAACGTGATGTAGGTCAGCATCCAGATACTGAGATAGCTGGGATGTAGGTTAGCACCCAGATACTGAGACAATATTGATGAAGGTCAGCACCCAGATACTGAGACAACAGGATGTAGGTCACCACCAAGATATTGAGATAACAGTGAAGTAGGTCAGCATCCAGATACTGAGATAGCTGGGATGTAGGTCAGCACCCAGATACTGAGACAGTATTGATAAAGGTCAGAACCCAGATACCGAGACAGCTGGGATGTAGGTCACCACCCAGATATTGAAACAACAGTGAAGTAGGTCAGCATCCAGATACTGAGAAAGTAGGGATGTTGGTCCGCACCCAGATACTGAGACAGCAGTAATGTAGGACAGCTCACAGATACTGAGACAGCAGGGATGTAGGTCAGCACCAGACACTGAGACAGCAGGCATGAAGGTAAGCAACCAGATACAGGGACAGCAGTGATTAGGTGGTGCCCAGATTTTGTGACAGCACTGATGAAGGTTGGCATCCAGATACTGAGACTGCAGATTTGTGGGTCAGCACCCAGATACTGAGACAGCAGTGATTGTAGGTCAGCACCCAGATACTGAGACAGCAGTGATGTAGATCAGCTCACAGATACTGAAACAGCAGTGATGTATGTCAGCACTAGGATACTGAGACAGTAGGGATCAACATCAGATTCCAGATTTTGAGACAGCAGAAATATCTGTCAGGACTCATTTTCTCAGACAACAGGGATGTAGGTCAGCACCCGGATACTGAGACAGCAGTGATGAAGGTCAGAACCCAGATTCAGAGATAGCAAGGATGTAGGTCTGCATCCAGATACCGAGACAGCAGTGATGTAGGTCAGCACCCAGATTCAGAGACAGCAGGGACGTAGGTCAGAACCCAGCTACTGAGACAGCATTGATCTAGTACAGCACTCCAATACTGACACAGCAGTGATGTTGGTGAGTACCCCGATACCGAGACAGCAGAGATGTATGTCAACACACAGATACTGAGATACCAGTGATGTATTTCAGCAGCCAGATACTGAGACAGCAGTAATGTAGGACAGCTCCCAGACACTGAGACAGCAGGGATGTAGGTCAGCACCCAGACACTGAGACAGCAGGCATGAAGGTAAGCAACCAGATACAGGGACAGCAGTGATGTAGATCGGTACCCAGATTTTGTGACAGCACTGATGAAGGTTGGCACCCAGATCCTGAGACCGCAGGTTTGTGGGTCAGCACCCAGATACTGAGACAGCAGTGATTGTAGGTCAGCACCCAGATACTGAGACAACAGTGATGTAGATCAGCTCACAGATACTGAAACAGCAGTGATGTATGTCAGCATCCAGATACTGAGACAGTAGGGATCAACATCAGATTCCAGATTTTGAGACAGCAGAAATATCTGTCTGGACCCCTTTTCTCAGACAACAGGGATGTAGGTCAGCACCCGGATACTGAGACAGCAGTGATGTAGGTCAGAACCCAGATTCAGAGATAGCAAGGATGTAGGTCTGCATCCAGATACTGAGACAGCAGTGATGTAGGTCAGCACCCAGATTCAGAGACAGCAGGGATGTAGGTCAGCACCTAGCTACTGAAACAGCATTGATCTAGTTCAGTACTCCGATTCTGACACTGCATTGATGTTGGTGAGTACCCCCGACACCGAGACAGCAGAGATGAATGTCAGCACACAGATACTGAGACACCAGTGATGTAGGTCAGCAGCCAGATACTGAGACAGCAGGCATGTAGGTCAGCATATAGATATTGAGACAGCAGTGATGTAGGTTGGCACCCAGATATTGAGACAGCACTAATGTAGGTCGGCACCCAGATACTGAGACAGGAGGGAAGTGAGTCATCACCCAGATACTAAGACAGCAGGGATGAAGGTCAGCTCCCAGATACTGAGACAGCTGTGCCTTAGGTCAGCACCCTGATACTGATACAGCAGTGAAGTAAGTCAGCACTCAGATACCAAGACAGCAGTGATATAGGTCAGCACCCAGGCACAGAGACAGCAATGATGTAGGTCAGCTCGCAGATACTGAGACAGCAGTGATGTATGTCAACACCCAGATACTGAGAAAGCAGGGATGTAGGTCAGCACCCAGATACTGAGACAGCAGTGATGTAGATCAGTACCCAGATACTGAGACAGCAGGTATGTAGGTCGGCACCCAGATATTGAGACAGCAGTGATGTTGGTCAGAACCCAGATTCTGAGACAGCAGGCATGAAGTTAAGCAACCAGATACAGGGACAGCAGTGATGTAGGTCAGTTCCCAGATTTTGTGACAGCACTGATGAAGGTTGGCACCCAGATACTGAGACCGCAGGTTTGTGGGTCAGCACCCAGATACTGAAACAGCAGTGATTGTAGGTCAGCACCCAGATACTGAGACAGCAGTGATGTAGATCAGCTCACAGATACTGAAACAGCAGTGATGTATGTCAGCACCCAGATACTGAGACAGTAGGGATCAACATCAGATTCCAGATTTTGAGAGAGCAGAAATATCTGTCAGGATCCATTTTTTCAGACAACAGTGATGTAGATCAGAACCCAGATTCAGAGATAGCAGGGATGTAGGTCAGAACCCAGATTCAGAGATAGCAAGGATGTAGGTCTGCATCCAGATACTGAGACAGCAGTGATGTAGGTCAGCACCCAGATTCAGAGACAGCAGGGACGTAGGTCAGAACCCAGCTACTGAGACAGCATTGATCTAGTACAGCACTCCAATACTGACACAGCAGTGATGTTGGTGAGTAGCCCGATACCGAGACAGCAGAGATGTATGTCTGCACACAGATACTGAGATACCGGTGATGTATGTCAGCAGCCAGATACTGAGACAGCAGGTATGTAGGTCAGCATATAGATATTGAGACAGCAGTGATGTTGGTTGGCACCCAGATATTGAGACAGCAGTGATGTAGGTCGGCACCCAGATACTGAGACAGGAGGGAAGTGAGTCATCTCCCAGATACTGAGACAAAGGGATTAAGGTCAGCCCCCAGATACTGAGACAGCTGTGCTGTATGTCAGCACCCTGATACTGATACAGCTGTGAGGAAGGTCAGCACCCAGATACGGAGACAGCAGGTATGTAGGTCGGCACCCAGATATTGAGACAGCAGTGATGTTGGTCAGAACCCAGATTCTGAGACAGCAGGCATGAAGTTAAGCAACCAGATACAGGGACAGCAGTGATGTAGGTCAGTTCCCAGATTTTGTGACAGCACTGATGAAGGTTGGCACCCAGATACTGAGACCATGAGGTTTGTGGGTCACACGCAGATACTGAAACAGCAGTGATTGTAGGTCAGCACCCAGATACTGAGACAGCAGTGATGTAGATCAGCTCACAGATACTGAAACAGCAGTGATGTATGTCAGCACCCAGATACTGAGACAGTAGGGATCAACATCAGATTCCAGATTTTGAGAGAGCAGAAATATCTGTCAGGATCCATTTTTTCAGACAACAGTGATGTAGATCAGAACCCAGATTCAGAGATAGCAGGGATGTAGGTCAGAAGCCAGATTCAGAGATAGCAAGGATGTAGGTCTGCATCCAGATACTGAGACAGCAGTGATGTAGGTCAGCACCCAGATTCAGAGACAGCAGGGACGTAGGTCAGAACCCAGCTACTGAGACAGCATTGATCTAGTACAGCACTCCAATACTGACACAGCAGTGATGTTGGTGAGTAGCCCGATACGAGACAGCAGAGATGTATGTCTGCACACAGATACTGAGATACCGTGATGTATGTCAGCAGCCAGATACTGAGACAGCAGGTATGTGGGTCAGCATATAGATAGTGAGACAGCAGTGATGTTGGTTGGCACCCAGATATTGAGACAGCAGTGATGGAAGTCGGCACCCAGATACTGAGACAGGAGGGAAGTGAGTCATCTCCCAGATACTGAGACAAAGGATTAAGGTCAGCCCCCAGATACTGAGACAGCTGTGCTGTATGTCAGCACCCTGATACTGATACAGCTGTGAGGGAAGGTCAGCACAGATCTAGGAGACAGCAGGGATGTGGGGTCGGCACCCAGATACTGAGACAGCAGGGATGTAGGTGAGTACAGCGATACTCAGACAGCAGTGATGTAGGTCAGATCCCCAGACATTGAGACAGCAGTGATGTATGTCAGCACGCAGATCATGAGACAGCAGGGATGAACATCAGATTCCAGATTTTGAGACAGCAGAAATATCTATCAGGACCCATTTACTCAGACAACAGTGATGCAAGTCAGCATAAAGATTCTGAGAAGGCAGGGATGTAGGTCAGCACCCAGACACTGAGACAGCAAGCATGTAGGTCAGCAAGCAGATACAGGGAAGCAGTGATGTAGGTCGGTACCCAGATTTTGAGACTGCACCGATGAAGGCTGGCACCCAGATACTGAGACAGCAGGTTTGTGGGTCAGCATCCAGATTCTGAGACAGCAGTGATTGTAGGTCGGCACCCAGATACTGAGACAGCAGTGATGTAGATCAGCTCCCAGATACTGAAACAGCAGTTATGTATGTCAGCACCCAGATACTGAGACAGTAGGGATCAACATCAGATTCCAGATTTTGAGAGAGCAGAAATATCTGTCAGGATCCATTTTTTCAGACAACAGTGATGTAGATCAGAACCCAGATTCAGAGATAGCAGGGATGTAGGTCAGCACCCAGATACTGAGACAGCAGTGATGTAGGTCAGCACCCAGATTCAGAGACAGCAGGGATGTAGGTCAGCACCTAGCTACTGAAACAGCATTGATCTAGTTCAGTACTCCGATTCTGACACTGCATTGATGTTGGTGAGTACCCCGACACCGAGACAGCAGAGATGAATGTCAGCACACAGATACTGAGACACCAGTGATGTAGGTCAGCAGCCAGATACTGAGACAGCAGGCATGTAGGTCAGCATATAGATATTGAGACAGCAGTGATGTAGGTTGGCACCCAGATATTGAGACAGCACTAATGTGAGGTCGGCACCCAGATACTGAGACAGGAGGAGTGAGTCATCACCCAGATACTAAGACAGCAGGGATGAAGGTCAGCTCCCAGATACTGAGACAGCTGTGCCTTAGGTCAGCACCCTGATACTGATACAGCAGTGAGTAAGTCAGCACCTCAGATACCAAGACAGCAGTGATATAGGGTCAGCACCCAGGCACAGAGACAGCAATGATGTAGGTCAGCTCGCAGATACTGAGACAGCAGTGATGTATGTCAACACCCAGATACTGAGAAAGCAGGGGATGTAGGTCAGCACCCAGATACTGAGACAGCAGTGATGTAGATCAGTACCCAGATACTGAGACAGCAAGGTATGTAGTCAGCACCCAGATTGAGACAGCAGTGATGTTGGTCAGAACCCAGATTCTGAGACAGCAGGCATGAAGTTAAAGCAACCAGATACAGGGACAGCAGTGATGTAGGTCAGTTCCCAGATTTTGTGACAGCACTGATGAAGGTTGGCACTTAGATACTGAGACACGCAGGTTTGTGGGTCAGCACCCAGATACTGAAACAGCAGTGATTGTAGGTCAGCACCCAGATACTGAGACAGCAGTGATGTAGATCAGCTCACAGATACTGAAACAGCAGTGATGTATGTCAGCACCCAGATACTGAGACAGTAGGGATCAACATCAGATTCCAGATTTTGAGACAGCAGAAATATCTGTCAGGACCCATTTTCTCAGACAACAGGGATGTAGGTCAGCACCCGGATACTGAGACAGCAGTGATGTAGGTCAGAACCCAGATTCAGAGATAGCAAGTATGTAGGTCTGCATCCAGATACTGAGACAGCAGTGATGTAGGTCAGCACCCAGATTCAGAGACAGCAGGGACGTAGGTCAGAACCCAGCTACTGAGACAGCATTGATCTAGTACAGCACTCCAATACTGACACAGCGGTGATGTTGGTGAGTACCCCGATACCGAGACAGCAGAGATGTATGTCAGTACAAAGATACTGAGATACCAGTGATGTATGTCAGCAGCCAGAAACTGAGACAGCAGTAATGTAGGACAGCTCTGAGATACTGAGACAGCAGGGATGTAGGTCAGCACCCAGACACTGAGACAGCAGGCATGAAGATAAGCAACCAGATACAGGGACAGCAGTGATGTAGGTCGGTACCCAGATTTTGTGACAGCACTGATGAAGGTTGGCACCCAGATCCTGAGACCGCAGGTTTGTGGGTCAGCACCCAGATACTGAGACAGCAGGTTTGTGGGTCAGCATCCAGATTCTGAGACAGCAGTGATTGTAGGTTGGCACCCAGATACTGAGACAGCAGTGATGTAGATCAGCTCCCAGATACTGAAACAGCAGTGATGTATGTCAGCACCCAGATACTGAGACAGTAGGGATCAACATCAGATTCCAGATTTTGAGACAGCAGAAATATCTGTCAGGATCCATTTTCTCAGACAACAGTGATGCAGGTCAGAACCCAGATTCAGAGATAGCAGGGATGTAGGTCAGCACCCAGATACTGAGACAGCAGTGATGTAGGTCAGCACCCAGATTCAGAGACAGCAGGGATGTAGGTCAGCACCCAGCTACTGAAACAGCATTGATCTAGTTCAGTACTCCGATACTGACACAGCATTGATGTTGGTGAGTACCCCGATACCGAGACAGCAGAGATGCATGTCAGCACACAGATACTGAGACACCAGTGATGTAGGTCAGCAGCCTGATACTGAGACAGCAGGCATGTAGGTCAGCATATAGATATTGAGACAGCAGTGATGTAGGTTGGCACCCAGATATTGAGACAGCACTGATGTAGGTCGGCACACAGATACTGAGACAGGAGGGAAGTGAGTCATCACCCAGATACTGAGGACAACAGGGATGAAGGTCAGCCCCAGATACTGAGACAGCTGTGCAGCCAGGGTCAGCACCCTGATGCATGATGCAGCGGTGGGAGGTAAGTCAGCACCCAGATACCAAGAACAGCAGTGATATGGGTCAGCACCAGGCACAGAGACAGCAGTGATGTAGGTCAGCTCACAGATACTGAGACAGCAGTGATGTATGTCAACACCCAGATACTGAGAAAGCAGGGATGTAGGTCAGCACCCAGATACTGAGACAGCAGTGATGTAGATCAGTACCCAGATACTGAGACAGCAGTGATGTTGGTCAGAACCCAGATTCTGAGATCCCAGGGATGTAGGTCAGCACCCAGATACTGAGACAGCTGTGCTGTAGGTCAGCTCACAGATTCAGAGACAGCAGGGATGTAGGTCAGCACCCAGAGTCAAAGACAGCAGGCATGTAGGTCAGCACCCAGATACTGAGACAGCAGAGATGTAGGTCGGCACCCAGATACAAAGACAGCAGTGATGTGGGTGGCACCCGATACTGAGACAGCAGGGATGTGGGTCAGCACAAGATACTGATACAGCAGTGATGTATGTCAGCACCCAGATACTTAGAAAGCAGGAATGAACATCAGATTCCAGATTTTGAGGCAGAAGAAGTCTGTCAGGACCCATACTCAGACAACAGTGGTGTGGAGTCAGCATCCTGATACTAAGACAGCAGGTATGTAGGTCAGCATTAAGATACTGAGAAGAGCAGGGAGGGAGGAGGTTTGCACCCGATATGTGAGAAAGCAGGGAAGTGCGTAAACGCGCTGATACTGAGACACCAGGATGTTGTTCATAATCCAGATACTGAGAAAGCTGTGATGTAAGTCAGCACCCAGATACTGAGATATGGTATGGATGAAGGTCAGCACCAGATAATGAGACAGCAGTGATGTGGGTGGCACCCACATACTGTGACATCAGGGATGGAGGTCAGCACCAAGATACTGAGGCAGCACGGATGTTTGTCAGCACCTTGACACTGAGACAGCAGGCCAGTAGATCAAGCACCCTGGTAATGAAAGCTGGGGTTTAGGTCAGCACCCAGATACTGAAACAGCAGTGATGTTGGACCCAGCCTGAATACAGAGACAGCAGGGGATGTGGGTCAGCACCCAGATATGAAGACAGCAGGCATGTGGGTCAGCACCAAGATATTGAGACAGCAGTGATGTGGGTCGGCACTCAGAATGAGTGAGACTGCAGTGATGTAGGTCAGGGACCTAGATACTGAGACAGCAGAAATGTGGGTCATCACCCAGATACTGAGACATCTGTCACGTAAGTCAGCACCCAGACACTGAGACAGCAGTTATAAACATCAGATTCCGGATTTTGAGGCAGGAGAAATATCTATCAGGACCCATTTACTCAGACACCAGTGATGTAGGTCAGCATCCAGATACTGAGACAGCAGGGATGGAGGTCACCACCCTGATACTGAGACAGCGGTGATGTAGGTCAGCACCCAGATACTGAGATGGCAGGGGATGTGAGGTGACACCCAGATATTGAGACAGCAGGATTTAGGTCCAGCACCCAGATACAGAGACAGCTGTGCTGTGGGTCAGAACCCTGATACTGCAAAAGCAGTGATGGAGGTCAACACCCAGATACCGAGACAGCAGGGATGTAGGTCAGCACACAGATACCGGAGACAGCAGGAAGCAATGAAGTACCCAGATACTGAGACAGCAGGGATGTAGGTCAGAACTAAGATACTGAGCTAGCAAGGATGTAGAGTGAGTACCCAGTTACCCAGACAGCAGAGATGTATGTCAGCATACAGAATACTGAGACACAGCAGTGATGTAGGTCAGCAGCAAAGAGACATGCAGATGGATAATGAGACAGAAGGTATGTAGTGACAGCACCCAGATACTGAGACAGCACAGATGAAAATCAGTAATCAGATATTGAGAGAGCAGTGATGTAGAGTGGAACCCAGATATTGAGACAGCTGTGATGTAGGTCAGCATCCAGATACTGAGAGAGGTGGGATGTAGGTCAGCAGCCAGAAACTGAGACAGTATTGATGAAGGTCAGCACCCAGATACTGAGACAGCTGTGCTGAAGGTCAGCTCACAGATTCAGAGACAGCAGGGATGTAGGTCAGCACCCAGATTCTGAGACAGCAGGCATGTAGGTCAGCACCCAGACACTGAGACAGCAGGAATGAACATCAGATTCCAGATTTTGAGGCAGAGGAAGTATCTGTCAGGACCCATATACTCAGACAACAGTGGTGTAGGTCAGCATCCTCTTACTGAGACAGCAGGTATGTAGGTCAGCACCCAGATACTGAGAGAGCAGGGAGGAAGGGAGGTTTGCACCCCGATATTGAGAAAGCAGGGAAGTACATTAGCGCATTGCTACTGAGTCACCAGGGATGTTGGTCATTATCCAGATACTGAGAAAGCTGTGATGTAAGTCAGCACCCAGACACTGAGATAGTATGGATGAAGGTCAGCACCCAGATAATGAGACAGCAGTGATGTAGGTCAGCACCCACATACTGAGACATCAGGTATGAAGGTCAGCACCAAGATACTGAGGCAGCACGGATGTTTGTCAGCACCTTGACACTGAGACAGCAGGCCAGTAGATCAGCACCCTGGTAATGAGACAGCTGGGATTTAGGTCAGCACCCAGATACTGAAACAGCAGTGATGTTGGACAGCACCCAGATACAGAGACAGCAGGGATGTAGGTCAGCACCCGGATATGAAGACAGCAGGCATGTAGGTCAGCACCAAGATACTGAGACAGCAGTGATGTGGGTCGGCACCCAGATGAGTGAGGACTGCAGTGGTGTGGGTCGGAACCCAGATACTGAGACAGCAGAAATGTGGGTCATCACCCAGATACTGAAACAGCTGTCATGTGTATGTCAGCACCCAGACACTGAGACAGCAGTTATAACATCAGGATCCAGATTGTGAGGCAGCAGAAATATTTATCAGGACCCATTTACTCAGACAACAGTGATGTAGGTCAGCATCCAGATACTGAGACAGCAGGGATGGAGGTCACCACCCTGAAACTGAGACAGCAGTGATGTAGGTCAGCACCCAGATACTGAGATGGCAGGGATGTAGGTCGGCACCCTGATATTGAGACAGCAGGGATTTAGGTCAGCACCCAGATACAGAGACACTGTGCTGTAGGTCAGAACCCTGATACTGCGAAAGCAGTGATGGAGGTCTGCAAACAGATACCGAGACTGCAGGGAAGTAGGTCAGCACACAGATTCCGAGACTGCAGGGAAGTACGAAAGAACCCAGATACTGAGACAGCAGGGATGTAGGTCAGAACTAAGATACTGAGCTAGCAAGGATGTAGGTGAGTACCCAGTTACTGAGACAGCAGAGATGTATGTCAGCATTCAGATACTGACACAGCAGTGGTGTAGGTCAGCAGCAAGATACTGACATAGCAGAGATTGAGGGATAATGAGACAGAAGGTATATAGGACAGCACCCAGATACTGAGACAGCACAGATGAAGTTCAGCAATCAGATATTGAGAGAGCAGTGATGTAGGTCGGACCCAGATATTGAGACAGCTGTGATGTAGGTCAGCATCAGATACTGAGAGAGAGGTGGGATGTGGGTCAGCAGCTGGAAACTGAGACAGTAGTGATGAAGGTCAGCACCCAGATACTGGACAACAGGGATGTGGGTCACTGACCAGATATTGAGACAACAATGAAGTAGGTCAGCATCCAGATACTGAGAAAGCAGGGATGTAGATCAGTACCCAAATACTGAGATACACAGGGATGTAGGGTCAGCACCCAGATACTGAGACAGCTGTGCTGTGGGTCAACTCACAGATTCCAGAGACAGCAGGGATGTAGGTCAGCACCCAGATTCTGAGACAGCAGGCATGTAGGTCAGCACCCAGATACTTAGACAGCAGAGATGTAGGTCGGCACCCAGATACGAAGACAGCAGTGATGTAGGTTGGCACCCAGATACTGAGACAGCAGGGATGTGGGTCAGTACCAAGATACTGATACAGCAGTGATGTATGTCAGCACCCAGATACTGAGACAGCAGGAATGAACATCAGATTCCAGATTTTGAGGTAGAAAAATTATCTGTCAGGACCTATATACTCAGACAACAGTGGTGTAGGTCAGCATCCTGATACTGAGACAGCAGGGATGTAGGTCAGCACCCAGATACTGACAGAGCAGGGAGGGAGGGAGGTTTGCACCCCGATATTGAGAAAGCAGGGAAGTACATTAGCGCATTGATACTGAGACACCAGGGATGTTGGGTCACATATCAAGATACTGAGAAAGCTGTGATCTAAGTCAGCACCCAGATACTGAGATAGTATGGATGAAGGACAGCACCAGATAATGAGACAGCAGTGATGTGGGTCAGCACCACATACTGAGACATCAGGGATGAAGATCAAGCACCAAGATACTGAGACAAGCACGGATGTTTGTCGGCACCTTGACACTGAGACAGCAGGCCAGTAGATCAGCACCTAGTAATGAGACAGCTGAGATTAAGGTCAACACCCAGATACTGAAACAGCAGTGATGTTGGACAGCACCAGATATAGAGACAGCAGGGATGGAGGTCAGCACCAAGATACTGAGACAGCAGTGATATGGGTACGGCACCCAGATGAGTGAGACTGCAGTGATGGGTCAGGACCCAGATACTGAGACAGCAGAAATGTGGGTCATCACCCAGATACTGAGACAGCTGTCACGTATGTCAACACCAGACACTGAGGACAGCAGTTATAAACATCAGATTACGGATTGTGGGGCAGCAGAAATATCTATCAGGACCCATTTAATCAGACAACAGTGATGGAGTCACCACCTGATACTGAGACAGCAGTGATGTGGGTCCAGCACCCAGATATTGAGGATGGCAGGGATGTGAGTGGAACCCAGATATTGAGACAGCTGTGCTGTGAGTCAGAACCCTGATACTAGAAGCAGTGATGGAGAGTCAGCACCCAGATACCCGAGGACTGCAGGATGTAGGTCAGCACACAGATACCCGAGACAGCAGGGGAGTACCGAGTACCCAGATACTGAGACAGCAGGGATGTAGGTCAGAACTAAGATACTGAGCTAGCAAGGATGTAGGTGAGTACCCAGTTACCGAGACAGAGATGTATGTCAGCATACAGATACTGAGACAGCAGTGATGTGGGTCAGCAGCAAGATACTGACATAGCAGAGAGTGAGGATAATGGGACAGAGGTATGTAGGACAGCACCCAGATACTGAGACAGCACAGATGAAGATCAGCAATCAGATATTGAGAGAGCAGTGATGTAGGTCGGAACCTAGATATTGAGACAGCCGTGATGTGAGGTCAGCATCCAGGATACTGAGAGAGGTGGGGATGTGGGTCAGGGCCAGAAACTGAGACAGTATTGATGAAGGTCAAAGCGCAGATACTGAGACAACAGGGATGTAGGTCACAGCAGATATTGAGACAACAATGAAGTAGGTCAGCATCCAGATACTGAGACAGCAGGGATGTAGGTCAGCCCCAGATACTAAGACAGCAGTGATGTAGATCAGTACCCATTTACTGAGACAGCAGGGGATGTGGGTCAGAACAGCAGATATTGAGACAGCAGTGATGTAGGTCAGAACCCAGATATTGGAACAACCATGATGTGGGTCAGCATCCTGATACTGAGACCAGCTGGGATGGTAGTTCTTACCAGCTACTGAGACAGTACTGATGAAGGTCAGCACCCAGATACTGAGACAACAAGGATGTGGGTCACCGCCCAGATATTGAGACAACAGTGAAGTAGGTCAGCATCCAGATACTGAGATAGCTGGGATGTAGGTCAGCACCCAGATACTGAGACAGTATTGATGAAGGTCAGCACCCAGATACTGAGACAGCTGTGCTGAAGGTCAGCTCACAGATTCAGAGACAGCAGGGATGTAGGTCAGCACCCAGATTCTGAGACAGCAGGCATGTAGGTCAGCACCCAGACACTGAGACAGCAGGAATGAACATCAGATTCAGATTTTGAGGCAGAGAAGTATCTGTCAGGACCCATAGACTCAGACAACAGTGGTGTGGGTCAGCATCCTCTTACTGAGACAGCAGGTATGGGTCAGCACCCAGATACTGAGAGAGCAGGGAGGAAGGGGTTTGCACCCGATATTGAGAAAGCAGGGGAGTACATTGGCGCATTGCTACTGAGTCACCAGGGATGTTGGTCATTGTCAGATACTGAGAAAGCTGTGATGTAAGTCAGCACCAGACACTGAGATAGTATGGATGAAGGTCAGCACCAGATAATGAGACAGCAGTGATGTGGGTCAGCACCCACATACTGAGACATCGGGTATGAAGGTCAGCACCAAGATACTGAGGCAGCACGGATGTTTGTCAGCACCTTGACACTGAGACAGCAGGCCAGTAGATCCAGCACCCTGGTAATGAGACAGCTGGGATTTGGGTCAGCACCAGATACTGAACAGCAGTGATGTTGGACAGCACCCAGATACAGAGACAGCAGGGATGTAGGTTAGCACCGGATATGAAGACAGCAGGCATGTGGGGTCCAGCACCAAGATACTGAGACAGCAGTGACGGTATGGCGACCCAGATAGTGAGACTGCAGTGGTGTAGATCGGAACCCAGATACTGAGACAGCAGAAATGTGGGTCATCACCAGATACTGAAACAGCTGTCATGTATGTCAGCACCCAGACACTGAGACAGCAGTTATAAACATAGATTCAGATTGTGAGGCAGCAGAAATATTTATCAGGACCAATTACTCAGACAAACAGTGATGTAGGTCAGCATCCAGATACTGAGACAGCAGGGATGGAGGTCACCACCTGAAACTGAGACAGCAGTGATGTGGGTCAGCACCCCAGATACTGAGATGGCAGGGATGTGATACGGCACCCTGATATTGAGACAGCAGAGGTTTAGGTCAGCACCCAGATACAGAGACACTGTGCTGTGGGTCAGAACCTGATACTGCGAAGCAGTGATGGAGGTCTGCAAACAGATACCCGAGCTGCAGGGAAGTGAGGTCGGCACACAGATTCCGAGACTGCAGGAGATGCGAAGAACCCAGATACTGAGACAGCAGGGATGTAGGTCAGAACTAAGATACTGAGCTAGCAAGGATGTGGGTGAGTCCCAGTTACTGAGACAGCAGAGATGTATGTCAGCATTCAGATACTGACACAGCAGCAGTGAGTGTAGGTCAGCAGCAAGATACTGACATAGCAAGTTGAGGATAATAAGGACAGAAGGTATATAGGACAGACACCCAGATACTGAGACAGCACAGATGAGTTCAGCAATCAGAAGATATGAGAGAGCAGTGATGTGAAGTCACAACCCAGATAATGAGACAGCTGTGATGTAGGTCAGCATCCAGATACTGGGAAGGATGTAGGTCAGCAGCTGGAAACTGAGACAGTATTGATGAGGTCAGCACCCAGATACTGAGACAACAGGGATGTAGGTCACAACTAGATATTGAGACAACAATGAAGTAGGTCAGCATCCAGATACTGAGAAAGCAGGGATGCAGATCAGTACCCAAATACTGAGATACCAGGGATATAGGTCAGCACCCAGATACTGAGACAGCTGTGCTGTAGGTCAGCTCACAGATTCAAGAGACAGCAGGGATGTGGTCCAGCCCAGATTCTGAGACAGCAGGCATGTGAGGTCAGCACCCAGATACTTAGACAGCAGAGATGTGAGGTCGGCACCAGATCACAAGACAGCAGTGATGTGGGTTGGCACCCAGATACTGAGACAGCAGGGATGTGGGTCAGTACCAAGATACTGATACAGCAGTGATGTTATGTCAGCACCTGAAATACTGAGACAACGGAATGAACATCAGATTCCAGATTTTGAGGTAGAAAAATTATCTGTCAGGACCTATATACTCAGACAACAGTGGTGTGGGTCAGCATCCTGATACTGAGACAGCAGGGATGTGGGTCAGCACGCAGATACTGACAGAGCAAGGGAGGGAGGAGGTTTGCACCCGATATTGAGAAAGCAGGAAGTACATTAGCGCTGATACTGAGACACACCAGGGATGTTGGTCATTATCAAGATACTGAGAAGCTGTGATCTAAGTCAGCACCCAGATACTGAGATAAATATGGATGAAGGACAGCACCAGATAATGAGACAGCAGTGATGTGGTCAGCACCCACATACTGAGACATCAGGGATGAAGATCAGCACCAAGATACTGAGACAGCACGGATGTTTGTCAGCACTTGACACTGGACAGCGCCAGTAGATCAGCACCCTAGTAATGAGACAGCTGGATTAAGGTCAGCACCCAGATACTGAAACAGCAGTGATGTTGGACAGCACCCAGATATAGAGACAGCAGGGATGAAGGTCAGCACCAAGATACTGAGACAGCAGTGATATAGGTCGGCACCCAGATAGTGAGACTGCAGTGATGTAGGGTCAGGACCCAGATACTGAGACAGCAGAAATGTGGGTCATCACCCAGACACTGAGACAGCTGTCACGTATGTCAGCACCTTGAACACTGAGACAGCAGTTATAAACATCAGATTACGGATTGTGAGGCAGCAGAAATATCTATCAGGACCCATTTAATCAGACAACAGTGATGGAGGTCACCACCCTGATACTGAGACAGCAGTGATGTAGGTCAGCACCCAGATATTGAGATGGCAGGGATGTAGGTCGGCACCCAGATATTGAGACAGCTGTGCTGTAGGTCAGAACCCTGATACTGCGAAAGCAGTGATGGAGGTCAGCACCCAGATACCGAGACTGCAGGGATGTAAGTCAGCACACAGATACCGAGACAGCAGGGAAGTACACGAGTACCCAGATACTGAGAAAGCAGGGATGTAGGTCAGAACTAAGATACTGAGCTAGCAAGGATGTAGCTGAGTACCCAGTTACCGAGACAGCAGAGATGTATGTCAGCATACAGATACTGAGACAGCAGTGATGTAGGTCAGCAGCAAGATACTGACATAGCAGAGATTGAGGGATAATGAGACAGAAGGTATGAGGACAGCACCCAGATACTGAGACAGCACAGATGAAGATCAGCAATCAGATATTGAGAGAGCAGTGATGTGAGTCGAACCTGAATATTGAGACAGCCGTGATGTGGTCAGCATCCAGATACTGAGAGAGTGGGATGTGGGTCAGGAGCCAGAAACTGAGACAGTATTGATGAAGGTCAGCACGCAGATACTGAGACAACAGGGATGTAGGTCACACCGATATTGAGACAACAATAAAGTAGGTCAGCATCCAGATACTGAGACAGCAGGGATGTAGGTCAGCCCCAGATACTAAAGACAGCAGTGATGTAGATCAGTACCCAATTACTGAGACAGCAGGGATGTGAGTCAGAACCCAGATATTGAGACAGCAGTGATGTAGGTCAGAACCAGATATTGAGACAACCATGATGTAGGTCAGCATCCTGATACTGAGATAGCTGGGATGTTGTTAGCACCCAGCTACTGAGACAGTACTGATGAAGGTCAGCACCAGATACTGAGACAACAAGGATGTAGGTCACCACCCAGATATTGAGACAACAGTGAAGTAGGTCAGCATCCAGATACTGAGATAGCTGGGATGTAGGTCAGCACCCAGATACTGAGACAGTATTGATGAAGGTCAGCACCCAGGCACTGAGACAGCTGGGATGTAGGTCACCACCAGATATTGAGACAACAGTGAAGTAGGTCAGCATCTAGATACTGAGACAGCAGGGATGTAGGTCGGCACCCAGATACTAAGACAGCAGGCATGTAGGTCAGCACCCAGATAATGAGTCAGCAGGGATGTAGGTCAGCACCCAGATAATGAGACAGCAGTGATGTAGGTCAGCACCAGGAAACTGAGACAGCACGGATGTTTGTCAGCACCTAGACACTGAGACAACAGGCCAGTAGGTCAGCAACCTGGTACTGAGACAGCAGGGATGTTGGTCAGCACCCAGATACTGAGACAGCAGGGATGTAGGTCAGCACCCAGATTCTGAGACAGCAGGCATGTAGGTCAGCACCCAGATACTTAGACAGCAGAGATGTAGGTAGGCACCCAGATACCAAGACAGCAGTGATGTAGGTCGGCACCCAGATACTGAGACAGCAGGGATGGGTCAGCACCAAGATACTGATACAGCAGTGATGTATGTCAGCACCCAGATACTGAGACAGCAGGAATGAACATCAGATTCCAGATTTTGAGGTAGAAAAGTATCTGTCAGACCCATACTCAGACAACAGTGGTGTAGGTCAGCATCCTGATACTGAGACAGCAGTTATGTAGGTCAGCACCAGATACTGACAGAGCAGGGAGGGAGGAGGTTTGCACCCGATATTGAGAAAGCAGGGAAGTACATTAGCGCATTGATACTGAGACACCAGGGATGTTGGTCATTATCAAGATACTGAGAAAGCTGTGATCTAAGTCAGCACCCAGATACTGAGATAGTATGGATGAAGGACAGCACCCAGATAATGAGACAGCAGTGATGTAGGTCAGCACCCACATACTGAGACATCAGGGATGAAGATCAGCACCAAGATACTGAGACAGCACGGATGTTTGTCAGCACCTTGACACTGAGACAGCAGGCCAGTAGATCAGCACCCTAGTAATGAGACAGCTGGGATTAAGGTCAGCACCCAGATACTGAAACAGCAGTGATGTTGGACAGCACCCAGATATAGAGACAGCAGGGATGAAGGTCAGCACCCAGATATGAAGACAGCAGGCATGTAGGTCAGCACCAAGATACTGAGACAGCAGTGATATAGGTCGGCACCCAGATAGTGAGACTGCAGTGATGTAGGTCAGGACCCAGATACTGAGACAGCAGAAATGTGGGTCATCACCCAGATACTGAGACAGCTGTCACGTATGTCAGCACCCAGACACTGAGACAGCAGTTATAAACATCAGATTACGGATTTTGAGGCAGCAGAAATATCTATCAGGACCCATTTAATCAGACAACAGTGATGTAGGTCAGCATCCAGATACTGAGACAGCAGGGATGGAGGTCACCACCCTGATACTGAGACAGCAGTGATGTTGGTCAGCACCCAGATATTGAGATGGCAGGGATGTAGGTCGGCACCCAGATATTGAGACAGCTGTGCTGTGTGTAGGTCAGAACCCTGATACTGCGAAAGCAGTGATGGAGGTCAGCACCCAGATACTGAGACAGCAGGGATGTAGGTCAGCACACAGATACTGAGACAGCAGGGAAGTACACGAGTACCCAGATACTGAGACAGCAGGGATGTAGGTCAGAACTAAGATACTGAGCTAGCAAGGATGTAGGTGAGTACCCAGTTACCGAGACAGCAGAGATGTATGTCAGCATACAGATACTGAGACAGCAGTGATGTAGGTCAGCAGCAAGATACTGACATAGCAGAGAGTGAGGGATAATGAGACAGAAGGTATGTAGGACAGCACCCAGATACTGAGACAGCACAGATGAAGATCAGCAATCAGATATTGAGAGAGCAGTGATGTAGGTCGGAACCTAGATATTGAGACAGCCGTGATGTAGGTCAGCATCCAGATACTGAGAGAGGTGGGATGTAGGTCAGTAGCCAGAAACTGAGACAGTATTGATGAAGGTCAGCACGCAGATACTGAGACAACAGGGATGTAGGTCACAACCCAGATATTGAGACAACAATGAAGTAGGTCAGCATCCAGATACTGAGACAGCAGGGATGTAGGTCAGCCCCCAGATACTAAGACAGCAGTGATGTAGATCAGTACCCAATTACTGAGACAGCAGGGATGTAGGTCAGAACCCAGATATTGAGAAGCAGTGATGTAGGTCAGAACCCAGATATTGAGACAACCATGATGTAGGTCAGCATCCTGATACTGAGATAGCTGGGATGTTGGTTAGCACCCAGCTACTGAGACAGTACTGATGAAGGTCAGCACCCAGATACTGAGACAACAAGGATGTAGGTCACCGCCCAGATATTGAGACAACAGTGAAGTAGGTCAGCATCCAGATACTGAGATAGCTGGGATGTAGGTCAGCACCCAGAAACTGAGACAGCATTGATGAAGGTCAGCACCCAGGCACTGAGACAGCTGGGATGTAGGTCACCACCCAAATATTGAGACAACAGTGAAGTAGGTCAGCATCTAGATACTGAGACAGCAGGGATGTAGGTCGGCACCCAGATACTAAGACAGCAGGCATGTAGGTCAGCACCCAGATAATGAGTCAGCAGGGATGTAGGTCAGCACCCAGATAATGAGACAGCAGTGATGTAGGTCAGCACCAGGAAACTGAGACAGCACGGATGTTTGTCAGCACCTAGACACTGAGACAACAGGCCAGTAGGTCAGCACCCTGGTACTGAGACAGCAGGGATGTTGGTCAGCACCCAGATACTGAGACAGCAGGGATGTAGGTCAGCACCCAGATTCGGAGACAGTAGGCAAGTAGGTCAGCACCGAGATACTGAGACAGCAGTGATGTAGGTTGGCACCCAGACACTGAGACTGCAGGGATGTAGGTCAGCACCCAGATAATGAGACAGCAGGGATGTGGGTCATCACACAGATACTGAGACAGCTGTGATGTAGGTCGGCACCCAGATACTGTGACAGCAGTGATATGTCAGCTCCCAGATACTGAGACAGCAGTCATGAATGTCAGCACCCAGATACTGAGGCAGCAGGGATGAACATCAAATTCCAGATTTTGAGGCAGCAGAAATATCTATCAGTACCCATTTACTCAGAAAACAGTGATGTAGGTCAGCATCCAGATACTGAGACAGCAGGGATGGAGGTCACCACCCAGATATTGAGAGAGCTGTGCTAAAGGTCAGCACCCTAAAACTGAGACAGCAGTGATGTAGGTCAGCACCCAGACACCGAGATGACAGGGATGTAGGTCGGCACCCAGATACTGAGACAGCAGGGATGTAGGTGAGTACCCAGACACTGAAACAGCAGTGATGTAGGTCTGCACCAAGATACCGAGACAGCAGTGATGTAGGTCAGCACCAAGATACCAAGACAGCAGGGAGAAGTAGGTCAGCACTCAGATACTGAGATAGCAAGGATGAAGTTTAGTACCCAGATACTGAGACAGCAGAGATGTATGTCAGCACACAGATACTGAGACAGCAGTGATGTAGGTCAGCAGCCAGATACTGACACAGAAGAGATTAAGGTTGGTACCCAGATACTGAGAGAGCAGGGGTGAAGTTCAGCTCGCAGATACTGAGACAGCACTGATGTAGGTCAGCACCCAAATACTGAGAAAGAACTGATGAAGGTCAGCACCTAGATACTTAGACAGCAGGGATGTAGGTCAGCACCCAGATATTGAGACAACAGTGATGTAGGTCAGCACCCAGATGTTGAGACAACAGTGATGTAGGTCAGCATCTAGATACAGAGACAGCAGGGATGTAGGTCAGCACCCAGATACATACAGCAAGGATGTAGGTCAGCACGCAGACACTGAGACAGCAGACATGTAGGTCAGCACCCACATGCTGGTACAGCAGTGATGTAGGTCGGCACTCAGATACTGAGACAACAGGGATGTGTGTCAACACCCATGTGCTGAGATAGCAGTGATGTAGGTTGGCACACGGATACTGAGACAGCTGTGCTGTAGGTCAGCACCCTGATACTGATACAGGAGTGATGTAGATCAGCACCCAGATACCGAGATAGCATGCATGAAGGTCGGCACCCAGATACTGAGACAGCAAGGATGTAGGTGAGTACCCCGATACTGAGACAGCAGTGATGTATGTCAGCACCCCAGATACTTAGACAGCAGGGATGGACATCAGATTGCAGATTTTGAGGCAGCAGAAATATCAATCAATACCCATTTTCTCAGACAACAGTGATGTACGTCAGCTTTAAGATACTGAGACAGGAGGGATGCAGGTCAGCACACAAATACTGAGACAGATGTGCTGAAGGTAAGCACCCTGATACTGAGACAGCAGTGATGTAGGTCAGCACCCAGATACCAAGATGGCAGGGATGTAGATCGGCACCCAGATACTGAGACAGCTGGGATGTAGGTGAGTACCAAGACAATGAATCAGCAGGGATGTAGGTCAGCACCAAGATAGCGAGACAGCAGTGATGTAGGTCAGCTTCCAGTTACTGAGACAGCAGGGAAGTATGTGAGTACACAGATACTGAGACAGCAGGGAAGTAGGTCAGCACTCAGATACTGTGATAGCAAGGATTTAGGTTAGTACCCAGATTCTGAGACAGCAGAGATGTATGTCAGCAGACAAATACTGAGACACCAGTGAAGTATGTCAGCAGCCAGATACTGACACAGAAGAGATTAAGTTGGCACCCAGATACTGAGAGAGCAGGGGTGAAGGTCAGCTCACAGATACTGAGACAGCACTGATGTAGGTCAGCACCCAAATACTGAGAAAGCACTGATGAAGGTCAGCACCTAGATTCTTAGACAGCAGGGATGTAGGTCAGCACCCAGATATTGAGACAACAGTGATGTAGGTCAGCACCCAGATGTTGAGACAACAGTGATGTAGGTCAGCATCCAGATACAGAGACGGCAGGGATGTAGGTCAGCACCCAGCTACATACAGCAGGGATGTAGGTCAGCACGCAGACACTGAGACAGCAGATATGTAGGTCAGCACCCAGATACTGGCACAGCAGTGATGTAGGTTGGCACCCAGATACTGAGACAACAGGGATGTGTGTCAACACCCATGTGCTGAGACCATCTGGGTGCTGACCTACATCAAGTAGGTCGGCACCCAGATACTGAGACAGCTGTGCTGTAGGTCAGCACCCTGATACTGATACAGGAGTGATGTAGATCAGCACATAGATACCGAGACAGCATGGATGTAGGTCAGCACCAAGATACTGAGACAGCAGGGATGTAGGTGAGTACCCTGATACTGAGACAGCAGTGATGTAGGTCAGCACCCAGATACTTAGACAGCAGGGATGAACATCAGATTCCAAATTTTGAGACTGCAGAAATATCTATCAGGACCCATTTACTCAGACAAAAGTGATGTACGTCAGCATTAAGATACTGAGACAGGAGGGATGTAGGTCAGCACGCAAATACTGAGACAGCTGTGCAGAAGGTAAGCATCCTGGTACTGAGAAAGCAGTGACGTAGGTCAGCATCCAGATACTGAGACAGCAGGCATGTAGGTCAGCACCCACATTCTGAGTCAGCAGGGATGTAGGTCAGCACACATATACTGAGACAGCAGTGATTTAGGTCGGGACCCAGATAGTGAGACTGCAGGGATGTGGGTCAGCACCCTGATACTGAGAGAGCAGTGATATAGGTCAATACCCAGGCACTGAGACAGCAGTGATGTAGGTCAGCTCGCAGATACTGAGACAGCAGTGATGTATGTCAGCACCCAGATACTGAGAAAGCAGGGATGTAGGTCAGCACCCAGATACTGAGACAGCATGGATGTAGGTCAGCACCCAGATACTGAGTCAGCAGTGATGTTGGTCAGAACCCAGATACTGAGATAGCAGGGATGTAGGTCAGCACCCAGATACTGAGACAGCTGTGCTATATGTCAGCACACAGATTCAGAGACAGCAGAGAAGTAGGTCAGCACCCAGATACTGAGACAGCAGGCATGAAGGTCAGCACCCAGATACTGAGACAGCAGAGATGTAGGTCGGCACCCAAATACTAAGACAGCAGTGAGGTAGGTCGGCACCTAGATAGTGAGACAGCAGGGATGTGGATCGGCACCAAGGTACTGAGTCTGAAGTGATATAGGTCAGCACCCAGGCACTGAGACAGCAGTGATGTTGGTCAGCTCACAGATACTGATACAGCAGTGATGTATGGCAGCATCCAGATATTGAGACAGCAGGAATGAACATCAGATTCCAGATTTTGAGGCAGAAGAAGTATCTGTCAGGACCCATATACTAAGACAACAGTGGTGTAGGTCAACATCCCGATACTGAGACAGCAGGTATGAAGGTCAGCACCCAGGTACTGAGAGAGCAGGGAGGGAAGGAGGTCAGCACCCCGATATTGAGAAAGCAGGGAAGTAGGTTAGCACATTGATACTGAGACACCAGGGATGTTGGTCAATATCCAGATACGGAGAAAGCTGTGATGTAAGTCAACACCCAGATACTGAGATAGTATGGATGAAGGACAGCACCCAGATAATGAGACAGCAGTGATGTAGGTCAGCACCTACATACTGAGACATCAGGGATGAAGATCAGCACCAAGATACTGAGACAGCACGGATGTTTGTCAGCACCTTGACTCTGAGACAGCAGGCCAGTAGATCAGCACCCTAGTAATGAGACAGCTGGGATTAAGGTCAGCACCCAGATACTGAAACAGCAGTGATGTTGGACAGCACCCAGATATAGAGACAGCAGGGATGAAGGTCAGCACCCAGATATGAAGACAGCAGGCATGTAGGTCAGCACCAAGATACTGAGACAGCAGTGATATAGGTCGGCACCCAGATAGTGAGACTGCAGTGATGTAGGTCGGGACCCAGATACTGAGACAGCAGAAATGTGGGTCATCATCCAGATACTGAGACAGCTGTCACGTATGTCAGCACCCAGACACTGAGACAGCAGTTATAAACATCAGATTACAGATTGTGAGGCAGCAGAAATATCTATCAGGACCCATTTAATCAGACAACAGTGATGTAGGTCAGCATCCAGATACTGAGACAGCAGGGATGGAGGTCACCACCCTGATACTGAGACAGCAGTGATATAGGTCTGCACCCAGATATTGAGATGGCAGGGATGTAGGTCGGCACCCAGATATTGAGACAGCTGCTGTGAGGTCAGAACCCTGATACTGCAGCAGTGATGGAGGTCAGCACCAGATACGAGACTGCAGGGATGTAAGTCAGCACACAGATACCGAGACAGCAGGAAGTACACAGTACCCAGATACTGAGAAAGCAGGGATGTAGGTCAGAACTAAGATACTGAGCTAGCAAGGATGTCAGCTGAGTACCCAGTTACCGAGACAGCAGAGATGTATGTCAGCATACAGATGCTGAGACAGCAGTGATGTAGGTCAAGCAGCAAGATACTGACATAGCAGAGGATTGAGGGGATAATGAGACAGAAGGTATGTAGGACAGCACCCAGATACTGAGACAGCACAGATGAAGATCAGCAATCAGATATTGAGAGAGCAGTGATGTGAGGTAAGAACCTGAATATTGAGACAGCCGTGATGTAGGTCAGCATCCAGATACTGAGAGAGGTGGGATGTAGGTCAGCAGCCAGAAACTGAGACAGTATTGATGAAGGTCAGCACGCAGATACTGAGACAACAGGGATGTAGGTCACAACCCAGATATTGAGACAACAATAAAGTAGGTCAGCATCCAGATACTGAGACAGCAGGGATGTAGGTCAGCCCCCAGATACTAAGACAGCAGTGATGTAGATCAGTACCCAATTACTGAGACAGCAGGGATGTAGGTCAGAACCCAGATATTGAGACAGCAGTGATGTAGGTCAGAACCCAGATATTGAGACAACCATGATGTAGGTCAGCATCCTGATACTGAGATAGCTGGGATGTTGGTTAGCACCCAGCTACTGAGACAGTACTGATGAAGGTCAGCACCCAGATACTGAGACAACAAGGATGTAGGTCACCACCCAGATATTGAGACAACAGTGAAGTAGGTCAGCATCCAGATACTGAGATAGCTGGGATGTGGGTCAGCACCCAGATACTGAGACAGTATTGATGAAGGTCACACCAGGCACTGAGACAGCTGGGATGAGGTCACCACCAGATATTGAGACAACAGTGAAGTAGGTCAGCATCTAGATACTGAGACAGCAGGGATGAGGTCGGCACCCAGATACTAAGACAGCAGGCATGTAGGTCCAGCACCCAGATAATGAGTCAGCAGGGATGTAGGTCAGCACCCAGATAATGAGACAGCAGTGATGTAGGTCAGCACCAGGAAACTGGAGACAGCACGGATGTTTGTCAGCACCTAGACACTGAGACAACAGGCAATAGGTCAGCACCCTGGCACTGAGACAGCAGGGATGTAGGTCAGCACCCAGATACTGAGACAGCAGGGATGTAGGTCAGCACCCAGATTCTGAGACAGCAGGCATGTAGGTCAGCACCCAGATACTTAGACAGCAGAGATGTAGGTAGGCACCCAGATACGAAGACAGCAGTGATGTAGGTCGGCACCCAGATACTGAGACAGCAGGGATGTGGGTCAGCACCAAGATACTGATACAGCAGTGATGTATGTCAGCACCCAGATACTGAGACAGCAGGAATGAACATCAGATTCCAGATTTTGAGGTAGAAAAAGTATCTGTCAGGACCCATATACTCAGACAACAGTGGTGTAGGTCAGCATCCTGATACTGAGACAACAGTTATGTAGGTCAGCACCCAGATACTGACAGAGCAAGGGAGGAGGGAGGTTT
Organism: Neoceratodus forsteri; assembly: GCA_016271365.2. Taxonomy (NCBI): domain Eukaryota; kingdom Metazoa; phylum Chordata; order Ceratodontiformes; family Ceratodontidae; genus Neoceratodus; species Neoceratodus forsteri. Next base: position 10,191,005 of record CM028129.1, read on the forward strand.
GCACCCGATTATTGAGAAAGCAGGGAAGTACATTAGCGCATTGATACTGAGACACCAGGGATGTTGGTCATTATCAAGATACTGAGAAAGCTGTGATCTAAGTCAGCACCCAGATACTGAGATAGTATGGATGAAGGACAGCACCCAGATAATGAGACAGCAGTGATGTAGGTCAGCACCACATACGGAGACATCAGGGATGAAGATCAGCACCAAGATACTGGACCAGCACGGATGTTTGTCAGCACCTTGACACTGAGACAGCAGGCCAGTAGATCAGCACCCTAGTAATGAGACAGCTGGGATTAAGGTCAGCACCCAGATACTGGAAACAGCAGTGATGTTGGACAGCACCCAGAATATGAGACAGCAGGGATGAAGGTCAGCACCCAGATATGAAGACAGCAGGCATGTAGGTCAGCACCAAGATACTGAGACAGCAGTGATGCAGGTCGGCACCCAGATAGTGAGACTGCAGTGATGTAGGTCAGACCCAGATACTGAGACAGCAGAAATGTGGGTCATCACCAGATACTGAGACAGCTGTCACGATGTCAGCACCCAGACACTAAGACAGCAGTTATAAACATCAGATTACGGATTGTGAGGCAGCAAGAAATATCTATCAGACCCATTTAATCAGACAACAGTGATGTAGGGTCAGCATCCAGATACTGAGACAGCAGGGATGGAGGTCACCACCCTGATACTGAGACAGCAGTGATGTTGGTCAGCACCCAGATATTGAGATGGCAGGGATGTGAGGTCAGCACCAGATATTGGAGACAGCTGTGCTGTAGGTCAGAACCCTGATACTCGCGAAAGCAGTGATGGAGGTCAGCACCCAGATACGAGACAGTAGGGATGTAGGTCAGCAACACAGATACTGAGACAGCAGGGAAGTACACAAGTACCCAGATACTGAGAAAGCAGGGATGTAGGTCTGAACTAAGATACTGAGCTAGCAAGGATGTGAGGTGAGTACCCAGTTACCGAGGACAGCAGAGATGTATGTCAGCATACAGATACTAGAGACAGCAGTGATGTAGGTCAGCAGCAAGATACTGACATAGCAGAGATTGAGGGATAATGAGACAGAAGGTATGTAGGACAGCACCCAGATACTGAGACAGCACAGATGAAGATCAGCAATCAGATATTGAGAGAGCAGTGATGTAGCTCGGAACCTAGATATTGAGACAGCCGTGATGTAGGTCAGCATCCAGATACTGAGAGAGGTGGGATGTAGGTCAGCAGCCAGAAACTGAAACAGTATTGATGAAGGTCAGCACGCAGATACTGAGACAACAGGGATGTAGGTCACAACCCAGATATTGAGACAACAATGAAGTAGGTCAGCATCCAGATACTGAGACAGCAGGGATGTAGGTCAGCCCCCAGATACTAAGACAGCAGTGATGTAGATCAGTACCCAATTACTGAGACAGCAGGGATGTAGGTCAGAACAGATATTGAGACAGCAGTGATGTAGGTCAGAACCCAGATATTGAGACAACCATGATGTAGGTCAGCATCCTGATACTGAGATAGCTGGGATGTTGGCTAGCACCCCAGCTACTGAGACAGTACTGATGAAGGTCAGCACCCAGATACTGAGACAACAAGGATGTAGGTCACCGCCCAGATATTGAGACAACAGTGAAGTAGGTCAGCATCCAGATACTGAGATAGCTGGGATGTGGAGGTCAACACCCAGAAACTGAGACAGTATTGATGAAGGTCAGCACCCAGGCACTGAGACAGCTGGATGTAGCTCACCACCCAGATATTGAGACAACAGTGAAGTAGTCAGGCATCTAGATACTGAGACAGCAGGGATGTGAGGTCGGCACCCAGATACTAAGACAGCAGGCATGTAGGTCAGCACCCAGATAATGAGTCAGCAGGGATGGGGTCAGCACCCAGATAATGAGACAGCAGTGATGTGGTCAGCACCAGGAAACTGAGACAGCACGGATGTTTGTCAGCACCCAGACACTGAGACAACAGGCCAGTAGGTCAGCACCCTGGTACACTGAGACAGCAGGGATGTTGGTCAGCACCCAGATACTGAGACAGCAGGGATGTAGGTCAGCACCCAGATTGGGAGACAGTAGGGAAGTAGGTCAGCACCGAGGATACTGAGACAGCAGTGATGTAGTTGGCACCCAGACACTGAGACTGCAGGGATGTGAGGTCAGCACCCAGATAATGAGACAGCAGGGATGTGGGTCATCACACAGATACTGAGACAGCTGTGATGTAGGTCGGCACCCAGATACTGTGACAGCAGTGATATGTCAGCTCCCAGATACTGAGACAGCAGTCATGAATGTCAGCACCCAGATACTGAGGCAGCAGGGATGAACATCAAATTCCAGATTTTGAGGCAGAAATATCTATCAGTACCCATTTACTCAGAAAACAGTGATGTAGGTCGCATCCAGATGCTGAGACAGCAGGGATGGAGGTCACCACCCAGATATTGAGAGAGCTGTGCTAAAGGTCAGCACCTCTAAAACTGAGACAGCAGTGATGTAGGTCAGCACCCAGACACCGAGATGACAGGGATGTAGGTCGGCACCCAGATACTGAGACAGCAGGGATGTAGGTGAGTACCCAGACACTGAAACAGCAGTGATGTAGGTCAGCACCAAGATACCGAGACAGCAGTGATGTAGGTCAGCACCAAGATACCAAGACAGCAGGGAAGTAGGTCAGCACTCAGATACTGAGATAGCAAGGATGAAGTTTAGTACCCAGATACTGAGACAGCAGAGATGTATGTCAGCACACAGATACCGAGACAAAGAAAGATGTAGGTCAGCAAGTCAGATACTGACACAGAAGAGATTAAGGTTGGCACTCAGATACTGAGAGAGCAGGGTGAAGTTCAGCCTGTAGATACTGAGACAGCACTGATGTAGGTCAGCACCCAAATACTGAGAAAGAAACTGATGAAGGTCAACTTTCAGATACTTTGGACAGCAGGGATGTGGAGGTCAGCACCCAGATATTGAGACAACAGTGATGTAGGTCAAGTACCCAGATGTTGAGACAACAGTGATGTAGTTCAGCATCTAGATACAGAGACAGCAGGGATGTAGGTCAGCACCAGAATACATGCAATATGGATGTAAGTCAGCACGCAGACACTGGAGAGCAGCAGACATGTAGGTCAGCACCCACATTATGACAGGTGCAGCAGTGATGTGAATTAGCGCACTCAGATACTGAGACAACAGGGATGTGTCAACACCCATGTGCTGAGATAGCAGTGATGTAGGATGCGCACACGGATACTGGAGACAGCTGTGTTGTGGTCAGCACTTGATACTGATACAGGAGTGATGTAGATCAGCACCCAGATACCCGAGATAGCATGCAGTGAAGGTGGCACCCAGATACTGAGACAGCAAGGATGTAGGTGAGTACCTGATACTGAGATAGCAGTGATGTATGTCAGCACCCAGATACTTAGGACAGCAGGATGGACATCAGATTCCAGATTTTGAGTAGCAGAAATATCAATCAGTACCCATTTTCTCAGACAACAGTGATGTCAGTCACCTTTAAGATACTGAGACAGGAGGGATGTAGGTCAAAGCACACAAATACTGAGACAGATGTGCTGAAGGTAAAGTACCCTGGTACTGAGACAAGCAGTGATGTAGGTCAGCACCAGATACCAAGATGGCAGGGATGTAGATGGGCACCGAGATACTGAGACAGCTGGGATGTAGGTGAGTACCAAGACAATGAATCAGCAGGGATGTAGGTCAGCACCAAGATAAGCGAGACAGCAGTGATGTAGGTCAGCTTCCAGTTACTGAGACAGCAGGGAAGCACGGAGGCACAGATACTGAGACAGCAGGGAAGTAGGTCAGCACTCAGATACTGTGATAGCAAGATTTAGGTTTGTACCCAGATTCTGAGACAGCAGAGATGTATGTCAGCAGACAAATACTGAGACTCGAGTGAAGTCATGTCAGCAGCCAGATACTGACACAGAAGAGATTAAAGTTGGCACCCAGATATTGAGAGAGCAGGGTGAAGGTCAACACAGATACTGAGACAGCACTGATGTAGGTCAGCACCCAAATACTGAGAAAGCACTGATGAAGGTCAGCACCTAGATTCTAGACAGCAGGGATGTAGGTCAGCACCCAGATATTGAGACAACAGTGATGTAGGTCAGCACCCAGATGTTGGAGACAACAGTGATGTAGGTCAGCATCCAGATACAGAGACGGCAGGATGTAGGTCAGCACCCAGCTTCTACAGTGAGGGATGTAGGGTCAGCACGCAGACACTGAGACAGCAGATATGTAGGTCTGCACCCAGATACTGGCACAGCAGTGATGTAGGTTGGCACCCAGATACTGAGACAACAGGGATGTGTGTCAACACTCCATGTGCTGAGACTATTCTGGAATGCTGACCTACATCAAGTAGGTCGGCCCCAGATCTTGAGATGAAGCAATGGTAGGTCAGCACCTGATACTTATACAGGAGTGATGTAGATCAGCACACAGATAACGAGACAGCATGGATGCTGGTCAGCACCAAGATACTGAGACAGCAGGGATGTAGGTGAGTACCCTGATACTGAGACAGCAGTGATGAGGTCACAAGCACCCAGATACTTGGACAGCAGGGATGATACATCAGATTCCAAATTTTGAGACTGCAGAAATACCTCTCTAGACCCATTTACTCAGACAAAAGTGATGTACGCCAGTTATTAAGATACTGAGACAGGAGGGATGTAGGTCAGCACGCAAATACTGAGACAGCTGTGCAGAAGGTAAGCATCCTGGTACTGAGAAAGTAGTGACGTAGGTCAGCATCCAGATACTGAGACAGCAGGCATGTAGGTCAGCACCTACATTCTGAGTCAGCAGGGATGTAGGTACAGCACACATACTGAGACAGCAGTGATTTAGGTCGGGACACAGATAGTGAGACTGCAGGGATGTGGCCAGCACCTGATACTGAGAGAGCAGTGATATAGGTCAATACCCAGGCACTGAGACAGCAGTGATGTAGGTCAGCCCGCAGGATATTGAGACAGCAGTGATGTGTGTCAGCACCCAGATACTGAGAAAGCAGGGATGTAGGTCAGCACCAGATATGCTGAGACAGCATGGATGTAGGTCAGCACCCAGATACTGAGTCAGCAGTGATGTTGGTCAGAACTCAGATACTGAGATAGCAGGGATGTAGGTCAGCACCCAGATACTGAGACAGCTGTGCTAAGGTGTAGCACACAGATTCAGAGACAGCAGAGAAGTAGGTCAGCACCCAGATACTGAGACAGCAGGCATGAAGGCTCAGCACCCGATACTGGAGAGCAGAGATGTAGGTCGGCACCCAAATACTAAGACAGCAGTGAGGTAGGTCGGCACCCAGATAGTGAGACAGCAGGGATGTGGATCGGCACCAGGGAACTGAGTCTGAAGTGATATAGGTCAGCACCCAGGCACTGGAGACAGCAGTGATGTTGGTCAGCTCACAGATACTGATACAGCAGTGATGTATGGCAGCACCCAGATATTGAGACAGTAGGGATGAACATCAGATTCCAGATTTTGAGGCAGAAGAAGTATCTGTCAGGACCCATATACTAAGACAACAGTGGTGTAGGTCAACATCCCAATACTGAGACAGCAGGTATGAAGGTCAGCACCCAGGTACTGAGAGAGCAGGGAGGGGAGGGAGGTCAGCACCCCGATATTGAGAAAGCAGGGAAGTAGGTTAGCACATTGATACTGAGACACCTGGGATGTTGGTCAATATCCAGATACGGAGAAAGCTGTGATGTAAGTCAGCACCCAGATACTGAGATAGCAGGGATGTAGATCAGCACCCAGATAATGAGACAGCAGTGATGTAGGGTCAGCACCCACATACTGAGACAGCAGGGATGAAGGTCAGCACAAAGATACTGAGACAGCATGGATGTTTGTCAGCACCTTGACACTGAGACAGCAGGCCAGTAGATCAGCAGCCTGGTAATGAGACAGTAGGGATTTAGGTCAGCACCCAGATACTGAAACAGCAGTGATGCTGTACTGCACCCAGATACAGAGACAGCAGGGATGTAGGTAAGCACCCAGATATGAAGACAGCAGGCATGTAGTTCAGCACCGAGATACTGAGACAGCAGTGATGTAGGTCGGCACCTAGATAGTGGGACTGCAGTGATGTAGGTCAGCAGCCAGATACTGAGACAGCAGGCATGTAGGTCAGAATACAGATATTGGGACAGCAGTGATGTAGGTTGGCCCACAGATATTGAGACAGCAGTGATGTAGGTCGGCACCCAGATACTGAGACAGGAGGGAAGTGAGTCATCATCCAGATACTGAGACAGCAGGGATGAAGGTCAGCTCCCAGATACTGAGAGAGCTATGCTGTAGGTCAGCACCCTGATACTGGTACAGCAGTGAGGTAGGTCAGCACTCAGATACCGAGACAGCAGTGATATAGGTCAGCACCCAGGCACTGAGACAGCAGTGATGTAGGTCAGCTCGCAAATGCTGAGACAGCAGTGATGTATGTCAGCACCCAGATACTGAGAAAGCAGAGATGTAGGTCAGCACCCAGATACTGAAACAGCAGTGATGTAGGTCAGTACCCAGATACTGAGACAGCAGGGAAGTAGGTCGGCACCCAGGTACTGAGACAGCAGTGATGTTGGTCAGAACGCAGATACTGAGATCGCAAGGATGTAGGTCAGCACCCAGATTCTGAGACAGCAGTGATGAAGATCAGTACCCAGATACTGAGACAGCAGGGATGAAGGTCAGCGCCCCGATAATGAGACAGCAGTGATTTAGGTCAGAACCCAGAAATTGAGACAACCATGATGTAGGTCAGCATCAAATACTGAGACAGCTGGGATGTAAGTTAGCATCCAGATACTGGGACAGTAATGATGAAGGTCAGCACCAGATACTGAGACAACAAGGTTGTAGGTCACCCTCGATATTGAGACAACAGTAGTAGGTCAGCATCCAGATACTGAGATAGCTGGGATGTAGGTCAGCACCCAGATACTGAGACTGTATTGATGAAGGTCAGCACCCAGGCACTGAGACAGCTGGTATGTAGGTCACCACCCAGATATTGAGACAACAGTGAAGTAGGTCAGCATCTAGATACTGAGACAGCAGGAATGTAGGTCAGCCCCCAGATACTGAGACAGCAGGAATGTAGGTCAGCACCCAGTTAATGAGTCAGCAGGGATGTAGGTCAGCACCCAGATAATGAGACAGCAGTGATGTAGGTCAGCACCAAGATACTGAGACAGCACAGATGTTTGTCAGCACCTAGAACTGAGACAACAGGCCAGTAGGTCAGCACCCTGGTACTGAGACAGCAGGGATGTAGTTCAGCACCCAGATACTGAGACAGCAGGGATGTAGGTCAGCACCCAGATTCGGAGACAGTAGGCAAGTAGGTCAGCACCGAGATACTGAGACAGCAGTGAGGTAGGTCGGCACCCAGATAATGAGACAGCAGGGATGTGGGTCATCACCCAGATACTAAGACAGCTGTGATGTAGGTCGGCACCCAGATACTGTGACAGCAGTGATATGTCAGCTCCCAGATAATGAGACAGCATTCATGAATGTTAGCACCCAGATACTGAGACAGCAGGGATGAACATCAAATTCCAGATTGTGAGGCAGCAGGAATATCTATCAGTACCCATTTACTCAGACAACAGTGATGTAGGTCAGCATCAAGATACTGAGACATCAGGGAAGTATGTGAGTACCCAGATACTGAGACAGCAGGGAAGTAGGTCAGCACTCAGATACTGAGATTGCAAGGATGAAGTTTAGTACCCAGATACTGAGACAGCAGGGATGGAGGTCACCACCCTGATATTGAGACAGCTGTGCTAAAGGTCAGCACCCTAAAACTGAGACAGCAGTGATGTAGGTCAGCACCCAGATACTGAGACATCAGGGAAGTATGTGAGTACCCAGATACTGAGACAGCAGGGAAGTAGGTCAGCACTCAGATACTGAGATTGCAAGGATGAAGTTTAGTAGCCAGATACTGAGACAGCAGAGATGTATGTCAGCACACAGATACTGAGACAGCAGTGATGTAGGTCAGCAGCCAGATACTGACACAGAAGAGATTAAGGTTGGTACCTAGATACTGAGAGAGAGGGTGAAGGTCAGCTCACAGATACTGAGACAGCACTGATGTAGGTCAGCACCCAAATACTGAGAAAGCACTGATGAAGGTCAGCTCTAGATACTTAGACAGCAGGGATGTAGGTCAGCACCAGATATTGAGACAACAGTGATGTGGGTCAGCACCCAGATGTTGAGACAACAGTGATGTAGTTCAGCATCTAGATACAGAGACATCAGGGATGTAGGTCAGCACCAGATACATACATCAGGGATGTGGTCAGCCGCAAACACTGAGACAGCAGACATGTAGGTCAGCACCCAGATACTGGGACAGCAGTGATGTAGGTCGGCACCCAGATACTGAGAAAACAGGGATGTGTGTCAACACCCATGTGCTGAGATAGCAGTGATGTAGGTTGGCACACAGATACTGAGACAGCTGTGCTGTAGGTCAGCACCCTGATTCTGATACCGGAGTGATGTAGATCAGCACCCAGATACCGAGATAGCATGGATGTAGGTCGGCACCCAGATACTGAGACAGCAAGGATGTAGGTGAGTACCCCGATACTGAGACAGCAGTGATGTAGGGCAGCACCCAGATACTGAAACAGCAGTGATGTATGTCAGCACCCAGATACTTAGACAGCAGGGATGAACATCAGATTCTAGATTTTGAGGCAGCAGAAATATCAATCAGGACACATTTACTCAGACAACAGTGATGTACGTCAGCTATAAGATACTGAGACAGGTAGGATGTAGGTCAGCACGCAAATACTGAGACAGCTGTGCTGAAGGTAAGCACCCCGGTACTGAGACAGCAGTGATGTAGGTCAGCACCCAGATACCAAGATGGCAGGGATGTAGATCGGCACCCAGTTACTGAGACAGCAGGGATATGTGTCAACACCCATGTGCTGAGACCATCTGGGTGCTGACCTACATCACGTAGGTCGGCACGCAGATACTGAGACAGCTGTGCTGTAGGTCAGCACTGATACTGATACAGGAGTGATGTAGATCAGCACACAGATACCGAGACAGCATGGATGTAGGTCAGCACCAAGATACTGAGACAGCAGGGATGTAGGTGGTACCCGATACTGAGACAGCAGTGATGTAGGTCAGGACCCAGATACTTAGACAGCAGGGATGAACATCAGATTCCAGATTTTGAGTCTGCAGAAATATCTATCAGGACCCATTTACTCAGACAACAGTGATTGCGTCAGCATTAAGATACTGAGACAGAGAGATGTAGGTCAGCACGCAAATACTGAGGCAGCTGTGCTGAAGGTAAGCACCCTGGTACTGAGAAAGCAGTGACGTAGGTCAGCATCCAGATACTGAGACAGCAGGCATGTAGGTCAACACCCACATTCTGAGTCAGCAGGGATGTAGGTCAGCACACAGATACTGAGACAGCAGGGATTTAGGTCAGGACCCAGATAGTGAGACTGCAGAGATGTGGGTCAGCACCCTATTACTGAGAGAGCAGTGATATAGGTCAATACCCAGGCACTGAGACAGCAGTTATGTAGGTCAGCACCCAGATACTGAGAAAGTAGGGATGTAGGTCAGCACCCAGATAATGAGACAGCATGGATGAAGTTCAGCACCCAGATATTGAGTAGGCAGTGATGTTGGTCAGAACCCAGATACTGAGATAGCAGAGATGTAGGTCAGCACCAGATACTGAGACAGCTGTGCTATAGTTGTCAGCATTCAGAGAGACATCAGAGATGTAGGTCAGCACCCAGGTACTGAGACAGCAGGCATGAAGGTCAGCACCCAGATACTGAGGCAGCAGAGATGTAGGTCGGCACCCAAATACTAAGACAGCAGTGAGGTAGGTCGGTACCCAGATAGAGAGACAGCAGGGATGTGGATCGGCACCAAGGTACTGAGACAGAAGTGATATAGGTCAGCACCCAGGCACTGAGACAGCAGTGATGTTGGTCAGCTCACAGATACTGATACAGCAGTGATGTATGACAGCACCCAGATATTGAGACAGCAGGGATGAACATCAGATTCCAGAATTTGAGGCAGAAGAAGTATCTGTCAGGACCCATATACTCAGACAACAGTGGTGTAGGTCAACATCCAGATACTGAGACAGCAGGTATGAAGGTCAGCACCCAGATACTGAGAGAGCAGGGAGGGAGGGAGGTCATCACCCCGATATTGAGAAAGCAGGGAAGTAGGTTAGCACATTGATACTGAGACACCAGGGATGTAGGTCAATATCCAGATATGGAGAAAGCTGTGATGTAAGTCAGTACCCAGATACTGAGATAGTAGGGATGTAGGTCAGCACCCAGATAATGTGACAGCAGTGATGTAGGTCAGCACCCACATACTGAGACAGCAGTGATGAAGGTCAGCACAAAGATACTGAGACAGCATGGATGTTTGTCAGCACCTTGACACTGAGACACAGGCCAGTAGATCAGCAGCCTGGTAATGAGACAGTAGGGATTTAGGTCAGCATCCAGATACTGAAACAGCAGAGATGCTGGACAGCACCCAGATACAGAGACAGCAGGGATGTAGGTCAGCACCCAGATATGAAGACAGCAGGCATGTAGTTCAGCACCGAGATACTGAGACAGCAGTGATGTAGGTCAGCACCTAGATAGTGAGACTGCAATGATGTAGGTCAGCAGCCAGATACTGAGACAGCAGGCATGTAGGTCAGAATACAGATTTTGGGACAGCAGTGATGTAAGTTGGCCCACAGATATTGAGACAGCAGTGATATAGGTCGGCACCCAGATACTGAGACAGGAGGGAAGTGAGTCATCACCCAGATACTGAGACAGCAGGGATGAAGGTCAGCCCCCAGATACTGAGACAGCTATGCTGTAGGTCAGCACGCTTATACTGATACAGCAGTGAGGTAGGTCAGCACCCAGATACTGAGACAGCAGTGATATAGGTCAGCACCCAGGCACTGAGACAGCAGTGATGTAGGTCAGCTCACAGATGCTGAGACAGCAGTGATGTATGTCAGCACCCAGATACTGAGAAAGCAGAGATGTAGGTCAGCACCCAGATACTGAGACAGCAGTGATGTAGGTCAGTACCCAGATACTGAGACAGCAGGGACGTAGGTCAGCTCCTAGGTACTGAGACAGCAGTGATGTTGGTCAGAATGCAGATACTGAGATAGCAGGGATGTAGGTCAGCACCCAGATTCTGAGACAGCAGTGATGAAGATCAGTACCCAGATACTGAGACAGCAGGGATGAAGGTCAGCACCCAGATAATGAGACCGCAGTGATGTAGGTCAGAACCCAGAAATTGAGACAACTATGATGTGGTCAGCATCCAAATACTGAGATAGCTGGGATGTAGGTTAGCACCCAGATACGGGACAGTACTGATGAAGGTCAGCACCCAGATACTGAGACAACAGAGATGTAGGTCACCACCAAGATATTAAGATAACAGTGAAGTGAGGTTAGCATCCAGATACTGAGATAGCTGGGATGTAGGTCAGCACCCTGATACTGAGACAGGTATTGATGAAGGTCAGAACCCAGATACTGAGACAGCTGGGATGTAGGTCACCACCCAGATATTGAGACATCAGTGAAGTAGGTCAGCATCCAGATACTGAGACAGCAGTGATGTAGATCCTCACCCAGATACTGACACAGCAGGCATGATGGTCAGCAACCAGATACAGGGACAGCAGTGATGTAGGTCGGTACCCAGATTTTGTGACAGCACTGATGAAGGTTGGTACCTGGATACTGAGACTGCAGGTTTGTGGGTCAGCACCCAGATACTGAGACAGCAGTGACTGTAGGTCTACACCCAGATACTGAGACAGCAGTGATGTAGATCAGCTCACAGATACTGAAACAGCAATGATGTATGTCAGCACCCACATACTGAGACAGTAGGGATCAACATCAGATTCCAGATTTTGAGGCAGCAGAAATATCTGTCAGGACCCATTTTCTCAGACAACAGTGATGTAGGTCAGCACCCTGATACTGAGACAGCAGTGATGTATGTCAGAACCAAGATTCAGAGATAGCAGGGATGTAGGTCAGCACCCAGATACTGAGACACCTGTGCTGTAGGTCAGCACCCAGATTCAAAGACAGCAGGGATGTAGGTCAGCACCCAGTTACTGAGACAGCAGGCATGTAGGTCAGCACCGAGATACTGAGACAGCAGAGATGTAGGTCCACACCCAGATACTAAGACAGCAGGCATGTAGGTCAGCACCCAGATACTGAGACAGCAGAGATGTAGGTCGGCTCCCAGATACTAAGACAGCAGTGATGTAGGTCGGCACCCAGATACTGAGACAGCAGGGATGTGGGTCGGCACCAAGATACTGATACCAAGAGGATGTATGTCATGCAGCGAGATACTGAGACAGTAGTCACGTATGTCAGCACCCAGATACTTAGACAACAGGTATAAACATCAGATTCCAGATTGTGAGGCAGCAGAAATTTCTATCAGGACCCATTTACTCAGACAACAGTGATGTATGTCAGCATCCAGATACTGAGACAGCAGGATGGAGGTCACCACCCTGATACTGAGACAGCACTGATGTAGGTCAGTTCCCAAATACCGAGATGGCAGGGGTGTAGGTCAGCACCCAGATACTGAGACAGTAGGGATTTTGGCCAGCACCCAGATACAGAGACAGCTGTGCTGTAGGTCAGAACCCTGATACTGCGAATACAGTGATGTAGGTCAGCACCCAGATACCGAGACAGCAGGGATGTAGATCGGCACCCAGATACTAAGACAGCAGGGAAGTATGTGAGTACTCAGATACTGAGACAGCAGGGATGTAGGTCAGAACTCAGATACTGAGATAGCAAGGATGTAGGTGAGTACCCAGTTACTGAGACAGCAGAGATGTATGTCAGCACACAGATACTGAGACAGCAGTGATGTAGGTCAGCAGCAAGATACTGACATAGCAGAGATTGAGGTCGACACCCAGATAATGAGGCAGAAGGTATGCAGGTCAGCACCCAGATACTGAGACAGCAGTGATGAAGATCAGCACCCAGATACTGAGACAGCAGGGATGAAGATCAGCATCCAGATAAAGAGACAGCAGTGATGTAGGTCAGAACCCAGATATTGAGACATAGAAACATAGAAACACAGAAGTTGACAGCAGATAAGGACCGCAAGGCCCATCCAGTCTGCCCATTTCTTTTTCGACCTTATAAATGTATCATCGGCCTTTGCTCTGTCAGTGACCTATCTATTCATAGTCATTTGTATTGCTCCCTTATGCCTATCCCATGCATGTTTGAAGCCCTGCACTGTATTCATAGCACCACTTCTTGTGGTAAGCTATTCCATGCATCTACCACCTTTCTGTGAAAAAATTTCCTCCATTCCCCTTAATCGGCCTCCCTCTAATCTCATGCTGTGTCCTCTTGTCCTGCTATTTTTCTTATATTTAAACATGTTAGACTCTTTCACCTTGTTTATGCCTTTAAGGTGTTTAAATGTCTCGATCATATCACCTCTCTCCTCCTTTGCTCAAGGGTATACATATTGAGCTCTGTTAATCTGTCCTCATATGTCTTCTGATGCAGTCCCTGCACCATTTTGGTTGCCCTTCTCTGGACTGCCTCAATTTGATTAATGTCCTTGTGAAGGTGTGGCCTCCAATACTGCATGAGTACTCCACATGGGGCCTAACCAATGTCTTGTACAGAGGATTATTACCTCCTCTTACGATTTGTGATACACCCTACTAATACACTCTAACACCCCCTAGCCTTACCTACTGCTTTAGAGGTCTGCTTGATGATTTTAGGTCATCAGTGATGATGATGCCAAGTCTCTTTCTTCCTTTGTGACTGCTAGCAACTCCTCCGGCCTATAAGTGGCTTCAGGGTTTCTCTTCCCTATGTGCTTGATTTTGCACTTTTTGCATTAAATCCCAGTCTGCCACTCTTCTGACCATTTTGCTAGTTTATCCAGACTCTTCTCATTCTGCCCACCTCATCTGGATCATCTACTCTGTTGCAGATCTTGTGTCATCTGCAAACAGACAAGCCTTACCCTCTAGTCCATCTGCGAGATCACTAATGAAGATGTTGAATAGGACTGGCCCCAGGACTGATCCCTGAGGTACCCCACTTGTGACTTGCATCTCTTCTGACTGTATACCATTTACCAGCATTCTCTGTTTTCTGCCAGTCAACCAGTTTGCACCCAGTTGACCAACTTGACCCACCCTGAGCCTACCTAGCTTATTTATCAATCGCCTATGTGGAACAGTGTCAAAAGCTTTGCTGAAGTCAAGGTAGGCGACATCAACTGCTCCCCTTGGTCCACCACTCTGGTTACCCAGTCAAAGAAATCTATGAGATTAGTTTGACAGGACCTTCCTTTGTAAACCCATGCTGTCTTGGATCCTGTGCCCCTATGGATTCCAGGTGTTGCTATCCTTTCCTTAAGGAGTGCCTCCATAATCTTGCCCATTACTGAGGTAAGACTGACTGGTCTGTGTTCCCCGCCTCCTCCCTCTACCACTCTTGTGGAACGGGATCACATGAGCCCTTCTCCAGTCTCTGGGACCTCTCCTGTGCTCAGAGACTCACTAAACAATTCTGCAAATGGCTCTGCTAGTTCCTCCTTTAGCTCCTTAAGTACCCTGGGATGTATGCCATCAGGTCCCATTGCCCATTGCCTTATCCAACTGTGATGAAGGTCAGCATCCAGATACTGAGACAGCAGGAATGTAGGTTAGCACCTATATACTGAGACAGCAGAGATGTGTAGCTGGCACCCAGATACTGAGTCAGCAAGGATGTGGGTCAGCACCAAGATACTGATACAGCAGTGATGTATGTCAGCTGCCAGATACTGAGACAGCAGTCACATATGTCAGCACCCAGATACTTAGACAGCAGGGATAAACATCAGATTCCGGATTGTGAGGCAGAAATATCTATCGGACCCATTTACTCAGACAACAGTGATGTATGTCAGCATCCAGATACTGAGACAGCAGGGATGGAGGTCACCACCTGATACTGAGACAGCACTGATGTAGGTCAGCACCCAAATACCGAGATGGCAGGGATGTAGGACAGCACCCAGATACTGAGACAGCAGGGATTTAGGTCAGCACCCATATACTGAGACAGCTGTGCTGTAGGTCAGAACCCTGATACTGTGAAAGCAGTGATGTAGGTCAGCACCCAGATACCGAGACAGCAGGGATGCAATTCGGCACCCAGATACTGAGACAGCAGGGAAGTATGTGACTACACAGATACTGAGACAGCAGGGATGTAGGTCAGAACTCAGATACTGAGATAGCAAGGATGTAGGTGAGTACCCAGTTACTGAGACAGTAGAGATGTATGTCAGCACACAGATACTGAGACAGCAGTGATGTAGGTCAGCAGCAAGATACTGACATAGCAGAGATTGAGGTCGGCACCCAGATAATGAGACAGAAGGTATGTAGGACAGCACCCAGATACTGAGACAGCAGGGATGAAGATCAGCGCCCTGATATTGAGACAGCCATGATGTAGGTCAGCATCCAGATACTGAGATAGCTGGGATGTAGGTCAGGAGCCAGAAACTGAGACAGTATTGATGAAGGTCAGCACCCAGATACTGAGACAACAGGCATGTAGGTCACAACCCAGATGTTAAGACAACAGTGAAGTAGGTCAGCATCCAGATACTGAGACAGCAGGGATGTAGGTCAGCACCCAGATTCTGAGACAGCAGTGATGAAGATCAGTACCCATATACTGAGACAGCAGGGATGAAGGTCAGCACCCAGATAATGAGACAGCAGTGATGTAGGTCAGAACCCAGATATTGAGACAACCGTGATGTAGGTCAGCATCCAGATACTGAGACAGCTGGGATGTAGGTTAGCACCCAGATACTGAGACAGTATTGATGAAGGTCAGCACCCAGATACTGAGACAACAGACATGTAGGTCACCACCAAGATATTGAGATAACAGTGAAGTAGGTCAGCATCCAGATACTGAGATAGCTGGGATGTAGGCCACCACCGAGATACTGAGACAGTATTGATGAAGGTCAGAACCCAGATACTGAGACAGCTGGGATGTAGGCCACCACCAAGATATTGAGACAACAGTGAAGTAGGTCAGCATCCAGATACTGAGACAGCAGGAATGTAGGTCCGCACCCAGATACTGAGACAGCAGTATTTTAGGACTGCTCCCAGATACTGAGACAGCAGGGATGTACGTCAGCACCCAGACACTGAGACAGCAGGCATGAAGGTCAGCACCAAGATACAGGGAGAGCAGTGATGCAGGTCGGTACCCAGATTTTGTGACAGCACTGATGAAGGTTGTCACCCGGATACTGAGACCTCAGGTTTGTGGGTCAGCACCCAGATACTGAGACAGCAGTGATTGTAGGTCAGCACCCAGATACTGAGACAGCAGTGATGTAGATCAGCTCACAGATACTGAAACAGCAGTGATGTATGTCAGCACCCAGATACTGAGATAGAAGCGATCAACATCAGATTCCAGATTTTGAGACAGCAGAAATATCTGTCAGGACCCATTTTCTCAGACAACAGGGATGTAGGTCAGCACCCTGATACTGAGACAGCAGTGATGTATGTCAGAACCCAGATTCAGAGATAGCAGGGATGTAGGTCAGCACCCAGATACTGAGACAGCTGTGCTGTAGGTCTGCACACAGATTCAGAGACAGCAGGGATGTAGGTTAGTACCCAGATGCTGAGACAGCAGGCATGTAGGTCAGCACCGAGATACTGAGACAGCAGAGATGTAGGTCGGCACCCAGATACTAAGACAGTAGGCATGTAGGTCAGCACCCAGATACTGAGACAGCAGAGATGTAGGTCGGCTCCCAGATACTAAGACAGCAGTGATGTAGGTCAGCACCCAGATACTGAGACAGCGGGGATGTGGGTCGGCACCAAGATGCTGATACAGCAGTGATGTATGTCAGCTGCCAGATACTGATACAGCAGTCACATATGTCAGCACCCAGATACTTAGACAGCAGGGATAAACATCATATTCCAGATTGTGAGGCAGCAGAAATATCTATCAGGACCCATTTACTCAGACAACAGTGATGTATGTCAGCATCCAGATACTGAGACAGCAGGGATGGAGGTCACCACCCTGATACTGAGACAGCACTGATGTAGGTCAGAACCCAAATACCGAGATGGCAGGGGTGTAGGTCAGCACCCAGATACTGAGACAGCAGGGATTTAGGTCAGCACTAAGATACAGAGACAGCTGTGCTGAAGGTCAGAACCCTGATACTGCGAAAGCAGTGATGTAGGTCAGCACCCGGATACCGAGTAAGCAGGGATGTTGGTCAGCACCCAGATACTGAGACAGCAGGGAAGTATGTGAGTACTCAGATACTGAGACAGCAGGGATGTAGGTCAGAACTCAGATACGAGATAGCAAGGATGTAGGTGAGTACCCAGTTACTGAGACAGCAGAGATGTATGTCAGCACACAGATACTGAGACAGCAGAGATGTAGGTCAGCAGCAAGATACTGACATAGCAGAGATTGAGGACGGCACCCAGATAATGAGAGAGAAGGTATGTAGGTCAGCACCCAGATACAGAGACAGCTGGGATGTAGGTCAGCAGCCAGATACTGAGACAGCAGGGATGTAGTTCCGCACCCAGATACTGAGACAGCAGTAATGTAGGCCAGCTCCCAGATACTGAGACAGCAGGGATGTAGGTCAGCACCCAGACATTGAGACAGCAGGCATGAAGGTCAGCAACCAGATACAGGGACAGCAGTGATGTAGGTCGGTACCCAGATTTTGTGACAGCACTGATGAAGGTTGCACCCAGATACTGAGACCGCAGGTTTGTGGGTCAGCACCCAGATACTGATACTGCAGTGATTGTAGGTCAGCACCCAGATACTGAGACAGCAGTGATGTAGATCAGCTCACAGACACTGAAACAGCAGTGATGTATGTCAGCACCCAGATACTGAGACAGTAGCGATCAACATCAGATTCCATATTTTGAGGCAGCAGAAATATCTGTCAGGATCCATTTTCTCAGACAACAGGGATGTAGGTCAGCACCCAGATACTGAGACAGCAGTGATGTATGTCAGAACAAAGATTCAGAGATAGCAAGGATGTAGGTCTGCATCCAGATACTGAGACAGCAGTGATGTAGGTCAGCACCCAGATTCAGAGACAGCATTGATCTAGTACAGCACTCTGATACTGACACAGCAGTGATGTTGGTGAGTACCCCAATACCGAGACAGCAGAGATGTATGTCAGCACACAAATACTGAGATACCAGTGATGTAGGTCAGCAGCCAGATACTGAGACAGCAGGCATGTAGGTCAGCATACAGATATTTAGACAGCAGTGATGTAGGTTGGCACCCAGATATTGAGACAGCAGTGATGTAGGTCGGCACCCAGATACTGAGACAGGAGGGAAGTGAGTCATCTCCCAGATACTGAGACAGCAGGGATGAAGGTCAGCCCCCAGATACTGAGACAGCTGTGATGTATGTCAGCACCCTGATACTGATACAGCTGTGAGGAAGGTCAGCACCCAGATACCGAGACAGCAGGGATGTATATCGGCACCCAGATACTGAGACAGCAGGGATGTAGGTGAGTGCCCCGATACTCAGACAGCAGTGATGTAGGTCAGCTCCAGACTCTGAGAACAGGAGTAATGTATGTCAAGCACTGAGATAATGAGAAAGCAGGGATGAACATATAAGATTTCAGATTTTGAGACAGCAGAAATATCTATCAGGACCCATTTACTCAGACAACAGTGTTGTAAGTCAGCATTAAGATTCTGAGACAGCAGGGATGTAGGTCAGCACCCAGACACTGAGACAGCAAGCATGTAGGTCAGCAAACAGATAGAGGGAAGCAGTGATGTAGGTCGGTACCCAGATTTTGAGACTGCACTGATGAAGGTTGGCACCCAGATACTGAGACAGCAGGTTTGTGGGTCAGCATCCAGATTCTGAGACAGCAGTGATAGTAGGTCGGCACCAGATACTGAGACAGCAGTGATGTAGATCAGCTCCCAGATACTGAAACAGCAGTGATATATGTCAGCACCCAGATACTGAGATAGTAGGAATCAACATCAGATTCCATATTTTGAGGCAGCAGAAATATCTGTCAGGACCCATTTTCTCAGACAACAGGGATGTAGGTCAGAACCCAGATTCAGAGATAGCAGGGATGTAGGTCAGCACCCAGATACTGAGACAGCAGGGATGTAGGTCTGCACCCAGCTACTGAAACAGCATTGATCTAGTTCAGCACTCCGATACTGACACAGCATTGATGCTGGTGAGTACCCCGATACCGAGACAGCAGAGATGAATGTCAGCACACAGAAACTGAGACACCAGTGATGTAGGTCAGCAGACAGATACTGAGACAGCAATCATGTAGGTCAGCAATATAGATATTGAGACAGCAGTGATGTAGGTTGGCACTCAGATATTGAGACAGCAGTGATGTAGGTCGGCACCCAGATACTGAGACACGAAGGAAGTGAGTCATCACCAAGATACTAAGACAGCAGGGATGAAGGTCAGCCCCCTGATACTGAGACAGCTGTGCTGCAGGTCAACACCCTGATTCTGATACTGCAGTGAGGTAAGTCAGCATTCAGATACCAAGACAGAAGTGATATAGTTCAGCACCCAGGCACAGAGACAGCAGTGATGTAGGTCATCTCGCAGATACTGAGACAGCAGTGATGTATGTCAACACTCAGATACTGAGAAAGCAGGGATGTAGGTCAGCACCCAGATACTGAGACAGCAGAGATGTAGGTCGGCACCCAAATACTAAGACAGCAGTGAGGTAGGTCGGCACCCAGATAGTGAGACAGCAGGGATGTGGATCAGCACCAAGGTACTGAGACAGAAGTGATATTGGTCAGCACCCAGGCACTGAGACAGCAGTGATGTTGGTCAGCTCACAGTTACTAATACAGCAGTGATGTATGACAGCACCCAGATATTGAGACAGCAGGGATGAACATCAGATTCCAGATTTTGAGGCAGAAGAAGCATCTGTCAGGACCCATATACTCAGACAACAGTGGTGTAGGTCAACATCCAGATACTGGACAGCACGTATGAAGGTCAGCACCCAGATACTGAGAGAGCAGGGAGGGAGGGAGGTCATCACCGCGATATTGAGAAAGCAGGGAAGTAGGTTACCACATTGATACTGAGACACCAGGGATGTTGGTCATTATCCAGATACTGAGAAAGCTGTGATGTAAGTCAGCACCGAGATACTGAGATAGTAGGGATGTAGGTCAGCACCCAGATAATGAGACAGCAGTGATGTAGGTCGC
Source organism: Neoceratodus forsteri (assembly GCA_016271365.2). NCBI lineage: Eukaryota > Metazoa > Chordata > Ceratodontiformes > Ceratodontidae > Neoceratodus > Neoceratodus forsteri. Next base: position 10,211,561 of record CM028129.1, read on the forward strand.
ACACACATACTGAGACAGCAGGGATGAAGGTCAGCACAAAGATATTTAGACAGCACGGATGTTTGTCAGCACCTTGACACTGAGACAGCTGGCCAGTAGATCAGCAGCCTGGTAATGAGACAGTAGGGATTTAGGTCAGCACCCAGATACTGAAACAGCAGTGATGCTGACAGCACCCAGATACAGAGACAGCAGGGATGCAGGTCAGCACCCAGATATGAAGACAGCAGGCATGTAGTTCAGCACCGAGATACTGAGACAGCAGTGATGTAGGTCGGCACCTAGATAGTGAGACTGCAGTGATATAAGTCAGCAGCCAGATACTGAGACAGCTGGCATGTGGGTCAGAATACAGATATTGGGACAGCAGTGATGTAGGTTGGCACACAGATACTGAGACAGCAGTGATGTAGGTCGGCAACCAGATGCTGAGACAGGAGGGAAGTGAGTCATCACCCAGATACTGAGACAGCAGGGAAGAAGGTCAGCCCCCAGATACTAAGACAGCTATGCTGTAGGTCAGCACCCTGATACTGATACAGCAATGAGGTAGGTCAGCACCCAGGCACTGAGACAGCAGTGATGTAGGTCAGCTCGCAGATGCTGAGACAGCAGTGATGTACATCAGCACCCAGATACTGAGAAAGCAGAGATGTAGGTCAGCACCCCAGATACTGAGACAGCAGTGATATAGGTCAGTACCCAGATACTGAAACAGCAGGGATGTAGGTCAGCACCCAGATACTGAGACAGCAGTGATGTTGGTCAGAATGCAGATACTGAGATAGCAGGGATGTAGGTCAGCACCCAGATACTGAGACAGCTGTGCTGTAGGTCAGCACAAAGATTCAGAGACAGCAGGGATGTAGGTCAGAACCCAGATACTGTGACAGCAGGCATGTAGGTCAGCACCGAGATACTGAGACAGCAGAGATGTAGGTCGGCACCCAGATACTAAGACAGCAGGCATGTAGGTCAGCACCCAGATACTGAGAGAGCAGAGATGTAGGTCGGCACCCAGACACTAAGACAGCAGTGATGTAGGTTGGCACCCAGATACTGAGACAGCAGAGATGTGGGTCGGCACCAAGACAATGTTACAGTAGTGATGTATGTCAGCTGCCAGATACTGAGACAGCAGTCACGTATGTCAGCACCCAGATACTTAGACAGCAGGGATAAACATCAGATTCCAGATTGTGAGGCAGCAGAAATATCTATCAGGACCCATTTACTCAGACAACAGTGATGTATGTCAGCATCCAGATACTGAGACAGCAGGGATGGAGGTCACCACCCTGATACTGAGACAGCACTGATGTAGGTCAGCACCCAAATACCAAGATGGCAGGGATGTAGGTCAGCACCCAGATACTGAGACAGCAGGGATTTAGGTCAGCACCCAGATACAGAGACAGCTGTGCTGTAGGTCAGAACTCAGATACTGAGATAGCAAGGATGTAGTTGAGTACCCAGTTACTGAGACAGCAGAGATGTATGTTAGCACACAGATACTGAGACAGCAGTGATGTAGGTCAGCAGCAAGATATTAACATAGCAGAGATTGAGGTCGGCACCCAGATAATGAGACAGAAGGTATGTAGGACAGCACCCAGATACTGAGACAGCAGGGATGAAGATCAGCACCCTGATATAGAGACAGCACTGATGTAAGTCAGCAGCCAGATACTGAGACTGTATTGATGAAGGTCAGCACCCAGATACTGAGACAACAGGCAAGTAGGTCACAATCCAGATATTGAGACAGCAGTGAAGTTGGTCAGCATCCATATACTGAGACAGCAGGGATGTAGGTCAGCACCCAGATAAGGAGACAGCAGTGATGTAGGTCAGAACCCAGATATTGAGACAACCGTGATGTAGGTCAGCATCCAGATACTGAGACAGCTGGGATGTAGGTTAGCACCCTGATACTTAGACAGTATTGATGAAGGTCAGCACCCAGATACTGAGACAACAGGGAGGTAGGTCACCACCAAGATATTGAGATAACAGTGAAGTAGGTCAGCATCCAGATACTGAGATAGCTGGGATGTAGGTCAGCACCCAGATACTGAGACAGTATTGATGAAGGTCAGAACCCAGATACTGAGACAGCTGGGATGTAGGTCACCACCCAGATATTGAGACAACAGTGAAGTAGGTCAGCATCCAGATACTGAGACAGCAGGGATGTAGGTCCGCACCCAGATACTGAGACTGCAGTAATGTAGGACAGCTCCCAGATACTGAGACAGCAGGGATGTAGGTCAGCACCCAGACACTGAGACAGCAGGCTTGAAGGTCAGCAACAAGATACAGGGACAGCAGTGATGTAGGTCGGTACCCAGATTTTGTGACAGCACTGATGAAGGTTGGCACCCGGATACTGAGACAGCAGGTTTGTGGGTCAACACCCAGATACTGAGACTGCAGTGATTGTAGGTCAGCACAAAGATACTGAGACAGCAGTGATGTAGATCAGCTCCCAGATACTGAAACAGCAGTGATGTATGTCAGCACCCAGATACTGAGACAGTAGGGATCAACATCAGATTCCAGATTTTGAGACAGCTGAAATATCTGTCAGGACCCATTTTCTCAGACAACAGGGATGTAGGTCAGCACCCGGATACTGAGACAGCAGTGATGTACGTCAGAACCCAGATTCAGAGATAGCAAGGATATAGGTCTGCATCCAAATACTGAGACAGCAGTGATGTAGGTCAGCACCCATATTCAGAGACAGCAGGGACGTAGGTCAGCACCCAGCTACTGAGACAGCATTGATCTAGTACAGCACTCAGATACTGACACAGCAGTGATGTTGGTGAGTACCCCCGATACTGAGACAGCAGAGATGTATGTCAGCACACAGATACTTAGATACCAGTGATGTAGGTCAGCAGCCAGATACTGAGACAGCAGGCATGTAGGTCAGCATACAGATATTGAGACAGCAGTGATGTAGGTTGGCACCCAGATATTGAGACAGCAGTGATGTAGGTCGGCACCCAGATACTGAGACAGGATCGAAGTGAGTCTTCTCCCACATTCTGAGACAGCAGGGATGAAGGTCCGCCCCCCAGATACTGAGACAGCTGTGCTGTATGTCAGCATCCTGATACTTATACACCAGTGAGGAAGGTCAGCACCCATATACCGAGACAGCAGGGATGTAGGTCAGCACCCAGATACTGAGACAGCTGGGATGTAGGTGAGTACCCTGATACTCAGACAGCAGTGATGTAGGTCAGCTCCCAGACACTGAGACAGGAGTAATGTATGTCAGCACGCAGATAATGAGAAAGCAGGGATGAACATAAGATTCCAGATTTTGAGACAGCAGAAATATCTATCAGGACCCATTTACTCAGACAACAGTGATGTAAGACAGCATTAAGATTCTGACACAGCAGGGATGTAGGTCAGCACCCAGACACTGAGACAGCAAGCATGTAGGTCAGCAAGCAGATACAGGGAAGCAGTGATGTAGGTCGGTACCCAGATTTTGAGACAGCACTGATGAAGGTTGGCACCCCGATACTGGGACAGCAGGTTTGTGGGTCAGCATCCAGATTCTGAGACAGCAGTGATGTAGATCAGCTCCCAGTTACTGAAACAGCAGTGATGTATGTCAGCACCCAGATACTGAGACAGTAGTGATCAACATCAGATTCCATATTTAGAGGCAGCAGAAATATCTGTCAGGACCCATTTTCTCAGACAACAGAGATGTAGGTCAGAACCCAGATTCAGAGATATCAGGGATGTAGGTCAGCACCCAGATACTGAGACAGCAGTGATGTAGGCCAGCACCCAGATTCAGAGACAGCAGGGATGTAGGTCAGCACCCAGCTACTGAAACAGCATTGATCTTTGTCAGCACCTTGATACTGAGACAGCAGGCCGTAGATCAGCACCCTGAGTACTGAGACAGCTGGGATTTGGTCAGCACCCAGATACTGAGAATCAGCGTGATGTTGGACAGCACCAAGATACAGAGACAGCAGGCATGTAGGTCAGCACCAAGATACTGAGACAGCTGTGATGTGGGACTGGCACCCAGATAGTGAGACTGCAATGATGTAGGTCGGCACCCAGATACTGAGACAGGAGGAAGTGAGTCATCACTCAGATACTGAGACAGCAGGGATGAAGGTCAGTCCCAGATACTGAGACAGCTGTGATGTATGTCAGCACCCTGTTACTGATACAGCAGTGAGGTAAGTCAGCACTCAGATACCAAGACAGCAGTGATATAGGTCAGCACCCAGGCACAGAGACAGCAGTGATGTAGGTTAGCTCGCAGATACTGAGACAGCAGTGATGTATGTCAACACCCAGATTCTGAGAAAGCAGGGATGAAGGTCAGCACCCAGATACTGAGACAGCAGTGATGTAGATGAGTACCGAGGTACTGAGACAGCAGGAATGTAGGTCAGCACCCAGATACTGAGACAGCAGTGATGTTGGTCAGAACCCAGATTCGGTGATACCAGGGATGTAGGTCAGCACCCAGATACTGAGACAGTGCTGTGGGTCAGCACATAGATTCAGAGACAGCAGAGATGTAGGTCAGCACCCAGATTCTGAGACAGCAGGCATGTAGGTCAGCACCCAGATACTGAGACAGCAGAGACGTAGGTCGGCACCCAGTTAGAAGACAGCAGTGATGTAGGTCGGCAAACAGACACTGAGACAGCAGGGATGTTGGTCAGCACCAAGATACTGATACAGCAGTGATGTATCTCAGAACCCAGATACTGAGACAGCAGGGATGAACATCAGATTCCAGATTTTGAGGCAGAAGAAGTATCTGTCAGGACCCATATACTCTGACAACAGTGGTGTAGGTCAGCATCCTGATACTGAGACAGCAGATATGTAGGTCCTGTACCAGATTCTGAGAGAGCAGGAGGGAGGGAGGAGGTTTGCACCTGATATTGAGAAAGCAGGGAAATAGGTTAGCACATTAATACTGAGACACCAGGGATGTTGGTCATTATCCAGATACTGAGAAAGCTGTGATGTAAGTCAGCACCCAGATACTGAGATAGTAGGATGAAGGTCAGCACCCAGATATGAGACAGCAGTGATGTAGGTCAGCACCCACATACTGAGACAGCAGGGATTAAGGTCAGCACCAAGATATTGAGACAGCACGGATGTTTGTCAGCACCTTGACACTGAGACAGCAGGCCAGTAGATCAGCACCCTGGTAATGAGACAGCTGGGATTTAGGTCAGCACCCAGATACTGAAACAGCAGTGATGTTGGACAGCACCAAGATACAGAGACATCAGGGATGTAGGTCAGCACCCAGATATGAAGACAGCAGGCAAGTAGGTCAGCACCAAGATACTGAGACAGCAGTGATGTAGGTCGGCACCCAGATAGTGAGACTGCAGTGATGTAGGTCGGGACCCAGATACTGAGACAGCAGAAATGTGGGTCATCAACCAGATACTGAGACAGCAAGGATGTAGGTCGGCACCCAGATACTGTGACAGCAGTGATGTACGTCAGCTCACAGATACTGAGACAGCAGTCACGTATATCAGCCACCAGACACTGAGACAGCAGGGATACACATCAGATTCCGGATTGTGAGGCAGCAGAAATATCTATCAGGACCCATTTACTCAGACAACAGTGATGTAGGTCAGCATCCAGATACTGAGACAGCAGGGATGGAGGTCACAACCCTAATACTGAGAGAGCAGTGATGTAGATCAGCACCCAGATACTGAGATGGCAAGGATGTAGGTCGGCACCCAGATATTGAGATAGCAGGGATTTAGGTCAGCACCCAGATACAGAGACAGCTGTGCTGTAGGTCAGAACCCTGATACTGTGAAAGCAGTGATGTAGGTCAGCACCCAGATACCGAGACAGCAGGGATGTAGGTCAGCACCCAGATACCGAGACAGCAGGGAAGTATGCGAGTACCCAGATACTGAGACAGCAGGGATGTAGGTCATAACTAAGATACTGAGCTAGCAAGGATGTTGGTGAGTACCCAGTTACCGAGACAGCAGAGATGTATGTCAGCATACAGATACTGAGACAGCAGTGATGTAGGTCAGCAGCCAGATACTAAGACAGCAGTGATGTAGATCAGTACCCAAATACTGAGACAGCAGGGATGTAGGTTAGCACCCAGATATTGAGACACCAGTGATTGTAGGTCAGAACCCAGATAGTGAGACAACCATGCATGTAGGTCAGCATCCAGATACTGAGATAGTTGGGATGTAGGTCAGCACCCAGATACTGATACAGTATTGATGAAGGTCAGCAGCCAGATACTGAGACAGCTGGGATGTAGGTCACCACCAGATATTGAGACAACAGTGAAGTAGGTCAGCATCTTGATACTGAGACAGCAGGGATGTAGGTCCGCACCCAGATACTGAGACAGCAGTAATGTATGACAGCACCCAGATACTGAGACAGTAGGGATGTAGGTCAGCACCAAGACACTGAGACAGCAGGGATGATGATCAGCACCCAGATATTGAGACAGCCGTGTTGTAGGTCAGCATCCAGATACTGAGATAGCTGGGATGTAGGTCAACAGCCAGAAACTGAGACAGCATTGATGAAGATCAGCACCCAGATACTGAGACAACAGGCATGTAGGTCACAACCCAGATATTGAGACAACAGTGAAGTAGGTCAGCATCCAGATACTGAGACAGCAGGAATGTAGGTCAACACCCAGATACTGAGACAGCAGTGATGAAGATCACTACCCAAATACTGAGACAGCAGGGATGAAGGTCAGCACCCAGATAAAGAGACAGCAGTGATGTAGGTCAGAACCCAGACATTGAGACAACCGTGATGTAGGTCAGCATCCAGATACTGAGACAGCTGGTATGTAAGTTAGCACCCAGATACTGAGACAGTATTGATGAAGATCAGCACCCAGATACTGAGACAACAGGGAGGTAGGTCACCACCAAGATATTGAGATAACAGTGAAGTAGGTCAGCATCCAGATGCTGAGATAGCTGGGATGTAGGTCAGCACCCAGATACTGAGACAGTATTGATGAAGGTCAGAACCCAGATACTGAGACAGCTGGGATGTAGGTCACCACCCAGATATTGAGACAGCAGTGAAGTAGGTCAGCATCCAGATACTGAGACAGCAGGGATGTAGGTCTGCACCCAGATACTGAAACAGCAGTAATGTAGGACAGCTCCCAGATACTGAGACAGCAGGGATGTAGGTCTGCACCCAGACACTGAGACAGCAGGCATGAAGGTCAGCAACCAGATACAGGGACAGCAGTGATGTAGGTCGGTACCCGGATTTTGTGACAGCACTGATGAAGGTTGGCACCTAGATACTGAGACCGCAGGTTTGTGGGTCAGCACCCAGATACTGATACTGCAGAGATTGTAGGTCAGCACCCAGATACTGAGACAGCAGTGATGTAGATCAGCTCACAAATACTGAGACAGTAGAGATCAACATCAGATTCCAGATTTTGAGACAGCAGAAATATCTGTCAGGACCCATTTTCTCAGACAACAGGGATGTAGGTCAGCACCTGGATACTGAGACAGCAGTGATGTTGGTCAGAACAAGGATTCAGAGATAGCAAGAATGTAGGTCTGCATCCAGATACTGAGACAGCAGTGATGTAGGTCAGCACCCACATTCAGAGACAGCAGGGACATAGGTCAGCACACAGCTACTGAGACAGCATTGATCTAGTACAGCACTCCGATACTGACACAGCAGTGATGTGTGTGAGTACCCCGATACCGAGACAGCAGAGATGTATGTTAGCACACAGATACTGAGATACCAGTGATGTAGGTCAGCAGCCAGATACTGAGACAGCAGGCATGTAGGTCAGCATACAGATATTGAGACAGCAGTGATGTTGGTTGGCACCCAGATATTGAGACAGCAGTGATGTAGGTCGGCACCCAGATACTGAGACAGGAGGGAAGTGAGTCATCTCACAGATACTGAGACAGCCGGGATGAAGGGCCGCTCCCAGATACTGAGAAAGCTGTGCTGTATGGCAGCACCCTGATACTGAAACAGCAGTGAGGAAGGTCAGCACCCAGATACTGAGACAGCAGGGATGTAGGTCGGCACCCAGATACTGAGACAGCAGGGATGTAGGTGAGTACCCCGATACTCAGACAGCAGTGATGTAGGTCAGCTCCCAGACACTGAGACAGGAGTAATGTATGTCAGCACGCAGATAATGAGAAAGCAGGGATGAACATAAGATTTCAGATTTTGAGACAGCAGAAATATCTATCAGGAGCCATTTACTCAGACAACAGTGATGTAAGTCAGCATTAAGATTCTGAGACAGCAGGGATGTAGGTCAGCACCCAGACACTGAGTCAGCAAGCATGAAGGTCAGCAAGCAGATACAGGGAAGCAGTGATGTAGGTCGGTACCCAGATTTTGAGACTGCACTGATGAAGGTTGGCACCCAGATACTGAGACAGCAGGTTTGTGGGTCAGCATCCAGATTTTGAGACAGCAGTGATTGTAGGTCGGCACCCAGATACTGAGACAGCAGTGATGTAGATCAGCTCCCAGATACTGAAACAGCAGTGATGTATGTGTCAGCACCCAGATACTGAGACAGTAGGGATCAACATCAGATTCCATATTTTGAGGCAGCAGACATATCTGTCAGGACCATTTTCTCAGACAACAGTGATGTAGGTCAGAACCCAGATTCAGAGATAGCAGGATGTAGGTCAGCACCCAGATACTGAGACAGCAGTGATGTAGGTCAGCACCCAGATTCAGAAACAGCAGGGATGTAGGTCAGCACCCAGCTACTGAAACAGCATTGATCTAGTTCAGCACTCCGATACTGACACAGCATTGATGTTGGTCAGTACCCCAATACCGAGACAGCAGAGATGAATGTCAGCACACAGATACTGAGACACCAGTGATGTAGGTCAGCAGACAGCTACTGAGACAGCAGACATGAAGGTCACCATATAGATATTGAGACAGCAGTGATGTAGGTTGGCACCCAGATATTGAGACAGCAGTGATGTCGGTTGGCACCCAGATACTGAGACAGGAGGGAAGTGAGTCATCACCCAGATACTGAGACAGCAGAGATGAAGGTCAGCCCCCAGATACTGAGACAGCTGTGCTGTAGGTCAGCACCCTGTTACCAATACAGCAGTGAGGTAAGTCAGCACTCAAATACCAAGACAGCAGTGATATAGGTCAGCACCCAGGCACAGAGACAGCAGTGATGTAGGTTAGCCTCATATACTGAGACAGCAGTGATGTATGTCAACACCCAGATACTGAGACAACAGTGATGTTGGTCAGAACCCAATTTGGAATTCCAAGGATGTAGGTCAGCACCCAGATACTGAGTCAGCTGTGCTGTAGGTCACCACATAGTTTCAGAGACAGCAGGGATGTAGGTCAGCACCCAGATTCTGAGACAGCAGGCATGTAGGTCAGCACCCAGATACTGAGACAGCAGAGATGTAGGTCAGCACCCAGATATGAAGACAGCAGTGATGTAGGTCGGTCCCCAGATACTGAGACAGCAGGGATGTGGCTCAGCACCAAGATAATGAATCAGCAGTGATGTATGTCAGCACCCAGATACTGAGACAGTAGGGATCAACATCAGATTCCAGATTTTGAGACAGCAGAAATATCTGTCAGGACCCATTTTCTCAGACAACAGGAATGTAGGTCAGCACCCGGATACTGAGACAGCAGTGATGTATGTCAGAACACAGATTCAGAGATAGCAAGGATGTAGGTCTGCATCCAGATACTGAGACAGCAGTGATGTAGTTCAGCACCCAGATTCAGAGACAGCAGGGACGTGGTCAGCACCCAGCTACTGAGACAGCATTGATCTAGTCAGGCACTCCGATGCTGACACAGTAGTGATGTTGGTGAGTACCTCGATACCGAGACAGCAGATATGTATGTCAGCACACAGATACTGAGATACCAGTGATGTAGGTCAGCAGCCAGATACTGAGACAGCAGGCATGTAGGTCAGCATACAGATATTGAGACAGCAGTGATGTAGGTTGGCACCCATATATTGAGACAGCAGTGATGTAGGTCGGCACCCAGATACTGAGACAGGAGGGAAGTGAGTCTTCTCCCAGATACTGAGACAGCAGGGATGAAGGTGAGTACCCCGATACTCAGACAGCAGTGATGTAGGTCAGCTCCCAGACACTGAGACAGGAGTAATGTATGTCAGCACCCTGATACTGATACAGCAGTGAGGAAGGTCAGCACCCAGATACCGAGACAGCAGGGATGTAGGTCAGCACCCAGATACTGAGACAGCAGGGATGTAGGTGAGTACCCCGATACTCAGACAGCAGTGATGTAGGTCAGCTCCCAGACACTGAGACAGGAGTAATGTATGTCAGCACGCAGATAATGAGAAAGCAGGGATGAACATAAGATTCCAGATTTTGAGACAGCAGAAATATCTATCAGTACCCATTTACTTAGACAACAGAGATGTAAGTCAGCATTAATATTCTGAGACAGCAGGGATGTAGGTCAGCACCAGACACTGAGACAGCAAGCATGTGGGTGCAAGCAGATACAGGAAGCAGTGATGTAGGTCAGTACCAGATTTTGAGACTGCACTAATGAAGGTTGGCAACCTGATACTGAGACAGCAGGTTTGTGGGTCAGCATTCAGATTCTGAGACAGTGATTGTAGGTCGGCACCCAGATACTGAGACAGCAGTGATGTAGATCAGCTCCAGATACTGAAACAGCAGTGATGTATGTCAGCACCCAGATACTGAGACAGTAGGGATCAACATCAGATTCCATATTTAGAGGCAGCAGAAATACCTGTCAGGACCCATTTTCACAGACAACAGTGATGTGGGTCAGAACCCAGATTCAAAGATAGCAGGGATGTAGGTCAGCACCCAGATACTGAGACAGCAGTGATGTAGGTCAGCACCCAGATTCAGAGACAGCAGGGATGTAGGTCAGCACCCAGCTACTGAAACAGCAATGATCTAGTTCAGCACTCCGATGCTGACACAGCATTGATGTTGGTGAGTACCCCGATACTGAGACAGCAGAGATGAATGTCAGCACAGAGATATTGAGACACCAGTGATGTAGGTCAGCAGACAGATACTGAGACAGCAGGCATGAAGGTCAGCATATAGATATTGAGACAGCAGTGATGTAGGTTGGCACCCAGATATTGAGACAGCAATGATGTAGGTCAGCACCCAGATACTGAGACAGGAGGGAAGTGAGTCATCACCCAGATACTGAGACAGCAGAGATGAAGGTCAGCCCCCAGATACTAAGACAGCTGTGCTGTAGGTCAGCACCCTGATACTGATACAGCAGTGAGGTAAGTCAGCACTCAGACACCAAGACAGCAGTGATATAGGTCAGCACCCAGGCACACAGACAGCAGTGATGTATGTCAACACCCAGATACTGAGAAAGCAGGGATGAAGGTCAGCACCCAGATACTGAGGCAGCAGTGATGTAGATGAGTACCCAGATACTGAGACAGCAGGAATGTGGTCAGCACCCAGATACTGAGACAGCAGTGATGTTGGTCAGAACCCATATTCGGAGATACAAGGGCTGAGGTCAGCACCTAGATACTGAGACAGCTGTGCTGTAGGTGCAGCACATATATTCAGAGACAGCAGGGATGTAGGTCAGCACCCAGATTCTGGAGACAGCAGGCATGTAGGTCAGCACCCAGATACTGAGACAGCAGAGATGTAGGTCGGCACCCAGATATGAAGACAGCAGTGATGTAGGTCAGCAAACAGATACTGAGACAGCAGGGATGTGGGTCAGCACCAAGATATTGATACAGCAGTGATGTATCTCAGAACCCAGATATTGAGACAGCAGGGATGAACATCAGATTCCAGATTTTGAAGCAGAAGAAGTATCTGTCAGGACCCATATACTCAGACAACAGTGGTGTAGGTCAGCATCCACATACTGAGACAGCAGGTATGTAGGTCCGCACCCAGATACTGAGAGAGCAGGGAGGGTGGGAGGGAAGGAGGTTTGCACCTGATATTGAGAAAGCAGGAAGTAGGTTAGACATTAATACTGAGTCACCAGGGATGTTGGTCATTATCCAGATACTGAGAAAGCTGTGATGTAAGTCAGCACCCAGATACTGAGATAGTAGGTATGAAGGTCATCACCCAGATAATGAGACAGCAGTGATGTAGGTCAGCACCCACATACTGAGACAGCAGGGATGAAGGTCAGCACCAAGATACTGAGACAGCACGGATGTTTGTCAGCACCTTGACACTGAGACAGCAGGCCAGTAGATCAGCACCCTGGTAATGAGACAGCTGGGATTTAGGTCAGCACCCAGATACTGAAATAGCGGTGATGTTGGACAGCACCAAGATACAGAGACAGCAGGCATGTAGGTCAGCACCAAGATACTGAGACAGCTGTGATGTAGGACGGCACCCAGATAGTGAGACTGCAGTGATGTAGGTCGGCACCCAGATACTGAGACAGGAGGGAAGTGAGTCATCACTCAGATACTGAGACAGCAGGGATGAAGGTCAGTCCCCAGATACTGAGACAGCTGTGATGTATGTCAGCACCCTGTTACTGATACAGCAGTGAGGTAAGTCAGCACTCAGATACCAAGACAGCAGTGATATAGGTCAGCACCCAGGCACAGAGACAGCAGTGATGTAGGTTAGCTCGCAGATACTGAGACAGCAGTGATGTATGTCAACACCCAGATTCTGAGAAAGCAGGGATGAAGGTCAGCACCCAGATACTGAGACAGCAGTGATGTAGATGAGTACCGAGGTACTGAGACAGCAGGAATGTAGGTCAGCACCCAGATACTGAGACAGCAGTGATGTTGGTCAGAACCCAGATTCGGTGATACCAGGGATGTAGGTCAGCACCCAGATACTGAGACAGCAGTGCTGTAGGTCAGCACATAGATTCAGAGACAGCAGAGATGTAGGTCAGCACCCAGATTCTGAGACAGCAGGCATGTAGGTCAGCACCCAGATACTGAGACAGCAGAGACGTAGGTCGGCACCCAGTTAGAAGACAGCAGTGATGTAGGTCGGCAAACAGACACTGAGACAGCAGGGATGTTGGTCAGCACCAAGATACTGATACAGCAGTGATGTATCTCAGAACCCAGATACTGAGACAGCAGGGATGAACATCAGATTCCAGATTTTGAGGCAGAAGAAGTATCTGTCAGGACCCATATACTCTGACAACAGTGGTGTAGGTCAGCATCCTGATACTGAGACAGCAGATATGTAGGTCCGTACCCAGATTCTGAGAGAGCAGGGAGGGAGGGAGGGAGGTTTGCACCCTGATATTGAGAAAGCAGGGAAATAGGTTAGCACATTAATACTGAGACACCAGGGATGTTGGTCATTATCCAGATACTGAGAAAGCTGTGATGTAAGTCAGCACCCAGATACTGAGATAGTAGGGATGAAGGTCAGCACCCAGATATGAGACAGCAGTGATGTAGGTCAGCACCCACATACTGAGACAGCAGGGATTAAGGTCAGCACCAAGATATTGAGACAGCACGGATGTTTGTCAGCACCTTGACACTGAGACAGCAGGCCAGTAGATCAGCACCCTGGTAATGAGACAGCTGGGATTTAGGTCAGCACCCAGATACTGAAACAGCAGTGATGTTGGACAGCACCAAGATACAGAGACATCAGGGATGTGGTCAGCACCCAGATATGAAGACAGCAGGCAAGTAGGTCAGCACCAAGATACTGAGACAGCAGTGATGTAGGTCGGCACCCAGATAGTGAGACTGCAGTGATGTAGGTCGGGACCCAGATACTGAGACAGCAGAAATGTGGGTCATCAACCAGATACTGAGACAGCAAGGATGTAGGTCGGCACCCAGATACTGTGACAGCAGTGATGTACGTCAGCTCACAGATACTGAGACAGCAGTCACGTATATCAGCCACCAGACACTGAGACAGCAGGGATACACATCAGATTCCGGATTGTGAGGCAGCAGAAATATCTATCAGGACCCATTTACTCAGACAACAGTGATGTAGGTCAGCATCCAGATACTGAGACAGCAGGGATGGAGGTCACAACCCTAATACTGAGAGAGCAGTGATGTAGATCAGCACCCAGATACTGAGATGGCAAGGATGTAGGTCGGCACCCAGATATTGAGATAGCAGGGATTTAGGTCAGCACCCAGATACAGAGACAGCTGTGCTGTAGGTCAGAACCCTGATACTGTGAAAGCAGTGATGTAGGTCAGCACCCAGATACCGAGACAGCAGGGATGTAGGTCAGCACCCAGATACCGAGACAGCAGGGAAGTATGCGAGTACCCAGATACTGAGACAGCAGGGATGGTAGTCATAACTAAGATACTGAGCTAGCAAGGATGTTGGTGAGTACCCAGTTACCGAGACAGCAGAGATGTATGTCAGCATACAGATACTGAGACAGCAGTGATGTAGGTCAGCAGCCAGATACTAAGACAGCAGTGATGTAGATCAGTACCCAAATACTGAGACAGCAGGGATGTAGGTTAGCACCCAGATATTGAGACACCAGTGATGTAGGTCAGAACCCAGATAGTGAGACAACCGCGATGTAGGTCAGCATCCAGATACTGAGATAGTTGGGATGTAGGTCAGCACCCAGATACTGATACAGTATTGATGAAGGTCAGCAGCCAGATACTGAGACAGCTGGGATGTAGGTCACCACCCAGATATTGAGACAACAGTGAAGTAGGTCAGCATCTTGATACTGAGACAGCAGGGATGTAGGTCCGCACCCAGATACTGAGACAGCAGTAATGTATGACAGCACCCAGATACTGAGACAGTAGGGATGTAGGTCAGCACCAAGACACTGAGACAGCAGGGATGATGATCAGCACCCAGATATTGAGACAGCCGTGTTGTAGGTCAGCATCCAGATACTGAGATAGCTGGGATGTAGGTCAACAGCCAGAAACTGAGACAGCATTGATGAAGATCAGCACCCAGATACTGAGACAACAGGCATGTGGTCTGCCAGATATTGAGACAACAGTGAAGTAGGTCAGCATCCAGATACTGAGACAGCAGGAATGTAGGTCAACACCCAGATACTGAGACAGCAGTGATGAAGATCACTACCCAAATACTGAGACAGCAGGGATGAAGGTCAGCACCCAGATAAAGAGACAGCAGTGATGTAGGTCAGAACCCAGACATTGAGACAACCGTGATGTAGGTCAGCATCCAGATACTGAGACAGCTGGTATGTAAGTTAGCACCCAGATACTGAGACAGTATTGATGAAGATCAGCACCCAGATACTGAGACAACAGGGAGGTAGGTCACCACCAAGATATTGAGATAACAGTGAAGTAGGTCAGCATCCAGATGCTGAGATAGCTGGGATGTAGGTCAGCACCCAGATACTGAGACAGTATTGATGAAGGTCAGAACCCAGATACTGAGACAGCTGGGATGTAGGTCACCACCCAGATATTGAGACAGCAGTGAAGTAGGTCAGCATCCAGATACTGAGACAGCAGGGATGTAGGTCTGCACCCAGATACTGAAACAGCAGTAATGTAGGACAGCTCCCAGATACTGAGACAGCAGGGATGTAGGTCTGCACCCAGACACTGAGACAGCAGGCATGAAGGTCAGCAACCAGATACAGGGACAGCAGTGATGTAGGTCGGTACCCGGATTTTGTGACAGCACTGATGAAGGTTGGCACCTAGATACTGAGACCGCAGGTTTGTGGGTCAGCACCCAGATACTGATACTGCAGAGATTGTAGGTCAGCACCCAGATACTGAGACAGCAGTGATGTAGATCAGCTCACAAATACTGAGACAGTAGAGATCAACATCAGATTCCAGATTTTGAGACAGCAGAAATATCTGTCAGGACCCATTTTCTCAGACAACAGGGATGTAGGTCAGCACCTGGATACTGAGACAGCAGTGATGTTGGTCAGAACAAGGATTCAGAGATAGCAAGAATGTAGGTCTGCATCCAGATACTGAGACAGCAGTGATGTAGGTCAGCACCCACATTCAGAGACAGCAGGGACATAGGTCAGCACACAGCTACTGAGACAGCATTGATCTAGTACAGCACTCCGATACTGACACAGCAGTGATGTGTGAGTACCCGACACGAGACAGAGAGATGTATGTTAGCAC
Organism: Neoceratodus forsteri; assembly: GCA_016271365.2. Classification (NCBI taxonomy): domain Eukaryota; kingdom Metazoa; phylum Chordata; order Ceratodontiformes; family Ceratodontidae; genus Neoceratodus; species Neoceratodus forsteri. The sequence goes on from CM028129.1 coordinate 10,227,798, forward strand.
ACAGATACTGAGATACCAGTGATGTAGGTCAGCAGCCAGATACTGAGACAGCAGGCATGTAGGTCAGCATACAGATATTGAGACAGCAGTGATGTTGGTTGGCACCCAGATATTGAGACAGCAGTGATGTAGGTCGGCACCCAGATACTGAGACAGGAGGGAAGTGAGTCATCTCACAGATACTGAGACAGCCGGGATGAAGGGCCGCTCCCAGATACTGAGAAAGCTGTGCTGTATGGCAGCACCCTGATACTGAAACAGCAGTGAGGAAGGTCAGCACCCAGATACTGAGACAGCAGGGATGTGGGTCGGCACCCAGATACTGAGACAGCAGGGATGTAGGTGAGTACCCCGATACTCAGACAGCAGTGATGTAGGTCAGCCCCAGACACTGAGACAGGAGTAATGTATGTCAGCACGAGATAATGAGAAAGCAGGGATGAACATAAGATTTGATTTGAGACAGCAGAAATATCTATCAGGAGCCATTTACTCAGACAACAGTGATGTAAGTCAGCATTAAGATTCTGAGACAGCAGGGATGTAGGTCAGCACCCAGACACTGAGTCAGCAAGCATGAAGGTCAGCAAGCAGATACAGGGAAGCAGTGATGTAGGTCGGTACCCAGATTTTGAGACTGCACTGATGAAGGTTGGCACCCAGATACTGAGACAGCAGGTTTGTGGGTCAGCATCCAGATTTTGAGACAGCAGTGATTGTAGGTCGGCACCCAGATACTGAGACAGCAGTGATGTAGATCAGCTCCCAGATACTGAAACAGCAGTGATGTATGTCAGCACCCAGATACTGAGACAGTAGGGATCAACATCAGATTCCATATTTTGAGGCAGCAGACATATCTGTCAGGACCCATTTTCTCAGACAACAGTGATGTAGGTCAGAACCCAGATTCAGAGATAGCAGGGATGTAGGTCAGCACCCAGATACTGAGACAGCAGTGATGTAGGTCAGCACCCAGATTCAGAAACAGCAGGGATGTAGGTCAGCACCCAGCTACTGAAACAGCATTGATCTAGTTCAGCACTCCGATACTGACACAGCATTGATGTTGGTCAGTACCCCAATACCGAGACAGCAGAGATGAATGTCAGCACACAGATACTGAGACACCAGTGATGTAGGTCAGCAGACAGCTACTGAGACAGCAGACATGAAGGTCACCCATATAGATATTGAGACAGCAGTGATGTGGGTTGGCACCCAGATATTGAGACAGCAGTGATGTCGGTTGGCACCCAGATACTGAGACAGGAGGGAAGTGAGTCATCACCCAGATACTGAGACAGCAGAGATGAAGGTCAGCCCCCAGATACTGAGACAGCTGTGCTGTAGGTCAGCACCCTGTTACCAATACAGCAGTGAGGTAAGTCAGCACTCAAATACCAAGACAGCAGTGATATAGGTCAGCACCCAGGCACAGAGACAGCAGTGATGTAGGTTAGCTCGCACATACTGAGACAGCAGTGATGTATGTCAACACCCAGATACTGAGACAACAGTGATGTTGGTCAGAACCCAGATTTGGAGATTCCAGGGATGTAGGTCAGCACCCAGATACTGAGTCAGCTGTGCTGTAGGTCAGCACATAGTTTCAGAGACAGCAGGGATGTAGGTCAGCACCCAGATTCTGAGACAGCAGGCATGTAGGTCAGCACCCAGATACTGAGACAGCAGAGATGGAGGTCAGCACCCAGATATGAAGACAGCAGTGATGTGGGTCGGTACCCAGATACTGAGACAGCAGGGATGTGGCTCAGCACCAAGATAATGAATCAGCAGTGATGTATGTCAGCACCCAGATACTGAGACAGTAGGGATCAACATCAGATTCCAGATTTTGAGACAGCAGAAATATCTGTCAGGACCCATTTTCTCAGACAACAGGAATGTAGGTCAGCACCCGGATACTGAGACAGCAGTGATGTATGTCAGAACACAGATTCAGAGATAGCAAGGATGTAGGTCTGCATCCAGATACTGAGACAGCAGTGATGTAGTTCAGCACCCAGATTCAGAGACAGCAGGGACGTAGGTCAGCACCCAGCTACTGAGACAGCATTGATCTAGTACAGCACTCCGATGCTGACACAGTAGTGATGTTGGTGAGTACCTCGATACCGAGACAGCAGATATGTATGTCAGCACACAGATACTGAGATACCAGTGATGTAGGTCAGCAGCCAGATACTGAGACAGCAGGCATGTAGGTCAGCATACAGATATTGAGACAGCAGTGATGTAGGTTGGCACCCATATATTGAGACAGCAGTGATGTAGGTCGGCACCCAGATACTGAGACAGGAGGGAAGTGAGTCTTCTCCCAGATACTGAGACAGCAGGGATGAAGGTGAGTACCCCGATACTCAGACAGCAGTGATGTAGGTCAGCTCCCAGACACTGGAGACAGGAGTAATGTATGTCAGCACCCTGATACTGATACAGCAGTGAGGAAGGTCAGCACCCAGATACCGAGACAGCAGGGATGTAGGTCAGCACCCAGATACTGAGACAGCAGGGATGTAGGTGAGTACCCCGATACTCAGACAGCAGTGATGTAGGTCAGCTCCCAGACACTGAGACAGGAGTAATGTATGTCAGCACGCAGATAATGAGAAAGCAGGGATGAACATAAGATTCCAGATTTTGAGACAGCAGAAATATCTATCAGTACCCATTTACTTAGACAACAGAGATGTAAGTCAGCATTAATATTCTGAGACAGCAGGGATGTAGGTCAGCACCCAGACACTGAGACAGCAAGCATGTAGGTCAGCAAGCAGATACAGGGAAGCAGTGATGTAGGTCAGTACCCAGATTTTGAGACTGCACTAATGAAGGTTGGCACCCTGATACTGAGACAGCAGGTTTGTGGGTCAGCATTCAGATTCTGAGACAGCAGTGATTGTAGGTCGGCACCCAGATACTGAGACAGCAGTGATGTAGATCAGCTCCCCAGATACTGAAACAGCAGTGATGTATGTCAGCACCCAGATACTGAGACAGTAGGGATCAACATCAGATTCCATATTTAGAGGCAGCAGAAATACCTGTCAGGACCCATTTTCACAGACAACAGTGATGTGGGTCAGAACCCAGATTCAAAGATAGCAGGGATGTAGGTCAGCACCCAGATACTGAGACAGCAGTGATGTAGGTCAGCACCCAGATTCAGAGACAGCAGGGATGTAGGTCAGCACCCAGCTACTGAAACAGCAATGATCTAGTTCAGCACTCCGATGCTGACACAGCATTGATGTTGGTGAGTACCCCCGATACTGAGACAGCAGAGATGAATGTCAGCACAGAGATATTGAGACACCAGTGATGTAGGTCAGCAGACAGATACTGAGACAGCAGGCATGAAGGTCAGCATATAGATATTGAGACAGCAGTGATGTAGGTTGGCACCCAGATATTGAGACAGCAATGATGTAGGTCGGCACCCAGATACTGAGACAGGAGGAAGTGAGTCATCACCCAGATACTGAGACAGCAGAGATGAAGGTCAGCCCCAGATACTAAGACAGCTGTGCTGTAGGTCAGCACCCTGATACTGATACAGCAGTGAGGTAAGTCAGCACTCAGACACCAAGACAGCAGTGATATAGGTCAGCACCCAGGCACACAGACAGCAGTGATGTATGTCAACACCCAGATACTGAGAAAGCAGGGATGAAGGTCAGCACCCAGATACTGAGGCAGCAGTGATGTAGATGAGTACCCAGATACTGAGACAGCAGGAATGTAGGTCAGCACCCAGATACTGAGACAGCAGTGATGTTGGTCAGAACCCATATTCGGAGATACAAGGGGCTGTAGGTCAGCACCCAGATACTGAGACAGCTGTGCTGTAGGTCAGCACATATATTCAGAGACAGCAGGGATGTAGGTCAGCACCCAGATTCTGAGACAGCAGGCATGTAGGTCAGCACCCAGATACTGAGACAGCAGAGATGTAGGTCGGCACCCAGATACGAAGACAGCAGTGATGTAGGTCAGCAAACAGATACTGAGACAGCAGGGATGTGGGTCAGCACCAAGATATTGATACAGCAGTGATGTATCTCAGAACCCAGATATTGAGACAGCAGGGATGAACATCAGATTCCAGATTTTGAAGCAGAAGAAGTATCTGTCAGGACCCATATACTCAGACAACAGTGGTGTAGGTCAGCATCCACATACTGAGACAGCAGGTATGTAGGTCCGCACCGAATACTGAGAGAGCAGGGAGGGTGGGAGGAGGAGGTTTGCACCCGATATTGAGAAAGCAGGGAAGTAGGTTAGCACATTAATACTGAGTCACCAGGGATGTTGGTCATTATCCAGATACTGAGAAAGCTGTGATGTAAGTCAGCACCCAGATACTGAGATAGTAGGTATGAAGGTCATCACCCAGATAATGAGACAGCAGTGATGTAGGTCAGCACCCACATACTGAGACAGCAGGGATGAAGGTCAGCACCAAGATACTGAGACAGCACGGATGTTTGTCAGCACCTTGACACTGAGACAGCAGGCCAGTAGATCAGCACCCTGGTAATGAGACAGCTGGGATTTAGGTCAGCACCCAGATACTGAAATAGCGGTGATGTTGGACAGCACCAAGATACAGAGACAGCAGGCATGTAGGTCAGCACCAAGATACTGAGACAGCTGTGATGTAGGACGGCACCCAGATAGTGAGACTGCAGTGATGTAGGTTGGGACCCAGATACTGAGACAGCAGAAATGTGGGTCATCAACCAAATACTGAGACAGCAGGGATGTAGGTCGGCACCCAGATACTGTGACAGCAGTGATGTACATCAGCTCACAGATACTGAGACAGCAGTCATGTATGTCAGCCCCCAGACACTGAGACAGTAGGGATAAACATCAGATTCCGGATTGTGGGGCAGCAGAAATATCTATCAGGACCCTTTACTCAGACAACAGTGATGTAGGTCAGCATCCAAATACTGAGACAGCAGGGATGGAGGTCACCACCCTGATACTGAGACAGCAGTGATGTAGATCAGCACCCAGATACTGAGATGGCAGGGATGTAAGTCGGCACCCAGATATTGAGACAGCAGGGATTTAGGTCAGCACCCAGATACAGAGACAGCTGTGCTGTAGGTCAGAACCCTGATACTGCAAAAGCAGTGATGTAGGTCAGCACCCAGATACTGAGACAGCAGGGATGTAGGTCAGCACCAAGATACCAGACAGCAGGGAAGTACCGAGTACCCAGATACTGAGACAGCAGGATGTAGGTCGGAACTAAGATACTGGAGCTAGCAAGGATGTAGGTGAGTACCCAGTTACCGAGACAGCAAGATGTATGTCAGCATACAGATACTGAGTCAGCAGTGATGTAGGTCAGCAGCCAGATACTAAGACAGCAGTGATGTAGATCAGTACCCAAATACTGAGACAGCAGGGATGTAGGTCAGCACCCAGATATTGAGACAGCAGTGATTTAGGTCAGAACCCAGATATTGAGACAACCGTGATGTAGGTCAGCATCCAGATACTGAGATAGCTGGGATGTAGGTCAGCACCCAGATACTGAGACAGTATTGATGAAGGTCAGCACCCAGATACTGAGACAGCTGGGATGTAGGTCACCACCCAGATATTGAGACAACAGTGAATTAGGTCAGCATCCAGATACTGAGACAGCAGGGATGTAGGTCAGCACCCAGATACTGAGACAGCAGTAATGTATGACAGCACCCAGATACTGAGACAACAGTGAATTAGGTCAGCATCCAGATACTGAGACAGCAGGGATGTAGGTCAGCACCAAGACACTGAGACAGCAGACATGTGGGTCAGCAACCAGATACAGGGACAGCAGGGATGTAGATCTGCACCCAGATACCGAGACAGCAGGGAAGTACCCGAGTACCCAGATATTGAGACAGCAGGGATGTAGATCAGAACTAAGATACTGAGATAGCATGGATGTGGTGAGCACCCAGTTACTGAGACAGCAGAGATGTATGTCAGCATACAGATACTGAGACAGCAGTGATGTAGGTCAGCAGCAAGATACTGACATAGCAGATATTGAGGGATAATGAGACAGAAGGTATGTAGGACAGCACCCAGATACTGAGACAGCACGGATGAAGATCAGCAATGAGATATTGAGACAGCAGTGATGTAGGTCGGAACCCAGATATTCAGACAGCCTTGATGTAGGTCAGCATCCAGATACTGAGATAGGTGGGATATAGGTCAGCAGCCAGAAACTGAGACAGTATTGATGAAGGTCTGCACCCAGATACTGAGACAACAGGGATGTAGGTCACAACCCAGATACTGAGACAACAATGAAGTAGGTCTACATCCAGATACTGAGACAGCAGGGATGTAGGTCAGCACCCAGATATTGAGACAGCAGTGATGTAGGTCAGAACCCAGATATTGAGACAACCGTGATGTAGGTCAGCATCCAGATACTGAGATAGCTGGGATGTAGGTTAGCACCCAGCTACTGAGACAGTACTGATGAAGTTCAGCACCCAGATACTGAGACAACAAGAATGTAGGTCACCGCCCAGATATTGAGACAACAGTGAAGTAGGTCAGCATCCAGATACTGAGATAGCCAGGATGTAGGTCAGCACCCAGATACTGAGACAGTATTGATGAAGGTCAGCACACAGATACTGAGACAGCTGGGATGTAGGTCACCACCCAGATATTGAGACAACAGTGAAGTAGGTCAGCATCCAGATACTGAGACAGCAGGGATGTAGGTCAGCACCCAGATTCTGAGACAGCAGTAATGTATGACAGCACCCAGATACTGAGACTGTGGGGATGTAGGTCAGCACCCAGACACTGAAACAGCAGGCATGTGGGTCAGCAACCAGATTCAGGGACAGCAGTGATGTAGGTCGGTACCCAGATTTTGAGACAGCACTGATGAAGGTTGGCACCCAGATACTGAGACAGCAGGTTTGTGGGTCAGCACCCAGATACTGAGACAGCAGTGATGTAGATCAGCTCCCAGATACTGAAACAGCAGAGAGGTATGTCAGCACCCAGATACTGAGACAGTAGGGATCAACATCAGATTCCAGATTTTGAGGCAGCAGAAATATCTGACAGGACCCATTTTCTCAGACAACAGGGATGTAGGTCAGTACCCTGATACTAAGACAGCAGTGATGTAGGTCAGAACCCAGATTCAGAGATAGCAGTGATGTAGGTCAGCACCCAGATACTGAGACAGCAGTGATGTAGGTCAGCACCCAGATTCAGAGAACAGCAGGGATGTAGGTCAGAACTAAGATACTGAGATAGCATGGATGTAGGTGAGCACCCAGTTACTGAGACAGCAGAGATGTATGTCAGCATACAGATACTGAGACAGCAGTGATGTAGGTCAGCAGCAAGATACTGACATAGCAGATTGAGGGATAATGAGACAGAAGGTATGTAGGACAGCACCCAGTTACTGAGACAGCACGGATGAAGATCAGCAATGAGATATTGAGACAGCAGTGATGTAGGTCAGCACTCCGACTCTGACACAGCATTGATGTTGGTGAGTACCCCGATACCGAGACCACAGAGATGTATGTCAGCACACAGATACTGAGACACCAGTGATGTAGGTCAGCACCCAGATACTGAGACATGAGGGAAGTGAGTCATCACCCAGATACTGAGACAGCAGGGACGAAGCTCAGCCCCCACATATACAGCTGTGCTGTAGGTCAGCACCCTGATACTGATACAGCAGTGAGGTAGGAGATCACCCAGATACCAAGACAGCAGGGATGTAGGTCAGCACCCAGATACTGAGACAGCATGGATGTAGGTGAGTACCCCGATACTGAGACAGCAGTGATGTAGGTCAGCTCCCAGACACTGAGACAGCAATAATGTATGTCAGCACGCAGATAGAGACAGCAGGGATGAACATCAGATTCCAGATTTTGAGATGAAGAAATATCTATCAGGACCCATTTACTCAGACAACAGTGATGTAAGTCAGCAATAAGACACTGAGACAGCAGGGATGTAGGTCAGCATCCAGATACCTAGACAGCAGGGATGTAGGTGAGTTCCCAAATACTGAGACAGTAGGGATGTAGGTCAGCACCAAGGTACCGAGACAGCGGGGAAGTAGGTCAGCACCATGATACTTAGACTGCAGGGAAGTATGTGAGTACCCAGATACTGAGACAGCAGGGAAGAAGGTCAGCACTCAAATACTGAGATAGCAGGGATGTAGGTGTGTACTGAGACAGCAGAGATGTATGTCAGCACACAGATACTGAGACAGTAGTGATGCAAGTCAGCAGCCAGATACTGACACAGCAGAGATTAAGGATGGCACCAAGATACTGAGAGAGCAGGGATGAAGGTCAGCACCCAGATACTATGACAGCACTGATGAAGGTCAGCACCCAAATACTGAGACAGCACTTATGTAGGTCAGCACCCAGATACTTAGACAGCAGGATGTAGGTCAGCACCCAGATATTGAGACAACAGTGATGCAGGTCAGCACCCAGGTGTGGAGAGAACAATGATGAAGGTCAACATCAAGATACAGAGACAACAGGGATGTAGGTCAGCACCCAGATACTGAGGCAGCAGTGATGTAGGTCAGCATGCAGATACTGTGACAGCAGTGATGTTGGTCAGAAGCCAGATGTGGAGACAACAGTGATGAAGGTCAGCACACAGATACTGAGACAGCAGGGATGTAAGTCAGCACCCTGATACTGAGACAGCAGTAATGTAGAACAGCACCCAGATACTGAGACAGCAGGGATGTAGGTCAGCACGCAGACACTGAGACAGCAGGCATGTAGGTCAGCACCCAGATACTGGGACAGCAGTGATGTAGGTCAGCATCCAGGTTTTGAGACAGCAGTGATGTTGGTCGGCACCCAGATACTGAGACAGCAGGGTTGGGGGTCAGCACCCATATACTGAGACAGCAGGGATGAAGGTTGGCACCAGAACACTGAGACAGCAGTGATGTAGGTCAGCTCAAAGATACTGAAACTGCAGTGATCTATGTCAGCACCCAGATACTGAGACAGTAGGGATGAACATCAGATTCCAGATTTTGAGGCAGCAGAAATATCTGTCAGGAACCATTTTCTCAGACAACAGTGATGAAGGTCAGAACCCAGATTCAGAGATAGCAGGGATGTAGGTCAGCACCCAGATACTGAGACAGCAGTGATGTAGGTCAGCACCCAGATTCAGAGATAGCAGGGATGTAGGTCAGCACCCAGCTACTGATACAGCTTTGATCTAGTTCAGCACTTCGATACTGACACAGCATTGATGTTGGTGAGTACCCCGATACCGAGACAGCAGAGATGAATGTCAGCACACAGATACTGAGAGACACCAGTGATGAAGGTCTGCAGACAGATACTGGAGACAGCAGGCATGTAGGTCATGCACATAGATATTGAGACAGCATTGTTCTTAGGTTGGCACCAGATATTGAGACAGCAGTGATGTGGGTTGGCACCCAGATACTGGAGACAGGAGGAAGTGAGTCATAACCAGATACTGAGACAGCAGGGATGAAGGTCAGTCCCAGATATCAGAGACAGCTGTGCTGGTGGTCAGCACCCGTTACTGATACAGCAGTGAGGAAGTCTGGCACCCAGATACCAAGACAGCAGTGATATAGGTCAGCACCCAGGCACAGAGACAGCAGTGCTGTAGGTCAGCTCGCAGATACTGAGACAACAGTGATGTATGACAATACCAAGATACTGAGAAAGCAGGGATGTAGGTCAGCACCCAGATACTGAGACATCAGTGATGTAGATCAGTACCCAGATACTGAGACAGCAGGGATGTAGGTCAGCACCCAAATACTGAGACAGCAGTGATGTTGGTCAAAACCCAGATTCTGAGATACCAGAGATGTAGGTCAGCACCCAGATACTGAGACAGCTGTGCTGTAGGTTAGCACACAGATTCAGAGACAGCAGGGATGTAGGTCAGCACCCAGATTCTGAGACAGCAGGAATGTAGGTGAGCACCCAGGTACCAAGATGGCAGGGATGTAGGCCAGCACCAAGACACTGAGACAGCAGGGATGTTGATCGGCACCATGATACTGAGTTAGCAAGGAAGTATGTGAGTACCCAGATACTGAGACAGCAGGGAAGTAGGTGAGCACTCAGATAATGAGATAGCAGGGATGTAGAAGAGTACCCAGATACTGAGACAGCAGAGATGTACGTCAGCACAAAGATACTGAGACCGCAGTGATGTAGGTCAGTAGCCAGACACTGACACAGCAGAGATTAAGGTCGGCACCCAGATACTGAGAGAGCAGGGATGAAGGTCAGCACCCAGATACTGAGACAGCCCTGATGTAGGTCAGCACCCAAATACTGATTCAGTACTGATGTAAGTCTCCACCCTGATACTTAGACAGTAGGGATGTAAGTCAGCACTCAGATATTGAGACAACAGTGATGTAGGTCAGCACCCAGATGTTGAGACAACAGTGATGTAGGTCAGCATCCAGTTACAGAGACCGCAGGGATGTAGGTCAGCACCCAGATACTGAGACAGCAGGCATGTAGGTCAGCACCCAGAAACTTGGACAGCTGTGATGTAGGTCGGAACCCTGATTTTGAGACAGCAGTGATGTAGGTCGGCACCCAGATACTTACACAGCAGGAATGTGGGTCAGCACACAGATACTGAGACAGCAGGCCTGTAGGTCAGCACCCAGATACTGGGACAGCAGTGATGTAGGTCGGTACCCTGATTTTGGGACAGCAGTAATGTAGGACAGCACCCAGATACTTAGACAGCAGGGATGTAGGTCAGCACACAGACGTTGAGACAGCAGGCAAGTATATTAGCACCCAGATACTGCGACAGCAATGATGTAGATCGCACCCAGATACTGAGACAGCAGGATGTGTGCAACACCATCAACTGAGACAGCAGTGATGTGGTCGGCACCAGATACTGAGACACAGCTAGCTGTAGGTCAGCACCTGGATACTTGATACAGTGAGTGATGCAGGCTGCACCCAGATACGGACAGCAGAGATGTGGGTCGGCACCCAGATACTGAGGCAGCAGGATTGGGTGAGTACCTTGATACTGAGGACTGCAGTGTTGTAGCTCCAGCACACAGATCTGAGACAGCAGTGATAAAGGTCAGCTACCAGACACTGAGACTGCAGTGATTTATTTCAGTACCCAGATACTGAGACAGCAGTGATGTAGGTCAGCACCCACATACTGAGACAGCAGGGATGAAGGTAAGCACCAAGATACTGAGACAGCACGGATGTTTGTCAGCACCTTGACACTTAGCAGGCCAGTAGGTCAGCACCCTGGTACTGAGACAGCAGGGATTTTAGTCAGCACGCAGTTACTGAGACAGCAGTGATGTTGGACAGCACCTAGATACAGAGACAGCAGGGATGTAGGTCAGCACCCAGGTAACGAGATGGCAGGGATGTAGGTCGGCTCCCAGATACTGAGACAGCATGGATGTAGGTGAGCACCCATACACTGAGACAGTAGGGATGTAGGTCAGCACCAAGATACCGAGACAGCAGGGATGTAGGTCGACACCAGGATAGTGTGACAGCAGAGAAGTATGTGAGTACCCAGATACTGAGACAGTAGGGAAGTAGGTCAGCACTCAGAAACTGAGATAGCAGGGATGTTGGTGAGTACCCATATACTGAGACAGCAGAGATGTATGTCAGCACACAGATACTGAGACAGCAATGACGTAGGTCAGCAGCCAGATACTGACACAGCAGAGATTAAGGTCGGCAGCCAGATACTGAGAGAGCAGGGATGAAGGTTAGCACCCAGATACTGAGACAGCCCTGATGAAGGTCAGCACCCAAATACTGATTCAGCACTGATGTAGGTCAGCACCCAGATATTGAGACAACTGTGATGTAGGTCAGCACCCAGATGTTGAGACAACAGTGATGTAGGTCAGCAACCTAATACAGAGACAGTAGGAATGTAGGTCAGCATCCAGATACTGAGACTGCAGTGATATAGGTTGGCTCCCAGATACTGAGACAGCAGACATGTGGGTCAGCACCCAGATACTGAGACAGCAGTGATGTAGGTCAGCACCCAAACACTGAGACAGCAGTAATGTAAAACAGCACCCAGATACTGAGACAGCAATGATGTAGGTCAGCACCCCGATATAAAGACAGAAGGCATGTAGGTCAGCACCCAGATACTGGGACAGCAGTTATGTAGGTCGGCCCCATGATTTTCATACAGCAGTGGTGTAGGTCGGCACCCAGATACTGATACAGCAGGAATATGGGTCAGCACCAAGATACTGTGACAGCAGGGATGTAGGTCGGCACCCAGATTCTGAGACAGCAGGGATGTAGGTCAGCACTCAGATAGTGAGTTAGCATGGATGTGGGTGAGTACTGGATACTGAGATAGCAAGATGTGTGTCAGCACACAGATACTGAGGCAGCAGTGATGTAGGTTGAGGCAGATACTGACACAGCAGAGTAGTTGCTAGGCACCCAGATACTGAGACAGCAGGGATGTTGGTCAGCACCCAAATACTGAGACAGCATTGATGTAGGTCACTACCCAGATACTGAGACAGTACTGATGAAGGTCTGCACCCAGATACTGAGACAGCAGGGATAGAGGTCAGCACCCAGATATTGAGACAACAGTGATGTAGGTCTGCAACCAGATACTGAGACAGAAGTGATGTAACTCAGCATCCAATTACAGAGACTGCAGTAATGTAGGTCGGGACCCAGATACTGAGAGAGCACTGATGTAGGTCGGCACCCATATACTGAGACAGCAGTGATGTAGGTCAGCACCCAGATACTGAGACAGCAGTTATGTGGGTCAGTTTCCAGATACTGAGACAGCAGTAATGTAGGTCAGCACCCAGATACTGAGACAGCAGGGATGTAGGTCAGTACCCAAATACTGACACAGCAGTGATGTAGTACATCACCCTGATACAGAGACAGCAGGGATGTAGGTCAACACCCAGAAACTGAGACAGCAGGGATGAAGGTCAGCACCCAGATACTCAGACAGTAGGGATGAACATCAGATACCAGATTTTGAGAAACCAGAAATATCGGTCAGGACCCATTATCTCAGACAACAGTGATGAAGGTCATCACCCAGATACTCAGACAGCAGGGATGTGGGTCCGCTCCCTGATGCTGAAACACCAGTGATGTATGTCAGCACCCAGATGCTGAGACAGTAGGGATGAACATCAGATACCAGATTTTGAGACAGCAGAAATATCGGTCAGGACCCATTTTCTCAGACAACAGTGATGAAGGTCATCACCCAGATACTCAGACAGCAGGGATGTAGGACAGCACCCAGATGCTGTGACAGCAGTGATGTATGTCAGCACCCAGATACTGAGACAGCAGTGCTGTAGGACAGCACCCAGATACTGAGACTTCAGGGATGTAGGTCAGCAACCAGATTCATTGACAGCAGGGATGTAGGTTGGCACCCAGATACTGACAAATCAGGGATGTTGGTCAGCACTCAGATACCGAGATAGCAGGGATGAATGTGAGTACCCAGATAGTAAGACAGCAAAGATCTATGTCCCCACACAGATACTGAGACAGCAGTGATGTAGGTCAGCAGCCAGATACTGACACAGCAGGGATTAAGGTCAGCTCCGAGATACTGAGACAGAACTGATGTAGGTCAGCTCCCAAATACTGAGACAGCATTGATGTACGTCACTACCCAGACACTGAGACAGTACTGATGAAGGTCAGCACCCAGATACTGAGACAGCAGTGATGTAATTCAGCACCCAGATACTGAGACTGCAGGGATGTAGATCAGCAGCCAGATACTGACACAGCAGAGATTAAAGTCGGCACACAGAAACTGAGACAGCAGGGATGGAGGTCACCACCCAGATACTGAGAAAGCTGAGCTGAAGGTCAGCACCCTAATACGGAGACAGCAGTAATGTAGGACAGCACCCAGATACTGGGACAGCAGGGATGAAGTTCAGCACACAGATACTGAGACAGCAGGCATGTAGGTCAACACCAAGATACTGGGACAGCAGGGATGTAGGTCAGCACCCAGATACTGAGACAGCCCTGATGTAGGTCAGAACCCAAATACTGATTCAGCAATGATGTATGTCAGCACCCAGATACTTAGACAGCAAGGATGTAGGTCAGCACACAGATATTGAGACAACAGTGATGTAGGTCAGCACCGAGATGTTGAGACAACAGTGATGAAGGTCAGCATCCAGTCACAGAGACAGCAGGGATGTAGGTCAGCACCCAGATACTGAGACTGCAGTGATGTAGTTTGGCACCCAGATTCTGAGACAGCACTGATGTAGGTCAGCACCCAGATACTGAGAAAGCAAGGATGTGTGTCAGCACCCAAATACTGAGACAGCAGTGATGTAGGTCAGCACCCAGATACTGAGACAGCAGTAATGTAGCACAGCACCCAGATACTGAGACTGCAATGATGTAGGTCAGCACCCTGACTCTGAGACAGCAGGCATGTAGGTCAGCACCCAGATACTGGGACAGCAGTGATGTAGGTCGGCACCCTGATTTTGAGACAGCAGTAATGTAGGTCAGCACCCTGATTTTGAGACAGCAATGATGTAGGTTGGCACCCAGATACTTGGACACCAGGTATGAGGGTCAGCACCCAGATACTGAGACAGCAGGCCTGTTGGTCAGCACCCAGATACTGGGACAGCAGTGATGTAGGTCGGCACTCTGATTTTGGGACAGCAGTAATGTAGGACAGCACCCAGATACTTAGACAGCAGGGATGTAGGTCATCACGCAGACACTGAGACAGCAGTCATGCATGTCAGCACCCAGATACTGGGACAGCAGTGATGCAGGTCAGCACCCAGATACTGTGACAGCAGGGATGTGTGTCAACACTCATGTACTGAGACAGCAGTGATGTTGGTTGGCATCCAGATACTGAGACAGCTGTGCTGTAGGTCAGCACCCAGATACTGATACAGCAGTGATGTAGATCAGCACCCAGATACCAAGACAGCAGAGATGTAGGTCAGCACCAAGATACTGAGACAGCATGGATGTTTGTCAGCACCTAGACACTGAGACAGCAGGCCAGTAGGTCAGCACCCAGGTACTGAGACAGAAGGGAATTAGGTCAGCACCCAGATACTGAGACAGTAATGATGTTGGAAGGCACCAGATGTTATATTGCAGGGATAGGTCAGCACCGGTGATACTGAGACAGCAGCATGTAGGTCGCACCTGATTCTGAGACAGCACTGATGGTTGGCACCCAGATACTGAGAAAGTAGGGATGTGACAGCACCCAGATACTGAGAGAGGTGATGTAGGTCCAGCACCCAGATACCGAGACAGCAGTAATGTAGCAGCACCCAGATACTGAGACTTAATGATGTAGGTCAGCACTGCGATACTGAGACAGCAGGTAGGTCAGCACCAGATACTGGGACAGCAGTGATGCAGGTCAGCACCCTGATTTTGAGACAGCAATGATGTAGGTCGGCACCCTGATACTTGGACAGCAGGTATGAGGGTCAGCACCCAGATACTGAGACAGTAGGCCTGTTGGTCAGCACCCAGATACTGGGACGGCAGTGATGTAGGTCGGCACTCTGATTTTGGGACAGCAGTAATGTAGGACAGCACCCAGATACTTAGACAGCAGGGATGTAGGTCATCACGCAGACACTGAGACAGCAGGCATGCATAGCACCCAGATACTGGGACGCATAGCTGTAGGTGTCAGCACCCAGATACTGTGACAGCAGGATGTGTGTCAACACTCATGTACTGAGACAGCAGTGGCGCTGGTTGGCATCCAGATACTGAGACAGCTGTGCTGTAGGTCAGCACCCTGATACTGATACAGCAGTGATGTAGGTCAGCACCCAGATACCGAGACAGCAGAGATGCAGGTCGGCACCCAGATACTGAGACAGCAGTGATGTACATCAGCTACCAGACACTGAGACAGCAGTGATTTATGTCAGCAACCAGATATTGAGACAGCAGTGATGTAGGTCAGCACCCACTTACTGAGACAGCAGGTATTAAGGTGAGCACCAAGATACAGAGACAGCACGGTTGTTTGTCAGCACCTAGACACTGAGACAGCAGGCCAGTAGGACAGCACCCAGGTACTGAGACAGCAGGGATTTAGGTCAGCACGCAGATACTGAGACAGCAGGGATGGAGGTCACCTCCCAGATACTGAGACAGCTGTGCTGAAGGTCAGCACCCTTATGCTGAGACAGCAGTGATGTAGGTCACCACCCAGGTACCGAGATGGCAGGGATGTAGTTCGGCACCCAGATACTGACACAGCAGGGATGTAGATGAGTACCCAGACATTGAGACAGCAGTGATGTAGGTCAGCACCAAGATACCGAGACTGCAGGGATGTAGGTCGACACCATGATAGTGAGACAGCAGGGAAGTATGTGAGTACCCAGATACTGAGACAGCAGGAAATTAGGTCAGCACTCAGATACTGAGAAAGCAGGGATGTAGGTGAGTATGCAAATACTGAGACAGCAGAGATGTATGTCAGCACACTGATACTGAGACAGCAATGATGTAGGTCAGCAGCCAGATACTGACACAGCAGAGATTAAGGTCGGCACCCAGATACTGAGAGAGCGGGGATGAAGGTCAGCACCCAGATACTGAGACAGCCCTGATGAAGGTCTGCACCCAAATACTGATTCAGCACTGATGTAGGTCAGCACCCAGATGTAGACAGCAGGGATGTGGGTCAGCACCCATATATTGAGAGACAACTGTGATGCGGGTCAGGACCCGGATATTTGAGATAACAGTGATGTATGTCAGCAACTCTGATGAGACGGTAGGAATGTGGTCAGCATCCAGATACTGAGACTGCAGTGATGTGGCTTTGGCTTCTAGATACTGAGGCAGCACTGAGTGTGGGGTCAGCACCCAGATACTGAGACAGCAGGGATGTGGGTCAGCACCCAGAAACTGAGACAGCAGTGATGTAGGTCAGCGCTAGATACTGAGACAGCAGTAATGTAGCATCGCAGATACTGAGACAGCAATGATGAAGGTCAGCACCCAGATACTAAGACAGCAGGCATGTAGGTTCAGCGCTAGGTACTGGGACAGCAGCTATGTAGGTTGGCACCCTGATTTTGATACAGCAGTGATGTAGATCGGCACCCAGATACTGGGCAGCAGGAATATGGGTCAGCACCCAGATACTGAGACAGGCAGGGATGTGAGTTCAGCACCCAGATTCTGAGACAGTAGGGATGAAGGTCAGCACTGTGATAGTGAGATAGCAGGATATAGTGAGTGCCCAGATACTGGAGAGACAGCAAGATGTATGTCAGCACACAGATACTGAGGCTGCAGTGATGTAGGTCAGCAGCCAGATACTGACACAGAAGAGATTAAGGTCAGCACCCAGATACTGAGACAGCAGGGATGTTGGTCAGCACCCTAATACTGAGACAGCAATGATGTAGGTCCGTCCTATATACTGAGACAGTACTGATGAAGGTCTGCACCCAGATACTGAGACAGGATGTGGATGTTCAGCGCAGATACTGAGACAACATGATATGGGTCAGCAGATACTGAGACAGAGTGATGTAACTCAGCATCCTTACAGAGACTGCAGTAATGTGGTTGGCACCCAGATACTGAGAGGAGCACTGATGTAGGTCGGCACCCAGATACTGAGACAGCAGTGATGTAGGTCAGCACCCAGAAACTGAGACAGCAGTGATTTGGGTCAGTACCCAGATACTGAGACAGCAGTAATGTAGTTCAGCACACAGATTCTGAGACAGCAGGGATGTAGGTCAGCACCCAGATACTGAGACAGCTGTAATGTAGGTCAGCACCCAGATACTGAGACAGCAGTAATGTAGATCAGCACCTAGATACTGAGACAGCAGGAATGTAGGTCAGAACCCAGATACTGAGACAGCAGTGATGTAGGTCAACACCCAGATACTGAGACAGCAGTGGTTGGTGCACCCAGATACAGAGACAGCAGGGATGTTAGGTCACCCTTGATACTGAGACAGCAGTGACGAGGTCGGCACCAGATTTTGAGACAACTGTGATGTAGAACAGCTCCCAGCTAGTGAGACAACATGGATGTGGCTCAGCTCCCTGATACTGAAACACCAGTGATGTATGTCAGCACCCATATGCTGAGACAGTAGGGATGAACATCAGATACCTGATTTTGGGAAAGCAGAAATATCTGTCATGACCCATTTTCTCACACAACAGTGATCACCCAGATACTGAGACAGCAGGGATGTAGGACAGCACCCAGATACTGAGACAGCAGTGCTGTAGGTCAGCACCCAGATACTGAGACTGCAGGGATGTAGGTCAGGACCCAGATTCATTGACAGCAGGGATGTAGGTCGGCACCCAGATACTGAGACATCAGGGATGTAGGTCATCAGCCATATACTGACACAGCAGGGATTAAGGTCAGCTTCGAGATACTGAGACAGCACTGATGTAGGTCAGCCCCCAAATACTGTGACAGCATTTATGTAGGTCACTACCCAGACACTGAGACAGTACTGGTGAAGGTCAGCACCCAGATACTGAGACAGCAGTGATGTAATTCAGCACTCAGATACTGAGATAGAAGGGATGTAGGTGAGAACCCAGATACTGAGACAGCAAAGATGAATGTCACCACACAGATACTGAGACAGCAGTGATGTAGGTCATCAGCCATATACTGACACAGCAGGGATTAAGGTCAGCTTTGAGATACTGAGACAGCACTGATGTAGGTCAGCCCCCAAATACTGCGACAGCATTTATGTAGGTCACTACCCAGACACTGAGACAGTACTGGTGAAGGTCAGCACCCAGATACTGAGACAGCAGTGATGTAATTCAGCACCCAGATACTGAGATAGGTGGATGTAGGTTGCTGTTGCAGATACTGACACAACAGAGATTAAAGTCAGCACCCAGAAGCTGAGACAGCAGGGATGCGGAGTCACCACCCAGATACTAAGAAAGCTGTGCTGAAGGTCAGCACCTAATAATCGATGCAGCAGTAATGTAGGACAGCACCCAGATACTGGGACAGCAGGGATGAAGGTCCTTTGTAGATGCTGAGACAGCAGGCAAGTGGTCAACACTCTGGATACTGGGACAGCAGGGATGTAAGTCAGCACCAGATACTGAGAGCAGCCCTGATGTGGTCAGCGCTCAAATACTGATTCAGCACTGAAGTGGATGTCAGCACCCAGGTACTGAGACAGCAGTGCTGTAGGTCAGCACCCAGATACTGAGACTGCAGGGATGTAGGTCAGCACCCAGATTCATTGACAGCAGGGATGTAGGTCGGCACCCAGATATTGAGACAACTGTGATGTAGGTCAGCACCTAGATGTTGAGGCAACAGTGATGTAGGTCAGCATCCAGTTACAGAGACAGTAGGGATGTAGGTCGGCACCCAGATACTGAGACTGCAGTGATATAGGTTGGCTCCCAGATTCTGAGACAGCACTGATGTAGGTCGGCACCCTGATACTGAGAAAGCAGGGATGTGGGTCAGCACCCAGATACTGAGACAGCAGTGATGTAGGTCAGCACCCAGATACTGTGACAGCAATGATGTATGTCAGCACCCAGATACTGAGACAGCAGGCATGTTGGTCAGCATCCAGATACTGGGACAGCAGTGATGTAGGTCGGCACTCTGATTTTGAGACAGCAGTGATGTAGGTCAGCACTCAGATACTTAGACAGCAGGAATGTGGGTCACCACCCAGATACTGAGACAGCACCCTGATACTGGGACAGTAGTGATGTAGGTCGGCACCCTGATTTTGGGACAGCATTAATGTAGGACAGCACCCAGATACTTAGACAGCAGGGATGTAGGTCAGCACACAGACACTAAGCCAGCAGGAATGAATGTCAGCACCCAGATACTGGGACAGCAGTGATGTAGATCAGCACCCAGATACTGTAACAGCAGGGATGTGTGTCAACACTCATGTACTGAGACAGCAGTGACGTAGGTTGGCACCCAGATACTGATACAGCTGTCCTGTAGGTCAGCACCCTGGTACTGATACAGCAGTGATGTAGGTCAGCACCCAGATACCGAGACAGTAGAGATGTAGGTCAGCACCCAGATACTGAGACAGCAGGGATGTAGGTGAGTACCCTGATACTGAGACAGCAGTGATGTAGGTCCACACCCAGATACTGAGACAGCAGTGATGTAGGTCAGCTTCCAGACACTGAGACAGCAGTGATTTATGTCAGCAACCAGATACTGAGACAGCAGTGATGTAGGTCAGCACCCACATACTGAGACAGCAGGGATGAAGGTCAGCACCAACATACCGAGACAGCAGGGATGTAGGTCCACACCATGATACTGAGACAGCAGGGAAGTATGTGAGTGCCCAGATACAGAGACAGCAGGGAAGTAGGTCAGCACTCAGATACTGACATAGCAGGGATGTTGGTGAGTTCCCGTATACTGAGACAGCAGAGGTGTATCTCAGCACACAGATACTGAGTGAGCAGGGATGAAGGTCAGCACCCAGATACTGAGACAGCCCTGATGAAGGTCAGCACCCAAATACTGATTCAGCACTGATGTAGGTCAGCACCATGATACTTAGACTGCAGGGATGTAGGTCAGCACCCAGATATTGAGACAACTGTGATGTAGGTCAGCACCCAGATGTTGAGACAACAGTGATGTAGGTCAGCAACCAGATATAGAGACAGTAGGGATGAAGGTCTGCATCCAGATACTGAGACTGCAGTGATGTAGGTTGGCACCCAGATACTGAGGCAGCACCAATGTAGGTCGGCACCCAGATACTGAGACAGCAGGGATGAGGGTCAGCGCCCAGACACTGAGTCAGCAGTGATGTAGGTCAGCACCCAGATACTGAGACAGCAGTAGTGTTGTATGTTCAGCACCCAGATACTGAGACATCAATGATGTAGGTCCACTTGAGATACTAAGATAGCAGGCATGTAGGTCAGCACCCAGATACTGGGACAGCAGTTGTAGGTCGGCACCATGATTTTTAAACAGCAGTGATGTAGGTCAGTACTCAGATACTGGGACAGCTGGTATGGGTTGGCACCCAGATACTATGTAGACAGGGATGTAGGTCGGCACCCAGATTCTGAGACAGCAGGGATTTAGGTCAGAACTCAGATAGTGAGATAGCAGGGATATAGGTGAGTACCCAGATACTGAGACTGCAAAGATGTATGTTAGCACACAGATACTGAGGTAGCAGTGATGTAGGCCAGCAGCCAGATACAGACACAGCCGAAATTAAGGACGGCACCCAAATATTGAGACAGCAGGGATGTAGTTCAGCACCCAAATACTGAGACAGCATTGATGTAGGTCACTACCCAGATTCTGAGACAGTACAGATGAAGGTCTGCACCTAGATACTGAGACAGCAGGGTTGTAGGTCAGCAGCCAGATATTGAGACAACAGTAATGTAGGTCTGCAACCAGATACTGAGACAGAAGTGATGAAACTCAGCATCCGATTACAGAGACCGCAGTAATGTAGGTCGGCACCCAGATACTGACAGAGCAGTGATGTGAGTCAGTTCCCAGATAATGAGACAGCAGTAATGTAGTTCAGCACCCAGATACTGAGACAGCAGGGATGTAGGTCTGCACCGAGATCCTGAGACAGCAGTGATGTATGTCGGCCCCCAGATAGTGAGACTGCAGTGATGTAGGTCGGGACCCAGATACTGAGACAGGAGGTCTGTGGTTCATCACCTGGATGCTGAGACAGCTGTGAAGTGAGTCCCACCCGATACTGTGTGCAGCAGTGATGTACATCAGCTCCCAGATACTGAGACAGCTGTGCTGTAGGTCAGCACCCTGGTACTGATACAGCAGTGATGTAGGTCAGCACCAGATACCGAGACAGCAGAGATGTAGGTCGGCACCCAGATACTGAGACAGCAGGGATGTAGGTGAGTACCCTGATACTGAGACACCAGTGATGTAGGTCCTCACCCAGATACTGAGACAGCAGTGATGTAGTTCAGCACCCACATAATGAGACTGCAGGGATGAAGGTAAGCACCAAGATACTGAGACAGCACAGATGTTTGTCAGCACCTAGACACTGAGACAGCAGGCCAGTAGGTCAGCACTCTGGTACTTAGACAGCAGGGATTTTAGTCAGAACCCAGATACTGAGACAGCAGTGATGTTGGACAGCACGCAGATACAGAGACGGCAGGGATGTAAGTCTGCACCCAGATATGGAGACAGCAGGCATGTAGGTCAGCACCGAGATACTGAGACAGCAGTGATGTAGGTCGGCACCCAGATAGTGAGACTGCAGTGATGTTGGTTGGGACCCAGATACTGAGACAGGAGGGATATTGGTCATCACCCAGATGCTGAGACAGCTGTGATGTAGGTAGGCTCCCCAATAGTGTGACAGCAGTGATGTACATCAGCTCCCAGATACTGAGACAGCAGTCTTGTATGTCAGCACCCAGATACTGAGACAGCAGAGATAAACATCAGATTTCTGATTGTGAGGCAGCAGAAATATCTATCAGGATCCATTTACTCAGACATCAGTGATTTAGGTCTAGCATCCAAGTGGAGACAGCAGGATGGAGTCTGCACCTAGATACTCGAGACAGCTGTGCTGAAGGTCAGCATCCTTGTGCTGAGACAGCAGTGATGTGGGTCAGCACCCAGGTACAGATGGTGTGGCAGGGATGTGGGTGGCACCCAGATCGCTGAGACAGCAGGGATGTAGGTGAGTACCCAGACACTGAGACAGCAGTGATGAAGCTCAGCACCAAGATACCGAGACTGCAGGGATGTAGGTCGACACCATGATAGTGACACACGCAGGGAAGTATGTGAGTAGCCAGATACTGAGACAGCAGGAAATTAGGTCAGCACTCAGATACTGAGAAAGCATGGATGTAGGTGAGTATGCAGATACTGAGACAGCAGAGATGTATGTCAGCACACTGAAACTGAGACAGCAATGATGTAGGTCAGCAGCCAGATACTGACACAGCAGAGATTAAGGTCGGCACCCAGATACTGAGAGAGCAGGGATGAAGGTCAGCACCCAGATACTGAGACAGCCCTGATGAAGGTCAGCACCCAAATACTGATTCAGCACTGATGTAGGTCAGCACCCAGATGCTTAGACAGCAGGGATGTAGGTCAGCACCCATATATTGAGACAACTGTGATGTAGGTCGGCAACCTGATGTTGAGATAACAGTGATGTAGCTCAGCAACATGATACAGAGACAGTAAGAATGTAGGTCAGCATCCAGATACTGAGACTGCAGTGATGTAGGTTGGAACCCAGATACTGATGCAGCACTGATGTAGGTCGGCACCCAGATACTGAGACAGCAGGGATGTGGGTCAGCACCCAGAAACTGAGACAGCAGTGATGTAGGTCAGCAACCAGATACTGAGACAGCAGTAATGTAAAACAGCACCCAGATACTGAGACAGCAATGATGAAGGTCAGCACCCAGATACTAAGACAGCAGGCATGTAGGTCAGCACCCCAGATACTGAGACAGCAGGGATGAAGGTCAGCACTCAGATAGTGATATAGCAGGGATGTAGGTGAGTGCCCAGATACTGAGACAGCAAAGATGTATGTCAGCAGCACACAGATACTGAGGCAGCAGTGATGTAGGTCAGCAGCCAGATACTGACACAACAGAGATTAAGGTCGACACCCAGATACTGAGACAGCAGGGATGTTGGTCAGCACCCTAATACTGAGACAGCATTGATGTAGGTCACGTCCCATATACTGAGACAGTACTGATGAAGGTCTGCACCCAGATACTGAGACAGCAGGATGTAGGTCAACACCCCAGATATTGAGACAACAGTGATATAGGTCAGCAACCAGATACTGAGACAGAAGTGATGTAACTCTGCATCAACTTACAGAGACTGCAGTAATGTAGGTTAGCACCAGATACTGAGAGAGCACTGATGTAGGCCACACTGTGACAGCAGGAATGTGGGTCAGCAAACACGTGCTAGGACAGCAGTGATGTTGAACCCAAGTACTGAGACAACAGGGTTGAACATTGATTCAGACTTTCAGCAGCAGAAATACCTGTCAGGACCCATTTACTCAAACCACAGAGGTGTGGGTCAGCACCCGGAGCAGAGAGCGCTGCAGTAGTCTGCACCCAGATACTGAGACAGCAGGAATGGGTCAGCACAGATACTGAGACAGAAGTGATGTAGTTTAGTACCGTCATTGACACAGCAGGGACGTGAGTCAGCGCTCAGTTACTGAGAAAGCATTGATGTCGGTAATCACTCCGATACTGAGAAGCTGGGATGTGGGTGAGAAACCCGATAATGAGACAGCAGGATGTTTGTCAGCACACAGATACTGAGACAAGTGATGTGAGACAATACCCAGACACTGAGACAGGTTGTGGTCAACACCCAGATACTAAGACAGCAAGATGTAGTTAGCAGACAGATAAGATACCGAGACTGCAGTGATGAAGGACAGTACAGAATACTGAGACAGCAGGCATGTTGGTCACACCAAGATACGAGACAGCAGGCATGGCAGGTCAGCACCAGATACTGGAGACAAATTTAGGAGGTCAACCCAGAACTGAGACAACAGGCATGTGGGTCAGCACCCAGATACAGGACAGGGCATGCGTAGAACCCAGTTACTGGACAGCAGGGATGATGGTCAGCACCTGATGCTGAGACACCAGGCGGCGTCAGCACCAGATACCGGAGGCGCAGTTACAGAACGCCTGCTCCTGTGACACTGAGACAGCAGCGCGTAGGTGGTCACCCCAGATCTGAGACGTAGTGATGATGGTCACACCCAGATATTGAGACAGCTGGGATGTAGGTCAGCACCCAGGCACTGAGACAGGTGATTTGGGTCAGCACCCAGATACTGAGACAGCAGTGATGTAGGAAACCAGATACTGAGACAGCAGGTTGATGGTCAGCCCAGATACAGAGACAGCAGGTTGTAGATCAGCACCCAGATATGAGACAGCAGGGATCTAATCAGCACCCGTACTGGGTCAACAGTGATGTACCAGACAACAGGGATGTAGAGTCGGCACAAATACTGAGACAGCAGGATGTTCGTGGTACCCAGAACCTGAGACAGCAGTGATGTAGATCAGCACCCAGATACCATGCTAGCAGAATCGGTCGCATCCAGATACTGAGACAACAGAGATGCGTGGAACAAAGATACTGAGATGACAGTGATGTTTATCAGCACCAGAATACTGAGACAGCAGGGATAAACAGCAGATTCAGGTTTGAAAGCAAATATCTGTCAGGACCCATTTACTCAGACAACAGTGATGGGTCAGCATCAGGTACTGAGGTGCAGGGATGAGTCAGCACCCAAATACTGAGATAACCTTGACGAGATCGCACCAGATACCGACAGCATTGGCAGGTCAGCACCCACATACTAGGACAGCAGTGATGTATGGTAGACCCAGATACTGAAACAGGATTAAACATTAGATTCCAGATTTTAAGAACAGAAATACCAGTCAGGACATTTACTCAGACAACAGTGATGTGGGACATCAAAATACTGGACAACGGGGATGAAGTCAGACAGATGCAGGACAGCAGTGATGTAGGTCAACAGCCAGATACTGACACGCAGGGTTAATCCGGCACCTGGACCAAGGAAACAGAAGGATGTGGGTACAACCAGATACTGAGACAGCATTGATCTAAGTCAGTCCCAAAGTACTGAGACAGTGCATGAGTCAGCACCCAGATACTGGACAGCAGAGATGTAGGACAGTACCCAGATAATGAGACATCAGGGATGTAGGCCGCAACCAAATACTGGACAGGCATTTAGGTGAGCACCTGATGATGGACAACAGAGATATGGGTTGGCATCCAGATACTGACACAGCACTGATGGGTGGCACCCAGATATGGAATAGTTGGGTGGGTCAGCACCAGATATGGAGACAGAAGGGAGGTGGGTCAACACCCAGATACTGAGGCAACAGTGATGGGGTCAGCACAGAAACTGGGACAGCAGTGATGTGGGTCAGCTCCCAGTTACTGATACAACAGTGCATATCAGCACCCAGTATGAGAGATCAGAGGGTCAGCACCACAATACTGAGACAACAGGTTGTTGGTCATTATCTAATACTGAGAGAAAGATGATGTAAGTCAGCACCCAGATTCTAAGATAATGGAATATTGGTCAGCACAAAGATGCTGAGTCACAGTGATGTATGCACCAGATACCGTACAACAGTGATGTTGGTCAAACCCAGAAAATGAGATAGCAGGATGTGGATCAACACCCAGACACTGGACAACAGGGCGTAGTTCAGGACATGATACTGAATGAAGTGATTTACAGAACAGATAGTGAGACAGCAGATTTAGGTCCACCCAGATCCTGAGACAGAAGCATGTAGGATGGCAACCAGATCCTGAGACAGCAGGAATGAAAGATAGCACCCAGACACTGAGACCAGCCATGTGCGTCAACAAGCATACTGAGACAGCAGTGATGAAGGTAAGCAAACAGATACTGGATAGCGGTGATGTAGGTCAACACCAGATACTGAGGCAACCAGGCAGCTGGGGCACCCAGATTCTGAGACAGTAATGACATAGGTCAGCACCCACATAAACAGCAGGGATGTGGGTCAGCACCCAGAACTGAGACTGCATGATTTAGATGCACCAGATACTGATACAACAATGCATGTCAACACCCAGATACTGGGAGGCAGGGAGGTAGGTCAACACATGATACTCAGACAACAGAGATGTGGTCATTATCCAGATACCGAGAAGCTGATGATGTAAGTCAGCACCCAGATTCTGAGATATTAGGATGCTGGTCAGCACCGGATACTGAGTCAAACGATGTATGTCAGCACCAGTACTGAGACAGCAATGATGTTGGTCAGCACCCAGATAATGAGATAGCAGGGATGTGGATCAACACCTGAACACTGAGAGAGCAGGGCAGTTGTTCAGGATGCTGATGCTAGAAATGAAGTGAGTTCGTCAGGACCAGATAGTGAGACAGTAGTGATTTAGGTCAGCACCAGATCACGGACAGAAGGGGTAGGACGACACGGATCCTGGACAGCGGATGAGAAGGTAGCTCCCAGACACAGGACAGGCATGTCGTCAGCAAGCACATACTAGGACAGCAGCAGTGATGGGGTCGGCACAGATACTGAGATAAGCGGTGATGTAGGTCTACCCAAGATACTGAGACAGCAGGCATGTAGGTCAGCACCCAGATTCTGGACAGCAGTGATGTGGGTCAGCACAGAGATATTAAGACAGCAGGGATGTGGGTCAACCGATACACAAACAACGGTTGATGGTCAGCACCCAAATACTGAGCAACAGAGATGGGTCAACCCAGATACTGAGACAACGAGGATGTATCAGCACCCAAATTTGAGACAGCAGGGATGTAGATCAGCACTGATTACGAGTCAGCAGTGATGTGTCCGCACAAAGAAACTGAGACAGGGGAAGACATCAGATTCCGGTTTTAAGACAGCAGAGATGGTGACACGCTGATACTGAGCTACGGTGATTGGGTCAGCACAGATACTGAGACAACAGTGATGTGGTCAGCACCAGATACTGAGACAGCAGGGATGTTTGTCAGCACCCAGTACCAGGTCAGTAGGGATGTGGGACAGCATCAGATACTGAGACAGCAGACATGCAGGTAACACGCAGATTCTGAGACAACAGGGATGTAGGTGTGCAGATACCGAGAAGCAGTGATGTAGGTAAAGCACAGATACTATGACTGCGGTTATGAAGGACAGCTCCAGATACTGAGACAACAGTGATGTATGTCAGCACTAAGATACTGAGGAGAGGAGGATGAACATCAATTCCGGTTTAGGCCGCTGGACATCTGTCAGGACCCATTTACCCAGACAACAGTGATGTAGGACAGCATCCTGACACTGGACAGCAGGGATGGTCATCACCAGATAGTGAGACACTGTGCTGAAGGTCAGCATGCTGATAATGAGACAACAGTGCTGTCGTCAGCACCAGACATCAAACACAACAGGGATAGCGGTCAGCACCCAGATACTGAGACAGCAGGGATGTTGGTTAGTCCCAGATTCTGAGACAGCAGTGATGTGGGTCAACAAGACACTGGACAGCAGTGATGTTTTCATCCAGATACTGAGACAGCAGGATAAACAGATTCAGATTTTTGAGACAACGATATCATTCGGACATTACTCAGACAACAGTGATGTGGTCAGCATCAGGCACTGGACTGCAGGGATGAAGGTCAGCACCAAATACTAGCAGCCTTGACGTGGGTCGCACCAGATACCAGACACAGGATTGGATCAGCACCCACATACCAGGACAACAGTGCTAATGGTAGCACCAGGTACTGAGACAGCAGGATGAACAGTGAATTCCGATTTTGGGGAACAGAAACACCAGTCAGGACCATTTACTCAGACAACATGGATGTAGGACAGCATCAGATCTGAGACAGCAGGGATGAGCGTCAGAATCCAATACTGAGACAGCAGTAATGTAGGTCAGCAGCCAGATACTGACACAACAGGGTTGAGGTTGGCACCTGGATAATGAGACAGAGGATGTTGGTCAGCACCAGATACTGAGACAGCATTGATCTAAGTCAGCCCCCAAGTACTGAGACAGTGCTAATGAGTTCAACACAGATACTGAGACAGTGATGGGACAGTACCCAGATAATGAGACATCAGGGATGCTTAACAACAACCAAATACTGAGACAGCAGGCATGTAAATAGACCCTGATACTGAGATAACGAGGGCTGGCATCCGATACCGAGACAGAACTGATTAGGTTACAACCCAGATATGGAGATAGAAGGGATGTGGGTCAGCACTCAGATGGAGACAGGGAGGTGGGTCGCCCAGATACGAGGCACCAGGATGAAGGCCGCTCCCGATACCGAGACAGCAGCATGGTAGCCCAGATACTGAGACAACAGTGATGCATGTCAGCACCAGATAAGGGAAACAGGGAAGGTCAGCACACGATACTGAGACAACAGGGATTGGTCATTTTCAGATACTGAAACTGATGATGTAAGTCCACCCGATTCTGAGACAGTAGGGATGTTGGTCAGCACCGAGACACTGAGTCAGCAGTGATGTATGTCAACGCAGATAATGGATAGCAGGGAAGTGGATCAACACGAGACACTGAGAGAAACAAGGCAGTAGTTCAGGACGGCTGTGAGACAGCAGTGATTCGTAGGACCCAGATAATTGAGACAGCAGTGATTTGGGTCAGCTTTTGAGATCCTGAGACAGAGTGAAGTGTAGGACGGATCCTGAGACAGCAGGGTGCAGGATAGCACCCAGACACTGAGACAGCAGGCATGTCGTCCAAAGCACATACTGGACAGCAGTGATGGTCGCACACAGATGGATAGCAGTGATGTGGGTCAACACCCGATACTGGACAGCAGGCAAGGAGGCCAGCACCCAGATTCTAAGACAGAGTGATGTGAGTCAGCACCCTGTTATTAAGACATCAGGATGTAGGTCAGCACCAGATACTGGAGATAGCGCTGATTTGGGTCAGCACCCAGATACTGGACAGTAGGGATGTGGGTCAGCATCCAGATAGGGCAGCAGAGATGTGGGTCAGCACCCAATACTGAGACAGCAGGGATGTAGATCAGCACCCAGATAGTGAGACAGCAGGATGTAAATCAACACCCAGTTAAGGTCAGCAGAAATGTGTATGTCAGCCAAAGATCTGAGACAGGGATGTGGGTCCATTCAGATACTGAGACAGCAGGCATGGGTCGCATCAGGTACTGAGAGAAAGCGATGTATGGTAACACCCAGGTACTGAGACAGCAGGATTGAACATTAGATTCCAATTTAGAACAGAAATACCAATCAGGACATTTACTCAGAAAACAGTGTAGGACAGCATCAAGATACTAGACAGGTGATGTGGGTGACCCAGATACTGAGACAACGGTGATGGGTCAACAGCCAGATACTGACAAGCAGGGTTGAGGTACAGCACCTGGATAATGAGACAGAAGGGATGTGAGTTGCACTCAGATACTGAGACAGCATTGATCTAAGTCAGCACCGGTACTGAGCAGTGCACGAGGTCCAACAGGACAGGACAGCAGTGATGTGGGACAGTACCAAGATAATGGACATCAAGGATGTGGGTCAGCAACCAGATACAGGACAGCAGGCATGTAGGTCAGCGATACTGGACAGCAGTGATGGGGTTGGCATCCAGATACTGAGACAGCACTTATGCAGTTTGGCACAGATCTGGAACAGAGGATGGGTCAGCACCCAGATGCTGAGGCAGCATGATGTGGTCGCCTGAATACTGAGACAGCAGTGATGTAGGTCAGCTCCCAGATACTGAGACAACAGTGATGTATGTCAGTACCCAGATACTGAGAGAGGCAGGAGGGAGCACCACCATGATACTGAGGAAAACAGGATGTTGGTCATTATCAGATATGAAGCTGTTGTGGAAGTGACCAGTTCTAGAAGTAGGATCTTGGTCAGCACCCAGATACACTGGACAGCAGACTTTAGGTCAGCACCAGATACTGAGACATCAGGCATGTAGGTCAGCACAAGATAATGAGAGAATTCATAGGTCAGCACCCAGATACTGACACAGCAGGCATGTAGGTCAGCACCCAGATACTGAGACATCAGGCATGATCAACACCCAGATACTGAGACAGAAGGCATGTCGTAAACCCAGTTACGAGACAGCAGGGATGATGGTCAGCACCTGATGCTGAGACACAGGCATGTATGTCAGCACAGACACTGGAGCAGCAGCGATAACGCCTGCACCAGATACTGAGACAGCAGGCATGTGGTCAGCACCCAGATTCTGAGACAGTAGTGATGTTGGTCACAACCAGATATTGAGACAGAGGATGTAGGTCAGCACCAGGTACTGAGACAGAGCTGATTTAGGTCAGCACAGATACTGACACAGAGTGATGTGAGATAGCACCAAGATACTGAGAAACAGGTTGATGGTCGCACAGATACAGAACAGCAGGGTTGTGATCAGCACCCAGATATTGAGACAGCAGGATCAGCACCCTGTTACTAGGTCAGCGATGTACGAGACAACAGGGATGTGGTGACCCAGATACTAAGACAGCAGGGATGTTCGTGAGTACCCAGATTCTGAGACAGCAGTGATGTGGGTCAGCACCAGATACCAATGCAGAGAATCAGGCAGCCATCAGATACTGAGACAACAGGGATGTACGTGAACAAAGATACTGAGATGGCGATGTTTGTCCAGCACCCAGATACTGAGACAACAGGGATAAACAGCAGTTCAGGTTTGAGAAAGCAGAAATATCTGTCAGGACATTACTCGAACAACAGTGATGTAGGTCAGCATCAGGTACTGAGGAAGTACAGGGATGAAGGTCAACACCAAATACTGAGATAGCCAATGGGTCAGCACCAGATACCGAGACAGCAGTATTGCAGGTCGCACCCACACAGACAACAGTGATGTGGTAGCACTTGGGCACTGAGACAGCAGGATTGAACATTGGATTCCAGATTTTAGAACAGAAACACCAGTCAGGACCCATTTACTCAGACAACAGTGATGTAGGACAGCATCAAGATACTGAGACAGCAGGATGAAAGTCAGAACCAGATGTGAGACAGCAGTGATGTGGGTCAACAGCCAGTACTGACACAGCAGGGTTGAGGTGGCACCTGGATAATGAGACAGAGGGATGTGGGTCAGCAACAGATACTGGGACAGCATTGATCTAAGTCAGTCCCAAGTACTGAGACAGTGCTATGAAGATCAGCACCCAGATACTAAGCACAGCAGAGATGAGGACAGTCCCAGATAGTAAACATCAGGATGTGGGTCAGCAACAAATACTGAGACAGCAGGCATTTGGTGAGCACCTGATGCTGAGACAGCAGAGATGTAGGTTGGCATCAGATACTGAGACAGCACTGATGTAGATTGGCACCAGATATGGAATGGTTAGGATGTGGGTCCCCAGAATATGGAGACAGAAGGAGGTAGGTCAGCACCCAGATACTGAGCAGCAGTGATGTAAGTCAGCACCCAGAAACTGGACAGCAGTGATGTAGGTCAGCTCCAGTTACCAATAACAACAGTGATGCATATCAGCACAGATACTGAGATCAGAGAGGAGGTCAGCACCACAATACTGGACAACAGGTTGTTGGTCATTATCAGATACTGAGAAGCTGATGATGTAAGTCAGCACCCAGATTCTGAGATAGTAGGGATGTTGGTCAGCACCGAGGGATACTGAGTCAGCAGTCATGTCAGCACCCAGATGCTGATACACCAGTGATGTTGGTCAGCACCCAGAAAATGAGATAGCAGGATGTGGATCAACACCTGAACACTGAGACAACAGAGACAAGGTTCAGGGCTGATACTGAGATAGCAGTGATTTACATCAGAAACCAGATAATGAGACAGCAGTGATTTAGGTCAGCACAGATCCTGGACAGAAGGGATGTAGGATGGCACCCAGATACTGAGACAGCAGGGATGAAGGTCAGCACCAACACTGTGACAGCAGGAATGTGGGTCAGCAAACACACTGGGACAGCAGTGATGTGTTAGCACCCAGGTACTGAGACAGGGGTTGAACGATGATTCAACTGCGGCAGCAGAAATACCTATCGGACCCATTTATAAAACCACAGAGGTGGTCAGCACCCAGGTGAGAGGCTTTGCAGTGGTCTGCACAGATACTGAGACAGCAGGATAGTCCACCCAGATACTGAGACAGAAGTGATGAGTTAGTACCTCATACTGAGACAGCAGGGACGTGGGTCAGGCGCTCAGTGCTGAGACAGCATTGATATCGGTAATCCTCGATACTGAGAAAGCTGGGATGTGGTGAGAAACCCGATAATGAGACAGCGAGATGTTTGTCAGCACAGATACTGAGACAAGTGATGTGAGACAATACCCAGACACAGGACAGCAGGGTTGTGGGTCAGCGCAGATACTGAGACAGCAGAGATGTAGGATTAGCAGACGGAGATAAGATACTGAGACTGCGGTGATGAAGGACAGTACAGAGATGCTGAGGACAGCAGCAGGCATGTTGGTCAGCACCCAGATACTGGGACAGCAGGCATGTAGGTCAGCACCAAGATACTAGGACAGAATTCATGTGGGTCCAGCACCCAGATACTGAGACAGCAGGCATGTAGTCAGCACAGATGCTGAGACAGAAGGGCAGGTGCATGGAACCCAGTTACTGAGACAGCAGGATGATGGGTCAGCAACTGATGCTGAGACACCAGGCAACGTAGCACCAGATACCGGAGGCGCAGCGAAGAACGCCTGCTCCTGTGACACCGAGACAGCAGGCGTAGGTGGTCCCCCAATTCTGAGACAGTAGTGATGGTCAGCACCCAGATAGCCAGACAGCTAGGATGTGGAGGCCAGCCCAGGCACTGAGACAGGTGATTTGGTCAGCACCCAGATACTGGACAGCAGTGATGTAGGATGCACCAAGATATGAGACAGCAGGTTGATGGTCAGCCCAGATACAGGACAGCAGGGTTGTAGATCAGCACCCAGATGTGAGACAACAGGGATGTAGATCAGCACCTGTTACTGAGTCAACAGTGATGTACGAGACAACAGGATATGGTCGGCACCCAGATATGAGACAGCAGGATGTTCGGAGTACAGATTCTGAGACAGCAATGATGTAGGTCAGCACCAGATACCGATACTATAGAATCAGGTCATCCAGATACTGAGACAGGGATGCAGCGAGAACAAAAATACTGGATGGCAGTGATGTTTGTCAGCACCAGATACTGAGACAGCAGGGATAAACAGCAGATTCAGGTTTGAGAAAGCGAAATATGTCATAGGACCACACTCAGACAACAGTGATGTAAGGTCAGCATCCAGGTACTGAGGTGCAGGATGAGGTCAACACCCAAACTGAGATAGCCTGACGTGAGTCAGCACAGATACCGGACAGCAGTATTGCAGGTCAACACCATACTGAGACAGCAGTGATGTGGTAGCACAGGCACTGAGACAGCAGGATTGAACAGATTCAGATTTTGAGGAACAGAAATACCAGTCAGGACCCATTTACTCAGACAACAGTGATGCAGGACAGCATCAAGATACTGAGACAGCAGGGATGAAGTCAGAACAGATGCTGAGACAGCAGTGATGTGAGTCAGCAGCCAGATACTGACACAGCAGGGTTGAGTCAGCACCTGGATAATGAACAGAAGGATGTAGGTCAACAACCAGATCTGAAACAGCGTGATCTAAGTCGTCCCAAGTACTGAGACAGTGCTTATGAGGTCAACACCCAGATACTGAGACAGCAGATGTGGACAGTACCCAATAATGAGACATCAGGGATGTGGGTCAGCAGCAAATACTGAGACAGCAGGCATTTAGGTGAGCACCTGATGAGACAGCAGAGATGTGGGTTAGCATCCAGATGCTGAGACAGCACTGAGCAGATTGGCACAGATATGGAGATAGTTAGGATGGATCCAGCACCCAGATATGGAGACAGAAGGGAGGTGGGTGCTTGAAGACTGAGGCAACAGTGATGGGGTCAGCACCCAGAAACTGAGACAACAGTGATGGAAATCAGCTCAGTTACTGATACAACAGTGATGTATCAGCACCCAGATACTGAGAGATCAGAGGAGGCCAGCACACAATGAGACAACAGAGTTGTTCGTATCTAGATACTGGAAGCTGATGATGTAAGTCAGCACCCAGATTCTGAGATAATGGAATATTGGTCAGCACCGAGATGCTGAGTCAGCAGTGATGTATGCAGCAGAGACTGTGCAACAGTGATGTGGTCAGCACCCAGAAATGAGATAGCAGGATGTGGATCAACACCAGAACACTGAGACAGCAGGGCAGTAGTTCAGACTGATACTGAGATAGATGATTTATCAGAACCCAGTAGTGAGACAGATGATTTAGGTGCACAGATCCTGGACAGAAGGGATGTAGGATGGCAACAGATCCTCAAGGACAGAATGAAAGATACACACCCAGACACTGAGACAGCAGCCATATCGTCAGAAAGCACATACTGGACAGCAGTGATGGTCAAACAGATACTGAGATAAGCGGTGATGTGAGTCAACACCAGATACTGAGACAGACAGGCATGTAGGTCAGCACCAGATTCTGAGACAGTAACTGTGAGGTCAGCACCCAGATATTAAGACAGCAGGGATGTGGGTCAGCACAGATACTGAGACTGCGCTGATTTAGGTCAGCACCAGATACTGATACAACAGTGATGCATGTCAGCACCCAGATACTGGGAGGAGCAGGAGGTCAAGTCAACACCATGATGACTGGAACAACAGAGATGTTGGTCATTATCAGAATACTGAGAAAGCTGATGATGTAAGTCAGCACCCAGATTCTGAGATATTAGGGGATGTTGGTCAACACGAGATACTGAGTCAGCAGTGATATGTCAGCACAGTTACTGAGACAGCAGCAATGTTGGTCAGCACCAGATAATGAGATAGCAGGGATGCGCATCAACACCTGAACACTGAGAAAGAGCAGGGCAGTTGTTCAGGATGCTGATACTGAGATAGCAGTGAATTCGTCAGGACACGATAGTGAGACAGTAGTGATTTGGTCAGCACCCAGATCCTGAGACAGAAGAGGGATGTGGGGCAGCAACCAGATCCTGAGACAGGGAATGAAGATAGCTCCCAGACACAGAGACAGCTTGAGCATGTGCGTCAGCAAGCACATACTGAGACAGCAGTGATGTGGGTGGCACCAGATACTGAGGAGATAGCGGTGATGTGAGTCTACACCAAGATACTGAGACAGCAGGCATGTAGGTCAGGCAAACAGATTCTGAGACAGCAGTGATGGAGGTCAGCACAGATATTAAGACAGCAGGGATGTAGAATCAAAACCAGATACTGAGACAGCAGGTTGATCAGTCGCACCCAAATACTGAAGAGCAGCAGAGATGTGGGTCAGCACAGATACTGAGACAGCAGGATGTACATCAGCACCCAAATTTGCAGAACGACAAGGGATGTAGATCAGCACCCTGATACACAAGTCAGCAGTGATGTGTGTCCGTACAAAGAAACTGAGACAGCAGGGATGAACATCAGATTCACGTTTTAGGGCAGCAGAGATGTGGGTGAGCATGCTGATACTGAGACTGCAGTGATTGGATCAGCACACAGATACTGAGACAACAGTGATGTAAGTCAGCACCCAGATACTGAGACAGCAGGATGTTTGTCAGCACCCAGATACTGGTCAGTCAGGATGTGGGACAGCATCAGATACTGAAGACAACAGACATGCAGGCCAACACGCAGATTCTGAACAGCAGGGATGCAGGTGTGCACCCAGATACTGAGACAGCAGTGATGTAGGTCGGCACCCAGATACTATGACTGCAGTTATGAAGGACAGCTCCCAGATACTGAGACAACAGTGATGTATGTCAGCACTAAGATACTGAGAGAGGAGGGATGAACATCAGATTCCGGATTTTAAGGCCGCTGGGATATCTGTCAGGACCCATTTACTCAGACAACAGTGATGTAGGACAGTATCCTGATACTGAGACAGCAGGGATGGAGGTCATCACTCAGATAGTGAGACAGCCTGTGCTGAAAGTCAGCATGCTGATATTGAGACAACGGTGCCGTAAATCAGCACCAGACATCAAGACAACAGGATGAAGGGTCAGCACCAGATGCTGAGACAGCAGGGATGTTGGTTAGTACCCAGATTCTGAGACAACGAAGTGAGGTCAGTTACAAGACCACTGAGGACAGCAAGTGATGTTTGTCAGCTCCCAGATACTGAGACACCTGAGGATAAACAGCAGATTCAGATTATTGAGACAACAGAAATATCATTCAGGACCCATTTACTCAGACAACAGTGATGTGGGTCAGCATCCAGGCACTGAGACTGCAGGGATGAAGGTCAGCACCCAAATACTGAGACAGCCTTGGCGTGGGTCAGCACCAGATACGAGGACAAGCAGTATTGCAGGTCAGCACCCACATACTGAGGACAGCAGTGACCAATGGTACAGCACAGGTACTGAGACAGCAGGATTAGAACATTAGATTCCAGATTTTGGAGAACAGAAATACCAGATCAGGACATTACTCCAGACAACATGGATATGAGGACAGCATCAAGATACTGAGACAGCAGGGATGAGCGTCAGAATCAGATACTGAGACAGCAGTAATGTGGGTCAGCAGCCAGATACTGACACAGCAGGGTTGAGGACTGGCACCTGGATAATGAGACAGAAGGGATGTTGGTCAGCACTTGAATGCACAAGACTAGCATTGATCTAAAGTCAGCCCCAAGTACTGAGACAGTGCTTATAGAGTTCAACACCCAGATACTGAGACAGCAGTGATGTGGGACAGTACCCAGATAATGAGACATCAGGGATGTGGGTCAACAGACAAATACTGGACAGCAGGCATGTAGGTCAGCACCCTGATACTGAGATAGCAGAGATGTGAGTTGGCATCCAGATACTGAGACAGAAACAGTGTAGGTTGGCACCCAGATATGGAGATAGAAGGATGTGGGTCAGCACTCAGATATGGAGACAGAAGGAGCAGGTCAGCACCAGATACCGAGGCAGCAGTGATAAGGTCAGCTCCCAGATACTGAGACAGCAGTGATGGGTGAGCTCCCAGATACTGAGGACAACAGTGATGCATATCAGCACCCAGATAATGAGAGAGCAGGCAAGGATAAGCACCCACGATACTGAGACAACAGGGATGTTGGTCATTTTCCAGATACAGAAGCTGATGATGTGAGTCAGCACCCAGATTCTGAGACATTAGGGATGTTGGTCAGCACCGAGACACTGAGTCACACAGTGATGTATGTCAGCACCCAGATAATGAGA
Organism: Neoceratodus forsteri; assembly: GCA_016271365.2. Classification (NCBI taxonomy): domain Eukaryota; kingdom Metazoa; phylum Chordata; order Ceratodontiformes; family Ceratodontidae; genus Neoceratodus; species Neoceratodus forsteri. The sequence continues at coordinate 10,265,932 of CM028129.1, forward strand.
TAGCGGAAGTGGATCAACTCCGAGACACAGAGCAAGAACAGTAGTTCAGGCGGCTGATGATAGGACAGCAGTGATTGCGTCAGGACCCAGATAGTGAGACAGCAGTGATTTGGGTCAGCACCAGATCCTGAGACAGAAGTGATGTAGAGAGCGGCACCCAGATCCTGAGACAGCAGGGATGAAGGATAGCACCCAGACACTGAGACATGAGCATGTCGTCAGCAAGCACATACTGAGACAGACAGTGATGTGATGGGCACCGAACAGATACTGAGATAGCAGTGATGTGGGTCAACACCCAGATACTGAGACAGCAGGCATATGGGTCAGCACCCAGATTCTAAGACAGAAGTGATGTGGGTCAGCACCCTGTTATTAAGACATCAGGGATGTGGGTCAGCACCCAGATACTGAGACAGGCGCTGATTTAGGTCAGCACCCAGATACTGAGACAGTGGGGATGTGGGTCAGCATCCAGATACTGAGGCAACTTGAGATGTGGGTCAGCACCCAGATACTGAGACAGCAGGGATGTAGATCAGCACCCAGATATTGAGACAGCAGGGATGTAAATCAGCACCCAGTTACTGAGTCAACAGTGATGTATGTCAGCACAAAGATTCTGAGACAGCAGGGATGTGGGTCCGCATTCAGATACTGAGACAACATGAGCATGCAGGTCAGCATCAGGTACTGAGAGAGGCAGCGATGTATGGTGGCACCCAGGTGCTGCAGACAGCAGGATTAACATTAGATTCCAGATTTGAGAGACAGAAATACCAGTCAGGACCCATTTACTCAGAAAACAGTGATGTGGACAGCATCAAGATACTGAGACAGCAGTGATGTGGGTCAACACCCAGATACTGACAGCAGTGATGTAGGTCAGCAGCCAGATACTGACAAAGCAGGGTTGGGGTCGGCACCTGGATAATGAGACAGAAGGGATGTGGGTCTGCACTCAGATACTGAGACAGCATTGATCTAAGTCAGCACCCGAGTACTGAGACAGTACTTATGAAGGTCAGCACCCAGATACTGAGACAGCAGTGATGTAGGACAGTACCAAGATAATGAGACATCAGGGATGTAGGTCAGCAACCAGATACAGAGACAGCAGGCATGTAGGTCAGCACCCCGATACTGAGACAGCAGTGATGTAGGTTGGCATCCAGATACTGAGACAGCACTTATGCAGTTTGGCACCCAGATCTGGAGACAGAAGGGATGTGGGTCAGCACCCAGATACTGAGGCAGCAGTGATGTAGGTCAGCACCCAGATACTGAGACAGCAGTGATGTAGGTCAGCTCCCAGATACTGAGACAACAGTGATGTATGTCAGTACCCAGATACTGAGAGGAGCAGGAGGGAGGTCAGCTACCATGATACTGAGAGAAAAGCAGGGATGTTGGTCATTGTCAGATACTGAGAGCTGTTGCTGTAAGTCAGCACCCAGTTTCAGGAAATTAGGGATGTTGGTCAGCACCAGATACTGAGACAGCAGGCATTTAGGTCAGCACCCAGATACTGAGACATCAGGCATGTAGGTCAGCACCAAGATACTGAGATAGAATTCATGTGGGTCAGCACCCAGATACTGAGACAGCAGGCATGTGGGTCCAGCATCCAGATACTGAGACATCAGGCATGTGATCAGCACCCAGATACTGAGACAGAAGGCATGTAGGTCAGAACCCAGTTACTGAGACAGCAGGGATGATGGTCAGCACCCTGATGCTGAGACACCAGGCATGTATGTCAGCATCCAGATACTGAGACAGCAGCGATGCACGTCTGCACCCAGATACTGAGACAGCAGGCATGTAGGTCAGCACCCAGATTCTGAGACAGTAGTGATGTTGGTCAGCACCCAGATATTGAGACAGCAGGGATGTAGGTCAGCACCCAGGTACTGAGACAGAGGTGATTTAGGTCAGCACCCAGATACTGAGACAGCAGTGATGTAGGACAGCACCAAGATACTGAGACAGCAGGTTGATGGGCAGCACCCAGATACTGAAGCAGCAGAGATGTGGCTCAGCACCCAGATACTGAGACAGCAGGGATGTAGATCAGCACCCAGGTATTGAGATGGCAGGGATGTAGATCAGCACCTTGTTACTGAGTCAGTAGTGATGTACCAAGACAACAGGGATGTAGGTCGGCACCCAGATACTGAGACAGCAGGGATGTTCGTGAGTACCCAGATTCTGAGACAGCAGTGATGTAGGTCAGCACCCAGATACCGATACTGCAGAGAAGCAGGTCACCACCCAGATACTGAGACAACAGGGATGTACGTGAGAACAAAGATACTGAGACAGCAGTGATGTTTGTCAGCACCCAGATACTGAGACAGCAGGGATAAGCAGCAGATTCCAGGTTTTGAGACAACAGAAATATCTGTCAGGATCCATTTACTCAGACAACAGTGATGTAGGTCAACATCCAGGTACTGAGAGTGCAGGGATGAAGGTCAGCACCCAAATACTGAGAAAGCCTTGACGTAGGTCAGCACCAGATAGCGAGAAAGCAATATTGCAGGCCAGCACCCACATACTGAGACAGCAGTGATGTATGGTAGCACCCAGGTACCGAGACAGCAGGATTGAACATTAGATTCCAGATTTTGGGGGAACAGAAATACCAGTCAGGACCCATTTACTCAGACAACAGTGATGTATGACAGCATCAAGATACTGAGACAGCAGGGATGAAAGTCAGAACCCAGATACTGAGACAGCAGTGATGTAGGTCAGCAGCCAGATACTTACACAGCAGGGTTGAGGTCGGCACCTGGATAATGAGACAGAAGGATGTGAGGTCAGCACCCAGATACTGAGACAGCATTGATCTAAGTCGGCCCCAAGTACTGAGACAGTGCTTATGAGTTCAGCACCCAGATACTGAGACAGCAGTGATGGTGAGGACACCCAGATAATGAGACATCAGGGATGTAGGTCAGCAACCAAATACTGAGACAGCAGGCATGTGGGTCAGCATCCTGATGCTGAGACAGCAGAGATATGGGTTGGCATTAGATACTGAGACATCACTGATGTATGTTGGCACCAGATATGGAATGAGTTAGGATGTGGGCCGCACCCAGATATGGAGACAGAAGGATGTGGGTCAGCACCAGATGCCTGAGGCAGCAGTGATGTGGGTCAGCACCAGATACTGAGACAGCAGTGATGTGGGTCAGCTCCCAGATACTGATACAACAGTGATGCATGTCAGCACCCAGATACTGAGAGAGCAGGGAGGGAGGTCAGCACCACGATACTGAGATAACAGAGATGTTTGTCATTATCTAGATACTGAGAAAGCTGATTATGTAAGTCAGCACCCAGATTCTGAGATATTAGGGATGTTGGTCAGCACCGAGATACTGAGTCAGCAGTGATGTATGTCAGCACCCAGATACTGAGACAGCAGTGATGTTGGTCAGCACCCAGATAATGAGATAGCAGGGATGTGGATCAACACCTAGACACTGAGACAGCAGGGCAGTAGTTCAGGACGCTGATACTGAGATAGCAGTGATTTACATCAGGACCCAGATAGTGAGACAGCAGTGATTTAGGTCAGCACCCAGATCCTGAGACAGAAGGGATGTAGGACGGCACTTGGATCCTGAGACAACAGGAATGAAGATAGCACCCAGACACTGAGACAGCAGGCATGTACGTCAGCAAGCACATACTGAGACAGCAGTGTGTGGAAGACACCAAGATACTGAGATAAAGCGGTGATGTAGGTCAACACCAAGATACTGAGACAGTAGGCATGTAGGTCAGCACCCAGATTCTGAGACAGTAGTGATGTAGGTCAGCACCCAGATATTAAGACAGCAGGGATGTAGGTCAGCACCCAGATACTGAGACAGCGCTGATTTAGGTCAGCACCCAGATACTGATACAACAGTGATGCATGTCAGCACCCAGATACTGGGAGAGCAGGGAGGGAGGTCAGCACCACTATATTGAGACAACTGAGATGTTGGTCATTATCCAGATACTGAGAAAGCTGATGATGTAAGTCAGCACCCAGATTCTGAGATATTAGGGATGTTAGTCAGCACCAAGATACTGAGTCAGCAGTGATGTATGTCAGCACCAGATACTGAGACAGCAATGATGTTGGTCAGCACCCAGATAATGAGATAGCAGGGATGTGGATCAACATCTAGACACTGAGACAGCAGGGCAGTAGTTCAGGATGCTGATACTGAGATAGCAGTGATTTACATCAGAACCCAGATAGTGAGACAGCAGTGATTTAGGTCAGCACCCAGATCCTGAGACAGAAGGGATGTAGGATGGCAACCAGATCCTGAGACAGCAGGAATGAAAAGATAGCACCCAGACACTGAGACAGCAGGCATGTACGTCAGCAAGCACATACTGAGACAGCAGTGATGTAGGTCGGCAAACAGATACTGAGATAGAGGTGATGTAGGTCAACACCAAGATACTGAGACAGCAGGCATGTAGGTCAGCACCCAGATTCTGAGACAGTAGTGATGTACGTCAGCACCCAGATATTAATACAGCAGGGATGTAGGTCAGCACCCAGATACTGAGACAGCGCTGATTTAGGTCAGCACCCAGATACTGAGACAGCAGTGATGTAGGACAGCACCCAGATACTGAGACAGCAGGTTGATGGTCAGCACAAAAATACTGAAGCAGCAGAGATGTGGGTCAGCACCCAGATACTGAGACAGCAGGGATTTAGATCAGCACCCTGATATTGAGACAGCAGGGATGTAGATCAGCACCCTGATTCTGAGTCAGCAGTGATGTATGTCCGCACAAAGATACTGAGACAGCAGGGATGAACATCAGATTCCAGGTTTTAAGGCATCAGAGATGTGGGTGAGCACCCTGATACTGAGACAGCAGTGATTTAGGTCAGCACACAGATACTGAGACAACAGTGATGTAAGGTCAGCTCCCAGATACTGAGACAGCAGGGATGTAGGTCAGCACCCAGCTACTGAGACAGTAGGGATGTGGGTCAGCATCCAGATACTGAGACAGCAGGGATGTAGGTGTGCACCCAGATACTGAGACAGCAGTGATGTAGGTCGCCACCCAGATACTATGACTGCAGTTATGTAGGACAGCTCCCAGATACTGAGACAACAGTGATGTATGTCAGCACAAAGATACTGAGAGAGGAGGGATGAACATCAGATTCCCGGATTTTAAGGCCGCTGAGATATCTGTCAGGACCCATTTACTCAGACAACAGTGATGTAGGTCAGTATCCTGATACCTAGACAGCAGGGATGGAGGTCATCACTCAGATAGTGAAACAGCTGTGCTGAAGGTCAGCATGCTGATATTGAGACAGCAGTGATGTACGTCAGCACCAGACATCAAGACAACAGGGATGTAGGTCGGCACCCAGATACTGAGACAGCAGGGATGTTGGTGAGTACCCAGATACTGAGACAGCAGTGATGTAGGTCAGCACCCAGATACTGAGACAGCAGTGATGTTTGTCAGCACCCAGATCCAGAGACAGCAGGGAAAAACAGCAGATTCAAGATTTTGAGACAGCAGAAATATCTTTCAGGACCCATTTACTCAGACAACAGTGATGTAGGTCAGCATCCAGGCACTGAGACTGCAGGGATGAAGGTCAGCACCCAAATACTGAGACAGCCTTGACGTACGTCAGCACCAGATACCAAGACAGCAGTATTGCAGGTCAGCACCCACATACTGAGACAGCAGTGACATATGGTAGCACCCAGGTACTGAGACAGCAGGATTGAACATTAGATACCAGATTTTGGGGGAACAGAAATACCAGTCAGGACCCATTTACTCAGAAAACAGTGATGTAGGACAGCATCAAGATACTGAGACAGCAGGGTTGAAAGTCAGAATCCAGATACTGAGACAGCAGTGATGTAGGTCAGCAGCCAGATACTGACAAAGCAGGGTTGAGGTCGGCACCTGGATGTGGGTCAGCACCCAGATACTGAGGCAGCAGTGATGTAGGTCAGCACCCAGATACTGAGACAGCAGTGATGTAGGTGAGCTCCCAGATACTGAGACAACAGTGATGTATGTCAGTACCCAGATACTGAGAGAGCAGGTAGGGAGGTCAGCACCATGATACTGAGACAACAGGGATGTTGGTCATTATCCAGATACTGAGAAAGCTGATGATGTAAGTCTGCAACCAGATTCAAAGATATTAGTTATGTTAGTCAGCACACAGATACTGAGTCAGCAGTGATGTATGTCAGCACCCAGATACTGAGGCAGCAGTGATGTTTGTCAGCACTCAGATACTTAAACAGCAGTGATGTTTGTCAGCACTCAGATACTGAGACAGCAAGTGTATAGGTGAGCACTCAGATACTGAGACAGCAAGGATGTAGGTCAGCACCCATATACTGAGACAGCAGTGATGTAGGTTGGCACCTAGATACTGAGACAGCAGTGATGTAGGTAAGCACCCAGTTACTGAGACAGCAGTGATGTAGGTTAGCACCCAGATACTGAGACAGCAGTGATGTAGGTCAGCACCCTGATACTGAGACAGCAGTGATGTAGGCCAGCAGTCAGATACTGAGACAGCAGGGATGTAGTTCAGCACCCAGATACTGGGACAGCAGTGATGTAGGTCAGCACCCAGATACTGAGACAGGAGGGATGTAGGTCAGCACCCAGATACTGGGACAGCAGTAATGTAGGTCAGAACCCACATACTAAGACAGCAGTGATGTGTGTTAGCACCCAGGTACTGAGACAGCAGGGTTGAACATTAAATTCTAGACTTTGGGGCTGCAGAAATACCTGTCAGGACCCATTTACTAAGACAACAGAGGTGTAGGTCAGCACCCAGATACTGAGACAGCTGTGCTGTAGTCAGCACCCCAGATACTGAGACAGCAGGGATGTAGGTCAGCACCCAGATACTGAGACAGCAGGGATGTAGTTTAGTACCCTGATACTGAGACAGCAGGGATGTAGGTCAGCACTCAGTTACTGAGACAGCATTGATGTCGGTCATCACTCCGACACTGAGACAGCTGGGATGTAGGTCAATACCCAGATACCGAGACAGCAGAGACGTTTGTCATCACACAGATACTGAGACAGTAGTGATGTAGGACAGCACCTAGACAGTGAGACAGCGGGGCTGTATGTCAGCACCCAGATACTGAGACAGCAGAGATGTAAGTCAACACACAGATACTGAGACCGCAGTGATGTAAGACAGCACCCACGCCCTGAGATGGCAGGGATGTAGGTCAGCACCCAAATACTGAGACAGCAGGCATGTAGGTCAGCACCCAGATACTGATACAGAAGGCATGTCGGTCAGCACCCAGATACTGAGACATCAGGCATGTAGGTCAGTAGAAATATACTGAGACAGCAGTCATGTAGGTCAGCACCCAGTAACTGAGACAGCAGGGATGATGGTCAGCACCCAGATGCTGAGACACCAGGCATGTATGTCAGCACCCAGATACTGAGACAGCAGTGATGCACGTCTGTGCCCAGATACTGAGACAGCAGAAATGTAGGTCAACACCCAGATACTGAGACAGCAGGCATGTAGGTCAGTACCCAGATTCTGAGACAGTAGTGATGTTGGTCAACACCCAGGTATTGAGACAGCTTAGATGTAGGTCAGCACCCAGATTTTGAGGCAGCAGAGATGTGGGTAAGCACCCAGATACTGAGACTGCAGGGATGTAGATCAGCACCCAGATTTTGAGACAGCAGGGATGTAGATCAGCACCCTGATACTGAGTCAGCAGTGATGTATGTCAGCACAAAGACACTGAGACAGCAGAGATGAACATCAGATTCAAGGTTTTAAGCCAGCAGAGATGTGGGTGAGCACCCTGATACTGAGACAACGGTGATTTAGGTCAGCAAACAGGTACTGAGACAGAAGTGAGGTAGGTCAGCAGCCAGATACTGACAAAGCAGTGTTGAGGTCGGCACCTGGATAATGAGACAGAAGGGATGTAGGTCAGCACCCAGATACTCAGACAGCATTGATCTAAGTCAGCACCCAAGTACTGAGACAGTATTTATGAAGGTCAGCACCCAGATACTGAGACAGCAGTGATGTAGGACAGTACCAAGATAATGATACATCAGGGATGTAGGTCAGCAACCAGATACAGAGACAGCAGGCATGTAGGTCAGCACCCTGATAATGAGACAGCAGTGATGTGGTTGGCACCCAGATATGGAGGCAGAAGGATGTGGATCAGCACCCAGATATGGAGACAGAAGGAATGTGGAGTCAGCACCCAGACACTCAGGCAGCAGTGATGTAGGACAACGCCCAGATACTGAGACAGCAGTGATTTATGTCAGCACCCAGATACTGAGAGAGCAGGGGGAGGTCAGCACCATGATACTGAGACAACAGAGAAGTTGGTCATTATCCACTTACTGAGAAAGCTGATGATGTAAGTCAGCACCCAGATTCTGCGATATTAGCGATGTTGGTCAGCACCCAGATAATGAGATAGCAGGGATGTGGATCAACACCTTGACACTGAGACCGCAGGGCAGTAGTTTAGGACGCTGACACTGAGACAGCAGTGATTTACGTCAGGACCCAGATAGTGAGACCGCAGTGATTTAGGTCAGCACCCAGATGCTGTGACGGAAGTGATGTAGTACGGCACCCAGATCATGAGACAGCGGGGATGAAATTCAGCACCCAGACGCTGAGACAGCAGGCATGAAGGTCGGCAAGCACATACTGAGACAGAAGTGATGTAGGTCCCCTTCTAGATACTGAGACAGCAGGGATGTAGTTCAGCACCCAGATACTGAGACAGCAGTGATGTAGGTCCGCTTTCAGATACTGAAACAGCAGTGATGTTTGTCAGCACTCATATTCTGAGACAGCAAGCATGTAGGTCAGCACCCATATACTGAGACAGCAGTGATGTAGGTCGGCACCCAGATACTGAGACAGCAGTGATGTAGGTCAGCACCCAGATACTGAGACAGCAGTGATGTAGGTCAGCACCCAGATACTAAGACAGCAGTGATGAAGGTCCACTTCCAGATACTGAAACAGCAGTTATCTTTGTCAGCACTCAGATGCTGAGACAACGAACATGTAGGTCAGCACCCTATACTGAGACAGCAGTGATGTAGGTCGGCACCAAGATACTGAGACAGCAGTGATGTGAGGTCAGCATCCAGATACTGAGACAGCAGGGATGTAGTTCTTTTTCCAGATACTGGGACAACAGTGATGTAGGTTGGTACCCAGATATGGAGACAGAAGGGATGTATGTCAGCTCACACATTCTGAGACAGCAGTGATAAATGTCAGCACCCAGATACTGAGGCAGCAGTGATGTAGGTCAGCACCCAGATACTGAGACAAGAGTGATGTAGGTGAGCTCCCAGATATTGAGACAACAGTGATGTATGTCAGCACCCAGATTCTGACAGAGCAGGAAGGGAGGTCAGTACCACGATACTGAGACAACAGGGATGTTGGTCATTATAAAGATAATCAGAAAGCTGATGCTGTAAGTCAGCACCCAGATTCTGGGAAATTAGGGATGTTGGTCAGCACCCAGATACTGAGTCAGCAGTGATGTATGTCAGCACCCAGATACTGAGACAGCAGTGATGTTGGTCAGCACCCAGATAATGAGATAGCAGGGATGTGGATCAACACCTAGACACTGAGACAGCAGGGCAGTAGTTCAGGCTGCTGATACTGAGACAGCCGTAATTTACGTTAGCACCCAGCTAGTGAGACGGCAGTGATTTAGGTCAGCACCCAGATAATGAGACAGAAGTGATGTAGGACGGCACCCAGATACTGAGACAGCAGGGATGAAGGTCAGCACCCAGACACTGAGACAGCAGGAATGTAGGTCAGCAAGCACGTACTGAGACAGCAGTGATGTATGTTAGCACCCAGGTACTGAGACAGCAGGGTTGAACATTAGATTCCAGACTTTGTGGCAGCAGAAATACTTGTCAGGACCCATTTACTCAAACCACAGAGGTGTAGGTCAGCACCCAGGTACAGAGAGAGCTTTGCAGTAGTCTGCACCCAGATACTGAGACAGCAGGAATGTAGGTCAGCACCCAGATACTGAGACAGAAGTGATGTAGTTTAGTACCGTCATACTGAGACAGCAGGGACGTAGGTCAGCGCTCAGTTACTGAGACAGCATTGATGTCGGTAATCACTCCGATACTGAGAAAGCTGGGATGTAGGTGAGTAACCCGATAATGAGACAGCAGAGATGTTTGTCAGCACACAGATACTGAGACAGAAGTGATGTAGGACAATACCCAGACACTGAGACAGCAGGGTTGTAGGTCAGCACCCAGATACTGAGACAGCAGAGATGTAAGTTAGCAGACAGATAAGATACTGAGACTGCAGTGATGAAGGACAGTACAGAGATACTGAGACAGAAGGCATGTTGGTCAGCACCCAGATACTGAGACAGCAGGCATGAAGGTCAGCACCAAGATACTGAGACAGAATTCATGTAGGTCAGCACCCAGATACTGAGACAGCAGGCATGTAGGTCAGCACCCAGATACTGAGACAGAAGGCATGTACGTCAGAACCCAGTTACTGAGACAGCAGGGATGATGGTCAGCACCCTGATGCTGAGACACCAGGCATGTATGTCAGCACCCAGATACTGAGGCAGCAGCGATGAACGTCTGCTCCCAGATACTGAGACAGCAGGCATGTAGGTCAGCACCCAGATTCTGAGACAGTAGTAATGATGGTCAGCACCCAGATACTGAGACAGCAGGGATGTAGGTCAGCACCCAGGCACTGAGACAGAGGTGATTTAGGTCAGCACCCAGATACTGAGACAGCAGTGATGTAGGATAGCACCAAGATACTGAGACAGCAGGTTGATGGTCAGCACCCAGATACAGAGACAGCAGGGTTGTAGATCAGCACCCTGTTACTGAGTCAGCAGTGATGTACCGAGACAACAGGGATGTAGGTCGGCACCCAGATACTGAGACAGCAGGGATGTTCATGAGTACCCAGATTCTGAGACAGCAGTGATGTAGGTCAGCACCCAGATACCGATACTGTAGAGAATCAGGTCGCCATCCAGATACTGAGACAACAGGATATGCAGTGAGAACAAAGATACTGAGATGGCAGTGATGTTTGTCAGCACCCAGATACTGAGACAGCAGGGATAAACAGCAGATTCCAGGTTTTGAGAAAGCAGGAAATATCTGTCAGGACCCATTTACTCAGACAACAGTGATGTAGGTCAGCATCCGGGTACTGAGAGTGCAGGGATGAAGGTCAGCACCCAAATACTGAGATAGCCTTGACGTAGGTCAGCACCAGATGCCGAGACAGCAGTATTGCAGGTCAGCACCCACATACTGAGACAGCAGTGATGTATGGTAGCACCCAGGTACTGAGACAGCAGGATTGAACATTAGATTCCAGATTTTGGGGAACAGAAATACCAGTCAGGACCCATTTACTCAGACAACAGTGATGTAGGACAGCATCAAGATACTGAGACAGCAGGGATGAAAGTCAGAACCCAGATGCTGAGACAGCAGTGATGTAGGTCAGCAGCAGATACTGACACCAGCAGGGTTGAGGTCGGCACCTGGATAATGGGACACAGAAGGGATGTAGGTCAAGCAACCAGATACTGAGACAGCATTGATCTAAGTCAGCCCCAAGTACTGAGACAGTGCTATGAAGGTCAACACCCAGATAATGAGACAGCAGAGATGTAGGACAGTACCCAGATAATGAGACATCAGGGATGAGGTCAGCAACCAAATACTGAGACAGCAGGCATTTAGGTCAGCACCCTGATGCTGAGACAGCAGAGAGATGTGGGTTGGCATCAGATACTGAGAACAGCACTGATGTAGATTGGCACCCAGATATGGAGATAGTTGGGATGTGGTCAGCACCCAGATATGGAGACAGAGGAGGTGGGTCAGCACAGATACTGAGGGCAGCAGTGATGTAGGTCAGCACCCAGAAACTGAGACAGCAGTGATGTAGGTCAGCTCCCAGTTACTGATACAACAGTGATGCATATCAGCACCCAGATACTGAGAGATCAGGCAGGGAGGTCAGCACCACGATACTGAGACAACAGAGTTGTTGGTCATTATCTAGATACTGAGAAAGCTGATGATGTAAGTCAGCACCCAGATTCTGAGATATTAGGGATGTTGGTCAGCACCGAGATGCTGAGTCAGCAGTGATGTATGTCAGCACCCAGATACTGATACAGCAGTGATGTTGGTCAGCACCCAGAAAATGAGATAGCAGGGATGTGGATCAACACCTAGACACTGAGACAGCAGGGCAGTAGTTCAGGACGCTGATACTGAGATAGCAGTGATTTACGTCAGGACCCAGATAGTGAGACAGCAGTGATTTAGGTCAGCACCCAGATCCTGAGACAGAAGGGATGTGGGGCGCGATCTTGAGACAGCAGGAATGAAAGATGGCACCCAGACACTGAGGACAGCAGGCATGTCGTCAACAAGCACACATGCTGAGACAGCAGCAGTGATGTAGGTCGGCACCCAGATACTGAGATAAGCGGTGATGTGGTCAACACCAAGATACTGAGACAGCAGGCATGTAGGTCAGCACCAGATTCTGAGACAGTAGTGATGTAGGTCAGCACCCAGATATTAAGACAGCAGGGATGTAGGTCAGCACCCAGATACTGAGACAGTGCTGATTTAGGTCAGCACCCAGATACTGAGACAGCAGTGATGTAGGGCAGCACCCAGATACTGAGACAGCAGGTTGATGGTTAGCACCCAAATACTGAAGCAGCAGAGATGGGGGTCAGCACCCAGATACTGAGACGGCAGGGATGTAGATCAGCACCCAGATATTGAGACAGCAGGGATGTAGATCAGCACCCCTGATACTGAGTCATCAGTGATGTATGTCTGCACAAAGATACTGAGACAGCAGGGATGAACATCAGATTCCAGGTTTTAAAGCAGCAGAGATGTGGGTGAGCACCCTGATTCTGAGACAGCGGTGATTTAGGTCAGCACACAGATACTGAGACAATAGTGATGTAGGTCAGCACCCAGATACTGAGACAGCAGGGATGTAGGTCAGCACCCAGCTACTGAGACAGTAGGGATGTGGGTCATCATCCAGATACTGAGACAGCAGGCATGCAGGTCAGCACGCAGATACTGAGACAGCAGGGATGTAGGTGTGCACCCAGATACTATGACTGTAGTTATGTAGGACAGCTCCCAGATACTGAGACAACAGTTACATATGTCAGCACAAAGATACTGAGAGAGGAGGATGAACATCAGATTCTGGATTTTAAGGCAGCTGGGATATCTGTCAGGACCCATTTACTCAGCAACAGTGATGTAGGTCAGTATCCTGATACAGAGACAGCAGGGATGGCGGTCATCACTCAGATAGTGAGACAGCTGTGCTGAAGGTCAGCATGCTGATATTGAGACAGCAGTGATGTACGTCAGCACCAGACATCAAGACAACAGGGATGTAGGTCAGCACCCAGATACTGAGACAGCAGGGATGTTGGTGAGTACCCAGATACTGAGACAGCAGTGATGTAGGTCAGCACCCAGATACTGAGACAGCAGGGATAAACAGCAGATTCCAGGTTTTGAGACAGCAGAAATATCTTTCAGGACCCATTTACTCAGACAACAGTGATGTAGGTCAGCATCCAGGCACTGAGACTGCAGGGATGAAGGTCAGCACCCAAATACTGAGACAGCCTTGACGTAGGTCAGCACCAGATACCGAGACAGCAGTATTGCAGGTCAGCACCCACATACTGAGACAGCAGTGACATATGGTAGCACCCAGGTACTGAGACAGCAGGATTGAACATTAGATTCCATATTTTGGGGGAACAGAAATACCAGTCAGGACCCATTTACTCAGACAACATGGATGTAGGACAGCATCAAGATACTGAGACAGCAGGGATGAAAGTCAGAATCCAGATACTGAGAGACAGCAGTGATGTAGGTCAGCAGCCAGATACCGAACAGCAGGGTTGAGGTTGGCACCTGGATAATGAGACAGAAGGGATGTAGGTCAGCACCCAGATACTGGGACAGCATTGATCTAAGTCAGCCCCCAAGTACTGAGACAGTGCTTATGAAGGTCAGCACCCAGATACTGAGACAGCAGTGATGTAGGACAGTACCCAGATAATGAGACATCAGGGATGTAGGTCAGCAACCAGATTCTGAGACAGCAGGCATGTAGGTCAGCACCCTGATACTGAGATAGCAGAGATGTAGGTTGGCATCCAGATAATGAGACAGCACTGATGTAGGTTGGCACCCAGATATGGAGATAGAAGGGATGTGGGTCAGCACTCAGATATGGAGACAGAAGGGAGGTGGGTCAGCACCCAGATACTGAGGCAGCAGTGATGTAGGTCAGCTCTCAGATACTGAGACAGCAGTGATGTAGGTGAGCTCCCAGATACTGAGACAACAGTGATGCATGTCAGCACCCAGATACTGAGAGAGCAGGGGGGGAGGTCAGCACCACAATACTGAGACAACAGGGATGTTGGTCATTATCCAGATACTGAGAAAGCTGATGATGTAAGTCAGCACCCAGATTCTGAGATATTAGGGATGTTGGTCAGCACCGAGATACTGAGTCAGCAGTGATGTATGTCAGCACCCAGATACTGAGACAGCAGTGATGTTGGTCAGCACCCAGATAATGAGGTAGTAGGGAAGTGGATCATCACCGAGACACTGAGAGAGCAAGGCAGTAGTTCAGGATGCTGATATTGAGACAGCAGTGATTTACGTCAGGACCCAGTTAGTGAGACAGCAGTGATTTAGGTCAGTACCCAGATCCTGAGACAGCAGGGATGAAGGATTGCACCCAGACACTGAGGCAGCAGGCATGTACATCAGCAAGCACATACTGAGACAGCAGTGATGTAGGTCGGCACCCAGATACTGAGATAGCGGTGATGTAGGTCAACACCCAGATACTGAGACAGCAGGCATGTAGGTCAGCACCCAGATTCAGAGACAGTAGTGATGTAGGTCAGCACCCAGATATTAAGACAGCAGGGATGTAGGTCAGCACTCAGATACTGAGACAGCACTGATTTAGGTCAGCACCCAGATACTGAGACAGCAGTGATGTTGGACAGCACCCGGATACTAAGACAGCAGGAATGTAGATCAGCACCCAGATATTGAGACAGCAGGGATGTAAATCTGCACCCAGATACTGAGTCAGCTGTGATGTATGTCAGCACTAAGATTCTGAGACAGCAGGGATGTGGGTCCGCATTCAGATACTGAGACAGCAGGCATGCAGGTCAGCATGCAGATACTGAGAGAGCAGTGATGTATGGTAGCACTCAGGTACTAAGACAACAGGATTGAACATTAGATTCCAGATTTTGGGGGAACAGAAATACCAGTCAGGACCCATTTACTCAGAAAACAGTGATGTAGGACAGCATCAAGATACTGAGACAGCAGTGATGTAGGTCAGCACCCAGATACTGAGACAGCAGTGATGTAGGTCAGCAGCCAGATACTGACAAAGCAGGGTTGAGGTCGGCACCTGGATAATGAGACAGAAGGGATATAGGTCTGCACCCAGATACTGAGACAGCATTGATCTAAGTCAGCACCCGAGTACTGAGACAGTACTTATGAAGGTCAGCACCCGGATACTGAGACAGCAGTGATGTAGTACAGTACCAAGATAATGAGACATCAGGGATGTAGGTCAGCAACCAGATTCAGAGACAGCAGGCATGTAGGTCAGCACCCCGATACTGAGACAGCAGTGATGTAGGTTGGCATCCAGATACTGAGACTGCACTGATGTAGTTTAGCACCCAGATATGGAGACAGAAGGGATGTGGATCAGCACCCAAATATGGAGACAGAAGGGGATGTGGATCAGCACCCAGATACTGAGGCAGCAGTGATGTAGGTCAGCACCCAGATACTGAGACAGCAGTGATGTAGGTGAGCTCCCAGATACTGAGACAACAGTGATGTATGTCTGTACCCAGATACTGAGAGAGCAGGGAGGGAGGTCAGCACCATGATACTGAGACAACAGGGATGTTGGTCATTATCCAGATACTGAGAAAGCTGATAATGTAAGTCAGCACCAGATTCTGAGATGTTAGGTATGTTAGTCAGCACCCAGATACTGAGTCAGCAGTGATGTATGTCAGCACCCAGATACTGAGGCAGCAGTGATGTTTGTCAGCACTCAGATACTGAAACAGCAGTGATGTTTGTCAGCACTCAGATACTGAGACAGCAAGCATATAGGTGAGAACTCAGATACTGAGACAGCAGGGATGTAGGTCAGCACCCATATACTGAGACAGCAGTGATGTAGGTCGGCACCCAGATACTGAGACAGCAGTGATGTAGGTCAGCACCCAGTTACTGAGACAGCAGTGATGTAGGTTAGCACCCTGATACTGAGACAGCAGTGATGAAGTTGGCACCCAGATACTGAGACAGCAGTGATGTAGGTCAGCACCCAGATACTGAGACAGCAGGGATGTAGGTCAGCACCCAGATACTGAGACAGCAGTGATGTAGGTCAGCACCCTGATACTGAGACAGCAGGGATGTAGGTCAGCACACAGATACTGAGACAGCAGGGATGTAGTTCAGCACCCAGATACTGGGACAGCAGTGATGTAGGTCAGCACCCAGATACTGAGACAGCAGTGGTGTATGTCAGCACCCAGATACTGGGACAGCAGTAATGTAGGTCAGCACCCATATACTGAGACAACAGTGATGTATGTTAGCACCCAGGTACTGAGACAGCAGGGTTGAACATTAGATTCTAGACTTTGGGGCAGCAGAAATACCTGTCAGGACCCATTTACTAAGACAACAGAGGTGTAGGTCAGCACCAGATACTGAGACAGCTGTGCTGTAGTCAGCACCCAGATACTGAGACAGCAGGGATGTAGGTCATCACCCGGATACTGAGACAGCAGGGATGTAGTTTAGTACCCTGATACTGAGACAGCAGGGATGTAGGTCAGCACTCAGTTACTGAGACAGCATTGATGTCGGTCATCACTCCAACACTGAGACAGCTGGGATGTAGGTGAATACCCAGATACCGAGACAGCAGAGATGTTTGTCATCACACAGATACTGAAACAGAAGTGATGTAGGACAGCACCCAGACACTGAGACAGCAGGGCTGGATGTCAGCACCCAGATACTGAGACAGCAGAGATGTAAGTCAACACACAGATACTGAGACCGCAGTGATGTAAGACAGCACCCAGGCACTGAGATGGCAGGGATGTAGGTCAGCACCCAAATACTGAGACAGCAGGCATGTAGGTCAGCACCCAGATACTGAGACAGGAGGCATGTAGGTCAGCACCCAGATACTGAGACATCAGTCATGTAGGTCAGTAGCCAGATACTGAGACAGCAGTCATGTAGGTCAGCACCCAGTTACTGAGACAGCAGGGATGATGGTCAGCACCCAGATGCTGAGACACCAGGCATGTATGTCAGCACCCAGATACTGAGACAGCAGTAATGCACGTCTGTACCCAGATACTGAGACAGCAGAAATGTAGGTCAACACCCAGATGCTGAGACAGCAGGCATGTAGGTCAGTACCCAGATTCTGAGACAGTAGTGATGTTGATCAACACCCAGGTATTGAGACAGCTAAGATGTAGATCAGCACCCAGATTCTGAGGCAGCAGAGATGTGGGTAAGCACCCAGATACTGAGACAGCAGGGATGTAGATCAGCACCCAGATTTTGAGACAGCAGGGATGTAGATCAGCTCCCAGACACTCAGTCAACAGTGATGTATGTCAGCACAAAGACACTGAGACAG
Source organism: Neoceratodus forsteri (assembly GCA_016271365.2). Taxonomy (NCBI): domain Eukaryota; kingdom Metazoa; phylum Chordata; order Ceratodontiformes; family Ceratodontidae; genus Neoceratodus; species Neoceratodus forsteri. The sequence goes on from CM028129.1 coordinate 10,283,849, forward strand.
CAGAGATGAACATCAGATTCCAGGTTTTAAGGCAGCAGAGATGTGGGTGAGCACCCTGATACTGAGACAGTGGTGATTTAGGTCAGCAAACAAATACTGAGACAGAAGTGAGGTAGGTCAGCAGCCAGATACTGAGAAAGCAGTGTTGAGGTTGGCACCTGGATAATGAGACAGAAGGTATGTAGGTCAGCACCCAGATACTCAGACAGCAATGATCTAAGTCAGCACCCAAGTACTGAGACAGTAATTATGAAGGTCAGCACCCAGATACTGAGACAGCAGTGATGAAGGACAGTACCAAGATAATGGGAGATCAGGGATATAGGTCAGCAAACAGATACAGAGACAGCAGGCATGTAGGTCAGCACCCTGATACTGAGACAGCAGTGATGTAGGTTGGCATCCAGATACTGAGACAGCACTGATGTAGTTTTGCACCCAGATATGGAGGCAGAAGGGATGTGGATCAGCACCCAGAATATGGAGACAGAAGGGATGTGGGTCAGCAGCCATATACTGAGGCAGCAGTGATGTAGGTCAGCACCCAGATACTGAGACAGCAGTGATGTATGTCAGCACCCAGATACTGAGAGAGAAGGGAGGGAGGTCAGCACCATGATACTGAGACAACAGAGATGTTGTTCATTTTCCACTTACCGAGAAAGCTGATGATGTAAGTCAGCACCCAGATTCTGAGATATTAGGTATGTTGGTCAGCACCCAGATACTGAGTCAGCAGTGATGTATGTCAGCACCCAGATACTGAGACAGCAGTGATGTTGGTCAGCACCCAGATAATGAGATAGCAGGGATGTGGATCAACACCTTGACACTGAGGCAGCAGGGCAGCAGTTCAGGACGCTGACACTAAGACAGCAGATATTTACGTCAGGACCCAGACAGTGAGACCACAGTGATTTAGGTCAGCACCCAGATGCTGTGACGGAAGTGATGTAGGACGGCACACAGATCCTGAGACAGCGGGGATGAAGTTCAGCACCCAGACGCTGAGACAGCAGGCATGAAGGTCGGCAAGCACATACTGAGACAGCAGTGATGTAGGTCCGCTTCCAGATACTGAAACAGCAGTGATGTTTGTCAGCACTCAGATACTGAGACAGCAAGCATGTAGGTCAGCACCCATATACTGAGACAGAAGTGATGTAGGTCAGCACCCAGATACTGTGACAGCAGTGATGTACGTCAGCACCCAGATACTGAGACAGCAATGATGTAGGTCAGCACCCAGATACTGAGACAGCAGTTATGTAGGTCCACTTCCAGATACTGAAACAGCAGTGATCTTTGTCAGCACTCAGATGCTGAGACAGCAGACATGTAGGTCAGCACCCATATACTGAGACAGCAGTGATGTAGGTCGGCACCAAGATACTGAGACAGCAGTGATGTAGGTCAGCACCCAGATACTGAGACAACAGGGATGTAGTTCAGCTCCCAGATACTGGGACAGCAGTGATGTAGGTCAGCACCCAAATACTGAGACAGCAGGGATGTAGGTCAGCTCACAGATACTGAGACAGAAGTGATGTATGTCAGCACCCAGATACTGGGACAGCAGTAATGTAGGTGAGCACCCACATTCTGAGACAGCAGTGATGTTTGTTAGCACCCAGGTACTGAGACAACAGAGTTGAACATTAGATTTTAGACTTTGGGGCAGCAGAAATACCTGTCAGAACCCTTTTACTCAGACAACAGAGGTGTAGGTCAGCACCCAGATACTGAGACAGCTGTGCAGTAGTCAGCACCCAGATACTGAGACAGCAGGGATGTAGGTCAGCACCCAGATACTGAGACAGCAGGGATGTAGTTTAGTACCCTGATACTGAGACAGCAGGGATGTAGGTCAGCACTCAGTTACTGAGACAGCATTGATGTCGGTCATCACTCCAATACTGAGACAGCTGGGATGTAGGTGAGTACCCAGATACCGAGACAGCAGAGATGTTTGTCAGCACACAGATACTGAGACAGTAGTGATGTAGGATTGCACCCAGACACTGAGACAGTGGGGTTGTAGGTCAGCACCCAGATACTGAGACTGCTGAGATGTAAGTCAACACACAGATACTGAGACCGCAGTGATGTAGGACAGCAGCCAGGTACTGAGATGGCAGGGATGAAGGTCAGCACCCAAATACTGAGACAGCAGGCATGTAGGTCAGCACCCAGATACTGAGACAGCAGGCATGTAGGTCAGCACCCAGATACTGAGACATCAGGCATGTAGGTCAGTAGCCAGATACTGAGACAGCAGTCATGTAGGTCAGCACCCAGTTACTGAGATAGCAGGTATGATGGTCAGCACCCAGATGCTGAGACACCAGGCATGTATATCAGCACCCAGATACTGAGACAGCAGTGATGCATGTCTGCACCCAGATACTGAGACAGCAGAAATGTAGGTCAACACCCAGATACTGAGACAGCAGGCATGTAGGGCAGTACCCAGATTCTGAGACAGTAGTGATGTTGGTCAGCGCACAGGTATTGAGACAGCTAGGATGTAGGTCAGCACCCAGATAGTGAGACAGCGGTGATTTAGGTAAGCACCCAGCTACAGAGACAGCAGTGATGTAGGAGAGCACCCAGATACTGAGACAGCAGGTTGATGTCCAGCACCCAGATACTGAGGCAGCAGAGATGTGGGTCAGCACCCAGATACTGAGACAGCAGGGATGTAGATCAGCACCCAGATTTTGAGACAGCAGGGATGTAGATCAGCACCCATATTCTGAGTCAGCAGTGATGTATGTCAGCACAAAGACACTGAGACAGCAGAGATGAACATCAGATTCCAGGTTTTAAGGCAGCAGAGATGTGGGTGAGCACCCTGATACTGAGACAGCGGTGATTTAGGTCAGCAAACAGATTCTGAGAAAGAAGTGATGTAGGTGAGCTCCCAGATACTGAGACAACAGTGATGCTTGTCAGCACCCAGATACTGAGAGAGCAGGGAGGTTGGTCAGCACCACGATACTGAGACATCAGGGATGTTGGTCATTATCCAGATACTTAGAAACTGATGATGTAAGTCAGCACCCAGATTCTGAGATATTAGGGATGTTGGTCAGCACCCAGATACTGAGTCAGCAGTGATGTATGTCAGCACCTAGATACTGAGACAGCAATGATGTTGGTCAGCACCCAGATAATGAGATAGCAGGGATGTGGATCAACACCTAGACACTGAGACAGCAGGGCAGTATTTCAGGATGCTGATACTGAGACAGCAGTGATTTACATCAGGACTCTGATAGTGATACAGCAGTGATTTAGTTCAGCACCCAGATACTGAGAAAGAAGTGATGTGGGATGGCACCCACATCCTGAGAACAGAAGTGATAGGTCCATTCTAGAACACAGAGACAGCAGGCATGTACGTCATGAGCACATACTGAGACAGCAGTGATGAGGCTCAACACCCAGATACTGGAGACAGCAGGCATGTGGTCAGCACCCAAATTCTGAGACAGTAGTGATGTTGGTTAGCACCCAGATATTGAGACTGCTGGGATGTAGGTCCGCACCCAGATACTGAGACTGCGCTGATTTAGGTCAGCACCCAGATAGTGAGACTGCAGTGATGTAGGACAGCACCCAGATACTGAGACAGCAGGTTGATGGTCAGCACCCAGATACTGAGGCAGCAGAGATGTGGGTGAGCACCCTGATACTGAGACAGCGGTGATTTAGGTCAGCACCCAGATACTGAGACAACAGTGATGTAGATCAGCACCCAGACACTAAGACAGCAGGGATGTAGGTCAGCACCCAGATACTGAGACAGCAGTGATGTAGGACTGTACTCAGAAAATGAGACATTAGGGATGTAGGTCAGCAACCAGATACAGAGACAGCAGGCATGTAGGTCAGCACCCTGATACTGAGACAGCAGTGATGTAGGTTGGCATCCAGATACTGAGACAGCACTGATGTAGGTTGGCACCCAGATATGGAGACAGAAGGGATGTGGGTCAGCAGCCAGATATGGAGACAGAAGGGATGTGGGTCAGCACCCAGATACTGAGGCAGCAGTGATGAAGGTCAGCACCCAGACACTGAGACAGCAGACATGAAGGTCGGCAAGCACATACTGAGACAGCAACTGATGAAGGTCCGCTTCCAGATACTGAGACAGCAGGGCTGTAGTTCAGCACCCAGATACTGAGACAGCAGTGATATAGGGTAGCACCCAGATACTGAGACAGCAGTGATGTAGGTCAGCACCCAGAATCTGAGACAGCAGTGATGTAGGTCCACTTCCAGATACTGAAACAGCAGTGATCTTTGTCAGCACTCAGATACTGAGACAGCAGGCATGTAGGTGAGAACTCAGATACTGAGAAAGCAGGGATACATAGATACATAGACAGTGTCGGTAGTTAAGGGCCGATGGCCCACCCAGTCTGCGAATTTGAGCTTGTAAATTCAGTTTGTTTTCCTAGAAGACTGTGGCCCTTTCCCATAACTCTAGAATTCCTTTATGTCTATCCCATGACATTCTTAAATCCTGTGATTGTTTCACCCCACCACTTCCTCTGACAGGGTGTTCCACTTGTCCACCACCTGTTCTGTGAAGAAATTCTTTCTCATGTTTCATCTGAATCATCCTCCTCCAACTTCATCCCATGCCTCAGTCCTGGAACATCTTTTTTGCTAAAAATAGTGTTTTCCTGCACCCTTTCTTCCCTGTAAGATACTTGTATGTCTCTATCATATCCTCTCTCCTCCTCTCCTCCAGGGAGTACATGTTCAGTTCCTTCAACCTTTCTTCATAGGACTTGTGATGCAATCCATGCACCATCTTTGTTGCCCTCCTCTGAACCTTCTCTACCTGTCTATGTCCTTACGTAGGTATGGTCTCAGAACTGAACACTGTACTCCAGGTGGTGCCTCACTAGTGTCTTGTATAGTGGAATTATGACCTCCTTTTCCTGCTGGTGATGCCCCTGCCTATACATCCCACATCCTATTTGCTTTACCTGCTGCCTTGTCAAACTGTTTCCCTACCTTGAGGTCATCAGAGATGACAACCCCAAGATCCCTTTCCTGCTTGGTGCATGCTATATACACACCCAACTGATATATTGTGCCAGGGTTTTGTGCCTCATATGCGTTATCTTGCACTTCATTGCATTGAATTTCAACTGCCAAACCCTGACCATTCTTCAAGTTTCTGCAGGTCGCTTCTCATTCTGTCTACACCCTCTGGTGTGTCTACTCTGTTACAGAGCTTTGTGTCATCAGCGAACAGTGAAATTCTGCCTTCTAGATCCTCGCAATGTCACTGATGAAGATGTTGAATATGTAGTTCAGCACAGATACTGGGACAGCAGTGATATAGGTCAGCACCCAGATACTGAGACAGCAGGGATGTAGGTCAGCTCACAGATACTGAGGCAGCAGTGATGTATGTCAGCACCCAGATACTGGGACAGCAGTAATGTAGGTCAGCACCCACATACTGAGAAAGCAGTGATGTATATTAGCACCCAGGTACTGAGACAGCAGGGTTGAACATTAGATTCCAGACTTTGGGTCAGCAGAAATACCTGTCAGGACCCATTTACTCAGACAACAGAAGATCAGCACCCAGATACTGAGACAGCTGTACTGAAGTCAGCACCCGGATACTGAGACAGCAGGGATGTATTTCAGCACCCGGATACTGAGACAGAAGGGATGCAGTTTAGTACCCTGATACTGAGACATCAGGGATGTAGGTCAGCAACCAGATACAGAGATAGCAGGTATGTAGGTCAGCACCCTGATACTGAGACAGCAGTGATGTAGGTTGGCATCCAGATACTGAGACAGCACTGATGTAGGTTGGCACCCAGATATGGAGACAGAAGGGATGTGGGTCAGCACCCAGATATGGAGACAGAAGGGATGTGGGTCAGCACCCAGATACTGAGGCAGCAGTGATGGAGGTCAGGCCCCAGATACTGAGACAGCAGTGATGTATGTCAGCACCCAGATGCTGAGAGAGCAGGGAAGGAGGTCAGCACCATGATACTGAGACAACAGGGTTGTTGGACATTATCCAGATAATGAGAAAGCTGATGATGTAAGTCAGCACCCAGATTCTGAGATGTTAGGGATGTTGGTCAGCACCCAGATGCTGAGACAGAATTGATGTAGGACAGCACCCAGATCCTGGGACAGAAGGGATGAAGGTCAGTACCCAGACACTGAGACAGCAGGCTCGAAGCTCATCAAGCACATACTGAGACAGCAGTGATGAAGGTCTGCTTCCAGATACTGAGACAGCAGGGATGTAGTTCAGCACCCAGATACAGAGACAGCAGTGATGTAGGTCCACTTCCAAATACTGAAACAGCAGTGATGTTTGTCAGCACTCAGATACTGATACAGCAGGGATGTGGGTCGGCACCCATATTCTGAGACAGCAGTGATGTAGGTCGGCACCCAGATACTGAGACAGCAGTGATGTAGGTCAGCACCCAGATACTGAGACAGCAGTGATGTAGGTCAGCACTCAGATACTGAGACAGCAGTGATGTAGGTCTGCTTCCAGATACTGAAACAGCAGTGATCTTTGTCAGCACTCAGATACTGGGACAGCAGTAATGAAGGTCAGCACCCACATACTGAGACAGCAGTGATGTATGTTAGCACTCAGGTACTGAGACAGCAGGGTTGAACATTAGATTCCAGACTTTGGAGTAGCAGAAATACCTGTCAGGAATCCATTTATTCAGACAACAGAGGTGAAGGTCAGCACCCAGATACTGTGACAGCTGTGCTGTAGTCAGCACCCGGATACTGAGACAGCAGAGATGTAGGTCAGAACCCAGATACTGAGACAGAAGGAATGTAGTTTAGTACCCTGATACTGAGACATCAGGGATGTAGATCAGCACTCAGTTACTGAGACAGCATTGATGTCGGTCATCTCTCCGTTACTGAGACAGCAGGGATGTAGGTGAGTACCCCGATACCGAGACAGCAGAGATGTTTCTCAGCACACAGATACTGAGACAGTAGTGATGTAGGACAGCACCCAGACACTGAGAAAGCAGGGTTGTAGGACAACACATAGATACTGAGACAGCAGAGATGTAAGTCAACACACAGATACTGAGACCGCAGTGATGTAGGACAGCACTCAGGCACTGAGATGGCAGGGATGTAGGTCAGCACCCAGATACTGAGACAGCAGGCATATAGGTCAGCACCCAGATACTGAGAAAGCAGGCATGTAGGTCAGCACCCAGATAATGAGACAGCAGGCATGTAGGTCAGCACCCAGATACTGAGTCAGCAGTCATGTAGGTCAGCACCCAGTTACTGAGACAGCAGGGATGATGGTCAGCACCCAGATGCTGAGACACCAGGCATGTATGTCAGTACCCAGATACTGAGACAGCAGTAATGCACGTCTGCACGCAGATACTTAGACAGCAGGCATGGAGGTCAACACCCAGATACTGAGACAGCAGGCATGTAGGTCAGCACCCAGATTCTGACACTGTAGTGATGTTGGTCAGCACCCAGGTATTGAGACAGCTGGGATGTAGGTCAGCACTGAGATACCGAGACAGCGGTGATTTAGGAAGCACCCAGATACTGAGACAGCAGTGATGTAGGACAGCACCCAGATACTGAGACTGCAGGTTGATGGCCAGCACCCAGATACTGAGGCAGCAGAGATGTAGGTCAGCACCCAGATACTGAGACAGCAGGGATGTAGATCAGCACCCAGATTTTGAGACAGCAGGGATGTAGATCAGCACCCAGATACTGGGTCAGCAGTGATGTATGTCCAGCACAAAGATACTGAGACAGCAGGGATGGAACATCAGATTCCAGGTTTTAAGGCAGCAGAGATGTGGGTGAGCACCCTGATACTGAGACAGTGGTGATTTAGGTCAGCACCAAGATACTGAGACGACGGTGATGTAGGTCAGCACCCAGATACTGAGACAGCAGGGATGTAGTTCATCACCCAGATACTGAGACAGTAGGGATGTGGGTCAGCATCCAGATACTGAGACAGCAGGCATGCAGGTCAGCACGCAGATACTGAGACAGCAGGGATGTAGGTCTGCACCCAGATACTGAGACAGCAGTGATGAAGGTCGGCACACAGATACTGAGAATGCAGGGATGTAGGTCTGCACCCAGACACTGGGACAGCAGTGATGTTGGTCGGCACCCAGATACTGTGACTGCAGTTATGTAGGACAGCACCCAGATACTGAGACAGCAGTGATGTATGTTAGCACAAAGATACTGAGAGAGCAGGGATGAACATCAGATTCCGGATTTTAAGGCAGCAGGGATATCTGTCAGGAAACATTTACTCAGACAACAGTCATGTAGGTCAGTATCCAGATACCGAGACAGCAGGGATGGAGGTCATCACTCAGATAGTGAGACACCAGTGATGTTGGTCAGCACCAGATACCGAGACAACAGGGATGTAGGTCGGCACCCAGATACTGAGACAGCAGGGATGTTGGTGAGAACCCGGATACTGAGACAGCAGTGATGTAGGTCAGCACCCAGATACCGAGATAGCAGGGATGTAGGTCGGCACCTAGATACTGAGACAGCAGTGATGTTTGTTGGCACCCAGATACTGAGACAGCAGGGAAAAACCACAGATTCCAGATTTTGAGACAGCAGAAATATCTGTTAGGACCCATTTACTCAGACAACAGTGATGTAGGTCAGCATCCAGATACTGAGACTGCAGTGATGAAGGTCAGCACCCAAATACTGAGACAGCATTGACGTAGGTCAGAAACAGATACTGAGACAGCAGTATTGTAGGTCAGCACTCACATACTGAGCCAGCAGTGATGTATGGTAGCACCCAGGTACTGAGACAGCAGGATTGAACATTACAGTCCAGATTTTGGGGGAGCAGAAATACCAGTCAGGACCCATTTACTCAAATAACAGTGATGTAGGACAGCATCAAGATACTGAGAAAGCAGGGATGAAAGTAAGAACCCAGATACTGAGTCCGCAGTGATGTAGATCAGCAGCTAGATACTGACACAGCTGGAATGAGGTCGGCACCTGGATAATGAGACAGAGGGATGTGGGTCAGCACCCAGATACTGAGACAGCATTGATCTAAGTCAGCACCCAAGTACTGAGACAGTACTTATGAAGGTCAGCACCCAGATACTGAGACAGCAGTGATGTAGGACAGTACTCAGATAATGAGACATCAGAGATGTAGGTCAGCAACCAGATACTGAGACAGCAGGCATGTAGGTCAGCACCCTAATACTGAGACAGCAGTGATGTAGGTTGGCATCCAGATACTGAGACCGCACTGATGTAGGTTGGCACCCAGATATGGAGACAGAAGGGATGTGGGTCAGGACCCAGATATGGAGACAGAAGGGATGTGGGTCATCACCCAGATACTGAGGCAGCAGTGATGTAGGTCAGCACCCAGATACTGAGACAGCAGTGATGTAGGTGAGCTCCCAGATACTGAGACAACAGTGATGTATGTCAGCACCCAGATACTGAGAGAGCAGGGAGGGAGGTCAGCACCATGATTCTGAGACAACAGGGATGTTGGTCATTTTCCAGATACTGAGAAAGCTGATGATGTAAGTCAGCACCCATGTTCCTAGATATTAGGGATGTTGGTCAGCACCCAGATACTGAGTCAGCAGTGATGTATGTCAGCACCCAGATACTGAGACAGCAGTGATGTTGGTCAGCACCCAGATAATGAGATAGCAGGGATGTGGATCAACACCTAGACACTGAGACAGCAGGGCAGTAGTTCAGGACGCTGATACTGAGACAGCAGTGATTTACGTCAGGACCCAGTTAGTGAGACAGCAGTGAGTTAGGACGGCACCCAGATACTGAGACAGAAGTGATGTAGGATGGCACCCAGATCCTGAGACAGCAGGGATGAAGGTCAGCACCCAGACACTGAGACAGCAGGCATATACATCAGCAAGCACATACTGAGACAGCAGTGATTTAGGTCAGCACCCAGATACTGAGACAGCAGTGATGTAGGTCAACACCCAGATACTGAGACAGCAGGCATGTAGGTCAGCACTCAGATTCTGAGATAGTAGTGATGTAGGTCAGCACCCAGATATTGAGACAGCATGGATGTAGGTCAGCACCCAGATACTGAGATAGCGGTGATTTAGGTCAGCACCCAGATACTGAGACAGCAGTGATGTAGGACAGCACCCAGATACTGAGACAGCAGGTTGATGGTCAGCACCCAGATACTGAGGCAGCAGAGATGTGGGTCAGCTCCCAGATACTGAAGACAGCAGTGATGTAGATCAGCACCCAGATAATATGAGACAACAGGGATGTATGTCAACATCAAAGATACTGAGAAGAGCAGGGATGAACATCAGATTCCAGATTTTGCAAAACAAGGAATATCTGTCAGGACCCATTTACTCAGACAACAAGTGATGTAGGTCAGTATCCATATACTGAGACAGCAGGGATGGAATCAATTCTCAGATAAGTGAGACAGTTGTGCTGAGTCCAGCACCCTGATATTGAGACAGCAGTGATATCGTCAGCACCAGATAACGAGACAACAGGGTTGTGGGTCAGCACCCAGATACTGAGACAGCAGGGATGTTGGTGAGTACCAGATACTGAGACAGCAGTGATGTAGGTCAGCAGCCAGATACTGACAAAGCAGGGTTGAGGTCGGCACCTGGATAATGAGATTAAAGGGATGTAGGTCAGCACCCAGATACTGAGACAGCATTGATCTAAGTCAGCACCCAAGTACTGAGACAGTGCTTATGAAGGTCAGCACCCAGATACTGAGACAGCAGTGATGTAGGACAGTACCCAGATAATGAGACATCAGGGATGTAGGTCAGCAACCAGATACTGAGAAGAGCAGGCATGTAGTTCAGCACCCTGATACTGAGACAGCAGTGATTTAGGTTGGCTTCCAGATACTGAGACAGCACTGTTGTAGGTTGGCACCCAGATATGGAGACAGAAGGGATGTGGGTCAGCACCCAGATATGGAGACAGAAGGGATGTGGGTCAGCACCCAGATACTGAGGCAGCAGTGATGTAGGTCAGCACCCAGATACTGAGACAGCAGTGATGAAGGTGAGCTCCCAGATACTGAGACAACAGTGATGTATGTCAGCACCCAGATACTGAGATAGCAGGGAGGGGATGTCAGCACCATGATACTGAGACAACAGGGATGTTGGTTATTATCCAGATAATGAGAAAGCTGATGATGTAGGTCAGCACCCAGATTCTGAAATATTAGGGATATTGGTCAGCACCCAGATACTGAGTCACCAGTGATGTATGTCAGGACCCAGATACTGAGGCTGCAGTGATGTAGTTCAGCACCCTGATACTGAGACAGCAATGATGTAGGTTGGCATCCAGATACTGAGACAGCACTGATGTAGGTTGGCACCCAGATATGGAGACAGAAGGGATGTGGGTCAGCACCGAGATATGGAGACAGAAGGGATGTGGGTCAGCACCCAGATACTGAGGCAGCAGTGATGTAGGTCAGAACAGATACTGAGACAGCAGTGATGTAGGTTGGCACCCAGATACTGATACAGCAGTGATGTAGGTGAGCTCCCAGATACTGAGACAACAGTGATGTATGTCAGCACCCAGATACTGAGAGAGCAGGAAGGGAGGTCAGCACCACGATACTCAACACAACAGGGATGTTGGTCAATATCCCCAGATACTGAGAAAGCTGATGAAGGTCAGCACCAAGATTCTGAGATATTAGGGATGGTTGGTCAGCACCCAGATACTGTGTCACCAGTGATGTATGTCAGCACCCAGATACTGAGACAACAGTGATGTTGGTCAGCACAGATAATGAGATAGCAGGGATGTGCATCAACACCAAGACAATGAGACAGCAGGAGCAGTAGATTCAGGACACAGATACTGAGACTGCAGTGATTTACATCAACACCCAGATAGTGAGACAGCAGTGATTTGGGGTCAGCACAGATACTGAGACTAAGAAGTGATGTAGGGGCGGCACCCAGATCCTGAGACAAGCATTGATGAAGGTAAAGCACTGCCCAGAACACTGAGACAGCAGGCATGTAGGTCAGCAAGCACATACTGAGACAGCAGTGATGTAGGTCGGCACCCTGATAATGAGACAGCAGTGATGTAGGTCAGCACCCAGATACTGAGACAGCAGTGATGTTGGTCAGCACCCAGATACTGAGATAGCAGGGATATAGGTCAACACCTAGCAACTGATACAGCAGATCAGTAGTTCAGGACACTGATACTGAGACAGCAGTGATTTACATCAGCACCCAGATACTGAGACAGCAGTGATTTAGGTCAGCACCAAGCTACTGATACTGAAGTGATGAAGGACAGCACCCGGATCCTGAAACAGCAGAGATGAAGGTCAGCGCCCAGACACTGAGACAGCAGGCATGTATTTCAGCACCCACATACTGAGACAGCTGTGATGTAGGTCAGCACCCAGGTACTGAGACAGCAGTGATGTAGGTCGGGACTCTGATACTGAGACAGCAGGGATGTTGGTCAGCAGCCAGATACTGAGACTGCAGTGAAGTAGGTCGGCACCAGATACTGAGACAGCAGTGATGTATTTCAGCTCCCAAATACTGAGACAGCAGGGATGAACATCATATTCCAGGTTTTGAGTCTGCAGAAATTTCTGCCCAGACCCATTTACTCAGACAACAGTGATGTGAGGTACAGCATCCAGATACTGAGACAGCAAGGATGTGGGTCAGCACCCAGAAATGAGGACAGCAGGGATGTAGGTCAGCACCCAGATGCTGACACAGTACTGATGAAGTCAACCCAGATACTGGACACACCATGGAAGTAGGTCAGGCGAATACTGAGAAAGCAGTGATGTTGGTCGGCACCAGATACTTATGCAGCAGTCATGTGGTTTGCAACCAGATACTAGAGACAGCTGGGATGCGGGTCAGCACCCAGACACTGAGAAAGCAGTGATGTAGGAGTGTATCCCAATACTGAGACAGCAGTGTTGTATGTCAGCACACAGATACTGAGACAGCAGTGATGTAGAACAGCAGCCAGATAATTAGACAGCAGGCGTGTAGGTCAGCCCCCAGATACTGAGAAAGTAGTGATGTTGGTCGGCACCCAGATACTTATGCAGCAGTGATGTAGGTTTGCACCCAGATACTGAGACAGCTGGGATGTGGGTCAGCACCCAGATACTGAAAGAGCAGTGATGTAGGTCAGCACCATGGCACTGAGACAGCATTGATGTAGGTCAGAACCCAGATACTGAGACAGCAGTGATGTAAGACAGTACCCAGATTCTGAGACATAAAGGATGTAGGTCAGTAGCCAGATACTGAGATGGCAGGCATGTAGGTCAGCACCCAGATACTGGGACTGCAGTGATGTAGGTCAGCACCCAGACACTGAGAAAGTAGTGATGTAAGTCAGCACCCAGATACTGAGACAGCAGTGACGTAGGTCAGCACCCAGATACTGAGACAGCAGGGATGGAGGTCAGCACCCAGATACTGAGACAGCATTGATGTAGGTCAGCACCCAGATACTGAAAAAGTAGTTATGTAAGTCAGCACCCAGATACTGAGACAGCAGTGACATAGGTCAGCACCCAGATACTGAGACAGCAGGGATGGAGGTCAGCACCCAGATACTGAGACAGCATTTATGTAAGTCAGCACCCAGATACTGAGACAGCAGGGATGTAGGTCAGCACCAAGATACTGAGACACCAGGGATATAGGTCAGCTCCCAGACACTGAGACAGCAGGCATGTAGGACTGCACCCATATACTGAGACAGCAGGGATGTAGGTCAGCACAGACATACATGAGACAGCAGGCATGTAGGTCTGCACCTACACTAAGAGCTTAACAGTGATGTTGGTCAGCACCCGATATTGACACATCAGGGATGTTGGTCAGCGCAGGACTGAGAAGCAGTGATGTGGTCAGCCCCAGATACTGAGACAACAGTGATGTGGTTCAACACCCAAATACTGAGGCTGTAGTGATGTGAGCTCTGCACAGAATTCTGAGACAGTACTGAGAAGGTCAGCGCAGATACTGAGAAAGCAAGTATGAGTCAGCACCCAGATACTGAGACAGCATGGATGTTGTTCAGCACCCAGACACCGAGATAGCAGGGCAGTAGGTGAGCACCCAGATACTGGACAGCAGTAATGAAGGTCAGCACCCAGATACTGAGACACCACTGATGCAAGTAGGCACCAAAATACTGAGACAGATGGGATGGGGGTCAGCACCCAGATACTGAGACAGCAGTGATGTAGGTCAGCACCAAGATACTGAGACAGCAGTGATGTTGGTCAGCTCCCAGATACTGAGACAGCAGGGATGTAGGTCAGCACCTAGATACTGAGACAGCAGTGATGTTGGTCAGCACCCAGATACTTAGACTGTAGTGATATAAGTCAACACCCAGATACTGAGATAGCAAGGATGTTGTTCCAACCCCTGAACACACAGAGACAGCAAGACATTGGAATTCAGCACCGATACTTAGACTGCGGTGATGTGGGACAGCAAGCAGATACTGAGACAGCAGGCTTGTGGGTCAGCAACCCACATACTACAGACTGCAGGGATGTAGGTCAGCACCCAGACACTATGAGACCGAGTCATGTAGGGCAGCACCCAAATACTGAAAGAGCAGTGATGTAGGTTGGCACCCAGATACTGAGACAGCAGTGATGTATGTCGGCACTCAGATACTGAGGCAGCAGGCATGTAGGTCAGCACCCAGATACTGAGACAGCAGTGATGTAGGTCAGCACCCAGATACTGAGACAGCAGTGATGTAGGTCAGGACTGAGATACTGAAACAGCAGGGATGTGGGTCAGCACAGAGATACTGAGACAGCAGTGATCGATGGCACCCAGACACTGAGACATCAGTGAAGTAGGTCAACTCCCGGACACTGAGACAGCATTATGTAGGTCAGCACCCAGATACTGAGACAGCAGGGATGTAGGTCAGCACCCAGATACTGAGACAGCAGTAATGTAGGTCAGCATCCAGATACAGAGTCAGCAGTGATGTAGGTCAGTACCCAGATACTGAGTCACCAGGGATGTAGGTCAGTACCCAGACACTGAGTCAGCAGAGATGTAGGTCAGCACCCTGATACTGTGACAGCAGGGATGTAGGACAGCACACAGATACTGTGACAGCAGGGATGTAAGTCAGCACCCAGATACTGAGACAGCAGGGATGGAGGTCAGCACCCAAATGCTGAGACAGCATTGATGTAGTTAAGCACCTAGATACTGAGACAGCAGTGATGTAGGTTAGCACCCAGATACTGAGACAGAAGGGATGTAGGTCAGCACCCAGAAACTGAGACGGCAGAGATGTGGGTCAGTACCCAGATACCGAGACAGCAGTGATGTAGCTAGTCACCCCAGATACTGGACAACAGGTATGTGGTGGTACCCAGATCAGAGATATAAGTGCAAAATAATCAGACAGCAGTGATGGGTCATCACCCAGATACTGAAACAGCAGTGATGGGTCACCACCAGATACTGGACAGCAGGGATATGGTAGCTCCCAGATACAAGAACAGCAGGGATGTAGGTAAACAAACGGTACTGAGACAGCTGTGGCGTATTCAGATCCCAGACAGCAGCGATATCAGTCAGTACCAGATAATGAGACTGCAGTGATGTAAGTCACCACCAATACTGAGACAGCAAGGATGAAGGTAAACACCAGATACTGAGACAACAGGATGTAGGTTAGTACCAGTTATTGCGACTGCAGGTATGTGGGTCAGCACCCAAATACTGAGACGAGGATGTAGGACAGCAACCAGATACTGAGACAGCTGGGATATACGTCAGCACCCAGATACTGAGACAGCAGAGATGGAGGTCAGCACCCAGAAACTGAGACAACATTGATGTGGTCACACCCAGATACTGAGACACAGGTATGGAGTCAACACGAATAATGAGACAGCAGGGATGTAGGTCAGCACAGATACTGAGACAGCAGGATGTAGATCAGCCCTCTGATACAGAGACTACAGGTATGGAGAGCACCTTGAATACTGACACAGCGATGTTTGCCCTTGAATACTGATACAGCAGGACGTTGTTCACCCAGATACTGAGACAGCAATGATGTTGGTCAGCACCCAGTTACTGAGACAGCAGGGATGTTGGTCACATCAGATACTAATCAGGTATGGGTCAGCACCCAGATACTGAACAGCAGGGATGTTGTTCAGCACCAGAACTGAGACAGCAGACAGTGGGTGAACACCCTGATACTGAGACAACAGTAATGTGGTCAACATCAGATACGCAGACTGCAGTGATGGGCCAGCTCCCAGATACTAAGACACAAGAGACGTTGTTCTGCACCCAGATACTGAGACAGCAGTGATGGTCAGCACAGTTACTGAGACAGCAGAATTTTGTTCAACACAGACACTGAGACAACAGGGCAGTAGGTGAGCACCCAGATACTGAGACAGCAGTGATGTGGTCAGTACCAAGATACTGAGTCAGTAGTGATGTTGGTCATGCCCAGATACTGAGTCAACGAGATGTGAGTCCGTACCTAATACTGTGACTGCAGGAAGGAGTCAGCACCCAGATACTAGACAACAGGGATGAAGTCAGCACAGATGATGAGACAGCAGGGATGTAGGTTAGCTCTCAGATGCTGAGACAGCAGTGATGTAGGTTACAACCAGATACTGAGACAGCAGGATGTATGTCATACCCAGATACAGAGACAGCAGAATCAGGCCGCACCCAGATACTGAGACAGCAGGGAGGTCAGCAGATACTGAAAAGTAGTGATGTAAGTCAGCCCAAGATACTGAGACAGCAGTGACATGGGTGCTCAGATGCTGAGACAGCAGGGATGGAGGTCAGCACAGATACTGAGGCAGCAGGATATAGGTCAGCTCCAGATTCTGGAGACAGCAGGAAGTAGGACTGCACCAATACTGAGACAGCAGGGATGTAGGTCAGCACAGATACTGAGACAGCAGGCATGGTCTGCACCCACATACTGAACAGCAGTGATGGGTCAGCCCAATGTGACACATCAGGGATGTTGGTCAGCACAGGTGAAACAACAGTAGCGTGGGTCAGCCCAGATACTGGACAGCAGTATGTAGGTCAGCACCCAGTACAGGCTGCAGTGATGTAGGTCTGCACAGAAATACAGAGACAGTACTGGGAAGATCCACCCAGATACAGAAAGAGATATGAGTCAGCACCAGATACTGAGACAACAGGGATGTTCAGCTCCCAACACCGAGACAGCAACAGGCAGTAGGTGGCCCAGATACTGAGACACAGTATGGGACTCACCCAGATACAGCTGCAGTAATGTGGGTCAGCATAGATACTAGGACTGCAGTGATGTGGGTAGCTCCCAGATACTACTAAGACTGCAGGGACGTTGTTCTGCCAGATACCAGACAGCAGTGATGTTGGTCAGCACCCAGTGACTGCGACAGCAGGAATGCTGTTCAGCACTTGAACACTGGACGAGGACAGCAGGTGAGCACCCAGATACTGAGACAGTGATATAGGTCAGTACCAAGATACTTAGTCAACAATGTAGGTCAGTACCCAGATACTGCAGTGAGCTGTGATGTTGGTCAGTAACCAGATACTAAGTCAGCAGAGATGTAAGTCGTCCCAAATACTGTGACTACAGGGAATGTGGGTCAACAGCCAGATACTGAGCAACAGGATGAAGTCAGCACCAGATGCTGGACAGCAGGATGTATTAAACTCCCAAGCTGAGACAGGGATGTGCCAAAACCAGATACAGAGACAGCAGGGATGTATACACCCAGATACTGAGACAGCTGTAAGTCCAGCACCCAGATACTGAAAAAGTAATGACGTCTCCACCCAGATACTGAGACAGCAGGGATGGAGGTCAACACCAGATAAAAGGCAGCAATATAGGTCAGCTCCCAGATACTGAGACAGCAGGAGTAGGACTGCTATACTGAGACAGCAGTGGGTCAACACAGAATACTGAGACAGGCATATGGGTCTGCCCTTACTGAAACAGCAGTGTTGGTCAGCACCCAGATATTCAACATCAGGGATGTTGATCCAGAACCCAGGGACTGAGACAGCAGTGATATAGGTCAGCCCCAGATACTGAGACAGCAGTGATATGATCAACACCCAAGTACTGAGGCAGTAGTGATGTAGTCACAAGAAATGAAGACAAGTGCTGAGGGAATCGCACCAGATGCTGATACAGCAGGGATGTGTAACAGCACACAGATCCTGAGAGAACAGGCAGGAGTCAGCACCCAGTACTGAGAAACAGGGATGGGTTGCACCTAATACACAGACACAGGGATATTGAGTATCAAATACGGAGAAAGCTGATGTAGTTCAGCACCCGAATACCGAGACAGCAGTAATGTGAGTCGAACTCAGATATGAATAAATAATGTGAGTCAACTCCGATACTGAAAATCAGGATGCTGGTTAGTACCAAGATATGGCACAGCAGTGATGTTGGTTAGCACACAGATACACAAGAAAAGCAGGATGTGAGTCAACTCAGATACTGAGACAGCAGTGATGTAGGTCAGCAACAGCAGATACTGACACAACAGGGATTAAGGTTGGCATCAGATATTGAGACAGCAGAGTGTAGGTCAGCACCCTGATACTGAAAGCATTGTTGGTCCCCCAGATACTGAACAGTATAATGAAGGTCAACACCAGATAATGAGACAGCAGGCATGTAAGTCAACACAAATGAAATAACAGGGATGTATGTCAGCATCGAATACTGGACAACAATGATGTCGTCAACCCGATACTGAGACAGCGAGATGTTGGTCAGCACCTAATACTGAGACAGCGGGGATGTGGGTCAGCACCTATACACTGGACAACAGGGCGGGAGGTCCACCAGATACTGAGACCATGATGTTGGTCCACCCAGATACTGAGACAGAGGATGTAGGTCAGCACCAGACACTGAGGAGCGGCGTGAGTCAGCACCAAGATACTGAGAACTAGGGGATGTGGGTCCAACCCAGATACTGAGACACCAGGGATGTAGGTCAGTCAAGATAAGGTCAGTACAGATGTAGGTCATACCCAGATACTGGGACAGCAGAAATGTAGGTCTTGAATAATGAGACACCAGAGATGTGGTCAGCACCCAGATAATGAGACATAGAGATGTGGGTCAGCACCCAGATACTGAGAAGAAGAAATGTAAGTCAGCACCCAAATAATGAGACAACAGAGATGTAGGTAAGCACTAGATACTGAGAAAGAAGTGATATGGTTCGCAGATACTGAGACAGCAGAGATGTAGGTTAGCACCCAGATACTGAGACGGAAGATGTAGGTCCGGCAGCCAGATACTGGACACCGTGAATGTTGCTAAGCGCAGATACTGGGAAAGCAGAGATGTAAGTCAATACCAGATACTGAGACAGTGATGTGGGTCAGCACCATATACACACAGCAGCGTGGGTAAGCACCCAGATACTGGAAAGCAGGGGCATGGGTCGTACCAGATACTGAGACAGCAGTGATGTGAGTCCAGCACAGACAGCAGAGGAAGACAGCTCAAAATAATCGACAGCAGTGATGTAGGTCATCACCCAGATACTGAGACAGCAGGGATGTGGGTAGTTCAGATACAGAGACAGGAGATGTAGGTAAGCAAAGGTACTGAGACAGCAGGATGAAAGTCAGCACCCAGATATGAGACAGCAGTAATGTATGTCAGTTCCCAGATACTGAGACAGCATGATATGGTCAGTACAGATATTGAGACTACAGGAATATTGGACAACACCATATACTAAGACAGCGGACCAGGTCAACACCAGATACTGAGACAGCAGGGATGTAAAGTTAGTACAAGATACTGAGACTGGGTATGTAGGTCAGCACCCAGATACTGAGACAGCAGTGATGTTTGTCAACACAGATACCGGACAACAGGGACGTTGTTCTGCAGATACTGAGACAGCAATGATGTTGGTCAGCACCCAGTTACTGAGACAGCAAGGATGTTAGTCAGCACAGATACTGATAAAACGTTATGGGTCGCACCCATATACTAGGACAGCAGGATGTTGTTAGCACAGAACTGAGACAGTGGGCAGAAGGTGGCACCCAGACACGAGAGCAGTAATGTAGGTGGACCCAGAACTGGACAACAATAATGTCGTCAACAAGATACTGAGACTGGGATGTTTTCTGCACCCAGATACTGAGACAACAGTAATGTTGGTCAGCACAATTACAGAGACAACAGGGATGTTGGTCATCACCAGTCTGGACTGCAGTGATGTGGACCCCCATGGACTGAGACGGCAGTGATGTGGGTCTGCACCCAAATACTGAGGACAGTGCTGAGGAGGTCGTAGTCAGATACTGAGACAGCACAGATGTGGGTCAGCACCCAGGGGACTGAGACACAGGATGTGGGTCAGCACCAGATACTGAGACAGCAACCATGTTGGTCGCCCAGTTACTGATACAGCGGATGTTGGTCAACACCCAGATACGAAAACAGGTATGTAGGTGAGCACCAATACTGAGACAACAGGATGTTGTTCAGCACCCAGATACTGAGACAACAGAGACGGTAGGTGGGGCCCAGATACTGGACAGCAGTATAGGTCAATAACCAGATTCTGAGACAGCAGTGATGTAGTACAGATACTGAGACCACACAGTGATGTTGGTCAGTACCCAAATACAGTGACCCAGCAGGAATGTAGGTCAGCACCCAGAAACGAGACAGCAGGGTACCGGTCAATATCAGATACTGAGAAATGTGATATAAGTCAGCACCCAGATACTGAGACAGCAGGGATGGAGGTCAGCACAGATTCTGAACAACAGGGATGCAGGTCAGCACCCAGATACTGAGACTGCAGGAATACAGAGTCAACAGGAATACTGAGAAAGTAGTGATGGAAGTCGCACAGAACTGAGACTATGGGATGCGGTCAGCACCCGATGCAGAGACAGTGATGAGAGAAGCACCCATATTCTGCAACAAGGATGCAGATCAGTACAGATACTGAGAAGCAGGGATGTAAGTCAGCACAAAGATGCTAAGACAGAAATGATGGTCAGCACCCAGATACTGAAGCAGTGACAGGACTGCATCAGATACTGAACAACAGGATATGAGTAACACCCAGATACTGAACAGCAGTGATGGGACTGCACCCGATACTGAGACAGCATGGATGTAGATGAGCGCCGAACTGAGGCAACAGTGATGTGGGACTGCAGATACTGAGACAACATGATGGAGGTCAGCACCCAGATACTGAGGCAACAGTGATGTAGGACTACCCAGATACTGAGACAGCAGGGGATGTAGGTCAGCACAGATACTGAGACAGCAGCGATGTGGGACTGCACCCAGATACTGGAACAGCTGGGATCTGGGTCAGCACCCAGATACTGAAACAGCAGTGATGTAGGTCAGCGCGATGCTAGCGCTGGCTGGGATGTAGCACATAACCCAGATACTGAACAGCAGTGATGTGGGTCAGCCCCAATACTGAGACAGCAGGATGCAGGTAGCCCAGATACTGAGACAGCAGGGATGTACGTCACATAAATACTGAGACAGCGGGATGTAAGCAACCCTCCATACTGAGACTGCAGGTATAGGTCAGCACCAGATACTGAGACAGCTAGTGTTTGTGCACCAATACCGAGACAGTAGGGACGTAGTTCTGCCCAGATACTGGACAGCAGGGATGTGGTCAGCCTCCGACACTGAGACTGCAGATATGTGGGTCAGCACCAGATACTAGACAGCAGTGATGTTTGTCAGCACCCAGATACTGAGGACAACAGGGCGTTGTTCTGCACAGATACTGAGACAGCAGTGTTGGTCAGCACCCAGTTACTGAGACAACGGGATGCGGCGACACCCAGATGATAAAGCAGGTATGGGTCAACACCCAGATACAGACAACAAGGATGTTTTCAGCACCCAGACACTGAGACAACAGGGCAGTGGTGAGCACAGATACTGAGACAGCAGTAAAATGAGTCAGGACCCAGATACTGAGACAACAGTAACAGTCAACACCCAGATACTGAGACTGGGATGTTTTCTGCACAGATACTGAGACATCAGTGATGGTCAGCACCAGTTACTGAAGACAGCAGGATATTGGTCATCACCAGATACTGGACTGCAGTGATAGGACCGCACAAGGACAAGACAGCAGTGATGTGGTCTGCAAATACTGAGACAGTACTGATGAGGTCAGCAGTCAGATACTGAGACAGCACAGATGTGGGTCAGCCCCAGGGACTGGGACAGCGGGATGTGGGTCAGCCCAGATACTGGGACAGCAATGATGTTGGTCAGCACCCAGATACTGAGACAGCAGGGATGTTGTTCAGCACCCAGATACTGAGACAGCAGGGCAGTAGGTGAGCACCCAGATACTGAGACAGCAGTAAAGTAGGTCAGTAATCAGATACTGAGACAACAGTGATGTAGTCAGTACCCAGATACTGAGTCCGCAGTGATGTAGGTCAGTACCCAGATACTGAGTCATCAATGATGTAGGTCAGTACCCAGATACTGAGTCAGCAGTGATGTTGGTCAGTACCCAGAACTGAGTCAGCAGAGATGTAGGTCCGTACCCAAATACCGTGACAGCAAGAATGTAGGTCAGCACCCAGAAACTGAGACAGCAGGGATGTAGGTCAGCACCCAGATACTGAGAAAGTTTTTGATGTGAAGTCAGCACAGATACTGAGACAGCAGGGATGGGTCAACAGAATCCTGAGACAGCAGGGATGTGGTCTAATGTAGGTTTGCACCCAGATACTGAGACAGCAGTGATGTAGGACAGCACCCAGATACTGAGACATGGGGATGTAGAGTTGAGCACCAGATGCTGAGACAGCAGGCATGTGGGTCAGTACCCTGATACTGGGACAGCAGTGATGTGGGTGGCACCCAGATTCTGAGACAACAGGAATGTTGGTCAGCACCCAGATACTGAGACAGCAGTGCTGCAGTTCAGCACCCAGATACTGAGACTGCAGGGATGTAAGTCAGCATCCAGATTCATAGACAGCAGGGATGTAGGTTGGCACCCAGATACTGAGATATCAGGAATGTAGGTGAGTACCCAGAAACTGAGACAGCATTGATGAAGGTCTGCACCCAGATAGCGAGACATCAGGGATGTAGGTCAGCCCCCAAATTCTGAGACAGCATACATGTATGTCAGCACCCAGATACTGTTGCAGCAGTGATGTAGGTCGGCACCCAGATATTGAGACTGCAGTGATGTAGGTCGGCATCCAGATACTGACACAGCAGGGATGTGGGTCAGCACTCATGTTCTGAGAGAGTAGTGATGTAGTTCGGTCCCCAGATACTGAGTCCAGCAGTTAGGTAGAGTCAGCTCCCAGATACTGGAAACAGCAATGCTGTATGTCAGCACTCAGATAATGAGACAGCAGGGATGTATATCAGCAGCACCCAGACACTGAGACAGCAGTGATGTGAGGTTGGCACCCAGATACTAAGACAGCAGGGATGTGGGTCAGCACGCCAGATACTGAGACAGCAGGGATGAACATCAGATTCCAGATTTTGAGGCAGCAGGGATATCTATACTGGACCCATTTACTCAGAAAACAGTGATGTGATCAGCATCAGATACTGAGACAGCAGGGATGAAGGTCAACACCAGATACTGAGACATCGGCGATGAACATCAGATTCCAGATTTTGATGCATCAAAATATCTGTCAGAACCATTACACTGACAGCAGTGATGTAGGTCAACATCCAGATACTGAGACAGATGGGATGAAGAGTCAGTACTCAGATACTGAGACAGCTGTGCTGCATGTCGACACCTGTGATACTAAGACAGCAGGTGAGTAGGTCAGCCCCTATATACCAAGAGTGCAGGGATTTAGGTTTTCCACACATTACTGAGACAGCAGGGATGTATGTGAGTACCCTGATACTGAGACAGCAGGGATGTGAGGTCAGCACTCAGGTACTGAGACAGCATTGATGTCGGTCAGCACTCCAATACTGAGACAGCAGGGATGTGAGTGAATACTCCGATACTGAGATAGCAGATGTAAGTCAGCACACAGATACTGAGACAGCAGTGATGTAAAACAACACCAGACACTGAGACAGCAGGGATGTAGGTCAGCACCCAGATACTAGAGACAGCAGGCATGTGGAGGTCAGCACCCAGATACTGAGACAGCAGTGCGAGCATGACACCCAGATATTGAGTTAGTCATTGATGTAGGTCAGCACCAGGTACTAAGATAGCAGGATGTGGGTCAGCACTCCAGATACTGAGACAGCAGTGATGTAGAGTCAGCACCCAGATACTTGAGACAACAGTAATGTGAGGACAGCACCTAGAAACTGAGAAAGCAGGGATGTGGTCAGCAGCGCAGATGCTGAGTCAGCATACATATGGGTCAGCACTCAGGAATACAGGGACAGCAGTGATGTAAGTCAGCACCCTGATTTTGAGACAGCAGCGTGATGTGGGTCAGCACCCTGATGCTGATGAGACAGGCAGGGATTGGGTCAGCACCAGATACTGAGACAGCAGTGATGTGAAATTCGGCACCCAGATACTGAGACAGCAGTGATGTGAGTCAGCTCCCAGATACTGAAAAGCAGTGATGCATGTCAGCACCCAGATACTGAGACTGTAGGGATGAACATCAGATTCCAGATTTTGGGGCATCAGAAATATCTGTTAGGAGCCATTTCTCAAGATAACATTGATGTAAGTCAGCACAGATTCCAGAAACAACAAGGATGTATGTCGACTCCCAGACATGAGACAAGCCTGGATGTGGGTAGTACCCGATACTGATACATGAAGATTTATCTCAGCGCAGATAATGAGACAGCATTGATGTAGGACAGCACCAGATACTGAGAGCAGCAGGGATGAAGGTCAGCACCCAGATACTGAGACAGCAGCGATGAACATCAGATTCCAGATTTTGATGCAGCAGAAATATCTGTCAGGACCCTTTACTCAGACAACAGTGATGTGGGTCAGCATCCAGATATGGAATAGCAGGGATGAAGGTCAGTTCTCAGATACTGAGACAGCTGTGCTGTAGATAAACACCCTGATACTAAAGACAGAAGTAGCATGTAAACACCCAGATATTGTGACAGCATTGATGTAGGTTGGCACCCAGATACTGAGATAACAGGGATGTGGGTCAGCACCCAGATACTGAGACAGCAGTGATGTAGGTCAGCACCCAGATCCTGAGACAGCAGTGATGCATGTCGTCACCCAATTACTGAGAGAGCAGGGATGTGGGTCAGCACCCAGATACTGAGACAGCAGTGATGTAGGTCAGCACCCAGATTCAGAGACAGCAGGGATGTAGGTCGGCCCCCAGACATAGAGACATCCTGTACATAGGTGAGTACCCAGTTACTGAGTCAGCAGGGATGTAGGTCGGCACTCAGATAATGAGACAGCATTGAAGTAGTTCAGCACCCCGATACTTAGACAGCAGCGATGAAGGTGAGTACCCCGATACTGAGACAGCAGAGATGTATCTCTGCACCCAGATAATGAGACAGCATTGATGTAGGACAGCACCCAGATACTGAGACAGCAGGGAGGTAGGTCAGCACCTAGATAGTGAGACAGCAGGGATGTAGGTCAGCACCCAAATACTGAGACAGCATGCATGTATGTCAGCACCCAGATACTGTTGCAGCAGTGATGTAGGTCAGCACCCAGTTATTGAGACAGCAGTAAAGTAGATCGGCACCCAGATAATGGCACCACAGGGATGTAGGTTAGCACCCATATGCTGAGAGAGTAGTGATGAAGTTCAGCCACCAGATACTGAGACATCTGTTATGTAGGTCTGCTCCCAGATACTGAAACAGCAATGATGTATGTCAGCACCCAGATACTGAGACAGCAGGGATGTAGGTCAGCACCCAGACACTGAGAAAGCAGTGATGTAGGTCGGCACCCAGATACTGAGAAGCAGGGATGTGGGTCAGCACCCAGATACTGAGAGAGCAGTGATATAGGTCAGCACCCAGGCAATGAGACTGCAGTGATGTTGGTCAGCACCCAGATACTGAGACAGCAGGGATGAACATCAGATTCCAGATTTTGAGGCAGCAGGGATATCTGTCTGGACCAATTTACTCAGAAAATAGTGATGTAGGTCAGCATCCAGATACTGAGACAGCAGGGATGAAGGTCAGCACCCAGATACTGGACAGCAGCGATGAACATCAGATTCAGATTTTGGTACATCAGAAATATCTGTCAGTACCCATTACTCTGACAACAGTGATGTGGGTCAGCATCCAGCTACTGAGACAGATGGGATGAGGTCGTTACTCAGATACTGAGAACAGCTGTGCTGCTGGTCAACACCTTGATACTAAAACAGCAGTGATGTAGGTCAGCACCTATATACCAGAGTGCAGGGATTTAGGTTTGCACCCATACTGAGACAGCAGGGATGTATGGAGTACCCTGATACTGAGACAGCAGGGATGTGGGTCCAGCACTCAGGTACTGAGACAGCATTGATGTCGGTCAGCACTCAATACTGAGACAGCAGGGAGTAGGGTGAATACCCGATACTGAGACAGCAGATGTAAGTCAGCACACAGATACTGAGACAGCAGTGATGTAAAAGCACCGCAGACACTGAGACAGCAGGGATGCAGGTCAGCACGCCCAGATACTGAGACAGCAGGCATGTAGTGTCAGCACCCAGATGCTGAGACAGCAGTGGCCATGATGCGGCACCCAGATATTGAGGACAACATTGATGAGTGGCCACCCAGGTATTAAGATAGCAGGGATGTGGGTCAGCACACAGTTACTGAGACAATAGAGATGTAGGTCAGCACCCAGATACTGAGACAGCAGTAATGTAGGACAGCACCTAGATTCTGAGAAAGCAGGGATGTAGGTCAGCACCCAGATACTGAGACAGCAGGCATGTAGGTCAGTACCCTGATACTGGGACAGCAGTGGTGTAGGTCGGCACCCAGATTCTGAGACAACAGGAATGTTGGTCAGCACCCAGATACTGAGACAGCAGTGCTGTAGTTCAGCACCCAGATACTGAGACTGCAGGGATGTAAGTCAGCATCCAGATTCATAGACAGCAGAGATGTAGGTTGGCACCCAGATACTGAGATATCAGGATTGTAGGTGAGTACCCAGAAACTGAGACAGCATTGATGAAGGTCTGCACCCAGATAGTGAGACATCAGGGATGTAGGTCGGCACCCAGATACTGAGACAGCACTGATGTAGGTCAGCCCCCAAATTCTGAGACAGCATTGATGTAGGTCACTAGCCAGATACTGAGAAAGTACTGATGAAGGTCAGCACCCAGGCACTGAAGCAGAAGGGATGTAGGACAGCATCTAGATACAGAGACAGCAGGGATGTAAGTCAGCACCCAAATACTGAGACAGCATGCATGTATGTCAGCACCCAGATACTGTTGCAGCAGTGATGTAAGTCGGCACCCAGATATTGAGACTGCAGTGATGTAGGTCGGCATCCAGATACTGACACAGCAGGGATGTGGGTCTGCACTCATGTTCTGATTGAGTAGTGATGTAGTTCGGTCCCCAGATACTGAGTCAGCAGTTAGGTAGGTCAGCTCCCAGATACTGAAACAGCAATGCTGTATGTCAGCACTCAGATACTGAGACAGCAGGGATGTATGTCGGCACCCAGACACTGAGACAGCAGTGATGTAGGTTGGCACCCAGATACTGAGACAGCAGGGATGAACATCAGATTCCAGATTTTGAGGCAGCAGGGATATCTGTCTGGACCCATTTACTCAGAAAACAGTTATGTAGGTCAGCATCCAGATACTGAGACAGCAGGGATGAAGGTCAGCACCCAGATACTGAGACAGCAGCGATGAACATCAGATTCCAGATTTTGATGCATCCAAAATATCTGTCAGTACCCATTTACACTGACAACAGTGATGTAGAGTCAGCATCCAGATACTGAGACAGATGGGATGAAGGTCAGTACTCAGATACTGAGGACAGCTGTGCTGCATGTGGACACCTTGATACTAAGACAGCAGTGATGTAGGTCAGCCCTATATACCAAAGGTGCAGGGATTTAGGTTTTCACCCACATACTGAGACAGCAGGGATGTATGGCAAGCCCTGATACTGAGACAGCAGGGATGTAGGTCAGCACTCAGGTACTGAGACAGCATTGATGTCGGTCAGCACTCAATACTGAGACAGCAGGGATGTGGGTGAATACCCCGATACTGAGATAGCAGATGTAAGTCAGCACACAGATAATGAGACAGCAGTGATGTAAAACAGCACCCAGACACTGAGACAGCAGGGATGTGAGGTCAGCATCCAGATACTGAGACAGCAGGCATGTGGTCAGCCCAGATACTGAGACAGCAGTGACGCATGTCAGCACCCAGATATTGAGTTAGCATTGATGTAGAGTCCGGCACCCAGGTACTAAGATAGCAGGGATGTGGGTCAGCACCCAGATACTGAGACAGCAGTGATGTGGGTCAGCACCCAGATACTGAGTCAGCGAACATGTAGGTCAGCACTCAGGTACTGGGACAGCAGTGATGTAAGTCAGCACCCAGATTTT
This sequence comes from Neoceratodus forsteri, assembly GCA_016271365.2. Taxonomy (NCBI): domain Eukaryota; kingdom Metazoa; phylum Chordata; order Ceratodontiformes; family Ceratodontidae; genus Neoceratodus; species Neoceratodus forsteri. The sequence goes on from CM028129.1 coordinate 10,312,608, forward strand.
GAGACAGCAGTGATGGGAGGTCAGCACCTGATGCTGAGACAGCAGGGATGTGGGTCAGCACCAGATACTGAGACAGCAGAGTGATGTGGGTGGCACCCAGATACTGAGACAGCAGTGATGTAGGTCAGCTCCCAGATACTGAAACAGCAGTGATGCATGTCAGCACCCAGATACTGAGACTGTAGGGATGAACATCAGATTCCAGATTTTGAGGCATCAGAAATATCTGTTAGGAGCCATTTTCTCAGACAACAGTGATGTAGGTCAGCACCCAGATTCAGAGACAGCAAGGATGTATGTCGGCCCCCAGACATAGAGACAGCCTGGATGTAGGTGAGTACCCCAATACTGATACAGCAGAGATTTATCTCAGCACCCAGATAATGAGACAGCATTGATGTAGGACAGCACCCAGATACTGAGACAGCAGGGATGAAGGTCAGCACCTAGATACTGAGACAGCAGCGATGAACATCAGATTCCAGATTTTGATGCAGCAGAAATATCTGTCAGGACCCTTTTACTCAGACAACAGTGATGTAGGTCAGCATCCAGATATGGAGATAGCAGGGATGAAGGTCAGTTCTCAGATACTGAGACAGCTGTGCTGCAGATAAACACCCTGATACTAAGACAGAAGTGGCATATGCCCCAGATATTGTGACAGCATTGATGTAGGTTGGCACCCAGATACTGAGATAACAGGGATGTGGGTCAGCACCCAGATACTGAGACAGCAGTGATGTAGGTCAGCACCCAGATCCTGAGACAGCAGTGATGCATGTCGGCACCCAAATACTGAGAGAGCAGGGATGTGAGTCAGCACCCAGATACTGAGACAGCAATGCTGAAGTTCAGCACCCAGATACTGAGACTGCAGGGATGTATGTCAGCACCCAGAATCACTGACAGCAGGGATGTAGGTCGGCAACCAGATACTGAGATATCAGGTATGTAGGTGAGTATCCAGATACTCAGACAGCACTGATGTCGTCGGCACCCAGATACTGAGACAGCAGGATGTGTGTCAGCACCCAGATACTGAGACAGCAGTCATGCAGTTCCAGCACCAGATACTGAGACAGAAGTAATGTAGGACAGCACCCAAATACTGAGACAGGAGGGATGTAGGTCAGCACCCAGATTCTGAGACAGCAGGCATGTAGGTCAGCACCCTGATACTGGGACAGCAGTGATGTAGGTCGGCACCCAGATTCTGAGAGAGCAGGAATGTTGGTCAGCACCCAGAAACTGAGACAGCAGTGCAGTAGTTCAGCACTCAGATACTGAGACTGCAGGGATGTATGTCAGCACCCAGAATCACTGACAGCAGGGATGTAGGTCAGCAACCAGATACTGAGATATCAGGTATGTAGGTGAGTACCCAGAAACTGAGACAGCAGTGATGAAGGTCTGCACCCAGATAGTGAGACAGCAGGGATGTAGGTCGGCACCCTGATACTGAGACAGTACTGATGAAGGTCAGCCCCCAAATACTGAGACAGCATTGATGTTGGTCACTACCCAGATACTGAAACAGTACTGATGAAGGTCAGCACCCAGATACTGAGGCAACTGGGATGTAGGTCTGCATCTAGATACAGAGACAGCAGGGATGTAGGTCAGCAGCCAAATACTGAGACAGCATGCATGTATGTCAGCACCCAGATACTGTTGCAGCAGTGATCTAGGTCTTCACCCAGATATTTAGACTGCAGTGATGTAGGTTGGCACCCAGATACTGACACAGCAGGGATGTGGGTCAGCACCCATATTCTGAGAGAGAAGTGATGTAGTTCGGCCACCAGATACTGAGACAGCAGTTAGGTAGGTCAGCTCCCAGATACTGAAACAGCAATGATGCATGTCAGCACCCAGACACTGAGACAGCAGTGATGTAGGTCGGCACCCAGATACTGAGACAGCAGTTAGGTAGGTCAGCTCCCAGATACTGAAACAGCAATGATGTATGTCAGCACCCAGGTACTGAGATAGCAGGCATGTAGGTCGGCACCCAGGTACTGAGACAGCAGTGATGTATGTGGTCACAGTGATACTGAGACAACTGGGATGTGGGTCAGCACCCAGACACGAGACAGCAGTTATATAGGTCAGCCCCAGGCACTGAGACAGCAGTGATGTAAGTCGGCTCCCAGATTCTGAGACAGCAGGGATGAACATCAGATTCCAGATTTTGAGGAGCAGAACTAACAGTCAGGTCCCACTTACTCAGACAACAGTTATGTAGGTCAGCATCCAGATACTGAGACAACAGGGATGAGCATCAGCACCCAGATACAGAGACTGCAGGGATAAATAACAGATTCAGATTTTGAGGCAGCAGAAATATCTGTCAGGACCCATTTACTCAGACAACAGTTATGTAGGTCAGCATCCAGATACTGAGACAACAGGGATGAAGGTCAGTACCCAGATACGGAGACATCTGTGCTGTTGGTCAGCACGCTGATACTAAGACAGCAGTGATGTAGGTCAGCCCCCAGATACCGAGAGTGCACGGTTGTAGGTTTACACCCGGATACTGAGACAGCAGGGAAGTAAATGAGTTCCCTGATACTGAGATAGAAGGGATGTAGGTCAGCACTCAGGTACTGAGACAGCGTTGATGTCGGTCAGCACTCCAATACTGAGACAGCAGGGATGTAGGTGAATACCCCGATACTGAGATAGCAGATGTAAGTCAGCACACAGATAATGAGACAGCAGTGATGTAAAACAGCACCCAGACACTGAGACAGCAGGGATGTAGGTCAGCATCCAGATACTGAGACAGCAGGCATGTAGGTCAGCACCCAGATACTGAGACAGCAGTGACGCATGTCGGCACCCAGATATTGAGTTAGCATTGATGTAGGTCGGCACCCAGGTACTAAGATAGCAGGGATGTGGGTCAGCACCCAGATACTGAGACAGCAGTGATGTAGGTCAGCACCCAGATACTGAGTCAGCAGACATGTAGGTCAGCACTCAGGTACTGGGACAGCAGTGATGTAAGTCAGCACCCAGATTTTGAGACAGCAGTGATGTAGGTCAGCACCCTGATGCTGAGACAGCAGGGATGTGGGTCAGCACCCAGATACTGAGACAGCAGTGATGTAGGTCGGCACCCAGATACTGAGACAGCAGTGATGTAGGTCAGCTCCCAGATACTGAAACAGCAGTGATGCATGTCAGCACCCCGATACTGAGACTGTAGGGATGAACATCAGATTCCAGATTTTGAGGCATCAGAAATATCTGTTAGGAGCCATTTTCTCAGACAACAGTGATGTAGCTCAGCACCCAGATTCAGAGACAGCAAGGATGTATGTCGGCCCCCAGACATAGAGACAGCCTGGATGTAGGTGAGTACCCCAATACTGATACAGCAGAGATTTATCTCAGCACCCAGATAATGAGACAGCATTGATGTAGGACAGCACCCAGATACTGAGACAGCAGGGATGAAGGTCAGCACCTAGATACTGAGACAGCAGCGATGAACATCAGATTCCAGATTTTGATGCAGCAGAAATATCTGTCAGGACCCTTTTACTCAGACAACAGTGATGTAGGTCAGCATCCAGATATGGAGATAGCAGGGATGAAGGTCAGTTCTCAGATACTGAGACAGCTGTGCTGCAGATAAACACCCTGATACTAAGACAGAAGTGACGCATGTCGGCACCCAGATATTGTGACAGCATTGATGTAGGTTGGCACCCAGATACTGAGATAACAGGGATGTGGGTCAGCACCCAGATACTGAGACAGCAGTGATGTAGGTCAGCACCCAGATCCTGAGACAGCAGTGATGCATGTCGGCACCCAAATACTGAGAGAGCAGGGATGTGAGTCAGCACCCAGATACTGAGACAGCAATGCTGAAGTTCAGCACCCAGATACTGAGACTGCAGGGATGTATGTCAGCACCCAGAATCACTGACAGCAGGGATGTAGGTCGGCAACCAGATACTGAGATATCAGGTATGTAGGTGAGTATCCAGATACTCAGACAGCACTGATGTACGTCGGCACCCAGATACTGAGACAGCAGGGATGTGTGTCAGCACCCAGATACTGAGACAGCAGTCATGCAGTTCAGCACCCAGATACTGAGACAGAAGTAATGTAGGACAGCACCCAAATACTGAGACAGGAGGGATGTAGGTCAGCACCCAGATTCTGAGACAGCAGGCATGTAGGTCAGCACCCTGATACTGGGACAGCAGTGATGTAGGTCGGCACCCAGATTCTGAGAGAGCAGGAATGTTGGTCAGCACCCAGAAACTGAGACAGCAGTGCAGTAGTTCAGCACTCAGATACTGAGACTGCAGGGATGTATGTCAGCACCCAGAATCACTGACAGCAGGGATGTAGGTCGGCAACCAGATACTGAGATATCAGGTATGTAGGTGAGTACCCAGAAACTGAGACAGCAGTGATGAAGGTCTGCACCCAGATAGTGAGACAGCAGGGATGTAGGTGGCACCCTGATACTGAGACAGTACTGATGAAGGTCAGCCCCAAATACTGAGACAGCATTGATGTTGGTCACTACCAGATACTGAAAACAGTACTGATGAAGGTCAGCACCCAGATACTGAGGCAACTGGGATGTAGGTCTGCATCTAGATACAGAGACAGCAGGGATGTAGGTCAGCAGCCAAATACTGAGACAGCATGCATGTATGTCAGCACCCAGATACTGTTGCAGCAGTGATGTAGGTCTTCACCCAGATATTTAGACTGCAGTGATGTAGGTTGGCACCCAGATACTGACACAGCAGGGATGTGGGTCAGCACCCATATTCTGAGAGAGAAGTGATGTAGTTCGGCCACCAGATACTGAGACAGCAGTTAGGTAGGTCAGCTCCCAGATACTGAAACAGCAATGATGCATGTCAGCACCCAGACACTGAGACAGCAGTGATGTAGGTCGGCACCCAGATACTGAGACAGCAGTTAGGTAGGTCAGCTCCCAGATACTGAAACAGCAATGATGTATGTCAGCACCCAGGTACTGAGATAGCAGGCATGTAGGTCGGCACCCAGGTACTGAGACAGCAGTGATGTATGTGGGCACAGTGATACTGAGACAACTGGGATGTGGGTCAGCACCCAGACACGAGACAGCAGTTATATAGGTCAGCCCCAGGCACTGAGACAGCAGTGATGTAAGTCGGCTCCCAGATTCTGAGACAGCAGGGATGAACATCAGATTCCAGATTTTGAGGAGCAGAACTAACAGTCAGGTCCCACTTACTCAGACAACAGTTATGTAGGTCAGCATCCAGATACTGAGACAACAGGGATGAGCATCAGCACCCAGATACAGAGACTGCAGGGATAAATAACAGATTCCAGATTTTGAGGCAGCAGAAATATCTGTCAGGACCCATTTACTCAGACAACAGTTATGTAGGTCAGCATCCAGATACTGAGACAACAGGGATGAAGGTCAGTACCCAGATACGGAGACATCTGTGCTGTTGGTCAGCACGCTGATACTAAGACAGCAGTGATGTAGGTCAGCCCCCAGATACCGAGAGTGCACGGTTGTAGGTTTACACCCGGATACTGAGACAGCAGGGAAGTAAATGAGTTCCCTGATACTGAGATAGAAGGGATGTAGGTCAGCACTCAGGTACTGAGACAGCGTTGATGTCGGTCAGCAGTCTGATACTGAGACAGCACTGATGTATGTGAGTATCCGGATACAGAGACAGCAGAGATGTTTGTCAGAACACAGATACTCAGACAGCAGTGATGTAGGACAGCACCCAAGACACTGAGACTGCAGTGATGTAGGTCGGCACCCAGATACTCAGACAGCGCTGATGTAGGTCGGCACCTAGATACTGAGACAGCAGGGATGTGGGTCAGCATCCAGATACTGAGACAGCAGTAATGTAGGTTTGCACCCAGATACTGAGACAGCAGTGATGTAGGACAGCACCCAGATACTGAGACATGAGGGATGTAGGTTAGCACCCAGATACTGAGACAGCAGGCATGTAGGTCAGTACCCTGATACTGGGACAGCAGTGATGTAGGTCGGCACCCAGATTCTGAGACAACAGGAATGTTGGTCAGCACCCCCAGATACTGAGACAGCAGTGCTGTAGTTCAGCACCCAGATACTGAGACTGCAGGGATGTAAGTCAGCATCCAGATTCATAGACAGCAGGGATGTAGGTTGGCACCCAGATACTGAGATATCAGGAATGTAGGTGAGTACCCAGAAACTGAGACAGCATTGATGAAGGTCTGCACCCAGATAGCGAGACATCAAGGGATGTGGGTCGGCACCCAGATACTGAGACAGCACTGATGTGGGTCAGCCCCAAATTCTGAGACAGCATACATGTATGTCAGCACCCAGATACTGTTGCAGCAGTGATGTAGGTCGCACCCAGATATTGAGACTGCAGTGATGTAGGTCGGCATCCAGATACTGACACAGCAGGGATGTGGGTCAGCACTCATGTTCTGAGAGAGTAATGATGTAGTTCGGTCCCCAGATACTGAGTCAGCAGTTAGGTAGGTCAGCTCAGATACTGAAACAGCAATGCTGTATGTCAGCACTCAGATACTGAGACACAGGGATGTTTGTCAGCACCCAGACACTGAGACAGCAGTGATGTAGGTTGGCACCCAGATACTAAGACAGCAGGGATGTGGGTCAGCACCCAGATACTGAGACAGCAGGGATGAACATCAGATTCCAGATTTTGAGGCAGCAGGGATATCTGTCTGGACCCATTTACTCAGAAAACAGTGATGTAGGTCAGCATCCAGATACTGAGACAGCAGGGATGAAGGTCAGCACCCAGATACTGAGACAGCAGCGATGAACATCAGATTCCAGATTTTGATGCATCCAAAATATCTGTCAGTACCCATTTACACTGACAACAGTGATGTAGGTCAGCATCCAGATACTGAGACAGATGGGATGAAGGTCAGTACTCAGATACTGAGACAGCTGTGCTGCATGTCGACACCTTGATACTAAGACAGCAGTGATGTAGGTCAGCCCCTATATACCAAGAGTGCAGGGATTTAGGTTTTCACCCACATACTGAGACAGCAGGGATGTATGTGAGTACCCTGATACTGAGACAGCAGGGATGTAGGTCAGCACTCAGGTACTGAGACAGCATTGATGTCGGTCAGCACTCCAATACTGAGACAGCAGGGATGTAGGTGAATACCCCGATACTGAGATAGCAGATGTAAGTCAGCACACAGATACTGAGACAGCAGTGATGTAAAACAGCACCCAGACACTGAGACAGCAGGGATGTAGGTCAGCACCCAGATACTGAGACAGCAGGCATGTAGGTCAGCACCCAGATACTGAGACAGCAGTGACGCATGTCGGCATCCAGATATTGAGTTAGCATTGATGTAGGTCGGCACCCAGGTACTAAGATAGCAGGGATGTGGGTCAGCACCCAGATACTGAGACAGCAGTGATGTAGGTCAGCACCCAGATACTGAGACAGCAGTAATGTAGGACAGCACCTAGAAACTGAGAAAGCAGGGATGTAGGTCAGCACCCAGATGCTGAGTCAGCATACATGTAGGTCAGCACTCAGGTACTGGGACAGCAGTGATGTAAGTCAGCACCCAGATTTTGAGACAGCAGTGATGTAGGTCGGCACCCTGATGCTGAGACAGCAGGGATGTGGGTCAGCACCCAGATACTGAGACAGCAGTGATGTGGGTCGGCACCCAGATACTGAGACAGCAGTGATGTAGGTCAGCTCCCAGATACTGAAAAAGCAGTGATGCATGTCAGCACCCAGATACTGAGACTGTGGGGATGAACATCAGATTCCAGATTTTGAGGCATCAGAAATATCTGTTAGGAGCCATTTTCTCAGACAACAGTGATGTAGGTCAGCACCCAGATTCAGAGACAGCAAGGATGTATGTCGGCCCCCAGACATAGAGACAGCCTGGATGTAGGTGAGTACCCCGATACTGATACAGCAGAGATTTATCTCAGCACCCAGATAATGAGACAGCATTGATGTAGGACAGCACCCAGATACTGAGACAGCAGGGATGAAGGTCAGCACCAAGATACTGAGACAGCAGCGATGAACATCAGATTCCAGATTTTGATGCAGCAGAAATATCTGTCAGGACCCTTTTACTCAGACAACAGTGATGTAGGTCAGCATCCAGATATGGAGATAGCAGGGATGAAGGTCAGTTCTCAGATACTGAGACAGCTGTGCTGTAGATAAACACCCTGATACTAAGACAGAAGTGATGTAGGTCAGCACCTATATACCAAGGAGTGCAGGGATTTAGGTTTGCACCCACATACTGAGACAGCAGGGATGTATGTGAGTACCCTGATACTGAGACAGCAGGGATGTAGGTCAGCACTCAGGTACTGAGACAGCATTGATGTCGGTCAGCACTCCAATACTGAGACAGCAGGGAAGTAGGTGAATACCCCGATACTGAGACAGCAGATGTAAGTCAGCACACAGATACTGAGACAGCAGTGATGTAAAACAGCACCCAGACACTGAGACAGCAGGGATGCAGGTCAGCACCCAGATACTGAGACAGCAGGCATGTAGGTCAGCCCCCCAGATACTGAGACAGCAGTGACACATGTCGGCACCCAGATATTGAGACAACATTGATGTAGGTCGCCACCCAGGTATTAAGATAGCAGGGATGTGGGTCAGCACACAGTTACTGAGACAACAGAGATGTAGGTCAGCACCCAGATACTGAGACAGCAGTAATGTAGGACAGCACCTAGATTCTGAGAAAGCAGGGATGTAGGTCAGCACCCAGATACTGAGTCAGCAGACATGTAGGTCAGCACTCAGATACTGGGACAGCAGTGATGTAGGTCAGCACCCAGATGCTGAGACAGCAGGGATGTGGGTCAGCACCCAGAAACTGAGACAGCAGTGAGGTAGGTTTGCACCCAGATACTGAGACAGCAGTGATGCAGGTAAGCTCCCACATACTGAAACAGAAGTGATGCATGTCAGCACCCAGATACTGAGACTGTAGGTATGAACATGAGATTCCAGATTTTGAGGCATCAGAAATATCTGTTAGGAGCCATTTTCTCAGACAACAGTGATGTAGGTCAGCACCCAGATTCAGAGACAGCAAGGATGTAGGACGGCCCCCAGACATAGAGACAGCCTGGATGTAGGTGAGTACCCCGATACTGATACAGCAGAGATGTATCTCATCACCCCGATACTGAGACAGCATTGATGTAGGGCAGCACCAAGATACTGAGACAGCAGGGATGTAGGTCAGCACCTAGATACTGAGACAATAGGCATGTTGGTCAGCACCCAGATACTGTTACAGCAGTGATGTAGGTCAGCACCCAGATTCAGAGACAGCAGGTATGTGAGTCAGCACCCATATACTGAGACAACTGTGATGTGGTCGGCACCCAGATACTGAGACAGTAGTGATGAGGTCCGCTTCCAGATACTGAAACAGCAGTGATGTTTGTCAGCACCCAGATACTAAGACAGCAGGCATGTAGGTGAGCACTCAGATACTGAGACAGCAGGGATGTAGGTCAGCACCCAGATGCGGAGACAGCAGTGATGAAGGTAAGCACCCAGATACTGAGACAGCAGGGATGTGGGTCAACACCCAGATACTGAGACAGCATTGATGTAGGACAGCACCCAGATACTGAGACAGCAGGGATGTAGGTCAGCACCTAGATACTGAGACAGCAGGCATGTTGGTCAGCACCCAGATACTATTACAGCAGTGAAGTAGTTGACACCCAGATATTTAGACAGCAGTGATGTAGGCTGGCACCCAGATTCTGAGACAGCAGGTATGTGGTTCAGCACCCATATACTGAGACAACTGTGATGTGAGTCAGCACCCAGATACTGAGACAGCAGTGATGTAGGTCCGCTTCCAGATACTGAAACAGCAGTGATGTTTGTCAGCACCCAGATACTGAGACAGCAGGCATGTAGGTCAGCACCCAGATACTGAGACAGCAGTGATGAAGGTCAGCACCCAGATGCTGAGACAGCAGGGATGTGGGTCAACACCCAGATACTGAGACAGCAGTTATAGATGTCAGCTCCCAGGCACTCAGACAGCAGTGATTTAGGTCAGCTCCCAGATTCTGAAACAGCAGTGATGTTAGTCAGCCCACAGATACTCAGACAGCTGGCTTGTTAGTCAGCACCCAGATACTGAGACAGCAGAGATGAACATCAGATTCCAGATTTTGAGACAGCAGAAAAATCAGTTAGGACCCATTTACTCAGACAACAGCAATGAATGTCAGCATCCAGATACTGAGACAGCAGTGATGTAGTAGGGCACCCAGATAAAGAGACAGCAGGGATGTAGGTGAGTACCCAGATAATGAGACAGCAGGGATGTAGGTCAGCATACAGATACTGAGACAGCAGGGATGTAGGACAGTACCCAGACACTGAGATAGCAGGGGTGTAGGTCAGCACCCAGATACTGAGACAGAAGGGATGTAAGTGAGTACCCAGATACTGAGACTGCAGTGATGTAGGTCAGCACCCAGATACCGAGACAGCAGGGATGTAGGTCGGCACCCAAATACTGAGACAGCAGTGATGTAGGACAGTACCCAGACATAGAGATAGCAGGGATGTAAGTCAACACCCAGATACTGAAACAGCAGGCATGTAGGTCAGCACATAGATTCTGAGAGAGCAGTGATGTAGGTCGACACCCCGATACTGAGACAGCACTGATGTAGGTCGGCACGCAGACATAGAGACAGCAGGGATGTGGGTCAGCACCAGATACTGAGTCAGCAGTGATGAAGGGCAGCACCAAGATACTGAGACAGCAGTGATGTTGGTCAGCACCCAGAAACTGAGACAGCACAGAAGATTGTCAGCACCTAGACACTGAGACAGTGGGCCAGTAAGTCAGCACCCTGATACTGAGACAGCAGGGATTTAGGTCCGTATCCAGATTCTCAGACAGCAGTGATGTAGGACAGAAACCAGATACTGAAACAGCAGTGATGTAGGTCAGCACCCAGATACTGAGACAGCAGTGATGTAGGTCAGCAACTGGATACTGAGACAACATAGATGCAGGTCACTACCCAGATACTGAGACAGTACTGATGAAGGTAAGCAGCCATATACTGAGACAGCAGGGATGTAGGTCAGCACCCAGATACTGAAACAGCAGAGATGAAGGTCAGCAACCAGATACCGAGACTGAAGTGATGTAGGTCGGCAGCCAGATACTGAGAAAGCAAGGATGTAGAACATCACCCAGAAACTGAGACAGCAGGGATGTAGGACATCACCCAGATACTGAGACAGCAGGGATGTAGGTCAGCACCCAGATACTGAGACAGCAGGGATGTAGGTCAGCACCCAGATAATGAGACAGCAGTGATGTAGGTCAGCAGCCAGATACTGAGACAGCAAGATGTAGGACATCACCCAGATACTGAGATAGCAGGGATGTAGGACATCACCCAGATACTGAGACAGCAGGGATTAGGTCAGCAACCAGATACTGAGACAGCAGGCATGTAGGTCAGCACCCAGATACAGCTAGAGCTGTTATATAGGTCAGCACCCAGATATTGAGACAGCAGGAATGTAGGTCGGCACCCAGACACTGAGACAGCAGGGAAGTGGGTCTGCACCCATATTCTGGGACAATAGTTATGTAGGTCGGCCCGCTGAAACTGAGACAGCAGTGATGTAGGTCAGCTCCCAGATACAGAAACAGCAGTGATGTATGTCAGCACCCAGGTACTGAGATAGCAAGCATGTAGGTCAGCACCCAGATTCTGAGACAGCAGTGATGTAGGTGGGCACAGTGATACTGAGACAACAGGGATGTGGGTCAGCACCCAGACACAAGACAGCAGTTATATAGGTCAGCCCCAGGCACTGAGACAGCAGTGATGTAAGTCTGCACCCAGATTCTGAGACAGCAGGGATGAACATTAGATTCCAGATTTTGAGGAGCAGAAATAACAGTCAGGTCCCACTTACTCAGAAAACAGTGATGTAGGTCAGCATCCAGATACTGAGACTGCAGGGATGAACGTCAGCATCCAGATACTGAGACAGCAGGGATGAATAACAGATTCCAGATTTTGAGGCAGCAGAAATATCTGTCAGGACCCATTTACTCAGACAACAGTTATGCAGGTCAGCATCCAGATACTGAGACAACAGGGATGAAGGTCAGTGCCAGATCAGGAGACATCTGTGCAGTTGGTCAACACGCTGATACTAAGACAGCAGTGATGTAGGTCAGCCCCCAGATACCAAGAGTGCAGGGTTGTAGGTTTGCACCCAGATACTGAGACAGCAGGGATGTAGATGAGTTCCCTGATACTGAGATAGAAGGGATGTAGGTCAGCACTCAGGTACTGAGACAGCATTGATGTCGGTCAGCACTCCGATACTGAGACAGCAGGGATGTATGTGAGTATCGAGATACAGAGACAGCAGAGATGTATGTCAGAACACAGATACTCATACAGCAGTGATGTAGGACAGCACCAAGACACTGAGACTGCAGTGATGTAGGTCGGCACCCAGATACTCAGACAGCACTGATGTTGGTCGGCACCCAGATACTGAGACAGCAGGGATGTGGGTCAGCACCCATATACTGAGACAGCAGTCATGTAGGACAGCACCCAGATACTGAGACAGCAGTGATGTAGGACAGCACCCAGATACTGAGACAGGAGAGATGTAGGTCAGCATCCAGATACTGAGACAGCAGGCACGTAGGTCAGTACCCTGATACTGGGACAGCAGTGATGTAGGTCGGCACCCAGATTCTGAGACAGCAGGAATGTTGGTCAGCACCCAGTTACTGAGACTGCAGTGCTGTAGTTCAGCACCCAGATACTGAGACTGCAGGGATGTAAGTCAGCATCCAGATTCATTGACAGCAGGGATGTAGGTTGGCACCCAGATACTGAGATATCAGGAATGTAGGTGAGTACCCAGAAGCTGAGACAGCATTGATGAAGGTCTGCACCCAGATAGCGAGACAGCAGGGATTTAGGTAGGCACCCAGATACTGAGACAGCACTGATGTAGGTCAGCCCCCAAATACTGAGATAGCATTGATGTAGGTCACTACCCAGGTACTGAGATAGTACTGATGAAGGTCAGCACCCAGATACTGAGGGAGCAGGGATGTACGACAGCATCTAGATACAGAGACAGCAGGGATGTAGGTTAGCACCCAAATACTGAGACAGCATGCATGTATGTCAGCACCCAGATACTGTTGCAGCAGTGATGTAGGTTGGCACGAGGATATTGAGACTGCAGAGATGTAGGTCGGCATCCAGATACTGACACAGCAGAGATGTGGGTCAGCACTCATATTCTGAGAGAGTAGTGATGTAGTTCGGCCCCCAAGATACTGAGAAAGCAGTTCTGTAGGTCAGCTCCCAGATACTGAATCAGGAATGATGTATGTCAGCACTCAGATACTGAGACAGCAGGGATGTATGTCGGCACCCAGACACTGAGACAGCAATGATGTAGGTCAGCACCCAGATACTAAGACAGCAGGGATGTGGGTCAGCACCCAGATACTGAGACAGCAAGGATGAACATCAGATTCCAGATTTTGAGGCAGCAGGGATATCTGTAAGGACCCATTTACTCAGACTAAAGTGATGTAGGTCAGCATCCAGATACTGAGACAGCAGGGATGAAGGTCAGCACCCAGATACTGAGACAGCTGTGCTGCAGGTCAACACGCTGATACTAAGACAGCAGTGACGCATGTCGGCACCCTGATATTGAGACAGCATTGAAGTAGGTCGGCACCCAGATACTGAGATAACAGGGATGTGGGTTAGCATCCAGATACTGAGACAGCAGTGTATGGGTCAGCACCCAGATACTGAGACAGCAGGGATGTGGGTCGGCCCCAGACATAGAAGACAGCCTGGATGTGAGTGAGTACCCAGATACTGAGTCAGCAGGGATGTGGGTGGCACTCAGATAATGAGACAGCATTGATGTAGTTCAGCACTCCGATACTTAGACTGCAGCGATGTATGTGAGTACACCGATATTGCGACAGCGAGATGTATCTCAGCACCCAGATACTGAGACAGCATTGATGTAGGACAGCACTCAGATACTGAGACAGCAAGCATGTTGGTCAGCACCCAGATGCTGTTACAGCAGTGATGTAGATCGGCACTGAGATATTGAGACAGCAGTGATGAAGGTCAGCATCTAGATACAGAGACAGCAGGGATGTAGGTCAGCACCGAAATACTGAGACAGCATGCATGTATGTCAGCACCCAGATACTGTGGCAGCAGTGATGTAGGTCGGCACCAAGATATTGAGACAGCAGTGATGTAGGTCGGCACTCAGATACTGACACTGCAGGGATGTAGGTCAGCACCCATATTCTGAGAGAGTAGTAATGAGTTGGCCCCAGATACTGAGACATCTGTTATGTGAGTCTGCTCCCAGATACTGAAACAGCAATGATGTATGTCAGCACCCAGATACGGAGACAGCAGGGATGTGGTCGGCACCCAGACACTGAGACAGCAGTGATGTGGGTGGCACCCAGATACTGAGACAGCAGTGATATAGGTCAGCACCCAGGCACTGAGACATCAGTGATGTGGTCAACACCAGATACTGAGACCACAGGGATGAACATCAGAATTCAGATTTGGATGCAGCAGGGATATCTGTCAGTACCCATTTACTCCAGAAAACAGAGATGTGGGTCAGCATCCAGATACTGAGACAGCATGGATGAAGTCAGTTCTCAGATACTGAGACAGCGTGAGGCCAACACCCTGATACTAAGACAGCAGTGATGTGGGTCAGCACCTAGATACCAAGAGCGCAGGGATTGAGGTTTGCACCCACATACTGAGACAGCAGGGTGTGTGTGAGTACCCTGATACTGAGACATCAGGAATGTGAGTCAGCACTCAGGTACTGTGACAGCATTGATGTCGGGTCAGCACTCCAATACTGAGACAGCAGGGATGTAGGTGAATGCCCGATGCTGAGACAGTAGATGTGAGTTAGCACACAGATACTGAGACAGCAGTGATGATCCAGCACCCAGATACAGGACAGCAGTAATGTAGGACAGCACCTAGATACTGAGACAGCAGGGATGTGGGTAAGCACCCAGATACTGAGACACAGCAGACATGTAGGGGTCAGCACTCAGATACTGGGACAGCAGTGATGTGAGTGGCACCCAAATACTGAGACAGCAGGGATGTGGGTCAGCACCCAGATACTGAGACAGCAGTGATGTTGGTCGGCACCCAGATACTGAGACAGCAGGCATGTAGGTCAGCACCCAGCTACTGAGACAGCAGTGACGCATGTCGGCACCCCCAGATATTGAGACAGCATTGATGTAGGTTGGCACCCAGGTACTAAGATTGCAGTGATGTGGGTCAGCACCCAGATACTGAGACTACAGTGATGTAGGTCAGCACCCAGATACTGAGACAGCAGTAATGTAAGACAGCACCTAGATACTGAGAAAGCAGGGATGTAGGTCTGCACCCAGATACTGAGTCAGCAGACATGTAGGTCAGCACTCAGATACTGGGACATCAGTGATGTAGGTCAGCACCCAGATTTTGAGACAGCAGGGATGTGGGTCAGCACCGAGATACTGAGACAGCAGTGATGTAGGTCAGCACACAGATACTGAGACAGCAGTGATGTAGGTCAGCTCCCAGACACTGAAACAGCAGTGATGCATGTCAGCACCCAGATACTGAGACAGCAGAGATGAACATCAGATTCCAGATTTTGGGACAGCAGAAATATCAGTCAGGACCCATTTACTCAGACAACAGTAATGTACAGTAGGTCAGCATCCAGATACTGAGACAGCAGTGATGTAGTTCGTCACCCAGATAAAGAGACAGCAGGGATGTAGGTGAGTACCCAGATACTGAGACAGCAGGGGATGTAGGTCAGCATACAGATACTGAGACAGCAGTGATGCAGGACAGTACCCAGACATTGAGATAGCAGGGGTGTAGGTCAGCACCCAGATTCTGAGACAGAAGGGATGTAAGTGAGTACCCAGAAACTGAAACGGCAGTGATGTGGGTCAGCACCCAGAAACAGGGACAGCAGGGATGTAGGTCAGCACCCAGATACTGAGACAGCACAGATGTATGTCAGCACACAGATACTGAGACAGCAGTGATGTAGGACAGTACCCAGACATTTAGACAGCAGGGATGTAAGTCAGCTCCCAGATACTGAGACAGCAGGCATGTAGGTCAGCACATAGATTCTGAGACAGCAGTGATATAGGTCGGCACCCGGATACTGAGACAGCACTGATGAAGGTCGGCATCCAGACATAGAGACAGCAGGGATGTGTGTCAGCACCCAGATACTGAGTCAGCAGTGATGTAGGACAGCACCAAGATACTGAGACAGCAGTGATGTTAGTCAGCACCCAGAAACTGAGACAGCACGGAAGATTTTCAGAACCTAGACACTGAGACAGCGGGCCAGTAAGTCCGCACCCTGATACTGAGACCGCAGGGATTTAGGTCCGTACCCAGATACTCAGACAGCAGTGACCTAGGACAGCACCCAGATACTGAGACAGCAGTGATGTAGGTCAGCACCCAGATACTGAGACAGGAATATGGTAGGTCGGCACCCATATTTTTGAGACAGCAGGGATGTGTGTCAGCACCCATATACTGAGACAGCAGTGATGTGGGATGGCACCCAGATACTGGGACTGCAGTGATGTAGGTCAGCACCTAGATACAGAGACAGCAGTGATGTAGGTCCTTCCAGATTCTGAAACTGCAGTGATGTTTGTCAGCACTCAGATACTGAGACAGCAGGCATGTGGAGGCACTCAGATACTGAGAGCAGAGGCGTGGGTCTGCACCTAGATTCTTAGACAGCAGTGATGTAGTTTGGCACCCATATTCTGAGACAGCAGTGATGTTTGTCAGCACTCAGATACTGCGACAGCAGGCATGTAGGTGAGCACTCAGATACCGAGACAGCAGGGATGTAGGTCAGCCCCCATATACTGAGACAGCAGTGATGTAGGCCTGCACCCAGATTCTGAGAGAGCAGTGATGTAGGTCAGCACACAGATACTGACACAGCAGCTATGTAGGTCATCACCCAGATTCTGAGAGAGCAGTGATGTAGGTCAGCACACAGATACTGACACAGCAGCTATGTAGGTCATCACCCAGATACTAAGAAACCAGTGATGTAGGTCTGCACCCAGATACTGAGACAGCAGTGATGTAGATCCGCTTCAAGTTACTGAGACAGCAGGGATGTAATTCAGCACCCAAATACTGAGACAGCAGTGATGTAGGTCCACTTCCAGATTCTGAAACAGCAGTGATGTTTGACAGCACTCAGATACTGAGAAACAGAAGCATGTTGGTGAGCACCCAGCTACTGAGACAGCAGGGATGTAGGTCAGCACCCATATACTGAGACAGCAGTGATGTGGGTCGGCACCCAGATACTGAGACAGCAGTGATGTGGGTCAGCAACCAGATACTGAGACAGAAGGGTTGTGGGTCAGCTCACAGATACTGAGACAGCAGTGATGTGTGTCAGCACCTGGATTCTGGGACAGCTGTAATGTAGGTCATCACCTCATAATGAGGACAGCAGTGATGTATATTAGCATCCTAGTACTGACACAGCAGGGTTGGGGTCGGCACCTTGATAATGAGACAGAAGAGATGTAGGTCAGTACCCACATACTGAGTCAGCATTGATCTAAGTCAGCACCCAAATACTGAGACAGTGCTTATGAAGGTCAGAATCCTGATATTGAGACAGCAGTGACGTACGTCAGCACCAGATACCGAGACAACAGGGATGTAGGTTGGCACCCAGATACTGAGACAGCAGGGATGTTGGTGAGTACCCAGATACTGAGACAGCAGTAATGTAGGTCAGCACCCAGGTACCGAGACAGCTGGGATGTAGGTCGGCACCCAGATACTGAGACAACAGGGATGTACGTGAGAACCCAGATACTGAGACAGCAGTGATGTTTGTCAGCACCCAGATAATGAGATAGCAGGGATAAACAGCAGATTCCAGATTTTGAGGGAGCAGAAATACCAGTCAGTACCCATTTACTCAGACAACAGTGATGTAGGACAGCATCAAGATACTGAGACAGCTGGGATGAAAGTCAGAACAAAGATACTGAGACAGCAGTGATGTAGGTCAGCAGCCAGATACTGACACAGCAGGGTTGAGGTCAGCACCTGGATAATGAGACAATAGGGATGTAGGTCAGCACCCACATACTGAGACAGCATTGATCTAAGTCAGCACCCAAGTACTCAGACAGTGCTTATGAAGGTCAGCACCCAGATACTAAGACAGCAGTGATGTAGGGCAGTACCCAGATAATGAGACATCAGGGATGTAGGTCAGCAACTAGATACTGAGACAGCAGGCATGTAGGTCAGCACCCTGATACTGAGACAGCAGTGATGTAGGTTGGCATCCAGATACTGAGTCAGCACTGATGTTGGTTGACACCCAGATATGGAGACAGAAGGGATGTGGGTCAGCACCCAGATATGGAAACAGAAGGGAGGTGGGTCAGCACCCAGATACTGAGGCAGCAGTGATGTAGGTGAGCTCCCAGATACTGAGACAAGAGTGATGTATGTCAGCACCCAGATATTGAGAGATCAGGGAGGGAGGTCAGCACCACAATACTGAGACAACTGGAATGTTGGTCATTATCTAGATACTGAGAAAGCTGATGATGTAAGTCAGCACCCAGATTCTGAGATATTAGGGCTGTTGTTCAACACCCAGATACTGAGTCAGCAGTGATGTATGTCAGCACCCAGATACTGAGACAGCAGTGATGTTGGTCAGCACCCAGATTATGAGATAGCAGGGATGTGGATCAACACCTAGACACTGAGACAGCAGGGCAGTAGTTCAGGACGCTGACATTGAGACAGCAGTGAATTACATCAGGACCCAGATAGTGAGACAGCAGTGATTTAGGTCAGCAGCCAGATACTGGGACAGAAGTGATGTGGGACGGCACCCAGATCCTGAGACAGCAGGGATGAAGGTCAGCACCCAGATACTGAGACAGCAGGCATGTTAGGTCAGCAAGCACATACTGAGACAACAGTGATGTAGGTTGGCACCCAGATACTGAGACAACAGTGATGTGGGTCAACAACTAGATACTGAGACAGCAGGCATGTAGGTCAGCACCCAGATTCTGAGACAGTAGTGATGTAGGTCAGCACCCAGATATTGAGACAGCAGGGATCTAGGTCAACACCCAGATACTGATACAGCGGTGATTGAGGTCAGCACCCAGATACTGAGACAGCAATGATGAAGGACAGCACCCAGATACTGAGACAGCAGGTTGATGGTCAGCATACAGCTACTGAGGCAGCAGAGATGTGGGTCAGCACCTAGATACTGAGACAGCAGGGATGTAGATCAGCACACAGATACTGAGACAGCAGGGATGTAGGTCAACAACTAGATACTGAGACAGCAGGCATGTAGGTCAGCACCCATATTCTGAGACAGTAGGGATGTAGGTCAGCACCCAGATATTGAGACAGCAGGGATGTAGGTCAACACCCAGATACTGATACAGCGGTGATTTAGGTCAGCACCCAGATACTGAGACAGCAATGATGAAGGACAGCACCCAGATACTGAGACAGCAGGTTGATGGTCAGCACACAGCTACTGAGGCAGCAGAGATGTGGGTCAGCACCTAGATACTGAGACAGCAGGGATGTAGATCAGCACACAGATACTGAGACAGCAGGGATGTAAGTCAACAACTAGATACTGAGACAGCAGGCATGTAGGTCAGCACCCAGATTCTGAGAGAGTAGTGATGTAGGTCAGCACCCAGATATTGAGACAGCAGGGATGTAGGTCAACACCCAGATACTGATACAGCAGTGATTTAGGTCAGCACCCAGATACTGAGACAGCAATGATGTAGGACAGCACCCAGATACTGAGACAGCAGGTTGATGGTCAGCACACAGCTACTGAGGCAGCAGAGATGTGGGTCAGCACCTAGATACTGAGACAGCAGGGATGTAGATCAGCTCACAGATACTGAGACAGCAGGGATGTAGGTCTGCACCCAGATACTGAGACAGCAGTGATGTAGGTGAGCACACAGAAACTGTGACTGCAGTTATGTAGGGCAGCTCCCAGATACTGAGACAGCAGTGATGTATGTCAGCACAAAGATACTGAAAGAGCAGGGATGAAAATCAGATTCTGGATTTTAAGGCAGTAGGGATATCTGTCAGGACCCATTTACTCAGACAACAGTGATGTAGGTCAGTATCAGATACTGAGACAGCAGGGATGGAGTCATCACTCAGATAATGAGACAGCTGTGCTGAAGGTCAGCACCTGATATTGAGACAGCAGTGATGTGCGTCAGCACAACAGCGAGACAACAGGGATGTAGGTCGGCACCCAGGTACTGAGACAGCAGGGATGTTGGTGAGTACCCAGATACTGAGACAGAAGTGATGTAGGTCAGCACCCAGATACTGAGACAGCAGGGATGTAGGTTGGCACCCAGATACTGAGACAACAGGGATGAACGTGAGAACCTAGATACTGAGACTGCAGTGATGTTTGTCAGCACCCAGATTCTGAGACAGCAGAGATAAACAGCAGATTCCAGATTTTGAGACAGCAGAAATATCTGTCAGGACCCATTTACTCAGACAACAGTGATGTTGGTTAGCATCCAGATACTGAGACTGCAGGGATGAAGGTCAGCACCCAAATACTGAGACAGCATTGACGTAGGTCAGCACCAGATACTAAGAAAGCACTATTGTAGGTCAGCACCCACATACTGAGACAGCAGTGATGTATGGTAGCACCCAGGGTCTGAGACAGCAGGATTGAACATTAGATTCCAGATTTTGGGGGAGCAGAAATACCAGTCAGGACCCATTTACTCAGACAACAGTGAAGTAGGACAGCATCAAGATACTGATACAGCAGGAATGAAAGTCAGAACTCAGATACTGAGACAGCAGTGATGTAGGTCAGCAGCCAGATACTGACACAGCAGGGTTGAGGTTGGCACCTGGATAATGAGACAGAAGGGATGTAGATCAGCACCCAGATACTGAGACAGCATTGATCTAAGTCAGCACCCAGGTACTGAGACAGTGCCTATGAAGCTCAGCACCCAGATACTGAGACAGCAGTGATGTAGGACAGTATCCAGATAATGAGACATCAGGGATCTAGGTCAGCAACCAGATACAGAGACAGCAGGCATGTGAGTCCAGCACCTGATACTGAGACAGCAGTGATGTGGGTTGGCATCCAGATACTGAGACAGCACTGATGTAGGTTGGCACCCAGATATGGAGACAGAAGGGATGTATGTCAGCTCACTCATTCTGAGACAGCAGTGATATATGTCAGCACCCAGATACTGGGACAGCAGTAATGTAGGACAGCACCCCCATTCTGAGACAGCAGTGATGTATGTTAGCACCCAGGTACTGTGACAGCAGGGTAGAACATTAGATTCCAGACTTTGGGGCAGCAGAAATACCTGCCAGCACCCATTTACTAAGACAACAGTGGTGTAGGTCAGCACCCAGGTACTGAGACAGCTGTGTAGTAGTCAGCACCCAGATACTGAGACAGCAGGGATGTAGGTCAGCACCCAGATACTGAGACAGAAGAGATGTAGTTTAGTACCCTGATACTAAGACAGCAGGGATGTAGGTCAGCACTCAGTTACTGAGACAGCATTGATGTCAGTCATCACTCCGATACTGAGGCAGCTGGGATGTGGGAGAGTACCCTGATACTGAGACAGCAGATATGTTTGTCAGTACACTGATACTGAGACAGTAGTGATGAAGGACAGCACCCAGACACTGAGACAGCAGGGTTGTAGGTCAACACCCAGATACTGAGACAGCAGACATGGAGGTCAGCACCCAGTTACTGAGACAGCAGGGATGTATGTCAGCACCCTGATACTGAGACAGCAGTGATGTTGGTCAGCACCCAGAGTATGAGATAGCAGGGATGTGGATCAACACCTAGACACTGAGACAGCAGGGCAGTAGTTCAGGACGCTGACACTGAGACAGCAGTGAATTACGTCAGGACCCAGATAGTGAGACAGCAGTGACTTAGGTCAGCACCCAGATACTGAGACAGCATTAATCTAAGTCAGCACCCAAGTACTGAGACAGTGCCTATGAAGCTCAGCACCCAGATACTGAGACAGCAGTGATGTAGGACAGTATCCAGATAATGAGACATCAGGGATGTGGGTCAGCAACCAGATACAGAGACAGAAGGCATGTGGTCAGCACCCTTATACTGAGACAGCAGTGATGTAGGTTGGCATGCAGATACTGAGACAGCACTGATGTAGGTTGGCACCCAGAAATGGAGACAGAAGGGATGTATGTCAGCTCCCTCATTCTGAGACAGCAGTGATATATGTCAGCACCCAGATACTGGGACAGCAGTAATGTAGGTCAGCACCCCATACTGAGACAGCAGTGATGTATGTTAGCACCCAGGTACTGAGACAACAGGGTTGAACATTAGATTCCAGACTTTGGGGTGGCAGAAATACCTGCCAGGACCCATTTACTCAGACAACAGAGGTGTAGGTCAGCACCCAGGTACTGAGACAGCTGTGCAGTAGTCAGC
This sequence comes from Neoceratodus forsteri, assembly GCA_016271365.2. Taxonomy (NCBI): domain Eukaryota; kingdom Metazoa; phylum Chordata; order Ceratodontiformes; family Ceratodontidae; genus Neoceratodus; species Neoceratodus forsteri. Next base: position 10,335,392 of record CM028129.1, read on the forward strand.
ACCCAGATACTGAGACAGCAGGGATGTAGGTCATCACCCAGATACTGAGACAGAAGAGATGTAGTTTAGTACCCTGATACTAAGACAGCAGGTATGTAGGTCAGCACTCAGATACTGAGACAGCATTGATGTCAGTCATCACTCTGATACTGAGGCAGTTGGGATGTAGGAGAGTACCCTGATACTGAGAAAGCAGAGATGTTTGTCAGTATACAGATACTGAGAGAGCAGTGATGTAGGACAGAACCCAGACACTGAGACAGCAGGGTTGTATGTCAGCACCCAGACACTGGACATCAGGCATGTAGGTCAGCACCCAGATACTGAGACAGCAGGCATGTAAGTCAGCACCCAGTTACTGAGACAGCAGGGATGATGGTCAGCACCCAGATGCTGAGACAGCAGTGATGCACGTCTGCACCCAGATACTGAGACAGCAGTGATGTAGTTCAGCACCCAGATACTGGGACTGCAGTGATGTAAGTCAGCACCCAGATACTGAGACAGCAGGGAAGTAGGTCAGCTCACAGATACTGAGACAGCAGTGATGTATGTCAACACCCAGATTCTGGGACAGCTGTAATGTAGGTCAGCACCCTCATAATGAGACAGCAGTGATGTATGTTAGCACCCAGGTACTGATACAGCAGGGTTGAGGTCGGCACCTGGATAATGAGACAGAAGAGATGTAGTTCAGTACCCACATACTGAGTCAGCATTGATCTAAGTCAGCACCCAAGTATTGAGACAGTGCTTATGAAGGTCAGAATCCTGATATAGAGACAGCAGTGACGTACGTCAGCACCAGATACCGAGACAACAGGAATGCAGGTCGGCACCCAGATACTGAGACAGCAGGGATGTTGGTGAGTACCCAGATACTGAGACAGCAGTGATGTAGGTCAGCAACCAGATACCGAGACAGGTGGGATGAAGGTTGGCACCCAGATACTGAGACAACAGGGATGTACGTGAGAACCCAGATACTGAGACAGCAGTGATGTTTGTCAGCACCCAGATAATGAGATAGCAGGGATAAACAGCAGATTCCAGATTTTGAGGGCAGAAATACCAGTCAGTACCCATTACTCAGACAACAGTGATGTAGGACAGCATCAAGATACTGAGACAGCAGGGATGAAAGTCAGAACAAAGATAATGAGACAGCAGCAGTGATGTGGGTCAGCAGCCAGATACTGACACAGCAGGGTTGAGGTCAGCACCTGGATAATGAGACAATAGGGATGTGGGTCAGCACCCACATACTGAGACAGCATTGATCTAAGTCAGCACCCAAGTACTGAGACAGTGCTTATGAAGGTCAGCACCCAGATACTAAGACAGCAGTGATGTAGGGCAGTACCCAGATAATGAGACATCAGGGATGTAGGTCAGCAACTAGATACTGAGACAGCAGGCATGTAGGTCAGCACCCTGATACTGAGACAGCAGTGATGTAGGTTGGCATCCAGATACTGAGTCAGCACTGATGTTGGTTGACACCCAGATATGGAGACAGAAGGGATGTGGGACAGCACCCAGATATGGAAACAGAAGGGATGGGGGTCAGCACCCAGATACTGATGCAGCAGTGCTGTAGGTGAGCTCCCAGATACTGAGACAACAGTGATGCATGTCAGCACCCATATATTGAGAGAGCAGGAAGGGAGGTCAGCACCACAATACTGAGACAACTGGAATGTTGGTCATTATCTAGATACTGAGAAAGCTGATGATGTAAGTCAGCACCCAGATTCTGAGATATTAGGGCTGTTGGTCAGCACCCAGATACTGAGTCAGCAGTGATGTATGTCAGCACCCAGATACTGAGACAGCAGTGATGTTGGTCAGCACCAGAGTATGAGATAGCAGGGATGTGGATCAACACCTAGACACTGAGACAGCAGGGCAGTAGTTCAGGACGCTGACAGTGAGACAGCAGTGAATTACGTCAGGACCCAGATAGTGAGACAGCAGTGACTAGGGTCAGCAGCCAGATACTGGGACAGAAGTGATGTGGGACGGCACCCAGATCCTGAGACAGCAGGGATGAAGGTCAGCACCCAGACACTGAGACAGCAGTGTTGTAGGTCAACACCCAGATACTGAGACAACAGGCATGTAGGTCAGCACCCAGATACTGAGACTGGAGCATGTAGGTCAGCACCCAGACACTGAAACATCAGGCATGTAGGTCAGCACCCAGATACTGAGACAGCAGACATGTAGGTCAGCACCTAGTTACTGAGACAGCAGGGATGATGGTCAGCACCCAGATGCTGAGACACCAGGCATGTATGTCAGCACCCAGATACTGAGACAGCAGTGATGCAGGTCTGCACCCAGATACTGAGACAGCAGGTATGTAGGTCAAACCCAGATACTGAGACAGCAAGCATGTAGGTCAGCCCCCAGATTCTGAGACAGTAGTGATGGTGGTCAATACCCAGATATTGAGACAGCAGGGATGTAGGTCAGCACCCAGATACTGAGACAGCGGTGACTTAGGTCAGCACCCAGATACTGAGACAGCAGGATGTATCACCCCAGATACTGAGACAGCAGGATTTGGGTCCATACCACATACTCAGACAGCAGTGACGTAGGACAGCACCCAGATACTGAGACAGCTGTGATGTAGGTCAGCACTCAGATACTGAGACACCAATGAAGTAGGTCGGCACCCATATTTTGAGACAACAGGGATGTGTGTCAGCACCCATATACTGAGACAGCAGTGATGTAGGACGGCACCCAGATACTGGGACTGCAGTGATGTAGGTCAGCACCCAGATACAGAGACAGCTGTGATGTAGGTCCGCTTCCAGATTCTGAAACTGCAGTGATATTTGTCAGCACTCAGATACTGAGACAGCAGGCATGAAGGAGAGCACTCAGATACTGAGAGCAGGGACGTAGGTTGGCACCTAGATTCTTAGACAGCAGTGATGTAGTTCGGCACCCATATTCTGAGACAGCAGTGAAGTTTGTCAGCACTCAGATAATGCAACAGCAGGCATGTAGGTGAGCACTCAGATACTGAGACAACAGGGATGTAGGTCAGCCCCCATATACTGAGACAGCAGTGATGTAGGCCGGCACCTAGATTCTGAGAGCAGTGATGTGAGGTCAGCACCCAGATACTGACACAGCAGCTATGTAAGGTCGTCACCCAGATACTATGAAAGCAGTGATGTAGGTCTGCACCCAGATACTGAGACAGCAGTGATGTAGGTCCTCTTCAAGTTACTGAGACAGCAGGGATGTAATTCAGCACCCAAATACTGAGACAGCAGTGATGTAGGTCTGCTTCCAGATACTGAAACAGCAGTGATGTTTGTCAGCACTCAGATACTGAGACAGCAAGCATGTTGGTGAGCACTCAGATACTGAGACAGCAGGGATGTAGGTCAGCACCCATATACTGAGACAGCAGTGATGAAGGTCAGCAACCAGATACTGAGACAGCAGTGATGTAGTTCAGCACCCAGATACTGGGACAGCAGTGATGTAAGTCAGCACCCAGATACTTAGACAGCAGGGATGTAGGTCAGCTCACAGATACTGAGACAGCAGTGATGTATGTCAACACCCAGATTCTGGGACAGCTGTAATGTAGGTCAGCACCCTCATAATGAGACAGCAGTGATGTATGTTATCACCCAGGTACTGACACAGCTGAGTTGAGATCGGCACCTGGATAATGAGACAGAAGAGATGTAGGTCAGTACCCACATACTGAGTCAGCATTGATCTAAGTCAGCACCCAAGTACTGAGACAGTGCTTATGAAGGTCAGAATCCTGATATTGAGACAGCAGTGATATACGTCAGCACCAGATACCGAGACAACAGGGATGTAGGTCGGCACCCAGATACTGAGACAGCAGGGATGTTGGTGAGTACCCAGATACTGAGACAACAGGGATGTACGTGAGAACCCAGATACTGAGACAGCAGTGATGTTTGTCAGCACCCAGATACTGAGATAGCAGGGATAAACAGCAGATTCCAGATTTTGAGGGAGCAGAAATACCAGTCAGTACCCATTTACTCAGACAACAGTGATGTAGGACAGCATCAAGATACTGAGACAGCATGGATGAAAGTCAGAACAAAGATACTGAGACAGCAGTGATGTAGGTCAGCAGCCAGATACTGACACAGCAGGGTTGAGGTCGGCACCTGGATAATGAGACAATAGGGATGTAGGTCAGCACCCACAAACTAAGACAGCATTGATCTAAGTCAGCACCCAAGTACTGAGACAGTGCTTATGAAGGTCAGCACCCACATACTAAGACAGCAGTGATGTAAGGCAGTACCCAGATAATGAGACATCAGGGATGTAGGTCAGCAACTAGATACTGAGACAGCAGGCATGTAGGTCAGCACCCTGATGCTGAGACAGCAGTGATGTAGGTTGGCATCCAGATACTGAGTCAGCACTGATGTTGGTTGACACCCAGATATGGAGACAGAAGGGATGTGGGTCAGCACCCAGATATGAAAACAGAAGGGATGGGGGTCAGCACCCAGATACTGAGGTAGCAGTGATGTAGGTGAGCTCCCAGATACTGAGACAACAGAGATGCATGTCAGCACCCATATATTGAGAGAGCAGGGAGGGAGGTCAGCACCACAATACTGAGACAACAGGAATGTTTATTCATTATCTAGATACTGAGAAAGCTGATGATGTAAGTCAGCACCCAGATTCTGAGATATTAGGGCTGTTGGTCAGCACCCAGATACTGAGTCAGCAGTGATGTATGTCAGCACCCAGATACTGAGACAGCAGTGATGTTGGTCAGCACCAGAGTATGAGATAGTAGGGATGTGGATCAACACCTAGACACTGAGACAGCAGGGCAGTAGTTCAGGACGCTGACATTGAGACAGCACTGAATTACATCAGGACCCAGATAGTGAGACAGCAGTGATTTAGGTCAGCAGCCAGATACTGGGACAGAAGTGATGTGGGATGGCACCCAGATCCTGAGACAGCAGGGATGAAGGTCAGCACCCAGACACTGAGACAGCAGGCATGTACGTCAGCAAGCACATACTGAGACAACAGTGATGTAGGTCGGCACCCAGATACTGAGACAGCAGTGATGTAGGTCAACACCTAGATACTGAGACAGCAGGCATGTAGGTCAGCACCCAGATTCTGAGACAGTAGTGATGTAGGTCAGCACCCAGATATTGAGACAGCAGTGATGTAGGTCAACACCCAAATACTGAGACAGCAGGTTGATGGTCATCACCCAGCTACTGAGGCAGCAGAGATGTGGGTCAGCAACCAGATACTGAGACAGCAAGGATGTAGATCAGTACACTGATACTGAGACAGCAGTGATGTAGGTGAGCACACAGAAACTGTGACTGCAGTTATGTAAGGCAGCTCCAAGATACTGAGACAGCAGTGATGTATGTCAGCACAAAGATACAGAAAGAGCAGGGATGAACATCAAATTATGGATTTTAAGGCAGTAGGGATATCTGTCAGGACCCATTTACTCAGACAACAGTGATGTAGGTCAGTATCCAGATACTGAGACAGCAGGGATGGAGGTCACCACTCAGATAGTGAGACAGCTGTGCTGAAGGTAAGCACCCTGATATTGAGACAGCAGTGATGTACGTCAGCACCAGACACCGAGACAACAGGGATGTAGGTCGTCACCCAGGTACTGGGACAGCAGGGATGTTGGTGAGTACCCAGATACTGAGACAGAAGTGATGTAGGTCAGCACCCAGATACTGAGAGAGCAGGGATGTAGGTTGGCACCCAGATACTGAGACAACAGGGATGTACGTGAGAACCTAGATACTGAGACTGCAGTGATGTTTGTCAGCACCCAGATTCTGAGACAGCAGGGAAAAACAGCAGATTCCAGATTTTGAGACTGCAGAAATATCTGTCAGGATCCATTTACTCAGAAAACAGTGATGTTGGTTAGCATCCAGATACTGAGACTGCAGGGATGAAGGTCAGCACCAAATACTGAGACAGCATTGGACGAGGTCAGCACCAGACACTGAGACAGCAGCACTATTGTAGGTCAGCACCCTCATACTGAGACAGCAGTGAAGTAAGGTAGCACCCAGGGTCTGAGACAGCAGGATTGAACAGCAGATTCCAGATTTTGGGGGAACAGAAATACCAGTCAGGACCCATTTACTCAGACAACAGTGAAGTAGGACAGCATCAAGATACTGAGACAGCAGGAATGAAAGTCAGAACCCAGATACTGAGACAGCAGTGATGTAGGTCAGCAGCCAGATACTGACACAGCAGGGTTGAGGTTGGCATCTGGATAATGAGACAGAAGGGATGTAGGTCAGCACCCAGATACTGAGACAGCATTAATCTAAGTCAGCACCCAAGTACTGAGACAGTGCCTATGAAGCTCAGCACCCAGATACTGAGACAGCAGTGATGTAGGACAGTATCCCAGATAATGAGACATCAGGGATGTAGGTCAGCAACCAGATACAGAGACAGCAGGCATGTAGGTCAGCACCCTGATACTGAGACAGCAGTGATGTAGGTTGGCATCCAGATACTGAGACAGCACTGATGTAGGTTGGCACCCAGATATGGATACAGAAGGGATGTATGTCAGCTCACACATTCTGAGACAGCAGTGATATATGTCAGCACCCAGATACTGGGACAGCAGTAATGTAGGTCAGCACCCCATACTGAGACAGCAGTGATGTATGTTAGCACCCAGGTACTGAGACAGCAGGGTTGAACATTAGATTCCAGACTTTGGGGTGGCAGAAATACCTGCCATGACCCATTTACTTAGACAACAGATGTGTAGGTCAGCACCCAGGTACTGAGACAGCTGTGCAGTAGTCAGCACCCAGATACTGAGACAGTAAGGATGTAGGTCAGCACCCAGATACTGAGACAGAAGGGATGAAGTTTAGTACCCTGATACTGAGACAGCAGGTATGTAGGTCAGCACTCAGTTACTGAGACAGCATTGATGTCAGTCATCACTCCGATACTGAGGCAGCTGGGATGTAGGAGAGTACCCTGATACTGGGACAGCAGAGATGCTTGTCAGTACACAGATACTAAGACAGTAGTGATGTAGGACAGCACCCAGACACTGAGACAGCAGGATTGTAGGTCAGCACCCAGATACTGAGACAACAGGCATGTAGGTCAGCACCCAGATACTGAGACATCAGGCATGTAGGTCAGCACCCAGACACTGAGACATCAGGCATGTAGGTCAGCACCCAGATACTGAGACAGCAGGCATGTAGGTCAGCACCCAGTTACTGAGACAGCAGGGATGATGGTCAGCACCCAGATGCTGCAACACCAGGCATGTATGTCAGCACCCAGATACTGAGACAGCAGTGATGCACGTCTGCACCCATATACTGAGACAGCAGGTATGTAGGTCAGCACCCAGATTCTGAGACAGTAGTGATGGTGGTCAACACCCAGATATTGAAACAGCAGGGATGTAGGTCAGCACCCAGATACTGAGACAGCAGTGATTTAGGTCAGCACCCAGATACTGAGACAGCAGGGATGTATGTCATCACCCAGATACTGAGACAGCAGGAATTTAGGTCCATACCCAGATACTCAGACATCAGTGATGAAGGACAGCACCCAGACACTGAGACAGCAGTGATGTAGGTCAGCACCCAGATACTGAGACAGCAATGAAGTAGGTCGGCACCCATATTCTGAGACTGCAGGGATGAGTGTCAGCACCCATATACGGAGACAGCAGTGATGTAGGACGGCACCCAGATGCTGAGACAGCAGTAATGTACATCAGCAACCAGATATAGAGACAGCAGTGATGTAGGTCTGCTTCCAGATGCTGAATCTGCAGTGATGTTTGTCAGCACTCAGATACTGAGACAGCAGGCATGTAGGTGAGCACTCAGATACTTAGACAGCAGGGATGTAGGTCGGCACCTAGATTCTGAGACAGCAGTGATGTAGTTCGGCACCCATATTCTGAGACAGCAGTGATGTTTGTCAGCACTCAGATACTGAGACAGCAGGCATGTATGTGAGCACTCAGATACTGAGACAGCAGGGATGTAGGTCAGCACCCATATACTGAGACAGCAGTGCTGTAGGTCAGCACCCAGATACTAAGAAAGCAGTGATGTAGGTCAGCACCCAGATACTGGGACAGCAGTGATGTAGGTCCATTTCCAGATACTGAGACAGCAGGGATGTAGTTCAGCACCCAAATACTGACACAGCAGTGATGTAAGGTCCACTTCCAGATACTGAAACAGCAGTGATGTTTGTCAGCACTCAGATACTGAGACAACAAGCATGTAGGTGAGCACTCGGATACTGAGACAGCAGGAATGTAGGTCAGCACCCAAATGCTGAGACAGCAGTGATGTAGGTCGGCTCCCAGATACTGAGACAGCAGTGATGTAGGTCAGCACCCCAGATACTGAGACAGCAGTGATGAAGGTCTGCTTCCAGATACTGAAACATCAGTGATTTTGTTAGCACTCAGATACTGAGACAGCAGGCATGTAGGTGAGCACTCAGATACTGAGACTGCTTGTATGTAGTTCAGCACCCAGATACTGGGACAGCAGTGATGTAGGTCAACACCCAGATACTGAGACATCAGGGATGTAGGTCAGCTCACAGACAATGAGACAGCAGTGATGTATGTCAGCACCCAGATTCTGGGACAGTAGTAATGTAGGTTAGCACCCTCATACTGAAACAGCAGTGAAGTTATGTTAGCACCCAGGTACTGAGACAGCAGGGTTGAACATTAGATTCCAGACTTTGGGGCAGCAGAAATACCTGTCAGGACCCATTTACTCAGACAACAGAGGTGTATTTCAGCACCCAGATACTGAGACAGCTGTGCTGTAGTCAGCACCCAGATACTGAGACAGCAGGGATGTAGGTCAGCACCCAGATACTGAGACAGAATTAATGTAGTTTATTACCCTGATACTGAGACAGCAGGGATGTAGGTCAGCACTCAGTTACTGAGACAGCATTGATGTCGGTCATCACTCCAATACTGAGACAGCTGGGATGTAGGTGAGTACCCTGATACTGAGACAGCAGAAATGTTTGTCAGCACACAGATACTGAGACAGTAGTGATGTAGGACAGCACCCAGGCACTGAGACAGCAGGGTTTACGGTAAGCACCCAGATACTGAGACAGCAGAGATGTAAGTCAGCACACAGATACTGAGACCGCAGTGATGTAGGACAGCACCCAGGCACTGAGATGCTAGGGATGTAGGTCTGCACCCAGAGACTGAGACAGCAGGCCTGTAGGTCTGCACCCAGATACTGAGACAGATGGCATGTAGGTCAGCTCCCAGATACTGAGACATCAGGCATTTAGGTCAGCACCCAGATACTGACACAGCAGGCATGTAGGTCAGCACCCAGTTACTGAGACAGCTGGGATGATGGTCAGCACCCAGATGCTGAGACACTAGGCATGTATGTCAGCACCCAGATAATGTGACAGCAATGAAGCACATCTGCACCCAAATACTGAGACAGCAGACATGTGGGTCAACAACCAGATACTGAGACAGCAGGCGGTAGGTCAGCCTCCAGATTCTGAGACCAGTAGTGATGTTGGTCCAGCACCAGATAATGTGACAGCAGGGATGTAGGTCCAGCACCCAGATACTGAGACAGCGGTGATTTAGGTCAGCACCCAGATACTGAGACAGCAGGCATGTACGTCAGCACCCAGATACTGAGACATCAGGCATGTAGGTCATCACCCAGACACTGAGACATCAGGCATGTAGGGTCAGCACCAGATACTGAGACAGCAGGCATGTGGGTCAGCACCCAGTTACTGAGACAGCAGGGATGGTGGTCAGCACCCAGATACTGAGACAGCGGTGATTTAGGTCAGCACCCAGATACTGAGACAGCAGGCATGTAGGTCAGCACCAAGATACTGAGGCATCAGGCATGTAGGTCATCACCCAGACACTGAGACATCAGGCATGTATGTCTGCACCCAGATACTGAGACAGCAGGTATGTAGGTCAACACCCAGATACTGAGACAGCAGGCATGTAGGTCAGCACCAAGATTCTCAGACAGTGGTGATGTTGGTCAACACCCAGATATTGAGACAGCAGGGATGTAGGTCAGCACCCAGATAGTGAGACAGCGGTGATTTAAGTCAGCACCCAGATACTGAGACAGCAGGGATGTGTGTCATCATCCAGATACTGAGACAGCAGGGATTTAGGTCCATACCCAGATACTCAGACAGCAGTGATGCAGGACAGCACCCAGATACTGAGACAGCAGTGATGTGCGTCAGCACCCAGATACTGAGACAGCAATGAGTAAATTGGCACCCATATTCAAAGACTGCAGGGATGTGTGTCAGCACCTATATACTGAGACAGCAGTGATGGGGACGGCACCCAGATACTGAGACAGCAGTGATGAGGTCAGCACCCAGATACAGAGACAGCTGTGATGTGGGTCCGCTTCCAGATGCTGAAACTGCAGTGATGTTGTCAGCACTCAGATACTGAGACTGCAGGCATGTGGGTGAGCACTCAGATACTAGACTGCAGGGATGTGAGGTTGGCACCTAGATTCTGAGACAGCAGTGATGAAGTTCAGCACCCATATTCTGAGACAGCAGTGATGTTTGTCAGCACTCAGATACTGAGACGGCAGGCATGTATGTGAGCACTCAGATACAGAGACAGCAGGGATGTAGGTCTGCCCCCATATACTGAGACAGCAGTGATGTAGGCCGGCACCCAGATTCTGAGAGACCAGTGATGTAGGTCAGCACCCAGATACTGAGACAGCAGCGATGTAGTTCGGCACCCAGATACTAAGAAAGCAGTGATGTAATTCTGCACCCACTTACTGAGACGGCAGTGATGTAGGTCCGCTTCCAGATACTGAGACAGCAGGGATGTAGTTCAGCACCCAAATACTGAGACAGCAGTGATGTAGGTTGCTTCCAGATACTGAAACAGCAGTGATGTTTGTCAGCATCCATATACTGAGACAGCAGTGATGTAGGTCAGCACCCAGTTACTGAGACAGCAGGGATGATGGTCAGCACCCAGATGCTGAGACACTAGGCATGTATGTCAGCACCCAGATACTGAGACAGCAGTGAAGCAAATCTGCACCCAGATACTGAGACGGCAGGCATGTAGGTCAACAACCAGATACTGAGACAGCAGGCTGGTAGGTCAGCCTCCAGATTCTGAGACAGTAGTGATGTTGGTCAGCACCCAGAAATTGAGACAGCAGGGTTGTAGGTCAGCACCCAGATACTGAGACAGCGGTGATTTAGGTCAGCACCCAGATACTGAGACAGCAGGGATGTATGTCATCACCCAGATACTGAGACAGAAGGGATTTAGGTCCGTACCCAGAAACTCAGTCAGCAGTGATGTAGGACAGCACCCAGATACTGAGACAGCAGGCATGTAGGTCAGCACCCAGGTTCTGAGACATCAGGCGTGTAGGTCATCACCCAGACACTGAGACATCAGGCATGTAGGTCAGCACCCAGATACTGAGACAGCAGGCATGTAGGTCAGCACCCAGTTACTGAGACAGCAGGGTTGATGGTCAGCACCCAAATGCTGAGACACCAGGCTTGTTTGTCAGCACCCAGATACTGAGACAGCAGTGATGCACGTCTGCACCCTGATACTGAGACAGCAGGTATGTAGGTCAACACGCAGATACTGAGACAGCAGGCATGTAGGTCAGCACGCAGATTCTGAGACAGTAGTGATGTTGGTCAACACCCAGATATTAAGACAGCAGGGATGTAGGTCAGCACCCAGATACTGAGACAGCGGTGATTTAGGTCAGCACCAGATACTGAGACAGCAGGGATGTATGTCATCACCCAGATGCTGAGACAACAGGGATTTAGGTCCGTACCCAGATACTCAGACAGCAGTGATGTAGGACAGCACCCAGATACTGAGACAGCAGTGATGTAGGTCAGCACCCAGATACTGAGACAGCAATGAAGTAGGTCGGCACCCATATTCTGAGACTCAGGGATGTGTGTCAGCACCCATATACTGAGACAGCAGTGATGTAGGACGGCACCCAGATACTGAGACAGCAGTGATGTAGGTCAGCACCCAGATACAGAGACAGCAGTGATTTAGGTCCGCTTCCAGATGCTGAAACTGCAGTGATGTTTGTAAGCACTCAGATACAGAGACAGCAGGCATGTAGGTGAGCACTCAGATACTGAGACAGCAGGGATGTAGGTCGGCACCTAGATTCTGAGACAACAGTGATGTAGTTCGACGCATATTCTGGGACAGCAGTGATGTTTGTTAGCACTCATATACTGAGGACAGCAGGCATGTATTTGAGCACTCAGATACTGAGACAGCAGGGATGTGGGTCAGCACCCATATACTTAGACAGCAGTGATGCGGCCGGCACCCAGATTCTGAGAGAGCAGTGATGTAGGTCAGCACCCAGATAGTGAGACAGCAGTGATGTAGGTCGGCACCCAGATGCTAAGAAAGCAGTGATGTAGGTCTGCACCCAGATACTGAGACAGCAGTGATGTAGGTCCGCTTCCAGATACTGAGACAGCAGGGAAGTAGTTCAGCACCCAAATACTGAGACAGCAGTGATGTAGGCCTGCTTCCAGATACTGAAACAGCAGTGATGTTTGTCAGCACTCAGATACTGAGACAGCAAGCATGTAGGTGAGCACTCAGATACTGAGACAGCAGTGATGTAGGTCAGCACCCAGATACTGAGACAGCAGTGATGTAGGTCTGCTTCCAGATACTGAAACAGCAGTGATGTATGTCAGCAACCAGATTCTGGGACAGAAGTAATGTAGGTTAGCACCCTCATACTGAAACAGCAGTGATGTATGTTAGCTCCCAGGTACTGAGACAGCAGGGTTGAACATTAGATTCCAGACTTTGGGGCAGCAGAAATACCTGTCAGGACCCATTTACTCAGACAACAGAGGTGTAGGTCAGCACCCAGATACTGAGACAGCTGTGCTGTAGTCAGCACCAGATACTGAGACAGCAGGGTTGTAGGTCAGCACCCAGAAACTGAGACAGAAGGGATGTGGTTTAGTACCCTGATACTGATACAGCAGGGATGTAGGTCAGCACTCAGTTACTGAGACAGCTTTGATGTCGGTCATCACTCCGATACTGAGACAGCTGGGATGTAGGTGAATACCCTGATGCTGAGACAGCAGAGATGTTTGTCAGCACACATATACTGAGACAGTAGTGATGTAGGACAGCACTCAGACACTGAGACAGCAGGGTTGATGGTAAGCACCAAGATACTAAGACAACAGAGATGTAAGTCAGTACACAGATACTGAGACTGCAGTGATGTAGGACAGCACCCAGGCACTGAGATGGCAGGGATGTAGGTCAGCACCCAGATACTGAGACAGCAGGCATGTAGGTCAGCACCCAGATACTGAGACAGAAGGCATGTATGTCAGCACCCAGATACTGAGACATCAGGCATGTATGTCAGCACCAGATACTGAGACAGCAGGGATGATGGTCAGCACCCAGATGCTGAGACACTAGACATGTATGTCAGCACCCAGATACTGAGACAGCAGTGAACATCTGCACCCAGATACTGAGACAGCAGGCATATAGATCAACAGCCAGATTCTGAGACAGCAGGCGTAGGTCAGCCTCCAGATTCTGAGACAGTAGTGATGTTGTTAGCACCTGATATTGAGACAGCAGGGATGTAGGTCAGCACCCAGATACTGAGACGGCGGTGATTTAGGGTCAGCACCCAGATACTGAGACAGCAGTGATGTTGTACAGCACCCAGATACTGAGACAGCAGGTTGATGGTCAGCACCCAGATTCTGAGGCAGCGGAGATGTGGGTCAGCACCTAGATACTGAGACAGCAGGGATGTAGATCAGCACCCAGATATTGAGACAGCAGGGATGTGATCAGCACCCAGATACTGAGTCAGCAGTGATGTATGTCAGCACAAAGATACTGAGACAGCAGAGATGAACATCAGATTCCTGGTTTTCAGGCAGCAGAGATGTGGGTGAGCACCCTGATTCTGAAACAGTGGTGATTAAGGTCAGCACCCAGATACTGAGACAGCAGTGATGTAGTTCAGCACCCAGGTACTGAGACAGCAGGGATGTAAGTCAGCACCCAGAGACTGAGACAGTAGGGATGTGGGTCAGCATCCAGATACTGAGACAGCAGGCATGCAGGTCAGCACGCAGATACTGAGACAGCAGGGATGTAGGTCAGCACCCAGATACTGAGACAGCAGTGATGTAGGTTGGCACACAGATACTGAGACAGCAGGTATGTAGGTCTGCACCCAGATACTGAGACAGCAGTGATGTATGTCAGCACAAAGATACTGAGAGAGCAGGGAGGAACATCAGTTTCTGGATTTTAAGTCAGCAGTGATGTTGTACAGCACCCAGATACTGAGACAGCAGGTTGATGGTCAGCACCCAGATTCTGAGTCAGCAGTGATGTATGTCAGCACAAAGATACTGAGACAGCAGAGATGAACAGCAGATTCCTGGTTTTAATGCAGCAGAGATGTGGGTGAGCACACTGATTCTGAGACAGCGGTGATTAAGGTCAGCACCCAGATACTGAGATAGCAGGGATGTAGGTCAGCACCCAGGTACTGAGACAGCAGGGATGTAGGTCAGCACCCAGAGACTGAGACAGTAGGGATGTGGGTCAGCATCCAGATACTGAGACAGCAGGCATGCAGGTCAGCACACAGATACTGAGACAGCAGGGATGTAGGTCAGCACCCAGATACTGAGACAGCAGAGATGAAGTCAGCACACAGATACTGGAGACCGCAGTGATGTAGGACAGCACCCAGGCACTGAGATTCTAGGGATGTAGGTCTGCACCCAGAGACTGAGACAGCAGGCCTGTAGGTCTGCACCCAGATACTGAGACAGAAGGCATGTAGGTCAGCTCCCAGATACTGAGACATCAGGCATTTAGGTCAGCACCCAGATACTGACACAGCAGGCATGTAGGTCAGCACCCAGTTACTGAGACAGCTGGGATGATGGTCAGCACCCAGATGCTGAGACACTAGGCATGTATGTCAGCACCCAGATAATGTGACAGCAGTGAAGCACATCTGCACCCAAATACTGAGACAGCAGACATGTAGGTCAACAACCAGATACTGAGACAGCAGGCCGGTAGGTCAGCCTCCAGATTCTGAGACAGTAGTGATGTTGGTCAGCACCCAGATATTGTGACAGCAGGGATGTAGGTCAGCACCCAGATACTGAGACAGCGGTGATTTAGGTCAGCACCCAGATACTGAGACAGCAGGCATGTACGTCAGCACCCAGATACTGAGACATCAGGCATGTAGGTCAGCACCCAGATACTGAGACAGCAGGCATGTAGGTCAGCACCCAGTTACTGAGACAGCAGGGATGGTGGTCAGCACCCAGATACTGAGACAGCGGTGATTTAGGTCAGCACCCAGATACTGAGACAGCAGGCATGTAGGTCAGCACCAAGATACTGAGGCATCAGGCATGTAGGTCATCACCCAGACACTGAGACATCAGGCATGTATGTCAGCACCCAGATACTGAGACAGCAGTGATGCACGTCTGCACCCAGATACTGAGACAGCAGGTATGTAGGTCAACACCCAGATACTGAGACAGCAGGCATGTAGGTCAGCACCAAGATTCTGAGACAGTGGTGATGTTGGTCAACACCCAGATATTGAGACAGCAGGGATGTAGGTCAGCACCCAGATAGTGAGACAGCGGTGATTTAAGACAGCACCCAGATACTGAGACAGCAGGGATGTGTGTCATCATCCAGATACTGAGACAGCAGGGATTTAGGTCCATACCCAGATACTCAGACAGCAGTGATGCAGGACAGCACCCAGATACTGAGACAGCAGTGATGTACGTCAGCACCCAGATACTGAGACAGCAATGAAGTAGGTCGGCACCATATTCAAAGACTGCAGGGATGTGTGTCAGCACCCATATACTGAGACAGCAGTGATGTAGGACGGCACCCAGATACTGAGACAGCAGTGATGTAGGTCAGCACCCAGACACAGAGACAGCATAGATGTAGGTCCGCTTCCAGATGCTGAAACTGCAGTGATTTTTGTCAGCACTCAGATACTGAGACTGCAGGCATGTAGGTGAGCACTCAGATACTTAGACTGCAGGGATGTAGGTCGGCACCTAGATTCTGAGACAGCAGTGATGAAGTTCGGCACCCATATTCTGAGACAGCAGTGATGTTTGTCAGCACTCAGATACTGAGACGGCAGGCATTTATGTGAGCACTCAGATACTGAGACAGCAGGGATGTAGGTCTGCCCCCATATACTGAGACAGCAGTGATGTAGGCCGGCACCCAGATTCTGAGAGAGCAGTGATGTAGGTCAGCACCCAGATACTGAGACAGCAGTGATGTAGTTCGGCACCCAGATACTAAGAAAGCAGTTATGTAGGTCTGCACCCAGATACTGAGACAGCAGTGATGATGAGTCCGCTTCAGATACTGAAACAGCAGTGATGTTTGTCAGCACCCATATACTGAGACAGCAGGGATGATGGTCAGCACCCAGATGCTGAGACACTAGGCATGTATGTCAGCACCCAGATACTAAGACAGCAGTGAAGCACATCTTCACCCAGATACGGAGACAGCAGGCATGTAGGTCAACAACCAGATACTGAGACAGCAGGCTGTTAGGTCAGCCTCCAGATTCTAATACAGTAGTGATGTTGGTCAGCACCCAGAAACCGAGACAGCAGGGTTGTAGGTCAGCACCCAGATACTGAGACAGCGGTGATTTAGGTCAGCACCCAGATACTGAGACAGCAGGGATGTATGTCATCACCCAGATACTGAGACAGAAGGGATTTAGGTCCGTACCCAGAAACTCAGACAGCAGTGATAAAGGACAGCACCCAGATACTGAGACAGCAGGCATGTATGTCAGCAACCAGGTACTGAGACATCAGGCGTGTGGGTCATCACCAGACACTGAGACATCAGGCATGTAGGTCAGTACCCAGATACTGAGACAGCAGGCATGTAGGTCAGCACCCAGTTACTGAGACAGCAGGGATGATGGTCAGCACCCAGATGCTGAGACACCACACTTGTTTGTCAGCACCCAGATACTGAGACAGCAGTGATGCACGTCTGCACCCTGATACTGAGACAGCAGGTATGTAGGTCAACACGCAGATACTGAGACAGCAGGCATGTAGATCAGCACGTAGATTCTGAGACAGTAGTGATGTTGGTCAACACCCAGATATTGAGACAGCAGGGATGTAGGGTCAGCACCCAGATACTGAGACAGCGGTGATTTGGGTCAGCACCCAGATACTGAGACAGCAGGGATGTATCATCACCCAGATACTGAGACAACAGGGATTTAGGTCCGTGCCAGATACTCAGACAGCAGTGATGTAGGACAGCACCCAGATACTGAGACAGCAGTGATGTAGGTCAGCACCCAGATACTGAGACAGCAATGAAGTAGGTCGGCACCCATATTCTGAGACTCAGGGATGTGTGCAGCACCCATATACTGAGACAGCAGTGATGTGGGTCAGCACCCAGATACAGAGACAGCAGTGATTTAGGTCCTTCCAGATGCTGAAACTGCAGTGATGTTTGTAAGCACTCAGATACTGAGACAGCAGGCATGGGTGAGCACTCAGATACTGAGACAGCAGGGATGTGGTCGCACCTAGATTCTGAGACAGCAGTGATGGTAGTTCGGCACCCATATTCTGAGACAGCAGTGATGTTTGTCAGCACTCATATACTGAGACAGCAGGCATGTATGTGAGCACTCAGATACTGAGACAGCAGGGATGTGGGTCAGCACCCATATTCTTAGACAGCAGTGATGCAGGCCAGCACCCAGATTCTGAGAGAGCAGTGATGTAGATCAGCACCCAGATAGTGAGACAGCAGTGATGTGGGTCGGCACCAGATGCTAAGAAAGCAGTGATGTAGTTCTGCACCCAGATACTGAGACAGCAGTGATGTGGGTCCGCTTCCAGATAACTGAGACTGCAGGAAGTAGTTCAGCACCCAAATACTGAGACAGCAGTGATGTAGGTCTACTTCCGGATACTGAAACAGCAGTGATGTTTGTCAGCACTCAGATACTGAGACAGCAAGCATGTGGCGAGCACTCAGATACTGAGACAGCAGGGATGTAGGTCAGCACCCATATACTGAGACAGCAGTGATGCAGATCGCACCCAGATACTGAGACAGCAGTGATGTGAGGTCAGCACCCAGATGCTGAGACAGCAGTGATGAAGGTCTGCTTTCAGATACTGAAACAGCAGTGATGTTGCTGTCAGCAACCAGATTCTAGGGACAGTAGTAATGTAGTTAGCACCCTCATACTGAACAGCAGTGATGTATGTTGCACCCAGGTACTGAGACAGCAGGGTTGAACATTAGATTCCAGACTTGGGGCAGCAGAAATACCTGTCAGGACCCATTTACTTAGACAACAGAGGTGTAGGTCAGCACCAGATACTGAGACAGCTGTGCTGTAGTCAGCATCCAGATACTGAGACAGCAGGGTTGTAGGTCAGCACCCAGAAACTGAGACAGAAGGGATGTGGTTTAGTACCCTGATACTGATACAGCAGGGATGTAGGTCAGCACTCAGTTACTGAGACAGCATTGATGTCAGTCATCACTCCGATACTGAGACAGCTGGGATGTAGGTGAGTACCCTGATACTGAGACAGCAGAGATGTTTGTCAGCACACATATACTGAGACAGAAGTGATGTGGACAGCACCCAGACACTGAGACAGCAGGGTTGACGGTAAGCACCAGATACTAAGACAACAGAGATGTAAGTCAGTACACAGATACTGAGACTGCAGTGATGTAAGAAGCACCAGGCACTGAGATGGCAGGGATGTGGGACAGCACCCAGATACTGAGACAGCAGGCATGTGGGTCAGCACCCAGATACTGAGACAGAGGCATGTGGGTCAGCACCCAGATACTGAGACATCAGGCATGTATGTCAGCACCCAGATACTGAGACAGCAGGGATGATGGTCAGCACCCAGATGCTGAGACACTAGACATGTATGTCAGCACCCAGATACTGAGACAGCAGTGAAGCACATCTGCGCCCAGATACTGAGACAGCAGGCATGTAGGTCAACAGCCAGATTCTGAGACAGCAGGCATGTAGGTCAGCACGCAGATTCTGAGACAGTAGTGATGTTGGTCAACACCCAGATATTGAGACAGCAGGGATGTAGGTCAGCACCCAGATACTGAGACAGCGGTGATTTAGGTCAGCACCCAGATACTGAGACAGCAGGGATGTATGTCATCACCCAGATACTGAGACAACAGGGATTTAGGTCCGTACCGAGATTCTCAGACAGCAGTGATGTAGGACAGCACCCAGATACTGAGACAGCAGTGATGTAGGTCAGCACCCAGATACTGAGACAGCAATGAAGTAGGTCGGCACCCATATTCTGAGACTCAGGGATGTGTGTCAGCACCCATATACTGAGACAGCAGTGATGTAGGATGGCACCCAGATACTGAGACAGCAGTGATGTAGGTCAGCACCCAGATACAGAGACAGCAGTGATTTAGGTCCGCTTCCAGATGCTGAAACTGCAGTGATGTTTGTAAGCACTCAGATACTGAGACAGCAGGCATGTAGTTGAGCACTCAGATACTGAGACAGCAGGGATGTAGGTCAGCACCTAGATTCTGAGACAGCAGTGATGTAGTTCGGCACCCATATTCTGAGACAGCAGTGATGTTTGTCAGCACTCATATACTGAGACAGCAGGCATGTATGTGAGCACTCAGATACTGAGACAGCAGGGATGTAGGTCAGCACCCATATACTTAGACAGCAGTGATGCAGGCCGGCACCCAGATTCTGAGAGAGCAGTGATGTAGGTCAGCACCCAGATAGTGAGACAGCAGTGATGTAGGTCGGCACCCAGATGCTAAGAAAGCAGTGATGTGGTCTGCACCCAGATACTGAGACAGCAGTGATGTAGGTCCGCTTCCAGATACTGAGACAGCAGGAAGTAGTTCAGCACCCAAATACTGAGACAGCAGTGATGTAGGTCTGCTTCCAGATACTGAAACAGCAGTGATGTTTGTCAGCACTCAGATACTGAGACAGCAAGCATGTGGGTGAGCACTCAGATACTGAGAAGCAGCAGTGATGTAGGTCAGCACCCAGATACTGAGACAGCAGTGATGTAGGTCTGCTTCCAGATACTGAAACAGCAGTGATGTATGTCAGCAACCAGATTCTGGGACAGAAGTATTGTAGGTTAGCACCCTCATACTGAAACAGCAGTGATGTATGTTAGCTCCCAGGTACTGAGACAGCAGGGTTGAACATTAGATTCCAGACTTTGGGGCAGCAGAAATACCTGTCAGGACCCATTTACTCAGACAACAGAGGTGTAGGTCAGCACCCAGATTCTGAGACAGCTGTACTGTAGTCAGCACCCAGATACTGAGACAGCAGGGTTGTAGGTCAGCACCCAGAAACTGAGACAGAAGGGATGTGGTTTAGTACCCTGATACTGATACAGCAGGGATGTAGGTCAGCACTCAGTTACTGAGACAGCTTTGATATCGGTCATCACTCCGATACTGAGACAGCTGGGATGTAGGTGAATACCCTGATGCTGAGACAGCAGAGATGTTTGTCAGCACACATATACTGAGACAGTAGTGATGTAGGACAGCACTCAGACACTGAGTCAGCAGGGTTGATGGTAAGCACCCAGATACTAAGACAACAGAGATGTAAGTCAGTACACAGATACTGAGACTGCAGTGATGTAGGACAGCACCCAGGCACTGAGATGGCAGGGATGTGGGTCAGCACCAGATACTGAGGACAGCAGGCATGTGGGTCAGCACCCAGATACTGAGACATCAGGCATGTATGTCAGCACCCAGATACTGAGACAGCAGGGATGATGGTCAGCACCCAGATGCTGAGACACTAGACATGTATGTCAGCACCAGATACTGGGACAGCAGTGAGCACATCTGCACCCAGATACTGAGAAAGCAGGCATGTAGATCAACAGCCAGATTCTGAGACAGCAGGCGGTAGGTCAGCCTCAGATTCTGAGACAGTAGTGATGTTGGTTAGCCCAGATATTGAGACAGCAGGGATGTAGGTCAGCACCCAGATACTGAGGCGGCGGTGATTTGGGTCAGCACCAGATACTGAGACAGCAGTGATGTTGTACAGCACCCAGATACTGAGACAGCAGGTTGATGGTCAGCACCCAGATTCTGAGGCAGCGGAGATGTGGGTCAGCACCCAGATACTGAGACAGCAGGGATGTAGATCAGCACCCAGATATTGAGACAGCAGGGATGTAGATCAGCACCCAGATACTGAGTCAGCAGTGATGTATGTCAGCACAAAGATACTGAGACAGCAGAGATGAACATCAGATTCCTGGTTTAAGGCAGCAGAGATGCGGGTGAGCACCCTGATTCTGAGACAGTGGTGATTAAGGTCAGCACCCAGATACTGAGACAGCAGTGATGGTTCAGCACCCAGGTACTAAGACAGCAGGGATGTAAGTCAGCACCCAGAGACTGAGACAGTAGGGATGTGGGTCAGCATCCAGATACTGAGACAGCAGGCATGCAGGTCAGCACGCAGATACTGAGACAGCAGGGATGTAGGTCAGCACCCAGATACTGAGACAGCAGTGATGTAGGTTGGCACACAGATACTGAGACAGCAGGTATGAGGTCTGCACCCAGATACTGAGACAGCGGTGATGTATGTCAGCACAAAGATACAGAGAGCAGGGAGGAACATCATTTCTGGATTTTAAGTCAGCAGTGATGTTGTACAGCACCCAGATACTGAGACAGCAGGTTGATGGTCAGCACCCAGATTCTGAGTCAGCAGTGATGTATGTCAGCACAAAGATACTGACACAGCAGAGATGAACATCAGATTCCTGGTTTAATGCAGCAGAGATGTGGGTGAGCACCTGATTCTGAGACAGCGGTGATTAAGGTCAGCACCCAGATACTGAGATAGCAGGGATGTAGGTCGCACCCAGGTACTGAGACAGCAGGGATGTGGGTCAGCACCCAGAGACTGAGACAGTAGGGATGTGGGTCAGCATCCAGATACTGAGACAGCAGGCATGCAGGTCAGCACACAGATACTGAGACAGCAGGGATGTAGGTCAGCACCCAGATACTGAGACAGCAGAGATGTAAGTCAGCACACAGATACTGAGACCGCAGTGATGTAGGACAGCACCCAGGCACTGAGATTCTAGGGATGTAGGTCTGCACCCAGAGACTGAGACAGCAGGCCTGTAGGTCTGCACCCAGATACTGAGACAGAAGGCATGTAGGTCAGCTCCCAGATACTGAGACATCAGGCATTTGGGTCAGCACCCAGATACTGACACAGCAGGCATGTAGGTCAGCACCAGTTACTGAGACAGCTGGGATGATGGTCAGCACCCAGATGCTGAGACACTAGGCATGTATGTCAGCACCCAGATAATGTGACAGCAGTGAAGCACATCTGCACCCAAATACTGAGACAGCAGACATGTAGGTCAACAACCAGATACTGGACAGCAGGCGGTAGGTCAGCCTCAGATTCTGAGACAGTAGTGATGTTGGTCAGCACCCAGATATTGTGACAGCAGGGATGTGGGTCAGCACCAGATACTGAGACAGCGGTGATTTAGGTCAGCACCCAGATACTGAGACAGCAGGCATATCGTCAGCACCCAGATACTGAGACATCAGGCATGTAGGTCAGCACCCAGATACTGAGAACAGCAGGCATGTAGGTCAGCACCCAGTTACTGAGACAGCAGGGATGGTGGTCAGCACCCAGATACTGAGACAGCGGTGATTTGAGGTCAGCACCCAGATACTGAGACAGCAGGCATGTGGGTCAGCACCAAGATACTGAGGCATCAGGCATGTGGGTCATCACCCAGACACTGAGACATCAGGCATGTATGTCAGCACCCAGATACTGAGACAGCAGTGATGCACGTCTGCACCCAGATACTGAGACAGCAGGTATGTAGGTCAACACCCAGATACTGAGACAGCAGGCATGTAGATCAGCACGTAGATTCTGAGACAGTAGTGATGTTGGTCAACACCCAGATATTGAGACAGCAGGGATGTAGGTCAGCACCCAGATACTGAGACAGCGGTGATTTAGGTCAGCACCCAGATATTGAGACAGCAGGGATGTATGTCATCACCCAGATACTGAGACAACAGGGATTTAGGTCCGTACCCAGATACTCAGACAGCAGTGATGTAGGACAGCACCCAGATACTGAGACAGCAGTGATGTAGGTCAGCACCCAGATACTGAGACAGCAATGAAGTAGGTCGGCACCCATATTCTGAGACTCAGGGATGTGTGTCAGCACCCATATACTGAGACAGCAGTGATGTAGGTCAGCACCCAGATACAGAGACAGCAGTGATTTAGGTCCGCTTCCAGATGCTGAAACTGCAGTGATGTTTGTAAGCACTCAGATACTGAGACAGCAGGCATGTAGGTGAGCACTCAGATACTGAGACAGCAGGGATGTAGGTCGGCACCTAGATTCTGAGACACAGTGATGTGAGTTCAGCACCCATATTCTGAGACAGAGCAGTGATGTTTGTCAGCACTCATATACTGAGACAGCAGGCATGTGTGAGCACTCAGATACTGAGACAGCAGGATGTGGGTCAGCACCCATATTCTTAGACAGCAGTGATGCAGGCCAGCACCCAGATACTGAGATAGCAGGGATGTAGGTCAGCACCCAGGTACTGAGACAGCAGGGATGTGGGTCAGCACCCAGAGACTGAGACAGTAGGGATGTGGGTCAGCATCCAGATACTGAGACAGCAGGCATGCAGGTCAGCACACAGATACTGAGACAGCAGGGATGTGGGTCAGCACCCAGATACTGAGCAGAGATGTAAGTCAGCACACAGATACTGGGACATCGAGTGATGTAGGACAGCACCCAGGCACTGAGATTCTAGGGATGTGGTCTGCAGAGACTGAGACAGCAGGCCTGTAGGTCTGCACCCAGATACTGGACAGAAGGCATGTAGGTCAGCTCCCAGATACTGAGACATCAGGCATTTAGGTCAGCACCCAGATACTGACACAGCAGGCATGTAGGTCAGCGCAGTTACTGAGACAGCTGGGATGATGGTCAGCACCCAGATGCTGAGACACTGGGCATGTATGTCAGCACCCAGATAATGTGACAGCAGTGAAGCACATCAACCCAAATACTAGGACAGCAGACATGTAGGTCAACAACCAGATACTGAGACAGCAGGCGGGGTCAGCCTCAGATTCCTGAGACAGTAGTGATGTTGGTCAGCACCCAGATATTGTGACAGCAGGATGTAGGTCAGCACCCAGATACTGAGACAGCGGTGGTTGGAGTCAGCACCCAGATACTGAGACAGCAGGCATATCGTCAGCACCCAGGATACTGGGACATCAGGCATGTAGGTCAGCACCAGATACTGAGACAGCAGGCATGTAGGTCAGCACCCAGTTACTGAGACAGCAGGGATGGTGGTCAGCACCCAGATACTGAGACAGCGGTGATTTAGGTCAGCACCCAGATACTGAGACAGCAGGCATGTGGGTCAGCACCAAGATACTGAGGCATCAGGCATGTAGGTCATCACCCAGACACTGGGACATCAGGCATGTATGTCAGCACCCAGATACTGAGACAGCAGTGATGCACGTCTGCACCAGATACTGAGACAGCAGGTATGTGGTCAACACCCAGATACTGGGACAGCAGGCATGTAGATCAACACGTAGATTCTGAGACAGTAGTGATGTTGGTCAACACCCAGATATTGAGACAGCACAGGGATGTGGTCAGCACCCAGATACTGAGACAGCGGTGATTTAGGTCAGCACCCAGATATTGAGACAGCAGGGATGTATGTCATCACCCAGATACTGAGACAACAGGGTTTGGGTCCGTTGCCCAGATACTCAGACAGCAGTGATGTAGGACAGCACCCAGATACTGAGACAGCAGTGATGTAGGTCAGCACCCAGATACTGAGACAGCAGTAAGTAGGTCGGCACCCATGTTCTGAGACTCAGGGATGTTGTCAACACCCATATACTGAGACAGCAGTGATGTGAGGTCAGCACCCAGATACAGAGACAGCAGTGATTTAGGTCGCTTCCAGATGCTGAAACTGCAGTGATGTTTGTAAGCACTCAGATACTGAGACAGCAGGCATGTGGGTGAGCAATCAGATACTGAGACAGCAGGGATGTAGGTCGGCACCTAGATTCTGAGACAACAGTGATGTAGTTCGGCACCCATATTCTGAGACAGCAGTGATGTTTGTCAGCACTCATATACTGAGACAGCAGGCATGTATGAGGCACTCAGATACTGAGACAGCAGGGATGTGGGTCAGCACCCATATTCTTAGACAGCAGTGATGCAGGCCCAGCGCAGATTCTGAGAGAGCAGTGATGCAGATCAGCACCCAGATAGTGAGACAGCAGAGATGTGGGTCGGCACCCAGATGCTAAGAAAGCAGTGATGTAGTTCTGCACCCAGATACTGAGACAGCAGTGATGTAGGTCCGCTTCCAGATACTGAGGACTGCAGGGAGTAGTTCAGCACCCAAATACTGAGACAAGCAGTGATGTGGGTCTACTTCCAGATGCTAGAGACAGCAGTGATGTTTGTCAGCACTCAGATACTGAGACAG
This sequence comes from Neoceratodus forsteri, assembly GCA_016271365.2. Taxonomy (NCBI): domain Eukaryota; kingdom Metazoa; phylum Chordata; order Ceratodontiformes; family Ceratodontidae; genus Neoceratodus; species Neoceratodus forsteri. The sequence continues at coordinate 10,361,271 of CM028129.1, forward strand.
CAAGCATGTAGGCGAGCACTCAGATACTGAGACAGCAGGGATGTGGGTCAGCACCCATATACTGAGACAGCAGTGATGCAGATGGCACCCAGATACTGAGACAGCAGTGATGTAGGTCAGCACCCAGATACTGAGACAGCAGTGATGAGGTCTGCTTTCAGATACTGAAACAGCAGTGATGTATATCAACAACCAGATTCAGGGACAGTAGTAGTGTAGGTTAGCACCCTCATACTGAAACAGCAGTGAGTATGTTGCTGGTACTGAGACAGCGAGGTTGAACATTAGATTCAGACTTGGGGGCAGCAGAAATACCTGTCAGGACCATTTACTCAGACAACAGAGGTGTAGGTCAGCACCCAGATACTGAGACAGCTGTGCTGTAGTCAGCATCAGATACTGAGACAGCAGGGTTGTGAGTCAGCACCCAGAAACTGAGACAGAAGGGATGTGGTTTAGTACCTGATACTGATACAGCAGGGATGTGGGTCAGCACTCAGTTACTGAGACAGCATTGATGTCGGTCATCACTCCGATACTGAGACAGCTGGGATGTGGTGGTACCCTGATACTGAGACAGCCTGAGATGTTTGTCAGCACACATATACTGAGACAGAGTGATGTAGGACTTTTGAACGCACAGAGACAGCAGGGTTGTGTTAAGCATGAACACTAAGACAACAGGATGTAAGTCAGTACACAGATACTGAGACTGCAGTGATGTAAGACAGCACCCAGGCACTGAGATATGGCAGGAAGTAGGTCAGCACCCAGATACTGGGACAGCAGGCATGTAGGGTCGCACCCAGATATGCTGAGACAGAGGCATGTGGTCCAGCACCCAGATACTGAGACATCAGGCATGTATGTCAGCACCCAGATACTGAGACAGCAGGGATGATGGTCAGCACCAGATGCTGAGACACTAGACTGTGTCAGCACCCAGATACTGAGACAGCAGTGAAGCATCTGCACCCAGATACTGAGACAGCAGGCATGTGGGTCAACAGCCAGATTCTGAGACAGCAGGCATGTGGGTCAGCACGCAGATTCTGAGACAGAGTGATGTTGGTCAACACCCAGATATTGAGACAGCAGGGATGTAGGTCAGCACCCAGATACTGAGACAGCGGTGATTTGGGTCAGCACCCAGATACTGAGACAGCAGGGATGTATGTCATCACCCAGATACTGAGACAACAGGGTTTACGTCTGTACAGATACTCAGACAGCAGTGATGTGGGACAGCACCAGATACTGAGACAGCAGTGATGTGGGTCAGCACCCAGATACTGAGACAGCAATGATAGGAGTCGGCACCCATATTCTGAGACTCAGGGATGTGTGTCAGCACCCATATACTGAGACAGCAGTGATGTGGGCGGCACCCAGATACTGAGACAGCAGTGATGTAGGTCAGCACCCAGATACAGAGACAGCAGTGATTTAGGTCCGCTTCCAGATGCTGAAACTGCAGTGATGTTTGTAAGCACTCAGATACTGAGACAGCAGGCATGTAGGTGAGCACTCAGATACTGAGACAGCAGGGATGTAGGTCGGCTCCTAGATTCTGAGACAGCAGTGATGTAGTTCGGCACCCATATTCTGAGACAGCAGTGATGTTTGTCAGCACTCATATACTGAGACAGCAGGCATGTATATGAGCACTCAGATACTGAGACAGCAGGGATGTGGGTCAGCACCCATATACTTAGAGCAGCAGTGATGCAGGCCGGCACCCAGATTCTGGAGGAGCAGTGATGTGGGTCAGCACCCAGATAGTGAGACAGCAGTGATGTAGGTCGGCGCAGATGCTAAGAAAGCAGTGATGTAGGTCTGCACCCAGATACTGAGACAGCAGTGATGTAGGTCTGCTTCCAGATACTGAGACAGCAGGAAGTAGTTCAGCACCCAAATACTGAGACAGCAGTGATGTGAGTCTGCTTCCAGATACTGAAACAGCAGTGATGTTTGTCAGCACTCAGATACTGAGACAGAAAGCATGTGGTGAGCACTCAGATACTGAGACAGCAGTGATGTAGGTCAGCACCCAGATACTGAGACAGCAGTGATGTAGGTCTGCTTCCAGATACTGAAACAGCAGTGATGTATGTCAGCAACCAGATTCTGGGACAGAGTAATGTGGTTAGCACCCTCATACTGAAACAGCAGTGATGTATGTTGCTCCCAGGTACTGAGACAGCAGGGTTGAACATTAGATTCCAGACTTTGGGGCAGCAGAAATACCTGTCAGGACTCATTTACTCAGACAACAGAGGTGTAGGTCAGCACCCAGATTCTGAGACAGCTGTACTGTAGTCAGCTCCCAGATACTGAGACAGCAGGGTTGTAGGTCAGCACCCAGAAACTGAGACAGAAGGGATGTGGTTTAGTACCCTGATACTGATACAGCAGGGATGTAGGTCAGCACTCAGTTACTGAGACAGCTTTGATATCGGTCATCACTCCGATACTGAGACAGCTGGGATGTGGGTGAATACCCTGATGCTGAGACAGAGAGATGTTTTCAGCACACATATACTGAGAGACAGTAGTGATGTAGGACAGCACTCAGACACTGAGTCAGCAGGGTTGATGGTAAGCACCAGATACTAAGACAACAGAGATGTAAGTCAGTACACAGATACTGAGACTGCAGTGATGTGGACAGCACCAGGCACTGAGATGGCAGGGATGTGGGTCAGCACCCAGATACTGAGACAGCAGGCATGTGGTCAGCACCCAGATACTGAGACAGAAGGCATGTATGTCAGCACCCAGATACTGAGACATCAGGCATGTATGTCAGCACCCAGATACTGAGACAGCAGGGATGATGGTCAGCACCCAGATGCTGAGACACTAGACATGTATGTCAGCACCCAGATACTGAGACAGCAGTGAAGCACATCTGCACCCAGATACTGAGACAGCAGGCATGTAGATCAACAGCCAGATTCTGAGACAACAGGCGGTAGGTCAGCCTCAGATTCTGAGACAGTAGTGATGTTGGTTAGCACCCAGATATTGAGACAGCAGGGATGTAGGTCAGCACCCAGATACTGAGAGCGCGGTGATTTGGGGTCAGCATCCAGATACTGAGACAGCAGTGATGTGTGTACAGCACCCAGATACTGAGACAGCAGGTTGATGGTCAGCACCCAGATTCTGAGGCAGCGGAGATGTGGGTCAGCACCCAGATACTGAGACAGCAGGGATGTGAATCAGCACCCAGATATTGAGACAGCAGGGATGTGAGATCAGCACCCAGATACTGAGTCAGCAGTGATGTATGTCAGCACAAAGATACTGAGACAGCGAGATGAACATCAGATTCCTGGTTTTAAGGCAGCAGAGATGCGGGTGAGCACCCTGATTCTGAGACAGTGGTGATTAAGGTCAGCACCCAGATACTGAGACAGCAGTGATGTGGTTCAGCACCCAGGTACTAAGACAGCAGGGATGTAAGTCAGCACCCAGAGACTGAGACAGTAGGGATGTGGGTCAGCATCCAGATACTGAGGACAGCAGGCATGCAGGTCAACACGCAGATACTGAGACAGCAGGGATGTAGGTCAGCACCCAGATACTGAGACAGCAGTGATGTAGGTTGGCACACAGATACTGAGACAGCAGGTATGTAGGTCTGCACCCAGATACTGAGACAGCAGTGATGTATGTCAGCACAAAGATACAGAGAGAGCAGGGAGGAACATCAGTTTCTGGATTTTAAGTCAGCAGTGATGTTGTACAGCACCCAGATACTGAGACAGCAGGTTGATGGTCAGCACCCAGATTCTGAGTCAGCAGTGATGTATGTCAGCACAAAGATACTGAGACAGCAGAGATGAACATCAGATTCCTGGTTTTAATGCAGCAGAGATGTGGGTGAGCACCCTGATTCTGAGACAGCGGTGATTAAGGTCAGCACCCAGATACTGAGATAGCAGGGATGTAGGTCAGCACCCAGGTACTGAGACAGCAGGGATGTAGGTCAGCACCCAGAGACTGAGACAGTAGGGATGTGGGTCAGCATCCAGATACTAGGACAGCACAGCAGGCATCAGGTCAGCACAGATACTGAGACAGCAGGGATGTAGGTCAGCACCAGATACTGAGACAGCAGAGATGTAAGTCAGCACACAGATACTGAGACCGCAGTGATGTGGGACAGCACCCAGGCACTGAGATTCTAGGGATGTGGGTCTGCACCCAGAGACTGAGACAGCAGGCCTGTAGGTCTGCACCCAGATACTGAGACAGAAGGCATGTGGTCAGCTCCCAGATACTGAGACATCAGGCATTTAGGTCAGCACCCAGATACTGACACAGCAGGCATGTAGGTCAGCACCAGTTACTGAGACAGCTGGGATGATGGTCAGCACCCAGATGCTGAGACACTAGGCATGTATGTCAGCACCCAGATAATGTGACAGCAGTGAAGCATCTGCACCCAAATACTGGGACAGCAGACATGTGGGTCAACAACCAGATACTGAGACAGCAGGCGGTAGGTCAGCCTCCAGATTCTGAGACAGTAGTGATGTTGGTCAGCACCCAGATATTGTGGACAGCAGGGATGTAGGTCAGCACCCAGATACTGAGACAGCGGTGATTTAGGTCAGCACTCAGATACTGGGACAGCAGGCATGTCCGTCAGCACCTGATACTGGACATCAGGCATGTAGGTCAGCACCCAGATACTGAGACAGCAGGCATGTAGGTCAGCACCCAGTTACTGAGACAGCAGGGATGGTGGTCAGCACCCAGATACTGAGACAGCGGTGATTTAGGTCAGCACCCAGATACTGAGACAGCAGGCATGTAGGTCAGCACCAAGATACTGAGGCATCAGGCATGTAGGTCATCACCCAGACACTGAGACATCAGGCATGTATGTCAGCACCCAGATACTGAGACAGCAGTGATGCACGTCTGCACCCAGATACTGAGACAGCAGGTATGTGGGTCAACCCAGATACTGAGACAGCAGGCATGTGGGTCAGCACCAAGATTCTGAGACAGTGGTGATGTTGGTCAACACCCAGATATTGAGACAGCAGGGATGTAGGTCAGCACCCAGATAATGAGACAGCGGTGATTTAAGACAGCACCCAGATACTGAGACAGCAGGGATGTGTGTCATCATCCAGATACTGAGACAGCAGGGATTTAGGTCCATACCCAGATACTCAGACAGCAGTGATGCAGGACAGCTCCCAGATACTGAGACAGCAGTGATGTACGTCAGCACCCAGATACTGAGACAGCAATGAAGTAGGTCAGCACCCATATTCAAAGACTGCAGGGATGTGTGTCAGCACCCATATACTGTGACAGCAGTGATGTAGGACGGCACCCAGATACTGAGACAGCAGTGATGTAGGTCAGCACCCAGACACAGAGACAGCAGTGATGTAGGTCCGCTTCCAGATGCTGAAACTGCAGTGATGTTTGTCAGCACTCAGATACTGAGACTGCAGGCATGGGTGAGCACTCAGATACTTAGACTGCAGGGATGTGAAGTCGACACCTAGATTCTGATACAGCAGTGATGAAGTTGGCACCCTTATTCTGAGACAGCAGTGATGTTTGTCAGCACTCAGATACTGAGACGGCAGGCATTTATGTGAGCACTCAGATACTGAGACAGCAGGGATGTAGGTCTGCCCCCATATACTGAGACAGCAGTGATGTAGGCCGGCACCCAGATTCTGAGAGAGCAGTGATGTAGGTCAGCACCCAGATACTGAGACAGCAGTGATGTAGTTCGGCACCCAGATACTAAGAAAGCAGTGATGTAGTTCTGCACCCAGATACTGAGACAGCAGTGATGTAGGTCCGCTTCCAGATACTGAAACAGCAGTGATGTTTGTCAGCACCATATACTGAGACAGCAGGGATGATGGTCAGCACCCAGATGCTGAGACACTAGGCATGTATGTCAGCACCCAGATACTGAGACAGCAGTGAAGCACATCTGCACCCAGATACTGAGGACAGCAGGCATGTGGGTCAACAACCAGATTCTGAGACAGCAGGCTGTTGGGTCAGCCTCAGATTCTAATACAGTAGTGATGTTGGTCAGCACCCAGAAACGAGACAGCGGGTTGTGGGTCAGCACCCAGATACTGAGACAGCGGTGATTAGGTCAGCACCCAGATACTGAGACAGCAGGGATGTATGTCATCACCCAGATACTGAGACAGAAGGATTTAGGTCCGTGCCAGAAACTCAGACAGCAGTGATAAAGGACAGCACCCAGATACTGAGACAGCAGGCATGTATGTCAGCAACCAGGTACTGAGACATCAGGCGTGTAGGTCATCACCAGACACTGAGACATCAGGCATGTGGGTCAGCACCCAGATACTGAGACAGCAGGCATGTGGGTCAGCACCAGTTACTGAGACAGCAGGGATGATGGTCAGCACCCAGATGCTGAGACACCAGGCTTGTTTGTCAGCACCCAGATACTGAGACAGCAGTGATGCCGTCTGCACCCTGATACTGAGGCAGCGGGTATGTAGGTCAACACGCAGAATACTGGGACAGCAGGCATGTAGATCATGCCATGGATTCTGAGACAGTAGTGATGTTGGTCAACACCCAGATATTGAGACAGCAGGGATGTAGGTCAGCACCCAGATACTGAGACAGCGGTGATTTAGGTCAGCACCCAGATACTGAGACAGCAGTGATGTAGGTCAACACCCAGATACTGAGACAACAGGGATTGGGTCCGTGCCAGATACTCAGACAGCAGTGATGTGGGACAGCACCCAGATACTGAGACAGCAGTGATGTGGGTCAGCACCCAGATACTGAGACAGCAATGAAGTAGGTCGGCACCCATATTCTGAGACTCAGGGATGTGTGTCAGCACCAGATACTGAGACAGCAGTGATGTAGGTCAGCACCCAGATACAGAGACAGCAGTGATTTAGGTCCTTCCAGATGCTGAAACTGCAGTGATGTTTGTAAGCACTCAGATACTGAGACAGCAGGCATGTGGGTGAGCACTCAGATCACTGAGACAGCAGGGATGTAGGTCGGCACCTAGATTCTGAGACAGCAGTGATGTAGTTCGGCACCCATATTCTGAGACAGCAGTGATGTTTGTCAGCACTCATATACTGAGACAGCAGGCATGTATGTGAGCACTCAGATACTGAGACAGCAGGGATGTAGGTCAGCACCCATATTCTTAGACAGCAGTGATGCAGGCCAGCACCCAGATTCTGAGAGAGCAGTGATGTAGATCAGCACCCAGATAGTGAGACAGCAGTGATGTAGGTCGGCACCCAGATGCTAAGAAAGCAGTGATGTAGTTCTGCACCCAGATACTGAGACAGCAGTGATGTAGGTCCGCTTCCAGATACTGAGACTGCAGGGAAGTAGTTCAGCACCCAAATACTGAGACAGCAGTGATGTAGGTCTACTTCCAGATACTGAAACAGCAGTGATGTTTGTCAGCACTCAGATACTGAGACAGCAAGCATGGCGAGCACTCAGATACTGAGACAGCAGGGATGTAGGTCAGCACCCATATACTGAGACAGCAGTGATGCAGATCGACCAGATACTGAGACAGCAGTGATGTAGGTCAGCACCCAGATACTGAGACAGCAGTGATGAAGGTCTGCTTCCAGATACTGAAGCAGCAGTGATGTATGTCAGCAACAGATTCTGGGACAGTAGTAATGAGGTTAGCACCCTCATACTGAAACAGCAGTGATGTGTTGCACCAGGTACTGAGACAGCAGGGTTGAACATTAGATTCCAGACTTGGGGGCAGCAGAAATACCTGTCAGGACCCATTTACTCAGACAACAGAGGTGTGGTCAGCACCCAGATACTGAGACAGCTGTGCTGTAGTCAGCATCAGATACTGAGACAGCAGGGTTGTGGGTCAGCACCCAGAAACTGAGACAGAAGGGATGTGGTTTAGTACCTGATACTGATACAGCAAGGATGTATGTCAGCACTCAGTTACTGAGACAGCATTGATGTCGGTCATCACTCCGATACTGAGACAGCTGGGATGTAGGTGAGTACCCTGATACTGAGACAGCAGAGATGTTTGTCAGCACACATATACTGAGACAGAAGTGATGTAGGACAGCACCCAGACACTGAGACAGCAGGGTTGATGGTAAGCACCCAGATACTAAGACAACAGAGATGTAAGTCAGTACACAGATACTGAGACTGCAGTGATGTAAGACAGCACCCAGGCACTGAGATGGCAGGGATGTAGGTCAGCACCCAGATACTGAGACAGCAGGCATGTAGGTCAGCACCCAGATACTGAGACAGAAGGCATGTAGGTCAGCACCCAGATACTGAGACATCAGGCATGTATGTCAGCACCCAGATACTGAGACAGCAGGGATGATGGTCAGCACCCAGATGCTGAGACACTAGACATGTATGTCAGCACCCAGATACTGAGACAGCAGTGAAGCACATCTGCGCCCAGATACTGAGACAGCAGGCATGTAGGTCAACAGCCAGATTCTGAGACAGCAGGCATGTAGGTCAGCACGATTCTGAGACAGTAGTGATGTTGGTCAACACCCAGATATTGAGACAGCAGGGATGTGGTCAGCACCCAGATACTGAGACAGCGGTGATTTAGGTCAGCACCCAGATACTGAGACAGCAGAGATGTATGTCATCACCAGATACTGAGACAACAGGGTTAGGTCCGTCCCAGATACTCAGACAGCAGTGATGTAGGACAGCACCCAGATACTGAGACAGCAGTGATGTAGGTCAGCACCCAGATACTGAGACAGCAATGAAGTAGGTCGGCACCCATATTCTGAGACTCAGGGATGTGTGTCAGCACCCATATACTGAGACAGCAGTGATGTAGGACGGCACCCAGATACTGAGACAGCAGTGATGTAGGTCAGCACCCAGATACAGAGACAGCAGTGATTTAGGTCCGCTTCCAGATGCTGAAACTGCAGTGATGTTTGTAAGCACTCAGATACTGAGACAGCAGGCATGTAGGTGAGCACTCAGATACTGAGACAGCAGGGATGTAGGTCGGCACCTAGATTCTGAGACAGCAGTGATGCAGTTCGGCACCCATATTCTGAGACAGCAGTGATGTTTGTCAGCACTCATATACTGAGACAGCAGGCATGTATGTGAGCACTCAGATACTGAGACAGCAGGGATGTAGGTCAGCACCCATTTACTTAGACAGCAGTGATGCAGGCCGGCACCCAGATTTTGAGAGAGCAGTGATGTAGGTAAGCACCCAGATAGTGAGACAGCAGTGATGTAGGTCGGCACCCAGATGCTAAGAAAGCAATGATGTAGGTCTGCACCCAGATACTGAGACAGCAGTGATGTAGGTCCGCTTCCAGATACTGAGACAGCAGGGAAGTAGTTCAGCACCCAAATACTGAGACAGCAGTGATGTAGGTCTGCTCCCAGATACTGAAACAGCAGTGATGTTTGTCAGCACTCAGATACTGAGACAGCAAGCATGTAGGTGAGCACTCAGATACTGAGACAGCAGTGATGTAGGTCAGCACCCAGATACTGAGACAGCAGTGATGTAGGTCTGCTTCCAGATACTGAAACAGCAGTGATGTATGTCAGCAACCAGATTCTGGGACAGAAGTATTGTAGGTTTGCACCCTCATACTGAAACAGCAGTGATGTATGTTAGCTCCCAGGTACTGAGACAGCAGGGTTGAACATTAGATTCCAGACTTTGGGGCAGCAGAAATACCTGTCAGGACCCATTTACTCAGACAACAGAGGTGTAGGTCAGCACCCAGATTCTGAGACAGCTGTGCTGTAGTCAGCACCAGATACTGAGGACAGCAGGGTTGTGGGTCAGCACCCAGAAACTGAGACAGAAGGGATGTGGTTTAGTACCCTGATACTGATACAGCAGGGATGTAGGTCAGCACTCAGTTACTGAGACAGCTTTGATGTTGGTCATCACTCCGATACTGAGACAGCTGGGATGTAGGTGAATACCCTGATGCTGAGACAGCAGAGATGTTTGTCAGCACACATATACTGAGACAGTAGTGATGTAGGACAGCACTCAGACACTGAGTCAGCAGGGTTGATGGTAAGCACCCAGATACTAAGACAACAGAGATGTAAGTCAGTACACAGATACTGAGACTGCAGTGATGTGGGACAGCACCCAGGCACTGAGATGGCAGGGATGTAGGTCAGCACCCAGATACTGAGACAGCAGGCATGTAGGTCAGCACCCAGATACTGAGACATCAGGCATGTATGTCAGCACCCAGATACTGAGACAGCAGGGATGATGGTCAGCACCCAGATGCTGAGACACTAGACATGTATGTCAGCACCCAGATACTGAGACAGCAGTGAAGCACATCTGCACCCAGATACTGAGACAGCAGGCATGTAGATCAACAGCCAGATTCTGAGACAGCAGGCCGGTAGGTCAGCCTCCAGATTCTGAGACAGTAGTGATGTTGGTTAGCACCCAGATATTGAGACAGCAGGGATGTAGGTCAGCACCCAGATACTGAGACGGCGGTGATTTAGGTCAGCACCCAGATACTGAGACAGCAGTGATGTTGTACAGCACCCAGATACTGAGACAGCAGGTTGATGGTCAGCACCAGATTCTGAGGCAGCGGAGATGTGGGTCAGCACCCAGATACTGAGACAGCAGGGATGTAGATCAGCACCCAGATATTGAGACAGCAGGGATGTAGATCAGCACCCAGATACTGAGTCAGCAGTGATGTATGTCAGCACAAAGATACTGAGACAGCAGAGATGAACATCAGATTCCTGGTTTAAGGCAGCAGAGATGGGGTGAGCACCCTGATTCTGAGACAGTGGTGATTAAGGTCAGCACCCAGATACTGAGACAGCAGTGATGTAGGTCAGCACCCAGGTACTGAGACAGCAGGGATGTAGGTCAGCACCCAGATACTGAGACAGTAGGGATGTAGGTCAGCACCCAGATACTGAGACAGCAGGGATGTAGGTCAGCACCCAGATACTGAGACAGCAGTGATGTAGGTCAGCACCCAGATACTGAGACAGCAGGGATGTAGGTCAGCACCCAGATACTGAGACAGTTGTTGATGTATGTCAGCACAAAGATACAGAGAGAGAGCAGGGAGGAACATCAGTTTCTGGATTTTAAGTCAGCAGTGATGTTGTACAGCACCCAGATACTGAGACAGCAGGTTGATGGTCAGCACCAGATTCTGAGTCAGCAGTGATGTATGTCAGCACAAAGATACTGAGACAACAGAGATGAACATCAGATTCCTGGTTTAATGCAGCAGAGATGTGGGTGAGCACCTGATTCTGAGACAGCGGTGATTAAGGTCAGCACCCAGATACTGAGATAGCAGGGATGTAGGTCAGCAGCCCAGGTACTGAGACAGCAGGGATGTAGGCCAGCACCCAGAGACTGAGACAGTAGGGATGTGGGTCAGCATCCAGATACTGAGACAGCAGGCATGCAGGTCAGCACACAGATACTGAGACAGCAGGGATGTAGGTCAGCACCCAGATACTGAGACAGCAGAGATGTAAGTCAGCACACAGATACTGAGACCACAGTGATGTAGGACAGCACCCAGGCACTGAGATTCTAGGGATGTAGGTCTGCACCCAGAGACTGAGACAGCAGGCCTGTAGGTCTGCACCCAGATACTGAGACAGAAGGCATGTAGGTCAGCTCCCAGATACTGAGACATCAGGCATTTAGGTCAGCACCCAGATACTGACACAGCAGGCATGTAGGTCAGCACCCAGTTACTGAGACAGCTGGGATGATGGTCAGCACCCAGATGCTAGACACTAGGCATGTATGTCAGCACCCAGATAATGTGACAGCAGTGAAGCACATCTGCACCCAAATACTGAGGACAGCATACATGTAGGTCAACAACCAGATACTGAGACAGCAGGCCGGTAGGTCAGCCTCCAGATTCTGAGACAGTAGTGATGTTGGTCAGCACCCAGATATTGTGACAGCAGGGATGTAGGTCAGCACCCAGATACTGAGACAGCGGTGATTTAGGTCAGCACCCAGATACTGAGACAGCAGGCATGTACGTCAGCACCCAGATACTGAGACATCAGGCATGTAGGTCAGCACCCAGATACTGAGACAGCAGGCATGTAGGTCAGCACCCAGTTACTGAGACAGCAGGGATGGTGGTCAGCACCCAGATACTGAGACAGCGGTGATTTAGGTCAGCACCCAGATACTGAGACAGCGGGCATGTAGGTCAGCACCAAGATACTGAGGCATCAGGCATGTAGGTCATCACCCAGACACTGAGACATCAGGCATGTATGTCAGCACCCAGATACTGAGACAGCAGTGATGCACGTCTGCACCCAGATACTGAGACAGCAGGTATGTGGGTCAACACCCAGATACTGAGACAGCAGGCATGTAGGTCAGCACCAAGATTCTGAGACAGTGGTGATGTTGGTCAACACCCAGATATTGAGACAGCAGGGATGTAGGTCAGCACCCAGATAGTGAGACAGCGGTGATTTAAGACAGCATCTAGATACTGAGACAGCAGGGATGTGTGTCATCATCCAGATACTGAGACAGCAGGGATTTAGGTCCATACCCAGATACTCAGACAGCAGTGATGCAGGACAGCACCCAGATACTGAGACAGCAGTGATGTACGTCAGCACCCAGATACTGAGACAGCAATGAAGTAGGTCAGCACCCATATTCAAAGACTGCAGGGATGTGTGTCAGCACCCATATACTGAGACAGCAGTGATGTAGGACGGCACCCAGATACTGAGACAGCAGTGATGTAGGTCAGCACCCAGACACAGAGACAGCAGTGATGTAGGTCCGCTTCCAGATGCTGAAACTGCAGTGATGTTTGTCAGCACTCAGATACTGAGACTGCAGGCATGTAGGTGAGCACTCAGATACTTAGACTGCAGGGATATAGGTCGGCACCTAGATTCTGAGACAGCAGTGATGAAGTTCGGCACCCATATTCTGAGACAGCAGTGATATTTGTCAGCACTCAGATACTGAGACGGCAGGCATTTATGTGAGCACTCAGATACTGAGACAGCAGGGATGTAGGTCTGCCCCCATATACTGAGACAGCAGTGATGTAGGCCGGCACCCAGATTCTGAGAGAGCAGTGATGTAGGTCAGCACCCAGATACTGAGACAGCAGTGATGTAGTTCGGCACCCAGATACTAAGAAAGCAGTTATGTAGGTCTGCACCCAGATACTGAGACAGCAGTGATGTAGGTGAGCTCCCAGATACTGAGACAACAGTGATGCATGTCAGCACCCAGATACTGAGAGAGCGGGGATGGAGGTCAGCACCATGATACTGAGACAACAGTGATGTTGGTCATTATATAGAAAGTGAGAAAGCTGATGATGTAAGTCAGCACCCAGATTCTGAGATATTAATGATGTTGGTCAGCATCCAGATACTGAGTCAGCAGTGATGTATGTCAGCACCCAGATACTGAGACTGAAATCATGTTGGTTAGCACCCAGATAATGAGATAGCAGAATGTGGATCTACAGCTAGACACTGAGACAGCAGGGCAGTAGTTCAGGATGCTGACACTGAGACAGAAGTGATTTATGTCAGGTCCCAGATAGTGAGACAGCAGTAATTTAGGTCAGCACCCAGATACTGAGACAGAAGTGATATTGGACGGCACCCAGATCCTGAGACAGCAGGGATGAAGGTCAGCACCCAGACACTGATACAGCTGGCATGTACATCAGCAAGCACATACTGAGACAGCAGTGATGTAGGTCGGCACCCAGATACTGAGACAGCAGGCATGTAGGTCAGCACCCAGATTCTGAGACAGTAGTGATGTAGGTCAGCACCCAGATATTGAGACAGCAGGGATGTAGGTCAACACCCAGATACTGATACAGCGGTGATTTAGGTCAGCACGCAGATACTGAGACAGCAGTTATGTAGGACAGCACCCAGATACTGAGACAGCAGGTTGATGGTAAGCACCCAGATACTGAGGCAGCAGAGATGTGGGTCAGCACCCAGATACTGAGACAGCAGGGATGTAGATCAGCACCCATATATTGAGACGGCAGGGATGAAGATCAGCACCCAGATACTGAGTCAGCAGTGATGTATGTCAGCACAAAGATACTGAGACAGCAGAGATGAACATCAGATTCCAGGTTTCAAGGCCGCAGAGATGTGTGTGAGCACCCTGATACTGAGACGGCGGTGATTTTGGTCAGCACCCAGATACTGAGACAACAGTGATGGAGATCAGCACCCAGATACTGAGACAGCAGGGATGTAGGTCAGCACCCAGATACTGAGACAGCAGGCATGCAGGTCAGCACGCAGATACTGAGACAGCAGGGATGTAGGTCTGCTCCCAGATACTGAGACAGCAGTGATGAAGGTCGGCACACAGATATTGAGACAGCAGGGATGTAAGTCTGCACCCAGATACTGAGACAGCAGTGATGTATGTCAGCACAAAGATACTGAGAGAGCAGGTATGAACATCAGATTCTGGATTTTACGGCAGTAGGGATATCTGTCAGGATCCATTTACTCAGACATCAGTGATGTAGGTCAGTATCCAGATACTGAGACAGCAGGGTTGGAGGTCATCACTCAGATAGTGAGACAGCTGTGCTGAAGGTCAGCACCCTGATATTGAGACAGCAGTGATGGTAGTCAGCACCAGACACCAAGACAACAGGGATGTAGGTCAGCACTCAGATACTGAGACAGCAGGGATGTTGGTGAGTATCCAGATACTGAGACAGCAGTGATGTAGGTCAGCACCCAGATACTGAGACAGCAGGGATGCATGTCGGCACCCAGATACTGAGACAACAGGGATGTACGTGCAAACTCAGATACTGAGACAGCAGTGATGTTTGTCAGCACCCAGATACTGAGACAGCAGGGATAAACAGCAGATTCCCAGATTTTTAGATAGCAGAAATATCTGTCAGGTCCTAATTACTCAGACAACAGTGATGTAGGTCAGCATCCAGATACTGAGACTGCAGGAATGAAGGTCAGCACCCAAATACTGAGACAGCATTGACGTAGGTCAGCACCAGATACTGAGACAGCAATTGTAGGTCAGCACCCACATACTGAGACAGCAGTGATGTATGGTAGCACACAGGTACTGAGACAGCAGGATTGAACATTAGATTTCAGATTTTGGGGGAGCAGAAATACCAGTCAGGACTCATTTACTCCGACAACAGTGATGTAGGACAGCATCAAGATACTAAGACAGCAGGGATGAAAGTCAGAACCCAGATACTGAGACAGCAGTGATGTAGGGCAGCAGCCAGATACTGACACAGCAGGGTTGAGGTCGGCACCTGGATAATGAGACAGAAGGGATGTAGGTCAGCACCCAGATACTGAGACAGCATTGGTCTAAGTCAGCACCCAAGTACTGAGACAGTGCCTATGAAGGTCAGCACCCAGATACTGAGACAGCAGTGATGTAGGACAGTATCCAGATAATGAGACATCAGGGATGTACGTCAGCAACCAGTTACTGGGACAGCAGGCATGTAGGTCAGCACCCTGATACTGAGATAGCAGTAATGTAGGTTGGCATCCAGATTCTGAGACAGCACTGATGTAGTTTGGCACACAGATATGGAGACAGAAGGGATGTACCAACAGTGATGTAGGACAGCATCAAGATACTGAGACAGCAGGGATGAAAGTCAGAAGCCTGATACTGAGACAGCAGTGATGTAGGGCAGCAGCCAGATAATGAGACTGAAGGGATGTGGGTCAGCACCCAGATACTGATTCAGCAGTGATGTGGGTCAGCACCCAGATGCTGAGACAGCAGTGATGTAGGTGAGCTCCCAGATATTGAGACAACAGTGATGTATGTCAGCACCCAGATACTGAGAGAGCAGGGAGGGAGGTCAGTACCATTTATTTATTTATTTATTTAGCTTTTGTTGACCGGGTAAGTGCACTAGACAAATCCTGCCTATTTTCAGGCATGACCCAGGGGAGAGGGATACAGATGAATGCCAACTGACCTTGAACCAGATTAAGCTGTTGGTGGTATTTTTTTTTAGTGAATGATACTGAGACAACAGGGATGTTGGTCATTATAAAGATAATGAGAAAGCTGATGCTGTAAGTCATCACCCAGATTCTGAGATATTAAGGATGTTAGTCAGCACCCAGATACTGAGTCAGCAGTGATGTTGGTCAGCACCCAGATAATGAGATAGCAGGGATGTGGATCAACACCTAGACACTGAGATAGCAGGGCAGTAGTTCAGGATGCTGATACTGAGACAGCAGTGATTTATGTCAGCAGCCACATAGTGAGACAGCAGTGATTTAGGTCAGCACCCAGATACTGAGACAGAAGTGATGTAGAACGGCACCCAGATCCTGAGACAGAAGGGATGAAGGACAGCACCAGACACTGAGATAGCAGGAATGTGGTCAGCAAGCACTTACTGAGACAGCAGTGATGTAGGTCCACTTCAGATCCTGAGATAGCAGAGATGTAGTTCAGCACCCAGATACTGAGACAGCAGTGATGTAGGTCCGCTTCCAGATACTGAAACAGCAGTGATGTTTGTCAGCACTCAGATACTGAGACAGCAGGCATGTAGGTGAGCACTCAGATACTGAGACAGCAGGGATGTAGGTCAGCACCCATATACTGAGACAGCAGTGATGTAGGTCAGCACCCAGATACTGAGACAGCAGTGATGTAGGTCAGCACCAGACACTGAGACAGCAGTGATGTAGGTCAGCACCCAGATACTGAGAAAGCAGTGATGTAGGTCCACTTCCAGAAACTGAAACAGCAGTGATCTTTGTCAGCACTCAGAAACTGAGACAGCAGGCATGTAGGTGAGCACTCAAATACTGAGACAGCAGGGATGTAGGTCAGCACCCATATACTGGGACAGCAGTGATGTAGGTCAGCACCCAGATACTGAGACAGCAGGGATGTATGTCAGCACACACATTCTGAGACAGCAGTGATGTATGTCAGCACTCAGATACTGGGACAGCAGTAATGTAGGTCAGCACCCACATACTGAGACAGCAGTGATGTATGCTAGCACCAGGTACTGAGACATCAGGTTTAACATTAGAATTCAGACTTTGCAGCAGCGAAATACCTGTCAGGACCCATTTACTCAGACAACAGAGGTGTAGTTCAGCACCCAGGTACTGAGACAGCTTTGCAGTAGTCTGCACCAGATAATGAGACAGCAGGAATGCAGGTCAGCACCCAGATACTGAGACAGAAGGGATGTAGTTTAGTACCGTGATGCTGAGACAGCAGGGATGTAGGTCAGCACTCAGTTACTGAGACAGCATTGATGTCGGTAATCACTCCGATACTGAGAAAGCAGGGATGTAGGTGAGTAACCCGATACTGATACAGCAGAGATGTTTGTCAGCACACAGATACTGAGACAGAAGTGATGTAGGACAGTACCCAGACACTGAGACAGCAGGGTTGTAGGTCAGTGCCCAGATACTGAGACAGCAGAGATGTAAGTCAGCACACAGATAAGATACTGAGACCACAGTGATGTAGGACAGCACCCAGATACTGAGACAGCAGGCATGTAGGTCAGCACCCAGATTCTGATACAGCAGGCATGTAGGTCAGCACCCAGATACTGAGACAGCAGGCATGTAGGTCAGCACCAAGATACTGAGACAGAAGGCACGTAGGTCAGCACCCAGATACTGAGACAGCAGGCATGTAGGCCAGCACCCAGATACTGAGACATCAGACATGTAGGTCAGCACCCAGATACTGAGACAGAAGGCATGTAGGTCAGAACCCAGTTACTGATACAGCAGGGATGATGGTCAGCACCCCGATGCTGAGACACCAGGCATGTATGTCAGCACCCAGATACTGAGACAGCAGCGATGCACTTCTGCACCCAGATGCTGAGACAGCAGGCATTTAGGTCAGCACCCAGATTCTGAGACAGTAGTGATGTAGGTCAGCACCCAGGTACTGAGACAGTGGTGATTTAGGTCAGCACCCAGATACTGAGAAAGCAGAGATGTAGGACAGCACCCAGATATTGAGACAGCAGGTTGATGGTCAGCACCAAGATACTGAAGCAGCAGAGATGTGGGACAGCAACCAGATACTGAGACAGCACGGATGTAGATCAGCACCCAGATATTGAGACAGCAGGGATGTAGATCAGCACCCTGATACTGAGTCAGCAGTGATGTTCCGAGACAACAGGGATGTAGGTCGGCACCCAGATACTGAGACAGCAGGGATGTTGGTGAATACACAGATACTGAGACAGCAGTGATGTTTGTCAGCACCCAGATACTGAGACAGCAGGGATAAACAGCAGATTCCAGATTTTGAGACAGCAGAAATATCTGTCAGGACCCATTTACTCAGACAACAGTGATGTAGGTCAGCATCCAGGTACTGAGACTGCAGGGATGAAGGTCAGCACCCAAATACTGAGACAGCATTGACGTAGGTCAGCACCAGATACCGAGACAGCAGTATTGCAGGTCAGCACCCACATACTGAGACAGCAGTGATGTATGGTAGCACCCAGGTACTGAGACAGCAGGATTGAACATTAGATTCCAGATTTTGTGGGAACAGAAATACCAGTCAGGACCCAATTACTCATACAACAGAGATGTAGGACAGCATCAAGATACTGAGACAGCAGGGATGAAAGTCAGCAGCCAGATACTGACACAGCAGGGTTGAGGTTGGCACCTGGATAATGAGACAGAAGGGATGTAGGTCAGCACACAGATACTGAGACAGCATTGATCTAAGTCAGCCCCCAAGTACTGAGACAGTGCTTATGAAGGTCAGCACCCAGATACTGAGACAGCAGTGATGTAGGACAGTACCAGATAATGAGACATCAGGGATGTCGTCAGCAAAAAATACTGAGACAGCAGGCATGTAGGTCAGCACCCTGATACTGAGACAGCAGAGATGTAGGTTGGCATCCAGATACTGAGACAGCACTGATGTAGGTTGGCAGCCAGATATGGAGATAGAAGGGATGTGGGTCAGCACCCAGATATGGAGACAGAAGGAATGTGGGTCAGCACCCAGATACTGAGGTAGCAGTGATGTAGGTGAGCTCCCAGATACTGAGATAACAGTGATGCATGTCAGCACCCAGATACTGAGAGAGCAGGGAGGGAGGTCAGCACCACGATACTGAGACAACAGAAATGTTTGTCATTATCCAGATACTGGAAAGCTGATGATGTAAGTCAGCACCCAGATTCTGAGATATTACGGATGTTGGTCAGCACCGAGATACTGAGTCAGCAGTGATGTTGGTCAGCACCAGATAATGAGATAGCAGGGATGTGGATCAACACCTAGACACTGAGACAGCAGGGCAGTAGTTCAGGACGCTGATACTGAGACAGCAGTGATTTTCATCTGGGCCCAGATAGTGAGACAGCAGTGATTTGGTCAGCACCCAGATCCTGAGACAGAAGTGATGTAGGATAGCACCCAGATCCTGAGACAGCAGGGATGAAGGATAGCACTCAGACACTAAGACAGCAGGAATGTACGACAGCAAGCACATACTGAGACAGCAGTGATGTAGGTCGGCACCCAGATACTGAGATAGCGGTGATGTAGGTCAACACCCAGATACTGAGACAGCAGGCATGTAGGTCAGCACCCAGATTCTGAGACAGTAGTGATGTAGGTCAGCACCCAGATATTGAGACAGCAGGGATGTAGGTCAGCACCCAGATACTGAGACAGCGTTGATTTAGGTCAGCACCCAGATACTGAGACAGCAGTGATGTAGGACAGCACCAGATACTGAGACAGCAGGTTGATGGTCAGCACCCAGATACTGAGACAGCAGGGATGTAGGTCAGCACCCAGATACTGAGACAGCAGGGATGTAGGTCAGCACCCAGATACTGAGACAGTAGGGATGTGGGTCAGCATCCAGATACTGAGACAGCAGGCATGCAGGTCAGCACGCAGATACTGAGACAGCAGGGCTGTAGGTCTGCACCCAGATACTGAGACAGGAGTGATGTAGGTCGGCACCCAGACACTGTGACTGCAGTTATGTAGGACAGCTCTCAGATACTGAGACAGCAGTGATGTATGTCAGCACAAAAATACTGAGAGAGCAGGGATGAAAATCAGATTCCGGATTTTAAGGCAGCAGGGATATCTGTCAGGACCCATTTACTCAGACTACAGTGATGTAGGTCAGTATCCTGATACTGAGACAGCAGGGCTGGAGGTCATCACTCAGATAGTGAGACATCTGTGCTGAAGGTCAGCACGCTGATTTTGAGACAGCAATGATGTACGTCAGTACCAGACACCGAGACAACAGGGATGTAGGTCGGCACCCAGATTCTGAGACAGCAGGGATGTTGGTGAGTACCCAGATACTGAGACAGCAGTGATGTAGGTCAGCACCCAGATACTGAGACAGCAGGGATGTAGGTCAGCACCCAGATACTGAGACAACAGGGATGTACGTGAGAACCCAGTTACTGAGACAGCAGTGATGTTTGTCAGCACCCAGATACTGAGACAGCAGGGATAAACAGCTGATTCCAGATTTTGAGACAGCAGAAATATCTGTCAGTACCCATTTACTCAGACAACAGTGATGTAGGTCAGCATCCAGGTACTAAGACTGCAGGGATGAAGATCAGCACCCAAATACTGAGACAGCATTGACGTAGGTCAGCACCAGATACCGAGACAGCAGTATTGCAGTTCAGCACCCACATACTGAGACAGCAGTGATATGTGGTAGCACCCAGGTACTGAGACAGCAGGATTGAACATTAGATTCCAGATTTTGTGGGAAAAGAAATACCAGTCAGGACTCATTTACTCAGACAACAGTGATGTAGGACAGCATCAAGATACTGAGACAGCAGGGATGAAAGTCAGAAGCCAGAGACTGAGACAGCAGTGATGTGGGCTGCAGCCAGATACTGACACAGCAGGGTTGTGGTCGTCCTCTGGATAATGAGACAGAAGGAGGTAGGTCAGCACCCAGATACTGAGATAGCATTGATCTAAGTCAGCCCCAAGTACTGAGACAGTGCTTATGAAGGTCAGCACCCAGTTAGTGAGACAGCAGTGATGTGGACAGTACCCAGATAATGAGACATCAGGGATGTAGGTCAGCAACCAGATACTGAGACAGCAGGCATATAGGTCAGCACCCTGATACTGAGACAGCAGAGATGTAGGTTGGCATCCAGATACTGAGACACCACTGATGTAGGTTGGCACCCAGATATGGAGATAGAAGGGATGTGGGTCAGCACCCAGATATGGAGACAGAAGGGATGTGGGTCAGCACCCAGATACTGAGGCAGCAGTGATGTAGGTCAGCACCCAGATACTGAGACAGCAGTGATGTAGGTGAGCTACCAGATACTGAGACAACAGTGATGCATCTTAGCACCCAGATACTGAGAAAGCAGGGAGGGAGGTCAACACCACGATCCTGAGACAACAGGGATGTTGGTCATTATCCAGATACTGTGCAATCTGATGATGTAAGTCAGCACCCAGATTCTGAGATATTAGGATGTTGGTCAGCCCGAGATACTGAGTCATCAGTGATGTATGTCAGCACCCAGATACTGAGACAGCAGTGATGTTGGTCAGCACCCAGATAATGAGATAGCAGGGATGTGGATCAACACCTAGACACTGAGACAGCAAGGCAGTAGTTCAGGACGCTGATACTGAGACAGCAGTGATTTACGTCAGGACCGAGATAGTGAGACAGCAGTGATTTAGGTCAGCACCCAGATCCTGAGACAGAAGTGATGTAGGACGGCACCCAGATCCTGAGAAAGCAGGGATGAAGGATAGCACACAGACACTGAGACAGCAGGCATGTACGTCAGCAAGAACATACTGAGACAGCAGTGATGTAGTTCGGCACCCAGATACTGAGATAGCGGTGATGTTAGTCAACACCCAGATACTGAGACAGCAGGCATGTAGGTCAGCACCCAGATTCTGAGACAGTAGTGAGGTAGGTCAGCACCCAGATATTGAGACAGCAGGGATGTAAATCAGCACCCAGATACTGAGTCAGCAGAGATGTATGTCAGCACAAAGATTTTGAGACAGCAGGGATGAATATCAGATTCCAGGTTTTAAGGCAGCAGAGATGTGGGTGAACACCTTGATACTGAGACAGTGGTGATTTAGGTCAGCACCCAGATACTGAGACCACAGTGATGTAGATCAGCACCCAGATACTAAGACAGCAGGGATGTAGGTCAGCACCCAGATACTGAGACAGTAAGGATGTGGGTCCGCATTCAGATACTGAGACAGCAGGCATGCAGGTCAGCACGCAGATACTGAGAGAGCAGTGATGTATGGTAGCACCAAGGTACTGAGACAGCAGGATTGAACATTAGATTCCAGATTTTGGGGGAACAGAAATACCAGTCAGGACCCATTTACTCAGACATCAGTGATGTGGGACAGCATCAAGATACTGAGACAGCAGGGATGAAAGTCTGAACCAGATACTGAGACAGCAGTGATGCAGGTCAGCAGCCAGATACTGACACAACAGGGTTGAGGTCGGCACCTGGATAATGAGACAGAAGGGATGTGGGTCAGCACCCAGATGCTGAGACAGCATTCATCTAAGTCAGTACCCAAGTACTGAGACAGTACTTATGAAGATCAGCACCAGATACTTAGACAGCTGTGCTGAAGTCAGCACCGGATACTGAGACAGCAGGGATGTAGGTCAGCACCCTGATACTGAGACAGAAGAGATGCAGTTTAACACTTGATACTGACACATCAGGGATGTAGATCAACAACCTGATACAGAGACAGCAGGCATGTAGGTCAGCACCCTGATACTGAGACAGCAGTGATGTAGGTTCGCATCCAGATACTGAGACAGCTCTGATGTAGGTTGGCACCGAGATATGGAGACAGAAAGGATGTGGGTCAGCACCAGATATGGAGACAGAAGGGATGTGGTCAGCACCCAGATACTGAGGCAACAGTGATGTATGTCAGCCACAGATACTGAGACAGCAGTGATGTCGTGAGCTCCCAGATACTGAGACAACAGTGATGTATGTCAGCACCAGATGCTGAGAGAGCAGTGAGTTAGGTCAGCACCATGATACTGAGACAACAGGGATGTTGGACATTATCCAGATAATGAGAAGCTGATGATGTCAGCACCCAGATTCTGAGATGTTAGGGATGTTGGTCAGCACCCAGATACTGAGTCAGCAGTGATGTATGTCAGCACCCAGATACTGAGACAGCAGTGATGTTGGTCAGCACCCAGATAATGAGATAGCAGGGATGTGGATCAACACCTAGACAGTGAGACAGCAGTGCAGGACACTGATACTGAGACAGCAGTGATTTACATCAGCACCCAGATGGTGAGACAGCAGTGATTTAGGTCAGCACCCAGATGCTGAGACAGAAGTGATGTAGGACAGCACCCAGATCCTGGGACAGCAGGGATGAAGGTCAGCACTCAGACACTGAGACAGCAGGCATGAAGGTCGGCAAGAACATACTGAGACAGCAGTAATGAAGGTCCGCTTCCAGATACTGAGACAGCAGGGATGTAGTTCAGCACCCAGATACTGAGACAGCAGTGATGTAGGTCAGCACCCATATACAGAGACAGCAGTGATGTAGGTCGGCACCCAGATACTGAGACAGCAGTGATGCAGGTCAGCACCCAGATACTGAGACAGCAGTGATATAGGTCAGCACCCAGATACTGAGACAGCAGTGATGTAGGTCCACTGCCAGATACTGAAACAGCAGTGATCATTGTCAGCACTCAGATACTGAGACAGCAGGCAGGTAGGTGAGCACTCAGATACTTAGAGAGCAGGGATGTAGTTCAGCACCCACATACTGAGACAGCAGGGATGTAGGTCATCGCATGATACTGAGACAGCAGTGAAGTATGTCAGCACCCAGATACTGGGACAGCAGTAATGTAGGTCAGCACCCACATACTGAGACAGCAGTGATGCATGTTAGCACCCAGGTACTGAGGCAGCAGGGTTGAACATTAGATTCCAGACTTTGGGGCAGCAGAAATACCTGTCAGGACCCATTTACTCAGACAACAGAGGTGGTTGCTCTCAGATACTGAGACAGCTGTGCAGTAATCAGCACCCGGATACTGAGACAGCAGGGATGTATGTCAGCACCCAGATACTGAGACAGAAGGGATGTAGTTTAGTACCCTGATACTGAGACATCAGAGATGAAGGTCAGCACTCAGTTACTGAGACAGCATTGATGTCAGTCATCTCTCCGATACTGAGACAGCTGGGATGTAGGTGAGTACACCGATACTGAGACAGCAGAGATGTTTGTCAGCACACAGATACTAAGACAGTAGTGATGTAGGACAGCACCCAGACACTGAGACAGCAGGGTTGTAGGTCAACACATAGATACTGAGACAGCAGAGATGTAAGTCAACACACAGATACTGAGACCGCAGTGATGTAGGACAGCACCCAGGCACTGAGATGGCAGGGATGTAGGTCAGCACCCCGATACTGAGACAGCAGGCATGAAGGTCAGCACCCAGATACTGAGACAGCAATCATGTTGGTCAGCATCCAGATACTGAGACATCAGGCATGTAGGTCAGCACCCAGTTATTGAGACAGCAGGGATGATGGTCAACACCCTGATGCTGAGACACCGGGCATGTATGTCAGCACCCAGACACTGAGACAGCACTGATGCACTTCTGCACACAGATACTGAGACAGCAGGCATGTAGGTCAACACCCAGATACTGAGACAGCAGGCATGTAGGTCAGCACCCAGATTCTGAGACAGTAGTGATGTTGGTCAGCACCCAGGTATTGAGACAGCTGGGATGTAGGTCAGCACAGAGATACTGAGACAGCGGTGATTTAGGTAAGCACCCAGATACTGAGACAGCAGTGATGTAGGACAGCACCCAGATACTGAGACAGCAGGTTGATGGCCAGCATCCAGATACTGAGGCAGCAGAGATGTAGGTCAGCACCCAGATACTGAGACAGCAGGGATGTAGATCAGCACCCAGATTTTGAGACAGCAGGGATTTAGATCGGCACCCAGATACTGAGTCAGCAGTGATGTATGTCAGCACAAAGATACTGAGACAGCAGGGATGAACATCAGATTCCAGGTTTTAAGGCAGCAGAGATGTGGGTGAGCACCCTGATACTGAGACAGCAGTGATTTAGGTCAGCATGCAGATACTGAGACAGCAGTGATGTAGGTGAGCTCCCAGATACTGAGACAACAGTGATGTATGTCAGCACCCAGATACTGAGAGAGCAGGGAGGGAGGTCAGCACCATGATACTGAGACAACAGGGATGTTGGTCATTATCCAGATACTGAGAAAGCTGATGATGTAAGTCAGCACCCAGATTCTGAGATATTAGGAATGTTGGTCAGCACCCAGATACTGAGTCAGCAGTGATGTATGTCAGCACCCAGATACTGAGACAGCTGTGATGCTGGTCAGCACCCAGATAATGAGATAGCAGTTATGTGGATCAACACCTATACACTGAGACAGCAGGGCAGTAGTTCAGGACGCTGACACTGAGACAGCAGTGATTTACGTCATGACCCAGATAGTGAGACAGCAGTGATTTAGGTCAGCACCCAGATGCTGTGACAGAAGTGATGTAGGACGGCACCCAGATCCTGAGACAGCAGGGATGAAGGTCAGCACCCAGACTATGAGACAGCAGGCATGAAGGTCGGCAAACACATACTGAGACAGCAGTGATGTAGGTCCGCTTCTAGATACTGAGACAGCAGGGATGTAGTTCAGCACCCAGATACTGAGACAGCAGTGATGTAGGTCCGCTTCCAGATACTGAAACAGCAGTGATGTTTGTCAGCACTCACATACTGAGACAGGAGGGATGTAGGTCAGCACCTATATACTGAAACAGCAGTGATGTAGATCGGCACCCAGATACTGAGACAGCAGTGATGTAGGTCAGCACCCAGATACTGAGACAGCAGTGATGTAGGTCAGCACCCAGATACTGAGACAGCAGTGATGTAGGTCCACTTCCAGCTACTGAAATGGCAGTGATCTTTGTCAGCACTCAGATACTGAAACAGCAGGCATGTAGGTGAGCACTCAGATACTGAGACAGCAGGGATGTAGTTCTGCACCCAGATACTTGGACAGCAGTGATGTAGGTCAGCACCCAGATACTGAGACAGCAGGGATGTAGGTCAGCTCACAGATAATGAGACAGCAGTGATGTATGTCAGCACACAGATACTGGGACAGCAGTAATGTAGGTCAGCACCCACATACTGAGACAGCAGTGATGTATGTTAGCACCCAGGTACTGAGACAGCAGGTTGAACATTAGATTCTAGACTTTGGGGCAGCAGAAATACCTGTCAGGGCCCATTTACTCAGACAACTGAGATGTAGGTCAGCACCCAGATACTGAGACAGCTGTGCTGTTGTCAGCACCTAGATACTGAGACAGCAGGGATGTAGGTCAGCATCCAGATACTGAGACAGCAGGTATGTAGTTTAGTACCCTGATACTGAGACAGCAGGGATGTAGGTCAGCACTCAGTTACTGAGACAGCATTGATGTCGGTCATCAGTCCGATACTGAGACAGCTGAGATGTAGGTGAGTACCCCGATACCGAGACAGCAGAGATGTTTGTCTGCACACAGATACTGAGACAGTAGTGATGTAGGACAGCACCCAGTCTGAGTCATCAGGGTTGTAGGTCAGCACCCAGGTACTGAGGCAGCAGAGATGTAAGTCAACACACAGATTCTGAGACCACAGTGATGTAGGACAGCACCCAGGCACTGAGATGGCAGGGATGTAGGTCAGCACCCAGATACTGAGACAGCAGGCATGTAGGACAGCACCAAGATACTGAGACAGCAGGCATGTAGGTCAGCACCCAGATACTGAGATATCAGACATGTAGGCAGTGCCCAGATACTGGAGACAGCTGTCATGTAGGCCAGCACCCAGTTACTGAGACAGCAGGGATGATGGTCAGCACCCAGATGCTGAGACACCAGGCATGTATGTCAGCACCCAGATACTGAGACAACAGTGATGCACATCTGTACCCAGATACTGAGACAACAGGCATGTAGGTCAACACCCAGATACTGAGACAGCAGGCATGTAGATCAGCACCCAGATTCTGAGACAGCGGTGATTTAGGTAAGCATGCAGACACTGAGACAGCAGTGATGTAGGACAGCTCCCAGATACTGAGACAGCAGGTTGATGGTCAGCACCCAGATACTGAGGCTGCAGAGATGTGGGTCAGCACCCAGATACTGAGACAGCAGGGATGTAGATCATCACCCAGATTCTGAGACAGCAGGGATGTAGATCAGCACCCAGATACTGAGTCAGCAGTGATGTATGTCAGCACAAAGACACTGAGACCTCAGGGATGAACATCAGATTCCAGGATTTAAGGCAGCAGAGATGTGGCTGAGCACCCTGATACTGAGACATCGGTGATTTTGGTCAGCACCCAGATACTGAGACAGAATCGATGTAGGTGAGCTCCCAGATACTGAGACAGCAGTGATGCATGTCAGCACCCAGATACTGAGAGAGCAGGGAGGGTGGTCAGCACATCGATACTGAGACATCAGGGATGTTGGTCATTATCCAGATACTTAGAAAGCTGATGATGTAAGTCAGCACCCAGATTCTGAGATATTAGGGATGTTGGTCAGCACCGAGATACTGAGTCAGCAGTGATGTATGTCAGCACCCAGATACTGAGACAGCAGTGATGTTGGTCAGCACCCAGATAATGAGATAACAGTTATGTGGATCAACACCTAGACACTGAGACAGCAGGGCAGTATTTCAGGATGCTGATACTGAGACAGCAGTGTTTTACATCAGGACCCTGATAGTGAGACAGCAGTGATTGTGGGTCAGCACCCAGACATTGAGAGAGAAGTGATGTGGGACATCACCCAGATCCTGAGACAGCAGGGATGAAGGTCAACACCCAGACACTGAAACAGCAGGCATGTACATCAGCAAGCACATACTGAGACAGCAGTGATGTAGGTCAGCACCCAGATACTGAGACAGCAGTGATGTAGGTCAACACCCAGATACTGAGACAGCAGGCATGTAGTTCAGCACCCAGATTCTGAGACAGTAGTGATGTTGGTCAGCACCCAGATATTGAGACTGCAGGGATGTAGGTCCACACCCAGATACTGAGACAGCGGTGATTTAGGTCAGCACCCAGATACTGAGACAGCAGTGATGTTGGACAGCACCCCGATACTGAGACAGCAGATTGATGGTCAGCACCCAGATACTGAGGCAGCAGAGATGTGGGTCAGCACCCACATACTGAGACAGCAGGGATGTAGGACAGTGCCCAGATAATGAGACATCAGGGATGTAGGTCAGCAACCAGATACAGAGACAGCAGGCATGTAGGTCAGCACCCTGATACTGAGACAGCAGTGATGTAGGTTGGCATCCAGATACTGAGACAGCACTTATGTAGGTCAGCACCCCGATATGGAGACAGAAGGGATGTGGGTCAGCACCCAGATATGGAGACAGAAGGGATGTGGGTCAGCACCGAGATACTGATGCAGCAGTGATGTAGGTCAGCACCCAGATACTGAGACAGCAGTGATGTAGGTGATCTCCCAGATATTGAGACAACAGTGATGTACGTCAGCACCCTGATGCTGAGAGAGCAGAGAGGGAGATCAGCACCATGATACTGAGACAACAGGGATGTTGGACATTATCCATATAATGAGAAAGCTGATGATGTAAGTCAGCACCCAGATTCTGAGATGTTAGGGATGTTGGTCAGCACCCAGATACTGAGTCAGCAGTGATGTATGTCAGCACCCAGATACTGAGACAGCAGTGATGTTGGTCAGCACCCAGATAATGAGATAGCAGTTATGTGGATCAACACCTATACACTGAGACAGCAGGGCAGTAGTTCAGGACGCTGACACTGAGACAGCAATGATTTACGTCATGACCCAGATAGTGAGACAGCAGTGATTTAAGTCAGCACCCAGATGCTGAGACCGAAGTGATGTAGGATGGCACCCAGATCCTGAGACAGCAGGGATGAAGGTCAGCACCTAGACACTGAGACAGCAGGTATGAAGGTCGGCAAGCACATACTGAGACAGCAGTGATGAAGGTCTGCTTCCAGATTCTGAGACAGCAGGGATGTAGTTAAGCACCCAGATACTGAGACAGCAGTGATGTAGGTCAGCACCTAGATACTGAGACAGCAGTGATGTAGGTCCACTTCCAGATACTGAAACAGCAGTGATCTTAGTCAGCACTCAGATACTGAGGCAGCAGGCATGTAGGTGAACACTCAGATACTAAGAAAGCAGGGATACATAGACAGTGTCAGCAGATAAGGGCCTATGGCCCACCCAGTCATGCCCATTTGAGCTTCTAAGTTCAGTTTGTTTTCCTAGAAGTCTGTTGCCCCTTACCCCTGACCTCTAGAATTCCTTAATGTCTATCCCATGCATTCTTAAATCCTGTGATTGTTTCAGTCCCCACCACTTCCTCTGGCAGGTTGCTCCACTTGTCCACCACCCGTTCTGTGAAGAAATTCTTTCTCATGTTTCCTCTGAATCGTCCTCCCTCCAACTTCATCCCATGCCATCTAGTCCTGGAACATCTTTTCACTTAAAAATAGTGTTTTCCTGCACCCTGTTCTTCCCTTTAAGATACTTGTATGTCTCTATCATATCCCCTCTCTCCCTCCTCTCCTCCAGAGAGTACATGTTCAGTTCCTTCAACCTTTCTTCATAGGACTTGTGATGCAATCCATGCACCATCTCTGTTGCCCTCCTCTGAACCTTCTCTACCCTGTCTATTTCCTTACGTAGGTATGGTCTCCAGAACTGTACACTGTACTCCAGGTGGGGCCTCACTAGTGTCTTGTATAGCGGAATTAAGACCTCCCTTTTCCTGCTGGTGATACCCCTGCCTATACATCCCAGCATCCTATTTGCTTTACCTGCTGCCTTGTCACACTGTTTCCCTACCTTGAGGTCATCAGAGACGACAACCCCAAGATCCCTTTCCTGCATGGTGCATGCTTATTCCTCACCCCAACTGATATATATTGTGCCAGGGTTTTTGTGCCACATATGCATTATCTTGCACTTCATTGCATTGAATTTCAACTGCCAAACCCCTGACCATTCTTCAAGATCTTCAGGTCACTTCTCATTCTGTCTACACCCTCTGGTGTGTCTACTCTGTTACAGAGCTTTGTGTCATCAGCAAACAGTGAAATTCTGCCTTCTAGATCCTGTGCAATGTCACTGATGAAGTTGTTGAATATGTAGTTCAGCACCCAGATACTGGGACAGCAGTAATATAGGTCAGCACCCACATACTGAGACAGCAGTGATGTATGTTAGCACCCAGGTACTGAGACAGCAGGGTTGAACATTAGATTCCAGACTTTGGTGCAGCAGAAATACCTGCCAGGACCCATTTACTCAGACAACAGAGGTGAAGATCAGCACCCAGATACTTAGACAGCTGTGCTGAAGTCAGCACCCGGATACTGAGACAGCAGGGATGTAGGTCAGCACCCTGATACTGAGACAGAAGAGATGCAGTTTAGTACCCTGATACTGACACATCAGGGATGTAGGTCAGCAACCTGATACAGAGACAGCAGGCATGTAGGTCAGCACCCTGATACTGAGACAGCAGTGATGTAGGTTGGCATCCAGATACTGAGACAGCTCTGATGTAGGTTGGCACCGAGATATGGAGACAGAAAGGATGTGGGTCAGGACCCAGATATGGAGACAGAAGGGATGTGGGTCAGCACCCAGATACTGAGGCAACAGTGATGTATGTCAGCCCGCAGATACTGAGACAGCAGTGATGTAGGTGAGCTCCCAGATACTGAGACAACAGTGATGTATGTCAGCAACCAGATGCTGAGAGAGCAGGGAGTTAGGTCAGCACCATGATACTGAGACAACAGGGATGTTGGACATTATCCAGATAATGAGAAAGCTGATGATGTCAGTCAGCACCCAGATTCTGAGATGTTAGGGATGTTGGTCAGCACCCAGATACTGAGTCAGCAGTGATGTATGTCAGCACCCAGATACTGAGACAGCAGTGATGTTGGTCAGCACCCAGATAATGAGATAGCAGGGATGTGGATCAACACCTAGACAGTGAGACAGCAGTGCAGGACACTGATACTGAGACAGCAGTGATTTACATCAGCACCCAGATAGTGAGACAGCAGTGATTTAGGTCAGCACCCAGATGCTGAGACAGAAGTGATGTAGGACAGCACCCAGATCCTGGGACAGCAGGGATGAAGGTCAGCACTCAGACACTGAGACAGCAGGCATGAAGGTCGGCAAGAACATACTGAGACAGCAGTGATGAAGGTCCGCTTCCAGATACTGAGACAGCAGGGATGTAGTTCAGCACCCAGATACTGAGACAGCAGTGATGTAGGTCAGCACCCATATACAGAGACAGCAGTGATGTAGGTCAGCACCCAGATACTGAGACAGCAGTGATGCAGGTCAGCACCCAGATACTGAGACAGCAGTGATATAGGTCAGCACCCAGATACTGAGACAGCAGTGATGTAGGTCCACTGCCAGATACTGAAACAGCAGTGATCATTGTCAGCACTCAGATACTGAGACAGCAGGCAGGTAGGTGAGCACTCAGATACTTAGAGAGCAGGGATGTAGTTCAGCACCCACATACTGAGACAGCAGGGATGTAGGTCATCGCACAGATACTGAGACAGCAGTGAAGTATGTCAGCACCCAGATACTGGGACAGCAGTAATGTAGGTCAGCACCCACATACTGAGACAGCAGTGATGCATGTTAGCACCCAGGTACTGAGGCAGCAGGGTTGAACATTAGATTCCAGACTTTGGGGCAGCAGAAATACCTGTCAGGACCCATTTACTCAGACAACAGAGGTGTGGTTAGCACCCAGATACTGAGACAGCTGTGCAGTAATCAGCACCGGATACTGAGACAGCAGGGATGTATGTCAGCACCCAGATACTGAGACAGAAGGGATGTAGTTTAGTACCTTGATACTGAGACATCAGGGATGAAGGTCAGCACTCAGTTACTGAGACAGCATTGATGTCAGTCATCTCCGATACTGAGACAGCTGGGATGTAGGTGAGTACACCGATACTGAGACAGCAGAGATGTTTGTCAGCACACAGATACTAAGACAGTAGTGATGTAGGACAGCACCCAGACACTGAGACAGCAGGGTTGTAGGTCAACACATAGATACTGAGACAGCAGAGATGTAAGTCAACACACAGATACTGAGACCGCAGTGATGTAGGACAGCACCCAGGCACTGAGATGGCAGGGATGTAGGTCAGCACCCCGATACTGAGACAGCAGGCATGTAGGTCAGCACCCAGATACTGAGACAGCAATCATGTTGGTCAGCATCCAGATACGGAGACATCAGGCATGCAGGTCAGCACCCAGTTATTGAGACAGCAGGGATGATGGTCAACACCCTGATGCTGAGACACCGGGGCATGTATGTCAGCACCCAGACACTGAGACAGCACTGATGCACTTCTGCAAACAGATACTGAGACAGCAGGCATGTAGGTCAACACCCAGATACTGAGACAGCAGGCATGTAGGTCAGCACCCAGATTCTGAGACAGTAGTGATGTTGGTCAGCACCCAGGTATTGAGACAGCTGGGATGTAGGTCAGCACAGAGATACTGAGACAGCGGTTTAGGTAAGCACCCAGATACTGAGACAGCAGTGATGTAGGACAGCACCCAGATACTGAGACAGCAGGTTGATGGCCAGCATCCAGATACTGAGGCAGCAGAGATGTAGGTCAGCTCCCAGATACTGAGACAGCAGGGATGTAGATCAGCACCCAGATTTTGAGACAGCAGGGATGTAGATCAGCACCCAGATACTGAGTCAGCAGTGATGTATGTCAGCACAAAGATACTGAGACAGCAGTGACGAACATCAGATTCCAGGTTTTAAGGCAGCAGAGATGTGGGTGAGCACCTGATACTGAGACAGCAGTGATTTAGGTCAGCATGCAGATACTGAGACAGCAGTGATGTAGGTCAGCACCCAGATACTGAGACAGCAGGGATGTAGGTCAGCACCCAGATACTGAGACAGTAGATATGTGGGTCAGCATCCAGATACTGAGACAGCAGGCATGCAGGTCAGCACGCAGATACTGAGACAGCAAGGATGAAGGTCGGCACACAGATACTGAGACAGCAGGGATGTAGGTCTGCACCCAGATACTGGGACACCAGTGATGTTGGTCGGCACCCAGATACTGTGACTGCAGTTATGTAGGACAGCTCCCAGATACTGAGGCAGCAGTGATGTATGTCAGCACAAAGATACTGAGAGAGCAGTGATGAACGTCAGATTCCGGATTTAAAGGCAGCAGGGATATCTGTCATGACTCATTTACTCAGACAACAGTCATTTAGGTCAGTATCCAGATACTGAGACAGAAGGGATGGAGGTCATCACTCAAATAGCGAGACAGCAGTGATGTAGGTCAGCACCAGATACCGGGACAACAGGGATGTAGGTCAGCACCCAGATACTGAGACAGCAGTGATGTAGGTCAGCACCCAGATACCGAGACAGCAGGGATGAAGGTCGGTAACCAGATACTGAGACAACAGGGATGTACGTGAGAACCCAGATACTGAGACAGCAGTGATGTTTGTCAGTACCCAGATACTGAGACAGCAGGGATAAACTGCAGATTCCAGATTTTGAGAGAGCAGAAATATCTGTCAGGACCCATTTACTCAGACAACAGTGATGTAGGTCAGCATCCAGATACTGAGAATGCAGTGATGAAGGTCAATACCCAAATACTGAGACAGCATTGACGTAGGTCAGAACCAGATACTGAGACAGCAGTATTGTAGTTCAGCACCCACATACTGAGACAGCAGTGATGTATGGTAGCTCCCAGGTATTGAGACAGCAGGATTGAACATTAGATTCCAGATTTTGGGGGAGCAGAAATACCAGTCAGGACCCATTTACTCAGACAACAGTGATGTAGGACAGCATCAAGATACTGAGACAGCAGGGATGAAAGTAAGAACCCAGATACTGAGACCGCAGAGATGTAGATCAGCAGCCAGATACTGACACAGCAGGAATGAGGTCGGCACCTGGATAATGAGACAGAAGGGATGTAGGTCAGCACCCAGATACTGAGACAGCATTGATCTAAGTCAGCACCCAAGTACTGAGACAGTACTTATGAAGGCCAGCACCCAGATACTTAGACAGCAGTGATGTAGGACAGTACCCAGATAATGAGACATCAGGGATGTAGGTCAGCAACCAGATACTGAGACAGCAGGCATGTAGGTCAGCACCCTAATACTGAGACAGCAGTGACGTAGGTTGGCATCCAGATACTGAGACAGCACTGATGTAGGTTGGCACCCAGATATGGAGACAGAAGGGATGTGGGTCAGCACCCAGATATGGAAACAGAAGGGATGTGGGTCAGCACCCAGATACTGAGGCAGCAGTGATGTAGGTCAGCACCCAGATACTGAGACAGCAGTGATGTAGGTGAGCTCCCAGATACTGAGACAACAGTGATGTATGTCAGCACCCAGATACTGAGAGAGCAGGGTGGGAGGTCAGCACCACGATTCTGAGACAACAGGGATGCTGGTCATTAGCCAGATACTGAGTAAGCTGATGATGTAAGTCAGCACCCAGATTCTTAGATATTAGGGATGTTGGTCAGCACCCAGATACTGAGTCAGCAGTGATGTACGTCAGCACCCAGATACTGAGACAGCAATGAAGTTGGTCAGCACCCAGATAATGAGATAGCAGGGATGTGGATCAACACCTAGACACTGAGACCGCAGGGCAATAGTTCAGGATGCTGATACTGAGATAGCAGTGATTTACGTCAAGACCCAGTTAGTGAGACAGCAGTGATTTAGGTCAGCACCCAGATACTGAGACAGAAGTGATGTAGGACAGCACCCAGATCCTGAGACAGCAGGGATGAAGGTCAGCACCCAGACACTGAGACAGCAGGCATGTACATCAGCAAGCACATACTGAGACAGCAGAGATGTATTTCAGCAACCAGATATTGAGACAGCATGGATGTAGGTCAGCACCCAGATACTGAGACAGCGGTGATTTAGGTCAGCACCCACATAGTGAAACAGCAGTGATGTAGGACAGCACCCAGATACTGAGACAGCAGGATAATATTCAGCATTCAGATACTGAGGCAGCAGAGATGTGGGTCAGCTCCCAGATGCTGAGACAGCAGGGATGTAGATTAGCACCCAGATACTGAGTCAGCAGTGATGTATGTCAGCACAAAGATACTGAGACAGCAGGGATGAACTTCAGATTCCAGGTTTTAAGGCAGCAGAGATGTGGGTGAGCACCCTGATACTGAGACAGCTGTGATTTAAGTCAGCACCCAGACACTGAGACAACAGTGATGTAGATCAGCACCCAGATACTGAGTCAGCAGGGATGTAGGTCTGCACCCAGATACTGAGACAGAAGGGATGTGGGTCAGCATCCAGATACTGAGACAGCAGGCATGCACGTCAGCACGCAGAAACTGTGACGGCAGGGATGTAGGTCTGCACCCAGATACTGAGACAGCAGTGATGTATGTCAGCACAAAGATACTGAGAGAGCAGGGATGAACATCAGATTCCAGATTTTAAGTCAGCAGGGATATCTGTCAGGACCCATTTACTCAGACAACAGTGATGTAGGTCAGTATCCAGATACTGAGACAGCAGGGATGGAGGTCATCACTCAGATAGTGAGACAGTTGTGCTGAAGGTCAGCACCCTGATATTGAGACAGCAGTGATGTACGTCAGCACCAGATACCGAGACAACAGGGATGTAGGTCAGCACCCAGATACTGAGACAGCAGGGATGTTGGTGAGTACCCAGATACTGACACAGCAGGGTTGAGGTCGGCACCTGGATAATGAGCTAGAAGGGATGTAGGTCAGCACCCAGTTACTGAGACAGCATTGATCTAAGTCAGCACCCAAGTACTGAGACAGTGCTTATGAAGGTCAGCACCCAGATACTGAGACAGCAGTGTTGTAGGACAGTACCCAGATAATGAGACAACAGGGATGTAGGTCAGCAACCAGATACTGAGACAGCAGGCATGTAGGTCAGTACCCTGATACTGAGACAGCAGTGATGTCGCTTGGCATCCAGATGTGGAGACAGAAGGGATGTGGGTCAGCACCCAGATATGGAGACAGAAGGGATGTGGGTCAGCACCCAGATACTGATGCAGCTGTGATGTAGGTCAGCACCCAGATACTGAGACAGCAGTGATGTAGGTGAGCTCCCAGATACTGAGACAACAGTGATGTATGTCAGCACATAGATACCGAGAGAGCAGGGTGGGAGGTCAGCACCATGATACTGAGACAACAGGGATGTTGGTCATTATCCAGATAATGAGAAAGCTGATGATGTAGGTCAGCACCCAGATTCTGAGATAGTAAGGATGTTGGTCAGCACCCAGATTCTGAGTCACCAGTGATGTATGTCAGCACCCAGATACTGAGGCAGCAGTGATGTAGGTCAGCACCCCTATACTGGGACAGCAGTGATATAGGTCAGCACCCAGATACTGAGACAGCAGTGATGTAGATGAGCTCCCAGATACTGAGACAACAGTGATGTATGTCAGCACCCAGATACTGAGAGAGCAGGGAGGGAGGTCAGCACCACGATACTGAGACAACAGGGATGTTGGTCATTATCCAGATACTGAGAAAGCTGATGATGTAAGTCAGCACCAAGATTCTGAGATATTAGGGATGTTGGTCAGCACCCAGATACTGAGTCAGCAGTGATGTATGTCAGCACCCAGATACTGAGACAGCAATGATGTTGGTCAGCAACCAGATAATGAGATAGCAGGGATGTGGATCAACACCAAGACACTGAGACAGCAGGGCAGCAGTTCAGGACACTGATACTGAGACTGCAGTGATTTACATCAGCACCCAGATAGTGAGACAGCAGTGATTTAGGTCAGCACCCAGATACTGAGACAGAAGTGATGTAGGACGGCACCCAGATCCTGAGACAGCAGGGATGAAGGTCAGCACCCAGACACTGAGACAGCAGTGATGTTGGTCAGCACACAGATACTGAGATAGCAGGGATATGGCTCAACACCTAGTCACTGAGACAGCAGGGCAGTAGTTCAGGACACTGATACTGAGATAGCAGTGATTTATGTCAGCACCCAGATACTGAGACAGCAGTGATTTAGGTCAGCACCAAGATACTGAGAATGAAGTGATGTAGGACAGCACCTGGATCCTAAAACAGCAGGGATGAAGGTCCGCACCCAGACACTGAGACAGCAGGCATGTAGGTCAGCACCCACTTACTGAGACAGCTGTGATGTAGGTCAGCACCCAGGTACTGAGACAGCAGTGTTGTAGGTCGGGACCCTGATACTGAGACAGCAGGGATGTTTGTCAGCACCCAGATACTGAGACAGCAGTGAAGTAGGTTGGCACCAGATACTGAGACAGCAGTGATGTAAGTCTGCTCTCAGGTTCTGAAACAGCAGGGATGTTGTTGATCTCCCAGATACTGAGACAGCAGTGATGTATTTCAGCTCCCAGATACTGAGACAGCAGGGATGAACATCATATTCCAGATTTTGAGTCTGCAAAAATTTCTACCTGGACCCATTTACTCAGACTACAGTGATGTAGGTTAGCATCCAGATACTGAGACAGCAGGGATGTAGGTCAGCACCCAGATAATGAGACAGCAGGGATGTAGGTCAGCACCCAGATACTGACACAGTACTGATGAAGGTCAGCACCCAGATACTGAGACACCAGGGAAGTAGGTCAGTGCCCAGATTCTGAGAAAGCAGCGATGTTGGTCGGCACCAGATACTTATGCAGCAGTGATGTAGGTTGGCACCCAGATACTGAGACAGCTAGGATGTGGGTCAGCACCCAGACACTGGGACAGCAGTGATGTAGGAGTGTATCCCAATACTGAGACAGCAGTGTTGTATGTCAGCACACAGATACTGAGACAGCAGTGATGTAGGTCAGCAGCCAGATAATTAGACAGCAGGCATGTAGGTCAGCCAATAGATACTGAGAAAGCAGTGATGTTGGTCGGCACCCAGATACTGAGACAGCTGGGATGTGGGTCAGCACCCAGATACTGAAAGAGCAGTGATGTAGGTCGGCACCATGGCACTGAGACAGCACGGATGAAAGTCAGAACCCAGATACTGAGACAGCAGTGATGTAGGTCAGCAGCCAGATACTGACACAGCAGGATTGAGGTCAGCACCTGGATAATGAGACAGAAGGGATGTAGGTCAGCACCCAGATACTGAGACAGCATTGATCTAAGTCTGCACCCAAGTACTGAGACAGTGCTTATGAAGGACAGCACCCAGATACTGAGACAGCAGTGATGTAGGACAGTATCCAGATAATGAGACATCAGGGATGTAGGTCAGCAACCAGATACAGAGACAGCAGGCATGTAGGTCTGCACCTGTTACTGAGACAGCAGTGATGTAGGTTGGCATCCAGACACTGAGACAGCACTGATGTAGGTTGGCACCCAGATATGGAGACAGAAGGGATGTGGGTCAGCACCCAGATATGGAGACAGAAGGGATGTGGGTCAGCACCCAGATACTGAGGCAGCAGTGATGTAGGTCAGCACCGAGATACTGAGACAGCAGTGATGTAGGTGAGCTCCAGATACTGAGACAACAGTGATGTTCGTCAGCACCCAGATGCTGAGAGAGCAGGAAGGGAGGTCAGCACCATGATACTGAGACAACAGGGATGTTGGACATTATCCAGATAATGAGAAAGCTGATAATGTAAGTCAGCACCCAGATTCTGAGATGTTAGGGATGTTGGTCAGCACCCAGATACTGAGTCAGCAGTGATGTATGTCAGCACCCAGATACTGAGACAGCAGTGATGTTGGTCAGCACCTAGATAATGAGATATCAAGGATGTGGATCAACACCTAGACACTGAGACAGCAGGGCAGTAGTTCAGGATGCTTATTCTGAGACAGCAGTGATTTTCATCAGCACCCAGATAGTGAGACAGCTTTGATTTAGGTCAGCACCTAGATGCTGAGACAGAAGTGATGTAAGATGGCACCCAGATCCTGAGACAGCAGGGATGAAGGTCAGCACCCAGACACTGAGACAGCAGGCATTAAGGTCGGCAAGCACATACTGAGACAGCAGTGATTAAGGTCCGCTTCCAGATACTGAGACAGCAGGGAAGTAGTTCAGCACCCAGATACTGAGACAGCAGTGATGTAGGTTGGCACGCAGATACTGAGACAGCAGTGATGTAGGTCAGCACCCAGATACTGAGACAGCAGTGATGTAGGTCAGCACCCAGATACTGAGACAGCAGTGATGTAGGTCCACTTCCAGATATTGAAACAGCAGTGATCTTTGTCAGCACTTAGATACTGAGACAGCAGGCATGTAGGTGAAGACTCAGATATTGAGAAAGCAGGTATACATAGACAGTGTCGGCAGATAAGGGCCTATGGCCCACCCAGTCTGCCCATTTGAGCTTGTAAGTTCAGTTTCTTTTCCTAGAAGACTGTTGCCCCTTTCCCCTAACTTCTAGAATTCCTTTATGTCTATCCCATGAATTCTTAAATCCCGTGATTGTTTCAGCCCCCACCACTTCCTCTGGCAGGGTGTTCCACTTGTCCACCACCCGTTCTGTGAAGAAATTCTTTCTCATGTTTCCTCTGAATCGTCCTCCCTCCAACTTCATCCCATGCCCTCTAGTCCTGGAACATTTTTTTCACTTAAAAATAGTGTTTTCCTGCACCCTGTTCTTCCCTGTAAGATACCTGTATGTCTCTATCATATCCCCTCTCTCCCTCCTCTCCTCCAGGGAGTACATGTTCAGTTCCTTCAACCTTTCTTCTTAGGACTTGTGATGCAATCCATGCACCATCTTTGTTGCCCTCCTCTGAACCTTCTCTACCCTGTCTATGTCCTTACGTAGGTATGGTCTCCAGAACTGTACACTGTACTCCAGGTGGGGCCTCATTAGGGTCTTGTATATCAGAATTATGACCTCCCTTTTCCTGCTGGTGATGCCCCTGCCTATACATCCCAGCATCCTATTTGCTTTACCTGCTGCCTTGTCACACTGTTTCCCTACCTTGAGGTCATCAGAGATGACAACCCCAAGATCCCTTGCCTGCATGGTGCATGCTATATCCTCACAACCCAACTGATATATTGTGCCAGGGTTTTTGTTCCCCATATGCATTATCTAGCACTTCATTGCATTGAATTTCAACTGCCAAACCCCTGACCATTCTTCAAGTTCTGCAGGTCGCTTCTCATTCTGTCTACACCCTCTGGTGTGTCTACTCTGTTACAGAGCTTTGTGTCATCAGCGAACAGTGAAATTCTGCCTTCTAGATCCTGCGCAATGTCGCTGATGAAGATGTTGAATATGTAGTTCAGCACCCAGATACTGGGACAGCAGTGATGTAGGTCAGCACCCAGATACTGAGACAGCAGGGATGTAGGTCAGCTCACAGATACTGAGGCAGCAGTGATGTATGTCAGCACCCAGATACTGGGACAGCAGTAATGTAGGTCAGCACCCACATACTGAGACAGCAGTGATGTATGTTAGCACCCAGGTACTGAGACAGCAGAGTTGAACATTAGATTCCAGACTTTGGGGCAGAAGAAATACCTGTCAGGACCCATTTACTCAGAAAACAGAGGTGAAGATCAGCACCCAGATACTGAGACAGCTGTGCTGAAGTCAGCACCCCGGATACTGAGACAGCAGGGATGAAGGTCAGCACCCAGATACTGAGACAGAAGGGATGCAGTTTAGTACCCTGATACTGACACATCAGGGATGTAGGTCAGCAACCAGACACAGAGACAGCAGGCATGTAGGTCAGCACCCTGATACTGTGACAGCAGTGATGTAGGTTGGCATCCAGATACTGAGACAGCACTGATGTATGTTGGCACCCAGATATGGAGACAGAAAGGATGTGGGTCAGCACCCAGATATGGAGACAGAAGGGATGTGGGTCAGCACCCAGATACTGAGGCAGCAGTGATGTAGGTCAGCCCCCCAGATACTGAGACAGCAGTGATGTAGGTGAGCTCCCAGATACTGAGACAACAGTGATGTATGTCAACACCCAGATGCTGAGAGAGCAGGGAGGGAGGTCACCACCATGATACTGAGACAACAGGGATGTTGGACGTTATCCAGATAATGAGAAAGCTGATGATGTAAGTCAGCACCCAGATTCTGAGATGTTAGGGATGTTGGTCAGCACCCAGATACTGAGTCAGCAGTGATGAATGTCAGCACCCAGCTTCTGAGACAGCAGTAACATTGGTCAGCACCAAGATAATGAGATAGCAGGGATGTGGATCAACACCCAGACACTGAGACAGCAGGGCAGTAGTTCAGCACACTGATGCTATGACGGCAGTGATTTACATCAGCACCCAGATAGTGAGACAGCAGTGATTTAGGTCAGCACCCAGATGCTGATACAGAAGTGATGTAGGACAGCACCCAGATCCTGGGACAGCAGGGATGAAGGTCAGCACCCAGACACTGAGACAGCAGGCATGAAGGTTGGCAAGCACATACTGAGACAGCAGTGATTAAGGTCCGCTTCCAGATACTGAGACAGCAGGGATGTAGTTCAGCACCCAGATACTGAGACAGCAGTGATGTAGGTTGGCACCCAGATACTGAGACAGCAGTGATGTAGGTCAGCACCCAGATACTGAGACAGCAGTGATGTAGGTCAGCACCCAGATACTGAGACAGCAGTGATGTAGGTCCACTTCCAGATACTGAAACAGCAGTGATCTTTGTCAGCACTTAGATACTGAGACAGCAGGCATGTAGGTGAAGACTCAGATTTTGAGAAAGCAGGTATACATAGACAGTGTCGGCAGATAAGGGCCTATGGCCCACCCAGTCTGCCCATTTGAGCTTGTAAGTTCAGTTTGTTTTCCTAGAAGACTGTTGCCCCTTTCCCATAACTTCTAGAATTCCTTTATGTCTATCCCATGCATTCTTAAATCCCGTGATTGTTTCAGCCCCCACCACTTCCTCTGGCAGGGTGTTCCACTTGTTCACCACCCGTTTTGTGAAGAAATTCTTTCTCATGTTTCTCTGAATCGTCCTCCTCCAACTTCATCCCATGCCTCTAGTCCTGGAACATCTTTTCACTTAAAATAGTGTTTTCCTGCACCCTGTTCTTCCCTGTAAGATACCTGTATGTCTCTATCATATCCCCTCTCTCCTCCTCTCCTCCAGGAGTACATGTTCAGTTCCTTCAACCTTTCTTCATAGGACTTGTGATGCAATCCATGCACCATCTTTGTTGCCCTCCTCTGAACCTTCTCTACCCTGTCTATGTCCTTACGGAGGTATGGTCTCCAGAACTGTACACTGTACTCCAGGTGGGGCCTCACTAGTGTCTTGTATAGCGGAATTATGACCTCCTTTCCTGCTGGTGATGCCCCTGCCTATACATCCCAGCATCCTATTTGCTTTACCTGCTGCCTTGTTCACTGTTTCCCTACCTTGAGGTCATCAGAGATGACAACCCCAAGATCCCTTTCCTGCATGGTGCATGCTATATCCTCACAACCCAACTGATATATTGTGCCAGGGTTTTTGTGCCCCATATGCATTATCTAGCATTTCATTGCATTGAATTTCAACTGCCAAACCCCTGACCATTCTTCAAGTTCTGCAGGTCACTTCTCATTCCGTCTACACCCTCTGGTGTGTCTACTCTGTTTCAGAGCTTTGTGTCATCAGTGAACAGTGAAATTCTGCCTTCTAGATCCTGCGCAATGTCGCTGATGAAGATGTTGAATATGTAGTTCAGCACCCAGATACTGGGACAGCAGTGATGTAGGTCATGCACCCAGATACTGGAGACAGCAGGGATGTAGGTCAGCTCACAGATACTGAGGCAGTGATGTATGCCGGCTCCAGATACTGGGACAGCAGTAATGTAGGTCAGCACTCACATACTGAGACAGCAGTGATGTATGTTAGCACCCAGGTACTGAGACAGCAGAGTTGAACATTAGATTCCAGACTTTGGGGCAGAAGAAATACCTGTCAGGACCCATTTACTCAGAAAATATGAGGTGAAGATCAGGCACCAGATGCTGAGACAGCTAAAGGAAGTCAGGCACCTGATGAGTCTGAGACAGCATGGATGAAGGTCAGTACCAGATAATGAGACAGAAGGGATGCAGTTTAGTACTCTGACACTGACACATCAAGGGGATGTAGGTCAGCAACCAGACACAGAGACACAGTAGGTATGTAGGTCAAGCACCCTGATAATGAGACAGCAGTGATATAGGGTTGGCATCCAGATACTGAGACAGCACTGATGAGGTTGGCACCGAGATATGAGACAGAAAGGATGTGGGTCAGCACCAGATGTGGAGACAGAAGGATGTGTCAGCACCCGTGATACTGAGGCAGCAGTGATGTGGGTCAGCCCCAGATACTGAGACAGCAGTGATGTAGGGTGAGTTCCCAGATACTGAGACAACAGTGATGTATGTCAACACCCAGATGCTGAGAGAGCAGGAGGAGGTCACCATTCCATGATACTATATAATCAGGGATGTTGGATTTTATCCAGATAATGAGAAAGCTTTATGATGTAGTCAGCACCCAGATTCTGAGATGTTAGGATGTTGGTCAGCACCCAGATACTGGAGTCA
The DNA here is from genome assembly GCA_016271365.2 of Neoceratodus forsteri. Classification (NCBI taxonomy): domain Eukaryota; kingdom Metazoa; phylum Chordata; order Ceratodontiformes; family Ceratodontidae; genus Neoceratodus; species Neoceratodus forsteri. The sequence continues at coordinate 10,405,290 of CM028129.1, forward strand.
GCAGTGATGAATGTCAGCACCAGATTCTGAGACAGCAGTAACGTTGGTCAGCACCTGGATAATGAGATAGCAGGGATGGATCAACACTTTGACACTGAGACAGCAGGGGCAGTAGTTCAGACACTGATACTATGACGGCAGTGATTTAAGTCAGCACCCAGATAGTGAGACAGCAGTGATTTAGGTCAGCACCTGATGCTGATACAGAAGTGATGTATACACCCATTATCCTGGGACAGCAGGGATGAAGGTCAGCACCCAGAGACTGAGACAGCAGGCATGAAGGTCGGGTTTAAGCATACTGGAGACAGCAGTGATGAAGGTCCACTCCAGACACTGAGACAGCAGGGATGTAGTTCAGCACCCAGATACTGAGACAGCATGATGTAGGTTCACTTCAAATACTAAAACAGCAGTGATGTTTGTCAGCACTGAGATACTGAGACAGCAAGCATGTAGGTGAGCACTCAGATACTGAGACAGCAGGGATGTAGGTCAGCACCCATATACTGAGACAGCAGTGATGTAGGTCAGCACCCAGATACTGAGACAGCAGTGATGTAGTTCCACTTCCAGATACTGAAACAGCAGTGATCTTTGTCAGCACTCAGAAACTGAGACAGCAGGCATGTAGGTGAGCACTCAGATACTGAGACAGCAGGAATGTAGTTCAGCACCCATATACTGAGACAGCAGTGATGTAGGTCAGCACCCAGATACTGAGACAGCAGTAATGTAGGACTGCACCCAGATACTGAGACAGCAGGGATGTAGGTCAGCTCACAGATACTGAGACAGCAGTGAAGTATGTCAGCACCCAGATACTGTGACAGCAGTAATGTAGGTCAGCACCTACATTCTGAGACAGCAGTGATTTATGTTAGCACCCAGGTACTGAGACAGCAGGGTTGAACATTAGATTCCAGACTTTGGGGCAGCAGAAATACCTGTCAGGACCCATTTACTCAGACAACAGAGGTGAAGGTCAGCACCCAGATACTGAGACAGCTGTGCTGTAGTCAGCACCCGGATACCGAGGACAGCAGGGATGAAGGTCAGCACCCAGATACTGCGCATAGAAGGATGTAGTTGTTCCTCTGACACTGAGACATCAGGGATGTAGGTCAGCACTCAGTTACTGAGACAGCATTGATGTCAGTCATCTCTCCGATACTGAGAAATCTGGGATGTAGGTGAACACTCAGATATTGAGAAAGCAGGTATACATAGACAGTGTCGGCAGATAAGGGCCTATGGCCCACCCAGTCTGCCCATTTGAGCTTGTAAGTTCAGTTTGTTTTCCTAGAAGACTGTTGCCCCTTACCCCAAACCTCTAGAATTCCTTTATGTCTATCCCATGCATTCTTAAATCCTGTGATTGTTTCAGCCCCCACCACTTCCTCTGGCAGGTGTTCACTTGTCCATCACCCGTCTCTGTGAAGAAATCTTTCTCATGTTTCTCTGAATCGTCCTCCTCCAACTTCATCCCATGCCTCTAGTCCTGGAACATCTTTTTACTTAAAAATTGAGTTTTCCTGCACCCTGTTCTTCCCTGTAAGATACTTGTATGTCTCTATCATATCCCCTCTCTCCCTCCTCTCCTCCAGGGAGTACATGTTCAGTTCCTTCAACCTTTCTTCATAGGACTTGTGATGCAATCCATGCACCATCTTTGTTGCCCTCCTCTGAACCTTCTCTACCCTGTCAATGTCCTTATGTAGGTATGGTCTCCAGAACTGTACACTGTACTCCAGGTGGGGCCTCACTAGTGTCTTGTATAGCGGAATTAAGACCTCCCTTCCTGCTGGTGATGCCCCTGCTTATACATCCCAGCATCCTATTTGCTTTTACCTGCTGCCTTGTCACACTGTTTCCTCTACTTGAGGTCATCAGAGAGATGACAACCCCAAGATCCCTTCCTACATGGTGTATGCTATATCCTCACAACCCAACTGATATATTGTGCCAGGGTTTTTGTGCCCTATATGCATTATCTAGCACTTCATTGCATTGAATTTCAACTGCCAAACCCCTGACCATTCTTCAAGTTCTGCAGGTCGCTTCTCATTCTGTCTACACCTTCTGGTGTGTCACCTGTTACAGAGCTTTGTGTCATCAGCTAACAGTGAAATTCTGCCTTCTAGATCCTGCGTAATGTCTTGCTGATGAAGATGTTGAATATGTATGTTCAGCACCTTGATACTGTGACAGTTGTGATGTAGGTCAGCACCCAGATACTGAGACAGCAGGGATGTAGGTCAGCTCACAGATACTGAGGCAGCAGTGATGTAAGTCAGCACCCAGATACTGGGACAGCAGTGATGTAGGTCAGCACCCACATACTGAGACAGCAGTGGTGTATGTTAGCACCCAGGTACTGACAGCGGAGAGTTGAACATTAGATTCAGACTTTGTAGGAGAAGAAATACTTGTCATGACCCATTTACTCAGAAAACAGAGGAAGATCAGCACCTAGATACTGGGAGATAGCTGTGCTGAAGTCAGCACCTGATACTGAGACAGTAGGATGGATGACAGCACCCAGATACTGAGACAGAAGGGATGTGAGTTTAGTACCCTGATATTTGACACATCAGGGATGTAGTTCAGCACCCATATACCGAGACAGCAGTGATGCAGGTCAGCACCCAGATACTGAGACAGCATGATGTAGGACAGCACCTAGATACTGAGTCAGCAGGGATGTAGGTCAGCCTCAGATACTGGAGACAGCAGTGAAGCACTGTCAGCACCCAGATACTGTGACAGCAGTAATGTAGGTCAGCACCCTGCATTCTGAGACAGCAGTGATGTATGTTAGCACCCAGGTACTGGAGACAGCAGGGTTGAACATTAGATTCCAGACTTTGGGGCAGCAGAAATACCTGTCAGACCCATTTACTTGACAACAGAGGTGAAGGTCAGCACCCAGATACTGAGACAGTTGTGCTGTAGTCAGCACCTGATACTGATACTAGCAGGAATGTAGGTCAGCACTCAGATACTGCGGACAGAAGGATGTAGTTTAGTACCTGATAATGAGACATCAGGATGTGGTCAGCACTCAGTTACTGAGACAGCATTGATGTTGGTCATCTCCCATACTGAGACAGCTAGGATGTAGGTGAGTACCCTGATACTGAGAGCAGAGATGTTTGTCAGCATAGAGAGGCTGAGACAGTAGTGATGTAGGATGAGCACCTGACACTGAGACAGCGGGTTGTAGGTCAGCACATAGATACTGAGACAGCAGAGATGTAGGTCAACACACAGATACTGAGACTGCGTGATGTAGGACAGCACCCAGGCACTGAGATGTCAGGGATGAAATAAGGGCACCAGATACTGAGACTGGCATCATAATTCAGCAACCAGATACTGAGACAGCAGGCATGTAGGTCACACCCAGATACTGAGGACATCAGGCATGTAGGTCACCACCCAGATACTGAGACAGCAGTCATGTAGGTCAGCACCCAGTTACTTGAGACAGCAGGGGATGATGGTTGCACCCAGATGTTGAGACACCAGGCATGTATGTCACACCCAGACACTAGACAGCAGGATCCACTTGCACCCAGATATTGGTACAGTAAGGCTGTGGGCCAGATACTAGACAGCAGGCATGGAGTTGGCACTTGGATTCTGAGGATAGTGATGCGGGTTGGGCCCAGGTATTGAGACAGCTGGATGTTGGTCACACTGATACTTGAGACAGGGTGATTTTGGTGGGCACCCAGATACTGAGACAGCAGTGATGTAGAGCACCCAATACTGAGACAGCAGGTTGATGGCCAGTACCTGATACTGAGGCAGCAGAGATGTGGGTGGGCGCCCAGATACTGAGACAGCAGGGATGTGGTGGCAGATTGAGACAGCAGGGATTTAGATCAGCACTAGATACTGAGTCAGCAGTAGGCTGTCAGCAAAAGATACTGAGACAGCAGGGATGAACACTGATCCAGGTTGTGGGCAGCAGGATGGTGTGAGCACTTGATACTGAGACAGCAGTGATTTAGGTCAGCACCCAGATACTGAGACAACAGTGATGTAGGTCAGCACCCAGATTCAGACAGTAGGATGGTCACAGCCTGTGATACTGAGACAGAAGGATGTGGTCACATCCGATACTGGGACAGCAGGGATGCAGGTCAGTACCAGATACTGAGACAGCAGAGATACGGGCACACAGATATTGAGACAGCAGGGATAGGTCTCACCAGATACTGGGACAGCAGTGATGTGGTTGGCTTTTAGATACTGTGACTGCAGTTGCAGGACCGCCCTGATACTGAGACGTGATGTATGTTAACAAAGGGCTGAGAGCAGGATAAATGTCAGATCTGGATTTAAGGCAGCAGGATATTGTCGTACCCATTTACCAGACAATAGTCATGTAGGTCAGTATCTGATACTGAGACAGAGGATGAGTCACTACCAGATAGTGAGAGCAGGATGTAGGTCAGCAAGATACGCGACAAAGGGATGTAGGTCATGTTCCAGATACTGAGACAGTAGGATGTGGTGAGTACCGAGATACGAGACAACAGGATGTAGGTCAGCCCAGATACTAAGACAGTAGGGATGTAGGCGCCCAACTACTGAGACAACATGGATGTAGGAGAGAAACCAGATACTGAGACAGCAGTGGTTTTGTCGCACCAGATACGAGACAGCAGGATAACTGCGGATCTGATTTGAGACAGCAGAAATATCTGTGAACCCATTTACTCAGACAACAGTGATGTGGAAGTTAATCAGATACTGAGACGCAGTGAAGGTCAGCACTCAACACTGAGACAGCATTGACGAGGTCAGACCAGATACTGGGGCAGCAGTGTTGAGTCAGCACCTAGGCAGTGGCGTGTGGTAGCACCAGGTATTGAGACAGCAGGATTGAACATTGATCTCAGATTTTGGGGAGCAGAAACACCAGTTGTATTTACCTGACAATAGGATGGGACAGCATCAAGATATTGAGACAGCAGGGATGAAAGTAAGAACTCAGATACTGAGACTGCAGTGATGTAATTAGCAGCCGATACTGACATTGCAGAAATGAGGTCAGCACTGATAGAGACAGAAGGATGTAGATCAGCACCCAGATACTGAGACAGCATTGATCTAAGTCAGCACCCAAGTACTGAGACAGTACTTATGAGGTCAGCACCTGGAATTGAGACAGCAGGATGTAGGAGAGTACCCAGATAATGAGACATCAGGATGTAGGTCAGCAACCAGATACTGAGACAGCAGGTGTGGTGGTCACACCCTAATACTGAGACAGGTGATGTAGGCTGGTTCAGAAACTGAGACACACTATGTAGGTTGGTACCCCATATGAGACAGAAGGGATGGGTCAGCACCTGGATAGGAGACAGAAGGGATGTGGTACCACCCTGATACTGAGGCAGCAGATGTAGGCCAGCACCAGATACTGAGACAGCAGTATAGTGAGTCTCTGATACTTGGACAACAGTGATGTACGTCAGCACCAGATATTGGGAGAGTGGTAGGAGGTCATACCATGATATTGAGACAATAGGGATGTTATTCATTATCCGATAGAAAGCTGATGATGAGGTCATACCTGACTGAGATATTATGATGTTGTCAGCACCCAGATACTGAGTCACCAGTGAGATGGTTCATTCCGTTACTGAGGCAGCAGGATGGTGGTCAGCACCTCGATACTGACAGCAGGATGTAGGTCTGCACCAGATACTGGAGACAGCAGTGATGTAGATGAGCTCCAGATACTGAGACAACAGTGATGGGCTCAGCACCAGATACTGAGAGTGCAGGATGGAGGTCACACCACGATACTGAGACAATAGGGTGTTGGTCATTCAGATACTGAGAAGTTGATGACAAGTCAGCACCAAGATTCTGAGATATTTATGGTGGTCAGCACCTGACACGGAGTCAGTGATGTATGTCACACCCAGATACGAGATGAAATGATGTTGGTCACACCCAGATAATGAGATAGCAAGGAGGGATCACACCAAGACACGAGACAGCAGGGCAGTAGTTCAGACGCCTGATACTGAGACTGCAGGATTACGCCAGCACCAGATAGTGAGACAGCAGGATTTAGTCGGCACCCAGAAACTGAGACAGAAGTGATGTAGATGGCACCAGATCCTGAGACAGCAGGGAGAAGGTCGCACCCAGCAACTGACAGAGGCAGTGGGTCACAAGCACATACTGGGACAGCAGTGATGTGGGTCAGCACCTGATACTGAGATAGCAGTGATGTAAGTTAGCACCCAGATACTAGACAGCAGTGATGTTGGTCAGCACCCAGATACTGGGATAGCAGGATATGGGTCCACCAGCTACTGAGACAGCAGGGCAGTAGTTCAGCACTGATACTGAGACAGCAGTGATTTGTCAGCACCCAGATACTGAGACAGCAGTGATCACCCAGATACTGAGACAGCAGTGATGTAGGTCAGCACCCACATACTGAGACAGCAGGGATGAAGGTCACCACCAAGATACTGAGACAGCACGGGTGTTTGTCAGCACCTGGACACTGAGATAGCAGGCCAGTAGGTCAGCACCCTGGTACTGAAAGAACAGGGATTAATGTCAGCACATAGATACTGAGGCAGCAGTGATGTTGGACAGCACCCAGATACAGAGACAGCAGGGATCTAGGTCAGCACCCAGATATGGAGACAGCAGGCACGTAGGTCAGCACTGAGATACTGAGACAGCTGTGATGTAGGTCGGCACCCAGATAGTGAGACTGCAGTGATGTAGGTTGGGACCCACATACTGAGACAGCAGGGATGTGGGTCATCACCCAGATACTGAGACAGCTGTGATGTAGGTCGGAACCCAGATACTGTGACATGCAGTGATGTACATCAGCTCCCAGATACTGAGACAGCAGTCCTGTATGTCAGCACCCAGATACTGAAACAGAAGGGATAAATATCAGATTCCAGATTGTGAGACAGCAGAAATATCTATCAGGACACATTTACTCACAAAAAAGTGATTTAGGTCAGCATCGAGATGCTGAGACAGCAGGAATGGAGGTCACCTCCCAGATATTGAGACAGCTGTGCTGAAGGTCAGCACCCTAATACTGAGACAGCAGTGATGTAGGTCAGCACCCAGGTACCGAGATGGCAGGGATGTAGGTCGGCACAAAGATACGGAGACAGCAGTGATGTAGGTCAGCACCAAGATACCTAGACAGCAGGGATGTAGGTCAGCACCATGATACTGAGACAGCAGGGAAGTATGTGTGTACCCAGTTACTGAGACAGCAGGGAAGTAGGTCAGCACTCAGATACTGAGATAGCAGGGATGTAGATGAGTACCCAGATACTAAGGCAGCAGAGATGTATGTCAGCACTCAGAAACTGAGACAGCAGTGATGTAGGTCAGCAGCCAGATACTGACACAGCAGAGATTAAGGTCAGCACCCAGATACTGAGGGAGCAGGGATGAAGGTCAGCACTCAGATACTGAGACAGCCCTGATGTAGGTCAGCACCCAAATTCTGATTCAGCACAGATGTAGGTTGGCACCCAGATACATAGACAGCAGGGATGCAGGTCAGCACCCATATATTGAGACAACTGTGATGTAGGTCAGCACCCAGATGTTGAGGCAACAGAGATGAAGGTCAGCATCCAGATTCAGACACAGCAGGGATGTAGGTCAGCACCTAGATACTGAGACTGCAGTGATGTAGGATGGCACCCAGATACTGAGACAGCACTGATATAGGTCGGCACCCAGATACTGAGACAGCAGGGATGTGGGTCAGCACCCAGATACTGAGACAGCAGTGATGTAGGTCAGCACCCACATTCTGAGACAGCAGGAATGGGGGTCAGTACCCAGATACTGAGACAGCATGCATGCAGGTCTGCACCCAGATACTGGGACAGCAGTGATGTAGGTCGGCACCCTGATTTTGAGACAGCAGTAATGTAGGACAGTACCCAGATACTGAGACAGCAGGGATGTAGGTAAGCACGCTGACACTGAGACAGCAGGCATGTAGGTCAGCACCCAGATACTGGAACAGCAGTGATGTATGTTGGCACCCAGGTATTGAGACTGCAGGGATGTGTGACAACACTCATGTACTCAGACTGCAGTGATGTAGGTTGGCATCCAAATACTATGATAGCTGTGTTGTAGGTCAGAACCTGATACTGATATAGCAGTGATGTAGGTCAGCACCATGATACCGAGACAGCAGGGATGTAGGTCGGCTCCCAAATACTGAGACATCAGGGATGTAGGTGAGCGTCCTGATACTGAGACAGCAGTGATGTAGGTCCACACCAAGATACTGAGACAGCAGTGATGAAGCTCAGCTCCCAGACTCTGAGACAGCAGTGATGTATGTCAGCACCCAGATACTGAGACAGCAGTGATGTAGGTCAGCACCTACTTACTGAGACAGCAGGGATGAAGGTCAGCACCAAGATACTGAGACAGCACGGGTGTTTGTCAGCACCTGGACACTGAGATAGCAGGCCAGTAGGTCAGCACCCTGGTACTGAGACAGCAGGGATTAACATCAGCAAATAGATACTGAGACAGCAGTGATGTTGGACAGCACCCAGATACAGAGACAGCAGGGATCTAGGTCAGCACCCAGATATGGAGACAGCAGGCACGTAGGTCAGCACCGAGATACTGAGACAGCTGTGATGTAGGTTGGCAACCAGATAGTGAGACTGCAGTGATGTAGGTTGGGACCCACATACTAAGACAGCAGGGATGTGGGTCATCACCCAGATACTGAGACAGCTGTGATGTAGGTCGGAACACAGATACTGTGACAGCAGTGATGTACATCAGCTCCCAGATACTGAGACAGCAGTCATGTACGTCAGCACCCAGATACTGAAACAGCAGGGATAAATATCAGATTCCAGATTGTGAGGCAGCAGAAATATCTATCAGGACACATTTACTAACACAAAAGTGATTTAGGTCAGCATCCAGATGCTGAGACAGCAGGGATGGAGGTCACCTCCCAGATATTGAGACAGCTGTGCTGAAGGTCAGCACCCTAATACTGAGACAGCAGTGATGTAGGTCAGCACCCAGGTACCGAGATGGCAGGGATGTAGGTCGGCACCCAGATACGGAGACAGCAGTGATGTAGGTCAGCACCAAGATACCTAGACAGCAGGGATGTAGGTCAGCACCATGATACTGAGACAGCAGGGAAGTACATGAGTACCCAGTTACTGAGACAGCAGGGAAGTAGGTCAGCACTCAGATACTGAAATAGCAGGGATGTAGATGAGTACCCAGATACTGAGACAGCAGAGATGTATGTCAGCACTCATAAACTGAGACCGCAGAGATGTAGGTCAGCAGCCAGATACTGACACAGCAGAGATTAAGGTCGGCACCCAGATACTGAGGGAGCAGGGATGAAAGTCAGCACCCAGATACTGAAACAGCCCTGATGTAGGTCAGCACCCAAATACTGATTCAGCACTGATGTAGGTCGGCACCCAGATACTTAGACAGCAGGGATGTAGGTCAGCACCCATATATTGAGACAACTGTGATGTAGGTCAGCACCCAGATGTTGAGACAACAGAGATGAAGGTCAGCATCCAGATTCAGACACAGCAGGGATGTAGTCAGCACCCAGATACTGAGACTGCAGTGATGTAGGATGGCACCCAGATACTGAGACAACACTGATGTAGGTCGGCACCCAGATACTGAGACAGCAGGGATGTGGGTCAGCACCCAGATACTGAGACAGCAGTGATGTAGGTCAGCACCCAGATACTGAGACAGCAGTAATGTAAGACAGCACCCAGATACTGAGACAGCAATGATGTAGGTCAGCACCCAGATACTAAGACAGCAGGCATGTAGGTCAGCACCCAGATACTGGGACAGCAGTGATGTAGGTTGGCACCCTGATTTTGAGACAGCAGGGATGTAGGTCATCACCCAGATACTGAGACAGCAGGAATGTGGGTCAGCACCCAGAAACAGAGACAGCAGGGATGTAGTTCGGCACCCAGACACTGGGACAGCAGTGATGTAGGTCAGCTCCCAGATACTGAAACAGCAGTGATGTATGTTAGCACCAGGATACTGAGACAGTAGGTATGAACATCAGATTCCAGATTTTGAGCAGCAGAAATAACTGTCAGGACTCATTTCCTGAGACAACGGTGATGAAGATCAGCATCCAGATACTGAGACAGCAGGGATGTAGGTCGGCTCCCAGATACTGAGACATCAGGGATGTATGTGAGCACCCTGATACTGAGACAGCAGTGATGTAGGTCCGCTCCAAGATACTGAGACAGCAGTGATGTAGGTCAGCTCCCAGACTCTGAGACAGCAGTGATGTATGTCAGCACCCAGATACTGAGACAGCAGTGATGTAGGTCAGCACCCACATACTGAGACAGCAGGGATGAAGGTCACCACCAAGATACTGAGACAGCACGGGTGTTTGTCAGCACCTGGACACTGAGATAGCAGGCCAGTAGGTCAGCACCCTGGTACTGAAAGAACAGGGATTAATGTCAGCACATAGATACTGAGGCAGCAGTGATGTTGGACAGCACCCAGATACAGAGACAGCAGGGATCTAGGTCAGCACCCAGATATGGAGACAGCAGGCACGTGGGTCAGCACTGAGATACTGAGACATCTGTGATGTGGAGTCGGCACCCAGATAGTGAGACTGCAGTGATGTAGGTTGGGACCCACATACTGAGACAGCAGGGATGTGGGTCATCACCCAGATACTGAGACAGCTGTGATGTAGGTCGGAACCCAGATACTGTGACATGCAGTGATGTGCATCAGCTCCCAGATACTGAGACAGCAGTCCTGTATGTCAGCACCCAGATACTGAAACAGCAGGGATAAATATCAGATTCCAGATTGTGAGACAGCAGAAATATCTATCAGGAAACATTTACTCACAAAAAAGTGATTTAGGTCAGCATCGAGATTCTGAGACAGCAGGAATGGAGGTCACCTCCCAGATATTGAGACAGCTGTGCTGAAGGTCAGCACCCTAATACTGAGACAGCAGTGATGTAGGTCAGCACCCAGGTACCGAGATGGCAGGGATGTAGGTCAGCACCCACATACTGAGACAGCAGGGATGAAGGTCACGACCAAGATACTGAGACAGCACGGGTGTTTGTCAGCACCTGGACACTGAGATAGCAGGCCAGTAGGTCAGCACCCTGGTACTGAAAGAACAGGGATTAATGTCAGCACATAGATACTGAGGCAGCAGTGATGTTGGACAGCACCCAGATACAGAGACAGCAGGGATCTAGGTCAGCACCAGATATGGAGACAGCAGGCACGTAGGTCAGCACTGAGATACTGAGACAGCTGTGATGTAGGTCGGCACCCAGATAGTGAGACTGCAGTGATGTAGGTTGGGACCCACATACTGAGACAGCAGGGATGTGGGTCATCACCCAGATACTGAGACAGCTGTGATGTAGGTCGGAACCCAGATACTGTGACATGCAGTGATGTACATCAGCTCCCAGATACTGAGACAGCAGTCCTGTATGTCAGCACCCAGATACTGAAACAGCAGGGATAAATATCAGATTCCAGATTGTGAGACAGCAGAAATATCTATCAAGACACATTTACTCACAAAAAAGTGATTTAGGTCAGCATCGAGATGCTGAGACAGCAGGAATGGAGGTCACCTCCCAGATATTGAGACAGCTGTGCTAAGGTCAACACCTAATACTGAGACAGCAGGAGGAGGCCAGCACCCAGGTACCGAGATGGCAGGGATGTAGGTCGCACAAAGATATGGAGACAGCAGTGATGTAGGTCAGCACCAAGATACCTAGACAGCAGGGATGTAGGTCAGCACCATGATACTGAGACAGCAGGGAAGTATGTATGTACTCATTACTGAGACAGCAGGAAGTGGTCAGCACTCAGATACTGAGATAGCAGGGATATGAATGAGCACCCAGATACTAAGGCAGCAGAGATGTATAGTCAGCACTCAGAAACTGAGACAGCAGTGATGTGAGTCAGCAGCCAGATACTGACACAGCAGAGATTAAGGTCAGCACCAGATACTGAGGGAGCAGGGATGAAGGTCAGCACTCAGATACTAGAGACAGCCTGATGTAGGTCAGCACCTAAATTCTAATACTAAGAAAAAGGGTGAAGGTCAGCACCAGATACTGAGACAACACTGATGTAGGTCACACCCAAATACAGAGACAGCACTGATAAGGTCAGCAACAAGATACATAGACAGCACCCAGATGTTGAGACAACTGTGATGTAGGTCAGCATCCAGATACAGACACAGCAGGGATGTAGGTCACCACCCAGATACTGAGACAGCAGTAATGTAGGACAGCACACAGACACTGAGACAGCAGGCATGTACATCAGCACCCAGACACTGGAACAGAAGTGATGTAGGTCAGAACCCAGATACTGAGACAGCAGGGATGTGTGTCAACACTCATGAACTGAGACAGCAGCGATGTAGGTCGGCACCCAGATACTGAGACAGCAGGGATGTAGGTGACTACCCACATACTGAGACAGCAGTGATGTAGGTCCGCACCCAGATACTGAGACAGCAGTGATGTAGGTCAGCTAGCAGACACTGAGAATGCAGTGATGTATGTCAGCACCCAGATACTGAGACAACAGTGATGTAGGTCAGCACCCACATACTGAGACAGTAGGGATGAAGGTCAGCAACAAGATACTGAGACAGCATGGATGTTTGTCAGCACCTAGACACTGAGACAGCTGGCCAGTATGTCTGCACCCTGGTACTGAGACAGGAGGGATTTTGGTCAGCTCCCAGATATTGAGACAGCAGTGATGTTGGACAGCACCCAGTTACATAGACAGCAGGGATGTAGGTCAGCAGCCAGATATGGAGACAGCAGGCATGTAGGTCAGCACTGATATGCTGAGACAGCAGTGATGTAGATCGGCACCCAGATAGTGAGACTGCAGTGATGTAGGTCAGGACCCAGATACTGAGACAGCAGGGATATGGGTCATCACCCAGATTCTGAGACAGCTGTGATGTAGTTCGGCACCCAGATACTGTGACAGCAGTGATGTACATCAGCTCCCAGATACTGAGACAGCAGTCAGTTATGTCAGCACCCAGATACTGAGACAGCAGGGATAAACATCAGATTCCAGATAGTGAGGCATCAGTAATATCTATCAGAACCCATTATCTCAGACAACAGAGATTTAGGTCAGCATCCAGATGCTGAGACAGCAGGGATGGAGGTCACCACCCAGATACTGAGACTGCTTTTGCTGAGGGTCAACATCCTTATACTGAGACAGCAGTGTTGCAGGTCAGCACCCAGGGACCAAGATGACAGGGATGTAGGTTGGCACCCAGATACTGAGACAGCAGGGATGTAGGTGAGTACCCAGACACTGAGACAGCAGGGAAGTAGGTCAGCACTCAGATACTGAAACAGCAGTGATGTAGGTCAGCAGCCAGATACTGACACATCAGAGAATAAGGTCGGCACCCAAATACTGAGAGAGCAGGGATGAAGGTCAGCACCCAGACACTGAGACAGCCCTGATGTAGGTCAGCAACCTAATACTTATTCAGCACTGATGTAGGTCAGCACCCAGATACTTAGACAGCACGGATGTAGGTCAGCACCCAGATATTGAGACAACAGTGATGTAGGTCAGCACCCAGATGTTGAGACAACAGTGATGTAGGTCAGTATCCATATACAGAGACAGCAGGGATGCAGGTCAACACCCAGATACTGAGACTGCAGTGATGTAGGTTGGCACCCAGATACTGAGACTGCACTGATGTAGGTCGGCACCCAGATACTGAGACAGCAGGGATGTGGGTCAGCACCCACATACTGAGACAGCAGTGAAGTAGGTCAGCACCCAGATACTATGAGAGCAGTAATGTAAGACAGCACCCAGATACTGAGACAGCAATGATGTAGGACAGCAACCAGATACTGGGACGGCAGGCATGTAGTTCAGCACCCAGATACTATGACAGCAGTGATGTAAGTTGGCACCCTGATATTGAGACAGCAGTGATGTAGGTCGGCACCCAGATACTGAGACAGCAGGAATGTGGCTCAGTACCCAGATACTGGGACAGCAGTGATGTAGGTCGGCACCCTGATTTTGAGACAGCAGTAATGTAGGACAGCACCCAGATACTGAGACAGCAGGGATGTAGGTAAGCACGCTGACACTGAGACAGCAGGCATGTAGGTCAGCACTCAGATACTGGGACAGCAGTGATGTAGGTCGGCACCCAGATACTGAGACAGCAGGGATGTGTGACAACGCTCCTGTATTCAGACTGCAGTGATGTAGGTCGGCACCCAGATTCTAAGACAGCTGTGTTGTAGGTCAGAACCTGATACTGATACAGCAGTGATGTAGGTCAGCACCATGATACTGAGACAGCAGGTACGTAGGTTGGCACCCAGATACTGAGACATCAGGGATACAGGTGAGCACCCTGATACTGAGACAGCAGTGATGTAGGTCTGCACCAAGATACTGAGATAGCAGTGATGTAGGTCAGCTCACAGACTCTGAGACAGCAGTGATGTGTGTCAGCACCCAGATACTGAGACAGCAGTGATGTAGGTCAGCATCCACATACTGAGACAGCAGGGATGAAGGTCAGCACCAAGATACTGAGACAGCACGGGTGTTTGTCAGCACCTGGACACTGAGATAGCAGGTCAGTAGGTCAGCACCCTGGTTCTAAGACAGCAGGGATTAACATCAGCACATAGATACTGAGACAGCAGTGATGTTGGACAGCTCCCAGATACAGAGACAGCAGGGATCTAGGTCAGCACCCAGATATGGAGACAAGCAGGCACGTCCGGCTCAGCACCGAGATACTGAGACAGCTGTGATGTAGGTCAGCACCAGATAGTGAGACTGCAGTGATGTGGTGCTTGGCCCATACTGAGACAGGGATGTGGGTCATCCTGAATACTGAGACAGCTGTGATGTGGGGTCAAGAACCAGATACTGTGACAGCAGTGATGTACATCAGCTCCAAGATGCTGAGACAGCAGTCATGTATGTCAGCACCCAGATTCTGAAACAGCAGGGTTAAATATCAGATTCCAGATTGTGAGGCAGCAGGAATATCTATCAGGACACATTTATTCACACAAAAGTGATTTAGGTCAGCATCCAGATGCTGAGACAGCAGGGATGGAGGTCACCTCCCAGATATTGAGACACAGCTGTGCTGAAGGTCAGCACCCTAATACTGAGACAGCAGTGATGTAGGTCAGCACCCAGGTACCGAGATGGCAGGGATGTAGGTCGGCACCCAGATACTGAGACAGCAGTGATGTAGGTCAGCACCAAGATAACTCGACTGCAGGGATGTAGGTCAGCACCATGATACTGAGACAGCAGGGAAGTATGTGAGTACCCAGTTACTGAGACAGCGGGGAAGTAGGTCAGCACTCAGGTACTGAGATAGCAGGGATGTAGATGAGTACCCAGATACTGAGACAGCAGTAATGTAAGACAGCACCCAGATACTGAGACAGCAATGATGTAGGTCAGCACCCTGATTTTGAGACAGCAGTGATGTAGGTCGGCACTCAGATACTTAGACAGCAGGAATGTGGGTCAGCACTCAGATACTGAGAAAGCAGGCCTGTTGGTCAGCACCCAGATACTGGGACAGCTGTGATGTAGGTCGGCACCCTGATTTTGGGACAGCAGTAATGTAGGACAGCACCCAGATACTTAGACAGCAGGGATGTAGGTCAGCACGCAGACACTGAGACAACAGGCATGAATGTCAGCACCCATATACTGGGACAGCAGTGATGTAGGTCAGCACCCAGATACTGAGGCAGCAGGGATGTGTGCCAACACTCATGTACTGAGACAGCAGTGACGTAGGTCGGCACCCAGATACTTTGACAGCTGTGCTGTAGGTCAGCACCCTGGTACTGAAAAAGCAGTGATGTAGGTCAGCACCCAGATACCGAGACAGCAGAGATTTAGGTCGGCACGCAGATACTGAGACAGCAGGGATGTAGGTGAGTACCCTGATACTGAGACAGCAGTGATGTAGGTCTGCACCCAGATACTGAGACAGCAGTGATGTAGGTCAGTTCCCAGATACTGAGACAGCAGTAATGTAGTTCAGCACCCAGATACTGAGACAGAAGGGATGTAGGTCAGCACCCAGATACTGAGACAGCAGTAATGTAGGTCAGCACCCAGATACTGGGACAGCAGTGCAGTAGTACCGCACCCAGATACAGAGAGAGCAGGGATGTAGGTCAGCACCCAGAAACTGAGACAGCAGGGATGAAGGTCAGCACCCAGATACTGACACAGCAGAGATTAAAGTCGGCACCCAGAAACTGAGACAGCAGGGATGGAGGTCACCACCCAGATACTGAGAAAGCTGTGCTGAAGATCAGCACACTAATACTGAGACAGCAGTAATGTAGGACAGCACCCAGATACTGGGACAGCAGGGATGAAGGTCAGCACCCAGATACTGAGACAGCAGGCATGTAGGTCAGCACCCAGATACTGGGACAGCTTCGATGTATGGCGGCAGCTAGATATTGAGAGAGTAGTGATGTAGGTCGGCTCCCAGATCATAAGACAGCAGGGATGTGGGTCAGCACCATGATACTGAGACAGCAGTGCTGTAGGTCAGCCCCCAAATACTGAGACAGCAATGATGTAGGTCACTACCCAGATTCTGAGACACCACTGATGCAGGTTAGCCCCCCAATTCTGAGAACGCATTGATGTAGGTCACTAACCAGATACTGAGACAGTACTGGTGAAGGTCAGCACCCAGATACTGAGACAGCATTGATGTAGGTCACTACCCAGACACTGAGACAGTTCTGATGAAGGTCAGCACTCAGATACTGAGACAGCAAGGAGGTAGGTCAGCAGTCAGATACTGACACAGCAGAGATTAAAGTCGGCCCCCAGATACTGAGACAGCAGGGATGAAGGTCACCACCCAGATACTGACAAATCTGTGCTGAAAGTCAGCACCCTAATACTGAGACAGCAGTGATGAAGGTCAGCTATCAGATACCGAGATGGCAGTGATGTAGGTCTGCAACCAGATACTGAGAAAGCATGGAGGTAGGTCTTGACTCAGATACTGAGATAGCAGGGATGTAGGTGAGTACCCAGATACTGAGACAGTAGAGATGAATGTCAGAAGACAGATACTGACACAGTAGAGACTAAGGTTGGCACCCAGATACTAAGAGAGCAGGGGTGAAGGTCAGCACCCAGATACTGAGACAGCACTGATGTAGGTCAGCACCCAAATACAGAGACAGCACTGATAAAGGTCAGCAACAAGATACATAGACAGCACCCAGATGTTGAGACAACTGTGATGTAGGTCAGCATCCAGATACAGACACAGCAGGGATGTAGGTCACCACCCAGATACTGAGACAGCAGTAATGTAGGACAGCACACAGACACTGAGACAGCAGGCATGTACATCAGCACCCAGACACTGGAACAGAAGTGATGTAGGTCAGAACCCAGATACTGAGACAGCAGGGATGTGTGTCACACTCATGAACTGAGACAGCAGTGATGTAGGTCGGCACCCAGATACTGAGACAGCTGTGCTGTAGGTCAGCTCCCTGATACTGATACAGCAGTGATGCAGGTCAGCACCCAGGTACTGAGATGGAAGGGATGTAGGTCAGCACCCAGATACTGAGACAGCAGGGATGTAGGTGACTACTCACATACTGAGACAGCAGTGATGTAGGTCCGCACCCAGATACTGAGACAGCAGTGATGTAGGTCAGCTAGCAGACACTGAGAAAGCAATGATGTATGTCAGCACCCAGATACTGAGACAACAGTGATGTAGGTCAGCACCCATACTGCAGACAGTAAGGATGAAGGTCAGCAACAAGACTGAGAACACAGCATGGATGTTTGTCAGCACCTAGACACTGAGACAGCTGGCCAGTATGTCTGCACCCTGGTACTGAGACAGGAGGGATTTTGGTCAGCTCCCAGATATTGAGACAGCAGTGATGTTGGACAGCACCCAGTTACATAGACAGCAGGGATGTAGGTCAGCAGCCAGATATGGAGACAGCAGGCATGTAGGTCAGCACTGATATACTGAGACAGCAGTGATGTAGATCGGCACCCAGATAGTGAGACTGCAGTGATGTAGGTCAGGACCCAGATACTGAGACAGCAGGGATATGGGTCATCACCCAGATTCTGAGACAGCTGTGATGTAGTTCGGCACCCAGATACTGTGACAGCAATGATGTACATCAGCTCCCAGATACTGAGACAGCAGTCAGTTATGTCAGCACCCAGATACTGAGACAGCAGGGATAAACATCAGATTCAGATAGTGAGGCATCAAGTACATATCTATCAAAACCATTATCTCAGACAACAGAGATTTAGGTCAGCATCCAGATGCTGAGACAGCAGGGATGGAGGTCACCACCCAGATACTGAGACTGCTTTTGCTGAGGGTCAACATCCTTATACTGAGACAGCAGTGTTGCAGGTCAGCACCCAGGGACCAAGATGACAGGGATGTAGGTTGGCACCCAGATACTGAGACAGCAGGGATGTAGGTGAGTACCCAGACACTGAGACAGCAGGGAAATAGGTCACCACACTCAGATACACAAAACAGCAGTGATGTGAGTCAGCAGCCAGATACTGACATCAGAGAATAAAGGTCCGGCACCCAAATGCTGAGAGAGCAGGGATGAAGGTCAGCACCAGACACTGAGACAGCCTGATGTAGGTCAGCAAGCCTAATACTTATTCAGCACTGATGGGTCAGCACCCAGATGCTTAGACAGCACGGATGTAGGTCAGCACCCAGATATTGAGACAACAGTGATGTAGGTCAGCACCCAGATGTTGAGACAACTGTGATGTAGGTCAGTATCCATATACAGAGACAGCAGGG
Organism: Neoceratodus forsteri; assembly: GCA_016271365.2. Taxonomy (NCBI): domain Eukaryota; kingdom Metazoa; phylum Chordata; order Ceratodontiformes; family Ceratodontidae; genus Neoceratodus; species Neoceratodus forsteri. The sequence continues at coordinate 10,424,299 of CM028129.1, forward strand.
ATGCAGGTCAACACCCAGATACTGAGACTGCAGTGATGTAGGTTGGCACCCAGATACTGAGACTGCACTGATGTAGGTCGGCACCCAGATACTGAGACAGCAGGGATGTGGGTCAGCACCCACATACTGAGACAGCAGTAAGTAGGTCAGCACCCAGATACTATGAGGAGCAGTAACAAAGACAGCACCCAGATACTGAGACAGCAATGATGTGAGGAAAGCAACCAGATACTGGGAACGCAGGCATGTAGTTCAGCACCCAGATACTATGAGCAGCAGTGATGTGGGTTGGCACCCTGATATTGAGACAGCAGTGATGTGAGTCGGCACCCAGATACTGAGACAGCAGGAATGTGGCTCAGTGCCCAGATACGATAGGACAGTGATGTGGTCGGCACCCTGATTTTGAGACAGCAGTAATGTAGGACAGCACCCAGATACTGAGACAGCAGGGGATCCTAGGCCAAACACGCTGACACTGAGACAGCAGGCATGTGGGTCAGCACTCAGATGCTGGGACAGCAGTGTGTGGGTCGGCACCCAGGATACTGGGACAGCAGCAGGATGTGTGACAACCGCTCCTGTATTCAGACTGCAGTGATGTGGGTGCACACCAGATTCCTAAGACAGCTGTGTTGTAGGTCAGAACCTGATACTGATACTGATACAGCAGTCATGTAGGTCAGCACCATGATACTCAGACAGCAGGTATGTAGGTCGGCACCCAGATACTGAGACATCAGGGATACAGGTGAGCACCCTGATACTGAGACAGCAGTGATGTAGGTCTGCACCAAAATACTGAGATAGCAGTGATGTAGGTCAGCTCCCAGACTCTGAGACAGCAGTGATGTATAACAGCACCCAGATACTGAGACAGCAGTGATGTAGGTCAGCATCCACATACTGAGACAGCAGGGATGAAGGTCAGCACCAAGATACTGAGACAGCATGGGTGTTGTCAGCACCTGGACACTGAGATAGCAGGTCAGTGGGTCAGCACCCTGGTTCTAGCAACATCAGGGATTAACATCAGCACATAGATACTGGAGACAGCAGTGATGTTGGACAGCTCCCAGATACAGAGACAGCAGGGACTGGATCAGCACCAGATATGGAGACAGCAAGGCCGTGGGTCAGCACCGAGATACTGAGACAGCTGTGATGTGGGTCAACACCCAGACAGTGAGACTGCAGTGATGTAGATTGACCCACATACTGAGACAGCAGGGATGTGGGTCATCACTAGACACTGAGACAGCTGTGATGTGGAGTCAGAACCAAGATACTGGACAGCAGTGATGTACATCAGCTCCAAGATGCTGAGACAGCAGCGTGTATGTCAGCACCATATTCACAACAGCAGGGGTTAAAATATCAGATTCAGATTGTGAGGCAGCAGGAATCTATCAGGACACATTATTCACACAAAGTGATTTGGGTCAGCATCCAGATGCTGAGACAGCAGAGATGGAGGTCACCTCAGATATTGAGACAGCTGTGCTGAAGGTCAGCACCCTAATACTGAGACAGCAGTGATATAGGTCAGCACCCAGGTACCGAGATGGCAGGGATGTAGGTCGGCACCCAGATACTGAGACAGCAGTGATGTAGGTCAGCACCAAGATAACTAGACTGCAGGGATGTAGGTCAGCACCATGATACTGAGACAGCAGGGAAGTATGTGAGTACCCAGTTACTGAGACAGCGGGGAAGTAGGTCAGCACTCAGGTACTGAGATAGCAGGGATGTAGATGAGTACCCAGATACTGAGACAGCAGAGATATATGTCAGCACTCAGATACTGAGGCAGCAGTGATGTAGGTCAGCAGCCAGATACTGACACAGCAGAGATTAAGGTCGGCACCCAGATACTGAGACAGCCCTGATGTAGGTCAGCACCCAAATACCTATTCAGCACTGAAGTATGGGTCCATGAATGCACTTAGTGCAACAGGGATGGAGGTCTGCACCCATATATTGAGACAACTGTGATGTGGGTCAGCACCCAGATCTTGAGACAACAGAGATGAGAGTCAGCATCCAGATTCAGACACAGCAGGGATGTAGGTCTGCTCCAGATACTGAGACTGCAGTGATGTGAGATGGCACCAGATACTGAGACAGCAGCTGATGTGAGTCAACACCCAGATACTGAGACAGCAGGAGATGTGGGTCAAGCAGATACTGAGACAGCAGTGATGTGGAAGTCAACCCAGATACTGAGACAGCAGTAATGTAAGACAGCACCCAGATACTGAGACAGCAATGATGTAGGTCAGCAACCAGATACTAAGACAGCAGGCATGTAGATCAGCACCCAGATACTGGGACAGCAATGATGTAGTTTGGCACCATGATTTTGAGACAGCAGGGATGTAGGTCGTCACCCAGCTACAGAGACAGCAGGAATGTAGGTCAGCAGCCAGATACTGAGACAGTAGTAATGTAAGACAGCACTGAGACAGCAATGATGTAGCTCAGCACCCGGATACTAACTCAGCAGGAATGTGGTCAGCACCCAGATACTGAGACAGCAGGTATGAAGGTCAGCACCCTGATACTGAGACAGCAGGGATGTAGGTCAGCACCCAGATATTGAGACAGCAGTGATGTAGGTCAGCACTCAGATATTGAGACAGCAAGGATGTAGGTCAGCACTCTGATACTGAGACAGCAGGGATGTAGGTCATCACCCAGATACTGAGACAGCAGGGATGTAGGTCAGCACCCAGATTCTGGGACAGTAGGGAGGAACATCAGATTCCAGATTTTGAGGCAGCAGAAATATCTGTCAGGACCCATTTTCTCAGACAGCAGGAATGTTGGTCAGCACACTGATACTGAGACAGAAATGATGAAGGTCAGAACCCAGATTCAGAGATAGCAGGGATGTAGGTCCGCACCCAGATACTGAGACAGCAGTGATGTAGATCAGCACCCAGATTCGGAGACAGCAGGGATGTAGGTCAGCACCCAGCTTCTGAGACAGCATTGATCTAGTTCAGCATTCCGATACTGACACATCAGTGATGTAGGTGAGTACCCCGATACTGAGACAGGAGATGTATGTCAGCACCCAGATACTGAGACACCAGTGATGTAGGTCGGCAGCCAGATACTGAGACAGCAGGTATGAATGTCAGCACCAAGATACTGAGACAGCACTGATGTAGGTCAGCACCCAAAAACTGAGACAGCACTGATGTAGATCAGCACCCAGATACTTAGACTGCAGGTATGAATATGACATGGTGTTGAGACAACTGTGATGTAGGTCAGCATCGAGATACAGAGACAGCAGGGACATAGGTCAGCACCCAGATACTGAGACAGCAGGGATGTAGGTCAGCACCCAGATACCGAGACAGCAGGGATGTAGGTCAGCACTCAGATACTGAGACTGCAGGGATGTAGGTGAGTACCCTGATACTGAGACAGCAGTGATGTAGGTCTGCACCCAGATACTGAGACAGCAATGATGTAGGTCAGCTCCCAGACACTGAGACTGCAGTGATGTATGTCAGCAGCCAGATACTGAGACAGCAGGGATGAAGGTCAGCACCAAGATACTGAGACAGCATGGATGTTTGTCAGCACCTAGACACTGAGACAGCAGGCCAGTAGGCCAGCACCCTGGTATTGAGACAGCTAGGATTTAGGTCAGCAACCAGATACTGAGACAGCAGTGATGTTGGACAGCACCCAGATACAGAGACAGCAAATATGTAGGTCAGCAACCAAGATATGGAGACAGCAGGCATGTAGGTCAGCACCAAGATACTGAGACAGCTGTGATGTAGGTCGGCACCCAGATAGTTAGACTGCAGTGATGTAGGTCGGGACTCAGATCCTGAGACAGCAGGGATGTGAGTCATCTCCCAGATACTGAGACAGCTGTGATGTAGGTCGGCACCCTGATACTGTGACTGCAGTGATGTACGTCAGCTCCCAAATATTGACACAGCAGTCAAGTATGTCAGCACCCAGATACTGAGACAGTAGGGATAAACATCAGATTCCAGATTGTGAGGCAGCAGAAATATCTATCAGGACCCATTTCGTCAGACACGAGTGATGTAGGTCAGCATCAGAATGCTGAGACAGCAGGGATGGAGGTCATGACCCAGATACTGAGACAGCTGTGATGAAGGTCAGCACCCTTATACTGAGACAGCAGTGATGAAGGTCAGCACCCAGGTAACGAGATGGCAGGGATGTAGGTCGGCATCCAGATACTGAGACAGCAGGGATGTAGGTGAGTACCCAGACACTGAGACAACAGTGATGTAGGTCAGCACCAAGATACCGAGACAGCAGGGATGTAGGTCGGCACCATGATACTGAGACAGCAGGGAAGTATGTGAGTACCCAGATTCTGAGGCAGCAGGGAAGTAGGTCAGCACTCAGATACTGAAACAGCAGGGATGTAGGTGAGTACCCAGATACTGAGACAGCAGAGATGTATGTCTGCACACAGTTACTGAGACAGGAGTGATGTAGGTCAGCAGCCAGATACTGACACAGTAGAGATTAAGGTTGAAAGCCAGATTCTGAGAGAAAATGAATGGAGGTCAGCGCCAGATACTGAGACAGCACTGATGTATGTCAGCACCCAGATACTTAGACTGCATGGATGTATTTCGGCACCCAGATATTGAGACAACAGTGATGTAGGTCAGCACCCAGATGTTAAGACAACAGTGATGTAGGTCAGCATCCAGATACAGAGACAGCAGGGCTTCTAGGTCAGCACCCAGGCACTGAGACTGCAGTGATGTAGGTTGGCACCCAGATACTGAGACAGTACTGATGTAGGTCGGCAAACAGATATTGAGACAGCAGGGATTGGGTCAGCACCCAGATACTGGGACAGCAGTGATGTTGGTCAGCACCCAGGTACTGAGACAGCAGCAATGTAAGATAGCACAAAAGATGCTGACACAGCAATGATGAAGCTCAGCAGCCAGATACTGAGAGAGCACTGATGCAGGTCAGCACCTAAATACTGATTCAGCAAGGATGCAGGTCAGCACCCAGATACTTAGACAGCAGGGATGTAGGTCAGCACCCAGATATTGAGACAACAGTGATGTAGGTCAGCATCCAGATACAGAGACAGCAGGGATGTAGGTCAGCACCCAGGTACTGAGACTGCAGTGATGTAGGTTGGCACCCAGATACTGAGACAGCAGGGATGTGGGTCAGCACCCAGCTACTGGGACAGTAGTGATGTTGGTCAGCACCCAGATACTGAAACAACAGTAATGTAAGACAACACCCAGATACTGAGACAGCAATGAAGTAAGTCTGCACCCCAGATACTGGGACAGCAGTGATGTTGGTCGGCACCCTGATTTTGAGACAGCAGTGATGTAGGTCGACACCCAGATACCGAGACAGCAGGAATGTGGGTCAGAACCCAAATACTGAGACAGCAGGGATGTACGTCGGCACCCAGATACTAAGACAGCAGTGATGTAGGTGAGCTCCCAGATACTGAAACAGCAGTGATGTATGTTAGCACCCAGATACTGAGACAGTAGGGATGAACATCAGATTCCATATTTTGAGACAGCAGAAATATCTGTCACAAACCATTTGCTCAGACAACAGTGATGAAGGTCAGCATCCAGATACTGAGACAGCAGTGATGTATGTCAGCACCCAGATACCGAGACAGCAGGGTTGTAGGTCGGCACACAGATTCTGAGACAGCAGGGATGAAGGTCAGCACTCAGATACTGAGATAGCAGGGATGTAGGTGAATACCCAGATACTGAGACAGCAGGGATGTAGGTCGGCACCCAGATAGTGAGACAGCAGTGATGTATGTCGGCAGCCAGATATTGAGACAATATTGATGTAGGTCAGCAACCAGATACCGAGACTGCAGTGATGTAGGTCACCAGCCAGATACAGAGACAGTAGGGATGTAGGACAGCACCCAGATACTGAGACAGCAAGGATGTAGGACTTCACCCAGATACTGAGACAGCAGGGATGTAGGTCAGCACCCAGATATTGAGACAACAGTGATGTAGGTCAGCAACTAGATACCGAGACTGCAGTGATGTAGGTCAGCAGCCAGATACTGAGACAGCAAGGATGTAGGACATCACCCAGATACTGAGATAGCAGGGATGTAGGAAATCACCCAGATACTGAGACAGTAGGGATGTAGGTCAGCACCCAGATACTGAGACAGCAGGCATGTAGGTCAGCACCCAGATACTGTTAGAGCTGTTAAATTGGTCAGCACCCAGATATTGAGACAGCAGTAATGTAGGTCAGCACCCAGACACTGAGACAGCAGGGACGTGGGTCTGCACCCATATTCTGAGACAGTAGTTATGTAGGTCAGCACGCTGATACTGAGACAGCTGTGATGTTGCTCAGCTCCCAGATACTGAAACAGCAGTGATATGTCAAGCACCCAGGTACTGAGATAGCAAGCATGTAGGTCGGCACCCAGGTACTGAGACCAGTGAGTGTACGTGGGCACAGTGATACTGAGACAACTGGGATGTGGGTCAGCACCCAGACAAGAGACAGCAGTTATATAGGTCAGCCCAGGCACTGAGACGCAGTGATGTAGAGTCGGCACCCAGATTCTGAGACAGCAGGGATGAACATCAAATTCCAGATTTTCAGGAGCAGAAATAACAGTCAGGTCCCACTTACTCAGACAACAGTTATGTAGGTCAGCATCAGATACTGAGACAACAGGGATGAACGTCAACACGAGATACTGAGACAGCAGGGATGAATAACAGATTCCAGATTTTGAGGGGCAGAAATATCTGTCAGGACCATTACTAGAACAACAGTTATGTAAGGTCAGCATCAGATACTGAGACAACAGGGATGAAGGTCGTGCCAGATAACGGAGACATCTGTGCTGTTGGTCAACACGCTGATACTAAGACAGCAAGTGATGTAGGTCAGCCCCAGAGACCGAGGTGTAGGGTTATAGGTTTGCACCCAGATACTGAGACAGCAGGGATGTAGATGTGTTCCCGATACTGAGAAAGAAGGATGTAGGTCAGCATTCAGGTACTGAGACAACGTTGATGCCCAACACTTACTGATACTGAGACAGCAGGGATGTATGTGAGTATCGGATACAGAGCAACGAAGATATATGTCAAACACACAGATACTCAGACAGCAGTGATGTAGGACAAGCACCAGACACTGAAACTGCGGAGATGTGGGTAGACACCCAGATACTCAGACAGCACTGATGTAGGTTGGCACCCAGATACTGAGACAGCAGGGATGTGGGTCAGCACCCAGATACTGAGACAGCAGTCATGTAGGTCAGCACCCAGATACTGAGACAGCAGTGATGTAGGACAGCACCCAGATACTGTGACAGGAGGGATGTAGGTCAGCACCCAGATACTGAGACTGCAGGCATGTAGGTCAGTACCCTGATACTGGGACAGCAGTGATGTAGGTCGGCACCCAGATTCTGGGAGAGCAGGAATGTTGGTCAGCACCAAGATACTGAGACAGTACTGATGAAAGTCAGCACCCAGATACTGAGGCAGCTGGGATGTACGTCTGCATCTAGAGACAGAGACAGTAGGGATGAAGGTTAGCAGCCAGATACTGATACTGCATGCATGTATGTCAGCACCCAGACACTGTTGCATCAGTGATGTAGATCTTCACCCAGATATTGAGACTGCAGTGATGTAGGTTGGCACCCAGATACTGACACAGCAGGATGTGGGTCAGCACCCATATTCTGAGAGAAAGTGATGAAAGTTAAGGGCAACCAGATACTGAGACAGCAGTGAGGTAGGTCAGCTCCCAGATACTGAAATAGCAATGATGCATGTCAGCACCCAGACACTGAGACAGCAGTGATGTAGGTCGGCACCCAGATACTGAGACAGCAGGTATGTGGGTCAGCACCCAGATACTGAGAGAGCAGTGATATAGGTCAGCACCCAGACACTGAGACTGCAGTGATGTAGGTCAGCACCCAGATACTGAGACAGCAGGGATGAACATCAGATTCCAAATTTTGAGGCAGCAGGGCTATCTGTCAGGACCCATGTACTCAGAAACCAGTGAGGTAGGTCGGCACCCAGATACTGAGACTGCACTGATGTAGGTCGGCACCCAGACACAGAGACAGCAGGGATGTGGGTCAGCACCAGATACTGATTAAGCCATGATGAAGGTCAGCACCAATATACTGAGACAGCAGTAATGTTGGTCAGCACCCAAAAACTGAGACAGCACAGAAGATTGTCAGCACCTAGACACTGAGACAGCGGGCCAGTAAGTCAGCACCCTGATACTGAGACAGCAGGGATTTAGGTCCGTACCCAGATACTCAGACAGCAGTGATGTAGGACAGCACCCAGATACTAAAACAGCAGTGATGTAGGTCAGCACCCAGATACTGAGACAACAGTGATGTAGGTCAGCTGGATACTGAGACAACATAGATGCAGGTCACTACCCAGATACTGAGACAGTACTGATGTAGGTGAACAGCCATATACTGAGACAGCAGGGATGTAGGTCAGCACCCAGATATTGAAACAGCAGTGATGTATGTCGGCTGCCAGATATTGAGACAACAGTGATGTAGGTCAGCAACCAGATACCGAGACTGCAGTGATGTAGGTCAGCAGCCAGATACTGAGACAGCAGTGATGTAGGACAGCACCCAGATACTAAAACAGCAGTGATGTAGGTCAGCACCCAGATACCGAGACTGCAGTGATGTAGGTCAGCAGCCAGATACTGAGACAGCAAGGATGTAGGACATCACCCAGATACTGAGATAGCAGGGATGTAGGACATCACCCAGATACTGAGACAGCAGGGATGTAGGTCAGCACCAAGATACTGAGACAGCAGGCATGTAGGTCAGCACCCAGATATTGTTAGAGCTGTTACATAGGTCAGCACCCAAATATTGAGACAGCAGTAATGTTGGTCAGCACCCAGACACTGAGACAGCAGGGACGTGGGTCTGCACCCATATTCTGAGACAGTAGTTATGTAGGTCGGCCCGCTGATACTGAGAAAGCAGTGAAGTAGGTCAGCTCCCAGATTCTGGAACAGCAGTGATGTATGTCAGCACCCATGTACTGAGATAACAGGCATGTAGGTCAGCACCCAGGTACTGAGACAGCAGTGATGTACATGGGCACAGTGATACTGAGACAACAGGGATGTGGGTCAGCACCCAGACATGAGACAGCAGTTATATAGGTCAGCCCCAGGCACTGAGACAGCAGTGATGTAAGTAAGCACCAGATTCTGAGACAGCAGGGATGAAACATCAAATTCAGATTTTCAAGAGCATAAAAACAGTCGGTCCCACCTCCTCTGACAACAGTTAAGTAAGGTCAACATCCAGATACTGAACAACCGGGATGGCGGCAACACCCAGAAAATGGACACGAAGGATGAATAACAGATTCCAGATCTTGAGGCAGCAGAAATATCTGTCAGGACCCATTTACTCAGACAACAACATATGGGTCAGCATCCAGATACTGAGACAACAGGGGATGAAGGTCTGACACCCAGATCACGGAGACATCTGTGCTGTTGGTAAGAACAACTGATACTAGACAGCAGTGATGTAGGTCAACCCCAGATACCGAAGTGCAGGGTTGTAGGTTTGCAACCAGAATACTGAAGACAGCAGGGATGTAGATGAGTTCCTGATACTGAGATAGAAGGGGATGTAAGTCAGCACACAGGTACTGGAGACAGTGGATGATGTCAGTCCAGCACTCCGATACTGAGACAACAGGATGTATGTGAGTATCCAGGATACAGAGACAGCAAAGATGTATGTCAAAACACAGATACTCAGACAGCAGTAATGTAGGACAGCACCAAGACACACAGAGACTGCAGTGATGTAGAAGTCGACACCAAGAATACTCATGAACAGCACTGAATGGGCAGCACCAGATACTGAAGACAACAAGAATGTGAGTCGCAACCCAGATGACTGAGACAGCAAAGACCAATGGGGTCCACACCCAGATACTGAGACAGCAGTGATGTAGGACAGCACCCAGATACTGAGACAGGAGGGATGGGGTCGCACCCAGATACTGGAGACAGCAGGCATGTAGGTCAGCACCCTGATACTGGGACAGCAAAGATGGGTCGGCACCCAGATTCTGAGAGAGCAGGATGTTGTCAGCACCCAGATACTGAACAGGGTGTAGTTCAACACCCAGATACTGAGCCAAGGATGTATGTCAGCACAGACTACTGACAGCAGTGATGTAGGTCAGCCCCAGATACCGAGAGTGCAGGGTTGTAGGTTTGCACAGATACTGAGACAACAGGATGTTGATGGTTCTGATACCGAGATAGAAGGATGTAGGTCAGCACTCAGGTACCACAGCTGGATATGATCAACACTCGATACTGAGACAGCAGGGATGTGAGTATCCGGACAGAGACAGCAGAGATGTATGTCAGAACACAGATACCAGACAGCAGTGATGTAGGACAGCACCAAGACACTGAGACTGCAGTGATGTAGGTAGGCACAGATACACAGACAGCAATGATGTAGGTCGGCACCCAGATACTGAGACACAGGGATGTGGTCACACAGACACTGAGACACAGCAGTCGTAGGTCAGCACCCAGACAATGGACAGCAGTGATGTGAGACAGCACCCAGATAATGAGACAAGGGCATGTGGTCAGTACCTGACACTGGGACATCAGTGATGTAGTCGACACCCAGATTCTGAGAGAGCAGGAATGTTGGTCACACCCAGATACTGAGACTGCAGGATGTATGTACAGATTCACTGACAGCAGGATGTAGGTGGCTGAATCTGAGATATCAGTATGTGGTGATGCCAGAAACTAAGACGCAGTGATGAAGGTTCACCCAGATGGCGAGACAACAGGATGTAGGTCGGCACCTGATACTGAGACACAGCATTGATGAAGGCCGCCAATGAGACAGCATTGATGTTGGTCACTACACAGACTGAAACGTACTGATGAGGTCAGCACCCAGACCTGAGACAGCTGGGATGGTCTACCCAGACAGAGACAGCAGGATGTAGTTGAGCCAGATACCGATACTGCATGCATGTAGGCACCCAGATACTGTTGCAGCAGTGACAGGTCTTCACCAGATATTGAGACTACAGTGATGTGGTTGGCACCCAGATACGGAACAGCAGGATGTGGGTCAACACCCATTCGAGAGAGAAGATGTAGTTCGGCAACAGATACTGAGACAGCAGTTAGGTAGGTCCTCCAGATCTGAAACAACAAGATGCATGTCAACCCAGACACTGAGACAGCAGTGATGTAGGTTGGCACCTGACACGGAGACAGCATTGACGAAGGTCAGCCCCAAATATCGAGACAGCATTGATAAGGTCACCCAGATACTGAAACAGTACTGATGAAGGTCAGCACCCAGATACTGAGGCAGCTGGGATGCAGGTCTGCATCTACATACAGAGACAACAGGGATGTAGGTTACAACCAATACCGATGCATGCATGTATCCACAATTCAATACTGTTGCAGTAGTGGAGTCTTCACCAGATATGAGACCGCAGTGATGGTTGGCACCGATACTGACACAGCAGGGATGTGGGTCAACAACATACTCTGAGGAGAGTGATGTGGTTTGGCCACCAGATACTGAGACAGCAATTGGGGGGTCAGCTCCCAGATACTAAACAGCAATGATGTGTCAGCCCAGACACTGAACACAGCAGTGATGTAGGTGGCACCAGATACCAGACAGCAGGTATGTGGGTCACACCAGATACTGGGAGAGAGTGATATAGGTAACACCGGCACTGAGACTGCAGATGCAGGTCAGCACCAGATACTGAGACAGCAGGATGAACATCAGATTCAAGATTTTGAGGCAACAGGGCTATCTGTCAGACCATTTACTAGAAAACAGTGAGGAGTCGGCCCAGATACTGGGCAGCACTCAGTAGATCAGCACCCAGACACAGAACAGCAGGGATGTGGGTCAGCACCAGATACTGTGTAAAACATTGATGAAGTCAGCACCAGATAATGAGACAGCAGGATAAAGGTCAACACCAAAACTGAGACAGCACAGAAGATTGTCAGCACTCAGTAGGACAGTGGGCCAGGGGGTCAGCACCTGACACTGAGACAGCAGGGATTGAGACAGCACCCAGATACTATAACAGCAGTGATGGTCACACCCAGACACTGGACACAGTGATGTAGGTCAGTGGATACTGCGACAGCATAATGCAGGTCACTACAGATACGAAACAGCACTGACGTAGGTGACAGCCATATACTGAGACAGCAAGGATGTAGGTCAGCACAGATATTGAGACAGTGTATGTGGGCAGCCAGCTATTGAGACAACAGTGATGGAGGTCCAACCAGAGAACCGAGACTGCAGGATGTAGGTCAGCAGCAGATACTGAGACAAGGATGTAGGACATCAACGATACTGAATGCAGGATGTGGACACCAGATACTGAGACAGCAGGATGTGGTCAGCACCCAGATACAGAGACAGCAGGCATGTAGTACCCTGATACTGGGACAGCAGTGATGTAGGTCGGCACCAGATTCTGAGAGAGCAGGAATGTTGGTCAGCACAGATACTGAGACACCAGTGCTGAAGTTCATCACCCAGATACTGAGACTGGGGATGTATGTCAGCTCCAGACCCACAGTGATGTAGGTCAGCCCCAGATACCGAGGCGCAGGGTTGGTTTGCACAGACACTGGACACAGGGATGTAGATGACTCAATGACACGAGATGAAGATGTGGGTCAGCACTCAGGTACTGAGACAGCGTTGATGTCGGTCAGCACTTTCAGATACTGAGACAGCAGGGATGGCATGTGGTGTCAGGTACAGAGACATGAGATGTGTCAGAACACAGATACTCAGGCAGCAGTGATGTAGGACCGCACCAAGACACTGGACTGCAGTGATAAGTAAGCACAGATATCAAACAACGACGTGGCAGGCCACCCAGAAACTGAGACAACAGGGATGTGGGTCACACCCAGACACTGAGACACAGTCAGAAGGTCAGCACCAGACATCGAGACAGCAGGATGTAGGACAGCACCCAGATACTGAGACAGGAGGGATGTAGGTCAGCAACGATACTGAGACAGGCATGGGTCAGCACCCTGATACTGGGACAGCAGTGATGTAGGTCCGCCCAGATTCTGAGAGAGCAGGAATGTTGGTCAGCACCAGATAAGGACCGAAGGATGTAAGTCAGCATCAGATTCATAGACAACAGGATGTAGGTTGGCACCAGATACCGAGATATCAGGAATGTAGGTGAGTACCAGAAACTGAGACAGCATTGTTGGTCTGCACCAGACAACGAGACAGCAGGATGGAGGTCGGCACCAGATATTGAGACAGCACTGATGTAGTCAGCCCCAAACACGAGATAGCATTGATGGTACTACCCAGATACTGAATAGTACTGATGAAGGTCAACACCCAGATACTGAGGCAGGGATGTAGGACAGCATCTGACACAGAGCAACAGGGATGTATGCCAGCACCAAATACTGATACACATCGGTATGTCAGCACCCAATACTGTTGCAGCAGCAGTATGGGGTCGGCACCGGATATTGGACTGCAGGATGTGGTCAGAATCAGATACTGACACAGCGATGTGGGTCAACACTCATATTCTGAGAGTAGTGATGTAGTTCCTTCCCAGATACTGAGACAGCAGTTAGGTAGGTCAGCTCCCGACACTGAAACAGCAATGCTGCATGTCAACACTCAGACACTGAGACAACAGGATATGTCACACCCAGACACTGAGACAGCAGTGATCTGGTTGGCACCAATCAGACAACAGTGATGTAGGTCAGCATCCAGATACAGAGACAGAGGGCTGGGTCACACCAGGCACTGAGACTGCAGTGATGGGTTGGCACCAGATAGACACAGTACTGATGTAGGTTGACAAACATATACTGAGACAGCAGGGATTGGGTCAGCATCCAGATACTGGGACAGCAGTGATGTTGGTCAGCACCCAGATACTGAGACAGCAGCAATGTAAGATAGCACAAAGATGCTGACACAGCAATGATGTAGCTCAGCACCCAGATACTGAGATAGCACTGATGTAGGTCAGCACCTAAATACTGATTCAGCACGGATACAGGTCAGCACCCAGATACTTAGACAGCAGGGATGTAGGTCAGCACCCAGATATTGAGACAACAGTGATGTAGGTCAGCATCCAGATACAGAGACAGCAGGGATGTAGATCAGCACCCAGGTACTGAGACTGCAGTGATGTAGGTTGGCACCCAGATACTGAGACAGCAGGGATGTTGGTCAGCACCCAGATACTGGGACAGTAGTGATGTTGGTCAGCACCCAGATACTGAGACAACAGTAATGTAAGACAACACCCAGATACTGAGACAGCAATGAAGTAAGTCAGCACCCAGATACTGGGACAGCAGTGATGTTGGTCGGCACCCTGATTTTGAGACAGCAGTGATGTAGGTCGACACCCAGATACCGAGACAGCAGGAAAGTGGGTCAGAACCCAAATACTGAGGCAGCAGGGATGTACGTCAGCACCCAGATACTGAGACTGCAGTGATGTAGGTCAGCTCCCAGATACTGAAACAGCAGTGATGTATGTCAGCACCCAGATACTGAGACAGTAGGGATGAACATCAGATTCCATATTTTGAGACAGCAGAAATATCTGTCACAACCCATTTTCTGAGACAACAGTGATGAAGGTCAGCATCCAGATACTGAGACAGCAGTGATGTAGGTCAGCACCCAGATACCGAGACAGCAGAGATGTAGGTCGACACACAGATTCTGAGACAGCAGGGATGAAGGTCAGCACTCAGATACTGAGATGGCAGGGATGTAGGTGAGTACCAAGAAACTGAGACAGCAGGGATGTAGGTCGGCACCCAGATAGTGAGACAGCAGTGATGTATGTCGGCAGCCAGATATTGAGACAACATTGATGTAGGTCAGCAACCAGATACCAAGACTGCAGTGATGTAGGTCACCAGCCAGATACAGAGACAGTAGGGATGTAGGACTGCACCCAGATACTGAGACAGCAAGGATGTAGGACATCACCCAGATACTGAGACAGCAGGGATGTAGGTCAGCACCCAGATACTGAGACAGCAGGCGTGTAGGTCAGCACCCAGATACTGTTACAGCAGTTATGTAGGTCGGCACCCAGATATTGAGACAGCAGTGATGTAGGTCGGCACCCAGACACTGAGACAGCAGGGATGTGGGTCAGCACTCATATTTTGAGACAGTAGTGATGTAGGTCGGCCCCCTGATACTGAGACAGCAGTGATGTAGGTTAGCTACCAGATTCTGAAACAGCAGTGATGTATGTCAGCACCCAGGTACTGAGATAGCAGGCATGTAGGTCGTCACCCAGATACTGAGACAGCAGTGATGTAGGTGGGCACAGTGATACTGAGAAAACAGGATGTGGGTCCAGCACTCCAGATACTGAGACAGCAGTGATATAGGTCATCACCAGGCACTGAGACAGCAGTGATGTAGGTCGGCACCTGATGAACATCAGATTCCAGATTTTGAGGAGCAGAAATATCAGTCGGGTCCCATTTATTCTGAAAACAGTGATGTAGGTCAGCATCCAGATACGGAGACTGCAGGGATGAATGTCAGCACCCAGATACAGAGACAGCAGGGATGAACAACAGATTCCAGATTTTGAGGCAGCAGAAATATCTGTCAGGACCCATTTACTCAGACCACAGTTATGTAGGTCATCATCCAGATACTGAGACAACAGGGATGAAGGTCAGTACCCAGATACGGAGACAGCTGTGCTGTTGGACAGCACGCTGATACTAAGACAGCAGTGATGTAGGTTAGCCCCCAGATACCGAGAGTGCAGGGTTGTCGGTTTGCACCCAGATGCTGAGACAGCAGGGATGTAGGTGAGTACCCAGATACTGAGATAGAAGGGATGTAGGACAGCACTCAGTACTGAGACAGCGTTGATGTCGGTCAGCACTCCGATACTGAGACAGCAGGGATGTATGTGAGTACCCGGATGCTCGAGACAGCAGGGATGTATGTCAGAACACAGATACTCAGACAGCAGTGATGTAGGACAGCACCAAGACACTGAGACTGCAGTGATGTAGGTTGGCACCCAGATACTCAGACAGCACTGATGTACGTTGGCACCCAGATACTGAGACAGCAGGGATGTGGGTCAGCACCCAGATACTGAGACAGCAGTCATGCAGGTCAGCACCCAGATACTGAGACAGAAGTAATGTAGGACAGCACCCAAATACTGAGACAGGAGGGATGTAGGTCAGCACCCAGATACTGAGACAGCAGGCATGTAGGTCAGCACCCTGATACTGGGACAGCAGTGATGTGGGTCGGCACCCAGATTCTGAGAGAGCAGGAATGTTGGTCAGCACCAGGATACTGAGACAGTAGGATGTAGTTCAGCACCCAGAATACTGAGACTGCAGGGATGTAAGTCACACTCAGAATCACTGGTAGCAGACAGGGATGTGGTTGGCTAACAGATACTGAGATATCAGGTATGTAGGTGAGTACCCAGAAACTGAGACAGCAGTGATGAAGGTCTGCACCCAGATAGCGAGACAGCAGGGATGTAGGTTGGCACACTGATACTGAGACAGCACTGATGAAGGTCAGCCCCCAAATACTGAGACAGCATTGATGTAGGTCACTACCCAGATACTGAAACAGTACTGATGAAGGGCAGCACCTAGATACTGAGGCAGCTGGGATGTAGATCTGCATCTAGATACAGAGACAGCAGGGATGTAGGTCAACAGCCAAATACTGAGACAGCATGCATGTATGTCAGCACCCAGATACTGTTGCAGCAGTGAGGTAGGTCTTCACCCAGATATTGAGACTGCAGTGATGTAGGTTGACACACAGATACTGACACATCAGGGATGTGGGTCAGCACCCATATTCTGAGAGAGAAGTGATGTAGTTCGGCCACCAGATACTGAGACAGCAGTTAGGTAGATCAGCTCCCAGATACTGAAACAGCAATGATGCATGTCAGCACCCAGACATTGAGACAGCAGTGATGAAGGTCAGCACCCAGATACTGATACAGCAGATAGATAGGTCAGCTCCCAGATACTGAGACAGCAGGGATGTAGGTCAGCACCCAGATACTGAGACAGCAGGCATGTAGGTCAGCACCCAGATACTGTTAGAGCTGTTATATAGGTCAGCACCCAGATATTGATACAGCAGTAATGTAGGTCGGCACCCAGACACTAAGACAGCAGGAACGTGGGTCTGCACCCATATTCTGAGACAGTAGTTATGTAGGTCGGCCCGCTGATACTGAGACAACAGTGATGTAGGTCAGCTCCCAGATTCTGGAACAGCAGTGATGTATGTCTGCACCCAGGTACTGAGATAGCAGGCATGTAGTTCGGCACCCAGGTACTGAGACAGCAGTGATGTACGTGGGCACAGTGATACTGAGACAACAGGGATGTGGGTCAGCACCCAGACACGAGACAGCAGTTATATAGGTCAGCCCCAGGCACTGAGACAGTAGTGATGTAAGTCGGCACCCAGATTCTAAGACAGCAGGGATGAACATCAAATTCCAGATTTTGAGGAGCAGAAATAACAGTCAGGTCCCACTTACTCAGACAACAGTTATGTAGGTCAGCATCCAGATACTGAGACAACAAGGATGAGCATCAGCACCCAGATACTGAGACAGCAGGGATGAATAACAGATTCCAGATTTTGAGGCAGCAGAAATATCTGTCAGGACCCATTTTCTCAGACAACAGTTATATAGGTCAGCATCCAGATACTGCGAGACAACAGGGATGAAGGTCAGTACCCAGATACGGAGACATCTGTGCAGTTTGTCAGCACGCTGATACTAAGACAGCAGTGATGTAGGTCAGCCCCCAGATACTGAGAGTGCAAGGTTGTAGGTTTACACCCAGATACTGAGACAGCAGGGATGTAGATGAGTTCCCTGATACTGAGATAGAAGGGATGTAGGTCAGCACTCAGGTACTGAGACAGTGTTGATGTCGGTCAGCACTCCGATACTGAGACAGCAGGGATGTATGTGAGTATCCGGATACAGAGACAGCAGAGATGTATGTCAGAACACAGATACTCAGACAGCAGTGATGTTGGACAGCACCAAGACACTGAGACTGCAGTGATGTAGGTCGGCACCCAGATACTCAGACAGCACTGATGTAGGTCGGCACCCAGATACTGAGACAGCAGGGATGTGGGTCAGCACCCAGATACTGAGACAGCAGTCATGTAGGTCAAGCACCCAGATACTGAGACTGCAGTGATGTGAGACAGCACCCAGATACTGAAGACAGGAGGGATGTAGTCAGCACCCAGATACTGGGACAGTTGGCAGGCATGTGGGTCAGTGCCCTGATACTGGGACAGCAGTGATGTTGGGTCGGCACCCAGATTCTGAGAGAGCAGGAATGTTGGTCAGCACCCAGATACTGAGACAGCAGTGCTGTGGTTCAGCACCAGATACTGAGACTGCAGGGATGTAAGTCAGCATCCAGATTCATAGACAGCAGGGATGTAGGTTGGCACTCAGATGCTCGAGATATCAGGATTGTGGTGAGTACCCAGAAACTGAGACAGCATTGATGAAGGTCTGCACCCAGGTAGCGAGACAGCAGGGATGTAGGTCTGCACCCAGATACTGAGACAGCACTGATGTAGATCAGCTCCCAAATACTGAGATAGCATTGATGTTGGTCTCTACCCAGATACTGAGACAGTACTGATGAAGGTCAGCACCCAGATACTGAGACAGCAGGGATGTAGGACAGCATCTAGATACAGAGACAGCAGCGATGTAAGTCAGCACCCAAATACTGAGACAGCATGAATGTATGTCAGCACCCAGATACTGTTGCAGCAGTGATGTAGGTCGGCACCCAGATATTGAGACTGCAGTGATGTAGGTCGGCATCCAGATACTGACACAGCTGGGATGTGGGTCAGCACTTATATTCTGAGATAGTAGTGATGTAGTTCGTCCCCAGATACTGATGTGGGTCGGCATCCAGATACTGACACAGCAGGGATGTGGGTCCAGCACTCATGTTCTGAGAGAGTAATGATATAGTTCGGTCCCCAGATACTGAGTCCAGCAGTTAGGTAGAGTCAGCTCCCAGATACTGGAAACAGCAATGCTGTATGTCAGCACTCAGATAATGAGACAGCAGGGATGTATATCAGCAGCACCCAGACACTGAGACAGCAGTGATGTGAGGTTGGCACCCAGATACTAAGACAGCAGGGATGTGGGTCAGCACGCCAGATACTGAGACAGCAGGGATGAACATCAGATTCCAGATTTTGAGGCAGCAGGGATATCTATACTGGACCCATTTACTCAGAAAACAGTGATGTGATCAGCATCAGATACTGAGACAGCAGGGATGAAGGTCAACACCAGATACTGAGACATCGGCGATGAACATCAGATTCCAGATTTTGATGCATCAAAATATCTGTCAGAACCATTACACTGACAGCAGTGATGTAGGTCAACATCCAGATACTGAGACAGATGGGATGAAGAGTCAGTACTCAGATACTGAGACAGCTGTGCTGCATGTCGACACCTGTGATACTAAGACAGCAGGTGAGTAGGTCAGCCCCTATATACCAAGAGTGCAGGGATTTAGGTTTTCCACACATTACTGAGACAGCAGGGATGTATGTGAGTACCCTGATACTGAGACAGCAGGGATGTGAGGTCAGCACTCAGGTACTGAGACAGCATTGATGTCGGTCAGCACTCCAATACTGAGACAGCAGGGATGTGAGTGAATACTCCGATACTGAGATAGCAGATGTAAGTCAGCACACAGATACTGAGACAGCAGTGATGTAAAACAACACCAGACACTGAGACAGCAGGGATGTAGGTCAGCACCCAGATACTAGAGACAGCAGGCATGTGGAGGTCAGCACCCAGATACTGAGACAGCAGTGCGAGCATGACACCCAGATATTGAGTTAGTCATTGATGTAGGTCAGCACCAGGTACTAAGATAGCAGGATGTGGGTCAGCACTCCAGATACTGAGACAGCAGTGATGTAGAGTCAGCACCCAGATACTTGAGACAACAGTAATGTGAGGACAGCACCTAGAAACTGAGAAAGCAGGGATGTGGTCAGCAGCGCAGATGCTGAGTCAGCATACATATGGGTCAGCACTCAGGAATACAGGGACAGCAGTGATGTAAGTCAGCACCCTGATTTTGAGACAGCAGCGTGATGTGGGTCAGCACCCTGATGCTGATGAGACAGGCAGGGATTGGGTCAGCACCAGATACTGAGACAGCAGTGATGTGAAATTCGGCACCCAGATACTGAGACAGCAGTGATGTGAGTCAGCTCCCAGATACTGAAAAGCAGTGATGCATGTCAGCACCCAGATACTGAGACTGTAGGGATGAACATCAGATTCCAGATTTTGGGGCATCAGAAATATCTGTTAGGAGCCATTTCTCAAGATAACATTGATGTAAGTCAGCACAGATTCCAGAAACAACAAGGATGTATGTCGACTCCCAGACATGAGACAAGCCTGGATGTGGGTAGTACCCGATACTGATACATGAAGATTTATCTCAGCGCAGATAATGAGACAGCATTGATGTAGGACAGCACCAGATACTGAGAGCAGCAGGGATGAAGGTCAGCACCCAGATACTGAGACAGCAGCGATGAACATCAGATTCCAGATTTTGATGCAGCAGAAATATCTGTCAGGACCCTTTACTCAGACAACAGTGATGTGGGTCAGCATCCAGATATGGAATAGCAGGGATGAAGGTCAGTTCTCAGATACTGAGACAGCTGTGCTGTAGATAAACACCCTGATACTAAAGACAGAAGTAGCATGTAAACACCCAGATATTGTGACAGCATTGATGTAGGTTGGCACCCAGATACTGAGATAACAAGGGATGTGGGTCAGCACCCAGATACTGAGACAGCAGTGATGTAGGTCAGCACCCAGATCCTGAGACAGCAGTGATGCATGTCGTCACCCAATTACTGAGAGAGCAGGGATGTGGGTCAGCACCCAGATACTGAGACAGCAGTGATGTAGGTCAGCACCCAGATTCAGAGACAGCAGGGATGTAGGTCGGCCCCCAGACATAGAGACATCCTGTACATAGGTGAGTACCCAGTTACTGAGTCAGCAGGGATGTAGGTCGGCACTCAGATAATGAGACAGCATTGAAGTAGTTCAGCACCCCGATACTTAGACAGCAGCGATGAAGGTGAGTACCCCGATACTGAGACAGCAGAGATGTATCTCTGCACCCAGATAATGAGACAGCATTGATGTAGGACAGCACCCAGATACTGAGACAGCAGGGAGGTAGGTCAGCACCTAGATAGTGAGACAGCAGGGATGTAGGTCAGCACCCAAATACTGAGACAGCATGCATGTATGTCAGCACCCAGATACTGTTGCAGCAGTGATGTAGGTCAGCACCCAGTTATTGAGACAGCAGTGAAGTAGATCGGCACCCAGATAATGGCACCACAGGGATGTAGGTTAGCACCCATATGCTGAGAGAGTAGTGATGAAGTTCAGCCACCAGATACTGAGACATCTGTTATGTAGGTCTGCTCCCAGATACTGAAACAGCAATGATGTATGTCAGCACCCAGATACTGAGACAGCAGGGATGTAGGTCAGCACCCAGACACTGAGAAAGCAGTGATGTAGGTCGGCACCCAGATACTGAGAAGCAGGGATGTGGGTCAGCACCCAGATACTGAGAGAGCAGTGATATAGGTCAGCACCCAGGCAATGAGACTGCAGTGATGTTGGTCAGCACCCAGATACTGAGACAGCAGGGATGAACATCAGATTCCAGATTTTGAGGCAGCAGGGATATCTGTCTGGACCAATTTACTCAGAAAATAGTGATGTAGGTCAGCATCCAGATACTGAGACAGCAGGGATGAAGGTCAGCACCCAGATACTGGACAGCAGCGATGAACATCAGATTCAGATTTTGGTACATCAGAAATATCTGTCAGTACCCATTACTCTGACAACAGTGATGTGGGTCAGCATCCAGCTACTGAGACAGATGGGATGAGGTCGTTACTCAGATACTGAGAACAGCTGTGCTGCTGGTCAACACCTTGATACTAAAACAGCAGTGATGTAGGTCAGCACCTATATACCAGAGTGCAGGGATTTAGGTTTGCACCCATACTGAGACAGCAGGGATGTATGGAGTACCCTGATACTGAGACAGCAGGGATGTGGGTCCAGCACTCAGGTACTGAGACAGCATTGATGTCGGTCAGCACTCAATACTGAGACAGCAGGGAGTAGGGTGAATACCCGATACTGAGACAGCAGATGTAAGTCAGCACACAGATACTGAGACAGCAGTGATGTAAAAGCACCGCAGACACTGAGACAGCAGGGATGCAGGTCAGCACGCCCAGATACTGAGACAGCAGGCATGTAGTGTCAGCACCCAGATGCTGAGACAGCAGTGGCCATGATGCGGCACCCAGATATTGAGGACAACATTGATGAGTGCACACCCAGGTAT
Source organism: Neoceratodus forsteri (assembly GCA_016271365.2). NCBI lineage: Eukaryota > Metazoa > Chordata > Ceratodontiformes > Ceratodontidae > Neoceratodus > Neoceratodus forsteri. Next base: position 10,446,982 of record CM028129.1, read on the forward strand.
TAAGATAGCAGGGATGTGGGTCAGCACACAGTTACTGAGACAATAGAGATGTAGGTCAGCACCCAGATACTGAGACAGCAGTAATGTAGGACAGCACCTAGATTCTGAGAAAGCAGGGATGTAGGTCAGCACCCAGATACTGAGACAGCAGGCATGTAGGTCAGTACCCTGATACTGGGACAGCAGTGGTGTAGGTCGGCACCCAGATTCTGAGACAACAGGAATGTTGGTCAGCACCCAGATACTGAGACAGCAGTGCTGTAGTTCAGCACCCAGATACTGAGACTGCAGGGATGTAAGTCAGCATCCAGATTCATAGACAGCAGAGATGTAGGTTGGCACCCAGATACTGAGATATCAGGATTGTAGGTGAGTACCCAGAAACTGAGACAGCATTGATGAAGGTCTGCACCCAGATAGTGAGACATCAGGGATGTAGGTCGGCACCCAGATACTGAGACAGCACTGATGTAGGTCAGCCCCCAAATTCTGAGACAGCATTGATGTAGGTCACTAGCCAGATACTGAGAAAGTACTGATGAAGGTCAGCACCCAGGCACTGAAGCAGAAGGGATGTAGGACAGCATCTAGATACAGAGACAGCAGGGATGTAAGTCAGCACCCAAATACTGAGACAGCATGCATGTATGTCAGCACCCAGATACTGTTGCAGCAGTGATGTAAGTCGGCACCCAGATATTGAGACTGCAGTGATGTAGGTCGGCATCCAGATACTGACACAGCAGGGATGTGGGTCTGCACTCATGTTCTGATTGAGTAGTGATGTAGTTCGGTCCCCAGATACTGAGTCAGCAGTTAGGTAGGTCAGCTCCCAGATACTGAAACAGCAATGCTGTATGTCAGCACTCAGATACTGAGACAGCAGGGATGTATGTCGGCACCCAGACACTGAGACAGCAGTGATGTAGGTTGGCACCCAGATACTGAGACAGCAGGGATGAACATCAGATTCCAGATTTTGAGGCAGCAGGGATATCTGTCTGGACCCATTTACTCAGAAAACAGTTATGTAGGTCAGCATCCAGATACTGAGACAGCAGGGATGAAGGTCAGCACCCAGATACTGAGACAGCAGCGATGAACATCAGATTCCAGATTTTGATGCATCCAAAATATCTGTCAGTACCCATTTACACTGACAACAGTGATGTAGAGTCAGCATCCAGATACTGAGACAGATGGGATGAAGGTCAGTACTCAGATACTGAGGACAGCTGTGCTGCATGTGGACACCTTGATACTAAGACAGCAGTGATGTAGGTCAGCCCTATATACCAAAGGTGCAGGGATTTAGGTTTTCACCCACATACTGAGACAGCAGGGATGTATGGCAAGCCCTGATACTGAGACAGCAGGGATGTAGGTCAGCACTCAGGTACTGAGACAGCATTGATGTCGGTCAGCACTCAATACTGAGACAGCAGGGATGTGGGTGAATACCCCGATACTGAGATAGCAGATGTAAGTCAGCACACAGATAATGAGACAGCAGTGATGTAAAACAGCACCCAGACACTGAGACAGCAGGGATGTGAGGTCAGCATCCAGATACTGAGACAGCAGGCATGTGGTCAGCCCAGATACTGAGACAGCAGTGACGCATGTCAGCACCCAGATATTGAGTTAGCATTGATGTAGAGTCCGGCACCCAGGTACTAAGATAGCAGGGATGTGGGTCAGCACCCAGATACTGAGACAGCAGTGATGTGGGTCAGCACCCAGATACTGAGTCAGCGAACATGTAGGTCAGCACTCAGGTACTGGGACAGCAGTGATGTAAGTCAGCACCCAGATTTTGAGACAGCAGTGATGGGAGGTCAGCACCTGATGCTGAGACAGCAGGGATGTGGGTCAGCACCAGATACTGAGACAGCAGAGTGATGTGGGTGGCACCCAGATACTGAGACAGCAGTGATGTAGGTCAGCTCCCAGATACTGAAACAGCAGTGATGCATGTCAGCACCCAGATACTGAGACTGTAGGGATGAACATCAGATTCCAGATTTTGAGGCATCAGAAATATCTGTTAGGAGCCATTTTCTCAGACAACAGTGATGTAGGTCAGCACCCAGATTCAGAGACAGCAAGGATGTATGTCGGCCCCCAGACATAGAGACAGCCTGGATGTAGGTGAGTACCCCAATACTGATACAGCAGAGATTTATCTCAGCACCCAGATAATGAGACAGCATTGATGTAGGACAGCACCCAGATACTGAGACAGCAGGGATGAAGGTCAGCACCTAGATACTGAGACAGCAGCGATGAACATCAGATTCCAGATTTTGATGCAGCAGAAATATCTGTCAGGACCCTTTTACTCAGACAACAGTGATGTAGGTCAGCATCCAGATATGGAGATAGCAGGGATGAAGGTCAGTTCTCAGATACTGAGACAGCTGTGCTGCAGATAAACACCCTGATACTAAGACAGAAGTGGCATATGCCCCAGATATTGTGACAGCATTGATGTAGGTTGGCACCCAGATACTGAGATAACAGGGATGTGGGTCAGCACCCAGATACTGAGACAGCAGTGATGTAGGTCAGCACCCAGATCCTGAGACAGCAGTGATGCATGTCGGCACCCAAATACTGAGAGAGCAGGGATGTGAGTCAGCACCCAGATACTGAGACAGCAATGCTGAAGTTCAGCACCCAGATACTGAGACTGCAGGGATGTATGTCAGCACCCAGAATCACTGACAGCAGGGATGTAGGTCGGCAACCAGATACTGAGATATCAGGTATGTAGGTGAGTATCCAGATACTCAGACAGCACTGATGTCGTCGGCACCCAGATACTGAGACAGCAGGATGTGTGTCAGCACCCAGATACTGAGACAGCAGTCATGCAGTTCCAGCACCCAGATACTGAGACAGAAGTAATGTAGGACAGCACCCAAATACTGAGACAGGAGGGATGTAGGTCAGCACCCAGATTCTGAGACAGCAGGCATGTAGGTCAGCACCCTGATACTGGGACAGCAGTGATGTAGGTCGGCACCCAGATTCTGAGAGAGCAGGAATGTTGGTCAGCACCCAGAAACTGAGACAGCAGTGCAGTAGTTCAGCACTCAGATACTGAGACTGCAGGGATGTATGTCAGCACCCAGAATCACTGACAGCAGGGATGTAGGTCGGCAACCAGATACTGAGATATCAGGTATGTAGGTGAGTACCCAGAAACTGAGACAGCAGTGATGAAGGTCTGCACCCAGATAGTGAGACAGCAGGGATGTAGGTCGGCACCCTGATACTGAGACAGTACTGATGAAGGTCAGCCCCCAAATACTGAGACAGCATTGATGTTGGTCACTACCCAGATACTGAAACAGTACTGATGAAGGTCAGCACCCAGATACTGAGGCAACTGGGATGTAGGTCTGCATCTAGATACAGAGACAGCAGGGATGTAGGTCAACAGCCAAATACTGAGACAGCATGCATGTATGTCAGCACCCAGATACTGTTGCAGCAGTGATCTAGGTCTTCACCCAGATATTTAGACTGCAGTGATGTAGGTTGGCACCCAGATACTGACACAGCAGGGATGTGGGTCAGCACCCATATTCTGAGAGAGAAGTGATGTAGTTCGGCCACCAGATACTGAGACAGCAGTTAGGTAGGTCAGCTCCCAGATACTGAAACAGCAATGATGCATGTCAGCACCCAGACACTGAGACAGCAGTGATGTAGGTCGGCACCCAGATACTGAGACAGCAGTTAGGTAGGTCAGCTCCCAGATACTGAAACAGCAATGATGTATGTCAGCACCCAGGTACTGAGATAGCAGGCATGTAGGTCGGCACCCAGGTACTGAGACAGCAGTGATGTATGTGGTCACAGTGATACTGAGACAACTGGGATGTGGGTCAGCACCCAGACACGAGACAGCAGTTATATAGGTCAGCCCCAGGCACTGAGACAGCAGTGATGTAAGTCGGCACCCAGATTCTGAGACAGCAGGGATGAACATCAGATTCCAGATTTTGAGGAGCAGAACTAACAGTCAGGTCCCACTTACTCAGACAACAGTTATGTAGGTCAGCATCCAGATACTGAGACAACAGGGATGAGCATCAGCACCCAGATACAGAGACTGCAGGGATAAATAACAGATTCCAGATTTTGAGGCAGCAGAAATATCTGTCAGGACCCATTTACTCAGACAACAGTTATGTAGGTCAGCATCCAGATACTGAGACAACAGGGATGAAGGTCAGTACCCAGATACGGAGACATCTGTGCTGTTGGTCAGCACGCTGATACTAAGACAGCAGTGATGTAGGTCAGCCCCCAGATACCGAGAGTGCACGGTTGTAGGTTTACACCCGGATACTGAGACAGCAGGGAAGTAAATGAGTTCCCTGATACTGAGATAGAAGGGATGTAGGTCAGCACTCAGGTACTGAGACAGCGTTGATGTCGGTCAGCACTCCAATACTGAGACAGCAGGGATGTAGGTGAATACCCCGATACTGAGATAGCAGATGTAAGTCAGCACACAGATAATGAGACAGCAGTGATGTAAAACAGCACCCAGACACTGAGACAGCAGGGATGTAGGTCAGCATCCAGATACTGAGACAGCAGGCATGTAGGTCAGCACCCAGATACTGAGACAGCAGTGACGCATGTCGGCACCCAGATATTGAGTTAGCATTGATGTAGGTCGGCACCCAGGTACTAAGATAGCAGGGATGTGGGTCAGCACCCAGATACTGAGACAGCAGTGATGTAGGTCAGCACCCAGATACTGAGTCAGCAGACATGTAGGTCAGCACTCAGGTACTGGGACAGCAGTGATGTAAGTCAGCACCCAGATTTTGAGACAGCAGTGATGTAGGTCAGCACCCTGATGCTGAGACAGCAGGGATGTGGGTCAGCACCCAGATACTGAGACAGCAGTGATGTAGGTCGGCACCCAGATACTGAGACAGCAGTGATGTAGGTCAGCTCCCAGATACTGAAACAGCAGTGATGCATGTCAGCACCCCGATACTGAGACTGTAGGGATGAACATCAGATTCCAGATTTTGAGGCATCAGAAATATCTGTTAGGAGCCATTTTCTCAGACAACAGTGATGTAGGTCAGCACCCAGATTCAGAGACAGCAAGGATGTATGTCGGCCCCCAGACATAGAGACAGCCTGGATGTAGGTGAGTACCCCAATACTGATACAGCAGAGATTTATCTCAGCACCCAGATAATGAGACAGCATTGATGTAGGACAGCACCCAGATACTGAGACAGCAGGGATGAAGGTCAGCACCTAGATACTGAGACAGCAGCGATGAACATCAGATTCCAGATTTTGATGCAGCAGAAATATCTGTCAGGACCCTTTTACTCAGACAACAGTGATGTAGGTCAGCATCCAGATATGGAGATAGCAGGGATGAAGGTCAGTTCTCAGATACTGAGACAGCTGTGCTGCAGATAAACACCCTGATACTAAGACAGAAGTGACGCATGTCGGCACCCAGATATTGTGACAGCATTGATGTAGGTTGGCACCCAGATACTGAGATAACAGGGATGTGGGTCAGCACCCAGATACTGAGACAGCAGTGATGTAGGTCAGCACCCAGATCCTGAGACAGCAGTGATGCATGTCGGCACCCAAATACTGAGAGAGCAGGGATGTGAGTCAGCACCCAGATACTGAGACAGCAATGCTGAAGTTCAGCACCCAGATACTGAGACTGCAGGGATGTATGTCAGCACCCAGAATCACTGACAGCAGGGATGTAGGTCGGCAACCAGATACTGAGATATCAGGTATGTAGGTGAGTATCCAGATACTCAGACAGCACTGATGTACGTCGGCACCCAGATACTGAGACAGCAGGGATGTGTGTCAGCACCCAGATACTGAGACAGCAGTCATGCAGTTCAGCACCCAGATACTGAGACAGAAGTAATGTAGGACAGCACCCAAATACTGAGACAGGAGGGATGTAGGTCAGCACCCAGATTCTGAGACAGCAGGCATGTAGGTCAGCACCCTGATACTGGGACAGCAGTGATGTAGGTCGGCACCCAGATTCTGAGAGAGCAGGAATGTTGGTCAGCACCCAGAAACTGAGACAGCAGTGCAGTAGTTCAGCACTCAGATACTGAGACTGCAGGGATGTATGTCAGCACCCAGAATCACTGACAGCAGGGATGTAGGTCGGCAACCAGATACTGAGATATCAGGTATGTAGGTGAGTACCCAGAAACTGAGACAGCAGTGATGAAGGTCTGCACCCAGATAGTGAGACAGCAGGGATGTAGGTTGGCACCCTGATACTGAGACAGTACTGATGAAGGTCAGCCCCAAATACTGAGACAGCATTGATGTTGGTCACTACCAGATACTGAAAACAGTACTGATGAAGGTCAGCACCCAGATACTGAGGCAACTGGGATGTAGGTCTGCATCTAGATACAGAGACAGCAGGGATGTAGGTCAGCAGCCAAATACTGAGACAGCATGCATGTATGTCAGCACCCAGATACTGTTGCAGCAGTGATGTAGGTCTTCACCCAGATATTTAGACTGCAGTGATGTAGGTTGGCACCCAGATACTGACACAGCAGGGATGTGGGTCAGCACCCATATTCTGAGAGAGAAGTGATGTAGTTCGGCCACCAGATACTGAGACAGCAGTTAGGTAGGTCAGCTCCCAGATACTGAAACAGCAATGATGCATGTCAGCACCCAGACACTGAGACAGCAGTGATGTAGGTCGGCACCCAGATACTGAGACAGCAGTTAGGTAGGTCAGCTCCCAGATACTGAAACAGCAATGATGTATGTCAGCACCCAGGTACTGAGATAGCAGGCATGTAGGTCGGCACCCAGGTACTGAGACAGCAGTGATGTATGTGGGCACAGTGATACTGAGACAACTGGGATGTGGGTCAGCACCCAGACACGAGACAGCAGTTATATAGGTCAGCCCCAGGCACTGAGACAGCAGTGATGTAAGTCGGCTCCCAGATTCTGAGACAGCAGGGATGAACATCAGATTCCAGATTTTGAGGAGCAGAACTAACAGTCAGGTCCCACTTACTCAGACAACAGTTATGTAGGTCAGCATCCAGATACTGAGACAACAGGGATGAGCATCAGCACCCAGATACAGAGACTGCAGGGATAAATAACAGATTCCAGATTTTGAGGCAGCAGAAATATCTGTCAGGACCCATTTACTCAGACAACAGTTATGTAGGTCAGCATCCAGATACTGAGACAACAGGGATGAAGGTCAGTACCCAGATACGGAGACATCTGTGCTGTTGGTCAGCACGCTGATACTAAGACAGCAGTGATGTAGGTCAGCCCCCAGATACCGAGAGTGCACGGTTGTAGGTTTACACCCGGATACTGAGACAGCAGGGAAGTAGATGAGTTCCCTGATACTGAGATAGAAGGGATGTAGGTCAGCACTCAGGTACTGAGACAGCGTTGATGTCGGTCAGCACTCTGATACTGAGACAGCACTGATGTATGTGAGTATCCGGATACAGAGACAGCAGAGATGTTTGTCAGAACACAGATACTCAGACAGCAGTGATGTAGGACAGCACCAAGACACTGAGACTGCAGTGATGTAGGTCGGCACCCAGATACTCAGACAGCGCTGATGTAGGTCGGCACCCAGATACTGAGACAGCAGGGATGTGGGTCAGCATCCAGATACTGAGACAGCAGTAATGTAGGTTAGCACCCAGATACTGAGACAGCAGTGATGTAGGACAGCACCCAGATACTGAGACATGAGGGATGTAGGCTAGCACCCAGATACTGAGACAGCAGGCATGTAGGTCAGTACCCTGATACTGGGACAGCAGTGATGTAGGTCGGCACCCAGATTCTGAGACAACAGGAATGTTGGTCAGCACCCAGATACTGAGACAGCAGTGCTGTAGTTCAGCACCCAGATACTGAGACTGCAGGGATGTAAGTCAGCATCCAGATTCATAGACAGCAGGGATGTAGGTTGGCACCCAGATACTGAGATATCAGGAATGTAGGTGAGTACCCAGAAACTGAGACAGCATTGATGAAGGTCTGCACCCAGATAGCGAGACATCAGGGATGTAGGTCGGCACCCAGATACTGAGACAGCACTGATGTAGGTCAGCCCCCAAATTCTGAGACAGCATACATGTATGTCAGCACCCAGATACTGTTGCAGCAGTGATGTAGGTCGGCACCCAGATATTGAGACTGCAGTGATGTAGGTCGGCATCCAGATACTGACACAGCAGGGATGTGGGTCAGCACTCATGTTCTGAGAGAGTAATGATGTAGTTCGGTCCCCAGATACTGAGTCAGCAGTTAGGTAGGTCAGCTCCCAGATACTGAAACAGCAATGCTGTATGTCAGCACTCAGATACTGAGACAGCAGGGATGTATGTCAGCACCCAGACACTGAGACAGCAGTGATGTAGGTTGGCACCCAGATACTAAGACAGCAGGGATGTAGGTCAGCACCCAGATACTGAGACAGCAGGGATGAACATCAGATTCCAGATTTTGAGGCAGCAGGGATATCTGTCTGGACCCATTTACTCAGAAAACAGTGATGTAGGTCAGCATCCAGATACTGAGACAGCAGGGATGAAGGTCAGCACCCAGATACTGAGACAGCAGCGATGAACATCAGATTCCAGATTTTGATGCATCCAAAATATCTGTCAGAACCCATTTACACTGACAGCAGTGATGTAGGTCAGCATCCAGATACTGAGACAGATGGGATGAAGGTCAGTACTCAGATACTGAGACAGCTGTGCTGCATGTCGACACCTTGATACTAAGACAGCAGTGATGTAGGTCAGCTCCTATATACCAAGAGTGCAGGGATTTAGGTTTTCACCCACATACTGAGACAGCAGGGATGTATGTGAGTACCCTGATACTGAGACAGCAGGGATGTAGGTCAGCACTCAGGTACTGAGACAGCATTGATGTCGGTCAGCACTCCAATACTGAGACAGCAGGGATGTAGGTGAATACCCCGATACTGAGATAGCAGATGTAAGTCAGCACACAGATACTGAGACAGCAGTGATGTAAAACAGCACCCAGACACTGAGACAGCAGGGATGTGGGTCAGCACCCAGATACTGAGACAGCAGGCATGTGGGTCAGCACCCAGATACTGAGACAGCAGTGGCGCATGTCGGCATCCAGATATGAGTTAGCATTGATGTGGGGTCGGCACCCAGGTACTAAGATAGCAGGGATGTGGGTCAGCACCCAGATACTGAGACAGCAGTGATGTAGGTCAGCACCCAGATACTGAGACAGCAGTAATGTAGGACAGCACCTAGAAACTGAGAAAGCAGGGATGTAGGTCAGCACCCAGATGCTGAGTCAGCATACATGTAGGTCAGCACTCAGGTACTGGGACAGCAGTGATGTAAGTCAGCACCCAGATTTTGAGACAGCAGTGATGTAGGTCGGCACCCTGATGCTGAGACAGCAGGGATGTGGGTCAGCACCCAGATACTGAGACAGCAGTGATGTAGGTCGGCACCCAGATACTGAGACAGCAGTGATGTAGGTCAGCTCCCAGATACTGAAAAGCAGTGATGCATGTCAGCACCCAGATACTGAGACTGTGGGGATGAACATCAGATTCCAGATTTTGAGGCATCAGAAATATCTGTTAGGAGCCATTTTCTCAGACAACAGTGATGTAGGTCAGCACCCAGATTCAGAAACAGCAAGGATGTATGTATTTGCAGACATAGAGACAGCCTGGATGTGGGTGAGTACCCGATACTGATACAGCAGAGATTTATCTCAGCACCCAGATAATGAGACAGCATTGATGTAGGACAGCACCCAGATACTGAGACAGCAGGGATGAAGGTCAGCACCAAGATACTGAGACAGCAGCGATGAACATCAGATTCCAGATTTTGATGCAGCAGAAATATCTGTCAGGACCCTTTTACTCAGACAACAGTGATGTGAGGTCAGCATCCAGATATGGAGATAGCAGGGATGAAGGTCAGTTCTCAGATACTGAGACAGCTGTGCTGTAGATAAACACCCTGATACTAAGACAGAAGTGATGTAGGTCAGCACCTATATACCAAGAGTGCAGGGATTTAGGTTTGCACCCACATACTGAGACAGCAGGGATGTATGTGAGTACCCTGATACTGAGACAGCAGGGATGTAGGTCAGCACTCAGGTACTGAGACAGCATTGATGTCGGTCAGCACTCCAATACTGAGACAGCAGGGAAGTAGGTGAATACCCCGATACTGAGACAGCAGATGTAAGTCAGCACACAGATACTGAGACAGCAGTGATGTAAAACAGCACCCAGACACTGAGACAGCAGGGATGCAGGTCAGCACCAGATAATGCTGAGACAGCAGGCATGTGGGTCAGCCCCAGATACTGAGACAGCAGTGACACATGTCGGCACCCAGATATTGAGACAACATTGATGTAGGTCGCCACCCAGGTATTAAGATAGCAGGATGTGGGTCAGCACACAGTTACTGAGACAACAGAGATGTGAGTCAGCACCAGATACTGAGACAGCAGTAATGGGACAGCACCTAGATTCTGAGAAAGCAGGGATGTGGGTCAGCACCCAGATACTGAGTCAGCAGACATGTAGGTCAGCACTCAGATACTGGGACAGCAGTGATGTGGTCAGCACCCAGATGCTGAGACAGCAGGGATGTGGGTCAGCACAGAAACTGAGACAGCAGTAGGAGGTAGGTTTGCACCCAGATACTGAGACAGCAGTGATGCAGGTAAGCTCCCACATACTGAAACAGAAGTGATGCATGTCAGCACCCAGATACTGAGACTGTAGGTATGAACATGAGATTCCAGATTTTGAGGCATCAGAAATATCTGTTAGGAGCCATTTTCTCAGACAACAGTGATGTAGGTCAGCACCCAGATTCAGAGACAGCAAGGATGTAGGACGGCCCCCAGACATAGAGACAGCCTGGATGTAGGTGAGTACCCCGATACTGATACAGCAGAGATGTATCTCATCACCCCGATACTGAGACAGCATTGATGTAGGGCAGCACCAAGATACTGAGACAGCAGGGATGTAGGTCAGCACCTAGATACTGAGACAATAGGCATGTTGGTCAGCACCCAGATACTGTTACAGCAGTGATGTAGGTCAGCACCCAGATTCAGAGACAGCAGGTATGTGAGTCAGCACCCATATACTGAGACAACTGTGATGTAGGTCGGCACCCAGATACTGAGACAGTAGTGATGTAGGTCCGCTTCCAGATACTGAAACAGCAGTGATGTTTGTCAGCACCCAGATACTAAGACAGCAGGCATGTAGGTGAGCACTCAGATACTGAGACAGCAGGGATGTAGGTCAGCACCCAGATGCGGAGACAGCAGTGATGAAGGTAAGCACCCAGATACTGAGACAGCAGGGATGTGGGTCAACACCCAGATACTGAGACAGCATTGATGTAGGACAGCACCCAGATACTGAGACAGCAGGGATGTAGGTCAGCACCTAGATACTGAGACAGCAGGCATGTTGGTCAGCACCCAGATACTGTTACAGCAGTGAAGTAGGTCGGCACCCAGATATTTAGACAGCAGTGATGTAGGTCGGCACCCAGATTCTGAGACAGCAGGTATGTGGTTCAGCACCCATATACTGAGACAACTGTGATGTAGGTCAGCACCCAGATACTGAGACAGCAGTGATGTAGGTCCGCTTCCAGATACTGAAACAGCAGTGATGTTTGTCAGCACCCAGATACTGAGACAGCAGGCATGTAGGTCAGCACCCAGATACTGAGACAGCAGTGATGAAGGTCAGCACCCAGATGCTGAGACAGCAGGGATGTGGGTCAACACCCAGATACTGAGACAGCAGTTATAGATGTCAGCTCCCAGGCACTCAGACAGCAGTGATTTAGGTCAGCTCCCAGATTCTGAAACAGCAGTGATGTTAGTCAGCCCACAGATACTCAGACAGCTGAAGCGTTAGTCAGCACCAGATACTGAGACAGCAGAGATGAACATCAGATTCAGATTTTGAGACAGCAGAAAAATCAGTTAGGACCCATTTACTCAGACAACAGCAATGAATGTCAGCATCCAGATACTGAGACAGCAGTGATGTAGTAGGGCACCCAGATAAAGAGACAGCAGGGATGTAGGTGAGTACCCAGATAATGAGACAGCAGGGATGTAGGTCAGCATACAGATACTGAGACAGCAGGGATGTAGGACAGTACCCAGACACTGAGATAGCAGGGGTGTAGGTCAGCACCCAGATACTGAGACAGAAGGGATGTAAGTGAGTACCCAGATACTGAGACTGCAGTGATGTAGGTCAGCACCCAGATACCGAGACAGCAGGGATGTAGGTCGGCACCCAAATACTGAGACAGCAGTGATGTAGGACAGTACCCAGACATAGAGATAGCAGGGATGTAAGTCAACACCCAGATACTGAAACAGCAGGCATGTAGGTCAGCACATAGATTCTGAGAGAGAGCAGTGATGTGGTCGACCCCGATACTGAGACAGCACTGATGTAGGTCGCACGCAGACATAGAGACAGCAGGGATGTGGGTCAGCACCAGATACTGAGTCAGCAGTGATGAAGGGCAGCACCAAGATACTGAGACAGCAGTGATGTTGGTCAGCACCAGAAACTGAGACAGCACAGAAGATTGTCAGCACCTAGACACTGAGACAGTGGGCCAGTAAGTCAGCACCCTGATACTGAGACAGCAGGGTTAGGGTCCGTATCCAGATTCTCAGACAGCAGTGATGTGGGACAGAAACCAGATACTGAAACAGCAGTGATGTGGTCAGCACCCAGATACTGAGACAGCAGTGATGTGGGTCAGCAACTGGATACTGAGACAACATAGATGCAGGTCACTACCCAGATACTGAGACAGTACTGATGAAGGTAAGCAGCCATATACTGAGACAGCAGGGATGTAGGTCAGCACCCAGATACTGAAACAGCAGAGATGAAGGTCAGCAACCAGATACCGAGACTGAAGTGATGTAGGTCGGCAGCCAGATACTGAGAAAGCAAGGATGTAGAACATCACCCAGAAACTGAGACAGCAGGGATGTAGGACATCACCCAGATACTGAGACAGCAGGGATGTAGGTCAGCACCCAGATACTGAGACAGCAGGGATGTAGGTCAGCACCCAGATACTGAGACAGCAGTGATGTAGGTCAGCAGCCAGATACTGAGACAGCTGAGATGTAGGACATCACCCAGATACTGAGATAGCAGGATGTAGGACATCACCCAGATACTGAGACAGCAGGGATTAGGTCAGCAACCAGATACTGAGACAGCAGGCATGTAGGTCAGCACCCAGATACAGCTAGAGCTGTTATATAGGTCAGCACCCAGATATTGAGACAGCAGGAATGTAGGTCGGCACCCAGACACTGAGACAGCAGGGAAGTGGGTCTGCACCCATATTCTGGGACAATAGTTATGTAGGTCGGCCCGCTGAAACTGAGACAGCAGTGATGTAGGTCAGCTCCCAGATACAGAAACAGCAGTGATGTATGTCAGCACCCAGGTACTGAGATAGCAAGCATGTAGGTCAGCACCCAGATTCTGAGACAGCAGTGATGTAGGTGGGCACAGTGATACTGAGACAACAGGGATGTGGGTCAGCACCCAGACACAAGACAGCAGTTATATAGGTCAGCCCCAGGCACTGAGACAGCAGTGATGTAAGTCTGCACCCAGATTCTGAGACAGCAGGGATGAACATTAGATTCCAGATTTTGAGGAGCAGAAATAACAGTCAGGTCCCACTTACTCAGAAAACAGTGATGTAGGTCAGCATCCAGATACTGAGACTGCAGGGATGAACGTCAGCATCCAGATACTGAGACAGCAGGGATGAATAACAGATTCCAGATTTTGAGGCAGCAGAAATATCTGTCAGGACCCATTTACTCAGACAACAGTTATGCAGGTCAGCATCCAGATACTGAGACAACAGGGATGAAGGTCAGTACCCAGACACGGAGACATCTGTGCAGTTGGTCAGCACGCTGATACTAAGACAGCAGTGATGTAGGTCAGCCCCCAGATACCAAGAGTGCAGGGTTGTAGGTTTGCACCCAGATACTGAGACAGCAGGGATGTAGATGAGTTCCCTGATACTGAGATAGAAGGGATGTAGGTCAGCACTCAGGTACTGAGACAGCATTGATGTCGGTCAGCACTCCGATACTGAGACAGCAGGGATGTATGTGAGTATCGAGATACAGAGACAGCAGAGATGTATGTCAGAACACAGATACTCATACAGCAGTGATGTAGGACAGCACCAAGACACTGAGACTGCAGTGATGTAGGTCGGCACCCAGATACTCAGACAGCACTGATGTTGGTCGGCACCCAGATACTGAGACAGCAGGGATGTGGGTCAGCACCCATATACTGAGACAGCAGTCATGTAGGACAGCACCCAGATACTGAGACAGCAGTGATGTAGGACAGCACCCAGATACTGAGACAGGAGAGATGTAGGTCAGCATCCAGATACTGAGACAGCAGGCACGTAGGTCAGTACCCTGATACTGGGACAGCAGTGATGTAGGTCGGCACCCAGATTCTGAGACAGCAGGAATGTTGGTCAGCACCCAGTTACTGAGACTGCAGTGCTGTAGTTCAGCACCCAGATACTGAGACTGCAGGGATGTAAGTCAGCATCCAGATTCATTGACAGCAGGGATGTAGGTTGGCACCCAGATACTGAGATATCAGGAATGTAGGTGAGTACCAGAAGCTGAGACAGCATTGATGAAGGTCTGCACCCAGATAGCGAGACAGCAGGGATTAGGTAGCACCCAGATACTGAGACAGCACTGATGTGGTCAGCCCCAAATACTGAGATAGCATTGATGTGGGTCACTACCCAGGTACTGAGATAGTACTGATGAAGGTCAGCACCCAGATACTGAGGGAGCAGGGATGTACGACAGCATCTAGATACAGAGACAGCAGGGATGTAGGTTAGCACCCAAATACTGAGACAGCATGCATGTATGTCAGCACCCAGATACTGTTGCAGCAGTGATGTAGGTTGGCACCGAGATATTGAGACTGCAGAGATGTAGGTCGGCATCCAGATACTGACACAGCAGAGATGTGGGTCAGCACTCATATTCTGAGAGAGTAGTGATGTAGTTCGGCCCCCAAGATACTGAGAAAGCAGTTCTGTAGGTCAGCTCCCAGATACTGAATCAGGAATGATGTATGTCAGCACTCAGATACTGAGACAGCAGGGATGTATGTCGCACCCAGACACTGAGACAGCAATGATGTGAGTCAGCACCCAGATACTAAGACAGCAGGGATGTGGGTCAGCACCCAGATACTGAGACAGCAAGGATGAACATCAGATTCCAGATTTTGAGGGCAGCAGGGATATCTTAAGGACCCATTTACTCAGACTAAAGTGATGTAGGTCAGCATCCAGATACTGAGACAGCAGGGATGAAGGTCAGCACCCAGATACTGAGACAGCTGTGCTGCAGGTCAACACGCTGATACTAAGACAGCAGTGACGCATGTCGGCACCCTGATATTGAGACAGCATTGAAGTAGGTCGGCACCCAGATACTGAGATAACAGGGATGTGGGTTAGCATCCAGATACTGAGACAGCAGTGATGTAGGTCAGCACCCAGATACTGAGACAGCAGGGATGTAGGTCGGCCCCCAGACATAGAGACAGCCTGGATGTAGGTGAGTACCCAGATACTGAGTCAGCAGGGATGTAGGTCGGCACTCAGATAATGAGACAGCATTGATGTAGTTCAGCACTCCGATACTTAGACTGCAGCGATGTATGTGAGTACACCGATATTGCGACAGCAGAGATGTATCTCAGCACCCAGATACTGAGACAGCATTGATGTAGGACAGCACTCAGATACTGAGACAGCAAGCATGTTGGTCAGCACCCAGATGCTGTTACAGCAGTGATGTAGATCGGCACTGAGATATTGAGACAGCAGTGATGAAGGTCAGCATCTAGATACAGAGACAGCAGGGATGTAGGTCAGCACCGAAATACTGAGACAGCATGCATGTATGTCAGCACCCAGATACTGTGGCAGCAGTGATGTAGGTCGGCACCAAGATATTGAGACAGCAGTGATGTAGGTCGGCACTCAGATACTGACACTGCAGGGATGTAGGTCAGCACCCATATTCTGAGAGAGTAGTAATGTAGGTTGGCCCCCAGATACTGAGACATCTGTTATGTAGGTCTGCTCCCAGATACTGAAACAGCAATGATGTATGTCAGCACCCAGATACGGAGACAGCAGGGATGTAGGTCGGCACCCAGACACTGAGACAGCAGTGATGTAGGTCGGCACCCAGATACTGAGACAGCAGTGATATAGGTCAGCACCCAGGCACTGAGACATCAGTGATGTAGGTCAGCACCCAGATACTGAGACCACAGGGATGAACATCAGATTCCAGATTTGGATGCAGCAGGGATATCTGTCAGTACCCATTTACTCAGAAAACAGAGATGTAGGTCAGCATCCAGATACTGAGACAGCATGGATGAAAGTCAGTTCTCAGATACTGAGACAGCTGTACTGCAGGCCAACACCCTGATACTAAGACAGCAGTGATGTAGGTCAGCACCTAGATACCAAGAGCGCAGGGATTTAGGTTTGCACCCACATACTGAGACAGCAGGGGTGTATGTGAGTACCCTGATACTGAGACATCAGGAATGTAGGTCAGCACTCAGGTACTGTGACAGCATTGATGTCGGTCAGCACTCCAATACTGAGACAGCAGGGATGTAGGTGAATACCCCGATACTGAGACAGTAGATGTGAGTTAGCACACAGATACTGAGACAGCAGTGATGAACGTCAGCACCCAGATACTGAGACAGCAGTAATGTAGGACAGCACCTAGATACTGAGACAGCAGGGATGTAGGTAAGCACCCAGATACTGAGACAGCAGACATGTAGGTCAGCACTCAGATACTGGGACAGCAGTGATGTAGGTCGGCACCCAAATACTGAGACAGCAGGGATGTGGGTCAGCACCCAGATACTGAGACAGCAGTGATGTTGGTCGGCACCCAGATACTGAGACAGCAGGCATGTAGGTCAGCACCCAGCTACTGAGACAGCAGTGACGCATGTCGGCACCCAGATATTGAGACAGCATTGATGTAGGTTGGCACCCAGGTACTAAGATTGCAGTGATGTGGGTCAGCACCCAGATACTGAGACTACAGTGATGAGTCAGCACCCAGATACTGAGGACAGCAGTAATGTAAGACAGCACCTAGATACTGAGAAAGCAGGGATGTAGGTCTGCACCCAGATACTGAGTCAGCAGACATGTGGTCAGCACTCAGATACTGGGACATCAGTGATGTAGGTCAGCACCCAGATTTTGAGACAGCAGGGATGTGGGTCAGCACCGAGATACTGAGACAGCAGTGATGTAGGTCAGCACACAGATACTGAGACAGCAGTGATGTAGGTCAGCTCCAGACACTGAAACAGCAGTGATGCATGTCAGCACCAGATACTGAGACAGCAGAGATGAACATCAGATTCCAGATTTTGGGACAGCAGAAATATCAGTCAGGACCCATTTACTCAGACAACAGTAATGTACAGTGGTCAGCATCCAGATACTGAGACAGCAGTGATGTAGTTAGTCACCCAGATAAAGAGACAGCAAGGGATGTAGGTGAGTACCCAGATACTGAGACAGCAGGGATGTAGGTCAGCATACAGATACTGAGACAGCAGTGATGCAGGACAGTACCCAGACATTGAGATAGCAGGGGTGTGGGTCAGCACCCAGATTCTGAGAACAGAAGGGATGTAAGTGAGTACCCAGAAACTGAAGCAGCAGTGATGTGGGTCAACACCAGAAACAGGGACAGCAGGGATGTAGGTCAGCACCCAGATACTGAGACAGCACAGATGTATGTCAGCACACAGATACTGAGACAGCAGTGATGTAGGACAGTACCCAGACATTTAGACAGCAGGGATGTAAGTCAGCTCCCAGATACTGAGACAGCAGGCATGTAGGTCAGCACATAGATTCTGAGACAGCAGTGATATAGGTCGGCACCCGGATACTGAGACAGCACTGATGAAGGTCGGCATCCAGACATAGAGACAGCAGGGATGTGTGTCAGCACCCAGATACTGAGTCAGCAGTGATGTAGGACAGCACCAAGATACTGAGACAGCAGTGATGTTAGTCAGCACCCAGAAACTGAGACAGCACGGAAGATTTTCAGAACCTAGACACTGAGACAGCGGGCCAGTAAGTCCGCACCCTGATACTGAGACCGCAGGGATTTAGGTCCGTACCCAGATACTCAGACAGCAGTGACATAGGACAGCACCCAGATACTGAGACAGCAGTGATGTAGGTCAGCACCCAGATACTGAGACAGGAATGAAGTAGGTCGGCACCCATATTTTGAGACAGCAGGGATGTGTGTCAGCACCCATATACTGAGACAGCAGTGATGTAGGATGGCACCCAGATACTGGGACTGCAGTGATGTAGGTCAGCACCTAGATACAGAGACAGCAGTGATGTAGGTCCGCTTCCAGATTCTGAAACTGCAGTGATGTTTGTCAGCACTCAGATACTGAGACAGCAGGCATGTAGGAGAGCACTCAGATACTGAGAGCAGAGACGTAGGTCTGCACCTAGATTCTTAGACAGCAGTGATGTAGTTTGGCACCCATATTCTGAGACAGCAGTGATGTTTGTCAGCACTCAGATACTGCGACAGCAGGCATGTAGGTGAGCACTCAGATACCGAGACAGCAGGGATGTAGGTCAGCCCCCATATACTGAGACAGCAGTGATGTAGGCCTGCACCCAGATTCTGAGAGAGCAGTGATGTGGGTCAGCACAGATACTGACACAGCAGCTATGTAGGTCATCACCCAGATTCTGAGAGAGCAGTGATGTAGGTCAGCACACAGATACTGACACAGCAGCTATGTAGGTCATCACCCAGATACTAAGAAACCAGTGATGTAGGTCTGCACCCAGATACTGAGACAGCAGTGATGTAGATCCGCTTCAAGTTACTGAGACAGCAGGGATGTAATTCAGCACCCAAATACTGAGACAGCAGTGATGTAGGTCCACTTCCAGATTCTGAAACAGCAGTGATGTTTGACAGCACTCAGATACTGAGACAGCAAGCATGTTGGTGAGCACCCAGCTACTGAGACAGCAGGGATGTAGGTCAGCACCCATATACTGAGACAGCAGTGATGTAGGTCGGCACCCAGATACTGAGACAGCAGTGATGTAGGTCAGCAACCAGATACTGAGACAGAAGGGTTGTAGGTCAGCTCACAGATACTGAGACAGCAGTGATGTGTGTCAGCACCTGGATTCTGGGACAGCTGTAATGTAGGTCATCACCCTCATAATGAGACAGCAGTGATGTATATTAGCATCCTAGTACTGACACAGCAGGGTTGGGGTCGGCACCTTGATAATGAGACAGAAGAGATGTAGGTCAGTACCCACATACTGAGTCAGCATTGATCTAAGTCAGCACCCAAATACTGAGACAGTGCTTATGAAGGTCAGAATCCTGATATTGAGACAGCAGTGACGTACGTCAGCACCAGATACCGAGACAACAGGGATGTAGGTTGGCACCCAGATACTGAGACAGCAGGGATGTTGGTGAGTACCCAGATACTGAGACAGCAGTAATGTAGGTCAGCACCCAGGTACCGAGACAGCTGGGATGTAGGTCGGCACCCAGATACTGAGACAACAGGGATGTCCGTGAGAACCCAGATACTGAGACAGCAGTGATGTTTGTCAGCACCCAGATAATGAGATAGCAGGGATAAACAGCAGATTCCAGATTTTGAGAGCAGAAATACCAGTCAGTACCCATTTACTCAGACAACAGTGATGTGAGACATCAAGATACTGAGACAGCTGGGATGAAAGTCAGAACAAAGATACTGAGACAGCAGTGATGTAGGTCAGCAGCCAGATACTGACACAGCAGGGTTGAGGTCGGCACCTGGATAATGAGACAATAGGGATGTAGGTCAGCACCCACATACTGAGACAGCATTGATCTAAGTCAGCACCCAAGTACTCAGACAGTGCTTATGAAGGTCAGCACCCAGATACTAAGACAGCAGTGATGTAGGGCAGTACCCAGATAATGAGACATCAGGGATGTAGGTCAGCAACTAGATACTGAGACAGCAGGCATGTGGGTCAGCACCCTGATACTGAGACAGCAGTGATGGGGTTGGCATCCAGATACTGAGTCAGCACTGATGTTGGTTGACACCAGATATGGAGACAGAAGGGATGTGGGTCAGCACCCAGATATGGAAACAGAGGAGGTGGGTCAGCACCCAGATACTGAGGCAGCAGTGATGTGGGTGAGCTCCCAGATACTGAGACAGAGTGATGTGTCAGCACCCAGATATTGAGAGATCAGGGAGGAGGTCAGCACCACAATACTGAGACAACTGGAATGTTGGTCATTATCTAGATACTGAGAAAGCTGATGATGTAAATCAGCACCCAGATTCCTGAGATATTAGGGCTGTTGTTCAACACCCAGATACTGAGTCAACAGTGATATGTCAGCACCAGATACTGAGACAGCAGTGATGTTGGTCAGCACCCAGATTATGAGATAGCAGGGATGTGGATCAACACCTAGACACTGAGACAGCAGGGCAGTAGTTCAGGACGCTGACATTGAGACAGCAGTGAATTACATCAGGACCCAGATAGTGAGACAGCAGTGATTTAGGTCAGCAGCCAGATACTGGGACAGAAGTGATGTGGGACGGCACCCAGATCCTGAGACAGCAGGGATGAAGGTCAGCACCCAGATACTGAGACAGCAGGCATGTTCGTCAGCAAGCACATACTGAGACAACAGTGATGTAGGTTGGCACCCAGATACTGAGACAGCAGTGATGTAGGTCAACAACTAGATACTGAGACAGCAGGCATGTAGGTCAGCACCCAGATTCTGAGACAGTAGTGATGTAGGTCAGCACCCAGATATTGAGACAGCAGGGATCTAGGTCAACACCCAGATACTGATACAGCGGTGATTTAGGTCAGCACCCAGATACTGAGACAGCAATGATGAAGGACAGCACCCAGATACTGAGACAGCAGGTTGATGGTCAGCATACAGCTACTGAGGCAGCAGAGATGTGGGTCAGCACCTAGATACTGAGACAGCAGGGATGTAGATCAGCACACACAGATACTGAGACAGAGGGATGTGGGTCAACAACTAGATACTGGGACAGCAGGCATGTGGGTCAGCACCCATATTCTGAGACAGTAGGGATGTGAGGTCAGCACCCAGATATTGGACAGCAGGGATGTGGGTCAACACCCAGATACTGATACAGCGGTGATTTGAGGTCAGCACCCAGATACTGAGACAGCAATGATGAAGGACAGCACCCAGATACTGAGACAGCAGGTTGATGGTCAGCACACAGCTACTGAGGCAGCAGAGATGTGGGTCAGCACCTAGATACTGAGACAGCAGGGATGTAGATCAGCACACAGATACTGAGACAGCAGGGATGTAAGTCAACAACTAGATACTGAGACAGCAGGCATGTGAGTCCAGCACCCAGATTCTGAGAGAGTAGTGATGTGGGTCAGCACCCAGATATTGAGACAGCAGGGATGTGAGGTCAACACCCAGATACTGATACAGCAGTGATTGAGGTCAGCACCCAGATACTGAGACAGCAATGATGTAGGACAGCACCCAGATACTGAGACAGCAGGTTGATGGTCAGCACACAGCTACTGAGGCAGCAGAGATGTGGGTCAGCACCTAGATACTGAGACAGCAGGGATGTAGATCAGCTCACAGATACTGAGACAGCAGGGATGTAGGTCTGCACCCAGATACTGAGACAGCAGTGATGTAGGTGAGCACACAGAAACTGTGACTGCAGTTATGTAGGGCAGCTCCCAGATACTGAGACAGCAGTGATGTATGTCAGCACAAAGATACTGAAAGAGCAGGGATGAAAATCAGATTCTGGATTTTAAGGCAGTAGGGATATCTGTCAGGACCCATTTACTCAGACAACAGTGATGTAGGTCAGTATCCAGATACTGAGACAGCAGGGATGGAGGTCATCACTCAGATAATGAGACAGCTGTGCTGAAGGTCAGCACCCTGATATTGAGACAGCAGTGATGTACGTCAGCACCAAACAGCGAGACAACAGGGATGTAGGTCGGCACCCAGGTACTGAGACAGCAGGGATGTTGGTGAGTACCCAGATACTGAGACAGAAGTGATGTAGGTCAGCACCCAGATACTGAGACAGCAGGGATGTAGGTTGGCACCCAGATACTGAGACAACAGGGATGAACGTGAGAACCTAGATACTGAGACTGCAGTGATGTTTGTCAGCACCCAGATTCTGAGACAGCAGAGATAAACAGCAGATTCCAGATTTTGAGACAGCAGAAATATCTGTCAGGACCCATTTACTCAGACAACAGTGATGTTGGTTAGCATCCAGATACTGAGACTGCAGGGATGAAGGTCAGCACCCAAATACTGAGACAGCATTGGCGTAGGTCAGCACCAGATACTAAGAAGCACTATTGTAGGTCCAGCACCCACATACTGAGACAGCAGTGATGTATGGTAGCACCCAGGGTCTGAGACAGCAAGGATTGAACATTAGATTCCAGATTTTGGGGAGCAGAAATACCAGTCAGGACCCATTTACTCAGACAACAGTGAAGTAGGGACAGCATCAAGATACTGTACAGCAGGAATGAAAGTCAGAACTCAGATACTGAGACAGCAGTGATGTGGGTCAGCAGCCAGATACTGACACAGCAGGGTTGAGGTTGGCACCTGGATAATGAGACAGAAGGGATGTAGATCAGCACCCAGATACTGAGACAGCATTGATCTAAGTCAGCACCCAGGTACTGAGACAGTGCCTATGAAGCTCAGCACCCAGATACTGAGACAGCAGTGATGTAGGACAGTATCCAGATAATGAGACATCAGGGATCTAGGTCAGCAACCAGATACAGAGACAGCAGGCATGTAGGTCAGCACCCTGATACTGAGACAGCAGTGATGTAGGTTGGCATCCAGATACTGAGACAGCACTGATGTAGGTTGGCACCCAGATATGGAGACAGAAGGGATGTATGTCAGCTCACTCATTCTGAGACAGCAGTGATATATGTCAGCACCCAGATACTGGGACAGCAGTAATGTAGGACAGCACCCCCATTCTGAGACAGCAGTGATGTATGTTAGCACCCAGGTACTGTGACAGCAGGGTAGAACATTAGATTCAGACTTTGGGGCAGCAAAATACCTGCCAGCACCATTTACTAAGACAACAGTGGTGTGGGTCAGCACCGAGGTACTGAGACAGCTGTGTAGTAGTCAGCACCCAGATACTGAGACAGCAGGGATGTAGGTCAGCACCCAGATACTGAGACAGAAGAGATGTAGTTTAGTACCCTGATACTAAGACAGCAGGGATGTAGGTCAGCACTCAGTTACTGAGACAGCATTGATGTCAGTCATCACTCCGATACTGAGGCAGCTGGGATGTAGGAGAGTACCCTGATACTGAGACAGCAGATATGTTTGTCAGTACACTGATACTGAGACAGTAGTGATGAAGGACAGCACCCAGACACTGAGACAGCAGGGTTGTAGGTCAACACCCAGATACTGAGACAGCAGACATGTAGGTCAGCACCCAGTTACTGAGACAGCAGGGATGTATGTCAGCACCCTGATACTGAGACAGCAGTGATGTTGGTCAGCACCCAGAGTATGAGATAGCAGGGATGTGGATCAACACCTAGACACTGAGACAGCAGGGCAGTAGTTCAGGACGCTGACACTGAGACAGCAGTGAATTACGTCAGGACCCAGATAGTGAGACAGCAGTGACTTAGGTCAGCACCCAGATACTGAGACAGCATTAATCTAAGTCAGCACCCAAGTACTGAGACAGTGCCTATGAAGCTCAGCACCCAGATACTGAGACAGCAGTGATGTAGGACAGTATCCAGATAATGAGACATCAGGGATGTAGGTCAGCAACCAGATACAGAGACAGAAGGCATGTAGGTCAGCACCCTTATACTGAGACAGCAGTGATGTAGGTTGGCATGCAGATACTGAGACAGCACTGATGTAGGTTGGCACCCAGAAATGGAGACAGAAGGGATGTATGTCAGCTCCCTCATTCTGAGACAGCAGTGATATATGTCAGCACCCAGATACTGGGACAGCAGTAATGTAGGTCAGCACCCCATACTGAGACAGCAGTGATGTATGTTAGCACCCAGGTACTGAGACAACAGGGTTGAACATTAGATTCCAGACTTTGGGGTGGCAGAAATACCTGCCAGGACCCATTTACTCAGACAACAGAGGTGTAGGTCAGCACCCAGGTACTGAGACAGCTGTGCAGTAGTCAGCACCCAGATACTGAGACAGCAGGGATGTGGGTCATCACCCAGATACTGAGACAGAGATGTAGTTTAGTACCTGATACTAAGACAGCAGGTATGTAGGTCAGCACTCAGATACTGAGACAGCATTGATGTCAGTCATCACTCTGATACTGAGGCAGTTGGGATGTAGGAGAGTACCCTGATACTGAGAAAGCAGAGATGTTTGTCAGTATACAGATACTGAGAGAGCAGTGATGTAGGACAGAACCCAGACACTGAGACAGCAGGGTTGTATGTCAGCACCCAGACACTGAGACATCAGGCATGTAGGTCAGCACCCAGATACTGAGACAGCAGGCATGTAAGTCAGCACCCAGTTACTGAGACAGCAGGGATGATGGTCAGCACCCAGATGCTGAGACAGCAGTGATGCACGTCTGCACCCAGATACTGAGACAGCAGTGATGTAGTTCAGCACCCAGATACTGGGACTGCAGTGATGTAAGTCAGCACCCAGATACTGAGACAGCAGGGAAGTAGGTCAGCTCACAGATACTGAGACAGCAGTGATGTATGTCAACACCCAGATTCTGGGACAGCTGTAATGTAGGTCAGCACCCTCATAATGAGACAGCAGTGATGTATGTTAGCACCCAGGTACTGATACAGCAGGGTTGAGGTCGGCACCTGGATAATGAGACAGAAGAGATGTAGTTCAGTACCCACATACTGAGTCAGCATTGATCTAAGTCAGCACCCAAGTATTGAGACAGTGCTTATGAAGGTCAGAATCCTGATATAGAGACAGCAGTGGCGTCGTCAGCACCAGATACCGAGACAACAGGAATGCAGGTCGGCACCCAGATACTGAGACAGCAGGGATGTTGGTGAGTACCCAGATACTGAGACAGCAGTGATGTAGGTCAGCAACCAGATACCGAGACAGGTGGGATGAAGGTTGGCACCCAGATACTGAGACAACAGGGATGTACGTGAGAACCCAGATACTGAGACAGCAGTGATGTTTGTCAGCACCCAGATAATGAGATAGCAGGGATAAACAGCAGATTCCAGATTTTGAGGGAGCAGAAATACCAGTCAGTACCCATTTACTCAGACAACAGTGATGTAGGACAGCATCAAGATACTGAGACAGCAGGGATGAAAGTCAGAACAAAGATAATGAGACAGCAGTGATGTAGGTCAGCAGCCAGATACTGACACAGCAGGGTTGAGGTCGGCACCTGGATAATGAGACAATAGGGATGTAGGTCAGCACCCACATACTGAGACAGCATTGATCTAAGTCAGCACCTAGAGTACTGAGACAGTGCTTATGAAGGTCAGCACCCAGATACTAAGACAGCAGTGATGTGAGGCAGTACCCAGATAATGAGACATCAGGATGTGGTCAGCAACTAGATACTGAGACAGCAGGCATGTGGGTCAGCACCCTGATACTGAGACAGCAGTGATGTGGGTTGGCATCCAGATACTGAGTCAGCACTGATGTTGGTTGACACCCAGATATGGAGACAGAAGGGATGTGGGACAGCACCCAGATATGGAAACAGAAGGGATGGGGGTCAGGACCCAGATACTGATGCAGCAGTGCTGTAGGTGAGCTCCCAGATACTGAGACAACAGTGATGCATGTCAGCACCCATATATTGAGAGAGCAGGGAGGGAGGTCAGCACCACAATACTGAGACAACTGGAATGTTGGTCATTATCTAGATACTGAGAAAGCTGATGATGTAAGTCAGCACCCAGATTCTGAGATATTAGGGCTGTTGGTCAGCACCCAGATACTGAGTCAGCAGTGATGTATGTCAGCACCCAGATACTGAGACAGCAGTGATGTTGGTCAGCACCCAGAGTATGAGATAGCAGGGATGTGGATCAACACCTAGACACTGAGACAGCAGGGCAGTAGTTCAGGACGCTGACAGTGAGACAGCAGTGAATTACGTCAGGACCCAGATAGTGAGACAGCAGTGACTTAGGTCAGCAGCCAGATACTGGGACAGAAGTGATGTGGGACGGCACCCAGATCCTGAGACAGCAGGGATGAAGGTCAGCACCCAGACACTGAGACAGCAGTGTTGTAGGTCAACACCCAGATACTGAGACAACAGGCATGTAGGTCAGCACCCAGATACTGAGACATCAGGCATGTAGGTCAGCACCCAGACACTGAAACATCAGGCATGTAGGTCAGCACCCAGATACTGAGACAGCAGACATGTAGGTCAGCACCTAGTTACTGAGACAGCAGGGATGATGGTCAGCACCCAGATGCTGAGACACCAGGCATGTATGTCAGCACCCAGATACTGAGACAGCAGTGATGCACGTCTGCACCCAGATACTGAGACAGCAGGTATGTAGGTCAAAACCCAGATACTGAGACAGCAAGCATGTAGGTCAGCCCCCAGATTCTGAGACAGTAGTGATGGTGGTCAATACCCAGATATTGAGACAGCAGGGATGTAGGTCAGCACCCAGATACTGAGACAGCGGTGACTTAGGTCAGCACCCAGATACTGAGACAGCAGGGATGTATGTCATCACCCAGATACTGAGACAGCAGGGATTTAGGTCCATACCCACATACTCAGACAGCAGTGACGTAGGACAGCACCCAGATACTGAGACAGCTGTGATGTAGGTCAGCACTCAGATACTGAGACACCAATGAAGTAGGTCGGCACCCATATTTTGAGACAACAGGGATGTGTGTCAGCACCCATATACTGAGACAGCAGTGATGTAGGACGGCACCCAGATACTGGGACTGCAGTGATGTAGGTCAGCACCCAGATACAGAGACAGCTGTGATGTAGGTCCGCTTCCAGATTCTGAAACTGCAGTGATATTTGTCAGCACTCAGATACTGAGACAGCAGGCATGAAGGAGAGCACTCAGATACTGAGAGCAGGGACGTAGGTTGGCACCTAGATTCTTAGACAGCAGTGATGTAGTTCGGCACCCATATTCTGAGACAGCAGTGAAGTTTGTCAGCACTCAGATAATGCAACAGCAGGCATGTAGGTGAGCACTCAGATACTGAGACAACAGGGATGTAGGTCAGCCCCCATATACTGAGACAGCAGTGATGTAGGCCGGCACCCAGATTCTGAGAGAGCAGTGATGTAGGTCAGCACCCAGATACTGACACAGCAGCTATGTAGGTCGTCACCCAGATACTATGAAAGCAGTGATGTAGGTCTGCACCCAGATACTGAGACAGCAGTGATGTAGGTCCTCTTCAAGTTACTGAGACAGCAGGGATGTAATTCAGCACCCAAATACTGAGACAGCAGTGATGTAGGTCTGCTTCCAGATACTGAAACAGCAGTGATGTTTGTCAGCACTCAGATACTGAGACAGCAGCATGTTGGTGAGCACTCAGATACTGAGACAGCAGGGATGTAGGTCAGCACCCATATACTGAGACAGCAGTGATGAAGGTCAGCAACCAGATACTGAGACAGCAGTGATGTAGTTCAGCACCCAGATACTGGGACAGCAGTGATGTAAGTCAGCACCCAGATACTTAGACAGCAGGGATGTAGGTCAGCTCACAGATACTGAGACAGCAGTGATGTATGTCAACACCCAGATTCTGGGACAGCTGTAATGTAGGTCAGCACCCTCATAATGAGACAGCAGTGATGTATGTTATCACCCAGGTACTGACACAGCTGAGTTGAGATCGGCACCTGGATAATGAGGACAGAAGAGATGTAGGTCAGTACCCACATACTGAGTCAGCATTGATCTAAGTCAGCACCCAAGTACTGAGACAGTGCTTATGAAGGTCAGAATCCTGATATTGAGACAGCAGTGATGTACGTCAGCACCAGATACCGAGACAACAGGGATGTAGGTCGGCACCCAGATACTGAGACAGCAGGGATGTTGGTGAGTACCCAGATACTGAGACAACAGGGATGTACGTGAGAACCCAGATACTGAGACAGCAGTGATGTTTGTCAGCACCCAGATACTGAGATAGCAGGGATAAACAGCAGATTCCAGATTTTGAGGGAGCAGAAATACCAGTCAGTACCCATTTACTCAGACAACAGTGATGTAGGACAGCATCAAGATACTGAGACAGCATGGATGAAAGTCAGAACAAAGATACTGAGACAGCAGTGATGTAGGTCAGCAGCCAGATACTGACACAGCAGGGTTGAGGTCGGCACCTGGATAATGAGACAATAGGGATGTAGGTCAGCACCCACAAACTAAGACAGCATTGATCTAAGTCAGCACCCAAGTACTGAGACAGTGCTTATGAAGGTCAGCACCCACATACTAAGACAGCAGTGATGTAAGGCAGTACCCAGATAATGAGACATCAGGGATGTGGGTCAGCAACTAGATACTGAGGACAGCAGGCATGTAGGTCAGCACCCTGATGCTGAGACAGCAGTGATGTGGGTTGGCATCCAGATACTGAGTCAGCACTGATGTTGGTTGACACCCAGATATGGAGACAGAAGGATGTGGGTCAGCACCCAGATAGGAAAACAGAAGGGATGGGGTCAGCACCCAGATACTGAGGTAGCAGTGATGTGGTGAGCTCCCAGATACTGAGACAACAGAGATGCATGTCAGCACCCATATATTGAGAGAGCAGGGAGGGAGGTCAGCACCACAATACTGAGACAACAGGAATGTTTATTCATTATCTAGATACTGAGAAAGCTGATGATGTAAGTCAGCACCCAGATTCTGAGATATTAGGGCTGTTGGTCAGCACCCAGATACTGAGTCAGCAGTGATGTATGTCAGCACCCAGATACTGAGACAGCAGTGATGTTGGTCAGCACCCAGAGTATGAGATAGTAGGGATGTGGATCAACACCTAGACACTGAGACAGCAGGGCAGTAGTTCAGGACGCTGACATTGAGACAGCACTGAATTACATCAGGACCCAGATAGTGAGACAGCAGTGATTTAGGTCAGCAGCCAGATACTGGGACAGAAGTGATGTGGGATGGCACCCAGATCCTGAGACAGCAGGGATGAAGGTCAGCACCCAGACACTGAGACAGCAGGCATGTCGTCACAAGCACATACTGAGGACAACAGTGATGTAGGGTCGGCACCCAGATACTGAGACAGCAGTGATGTGGGTCAACACCTAGATACTGAGACAGCAGGCATGTGGGTCAGCACCCAGATTCTGAGACAGTAGTGATGTAGGTCAGCACCAGATATTGAGACAGCAGTGATGTGGGTCAACACCCAAATACTGAGACAGCAGGTTGATGGTCATCACCCAGCTACTGAGGCAGCAGAGATGTGGGTCAGCAACCAGATACTGAGACAGCAAGGATGTAGATCAGTACACTGATACTGAGACAGCAGTGATATGGGTGAGCACACAGAAACTGTGACTGCAGTTATATGGGCAGCTCAAGATACTGAGACAGCAGTGATGTATGTCAGCACAAGATACAGAAAGAGCAGGGATGAACATCAAATTATGGATTTTAAGGCAGTAGGGATATCTGTCAGGACCCATTTACTCAGACAACAGTGATGTGGGTCAGTATCCAGATACTGAGACAGCAGGGATGGAGGTCACCACTCAGATAGTGAGACAGCTGTGCTGAAGGTAACACCCTGATATTGAGACAGCAGTGATGTGCGTCAGCACCAGACACCGAGACAACAGGATGTGGGTCGTCACCCAGGTACTGAGACAGCAGGGATGTTGGTGAGTACCCAGATACTGAGACAGAAGTGATGTGAGGTCAGCACCCAGATACTGAGAGAGCAGGGATGTAGGTTGGCACCCAGATACTGAGACAACAGGGATGTACGTGAGAACCTAGATACTGAGACTGCAGTGATGTTTGTCAGCACCCAGATTCTGAGACAGCAGGGAAAAACAGCAGATTCCAGATTTTGAGACTGCAGAAATATCTGTCAGGATCCATTTACTCAGAAAACAGTGATGTTGGTTAGCATCCAGATACTGAGACTGCAGGGATGAAGGTCAGCACCCAAATACTGAGACAGCATTGACGTAGGTCAGCACCAGACACTGAGACAGCACTATTGTAGGTCAGCACCCTCATACTGAGACAGCAGTGAAGTAAGGTAGCACCCAGGGTCTGAGACAGCAGGATTGAACAGCAGATTCCAGATTTTGGGGGAACAGAAATACCAGTCAGGACCCATTTACTCAGACAACAGTGAAGTAGGACAGCATCAAGATACTGAGACAGCAGGAATGAAAGTCAGAACCCAGATACTGAGACAGCAGTGATGTAGGTCAGCAGCCAGATACTGACACAGCAGGGTTGAGGTTGGCATCTGGATAATGAGACAGAAGGGATGTAGGTCAGCACCCAGATACTGAGACAGCATTAATCTAAGTCAGCACCCAAGTACTGAGACAGTGCCTATGAAGCTCAGCACCCAGATACTGAGACAGCAGTGATGTGGACAGTATCAGATAATGAGACATCAGGGATGTAGGTCAGCAACCAGATACAGAGACAGCAGGCATGTGGGTCAGCACCCTGATACTGAGACAGCAGTGATGTGGGTTGGCATCCAGATACTGAGACAGCACTGATGTGGGTTGGCACCCAGATATGGATACAGAAGGTATGTCAGCTCACATTCTGAGACAGCAGTGATATATGTCAGCACCCAGATACTGGGACAGCAGTAATGTAGGTCAGCACCCCATACTGAGACAGCAGTGATGTATGTTAGCACCCAGGTACTGAGACAGCAGGGTTGAACATTAGATTCCAGACTTTGGGGTGGCAGAAATACCTGCCATGACCCATTTACTTAGACAACAGATGTGTAGGTCAGCACCCAGGTACTGAGACAGCTGTGCAGTAGTCAGCACCCAGATACTGAGACAGTAAGGATGTAGGTCAGCACCCAGATACTGAGACAGAAGGGATGAAGTTTAGTACCCTGATACTGAGACAGCAGGTATGTAGGTCAGCACTCAGTTACTGAGACAGCATTGATGTCAGTCATCACTCGATACTGAGGCAGCTGGGATGTGGGAAGTACCTGATACTGGGACAGCAGAGATGCTTGTCAGTACACAGATACTAAGACAGTAGTGATGTAGGACAGCACCCAGACACTGAGACAGCAGGATTGTAGGTCAGCACCCAGATACTGAGACAACAGGCATGTAGGTCAGCACCCAGATACTGAGACATCAGGCATGTAGGTCAGCACCCAGACACTGAGACATCAGGCATGTAGGTCAGCACCCAGATACTGAGACAGCAGGCATGTAGGTCAGCACCCAGTTACTGAGACAGCAGGGATGATGGTCAGCACCCAGATGCTGCAACACCAGGCATGTATGTCAGCACCCAGATACTGAGACAGCAGTGATGCACGTCTGCACCCATATACTGAGACAGCAGGTATGTAGGTCAGCACCCAGATTCTGAGACAGTAGTGATGTAGGTCAGCACCCAGATATTGAGACAGCAGGGATGTAGGTCAGCACCCAGATACTGAGACAGCAGTGATTTAGGTCAGCACCCAGATACTGAGACAGCAGGGATGTATGTCATCACCCAGATACTGAGACAGCAGGGATTTAGGTCCGTACCCAGATACTCAGACATCAGTGATGAAGGACAGCACCCAGATACTGAGACAGCAGTGATGTAGGTCAACACCCAGATACTGAGACAGCAGCAATGAAGTAGGT
Organism: Neoceratodus forsteri; assembly: GCA_016271365.2. Classification (NCBI taxonomy): domain Eukaryota; kingdom Metazoa; phylum Chordata; order Ceratodontiformes; family Ceratodontidae; genus Neoceratodus; species Neoceratodus forsteri. Next base: position 10,479,269 of record CM028129.1, read on the forward strand.
CGGCACCCATGTTCTGAGACTGCAGGGATGAGTGTCAGCACCCATATACGGAGACAGCAGTGATGTGGGACGGCACCCAGATGCTGAGACAGCAGTAATGTACATCAGCAAACCAGATATAGAGACAGCAGTGATGTAGGTCTGCTTCCAGATGCTGAATCTGCAGTGATGTTTGTCAGCACTCAGATACTGAGACAGCAGGCATGTAGGTGAGCACTCCAGATACTTAGACAGCAGGGATGTAGGTCGGCACCTAGATTCTGAGACAGCAGTGATGAGTTCGGCACCCATATTCTGAGACAGCAGTGATGTTTGTCACCACTCAGATACTGAGACAGCAGGGGCATGTATGTGAGCACTCAGATACTGAGACAGCAGGGATGTGGGTCAGCACCCATATACTGAGACAACAGTGCTGTAGGTCAGCACAGATACTAAGAAAGCAGTGATGTGGGTCAGCACCCAGATACTGGGACAGCAGTGATGTAGGTCCATTTCCAGATACTGAGACAGCAGGGATGTAGTTCAGCACCCAAATACTGACACAGCAGTGATGTAGGTCCACTTCCAGATACTGAAACAGCAGTGATGTTTGTCAGCACTCAGATACTGAGACAACAAGCATGTAGGTGAGCACTCGGATACTGAGACAGCAGGAATGTAGGTCAGCACCCAAATGCTGAGACAGCAGTGATGTAGGTCGGCTCCCAGATACTGAGACAGCAGTGATGTAGGTCAGCACCCAGATACTGAGACAGCAGTGATGAAGGTCTGCTTCCAGATACTGAAACATCAGTGATTTTGTTAGCACTCAGATACTGAGACAGCAGGCATGTAGGTGAGCACTCAGATACTGAGACTGCTTGTATGTAGTTCAGCACCCAGATACTGGGACAGCAGTGATGTAGGTCAACACCCAGATACTGAGACATCAGGGATGTAGGTCAGCTCACAGACAATGAGACAGCAGTGATGTATGTCAGCACCCAGATTCTGGGACAGTAGTAATGTAGGTTAGCACCCTCATACTGAAACAGCAGTGAAGTTATGTTAGCACCCAGGTACTGAGACAGCGGGTTGAACATTAGATTCCAGACTTTGGGGCAGCAGAAATACCTATCAGGACCCATTTACTCAGACAACAGAGGTGTATTTCAGCACCCAGATACTGAGACAGCTGTGCAGTAGTCACACCAGATACTGAGACACAGCAGGGATGTGAGGTCAGCACCAGATACTGAGACAGAATTAATGTAGTTTATTACCCTGATACTGAGACAGCAGGGATGTGGGTCAGCACTCAGTTACTGAGACAGCATTGATGTCGGTCATCACTCCAATACTGAGACAGCTGGGATGTGGGTGAGTACCCTGATACTGAGACAGCAGAAATGTTTGTCAAGCACACAGATACTGAGACAGTAGTGATGTAGGACAGCACCTGCAGGCACTGAGACAGCAGGGTTTTGATAGCACCAGATACTGAGACAGCAGAGATGTAAGTCAGCACACAGATACTAGGACACCAGTGATGTGGGACAGCACCCAGGCACTGAGATGCTAGGGATGTGGTCTGCACCCAGAGACTGAGACAGCAGGGCCTGTAGGTCTGCACCCAGATACTGAGACAGATGGCATGGGGTCAGCTCCCAGATACTGAGACATCAGGCATTTAGGTCAGCACCCAGATACTGACACAGCAGGCATGTAGGTCAGCACCCAGTTACTGAGACAGCTGGGATGATGGTCAGCACCCAGATGCTGAGACACTAGGCATGTATGTCAGCACCCAGATAATGTGACAGCAATGAAGCACATCTGCACCCAAATACTGAGACAGCAGACATGTAGGTCAACAACCAGATACTGAGACAGCAGGCCGGTAGGTCAGCCTCCAGATTCTGAGACAGTAGTGATGTTGGTCAGCACCCAGATATTGTGACAGCAGGGATGTAGGTCAGCACCCAGATACTGAGACAGCGGTGATTTAGGTCAGCACCCAGATACTGAGACAGCAGGCATGTACGTCAGCACCCAGATACTGAGACATCAGGCATGTAGGTCATCACCCAGACACTGAGACATCAGGCATGTAGGTCAGCACCCAGATACTGAGACAGCAGGCATGTAGGTCAGCACCCAGTTACTGAGACAGCAGGGATGGTGGTCAGCACCCAGATACTGAGACAGCGGTGATTTAGGTCAGCACCCAGATACTGAGACAGCAGGCATGTAGGTCAGCACCAAGATACTGAGGCATCAGGCATATGGGTCATCACCCAGACACTGAGACATCAGGCATGTATGTCTGCACCCAGATACTGAGACAGCAGGTATATGGTCAACACCAGATACTGGAGACAGCAGGCATGTAGGTCAGCACCAAGATTCTCAGACAGTGGTGATGTTGGTCAACACCCAGATATTGAGACAGCAGGGATGAGGTCAGCACCCAGATAGTGAGACAGCGGTGATTTAAGTCAGCACCCAGATACTGAGACAACAGGGATGTGTGTCATCATCAGATACTGAGACAGCAGGGTTTAGGTCCATACCCAGATACTCAGACAGCAGTGATGCAGGACAGCACCCAGATACTGAGACAGCAGTGATGTGCGTCAGCACCCAGATACTGAGACAGCAATAGTAAATTAGGCACCCACATATTCAAAGACTGCAGGGATGTGTGTCAGCACCATATACTGAGACAGCAGTGATGGAGAGTTGGCACCCAGATACTGAGACAGCAGTGATGTAGGTCAGCACCCAGATACAGAGACAGCTGTGATGTGGGTCCGCTTCCAGATGCTGAAACTGCAGTGATGATTTGTCACACTCAGATACTGAGACTGCAGGCATGTGGGTGAGCACTCAGATACTTGAGACTGCAGGGATGTAGGTTAGCACCTAGATTCTGAGACAGCGGTGATGAAGTTCAGCACCCATGTTCTGAGACAGCAGTGATGTTTGTCAGCACTCAGATACTGAGGCGGCAGGCATGTATGTGAGCACTCCAGATACAGAGACAGCAGGGATGTGGGTCTGCCCCATATACTGAGACAGCAGTGATGTGAGGCGGCACCCAGATTCTGAGAGACCAGTGATGTAGGTCAACCCAGATACTGAGACAACAGCGGATGTAGTTCGGCACCCAGATACTAAGAAAGCAGTGATGTAATTCTGCACCCACTTACTGAGACGGCAGTGATGTAGGTCCGCTTCCAGATACTGAGACAGCAGGGATGTAGTTCAGCACCCAAATACTGAGACAGCAGTGATGTAGGTTGCTTCCAGATACTGAAACAGCAGTGATGTTTGTCAGCATCCATATACTGAGACAGCAGTGATGTAGGTCAGCACCCAGTTACTGAGACAGCAGGGATGATGGTCAGCACCCAGATGCTGAGACACTAGGCATGTATGTCAGCACCCAGATACTGAGACAGCAGTGAAGCAAATCTGCACCCAGATACTGAGACGGCAGGCATGTAGGTCAACAACCAGATACTGAGACAGCAGGCTGGTAGGTCAGCCTCCAGATTCTGAGACAGTAGTGATGTTGGTCAGCACCCAGAAATTGAGACAGCAGGGTTGTAGGTCAGCACCCAGATACTGAGACAGCGGTGATGTAGGTCAGCACCCAGATACTGAGACAGCAGGGATGTATGTCATCACCCAGATACTGAGACAGAAGGTTGAGTCCGTACCAGAAACTCAGTCAGCAGTGATGTGGGACAGCACCCAGATACTGAGACAGCAGGCATGTGGGTCAGCACCCAGGTTCTGAGACATCAGGCGTGTAGGTCATCACCCAGACACTGAGACATCAGGCATGTAGGTCCAGCACCCAGATACTGAGAGACAGCAGGCATGTAGGTCAGCACCCAGTTACTGAGACAGCAGGGTTGATGGTCAGCACCCAAATGCTGAGACACTAGACATGTTTGTCAGCACCCAGATACTGAGACAGCAGTGAAGCACGTCTGCCCCTGATACTGAGACAGCAGGCATGTAGGTCAAGCATGAGATCTGAGGACAGCAGGCATGTGTAGGTCACACGCAGATTCTGAGACAGTAGTGATGTTGGTCAACACCCAGATATTGAGACAGCAGGGATGTGGTCCAACCAGATACTGAGACAGCGGTGATTTAGGTCAGCACCCAGATACTGAGACAGCAGGGATGTATGTCATCACCCAGATACTGAGACAACAGAGTTTAGGTCCGTTCCAGATACTCAGACAGCAGTGATGTGGGACAGCACCCAGATACTGAGACAGCAGTGATGTGGGTCAGCACCAGATACTGAGACAGCAATGAGTAGGTCGGCACCCATATTCTGAGACTCAGGGATGTGTGTCAGCACCCATATACTGAGACAGCAGTGATGTGGGACGGCACCCAGATACTGAGACAGCAGTGATGGGTCAGCACCCAGATACAGAGACAGCAGTGATTTAGGTCCGCTTCCAGATGCTGAAACTGCAGTGATGTTTGTAAGCACTCAGATACAGAGACAGCAGGCATGTAGGTGAGCACTCAGATACTGAGACAGCAGGGATGTAGGTCGGCACCTAGATTCTGAGACAACAGTGATGTAGTTCGGCACGCATATTCTGAGACAGCAGTGATGTTTGTTAGCACTCATATACTGAGACAGCAGGCATGTATTTGAGCACTCAGATACTGAGACAGCAGGGATGTAGGTCAGCACCCATATACTTAGACAGCAGTGATGCAGGCCGGCACCCAGATTCTGAGAGAGCAGTGATGTAGGTCAGCACCCAGATAGTGAGACAGCAGTGATGTGGGTCGGCACCCAGATGCTAAGAAAGCAGTGATGTGGTCTGCACCCAGATACTGAGACAGCAGTGATGTAGGTCCGCTTCCAGATACTGAGACAGCAGGGAAGTAGTTCAGCACCCAAATACTGAGACAGCAGTGATGTAGGTCTGCTTCCAGATACTGAAACAGCAGTGATGTTTGTCAGCACTCAGATACTGAGACAGCAAGCATGTAGGTGAGCACTCAGATACTGAGACAGCAGTGATGTAGGTCAGCACCCAGATACTGAGACAGCAGTGATGTAGGTCTGCTTCCAGATACTGAAACAGCAGTGATGTATGTCAGCAACCAGATTCTGGGACAGAAGTAATGTAGGTTAGCACCCTCATACTGAAACAGCAGTGATGTATGTTAGCTCCCAGGTACTGAGACAGCAGGGTTGAACATTAGATTCCAGACTTTGGGGCAGCAGAAATACCTGTCAGGACCCATTTACTCAGACAACAGAGGTGTAGGTCAGCACCCAGATTCTGAGACAGCTGTGCTGTAGTCAGCACCCAGATACTGAGACAGCAGGGTTGTAGGTCAGCACCCAGAAACTGAGACAGAAGGGATGTGGTTTAGTACCCTGATACTGATACAGCAGGGATGTAGGTCAGCACTCAGTTACTGAGACAGCTTTGATGTTGGTCATCACTCCGATACTGAGACAGCTGGGATGTGGGTGAATACCCTGATGCTGAGACAGCAGAGATGTTTGTCAGCACACATATACTGAGACAGTAGTGATGTGGACAGCACTCAGACACTGAGTCAGCAGGGTTGATGGTAAGCACCAAGATACTAAGACAACAGAGATGTAAGTCAGTACACAGATACTGAGACTGCAGTGATGTAGGACAGCACCCAGGCACTGAGATGGCAGGGATGTAGGTCAGCACCCAGATACTGGAGACAGCAGGCATGTAGGTCAGCACCCAGATACTGAGACAGAAGGCATGTATGTCAGCACCCAGATACTGAGACATCAGGCATGATGTCAGCACCCAGATACTGAGACAGCAGGGATGATGGTCAGCACCCAGATGCTGAGACACTAGACAGTATGTCAGCACCCAGATACTGAGACAGCAGGAAGACATCTGCACCCAGATTCTGAGACAGCAGGCATATAGATCAGCAGCCAGATTCTGAGACAGCAGGGGTGTAGGTCAGCCTCCAGATTCTGAGACAGTAGTGATGTTGGTCAGCACCCAGATATTGAGACAGCAGGGATGTAGGTCAGCACCCAGATACTGAGACAGCAGTGATGTAGGTCAGCACCCAGATACTGAGAGCAGCGGAGATGTGGGTCAGCACCCAGATACTGAGACAGCAGGATGTAGATCAGCACCCAGATATTGAGACAGCAGGGATGTAGATCAGCACCCAGATACTGAGTCAGCACTGATGTATGTCAGCACAAAGATACTGAGACAGCAGAGATGAACATCAGATTCCTGGTTTTAAGGCAGCAGAGATGTGGGTGAGCACCTGATTCTGAGACAGTGGTGATTAAGGTCAGCACCCAGATACTGAGACAGCAGTGATGTAGTTCAGCACCCAGGTACTGAGACAGCAGGGATGTAAGTCAGCACCAGAGACTGAGACAGTAGGGATGTGGGTCAGCATCCAGATACTGAGACAGCAGGCATGCAGGTCAGCACGCAGATACTGAGACAGCAGGGATGTAGGTCAGCACCCAGATACTGAGACAGCAGTGATGTAGGTTGGCACACAGATACTGAGACAGCAGGTATGTAGATCTGCACCCAGATACTGAGACAGCAGTGATGTATGTCAGCACAAAGATACTGAGAGAGCAGGGAGGAACATCAGTTTCTGGATTTTAAGTCAGCAGTGATGTTGTACAGCACCCAGATACTGAGACAGCAGGTTGATGGTCAGCACCCAGATTCTGAGTCAGCAGTGATGTATGTCAGCACAAAGATACTGAGACAGCAGAGATGAACATCAGATTCCTGGTTTAATGCAGCAGAGATATGGGTGAGCACACTGATTCTGAGACAGCGGTGATTAAGGTCAGCACCCAGATACTGAGATAGCAGGGATGTAGGTCAGCACCCAGGTACTGAGACAGCAGGGATGTAGGTCAGCACCCAGAGACTGAGACAGTAGGGATGTGGGTCAGCATCCAGATACTGAGACAGCAGGCATGCAGGTCAGCACACAGATACTGAGACAGCAGGGATGTAGGTCAGCACCCAGATACTGAGACAGCAGAGATGTAAGTCAGCACACAGATACTGAGACCGCAGTGATGTAGGACAGCACCCAGGCACTGAGATTCTAGGGATGTAGGTCTGCACCCAGAGACTGAGACAGCAGGCCTGTAGGTCTGCACCCAGATACTGAGACAGATGGTATGTAGGTCAGCTCCCAGATACTGAGACATCAGGCATTTAGGTCAGCACCCAGATACTGACACAGCAGGCATGTAGGTCAGCACCCAGTTACTGAGACAGCTGGGATGATGGTCAGCACCCAGATGCTGAGACACTAGGCATGTATGTCAGCACCCAGATAATGTGACAGCAGTGAAGCACATCTGCACCCAAATACTGAGACAGCAGACATGTAGGTCAACAACCAGATACTGAGACAGCAGGCGGTGGTCAGCCTCAGATTCTGAGACAGTAGTGATGTTGGTCAGCACCCAGATATTGTGACACAGCAGGGATGTAGGTCAGCACCCAGATACTGAGACAGCGGTGATTTGGTCAGCACCCAGATACTGAGACAGCAGGCATGTCGTCAGCACCCTGATTCTGAGACATCAGGCATGTAGGTCAGCACCCAGATACTGAAACAGCAGGCATGTAGGTCAGCACCCAGTTACTGAGACAGCAGGGATGGTGGTCAGCACCAGATACTGAGACAGCGGTGATTTAGGTCAGCACCCAGATACTGGACAGCAGGCATGTAGGTCAGCACCAAGATACTGAGGCATCAGGCATGTGAGGTCATCACCAGACACTGAGACATCAGGCATGTATGTCAGCACCCAGATACTGAGACAGCAGTGATGCCGTCTGCACCCAGATACTGGACAGCAGGTATGTGGGTCAACACCCAGATACTGAGACAGCAGGCATGTGGGTCAGCACCAAGATTCTCAGACAGTGGTGATGTTGGTCAACACCCAGATATTGAGACAGCAGGGATGTAGGTCAGCACCCAGATAGTGAGACAGCGGTGATTTAAGACAGCACCCAGATACTGAGACAGCAGGGATGTGTGTCATCATCCAGATACTGAGACAGCAGGGATTTAGGTCCATACCCAGATACTCAGACAGCAGTGATGCAGGACAGCACCCAGATACTGAGACAGCAGTGATGTACGTCAGCACCCAGATACTGAGACAGCAATAAGTAAGGTCAGCACCCATATTCAAGACTGCAGGGATGTGTTCAGCACCCATATACTGAGACAGCAGTGATGGGACAGCACCAGATACTGAGACACAGCAGTGATGTGGGTCAGCACCCAGACACAGAGACAGCATAGATGTAGGTCCGCTTCCAGATGCTGAAACTGCAGTGATTTTGTCAGCACTCAGATACTGAGACTGCAGGCATGTAGGTGAGCACTCAGATACTTAGACTGCAGGGATGTGAAGTCGACACCTAGATTCTGAGACAGCAGTGATGAAGTTCGGCACCCATATTCTGAGACAGCAGTGATGTTTGTCAGCACTCAGATACTGAGGCACGAGGCATTTATGTGAGCACTCAGATACTGAGACAGCAGGATGTAGGTCTGCCCCATATACTGAGACAGCAGTGATGTAGGCGGCACCCAGATTCTAAGAGAGCAGTGATGTGGTCAGCACCCAGATACTGAGACAGCAGTGATGTAGTTCGGCACCCAGATACTAAGAAAGCAGTTATGTAGGTCTGCACCCAGATACTGAGACAGCAGTGATGTAGGTCCGCTTCCAGATACTGAAACAGCAGTGATGTTTGTCAGCACCCATATACTGAGACAGCAGGGATGATGGTCAGCACCCAGATGCTGAGACACTAGGCATGTATGTCAGCACCCAGATACTAAGACAGCAGTGAAGCACATCTCACCCAGATACTGGAGACAGCAGGCATGTGGGTCAACAACCAGATACTGAGACAGCAGGCTGTTGGGTCAGCCTCCAGATTCTAATACAGTAGTGATGTTGGTCAGCACCCAGAAACCGAGACAGCAGGTTGTGGTCAGCACCCAGATACTGAGACAGCGGTGATTTGGTCAGCACCCAGATACTGAGACAGCAGGATGTATGTCATCACCCAGATACTGAGACAGAAGGATTTAGGTCCGTACCCAGAAACTCAGACAGCAGAGATAAAGGACAGCACCCAGATACTGAGACAGCAGGCATGTATGTCAGCAACCAGGTACTGAGACATCAGGCGTGTAGGTCATCACCCAGACACTGAGACATCAGGCATGTGGGTCAGTACCAGATACTGAGACAGCAGGCATGTGGGTCAGCACCAGTTACTGAGACAGCAGGGATGATGGTCAGCACCCAGATGCTGAGACACCACACTTGTTTGTCAGCACCCAGATACTGAGACAGCAGTGATGCCGTCTGCACCTGATACTGAGAGCAGCAGGTATGTAGGTCAAACATGAGATACTGAGGACAGCGGGCATGTAGATCATGCCGTGGATTCTGAGACAGTAGTGATGTTGGTCAACACCCAGATATTGAGACAGCAGGGATGTAGGTCAGCACCCAGATACTGAGACAGCGGTGATTTAGGTCAGCACCCAGATACTGAGACAGCAGGGATGTATGTCATCACCCAGATACTGAGACAACAGGATTTAGGTCCGTGCCAGATACTCAGACAGCAGTGATGTGGACAGCACCCAGATACTGAGACAGCAGTGATGTAGGTCAGCACCCAGATACTGAGACAGCAATGAAGTAGGTCGGCACCCATGTTCTGAGACTCAGGGATGTGTCAGCACCCATAGCTGAGACAGCAGTGATGTAGGTCAGCACCCAGATACAGAGACAGCAGTGATTTAGGTCCGCTTCCAGATGCTGAAACTGCAGTGATGTTTGTAAGCACTCAGATACTGAGACAGCAGGCATGTAGGTGAGCACTCAGATACTGAGACAGCAGGGATGTAGGTCGGCACCTAGATTCTGAGACAGCAGTGATGTAGTTCGGCACCCATATTCTGAGACAGCAGTGATGTTTGTCAGCACTCATATACTGAGACAGCAGGCATGTATGTGAGCACTCAGATACTGAGACAGCAGGGATGTAGGTCAGCACCCATATTCTTAGACAGCAGTGATGCAGGCCAGCACCCAGATTCTGAGAGAGCAGTGATGTAGATCAGCACCCAGATAGTGAGACAGCAGTGATGTGGTGCCCAGATGCTAAGAAAGCAGTGATGTAGTTCTGCACCCAGATACTGAGACAGCAGTGATGTAGGTCCGCTTCCAGATACTGAGACTGCAGGAAGTAGTTCAGCACCCAAATACTGAGACAGCAGTGATGTGAGTCTACTTCCAGATACTGAAACAGCAGTGATGTTTGTCAGCACTCAGATACTGAGACAGCAAGCATGTGGCGAGCACTCAGATACTGAGACAGCAGGGATGTGAGTCAGCACCCATATACTGAGACAGCAGTGATGCAGATCGGCACCCAGATACTGAGACAGCAGTGATGTAGGTCAGCACCAGATACTGAGACAGCAGTGATGAAGGTCTGCTTTCAGATACTGAAAGCAGCAGTGATGTATGTCAGCAACAGATTCAGGGACAGTAGTAATATGGGTTAGCACCCTCATACTGAAACAGCAGTGATGTATGTTGCACCCAGGTACTGAGACAGCAGGGTTGAACATTAGATTCAGACTGGGGGCAGCAGAAATACCTGTCAGGACCCATTTACTCAGACAACAGAGGTGTAGGCAGCACCCAGATACTGAGACAGCTGTGCGTAGTCAGCATCAGATACTGAGACAGCAGGGTTGTGGGTCAGCACCCAGAAACTGAGACAGAAGGGATGTGGTTTAGTACCTGATACTGATACAGCAGGGATGTAGGTCAGCACTCAGTTACTGAGACAGCATTGATGTCAGTCATCACTCCGATACTGAGACAGCTGGGATGTGAGGTGAGTACCCTGATACTGAGACAGCAGAGATGTTTGTCAGCACACATATACTGAGACCAGAAGTGATGTAGGACAGCACCCAGACACTGAGACAGCAGGGTTGAGGTAAGCACCCAGATACTAAGACAACAGAGATGTAAGTCAGTACACAGATACTGAGACTGCAGTGATGTAAGACAGCACCCAGGCACTGAGATGGCAGGGATGTGGACAGCACCCAGATACTGAGACAGCAGGCATGTGGGTCAGCACCCAGATACTGAGACAGAAGGCATGTAGGTCAGCACCCAGATACTGAGACATCAGGCATGTATGTCAGCACCCAGATACTGAGACAGCAGGATGATGGTCAGCACCCAGATGCTGAGACACTAGACATGTATGTCAGCACCCAGATACTGAGACAGCAGTGAAGCACATCTGCCCCAGATACTGAGACAGCAGGCATGTGGGTCAACAGCCAGATTCTGAGACAGCAGGCATGTGGGTCAGCACGCAGATTCTGAGACAGTAGTGATGTTGGTCAACACCCAGATATTGAGACAGCAGGGATGTAGGTCGCACCCAGATACTGAGACAGCGGTGATTTAGGTCAGCACCCAGATACTGAGACAGCAGGGATGTATGTCATCACCCAGATACTGAGACAACAGGGTTTAGGTCCGTGCCAGATTCTCAGACAGCAGTGATGTGGGACAGCACCCAGATACTGAGACAGCAGTGATGTGGGTCAGCACCCAGATACTGAGAGCAGCAATGAAGTAGGTCGGCACCCATATTCTGAGACTCAGGGATGTGTCAGCACCCATATACTGAGACAGCAGTGATGTGGGACGGCACCAGATACTGAGACAGCAGTGATAGGTCAGCACCCAGATACAGAGACAGCAGTGATTTAGGTCCGCTTCCAGATGCTGAAACTGCAGTGATGTTTGTAAGCACTCAGATACTGAGACAGCAGGCATGTAGTTGAGCACTCAGATACTGAGACAGCAGGGATGTAGGTCAGCACCTAGATTCTGAGACAGCAGTGATGTAGTTCGGCACCCATATTCTGAGACAGCAGTGATGTTTGTCAGCACTCATATACTGAGACAGCAGGCATGTATGTGAGCACTCAGATACTGAGACAGCAGGGATGTAGGTCAGCACCCATATACTTAGACAGCAGTGATGCAGGCCGGCACCCAGATTCTGAGAGAGCAGTGATGTAGGTCAGCACCCAGATAGTGAGACAGCAGTGATGTAGGTCGGCACCCAGATGCTAAGAAAGCAGTGATGTAGGTCTGCACCCAGATACTGAGACAGCAGTGATGTAGGTCTGCTTCCAGATACTGAGACAGCAGGGAAGTAGTTCAGCACCCAAATACTGAGACAGCAGTGATGTAGGTCTGCTTCCAGATACTGAAACAGCAGTGATGTTTGTCAGCACTCAGATACTGAGACAGAAAGCATGTAGGTGAGCACTCAGATACTGAGACAGCAGTGATGTAGGTCAGCACCCAGATACTGAGACAGCAGTGATGTAGGTCTGCTTCCTGATACTGAAACAGCAGTGATGTATGTCAGCAACCAGATTCTGGGACAGAAGTAATGTAGGTTAGCACCCTCATACTGAAACAGCAGTGATGTATGTTAGCTCCCAGGTACTGAGACAGCAGGGTTGAACATTAGATTCCAGACTTTGGGGCAGCAGAAATACCTGTCAGGACTCATTTACTCAGACAACAGAGGTGTAGGTCAGCACCCAGATTCTGAGACAGCTGTACTGTAGTCAGCACCCAGATACTGAGACAGCAGGGTTGTAGGTCAGCACCCAGAAACTGAGACAGAAGGGATGTGGTTTAGTACCCTGATACTGATACAGCAGGGATGTAGGTCAGCACTCAGTTACTGAGACAGCTTTGATATCGGTCATCACTCCGATACTGAGACAGCTGGGATGTAGGTGAATACCCTGATGCTGAGACAGCAGAGATGTTTGTCAGCACACATATACTGAGACAGTAGTGATGTAGGACAGCACTCAGACACTGAGTCAGCAGGGTTGATGGTAAGCACCCAGATACTAAGACAACAGAGATGTAAGTCAGTACACAGATACTGAGACTGCAGTGATGTAGGACAGCACCCAGGCACTGAGATGGCAGGGATGTAGGTCAGCACCCAGATACTGAGACAGCAGGCATGTAGGTCAGCACCCAGATACTGAGACATCAGGCATGTATGTCAGCACCCAGATACTGAGACAGCAGGGATGATGGTCAGCACCCAGATGCTGAGACACTAGACATGTATGTCAGCACCCAGATACTGAGACAGCAGTGAAGCACATCTGCACCCAGATACTGAGAAAGCAGGCATGTAGATCAACAGCCAGATTCTGAGACAGCAGGCGGTAGGTCAGCCTCAGATTCTGAGACAGTAGTGATGTTGGTTAGCACCCAGATATTGAGACAGCAGGGATGTAGGTCAGCACCCAGATACTGAGACGGCGGTGATTTAGGTCAGCACCCAGATACTGAGACAGCAGTGATGTTGTACAGCACCCAGATACTGAGACAGCAGGTTGATGGTCAGCACCCAGATTCTGAGGCAGCGGAGATGTGGGTCAGCACCCAGATACTGAGACAGCAGGGATGTAGATCAGCACCCAGATATTGAGACAGCAGGGATGTAGATCAGCACCCAGATACTGAGTCAGCAGTGATGTATGTCAGCACAAAGATACTGAGACAGCAGAGATGAACATCAGATTCCTGGTTTTAAGGCAGCAGAGATGCGGGTGAGCACCCTGATTCTGAGACAGTGGTGATTAAGGTCAGCACCCAGATACTGAGACAGCAGTGATGTAGTTCAGCACCCAGGTACTAAGACAGCAGGGATGTAAGTCAGCACCCAGAGACTGAGACAGTAGGGATGTGGGTCAGCATCCAGATACTGAGACAGCAGGCATGCAGGTCAGCACGCAGATACTGAGACAGCAGGGATGTAGGTCAGCACCCAGATACTGAGACAGCAGTGATGTAGGTTGGCACACAGATACTGAGACAGCAGGTATGTAGGTCTGCACCCAGATACTGAGACAGCAGTGATGTATGTCAGCACAAAGATACAGAGAGAGCAGGGAGGAACATCAGTTTCTGGATTTTAAGTCAGCAGTGATGTTGTACAGCACCCAGATACTGAGACAGCAGGTTGATGGTCAACACCAGATTCTGAGTCAGCAGTGATGTATGTCAGCACAAAGATACTGAGACAGCAGAGATGAACATCAGATTCCTGGTTTAATGCAGCAGAGATGTGGGTGAGCACCCTGATTCTGAGACAGCGGTGATTAAGGTCAGCACCCAGATACTGAGATAGCAGGGATGTAGGTCAGCACCCAGGTACTGAGACAGCAGGGATGTGAGGTCAGCACCCAGAGACTGAGACAGTAGGGATGTGGGTCAGCATCCAGATACTGAGACAGCAGGCATGCAGGTCAGCACACAGATACTGAGACAGCAGGGATGTAGGTCAGCACCCAGATACTGAGACAGCAGAGATGTAAGTCAGCACACAGATACTGAGACCGAGTGATGTAGGACAGCACCCAGGCACTGAGATTCTAGGGATGTGGGTCTGCACCCAGAGACTGAGACAGCAGGCCTGTAGGTCTGCACCAGATACTGAGACAGAAGGCATGGGTCAGCTCCCAGATACTGAGACATCAGGCATTTGGTCAGCACCCAGATACTGACACAGCAGGCATGTAGGTCAGCACAGTTACTGAGACAGCTGGGATGATGGTCAGCACCCAGATGCTGAGACACTAGGCATGTATGTCAGCACCCAGATAATGTGACAGCAGTGAAGCACATCTGCACCCAAATACTGGGACAGCAGACATGTAGGTCAACAACCAGATACTGAGACAGCAGGCGGTGGGTCAGCCTCAGATTCTGAGACAGTAGTGATGTTGGTCAGCACCCAGATATTGTGACAGCAGGGATGTGGGTCAGCACCCAGATACTGAGACAGCGGTGATTTAGGTCAGCACCCAGATACTGAGACAGCAGGCATGTCGTCAGCACCCAGATACTGAGACATCAGGCATGTGGGTCAGCACCCAGATACTGAGACAGCAGGCATGTAGGTCAGCACCCAGTTACTGAGACAGCAGGGATGGTGGTCAGCACCCAGATACTGAGACAGCGGTGATTTAGGTCAGCACCCAGATACTGAGACAGCAGGCATGTGGGTCAGCACAAGATACTGAGGGCATCAGGCATGTGGGTCATCACCCAGACACTGAGACATCAGGCATGTATGTCAGCACCCAGATACTGAGACAGCAGTGATCACGTCTGCACCCAGATACTGAGACAGCAGGTATGTAGGTCAACACCAGATACTGAGACAGCAGGCATGTAGATCAGCACGTAGATTCTGAGACAGTAGTGATGTTGGTCAACACCCAGATATTGAGACAGCAGGGATGTAGGTCAGCACCCAGATACTGAGACAGCGGTGATTTAGGTCAGCACCCAGATATTGAGACAGCAGGGATGTATGTCATCACCCAGATACTGAGACAACAGGGATTTAGGTCCGTACCCAGATACTCAGACAGCAGTGATGTAGGACAGCACCCAGATACTGAGACAGCAGTGATGTAGGTCAGCACCCAGATACTGAGACAGCAATGAAGTAGGTCGGCACCCATATTCTGAGACTCAGGGATGTGTGTCAGCACCCATATACTGAGACAGCAGTGATGTAGGTCAGCACCCAGATACAGAGACAGCAGTGATTTAGGTCCGCTTCCAGATGCTGAAACTGCAGTGATGTTTGTAAGCACTCAGATACTGAGACAGCAGGCATGTAGGTGAGCACTCAGATACTGAGACAGCAGGGATGTAGGTCGGCACCTAGATTCTGAGACAGCAGTGATGTAGTTCGGCACCCATATTCTGAGACAGCAGTGATGTTTGTCAGCACTCATATACTGAGACAGCAGGCATGTGAGCACTCAGATACTGAGACAGCAGGGATGTAGGTCAGCACCCATATTCTTAGACAGCAGTGATGCAGGCCAGCACCCAGATTCTGAGAGAGCAGTGATGTAGATCAGCACCCAGATAGTGAGACAGCAGAGATGTAGGTCGGCACCCAGATGCTAAGAAAGCAGTGATGTAGTTCTGCACCCAGATACTGAGACAGCAGTGATGTAGGTCCGCTTCCAGATACTGAGACTGCAGGGAAGTAGTTCAGCACCCAAATACTGAGACAGCAGTGATGTAGGTCTACTTCCAGATACTGAAACAGCAGTGATGTTTGTCAGCACTCAGATACTGAGACAGCAAGCATGTAGGCGAGCACTCAGATACTGAGACAGCAGGGATGTAGGTCAGCACCCATATACTGAGACAGCAGTGATGCAGATCGGCACCCAGATACTGAGACAGCAGTGATGTAGGTCAGCACCCAGATACTGAGACAGCAGTGATGAAGGTCTGCTTTCAGATACTGAAACAGCAGTGATGTATGTCAGCAACCAGATTCAGGGACAGTAGTAGTGTAGGTTAGCACCCTCATACTGAAACAGCAGTGATGTATGTTAGCACCCAGGTACTGAGACAGCAGGGTTGAACATTAGATTCCAGACTTGGGGGCAGCAGAAATACCTGTCAGGACCCATTTACTCAGACAACAGAGTGTAGGTCAGCACCAGATACTGAGACAGCTGTGCTGTAGTCAGCATCCAGATACTGAGACAGCAGGGTTGTAGGTCAGCACCCAGAAACTGAGACAGAAGGGATGTGGTTTAGTACCCTGATACTGATACAGCAGGGATGTAGGTCAGCACTCAGTTACTGAGACAGCATTGATGTCGGTCATCACTCCGATACTGAGACAGCTGGGATGTAGGTGAGTACCCTGATACTGAGACAGCAGAGATGTTTGTCAGCACACATATACTGAGACAGAAGTGATGTAGGACAGCACCCAGACACTGAGACAGCAGGGTTGACGTAGCACCAGATACTAAGACAACAGAGATGTAAGTCAGTACACAGATACTGAGACTGCAGTGATGTAAGACAGCACCCAGGCACTGAGATGGCAGGAAGTAGGTCAGCACCCAGATACTGAGACAGCAGGCATGTAGGTCAGCACCCAGATACTGAGACAGAAGGCATGTGGGTCAGCACCCAGATACTGAGACATCAGGCATGTATGTCAGCACCCAGATACTGAGACAGCAGGGATGATGGTCAGCACCAGATGCTGAGACACTAGACATGTATGTCAGCACCCAGATACTGAGACAGCAGTGAAGCACATCTCACCCAGATACTGAGACAGCAGGCATGTAGGTCAACAGCCAGATTCTGAGACAGCAGGCATGTAGGTCAGCACGCAGATTCTGAGACAGTAGTGATGTTGGTCAACACCCAGATATTGAGACAGCAGGGATGTAGGTCAGCACCCAGATACTGAGACAGCGGTGATTTAGGTCAGCACCCAGATACTGAGACAGCAGGGATGTATGTCATCACCCAGATACTGAGACAACAGGGATTTACGTCTGTACCCAGATACTCAGACAGCAGTGATGTAGGACAGCACCCAGATACTGAGACAGCAGTGATGTAGGTCAGCACCCAGATACTGAGACAGCAATGAAGTAGGTCGGCACCCATATTCTGAGACTCAGGGATGTGTGTCAGCACCCATATACTGAGACAGCAGTGATGTAGGACGGCACCCAGATACTGAGACAGCAGTGATGTAGGTCAGCACCCAGATACAGAGACAGC
The DNA here is from genome assembly GCA_016271365.2 of Neoceratodus forsteri. Lineage (NCBI taxonomy): Eukaryota > Metazoa > Chordata > Ceratodontiformes > Ceratodontidae > Neoceratodus > Neoceratodus forsteri. The sequence continues at coordinate 10,497,063 of CM028129.1, forward strand.
AGTGATTTAGGTCCGCTTCCAGATGCTGAAACTGCAGTGATGTTTGTAAGCACTCAGATACTGAGACAGCAGGCATGTAGGTGAGCACTCAGATACTGAGACAGCAGGGATGTAGGTCGGCACCTAGATTCTGAGACAGCAGTGATGTAGTTCGGCACCCATATTCTGAGACAGCAGTGATGTTTGTCAGCACTCATATACTGAGACAGCAGGCATGTATGTGAGCACTCAGATACTGAGACAGCAGGGATGTAGGTCAGCACCCATATACTTAGACAGCAGTGATGCAGGCCGGCACCCAGATTCTGAGAGAGCAGTGATGGAGGTCAGCACCCAGATAGTGAGACAGCAGTGATGTAGGTCGGCACCCAGATGCTAAGAAAGCAGTGATGTAGGTCTGCACCCAGATACTGAGACAGCAGTGATGTAGGTCTGCTTCCAGATACTGAGACAGCAGGGAAGTAGTTCAGCACCCAAATACTGAGACAGCAGTGATGTAGGTCTGCTTCCAGATACTGAAACAGCAGTGATGTTTGTCAGCACTCAGATACTGAGACAGAAAGCATGTAGGTGAGCACTCAGATACTGAGACAGCAGTGATGTAGGTCAGCACCCAGATACTGAGACAGCAGTGATGTAGGTCTGCTTCCAGATACTGAAACAGCAGTGATGTATGTCAGCAACCAGATTCTGGGACAGAAGTAATGTAGGTTAGCACCCTCATACTGAAACAGCAGTGATGTATGTTAGCTCCCAGGTACTGAGACAGCAGGGTTGAACATTAGATTCCAGACTTTGGGGCAGCAGAAATACCTGTCAGGACTCATTTACTCGACAACAGAGGTGTAGGTCAGCACCCAGATTCTGAGACAGCTGTGCTGTAGTCAGCTACCAGATACTGAGACAGCAGGGTTGTAGGTCAGCACCCAGAAACTGAGACAGAAGGGATGTGGTTTAGTACCCTGATACTGATACAGCAGGATGTGGTCAGCACTCAGTTACTGAGACAGCTTTGATGTCGGTCATCACTCCGATACTGAGACAGCTGGGATGTGGTGAATACCCTGATGCTGAGACAGCAGAGATGTTTGTCAGCACACATATACTGAGACAGTAGTGATGTAGGACAGCACTCAGACACTGAGTCAGCAGGGTTGATGGTAAGCACCAGATACTAAGACAACAGAGATGTAAGTCAGTACACAGATACTGAGACTGCAGTGATGTAGGACAGCACCCAGGCACTGAGATGGCAGGGATGTAGGTCAGCACCCAGATACTGAGACAGCAGGCATGTAGGTCAGCACCCAGATACTGAGACAGAAGGCATGTATGTCAGCACCCAGATACTGAGACATCAGGCATGTATGTCAGCACCCAGATACTGAGACAGCAGGGATGATGGTCAGCACCCAGATGCTGAGACACTAGACATGTATGTCAGCACCCAGATACTGAGACAGCAGTGAAGCACATCTGCACCCAGATACTGAGACAGCAGGCATGTAGATCAACAGCCAGATTCTGAGACAACAGGCGGTGAGGTCAGCCTCCAGATTCTGAGACAGTAGTGATGTTGGTTAGCACCCAGATATTGAGACAGCAGGGATGTAGGTCAGCACCCAGATACTGAGGCAGGGTGATTTGGGGTCAGCATCCAGATACTGAGACAGCAGTGATGTTGTACAGCACCAGATACTGAGACAGCAGGTTGATGGTCAGCACCCAGATTCTGAGGCAGCGGAGATGTGGGTCAGCACCCAGATACTGAGACAGCAGGGATGTGAGATCAGCACCCAGATATTGAGACAGCAGGGATGTAGATCAGCACCCAGATACTGAGTCAGCAGTGATGTATGTCAGCACAAAGGTACTGAGACAGCGAGATGAACATCAGATTCCTGGTTTTAAGGCAGCAGAGATGCGGGTGAGCACCCTGATTCTGAGACAGTGGTGATTAAGGTCAGCACCCAGATACTGAGACAGCAGTGATGTAGTTCAGCACCCAGGTACTAAGACAGCAGGGATGTAAGTCAGCACCCAGAGACTGGGACAGTAGGGATGTGGGTCAGCATCCAGATACTGAGGACAGCAGGCATGCAGGTCAACACGCAGATACTGAGACAGCAGGGATGTAGGTCAGCACCCAGATACTGAGACAGCAGTGATGTAGGTTGGCACACAGATACTGAGACAGCAGGTATGTGGTCTGCACCCAGATACTGAGACAGCAGTGATGTATGTCAGCACAAAGATACAGAGAGGCAGGGAGGAACATCAGTTTCTGGATTTTAAGTCAGCAGTGATGTTGTACAACCCAGATACTGAGACAACAGGTTGATGGTCAGCACCCAGATTCTGAGTCAGCAGTGATGTATGTCAGCACAAAGATACTGAGACAGCAGAGATGAACATCAGATTCCTGGTTTTAATGCAGCAGAGATGTGGGTGAGCACCCTGATTCTGAGACAGCGGTGATTAAGGTCAGCACCCAGATACTGAGATAGCAGGGATGTAGGTCAGCACCCAGGTACTGAGACAGCAGGGATGTAGGTCAGCACCCAGAGACTGAGACAGTAGGGATGTGGGTCAGCATCCAGATACTGAGACAGCAGGCATGCAGGTCAGCACACAGATACTGAGACAGCAGGGATGTAGGTCAGCACCCAGATACTGAGACAGCAGAGATGTAAGTCAGCACACAGATACTGAGACACGAGTGATGTGGGACAGCACCCAGGCACTGAGATTCTAGGGATGTGGGTCTGCACCCAGAGACTGAGACAGCAGGCCTGTGGGTCTGCACCCAGATACTGAGACAGAAGGCATGTGGGTCAGCTCCCAGATACTGAGACATCAGGCATTTAGGTCAGCACCCAGATACTGACACAGCAGGCATGTGGGTCAGCACCCAGTTACTGAGACAGCTGGGATGATGGTCAGCACCCAGATGCTGGGACACTAGGCATGTATGTCAGCACCCAGATAATGTGACAGCAGTGAAGCACATCTGCACCCAAATACTGAGACAGCAGACATGTAGGTCAACAACCAGATACTGAGACAGCAGGCCGGTAGGTCAGCCTCCAGATTCTGAGACAGTAGTGATGTTGGTCAGCACCCAGATATTGTGACAGCAGGGATGTAGGTCAGCACCCAGATACTGAGACAGCGGTGATTTAGGTCAGCACCCAGATACTGAGACAGCAGGCATGTACGTCAGCACCCTGATACTGAGACATCAGGCATGTAGGTCAGCACCCAGATACTGAGACAGCAGGCATGTAGGTCAGCACCCAGTTACTGAGACAGCAGGGATGGTGGTCAGCACCAGATACTGAGACAGCGGTGATTTAGGTCAGCACCCAGATACTGAGACAGCAGGCATGTAGGTCAGCACCAAGATACTGAGGCATCAGGCATGTAGGTCATCACCCAGACACTGAGACATCAGGCATGTATGTCAGCACCCAGATACTGAGACAGCAGTGATGCCGTCTGCACCCAGATACTGAGACAGCAGGTATGTAGGTCAACACCCAGATACTGAGACAGCAGGCATGTAGGTCAGCACCAAGATTCTGAGACAGTGGTGATGTTGGTCAACACCCAGATATTGAGACAGCAGGGATGTAGGTCAGCACCCAGATAATGAGACAGCGGTGATTTAAGACAGCACCCAGATACTGAGACAGCAGGGATGTGTGTCATCATCCAGATACTGAGACAGCAGGGATTTAGGTCCATACCCAGATACTCAGACAGCAGTGATGCAGGACAGCACCCAGATACTGAGACAGCAGTGATGTACGTCAGCACCCAGATACTGAGACAGCAATGAAGTAGGTCAGCACCCATATTCAAAGACTGCAGGGATGTGTGTCAGCACCCATATACTGTGACAGCAGTGATGTGGGACAGCACCAGATACTGAGACAGCAGTGATGTGGGTCAGCACCCAGACACAGAGACAGCAGTGATGTAGGTCCGCTTCCAGATGCTGAAACTGCAGTGATGTTTGTCAGCACTCAGATACTGAGACTGCAGGCATGTAGGTGAGCACTCAGATACTTAGACTGCAGGGATGTAGGTCGGCACCTAGATTCTGATACAGCAGTGATGAAGTTCGGCACCCTTATTCTGAGACAGCAGTGATGTTTGTCAGCACTCAGATACTGAGACGGCAGGCATTTATGTGAGCACTCAGATACTGAGACAGCAGGGATGTAGGTCTGCCCCCATATACTGAGACAGCAGTGATGTAGGCCGGCACCCAGATTCTGAGAGAGCAGTGATGTAGGTCAGCACCCAGATACTGAGACAGCAGTGATGTAGTTCGGCACCCAGATACTAAGAAAGCAGTGATGTAGGTTCTGCACCCAGATACTGAGACAGCAGTGATGTAGGTCCGCTTCCAGATACTGAAACAGCAGTGATGTTTGTCAGCACCCATATACTGAGACAGCAGGGATGATGGTCAGCACCCAGATGCTGAGACACTAGGCATGTATGTCAGCACCCAGATACTGAGACAGCAGTGAAGCACATCTGCACCCAGATACTGAGACAGCAGGCATGTAGGTCAACAACCAGATTCTGAGACAGCAGGCTGTTAGGTCAGCCTCCAGATTCTAATACAGTAGTGATGTTGGTCAGCACCCAGAAACCGAGACAGCAGGGTTGTAGGTCAGCACCCAGATACTGAGACAGCGGTGATTTAGGTCAGCACCCAGATACTGAGACAGCAGGGATGTATGTCATCACCCAGATACTGAGACAGAAGGGATTTAGGTCCGTACCCAGAAACTCAGACAGCAGTGATAAAGGACAGCACCCAGATACTGAGACAGCAGGCATGTATGTCAGCAACCAGGTACTGAGACATCAGGCGTGTAGGTCATCACCCAGACACTGAGACATCAGGCATGTAGGTCAGCACCCAGATACTGAGACAGCAGGCATGTAGGTCAGCACCCAGTTACTGAGACAGCAGGGATGATGGTCAGCACCCAGATGCTGAGACACCAGACTTGTTTGTCAGCACCCAGATACTGAGACAGCAGTGATGCACGTCTGCACCCTGATACTGAGGCAGCAGGTATGTAGGTCAACACGCAGATACTGAGACAGCAGGCATGTAGATCAGCACGGAGATTCTGAGACAGTAGTGATGTTGGTCAACACCCAGATATTGAGACAGCAGGGATGTAGGTCAGCACCCAGATACTGAGACAGCGGTGATTTAGGTCAGCACCCAGATACTGAGACAGCAGGGATGTATGTCATCACCCAGATACTGAGACAACAGGGTTTGGTCCGTCCAGATACTCAGACAGCAGTGATGTGGGACAGCACCCAGATACTGAGACAGCAGTGATGTGGGTCAGCACCCAGATACTGAGACAGCAATGAAGTAGGTCGGCACCCATATTCTGAGACTCAGGGATGTGTGTCAGCACCCAGATACTGAGACAGCAGTGATGTAGGTCAGCACCCAGATACAGAGACAGCAGTGATTTAGGTCCGCTTCCAGATGCTGAAACTGCAGTGATGTTTGTAAGCACTCAGATACTGAGACAGCAGGCATGTAGGTGAGCACTCAGATACTGAGACAGCAGGGATGTAGGTCGGCACCTAGATTCTGAGACAGCAGTGATGTAGTTCGGCACCCATATTCTGAGACAGCAGTGATGTTTGTCAGCACTCATATACTGAGACAGCAGGCATGTATGTGAGCACTCAGATACTGAGACAGCAGGGATGTGGGTCAGCACCCATATTCTTGACAGCAGTGATGCAGGCCAGCACCCAGATTCTGAGAGAGCAGTGATGTAGATCAGCACCCAGATAGTGAGACAGCAGTGATGTAGGTCGGCACCCAGATGCTAAGAAAGCAGTGATGTAGTTCTGCACCCAGATACTGAGACAGCAGTGATGTAGGTCCGCTTCCAGATACTGAGACTGCAGGGAAGTAGTTCAGCACCCAAATACTGAGACAGCAGTGATGTAGGTCTACTTCCAGATACTGAAACAGCAGTGATGTTTGTCAGCACTCAGATACTGAGACAGCAAGCATGTAGGCGAGCACTCAGATACTGAGACAGCAGGGATGTAGGTCAGCACCCATATACTGAGACAGCAGTGATGCAGATCGGCACCCAGATACTGAGACAGCAGTGATGTAGGTCAGCACCCAGATACTGAGACAGCAGTGATGAAGGTCTGCTTCAGATACTGAAGCAGCAGTGATGTATGTCAGCAACCAGATTCTGGGACAGTAGTAATGTAGGTTAGCACCCTCATACTGAAACAGCAGTGATGTATGTTAGCACCCAGGTACTGAGACAGCAGGGTTGAACATTAGATTCCAGACTTGGGGGCAGCAGAAATACCTGTCAGGACCCATTTACTCAGACAACAGAGGTGTAGGTCAGCACCCAGATACTGAGACAGCTGTGCTGTAGTCAGCATCCAGATACTGAGACAGCAGGGTTGTAGGTCAGCACCCAGAAACTGAGACAGAAGGGATGTGGTTTAGTACCCTGATACTGATACAGCAGGGATGTATGTCAGCACTCAGTTACTGAGACAGCATTGATGTCGGTCATCACTCCGATACTGAGACAACTGGGATGTAGGTGAGTACCCTGATACTGAGACAGCAGAGATGTTTGTCAGCACACATATACTGAGACAGAAGTGATGTAGGACAGCACCCAGACACTGAGACAGCAGGGTTGATGGTAAGCACCCAGATACTAAGACAACAGAGATGTAAGTCAGTACACAGATACTGAGACTGCAGTGATGTAAGACAGCACCCAGGCACTGAGATGGCAGGGATGTAGGTCAGCACCCAGATACTGAGACAGCAGGCATGTAGGTCAGCACCCAGATACTGAGACAGAAGGCATGTAGGTCAGCACCCAGATACTGAGACATCAGGCATGTATGTCAGCACCCAGATACTGAGACAGCAGGGATGATGGTCAGCACCCAGATGCTGAGACACTAGACATGTATGTCAGCACCCAGATACTGAGACAGCAGTGAAGCACATCTGCGCCCAGATACTGAGACAGCAGGCATGTAGGTCAACAGCCAGATTCTGAGACAGCAGGCATGTAGGTCAGCACGCAGATTCTGAGACAGTAGTGATGTTGGTCAACACCCAGATATTGAGACAGCAGGGATGTAGGTCAGCACCCAGATACTGAGACAGCGGTGATTTAGGTCAGCACCCAGATACTGAGACAGCAGAGATGTATGTCATCACCCAGATACTGAGACAACAGGGTTGGTCCGTGCCCAGATACTCAGACAGCAGTGATGTGGGACAGCACCCAGATACTGAGACAGCAGTGATGTGAGGTCAGCACCCAGATACTGAGACAGCAATGAAGTAGGTCGGCACCCATATTCTGAGACTCAGGGATGTGTCAGCACCCATATACTGAGACAGCAGTGATGTGAGGACGGCACCCAGATACTGAGACAGCAGTGATGTGGTCAGCACCAGATACAGAGACAGCAGTGATTTAGGTCCGCTTCCAGATGCTGAAACTGCAGTGATGTTTGTAAGCACTCAGATACTGAGACAGCAGGCATGTAGGTGAGCACTCAGATACTGAGACAGCAGGGATGTAGGTCGGCACCTAGATTCTGAGACAGCAGTGATGCAGTTCGGCACCCATATTCTGAGACAGCAGTGATGTTTGTCAGCACTCATATACTGAGACAGCAGGCATGTATGTGAGCACTCAGATACTGAGACAGCAGGGATGTAGGTCAGCACCCATTTACTTAGACAGCAGTGATGCAGGCCGGCACCCAGATTTTGAGAGAGCAGTGATGTAGGTAAGCACCCAGATAGTGAGACAGCAGTGATGTAGGTCGGCACCCAGATGCTAAGAAAGCAATGATGTAGGTCTGCACCCAGATACTGAGACAGCAGTGATGTAGGTCCGCTTCCAGATACTGAGACAGCAGGGAAGTAGTTCAGCACCCAAATACTGAGACAGCAGTGATGTAGGTCTGCTCCCAGATACTGAAACAGCAGTGATGTTTGTCAGCACTCAGATACGGAGACAGCAAGCATGTAGGTGAGCACTCAGATACTGAGACAGCAGTGATGTAGGTCAGCACCCAGATACTGAGACAGCAGTGATGTGGGTCTGCTTCCAGATACTGAAACAGCAGTGATGTATGTCAGCAACCAGATTCTGGGACAGAAGTATTGTGAGTTAGCACCCTCATACTGAAACAGCAGTGATGTATGTTAGCTCCCAGGTACTGAGACAGCAGGGTTGAACATTAGATTCCAGACTTTAGGGGCAGAAATACCTGTCAGGACCCATTTACTCAGACAACAGAGGTGTAGGTCAGCACCCAGATTCTGAGACAGCTGTGCTGTAGTCAGCACCCAGATACTGAGACAGCAGGGTTGTAGGTCAGCACCCAGAAACTGAGACAGAAGGGATGTGGTTTAGTACCCTGATACTGATACAGCAGGGATGTAGGTCAGCACTCAGTTACTGAGACAGCTTTGATGTTGGTCATCACTCCGATACTGAGACAGCTGGGATGTAGGTGAATACCCTGATGCTGAGACAGCAGAGATGTTTGTCAGCACACATATACTGAGACAGTAGTGATGTGGGACAGCACTCAGACACTAGTCAGCAGGGTTGATGGTAAGCACCCAGATACTAAGACAACAGAGATGTAAGTCAGTACACAGATACTGAGACTGCAGTGATGTGGACAGCACCCAGGCACTGAGATGGCAGGGATGTGGGTCAGCACCCAGATACTGAGACAGCAGGCATGTGGGTCAGCACCCAGATACTGAGACATCAGGCATGTGTCAGCACCCAGATACTGAGACAGCAGGGATGATGGTCAGCACCCAGATGCTGAGACACTAGACATGTATGTCAGCACCCAGATACTGAGACAGCAGTGAAGCACATCTGCACCCAGATACTGAGACAGCAGGCATGTAGATCAACAGCCAGATTCTGAGACAGCAGGCCGGTAGGTCAGCCTCCAGATTCTGAGACAGTAGTGATGTTGGTTAGCACCCAGATATTGAGACAGCAGGGATGTAGGTCAGCACCCAGATACTGAGACGGCGGTGATTTAGGTCAGCACCCAGATACTGAGTCAGCAGTGATGTTGTACAGCACCCAGATACTGAGACAGCAGGTTGATGGTCAGCACCCAGATTCTGAGGCAGCGGAGATGTGGGTCAGCACCCAGATACTGAGACAGCAGGGATGTAGATCAGCACCCAGATATTGAGACAGCAGGGATGTAGATCAGCACCCAGATACTGAGTCAGCAGTGATGTATGTCAGCACAAAGATACTGAGACAGCAGAGATGAACATCAGATTCCTGGTTTTAAGGCAGCAGAGATGCGGGTGAGCACCCTGATTCTGAGACAGTGGTGATTAAGGTCAGCACCCAGATACTGAGACAGCAGTGATGTAGTTCAGCACCCAGGTACTGAGACAGCAGGGATGTAAGTCAGCACCCAGAGACTGAGACAGTAGGGATGTGGGTCAGCATCCAGATACTGAGACAGCAGGGATGTAGGTCAGCACCCAGATACTGAGACAGCAGTGATGTAGGTTGGCACACAGATACTGAGACAGCAGGTTTGTAGGTCTGCACCCAGATACTGAGACAGTTGTGATGTATGTCAGCACAAAGATACAGAGAGAGCAGGGAGGAACATCAGTTTCTGGATTTTAAGTCAGCAGTGATGTTGTACAGCACCCAGATACTGAGACAGCAGGTTGATGGTCAGCACCCAGATTCTGAGTCAGCAGTGATGTATGTCAGCACAAAGATACTGAGACAGCAGAGATGAACATCAGATTCCTGGTTTTAATGCAGCAGAGATGTGGGTGAGCACCCTGATTCTGAGACAGCGGTGATTAAGGTCAGCACCCAGATACTGAGATAGCAGGGATGTAGGTCAGCGCCCAGGTACTGAGACAGCAGGGATGTAGGCCAGCACCCAGAGACTGAGACAGTAGGGATGTGGGTCAGCATCCAGATACTGAGACAGCAGGCATGCAGGTCAGCACACAGATACTGAGACAGCAGGGATGTAGGTCAGCACCCAGATACTGAGACAGCAGAGATGTAAGTCAGCACACAGATACTGAGACCACAGTGATGTAGGACAGCACCCAGGCACTGAGATTCTAGGGATGTAGGTCTGCACCCAGAGACTGAGACAGCAGGCCTGTAGGTCTGCACCCAGATACTGAGACAGAAGGCATGTAGGTCAGCTCCCAGATACTGAGACATCAGGCATTTAGGTCAGCACCCAGATACTGACACAGCAGGCATGTAGGTCAGCACCCAGTTACTGAGACAGCTGGGATGATGGTCAGCACCCAGATGCTGAGACACTAGGCATGTATGTCAGCACCCAGATAATGTGACAGCAGTGAAGCACATCTGCACCCAAATACTGAGACAGCATACATGTAGGTCAACAACCAGATACTGAGACAGCAGGCCGGTAGGTCAGCCTCCAGATTCTGAGACAGTAGTGATGTTGGTCAGCACCCAGATATTGTGACAGCAGGGATGTAGGTCAGCACCCAGATACTGAGACAGCGGTGATTTAGGTCAGCACCCAGATACTGAGACAGCAGGCATGTACGTCAGCACCCAGATACTGAGACATCAGGCATGTAGGTCAGCACCCAGATACTGAGACAGCAGGCATGTAGGTCAGCACCCAGTTACTGAGACAGCAGGGATGGTGGTCAGCACCCAGATACTGAGACAGCGGTGATTTAGGTCAGCACCCAGATACTGAGACAGCGGGCATGTAGGTCAGCACCAAGATACTGAGGCATCAGGCATGTAGGTCATCACCCAGACACTGAGACATCAGGCATGTATGTCAGCACCCAGATACTGAGACAGCAGTGATGCACGTCTGCACCCAGATACTGAGACAGCAGGTATGTAGGTCAACACCCAGATACTGAGACAGCAGGCATGTAGGTCAGCACCAAGATTCTGAGACAGTGGTGATGTTGGTCAACACCCAGATATTGAGACAGCAGGGATGTAGGTCAGCACCCAGATAGTGAGACAGCGGTGATTTAGACAGCATCTAGATACTGAGACAGCAGGGATGTTGTCATCATCCAGATACTGAGACAGCAGGGATTTAGGTCCATACCAGATACTCAGACAGCAGTGATGCAGGACAGCACCCAGATACTGAGACAGCAGTGATGTCGTCAGCACCCAGATACTGAGACAGCAATGAAGTAGGTCAGCACCCATATTCAAAGACTGCAGGGATGTGTGTCAGCACCCATATACTGAGACAGCAGTGATGTGGACGGCACCCGATACTGAGACAGCAGTGATGTAGGTCAGCACCCAGACACAGAGACAGCAGTGATGTAGGTCCGCTTCCAGATGCTGAAACTGCAGTGATGTTTGTCAGCACTCAGATACTGAGACTGCAGGCATGTGGGTGAGCACTCAGATACTTAGACTGCAGGGATATAGGTGACACCTAGATTCTGAGACAGCAGTGATGAAGTTCGGCACCATATTCTGAGACAGCAGTGATGTTTGTCAGCACTCAGATACTGAGGGCGGCAGGCATTTATGTGAGCACTCAGATACTGAGACAGCAGGGATGTAGGTCTGCCCCCATATACTGAGACAGCAGTGATGTAGGCCGGCACCCAGATTCTGAGAGAGCAGTGATGTAGGTCAGCACCCAGATACTGAGACAGCAGTGATGTAGTTCGGCACCCAGATACTAAGAAAGCAGTTATGTAGGTCTGCACCCAGATACTGAGACAGCAGTGATGTAGGTGAGCTCCCAGATACTGAGACAACAGTGATGCATGTCAGCACCCAGATACTGAGAGAGCGGGGATGGAGGTCAGCACCATGATACTGAGACAACAGTGATGTTGGTCATTATATAGAAAGTGAGAAAGCTGATGATGTAAGTCAGCACCCAGATTCTGAGATATTAATGATGTTGGTCAGCATCCAGATACTGAGTCAGCAGTGATGTATGTCAGCACCCAGATACTGAGACTGAAATCATGTTGGTTAGCACCCAGATAATGAGATAGCAGAATGTGGATCTACAGCTAGACACTGAGACAGCAGGGCAGTAGTTCAGGATGCTGACACTGAGACAGAAGTGATTTATGTCAGGTCCCAGATAGTGAGACAGCAGTAATTTAGGTCAGCACCCAGATACTGAGACAGAAGTGATATTGGACGGCACCCAGATCCTGAGACAGCAGGGATGAAGGTCAGCACCCAGACACTGATACAGCTGGCATGTACATCAGCAAGCACATACTGAGACAGCAGTGATGTAGGTCGGCACCCAGATACTGAGACAGCAGGCATGTAGGTCAGCACCCAGATTCTGAGACAGTAGTGATGTAGGTCAGCACCCAGATATTGAGACAGCAGGGATGTAGGTCAACACCCAGATACTGATACAGCGGTGATTTAGGTCATGCCATGAATACTGAGACAGCAGTTATGTGAGGACAGCACCCAGATACTGAGACAGCAGTTGATGGTAAGCACCCAGATACTGAGGCAGCAGAGATGTGGGTCAGCACCCAGATACTGAGACAGCAGGGATGTAGATCAGCACCCATATATTGAGGCGGCAGGGATGAAGATCAGCACCCAGATACTGAGTCAGCAGTGATGTATGTCAGCACAAAGATACTGAGACAGCAGAGATGAACATCAGATTCCAGGTTTCAAGGCCGCATGAGATGTGTGAGGCACCCTGATACTGAGGCAGCGGTGATTTTGGTCAGCACCCAGATACTGAGACAACAGTGATGGAGATCAGCACCCAGATACTGAGACAGCAGGGATGTGGGTCAGCACCCAGATACTGAGACAGCAGGCATGCAGGTCAGCACGCAGATACTGAGACAGCAGGGATGTAGGTCTGCTCCCAGATACTGAGACAGCAGTGATGAAGGTCGGCACACAGATATTGAGACAGCAGGGATGTAAGTCTGCACCCAGATACTGAGACAGCAGTGATGTATGTCAGCACAAAGATACTGAGAGCAGGTATGAACATCAGATTCTGGATTTCTGACAGTAGGGATATCTGTCAGGATCCATTTACTCAGACATCAGTGATGTAGGTCAGTATCCAGATACTGAGACAGCAGGGTTGGAGGTCATCACTCAGATAGTGAGACAGCTGTGCTGAAGGTCAGCACCCTGATATTGAGACAGCAGTGATGGTAGTCAGCACCAGACACCAAGACAACAGGGATGTAGGTCAGCACTCAGATACTGAGACAGCAGGGATGTTGGTGAGTATCCAGATACTGAGACAGCAGTGATGTAGGTCAGCACCCAGATACTGAGACAGCAGGGATGCATGTCGGCACCCAGATACTGAGACAACAGGGATGTACGTGCAAACTCAGATACTGAGACAGCAGTGATGTTTGTCAGCACCCAGATACTGAGACAGCAGGGATAAACAGCAGATTCCAGATTTTTAGATAGCAGAAATATCTGTCAGGTCCTAATTACTCAGACAACAGTGATGTAGGTCAGCATCCAGATACTGAGACTGCAGGGATGAGAAGGTCAACACCCAAATACTGAGAACAGCATTGGCGTAGGTCAGCACCAGATACTGAGACAGCAGTATTGTGAGGTCAGCACCCATACTGAGACAGCAGTGATGTATGGTAGCACACAGGTACTGAGACAGCAGGATTGAACATTAGATTTCAGATTTTGGGGGAGCAGAAATACCAGTCAGGACTCATTTACTCCGACAACAGTGATGTAGGACAGCATCAAGATACTAAGACAGCAGGGATGAGAAGTCAGAACCCAGATACTGAGACAGCAGTGATGTAGGGCAGCAGCCAGATACTGACACAGCAGGGTTGAGGTCGGCACCTGGATAATGAGACAGAAGGATGTAGGTCAGCACCCAGATACTGAGACAGCATTGGTCTAAGTCAGCACCCAAGTACTGAGACAGTGCCTATGAAGGTCAGCACCCAGATACTGAGACAGCAGTGATGTGGGACAGTATCAGATAATGAGACATCAGGGATGTACGTCAGCAACCAGTTACTGGGACAGCAGGCATGTAGGTCAGCACCCTGATACTGAGATAGCAGTAATGTAGGTTGGCATCCAGATTCTGAGACAGCACTGATGTAGTTTGGCACACAGATATGGAGACAGAAGGGATGTACCAACAGTGATGTAGGACAGCATCAAGATACTGAGACAGCAGGGATGAAAGTCAGAAGCCTGATACTGAGACAGCAGTGATGTAGGGCAGCAGCCAGATAATGAGACTGAAGGGATGTGGGTCAGCACCCAGATACTGATTCAGCAGTGATGTGGGTCAGCACCCAGATGCTGAGACAGCAGTGATGTAGGTGAGCTCCCAGATATTGAGACAACAGTGATGTATGTCAGCACCCAGATACTGAGAGAGCAGGGAGGAGGTCAGTACCATTTATTTATTTATTTATTTAGCTTTTGTTGACGGGTAAGTGCACTAGACAAATCCTGCCTATTTTCAGGCATGACCCAGGAGAGGATACAGATGAATGCCAACTGACCTTGAACCAGATTAAGCTGTTGGTGGTATTTTTTTTTAGTGAATGATACTGAGACAACAGGGATGTTGGTCATTATAAAGATAATGAGAAAGCTGATGCTGTAAGTCATCACCCAGATTCTGAGATATTAAGGATGTTAGTCAGCACCCAGATACTGAGTCAGCAGTGATGTTGGTCAGCACCCAGATAATGAGATAGCAGGGATGTGGATCAACACCTAGACACTGAGATAGCAGGGCAGTAGTTCAGGATGCTGATACTGAGACAGCAGTGATTTATGTCAGCAGCCACATAGTGAGACAGCAGTGATTTAGGTCAGCACCCAGATACTGAGACAGAAGTGATGTAGAACGGCACCCAGATCCTGAGACAGAAGGGATGAAGGACAGCACCCAGACACTGAGATAGCAGGAATGTAGGTCAGCAAGCACTTACTGAGACAGCAGTGATGTAGGTCCACTTCCAGATCCTGAGATAGCAGAGATGTAGTTCAGCACCCAGATACTGAGACAGCAGTGATGTAGGTCCGCTTCCAGATACTGAAACAGCAGTGATGTTTGTCAGCACTCAGATACTGAGACAGCAAGCATGTAGGTGAGCACTCAGATACTGAGACAGCAGGGATGTAGGTCAGCACCCATATACTGAGACAGCAGTGATGTAGGTCGGCACCCAGATACTGAGACAGCAGTGATGTAGGTCAGCACCCAGACACTGAGACAGCAGTGATGTAGGTCAGCACCCAGATACTGAGAAAGCAGTGATGTAGGTCCACTTCCAGAAACTGAAACAGCAGTGATCTTTGTCAGCACTCAGAAACTGAGACAGCAGGCATGTAGGTGAGCACTCAAATACTGAGACAGCAGGGATGTAGGTCAGCACCCATATACTGGGACAGCAGTGATGTAGGTCAGCACCCAGATACTGAGACAGCAGGGATGTATGTCAGCACACACATTCTGAGACAGCAGTGATGTATGTCACCACTCAGATACTGGGACAGCAGTAATGTAGGTCAGCACCCACATACTGAGACAGCAGTGATGTATGCTAGCACCCAGGTACTGAGACATCAGGTTTTAACATTAGAATTCAGACTTTGCAGCAGCAGAAATACCTGTCAGGACCCATTTACTCAGACAACAGAGGTGTAGTTCAGCACCCAGGTACTGAGACAGCTTTGCAGTAGTCTGCACCCAGATAATGAGACAGCAGGAATGCAGGTCAGCACCCAGATACTGAGACAGAAGGGATGTAGTTTAGTACCGTGATGCTGAGACAGCAGGGATGTAGGTCAGCACTCAGTTACTGAGACAGCATTGATGTCGGTAATCACTCCGATACTGAGAAAGCAGGGATGTAGGTGAGTAACCCGATACTGATACAGCAGAGATGTTTGTCAGCACACAGATACTGAGACAGAAGTGATGTAGGACAGTACCCAGACACTGAGACAGCAGGGTTGTAGGTCAGTGCCCAGATACTGAGACAGCAGAGATGTAAGTCAGCACACAGATAAGATACTGAGACCACAGTGATGTAGGACAGCACCCAGATACTGAGACAGCAGGCATGTAGGTCAGCACCCAGATTCTGATACAGCAGGCATGTAGGTCAGCACCCAGATACTGAGACAGCAGGCATGTAGGTCAGCACCAAGATACTGAGACAGAAGGCACGTAGGTCAGCACCCAGATACTGAGACAGCAGGCATGTAGGCCAGCACCCAGATACTGAGACATCAGACATGTAGGTCAGCACCCAGATACTGAGACAGAAGGCATGTAGGTCAGAACAGTTACTGATACAGCAGGGATGATGGTCAGCACCCGATGCTGAGGACACCAGGCATGTATGTCAGCACCCAGATACTGAGACAGCAGCGATGCACTTCTGCACCCAGATGCTGAGACAGCAGGCATTTAGGTCAGCACCCAGATTCTGAGACAGTAGTGATGTAGGTCAGCACCCAGGTACTGAGACAGTGGTGATTTAGGTCAGCACCCAGATACTGAGAAAGCAGAGATGTAGGACAGCACCCAGATATTGAGACAGCAGGTTGATGGTCAGCACCAAGATACTGAAGCAGCAGAGATGTGGGACAGCAACCAGATACTGAGACAGCACGGATGTAGATCAGCACCCAGATATTGAGACAGCAGGGATGTAGATCAGCACCCTGATACTGAGTCAGCAGTGATGTTCCGAGACAACAGGGATGTAGGTCGGCACCCAGATACTGAGACAGCAGGGATGTTGGTGAATACACAGATACTGAGACAGCAGTGATGTTTGTCAGCACCCAGATACTGAGACAGCAGGGATAAACAGCAGATTCCAGATTTTGAGACAGCAGAAATATCTGTCAGGACCCATTTACTCAGACAACAGTGATGTAGGTCAGCATCCAGGTACTGAGACTGCAGGGATGAAGGTCAGCACCCAAATACTGAGACAGCATTGGCGTGAGGTCAGCACCAGATACCGAGACAGCAGTATTGCAGGTCAGCACCCACATACTGAGACAGCAGTGATGTATGGTAGCACCCAGGTACTGAGACAGCAGGATTGAACATTAGATTCCAGATTTTGTGGGAACAGAAATACCAGTCAGGACCCAATTACTCATACAACAGAGATGTAGGACAGCATCAAGATACTGAGACAGCAGGGATGAAAGTCAGAAGCCAGAGACTGAGACAGCAGTGATGTAGGTCAGCAGCCAGATACTGACACAGCAGGGTTGAGGTTGGCACCTGGATAATGAGACAGAAGGGATGTAGGTCAGCACACAGATACTGAGACAGCATTGATCTAAGTCAGCCCCCAAGTACTGAGACAGTGCTTATGAAGGTCAGCACCCAGATACTGAGACAGCAGTGATGTAGGACAGTACCCAGATAATGAGACATCAGGGATGTACGTCAGCAAAAAAATACTGAGACAGCAGGCATGTAGGTCAGCACCCTGATACTGAGACAGCAGAGATGTAGGTTGGCATCCAGATACTGAGACAGCACTGATGTAGGTTGGCAGCCAGATATGGAGATAGAAGGGATGTGGGTCAGCACCCAGATATGGAGACAGAAGGAATGTGGGTCAGCACCCAGATACTGAGGTAGCAGTGATGTAGGTGAGCTCCCAGATACTGAGATAACAGTGATGCATGTCAGCACCCAGATACTGAGAGAGCAGGGAGGGAGGTCAGCACCACGATACTGAGACAACAGAAATGTTTGTCATTATCCAGATACTGAGAAAGCTGATGATGTAAGTCAGCACCCAGATTCTGAGATATTACGGATGTTGGTCAGCACCGAGATACTGAGTCAGCAGTGATGTTGGTCAGCACCCAGATAATGAGATAGCAGGGATGTGGATCAACACCTAGACACTGAGACAGCAGGGCAGTAGTTCAGGACGCTGATACTGAGACAGCAGTGATTTTCATCTGGGCCCAGATAGTGAGACAGCAGTGATTTAGGTCAGCACCCAGATCCTGAGACAGAAGTGATGTAGGATAGCACCCAGATCCTGAGACAGCAGGGATGAAGGATAGCACTCAGACACTAAGACAGCAGGAATGTACGACAGCAAGCACATACTGAGACAGCAGTGATGTAGGTCGGCACCCAGATACTGAGATAGCGGTGATGTAGGTCAACACCCAGATACTGAGACAGCAGGCATGTAGGTCAGCACCCAGATTCTGAGACAGTAGTGATGTAGGTCAGCACCCAGATATTGAGAAAGCAGGGATGTAGGTCAGCACCCAGATACTGAGACAGCGTTGATTTAGGTCAGCACCCAGATACTGAGACAGCAGTGATGTAGGACAGCACCAGATACTGAGACAGCAGGTTGATGGTCAGCACCCAGATACTGAGACAGCAGGGATGTAGGTCAGCACCCAGATACTGAGACAGCAGGGATGTAGGTCAGCACCCAGATACTGAGACAGTAGGGATGTGGGTCAGCATCCAGATACTGAGACAGCAGGCATGCAGGTCAGCACGCAGATACTGAGACAGCAGGGCTGTAGGTCTGCACCCAGATACTGAGACAGGAGTGATGTAGGTCGGCACCCAGACACTGTGACTGCAGTTATGTAGGACAGCTCTCAGATACTGAGACAGCAGTGATGTATGTCAGCACAAAAATACTGAGAGAGCAGGGATGAAAATCAGATTCCGGATTTTAAGGCAGCAGGATATCTGTCAGGACCATTTACTCAGACTACAGTGATGTAGGTCAGTATCCTGATACTGAGACAGCAGGGCTGGAGGTCATCACTCAGATAGTGAGACATCTGTGCTGAAGGTCCACACGCTGATTTTGAGACAGCAATGATGTACGTCAGTACCAGACACCGAGACAACAGGGATGTAGGTCGGCACCCAGATTCTGAGACAGCAGGGATGTTGGTGAGTACCCAGATACTGAGACAGCAGTGATGTAGGTCAGCACCCAGATACTGAGACAGCAGGGATGTAGGTCAGCACCCAGATACTGAGACAACAGGGATGTACGTGAGAACCCAGTTACTGAGACAGCAGTGATGTTTGTCAGCACCCAGATACTGAGACAGCAGGGATAAACAGCTGATTCCAGATTTTGAGACAGCAGAAATATCTGTCAGTACCCATTTACTCAGACAACAGTGATGTAGGTCAGCATCCAGGTACTAAGACTGCAGGGATGAAGATCAGCACCCAAATACTGAGACAGCATTGACGTAGGTCAGCACCAGATACCGAGACAGCAGTATTGCAGTTCAGCACCCACATACTGAGACAGCAGTGATATGTGGTAGCACCCAGGTACTGAGACAGCAGGATTGAACATTAGATTCCAGATTTTGTGGGAAAAGAAATACCAGTCAGGACTCATTTACTCAGACAACAGTGATGTAGGACAGCATCAAGATACTGAGACAGCAGGGATGAAAGTCAGAAGCCAGAGACTGAGACAGCAGTGATGTAGGGCTGCAGCCAGATACTGACACAGCAGGGTTGTGGTCGTCCTCTGGATAATGAGACAGAAGGGAGGTAGGTCAGCACCCAGATACTGAGATAGCATTGATCTAAGTCAGCCCCCAAGTACTGAGACAGTGCTTATGAAGGTCAGCACCCAGTTAGTGAGACAGCAGTGATGTAGGACAGTACCCAGATAATGAGACATCAGGGATGTAGGTCAGCAACCAGATACTGAGACAGCAGGCATATAGGTCAGCACCCTGATACTGAGACAGCAGAGATGTAGGTTGGCATCCAGATACTGAGACACCACTGATGTAGGTTGGCACCCAGATATGGAGATAGAAGGGATGTGGGTCAGCACCCAGATATGGAGACAGAAGGGATGTGGGTCAGCACCCAGATACTGAGGCAGCAGTGATGTAGGTCAGCACCCAGATACTGAGACAGCAGTGATGTAGGTGAGCTACCAGATACTGAGACAACAGTGATGCATCTTAGCACCCAGATACTGAGAAAGCAGGGAGGGAGGTCAACACCACGATCCTGAGACAACAGGGATGTTGGTCATTATCCAGATACTGTGCAATCTGATGATGTAAGTCAGCACCCAGAATCTGAGATATTAGGGATGTTGGTCAGCCCCGAGATACTGAGTCATCAGTGATGTATGTCAGCACCCAGATACTGAGACAGCAGTGATGTTGGTCAGCACCCAGATAATGAGATAGCAGGGATGTGGATCAACACCTAGACACTGAGACAGCAAGGCAGTAGTTCAGGACGCTGATACTGAGACAGCAGTGATTTACGTCAGGACCGAGATAGTGAGACAGCAGTGATTTAGGTCAGCACCAGATCCTGAGACAGAAGTGATGTGGGACGGCACCCAGATCCTGAGAAAGCAGGGATGAAGGATAGCACACAGACACTGAGACAGCAGGCATGTACGTCAGCAAGAACATACTGAGACAGCAGTGATGTAGTTCGGCACCCAGATACTGAGATAAGCGGTGATGTTAGTCAACACCCAGATACTGAGACAGCAGGCATGTAGGTCAGCACCAGATTCTGAGACAGTAGTGAGGTAGGTCAGCACCCAGATATTGAGACAGCAGGGATGTAAATCAGCACCCAGATACTGAGTCAGCAGAGATGTATGTCAGCACAAAGATTTTGAGACAGCAGGGATGAATATCAGATTCCAGGTTTAAGGCAGCAGAGATGTGGTGAACACCTTGATACTGAGACAGTGGTGATTTAGGTCAGCACCCAGATACTGAGACCACAGTGATGTAGATCAGCACCCAGATACTAAGACAGCAGGGATGTGGGTCAGCACCCAGATACTGAGACAGTAAGGATGTGGGTCCGCATTCAGATACTGAGACAGCAGGCATGCAGGTCAGCACGCAGATACTGAGAGAGCAGTGATGTATGGTAGCACCAAGGTACTGAGACAGCAGGATTGAACATTAGATTCCAGATTTTGGGGGAACAGAAATACCAGTCAGGACCCATTTACTCAGACATCAGTGATGTAGGACAGCATCAAGATACTGAGACAGCAGGGATGAAAGTCTGAACCCAGATACTGAGACAGCAGTGATGCAGGTCAGCAGCCAGATACTGACACAACAGGGTTGAGGTCGGCACCTGGATAATGAGACAGAAGGGATGTAGGTCAGCACCCAGATGCTGAGACAGCATTCATCTAAGTCAGTACCCAAGTACTGAGACAGTACTTATGAAGATCAGCACCCAGATACTTAGACAGCTGTGCTGAAGTCAGCACCCGGATACTGAGACAGCAGGGATGTAGGTCAGCACCCTGATACTGAGACAGAAGAGATGCAGTTTAGTACCCTGATACTGACACATCAGGGATGTAGATCAGCAACCTGATACAGAGACAGCAGGCATGTAGGTCAGCACCCTGATACTGAGACAGCAGTGATGTAGGTTCGCATCCAGATACTGAGACAGCTCTGATGTAGGTTGGCACCGAGATATGGAGACAGAAAGGATGTGGGTCAGCACCCAGATATGGAGACAGAAGGGATGTGGGTCAGCACCCAGATACTGAGGCAACAGTGATGTATGTCAGCCCACAGATACTGAGACAGCAGTGATGTACGTGAGCTCCCAGATACTGAGACAACAGTGATGTATGTCAGCACCCAGATGCTGAGAGAGCAGTGAGTTAGGTCAGCACCATGATACTGAGACAACAGGGATGTTGGACATTATCCAGATAATGAGAAAGCTGATGATGTCAGTCAGCACCCAGATTCTGAGATGTTAGGGATGTTGGTCAGCACCCAGATACTGAGTCAGCAGTGATGTATGTCAGCACCCAGATACTGAGACAGCAGTGATGTTGGTCAGCACCCAGATAATGAGATAGCAGGGATGTGGATCAACACCTAGACAGTGAGACAGCAGTGCAGGACACTGATACTGAGACAGCAGTGATTTACATCAGCACCCAGATAGTGAGACAGCAGTGATTTAGGTCAGCACCCAGATGCTGAGACAGAAGTGATGTGGGACAGCACCCAGATCCTGGGACAGCAGGGATGAAGGTCAGCACTCAGACACTGAGACAGCAGGCATGAAGGTCGGCAAGAACATACTGAGACAGCAGTAATGAAGGTCCGCTTCAGATACTGAGACAGCAGGGATGTAGTTCAGCACCCAGATACTGAGACAGCAGTGATGTAGGTCAGCACCCAGATACTGAGACAGCAGTGATGTAGGTCAGCACCCAGATACTGAGACAGCAGTGATGCAGGTCAGCACCCAGATACTGAGACAGCAGTGATATAGGTCAGCACCCAGATACTGAGACAGCAGTGATGTAGGTCCACTGCCAGATACTGAAACAGCAGTGATCATTGTCAGCACTCAGATACTGAGACAGCAGGCAGGTAGGTGAGCACTCAGATACTTAGAGAGCAGGGATGTAGTTCAGCACCCACATACTGAGACAGCAGGGATGTAGGTCATCGCACTGATACTGAGACAGCAGTGAAGTATGTCAGCACCCAGATACTGGGACAGCAGTAATGTAGGTCAGCACCACATACTGAGACAGCAGTGATGCATGTTAGCACCCAGGTACTGAGGCAGCAGGGTTGAACATTAGATTCCAGACTTTGGGGCAGCAGAAATACCTGTCAGGACCCATTTACTCAGACAACAGAGGTGTGATTAGCTTTTCAGATACTGAGACAGCTGTGCAGTAATCAGCACCCGGATACTGAGACAGCAGGGATGTATGTCAGCACCCAGATACTGAGACAGAAGGGATGTAGTTTAGTACCCTGATACTGAGACATCAGAGATGAAGGTCAGCACTCAGTTACTGAGACAGCATTGATGTCAGTCATCTCTCGATACTGAGACAGCTGGGATGTAGGTGAGTACACGATACTGAGACAGCAGAGATGTTTGTCAGCACACAGATACTAAGACAGTAGTGATGTAGGACAGCACCCAGACACTGAGACAGCAGGGTTGAGGTCAACACATAGATACTGAGACAGCAGAGATGTAGAGTCAACACACAGATACTGAGACCACGCAGTGATGTGGGACAGCACCCAGGCACTGAGATGCAGGGATGTAGGTCAGCACCCGATACTGAGACAGCAGGCATGAAGGTCAGCACCCAGATACTGAGACAGCAATCATGTTGGTCAGCATCCAGATACTGAGACATCAGGCATGTGGGTCAGCACCCAGTTATTGAGACAGCAGGATGATGGTCAACACCTGATGCTGAGACACCGGGCATGTATGTCAGCACCCAGACACTGAGACAGCACTGATGCACTTCTGCACACAGATACTGAGACAGCAGGCATGTAGGTCAACACCCAGATACTGAGACAGCAGGCATGTAGGTCAGCACCCAGATTCTGAGACAGTAGTGATGTTGGTCAGCACCCAGGTATTGAGACAGCTGGGATGTAGGTCAGCACAGAGATACTGAGACAGCGGTGATTTAGGTAAGCACCCAGATACTGAGACAGCAGTGATGTAGGACAGCACCCAGATACTGAGACAGCAGGTTGATGGCCAGCACCCAGATACTGAGGCAGCAGAGATGTAGGTCAGCACCCAGATACTGAGACAGCAGGGATGTAGATCAGCACCCAGATTTTGAGACAGCAGGGATGTAGATCAGCACCCAGATACTGAGTCAGCAGTGATGTATGTCAGCACAAAGATACTGAGACAGCAGTGATGAACATCAGATTCCAGGTTTTAAGGCAGCAGAGATGTGGGTGAGCACCCTGATACTGAGACAGCAGTGATTTAGGTCAGCATGCAGATACTGAGACAGCAGTGATGTAGGTGAGCTCCCAGATACTGAGACAACAGTGATGTATGTCAGCACCCAGATACTGAGAGAGCAGGGAGGGAGGTCAGCACCATGATACTGAGACAACAGGGATGTTGGTCATTATCAGATACTGAGAAAGCTGATGATGTAAGTCAGCACCCAGATTCTGAGATATTAGGAATGTTGGTCAGCCACCAGATACTGAGTCAGCAGTGATGTATGCAGCACCCAGATACTGAGACAGCTGTGATGCTGGTCAGCACCCAGATAATGAGATAGCAGTTATGTGGATCAACACCTATACACTGAGACAGCAGGGCAGTAGTTCAGGACGCTGACACTGAGACAGCAGTGATTTACGTCATGACCCAGATAGTGAGACAGCAGTGATTTAGGTCAGCACCCAGATGCTGTGACAGAAGTGATGTAGGACGGCACCCAGATCCTGAGACAGCAGGGAAGAAGGTCAGCACCCAGACTATGAGACAGCAGGCATGAAGGTCGGCAAACACATACTGAGACAGCAGTGATGTAGGTCCGCTTCTAGATACTGAGACAGCAGGGATGTAGTTCAGCACCCAGATACTGAGAGAGCAGTGATGTAGGTCCGCTTCCAGATACTGAAACCAGTGATGTTTGTCAGCACTCACATACTGAGACAGGAGGGATGTAGGTCAGCACCTATATCTGAGAACAGCAGTGATGTAGATCGGCACCCAGATACTGAGACAGCAGTGATGTAGGTCAGCACCAGATACTGAGACAGCAGTGATGTGGTCAGCACCCAGATACTGAGACAGCAGTGATGTAGGTCCACTTCCAGCTACTGAAATGGCAGTGATCTTTGTCAGCACTCAGATACTGAAACAGCAGGCATGTAGGTGAGCACTCAGATACTGAGACAGCAGGGATGTAGTTCTGCACCCAGATACTTGGACAGCAGTGATGTAGGTCAGCACCCAGATACTGAGACAGCAGGGATGTAGGTCAGCTCACAGATAATGAGACAGCAGTGATGTATGTCAGCACACAGATACTGGGACAGCAGTAATGTAGGTCAGCACCCACATACTGAGACAGCAGTGATGTATGTTAGCACCCAGGTACTGAGACAGCAGGGTTGAACATTAGATTCTAGACTTTGGGGCAGCAGAAATACCTGTCAGGGCCCATTTACTCAGACAACTGAGATGTAGGTCAGCACCCAGATACTGAGACAGCTGTGCTGTTGTCAGCACCTAGATACTGAGACAGCAGGGATGTAGGTCAGCATCCAGATACTGAGACAGCAGGTATGTAGTTTAGTACCCTGATACTGAGACAGCAGGGATGTAGGTCAGCACTCAGTTACTGAGACAGCATGATGTCGGTCATCAGTCCGATACTGAGACAGCTGAGATGTAGGTGAGTACCCGATACGAGACAGCAGAGATGTTTGTCTGCACACAGATACTGAGACAGTAGTGATGTAGGACAGCACCAGTCTGAGTCATCAGGGTTGTGAGTCAGCACCCAGGTACTGAGGCAGCAGAGATGTAAGTCAACACACAGATTCTGAGACCACAGTGATGTAGGACAGCACCCAGGCACTGAGATGGCAGGGATGTAGGTCAGCACCCAGATACTGAGACAGCAGGCATGTAGGACAGCACCAAGATACTGAGACAGCAGGCATGTAGGTCAGCACCCAGATACTGAGATATCAGACATGTAGGTCAGTACCCAGATACTGAGACAGCTGTCATGTAGGCCAGCACCCAGTTACTGAGACAGCAGGGATGATGGTCAGCACCCAGATGCTGAGACACCAGGCATGTATGTCAGCACCCAGATACTGAGACAACAGTGATGCACGTCTGTACCCAGATACTGAGACAACAGGCATGTAGGTCAACACCCAGATACTGAGACAGCAGGCATGTAGATCAGCACCCAGATTCTGAGACAGCGGTGATTTAGGTAAGCATGCAGACACTGAGACAGCAGTGATGTAGGACAGCTCCCAGATACTGAGACAGCAGGTTGATGGTCAGCACCCAGATACTGAGGCTGCAGAGATGTGGGTCAGCACCCAGATACTGAGACAGCAGGGATGTAGATCATCACCCAGATTCTGAGACAGCAGGGATGTAGATCAGCACCCAGATACTGAGTCAGCAGTGATGTATTTCAGCACAAAGACACTGAGACCTCAGGGATGAACATCAGATTCCAGGATTTAAGGCAGCAGAGATGTGGCTGAGCACCTGATACTGAGACATCGGTGATTTTGGTCAGCACCCAGATACTGAGACAGAATCGATGTGAGGTGAGCTCCAGATACTGAGACAGCAGTGATGCATGTCAGCCCAGATACTGAGAGAGCAGGGAGGGTGGTCAGCACATCGATACTGAGACATCAGGGATGTTGGTCATTATCCAGATACTTAGAAAGCTGATGATGTAAGTCAGCACCCAGATTCTGAGATATTAGGGATGTTGGTCAGCACCGAGATACTGAGTCAGCAGTGATGTATGTCAGCACCCAGATACTGAGACAGCAGTGATGTTGGTCAGCACCCAGATAATGAGATAACAGTTATGTGGATCAACACCTAGACACTGAGACAGCAGGGCAGTATTTCAGGATGCTGATACTGAGACAGCAGTGTTTTACATCAGGACCCTGATAGTGAGACAGCAGTGATTTAGGTCAGCACCCAGATACTGAGAGAGAAGTGATGTAGGACATCACCCAGATCCTGAGACAGCAGGGATGAAGGTCAACACCCAGACACTGAAACAGCAGGCATGTACATCAGCAAGCACATACTGAGACAGCAGTGATGTAGGTCAGCACCCAGATACTGAGACAGCAGTGATGTAGGTCAACACCCAGATACTGAGACAGCAGGCATGTAGTTCAGCACCCAGATTCTGAGACAGTAGTGATGTTGGTCAGCACCCAGATATTGAGACTGCAGGGATGTAGGTCCACACCCAGATACTGAGACAGCGGTGATTTAGGTCAGCACCAGATACTGAGACAGCAGTGATGTTGGACAGCACCCCGATACTGAGACAGCAGATTGATGGTCAGCACCCAGATACTGAGGCAGCAGAGATGTGGGTCAGCACCCACATACTGAGACAGCAGGGATGTAGGACAGTGCCCAGATAATGAGACATCAGGGATGTAGGTCAGCAACCAGATACAGAGACAGCAGGCATGTAGGTCAGCACCCTGATACTGAGACAGCAGTGATGTAGGTTGGCATCCAGATACTGAGACAGCACTTATGTGAGTCAGCACCCCGATATGGAGCAGAAGGATGTGGGTCAGCACTCGAATATGGAGACAGAAGGGATGTGGGTCAGCACCGAGATACTGATGCAGCAGTGATGTGAGTCAGCACCCAGATACTGAGACAGCAGTGATGTAGGTGATCTCCCAGATATTGAGACAACAGTGATGTACGTCAGCACCCTGATGCTGAGAGAGCAGAGAGGGAGATCAGCACCATGATACTGAGACAACAGGGATGTTGGACATTATCCATATAATGAGAAAGCTGATGATGTAAGTCAGCACCCAGATTCTGAGATGTTAGGGATGTTGGTCAGCACCCAGATACTGAGTCAGCAGTGATGTATGTCAGCACCCAGATACTGAGACAGCAGTGATGTTGGTCAGCACCCAGATAATGAGATAGCAGTTATGTGGATCAACACCTATACACTGAGACAGCAGGGCAGTAGTTCAGGACGCTGACACTGAGACAGCAATGATTCGTCATGACCCAGATAGTGAGACAGCAGTGATTTAAGTCAGCACCCAGATGCTGAGACCCGAGTGATGTAGGATGGCACCCAGATCCTGAGACAGCAGGGATGAAGGTCAGCACCTAGACACTGAGACAGCAGGTATGAAGGTCAGCAAGCACATACTGAGACAGCAGTGATGAAGGTCTGCTTCCAGATTCTGAGACAGCAGGGATGTAGTTAAGCACCCAGATACTGAGACAGCAGTGATGTAGGTCAGCACCTAGATACTGAGACAGCAGTGATGTAGGTCCACTTCCAGATACTGAAACAGCAGTGATCTTAGTCAGCACTCAGATACTGAGGCAGCAGGCATGTAGGTGAACACTCAGATACTAAGAAAGCAGGGATACATAGACAGTGTCAGCAGATAAGGGCCTATGGCCCAGTCATGCCCATTTGAGCTTCCAAAGTTCAGTTTGTTTTCCTAGAAGTCTGTTGCCTTACCCCTGACCTCTAGAATTCCTTAATGTCTATCCCATGCATTCTTAAATCCCGTGATTGTTTCAGTCCCCACCACTTCCTCTGGCAGGTTGCTCCACTTGTCCACCACCCGTTCTGTGAAGAAATTCTTTCTCATGTTTCCTCTGAATCGTCCTCCCTCCAACTTCATCCCATGCCATCTAGTCCTGGAACATCTTTTTCACTTAAAAATAGTGTTTTCCTGCACCCTGTTCTTCCCTTTAAGATACTTGTATGTCTCTATCATATCCCCTCTCTCCCTCCTCTCCTCCAGAGAGTACATGTTCAGTTCCTTCAACCTTTCTTCATAGGACTTGTGATGCAATCCATGCACCATCTCTGTTGCCCTCCTCTGAACCTTCTCTACCCTGTCTATTTCCTTACGTAGGTATGGTCTCCAGAACTGTACACTGTACTCCAGGTGGGGCCTCACTAGTGTCTTGTATAGCGGAATTAAGACCTCCCTTTTCCTGCTGGTGATACCCCTGCCTATACATCCCAGCATCCTATTTGCTTTACCTGCTGCCTTGTCACACTGTTTCCCTACCTTGAGGTCATCAGAGACGACAACCCCAAGATCCCTTTCCTGCATGGTGCATGCTATTCCTCACCCCCCAACTGATATATTGTGCCAGGGTTTTTGTGCCACATATGCATTATCTTGCACTTCATTGCATTGAATTTCAACTGCCAAACCCCTGACCATTCTTCAAGATCTTCAGGTCACTTCTCATTCTGTCTACACCCTCTGGTGTGTCTACTCTGTTACAGAGCTTTGTGTCATCAGCAAACAGTGAAATTCTGCCTTCTAGATCCTGTGCAATGTCACTGATGAAGTTGTTGAATATGTAGTTCAGCACCCAGATACTGGGACAGCAGTAATATAGGTCAGCACCCACATACTGAGACAGCAGTGATGTATGTTAGCACCCAGGTACTGAGACAGCAGGGTTGAACATTAGATTCCAGACTTTGGTGCAGCAGAAATACCTGCCAGGACCCATTTACTCAGACAACAGAGGTGAAGATCAGCACCCAGATACTTAGACAGCTGTGCTGAAGTCAGCACCCGGATACTGAGACAGCAGGGATGTAGGTCAGCACCCTGATACTGAGACAGAAGAGATGCAGTTTAGTACCCTGATACTGACACATCAGGGATGTGAGGTCACAACCTGATACAGAGACAGCAGGCATGTAGGTCAGCACCCTGATACTGAGACAGCAGTGATGTAGGTTGGCATCCAGATACTGAGACAGCTCTGATGTGAGTTGGCACCGAGATATGGAGACAGAAAGGATGTGGGTCAGCACCCAGATATGGAGACAGAAGGGATGTGGGTCAGCACCCAGATACTGAGGCAACAGTGATGTATGTCAGCCCGCAGATACTGAGACAGCAGTGATGTAGGTGAGCTCCCAGATAC
Organism: Neoceratodus forsteri; assembly: GCA_016271365.2. Lineage (NCBI taxonomy): Eukaryota > Metazoa > Chordata > Ceratodontiformes > Ceratodontidae > Neoceratodus > Neoceratodus forsteri. The sequence goes on from CM028129.1 coordinate 10,526,730, forward strand.
TGAGACAACAGTGATGTATGTCAGCACCCAGATGCTGAGAGAGCAGGGAGTTAGGTCAGCACCATGATACTGAGACAACAGGGATGTTGGACATTATCCAGATAATGAGAAAGCTGATGATGTCAGTCAGCACCCAGATTCTGAGATGTTAGGGATGTTGGTCAGCACCCAGATACTGAGACAGCAGTGATGTTGGTCAGCACCCAGATAATGAGATAGCAGGGATGTGGATCAACACCTAGACAGTGAGACAGCAGTGCAGGACACTGATACTGAGACAGCAGTGATTTACATCAGCACCCAGATAGTGAGACAGCAGTGATTTAGGTCAGCACCCAGATGCTGAGACAGAAGTGATGTAGGACAGCACCCAGATCCTGGGACAGCAGGGATGAAGGTCAGCACTCAGACACTGAGACAGCAGGCATGAAGGTCGGCAAGAACATACTGAGACAGCAGTGATGAAGGTCCGCTTCCAGATACTGAGACAGCAGGGATGTAGTTCAGCACCCAGATACTGAGACAGCAGTGATGTAGGTCAGCACCCATATACTGAGACAGCAGTGATGTAGGTCAGCACCCAGATACTGAGACAGCAGTGATGTAGGTCAGCACCAGATACTGAGACAGCAGTGATATGGTCAGCACCCAGATACTGAGACAGCAGTGATGTGGGTCCACTGCCAGATACTGAAACAGCAGTGATCATTGTCCAGCACTCAGATACTGAGACAGCAGGCAGGTAGGTGAGCACTCAGATACTTAGAACAGGGATGTAGTTCAGCACCCACATACTGAGACAGCAGGGATGTAGGTCATCGCACAGATACTGAGACAGCAGTGAAGTATGTCAGCACCCAGATACTGGGACAGCAGTAATGTAGGTCAGCACCCACATACTGAGACAGCAGTGATGCATGTTAGCACCCAGGTACTGAGGCAGCAGGGTTGAACATTAGATTCCAGACTTTGGGGCAGCAGAAATACCTGTCAGGACCCATTTACTCAGACAACAGAGGTGTAGGTTAGCACCCAGATACTGAGACAGCTGTGCAGTAATCAGCACCCGGATACTGAGACAGCAGGGATGTATGTCAGCACCCAGATACTGAGACAGAAGGGATGTAGTTTAGTACCCTGATACTGAGACATCAGGGATGAAGGTCAGCACTCAGTTACTGAGACAGCATTGATGTCAGTCATCTCTCCGATACTGAGACAGCTGGGATGTAGGTGAGTACACCGATACTGAGACAGCAGAGATGTTTGTCAGCACACAGATACTAAGACAGTAGTGATGTAGGACAGCACCCAGACACTGAGACAGCAGGGTTGTAGGTCAACACATAGATACTGAGACAGCAGAGATGTAAGTCAACACACAGATACTGAGACCGCAGTGATGTAGGACAGCACCCAGGCACTGAGATGGCAGGGATGTAGGTCAGCACCCCGATACTGAGACAGCAGGCATGTAGGTCAGCACCCAGATACTGAGACAGCAATCATGTTGGTCAGCATCCAGATACGGAGACATCAGGCATGCAGGTCAGCACCCAGTTATTGAGACAGCAGGGATGATGGTCAACACCCTGATGCTGAGACACCGGGCATGTATGTCAGCACCCAGACACTGAGACAGCACTGATGCACTTCTGCAAACAGATACTGAGGACAGCAGGCATGTGGGTCAACACCCAGATACTGAGACAGCAGGCATGTAGGTCAGCACCCAGATTCTGAGACAGTAGTGATGTTGGTCAGCACCCAGGTATTGAGACAGCTGGGATGTAGGTCAGCACAGAGATACTGAGACAGCGGTGATTTAGGTAAGCACCCAGATACTGAGACAGCAGTGATGTAGGACAGCACCCAGATACTGAGACAGCAGGTTGATGGCCAGCATCCAGATACTGAGGCAGCAGAGATGTAGGTCAGCTCCCAGATACTGAGACAGCAGGGATGTAGATCAGCACCCAGATTTTGAGACAGCAGGGATGTAGATCAGCACAGATACTGAGTCAGCAGTGATGTAGTCAGCACAAAGATACTGAGACAGCAGTGACGAACATCAGATTCAGGTTTTAAGGCAGCAGAGATGTGGGTGAGCAACCTGATACTGAGACAGCAGTGATTTAGGTCAGCATGCAGATACTGAGACAGCAGTGATGTGGGGTCAGCACCCAGATACCTGAGACAGCAGGGATGTAGGTCAGCACCCAGATACTGAGACAGTAGATATGTGGGTCAGCATCCAGATACTGAGACAGCAGGCATGCAGGTCAGCACGCAGATACTGAGACAGCAAGGATGAAGGTCATGGCACACAGAGACTGAGACAGCAGGGATGTAGGTCTGCACCCAGATACTGGGACACCAGTGATGTTGGTCGGCACCCAGATACTGTGACTGCAGTTATGTAGGACAGCTCCCAGATACTGAGGCAGCAGTGATGTATGTCAGCACAAAGATACTGAGAGAGCAGTGATGAACGTCAGATTCCGGATTTAAAGGCAGCAGGGATATCTGTCATGACTCATTTACTCAGACAACAGTCATTTAGGTCAGTATCCAGATACTGAGACAGAAGGGATGGAGGTCATCACTCAAATAGCGAGACAGCAGTGATGTAGGTCAGCACCAGATACCGGGACAACAGGGATGTAGGTCAGCACCCAGATACTGAGACAGCAGTGATGTAGGTCAGCACCCAGATACCGAGACAGCAGGGATGAAGGTCGGTAACCAGATACTGAGACAACAGGGATGTACGTGAGAACCCAGATACTGAGACAGCAGTGATGTTTGTCAGTACCCAGATACTGAGACAGCAGGGATAAACAGCAGATTCCAGATTTTGAGAGAGCAGAAATATCTGTCAGGACCCATTTACTCAGACAACAGTGATGTAGGTCAGCATCCAGATACTGAGAATGCAGTGATGAAGGTCAATACCCAAATACTGAGACAGCATTGAAGTAGGTCAGAACCAGATACTGAGACAGCAGTATTGTAGTTCAGCACCCACATACTGAGACAGCAGTGATGTATGGTAGCTCCCAGGTATTGAGACAGCAGGATTGAACATTAGATTCCAGATTTTGGGGGAGCAGAAATACCAGTCAGGACCCATTTACTCAGACAACAGTGATGTAGGACAGCATCAAGATACTGAGACAGCAGGGATGAAAGTAAGAACCCAGATACTGAGACCGTAGAGATGTAGATCAGCAGCCAGATACTGACACAGCAGGAATGAGGTCGGCACCTGGATAATGAGACAGAAGGGATGTAGGTCAGCACCCAGATACTGAGACAGCATTGATCTAAGTCAGCACCCAAGTACTGAGACAGTACTTATGAAGGCCAGCACCCAGATACTTAGACAGCAGTGATGTAGGACAGTACCCAGATAATGAGACATCAGGGATGTAGGTCAGCAACCAGATACTGAGACAGCAGGCATGTAGGTCAGCACCCTAATACTGAGACAGCAGTGACGTAGGTTGGCATCCAGATACTGAGACAGCACTGATGTAGGTTGGCACCCAGATATGGAGACAGAAGGGATGTGGGTCAGCACCCAGATATGGAAACAGAAGGGATGTGGGTCAGCACCCAGATACTGAGGCAGCAGTGATGTAGGTCAGCACCCAGATACTGAGACAGCAGTGATGTAGGTGAGCTCCCAGATACTGAGACAACAGTGATGTATGTCAGCACCCAGATACTGAGAGAGCAGGGTGGGAGGTCAGCACCACGATTCTGAGACAACAGGGATGCTGGTCATTAGCCAGATACTGAGTAAGCTGATGATGTAAGTCAGCACCCAGATTCTTAGATATTAGGGATGTTGGTCAGCACCCAGATACTGAGTCAGCAGTGATGTACGTCAGCACCCAGATACTGAGACAGCAATGAAGTTGGTCAGCACCCAGATAATGAGATAGCAGGGATGTGGATCAACACCTAGACACTGAGACCGCAGGGCAATAGTTCAGGATGCTGATACTGAGATAGCAGTGATTTACGTCAAGACCCAGTTAGTGAGACAGCAGTGATTTAGGTCAGCACCCAGATACTGAGACAGAAGTGATGTAGGACAGCACCCAGATCCTGAGACAGCAGGGATGAAGGTCAACACCCAGACACTGAGACAGCAGGCATGTACATCAGCAAGCACATACTGAGACAGCAGAGATGTATTTCAGCAACCAGATATTGAGACAGCATGGATGTAGGTCAGCACCCAGATACTGAGACACATTGATTTAGGTCAGCACCCACATGAGTGAAACAGCAGTGATGTAGGACAGCACCCAGATACTGAGACAGCAGGATAATATTCAGCATTCAGATACTGAGGCAGCAGAGATGTGGGTCAGCTCCCAGATGCTGAGACAGCAGGGATGTAGATTAGCACCCAGATACTGAGTCAGCAGTGATGTATGTCAGCACAAAGATACTGAGACAGCAGGGATGAACTTCAGATTCCAGGTTTTAAGGCAGCAGAGATGTGGGTGAGCACCCTGATACTGAGACAGCTGTGATTTAAGTCAGCACCCAGACACTGAGACAACAGTGATGTAGATCAGCACCCAGATACTGAGTCAGCAGGGATGTAGGTCTGCACCCAGATACTGAGACAGAAGGGATGTGGGTCAGCATCCAGATACTGAGACAGCAGGCATGCACGTCAGCACGCAGAAACTGTGACGGCAGGGATGTAGGTCTGCACCCAGATACTGAGACAGCAGTGATGTATGTCAGCACAAAGATACTGAGAGAGCAGGGATGAACATCAGATTCCAGATTTTAAGTCAGCAGGGATATCTGTCAGGACCCATTTACTCAGACAACAGTGATGTGGGTCAGTATCCAGATACTGAGACAGCAGGGATGGAGGTCATCACTCAGATAGTGAGACAGTTGTGCTGAAGGTCAGCACCCTGATAATGAGACAGCAGTGATGTGCGTCAGCACCAGATACCGAGACAACAGGGATGTAGGGTCAGCACCCAGATACTGAGACAGCAGGGATGTTGGTGAGTACCCAGATACTGACACACAGCAGGGTTGAGGTCGGCACCTGGATAATGAGCTAGAAGGGATGTGGGTCAGCACCCAGTTACTGAGACAGCATTGATCTAAGTCAGCACCCAAGTACTGAGACAGGTGCCTTATGAAGGTCAGCACCCAGATACTGAGACAGCAGTGTTGTAGGACAGTACCCAGATAATGAGACAACAGGGATGTAGGTCAGCAACCAGATACTGAGACAGCAGGCATGGGGTCAGTACCCTGATACTGAGACAGCAGTGATGTAGAAGGCATCAGATGTGGAGACAGAAGGGATGTGGGTCAGCACCCAGATATGGAGACAGAAGGGATGTGGGTCAGCACCCAGATACTGATGCAGCTGTGATGTAGGTCAGCACCCAGATACTGAGACAGCAGTGATGTAGGTGAGCTCCCAGATACTGAGACAACAGTGATGTATGTCAGCACATAGATACCGAGAGAGCAGGGTGGGAGGTCAGCACCATGATACTAAGACAACAGGGATGTTGGTCATTATCAGATAATGAGAAAGCTGATGATGTGGGTCAGCACCCAGATTCTGAGATAGTAAGGATGTTGGTCAGCACCAGATTCTGGAGTCACCAGTGATGTATGTCAGCACCCAGATACTGAGGCAGCAGTGATGTAGGTCAGCACCCTATACTGGGACAGCAGTGATATAGGTCAGCACCCAGATACTGAGACAGCAGTGATGTAGATGAGCTCCCAGATACTGAGACAACAGTGATGTATGTCAGCACCCAGATACTGAGAGAGCAGGGAGGGAGGTCAGCACCACGATACTGAGACAACAGGGATGTTGGTCATTATCCAGATACTGAAAGCTGATGATGTAAGTCAGCACCAAGATTCTAAGAGATAATAGGGATGTTGGTCAGCACCCAGATACTAGAGTCAGCAGTGATGTATGTCAGCACCCAGATACTGAGACAGCAATGATGTTGGTCAGCAACAAGATAATGAGATAGCAGGGATGTGGATCAACACCAAGACACTGAGACAGCAGGGCAGCAGTTCAGGACACTGATACTGAGACTGCAGTGATTTACATCAGCACCCAGATAGTGAGACAGCAGTGATTTAGGTCAGCACCCAGATACTGAGACAGAAGTGATGTAGGACGGCACCCAGATCCTGAGACAGCAGGGATGAAGGTCAGCACCCAGACACTGAGACAGCAGTGATGTTGGTCAGCACACAGATACTGAGATAGCAGGGATATGGCTCAACACCCAGTCACTGAGACAGCAGGGCAGTAGTTCAGGACACTGATACTGAGATAGCAGTGATTATGTCAGCACCCAGATACTGAGACAGCAGTGATTTAGGTCAGCACCAAGATACTGAGAATGAAGTGATGTAGGACAGCACCTGGATCCTAAAACAGCAGGAATGAAGGTCCGCACCCAGACACTGAGACAGCAGGCATGTGGGTCAGCACCCTTACTGAGACAGCTGTGATGTAGGTCAGCACCCAGGTACTGAGACAGCAGTGTGTGTAGGTCGGGACCCTGATACTGAGACAACAGGGATGTTTGTCAGCACCCAGATACTGAGACAGCAGTGAAGTAGGTTGGCACCAGATACTGAGACAGCAGTGATGTAAGTCTGCTCTCAGGTTCTGAAACAACAGGGATGTTGTTGATCTCCCAGATACTGAGACAGCAGTGATGTATTTCAGCTCCCAGATACTGAGACAGCAGGGATGAACATCATATTCGATTTAGAGTCTGCAAAATTTCTACCTGGACCCATTTACTCAGACTACAGTGATGTAGGTTAGCATCCAGATACTGAGACAGCAGGGATGTAGGTCAGCACCCAGATAATGAGACAGCAGGGATGTGAGGTCAGCACCCAGATACTGACACAGTACTGATGAGGGGTCAGCACCAGATACTGAGACACACAGAGTATGGTCAGTGCCCAGATTCTGAGAAAGCAGCGATGTTGGTGCGGCACAGATACTTATGCAGCAGTGATGTGGGTTGGCACCCAGATACTGGAGACAGCTGGGATGTGGGTCAGCACCCAGACACTGGGACAGCAGTGATGTGGGAGTGTATCCCAATACTGAGACAGCAGTGTTGTATGTCAGCACACAGATACTGAGACAGCAGTGATGTAGGTCAGCAGCCAGATAATTGGACAGCAGGCATGTGGGTCAGCCAATAGAATGCTGAGAAAGCAGTGATGTTGGTCGGCACCCAGATACTGAGACAGCTGGGATGTGGGTCAGCACCCAGATACTGAAAGAGCAGTGATGTAGAGTCGGCACCATGGCACTGAGACAGCACGGATGAAAGTCAGAACAGATACTGAGACAGCAGTGATGTAGGTCAGCAGCCAGATACTGACACAGCAGGATTGAGGTCAGCACCTGGATAATGAGACAGAAGGGATGTGAGTCAGCACCCAGATACTGAGACAGCATTGATCAGTCTGCACCCAAGTACTGAGACAGTGCTTGAAGGACAGCACCAGACACTGAGACAGCAGGTGATGTAGGGACAGTATCCAGATAATGAGACATCAGGGATGTAGGTCAGCAACCAGATACAGAGACAGCAGGCATGTAGGTCTGCACCTGTTACTGAGACAGCAGTGATGTAGGTTGGCATCCAGACACTGAGACAGCACTGATGTAGGTTGGCACACCAGATATGGAGACAGAGGGATGTGGGTCAGCACCCAGATATGGAGACAGAAGAGGATGTGGGTCAGCACCCAGATACTGAGGCAGCAGTGATGAGGTCAGCACCGAGATACTGAGACAGCAGTGTGATGAGGTGAGCTCCAGATACTGAGACAACAGTGATGTTCGTCAGCACCCAGATGCTGAGAGAGCAGGGAGGAGGTCAGCACCATGATACTGAGACAACAGGGATGTTGGACATTATCCAGAATAATGAGAAAGCTGATAATATGAAAGTCAGCACCCAGATTCTGAGATGTTAGGGATGTTGGTCAGCACCCAGATACTGAGTCAGCAGTGATGTATGTCAGCACCCAGATACTGAGACAGCAGTGATGTTGGTCAGCACCTAGATAATGAGATATCAAGGATGTGGATCAACACCCTGACACTGAGACAAGCAGGGCAGTAGTTCAGGATGCTTATTCTGAGACAGCAGTGATTTCATCAGCTTCGAGATAGTGAGACAGCTTTGATTTGGGTCAGCACCTAGATGCTGAGACAGAAGTGATGTAGATGGCACCCAGATCCTGAGACAGCAGGGATGGTCAGACACCCAGACACTGAGACAGCAGGCATTAGGTCAGCAAGCACATACTGAGACAGCAGTGATTAAGGTCCGCTTCCAGATACTGAGACAGCAGGGAAGTAGTTCAGCACCCAGATACTGAGACAGCAGTGATGTAGGTTGGCACGCAGATACTGAGACAGCAGTGATGTAGGTCAGCACCCAGATACTGAGACAGCAGTGATGTAGGTCAGCACCCAGATACTGAGACAGCAGTGATGTGGGTCCACTTCCAGATATTGAAACAGCAGTGATCTTTGTCAGCACTTAGATACTGAGACAGCAGGCATGTAGGTGAAGACTCAGATATTGAGAAAGCAGGTATTACATAGACAGTGTCGGCAGATGAGACCTATGGCCCACCAGATCTGCACATTTGAGCTTGTAAGTTCAGTTTTCTTTTCCTAGAGACTGTTGCCCTTTCCTAACTTCTAGAATTCCTTTATGTCTATCCATGAATTCTTAAATCCGTGATTGTTTCAGCCCCACCACTTCCTCTGGCGGGGTGTTCCACTTGTCCACCACCCGTTCTGTGAAGAATTCTTTCTCATGTTTCCTCTAGATAGATCCTCCCTCCAACTTCATCCCATACCTCTAGTCCTGGAACATTTTTCACTTAGAAATAGTGTTTCCTGCACCCTGTTCTTCCCTGTAAGATACCTGTATGTCTCTATCATACCTCCTCTCCCTCCTCTCCTCCAGGAGTACATGTTCAGTTCCTTCAACCTTTCTTCTTAGGACTTGTGATGCAATCCATGCACCATCTTTGTTGCCCTCCTCTGAACCTTCTCTACCCTGTCTATGTCCTTACGTAGGTATGGTCTCCCAGAACTGTACACTGTACTCCAGGTGGGGCCTCATTAGGGTCTTGTATATCAGAATTATGACCTCCCTTTCCTGCTGGTGATGCCTTGCCTATCATCCCAGCATCCTGTTGCTTTACCTGCTGCCTTGTCACATGTTTCCCTACCTTGAGGTCATCAGAGATGACAACCCCAAGATCACTTGCCTGCAGGTGCATGCTATATCCTCACAACCCAACTGATATATTGTGCCAGGGTTTTTGTTCCCCATATGGCATTATCTAGCACTTCATTGCATTGAATTTCAACTGCTCAAACCCCTGACCATTCTTCAAGTTCTGCAGGTCGCTTCTCATTCTGTCTACACCCTCTGGTGTGTCTACTCTGTTACAGAGCTTTGTGTCATCAGCGAACAGTGAAATTCTGCCTTCTAGATCCTCGCAGTAACGCAAGCTGATGAAGATGTTGAATATGTAGTTCAGCACCCAGATACTGGGACAGCAGTGATGTGGTCAGCACCCAGATACTAGAGACAGCAGGGATGTGGGTCAGCTCTCACAGATACTGAGGCAGCAGTGATGTAGTCAGCACTTGAATACTGGGACAGCAGTAATGTGGGTCAGCACCCACATACTGAGACAGCAGTGATGTATGTTAACCCAGGTACTGAGACAGCAGGTTGAACATTAGATTCCAGACTTTGGGGCAGAAGAAATACCTGTCAGGACCCATTTACTCAGAAAACAGGGGTGAAGATCAGCACCCAGATACTGAGACAGCTGTGCTGAAGTCAGCACCGGATACTGAGACAGCAGCAGGGATGAAGGTCAGCACCCAGATACTGAGGACAGAAGGGATGCAGTTTAGTACCTGATGACACATCAGGGATGTAGGTCAGCAACCAGACACAAAGACAGCAGGCATGTAGGGTCAGCACCTGATACTGTGACAGCAGTGATGTAGTTGGTATCCAGATACTGAGACAGCACCAATGTATATTTGGCACCCAGATATGGAGACAGAAAGGATGTGGGTCAGCACCAGATATGGAGACAGAAGGGATGTGGGTCAGCCGCAGATACTGAGGTAACAGTGATGTAGGTCAGGCCCCAGATACTGAGACAGCAGTGATGTGGGTGAGCTCCCAGATACGGAGACAACAGTGATATGTCAACACCCAGATGCTGAGAGAGCAGGGAGGGAGGTCACCACCATGATACTGAGACAACAGGGATGTTGGACGTTATCAGATATGAGAAGCTGATGAATGAAATCAGCACCCAGATTCCTGAGGATATTGGGGATGATGGTCAGCACCCAGATACTGAGTCAGCAGTGATGAATGTCGAACAGCTTCTGAGACAGCAGTAACATTGGTCCAGCACCAAGATAATGAAGATAGCAGGGATGTGGATCAACACCCAGACACTGAGACAGCAGGGCAGTAGTTCAGCACACTGATGCTAATGGCAGTGATTTACATCAGCACCCAGATGGTGAGACAGCAGTGATTTAGGTCAGCACCCAGATGCTGATACAGAGTGATATGGGACAGCACCCAGATCCTGGGACAGCAGGGATGAAGGTCAACACAGACACTGAGACAGCAGGCATGAGGTGACAAGCACATACTGAGGACAGCAGTGATTAGGGTCCGCTTCCAGATACTGAGACAGCAGGGAATATAGTTCAGCTACCCAGATACTGAGACAGCAATGATGTGAGTTGGCACCCAGATGCTGAGACAGCAGTGATGTGGGTCAGCACCAAGATACTGAGGCGGCAGTGATGTGGGTCAGCACCCAGATACTGAGACAGCGGTGATGTAGGTCCACTTCCAGATACTGAAACAGCAGTGATCTTTGTCAGCACTAAGATACGAGACAGCAGGCATGTGGGTGAGACTCAGATTTTGAGAAAGCAGGTATACATGAACAGTGTCGGCAGATGAGACCTATAGCCCACCAGTCTCCCATTTGAGCTTGTAAGTTCAGTTTGTTTTCCTAGAAGACTGTTGCCCACATAACTTCTAATTCCTTTATGTCTATCCCATGCGTTCTTAAATCCGTGATTGTTTCAACCCCACCACTTCCTCTGGCAGGGTGTTCCACTTATTCACCACCCGATTTGTGAGAGAAATTCTTTCTCATGTTTCCTCAGATCATCCTCCTCCTTCATCCCATGCCCTCTAGTCCTGGAACATCTTTTCACTTAAAAGCATAGTGTTTCACTGCACAATTCTTCCTGTAAGATACCTGTATGTCTCTATCATATCCTCTCCTCCTCTCCTCCAGGAGTACATGTTCAGTTCCTTCAACCTTTCTTCATAGGACTTGTGATGCAATCCATGCACATACTGTTGCCACTCCTCTGAACCTTCTCTACCTGTCTATGTCCTTACGTAGGTATGGTCTCCAGACTGTACACTGTACTCCAGGTGGGGCCTCACTAGTGTCTTGTATAAGCGGAATTACAACCTCCTTTTCCTGCTGGTGATGCCTGCCTATACATCCCAGCATCCTATTTGCTTTACCTGCTGCCTTGTCTCACTGTTTCCCTACCTTGAGGTCATCAGAGATGACAACCCCAAGATCCCTTCCTGCATGGTGCATGCTATATCCACAACCCAACTGATATATTGTGCCAGGGTTTTTGTACCCCATATGCATTATCTAGCATTTCATGCATTGAATTTCAACTGCCAAACCCTACCATTCTTCAAGTTCTGGAAGTCACTTCTACATTCAAATCTACACCCTCTGGTAAGTGTCTACTCTGTTCAGAGCTTTGTGTCATCAGTGAACAGTGAAATTCTGCCTTCTAGATCCTCACTTGTATCGCTGATGAAGATGTTGAATAAGTTCAGCACCCAGATACTGGGACAGCAGTGATGTAGGTCAACGCAGATACTGGACAGCAGGGATGTGGGTCCAGCTCACAGATACTGGGGCAGCAGTGATGTATGTCAACGCAGATACTGGGACAGCAGTAATGTAGGTCAGCACCCACATACAAGAGACAGCAGTGATGTATGTTAGCACCCAGGTACTGAGACAGCAGAGTTGAACATTGAATTCCAGACTTTGGGGCAGAAGAAATACCTGTCAGGACCCATTTACTCAGAAAACAGGGTGAAGATCAGCACCCAGATGCTGAGGACAGCTGTGCGATGAAGTCAGCACCCAGATACTGAGGACAAGCAGGGATGAAGGTCAGCACCCAGATAATGAGACAGAAGGGATGCAGTTTAGTACCCTGATACTGACACATCAAGGATGTAGGTCAGCAACCAGACACAGAGACAGCAGGCATGTAGGTCAGCACCCTGATAATGAGACAGCAGTGATATAGGTTGGCATCCAGATACTGAGACAGCACTGATGTAGGTTGGCACCCAGATATGGAGACAGAAAGGATGTGGGTCAGCACCCAGATATGGAGACAGAAGGGATGTGGGTCAGCACCCAGATACTGAGGCAGCAGTGATGTAGGTCAGCCCCAGATACTGAGACAGCAGTGATGTAGGTGAGCTCCAGATCATGAGACAACAGTGATGCATGTCAACACCCAGATGCTGAGAGAGCAGGAGGGAGGAGTCACCACCATGATACTGAGACAACAGGGATGTTGGACGTTATCCAGATAATGAGAAAGCTGATGATGTAAGTCAGCACCCAGATTCTGAGATGTTAGGGATGTTGGTCAGCACCCAGATACTGAGTCAGCAGTGATGAATGTCAGCACCCAGATTCTGAGACAGCAGTAACGTTGGTCTGCACCCAGATAATGAGATAGCAGGGATGTAGATCAACACCTAGACACTGAGACAGCAGGGCAGTAGTTCAGGACACTGATACTATGACGGCAGTGATTTAAGTCAGCACCCAGATAGTGAGACAGCAGTGATTTAGGTCAGCACCCAGATGCTGATACAGAAGTGATGTAGGACAGCACCCAGATCCTGGGACAGCAGGGATGAAGGTCAGCACCCAGACACTGAGACAGCAGGCATGAAGGTCGGCAAGCACATACTGAGACAGCAGTGATGAAGGTCCACTTCCAGATACTGAGACAGCAGGGATGTAGTTCAGCACCCAGATACTGAGACAGCAGTGATGTAGGTTCACTTCCAGATACTAAAACAGCAGTGATGTTTGTCAGCACTGAGATACTGAGACAGCAAGCATGTAGGTGAGCACTCAGATACTGAGACAGCAGGGATGTAGGTCAGCACACATATACTGAGACAGCAGTGATGTAGGTCAGCACCCAGATACTGAGACAGCAGTGATGTAGTTCCACTTCCAGATACTGAAACAGCAGTGATCTTTGTCAGCACTCAGAGACTGAGACAGCAGGCATGTGGTTGAGCACTCAGATACTGAGGACAGCAGATACAGTTCGAGCACACATATACAAGGACACCGTGAGGTGGGTCAGCGCAGATACTGAGACAGCAGTAATGTGGGACTGCACCCAGATACGGGAGACAGCAGGGATGTGGGTCAGCTCACAGATACTGAGACAGCAGTGAAGCATGTCCAGCACCCAGATACTGTGACAGCAGTAATGTAGGTCAGCACCTACATTCTGAGACAGCAGTGATTTATGTTAGCACACAGGTACTGAGACAGCAGGGTTGAACATTAGATTCCAGACTTTGGGGCAGCAGAAATACCTGTCAGGACCCATTTACTCAGACAACAGAGGTGAAGGTCAGCACCCAGATACTGAGACAGCTGTGCTGTAGTCAGCACCCGGATACTGAGACAGCAGGGATGAAGGTCAGCACCCAGATACTGCGACAGAAGGGATGTAGTTTAGTACCCTGACACTGAGACATCAGGGATGTAGGTCAGCACTCAGTTACTGAGACAGCATTGATGTCAGTCATCTCTCCGATACTGAGAAATCTGGGATGTAGGTGAACACTCAGATATTGAGAAAGCAGGTATACATAGACAGTGTCGGCAGATAAGGGCCTATGGCCCACCCAGTCTGCCCATTTGAGCTTGTAAGTTCAGTTTGTTTTCCTAGAAGACTGTTGCCCCTTACCCCAAACCTCTAGAGATTCCTTTATGTCTATCCATGCATTCTTAAATCCTGTGATTGTTTCAGCCCCACCACTTCCTCTGGCAGGGTGTTCCACTTGTCCACCACCGTTCTGTGAAAATTCTTTCTCATGTTTCCTCTGAATCGTCCTCCCTCAACTTCATCCCATGCCTCTGGTCCTGGAACTTTTGCACTTAAAAATTGAGTTTTCCTGCACCCTGTTCTTCCCTGAAGATGCATGTCTCTATCATATCCCCTCTCCTCCTCTCCTCCAGGGAGTACATGTTCAGTTCCTTCAACCTTTCTTCATAGGACTTGTGAGTGCAATCATACTCCATCTTTGTTGCCCTCCTCTGAACCTTCTCTACCCTAGCCAATGTCCTTATGGAGGTATGGTCTCAGAACTGTACACTGTACTCAGATCGGAACTCACTAGTATCTTGTATAGCGGAATTAAGACCTCCCTTTTCCTGCTGGTGAGTGCCCCTGCCTATACATTCAGCATCCTATTTGCTTTACCTGCTGCCTTGTCACACTGTTTCCCTACCTTGAGGTCATCAGAGATGACAACCCCAAGATCCTTTCCTACATGGTGCATGCTATATCCTCACAGCCCAACTGATATATTGTGCCAGGGGTTTTTGTACTCCATATGCATTATCTAGCACTTCATTGCATTTAATTTCAACTACCAAACCCTGACCATTCTTCAGAGTTCTGCAATGAGCTTCTCATTCTGTCTACACCCTCTGGTGTCTACTCTGTTACAGGCTCTGTGTCATCAGCGAACAGTGAAATTCTGCCTTCTAGATCCTCGCCAATGATCGCTGATGAAGATGTTGAATATGTGGTTCAGCACCCAGATACTGGGACAGGCTGTGATGAAGGTCAGCACCCAGATACTGAGACAGCAAGGGATGTGGGTCAGCTCACAGATACTGAGGGCAGCAGTGATGTATGTCAGAACCAGATACTGGGACAGCAGTAATGTGAGTCCAGCACCCACATACTGAGACAGCAGTGGTGTGTATAGCACCCAGGTACTGAGACAGCAGGAGTTGAACATTAGATTCCAGACTTTGGGGCAGAAGAAATACCTGTCAGGACCCATTTACTCAGAAAACAGAGGTGAAGATCAGCACCCAGATACTGAGACAGCTGTGCTGAAGTCAGCACCCGGATACTGAGACAGCAGGGATGAAGGACAGCACCCAGATACTGAGACAGAAGGGATGCAGTTTAGTACCCTGATACTGACACATCAGGGATGTAGTTCAGCACCCATATACTGAGACAGCAGTGATGTAGGTCAGCACCCAGATACTGAGACAGCAGTAATGTAGGACAGCACCCAGATACTGAGTCAGCAGGGATGTAGGTCAGCTCACAGATACTGAGACAGCAGTGAAGTATGTCAGCACCCAGATACTGTGACAGCAGTAATGTAGGTCAGCACCTACATTCTGAGACAGCAGTGATGTATGTTAGCACCCAGGTACTGAGACAGCAGGGTTGAACATTAGATTCCAGACTTTGGGGCAGCAGAAATACCTGTCAGGACCCATTTACTCAGACAACAGAGGTGAAGGTCAGCACCCAGATACTGAGACAGCTGTGCTGTAGTCAGCACCCGGATACTGAGACAGCAGGAATGTAGGTCAGCACTCAGATACTGCGACAGAAGGGATGTAGTTTAGTACCCTGATACTGAGACATCAGGGATGTAGGTCAGCACTCAGTTACTGAGACAGCATTGATGTCAGTCATCTCTCTGATACTGAGACAGCTAGGATGTAGGTGAGTACCCCGATACTGAGACAGCAGAGATGTTTGTCAGCATAGAGATACTGAGACAGTAGTGATGTAGGACAGCACCCAGACACTGAGACAGCGGGGTTGTAGGTCAGCACATAGATACTGAGACAGCAGAGATGTAAGTCAACACACAGATACTGAGACCGCAGTGATGTAGGACAGCACCCAGGCACTGAGATGGCAGGGATGTAGGTCAGCACCCAGATACTGAGACTGCAGGCATATAAGTCAGCACCCAGATACTGAGACAGCAGGCATGTAGGTCAGCACCCAGATACTGAGACATCAGGCATGTAGGTCACCACCCAGATACTGAGACAGCAGTCATGTAGGTCAGCACCCAGTTACTGAGACAGCAGGGATGATGGTCAGCACCCAGATGCTGAGACACCAGGCATGTATGTCAGCACCCAGACACTAAGACAGCAGTGATCCACTTCTGCACCCAGATACTGAGACAGCAGGCATGTAGGTCAACACCCAGATACTGAGACAGCAGGCATGTAGGTCAGCACCCAGATTCTGAGACAGTAGTGATGTTGGTCAGAACCCAGGTATTGAGACAGCTGGGATGTAGGTCAGCACCGAGATACTGAGACAGCGGTGATTTAGGTAAGCACCCAGATACTGAGACAGCAGTGATGTAGGACAGCACCCAGATACTGAGACAGCAGGTTGATGGCCAGTACCCAGATACTGAGGCAGCAGAGATGTAGGTCAGCGCCCAGATACTGAGACAGCAGGGATGTAGATCAGCACCCAGATTTTGAGACAGCAGGGATTTAGATCGGCACCCAGATACTGAGTCAGCAGTGATGTATGTCAGCACAAAGATACAGGACAACGGGATGAACATCAGATTCCAGGTTGTAAGGCAGCAGAGATGTGGGTGAGCACCCTGATACTGAGGACAGCAGTGATTTAGGCCAGCACCCAGATACTGAGACAACAGTGATGTAGGTCAGCACCCAGATACTGAGACAGCAGGGATGTAGGTCAGCACCAGATGCTGAGACAAGAAGGGATGTGGGTCAGCATCCAGATACTGAGACAGCAGGCATGCAGGTCAGCACGCAGATACTGAGACAGCAGAGATGAAGGTCGGCACACAGATACTGAGACAGCAGGGATGTAGGTCTTCACCCAGATACTGGGACAGCAGTGATGTTGGTGGCACCAGATACTGTGACTGCAGTTATGTGGACAGCTCCAGATACTGAGGACAGCAGTGATGTATGTCAGCACAAAGAGACTGAGAGAGCAGGGATAAATTTCAGATTCCAGATTTAAAGGCAGCAGGGATATCTGTCATGACCCATTTACTCAGACAACAGTCATGTAGGTCAGTATCCAGATACTGAGACAGCAGGGATGGAGGTCATCACTCGGATAGTGAGACAGCAGTGATGTAGGTCAGCACAAGATACCGAGACAAAAGGGATGTAGGTCAGCACCCAGATACTGAGACAGCAGGGATGTTGGTGAGTACCCAGATACTGAGACAGCAGTGATGTAGGTCAGCACCCAGATACCGAGACAGCAGGGATGTAGGTCGGCACCCAAATACTGAGACAACATGGATGTACGAGAGAAACCAGATACTGAGACAGCAGTGATGTTTGTCTGCACCCAGATACTGAGACAGCAGGGATAATCTGCAGATTCCAGATTTTGAGACAGCAGAAATATCTGTCAGGACCCATTTACTCAGACAACAGTGATGTAGGTCAGCATCCAGATACTGAGACTGCAGTGATGAAGGTCAGCACCCAAATACTGAGACAGCATTGACGTAGGTCAGAACCAGATACTGAGACAGCAGTGTGGAGTCAACACATACTTAGACGGCAGTGACGTATGGTAGCACCCAGGTATTGAGACAGCAGGATTGAACATTAGATTCCAGATTTTGGGGAAGCAGAAATACCAGTCAGGACCCATTTACTCAGACAACAGTGATGTAGGACAGCATCAAGATACTGAGACAGCAGGGATGAAAGTAAGAACCCAGATACTGAGATTGCAGTGATGTAAATCAGCAGCCAGATACTGACACAGCAGAAATGAGGTCAGCACCTGGATAATGAGACAGAAGGGATGTAGATCAGCACCCAGATACTGAGACAGCATTGATCTAAGTCAGCACCCAAGTACTGAGACAGTACTTATGAAGGTCAGCACCCAGATACTGAGACAGCAGTGATGTAGGACAGTACCCAGATAATGAGACATCAGGGATGTAGGTCAGCAACCAGATACTGAGACAGCAGGCATGTAGGTCAGCACCCTAATACTGAGACAGCAGTGATGTAGGTTGGCTTCCAGAAACTGAGACAACACTGATGTAGGTTGGCACCCAGATATGGAGACAGAAGGGATGTGGGTCAGCACCCAGATATGGAGACAGAAGGGATGTGGGTCACCACCCTGATACTGAGGCAGCAGTGATGTAGGTCAGCACCCAGATACTGAGACAGCAGTGATGTAGGTGAGCCCCCAGATACTTGGACAACAGTGATGTACGTCAGCACCCAGATACTGAGAGAGCAGGTAGGAGGTCAGCACCATGATACTGAGACAACAGGGATGTTATTCATTATCCGGATAATGAGAAAGCTGATGATGTAGGTCAGCACCCAGATTCTGAGATATTAAGGATGTTGGTCAGCACCCAGATACTGAGTCACCAGTGATGTATGTCAGGACCCAGATACTGAGGCAGCAGTGATGTAGGTCAGCACCCCGATACTGGGACAGCAGTGATGTAGGTCAGCACCCAGATACTGAGACAGCAGTGATGTAGATGAGCTCCCAGATACTGAGACAACAGTGATGTATGCAAGCACCCAGATACTGAGAGTGCAGGGATGGAGGTCAGCACCACGATACTGAGACAACAGGGATGTTGGTCATTATCCAGATACTGAGAAAGCTGATGATGTAAGTCAGCACCAAGATTCTGAGATATTATGGATGTTGGTCAGCACCCAGATACAGAGTCAGCAGTGATGTATGTCAGCACCCAGATACTGAGACAGAAATGATGTTGGTCAGCACCCAGATAATGAGATAGCAAGGATGTGGATCAACACCAAGACACTGAGACAGCAGGGCAGTAGTTCAGGACGCTGATACTGAGACTGCAGTGATTTACGTCAGCACCCAGATAGTGAGACAGCAGTGATTTAGGTCAGCACCCAGAAACTGAGACAGAAGTGATGTAGGATGGCACCCAGATCCTGAGACAGCAGGGATGAAGGTCAGCACCCAGAAACTGAGACAGCAGGCATGTAGGTCAGCAAGCACATACTGAGACAGCAGTGATGTAGGTCAGCACCCTGATACTGAGACAGCAGTGATGTAAGTCAGCACCCAGATACTGAGACAGCAGTGATGTTGGTCAGCACCCAGATACTGAGATAGCAGGGATATGGGTCCACACCTAGCCACTGAGACAGCAGGGAAGTAGTTCAGGACACTGATACTGAGACAGCAGTGATTTACGTCAGCACCCAGATACTGAGACAGCAGTGAATTAGGTCAGCACCAAGATACTGAGAATGAAGCGATGTAGGACAGCACCCGGATCCTGAAACAGCAGGGATGAAAGTCAGCACCCAGACACTGAGACAGCAGGCAGGTAGGTCAGCACCCACATACTGAGACAGCTGTGATGTAGGTCAGCACCCAGGTACTGAGACAGCAGTGATGTAGGTCGGGACCCTGATACTGAGACAGCAGGGATGTTGATCAGCACCCAGATACTGAGACAGCAGTGAAGTAGGTCGGCACCAGATACTGAGACAGCAGTGATGTAGGTCTGCTCTCAGGTTTTGAAACAGCAGGGATGTTGGTGAGCTCCCAGATACTGAGACAGCAGTGATGTATTTCAGCTCCCAGATACTGAGACAGCAGGGATGAACATCATATTCCAGATTTTGAGTCTGCAGAAATTTCTGCCCAGACCCATTTACTCAGACAACAGTGATGTAGGTTAGCACCCAGATACTGAGACAGCAGGGATGTAGGTCAGCACCCAGATAATGAGACAGCAGGGATGTAGGTCAGCACCCAGATACTGACACAGTACTGATGAAGGTCAGCACCCAGATACTGAGAAAGCAGCGATGTTGGTCGGCACCAGATACTTATGCAGCAGTGATGTAGGTTGGCACCAAGATACTGAGACAGCTGGGATGTGGGTCAGCACCCAGACGCTGAGACAGCAGTGATGTAGGAGTGTATCCCAATACTGAGACAGCAGTGTTGTATGTCAGCACACAGATACTGAGACAGCTGTGATGTAGGTCAGCAGCCAGATAATTAGACAGCAGGCATGTAGGTCAGCCACTAGATACTGAGAAAGCAGTGATGTTGGTCGGCACCCAGATACTGAGACAGCTGGGATGTGGGTCAGCACCCAGAAACTGAAAGAGCAGTGATGTAGGTCGGCACCATGGCACTGAGACAGCATTGATGTAGGTCAGAACCCAGACACTGAGACAGCAGTGATGTTAGACAGTACCCAGATTCTGAGACATAAGGGATGTAGGTCAGCAGCCAGATACTGAGATGGCAGGCATGCAGATCAGCACCCAGACACTGGGACAGCAGCAATGTAGGTCAGCACCAAGAAACTGAGACACCACTGATGCAGGTAGGCACCCAAATACTGAGACAAATGGGATGGGGGTCAGCACCCAGATACTGAGACAGCAGTGATAGATCAGCACCAAGATACTGAGACAGCAGTGATGCAGGTCAGCTCCCAGATACTGAGACAGCATGGATGTAGGTCAGGACCCAGATACTGAGACTGCAGTGATGCAGGTCAGCTCCCAGATACTGAGACAGCAGGGATGTAGGTCAGGATCTAGATACTGAGACAGCTGTGATGTTGGTCAGCACCCAGATTCTTAGACTGTAATGATATAAGTCAACACCCAGAAACTGAGATAGCAGGGATGTTGGTCAACACCTAGACACTGAGACAGCAGGGCAGTAGGTCAGCACCCAGATACTTAGACTGCAGTGATGTAGGACAGCAAACAGATACTGAGACAGCAGGCTTGTAGGTAGGCACCCAAATACTGAGACTGCAGGGAAGTAGGTCAGCACCCAGACACTGAGACAGCAGGCATGTAGGGCAGCACCCAGATACTGAAAGAGCAGTGATGCACGTCGGCACCCAGATACTGAGACAGCAGTGATGTATGTCAGCACTCAGATACTGAGGCAGCAGGAATGAAGGTCAGCACCCAGACACTGAGACAGCAGGCATGTAGGTCAGCACCCAGATACTGAGACAGAAGTGATGTAGGTCAGCACCCAGATACTGAGACAACAGTGATGTAGGTCAGGACCGAGATACTGAGACAGCAGGGATGTGGGTCAGCACCGAGATACTGTGACAGCAGTGATGGATGTTGGCACGCAGACACTGAGACAGCAGTGAAGTAGGTCAACTCCCAGAAACTTAGACAGCATTATGTAGGTCAGCACCCAGATACTGAGACAGCAGGTATGTAGGACAGCACCCAGATACTGAGACAGCAGTAATGTAGGTCAGCATCCAGATACAGAGTCAGCAGTGATGTAGGTCAGTACCCAGATACTGAGTCACCCGGGATGTAGGTCAGTACACAGACACTGAGTCAGCAGAGATGTAGGTCAGCACCCAGATACTGTGACAGCAGGGATGTAGGTCAGCACATAGATACTGTGACAGCAGGGATGTAAGTCAGCACCCAGATACTGAGACAGCAGGGATGGAGGTCATCACCCAAATACTGAGACAGCATTGATGTAGTTAAGCACCCAGATACTGAGACAGCAGTGATGTAGGTTAGCACCCAGATACTGAGACAGAAGGGATGTAGGTCAGCACCCAGAAACTGAGACGGTAGAGATGTAGGTCAGTAACCAGAGACGGAGACAGCAGGGATGTAGGTTGTCACCCAGATACTGAGACAGCAGGTATGTAAGTGAGTACTCGGATACAGAGACAGCATAGATATAAGTCTGTACAAAAATAAACAGACAGCAGTGATGAAGGTCGTCACCCAGATACTGAAACAGCAGTGATGTGGGTCATCACCCAGATACTGAGACAGCAGGGATGTAGGTCAGCTCCGAGATACTGAGACAGCAGGGATGTAGGTAAGCAAACAGGTACTGACACAGCAGGGATGAAGGTCAGCACCCAGATACTGAGACAGCTGTGACGTATGTCAGTTCCCAGATACTGAGACAGCAGCGATGTCAGTCAGTACCCAGATATTGAGACTGCAGTGATGTAGGTCACCACCCAGATACTGAGACAACAAGGATGAAGGTAAACACCCAGATACTGAGACAGCAGGGAAGTAGGTTAGTACCCAGTTATTGTGACTGCAGATATATAGGTCAGCACCCAGATACTGAGACTGAAGGGATATAGGTCAGCACCTAGAAACTGAAACAGCATTGATGTAGGTCAGCACCCAGATACTGAGACTGAAGGTATGGAGGTCAACACCCAGATAATGAGACAGCAGGGATGTAGGTCAGCACCCAGATACTGAGACAGCAGGGATGTTGATCAGCCCCTCCGATACTGAGACTGCATGTATGTAGGTCAGCACCCAAATACTGAGACAGCAGTGATGTTTGTCAGCACCCTGATACCGAGACAGCAGGGACATTGTTCTGCATCCAGAGACTGAGACAGCAAGGATGTAGGTCAGCCCTCTGATACTGAGACTGCAGGTATGTAGGTCAGCACCCAGATACTGAGACAGCAGTGATGTTTGTCAGCACCCAGGTACTGAGACAGCAGGGACGTTGTTCTGCAGCCAGATACTGAGACAGCAATGATGTTGGTCAGCACCCAGATACTGAGAAAGCAGGTATGTAGGTCAGAAACCAGATACTGAGACAGCAGGGATGTTGTTCAGCACCCAGACAATGAGACAGCAGGGCAGTAGGTGAGCACCCAGATACTGAGACAGCAGTAATGTAGGTCAGCACCCAGATGCTGAGACAGCAGTAATGTAGGCCAGCATCTAGATACTGAGACTGCAGTGATGTAGGCCAGCTCCCAGATACTAAGACTGCAGGGATGTTGTTCTGCACCCAGATACTGAGACAGCAGTGATGTTAGTCAGCACCCCAGTTACTGAGACAGCAGGGATGTTATTCAGCACCCAGACACTGAGAGAGCAGGGCAGTAGGTGAGCATCCAGATACTGAGACTGCAGTGATGTTGGTCAGTACCAAGATGCTGAGTCAACAATGATGAGGGTCAGTACCCAGATACTGAGTCAGCAGTGATGTTGATCAGTACCCAGATTCTGAGTCAGCAGAGATGTAGTTCCGTACCCAAATACTGTGACTGCAGGAATGTAGGTCAGCACCCAGTTACTGAGACAACAGGGATGGAAGCCAGCACCCAGAAGCTGAGAGAGCAGGGGTGTAGGTTAGCTCTCAAATGCTGAGACAGCAGGGATGTAGGTTAGCACCCAGATACTAAGACAGCAAGGATGTATGTCATCACCCAGATACTGAGACAGCAGGAATGTAGGACAGCACCCAGATACTGAGAAAGTAGGGATGTAAGTCAACACCCAGACACTGACACAGTAGGAATGGAGGTCAGCACCCAGATACTGAGACAGCATTGATGAAGGTCAGCACCCAGATACTGAGAAAATAGTGATGTAAGTCAGCACCCAGATATTGAGACAGCAGTGACGTAGGTCAGCACCCAGATACTGAGACAGCAGGGATGGAGGTCAGCACCCAGATACTGAGACAGCATTGATGTAGGGCAGCACCCAGTAACTGAAAAAGTAATGATGTAAGTCAGCACCCAGATACTGAGACAGCAGTGACATAGGTCAGCACCCAGATACTGAGACAGCAGGGATGGAGGTCAGCACCCAGATACTGAGACAGCAGGGATGTAGGTCAGCACCAATATACTGATACAGCAGGGATATAGGTCAGTTCCCAGATACTGAGACAGCAGGGATGTAGGACTTCACCCATATACTGAGACAGCAGGGATGTAGGTCAGCAAAGAGATACTGAGACAGCAGGCATGTAGGTCTGCACCCACATACTGAAACAGCAGTGATGTTGGTCAGCACCCCGATATTGACACATCAGGGATGTTAGTCAGCACCCAGGGATTGAGACTGCAGTGATGTGGGTCAGCCCCCAGATACTGAGACAGCAGTGATGTAGGTCAGCACCCAAGTACTGAGGCAGTAGTGATGTAGGTCTGCACAGAAATACTGAGACAGTACTGAGGAATGTCAGCACCCAGATATTGAGAAAGCAGGTATGTAGGTCAGCACCCAGATACTGAGACAGCAGGGATGTTGTTCAGCACGCAGACACTGAGACAGCAGGGCAGTAGGTGAGCACCCAGATACTGAGACAGCAGTAATGTGGGTCAGCACCCAGATACTGAGACCGCAGTAATGTAGGTCAGCATCTAAATACTGAGACTGCAGTGATGTAGGTCAGCTCCAAGATACTAAGACTGCAGGGACATAGTTCTGCACCCAGATACTGAGACTGCAGTAATTTTGGTCAGCACCCAGTTAGTGAGACAGCAGGAATGTTGTTCAGCACCCAGACACTGAGACAGAAGGGCAGTAGGTGAGCACCCAGATACTGAGACAGTAGTGATGTAGGTCAGTACCAAGATACTGAGTCAACAATGATGTAGGTCAGTACCCAGATACTGAGTCAGCAGTGATGTTGGACAGTACCCTGATACTGAGTCAGCAGAGATGAAGGTCCGTACCCAAATATTGTGACTGCAGGAATGTAGGTCAGCACCCTGATACTGAGATAACAAGGATGGAAGTCAGCACCCAGATGCTGAGACAGCAGGATGTAGATTAGCTCCCAGATGCTGAAACAGCAGGGATGTAGGTTAGCACTCAGATACTGAGACAGCAGGGATGTATGTCATCACCCAGATAATGAGACAGCAGGAATGAAGGTCAGCACCCAGATACTGAGAAAGTAGTGATGTAAGTCAACACCCAGATACTGAGACATCAGGGATGGAGGTCAGCACCCAGATACTGAGACAACATTGATGTAGGTCAGCACCCAGATACTGAGAAATTAGTGATGTAAGTCAGCACCCAGATACTGAGACAGCGGTGACGTAGGTCAGCACCCAGATACTGAGACAGCAGGGATGGAGGTCAGCACCCAGATACTGAGACAGCATTGATGTAGGTCAGCACCCAGATACTGAAAAAGTAGTGATGTAAGTCAGCACCCAGATACTGAGACAGCATTGATGTTGGTCAGCATCCAGATACTGAGAAAGTAGTGATGTAAGTCAGCACCCAGATACTGAGACAGCATTGATGAAGGTCAGCACCCAGATACTGAAAAAGTAGTGATGTAAGTCAGCACCCAGATAGAGAGACAGCAGTGACGTAGGTCAGCACCCAGATGCTGAGACAGCAGGGATGTAGGTCAGCTCCACGATACTGAGACAGCAGGGATATAGGTCAGCTCCCGAGATACTGAGACAGCAGGGATGTAGGACTGCAACCATATACTGAGACAGCAGTGATATCGGTCAGCACAGGAGAGAAAAATACTGAGACAGCAGGCATGTAGGTCTGCACCACATACTGAAACATAGCAGTGCTGTTGGTCCAGCACCCGATGACACATCAGAGGATGTTGGTCAGCACCCAGGGACTGAGACGAGCAGTGATGTGGCTCAGCTCCTGGATACTGAGACAGCAGTGATGTAGATCAGCACCCAAGTACTGAGGCAGTAGTGATGTAGGTCTGCACAGAAATACTGTGACAGTCCTGAGGAAGGTCAGCACCCAGATACTGATACAGCAGGGATGTATGTCAGCTCACAGATACTGAGAGAACAGGCAGGGAGGTCAGCACCCCAATACTGAGAAAACAGGGATGTAGGTTAGCACCCTGATACTGAGACACCAGGGATATTGGTGATTATCCAGATACGGAGAAAGCTATGATGTAGTTCAGCACCCAGATATCGAGACAGCAGTGATGTAGGTCGGAACACAGATACTGAGATAGCAATTGATGTAGGTCAGCACTCCGATACTGAGACATCAGGGATGTTGGTCAGTACCCAGATACTGAGACAGCAGTGACGTTGGACAGCACACAGATACTGAGAAAGCAGGGATGTAGGTCAGCACTCAGATACTGAGACAGCAGTGATGTAGGTCAGCACCCAGATACTGAGACAGCAGGGATGAAGGGCAGCAGCCAGATACTGAGACAGCAGGGATGTATGTCAGCACCCAGATACTGAGACTGCAGGGATGTAGGTCAGCACTCAGAAACTGAGACAGCATAGATGTAGGTCAGCACCCAGATACTGAGACTGCAGGTATGGAGGTCAACACCCAGATAATGAGACAGCAGGGATGTAGGTCAGCACCCAGATACTGAGACAGCAGGGATGTAGATCAGCCCTCCGATACTGAGACTGCAGGTATGTAGGTCGGGATCCAAATACTGAGACAGCAGTGATGTTTGTCAGCACCCTGATACCGAGACAGCAGAGACGTTGTTCTGCATCTAGATACTGAGATAGGAAGGATGTAGGTCAGCCCTCTGATACTGAGACTGCAGGTATGTAGGTCAGCACCCAGATACTGAGACAGCAGTGATGTTTGTCAGCACCCAGATACTGAGACAGCAGGGACGTTGTTCTGCAGCCAGATACTGAGACAGCAATGATGTTGGTCAGCACCCAGTTACTGAGACAGCAGGGATGTTGGTCAGCACCCAGATACTTAGAAAGTAGGTATGTATGTCAGCACCCAGATACTGAGACAGCAGGGATGTTGTTCAGCACCCAGACACTGAGACCGCAGGGCAGTAGGTGAGCACCCAGATACTGAGACAGCAGTAATGTGGGTCAGCACCCAGATGCTGAGACAGCAGTACCAGGGTCAGCATCTGAATACTGAGACTGCAGTGATGTAGGCCAGCTCACAGATACTAAGACTGCAGGGGTTGTTTTCTTCCCCCAGATACTGAGACAGCAGTGATGTTGGTCAGCACCCAGTTACTGAGACAGCAGGGATGTTGTTCAGCACCCAGACACTGAGACAGCAGGGCAGTAGGTGAGCACCCAGATACTGAGACAGCAGTGATGTAGGTCAGTACCAAGATACTGAGTCAGCAGTGATGTTGGTCAGTACCCAGATACTGAGTCAGCAGAGATGTAGTTCCGTACCCAAATCCTGTGACTGCAGGAATGTAGGTCTGCTCTCAGATTATGAGACAACAGGGATGGAAGTCAGCACCCTGAAGTTGAGACAGCAGGGATGTAAGTTAGCACCCAGATACAGAGACAGCAGGGATGTATGTCATCACCCAGATACTGAGACAGCAGGATTGTAGGTCAGCACCCACATACTGAGAAAGTAGTGAAGTAAGTCAACACCCAGATACTGAGACAGCAGGGATGGTGGTCAGCACCCAGATACTGAGACAGCATTGATGTAGTTCAGCACCCAGATACTGAGAAAGTAGTGATGTAAGTCAGCACCCAGATACTGAGACAGCAGTGACGTAGGTCAGCAGCCAGATACTGAGATAGCAGGGATGGAGGACAGCACCCAGATTCTGAGACAGCCTTGATGTAGGTCAGCACCCAGATACTGAAAAAGTAGTTATGTAAGTCAGCATCCAGATAGTGAGACAGCAGTGACATAGGTCAGCACCCAGATACTGAGACAGCAGGGATGGAGATCAGCACCTGGATTCTGTGACAGCATTGATATAAGTCAGCACCCAGATACTGAGACAACAGGGATGTAGGTCAGCACCAAGATACTGAGACAGCAGGAATATATGTCAGTTCCTAGATACTGAGACAGCAGGGATGTAGGACTGCACCCTTATACTGAGACAGCAGGGATGTAGATCAGCACAGAGATACTGAGACAGCAGTCATGTAGGTATGCACCCACATACTGAAACAGCAGTGATGTTGATCAGCACCCCGATATTGACACATCAGGGATGTTGGTCAGCACCCAGGGACTGAGACAGCAGTGATGTGGGTCAGCACCCAGATTCTGAGACAGCAGTGAAGTAGGTCAGCACCCAAGTACTGAGGCAGTAGTGATGTAGGTCTGCACCGAAATACTGAGACAGTACTGAGGAACGTCTGCACCCAGATACTGAGAAAGCAGGTATGTAGGTCAGCACCCAGATACTGAGACAGCAGGGATGTAGGTTAGCACCCAGATACTGAGAAAGTAGTGATGTAAGTCTACACCCAGATACTGAGACAGCAGGGATGGAGGCCAGCACCCAGATACTGAGAAAGTAGTGATGTAAGTCAACACCCAGATACTGAGACAGCAGGGATAGAGGTCAGCACCCAGATACTGAGACAGCATTGATGTAGGTCTGCACCCAGATACTGAGAAAGTAGTGATGTAAGTCAGCACCCAGATACTGAGACAGCATTGATGTGGGTCAGCACCCAGATACTGGAGAAAGTAGTGATGTAAGTCAGCACCCAGATACTGAGACAGCATTGATGGCAGGTCAATACCCAGATGCTGAAAGTAGTGATGTGAAGTCAGCACCCAGATACTGAGACAGCAGTGACGGCCACTCAGCACCCAGACACTGAGGCAGCAGGGATGTAGGTCAGCACCAAGATACTGAGACAGCAGGGATATAGGTCAGCTCCCAGATACTGAGACAGCAGGGATGTAGGACTTCACCCATATACAGAGACAGCAGGAATGTAAGTCAGCCACAGAGATACTGGAGACAGCAGGCATGTAGGTCTGCACCCACATACTGAAACAGCAGTGATGTTGGTCAGCATCCCGATATTGACACATCAGGGATGTTGGTCAGCACCCAGGGACTGAGACCGCAGTGATGTGGGTCAGCCCCCAGATACTGGGACAGCAGTGATGTAGATCAGCACCCAAGTACTGAGGCAGTAGTGATGTAGGTCTGCACAGAAATACTGAGACAGTACTGAGAAAGGTCAGCACCCAGCTACTGATACAGCAGGGATGTATGTCAGCACACAGATACTGAGAGAACAGGCAGGGAGGTCAGCACCCCAATACTGAGAAAAAAGGGATGTAGGTTAGCACCCTGATACTGAGACACCAGGGATATTGGTGATTATCCAGATAAGTAGAAAGCTATGATGTAGTTCAGCACCCAGATACCAAGACAGCAGTGATGTAGGTCGGAACTCAGATACTGAGATAGGAATGATGTAGGTCAGCACTGCGATACTGAGACATCAGGGATGTTGGTCAGTACCCAGATACTGAGACAGCAGTGATGTTGGTCAGCACACAGATACTGAGAAAGCAGGGATGTAGGTCAGCACTCAGATACTGAGACAGCAGTGATGTGAGTCGCTTCAGTACTGAGAAACCAGCATTGAGTGTAGGTCAGCATCAAGATACATGGACTGCAGGTATGGAGTCAACACCCTGATAATGAGACAGCAGGGATGTAGGTCAGCTCCAGATACTGAGACAGCAGGGATGGAATCATCCCTCTGATACTGAGGACTGCAGGTATGTGGTCAGCACCCAAATACTGAGACAGCTGTGATGTTTGTCCTCTCGAATACGAGACAGCAGGGACGTTGTTCTGCATCAAGATACTGAGACAGCAAGGATGTAGGTGTAGCCCTCTGATGTACAAGGACTGCAGGTATGTAGGTCAGCACCGAGATTCTGAGACAGCAGTGATGTTTGTCAGCACCAGATAATGAGACAGCAGGAGCGTTGTTCTGCACCCAGATACTGAGACAGGAATGATGTTGGTCAGCGCAGTTACTGAGACAGCAGGGATGTTGGTCAGCACCCAGTTACTGAAAGCAGGTATGTGGGTCAGCAACCCAGATACTGAGACAGCAGGGATGTTGTTCAGCATCCAGACACTGAGACAGCAGGGCAGTAGGTGAGCACCCAGATACTGAGACAGCAGTAATGTAGGTCAGCACCCAGATACTGAGACAGCAGTAATGTAGGTCAGCATCTAGATACTGAGAGTGCAGTGATGTAGGCCAGCTCCCAGATACTAAGACTGCAGGGACGTTGTTCTGCACCCAGATACTGAGACAGCAGTGATGTTGGTCAGCACCCAGTTACTGAGACAGCAGGGATGTTTTTCAGCACCCAGACACAGAGACAGCAGGGCAGTAGTTGAGCACCCAGATACTGAGACAGCAGTGATTTTGGTCAGAACCAAGATACTGAGTCAACAAAGATGTGGAATTCAGTACCCAAGATTTCTGAGTCAGCAGTGATGTTGGTCAGTACCCAGATACTGAGTCCAGCAGAGATGAAGGTCCGTACCCAAATACTGTGACTGCAGGAATGTAGGTCAGCACCCAGAAACTGAGACAACAGGGATGGAAGTCAGCACCCAGATGTTGAGATAGCAGGGACGTAGGTTAGCTCCCAGATGCTGAGACAGCAGGGATGAAGGTTAGCACCCAGATACTGAGACAGCAGGGATGTATGTCATCACCCAGATACTGAGACAGCAGGAATGTAGGTCAGCACCCAGATAGTGAGACAGCAGTGACATAGGTCAGCACCCAGATACTGAGACAGCAGGGATGGAGATCAGCACCCGGATTCTGTGACAGCATTGATATAAGTCAGCACCCAGATACTGAGACAACAGGGATGTAGGTCAGCACCAAGATACTGAGACAGCAGGAATATATGTCAGTTCCCAGATACTGAGACAGCAGGGATGTAGGACTGCACCCTTATACTGAGACAGCAGGGATGTAGATCAGCACAGAGATACTGAGACAGCAGTCATGTAGGTCTGCACCCACATACTGAAACAGCAGTGATGTTGATCAGCACCCCGATATTGACACATCATGGATGTTGGTCAGCACCCAGGGACTGAGACAGCAGTGATGTGGGTCAGCACCCAGATTCTGAGACAGCAGTGAAGTAGGTCAGCACCCAAGTACTGAGGCAGTAGTGATGTAGGTCTGCACCGAAATACTGAGACAGTACTGAGGGACGTCTGCACCCAGATACTGAGAAAGCAGGTATGTAGGTCAGCACCGAGATACTGAGACAGCAGGGATGTAGGGTAGCACCCAGATACTGAGAAAGTAGTGATGTAAGTCTACACCCAGATACTGAGACAGCAGGGATGGAGGCCAGCACCCAGATACTGAGAAAGTAGTGATGTAAGTCAACACCCAGATACTGAGACAGCAGGGATAGAGGTCAGCACCCAGATACTGAGACAGCATTGATGTAGGTCTGCACCCAGATACTGAGAAAGTAGTGATGTAAGTCAGCACCCAGATACTGAGACAGCAGTGATGTAGGTCAGCACCCAGATACTGAGACAGTATTGATGTAGGTCAGCACTCAGATACTGAAAAAGTAGTGATGTAAGTCAGCACCCAGATACTGAGACAGCATTGATGTAGGTCAGCACCCAGATACTGAGAAAGTAGTGATGTAAGTCAGCACCCAGATACTGAGACAGCATTGATGTAGGTCAGCACCCAGATACTGAGAAAGTAGTGATGTAAGTCAGCACCCAGATACTGAGACAGCAGTGACGTAGGTCAGCACCCAGACACTGAGGCAGCAGGGATGTAGGTCAGCACCAAGATACTGAGACAGCAGGGATATAGGTCAGCTCCCAGATACTGAGACAGCAGGGATGTAGGACTTCACCCATATACAGAGACAGCAGGAATGTAGGTCAGCACAGAGATACTGAGACAGCAGGCATGTAGGTCTGCACCCACATACTGAAACAGCAGTGATGTTGGTCAGCATCCCGATATTGACACATCAGGGATGTTGGTCAGCACCCAGGGACTGAGACCGCAGTGATGTGGGTCTGCCCCCAGATACTGGGACAGCAGTGATGTAGATCAGCACCCAAGTACTGAGGCAGTAGTGATGTAGGTCTGCACAGAAATGCTACTGAGACAGTACTGAGAAGGTCAGCCAGCTACTGATACAGCAGGGATGTGTCAGCACACAGATACTGAGGAGGAACAGGCAGGAGGTCAGCACCCCAATCACTGAGGAAAAGGGATGTGAGTTAGCACCCTGATACTGAGGACACCCAGGGATATTGGTGATTATCCAGATAAGTAGAAAGCTATGATGTAGTTCAGCACCCAGATACCAAGACAGCAGTGATGTAGGTCGGAACTCAGATACTGAGATAGGAATGATGTAGGTCAGCACTGCGATACTGAGACATCAGGGATGTTGGTCAGTACCCAGATACTGAGACAGCAGTGATGTTGGTCAGCACACAGATACTGAGAAAGCAGGGATGTAGGTCAGCACTCAGATACTGAGACAGCAGTGATGTAGGTCAGCACCCAGATACTGAGACAGCATTGATGTAGGTCAGCATCAAGATACTGAGACTGCAGGTATGGAGGTCAACACCCTGATAATGAGACAGCAGGGATGTAGGTCAGCTCCCAGATACTGAGACAGCAGGGATGTAGATCATCCCTCTGATACTGAGACTGCAGGTATGTAGGTCAGCACCCAAATACTGAGACAGCTGTGATGTTTGTCAGCACCCAGATACCGAGACAGCAGGGACGTTGTTCTGCATCAAGATACTGAGACAGCAAGGATGTAGGTCAGCCCTCTGATACTGAGACTGCAGGTATGTAGGTCAGCACCGAGATTCTGAGACAGCAGTGATGTTTGTCAGCACCCAGATAATGAGACAGCAGGAACGTTGTTCTGCACCCAGATACTGAGACAGCAATGATGTTGGTCAGCACCCAGTTACTGAGACAGCAGGGATGTTGGTCAGCACCCAGTTACTGAGAAAGCAGGTATGTAGGTCAGCAACCAGATACTGAGACAGCAGGGATGTTGTTCAGCATCCAGACACTGAGACAGCAGGGCAGTAGGTGAGCACCCAGATACTGAGACAGCAGTAATGTAGGTCAGCACCCAGATACTGAGACAGCAGTAATGTAGGTCAGCATCTAGATACTGAGAGTGCAGTGATGTAGGCCAGCTCCCAGATACTAAGACTGCAGGGACGTTGTTCTGCACCCAGACACTGAGACAGCAGTGATGTTGGTCAGCACCCAGTTACTGAGACAGCAGGGATGTTTTTCAGCACCCAGACACAGAGACAGCAGGGCAGTAGTTGAGCACCCAGATACTGAGACAGCAGTGATTTTGGTCAGAACCAAGATACTGAGTCAACAAAGATGTAGGTCAGTACCCAGATTCTGAGTCAGCAGTGATGTTGGTCAGTACCCAGATACTGAGTCAGCAGAGATGAAGGTCCGTACCCAAATACTGTGACTGCAGGAATGTAGGTCAGCACCCAGAAACTGAGACAACAGGGATGGAAGTCAGCACCCAGATGTTGAGATAGCAGGGATGTAGGTTAGCTCTCAGATGCTGAGGCAGCAGTGATGTAGGTTTGCACCCAGATACTGAGAGAGCAGGGATGTATGTCATCACCCAGATACTGCGACAGCAGGAATGTAAGTCAGCACCCAGATACTGAGAAAGTAGTGATGTAAGTCAACACCCAGATACTGAGACAGCAAGGATGGAGGTCAGCACCCAGATACTGAGACAGCATTGATGTAGATCAGCACCCAGATACTGAGAAAGAAGTGATGTAAGTCAGCACCCAGATACTGAGACAGCAGTGACTTAGGTCAGCACCCAGATACTGAGACAGCAGGGATGGCGGTCAGCACCCAGATACTGAGACAGCAGTGACGTAGGTCAGCACCCAGATACTGAGACAGCAGGGATGGAGGTCAGCACAGAGATACGGAGACAGCATTGATGTAAGTCAGCACCCAGATACTGAGACAGCAGGGATGTAGGTCAGCACCAAGATACTGAGACAGCAGGGATATAGGTCAGCTACCAGATACTGAGACAGCAGGGATGTAGGACTGCACCCATATACTGAGACAGCAGGGATGTAGGTCAGCACCCAGATACTGAGAAAGTAGTGATGTAAGTCAGCACCCAGATACTGAGACAGCAGTGACGTAGGTCAGCACCCAGATACAGAGACAGCAGGGATGGAGGTCAGCACCCAGATACTGAGACAGCATTGACGTAGGTCAGCACCCAGATACTGAAAAAGTAGTGATGTAAGTCAGCACCCAGATACTGAGAAAGCAGTGACATAGATCAGCACCCAGATACTGAGACAGCAGGGATGGAGGTCAGCACCCAGATACTAAGACAGCATTGATGTAAGTCTGCACCCAGATACTGAGACAGCAGGGATGCAGGTCAGCACCAAGATACTGAGACAGCTGGGATATAGGTCAGCTACCAGATACTGAGACAGCAGGGATGTAGGACTGCACCCACATACTGAAACAGCAGTGATGTTGGTCAGCACCCCAATATTTACACATCAGGGATGTTGGTCAGCACCGAGGGACTGAGACAGCAGTGATGTGGGTCAGTTCCCAGATACTAAGACAGCAGTGATGTATGTCAGCACCCAAGTACTGAGGCAGTAGTGATGTAGGTCTGCACGGAAATACTGAGACAGTACTGAGGAAGGTCAGCACCCAGAAACTTAGAAAGCAGGTATGTCGGTCAGCACCCAGATACTTGGACAGCAGGGATGTTGTTCAGCACCCAGACACTGAAAGCAGGGCAGTAGGTGAGCACCCAGATACTGTGACAGCAGTAATGTAGGTCAGCACCCAGATACTGAGACAGCAGTAATGTAGGTCAGCATCTAGATACTGAGACTGCAGTGATGTAGGTCAGCTCCAAGATACTAAGACTGCAGGGACGTTGTTCTGCACCCAGATACTGAGACGCAGTGATGTTGGTCAGCACCAAGTTACTGAGACAGCAGGAATGTTGTTCAGCAACCAGACACTGAGACAGAAGGGCAGTAGGTGAGCACCCAGATACTGAGACAGTAGTGATGTAGGTCAGTACCAAGATACTGAGTCAACAATGATGTAGGTCAGTACCCAGATACTGAGTCAGCAGTGATGTTGGTCAGTACCCAGATACTGAGTCAGCAGAGATGAAGGTCACTACACAAATTCTGTGACTGCAGGAATGTAGGTCAGCACCCAGATACTGAGACAACAGGGATGGAAGTCAGCACCCAGATGCTGAGACAGCAGGGACGTAGGTTAGCTCCCAGATGCTGAGACAGCAGGGATGAAGGTTAGCACCCAGATACTGAGACAGCAGGGATGTATGTCATCACCCAGATACTGAGACAGCAGGAATGTAGGTCAGCACCCAGATACTGAGACAGCAGTGACATAAGTCAGCACCCAGATACTGAGACAGCAGGGATGGAGGTCAGCACCCAGACACTGAGACAGCATTTATGTAGGTCTGCACCCAGATACTGAAAAAGTAGTGATGTAAGTCAGCACCCAGATACTGAGACAGCAGTGACATAGGTCAGCACCCAGATACTGAGACAGCATTGATGTAGGTCAGCACCCAGACACTGAGAAAGTAGTGATGTAAGTCAGCACCCAGATACTGATACATCAGGGATGTATGTCAGCACACAGATACTGAGAGAACAGGCAGGGAGGTCAGCACCCCAATACTGAGAAAACAGGGATGTAGGTTAGCACCCAAATACTGAGACACCAGGGATATTGGTGATTATCCAGATACGGAGAAAGCTATGCTGTAGTTCAACACCCAGAAACCGAGACAGCAGTGATGTTGGTCGGAACTCAGATACTGAGATAGCAATGATGTAGGTCAGCACTCCGATACTGAGACATCAGGGTTGTTGGTTAGTACCCAGATACAGAAACAGCAGTGATGTTGGTCAGCACACAGATACTGAGAAAGCAGGGATGTAGGTTAGCACTCAGATACTGAGACAGCAGTGATGTAGGTCAGCAGCCAGATACTGACACAACAGGGATTAAGGTCGGCACCCAGATACTGAGACAGCAGTGATGT
Organism: Neoceratodus forsteri; assembly: GCA_016271365.2. Taxonomy (NCBI): domain Eukaryota; kingdom Metazoa; phylum Chordata; order Ceratodontiformes; family Ceratodontidae; genus Neoceratodus; species Neoceratodus forsteri. Next base: position 10,562,736 of record CM028129.1, read on the forward strand.
AGTTCAGCACCCTGATACTGAGAGCATTGTTGTTGGTCAGCACCCAGATACTGAGACAGCACTAATGAAGGTCAGCACCAAGATAATGAGACAGCAGGCATGTAGGTCAGCACCCAGATACTGATATAGCAGGGATGTAGGTCAGCTCCCAGATACTGAGACAGCAGTGTTGTAGGTCAGCCCCCAATACTGAGAGAACAGAGATGTTGGTCAGCACCCAGATACTGAGACAGTGGGGATGTAGGTCAGCACCTATACACTGAGACAGCAGGACAGTAGGTCAGCACCCAGATACTGAGACAGCAGTGATGTTGGTCATCACCCAGATACTGAGACAGAAGGGGATGTAGGTCAGCACCTATACACTGAGACAACAGGGCAGTAGGTGAGCACCAAGATACTGAGACAGCAGGGATGTAGGTCAGCACCCAGATACTGAGACAGCAGTAATGTAGGTCAGCATCCAGATACTGAGACTGCAGTGATGTAGGTCAGCACCCAGATACTGTGACAGCAGTGATGTAGGTCAGTATCCAGATACTGAGTCACCGGGTATGTAGTTCAGTACCCAGATACTGTGACAGCAGAAATGTAGGTCAGCACCCAGATAATGAGACAGCAGAGATGTAGGTCAGCACCTAGATACTGAGAAAGAAGTGATGTAAGTCAGCACCCAGATACTGAGACAGCAGGGATTGAGGTCAGCACCCAAATACTGAAACAGCATTGATGTAGGTAAGCACCCAGATTCTGTGACAGCAGTGATGTAGGACGCCACCCAGATACTGAGACAGCAGTGATGTAGGTTAGCACCCAGATTCTGAGAAAGCAGAGATGTAGGTCAGCACCCAGATATTAAGTCAGCAGGGACATAGGTTGTCACATAGATACTGAGACAGCAGGTATGTAGGTGAGTACCCAGATACAGAGACAGCTGAGATGTAAGTCAGCTCAAAAATAATCAGACAGCAGTGATGTAGGTCGAAACCCAGATACTGAGACAGCTGTGATGTGGGTCATCACCCAGATACTGAGACAGCAGGGATGTAGGTCAGTTCCCAGATACTGAGACAGGAGGGATGTAAGTAAGCAAACAGGTACTGAGACAGCAGTGATGTATGTCAGTTCCCAGATACTGAGACAGCAGTGATGATGGTCAGTACCCAGATATTGAGACTGCAGTGATGTAGGCCACCACCCAGATACTGAGACAGAGGGATGTAGGTAAACACCCAGATACAGAGAAAGCAGGGAAGTAGGTTAGTACCCAGTTATTGTGACTGCAGGAATGTAGGTCAGCACCCATGAATTGAGACAGCAGAGATGTAGGTCAGCTCCCAGATACTGAGACAGCAGGGATGTACGTCAGCACCCAGATACTGAGACAGCAGGGATGTAGGCCAACCCTCCGATACTGAGACTGCAGGTATGTAGGTCAGCACCCAGATACTGAGACAGCTGTGATGTTTGTCAGCACCCAGATACCGAGACAGCAGGGACGTAGTTCTGCACCCATATACTGAGACAGCAGGGATCAGGGTCACCCTCCGTTACTGGACTACGGGCATGTAGGTCAGCACCCAGATACTACTGAGACCCAGCTGCAGTGTTTGTCAGAACCCAGATCCCGAGACAGCAGGGACATTGTTCTGTACCCAGATACTGAGACAGCAATGATGTTGGTCAGCACCCAATTACTGAGACAGCAGGGATGTTGGTCAGCACCCAGATACTGATAAAACAGGTATGTAGGTCAGCACCCAGATACTGAGACAGCAGGGATGTTGTTCAGCAACCAGACACTGAGACAGAAGGGCAGTAGGTGAGCACCCATATACTGAGATAGCAGTAATGTAGGTCAGGACCCAGATACTGAGACAGCAGTAATGTAGGTCAGCACCCAGATACTGAGACTGCAGGGATGTTTTTCTGCACCCAGATACTGAGACAGCAGTGATGTTGGTCAGCTCCCAGTTACTGAGACAGCAGGGATGTTGGTCATCACCCAGTTTCTGAGACTGCAGTGATGTAGGACAGCACCCAAGTACTGAGACAGCAGTGATGTAGGTCTGCACCCAAATACTGAGACAGTACTGATGAAGGTTAGCAGTAAGATACTGAGACAGCACAGATGTAGGTCAGCACCCAGTGACTGAGACAGCAGGGATGTGGGTCAGCACCCAGATACTGAGACAGCAGTGATGTTGGTCAGCACCCAGTTACTGAGACAGCAGGGAGGTTGGACAGCACCCAGATACTGAAAAAGCAGGTATGTAGATGAGCACCCAGATACTGAGACAGCAGGGATGTTGTTCAGCACCCAGATACAGAGACAGCTGGGCAGTAGGTAAGCACCCAGATACTTAGACAGCAGTGATGTAGGTCAGCAACCAGATAGTGAGACTGCAGTGAGGTAGTCATTACCCAGATACTGAGTCCGCAGTGATGTAGGTCAGTACCCAGATTCTGAATCATCAATGATGCAGGTCAGTACCCAGATAATCAGTCAGCAGTGATGTTGGTCAGTGCCCAGAACTGAGTCAGCAGAGATGTAGGTCCATACCCAAATACTGTGACAGCAGGAATGTAGGTCAGCACCCAGAAACTGAGACAGCAGGGACGTAGGTCAGCACCCATATACTGAGAAACTATTGATGTAAGTCAGCAGCCAGATACTGAGACAGCAGGGATGGAGGTCAGCACCCAGATACTGAGACAGCAGGGATGTAGGTCAGCACCCAGATACTGAGACAGCAGGAATGCAGGTCAGCACCCAGATACTGAGAAAGTAGTGATGTAAGTCAGCACCCAGATACTGAGACATATGGGATGGAGGTCAGCACCGGATACTGAGACTGCATTGGTGTAGAAAAGCACCCAGATTCTGCAACAGCAGTGATGTAGATCAGTACCCAGATACTGAGAAGCAGGAATGTAGGTCAGCACCAAGATACTGAGACAGCAGAGATATAGGTCAGCACCCAGATACTGAGGCAACAGTGATGTAGGACTGCACCCAGATACTGCGACAGCAGGGATATAGGTAAGCACCCAGATACTGAGGCAACAGTGATGTAGGACTGCAGCCAGATACTGAGACAGCATTGATATAGGTCAGCTCCGAGATACTGAGGCAACAGTGATGTAGGACTGCACCCAGATACTGAGACTGCAGCGATGTAGGTCAGCACCCAGATACTGAGACAGCAGTGATGTAGGTCTGCACCCACATACTGAGACAGCTGGTATGTAGGTCAGCACCCAGATACTGAAACAGCAGTGATGTAGGTCAGCACCCTGATTCTGACGCAGCAAGGATGTTGGTCATCACCCAGATACTGAGACAGCAGTGATGTAGGTCAGCACAAAGATACTGAGACAGCAGGGATGTAGGTCAGCACCCAGATACTGAGACAGCAGGAATATAGGTCAGCACCCAGATACTGAGAAAGTAGTGATGTAAGTCAGCACACAGATACTGAGATATATGGGATGGCGGTCAGCACCCAGATACTGAGACAGCATTGATGTAGGTAAGCACCCAGATTCTGCAACAGCAGGGATGTAGATCAGTACCCAGATACAGAGAAGCAGAGATGTAGGTCAGCAGCAAGATACTGAGACAGCAGGGATATAAGTCAGCACCCAGATACTGAGGCAACAGTGACGTAGGACTGCACCCAGATACTGAGACAGCAGGGATGTAGGTCAGCACCCAGATACTGAGACAGCAGTGATGTAGGACTACACCTATATACTGAGGTGACAGTGATGTAGGACTGCACCCAGATACGGAGACAGCAGGGATATAGGTCGGCACCCAGATACTGAGGCAACAGTAATGTAGGACTGCACCCAGATACTGAGAGAGCAGGGATGTATGTCAGCTCCCAGATACTGAGACAGCAGTGATGTAGGACTGCACCAAGATACTGAGACAGCAGCTATGTAGGTCATCACCCAGATACTAAGAAAGCAGTGATGTAGGACAGCACCCAGATACTGAGCCAGCAGTGATGTTTGTCAGCACCCAGATACTGAGACAGCAGGGATGTTGTTCTGCAGCCAGATACTGAGACAGCAATTATGTTGGTCAGCTCCCAGTTACTGAGACAGCAGGGATGTTGGTCAGCACCCAGATACTTAGAAAGCAGGTATGTAGGTCAGCACCCAGATACTGAGAGAGCAGGGATGTTGTTCTGCACCCATGCACTGAGACAGCAGGGCAGTAGGTGAGCACCCAGATACTGAGACAGCAGTAATGTAGGTCAGCACCCAGATACTGAGACAGCAGTGATGTAGGTCAGCATCTAGATACTGAGACTGCAGTGATGTAGGCCAGCTCACAGATACTAAGACTGCAGGGATGTTGTTCTGCCCCCAGATACTGAGACAGCAGTGATGTTGGTCAGCACCCAGTTACTGAGACAGCAGGGATGTTGTTCAGCACCCAGACTCTGAGACAGCAGGGCAGTAGGTGAGCACCCAGATACTGAGACAGCAGTGATGTTGGTCAGTACCAAGATACTGAGTCAGCAGTGATGTTGGTCAGTACCCAGATACTGAGTTAGCAGAGATGTAGTTCCGTACCGAAATCCAGTGACTGCAGGAATGCTGGTCAGCACCCAGATACTGAGACAACAGGGATGGAAGTCAGCACCCTGAAGCTGAGACAGCAGGGATGTAGGTTAGCTCTCAGATGCTGAGACAGCAGGGATGTAGGTTAGCACCCAGATACTGAGACAGCAGGGATGGAGGTCAGCACCCAGATACTGAGACAGCATTGATGTAGGTCAGCACCCAGATACTGAGAAAGTAGTGATGTAAGTCAGCACCCAGATACTGAGACAGCAGTGACGTAGGTATGCACCCAGATACTGAGACAGCATTGATGTAGGTCAGCACCCAGATACTAAAAAAGTAGTGATGTAAGTCAGCATCCAGATACTGAGACAGCAGTGACATAAGTCAGCACCCAGACACTGAGACAGCAGGGATGGAGGTCAGCACCCAGATACTGAGACAGCATTGATGTAATTCAGCACCCAGATACTGAGACAACAGGGATGTAGGTCAGCACCAAGATACTGAGACAGCAGGGATATAGGTCAGTTCCCAGATACTGAGACAGCATGGATTTAGGACAGCACAGAGATTCTGAGACAGCAGGCATGTAGGTCTGCACCCACATACTGAAACAGCAGTGATGTTGGTCAGCACCCCGATATTGACACCTCAGGGATGTTGGTCAGCACCCAAGGACTGAGACAGCAGTGATGTGGGTCAGCCCCCAGATACTGAGACAGCAGTGATGAAGGTCAGCACCCAAGTACTGAGGCAGTAGTGATGTTGGTCTGCACAGAAATTCTGAGACAGTACTGAGGAAGGTCAGCACCCAGATACTGAGAAAGCATGTATGTAGGTCAGAACCCAGATACTGAGACAGCAGGGATGTTGTTCAGCACCCAGACACTGAGCCAGCAGGGCAGTTGGTGAGCAGCCAGATACTGAGACAGCAGTAATGCAGGTCAGCACCCAGATACTGAGATAGCAGTAATGTAGGTCAGCATCTAGATACTGAGACTGCAGTGATGTAGGTCAGCTCCCATATACTAAGACTGCAGGGACGTTGTTCTGCACCCAGATAATGAGACCGCAGTGAAGTTGGTCAGCACCCAGTTACTGAGACAGCAGGAATGTTGTTCAGCACCCAGACGCTGAGACAGAAGGACAGTAGGTGTGCACCCAGATACTGAGACAGTAGTGATGTAGATCAGTACCAAGATACTGAGTTAACAATGAAGTAGGTCAGTACCCAGATACTGAGTCAGCAGTGATGTTGGTCAGTACCCAGATACTGAGTCAGCAGAGATGAAGGTCTGTACCCAAATACTGTGACTGCAGGAATGTAGGTCAGCACCCAGATCCTGAGACAACAGGGATGGAAGTCAACACCCAGATGTTGAGATAGCAGGGATGTAGGTTAGCTCTCAGATGCTGAGACAACAGTGATGTAGGTTAGCACCCAGATACTGAGACAGCAGGGATGTAAGTCATCACCCAGATACTGAGACAGCAGGAATGTAAGTCAGCACCCAGATACTGAGAAAGTAGTGATGTAAGTCAACACCCAGATACTGAGACAGCAAGGATGGAGGTCAGCACACAGATACTGAGACAGCATTGATGTAGGTCAGCACCCACATACTGAGAAAGTAGTGATGTAAGTCAGCACCCAGATACTGAGACAGCAGTGACGTAGGTCAGCGTCCAGATACTGAGACAGCAGGGATGGCGATCAGCACCCAGATACTGAGACAGCATTGATGTAGGTCAGCACCCAGATACTGAAAAAGTAGTGATGTAAGTCAGCACCCAGATACTGAGACAGCAGTGACATAGATCAGCACCGAGATACTGAGACAGCAGGGATGGAGGTCAGCACCCAGATACTGAGACAGCATTGATGTAAGTCAGCACCCAGATACTGAGACAGCACGGATGTAGGTCTGCACCAAGATACTGAGACAGCAGGGATATAGGTCAGCTACCAGATACAGAGAAAGTAGTGATGTAAGTCAGCACCCAGATACTGAAACAGCAGTGACGTAGGTCAGCACCTAGATACTGAGACAGCAGGGTTGGCAGTCAGAACTCAGATACTGAGACAGCATTGACGTAGGTCAGCACCCAGATACTGAAAAAGTAGTGATGTAAGTCAGCACCCAGATACTGAGACAGCAGTGACATAGATCAGCACCCAGATACTTAGACAGCAGGGATGGAGGTCAGCACCCAGATACCGAGACAGCATTGATGTAAGTCAGCACCCAGATACTGAGACAGCAGGGAAGCAGGTCAGCACCAAGATACTGAGACAGCAGGGATATAGGTCAGCTACCAGTTTCTGAGACAGCAGGGATGTAGGACTGCACTCACATACAGAAACAGCAGTGATGTTGGTCAGCACCCCGATATTTATACATCAGGGATGTTGGTCAGCACCCAGGGACTTAGACAGCAGTGATGTGGGCCAGCCCCCAGATACTGAGACAGCAGTGATGTATGTCAGCACCCAAGTACTGAGGCAGTAGTGATGTAGGTCTGCACGGAAATACTGAGACAGTACTGAGGAAGGTCAGCACCCAGATACTTAGAAAGCAGGTATGTAGGTCAGCACCCCGATACTGAGACAGCAGGGATGTTGTTCAGCACCCAGACACTGAGACAGCAGGGCAGTAGGTGAGCACCCAGATACTGAGACAGCAGTAATGTAGGTCAGCACCCAGATACTGAGACAGCAGTAATGTAGGTCAGCATCTAGATACTGAGACTACAGTGATGTAGGTCAGCTCCCAGATACTAAGACTGCAGGGACGTTGTTCTGCACCCAGATACTGAAACAGCAGTGATGTTGGTCAGCACCCAGTTACTGAGACAGCAGGAATGTTGTTCAGCACCCAGACACTGAGACAGAAGGGCAGTAGGTGAGCACCCAGATACTGAGACAGTAGTGATGTAGGTCAGTACCAAGATACTGAGTCAACAATGATGTAGATCAGTACCCAGTTACTGAGTCAGCAGTGATGTTGGTCAGTACCCAGATACTGAGTCAGCAGAGATGAAGGTCCGTACCCAAATACTGTGACTGAAGGAATGTAGGTCAGCACCCAGATACTGAGACAACAGGGATGGAAGTCAGCACCCAGATGCTGAGACAGCAGGCACGTAGGTTAGCTCCCAGATGCTGAGACAGCAGGGATGTAGCTTAGCACCCAGATACTGAGACAGCAGGGATGTATGTCATCACCCAGATACTGAGACAGCAGGAATGTAGGTCAGCACCCAGATACTGAAAAAGTAGTGATGTAAGTCAGCACCCAGATACTCAGACAGCAGTGACGTAGGTCAGCACCCAGATACTGAGACTGCATTGATGTAGGTCAGCACCCAGACACTGAGAAAGTAGTGATGTAAGTGAGCACCCAGATACTGAGACAGCAGTGACATAGGTCAGCACCCAGATACTGAGACAGCAGGGATGTAGGTCAGCACCAAGATACTGAGACAGCAGGTATATAGGTCAGCTCCCATATACTTTGACAGCAGGGATGTAGGACTGCACCCATATACTGAGACAGCAGGGATGTAGGTCAGCACAGAGATACTGAGACAGCAGGCATGTAGGTCTGCACCCACATACTGAAACAACAGTGATGTTGGTCAGCAGCCTGATATTGACACGTCACGGATGTTGGTCAGCACCCAGGGACTGAGACAGCAGTGATGTGGGTCAGCCCCCAGATACTGAGACAGCAGTGATGTAGATCAGCACCCAAGTACTGAGGCAGTAGTGTTGTAGGTCTGCACAGAAATACTGAGACAGAAATGAGGAAGGTCAGCACCCAACTACTGATACAGCAGGGATGTATGTCAGCACACAGATACTGAGAGAACAGGCAGGGAGGTCAGCACCCCAATACTGAGAAAATAGCGATGTAGATTAGCACCCTGATACTAAGACACCAGGGATATTGGTGATTATCCAGATACGGAGAACGCTATGATGTAGTTCAACACCCAGAAACCGAGACAGCAGTGATGAAGGTTGGAACTCAGATACTGAGATAGCAATGATGTAGGTCAGCACTCCGATACTGAGACATCAGGGATGTTGGTTAGTACCCAGATACTGAGAAAGCAGGGATGTAGGTCAGCACTCAGATACTGAGACAGCAGTGATGTGGGGTGCTTAGAGCCAGATCACTGCACACAACAGAGGATTAGATGGGCACCTAGATACTGAGACAGCTGTGATGTGTTCAGCACCTGATACTGGAGCATTGTTGTTGGTCAGCACCCATATACTGAGACAGTACTAATGAAGGTTAGCACCAAGATAATGAGACAGCAGGCATGTAGGTCAGCACCCAGAATTACTGATATAGCAGGGATGGGAGGTCCAGCCCCAGATACTGAGACAGCAGTGTTGTAGGTCTGCCCCGATACTGAGAGAGAGAACAGAGATGTTGGTCAGCACCCAGATACTGAGACAGTGGGGATGTAGGTCAGCACCTATACACTGAGACAGCAGGGCAGTAGATCAGCACCCAGATACTGAGACAGTAGTGATGTTGATCAGCACCCAGATACTGAGACAGCGGGGATGTAGGTCAGCACCTAAACAATGAGACAACAGGGAAGTAGGTGAGCACCAAGATACTGAGACAGCAGGGATGTAGGTCAGCATCCAGATACTGAGTCTGCAGTGATGTAGGTCAGCACCCAGATACTGAGACAGCAGTGATATAGGTCAGTACCCAGATACTGAGTCAGCAGAGATGTAGGTCCATACTCAGATACTGTGACTGCAGAAATGTAGGTCAGCACCCAGATAATGAGACAGCAGAGATGTAGATCAGCACCTAGATACTGAGAAAGAAGATATGTAAGTCAGCACCCATATACTGAGACAGCAGGGTTGGAGGTCAGCACCCAAATACTGAAACAGCATTGATGTAGGTAAGCACCCAGATTCTGTGACAGCAGTGATGTAGGTCGCCGCCCAGATACTGAGACTGCAGTGATGTAGGTTAGCACCCAGATACTGAGACAGAAGGAATGTAGGTCAGCACCCATATACTGAGACAGCAGTGATGTTGCTAAGCACCCAGATTCTAGAAAGCAGAGATGTACGTCAGCACCAGATACTGAGACAACGAGGACGTAGGTTGTCACATAGATGCGAGACAGGGTATGGAAGTTGAGTACCCAGGTACAAGAGACAGCAGAGATGTAAGTCAGCTCAAAAATAATCAGACAGCAGTGATGTAGGTCATAACCCAGATACTGAGACAGCTGTGATGTGGGTCATCACCCAGATACTGAGACAGCAGGGATGTAGGTCAGTTCCCAGATACTGAGACAGGAGGGATGTAGGTAAGCAAACAGGTACTGAGACAGCAGGGATGAAGGTCAGCACCCAGATACTGAGACAGCAGTGATGTATGTCAGTTCCCAGATACTGAGACAGCAGTGATGACGGTCAGTATCCAGATATTGAGACTGCAGAGATGTAGGCAACCACCCAGATACTGAGACAGCAGGGATGTAGGTAAACACCCAGATACAGAGAAAGCAGGGATGTGGGTTAGTACCCAGTTATTGTGACTGCAGGAATGTAGGTCAGCACCCATATATTGAGACAGCAGAGATGTAGGTCAGCACCCAGATACTGAGACAGCAGGGATGTACGTCAGCACCCAGATACTGAGACAGCAGGGATGTAGGCCAACCATCTGATACTGAGACTGCAGGTATGTAGGTCAGCACCCAGATACTGAGACAGCTGTGATGTTTGTCAGCACCCAGATACCGAGACAGCAGGGACGTAGTTCTGCACCCAGATACTGAGACAGCAGGGATGTAGGTCAGCCCTCCGATACTGAGACTGCAGGTATGTAGGTCAGCACCCAGATACTGAGACAGCTGTGATGTTTGTCAGCACCCAGATACCGAGACAGCAGGGATGTTGTTCTGTACCCAGATACTGAGACAGCAATGATGTTGGTCAGCACCCAGTTACTGAGACAGCAGGGATGTTGGTCAGCACCCAGATACTGATAAAGCAGGTATGTAGGTCAGCACCCAGATACTGAGACAGCAGGGATGTTGTTCAGCACCCAGACACTGAGACAGCAGGGCAGTAGGTGAGCACCCATATACTGAGATAGCAGTAATGTAGGTCAGGACCCAGATACTGAGACAGCAGTAATGTAGGTCAGCACCCAGATACTGAGACTGCAGGGATGTTTTTCTGCACCCAGATACTGAGACAGCAGTGATGTTGGTCAGCACCCAGTTACTGAGACAGCAGGGATGTTGGTCATCACCCAGATACTGAGACTGCAGTGATGTGGGACAGCACCCAAGTACTGAGACAGCAGTGATGTAGGTCTGCACCCAAATACTGAGACAGTACTGATGAAGGTCAGCAGTCAGATACTGAGACAGCACAGATGTAGGTCAGCACCCAGAGACTGAGACAGCAGGGATGTGGGTCAGCACCCAGATACTGAGACAGCAGTGATGTTGGTCAGCACCCTGTTACTGAGACAGCAGGGATGTTGGTCAGCACCCAGATGCTGAGAAAGCAGGTATGTAGGTGAGCACCCAGATACTGAGACAGCAGGGATGTTGTTCAGCACCCAGATACTGAGACAGCAGGGCAGTAGGTGAGCACCCAGATACTGAGACAGCAGTGATGTAGGTCAGCAACCAGATACTGAGACAGCAGTGATGTAGTCAGTACCCAGATACTGAGTCCGCAGTGATGTAGGTCAGTACCCAGATACTGAATCATCAATGATGTAGGTCAGTTCCCAGATACTCAGTCAGCAGTGATGTTGGTCAGTACCCAGAACTGAGTTAGCAGAGATGTAGGTCCGTACCCAAATACTGTGACAGCAGGAATGTAGGTCAGCTCCCAGAAACTGAGACAGCAGGGATGTAGGTCAGCACCCATATACTGAGAAACTATTGATGTAAGTCAGCACCCAGATTCTGCAACAGCAGGGATGTAGATCAGTACCCAGATACTGAGACAGCAGAAATATAGGTCAGCACCCAGATACTGAGGCAACAGTGATGTAGGACTGCACCCAGATACTGAGACAGCAGGGATATAGGTAAGCACCCAGATACTGAGGCAACAGTGATGTAGGACTGCAGCCAGATACTGAGACAGCATGGATATAGGTCAGCTCCGAGATACTGAGGCAACAGTGATGTAGAACTGCACCCAGATACTGAGACAGCAGGGATGTAGGTCAGCACCCAGATACTGAGAGAGCAGTGATGTAGGACTACACCCTGATACTGAGACAGCTGGGAAGTAGGTCAGCACCCAGATACTGAAACAGCAATGATGTAGATCAGCACCCCGATACTGACTCAGCAAGGATGTTGGTCATCACCCAGATACTGAGACAGCAGTGATGTAGGTCAGCACCCAGATACTGAGACATCAGGGATGTTGGTTAGTACCCAGATACTGAGAAAGCAGGAATGTAGGTCAGCACTCAGATACTGAGACAGCAGTGATGTAGGTCAGCAGAGAGATACTGACACAACAGGGATTAAGGTCGGCACCCAGATACTGAGACAGCTGTGATGTAGTTCAGCACCCTGATACTGAGAGCATTGTTGTTGGTCAGCACCCAGATACTGAGACAGTACTAATGAAGGTCAGCACCAAGATAATGAGACAACAGGCATGTAGGTCAGCACCCAGATACTGATATAGCAGGGATGTAGGTCAGCTCCCAGATACTGAGACAGCAGTGTTGTAGGTCAGCCCCCGATACTGAGAGTACAGAGATGTTGGTCAGCACCCAGATACTGAGACAGTGGGGATGTAGGTCAGCACCTATACACTGAGACTGCAGGGCAGTAAGTCAGCACCCAGATACTGAGACAGTAGTGATGTTGGTCAGCACCCAGATACTGAGACAGCGGGGATGTAGGTCAGCACCTAAACACTGAGACAACAGGGAAGTAGGTGAGCACCAAGATACTGAGACAGCAGGGATGTAGGTCAGCATCCAGATACTGAGACTGCAATGATGTAGGTCAGCACCCAGATACTGAGACAGCAGTGATGTAGGTCAGTACCCAGATACTGAGTCACCAGGGATGTAGGTCAGTACCCAGATACTGAGTCAGCAGAGATGTAGGTCCATACCCAGATACTGTGACTGCAGAAATGTAGGTCAGCACCCAGATAATGAGACAGCAGAGATGTAGGTCAGCACCTAGATACTGAGAAAGAAGATATGTAAGTCAGCACCCATATACTGAGACAGCAGGGTTGGAGGACAGCACCCAAATACTGAAACAGCATTGATGTAGGTAAGCACCCAGATTCTGTGACAGCAGTGATGTAGGTCGCCGCCCAGATACTGAGACTGCAGTGATGTAGGTTAGCACCCAGATACTGAGACAGAAGGAATGTAGGTCAGCACCCATATACTGAGACAGCAGTGATGTTGCTAAGCACCCAGATTCTGAGAAAGCAGAGATGTACGTCAGCACCCAGATACTGAGACAGCAGGGACGTAGGTTGTCACATAGATACTGAGACAGCAGGTATGTAGGTGAGTACCCGGTTACAGAGACAGCAGAGATGTAAGTCAGCTCAAAAATAATCAGACAGCAGTGATGTAGGTCATAACCCAGATACTGTGACAGCTGTGATGTGGGTCATCACCCAGATACTGAGACAGCAGGGATGTAGGTCAGTTCCCAGATACTGAGACAGGAGGGATAGGGTAAGCAAACAGGTACTGAGACAGCAGGGATGAAGGTCAGCACCCAGATACTGAGACAGCAGTGATGCTATGTCGTTCCATATACTGAGACAGCAGTGATGACGGTCCAGTATCAGATATTGAGACTGCAGTGATGTAGGCCACCACCCAGATACTGAGACAGCAGGGATGTAGGTAAACGCCAGATACAGAAAGCAGGATGTGGGTTAGTACCCAGTTATTGTGACTGCAGGAATGTAGGTCAGCACCTATATATTGAGACAGCAGAGATGTAGGTCAGCACCCAGATACTGAGACAGCAGGGATGTACGTCAGCACCCAGATACTGAGACAGCAGGGATGTAGGCCAACCATCCGATACTGAGACTGCAGGTATGTAGGTCAGCACCCAGATACTGAGACAGCTGTGATGTTTGTCAGCACCCAGATACCGAGACAGCAGGGATGTTGTTCTGTACCCAGATACTGAGACAGCAATGATGTTCGTCAGCACCCAGTTACTGCGACAGCAGGGATGTTGGTCAGCACCCAGATACTGATAAAGCAGGTATGTAGGTCAGCACCCAGATACTGAGACAGCAGGGATGTTGTTCAGCACCCAGACACTGAGACAGCAGGGCAGTAGGTGAGCACCCATATACTGAGATAGCAGTAATGTAGGTCAGGACCCAGATACTGAGACAGCAGTAATGTAGGTCAGCACCCAGATACTGAGACTGCAGGGATGTTTTTCTGCACCCAAATACTGAGACAGCAGTGATGTTGGTCATCACCAAGTTACTGAGACAGCAGGGATGTTGGTCATCACCCAGATACTGAGACTGCAGTGATGTAGGACAGCACCCAAGTACTGAGACAGCAGTGATGTAGGTCTGCACCCAAATACTGAGACAGTACTGATGAAGGTCAGCAGTAAGATACTAAGACAGCATCAGATGTTGGTCAGCACCCAGTGACTGAGACAGCAGGGATGTGGGTCAGCACCCAGATACTGAGACAGCAGTGATGTTGGTCAGCACCCTGTTACTGAGACAGCAGGGATGTTGGTCAGCACCCAGATGCTGAGAGAGCAGGTATGTAGGTGAGCACCCAGATACTGAGACAGCAGGGATGTTGTTCAGCACCCAGATACTGAGACAGCAGGGCAGTAGGTGAGCACCCAGATACTGAGACAGCAGTGATGTAGGTCAGTAACCAGATACTGAGACAGCAGTGATGTAGTCAGTACCCAGATACTGAGTCCGCAGTGATGTAGGTCAGTACCCAGATACTGAATCATCAATGATGTAGGTCAGTTCCCAGATACCGAGTCAGCAGTGATGTTGGTCAGTACCCAGAACTGAGTTAGCAGAGATGTAGGTCCATACCCAAATACTGTGACAGCAGGAATGTAGGTCAGCACCCAGAAACTGAGACAGCAGGGATGTAGGTCAGCACCCATATACTGAGAAACTATTGATGTAAGTCAGCACCCAGATTCTGCAACAGCAGGGATGTAGATCATTACCCAGATACTGAGAAGCAGGGATGTAGGTCAGCACCAAGATACTGAGACAGCAGAAATATAGGTCAGCACCCAGATACTGAGGCAACAGTGATGTAGGACTGCACCCAGATACTGAGACAGCAGGGATATAGGTAAGCACCTAGATACTGAGGCAACAGTGATGGAGGACTGCAGCCAGATACTGAGACAGCATGGATATAGGTTAGCTCTGAGATACTGAGGTAACAGTGATGTAGAACTGCACCCAGATACTGAGACAGCAGGGATGTAGGTCAGCACCCAGATACTGAGACAGCCGTGATGTAGGACTGCACCCAGATACTGAGACAGCTGTGAAGTAGGTCAGCACCCAGATACTGAAACAGCAGTGATGTAGGTCAGCACCCTGATACTGACACAGCAAGGATGTTGGTCATCACCCAGATACTGAGACAGCAGTGATGTAGGTCAGCACCCAGATACTGAGACAGCAGGGATGTAGGTCAGCACCCAGATACTGAGACAGCAGGAATGT
Source organism: Neoceratodus forsteri (assembly GCA_016271365.2). Taxonomy (NCBI): domain Eukaryota; kingdom Metazoa; phylum Chordata; order Ceratodontiformes; family Ceratodontidae; genus Neoceratodus; species Neoceratodus forsteri. Next base: position 10,578,085 of record CM028129.1, read on the forward strand.
AGGTCAGCACCCAGATACTGAGAAAGTAGTGATGTAAGTCAGCACCCAGATACTGAGACAGCATTGATGTAGGTAAGCACCCAGATTCTGCAACTGCAGGGATGTAGATCAGTACCCAGATACTGAGAAGCAGGGATGTAGGTCATCAGCAAGATACTGAGACAGCAGGGATATAGGTCAGCACCCAGATACTGAGGCAACAGTGATGAAGGACTGCACCCAGATACTGAGACAGCAGGGATATAGGTCAGCACCCAGATACTGAGGCAACAGTGATGTAGGACTGCACCCAGATACTGAGACAGCAGGGATAGAGGTCAGCACCCAGATACTGAGGCAACAGTGATGTAGGACTGCACCCAGATACTGAGACAGCAGGGATGTAGGTCAGCAACCAGATACTGAGACAGCAGTGATGTAGGACTACACCTAGATACTGAGGCGACAGTGATGTAGGACTGCACCCAGATACTGAGACAGCAGGGATATAGGTCGGCACCCAGATACTGAGACAGCAGTGATGTATGTTAACTCTGAGATACTGAGACAGTAGTGATGTAGGTCTGCATCTAAATACTGAGACAGTACTGAGGAAGGTCAGCACCCAGATACTGAGACAGCAGTGATGTAGGTCAGCTCCCAGATACTGAGACGGCAGTGATGTATGTCAGCACACAGATGCTGAGAGAGCAGGGAGGGAGGTCAGCACCCCAGTACTGAGAAAACAGGGATGTAGGTTAGCACCCTGATACTGAGACACCAGGGATATTGGTGATTATCCAGATGCAGAGAAAGCTATGATGTAGTTCAGCACCCAGATACTGAGACAGCAGTGATGTAGGTCGGAACTCAGATACTGAGAAAGCATTGTTGTCGGCCAGCACTCTGATACTGAGACATCAGGGATGTAGATTAGTACCCAGATACTGAGACAGCAGTGATGTTGGTCAACACACAGATACTGAGACAGCAGGGATGTAGGTCAGCACTCAATACTGAGATAGCAGTGATGGAGGTCAGCAGCCAGATACTGACACAGCAGGGATTAAAGTCGGCACCCAGGTACTGAGACAGCAGGTATGTAGGTCAGCACCCAGATACTGAGAGCATTGTTGTCAGTCAAAGCAAGTACTGAGACAGCAGGCATGTGGGTCAGCACCCGGACAGTGATATAGCAGGGATGCAGGTCAGCCCAAGATACTGAGACAGCAGTGACATATGGTCAGCACCCAGATACTGAGACAGCAGGATTTAGTCAGCACCCCTGATACTGAGACAGCAGTGATTTATGTCAGTACCCAGATACTGAGACAGCAGTGATATCGGTCAGTACCCAGATATTGAGACTGAAGTGATGTAGGTCAGCACCCAGATATTGAGACAGCAGTGATGTAGGTCAGTACCCAGATATTGAGACAGCAGGGGTGTAGGTCAGCACCAAGATTCTGAGACCGCAGGAATGTAGGTAATCACCCAGATACTGAGACAGCAGGGATGTAGGTTAGCACCCAGTTATTATGACTGCAGGTATGTAGGTCAGCACCCAGATACTGAGACAGTAGGGATGCAGGTCAGTACCCAGATACTGAGACAGCAGGGATGTAGGTCAGTACCCCGATACTGAGACTGCAGTGATGTACGTCAGTACCCTGATATTGAGACAGCATTGATGTTGGTCAGCACCCAGATACTGAGACTGCAGGTATGGAGGTCAGCACCCAGATAATGAGACAGCAGTGAAGTAGGTCAGCACCCAGTTACTGAGACAGCAGGGATGTAGGTCAGTACCCAGATACTGAGTCAGCAGGGATGTAGGTCAGTACCCAGATACTGAGTCAGCAGAAATGTAGGTCCGTACCCAGATACTGTGACAGCAGAAATGTAGGTCAGCACCCAGATACTGTGACAGCAGGGATGTAGGTCTGCACCCAGATACTGAGAAAGTAGTGATGTAAGTCAGCACCCAGATACTGAGACAGCAGGGATGGAGGTCAGCACCCAAATACTGTGACAGTACTGATGAAGGTCAGCAGTCAGATGCTGAGACAGCACGGATGTAGGTCAGCACCCAGGGACTGAGACAGCAGGGATGTGGGTCAGCACCCAGGTACTGAGACAGCAGTGATGTATGTCAACTCCGAGATACTGAGACAGCAGTGATGTATGTCAGCACCCCAATACTGAGACAGCAGGGATGTAGGTTAGCACCCTGATACTGAGACACCAGGGATGTAAGTCAGCATCCAGATGCTGAGATAGCAGGGTTTTTGGTCAGCACCAAGATACTGAGACAGCAGGGATATAGGTCAGCTCCCAGGTACTGATACAGCAATAATGTAGGACAGCACGCATATACTGAGACAGCAGGGATGTAGGTCAGCACAGAGATACTGAGACAGCAGGCATGTAGGTCAGCACCCACATACTGAAACAGCAGTTATGTTGGTTAGCACTCAGAGACTGAGACAACAGTGATGTGGGTCAGCTCCCAGATACTGAGACAGCAGTGATATAGGTCAGCACCCAAGTACTGATACAGCAGTGATGTAGGTCTGTACCCAAATACTGTGACAGTACTGATGAAGGTCAGCAGTCAGATACTGAGACAGCATGGATGTAGGTCAGCACCCAGGGACTGAGACAGCAGGGATGTGGGTCAGCACCCAGGTACTGAGACAGCAGTGATGTATGTCAACTCCGAGATACTGAGACAGTAGTGATGTAGGTCTGCATCTAAATACTGAGACAGTACTGAGGAAGGTCAGCACCCAGATACTGAGACAGCAGTGATGTATGTCAGCACACAGATGCTGAGAGAGCAGGGAGGGAGGTCAGCACCCCAGTACTGAGAAAACAGGGATGTAGGTTAGCACCCTGATACTGAGACACCAGGGATATTGGTGATTATCCAGATGCAGAGAAAGCTATGATGTAGTTCAGCACCCAGATACCGAGACAGCAGTGATGTAGGTCAGAACTCAGATACTGAGAAAGCATTGATGTCGGCCAGCTCTCTGATACTGAGACATCAGGGATGTAGATTAGTACCCAGATACTGAGACAGCAGTGATGTTGGTCAACACACAGATACTGAGACAGCAGGGATGTAGGTCAGCACTCAATACTGAGATAGCAGTGATGTAGGTCAGCAGCCAGATACTGACAGCAGGGATTAAGGTCGGCACCCAGGTACTGAGACAGCAGGTATGTAGGTCAGCACCCAGATACTGAGAGCATTGTTGTAGGTCAGCACCCAAGTACTGAGACAGCAGGCATGTAGGTCAGCACCCAGATATTGATATAGCAGGGATGTAGGTCAGCTCCAAGATACTGAGACAGCAGTGATATAGGTCAGCACCCAGATACTGAGACAGCAGGGATGTAGGTCAGCACCCTGATACTGAGACAGCAGTGATTTATGTCAGTACCCAGATACTGAGACAGCAGTGATATCGGTCAGTACCCAGATATTGAGACTGAAGTGATGTAGGTCAGCACCCAGATATTGAGACAGCAGGGATGTAGGTCAGTACCCAGATATTGAGACAGCAGGGGTGTAGGTCAGCACCAAGATTCTGAGACCGCAGGGATGTAGGTAAACACCCAGATACTGAGACAGCAGGGATGTAGGTTAGCACCCAGTTATTATGACTGCAGGTATGTAGGTCAGCACCCAGATACTGAGACAGTAGGGATGCAGGTCAGCACCCCGATACTGAGACTGCAGTGATGTAGGTCAGTACCCTGATATTGACACAGCATTGATGTTGGTCAGCACCCAGATACTGAGACTGCAGGTTTGGAGGTCAGCACCCAGATAATGAGACAGCAGGGATGTAGGTCAGCACCCAGATACTGAGACAGCAGTGATGTAGGTCAGCACCCAGTTACTGAGACAGCAGGGATGTAGGTCAGCACCCAGATACTGAGTCAGCAGGGATGTAGGTCAGTACCCAGATACTGAGTCAGCAGAAATGTAGGTCCGTACCCAGATACTGTGACAGCAGAAATGTAGGTCAGCACCCAGATAATGTGACAGCAGGGATGTAGGTCTGCACCCAGATACTGAGAAAGTAGTGATGTAAGTCAGCACCCAGATACTGAGACAGCAGGGATGGAGGTCAGCACCCAAATACTGAGACCGCACTGATGTAGGTAAGCACCCAGATTCTGTGACAGCAGTGATGTCGGTCAGCACCCAGATACTGAGACAGCAGAGATGTAGGTCAGCACCCAGATTCTGAGACAGCAGTGATGTAGATCAGCACCCAGATACTGGGACAGGAGTGATGTAGGTCAGCACCCAGATACTGAGACAGCAGAGATTTATGTCAGTATCCTTATACTGAGACACAGTGATGTAGGTCAGCATCTAGATACTGGGACAGCAGAGAGTTAGTTCAGTACAATTATACTGGGACAGCAGTGATGTAGGTCAGCACTCAGATACTGAGACAGCAGGGATGTAGTTCAGCACTCAGGTACTGAGACAGCAGTGATGTAGGTCAGCACCCAGATAGTGAGACAGCAGGGATGTGGGTCAGCACCCAAATACTGAGACAGCAGTGATGTATGTCAGCACCCAGATACTGAGACTGCAGTGATGTATGTCAGCACGCAGATACTGAGACAGTAGTGATTTAGGTCTGCACCCAGATATTGAGACAGCAGTGATTTAGGTCAGCACCCAGGTACTGAGACAGCACGAATGTAGGTCAGCATACAGATACTGAGACAGCAGTGATGTAGGTCAGCACCCAGATAGTGAGACAGCAGGGATATGGGTCAGCACCCAGATACTGAGACAGCAGTGATGTAGGTCAGCACCCAGATACTGAGACTGCAGGGATGTAGGTCAGCACACAGATACTGAGACAGCAGTGATGTAGGTCAGCACCCAGATACTGAGACAGCAGTAATGTAGGTCAGCACCCAGATACTAAGACAGCAATGATGTAGGTCTGCACCCAGATACTGAGTGAATAGTAAAACTCTGATTGTAACACTATACCTGTATCATTAATAATCAGAAATCTTTAATGCAAACATGGATTAATGGGTCTTTACTTGCCAGTTTGTTTTCTTCATCTGGAAGTCATACTGTTCATTCTCTTAATCTTGATTTGTCCATGAAACAGCTTTCGTATATGCTGCACTATTTAGACGTCACTTATGCACACCCCTGAATTCCCTTTGATTGTGGCAGTGCCATGTACACTGTTCACTTTCTGTAACTCTCGAGTTGTAACCCGTGACATGTCCTAGTATTTCCTGAAGTATCTGTAACATCTCTTCTGTTATTAATCTAAACGTTTGGCCCCTAACTGCCCCAATGCACCTTCTTTAGGCATTATGCCCACTGCCCAAAGTCATATCTGCCACTCATCCCTGTACTATCCCACGGGTCATCCACAGAGGGTGAAGACTTATGGCACTGACAGTCATTCAAGACAACCAGTGCACATGTTGTTTTCAGGTTTTCTTTCATCTCTCTGTCTCCTTTTCGCCTCTGTCAGGAAGTGTGTCCCCAGGTCCGTCTTCTCAGACACACATAGTTGTGTCCTACGAGGGAGACATGCCCCCTTTGAGCCACTGCAGGGTTCTCTGAGGCATCAAAACCATGATGCTTCTCTTCCCTGACTAGTAGTAGGGTTTTGCTATCACACTCCCTCAGCCTCTTTTTCGGCTCAACTCAACATCCAAAGTTCACTCCCATACCATTACCCCATGTGCACTCCTGTACCAGTCTCCCATGTTCACTGCCATAACAAGTCCCTAGTTCATTTCTGTAGCAATGTCCTGAGTACCACCATGCTGAGTTCACTTCTATACCTACAACCCAAGTTCATTTCTGTACCAGCATCCCGAGTTCCCTCCCATACCAATGTCCTGAGTTCAATCCAGTAACAAGATCCCAATACCAATCTTGTACCAGTGTCCTGTCCTGAGTTCAATCCAACAACAGGATCCCGATGCCAGTCTTGTACCAATGTCCCAAGTTCAATCCCATACCAATATCCCGAGTTCACTCCCATAACAGTGTCCCGAGTTCAATCCAGTAACAACATCCCAATACCGATGCTGTACCAATGTCCCGAGTTCACTCCCATACCAATGTCCCAAGTTCACTCTCACAGTAATGTGCCTAGTTCAATCCAATAACAACATCCAAAGTTCAGTCCTGTTCCAATGTCCCAAGTTCACTCCCATACCAATGTCCCGAGTTCACTCCCATAGCAATGTGCCGAGTTCAATCCAATAACAACATCCTGAGTTCAATCCTGTTCCAATGCCCCGAGTTCAATCCCATACAAATGTCCCAATTTCACTCCCATAACAGTGTCCCTAGTTCAATCCAGTAACAACATCCCAATACCGATGCTGTACCAATGTCCAAAGTTCAATCCCATACCAATGTCCCAAGTTCAATCCCATAATAACGTTCTAAGGTCAATCCTATACCAATGTCCCGAGTTCAATCCCATAATAATGTTCCAAGGTCAATCCTATACCAATGTCCCAAGTTCAATTCCATACTAATGTCCCGATTTCACTCCCATAACAGCATCCCAAATTCAATCCTGTACCAATGCCCCAAGATCTTACTTCGAGATACAGCTCTTGCAGCAGGTTACACCATTAGGACTGAAGCGGCAGCGCCAGGACTCCACTGAAATTTTCTAGCTAGCAGTCTTCAGCGGACTGCCTCAACGCCGGTCCCGCCTCTGAACGTCAGGCGTAGTACATAAGGAGTCAGTCCCCCATAATCCTCAGTTCTTTTCCCGCCATCAACATCGCCAGTATCGGCCTCTAGGTCCTTTTTTCTAGCATAAGACGACCTTTAGAATGCAACGATTTCGCCTTTCTCTGCTGCCACCTTTTGAACCAGCCGTGGATTGCGAGCTTCGCTTTCTCTTGGAAAACGTTATTTTTAGTTGTTGTTACTTTGGCTAGAAGGATCTCGAATTGCATGCTCTTATGTAGCAAAGTGCCTTATTTGGTTTTCCATCAGGACAGAGTATCCCTAAGGACAAACCCAAAGTTTTTGCCTAAGGTGGCTTCAGCCCTCACCCTTAACCAGGATATTGATCTACTAGTGTATTTCCCAAGGTACACTAATTGAGGATAAGCCCTTCTGCACACTCTTGACGTGCATCGGTGCCTCAGATACTATCTGACCAGAACCAAACAGCTCCAAAAGTCAGATCAACTTTTCGTCTCCTTTGCTCACAGGATGAAAGGAGCTCCTGTCTCTAAACAGTCATTCTCGAGGTGGCACATTCAGTGTATCACTTTATGTTATGACAAGCACAATAAACCCTTACCGGGCACGGTTAAGGGTCATTCCACAAGAGAGGTGGCTACTTCTTTTCTGGCATTAAAGAACATCTCCACCTCAGCTATTTGTGCTGCAGCTACTTGGAGCTCTGTGCATACCTTTATTAGGCATTACAGTCTGGACATTGCATTGAGGCGAAGAGCGGGGTTCGGTCTAGCCATCCTTCAGGGACTTCTGTCCTAGGCTCGAGCTATATCGCAGTCTCTACCTTTCCTCCTCCCAGTGGTGCATGATTGCCACTGTTACTTGGAAATCAGTCCTAATGGTGTAACCTGCTGCAAGAGCTGTATCTCGAAGTAAGATAGTACAGTTACGTAAGAACTTACCGTAACAGTAGATCTTCGAGAACAGCTCTTGCAGCAGGTACCTTCCCCCCCCACCAGCCCCCTTTTTGGAGGTAGGTCGTAGTCAAGCACCCATCTTATGGGATGGGACATTCCTATTCTATTGTCTTTGCCATCTGGTGGTGGATCCTCGGTCTCCTCTTCTGATGTCATCCTGCAGCCAGGAGTCTCCGGCGGGAGAACTGAGGATTATGGGGGGACCGCCTCCTTATGTACTACACCTGACATTGAGGGCAGGACCGACGTCGGAGGCGGTCCCCACTGAAGACTGCTAGCTAGAAAATTTCCATGGGGTCCTGGCGCCTGCCAGCTTCAGTCCTAATGGTGTTACCTGCTGCAAGAGCTGTTCTTGAAGATCTACTGTTACGGTAAGTTCTTACGTAACTGTACTTTCACTCCCATAGCAGTGTCCTGAGTTCACTCCCATAACAATGTCCCAAGTTCCGTCCTGTACTAATGTACCGAGATCACTCCTGTACCAATGTTCTGAGTTCACTCCCATAGCAACATAGCGAGGTCACTACTGTACCAACGTCCCAAGTTCACAAGTTCACTCCTGCACAAATGTCCCGAGTTCACTCCTGAGCCCAGGCAGCCAGCACAGAATAACATATACTGTATGAGCAGCTCTATCTGCAATATCTCTAGAGAAATCTTCTGCCCATCTGAAATAGCCACAGTACAGGTGTACGGCCACCAGAGAGATTTTCAGAGGATGTTTTTGGTAATATCATGAAATACCTGGAAGTTTCCAGAGAGCTCAATAGCTATATCTGTATCTCCTGTTTTAGCAATGCTTTGCGTAAGCACAAATGGAAGAAAACAATGACTTTCTCAATGGTCAGTCCTCTTCGTGTAGTAGGAAGTGCACTGATGAGACCAGGCATACACTATGTATACTTGTATAAAGATGCTGATAAGAGACGAAATGTCATGGTTTAATTTCTGATGTGATTATTTGTTTTCCTCCATAGTTATTCCATTACTTGCGCAATGTTCACTTTACAACACCTGCGAATGAAGAGATATTTTTTGATGGGGGAGGATATACACCAACAGCATATTATATTGTCAACTGGCAAGTGAGGACAGATGGATACATTATATTGACAATTGTTGGCATATATGACCCCAGAAAACCTTCTAACATGAGTTTATTCATCACAGACAAGACTATCATGTGGAATGGAGGCCATAAACAGGTTAGAGAATAATCGCTGTCTAATTATTTGACTTTTTATAATCCTTTGGCTGGTTGTATACCATCTATTCTGATCAAACAATATTACAAATGTGCAACACCTAGTACTCCTCTTTCCATCTTCAATCCTTCCAGCACTGTTGTCTATCCACCCTATTTTTTCTCTCAGCAGCATTTAAGCTGGTGCCCTGTCACTAAGTCACCACCCTTGACCAGCATAATGTGTCTGACAGTCACATTTGCTATACTAAGTGTGTGGCTGGTTATAAGCCCCAGCTCTCACTATGACCACCCCTCCTCACAGAATAGCCACTACATATACACTAACACAACTACAGTAGCTGTGTATCGCTACTCTCTCAGCATGGCCACAAAACCACATCTACCCCTACTTGGCCATATGATAGGATCATACTACCCTCACATAGTCTGGCACATGTAATACTAACAAACACTCAACCTCTCCTACAGCCAGTACTTAGCTTCATACCCATCGGAGTGCACAGTAAGAAAAACTAGCCCAGAACTAACAACAGCTCACAAGGTATACGGTACCTGAAATGGCAGACAGTTAGATTATCCTGGCTACTCTTGCTGCTTTTGGGGAATATCCATCCAATCCCTGACCCAGTGCAGCAAGCTCGATTCCAACATAGTAACCACAAGGGTTTAACAGTTGCCTCCATTAATATATGAAGCCTCCTGGCTAAATTTGACTCACTGCAAGTGTTTGTAACCCGGCATCAACCAGATATACTCTCGGTAGTGGAGATGTGACTCACACCAACGGTAGCTGACACATTCAGATACAGGGGTATACATCCTTCAGACTTGACATGGCAGGCAAACGTGGTGGTGGATGCATAATCTACTTAAAAAAACACTTCCGGGGTAATGCTTCCCCCAGTTAAGACCAGTACCTACACCCAAATACAACACGCAGATGAAATGTCACCAGCAGAAATGCAGTGGCTACATTGCCACGGACAAAATGCTTTATGGATAAGCGCTAGCCAGCTTAATTGTGGTGGACAGAATGTCACGTATGCTCATTGCGGCATTCTGTCTACCATTTATTCAGGTGCTTTAGCCCTGCTTAGTTAGATACTTTTAGCCTGAATGTGTCTCAGTGCTGTATAGTTGCTAGTAACCTGAGGCACCTTAATTACTGTGCAGTGTTTGCTTACCGGCTTGTTGCTCTGTGCCTATGTTAGGTTTGAATTCCCCACCCTGTGTTCTCCCCTGCTCCCCTCTCCCTCATCTGGCTCTCAGTTCCCACCCTGACCTTTCTGGCCCCCTTTGTGTTTTTCATTATATTTTAATGCCCCAGCCCTGTTTCTAATCCCTGGCTCTTGTCCCAGGACTTGATTGCCCCTGTCTGTGTTCGTCCTCTCCCACTTTGCTCTCAGGCCCCTTGGTTTGATGGCCCTTTGAGGGAGTTGCAGCATGTAGAATGTAGGTTGGAGTGTCATTGGTGGAAATCTGCCCTGGCTGCTGACCATCTTAGATTGGTTGAACATTATGAGATTTACCAATCAACAATCTCCCGTAAGAAGGCAGAATTCCTGTCCGGGGAGATTGCTGCTGCTCAGAACCGACCAGCCCAGCTCTTCTGAACTGTTGAAAGGCTGTGCAACCCAACCTGTCTCCAACTCTGAAGATCTTTTTCGCAAGTAGAGTGTGATGAGCTTGCTCGGTTCTTTGCAGATAAGGTGGCCAACATCAGAGCTGAGGTTCGTTCAACTAACTCTATGGGGGTTACTTATGATCAGTGCATGGTCACCTCACCCCGAGCTTCCTGGTGTACCTTTGCCTTGCCCAAGCTCACGGATGTCATGCTGACTGTCCAGGGTATGTGCCCTATGTGCTGTAGTTTGGACCTGGGCCCAGCTTCCTTGATTATGGGTTGTTGGGATATGATTGGCCCAGTCCTGGCTCTGATAGTCCGGTGCTCCTTGGTATCCAGTGAGTTTCCAAGCTCCCTGAAGGAGGCAGTAGTAACTCCCCTCCTGAAGAAAGCTTCTTTGGACCCAGACTCCCTGGCCAACTACAGACCGATCTCAAACCTTCCCTTTATAGGGAAGGTGATTGAGAAAGTATTGGCGTCACAGTTGGACAACCACTTAACCATCCATAACATCTACGAACCTCTCCAGTCCATTTTTTAAAAAGAGGCACAGTACCAAGAGGGCACTGGTTTGGTGCTCAATGATCTTCTGATGGTGAGAGATCAGAGGAACCGTTCTATCCTGGTGCTCCTTGAATTCTCTTCAGCTTTTGTCACCGTAGACCATGGGGTGCTGCTTGGATGTCTTGGTTCCATCTGTGGACTGTCAGGTATGGTCCTTAGGTTGTTTGTGTCTTTCCTCACTGGTCGGTGTCAGAGAGTGGTGTCGGGGATTTTCTCCTCTGACCCTTTCTCTCTACTGTGTGGGGTTCCCCAGGGTTCAGTGCTGTCCCCCATGTTGTTTTCAGTGTATATGCTGCCCCTCAGAGACATTGTAAGATGGTATGGGCTGAGGTTTCATTGCTATGCAGATGATACCCAACTCTACCTGTCTTTTGCCCTCGACCAGGATAGAGCTGTCGCTGTATTTAATTCCTGCCTTGCTGATATCCAGGACTGGATGAATTCCAGCTGGCTAAAGTTGAACACCAGTAAGACGGAGGTGATGGTGGTGGACCCGGGTCACTGGACAGAAGGGCTTAGGGCTGATCAACCCTCTGGAATTTTTCTTGGGGGCTCTGAGCTCCTATCCTCTGAATGGGTGCGTAACCTGGGGATAGTGCTTGATGATGAACTGACCTTACAATACCAGGTGTCAGCCATTGTCAAGTCTTCCTTTTATCATCTTAGGAATATCTCCAGGATTAAGCACCTGGTCCTGCCCGGGGACTTGCCTACATTAGTCCATGCCTTTGTGACTTCGCACCTTGATTATTGTAACTCCCTGTACTTAGGGCTTTGTGGGATTGAAATCTGCCACCTGCAGCTCGTGCAGAATGCAGCAGCACGATTGTTAACTGGGGTTTCTCGAGTATCTCATATCACCCCTGTGCTGCGCTATCTGCACTGGCTGCCGATTAGGTGGCGGATCACCTTTAAAGTTGGTTTACTGACTTATAAAGCCCTGCATTGACTGGGCCCTGACTACTTGAAAGAGCTTCTTTGCCTTACCATCCGGTGCAACAGTTGCGGTCAGCTGATGAGGGGTTGCTAGAGATTTTGAGGGTGTCCTTGAAATCTTCTGGGGCCCATGCATTTATGCATGTGGCCCCAACCCTCTGTAATTCGCTACCCCATCAGCTTCAGGAGTGTATGACTGTGGAGGGGTTCAAACAGGCACTGAAAGCCTTTTTATAGAATCGAGCTTATGATAACACTATTTAATTTTGACTCCTTGTTATTTATTATATTTTGTATGTTATTCACTTATTTTAATGTGTACTGTTTCATATGCTCGTTCCTATCTTTTTGTAAAGTGCCTTGATGGTCCGAAATAAAATGTATTATTATTATTATTATTTGTCTGGGTTTCCTTCTCCTACAGTAGAAGTTGTTGCCGGAGTGCAGTCTGCACATGTTCTCACTCCCAAACTATCAGTCGGCAAGTCGGACCCCCTTTTACACTGCAGGTATGAGCAGCTGTCTACACTACTGATGGCCTCTCCAAACATATTTAAAATATTTTTGCTGTGACAGACTTAAAATAGTAAAAATGTATTTATTTTTGAGATTTTACAAGTGAACTAAAGGACAGCATGATATGTTGGATCCCACAAATTTATATTATGATCAGCAATCTGGAGTATGTAAACAAATCTATTGGCTCTGATATATATATTCTAACAGCTGGAGCAGGCAGAGATGCAGCGGCTACAATCCTGCTACAATTTAAGGTGGTAACGTTTTGTCCACTACAAAACAGGAATCGCAACTATTTTTACTGTTATCTTTTGTCCCGGTGACTTAATAACTGCAACATTTTGTCCACGATGTTATGTCCGGGGACTATTCAGATGTTTGCATTTTTTGGTTATATAAATAATTGTTGTAAGGGATGTACTGTACCTTTTAAACTGGAGGTGGATGAAGTAACCTTAACTGATGGAAAATAAATTGCTACAGAATTTAACAATTTTTGTGCAAGTCATTAAAAGCCAAAAAAAGATATACCTTTAGACAGATGGGCTCCAAATACACCTGAACTCCCTGACATAAATATCACTGTAATAGGGTCTGTAACCCCCCCCCTTTAATGTTTCTATACTCCTGGATAGCGTTTAAATGCCTGGAGTAGTATTGGATTTATAGGCTGAGATTTCTTTTGGCTACTGGGACTATAAATATCCTTCAAAATCTGTTGCAACAGTAACTCCTTTTCTCTCTGTCTGTACTTTCCCTGTTACCTCCTTTATTCTTTGTTTCCCCTGCCATAGGGTGGCCTTCTATGTGTAGTCTTACTATTGCTAGCTTTTTCTTTCTTTTCCTTTGATATTTTAAGTCCCATGCCACTCAGAAACTCTGGTTGGTTCTCAGACAGGCTATTTTCAGTATTCTGCACGATCGTGCGCACGTTCGCATTGCGCGACTGCGGAATGTGTGACTGTGTGATCGTGCGATCGTGCATAGATGCCGAAATTGCATCAAAATGCCACTTTTGGCCAAAATAATGAAAAACAAGCAGTTCTTACTTTCCCTGGCTAGCGCTAGCATTTTTGGAAAAGAGAACACCCCTGGTTCATTTATTTGAGGGCTACAAGTAAAACTACTGCTGCTGTGAGCCCTATTCCAGAAATTCAGTTTAAAGCAGTGTCCTGTTGTTTTTAAAGTGTAGCCATTATGCCCAGCTGCTTAGACAAGCCTACAAGTAGAAATATAAGCTAGTATAGCTTTCAAAACCTCATTATTTCAGCTTAGTTGCTGCAGCACTGAAATGCAGACTTGTACTGCTGAGTTGTTTGAGCAAATAATGTCTCTATTGGGTCTAAAGTTAAATACATGAAACTTACTTTCAGTGGGTATGTGTGTAGCAGGCTTCCAGACCCTTCCCTCAGCATTCCATGTTTGTTATAGAGCTGGCCAGCCCCCTCTTCCCCCTTTTTATAATGAATGCTGTTGGGAGGAGCCTGGGATACTCAGAAATCTTGTAAATAAAAGAAATAATGGGGTTTCTGTTTGTTTTGAAGCTGATTATTATTCAACTATCTAAAGAATGTTTATTTTAGTTCTGTAATTATATTTAAAACTGTATAAACAATATAAACTAGTTAATGTTCTGTTAGGTATGAGTTTAGCCCTGTCATGTGACCCTCCTGCTGTATAAAAGAGAGGATTACAAGTGACTATATCAGAGTGCGGCTGGAAGGAGTTCCTACCAGATGCCTAGCTGCCTTCTAAGTATGGTTCCTGTGGAGATGACAACTGCTGAAATTTTATAGTTTATGTATTTTTATTTATTTTCCGTTCTAAGTCCGTTTATGTTTGCCTGCTTAAAGAAATACATTTATTTTGGTTTCTTCACATCCTGACTGCTTTCTGGATTCTTTTGTTCCCACGTGTACATTTGCTGTCAGAAGTGGGATCAAGGAAGGTGAGCTAACCTCCAAGTGAAATTTGTCCAGTGTCAAGCATGGAAGAACCTAAGTAGCAGGGGAAGACTGACGCACCTGTGCCTGAAGGTGCATGGACACGGACCATGGTCAATAAGTTTCAGCTTCCATTGTCTACTGGATTGGGTGATGTTAGACGGAAGGAGACTGAGTCATTTGAAAACAGAGGGTGCCTCCAGAGCTGAGGACACTGATTCCACAGAGGAAGAAAAAGGTGCTACAGGAGGAGGTGGGACCTATGTGATGGAAGAAGAACAAGATACACCTCCTAATGAGATGCAGGACCTTCTCCAATGGTTGTGTTTAAAACAACTAGATCTGGAAAGACAGAGAGAAAGAGACAGGCTTCAGTATGAGGCAAGATGGGTGGAAACCCTTAAAGCCATACAAGCCATAGGGACAGTCAGACCCATCCCAACTAGTGGAGGACCAAGGGACATTAAACTATCAAAATTGATGGACAGTGATGATACTGAAGCCTATATCACCACATTTGAAAGGGTGGCAACTGCTTGTGGGTGGCCCAGAGACCAATGGGTGATGCGTTTGGCTCCATACCTCACTGGTAAGGCACAGCTAGCCTATAGCCATGTGGAGACCCAAAATGCTACTAATTATGACCATGTGAAACAAGTAATTCTGAAAAGATACGACATCAGTGCAGAAACATACAGGCAACATTTCAGACATTCAGGTATCACACTGCTGACTGCCCCCAAGAAGCTTACGTTCGACTGCAAGATCTCTGTATGAAGTGGCTCCATCCTAGCATAAACTATAACTCAAGTAATAGAAGTAATAGTACTGAACAATTTATTAAGATATTACCTCATGAGATCCAAATCTGGGTTTGAGAGTACAGGCCAGAAACTGCTGAAAAAACTATCAGCCTAGCAGAGGACTTTATAACAGCACGTCCCCAATGTCAGAAGGGATTTCATGGGCCGTTCTCCACCACCAGCCCTACGGTAAGACATTCTACTACTACTTCTACTACTACCAATCCTAGTGTAAACGAAAAACCTGTGCCTTGTCCTTACAACCCTGACATAATTTGTCAGGAATATCAAAAAAAAGGACATATTACCCGATTTGTCCCAAAAAGAAAATGGACTCTTCTCATTTGGCCTTAATGAATTGGGGACAGTATACTGTGACCATCAGCATAGCAGGGAAGGAAGTACCATCCCTAATGGACTCTGGGAGTAAACAAACCCTAGTACACACAGAAGTGATGAGGGGGATTCCTCATAGTATAAATTTGGGACAGACAACAGTGACTTGTGTACTCGGGGACAACCATGTATATCCCTTGCAAGAAGCTACCATCATAGGTTATGGTTTGGAACAAAAGATGAGAGTGGGTGTGGTACCTCGACTGCCTGTACCTGTAATTCTGGGACATGATTTCTTTGGGTTCAATAAGTTATTGTCTCATGCCTCCACCATTTGTGCAGTTTCAACACGGGCTCAGGCCCAACAAGAACAGTTAGATGTGGATCTTTTTCCCTTTGAAGAGACAGTGTTTGAACCCCCGGGTAAACCCAGAAAATCCAAGAAGCAAAAGAGACTGGAAAAATGGTCTTGGACTAAGACAAGGGACTCATGTACCGAGTAACTGTTACATAATGCTAAAGATATACAGTCATTTGCAACTGACCAAAAAGATGATGAAACACTAACACTCTTGTATTCACAGGTTGTTCTGGAAGGGAAAGAAGGTACACCTCCTATGTATAGAATCCATCAGGAAAAGCTATACAGGGTGTGTGTAAATCCAAAAACAGGAGAACAAGTGGATCAATTAGTGGTCCCACAGAAATATAAAGACCAGCTTATTTTTTTGGCCCATGATGTTCCTTGTGGAGGTCATGCAGGAAGGGATAGAACATTGCAGAGACTCTTGTACAGATACTTTTGGCCAGGAATTCATACACAAGTGGCTGAGTACTGTATGAGTTGCAATGAATGTCAAGTGGTAGCCCCAGTGAAAAAAAGGATAAAGTCCCCCTACAACCATTACCATTAGTTACAGCACCCTTTGAACGTATAGCAATAGATATTATAGGACCCCTCCCCAAAAGTTCCAAAGGAAATAGATTTGCTCTTATCATTTGTGATTACACTACCAAATTCCCAGAAGCTATTCCTTTATGTACTGTAACCGCTGATAAAATAGCAGAGCAATTGCTAAAAGTAATTGGGAGAGTGGGCATTCCAAAGAATATACTCACACAGGAACCAATTTTTGCTCTGCTTTGTTAAAACGTCTGTACCAGGCCCTGTGGGTGGAAGCTGTGTACACCTCACCTTATCATCCACAAACTGATGGCTTGGTTGAACGCTTTAATAAAACCTTGAAAAAGATGATTCAAAAGTTTGTAGAGGATGAAGGAAAACAATGGGATTATATATCTGCCATTGCTTCTTTTTGCCTATCGGGAGGTCCCTCAGGTGTCAACTATATTCTCACCATTTGAGTTACTTTATGGTAAAAATCCTAGAGGCCTCTTAGATGTGGTGAAAGAACAGTGGGAGGACACCACTGTATGGAAAAATCCAACTACCCATGAATATGTCACTCAATTTCGGGAAAGGGTAGCTCGGTATTCCCAGTTAGCTCATGAGCACAATCCAGCAAAACAAGTTTACCAAAACGAAAAGTATGACACAGGGGTTAGTGACAAACAATTTAATGTTGGAGACCATGTGTTACTCTTATTACCATCTACTGACAATAAGCTGACCATGAAATGGCAAGGTCCGTACGTTATTCAAAAGCAAACTGGTCCTGTTACCTATCTGGTAGAAATACCAGACAGAAGAAATAAATTACAGATTTATCATGCTAATCTATTAAGGAAATGGAATGAACATCCCAGTAATGCTATGTATGTGTGTCCTACCACCTCTGACGATGAGTTAGATGTAGCATTCACCCGCTTAGAAGGTGATCATGTACTTACTGAATTAGTGATAAATCCATTGTTAACAAAAGACCAAAAACAGGACCTACCTCAAGTGATAAGTCAGTTTCAACGTATATTTACAAATAAACCTGGTAAAGCATCTGCTATAACTCATAAAATTCAGGTTCCCCAAACTGCTCCCATTAGGGTGAAGCCTTATCGAATCCCCGAGAAAGTAAAAACTGAAATTATAAGGGAGATAGAAAAAATGAAAGAAATGGGAGTTATAGAAGAAGCAAATAGTGAATGGGGGTTCCCAATTGTTATAGTTTCCAAAAAAGAGGGTGGAGTACATATTTATTTAGACTTCCGCAAACTAAATGCCATCTACAAGTTTGACGGGTACCCTATGCCCCGCGTGGATGACATAATAGACCAGCTTGGACAAGCCCAGTATGTCAGCATGCTCGATCTGACAAAAGGTTATTGGCAGATCCCACTAGAGGAAACAGTCAAAGAGAAAACTGCCTTTTGTACCCCACTAGGATCATTTCAGTTTACCATGATGCCTTTCGGACTTCATGGTGCCCCCTCAACATTTCAAAGACTAATGGACAAGTTGTTACGACCGCATTTGGGCTATAGTGTAGCCTATCTAGATGATGTTATTTTTTATAGCCCTTCTTGGACAGACCATATAAAACATCTAACCCAGGTACTGGATACTATTTCACAAGCTGGTCTTACTATCAATCCAGCAAAATGCTCCTTTGCTATGAAGGAAGCAAGATACTTAGGTTTTTTGATTGGGGATGGACAGGTAAAACCTGAGGTAGGAAAGTTAGATGCAGTAGCAAAGAGTCCCCGCCCTACCACTAAAAAACATGTCTGTTCTTTTTTAGGACTTGCGGGGTATTACAGATGCTTTGTTCCCCAGTTTGCTATTCTAGCCAGTCCTTTGATTGAACTAACATAAGAGAATAAACCCACTAAAGTTATCTGGACCCCTGAATATGAAGAGTCTTTTCTTGCTATAAAAGCTGCACTGTGTTCATCTCCTGTATTAAAAAGTCCTAATTTTGACATACCATTTATTGTGCAGACAGATGCTTCCAATGTGGGTATAGGAGCAGTGTTATCCCAAATTCAGGATGGAGAGGAACACCCTGTACTTTTTATCAGCAGGAAACTTCATGCCAGACAGACTAAATACTCAACAATAGAAAAAGAATGCTTGGCCTTGAAGTGGGCGATAAAGTCTCTACGATTTTACTTATGGGGACATCAGTTTGAAGTGTGGACTGACCACAACCCTTATGCTGGATACATAACATGAAAGACAATAACCCCAGAGTTATGCGCTGGTACCTAACACTACAACCATACAACTTCACTGTGAAACACAGAGCATGGGACAGCTAACAGTAATGCACATTATATGTCCCAATTTGGGGCAGACATAATGACAGGGACAGGAGTAGACCTCAGGGTATTTGTGTGCTTATAGATTAGAGAGCATATGTTGTCTTCTCCAATGTCTAAATCATTTTTTTTTGTAAGGGACCCTGAGGTGGAGCTTTGGGAGTGGGTGGGCTGAAGCTCCATCTCTCTCTCATAGAGAGATCTACATATCCTGTTTCTGGTAGTAAGGATTCCTGATAGTTTATTTTAGAAAACCTGTGGTTTTCTCTTGAGTGGGGAGGACTGTAATAGGGTCTGTAACCCCCTCCTTTAATGTTTCTATACTCCTGGATAGTGTTTAAATGCCTGGAGTAGTATTGGATTTATAGGCTGAAATTTCATTTGGTTACTGGGACTATAAATATCCTTCAAAATCTGTTGCAACAGTAACTCCTTTTCTCTCTGTCTGTACTTTCCCTGTTACCTCCTTTATTCTTTGTTTCCCCTGCCATAGGGTGGCCTTCTATGTGTAGTCTTACTATTGCTAGCTTTTTCTTTCTTCTCCTTTGATATTTTAAGTCCCATGCCACTCAGAAACTCTGGTTGGTTCTCAGACAGGCTATTTTTAGTATTCTGCACGATCATGCACACGTTCACACTGCACGACTGTGCGAATGTGCAATTGTGCGCAGATGCTGAAATCACATCAAAACACCACTTTTGGCCAAAATAATGAAAAACAAGCAGTTCTTGCTTTCCCTGGCTAGCGCTAGCATTTTTGGAAAAGAGAACACCCCTGGTTCATTTCTTTGAGGGCTACAAGTAAAACTACTGCTGCTGTGAGCCCTATTCCAGAAATTCAATTTAAAGCAGTGTCCTGTTGTTTTCAATGTGTAGCCATTATGCCCAGCTGCTTAGACAAGCCTGCAAGTAGAAATATAAGCTAGTACAGCTTTCAAAACCTCATTATTTCAGCTTAGTTGCTGCAGCACTGAAATGCAGACTTGTACTGCTGAGTTGTTTGAGCAAATAATGTCTCTATTGGGTCTAAAGTTAAATAAATGAAACTTACTTTCAGTGGATGTGTGTAGCAGGCTTCCAGACCTTCCCTCAGCATTCCATGTTTGTTATAGAGGCCGGCCCCTCTTCCCCTTTTATAATGAATGCTGTTGGGAGGAGCCTGGGATACTCAGAAATCTTGTAAATAAAAAATAATGTTTTTTCTGTTTGTTTTGAAGTTGATTATGATTCAACTATCTAAAGAATGTTTATTTTAGTTATGTAATTATATTTAAAACTGTATAAACAATATAAACTAGTTAATGTTCTGTTAGGGAGGAGTTAGCCCTGTCATGTGACCCTCCTGCTGTATAAAAGAGAGGATTACAAGTGACTAGATCAGAGTGTGGCTGGAAGGAGTTCCTGCCAGATGCATAGCTGCCTTCTAGGTATGGTTCCTGTGGAGATGATAACTGCTGAAATTTTATAGTTTATGTATTTTTATTTATTTTCTGTTCTAAGTCCGTTTATGTTTGCCTGCTAAAGGAATACATTTATTTTGGTTTCTTCACATCCTGACTGCTTTCTGGACTCTTTTTGTTCTCACGTGCACAATCACAGTTTCTGAAAGTGATATTCCATCAAGATTATTGCAATTGAACTCTCATAAAACTTCTGTACCAGATAATATTCATCCCTACATACTGAAGAACCTAGCTGATGTACTAGCAGGAACCCTGACTAACATTATAAATGATTCATTAACCATAGTATTGTGGTGCAGGCATGGAGAAATGATTTAATAACCCCTTTACACAAAAATGGGCCTCAAACCATTTGTTCAAATTTCAGACCCATTAGCCTAACTTCAAATTATTGAAGGTATTATTAAGGACCATATATGTAGTCATCTGAGGGCTGCAGGGCTGACAAATCTTAATCAACATAGCTTTCAAGCTGATAGATACTGTTTGGCTAACTTGTTGCATTTTTTTGATCATGTTAACAATGCCCTCGATGTAGGTCTATCAGTTGATATTCATTACGTTGATTTTTCTAAAGTGTTCGATACCCTTCCCCACAATCTCCTGACAGAACGGCTTACTGAGACTGGGCTTGACATTACACTAGTTAAATGGATCAATGCTTGGTTGCATAACAGGCAACAAAAGGCAGTAATAGCAGGCCAATCCTCTTCCTAGGTACCAATGACAAGTGGAGTGCCACAAGGATCGGTATTGGGTCCTGTTCTGTTCAGCCTTTTTACTGCTCCTTTGCAAACTTCAAATGCCTTCCGGATTTCAAAGTTCACAGACTATGCAAAAATACAGAGTATTATAAATAATGTTACTGATGTATTTAAGATGCAGGCTGAAATAAATAATTTATGTGAAATGCTCTCACCTTAAATTTAGAGAAATGCAGGATCATGCATCTTGGTGAGAATAATATTAAAGCCTGCTACTTTATAAACAACTGTCAGATCCCAGCATCTACAGACCAGTTAATTTGACCTCAGTGGTAGGGAAAATGATGGAATCACTTCTTAAGGAAATAATTTTTGAGTACCTAGAGGCCAGTGGGATACAGGGCCCAAGGCAGTATGGTTTCACAGCAGGAAGGTCATGTCAGATGAACCTAATAGATTTCTTTGACTGGGTGACCAAAGTAGTAGACCAGGGAGGGGCTGTCGATATGGCCTACCTAGATTTTAGCAAGGCATTTGACACAGTCTCACACAAAAGATTAATATACAAGTTAGCAAGCCTTGGAGTGGGTCCCAAGGTGGTAGTCTGGATAAAAAAATGGCTGGAGAACAGGACACAGAGGGTAATAGTAAATGGAGTCCACAATGAGGAAAGGAGGGTAACGAGTGGGGTACCACAGGGTTCGGTACTGAGACAGGTCCTCTTTAATGTCTTTATAAGTGACATTGGAGAGCACCTGGAAGGAAAAGTATGTCTCTTTGCAGACGACACAAATATCTGCAACAGGGTTGATACACAAGGTGGGGTGGAAAGGATGAAAAGGGACTTGGCAAGGTTGGAGGAATGGTCAAATATATGGTAGCTCAGATTCAATGCTAAGAAGTGCAAGGTGATGCATCTGGGAAACAAAAACCCAGGGGAAGAGTACACAATGGGGGGTGAGATAATAACAACAGCAAAAATCGAAAGAGACCTAGGAGTAATTATATCAGATGACTTAAAGGTGGGCAAGCAATGTGAGAAGGCAGTAAGGAGGTCTGGGAGGATACTGGGATGCATAGGGAGAGGTATCAACAGTAGAAAACAGGAAGTTGTTATCCCTCTGTACAGACAGTTGGTGAGACCCCATCTGGAGTACTGCGTGCAATTCTGGAGACCCCATCTCCACAAAGACATAGACAGAGTGGAGGCTGTTCAGAGGAGGACAACCAAAATGGTGCAGGGTCTGCACCAGAAGACATATGAGGAGAGACTAAAGCAGCTTAATATGTATACCCTTGAGGAAAGGGGGGACATGATAGAAAATTTCAAGTATCTCAAGGGAATCAACAAAGTCCAAGAAGGTAGCATCTTTCAGAAAAAGAGATGTGCAAGAACAAGGGGGCACAATTTGAAGATAGAAGGGGGATGGCTCAGAGGTAATGTTAGAAAGTATTTTCTCACAGAGAGGGTTGTGGATGCATGGAACAGCCTTCCTGATGAGGTTGTGGAGTCAGGAACAGTGGAAGAAATCAAGAATGCATGGGACAGACATAAGGCAATTCTAGTGGGGGGGAAGAGGAAGTAGGCTGTTGATTAACTAGAATCTGCAGCTTATCCATCAGGTAGGGAAATGGGCAGACAAGGTGGGCCAAGCGTTCCTTATCTGCCATCAAATTCTATGTTTCTATGTTTCTAGGTTACCCCTTATAATGGACAAAACCTGCTTGCACAAATGTGTCCGTTATAAGAGGGTTCCACTGTAATAACTTTGGAAAAAAGCTTTTAGTTGGGCGTTAGGTTTAGGGCTTTTAGTACAGGCAGGGCTGGGTTAAGTAAGGTAGCTTTAGGAGTAAGATTTTTTGCTTTTCAGTGACAGCTATTGCCAGCCACCATCACTACCCTTACCTGGTGTTGGGGCCACTGAGCCTAAGGGCCTCCAGTGATTCGTTGACATCTGGTTTCGCCCACAATGACTGCTTTCCCGATGACCACCAGAGAACTTCATCGGTAACCTGATTTGGGTTGCTGGATGCCTTTTTATCATCAACGAGAGGGGTCGATGTTTTGTGGCCAAACTGTGCTGGACTTGCTCCTCAGATGGACTGTTTTCTGGGTAGGATATGGATTCCAGGATGTCAGGAATGTGAAGACCATAGTGCACCTCCCAGGTTTTACAGGAAGACTGTAGATGGAGGAACCTTTGCCCATCTGACCACAGTGAATTCCGATCTGCTTTCTGTTGAAACTTTCAGGGGTCTACCTCAGATCCACGGGGACTCTTTTATCAACCTGGGGAACCTGCTTTCTATCAATGGAGGGGCTGTCCTGCCCTGTGGAGGAGGAAGAAATGTCAATCTGTACAGCCATGCTGGTGAGAGAGGCACTGGTTCTGTACTACTGAGTGGGTGAGCTGGTCGTTTTTTCTTTCTCTGCTGATAACCCTCATTCGTGTGAGCCACCATTGCTGGAGCCTGTGAGAGATGCCCTAAGTTTGACTGGGGTGCCTCCCCTCATCTGTTCTCCCATCAGTGGGACTTGGTTCCCATAATAACTGTCCAGCTGAAACCAGGGTCGGTGAGAGGGCACATGGTTTCTTGGATCTGGGCCTGGAACTTTAAACTCTTTTTTCATTCAGTTACTGTTTTTGCATGTTTCTCTGCTTTGTTTTGGACATGTCCTCCTGGGCTCTGCCTTGCTGATTGTGGTTTTTGAAATGGCTCTCTATATTAAGCAAAAGTTTGCTTTACTTGTGTGGGGTGGTCTGGGGGAGTTGTGGTTTTTGATTTTTAGCTATTGTCTGTGTGATGTGTGAGTGGGCTATTATTGTATTAGTGTATGGTTGTGTGCACGTGTGGGGTTGCATAGTTAGAAAACCATGTACGTGGGACATTATAGTCAGGCAGTATGTGTCTGGAAAAATGTGAGGGACTGGGGTGGACTAGGATTGTGCATGAGGCATTCCAGCTGCTTGATCTATGGCCTTTCTCCAACCTCCCAGTTTCTGCCACCACATCTCATTGCTGTTGGGAGGTTGGGATTAGGAGAAGCCGCATTAATTAACTGTGGCGGGGCACCTCGGGCACATTGGTTGGGGGAAGGATAGAGGTAGTCAGGTGAAGAAGGAGCCCTGGGGTTCCATGGGTCCAAGGGAGAGGTCAGACGTGTTTGGTACCTATCCCTAGGGGTTCCACCAGACCACGTAGGCAGGTAACCAGAGGGGCAGCATCTTCCACCAGTCCCCTGATGGCAGTGCTTTGCAATGCCAGATTGATCAGAAACAAGACCACTGGATTTGGTTTCTTTGGTCAGTCTGGCTTGCATCATGGATACCTGGGTGGGTGATGATGCTAGCCCGGTCTTAGAGGCCACCGTCCCACCCCTGGGTACTCTGTAGTGCACTGCCCCAGAGTGGAATGCAGGGGCAGCTGGGTGGATATCTGTTTTTGATCTGAGCTGGGTTTCACCATGCATTCAATGAGAATACCAGATTCCTTCAAATGTGTGGCTGTTCATGGGGGTCTGGGTGCAGGCTGAAGGATTCTCTTGGTTTACCACCCCCCTAGAGTGGTGCAAGAATCCCTACAGGAGATAGCCGACTTTGTTGTTGGCAAAACATTGGAGGCCCCCAGATGTTTAGTTCTGGGGGACTTTAATGTTTGGACAGACAACGAGTCCTGTAGGCTTGGTTATAACCTCCTCCAGATGATGACATCTCTGGTCCTGTCACAAGAAATTTCTTCCTGGACCCACCAGAGTGGCCACATGTTGGACCTGCTCTTCTTGCTGGGGCTTGAGGTAAACAATCTCAAGACTGATCGGGTCATGTGGTCTGATGGTTGGTCCCGATCATTGCACAGTGGAGTTCTTGTTCAGGCCCCCGAAACCCGCCCCCTGCAAAGATGGTAAGCTACTGCCCTTTGACAGGTTTGACCCCCGAGGGTTTTCTGGTGGCAGCCAATCTATCTAGTGTGGAAAATGCATGCAAAGGGGGTACGTGCATAGCAGTTGCCGCCTACAACAAGGCGATATCTGATGCACTTGACTCCCTTGCACTGGTCCATGTATGACCCAAATCCTCTCATTTGAGGTCCCCATGGTTTAATGGGGAGCTCAAGGTGATGTAGATTATGGGACAGAGGTTAGAGTGCTGCTGGCAGAAGACTGGGCTGGAGGTGGACAAACTGGCCCTGCGTGCTCAATACGGTGAGTACCAGGGGCAACCAACTGTAAGAAGGCAGAGTTCCTGTTCAGGAAGATGCTGCCAGGAAGAATCAACCAACTGTGCTTTTTCGGACTGTCAACAGGCTTTTACACCCTGTCTGTATACAGCCAAAAAAGACTTTCTGACACTTTATGTGTAGAGTTTGCTCGATTCTACTTGGACACAGTGTCCGCCATCCAGCAGGGAATTCCACCAGTAAACCAAACTGTAGCTGACAGTAGTCACCTTGAGTGCCCTTAGAGCACTCTGGTTGGGGTGAGTTTAGACCGGTGGAGATAGCTGAGGTCACTGGGTTTCGTCCATGCTAGAAGCGCACTTGTTGAACTGGACCCAGTGCCAACACGGTTGGTGTCAGTTCCATAGGCCTGGTGTTTGCCTTGATTGTCCAGTGCCTCTCGTCACAGGGTCTTCCCAGATGCCTTGAAGGAGGCACTGGTGAGACCTCCTTCTGAAGAAACCATCTTTAGACCCTGACGTCAAGGCAAATTACTGTCCCATCTCGAGCTTCGTTTTTGGTAAGGTTGTTGAGAAGGTTGTGGAGCTTCAGCTTGAGGAGCACTTCATGGCTTATGATCTATATGAGCCTCTCCAGTCTGGCTTTTTGTGTGAGGCATTGCACAGAAACTGCATTAGTTCAGGTGCACAATGACCTCCTCAGGGTGAGGAATCGAGGGGAGGGGACAATTCTCCTTCTCAATCTCTCCTCAGCCTTTGACACAGTGGATCATTGTATCCACCTGAGGGAATTTTGTGGACTCTCCAACATTGCCACCTGCTGGTTTGAGTCCTATCTCATGAACAGGAGCAAAGGGTAGTGATGGGGAATTTATCCTCATCCCCTAGCATTCTATGCTGTGGAACACCTCAGGGTTCATTCTTGTCACCGATGTTGTTCACCATGTATTTGCTGCCCCTGGGAGAGCTCATTAAGAAGTACAGTCTGGGTTTTCATTACTATGCAGATGATACCAGGCTGTACCTTTCCTTTGCCCCTGGGACATCCAATGCAGTGGACATGCTAAATAGTTGCCTTGCTGAGATCAGTGACTATATGGCCTCCAGATGGCTGCAACTGAACCCGATAAGACAGAAGTACTGGTAGTGGAGTCAAACAGAAGGCATGATAGCATGGCCTCTGGTGCAGAGACAGGACTTTTTCTGGGTTCCTTGCCATTGAAGGCCTCCTCTAGGGTGTGCAGTCTTGGCGTTATTCTGCACAGTGTATGGACACTTGAATCCCAGGTGTCGTCCATTGTCTGTACTAGTTTCTATCATCTGAGGAATATCACCAGGATCAAACCTCTGGTTCAGCCCCTGGACCTCCCTACCTTGGTGCATGCCTTTGTGACATCGAGGCTTGACTACTGTAAAGTGCTCTACCATGGGATCTCGGGAGGTACCCTCCACCGACTGCAGCTGGTGCAGAATGCCGCATAGGTTGCTCATGGGGCAGTCTAAGTACTGCACATCACCGAGTACTAAGTGAACTGCCATGGCTGCCAGTCAGGTTGAGGTCCTCTTTAAGGTGACACTCACGCTTCAAGGCCCTACACATCCTGGGCCCTGATTTTCTAGTGGACCTTCTTACTACCTGTTGCCTCAGTCTTCTCCCTCCATTCCTCCTTTAGGACCTCCTTGTGATTCCCAGAAAGAGGCTAAAAATGGACAGTGACAGAGCTTTTTAGTGTCACCATCCCCATTCTGTGGAATTTGTTACTGCCAGCTGTAAGGGAGGCCCACTAGTAGAGGTGTCAAGACCCACCTCAAGGCCTTCTTATTCAATTAAGCTTTCCCTGACCCAGTCTTTTAAATACTGCTTTAGCACTGCCACACTATGAAACAGCTTCTGTCCTAAGTTATTTATTTATTGTGCATTTTCTATTTTACTATAGCTGTATATTTAATACTGTTTATCTGTTGGTGTGTTTTTTTCTTGTGTATAGCTCCCAGAGCCACAGGAATTGTGTGTCTTTAAATAAAATTTACCTTTTCTACTTCCTAGAGGAGAGGAGGGAGAGGGGGATATGACTGAAACATTTAAGTACCTCACAGTGAGAAATAAGATACAGGAGAATACACTTTCTGAGAGAAAAAGCTGCTCAAGGACGAGGGGCCACAAGGTGAAATTGGCAGGAAGGAAGGGCAGGGGAAATGTGAGAAAGTACTTCTTTACAGAGAGGGTGATGGACAAGTGGAACAGCTGCCAGCAGAGGTGGTGAGGGCAGAAACAATAAATGGATTTAAAAATGCTTGGGAAAGACATAGAGGACTACTGGTAAATGGAGGAGGGGGACAACCTAATACTGGCAAAGCATAAAAGAGCACATTTATTGCAGGTATTGGGGCAGACTAGGTGGGCTGAAAGCTCTTATCTGCTGACAAATTTCTATGTTTCTATGTTCTTATGATGCAGAACCTGGCCATTTTTGTATATTTTTACACCAAATTTTCAACATGACATTTTAGGAACCCCACCAGATGGGCAATGTCAGTGGAATTTTGCAAACCATCCCAAAAGGCAATTTCATGGTTGCTTGGTGAAATCACCCTTCTAGCATGATTTGAAGATTTTCACTGCTTTCATTCATGAAGTGGGGTCATAAGAAGGCGACGTTTAAAATTTGGGGCCAGAATATGTAAAAATGCCAAAGTTGTGTGTGTCTGTTTAAATTTTACTATGCTCACTCAGAAGTCTGGTAATTTTAAATATTTTGACCACAAATTTTCAGTATAGCCATATTTTTAGACCACCATACAATTGTAGTGCAATGCCCAGGGACCTGTGCCTCCACAGCATCATACATACTGTATACGCCTCTAAGGAGGAATGGGACTGCAGGGCCAGAAGGCCCTGCGCTCCCTCATGCAAATAATAAAACAATGATACTATCTCAAAAATTAAGGACATTTGTTGCAAATAAAATCCTTAATGCACTGCTGTAGTTATGGTCGAAGCAACAAAAGTAGGAAACATGATATTAGGTTGGCATCCCTGCACCCACCCCACCCTGCAGGCGGCAGCAATGGGTGAGGTGTGCCTCGAGTTGTCAACCCTAGAAATATCATTCATGTACTGCACTCATCTCAGTTTATTAGGGCAAGTACTGTTAGGAAGCAGAGGATAGAGGAATGCAATACATGGCTGGGAGGATGGTGTGACACAAATGGGTATGGGTTGGTGGGGCAGAACGTGGCAGAATAAGGACCTAAATGCACCAGACAGGCTGCATTTAAGTAATGAGGTGCCAGAGTCTTGAAGAATAAACTGGAGGGATACTTGATAGAAAAACTGAATTTAAACTGAAGATGGGGGGGCACCAGAAGGCATGGCACTAGTAGTCACCAGAAGAGGGGAGACATTGGGCCTTCCACTGAGTAGTTAAACACAAAGAAGGGAGGGGGCATGGGGGGATAGAAAGACCACAGAAGGGAGAGAGACACAGAGAGAAATCAAGGAGCAAAGAGGTACAGGGGTTGCTCTGGAAGGTGTTGTCCTTGAATTCAAGAAGTCTGGCTAACAAGTCAGCAGATCTGCAGGCACCAATGGCAGCAGGTGAAGTGGACATAGCAGCCAACACAGACACATGGGCAAACCAGTACCATGACTGGGACCTCGTGATCCCTGGGTACAGATTGTACCAGAAGGACAGAGAGAAGGGGTGGTGTGGTGGTGTGGCTTTATACATAAGTGAAGGGATAATATGCAGCATAGAGAAGTTGGAAGAGGTAGGGAGGGGCAGAAGCCTTATGGGTAATGCTCCAGAATGCCAATAGGAGAAGGATTCAATTAGGGGTGGTGTACAGACCACCCTCACAGGGCACGGAGCTGGACAGGGAGCTAAGTGACCAGATGAGGAAGGTAGACAGGAGTGGAAACATAGTCATAGCAGGTGACTGCAGCCTATCTGAAGTAGACTGGAGCACCCTGTCTACCTCCTGTTCCCCAGAACAGATCATCTTGGATACTTTCCAGGTGTGTTTACTGACACAGGGGTTCACAGAGCCAACCAGAGAGGAGGCCATACTGGACCTAGTGTTGCTAGAATGTGACTTGGTCCAGGAGGTGGACGTGAGGGACCCCCTTGCAGGCAGTGACCCCTGCATGGTGTGGGTTTACATCAATATGGGTAAAGAAGCAGCCAAGATCAAAATGAGATTGGTGGACTTCAAGAGGGTGGACCTTTCTATGATGGGGGACATACTAGTAGGGCACCTTGCAAAGCTCTGACTGGAGATGCATGTGGATCAGAAATGGTCCATCATTAAAGTGGAATTAAAAGAGGCCACAATCACTTGCATGAAGACTCATAATAAGAATTCCAGGACTAAGAGACCTAACTGGTTCAACAGGAATGTGGCAAAGAAAGTAAGGAGGAAGAGGGCAGCCTTCCAGAGGTACAAGCGTGCTTTGAGGGAGGAGGACAGGAAGGTCTGTAGCAAAAAGCAAGAGGCAGGATGAGTAATGCTGGCACAGGGGATCAAGGAAGGGAAAATGACTTCTTCAGATACGTAGAGAGAGGAGGAACTGGGATGGGATTGTCAGGATAAGGGGAGGATGGCAGAAAATGGTGAGGATCAGGCAGGGGCACTAAATGAGTACTTTAGAGGATGAGACCTATGCTACTGGGAGAAAATTGGGGCAGAACTGTTTGGTGGGGATGAATCCAATGGGGTGATTGGGGTTGACAGGGTCTTCAAGGTTCTTGGGGCCCTTTGGGTGGACAAGGTACCTGGAACAGATGGAGTGCACCTGCAGGTGCTGAAGGAACTGGTGAAAGTACTGGCTGCCCCCCTAGTGGACCTGTTTAGCACCTCAGTGGTGAAGGGATGCATGCTGCAGGACTGGAGGATAGCAGATGTGGTGCCATTCCACAAGGGGGGTCCAAGAGATGAGCTGGATAACTACAGGCCAGTCAGCTTAACCTCCATGGTATAGGCAGGTTAATGGAGACCATGCTAAAGGAATTGCTGGTGACCTTACTGGAAGTAAATGGTCTCCAGGATGACAGGCAGCATGAGTTTGTCAGGGGAGATCCTGCCAAACAAATAAGAGACTTTTATGACTGGGTCACAGGGTTTGTTGGACAGGGGTCAGGCAGTGGATGCTCTGTACCTGAACTTCAGCAAGGTGTTCAGTTTCATGGCACATAGCAGGTTGATCAGCAAGCTGAGTAACCTGGGAATCAGGAACAAGCTGTTGCAGTAGGTCAAGAGCTGCTACAAGACAGGAACCACAGGCTGATGGGGAGGGGACTATCTAAACCCAGACCTGTAACCAGCGGGGTCCCACAGGGCTCAGTACTCAGACCGGTGCTATTCAACATCTTTATTGGTGATATAACAGATGGCATCAAAAGTAAAATCTGCCTTTTTGCAGATGATACTAAGTTTTGTGGGAGGGTGGACACAGAGGTGGGGAGACAGGAGCTAAGGGAAAATCGGGCTAAGCGAGAGAAATGGTCGGGCATCTGGCAGTTGGGATTCAATGTTTAGAAATGCAAGGTCATGCACCTGGGACCCAGGAACCCAGAGGCCAGCTACTGGCTGGGGGCATACAGATGACCATCTCAGAAGAGGAGAGGGATCTGGGAGTGTTAGTCAGGGGCAACATTAAACACATAGCACAGTGCCATAAGGCAGCAGCCAAAGCAAACAAATTGCTGGGCTCGCCATGGAAGAAAATTTCCTCTAGGAGGAGAGGAAATTATTCTGCCACTATAAAGGTCACTGGTGAGACTACACCTGAGTATGGTGTACAGATCTAACTTCGAGAAACAGCTCTTGCAGCAGGTTACACCATTAGCACTGAAGACGGCAGGCCCCAGGACCCCACCCAAATTTTATAGCTAGCAGTTTTCAGCGGGGACCACCTCCGACGTCGGTCCCGCCCCTGACGTCAGGCGTAGTACATAAGGAGGTGGTCCCCCATAATCCTCTGTTCTTTTCCCGCCATCGACATCGCCAGTGTTGGCCTCTTGGTCTTTTTTCTAGCGTGCAATGACCTTTAGAACTACAACAATTTCATCTTTCCTTGCGACTTTGGATTCAACTGATGTCCTCTCCAACTACTTCTTTTGAGGGTCACCAATCGAAGTGTGCCTGCGGCAAACAGATCCCCTTGAAGCATCCACATTCAGCCTGTGTGCACTGCCTAGGCCCGGAACACAACACCAAGGCCTGCTCCTTCTGCCAGGGCTTCAACAGTCGCACCAGGATCTGCCGCCAGAAGGCCCTTCAAGCGTTTCTCTTAGAGGAGAAACCGAAAACCATGGATAAAGAACCTTCCTCCTGGAAGTCGTTGGTAAAACCCACAAGCACTGAGAAAAGGAAGGCCGGGTCCCTACGAGGGGCCTCGGACTCCCAAGCTCGGTTCCTATCGGACTGCTCTCCTTCAAGGCTCAATCGCAACCTCCCCCGGTTCAGGTCAGATCCTCCAGCGGTTCCTCTTCTTTGCAGCCCCTGAAGACTTCCAGGCCGTTGGCCTCATCCACTCCATCTAAGGCCTCATTGAAGTCAGGGGAGTGCCATAAATCTTCTTCCCGCTGGCGGGACTCCGACGCCAGGTCGGTTTCCCAGCCTCTGCATGGCTCGGATCCGGTTCCTCTCAAGACCAAGGACTTGACGTTCCTCAAATGGACATCAGACCTGATGTCAGCCAAACACTACTGGCACTCCCAGGAGCCGACGACACCTAAACACCCGTCACCGGCCAGGCATTCGCCTCCGAGGGCATCGGCCAGGGGACCGACGTCGGCTACCCCAGAGAAGAAGACAGCACCACCGTTGCCGGCAGACGCCGGTCAGAAGGACACATCAGAGGAGGATACCACACAGCGCGAGGACCAGGCGGGCGACACCGGAGATGCCGGGCTCCCATGGGAACCTTCCCCAGAGTGGGAGACCCCCGGGGACCCGATGCCCAACCCCAGCGACAGGCCACCGGCACCAGGCCCGTCGTCGGGCATGAATCTGGCAGAGGTAAAGGAGCTCTTTACCTTCTGGTGGGACACCATCAGAAAGGATGTAGTCACCTCACGTCCTACTCCTACTCCGACTCTGCCTACTCCTTCACCGCCTACACCCTCTCCTCCACCCAAGGGGCCTGTAGGATGGTCAACAACCCCCAAAGAGCAGACACCACCTCCTCGGGGCAGATCCTCAGAAAGGAGAAGACCTCCCTCCAGATCCACCTCAGGGTCACCCAGTCCCAAGAGACCCAGACATCGCCAGTACACCCCGTCTGGGGAGGATTCCAGATCTGACACCTCAGGGCACTCCAGATCTCCTTCTCCCATCAGCATTCCCTCTCCGGGCCCACACGACCTACCTAGGTCCCCTCCAGATGATCCCTCTTTCGCAGAGATCATGAGGCACATCCAGGAGAATATGGGGTGGGATGCTGAAGAGCTTGACCCGAGACAAGCACTTGCCCACTACCTTTGGCAGAAAGACCCGAAGCCTGTGTAGTGTACGCCCAGTGGATGCAACTGCTGGGACATCACCAAGGCCACCTGGAAACATCTGCATTCCCCTCCAGCAGTGCTGAAGAAGGCTGACCACCTATACAAGGCCCCTAGGGAGGACCAGTATCTGGTGAACCATCCTCTGGCTGACTCCCTGGTCATCACTGCTTCACATGACTGGTCTCAGAGACCTCAGCTTTTGAGCACACAGCCACCAGACCAGAAATCCAAGCAATTGGATGTCCTGGGTAGGTGCATGTACGCGGCTGCAACTTACACCATCAGGTCACTGAATTACCTCACCCACATGGTTCAATTCCAGAACGCACTCTGGGAACAGGGACAGAACCTGGTCGAGAAGATGCCCATGGTGACCAAAAGGAGGAGCTCTTGAACCTCCTCCGCACGGGTTCAGATGTGGGGACCCAGGTGCTCAGAGCCGCATATGATTCTGCAGACTCTTCAACCAGAGCTGCTGCCTCAGGCATGTGTCTCCGGAGACACTCTTGGCTCCGTGTCTCCGGCTTTACCCCAGACGTCCAGAAGAACATCTTAGATGTCCCTTATAATGGTGAGGTCCTATTTGGTGAAGCCTCCGAGAGAGTAATCACCAAACTTCAGGACGCAGGGAAGGCAGTCCGATCTGTACAGGCCATGTACAGGTCTCGGCCCAGTTTCTTTCATAGGAACCAGAGCCGCTTCCATGGCTGGCTACAAAGGCAACAGCCACATTCTGGTCACCACCAGAGGGGCACTTTCACCCACAAGGCCCAGATCAAGTCATCCCCAGGCAGAGGCCAACGATTTGCAAAGTCGGCACAGCCTGCTGGATCAAAAGCAGCCACAGCATGACTCCTTCCCAGCCCCCGCCCCTCCTCAGGATCAATGGGAAATGAAAGTCGTGGGTCACATTGCATTACACTTGCCAGGGTGGCAGGCAATTACCACCGGCAGGTGGGTTCTGCAACTGGTCAAAAAAGGCCACTATATAGAATTTGTAGGCAGTCCACCCACAAGGCCTCCCCTGCTCTCCCGATATTCGGGTCAGCATGCCCTGCTCATACAGCAGGAGGTGCTAGCACTTCTGGAAAAGGAAGCCTTAGAGCACGTTCCAGAGAACCAGAGAGGACTAGGGTACTATTCTCACTTCTTCCTGGTTCCAAAGAAAACAGGGGACCTCCGTCCAATACTGGACCTCAGCGACCTCAACCTTTCAGTCATTTACAAATGCTTCTGCATGGTAACCCTTCTGGGCCTAATTCCCATGCTGAAGCAAGATGCTTTTCTGGCATCTTTGGACATGCAGGACGCCTACCTGCATATTTCAATTGCTCAAGTGCACCGGAGGTTCCTGCACTTCGAGTTTCAGAGCTGCCATTATCAGTTCTGAGCTCTTCTCTTCGGGCTGTCTTTGGCACCTCATGTATTCACGAAGTACATGGCAGTCATAGCGGTGTCTCTGAGGAGACAAGGCCACTACGTGTTCCCATACCTGGATGACTGGCTCATGGCACCCTCCAGGGAGGCACTGATGACGGCCATTCACTGCACCCAGTCCCTTTTTCAATCACTGGCTATTCTCATCAACTACGAGAAGTCACTCCTGGTGCCATCCCAGAAACTGCAGTTTATATGAGCAGTTCTGGATACCGTCAGACGGAAGGCCTTTCTTCTTTCAGACAGAGTGGAACACATCAGATCCCTCATCAGGGACTTGTCGGTGAAGAAGATTGTCCGAGCCAGATCGGTCCTTCGCCTGCTCAGACACATGGCTGCGGCCATTGCAACAGTCCCGCTGGCACGCTTCCATATGCGGGTAACCCAGTGGATGCTAAGGGTGCAATGGGACCAAAGGCAAGACCATCTGCAGCATCCAATCCGAATCATGAATGTCGTAATTCAGGATTGGCAATGGTGGCTAAATCAAGGGAACCTCTCTGCGGGGGTTCCTTTTTGCCTTACCATCTCTGACTGTGACTACTCCACAGATACCTCCAAGGCTTGGGTGGGAGCACACCTCGGCCGGAGTTCGGTCTCAGGACCTATGGACAGCTTAGGAGTCTCATCTCCACATTAACATTTTGGAAATAGGGCAGTCCTTTACGCTCTAAAATCTTCGATCGGAGATTCCACTGGGTACTCCTGCCACAAACAGATAATACTGCGGTGATGTGTACACTCAAAAACAAGGAAGCACTCACTCCTACCCGCTTTGCAGGAGGCCATGAGGAGTGTGGGATGGATATTGCAACACAGGCGCAAACCTAATTGCAGTACATGTCCCAGGTGGACAACACCATTGCAGACAGTCTGAGCCGCTCTCAGGCCAGAGTCCAGGAGTGGGAACTTCTACAGGAGGTGGCAGAGGATCTGTTTCACAGATGGGGCACTCCAGAATTAGACCTTTTCATGTTCCCATCCAATGCAAAACTTCCCAATTTTTGCTTGCTAGATCCAGGACCTGGTGTTTTCTGGTGAGATGCATTGTCCCTCTCCTGGGCGGGCAGATTCCTCTATGCCTTCCCTCCTTTCCCGTTGATCCAGAGAGTTCTCTTAAAACTTCACAGGGAGCAAGCGATGCTCAATTTGATCGCACCCTTCTGGCCCAGACAGATTTGGTTCCCGCTTCTGCACCAGCTATCCCGGGAACCTCCAGTTCCTTTGCCAATCAGCTCCCATCTATTGTCTCAGGAGGCGGGTTCATTGGTCCACCCAGACTTATGTTCATTGAATCTGCACGCTTGGCTTCGAGAGACATAGCCATGATGCGATACGGGGTCTCACAAGAAGTGGCAGACGTACTCTCTGCCACCAGAAAACTGGCAACCCACACAACGTATGCCATGAAATGGTGTAGATTTTGTTTGTGGGCTCAAGCGCACGGTTTTTCACCATTAGACTGTCCTGAAAAGCTGGTTCTGGACTACCTGCTTTCCCTCTTCCACTCCGGACTGGCTTACTCCTCAATTAAAGTGCACCTTTGTGCAATTTCTGCTTACCATGCCCGTGTAGGCCATCGGGCGGTGGCCCAGCTGGACATTACTCGTGCCTTCTTAAGGGGAGTCCTCCACCTTAGGCCGCCCATTAAAGATCCAATCCCTCCTTGGGACTTACCTTTCATCCTGGAGCAGCTTACGCTGCCACCTATTGAACCAGCCACGGATTGCGAGCTACGTTTTCTCTCTTGGAAAACTTTTTTTTCGTTGCCGTTACTTCGGCTAGAAGGATCTCAGAATTGCATGCTCTTATGTGTAAAGAGCCTTATTTGGTTTTCCATCATGACAGGGTATCCCTAAGGACAAACCCAAATTTTTTGCCTAAGGTGGTTTCAGCCCTCACCCTTAACCAGGATATTGATCTACCAGTGTATTTCCCAAGGTACACTAATCGGGAGAAGCTCTTCTGCACACCCTCGACATGCATCGGTGCCTCAGATACTATCTGACCAGAACCAAACAGCTCCAAAAGTCGAAACAACTTTTCATCTCCTTTGCTCACAGGATGAAAGGAGCTCCTGTCTCCAAACAGTCACTCTCGAGGTGGCTCATTCAGTGTATCACTTTCTGTTATGACAAGCGCAATAAACCCTTACCGGGCGTGGTTAAGGGTCATTCCACAAGAGGGGTGGCCACTTCTTTTGCGGCGTTAAAGAACTTCTCTACCTCAGCTATTTGCACTGCAGCTACTTGGAGCTCTGTGCATACCTTTATCAGGCATTACAGTCTGGACATTGCATCGAGGCGAAGAGCGGGGTTCGGTCTAGCCATCCTTCAGGGACTTCTGTCCTAGGTTCGAGTAATATCAAGATCTCTACCTTTCCACCTCCCAGTGGTACATGATTGCCACTATTGCTTGGAAATCAGTCCTAATGGTGTAACCTGCTGCAAGAGCTGTTTCTTGAAGTAAGATAGTACAGTTACGTAAAGAACTTACCATAACAATAGATCTTGGAGAACAGCTCTTGCAGCAGGTACTTTCCTGCCCACCATCCCCCTGTTTTTGGAGGTAGGTCGTAGTCAAGCACCCATCTTATGGGATGGGACATTCCTATTATATAGTTTTTTTTTTGCCATCTGATGGTGGATCCTCGGTCTCCTCTTCTGATGTCATCCAGTGGCTGGGAGTCTCCAGCGGGAGGACTGAGGATTATGGGGGGACCGCCTCCTTATGTACTACGCCTGACATTGGGGGTGGGACCGACATCAGAGGCGGTTCCCGCTGAAGACTGCTAGCTAGAAAATTTCCGTGGGGTCCTGGCACGTGCCCGGCTTCAGTCCTAATGGTGTAACCTGCTGCAAGAGCTGTTCTCGAAGATCTACTGTTACGATACGTTCTTATATAACTGTACTTTCTGATGTCCTTATTTAAAGGAGGACATCAGGCTACTGGAGAGAGTTCAGCAGAGGGTGACCAAGATAATCCAGGGCATGGGGGACAAACCATATGATGAGTGACTACAGGAGCGCAATATGTATTCCCTGGAGGACAGAGGAAAGAGGAGGAATATGATAGAAACCTTCAAGTAACTTCAGCGTATAAACAGGGTTGGAATGGAGGGCATCTTCAATTCAAACTGGGAGGAGACACAAGGGGGCATAGTCTGAAACTAGTGGGGGGAAGATGTACGAAGGAATTGAGGAGACACTTTATCACAGAAAGGCTGGTGTCTAGGTGGAATGAGTTGACAGAGGCAGTGATATCAGTAAAAAGGATGGGAAGTTTCAAGGTGGGCGGGGGGTGACAGGGTGAAAAAGAAAATGAGAACAGGAGGGTGGGGGGGAGAAAAGGGGGAAGATGACTCCAGAAGAAAGGGGAAGAGGAGCACCTCCAGGGAATCAGACTGAGCTACACACTTGAGCAGACTTGATAGACAAATACGGCCCTTTCTGCTGGCAATTTTGTATGTTCATTTGTTTTTATTTATTCATGGAATGGGGTGAGTGTTAGGGTTGACAAGCCCAAGGCACACCCCATGGGGCTGGGGTGTTAGGGTTGCAAACCCTCACATCCCACTTCCCTACTTTTGTTGCTTCAACCCTAACTAATGCATTAACAACATTTTTTAAAATGTATTTTAAACATAATCTATAGATCGGATTTTAACTAACATTTGACAATGCTGGTCTTTCTACAATAATCTTACTTTAGCTTGTACTTGTTCATTAACGATCTTCCAAGCCCGACATCCCGGCTGTCAATTTATTCTTTGTTACAAAGCATACACCACTTCGATAATGTTGTATAAACAACACACATGACATTCCAAAGGTAAATCAAATGCAAACCCACAGGCTTTGTTGAGTGACGGTGCTATTCTCTGCAACAAAGACTTACTGACCGATGCGTAAGTGACTAGGCCATAGTCAATAATGGATAGAATACGAGTTTGAACAATAAGACTTTTGTTTCCTGGGTAAAGATAAATCTATTATAATGTATGGTAAGTGCCTATTAACCACCATAATCAGCAGTCACACAGCTTTGTTACACACTGTTTAGAATTTTAAAAGTTGTTAACCACACTTCAGAACTTCCAAACAGTGGCATAACAAAACAGAATGCACCAGAGTTCCATAATTCTCACACATAGAATGCAAACAGTGTTTTTTTGACCATACACTATAAAAGATGATGGCTGGGGATCCGGTGACAACCACGCTGAAATCACCTCTCGTGGTTGCTAGGGCTACAGTAAACCTCTCGAGCTGTGCTCTCGAGGTTTACCATGTTGCCCTATCAACCACTCGAGGTGATTACAGTGTGGTTATCACCCGCTCCCCAGCCATTATCCTCTATAATATACAACATGCCAAATCATTGGTTAACAGACTTCACAACATTGTCAATGGGCTGACGATAACTAAGAGTGCTATCTAGAGTCAGATCTAAATATTTATTTTGTGTGACTAGATCCTAAATAATGCCATCAGATGTTTTTATAGGGAGAGAGAGAGCGAGAGAGAGAGACTGTAGGGAACCAGTATGTTGCCTAGAACGGAACAACATCACTTTTGTCTTTTTTCAATTCAAGCATAGCTTATTATTTATGATGCAACCATACACAGCACAAAAATCACATTGTAGTATGGTAATCAAGTTATTTAAGTCTTTATTTTAGAAAAAAAATATTGTCATCTGAGCACAATAGAATCTTTGACTGTTTTATAAAACTGGGTAAATTATTCAAAAAAGATTAAAAAGCAGGGGTGCCAAGGGTAGATCCTTGTGGAACACTCAAAGTCATGGGCAATGGTTCTGAAAGAAAATGTTGAAGTCTAACCTGTTGCACACATTGGTTAAATAATCTTTAAACCAAGATGTAACTGAACTGGAAAAATGAAGCTGTTTTAAACTATGAATCCATTTTGCATGATGTACCAAGTTGAAAGCCTTTGATAAATCTATATAAATCGTACCAGTTAGATCACCACTGTCCAGGGCCTCATGAATACTATTAGTAAATTCTGCTAAAGCTGTAATAGAACTATGTTTTACCATGTTGTTCAACAGTCTACAGATTATATTTTCAAGATGTTCCATAATCTGATCATGTATTATCCATTTGAGTGCCTTAGAAAGTGAAGATAAAACAGACATTGGTCTGTAATTAGAGACTGATAACCTATCACCACTGTTAAATACTGGAGTAACAAATGCATGTTTCCAGTGTGAGGGAACTACTCTGTACATCAAAGTAAAAGTCAATACTGTGACTTAAGGGGTCCACAACCTAGGAGCATGGAAAGTGAGCAGCACCAAAGCAACAGGAAACAGAAGAACTACGTGTACATACATAACCAGAAATGGGAATGTGACAATCAGTGCACACAGCAGTACACCCAGTGCAGATCTAGAGCAGCAGGAGTAACAGGACCAGGCAATCCCAAACTGAGTGCCATACCACCATCCACTCAGGAAGGACTGCCAATAGCACAGAGTAAGTGCACTGTCCCTCCCTACCTGAAGTCCAAATAGAAAAGAACAAAAGCCTCCTGAACCTTGCTGCCAATGGTGTGTGTGTGTATGTGGGGGGGGGGTGATGACAGCACCCCAGTGCACTCCCAGTAAGGATGGAGAAAAAACATCCAGACCCAAAAGTATGAAGTTACTAAAAGGACTGGGGGATGGGAGCCCTAAGACCAAATACTCTCATGGAAGACACAGGGATACCTGCAGCAACATCCCCTGTTGAGGGGAACAACCTGCGGAATGGGAACCAAGACCTTCAATGCTATCTCAAAACAGCATCTGAAGGGACAAAAAAAGGGTGACACACAGTTCCTTCTGTCCACCTGTTATGCCCAGTAGCTTTTCTACCCTGTCTCCCTGTATATCAGAGGAGTCCTCATCTCCTGAAAAATGAGTCAAGAAATGGAGGGACTCACCTACATGCCTCAATAACAGTGCATGAGGAAATGAAAGGATCTCCCCTACATGCCTCAGTAACCAGTGCCTGAGGAAATGGAGGGAATCACCTCTTTGCTTCAGTAACCAGTGCATGAGGAAATGAAAGGATCTCCCCTACATGCCTCAGTAACCAGTGCCTGAGGAAATGGAGGGCCTCACCTACATGCCTTGGTAACCAGTGCATGAGGAAATGGAGGGAGTCACCTCTTTGTTTCAGTAACCAGTGCATGAGATGTAGGGAATTACATCTATGCTTCCGTAACCAGTGCCTGAGAAAGATACAAACATTCTAGCTCCCCACATTCTGAGACTGGGAACCCTCGGGAGGGGAAGACCACAAAATCACCAGTGGCTGCAGACAGTAAGCCCAATCCAAGACAAGGGTGAGCTTCCCACCCCTTAAACATCAGTGTTGCAGCATCATTCGGGGGTGAACAATCCCTCTGTGGCCCCAGAATGCAGACAGTAGTTGCATGACATAAAGCAGGGTGCATACAGTGTCATGGGTAGCCACAGAGTGGGGACAAAGTTTATCAGAATGAGGGTCCCAAAACAATACCATAGAGCAAATAAGGTAGAAGGAACCCAGTACTCAGAGTAGAGGACACACAGACACCATCCCAATATGGGTTAATCCAGATACAGCAGGGCCTACCCATACCCTGTAAGTACCACCTGAGGGAAGTATATCCCACCCAAACCTGAGCTGCATAGCATAGGGAGTAAGAAATCCTCTGAGATATCAAATGTGTTTGGACCCCTGCGAATTTGAGAAAGTGAGTCAATATAGCTCTAGGATGTTCAACCAGTTATGGTTTGCTGCCAATGATTAGTGCGCTCACTCTGTCTCCAGAGGTGGGCAGTTAGGAGCATTTCAAAGCTGCAGTATCACTGACCTATGGAACTAGATAATGTCAGGCCCCCATACCTCTTTCTGGAACATGAAAAAACAGACTCTGTTCTAGCAGGCACAGTTCTACAAATTATCGCCCTAAAGCAGCAAATAATTTAATGAGTCCGTCTTGCTCCTGGAAATGGCCTGAAGCTATTCGATAAAAGACTCAACTATCACCACCCGGGATTAAGCCACATCCAGTTAGGTGCCTATGCTGGCAAGGTCCTTGGAGGTTTGGGCAAATGACAGCTTCAAATCAGCAATGTCTTTCATTGCAGAGATCTGCTGCATGTCTGATGTGTAAGCATCATAGAGATCTGCTGCATGTCTTATGTGTGAGCACAGCAGAGATCTGCTGCATGTCTATTGTGTGAGCATCACAGAAGTCTACTACTTGTCTGTAGTGTGAGTATCGCAGAGATCTGCATGACTGTAGTGTGAGCATTGCAGATATCTGCTGCATATCTGTAGTGTGAGCATTGCAGATATCTGCTGCATGTCTGTAGTGTGAGCATTGCAGATATCTGCTGCATGTCTGCTGTGTATCACAGAGATCAGCTAACATGTCTGTTGTTCAAGCATCACAGAGATCAGCTGCATGTCTAATATGTTACCATCCCAGAGATCTGTTCCTTGTCTGTTTTTTGAACAGCCCAGAGGTATCTTCTGCATGTCTGTTGTGTGAGTTTAATGTTCAGGGGTGGGGTGGGGGCAGAAAAAATCTTCTTGTGGTCCTTTTATAGTCCAAATTTTCTTTTTATTGATTCACCCTAATGTTTTGCACATAAAGTGCTTTTCAAAGGGCTTTCTTGTACCGTAAAATGATAATTTATATAATTAGTAGATCATTTTTACAAGATATTGTATTACTGTCTTGCTATCTGATATCACAGCTGGAATTCATTACCATCTTGAACAATACTAGATGCCCTTGTTCTCATTCCTGTTGTTAATATTCCCAGACTTCTTTGTTATACTATTCCATTCACAGGTACTTCATATACATTTTAACTTTTTCTTCTCTTCCTTTCGCCAATTTCTCTTTTTTGCATTCACTTGCGCACATGCACAAGGGTTTTTGGACAGTACAACTTTTTGGAGATATGTGACCCTCCTGTCCAATGCAGAGCTTGGTGTAGCAGGCATGACCCAACCACACCAATGGATGTGTGGGCTGTCTATGACAGCAGTTTGGCTGCAGTGATCTTCAGTTAAAAGAAAAGCACCACTGCAATCAGAGGTGGTAACGTGTCTGTATTTAGCATATTGACATCACCGTTTTCCCTCCAGCTGCTGATGAGATCCCTTCCCTTCCTGCCTCTGCTGCTATCCTTCCCGATCCCTCATTATTGCTCCCCTCAAACACACTGTATGTGCTGACAGGGTGCCCAAATCCCATTGTCTCCAGGGCGCCTCCACAAAATACCTAGGTGGCATGCTAGGAGGACACCCAGTGTGCTCATTGTCCCTGTAAGTGGGAAAAATGTCCAGCAATGTCTTTTTTTTAAACCTGTGAAAACAGAAAACCATCCCTTGTGCTCCCTCCCCCAACCCACACCAAACCTCTGCATACCCACATCCCCACCCCACCCATACCTTCAGGAGCCGTGCAACAATCATCAGTGGAGCAAGAACAGGTCTGCACTCTTGAAAGCACCACGCGGACTGAAGAAATGCCAGTACTCTGTATAATGGCATAAATGTTTTTTCCAACTTAGGTGGATATTTCAGCCATTTTTGTGAATTTTGGCACCACATTTTCAACATGGGGTTCTTGGGAACCCAAATCATGAATTCAGTCACTGTCATGTGGTTATTCGGTCCCAAAAGGTGATTTCACTGTCACTGTGCAGAATCACTTTTTGGGACTGATTAATGAAACAGCAGTTTCACTGTTGATTAGGTGGGCTCCCAAAAAGCCTATGTTGCAAATTTGGTGAAAAAATTCCAAAAAATGACTGTGTTATAAGGGTGCATTGTGGAGTTTCCATGCACACTCATGACTTTGAGAATTTGTAATATTTTCACTCCAGATTTTTATCATTGGCAATTTTTCTCACCTCCTTATGAACAGTACAGCTATCATGTTTCACATCCTGGCAAAATGTGTTTTCACACACCCAGCACACAGTGTTTCAGTCACAGTGGGAAATCAATGTTTGGGACAGATTATGAAAATCATAGTGACACTGTTCATGAGCAGAAGTCCTAAAGTGCCTATGTTGAAAATTTAGTGACACACATCCACAAAATGACTATGTAATGAGCATGCATTGCGCAATTTCCATGCACACCCGTAACTTCCAGAATTTGTAATATTTTCACTACAGATTTTCAACATGACCATTTTTGCACACCTTCTTATGAACAGTACAGCTGTCATTTTTCATATACTGCTGAAAATGTGTTTTCACACATCTGGTGCACAATGGTGCGGTCACTGTGAGAAATCAACGTTCGGGATAGATTAAGAAAATCATAGTGATACTGTTTGTGAACAGAGGTCCCAAATGCTTTTATGAGGTGGGGTCATAAAAAGTCTATACTGAAAATTTGTAGTGCAAATACCAGCAAATGCCCGTGACATTAGGGTAAAGTACCCTAAGTGCCAAACACCACTGCAAATACCTGCAAGCGAACGTTCGGCATTGACAAATGCTTGTTTTAATTCACACTGATTCACCACTTCATATCAGTCTTGCAACTGTGCAGTGCTGTCCTCTGCCTGCTCTGTCTCACTTAACAAATAGCTACAGTACTTGCCCCTTATTTTTGGTTAGCAGTATCCTGCTTGCTGATAGTGCTGTTATTTTGCCAGCTTACTGATTAAATGCGTATTACCTTAAAATATGCTGCCAGAATTCTCATCAATTGTCATGT
This sequence comes from Neoceratodus forsteri, assembly GCA_016271365.2. Lineage (NCBI taxonomy): Eukaryota > Metazoa > Chordata > Ceratodontiformes > Ceratodontidae > Neoceratodus > Neoceratodus forsteri. The sequence goes on from CM028129.1 coordinate 10,621,948, forward strand.
CTTTCCACGTGCATTGTATTCTGTTTTTTCTTTTCTTCTAAAACATATAAACAATGCAATTCAATTACAATCCTACAGCTACTGCAATCTCTTGCTTACTTTTCAATTTAATAGCTTATTTAAATGCCTTCTTTACCTGTTAATTTAATTAGCTATCGTTCCAGAGCACTTTTGTTTTTTATATCACTTCTTTTAATCTGTTCTCAGCACTGTATTTCTGTTCAGACATTTAAAAACAAGTCAGCATTATAATACTGAAAGGTCTACTCTTTCCAACACAGTGCTCACTTCTCCATTTAAATGTTTAGGTTTTTTCTTTTACCTGAGTTTGTGTGTTCTGGTTTCTTGTCTTACTTGTGGCCTATGTTGGTACAGTAGTGTGTCTTGTTTGTTTGGACTGTCCAAAAAATTATCTAGAAAGTCAAACATATCTTATAGCATCTTTACTCCACTTTAAATGTGTTACTAAGCATGTTTATACAAGATTTATTCTTGTTACCTGACGATTTATTCAAGTTGCTCTTTTCTGCTTCAGCCACATGTTTGTGCTGTTGTGCATTCATTTTTCATTCAAATTGGGTGTGCTACTAAATCCTCTCAGGCCCGATTGCAATATTGCATGATGTTTTGAGCATTATCACCAGCTCTGTCACATGCTGGTTTGTGTTGCCTAGGCAGCATTGCTATGCGTTATGCATAGCCTTTGTGATCAGGCCTGGGAAATCCTGTTATATTGTGTGAATCATTGGTCTGAGTTACTGCTTGTTCTTTATATGGGATGCCATTCTACTGGGCCTGGGATTTTAACCACTTCTCATCATACAAAACTGAAGTGTTGCCCTTACACTTTCTTACTGCTGTAATTTGTAAATGCAATATTTTAGTTACTTTTTATACTACTTGTTGTGTCCCTCTGTTTAAAACAGAATATTTGTCATTGCATTGTACTTTTTTCTTTTCTGCACGTTCATATTGTCGCTGTTTTCTGTATTTAAATCACTAGCAACTACAATGTTTGCTCTGTCACATGCTATAATGGATGACACTGTGGTTAATTACCTTTTGTTCTTAACCCGGATATCCTAGTCTGGTGGCAGGGTTGGGGGAGGAGTTAAACATATAGGAATCTATCACAGGCTGTTGCATGTTCAGGACTTGCCTTTAAGCATCGTGCCAGTGACTCCCTTTATTACATTTTTTATTAAATTATTTTTTGCTATGTATAGTTGTTTTCTGCTGTTGTCAGGGTCTTTTATATAAATTACCAGCATGTATTCCAATTTGTTTCTGTATTCATACCAATATTGTGATCTAAGATGTTTAAATAAAATATCCACTGCATTTCTGCTTTGTCAATCATTTTCTGATAGTCTCTAGACTTCTAACTATTGATAGGAACCAACCACAGATATATCATAGCAGACCATTGATAGCAGCAAAAAAGTTGACACTTTAAAGGATAGACTACTGAGATTTTTTTTTTAATTATTTAACCAGGAGTGGCACACTAAGCTGAAAGCTTGTTTACAGGTGTAACCTGGGAGCACAGGGAAGCTAAGTGACTTGCTCAGGGTCACACAGTATGCAAGTGGGGGCTTTGGGATTCAAACCCAGGTCTCCAGATTTGTAGCTCAGAACCTTAAATCACTGCACTATACTGCCTCCCCTCAGATCACAGTTCAAGACCCCAGAAAGGAAAGACACTCAATTGTTGCTTGGACCACTCAAAGCAGGGATGTCACCCTGTGGAAGATGCTCAGTCCGTGTACTACAAAAAAAGATGTCTTTAGACACCCACTCCAGGGCAGGAATTCCCTATAAAACAACATATCAACTGTACATCAGAAGGAGTCATATATGTACTCCAGTGCCCTTGTGACCACTTGTATGTGGGACAAACCACAAGACCACTTAATACTAGAATACAAAAGCACAAAAGTGACATTACAAGACATGATGAAACATCACAGGTAACAATATATTTTTCACAACAGGGACACACAGAAGCTTCATTGCGGTTCTGGGGACTCAAACAAGTTCAACCACCAGTACGAGGTGAAGACTATCAGAAAATGATTGACAAAGCACAAAGGCAGTGGATATTTTATTTAAAAACCTTAGATTGTGGTATTGGTATGAATATAGAAACAAATTGGAACGCATGCTGGTAATTTATATAAAAGACCCTGACAACAGCAAAAAACATCTGGACATGGCAAAAAAAAAAAAAATTAACAAAACATTTAATAAAGGGAGTTTCTGTTGTGTGAGCATTGCAGAGATCAGCTGCATGTATGTTGTGTGAGTATTGCAGAGATCTGCTGCATGACTATTGTGTGAGCATTGCAGACATCTGCTACATATCTGTTGTGTTTGCATCACAGAGATCTGTTACATGTCTGTCCGCATGACAGATATCTGCTGCATGTCTGTTGTGTGAGCCATCACCATGTTTAGCCTGAGAATGGCTGTGAAGCATCACAGAGATCAGCTGCATGCCTGTTGTGTGAGAATCACAGGGACCTGTTGCATGTCTGTTGTTGAGCATTGCAGAGATTTGCAACATCCGATGTATGTGCATTGCAGAGATCTGCTGCATGTCTGTTGTGGGAGCATCGCAGAGATCTGCTGCATGTCTGTTATGTGAGCATTGCAGTGATCTGCTGCATGTTTGGCATGAGCATTGAAGAGATTTACTGCATGTGTGTCATGAAAGTATTGCAGAGCTCTGCTGCATGTCTGAGCATTGCAGACATCTGCTGCATGTGTGTTGTGTGAGCATTGCAGAGATCTGCTTCATATCTGCTGTATGAGCATTGCAGAGGTCTGCAGCATGTCTGGTGTGTGAGCATTACAGAGATCTGCTGCATGTCCATTGTGTGAGCATTGCAGAGATCTGCATGTCTGTTGTGTGTGTATTGCAGAGATCTGCTGCATGTCTGAAAATTGCAGAAAACTGCTGCATAATTGTGTGAGCATTGAAAAGATCTGCTGCATGTCTGCTGTATGAACATTGCAGAGATCTGTTGCATGTCTCTTGTGATAGCATTGCAAAGATCTGCTGCATGTCTGAGCGTATTGCAGAGATCTGCTACCTGTTGTGTGAGCACTGCAGAGATCTGCTACATGTCAGTTGTGTGAGCACTGTAGAGATCTGCTGCATGTCTATTGTGTTTGCATCACAGAGATCTATTGCATGTCTCTTCGTCCACATGACAGATATCTGCTGCATGTCTGTTGTGCGAGCTTCTCAGAGATCTCCTGCATGATTGTCATGTGAGCCATCACCATGCTTAGCCTGAGAATGGCTGTGAAGGTAGGCCTGAAAGTTCAAACTGCCCATTAACTGGGTGTCTTTCACCAAACTGAATAATACTAATTGCATTACCAAACTGAGTAATACTAATTGCAGAACCAAACTGAATAATACTAATTGTAGTCCCACATTGAGTAATATTAATTGCAGTACCAAACTGAGTAATACTAATTGCAATACCAAACTGAGTAATACAAATCGCAGTACCAAACTGAGTAATACTAACTGCAGTACCAAACTGAGTAATACTAATTGCAGTACCAAACTGAGTAATACTAATTGCAGTACCAAACTGAGTAATACTAACTGCAGTACCAAACTGAGTAATACTAATTGCAGTACCACACTCTAGAGGAGAGTACCAGGAGGGCAGAAGCATTGATTGTGTCATGTTTAGGGGATCAGGGAGCACTGGATGAAAACAGATTCATAAAGAGGTTGCCAAGCACAGAGATTATGCTTCCATCTTGATGCCTCGCGGACCATGCCCCCACAGCAGCCTATTGTTGGTTTTTAATCAATCTTTTTTTTTTATCATGGCTGTTTTTTATGCTGAGAAACTGGCCACAGCACTTGAAGAACTATAAACCGACATCATCTATGTTACAGTCTATTAGCAAATCCCATTGCTTCCTTCACAGATGCAGAGTCCAAGATCTGTCTGCAATGGAAGTTGTCTCCCAGGCTTTAGAAAGACTGTTCTCAGGTCATGAGGAGAGGTGACAAGCCATATTTGACTGCATATGTTTGGGACCTGGTGATGACTCATTACCACTGGCATGACCAAAGATTTATTTACTGCATTGTTATTTTGGTACCAACATCGTTATACTGTGTTTTGTGTCTGTAATCACTGTCTTTGCCCCCCCAGTGTATGACAGTTTCCTTTAATCTATGTAATACTGCATTTGCTATCCATGGGGCATAGCCAAGGGGGGGGCACAGAAAAGGAACAGGGAAACCCCAGCCTCACCCCACAAAACACAGCAGTTAGAGAGGTAAACACCAAGGTAGAGAAGTTAATGGGGAACAGAACAGGGGTAAATGCAGAAAAAGGCAGTAAGGACAGGGATGGGGCTAAAAGGGGTAAGGCCATAAAAAAATAGAGGATGATGAGTACCAATGCCCGTTGTCTGTGTAACAAGCTCCCTGAACTAGTGGTCTTGATGGAAAAGGGACACCTGAATATCGTAGAAGTCACAGAAACATGGTACACAGAGAACCATGACTGGGATGTCAACATACCAGGGTACACAATCTACAGGGGGGACAGGGAGGGTAAAAGAGGCAGAGGAGTAGCTCTCTACATAAGGGAAGGATAAAAGCAATGGAACTAAAGGATAAACAGGGAGTAGAGGAGGCACTGTGGGTTACCCTGGAGACAGGCTATGGCACCGCAATTCGCACAGGGGTTGTATACAGACCCCCATCTCTGGGGGAGGTAATGTACAAGGAAATGATAGAAGACATCCTTAGAATGGCAGAAAAAGGGGAGATATTGTTGATGAGGGACCTTTGTTGCAACCACATCCAAGGGCAGGGTTATTCTCAATGCCCTACAGGGGGCATGCCTCAGACAGCTAGTGGTGGAACCCACTTGGAAGGGAGCAATTGTAGACCTGGTACTGTCAAATGGGGATGGAGAAAGGATCTCAGATTTAGAAGTGGGTAGCCATCTGGAAACAAGTCACCACCAAACAGTATGGTTCATGAAAAACACTGCCATAGAGTCAAGCCATATAAAAGCAAGAGTATTGGACTTTAGGAGGGCTGACTTTGGGAAAATGAGAGAGTGCTTCAGAAAAGCACTAGCAAATGGGCAAGAAGGAGGGGTGGAGGAACAATGGGGAAAAATCAAAACATCCATCACAGAGGCAACAAACCTTTGTGTGACGCAAATCAACAAAGCAAAAGGAAGTAAAAAACCCACTATGGCTCTCAAAAGAGGTGTCGGGGCAGGTTAAGGAGAAAAAGGTAGCATTCAGGAAGTATGAGACATCACAGAAGGAGCAGGATGGAGAACTGTACCAGTTAAAGTAGAAGGAAGCTGGGAAGGCAGTCAGAATAGCAAAAGCCCAAACTGAGGAAAAGATAACCAACTGAGTTAAGAAGGGGAATAAAACCTTTTCTAGGTACATTAGGGAACAAAGAGAGACCAAGGGAGGGATACTGAGACTTAATAAAGAGGAAGGTGGTTGGGCAGAGAGTGACTGTGAAAAAGCAGGGATACTGAATGAATATTTTTTTTTTTATTTTTACCAATTATTTTACCAGGTGAGACACACTAAGCTGAAAGCTTGTTTGCAGGTGCAACCTGGGAGCAGGAGGAAGTTAAGTGACTTGCTCAGGGTCACACAGTATATTGAATATATACACACACAGAATGAATATTTCTGCTCAGTATTCACAAAAGAAGAGGAGGGGGAGGTACCTAAATCAAAGAACAGAAGCACTCTGGATAGGGGGTCGATACAAGTCCATTCACAGAAGAAATAGTTCTGAAAGAACTCTTAAAACTGAAGGTGGACAAAGCAATGGAGCCAGACGGGATTCTCCCAAGAATTCTAAAAAAAATAAGGGGGGAACTAGTGACACCACTGAATACCTTTTTAACAAATCATGGGAGGATGGTGTGGTACTGGAGGAGTGGAGGAGGGCAGATGTGATTCCCCTTCACAAACGTGGGAGCAAGACAGAGGCAAGAAACTACAGACCTCTTAGTTTGAACACAGTAGAAGGGAAGATGATGGAATCACTTCTAAAGGAAATAATTGTTGAGTTCCTAGAGGCCAGTGGGGTACAGAACCCAAGGCAGCATGGGTTCACAATAGGAAGGTTGTGTCAGAGGAATCTAATAGATTTCTTTGACTGGGTGACCAAAGTAGTAGACCAGGGAGGGGCTGTGGATATGGCCTACCTAGACTTTAGAAAGACATTTGACAAAGTCCCACACAAAAGATTAATATACAAGTTAGCCAACCTTGGAGTGGGTCCCAAAGTGGTAGCTTGGGTAAAAAATTGCCTGGACAACAGAATGCAGAGGGTAATAGTAACGGAGTTACTCTGAAGAAAGGGGGGTTACTTGGGGGGTTACCGCAGGGTTCAGAACTGGGACCAGTCCTCTTTAATGTCTTTATAAGTGACATTGCAGAGGGACTGGAAGGAAAAGTATGTCTCTTTTCAGACGACACAAAGATCTACAACAGGCTTGATGCAGAAGGTGCGGTGGAAAGGATGCAAAGGGACTTGACAAGGTTGGAGGAATGATCAAATGTATGGCAGCTTAGATTCAATGCAATGAAGTGCAAAGTAATGCACCGGGGAAACAAAAATCCAGGGGAAAAGTACACAGTGGGGGGTGAGATACTAACAACAACAAAAATGGAAAGGGACCTGGGGGTAGTCATATCAGACAACCTAAAGGTGGGCCAGCAATGTGAGAAGGCAGTAAGGAGGGATGGCAGGATGCTAGGATGCATAGAGAGAGGCATCAGCAGTAGAAAACAGTAAGTTGTTATTCCTCTGTACAGACAGTTGGTGAGACCCCATCTCTGCAAGGACATAGACAGGATGGAGGCTGTCCAGAGGAGGGCAACTAAAATGGTGCAGAGTCTGCACCAGAAGACCTGTGAAGAGAGATTAAAGGAGCTTAACATGTGTACCCTCAAGGAGAGGAGGGAGAGGGGGAACATAATAGAAACTTTCAAGTACATTAAGGAATCAACAGAGTCCAAGCAGGTAGCATCGTTCAGAGAAAGAGATGTGCAAGAACAAGGGGGCACAAGTTAAAGATAGAGGGGTGACAGTTTAGAAGTAATGTGAGGAAGTATTTTTTCACAGAGAAGGTTGTGGATACATGGAACAGCCTTCCCGAGGAGGTAGTGGAGTCAGAAACAATGGGGGCATTCAATAATGCATGGGACCGACATAAGGCAATTCTAGTGATGGGTAGAAGGAAGAAGGCTGTTGGTTAACTAGGATCTGCAGCTTATCCATTAGGTAAGGAAATGGGTACACTAGGTGGGCCAAGCAGTCCTTATCTGCCATCAAATTCTGTGTTTCTATTTATCCACCCACCCACTCTGTCATGTCCAGGAGTTAACCAACAGCTTAAAGATGGGGAAGAAGTGATTATTAACCCTTATAGAATATGCACATTTCCTACCTTATAAGCAGTCAAATCCATTTGAATAAATACTGTTTTTATTTTAAATCACTGGTACACAGTTCAGTTTTTCAATTAACACTTTGCTCATTTTGGGCAGGATGTTCAAAGGTTAACACCCACGCTAACAAGGCTAGTACCTGTGCTAAAATGAGTCTGCATGAGCACTCCCAGTGAAAGCATAGTCAGAGGCCCTAGGCGCACCCTTCAAACCCGGCAGTGGCAAGGTGCTAAAATACCGCTGTGCCTATGTAAATAAAGGTGTCCCCTCATGCATACTGTGGCAGAGAGATATTCAAAGGTTTGTGATGACAGTAAACTGTCCCCAGGTGGTATTGCTTTTGTCACTGAACACCACCTCTTACCTGGGCATTAAGCCTATGACCCATATAGGCACAGTGGCTGTGATGCAGCTGTCCAGCCCTGATTGTGGCCTTTTCACATTCCATAACATATTCCCTGGTGGCCCACTGTATCCCTTCACCCCCTGATCTCCCATTCACATTACATTATAAATGTTCTGCTGGTCCAGTGGGTCTTCCCACCCCGATCTCCTGTACACACTCTATAATGTATGCCCTGTGGGTCTGGTGGGTCCCTCCCTGACCTCCCATTTCTGTACAATAAATCATCATATCCTGGTGGTCCAGTGGGTCCCTCCCTGATCTCCCATTTACGTACAGTAGATCATCATATCCTGGTAGCCAGTGGGTCCCTCCCTGATCTCCTATTTCTGTTTAGAAAATGGCCTAGACAGTATCATCTCTCTGATTGGCTGATAGCTATAGTAGGGGGGTACATTAACTTACGATAGATGCCCACTTTGAAAGAAGTGCCAATTTGAGGTGCCCCATTACCTGAAACTATCTTTGTGCACCTCAAAGTGGCAAACTGACGAGCCGCCATTTTTGTGCCCTCGCTAACCGAGATCTCTAAGATCCATACTATGCAATGTGCCACCTTCCCCCACCTGCCGTGCCAGTCTGCAGATTCAAAAATCAATATTAATATTTCTTACTTCTAGCTTCAGTTCCTTGCTCTCTCTACTGCAGTTTTTTTCTTTCTCTGACTGCCGCGACTTTCAACCTCGCTCACTCATTTGCAAAGTCTCATCTTCCATGACCATCTCCTCAACTTCCGGTCACCTCGCCGACTGCCCGCTACCGCCTCTCCAATACCCGCAAACAAAGAAACCCCAAAAACATTGAAAAAAATATTTTAAAATTGGCAATAGTCCTTGTGTGTCCGTGCGCCCGGCAGAGAAAGGGGCGATACACCCATAGCGACCTCTGACGTCGCCGACTGCCCGCTACCACCTCTCCACTTCCCTTCAAGCAATCAAAGCAAAAAATTATTAAATAAAAAAAAATTCAAAAACTGCCAATACTGTGTGTGTGTGTGTTTGTGTGCCTGCGTGGGCATGGAGGGGGGGTTGCGAGTATAACCTTGACAACCTGCTCAAAACAGGACACGCAGAAGACAACAGAAAAAAAGGCGGAGGGATTACTTTGCTAACATAAAAATAAATAAAAATCAATTTCACCATGAAAACTTAAAAAGATATATATTTTAAATATATTTCACACAGTGCCCATTTTCTCCATAATATCCTCCAGAGTGGGCGGTATGGGCAATACCGGATCTTCCAGGGGCTATAAGGCCCTCCGCCTGTGGCGTCGGGCCTCATTACGCCCCTGGGTGGTCCAGTATTGCCCAATACTGCCCACCCTGTTGGGTATTATTGATTGCACAGTGGATCATCATGTCCTTGTGCTCCACTGGTTCCCCCCTACTCCTGATCACCCATTAATGTGTATATATATTAACCCCTAGTTGTCCAGTGGTCCCTCCCACCTGTGATCACCTGTTTACAGTGTGTAAATTATTTCCAGGTGGACTAGTGTGACCTCCTCCCATACCTCGATTGCCCCTTGTCAGTGTAAACAGTAATCCCTGATCATCCAGTGTGTGTCCCCATCCCACCCAGATCAGCTATTTAATGTGTATATGGTGATCCATGGTGGTTCAGTGTCTCTCCCCACCCCAGATCTGAAGTTTCTTCAAACCACTTTAATCTCTGGTGATCCAGTGTTCCCCCAAAGAGCCTTCACCCAACTCACCAGTTCACATCCCACCACCCTGCATCCCTCCACTTACCCAGGTGTCCGTAGCTCAGCACAGCTAGGTTCAGTGACCAGCACAACCCTCCTCTCACCTCTATGGCTGGCCACCAGCTGAGCTGTCGTGTGCACTGTAAAAACAGCTGTTTTACTGTAATTGCAATATACATCACAACCCTCCTCTCACCTCCATGGCTGGCCACCAGCTGAGCTGTCGTGTGCACTGTAAAAACAGCTGTTTTACTGTAATTGCAATATACATCACAACCCTCCTCTCACCTCCACAGCTGGCCACCAGCTGAGCTGTCGTGCACACTGTAAAAACAGCTGTTTTACTGTAACTGCAGTATACATCACAACCCTCCTCTCACCTCCATGGCTGGCCACCAGCTGAGCTGTCATGAGCACTGTAAAAACAGCTGTTTTACTGTAATTGCAGTATACATCACAACCCTCCTCTCACCTCCACAGCTGGCCACCAGCTGAGCTGTCATGCACACTGTAAAAACAGCTGTTTTACTGTAATTGCAGTATACATCACAACCCTCCTCTCACCTCCACGGCTGGCCACCAGCTGAGCTGTCATGCACACTGTAAAAATAGCTGTTTTACTGTAATTGCAGTATACAGCACAACCCTCCTCTCACCTCTACGGCTGGCCACCAGCTGAGCTGTCGTGCACACTGTAAAAACAGCTGTTTTACTGTAATTGCAGTATACATTGAAAATAGATGACTGGGGATGGGGCCACACAGGACACAGGGATTAATGTAAACACTGAAAACAGGTGTTCATGAGGTGGAAGGGACCATATGACCACCAGGGCTACCATTTCAAGGTTGCCAGTCATGCTAATGGGCTGCTGTACACCATGGAAATAAGCCCCCAGTGAGCATGCAAATGGCTTCTTAGCATTTTGCATTCCCAATGTGCTTATTTGCATGCTTGGGCAGAATCTTGCAATATCAGACAGCTCTGGTCGGTGCTGGGACAGAATTTTTCCCATGGTTTTTTGGCAATATTAGGCAGCACTATACCCGTTGTCCATATACAGCTCCGGTCCATGCTCTGGCTGAATACTACCCATGGGGATCTTGGCAATATTAGGCAGCTCTATACCCATTGTCCATATACAGCTCCGGTCCATGCCGGGGCAGAATATTACCCATGGGGATCTTGGCAATATCAGGCAGCACTATACCCATTGTCCATGTACAGCTCCGGTCTGTGCTGGGGCTGAATATTACCCATGGGGATCTTGGCAGTATCAGGCAGCTCTATACCCGTTGTCCATATACAGTTCCGGTCCATGCTGGGGCTGAATATTACGCATGGGGATCTTGGCAATATCAGGCAGCTCTATACCCATTGTCCATATACAGCTCTGGTCTGTGCTGGGGCTGAATATTACCCACAGGGATCTTGGCAATATCAGGCAGCGCTATACACATTGTCCATATACAGCTCTGGTCCATGCCGGGGCTGAATATTACCCATGGGGATCATGGCAATATCAGGCAGCGCTATACCCATTGTCCATATACAGCTCTGGTCTGTGCTGGGGCAGAATATTACCCATGGGGCTCTTGGCAATATCAGGCAGCTCTATACACATTGCCCAAGTACAGCTCTCATCCATGCTGGGGCTGAATATTACCCATAGGGATCTTGGCAATATCAGGCAGCGCTATACCCATTGTCCATATACAGCTCTGGTCCATGCCAGGGCAGAATATTTCCCATGGGGATCTTGGCAATATCAGGCAGCGCTATACCCATTGTCCATATACAGCTCTGGTCCATGCTGGGGCAGAATATTACCCATGGGGATCTTGGCAATATCAGGAAGTGCTATACCCATTGTCCATATACAACTCTTGTCTGTGCCGGGGCTGAATATTACCCATGGGGATCTTGGCAATATCAGTCAGCTCTATACCGGTTTTTTCATATACAGCTCTAGTCCATGCCAGGGCTAAATATAACCCATGGGGATCTTGGCAATATCAGACAACGCTATACCCATTGTCCATGTACAGCTCTGGTCTGTGCTGGGGCAGAATATTATCCATGGGGATCTTGGCAATATCAGGCAGCACTATACCCCTTATCCATATACCGCTCTGGTCCATGCTGGGGCAGAATATTACCCATGGGGATCTTGGCAATACCAGGCAGTGCTATACTTGTTGTCCATATACAGGTTTGGTCTGTGCTGGGGCAGAATATTTCCCATGGGGATCTTGGCAATATCAGGCAGCTCTATACCCATTGTCCATGTACAGCTCCAGTCCCTGCTGGGGCTGAATATTACCCATGGGGATCTTGGTAATATCAGTAAGTGCTATACCCGTTGTCCATATATAGCTCTGGTCCATGCTGGGGCTGAATATTTCCCATGGGGATCTTGGCAATAGAAACATAGAAACATAGAATTTGACGGCAGATAAGGACCGCTTGGCCCACCCAGTCTGCCCATTGTCCTACCTGATGGATAAGCTGCAGATCCTAGTTAACCAGCAGCCTACTTCTTCCTACCCCAACCCCCTAGAATTGCCTTATGACTGTCCCATGCATGCTTGAATTCTACCACTGTTTTTGACTCCACAACCTCCTCTGGAAGGCTGTTCCATACATCCACAACCCTCTCTGTGAAAAAATACTTCCTTAAATTACCTCTGAGCCGCCCCCTTCTATCTTCAAATTGTGCCCCCTTGTTCTTGCGCACCTCTTTTTTTGAAAGATGCTACCCTCTTGGACTTTGTTGATTCCCTTGAGGTACTTAAAAGTTTCTATCATGTCCCTCCTCTCCCTCCTTTCCTCGAGGCTATACATATTAAGCTCCTTAAGTCTCTCTTCATATGTCTTCCGGTGCAGAACCTGCACCATTTTAGTTGTCCTCCTCTGGACAGTTTCCATCCTGTCTATCAGGCAGTTCTATGCCCATTGTCCATATACAGCTCCAGTCTATGCTGCGGCAGAATATTACCCATGGGGATCTTAGCAATATCAGGCAGCTCTATACCCATTGTCCGTATACAGCTCTGGTCTGTGCTGGGGCTGAATATTACCCACGGGGATCTTGGCAATATCAGTCAGCTCTATACACGTTGTCCATATACAGCTCTGGTCCATGCTGGGCCAGAATATTACCCATGGGGCTCTTGGTAATATCAGGCAGTCCTATACCCGTTGTCCATATTCAGCTCTGGTCCGTGCTGGGGCAGAATATTACCCATGGGGATCTTGGTAATATCAGGCAGTGCTATACCCATTGTCCATATTCAGCTCTGGTCCGTGCTGGGGCAGAATATTACCCATGGGGATCTTGGCAATACCAGGCAGTGCTATACCCGCTGTCCATGTACAGCTCTGGTCCATGCTGGAGCAGAATATTACCCATGGGGATCTTGGCAATATCAGGCAGCTCTATACCCATTGTCCATGTACAGCTCCAGTCCCTGCTGGGGCTGAATATTACCCATGGGGATCTTGGTAATATCAGTCAGTGCTATACCCATTGTCCATATACAGCTCTGGTCCATGCTGGGGATGAATATTACCCACGGGGATCTTGGCAATATCAGACAGCTCTATACCCATTGTCCATATACAGCTCTGGTCCATGCCAGGGCAGAATATTTCTCATGGGGATCTTGGCAATATCAGGCAGCACTATACCCATTGTCCATATACAGTTCTGGTCTGTGCTGGGGCTGAATATTACCCACGGGGATCTTGGCAATATCAGGCAGCTCTATACCCATTGTCCATGTACAGCTCTGGTACATGCTGGGGCTCAATATTACCCATGGGGATCTTGGCAATATCAGGCAGTGCTATACCCATTGTCCATATACAGCTCTGGTCTGTGCTGGGGCTGAATATTTCCCTTTGGGATCTTGGCAATATCAGGCAGCTCTATACCCGTTGTCCATATACAGCTCCGGTCCATGCTGGGGCTGAGTATTACCCATGGGGATCTTGGCAATATCAGGAAGCTCTATACCCATTAACCATGTATAGCTCTTTATTTATGTTTTTAATTTAGTTTTTGTTAACCAGGTAGGTGCACTAGCCATTAAATGACTATTTTCAGGCATGACCCGGGAGAGTACAACAAAAGGAGAACAGTTGAACAACAGCAACATGGGTAAAATAGTACAAACAGAGGAACAGTACAGCAGTGCTACAAAAATACAATGGGTAGAAACAACAAGAAATAATGGCAAGCATTATACAGATAATGGCAGTAAGATATGTAATAAGTGCAGAAACCATGGACCTGACCTGTGGAGTGAAAGGGTTAATAAGATAGTAAGGTTATATAGAGAGAAATGTGAGGAATGTTCAAATATAACAAGAAAGACTGACAGAAGGAAGGTCAGGGGTGGTAATTAGCAAAACAACAGTGGATGGTCAGCAACAAGGTTCAAGAAGGAAGAGCTAGTAGTCAAGAAGTTATTTACAAAGAGAAGGAAAATATAGGGAGCAGAAGAGAGACAGTCTTGGAGCTGGATTAGAGCAGAGGTGACATTACTGGTAAGTCTCAGGAGCTTCAGGTTGGGTCAAAGCATGTACAAGCATCAGCTAAGGATAGATAACGACGATATTCACTTTTAAATCCAAAGTGAGACTGAGACAGCCAGAGGTTGAGTGGAAGAGCATTCCACAGCCTGGGAGCAGAGAATTGGAAGGCTCCTGTGCATTTAGTCGTCCGACATCTCGGAACATAGAGCAAGGATTTGTCAGCTGATCTCAGGCCATGGGAGGATGGTTGAGGGATCAGCAACGCAGCCAGCTGGGATGGGTTTTTTTCCCGGATGATCGAGTCCATTTGTGATCCAAGGTTGTATTGTCTACTGGCAGAGAGTGAGAGCCAATTCAGATCCTTATAAAGAAGGCAGTGATGTTTGAGTCGAGGGTGTGAAGAGGCAAATCGGCATATATTGTAATAAGTTCGTCCCATTTTAGTAGGGAGGTTTATGGGCAGAGGTAAGAATAGAGGCACCATAGGTAAGGGTTGGGAGCAGAATACCTCGGGCAATTGCTAATTTGGCCGAGGATGTAAGCATGTAGCTCGTTTTGTAAGCTACTCCTAGTTTCAAGTTTATAGCTTTGCACGAGGACTGAATGTGAAGATTAAAATCCAGGGACTGGTCCAGGAGGATCCCCAGGTACTTGAAGGAAGTAACATTTTCAAGTGGAAATCCTCCTGGGTGAAGAACCTCCAGCAAACTAGAACAGGTCTTAATCTTCGGTGCAGAACCTAGGAGCATGGCTTTCATTTTCTTTTCATTTAATACAAGCTTACGGTCTAGTAGCCAGTCTAAGACCTTATTGAAGTCTGAAGTAAGTGATGTGTTTATGCAGGCAATACTAGAAGAACTAGTGTAGATGATCAGGTCATCAGCGTAGAAAATAGCTGAGCAGGATTCCAGGACCTCAGCTGCATTGTTGATAAAAGTGAGAACAGAAGGCCAAGGATAGAGCCCTGGGGACCCCAAGGTTGATAGTAGACGTGTTGGACAGGGAGGAGCTAAATTTGACAGCTTGCGACCTGTTTGACAGAGTACTTCTAGAACCAGTCACAACAGGGGTAGAGAAATGGAATTTATGGAGAATGGAAGCGAGGGATGGTCAACAAGGTCGAAAGCCTTAGTGAGGTCAATGAAGATGGCACCTGTGAGTTTTCCAGAGTCCATGTTGGACAGAATATCAGTAGTTAGTTGAAGAAGAGCGTGGTGGTGCTATGACCTTTTCTGAAACCATGCTGAGTGTCTGAGAGGAGATTGTAGCGTGTAAGGTAGTCAATGGTCTGTGATGCAACTATTTTCTCTAGGATCTTGTTAAGGACAGAGAGAATTGCTCTAGGTCTGTGATTGGCCATGTCCTTTGAGTCACCTTTTTTAAAGACAAGCGTTACTCTTGCAGATTTCCATAGGTCTGGCACAGTGCTATAGATAAGGGATAAAGTGTAGATTCTGGCAATCAGAGAGGCAATGAGTGGAGCAGCCAGCTTAAGAAGACGAGGTTCCAGTGAGTCAGAACCAGAGCTGGTATTGGCAGATATGGATCTCAGTAATTTCAGAACTTCTGCTCTTGATATAGCCTTGAAATAGAATGGTGGCGCTGGAGGAGCATCATACGATAGGGCAGTATGGTTGTCTGATGGTAGTGTGGTAGGTAGATTGGAGTGCGATCCACTAGGTTGTAAAGCCAAGGTATAATATGAAAGATCAGAGAAAAGATTGTTAAAACTGTTTGAGATGGTCCTAGGGTCATTACAATGTGCCCCATTTATGATCATTTCATCAGGGTGACCATTGCAGGTACCAGAAATGTTTTGACATGGGCCCAAAATTTCCTCGGGTCATGAGCTGAGCTTTGTAGAAGGTCCTTGCAGTATTTGCTTTTAGCAACTCTAACTTGCTCTTACATCTGTTCCTTAGTTCACGAAGACAATAAGATCTGACTGTAGGCCAGTTTGTTTGTAGTGAATCCAAAGCTTGTCCTCTGGTGCAGATTAGCAAGGAGGTCTTTATGCAGCCACCTCGTCTGTTTTCCTCTGACCCTCCTAGTAGTCTTGGGGGCATGTTTATATTGAATGGTAAGAAATTCATTTATGAATATCTGTAGAGCAACCTCCACATCCTTTGTTTGATAGATACCTGCCCAGTCGATATTGGAGACATCATAGAGAAATGCATCCTGGTCAATATGAGCTAGATTTGTAAACGTGATTAGTCTTGATGGAGGAGATGGAGGCGCAACCATAGATAGGATACAAAAAGTGGGTGAGTGGTCTGTTAGTGCATCTGCAAGGATTCCTGCTTTGGTCTGTTATGGGGCGGAATATTACCCATGGGGATCTTGGCAATATCAGGCTGCTCTATACCCGTTGTCCATATACAGCTCTGCTCCATGCTGGGGCTGAATATTACCCATGGGGATCTTGGCAATATCAGGCAGCACTATACTCATTGTCCATGTACTGCTCTGGTCCATGCTGGGGCTGAATATTACCTATGGGGATCTTGGCAATATCAGGCAGCACTATACCCATTGTCCATGTACTGCTCTGGTCCGTGCTGGGGCTGAATATTACCCATGGGGATCTTGGCAATATCAGGCAGCTCTATACCCGTTAACCATGTATAGCTCTGTTCCTTGCTGTGGGTGAATATTACCCATGGGGATCTTGGCAATATCAGGCAGCGCTCCACCTGTGGCCCATATACAGCTCTGTTCCATGCTGGGGCTGAATATTACCCATGGGGATCTTGGTAATATCAGGCAGCGCTACACCTGTGGCCCATGTACAGCTCTGGTCTGTGCTGGGGCTGAATATTGCCTGTGGGGATTTTGCCAATATCAGGCAGCTCTACACCCATTGTCCCTATACAGCTCTGTTCTGTGGTGGGGCTGCACAGATTCGTTTAGCACTGTGCCGACGTGGACCAATATTAAGTCAGATAGCACTGCTCACTATCTTTTTAAATATCACAGCATCTGAAGGGGTGTAGGGCCACGCACAGCTGACATTTTCTAAATATGTGGCCGTATTTATTTTGTGGTGAGAAATTGCCTGTGGCTTAAAGCACTATGAACTGAGATCATCTATGTTATATTTTATCACCAAATTATATATCTTTCTTTACAGCCACAGCCTCCCAGATCTGTGTGCAGTAAAAGCTGTCTCCCAGGCTTTAGAAAAGCTGCCCAAAGGGGGAAACCTGCCTGCTGCTATGACTGCATCCAATGCGCTGAAGGAGAAATCTCTAACCACAGTGGTAAGTGAACCAACAATAATAAACCATATATGGCTTATTGTTGAAGGTTTGAAGCAGTAAAAAGAAAGTTCGATATTGTTTTTATTGGTAATTTATAAATTATCAGAACTATTTACTATTACTGTTATTAAAGGTGACAGAAACATTGCTGAGTCCTGCAAAACGTTAATGTCAATGAAAAGATCTTCAGTGTAAAGTACTAGGGTTACCTACCTGCCTATACAGTAGATGTCAAGAATCCAGAGATAAAACATCAAAATCATCCACAGATCTAATCTAGGCAGCCACCCATGGACTCTTGAGACAGAAAGTAATGTCATTGATGGGCAGGCAGTAATCAACAGTATATGCCTCATTATTGATGGGCAGGCAGTAATTAACAACATACACCTTGTTATTGATGGACAGGAAGTAATTAGGAACACACACCCATCATTGATGGACAGGCTATAATCAACAACATACACCTCGTCATTGATGGACAGGCAGTAATCAACAACATTCACCTCATTAATGATGGGCAGGCAGTAATTAACAACGTACACCTCCTCACTGATGGGCAAGCAGTAATTAACAACATACACCTCAACATTGATGAGCAGGCAGTAGTTAAAAACATACACCCATCATTGATGAGAAGGCAGTAATTAACAATATTCACCTAGTCGCTGATGGACAGGCAATTAACAACATATTCCTCGCCATTGATGGGCAGGCAGTTATTAACAACATACAGCCATCATTGATGGGCAGGCAGTAATTAACAACATGCACCCATCATTGATGGGCAGGCAGTAATTAACAACATACAGCCATCATTGATGGGCAGGCAGTAATTAACAACATACACCCGTCATTGATGGGCGGGCAGTAATTAACAACATACACCCGTCATTGATGGGCAGGCAATAATTAACAACATATACCCATCATTGATGGGCAGGCAGTAATTAACAACATACACCCATCATTGATGAGAAGGAAGTAATTAACATTGTAACACGGCATTATGGAGAGCCGTGCCAGGGCGCCCCGCGATAGGCGCGACGGTGTCACGTGGTGCAGGAGCAACACAGCATTGTGAGCCGATAATGCTGTGTTGCTGTTGTGGGAAGCGCGTTCCCAAAGCCAACACGGCATTATCATCTCATAATGCTGTATTTGCTCTCTGATATTACAACAGCCACTGGAGTCGCAAAGTAGCACTGTGCCGGCCGGGGGTTAGCAAAAGCAACGGGGGATGGAGCCAGCGAGCAGTGAGACGGTGCCGCAGGAATGTGGGACACACATAGGGAGAGAGAGGTAGGGAGCCCTAGACCTTGTCCGTGTTACAAGGGCATAAATCACCTCCAGCATCGGGGTCTATGGTGATTAATGCCCGCTGGGGGGTTGAACCCTCGGGCTTTGCACTCGTGCAACAACGCCCCACCCAGCGGGCATTAATCACCGGTAGAGCCCTCCTCTGTCGGTGATTAATGCTTACATACTCACCTAGTCGCCGATGGATAGGCAATTAACATATGCCTCGCCATCGATGGACTGGCAGTACTTAACAACATACACCTCATCGCCGATGGGCAGGCAGTAATTAACAACATACACCTTGTCATTAGTGGACAATCAGTAATTAACAACATATGCCTCATCACTGATGGGCAGGCAGTAATAAACAACATTCATCTTGTCACTAATGGGCAGGCAGTAATTAACAACATACACCTCGTCATTAATGGACAGGCTGTAATTTATAACATCCATCTCGTTACTGATGGGTCAACAGTAATTAACAATATACAACTCGGTGTTGATGGGCAGGCGGTAATTAACAACATATGCCTCATCATTAATGGGCAGGCAGTAATTAGCAACATACACCTTATAGTATATGGTTAGGGCTTATTGTTGATGAAAACCGTTAGCTTTCTAAATCTTGTTGTAGGGCAGTTCAAATGTCAAAAAAGTTGTTGTACTATCAACATGATGTCAGAACGATAGTACAACAGCTTTTAGCTTTGAACTGCCTTCTGATTGGCTCATACCAACAAGCTCGATGTAAAACAATACTGGAAACATGGCTGCGGCAGTTTAGCTCGAGAGGTCTCATTACCATGGAAACATAGACCGTTAAAAACTGCCATTGTATGTGCATGATTGCCAAAACACAATCTTTTGTAGTGTGAGGGCAATCAGCCTGAGTCCAGAAAAAAGGTCCCTTATCTTAACGTGCTGCAGGCTGTTGCAGTTCTCTTCAGCATCAGTCTCTTCATTGGCTAGCTCTGATGACCATGGCCACTTCATCGCGCATGTGTGATTACATTCGATGTTGCTGTGCTGCACTAGTGATGTACTCACACTCTGACATCTCTAGAACAATGGCTAACCATACACTATAATGTTGTTCTAAGCAAGGGTTTCCATGCAGAACAGCATTCTACCATACACTATAATCATATTTTTAGCAGTGACGCCAAGCACTCAAGCTAGTTCTAAGAAAACAGTGACAACAATACTCAGGTAGCTTTGGTCCTGATGAACAACTTCTACATGGCATTCAGCTACTAAATGAATCTTTTTTTTTACATTTTATTTTTGATAATTTATTACGTAAATACATCATACATACATGATCTACACACCCTATTAGTCAGTCGGTCGCTTTGATTTATTACAATTGTGAGTGTAACTGGTATAATAATGTATAGAAATATCAGCCCCATAGAACTCAATGGAGCGCGCACACACAGCCTTTATTTTGTGACATTCCAAAACTGGGCTGCATGGGCTGGCATGGGGGTGTAGCTTTGCTTTTGGGAAGTCGGTCTGTTTTTCTTGGCAGTGTCCCAAACTAAAATTATGGAGGTTATAACTTTTAAAAACACAGCATTTCACTGAATGATTTCTGCAGCAAACTCCTGGCCAGGTCAGTTATCAACTACGCTGGGAGAGCAGTTGTTACTGTACTAAGAATCTGCTCTTTTATAGTGGGACAGTACGTCAAACAGAATATAGTACTTTTAATTTAAAAGAGAGAAGAATGAGTTAATTTGAACTTTAACTGGTGCAAAAATGAAGTTTTTTTGCAAAGAATTTCCTTTCTTTTTGAGACAGTGGTGAACAGATGCAGATGTACAATGCCTTTTGGGTCCTGTACCAAGGGAAGACTCCACCCACCTAGAGAACTGCAGCGACAGATGTCAAGAATTCAGGGGATTCCTGGAACTACATTACTTCTTCTTGGAACAAGTGGATCTCATGCTTTATCTGGGGAGGACAATGTCCCTGAATTTGTTATTCTGTTCTACAACTCCCCTTAGATAAAAGAGGAATGAATCTCCCGAATCTTCTAAATTATGGTTCAGTGTCTCATTTAAATACTATTTGTAACTGGATTCTGCCACATGCTTCCTCCCTGGAAAAATATTGAAATGACGATCAGTGATCTATTTGATACAGGCCCATTCTCTTTTCTGCTCGTGTTGCTACTCTGCCCCTCACTGTATTTAACTATTTTATTGCCCAAACCCTCATGGTCAGGTATCGGCTCAGCTATCACGCTAGCTTCAACATCATCACTTACTATTGTAGAGTCCTAGCCACTAATGATGACTTCCTTCCTTCCACAATGGACATTGCCTTTAAAAGGTGGAGACACAATGGTCTCACGTTTACAGTGAAGGCCACCAGAATGAAGCCCAACTGTGCAGAATTCTGCAGTAGATTTACTGCAGCAAACAATGCAATATCAATGGGAGGTGAAGGCCCCTAGAATTCTGTAGCCGCAGAATTTTGTGCAGAACTTGCAGCCTACTGCAGAACTTCAGTAGTGCCGCAGAATTCACTGTTCTTGGTGATTCTTTATTAATATTTCCATTTATCCATATAACCTGGTTCCTTCCTCCTCTTTTTATATCCAAAAATGCTCCATGCTAAGAATGTGATGTCATTAATGCTATAACATCATACATTAGCTAATGAAATGGCTGCATTCTGCCACAGAAATGAATAGTTAATTATCTACCACAGCTCCCACTGCCAGAGGTGGTGACACAGCACATCAGGCACAATGATATTTGCTCATCCTGCACTACAGCCTAATACAGTTTTCAGTGTTGCGTTATTACGCTAGGGCCAACTTAAACAAAACCTTGACAATAGCATAGACCTGTTAATTATTAGTTATTTTCTTTGGTCCAAGCTGTTAATTTGTCTAGATTATCCTGAACCTTTTGTCCATCGGATGAAGATTGTACCTAGGCCCCTAGTTTACAATCATTGGCATATTTAGTTAGCCATGCATTATCAGATGTCTGTAAGGTACTCACCAAGATGTTAAATAGTGTGGGCCCCAGGACTGAGCCCTGAGGTACCCCACTTGTCACTTCTCCCCATTCTGACTGATAACCCTTGATTACAACTTTCTGTCTCCTGTTCTCCAACCAGGATGTTATCCAGCTTACAATGCTATTCTCCAACTTGATCTTATATAGGCATTCAATTAATGTTTTATGGGATACTTTGTCAAAGGCCTTTGCAAAGTTCAGGTATATAACATCTACCGGTACCCCCTTCTCCAAGGCTGCACTGACTTGTTCGAAGAAAGACATCAGGTTAGTAAGACATGATCTCCCCTTGGTAAACCCGTGTTGTGAACTATCTATTATTCCTTCTTTTGCCATATGAGTCAGTATTCTATGTTGAATAACTCTTTCGAGTATTTCGCCTATAACTGACGTTAGGCTTATAGGCTTGTAATTCTTAGCTTCAGATCTATTTCCTGACTTATATTTTGGAGTTATAAATGCTTGCCTCCATTCTGGCAATGCTTTTCCATTTAGCAATGATAAATTATAAAGGCGTGTAACTGGTCCTACTATTTCTTTTGACAATTCCTGTAGAAACCTTGGTGTTATTCCATTGGGGCCTGCTGAACCATTGGATTTAAGCCCCTTAATAATTGTGTGGATTTCAGTTTCTGTAATAGGTGCATAATTACCCATTGAAGTGGGTATTGGTTTCTGTAATAGGTGTATAATTATCCATTGAAGTGGGTATTGGTTTCTGTATTGCCTCTTTGGGTTCATGTACAGTTAGAAAGTAAGTATTTAGTTCAGTTGCTATATCCACTTCATCGGTTAATGTGCCATGGTTGGTAATTACTGGTCCTACCCTTTTCTGATTTCCATGTAGTGAATCTATATAATTAAAGAACTGTGTTTTGCTGTCCTTAACCTTATTTATGATATTTCATTCCATATTTCTTTTTGATTTTCTGATTATGCTTTTTAATTGTCTGTTACAGTGTTTTATTTTTAAATTTAAACAACTGGTTTGACTTTTCCTGAACTTTTTAAATAACCTTTTTTTCCTTCTAATGAGTTTCATGATGTCTCTGTTCCACCAAGGGGGTTGTCTTTTATTGTTATTATATCTCTTAATATTTAGGACCTCTGTGTCTATACAGTAGTCTAATTTTTGTTGTATTTTACTCCATATGTTCACATCAGTGGTCTGAAGATCCTTATGCCAGTTCCAGCTTGTTAGAAATGCATTTATCTTTTTATAATTAGCTTTCTTGTAATTTTTAAAAATTGATTTCCCTTTAGTTAGCATATGATTTGAATGGTAATTAAATCCAATGTTAAGGAGATCACTGTTCCCTAGAGGGGGCATTAGGTTTATTCCACAGATGTTATTAGTTCCATTTGTTAATACCAAGTCGAGTATGTTGGTACCCCTCATGGGTTGATTTACAAGTTGATCTAGGTTATTATGTATAGTGAAACTGATGATAAATTTCTTCTCTAAGTGATTACTACTTTCCATAGTGTCCCATTTTATGCTAGGAAAATTAAAGTCCCCATTATTATTGTGTTTTGTGATATTATGTGTTTCTCCATGTAGTTTATGAGTTGTTCACCTTCTTCTTAGTCTAAACCTGGGGGCCTATACCCTAATCCTAATGTTACGTTATGATTAGTAAGTTTTATTTGAACCCCAATAAATTCATAATCATTGTTGGAGTTATGTAGCTCACATGGTTTTAGATCTTCTTTTATATATAGTACCACTCCCCCACCTCTTCTATCACTCCTGTTTTTCTGCATTTTGGTGTACCCTTGTATGTTCGTATCCTAGTCTGTCATTATACCAGGATTCTGTAACTCCTGCTATATCAGTGTTATTTGTGTTCATAATGTAAGTGAGTTCCTCTATCTTATTTCTTAGACTTCTTGTATTTAATAATATTAGCTTTAAGTCCGAAGTATCATTGTACTTTACTTGATTTATTAAATCTGCAGCCTTTCTAGTGCCTCCGTTGTCTTTTTGTTTATGTGATTCTAGAGAGTATCTTTAATAGTTTCTCTCCCCCTTTTTAACTAGTTTAAAGAGTGATTAATGTAATCCAACAAGTGTTTCTCCAATACTCTACTTCTTCTTAGGTGCAGACCATCCCAGTAATATAATTCTTGCTTCTCAAGAAATGTTTAGAGAAACAAGTAGATTCCAGGATGCCAATTTGTGAATAAACTTATTATTGGGTCAACCATCAGCACCAACCAAATTAATTCAATGTAAATAAGACTGGATGAACACCACTGTAAATGTTAGTTTTCAATATTATTTCTTTATTCTCTTCTCACAAAATAAGATGGGACAACAGTTTCATGGTCATATAATTATATGAATAATTATAAACTTTATTTTCTTCTTTAGGATTTCCACAAAGAAAAATTTGCAGGCTGAGAGAGTACTTTAATTAAACACATAATTGGACTAAAGATTCTTGAAATAGTGCTTAAGGTACATACTGAGTGATAAATCTTTAAATGGAAACTATTTGAAGCAATAATGTTGTTAGTGTGGATATGTTTAATATAGAATATGAGTAATAAATATGAAAAGAATATGTAAGACTGAGTAAGGAACTATTGTGCACTGTAATGGTATTGTCTCAGTTGTGGAGTGAGCCAAACTATGATTTAATAACTTATACCAAGGAATTAAAAACTTTCTTTTTACATTTTTTGTGATTTTAGAAAAACAACATAGCATGGGCCTGATGAAGTGGATTTGACCACGAAACTGTTGCCCCATCTTATTTTGTGAGAAGAGAATAAAGAAATAATATTGAAAACTAAAATTTACAGTGGTGTTCATCCAGTCTCATCTCAAGAAATGTTTCCCAATGTGTAATGCATTTTGTTTTGTTGGAGACACCATTTTCTTAACCAGTTATTGATGAAATGTAATTTTTTGTTTTGAGTGTAATTTGCTTTTGGTATTGGTAAAATTTCTGACAGTACTATTTCATAGCCCAGGTCTATACACTTGTTTGTTAAGGCAATATAATCTTCCTGGATTTGTTTAATGGGTTCATTCAGGACATTGTTGGCTCCAGCATGGAAAATAACCACAGGATTTTTTCCTGCATTTTTTATTATGTTCGGTGCCATATATGTAATATCTGATAGTCTGGCTCCCCTAAAGCTTGATAGTGTCCTATTATATTTGTCTTGGTTAATATGTCTTTATCCATATGCTTTATCATAGAGCCTCCCAAAACCAGGATTTTTCTAGGAACTAAGGTATTTGTAGTCATGTCTATGATTCCTTCTATTGGAGTGGGCTCTGAAAAGGACATTAGGTATGGCTCTGCTTCATCTACTTTAGTGCTAGGTAATTGTTCTGATGACTGCTGAGGTGCGTCTTCTGCATTTATTGACCCTTCTCTAGTATCAGTTACACCCGAACAATCTTGATTTGGTTCACCCAATTCTGTAGCTGAGGCTGGCACTAAGTTCACCATCTCTACGATACCTTCTGGATTCATTTCAAAATTGCTTAGAGGCTCGAAGTGATTCAAGAGAGATATTTCAAATTTACTGGTCTTTCTACCCTTTTTGGCCACCTTATTTACCTGTACACGAAACCATTCATTTTCAACACTTTCGTTGACCTCTTCCTGCCTAGTACACTTTTTACTTACTCTAAGTCCAATGCTGGAATTAACTTCTTGGTGAACTACATAGAAACATAGAAACATAGACTTTGACAGCAGATAAGGACTGCTTGGCCCACCTAGTCTGCCCATTTCCTTACCTACAGGATAAGCTGCAGAACCTAGTTAACCAACAACTTATTTCTTCCTACCCCCAACAAAAATTGCCTTATGTCTGTCCCATGCATTCTTGAATTCTCCCACAGTTTTAGACCCCACAATCTCCTCAGGAAGGCTGTTCCATGTGTCCACTACCCTCTCTGTGAAAAAATACTTCCTCACATTGCCCCTGAATCACCACCCCCCATCTTCAAATTGTGTCCCCTTGTTCTTGCACATCTTTTTTCTGAAAGATGCTACCCTCTTGGACTTTGTTGATTCCACTGAGGTACTTAAAGTTTCTATCATGTCACCCTCTCCCTCATTTCCTCAAGGGTATACATATTAAGCTCCTTTAGTCCCTCCTTTTATGGCTTCTCTTGCAGACCCTGCACCATTTTAGTTGCCTCCTCTGGACTGCCTCTATCCTGTCTATGTCCTTGCAGAGATGGGGTCTCCAGAACTGGACACAGTACTCCAGACGGGGTCTCACCAACTGTCTGTACAGAGGGATAACAACTTCCTGTTTTCTGCTGGTGATGCCTCTCCCTATACATCCCAGTATCCCCCCAGCCCTCCCTACTGCCTTCTCACATTGTTTGCTAAGCTTAAGGTCATCTGATATGATTATCCCCAGGCCCCTTTCCATTTTTGTTATTGTTACTACCTCCTCCCCATTATGTAATCTTCCCCTGGGTTTTTGTTTCCCAGGTGCATTATTTTGCACTTATTTGCATTGAATTCCAGCTGCCATACTTCTGACCATTCCTCCAACCTTGCCAAGTCCCTTCTCATTCTTTCCACGCCTCCTTGCGTATCAACCCTGTTGCAGATCCTTGTGTCATCTGCAAAGAGACATACTTTTCCTTCCAGTCCCTCTGCAATGTCACTTATAAAAAAATTAAAAAACACTGGACCCAGTACTGAACCCTGTTGTACCCCACTAGTAATCCATCTTTCTTCAGAGTGGACTCCATTTACAATTACCTTCTGTGTCTTGTTGTCCAGCCAATGTTATACCCAGAATACCACCCTGGGACCCACTCCCAGGCTGGTTAATTTGACTATTAATCTTTTGTGTGGGACTGTGTCAAATGCCTTGCTAAAGTCTGGGTATTCCATGTCTACAGCCCCTCCCTGGTCTACTTCTTTGGTCACCCAGTCAAAGAAATCAATTAGATTCATCTGACATGACCTTCCCACTGCAAATCCATGCTGCCTTGGGTCCTGTGCCCCACTGACCTCTAGGTATTCAACAGTTCTTTCCTTCAGAAGTGATTCCATCACTTTGCTTACCACAGAGGTCAAACTGACAGATCTGTAGTTTCCTGCCTCTGTCTTGCTCCCACTTTTGTGAAGGGGAATCACATCTGCCTTCTTTCAGTCCTCAGGTATCACACCATCCTCCCATAAAAACATAGAATTTGATGGCAGATGAGGACCACTTGGACCACCTAGTCTGCCCATTTCCCTGCCTAATGGATAAGCTGCAGATCCTAGTTAACCAACAGCCTACTTCCTCCTACCCCCCCAGGACTGCCTTATGTCTGTCCCATGCATTATTGAATTCTCCCACTGTTCTTGACTCCACAACCTCCTCAGGAAGGCTGTTCCATTCATCCACAACCCTCTCCATGAAAAATACTTCCTCACATTACCTCTGAGCCATCCCCCTCTATCTTCAGATTGTGCCCCTTATTCTTGCATCTCTTTTCTGAAAGTTACTACCCTCTTGGACTTTGTTGATTCCCTTGAGGTACTTGAAAGTTTCTATCATGTCCCCTCTTCCTTCTTTCCTCAGGGTATACATATTAAGCTCCATTAGTCTCTCTTCATATGTCTTCTGGTGCAGACCCTGCACCATTTTGGTTTCCCTCCTCTGGACAGCCTCCACTCTGTCTATGTCTTTACGGAGATGGGGTCTCAGACTGCACACAGTACTCCAGATGGGGTCTCACCAGCTGTCTGTACAGAGGGATAACAACTTCCTGTTTTCTACTGTTGATGCCTCTCCCTATGCATCTCAGTATCCCCCCAGCCTTCCTTACTGCCTTCTCACATTGCTTGCCCACTTTTAGGTCATCAGATATAACTACCCCCGGATCCCTTTCCATTTTTATTGTCAGTATCTCACCCCCCATTGTGTACTGTTCCCCTGGGTTTTTGTTTCCCAGGTGCATTACCTTGCATTTCTTTGCATTAAATCTTACCTGCCATACATTTGACCATTCCTCCAACCTTGCCAAGTCCCTTCTCTTCCTTTCCACTCCATCTTGTGTATCAACCCTGTTGCAGATCTTTGTGTCATCTGCAAAGAGACATACTTTTCCTGGTTTACTTGGTTTACAGGACAAAAGAAGGTGATTTGCCCATCGAGATTGTCCTCCATATAAAGGGATCATTAACCCATATCCCATTCATCCATCCATTTATCTAATTTATTCTTAAAAATTGAATTGGTAAGTGAATCAACAACAGGGTTTTATTTAACTCTAAAAATTGATTAGCGTTTTGATCATAAAAGTTCTAAAACATTGTGAAAATGCATAGCATTTGCCTCACTGGCCCAGATATTCAAAAGGGTTGCGCCATGCGCAACAGGGTTGCGCATGTGCAAGTCCTACATTGCGCCATTCTGCGATATTCAGCAGGAGGCAGTTACACCACTGACAACAGGTTGCGCAACAACGCAATGTAAATGAATGCATGCTCAACAGGAGGGGGAGGAACCATGCATAAACTGCAAAACCTGATATTCAGTCGGGTTGTGCAGAGTTGTGCATGCGCAACCCCAACCTGCGCCTGCACAACCTTGAGCCAAAAAGGATCACGTTGAGGGCCACCCACAGGTGAGCTGCTGTATTGCAGGGCGCAACACAATAGCTGCCACCCCTGGCTGGCCCCCAACTCGGTCCCTGTGCCCCCCCACCAGCCCGATCCTGGGCACAAAAGTAACATGACCCCCACATGTCCTGAAGCCCCATCGCGGGCAATAAAGTAACATAGACCCCCGCCCACATCTCCGAAGCCCGATCGTGGGCAGAGCGTGTATCAACCCCCAGTGCCCGATCGTGGGCAGAATGTAAAAAGCCCCCCCAACCAAAATATCTCCATGGTGGTCCAGTGGACCGTAATGCCCGATCGCGGGCAGAATGTCAAGTTACAACCCCCCAAATGTCTCCCTGGTGTCTAGTGTCCCCACCCACCCGCGAAGCCCCTCCACCCCGCTCATCCCGGCAGCCGGTGGGTGGCAGCATCCAACCCGCCTGCAACCCCCCCGCCCACCGACTGACTGTCTGGTAGGGCTGCATGCCCAGTGGTGCAGAGCTACAGCCAATGGGTGTGCAGCCATACCGTACATGACAGTCCAGATTGTGAATGATGTTCATTCACAAATCTGGACAGTCGTACGGTATGAGCTGCATGCCATTGGCTGTAGCTCTGCACCAATGGGCGGCAGCCCCACCAGACAGTCAGTCGGTGGTGGCGGGTCAGGCAGAGTGGATGCTGCCACCCGCGGCTGCCGGTGGGGGAGGGGTGGAGGGCTTCATGGGTGGGTGGGGACACTAGACACCAGGAGATGTTTGGGGTTGTAACTTGACATTCTGCCCACGATCGGGCATTACAGTCCACTGGACCACCAGGAGATATTCGGTTGGGGGCTTTTTTACACTTGCCCGCGATCGGGCACTGGGGGTTGATACACATTCTGCCTGTGATCGGGCTTCGGGAGATGTGTGGTGGGGGTTCATGTTACTTATTGCCTGCGATCGGGCTTCGGGATTTGTGTGTGGGGTGGAATGTACACACAGAGATACTGCTCGATGTATCCAGCTGCAGGGTGCGGCCGGTTCTCGAAGGGCTGCTGCCTGGCAGGGGTGGCCAGGCGCAAGTCTCGGGGGTCGGGCACACCTACATGCTAATGGCATGCAAATGGGGCCATAAATAGATGCAAATGGCCCTCCCTGCGCCTTGCATAAATTATGGCCCCATTTGCATGTCACCTTTTGAATATTGGAAATTTACGCATGGCGCAATGGTACTTGCGCCACCGCAAGTTTAATGCTCAACTCTGGCAACTTGCGGTGGCGCAAGTTCCACTGTGCCATGTGCAGTGGCTGTGGCTGGGGGGTGATATTCAAAGGAGTTGCTCAATAACGCAACTCCTTTGACTATCGCCCCGGCCACAATCCTGTGCAACTATTTTGAGCAGCTCAGGGGCTTGCGCCTCAGAATGGCGCAGTTTGAATATCTGGGCCACTGTGTTTAACAAACATAACACTTCTAGAAAACCTATATAAATGCTTTCTGTACAGTTAGTATTGTCCCAGGAAGAAAACTGCTAATCAATTATTTAAAACCCTGAAACAATATCCTGTGGTAGTTTATTCCATATCCTGGGAGATCTGATAGTAAAGAAATTTAGCCTCTTATTATAATTTGCTTTTTTAACTTCCAATTGTTTATTGTGAAGTCTTGGCACAATTTTCCTTAATGAATAAACAGTGCCACATTGTGCCATTTGAACTGGGGATTTAAGAATTTTAAACAGCTGCAGAAGATCACCTCTAGTTCGCCTATGCTCAAGAGAATGTAATCCCGTTTTTTGCAGTCTAGTGTCATATTCTAAGTGAGCAAGATGAGGTACTAGCTTAGTGACTCTGTATTGAACCTGTTCAATTTTATTACTATCTGACTTCAAGTAAGGGCTCCAAAATGGAGATCCATAATCTAAATAAGGCCTTATATGTGATCTGTACAAAGTTAAAAGGCATTCTTCCAGTTTGGAAATAAATGTTTTATTTATTCTATGTAATAGTACATTGGTTTGATTTTCAAGTCTGGAACAATGAGAAGAAGAGGATAATTTATCAATAACCAAATTTCCCAGGTCTTTTTCTATACAAGATGTCCCAATGATAATGTTATTTAAGTGATGTTTTTGTTTGGGGTTATCTCTTCCCAAGTGAAGTACTGCACATTTAGATACATTAAAGTGCATTTTATTAATAAATGGCCATTGTTCAGTTAAGGCGAGATCAGATGATAAATTATGACAATTTGTAAGGGTATTAACCTTACCCCCAAGTTTGGTGTTGTCTGCAAATTTAACCATAATGTTATTTGGTGAGATGTACATACCACTGATAAACAAATTAAACAACACTGGGTCCAGAACAGTTCCCTGGGACACACCACTAGTCACTACACCCACTTCTGACAATGCACCATTCACCCTTACTCTCTGTGTTCTCCTACTCAGCCAGTTGTTTATCCAGGATACAATAGGTGCTGAGAAACCTAAATGGTTGAGTTTATTAATCAAAATACTGTGTGATACTTTATCAAATGCCTTACTATAGTCCAAAAGAATGACATCCATTGATATTTTACAGTCAAGGCTAGAACTAATATAATCATAGAAAGAGATTAGATTTGTAGTGCATGAAAATCCTGTTTTGAAACCATGTTGATACTGATTAATATTTAATGTTGGCATTTCATTTTCTAGTTGTTTAATTATTTTTTCCATAAGTTTACATGGTATCGATGTGAGGCTAATAGGCCGGTAATTTTCAATTTTGGAATGTGAGCCCTGTTTAAAGATAGGTGTAACAATGGCTGTACACCAATCAGCTGGAACTGAAGACTCGTAAAATGCTTTTTTAAAGATAATAATCAAAGGCAAAATTATCATGTCCCTTGTCTCTATAAGCAATCTAGAGCTAATATTATCAGGGCCAGAGCTTGTATATTGTTTCAGTGAATCAAAAATCAACTGTATGTCCTGGGAAAAGGTTTCATATGGTTCTAGGTTTGATCCTACTGGGACAGGTGAGATATTAGACAACTCTGGAGTAAAGACAGATGAAAAGTATTTATTTAGTTCTGTAGCTGTTTCTATATCAGATGTTATGGTGATGTTGTTATAGACTAAAGGACCAATCATATTATTATTACTTTTCTTACCATTTAGATAAGTATACAATGTCTTATGACAGTCCTTAGTATGAACAATTTTAAATTCAAAATTGCGTTTTGCCAAAATGATTACTCTCTTTAATTGTCTAACCACCTCCCTGTATCTAAGTAAAATAGTATCTTTCTGATCAGGTAGATATTTTTTAAGGCTAAAAATTACTTATTTTTGTGTTTGATTAATGTTTTGATATTTCCGTTAAACCAAGGGGGTCCCTTTATTATTGTACCTGAATTTGTCTGGGACATATTCTTTTTCAAGTTCAGATATTTTTGTTTTTAGAAAGTCCCAGGCCTCCTCACTATTTAATGGATACACTATCTGTTCCCAATTAAGGGTCTTTATCTGATAGTTAATGCTTTCTATATTAGTCTTATTATATTGTTTTATTTTCAGTTTATTGATTTTAGGTAATAAGGGCAGTTGGATAGAGAAGAATAGGGACAGATGGTCACTATTTCCCAAGGGGTTAAGTAACTGAATGTCAGATATATGGGTCTCAGGGTTAGTTATAACTAGATCCAATATATTCACTCCCCTTGTCGGTTCTCTAACAATTTGAGTGAGGCCCAAATTAACTATGACTGAAAGAATTTGTTCATTATGTTGGTTAGTACCAGAAAGTGTGTCCCAATTTATGGTAGGAAGATTAAAATCCCGTAAGATGAGAACTGGGTCTTTACAAGCTATTTGGATAATTTCATTACAAAGTTGCTTGGTTTGGTCAATATCAGAGGAAGGAGGATGATAACAAGTACCTATAAGAAACTGGAGGATGCCAGTACATCTAATATGGACCCAGACACTTTCAGATTTTACAGTAGTCATGGACTCATATGATGGGCTATCATCCTTTACATATAGACTGACTCCTCCTCCTTTTCTTGTATCCACCCTATTTTTGAAGTAGTGCTTAAAGCCAGGGATTTCTGCTCTCCTCTTTTTATCTGTATTACCCCAGGTTTCAGTAATAGCTATTAAAGCTAGATTTAGGGTTTTAACCAGGACTTCAAGTTCTGCAAGTTTAGTAATTGTTAATGATCGAGCGTTTAGAGAAAGAATATTGAGGTTTGTCCAATATGATGAGCAGGGACTATCAATGAAAGAGATGGAGGGTGTCCCAATCTCCCCCTTTTCTATCAGTTTAATTGATTTTTTATGAAAGTTGCTATTTTCCACTCCAAGATTGTGCTGCCCCTTCTACTAAGATGCAAGCCATCCCAACAGAAAAGGGATGGCCTATCATCAAATTCCTCCCAATGGGTTTAGCAAGTTATGCCCTGACGGTAGGTCCACTTGTGAATCCATTCATTTAATGCTTTTATTTTGTTAGTGATATGCCTAGTTGCTCTTGGAATAGGTAAAATTTTTGAGAGACATGTGCTACAACCACATTCCATTAGAACATTGCATAGAGCAACAAAGTCCTGTTTGATCTGTTGAAGTGGGGACTGTGTAACGTCATTGGTGCCAACATGGACAACCACCAAAGGATTTTCCCCAGTGGATGACAAAATCATTATTTTTGCAAGTTTTGCTCCTCTATAACTACAACTAGTTTGGTGTTCCTTGTCAGGATTACATACTATGTGATCAACATATTTTATTATAGAATCTCCTAAAACATACACCTGTTTTTTGAATAAGGCACATCAGGGATTTGTGAAGATCAAGGCTCTGGGGAGGTAGCCAAGGGAGCAGAAACCTGAGAAATTTTGAGTGGTCAGGTAACAATTGTTTTATGATCTAATTGTGCTTTAAAACTTTCTCTATTAGGAGTATCAGTTATATGTTTAGTGGTTCGTGAGGTACTGTTAGAATCATCCTCAGCCAGATAAGGAAGGGGTTCAAAAGCATTAGATAATGGGATTGTATAAGTTTTGGCAACAGAGTTATTTACTTTTTTAGTATGCTTTTTTGGAGGAATCAAAGTCCAATCCTCAGCTTCTATGGGGTGTCTAGCTTGATCTTTGGCAATAGTAATTAGGGGGGTAGAGGTAGTCATTGGATGCTGAGCCAAAATGGAGAGTGGTAAACAGTTTAGAGGTGGGTCATTAGAAGAGGATCCTCCCAGACATTTTGTGGAAGAGGTATTTGCCTCTACCAGTAATAACATATGATCAATATACTCTTCTAAGTCTTTAATCTCAGAGCTAATATTCTCACTTGGTTGTAATCGTTTAATTTACTCCTGTAGGTTTTTTACCAAGATACATTTGTCACACACATAGTTAGGATCCTGTTTACCAGTGGTATACATCTTGCACTCAGAACACACTTTGTTAGCTTTCTTCATGTTTTAAAATGATTAAAACACAAGGATGATAATTGGTGGATTGATTACCTTATCTATAAATATGTTGATTCAGCTGTCTGGTCCTGTTGTCCCCCGGTGGACATGGTAGACACGCGCGTGTCTCTGTGCGCATCTCCACACGTGGCCCCATGCACGCTCGCCCCACTCGCTCAGCAGTTGTTTTTAAGCGAGATTACCGGAAGTGCGTTCCCTTGCTACTTCCGGTTTTGCGCTAATGTTAAAAGCACAAAAACGTTTATTTCAGCCTTTAAAAAGGCTTTACCCAGTGTATAATCGGGTATTCATCAGCAAAATGACCCCACAAATATGAGCAGTGCTCAGAATAAAAAAGAAGGACTGGTGGCAAGATTTGCCAGAGAGTGCCTCCAGTCCACCAATATCCCACACTGCCCTGTATTAGTGAGAGGGCTTGGAGCTAGGGAATAACCCTTTTACTCAGATGTCCCTATCAGCTGCAATTCTATAAAAAGCATACAACAATGAAATGGTATTCTTCTGCAATGTCACTTATAAAGACATTAAAAAGGATCGTTCCCAGTACTGAACCCTGTGGTACCCCGCTAGTAACCCTCCTTTCTTCACTGTGGGCTCTGTTTACTACTACCCTTTGCTTCATGCTGTCCAGCCAATTTTTTATTCAGGCTACCACCTTGGGACCCACTCCAAGGCTGACTAGCTTGTTTATTAATCTTTTGTGTGGGATTGTATCAAATGCCTTGCTAAAATCTAGGTAGGCCAGCCCTTCCCTGGTCTACTACTTTGGTCACCCAGTCAAAGAAATAGATTAGATTTGTCTGACACGATCTTCCCGATGTGACTCCATACTGCCTTGGGTCCTGTGCCCCACTGGCCTCTAGGTACTCAATAGTTCTTTCCTTCAGAAGTGATTCCATCATTTTCCCTACCACTGAGGTCAAACTAACTGGTCTGTAGTTTCCTGCCTCTTCCCTGCTCCCACTTTTGTGAAGAGGAATCACATTTGCCCTCCTCCAGTCCTCCAGTCCTCAGGTACCACCACATCCTCTCATTATTTGTTAAAAAGAGTAGTCAGCAGTGTCACTAGTTCTACTCTTAGTTCTTTTAGGATTCTTGGGTGAATCCCTTCAGCTCCCATTGCTTTGTCCACCTTCAATTTTACTAGTTCTTTCAGAACCCTTTCTTCTATAAATGGACTGGTATCGACCCCCATCTCCAGAGTGTTTCTCTTGTTTGGTTTAGGTACCTCCCCCACCTCTTCCTTTGTGAATACTGAGCAGAAATAGTCATTCAGTATCCCTGCTTTTTCACTGTCACCCTCTGCCCACATTTTCTCCCCTTTATTAAGCTTCAGTATCCCTCCCTTGGTCTTTCTTCGCTCCCAAATGTACCTATAAAAGGACTTATCCCCCTTCTTAACAGAGTTGGCTATCCTTTCCTCGGTTTGGGCCTTTGCTATTCTGACTGCCTTCCCTGCCTCTTTCTGCTTTAACTGATAAAGTTCTCTGTCCTGCTTCTTCTGTGTTTCCTTATATTTCCTGAATGCTATCCTTTTCTCCTTAATCTTCCCTGACACCTCTTTTGAGAACCATAGCGTTTTTTTCCTTTGTTGTGTTTTGTTGATTTGCTTTACACAAAGGCTTGTTGCCTCTGTGATGGCTGTTTTGATTACTCCCCATTGTTCCTCCACCCCTCCTTCTTGCCTGTTTGCTAGTGCTTTTCTGAGGCACTCTCTCATTTTCCTAAAGTCAGCCCTCCTGAAGCCCAGTACTCTTGCTTTTGTATGGCTTGACTCAATGGCTGTGTTTATCATGAACCATGCTGTTTGGTGGTCGCTTGTTCCCAGATGGCTATCCACTTCTAAATCTGAGATTCTTTCTCTATCCCTGTTTGAGAGTACCAGGTCTAAGATTGCGCTCTAAGATATGTATCAACATAACCCAGGTAGACCATCTTAGGGTTGCTGTTTCATTCCACTGGGGTGTCAAACAGATGAGGAATACTGATGAGTCCTGGTAGGATGAAATACATTTCTATGTCTTCTGTTGGCACCCTTTACAAACTGTGTGAGAGGCCTTTCGGCACTATGCATTTCTGCTTAAAGTTGAATCAGCATAATATTCTGTGGTGATTTGCATATGCAGCCCATGATGCTTTGCGTCATGGGGGCATGTGTGATTTTGTATTTCTTTGAAAGTTTGCTTCCCAGCCAAATGCCTTTGGGGTGACCATTGCCTCAGTGCTTGCACACAGAGGTTCTTTGTCTTTTATCTTTTCTTTAGATCCTTCTTATGATTTACTGTTGGTTTCAGTCCTGTTTGGTGTCCCTATTACCTCTGTCAGTAGTGTGGCAGATGTTGGATAGGGTGCATCCCTTTCCAAAAACCTGCTACTCATTTGCAGTTAACTCTCTTCTAACGCTTGAAGTCTGACATTAAATAGTATTATTTCATTAGCCATTAGTTTTTTGTCCTCACATTTGTTACAAACAATGGGGAATGTCCTTGTTGCTGTTTATTTGATGCATATTGCAGGATTCACAAGCTATACATGTAACCCCATCAGCTAGTAACACCAGTGTCTGCGCCATGATTTGCTAGATAGTAGTTCGGTCTCACGAGTATGGTTAAATTGGGGTGTTTATAATGTTGAGGAAAGTTACTGACACCTGGCAATGCAGAACTTAATATCTAAATTGCATGCAGGACTGTGAAAAAGGTTTTTTTTTTTTTTTTTTGGATGTATCTCAAGCTAAATCACTGCTAGTAAGAACAGTACCTTTGTGTTGTAGTGCTCAAAGCTTTCTTTAACTACCAACTCTACCTTATTATTTGCTTTGGTACTATTAATGTTTTGCACCCAATTTTAAAGGTAGTTCTTTTACTATTGACCTATTCAGTGCGTTACTATTTATTAAACATCTTATCTGCACAAGTAAAAAAAAAGCTAAGAACTTGCTGTTTAGGATTTTTCAAATACATTTGTCCTACATCCTTACCTGCCCTGTGATTAGCTTTCTTTGCAATATACCAATCTCACTCTTTCCACTCCTAACACATGTAACATGAGCGTTAGGACGCGCTTGTCTCTGCGTGCGTGGCCCGCGCAAGCTCGCCGTGCTCACTAACACGGTTGTTTTAAAGTGCCTGGACTGAGTAGACTGTGTGTCTACTTCCAGTTCCAGCGAGTGGAAATTATAGAAATTAAAAGCTTAAAAATGCCCCTGCAGTCAGTAACACACACAATAAACACAGTCCTATTAATCAGTGCTCCAAAACAAGATGTTTTATTGCTGCATCAACATTCAACCTCTTGCTCTGTAAGTAAATTCAGTGCTACAAGTGTTGCATAGACCGGTAAGCCACAGGTTCAGGACCGCCTCTCTCCAGAGACACGCTTACTCCAGCTCAATTGAGTTCAATGTATAAATAATAGACCTGTTGAAATAATAGACCTGTTAAATAAATAATTGTGCTGTATACATTTTTGCCAGGGTTATTGATTACATATTGTCATTGGTTGAAGGACGCACCTAAAAGTTATGGAGAAATGTTGTGTGCAGGGCAATCTGTTGGGCCAGAGGGTAGCATGTTATGTTCCTGTGCTGGCAACTCAGGTTCAGATATGAGCTCTGGGAGCTGGCTAGGCGGCATAAGGATTGGGGGAACACATCACTGCTCGGAGCCTGGGAAGATATGATGCAGTGTTCTGCCACATGGGGGACACATTGTGATGGGCTGGAGAGCTTTATCGCACAATGGGTTCACATGCATGTCATGGCCTGATGGTGGTACGTAGTGTGTCAAGGGAAACAGGTTGACATTAAAATAAAATTTGCTGTATCTCCTTTATTCTGTTTATTCCATTTCCAAAGGGATCTGGTATGAATGAAGATACAATTTAATGGAAATTAAAAAGTATAGAAAGACAGACAGACAGACAGACAGACACATACAGTATCTCTCTTTTACTACATACACACACACATATGTATGTTATAGATTGCATATAAATATATAAGTAATACACAGTGGGAACCTCACGAGTGGTATAGACAGCATGAGTATAGAAATACTTTATTTATCACATAAGGTCCCCTCTGCATATCTCATTTATGCAGTAGCCTAGGACCTTAAATGATATTTTTTTTTTTTGCTTTTTGCTTTTTTTAGGCATAAAATTATTTCTACAAGTCTGTTATTTTTTGAACTAGTGTTACTGTGATTTTTCCCATCCTGATTGCTATAATCACTGCCATGAAAGTGAAGTCAGGATGACAAATGGACACTGTGATGTGGTAGCTCATTAGTGCCGCAGAACTTCCACAGAAATTACAAACCTCCAATGCAGAAGTTCTGTGGCAAATGGTAGTCGCTGCAGAAGTTGGTCCCAATGTGCCACAAAAAAGTAGGGGCCTTGTGGGAGGTAATCCCTTTTGTCATGCAGAAAACCTGTGACACTGCGCTTCATCCTGGAGGGCTTCACTGTACATATGAATTTTTGGATTACAATGGTGTAGTGCTTTTCGAAGGTCTTCACACCCCCTACAGCTTTACTAATAGTGAACATTTTAGGTACCTACAACTTACATATTTACTCATAAACATAAGGAATACACTAAAAGTCCTCATCTGGCCCCTTTCTTGAGTGCCATGATTGTGGATTTTCATAATGATCGCCTGTGGGGACATAGTATTGGTAACTTTTATAGGTGATTACAGAAATTCAGTATAGAGTCTACTCGATCCGTTCAGGAAAAATAGAATTATGAACTTTCAGACATGGATAAAATATGCTGTCCTAGCACTGAAGATTAACTCTTCAGCTCTTTAGTGAGAATTGGAAACGTCAATCCCATTATTTCGGCACCCCAGCCAAACTTGCACATTTCCTACCACAGCCTTTTGGTACCTGCTAACGACAATGTGGGTATAACCCAATGGACCAGGTGCACATTTTCTATTTCTGCCCAGTTCCTGCTCCCTACTGGGCATCGATACATGAACAACACGACAAGCATACGGGTCCTCCATTACTCATTACACCAACCTTTATTCTGATGTTTAACCCCCTACTCTCTTCCATTTATCTTGAAAATCCCTCCTTTGGACTTATATTTTAGCAGCTAAGAAAGCGATTACTTGCTACTGGATGAAACTAGATATACCTACCTTAGGGGCTTGGCATCATTTTATGACAGAAATATACTCTGTGGAAAAACATTCTGCCACTCATTGCAATACTTTAGAGACGATTGCCATGAGATGGCAGGCCTGGGTGCTTTACTGTGCTACTGTAGTTGAACACTGGCTCCCTTGATTCTATCCCTTTTTGACTAAGCTCTGAGTCCTATGAGAGACAGGCTCTTTTTAACTTTTTTGTCAGCATAACCCTTTATAGATTTTGATATGCAGGTGCCCTGTGTCAGAGCGTTGCCCCCCACTTCCCACTTTTGGATTTTTATACAACTTGAATAGCCTAATTCATTTCTCTCTTGATATTTTCACTTTCTCTTCCAGATAGCAGGTAAGTGACAAGCCAAACTTCATTTTACTACTGTCTGTTCACCTGACTTCACAACTGCATTTGTGTATTGTATTTTAATAGTCTCTGCATGTCAATAAACCTTAAATATAAAGAACAACTCAGGGGGCTGTCTGATGGGCTGTGGAAGTGCAGGGCTATCTGGTTCCTGTGCTTCCTTGAGGCTGCAGAGTGAGGTGCACAGGGCACAGTTCATCTGATAGCAATACACAGGGCCCTCTGCCACACGTGGGTGCAGAGGTGCAGGTTCCTATACAAAGAGGACAGCTGTCTTCACTATATGGTATCCTGACATGTGCAGATAGCCCTGCAGCTTTCATTCCCGCTTGGGGTGGGGAGAAAGTTGCTAGGTAGGATTTAGTATTACAACCTCAGGAGGTGGAATCGGGGAGGAGAAAGTTAATGGGGGGATTTACTATTACAACCTTGGAGGCAGAGCTCAGGGGGAAGAAGGTCAGTGAGGGGGGATTTACTATTACAACCTTGGGGGACGGAACTTGGGGAGAAACTCAGTGGGGGTGATGTACTATTAGACACTCTGGGAAGGTGACAGTTGGGGGGGGCAATAACATCCTGGTGCCATTTTATCCCGGTCGTTGCTTTTCCCAATGTTACTTTCACTGTGCTTTTTTTGCAGTGTGATTATTGCAGCGTGAAATTAACTGGATACTATATATTGTTTTAAGTTTGACAGTAAATTTTAAAGATAGTTGTTTTATGACTCCACTTATAAATATAACATGTAGCATCAATAGTAAATTGGTTGAAACATCATTTCACACCAGACGTGTGAAACCATGTCTCATCTAGGATTTTAAAAGTAACACCATTCACATTTATGAGGTGTGGAAAAATGGCAATGTTGAAAGTCAAAATATTGAAAATTAGCAAAGTTATGAGTGAAAATTGAAATACTGCAATGTTCACTCATTACCTGTGAATTTTACTGTACCTGTACACCACATTTTCAGCATAGCCTTCTTATTAAAACTCTAGATCTAACTGCTCTGTTTTAACTAACTGCATGGAGTTTTACTGCTGCTGGAGTACTGTTTAGAGTTATACTGCCTCCGTAAATTTGCTATAGTTTTCCTGTTCCCATCTGTATTTGTTTAAACCCTGAGCCACCTCTTCATCTCTGCCTTTGCCTCCCTGGCTTCATAATCTTAGCACCCACACAGTGTTTCTCTCTTCTTCCTCCCCCCCTTCCACCCTCCTACTTTTTGCACTCACTCATGTCCTCTTTTATTTCTCCTTCTGGCCAGCCCCCAATTTAGCCCCTGCAGTCACGGAATCTCTTTTCTGATCTTCATTGCTCTCTCTTCTCTCTTTCAGGTGCTGCCCTTGATCTGGGTGCCTGCTGCCTCGCGACCCTGCTCGGCTCCTGGGCTGTCGCGCTCCCTGCTCAAACTGCCCGCCTGCACGAAAACTCAGGTATGGCCCGCTGATCTCAGTGGCAGCCCTGGAACCCAGGCAGCCTTCTCATTGGTGGTTAGAGTCCCAGAAGTGGCTCCTCATTGGCAGGCTATGTCTGTGTCTCCTTTTTCATTGGCCTGGCCTCGATCCATGCTTCTGTGGCACTTTGTTTAATTCAGACTGAATGGCTTTTTTACTCTCTAATTTTGCCCCTCCTGCCTTCCCCAGCCCTGGCCCCTATTAAATGCTCTCTTGCCTAGCAGAGTAATGCCCTCTTCCCCCTCTTTCCTAAGCTCTGCCAATCATCCACAACCTCCATTAAAGGTACACTACCCCTATTTCCCTGTGCAATTTTAGCCGGCAGTTCCTCACACTGCCCACTCCCCTGTTTTCTCGTAGTTAGTCCTCCTCTGTTAGAACTGTACCCTCCTCTTTTCCCCTACTTTTCCCCTTAGCAGTATGATATCCACACCTTCCTTCCCGCTCGCTCTTTTTCTCCAACTTCTCCCTCTCCCTACACCTATGATGTGCTGCCTCCTCCTAACCTCGCTCCTTCTCCTACTCATTCTACTGCCACTAAACTGTCCTTGCACCACCACTGTCCTGCCCCAAGCTAATGACATCCTGCTTTAAAGCATTCCCTTGAGTACAATGCCCTCACTTGGGTTTCCTGCCTGGACAATCACTCCCACTATCTTAGCTAGGTCTCTTGTGGTCCATTGTCCCCTCCCAGGGTACCCTCACCTGCTATTGTTACTCTCCCCAGTTAGCAACATGGAGCATCCTAAAACCTCCATATGGCGACACTGTAAGATGTCTAAGCTCCTTGCCTTTCACTTGACACAGATGGCCCTTCTCTTACTGCTCCTATTGGGGAATATACATCCCAACCCCGATCCACCTGCAACATCCAACCCACTACACAAAAATCTCCAATCCCTTACCTTAGCCTTCATTAATATTTAAAGCCTGCTACCCAAAATAGACTACTTGCAAGTTTGGATGTCACAACATAAGCCTGACATATAAACCCTTAATGAAACTTGGCTCACCCCTAAAGTCTCAGACAGTGTATAAATCATCCCCGGCTATGTACTGTTTCATCTGTGCAGATAAATGGGGTAGGGGCTGTGCCATTTACCTGAAGGATACCATAAAAGGCCTGATCCACCGGTCCGGTGGCACTGAGGGCTGAAACGGTGGATGCTTTACCTCGCACTACGTCAGTGACCCGTGTTCAGGAATGAGCACTGACCGCTGGGGGTTGACAGGGTTGGAGTAGGATTGAGTGTCCAAAAGACTGCTCTCCTTCTCCAGGGTGGAGGGACATCAGTGGTCGGCACTCAACTGGCCCCTAGCAGAGACTGGGGAGCAGTGTGCTGATGCTGCAGAAGAGGGGTAGGAGGGGCAGATGCCTGGAGGAGAGCAGACAGATGCATGCACGCTTCCTCTGCTGGCATCATTGTATGCCCATCCATGCTGGGGGGAAACACAAGAAAATTCCTCAGCAGCATGAAGACTACCCTGACAGTGCCACCACAGATGCACACAAGTTAGCTCCCTCCTGGTCCTACCCTCCCGGTCTCTGCAGTGGTGGGGTACATCCCTGCTGTGATGCAACTGGGGGGGATCTGTGGTGGGCAGATCCAAGCTCTGTCCACGTCTGGGGTGTCAGCTGTGAAGGTTGGCTGGATTTGCTGTGTGAGGGCCAGTGCTCTTCCTGTGTCCATAACATCATTTGGGGCTGAATAAAGAACATCTCCGTTACTGGAGCTGTGTCTGCTGTGAGGGGCAGTAACAGTGCCTACGCTGCAACAGGAGGAGGGGCAGAAACACTATTTGAAGCTCACGCTGCTCTGTGTGAGACAGGTACGCCAGCCAGCATTTCCATCTGCAAATGAAATAGAACTGTGACCTGCCAGACAAATCCCATCTACAGTATTTGCTGTGTGAGTGCCAGTGCTCTTCCTGTGTCCATAACATCATTTGGGGCTGAATTAAGAACTTCTCCATTACCAGAGCTGTGTCAGCTGTGAGGGGTGGTAACAGTGCCTACGCTGCAACAGGAGGAGGGGCAGAAACACTATTTGAAGCTTGCACTGCTACTGCGCGAGCACCGTTGTGTGAGTGTGAGTGGCGTGAGTGCCACTCGGCAGAGAAACGCTGGACTGAAAGTTTAAGTTGATTTCATTGTGCCTATATGCTGGTATCACACATAAGTTTGTATTTTATTGTTAGATATAGTTGGAAGGTTGCTTTTAACTTGAACGTTTAACTGCTGTCACGTGTATATTTAACAGCTTTACATTGTGAGGTTTACTATATTTGATATTAGGATAAATAAGAATCTCTGCCTAGCTGTAAGCCTGGGTGACCTAGCTGTGACTCTGGGTGACCTCTGTCTTGAATTGTACCAATAGCCCAGGTGGCACAGAAAGAAATCAGACTGTGCATTTCTGTGTTTGTTAGCTGTGTCAGCAGTGGGGGAGCGGGTCGCAGTCGGTGACCAGAGAAAGGAGAGCGGAGAGCTGCACAGAGCTGTGGCTGCGGTCGGCAGTGGGGTCACAGTCGGCGACCAGAGGAAGGAGAGCTGAGCTGTTTAGAGCTAAACTAGCAGGGGACACAGGTTGCAGTTCGTCGACTGAAGCAAGGACTGTCGGCCAACCGCAGACCATGGTATAGGATCGGGCCAATCAGGGAGAGAGGCACCAAGGTGGTAGGCTTTAAAGAAGCCAGCCAGACTGCAGAGCTGACAGCTGTGTTTGTTAACTGTGTTGGCAGCAGGGGAGTGGGTCACAGTCAGCGACCAGAGAAAGGAGATCGGAGAGCTGTGCAGAGCTGTGGCTGCAGTCAGCAGCAGGGTCACAGTCGGCTACCAGAGGAAGGAGAGCTGTACTGTTTGGAGCTGTACTAGTAAGGGGCACAGGTCGCAGTTTGGTGACTGAAGCAAGGACAGCCAGCCAACCACAGTCCATAGTGTAGGATCGGGCCAATCAGGAAGAGAGGCACCAAGGTGGTAGGCTTTAAAGAAGCCAGCCAGACCACAGAGCTGAGAGCTGTTTGTTCCCGTCCTCCCTCCCTGACCCCTATTAAATATGGAGGGGAAGAGGAACCATATATGAAGTGGAGGAGCTAACAGGTCACAGGTCTACAGGTCACTTGATCTTGGACTACTGATGCTGGAGGTGCTGGAGACTTGGACTTGAACTGGGTGACTATGGTTATTAATTCTTGATGCCTATGGTTTGCACATGCTGTATTATTTCTAAAAAGTCTTGACTGTGGGTTGGGGCTGAGGAGGGGGTGAAGGTCAGGGGCCCAAAAATACATAAGGTGTGATTTTAGGACTGTATCTGAGTATCACAGAAGAAATGGCAGGGCAGCACAGAGGGAGGGGTGACCAATGGAGGGGTATCTTTGGCAGGGTGGTGGGGTGCAGTGGCTGTGGAATGGCTATGATCCTAAATTGGGCTTGGAGGATGGGGGGTTGTATGATGTGTAAGCAGCTCACTCAGCTGAGGGAGGAAGTGGCAAGTCTAAGGTGGGGGTTAAATGGGAGGAGGAGCTGGGATAAGGGGGTAGAGAGACAGGGACGGTATAAGACAAGGAAGGAGTGGGAAGGGCTGAGTGGATTCACTGGATGATCAGATACACTGTTCCAGAAGTCAAGGACTTGGGAGGGAGAGGATGCAAGGGGGATCCAGAGGGGATAGACCAGAGGTAAC
Source organism: Neoceratodus forsteri (assembly GCA_016271365.2). Lineage (NCBI taxonomy): Eukaryota > Metazoa > Chordata > Ceratodontiformes > Ceratodontidae > Neoceratodus > Neoceratodus forsteri. The sequence goes on from CM028129.1 coordinate 10,666,398, forward strand.
AGACAGCAGCAAGTTCAGAGTTGGGACAGGGGCGCCTGAGACGAGAGGAAAGGGGTCAGTGGAAACTGACAGCAGGAGGTTCGGAGGCACAAAAATGATGCCTGTAGCTAGAGAAAAGGGGTCAGCTGGGGATCAGGAGGAGTGGAAGACAGTAGGCTCAGGAAAAGGCAGAAGGATGCCCAGAATGAAGGATGATGTAGGCATAGGTGAAATGGGCCAGAGGGTGGAAGTAACAATTAGTTTTGCCCCCCTATGTATCCTAGTTGAGGACATTTTGGAGGAAGAAGTCTGGCAGAGGTCATCAGGGAAGGGGGGAACGTCTGGGGGATGTGGGGGGAAATATCTCAGGTGCAGTGGAAGGGGAAGGGAGGGGCCAGGCACATTGCATGCAGGGAAGGGTGGAGGAGGGATGGGCACATTAGGGACACACTAGAGGGTGGCACTAAGGGAACTGTGGCATAAGAAAAGGGGCAGGAAGGAAGCACTGGAAGAGCTGGAGTTGAGCTCCTGGGAGACTGAAAATGAATGGGAGGAAATCCTGCAGGGCAGAAGCTGCAGTAGGAGGCCGGGGCATGTGCCAAGCAGGGTGCAGGAGAGGGGAAATATGCAGACAGGGCAGGTGGTGAGGAGGAAGGCTTCCCCAAGTGGGGTACGGTGCTCAAAACCTTCTGCAAAGATGGGTGGGACAGGAACAGTTGGAAGGGGATCAAGCACAGTTTTCACAATCTCACAGAGTGATGCAGATGGGGGAAGGCCAGGAGCAGATGGAGTGGGGTCAGGTGACATTGGCTTATGCTCAAGCAGTGATGCAGGAGGGGTTTGCAGGGATAAAGGAAGCCAGGTGGAAGTACATGGGATGAAGCGGTACAGGAGGGGGGAGTCTGAGGAAAGGCTAAAGGGAGAGGGTGAAGAGGGACAGATGTTTGGTGTGGGTAAAAATCAGGATAGGTTAGATGATGGGGACAAAAGATGAGCAGGGGCAGAAACCAAGTCAGGATGGAACATGAGGAGGAGTCCAAAGGGAGCCAAACCCCGCAACACAAAGCTGGAGGCCAAAAGGACACCCAAGAAGCAGGGGGCAGTAGGGTGGCATTCTTGGGGGACTAAATTAAGAGGCTAAAATGGGGAAGGAAGGGAGCAAAAACAATGCAGTATGGGTACAGTGCATGCCAGGGATGACGGTGCTGGAGGTGAGGCATCATATTCCTTCCTGGGATAAGCAGCAGGATGAAAGGACACATCTGGTGTTTCACCTGGGCACAAATGACTTGGAGGGGAACAGTCTGATGGAGGTACTGGCAAGGTTTGAGCAACTCGCTAGGTTCTGTAGGAGCAACACTGTTTTTCCTTCCATTTCTTGCTCTGAAGTGTTGCCAGTACCAAGAGCGAGCACACCCAGAAAGGAGAAGATAAGGGCATTAAACAATTGGCTACAAGGTTGGTGCAGTCGGATAGGGTTTGGCTGGATAGGTGGCTGGGGCTGTACATGGGAGGAGGAGGAGGGTCTGTATGCCCATGACAGGCTGCACCTGAACTCTTCTGGGGCAGCTGCACTAAAGAGTAAACTGGGGGACCTCATGGCAAGGAAGTTCAATTTAAACAAAATGGGGGGGCTAAGGACAGTGCCATCTTTACATGAGGCAGAGCAGAGAAGCTATCAGCCTCCCCCCATGTCACAACACTCATCAAGAGAGTAGTTAGCAACAGGGAAGGACAGGATGGGGCTACATGTTGGAGGGCTTTGGATGCAAATGCCAGGAGCCTGGGGAACAAAATGGGAGAACTGGAGGCCACCATGATGGACGAGAACCTAGACATTGTAGCAGTGAGTGAGACTTGGTGGAATGAGCACCACACCTGGGAGATGGTTTATCCCAGGGTATCATTTGTTTAGGAAGGATCGGAAGGGGAAGAGGGTGGAGGGGTGGCATTATATGTCAGGGAAGCGACTGGGGCTATGGAAGGGCAGGATGAAAAGGAGGAAACAGAGATATTGTGGATCACCCTAGACAGGGGACAGGGGGAAAACTTGCGCATTGGGGTAGTCTATAGGCCTCCTATGCAGGGGGAGGAAGAGGATAGACATCTTGGAGAATCCATAGCGAGGATGGCATGGAAAGGGGAAATTACGCTAGTTGGGGACTTAAACCTTCTGGACATCAACTGGGAGGCCCAGACAGAAATCTTCACAAGGAGCAGGAGCATCTTAGAGGCTCATCAAGGCATATTTCTGCAGCAAAGGGTCAGTGAGCCCACTAGGGGTGTAAACCTGTTGGATGTGGTCCTCACAAATGGGGACAGTGTGGAGGAGGTGGGGGTGAGGGAAGACCTTGACACCAGTGACCACAGGGCTGTCGGGTTCAGGGTGAGAGCGGGTAGGGTGAGGGTTAGGACAAGAACCAAGGTAATGGGCTTCAGGAAGGCTGACTTTCATGGAATGAGGAAGGTAGTAAAGGAAGAAATGTTGAGGATAGGGAATGTGCAGGGGGTGGAGGAATTATGGGAAGCCATCAAGAGAGGGCTATTTAAAGTCATGGACTCATGTATAAGAAGGATAAGAAAGAACAGAAGACAGAAAAGACCTCTATGGTTCACTAGAGAGGTGACTTTAGGGGGTCAAGGAGAAGACTAGAGCATTCAAGAGGTACAGGAGGACACAAGAGGATGAGGACAGGGAAACCTACAGGAAAAAAGAAAGGAGGCAGGGCAAAAGATAAGGAGGGCTAAGGAGGCCACTGAGGAGAGGATAGCAAAGCAGGCAAGGAGGGGGGACAAAACCTTCTTTAGGTACGTTGGAGAAAGGAGAAGGGCACAGCATGGGATTGGGAGGATAAGGAGGGGAAGTGGAACATTACTGGAAGGGGATTTCAAAAAAGCAGGGGCATTAAATAGCTATTTTGCCTCAATCTTCATGGAGAAAAAAGAGGGCAGAGGACCAGAACGGGCTGGGGAGGGTGACAGCCACAGGCAGGTGGGTGTGGCAGAATTCACAGCTGAAGGAGATAGGGAAGAGTTGGGTAGACTTGGGGTGGACAAGGCAATGGGGCCTGAGGGAATACACCCAAGGGTTCTCAAGGAGGTGAAGGATGAACTGGCGCCACATCTGGTGAGGCTGTTTAACTTGTCCTTGGTCACAGGGGTGGTGCCAACAGACTGGAAAAGGGCAGAGGTGGTCACACTACATGGGGGGGTGGAAGGACAAGGTCAAAAACTACCATCCCATTAGTCTTACCTTGGTAGTGGGGAAGGTAATGGAAACACTACTTAAGATCAGGATGATAGAATACTCGGAGATGAATGGCTTGCAGGATGACAGGCAGCATGGCTTCACCAAGGGAAGGTCCTGTCAGACTAACCTGATAGAGTTTTTCGATGGGGTGACACAGATAGTGGACCAGGGAGGAGCTGTGTACGTGGCCTATCTGGATTTCAATAAGGCCTTTGACACTGTTCCGCATGGTGGAATGGTGCATAAGCTGGACAGACATGGGGTGGACCTCAGGATCACCAGGTGGGTGGAATACTGGTTGAAGAGAAGGAGTCAGATGGTGGTGGTAAATGGGACACATTCCAGGGAACAGGCAGTGACCAGTGGGGTGCCACAGGGGTCAGTGCTAGGACCAATATTTTTTAACATCTATGTTAGTGACCTAGCGGAGGGTCTGGAGAGACAGGTGTGCCTGTTCGCAGATGATACAAAGGTCTGCAATAGGGTGAATTCACCTAGTGGGGTGCAAAGCCATGAGATGGGACCTGGAGGCTGGAGGTGGTCTGACACCTGAAATTGAAGTTTAATGCACAAAATTATCACTGATGCACCTGGGAGGAGGAATAGGATGAAACTACTCCCTTGGGGGGTGGTGGTGATTAAGGAGAAGGAAATGGAAAGGGACCTGGGGATTATGGTATCGTGTGACCTCATGGTGGGCAGCCAGTGTAGCAGGGTGGTGGGAAAGAAAAATGGAATATTGGCCTGCATTGTGAGGGGTTTTAATAGCAGGAAGAGGGAGGTGCTAATGCCGTTATACAGAACCATGGTCAGGCTGCATCTGGAGTATGGGGTGCAGTTCTGGAGGCCTCACCTACGAAGAGATGAGTTGATGGAAAGGGTACAGAGAAGGGCAACCAAAATGGTATGAGGGATGCAGGATGTACCCTATGAGAGAAGATTGAGAGGGCTTAATTTGTACCCTCTGGAGACTAAGAGGGAGGGGGGGACATGATTGAGACCTTTAAGTACAGTATCTGAAGGGAATAAATAAAATGGAGGGTGATAGCTTGTTCAAACTGAAGATGGGAGCAAACATGAGGGGACATAGCCTCCAACTGGAAGGTGGGCAATACAGAGGTAATGTCAGGGGGTAGTTTTTCACAGAGAGGGTGGTGGAGGCCTGGAACAAGTTCCCGGAAGAGGTAGTGGCAGCTGAGACGGTGGAGGTGTTCAAGAGGACTTGGGATAGATTTAAGGGGTTGGGAAAAGAGGGTGGAAGCATAACAGAAGGGGGGAGGTAGGGTATCGGGCAGACTAGATGGGCCGTGGGGCCTTTCTCTGCCTTCACATTTCTGTGTATCTGTGTATAAGAAGGGCTTTTTTTTGAGCTGATATTATATTGCCTTCTAGTTGTTTTAGCCTGCTATAATAGGGGTGTGTATTATATTTGGAAGACAAAGGGGGTTTTATGTGGGATTGTCCTTGAGTTCATAGCATTGGAGTGGAGTTTAGTACAACTAAATGTGGATAGAAATGAAACTAAGTGTTATCAGCATCAATCGTGCTATGAGTTTAATTTTTATTTTTCGAATAGTTTACAGAACTCTACTAAGTTGATATTGGGAAATGCTAAGTATTTCGGTATTTCAAGAAAAAGGGAAATGTATTGTATTGTATACTGTTTTAAATTACTAGTTATTAAACCTCCTTATACGTTTATCATGCTGTTGAATTTATCATGTGATGTTGAGCTTAACCCAGGCTCTTTGACAATTTGTAATTTGCCATTGCATACTATTCAGAAAGTAAAAGGTTTGCAAATAATACATCTTAATGCCTGTAGTGTTAATTCAAAAAAACAGGAAATTGAGGCCTTTATGGCTCAACATCACCTAGATATATTTTGTATAACAGAGTCATGGCTGAAACCATCAGTAGACAGCAGACTTTATCAGGTTGAGGGTTATAAGTTATTTATGTAAAGATAGGAGTGGTAAAAAGAAGGGGGGAGGAATATTAGTTTATTTTAGAGAAAGCTTAGATGTCTTTAAAAATTCTATAAATTCGTGTTCCCAATCTGAGAGTGAACTATTTCAATTCTATATTGTTTTTGGTGGCTGTTATAAGCTTAAGATTTGTACAGTTTATAATCCTCCCAAGACAGCAAATAGGGGTTTGGTTGATTCACTGGAATTTTTAGGTACTGAAAGCAGAACCAGGGACCTTTTGGTCCTTGGCGAGTGTAATATAAATTAGTCTCCTGATGATAATCCAGCATTGGAATCTCTTATAACAAATGCAGAACTAGTGCAGGTAGTTTCTACTTACACTACAGTGAATTCAGTAAGCAATAGGCACACTACAATAGCTTGGCTCCTCTCCTGTAATGTTTCTAAAATAGGAGTTGAGGGCACTCTTCCTGATGTTGTGAGGGATCACTTGGCAGTCTATTGTGTATGGAGATGTAATATACCAAAATTACCAACTAGATGTATATCATTTAGGAAATTTCCATATAAATTCCAGAGGATTTGTTGGAGGGTTTTAAAAACATAGATTGGACTTACCTGGAAGCAATCCCTGAAGTAAACTGGGCAGTGGGTTATTTTAATATAACCTTGGCTGAGTTACAGAATATGTTTTTTCCTTTAAAGACTCATAGGGTTAGGGGTATAGTAAATAGATGAATTACACCAGAGTTATTTAAATGTATGAGGGAGAGAGATTTTGCATGGAGGAGGTACAAGGAGTTAGGAATAAACCAAAGTTTTAATAATTATCGGCGTTTGTGCAATCTTTGTAAGGACAAAATAAGATTGTGTAAATCAGTTCTATCAGACAAAACAGCAGAATAATCTGAATAATCCAAAGCAATTTTGGTCTGCTATTAAGGAGTTGACTGCACCTAAGGCTAGTGTTGTACCAAATCAGATGAATGTGGGTGGGAACCTAACATCTGATTTGTCTATAATTACTGAAGCCTTTATGACTAAATTGACAGATTTCACTACTTGTACAAATGGTTTCCTTTTCTTACACTCTCAGGGTCCCCTGTGTTTGAAGGAAAGTTGTTTTTCTTTTTCTTTTCGTCAAATTAGGCCTAGTGAAGTATTGAGATTATTAAAAAAAGATCTCCTAAAAAAAGCTATGGGGTTGGAGAGCTCGATGTCAGGTTTCTAAAGCTAGCAGCAGATTATATATTTGTTCCATTAACTAAAATTTATAATTTATCCTTGATCACGGGTGAATTTCCATCTTCTTAGAAAAGTACAATCATTAAACCTGTGTATAAGGGTGGGTCAACAAATGAAGTTAAGCTGGATATGCGCCTATATCTCTCCTTCCTGTTTTGGGTAAAATGCTTGAAAATTGTAAATCATCAGATGGTGGTGTTTCTTGACTCTGTGGCCCTCGAATCCGTGCAGCATGGTTTTCATAAACATCTATAGTACGGGTATGGCCTTAGCCAGGTTCAGGGATTATGTGGGTAAAGTGCTGGATAACAGTAAGCTTGCTGGTGCAGTGTTAAATGGACCTGTCCAGGGCCTTTGACCTGAAACCATTACTTGTTTCTCCGGGGTGGAGGGCCTCCAGAGTCAGGGGCTCCCCCATTGAGATGGCTGTAGTTATTGTAAGCAAATGATCTTTGCAAGTTAGTTATCAGGAGCACTATCTAGGAGTAAAATTATGAGGGTACCCAGGGCTCTATCCTGGGGCCCTACTTTTTTCTATTAGTTGATAGCTTACCAAATTACCTGGTACGTACTGAGGTTTTGATATATGCAGATGATATTATTCTTTATACCAGTGCTACATCAGTTGATGATATAAAATTAAATTTGACTGTTGATTTTCATGCACTTGAATTGTGGTTACGTTCCCATTATCTTCTTTTAAATACAAGGAAAACAAAGAGTATGCTTTTTGGATCTAAGTATAGGCTGAGTAAGAGTGGTCCTCTAGAGATCATAAGCCACAAGGGTGTTATGTTAGAGGAAGTTTTCCAATTTAGGTACTGAGGACTAATTTTGGATCCTTGTTAATCCTATACATTACATAGTGAAACTGTTTGTAGGAATGTCAGTCAAAGATTGGGGGCTTTGTTTAAGCTGCGTGATCTGTTAACAAGGGAAGCCAGATGTGCAATAAGTCAGTGTCCTACTGACAATGTTGAATTATAATTCATTTCTGTTTGTACATTTTGGCTAAATCTGATGCCACTTTATTAACAACTACATTCCATGCTATATGTAGATCTGCAATAAAGCTCCCATATAGAACACACCACTGTGATTTGTATTTAGCTACATCTTGGCTTCCCCCATGTTTTAATTCTCAACATAGTTTAAGTTGCTTGGTTTATAATACCTTGGCCTTGGGTACAGTTTCTCCTCTGTTTTCATTGTTAAATATTAGGATACCAAATAGGAAATTACACTCCAATGCCTCTGTAATGTTAACTATTCCAAAGATAAACTCTAGATTAGGGCAGCAAGCTTTTTCTTATTATGCTCCAGTATATCGAAATAATATTCCATGCACTTTACAACCCACTGAAGGAAAAAATGCTTTTAAAGCATCAGTGAGACAACATTTTTAAGTACTATGGTTTGTCATTGTTGTTAATGTATTGTTGTTAGTGTCTTATTATGATTATGTTTTGTCTGTTTGTAATTGTATTGTATTGTATATGTATTTATATTGTATTGACATTTTGACTGTAACTTTGATTATGGTCTCGGGTCACATTTGAAAAAGGGCCTTGGCTCATATTGTTTACCCGGTAAACAAAAGTTTAAATAAATAAAAATAAATAAAAGGGGTTACGGATGGCACAACTCCCCCAGCTGAGGATGTAAAATAAATAAGTAAAAAAAAAATATAAATAAAATAAAAGCCCAGATCCTCCATAACCATCCCATGGCAGCAGTGACCAAATGCTAGCCATCAAAGTATTTACTGTCCAGCAAGGGAAATCCCTCACTGTAAAGTCCATTTACACCCCACCACATGATCTGGTCTTCAACTTTCAAATAATTACAGACTATCTTGAAAGTCTTCCCCTCCGTACTGAGACAGTTATCATAGGGGACTTTAATGTGACCTGGATTGCCTCTGAAGCGAAGCCTTTCAGAGATGCTCTTGAAACAATTGACATTGCCAAGATGGTACCTTCTCTCACAGGCATCAATTACAGAATTGGCTCTAGTTCCCAACCGGACTGGATCCTCACCGCTCACCCTACCAGAATGACCGATACCAGAATCCTACTGGACTGGATCCTCACCGCACACCCTACCAGAATAACCAATACCAGATCCCTAACGGAATGGATCCGCACTGCTCACCCTACCAGAAATACCGATACCAGAGTCCTACCGGACTGGATCCTCACCGCTCACCCTACCAGAATCACCGATACCAGAGTCCTACAGGACTGCATCCTCACTGCTCACCCTACCAGAATCACCGATACCAGAGTCCTACCGGACTGGATCCTCACCACTCACCCTACCAGAATCACCGATACCAGAGTCCAACCGGACTCGATCCTCACCGCTCACCCTACCAGAATCACTGATACCAGAGTCCTGCCAGACTGGATCCTCACCGCTCACCCTACCAGAATCACCGATACCAGAGTCCTACCGGATTGGATCCTCACCGCTCACCCTACCAGAATCACTGATACAAGAGTCCTACCGGACTGGATCCTCACCGCTCACCCTACCAGAATCACCGATACCAGAGTCCTGCCGGACTGGATCCTCACCGCTCACCCTACCAGAATCACCGATACCAGATCTCTACTGGACTGGATCCTCACCGCTCACCCTACCAGAGTCACCGATACCAGAGCCACCGGACTGGATCCTCACCGCTCACCCTACTAGAATCACCGATACCAGATCTCTACCGGGCGGATCCTCACCACTCACCCCTAGAATCACCATTACCAGAGTCTACTGGGACTGGATCCTCACCGCTCACCCTACAAAGATCACCGATGCAGATCCCTACCCGGACTGGATCCTCACCGCTCACCCTACCAGAATCACCGATACCAGATCTCTACCAGACTGGATCCTCACCGCTCACCCTACCAGAATCACTTTGATACAGAGTCCTGCCGGACTGGATCCTCACCGCTCACCCTACCAGAATCACCGATAACAGAGTCCTGCCGACTGGGATCCTCACCGCTCACCCTACCAGAGTCACCCCCATACCAGAGTAATCCACTGGACTGGATCCTCACCATTCAGCCTACCAGAATCACCGATACCAGAGTCCTACTGGACTGGATCCTCACCACTCACCCCAGCAGAATCACCGATACAAGAGTCCTACTGGACTGGATCCTCACCGCTCACCTTACCAGAATCAGCGATAACAGAGTCCCTACTGGACTGGATCCTCACCACTCACCCTACCAGAATAACCGACACCAGATCCCTACCGGACTGGATCCTCACCGCTCACCCTACCAGAATCACCGATACCAGAGTCCCACCAGAATGGTACCTCACCACTCACCCCTACCAGAATCACCGATATCAGAGTCCCACCGGACTGGTTCCTCCCGCTCATCCTGCAGAATCCCACCGTGCAGAGGTCCTACGGACTGGATCCTCTCCGCTCACCCACAGAATCACCGATACCAGACCGTACAGTCTCTAGACTGGATCTCACGTCTCCCTACCAGAATCACTGATACAGAGTCCTGCGGACTGGATCTCACGCTCATCTGCAGAATCACGTACCAGTACTACGGACTGGATCCTCTCCGCTCACCTATCAAATCACCGATACAGGTCCTACAGGACTGGTCACACACCGCTCACCCTACCGAATCACCGTGCAGATCTCTACCGAACTGGATCCTCTGCTCACCCTACCAGAATCACCTTTACAGAGTCCTGGGTGGATCCTCACGCTCACCCTATCAGAATCCGTGCAGATCCCTAGGACTGGATCTCCTCACTACCAAAATCACCGATACAAGTCTACGGACTGGATCCTCACCGCACCTACAGGTCACGATACCAGAGTCCCACTGGACTGGGTCTCCTACTCCCTTCAGAATCCTGATACAGATCCTACTGGACTGGATCCTCCTGCTCACCCTACAGAATCACGATACCTGATCTCTACCAGACTGTATCTCGTTCTCCTACAGAATCACCCGATACAGAATTTTCTTGGATCTCACAACTCATCCTACCAGAATCACGATACAGAGTCCTACGGACTGGATCCTGTCGCTCACCCTACAGATCGCCTTGAGTCCTGCTTTGCCTGGATCCTCACCGCTCACCCTAAGATCGATACGAATCACCGGGCCAGGTCCTCACGCTCACCCTACAAACACCTTTACAAGTCCTACAATTGGTCTCACACTCACCCTATCAGAATCACGTACAGATCCCTACGGACGGATCACCACCACTCACACTACAGAATCACCGTCAGATCTCTACCAGACTGGATCCTCACCGCTCACCCCCAGAATCACCATGCGAGACCACGGACGGATCTCACCCTCACCCCAGAATCACCGATACCAGTCCTACGGACCAGATCTCCCTCACCTACCAGGTCACCGATACAGGTCACTGGACTGGATCCTCCTCACCTTCCAAATCACCAACCAGAGTTACGGGTGGATCTCTCAGCTGCACCCTACCAGGTCACTGATACAGAGTCACAGGACTGGATCCTCACCGTTCACCTACTAAAACACCGATACCGAAGTCTGCTGGACTGGATCCTCCTGCCCTGAGAATCACCGTACAGGTCAACAGGACTGGATCCTCGCTCACCTTACCAAATCACCGATCCAAGTCCCTGGACTGGATCTCAGCATCACCACCAGAATCAGCGATACCAGTCTCTACTGGAATGGATCCTCGCTCCCCTACCAGGTCACCGATTCCAGAGTCCCACAGGACTAGATCCTCACCGTTCACCTACCAAACACCGTGCAAGTCTACTGGACTGGATCTCACCACCACCCTTGCAGAATCACCGTACAAGTCCAACTGGACTGGATCCTCGCGCTCTTACCAGAATCACCATGCAAGTCCCACTGGACTGGATCCTCACCGTTCCCTACAGAATCCCGTCCAGTCCCAGAATGGAACCTCCTTCTCACCCTACAGAATCAAGTACAGGTCCCACGGACTGGATCCTCACCGCTCATCCTACAGATCACGTAACAGATCTCTACAAGACTGGATCCTCACCACTCACCTACCAGATCACCATCACCAGGTCCTACCAGACTGGATCCTCGCTCACCCTACCAGAATCACGATACAATCCCTACCGAACTGGATCCTCATACTCACCCTACAGAATCACCACCTAATCTCTACCAGGCTGGATCCTCACCGTTCACCTACAGAATCACCGATACCAAGTCCTGCGGACTGGATCCTCACCGCTCATCTACTAGAATCACGTACCGAGTCCTACGGATGGATCTCTCAGCTTACCCTACCAGGATCACCGTGCAGAGTCTACGGTCAGATCCACCGCTCACCCTCCAGAAACACCTCCAGATCTCTACCAGACTGGATCCTCACGCTCACCCTACAGATTACCTAACAGAGTCCTGCAAGTGGATCCACGCTCACTATCAGAATCATGATACCTACCGGACTGGATCTCACCCTCACACTACCAAATCACGTGCCAGATCTCTACAGACTGGTCCTCACCGCTCACCTACCAGAATCACCGATACCAAGTCCTAGGACTGGATCTCACCACTCACCTACCAAATCACACAGAGTTCTACAGACTGGATCCGCAGCTCACCTACCGTCACCGTCCAGGTCCCAATGGACTGGATCATCATACTCACCTACCAGATCACTGATACCAGTCTTTGGACTGGTCCTCACGCTCACTACCAGAATCACGTACCTGATCTCTACCAGACTGGATCCCCACGTTCACCCTACAAATCACGAACAAGTCCTGCGGACTGGATCTCACATCATCCTACAGAATCACCTTTACAAGTCCTACAGTTTGATCCTCGGCTCACCCTACCAGAATCCGTTCCAGATCTCTACCAGACTGGTCCTCACCGCTCACCCCACCAGATCACCGATACAGAGTCACGACCGGACTGGATCTCATCACTCACCTACCAAATCACCCGTACCAGGTCTGGACTGGTTCTCACGTACCCTACTAGGTCACCCGTGCAAGTCACTGGACTGGATCCTCACCGCTCACCATCCGAATCACAATAAGAGTCCCTGGACTGGATCCTCACCACTCACCCTACCAGAATCACCTTTACAGTCACAGTTGGATCCTCACCACTCACCCTATCAGAATCGATACCCAGGTCCCACAGACTGGATCCTCTACTCACCCTACCAGTCACCGTGCAAGTCTTGCAGGCTGATCCTCAAGCTCACCCACCAGATTCACCGTGCAAGGTCCCACCGGACTGGATCCTCAACACTCACCTACAGAATCACGATACCAGACCAGACTGGACCTCACCCTCACCTACCGTCCCAGCAGTCACGAATGGATCCTCTGCTCACCCTTCCAGAATCACCGTACCAAGTCCTCCCAGACGGATCTCACTGCTCACCCTACCAAATCCTGATAGTCCTACTGGACTGGATCCTCAACCTCACCCTATCAGATCACGTCCAAAGTTCTACAGACTGGATCTCACGCTCTTCCCGTCACGTGCAGATTCCTCCGGACTGGATCCTCACCGCTCACTACCAGAATCACCGATGTAAGTCTACGGTTGGATCTCTCCCTCACCTACAGAATCACCGTGCAGATCCTGGGACTGGATCCTCCGCTCACCCTCCAGAATCACCGTACCAATCCTACAGACTGGTCCTACCCTCACCCTACACAAGTCACCGATCCAAGTTCTAGGACTGGATCTCACCCCACCTACAGAATCACTGTTGCAGGTCTATGAACTGGATCCTCACCCTCACCCCTACCAGAATCACCGTGCAGATCCCTATGACATGTGGATCCTCACCACTCACCCTAGAATCCCGATACTAGATCCTTCAGACAGTCTCTGCTCACCCTAGAATCACGATACTAGGGCCTCGGACTGGATCCTCACCACTCACCTACTAGATCACCGTACAGTCCCTACGGACTGGATCTCCCGCCCTACCAAGTCACGTCAGCTACCAGACTGATTCTAACCGCTCATCCTATCACTGATACCAGGTCTGGGACTGGATCCTCACCGCTCATCTCTGAATCACGATCCCGGTCCACGGACTGGATCCTCGCTTACCCACCAGAATCACCATACCAGAGTCCTACGGACTGGATCCTCACCCTCACCCTACCAGAATCACCCTGACAGATCTCTCCAGACTGGATCCTCACCGCTCCCCTACAGAATCACCTTTACCAGAGTCCTACAGTTGGATCCTCGCTCACCCTATCAGAATCACGTGCAGATCCCTACGGACTGGTCCTCACCACTCACACTACCAGATCTGATGCAGATCTCTACCAGACTGGGATCTCTGCAGCTCACTGCCGATCACCATTCCCAGAGTCCTACTGGATCCTCACCACTCACCCTACCAAGATCACCGTACAAGTTCTACCAGACTGGATCCTCCGCACACTACCAAGTCACCGTGCAGGTCCCAATGGACTGGATCCTCATGCTCACCTACCAGTCACTGATACAGATCTCTACTGGACTGGATCCTCACAGCTCACCCTACAAATCACGATACAGTCTCTACCAGACTGGATCCCACGTTCACCCTACAAGTCACCGTACAAGTCCTGCGGACTGGATCCTCACGCTCATCCTACAAGAATCACGATACAGAGTCACCAGACTGGATCCTCTCCCGCTCACTACAGAATCACCTTTGCAAGTCCCTGCGGATTTGATCCTGATCGCTCACCCTATCAGAATCGATGCCAGTCCTACCGAGGGATGGATCCTCACCATTCACACTACAGAATCACGATACCAGTCTCTACCAACTAGACCTCACCGCTCACCCTCCAGAATCACCGTGCCAGGTCACGCGGACTGGATCCTCCACTCACCCTACCAGAACCACAGTGAGGTCTCCAGCTGGATCTCACCGCTCACCCTACTAAGTACCGTACAGGTCACTGGACTGGATCCTCCCGCTCACCTTGCGAATCGCAATGCAGGTCCCTACTGGACTGGATCCTCACCACTCACCCTACCAAGTCACCTTTGAGGCCTCGGTGGATCTCCGCTCACCTATCAGAATCCAATACAGATCCTACGGACTGGTCTCCCACACACTATCAGAATCACCGTGCAGATCTCTACAGGTGGATCCTCGCTCACCTACCAGAATCACCCGTGCAAGTCTTACGGACTGGATCCTCAGCTCACCTACCAGATTCACCGTGCAGGTCACCGGACAGATTCTCAACACTCACCCTACCAGAATGCGATACAGATCCCTGCCAGACTGGATCCTCTTGCTCACCCTACCAGAATCACCAATACCCAGAGTCCCACCCGGGAATGGATCTCCGCTCACCCTACCAGAATCGATCCAAGTCCTCCCAACTGGTCCTCCTGCTCACCTACCAAATCACTGATACAGTCCTGGACTGGATCCTCAACCTCACCTATCAGAATCACCGTGCAAAGTTCTACTGGATTCACACGCTCACCCCCAGAATCGATCCAGATTCCACCGCACTGGATCTCACGCTCACCTACCAGAATCACCGTGCAGATCCCTCCGGACTGGATCCCGCTCACCTACGAATCACGATACAGATCCTATGGATGGTCCTACCACTCACCCTACCAAATCATACAAGTTCTACGGACTGGATCCCACTCACCTACCAGAATCACTGTTACAGGTCTACCGAACTGGATCCTCACCACTCACCTACAGAATCACGATACAGATCCCTCGGCTGGATCCTCTGCTCACCCTACCAGAATCACCATACAGATCCCCTAGACCAGTCCACTGCTCACCCTACCAAATCACCGATATAGAGTCCTACGGACTGGATCCTCACCTCACCCTACCAGATCACTGATACAGAGTTCACCAGACTGGATCCTCACCCTACCATAATCCTGATACAGGTCCCTACTGGACTGGATCCTCACCCTCACCTACCAGAATCCTGATACCCAATCCCTCCGGCTGGTCCTCACGCTCACCCACAATCACGTGCAGGTCCCAGTTGGTCCTCACCACTCACCCCTACAGAATCCGCACTGTCAGGTCACGGACGGATCTCACTGCTCACCCTACCAGAATCACCGATGCAGATCCCTACCGGCCTGTATACTCACCACTCACCCTGCCAGAATCACCGATACTCGATCCCTACCAGACTTGATCCTCACTTCTCACCCTACCAGAATCACCGATACCAGAGTCCTAGCGGAATGGATCCTCACCACTCACCCTACCAGAATCACCGATACCAGATCCCTAAAGGACTGGATCCTCACCGCTCACCCTGCCAGAATCACTGATACCAGAGTTCTACCAGACTGGATCCTCACCGCTCACCCTACCAGAATCACCGATTCCAGAGTCCCACTGGACTGGATCCTCACCGCTCCCCCTACCAGAATCACTGATACCAGAGTCCCACCGGAATGGTACCTCACCACCACCACTACCAAATCACCGATATCAAGGTCCCACCAGACTGAATCCTCCACGCTCATCCTCCAGAATCACGATACCGAGTCCTACCCGGACTGGATCCTCTCCCAGCTCACCCTACCAGAATCACGATACAGAGTCCCTGCGGACTGAATCTCTGCAGCTCACCTACCAGAATCACCGATACCAGATCTCTACCAGACTGGATCTCACAACTCACCCTACCAGAATCACCGACACACAGGTCCCACTGGACTGGATCCTCACCACTCACCCTACCAGAATCACGTGCCATAGTCCTTCGGACTGGATCCTCACCACTCACCCTACCAGAATCACCGATAAAGATCACGACTGGACGGATCCCACCGCTCACTGTAAGAATCACCGTGCAAGTACTACTGGACTGGATCTCACTGCTCAACCACCAGGGTCACGGTACCAGAGTCACCGGACTGGATCCTGCTGCTCATCACCAGAATCACCGATGCGGTCCTGCAGACGGATCCTCACGCTCACCCTACCAGAATCACCGTGCCAGATCCTACCCAGACTGGATCCTCAACACTCACCCTACCAGAAGCACCGATACTAGATCCCACAGACTGGATCCTCACCACTCAGACTACCAGAATCACCGTGCAGAGTCCTGCGGACTGGAACCTCACTGCTCACCCTACCAGAATCCCCACCCATTAAAGTCACCTGGACTGGATCTCAACTCACCCCTACCAGGATCACCGATGCAAGTCTACACACGATGGATACCGCTCACCCTACCCAGAATCACCGTGCAGGGTCCTGGGACTGGATCCTCACCGCTCACCCTACAGAATCACTGATGCAGAGTCCTGCCGGACTGGATCCTCACTGCTCACCCCACCAGAATCACCGATGCCAGGTCCCTACCCTGACTGGATCCTCACCACTCACCCTACCAGGAATCACAGATGCCAGGTCCCACGGGTGGATCCTCACTGCTGTACAGGTCACCGTGCAGGGGTCCCCACCGGACAGGACCCTCTGACTCACCCTACCAGAATCACCCCGTGCCAGATCTCTGCTGGACTGGATCCCTCCGCTCACCCTACCAGAAGTCACCGATACAGATTCCACGGGACTGGATCTCAACGTTCACCCTACCAGAATCACCCGATGCCAGGTCCTACTGGACTGGATCCTCACCACTACCCTAGCGAGATCACCCGTGCAGAGTCCGGCGGACTGGATCCTCACCAGCTCACCTGCAGAATCACCGATACCGAGTCCCTGGACAGGATCCTCACCACTCACCCTGCCAGGATCACCGATGCAGATCCCTACAGATGGATCCTCACGCTCACCCTACCAGAATCACAATCAGACCCACGAATGGAACCTCTCCACTCACCCCAAGAATCACCATTCCAGGTCCCACGGACTGGATACTCGCTCATCCTTCCAGAATCACTGATACCAGATCTCTACCAGACTGGATCCTCACCACTCACCCTACCAGAATCACCGTACCAGAGTCCTACCGGACTGGATCCTCACTGCTCACCCTACCAGAATCACCGATACCAGAGTCCTACCGGTCTGGATCCTCACCACTCACCCTACCAGAATCACCGTTACCAGAGTCCTTCCGGACTGGATCCTCACCGCTCACCCTACCAGAGTCACCAATACCAGAGTCCCACCGGACTGGATCCTCACCGTTCAGCCTACCAGAATCACCGATCAGAGTCCTACTGGACTGGATCCTCACCGCTCACCCCAGCAGAATCACCGATACCAGAGTCCCACTGGACTGGATCCTCACCGCTCACCCACCAAGTCCAATGCAAGTCCCTCTGGACTGGATCCTCACCTCACCTACAGAATCACCGTGCAGATCCCTACTGGACTGGATCCTCCCTCCCCTACCAGAATCACCGATACAAGTCACCAAGGGTACCTCACCTCACCCCTACCAGAATCACTGATATCAGAGTCCCAACGGACTGGATCCTCACCGCTCATCCTACCAGAATCACCGATACCAGAGTCCTACCGGACTGGATCCTCAAGCTCACCCTACCAGATTCACCGATACCAGAGTCCCACCGGACTGGATCCTCAACGCTCACCCTACCAGAATCACCGATACCAGATCCCTACCAGACTGGATCCTCACCGCTCACCCTACCAGAATCAGCAATACCAGAGTCCTACAGGACTGGATCCTCACCGCTCACCCCAGCAGAATCACCGAACCAGAGTCCTCCCGGACTGGATCCTCACTGCTCAACCTACCAGAATCACCGATACCAGATTCCTACCGGACTGGATCCTCACAGCTCACCCTACCAGAATCACCGATACAAGAGTCTCCCAGACTGGATCTCACTGCTCACCCTACCAGAATCCACTGATGCAGTCCTGCGGACTGGGTCCTCACCGCTCACCCTACAGAATCCCCGATACCAGATCCCTACCAGACTGGATCCTCACCGCTCACCCTACAGAATCACCGATACCAGGTTCTGCGGACTGGAACCTCACTCCGCCCCTACCGGAATCACTGTTACCAGAGTCCTACCAAACTGGATCCTCACCACTCACCCTACCATAATCACCGATACCAGACCCCTACCGGACTGGATCCTCACTGCTCACCCTACCAGAATCAATGATACCAGAGTTCTACCGGACTGGATCCTCACCGCTCACCCAACCAGAATCACCGATACCAGAGTCCTACCAGACTGGATCCTCAAGCTCACCCTACCTGAATCACTGATAGCAGAGTCCCACCGGACTGGATCCTCACCACTCACCCTACCAGAATCACCGATACCAGATCCCTATCAGACTGGATCCTCACCGCTCACCCTACCAGAATCACCAATACCAGATCTTACTGGACTGGATCCCACCGCTCACCCTATCAGATCACCGATACAGGTCCTACTGGACTGGATCCTCCACTCACCCTACCAGAATCATCCATACCAGAGTCCTACGGACTTTATCCTCACTGCTCACCCTACCAGAATCACAATAACAGTCCCTACTGGACTGGATCCTCACCACTCACCCTATCAAGAATCACTGATACCAGATCCCTACTGGACTGGATCCTCGCTCACCCTACCAGAATCACCGATGCAAGGTCCCACCAGACTGGATCCTCACCGCTCACCATTCCAGAATCACCGATACCAGAGTCCTACCGGACTAGATCCTCACCGCTCACCCTACCAGAATCACCGACACCAGAGTCCTACCGGACTGGATCCTCACCACTCACCCTACCAGAATCACCGATACCATAGTCCTACGACTGGATCCTCACCACTCACCCTACCAGAATCACCGATACCAGATCCCGACTGGACTGGATCCTCACCGCTCACCCTATCAGAATCACCGATACCAGAGTACTACTGGACTGGATCCTCACCGCTCAACCTACCAGAATCATCAATACCAGATTCCTACCGGACTGGATCCTCACTGCTCACCCTACCAGAATCACCGGTACCAGAGTCCTACCGGACTGGATCCTCACTGCTCATCCTACCAGAATCACCGATACCGGAGTCCTACAGGACTGGATCCTCACCGCTCACCCTACCAGAATCACCGATACCAGATCCCTACTGGACTGGATCCTCAACACTCACCCTACCAGAATCACCGATACTAGATCCCTACCAGACTGGATCCTCACCGCTCACCCTACCAGAATCACCGATACCAGAGTCCTGCCGGACTGGATCCTCACTGCTCACCCTACCAGAATCACCGATACAAGAGTCCTAGCGGACTGGATCCTCACAACTCACCCTACCAGAATCACCGATACCAGAGTCCTACCGGACTGGATCCTTACCGCTCACCCTACCAGAATCACCGATACCAGAGTCCTACTGGACTGGATCCTCACCGCTCACCCTACCAGAATCACTGATACCAGAGTCCTGCCGGACTGGATCCTCACCGCTCACCCTACCAGAATCACCGATACCAGAGTCCCTACCTGACTGGATCCTCACCTCACCCTACCAGAATCACAGATACCAGAGTCCCACTGGAGTGGATCCTCACCTCTACCCTACCAGAATCACTGATACCAGAGTCCCACCGGACAGGATCCTCACAGCTCACCCTACCAGAATCACCGATACCAGATCTCTACTGGACTGGATCCTCACCGCTCACCCTACCAGAGTCACCGATACCAGAGTCCCACGGGACTGGATCCTCACCGTTCACCCTACCAGAATTACCAATACCAGAGTCCTACTGGACTGTATCCTCACCACTTACCCTAGCAGAATCACCGATACCAGAGTCCAACTGGACTGGATCCTCACCGCTCACCTTACCAGAATCACCGATACCAGATCCCTACCAGATGGATCCTCACCGCTCACCCTACCAGAATCACCGATACGAGTCCCACCGGAATGGAACCTCACCTCTCACCCTACCAGAATCACCGATACCAGAGTCCCACCGGACTGGATCCTCACCGCTCATCCTACCAGAATCACCGATACCAGATCTCTACCAGACTGGATCCTCACCACTCACCCTACCAGAATCACCATTACCAGAGTCCTACCGGACTGGATCCTCACCGCTCACCCTACCAGAATCACCGATACCAGATCCCTACCGGACTGGATCCTCACTGCTCACCCTACCAGAATCACCGATACCTGATCTCTACCAGACTGGATCCTCACCGTTCACCCTACCAGAATCACCGATACCAGAGTCCTGCCGGACTGGATCCTCACCGCTCATCCTACCAGAATCACCGATACCCGAGTCCTACCGGACTGGATCCTCTCCGCTCACCCTACCAGAATCACCGATACCAGAGTCCTACCGGACTGGATCCTCACCGCTCACCCTACCAGAATCACCGATACCAGATCTCTACCAGACTGGATCCTCACCGCTCACCCTACCAGAATCACCTTTACCAGAGTCCTACCGGATTGGATCCTCACCGCTCACCCTATCAGAATCACGATACCAGATCCCTACCGGACTGGATCCTCACCACTCACACTACCAGAATCACCGATACCAGATCTCTACCAGACTGGATCCTCACCGCTCACCCTACCAGAATCACCGATACCAGAGTCCCACCGGACTGGATCCTCACCACTCACCCTACCAGAATCACCGATACCAGAGTCCTACCGGACTGGATCCTCACCGCTCACCCTACCAGAGTCACCGATACCAGAGTCCCACCGGACTGGATCCTCACCGTTCAGCCTACCAGAATCACCGATACCAGAGTCCTACTGGACTGGATCCTCACCGCTCACCCCAGCAGAATCACCGATACCAGAGTCCCACTGGACTGGATCCTCACCGCTCACCTTACCAGAATCACCAATACCAGAGTCCCTACTGGACTGGATCCTCACCACTCACCCTACCAGAATCACCGATACCAGATCCCTACCGGACTGGATCCTCACCGCTCACCCTACCAGAATCACCGATACCAGAGTCCCACCGGAATGGTACCTCACCACTCACCCCTACCAGAATCACTGATATCAGAGTCCCAACGGACTGGATCCTCACCGCTCATCCTACCAGAATCACCGATACCAGAGTCCTACCGGACTGGATCCTCAAGCTCACCCTACCAGAATCACCGATAGCAGAGTCCCACCGGACTGGATCCTCAACGCTCACCCTACCAGAATCACCGATACCAGATCCCTACCAGACTGGATCCTCACCGCTCACCCTACCAGAATCACCAATACCAGAGTCCACGGACTGGATCCTCACCGCTCACCCTACCAGAATCACCGATACCAGAGTCCTCCCGGACTGGATCCTCACTGCTCACCCTACCAGAATCACTGATACCAGATCCCTACTGGACTGGATCCTCACCACTCACCCTATCAGAATCACCGATACCAGAGTTCTACCGGACTGGATCCTCACCGCTCACCCTACCAGAATCACCGATACCAGATTCTCTACGGACTGGATCCTCACCGCTCACCCTACCAGAATCACCGATACCAGAGTCCTACTGGACTGGATCCTCACTGCTCACCCTACCAGAATCACTGATACCAGAGTCCTACGGACTGGATCCTCACCGCTCACCCTACCAGAATCACCGATACCAGATCCCTACCAGACTGGATCCTCACCGCTCACCCTACCAGAATCACCGATACCAGAGTTCTACGGACTGGATCCTCACCGCTCACCCTACCAGAATCACTGTTACCAGAGTCCTACCGAACTGGATCCTCACCACTCACCCTACCAGAATCACCGATAGCAGATCCCTACCGGCCTGGATCCTCACCACTCACCCTACCAGAATCACCGATACTAGATCCCTACCAGACTTGATCCTCACTGCTCACCCTACCAGAATCACCGATACCAGAGTCCTACCGGACTGGATCCTCACCACTCACCCTACCAGAATCACCGATACCAGATCCCTACCGGACTGGATCCTCACCGCTCACCCTACCAGAATCACTGATACCAGAGTTCTACCGGACTGGATCCTCACCGCTCACCCTACCAGAATCACTGATACCAGAGTCCTACCAGACTGGATCCTCAAGCTCACCCTACCTGAATCACTGATACCAGAGTTCCACCGGACTGGATCCTCACCACTCACCCTACCAGAATCACCGATACCAGATCCCTATCAGACTGGATCCTCACCGCTCACCCTACCAGATTCACCAATACCAGATCCTTACTGGACTGGATCCTCACCGCTCACCCTATCAGAATCACCAATACCAGAGTCCTACTGGACTGGATCCTCACCGCTCACCCTACCAGAATCACCCATACCAGAGTCCTACCGGACTTTATCCTCACTGCTCACCCTACCAGAATCACCAATAACAGATCCCTACTGGACTGGATCCTCACCACTCACCCTACCAGAATCAATGATACCAGATCCCTACTGGACTGGATCCTCACCGCTCACCCTACCAGAATCACCGATACCAGAGTCCCACCAGACTGGATCCTCACCGCTCACCATTCCAGAATCACCGATACCAGAGTCCTACCGGACTGGATCCTCACCCCTCACCCTACCAGAATCACTTATACCTGAGTCCTACCGGACTGGATCCTCACTGCTCACCCTACCAGAGTCACCGATACCAGATTCCTACCAGACTCTTTGAGGGATCATTCCCATGTCATCTACCAATGGACCAATAGAACACCCAGATTGAAACCTAAACTTTCCTACCTATGTGTCCTAAAAAAAGAAAACTCCCTCAACTCTTTGCCTCTCTTGAATGGGCTGACTGGTCACTGCTCAACCTGCATTGATTACACCTTAAACCACTTCAGTAAACAGTTTAATGAATTTTGTGACACATTCACACCATATAAGAAGTCAAAGCAATGGGGTTCCGCTAACCCTTGGATCACTCTTACCGTAATGTCCATGCTGAAAGATGGACAACCTTTGGCACTGTGCTCACATGACTGGTCACCATAATGACATAGAGCACTACAGAGTCACCCGAAACCATTACAGCCAAGTGATCTGGAAGGCCAAACAAGATTACTACAAACAGGAACTTATGAACTCCTGTGGTAACAGAAAAAAAATTCTGGGAAAACATTAAAAACCTCACTGGGAAACTGAATAAGTCTTCCTCATCAATACTTGAAGTTAACGGTAGCTTTATTCAGGACCCCAAATTAATTGCTGACACCTTCAATGTTTCCTTCACAGATCTCAGCTGTGTTCTCCCCCATGACTTCTTCAATGATTCTACCCTGTTGGACTACAAAGTCAAACCTCCTCCTCCTATGAACATACCTCCCTTCTAGTTTAGATGAGTAGCCTCAGCTAAATCTAGAAAATACCTCTGGAGGGTGTTAGGAAAATCAAGATATTGCAACAACACTCTGGATGTAAAACTCCTCTCCCTCTCTCTAGAAGCCATCTTATCCTCTCTTACCAAACTGCTAAACCTCTCACTCACCCTCAAACAGTTCCTGCAAATCTGGAAATCTGCTTTTGTTACACCTGTCCACAAAAGTGGTAAAAGGTCTCTCCATAACAATTATTGTCCCTTCTCCGTCCTCACCCTACTCTCTAAGGCACTCAAACGCGTTGTGGCGGACCAACTGTCGGTTTACTTAATCAATTATAATATTCAGTGCCCCCAACAGCATGGCTTTAGAGAAACCCACAGCACTACCACTACCCTGCTTGAGTTTACCTCTCACATTCAGAAGGCCTTAGACTCAGGGAAAAATCCTTGGTGGGGTGTATGTAGATTTGACCAAGGCATTCGACACTGTTAATCACCAGTTCCAGTTGGACTCCCTCCCTACTTTTGGCCTCTCCCCTGAGGTCTCCAACTGGTGTCCAAGCTACCTAACAGGTAGGTGCCAATGGGTTAAGACTGATTATTCCCTTCCCGATAGCCTCCCGGTGCTATCAGGGGTATCTTAAGGGTCCATCCTTGGGCTGCTGCTCTTTAGTCTGTTTATTAACTCCCTCCCGTCAGCCTGCCACAACAACATGCTAGTCTGTGCTGATGATGCCATCCTATTTTCCTCAAACACTGACCTTGTCCTCCTCTCATGGGACCCTCAGTCCAATTTTAGCCTTGTTGAAACCTGGTTTGAACAACACAAACTACTGATGAGTTACAAAAAAAAACAAGGCCATGTTTTCTACCCCCCATAGCAAACATAAAACCTCTAACCTCACCATCCATAACACGCACCATATCCCACTTGAACTAGTCCATGAGTTCAGATACCTTGGTATCACACTTGACAGCTTGCTTACCTACAATTCACACATTAATACCATCTCCAAACCCATAAACTCCAGGATAGGGATCCTTTATCACCATCGCTACTGCCTCACTCAGGAGGCAATGCGCACAGGCGTTACCAGCTCAGTTCTATCAGTCATTGATTATGGCCTCACTTTTTACAGTTCTGCCACTGATGCTAGCTTAAAAAGAATAAAAACAGCCCTGAATAAGTGCTGTCGCCTTGTCACCGGAGATGGCAAAAGAACACATACCTGTGATCTCTATAAACTGTCTAATTGGCTCCATCTTCAAGGGTGAATTGCCTACCAGACTGGCTTCTAGATAAGAAAATTTGTCTCAGTCTTAGGCCACTAGCCTCCCAATCCTACATTTTGCCCACCCCTCACATCCGTTGCACTCACAACTCCAATAAAACCTCTTTCCTGGTTCCCTTCTGGTGAACCTCCCAAGCCCAGCACTCCTTCTACACCAGGGCTCCCTCCCTTTTGTGTAGTCTCCCCCCAGATGTCTCTGCTGAGAATAAGCTTGGCCTCTTTAAATGAAAATTACTTCATCACCTCACCAATGTAAGCAGCTGTAACTATACCCACTAGGCCCTCTAACACATCCTCTCACTCCTCCCCCAATTACTTCTTTCTCTAGCTCCCCCACCCTGCTCCCCATCACTTGCTCTCCTCTCCTTCCCTTCATCCATCTCCCTCCTGGCTCTGCACCCTCTTATACCTTGCCTTTTGCCTTTTGTGCCTTCCCTCACACTAAGTCCTTTCCCCAGCCCCATCCCCATACCCTTACTTTTGCTCCTCTTTCCTGCACCCAAATTCCCACCTTTCCACCCTCCCCTCTCCCCTCCTTGCTCCCCGATCCCCTGTACTCACTGCCCCACCCTGCACTTCCTGTTGCACCTCACGAATATTATTGACAGTGTCACCATCAGTGACTGCCTCTTCTGCCTCATCTTCTCATCGCCCTTAACTTTGTTCTTCCACCCTGAATTACTTCTGCTGCCTTATGCTTTGTTGTCCCTCCATGATTTTTGACTGCTTACTCATGTTTTGTATGTTTCCTCTATGTGTCTTACTCAGTTGTCTGCACTCAGATTGTATCTACCACGGAACTTCGTAAACATACCTTTATTTCAGAGGTGCTTGCTTGTAATCCTATACTGCCTCCACTCCCCCCCACCTATCATGTCTTTGCTTGGCTCAATTGTTATTCTTTATTCCCCATAAGTTTGTACTTTATTTTGTCTAGTCATGCAGTGCTTGTACTGTTCACCTGACCCGTTTTTTGTAACTTATATGTAACTGTGGTTGTCTTTTACCTGATGTGGAACCTTTATAATAGAGCCTCTGGCCCAAAGGTATTGTAATCTGAGAAATAAATAAATAAATAAATATTACCCACCTCATGAACCCCATGGGTGAATAGTTTCAACCCCTGCTGAAATGTCATTCCACACCACCAAAATGTCGTTCTGCACCACAGGTGTTAAAACACATTTTGGCCAGACTTGGAAAAATAACAGTTGTCATGTTCATGAGGTGGTGTGGAAAATTGACTTTCTTGAAATTTGTGGTCTCAAATATTTAAAATCACCAAAGTTATGAGCTAGTGTAGAATACTTTCAATGTAAGCTCATAACTTTATTATTGAATATTTTGATCCCAAATTTTGAACATAGCCTTCTTATGACACCAACTCATGAACACACATGATGAAAATTTCAAATCCCACCCAAAAGGTGATTTCACAAAGTGACCACAAAATTGCCTTTCTGGATAGATTTTTATAATTCCACTGCCATTGGTCATGAGGTGGGGTACCAAAAAGGCCATGTTGAAAATTTGGTGCAAACACATTCATTATTGACAGAATCATGATCAGAGTTCGCCTCCCCATAGAAATACATTATACCACACGTGCCTTATTTTCTTGTATTGCAGCCACTGGTTCCAGCAGCAAGATGTGTCTTCCATCAGAGTGTGGATCTATGCCATGGGACATGTTCAGGTGAGTGCTGGGGTGTGGGGTGGTGGGTGTTGAGTGGGAGATGAGGGAGGGTGGGTGGGTGGGAGTGTGTGGGATCAGGTCAGTGAGGGACCATTTTCTTGTTTTACAGGTTACAAAAAAACACCAAAGGACAGTTTTCTTTATTTCAAAATGCATTCTGACACTGGGGATTGGGTACCCCAGTATCAGGCTACTTTTCTGCTAATGGAGGAGGGTGAACTGGAGGGGAAGGGGGGTCAGAAGAAGTGGTACCATGGCTGGGCACCCTGGTCCACTTACAATTGGTATTTAAAAGATAAGTAAATACTGGGAAGGGTGGACAACAACCTGGAAGGTAGGGGGAGAATGAAGTGGTGCCAGGCTGGGCACCCAGTCTGCTGGACAATTATTTGAGACAGACAGACGGACGCTGTCTGTGGATGGACAGACACTGTCTGTGGATGGACACACACTGTGGGCGGGCGGATGGATGCTGTCTGAGGGTGGATGGACGCTGTCTGTGGGCGGGTGGAGAGATGCTGTCTGTGGGCAGGTGGTTAGATGCTGTCTGTGGGTGGACGGATGGACTCTGTCTGTGGATGGACAGACAGATGGACACTGTCTGTGGATGGACAGATGGACACTGTCTATGGACAGATGGACAGACACTCTGTGGATGGACGGACACTGTCTGTGGACAGACGGACAGACGGACGGACACTGTCTGTGGACAGACAGACAGACACTGTCTGTAGACAGATGGACAGATGGACAGACACTGTCTGTCTGTAGACAGATGGATGGACACTGTCTGTGGATGGACAGATGGATGGATGCTGTCTGTGGATGGACAGAAGGACAGACACTGTCTGTGGATGGACAAACAGATGGATGCTGTCTGTGAATGGATGGACGCTGTCTGTGGATGGATGGACACTGTCTGTGGATGGATGGATGGACACTGTCTGTGGGTGGGCAATGTGGATGGACACTGTCTGTGGATGGACAGACACTGTCTGTGGGTGGATGGACAGATGGACAGACTCAGTCTGTGGATGGATGGACAGACAGATGGACTCAGTTTGTAGATGGATAGACAGACAGACTCAGTCTGTGGATGGAGATTTGGACGGACTCAGTCTGTAGACAGATGGACAGACAGACGGACACTGTCTGTGGATGGATGGACACTGTCTGTGGATGGACAGACTCTGTCTGTGGATGGATGGACAGATGGATGGACTCTGTGGATGGATGGATGAACAGATGGATGGACAGATGGATGGACAGATGGATGGGCTCAGTCTGTGGATGGACAGACAGACAGATGGACTCAGTCTGTGGACAGATGGACAGACTGATGGACACAGTCTGTAGGTGGATGGACAGATGGATGGACACTGTCTGTGGATGGACAGACACTGTCTGTGGATGGGTGGACGCTGTCTGTGGATGGGCAGACACTGTCTGTGGGCAGATGGGTGGATGGATGCTGTCTGTGGATCAGCGGGAGGACAGACACTGTCTGTGGATGGGCAGGAGGATGGACACTGTCTGTGGATGGACAGGCAGATGGACACTGTCTGTGGATGGATGGATGGGCACTGTCTGTGGATGGATGGACACTGTCTGTGGATGGACAGATGGACAGACACTGTCTGTGGACAGACGGACAGATGGATGGACTGTCTGTGGATGGATGGAGAGATGGACGGACTCTGTCTGTGGATAGATAGACAGATGGACAGACTCAGTCTATAGACAGATGGACAGACAGACAGACACTGTCTGGATGGACGGGCACTGTCTGTGGACGGACAGAGGGAGACTGTCTGTGGATGGACAGACAGAGACTGTCTGTGGACAGATGGACACACACTGTCTGTGGATGGATGGATGGACACACACTGTCTATGGATGGACAGACAGATGGACGGACACTGTCTGTGGATGGATGGACAGATGGATGGACTCAGTCTGTAGATAGATGGACAGATGGATGGGCACTGTCTGGATGGACAGGCACTGTCTGTGGACGGATGGACGGGCACTGTCTGTAGACAGATGGATGGGCACTGTCTGTGGATGGATGGATGGACACTTCCTGTAGACAGATGGACAGATGGATGGACAGACACTGTCTGTGGACAGATGGACAGACACTGTCTGTGGATGGATGGAGACTGTCTGTGGATGGATGGACACGCACTGTCTGTGGACGGACAGACGGACACACACTGTCTGTGGACAGATGGACGGACACTGTTTGTGGATGGATGGGCACTGTCTGTGGACAGACAGACATGCACTGTCTGTAGACAGATGGACAGACACTGTCTGTGGATGGATGGACAGACAGATGGACTCTGTCTGTAGATGGACAGATGGACGGGCACTGTCTGTGGATGGATGGGCACTGTCTGTGGACAGATGGACGGGCACTGTCTGGATGGATGGGCACTGTCTGCGGACATGGACACGGACAGACAGACGGACACTGTCTGTGGACACAGACGGACACTATCTGTGGACAGACAGACATAGACAGATAATCAGACAAATGGATGAACAAACAGAACAGCGGATCACCAGCTCATTGCTTCAGCTGAAGCAGGCAGCATGACTTCCAGCTGTGGCTTTAGCATTCAAGAAAGTCCTGCTGTTCTCATACACAGAATGTGGGTAAGCACTCACTCACTAAGATGGGCACCCTGGGTTTTGGGGTGCACAGTAAAGGTGTTTCTGTTATTATTTATAAATAAACAGACACTAGAATGTAGCTAAAGGGGTTCTGTTTAGCTAAGTTCAGGTGTTTTTTTAAATACATAATTTTTATGTAGCTTTATTTTTTTTTTGTCAGTCTGGGAAAAACTATGATGGCAGCCGTGATGAACTGAAGAAAAACATTTTTTGGTTTGTGAGGAGTGTTTTTGGTTCGTGACATCTAAGTGATGCTAACTAAAAACACTCACAAACTTAAAATTCTTTGGTTCTTACCAGACAGGTATCCTAAACAAAATTTTAAATCTTTGTGATTCTGAAACCACTAAATATTATTTCATGAAACCTTTGAACAGCACCACTGCATTCCCATTCATATTACCTATCTTTCAGAGCTCCGTCCTGTCGGTCCCTAATTTTCTGGGCCCAAAGAGTATGGTCTTTGTTTTCTTGGTATTGAGCACTAGGTGGTTAGATGATAGCCAGTTACTGAACATTGCAAAGTCCTTGGTGAGCCCTTGCTGAATGTCTGCAATGACATTACTGTTCCTGTACAGTACAACATCGTCAACATAAAGGATTGTTTTTGCTTCTCCACAATTTAAGGGCAAGTCATTGATAAGTAAGAAGAAGAGTAGTAGACCAAGGATTGACCCCTATGGAATTCAGTGATAGTCCGGCATGAGGATAGTCCAGTATTCCATTTAACAGTTTGGCTACAGCCTACCAGGTAGCTTCTGCACCATGTAGTAAATCCACAAAGTGGTGCCGCAATTGGTTTTCCCCACTAGACTGGTACAGTAACATACGGGGTGGCCTGCCCCAGACAAACCAACAGAATCAGGAGCTGTTACTGCACTAGGACTGATGACATAAACAGAGAGGGATTCCAAGGTCACTGGTTAAAACTTTTTAATTTAAAGCTTGCAAGATCCAGCAGTCCTCAGTAATACACTAAGTAGCTCCCCAGTGCTTCGACTCAAGACGAGTCTTCTTCAGGGGGTGGGGCTTACACGAAGGGCTTCCATAATATACATATAAACAAAACAGGTGCATCACATAAAGAGTAAATACTTAAAGTCACACAAAAAATTCAAATCCTGTTCTACCTTATTTATGTCATTAGATGGCACTAGCTACATACTCTAACATAATTATGCCAATACTTTATTTTATTTCATTTAGCATTTACTATGTATATCCCCTAATTCTTTAAAATACAAAAGAGATAAAAATTATGTGTTATATAGCACTCTGATTCATGTTTACTTAATATAATCTAGTTCAACAGAGTCTATTAGAACATTCAGCTTTGTACAGAAAAAAAAAATGTGTGCTTTCATTAAATGAAACAGACAGGTAGAAAAGGGGACAGGTATCCAAACCTCCTAGTATCAGCCAAGGCAACTTAATGGTTTTTCATGGCAACTCTCAACTAGTGAGGGGAATTCCATATCCAAGGACCTCCTAGCGAGTCCTGCAGTGTGGAACCCTGGAGGTTCAGACAGTACACATATAGAAACATAGAAACATAGACTTTGATGGCAGATAAGGACCACTTGGCCCACCCAGTCTGCCCATTTCCCTACCTACTGGATAAGCTGCAGATTTTAGTTAACTAACAGCCTACTTCCTGCCACCCCTCCCTATAATTGCCTTATGTCTGTCCTATGCATTTTTGAATGCCTCCACTGTTTTAGACCCCACAGCCTCTCCACGAAGGCGGTTCCATGCGTCCGCCACGCTCTCCATGAAAAAAAGTTTCCTCACATTACCCCTGAACCGTCCCCCCTCTATCTTTAAATTGTGTCCCCCTTGTTCTTACACATCTCTTTTTCTGAAAGATGCTACCCTCCTGGGCTTTGTTGATTCCCTTGAGGTACTTGAACATTTCTAATATGTCCCCCGTGTCCCTCCTTTCATCAAGGGTATACATATTAAGCTCTCTCAGTCTCTCTTCATATGGTTTGTGATGTAGATCCTGCACCATTTTAGTTGCCCTCCTCTGGACTGCTTCCGTCCTATGTCCTTGCATAGATGAGGTCTCCAAAACTGCACACAGTACTCCAGATGGGGGCTCACCAACTGTCTGTACAGAGGGATAACCACTTCCCTTTTTCTACTTGTGATGCCCCTTCCTATGCATCCCAGTATCCCCCTGGCTCTCCTTACTGACTTCTCACATTGCTTACCCACCTTTAGATCATCTGATATGACTATCCCCAGGTCCCTTTCCATTTTTGTTGTTGTTAGTACCTCCCCTGCTATTGTGTACTCTTTTCCTGGGTTTCTGTTTCCCAGGTGCATTACTTTGCACTTCTTTGCGTTGAATCTAAGTTGCCATATGTCTGACTATTCCTCCAACCTTGCCAAGTCCCTTCTCATCCTTTCTACCCCCCCTTGTGTATCAATTCTGTTACAGATCTTTGTGTCATCTGCAAAGAGGCATACCTTTCCCTCCAGACCCTCTGCAATGTCGCCTATAAAGATGTTAAAGAGGACTGCACCTAGTACTGAGCCCTGAGGTACTCCACTAGTGACCCCCCTTTCTTCGGAATGTGTTCCATTCACTATTACCATCTGTGTCCTGTTGTACAGCCAGTTTGTTACCCAGGGTACCACCCTGGGACCTACTCCCAGGCTGACTAACTTGATTATCAATCTTTTGTGCCAGACTGTGTTAAATGCCTTGCTAAAGTCTAGGTAGGCTATATCCACAGCCCCTCCCTGGTCTATTACTTTGGTCACCCAGTTAAAGAAATCTATTAGATTTGTCTGACATGACCTTCCTGCTGTAAATCCTGCTGCTTTTGGTCCTGTGCCCCGCTGGCCTCTAGGTACTCAACAATTCTTTCTTTCAGAAGTGATTCCATCATTTTCCCTACCACTGAGGTCAAACTTACAGGTCTGTAGTTTCCTGCTTCTGCCTTGCTCCCACTTTTGTGAAGGGGGATCATATCTGCCCTCCTCCAGTCCTCAGGTACCACCCCATCCTCCCATGATTTGTTAAAGTGTGGTCAGTGGTGTCACTAGGTCCTTCCTTGGTTCTTTTAGGATTCTGGGGTGAATCCTGTCAGAGCCCCATTGCTTTGTCCACCTTGAGTTTTAGGAGTTCTTTCAGGACTCTTTCTTCTGTAAATGGACTGGTGTCAACCCCCTAGCCAGAGTGCTTCTATTGTCTGGTTTAGGTAACTCCTCCTCATCTTCTTTTGTGAATACTGAGCAAAAGTATTCATTCAGTAACTCTGCCTTTTCACTGTCTCCCTTCCCTCTCCCTTACTAATCTTCACTATTCCTCCCTTAACCTTTCTATGCTCCCTAACATACCTATAAAAGGTTTTATCCCCCTTCTTAACTGAATTGGCTATTTTTTCCTCGGTTTGGGCTTTTGCTATTCTGACTGCCTTCCCCACTTCTTTCTGCTTTAATTGATACAGTTCCCTGTCGTGCTCCTTCTGGGATTCCTTATAGCTTTTGAATGCAGCCTTTTTCTCCCTAACCTTCCCTGCCACCTCTTTTGAGAACCATAGTGTTTTTGTACTCCTTGTTTTCTTTATCTGTTTCACACAAAGGCTTGTTGCCTCTATGATGGCAGTTTTGATTTTTCTCCACTGTTCTTCCCCCTCATTTTTGGCTATTTGCTAGTGTATTCCTCAGGTATTCACCCATTTTGCCAAAGTCATGAATACCTATTTGGGGAGAAAGTAGAAAAAACATATTAGAGCTTTGTAAGTTCACGCTGTACTTATTTTAACAACTTGTCCACTCATCGCTTAATTAAACTAGCATTTGTCAATACCAGGTGTTGCTTGCAGTCATTAGCAGTGGAAGTGCAGGAGTTAGGCAGATGCAGTATAGGAATGGCAGTGAAGTATTGAACTGATGCCAACTCCACACCCACCCTGCAGAGATGAACAGGCATTGGGGTGTGCCTTTGGTTCATCACCCATGACCATCATGCCATGTCACCTCACCCTACCTTGCAGACACTTAACAAGTGTCGAGGTGTGCTTTGGAGTGTTCAGGCTTTACACTCACCTCATTCCATAAGGAAATACACTGAAATGGGTGCAGTATAGGAGAATGGGGTGAACTCGGGGGCCAAAGGGTCCAAGGCACACCTCGATGCCTGCCATTGGCTGCAGGGTGGGGGTGGAATGGCATGAGCATTACTGTGGACAATCCCAAGTCACACCCCTGATGCCTGCCAGTCCCTACAGGGTAGGGCATTATGGTCAAAAACCCTAACACCCTGGGCATTTCTTGGTATTTCTACTCCACGTTTTCAACGTAGGCTTTTTGTGATCCCACCGCATGAACAGTGAAACTATCAATAGCCGAAAGGTGATTTTGCACAATGACTGCGATATTTGGTGCCACAGGTGCGACAACACATTTTGAACAGGATGTGAAAAATGACAGCTGTACTGTTCATGAGGAGGTGTAAAAAAAAATGGCAATGCTGAAAATCTGGAATGAAAGTATAAAAAAACTAGTGAAGTCACGAGTGTGTGTAGAAACTGCACAACACACACCCATAATGTAATTAGTTTGGGGATTTTTTTACAGCAGATTTTCAACATAGGCATTTTGGGACTTCCACTCATGAACAGTGTCACTGATTTTCTTAATGTGTCCCGAACACTGATTTCTCACAGCGACCATGCTATTCTGTGCTGGAAGTGTGAAAACTCATTTCGGCCAGGGTGTGAAAAATGGCAGCTGTACTGTTCATAAGGAGGTGTGGAAAAATGCCAATGTTGAAAATCTGGACTGAAAGATTAGAAATTCATGAACTTACAAGGGTGCATGGAAATTGACAATACATGCTCGTAGCAGTCATTTTATGGACTTTTGTCACTACATTTTCAACATAGTCAGTTTAAGACCCCTGCTCATGAACAGTGTCACTGTGATTCTCTTAATCTGTCCCAAACATTGATTTTTGCACACTGACTACGCCACTGTGCACTATATGAGTGAAAACACAGTTCAGGTGAGATGTGAAAAATGCCAGTTGTACTGTTCATAAGGAGATGTGGTAAAATGGCAATGCTGAAAATCTGGAGTGCAAATATTAAAAATGCTCGAAGTTATGAGTGTGCATAGGAACTGCGCAAAGCACGCTTGTAAAACAGTCATTTGGGGGAATTTGTTAACATTTTCAACATAGGGTTTTTGGGTGCCTACCTCATGAAAAGTATCACTGTTGTTTTGTTAATCGGTCCCGAAAGGTGGTTCTGCGCAGTGACGCAAAATCACCTTTTAGGACAGAATAACAAAATGACAGTGACTGAGTTCATGAGGTGGGGTCCCAAGAACCCCCTGTTGAAAATTTGGTGAAATAATTCCCCAAAATGGCCGAGATATGCACCAAAGTAATAAAAAAAAAACATTTTTGCCATTATACAGCTTACCGTCATTTCTTCAGTTTGCGGTCGGCTTTGAAGAGTGCAGACGTGTTCCCGGTCCACCGAAGATCATCACGCTAGGCTAGGAAGGTAAGTATGAGGTGAGGTGGAGGTGTGGTGAGTTGGGGTATGCAGAGGGTGGACACAGGTTGCAGGAGGGGCAAGAGAATCAACCAGGGACTTTTTTTTTCTTCTAGGTCTTTTTTTTTTTTAAAGATGATGGGGGACTTTTGCATGCTGGGGTGAGCTCCCAGCATAGCACCAGGCAGTTTGTTTTGGGGAGGCAGTGGAGCTGATGGGGGATTGGGCACCCCCATTGGCCAAGGAGACTTTTGCCATGCTGGGGTTTGCTCCCAGCATGGCAGATGGAACTTTGTTTGGGGGGACAGTGGAGCTGATGGGGGATTGGGCACCCCCGTCAGCCATACAGTGTGCTGGGGGGGGATGGATGAGCCATGGGGGGTGCATTATGCTTATAGGGATTGGGCTACCCCATTGGCAAATGAACTGGGGAGGGGTCATGCCGACAGGGGTATTGGGCACCCCATTGGCTTTTTTTTTTGTTTTATTAATTGAAATGTTTCTCCAGGAAGGCACACTGAAAAGCAGTCGGCAGCTTTCTGTTGGCTTCCTGGGAATTATCAGAGGCCAACAGAGAAGTCATCGCCATGGGGACATCCTGCAATCAGCTGTTTTGGTAGCTTGTAATGCACCAAAACAGCTGATAGCGTGGTGACATGGCCGAATTTCTTGACACATTGTAGCATGCTCATTAAGGGCCCTAATTGACAGCATGCTACTCTATTGGTGGAGGCAGAGACTGGCCCCTGAATCGGCTGCTGCCATTCGCCACAACACTGCCATGCCTCCACAACCCACTTGTGAAAGAAACCTGATGCAATGTGTTTCTTGCACAAGCGTGTAAGCAACACAAAAAAGCTTTAAATCCCATTTCTTATTCATGCCTGTGGGTTTAATACTGTTAAGTTTATAATCCATTGGCCTTCTTTTTGTAATAGTAAATTAGGTCTATTTCCTCCATTTCATAGAGGGGTACCATTTCAAGCCCTACAAACTTAAAGCACTCTGGATCGGAGTTATGTTTCTGAGAAAAATGTGTCCCAACTGGTGTGTCTTGTTCCCCATGTAAAATAGAGCATACTTGTTCTTGTATTCTCTGTTTCAATAGTTTCACTGTTTTGCCTACATTTAGCAACTTACAACTGCACCACAGAGCATAAACAACATATGCAGTATCACGTTATTAGTTCTCGAGTCTCTACAGTCTTGATGTCCTGTAGGGGATGGCAAAATGTTTTTAAGTTGGAACTAAATTTGCAGATATTAAATCTCAGGCATCTATAGAAGCCATGTGATCTCCTAGGCAACCACGTATGTTCCCTCACCGGAGGTTTCTGCATCCTACTATGTACTAATCTGTTCCTCAGATATCTGGCTCTACCAAATGTGACCCATGGTTTGCCCCCCACTACCGGGCTCACTTCTGAATCTCCTTGCAGAATAGGACAGTTTTGGTATCTGGTATTTCCTATGTGGCCTGCAATATGATTGTATTCAGTCACAAAGATGCATGGTTGATGTCGTGCTGTTTCTGTCCTTTTCTTTCAGCAGTGTTGCTCTTGGCAGTGATTCCATTTTTTCCTGGTCTCAACTAATAATTTGCTATTGTATCCTCGTGCCTCAAATCTTTTAATAAGTTCATCTGCTTGTATTATAAAACCATCCTCTGTGCTACAGTTTCTACATAAACACAGGAGCTGGCCATATGGTATTGAATGTTTAAGTCTAGGATGGTGGGCACTTGTGACTATTAAGAGGGATTTTGTGGCAGTAGGCTTCCTGAAACATTTGATATCTAGTGTGTGTTTTTCTGCAACACCAGTCAATGTTAAATCTAAAAAATCTATTGACTTCTCACCAGTGGTGTAAGTAAATCTTAAAATCATTTTCACCAAGCCACTGAATGAATTCAGGTATCTTTTCTCTGTCTCCTTCCCACACGCACAAGATGTCATCAATAAAGCGATACCATTTCTTTATGTCCATGTGGTAAGGATTAGTGTCCCTGTTAAGTACAGTTTCTTCTTCCCAGTGACCTAAGAACAGGTTAGCATAGCTAGATGCCATGACTGCACCCGCAGCCCTGCCACATTTCTGTTGGAAAAATTGTCAAACGAATTCAAAGCAATTGTGTGACAATATGAATTCAATCAGTTCTTTAACAAATTCAGTTGGTATGTTTTCCACATCTTACTGATTCAAGTCAAAATCTAACTGATGAGATACCTTGCTGGTGTTTTATGGATGTATTGAGGGCCTCAACATCTATCCCTATCCATGTGTCATTTTCTTCCCATTTAAGTTCCTGTGATCTATTTAACAGTCCAGAGCTGTCTTTAATACAAGATGTAAGATCCTGTACAAAGAACTGCAGAAAAAATCCACAAACATTCCCAGATTCTGAGTCAGGGAATTGCACCCTGAAACTATTGGTCTACCTGGTTTATTCCAATTTTTGTGAATTTTAGGTAAAGCATACAAATCTGGTACATCAGGACTATCAGGTTATAAGTAATCACATTCTTTTTCTGTGATCTCACCCCTATCTAGAGCTTTCCTTAGTGTATTAAATAGCTCCTTTCTGAAACCTATTGTAGGATCAAAGCTCAATTTAGCATAGTTAAATTCACTGTTTAACAATTCTAGTACCATCTTTTCATAGTCACATGTATTCAAGATCGCAACATTACCCACCCACATCAGCAGGTGTAATTACTATAGAATCATTAGCTGATAATAAGTCCAGAGTTTGCCTTTCTTTGCTATTCAAATTATAGTGTCTGGGGTCAGCTTGACTGTTCAAGATGCCTTTAACTTGTTTGCTAACAGTTTTGTCAAAAGGAAAGATAGCTGGGTTGTTTACATATGGGCAGAAGGGCCAGCCCACCAGCACAGGGGCAAGGTGCTCACCTGCGGCGCCGGCAACCCGGGTTTGGGAACAGACCCGGGTTGCTGGAAGGGCTGGCCAGGGGAGAAGGATACAGCATCCCGCGACTGCTCTCCTTCTTTGGGGGGGAAGGGGGAGTGTGTTCGGTGCACTAGGGACACATGGTGGAAGCCGGGTGCACCTCAGCACCAATGCCAGCACGTCAGGGGTGGGGTGGACCCTGGCGTCATTGCACATCCCCACCTCCATATAGGGAGAAAATCCCGCAGTTGGCCGCCTCCGTGAAGCCAGCCTCCATCTTCAATTAGCCTCTCAGCCGGCTCCCCCAGTCAGTCACAGGTTTCGTAACACCTTGGGCCAGTGCTGCAACCCCACCCCTTGGGGGGAAAGCCAGGGGTCTCGGGGGCTGAGCGCGGCAGAAGGCGCCCTAACCGGTGGATGATTGGCGGCTAACTGTGGGGGCAAAAAGTAATAAATAAAATAAATAAATACATATGGGCAGAACGTAGACCCTACAGCAAACTTCATCTCTCTAAGTGTCTAAATATGTTGATTTGCATGTAAGATGCTGTTACCTGAAGCAGCTTCGTGGGAGGTCAAGAGGTCATGCTCATCCTCATAATTCAGCAACAGTCTGTTCAATGTGTCCAAACTCAATCAATCATTGTCAAAATCAACAAACATATCCTCAGATATATCAGGTAAAATGTCCACTTGATTTGCAGGTGTGGGATCCATGGTGTCAACTGCATGTAACAGATAGTCCAGATCTTCACACTGTGCAATAGTTCCTGCGTTGGTGTTTCCACCCATGTTTGCTTCCTGATTTTCCCTCTTAGAAATAAACAGCCTCAGTTTTATTTTCCTAAAGAATTTGTGCAGATCTACAAATATTTGAAAGTCATTTACCAGCAGTGCTGGAATGAAACTCAGTCCTCTCTGCAGGATGTGATCCAATAAATGAATTACTTGTAGCTTATTTCTCTCTTCTTTGTCCTCCGTGCTCTTTCCACCATCTCTATTTGTTCTCCCGCCTCTTCTGCTGCGCCTTGTTTTTCATCATCTTTTTTATGTTGATTGCTCTCATGTGCAAGAAACATGTTGTGGCAGCTTGCTGTAGAAGCAGGTTGTGGAGGCATGGCACTGTGGCCAATGCCCCCACTGCCTTTTGAGGCTTGGCCTGCTTTCTCCAATGGGGTGGCACGCTGCTGCTGACACTAGTTCAGTCAGCATGCCAGAACCTTGAAACATTTTAGCCACTGCAGTCAGGGGCCACCTCATCATTGCAAGGTCAGTCATTCTGTTGCAATGGGGGAATGACCCGTCATTGCAGGGCAGTCCCTTGCATTCCCCAGACCCCGTTTGCTGACGGGGAACCCAGCTCCCGTTGGTTTCTGTTGTCTGCCAAGTGGGTGCACAATCCCCTTGGCATCATGTCCACTTCCCCTGTTTCTTTGCCGACTGGGGTGCCCAATTCCTGTCGGCAGCATGTGCCCCCCTCACAACAGTGTTTGTTTGCCGACGGTGGCCCCAGTACCTGTTGGCTTCAGTTCCCATCCTAGTTCATGTTGCAGACGGGGGAGCCCACTCCCCATCGGCATTATGTCCCCCCACCACAAAAAAACAGTAATTTTGTGCAGAGGGGTGCCCAGTCCCCCATCGGCTACAGCTGCCCCCCAAAAAAACACTCAGTTGGCATGCTGGGAGCCCACCCCAGTGTGCCAAATGGCCCTGAGTGTAAAAAAAAAAAAAACTGTCCCGCAATTTTTTTTTTTGTTAACCTGTAAAAAAAGAAAACGGTACCTTGTGGTCTCCCTGCCCCCTCCCACAACCTGCACCCACCATCTGTGCACCCTGCCTCCCCACACCCCCCATCACCCCATACTTACCTCTGGAGCCCTGCGCTATGATCTTCAGTGGACCGGGAACACGTCTGCACTCTTCAAAGCTGACCGTGAACTGAAGAAATGCTGGTAAGCTGTATAATGGTATAAATAGGGTTTTTCCAACTTTGATGTATGTCTCAGGCATTTTTGGGGAATTTTGGCACCAAATTTTCAACATGGGGTTTTTAGGACCCCTCCTCCTGAATTCAGGCACTGTCATGGTGTTATTCGGTCCCGGAAGGTGATTTCATGATCACTGCATGGAATCACCTTTCAGGACCAATTAACAAAATGACAGTGCCAGTGTTCTTGAGGTGGGCTCTCAAAAAGCCTATGTTGCAAATCTGGTGGAAAAAATCCAAAAAATGACTCTTTTACGAGCGTGCGTTGCGCAGTTGCCACGAACACTCATAACTTCGCGAATTTGCAATATTTTCACACCAGATTTTCCACATTGGCATTTTTCACACCTCCTTATGAACAGTACAGCTGTCATTTTTCCCATCCTGACCGACATGTGTTTTACACTTCCGGTGCAGAATAGTGCATTTGCTGTGGGAAATCAGTGTTCGGGACAGATTAAGAAAATGACAGTGACACTGTTTATGAGCAGAGGTCCTAAAATGGCTATGTTGAAAATTTGGTGACGATAGTCCATCAAATGACTGCATTACAAGTGTGGGTTGTGCAGTTTCCATGCACCCTTGTAGCTTTGCAAATCTGTAATATTGTCACCCCAGATTTTCAACACTGGCATTTTTTAACACCTCCTTGTGAATGGTACAGCTGTCATTTTTCACATCCTGGACAAAATATGTTTTTGCACTTCTGGCACAGAATAGCACAGTAGCTGTGGGAAATCAGTGTTTGGGACAGATTAAGATCGAACGAGTGAGAGGGGGGTGTGACCGAGCTCAGCTGAGCTCTGTCGGGACTGCTGAAGATTTCTTTGTTGGCAGAAAAAGGTCCCAATGCAGGCAGGAGCCCAGTAGAAAAGGGCAGGCTGCAGTGCCAGGAGAAACATAACAAGAGGGCGAGTGAGGAAGGGGGAGTGAGCGAGCTCAATGGAGCTCTGTCAGGACTGCTGTGGATTTCTTTGTGGCCAGAAAAAGGCATCAATGCAAGTAGGGGCCCAATACAAAAGGGCAACCTGCAGCGGTGAGAGAAATGGAACGAGTGAGAGAGGGGGAGTGAGGGAGCTCAATGGAGCTTTGTTGAGACTGCTGCAGATTTCTTTGTGGGCAGTAAAAGGTGCCAATGGAGGCAGGAGCCCAGTATAAAAGGGTAGCCTGCAGTGCCAGGAGAAACAGAATGAGCAAGTGGCAGGGGGGATGAGCGACTTCAACGGAGCTCTGTCGAGACAGCTGTGAGCTTCTTTGTGGGCAGGAAAAGGCGCCAACACAGGCAGGAGCGCAGTACAAAAGCATAGCTTGCAACAGCGAGAGAAACAGAACGAGCGGGAAGGGGGGGAGTGAACAAGCTCAACGGAGCTATGTCGGGACTGTTATGCATTTCTTTGTGGCAGATAAAGGCGCCAACGCAAGCAGGAGCCCATTACAAAAGGACAGCCTGCAGCGTTGGGAGAAATAGAATGAGTGAGTGAGGGGGGTAGTGAGCGAGCTCAATGGAGCTCTGCCAGGACTTTAGAGTTGCCCACCTCCCGCCCAGTGTCCTGTGGTCCTATTACAGCAGGGTCTCTGGAGTGGAGACAAAGCAATGCTTGGATACTTTTAGGATTGCTGTAATAATACAGATTAAGTTGTTTTGTTTATTTCTCTAACTGAGCTAAGTACAGAGCTGTACTGTTATGATTGCTGTAATAATACATATTTATTTGTTCTGTTTATTTCTCTGACTGAGCTGCGTACTACTTGGAGTGCAATAGGATTTCTCACTGGGCTAAGTGAAACTATATGAGAGCCGAGAACAAAAAGTATGGTAGCCTAGGGGTGAAAAACGGACAAGGAGTCCTTAGGATTGCTACAGTAATACAGTATCTAACGGATGAGATTTGAGACTGAATTACCCCGGTTGGCAAGATGTTTTGGGGGATTAGTGTGGGGGGATGGGAATTTGAGTAAATAGAGGCCTAACAGTTGTAGTAGGATACAGAATCTGGGAGTAAGAGCCCGTAACATAAGATGGGGCCAAAATGGGGCAGGTGCCACATGTCAGTAGGGCGGGAATCTTTGGAAGGGTGGTGGGGTGTACAGGGTGAGGATCAGCCATGATCCTGGACTTGGCTTGGAGGATGGGGGTGGTGTACGGTCTGTAGATGAGTGGCTAGTTTGAGGGAGGAACCGTGGAGGTTAGGGAGGAGTGTAAGTGGCCGGGGCAGATGAGTATGGAATGCATCCTGGGGGGATGAGGGGATCATAGGGGGATGGAGGAAGAATAACTACGGACTGAAACCAACCCCAGTATCAGAAGCACTAGCAGAAAAGAGTGGAGATGGGAGGGGGTGCCCGAGGTGAGGGCTGGGGGCCTTCTGATGGGGGAGGAAAAGACCACGAGGAGTACCAGAAGAGAGAAAGCAGATGGCTGCAGGTAGGGAGGGACCAGGGGTGGCACAGAGGAGAACAAGTAGGAGAGGGAAACAGATAGGGAAAAGAGATGTGGGACAGGTATTGACTACAAATAGATTTGAACCTCTGCTATGGGATAGAGAGGGGGAGCAGGAACATACTGAAGGAGGAGGACAAGCGGGGCATGAGAGGGATGGCAACAGGTAGGGGAAGAGATAGCGAGGATGAAAGGGTAGAAGGGGGCTAGTAAGGAAGGAGGGGATGGTGACTGGAGGAGAGAGGGC
The DNA here is from genome assembly GCA_016271365.2 of Neoceratodus forsteri. Classification (NCBI taxonomy): domain Eukaryota; kingdom Metazoa; phylum Chordata; order Ceratodontiformes; family Ceratodontidae; genus Neoceratodus; species Neoceratodus forsteri. The sequence goes on from CM028129.1 coordinate 10,708,874, forward strand.
TACAGGAAGGGGGAAGGATGGGAGGGGCATCACTATCGGGGTAGAAGGGAATGGGGGCTCTAAACTGACAACAGCGGGGATAGGAGAGGGGGTTGGGAATCAGCAGAGGAAGAGGGGAGGTCGATATGGGAAGCCCAGTAGGAAGTAGTCAGGCTGGGGTTCAAGACAGATGGGAGGAATAAGGCAGAGAAAAGAGGTGAGGCACAAGTAGGGGATACTGATACAGAAGTCACAGAGGGTGCAGTTGGCGGGGGGTAAGGGACAGGGAAGAACGAATACTGGAGTGGTGGAAGGGGCATTAGAAGGGAAAAGGGGTAAGGGGCCGGAGGTTCTCATCCTGGGGGATTCTATGCTGAAATGGGTGAGGTGGGACAGAAAGGGGGAAAGGCACAGCCATATTTGGGTTGAAGCTGTCCCCAGGTTGACTGCAGGATGGGCAGGGCAGGCACTGCTCAAGTGTGCAGAGGGAGATGAAGAAACCTCATTTACTGTTGCATGTGAGTACAAACGACTTGCTGGAGGACACTGTGGAAGTAGTGAGGGGGAGGTTTGAGTACTTGGGCAGGCAGTGTGAAAGGGTGGAGAGGTCTGTGGCATTCTTGGAGGTACTGCCCGGTACCATGTGCAAGCATGACGAAGGGTAGGCTTGAAAGAGTTCGAGTGGCTGGGGATTGGCGCCATGGAAACATTTTGGGTTAATGACTAACTGGGGTTGGGTTTAGAATAGTGACTTGTATGCAGGGGACTGGGTATACTGGAGCAGGAAGGGGAAGGGAGTATTAAAGGCAGCATTGCTGCCAGGCCACTGGTGCTGAGGGTTGAGGCACTGGATGCCACACCTCACACCACGCTGGCAACCTGGGTTCGGATGCAAGCCCAGGTTGCCAGGGATTGGCAAGGGAGGGATAGGATTGAGCATCTGGAGGACTGCTCTCCTATCCCGGGGTGGGATCTGGGGAACCACCGCTCTGTAGCGGCCCCTGGTGACGACCGCAGGCACTACTACAGTGGTGTAGTAAAGGGTGGCGGAGTGTGGCAGATGTTAGCATGCTGTACCTAAGCGTCATTGCATGCCAGCACTCCGCAAAGGGGAAAAGTGGAAAATGGGCTACAGTCAGGTAGCATGCATTTCCAACCCACCCACCAGCCCCGAATGGCACCTCCTCAACCGGATCCTGCTCCAGTGGGTCAATCTGGGAAGCTCCTCACCACCCTACCACAGGGGTAATCCGTGGAGGTGAGCAGGTCGGCCTGATGAGGGGTCGGTCGGGATGACCAAGCCGACCGTAGCCCAGTGAGAAAATATGTGTGTGTTAAAATAAAAATAAATAAATAAATAAAAAGGCAGGATTAGAGGGTTATATCTCTACTAAGGTGGATTTAAACAAATGGGGGGGGGCCAAAAGACTGAGGTTGGTAGAGAGGTCTGGACAGGGGAGCCTGATGAGCTCATCCCCTTAGATATAGGTAAAGACGGAGGCATAGTAACCCTGGAAGGGGGCAGGCAGAGTGGTCTGAGTGTAATACAGAGTGGTCTGAGTGTAATACAGAAGGCACCACCACCCGGTAAGAATAAGGAGGAGAAAGGCTGCGGACTACCGTGAGGGGGGACACAGGCTAAGGGGGAGAAGAGTGAGGAAAAGGAGGGGTACGGGTGGAAGGTGGTCTGACTAAATGGATAGAGAACTCCTTATAGGGGAGGATGCAGAGGGTAGTGGTGGTAGGGTAGCTCTCGGCACCCAGAGCAGTGACAAGCAGGGTGCCGCAGGGTTCAATGCTTGGCCTAATGCTATTTGGGCTCTTTATCTACGATATAGCAAGCAGGAGTGGGTAGCAGGTTAGTCTGTGCACATTATACAAATCAAAGCAAATAGCTATAATGCAGAGCCCCCCACATACACACACATATATACACTCTCCCCAAAAAGCTGCTTAAAAGCCTGCAATTCATTCAAATCAATTCCATTTTCTTACTTACTTGGGGTTCAATGCCAACAACTGTAAAATCATGTACGTAGGGCATAAGAACCCCGATGCTGGGTATAGGATGGGGAGAGGTACTGATACTCACTAGAGATGAAAGGGTCCTTGAGATTATATCAAAGGATGTCAAGATGGCAGTACAGTGTGACAAGGCTATGGGCAGGGCAAATTGGATTCTGGGGTGCATAAGGAGTGGCATCTCCAGTAGGAGGAGGAGGAGGGATGTTGTGCTGCCATTGTATCACTCCCTGGTATACCCCCAGCTGGAGTACTGTGTCCAGTTTTACAGTCCACACTTCAGAAAGGACATGAGGTGGAGGTTTTCCACAGGAGTCTAACTAAAATGGTTCAGAAATTTCACAGGAATCCCTACAAGGAAAGGCTGAAGAATCTCAATATGTACACTCTGGAAGAGAGGCAGATGAGAGGAGACATGATCAAGACCTACAAAGTACCTCACAGAGGTAAAGAGGGTACAGTTGGGGAGCTTCCTTCAAATGATGATGAGCACCCAAACCATTTCTTTACTGAAAGAATGGTAGACGCCTTGAAAAGACTGCCAGGAGATGTGGTGGAAGCTAAAATAGTAGGGGGCATGAAGCATGCATGGGATAAACATAGGGGTATATTAGAAAAAGGGGAAGGAGGGGGTCAACAGAGATCAAGCAGGGCTATGGGAGTGGAGTAGGTCCAAGTTCATTGCAGGAAAAATCCATTGAGCAAGCTCATTCACAAGGAGGTCCTGATGGACACAGGCAGAATAAGACATGCAGTAACATATACAGGCAGGAGTTACAAGTAGGTACAGAACACTTGGGCAGACTGGGTGGGCTGAGTGGTCCTTTTCTGCTGACAAGTTCTATGTTTCTATGGCATCATGTATTAATTCAGGTGCAGTGTATATTTAAAGTTGGGCCTACCATACATCCAGATGTAAGGTACAGTAAATTACTGAATTAGATGCATCCCACTTACAGTACAATAAACAGAACTGCAGTGCTTTGAGAAGCCTTTACTCTTCATAAGGCTGCTTAGAGAGCTGGTGTTCTGTTTGCACTGTCCACACCAGTATGCTGATCTTAAAATTGACACCGCATCTGAATGATTACTTGATTCTTGCCCACTCCATTTCTTCCCCACTTTGAAACCTGCTTGTCTTGAGTTAGTTTTGGGTTGGCAGCACCTCACCTGTGTTGGAAGATGACCAATTAGCAGCACTGAAAGACATCAGACTTCACAGACTGTGATGGCAGCTGCTCAGAGACAGACAAAAGGCAATTCTACTGGGGGGGTAGGAGGAAGTAAGCTGTTCATTGACTAGAATCTGCAGCTTATCTATCAGGTAAGTAAATGGGCAGATGAGGTGAAATATTTGGTCCTCATCTGCCCTCAAAACTCTGTGTCTTTCTCATCCACCATCTTGGCAAGAAGAAGGCTGCAGCTGTTGCCACTGATGAGTGTTCGGGTGTGGAGAGGGGGGGACCAAAGGGGACAGACATGAGATAAAATCATAATAAAAATTGTGAGACCTTCACCAGCTTTCCAAATTGCTTACCAGTACAAGAACACTCTATGAATTTTTTCAAATGGCAGCACAATCTGGTGAGCCCTCTGTCTGCCATCTGACACCAGGCATCAACCAGAATAAAATTGCCTAAAGAAGGCAGTGTGGTCATGTGGTTACTGAAATACTGGAGATTACAGATTTATAAGAACAAAAGAATATCACACAGAAGCTGGCACACATGCCTATAGCAGCGTCTCCTGCTTCTCAGTAGTTATATTTATACCCTTGAGATACTTGAATGTTTCTCTCATATCCCCTCTTTCCCTCCTGTCTTCCAGTGAGTACATATTGAGGTCCCTTAATTTCTCCTCATAAGTCTTGTGTTGCAAGCTCTCTACCATCTCATCCGCCCTTCTGTGTACCATCTCCAGCCTGTTAATATCCTTATGAAAGTGTGACCTCCAGAACTGCACACAGCACTCCATGTGAAGCCTTACCATGGTTTTATATAATGGCATCACTGCCTCTCTCCTTATGGTGGTGATACCCCTGCCTATGCACCCCAGCATGTCACTGGCTCTCCCAGCTGCCTTATCAGTTTGACATTTTCAGATCATCTGAAATAAGAACCCCCAGGTCCCTTTCCTTCTTTGTGACTGTCAGCAACTCCCTCCCCCCCATCCTGTACCTTTCCCCTGGGGTTTCTGTGTCCCAGGTGCATAATTTTGCACTTTTTTGAATCACACATCAGTTGCCAATCCTCAGACCATTTCTCAAGCTTCCTCAGGTCCCTCCTCATTTTCTCCACCCTCCCTCTGGGGTATCCACTGTGTTACAGATCTTGGTGTCATCTGCAAATAGGCAGACATTTCCCTTCAGCCCTTCTGCAAAGCCACTAATGAAAACATTGAACAAGACTGGCCCCAGGACCAATCCCTGCTGCACCCCACTAGTCAGCCCCTAGTAGTAGTAATAACATTTTTATTTATACAGGATATGAAGACAGCTTCAAACATCATTAGAGTTACAATAACCATCTTTACAAGGTGCACCTGTTTAGATGTCAATACAAAATTACAATAAAAAATATACAAGCAATAAAAGCTATACATAAAACAGTACAATAAATTACATAATGCAAAACAATGATTTGTGTCATAGTGCTTCAGACAACTTCAGGCAATACTGATCATCTGTTACATACACATCTAAAATATAATTCTTGCTTCATAACAGAATTAAATTTAGCTATAGTCAAGTCTTGAGTTCTCAGCGGCAATGGAAGTTCATTTCAAGTAGTAGCAGCTCTATACTGGAATGTCAAAGACACAAATCTGTTCTTATGTTTGGGAACTATCAAGTCTCTGGCTCCACTTTTATGTAAATTAAACTGATGGGTAGGACTAATAAGTCTTTCTGCGAGGCCAGTGGGGTGACTGGACTTATAAATTTTATAGACCAAGTTTGTCCAAATTTGATTTCTCCTAATCTCTAAAGAGACCCAGTTTAGCTTGGTATACATATAACAATGATGAGTATCAATTTTACACCTTAATATAAACCTTGCTAACCTATTGTAACATACGTTGAGCTTATGTAACATTGTTTTATTAGCACCTGAGTATACATGACTTCCATAGTCAATCAGTGGAATGATTAACTGGTTTGCTATAACCTGTCTATCTTTAATACCAAGACAGTTTACTATTCTTCTGAGCGCACCTATCTTAGAATGAACTTTTTTTATTACCATATTTAGGTGTTGTTCAAAAGATAATTTATGGTCTATAAGCACCCCTAGGTACTTGTAGGCCTATACCTGTGTCAAACAATTTCCATTTACAGTTTTTATGTGTAGTTATCATTTTGTAGACCATTTTTAGTTGTATTTGAGCCTATTAACATAGTTTGGGTCTTCTTTATATTTAAAACAAGGCCCGAGGAGGTGAACCAAGACTGCAGAACATTAAAGTCTGTCTGCAGGCTTGCTTCCACTTCCCTCGGATCTACTCCATCAGAGACCAAGATGGTATCATCTGCATAAAGCCTAATATAAGTAGATTTCATGTAATGAGGGTGATCATTTATGTAAACGCCCTCTCCCCAGACTGCACCCATTTACCACCACTCTCTGCCTCCTGTCTGTTACCCAGTTTCTAACCCAGTTTACCACCCTTTCCCCATGCCCAGCCTGCTCAGCTACTTTATCAGCCTCCTATGTGGGATGGTGTTAAGCCTTTAGCTACAAAGGTAAGCGTTGTCCACTGGCCTCACTTGATTTACTTCCTTTCACCCAGTCAAAGAGATCAACAAATTTGTCTGACATGACCTCCCCACTGTCAATCCATGTTGCCTATGGTCCTGTGCTCCGATGGCTTCTAGATGCCCCACAATCCTTTCTTTAACCAATGTCTTCACGATCTTCCCCACTACTGAAGTGAGGCTGACCAGCCTATAGTTCCCCACCTCCTCCCTACTGCTGGATTTGTATAGAGGGACCACATGTGTCCTCCTCCAATTCTCTGGTACCACCCCTGTGTTGAATGACTCAGTGAATATGGCTGCCAGAGGTACTGCTATTTCCTTCACAGTTATTTTAATATCCTTGGGTGTATGCCATCTGGTCCCATCACTTCGTCCACCTTCAATTTACTCACCTTCTGCCTGTGAATGGACTAATGTCCACCTCTTCACGCCTTCACAACTGCTGTACTGCTGTGCCACTTGCCCCTCCCCCTCTTCTGTGAATACTGAACAGAAAGACACAGTGGATGTCTTTGGAGAGGGCACATGACTGTTCTTAGGCATAGTACTTTCACTTCCAAATACATAAACAGCACATATAAGCAATCAACATTCGGCATTGACAAATGCTTGTTTCAGTTTGCCACTGTTCTCTGATCCTTGTCTAAAAAAGGCTTAGAGCCCTTTTTGGATTCACTGCCCCCTTTCTTATTGCCTTGGCTATCCCAGGTTTTGCTGCCTGCTGAAAACATCCTCAATCTTTCTCCACTAGTGGAGCAATTTTTTGCCCATTTAATAATGTCTCCTCGCTCGTAGTCATTCTGGTCTCCTACAAGTTTTTTAGTTTTCTTCTCTATGATCTCATTTTCATATTTGTTTAATTTTACTTTAAGTTTAGAATCCAGTTCCAAGAACTGCGAGTGCCCTTTAAAGCTTAGTACCTTAGTTTTAACTTCTTTCAGTTCCTTCAGTAGATCTTCTACTTTCAGATTGTTGTTTCTGATTAGCAGCTGTATAAATATTTTAGCACATTCACAGGCAGCCATTATCCAATCTTCTTTCATTCTAAATTCATCAATTCCACTCTAGGGAACTATTGAGATCCTGAGACCTCTTGGTGCAAGGCCACGCTCAAGGCATTCTTCTAGAGTGGACACATTGGCCCAGATATTCAATGCTTTGCCATGGGGCTAAATCAGCACTGCCCGGCATGCAAACATTGCCCGGACCAAATAGTCTGCCATATTGAAAAGGAATAGCCTGGTGCTAATCCTGCTGAATATAGCATGCTAAGGAAGCCGGGCAAACTGGGCTGGGAGTGCAGGGCAGAAAGACAGCATTGAGTATAGCAACAGGGAGCACACTGCAATTGCAGCTCAGTAGACCCTGGAGCAAGCCAGTGTTGCAGGTGGAAAATTGTGTGTATGTCTCTTGCAGATGACACAAAGATCTGCAACAAAGTTGATACACAAGTGGGGTGGAAAGGATGAGAAGGGATTTGGCAAGGTTAGAGAAATGGTCAAATGTATGGCAGCTTAGATTCAATGCTGAGAAGTGCAAAGTAATGCACCTGGGAAACAAAAACCCAAGGGAAGAGTACACAATGGGGGATGAGATACTAACAACAACAAAAATGGAAAGGGACCGGGGGTAGTCATATCAGATGACCTAAAGATGGGCAAGCAATGTGAGAGGACAGTAAAGAGGTCTGGGGGATACTGGGATGCATAGGGAGAGGCATCACCAGTAGAAAACAGGAAGTTGTTATCCCTCTGTACAGACATCTGGTGAGACCCCATCTGGAGTACTGTGTGCAGTTCTGGAGACCCAATCTTCACAAAGATATAGACAGGATGGAGGCAGCCCAGAGGAGGGCAACTAAAATGGTGCAGGGTCTGTACCAGAAGACATATGAAGAGAGACTTAAGGAGCTGAATATGTATACCCTCGAGGAAAGGAGGGAGGAGACATGATCAAAACTTTCAAGTACCTCAAGGGAATCAACAAAGTCCAAGAGGGTAGCATCTTTCAGAAAAAGAGGTGAGCAAGAACAAGGGGGCACAATTTGAAAATAGAAGGGGGACAGCTCAGAGGTAATGTGAGGAAGTATTTTTTCACGGAGAGGGTTGTAGATGCATGGAACAGCCTTCCTGAGGAGATGGTGGAGTCAAAAACAGTTCTGGAATTCAAGAATGCATGGGACAGTCATAAGGCAATTCTAGGGGGTGGGGTAGGAGGAAGTAGGCTGTTGGTTAAGTAGGGAAATGGGCAGACTGGGTGGGCCAAGCGGTCCTTATCTGCCATCAAATTCTATGTTTCTATGTCTTTATTGCACAGAGAAGTCTCATGACTACTGCTAACAACAATGCAAGCCACACACTGCAGAACTGTGCTATGCTGAAGTGGTGTTTGCCCGGGACTATCCCGATTGCTCAGTGCTAACACAATAGCCCGGTGCAAACTGGTTAGCCTGGGGCAAACGTGAGCTATATTCAAAGCTCCCATGTAAATGAACCTACTTAGATAATCCATGGGCAAACAGGATCATTTGCATCTCATTATGTGCTGCTTAGCGTACATTACCATGCAGTTTGCCCAGTGCTACTCCGTGGAGCACACAGCTCCACCTTTTGGTCAGAATGGAAGTACAGGCTGGATGCTGCTGGCCAAGGCATGCCCACAGAATTCCCTGTTGGTCGAAATGGACATTCAGGCTGGAAGCAGCAGGAACTGTGTGCTGGCAGGCACATCAGTGCAGATATACCTCTCAACCCCCTGCCTCCTGAATCAGGGACAAGGCTTAAAAAAATAGGGACAAAGACCCAAAATCAGAGGCACATCTTAAATACTGGTAGTAGTCACTCAGAATGCTGATAGAATAAGGGGGTATGGGATGTGATGCATTTTCAGAAGAACAAATCTTTAACTTGAATGTGACATTATTGTGTGATTTTAATCCCGACCGTTCTGTCACAAACACAAAGGTTATGAGGACAGAGGCAAATGTGGAGAGCAACATCAGGGGCAGTTGCTAGGTATGGCTGCAGACAACTCACCTGTGCATCTGTGTGCCTGTTACACACCTGTGACCCTGGTAGTAAGGTGGTCCCCCCAACCCCAGCACAAATCATGACTCCCATTGCACTGTCAAACTATAATGTTCCCTGCTAGTCTAGTGGTCCCCCACCCAGCAGTGATGCACCACTCATCCCAATAACATCCCAGAACAGAGCTGGTGACCAGGTCAGCCCTCCTGTCACCACCATGGCTGGCTGCCGACCGAGATACTAATGTGCGATACTGTAATGAATAGGCTCATTCAGTATGCTTATCGCTCATTTGTACCTCAGTCGGTGGCTGGCCGTGGTGGTGAGAGGAGGGCTGAGCCAGTCGCCGGCTCTGTTCTGGGATAGTATTGGCATGAGCGGGGCATCACTGCCAGCTGGGTGGACCACTAAACTACCAGGGACACTGCTTTCTGTACACAGGAATGGGGGTCAGGATTCATGCTGGGGAGTGTTGGGGACCACTAGACTACCAGGGACACTGCTTTCTGTAAACAGGAACAGGGATCGGGATTTGTGCTGGTGGGTTGGGGGACCACTAGACTACCAGGGAAAATGCTTTATTTTTTTATAATATATGTTTACTGTATATTTTCATACACACATGTATTGTTGATACAAGGTAAAATGATCATAGTGGTCACAGGTTGTCAACTTAGGCAGTATAGTGCAGAGGTTTAAGGCTCTGAGCTGCAAATCTGGAGAACTGGGTTTGAATCCCACAGCCCCCACTTGCATACTATGTGACCCTGAGCAAGTCACTTAACTTCCCTGTGCTTCCAGGTTGCACCTGTAAACAAGCTTTCAGCTTAGTGTGTCTCACCTGGTTAAAAAATTGGAAAAAAAAAACATACAATTAATACTTCATGACAGCCAGAGGTCCCAGTAGTATATAACGCATGTCCCAGATCAAATGACATAGATAAACCAAAAGAAAATGCCCTCTAAAGCTTTCAAGGATCAAAGTCTGGGTCTATGTCTGAATAATACATAGAAACATAGAATCGGACGGCAGATAAGGACCGCTTGGCCCACCCAGTCTGCGATTTAAGTCTAAATTTCTGTGTGCATCCTTGTACAGTGGCCGTTAAGCATTCCATCTGGTAGATTTCTTGCATAATAATTCTCCAGTCCTGGGTAGTAGGAATCTGCTGGGACATCCATTTTCTGGTGATGGCATTTTTGGCCGCTAAAAGAAAGATTGGGAACAATGTTTTGGTCCATTGGGAAACATGGTCTGGATAGATTGAGAGCAATACAATTTCACCAGTTAACTCCACCAATTCCCCCCAAACAATTGGACAATTCCAGTTGAAGGCTACTCCAGAAGGGCATTAAAAGAGGGCATTGCCAGCCATGGCCCAGCTTCACCAAATGGCATCCACACTTTCTCCAACAATGGCCATATTCAGCCGGGAGGAATTTGGTTAAAACTGCAGGGGCTTGGAAATACCTGGATCGAACCTTCCATGCAAACTCCCACCAAAAAGGGGAGGAGGTTGCCCTAAATGCCGATTCAGCAGTAGCCATCCATTCAGATAGCTGGATCCCCAAGGCCAAGTCCTCATTCTTTTTAAAATGTAGTCTTTTTATTTAATTTATAAGTTCAGCAATTTCACAGGCAGCATTACAGTACAAATTAATACCAGTTGATTACATCTGAGTGTATTACATTAATGCTTTAGCAGATATGGTGGGGGAAAATAAATTAACATCTTATTACATCAACATCCAGGAAATCATTATTACTCGGTTTAAATTCAGTCTGTGGTCCATTCAGACCAAAACTGGCATGACACGGTGAGTTCTGTCCTCTCCCTCCCTCCCAGATTCTATTCCGATTAAAGTTTGAGGAACACCTCTCATCACAATCCGAATGGCATTTTAATGTAAAAGAAGACAAGGTTACATGCTCAGTAGACAGCTTAAGGAACAAAATCGGCATAATGGTCTAGTTGATATGATATCCATTTTTGCCATTTAACATCATCTTGGCTAAGAGATGCTCAAGGGCATAGATCTCCCTAGACAGAATGATCCAGGTTTTTTAGGTGGGTATTTTATTAGTAATCCACAGCCTAGTGATAGTTTTGTGGGCTGTTATTATAAATTTTAAAATTTGTTTTAGTGTTTGTCAATTCATGAGACCTTCTGGTTTAATAAAAGTCAATATAAATGTGGGAGTAGAATAAATCAGGGGTATCATAAATTGCTCTCAGCTCCTCGAGGATCTCCTTCCAAAACTTGGATAGCTTAGGACATGATGAAGGATGTGGCTCTGATTTGCCCTATCATCCCCACATTCTCTCCAACACTGTCCCTCCCGTAATTCTCCCATACTGGCCAAGAGGGCTGGAGTACGGAAGAAACGAGACTAAAGTTTCCACATGTACTCCTGCCAGTATGCTGAGAATAATTTTTTTAAAATTGGTAGCACAGACCCATTCTAGGCATATTTTCTGATTGGTACCTGTAATTCCTGTTCCCATCTAAGCCTGATTGAATTAGTCAAGTCTCCCTGTCTCATTTAAGGCCTTACATATTTTACTAATCAGGAGATCTGAAATTGTTCCTCTGATATGAGCCTGTAAGAGTTGTATTATTTGTTAGGGGTTTTCAACCAAAGCCATGAGTGACCATTCATATGGCTGAAGGCATGATTTAAGATGCAAATGAGAAATAAAATATTTATGAGGCAGGTGATATTCCCTCTGAAGGGAAGCAAAGGGAAGAAGACCTGTCCTGCCCACTAACTGGAAGATGAAGAAAATGCCATATCTCTGCCATTGAGCTACATAGGGGCATGAGAGACCTGCTGTCAAGTCTGCATTATACTTTAATGTTCCCAAGAAAAATTTTCAGGAAATGTATTCATTGCTGACCTTAAGCCACATCTTTAAGGGTTCCCTGGTGCATTTCGGGTAATTTATTAGCCCTTGACACTTTGAGGGGTCCCAAAGAGGAGCTCCTGAGTGTTGTATAAATCCCCCATGTTACTTCTAATTGTTTCCAGTGAGCATCATACTGTTTGTTAATCCAGTTTAAGACTACCCTTAACTGTGTCACCATCTCATACTTTCTGAGATCGGGGAGGTTAAGTCCCCTCTCTCTCTGGCCAGCTGCAGAACTGAGTATCTAATTCTGGGACGCATTCCACACCAAATAAAGTGGAATATCATTCTATCCCATGCCTGAAAATATGTTTTGGCCTGAGTAAATGGGCAGTGTCTGAAGAAAGAACAGTATGTGGGGGAACACATTCTTCTTAATTGTATCTATCCTACTCAAATAACTTAAGGGGAGACGTGATCAGCGAGACAAATCTTCCATCAATTTTAGGGTTAAGGGTTCTAGATTTAATAGTTCTGCATGGATTGGGTTTCTCAGGAGCTTTATTCCCAAGTATCTCATCTCTTGTCTGTGCCACTTAAAGGGAAAGTCTTTTTTGAAGTGGGAAGGAGGGAGGTAATTGTACGTTAATACCTCGGTTTTAGATTTATTGATTCTATACCCTGCTTGCTTAGCAAATTTTTTTTACTGTTTCCAAACCACTGGGATGGATTGTTTAGGTTCAGTGAGAGCTAATAAAATGTTGTCTGCAAAGAGTGATAACTTCTGCAGATGATCTCCCAATAGAAGGCCCTCTATTCCCCGAGAAGATCTGATGGCAATGGCCAGGGGTTCGAGATGTAGAGCAAACAGCATTGGAAACATTGGACATCCCTGGCGGGTGCCCCATGAAAGTTGGAATGTTTCTGAAAGTGCCCCATCCACCTCAACATTTGCTTTAGGGGAAGCGTAAATATTTTGTAATTGTTTTATAAATTGTTCCAGGAATCCGAAGTGTCTCAGGTTCTGCCATAAAATTGACCAGCTGACCCAGTCGAATGCCTTTTCTGCATCTAATCCTAGCAGCACCAAAGGGATTTGTCTTTCTATGGCATAATCTACTAAAAAAGGTGCACGCCTTATAGCATCATGGGCCTGTCTGCCCTTTATGAAGCCCACTTGATCTGGATTAATAATAGTTGGGAGTAAATGGTCTATTCTAGAGGCCATAGCCAACATGAACATTTTGTAATCACAGTTTAGTATTGAAATGAGGAGAAATGAGGAGGGGTATTTAACATCTTTATGGGGTTTAGGTATGGCTGATATGGTGGCATATTGCCATGTGGGGGGAATTCTCCCTCCTTGACCGCATGTAAGGCTGGAAGTCGTATGGGTAGTAACAGCTTTTTGAATTTGTTATAAAATTCAGAGGGATACCCATACGGGCCTGGTGCCCTTAGGGTCTGAGCTTTTTTTAGGACTTGTAGTAATTCTCCCTCTTTAATTGGCACCAGCAGGGCTTCAGCCCGTAGTGGTCTGATACATGGTATTGGTAAACGCTGTAAATACGATTTGATGGTGTCTAAGGGAGATTCCTCTTTGTGTGTACAACTCTGATAAAACCACTGTAGAATAAGTCTAATTTCCTGGGGTCATTTTGCCTAATCTCCTGTTTTAGGATCTACTATGCTGGGTATGTTCTCTGGTTCTCTGTTCTCTCAATTTTCTTGCTAAATTTCTTGAGGCCTTAGGTCCTCCCTTATGATGTCTTAACTTTAGATAAAATAGTTTTTGTTCTATGGATTGGTCTACTGTTTTTTGTAACTTTTGTTTTACAATTCTTAATCATTGTCGTATTGTGGGATCAGTCTGATCTGGCCAATGCTGCAAATGTAATAGTTCTTCCTGCAGGTCCTTATATGTTTTTTCCCTCTGCCATTTTTTTATGGTAGAAAATCATATTATCTCCCCTCTTAATACTACTTTTAAAGTATCTCACAGAACTGTGAGGGCAACTTTGTGTTGTGTGTTATCTTGTTTAATTCTAGGTACAGCATCCTGGACCAGTTCAACAAACTCTGGATCCCTTAAGTGAGCTAGGTTCGGTTGCCAATTATTTACTTGCATATATTGTGCCCTAGATCCACCCTAAGGTATAAGGAAGCATGGTCTGATAGGAGGGTGGCCCGTGCCATACATCATTAACAGAGTCTAAGTGCTCAACCGTGGAAAATAGTATAGAGCATACTTGTTCTGTATTCTGTTTCAATAGTTTCACTGTTTTGCCTACATTTAGCAACTTACAACTGCACCACAGAGCATAAACAACATATGCAGTATCACGTTATTAGTCTCAGTCCCTGCTCTTGATGTCCGTAGGGATGGCAAATGTTTTAAGTTGGAACTAAATTTGCAGATATTAAATCAGGCATCTATAGCCATGTGATCACAAGCAACCCGTATGTTCCTCACCGAGGCTTCTGCATCCCACATGCTAATCTGTTCCTCAAATGTCAGTCACAAATGTGACCTGGTTTGCCCCCACTACCGGCTCACTTGAATTCCTGCAGAATAAGATGTTTTGATATCTGGTATTTCCATGTGGCCTGCAACATGATTGTATTCAGTCACAAAGATGCATGGTGATGTCGTGCTGTTTCTGTCCTTTTCTTTCCAGCAGTGATCTTGGCAGTGATTCCATTTTTCCTGTCTCCTAATAATTTATTATCCTATCCTCACTCAAATCTTTAATAAGTTCATCTGTTGTATTATAAAACCATCCTCTGTGCCAAGTTTCTACATAAACACAGAGCTGGCCATATGGTGAATGTTTGAAGTCTAGGATGGTGGGCACTTGTGACTGTAGAGGATTTTGGCAGTAGGCTTCCTGAAACATTTGATATCGAGTGTATGTTTTCTGCAACACCAGTCAATGGTAAATAAAAAATCTATTGACTTCACCAGTAGTGTAGTAATCTAAAAATCATTTCACCTAAGCCACTGAATGACCAAGTATCTTTTTCTGTCTCCTTCCTAAGCTAAGATGTCATCAATAAAAGCGATACCATTTCTTTATGTCCATGTGGTAAGTTAGTGTCCCTGTTAGACAGCTTCTTCTTCCAGTGACCTAAGAACAGGTTAGCATAGCTAGATGCAATGACTGCACCCACCTCCCCGCACACATTCTGTTGGAAAAATTGTCAAACAATTCAAAGAATTGTGTGACAATAGATTCAATCAGTTCTTCAACAAATTCAACATGTTTTCCACATTCACTGATTCAAGTCAAATCTAACTGATGAATACTTGCTGGTGTTTTATGGATGTATTGAGGCCTCAACATCTATCCCTATCCATGTGTCATTTCTTCATTTAAATTCCTGTGATCTATTTAACAGTCCAGAGCTGTCTTTAATACAAGATGTAGATCCCACAAGAACAGCAGAAAAATCACAAACATTCCAGATTCTGGTCAGGGAATTAACTAGAAACTATTGGTCCACCCTTTATTCAATTTTGTGAATTTAGGTAAAGCATACAAATCTGGTACATCAGGACTATCAGATTAAAGTAATCATTCTTTTCTGTGATCTCACCCCTATCTAGAGCTTTCCTAGTGTATTAAATAGCCCTTTTGAAACCCATTGTAGGATCAAAGCTCAATTTAGCATAGTTAAATTCACTGTTTAACAATTCTAGTACCATCTTTCCATAGTCACATGTATTCAAGATCATAACATTACCCACCCACATCAGCAGAGGTGTAATTACTATAGAATCATTAGCTGAAACAAAGTCCAAGTTTGCCTTTCTTTGCTATTCAAATTAAAGTGTCTGGGGTCAGCTTGATGTTCAAGATGCCTTTAACTTGTTCGCTAAAAGTTTTGTCAAAAGGAAAGATAGCTGGGTTGTTTACATATGGGCAGAAGGGCCAGCCCACAGCACAGGGCAAGGTGCTCACCCTGCGGCGCCCGGCAGCCCCAGATTTTAGGAACGGAACCGGGTTAGAAGGGAAGCCAACCAGGGAGAAGGATACAGCATCCCCACTGCTCTCCTTCTTGGGGGGAGGGGAGTGTTCGGTGCACTAGGGACACATGGTGGACTGGGTGAACCTCAGCACCAATGCCAGCACGTCAGGGGTGGGTGGACCCTGGCCGCCATTGCACATCCCACCTCCATAGGGAGAAAATCCGCAGTGGCAAGCCTCCGTGAAGCCAGCCTCCATCTTCAATTAGCCTCTCAGCCGGCTACCCCAGTCAGTCACAGGTTTACTTGGCACCTTGGGCCAGTGCTGCACCAACCCACCCTTGGGGGGGAAAGCCAGGGTCTCGGGGCTGAAGCGTCAAGGCGCGCTAACCGATGGATGATTACGGCTAACTGAAAGGGGCAAAAAGTAATAAATAAAATAAATAAATACATATGGGCAGACAGCAGACCCCACAAAGCAAATCATCTCTAAGTGTCTAAATATGTTGATTTGCATGTAAGATGCTGTTACTGAAGCAGCTTCAGGGGAGGTCAAAGGTCATGCTCATCCTCATAATTCAACAACAGTCTGTTCAATGTGTCCAAACTCAATCAATCATTCTCAAAATCAACAAACATATCCTCAGATATATCAGGTAAAATGTCCACTTGATTTGCAGGTGTGGGATCCATGGTGTCAACTGCATGTAACAGATAGTCAGATCTTCACTGTGCAATAGTTCCTAGTTAGTGTTTCCACCCATGTTTGCTTCCTGATTTTCCTCTTAGAAAACAAACAGCCTCAGTTTTATTTTCCTAAGAATTTGTGCAGATCCACAAATATTTGAAAGTCATTTACCAGCGGTGCTGGAATGAAACTCAGTCCTCTCTGGGATGTGATTCAATAAATGAATTACTTGTAGCTTATTTCTCTCTTTTCGTCCTCGGTGCTCTTTCCACCATCTATTTGTTCATACCTTTCTGCTGCCCTTGTTTTCATCATCTTTTATGTTGATTCTCTCATGTGCAAGAAACATGTTGTGGCAGCTGCTGTAGAAGCAGGTTGTGGAGGCATGGCACTAATGGCCAATGCCCCACTGCCTTTTGAGGCTTGGCCTTTCTCCAATGGGGTGGCACGCTGTTGCTGACACTAGTTCAGTCAGCATGCCAGAACCTTGAAACATTTTTAGCCACTGCAGTCAGGGGCCACCTCATCATTGCAAGGTCAGTCATTCTGTTGCAATGGGGAATGACCCGGCCATTGCAGGGCAGTCCTGCATTCCCCAGACCCGCTTGCTGACAGGGAACCCAGCTCCGTTGGTTTCTGTTGTCTGCCAGAGTGGGTGCACAATCCCCTTGGCATCATCACCCCCTGTTTCTTTGCCGACTGAGGTGCCCCAATTCCAGTCGGCAGCATGTGCCCCCCACAACAGTGTTTGTTTGCCGACGGTAGCCCCAGTACCTGTTGGCTTCCAGTTCCCATCCTAGTTCATGTTGCAGACGGGGAGCCCACTCCCCATCGGCGATATGTCCCCCCACACAAAAAAACACTAATTTTGTGCAGAGGGTGCCAGTCCCCATCGGCTACAGCCTGCCCCAAAAAAACACTCAGTTGGCATGCTGGGAGCCCACCCAGTGTGTCCAAATAGGTCCTGAGTGTAAAAAAAAAAAAAAAACTGTCCATGAATTTTTTTTTGTTAACCTGTAAAAAAGAAAACGGTACCTAGTGGTCTCCCTGCCCCTCCCACAACCTGCACCCACCATCTGTGCACCTGCTCCCACCCCCCCATCACCCCATACTTACCTCTGGAGCCCTGGCGCTATGATCTTCAGTGGACCGGGAACACGTCTGCACTCTTCAAAGCTGACCGTGAACTAAAGAAATGCTGGTAAGCTGTATAATGGAATAAATAGGGTTTCCAACTTTGATGTATGTCTCAGGCATTTTGGGAAATTTGGCACAAATTTTCAACATGGGGTTTTAGGACCTCCTCTGATTAAGAGCACTGTCATGGTGTTGGTTCGGCCCGAAGGTGATTTCATGATCACTGCATGGAATCACCTTTCAGGACCAATTAACAAAATGACAGTGCCAGTGTTCTGAGGTGGGCTCTCAAAAAGCTATGTTGCAAATCTGTGGAAAAAACAAAAATGACTCTTTTACAAGCGCATTGCGCAGTTGCCACGCACGCCTTAACTTCGCGAATTTGCATAATTTTCACAACGAGATTTTCCACATTGGCATTTTTCACACCTCCTTATGAACAGTACAGCTGTCATTTTTCCCATCCCTGACCGACATGTGTTTTACACTTCGGTGCAGAATAGTGCATTTACCAATGGAAACCAGTGTTAAGGGACAGATTAAGAAAATGACAGTGACACTGTTTATGAGCAGAGGTCCTAAAATGGCTATGTTGAAAATTTGGTGACGATGACCATCAAATGACTGCATTACAAGTGTGGGTTGTGCAGTTTCCATGCACCCTTGTAGCTTTGCAAATCTGTAATATTGTCACCCCAGATTTTCAACACTGGCATTTTTTAACACCTCCTTGTGAATGGTACAGCTGTCATTTTTCACATCCTGGACAAAATATGTTTTTGCACTTCTGGCACAGAATAAAGCACAGTAGCTGTGGGAAATCAGTGTTTGGGACAGATTAAGATCGAAGCAAGTGAGAGAAGTGTGACCGAGCTCAGCTGAGCTCTGTCGGGACTGCTGAAGATTTCTTTGTTGGCAGAAGGTCCCAATGCAGGCAGGAGCCCAGTAGAAAGGGGCAGGCTGCAGTGCCAGGAGAAACATAACAAGAGGCGAGTGAGGGAAGGGGTAGAGCGGCTCAATGGAGCTCTGTCAGGACTGCTGTGGATTTCTTTGTGGCCAGAAAAAGGCATCAATGCAAGTAGGGACCCCACACAAAGAGACAACCTGCAGCGGTGAGAGAAATGGAACAGAGAGAGAGGGGAGTGAGGAGCTCAATGGAGCTTTGTTGAGACTGCTGCAGATTTCTTTGTGGGCAGTAAAAGGTGCCAATGGAGGCAGGAGCCCAGTATAAAAGGGTAGCCTGCAGTGCCAGGAGAAACAGAATGAGCAAGTGGCAGGGGGGATGAGCGACTTCAACGGAGCTCTGTCGAGACAGCTGTGAGCTTCTTTGTGGGCAGGAAAAGGCGCCAACACAGGCAGGAGCGCAGTACAAAAGCATAGCTTGCAACAGCGAGAGAAACAGAACGGCGGGAAGGAAGAGAAAAAGCTCAACCGAGCTATGTCGGACTGTTATGCATTTCTTTGTGGCAGATAGGCAAGCCAACGCAAGCAGGAGCCCATTACAAAAGGACAGCCTGCAGCGTTGGGAAATAGAATGAGTGAGTGAGGGGTAGTGACGAGCTCAATGGAGCTCGCCAGGACTTTAGAGCTGCCCACCCTCCCGCCCAGTGTCTCTGTGGTCCTGTATTACAGCAGGGTCTCTGAGTGGAGACAAAGCAATGCTTGGATACTTTAAGGATTGCTGTAATAATACAGATTAAGTTGTTTGTTGTTTCTCTAACTGAGCTAAGTACAGAGCTGTACTGTTATGATTGCTGTAATAATACATATTTATTTGTTCTGTTTATTTCTCTGTGACTGAGCTGCATACACTTGGAGTGCAATAGATTTCTCACTGGGCTAAGTGGAAATATATGAGAGCCGAGAACAAAAGTATGGCAGAAAGGGGTGAAAACGGACAAGGAGTCCTTAGATTGCTACAGTAATACAGTATCTAACAGGATGAGATTTGAGACTGAATTACCCGATCGACAAAATGTTTTGGGGAATTAGTCATGGGGGATGGAATTTGAGTAAATAGAGGCCTAACAATTGTAGTAGGATACAGAATCTGGGAGTAAGACCCGTAACATAGATGGGGCCAAAATGGGGCAGGTGCCACATGTCAGTAGGGCAGGAATCTTTGGAAGGGTGGTGGGGTACAGGGTGAGATCAGCCATGATCCTCAGACTTGGCTTGAAGGAGGATGGGTGTACGGTCTGTAGATGAGGTAGCTAGTTTGAGGAGGAACCGTGGAGGTTAGGAGGAGTGTAAGTGGCGGGGCAGATGGTATGGAATGCATCCTGGGGGGATAGGGATGGCAAGGGGATGGAGGAAGAATAACTACAGACTGAAACCAACCCCAGTATCAGAAGCACTAACCAGAAAGAGTGGAGATGGAGAGGGTGCCCAGGTGAGGTGAAGCAAATTCTGATGGGGAGGAAAAGACCACGAGGAATACCAGAAGAGAAAGCAGATGGCTACAGGTAGGGAGGGACAAGAGGTGGCACAGAGGAGAACAAGTGGGAGAGGGAAACAGATAGGGAAAGAGATGTGGGACAGGTATTGACTACAAACAGATTTGAACCTCTACTATGGGATGAGAGGGGGCAGGAACATACTGAAGGAGGAGGACAACAAGGGCATGAGAGGATGGCAACAGGTAGGGGAAGAGATAGCGAGGATGAAAGGGTAGAAAGGGGCTAGTAACGAAGGAGGATGGTGACTGAGAGAGAGAGGCTACAGGAAGGGGAAAAGGATGGGAGGGGCATCACTATCCGGGGTAGAAGAGGAATGGGGACTCTAAACTGACAACAGCGGGAGATGGAGAGAGGTTGGGAATCAGCAGAGGAAGAGGAGGTCGACAGGGAGCCCAGTCAGGAAGTAGTCAGGCTGGGTTCAAGACGAGATGGGAGGAATAAGGCGAGAAAAGAGGTGAGAGGCACAAGTAGGGATACTGATAAGAAGTCACAGAGATTGCAGTTAGGCGGGGAGTAGGGACAGGGAAAACGAATACTGGAGTGGTGGAAGGGGCATTAGAAGGAAGGGGTAAGGGCGGAGGTTCTCATCCTCGAGTTCTATACTGAAATGGGTGAGGTGGGACAGAAAGGGGGAAAGGCACAGCCATATTTGGGTTGAAGCTGTCCCCAGGTTGACTGCAGGATGGGCAGGGCAGGCACTGCTCAAGTGTGCAGAGGGAGATGAAGAAACCTCATTTACTGTTGCATGTGAGTACAAACGACTTGCTGGAGGACACTGTGGAAGTAGTGAGGGGGAGGTTTGAGTACTTGGGCAGGCAGTGTGAAAGGGTGGAGAAGTCTGTGGCATTCTTGGAGGTACTGCCGGTACCATGTGCAAGCATGACGAGGAAGGGTAGGCTTGAAGAGTTCGAGTGGCTGAGGGATTGGCGCCACATGAAACATTTTGGGTTAATGACTAACTGGGGTTGGGTTTTGGGGGAATAGTGACTTGTATGCAGGGGACTGGGTATACTGGAGCAGGAAGGGGAAGGGAGTATTAAAGGCAGCATTGCTGCCAGGCCACTGGTGCTGAGGGTTGAGGCACTGGATGCCACACCTCACACCACGCTGGCAACCTGGGTTCGGATGCAAGCCCAGGTTGCCAGGGATTGGCAAGGGAGGGATAGGATTGAGCATCTGGAGGACTGCTCTCCTATCCCGGGGTGGGACTCTGGGAACCACCGCTCTGTAGCGGCCCCAGGTGACGACCATGCAGGCACTACTACAGTGGTGTAGTAAAGGTGGAGGAGGTGGCAGATGTTAGCATGCTGTACCTAAGCCGCCATTGCATGCCAGCACTCAAAAGGGAAAAGTGGAAAATGGGCTACAGTCAGGTAGCATGCATTTCCAACCCACCCACCAGCCCCCGAATGGCACCTCCTCAACCGGATCCTGCTCCAGTGGGTCATCTGGGAAGCTCCTCACCACCCTACCACAGGGGTAATCCGTGGAGGAGGCAGGTCCGGCTGATGAGGGGCCGGTCGGGATGACCAGCCGACCGTAGCCAGTGAGAAAATATGTGTGTGTTAAAATAAAAATAAATAAATAAATAAAAAGGCAGGATTAGAGGGTTATATCTCTACTAAGGTGGATTTAAACAAATGGGGGGGGGCCAAAAGACTGAGGTTGGTAGAGAGGTCTGGACAGGGGAGCCTGATGAGCTCATCCCCTTAGATATAGGTAAAGACGGAGGCATAGTAACCCTGGAAGGGGGCAGGCAGAGTGGTCTGAGTGTAATACAGAGTGGTCTGAGTGTAATACAGAAGGCACCACCACCCGGTAAGAATAAGGAGGAGAAAGGCTGCGGACTACCGTGAGGGGGGACACAGGCTAAGGGGGAGAAGAGTGAGGAAAAGGAGGGGTACGGGTGGAAGGTGGTCTGACTAAATGGATAGAGAACTCCTTATAGGGGAGGATGCAGAGGGTAGTGGTGGTAGGGTAGCTCTCGGCACCCAGAGCAGTGACAAGCAGGGTGCCGCAGGGTTCAATGCTTGGCCTAATGTTATTTGGGCTCTTTATCTGATTATATAACAAACGAGTGGGTAGCAGGGTTGACTGTTGCACATTATACCAAATCAAAGCAAATAGCTATAGTAGCAGAGCCCCCCACATACACACACACATATATACACCTCCCACAAAGCTGCTTAAAAGCCTGCAATTCATTCAAACCAATTCCATTTTCTTATTACTTGGGGTTCAATGCCAACAACTGTAAAATCATGTACGTGGGGCAGTAAGAACCCGATGCTGAAACATAGGATGGGAGAGGTGCCTGATTCTCACTAGAGATGAAAGGGTCCTTGAGATTACATCAAAGGATGTCAAGATGGCAGTACAGTGTGACAAGGCTATGGGCAGGGCAAATGGATTCTGGGGTGCATAAGGAGGCATCTCCAGTAGGAGAGGAGGAGGGATATTTGTTGCTTTGCATCACTCCCTGGTATACCCCAGCTGAGTACTGTGTCCAGTTTACAGTCCACACTTCCAGAAAGGACATGAGGTGGAGGTTTCCACAGAGTCTAACTAAATGGTTCAGAAATTTCCAGGAACCCTACAAGGAAAGGCTGAAGAATCTCAATATGTACACTCTGGAAGAGAGGCAGATGAGAGGAGACATGATCAAGACCTACAAAGTACCTCACAGAGGTAAAGAGGGTACAGTTGGGGAGCTTCCTTCAAATGATGATGAGCACCCAAACCATTTCTTTACTGAAAGAATGGTAGACGCCTTGAAAAGACTGCCAGGAGATGTGGTGGAAGCTAAAATAGTAGGGGGCATGAAGCATGCATGGGATAAACATAGGGGTATATTAGAAAAAGGGGAAGGAGGGGGTCAACAGAGATCAAGCAGGGCTATGGGAGTGGAGTAGGTCCAAGTTCATTGCAGGAAAAATCCATTGAGCAAGCTCATTCACAAGGAGGTCCTGATGGACACAGGCAGAATAAGACATGCAGTAACATATACAGGCAGGAGTTACAAGTAGGTACAGAACACTTGGGCAGACTGGGTGGGCTGAGTGGTCCTTTTCTGCTGACAAGTTCTATGTTTCTATGGCATCATGTGATTAATCCAGGTGCAGTGTATATTTAAAGTTGGGCCTACCCATACATCCAGATGTAAGGTACAGTAAATTACTGAATTAGATGCATCCCACTTACAGTACAATAAACAGAACTGCAGTGCTTTGAGAAGCCTTTACTCTTCATCAAGAGCTTCTTAGAGAGCAGGTGTTCTGTTTGCACTATCCCACACCAGTATGCTGATCTTAAAATTGACACCCATCTGAATGATTACTTGATTCTTGCCCACTCCATTTCTTCCCACTTTGAAACCTGCTTGTCTTGAGGTTAGTTTTGGGTTGGCAGCACCTCACCTGTGTTGGAAGATGACCAATTATCAGCACTGAAAGACATCAGACTTCACAGACTGTGATGGCAGCTGCTCAGAGACAGACAAAAGGCAATTCTACTGGGGGGGTAGGAGGAAGTAAGCTGTTCATTGACTAGAATCTGCAGCTTATCTATCAGGTAGGTAAATGGGCAGATGAGGTGAGCCAAGCGGTCCTCATCTGCCCTCAAATTCTGTGTCTATGTTTCTCATCCACCATCTTGGCAAGAAGAAGGCTACAGCTGTTGCCACTGATGAGTGTTCGGGTGTGGAGAGGGGGGGACCAAAGGGGACAGACATGAGATAAAATCATAATAAAAATTGTGAGACCTTCACCAGCTTTCCAAATTG
This sequence comes from Neoceratodus forsteri, assembly GCA_016271365.2. Lineage (NCBI taxonomy): Eukaryota > Metazoa > Chordata > Ceratodontiformes > Ceratodontidae > Neoceratodus > Neoceratodus forsteri. Next base: position 10,732,536 of record CM028129.1, read on the forward strand.
CTTACCAGTACAAGAACACTCTATGAATTTTTCAATGGCAGCACAATCTAGGTGAGCCCTCTGTCTTGCCATCTGACAACAGAGCATCAACCAGAATAAAATTGCCTAAAGAAGGCAGTGTGGTCATGTGGTTACTGAAATACTGGAGATTACAGATTTATAAGAACAAAAGAATATCACACAGAAGCTGGCACACATGCCTATAGCAGCGTCCTCCTGCTTCTCAGTAGTTATATTTATACCTTGAGATACTTGAATGTTTCTCTCATATCCCTCTTTCCTCCTGTCTTCCAGTGAGTACATAGCAGAGTCCCTTAATTTCTCCTCATGAAGTCTTGTATTTGCAAGCTCTCTACCATCTCATTGCCTTTATGTACCATCTCCAACCTATTAACTATCCTTATGAAAGTGTGACCTCCCAGAAGACTGCACACACACTCCATGTGAAGCCTACCATGGTTTTATATAATGGCATCTGCCTCTCTCCCTTATGGTGGTGATACCCCTGCCTATGCACACCCAGCATGTCACTGGCTCTCCCAGCTGCCTTATCAGTTTGACATTTTCAGATCATCTGAAATAAGAACCCCCAGGTCCCTTTCCTTCTTTGTGACTGTCAGCAACTCCTCCCCCCCATCCTGTACCTTTCCCCTGGGGTTTCTGTGTCCCAGGTGCATAATTTCTGCACTTTTGAATCACATCAGTTGCCAATCCTCGAGACCATTTCTCAAGCTTCCTCAGGTCCTCCTCATTTTCTCCACCCTCCCTCTAGGGTATCCACTGTGTTACAGATCTTGGTGTCATCTGCAAATAGGCAGACATTTCCTTCAGCCCTTCTGCAAAGCCATTAATGAAAACATTGAACAAGACGGCCCCAGGACCAATCCCTGCTGCACCCCACTAGTCAGCACCTAGTAGTAGTAATAACATTTTTATTTATACAGGATATGAAGACAGCTTCAAACATCATTAGGGTTACAATAACCATCTTACAAGTGCACCTGTTTAGATGTCAATACAAAATTACAATAAAATATACAACAATAAAAGCTATACATAAAACAGTACAATAAATTACATAATACAAAACAATGATTTGTGTCATAGTGCTTCAGACAACTTCAGGCAATACTGATCATCTGTTACATACACATCTAAAATATAATTCTCGCTCATAACAGAATTAAATTTAGCTATAGTCAAGTCTTGAGTTCTCAATGCAATGGAAGTTCATTTCAAGTAGTAGCAGCTCTATACTGGAATGTCAAAGAACAAATCTGTTCTTATGTTTGGAACTATCAAGTCTCTGGCTCCACTTTTATGTAAATTAAACTGATGGGTAGGACTAATAAGTCTTTCTGCGCGAGGCCAGTGGGGTGACTGGACTTATAAATTTTATAGACCAAGTTTGTCCAAATTTGATTTCTCCTAATCTCTAAAGAGACCCAGTTTAGCTTGGTAGACATATAACAATGATGAGTATCAATTTTACACCTTAATAAACCTTTGCAACCTATTGCAACATACGTTGAGCTTATGTAACATTGTTTTATTAGCACCTGAGTATACATGACTTCCATAGTCAATCAGTGGAATGATTAACTGGTTTGCTATAACCTGTCTATCTTTAATACCAAGACAGTTTACTATTCTTCTAGCGCACCTATCTTAGAATGAACTTTTTATTACCATATTTAGGTGTTGTTCAAAAGATAATTTATGGTCTATAAGCACCCCTAGGTACTTGTAGGCCTATACCTGTGTCAAACAATTTCCATTTACAGTTTTTATGTGTAGTTATCATTTTGTAGACCATTTTTAGTTGTATTTGAGCCTATTAACATAGTTTGGGTCTTCTTTATATTTAAAACAAGGCCCGAGGAGGTGAACCAAGACTGCAGAACATTAAAGTCTGTCTGCAGGCTTGCTTCCACTTCCCTCGGATCTACTCCATCAGAGACCAAGATGGTATCATCTGCATAAAGCCTAATATAAGTAGATTTCATGTAATGAGGGTGATCATTTATGTAAACGCCCTCTCCCCAGACTGCACCCCATTTACCACCACTCTCTGCCTCCTGTCTGTTACCCAGTTTCTAACCCAGTTTACCACCCTTTCCCCCATGCCCAGCCTGCTCAGCTACTTTATCAGCCTCCTATGTGGGATGGTGTTAAAGCCTTTGCTTACATCAAGGTAAGCGTTGTCCACTGGCCCACTCTGATTTACTTCCTTTCTCACCCAGTCAAAGAGATCAACCAAATTTGTCTGACATGACCTCCCCACTGTCAATCCATGTTGCCTATGGTCCTGTGCTCCGATGGCTTCTAGATGCCCCACAATCCTTTCTTTAACCAATGTCTTCACGATCTTCCCCACTACTGAAGTGAGGCTGACCAGCCTATAGTTCCCCACCTCCTCCCTACTGCTGGATTTGTATAGAGGGACCACATGTGTCCTCCTCCAATTCTCTGGTACCACCCCTGTGTTGAATGACTCAGTGAATATGGCTGCCAGAGGTACTGCTATTTCCTTCACAGTTATTTTAATATCCTTGGGTGTATGCCATCTGGTCCCATCACTTCGTCCACCTTCAATTTACTCACCTTCTGCCTGTGAATGGACTAATGTCCACCTCTTCACGCCTTCACAACTGCTGTACTGCTGTGCCACTTGCCCCTCCCCCTCTTCTGTGAATACTGAACAGAAAGACACAGTGGATGTCTTTGGAGGGGCACATGACTGTTCTTAGGCATAGTACTTTCACTTCCAAATACATAAACAGCACATATAAGCAATCAACATTCGGCATTGACAAATGCTTGTTTCAGTTTGCCACTGTTCTCTGATCCTTGTCTAAAAAAGGCTTAGAGCCCTTTTTGGATTCACTGCCCCCTTTCTTATTGCCTTGGCTATCCCAGGTTTTGCTGCCTGCTGAAAACATCCTCAATCTTTCTCCACTAGTGGAGCAATTTTTTGCCCATTTAATAATGTCTCCTCGCTCGTAGTCATTCTGGTCTCCTACAAGTTTTTTAGTTTTCTTCTCTATGATCTCATTTTCATATTTGTTTAATTTTACTTTAAGTTTAGAATCCAGTTCCAAGAACTGCGAGTGCCCTTTAAAGCTTAGTACCTTAGTTTTAACTTCTTTCAGTTCCTTCAGTAGATCTTCTACTTTCAGATTGTTGTTTCTGATTAGCAGCTGTATAAATATTTTAGCACATTCACAGGCAGCCATTATCCAATCTTCTTTCATTCTAAATTCATCAATTCCACTCTAGGGAACTATTGAGATCCTGAGACCTCTTGGTGCAAGGCCACGCTCAAGGCATTCTTCTAGAGTGGACACATTGGCCCAGATATTCAATGCTTTGCCATGGGGCTAAATCAGCACTGCCCTGACATAAACATTGCCCGGACCAAATAGTCTGCCATATTGAAAAGGAATAGCCTGGTGCTAATCCTGCTGAATATAGCATGCTAAGGAAGCCGGGCAAACTGGGCTGGGAGTGCAGGGCAGAAAGACAGCATTGAGTATAGCAACAGGGAAGCGCACACTGCAATTGCAGCTCAGTAGACCCTGGAGCAAGCCAGTGTTGCAGGTGGAGAAAATTGTGTGTATGTCTCTTTGCAGATGACACAAAGATCTGCAACAAAGTTGATACACAAGGTGGGGTGGAAAGGATGAGAAGGGATTTGGCAAGGTTAGAGAAATGGTCAAATGTATGGCAGCTTAGATTCAATGCTGAGAAGTGCAAAGTAATGCACCTGGGAAACAAAAACCCAAGGGAAGAGTACACAATGGGGGATGAGATACTAACAACAACAAAAATGGAAAGGGACCGGGGGTAGTCATATCAGATGACCTAAAGATGGGCAAGCAATGTGAGAGGACAGTAAAGAGGTCTGGGGGATACTGGGATGCATAGGGAGAGGCATCACCAGTAGAAAACAGGAAGTTGTTATCCCTCTGTACAGACATCTGGTGAGACCCCATCTGGAGTACTGTGTGCAGTTCTGGAGACCCAATCTTCACAAAGATATAGACAGGATGGAGGCAGCCCAGAGGAGGGCAACTAAAATGGTGCAGGGTCTGTACCAGAAGACATATGAAGAGAGACTTAAGGAGCTTAATATGTATACCCTCGAGGAAAGGAGGGAGAAAGGAGGGAGAGAGACATGATCAAAACTTTCAAGTACCTCAAGGGAATCAACAAAGTCCAAGAGGGTAGCATCTTTCAGAAAAAGAGGTGAGCAAGAACAAGGGGGCACAATTTGAAAATAGAAGGGGACAGCTCAGAGGTAATGTGAGGAAGTATTTTTTCACAGAGAGGGTTGTAGATGCATGGAACAGCCTTCCTGAGGAGATGGTGGAGTCAAAAACAGTTCTGGAATTCAAGAATGCATGGGACAGTCATAAGGCAATTCTAGGGGGTGGGGTAGGAGGAAGTAGGCTGTTGGTTCTAAGTAGGAAAATGGGCAGACTGGTGGGCCAGCGGTCCTTATCTGCCATCAAATTCTATGTTTCTATGTCTTTATTGCACAGAAGTCTCATGACTACTGCTAACAACAATGCAAGCCACACACTGCAGAACTGTGCTATGCTGAAGTGGTGTTTGCCCGGGACTATCCCGATTGCTCAGTGCTAACACAATAGCCCGGTGCAAACTGGTTAGCCTGGGGCAAACGTGAGCTATATTCAAAGCTCCCATGTAAATGAACCTACTTAGATAATCCATGGGCAAACAGGATCATTTGCATCTCATTATGTGCTGCTTAGAGTACATTACCATGCAGTTTGCCCAGTGCTACTCCGTGGAGCACACAGCTCCACCTTTTGGTCAGAATGGAAGTACAGGCTGGATGCTGCTGGCCAAGGCATACCCACAGAATTCCCTGTTGGTCGAAATGGACATTCAGGCTGGAAGCAGCAGGAACTGTGTGCTGGCAGCACATCAGTCTGAATATACCTCTCAACCCCTGCCTCCTGAATCAGGGACAAGGCTTAAAAAAATAGGGACAAAGACCCAAAATCAGAGGCACATCTTAAATACTGGTAGTAGTCACTCAGAATGCTGATAGAATAAGGGGGTATGGGATGTGATGCATTTTCAGAAGAACAAATCTTTAACTTGAATGTGTGACATTATTGTGTGATTTTAATCCCCGCCGTTCTGTCACAAACACAAAGGTTATGAGGGACAGAGGCAAATGTGGAGGCAACATCAGGGGCAGTTGCTAGGTATGGCTGCAGACAACTCACCTGTGCATCTGTGTGCCTGTTACACACCTGTGACCCTGGTAGTAAGGTGGTCCCCCCCCCCCCAGCACAAATCATGACTCCCATTGCACTGTCAAACTATAATGTTCCCTGCTAGTCTAGTGGTCCCCCACCCAGCAGTGATGCCCCACTCATCCCAATAACATCCCAGAACAGAGCTGGTGACCAGGTCAGCCCTCCTGTCACCACCATGGCCAGCTGCCACCGAGATACTAATGTGCGATACTGCTATGAATAGGCTCATTCAGTATGCATAAGCTCATTTGCACCTCAGTCGGTGGCTGGCGTGGTGGTGAGAGAGGAAGAGCAGAGCCAGCTTGACTCTGTTCTGGGATAGTAGTGGCAGGCAGGAGCGGGCATCACTGCCAGCTGGGTGGACCACTCAAACTACCAGGGACACTGCTTTCTGTCACACAGGAATGGGGGTCAGGATTCATGCTGGGGAGTGTTGGGGACCACTAGACTACCAGGGACACCTTTCTGTAAACAGGAACAGGGATCGGATTTGTGCTGGTGGGTTGGGGACCACTAGACTACCAGGGAAAATGCTTTATTTTTTTATAATATATGTTTACTGTATATTTTCATACACACATGTATTGTTGATACAAGGTAAAATGATCATAGTGGTCACAGGTTGTCAACTTAGGCAGTATAGTGCAGAGGTTTAAGGCTCTGAGCTGCAAATCTGGAGAACTGGGTTTGAATCCCACAGCCCCCACTTGCATACTATGTGACCCTGAGCAAGTCACTTAACTTCCCTGTGCTTCCAGGTTGCACCTGTAAACAAGCTTTCAGCTTAGTGTGTACTCACCTGGTTAAAAAATTGGAAAAAAAACATATACAATAATACTTCATGACAGCCAGAGGTCCCAGTAGTATATAGCATGTCCCAGATCAAATGACATAGATAAACCAAAAGAAAATGCCCTCTAAAGCTTTCAAGGATCAAAGTCTGGGTCTATGTCTGAATAATACATAGAAACATAGAATCGGACGGCAGATAAGGACCGCTTGGCCCACCCAGTCTGCGATTTAAGTCTAAATTTCTGTGTGCATCCTTGTACAGTGGCCGTTAAGCATTCCATCTGGTAGATTTCTTGCATAATAATTCTCCAGTCCTGGGTAGTAGGAATCTGCTGGGACATCCATTTTCTGGTGATGGCATTTTTGGCCGCTAAAAGAAAGATTGGGAACAATGTTTTGGTCCATTGGGAAACATGGTCTGGATAGATTGAGAGCAATACAATTTCACCAGTTAACTCCACCAATTCCCCCCAAACAATTGGACAATTCCAGTTGAAGGCTACTCCAGAAGGGCATTAAAGAGGGCATTTGCAGCCATGGCCCAGCTTCACCAAATGGCATCCACACTTCTCCAACAATGGCCATATTCAGCGGGAGGAATTTGTTAAAACTGCAGGGGCTTAGAAATACCTGGATCGAACCTTCCATGCAAACTCCCACCAAAAGGGAGGAGGTTTGCCTAAATGCCGATTCAGCAGTAGCCATCCATTCAGATAGCTGGATCCCCAAGGCCAACTCTCATTCTTTTAAAATGTAGTCTTTTATTTAATTTATAAGTTCAGCAATTTCACAGGCAGCATTACAGTACAAATTAATACCAGTTGATTACATCTGAGTGTATTACATTAATGCTTTAGCTAGATATAGTGGGGAAAATAAATTAACATCTTATTACATCAACATCCAGGAAATCATTATTACTCGGTTTAAATTCAGTCATGTGTCCATTCAGACCAAAACTGGCATATGCAGTGAGTTCTGTCCTCCCTCCCTCCCAGATTCTATTCGATTAAAGTTTGAGAACACCTCTCATCACAATCGAATGGCATTTTAATGTAAAAAGACAAGGTTACATGCTCAGTAGACAGCTTAAGGAACAAAATCGGCATAATGGTCTAGTTGATATGATATCCATTTTTGCCATTTAACATCATCTTGGCTAAGAGATGCTCAAGGGCATAGATCTCCCTAGACAGAATGATCCAGGTTTTTAGGTGGGTATTTTATTAGTAATCCACAGCCTAGTGATAGTTTTGTGGGCTGTTATTATAAATTTTAAAATTTGTTTTAGTGTTTGTCAATTCGCAGACCTTCTGGTTTAATAAAAGTCAATATAAATGTGGGAGTGAATAAATCAGGGGTATCATAAATTGCTCTCAGCTCCTCGAGGATCTCCTTCCAAAACTTGGATAGCTTAGGACATGACTGAAGGATGTGGCTCTGATTTGCCCTATCATCCCCACATTCTCTCCAACACTGTCCCTCCCGTAATTCTCCCATACTGGCCAAGAGGGCTGGAGTACGGAAGAAACGAGACTAAAGTTTCCACATGTACTCCTGCCAGTATGCTGAGAATAATTTTTTTAAAATTGGTAGCACAGACCCATTCTAGGCATATTTTCTGATTGGTACCTGTAATTCCTGTTCCCATCTAAGCCTGATTGAATTAGTCAAGTCTCCTAGTCTCATTTAAGGCCTACATATTTTACTAATCAGGAGATCTGAAATTGTTCCTCTGATGTAGAGCCTGTAAGAGTTGTATTATTTGTTGGGGTTTTCAACCAAAGCCATGAGTGACCATTCATATGGCTGAAGGCATGATTTAAGATGCAAATGAGAAATAAAATATTTATGAGGCAGGTGATATTCCCTCTGAAGGGAAGCAAAGGGAAGAAGACCTGTCCTGCCCACTAACTGGAAGATGAAGAAAATGCCATATCTCTGCCATTGAGCTACATAGGGGCATGAGAGACCTGCTGTCAAGTCTGCATTATACTTTAATGTTCCCAAGAAAAATTTTCAGGAAATGTATTCATTGCTGACCTTAAGCCACATCTTTAAGGGTTCCCTGGTGCATTTCGGGTAATTTATTACCCCTTGACACTTTGAGGGGTCCCAAAGAGGAGCTCCTGAGTGTTGTATAAATCCCCCATGTTACTTCTAATTGTTTCCAGTGAGCATCATACTGTTTGTTAATCAGTTTAAGACTACCCTTAACTGTGTCACCATCTCATACTTTCTGAGATCGGGGAGGTTAAGTCCCCCTCTCTCTCTGGCCAGCTGCAGAACTGAGTATCTAATTCTGGGACGCATTCCACACCAAATAAAGTGGAATATCATTCTATCCCATGCCTGAAAATATGTTTTGGCCTGAGTAAATGGCAGTGTCTGAAGAAAGAACAGTATGTGGGGGAACACATTCTTCTTAATTGTATCTATCCTACTCAAATAACTTAAGGGGAGACGTGATCAGTGAGACAAATCTTCCATCAATTTTAGGGTTAAGGGTTCTAGATTTAACAGTTCTGCATGGATGGGGTTTCTCAGAAGCTTTATTCCAAGTATCTCATCTCTTGTCTTGTGCCACTTAAAGGAAAGTCTTTTTGAAGTGGGAAGGAGGAGTAGTATTATGCGTTAATACCTCGGTTTTAGATTTATTGATTCTATACCCTACTTGCTAGCAAATTTTTTACTGTTCCAAACCACTGGGATGGATTGTTTAGGTTCAGTGAGAGCTAATAAAATGTTGTCTGCAAAGAGTGATAACTTCTGCAGATGATCTCCCAATAAAGAAGGCCCTCTATTCCCCGAGAAGATCTGATGGCAATGGCCAGGGGTTCGAGATGTAGAGCAAACAGCATTGGAAACATTGGACATCCTAATGGTAGCCCACAGAAAGTTGAAATGTTTCTGAAAGTAGCCCCATCCACCTCAACATTTGCTTTAGGGAGCGTAAATATTTTGTAATTGTTTATAAATTGTTCCAGGAATCCAAGTGTCTCAGGTTCTGCCATAAAATTGACCAGCTGACCCAGTCAGATAGCCTTTTCTGCATCTAATCCTAGCAGCACAAAGGTTTGTCTTTCTATGGCATAATCTACTAAAAAGGTGCCGCATATATAGCATCATGGGCCTGTCTGCCCTTTATAAAGCCCACTTGATCTGGATTAATAATAGTTGGGAGTAATATAGTCATTCTAGAGGCCATAACCAACATGAACATTTGTAATCACAGTTTAGTATTGAAATGAGGAGAAATGAGGGAGGGTATTTAACATCTTTATGGGGTTTAGGTATGGCTGATATGGTGGCATATTGCCATGTGGAAATTCTCCCTCCTTGACCATGTAAGGCTGGAGATTCGTATGGGTAGTAACAGCTTTTGAATTTGTTATAAAATTCAGAGGGATACCCATACGGGCCTGGTGCCCTTAGGGTCTGAGCTTTTTTTAGGACTTGTAGTAATTCTCCCTCTTTAATTGGCACCAGCAGGGCTTCGGCCCGTAGTGGTCTGATACATGGTATTGGTAAACGCTGTAAATACGATTTGATGGTGTCTAAGGGAGATTCCTCTTTAGTGTACAACTCCTGATAAAACCACTGTAGAATAAGTCTAATTTCCTGGGGTCATTTTGCTAATCTCCCTGTTTTAGGATCTACTATGCTGGGTATGTTCACTCTGGTTCTCTGTTCTCTCAATTTTCTTGCTAAATTTCTTGAGGCCTTAGGTCCTCCCTTATGATGTCTTAACTTTAGATAAAATAGTTTTTGTTCTATGGATTGGTCTACTGTTTTTTGTAACTTTTGTTTTACAATTCTTAATCATTGTCGTATTGTGGGATCCAGTCTGATCCAGCCAATGCTGCAAATGTAATAGTTCTTCCTGCAGGTCCTTATATGTTTTTTCCCTCTGCCATTTTTTTATGGTAGAAAATCATATTATCTCCCCTCTTAATACTACTTTTAAAGTATCTCACAGAACTGTGAGGGCAACTTTGTGTTGTGTGTTATCTTGTTTAATTCTAGGTACAGCATCCTGGACCAGTTCAACAAACTCTGGATCCCTTAAGTGAGCTAGGTTCGGTTGCCAATTCATTTGCTTATATTGTGCCCCTAGATCCACCCTAAGGTATAAGGAAGCATGGTCTGATAGGAGGGTGGCCCCGTGCCATACATCATTAACAGAGTCTAAGTGCTCAACCGTGGTGAAAAAGTAGTCCAGTCGAGCCCCACTTCCCGTGTGCGGGGTCCAGTGGGTATACTCCCTTGTGTTGGGAAAGAAATGTCTCCAAGTATCTACCAAGCCCAGAGAAGTGATGGTTTGTTTTGTGAATTTTTGGAGAGCATTTGATCTATGGGTCAGAGGGATGGCAACATCCAAAGAGGGATTTAAAGTAATATTCAAGTCTCCCCCCAGCAACAGCTCTCCCTCCATAAGAGAAAATAAATCCACAAAAAATTTTACTGCTAGGGCTTCCTTGACCCGGGTGAAAAATAGACAGATGCCAAGGTAATGGGTCTTGAGTACAGCTTGCCCATCACTATGGCATAGCGTCCCTCTGGGTCACTGATCTCACTTTGTTTTTCAAAAGGCACTCACTGTGAAAGTAAAATCATCACCCCTCTCCTTTTCCCACCCCTATAAGACGATTCAGTTACCACTGAATACCCACACCACTGAAATTGTTTATGTTCATCCGAGGACATGTGGGATTCCTGTAGTAAAACAATCCCCAGTCTCTCTTTTCTGAATAATTGAAATAGGTGAGAGCGCTTTATCGGGTTACCAATCCCATTTACATTTATAGATAAAATCAAAGTTGGCTTAGACATATTTGCTACTGATCAGTCCTTGTATGCATATTTCCTGCTTGTACATAGTGTAATATATTCCCTTCCCACTGTGCTCATGCCATTTCACTCCTATGTTCAATATTATTATATTAACTGCCTTGTGTGCAGTCACTATTTTAAACAAGTTATAGTGGCTGCCTGTTGTGCTATTTAAACACCATAAAACTATCCAAGTGTTTATAACTACACAAGGATCTAATAGATTTGGCACTAGGTCTAAAACAACCAACCATGAGCAGGCCTGTTGCAATTTAACTTTATGCATGACTCCTAGGTAGTCTTGAGGCCTGCCAGAGGAACCGGATGCCAACAGAGCATCAACTTTTGTACCAACAAAATGTACCTGATATAACTAGTCGTAATGCTGGCAAAAAATTTTAACAGCTCCAAAGGTAGGGAGAGGGCATATACCTCTCCTTTGGAGGGACAGATGTATTCACCCTGAGGGGGAGTGTCAAGGCATCACCAAGGGCCTCCAGCACCACTGTTTTCCTGGAGCCTAGTGGGCAGTAGGCCAGACAGGAAATAAAAATGAGGAACAGAGACCCCCAGGAAATGGTCCCCATGTGCCTCATCTCCAGTAAGGCCATATGGATACATCAACCGTTTAGGGATGGATTTCTGACCCAGCAATAGTCAGGTGGGCATGTAACACTGTAAGAAATGCATTAAGTCATGCTTCCTTTCCTGGGCTATAATTTAATTAAACAATAACAACGGGAGGGCTATCAACAAGCTTCGGGGGGGGGTATGACACAAGGGAAATTTTAAGAATATCTCTCTGGGTCTCAAACCTTCTTTGCTTCTATGGCTTTGGGAATATAAGAAGGGCTTCTATTTCCCAATGTCCCCACCCCATACAGGCATCCCTGAATAACATTGCATACTCCCTGTATGCAGAGTCACCTCTGCATCAAAATACCAGTTCCAAAGTCTCTGCAGAACCTCTCTCGCCACTCATTCTGGTGCTGGTTGTTGGAATCTTTGTAAAAGCTGTTTCACATCTTCTAAGGTTGCTTGGCTCTGTCTCTTTCTGGAACCAGGATCTCTGGCAGTGTCCCAAACAGCATCATGAAGGCCTTTCTGGGTTTTCCTGAGTGAGGAGTCCTCCTGGTTGGATTGAACAAGTCCCCTAAGTTGGAGTACTTTCGTTGCTTCTTCTGGAGACTCGAAGGTATGGGGACCATCTGGAAACATGATTACCAATTGAGCAGGATGTGGAGAGGTAAATTTTAGGTGTTGTTGCTTTAAGAGATGAAGTATTGGGATATAGGCCCTGTGCCTAGCTGAAACAGATGGGGAATAATCATTGTCAAAGTAAATGCATTTTTCTTTGTACTTAGTGTCCTGCATTCTCCAAGCTCTGGTGAGGATAGTTTGTTTTGTGGCATAGCTTAATAACTTCATTATGATGGAGCGAGGCCATCTGTCTGACTGAGTTGGTTTCGGCGAACGAGCCCGATGTACTCACTCTATATTGAATTTAAAAGCTGGGTCCAACTGTAGGGAGTCGTGAAGGAGCTCCTCCACAAATTTTAAAATATCTCTCATTTCTTCATCCTCTGGAACCCCATGTATGCTCAGATTATTCCGCCATGATCTGTTTTCCAGATCCTCACATTTCTCTTTTAAAGCATGCTGTTCATCTATCAAATGCACTGCCATATGCTCCAACCTATTAGTCTGATCATCTAATTCAGTATGTTGTGCTTCGACCTCCGTAACTCAGGTTGAAAATTTACTGATTTCAGTAGTTAGTTCAGTTTGGAATGTATGAAGCTCAGTCCTGAACTACTGCAACTCTGTTAGAATGGTAGCATTGCTGGGTTGTTAAGGGGAGGCCCCATTAGGAGCTGCCACGTCTAGTTGGATTGCTGCAGGGCTTGATGAAGGGCAAGAGAATCCTACCAAATCCTTGGTTCTGGGGGTACGTGCAGTCTGTTTTTTGCCTCCCATTCAATGCTGTGGCTCTCCCTGATATTCTTTTTTTAGTTATTTTTGTGTTTTGTTTGTGGGAGAGTCCGTTTGTGTTTTGTTTGTGGGAGAGTCTGTTTTAAGCACAGGATCAGCAGAGCTAGGTTTTAACCTTGCATCCCAGTCTGTGACGTCACCGGAAGTCACCAAGTCCTCATTCCATTTGTATAATATAGATTGTGTTGAGTTCCCCATTATATCTCTCAATGCCTTATATATCTTTCCTATGAGGTGGGCTCCCGGTTTCCCTTAAGGGAATCAATAAAGATTTCTAATAAAGGTGGGGTTGGAGTGGGAAATTTAATGGAAATAGTCCGGTGGCGGAGTATGTAATCCCTCACCTGGAGATATCTGAAAAAGTCTGTTTCAAAGCCCATATTGGAGCTTAAGCTTGTCAAAGGGTAACATCCCCTTCTCGTCTATAAATTGGTATAGATAAGCCAAACCCAATTTGTGCCAGTGAGAGAAAGCCAGATCCATATGGAAGGGCTGGAAAAGATCACCTTCAGAAATTGTTTTACAATAATCATATATTAATTTAAGTTCTGGCCTGTTAGGCAATTTATACCAATGTGGAGAGCGGAAGACGTTATGTGTGTGAAATGCTTCAGTGAGGGCGTATTATTTAGAGAAGAAAGGGGAAGTACCGGAATGTCATGCTTATCATTCAAAATGAACGCCAGGGATTTCCAAGTGGCCGAGTAACTATCAATTAGCCATAGGATAAAGGTACAAAGAAAGGATGCCTGAGCATACAGCTTGGGATTAGGTAGGTTTGCTTCACCCTGCACAGTGGATAGCTTAAGTATAGATAGATGAACTCTAGGGCGGCCTGTACCCCATAAAAATTTGGAAATTAATTTGTCCCAGGATTTAAAGTAAAAAGGCGAAGGGAAATATGGAATATTCTGAAAAAGGTATAAAAGTCGAGTTAGCACATTCATACGAATGGTTTTGATTCATTGAAAAACAGATAAAGGAACAGATGCCCACCTCTCTAGGTCTGTTTGAATGCTGGTGGTAAGTGGCTCATAACTGACCATTTCCATTACTCCTAATTTCAGCGGAATGTGGATCCCCAAATATTTTATTTTCATGGATCTCCATTTTAATAGAAGAAGACAGTGGAGGGAGTTTGTAGGGGAGAAATTGTAGAGGAGAGCTTCAGATTTTGACAGGGAAAATGCTTTCTGTACACAGGAATGAGGGTTGGGGATCATGCTGGCCGAGCGTGGTATTTAGTGCAATGCTACAGCCTGCCCCACTGCCTGTTGAGTGGCACTGTATATTTGAATATGCTGACTGCACCGGCATTCCTGGTCACTCCCTTATCCTTTGCTCCTGCTGTTAGCATCGGCGCTACCACACAGTGCTGGGGCTATTCAGGTGTTTGAATATTACAGCCTGGCACTATTCCAGTGCTATTCCAGTGCTATGGATTTGTACTAGGCACTACACTTTGAATATCTCTGCCAATGTATGTTAAGTCTATCTCTTTAATAAGAAGTTTTTCAAAATGAAAGAACGCTGCAGTAATACCCTCTAGTTCACTTACTGATGACATTTCACCTCCCTGTAGGCATTTTCTTGCTTTTCTCCTCTGTAAATTTGAGTTCTCAAAGTCCTCCCAGTTGTAACCCGGATCCTCTGGTGTTATAGCGCTTTCTGCTCACTGCATACTTCCAACAGCAAATCACAAATTTTAAAGCCACAGAGGTGAATAGAAAAATTCTCAACCACAGGTACAAGTACTGTATATTTACTGTGTTTACTAGTCCTTGGTAATGCTCAAGGTGTGAGAGTTCCAGACTCGGAAATAGTACTGTCTTGTATCCGCCATCTGCAGCACTTAAAATGACCACAATATTAAGCAAATCCACAAAGTGGTGCTGCGATTGGCTTTCCCCACTAGACTGGTGCAGTAACACACGGGGCAGACTGCCCCAGACAAACCAACAGAACCAGGAGCTGTTACTGCACTCGGACTGATGAAATAGAGAGAGGTTCCAAGGTCACTGGTTAAAGCTTTTTAATTTAAAGCTTATAAGATCCAACAGTCCACAGTAATACACTACGTAGCTCCCCAGCGCTTCGACTCAAGAAGAGTCTTCCTCAGGGGGTGGAGCTTACGCTAAAGGCTTCCATTATATACATTTACAGAAAACAGGTGCATCACATAAAGAGTAAATACTTAAAGTCACAAAAAAATTCAAATCCTATTCTACCATATTTATCACTAGATGGTGCTAGCTACATACTCTAACATAGTTATGCCAATATTTTATTTTATTTCATTTAGCATTTGCTAACTATGTATATCTCCTAATTATTTAAAATACAAAAGAGAAAAAAAATGATGTATTATATAGTGCTCTGATTCATGTTTACTTAATATAATCTAGTTTAACAGAGTCTATTATAACAGAACATTCAATTTTGTACAGAAAAAATTAAAAATGTGTGCTTCTGCACCATGTAGTAGCCTGCTGATCTAGTCCCAGCTTTCCAAGCTGTGAGAGTAGTAATTCATGATTCACCAAATCAAAAGTTTTGGTGAGATGGATGAAGATGACTCCTGCAGTTTTTTCTTTATCAGAGGCATTGAATATGTCTGAGATGAGGTGCATAAGTCCCGTGGTGTGTGCAGAATCCATGTTGGGTCTCAATCATTAGGTAGTTGGCTTTGAGGTAAGCAGTAAGTTGATTGTAGATAAGTCTTTCTTGTACTTTGGCCAGGGTACTCAGTATCAAGACTGGATTATGGTTTTCTATGGTGTCCCTAGCACCTCCTTTGAAGTGGGATGACTCGAGTGGTTTCCATAATTGGGGGACTTCACTGCAGAGAAGTGACAAGTTGTGCAGTTTGGCCATGGGGGTTGCAAGGACAGGGGCAGCCAGCTGGAGGAACCTGGGCTCAAGCCTGGCTTGCCTGCTGACTTGTCAGGTTTAATTTTGAGTAGGTGTGCTAGGACATCTTTCCTGGTTACCAGACTGAGATGGAATAAGGGTTGGTTGTGGGGGGACGGGAGGACAGTGAGGTCTGGGTTGCGAGACTTTAAACCGGTCCAAGTTCGTGAAGTATTTGTTAAACCCTTCTGCGATAAGTTGATGATCCTCAATCAGAGTGCCATTTATTCTGAGCTCCTGACATGTGTCAGTTTGACACCCTTTTAACAGATTGTTAATTTGGGCCCAGAAGTAAGGTATGGTAAAGTAATCTTTATTTTTATAGCACCTTTCTTAAACCAAGGTGCTTCACACACAATAATGAAACACATCAATAAATACAAATATAAAACTATAAATTAATTAATATCATCTGGGAATGCTTTTTTAAATAAATAAGTTTTAAACTCTAATTTAAACCTCTCAATTGTCAGGCATTCTCTCAGCCGATGAGGTAGAGAGTTCCACATGGTAGGGACCGCAATCGAAAAGTCACATGCACCAGATGTCTTCAGACGTACCCTTGGAAACCTCTAGCAATCCCTCTTCAGTTGATGGGAGAGGACAGAGGGGGTGGTAGGGAGTCAGGAGTTCTTGGGGTTACTAAGATTTTCTGTCTTCAAATTCCTTGGCATTTATTTGTTAATTAATTAATTTATTTATCCATCTTCTATTATAGATGCCAATGATTGTCTGGTCTGTCCATCTGAAGAGTGGCCCAGTGAAAGAAGAGACAAGTGCGTTCAAAGATCTACTGAGTTCCTAGCCTATGATGACCCCCTGGGTGCTGCTTTGACCTCCATCACAATCATCAGTTCACTGCTGCCAGCTACCATCCTTATTATCTTTCTCAAGTTTAGTGACACTCCTGTTGTCAAAGCCAACAACCAAAACCTCAGTTATCTACTCCTTGTTGCCCTTCTGCTCTGCTTTTTGTGCTCCTTGATTTTTATTGGATACCCTAACACAGATACCTGCCGTCTTCGCCAAGCTGTGTTTGGTGTAACCTTTGTTCTTTCTATCTCCTGTGTATTGGCTAAGACCATTATGGTAGTTGTAGCCTTCAATGCTACAAAACCCAACAGCCGCTTGAGAAGATGGGTGGGACCACAGCTCTCTTACACTATAGTATTACTGTGTACACTTGTTCAAGTTATTGTTTGTGTCACTTGGATTATCTGTTCATCTCCATTTCCAGAACAGAACTTTAAATCCCAACCTGAGCTGATAATTATTGAATGTAATGAAGGTTCAGCCATTGCATTCTGGTGCATGTTGGGATACATGGGCCTACTGGCTGGTATCTGCTTTATAGTAGCTTTCCTGTCTAGAAACCTGCCTGATAGCTTTAACGAGGCCAAGTTTATCACCTTCAGCATGGTTGTATTTGTTAGTGTTTGGCTGGCCTTCATCCCAGCATACCTCAGTACTAAGGGCAAATATATGGTAGCGGTAGAGATATTTGCTATTATTTCTTCTAGTGCTGGTTTGCTTGCCTGTATATTTTTTCCAAAGTGTTACATTATTCTACTGAGGCCCGATATCAATACAAAAGAACATTTAATGGGGAAAGGCACACGGATCATATAAAAGTTTAGAAAAAGATTGAAGGTGTAACACTATACATGCCTGTTTCACTTGAGCACGGTACATGAAACTGGATACATAACATACTGTATGTAAGTTTGACATTCTCCTACTGCTTTTCCTTAATAAGCTACTGTACTTCCTACCAGTGTTTTTGTTCTTTATTTGCAGTTTTCATCATGTTGCTCAGTAGATCAGCAATCAGCAGTTTGTTTCACAAAGTAATCATGTTCAATAAATATAATTGTATTACAAAATATTGCTATGTTCCTTCTTTGAAACCATGTATCACCTCCAATCATCCACAAATCTTATGACAGTACCTTTTACATGCCATAGAATAAACCTGGTTGCCAAGGGATGCAGCATGAACAGGGACCTTTTATATTTTTCTTGCAGTTAGTTCTCTTTATTTAGAGTTTTTCAGCAACTGAACACAGGCACATATGCTCTTCAGAACAGTATACAGGCACAAATAACAGTAGAGGACAATGATACAATATGGAGAAGGCTTACAGAAATGTTGGATTAAACATGCAGTGGGTCACCATTTTATTTTATTTCTCTTTTATTTATTTTTTTATTGAAATCTTAGATACACTTGTGAGTGGATGCTCGTTGAGAGGTTCCATGTCAAATATATCAATACAACAAGGCAAAAAAAAAAGTATTTGTCAATGCCGAATGTTGTCTCGCTGGCATTGGCATTGGTAGTGCCAGAGTTAGAGACACATAATTGGAATGGCAGTGAAGTATTGACATGATGCCAACCACACCCCCACCCTGTAGAGACCAACAGGCATTGGGGTGTGCTTTTGGGTCGTCAGCTATAACGCTCATGCCATTGTACCTCACCCTACCCTGTAGATACTGACAAGTGTCATGGTGTGCTTTGGGGTCTTTGGGCATTATACTTACCCCATTCCATAAGGAAATATGCTGAGGTGGGTGCAGTATAGGAGAATGGGGTGAACTTTAGGGCCAAACAGTGCAAGGCACACCACGATGCCTGTCACTGGCTGCAAGGTGGGGGTGGGGGTGGAATGGCGTGAGCATTACAGCCGATGATCCCATTTCACACCCCTGATGCCTGTCAGTCTCTACAGGGTGGGGATCTACAGTTGGAAACACTAACACCATAGGCGTGTGTTGGTATTTTCACTCCAAATTTTCAACATGGGCTTTTTGTGAGCCCACCTCATGAAAAGCAGCACAATCAGTTTGTTAGCTGAAAGGTGGTTTTGCACAGTGGCTATGCCATTTGGCAACACAGGGATGAAAACACATTTTGGGCAGGATGTGTAAAATGACAACTTGTATTGTTCATGAGGAGGCATAAAAAAAATGGCAATGTTGAAAATCTGGAGTGAAAATATGAAAAATTGGTGAAGTCATGAGCATGCATAGAAACTGCGCAACACACGTCCGTAACCCAATTATTTTTGGGAGTTTGTTAGTCACATTTTAACATTGGCATTTTGGGACCTCCCCTCATGAACAGTGGCACTGTGATTTTGTTAATCTGTCCCAAAAGTTGATTTCCCACAGCGACCACGCCATTGTGCGTCACAGGTGTGGAAACACATTTTGGGCAGGATGTGAAAAAATGACAGCTGTACTGTTCATAAGGAGGTGTGAAAAAATGCCAGTGTTGAAAATCTGGCATGGAAATATTGCAGATTTGTGAAGCTACAAGGGTGCGTGGAAACTGCGCAATGCACGCTTGTAACACAGTCATTTTATTGACTTTCAGCACCAAATTTTCAACATAGGCATTTTAGAACCTTTGCTCATGAACAGTGTCACCATTATTTCCTCCAACTGTCCCGAAAACTGATTTCGCACAGCGACTGCGCTATTCTGCGCTGGACATGCGAAAACACATTTTGGCCAGGATATGTAAAATGACAGCTGCACTGTTCATCAGGAGGTGTGGAAAATGGCAATTTTGAAAATCTGGAGTGAAAATATTACAAATCCATGAAGTTATGAGTGTGCGTGGAAACAGCTCAACGCACGCTCGTAAAACAGCCATTTGTGGGATTTTTTTCACCAAATTTGCAACATAGGCTTTTTGAGAGCCCCTCTCATGAACTGTATACTGTTGTTTCATTACTCGGTCCCAAAAGATGATTCTGTGCAGTGACTGTGAAATCACCTTTCGGGACTGAAAAATGCCATGACAGTTACTGAATTCATGAGGGGAGTCCCAAGAACCCTATGTTGAAAAGTTGGTGCAAAAATTCCAAAAAATGCCCGAGATAAGCACCAAAGTTGAAAAAAACCCTATTTATGCCATTATACAGCTTACCAGCATTTCTTCAGTTTGTGGTCGGCTTTGAAGAGTGCAAACGTGTTCCCGGTCCACCGAAGATCGTCACGCCGGACTCCGGAGGTAGGTATGGGGTGGGGGTGTGTGTGGGGAGGCAGGGTGCTCAGAGGGTGGGTGCGGGTTGCAGGAGGGGGGCAGGGAGACGGCGAAGGACCATTTTTTTTTTCACAGGGTTAATAGGAAAAAAAAACATTGTGGGATGGTTTTTATTTTTCAGGGAATTTAGCATGCCGGGGTGGGCTCCCAGCATGCCACCTAAGTGTTTTGGTCAGGGATGCTGTAGCCAATGGGGATTGGGCACCCCGTCGGCACACAGCAGCGGGGCAAGAGCCGAGGGATTGAGGCACCCCCTCGGCACATAACAAATGGGGGGTGCATTATGTCGATGGGGAGTGGTCTCCCCCGTCAGCACACACATTCCGACAGGCCCACTGAAGAACTAAAGTATTTATGTCCATCTTTTAAAGTAAAGGTCTGTGTAAGTTTAAGTGGAATAATGTGTCATATAACCAACAACAATGTTCAATCCATCCGCCACCATATTGAGAAGTAAAATAAGTCTAATTTCAGAAGCCCGTCTCTGTTGTGTATTGTTGAAATGTCCTTTTAAGACCATCACAGACAAATCTGAGATTGAGTGGTCATCCTGGGAGAAGTGCTGGGCTACTGGTTTCTCAATCATCTTGTGATTAATAGAATGTCTGTGAGAATTCATTCTATTTATTTAGCTTTTGTTT
Organism: Neoceratodus forsteri; assembly: GCA_016271365.2. NCBI lineage: Eukaryota > Metazoa > Chordata > Ceratodontiformes > Ceratodontidae > Neoceratodus > Neoceratodus forsteri. The sequence goes on from CM028129.1 coordinate 10,753,052, forward strand.
ACCGGGTAAGTACACTAGACAAGTAGTATGCCTATTTTCAGGAACGACCCGGGAGAGCATAAACATACAGTATACATACAAGGCATCATTGGAGAAACAGCGTAATACAGGAAAAAACAGCTACAACAACACTTGTGTAAAGGCAGAGACACTGCAACCAACTGTACAAATTGTTAAAGGACATAGATAGACATTGGAGAATTGCTGAGTATTCATTTCATAGACCTTCATAGACCTAGAATAGACATCAGTGGATTGCTGAGTATTCATTACATTACAGAGGCTAAGAGCAGTCACACATTGACGATTGTTTTAAGTGGGACCACAGGGAGGTTCGAAAGGTCCCATGGGAGGGAGCTGAGCGGACATGATCCGGAAGAGAGTTCCAGAGTCTAGGCACATACGCAGCAAAGTCGCGATCCCCCATAAGGGTCAGAGTAGGGGGGACTATAAGCAACTCAGAGGTCTGTGACCTGAGCTGGTAGGGGAAGGCGTCCAATTTAGGGAGGAGATGCGCCAGGCCCAACGGAATGCCAGTAGCAAGCACTTTCCTGGTGAACTTTCCTACACCAAGGTTCAAGTATTCCGCTGGGGGGAGCCAATTGAGTTTGTCATAGAGCTCACAGCGGTGGGTGAGTTTGGGAACAGCTAGTGCAAACTGACAGATATCATTATATGCCGTGTTCCACCGACTAAGATGAATTTGGGGTGACCTGGCAAATAGGTGGAATCCATAACTGAGGGAGGGGGAGAAGCACTCCCCATGCAAGTGCCAGTCTAGCTCCTGGGGTTAGGTTTTATTTGGCCCTGTAGGCCAGGCTAAGCTTGCACCTTGTAGCTCTACAGATGTTGAGGATATGACTTCCCATGTCGATTTGTGGGTCGAGAGTGACCCCAAGGTATTTAATTGAGCTCACTGTTGGCAACAGGGGGCCATCATCACAAGTTATGTTGAGCATAGCTGATGAGGCTTTTATCTTGGCCGTGGATCCAAAGAGCATGGCCTGAGTTTTGTTTTGGATTCAACACCAGTCTATGGTTGGTAATCCAGGCCAGGACCCTGCTGAAATCATCAGACAGGCACTGGTTAAGGTCTGCAGCATCACGAGAATGGGCCACTAGCACAAAGTCATCTGCATATAGCGTGACTTGGCAGCGAGAGGTCACCAATGGGAGTTGATTAATAAAAAGTGAGAATAGGAGAGGTCCTAGTACAGATCCCTAGGGGACACCCATAGTCACTGCCCTGGGCTCCGAGAGGACCTTGTTGAAGCAGGTATGCTGCTTTCTGCCCATTAGGTAGCCCATCAACCAGCTCATGGCATGAGGAGAGAGCCCAAGAGCCCAGAGCTGCTCCCCCAGTAGGTCATGGTTAACAAGGTCATAAGCTTTTGACAAGTCTATAAATATAGCATCTGACAGTTTGCCCTGGGCCATGGCAGATCTAATGCAAGAGGTTACAGTAATCAGGGCAGTAGTGGTATTATGACCCTTTCCGAAACCATGCTGGGCCCCAGAAAGCAGTTCATGGGTATCCACGTACTCCGAGAGTTGCTCAGCCACCACCTTTTCCAGGAGTTTACCAAGGGATGGGAGAATAGCAATAGGGCGATAGTTGTCGGGGAGTTTGGGATTGCCCTGCTTCAGAACAGGGACTATCCTTGCCTCCTTCCAGATATCAGGGATTATCCCCTAACTGAGGGATAGGTTAAAGATGTGGGCAATCGGAGGGGCAATGTATGCTGCTCCAAGTTTGAGAAGCCTGGGTTCCAGATTGTCGAGACCTGCACTGGAGTGCTGGGAGAGGGCAGTCAGGCAGTTCTGAATGTCCAAGACTGACACTGCCCTGAGATTAAACACTCTTTGAGGAGGATGTTCACCCTGATTCGGAGGGATATTAAACGAGCTACCCCCACCAGTCGTGAAACGAGAGGTAAGGGCCGAAAGGTCGGAGAAGTGGAGATTGAGATGGTTGGCTATAGTATGGGGATTGTTACATGAGACTCCATCAATAATCATGTCCATGACACCCGAGTGAGAGGGCCCACTGACGAGGGATTTAATGTTCCTCCAGAACCTCCTAGGGTCTCTGGCAGAGCTAAGTAGCACCGACTTACAGAAGTTACTTTTAGCAACCCTAATAGCCTTTTTGCACCGATTCCTGAGTTGCTGATATCTCAGGAGATTAGAGGGATCACTGGATCCCTTAGTACTTGCCCAGCATTTGTCTCTCTCCCGCATCTGGGCTAGTAGGTCACCATTCAGCCAGAATGTGGCAGTTCCTCTCACCCTCCGGGTGACCCTGGGGGCGTGTCTATCTTGGAGATCACCAAAGGTATCAATGAAGCAGGAGGTTGCCACTGAGGGGTCAGAGGCTTCAAGCACCCTGGTCCAGTCAGTACATCTTAGGTCATCCAGGAAAGCTTCGGGGTCAAAACTGGAGTATTTTCTGACCTGAATGATCTTATGTGGAATTCTGGGGGAAGGGATTTTCCAGACACAGTAAACCGGGGAGTGGTCTGATATGGAGTTGGATAGCATGCCTGAGGATGCTGTCTTCTCTGGCCGATTAGCCAGGATCCAGTCCAGTAGGGAACTTGAGGAGCCATTGGCAGTCTGTCTCATTGGGTCATGGATTAGTTGGTTTAGGGATAGGCAGGCAAGTTGAGATTCACATTTCCTAATATTGCCACACTCCCAGTTTATGTTGATATCACCCCATAATAATGAGTTTGTTGTCACCTATACTGGGTCTGACTGCATCCAGGAGATAAGTAAGTCATGTCAGACCTCCCCTAGGAGGGTTATAGGCACACACCAGATGCAGCTTCTTAGCATCACCCAACAGCAGGAGCACATGAAGAAACTCACATGAAGGATGATCAGGTTTACACTGTGCCACCAGGGAGATTTTCAGGTGGGTTCTGTAGTAGATAAGGGTGCCACCCCCCTTCCTACCCCCAGACCTGTCGAGACGGATGAACTCATATCCTTTTAGGAAGCAGGCAGAGTCAGGAATCGAGGGTTTGAGCCAAGTCTCAGTTACCCCTAGGATGTCTGGTTTATATAGCTCAACCCACGCTAGGAGATCATCTCGGTTAGGGAGCAAGCTCCTAATATTCATATGCACTATTTTTAGTCCCTTACTCCCACTCCAGGTAGCAGGAACATTGGTGGACAGCTTAGGGGGTCCAGGATTGAGCTCAATATCTCTAGCCATGAGAAGTGCAAGAAGGACTAGCCAGGGGAGGAACCACCTTAAGAGCAGTCTACCTCCAGGACTGTACATGCATCGGACTTTCTTAACCCTGACCGTACACATAAGGCACCTAGTGTCTAGGCTAAGGATAGTACAGTAGTGCATAACTTTGTTTACAAGGAGGTTGGAAAAGGAGAATTCTGTATCATCATGGGGGGGGAGGGCCACTGCCCTGGGACAATAAGTAGGCTTGGAGGAGAGGTAGCACAGTGAAGGAGGACCAGCCCCAGGGCCAGCACCATAAGTAGAGGGGTCATAAGGCCGACCTGCCACCTGCTCCTGAGCACAGTAGTAGAGGCTTCCATACCTTCTATAGAAAAGGACAGGAGTAACCACCCCCTCAAATTGGAGGCAACTGGAGACCAGAATAAGGGAGCAAACCAGGACTCCCCGCAAGGTAAGGCCCTGAAAGGGATGATATCCACACAACTTGCAATTTCACAAATCAGCAAGACTACCAACAGGCACAGCCTAAGTACAGACAATAATCCAGGGCTGAGTTCCCCTAGGTAAGCAAGTCAGTTCAGTCACGGCAACCAAGGTAGCCCGGTAGCCAAGGGTGCGGATAAATGGGTACAGCCCTAACCAGGGGTAAGGAGAAATGGGTACAGCCCTCAGCCCTAGGGAGTCAAGCTATGGCATAAACAAACAAGGCGATCAGGACAGACAGAGGTATTAATAAGACCCTTAAGCCGCCCACCGGCAGGGGTATTGATATGATCCTATGCCGCCCACCAACTCAAACAGCTGTAGGTATAAGGTATTGAGAGACAAGATGTACAGCTTTGAACTTCCCCAAAAGAGGTAGGGGTCACTCCCGGCCAGGGCTATACAACAACCGCCTAGGTAAAGATACCAGCCGAAAAAATACATCTGAAGTAGTCCTGTTTCAGGATTAAGCAAACAGGGATTGATCAGCAGATGACAAATCTTATAGTTGACTATGAGTCAGTGTAAACACAGGAGATAGAAAAATAATAGTACATACATCAGATTAGACAGCAGATGAATAGACTTATACTCAACTATGAATCCGTGTAACCACAGGAGATAGAAAAAATAATTGTCCATACATCAGGTTAGGCAGCAGATTCAGTCCCACAGAATTAGAGAACTCAGTGAGTCACATAACATGACATCCAATAACCAGGCAGAAGAATGTCGAAGGGACAGCATGCTCAGTCCAGTACACAGGGAGGAAATTATACGAGAGACGCCCCCTCATTAGACAGGACAAAAACCTTCCTTCTAGACTGATAGGATAATACGATAGAATGGGCGAGGCCACCAGCCTGCATAAATTCGCCCCATCAACACAGGGAGGAGGGTGGGCTCAACAAAAAATTTCTTTCTGCCTTCAGGTTCTCTCTTGCACCTGGGCAGGGGCCACAATCTTTGCAAGCAGTCAAGTTCCAGCCGGGGAGGCCCGCGGAGCTCACAAAAGCCCAGCACCTCCTCGGCTATCCCTAAAACCTCCTAATTACAGATTGGGAACCTCTGAGTAGGTCGCCCACGCCTCCCCTCCTCTCGTCGGTAGATTGCTGTGTCTGTGAGTGTTGGGACAGCGTTCCCACTTTAAGAGCTCAGTGGGGAAGCATCACCAATGCCAGGGTCCAATAGGAGGCAGTGCGGTTTCGACGGCAAAATACGAGCAGGAACAAAGGGCAGGGAATTAGAGAAATGCCAGACTCCCAGCAGTGGGTTCGGGGAATAACTTTGGGCAACAGGACAAACCGGAGACCAGTTTAGCAGCACAGCAGAATGCAGAGAAGAGCCCGGATCGAGGTAGCCATCCCGGTGAGTGACGAAGTAGCTTCAGATCAACAAAAAATTTCTTTCTGCCTTCAGGTTCTCTCCTGTGCCTGGGCAGAGGCTTGGTACAGAGAAGAACTGGGGCACTTGGGCTGAGGTCCAGGTTGGTTGGTGTCAGGCTTTTTACTAGTATTTGCACCTTGGAAAGTTTAATGTGCTATAAACATGTTATCTGCTGCTGCACGGACTTCAGTTATTTCTGGTAGTTGTTACAGCACTACAAGTGATCAGACTCCACTTTATTGCACAAGTGTCAGGTATAATATGCTCCCTTGGTTCTTTGGGGCTGGCTGCCCTCTTACCTTGCACTGACCCTGCACCACATGCATTGTGGCTCTGAACTTTGTATTTTAGGGACCGAGGCAATGTGCGGAGTTGTTGGCTTGTCTCCCCCCACATAACCTGTGCGAGGACATTTCTTGCATTGGATAAAATAGACCACATTACTTGATGTACATGTATAATTCCCCTGTATCCTGAATAGTCTGTTTTGTGATGTAACCACACAGTCTGAAGTGGAAATGAGGTTACATGTCTTACATGTGCGTTGATGACAGGGTCGTGTACCATATGATGTCATGGTATTCTATTCCGGTTCAAGTTGACTCCTAATAATCAGGCTGGCTAAATTAGGTGGTTGTTTAAAAGATAGTAGTGGCAGTTCTTGAAACATACAGTTAAGGGTTTCATCCTCACTAATTATTGGATGGAGATCCTTAATAATCTTACGTAGGAGTTCAAGGTCAGGATGGTATGTGACTACTAAGGGTATTCTGTTGGTAGTCATCCGTTCCTTATATTGCAGTAGCTGTTCTCTCGCGGGACCTGTGTTGCACGTTCCACTGCTCTGTCAACTGTTATGTGGCTAGGACACTTAGTTTTCACATATAGTGTGCATTTATTTCCTTCTATTAGTTGTCAGTGGTTGGATTACACACTGTCACATTTGTAAATCTGCTCATATTAAGAAGCATATCTCATTTACTTGGGGGTTCATAAAAGGTGTAATTCCTTTGGGTTTTCATTTAGATTGCTTAGACTGATTCTGTGCATTTTTGTTATACACAGACTCTGTGTTGAAATCTGCACTTATCAGGCTTATGGTCTCGTTTTTTTGGGGGTCCTTGACAAGTATTTTTTATTTGGCACTTACACTTACAAGTGATACTTTCATGCATCATGTTTATATGTGTAGGTTAATTTGAGGCTTGTTTTCAACTTGCAGTTATACCTAATTTCAGGATTTTGTCTCTCATTATCTGTCCTTTAATATACCAGGACAACTGGAATGTAAGTTGTAAGCTCATCTTACATGTATTAGAGAGAGAATGCCACTCCAAGGTTTTTTTTTATCACTAGAATGCTTTCTTGGCATACTGAGACATTTTAAAATTTATGTGACAAGAACTCTCTGGCTGTAGAGAATTCTTGATAACCTTTGCCCTTCTGAGGCTCCTCAGTTAAAGGCATACTGGTGTCAATTAGCTTCTCTGACGTAATCTTCTATTATGTTTTAAATGTATATGTTAAACCAATGAAAATTATTTCTGCTTTTTCTATATAATCTGGTGTTAATAGTATGGGATATTTGAAAAAACTGCCACAAAGCTTCTGAAGAAGGACCAGGTTGGTTTGAAAGCTAGAGCACTTTGTTCTTTTCTGTAACAGCCATGTTGGTCCAATAAAAGGTATCAAATCATTTGTTTCTGGATCAATAATTAACAAGACATTCAAGATCCTGCCCAGGTTTTCTACCAAAACAATCAAGGCTTCCACTAGGGAGGGGTCCAAGAAGCTACTATGTAAGACATTGCTAAAATGTTTTACCAAAATAGGGGCCAAGTCCTGAGCAAATAGTTTATAAAAATTTGTGGTGAAGCCATCTGATGCCGGGGCTTTATCAGGTGTTAATGATGTTATAGCTGACTGTACCTCCAGTAGGGAGTCAGGGAAAGAAAGATAATCTTTTTGAACTTTGGATAAAATCGGTAGCGGAATTGATTCCAGATATGCACTTAACATTTCTGCGGATACTATGTCATAAAACCAGGCCATAAAGGAATTTATAAATGTTGAAAAACTCTGAGACAATGTCTCTAGGATGGGTTTTAAGAGAATCATCTGACAAGGAACAGATAGCGGAGATAATCCTTGGTGCTTCCTGTTTACACAGTCACAAAGCTATCAACTTTCTGGATTTCTCCCCTTGGTCTATGTAGTTTGACTTAGTCTTAAAAATGGCATATTCAGCCCTTTCTTTCAATAGATCTGTATTTTGGTCTTGTGCTATTTTTAGTTCAGAATGAAGGGTCAGAGGAGAAAATGGGTTTAAAGATTTCTCTAAAGACCTAATTTGGTTAAGTAGGCTTAATAACGTCACTTGACATTGTTTTTTCTTTTTGGTGGCCAACTGGATAAATTCCCCTCAGGAAAAAGCTTTACAGGCTGCCCACTCTGCATCTCTCTGAGTTAATGTGCCCCAATTACTAACATACTAACATGCTAAAATGCCAGCAGAATAGGCCTAACGGTCTTTCGAGTCTGCTTGATTGGTCAGCCCCCACCCTGGGTGCTGACCTTGCCGCCCCCCTCGCCTTCTCTGGCTTCTCCCTTCCCAGTTCCGGATATTCTTGCTGCATTGGATTTTGCTTCCAGAACCCTTCCCCTGTACCTGTCCCAGCCCCTCTTGAACCCCTCCACCGTCTCTCCCTCCACCAGCCCCCTAGGTAGTGCATTCCATGGCTCCACCACCCTCTCAGTGAAGTAGCACCTCCTCCTTTCTCCCCTGAATCTTCCCCCCTCCAGCTTCCACCCATGCCCTCTAGTGGCCCCCTCCTCCTTCATTCGAAGCACCCTGACTGTTCCTCCCCTATTTACCCTCTTCATGTACTTAAAGACCTCTATCATGTCCCCCCGGTCCATTCTCTCTTCCAATGTGTACATATTTAGCTCTTTGAGCCTTTCCTCATAGGTCCTGTCCCCCAAGCCCCTAATCATTTCGGTTGCCCTCCTCTGGACCCTCTCCAGGATTTTAATGTCCCTCTTTAAGTGTGCCCTCCAAAACTGCACGCAGTACTCAAGGTGTGGCCTCACCAAGCAGTTATACAAAGGGAGCATCACTTCCTTCCTTCCTTCTGGAGGTGATCCCCCTAGCGATGCATCCCAGCATCCTGTTGACCTTGGCTGCTGCCCTCCTACAAGTCTCCGAGTTGTTCATTTTGACATCCACCACCACCCCCAGGTCCCTCTCAGCCAATTCTCATTTAGAAAAAAGGGAAAGTGTTGTTTAATACAGTCAAGAATAAAAGGGTCTTTCAATAACTGGTTATTGAGCCTACATGTGGAGTCATTGTCTGCTTCTGTGTATATGGAGTGTATTAGCCACACTAAAGAATGATCAGATAGGATTCTCAGAGCAATGTCGGTAGCATGAAGACCTGATAATGTAGTGGGACTAACTAAGAAAAAGTCAATCCTAGTGTAGGATTGATGGACAGGAGAAAAAATATAAATTGCTTGAGTCCAGGATTGAGATGTCTCCATGGGTTGCAAAGTCCGAGAGAGTCCATCAGGTTCAAAAGGGTCCTTTGTGCAGGAGAGAGGCCTGCCAACCACTTGCGGCTTCTCTCCTGGTCACACATTATGGCAAGGTTCCAGTTCTCCCCTAGAAAAATTGATAAATGGGCAAAAGGAGCAAGAATTGTGGCCAGGGACATACAAAATGGATAAGAATCAGTATTTGGGCCATGCATACATCCCAGGATTACAACAGACTGACCTACCTTGAAGTAGGACGTATCTATCTTCAGGATCTAAAATATTAGTAATAAACATAAATGGGACAGAACTGGTGAACAATATGCCTACCGTAATAATATCCCCTGCCCCATAAACTTGCCCTATATAATCCCTTCTAAACAATTTACAGTCGGAGGATAGTAAGTGTGTTTCCTGGAGATATGCTAATTGAATACCCAAGTGTGCCAGGTGTGCAAATACTTGGTGATGCTTATTCATATCCTTTGCCCCTTTAATGTTCATACGTTCATGGAGCAAACATCAAGTTACCTGACATTACTAACACACAGAGTAGATCTTAATAAATATTACAGAGTACCGTCTATAAGGAATATACATTCTGAAACAAGAAGACTGTAAGTAAAATGGTTCACACTCAACCACCCCCCCAAACAACATTACCCCAGTTAACAAATAAAACCAGTTCCAAAAAAAGAAAAGAGAAAGCCACCTGTACTGGTGCCCAGCCTATCTCCTGGTCCCTGGACCGCACTCTTGCAGCCAGGTTCATGATGGGGTAAATAGAGGAGCTCGCCATCCACCCCCGGTGTTGCCATGTACAGCTATATCCTTATATAGTAAGATTTAATTACCCATTAAAATGACTAAGGATACTAATGTGACATTACAGCAGACAGTCATTTGGAACTAAGATTTACAGCACAGTATAATACTGGAACCATAAATTATTGACTGAAAGCAAGAGCTACTGTAGCTAACAATAAAGTCCTACAATGTTATCCAGAAGAAAAAATTATATATATGGCTCTATTACCTATTAATTTAAAAAAGTGTCCCCATTCCAATATACTTTAATGTAATTTACTAGTAAAATGATTTTAAGCAGAGTCAAACTAACCATGTAGGTTGCCACAACACACTGAGAGGGAATGATGATTACTATTAAGCCAGTAAAGCTTAAAATAAATGGAGAAAAAGGGTAATTTTATTTATTTATTTCATTGTTTGGAAACAAACTTTGAGCAAAAGATCTTTTTCAAAGGTTCCACGTAAAGTACATGGCATATACAACACAACAAGAGGGGAATTGCCCCCATCTGTTGTTCACACTTCATGGAAAGGAGCGTGCACTATAAGAACAACTTAGGGAACATTTAAACAAACAGTGCAATGGTAATGCAAACAAAGAGACATAATGCAGAATATAACTACAGAATAACAAGTAACCAGCTACTGAAGCTACTGCCAAAAACCTGAAACAGAGTATGACTATGAGCTTACAGGGGAACACAGAGACAAGGACCTCAGCAGTGCATAGTGCAGGCATTGTCCTGGTAACAGGGATGGGGAGTGAAAGTAGCCAACCTGGGAGGGGGGGTGGCTATGGGGGGGGTCAGCTCATACCGGGCATGTCTTCCAGTAGAAGAGTAAGTGCTAAAACCGAGCAGAGTACATGCCTGTAGAGGACAGATCCAAGCCAGGCCCACCGAATTGCAGGGGCAGTTAGTGTGGAGGGCAGGTGTGTAAACTCTGCCCACTGCTAAGGACAGCTATGACAGTTATGATGTGGGGCAAGTGTGGGAGGGCCCGGATAACAACACTCACACATATTAGGAGATGGGTAGAGAGGGACTGATAGTACACCAGTTAACAACTGCATATCACTTATCAAGTGTTGAGTCAGTGGTAAGAAGGGTGCAGCCATATCTCTCAACCTCCTGCCTCATAAATCAGGGACAAGGCTTAAAAACATCAGTGACAAAGGACCAAAATCAGGGACACATCTTGAAAATTAGAGCTATCCATCAAGACAGCTGGCAGAATATGGGGCTTAGTGCAAAATGCATTTTCTAAAGAAGATCAAGTCTGTAACTTTAATGCTTGACATTGTTTTGTGCTTACAATTTCCACTGTTTAGTCACAAAACACAAATTTTAGAAGGGACAGAGTAACATTTTGAGGAAAAATCAGGGATGTCCCTGAAAATCAGGGACAGTGGAGAGGCAAGCAATGTGAGAAGGTAGTAGGGAGGGCTGGGGGTATACTGGGATGCATAGGGAGAGGCATCACCAACAGAAAACAGGAAGTTGTTATCCCTCTGTACAGACAGTTGGTGAGACCCCATCTGGAGTACTGCGTACAGTTCTGGAGACCCCATCTCCGCAAGGACATAGACAGGATAGAGGCAGTCCAGAGGAGAGCAACTAAAATGGTGCAGGGTCTGCAAGAGAAGCCATACGAGGAGAGACTAAAGGAGCTTAATATGCATACCCTTGAAGAAGAAGAAGGAGAGGGGACATGATAGAAACTTATAAGTACCTCAGTGGAATCAACAAAGTCAAGAGGGTAGCATCTTTCAGAAAAGAGATGTGCAAGAACAAGGGACACAATTTAAAGATAGAGGAGGTTCAGGGCAATGTGAGGAAGTATTATTTCACAGAGATGGTAGTGGATGCATGGAACAGCCTTCCTGAGGAGGTTGTGGGGTCTAAAACTGTGGGAGAATTCAAGTATGCATGGGACAGACATAAGGCAATTCTTGTGGGGGGTAGGAAGAAATAGGCTGTTGGTTAACTAGGATCTGCGGCCTATCCTGTAGGTAGGGAAATGGACAGACTAGATGGGCCAAGCGGTCCTTATCTGCCATCAAAGTCTATGTTTCTATGTTTCTATGTATGGGTGCAGCTCTCATTGTTCATCTGGCAGCATAACTTAAGCGCAAGGCACATATCCACCCAAAGAGGACTGTTAATTGTAAATCAAATAAAAATTACCACCAGCTTGAGCAATTAGCATAAGATACTTAACTCAGATCTGCTGCATTTGAACAGGTAATTTAAGAGTAGAATACTGAGCACATGCAATAAAACAAAATTAAAATAAAAAGCAGCCTGCCTCTTTACCAGAGTGCTTCTGTGTCCCCCCCTGATAAAGGTAGATCTGCCTATACCACATAAAGCAAGGGGAATGGGAGAAAAAAAGATACCACCACCACAGAGCACATCAAGATTAAGTTAATGTTGGGGAGCTCTATTCTGACACATCCCAGTAATGTCCAAAACTTGCACTGGTTGTTTCGGTACTTGGGGTACCGTCTAGAGTCAGTGCAGGCGCAAATAACAACAGTCGCTCAAAAAGGCATCACCAGTAAAGAGGGAAAGACCGATCGGTCCAGCAGGCAGACTAAAATCGAACTAATTGATTGCACACTATTCCGGCAGTGTCTTGCATACCTCTCAAGTGCTGGACACACAAACTATTAAATCATTGAACTGAGTTGATAGAAACATTCCTGAACACTAACTATATGGAGCCCACTATTTGTAGACATTTTATTCTTTAAAATAAGAAAGCGCTCCACATTCTGGTCATTTGTATGATTTTGAAGGCCAGTGCTATGGTTTTAATGCTGAGAGGTTGAGAGGCATGGGTGTCCTGAGAGAAGGCTGCATTCACTTTGCCCAAAACCACAACTTGAGTCCACGTAAGCAAGAATAAAAACAGTTCTTCTGCATAGCACTCCTTATGAAAAAATATGTCTGCCAGCTCATTTCCATTCTCATTAAAGGAGAACTACTGGCTCAAGTGAAGCTCCAACCTCTCAACTGTCCCTGATTTTGCCTCAAAATTTTCCTCTGTCCCTCGTAAAATTTGCATTTTTGTGACAAACCAGTGGAAGTAAGATCATAAAATAATGTCAAACAATAAAGTTATAGACTTGTTCTTCTTCAAAAAATGCATTATAACACAAATTCTCTCATTCTATCAGCTTTCTAAGAGGATAGTATCAGTTTTTAAGATGTGTCCCTGATTTTGGATCTTTGTCCTTGATTTTTTTAAGCCTTGTCCCTGATTCATGAGGCAAGAGGTTGAGAGGTATGCCCGACCTTCACAGATCTGGGCTTCACTGTACAAATTCCCCGCAGTCACCCTGTAAAATGTATTATTTACCTGATTCCTCATAAAATTGGAGGGAGGGAGAGGTCCCCAGTGCAGCGGCATGTTCAATCCTAACTCCCCAACCCCTCCCATTCCCGTGACCAGCACCTGAGATGATGATGTGTCATGGCCACTGCTTTGGGGATAGCTGGGGTGTTCACGGGAACGGGAGCGGGCTGGGGTGCCAGAACCAAAAAAGAACCTTCCGAGGAAGTCAGCGCACCACAGAAAGCGGTTTGGGAAATATTTTGGCAATTCCCTCTGTGCCTCCCCAACAGACTGAAATCGTTTCTCTCCATTACCAGTGATAACAAGCAAGGTAGACAGGTAGTAAAGTGTACAATGGCCCTCCTGCAGCAGATTCAGCAAAGGAGCAAGGTAAAGGTATCAACTCCGTCCTTGACCTTGTCCGTTCCCAACCACCAGGCACCGAGATAATCCTAATGGGTGATTTTAACATAAATTGGTTTGGATCAGATATGGGTGGCTACAAGGATGTCATCTCAGCTGCCAACTTCATCCAGCTGGTCGTCTCCCCCACTAGACTCAACTATAAGGCTGGGACAAGTACCCTCCTAGACTGGATAATGACTAGCCACCCATCCTGCATCTCAAAAGTCTCTGTTCTGCCAGATACGCTAAGTGGCCACTCCCCAGTCACCTGTGAAGGGTCTAACAAATTCAGCCCGCCACCACCCAAACTAATAAACAGCAAAATCCTTCCATGTGGTCAATTGAAGTACCTCAAATCACACCTTAGACAACAAGACTGGTCACCTATCTTCCATGCATCGGATGTCAACTCTGCACTTGACTTCTTCATCAGCTCCTTCAATGCTGCCTGTTACGTTTACGCCCCCTTCAAAAAGAGGAAAATAAAAGACCTTAGCAATCCATGGCTCACTGCTGATCTCCTTACATTGCTGAAAGCTAGGGACCACCTCTGGTTTCAGGCTCGGTCACTGGTAGGCAAGTAGATATACAAAACTACAAACGTGCCCGAAATGACTGCACCAAAGAAATACGCCTAAAGAAAAGTAACTTTACAAAGATACCCTCACAAACACCTGGGGAAAAGGGAAATCCTTCTGGAATAATCTTAAGGAAGTTACAGGGATACTGCCCAAAACATCACCTTCAATGATGGACGTGGATGGGACTATAACTCTTGTCCCTTCCACTATAGCTAACACATTCAATAACGTGTTTACTGACCTCAGTAGTGTTCTTCCTCCAGACTTCTTCAACGAAGACCTCCCTCCTGCACCCTCCTCCACCCCCAACCCCTTTTTCAAATCACCCCCCTTTTTACTTCAGAGCAGTCAGGACACATGAAGTCCATAGATACGTCTGTAAAGCAATTGCTGGGTCTAGAATAGGTGGCAACTCACTCGACCTCAAACCACTGTCTCTTGCTCTTGATGAAGTGCTATCTCCTCTAACCTGAATTTTCAGCCTGTCCCTCACCCTTGGCCAGTTACCAGACAGATAGAAATCCACCACCATGACATCAGTCAACAAGAGTGGGACAAAGCCCATCATGGAAATTATAGGCCAATACCCATACTGCCCCTCTCTAAGGCCATCCAGACATCTGGTATCTGACCGACTAACGAAATATCTGAACAAGGATGACATCCTTTGAACAACAGCACAGCTTCAGAAAAGGCCACAGCACCACATCTGCCTCCTTGAATTCACAGTAGCAATTCACAACCCCTGGACAATATTACCTCACTGGCTTGGTCTTCATAGACCTGACCAAGGCTTTGACACCATCCATCATCAAATACTACTCACAGAACTGCTAAAAGCTGGGCTCTCCCTGAGTCTATAACTTGGTTGAAGAGCTACCTGGAAAACTGTTCTCAAAGAGTGAAAACTGCTGATGTCCTCTCAGATGCTAGACCATTATGTTCAGAGTCCCCCAGGGATCCATTCTCGGGCCACTCTTCTTCAGCCTGTTTTTGAACAATCTTTCACAGTCCTGTCCAGAACAAATCCTACTCTATACTGACAATGCTGTCATTCACACCACCAAACAGGACCCCCACCTACTCCAAAACAAGCTTCAGAAGGGTTTCCTCCATTGAAACATGGTTCATTAGTCAAAAGCTGGTTCTCAACTATAACAAAACCAAGGCAATGCTTTTCTGTGGCTCCCACAACAAACATAGGCTTCACCCCCTTAATATTACAAACTGTCTTGGTGCTGTCCTTGAACAGGTTCACTCCTTTAAATATCTGGGAATCACCATAGACAGCAACCTATCCTATGGCATCCACATAGATAGCGTCACCAAAGCTGTAAACACACGCATTGGTCTCCTCTACAGGCACAGGCCTTACCTCGGATGCCTTAAGGATAGCAGTACAGAGCTTGGTGGTCTCTCTAATTGACTATGGTCTGATTATTTACAGCTCTGCAACTGACACAGCCCTCAGGCGCTTATCCTTGGCCCTAAACAAAGCCTGCCGACTCATCACAGGATCTCACCGTCTCACCCATACATGTGACGTCTATGCCCAAACAGGGTGGCTCCAGTTATCAAACCATATCAAGTACCAAACTTGTCTAATGGCTAAGAAAATTATGTTACATCTTGCTCCCCCTGGAGTCCAAACTCTTCTCCCATACAGCATAACCCCTGACTCACCAGGGCTTAGAAAATCAAATGCTGCACATTCTTCTGTGCCACGCACCATCAAAGCCAGAGATCCTTTGTGTACCGAGCTCCTAGCTGGATTAATGGACTCAACAAAGCATCTCCTCTCTGCAAAAGCTAGGCCTGTTCAAAGCCAACCTTCACCTCCACCTAGCTGTCTCTAGCTCCTGCGACTGTCCCTCATAATCTGATCTCCCTCCTAGAACTTCTACTCCTACCCCCTCTCTCCCTCTTCCTACAGCCTCCCCTTCCCTCCTGTTTTTGTCCCCTACCCCCAAGCACTTTTTTGAGTCCTGACAAATGCTTATGGCTGCATTGCTCTTTTTGTGTCCATTCCAAGCCTCAGCTACCTCTGGCTACCCTGCCCCCCTGGTACCAACTTTCCCTAAATGTAATGTATTTCAGCTGCTTAAAAATGTCTGTACACCATTTCTGCATTGTTACTCAACTCTGTGTAATGTTTGTATTGTACCTCAATTGATGTGGAACCTTTGTAAAGAGCCTTGGGTCAAAGGTACTTGTAATCCTAGACTATAAATAAATAAATAGCATTTTTTTTTTATTTTTAATGTCTCTATAGGCTTGCTGTTTGGCTCTGATTCTGGGATTGAGGTCACTGAAAATGGCAATACAGGCTCCTTCCCACCAGATTTGCTTCTGTCTCCATATGTTAGACAGAGCATGGATTTTTTTTGCAAAAAGTGACAAGCCTAAAAATAATAATATGGGGTTTATTCCCTGGATTAGGGATCGGATTCAGTAATCTGTGCACTAATTCTGCTATGTAGTTTGGCCTGAAGGGAGTCAAGCCAGGCAACTTCTCCAGCAAGGTTTGGCCAAAAAGGATACAGTCTGTGCCTTCTACCCATTTCATCATACCAGAGATCAGATCATTCTGTCTACTTGAACCTCTTGGTCATCTATTTTCTTTCAGCCGGTTAACCTTCTTGTGCAAATCCACCAATTTGGGCTCCATGTGATTATCGCGGTCTTCAAGGAGGATACCCTAGTTTCCGAGTCATTCTTTGGTTCAGCAATGCTAAACTCGGTTTTACAGGTTTGAATTCAGAGACCAGTTCAAATAAAACAACTTTAATAGTACTAAGTTCCCAAGAAAGACTACTGAGTGTAGGCAATTCGCCTTCAGAGCGGGGACTGTGGTGAGCATCTTCTTTAGCATGCTTGGTTGTTGGGGAATGCTGCAGGAGAGCCTCGATGAAGCTACAGTTTCCATTACTTATGCTTTGGCTGCCATAGCGATGCTGAATTCCACAAGAGAGTAAATAACTCATCAATAAAAGCATGGTAGTAGCAGAAACTCTAAAGTAATAAGAAATAGGCAAAATTTGATTTGTTTAGAAGAGCAACCTGGAGCTAGACGGAGGGCATCCACTCCTCAGGCAGCCATCACATGACCTCCCCCTGTTTGGGATTCTAAAAACCTTGCATTAATAAGCTTAAATTACAGAATCATTGGAAAAAGGGGGTGGTG
Organism: Neoceratodus forsteri; assembly: GCA_016271365.2. NCBI lineage: Eukaryota > Metazoa > Chordata > Ceratodontiformes > Ceratodontidae > Neoceratodus > Neoceratodus forsteri. The sequence goes on from CM028129.1 coordinate 10,769,979, forward strand.
GAATTTACCCTGGGTGAAAGATACCACTGGGCCTTTCTAACAAAACATGCTTTACAATGGCTTTCCCCCCTTGTGGGTGGAACTAGAGAGGGACTTTGCCAAAATTCTTCATCCAGCAAACATTCTTTAATTCCCTTACCCCTGCTCAGACTCTTCTCAAAACTATTAATGTTACTACAACAGCTTGGGTATACAGCATTACTCATTGGGCACAACAATTCCTCCATTAGAGTTAATGCCTCTATTGGGTAATACTTACATCACAATGGATGACTCTCCATTAGTATGGTATCCATGGATTAAGAGGGATTTATGGCAAAACAAAGATCAGTAACCATAAAAGAAGTTAAGTAATTGGTTAAAAAGAGGAACACATGGTATAGTTTGGAGACGGCATTAATTGAGCAATAATGCCGTCCTCAAACTGAAGTACTAATCTGTGCCACAGAGTCGAGAATCAGCAGTCATAAAGGATTAGAAGAGAACTGGGCAAAAGGAAGTCCTTGTCTGTCACACTCACCCAAGTGCCCGAGAGTAGCACACAGAAGAAGGTAGTGGCATAACCAAGAAATTGTGTCCGTCTGACACAGGAGCGAGGAAACCGGCAAGATGGCAAAGTTGTAGATCGTTTAGCATAAAGGTAATGACCATCCAACTCAGAGCCAGAGTGCAGCATGGCAGGGAGATAGAGTGCAATTTATATGGAAATAAGTAGTGGAATAGTGAGAAAAAGCTGTGCAGAACTTTTTGTGCGACATCGGACAATTCAGGACAGGAGACTAAGCAGCTCGGCAGATATGTAAATCAGTTGGCAGAGTTTCAGCAGTTGAGATCGCAGCATGAAGAGAATCAACAAAGTGACTCCTCCTAAGCAGTGTAGTGAAGTAACTGCCACGTGAAATCATGACAGAGTAAAAAAAAAGATAAATTCATATGTCATTGTAGCAGAATAGTGGGTTGTTGTTGAGAACATCCGTTGTTGAATAGAGGTATTTAGCTACATCTGAGGAGGTAGAGACGTGCACTCAACAGATCTGCGGATACAAATTGGTCAATACCAGCAGGAACATCTGCCAGAACTAGACTCATAGTGGATTCCCTGCAGGGGGAGGGCCTCAAACAACTGGTACAGCAACCCACAAGAGACAGGGCTATCCTAGATCTAGTACTGACTAACAAAGAAGGGATCACAGATCTCCAGGTAGAAGGTCACCTGGGGGCCAGTGACCATCACATGGTATGGTTCAATTTGGCTACTACATCCAAATCATCCCATTCCAAGGCAAAAATATGGGACTTCAGAGGAGCTGACTTTGATAAGATGGCCAACAGAGTTAAGCTAGCCCTGGCAAAAAGAAACACAGGTGAGGGGGTACAGGCAAAGTGGGCAAGCATTAAGGATGCAGTACTTGAAGCAACATCCCATTGTGTTAGACAGAAAAGGAAGTGCAAAAGAAGAAGGAAACCACTTTGGTTCTTAAATACAGTAGCAGAAAAGGTCAGAGCCAAAAGGCTGGCCTTCAGGAAATATAAGGAACACAGCGGATGAAGATAGGAGGCATACCAAACTGCCTAAGGGAAGCAGGAAGGCAATAAGGCAGGCAAAGTCCCAAACTGAGGAAACACTAGCACGAACAGTAAAAGAAGGTGACAAGACTTTCTATAGATAAATTAGTGAAAGGAGAAAGTCCAGAGGGTATTGCTAAGCTTAATGGAAAAAGGAGCATGTGAGGAGGACCCTGTAAAGGCATCTATCCTAAATAGATACTTTGCTCAGTATTTACTGAAGAGAAGGTAGGCAGGGCCCACAGCTCAGCATCATGGACACCGGGGAGGGAGGTGAGCACTACTCCTTCACAAAGAAAGGGTCCTACAAGAGCTTGCTAAGCTCAGGGTGGATAAGGCAATGGGACCTGATGGCACATCCCAGGGTACTTAAGGAGCTAAAGGAGGAACTAGCAGAGCCATTAGCAGAATTGTTTAGTGAGTCTTTGAGCACAGGAGAGGTCCCAGAAGACTGGAGAAGGCTCATGTGATCCCGCTCCACAAGAGTGGTAGCAGGGAGGAGGCGGGGAACCACAGACCAGTCAGTCTTACCTCAGTAGTGGGCAAGATTATGGAGGCACTCCTTAAGGAAAGGATAGTGCAACACCTGGAATCCATAGGGCACAGGATCCAAGACAGCATGGGTTTACAAAGGAAGGTCCTGTCAAACTAATCTCATAGATTTCTTTGACTGGGTAACCAGAGTGGTGGACCAGGGGCAGTTGATGTCGCCTACCTTGACTTCAGCAAAGCTTTTGACACTGTTCCACACTAGAAGATTGATAAATAAGCTGGGTAGGCTCGGAGTGGGTCAGAAGTTGTCAACTGGGTGGCAAACTGGTTGACGGGCAGAAAACAGAGAGTGGTGGTAAATGGTATAAAGTCAGAAGAGATGCAAGTCACAAGTGAGGTACCTCAGGGATCAGTCCTGGGCCAGTCCTCTTCAATATCTTCATTAGTGACCTTGCAGATGGACTAGAGGGTAAGGCTTGTCTGTTTGCAGATGACACCAAGATCTGCAACAGAGTAGATGATCCAGATGGGGTGGGCAGAATGAGAAGAGATCTGGATAAACTAGCAGAATGGTCAGAAGAGTGGCAACTGGAATTTAATGCAAAAAGTGCAAAATCATGCACATAGGGAAGAGAACCCTGAAGCCACCTATAGGCTGGGAGGGAGTTGCTAGCAGTCACAAGGAAGAAAGAGACTTGGGCATCATCATCACTGATGACCTGAAATCATCCAAGCAGACCTCTAAAGCAGTAGGTAAGGCTAGGGGGTGTTAGGGTGTGATTAGTAGGGTATCACAGTCGTAAGAGGAGGTAATAATCCTCTGTACAAGACTAGTTAGGCCCCATCTGGAGTACTGCGTGCAGTATTGGAGGCCACACCTTCACAAGGACATTAACCAAATTGAGGCAGTCCAGAGAAGGGCAACCAAAATGGTGCAGGGACTGCATCAAAAGACATATGAGGACAGATTAACGGAGCTCAATATGTATACCCTTGAGCAAAGGAGGAGAGAGGTGATATGATCGAGGCATTCAAACACCTTAAGGGCATAAACAAGGTGAAAGAGTCTAACATGTTTAAATATAAGAAAATAGCAGGACAAGAGGACACAGCATGAGATTACAGGAGGCCAATTAAGGGGAATGTGAGGAAATTCTTTTTCACAGAAAGGGTGGTGGATGCATGGAATGGCTTACCACAAGAAGTGGTGGCTATGAATACAGTGCAGGGCTTCAAACAGGCATGGGATAGGCATAAGGGAGCAATACAAATGACTATGAATAGATAGGCCACTGACAGAGCAAAAGCCGATGGCACATTTATAAGGTAGAAAAAGAAATGGGCAGACTGGATGGGCCTTGCGGTCCTTATCTGCCGTCAACTTCTATGTTTCTATGTTTCTATGTAAATAATAACTTGAATCTTTTTGTGATGTACTGAACAATAGACGTAACAGTCTTGAAACACTATATAAACAAGCATTTGTCAATGCTGAATGTTGTCTTGCTGGCATTGGCATTGGTAGTGCAGGAGTTAGGGATGCATAATAGGAATGGCAGTGAAGTATGGAACTGAAGCCAACCCCACCCCCACCCTGCAGAGACTGACAGGCACTGGGGTGTACCATTGGGGGGGCGTCAGCTATAACGCTCATGCCATTTTACCTCATCCTACCCTGTAGACACTGACAAGTGTTGTGGTGTCCTTTGGGATCTTTGGGCCTTATACTTACCCCATTCCATAAGGAAATATGCTGAGATGGGTGCAGTATAGGAGAATGGGCTTCACCCTACCCTGTAGACACTGACAAGTGTTGTGGTGTGCTTTGGGGTCTTTGGGCCTTATACTTACCCCATTCCATAATGAAATACCCATAGATGGGTGCAGTATAGGAGAATGGGGTGAACTTTAGGGACGAACACTCCAAGGCACACCTCGATGCCTGTCACTGGCTGCAGGGTGGGGTGGGGTGGAATGGCGTGAGCATTACAGCCAATGATCCCAAGTCACACCCCTGATGCCTGGCAGTCTCTACAGGGTGGGGTGTTACAGCTGGAAACCCTAATGTTGTAGGCGTTTGTTGGTATTTTCACTACAAATTTTCAACGAGGGCTTTTTGTGACCCCACCTCATGAAGAGCGGCACAATCAGTTTGTTAGCTGAAAGGTGGTTTTGCACAGCATCTATGCCATTTGGTGACACAGGGATAAAAACACATTTTGGGCAGGATGTGAAAAATGACAACTGTATTGTTCATGAGGAGGCTTAAAAAAATGGCAACGTTGAAAATCTGGAGCAAAAATATAACAAATTGGTGAAGTCATGAGCATAGAAACTGTGCAACATACATCCATAACCCAATTATTTTTGGGATTTTTTTGGCCACATTTTCAACATAGGCATTTTGGGACCTCCTCTCATGAAGAGTGGTGCTTTGATTTTGTTAATCTGTCCCAAAAGTTGAATTCCCACAGCGACCACACCATTGTGTGCCACAGGTGCGGAAACACATTTTGGGCAGGCTGTGAAAAATGACAGCTGTACTGTTGATAAAGAGGTGTGATAAAATGCCAGTGTTGAAAATCTAGCATGAAAATATTGCAAATTTGCGAAGTTACAAGGGTGCGTGGAAACTGCGCAATGCACGCTTGTAACACAGTCATTTTATGGACTTTCGTCACCAAATTTTCAACATAGGTATTTTAGGACCTCTACTCATGAACAGTGTCACCATCATTTTCTCTAACTGTCCTGAAAACTGATTTCGCACAGCGACCGAGCTGTTCTGCACCGGAAGTGCGAAAACACATTTCGGCCAGGATATGTAAAATGACAGCTGTACTGTTCATAAGAAGGTGTGGAAAAATGACAATGTTGAAAATCTGGAGTGAAAATATTACAAATTCACGAAGTTATGAACATGTATGGAAACAGCACAATGCATGCTCATAAAACAGCCATTTTTTTTTATGTTTTTCATCAAATTTGCAATATAGGCTTTTTGAGAGCCCCCCTCATGAACAGTGGCACTGTCATTTCATTACTCAGCCTGAAAGGTGATTCCATGCAGTGACCATGAAATCACCTTTTGGGACCGAATAACACCATGCCAGTGACTGAATTCACGGAGGGGCCCCAATAACCCCATGTTGAAAATTTGGTGCAAAATTCCAAAACATGGCGAGATATGCACCAAAGTTGAAAAAACCTATTTATGCCATTATGCAGCTTACCGGCATTTCTTCAATTTGCAAGCGGCTTTGAAGAGTGCAGATGTGTTCAGTTCACTGAAGATCGCCGCATCAACTCTGGAAGTAAGTAAGGGGTGGGGGTGGGGAGGCAGGCGCAGAGGGTGGGTACGGGTTGGGGCAAGGAGCTGAACAGACCATGAGGCGTTTTCTTCTTTACAGGTTAAAAAAAAAAAATAAAAATTGCAGGATGTTTTTTTTATGAGCATTTTGGCACGCTGGGGTGGGCTCCCAATGTGCTACCTGAGTGTTTGTGGGGGCTAGCTGATGGGGGATAGGGCACCCCTGTCGGCACATAATAAATGGGGGGGGTGCATTATGCTGACAGGGAGTGGGCCCCCCTGTTGGCACATAAACTGGGTCAAGGCATGCTGGCAGGAGGATTGGGCACCCCCGAAGTCAGCATTGTGGCAGGCAGTGTGCCACCATGTTTACTCTAATGTTTCACCAGGGAAGACAGGTCGGGAGGTGCCGCTGCACATGACAAGCTTTGCTCTCATTGCAGCGGACCTTTCCTTAGATGTGCTCACCACATTATGTATTCCTGGTGTGGCGCCTGCAAGCTGGCTTATTGGGGAAGGAGGGATGCACCTACTAATGTGTGCCCTGTATTCGCCCAACAGTGACTGTGCCTCCAACTCTGCTACTAATGCATTATGTCAACTGCATGCAAGCATGAGCCAACATAAAAATCACCATGTTACAAGCACATTAAGCCACTCCAAAGGTGGCATCTAATGGGGAATTAATGCATGGTTAGGCCGTTGTAGGCACTCAGCCTTTGGCCTCATGCCGCAACCCTCCCAACCATGCATTAATTCCCCATTAGATACCACCTTCGTCGTGGCTTAATGCTTACTTAAACAATTACAGTAATTGATCCAATTACTGGGGTTCTTAAATCTTATATGCAGCTAAAGAAAAACATTCCCTTTCTCAAACTGATTTTTGGTGTTACTTGCCTATAAGGGATGCATTATCTCCTTTTTTGGATTCTAATTTATGTCTGACAGACTGCCTTAGTAAACAACGTCTAACTCCATGGTCCTCAAAAAGGAAGGGTCTAGCCAGATAGATTTACGCAATTTAATAGCTTCACGTCTGGATGGTTCAGAAGATATTTGCAAAATTTGGGAACATAAACTTAAAGCACCCATAACACCCCAAGAATGGCTAATAACATGCAGAAGTTCACAGCAAACCTGTTATTGGTAAACGGAAAAAAGACCAAATTTATGCTATTCGCATCCAAACTGCACCTCACTAAATTTCATAGTTCTGGCTCCTCCCTCCAAATACTATCCCCTGATGGTCTGACTCTTGAAGATGTTACCTCGTTCAAATATCTGGGAGTGACACTGATCCATCATTAACCTTCTTGGACCACATCAACACTGTGGTTTGCATGGTCAATCAAAAACTTGGGTCTGAATACCATCTATGCCACTTGCTAACCCCAGAGGCTCGAACAGCAATTGTCCAGGGTAACCTACTTCCTATCTTTGACTACTGCTCCCCCATCTACTCTTCAACATTGTCGGCCCTCAAAACCAGGCTTACATCAGCTTACAACAGTGCCTACCATTTTGATCTCATGGCACCTTTCTCAACTCACCACTGTAACCTCGACAGTTCCATTGGCTGGCTACCCCTCCAAGGGTGCTTTGATTTTACCCTCGGTTGTATCATGGATAGTACCATCAGAAGTGATGATGTCTCCCCTAACTTCCCCCTACTCAAGGTCAGAACTCTACCCAGGTGTCTCCGCTCTTCTACTGTACTTCACCTACATGTACTGAGGGTGTCCACTGGTATGAGGAGAAGCACTATCCATTGCCACCCCTACACTGTGGAATGGGATCCCTGCTCCCTCCACTCCTTTAATGTCCCTCCCCTACATGTAACGGGGTGTCCACAGGTATGGGAGGAAAAGCCTATCCGTTACCACCCCTACATTGTGGAGCAGAGGCGCTGCTCCCTCCCTCTCTACTGTCCCTCCCTACATGTACCAAGGGTGTCCACTGGTATGGGAGGAAAAGCACTGTCCGTTGCCACCCCTACACTGTGGAATGGGATGCCTGTATCCCCCGCTCCTCTACTGTCCCTCCCCTACATGTACCGAGGGTGTCCACAGGTATGGGAGGGAAAGCACTATCTGTTGCTGCCACTACATTGTGGAACAGGATCCCTGCACCCCCCGCTCCTCTACTGTCCCTCCCGTACATGTACCGAGGGTGTCCACTAGTACAGGAGGGAAAGCATCATCCGTAGCCACTCCCTACACTGTTGAATGGGATCCTGCTCTTCCGCCTCCTCTACTGTCCCTCCCTACATGTACCGAGGGTGTCCATTGGTATGGGAGGAAAACACTATCCGTTGCTGCCCTACACTGTGGAATGGGATCCCTGCACCCCCACCCTCTACTGTCCCTCCCTGCATATGTACCGAGGGTGTACATTGGTATAGGAGGCAAGCACTATCTGTTGCTGCCCCTACACTGTGGAACATTATCTCTGCTCCCTTCATTCCTCTACTGTCCCTCCCCTATATGTACCGAGGGTGTCCACTAGTATGGGAGGAAAAGCACTATCTGTTACCACTCTACACTGTGGAATGGGATCCCTGCCCTCCACCCTTTAATGTCCCTCCCTACATGTAACGAGGGTGTCCACAGGTATGGGAGGAAAGCACTCATCCGTTACCACCCCTACATTGTGGAACGGGACTGCTGCTCCCCTCTGCTCCTCTACTGTCCCTCCTCTACATATACCGAGGGTGTCCAGAGGTATGGGAGGGAAAGCACTATCTGCTACCACCCCTACACTGTGGAACGGGATCCCTGCTCCCCTTTGCTCCTCTACTGTCCCTCCCCTCCCCTACATGTGCCAAGGGTGTCCACTGGTATGGGAGAAAAAGCACTATCAGTTGCCATTGCTGCACTATGGAACAGGATCCCCGCTCCCCTAAAATCATCTACTGTCCCTCTCCTACATGTACTGAGGGTGTCCACTGGTATGGGAGGGAAAGCACTATCCACTGCTGCCCCAACACTGTGGAATGAGATCCCTGCTTCCCTCCACTCCTCTTCTCTCCCTCCCCTCCCCTACATTTACCAAGGGTGTCCACTGGTATGGGAGGGGAAAGCACTATCCATTGCCACCCCTACATTGTGGAATGGGATCTCTGCTCCCCTCTGCTCCTCTACTGTCCCTCCCCTACATGTTCCGAGGGTGTCTACTGGTATGGGAGGGAAAGTACTAACCGTTGCTGCTCCTACACTGTGGAGCGGGATCCCTGCTCCCCTCCGCTCCTCTACTGTCCCTCCCTACATGTACTGAGGTGTCCACAAGTAGAGGAAAGCATTATCCGTTGCCACCCCTACACTGTGGATCGGGATCCCTGCTCCCCTCCGCTCTCTACTGTCCCTCCCTACATGTACTGAGGGTGTCCACTGGTACAGGAGGGAAAGCATTATCCGTTGCCACCCTACACTGTTGAATGGGATCCCTGCTCCCTCCGCTCCTCTACTGTCCCTCCCCACACATACCGAGGGTGTCCTTTGGTATGGGAGGGAAAGCACTATCCGTTGCTGCTCCTACACTGTGGAATGGGATCCCGCTACCTCCGCTCCTATACTGTCCTCCCCAGATGTACTGTGGTGTCCACTAGTCACGGAGGGAAAGCACTATCCACTGCTGCCCCAACACTGTGGAATGGGATCCCTGCTTCCCTCCACTCCTCTACTCTCCCTCCCCTCCCCTACATTTACCAAGGATGTCCACTGGTATGGGAGGGGAAAGCACTATCCATTGCCACCCCTACATTGTGGAATGGGATCTCTGCTCCCCTCTGCTCCTCTACTGTCCCTCCCCAACATGTTCCGAGGGTGTCTACTGGTATGGGAGGGAAAGTACTAACCGTTGCTGCTCCTACACTGTGGAACGGGATCCCTGCTCCCCTCCGCTCCTCTACTGTCCCTCCCCTACATGTACTGAGGGTGTCCACAAGTAGAAGAGGGAAAGCATTATCCGTTGCCACCCCTACACTGTGGATCGGGATCCCTGCTCCCCTCCGCTCCTCTACTGTCCCTCCCCTACATGTACTGAGGGTGTCCACTGGTACAGGAGGGAAAGCATTATCCGTTGCCACCCCTACACTGTTGAATGGGATCCCTGCTCCCCTCCGCTCCTCTACTGTCCCTCCCCTTCACATACCGAGGGTGTCCTTTGGTATGGGAGGGAAAGCACTATCCGTTGCTGCCCCTACACTGTGGAATGGGATCCCTGCTACCCTCCGCTCCTATACTGTCCCTCCCCTAGATGTACTGTGGGTGTCCACTAGTACAGGAGGGAAAGCACTATCTGTTTTTGCTCCTACACTGTGGATCAGGATCCCTGTTTCCCTCCGCTCCTCTACTGTCCCTACCCTACATGTACCAATGGTGTCCACTGCTTTGGGAGGGAAAGCACTATCCGTTGCTGCCCCTACACTGTGGAATAGGATCCCGGCTTCCCTCTGCTCCTCTATTGTCCCTCCCCTCCCCTACATGTACTGAGGGTGTCCACTGGTATCTGAGGAAAGCACTATCAGTTGCCACCCTGCACTGCGGAACAGGATCCCTACTCCCTCCACTTCTCCTGTCCCTCACCTACATGTACCAAGGGTGTTGACTATGTATGGGATGGTGTGTGGGAGGGAAAGCACTATCCGTTGCTGCCCCTACACTGTGGAATGGGATCCTGCCCCTCTGCCCTCTACTATCCCAACCCCACATGTACCGATGGTGTCCACTTCTTGGGAGGGAAAGCACTCATCCATTGCCACTCCTACACTGTGAATGGGATCCCTGCTCCCTCCACCCTCTACTGTCCCTTCCCTACTTGTACTGAGGGTGTCCACTGGTACAGGAGGGAAAGCACTATCTGTTGCTGCCCCTACACTGTGGAACAGGATCCCTGCTCCCCTCTGCTCCTCTGCTGTCCTTCCCCTACATGTACCAAGGGTGTCCACTGGTACAGGAGGGAAAGCACTATCCGTTGCCACCTCTACACTGTGGAACAGGATCCCTGCTCCCCTCCGCTCCTCTACTGTCCCTCCCCTACATGTACTGAGGGTGTCCATTGGTACAGGAGGGAAAGCACTATCCATTGCTGCCCCTACCCTGTGGAATGGGATCTCTGCTCCCCTACGCTCCTCTGCTGTCCCTCCCCTATATGTACTGAGGGTGTCCACTGGTACAGGAGGGAAAGCACTATCCATTGCTGCCCCTACCCTGTGGAATGGGATCCCTGCTCCCCTCCACTCCTCTACTGTCCCTCCCCTACATGTGCCGAGGGTGTCCACTAGTACAGGAGGAAAGCACTATCCGCTGTCATCCTTACACAGTTGAACGGGATCCCTGCCCCTGTGTCCCTCTACTGTCCCTCCCCATGTTTTTCAAGGGTGTCCACTGGTACAGGATGGAAAGCAATATCCGTTGCCACCCCTACACTGTCGAACGGGATCCCTGCTTCCCTCCACTCCTCTACTATCCCTCCCCTACATGTTCCATGGGTGTCCACTGGCACAGGAGTGAAAGCACTATCTGTTGCTGCCCCTCCACTGTAGAACAGCATCCCTGCTCCCCTCCGCTCTTCTACTTTCCTTCCCCTACATGTACCGAAGGTGCCCACTGGTATGGTAGGGAAAGCACTATCTGTTGCTCCCCCTACACTGTGGAAAGGGATGCCTGCTCACCTCCCATCCTCTGCTGTCCCAACTTTACATGTACCGAGGGTGTCCACTCATATGGGAGGGAAAGTCCTATCCATTGCTGCCCTCCACTGTGGAACAGGATCCCTGCTCCCTGCTCCCTCTATGGTGCCTCCTTATGTGTACCGAGAGTGTCCACTGGTACAGGAGGAAAAGCACTATCCATTGCTGCCCCTACACTGTGGAACAGGATCCCTGCTCCCTCCGCCTCTATGGTGCCTCCCACATGTACTGAAGGCCCACTGGTATGGTAGGGAAAGCATTATCTGTTCCTTCCCCAACACTGTGGAAAGGGATGCTTGCTCCCCTCCCATCCTCTGCTGTCCCAACTTTACATGTACCGAGGATGTCCACTCATATGGGAGGGAAAGTCCTATCCATTGCTGCCCCTACACTGTGGAATGGGATCCCTGCTTCCCTCCACTCCTCTAACACCCATTCAGCTGTCAAATCCCTCTACATATCCTGGCTCGTGGATAGAGCAAATTGCTCCTGCCTATAAGGGGTAGACGCCCCTCACACCTAGCACTCTCTGTCCTGCACTAACCCGACCCCTCCGGGAGTTTCTTTGCTGCTCTCCACAAGCTGTTTCCGGCTCCTGTTCTCTCCCACTCTCGTCTCTCTGTCTGGATGTGACTCTCAAAGATGGGGTAAATCGGTGGGGGGGGTGGTAGGGTTTGTTTGTACTCTCTTATTGTCTCACCTATTGTACCAGGATTCCCACCATTTGTTCCTGTATATATTATCCTCTGTTTAATCTGTAACATCCCTGTGCCTTGTGATTTAAACTGTTACCTAACTATGCCATCTTTTATGGCCTGGTCAGTCTGAAAACGGTCCCTCAGAACAGTGCACCTACCTGGTAATCAAGACCTAAATAAAATAAATAAAGTGTATACATAGCCAGCTGAGCTATGAAAAGTATTATTATTCAGAAAAGATTTTTGCCCAATAGTATTATACTCTAAAGTTCTACAGTATAAGACAGAAAGTTGCTATCCAACTCTCTGTGTTGGCATTGTGTGGATATGGAGGGTAATTTAACTCACATGTTGTGGGCATGTCCAAAACTAAGTCATTTTTGATCCAATGATTATCTATCCGTTCCTGAATAGTATCCTGCAAAATCCCATTGCCCCAAAACAGCCCACCTGGATATTTTCCATCTCATTAGAGACTTCCAATGTATCTTCTAGACTGGTTAGATCAGCCTTACTTGAAGTAAAATAACTAATTCTACTAAATCAGGGATCTCCCATTGCACCCATCTCTGATGCATGAGAAAATGCACTCTCTAGGCTGGCATTAAATTTGCGACTATCTTAGGTTGCCTTTGATCACCTGGACTTTTACAATTTAAAATGGGAAAAGTTTTTATTTTATTTATGTCAGACAAATAGTTACTAGTTTATGTGTTGATAGCAAGAACTGATGTGGACTAATTAATTATAGAGTTTAAATAATTTTATTATTGCAAGATGTAAACTGATTTGAAAACAATTTCTCAGTGTTACATCATTTAAGTTTTTACTCCTGTAATAGTGATGCTGTTTATTTGTTTTCTTTCTTATGGTGTTAAAGTTACTTACTTTTTTCTATGTATTTTGGTATAATATGTATTTGTCAGATTCGTATAATGTAATGTGTTGAGTTGCTATTTACACTTTGACTGATGTTACCTTTATTTTAAAATTAAATAACAATTTTGACTACAGAAGACATGAAAATGGCCACAATGAGCACTATCATAGCCTACTCCTCAAACAGCTCCCCAGAGCACATGATGTGGAAAGTCACCCTGCACAGAGGATACAGACCACCTATGGCTCTAGGGCCTGGACACCTGTGTACCCACCATGCAGGCTACCAGTCTATTACATGCAACTGCAGGCTGAACCACAACAACCCAATCCTGCAGCACACAGGCGACGGCACAACCAAAGGGCAACATGACCCAGAACAAAAGATGCAACAGGTACCAACCATATGTCCAACATTTGCCAAGACATCACCATGTTCCTTGTAGCACATCCCACAGATGGAATGGCACGTGGAGGAAGCACCTCACAGGTCCTTGGCCCGGTATGACCACCACCTGAGCCTCTACCATGGAACCAGCTGTACTACCTATGGACACCCCTACCCTGGTTCACAATAATCCCGTTTATGTCCTTGGATCCTGTGTGAGCAGCCCGTAGGCTGGCAGCACATATGTAGCTGCACAACCAACTGTCAGCACTGGCCTGATGAACAGGAGCATGCAGACTGCAGCACCCCAGACTGACACAAGGTAGGGCCCCAGCACAGTACAAGCCCACACTGCCAGCATGACTACTGTGCCTGCCAGGCACCATACCACAACCACATTTGCAAGTCACAGAAAATGGTGAAGGAAGGTAAGGAGTTTGACTCATTAGAAAGGATGCCTAATGCCTCCACCACCTCAGGGCCCATTCACACAAAGATTGTAGAGGTCAACTGTACAGGTCACACAGAGAACTGCAGGTGACATAAGCAATCAGAGGTCAGAGGTGAACACCATTGAGCACAAATGGCTTAAACTATAGTGGTACAAAGTGGAAGGCATGGCAGGAAGGGGATCTGAAGCAACCTAGGTCTGCAGGGGTGTAGAGCGTGGGCAGGAATGGACCACAGACTGCACAATGGGGAAGATGGTGTAAACTGCATATGTCAAATGCAATGTTGTCACTGTGTTGTTGAGGCATCATAGTGTTTATCACTAGAGTTGTAACTACATTCAATGCAGAAAATAAATATGACTGGTAATATGTTGCATAGAAACATGTGTACATTCAGTGAAGCATACTCTGCCAAAACAATGCAATGGGTTCAGTAGTGAGCTATGCAACAGGCCACAGTAGTGTTACATGGCTGCAGGCATGCTACCGTACAAGAGCACACCACCATATCAGCCAGCAATATGTGCCACCCCTGGGGTTGTACAGCATGCAGACCATGTGGTACACTACCTGTGTGTCCAGAGGCATGTCACCTCCATGGAAGTCGGCCACCCCATGGCTGTCATGGAGTAAAGGGTGCCACGCATGCCTATAACCATGAGGGGGGAGTTGTGCAGCAGTAGCATACTGTGGAAAGGCACACCACCTGTGGCTGTCATGGAGTAAAGGGAGCCACGCATGCCTATAACCATGGGGAATTGTGCAGCAGTAGCATACTGTGGAAAGGCACACCACCTGTGGCTGTCATGGAGTAAAGGGTGCCACGCATGCCTATAACCATGGGGGGAGTTGTGCAGCAGTAGCATACTGTGGAAAGGCACACCACCTGTGGCTGTCATCGAGTAAAAGGTGCCACGCATGCCTATAACCATGGGGGGAGTTGTGCAGCAGTAGCATACTGTGGAAAGGCACACCACCTGTGGCTGTCATGGAGTAAAGGGTGCCACGCATGCCTATAACCATGGGGGGAGTTGTGCAGCAGTAGCATACTGTGGAAAGGCACACCACCTGTGGCTGTCATGGAGTAAAGGGTGCCACGCATGTCTATAACCATGGGGGGAGTTGTGCAGCAGTAGCATACTGTGGAAAGGCGCACCACCTGTGGCTGCCAGATGGTGTGCTGCAGTGCCTCAGAGTGTGCCTCCAGGCCAATACGGACATGCAGTGCCCTATCAACCACTGTGGTGCAGGCAGCAACCTCACCAGTACAGCCAGTTGCCTACAGGAGGACTGTGGTGCAGGAATGGTCTCTAGACTGAGCATGTAGCCACCCATAACCAGAAAGTTCAACAAAAGAAACATGACATGCACACTAAATTGATTATACCATCGAACATTTATTATACATTGCCAACAGGGACAGAAACACAACACATTAAGGTGGGAATTATTTATTTATTTGTTTTTGTTTACCAGGTAAGCACACTAGACAACCAAGTGCCTATTTTCAGGTGTGACCCGGGAGATTACAGAGATACATTCATGAATTACAAGGATACAATCAGGTACAACAGGCAAACAATAAGAGCAGGTACAAGTAAGGGCATCAGTCATAAACATGGTAAATGCAGCAACACCAGAGGACATTACCTACACAGTGGCAGGAAGATAAAAATCTAGTACATAGGAGGCAGCCCATCGACTGAGTATAGCAGACAACACGGCATTTGCATGTTAGGGGTAGTAGAGAACATCAAGGAGATTACAAAAGGGGGATAGGAGAGGCCAATAAATTACTCGGAGGAAAAAAGCAGATGGCCTAGCACAAATTGATCCAGTAGAGCAAGGAAGGAAACATCCCAAGCTGATTCATTGATCTCCGTATGTATCACCAGAAAGGAGGGTCAGGATATCCTACACCATAGAGGAGTAAGAAGCAGTGGGATATGCATCAGGAGTACCTTAAGTGCAGGGGCAGGGAAAGGCAGACTTGAGGAAACCCCAGAGGGAAGCTTTAAAACAGGAATGGGAAGTGGAGGAGTGGGTGCTCGCTGGAAGGGAGTTCCATAGTCTGGGGGCAAGAGTAGTGAAGGCCTGGTCACCCATTTGAGTTCGAGTTTTAGGAACCAGAAGGACATGGGAGTCACTGGACCTTAGGTGGTAGGAGGAGGAAGGGGAATGAGGGTGGTGGCAAGGGAGGAGGGTGGCAGTTCTGATAACATTGTCAATGAAGTTGCCTAGGACGAAGGACCGTATTTTTCTGGAGAAGCCACTCCAACTGAGAATAGAGCTGGCAGCGGTGAGTGGGGGTGGCAGAGAGTGCAAAGCGACATATATTATTGTACACTGTATCACATTTGGAGAGATTGTATTTTGTGGTGAGGACAAAGGAGACAAGGCCGTGGGAGAGTATGGGTAAGAGAACTCCTTTGGCTAGGGCGAGACATGCCGCCGGGGTTAGGCAACTTTTTGCTCTATACGCAAGGCCCAACGTACTGTTAGAGGCCTTGCAGGCATTGCGAATGTGCAGAGTGCAGTCCAGTTGTGGGTCAAGAGTCATCCCCAGGTACTTGATGGATTCAGTGTCATGTAGGAAGGATCCATCAGCACATGAGATCCTTACGGGGGAAGGGACCGCTTCTAATTTGGCTGTGGAGCCAAAAAGCATGGTTTGAGTTTTCTGCAAGTTGATAGCAAGCTTGGGACATCCAGCCATGATTGGATCAGGTTGAAGTCAGCATTAAGTTTGTTGTAGATGTCAGAGCTGTCCTGGGAGCTGAACAGAATGACTAATAATGTATAGAAAATGTATAGGGACAACAGAAACTACAGGGCGAGGGGTGTAAGCAAGGAAAATCAGATGCAGAGAAGTAACGATAACAACACAATTTTGAACAATAATACAACATGGGCAGAAGCCATGTGCAACTCACAGGTTCATGGGAATGCATCATAGTGTCCCTGTACATTCACGGGTCTGTGAAGGTACTAGATGTGTCCACCTCCACCTGCAGGGAACCTTGCAGCGTTCAAGCCAGTCATGAGAGTATGCATCTGGTTGTGGATGATACCAAGAAATTATTAATTGCACTTAGGTGACTTTAATTGTGCCTGTGAGCAGTAAGGCGTCAAAAACTGGATAGGGAATTACAACCACTGGGCTTAACCCAGATTATTAATGTGCACACAAGGAGAAACCAGTATCAGAGTAACCGGAATATATTAGACTTAATATTTGTGTCAGCTGGGATTCATATACAAAATGTTAGGGTGGGTGCCCCAAACTTAGGGGATCATTGCTATATACAGTGTGAGATAGTTGAACAACACAGTATACCAGATTTATCAAAGGTTAAATATATTAGGACTATAAAAGTTTAACAGGACAAGATTTCAGCATGATCTGAACACAGTAAACTGGGAGCGATAGATCTTATCCCAGAAGTTGATTTGGCAATTGGAGAATTTACTGATATCTTGTAGACATCTGTAATGTAAATGCCCCTTTTAAACAAATCAAGGAAAGGAAAACTCATTATCCCTGGATTGATAATAAAATAAAAAATCAGATCAGATGGAAAAACAGATTATGGAACAAGTCAAACCAAACACTAAAATCCTAAAACTGGGAATTGTTTAAAATAGCAAGAAACAAATGTAAAAGTTTGATTAAAAAAGCCAGGAAAAAGTATTACAAACAAAAAATAGAATAAACAAAAAAATCCTGCTCACTATTGGAAGCTGATAAAGCAGTTATAAGGGAAGACAAGTCAGAGTATGGCCATAGCTATGCAGGATAAAGATGGAATAGAGTTAAATGAGAGTCAGATTGCAGGAAACCTAAATCATTACCTTTGCACACTCCCAGATCTGGATATAAATAACAAGAAGGAGGCCTTTGTTGCTTCCCTAATTATCTCTGGAAATGATAGTGTGACAATACCACAGCTCTATTTTAGGGAAATTAAGAATAAGGAGGTTTATAAACAAATATCCAAACTAAATTTACAAAAAGCTATGGGGTTGGATTGGGTGGAAATTAAGTTCTTGAAAGATGCTGTCCAACAGATTACTCCAACTTTAACTAATCTGCATAATCTTAGTTTGTGGCAAAGTATTTATCCAGAGTGTTGGAAAAACTCCAAAATAATACCTATATTCAAAGGGGGTGATTGAGATATATTAACAAACTACCGACCTACTGCACTGCTTTCTGTATTATCAAAAGTTTTTGAGAGTCTTGTTACAAATTAGATTAGGGAATTTTTTGAAAAATACAGTTTGCTGATGGATTGCCAGGCTGGATGTAAGCTGGAAGGTCGATGGACTCCGCTGTCGCTGACTTCCTTGATACTGTCTCAAATGGACTGGAGCAAGGAGAGTCCACAGGAGCGGTGTTCATCGACCTCTCTAAAGCCTTTGACTTGTTGAACTACAGTGTCCTGATGGAGAGGCTTACTTAGGTGGGAATGTCACAACCAGTTAAATTGTGGTTACTGTCATATTTGACAGAACAAACCCAGGAGGTTAGTGTGGGGACATTTTGTCAAGCAGAAAGGGACATACAGGGTGTTCCCAGGCGTGATCCTGGGCCCCTATTGTTCCTAATTTATGTAAACCCAATTCCACAAATAATTGTCAGATCACAAATTGTTTTGTACTGAGGATGATATGTCTCTGATTGCAAGAGCCAACTCAAAATAGAGCTACAATATAAATTGCAATTAGATTTTGATTCCCTGCAATGTTGGCTGTTTTCTCCAAAATGCTGTTATAAGAAAAAAAAGTTATGATATTTCAGACAAAACATGTAGATAAACTATCAAGTCAGGAGATACATATCACTACATTTGATTGAACTAGACTACAAGTAGTGTCCCAATATAAATATCTGGGGGTACTTTTAGATTCTAGTCTTACTTTTGGTAAGCATATAGAGTGCAGTAAAGAAAGTGAATATTAGATTGGGGTCATCAGACAGAAGACCTCATTCCGGCAAGAGAAGATAGAAATATAGTAGTGTTGCAGCTTCAATTGCCACTAATGGAATATGGAGTCAAATCTATCAGTATGCAACAAAGACAACTCTGGAAAGTTTAAATAAAGTATACTACAAAATAGCTAGGTATGTTTTACAATGCCATATAAATACTCATCATTGTACTATATTACAGAATCTAAAATGGATACTTTAGAGACATGGAGAAGGAAAAGACTAGGGAGAGGGCATATGTAGCATTCAGGGATGGAAATGGAATGCCACACAAGCTCAGGCCAACTAATAAATATTCTTTAAGGGTTACTCAAAATAGAGGTCTGAAGGTCCATTAGTGAAAAATAGATATAGTTAGATGCAAAGGAGGTATTATTTACCAAAGATCTGGAATGAACTGAGATTGGATGTTAGAAATGTTGGTAGTTTGGGCCAGTTTAGGAGAGGTCTGATATCAATGTGGAAACCAAATTGTCTGTGTTTAGGGTCTTAGAAATGTTTTATGAGATTTTTTTCATTATTTGGTAAATGTTGTTGATAGGTATGTTTATTTTGTTCGTTCAGCTCACTGTATTTACTGTATTATGTATTTAGGTTTGTTATATTGTTTGTTTTGTAATGTATGGAACTATGATAAGATTCTTGAACTTTGCAAACCGTAATCTATACAGGGCAATCTTGTAAACAGGGCTTAACAGTCCTAATGATTAACTCCTGTCAAAAAATAAACATTTTTATCTATCTGTATGTCTGTCTGTCTGTCTATCTATCTATCTATCTATCTATCTATCTATCTATCTATCTATCTATCTATCTATCTATCATCACAGCCTGTCCCTCAGGGGTGGTGCCAGGTCCTCCTCCTCAGCTTCCTTGTCGTCTCTCTGTGTGGCCCGCCAGGCTGTGGCAGCTGCTCCTGTAGCTTTGCCTGGGGGGCCTCCTGTGAGTCCTCATTGGCCACAACCACCTTGCTGGCAATGTTGCTGTTGTCTTCCTGGGTGACATCCTCTGTGCCACTGGTTGGCATCTCAGCACCTATGTCATGGCCTTTCAGATGGCAGCATTGCACCACTGTCCACCAGTGGTTCTGTGTGACAGTGCTGTGACTCATTGTCTTCTGCTGCTTGGTCCTCCTGCAGTTGATGTTGGGTTCACTCATGGTAGGCTTTGGTGTCCTACCATTTCAGACCATGCATGGTCTGCTCCAGCTCCCAGAGTCTTGCTGAGGATGCCCCTATTCCTGTGTCTGAACTCTGACCAGTTCTTGCAATGACATATGATAGACTACATTTATTTATTTATTGTATAATCAGTTTTACAACCTTTGAGCCATCAGTGGTGGCAGTACAGCAGCCCTGTACAGGCAGATCTGCAATGCATGACATTACAAAGCAAAAGGGCCCCAGTGGCATGGCCCAGGCTGAGTATGCCATGGGTAAACACTGAGCTAAGCTCCCCTATCACAGTGCCACCTGTGTCATGTATGGCACCACCACAGTGTGTGGGTGAACTGTGCACACAGGGGTTATGCCATTGCGAGGTATGCCCATGAGACAGATTCCATGGGGGATGGGGAAACAGCATACCATACTCATCACCACATGATGGCACATGGTGCACAGGCAATAAGGGCTGTCCCACTTGGTGTCAGTGCCATGGCAATATGGGTACCCCACTGGGTCTGACCAGTGTCCCAGAGGGTACCCACATCAGCAGAGGGTACCTCCCATATAAGGGTGACATGGGTAGGGGCAGGTGTTGCTACATGGGTGTAGGATGTTCACTACTGCATGATCCTCCTAGTGTGTGTTGTGCCATTGAACTGGGGTTGCAGGGTACCACCTGATGGGGGGCCCAGGGGTGTGTGGGACTGCTAGGGTCCAGTGTGAGGCCATAGGCCCAGCTAGTGCTGGGGTCACTGTGGCCCACAAAGGAATGCATTGTACCACTGTAGCCCTGTCTAGCACACCCACCCAACCTAATGGCAGAACAATCTGCCACTGTTGGCCACAGGGACGCAGTAGGGCTACATAGCTCTGTGTTGGTTTGCAGAGCATCCTTGGTCACCACAGGGGTACCTGCTGCCACACAGCACATGGGGAGATCAGAACTGTGCCACCTGTGCTCTGGAGTCTGGGGCACCAGATGCATTAATAGCCCAACTGTGTGGGCATGCGGTGGGGTGCCACCATGGTCATGCACACAGAAGGGGCTAGTTGGGACCAGGCCTGCCACATAGCACATGGGGAGATCAGAACTATGCCACCTGTGTGCTGGAGTCTGGTGCACCAGATGCATTAATAGCCTAACCGTGCAGGCTTGGGGGGGTGCCACCATGGTCCTGCACACAGAAGGGGCTAGTTGGGACCAGGCCTGCTCTGCATATGGACACTAGTACCAAGTGGCCTCCAGTGCTGTGTGACACAGTCAGTGTGCATATTGGGGTAGTGCAGGTTGGTTTGTGTTGTGTCTGCGGAGAATACAATGGCCATGGATGCCACCAGACAGGGGTCCCCCACAGTGCCATGTGGAGGAGGATGCTAAATGGCCCATTCATGCGGCCTCAGCAGTAGGTGCACAGACACCTGCACATGGCTGCTGTATGGCCGTGACATGTGCCAAGCAACACAGGCATGCCAGTAGGCCACACCGCCATGGCCCCCCATGACCAGGCAGGAATTGGGGGGGTGCCCACTCTATACACCAGAGGTCCCAGCTGACATGATGTGGACAGCAGGGGATCATGTCACACACAGACATACAGTGCAGTGTGGGGAGCAGGGTTTGGAGGCTGGTGTCTGGGGCACTGTTCATGGTCTGTACCTCTTACCTGGTACATACCCAGGGACCATTGCACAGCCATAGGCACATGTGATGCTCATAGTCTATGCTACGAAGACCCTTCAGGGCTGTGGCAGGTGCTTTACTATTGCTGCATACATGGTGGTACATAGAGGGTAGCGTTCATTGGCTATTAGTTCCATCGATCCATATGTCTTCCTGAAGACCTACAATGGCCCACATTGTGGCCCACCCATGTGGGATACCAGGACCTGTTGCAGCATGCATCTGGGAGCTGGCTTTCCAGCCCATGTGTCCTACACACCCTGGCACCAGAGTGACTCCCAATGATTGGTATTTATTTGTGCCACTGATGACAACACACTACAGTGATACCCCCACTGCAGCATTGGCCAACTCAGTAACAGCTGCATCATCAATCCTTTGAGCCCTTCCAGTCCAAGTTATCACAGTGCATAGCTGTGGTACAGTGGACAGTGCAGTCACTAGCACACCCTCCTTTCGTAGATTGCGGCCCCATGTGGCTGGGCATACCGCATGTTTTCAATATGTCCATGCTGGCAGGAATGCTGCATTGCTTGCTTCCTTGCAGTACTAGAACCACTGAGGTCCTGCATGTACTGTGGATCAGCATGGCATTTGTGGGATCATTACTACATGCCACACCAGGACATAAATGTGTTGTTTAGATGGCACCAACAGGTGCTACAGAGATGGGGTGAAATGGCACCATATGCCATCAGCCCAACAACATACCACAGCACTATGACACAATGCTAGGCACAGGTGACCTGTGGCCACACACCCTGCTGCACACTGTGGTAGTTCTCTGGCACAGTGTCCAGCAGCACTGTGACACACAGCAGTGTGCTCTGTGATGGTATGTGCAGCACAGGTATGCACAGTAGAACATGACCTGACTGTCTATGTGACCATACCCCATCCACTGTGGTGCTGTAGCACTGGTGTGTACATGTGGCATAGTTGTCTTACCACATAGGGATGTTGCAGGGTTGCTACAGTTGGTCCTTGCCCTGTGCAGTGTGTGGCACCCTCACACCCCAGCCAGCCTAGTGATGCTTGTGAGGAGGTGCATGGGTTTGGTAGTACACTACTTGGCTGTGCTTCCCCATGTGTGCCTGTTTCTCATATGCCAAATCTCTGCACTTCCCTGGACTCTGCCTACACACACTTGGACAGTGCTGCCCCATGTGGAGGACCAGAGTGCACTGCACACTGTGGCACTCCACCAGGGGGTAGTTCCACACTGTACCCACAGGCTACCATGCATGCCAGCTGCTGTCACACTCCTTGGTATGCTATATGGGAAACAGACCACTGGAAACATCACATGGCAAAGGGTACCACCTCATGTTCCCTCCACTGCACCAGGACCTGTGTGTTATTATCTGCAGTGTATTACCTGCCAGCACTGTCCAAATACACTGACCACCATCTGAATTTCAGTGGGCCAGATACATGGGCCACCATGTGTCTTGGCACTGCAGCATGGACCCATTCCCATGACATCAGGCTGCACGAGCACTGTGCTCAGTGCCTCTTCCCCATTGCTGTGACACCCCCCTCATGCCCCCATGTGTAGACCACCATCCACTGCATGTGGGCAGAAGGGTTGTGGGTCCTGCAGTGCGTATGCATTGTGGTACCTGTCACCTACCTTGTCCACTGGGTCTTGGGGCATTCTTGCCCACAGTGCCCACCACCTCCATGGTGTCTGCACCAGCACCTTGGCCATCACTTGTGGCATCTGTTGACTGAACATTAGCTGGGACATAGAACAGATAGAGTGGTTATCAGCATAAGAATTGGTCTGTTATATAGGAACAGGCACAACTTGATGCAGGATGCCCTTGTCACAGCCATCACCAGTTCCATACTATCTGTCATCGGTAATGGCCTGATAATTTATGGTTCTGAAACAGACACCACCCTTAAGAGAATCCACACTACCCTAAACAAATCCTGCAGGCTGATCACTGGTGCTCCTAAACATACACATACTTGTGACCTCTACTCCAGTACTAACTGGCTAACCTTCAAGGGTAGACTCTCCTACCACACGGGTGTTTTCACTAAAAACATCAGCATGGGATTCATCGCACTATTCTGCCTCTTCTCAACCTGGCCACAGAAGCCCATGGTACCAGAAGTGGCACCAGATTCCTTTTTGCTGCATCTCCCAGGCCCAACAGTCTTTAAGGAATCAGGTGCCCAGCCTGCTTAACGCTATCCCCCTTGACGTTCTTGACACCCCTACTCTTGGCCCTTCAAGCGATGCTTAAGGAATACATTGTAGCGCTCAGTAGGTGTGACTGTCCCACCTAGCCCACCTCTCCATTCTGGTTTTATCTGACTAGTTCAACAATAATTGTCTGCTCATCAATGGTTATGCCTCATCCTGCACAAATGTACTAATACAACTGCAATTGTCTTTGTCTAATGTTGCTGACAAATCAGCTTCAATTGATTGCTTTCTAATTGCTAAACCTTAGCCTGCACAAATCTAAAAAGAACAAATGTAATTGCCAGTATTTAATGGCTCTGCCTTATTGTTAGTATCTACTGTATCTGTCTTACCTATTGTATATTGTTTTTTCTCCCAATACTCTGCATTGCTGTGTTTTGTCATGTTTTTTGTTACCGTGACATAGAACCTCTGTAAAAGAGTCTCTCAACACAAAGGTTGCAATCCGAGACTTCTAATAAATAAATAAATGAATAAATGGCCAGCAACCCTGCATACATGGGTATATGATGCCTGGTCTACATGAGACCATCTGTGCCAATGCTTACCTGTGTGCTGGTGATGTCCACCATGCATGGTAACATTGGCCTCATGCACCATCTCCTGAAGCCACTGCAATGTCTCTGCCTTCCACAGGGACAGGTCATTCCATCTCTGTTTAATTTGCTTGGTGGTCCTCTTCACCCTTGAGAGGCACTCTGATTGATTGCAGAAGGAATCCCATATTCAGTCCCTGAACCTGGGGTGTTCATGCTGCTGCCAGTAGGTAGCAATACCCATGCTCATTGCTCCACTGAGCTTATGAGGCATGCAGTCTCTTCATCCGAGAAGTTAGAAGCCCAGGTCCAGTTGTTTTGTAATTTTGGAATGTGGCCTCTTGCCTTTCACTGCAGAGCCTTTGGAAGACTGTGTCAGTAATGTGCAGGTAGCAGGACTGTTGTGTGTATGTGAAATGGCTGACTTCAGCATGCAGAGGCCAGGCATGGCATGTCTGATGCAAGCAACATGAGTTTCAATGCACTCCACAACTTGCATCAAATCATGCCACCAGACAAATGGAAGGCAACTTACATCACGCCAGTCCACAAAAATGGAGACAGAACATGCGTTTCTAACTATTGACCCAACTCCATTTTACCACTACTCTCTGAAGCTTTGGAATGTGGTATCTGATCAACTTACTGAACAGCAGGAGAAATACATTCTACTTTGTATCAGCAGCATGGTTTCCGAAAACATCTCTCCACTCAAACCATCCTGATTGACTACATCACACAGATCTTTGAGGCAATGGATAATGGTAGGGCAGTGGGATCTGTAGTCATTGACTTCACCAAGGCATTTGACACGGTTAGCCATCGACTCCTACTACAATGTCTCCTATCCATAGGCCTCTCATCAAACACTGTTAAATGGTTTGAAAGCTACCTATCACACAGAACGCAATGTGTGAAGACCCTCAATACTCTCCAAAAATAGGGAACTCAGCCTTGGAGTCCCCCCCAAGGCTCTATACTGACTCTGCTCTTATTTGGTCCATTAATAGATTACCTACCATCAGCCTTCCTGGCAAGAATGGTGGTCTATGCTGATGATGTGGGGATGCAGATGGGCACCATGGGCAGGGGCACCACTATGCTGCATATCTAACTGGATGGTGTAATACCATGGAACAGATGGGCAACATTGGGCAGGGGCATCTCAACACTACATCTGTACCTTGATAATGTAATAATGTGGAACAGGTGGGCACCATGGGCAGTGGAACCACTACACTGCATGTGTAACTGGAAAATGTAATACTGTGGAAAAGGTGGCCACCATGGGCAGGGGAACCATGGCATTACATGTGTAACTGGACAATGAAATACTATGGAACAGGTGGGCATGATGGGCAGGGGAACCACGGCACTTCATGTGTAACTGGACAATGAAATACTATGGAACAGGTGGGCATGATGGGCAGGGAAACCACTGCACTACATCAGTAACAGGACAATGTAATACTATGTAACAGAAGGGCACCATGGGCAGGGGCACCACTACACAGGAGGTGTAACTGGACAATGTAACACTATGGAATAGGTTATCACCATGGGCAGGGGTACCACTACACAGCAAGTGTAACTGGACAATGTAATACTATGGAACAGGTGGAAACAATGGGCAGGGGTACACTACACTGCATGTGTAACTGGACAATGTAACACTATGGAACAGACGGGCACCATGGGCAGGGGTACCACTACACTGCATGTGTAACTGGACAATGTAATACTATGGATCAGATGGGCACCATGGGCAGGGGTACCACTACACTGCAAGTGTAACTAGACAATGTAATACTATGGAACAGATGGGCACCATGGGCAGGGGTACCACTACACTACATATGTAAATGGACAATGTAGTACTAAGGAACAGATGAGCACCAAGGGCAGGGGCACCACTACACTGCTTGTGTAACTGGACAATGTAATACTATGGAACAGGTGGGCACCATGGCAAGGGTACCACTACATTACATGTGTAACTGGACAGTGGAATATGGAACAGATGGGCACCATGGGCAGGGGCACCACTAAACTACACATGTAATTAGACAATGTAATACTATGGAATGGATGGGCACCATGGGCAGGGGAACCACTGCACTACATGTGTAACTGGACAGTGTAATATTATGGAACAGATGGGCACTATGGGCAGAGGTACCACTACACTGCATGTGTAACTGGACAATGTAATAATGTGTAACAGGTGGGCACCATGGGCAGTGGTACCACTACACTGCATGTGTAACTGGAAAATGTAATACTGTGGAACAGGTGGCCACCATGGGCAGGGCAACCACGACATTACATGTGTAACTGGACAATGTAATACTATGGAACAGGTGGGCACAATGGGCGGGGGAACCACTGCACTACATGTGTAACTGGACAACGAAATACTATGGAACAGGTGGGCACGATGGGCAGGGGAACAACTGCACTACATCAGAAACTGGACAATGTAATACTATGTAACAGGTGGGCACCATGGGCAGGGGCATCACTACACAGCATGTGTAACTGGACAATGTAATACTATGGAACAGGTTATCACCATGGGCAAGGGTACCACTACACAGCAAGTGTAACTGGACAATGTAATACTATGGAACAGGTGGGCAACATGGGCAGGGGTACTACTACACTGCATGTGTAACTGGACAATGTTATAATGTGGAACAGGTGGGCACCATGGGCAGTGGTACAACTACACTGCATGTGTAACTGGAAAATGTAATACTGTGAAAAAGGTGGCCACCATGGGCAGGGGAACCATGGCATTACATGTGTAACTGGAGAATGTAATACTATGGACCAGGTGGGCACGATAGGCAGGTGAACCACTGCACTTCATGTGTAACTGGACAATGAAATACTATGGAACAGGTGGGCACGATGAGGAATGGAACCACTGCACTACATCAGTAACTGGACAATGTAATGCTATGTAACAGAAGGGCACCATGGGCAGGGGCGCCACTACACAGCATGTGTAACTGGACAATGTAATACTATGGAACAGGTGGGCACCTTGGGCAGGGGTACACTACACTGCATGTGTAACTGGACAATGTAACACTATGGAACAGATGGGCACAATGGGCAGGGGTACCACTACACTACATATGTAAATGGACAGTGTAATACTATGGAACAGGTGGGCACCATGGCAGGGGTACCACTAAACTGCATGTGTAACTGGACAGTGTAATATGAAACAGAAGGGCACCATGGGCAGGGGCACCACTAAATTACACATGTAATTAGACAATGTAATACTATGGAATGGATGGGCACCATGGCAGGGGCACCACTAAACTGCATGTGTAACTGAACAATGTAATACTGTGGAACAGGTGGGCACCATGGGCAGGGGAACCACTGCACTACATGTGTAACTGGACAATGTAATATTATGGAACAGATGGGCACCATAGGAAGGGGTACCACTACACTGTATGTGTAACTGGACACTGTAATACTATGGAACATGTGGGCACCATGGAGAGGGGCACCACTGCACTGCATGTGTAACAGGAAAATGTAATACTATGGAACAGATAGGCACCATGGCCAGGGGTACCACTACACTGCATGTGTAACAGGACAATGTAATACTATGGAACATATAGGCACCATGGCCAGGGGTACCACTACACTGCATGTGTAACTGGACAATGTAATACTATGGAACAGGTGGTCAGAATGGACAGGGGTACCACAACACTGCATGTGTAACTGGACAATGTAATACTATGAAACAAGTGGGCACCATAGGCAGGGGTACCACTGCATTGCATGTGCAACTGGACAATGTAACACTATGGAACATATGGGCAGCATGGGCAGGGGTACCACAACACTGCATGTGTAACTGGACAATGAAATACTATGGAACAGATGAGCACCATGGGTAGGGGTACCACTACACTGCATGTGTAATTGGACAATGTAATACTAAGGAATAGATGGGCACCGTGGGCAGGGTTACCACTACACAACATAAGTAAATGGAAAATGTAATAATATGGAACAGGTGGGCACCATGGGCAGGGGCACTACTAAACTGCATGTGTAACTGGACAATGTAATACTATGGAACAAATGGGCACCATGGGCAGGGTACCACTACAATGCATGTGTAACTGGACAATGTAATACTATTGAACAGATGAGCAACGTGGGCAGGGGTACAACTACACTACATATGTAAATGAACAAAGTAATACTATGGAACAGATGAGTACCATGGGCAGGGGCACCACTACACTGCATGTGAAACTGGACAATGTAATACTGTGGAACAGGTGGGCACCATGGGCAGGGGTACCACTGCACTGCATGAGTAACTAGACAGCATAATATGGAACAGATGGGCACCATGGGAAGGGGCACCACTAAACTACACAAGTAATTAGACAATGTAATACAATGGAATGGATGAATACCATTGGCTGGGGCACCACTACACTGCATGTGTAATGGGACAATGTGATACTGTGGAACAGTTGGGCATGATGGGCAGGGGAACCAGTGAACTACATGTGTAACTGGACCATGTAATACTATGTAATAGGTGGGCACCATGGGCAGTGGCACCACTACACAGCATGTGTAAGTGGACAATGTAATACTATGGAACAGGTTATCACCATGGGCAGGGGTACCACTACACTGCATGTGTAACAGGACAATGTAATACCATGCAACAGGTGGGCACCATGGGCAGGGGTACCACTACACTGCATGTTTAACAGGACAATGTAACACTATGGAACAGAAGGGCAACATGGGCAGAGGTACCACTGCACTGCATGTGTAACTGGACAATGTAATACTATGGAACAGGTGTGCACCTTCGGCCGGGGCACCACTACACTGCATGTGTAACTGGACAATGTAATACTATGGAACAGGTGGGCACCTTGGGCAGGGGTACACTACACTGCATGTGTAACTGGACAATGTAACACTATGGAACAGATGGGCACAATGGGCAGGGGTACCACTACACTACATGTGTAACTAGACAATGTAATACTATGGAACAGATGGGCACCATGGGCAGGGGTACCACTACACTACATATGTAAATGGACAATGTAATAATAAGGAACAGATGAGCACCTTCGGCAGGGGCACCACTACACTGCATGTGTAACTGGACAATGTAATACTATGGAACAGGTGGGCACCTTGGGCAGGGGTACACTACACTGCATGTGTAACTGGACAATGTAATACTATGGAACAGGTGGGCACCATGGCAAGGGTACCACTACACTACATGTGTAACTGGACAGTGGAATATGGAACAGATGGGCACCATGGGCAGGGGCACCACTAAGCTACACATGTAATTAGACAATGTAATACTATGGAACAGATGGGCACCATGGGCAGGGGCACCACTAAACTGCATGTGTAACTGAACAATGTAATACTATGGAACAGGTGGGCACCATGGGCAGGGGAACCACTGCACTACATGTGTAACTGGACAGTGTAATATTATGGAACAGATGGGCACTATGGGCAGTGGTACCACTACACTGCATGTGTAACTGGACAATGTAATAATGTGTAACAGGTGGGCACCATGGGCAGTGGTACCACTACACTGCATGTGTAACTGGAAAATGTAATACTGTGGAACAGGTGGCCACCATGGGCAGGGCAACCACGACATTACATGTGTAACTGGACAATGTAATACTATGGAACAGATAGGCACCATGGGAAGGAGTACCATACACTGCATGTGTAACTGCACAGTGTAATACTATGGAACAGGTGGGCACCATGGACTGGGGTACTACCACATGCTTGTGTAACTGAACAATGTAATACTATGGAACAGGTGGGCATGATTCGCAGGGGAACCACTGCACTACATGAGTAACTGGACAAAGAAATACTATGGAGCAGTTGGGCATGATGGGCAGGGGAACCACTGCACTACATGTGTAACTAGACAATGTAATACCATGTAACAGGTGGGCACCATGGGCAGGGGCACCACTGCACAGTATGTGTAACTGGACAATGTAAAACTATTTACCAGGTTATCTCCATGGGCAGGGGTACACCTACATTGCAAAGTTAACTGGACAATGTAATAGTATGGAACAGGTGGGCACCATGGGTAGGGGTACCACTACACTGCATGTGTAACTGGACTATGTAATACTATGGAACAGGTGGGCACCATAGGCAGGGGTAAAACTACACAGCATGTGTAACCTGACAAATGTAATACTATGGAACAGATGGGCACCATGTAGGTAGGGTACCACACTGCATGTGTAACGGACAATGTAATACTATGGAACAGTTGGACACCATGGGTAGGGGTACCACTACACTGCATGTGTAACTGGACAATGTAATAGTGGGAACAGATGGGAAACGAGGAAGGGGTACCACCACTACATATGTAAATGGATAATGTAATACTGTGGAAAAGATGGGCACCATGGGCAGGGTTACCACTACACTGCATGTTTAACTGGACAATATAATACTAAGGAACAAGTGGGCACCATGGGCAGGGGTACCACTACACTGCATATGTAACTGGACAATGTAACACCATCGAACAGATGGGTACCATTGACATGGGAACCACTGCACTACATGTGTGTAACTGGACAATGTAATATTATGGAACAGATGGGCACCATGGGAAAGGGAACCACTACACAGGATGTGTAACTGGACAATATAATACTATGGAACAGATTATCACCATGGGCAGGGGTTCCACTACACTGCATATGTAACTGGATGATGTAATAGTATGGAATTGGTGGGCACCAGAGGCAGAGGTACCACTACACTGCATGTGTAACGGGACAATGTAATACAATGCAACAGGCGGGCACTATGGGCAGGGGTACCACTACACAACCATGTGTAACTGGACAATGTAATACTGTGGAACAGATGGGCACCATGTGCAGGGGCACCACTACACTGCATGTGTAACTGGACAATGTAATACTATGGAACAAGTGGACACCATGGAGGGGTATCACTACACTGCATATGTAACTGGACAATGTAATTCTGTGGAAGAGGTGGGCACAATGGGCAGGGGAACCACTACACTGCATGTGTAACTGGACAATGTAATAGAGTGGAACAGGTGGGCATCATGGGCAGGGGAACCACTGCACTACATGTGTAACTGGACAATTTAATACTATGGAACAGGTGGGCACAACGGGCAGGGGAACCACTGCACTTCATGTGTAACTGGACAATGTAATACTATGTAACTGGTGGGCACCATGGGCAGGGGAACCACTACACAGCATGTGTAACTGGACAAAGTAATACTATGGAACTGGATATTACCATGGGCAGGGGTACCACTACACTGCATGTGTAACTGGACAATGTAACACTATGGAACAGATGGACACCATGGGAAGGGGTACCACTACACTGCATGTGTAACTGGACAATGTAATACTATTTAACAGATGGGCACTATGGGCATGGGTACAACTTCACGGCATGTGTGACTGGAAAATGTAATACTTTGGAACAAATGGGCACCATGGGCAGGGGTACCACTACACTACATGTGTGTAAATGGACAATGTATTACTATGAAACGAGTGGGCACCATGGGCAGGGGCACCACTACACTGCATGTGTAACTGGACAATGTAGTACTATTGAACAGATGGGCACCATGGGCAGGGTACCACTTCACTGCATATGTAACTGGACAATGTAATACTATGGAACAGAAGGGCACCATGGCCAGTGGTACCTCTACACTACATCTGTAACTGGACTATGTAATGCTATAGAACAGAAGGGTACCATGGGCAGGTGCACCACTACACTGCATGTGTAACTGAAAAATGTAACACTATGGAACAGGTGGGTACCATGGGCAGGGGTACCCTCTACACTGCATGTGTAACTTGACAGTGTAATATGGAACAGATGGGCACCATATGCATGGGCACCACTAAACTACACGTGCAATTAGACAATGTAATACTACGGAATGGATGTTCACCATGCGCAAGGGTACAACTACACGGGATGTGTGACTGGACAGTGTAATACTATGGAACAGGTGGACACCATGGGCTGGGGTACAACTACACAGCATGTGTATCTGGACAATGTAACACTTTGGAACAGATTGGCACCATAGGCAGGGGTACCACTACACTGCATGTGCAACTGGACACTGTAATACTATGGAACTGATGGGCACCATGGGCAAGGGTACCACTACACTGCATATGTAACTGGTCAATGCAAATACAATGGAACAGATGGGCACCATGGGCAGGGGAACCACTGAACTACATGTGTAACTGGACAATGTAATACTATGGAACCGTTGGGCACGATGGGCTGGGGAACCACTGCACTACATGAGTAACTGGACAATGAAATACTAGGCAACAGGTGGGCATGATTGGCAGTCGAATCACTGCACTACATGTGTAACTGGACAATGTAATACTATGTAACAGGTGGGCACCATGGGCAGGGACACCTCTACACTGCATGTGTAACTGGACAATGTAATACTATGGAACAGGTGGGCACCATGGGCAGGGGTACCATTACACTTCTCGTGTATCTGGACAATGTAATACTATAGAACAGATTGGCACCATGGGCAGGGGTACCACTACACTGCATGTGTAACTGGACACTGTAATACTATGGAACAGATGGGCAACATGGGCAGGGGTAAAACTACTCTGCATGAGTAACAGGACAGTGTAATTAGGAACTGATGGGCACCATGGGCAGGGGCTCCACTGAACTACATGTGTAATTAGACAATGTAATAGTATGGAACAGATGGACACCACTGGAATGGGTACCACTACACTGCATGTGTAATTGGACAATATAATACTATGGAACAGATGGGCACCATGGGTAGGGGCAGCACTACAATGCATGTGTAACTGGTCAATGTAATACTATGGAACAGATGGGCACCGTGGGCCGGGGTACAACTACACAACATAAGTAAATGGACAATGTAATAATATGGAACAGGTGGGCACCATGGGCAGGGGTAACACTGCACTGCATGTGTAACTGGACAAAGTAATACTATGGAACAGATGGGCACCATGGGCAGGGTACCACTACAATGCATGTGTAACTGCAAAATGTAATACTATGTAACAGATGAGCAACGTGGGCAGGGGTACCACTTCACTACATAAGTAAATGGACAAAGTAATACTATGGAACAGACGGGCACCATGGGCAGGGCACCACTACACTGCATGTGTAACTGGTCAATGTAATACTATGGAACAGATGAGTACCATGGGCAGGGGCACCACTACACTGCATGTGTAACTGGACAGTGTAATATGGAACAGATATGCACCATGGGAAGTGGCACCACTAAACTACACATGTAATTAGACAATGTAATGCAATGGAATGGATGGGCACTATTGGCTGGGGAACCACTACACTGCATGTGTAATGGGACAATGTGATACTGCGGAACTGGTGGGCACCATGGGCAGGGGAACCACTGCACTACATGTGTAACTGGACAATGAAATACTATGCAACAGGTGGGCATGATTGGTAGGGGATTCACTGCACTGCATGTGTAACTGGACAATGCAATACTATGTAACAGGTGGGCACCATGGGCAGCGGCACCACAACACAACATGTGTAAGTGGACAAAGTAATGCTATGGAACTGGTTATCACCATGGGAAGGGGTACCACTACACTGCATGTGCATCTGGACAATGCAACACTATGGAACAGCTGGGCAACATGGGCAGGGGTACCACAGCACTGCATGTGTAATTGGACAATGTAATACTATGGAACAGATGGGCACCTTCAGCAGGGGCACCACAACCCTGCACGTGTAACTGGACAATGTAATACTATGGAACAGATAGGCACCATGGGAAGGGGTACAACTACCCTGCATGTGTAACTGCACAGTGTGATACTGTGGAACAGGTTGGCAACATGGGCAGGGGTACCAATCCACTGCTTGTGTAACTGGACAATGTAATACTATGGAGCAGGTCGGCATGATGGGCAGGGGAACCACTGCACTACATGAGTAACAGGACAATGAAATACTATGGAACAGGTGGGCATGATGGGCAGGGGAACCACTGCACTACATGTGTAACTGGACAGTGTAATACCATGTAACAAGTGGGTACCATGGGCAAGGGCACCACTACACAGCATGAGTAACTGGACAATGTAAAACTATTTACCAGGTTATCACCATGGGCAGGGTTACCACTGCACTGCAAGTGTAACAGGACACTGAAATACTATGGAACATGTAATACTATAGAACAGATGGGCACCATGGGCAGGGGTACCACTACACTGCATTTGTAACTGCACAGAGGAATTCAAGGAACAGATGGGCACCATGGGCAGGGGTATCACTACACTGCATGAGTGACTGGACAATGTAATACTATGGAACAGATGGGCACCATTGTCAGTGGCACCACTACACTGCATGTGCAACTAGACAATGTAATACTATGGAACAGGTTGGCACCATGGCAGGGGTACCACTACACTGCATGTATAACTGGACAGTGTAATATGGAAAGATGGGCACCATGGGCTGGGGCACCACTAAACTACACGTGTAATTAGACAATGTAATACTATGGAACGGATGTTCACCATGGGCAGGTCATCACTACACTGCATGAGTAACTGGACAATGTAATACTATGGAACAGATGGGCACCATTGTCAGTGGCACCACTGCACTACATGTGTAATGGGACAACATAATACTACGTAACAGGTGGGCAGAATGGGGAAGGGAACCACTGCACTACATGTGTAGCTGGACAATGTAATATGGAACAGATGGGCGCCATGGCTAGGGCTACCACTACACTGCATGTATAACTGAACAATGTAATACTGTTGAACAGATGGGCATCATGGTTAGGGGAACCACTGCACTACATGTGTAGCTGGACAATGTAATATGGAACAGATGGGCGCCATGGCTAGGGCTACCACTACACTGCATGTAAAACTGAACAATGTAATACTGTTGAACAGATGGGCATCATGGGCAGGGGAACCACTGCACTACATGTATAACTGGACAATGTAATATTATGGAGCAGATGGGCACCATAAGAGGTATACTACACTGCGTAGTAACTGGACGTGTAATACTATGGGACAGGTGGGCTACCATGCGCCAGGGGCACCACCGGCTGCATGTGTAGCTGGACAATGTAATACTATGGAAGAGATAGGCACCATGGGCTGGGGTACCACTACACTGCATGTGAACTGGACAATGTAATACTATGGAACAGAGGGCAGAATGGGCAGAGGAACCACTGCAGTACATGTGTAGCTGGACAATGTAATACTATGGAACAGGTGGCATGATGGGCAAGGGAACACTGCACCATATGAGTAACTGAACAATGAACTACTATGGAACAGGTAGGTGGCATGATGTAGTGGGGAACCACTGTACTACATGTGTAACTTTACAATGTAATTCAGTGTAACAGTTGGGCACCATGGGCAGAGCACCACTACACAGCATGTGTAACTGGACAAGGTAAAACTATTGAACAGGTTATCACCAAGGGCAGGGGTACCACTACACTGCATGTAACTGGACAATGTAATACTATGGAACAGGTGGGCACCATGGGCAGGGCACCACTATACTGCATGGTATATTGGACAATGTAATACTATGAACAGATGGACACCATGGGCAGGTTTACCATTACACTGCACGTGTAACTGGACAGTGTAATTCTATGGAACAGATGGGCCATGGGCAGTGGTACCACTACACTATTTATGTAAATGGACAAAGTAATACTATGGAACAGAAGGGCACCACGGGCAGGGGTACCACTACACTGCATGAGTAACAGGACAGTGTAATATGGAACAGATGGGCACCATGGGCAGGGGCACCACTAAACTACATGTGTAATTAGACAATGTAATACTATGGAATGGCTGGGCACTATGGGCAGTGGTACCACTACACTGCATGTGTAACTGGACAATAAAATACTAAGGAACAGGTGTTCTCCATTGGCAGGGGCACCACTACACTGCATGTTTAACTGGATAATGTAATACTATGGAACAGGTGAGCACCATTGGCAGTGGTACCACTGCACTGCATGTGAAACAGGACAATGTAACACTATGGAACAGATAGGCACCATGGGCAGGGGTACCACTGCACTACATGTGTAA
The DNA here is from genome assembly GCA_016271365.2 of Neoceratodus forsteri. Lineage (NCBI taxonomy): Eukaryota > Metazoa > Chordata > Ceratodontiformes > Ceratodontidae > Neoceratodus > Neoceratodus forsteri. The sequence continues at coordinate 10,806,340 of CM028129.1, forward strand.
CTGGACAATGTAATACTGTGGACCAGGTTATTTCTATGGGCTGGGGTACAACTACATTACAAAGTTAACCTGAACAATGTAATAGTATGGAACTGTTGAGTACCACAGGTTGGGGCACCAGTACACTGCATGTGTAACCTGACAAATGTAATACTTTGGAACAGGTGGGCACTCATGGTGAGGGGCACCACTACACAGCATGTGTAACTGGACAATGTAATACTATGGAACAGATTATCACCATGGGCAGGGGTATCACTGCACCGCATATGTAACTGGATGATGTAATAGTATGGAATTGGTGGGCACCAGAGGCAGGGTTACCACTACACTGCATGTGTAATGGGACAATGTAATACTATGGAACAGATGTGCACCATGGGCAGAGTACCACAACAATGTATGTGTAACTGCAAAATGTAATACTGTGGAACAGATGAGCAGCGTGGGCAAGGGTACCATTACACTACATATGTAAATGGACAAAGTAATGCTATGGAACAAATGGGCACCATGGGCAGGGCACCACTACACTGCATGTGTAACTGGTCAATGTAATACTATGAAACAGATGAGTACCATGTGCAGGGGCACCACTACACTGCACGTGTTACTGGACAATGTAATACTGTGGACCAGGTGGGCACCATGGGCAGGGGTACCACTGCACTGCATGTGTAACTTGACATTGTAATATATGGAACAGATGGGCACCATGGGAAGGGGGTACCCACTAAACTACCATGTAATTAGGACAATGTAATACAATGGAATGGATGGGAACCATTGGCTGGGGTACCACTACACTGCATGTGTAACTGGACAATGTGATACTGTGGAACTGGTGGGCACCATGGGCATGGGAACCACTGCACTAAATGTGTAACTGAACAATGTAATACTAGGGAACAGTTGGGCACGATGGGCAGGGGAACCACTGCACTACATGTGTAACTGGAAAATTAAATACTATGCAACAGGTGGGCATGATTAGCAGGGGAATCACTGCACTACATGTGTAACTGGACAATGTAATACTATGTAACCGGTGGGCACCATAGGCAGGGGCATCACTACACAGCATGTGTAAGTGGACAATGTAATACTTTGGAACAGGTTATCACCATGGGCAGGGGTACCACTACACTGCTTGTGTAACGTGACAATGTAATTCCATGCAACAGGTGGGCAACATGGGCAGGAGCACCACTGCACTGCATGTGTAACTGGACAATGCTATACTATGGAACAGATAGGCACCATGGAAGGGGTACAACTACACTGTATGTGTAACTGCAGTGTAATAGGTGATGAACAGGTGGCACCATGGGCAGGGGTACCACTACACCGCTTGTGAAACTGGGACTATGTAATACTATGGAACAGGTGGGCATGATGGGCAGGGGATCCACTGCACTACATGAGTAACTTGACAATGAAATACTATGAAACAGGTGGGCATGATGGGTAGGGGATCCACTGCACTACATGAGTAACTTGACAATGAAATACTATGAAACAGGTGGGCATGATGGGTAGGGGATCCACTGCACTACATGTGTAACTGGACAAGGTAATACCATGTAACAAGTGGGCACTGTGGGCAGGAGCACCACTACACAGCATGTGTATCTGGACAATGTGAAACTATTTTGAGTTATCACCATGGGCTGGGGTACCAGTACACAGCATGTGTGACTGGACACTGAAATACCATGGAACAGGTGGGCACAATGGGCAGGGGCAACTCTAAACTGCATGTGTCTCGACAATGTAATACTATTGAACAGATGGGCACCATGGGCAGGGTTTTCACTCACACTGCATGTGTGTAACTGGGCGGTGTAATACTATGGAACAGATGGGCACCATGGGCAGGGGTACCACTAACTGCATGTGACTGGACAGTGTAATACTATGGAACAGATGGACACCATTGGCAGTGGTGACCACTGAACTGCATGTGTGACTGGACAATGTAATACTATGGAACAGGTGGGCACCTTATGGCAGGGGTACCACTACACTGCATGTGTAACTGGATAGTGTCACAGAGTTGGTGGGCACCATGGGCAAGGGTACCACTAAACTACGTGTAATTGAGACAATGTAATACTATGGAACGGATGGGCACCATGGGTAGGTGTACCACTGCATTGCATGTGTTACTAGAAACATAATACTTTGGAACAGGTTGGCAGAATGGGCAGAGGAAATACTGCACTACGTGTGTAGCAGGACAATGTAATATGGAACAGATGGGCACCATGGCTAGGTACCACTACACTGCATGAATAACTGAATAATGTAATACTGTTGAACAGATGGGCACCATGGGCAGGAGAGGCACTGCACTACATGTGTAACTGGACGATTAATATTATGGTGCCGATGGGCACCATAGGAAGAAGTACCACTACACTGCATGTGTAACTGGACACTGTAATACTATGGAACAGGTGGGCACCATGGGCGGGAGCACCACTGCACTGCATGTGTCCAGGACAATGAATACTATGGAACAGATGATAGGCACCATGGGCGGGTATCACTACACTGCATGTGTAACTGGACAATGTAATACTATGGAACAGGAGGAAGAATGGCAGAGGAAGCACTGCACTACATGTGTAGCTGGACAATGTAATACTAGCAAACAGGTGGGCATCATCGGCAGGGGCACTACCACTACATGTGGAGACTGGACAATGTAATACTATGGTATTGGTTATCACCATGGGCAGGGGTACCACGCACTGCATGCGTACTAGGACAATGTAATACTATGAAACAAATGGGCACCATGGACAGGGGTACCACTGCATTGCAAGTCAACTGAACAATGTAACACTATGTAACTATAAGGGCTGCATGGGCGGGGTACAACACACTGCATGTGTAACTGGACAATGCAATATATGGAACAGATGTGCTCCATGGGCTGGGGTTCCACTACTGCATGTGTAACTGGACAATGTAATACTATGGAACAGATGGGCACCGTGGGCAGGGGTACCACTACATAGCATATGTAAATGGACTATGTAATAATATTCTGGATCAGGTGGGCACCTGTATAGTACTCATTCCATTGCATGTGTAACTGGACAATGTAATACAATGGAACATATGGGCACCTTTGGGTAGGGTACCACTACAATGCAGGTGTGTAACTGGACAATGTAATACTATGGAACAGATGAGTACCATGGGCAGGGGTACCACACGCATGTGTAACTTGACAGAGTATTATGGAACAGATGGGCACCATGGGAAGGCACCACTAAACTACATATGTAATTGGACAATGTAATATATGGAAAGGATGGGTACCATTGGCTGGATGCCGTCTACACTGCATATGTAACTGGACAATGTTGATGCTGTGGAACTGGTGGGACCACGGGCAGGGGAACCACTCCACTACGTGTAACTTGATAATGTAATACTAGGGAACAGTAGGCACGATGGATAGGGAAACACTGCACTGCATATGTGTAACTGACAATGAAATACTGTGCTACAGGTGGACGCAGATTGGCAGGGAATCACTGCATTCAAGTGTAACGGACAATGTAATACTATGTAACAGGTGGGCACCATGGGCAGGGGCACCACAACACAGCATGTGTAACTGGACAATGTAATACTATGGAAAAGGTTACTGGCATGGACAGGGGTACTCTACACTGCTGTGTAACGGGACAATGTAATACTGCTATACAGCTGGGCACCATGGGTAGGACTTCACACTGCTTGTGCAACTGGACATTGTAACACTATGGAACAGATGGGAAACCATGGGCAGGGTGCCACTGCGCTGCATGTGTAACTGGACAATTGGAATACTATGGTATCAGGAGGGCACCTTGGCAGGGGCACCACTACACTGCATGTGTAACTGGACAATGTACTATGGAACAGATAGGCACCATGGAAAGGGGTACCACTACACTGCGTATGTGTAACTGCAGTGTAATACTACTATGGAACAGGTGGGCATCATGGGAATGTGCCACTACACTGCTTGTTAGTAACTGGACAATGTAATACCTTTGGAACAGGTGGGCATGATGGGCATGTTTCACTGCACTGCATGAGTAACTGGACAATGTAATACTATAGAACAGGTGGGCATGATGGGTAGGGAACCACTGCACTTATGTGTAACTAGACAAAATAATACCGTAATGGGTGGGCACCATAGGCAGGGCACCACTACACATGTGTAACTGGTCAATGTAAAACTATTGACAGGTTGCTGACCAGGGAGCAGGTACCTCTACACTGCATGTGTAACTGGACAATGTAATACTATGGAACAGGTGGGCACCATGGGAAGGGCACCCACTACACTGCATGTAATCTGGACAATGTAATGCTAGTAGAATGGATGGACACCATGGGCAGGTGTACCACTACACTGGATCGTAACTGGACAGAAATTCTATGGAACAGATGGGTACCATGGGCAGTGGTAACACTACACTACATATGTAATGGACAAAGTAATACTAGGAACAGGAAGGGCACCATGGGCAGGGTACCACTACACTGCATGAGTAACAGGACAGTGTAATATGGAACAGATGGGCACCATGGGCAGGGGCACCACTAAACTACATGTGTAGTTGGACAATGTAATATTATGGAACGGATGGGCACCATGGCCAGTGGTACCACTACACTGCATGTGTAACTGGACAATAAAATACTAAGGAATTGGTGTTCTCCATGGGCATGGGCACCATTACACTGCATGTTTAACTGGACAATGTAATACTATGGAACAGGTGGGCACCATTGGCAGGGGTACCTCTGCACTGCAAGTGTAACTGGACAATGTAACACTATGGAACAGATGGGTACCGTGGGCAGGTACCACTGCACTACATGTGTAACTGGACAATTTAATATTATGGAACAGATGGGTATCATGGGTCTGGGGAACCACTGTACTATGTGTTTGTAACTGGACAATGTAATACTGTGGACCAGGTTATCTCCATGGGCAGGGGGTACAACTACATTGCAAAGTTATCTGGACAATGTAATAGTAAGGAACTGGTGGGTACCACGGTTTGGGGCACCACCACACTGCATATGTAACCTGATAAATGTAATACTATGGAACAGATGGGAACCATGGGCAGGGGCACCACTACACAGCATGTGTAACTGGACAATGTAATACTATGGAACAGGTTGTCACCATGGGCAGGTGTACCACTCACTGCATATGTAACTGGATGATGTAGTATATGAATTGGTGGGCTAGAGGCAGGTGTGCCACTACACTGCATGTTTAACGGACAATGTAATACTATTGAACAGATCGGGCACCATGTGCAGGGGCTATCACTACACTGCATGTGTACCTGGACAATGTAATACTGTGGAACATGTGGGCACAATGTGCAGGGGACATCTCTACAGGCATGTAAACAGGACAACGTAATATGTGTGGAACTGGTGGGCATAATGGGCAGGGAAGCCACTGCACTACATGTGTAACTGTTGAGATGAAATACTATGGAACAATTGGGTACAATGGAGCAGGGGAACCACTGCACTTCAAGTGTAACTGGACAATAGTAATACTATGTAACAGATGGGCACCATGAGTAGGGGCACCACTACACTGTATGTGTAACTTGGACAATGTAATACTATGGAACAGGTTATCACCATGGGCAGGGGTACCACTACACTGCATGTGTAACTGGACAATGTAATACTATGAACAGATGGGCACCATGGGCTGGGGTATCACTTCACAGCATGTGTGACTGGACAATGTAATACTATGGAACAGATGGGCACCATGGGCAGGGTACCACCACACTACATATGTAAATGGACATTGTAATACTATGGAAAGGGTGGGCACCATGGGCAGGGGCACCAATACACTGCATGTAACTGGACAATGTGGTACTATGGAACAGAAGGAGCACACCATGGAGAGGGGTACCACTACACCTGATGTGTAACTGGACAATGCAATACTATGGAACAGAAGGCACCACTGCCAGGGTACCACTACACTGCATCTGTAACTGAAAATGTAATGCTATGGAACAGGTGCGTTACCACGGGCAGGTGTGCCTATACACTGCAAGTGTAACTAGACAGTGTAATAAGGAACAGATGGGCACCATGTGCAGGGGCACCACTAAACTACACGTGCAGTTAGACAATGTAATACTACGGAATGGATGTTCACCATGTGCAGGGGTACATCTACTCAGGATGTGTGACTGGACAATGTAATACTATGGAACAGGTGGACACCATGGGCAGGAGTACAACTACACTGCATGTGTAACTGGACAATTTAATATTATGGAACAGATGGGTATCATGGGTTGGGGAACCACTGCACTACATGTGTAACTGGACAATGTAATACTGTGGACCAGGTTATCCACGGGCAGGGGCACTACACACTGCAAAGTTATCTGGACAATGTAATAGTAAGGAACTGGTGGTACGCACGGTTTGGGGCACCACCACACTGCATATGTAACCTGACAAATGTAACACTATGGAAACAGATGGGAACCATGGCAGGGGCACCACTACACAGCATGTGTAACTGACAATGGGTCATCATGGAACAGGTTGTCACCATGGGCAGGGGCAAGGTACCACTACACTGCATATGTAACTGGATGATGTAATAGTATGAAGAATTGTGGGCACCAGAGGCAGGGGTGCCACTACACTGCATGTTTAACGGGACAATGTAATACTATTGAACAGATCGGGCACCATGCAGGGGCACCACTACACTGCATGTGTAACTGGACAATGTGGAATGGAACATGTGGGCACAATGTAGGGACATTCTACACTGCATGTGAAAGCAGGACAACGAATATTGTGGAACTGGTGGGGCATAATGGCAAGCAGGGAAGCACCACTACATGTGTAACTGTTGAATGGAATACTGTACAGGTGGGTACAATGGGCAGGGAACCACTGCACTTCAAGTGTAACTGGACAATGTAATCATGTAACAGATGGGCACCATGGGCAGGGGCACCACTACACAGTATGCGTGAATTTGTACAATGTAATACATGGAACAGGTTATCACCATGGGCAGGGGTACCACTACACTGCATGTGTAACTGGACAATGTAATACTATGGAACAGATGGGCACCATGGGCTGGGGTATCACTTCAGCATGTGACTGGACAATGTAATACTATGGAACAGATGGGCACCATGGGCAGGGGTACCACTACACTACATATGTAAATGGACATTGTAATACTATGGAAAGGGTGGGCACCATGGGCAGGGGCTCAATACACTGCATGTGAACTGGACAATGTAGTACTATGGAGCAGATGGGCACCATGGGAGGGACCACACCGCATGTGTACTGGACAATGTAATACTATGGAACAGAAGGGCACCATTGCTCAGGGGTACCACTACACTGCATCTGTAACTTAAAAATGTAATACTATGGAACAGGTGGGTACCATGGGCAGGTACCTCACACTGCAAGTGTAACTAGACAGTGTATTATGGAACAGATGGGCACCATGTGCAGGGGCACCACTAAACTACACGTGCAGTTAGACAATGTAATACTACGAATGGATGTTCACCATGTGCAGGGGTACATCTACCAGGATGTGTGACTGGACAATGTAATACCATGGAACAGGTGGACACCATGGGCAGGGGTACAACCACACGTGTGTGTAACTGGACAATGCAACATTTTGGGAACAGATGGGCACCAAAGGCAGGTGCACTCTACACTGCATAATGTAACTGGACAATGTAATACTACTGGAACTAATGTGCACCATGGGCAGGAGGGTACCACTACACTTCATATGTAACTGGACAATGCAAATACTAGGAACAGATGGGCACTATGGGCAGGGGAATCACTGCACTATGTAACTGGACAATGAAATACTATGCAACAGGTGGGCACGATTGGCAGTGGAATCACTGCACTACATGTGTAACTGGACAAAGTGATACTGTGGAACAGATGGGCACCTATGGGCAGGTTATACTACACTGCATTTGTAACTGGACAATGTAATACTATGGAACAGATGAGTACCATGGGTGGGGGCACTACTACACTGCATCTGTAACTGGACAATGTAATACTGTTGGAACAGTGGGCACCATGGACAGGGTATTACTGCACTGCATGTAACTTGACAGTGTAATATGGAACAGATGGGCACTCATGGGAAGGGCACCACCAAACTACAGCATGTACTTAGACAATGTAATACAATGGAAATGGATGGGCACCATTGGCGGGGTACCACTACACTGCATGTGTAACTGGACAATGTGATACTGTGAACTGGAGGGGCACCATGGCAGGGCAAACCACTGCACTAAAAGTGTAACTGGACAATGTACTACTAGGGAACAGTTAGGGCACGATGGGCAGGGGGGAACTCACTGCATTACATGTGTAACTGGACAAAGAAATACTATGCAACAGGTGGGAACGATTGGCAGGGGAATCACTGCACTACGTGTAACTGGACAACGTATACTATATAACAGGTGGGCACCATGGGCAGGGGCACCACTACACAGCTTGTAGTGGACAGTGTAATACTATGGATCAGGTTATCTCCATGCAGGGGTACCACTACACTGTATGTGCAACGTGATAATGTAATACCACAACTGGTGGGCACTATGTGGCATGGGTACCACTACACTGCATGTGTAACTGGACAATGTAACACTATGGAACAGATGGGCAACATGGGCGGGGTACCACCGCACTGCATGTAACTGGACAATGTAATGCTATGGAACAGATGGGCATCTTCAGTCAGGGAGCACCACAACACTGAATGTATAACTGGACAATGTAATACTAAGGAACAGATAGGCACCATGGGAAGGGGTACCACTACACGTGTAACTGCACAGTGTAATACTATGGAACAGGTGGGCACCATTGGCAGGTGTACCACTAAACTGCTTGTGTAACTGGACAGTGTGATACTATGGAACAGGTGGGCATGATGGGCAGGGGAACCACTGCACTACATGAGTAACTGGACAATGAAACCCTCGGAACAGGTGGGGTTTGATGGGCGGGGAACCACTGCACTACATGTGTAACTGGACAATGTGAATACCATGTGAACAGATGGGCACCAGGGGGGTACCACCACACAGCATGAGTAACTGACAATGTAAAACTATTTTGCAGGTTATCACCACGTAGGGTACCACTTACTGCATGTGTAACAGGACAGTGTAATTCGAGAACAGATGGGCACCATGGGCAGGGGTATCACTATACTGCATGTGTAACTGGATAATGTAATACTGTGGAACAGATGGGCACCATTGGCAGTGGCAACACCTACACTGCATGTGTAACTGGATAATGTAATACTATGTTACAGGTGGCACATGGCAGGGGGCACCATCACAGCATGTCTAACTGGACAATGTAATACTATGGAACAGGTTATCACCATGAACAGGGTTACCACTATACTGCATGTGTAATGGGAACATTGTAACACATGGAACAGGTGGGCACCATGGGCAGGGGTACCACTGCACTGCATGTGTAACTGGACAATGGAATACTATGGAACAGGTGGGCCCCTTCGGCAGGGGGCACCACTACACTGCATGCGACTGGACAAATGTAATACTATGGAACAGGTGGGCACCATGGGCAGGGGTACTACTACACTGCTTGTGTAACTGGACAATGTAATACTATGGAACAGGTCGGCATGATGGGCATGGGAACCACTGCACTACATGAGTAACTGGACAAATGAAATACTATGGAACAGGTGGGCATGATGGGTGGGGAACCACTGCACTACATGTGTAACTGGAAAATGCAAAACCATGTAACAGGTGGGCACCATGGGTAGGTGTACTACTACACTGCTGTGTATCTGGACAATGTAATACTATAGAATCAGATGGACACCATGTGGAGGTTTACCACTACACTGCACGTGTAACTGGACAGTGTAATTCTAAGGAACAGATGGGCACCATGGGCAGGGTACCACCTACACTGCATGAAACTTGACAATGTAATACTTTGGAACAGGTGGGCACCATTGGCAGGGGTACCACTACACTGCATCTGAAACAGGACAGTGAAACACTATGGAACAGAAGGGCAGCATGGGCAGGGGTACCACTGGCACTATATGTAACAAGACAATGTAATATTATGGAACAGATGGGCATCATGGGCTTTGAAACCATTTCACCGGATGTGTAACTGGACAATGTAATACTATGGACCAGGTTATCTCCATGGGCATGGGTACAACTTCATTACAAAGTTAACTAGACAATGTAATAGTATGGAACTGGGGGGTACCACGGGTAGGGGCACCACTACACTGCATGTGTAACTGGACAATGTAATACTATGGAACAGATGGGAACCATGGGCAGGGGCACCACTGCACAGCATGTGTAACTGGACAATGTAATACTATGGAACAGGTTGTCACCATGGGCAGGGGTACCACTACACTGCATATGTAACTGGATGATGTAATAGTATGGAATTGGTGGGCACCAGAGGCAGGGGTGCCACTACACTGCATGTTTAATGGGACAATGTAATACTATTAAACAGATCGGGCACCAAGTGCAGGGGCACCACTACACTGCATGTGTAACTGGACAATGTAATACTGTGGAACAGGTGGGCACAATGTGCAGGGGTATCTCTACACTGCATGTGTAACAGGACAACGTAATAGTGTGGAACTGGTGGGCATCATGGGCAGGGTAACACTGCACTACATGTGTAACTGGACAATGTAATACTATTGGAATTAGGAGGGCATGATGGGCAGAGGAACAACTGCACTACATGTGTAACTGTTGAATGAAATACTATGGAACAGGTGGGTACAATGGGCAGGGGAACTACTGCACTTCAAGTGTAACTGGACAATGTAATACTATGTAACAGGTGGGCACTCATGGGTAGGGCACCCACTACACAGTATGTGTAACTTGACAATGTAATACTATGGAACAGGTTATCTCCATGGGCAGGGGTACCACTACACTGCATGTGTAACTGGACAATGTAATACTATGGAAACAGATGGGCACCAAGGGCTGGGGTATCACCATGGCATGTGTGACTGGACAATGTAATACTATGGAACAGATGGGCACCATGGGCAGGGGTACCACCACACTACATATGTAAATGGACATTGTAATACTATGAAAAGGGGCACCACATGGGCAGGGGAACACCACACTGCATGTGTAACTGGACAATGTAGTACTATGGAACAGAAGGGCACCATGGGAAGGGGTACCACTACACCACATGTGTAACTGGACAATGTAATACTATGGAACATGAAGGGCACCATTGCCAGGGGTACCACTCACACTGCATTTGTAACTGAAAATGTAATACTATGGAACAGGTGGGTACCATGGGCAGTGTACCTCTACACTGCAAGTGTACCACACAGTGTAATATGAACAGATGGGCACTATGCAGGGCACCACTAAATACACGGCAGTTAGACAATGTTATACTATGGAATGGATGTTCACCATGTGCAGGGGTACATCTACTCAGGATGTGTGACTGGACAATGTAATACTATGGAACAGGTGGACACCATGGGCAGGGTACCTTCCCCTGCGTGTGTAACAGACAATGTAACATTTTGGAACAGATGGGCACCAAAGGCAGGTGTACTTACACTGCATGTGTAACTGGACAATGTAATACTATGGAATCCTGTAGCACCATGGGCAGGGGTACCACTTCACTTCATAAGTACACTGGACAATGCAAATACTATGGAACAGATGGGCACCATGGCAGGGGAATCACTGCACTACATGTGTAACTGGACAATGAAATACTTTGCAACAGGTGGGCACGATTGGCAGTGGAATCAATGCACAACATGTGTAACTGGACAAAGTAATACTGTGGAACAGATGGGCACCATGGGCAGGGTTACACTACACTGCATGTGTAACTGGACAATGTAATACTATGGAACAGATGAGTACCATGGGTAGGGGCATCACTACACTGCATCTGTAACTGGACAATGTAATACTGTGGAACAGGTAACGGCAGACAGGGTATCACTGCACTGCATGTGTAACATGACAGTGTAATATGGAACACATGGGCACCATGGGAAGGGGCACCACTAAACTACACATGTAATTAGACAATGTAATACAATGGAATGGATGGGCACCATTGGCTGGGGTACCACTGCACTGCATGTGTAACTGGACAATGTGGATACTGTGGAACCGGAGGGCACCATGGCAGGCAACCACTGCACTAAAAGTGTAACTGGACAATGTAATACTAGGGAACAGTTACACGATGGCAGGGGGAACTACTGCATTACATGTGGGGTACCAATATTGCCAGGGGTACCACTATACTGCATCTGTAACTGAAAATGTAATACTATGGAACAGGTGGGTACTATGGGCAGGGGTACCACTACACTGCATGTGCAACGTGATAATGTAATACCATGCAACTGGTGGGCACTATGGGGAAGGGTACCACTACACTGCATGTGTAACTGGACAATGTAACACTATGGAACAGATGGGCAACATGGGCAGGGGTACCACTGCACTGCATGTGTAACTGGACAATGTAATGCTATGGAACAGATGGGCATCTTCATCAGGGGTACCACAACACTGAATGTATAACTGGACAATGTAATACTAAGGAACAGATAGGCACCATGGGAAGGGGTACCACTACACTGCATTTGTAACTGCACAGTGTAATACTATGGAACAGGTGGGCACCATTGGCAGGTGTACCACTAAACTGCTTGTGTAACTGGACAGTGTGATACTATGTTACAGGTGGGCACCATGGGCAGGGGCACCACTTCACAGCATCTCTAACTGGACAATGTACTACTATGGAACAGGTTATCACCATGGACAGGGTTACCACTATACTGCAGGTGGGCATGATGGGCAGGGGAACCACTGCACTACATGAGTAACTGGACAATGAAATCCTATGGAACAGGTGGGCTTGATGGGCAGGGGAACCACTGCACTACATGTGTAACTGGACAATGTAATACCATGTAACAGATGGGCACCATGGGCAGGGGCACCACTACACAGCATGAGTAACTGGACAATGTAAAACTATTTACCAGGTTATCACCAAGGGCAGGGGTTCCACTTACTGCATGTGTAACAGGACAGTGTAATTGGGAACAGATGGGCACCATGGGCAGGGGTATCACTACACTGCATGTGTAACTGGACAATGTAATACTGTGGAACAGATGGGCACCATTGCGTGGTGGCACCACTACACTGCATGTGTAACTGGATAATGTAATACTATGTTACAGGTGGGCACCATGGGCAGGGGCACCACTTCACAGCATCTCTAACTGGACAATGTACTACTATGGAACAGGTTATCACCATGAACAGGGCTTACCACTATACCGCATGTGTAACGGAACATTGTAACACTGGGAACAGGTGGGCACCATGGGCAGGGGCACCACTGCACTGCATGTGTAACTGGACAATGGAATACTATGAAACAGGTGGGCCCTTCAGCAGGGGTACCACTACACTGCATAGTAACTGGACAATGTAGTACTATGGAACAGGTGGGCACCATGGGCAGGGGTTACCACCACACTGCTTGTGTAACTGGACAATATAATACTATGGAACAGGTCAGCATGATGGGCATGGGAACCACTGCACACGGCGAGTAACTGGACAATGAAACACTATGGAACAGGTGGGCATGATGGGTAGGGGAAACACTGACTACATGTGTAACTGGACAATGCAAAACCATGTAACAGGTGGGCACCATGGGCAGGTGTACTACTACACTGCTTGTGTAACTGGATAATGTAATACTAAGGAACAGGTGGGCAGTATGGGCAGGGGCACCACTACACTGCATGTGTATCTGGACAATGTAATACTATAGAACAGATGGACACCATGTGCAGGTTTACCACTACACTGCACGTGTAACTGGACAGTGTAATTCTAAGGAACAGATGGGCACCATGGGCAGGGGTACCACCACACTGGCATGTGAAACTGGGCAATGTAATACTATGGAACTGGTGGGCACCATTGGCAGGAGTACCACACTGCATCTGAAACAGGACAGTGTAACACTATGGAACAGAAGGCAAAGGGGCAGGGGTACCACAGCACTATATGTGTAACAAGACAATGTAATATTATGGAACAGATGGGCATCATGGGCTTTGAAACCACTTCACTGGATGTTTAACTGACAATGTAATACTATGGACCAGGTTATCTCCATGTGGCAGGGGCAACTTCATTACAAAGTTAACTAGACAATGTAATAGTATGGAACTGGGGGGTACCACAGGTGGGGGCACCACTACACGCATGTGTAACTGGACAATGTAATACTATGGAACAGATGGCACCATGGGCATGGGTAAACCACACTACATGTGTAAGCTGACAAATGTAATTCTTTGGAACAGATGGGCACCATGGATCTGGGGACACCACACTGCATGTAACTGGACAATGTAATACTCTGGAACAGATGGGCACCTATGGGCAGGGGTACCACTACACTGCATGTAACTGGACAATGTAATACTATGGAACAGATGGGCAATGAGGTAGGGGTACCACTACACTACATATGTAAATGGACAGTGTAATACTATGGAATACATGGGCTCCATGGGGAGGCAATGCATACACTGCATGTGTAACTGGACAATGTAATACTATACAACAAATGGGCACCATGGGCAGGGGTACCACTACACTGCTTGTGTAACTGAACAGTGTAATGTATGGAACAGATGGGCACCATGGGTAGGGGTACCACTACACTGCATGTGTTACTGGACAATGTAATACTATGGAACAGATGGGCAACAAGGGCAGGGGTACAACTACACTACATATGTAAATGGACAATGTAATACTATGGAAAAGATGGGCACCATGGCAGGGGTCATCACTACACTGTAGCGTGTAACCAGACAATGTAATACTATGGAACAGGTGGGCACCATGGGCAGGGTACCACTGCACTGCAGGAGTAACAGGACAGTGTAATATGGAATATATGGGCACCTGCGGCAGGGGCACCACTAAACTATACATGTAATAGACAATGTAATACTATGGAAACATATGGGCACCATGGGCAGGGATACCACTACACTGCTTGTTTAACTGACAATATAATACTAAGGAACAGGTGGGCACCATGGGCAGGGGACACCACACTGCATGTGTAACTGGACAATGTAATACTATGGAACAGGTGGGGTAGGATTGGGAGGGTACTCACTCACTGCATATGTACTGGACAATGTAATACTATGAACAGAGGGGCTCCATGGGGAGCCACCACACAGGATGTGTAACTGGACAATGTAATACTATGGAACAGGTTATCACCATGGGCAGGGGTACCACTACACAGCATGTGTAACTCGACAATGTAATACTATGGAAACTGTGGTGGACACCATGGAGGGGTATCACCACACTGCATATGTATCTGGACAATGTAATACTGTGGAACAGGTAGGCAATGGGCAAGGGTATCACCACACTGCATGTGTAACTGGACAATGTAATAGTGTGGAACAAGGTGGGCACCATGGGCAGGGATACCACTACACTGCTTGTGTGACTCGACAATGTAATACTATGGAACAGGTGGGCATGATGGGCAGGGGAACCACTGCACCTCATGAGTAACTGAACAATGAAATACTATGAACTGGTGGCATGATGGGCAGGGGAACCACTGCACTACATGTAACTGAACAATGTAATACCATGTGTACATGTGGTGGCACCATGGGCAGGCACCCCTATACAACATCGGGTAACTGGACAATGTAAAACTATTTACCAGGTTATCACCATGGGCAGGGCACCAATACACTGCATGTATAACTGACAGTGTATCTCAATAACAGATGGGCACCATGGGCAGGGTATCACAATGCTGCATTTGTAACTGACAATGTAATACTTATGGAACAGATGGGCACCATTGGCAGGGGCACCACTACACTGCATGTGAACTGGAAAATGTAATACAATGGAACAGGTGGGCAACATGGCAGGGGTACCACCACACTGCATGTGTAACTGGACATTGAAATATGGAACAGATGGGCACCATGGGCAGGGGCACCACATAAACTACACTTATAACTGAACAATGTAATACTGTTGAACAGATGGGCACCATGGTCAGGGAACCACTGCACGACATGTGTAACTGGACAATGTAATATTATGGAAACAGATGGGCACCTATGGAAGGGTTACCTCTACACTGCATGTGTAACTGGACACTGTAATACTATGGAACAGGTGGGCACTATAGGCAGGGCAACACTGCACTGCATGTGTAACAGGACAATGTAATACCATGGAACAGATAGGCAACATGGGCAGGGGTACCACCACACTGCATGTGTAACTGGCAAATGTAATACTCTGGAACAAGAGAGAGTAGAATGCAGAGAACCACTGCACTACATGTGAGCTGGACAATGTAATACAATTGAAACAGGTGGGCACCATCGGCAGGGGCTCCACCACACAGCATGTGGAACTGGACAATGTAATACTATGGAATTGGTTATCACCATGGGCAGCGGTACCACAACACTGCATGTGTAACTGGACAATGTAATACTATGAAACATGAGGACCCAGGTAGGGGTACTCACTTGCATTGCATGTGCAACTGAACAATGTAACACTATGGAATATATGGGCTGCATGGGTAGGGGGAACCACTACACTGCATGTAACTGGACAATGTAATTTACTGAACAGATGGGCACCATTGGCAGGGGTAACTCTACACTGCATGTGTAACTGGACAATGTTATACTATGAAACAGAAGGGCACCGTGGGCATCGGCAAACTACTTCACAACATATGTAAATGGACAGTGTAATAATATGGAACAGGTGGGCACCATGGGTAGGGGGCACTTCTACACTGCATGTGTAACTGACAATATAATAATATGGAACAGATGGGCATCATGGGCAGGGTACCACTATAATGCATGTGTAACTGCACAATGTAACACTATGGAATAGATGAGCAACATGCAGGGGTACCACCACACTACATTTTAAATGGACAAAGTAATACTATGGAACAGATGGGCACAACGGCAGGTGCACCACTACACTGCATGTAACTGGACAATGTAATACTGTGTAACAGGTAATAATTACGGGTAGGGGGCACAATACACTGCATGGGTAACTTGACAGTGTAATATGGAACAGATGGGCACCATGGCAGGGTAATTTCACACTCGCATGTGTAACTGGACAATGTAATACTATGGAACAGATTGGAAACGTGGTCAGGGTACCACCACACAACATATGTAAATGGACAATGTAATGCTTGGAACAGATGGGCACCATGGGCAGGGGTACCACTACCTGCATGAGTAACAGGACAGTGTAATATGTAACAGATGGGCACCATGGGCAGGCACCACTAAACTACATGTGTAATTAGACAATGTAATTCTGTGTAACGGATGGGCACCATGTGCAGGATACCACTGCACTCATCAGTAACTGGACAATGTAATATTATGGAACAGATGGCACCACAGGAAGGGAACACCACTACAGGATTGGTAACTGGACAATGTAATACTATGGAACAGATTTCACCATGGGCAGGGGTACCACTGCCTCTGCATATGTAACGGATGATGTAATAGTATGGAATAGGTAGGCACCAGAGGCAGGGGTACCACTACACTGCATGTGTAATGGGACAATGTAATAGTATGGAACAGGTGGGACACATGGGCAGGGGGTACTACTACACAGTATGTGTAACTGGACAATGTAATACTATGGAACAGGTGGGCACCATGTGCAGGGACCACTACACTGCATATGAAACCGGACAATGTTATACTGTGGAACAGGAGGGGTCAATGGGCAGGGTACCACTACCCTGCATGTGTAATTCAGACAATGTTATAGCGTGATCCGTGGGCATCATGGGCAGGGGAACCACTGCACTAACAAGTAACTGGACAATGCAATACTATGGAACAGGAGGGCATGATGGGTAGGGGAACCACTGTACTACATGTGTAATTGGACAGTGAAATGCTATGGAAACCTCCATCCCTGCTGTCCAGGCATCAGGATACCGACCACATCACTGTTGTCTGAGTAATGGGTCCTGACAGATATCTCAGCTGCCTTAAAATCCGGAATCTGATGTTCATCCTCCTCTCTCAGTATCTTTGTGCTGGACATACATCACTGTTGTCTCAGTATCTGGAGCTGTCCCACATAACTGCAGTCATAGTATCTGGGTGGCGACCCACATCACTGCTGTCTCCCAGTATCTGGGTGCACACCTCACATCCCTGTTGTCTCAGTATCTGGATGCTGACCCACATCCCTACTGTCTCAGTAGCTGGTGCTGACCCACATCCCTGCTGTCTCAGTATCTGGGAGCTGACCCATATCACTGTTGTCTCAGTATCTGTGAGTGCTGACCTAAATCACTGCTGTCTCAGTATCAGGTTTCACCACATCCTGATGCCTTAAAACCTGAATCTGATGTTCATCCCTGCTGTCTCAGTATCTTTGTGCGGACATATCACTGTTGACTCAGTATCAGGGTGCTGATCTACATCCCTGCTGTCTCGTATCAGGGTGCTGATTCATCCTCGCTGTCTCAGTATCTGGGTGCTGACCCACATCTCTGCTGTTTCAGTATTTTGTGCTGACCATCAACCTGCTGTCTCAGTATCTGGTGCTGTCCTCCATCACTGCTGTCTCAGTATCTGGGTGCTGACCTAAATCAGCTGCTGTCTCAGTATCTGGGTGCTGACCTCACATCCCTGCTGTATTATTATCTGGGTGCTGGACGTGATATCACTACTGTCTCAGAATCTGGGTGCTGACCCACATGCCTGCTGTCTCAGTATCTTGGTGTTGACCTACATCACTCTATCTCAGTATCTGTTTGCCGTACCTACATCACTGCTGTCTCAGTATGTGCTTGCTGACGTCATGCCTGCTGTCCCAGTGTCTGGGTGCTATCTTCATTCCTGCTGTCTCAGGATCTGTCTGCCATCCTACATCCTTCTGTCTCAGGATCTGGGTGCTGACCTAAATCACTGCTGTCTCACTCATCTGGGTTCTGATGTAAATCACTGCTATCTCAGTATCAGCATCCTGAACTACTGCCCTGCTGTCTCAGTGTCTAGATGTTGATCCACATCCCTGCTATCTCATTATCTGGGTGCTGACCAACATCATTGCTGTCTCAGTATCTGGTGCTGACATACATCACTGCTGACTCAGTATCTTGGTGCTGACTAACATCCCTAATATCTCAGAATCTGGGTGCTGACTTACATCATCAGCTCTCTCAGTATCTGGACAATGACCAACATCCTCAGTTGTCTCAACATAGTGGTGCTGACCTCCTCCCTGCTCTCCCAGTATCTGGGTGCTGACATGCATCACTGTTGCATCAGTATCTGGGTGCTGGACCCAAATCAGCGCTGTCTCAGTGTATCTGGGTGCTGACTCTACATCCTGCTGTTGCTTAATATCTGGGTGCTGACCTACATCACTACTGTCTCAGAATCTGGGTGCTGACCCACATGCCTACTGTCTCTGTATCTTGGTGTTGACCTACATCACCGCTTTATCTCAGCATCTTGGTTGTCTCCCACACTGCTGTCCTTAGTATGTGCCTTGCTGACGTACATGCCTCCGCTGTCCAGTGTCTGGGTGCATCTTCCATTCCTGTTGTCTCAGGATCCAAGCCGTCCACATCCCTTCTGTCCTTCCAGGATCCAAAGGACCTAAATCACTGCTGTCTCACTATCTGGGTACTGATGTAAATCACTGTTATCCTAGTATCAGCGCCTGAACTACTGCCCTGCTGTCTCAGTGTGTCAGGTGTTGATCCACATCCCTGCTATCTCATTATCTGTGCTGACCAACATCACTGCCGTCTCAGTATCTGGGTGCTGACATACATCACTGCTGACTCAGTATCCTCGGTGCTGACCAACATCCCTAATATCTCAGAATCTGTGCTGACTTACATAATCAGCTTTCTCAGTATCTAGATAATGACAAACATCTCTGTTATCTCAGTATCGTGGTGCTGACCCTCCCTTGCTCTCTCTGTATCTGGGTGCTGACATGCATCACTGTTGTATCAGTGATCTGGGAGCTGACCTCACATCACTGTTGTCTCAGTATCTGGGGCTGACCCACATCACTGCTGCCTCAGTATCTGGGTGCTGACCCACATCCCTCTGTTCCATATTCAAATGCTGGCCTGTATCCCAATCTATCTCCATATCTGAAGTCCAGGATACATCAGTGATGTCTCAGTATCTGAAATGCCAACCTACATCTCTTGTTGTCTCAGCATCAGGATGCTGACCCACATGCCTGCTGTCTCAGTATTTGGTTGCTGACCCACATCCTGATGTCTCATTATTCTGGGTACTGTCCCACATCACTGCTGTCTCAGTATCTGGGTGCTGAACTCATACACTTGGTCTCAGTACTTGGGGCTGACTTAGATCAATGCTGTCTCAGTATCTGGGTGCTGACCCACATCCTTCTGTCTCATTATCCAGGTGCCGACCTCAACCCTGCTGTGTAAGTATCTGGTTGCTGACCTACATCACTGCTGTCTCAGTATCTGGTTCTGACTTTCATCCCTGCTGTCTCAGTATCTTGATGCTGTCATACATCACTGTTGTCTGAGTAAATGGGTCCTGACTGGTATTTCTGTTCCCAAAAATCTGGAATCTAATCGTTCAATCCTGCTGTCTCGGTACCTGGGTGCTACCATACATCACTGCTGTCTCAGTATGTGGGTGCTGGCCTGCAATATTGCTTTCTCGCCATCTGGTGCTGACCTATGCCAAGGCTTTCAGTATTTGGGTGCTGACCTTCATCCCTGCACTCTCAGTACCTGGATGTTGACCTCCACATCACTGTTGTCTGAGTAAATGGATCCTGACAGATATTTCTGTTGTCTCAAACCTGAATCTGCTGCTTATCCTCTGTTGTCTCAGTATCTGGGTGCTGACAAACATCACTGCTGTCTCTCAGTATCTTGTTCTCACGTACATCCCTGTTGTCCCAGTATCTGGGTGGTGACCTGCTTCTTCTGCAGTATCGGTATCTGGGTGCTGACCCACATCACTGTCTCAGAATCTGGTACTCACGATCCCCTGCTGTCTCAGTATCTGGGTGCCGACCCACATCCCTGTTGTCTTGGTACATCAATTACTGACTCAGGTAACAAGGTGCTGATCTACATCCCTGCCATCTCAATACCTGGGTGCTGATCTACATCCTGCTGTCTCAGTATCTGGGTTGCTGAGCCACATCTCTGCGTGCTTCAGTATCTGGTGCTGCCCATCAACCTGTTGTCTCAGTATCTTGGTGTTGTCTCACATCACTGCTGTCTCAGTATCTGGTGCTGACCTCAATCACCTCCTGTCTCAGTACCTGGTGCTGACCCACATCCCTGCTGTCTCAATATCTGGGTGTTGGACCAACATCACTACTGTCTCAGAATCTGGGTACACCTGCCATGCCCGGCTGTCCTTAGTATCTGGGCAGACGTGCATCGCTGCTGTCCCTAGTATCTGGTGCTGGGAGATACATACCATGTGTCTCAGCATCAGGGTGCTGGACCATCATCCCTGCTGTCTCAGTAACTGGGTTCTGACCCATGCTTCTGTCTCAGTATCTGGGTGCTGGATCCACATGCCTGATGTCTCAGTATTCATGCTGGACTCACATGCCTGCTGCCCAGTATCTGGGTGCTGACCCATATGCGAATTCTATCTCCATCTTGGTGCTGACCCACATGCCTGATGTCTCAGTATCTGTGCTGACCTAAATGCCTGCTGTCTCAGCATTTGGGTGTTGACCAACATCCCTAATTTCCCAGAAACTGGGTGCTGACTTCAGCAACAGCTTTCTCAGTATCTGGATAATGACCAACATCCCTGTTTCTTCTGTGATCATGGTGCTGACCTCCTCCTGCCTCTCAGCATCTGGGTACCGACATACATCACTGTTGTCCTCAGTATCTGGAGCTGACCCACATCACTGCTGTCCTCAGTATTCTGGTGCTGACCCACATCACTGCTGCCGTCAGCATTCGGGTGCTGACCACATCCCTTCTGTCTCCAGATCTGGGTGCCAAACTGCATAAGTGCTGTCTCAGTATCTGGATGCCAACCTCACATCACTGCTGTCTCAGTATCGGGTGCTGACCCACATGCTGCTGTCTCTGTATCTGGTTGCTGACCCACATCCCTGATGTCTCATTATCTTGGTACTGTCCCACATCACTGTTGTCTCAGTATCTGGTGTTGATTCCTTCATAGTACTGTCTCAGTACTGGTGCCGACTTAGATCAATGCTGTCTCAGTATCTGAGTGCAGACCCACATCCCTTCTGTCTCATTATCCAGGTGCCGACCTCAACCCCTGCTTTGTCAGTATCTGCTGCTGACCTACATCACTGCTGGTCCTGTATCTGGGTGCTGACCCACATCATTGCTGCTGTCTCAGTATCTTGATGTTGCCCACATCACTGTTTTCTGAGTAAATGGGTCCTGACTGGTACTTCTGTCTCCTAATCTGGAATCTAATGTTTAATCCTGCTGTCTCAGCACCTGGGTGCCACCACCACATCGCTGCTCCTCTCAGTATTCCTGATGCTGACCTGCATGCCTGTTGTCTCAGTATCTGAATGCGGACCCACATCCCTGCTGTCTCAGAATCTTTGTGGTCTTACATCACTGCTGACTCAGTAACTGGGTGCTGATTTCATCCCTGCTGTCTCTTAATATCTGGGTGCTGATCTACATCCTGCTGTCTCAGCATCTGGGTGCTGACCCACATCTCAAGTTGCCTCAGTATCTGATGCTGACCCACATCCCGCATTGTCTCAGTATCTGGGTGCTGACCCAAATCAGCGCTGTCTCAGTATCTGGGTGCTGACCCACATCCCTGATGTTTTGAATAACAGGTGCTGACCCACATCACTTCTGTCTTAGAATCTGGGTGCTGACCCATGCCTGTTGTCTCAGTATCTGGGTGTTGACCCACATCACTGCTATCTCAGTATCTGGTCGTGCCCATCACATCACTGCTGTGGTCTCAGTATGTGCTTGCTGACGACATGCTCGATGTCTCTAGTGTCTGGGTGCTATCCTTCATCCCTGCTGTCTCAGGATCTGGGTGTCGCTCCTCACATCACTTCTGTCTCAGGATCTGGTGCTGACCCAAATCACTGCTGTCTCACTATCTGGGTCCTGACGCAATCACTGCTGTCCTCAACACTGCCGCCTGAACTACTGTCCTTGCTCTGGTGTCTCGCAGTTGATCCACTTCCGCTATCTCATTATCTGGGTGCTGACATACATCACTGTTGACTCAGTGTCTCGGTGTCTGACCAACATCCCTAATGTCTCAGAATCTGGGTGCTGTTCACATCATCAGCTTCTGTATCTGGAAAATGACCAACATCCCTGTTGTCTCAGTATCGTGGGTGCTTACCCTTTCCTTGCTCTTCATTATCTGGGTGCTGATATGCATCACTGTTGTCTTCAGTATCTGGGAGCTCACCCATCACTGCTGTCTCAGTATCTGGGAGCTGACCTCATCACTGCTGCCTCGGTATCTGGGTGCTGACCTGTTCCTTCTGTCTCCATATCTGAGTGCTGACCCACATCCTCTCTATCTCCATATCTGGGTGCCAACCTACATTAGTTCTGTCTCAGTATCTGGATGCCAACTCACATCTCTGCTATCTCAGTATCAGGGTGCTGACCTCCATGCCTGCTGTCCAGTATTTGGTTGTTGACTCCACATCCCTTGATGTCTCATTATCTGGGTACTGTCCCACATCACTGCTGTCTCAGTATCTGGGTGTTGAACTCTTAAGCACTGTCTCAGTACTTGGGGCTGACTTTAGATCAATGCTAGTTCTCAGTATCTGGTGCTGACCAACATCCCTTCTGTCTCATTATCCAGGTGCCAACCTCAACCCTGCTGTGTCAGTATCTGGCTGCTGACCCACATTACTGCTGTCTCAGTATCTGGATTCTGACGCTCATCCCTGCTGTCTCAGTATCTTGATGCTGTCCCACATCCATGTTGTCTGGAGTAAATGTCCTGACTGTATTTCTGTTCCCCAAAATCTGGAATCTATTTCTAATCCTGCTGTCCTCAGTACCTGTGCTACCATTAGTCACTGCTGTCCTCAGTATGTGGGTGCTGACCTGCAATACTGCTGTGTCTCGGTATCTGGTGCTGACCTACGCCAAGGCTGTCTCAGTATTTGGGTGCTGACCTTCATCCCTGCAGTCTCAGTGCCTGGATGCTGACCCACATCACTGTCTGTCTGAGTAAATGGGTCCTGAATGATATTTCTGTTGTCTCTAAAATCTGAATCTGCTGTTTATCCCTGCTGTCTCAGTATCTGGGAGCTGACAAACATCACTGCTGTCTCTAGATCTCTTGTGCTGACCTACACTGTTGTGTCTCAGAATCTGGGTACTAACCAACATCCCTGCTGTCTCAGTATCTGGTGCTGACCCATCCATCCTGTTGTCTTGATGTCTGGTGCTGACGTACAGCACTGTTGTCTCAATATCAGCATGTCTGACCTTCAGCACAGGCTGTCTCACTATCTGAGTGATGACCTCCATCCCCTGCTGTCTCAGTATCAGGATACTGTCCCATACATCACTGTTGTCTGAGTAAATGGGTCCTGACAGATATCCCAGCTGCCTTAAAATCCGGAATCTGATGTTCATCCTCCTCTCTCAGTATCTTAGTGCTGACATACATCACTGTTGTCTCAGTATCTGGGAGCTGTCCTTCATAACTGCAGTCATAGTATCTGGGTGCTGACCCACATCACTGCTTGTCTCAGTATCTGGGTACACCTGCATCCCTGCTGTCTCAGAATCTGCTATGTGTTGACCTGCATGCCCTGTTGTCTCAGTATCTGGATGCTGTCCCACATCCCTACTGACTCAGTATCTGGGTGCTGACAAACATCCCTGCTGTCTCAGTATCTGGGTGCTGACTTCACATCACTGTTGTCTCAGTATCTGTGTTGATTCTAATCACTGCAGTCTCAGTATCAGCATGCTCACCACATCTCTGCTGCCTTAAAACCTGGAATCTGATGTTCATCCCTGCTGTCTCAGTTTCTTTGTACGGACACACATCAGCTGACTCAGTATCAGGGTGCTGATCTCACATCCCTTGCTGTCTCAAAATTTGGGTGCTGATGTACATCCTGCTGTCTCAGTATCTGTGCTGACCCACATCTCTGCTGCTCTCAGTATTTGGGTGCTGACCATCAACCTGCTGTCTCAGTATCTGGGTGCTGACCCTACATCCCTGCTGTCTTAATATCTGGGCTGACCCACATCACTGCTGTCTCAGAATCTGGGTGCTGACCCACATGCCTGCTGTCTCAGTATCTTGGTGAGACCCACATCACCGCTATCTCTCAGTATCTGGGTGCCGACCCACATCACTGCTGTCTCAGTATGTGCTTGCTGACGCACATGCCTGCTGTCTCTGTGTCTGGGAGCTATCTTCATTCCTGCTGTCCAGGATCTGGTTGCCGCCCCACATCCCTTCTGTCTCAGGATCTGGGTGCTGACCCAATCACTACTGTCTCACTATCTGGTCCTGACGAAATCACTGCTATCTCAGTATCAGCATCCTGAACAACTGCCCTGCTTCCTCAGTGTTCAGGTGTTGATCCACATCCTGCTATCTCATTATCTGGGTGCTGACCAACATCATTGCTGTCTCCAGTAACTGGTGCTGACATATCACTGCTGACTCAGTATCTCGGTGCTGACCAACATCCCCTAATATCTCAGAATCTTGGGTGCTGACTTACATCATCAGCTTTCTCAGTATCTGATAATGACCAACATCTCTGTTGTCTCAGCATCATGGTGTTGACCTACCTCCTGCTCTCCCAGTATCTGGGTCTACATGCATCACTGTTGTATCAGTATCTGGTGCTGACCTAAATCAGCGCAGTCTCAGTATCTGGTGCTGACCTACATCCCTGCTGTCTTAATATCTGGGTGCTGACCTCCACCATTACTGTCTCCAGAATCTGGTGCTGACCACATGCCTGCTGTCTCAGTATCTTGGTGTTGACCTACATCACCGCTTATCTCAGTATCTGTTTGCCGACCATCACTGCTGTCTCAGTATGTGCTTGCTGGACGTACATGGCTGCTGTCTCAGTGTCTGGGTGCTATCTTTCATTCCCTGTCTCGAGGATCTGGTTGCCATCCTACATCCCTTCTGTCTCAGGATCTGGGTGCTGACCTAAATCATGCTGTCTCACTATCTGGGTTCTGATGTAAATCATCACTGCTATCTCAGTATCAGCGTCCTGAACTACTGCCCTGCTGTCTCAGTGTCTAGGTGTTGATCCACATCCCTGCTATCTCATTTTTCTGGGTGCTGACCAACATCACTGCTGTATCAGTATCTGGCGCTGACATACATCACTGCTGACTCAGCATCTCGGTGCTGACCAACATCCCTAATATCTCAGAATCTGGGTGCTGACTTACATCATCAGCTTCTCTCAGTATCTAGATAATGACCAACAACTCTGTTGTCTCAGTATGTGGTGCTGACCTCCTCTCTGATCTCTCAGTATCTGGGTGCTGATATGCATCACTGTTGTATCAGTAACTGAGCTGACCTACATCACTGCTGTCTCAGTTTCTGGGTGCTGACCTCCATCACTGCTGCCTCAGATCTTGCTGACCCACCTCCCTTCTGTCTCCATATCTGGGTGCTGACCCACATCCCAACCTATCTCCATATCTGGGTGCCAATCTGCATCAGTGCTGTCTCAGCATCTGGATGCCAACCCACATCTCTGCTGTCCATCATCAGGTGCTCACCTAAATGCCTGCTGTCTCAGTATTTGCTGCTGACCCACATCCCTGATGTCTCATTATCTGGGTACTGTCCTCACATCTCTGCTGTCTCAGTATCTGGGTGTTGACCTTCATAAGCACTGTCTCAGTACTTGGGGACTGACTTAGATCAATGCTGTCTCAGTATCTGGTTGTTGACCCACATCCTTCATGTCTCATTATCCAGGTGCCGACCTCAACCCTGCTGTGTCAGTATCTGGCTGCTGACCTACATCACTGCTGTCTCAGCATCTGGGTTCTGACTTTCATCCCTGCTGTCTCAGTATCTTGATGCTGTCCTACATCACTGTTGTCTGAGTAAATGGGTCCTGACTGGTATTTCTGTTCCCCTAAAATCTGGAATCTAATGTTCAATCCTGCTGTCTCAGTACCTGGGTGCTACCATACATCACTGCTGTCTCAGTATGTGGGTGCTGACCTGCAATACTGCTGTCTCGGTATCTGGTGCTGACCTACGTCAAGGCTATCTCAGTATTTGGGTGCTGACCTTCATCCCTGCACTCTCAGTACCTGGATGCTGACCTACATCACTGTTGTCTGAGTAAATGGGTCCTGACAGATATTTCTGCTTTCTCAAAACCTGGAATCTGCTGTTTATCCCTGCTGTCTCAGTATCTGGGTGCTGACAAACATCACTGCCATCTCAGTATCTTTGTTCTCACGTACATCCCTGTTGTCTCAGTATCTGGATGGCGACCTGATTCTCTACAGTATCGGTATCTGGGTGCTGACCTACATCACTGCTGTCTCAGAATCTGGGTACTCACGAACATCCCTGCTGTCTCAGTATCTGGGTGCCGACCTACATCCCTGTTGTCTCGGTACATCACTGCTGACTCAGTAACAGGGTGCTGATCTACATCCCTGCTGTCTCAATATCTGGGTGCTGATCTACAACCCTGCTGTCTCTGTATCTGGGTGCTGACCATCAACCTGCTGTCTCAGTATCTTGGTGCTATCCTACATCACTGCTGTCTCAGTATCTGGGTGCTGACCTAAATCACCTCTGTCTCAGTGCCTGGGTGCTGACCTACATCCCAGCTGTCTCAATATCTGGGTGCTGACCATCATCACTACTGTCTCAGAATCTGGGTGCTGACCTACATGCCTGCTGTCTCAGTATCTACAGGAGCAGGCGTTCTGTCACTGCGCCTCCGGTATCTGGGTGCTGACGCTGTCCTGGTGTCTCAGCATCCAGGTTGCTGACCATCATCCCTGCTGTCTCAGTAACTGGGTTCCTTGCATATGCCCCTCTGTCTCAGTATCTGGGTGCTGACCTACATGCCTGCTGTCTCTCAGTATCTGGGTGCTGACCCACATGAATTCTGTCTCAGTATCTTGGTGCTGACCTACATGCCTGCTGTCTCAGTATCTGGGTGCTGACCAACATGCCTGCTCTGTCTCAGTATCTCTGTACTGTCCTTCATCACTGCAGTCTCAGTATCTTATCTCGTCTGCTAACCTACATCTCTGCTGTCTCAGTATCTGTGCTGACCCACAACCCTGCTGTCTCAGTGTCTGGGTATTGTCTACATCACTTCTGTCTCAGTATCTTGTGCTGACAAACATCTCTGCTGTCTCATTATCGGGTTTCTCACCACATCCCAGCTTTCTCAGTATCGGAGTGATTACCGACATCAATGCTGTCTCAGTAACTGAGCGCCTGACCCACGTCCCTGCTGTCTCAGTATGACGTACTAAACTACATCACTTCTGTCTCAGTATCTGGGTGCTGACTACATTCCTGCTGTTCTCAGTATCTGGTGCAGACTACTGCAAAGCTCTCTGCTACCTGGGTGCTGACCTACACCTCTGTGGTTTGAGTAAATGGGTCCTGACAGGTATTTCTGCTGCCGCAAAGTCTGGAATCTAATGTTCAACCCTGCTGTCTCAGTACCTGGGTGCTAACATACATCACTGCTGTCTCAGTACGTGCTTGCTGACCTACATTCCTGCTGTCACAGTGTCTGGGTGCTGACCTTCATCCCTGCTGTCTCAGTATCTGGGTGCCATCCTACATCCCTTCTGTCTCAGGATCTGGGTGCTGACCTAAATCACTGCTGTCTCACTATCTGGGTTCTGATGTAAATCACTGCTATCTCAGTATCAGCGTCCTGAACTACTGCCCTGCTGTCTCAGTGTCTAGGTGTTGATCCACATCCCTGCTATCTCATTTTCTGGGTGCTGACCAACATCACTGCTGTATCAGTATCTGGGTGCTGACATACATCACTGCTGACTCAGCATCTCGGTGCTGACCAACATCCCTAATATCTCAGAATCTGGGTGCTGACTTACATCATCAGCTTTCTCAGTATCTGATAATGACCAACAACTCTGTTGTCTCAGTATTAGTGGTGCTGACCTCCCTCTCTGATCTCTCAGTATCTGGGTGCTGATATGCATCACTGTTGTATCAGTAACTGGGAGCTGACCTACATCACTGCTGTCTCAGTTTCTGGGTGCTGACCTACATCACTGCTGCCTCAGTATCTGGGTGCTGACCCACCTCCCTTCTGTCTCCATATCTGGGTGCTGACCCACATCCCAACTATCTCCATATCTGGGTGCCAATCTACATCAGTGCTGTCTCAGTATCTGGATGCCAACCTACATCTCTGCTGTCTCAGCATCAGGGTGCTCACCTAAATGCCTGCTGTCTCAGTATTTGGTTGCTGACCTACATCCCTGATGTCTCATTATCTGGGTACTGTCCTACATCTCTGCTGTCTCAGTATCTGGGTGCTGACCTTCATAAGCACTGTCTCAGTACTTGGGGACTGACTTAGATCAATGCTGTCTCAGTATCTGGTTGCTGACCTACATCCCTTCTGTCTCATTATCCAGGTGCCGACCTCAACCCTGCTGTGTCAGTATCTGGCTGCTGACCTACATCACTGCTGTCTCAGCATCTGGGTTCTGACTTTCATCCCTGCTGTCTCAGTATCTTGATGCTGTCCTACATCACTGTTGTCTGAGTAAATGGGTCCTGACTGGTATTTCTGTTCCCCTAAAATCTGGAATCTAATGTTCAATCCTGCTGTCTCAGTACCTGGGTGCTACCACATCACTGCTTGTCCAGTGATGTGGGTGCTGACCTGCAATACTGCTGTCTCGGGTATCTGGTGCTGACGCCATCAATGGCTATCTCAGTATTTGGGTGTTGACCTTCATCCCTGCACTCTCAGTACCTGGATGCTGACCCACATCACTGTTGTCTGAGTAAATGGGTCCTGACAGATATTTCTGCTTTCTCAAACCTGAATCTGCTGTTTATCCCTGCTGTCTCAGTATCTGGGTGCTGACAAACATCACTGCCAT
This sequence comes from Neoceratodus forsteri, assembly GCA_016271365.2. Lineage (NCBI taxonomy): Eukaryota > Metazoa > Chordata > Ceratodontiformes > Ceratodontidae > Neoceratodus > Neoceratodus forsteri. The sequence goes on from CM028129.1 coordinate 10,836,784, forward strand.
CTCAGTATCTTTGTTCTCACGTACATCCCTGTTGTCTCAGTATCTGATGGCGACCTGATTCTCTGACAGTATCGGTATCTGGGTGCTGACCCACATCACTGCTGTCTCAGAATCTGGGTACTCACGAACATCCTGCTGTCTCAGTATCTGGTGCCGACCTACATCCCTGTTGTCTCAGTACATCACTGCTGACTCAGTAACAGGGTGCTGATCTACATCCCTGCCGTCTCAATATCTGGGTGCTGATCTACAACCCTGCTGTCTCTGTATCTGGGTGCTGACCATCAACCTGCTGTCTCAGTATCTTGGTGCTATCCTACATCACTGCTGTCTCAGTATCTGGGTGCTGACCTAAATCACCTCTGTCTCAGTACCTGGGTGCTGACCTACATCCCTGCTGTCTCAATATCTGGGTGCTGACCAACATCACTACTGTCTCAGAATCTGGGTGCTGACCTACATGCCTGCTGTCTCCAGTATCTGGGTGCAGACGTTATCACCTGCTGTCTCAGTATCTGGGTGCTGACATACATGCCTGGTGTCTCAGCATCAGGGTGCTGACCATCATCCCTGCTGTCTCAGTAACTGGGTTCTGTACTACATGCCTTCTGTCTCAGTATCTGGGTGCTGATCTACATGCCTGATGTCTCAGTATCTGGGTGCTGACCTACATGCCTGCTGTCTCAGTATCTGGGTGCTGACCTACATGAATTCTATCTCAGTATCTTGGTGCTGACCTACATGCCTGATGTCTCAGTATCTGGGTGCTGACCTAAATGCCTGCTGTCTCAGTATCTGGGTGCTGACCAACATCCCTAATTTCCCAGAAACTGGGTGCTGACTTACAGCAACAGCTTTCTCAGTATCTGGATAATGACCAACATCCCTGTTTTCTCAGTATCATGGTGCTGACCTCCTCCCTCTCTCAGTATCTGGGTACTGACATACATCACTGTTGTCTCAGTATCTGGGAGCTGACCTACATCACTGCTGTCTCAGTATCTGGGTGCTGACCTACATCACTGCTGCCTCAGTATCTGGGTGCTGACCCACATCCCTTCTGTCTCCAGATCTGGGTGCCAAACTGCATAAGTGCTGTCTCAGTATCTGGATGCCAACCTACATCACTGCTGTCTCAGTATCGTGTGCTGACCTACATGCCTGCTCGTCTCTGTATCTGGTTGCTGACCTCACATCCCTGATGTCTCATTATCTTGGTACTGTCCCACATCACTGCTGTCTCAGTATCTGGGTGCTGACCTTCATAAGGACTGTCTCAGTACTCGGTGCTGACTTAGATCAATGCTGTCTCAGTATCTGGAGTGCAGACTCACATCCCTTCTGTCTCATTATCCAGGTGCCGACCTCAACCCTGCTTTGTCAGTATCTGGCTGCTGACCTACATCACTGCTGTCTCAGTATCTGGGTGCTGACCTACATCACTGCTGTCTCAGTATCTTGATGCTGTCCTACATCACTGTTTTCTGAGTAAATGGGTCCTGACTGGTATTTCTGTTCCCCCGAAATCTGGAATCTAATGTTCAATCCTGCTGTCTCAGTACCTGGGTGCTACCATACATCGCTGCCCTCTCAGTACCTGGATGCTGACCTGCATGCCTGCTGTCTCAGTATCTGAATGCGGACCCACATCCCTGCTGTCTCAGAATCTTTGTGCTGACATACATCACTGCTGACTCAGTAACTGGGTGCTGATTTACATCCCTGCTGTCTCAATATCTGGGTGCTGATCTACATCCCTGCTGTCTCAGTATCTGGGTGCTGACCCACATCTCTGCTGCCTCAGTATCTGGATGCTGACCCACATCCCTACTGTCTCAGTATCTGGGTGCTGACCTAAATCAGCGCTGTCTCAGTATCTGGGTGCTGACCTACATCCCTGATGTCTTAATAACAGGGTGCTGACCTACATCACTTCTGTCTTAGAATCTGGGTGCTGACCTACATGCCTGCTGTCTCAGTATCTGGGTGTTGACCTACATCACTGCTATCTCAGTATCTGGGTGCCGACCCACATCACTGCTGTCTCCAGTATGTGCTTGCTGACGACATGCCTGCTGTCTCAGTGTCTGGGTGCTATCCTTCATCCCTGCTGTCTCAGGATGGGTGCCGTCCTACACTTCACTTCTGTCTCAGGATCTGGTGCTGACCCAAATCACTGCTGTCCTCAATTATCTGGGTCCTGACGTAATCACTGCTGTCTCAATATCAGCGTCCTGAACTACTGCCTTGCTCTCTCAGTGTCTCGGTGTTGATCCACTTCCCTGCTATCTCATTATCTGGGTGCTGACATACATCACTGCTGACTCAGTGTCTCGGTGCTGACCAACATCCCTAATGTCTCAGAATCTGGGTGCTGACTTACATCATCAGCTTTCTCAGTATCTGGAAAATGACCAACATCCCTGTTGTCTCAGTATCGTGGTGCTGACCTCCTTCCCTGCTCTCTCATTATCTGGGTGCTGACATGCATCACTGTTGTCTCAGTATCTGGGAGCTCACCTACATCACTGCTGTCTCAGTATCTGGGAGCTGACCTTCATCACTGCTGCCTCGGTATCTGGGTGCTGACCCACCTCCTTTCTGTCTCCATATCTGAGTGCTGACCCACATCCCTTCTATCTCCATATCTGGGTGCCAACCTACATCAGTTCTGTCTCAGTATCTGGATGCCAACCTACATCTCTGCTATCTCAGTATCAGGGTGCTGACCTACATGCCTGCTGTCTCAGTATTTGGTTGCTGACCTACATCCCTGATGTCTCATTATCTGGGTACTGTCCTACATCACTGCTGTCTCAGTATCTGGGTGCTGAACTTCATTAGCACTGTCTCAGTACTTGGGGGCTGACTTAGATCAATGCTGTCTCAGTATCTGGGTGCTGACCAACATCCCTTCTGTCTCATTATCCAGGTGCCAACCTCAACCCTGCTGTGTCAGTATCTGGCTGCTGACCTACATTACTGCTGTCTCAGTATCTGGATTCTGACGTTCATCCCTGCTGTCTCAGTATCTTGATGCTGTCCTACATCCATGTTGTCTGAGTAAATGGGTCCTGACTGGTATTTCTGTTCCCCCCAAAATCTGGAATCTAATGTTCAATCCTGCTGTCTCAGTACCTGGGTGCTACCATTAGTCACTGCTGTCTCAGTATGTGGGTGCTGACCTGCAATACTGCTGTCTCGGTATCTGGTGCTGACCTACGTCAAGGCTGTCTCAGTATTTGGGTGCTGACCTTCATCCCTGCAGTCTCAGTGCCTGGATGCTGACCTACATCACTGTTGTCTGAGTAAATGGGTCCTGAATGATATTTCTGCTGTCTCAAAATCTGGAATCTGCTGTTTATCCCTGCTGTCTCAGTATCTGGGAGCTGACAAACATCACTGCTGTCTCAGTATCTTTGTGCTGACCTACATCACTGCTGTCTCAGAATCTGGGTACTAACCAACATCCCTGCTGTCTCAGTATTGGGTGCTGACCTACATCCCTGTTGTCTTGATGTCTGGTGCTGACGTACAGCACTGCTGTCTCAATATCAGCATGCTGACCTTCAGCACAGCTGTCTCACTATCTGAGTGATGACCTCCATCCCTGCTGTCTCAGTATCAGGATACTGTCCTACATCACTGTTGTCTGAGTAAATGGGTCCTGACAGATATCCCAGCGGCCTTAAAATCCGGAATCTGATGTTCATCCCTCCTCTCTCAGTATCTTAGTGCTGACATACATCACTGTTGTCTCAGTATCTGGGAGCTGTCCTTCATAACTGCAGTCATAGTATCTGGGTGCCGACCTACATCACTGCTGTCTCAGTATCTGGGTGCACACCTACATCCCTGCTGTCTCAGAATCTGCGTGTTGACCTGCATGCCTGCTGTCTCAGTATCTGGATGCTGTCCCACATCCCTACTGACTCAGTATCTGGGTGCTGACAAACATCCCTGCTGTCTCAGTATCTGGGTGCTGACCTACATCACTGTTGTCTCAGTATCTGTGTGCTGACCTAAATCACCGCAGTCTCAGTATCAGCGTGCTCACCCACATCTCTGCTGCCTTAAAACCTGGAATCTGATGTTCATCCCTGCTGTCTCAGTTTCTTTGTACGGACACACATCACTGCTGACTCAGTATCAGGGTGCTGATCTACATCCCTGCTGTCTCAAAATTTGGGTGCTGATGTACATCCCTGCTGTCTCAGTATCTGGGTGCTGACCCACATCTCTGCTGCTTCAGTATTTGGGTGCTGACCATCAACCTGCTGTCTCAGTATCTGGGTGCTGACCTACATCCCTGCTGTCTTAATATCTGGGTGCTGACCTACATCACTGCTGTCTCAGAATCTGGGTGCTGACCTACATGCCTGCTGTCTCAGTATCTTGGTGTAGACCTACATCACCGCTATCTCAGTATCTGGGTGCCGACCTACATCACTGCTGTCTCAGTATGTGCTTGCTGACGTACATGCCTGCTGTCTCTGTGTCTGGGAGCTATCTTTCATTCCTGCTGTCTCAGGATCTGCTGTCGTCCCACATCCCTTCTGTCCCAGGATCTGGGTGCTGACCTAAATCACTACTGTCTCACTATCTGGGTCCTGACGTAAATCACTGCTATCTCAGTATCAGCATCCTGAACAACTGCCCTGCTCTCTCAGTGTCTAGGTGTTGATCCACATCCCTGCTATCTCATTATCTGGGTGCTGACCAACATCATTGCTGTCTCAGTAACTGGTGCTGACATACATCACTGCTGACTCAGTATCTCGGTGCTGACCAACATCCCTAATATCTCAGAATCTGGGTGCTGACTTACATCATCAGCTTTCTCAGTATCTGGATAATGACCAACATCTCTGTTGTCTCAGTATCATGGTGTTGACCTACCTCTCCCTGCTCTCCCAGTATCTGGGTGCTGACATGCATCACTGTTGTATCAGTATCTGGGTGCTGACCTAAATCAGCGCAGTCTCAGTATCTGGGTGCTGACCTACATCCCTGCTGTCTTAATATCTGGGTGCTGACCTACATCATTACTGTCTCAGAATCTGGGTGCTGACCTACATGCCTGCTGTCTCAGTATCTTGGTGTTGACCTACATCACCGCTATCTCAGTATCTGTTTGCCGACCTTCATCACTGCTGTCTCAGTATGTGTGCTTGCTGACGTACATGGCTGCTGTCTCAGTGTCTGGGTGCTATCTTTCATTCCTGCTGTCTCAGGATCTGGTTGCCATCCTACATCCCTTCTGTCTCAGGATCTGGGTGCTGACCTAAATCACTGCTGTCTCACTATCTGGGTTCTGATGTAAATCACTGCTATCTCAGTATCAGCGTCCTGAACTACTGCCCTGCTGTCTCAGTGTCTAGGTGTTGATCCACATCCCTGCTATCTCATTTTCTGGGTGCTGACCAACATCACTGCTGTATCAGTATCTGGGTGCTGACATACATCACTGCTGACTCAGCATCTCGGTGCTGACCAACATCCCTAATATCTCAGAATCTGGGTGCTGACTTACATCATCAGCTTTCTCAGTATCTAGATAATGACCAACAACTCTGTTGTCTCAGTATTGTGGTGCTGACCTCCCTCTCTGATCTCTCAGTATCTGGGTGCTGATATGCATCACTGTTGTATCAGTAACTGGGAGCTGACCTACATCACTGCTGTCTCAGTTTCTGGGTGCTGACCTACATCACTGCTGCCTCAGTATCTGGGTGCTGACCCACCTCCCTTCTGTCTCCATATCTGGGTGCTGACCCACATCCCAACTATCTCCATATCTGGGTGCCAATCTACATCAGTGCTGTCTCAGTATCTGGATGCCAACCTACATCTCTGCTGTCTCATCATCAGGGTGCTCACCTAAATGCCTGCTGTCTCAGTATTTGGTTGCTGACCTACATCCCTGATGTCTCATTATCTGGGTACTGTCCTACATCTCTGCTGTCTCAGTATCTGGGTGCTGACCTTCATAAGCACTGTCTCAGTACTTGGGGACTGACTTAGATCAATGCTGTCTCAGTATCTGGTTGCTGACCTACATCCCTTCTGTCTCATTATCCAGGTGCCGACCTCAACCCTGCAGTGTCAGTATCTGGCTGCTGACCTACATCACTGCTGTCTCAGCATCTGGGTTCTGACTTTCATCCCTGCTGTCTCAGTATCTTGATGCTGTCCTACATCACTGTTGTCTGAGTAAATGGGTCCTGACTGGTATTTCTGTTCCCCTAAAATCTGGAATCTAATGTTCAATCCTGCTGTCTCAGTACCTGGGTGCTACCATACATCACTGCTGTCTCAGTATGTGGGTGCTGACCTGCAATACTGCTGTCTCGGTATCTGGTGCTGACCTACGTCAAGGCTATCTCAGTATTTGGGTGCTGACCTTCATCCCTGCACTCTCAGTACCTGGATGCTGACCCACATCACTGTTGTCTGAGTAAATGGGTCCTGACAGATATTTCTGCTTTCTCAAAACCTGGAATCTGCTGTTTATCCCTGCTGTCTCAGTATCTGGGTGCTGACAAACATCACTGCCATCTCAGTATCTTTGTTCTCACGTACATCCCTGTTGTCTCAGTATCTGGATGGCGACCTGATTCTCTACAGTATCGGTATCTGGGTGCTGACCTACATCACTGCTGTCTCAGAATCTGGGTACTCACGAACATCCCTGCTGTCTCAGTATCTGGGTGCCGACCTACATCCCTGTTGTCTCGGTACATCACTGCTGACTCAGTAACAGGTGCTGATCTACATCCCTGCCGTCTCAATATCTGGGTGCTGATCTACAACCCTGCTGTCTCTGTATCTGGGTGCTGACCATCAACCTGCTGTCTCAGTATCTTGGTGCTATCCTACATCACTGCTGTCTCAGTATCTGGGTGCTGACCTAAATCACCTCTGTCTCAGTGCCTGGGTGCTGACCTACATCCCAGCTGTCTCAATATCTGGGTGCTGACCATCATCACTACTGTCTCAGAATCTGGGTGCTGACCTACATGCCTGCTGTCTCAGTATCTGGGAGCAGACGTTCATCGCTGCTGCCTCAGTATCTGGGTGCTGACATACATGCCTGGTGTCTCAGCATCAGGGTGCTGACCATCATCCCTGCTGTCTCAGTAACTGGGTTCTTACGTACATGCCTTCTGTCTCAGTATCTGGGTGCTGACCTACATGCCTGCTGTCTCAGTATCTGGGTGCTGACCTACATGAATTCTGTCTCAGTATCTTGGTGCTGACCTACATGCCTGCTGTCTCAGTATCTGGGTGCTGACCAACATGCCTGCTGTCTCAGTATCTCTGTACTGTCCTTCATCACTGCAGTCTCAGTATCTTATCTGTCTGCTAACTTACATCTCTGCTGTCTCAGTATCTGGGTGCTGACCTACAACCCTGCTGTCTCAGTGTCTGGGTATTGTCCTACATCACTTCTGTCTCAGTATCTGTGTGCTGACAAACATCTCTGCTGTCTCATTATCGGGTTTCTCACCTACATCCCAGCTTTCTCAGTATCGGAGTGATTACCGACATCAATGCTGTCTCAGTAACTGAGCGCTGACCTACGTCCCTGCTGTCTCAGTATGACGGTACTAAACTACATCACTTCTGTCTCAGTATCTGGGTGCTGACCTACATTCCTGCTGTCTCAGTATCTGGGTGCAGACTACTGCAAAGCTCTCTCTGTACCTGGGTGCTGACCTACACCTCTGTGGTTTGAGTAAATGGGTCCTGACAGGTATTTCTGCTGCCGCAAAGTCTGGAATCTAATGTTCAACCCTGCTGTCTCAGTACCTGGGTGCTAACATACATCACTGCTGTCTCAGTACGTGCTTGCTGACCTACATTCCTGCTGTCACAGTGTCTGGGTGCTGACCTTCATCCCTGCTGTCTCAGTATCTGGGTGCCATCCTACATCACTTCTGTCTCAGGATCTGGGTGCTGACCCTAAATCACTGCTGTCTCACTATCTGGGTTCTGATGTAAATCACTGCTATCTCAGTATCAGCGTCCTGAACTACTGCCCTGCTGTCTCAGTGTCTAGGTGTTGATCCACATCCCTGCTATCTCATTTTCTGGGTGCTGACCAACATCACTGCTGTATCAGTATCTGGGTGCTGACATACATCACTGCTGACTCAGCATCTCGGTGCTGACCAACATCCCTAATATCTCAGAATCTGGGTGCTGACTTACATCATCAGCTTTCTCAGTATCTAGATAATGACCAACAACTCTGTTGTCTCAGTATTGTGGTGCTGACCTCCCTCTCTGATCTCTCAGTATCTGGGTGCTGATATGCATCACTGTTGTATCAGTAACTGGGATCTGACCTACATCACTGCTGTCTCAGTTTCTGGGTGCTTGACCTACATCACTGCTGCCTCAGTATCTGGGTGCTGACCCACCTCCCTTCTGTCTCCATATCTGGGTGCTGACCCACATCCCAACTATCTCCATATCTGGGTGCCAATCTACATCAGTGCTGTCTCAGTATCTGGATGCCAACCTACATCTCTGCTGTCTCAGCATCAGGGTGCTCACCTAAATGCCTGCTGTCTCAGTATTTGGTTGCTGACCTACATCCCTGATGTCTCATTATCTGGGTACTGTCCTACATCTCTGCTGTCTCAGTATCTGGGTGCTGACCTTCATAAGCACTGTCTCAGTACTTGGGGACTGACTTAGATCAATGCTGTCTCAGTATCTGGTTGCTGACCTACATCCCTTCTGTCTCATTATCCAGGTGCCGACCTCAACCCTGCTGTGTCAGTATCTGGCTGCTGACCTACATCACTGCTGTCTCAGCATCTGGGTTCTGACTTTCATCCCTGCTGTCTCAGTATCTTGATGCTGTCCTACATCACTGTTGTCTGAGTAAATGGGTCCTGACTGGTATTTCTGTTCCCTAAAATCTGGAATCTAATGTTCAATCCTGCTGTCTCAGTACCTGGGTGCTACCATACATCACTGCTGTCTCAGTATGTGGGTGCTGACCTGCAATACTGCTGTCTCACGGTATCTGGTGCTGACTCCGTCAAGCTATCTCAGTATTTGGGTGCTGACCTTCATCCCTGCACTCTCAGTACCTGGATGCTGACCTACATCACTGTTGTCTGAGTAAATGGGTCAGACAGATATTTCTGCTTTCTCAAAACCTGGAATCTGCTGTTTGTCCTCGCTGTCTCAGTATCTGGGTGCTGACAAACATCACTGCCATCTCAGTATCTTTGTTCTCCACGTACATCCCTGTTGTCTCAGTATCTGGATGGCGACCTGATTCTCTACAGTATCGGTATCTGGTGCTGACCCACATCACTGCTGTCTCAGAATCTGGGTACTCACAACATCCCTGCTGTCTCAGTATCTGGGTGCCGACCTACATCCCCTGTTGTCTCGTACATCACTGCTGACTCAGTAACAGGTGCTGATCTACATCCTGCCGTCTCAATATCTGGGTGCTGATCTACAACCCTGCTGTCTCTGTATCTGGGTGCTGACCATCAACCTGCTGTCTCAGTATCTTGGTGCTATCACATCACTGCTGCTGTCTCAGTATCTGGGTGCTGACCTAAATCACCTCTGTCTCCAGTGCCTGGGTGTGACCTACATCCAACTGTCTCCAATATCTGGGTGCTGACCATCATCACTACTGTCTCAGAATCTGGGTGCTGACCTACATGCCTGCTGTCTCCAGTATCTGGGAGCAGACGTTCATCGCTGCTGCCTCCAGTATCTGGGTGCTGACATACATGCCTGGTGTCTCAGCATCAGGTGCTGACCATCATCCCTGCTGTCTCAGTAACTGGGTTCTGACGTACATGCCTTCTGTCTCAGTATCTGGGTGCTGACCTACATGCCTGCTGTCTCAGTATCTGGGTGCTGACCTACATGAATTCTGTCTCAGTATCTTGGTGCTGACCTACATGCCTGCTGTCTCAGTATCTGGGTGCTGACCTACATGCCTGCTGTCTCAGTATCTCTGTACTGTCCTTCATCACTGCAGTCTCAGTATCTTATCTGTCTGCTAACTTACATCTCTGCTGTCTCAGTATCTGGGTGCTGACCTACAACCCTGCTGTCTCAGTGTCTGGGTATTGTCCTACATCACTTCTGTCTCAGTATCTGTGTGCTGACAAACATCTCTGCTGTCTCATTATCGGTTACTCACCTACATCCCAGCTTTCTCAGTATCGAGTGATTACCGACATCAATGCTGTCTCAGTAACTGGCTGACCTACGTCCCTGCTGTCTCAGTATGGCGGTACTAAACTACATCACTTCTGTCTCAGTATCTGGGTGCTGACCTACATTCCTGCTGTCTCAGTATCTGGTGCAGACTACTGCAAAGCTCTCTCTGTACCTGGGTGCTGACCTACACCTCTGTGGTTTGAGTAAATGGGTCCTGACAAGTATTTCTGCTGCCGTAAAGTCTGGAATCTAATGTTCCAACCCTGCTGTCTCCAGTACCTGGGTGCTAACATACATCACTGCTGTCTCAGTACGTGCTTGCTGACCTACATTCCTGCTGTCTCAGTGTCTGGGTGCTGACCTTCATCCCTGCTGTCTCAGTATCTGGGTGCTGTCCTACATCACTTCTGTCTCATTATCTGGGTGCTGACCTAAATCACTGCCGTCTCACTAGCTGGGTGCTAACGTAAATTACTGCTGTCTCAGTATCAGCAGCCTGAACTACTGCCCTGCTGTCTCAGTGTCTAGGTGTTGATCCACATCCCTGCTATCTCATTATCTGGGTGCTGACCAACATCACTGCTGTCTCAGTATCTGGGTGCTGACATACATCACTGCTGACTCAGTATCTGGGTGCTGACCAACATCCCTAATTTCCCAGAATCTGGGTGCTGACTTACAGCATCAGCTTTCTGATTATCTTTATAATGACCAACATCCTGCTGTCTCAGTATCGTGGTACTGACCTCCTTCCCTGCTCTGTCAGAATCTGGGTGCTGACATACATCACTGTTGTCTCAATATCTGGGAGCTCACCTACATCACTCTTGTCTCAGTATCTGGGTGCTGACCTACATCACTGCTGCCTCAGTATCTGGGTGCTGACATTTATCACTGCTGTCTCAGAATGTGTGAGCTGACATACATCCCTTCTGTCTCCATATCTGGGTACCAACCTACATCACTGCTGTCCCAGTATCTGGGTGCTGAACTACATCCCTGCTGTCTCAGTATCTGGATGCTGACCTACATCACTGCTGTCTCAGTATCTTGGTGCCGACCTACATCACTGCTGTCTCAGTATATGGGTGCTGACCTACATGTCTGCTGTCTCAGCATCTGAGTGCTGACAAAGATAACTGCTGTTTCAGTATCTGGAAGTGGACCTTCATCACTGCTGTCTTAGTATCTGGGTGCTGACCTACATCACTGCTGTCTCAGTATCTGGGTGCTGACCTACATCACTGCTGTCTCAGTATCTGGGTGCCGACCTACATCACTGCTGTCTCAGTATATGGGTGCTGACCTACATGCTTGCTGTCTCAGAATATGAGTGCTGACAAACATCACTGCTGTTTCAGTATCTGGAAGCGGACCTACATCACTGCTGTCTCAGTATCTGGGTGCTGAACTACATCCCTGCTGTCTCAGTATCTAGAAGGGGACCTACATCACTTCTGTCTCAGTATGTGCTTGCCGACCTTCATGCCTGCTGTCTCAGCGTCTGGGTGCTGAACTTCATCCCCGCTGTCTCATGATCTGGGTGCCGTACTACATCACTTCTGTCACAGCATCTGGGTGCTGACCTAAATCACTGCGGTCTCACTATCTGGGTCCTGACGTAAATCACTGCTGTCTCAGTGTCAGCGTCCTAAACTACTGCCCTGCGGTCTCAGTGTCAAGGTGTTGATCCACATCCCTGCTATCTCATTATCTGGGTGCTGACCAACATCGCTAATATCGCAGAATCTGGGTGCTGACTTACATCATCAGCTTTCTCAGTAAGTGGATAATGACCAACTTCTCTGTTGTCTCAGTATCATGGTGCTGACCTCCTCCCTGCTCTCTCAGTATCTGGGTGCTGACATAAATCACTGCTGTCTCAGTATCTGGGCGTTGTCCTACATCACTGCTGCCTGAGTGTCTGGGTGCTGACCTACATTCCTTCTGTCTCCATATCTGGGTGCTGATCCACATCCCTTCTGCCTCCATATCTGGGTGCCAACCTACATCACTGCTGTCTCATTATCAGGGTGCTGACCTACATGCCTGCTGTCTCTGTATCTGGTTGCTGACCTACATCCCTGATGTCTCATTATCTTGGTACTGTCCTACATCACTGCTGTCTCAGTATCTGGGTGCTGACCTTCATAAGTACTGTCTCAGTACTTGGGTGCTGACTTAGATCAATGCTGTCTGAGTATCTGGGTGCTGACCTACATCCCTTCTGTCTCATTATCCAGGTGCCGACCTCAACACTGCTTTGTCAGTATCTGGCTGCTGACCTACCTCACTTCTGTCTCAGTACCTGTTTGCTGACCTAAATCACCATTGTCTCAGTATCAGGGTGCTCACCCACATCTCTGCTGCCTTAAAACCTTGAATCTGATGTTCATCTCTGCTGTCTCAGTGTCTTTGTGCTGACATACATCACTGCTGACTCAGTATCAGGGTGCTGATCTACATCCCTGCTGTCTCAAAATCTGGGTGCTGATCTACATCCCTGCAGTCTCAGTATCTGGGTGCTTACCCACATCTCTGCTGCCTCAAAATCTGGGTGCTGACCTACATCTAAGCTGTCTCAATACCTGGGTGTTGACCAACATCACTACTGTCTCAGAATCTGGGTACTGACCACATGCCTGCTGTCTCAGTATCTGGGTGTTGACCTACATTTCTGCTGTCTCAGTATCTGAGCACAGGCATGCATCACTGCTGTCTCAGTACTCAGGTGCTGACATACATGCCTGGTGTCTCAGCATCTGGGTGCTGACCATCATCCCTGCTGTCTCAGTTACTGGGTGCTGCCTACATGACTGCTGTCTCAGTATCTTTCTACTGACCTACATGCCTGATGTCTCAGTATCTGGGTGCTGACCGACATGCCTCCTGTATCAGTATCTGGGTGCTGACCAACATGCCTGCTGTCTCAGTATTTGGGTGCTGACCTACATCCCTGCCATCTCAGGGCCTGGGTGCTGTCTTACATCACTGCGGTCTCAGTATCTGTGTGTTGACTTACATCTCTGCTGTCTCAGTATCTGGGTGCTGACATACAGCCCCGCTGTCTCACTGTCTGGGTGCTGTCCTACATCACTACTGTCTCAGTATCTGTGTGATGACAAACGTCTCTGCTGTCTCGGTATCTGGGTATTGACCTACATCCCAGCTGTCTCAGTGTCGGAGTGATGACCGACATCAATGCTGTCTCAGTAACTGAGTGCTGACCTACATCCCTGCTGTCTCAGTATCAGGTACTAAACTACATCCCTGCTGTCTCAGTATCTGGTGCTGACCTCATCCCTGCTGTCTCAGTATCTGGTGCTGACTACACACAGCTGTCTCAGTATCTGGGTGCTGACCCACACCTCTGTTGTCTTAGTAAATGGGTCCTGACAGGTATTTCTGCTGCCCCAAAGTCTAGAATTTAATGTTCAACCCTGCTGTCTCAGTACCTGGGTGCTAACACACATCACTGCTGTCTTAGTATGTGGGTTCTGACCTACATTACTGCTGTCCCAGTATCTGGGTGCTGACCTACATCCCTCCTGTCTCAGTATCTGGGTGCTGACCCACATCCAGGTGCCGACCTCAACCCTGCTTTGTCAGTATCTGGCTGCTGACCTACATCACTGCTGTCTCAGTATCTGGATTCTGACTTTCAACCCTGCTGTCTCAGTATCTTGATGCTGTCCTACATCACTGTTTTCTGAGTAAATGGGTCCTGACTGGTATTTCTGTTCCCCCAAAATCTGGTATCTAATGTTCAATCCTGCTGTCTCAGTACCTGGGTGCTACCATATGTCACTGCTGTCTCAGTATGTGGGTGCTGACCTGCAATACTGCTGTCTTGGTATCTGAGTGCTGACGTCATCAAGGCTGTTCTCAGTATTTGGGTGCTGACCTTCATCCCTGCAGTCTCAGTGCCTGGATGCTGACCTACATCACTGTTGTCTGAGTAAATGGGTCCTGAAAGATATTTCTGCTGTCTCAAAATCTTGAATCTGCTGTTTATCCCTGCTGTCTCTGGATCTGGGTGCTGACAAACATCACTGCTGTCTCAGTATCTGGGTGCTGACCTACATCACTGCTGTCTCAGTATCTGGGTACTCACCAACATCCCTGCTGTCTCAGTATCTGGGTGCCGACCTACATCCCTGTTGTCTTGATGTCTGGTGCTGACGTACATCACTGCTGTCTCAATATCAGCATGCTGACCTTCAGCACAGCTGTTTCACTATCTGAGTGATGACCTCCATCCCTGCTGTCTCAGTATCAGGATACTGACCTACATCACTGTTGTCTGAGTAAATGGGTCCTGACAGATATCCCAGCGGCCTTAAAATCCGGAATCTGATGTTCATCCCTCCTCTCTCAGTATCTTTGTGCTGACATACATCACTGTTGTCTCAGTATCTGGGTGCACACCTACATCCCTGCTGTCTCAGTATCTGGATGCTGACCCACATCCCTACTGTCTCAGTAGCTGGGTGCTGACCTACATCCCTGCTGTCTCAGTATCTGGGAGCTGACCTACATCTCTGCTGTCTCAGTATCTGGGTACTCACCTACATCCCTGCTGTCTCTTTATCTGGGTGCCGAACCACATCACTGCTGTCTCAGTATCTGGATGCTGACCTACATTACTGTTGTCTGAGTAAATGGGTCCTGACTGATATTTATGCTTTCCCAAAATCTGGAATCTGATGTTCATCTCTGCTGTCTCAGTATCTGGGAGCTGTCCTACATAACTGCAGTCATAGTATCTGGGTGGCGACCTACATCACTGCTGTCTCAGTATCTGGGTGCACACCTACATCCCTGCTGTCTCAGTATCTGGATGCTGACCCACATCCCTACTGTCTCAGTAGCTGGGTGCTGACCTACATCCCTGCTGTCTCAGTATCTGGGAGCTGACCTACATCACTGTTGTCTCAGTATCTGTGTGCTGACCTAAATCACTGCTGTCTCAGTATCAGGGTGCTCACCCACATCTCTGATGCCTTAAAACCTGGAATCTGATGTTCATCCCTGCTGTCTCAGTATCTTTGTGCGGACATACATCACTGCTGACTCAGTATCAGGGTGCTGATCTACATCCCTGCTGTCTCAATATCTGGGTGCTGATCTAATCCTGCTGTCTCAGTATCTGGTGCTGACCCACATCTCTGCTGCTTCAGTATTTTTGTGCTGACCATCAAACTGCTGTCTCAGTATCTGGGTGCTTCCTACTCACTGCTGTCTCAGTATCTGGGTGCTGACCTAAATCAGCGCTGTCTCAGTATCTGGTGCTGACCTACATCCCTGCTGTATTAATATCTGGTGCTGGCGTACATACTACTGTCTCAGAATCTGGGTGCTGACCTACATGCCTGCTGTCTCAGTATCTTGGTGTTGACCTACATCACCGTATCTCAGTATCTGTTTGCCGACCTACACACTGCTGTCTCAGTATGTGCTTGCTGACGTACATGCCTGCTGTCTCAGTGTCTGGGTGCTATCTTTCATTCCTGCTGTCTCCAGGATCTGGTTGCCATCCCACATCCCTTCTGTCTCAGGATCTGGTGCTGACCTAAATCACTGCTCTCTCACTATCTCAGGTTCTGATGTAAATCACTGCTATCTCAGTATCAGCATCCTGAACTACTGCCCTGCTGTCTCAGTGTCTAGATGTTGATCCACATCCCTGCTATCTCATTATCTGGTGCTGACCAACATCATTGCTGTCTAGTATCTGGTGCTGACACACATCACTGCTGACTCAGTATCTTGGTGCTGACTAACATCCCTAATATCTCAGAATCTGGTGCAGACATCATCAGCTTTCTCAGTATCTGGATAATGACCAACATCTCTGTTGTCTCAGTATCGTGGTGCTGACCTCCCTCCCTGCTCTCCCAGTATCTGGGTGCTGACATGCATCACTGTTGTATCAGTATCTGGGTGCTGACCTAAATCAGCGCTGTCTCAGTATCTGGGTGCTGACCTACATCCCTGCTGTCTTAATATCTGGGTGCTGACCTACATCACTACTGTCTCAGAATCTGGGTGCTGACCTACATGCCTACTGTCTCAGTATCTTGGTGCTGACCTACATCACCTCTATCTCAGTATCTTGGTGTCTTCCTACATCACTGCTGTCTCAGTATGTGCTTGCTGACGTACATGCCTGCTGTCTCAGTGTCTGGGAGCTATCTTTCATTCCTGCTGTCTCAGGATCTGGGTGCCGTCCTACATCCCTTCTGTCTCAGGATCTGGGTGCTGACCTAAATCACTGCTGTCTCACTATCTGGGTCCTGATGTAAATCACTGCTATCTCAGTATCAACGTCCTGAACTACTGCCCTGCTGTCTCGTGTCAGGTGTTGATCCACATCCTGCTATCTCATTATCTGGGTGCTGACCAACATCACTGCTGTCTCAGTATCTGGGTGCTGACATACATCACTGTCTGACTCAGTATCTCGGTGCTGACCAACATCCTAATGTCTCAGAATCTGGGTGCTGACTTACATAATCAGCTTTCTCAGTATCTAGATAATGACAAACATCTCTGTTATCTCAGTATCGTGGTGCTGACCTCCCTCCCTGCTCTCTCAGTATCTGGGTGCTGACATGCATCACTGTTGTATCAGTATCTGGGAGCTGACCTACATCACTGCTGTCTCAGTATCTGGGTGCTGACCTACATCACTGCTGCCTCAGTATCTGGGTGCTGACCCACATCCCTTCTGTCTCCATATCTGGGTGCTGGCCCACATCCCAACTATCTCCATATCTGGGTGCCAACATACATCAGTGATGTCTCAGTATCTGAATGCCAACCTACATCTCTGCTGTCTCAGCATCAGGATGCTGACCTACATGCCTGCTGTCTCAGTATTTGGTTGCTGACCTACATCCCTGATGTCTCATTATCTGGGTACTGTCCTACATCACTGCTGTCTCAGTATCTGGGTGCTGAACTTCATAAGCACTGTCTCAGTACTTGGGGGCTGACTTAGATCAATGCTGTCTCAGTATCTGGGTGCTGACCTACATCCCTTCTGTCTCATTATCCAGGTGCCGACCTCAACCCTGCTGTGTAAGTATCTGGCTGTGACCTACATACTGCTGTCTCAGTATCTGGTTCTGACTTTCATCCCTGCTGTCTCAGTATCTTGATGCTGTCCTACATCACTGTTGTCTGAGTAAATGGGTCCTGACTGGTATTTCTGTTCCCCCAAAATCTGGAATCTAATGTTCAATCCTGCTGTCTCGGTACCTGGGTGCTACCATACATCACTGCTGTCTCAGTATGTGGGTGCTGGCCTGCAATATTGCTGTCTCGCTATCTGGTGCTGACCTACGTCAAGGCTTTCTCAGTATTTGGGTGCTGACCTTCATCCCTGCACTCTCAGTACCTGGATGCTGACCTACATCACTGTTGTCTGAGTAAATGGATCCTGACAGATATTTCTGTTGTCTCAAAACCTGGAATCTGCTGCTTATCCCTGCTGTCTCAGTATCTGGGTGCTGACAAACATCACTGCTGTCTCAGTATCTTTGTTCTCACGTACATCCCTGTTGTCTCAGTATCTGGGTGGTGACCTGCTTCTCTGCAGTATCGGTATCTGGGTGCTGACCTACATCACTGCTGTCTCAGAATCTGGGTACTCACGAACATTCCTGCTGTCTCAGTATCTGGGTGCCAACCTACATCCCTGTTGTCTCGGTGCATCACTACTGACTCAGTAACAAGGTGCTGATCTACATCCCTGCCATCTTAATACCTGGGTGCTGATCTACATCCCTGCTGTCTCAGTATCTGGGTGCTGACCCACATCTCTGCTGCTTCAGTATCTGGGTGCTGACCATCAACCTGCTGTCTCAGTATCTTGGTGCTGTCCTACATCACTGCTGTCTCAGTATCTGGGTGCTGACCTTAATCACCTCTGTCTCAGTACCTGGGTGCTGACCTACATCCCTGCTGTCTCAATATCTGGGTGCTGACCAACTCACTACTGTCTGAAGAATCTGGGTGCTGACCTACATGCCTGCTGTCTCAGTATCCAGGTGCAGACGTGCATCGCTGCTGTCTCAGTATCTGGGTGCTGACATTCATGCCTGGTGTCTCAGCATCAGGTGCTGACCATCATCCCTGCTGTCTCAGTAACAGGTTCTGACCTACATGCCTTCTGTCTCGTGTCTGGGTTGCTGACCTACATGCCTGCTGTCTCAGTATCTGGGTGCTAACTACATGAATTCTATCTCAGTATCTTGTTGCTGACCTACATGCCTGATGTCTCAGTATCTGGGTGCTGACCTAAATGCCTGCTGTCTCAGTATCTGGGTGCTGACCAACATCCCTAATTTCCCAGAAACTGGGTGCTGACTTACAGCATCAGCTTTCTCAGTATCTGGATAATGACCAACATCCCTGTTTTCTCAGTATCATGGTGCTGACCTCCCTCCCTGCTCTCTCAGTATCTGGGTACTGACATACATCACTGTTGTCTCAGTATCTGGGAGCTGACCTACATCACTGCTGTCTCAGTATCTGTGTTCGACCTACATCACTGCTGCCTCAGTATCTGGGTGCTGACCCACATCCTTCTGTCTCCAGATCTGGGTGCCAAACTACATCAGTGCTGTCTCAGTATCTGGATGCGCCAACCTACATCACTGCTTCTCTCAGTATAAAGTTGCGTACCTACATGCCTGCTGTCTCTGTATCCAGGTTGCTGATTTACATCCTGATGTCTCATTATCTTGGTACTGTCCTACATCACTGCTGTCTCAGTATCTGGGTGCTGACCTTCATAAGTACTGTCTCAGTACTCGGGTGCTGACTTAGATCAATGCTGTCTCAGTATCTGAGTGCAGACCTACATCCCTTCTGTCTCATTATCCAGGTGCCGACCTCAACCCTGCTTTGTCAGTATCTGGCTGCTGACCTACATCACTGCTGTCTCAGTATCTGGGTGCTGACCTACATCACTGCTGTCTCAGTATCTTGATGCTGTCCTACATCACTGTTTTCTGAGTAAATGGGTCCTGACTGGTATTTCTGTTCCCCCGAAATCTGGAATCTAATGTTCAATCCAGCTGTCTCAGTACCTGGGTGCTACCATATATCGCTGCCCTCTCAGTACCTGCGTGCTGACCTGCATGCCTGCTGTCTCAGTATCTGAATGCGGACCCACATCCCTGCTGTCTCAGAATCTTTGTGCTGACATACATCACTGTGACTCAGTAACTGGGTGCTGATTTACATCCCTGCTGTCTCAATATCTGGGTGCTGATCTACATCCCTGCTGTCTCAGTATCTGGGTGCTGACCCACATCTCTGCTGCCTCAGTATCTGGATGCTGACCCACATCCCTACTGTCTCAGTATCTGGGTGCTGACCTAAATCAGCGCTGTCTCAGTATCTGGGTGCTGACCTACATCCCTGATGTCTTAATAACAGGGTGCTGACCTACATCACTTCTGTCTTAGAATCTGGGTGCTGACCTACATGCCTGCTGTCTCAGTATCTGGGTGTTGACCTACATCACTGCTATCTCAGTATCTGGGTGCCGACCTACATCACTGCTGTCTCAGTATGTGCTTGCTGACGTACATGCCTGCTGTCTCAGTGTCTGGGTGCTATCCTTCATCCCTGCTGTCTCAGGATCTGGGTGCCGTCCTACATCACTTCTGTCTCAGGATCTGGGTGCTGACCTAAATCACTGCTGTCTCACTATCTGGGTCCTGACGTAAATCACTGCTGTCTCAATATCAGCGTCCTGAACTACTGCCTTGCTCTCTCAGTGTCTCGGTGTTGATCCACTTCCCTGCTATCTCATTATCTGGGTGCTGACATACATCACTGCTGACTCAGTGTCTCGGTGCTGACCAACATCCCTAATGTCTCAGAATCTGGGTGCTGACTTACATCATCAGCTTTCTCAGTATCTGGAAAATGACCAACATCCCTGTTGTCTCAGTGATCGTGGTGCTGACCTCCTTCCTGCTCTCTCATTATCTGGGTGCTTGACATGCATCACTGTTGTCTCAGTCTGGGGAGCTCACCTACATCACTGCTGTCTCAGTATCTAGGGGCAGCCTTCATCACTGCTGCCTCGGTATCTGGGTGCTGACCCACCTCCTTTCTGTCTCCATATCTGGTGCTGACCCACATCCCTTCTATCTCCATGTCTGGGTGCCAACCTACATCAGTTCTGTCTCAGTATCTGGATGCCAACCTACATCTCTGATATCTCAGTATCAGGTGCTGACCTACATGCCTGCTGTCTCAGTATTTGGTTGTGACCACATCCTGATGTCTCATTATCTAGGTACTGTCACACATCACTGCTGTCTCCAGTATCTGGGTGCTGAACTTCATAAGCACTGTCTCGGTACAGTGCAGGGCTGACTTAGATCAATGCTGTCTCAGTATCTGCGTGCTGACCAACATCCCTTCTGTCCTCCATTATCCAGGTGCCAACCTCAACCCTGCTGTGTCAGTATCTGGCTGCTGACCTACATTACTGCTGTCTCAGTATCTGATTCTGACTTTCATCCCTGCTGTCTCAGTATCTTGATGCTGTCCCACATCCATATTGTCTGGTAAATGGGTCCTGACTGGTATTTCTGTTCCCCAAAATCTGGAATCTAATGTTCAATCCTGCTCTCTCAGTACCTGGGTGCTACCAGTAGTCACTGCTGTCTCAGTATATGGGTGCTGACCTGCAATACTGCTGTCTCGGTATCTGGTGCTGACCTACATCAAGGCTGTCTCAGTATTTGGGTGCTGACCTTCATCCCTGCAGTCTCAGTGCCTGGATGCTGACCTACATCACTGTTGTCTGAGTAAATGGGTCCTGAATGATATTTCTGCTGTCTCAAAATCTGGAATCTGCTGTTTATCCCTGCTGTCTCAGTATCTGGGAGCTGACAAACATCACTGCTGTCTCAGTATCTTTGTGCTGACCTACATCACTGCTGTCTCAGAATCTGGGTACTAACCAACATCCCTGCTGTCTCAGTATCTGGGTGCTGACCTACATCCCTGTTGTCTTGATGTCTGGTGCTGACGTACAGCACTGCTGTCTCAATATCAGCATGCTGACCTTCAGCACAGCTGTCTCACTATCTGAGTGATGACCTCCATCCCTGCTGTCTCAGTATCAGGATACTGACCTACATCACTGTTGTCTGAGTAAATGGGTCCTGACAGATATCCCAGCGGCCTTAAAATCCGGAATCTGATGTTCATCCTTCCTCTCTCAGTATCTTAGTGCTGACATACATCACTGTTGTCTCAGTATCTGGGAGCTGTCCTACATAACTGCAGTCATGGTATCTGGGTGCCGACCTACATCACTGCTGTCTCAGAATCTGCGTGTTGACCTGCATGCCTGCTGTCTCAGTATCTGGATGCTGTCCCACATCCCTACTGACTCAGTATCTGGGTGCTGACAAACATCCCTGCTGTCTCAGTATCTGGGTGCTGACCTACATCACTGTTGTCTCAGTATCTGTGTGCTGACCTAAATCACCGCAGTCTCAGTATCAGCATGCTCACCCACATCTCTGCTGCCTTAAAACCTGGAATCTGATGTTCATTAATGCTGTCTCAGTTTCTTTGTACGGACACACATCACTGCTGACTCAGTATCAGGGTGCTGATCTACATCCCTGCTGTCTCAAAATTTGGGTGCTGATGTACATCCCTGCTGTCTCAGTATCTGGGTGCTGACCCACATCTCTGCTGCTTCAGGATTTGGGTGCTGACCATCAACCTGCTGTCTCAGTATCTGGTTGCTGTCCACACATCACTGCTGCCTCAGTATCTGGTGCTGACCTAAATCAGCGCTGTCTCAATATCTGGTGCTGACCCACCATCCCTGCTGTCTTAATATCTGGGTGCTGACCTACATCACTACTTCCTCAGAATCTGGGTGCTGACCTACATGCCTGCTGTCTCAGTATCTTGGTGTTGACCTACATCACCGCTATCTCAGTATCTGGGTGCCGACCTACATCACTGCTGTCTCAGTATGTGCTTGCTGACGTACATGCCTGCTGTCTCCGTGTCTGGGAGCTATCTTTCATTCCTGCTGTCTCAGGATCTGGTTGCCGTCCTACATCCCTTCTGTCTCAGGATCTGGGTGCTGACCCAAATCACTACTGTCTCACTAACTGGGTCCTGACGTAAATCACTGCTATCTCAGTATCAGCATCCTGAACAACTGCCCTGCTGTCTCAGTGTCTAGGTGTTGATCCACATCCCTGCTATCTCATTATCTGGGTGCTGACCAACATCATTGCTGTCTCAGTAACTGGTGCTGACATACATCACTGCTGACTCAGTATCTCGGTGCTGACCAACATCCCTAATATCTCAGAATCTGGGTGCTGACTTACATCATCAGCTTTCTCAGTATCTGGATAATGACCAACATCTCTGTTGTCTCAGTATCATGGTGTTGACCTACCTCCCTGCTCTCCCAGTATCTGGGTGCTGACATGCATCACTGTTGTATCAGTATCTGGGTGCTGACCTAAATCAGCGCTGTCTCAGTATCTGGGTGCTGACCTACATCCCTGCTGTCTTAATATCTGGGTGCTGACCTACATCACTACTGTCTCAGAATCTGGGTGCTGACCTACATGCTTGCTTTCTCAGT
This sequence comes from Neoceratodus forsteri, assembly GCA_016271365.2. Taxonomy (NCBI): domain Eukaryota; kingdom Metazoa; phylum Chordata; order Ceratodontiformes; family Ceratodontidae; genus Neoceratodus; species Neoceratodus forsteri. Next base: position 10,859,651 of record CM028129.1, read on the forward strand.
ATCTTGGTGTTGACCTACATCACCTCTATCTCAGTATCTGGGTGCCGAGCTACATCACTGCTGTCTCAGTATGTGCTTGCTGACGTACATGCTTGCTGTCTCAGTGTCTGGGTGCTATCTTTCATTCCTGCTGTCTCAGGATCTGGGTGCCGTCCTACATCCTTTCTGTCTCAGGATCTGGGTGCTGACCTAAATCACTGCTGTCTCACTATCAGCGTCCTGAACTACTGCCCTGCTGTTTCAGTGTCTAGGTGTTGATCCACATCCCTGCTATCTCATTATCTGGGTGCTGACCAACATCACTGCTGTCTCAGTATCTGGGTGCTGACATACATCACTGCTGACTCAGTATCTCGGTGCTGACCAACATCCCTAATATCTCAGAATCTGGGTGCTGACTTACATCATCAGCTTTCTCAGTATCTAGATAATGACCAACATCTCTGTTGTCTCAGTATCATGGTGCTGACCTCCCTCCCTGCTCCCTCAGTATCTGGGTGCTGACATGCATCACTGTTGTATCAGTATCTGGGAGCTGACCTACTTCACTGCTGTCTCAGTATCTGGGTGCTGACCTACATCACTGCTGCCTCAGTATCTGGGTGCTGACCCACATCCCTTCTGTCTCCATATCTGGGTGCTGACCCACATCAGAACTATCCTCATATCTGGGTGCCAACCTACATCAGTGCTGTCTCAGTATCTGGATGCCAACCTACATCTCTGCTGTCTCAGCATCAGGGTGCTGACCTACATGCCTGCTGTCTCAGTATTTGGTTGCTGACCTACTTCCTGATGTCTCATTATCTGGGTACTGTCACACATCACTGCTGTCTCAGTATCTGGGTGCTGACCTTCGCATAGCACTGTCTCAGTACTTGAGGGCTGACCTGAGATCAATGCTGTCTCATTATCTGGGTGCTGACCTACACCCCTTCTGTCTCATTATCCAGGTGCCGACCTCAACCCTTGCTGTGTCAGTATCTGGCTGCTGACCTACATCACTGCTGTCTCAGTATCTGGGTTCTGACTTTCATCCCTGCTGTCTCAGTATCTTGATGCTGTCCTACATCCATGTTGTCTGAGTAAATGGGTCCTGGCTGGTATTTCTGTTCCCCCAAAATCTGGAATCTAATGTTCAATCCTGCTGTCTCAGTACCTGGGTGCTACATACATCACTGCTGTCTCAGTATGTGGGTGCTGGCCTGCAATACTGCTGTCTCGGTATCTGGTAACGACCTACGTCAAGGCTGTCTCAGTATTTGGGTGCTGACCTTCATCCTGCACCTCAGTACCTGGATGCTGACCAACATCACTGTTGTCTGAGTAAATGGATCCTGACAGATATTTCTGCTGTCTCAAAACCTGGAATCTGCTGTTTATCCCTGCTGTCTCAGTATCTGGGTGCTGACAGACATCACTGCTGCCTCCGTATCTTTGTTCTCACGTACATCCCTGTTGTCTCAGTATCAGGGTGTCGACCTGCTTCTCTGCAGTATCGGTATCTGGGTGCTGATCTACATCACTGCTGTCTCAGACTCTGGGTACTCACGAACATCCCTGCTGTGTCAGTATCTGGTTGCCGACCTACATCCCTGTTGTCTCGGTACATCACTGCTGACTCAGTAACAAGGTGCTGACCTACATCACTGCTGCCTCAGTATCTGGGTGCTGACCCACATCCAGGTGCCGACCTCAACCCTGCTTTGTCAGTATCTGGCTGCTGACCTACATCACTGCTGTCTCAGTATCTGAATTCTGACTTTCAACCCTGCTGTCTCAGTATCTTGATGCTGTCCTACATCACTGTTTTCTGAGTAAATGGGTCCTGACTGGTATTTCTGTCCCCAAAATCGGTATCTAATGTTCAATCCTGCTGTCTCAGTACCTGGGTGCTACCATATGTCACTGCGTCTCAGTATGTGGGTGCTACCTCCAATACTGCTGTCTTGGTATCTGGTGCTGACGTACGTCAAGGCTGTCTCAGTATTTGGGTGCTGACCTTCATCCCTGCAGTCTCAGTGCCTGGATGCTGACCACATCACTGTTGTCTGAGTAAATGGGTCCTGAAAGATATTTCTCTGTCTCAAAATCTTGAATCTGCTGTTTTTCCTGCTGTCTCTGGATCTGGGTGCTGACAAACATCACTGCTGTCTCAGTATCTGGGTGCTGACCTACATCACTGCTGTCTCAGTATCTGGTGCTCACCAAATCCCTGCTGTCTCAGTATCTGGGTGCGACCTACATCCCTGTTGTCTTGATGTCTGGTGCTGACGTACATCACTGCTGTCTCAATATCAGCATGCTGACCTTCAGCACAGCTGTTTCACTATCTGAGTGATGACTCCATCCTGCTGTCTCAGTATCAGGATACTGACCTACATCACTGTTGTCCGAGTAAATGGGTCCTGACAGATATCCCAGCGGCCTTAAAATCCGGAATCTGATGTTCATCCCTCCTCTCTCAGTATCTTTGTGCTGACATACATCACTGTTGTCTCAGTATCTGGGAGCTGCCCTACATAACTGCAGTCATAGTATCTGGGTGGCGACCTACATCACTGCTGTCTCAGTATCTGGGTGCACACCTACATCCCTGCTGTCTCAGTATCTGGATGCTGACCCACATCCCTACTGTCTCAGTAGCTGGGTGCTGACCCACATCCCTGCTGTCTCAGTATCTGGGAGCTGACCTACATCACTGTTGTCTCAGTATCTGTGTACTGACCTAATTCACTGCTGTCTCAGTATCAGGGTGCTCACCCACATCTCTGATGCCTTAAAACCTGAATCTGATGTTCATCCTGCTGTCTCAATATCTTTGTGCGGACAAATATCACTGCTGACTCAGAATCAGGTGCTGATCTACATCCTGCTGTCCTCAATATCAGGGTGCTGATCTAAATCCTGCTGTCTCAGTATCTGGGTGCTGACCCACATCTCTGCTGCTTCAGTATTTTGTGCTGACCATCAAACTGCTGTCTCAGTATCTGGGTGTCCTACATCACTGCTGTCTCTCAGTATCTGGTGCTGACCTAAATCAGCGCTGTCTCAGTATCTGGGTGCTGACCCACATCCCTGCTGTATTAATATCTGGGTGCTGACGTACATCACTACTGTCTCAGAATCAGGTGCTGACCTACATGCCTGCTGTCTCAGTATCTTGGTGTTGACCTACATCACCGCTATCTCAGTATCTGTTTGCCGACCCACATCACTGCTGTCTCAGTATGTGCTTGCTGCGGCCATGCCTGCTGTCTCAGTGTCTGGGTGCTATCTTTCATTCCTGCTGTCTCAGGATCTGGTTGCCATCCTACATCCCTTCTGTCTCAGGATCTGGGTGCTGACCTAAATCACTGCTGTCTCACTATCTGGGTTCTGATGTAAATCACTGCTATCTCAGTATCAGCATCCTGAACTACTGCCCTGCTGTCTCAGTGTCTAGATGTTGATCCACATCCCTGCTATCTCATTATCTGGGTGCTGACTAACATCATTGCTGTCTCAGTATCTGGTGCTGACATACATCACTGCTGACTCAGTATCTTGGTGCTGACTAACATCACTAATATCTGAGAATCTGGGTGCTGACTTACATCATCAGCTTTCTCAGTATCTGGATAATGACCAACATCTCTGTTGTCTCAGTATCGTGGTGCTGACCTCCCTCCCTGCTCTCCCAGTATCTGGGTGCTGACATGCATCACTGTTGTATCAGTATCTGGGTGCTGACCTAAATCAGCGCTGTCTCAGTATCTGGGTGCTGACCTACATCCCTGCTGTCTTAATATCTGGGTGCTGACCTACATCACTACTGTCTCAGAATCTGGGTGCTGACCTACATGCCTACCTGTCTCAGTATCTTGGTGCTGACTACATCACACATATCTCAGTATCTTGGTGTCTTCCCACATCACTGCTGTCTCAGTATGTGCTTGACTACACACCTGCTGTCTCAGTGTCTGGGTACTATCTTTCATTCCTGCTGTCTCAGGATCTGGTGCCGTCCTACATCCCTTCTGTCTCAGGATCTGGGTGCTGACCTAATCACTGCTGTCTCACTATCTGGGTCCTGATGCAATCACTGCTATCTCAGTATCAGCGTCTGAACTACTGCCTGCTGTCTCAGTGTCTGGGTGTTGATCCACATCCCTGCTATCTCATTATCTGGGTGCTGACCAACATCACTGCTGTCTCAGTATCTGGGTGCTGACATACATCACTGCTGACTCTGTATCTCGGTGCTGACCAACATCCCTAATGTCTCAGAATCTGGGTGCTGACTTACATAATCAGCTTTCTCAGTATCTAGATAATGACAAACATCTCTGTTATCTCAGTATCGTGGTGCTGACCTCCCTCCCTGCTCTCTCAGTATCTGGGTGCTGACATGCATCACTGTTGTATCAGTATCTGGGAGCTGACCTACATCACTGCTGTCTCAGTATCTGGGTGCTGACCTACATCACTGCTGCCTCAGTATCTGGTGCTGACCCACATCCCTTCTGTCTCCATATTCAAAAGCTGCCCACATCCCAACTATCTCCATATCTGGGTGCCAACATACACCAGTGATGTCTCAGTATCTGAATGCCAACCCACATCTCTCGTGCTGCTCTCAGCATCAGGATGCTGACCTACATGCCTGCTGTCTCAGTATTTGGTTGCTGACCTACATCCCTGATGTCTCATTATCTGGGTACTGTCCTACATCACTGCTGTCTCAGTATCTGGGTGCTGAACTTCATAAGCACTGTCTCAGTACTTGGGGGCTGACTTAGATCAATGCTGTCTCAGTATCTGGGTGCTGACCTACATCCCTTCTGTCTCATTATCCAGGTGCCGACCTCAACCCTGCTGTGTAAGTATCTGGCTGCTGACCTACATCACTGCTGTCTCAGTATCTGGGTTCTGACTTTCATCCCTGCTGTCTCAGTATCTTGATGCTGTCCTACATCACTGTTGTCTGAGTAAATGGGTCCTGACTGGTATTTCTGTTCCCCCAAAATCTGGAATCTAATGTTCAATCCTGCTGTCTCGGTACCTGGGTGCTACCATACATCACTGCTGTCTCAGTATGTGGGTGCTGGCCTGCAATATTGCTGTCTGCTATCTGGTGCTGACCTCGTCAAAGCTTTCTCAGTATTTGGTGCTGACTTCATCCCTGCACTCTCAGTACCTGGATGCTGACCCAACATCACTGTTGTCTGAGTAAATGGATCCTGACAGATATTTCTGTTGTCTCAAAACCTGGAATCTGCTGCTTATCCTGCTGTCTCAGTATCTGGGTGCTGACAAACATCACTGCTGTCTCAGTATCTTTGTTCTCACGCACATCCTGTTGTCTCAGTATCTGGGTGGTGACCTGCTTCTCTGCAGTATCGGTATCTGGGTGCTGACCTACATCACTGCTGTCTCAGAATCTGGGTACTCACGAACATCTCCTGCTGTCTCCAGTATCTGGGTGCCGACCCACATCCCTGTTGTCTCGGAACATCACTACTGACTCAGTAACAGTGCTGATCTACATCCTGCCATCTCAATACCTGGGTGCTGATCTACATCCCTGCTGTCTCAGTATCTGGGTGCTGACCCACATCTCTGCTGCTTCAGTATCTGGGTGCTGACCATCAACCTGCTGTCTCAGTATCTTGGTGCTGTCCTACATCACTGCTGTCTCAGTATCTGGGTGCTGACCTAAATCACCCTGTCTCAGTACCTGGGTGCTGACCTACATCCGCTGCTGTCTCAATATCTGGTGCTGATCCACATCACTACTGTCTCAGAATCTGGTGCTGACCTCCATGCCTGCTGTCTCTAGTATCTGGGTGCAGACGTGCACGCTGCTGTCTCAGTATCTGGGTGCTGACATACATGCCTGGTGTCTCAGCATCAGGGTGCTGACCATCCCTGCTGTCTCAGTAACTGGGTTCTGACCCATGCCTTCTGTCTCAGTATCTGGGTGCTGACCCACATGCCTGCTGTCTCAGTATCTGGGTGCTGACCTACATGAATTCTATCTCAGTATCTTGGTGCTGACCTACATGCCTGATGTCTCAGTATCTGGGTGCTGACCTAAATGCCTGCTGTCTCAGTATCTGGGTGCTGACCAACATCCCTAATTTCCCAGAAACTGGGTGCTGACTTACAGCATCAGCTTTCTCAGTATCTGGATAATGACCAACATCCCTGTTTTCTCAGTATCATGGTGCTGACCTCCCTCCCTGCTCTCTCAGTATCTGGGTACTGACATACATCACTGTTGTCTCAGTATCTGGGAGCTGACCTACATCACTGCTGTCTCAGTATCTGGGTGCTGACCTACATCACTGCTGCCTCAGTATCTGGGTGCTGACCCACATCCCTTCTGTCTCCAGATCTGGGTGCCAAACTACATCAGTGCTGTCTCAGTATCTGGATGCCAACCTACATCACTGCTGCCTCCGTATCTTTGTTCTCACGTACATCCCTGTTGTCTCAGTATCTGGGTGGCGACCTGCTTCTCTGCAGTATCGGTATCTGGGTGCTGATCTTCATCACTGCTGTCTCAGACTCTGGGTACTCACGAACATCCCTGCTGTGTCAGTATCTGTGTGCCGACCTACATCCCTGTTGTCTCGGTACATCACTGCTGACTCAGTAACAAGGTGCTGATCTACATCCCTGCTGTCTCAGTATCTGGGTGCTGACCATCAACCTGCTGTCTCTCAGTATCTGGGTACTGACATACATCACTGTTGTCTCAGTATCTGGGTGCTGACCTAAATCACCTCTGTCTCAGTACCTGGGTGCTGACCTACATCCCTGCTGTCTCAATATTTGGGTGCTGACCAACATCACCACTGTCTCCATCACTGTCTCCATATCTGGTTGCTGATCCACATCCCTTCTGTCTCCATATCTGGGTGCCAAACTACATCAGTGCTGTCTCAGTATCTGGATGCCAACCTACATCACTGCTGTCTCAGTATCGGGGTGCTGACCTACATGCCTGCTGTCTCTGTATCTGGTTGCTGACCTACATCCTTGATGTCTCATTATCTTGGTACCGTCCTACATCACTGCTGTCTCTATATCTGGGTGCTGACCTTCATAAGAACTGTCTCAGTACTCGGGTGCTGACTTAGATCAATGCAGTCTCAGTATCTGGGTGCAGACCTACATCCCTTCTGTCTCATTATCCAGGTGCCGACCTCAACCCTGCTTTGTCAGTATCTGGCTGCTGACCTACATCACTGCTGTCTCAGTGTCTGGGTTCTGATTTTCATCACTGCTGTCTCAGTATCTTCATGCTGTCCTACATCACTGTTTTCTTAGTAAATGGGTCCTGACTGGTATTTCTGTTCCCCCATAATCTGGAATCTAATGTTCAATCCTGCTGTCTCTGTACCTGGGTGCTACCATACATCACTGCTCTCTCAGTATCTGCGTACTGACCTGCATGCCTGCTGTCTCAGTATCTGAATGCGGACCCACATTCCTGCTGTCTCAAAATCTTTGTGCTGACATACATCACTGCTGACTCAGTATCTGGGTGCTGACCTAAATCACCTCTGTCTCAGTACCTGGGTGCTGACCTACATCCCTGCTGTCTCAATATCTGGGTGCTGACCAACAACACTACTGTCTCAGAATCTGGGTGCTGACCTACATGCCTGCTGTCTCAGTATCTGGTGCAGACGTGCATCGCTGCTTTCTCAGTATCTGGGTGCTGACATACATGCCTAGTGTCTCAGCATCAGGGTGCTGACCATCATCCCTGCTGTCTCAGTAACTGGGTTCTGACCTACATGCCTTCTGTCTCAGTATCTGGGTGCTGACATACATGCCTGATGTCTCAGTATCTGGGTGCTGACCTACATGCCTGCTGTCTCAGTATCTGGGTGCTGACCTACATGAATTCTATCTCAGTATCTTGGTGCTGACCTACATGCCTGATGTCTCAGTATCTGGGTGCTGACCTACATGCCTGCTGTCTCAGTATCTGGGTGCTGACCAACAAGCCTGCTGTCTCAGTATCTCTGTACTGTCCTACATCACTGCAGTCTCAGTATCTTATCTGTGTGCTGACTTACATCTCTGCTGTCTCAGTATCTGGGTGCTGACCTACAACCCTGCTGTCTCAGTGTCTGGGTATTGTCCTACATCACTTCTTTCTCAGTATCTGTGTGCTGACAAACATCTCTGCTGTCTCAGTAACGGGTTACTCACCTACATCCCAGCTTTCTCAGTATTGGAGTGATTACCAACATCAATTCTGTCTCAGTAACTGAGTGCTGACCTACATCCCTGCTGTCTCAGTATCACGGTACTATACATCTCTTCTGTCTCAGTATCTGGGTGCTGACCTACATTCCTGCTGTCTCAATATCTGGGTGCTGATCTACATCCCTGCTGTCTCAGTATCTGGGGGCTGACCCACATCTCTGCTGCTTCAGTATTTGGGTGCTGACCATCAACCTGCTGTCTCAGTATCTGGGTGCTTCCACCCATCCTACATCACTGCTGTCTCAGTATCTGGGTGACTGACCAAATCAGCGCTGTCTCAGTATCTGGGTGCTGACCTACATCCTTGCTGTCTTAATATCTGGGTGCTGACCCATCACTATCATCTCTCAGAATCTGGGTGCTGACCTACATGCCTGCTGTCTTATTATCTTGGTGATGACCTCATCACGCTATCTCAATGTATGGGTGCCGACCTACATCACTGCTGTCTCAGTATGTGCTTGCTGACGTACATGCCTGCTGTCTCAGTGTCTGGGTGCTATCTTTCATTCCTGCTGTCTCAGGATCTGGTTTGCAGTCCCATCCCTTCTGTCTCAGGATCAAGCGCTGACCAAATCACTGCTGTCTCACTATCTGGGTCCTGACGTAAATCACTGCTATCTCAGTATCAGCATCCTGAACTACTGCCCTGCTGTCTCAGTGTCTAGGTGTTGATCCACATCCCTGCTATCTCATTATCTGGGTGCTGACCAACATCATTGCTGTCTCAGTATCTGGTGCTGACATACATCACTGCTGACTCAGTATCTCGGTGCTGACTAACATCCCTAATATCTCAGAATCTGGGTGCTGACTTACATCATCAGCTTTCTCAGTATCTGGATAATGACCAACATCTCTGTTGTCTCAGTATCGTGGTGCTGACCTCCTTCCCTGCTCTCCCAGTATCTGGGTGCTGACATGCATCACTGTTGTATCAGTATCTGGGTGCTGACCTAAATCAGCGCTGTCTCAGTATCTGGGTGCTGACCTACATCCCTGCTGTCTTAATATCTGGGTGCTGACCTACATCACTACTGTCTCAGAATCTGGGTGCTGACCTACATGCCTGCTGTCTCAGTATCTTGGTGTTGACCTACATCACCGCTATCTCAGTATCTTGGTGTCTTCCTACATCACTGCTGCCTCAGTATGTGCTTGCTGACGTACATGCCTGCTGTCTCAGTGTCTGGGTCCTATCTTTCATTCCTGCTGTCTCAGGATCTGATTGCCGTCCTACATCCCTTCTGTCTCAGGATCTGGGTGCTGACCTAAATCACTGCTGTCTCACTATCTGGGTCCTGACGTAAATCACTGCTATCTCAGTATCAGCGTTCTGAACTACTGCCCTGCTGTCTCAGTGTCTAGGTGTTGATCCATATCCCTGCTATCTCATTATCTGGGTGCTGACCAACATCACTGCTGTCTCAGTATCTGGGTGCTGACATACATCTCTGCTGACTCAGTATCTGGGTGCTGACCCACATCCCTTCTGTCTCCATATCTGGGTGCTGACCCACATCCCAACTATCTCCATATCTGGGTGCCAACCTACATCAGTGATGTCTCAGTATCTGGATGCCAACCTACATCTCTGCTGTCTCAGCATCAGGGTGAAACCTACATGCCTGCTGTCTCAGTATTTGGTTGCTGACCTACATCCCTGATGTCTCATTATCTGGGTAATGTCCTACATCACTGTTGTCTCAGTATCTGGGTGCTGACCTTCATAAGCACTGTCTCAGTACTTGGGGGCTGACTTAGATCAATGCTGTCTCAGTATCTGGGTGCAGACCTACATCCCTTCTGTCTCATTATCCAGGTGCCGACCTCAACCCTGCTGTGTAAGTATCTGGCTGCTGACCTACATCACTGCTGTCTCAGTATCTGGGTTCTGACTTTCATCCCTGCTGTCTCAGTATCTTGATGCTGTCCTATATCACTGTTGTCTGAGTAAATGGGTCCTGACTGGTATTTCTGTTCCACCAAAATCTGGAATCTAATGTTCAATCCTGCTGTCTCGGTACCTGGGTGCTACCATACATCACTGCTGTCTCAGTATGTGGGTGCTGGCCTGCAATACTGCTGTCTCGGTATCTGGTGCTGACCTACGTCAAGGCTGTCTCAGTATTTGGGTGCTGACCTTCATCCCTGCACGCTCAGAACCTGGATGCTGACCTACATCGCTGTTGTCTGAGTAAATGGATCCTGACAGATATTTCTGCTGTCTCAAAACCTGGAATCTGCTGTTTATCCCTGCTGTCTCAGTATCTGGGTGCTGACAATCATCACTGCTGTCTCAGTATCTTTGTTCTCACGTACATCCCTGTTGTCTCAGTATCTGGGTGGCGACCTGCTTCTCTGCAGTATCGGTATCTGGGTGCTGACCTACATCACTGCTGTCTCAGAATCTGGGTGCTCACGAACATCCCTGCTGTCTCAGTATCTGGGTGCCGACCTACATCCCTGTTGTCTCGGTACATCACTACTGACTCAGAAACAAGGTGCTGATCTACATCCCTGCCATCTCAATACTTGGGTGCTGATCTACATCCCTGCTGTCTCAGTATCTGGGTGCTGACCCACATCTCTGCTGCTTCAGTATCTGGGTGCTGACCATCAACCTGCTGTCTCAGTATCTTGGTGCTGTCCTTCATCACTGGTGTCTCAGTATCTGGGTGCTGACCTAAATCACCTCTGTCTCAGTACCTGGGTGCTGACCTACATCCCTGCTGTCTCAATATCTGGGTGCTGACCAACATCACTACTGTCTCAGAATCTGGGTGCTGACCTACATGCCTGCTGTCTCAGTATCTGGGTGCAGACGTGCATCGCTGCTGTCTCAGTATCTGGGTGCTGACATACATGCCTGGTGTCTCAGCATCAGGGTGCTGACCATCATCCCTGCTGTCTCAGTAACTGGGATCTGACCTACATGCCTTCTGTCTCAGTATCTGGGTGCTGACCTACATGCCTGATGTCTCAGTATCTGGGTGCTGACCTGCATGCCTGCTGTCTCAGTATCTGGGTGCTGACCTACATGAATTCTATCTCAGTATCTTGGTGCTGACCTACATGCCTGATGTCTCAGTATCTGGGCGCTGACCCACATGCCTGCTGTCTCAGTATCTGGGTGCTGACCAACAAGCTTGCTGTCTCAGTATTTCTGTACTGTCCTACATCACTGCAGTCTCAGTATCTTATCTGTGTGCTGACTTACATCTCTGCTGTCTCAGTATCTGGGTGCTGACCTACAATCCTGCTGTCTCAGTGTCTGGGTATTGTCCTACATCACTTCTGTCTCAGTATCTGTGTGCTGACAAACATCTCTGCTGTCTCAGTGTCAAGTTACTCACCACACATCCCAGCTTTCTCAGTATCGAGTGATTACACATCAATGCTGTCTCAGTAACTGAGTGCTGACCTACATCCCTGCACCTCAGTATCACGGTGCTATACATCACTTCTGTCTCAGTATCTGGGTGCTGACCTACATTTCTGCTGTCTCAGTATCTGGGTGCAGACTCACTAAAAGCTGTCTCAGTACCCAAGTGCTGACCTACACCTCTGTGGTCTGAGTAAATGGGTCCTGACAGGTATTTCTGCTGCCGCAAAGTCTGGAATCTAATGTTCAACCCTGCTGTCTCAGTTCCTGGGTGCTAACATACATCACTGCTGTCTCAGTATGTGCTTGCTGACCTACATTCCTGCTGTCTCAGTGTCTGGGAGCTGACCTTCATCCCTGCTGTCTCAGGATCTGGGTGCCGTCCTAAATCACTTCTGTCTCAGTATCTGGGTGCTGACCTAAATCACTGCCGTCTCACTAGCTGGGTGCTAACGTAAATTACTGCTGTCTCAGTATCAGCATCCTGAACTACTGCCCTGCTGCCTCAGTGTCTAGGTGTTGATCCATATCCCTGCTATCTCATTATCTGGGTGCTGACCAACATCACTGCTGTCTCAGTATCTGGGTGCTGACATATATCACTGCTGACTCAGTATCTGGGTGCTGACCAACATCCCTAATTTCCCAGAATCTGGGTGCTGACTTACAACATCAGCTTTCTCAGTATCTGGATAATGACCAACATCCCTGTTTTCTCTGTATCATGGTGCTGACCTCCCTCCCTGCTCTCTCAGTATCTGGGTACTGACATACATCACTGTTGTCTCAGTATCTGGGAGCTGACCTACATCACTGCTGTCTCAGTATCTGGGTGCTGACCTACATCACTGCTGCCTCAGTATCTGGGTGCTGACCCACATCCCTTCTGTCTCCATATCTGGGTGCTGATCCACATCCCTTCTGTCTCCAGATCTGGATGCCAACCTACATCACTGCTGTCTCAGTATCGGGGTGCTGACCTACATGCCTGCTGTCTCTGTATCTGGTTGCTGACCTACATCCCTGATGTCTCATTATCTTGGTACTGTCCTACATCACTGCTGTCTCAGTATCTGGGTGCTGACCTTCATAAGTACTGTCTCAGTACTCGGGTGCTGACTTAGATCAATGCTGTCTCAGTATCTGGGTGCAGACCTACATCCCTTCTGTCTCATTATCCAGGTGCCGACCTCAACCCTGCTTTGTCAGTATCTGGCTGCTGATCTACATCACTGCTGTCTCAGTATCTGGGTGCTGACCTACATCACTGCTGTCTCAGTATCTTGATGCTGTCCTACATCACTGTTTTCTGAGTAAATGGGTCCTGACTGGTATTTCTCTTCCCCCAAAATCTGGAATCTAATGTTCAATACAGCTGTCTCAGTACCTGGGTACTACCATACATCACTGCCCTCTCAGTACCTGCGTGCTGACCTGCATGCCTGCTGTCTCAGTATCTGAATGCGGACCCACATCCCTGCTGTCTCAGAATCTTTCTGCTGACATACATCACTGCTGACTCAGTAACTGGGTGCTGATTTACATCCCTGCTGTCTCAATATCTGGGTGCTGATCTACATCCCAGCTGTCTCAGTATCTGCGTGCTGACCCACATCTCTGCTGCCTCAGTATCTGGATGCTGACCATCATCCTGCTGTCTTAGTATCTGGGTGCTGTCCTACATCACTGCTGTCTCAGTATCGGGTGCACTAAATCAACAACTGTCTCAGTATCTGGGTGCAACACCTACATCCCTGCTGTCTTAATATCTGGGTGCTGACCTACATCACTCTCTCAGAATCTGGGTGCTGACCCACATGCCTGCTGTCTCAGTATCTGGGTGTTGACCTACATCACCGCTATCTCAGTATCGGGTGCCGACCTACATCACTGCTGTCTCAGTATGCCTTTGCTGACGGCCGCCTGCTGTCTCCAGTGTCTGGGTGCTATCCTTCATCTGCTGTCTCAGGATCTGGTGCCGTCCTACATCACTTCTGTCTGAGGATCTGGGTGTTGACCTAAATCACTGCTGTCTCAATATCTGGGTCCTGACGTAAATCACTACTGTCTCAATATCAGCGTCCTGAACTACTGCCTTGCTCTCTCAGTGTCTCGGTGTTGATCCACTTCCCTGCTATCTCATTATCTGGGTGCTGACAAACATCACTGCTGTCTCAGTATCTGGGTGCTGACATACATCACTGCTGACTCAGTATCTCGGTGCTGACCAACATCCCTAATGTCTCAGAAACTGGGTGCTGACTTACATCATCAGCTTTCTCAGTATCTGGAAAATGACCAACATCCCTGTTGTCTCAGTATCGTGGTGCTGACCTCCCTCCTTGCTCTCTCAGTATCTGGGTGCTGACATGCATCACTGTTGTCTCAGTATCTGGGAGCTCACCTACATCACTGCTGTCTCAGTATCTGGGAGCTGACCTTCATCACTGCTGCCTCGGTATCTGGGTGCTGACCCACCTCCTTTCTGTCTCCATATCTGAGTGCTGACCCACATCCCTTCTATCTCCATATCTGGGTGCCAACCTACATCAGTTCTGTCTCAGTATCTGGATGCCAACCTACATCTCTGCTATCTCAGTATCAGGGTGCTGACCTACATGCCTGCTGTCTCAGTATTTGGTTGCTGACCTACATCCCTGATGTCTCATTATCTGGGTACTGTCCTACATCACTGCTGTCTCAGTATCTGGGTGCTGAACTTCATAAGCACTGTCTCAGTACTTGGGGGCTGACTTAGATCAATGCTGTCTCAGTATCTGGGTGCTGACCTACATCCCTTCTGCCTCATTATCCAGGTGCCAACCTCAACCCTGCTGTGTCAGTATCTGGCTGCTGACCTACATTACTGCTGTCTCAGTATCTGGATTCTGACTTTCATCCCTGCTGTCTCAGTATCTTGATGCTGTCCTACATCCATGTTTTCTGAGGTAATGGGTCCTGACTGGTATTTCTGTTCCTCCAAAATCTGGAATCTAATGTTCAATCCTGCTGTCCAGTACCTGGGTGCTACCATTAGTCACTGCTGTCTCACTATGTGGGTGCTGACCTGCAATACTGCTGTGTATCTCGGTATCTGGGTGCTTGAAGCCTACAGTCAAGGCTGTCTCAGTATTTGGGTGCTGACCTTCATCCCTGCAGTCTCAGTGCCTGGATGCTGACCTACATCACTGTTGTCTGAGTAAATGGGTCCTGAATGATATTTCTGCTGTCTCAAAATCTGGAATCTGCTTTTTATCCCTGCTGTCTCAGTATCTGGGAGCTGACAAACATCACTGCTGTCTCAGTATCTTTGTGCTGACCTGCATCACTGCTGTCTCAGAATCTGGGTACTAACCAACATCCCCTGCTGTCTCAGTATCTGGGTACCGACCTACATCCCTGTTGTCTTGATGTCTGGTGCTGACGTACATCACTGCTGTCTCAATATCAGCATGCTGACCTTCAGCACAGCTGTCTCACTATCTGAGTGATGACCTCCATCCCTGCTGTCTCAGTATCAGGATACTGACCTACATCACTGTTGTCAGAGTAAATGGGTCCTGACAGATATCCCAGCGGCCTTAAAATCTGGAATCTGATGTTCATCCCTCCTCTCTCTCAGTATCTTAGTGCTGACATACATCACTGTTGTCTCAGCATCTGGGAACTGTCCTACATAACTGCAGTCATAGTATCTGGGTGGCGACCTACATCACTGCTGTCTCAGTATCTGGGTGCACACCTACATCCCTGCTGTCTCAGTATCTGCGTGCTGACCTGCATGCCTGCTGTCTCAGTATCTGGATGCTGTCCCACATTCCTACTGACTCAGTATCTGGGTGCTGACAAACATCCCTGCTGTCTCAGAATCTGGGTGCTGACCTACATCACTGTTGTCTCAGTATCTGTGTGCTGACCTAAATCACCGCTGTCTCAGTATCAGGGTGCTCACCCACATCTCTGCTGCCTTAAAACCTGGAATCTGATGTTCATCCCTGCTGTCTCAGTTTCTTTTTGTGCGGACATACATCACTGCTGACTCAGTATCAGGGTGCTGATCTACATCCCTGCTGTCTCAATATTTGGGTGCTGATGTACATCCCTGCTGTCTCAGTATCTGGGTGCTGACCCACATCTCTGCTGCTTCAGTATTTGGGTGCTGACCATCAACCTGCTGTCTCAGTATCTGGGTGCTGTCCTACATCACTGCTGTCTCAGTATCTGGGTGCTGACCTAAATCAGCGATGTCTCAGTATCTGGGTGCTGACCTACATCCCTGCTGTCTTAATATCTGGGTGCTGAAATACATCACTACTGTCTCAGAATCTGGGTGCTGACCTACATGCCTGCTGTCTCAGTATCTTGGTGTTGACCTACATCACCGCTATCTCAGTATCTGGGTGCTGACCTACATCACTGCTGTCTCAGTATGTGCTTGCTGATGTACATGCCTGCTGTCTCAGTGTCTGGGAGCTATCTTTCATTCCTGCTGTCTCAGGATCTGATTGCCGTCCTACATCCCCTTCTGTCTCAGGATCTGGGTGCTGACCTAAATCACTACTGTCTCACTATCTGGGTCCTGACGTAAATCACTGCTATCTCAGTATCAGCATCCTGAACTACTGCCCTGCTGTCTCAGTGTCTAGGTGTTGATCCACATCCCTGCTATCTCATTATCTGGGTGCTGACCAACATCATTGCTGTCTCAGTAACTGGTGCTGACATACATCACTGCTGACTCAGTATCTCGGTGCTGACCAACATCCCTAATATCTCAGAATCTGGGTGCTGACTTACATCATCAGCTTTCTCAGTATCTGGATAATGACCAACATCTCTGTTGTCTCAGTATCATGGTGCTGACCTCCCTCCCTGCTCTCCCAGTATCTGGGTGCTGACATGCATCACTGTTGTATCAGTATCTGGGTGCTGACCTAAATCAGCGCTGTCTCAGTATCTGGGTGCTGACCACCATCCTGCTGTCTTAATATCTGGTCTGACTTACATCACTACTGTCTCAGAATCTGGTGCTTGACCTACATGCTTGCTGTCTCTGTATCTTGGGTTGACCTACATCACCTCTATCTCAGTATCTGGGTGCCGACCTACATCACTGCTGTCTCAGTATGCGCTTGTTGACGTACATGCCTGCTGTCTCAGTGTCTGGGTGCTATCTTTCATTCCTGCTGTCTCAGGTTCTGGGTGCCATCCTACATCCCTTCTGTCTCAGGATCTGGGTGCTGACCTAAATCACTGCTGTCTCACTATCAGCGTCCTGAACTACTGCCCTGCTGTTTCAGTGTCTAGGTGTTGATAAACATCCCTGCTATCTCATTATCTGGGTGCTGACCAACATCACTGCTGTCTCAGTATCTGGGTGCTGACATACATCACTGCTGACTCAGTATCTCGGTGCTGACCAACATCCCTAATATCTCAGAATCTGGGTGCTGACTTACATCATCAGCTTTCTCAGTATCTAGATAATGACCAGCATCTCTGTTGTCTCAGTATCATGGTGCTGACCTCCCTCCCTGCTCCCTCAGTATCTGGGTGCTGACATGCATCACTGTTGTATCAGTATCTGGGAGCTGACCTACTTCACTGCTGTCTCAGTATCTGGGTGCTGACCTACATCACTGCTGCCTCAGTATCTGGGTGCTGACCCACATCCCTTCTGTCTCCATATCTGGGTGCTGACCCACATCCCAACTATCTCCATATCTGGGTACCAACCTACATCAGTGCTGTCTCAGTATCTGGATGCCAACCTACATCTCTGCTGTCTCAGCATCAGGGTGCTGACCTACATGCCTGCTGTCTCAGTATTTGGTTGCTGACCTACATCCCTGATGTCTCATTATCTGGGTACTGTCCTACATCACTGCTGTCTCAGTATCTGGGTGCTGACCTTCATAAGCACTGTCTCAGTATTTGGGGGCTGACTTAGATCAATGCTGTCTCAGTATCTGGGTGCTGACCTACACCCCTTCTGTCTCATTATCCAGGTGCCGACCTCAACCCTGCTGTGTCAGTATCTGGCTGCTGACCTACATCACTGCTGTCTCAGTATCTGGGTTCTGACTTTCATCCCTGCTGTCTCAGTATCTTGATGCAGTCCTACATCACTGTTGTCTGAATAAATGGGTCCTGACTGGTATTTCTGTTCCCCCAAAATCTGGAATCTAATGTTCAATCATGCTGTCTCGGTACCTTTGTGCTACCATACATCACTGCTGTCTCAGTATGTGGGTGCTGGCCTGCAATACTGCTGTCTCGGTATCTGGTGCTGACCTACGTCAAGGCTGTCTCAGTATTTGGGTGCTGACCTTCATCCCTGCACTCTCAGTACCTGGATGCTGACCTACATCACTGTTGTCTGAGTAAATGGATCCTGACAGATATTTCTGCTGTCTCAAAACCTGGAATCTGCTGTTTATCCCTGCTGTCTCAGTATCTGGGTGCTGAGAAACATCACTGCTGTCTCAGTATCTTTGTTCTCACGTACATCCCTGTTGTCTCAGTATCTGGGTGGCGACCTGCTTCTCTGTAGTATCGGTATCTGGGTGCTGATCTTCATTACTGCTGTCTCAGAATCTGGGTACTCATGAACATCCCTGCTGTGTCAGTATCTGGGTGCCGACCTACATCCCTGTTGTCTCGGTACATCACTGCTGACTCAGTAACAAGGTGCTGATCTACATCCCTGCTGTCTCAGTATCTGGGTGCTGACCCACATCTCTGCTGCTTCAGTATCTGGGTGCTGACCATCAACCTGCTGTCTCAGTATCTGGGTACTGACATACATCACTGTTGTCTCAGTATCTGGGTGCTGACCTAAATCACCTCTGTCTCAGTACCTGGGTGCTGACCTACATCCCTGCTGTCTCAATATTTGGGTGCTGACCAACATCACCACTGTCTCCATATCTGGTTGCTGATCCACATCCCTTCTGTCTCCATATCTGGGTGCCAAACTAAATCAGTGCTGTCTCAGTATCTGGATGCCAACCTACATCACTGCTGTCTCAGTATTGGGGTGCTGACCTACATGCCTGCTGTCTCTGTATCTGGTTGCTGACCTACATCCCTGATGTCTCATTATCTTGGTACTGTCCTACATCACTGCTGTCTCAGTATCTGGGTGCTGACCTTCATAAGTACTGTCTCAGTACTCGGGTGCTGACTTAGATCAATGCAGTCTCAGTATCTGGGTGCAGACCTACATCCCTTCTGTCTCATTATCCAGGTGCTGACCTCAACCCTGCTTTGTCAGTATCTGGCTGCTGACCTACATCACTGCTGTCTCAGTGTCTGGGTTCTGATTTTCATCACTGCTGTCTCAGTATCTTGATGCTGTCCTACATCACTGTTTTCTTAGTAAATGGGTCCAGACTGGTATTTCTGTTCCCCCAAAATCTGGAATCTAATGTTCAATCCTGCTGTCTCTGTACCTGGGTGCAACCATACATCACTGCTCTCTCAGTATCTGCGTGCTGACCTGCATGCCTGCTGTCTCAGTATCTGAATGCGGACCCACATCCCTGCTGTCTCAGAATCTTTGTGCTGACATACATCACTGCTGACTCAGTATCTGGGTCCTGACCTAAATCACCTCTGTCTCAGTACCTGGGTGCTGACCTACATCCTTGCTGTCTCAATATCTGGGTGCTGACCAACAACACTATTGTCTCAGAATCTGGGAGCTGACCTACATGCCTGCTGTCTCAGTATCTGGGTGCAGACGTGCATCGCTGCTTTCTCAGTATCTGGGTGCTGACATACATGCCTGGTGTCTCAGCATCAGGGTGCTGTCCATCATCCTTGCTGTCTCTGTAACTGGGTACTGACCTACATGCCTTCTGTCTCAGTATCTGGGTGCTGACCTACATGCCTGATGTCTCAGTATCTGGGTGCTGACCTACACGCCTCCTGTCTCAGTATCTGGGTGCTGACCTAAATTAATTCTATCTCAGTATCTTGGTGCTGACCAACAAGCCTGCTGTCTCAGTATCTCTGTACTGTCCTACATCACTGCAGTCTCAGTATCTTATCTGTGTGCTGACTTACATCTCTGCTGTCTCAGTATCTGGGTGCTGACCTACAACCCTGCTGTCTCAGTGTCTGGGTATTGTCCTACATCACTTCTGTCTCAGTATCTGTGTGCTGACAAACATCTCTGCTGTCTCAGTATCGGGTTACTCACCTACATCCCAGCTTTCTCAGTATCAGAGTGATTACCGACATCAATGCTGTCTCAGTAACTGAGTGCTGACCTACATCCCTGCTGTCTCAGTATTACGGTACTAAACTACATCACTTCTGTCTCAGTATCTGGGTGCTGACCTACATTCCTGCTGTCTCAGTATCTGGGTGCAGAGTACTGCAAAGCTGTCTCAGTACCTGGGTGCTGACCTAGACCTCTGTGGTCTGAGTAAATGGGTCCTGACAGGTATTTCTGCTGCGGCAAAGTCTGGAATCTAATGTTCAACCCTGCTGTCTCAGTACCTGGGTGCTAACATACATCACTGCTGTCTCAGTATGTGCTTGCTGACCTACTTTCCAGCTGTCTCAGTGTCTAGGTTTTGATCCACATCCCTGCTATCTCATTATCTGGGTGCTGACCAACATCACTGCTCTCTCAGTATCTGGGTGCTGACATATATCGCTGCTGACTCAGTATCTGGGTGCTGACCAACATCCCTAATTTCCCAGAATCTGGGTGCTGACTTACAGCATCAGCTTTCTCATTATCTTTATAATGACCAACATCCCTGTTGTCTCAGTATCGTGGTACTGACCTCCCTCACTGCTCTGTCAGTATCTGGGTGCTGACCTACATCACTGCTGCCTCAGTATCTGGGTGCTGACATATATCACTGCTGTCTCAGAATGTGTGAGAAGACATACATCCCTTCTGTCTCCATATCTGGTTACCAACCTACATCACTGCTGTCTCAGTATCAGGGTGTTGACCTACATGCCTGCTGTCTCTGTATCTGGTTGCTGACCTACATCCCTGATGTCTCATTATCTGGATTCTGTCCTACATCACTGCTGTCTCAGTGTCTGGGTGCTGACCTTCATAGGCACTGTCCCAGTACTTGGGTGCTGACTTAGATCAATGCTGTCTCAGTATCTTGGTGCTGACCTACATCCCTTCTGTCTCATTATCCAGGTGCCGACCTCAACCCTGATGTGTCAGTATCTGGCTGCTGACCTACATCAATGCTGTCTCAGTATCTGGGTTCTGACTTTCATCCCGACTGTCTCAGTATCTTGATGCTGTTCTACATCACTGTTGTCTGAGTAAATTGGTCCTGACTGGTATTTCTGCTCCCCAAAATCTGGAATCTAATGTTCAATCCTGCTGTCTCAGTACCTGGGTGCTATCATACTTCACTGCTGTATCAGTATGTGGGTACTGACCTACAATAGTGCTGTCTCAGTATCTGGTTCTGACCTACGTCAATGCTGTCTCAGTATTGGAGTGCTGACCT
Organism: Neoceratodus forsteri; assembly: GCA_016271365.2. NCBI lineage: Eukaryota > Metazoa > Chordata > Ceratodontiformes > Ceratodontidae > Neoceratodus > Neoceratodus forsteri. The sequence goes on from CM028129.1 coordinate 10,880,804, forward strand.
TCATCCCTGCAGACTCGGTATCTGGTTGCTTACCTACATCACTTTTGTCTGAGTAAATGGGTTCTGACAGATATTTCTGCCATCCCAAAACCTGCAATCTGCTATTTATCCCTGCTGTCTCAGTATCTGGGTGCTGACAAGCATCACTACTGTCTCAGTATCTGGGTTCTTACATACTTCCCTGTTGTCTCAGTATCTGGGTGCTGACCTACACCCCTACTGTCTCAGTATCTGGGTGCTGACTTACATCACTGCTGTCTCAGTATCTGGGTACTCACCAACATCCCTGCTCTCTCAGTATCTGAGTGCCGACCTACATCCCTGTTTTCTCGGTGTCTGGTGCTGACGTACATCACTGCTGTCTCAATATCAGGGTGCTGACCTTCAGCACAGCTGTCTCACTATTTGAGTGATGACCTCCATCCCTGCTGTCTCAGTATCTGGATACTGACCTACATCACTGATGTCTGAGTAAATGGGTCCTGACAGATATCCCTACTGCCGTAAAATCCGGAATCTGATGTTCATCCCTGCTCTCTTAGTATCTTTGTGCTGACATACATCACTGCCATCTCAGTATCTGGAGCAGTCCTACATAACTGCAGTCACAGTGTCTGGATGCTGACCTACATCACTGCTGTCTCAGTATCTGGTTGCAGACTTACATCCCTGCTGTCTCAGTATCTGTGTGCCGACCTACATCACTGCTGTCTCAGTATCTGGGAGCAGACCTACATCACTGCTGTCTTAGTTTCTGCGTGCTGACCTGTATGCCTGCGGTCTCAGTATGTGGGTGCTGAACTACATCCCTGCTGTCTCTGTATCTGGGTGCTGATCTACATCACTGTTGTCTCAGTATCTGGAGGCTGACCTAAATCACCGCTGTCTCAGTATCAGAGTGCTCACACACATCTCTGTGGCCTTAAAACCTGGAATCTGATGTTCATCCCTGCTTTCTCAGTATCTTTGTGCTGACATACATCACTGCTGACTCAGTATCTGGGTGCTGATCTTCATCCCTGCCATCTCAATATCTGGGTGCTGATCTACATCCCTGCTGTCTCAGTATCTGGGTGCTGACCCACATCTCTGCTTCCTCAGTATCTGGGTGCTGACCATCAACCTGCTGTCTCAGTATCTGGGTGCTCACCAAAATACTTGCTGTCTCAGTATCTGAGTGCTGACAAACATCACTGCTGTTTCAGTATCTGAGTGCTGACAAACATCACTGCTGCCTCAGTATCTGGGTGCTGACATACATCACTGCTGACTCAGTATCTGGGTGCTGACTAACATACCTAATATCTCAGAATCTGGTTGCTGACTTACATCATCAGCTTTCTCAGTATCTGGATAATGACCAACATCCCTGTTGTCTCAGTATCATGGTGCTGACCTCCCTCCCTCCCTGCTCTCTCAGTATCTGGGTACTGACATACATCACTGTTGTCTCAGTATCTGGAAGCTCACCTACATCACTGCTGTCTCAGTATCTGGGTGCTGACCTACATCACTGCTGCGCAGTATCTGGGTGCTGACCCACATCCCTTCTGTCTCCATATCTGGGTGCCAAACTACATCAGTGCTGTCTCAGTATCTGGATGCCAACCTACATCACTGCTTTCTCAGTATCGGGGGTGCTGACCTACATGCCTGCTGTCTCTGTATCTGGTTGCTGACCCACATCCCTGATGTCTCATTATCTTGGCACTGTCCTACATCACTGCTGTCTCAGTATCTGGGTGCTGACCTTCATAAGTACTGTCTCAGAACTCGGGTGCTGACTTAGATCAATTCTGTCTCAGTATCTGGGTGCAGACCTACATCCCTTCTGTCTCATTATCCAGGTGCCGACCTCAACCCTGCTTTGTCAGTATCTGGCTGCTGACCTACATCACTGCTGTCGCAGGATCTGGGTTCTGATTTTCATCACTGCTATATCAGTATCTTGATGCTGTCCGACATCACTGTTTTCTGAGTAAATGGGTCCTGACTGGTATTTCTGTTCCCCCAAAATCTGGAATCTGATGTTCAATCCTGCTGTCTCTGTACCTGGGTGCTACCATACATCACTGCTCTCTCAGTATCTGCGTGCTGACCTGCATGCCTGCTGTCTCAGTATCTGAATGCGGGCCCACATCCCTGCTGTCTCAGAATCTTTGTGCTGACATACATCACTGCTGACTCAGTATCTGGGTGCTGATTTACATCCCTGCTGTCTCAATATCTGGGTGCTGATCTACATCCCTGCTGTCTCAGTATCTGGGTGCTGACCCACATCTCTGCTGCCTCAGTATCTCAATGCTGACCATCAACCTGCTGTCTTAGTATCTGGGTGCTGTCCTACATCACTGCTGTCTCAGTATCTGGGTGCTGACCTAAATCAGCGCTGTCTCAGTATCTGGGTGCTGACCTACATCCCTGCTGTCTTAATATCTGGGTGCTGACCTACATCACTACTGTCTCAGCATCTGGGTGCTGACCTACATGCCTGCTGTCTCAGTATCTGGGTGTTGACCTACATCACCGCTATCTCAGTATCTGGGTGCCGACCTACATCACTGCTGTCTCAGTATGTGCTTGCTGATGTACATGCCTGCTGTCTCAGTGTCTGGGTGCTATCCTTCATCCCTGCTGTCTCAGGATCTGGGTGCCGTCCTACATCACTTCTGTCTCAGGATCTGGGTGCTGACCTAAATCACTGCTGTCTCACTATCTGGGTCCTGACGTAAATCACTGTTGTCTCAATATCAGCGTCCTGACCTACTGCCTTGCTCTCTCAGTGTCTCGGTGTTGATCCACTTCCCTGCTATCTCATTTTCTGGGTGCTGACCAACATCACTGCTGTCACAGTATCTGGGTGCTGACATACATCACTGCTGACTCAGTATCTTGGTGCTGACCAACATCCCTAATATCTCAGAATCTGGGTGCTGACTTACATCATCAGCTTTCTCAGTATCTGGATAATGACCAACATCCCTGTTGTCTCAGTATCGTGGTGCTGACCTCCCTCCCTGCTCTCTCAGTATCTGGGTGCTGACATGCATCACTGTTGTCTGATTGTCTGGGAGCTCACCTACATCACTGCTGTCTCAGTATCTGGGAGCTGACCTTCATCACTGCTGCCTCAGTATCTGGTTGCTGACCCACCTCCCTTCTGTCTCCATATCTGGGTGCTGACCCACATCCCTTCTATCTACATATCTGGGTGCCAACTTACATCAGTGCTGTCTCAGTATCTGGATGCCAACCTACATCTCTGATACCTCAGTATCAGGGTGCTGACCTACATTCCTGCTGTCTCAGTATCTGGTTGCTGACTTACATCCCTGATGTCTCATTATCTGGGTACTGTCCTACATCACTGCTGTCACAGTATCTGGGTGCTGACCTTCATGAGCACTGTCTCAGTACTTGGGGGCTGACTTAGATCAATGCTGTCTCAGTATCTGGGTGCCGTCCTACATCCCTTCTGTCTCAGGATCTGGGTGCTGACCTAAATCACTGCTGTCTCACTATCTGGGTCCTGACGTAAATCTCTGCTATCTCATTATCAGCGTCCTGAACTACTGCCCTGCTGTCTCAGTGTCTAGGTATTGATCCACATCCCAGCTATCTCATTATCTGGGTGCTGACCAACATCACTGCTGTCTCAGTATCTGGGTGCTGACATACATCACTGCTGACTCAGTATCTCAGCGCTGACCAACATCCCTAATATCTCAGAATCTGGGTGCTGACTTACATCATCAGCTTTCTCAGTATCTAGATAATGAACAACATCTCTGTTGTCTCAGTATCGTGGTGCTGACCTCCTTCCCTGCTCTCTCAGTATCTGGGTGCTGACATGCATCACTGTTGTATCAGAATCTGGGAGCAGACCTTCATCACTGCTGTCTCAGTATCTGGGTGCTGACCTACAACACTGCTGCCTCAGTATCTGGGTGCTGACCCACATCCCTTCTGTCTCCATATCTGGGTGCTGACCCACATCCCAACTATATCCATATCTGGGTGCCAACCTACATCAGTGCTGTCTCAGTATCTGGATGCCAACCTACATCTCTGCTGTCTCAGCATCAGGGTGCTGACCTACATGCCTGCTGTCTCAGAATTTGGTTGCTGACCTACATCCCTGATGTCTCATTATCTGGGGTACTGTCCTACATCACTGCTGTCTCAGTATCTGGGTGCTGACCTTTATAAGCACTGTCTCAGTACTTGGGGGCTGACTTAGATCAATGCTGTCTCAGTATCTGGGTGCTGACCTACATCCCTTCTGTCTCATTATCCAGGTGCCGACCTCAACCCTGCTGTGTCAGTATCTGGCTGCTGACCTACATCACTGCTGTCTCAGTATCTGGGTTCTGACTTTCATCCCTGCTGTCCAGTATCTTGATGCTGTCCTACTTCACTGTTGTCTGAGTAAATGGGTCCTGACTGGTATTTTCTGTTCCTCCAAAATCTGGAATCTAATGTTCAATCCTGCTGTCTCAGTACCTGGGTGCTACCATACATCACTGCTGTCTCAGTATGTGGGTGCTGACCTGCAATACTGCTGTCTCTGTATCTGGTGCTGACCTACGTCAAGGCTGTCTCAGTATTTGGGTGCTGACCTTCATCCCTGCACTCTCAGTACCTGGATGCTGACCTACATCACTGTTGTCTGAGTAAATGGATCCTGACAGATATTTCTGCTGTCTCAAAACCTGGAATCTGCTGTTTATCCCTGCTGTCTCAGTATCTGGGTGCTGACAAACATCACTGCTGTCTCAGTATCTTTGTTCTCACGTATATCCCTGTTGTCTCAGTATCTGGGTGGTGACCTACATCCCTGTTGTCTCGGTACATCACTGCTGACTCAGTAACAGGGTACTGATCTACATCCCTGCCGTCTCAATATCTGGGTGCTGATCTTCATCCCTGCTGTCTCAGTATCTGGGTGCTGACCCACATCTCTGCTGCTTCAGTATCTGGGTGCTGACCATCAACCTGCTGTCTCAGTATCTTGGTGCTGTCCTTCATCACTGCTGTCTCAGTATCTGGGTGCTGAACGAAATCACCTCTGTCTCAGTTCCTGGGTGCTGACCTACATCTCTGCTGTCTCAATATCTGGGTGCTGACCAACATCACTACTGTCTCAGAATCTGGGTGCTGACCTACCATGCCTGCTGTCTCAGTATCTGGGTGCAGACGTGCATCGCTGCTGTCTCAGTATCTGGGTGCTGACATACATGCGTGGAGTCTCAGCATCAGGGTGCTGACCATCATCCCTGCTGTCTCAGTAACTGGGTTCTGACCTACATGCCTTCTGTCTCAGTATCTGGGTGCCGACCTACATCCCTGCTGTATCGGTATCTGGGTGTTGACCTACATCACTGCTGTCTCAGTATCTGGGTACTCACCAACATCCCTGCTGTCTCAGTATCTGGGTGCCGACCTAAATCCCTTTTGTCTCGGTATCTGGTGCTGTCGTACATCACTGCTGTCTCAATATCAGGATGCTTACCTTCAGCACAGCTGTCTCACTATCTGAGTGATGACCTCCATCCCTGCTGTCTCAGTTTCTGGATACTGACCTACGTCACTGTTGTCTGAGTAAATGGGTCCTGACAGATATCCCTGCTGCCTTAAAATCCAGAAACTGATGTCCCTCCCTGCTCTCTCAGTATCTTTGTGCTGACATACATCACTGCTGTCTCAGTATCTGGGTGCAGACTTACATGCCTGCTGTTTCAGTATCTGTGTGCCAACCTACATCACTGCTGTCTCAGTATCTGGGTGCAGACCTACATCCCTGCTGTCTCAGTATCTGCGTGCTGACCTGCATGCCTGCTGTCTCAGTATCTGGATGCTGACCCACATCCCTACTGTATCAGTATCTGGGTACTGACCTACATCACTATTGCCTCAGTATCTGGGTGCTGACCTAAATCACCGCTGTCTCAGAATCAGGGTGCTCACCCACATCTCTGCTGCCTTAAAACCTAGAATCTGATGTTCATCCCTGCTGTCTCAGCATCTTTGTGCTGACATACATCACTACTGACTCAGTATCTGAGTGCTGATCTACATCCCTGCTGTCTCAATATCTGGGTGCTGATCTACATCCCTGCTGTCTCAGTATCTGGGTGCTGACCATCAACCTGCTGTCTCAGTATCTGGGTGCTGTCCTACATCACTGTTGTCTCAGTATCTGGGTGCTGACCTAAATCACCCCTGTCTCAGTATCTGGGTGCTGACCTACATCCCTGCTGTCTCAATATCTGGGTGCTGACCAGCATCACTACTGTCTCAGAATCTGGAGGCTGACCTACCGGCCTGCTGTCTCAGTATCTGGTTGTTGACCTACATGCCTGCTGTCTCAGCATCTGGGTGCAGACCATCATCCCTGCTGTCTCAGTAACTGGGTGCTGACCTACATGACTGCTGTCTCAGTATCTGGGTGCTGACCTACATGCCTGATGTCTCGGTATCTGGGTGCTGACCTACATGCCTTCTGTCTCAGTATCTGGGTGCTTAACTACATGCCTGCTGTCTCAGTATCGGGGTGCTGACCTACATCCCTGCCATCTGAGTGCCTGGGTGCTGTCATTCATCACTGCGGTCTCAGTATCTGTGTACTGACTTACATCTCTGCTGTCTCAGTATCTGGGTGCTTACCGTCAACCCTGCTGTCTCAGTGTCTGGGTGCTGTCTTACATCACTACTGTCTCAGTATCTGTGTGCTGACAAACATCTCAGCTGTCTCAGTATCAGGGTACTCACCTACATCCCAGCTGTCTCAGTATTGGAGTGATGACCGATATCAATGCTGTCTCAGTAACTGAGTGCTGACCTACATCCCTGCTGTCTCAGTATCAGGGTACTAAACTACATCCCTTCTGTCTCAGTATCTGGGGGTTTACCTACATCCCTGCTGTCTCAGTATCTGGGTGCTGACTGCAGCACAGCTGTCTCAGTATCTGGGTGCTGAACTACACCTCTGTTGTCTGAGTAAATGAGTCCTGACAGGTATTTCTGCTGCCCCAAAGTCTGGAATCTAATGTTCAACCCTGCTGTCTCAGTACCTGGGTGCTAACATACATCACTGCTGTCTCAGTATGAGGGTGCTAACCTACATAACTACTGTCCCAGAGTCTGGGTGCTAACATACATCACTGCTGTCTCAGTATCTATGAGCTGACCAACATCCCTGCTGTCTCAGTATCTGGGTGCTGACCTACATCACTGCTGTCCCAGTATCTGGGTGCAGAACTACATACCTGCTGTCTCAGAATCTGAGTGCTCACCTACATGCCTGCTGTCTCAGTATCTGAGTGCTGACAAAGATCACTGCTGTTTCAGTATCTGGAAGCAGACCTTCATCACTGCTGTCTCAGTATCTGGGAGCTGAACTACATCACTGCAGTCTCAGTATCTGGGTGCTGACCTATATCACTGCTGTCTCAGTATATGGGTGCTGACCTGCATCCCTGCTGTCTCAGTATCTGAGTGCTGACAAACATCACTGCTGTTTCAGAATCTGGAAGCGGACCTACATCACTGCTGTCTCAGTATTTCGGTGCTGAACTACATCCCTGCTGTCTCAGTATCTGGAAGCGGACCTACATCACTGCTGTCTCAGTATCTGGGTGCAGACCTCCATCACTGCTTTCTCAGTATCTGGGTGCCCGACCTACATCGCTGCTGTCTCAGTATCTGGGTGCTGACCTATATCACTGCTCTCTCAGAATCTGGGTGCTGGCCATCATCACTGCTGTCTCAGTATATGGGTGCTGACCTACATCCCTGCTGTCTCAGTATCTGAGTGCTGACAAACATCACTGCAGTTTCAGAATCTGGAAGCGGACCTACATCACTGTTGTCTCTGTATCTGGGTGCTGACCTACATCAATTTAGTCTCAGTATATGGGTGCCATCCTACATCACTGCTGTCTCAGTATATGGGTGCTGACACACATCCCTGTTGTCTCAAAATATGGGTGCCGACCTCCTTCATTGCTGTCTCAGTATCTGGGTGCTGACCTACATCACTGCTGTCTCAGTATCTGGGTGCTGTCCTACGTCACTGCTGTCTGAGTATCTGGGAATGGACCTAAATCTCTGCAGTCTCAGTATCTGGGTGATGGCATACATCCCTGCTGTCTCAGTATCTGGGTGCTGACCTAAATCACCGCTGTCTCAGTATCTGGGTGCTGACCTACATCCCTGCTGTCTCAATATCTGGGTATTGACCAACATCACTACTGTCTTAGAATCTGGGTGCTGACCTACATGCCTGCTGTCTCAGTATCTGGGTGTTGACCTAGATGCCTGCTGTCTCAGTATCTGGGTGAGGACGTGCATCACTGCTGTCTCAGTATCTGGGTGCTGACATACATGCCTAGTTTCTCAGCATCTGGGTGCTGACCATCATCCCTGCTGTCTCACTAACTGGGTGCTGACCTACATGCCTGCTGTCTCAGTATCTGGGTGCTGACCTACATGCCTGATGTCTCAGTGTCTGGGTGCTGACCTACATGCCTGATGTCTCAGTATCTGGGTGCTGACCTACATGCCTGCTGCCTCAGTATCTTGGTGCTGACCTACATCCCTGCTGTCTCAATATCTGGGTGCTGACCAACATCACTACTGTCTCAGAATCTGGAGGCTGATCATGCCTGCTGTCTCAGTATCTGGTTGTTGACCTACATGCCTGCAGTCTCCGTGTCTGGGTGCAGATGTGCTTCACTGCTGTCTCAGTATCTGGGTGCTGACATACATGTCTAGTGTCTCAGCATCTGGATGCTGACCATCATCCCTGCTGTCTCAGTAACTGGGTGCTAACCTACATGCCTGCTGTCTCAGTATCTGGGTGCTGACCTACATGCCTGATGTCTCAGTATTTGGGTGTTGCTCTACATGCCTGCTGTCTCAGTATCTGGGTGCTGACCTACATCCCTGCCATCTCAGTGCCTGGGTGCTGTCCTACATCACTGTGGTCTTAGTATCTGTGTGCTGACATACATCTCTGCTGTCTCAGTATCTGGGTGCTCACCGTCAACCCTGCTGTCTCAGTGTCTAGGTGCTGTCCTTCATCACTACTGTCTCAGTATCAGTGTGCTGACAAACATCTCTGCTGTATCAGTATCAGGGTACTCACCTACATCCCAGCTGTCTCAGTATCGGGGTGATGACCGACATCAATGCTGTCTCAGTAACTTAGTGCTGACCTACATCCCTGCTGTTTCGGTATCAGGGTACTAAACTACATCCCTTCTGTCTCAGTATCTGGGTCCTGACCTACATCCCTGCTGTCTCAGTATCTGGGTGCTGACTACAGCACAACTGTCTCAATTTCTGAGTGCTGACCTACACCTCTATTGCCTGAGTAAGTGGGTTCTGACAGGTATTTCTGCTGCCCCAAAGTCTGGAATCTAATGTTCAACCCTGCTGTCTCAGTACCTGGGTGCTAACATACATCACTGCTGTCTCAGTATGAGGGTGCTAACTACATTACTACTGTCCCAGAACCTGGGTGCTGACATACATCCCTGCTGTCTCAGTATCTGGGTGCTGACCTCCATCACTGCTGTCCCAGTATCTTGGTGCTGACCATCATCACTGCTGTCTCAGTATCTGAGTGCTGACAAAGATCACTGCTGTTTCAGTATCTGGAAGCAGACCTTCATCACTGCTGTCTCAGTATCTGGGTGCCGACCTACATCACTGCTGTCTCAGTATCTGGGTGCTGACCTACATCCCTGCTGTCTCATTATCTGAGTGCTGACAAACATCACTGCTGTTTCATTATCTGGAAGCAGACCTTCATCACTGCTGTCTCAGTATCTGGGTGCTGACCTACATCACTGCTGTCTCAGTATCTGGGTGCTGACCTACATCCCTGCTGTCTCAGTATCTGAGTGCTGACGAACATCACTGCTGTTTCAGTATCTTGAAGCAGACCTTCACCACTGCTGTCTCAGTATCTGGGTGCCGACCTACATCACTGCTGTCTCAATATCTGGGTGCTGACCTACATCACTGCTGTCTCAGTATCTGAGTGCTCACCTACATGCCTGCTGTCTCAGTATCTGAGTGCTGACAAAGATCACTGCTGTTTCAGTATCTGGAAGCAGACCTTCATCACTGCTGTCTCAGTATCTGGGTGCTGACCTACATCACTGCTGTCTCAGTATCTGAGTGCTCACCTACATGTCTGCTGTCTCAGTATCTGAGTGCTGACAAAGATCACTGCTGTTTCAGTATCTGGAAGCAGACCTTCATCACTGCTGTCTCAGTATCTGGGTGCTGACCTACATCACTGCTGTCTCAGTATCTGAGTGCTCACCTACATGCCTGCTGTCTCAGTATCTGAGTGCTGACAAAGATCACTGCTGTTTCTGTATCTGGAAGCAGACTTTCATCACTGCTGTCTCAGTATCTGGGTGCTGACCTACATCACTGCTGTCTCAGTATCTGGGTGCTGACCTACATCTCTGCTGTCTCATTATCTGGGTGACGACCTACATCACTGCTGTCTCAGTATATGGGTGCTGACCTACATCCCTGCTGTCTCAGTATCTGAGTGCTCACCTACATGCTTGCTGTCTCAGTATCTGGGTGCTGACCTACTTCACTGCTGTTTCAGTATCTGGAAGTGGACCTACATCACTGCTGTCTCAGTATTTGGGTGCTGAACTACATCCCTGCTGTCTCAGAATCTGGGTGCAGACCTACATCACTGCTTTCTTAGTATCTGGGTGCTGACCTACATCACTGCTGTCTCAGTATCTGGGTGCTGACCCCTACATCGCTGCTGTCTCTGTATCTGGGTGCTGACCTACATCACTGCTCTCAGAATCTGGGTGACGGCCTACATCACTGCTGTCTCAGTATATGGGTGCTGAAATACATCCCTGCTGTCTCAGGATCTGAGTGCTCACATACATGCCTGCTGTCTCAGTATCTGAGTGCTGACTAACATCACTGCTGTCTCAGAATATTGGTGCCGAACTACATCACTGCTGTCTCAGAATCTAGGTGCTGACCTACATGCCTGCTGTCTCAGTATCTGAGTGCTGACAAACATCTCTGCAGTTTCAGTATCTGGAAGCAGACCTACACCACTGCTGTATCTGTATCTGGGTGCTGACCTACATCACTGCTGTCTCAGTATCTGGGTGCCGTACTACATCACTGCTGTCTCAGTATATGGGTGCTGAGACACATCCCTGCAGTCTCAGAATATGGGTGCCGACCTAATTCATTTCTGTCTCATTATCTGGGTGTTGACCTACATCACTGCTGTCTCAGTATCTGGGTGCTGTCCTACATCACTGCTGTGTGAGAATCTGGGTATGGACCTAAATCCCTGCTGTCTCAGTATCTGGGTGATGACATACATCCCTGATGTCTCAGTGTCTGGGTGCTGACCTAAATCACCGCTGTCTCAGTATCTGGGTGTTGACCTACATCCCTGCTGTCTCAATATCTGGGTGTTGACGAACATCACTACTGTCTCAGAATCTGGGTGCTGACCTACATGCCTGCTGTCTTAGTATCTGGGTGTTGACAAACATACCTGCTGTCTCAGTATCTGGGTGCAGACATGCATCACTGCTGTCTCAGTATCTTGGTGCTGACATACATGCCTGGTGTCTCAGCATCTGGGTGCTGACAATCATCCCTGCTGTCTCAGTAACTGAGTGCTGACCTACATGCCTGCTGTCTCAGTATCTGGTTGCTGACCTACATGCCTGATGTCTCAGTGTCTGGATGCTGACCTACATGCCTGATGTCTCAGTATCTGGGTGCTGACCGACATGACTGCTGTCTCAGTATCTGGGTGCTGACCTACATCCCTACTGTCTCAGTGTCTGGGTGCTGTCCTACATCACTTCTGTCTCAGTATCTGTGTGCTGACAAACATCTCTTCTGTCTCAGTATCAGGGTACTCTCCTACATCGCAGCTGTCTCAGTATCAGAGTGATGACTGACATCAATGCTGTCTCAGTAACTTAGTGCTGACCTACATCCTTGCTGTCTCAGTATCAGGGTACTAAACTACATCCCTTCTGTCTCAGTATCTGGGTGCAGACCTACATCCCTGCTGTCTCAGTATCTGGGTGCTGACTACTGCACAGCTGTCTCAGTACCTGGGTACTAGACCTACACCTCTGTTGTCTGAGTAAATGGGTCCTGGCAGGTATTTCAGCTGCCCCAAAGTCTGGAATCTAATGTTCAACCCTGCTGCCTCAGTACCTTGGTGCTAACATACATCACTGCTGTCTCAGTATGTGGGTGCTGCCCTACACTACTGCTGTCACATTATCTGGGAGCTGACAAATATCACTGCTGTCTCAGAATGTGTGAGCTGACATACATCCCTTCTGTCTCCATATCTGGGTGCCAACTTACATCAGTGCTGTCTCAGTATCTGGATGCCAACCTACATCACTGCTGTCTCAGTATCAGGGTGCTGACCTACATGCCTGCTGTCTCTGTATCAGGTTGCTGACCTTCATCCCTGATGTCTCATTATCTGGATACTGTCCTACATCACTGCTGTCTCAGTATCTGGGTGCTGACCTTCATAGGCACTGTCTCAGTACTTGGGTGCTGACTTAGATCAATGCTGTCTCAGTATCTGGGGTGCTGACCTACATCCCTTCTGTCTATCCAGGTGCCGACCTCAACGCTGCTGTCTCAGTATCTTGATGCTGTCCTACATCACTATTGTTTGAGTAAATGGGTCCTGACTGGTATTTCTGCTCCCCCTAAAATCTGGAATCTAATGTTCAATCCTGCTGTCTCAGTACCTGGGTGCTACCATACATCACTGATGTCTCAGTTTGTGGGTGATGACCTACAATAGTGCTGTCTCAGTATCTGGTGCTGACCTATGTCAATGCTGTCTCAGTATTTGGGTGTTGACCTTCATCCCTGCAGTCTCAGTGTCTGGATGCTGACCTACATCACTGTTGTCTGCGTAAATGGGTCCTGCCAGATATTTCTGCTGTCTCAAAATCTGGAATCTGCTGTTTATCCCTGCTGTCTCAGTATCTGGGTGCTGACAAACATCACTGCTGTCTCAGTATCTAGGTTCTCACGTACATCCCTGTTGTCTCAGTATCTGAGTGACGACCTACATCACTGCTGTCTCAGTATCTGGGTACTCACCAACATCCCTGCTGTCTCAGTATCTGGGTGCTGACCTACATCCCTGTTGTCTCAGTGTCTGGTGCTGACGTACATCACTGCTGTCTCAATATCAGGGTGCTGACCTTCAGCACAGCTGTCTCACTATCTGAAGTGATGACCTCCATCCCTGCTGTCTCAGTATCTGGATACTGACCTACATCACTGTTGTCTGAGTAAATGGGTCCTGACAGATATCCCTACTGCCTTAAAATCCAGAATCTGATGTTCTTCCCTGCTCTTTCAGTATCTTTGTGCTGACATACATCACTGCTGTCTCAGCATTTGAGAGCTGCCCTACATAACTGCAGTCACAGTTTCTGGGTGCTGGCCTACATCACTGCTGTCTCAGTATCTGGGTGCAGACCTACATCCCTGCTGTCTCAGTATCTGTGTGCTGATCTACATCCCTGCTGTCTCAGTATCTGGGTGCTGACCCACATCTCTGATGCCTCAGCAGCTGGGTGCTGACCATCAACCTGCTGTCTCAGTATCTGGGTGCTGTCCTACATGACTGCTGTCTCAGTATCTGGGTGCTGACCTTAATCACCACTGTATCAGTATCTGGGTGTTGACCTACATCCCTGCTGTCTCAATATCTGGGTGCTGACCTACATCACTACAGTCTCAGAATCTGGGTGCTGACCTACATGCCTGCTGTCTCAGTATCTAGGTGTTGACCTACATCACTGCTGTCTCAGTATCTGGGTGCCGACCTGCATCACTGCTGTCTCAGTATGTGCTTGTTGACGTTCATGCCTGCTGTCTCAGTGTCTGGGTGCTGACCTTCATCCCTGCTTCCTCAGGATCTGGGTGCCGTCCCACATCACTTCTGTCTCAGTATCTGGGTGCTGACCTAAATCACTGCTGTCTCACTATCTGGGTCCTGACGTAAATCACTGTTGTCTCAATGTCAGCGTCCCTGAACTACTGCCTTGCTGTCTCAGTGTCTAGATGTTGATCCACATCTCTGCTATCTCATAAGTTGGGTGCTGAGCAACATCACTGCTGTCTCAATATCAGGGTGCTGACATACATCACTGCTGACTCAGTATCTCGGTGCTGACCAACAGCACTAATATCTCAGAATCAGGGTGCTGACTTACATCATCAGCTTTCTCAGTATCTAGAGAATGACCAACATCCCTGTTGTCTCAGTATCATGGTGCTGAACTCCCTCCCTGCTCTCTCAGTATCTGGGTGCTGACATGCATCACTGTTGTCTCAGTATCTGGGAGCTCACCTACCTCACTGCTGCCTCAGTATCTGGGTGCTGACCCACATCCCTTCTGTTTCCATATCTGGGTGCTGACCCACATCCCTTCTTTCTCCATATCTGGGTGCCAACCAACATCAGTGCTGACTCAGTATCTGGATGCCAACCTATATCACTGCAGTCTCAGTATCAGGGTGCTGACCTACCTGCCTGCTGTCTCAGTATCTGGTTGCTGACCTACATCCCTGATGTCTTATTATCTGGGTACTGTCCTACATCACTGCTGTCTTAGTATCTGGGTGCTGACCTTCATAAGCACTGTCTCAGTACTTGGGTGCTGACTTAGGTCAATGCTGTCTCAGTTTGTGGGTGCTGACCTACATCCCTATTGTCTCATTATCCAGATGCCGACCTCAACCCTGCTTTGTCAGTATCTGGCTGCTGAACTACATCCCTGCTGTCTCAGTATATTTGTTCTGACTTTCATCCCTGCTGTCTCAGTATCTTGATGCAGTCCTACATCACTGTTGTCTGAGTAAATGGGTACTGACTAGTATTTCTGCTCCCTCAAAATCTGGAATCTGCTGTTTATCCCTGCTGTCTCAGTATCTGGGTGCTGACAAACATCACTGCTGTCTCAGTATCTGGGTTCTCACGTACATCCCTGTTGTCTTAGTATCTGGGTGCCGACCTACATCCCTGCTGTCTCGGTATCTGGGTGCTGACCTACATCCCTGCTGTCTCAGTATCTGGTTGCTGACCTACATCCCTGATGTCTCATTAACTGGGTACTGTCCTACATCACTGCTGTCTTAGTATCTGGGTGCTGACCTTCATAAGAACTGTCTCAGTACTTGGGTGCTGACTTAGGTCAATGCTGTCTCAGTTTGTGGGTGCTGACCTACATCCCTATTGTCTCATTATCCAGGTGCCGACCTCAACCCTGCTTTGTCAGTATCTGGCTGCTGAACTACATCACTGCTGTCTCAGTATATTTGTTCTGACTTTCATCCCTGCTGTCTCAGTATCTTGATGCAGTCCTACATCACTGTTGTCTGAGTAAATGGGTACTGACTAGTATTTCTGCTCCCTCAAAATCTGGAATCTGCTGTTTATCCCTGCTGTCTCAGTATCTGGGTGCTGACAAACATCACTGCTGTCTCAGTATCTGGGTTCTCACGTACATCCCTTTCGTCTTAGTATCTGGGTGCCGACCTACATCCCTGCTGTCTCGGTATCTGGGTGATGACCTACATCCCTGCTGTCTCAGTATCTGGGTGCCGACCTACATCCCTGTTGTCTTGGTATCTGGTGCTGACGTACATCACTGCTGTCTCAATATCAGGATGCTGACCTTCATAAGCACTGTCTCAGTACTTGGGTGCTGACTTAGATCAATGCTGTCTTAGTATGTGGGTGCTGACCTACATCCCTTCAGTCTCATTATCCAGGTGCTGACCTCAACCCTGCTGTGTCAGTACCTGGGTTCTAACATACATCACTGCGGTCTCAGTATGAGGGTGCTGACCTACATTACTGCTGTCCCAGAATCTGGGTGCTGACATACATCACTGCTGTCTCAGTATCTGTGAGCTGACCTACATCCCTGCTGTCTCAGTATCTGGGTGCTGACTTACATCACTGCTGTCCCAGTATCTGGATGCTGAATTACATCACTGCTGTCTCAGTATCTGGGTGCTGACCTACATCACTGCTGTCTCAGTATCTGGGTGCCGACCAACATCACTGCTGTCTTAGTATGTAGATTGCTGACCCTCATCCTGCTGTCTCAGTATCTGAGTGCTCACCAACATGCTTGCTGTCTCAGTATCTGATGCTGACAAACATCACTGCTGTTTCAGTAACTGGAGGACCTACATCACTACTGTCTCAGTACTTGGGTGATGAACTACATCCCTGCTGACTCAGTAACTGGAAGCAGACCTACATCACTGCTGTCTCAGTATCTGGGTGCAGACCTCCATCACTGCTTTCTTAGTATCTGGGTGATGACCTACATCGCTGCTGTCTCAGTATCTGGGTGCTGACCCACATCACTATTGTCTCAGAATCTGGGTGGCGGCCTACATCCCTGCTGTCTCAGTATCTGAGTGCTCACCTACATGCCTGCTGTCTCAGTATCTGAGTGCTGACAAACATCACTGCAGTTTCAGAATCTGGAAGTGGACCTACATCACTGCTGTCTCTGTATCTGGGTGCTGACCTACATCACTGCAGTCTCAGTATATGGGTGCTTTCCTACATCACTGCTGTCTCAGTATATGAGTGCTGACACACATCCTTGCTGTCTCAAAATATGGGTGCCGACCTACTTCATTGCTGTCTCAGTATCTGGGTGCTGACCTACATCACTGCTGTCTCAGTATCTGGGTGCTGTCCTACTTCACTGTTGTCTGAGTAAATGGGTCCTGACTGGTATTTCTGTTCCACCAAAATCTGGAATCTAATGTTCAATCCTGCTGTCTCAGTACCTGGGTGCTACCATGCATCACTGCTGTCTCAGTATGTGGGTGCTGGCCTGCAATACTGCTGTCTAGGTATCTGGTGCTGACCCACGTCAAGGCTGTCTCAGTATTTGGGTGCTGACCTTCATCCCTGCACTCCTCAGTACCTGGATGCTGACCCTCGTCACTGTTGTCTGAGTAAATGGATCCTGACAGATATTTTGCTGTCTCAAAACCTGAATCTGCTGTTTATCCCTGCTGTCTCAGTATCTGGGTGCTGACAAACATCACTGCTGTCTCAGTATTTTTATTCTCACGTACATCCCTGTTGTCTCAGTATCTGGGTGGCGACCTGCTTCTCTGCAGTATCGGTATCTGGGTGCTGACCTACATCACTGCAGTCTCAGAATCTGGTTACTCACGAACATCCCTGCTGTCTCAGTATCTGGGTGCCGACCTACATCCCTGTTGTCTCGGGACATCACTGCTGACTCAATAACAGGGTGCTGATCTATATCCTTGCTGTCTCAATATCTGGGTGCTGATCTACATCCCTACTGTCTCAGTATCTGGGTGCTGACCCACATCTCTGCTGCTTCAGTATCTGGGTGCTGACCATCAACCTGCCGTCCTCAGTATCTTGGTGCTGTCCTACATCACTGCTGTCTCAGTATCTGGGTACTGACCTAAATCACCCTGTCTCCAGTACCTGGGTGCTGACCTACATCCTGATATCTCCATATCCCAGGTGCTGACCAACCACTCCTACCTCAGAATCTGGGTGCTGCGACCCACATACCTGCTGTCTCAGTATCTGGGTGCAGGCGTGCATCGCTGCTGTCTCAGTATCTGGGTGCTGGCTTATACATGCCTGGTGTCTCAGCATCAGGTGCTGACCATCATCCCTGCTGTCTCAGTAACTGAGTTCCCCACCTACATGCCTTCTGTCTCAGTATCTGGGTGCTGACCTACATGCCTGATGTCTCAGTATCTGGGTGCTGACCTACATGCCTGCTGTCTCAGTATCTGGGTGCTGACCAACATGAATTCTGTCTCTGTATCTTGGTGCTGACCTACATGCCTGATGTCTCAGTATCTGGGTGCTGACCTACATGCCTGCTGTCTCAGTATCTGGGTGCTGATCAACTGCCCTCTGTCTCAATATCTCTGCTACTGTCCACATCACTGCAGTCTCAGTATCTTATCTGTGTGCTGACTTACATCTCTGCTGTCTCAGTATCTGGGTGTTGACCTACAACCCTGCTGTCTCAGTGTCTGGGTATTGTCCTACATCACTTCTGTCCTCAGTATCTGTGTGCTGACAAAGCATCTCTGCTGTCTCAGTATCAGGTTGCTCACCATCCTTTCTCAGTATCAGAAGAGATTACCACATCAATGCTGTCTCAGTAACTGAGTGACGCCCACATCCCTGCTGTCTCAGTATCACGGTACTAAGCTACATCACTTCTGTCCCAGTATCTGGACTGACCTACATTCCTACTGTCTCGGTATCTGGGTGCAGACTGCTGAAAAGCTGTTTCAGTACCTGGGTGCTGACCTACACCTCTGTGGTCTGGTAAATGGGGTCCTGACAGGTATTTCTGCTGCTGCAAAGTCTGGAATCTAATGTTCAAACCTGCTGTCTCAGTACCTCAGTGAACATACATCACTGCTGTTCTCAGTATGCACTGACCTACATACTCCTGCAGTCTCAGTGTCTGGGTGCTGACCTTCATCCCTGCTGTCTCAGGATCAGGTGCCATCCAACATCACTTCTGTCCAGTATCTGGGTGCTGACCCTAAATCACTGCCATCTCACTGACTGGGTGCCAGCGTAAATTACTGCTGTCTCAGTATCAGCATCTGAACTACTGCCCTGCTGTCTCAGTGTCTAGGTGCTTGATCCACATCCCTGCTATCTCATTATCATGGGTGCTGACCAACATCACTGCTGTCTCAGTATCTGGGTGCTGACATACATCACCGTTGACTCCAGTATCTGAGTGTGACCAACATCCCTAATTCCCAGAATCTGGGTGCTGACTTACAGCATCAGCTTTCTCATTACCTTTATAATGACCAACATCCCTGTTGTCTCAGTATCGTGGTACTGACCTACCTCCCTGCTCTGTCAGTATCTGGGTGCTGACATACATCACTGTTGTCTCAATATCTGGGAGCTCACCTACATCACTGCTGTCTCAGTATCTGGGGTGCTGACCTACATCACTGCTGCCTCAGTATCTGGGTGCTGACATATATCACTGCTGTCTCAGAATGTGGGAGCTGACATACATCCCTTCTGTCTCCATATTTGGGTACCAACCTACATCAGTGCTGTCTCAGTATCTGGATGCCAACCTACATCACTGCTGTCTCAGTATCAGGGTGCTGACCTACATGCCTGCTGTCTCTGTATCTGGTTGCTGACCTACATCCCTGATGTCTCATTATCTGGATACTGTCCTACATCACTGCTGTCTCAGTATCTGGGTGCTGAGCTATATCCCTTCTGTCTCATTATCCAGGTGCCGACCTCAACCCTGCAGTGTCAGTATCTGGCTGCTGACCTACATCACTGCTGTCTCAGTATCTGGGTTCTGACTTCATCCCTACTGTCTCAGTATCTTGATGCTGTCCTACATCACTGTTGTCTGAGTAAATGGGTCCTGACTGGTATTTCTGCTCCCAAAAATCTGGAATCTAATGTTCAATCCTGCTGTCTCAGTACCTGGGTGCTACCATACATCACTGCTGTCTCAGCATGTGGGTGGTGGCCTGCAATACTGCTGTCTCGGTATCTAGGTGCTGACCCTCGTCAAAACTGTCTCAGTATTTGAGTGCTGACCTTCATCCACACCCTCAGTACCTTGATGCTGACCAACGTCACTGTTGTCTGGAGTAAATGGATCCCAACAGATATTTCTGCTGTCTCAAAACCTGGAATCTGCTGTTTATCCCTACTGTACCAGTATCAGGTGCTGACAAACATCACTGCTGTCTCCAGTATCTTTGTTCTAACGTACATCCCTGTTGTCTCCAGTATCTGAGTGGCGACATTCTTTTCTGCAATCATCGGTATCACAGGTGCACCTACATCACTGCTGTCTCAGAATCTGGGTACTCACGAACATCCTACTGTCTCAGTATAACAGGTGCCGACCTACATCCTGTTGTCTCGGTACATCACTGTACTCAGTAACAGGTGTGATCCACATCCCTACTGTCTCAATATCTGGGTGCTAATCTACATCCCCTGTCCAGTATCTGGGTGCTAACACATCTCTGCTGCTTCAGTATCTGGGTGTGACCATCAACCTGCTGTCCAGTATCTTGGTGCATCCTACATTACTGCTGTCTCAGTATCTCAGTGCTGACTAATCACCTCTGTCTCAGTACCTGGGTGCAGCCTACATCCCTGCTGTCTCAATATCAGGTGCTGACCAACATCAATACTGTCTCAGAATCTGAACGCTCTATGCCTGCTGTCTCGGTATGGTGCAGGCGTGCACCGCTGCTGTCTCGTATCTGGATGCTGACATACATGCCTGGTGTCTCACATCAGGGTGCTACCATCCCTGCTGTCTCAGTAACTGGGTTGACCTACAAGCCTTGTCTCCAGTATCTGGGTGCTGCATGCCGATGTCTCAATATCTGGTGCTGACCTACATACCTGCTGTCTCAGTATCTGGGTGCTGACTACATGAATTCTGACTCAGTATCTTGGTGCTGACCTACATACCTGATGTCTCACATCTGGGTGCTGACCTACATGCCTGCTGTCTCAGTATCTTGGTACTGACCAACAGCCTCTGTCTCAGTATCTCTGTACTCCTATCCTGCAGTCTCAATATCTTATCTGTGTGTGACTTATCTCTGTCTCCAGTATCTGGGTGCTGATACAAACCCTGCTGTCTCAGTGTCAGGTATTGTCCACCATCGTATCAGTAACTGAATCGTCTCAGTCTCAGTATCATGGTGCCTGCCTACATCACTGCTGTCTCAGTATCTCGTACTGACCCACTTGCCTACTGTCTCTAATCTGGGTGCTGACCTACATTTCTGCTGTCTCAGTATCTGGGAGCTGACCTAACCCCTGCTGTCTCAGTACCAGGGTGCTGACCCACTGGCCTGCTGTCTCAGTGTCTAGGTGCTGACAAACATCCGTGCTGTCTCAGTGTCTTGGTGCTGACCTACATCACTGCTGTCTCATTATCTGGGTGCTGACCTACATCCCTGCAGTCTCAGTATCTGGGTGCTGACCTACATCACTGCTGTCTCAGTATCTGTGTGTTGGCCTACATCCTGCTGACTCATTATATGGTGCTGACCTACATGCCTGCTGTCTCAGTATATGGGTGCTGACCTACATCACTGCTTTCTCAGCATTTGGGTGCTGACCTACAACCCTGCTGTTTCATTTTCTTAATGCTGACTTACATCACTGTTGTCTGAGTAAATGGGTCCTGAAAGATATTTCTGCTGTCTCAAAATCTGGAATCTGATGTTCATCCCTGCTGTCTCAGTATATCTGCATGGCTGACATACATCACTGCTGTCTCAGTGTCTGGGAGCTGACCTACATCACTTCTGTCTCAGTATTGGGGTCTCACTTACTTCCTGCTGCTTCAGTATCAGGGTGCCGACCTACCTCACTGCTGTATCAGTATCACGGTGATGACCTACACAGCCGATCTCGTTATCTGGGTGATGACTCACTTTATCCTGTTTCAGTATCTGGGTGCCGACCCCACACCACTGCTGTCTCAATCTCTGGGTGCCACCACATCACTGTTGTCTCAGTATTTGTATGCTGACCCACATGACTGCTGTCTCAGTATCTGGGTGCTGTCCTACTTCACTGCTGTCTCAGTATCTGGCTGATGACCTACATCACTGGTGTCTCAGTATCTGTGTGTTGGCATACATCTCTGCTGTCTCAGTATCGGTGTACTCACCTACATCACTGCTGTGTCAGTATCGGAGTGCTGAACTACAGTAGATCAATGCTAATCTCAGTAGTTGGGTGCTGACCCACATCACTGCTGTCTCTGAATCTGGGTGCTGACCTACATCACTGCTGTCTCAGTATCTGGGTGCTGACCTACATCCTTGCTATCTCTGAATCTGGGTTCTGACCTACATCATGGCTGTCTCACTATCAGTGTGCTGACCCACATTCCAGTTGTCTGAGAAAATGGGTCCCGACAGATATTTCGCTGCCTCAAAATCTGAATCTGATGTTGATCCTACTGTCTCAGTATCTGGGTGCTGACATACATCACTGCTGTTTCAGTATCTGGGAGCTGATCTACATCACTGCTGTCTCAGTATCTGGGTGCTGACCCACATCCCTGCTGTCTCAGTATCTGTGTGCCGACCTACATCAGTGCTGTCTCAAAATCTGGATACCGACCTACATCACTGCTGTCCCTGTATCTGGGTGCAGACCTACATGCCTGCTGTCTCAGTGTCTGGGTGCTGACCTACATCCTTTCTGTCTCAGTATCTGGGTGCTGTCCTATATTACTGCTCAGTATCTGGGTGCTGACCTACATCACTGCTGTCTCAGAATCTGGATGCTGACCTACTTCACTGTTGTCTCAATATCTGGGTGGTGACCTACATCCCTCTTGTCTCACTATATGGGTGCTGACCTTCATCAATACTGTCTCAGTATCTGGGTGCTGACCTATATCCCAGCTATCTCAGGATCTGGATGCTGACCTACTTCACTGTTGTCTCACTATCTGGCTAGTGACCTACATCCCTGTTGTCTCAGTATCTGGGTGCTGACCTTCATCAATACTGTCTCAGTATCTGGGTGCTGACTCTACATCCCAGCTATTCTCAGTATCTGGATGCTGACCTACATCATGGTTGTCTCAATATCTGGGTTCCGACTTCATCACTGCTGTCTCAATATCTGGGTGCTGACTTACATCCCTGCTGTCTCAATACCTTGTGCTGATCTACATCACTGCTGTCTCAGTATCTGGGTGCTGACCTACATCCCTGCTGTCTCAGTATCTGGGTGCTGATCTTCTTCCCTGCTTTCTCAGTATCTGGGTGCTGTCCACATACCTTCTGTCTCATTATCTGGGTGCCGACCTCAATCTCTGCTATGTCGGTGTCTATCTGTTGCTGACCTACATCACTGCTGTCTCAGTATCTGTGTGTGCTAGATACATCTCTGCTGTCTCAGTAACTGGGTACTCACCTACATCCTTGCTATCTCAGTATCTGAGTTCTGACCCATCCCTGTTGTCTCAGTATCTGGGTACTCATACATTCTCTGCTGTCTCAGTATCTGGGTGCCGACCTGCATCCCTGCTGTCCTTGGTATCTGGGTGTTGACCTCACATATCTGCTTCTCGAGTATCAGGGATCTGACCTTTAGCACAGCTTCTCTGTATCTGGGTGCTGACCTACATCCCTGCTGTCTCAGTATGTGGATGCTGACCTATCACTGTTGTTGTCTGAGTTAATGGGTCCTGACTGATATTTCTGCTGTCTCGAAATCTTGAATATGATGTTCATCCCTGCTGTCACAGTATCTGAGTGCTGATATTCAATCCTGTTGTCTCAGTATCTTGAAGCTGACCTACATCCCTGCTGTCTCAGTATCGGTGCTGACTCATCACTGTTGTTTCCGTAAATGGTACTGACAGGTATTTCTGCTGCCTCAAAATCTGGAATCTGATGTTCATCCTGCTGTCTCAGTATCTGGGTGCTGACATACATCACTGTCGTCTCAGAATCTGGGTACTGACCCCATCACTGTTGTCTCAGTATCTGGTACTGACCTACATCCCTGTTGCCCCAGTATCTGTGTGCTGACCTACATCCCTGGTGTCCCAGTATCTGGGTACTGACCAACATCCCTGCTGCCTCAGTATCTGGGCTGCTGATCATGCCTTCTTGTCTCAGTACTTGGGTGCTGAAGCACATCCCTGCTGTCTCAGTATCTGGGTACTGACCTCATCCCTGGTGTGTCTCAGCATCTGGGTGCTGACCACATCCCTGCTGTCTTAGTATATCTGGGTACTTACCACATCCCTGTCTCTCAGTATGTGTGTTGTGACCTACATCCCTGCTGTCTCAGTATCTGAGTTGTCCTACATCACTGCTGTCTCAATATCTGGGCGCTGACTCACATCCTGCTGTCTCAGTATCTGGGTGATGACATATATCCCTGTTGTCTCAGTATCTGGGTGATGACCTCCATCACTGCTGTCCTCAGTATGTGTGTGCTGATCCACATCCCGCTGTCTCCAGTATCTGGGTGCTAACCCACATCCCTGGTGTGTCTCAGCATCTGGGTGCTGACCACATCATTGCTGTCTCCTGTATCTGTGCTGACCCACATCCTGGTGTCTCAGTATCTGGGTGCTGACCCCAGCATTGCTGTCTCAGTATCTGTTGCTGACCTATCATCCTGGTGTCTCAGTATCTGGATGATGACCTACATCATTGCTGTGTCTCAGTGTCTGGTGCTGACCCAAGCATTGCTGTCTCAGTGTCTGGGTGCTGACTCATGCCTGCTGTCTCAGAATCATGGGTGCTGACCTACATCCCTTGCTGTCTCTGAATCTGTGTAGCTTACCTACAGCAGCTGTCTCAGTATCTGGGTGCTGACCTTCATCAATACTGTCTCAGTTTCTGGCTGTTGACCCACATCCCACCTCTCTAGTATCTGGATGCTGGACCTCTCATCACAGCTGTCTCAATATCTGGGTTCCAATCTACATCACTGCTCTCTCTCATATCTGATTACTGATCTTATCTGTGCTGTCTCAGTATCTGGGTGGTCCTCATACCTTCTGTCTCATTATCCTCAACTTGCTATGTGTCAGTATTTTGCTGCTGGACCGTCATCACTGCTGTCTCAGTATCTGTATGCTGACATACATCTCTGTTGTCCTGGGTAACTGGCACCACCTACATCCTTGCTAGCTCAGTATCTTAGTTCTGACCTGACATCCTGCTGTCTCAGTATCTGGGTACTTGCAGACGTCCTGCTGTCCTGTATCTGATGTGCTGACTCCTTATCCCTGCTGTCTCGGTATCTGGGTGCTGACCTCCATCACTGCTTTGCAGTATCAGGTTCTGACCTCCAAGGCATAGCCATGTCTCTGTATCTGGGTGCTGACCTCCAACCTGCTGTCTCAATATCTGGGTGCTGACCCACATCCCTGCCATATCTCAAAGTCCAAGTGCTGACCCATCACCGCTGTTCTCAGTATCAGGGTGGTGACCTCCATCCTGCTGTCTCAGTATCTGACGTGACCCGCTATCACTGGTGTCTGAGCAAATGGGTCCTGATAGGTATTTCTGCTGCCTCAATCCGAATCTGATGTTTATAACTGCTGTCTCAGTGTCTGGTGCTGACATACTGACAGCTGTCTCAGTATCTGGGTGATGACCCACATTTCTGCGCTGTCTCAGTATCTGGGTCCCTGACCCCATCACTGCAGTCTCACTATCTGGGTGCCGACCTACATCACTGCTGTCTCAATATCTTGGTGCTGGACTCACATGCCTGCTGTCTTTATATCTGGGTGCTGACCTCTATCCCTGTTGTCTCTGTATCTGGGTGCTGTCCAACATCACTGCTGTTTCAGTATCTGATGCTGACCAAACCCAGCTTTCTCATTACCAGGGTGCTGATCTACTGGCTGCTGTCCTGTGTGTCATGGTGCTGACAAACATCCGTGCTGCCAGTATCTTGGTGCTGACCTCCATCCTTGATGTCACAG
Organism: Neoceratodus forsteri; assembly: GCA_016271365.2. Taxonomy (NCBI): domain Eukaryota; kingdom Metazoa; phylum Chordata; order Ceratodontiformes; family Ceratodontidae; genus Neoceratodus; species Neoceratodus forsteri. The sequence goes on from CM028129.1 coordinate 10,906,429, forward strand.
TATGTTGATCACATCACTGCTGTCTCATTATCTGGGTGCTGACCTTCATCCATGTTTATCTCAGTATCTGGGTGCTGACTTACATCACAGCTTTCTCAGTATCTGGATTATGAACAACATCCCTGGTGTCTCAGTATCAATGCGCTAACGACTTCCCTGCTTTCTCATTATCGGGGTGCAAACCTCCCTCCCTCCCTGCTCTCTCAGTATCTGGGTGCTGACCCACATACCTGCTAGTTTTAGTATCAGGATGCTGACCTACACCACTGTTGTCTGAGTATATGGTCCTGACAGATACTTCTTCCGCCTCAAAATCTGGAACTGACGTTCATTCCGCTTTCTAAGTATCTGGGTGCTGACATACATCACTGCTGTACTCGTATCTTGGTGTTGACCCACATCCCTGCTGTCTCAGTATCGGGTGCCGACCCACATCACTGCTGTCTTTGTATCTGGGTGTCCGACCACATCTCTGCTGTTCTCAGTATCTGGGTGCTGGACCACATGCCTGCTGTCCCAGAATCTGGTGCTGACCTACATCCCCTGTTGTCTCTGAATCTGTGAGCTGACCCACAGCACAGCTGTCTCAGCATCTGGGTGCTGACCCACATCCCTGCTTTCTCAGTTTCTGTGTTGATATACATCACTGCTGTCTCAGTATCTGTGAGCTGGACCTACATCACCTGCTGTCTCTGTGCCTGGCGCTGACCCATATCACTGCTGTCTTGGTATCTGGGTGCTGACTCTCCATTCACTGCTGTATCAGTATCAGGGTGCTGACCCATGGCACAGCTGTCTCAGTATCTGGGGCTGACCTCATCCCTGTTGTCTCAGTATCTGGGTGATGACTCTACCTCCTGTCTCAGTATTCTGTGTAATGCCGACCCATCAGTGCTGTCTCAATATCTGGGTGCCAACCTGCATCACCGCTGTTCTAATATCTATATGCTGACCCACATGCCCGCTGCTCTGGCAGTATCATGCTGCTGACCTCACATCACTGGTGTCTCAGTATCTGTGTGCTGACATGCATCTCGCTGTCTCGTATCGGGCACTCACCAACATCAATGCTGTGTCAGTATCGGAGTACTGAACTAGATCAATGCTGTTTCAGTAGCTGGGTGCTGACCTACATCCCTGCTGTCTCTGAATCTGGGTGCTGACCTACATCACTGCTGTCTCAGTATCTGGGTGCTGACCTACATCCCTGCTATCTCTGAATCTGGGTTCTGACCTGCATCACTGTTGTCTGAGAAAATGGATCCTGACAGATATTTCTGCTGTCTCAAAATCTGGAATCTGATGTTGATCCCTACTGTCTCAGTATCTGGGTGCTGACATACATCACTGCTGTTTCAGTATCTGGGAGCTGATCTACATCACTGCTGTCTCAGTATCTGGGTGCCAACCTACAATCACTGCTGTCTCAGAATCTGGATGCTGACCCACAAACCCGTTGTCCTGTTAGTATCTGCGTGTTGACTCACAAACCCTGCGGTCTCAGGATCTGGTGCCAACCTTCATCAGTGCTGTCACAAAATCTGGGTACCGACCTACATCACTGCTGTCCCTGTATCTGGTTGTTTATCTTCATGCCTGCTGTCTCTAGTGTCTGGGTGCTGACCTACATCCCTGCTGTCTCAGTATCTCAGAGCTGTCCCACATTACTGCTGTCTCAGTTTCTGGCTGCTGACATACATCACTGGTATCTCAGAGTCTTGTACTGACATACATCTCTGCTGTCTCGGTATCGGGTACTCACCAACATCACTGCTGTGTCAGTATTGGAGTGCTGTACCAGATCAATGCTGTCTCAGTAGCTGGGTTCCTGATCCCACGCCCCTGCTGTTCTTGAATCTGGGTGCTGACCTACATCACTGCTGTCTCAGTATCTGGATGTAGACCTCACATCCTGCTATCTCTGAATCTGGGTTCTGACCACATCACTGCTGCTGTCTCAGTATCCGGGTTGCTGGACCTACATCCCTGTTGTCTGAGAAAATGGGTCCTGACAGATATTTCTGTTGTCTCAAAATCTGAATCTGATGTTGATCCCTACTGTCTCAGTATCTGGGTGCTGACATACATCACTGCTGTTTCAGTATCTGTGAGCTGTATTCTACATCACTGCTGTCTCAGTATCTGGGTGCTGACCCCACAATCACTGCTGTTTCAGTATTCATGCTGGACCCTACAAACTCAGTGGTCTCAGTATCTGGGTGCCAACCTTCATCAGTGCTGTCACAAAATCTGGGAACTGACCCACATCACTGCTGTCCCTGTATCTGGTTTAGCTTAACTCTCATGCCTGCTGTCCTCAGAATCTGGGTTCTGACCAACATCACTGCTGTCTCAATATCTGGGTGCCGACCTCACATACCTGCTGTCTCATAGTATCTGGTACTGATTCTACATCACTGCTGTCTCAGTATCTGGGTGCTGACCCACATCCCTGCTTTCTCAGTATCTGGTGTTGACATACATCACTGCTGCCTCAGTATCTGGTGAGCTGACCTACATCATTGCTGTCTCTGTGCTCAGGTGCTGACCTATATCACTGCTGTCTTGGTATCTGGGTGCTGACTTACTTCACTGCTGTATCAGCTATCAGGGTGCTTGACCTGGCACAGCTGTCTCTAGTATCTGGGAGCTGACCTTCATCCCTGCTGTCTTAGTATCTGGTGATGACTCTACTTCCTCCTGTCTCAGTATCTGGGTGTCAATCCACATTAGTGCTGTCTCAATATCTGGGTGCCAACCTCACATCACTGCTGTCTCAATATCTATATGCTGACTCACATGCCCTGCTGTCTCAGTATCTGGCTGCTGACCTACATCACTGGTGTCTCAGTATCTGTGTGCTGACATTCATCTCTGCTGTCTCGGTGTCAAGTACTCACCAACATCAATGCAGTGTCAGAATCGGAGTACTGAACTAGATCAATCTGTTTCAGTAGCTAGGTGCTGACCCACATCCCTGTTGTCTCTGAATCTGGTGCTGACCCATCACTGCTGTCTCAGTATCTGGGTGCTGACCCATCCCTGCTATCTCTGAATCTGGGTTCTGATCTACATCACTGTTGTCGAAAAATGATCCTGACAGATATTTCTGTTCTCAAAATCTGAATCTGATGTTGATCCCTACTGTCTCAGTATCTGGGTGCTGACATACATAACTGCTGTTTCAGTATCTGGGAGCTGATCTACATCACTGCTGTCTCAGTATCTGGGTGCCGACTCACAATCACTGCTGTCTCAGAATCTGGATGCTGACCCACAAACCTGCTGTCTCAGTATCTGGTGCCAGCCTCATCGGTGCAGTCTCAAAATCTGGGTACTGACCTACATCACTGCTTCCTGTATCTGTCTTGCTGACCCACATGCTTGCTGTCTCAGTGTCTGGGTGCTGACCCACATCCCTGCCTCTCTCAGAATCTTTATGCTGACTTGCATCACTGTTGTCTGAGTAAATGGGTCCTGATAGATATTTCTGCTGTCTCAAATCTGGAATCTGATGTTCATCCCTGCTGTCTCATGATCTGCGTGCTGACATACATCACTGCTGTCTCAATGTCTGGGATCTGACCTACATCACTGCTGTCTGAGTATCGATGTACTCACCCACATCCCTGCTGTCTCAGTATCTGGGTGCCACCCACATCCCTGCTGTCTCGGATCTGTGTGCTGATCTTCCTCACTGCTGTATCAGTATCAGGTGCTGACATACAGCACAGCTGTCTCAGTATCTGGGGCTGACCTTAATCCCTTTGTCTCAGTATCTGGGAGATGACCACTCCTCCTGTCTCAGTATCTGGGTGCCGACCCACATCACTGCTGTCTCAATATCTGGGTGCCAACCAACATCACTGCTGTCTCAATATCTATATGCTGACCTACATACCTGCTGTCTCAGTATCTGGCTGCTGACATACATCACCGGTATCTCAGTATCTGTGTGCAGACATACATCTCTGCTGTCTCGGTATCGGGGCTACTCACCAACATCACTGCTGTGTCAGTATTGGAGTGCTGTACTAGATCAATGCTGTCTCAGTAGCTGGGTTTGACCTACGTCCCTGCTGTCTCTGAATCTGGGTGCTGACCTACATCACTGCTGTCTCGGTATCTGGATGCAGACCTACATCCTTGCTATCTCTGAATCTGGTTCTGACCTCATCACTGCTGTCTCAGTATCCGGTGCTGGACCTACATCCCTGTTGTCTGAGAAAATGAGTCCTGACAGATATTTCTGCTGTCTCAAAATCTGGAATCTGATGTTGATCCCTACTGTCTCAGTATCTGGGTGCTGACATACATCACTGCTGTTTCAGTATCTGTGAGCTGATCTACATCACTGCTGTCTCAGTATCTGGGTGCTGACCTACAATCACTGCTGTCTCAGTATCTGGGTGCTGACCCACAAATCTGCAGTCTCAGTATCTGGATGCCAACCTTCATCAGTGCTGTCTCAAAATCTGGCACCGACCTACATCACTGCTGTCCCTGTATCTGGTTGCTTACCTTCATGCCTGCTGTCTCAGTGTCTGGGTGCTGACCCACATCCCTGCTGTCTGAGTATCTGTGAGCTGTCCCACATTACTGCTGTCTCAGTATCTGGGTGCGGACCAACATCCCTACTTTCTCAGTATCTGGATGCTGACCTACTTCACTGTTGTTTCAATATCTGGGTGGTGACCTACATCCCAGCTGTCTCGGTATCTGGGTTCTGACCTTTATCAATACTGTCTCAGTATCTGGGTGCTGACCTACATCCCAGCTATCTCAGTATCTGGATGCTGACCTACTTCACTGTTATCTCAATATCTTGGTGGTGACCTACATCCCTGTTGTCTCAGTATCTGGGTGCTGACCTTCATCAATATTGTCTCAGTATCTGGGTGCTAACCTACATCCCAGCTATCTCAGTATCTGGATGCTGACCTACATCACGGTTGTCTCAATATCTGAGTTCTGACCTACATCACTGCTGTCTCATTATCTGGGTGCTGACCTTCATCCCTGCTGTCTCATTATCTGGGTACTGATCTTCATCACTGCTGTCTCAGTATCTTGGTGCTGACCTTCATCCCTGCTGTCTCAGTATCTGGATGCTTACCTCTTACTGCTGTCTCAGTATCTGCTAGACCTACATGCCTGTTGTCTCAGTATCTGGGTGTGACCTTCATCAATACTGTCTCAGTTTCTGGCTGCTGACCTACTTCCAGCTATCTCAGTATCTGGAGACTGACCTACATCACGGCTGTCTCAATATCTGGGAGCTGATCTTCATCCCTCTGTCTCAGTATCTGGGTGCTGTCCCATACCTTCTGTCTCATTATCTTGGTGCTGACCTCAACTCTCTGCAATGTCAGTATCTTGCTGCTGACCTACATCACTGCTGTGTCTCAGTATCTGTGTGCTGACATACATCTCTGCTGTCTCAGTAACTGGGTACTCACCTACATCCTTGCTATCTCAGTATCTGAGTTCTGACCTACATCCCTGCTGTCTCAGTATCTGAGTACTCACATACTTCCCTACTGTCTCAGTATCTGGGTGCACCAACATCCCTGCTGTCTCGTATCTGGGTGCTGACTACATCACTGCTTCTGAGCATCAGGGTTCTGATCTACAGCACAGCTGTCTCTGTTTCTGGGTGCTGACCTAAATCCCTGCTGTCTCGGTATCTGGGTGCTGACCTACATCCCTGCCATCTCGGAATTTGGGTGCTGACCTCCATCCCTGCTGTCTCAGTATCTGGATGGTGACATACATCACTGTTGTCTGAGTAAATGGGTCCTGATAGATATTTCTGCTGCCTCACAATCTGGAATCTGATGTTTATCCCTGCTGTCCAAGTATCTGGGTGCTGACATAGGTGACTGCTGTCTCAATATCTGGCTGCTGACATACATCACTGCAGTATCAGTATCTTGGTGCCGACCCACATCCCTGCTGTCTCAGTATCTGGGTGCCGACCTACATCTCTGCTGTCTCAGTATCTGGGTGCTGACCTACATGCCTGCTATCTTAGTATCTGGGCGCCTACCTACATCTCTGCTGTCTCAGTATCTCGGTGCTGACCTACATCCCTGCTGTCTCTGAATCTCTGTGCTGACCTACAGCACAGCTGTCTCAGAATCTGGGTGCTGACCTACATCCCTGCTATCTCAGTATTTGGGTTCTTACCAACATCACTGCTGTCTCAGTATCTGGGTGCTGACCTATATCACTGCTGTCTCAGTATCTTGTGAACTGACCTACATCACTGCTGTCTCAGTATCTTGGTGCTGACCTACATCCCTTCTTTCTCAGTATCTGAGTGCTGTCATACATCACTGCTGTTTCAGCATCTGCGACTGACCTACATCACTGCTGTCTCCAGTGCCTGGGTGCTGACTTATATCACTGCTGTCCGGTATCTGGGTGCTGACCTACCTCACTGCTGTATCAGTATCAGGGTGTTGATCTACAGCAAAGCTGTCTCAGTATCTAATGGCTGACCTTCATCCCTGCTGTCTCAGTATCTGGGTGATGACTCACTTCCCTCCTGTCTCAGTATCTGGGTCCCGACCACATCACTGCTGTCTCAATATCTGGGTGCCAACCCATCACTGCTGTCCCAATATCTGTATGCTGACCTACATGCCTGCTGTCTCAGTATCTGGCTGCTGACCGACATCACTGCAGTCTCACTATCTAGGTGCCGACCTACATCACTGCTGTCTCAGTATCTCGGTGTTCTACTTCATGCCTGCTGTCTTCATTTCTGGGTGCTGACCTACATCCCTGCTGTCTCTGTATCTGGGTGCTGTCCAGCATCATTGCAGTTTCAGTATCTGGGTGCTGACCTAAATCCCTACTGTCTCATTACCAGGCTGCTGATCTACTGGCCTGCTGTCTCAGTGTCAAGGTGCTGACAAACATCCGTGCTGTCTCAGTATCTTTGTGCTGACCTTCATCCCTGCTGTCTCAGTATGTGGTGTGACCACATCACTGCTGTCTCATTATCTGGGTGCTGACCTACATCCCTACTATCTCAGTATCTGGGTGCTGACTTACATCACAGCTTTCTCAGTATCTGGATAATGACCAACATCCCTGGTGTCTCAGTATCAATGTGCTAACCTACTTCCCTGCTTTCTCAATATTGGGGTGCTGACCTCCCTCCCTCCCTGCACTCTCAGTATCTGGGTGCTGACCTTCACACCTGCTGTCTCAGTATCTGGATGTTGACCTACACCACTGTTGTCTGAGTATATGGGTCCTGACAGATACTTCTTCTTCCTCAAAATCTGGAATCTGGTGTTCATCCCTGCTGTCTCAATATCTGGGTGCTGTCATACATCACTGCTGTATCAGTATCTGTGAGCTGACCAACATCACTGCTGTCTCAGTGCCTGGGTGCTGACCTATATCACTTCTGTCTCAGTACCTTGGTGCCGATCCACATCCCTGCTGTCTCACTATCTGGGTGCCGACCTACCTCACTGCTGTCTTAGTATTTGGGTGCCAACCACATCCCTGCTGTCTCGGTACCTGGGTGTTGACTCCACATTATCTGCTTTCGCAGCATCAGGTTCTGACCTTTAGCACAGCTCTCTCTGTATCTGGGTGCTGACCACATCCCTGCTGTCTCAGTATGTGGATGCTGACCTACATCACTGTTGTCTGAGTAAATGTGTCCTGACAGATATTTCTGCCTCTCAGAATCTGAATATGATGTTCATCCCTGCTGTCACAGTATCTGAGTGCTGATATACAATCCTGCTGTCTCAGTATCTTGGTGCTGACCTACATCCCTGCTGTCTCAGTATCGGATGCTGATCTACATCACTGTTGTTTCAGTAAATTGGTACTGACAGGTATTTCTGCTGCCTCAAAATCTGGAATCTGATGTTCATCCTGCTGTCTCAGTATCTGGTGCTGACATACATCACTGCTGTCTCAGTATCTGTATTGACCCTACATCCCTGTTGCCTCAGTATCTGGGTGCTGACCCACATCCCTGGTGTCCAGTATCTGAGTATTACCAACATCCCTGCTGCCTCAGTATCTGGGTGCTGACCACATCCCTGCTGTCTCAGTATTTGGGTGCTGACCTACATCCCTGTTGTCTCAGTATCTAGGTACTGACCTACATCCCTGGTGTCTCAGTATCTGGGTGCTGACCTCATTCCTGCTGTCTTAGTATCTGGGTACTTACCTACAGCCCTGCTATCTCAGTATGTTGGTGTTGACCTACATCCCTGCTGTCTCACTATCTGAGTGCTGACCTACATCACTGCTGTCTCAATATCTGGGTGCAGACCTACATCCCTGCTGTCTCAGTATCTGTGTGATGACATATATCCCTGCTGTCTCAGTATCTGGGTGACGACCTACATAACTGCTGTCTCAGTATCTGGGTGCTGATCCACATCCCTGCTGTCTCAGTATCTGGGTGCCAACCTATATCACTGCTGTCGCAGTATGTGGGTGCTGACCTACATCCCTGCTGTCTCAGTATCTGGGTGCTGACCTACATCCCTGCTGTCTCAGTATCTGGCTTGTGACCTACATCCCTGCTGTCTCAGTATCTGGGTGCTGTCCTACATCCCTGCTGTCTCAGTATCTGGGAGCTAACCTACATCCCTGTTGCCTCAGTATCTGGGTGCTGACCTTACATCATTGCTGTCTCAGTATCTGGGTGCTGACCTACATCCTTGCTTTCTCAGTATGTGTGTGCTGACATACATCACTGCTGTCTCAGTATGTGGGTGCTGACCTACATCCCTGCTGTCTCAGTATCTGGGTGCTGACCTTCATCAGTGCTTTCTCAGCATTTGGGTGCTGACCTACAACAGTGCTGTCTCAGTATCTGGGAGCTGACCTTCACCCCTGCTCTCTCAGTATCTGGGTACCAACCTTAATCTCTTCTGTGTCATTATCTGGCTGCTGACCTACATCACTGCTGTCTCAGTATCTGTGTGCTGACATACATCTCTGCTGTCTCAGTATCTGGGTACTAACCTACATCCTTTATTATCTCAGTATCTGAGTGCTGACCTACTCCTTGCTTCTCAGTATCTGGGTACTCACATACTTCCTGCTGTCTCAGTATCTGGGTGCTGACCTACATCACAGCTGTCTCGTATTTTGGTGCTGACCTACATCACTGCTGTTTCAGTGTCTGATACTCACCTACATCCCTGCTGTCTCAGTATCTGGGTGCCAACCTACATCCCTGCAATCCTCGGTATCTGGTGCTGACCTACATCACTGCTGTCTCAGTTTTAGGTTCTGACCTTTGCACAGCTCTCTCAGTATCTGGGTGGTGACCTCCATCCCTGCTGTCTCAGTATCTGGATGCTGACCTACATCACTGTTGTCTGAGTAAATGGGTACTGATAGATATTTCTGCTTCCTCACAATCTGAATTTGATGTTCATCCCTGCTGTCTCAGTATCTGGCAGTGGACATCTCATGACTGCTGTCTCAGTATCTGGCAGCTGACATATCACTGCTGTCACAGTATCTGGGTGCTGACCTACATCACAGCTGTCTCAGTATCTGGGTGATGACCCACATCCCTAATGTCTCAGTATCTGGGTGCTGACCTACATCACTGCTGTCTCAGTATCTGGGTGATGACCCACATCCCTAATGTCTCAGTATCATGGTGCCTGCCTACATCACTGCTGTCTCAGTATCTCGGTACTGACCTACTTGCCTACTGTCTCCGAATCTGGGTGCTGACCTACATTTCTGCTGTCTCAGTATCTGGGTGCTGACCTAAATCCCTGCTGTCTCAGTACCAGGGTGCTGACCTACTGGCCTGCTGTCTCAGTGTCTAGGTGCTGACAAACATCCGTGCTTGTCTCAGTGTCTTGGTGCTGACCTACATCACTGCTGTCTCATTATCTGGGTGCTGACCTACATCCCTGCAGTCTCAGTATCTGGGTGATGACCTACATCACTGCTGTCTCAGTATCTGTGTGTTGGCCTACATCCTGCTGTCTCAGTATCTGGGTGCTGACCTACATGCCTGCTGTCTCAGTATATGGGTGCTGACCTACATCACTGCTTTCTCAGCATTTGGGTGCTGACCTACAACCCTGCTGTTTCATTTTCTTAATGCTGACTTACATCACTGTTGTCTGAGTAAATGGGTCCTGAAAGATATTTCTGCTGTCTCAAAATCTGGAATCTGATGTTCATCCCTGCTGTCCCAGTATCTGCGTGTTGACATCACTGCTGTCTCAGTGTCTGGGAGCTGACCTACATCACTTCTGTCTCAGTATTGGGGTCTCACTTGCTTCCTGCTTTCTCAGTATCAGGGTGCCGACCTACCTCACTGCTGTATCAGTATCACAGGTGATGACCTACAGCACAGCCGCCTCGTTATCTGGGTGATGACTCACTTCTATCCTGTTTCAGTATCTGGGTGCCGACCCACACCACTGCTGTCTCATCTCTGGGTGCCACCCTACATCACTGTTGTCTCAGTATTTGTATGCTGACCTACATGACTGCTGTCTCAGTATCTGGGTGCTGTCCTACTTACTGCTGTCTCAGTATCTGGCTGATGACCTACATCACTGGTGTCTCAGTATCTGTGTGTTGGCATACATCTCGCTGTCTCAGTATCGTGTACTCACCTACATCACTGCTGTGTCAGTATCGGAGTGCTGAACTACAGTAGATCAATGCTGTCTCAGTAGTTGGGTGCTGACCCACATCACTGCTGTCTCTGAATCTGGGTGCTGACCTACATCACTGCTGTCTCAGTATCTGGGTGCTGACCTACATCCTTGCTATCTCTGAATCTGGGTGTTGACCTACATCATGGCTGTCTCACTATCAGTGTGCTGACCTACATTCCAGTTGTCTGAGAAAATGGGTCCCGACAGATATTTCTGCTGCCTCAAAATCTGGAATCTGATGTTGATCCCTACTGTCTCAGTATCTGGGTGCTGACATACATCACTGCTGTTTCAGTATCTGGGAGCTGATCTACATCACTGCTGTCTCAGTATCTGGGTGCTGACCCACATCCCTGCTGTCTCAGTATCTGTGTGCCGACCTACATCAGTGCTGTCTCAAAATCTGGATACCGACCTACATCACTGCTGTCCCTGTATCTGGGTGTCAGACCCACATGCCTGCTGTCTCAGTGTCTGGGTGCTGACCCACATCCTTTCTGTCTCAGTATCTGGGTGCTGTCCTATATTACTGCTCAGTATCTGGGTGCTGACCTACATCACTGCTGTCTCAGAATCTGGATGCTGACCTACTTCACTGTTGTCTCAATATCTGGGTGGTGACCTACATCCTCTTGTCTCACTATATGGGTGCTGACCTTCATCAATACTGTCTCAGTATCTGGGTGCTGACCTATATCCCAGCTATCTCAGGATCTGGATGCTGACCTACTTCACTGTTGTCTCACCATCTGGCTAGTGACCTACATCCCTGTTGTCTCAGTATCTGGGTGCTGACCTTCATCAATACTGTCTCAGTATCTGGGTGCTGATTCCACATCCCAGCTATCTCAGTATCTGGATGCTGACCTACATCATGGTTGTCTCAATATCTGGGTTCCGACTTCATCACTGCTGTCTCAATATCTGGGTGCTGACTTACATCCCTGCTGTCTCAATACCTTGTACTGATCTACATCACTGCTGTCTCAGTATCTGGGTGCTGACCTACATCCCTGCTGTCTCAGTATCTGGATGCTGACCTACCTCACTGTTGTCTCAATATCTGGGGTGTGACCTACGTCCTTGTCGTCTCAGTATCTGGGTGCTGACCTTCATCAATACTGTCTCAGTATCTGGGTGCTGACCTACATCCCAGCTATCTCAGTATCTGGATGCTGACCTACATCACGGCTGTCTCAATATCTGGGTTCCGGCCTACATCACTGCTGTCTCAATATCTGGGTGCTGATCTTCTTCCCTGCTTTCTCAGTATCTGGGTGCTGTCCTACATACCTTCTGTCTCATTATCTGGGTGCCGACCTCAATCTCTGCTATGTCGGTATCTTGCTGCTGACCTACATCACTGCTGTCTCAGTATCTGTGTGCTGACATACATCTCTGCTGTCTCAGTAACTGGGTACTCACCTACATCCTTGCTATCTCAGTATCTGAGTTCTGACCTACATCCCTGCTGTCTCAGTATCTGGGTACTCGCGTACTTCCCTGCTGTCTCAGTATCTGGGTGCCGACCTGCATCCCTGCTGTCTCGGTATCTGGGTGCTGACCTACATTACTGCTTTCGCAGTATCAGGGTTCTGACCTTTAGCACAGCTCTCTCTGTATCTGGGTGCTGACCTACATCCCTGCTGTCTCAGTATGTGGATGCTGACCTACATCACTGTTGTCTGAGTTAATGGGTCCTGACTGATATTTCTGCTGTCTCGAAATCTGGAATATGATGTTCATCCCTGCTGTCACAGTATCTGAGTGCTGATATTCAATCCTGCTGTCTCAGTATCTTGGTGCTGACCTACATCCCTGCTGTCTCAGTATTGGGATGCTGACCTACATCACTGTTGTTTCAGTAAATGGGTACTGACAGGTATTTCTGCTGCCTCAAAATCTGGAATCTGATGTTCATCCCTGCTGTCTCAGTATCTGGGTGCTGACATACATCACTGCTGTCTCAGAATCTGGGTACTGACCTACATCACTGTTGTCTCAATATCTGGGTACTGACCTACATCCCTGTTGCCTCAGTATCTGGGTGCTGACCTACATCCCTGGTGTCCCAGTATCTGGGTACTGACCAACATCCCTGCTGTCTCAGTATCTGGGTGCTGACCTACATCCCTGCTGTCTCAGTATCTGGGTGCTGACCTACATCCCTGCTGTCTCAGTATCTGGGTGCTGACCTACATCCCTGCTGTCTCAGTATCTGGGTGCTGACCTACATCCCTGCTGTCTTAGTATCTGGGTACTTACCACATCCCTGCTCTCTCCAGTATGTGGGTGTTGACCTACATCCCTGCTGTCTCAGTATCTGAGTGCTGTCCTACATCACTGCTGTCTCAATATCTGGGCGCTGACCTACATCCCTGCTGTCTCAGTATCTGGGTGATGACATATATCCCTGCTGTCTCAGTATCTGGGTGATGACCTACATCACTGCTGTCTCAGTATGTGTGTGCTGACCTACATCCCTGCTGTCTCAGTATCTGGGTGCTAACCTACATCCCTGGTGTCTCAGTATCTGGGTGCTGACCTACATCATTGCTGTCTCAGTATCTGGGTGCTGACCTACATCCCTGGTGTCTCAGTATCTGGGTGCTGACCTACAGCATTGCTGTCTCAGTATCTGGGTGCTGACCTACATCCCTGGTGTCTCAGTATCTGGATGATGACCTACATCATTGCTGTCTCAGTGTCTGGGTGCTGACCTACAGCATTGCTGTCTCAGTATCTGGGTGCTGACCTATATCCCTGCTGTCTCAGTATCTGGATGCTGACCTACCTCACTGTTGTCTCAATATCTGGGGAGTGACCCACGTCCCTGTCGTCTCAGTATCTGGGTGCTGACCTTCATCAATACTGTCTCAGTATCTGGGTGCTGACCTACATCCCAGCTATCTCAGTATCTGGATGCTGACCTACATCACTGCTGTCTCAATATCTGGGTGCTGATCTTCTTCCCTGCTTTCTCAGTATCTGGGTGCTGTCCTACATACCTTCTGTCTCATTATCTGGGTGCCGACCTCAATCTCTGCTATGTCAGTATCTTGCTGCTAACCTGCATCACTGCTGTCTCAGTATCTGTGTGCTGACATACATCTCTGCTGTCTCAGTAACTGGGTACTCACCTACATCCTTGCTATCTCAGTATCTGAGTTCTGACCTACATCCCTGCTGTCTCAGTATCTGGGTGCCGACCTACATCCCTGCTGTCTCGGCATCTGGTGCTGACCCATATTACTGCTTTTGCAATATCAGGGTTCTGACCTTTAGCACAGCTCTCACTGTATCTAGGTGCTGACCTACATCCCTGCTGTCTCAGTATGTGGATGCTGACCCACATCACTGTTGTTTTGAGTAAATGGGTCCTGACTGATATTTGCTGTCTCGAAATCTGGAATATGATGTTCATCCCTGCTGTCACAGTATCTGAATGCTGATATACAATCCTGCTGTCTCAGTATCTTGGTGCTGACCTACATCCCTGCTGTCTCAGTATCGGGATGCTGACCTACATCACTGTTGTTTCAGTAAATGGGTACTGACAGGTATTTCTGCTGCCTCAAAATCTGGAATCTGATGTTCATCCCTGCTGTCTCAGTATCTGGGTGCTGACATACATCACTGCTGTCTCAGAATCTGGGTATTGACCTACATCACTGTTGTCTCCGTATCTGGGTACTGACCTACATCTCTATTGCCCTCAGTATCTGGGTGCTGACCTACATCCCTGCTGCCTCAGTATCTGGTGCTGACCTACATCCCTTCTGTCTCAGAGTACTTGGGTGCTGAAGTACATCCCTGTGTCTCAGTATCTGGGTACTGACCATCCCTGGTGTCTCAGCATCTGGGTGCTGACCTACATCCCTGCTGTCTTAGTATCTGGGTACTTACCTACATCCCTGCTCTCTCAGTATGTGGGTGTTGACCTACATCCCTGCTGTCTCAGTATCTGAGTGCTGTCCTACATCACTGCTGTCTCAATATCTGGGCGCTGACCTACATCCCTGCTGTCTCAGTATCTGGGTGCTGACCTACATCCCTTCTGTCTCAGTACTTGGGTGCTGAAGTACATCCCTGCTGTCTCAGTATCTGGGTACTGAGCTACATCCCTGGTGTCTCAGCATCTGGGTGCTGACCTACATCCCTGCTGTCTTAGTATCTGGGTACTTACCTACATCCCTGCTGTCTCAGTATGTGGGTGTTGACCTACATCCCTGCTGTCTCAGTATCTGAGTGCTGGTCCCACATCACTGCTGTCTCCAATATCTGAGCACTGACCTACATCCTCGCTGTCTCAGTATCTGGGAGATGACATATATCCCTGTTGTCTCAGTATCTGAGTGCTGACCTACATCACTGCTGTCTCAGTATCTGTGTTCTGACCCATATCCCTGCTGTCTCAGTATCTGGGTGCCGACCTACATCACTGCTGTCTCAGTATGTGTGTGCTGACCTACATCCCTGCTGTCTCAGTATCTGGGTGCTAACCTTCATCCCTGGTATCTCAGTATCTGGGTGCTGACCTACATCATTGCTGTCTCAGTATCTGGGTGCTTGACCTACATCCTGGTGTCTCAGTATCTGGGTGCTGGACCTACAGCATTGCTGTCTCAGTATCTGGGTGCTGACCTACATCCCTGGTGTGTCCTGTGTATCTGGATGATGACCTACATCATTGCCGCCTCAGTGTCTGGGTGCTTGACCTACTACTGTTATCTCAGTAGTCTGGCACTGACCTACATCACTGCTCTCTCAGTATCTGGGTGCTGACCCACATCCCTGGTGTCTCAGTATCTGGGTGTTGACCTTTCATCCCTGCTGTCTCAGTATCCGGTGCTGGCCAACATTTTTATTTTTACTTATTCATTGATGATATCGGATAACATACCTTGAGTCAAGGACTCTTTACAAAGGTTCCATGTCATTATATATAAAGACATCAGATATAATGGCAACAAATGAGACACAATAGTTACAAAGAAGCTAGTACATCCCTGCTGTCTCATTATCTGGGTGCTGACACACTTCACTGCTGTCTCAGTATTTGGGTGCTGACCCACATCCCTGCTGTCTTAGTATCTGGGTGCTGACCTACATCCCTGCTTTCTCAGTATCTGGTGCTGACCCACATCCCTGCTGTCTCAGTATCAGGGTGCTGACCTACATCCCTGCTGTCTCAGTATCTGGGTGCTGAAATCGTCCTGTTGTCTCAGTATCTGTGTGCTGACCCACATCCCTGCTGTCTCAAGTATCTGGTACTGACCTACATCACAGCTGTCTCAGTATCAGGGTGCTGACCTACATCTCTGCTGTCTCTGTATCTGGATGTTAACCTACATACCTGCTGTCTCAGTATCTGAGTGCTGACCTATATCACTGCTGTCTCAATATCTGGGTGCTGTCCTACATCCCTGCTGTCTCAGTATCTGGGTGATGACATACATCCCTGCTGTCTCAGTATCTGGGTGACGACATACATCCCTGCTGTCTCAGTATCTGGGTACTGTCCTACATCACTGCTGTCTCAGTATCTGGGTGCTGACCCACATCCCTGCTGTCTCAGTATCTGGGTGCCAACCTACATCACTGCTGTCTCAGTGTCTGGGTGCTGACCTACATGCCTGTTGCCTCAGTATCTGGGTGCTGACCTACATCCCTGCTGTCTCAGTATCTGGGTGCTGTCCTACAACCCTGCTGTCTCAGTATCTGGGTGCTAACCTCACATCCCTGGTATCTCAGAATCTGGCTGCTGACCACATCACTGTTATCTCAGTATCTGGGTGCTGACCTACATCACTGCTGTCTCAGTATCTTGGTACTGACCTACATCACTGCTCTCTCAGTATCTGGGTGCTGATCTACATCCATGCTTTCTCAGTATCTGGTTTCTGACCTACATCCCTGCTATCTCAGTATATGGGTGCTGAGCTACATCCCTGCTGTCTCAGTATCTGGGTGCTGGCCAACATTTTTATTTTATTTATTTATTGAAGATATCGGATATCATACCTTTGAGTCAAAGACTCCTTTACAGATGTTCCACATCATTATATAGAGACATCATATACAATGGCAACAAATGAGACACAATAGTAAAAAGAAGCTTGCACATCCCTGCTGTCTCAGTAACTGGGTGCTGACCTACATCACTACTGTCTTAGTATCTGGGTGCTGACCTTCAACACTGCTGTCTCAGTATCTGGGTGCTGACCTACATCACTCCTGTCTCAGTATCTTAGTGCTGACCTACATCACTCCTGTCTCAGTTTCTGGGTGCTGACCTACATCCCTGCTGTCTCAGTAGTTGAGTGCTGACCTTCTTCACTGCTGTCTCATTATCTGGGTGCTGTCCTTCTTCACTGCTGTCTCAGTAACTGGGTCCTACCCTAAATCTCTGCTTTCTAAGTGTCTGGGTGCTGACCTTCTTCACTGCTGTCTCAGTATCTGGGTCCTACCCTACATCACTGCTGTCTCAGTATCACAGTGCTGACCTACATCACTGCTGTCTGAGTATATGGGTCCTGACAGACACTTCTGATGTTTCAGAATCTGAACCTCCGCTGGCTGCAGCTAATGCAGAATGCAGCAGGCAGGCTACTGGTGGGTTTGCCTAAAACCTACCATGTAACCTCAGCTCTGCAAGATCTGTACTCCTGTTGATTTACTATATGATCCCCTTTGAGGTGGGCTTACTGTCCTCTAAGGCCCTATATGGACTGAGCCTGGTTACCTGCTGAATTTTCTAACTCCAGCCATCCTGGAGTGTTCCCTCCACTCCTCTACCGATAGCATCCTAGGGATTTTGAGGTACAAGCTGAAGACCTCAGGGGATCACTCCTTTGAGGTTGCCAGCCCATCCGTCTGGAATTTGCTGCCAAGATCTATAAGGGAGGCACCAGTCATGGAGGCATTTAAGGGGGCCTAAAGACTTATCTGTTTAAACAAGCTTTCCAGGACAGTTTTTACATTAATCTAATTTTGAAATCTTGATTTTAACTTCTGTTTACCGGATAATGTGAATGATTGATACCTGATGTGTTTTTATCTTGCCCAGCTAGAACTGTAATGGCACCCAGAGCCTCTGAGATTGGGCGTCATGATAAAAGTAAAGTTTTGCTTACTTACTTTCTGACTTTATCCATGCTGTCTCAGTAATAAATTATGAAAATGCTCTGATAAACAGAGAGTCATACTGAGAGTTAAAGAAAGAATGCCCTTAGGTTGTAATGGTAAAAAACACTAACCATTTACTTATTCCCCCTAGAAGTGAAGACCCTCTGAAAGTGAAAGAATTACTGTTTTAAAGTTGACTGATTTTGATAAACAGATAACCAATTATCTATATGTAATTGAAGAATTGGACCAACTCTGCTGTATTGTGCACATGCCTTGGTAGGAATCAGGAGCCTCACCAACCTAATCCTGAAAGAAAACTATACAAAGCTGCAGGAGATTCCTACCATTGGTTGGCACAAAGAAGCAAGGCTCACTTATGACATACTGTCCCAAATGTATGCTGTGTGATCAGCGAAACTTGTTGTTTGCATACCTAGGAGGACTAATGGTTTCTCTAAGGCTGAACTTAACAAGCATTTGTCAACGCTCAATGCTGATTGTGTTGTGTGTTGACCATGCTCACTGGCCCTCTGTCAGTCGCTCAGTCTGTTTCATCCGGTGCTGCAGGCTGCTGTTTGTACTGGGCTCCTGCCTGCGCTGGCACCTGTTCTGCCCACTAAGAGTTCTGCAGCTGTCCCGACAGAACTCCACTGAGGTGGCTCACTCCCCCTCTCTCACTCGTGCATTCTGTTTCTCTTGGTGCTGCAGGCTGCCCTTTTGTACTGGGCTCCTACCTCTGTTGGGGGCTTTTTCTGCCCACAAAGAAATCTGCAGCAGTCCTGACACAGGTCTGTTGAGCCTGCTGACTCCCCCTCTCTCACTCACTCATTCCATATCTGCCGGCGCTGCAGGGTGGCCTTTTGTACTGGGCTTCTGCCTGCATTGGCACCTTTTCCTGTCAACAAAGAAATCCGCAGCAGTCATGACAGAACTCCGTTAAGGTCGCACACCCCCCATGTCACTCACTCTTTCTGTCTGTCCTGGCGCTGTAGGTTGCCCTATTGTACTGGGCTCCTGCCTCTGTTGGCACCTTTGTCTGCCCACAAAGAAATCTTCAGCAGTCCCGACAAAGCTCTGTTTAGCTTGCTCATGCACTCACCTTCTCTCACTCACTCATTCTGTTTCTGCCAGCACTGCAGGCTGCCCTTTTTCATTGGACTCCTGCCTGTGTTACCACCTTCTTCTGCCCACAAAGAAATTTGCAGCACTTACAATACAGCTCTGTTGAGCTCGCTCACTCCCCCTCTGTCACTCGCTCATTCTGGTTTCCCCACCAGTGCAGGCTGCCCAGTTGTACTGGGCACCTGCATGCACTGGCACCTTTGTCTGACCACAAACAAATCTGCAGCTGTTCTAACAGAGCTCTGTTGAGGTCGCTCAGTCTCCCTCTCTCACACACGCTCATTCTGTTTGCCCTGGCTGTGCAAGCGGCCCTTTTATACGGGACTCCTGCCTGCATTGGCACATTTTTCTGCCCACAAAGAAATCCGCAGCAGTCCTGACAGAGCTCTGTTGAGCTCATTCAGTCCCCGTGTCTCAGTCGCTCATACTGTTTCTCCCACTGCTGCAGGCTGGCCTTTTGTACTGGGCCCCTGCCTGCATTGATGCCTTCTTCTGCCCACAAGGAAATCCACAGCAGTCCTGAAAGAGCTCTGGTGAATTCGCTGACTCCCCTTCCCTCACTCGCTGTCTTGTTCTGTTTCTCCCAGTGCTGCAGGCTGCCCTTTTGTACTGGGCTCTTATGTTGCGCCCTTTCTCTGCCCACAAACAAATCCACAGCTGTCCCAACAGAGCTCTGTTGAGGTTGCTCAGTCTCCCTCTCTCACACACTCATTCTGTTTGTCCTGGCTCTGCAAGCGGCCCTTTTGTACGGGACTCCTGCCTGCATTGGCACCTTTTTCTGCACACAAAGAAATCCGCAGCAGTCCTGATGGAGCTCCGTTGAGCTCACTCAGTCCCCATATCTCAATCACTCATACTGTTTCTCCCACCGCTGCAGGCTGGCCTTTTGTACTGGGCCCCTGCCTGCATTGATGCCTTTTTCTGCCCACAAAGAAATCCGCAGCAGTCCTGAAAGAGTTCCGGTGAGTTCGCTCACTCCCCCTCCATCACTCGCTGTCTTGTTCTGTTTCTTCCAGTGCTGCAGGCTGCCCTTTTGTACTGCGGTCTTGCATTGGGCCCTTTCTCTGCCCACAAACAAATCCGCAGCAGTCCTGACATAGCTCAGTTGCGTGCGGTCACTCCCCCCTCACTCGTTTGATCTTAATGTGTCCCACACAGTGATTTCCCACAGCGACCATGCTATTCTGTGGCAGGAGTGCAAAAACACATTTTAGCGATGATGTGAAACATGGCAGCTGTACTGTTCATAAGAAGATGTGGAAAAATGCCACTATTGAAAATGCGGGGTGAAAATATCACAAAATTGTGAAGTTACAAGGGTGTGTGGAAACAGGTCAACACACGCTTGTAACACAGTCATGTCATGGAGTTTTGTCACCCGATTTTCAGCATAGGCATTTTAGGACCTCTGCTCATGAACAGTGCCACTGTCATTTTCTTAATCTGTCCCGATCAGTGATTTCCCACAGCGACTGTGTTATTCTGCACCGGAACTGTGAAAACACATTTCAGTCAGGATGTGGAAAATGACAGCTGTGCTGCTCATGAGGAGGTGTGGAAAAATTCCACTGGTGAAAATGTGTCGTGACAATATTACAAATCTGTGAAGTTACAAGGTTGCGTGGAAAGTGTACAACGCACACTTGTAACACAGTCATTCGATGGGGTATTGCCACCAAATTTTCAACATAGGCATTTTATGACCTCTGCTCATGAATAGTATCACTCTCATTTTCTTAATCTGTCCCAGACAGTGATTTCCCACAGCGGCCTCTCTATTCTGCACCGGAGTGCGAAAACACATTTTGGCCAGGATGGGAAAAATGACAGCTTTACTGTTCATAAGTAGGTGTGAGAAAATGGCAATGTTGGAAATCTGGAGTGAAAATACTATAAAATCGCAAACTTACGAGCGTGCATGCAAACTGTGCAATGCCTGCTTGTACCACAGTCATTTTATGGAGTATCATTACCAAATTTTCAACATAGCCATTTCAGGACCTCTACTCATGAACAGTGTCACTGTCATTTTTTTAATCTGTCCCAAACACTGATTTCCCACAGCGACTGCGCTATTCTGTGCCAGAAGTGCGAAAACACATTTCCGCCAGGATGTGAACAATGACAGCCATACTGTTCACAAGGAGGTGTGACAAAATGCCAATGTTGCAAATCTGGCATGAAAATATTGCAAATTCACGAAGTTATGAGCATGCGTATCAACTGCATTGGCCGCCTGAATAAAACAGTCATTGTTTGGTGTTTTCCACCAAATTTGCAACATAGGCTTTTTGAGAGCCCACCTCATGAACACTGGCACTGTTGTTTCATTAACCTGTCCTGAAAGGTGATTCCGTGCAGTGACCGCGAAATCACCTTTCTGGGCTGATTAACGCCATGGCAGTTCAAGAACTCATGAGGAGGGGTCCGAAAAACCCTATGTTGAAAATTTGGTGAAAAAATTCCCAAAAATGCCTGAGATATGCAGTAAAGTTGAAAACCCCCTATGTATTACATTATACAGCTTACCGGCATTTCGTCAGTTCACGGTCGGCTTTGAAGAGTGCAGAAATGTTCCCGGTCCACTGAAGATCGTTGCACCAAGCCCTAAGGTAAGTATGGGGTGGGAGGGTGGGAGGCAGGGCATGCAGTGGGTGGGTGTGGGGTGGAGGCAGGGCGAGCACCGAGGGACGGTTTCTGCTTTCCAGGGAGGAAAAAATGGATGTCAGTGGGACCGTTTTTTACTTTTCAGGGCCTCTGGCACACTGGGGTGGGCTCCAATGTACCAGCAGAGGCTTTCTTCTTCGGGGCAGCAGTAGCTGACGGTGATTGGGCACCCTGTTGGTGAAGGGGGGGTATCGTTATGCTGACGGAGATTGGGCACCCCGTCGGCAGGAACAAAAAGGGGGGTGACAGAATGCTGATGGGGAGTGGGCTCCCCCATCAGCAACAAAACAAACAGGGGACCACTACAGCTGACGGGGATTGGGCACCCCATCGGCAGGAACAAAACCAAGGTGGGGCACAGAATGCCGACGGGGATTGGGGCCCCCGTCAGCAACTAAACATGGTGGAGGGCCAGTAATATTGTTTGTGAACACAGCGGCAAGCCACCGCCATGTTCTCAAACAATCTCAGGGGTTTACATCCCTCCCTGCAATGACAGGTCGCTCCCTCATTGCAGCGGATGACTGATGCTGCAATGATGAGGTGGCCCCTGATTGCAGTGGCTGTTTTTTAAGAAAGTTGTGGCATGCTGGCTGAACTATTGTCAGCAGCAGCATGCCACAGCATTGGGGGAACTGGGGCAAGCCTTTGCAGGCTGTGGGGGCATTGGCCACAACAGTGCCATGCCTCCACAACCTGCTTCTGGACAAACCTGTCGCAACATGTTTCTTGTGCATGCGCGCAATCAACATAAAAAGGGGACATACTGTACTCTCACTAACAAAAGAGCCTTCTTCCATCTCATTAAGCCTTTCTGGAGACTGGCTTAACCATTGGCAGTGAAGCTAGGTTACAGTACCAGGAATTCAAGGACAGGACTTCTCTTTTATCCTAGTGAATAACCTGGTCCAGAACATATTACTGTCCGTGGCCAAATGGATCTGGGGAGGATTGGTTGTTGATATTAACTTCCTAACTTTGTGTGGGACACTTCAATAGTGCATGTTAGAGTTCCTTGCAAAAGGAGGTGGGGCATTTACTACCTTACTCTCTCAACAGATTGTTAGACAGTCAGGTCAATCTCTGACTGATGGCTACACCTGGCAGATGGATGACCTGACCTGATACTCATCGAGGAGATCATCACTGAAGATGCCATTCACATCAGGGAGATTGCTCAGTAATTCAGGTAGATGTGTCTGACTCCACTAAGCAGAGAGTGGAAACTGGGAAATGGGAACCCTACCAGGAATTTCAATCCCAGAGTTCCAGACAAACCAGACCAGTGCAGTTCTGCTTGAAAATAGGGCAGTCCTTTTTCTCTTCTTTCACAAATTTCAGGAAATGTTTTCCAAAGACAGCCTTGTGGAAGGACAGACATACATTGAGTGAGGACTGATACAGTCCCTAACAACAAACCAGTCTATGTCAGGCTGTACAGGTTACCCATAGCTGCCCTCAGATCAATGAAAGAAAGTACAGATTCCATCCCAGAGGGGAATATGAGAATGTAACTCTGGTTACAATTCCCCCATCTGGTTTGTTTTAAAACCTACCAGTAAATGGAGGTTAACCATGGACTACCGACAGTTAAACAGGTTCCCATATGCAAGTAACCTATGACCTGTATTGACCGAAGCCTAGTCAAACTGTCGGGAGCAGCTATAGATGTTTCTAATGTTTTCTGGGCAATCAAGGTTGATCAACAAGACTCACACAAGCTGGCCTTTTCCTTTGGAAGGCATTAGCTTATCATAAATAGGTGCTGTGTCTGCTTTGTAAATTCACCAGCAGAATTCAATGCATTCCTGCTTAAGTCCCAGCCCAATGCATAGGAATTGGTATCACCATATGCACAGGTGATTCTTTAACTGGAAATAATACATGGGAAGACCGTAAAGCTGAGCTGAGGTATGAGTTATCATTTTACAGAAAGCAGGTAAAGCTCTCTTTAATGAAAGGACAGTGGTGTACAGAAAAGTAAACTACTTAGGTCTACAGTAGGGTTGGGTGGACTCCTCCCACCTGAGATCCAACCCCCCCCAATCAAACCTGTAATCCATGGACCCAGATAAATATGGACTTCACCATACAAGTCCAGTTAAGGGTCTGTGGAGTACCATTCAGTATACTGTTGCCATGGGGATGCCATCAGCAGCCTCACTCCATGTACAGACAACTGGCGGCATCCAATTAGGCAACAGATCAGTATAGTTGGTCATGTGATGCACTCACAGTATATAACCATGGTGAGTGTACAACATGGGTCCAGACAAGTTGGAGGACAGTTGGAGGAGCTTGTGCTGCTGCAGAGTAGAGCTGCCAGACACACTACAGTTGAGCACCACAGCAAGAGAGAGAGAGAAAAGAAACTAAATAAAATGCAAAAAATATTTATTTTTGAAGTGGAGCCAGAGGGGAGGAAAGAAAGAGAGGAGAGAGAACAGAGACTAACTGGGATGCAGGGAGAAAGTTATTAGTGGGGGAGGGTGAGGCCTGGAGAGGAATCCAAGGAGGGACTTTGAAAGAGAGATAGTGGTGGGTGGCTGCCAGAGGGTGGCAAGGCAAATAAAAGGCAGTGTGGCAGTGTACTACAGGAAATGGACAGGCTGGCAAAATAAATCTTTGACTTGTGCCATCCAGCAATTGAATCTAGAAGATCCTCCAGATGAGAAAGTGGGTAAGAGACTACTGGGGCCCTAGAAACATTTTACAGTTACAGAAAATCCCAAATAAAAGTTTTTTTCTTTTCTTGGCCTCAGACAATGAGGCTGTATGTACATGAGCAAAGACAGGTTGGCAAAATCTTTGACTTGTGCCATTACAGATCCAGGGGAATGGCAGAGAGACTACTGGAGGCTCAAGAGAAATTTTACAGTGCCCAAAATCCATAAAAGATTTTTCTTTTGTTTCTTAGCCTCAATGTGGCTGTTTAGTACTGGCCAGGGTGAGGGCAGACTGGCAAAATAAATCTTTGACTTGTGCCATCCAGATCCAGAGGGAGTGAGAGGGGAGAGAAAGAGAGATATAGAGAGAGAGAGAGAGAGATGCTATGAGGGGATGAGACATTAAACAGTCCAGAAATCCCAAATAAAAGTTTCTGTTTTTCCATGGCTTCAGTGTGGCTGTACGTACAAGACAAGTGCAGGCTAGCAAAATAAATCTTTGACTTGTACCATCCAGATCCAGAGGAGAGAGAGAGAGAGAGAGAAAGAGAGAGAGAGATGCTATGGGGGTGTGAGCTGGTGTGGGATAAAATGAGGCATCAGACAATATAGGCAGTCATAATTAAGCATTTATTTTGCAAAACAGCGGACTGACAAGCGAAAAAACAAGAAAAACAAAACAAATTAGCTTTTCAGAACTAGAAATCAGCTAGCTCTCAAGGGGTGTTATCATTAGCACACAACCCCTAGTAGACTAACTCTTCCATCTGGAGACTCTTTTATAGCAGAGAAAATCATGTGATCAAATAACTCCACCCTAAAGACTTAAATTGCAAACCAAAATTAAGATACAAGAAATATTATCTTCTGTTATAGGCATAAGATTAGGACATTTTAACAACTCTCATCAAATGTCACACTGTACTGTAAATAAATTAAAGGATTAATTCAGTTTAGACAGACATGTACTCCAGAGGACTGCCCCTTTACACAATAGAATAAAATGGGGAGAGGTTCGGCCGGCCTTTACTCCACCCAGCTGCAGAAACAGAAGGGCGTCTTTGGATTGAACAGCCCTGAAATGTAGAAAGCTATCTAGCTAGAGACCAACCTACTTACAGAAAACGTACCAATTTGGACCACTTTTACAGTGTGCTAAAGCTCGGTAAGTTCCTTCTTTTACTGAGAGTTACCCTAGCGAGGTGCAGTTTAGAGGATTCAAGAAGAACGCTAAAAATATCTTTGCGATAGTGCGAGCGTTTCAGTGGTAAGCTGTACTGCGGCTCCGCACTATCGCTATTTGGCATTTACTCGCAGGGAGCTCCCTTTTGATAAGACCTCATTTGGATGATTAACTGCTTTTGCCTTTCAGAGTGCACTACACCAGAAGAGATAAGAAACCCCATTTAAAAAAAATACTCTTGTGAAGCGAGTCTTGTTTTAAGTATTACCGCTAAACCATTGAACCATTTCTAATAGTGGTACCTATATGTCTATCGCTACCTGAAACTCATATCAAGGGTAACGCTCCTATAAAGAAAAAAGGAGGGGGGGGGTTGTTTTACCCACTGAGACAATATCCAGGAATTACTGAACAAAATAAAACGTTCCCCCCAGCTCCTTTGAAGATTTTGGAAAAACACAATACAAAAACGACAACATAAGACATAAAAGAAAACACAAAGAAGGGGACATAAAATGTGGGTGGCCAGCCCAATAAAGAAAACATAACACAACGTCCAAGACATTTACATATGTGCTCTCCAGAATTCCAACAAAGGAGCGGATAATAAGGGAAGAATGGGGGGGAGAGAACTTCACTTTCCTCTTTCACATTCCTCCCCGTTCAAGATCAAACTTCCTTAGTTTGATTAAACTTTACCCACCTAGATTTTCTAGGGACACAGGAACTGTCAACAAATCCTCATGTTAAAGGATGGAGCCATAGCCCACCCTCTCCTCCACCTCGGGTCCCAACAAAACAACTAAGTTAAATTTTTTTTCTAATACAAACACTGCAACAGGAAATTACTTATTTATTTATTTTTCTTTACCCGAGGTTTGTTAACAGATTAGTGTGCCATACCATATCTAGATAAAAGTCGGCATTACTATGTACTGACCCTTTTCTATACTTTATGCTAAACTTATAGGGTTGCATCAGAGATACCATTGCATTATTCGAGGGTTTTTCTCCTTCATGACATGTAGCCAACAGAGGGGATTATGATCTATCCAAAGTTCAAATTCTTCTTCCCATAAATAGAATCGTAAGGCTTCTATTGCCCATTTTATTGCCAAACATTCTTTCTCAATAACAGAGTAGTGTCGTTTCTCTCATGTAATTTCCGGCTAATATACATGATAGGATGTTCCTCATCATTGATTATTTGTGTGAGAACAGCTCCAATACCATAGTTGGAAGCGTCTGTTTGTAGTATGAAGGGGAGAGAAAAGTCAGGCATATGTAATATGGGTGAGAAACAGATTTTTGCTTTTAAACAATGAAATGCTTCTTCACAGTCAGGGGTCCAAATTACTTTATCCGGTTGTGATTTTTTTGTTAGGTCAGTTAATGGCCCAGCTATGGTAGAACAATTTGGGATGAATCGTCTATAATATCCAATAAGTCCTAGGAATGATCTGACATCTTTTTGTGATAGGCGCGGACTATTAGCTACTGCCTCTGTTTTAGAAATTTCTGGTTGTACTAGCCCATTTCCAATTTGGAACCCTAAATATGTTTTTCCTGCATAGCCAGGAACATTTAGAGGATTTACAGTTAATCCCACCTTCAATAGGGCTGATAAAATGGCCTCTAGATGCTGTATATGTTCTTCCCAGGAATGACTAAATATCACCACGTCATCTAGGTACGCGGCGCTATAGGCTGCATGAGGTCCTAGGATGTCATCCATGACACGCTGAAAGGTAGCAGGAGCACCGTGAAGACCAAAAGGCATCACAGTAAAATGGTATAAGCCTATGGGTGTACTAAAGGCAGTCTTTTCTTTATCTTTTGGATCCAAGGGAATTTGCCAATATCCCTTGGTTAGGTCTAAGGTACAGATGTATTGTGCCTTGCCTAAATGATCAATAATATCATCTATCCGAGGCATAGGATAACAGTCAAACTTGGATATTGCATTTAGGCATCTAAAATCAAGGCATAATCTTATCCCTCCTTCCTTTTTATCCACTATGACCATGGGAAAGTTCCACTCACTGTGAGAGGGTTCAATTATTCCCAAGTCACACATCTTCTTGATTTCGATTATTACATCTTTCCGTACTCTCTCAGGAATCCTATATGTTTTCTGACTTATAGGCAAGGCATCCGGAACCACAATATGATGGGTAGCTTCTTTAACTCTCCCGGGTATTCCGGTAAATAAATTCTTAAAGGATTGTGACAGGGTTTGAAGTGTGGCAGTTTGCTCACTCGTTAAATCCGGGTTAATGTGTACTTCTGACATATCCCCAGCATTTTCTAACCTCTGATACGCTACGTCTAACTCTGACTCCTGTGTGTCTGGGTGTACATAACTACAGACAGGGGAGTTCCTGTCAATCCATGGTTTTAACAAGTTGGCATGATAAACCCGCTGTTTAAGTTTCTTTTCAGGGAGTTCAATAGCATATGTTACTGGGCCCATTCGTTTTACAACCGTGTATGGACCTTGCCATTTCATAAGTAGTTTATTTTCAGAGGAGGGTAACAAAAGTAATACCTTATCCCCTACCAAAAACTCTTTGTGTTTTGTCCCTTCATCATACAGTTCTTTTTGTTTGCCTTGTTGGTAAAGGTTAGTCTGATGGGCCTTTTTGACATAATTAATTAATTTTTGCCGTAACTTCTGCCAATACTCTAATGGTTCTATCATCTGTGGGTCACTCCTGTTTTCCCACTCCTCTTTAATAATATCCAACGGACCCCTTGGATTATGTCCATATAACAATTTGAATGGGGAAAACCCTGTAGAAGATTGTGGGACTTCTCTAAAGGCAAACATAAGATAGGAAAGGTATATATCCCATTTGTTTCCCTCCTCCGATACATACTTGCTTAACATTTTCTTTAAGGTTTGATTAAATCTGTCCACTAGTCCATCAGTCTGTGGGTGATAGGGGGTAGTAAATGTGGCTTGAATACCCAGGGCCTGGTACAGATGGTGTAATAATTTCGAACAAAAATTAGTACCTCTATCCGTGAGAATAGTTCTCAGGATACCCATCCGGCTAAATATTTTTATTAATTCCTCTGCTATTCTGGTAGCTGTAATTGTACAAAGGGGAATCGCCTCTGGATATTTTGTAGCATAATCTACTACTACAAGTATGAAAGATTCCCTTTGTTGTTTTAGGTAGTGGACCTACCACATCTATAGCTATCCTTTCAAACACATTAGACAGTAAGGGCATGGGTACCAGGGTACCTTATCCTTCACGCCCACAGCTGCTACCCGCTGACAATCAGGGCAGCTTTTGCAATACTCTGCCACCTGCTCATGTATCCCAGGCCAGTACAATCGATATAACAGGCATTTTAGGGTACGATCCCTACCCTAATGGCCCGCCAAGGGAATATCATGGGCAAGGGTCAGTAATTGCTGTCGGTATTGCTCTGGTACCATCAATTGTTCAACCATCTACCCACTTTGAGGATTAGAACATACTTAATATAATAGATTACCCTCCATTTTATAATGGAGTTGGGTTGAATCATTTACTTTCTGTGGGGGTGATACTTTTACCTGTGGAAAAAAAGGCATCAAGGTTACATCATGCTTTTGTACATCCCTGAATTCTTTGTTAGAGAAGTCATATTTCTTTGCTAATATAGTAAGTCCAGTGTCCTTTTTAGACCACATATATTTATCCTTTTTCTTTTTTTGCTTGCTTTTCTTATCTTTACCAGCAGGTCCGAAAACCTCCTCTTCAAACGGAAACAAATGCCCCAATTCTCTTTCTTGTTTTTGTTCTTGTGCCCGAGTGGTAGCAGCTCCAAGATTGGTAGTTAATAATGAATCAAAATAAGGATAATCATGTCCTATGTTTACCGGAACTGGTAAAGAGGGTACTAGGCCTACTTTCATATTTAAGATTGTCCCATTTATTTGGATTTCCAAGTCACGTGAGGGGTACCAATGAATGTCCCCATGTATACACTTGACCCCTGTAGTAGGTTCCTCTTGGTTAATTTTGTCGACTAGAGAGGCATGTACCAGAGTCTGTTTACTACCAGAGTCAACAAGTCCAGATACCACCGAACCTCCTATTTGTACAGTTGTTATATACTGACCCCAGTTGGCAAGGACTAGCTACCTTCTTCTTTGGGCAGAACCTGGCAATATGTCCCTTGGTTTTGCATTCATGACAAATAATATCAGGACTGTATCCCTTATATATTTTGGAATGTTCCTTGCCCCAAGGGGTACTGCTAGTGTGGCTTGCAGGTGTTACATTGGTAAAGGGACCTTTTGTTATAGCTGCAGGGGTCCTAGGAGCTATAAATGACCTAGGTCATTGGGGTCTAGCAGTTATGTAATCTTCAGCCAGCCGTATAGCTGCCTCAGAGGTTTTGGGGCGGTGTTCTTTTACCCATAGCTGGACATCCTGTGGTAGTACCCTCACAAACTGTTCCAAAATAATGCTTTCCAAAATCTGGACCACTGTCCTGGTATTGGGCTGTAGCCATTTATGGCATAAGTCTTTTAACTGGATATACACATCTTGAGGGGTATCAGTAGATAGATATTTATAGGCTCTAAACCGTTGTCAATAGGTTTCAGTACATATATCATATCTCTTAAGGATTACTTGTTTGATATGATCATAATCATTAATGTGAGCAAGTTCCATATGACTATAAGCTAATTGGGCCTTCCCTGTCAAATAGGGGCCACCCTGGCAACCCATTGGTCTCAAGGCCATGCATATGCGGTGGCCACCCTTTCAAAAGTTAGTAAATATGCCTCAGTATCATCTGTTTCAGCCATCTTAACAAATTTAATTTCTTTTTGGCCTACCACAGGTGTTGGTGGTGGTCTTGCTGTGCCCAAAGCCTGGATGGCTCGAAGCGTGTCGGTCCAATGGGCAGCATTCTCGGCTCGCTCCCTCTCTTTCTCTCTCTCTCCAGTTCTACTTGCCGTAGACACAGCCAGCGTAGGAGCTCATGGGGAGTTTCTGGAGGGTCCTCCATCTCGATTCCTGCCACCTGGGCACCCTTTTCAGTAGGCTTAATATCCTCCATGGACCCGATATCAGCTTCAACATCAACCTTAGCCACCTTCCTTCGCACCACTGTCTCCAGACCAGGTACTAATGGAAGGCCCAACTTCTGCACTGAAGACCTTGTGGCCAGGAATGTCTGCTCTTCTGCCTTGTCAGGATGCATACAAAATAGGATTTGAGCGCAAATCCAGCAGCGAGCCTCTCCGCTATTATCCCACTTCTGACACCAAATGTGAGCTGGTGTGGGATAAAACGAGGCGTCAGACAATATAGGCAGTCATAATTAAGCATTTATTTTGCAAAACAGTGGACTGACAAGTGAAAAAAACAAGAAAAACAAAATAAATTGGCTTTTCAGAACTAGAAATCAGCTAGCTCTCAAGGGGTGTTATTGAGTACACAGACCCCTAGTAGACTAACTCTTTCCATCTGGAGACTCTTTTTATAGCAGAGAAAATCATGTGATCAAATAACTCCGCCCTAAAGACTTAAATTGCAAACCAAAATTAAGATACAAGAAATATTATCTTCTGTTATAGGCATAAGATTAGGACATTTTAACAACTCTCATCAAATGTCACACTGTACTGTAAATAAATTAAAGGATTAATTCAGTTTAGACAGACATGTACTCCGGAGGACTGCCCCTTTACACAATAGAATAAAATGGGGAGAGGTTCGGCCGGCCGGCCTTTACTCCGCCCAGCTGCAAAAACAGAAGGGTGTCTTTGGATTGAACAGCCCTGAAATGTAGAAAGCTATCTAGCTAGAGACCAACCTACTTACAGAAAATGTACCAATTTGGACCACTTTTACAGTGTGCTAAAGCTCGGTAAGTTCCTTCTTTTACCAAGAGTTACCCTAGCGAGGTGCAGTTTAGAGGATTCAAGAAGAATGCTAAAAATATCTTCGCGATAGTGCGAGCGTTCGCATGGTAAGCTGTACCGCAGCTCCGCACTATCGCTATTTGGCATTTACTCGCAGGGAGCTCCCTTTTTGATAAGACCTCATTTGGATGATTAACTGCTTTTGCCTTTCAGAGTGCACTACACCAGAAGAGATAAGAAACCCCATTTAAAAAAAATACTCTCGTGAAGCAAGTCTTGTTTTAAGTATTACCGCTAAACCATTGAACCATTTCTAATAGTGGTACCTATATGTCTATCGCTACCTGAAACTCATATCAAGGGTAACGCTTCTATAAAGAAAAAGGAGGGGGTTGTTTTACCCACTGAGACAATATCCAGGAATTACTGAACAAAATAAACGTTCCCCCCAGCTCCTTTGAAGATTTTGGAAAAACACAATACAAAAACGACAACATAAGACATAAAAGAAAACACAAAGAAGGGACATAAAATGTGGTGGCCAGCCCAAATAAAGAAAACATAACACAACGTCCAAGACATTTACATATGTGCTCCAGAATTCCAACAAAGGAGCGGATAATAAGGGAAGAATGGGGGAAGAGAACTCACTTTCCTCTTTCATGGGGGTGAGAAATTTAACAGTCCCAGAAATCCCAAATAAAAGTTTCTGTTTTTCCATGGCTTCAGTGTGGCTGTATGTACAAGGCAAGGGCAGGCTGGCAAAATAAATCTTTGACTTGTGTCTTCCAGTGGGGGAGAGTGAGAGAGAAAGACTACAGGGTTGGGGGGCATGAGAAATGTAACAGTCCCAGGAATCCCAAATAAAAGCTTATTTTTTTCCTGAATTTAGTGTGGCTGTGTACAGGGCAAGGGTAGGCTGGCAAAATAAACCTTGACTTGTGCAATCCAGAGGAGAGAGACTATGGGGGGAGACATTTAACAGTCCCAGAAATCCCAAATAAAAGTTTATTTTTTCTCCTGGCTTCGGTGTCGCTGTGTGTACAGGGTAAGGGCAGGCTGGCAAAATAAATCTTTGACTTGTACCATCCAGAGGTGGGAGAGAGAGAGAGAGAGAGAGAGACAGAAAGACAGACAGAGACACAGAGATAGAGACAGAGACACTAAGGGGGGGGATGAGAAATGTAACAGTCCAGAAATCCTAAATCAGTTTCTTTTTTTTTTTCTTGTCATGAGTATGGCTGTGTGTACAGATCAAGGGCAGGTTGGCAAAATAAATCTTTGACTTGTGCCATCCAGGGGGGAGAGAGAGAGAGAGAGAGAGAGAGAGAGAGAGGGACTATGGGGGATGAGAACTTTAACAGTCATAGAAATCCAAAATGAAAGTTTATTTTTTCCTGGCTTCAGTGTGGCTGTGTGTACAGGGTAAGGACAGGCTGGCAAAATAAATCTTTGACTTATGCCATCCAGAAGGGGGAGAGAACTATGGGGTTGGGGGGGCACAAGAATTTAACAGTCCCAGAAATCCTAAATAAAAGTTTCTTTTTTTCCTGGCTTCAGTGTGGCTGTGTGTACAGGGCAAGGGCATGCTGGTAAAATAAATCTTTGACTTGTGCCATCCAGGCAAGGCAAGGCTAGGCAATTTTTTTTTAAAGGGCACCCTGTCATGGGGGCTCTGGGTGCCTAACAATAAGACAAATCAAAACAAAAAATAAAACTAAGTAAAAATTCAGAACAGTTACAATTCAGAATTACCACTATAAACTAGATACCATCAGCATCAAATCACTGAGATGGTTGGGCTAGAGTGATTAATCCATGAAGGCTAGGTGGAAGAGGTGGGCCATCAGCCTCAGTTTGAATACCCAAATTGAGGGGGCCTCCACGACTGCAGGTGGTAGTGAGTTCCACAAGGTCAGCCCAGTGACACTAAAGGCACGGTCACCCGATGTCTTGAGCAGAACCCTGGGAACATCCAGAAGGCTTCTCAAGGAGGAGTGGAGGGAGCCAGCAGAGGTTGCAGATGTCAGGAGCTGAGACAGGTAGCCAGGATTCAGTCCATACAGGGCCTTGTAGCTGAGCAAGCCCACCTTGAAAAGGACCCTCCACCTGACAGGCAGTTAGTGCAAAGCACGCAGGACAGGGGTTACAAGACTGGACCCAAAGAGGCCCGCCAGCAATCAGGCTACCGTATTCTGCATGAGCTGCAGTCTGTGTAGGATCTCTCCCATGACCCCAAAGTATTGAGAGTTGCAGTAGTCAAGCCTAGAGGTCACAAAGGCAAGTACCAGACTCAATAGATCTTCAGGCGGAATGAGGGGCTTGATCCTGGCAATTTTCCACAAGTGGTAAAAAAACACTTTTGACTACAGACAATACCTGATCTTCAGAGGTCAGTCTGCTGTCCAGGATTACACCTAGATTATGCACCCTTGCAGAAGCCAGTAGCAGAGCAGACCCCAAGAAAAGACCTGTGTTAGCGCCAAGTGGCAACCCATCATGCATGTGACGTGGCTCGATCACCAGCAGCTCTGTCTTATCCAAGTTTAGTCACAGCCAGCTGGAAGACATCTAGTCATTGATTTTAGCCAGATGGATGTTAAGCACATCTACAGCACTGGATGTTCTGGGGAAAATGACAGATACAGCTGGATTTCATCTGCATAGCATTGAAACTCCATGTTGTACTGCTGAATGATCTCACCCAGGGTCAGCATGTACACTGTGAACAGTATTAGTGACAAGTTGAGCCCTTTGGTACTCCACATGACAGGGGCATTGGGGAGGAGGAGAAATTACCCATCACCACCTGCTGTACCCTATCAGATAGATAGGACTCAAACCACCTGATGACAATGCCAGTGAGCTCACAGAACTCACAGAGCCAACTGAGAAGAAGTGGTCCACAGCGTCAAAAGCTTAAGCGAGATTGAGGATCACAAGAATTGACTTGTCTCTCTGTCTCTAGCCCTGAACAGATCATTATGCACCCTAGCTAGTGCTCTTTCCATGCAGTGTCTGGCCCCAAAACCTGACTGAAGTGACTCATAGATGTCAAAGGACACAAGGTGCTCCTCAAGCTGTTGTGCCAAGTTTTCAACAACCTTGCTGAAAATAGCAGGTTGAAAATTGAATGATAATTCTCCAGGATGTCTGGGTCAAGGGATGGTTTCTAAGAAGGCCTCACCAGCTTTTTCAAAGCCACTGAAACACCCACTCTGCCATTGAACACATGGCAATCCTGGCAAATACCTGGCCAACAATCTCATTGTGTCCCATTAAGAAATGCATTGGGGCTGGGTCCAGTTCACAGTAAGTGTGCTTCAGCTCTAAGATCATCCCACTGACCTCAGCCACCTCCACTGGCCTTAGTTCCTCCCAGATCGATGGAATGCCTCAGCTCTTGCAGTCTGAATACTGTGAGGTGATGACCTCCCGACATAATCCCGACCAGATAGACAACACTCTGTCAAAGCAAAACAGAGCAAACTCTTCACATAAATTGATGAAAAAGTCTTTCTTGGCTGCAGACAGACAGGATGGAGCTTTCCATAGTCCAAAAAAGCTGAGAAGGTTTGTTTCTCCTGCAACAATTTCCCTGTACAGGAATTCTTCCTTCTTACAGGAAATTGCCTCCTGGTACTCACCATAGTGAGCACGCAGGGCCAGTTTGTCGGCCTCCAGTCGGGTCTCCTACCAGCAACACTCCAACTTCCGACCCTTGATCTTCATCGCCTTGCGGTCCCAATGAAAGCAGGGGGATTTCAAGTGAGAAGATCTGGGTAGTATATGAACTGGAGCGATGATATACATAGATACATAGATACATAGACAGTGTCGGCAGATAAGGGCCTATGGCCCACCCAGTCTGCCCATTTGAGCTTGTAAGTTCAGTTTGTTTTCCTAGAAATCTGTTGCCCCATACCCTGACCTCTAGAATTCCTTTATGTCTATCCCATGCATTCTTAAATCCTGTGATTGTTTCAGCCCCACCATTTCCTCTGGCAGGGTGTTCCACTTGTCCACCACCCGTTCTGTGAAGAAATTCTTCTCATGTTTCCTCTGAATCGTCCTCCTCCAACTTCATCCCATGCCCTCTAGTCCTGGAACATCTTTTTCGCTTAAAAATAGTGTTTTCCTGCACCCTGTTCTTCCCTGTAAGATACTTGTATGTCTCTATCATATCCCCTCTCTCCCTCCTCTCCTCCACGGAGTACATGTTCAGTTCCTTCAACCTGTCTTCATAGGACTTGTGATGCAATCCATGCACCATCTTTGTTGCCCTCCTCTGAACCTTCTCTACCCTGTCTATGTCCTTACGTAGGTATGGTCTCCAGAACTGTACACTGTACTCCAGGTGGGGCCTCACTAGTGTCTTGTATGGCGGAATTATGACCTCCCTTTTCCTGCTGGTGATGCCCCTGCCTATACATCCCAGCATCCTATTTGCTTTACCTGATGCCTTGTCACACTGTTTCCCCTATCTTGAGGTCATCAGAGATAACAACCCCAAGATCCCTTTCCTGCTTGGTGCATGCTATATCCTCACCCCCCCAACTGATATATTGTGCCAGGGTTTTTGTGCCCCATATGCATTATCTTGCACTTCTTTGCATTGAATTTCAACTGCCAAACCCCTGACCATTCTTCAAGTTTCTGCAAGTCGCTTCTCATTCTGTCTACACCCTCTGGTGTGTCTACTCTGTCACAGAGCTTTGTGTCATCAGCGAACAGTGAAATTCTGCCTTCTAGATCCTGTGCAATGTCACTGATGAAGATGTTGAATAGGACCGGTCCCAGCACTGATTCCTGTGGTACCCCACTGGTCACTCTTCCCTCTGTGGAGTGACAGCCATTTACCACCACCCTCTGTGTCCTGCCACCCAGCCAGTTACCTACCCACCACACTACTGTCCTGCCCACACCCATATTCCCCAGTTTGTGTAATAAGATAAGATATCCAGTGCTCTGTATACCACCCTATTATAGGTGGTTAGATCCAAAGAAGAGAGAGACAGATGGGGGGGGCACGAGAAATGAAGCAGTCCCAGAAATCCCAAATAGAACTTTCTTTTTTTCCTGGCTTCAGTGTGGCTATATGTTTAAGGCACGGGCAGGCAGGCAAAATAAATCTTTATCTTGTGCCATCCAGAGGGGGGGAGAGAGAGAGAGAGAGAGAGATTATGGGGAAGGCACGAGAAATTTAACAGTCCAAGAAATCCCAAATAAAAGTTTCTTTTTTTTCCTGGCTTCAGTGTGGCTGCATGTACAGGGCAAGGGCAGGCTAGCAAAATACATTTTTGACTCGTGCCATCCAGAGGGGGAGAGAGAAAGACTACTGGGGGGGGGCAGTAGAAATTTAACAGTCCCAGAAATCTGAAATAAAAGTTTCTTTTTTTTTCCTGCCTTCAGTGTGGCTGTGTGTTGTACAGGGCAAAGGCAGGCTGGCAAAATAAATCTTTGACTTGTTACATTCAATCACAATCACTTGCTAATGTTTATTCACGATTTCATGTATTAAAAAAATACTGTTCGGACAAGCAACATACAAGTTGATGTGCCTATGATTGTGCAAGATGTGAAATAGCTCTCTGTACTCTCCTGCCTCATTTTGTTTATGCTTCCACATTGTACTATAACCTGGCTTACAGGAAGTTCATACTCTCACAGTTACTTTTAACATGTGTCGCTTTGTTCTTTAGCACCTCTGAACACACTTAATTGTTCGCTTTATTTGGCGGTTGGGTGGCTATCCTAAAGCTTAAAGTCATGTATTCTCTTGGCTGCATGGTCTATCAGGCTTTTCACTTTACTCATTCCTGACCCTTTTCTGTTTTAATTACACTCCTTAGTACAACTAACAACCTTCACTCTACAACGGGTGTTAAGTTAGTTGTTGGTTCCCACAAGAATAAGTGTGGTTTGTGTTCTTTTTCTGTTGCAGCATCTAGAGATTGGAATGATTTATCAATTCCTGTGCAAAATGCTAGCTCATTGCCATGTTTTAAAATTCAGTTCAAGGGGTATTTGAAATCATTGAATGTATGTGATTGTATTATCTAAATTGTCTATAAGTATTCTTATGTATGTTTGTGTTGTTGGTGTGATGTGTTACGGGTTGGTCCTGAAAAAGGTCTTGTTGGCCAGTGTCCTTACCCGGTTAACAAATTAAAAATAAAAATAAAAAATAAATAGCACAGTAGTGGGCTTCACAAATTCCTGGAACAGGCACAAGGGAATCATACTGGTAAGGAAGGGAGGGGAAGAGATGGCGCCGTAGATCAGCAGCAGATCTGCAGCAAAATGAAGATTAAAACAATGGGCAGACTGGGCTCAGCAGCCCTTATCTGCCATCACATTCTGTTTCTATGTTCCATGTTTTGTGTTTGTGTGTTTCTAGTCTAGCTATCCTCTGGTATTTGGCAAAGGTCACAAAGCCAAACATTTGCACATTATGTGAGAGTTGGTTTGAGTGGACCTAGCACTGGATATTGCCAAAATCCCATGGAAGCAAAGATTCCAACCTAGTGACAGCTGCCTTGCATTAAATAATACAGTATGTACAGTATACAAACATATGGAAGTGCATGGAGGCAGAGACTGACGGGAGACAATTTAACAGTAGAAAAGAGACTGGGAACAAGAATGGAGCTCTGAGGGACACCTGCCCAGATAGGCCGTGGGAAGGAGATGGCATTGCCAGTCTAGACTGACTCGAGCAGATTAAATGAACTTCATACTGCTCACATGCCATTCATTTAGGAGATATTTGCAGTCTGCCTTTGCAGGCCAATGTAATTATAACCATTAAACTGTTTAGTCGGTTAACTATTAAACTGTTTTAGTTGTTTCCCTCTGTATATATCCAGTGACTTTTTATATGACTGTTTTCAAAACTGTATGTAACTGTTCTGTCTTACGTGCTTTGAGCCTGACTTGACTGCATTTCCTTTGGAACTGCTTATTGTACTTGTGTTATGTTTGTTACTATGTATTTGATGTATACCCTTTGTAAATCAGCAGTAGCACTGGGTCATAACGTTGGAAACAATAACTGTATGGCAAACAATGCTTCAAGCAAAATGCCATCCGCTGCAATAACGTTGGGTAAAACAGAGGCTGCCCCAAACACAGCGCACACCATAGAAAATAACTGACCCCATTTTGTTTTTGTGGGGGGGCTCCACCATCTGCACCCCCGACACCCCTCAAGACTTAAAATAATCAGCTCCAGGGGGGTTGTGGAATTCAAGCATGGGGAGAAAATTGGGAGTGGGGGAAACTCCTTTCTAAAAAAAAAAAGTAGCAACACCCAGAGACCTGGGGACTTGAACTGTGGTCCTAAGTCTCTAACACTGCCATGCACTGGTGCCTTAGCCACTTCATCACAGGAGTGGCTTGACCAGGCACCACGCACACATGGCACCTTCAGCCCTTCCAAGTAACAGCGTAGAGCGACAGGGGCAGCGGTAAGTCCCTATAGCTATTATAGACCTGTCACTCTAAATGCTTTCACGCTTTGCACAGCGTGGTTCTTGCAGCGCTCTTCTTGAAGCACTATATTGACCCAGTACCATGAGCACTTGTGTTTAAAGGTAATCTGATGTTTTCAATAAATAAGTAATGCAGATCTGAAAGGTAGAAGTGGACCCACTCTGATACCAGGTCAAACAGTTCCCTTTAGCTTAACTTTAGGAAGGGTGTGCACTGTATCAAACATCTTAGCCAAACCAATGAAAATGGAGGCTGTAATTTGACCCCAGTCCGTACGTTTCTGCATGGAGTAAAAGACCCGGAGTAGGGAGGAGACAGGTTTGTGATGTTTTTGGGAAGCAGGTTGGAAAAGTGAAATTAAGGAGCAGTCGAGGTAGGAGGAGTGCTGAGAGGACTAGTAGTTCTTGCACCATAGTCAGTGCATGGAAGAGGAGCTGGGATGGTCATTCCCAAGGGATGAGGACCCCCCCCTTTGTGAAGGAGGAATCATATAGCCTGTTTCAAAATAACAGGACATGTACTGAGTGGAAAGGAGAAGCTGGGGGAGACTTTTGAAAATTGTATATCAGGTAAGGAGGGAAGGAAGGCTAAGCTTGAGATTACTTTTTTAATTAATCAAAGGAGCTCTTTAATTACATTATGTACACAGAGCTTGATTAATATTACAAGTCACAGGATAGCAGATCCTACTCACCTGCCAGGGCTGAATATGTGGATAGGTCGCACATGTTCCATTTAGAAAGGGTCCCTCTCCAGGCCTGCATGCTTGTAGATCATGTAAGGCATACACAACAGCATATGCAGCATTGTAGGCTGCATAACTTAATAATGATGGGTCATTTACGAAGAACCAAAGGTTGTCATTGTTAAGAGTTCTTAAATCCTCTGTCCCTGTACAGAGAATTGTTCTCATTAGTTATAGCCTGAGAGTCATTAGGATTAAGCCATCTGCATCCAAAAACAGTTTCCCAAAACATTCTAGCGAACACATCATTTGGATCTTTGACGGGTGAATGCTGTACTGGAAATTCTTAAATCCGTACATTCTTTACTGCCACTGAAAACCAAAGCATGCCATGTAACAGTTCATGAAATCTCTTATAAAGGAATGATATAGACTGAGGCCACCAATCCAAGCCAATCCAGGTTATCCAGGTTACATTTTGCCTTGCCAGTTCTTCCATAAATTGTACTATGTGTGAATCAATACTAGCAATTATAACTTTTGAAGAAGATGTTTTGATCATGTTAATTAAATATGGAAGCTCATTAGAGTTAAGTGGGATAGATTCAAACAGCTCAATACAGACACCGGCATTTATTAACTTGTTCTTTAAAACCAAGCTTGATTCCACACCAACTATGTCACTTGGGACCAGAAGCCCGACCCATGTCCACTGGAAGCGCTGCAGAAGTTGGACTGCTCCATCGAGTACATTCATATTGTTTGGAATAGTTCGGAAATGAAGGAAACTGATACTGGTCACTTAAACTCAAGTCCTCAGACCCATAACTGACCTAAAATAAAGTTATAAAGTACAGTACATTAAAATAACAAATGACAGAAACTGATAATTGTAACTTATTTTCATCCCACTAATCCATAATTTGCAAAGCAAGTATATTTTAATTTTATTGATAACAATGTACTTTCCACTTCATCCTACTGTATGTTTATATTTAGTTTTAGTGAAGGACACATTTGAAAACAAGCATTTATGCCCCCAAACCTTCTTGTTTAAAATATGATTGGAAGGTGAGTGCCCTTTCTTTTGCTGGAAGGAGACTGAATAGAGCAGCTGTATGTTGATCTTGTTGAGGAGGAGGAGCAGACTAGCAGGAGCACTGACACATTTACCTCTCATTTACTACATGTATGCCACCATTGCCTGAAGAGCTAGTTAGCAAGACAGTGTCTATGGTAGCGACCTAACATCAGTGCCCTTTCCAGATTTTCTTGTGCTGACTGAGTTACTAATGCTCCTGGGGATACTGTCTTTCCACCATTGAAGCTTGGACTCTATCAGTGGAGGAGCCTACTACAGTGGTGGAAGAAACAGGGGAACCCTGTGGAGGGTTGAGCCCTCATAGGAGAATTGCTGAACAGCCTGATAAATAACTTTCAGATAAAACTTTCAGCAGTCTCTACAACTATAATTTTACAATCTCACTCCTCTGAATTCTCTCTGGATTGGCTTTAATTTCTAAACTTTATTTTGATTATTCCTTTCTTTCTATGGGTTTATGTTTTTATGAGTTTTAGAAATGTATCTAATTTACATATAACAACTAGTACTGCACAGGGTGTACTATCAAAGCAACAAGGCTAGAGTGTTAGATTGCTGGGGAAATACACTCCACATCTGTAGGCTTTGATTATTATTTACTTGTGTACTTTGGATTCTGGTATAGTGTTGCACTGTTTTGAATAGTCTACACTATTTGCAAGGGCAGTAAGGACTTTTTGTCATTTTAGCCGAAGAAATAATTCTAGAAGCGTGTGGACTCCATACATTACTTTACAGTTGTGTTAACATCCCAGTTGAAGAATAAGGGTTCAGAGTCATGTACTACACTCTTTATTACACACTGATTATATACTGATATAAAACTCCTGGTTCTACTTAGGGAATTAATTAGCGAAGCCTGCTTTTGACTGAGATTCTCTAATTAAGTGTCATGCAGAGACTCAGATTCTGTGCGGACTTGTTGATTATTAATAACTATCAGGTGAGCGAGCCCCAGTAGAGTAATTTAGCCTTAGGAATTACTTAACCATGCATGTGTAGTGTTCTCTTTGGATTTACAGAACACACACGGCGTGATGACTACTGGTGCTTGTCTACTCTGCACATAAAACTGTTGATATCCAGACAGTACCCTGCTTAATGTAGCTCCTCAAAATTGTAGAGGCTTTTGTGGACTGTCCAGTAATAGGATTTTGATTTTGGATCTTACAGTAGTTGGCATTTATTCCAGTGCTGCCTATATTAATTTGAGGCTCAGTCAATGAATTCAGGGTTCTTACCTGCCTTTTGCTATCCATTTTGGTGACAATGTAAGTTAACATTTTAGCTATCAGGACTTTTTATACTGAAAATGTTTTATATTGAAATTGTATCAGTATGTCTAGTGCTTAATGACTTGTAGTGAACAGCACTCAATCTTTCAGTGCATATAAGATTCACTTTAGAACATAGAGGACCAGAAATTCAAAGGGTTGCACATGGCGCAACAGTGTTGCATCATACTAACTCACTAATCTTGTAAGCGCATTATTCAAAAGGAAAAGCGCTGCACAAACTCCGGCGCGCCGGAGTGCATCAGTAATGTATGCAGGCACAGGTGGGGGGGCATGCCCATGCATAACCTGCACAGCCCAATATTCAGCCTGGGATGTGCAGAGTCATGCATGCGCAACCCCTACCCGAGCCTGCACAAATTTAAGCCCAAAAAAAGGAACAAGTGATTGCCACCCACAGGTGAGCTGCCACATTGCAGGGTGCAACACGGCAGCTGCCACCTGTGGGTGGCCACCCGAGTTCCTGCTGCACCTGGCAGCGCCACCCATGCCCCATCGTGGGCATCCGTGTAGCTAAATCCCCCCCTCCTATATCCCTGGTGGTCCAGTGGACTGCTATGTGCCCGATCGCGGGCACTGTGCAGGGGAGTGGCCTGGGCAATATTCAATGGAGCTGCACTATGGTGCAGCAGCTTTGAATATCGCACCATGGCCACCCCCACTGTGCATGGTGCAGTGGCACCACGCCAGCGCAAGTGGTCAGAGTGGAGCATGGAGGTGCGCTAGCTCAAGTGCCATTGTGTCATGCACAGCACCTGCGATATTCAAAAGGGGACATGCAAATGGGGCCATAATTTATGCAAGGCACACATGGGGCCATTTGTATGTCACTGAATGAATTCATTCACATATCTGGACTGAGTAGTATGGTATGGGCTGCACACCCATTGGCTCACGCTGTGAACCAACGGGCGTGCAGCTCTACCGAGCTGTCAGTCGGTGGGCGGCGGGGTGGCAGGCAGGTGGGGTGCTGCCACCCGCCAGCTGACCAGGGGAAGCGGGCCGGTGGGGCTCAGTGGGCAGGTGAGGAGGGGGGTACACTAGACCACCAAGGTAATAGGAATATTTTATGCTTTACAGATGCCTGCGATTGGGCAGTGATTGGTCCACTGGACCACCAGGGATATTGGACGTGGGGGGGTTATAATACTGATGCCTGCAATCGGGCATATAGCGGTCCACTGGACCACCAGGGATGTTGGAGGGGGGTTATTCTTATAGACAAATGCCCATGATCGGGCTGCAGGGGCCATTGGTCCCCAACAGCTGCTGCCTGGCAGGGTGCCAGGTGCAAGTCATCAGGGATCAGTGCACCTGCATGCTAATGGAATGCAAATGGGGCCATAATGACATGCAAATGGACCCATGTGCACCTTGCATAAATTATGGCCCCATTTGCATGTCCCCTTTTGAATATCGCAGGTGCTGTGCATGGCGCAATGGAACTTGCACTAGCGCATCTCCATGCTCCACTCTGGCCACTGGCACTGGCGCAGTGGCACTGCGCCATGCACAGTGGGGGTGGCCATGGTGCGATATTCAAAGCTGCTGAGCCATAGCGCAGCTCCGTTGAATGTCGCCCAGGCCACATCCCTGCACAACAAAGTTGAGCTGCACCCAGGCTTGCGCCACAGCCTGGCGCAGTTTGAATATCCAGGCCAGAATATAGTGCTACATAAATTAAGAAATTAAGAAGGAAACATTTTGTAAGGAATCAAGAATTTTACATTCTTTTTGCGCACCCCAACTTCGAGGTATGATATCTTTGTCTAATGTTAGTAATATTTGTATAACAACAGAAAGCCACAGAATATATAGTATAATAGGAAGCTGCAGAATATATCAAGTATTTATTTTTAAACATTACTTTTTTGGTGTTCCTCATACAGAAAGTTCTGGATAGTTCTTAGTTTGACTTTTAGATATTATTACTTGGGATTTTATCTTTATTTTAGTGGCTTCTAAACATTCTTGCTTTTTGAAAAGAGTCATCCTCAATTTTCTCAGAAGCGGAATATTACTGCAACGAAACAACAAGAATTTTATAAAGACATTTATGGACTGAGAATTCTTTGACACTGTACTTCGAAGAGTCTGGGCAACATTCATGCAAAAGAATCTGACATCACCAACACGATTGCCAAAAGAAATTCAACTGCCTTCCTTTCCTACTGAAGAAATTTAAGGACATTTTTGGGACCTATCACCAGATACAGTGGTTTGTTTATAAATTATACTATACTATATTTTGTGAAATCACAATTGTAATTTGCCATTATTAGATGTTGCTATACATGGGGACAACTGCTGTGTTCGATAACACTAGTTATCAAAAAACAAAAGTTTTCCCTATTTGAGTTTTCTCTACTGCTGCCTATTTATATATTGACTATACATAGAAACATCGACTTTGATGGCAGATAAGGACCACTTGGCTCACCCAGTCTGCCCATTTC
This sequence comes from Neoceratodus forsteri, assembly GCA_016271365.2. Lineage (NCBI taxonomy): Eukaryota > Metazoa > Chordata > Ceratodontiformes > Ceratodontidae > Neoceratodus > Neoceratodus forsteri. The sequence goes on from CM028129.1 coordinate 10,950,793, forward strand.
TTACCTATTGGATAAGCTGCAGATTCTAGTTAACCAACAGCCTACTTCCTGCAACCCCCCACTATAATTGCCTTATGTCTGTCCCATGCATGTTTGAATTCCCCCAGTGTTTTAGACCCCACAACCTCTCCAGGAAGGTGGTTCCATGTGTCTACCACTCTCTCTCTCTCTCTGTGAAAAAGAATTTCCTCACATTACCCCTGAGCCGTCCTCTCTAACTTTAAATTGTGCCCCCTTGTTCTTACACATCTCTTTTTCTGAAAGATACTACCCTCCTGGACTTTGTTGATTCCCTTGAGGTACTTCAAAGTTTCTATCATGTCCCCCCATCCCTCCTTTCATCAAGGGTGTACATATTAAGCTCTCTCAGTCTCTCTTCATATGGTTTCTGATGTAGACCCTGCACCATTTTAGTTGCCATCCTCTGGACTGCTTCCATCCTGTCTATGTCCTTGAGTAGTTGAGGTCTCCAAAACTGCACGCAGTACTCCAGATGGGGTCTCACCAACTGTCTGTACAGAGGGATAACCACTTCCCTTTTTTACTTGTGATGCCCCTCCCTATGCATCCCAGTATCCCCCTGGCTCTCCTTTCTGACTTCTCACATTGCTTACCCACCTTTAGGTCATCTGATATGACTATACCCAGATCCCTTTCCATTATTGTTGTTGTTAGTGCCTACCCTCCTATTGTGTACTCTTCTCCTGGGTTTTTGTTTCCCAGGTGCATTACTTTGCACTTCTTTGCATTGAATCTAAGTTGCCATATGTCTGACCATTCCTCCAACCTTGCCAAGTCCCTTCTCATCCTTTCTACCCCTGTGTATCAACTCTGTTATAGATCTTTGTGTCATCTGCAAAGAGGCATACCTTTCCTTCCAGATCCTCTGCAATGTCACCTATAAAGATGTTAAAGAGGACTGGACCCAGTACTGAGCCCTGAGGTACTCCACTAGTAACCCCCTTTCTTCAGAATGTGTTCCATCACTATTACCTTCTGTGTCCTGTTGTGCAGCCAGTTTGCTACCCAGGCTACCACCCTGGGACCCACTCCCAGGCTGGCTAACTTGATTATTACTCTTTTGTGCGGGACTGTGTCAAATGCCTTGCTAAAGTCTAGGTAGGCCATATCCACAGCCCCTCCCTGGTCTATTACTTTGGTCACCCAGTCAAAGAAATCGATTAGATTCATCTGACATGACCTTCCTGCTGTGAATCTATGCTGCTTTGGGTGCTGTACCCCGCTGGCCTCTACGTACTGAACAATTCTTTCTTTCAGAAGTGATTCCATCATTTTCCCCACCACTGAGGTCAAACTAACAGGTCTGCAGTTTCCTGCTTCTGCCTTGCTCCCACTTTTGTGAAGGGGAATCACATCTTCCCTCCTCCAATCCTCAGGAACCACCCCATCCTCCCATGATTTGTTAAAAAGTGTGGTCAGTGGTGTCACTAGGTCCTCCCTTAGTTCTTTTAGGATTCTAGGGTGAATACCATCAGGCCCCATTGCTTTGTCCACCTTGAGTTTTAGGAGTACATTATTGTAAGCCCCAGTGCTTTTGTGCAAGGGTTTCTATTAGTTTGACGTCATAATATTTACTGAGTAATATCGTGGGGGAAACTTATCCACTCTGTTTATTTTATGAACATAGTTTCTAATAGGAGTGGGAAAAATAGTTCCTTTAACAAAGAAAACCAGTTAAAGGAAGGTCACCCTAGTCAGATTACCCCTGACAAAAATCACTAACTTGACCAAAGGAAAAACTGCCATTAAAAAGGCAGGGTTAGATTACAGAGTGATGTAATGCACGTGATAATAATAAAGATATAACCAGCAAACAATTTAAAATTACACAAAATCTACAAGGAGAAAATTAATGACCCCAGGTTTTATCCACCCCTAGCCAAAAGGGACTTCAGAAATAAAGATTGGATAAGGAAGGGCAGTGGTTGATTTAACAACACCACATATGTCATGTGATGTATATATGGATGGTATTTCATTTGGTAGTTATGGCTGGGATACCACTGCCCTGGATGGTACAGATGGAGATTATGGCTCTGGAGATGGAGATGGGGATGGAGATGGAGATGGAGATGGAGATGGAGATTATGGCTCTGGAGATGGAGATGGAGATGGAGATGGGGATGGAGATGGAGATGGAGATGGAGATGGAGATTATGGCTCTGGAGATGGAGATGGAGATGGAGATGGGGATGGAGATGGAGATGGAGATGGAGATGGAGATTGGGATGGAGATGGAGATGGGGATGGGATGGGATGGGGATGGAGATGGAGATGGAGATGGAGATGGAGATGGGGATGGAGATGGGATGGAGATGGAGATGGAGATGGAGATGGAATTGGGATGGAGATGGAGATGGGGATGGGGATGGAGATGGGATGGAGATGGGGATGGGGATGGAGATGGAGATGGGGATGGAGATGGGGATGGGGATGGGATGGATGGGGATGGAGATGGAGATGGGGATGGGGATGGAGATGGAGATGGGGATGGAGATGGAGATGGGGATGGAGATGGGGATGGAGATGGAGATGGAGATGAGATTGGGATGGAGATGGAGATGGGGATGGGAATGGGGATGGGGATGGAGATGGAGATGGAGATGGAGATGGGGATGGAGATGGGGATGGGGATGGAGATGGAGATGGGGATGGAGATGGGGATGGAGATGGAGATGGGGATGGAGATGGAGATGGAGATGGAGATGGAGATGGGGATGGGGATGGAGATGGAGATGGAGATGGAGATGGAGATGGAGATGGGGATGAGATCTGTGATACCTCGGTGGTATTTTTCCCCACAGTCCATTTCAGATCATGGGAAATCCCCAGCTCCCCAGCTGTCTCTAATCTCCACTTCTCATACAGGACTCCTACTAATAAGTTACTTCATTCATCTAGAATCCCAGCCTCAGACCCAAAGGAAGAAAGAACTGAGTTTGAAGAGATTATCCAGGAATTAAGCATTACTATAGGATAGCTGAAAAAATTAGAAACGGCCCATGGAGAGAAGATTGGAGAAGAGATTGATGGTGACAGCTGGAACCTGGGTTAGGGAAAATATACTAAAACACTTAAAACAGATATAGCCACCAAGAATAGAATACAATAAAGAATACTTCACTGACAAAGGCAACTTTATGGCTGGGTCCTCTATCTCAAGACAAATGCTTGAAATCATAAAGAACAGATACTATGAAGATATAATAATCTTAAAAACCTAGCTGTAGTAAAGATGAACAGATATTATTTATAATCAAATAATGATAAATAAATTGAATGAATATTTGCTTAAATCTAAGCCTGATTTAGACCAATCAATCCCTGTTGTTACTAAAATATGAAACCATCTACTACTACTAAGGAGAATAAGGCAGTACAAACTAATTCACCGCCTTCTTTGATAAAAATAAAGTCTTTGAATGTTATATTAAAATTTCTCCCAAAAAAGTGCCCAAACATAAAAACATTAAAAAACAATGAATTCAGGGAGAGAAACTGGTGTCCAAAACCACCAAAGAAAATCGTTAGTTGCTAAGGATAGTGAGTTGGTTGAAGAAGGTTTGGAGGGAAACAATCTGCAAGAAGACTCACTACTTGTAGTTAAAGAAATATCAATCATGAAGTGATGGAATTGTGTATGGGGAGGACAATGGTAAAGGGAGGGAGACAGAGACCACTAGCATCCCTAATGCCAGATCTTGAATGCTGGATAAAGGGAGAACGAAGGGGAACTGCTTAAAAGAAATGAGAGCATAGTTAATCCATCTGTCCTACTTTAGCAATTTACAAATTTGGATGCCAAGGAGACTGAATATATCCTGAAAATACAGGGAATACCTCAATTAGAGAAAGAAACACCAGAAAAAATGATAGAATGAATGACGTATTTATTGCAAATTTCATCAGTTAAAGATGAGATATATATTATGAGACCCCCAAATCCTTATTATCAGGATTATGTGTTACTTTATTGTAAATTACAGGAAACAGCCAAAATCATTTGGGACAAGGAATCAATCCTAAAGTTAAGAGGTGTTAAGATACAACCTCCACTGATGGTACCCATATTGAAACTTATGGAAAGCCCCCATAACACAAGTAACAACAGGAAAACAGTAAAAGAACGTGAAGACATAGAAAAAATAGGGAAAGAACAGGAGGAAAAACAAACTGCTAATATATTAAGAGATATCGAAATCTACGAAGGAAAACAACAAGGGGAATGGGAATGCAGAACAATTTTTATTTTTGGATGGGGCGTTGCCAGATTAGATACAATAAGTACTATTAGGAAATAGCTTTTGTCTTTCCTGATGCACTCACTGCAAATTAACATAACTGAAAATGCTATTGACTCTATCAAAATCTAGAATCAATAGAAATACTTCTCAAACAGACACATCATTTAAACATTCAGCTGTCACTAGAGCCCTGAAAATGCAGTCTGTAAGGTTGCTCCTTAGTGATTTACATAGTTTCACCTCAACATTCAAGAATACGGGATTGCAAGGAAACAAGTGGCAGCAATGAAGGGATCCTGAACTCTGTTAATCCCTTTAAGCGTCTTATTTCAGATACTTTAACTAGTCAAAATAAGTTTCCATTATTAAAACGCCATGAAACACAATGACAAAAGATTGCAGAGGAGCCCACAAGAGAAATCAGCCAAGAAACCACTGATAATCCGCTTAAAATGATTTCCTGCAATATTGAGCAATTTCATACTAAACTGGAAGATTTGGAAGTCAGAGAACTCCTGGAGTCTTATGAAATCATTTGCCTCCATGAGACATGGGCCCGGATATTCAAACTGTGCCATGCTGTGGTGCAAGCCTGGGCACAGCTCAACTTTGTTGCGCAGGGGAGTGGCCTGGGCGATATTCAACGGAGCTGCTCTATGGCACAGCAGCTTTGAATATCGCCCCCTGGCCATCCCACTGTGCATGGTGCAGTGGCACTGCACCAGTGCAAGTGGCCAGAGTGGATCATGGAGATGTGCTAGTGCAAGTGCCATTGCACCATGCACAGCACCTGTGATATTCAAAAGGGGACATGCAAATGGTGCCATAATTTATGCAAGGTGCACAGGGGGCCATTTGCATATCATCATGGCCCCATTTGCATGCCATTAGCATGCAGGTGTGCTGATCCCTGAGGACTTGTGCCTGGCGCCCTGCTAGGCAGCAGCCATCGGGGACCGACGCCCCCTGCAGCCCAATCATGTGCATTTGTGTAAAAAAAAAATCCTCCCATATCTCTGGTGGTCTGGTGGACCTCTATGTGCCCAATTGCGGGCATCTGTCCTGAAGATTACGCCCCCAAAGTCCAATATCTCTGGTGGTCCAGTGGACCGCACTGAGTCCGATCGTGGGCATCAGTAATAGAACCCCCCCCAAGTCCAATATCCCTGGTGGTACAGTGGACCAATTGCTGCCCAATCATGGGCATCTGTACCTCATCAAATACCCCTAAGACCCTGGTGGTCTAATGTACCCCCCACCCCACCTGCCCACTGAGCCACACAGCTCCACTCCCCCATCAGCAGGCTACTGCTTCCCACCGCCTGCCGTCCCGCCGCCCACGCCGACTGACAGCTCGGTAGGCTGCACACCCATTGGTTCACAGTGTGAGCCAATCAGCGTGCAACATACACGAGACTACTCAGTCCAGATATGTGAATGAATTCATTCACACATCTGGACTGAGTAGTAGCGAGAGGAGTTGCATGCCCATTGGCTCACACTGTGAACCAATGGGCATGCAGCCCTACTGAGCTGCCAGTCGGTGGGCAATGGGGCGGCAGGTGGTGGTGCTGCCGCCCACTGGCTGATGGGGAGGGGTGGTGGGGCTCAGTGGACGGGTGGGTGGGGGTACACTAGACCACCAGGGTCTTAGGGTATTTGATGAGATACAGATGCCCGGATCGGCAGCAATCGGTCCACTGGACCACCAGGGATGTTAGACTTGGGGATTTTGCTACACGGATGCCCGCAATGGGGAATGGGGCACTGTTAGGTGTGGCAGGAATTGCTGGCTACCCATAGGTGTCAGCTGCTGTGTTGCACCCTGCAATGCAGCAGCTCACTTGTGGATGGCCATCACTTGTTCCTTTTTTTACGTAACTTTGTGCAGGCACAGGTGAGGCGATGCATGACTCTGCACATCTCGGGCTGAATATCGGGCTGTGCAGATTATGCATGAGCACAACCCCCCCACCTGTGCCTGCATACATTACTGTTGCACTCGCGCATCAGGATTTGTGCGGCGCACTTTTCCCTTTTGAATATCGCTACTGGTGTATCAGTGGTTGTACATGGCAACACTGCTGCACCATGCACAACTCTTTTGAATATCTGGGCCATGGGCCCAGATATTCAAACTGCGCCAGGCAGTGGTGCAAGCCTGTGCGCAGCTCAACTTTGTTGTGCAGGGGTGTGGCCTGGGCGATATTCAATGGAGCTGCACTATGGCGCAGCAGCTTTGAATATCGCACCATGGCCACCCCCACTGTGCATGACGCAGTGCCACTGCACCAGTGCAAGTGGCCAGAGTGGAGCATGGAGATATTCAAAGGGGACATGCAAATGGCCATAATTTATGCAAGGCACACAGGGGGCAATTTGCATCTCATTACAGCTACATTTGCATGCCATTAGCATGAAGGTGCGCCGATCCCTGATGACTTGCGCCTGGCGCCTGCCAGGCAGCAGCCGCCAGGGACCGACGCCCCTACAACCCAATTGTGGGCATTCATGTAAAATAAAAAACACCTGTCCAATATCCCTGGTGGTCCAGTGGACCTCTATGTGCCCAATCGCAGGCATCAGTATAGTCCCCCCCACATCCAATATCCCTGGTGGTCCAGTGGACCGATCACCGCCCGATCGTGGGCATCTGTAACACATAACAGACCCCTACCACCCTGGTGGTCTAGTGTACCCCCCTCTCCACCCAACCACTGAGCCCCACTGCCCCGCTCCCCCCATCAGCCGGTGGGTGGAAGCACCCCACCCGCCTGCCGCCCTGCCGTCTGCCGAATGACAGTTTAGTAGGGCTGCAAGCCCATTGGTTCACAGCATGAGCCAATGAGTGTAGCCCATAATATTTTACTCAGTCCAGATATGTGAATGAATCATATCTGGACTGAGTAGTATGAGAGTTGCACGCCCATTGGCTCACGCCAGAACCATCGGGCGCAGCCCTACCGAGCTGTCAGTTGGTGGGCAGGGAGGCAGGCAGGTGAGGTGCTTCCGCCCACCGCTACGGGGGAGTGGGGCAGAGGGGCTTAGTGGTGGGTGGGGAGGGGCACTAGACCGGCAGGTGGTAGGGTCTGTGATGTGTTACAGATGCCCACGATCAGGGCGGCATCGGGTCCACTGGACCACCTGGGATATTGGATGGGAGGGATTATACTGATGCCCATGATCGGGCACATAGAGGTCCACTGACCACCAGGGATATTGGATGGGGGATTTTGCTCAGGGATGCCCATGATGGGGCATGGGGGGGCACTGCCAGGTGTGGCAGGGACTTGGGTGGCCACCCACAGGTGGCAGCTGCTGTGTTGAACCCTGTAATGCGGCAGCTCACCTGTGGGTGGCCATCACTTGTTCCTTTTTTTTTCTGGCTTAACTTTGTGCAGGCACAGGTAGGGGTTGCACATGCATGACTCTGCACATCCCAGGCTGAATATCAGGCTTTGCAGGTTATGCATGGGCACGCCCCCACCTGTGCCTGGCTGGCTATTTGATGCACTCGCCATCGACGGTGCGGTGCACTTTTCCCTTTTGAATATCGCGCCGGGGCGCATCAGTGGGTGGCGCATGGTGCAACACTGTTGCGCCATGCGCAACCCTTTTGAATATCTGGGCCATGGTGTATAGAGACCATGGTACCCACATTACCAGGGTACTCTGCTTTCTTGAATCCTGCCATTAGGGAAAAAAAGTTTGTGAGACATAAGGGAGGACTCCCGACATACGTAAAGATCTCACTTTATTATCATACAGTTAAAATAAATTCTGTATCCAAAAATCTATTAGCAATATAAATGATTTGTGAATGTACCCTGACTAGGTTGGTATTATTGAATGTGTATTGTCCACCAAGAAAAGGAAAATCTGATAAATATAGTTATTGAGTTAAAATCAACTGTGGAAAACATAATGGAACAAGAAGGTGACATCCCCATCATAATTGCAGGAGATTTTAATCCCAGACTCCCAAATATTAAATCTATATCTGGAAATCTACTTGGCAATACCCCTTATTTGCCCTCCATTAACCAACAAATGACTGCTAATATGGAAGCCAGAGATACAAAAGGCAATAACAGAGGCAACGACATATAAAAATATTTTTCAAAACTAAACCTTTGTGTCCTGAATGAACGTTTCCCTGGAGATAGGGAAGGCCAACTAACATATTTGGGACTAAAGGCTCTTCCATTATAGATTTATTCTGGGCTAACCTGAAAGCTATTAAATTGATATGGAACCCAACCATCTTGGAGCGCTCTGAATCTTCTCACTACCCTGTGACACTGTGGATCAAACAAGAATGTCTACATAGAAACATAGAAACATAGAATTTGACAGCAGATAAGGACCGCTTGGCCCACCCAGTCTGCCCATTTCCCTAACTAATGGATAAGCTGCAGATCCTAGTTAACCAGCAGCCTACTTCTTCCTACCCCCACCCCCAAGAATTGCCTTATGACTGTCCCATGCATGCTTGAATTCCACCACTGTTTTTGACTCCACAACCTCCTCCGGAAGGCCATTCCATGCATCCACAACCTCTCTGTGAAAAATACTCCTTAAATTACCTCTGAGCTCCTCTATCTTCAAATTGTGCCCTCTTGTTCTTGCACACCTCTTTTGAAAGATGCTACCCTCTTGGAATTTGTTGATTCCCTTGACGTACTTGAAAGTTTCTATCATGTCCCCCTCTCCTCCTTTCTTCGAGGCTATACATATTAAGCTCCTTAAGTCTCTCTTCATATGCCTTCCGTGCAGACCCTGCACCATTTTAGTTGCCCCTCTGGGCAGCTTCCATCCTGTCTATGTCTTTGCGGAGATTGGGTCTCCAGAACTGCACGCAGTACTCCAGATGGGGTCTGACCAGCTGTCTGTACAGAGGGATGATAACTTCCTGTTTTCTACTGGTGATGCCTCTCCCTATGCATCCCAGTAACCCCCCAGCCCTCCTTGCTGCCCTCTCACATTGTTTGCCCACCTTTAGGTCATCTGATATGACTACCCCCAGGTCCCTTTCCATTTTTGTTGTTGTTAGTATCTCACCCTCATTGTGTACTCTTCTCCAGGGTTTTTGTTTCCCAGGTGCATTACCTTGCACTTCTTAGCATTGAATCTAAGCTGCCATTCATTTGACCATTCCTCTAACCTTGCCAAGTCCCTTCTCATCCTTTCCACCCCACCTTGTGCATCAACTCTGTTGCAGATCTTTGTGTCATCTGCAAAGAGACATACTTTTCCTTCCAGTCCCTCTGCAATGTCACTTATAAAGACATTGAAGAGGACCAGTCTTAATACTGAACCCTGCGGTACCCCACTAGTAACCACCCTTTCTTATGAGTGGACTCCATTTACTATTACTCTCTGTGTCCTATTCTCCAGCCAATTCTTTACCCAGGCTGTCATCTTGGGACCCACTCTCAGACTGGCTAACTTGTATATTAATCTTTTGTGTGGGACTGTGTCAAATGCCTTGCTAAAGTCTAGGTAGGCCATGTCCACAGCTCCTCCCTGATCTACTACTTTGGTCACCCAGCCAAAGAAATCTATCAGATTTGTCTGGCATGACCATCCCACTGTGAATCCATGTTGCCTTGGGTCCTGTGCCCCTCTAACCTCTAGATACTTAACAGTTCTTTCCTTCAGAAGTGATTCCATCATTTTCCCTACCACTGAGGTTAAACTAACAGGTCTGTAGTTTCCTGCTTCTGCCTTGCTCCCACTTTTGTGAAGGGAAATCACATCTGCCCTCCTCCAGTCCTCGAGTACCACCCCATCCTCCCATGATGATAAAAAAGAAAGAGAAAATATAAGAAAATTCTGGAAGTTGAAAGACAAAAACACTCTTTAGCATTATGGGACAAATTGAGAAAGAAAGTCTTAAAAAGAGACGGGAAGCAATTCTGACAGGCTGTCTCCCAGGGATACAATAAGTACATCACTAGGGTGGAAGCCCATATTACCTCTAATCAATTGGTATCTTTCTTTTCTGGGCTGTATTATTCAAAGGAGGAGGAGTTACAGTGGGTGCAGATTAACAATCAAGACACAAAGGCTTATCCTCTCTCTCTCTCTCTCTCTCTCTCTCTTATATATATATATATATGGCCCAGATATTCAAACTGCACCCAAAAAGTGCGCAACAGCAGGAGCAAGCACAAGTCCATTGCGCCCATGCGCAAGAGGCGTGATATTCAAAAACTGCACTGGTCAAGATGCGCCTACAGCCGATGACTGAATATCGCACCACCTGCACCATAGTGCAACTAGGGAGGGGAAGCTGAACAGATCTGATGCACCATAGAGCAACAAGGAATGCTCAGCTGAGCAGTCCAGAGGTGCCATAGTGCAACCAGGGATGCCCTCAGCAGCAGGGCAGCAATACAACAGCACAACCAGGGATGCAGGAGCCCACCACCCATGCCACAGATGGGCAGAGGAACACACAGCAGAACAGACATCGTCCCCCCACACCCCATGCACTGCACAACTGGGGGAGGGCAGGAATAAGCACTGGCCCATGGAGACCAGCAACCAGTCCACAGCTGGGCCATGGTGCCCCATCACACCCCCTGGCAAGCTGTGACCAGCACACAAGGAGGGCTGACCACCCCGTGCCACACCATCCCACCAATGCAGAGCACACCCTGCACTGTGACCCCCAGACACCCTGCCCAGGAGCAGTGTCCAGCAGTGCAGGATACCCCATGCATACTACCACCCCCACAGTGACAATGCAACCCCGTGCACCACAGAACCATGCAAGACAGAACCACCACGAGCACCCATCAGCGGGTGGCAGCACACAGCGATGCAATGACTGCATACACAGTGCCACCATGAACAGCCCCCCCGAGGTACAACCGAGAGACCGACCATGGGTACCCGGCAATGCACCCACACATGACAGGGCATGCCCTGGACCCCACCACCAGTTGTACAGCACCCTGCACACCCTCCCAAGGACACACCCCAACCCAGCACTGGCCACAACAGCCAGGGCAGACACCCACAGTGGTGCATGGAAGCATACACCACACAGGATGCAATACAGTGCATGGACAAACACCCACCCATACCCAAGGGTACACCAACACAGGGACACAGTAGCAGGGCAACCAAGCCCCCAGCGTATGGCCATGGAAACCATGTACACACGGCCAGCACTCCTCCATGGCACAGGAGTGCCAGCCACCCTGCGCAGGCACTGTGGTGCTGTACGCCACCAGCATTTGCCCGGAGCACAAGTGACAGACAGTGGTGCACATCCTCTGTGATACACACAAGCCACAGCATGGAGGTGGGACAACAGTGGAAGCCACAGTGTCACCTGAGGCAGACATGCACCACACCAGTGACAGGAGGCAACCCGGCATTGTGCCAGGTACAGTGGCTGTCCTGCATGGACAGCCACCACTGACATGCCAGTGGACCGTGCATGTCACAGACATGCATGGGTGTCAGCTGCACAGGCCATGGACGGTCTGACAGGTGTGCCATGGACACAGAGCATGCACCATGGACCACTGCACACAGTCATCCAGTGCACAGGGAACAACACACATGCCACAGATAGTGACTGATAGCCACTCCCACACCATACTCACATCCCCATGGACACACACACACACACACACACACACACACACACACGCACATGACTGCACCACCCCTGACGCCATGCACACCACTGCAGCTGAGCACCTATAGCCCACTGCAAATCAGAGACCACCACAGTAGGCATATTAAAGGAAATGTATTTAAAAACAGCAAACAAAACTATATACAAGTATTTACAAAGGTTTGAGGAGAGGGCCACAAACAAGGTGGGGGTGAGTAAGGGGCAGGAGTGATCAAACAGTAGAGGGAAGGAGGGGTGTGAGGGTGTGTCCAGGGGGGTAGGGGAAATCAGGGGAATTGCCAAGCTCAGTGGGAGCCCCGCTCACAGCTCTGGCTTCTCCTCCCACTATGACGCCGTCTGACACCGAGCCTGTCGATGCATTCCAGTATCTCCAGTGACACCCTGGCAACCTGGAGGATCTCCTGCAGTGCCACCCTGATGTCGTGCAGCTGCCGTCCACCTAGGACAAGGGAGCAGAGTCAAGTTTTCAAGTTTTTCAAGTTTCAAGTTTATTGCAGGAAAACTCCATTGAGCAAGCTCATTCACAAGGAGGTCTTATGACATATAGACTTACACAACATGCATACATAAATAGTTAATAAACAATATATACATAAATGCAAGCATCACATAATACAAGCAAGATTATACATACAATGACACCACATGGGATGACCGCCAGGTGGTAATAACTAAAGTAACACAGGGTGGCAACTTATAGATAGCATACTGATACTTGAAACATGGTACTGGTGTTTGCAATAAATACATTTTTGGCAGATGGGACAAACAACAGAATAAAATGGATAAGGGAGGTAGGAATGGTTTGATAGTGTGATCAGAGGAGTACATACGTAGACAGAGCCAGGAGTAGGAAGGGAAGGGAAGGGATAGCAGGAGTTAGATTTCTGCAGCAAGGTAGCAGATATGAGTCAGTGGGTGGAGTTGTTTCTTAGTATAAATGAAGTGCAAACAATAAGTAGTTAATATGCACAAAGCAATTATGGTCTTACCAAAGGATGCACATGGCACACATGGGGGAAAGAGGCTTAATGACAGTTGCAGGTATCTTTTATTTTAGCTGAGCATAGCACTTTATAGAAGTTAATTGAAACTGTGCTAGTTAGTTTCAGTACGGTCTGTAGTTGGTTCCAAACAGAGGGAAGGGCATGCACAATAGAACGTTTACCAAAGGAGGTCCGCGTCCTCGGAATATCAAACATAATAAAGTCAGGTTTTCTTAGCGAGTATGCACTGTGTGAAATACTAATGAGAGATGAAAGATAGCTCGGTAATTTGTGCAGAAGCAGTTTAAGAGTCCATAGACCAGCATGGAGCAGGCGTCTAGTAGTGAGAGATGTCCATCCAACAGCTGCATATAGGTCACAATGATGCGAACGGTAAGGGGAGTTGGTAACGAACCGTAATGCACAGTGGTAAAGGATGTCCAGTTTACTTAGATTTGCAAGGGTGGTAGAGGAGTAGATTACATCGCCATAGTCGAGAAGGGGGAGAAAAGTGGCCTGGATGAGCTTATTTTGAATTTCAAGAGGGAAGAGGGGCCTATTTCTAAAGAAAAAACCTAGTCTGGCTTTTAGCCTTCTAGAGACATCTTCGATATGGTCATTGAAAGAGAGTTTTGTCAATCCAGTTGCCTAGGTATTTGAATTTGGTAACAACTTCCAGAGGCTCATTTAGCATGGTAACAATGAAATCTTGGGGCAGGGTATTGAGGGTACCTGTGGCAGCACTACGGGAGAATATCATCGCTTTAGTCTTCTTGGCATTAAGCAGAAGCTTTGCCTTTATAAGATTATGCTCAAGTTGCGCAAAGTCCACTTGAAGCACTCCCTTGACTTCAGAAAGCGATGAGCCAGAGGTATACAGCACGGTATCATCCACGAAAAAGTGCAGACTGGACATAGATATATTGGAATCAAGATCATTAATATATAATGAGAACAAGATGGGGCCTAGGATGGATCCTTAGGGGACACCTCTAACAACTGGCAAGGCAGCAGAAAAACAGCCCTCTGCTTTTACTTTTTGGGATCTCCCAGTTAAGTAACTAGAGAACCACTGAGTAGTATGGTATGTGGCACCCAACTTTGCAAGACAAGTGACTAGTAGATTGTGATCAACAGTATCAAAAGCTTTGCTTAGATCTAAAAAGACTGCTCCCGTTGCCTTCTTTGCATCTATAGAAGAGATCCAGTCATTGGTTACTTTTGCTAATGCAGAAATTGTGCTGTGATTTGCCCAGAAGCCAGATTGGGCTGGGTTAATGAGAGAGAGAAGGTTTCCAAGTGAGATTTTAACTGATTGTGGATCAGTTTTTCGAGAACTTTAGAAAGGATAGGCAATATGGAGATAGGTCTGTAGTTGTTTACATCGCATGGGTCACCAGATTTGAACAGAGGGAGGATATGTGCTGATTTCCAGCAGGACGGCACAGTAGCAGATGTAATGGAAAGATTGAAGATGTGGAGAATTGGGGCAGTGAAATGGGCATGTCCTAGCCTGAGGAAAAAGGGTTCCAGCCAACATCTCCTGCACATTTTTTGGTGTCTAGATTAAGGAGAGAATCTTCTACTTCTTTAAAAGTTATCTCACGCAGTTGGAAAGGGCTAGGTGCGGGACTAGGTATTGGGGGGGGGATATGCTGGCTCACCACAGAAACAGCATAAGGTGAAGAGTCGAAAGCTAGCACAGCTGTGGCAAAGTGGGAGTTAAGTTCCTCAAGGATTAAGGACTCGTTTTCCACTATCTTATCACTTGCAACTAATTTTGTTGGGACAGAAGGGGCCGTGGGCCACCATTCTATAGATTTAATTGTCCTCCATATTTTATAAGGGTTACCTTTGCTTCTTCTAGGGTAGATATATAATAGTTAGCTTTAGCAGAATGTATACTTTTCACACAGATATTCCTGGCTGTTCTAAAAGCCTGCCAATCCGAAGATTTCTTAGAATGCCTAGCTTTTGCCCAGAGCTTGTCTCGGGCTATGAGGGCTGCCTTAAGATCTGTGGTAAACCAGGGGTTAGAGTTGTTCTGTACCCTTACTTTGATGAAAGGGGCATGCTTATTTATCAATCTAGTAAGATTGTCATTAAGGGTGTAAGCTGCCCCATTGACATCTTTGGCTAGGTAGAGGTCTTGCCAACTGATCATGCCCAGGTCAGAAAAGAAGTTTACTGCACTGAACTTGCGAAAGGACCATTTTGTTATAAAGATGGGCTGAGGTCAGGCCTTAATTTGAGATCTTATGCAAGCAACAATCCCATGATCACTCATATCGTTGTGAAACACTGCTGTATGGGATATTTTATGTGGGTGGTTAGCACCACGTCTAGGATGGAGCTGTTTGGCAATATTTAGAACGTTATTCCTAGTGGGTTCGTTGACTAGTTGCCCAAGACCTAGCTCGTCACAAAGGGATTTGAGGCAATGTGATTTAGGTGTTAGCCAATCCATATTTAGATCCCCTAAAAATATTGTTTCAGTTTTCGCATCTGCGAACATGGATTTCAGAAAATTAAGGACTTCATCGCCACCAGACGGATGTCTATAACCACCTATAATAGTAATGCATTCAGAAGAGGGGATATGAAGGTTCAGAGACGATCTCAAATTCCTTAGCTAAAGATTTGCAGCTAATATTAGTGACTGAGTACTTAGATTTGGCATAAATAACCACACACCCGCCTCTAGAGTCTCTGTCTGCTCTAAATAGTTTGTAGTCCCGTAGTGAAATTTGTTGGTCAGTATTTGTCTTTTTTAACCATGACTCAGTAATTATGATAAGGTCAGGGTTGATATGCACAACCCAGGCTTGCAGTTGTATGGGTTTTTTGGGCAAGCTTAGAATGTTGACCATCATCATCTTGAGACCTGTGGCCTCAGCAAAATCGATAGGCGAGGTAAGTTGTGGGGGTCCAGATTTAGCTCCATTACCTGAGTAGAGGAGAAGCAGTAATATGATTTTCTTTAAAGATCTTATAAGAATGGAGACTGCTTTTTATTTCTTTGAGACTGCCCATAATGCACAGCACAGGAGGTAGCACCACTGTAGTGACAGTTTAACATGATCAGTGTGAGTGCTCGAATAGACATAGGGAGGGCAGCAGTAAGGGAGGGTGGTAAACCAGGAGAGAATAGGCTAGAAGGGGAGGAGGATGAAGTAACAACTGCACAGCAGCCCATTATGATATGAAGTATTGATAAAGTGTATTGGAGCACTGGTTTGCATAGAGGTAGTTCGGTTGGACTGTATTGTTAGGTACTCTGTACATTAGAAATAGTAATAGCACAGTAAGGAAAGCCATAGTGCCAGGATGGGTGGTCTTACAATTATTATTGGTCAGTGTTTTCCTGGGCAAATAGTTGACCTACCTAGGTTCTCACTTAAAACCTAAAGTAAGATATACAACAGAAAGAGGAACAAGAAGAGCAGGAGCAGATAAGTTTGGTGGCTAAAGTTCAGAAAATATTTGCACAGGGCAGGTTATTACACACTCAGTTGCCAGTCATAGGTTGGCAGCAAACAATACTAGGCCAATGAAACAGCAAAGAGTTAGGGAAAGGCGAGCATAAGTGTATTTAAAGGAGGCCTGGGAGGGGGTGGTGGGGAGGGAAAAATTCAAGTAAGAGCTAGAGCTCAGAAGTCAAGATTAGAGCAGGGAACACTGTATAAGTCTATAGAAAAGGTGCTCCAATCAGAGCGAAGCAGGCAAGCGGGCGGACCAATCACGATCCCCTAGGCAGCTCCACCAATCAAGGGCACCCAGGCGTGCTGGCTCTCAGAAGGTTTTAGCAGTTAGTACCTGTGCGGCGATCCGTGTCCCGGCTGCCCTTACAGTGTGGCTGCTGGAGGGAGTCGGTGGTGGCGGCGGTGAGGAGCGCTGTTGCTGGCCGCTTTTTCACCAGCACGCCTTCAGGCATGAAATCTGTGTGGCGATCCATGCCCTGATGCCCTTACAGTGGTAAGGGCTGCTGGAGGGAGTCAGTGGTGGTGGTGGCTGTAGGAGCAGCTGTTGCTGGCCGCTTTTTCACCGGCGCGCCTTCAGTCAATAGGTGTGAATGCACAGCCCCATGCAGCCCACCCACTGTGCATGGCATACGGCCATGGGACATGCCTCTGTGATGGTGTGTGACCACCCACAGTGATCGCGTCCACAAGACCTGCCCACCCAGGCGCACACAGCCATGCGGACTGCTGCACCCACCCACCGCCAAGTCCTGTACAGCACCACCGTGGCTGTTCAGTGACATGGCTATGGTGCAAAGGCAGTGGCACAGCCATGTACCTGGTGCATGCATGGACCGCCACTGACACACTCCCAGACATGCAGTGCCACTGGACAGTGCTGACTGTAACAAGTTGGCGTGCATGGCAGTGGTGTCAATGGATGGTGGCTATGCCCCGCTGCACGCCCCTGTTACACAGCATGCAATAGTAATCATGGATGTAAGGCACTCACCATCATCAGGCTGGTCCTCTGCCTCTGTGGACCTTTGCCTCCCAGTGACGGGTCTTCCTGCTGGCACCTCCTCTCCCTCACCAGCCGCCGCTTCTGGGCCCAAGGTGCAAATATGGAGAAAGTAACATCAGTACAATCCCAGCAAAGTCCCTTGCCCTCATGTGTGCAATCCCACTCAGCCAGACCCACCCACCCCACACCCTGATAACACCACCACAGCCAACACCGGATGGTTTCCCCTCCATGTTCCGGACACATGCAACCGTGATACCCATATGGAAGATAAAAGCGTATGAATGTTGCACCTACCTGGCTGTGGCACCGTGCCCCTCCTGGCATGTGTCCACAGGTGGGCAAGCAGGTCCAGATCCCTCCACCTCAGGTCCCCATATCTGTGGCGGCACTGCTCCACTGTCCTCCCCATTCCTGTGGCCTCCTCCAGGGCGTCGGCCACCTGCTGCCACACCTGACTCCCGGACCTGTCCAGGGGTGCCTCACCAAACAGTGGACCAACAAGTGGTTCACAATGGCAACCAAGTTTGCCACTTCTACCTGGCTCCACTGGGCAGCTCTCCTCCGTGCCATCTCTATTGCTCAGTAGAGTCAAAATGGTGCTCTGCAACACGGTTCCACCACATGCAGATGCTGTACGGTACAGCGCTGCTATTCCCTATTGTGCTGTCACCGAACAGCGATAGTGGTGCACCCATGCCTGACACATGGTGCCTAGGGGCAAGGTCAGGCACAGGGTCATGGTCTCTGGTGGATCGACATCCACAGCGATTGGAACCCAATGCATGTGGCATTGGGTGCCTGTTGCCACCTCTGTAGTGGCCTACCACGCCTTTCCTGCGCACTCCACGACGCCGAAAAGCCAGCAGCGCTTATGGTGAACAGCGCTGTAGCGCCACTGGCACAATGGTGGCCGTGCCCTGCATTGTGGCATCCCGTGCACAGTGCATGTCAGCAGTGCAGGCGCCCGCGCTATCAGAACCAGGCATGCACAGTTAGGTGTGTACTGCGCATGTCACAGAACTGCACCCTTGGCTCAGCACATTCACACAATTGTAAGCGCAAAAGCCTGATATTCAGCCGTCATATGCAAATCAGCTAATCAGCCATTCAATGGTGCAGTCACTGCATTTGCATCCACTTAAAGATGCGCCTCGCCTCATTTGCATAGGTTGCACTCTAAAAGTGACGTTGGGGCTGCACTGGCGTAGTCAGTTACTGCAGTCTATTGGTGAGTTGCATGCTTTTGGGATTGTGGACTGTGGATTTTGGGACATGCATGGACTGCACAGTCACAGGTAACACCTGTCATTCTCACAGGATGAATCATGACCGAGCAAGTTGTGGAGGAAGAGGAACAGAGTTGTGGGAGGAGGAGGAGGAGGCCAATTTCACAAAGGCCGAGACGGATGCCCTGTTCGAGGCCTACACTAGACCAGGAGCTGCTTCTCAGTGGATGGTAGGAACACCACAGGCCCATGCTGCTGCATGGGAGGAAGTGGCATGTGCTGTGAACCTGCATGGCAGCCACCAGTGCTCCATGCAGGAGTGCAAGAAGAAGATGGACACAGACAGGAGGATGATTAAGGAGAAGGTGACTGCCATCAGGGCAGTACGATCTGTGACAGGTGGGGACAGCCGGAGGTGCTACACCTGACCCCACAGGAGGAGAGGGTTGCTGGCAGCATGCAGCGTTGCGCCATTGAGGGTGTTCCAGGTGGTGGATTCCAGATGGGTGGTAGCCCGTCACTGTATGGTAGGTCATGGTCTGTCTATTGGGGGGACAGGGTGGGTCACATGCAGTAACACGACTTTGTTTTCCCTTACAGATTCTGAATGTCTGCATTTGTCAGTGGTGGTGGGCCTCTCCACTGAGGCCAGTCAGAAGGAGATGGAGGAGGGCCCATCCACTTCCACAGGAATACGTGGCTCAGGGTGACAGTGGGCTCACCTGGATGTCCAGACTGATGTTGTTGGAACAGGTGCAGAGGAGGCCCTGCCCATGTCCCAGTGTGCCAGCGTACATGGATGCCAGCATGCTGTGACTTGGGCTGGTGCCGGGTCCTTCACCAATGATTATGTTGCTAACATCATGGGCAGTGACACGTGTGCACAGGATTGCCACACAGCAGGTAACATCGCTGCCATGGCTGTGGGTGGTGCCACCATGGAGGCCTGCATGTCATCACAGTCCCAGCCTGTGCCTGTCAGCACCGGTGGGGCAGCACTGGTGTGTGTACAGGACAGTGGAACTGTTGCGGCCACTGTGGTGGCACCAGTGAGCCCTGGGGAGTGGCAGCCAGAGGGGCAGCATCAGCAGTCAGCCAATGGGCTTTGGGGTACAGTGTCAGGGAGTGGCGTCAGTGCACTGCCTGTGGACATGCCCAGGCCTGGTCCTGGTGTGCAGCGCCCACCATCAAGGGGTGCTGAACATCAGGGCCGCGCACACCCTGAGGGACAGAATGCCGATCAGAGAGATGACCTCTTGGATGAGCACACTCGCATACTGCAAGCATCAATCAATCAGCAGATGCGGCTTGTGACGGCGGTGGATGCACTGAGTGCAGCTCTGGAGTGGGCAGAGGAGCGTCGCAGCAGAGAAACTGCTCTGCTCCTGGCAGGGATGGACCAGATGTGGGAGGATGTGACCGCTGCCATTGACAGGCTGACACACACAATCACAGCTGCCATGGCCACAGGATGCATACAGTTATTTGCCCATGTGGCGCAGACACCGCGCAGTGCAATGTCAACCCCTGTTCCTGGCATCGCGGCGACACCCTCCTTGTCGACACCGGGTTCAGCTGTGGGTATCCTGAGCACACCGGCGAGGCATGTTCGATGTGTTGCAGACCCCTGCATGAGCATGGTCGAGTTCACGAGTGGAACCCTGGGGACCATCGGTGCCACCCCATGAGGCCAGTGGTCAGCCTGTCAGTGAGGGCAGGTCTCAGCGGGGCTGCCAATGCATCTGTGGTGGCTGGGGTACTGTGGCGCATGACTGACCTGTCTCCCAACGTGGCTACTGTCTGATGCTGCCCTGTGTGCATTGTGTTATTCAGTGGGCAATGCACGGGTGGGTACCAGGCCCTGCACGCAGACACACAGTCCATCTGCACACCTTCCCAGCTACTGTCTGCAGTTGCGTATGCATGATGATGCCTGCATTGTGCTATACGCCAATGTGCAATGGTGCCCAACATCTGACACACGCACAATGACAGACAGTGGGCGTGGTGGTCTGTGGACATGTGTGTGGCTAGGGGTGGCATTCTGGGTCAGTGTGCCTCCTACCCTTTGTACATGGCTGGTGCATTGTGTGTGTGTGTGTGTGTGTCTGCATGGCATGTTAGACCTCACCCATCCCTGGTGGTGTGTGTGGTTCCATGCCCGGCCACTTCCCTTGACAGCATGCACCCCTGCTGTGTGTCCATGCATGTTTGTGGGTTGTGCCTTTGCCACTGGTGGTTACACATGGCCCCATGACTTACCTGGGTTGGCTGGAAGTGCTCCTCCATGATGGTGTCCTGGTGCAGCTGTGCCAGCCGGAGCAGTCGGGGTCCCATCACCCAGGGGGCTGCCCATCACCATTGTCACCGCATCCTCATCATCCCATTGCTGTCCCTCTTTGACCTGTATGGCTATCCACATTCATTGGCCATGTTGTGCAGGATGCAACAGGCCAGGAGTAGCCCACAGGCCTTTGAGGGGCTGTACAGTAGGGCACCGCTGGAGGTGTCCAGGCAACAGAAACATGCCTTCAGCATCCTGCTCGATGACATTACATGTGGTGGCATGTGCCTCATTGTAGCATTGCTGTGATGGGGTCGTGGGCCGCCGGTATGGTGTGAGCAGCCAGGGATGGAGTGGGTATCCACTGTCACCTGTGTGTAGAGGGTGGAGGTTAGTTTGGTGATCAGCATCGCCCTGCCCTGGGCCATGTAGGTGACCACCCATGTCACCTCTGACCATGCCCCTCCCAAGCCCTATGTTTGTCTGTGTGGTTTGCAGACTCACCCACTAGGTGGCCAGTGGGGATATCCCCACTCTCGAATCTGTGGCACAGTGCCGACTGGTGCCAGATGAAGGCATCATGTGCTCCCCCAGGGTGCGTGGCATAGACATTGATTATGTGCCCCCTGGCATCGCACACCACCTGGCAGTTGATGCTAGCATAGCCCTTGCAAGTCATGTATGCTGTCCCCTTGGGGACAGGTGGTGTGTGGATGGCCACATGGGTGAAATCTATTGCCCCTAGCATGCCAGGCATATGTGCTACCCTGTGTAACTCCTGTATGTTTGCTGTGTGCTCCACCAGTGTGCTGGGGAAATGGATGTACTCTGCAGCATGTGGCAGCAGAGTGCTGAGGAATTGGGTGAGGTGGCATGATGCGGCCGACTGGGTTATGCCTGTGGTGTCCCCTGTTGGTCTCTGGAAGGTACCCGTGGCAAGCAAGCACATGCAAGCTGTCACTTTAGTCTCCACTGACAGAGCATGGCTCCATCGTGTGGGTGCCTGCATCACATCACTGCACAGCTCACAGAGCTGCCTCAGAATTGCCCGATTCAGGTGGTACCGCCCACAACTCCGTGATCACCATACAGCCTCAAAGTTGGTGCAGGCTCGATATGCCTGTTGGGAGCATACCGCTGACGGGCCTTCCACGCTGTGCCCCCGCTGCCCACCTTCTCACCCCTCATTACTGCCTCCATCTGGATGGTGGCACTGACCATGTCCCTGGCTTGTGTTCACCCCGCAGCTGTTTCTGTGTTCCCCTACTGTCCTGGCTACTACTTCCCTGCACCAGGAACACCTGACTGTGCTGGCCTCACTGCTGTGTGGCACTTCCCTTCTGCACTGTGGCTCCCCTCCTTCCCTGAGCCTGTGGGTTCCAGGTGCCCTTTCACTGTCCTGCCCTGTGTGTGTGTGTGTTGCCTGTGTGGCTGGCTATAGTTCAGCAACTTGTGGCTTCCCTGTAGCGTTCTTGTGCCTCTCCCTTGTTCCTTTTTATTTTGGCTCATTTCCGCTATGGCAACTTCCGCTTGCTCCGCTATTGCACATGGCGCTTGTTGTTGAATATCGCACTGTGCCATTTATGCATCGCCTCCCCTTTGGTTGCACATACATTCATTATCATTGCACTGTTGCTCAGCGTGATTTGGGGGGCGCAACTGTCTCCCACTGAATATCGCAGAATGGTGCATTTTCGACTTGCGCTTGGCGCAACTCTTTGAATATCTGGGCCATATATATATATTTAAACAGTGGAGGAGTGATAGATGAGTGAGATAACATAGCAACATAAGAAGTTGATGGCAAATAAGGACAAATCTCTGATTCAGAAAGGGGGTGGGGCGCTGAACATAAACCACTGCAGACAGATTTCATAGTCCATGTAATGTCTTTTTTTTATTGTAAACACGGCAAATACCTCAACGTTTCACCTATAGATATAGGCTTTTTCAAGAGATGCCCTTATCTAAACAAATAAATAAATATATACAATTAAAATACTGTCCACAACCAACTATCAGTTTTTTATAAATTCTTACTCCTAAACAACTCTTGGTGTTACTCACATTATGCTTTTTTACTTGCTGTAATTCTAAAATAAATTATTAAGCTCTTTTTCTCTTTGTTAAATATTCCTAAAAATATAAACAATAATTTTTTATCACTTAATACATAGATATAAAAAAAAATCAAAAAAATTTAATTTGTGACTGCTTTTACCCAGCACCAAACACCATACGTAAGTGCTCTAGAAAAAAAAGGACATAGGACATATTCAGGATTCAGCACTCTGATGTTTCTACACACCTGGTACTGTGTATCACTACATTTGGTTTACACACCAACAGTATCTGACCATCTCTCATTACACTTTGTTTCCTTTTAGTTGTCCCATTGGGTTATCTGTGAACCAAATGAGAAAACAACTTTTAGAGACTCCACACTAATACATATAGTTTCATCACTTCTATTTTGTTTCACACTTTACACTTAAAATTCAACTAAACCTTACTACATTATTCATGTGCTTCCTTAGAAATCAAATACCATCTTTTAACAGGTTTTATTTATGCAGAACTCTCCTAAACAAGCATTTGTCAATGCTGAACGTTCACTTGCAGGTATTTGCATTGGTGTTTGGCACGTATGGTGCTTTACCCTAATGCCCTGTGCGATTGCTGGTATTTGCACAATAAATTTTCAGCATGACCTTTTTGTTACCCCCATTGTGCGCTACATAGGCGGAAACACGTTTTGGGCAGGATGTGAAAAATGACAGCTGTACTGCTCATAAGGAAGTGTGGTAAAATGGCAATGTTGAAAATCTGGAGTGGAAAAATTGAAAATTCGCAAACCTATGAGCGGTGGAACCAGTAACGTGACGTCAGAAACAGTCATTGTTGGGAATTTTTTTAGCAAACAACATTGGCATTTTAAAACTCTGCTAATGAACAATGTCACTGTGATTTTCTTAATGTGTCCCATACACTGAGTCTCGACAGCAACTGTGCCATTGTGCGCCACATGGGCGGAAACATGTTTTGGACAAGATGTGAAATGACAGCTGCACTGCTCATAAGGAGATGTGGTAAAATGGCAATATTGAAAATCTGGAGTGAAAATATTGAAAATTATGAACTTACGAGCCTCATGAGGAACTGCACAACGATGTCAGAAACAGTCATTTTTTTGATTTTAGACCACTAACATGGGGTTTGGGATTCCTTTTTCCCATGAATGATAAACATTGGTTACAAGAGTTTGGGCCCGAAGGGTGATTCGCACAGTGACTGCACAGTGACTGCGAAATCTCCTTCAGGGCCCCAATAACGCCATGACAGTGACATCATTCATGAGAAGGGGTGCCAAAACCCCATGTTGAAAATTTGGTAAAATTCCAAAATGCCTGAGATATGCACAAAGTTGAAAACCCCTATCTAGCCTATTATACAGCTTACCAGCATTTCTCAGTTCGAGGTTGGCTTTGAAGAGTGCAGACATGTTCCCGGTCCACTCAAGATCATCACGCTGAGCTCTGAGGTAAGTATGGATGAGGGGGTGGGAGGTTGGTGCACAGTGGTGGGTGCAGGTTGTGAGAGGTGGACTGGGAGAAGTGCCATGGGACCGTTTTTGGTTTACAGGTGAAAAAATGACTACGTGGACGTTTTCCACACTGGGGTGGTCTCCCAGCATGGCAGAAGGATGGCTTGGGGGCCTTGGAGCCGACGGGGATTAGCACCCCATCGGCAAACAACATGGGATGTTTGCCTCACCGGGTGGGCTCTCAGCGTGGCACCAAAGATTTGGGGCGCGGCGTGACACGGGTGGGCGGCGTGGACGCAGTGCTTCAGTGACAGCAGTGTTTTTGAAGCAAAGACCACCACTGTCATACAGCTTCCACACCCATTGGTGCAGGATTCACCATGCCTGCTCAATGGAGCAGTGGATTGAAAGGGAGAGGCACACCAAAGTGTGCATTTCCCAAAACGCTCCTTGCGCATGTGCAAGCTGCTACGTAAAAGAGAAAGTTTAAAATAATTACTCCATTCTAACTCTTCCCACTCCTCATTATTCTTTCACAGGCCAGACTACAACCACTATTCATTATCCTCACTGATTGCCTTTTACTTCCAACCTTCACATATAATCAGATGTAAAATCCTCATTCTTTCACAATAGCCCTTTTCAAGACTCAAGAAAAGATGTAAACTCTGAAACCCTTACTACCTTTTATTATTTTTCAGACATCACGTTTACTTGCTCCTATACAGTCTTGCAACATCATTCATAAAGTCGTTGCTCTTATATTTTTCACCCTGTTTCTCTACTCCTGCATCCAAAATCGTGTGGAAAAAGGGAAAAAAAGAGAAAATAATGCTTTTCCTAACCACTGCTGTTTTTACTATTGTCACAGGTGCCACATTTTACTCGCACTTTTATGGACATGCAGTATTGATGTAAACTTCCTGCAAATAATTTATTCATCACTTGTATCTCTCTTTTCCATTCGTATTTATGCTTAAAAATACTTTTCCTTACCACTGATGCCTTTATTCTTATAACAGAAGTAACATTTTACTTGCGCTTATACACACTCACAGCATTACTTTTGCATTCCTGCAAATAATTTGCTCACTGCTTGTACCTCATTTTCCCACTGTATCTACATTTAAAACAAAAAGATATTTAGGCAATCTTACCCTGATCTCTGCAGCCCGCTACTGCTGCATCAGACGCCGAGGTAATTTCCTCGTGTGCATGCTAACTTCTGTCACTGTAACTTGAGCTTATGTGGTGTTGTGATACTTACGTCACACGCCAATCTTCTTATAGGTATAGCCTCACTATTCTTTAATACAATGCAATGAACAGTCTAATTAATGTTATAGTTTGCTTAATATAATGATTTCCTTGAAAGGGGAACGCCTTAATTTCTTAAGAAAAGGAAAACTCCTTATACAAAACTTAACATATTATCACTGTCTCCTTCTTCATAAAGGACCCACTTCAGATATTCAAACAGAGATTCATTAAAGCAAGTATCCATGCATCACAACAAGTAAAAATTATAAATGAGGTTCTCTCATAGTATAAAGGGACAGTAACTATTCAGCCCATCAGAGAATACGGTCATTAGCAATCACTGATAATTCATTTTATATTCACATGCATTTACCTATACTTTCAAATCTTACTATGTCTGAATTCCCTGTTGCAAAGTATATATTCTGTTACGGTTTTATTTTTCTCTGTAGCAAAGTGTTTCTTACAGGGTATATCTTCTGAAATTATTACAAGTGGTGCTTACATTTGTGTGACTTTTTATCATTGGGCTAAGCAAAATTACTGTTTGACACTGTTTTATTTTATTCTTTTTTGTTGAAAAGGTTTGTGGTCTCAGAGGTGTTTCAGTCTCCTTCTCACATTGAAGAAGCTAATTGCTTTGTTCCTACAGTTTCTTCCAGAGGGTTAGTTGTGTATCTGGGGGTGGAGCTGCAAACTGTCAATAATTTCCAACAGAAAGAAGGGTTAAAAGGTCAGGTTAGTTGATATATTGGAGGTAGAATACTTGGTTTGCTGGTCAAGGCACCTAGCTTCACCTGAGCTCTTTCCTTCTAAGATTGCTTGAAATGACAGAGTAGAGAACCTTACCAGAGCAAGGGAAAAGGATCAAGACTTCTTTTGGCTAAGTAGATTTATTGTGTGTTGTTATTTTTATTTTCTACTCACAGGGATTGCTACTGTTTGTTGCTAACATTTAATTGCTTTATTTTTCTCTGATTCAAATTGTTGTTGCTGTTATACCTTTTTCTGCATTATTACAAGGTGTGCTTACAGGTGTGTGCTAACAGATTACTGTTGCAATCTTCTGATTCAAATTGTCTTTTGTAAGGTATATCTTCTGTTACTGCTTTATTTTTCTCTGTAGCAAAGTGTTTCTTACAGGGTATATCTTCACTGAAATTATTACAGGTGGTGCTTTACAGGTTTTACAGTATTATTTAACATTAGGATAAGCTTTCAGGGTTACTGCATTTGTTGTTGACCGATTGTTTCTGCTCTTACCTCCTTGTTCTTTCATCCGTGGTTCTTCTTTTTTGGCAGGGGAAGGGCCCAGCCACCCACCCCCATCCCCAACCACCCCACATTACTTTCCTTTTATAGGGTACCACAGTTGTGACATTTCCTGTGGCAAAGCAGGAAGGGGCGGATCAGTGGGTATCCACAAGGTGAGCCCATTTACAGGGCACTAGTAATTTAACTTGTTATAACAAGTTATACGAAAACAAAACCTCAAAATCAAACCATTACTTGCATTTTCTTCCTTCTAATAACTCTGACCAGGTTATAAACCCAGCAACTTATCTGGAATGGATATCATTAACTGCAGGTACTGTGGAACACTTTTCATAAGGACAGTCTTACAGGATTTAGGACACTGTCCTACATGCTGGGCCATTGAGATCTTAGGGCTCAGCTCCAGGCAGCATGGGCAGAGACTGAGCACCCCAAATTTCATATTCACGATGAAATACATTATAAGAACCACCTACCATTTCCTCAACATCCAACAGAAGAACCTGGACTGCAGAGGGTAGTTGGTCCAGGAGGTTGTCAGGTGGTTAGGAGGCGCAAACTGGGTGTCCATCACTCTGCGCTCTCCAACATATTACCTCCAAAAACCACATAAATACTACAAACAGGTATCTGCCTCTATCTCCAAAATCAAACAAAGGGGCATAGGACACCACAGCACAGGAGCTAGCAAAACAAAACTCACCCAAATCAGGAACCAAAACAAAAAAGCAAAAAGGAAATCCAAAAAATTTCTGATCATAGAAGACTACATGATTCAGGGAGTTGATACCCATCTCCAGCCAGGGGTAATGGTCAGATGTCTCCCAGCTACATCAGTGTGGAGAGACACTGACCGCATTGCTAAAATTGTTAAGAAAGCAGGAGAAAACATTGACATCCTGGTACACATAGGGACTAATGATCTCACCAGCCGGTCAGTTGTGGAGACCAAGGAACACCTGACCAGGCTGGGTGACAAACTATCATCCATTTCATCTGACAACTCCTTCTCTGAGATGCTGCCAGTCTGGGAGAGGGGGAGCAGATGGACAGAAGGTCAGAGAAGGGGAAGTAGGGGAGCTAAACATGTGGCTCAAGGGCTGGTGTCAGGAAAAAGGACACAGATTTGTAGGGAACTGGCAACTGTTCTGGGATCGAAAGTTCTTTAAATTTGATGGACTGCATCTGACTAAGGAGGGAGTCAGTGCATTGGGGCAGAAGTTTGACATCTTTGCAGAATATTTAAACTAGCAAATGGGGAGAGGGATGAAGCACCCCATATGTCAAATGGGAAGAACACTCCTCCCCCAGCTAGTGGTCAGACAGGGATTCAGCATGTTTGCAGTTCATTTGCATCACCGGGTAAGAAAAAAGGTCTATCTCCCATACTACGCACAGGGGAAATGCCAAACCTCACCCAACAACTAACACACCAAAATCTGGCCAATGGAAAATCATGTACAGAAATGCTCACAGCCTGGGAAATAAGATCCCAGACCTGCAGTCAATAATGTCAGAGGCTAAACTGACATAGTAGCAATTAGTGAGACATGGTTTACCAGTAACCACACTTGGGAGACTTCAGTACCTGGTTATGTACTGTTCAGAAGAGACTGAGCTGCGAAAAGGGGGGGTGGAGTGGCCGTGTATGTCAATGAAAATATCAAAGCTACAGAAATACAGAACACACATAAGGAGCCAGAAGAACTGTGGGTCACCCTAGAAACAGGAAATGGGACAGCCATAAGAACTGGGGTTGTCTACAGGCCCCCAGACCAGGGGGAGGACATAGACATATTACTGTTAGAAGATATACAAAACATGATGGCTAAAGGGGAGGTTCTGATAATGGGAGACTTCAACATGCCGGATACAGATTGGTCAGTAACAGCAGGAACATCTGCCAGAACTAGACACATGGTGGATTCCCTGCAGGGGGAGGGCCTCGAACAACTGGTACAACAACCCACAAGAGACAGGGCTATCCTAGATCTAGTACTGACTAACAGGGAAGGGATCACAGATCTCCAGGTAGAAGGTCACCTGTGGGCCAGTGACCATCACATGGTATGGTTCAATTTAGTCACTACATCTAAATCATCCCATTCCAAGGCACAAATATGGGACTTCAGAGGAGCTGACTTTGATAAGATGGCCAACAGAGTTAAGCTAGCCCTGGCAAAAAGAAACACAGGTGAGGGGGTACAGGCAAAGTAGGCAAGCATTAAGGATGCAATACTTGAAGCAACATCCCATTGTGTTAGACAGAAAAGGAAGTGCAAAAGAAGAAGGAAACCACTTTGGTTCTCAAATACAGTAGCAGAAAAGGTCAGAGCCAAAAGGCTGGCCTTCAGGAAATATAAGGGAACACAGTGGGATGAAGATAGGGAGGCATACCAAACTGCCCTAAGGGAAGCAGGGAAGGTAGTAAGGCAGGAAAAGTCCCAGACTGAGGAAACACTAGCATGAACAGTAAAAGAAGGTGACAAGACTTTTTATAGATACATTAGTGAAAGGAGAAAGTCCAGAGGGGGTATTGCTAAGCTCAAAGAAGAAAAGGGGGCATGTGAGGAGGACCCTGTAAAAGCACCTACCCTAAATAGATACTTTTGCTCAGTGTTTACTGATGAGAAGGTAGGGCAGGGCCCACAGCTCAGCACCATGGACACAAGGGGGAGGGAAGTGAGCACTACTCCCTTCACAAATGAAAGGGTCCTACGAGAGCTCACTAAGCTCAGGGTGGACAAAGCAATGGGACCTGATGGCATACGTCCCAGGGTACTTAAGGAGCTAAGGGTGGAACTAGCAGAGCCATTAGCAGAACTCTTTAGTGAGTCTCTGAGCACAGGAGAGGTCCCAGAAGACTGGGAGAAGAGCTCATGTGACCCCACTCCACAAGAGTGGTAGCTGGGAGGAGGCAGTGAACTACAGACCAGTCAGTCTTACCTTAGTAGTGGGCAAGATTATGGAGGCACTCCTTAAGGAAAGGATAGTGCAACACCTGGAATCCATAGGGGCACAGGATCCAAGACAGCATGGGTTTACAAAAGGAAGGTCCTGTCAAACTAATCTCATGGATTTCTTTGACTGGGTAACCAGAGTGGTGGACCAAGGGGGGAGCAGTTGATGTTGTCTACCTTGACTTCAGCAAAGCTTTTGACACTGTTCCACATAGAAGTTTGATAAATAAGCTGGGTAGGCTTGGGGTGGGTCAGAAGTTGGTCAACTGGGTGGCAAACTGGTTGACGGGCAGAAAATAGAGAGTGGTAGTTAATGGTATACAGTCAGAAGAGATGCAAGTCACAAGCGGGGTACCTCAGGGATCAGTCCTGGAGCCAGTCCTCTTCAATATCTTCATTAGTGACATTGCAGATGGACTAGAGGGTAAGGCTTGTCTGTTTGCAGATGACACCAAGATCTGCAACAGAGTAGATGATCCAGATGGGTGGGCAGAATGAGAAGAGATCTGGATAAACTAGCAAAATGGTCAGAAGAGTGGCAACTGGGATTTAATGCAAAGAAGTGCAAGATCATGCACATAGGGAAAAGAAACCTGAAGCCACCTATAGACTGGGAGAGGAGTTGCTGCAGTCACAAAGGAAGAAAGAGACTTGGGCATCAGCATCACCGATGACCTGAAATCATCCAAGCAGACCTCTAAAGCAGTAGGTAAGGCTAGGAGGATGTTAGGTGTATTTAGTAGGGGTATCACAAGTCATAAGAGGGAGGAATAATCCTCTTACAAGACACTGGTTAGGTCTCATCTGGAGTACTGTGTGCAGTACTGAGGCCACACCTTCACAAGGACATTAACCAAATTGAGGCAGTCCAGAGAAGGGCAACCAAAATGGTGCAGGGACTGCATCAGAAGACATATGAGGACAGATTAACAGAGCTCAATATGTATACCCTTGAGCAAAGGAGGGAGAGAGGTGATATGATCGAAACATTCAAACACCTTACGGGAATAAACAAGGTGAAAGAGTCTAACATGTTTAAATATAAGAAAAATAGCAGGACAAGAGGACACAGCATGAGATTAGAGGGAGGCCAATTAAGGGGGAATGTGAAACATAGAAACATAGATTTTGACGGCAGATAAGGACCGCTTGGCCCACCCAGTCTGCCTATTTCCCTACTCTATTGATAAGCTGCAGATCCTAGTTAACCAGCAGCCTACTTCTTCCTACCCCAACCCCTAGAATTGCCTTATGACTGTCCCATGCATGCTTGAATTCCACCACTGTTTTTGACTCCACAACCTTCCTCCGG
The DNA here is from genome assembly GCA_016271365.2 of Neoceratodus forsteri. Classification (NCBI taxonomy): domain Eukaryota; kingdom Metazoa; phylum Chordata; order Ceratodontiformes; family Ceratodontidae; genus Neoceratodus; species Neoceratodus forsteri. Next base: position 10,982,050 of record CM028129.1, read on the forward strand.
AAGGCCATTCCATGCATCCACAACCCTCTGTGAAAAATACTTCTTAAATTACCTCTGAGCCGCCTCTTCTATCTTCAAATTGTGCCCCTTGTTCATGCACACCTCTTTTTGAAAGATGCTACCCTCTGGACTTTGTTGATTCCCTTGAGATATTTGAAAGTTTCTATCATGTCCTCTCTCTCCTTTCCTTGAGGCTATACATATTCAGCTCCTAAGTATCTCTTCATATGTCTTCCGTGCAGGCTCTGCACCATTTTAGTTGCCCTCCTCTGACAGCCTCCATCCTGTCTATATCCTTGCAGAGATTGGGTCTCCAGAACTGCACGCAGTACTCCAGATGGGGTCTCACCAACTGTCTGTACAGAGGGATAATAACTTCCTGTTTTCTGCTGGTGATGCCTCTCCCTATGCATCCCAGTATCCCCCAGCCTCCTTGCTGCCTCTCACATTGCTTGCCCACCTTTTAGGTCATCTGATATGACTACCCCCAGGTCCCTTTCCATTTTTGTTGTTGTTAGTATCTCACCCCCATTGTGTACTCTTTCCCTGGTTTCTGTTTCAGGTGCATTACCTTGCACTTCTTAGCATTGAATCTAAGCTGCCATACATTTGACCATTCCTCTAACCTTGCCAAGTCCCTTCTCATCCTTTCCACCCCACCTTGTGCATCAACTCTGTTGCAGATCTTTGTGTCATCTGCAAAGAGACATACTTTTCCTTCCAGTCCCTCTGCAATGTCACTTATAAAGACATTGAAGAGGATCGGTCCTAATACTGAACCCTGTGGTACCCCACTAGTAACCCCCCTTTCTTCAGAGTGGACTCCATTTACTATTACTCTCTGTGTCCTATTCTCCAGCCAATTCTTTACCCAGGCTGTCATCTTGGGACCCACTCCCAGGCTGGCTAACTTGTATATTAATGTTTTGTGTGGGACTGTGTCAAATGCCTTGCTAAAGTCTAGGTAGGTCATGTCCACAGCAGTGAGGAAATTATTTTTCACAGAAAGGGTGGTGGATGCATGGAATGGCCTACCTCAGGAAGTGGTGGCTATGAATACAGTGCAGGGCTTCAAACAGGCATGGGATAGGCATAAGGGAGCAATACAGATGAGTATGACTAGATAGGCCATTGACAGAGCAAAGGCTGATGGCACATTCATAAGGTAGAAAAGAAATGCGAGACTGGGTGGGCCTCATGTGTCCTTATCTGCCATCAACTTCTATGTTTCTATGTTTCTACTAACAACATGTCATATGCTTTCCTATCTCTATAGTTCCGCTCTATCTCCTTATCTCCAATATCCTGAGATTTCTATTCAATTTTTAAATGATTCTATTCCATCTCATATTCATACAGTGTAGACTGATTATTTATATGCTAAACTATTTACTTCCACTATCCTTCCTCAGACTCTTTACATCTTATTTTATCTAGTGTCTCGCTTTGTCTATGTGTTATCTATTATAATTTCTAAATTCCTATCATGTACACCTCTCTGTCCTAGGTCATTACTCTCCAAGTTTAGGATAAAAGGATGAATATTTACGTACAACAGCAACTCCAATTTACATCCTTAATTAAACCTGCTCTTAGTTCTAATGCCCTCATCTCAAAGATCCAATGAGTTTCTGCTTTTTCCACTATTTTATTGAAATCTCCTCCCCTTTCTGGTGGTTTAATCATTTCCAGGCTCCAAATCCTGAGTGACACCCCTGTGTGGCCTGCCTCTAAAAAATGCTCCATGATCGGTGTTGGCTTTTTGCTTCTAATATTGGAGTTATGCTCCTGGATACATAATTTTAAAGGTCTGATGGTCTTTCCAAAATAAATCTTGTCACATGGACACTGCAAAACATAAACTACCCCTGCAGTGTCACATGTAATAAACTGTTTGATGTTTAAAAATCTGTTTTTCACTTGTGTGCCCACAGACTGAGCACCTTCCACATGGAGTCATGCCTGGAAGCAGAGGTCCTAGAAGTAATTGTTTGTTCTCTTCACATCTGCCCTGTATATGGTCAGTGTGAACTATCTTATCCTTCAGTGTTGTAACCTTTCTCTCAGCTACTATCGGTGGTGTCTGAAAACATTGTTCTCCATGGGTAATCATCCAAAACAGACCAGTGCTTGTGAATGATGTTTCTGATTTCTATCATTTTATGGTTGTGTTTAACACTAAAACCACGGAAACCTCTCTTTGTGACTTCTGTGTCCTTCCAAGGCTCCATCTGTGTCATACTATAGACACATCCTCTTGCTCGAGTTAAACCTTTCTGTTATACCTCTCTCATGGAATTTATGTGGCAACCTCAATTTCTTTTGCAAAGTCATCTTCATCACTACAGTTCCTGAGAATCTGCAGAAACTGTGAGTAAGGAATATTTCCATCAGACCATCTGCATGAAAACTATAAGCATGAAGAACAGTATTACATGCAGTTCCTTCCTGTACAGTGTAGTCCCAGTGCTGTAAAGAATAGTATTACATGCCGTTCCTTCCCTGTACAGTGTAGTCTCTGTGCCATGAAGAACAGTATTACATGCTGTTCCTTCCCTGTACAGTGTAGTCTCTGTGCCATGAAGAACAGTATTACATGCTGTTCCTTCCCTATACAGTGTAGTCTCTGTGCCATGAAGAACAGTATTACATGCTGTTCCTTCCCTATACAGTCTCTGTGCCATGAAGAATAGTATTACATGCTGTTCCTTCCCTGTACAGTGTAGTCTCTGTGCCATGAAGAACAGTATTACATGCTGTTCCTTCCCTATACAGTCTCTGTGCCATGAAGAACAGTATTATATGCCATCTTCCTGTACAGTATAGTCTCCATGGCATGAAGAACAGTATCACATGCCATTCCTTCCTGTACAGTGTAGTCTCTGTGCCGTGAAGAACAGTATTACATGCTGTTCCTTCCCTGTACAGTGTAGTCTCTGTGCCATGAAGAACAGTATTACATGCCGTTCCTTCCCTGTACAGTGTAGTCTCTGTGCCATGAAGAACAGTATTACATGCTGTTCCTTCCCTGTACAGTGTAGTCTCTGTGCCATGAAGAACAGTATTACATGCCGTTCCTTCCCTGTACAGTGTAGTCTCTGTGCCATGAAGAATAGTATTACATGCCGCTCCTTCCCTGTACAGTGTAGTCTCCGTGCCATGAAGAACAGTATTACATGCCGTTCCTTCCCTGTACAGTGTAGTCTCCGTGCCATGAAGAACAGTATTACATGCTGTTCCTTCCCTGTACAGTGTAGTCTCCGTGCCATGAAGAATAGTATTACATGCTGTTCCTTCCTGTACAGTGTAGTCTCTGTGCCATGAAGAACAGTATTACATGCCGCTCCTTCCCTGTACAGTGTAGTCTCCGTGCCATGAAGAACAGTATTACATGCCGTTCCTTCCCTGTACAGTGTAGTCTCCGTGCCATGAAGAACAGTATTACTTGCTGTTCCTTCCCTGTACAGTATAGTCTCCATGGCATGAAGAATAGTATTACATGCCGTCCTCTTCCTGTACAGTGTAGTCTCTGTGCATTGAAGAATAGTATTACATGCCTTGTTCCTTCCTGTACAGTGTAGTCTCTGTGCCATGAAGAATAGTATTACATGCTGTTCCTTCCCTGTACAGTGTAGTCTCTGTGCCATGAAGAACAGTATTACATGCTGTTCCTTCCCTGTACAGTGTAGTCTCTGTGCCATGAAGAACAGTATTACATGTTGTTCCTTCCCTGTACAGTGTAGTCTCCGTGCCATGAAGAACAGTATTACATGCCGTTCCTTCCTGTACAGTGTAGTCTCTGTGCCATGAAGAACAGTATTACATGCTGTTCCTTCCTGTACAGTGTAGTCTCCGTGCCATGAAGAACAGTATTACATGCTGTTCCTTCCCTATACAGTGTAGTCTCTGGGCCATGAGGAATAGTATTACATGCTGTTCCTTCCCTATACAGTGTAGTCTCCATGTCATGAAGAACAGTATTACATGCTGTTCCTTCCCTGTACAGTGTAGTCCCTGTGCCATGAAGAACAGTATTACATGCCGTTCCATCCCTGTACAGTGTAGTCTCTGTGCCATGAAGAACAGTATTACATGCCGTTCCTTCCCAGTACAGTGTAGTCTCCATGCCATGAAGAACAGTATTACATGCTGTTCCATCCCGATACAGTCTCCATGCCATGTAGAACAGTATTACATGCTGTACCTTCCCTGTACAGTGTAGTCCCTGTGCCATGAAGAACAGTATTACATGCCATTCCTTCCCTGTACAGTGTAGTCTCTGTGCCATGAAGAACAGTATTACATGCTGTTCCTTCTATACAGTGTAGTCTCTGTGCCGTGAAGAATAGTAATACATGCTGTTCCTTCCCTATACAGTGTAGTCCCTGTGCCGTGAAGAATAGTAATACATGCTGTTCCTTCCCTGTACAGTGTAGTCCCTGTGCCGTGAAGAACAGTATTACATGCTGTTCCTTCCCTATACAGTGTAGTCTCTGTGCCGTGAAGAACATTATTACATGCCGTTCCTTCCCTGTACAGTGTAGTCTCGGCCGTGAAGAACATTATTACATGCTGCTCCTTCCTGTACAGTGTAGTCTCTGTGCCGTGAAGAACATTATTACATGCCGCTCCTTCCCTGTACAGTGTAGTCTCTGTGCCGTGAAGAACAGTATTACATGCCATTCCTTCCTGTACAGTGTAGTCTCCGCGCGTGAAGAACAGTATTACATGCCGCTCCTTTCCTGTACAGTGTAGTCTGTGCTTGAAGAACAGATTACATGTTGTTCTTCCTGTACAGTGTAGTCTCTGTGCCGGAAGAACAGTATTACATGCTGTCCATTCCCTGTACAGTGTAGTCTCCGTGCCGTGAAGAACAGTATTACAAGCTGTCCCTTCCCTTTACAGTGTAGTCTCTGTGCCGTGAAGAACAGTATTACATGCAGTTCCTTCCCTGTACAGTGTAGTCTCCGTGCCGTGAAGAACAGTATTACATGCAGTTCTTTCCCTGTAAAGTGTAGTCTCCGTGCCGTGAAGAACAATATTACATGCAGTTCTTTCCCTGTACAGTTTAGTCTCCGTGCCGTGAAGAACAGTATTACATGCAGTTCTTTCCCTGTACAGTTTAGTCTCTGTGCCGTGAAGAACAGTATAACATGCAGTTCTTTCCCTGTACAGTGTAGTCTCTGTGCTGTGAAGAACAGTATTACATGCCGTTCCTTCCCAGTACAGTGTAGTCTCTGTGCCCTGAGGAACAGTATTACATGCCGTTCCTTCCCTGTACAGTGTAGTCTCCGTGCCCTGAAGAACAGTATTACTTGCTGTTCCTTCTCTGTACAATGTAGTCTCCGTGCCGTGAAGAACAGTATTACATGCTGCTCCTTCCTGTACAGTGTAGTCTCCGTGCCATGAAGAACAGTATTACATGCTGTTCCTTCCTGTACAGTGTAGTCTCTGTGCCATGAAGAACAGTATTACATGCCGTTCCTTCCCTGTACAGTGTAGTCTCTGTGCCATGAAGAACAGTATTACATGCTGTTCCTTCCCTGTACAGTGTGGTCTCCGTGCCCATTCCCCCAATGCTGAATCTAACACCTAAATAGGGTGTCGACTCCTTATTCCAATCCACTGTAAATTTTGCGTGTGGATCACACATGTCCAAATATTGCTTAAAACAATAAGGTCCTCATTTGAACCCAGCCACAGCATAAACAGATCATCTATGTATCTCTTAAACAATCTGATCAATTTATAGTCTAGATTACAATGTTCATTCAAGATGTAAGAGTTCTCAGATTCAGACAGGTATGCATTAGCATATCCGGGTCCATAGTGGATCCCATGCCTCTACCTCAGGTCTGTTCAAAGAAAGTCTTTTCAAACCTAAAGTAACTGTTTGTTAAAATACATTTGTCCAGCACTTGTAATATTCCTGTTCTGGGGTGCGCTCCTGGTCCCTAAGGTGCAAAGGTTTCCCCATTGTGATTATTCCTTCCTGACGAGGTATGGAGATGTATAAATCAGCCACATCAAGTGTCACCAAAAGTATAGATTCCCTTTCTTCCTGGGTAAGATTCCCCTCCTTAAGAATGTTGATGAAATGTGATGTATCCCTAACATAAGTTGGAACTTTTTCCACCAGAGGCTGTAAGTGATAGTTAACATAATTCGAAATGTGTCCAAATATACTTGAGATACCTGTTACTATCGGGCGCCCTGGTGGGTCCATCTGGTTCTTATGTATTTTAGGCAATGTAAAAAACAGGTGTTCTGGGATACTTTGAATGATCAGATCTCCTTCCCAACCTTTCAGGAGGCCCGATGATATCAGTTCTTCTGCTAGTTCATTCAATTTCCTATTCATGTTCTCTATTGGATCATTATCCAACTTAGTGTAGTTCTCTTCATTATCAAGTAGCAGAACAGAGAAGAACCTTGGTTCGAGAACAAGAATCAGCAGTCTAGAACTACAGATTTTTACTGATAAATCACTTTTATCACAACAGGAGTTAGTACCTGTTTGGATTAAGCAAACAGATACTCTATTAGAAGAAGGGGCTCTCATTTAAGTGAAAAAAAAGGAAGAAAGTAATTGTGTGTTTCTCTGAGGAAGGGAGCTGGATTAGCCTAATTTACATAGTCACAGCAGAGGGTGAATCTAATTGGGGGTGTGGCTTAGACGCTCAGCAGTACAAAAGCAGCTGTCTCCAGTTACAGCTTCCTGCTGTTTCTGACAGAGGAGAACCTTGGTTTAAGAACAAGAATCAACAGTCTAGAACTACAGATTTTTTACTAATTGCCCTCCTTCCCACCCCTCCACTCTCCCACCAAAAGTCAGTTCTAGTTTTATAGCCACTGAATTTGACTGACAACAGGAACTTCCTGTTTGACAGTAGGAAAGAAGGATCACTGAGACACATTAGTTTCAGCAACCTTGAAGGAACCTAAAAATAATATATAACTCTTTATCCCCCCCCCCGGCTGCTGGGTGTCTGAATCAAAGCACAGAAGAAGGAGACTACTGAAGACTACAGGAAGTTCCTGTCCCAGAACAGGAAGGGTGAGAGTTGTAAGGGCACATAGGCAGTAGGAAAGTAAGTGTAAAAATACATAGAGGGAGGAGACAGTAAGCATACAAAGCAACAGGAGAGGGGACACAAAATAAGTCAAGATGGGAGTGGAGCAGTGCAATGGCTGTGGAGCAGCAGTGTTCCGGGAGACATTCTGGTGGCTGCGATGCTGCCCTGTTTGCAGGCACCTCTCTGGTCTGAGGGAGGAGGTTGCCTGTCTCCAGGCTGACCTGGCTAGGATTCATGAAACTCCTTCCCCCACCCAGGGACCACCAGGACCACCACTGTTACCTCAGAGGTTGCCAAGAAAGAGGAGCGGTTGGACCAAGGTGGGCTCTGGGAGGGAGAGGGTGGTGGAACAGAGGTGCATCCCCCAAATTGTACCTCTCCACAATTCATATGCTGTTCTGGCAAATAGTGGTTCCTCTATGGAGGCATCTGCAGTGGAGACCAAGTAGGATGCTGGGAACCTCCACAGAGGAGACCCACAGGAGGGTGGCATGAGACCCCACAGGGGAAGGAAACAACTCCTGGTGGGGGACTCAGTCATTAGGAGGGTGGAAGTGGGGGACGGAAGGGAGAGGGAGGTGGTGCCTGCCTGGTGCCATGGCTTGAGGGACAGGAAGCTGAATCCTCAGGATAGCGGAGCAGCTGCATGAGGGAGGGAGCTGGATGTCATTGTCCACCTAGTGACAAATGACCTGACTGTGAATGGATCAGAGCAGTGCAAGAGGAGTTTGTGGAGTTGGGGAGGGCCTTAGACAAGTAGCATGTATGGTAACCTTCTCAGAGGTGCTGCCTGTCTAAGCAAGGATGATGCTAGGGTATTCTGCACCATGGGATTCAATGAATGGTTGAAAACTGGTGTGAAGCTCAGGGTTTTGGCTTCATTGGGGACTGGGGAGCCACCTGGAGGGATGCAGGCTTATACTGGTACGATGGTCTGCATCTGTCTGGGGGACCAGAATCCTAGGTGACAGGTTTAAATGCTTCATTGGCAAGCACCTAAACTAGCCAAGGGGGGTGGCACTGAAAAGGAGCAGGGAAATCCCAGCCTCCCCCCACAAAATGCAGTAGTTAGAGTGGTAAACACCAAGGTAGAGAAGTCTGTAGGGAGCAGGACAGGGATAAATGCAGAAAAGGCATTAAGGACAGGGATGGGGCTAAAAGGGGTAAGGCCATAAAAAATAAATGGAAGGTGATGAGTACCAATGCCCGCAGTCTGTGCAACAAGCTCCTGAACTAGTGGCCCTTGATGGAAGAGGGATGCCTGGATATTGTGGCAGTCACTGAAACATGGTACACAGAGAACCATGACTGGGATGTCAACATACCAAGATATACAATCTATAGGAGGGACAGGGTGGGTAAAAGAGGAGGAGGAGTAGCTCTCTATATAAGGGAAGGGATAAAAGCAACAGAACTAAAGAGTAAACAGGAAGTTGATGAGTTACTATGGGTCACCCTAGAAACAGGAAATGGCACCACAATCTGCAGATGTTAACTGGAGCACCTTTGCTGCAGGCACATCCGAGAGCAGGGTCATTCTTGATGCCCTACAGGGGGCATGCCTCAGACAGCTAGTGCTGGAATCCACTCGGGAGGGTGCAGTCTTAGACCTGGTACTTTCCTAATGGGGAAGGAGAAAGGATCTTAGATTTAGAAGTGGGTAGCCATCTGGGAACAAGTGATCACCAAACAGTGTGGTTCACAATAAACACAGCCATAGAGTCAGGCCATACAAAAACAAGAGTGTTGGACTTTAGGAAGGCTGACTTTGGGAAAATGAGAGAGTGCCTCAGAAAAGCACTAGCAAATGGGCAAGAAGGAGGGGTGGAGGAACAGTGGGGAATAATCAAAACACCCATCACAGAGGCAACAAGCCTTTGTGTGAAGCAAATCAATAAAACAAAACGAAGGAAAAAAACACTATGGTTCTCAAAAGAGGTGGCAGGGATGGTTAAGGAGAAAAGGATAGCATTCAGGAAATATAAGGAAACACAAAAGGAGCAGGACAGATAACTTTATCAGTTAAAGCAGAAGGAGGCAGGGAAAGCAGTCAGAATAGCAAAGGCACAAACTGAGGAAAAGATAGCCAACTCTGTGAAGAAGGGGGATAAAACCTTTTATAGGTACATTAGGGAGCGAAGAAAGACCAAGGGAGCGATACAGAGATTTAATAAAGGGGAGAGAATGTGGGCAGAGGGTGACAGTGAAAAAGCAGGGATACTGAACAAATATTTCTGCTCAGTATTCACAACGGATGAGGAGGGGGTGGTACCTAAACCAAACAAGGGAAAAACTCTGAATGGGAGGTTGATACCAGTCCATTCACAGAAGAAAGGGTTTTGAAAGAACTCTTGAAACTGAGGGTGGACAAAGCAATGGGGCCTGATGGAATTCACCCAAGAATACTAAAAGAACTAAGGGTAGGACTAGTAACACCACTGACTACTATCTTTAACAAATCATGGGAGGATGGAGTGGTACCTGAGGACTGGACGAGGGCAAATGTGATTTCACTTCACAAAAGTGGGAGCAGGGCAGAGGCAGGAAACTACAGACCAGTTAGTTTGACTTCAGTGGTAGGGAAAATGATGGAATCACTTCTGAAGGAAAGAATTGTTGAGTATCTAGAGGCCAGTGGGCACAGGACCAAGGCAGCATGGTTTCACAGCAGGAAGGTCATGTCAGATGAACCTAATAGATTTCTTTGACTGGGTGACCAAAGTAGTAGACCAGGGAGGGACTGTGGATATGGCCTACCTAGATTTTAGCAAGGCATTCAACACAGTCTCACACAAAAGATTAATATACAAGTTAGCCAGCCTTGGAGTGGGTCCCAATGTGGTAGCCTGGAAAAAAACTGGCAGGACAACAGGTCGCAAAGGGTAATAGTAAACGGAGTCCACAGTGAAGAAAGGAGGTAACTAGCGGGGTACCGCAGGGTTGGGTCTGGGACCGGTCCTCTTTAATATCTTTATAAGTGACATTGGAGAGCACCTGGAAGAAAAGGTAGTGACTTTTGCAGATGACACAAAGATCTGCAACAGGGTTGATACACAAGGTGGGGTGGAAAGAATAAAATTGGACTTGGCAAGGTTGGAGGAATGGCCAAATATGTGACAACTCAGATTCAATGCAAAGAAGTGCAAGGTAATGCATCTGGGAAACAAAAACCCAGGGGAAGAGGACACAATGGGGGCGAGTTAATAACAACAACAAAAATCGAAAGAGACCTAGGAGTAATTATATCAGATGGCATAAAGGTGGGCAAGCAATGTCAGAAGGCAGTAAGGAGGGCTGGGGGGATACTGGGATGCATAGGGAGAGGCATCAACAGTAGAAAACAGGAAGTTGTTATCCCTCTCTACAGACAGTTAGTGAGACCCCATCTGGAGTACTGCATGCAATTCTGGAGACCCCATCGCTGCAAAGACATAGACAGAGTGGAGGATGTTCAGAGGAGGGCAACCAAAATGGTACAAGGTCTGCACCAGAAGACATACGAAGAGAGACTAAAGCAGCTTAATATGTATACCCTTGAGGAAAGGAGGGAGAGGGGGGACATGATAGAAACTTTCAAATATGTCAAGGGAATTAACAAGGTACAAGAGGGTAGTATCTTTCAGAAGAAGAGATGTGCAAGAACAAGGGGGCACAATTTGGAGACTGAAGGGGGGACTGCTCAGAGGTAATGTTATAAAGTATTTTTTTCACAGAGAGTTGTGGATGCATGGAACAGCCTTCCCGAGGAGGTTGTGGAGTCAGGAACAGTGGGAGAATTCAAGAATGCATGGGACAGGCATAAGGCAATTCTAGTTGGGGGTAGGAGGATGTAAGCTGTTGATTAACTAGAATCTGCCAGCTTATCCATCAGGTAGGAAACTGGGCAGACTGGGGAGGCCAAGCGGTCCTTATCTGCTGTCAAATTCTATGTTTATGTTTCTATGTTTATAATGCCCATAATGCAAGATCACAATGCCTCCCCCTTGTCTGCTAGTTTTATTATGATATCTTCATCATTCTTAAGATTGTTCAATGCACTCCTTTCTATCTGCGTCAAATTATATATCTCGGTCGTTTATCTGTCTCGACTTTAGAAAGATAATGTATTTCTTTCCTCACCATCTCTGCACATGTTTCTATATCAGGATAAAGTCCAGTTTGTGGATTGTACATAGATTTTACTTCCAGGGCACCTTTTCGTCTCTATTTATAACTATCCATCTGCTATTGACCACTGAACTGTGCTTTTAGTCTTGGAGATCTAAAGAATAACTGCAAATCACATTCCATTTCAAATAAATTTACTGCTGTGGAAGGTTCAAATGAGAGACCTCTTGTTAGTACCCCAATCTCAGTTTCATGCTGACCTACATTCCTGCTGTCTAAGTATCTGAGTGCCGACCTACATCACTGCTGTCTCAAAATCAGGGTGCTGACCTACATCATTGCTGTCTCAGTATCTGGGTGCTGTCTTACATTACTGCTGTCTCAGTATCTGGGTGCTGTCCTACATCACTGCTGTCTCAGTTTCTGGGTGCTTACCCACATCCTTGCTTTCTCAGTATCAGGGTGCCGACCTACATCAGTGCTGTCTCAGAATCTGGGAGCCAACCTACATCACTGCAGTCTCAGTATCTGGGTGCTGACCTACATCTCTGCTGTCTCTGTAACTGGATGCTGATCTACAGCACTGTTGTCTCAATATCTGGGTGCCGACCTACATCCCTGCTGTCAATGAATCTGGGTGCTGACCTACATGCCTGCAGTCTCAGTATCTGGGTGCTGACCTACAGCACTGCTGTCTCAGTGTCTGGGTGCTAACATACATCAGTGCTGAATCAGTATTTGGGTGCTGACCTACATCAGGGCTGTCTCAGCATCTGGGTGCTGACCTACATACCTGCTGTCCCAGTATCTGGGTGTTGACCTACTTGCCTTCAGTCTCAGTGTCTGGGTGCTGATCTTCATCCCTGCTGTCCCAGTATCTAGGTGCTGTCCTACATTAATGCTGTCTCATTATTAGGGTGCTGACCTTCAGCACAGCTTTCTTAGTATCTGGGTGGTGACCTCCATCCCTGCTGTCTCAGTTTCTGGGTGCCAACTTTAATCTCTGCAGTGTCAGTATATGGCTGCTGACCTACATCCCTGCTGTCTCAGTATCTGGGTGCTGAATTACATCACTGCTGTCTCAGTATCTGGGTGCTGACCTTCACCAGTACTGTCTCAGTGTCTGGGTAGTGACCTACATCAATGCTGTCACAGTATTTGGAGCTGACCTACATCAGTGCTGTCTCAGTATCTCGAAGCTGACCTGAACCCTGCTGTGTCAGTATATGGCTGATGACCTACATCACTGCTGTCTCAGTATCTGTGTGGTGACATACATCTTTGCTGTCTCAGTATCTGGATACTCACCTACATCCCTGCTATCTCGGTATCTGAGTGCTGACCTACATCCCTGATGTCTCAGTGTCTAGGTGCCGACCTACATCCCTGCAGTCTCAGTATCTGGGTGCTGACCTACAGTACTGCTGTCACTGCATCTGGGTGCTGTCCTTCATCCCTGCTGTCTCAGTATCTGGGTGATGACCTTCATCACTGTTGTCTGAGAAAATGGGTCCTGACAGATATTTCTGCTGTCTCAAAATCTGGCATCTGATGTTCATCCCTACTGTCTCAGCATATGTGTGCTGACATACATCACTGGTGTTTTAGAATCAGGGAGCTGACCCACATCTCTGTTGACTCATTATCTGGGAGCCGATCTACATCACTGATGTCTCAAAATCTGGGTACCGAAGTACATCACTGCTGTCTCAGTATCTGGGTGCTGACATACATCCCTGCTGTCACAGTATCTGGGTGCTGACCTTCATCCCTGCAGTCTCAGTTTCTGGGTGCTGACCTACATCCCTGCTGTCTCTGTATCTGGGTTATGTACTACATCACTGCTGTCTCAGTATCTGGGTACTGACCTACATCACTGCTGTCTCAGTATCCGGGTGCTGATCTACATTACTGCTGTCTCAGTATCTGGGTGCTGACCTACATTACTGCTGTCTCAGTATCTGTGTGCCGACCAACATTACTGCAGTCTCTGTAAGTGGATGCTGAGTTACTTCACTTCTGTCTCAGTATCTTGTTGCTGACCTATATCACTGTTGTCTCAATATCTGGGTGCTGACCTACATCCCTGCTGTCTCAGTATCTGGGTGCAGACCTTCATCAGTACTGTCTCAGTATATGGGACGTGACCTACATCAATGCTGCCTCAGTATCTGTGTGCTGACATAAATCTTTGCTGTCTCAGTATCTGGGTACTCACCTACATCCCTGCTATCTCACTATCTGAGTGCTGACCTTCATCCCTGCTGTCTCAGAATCTGGGTGCTGACCTACATCCCTGCTGTCTCAGTATCAGGGTGCTGACCCATATTACTGCTGTCTAAGTATCTGGGTGCCGACCTACATCACTGCTGTATCAAAATCAGGGTGCCGACCTGCACAACTACTGTCCCATATCTGGTGCTGACACCACATGCCTGCCTGTCTTAGTATCTGGGTGCTGACCTACATCATTGCTGTCTCAGTATCTGGTGCTATTTACATTACTGCTGTCTCAGTATCTTGGTGCTGGACCTACATCACTGCTGTCTCAGTATCTGGTGCTGGACCCACATCCTACTGTCTCAGAATCTGGGTGCCGAACCACATCAGTGCTGCCTCAGTATCTGGGTGCCAACCTACATCACTGCAGTCTCTGTATCTGGATGCTGACCTACATTCCTACTGTCTCTGTATCAGGTTGCTGACCTACATCACTGTTATCTCTACTTCTGGGTGCTGACCTACAATACAGTTGACTCAATATCTGGGTGCTGACCTACATCCCTGCTGTCTAAGTATCTGGGTGCTGTCCTACATCTGTGCTGAATCAGTATTTGGATACTGACCTTCATCAGGGCTGTCTCAGTATCTGGGTGCTTATCTTCATCCCTGCTCTCTCTCTGTATCTGGGTGCTGACCTTAATCTCTGCTGTGTCAGTATCTGGCTGCTGACCTACATTATTTCTGTCTCAGTATATGTGTGCTGACATACATCGGTGCTTTCTCAGTATCTGGGTACTCACCTACATCCCTGCTATCTCAGTTTCTGAGTGCTGACCTACTTCTCTGCTGTCTCAGTATCTGGGTACTCACAAACTTCCCTGCTGTCTCAGTATTATGGTGTCGACCTTCATCCCTGCTGTCTCAGTATCTTGGTGTTGACCTACATCACTACTGTCTCAGTGTATGGGTACTCACCTACATCCCTGCAGTCTCAGCATCTGGGTGCTGACCTACATCCCTGCCATCTCGGTACCTGGGTGCTGACCTACATCACTGCTATCTCAGTATAAGGGTGCTGACCTTCAGCACAGCTGTCTCAGTATCTGGGGTGGTGACCTCCATCCCTGCTGTCTCAACATCTGGATGCTGACCTAAATCACTGTTGTCTGAGTAAATGGATCCTGATAGATATTTCTGCTGCCTCACAATCTGGAATCTGATTTTTATCCCTGCTGTCTCAGTATCTGGTTGCTGACATACATGACTGCAGTCTCAGTATCTGGAAGCTGATGTACATCACTGCTGTCAAAGTATCAGGGTACCGACCTACATCACAGCTGTCTCAGTATCTGGATGATGACCAACATCCCTCCTGTCTCAGTATCTGGGTCCCTACCTACATCACAGCAGTCTCACTATCTGGGTGCCAACCTACATCACTGCTGTCTCAGAATCTCGGTGCTGACCTACATGCCTGCTGTCTCCATATTTGGGTGCTGACCTACATCCCTGCTGTCTCTGTATCTGGGTGCTGTCCAACATCACTGCTGTCTCAGTATCTGGGTGTTGACTAAAATCCCTGCTGTCTCAGTACCAGGGTGCTGACCAACTGGCCTGCTGTCTCAGTGTCTAGGTGCTGACAAACATCCGTGCTGTCTCAGTATCTTGGTGCTGACCTTCATCCCTGCTGTCTCAGTATCTGGGTGATGACTTTCATCACTGTTGTCTGAGAAAATGGGTCCTGACAGATATTTCTGCTGTCTCAAAATCTGGCATCTGATGTTCATCCCTACTGTCTCAGCATATGGGTGCTGACATACATCACTGGTGTTTTAGAATCAGGGAGCTGACCCACATCCCTGTTGACTCATTATCTGGGAGCCGATCTACATCACTGATGTCTCAAAATCTGGGTACCGACCTACATCACTGCTGTCTCAGTATCTGGGTGCTGACATACATCCCTGCTGTCACAGTATCTGGGTGCTGACCTTCATCCCTGCAGTCTCAATTTCTGGGTGCTGACCTACATTACTGCTTTCTCTGTATCTTGGTGATATACTACATCACTGCTGTCTCAGTATCTGGGTACTGACCTACATCACTGCTGTCTCAGTATCCGGGTGCTGATCTACATTACTGCTGTCTCAGTATCTGGGTGCTGACCTACATTACTGCTGTCTCAGTATCTGGGTGCCGACCAACATTACTGCAGTCTCCGTAAGTGGATGCTGAGTTACATCACTTCTGTCTCAGTATCTTGTTGCTGACCTATATCACTGTTGTCTCAATATCTGGGTGCTGACCTACATCCCTGCTGTCTCAGTATCTGGGTGCAGACCTTCATCAGTACTGTCTCAGTATATGGGACGTGATCTACATCAATGCTGTGTCAGTATTTGGGTGCTGACCAACATCCCTGCTGTCTCAGTATCTGGGTGCTGACCTTAATCACTGCTGTGTCAGTATCTGGCTGCTGACCTACATCACTGCTGCCTCAGTATCTGTGTGCTGACATACATCTTTGCTGTCTCAGTATCTGGGTACTCACCTACATCCCTGCTATCTCACTATCTGAGTGCTGACCTTCATCCCTGCTGTCTTAGAATCTGGGTGCCGACCTACATCCCTGCTGTCTCAGTATCAGGGTGCTGACCCATATTACTGCTGTCTAAGTATCTGGGTGCCGACCTACATCACTGCTGTATCAAAATCAGGGTGCCGACCTACATAACTACTGTCCCAGTATCTGGGTGCTGACCTACATGCCTGCTGTCTTAGTATCTGGGTGCTGACCTACATCATTGCTGTCTTAGTATCTGGGTGCTATTTTACATTACTGCTGTCTCAGTATCTTGGTGCTGACCTACATCACTGCTGTCTCGTATCTAAAAGGACCCAAATACCTACTGTCTCAGTATCTGGGTCAACCTACATCAGTGCTGCTCCAGTATCTGGTGCCAACCTACATCCTGCAGTCTCTGTATGGATGTGACCCACATTCCTCTGTCTCTCTATCAGGCTGCTGACCCACATCCTGTTATCTCAACTCTGGGTGCTGACCTACAATACAGTTGTCTCAATATCTGGGTGCTGACCCACATCCCTGCTGTCTAAGTATCTGGGTGCTGTCCACACTAGCACTGATCAAATTTGATACTGACCTCATCAGACTGTCTCAGTATCTGGCGTATCTTCATCCCGCTCTCTCTTATCTGGGTGCTGACCGTAATCTCTGCTGTCAGTATCTGCTGCTGACCCACATTATTTCTGTCTCAGTATATGCTGACATACATCGGTGCTTTCTCAGTATCTGGGTACTCACCACATCCCTGCTATCTCAGTTTCACAGTGCTGACCTACTTCTGCTGTCTGTATCTGGGTACTCACAAACTCCTGCTGTCTCACAGTATTATGTGAAGACCTTCATCACTGTCAGTATCTTGGTGTTGACCCCATCACTACTGTCTCAGTGTATGGGCACTACCCACATCCTGCAGTCTCGCTCTGGTGCTGACTACATCCTCATCTCGGTATCTGGTGCTGACCACACATCTGCCTCTCAGTATAAGGGTACACCACTTTAGCTGTCTCAATATCAGGTGGTGACCTCAGCCCTGCTGTCTCAACATCTGACGCTGACCTAAATCACCGTTGTCTGAGCAATGGACCTAATAGATATTTCTGCTGCCTCGAACTAGAATCTGTTTTATCCCCACTGTCTCAGTATCTGGTTGTTGACATACATGACTGCAGTCTCAGTTTAAGCTGATGTACATCACTGCTGTCAAAGTAGAAGGCCACCCCACATCACGCTGTCTCAGTATCTGGATGATGACAACATCCTCTGTCTCAGTATCTGGTCCACCACATCACAGCAGTCTCTATCTGTGCCAACCCACATCCTGCTGTCTCAGTATCTCGGTGCTGACCTACATGCCTACCGTTCCATATTTGGGTGCTGACCTGCATCCCTGCTGTCTCTGTCTGGGTGCTGTCCAACACACTGTCTCTCAGTATCTGGTGTTGATAAAATCCTGCTGTCTCAGTACGGGTTGACCAACTGGCCGCTGTCTCAGTGTCTGGTGCTGACAACAACGGGCTGTCTGTAGCTGGTGCTGACATCCCTGCTGTCTCAGTATGTGGTGCACAATACATCACTGCTAACCCAATATCTGGTGCTGACACAATCTGCTGTCTAGTGTCTGTAGCTGACCCACATCACTGCTGTCTCAGTATCAGGGCTCACCACATCCTGCTGCTCAGCATCTGCGCTGACACATCTCTGCTTTCTCAGTATCGGTGTGACCTGACCAGTGCTGTCTCAAATCTGGGTGCCAACCCACATCCTGCAGTCTAGCTCTGGTGCTAACTACAATCCCTGTTGTCTCTGTATCTGATGCTGACCCACATCACAGTTAACTCAACATCTGGGGCTGACATACAACCAGCTGTCTATATCTGCGCTGACCACCTCAGTGCTGTCTCAGTATTTGGGTGCTGACCTACATTAGCTCTTTCAGTAACTGCGTGCCGACCTTAATCTCTGCTTTCTCAGTATCTGGCTGCTGTCCCACATCACAGCTGTCTCAGTATCTGTGTGCTGACTTACATCTCTGCTGTCTCAGTATCTGGGTACTCATGTAAATCCCTGCTATCTCAGTATCTGAGTGCTGACCTACTTCCCTGCTATCTCAGTATCTGGTGCCGACCACATCTGCCATTAGTTGTATCGGTGCAGTCACATCACTGCTGTCTCAGTATTAGGGTGATGACCAGTACAGCTTCAGTATCTGTGTTTTGACCTCCTCCCGTCTCAGTATCTGGTGCCAACATTAATCTCTGCAATGTCACAACACTGACCTATCACTGCCTCAGTATCTGCAAAGGACATACTACTTCCCTGTCCGTATCTGGTACTCTCCTACCTCCCTGCTATCTCTGTATCTAGTGCTTATTCATCCTACTGTCTCAGAATCAAGCCGACCCACATCCTGATGTCTCGGTATCTGGTGCTGACCCACATACTGCTCTCAATGAATCTGGTGCAGACGAAGCACACTGTCTCAGTATCTGGGTGTGACCCACATCACTGCTCTCAGCATCTGATGCTGCTTCATCACTGTTATCTGAGAATGGTCCTGACAGTTATTTCTCCTGCCTCAAAATCTAGAATCGATGTTCACCTACTGTCTCAGTATCCGGTGCTGACGCCATCCTGCTGTTTCAGTATCTGGAGCTGATACATCACAGCGGTCCCAGCATCTGGGTGTCAACTACATCCTGCTGTCTCAGTATCTGGGTGCTGACCATTCCCAAGGTCTCAATATCTGGGTGATGACCCATCCCTGCTGTCCAAAATCAGGTGCCAACCTACATCACTGCTAAAGTATCTGCGCTGACCTCTGCCTGCTGTCTTAGTATCGAGCGACCCATCTTTGCTGTCTCGTATCTGTGTGTTTACATTACTGCTGTCTCAGTATCAGGAGCTGACCTACATCCCTGCTGTCTCAGTATCTGGGCGGACCCAATCACTGCTGTCCAGTATCTGGGACCTACTACATCACTACTGTCTCAGTATCTGGTGCGACCCACATTACTGCAGTCTCTGTAAGTGGATGCTAGATACATCACTTCTGTCCCAGTATCTGGTACCGACCTCACTGCTGTCTGATTATTTTGAGCTGACTTACATCTCTGCTGTCTCTGTATCCGGGTACTCAGCTACATACCTGCTGTCTCCGTATCTATGTGACAACCTATGTCCCTGCTGTCTCAGTATCTGGGTGCTGACCCTACGTCTCTGTATTCTCAGTATCTGGGTGCTAACCTCACATCACTGCTGTCTGAGTATCTGGTCGGCAACCTACATCACTGCTGTCACAGAATCTGGGTGCTTACCTACATCAATGCTGTCTCAGTATTTGGGTGCTGACCTCCATCCCTGCTGTCTCAGTATATGGGTGCTGACTTACATCACTTCTTTCTCAGTATTTAGGTGCTGACCTACATCTCTACTGTCTCATTATCTGGGTACTGACCTACATTTCTGCTGTCACAGTATCTGGGTACGGACCTACATCTCTGCTGACTCAGTATCTGGGTACTGACCTACATCCCTGGTGACTCAGTATCTGGGTACAGACCTACATCACTGCTGTCTCAATATCTGGGTACTGACCTACATCACTGCAGTCTCAGTATCTGGATGCTGACCTACATGACTGCTGTCTCAGTATCTGGGTGCTGAACTACATCCCTGCTGTCTCAGTATCTTGGTGCTCACCTACTGCCCTACTGTCTTAGAGTATAGGTGCTGACCTACATCCCCGCTGTCTCAGTATCTGGGTGCTGACCAACATCACTGCTGTCTCAGTATCTGGGTGCTGACCTACTGCCCTGCTGTCTCAGTGTATAGGTGCTGACCTACATCCCCGCTGTCTCAGTATCTGGGTGCTGACCAACATCTCTGCTGTCTCAGTATCGGTGGCTGACCTACATCACTGCTGTCTCAGTATCTGGGAGCTGGCCTACATCCCTGCTATATCAGTATCTGGGTCCTGACCTACATGCCTGTTTTCTCATTATCTTGGTGCTGCCCTTCATTAGTACTGTCTCAGTATCTGGGTGCTGACCAAAATGAATGCTCTCAGTATCAGGGTCTTGACCTACATCACTGATGTCTCAGTATCTGGATGCCGACCTTAATCCCTGTTGTGTCAGTATCTGGCTGCTGACCTACATTCTTGCTGTCTCAGTATCTGAGTGCTGACCTACATCCCTGCTTTCTCACTATCTGTGTGCTGACCAACATCACTGCTGTCTAAGTATCTGGGTACTAACCAACATCCCTGATGTCTCAGTATCAGAGTGCTGACCTACATTATTGCTATGTCAGTATCTGAGTTCTGACCTACATTAATGCTGTCTCAGTATCTGGGTGCTGAACTACATCATAGCTTTCTCCGTATCTGGATAATCACCAATATCCCTGGTGTCTCAGTATCAGGGTGCTAGCCTACATCCCTGTTTTGTCAGCATTGGGTGCTGACCTCCCTGCCTGTTCTCTCACTATCTGTGTGTGTGACATACATCCCTGCTGTATCAGTATCCGGTGCTGACCTTCCTCACTACTGTCTCAGTATTTCTGTGCAGACCTACATCACTACTGCCTCAATACTTGTGTGCTGATCTACATCATTGCTGTCTCAGTATCTGGGGCTGATCCACATCACTGCTGTCTCAGTCCCTTGGTGCAGTCCAACATCCCTGATGTGTCAATATCGGGTGCTGACCAACATCTCCTCCTGTTTCAGTTTCTGGGTGCAGACCTACAAGCCTGCTGTCTCAGTATCTCTGTGCTGGCCTACATCCCTGCTGTCTCAGTATATGGGTGCAGTCCTACATCCCTGCTGTCTCAATATCTGGGAGCTGACCTATATCCTGCAGTCTCAGTATCTTGGTGCTGACCAACATCCCTGCTGTCTCAGTATCTGGGTGCTGACCTACGTCACTGCTGTCCCAGTAGCTGGTGCTGACATACATCACTACTTTCTCAGTATCTGGGTGCTGACCTACATCAATGGGTCTCAGTATCTGGTGCTGACCTATATCCCGCTGTCTCAGTATCAGGGTGCTGACCTACATCACTGCTGTCTCAGTATCTGGGTGATGACCAACATCCTTGCTGCGTCAGTATCGGGGTGCTGACCTACATCACTGCTGTTTCAGTATCTGGGTGCTGACCTACATCCCAGCTGTCTCAGTATCTGGGTGCAGTCCTACATCACTACTGTCTGAGTATCTGGGTGCTGACCTACATCCCTGCTTTCTCAGTATCTGGGTGCAGTCCTACATCACTGTTGCCTCAGTATCTGATTGCTGACCTATGTCCTTGCTGTCTCAGTATCTGATGCAGTCCTACATCACTGTTGCCTCAGTATCAGGGTGCTGACCTATATCCATGCTGTCTCAGTATCTGGGTGCAGTCCTTCATCACTGTTGCCTCAGTATCTGGGTGCTTACCTATATCCCTGCTGTCTCAATATCTGGGTGCAGTCCTACATCACTGATGCCTCAGTATCTGGCTGCTGACCTATATCTCTGCTGTCTTAGTATCTTGGTGCTGACCTACATCTCTGCTTCTCATTGTCTGGGTACTGATCTACATCTCTGATGTTGCAGAATCTGGGTGCTTTCCTACATCTATGCTGTCTCAGTATCTGGGTGCTGTCTTACATCACTACTTTCTCAGTATCTGGGGCTGACCTTCATTCCTGCTGTCTCAGTATCTGGGTACTGACCTACATCCCTGCTGTCTCAGTATCTGGGTGCTGAACTCCATCCCTGCTGTCTCAGTTTCTGTATTCTGACATATCAATACTTTCTCAGTATCTGGGTGCTGACCCACATCCCTGCTGTCTCAGTTTCTGGGTGCTGACCTATATATCTGCCATCACATAACTTGGGTATGGACCTACATCTCTGCTGACTCAGTTCTAGGTACTGACCAACATCACTGCTGACTCAGTATCTGGGTACTGACCTACATCATTGATGACTCATAATCTGGGTACTGACCTACATGACTGCGGACTCAGTATCTGGGTACTGACCACATCACTGCGGTCTCAGTATCTGGTTGGTGACCTACATCACTGCTGTCTCAGTATCTGGGTGCTCATCGACTGCCCTGCTGTCTCATTAGCTGGGTGCTGAACAACATCCCTGCTGTCTCAGTATCTGGGTGCTCACCTACATACCTGCTTTCTCAGTATCTGGGTGCTGACCAACATCCCTGCTGTCTCAGTAACTGGGTGATGACCAACATCACTGCTGTCTCAATATCTGTTTGCTGACCCACATCCCTGCTGTCTCAGTCCCCGAGTGCAGACCTACATCTGTGCTGTCTCAGTATCTGACTGCTGATCTTCATCAGTACTGTCTCAGCATTTGGGTGCAGACCTACATCACTGTTGTCTCAGTACTTGGGTGCTGTCCTACATCACTGCAATCTCAGTATCTGGGTGATGACCAACATCCCTGCTGTCTCAGTAACTGGGTGCTGACCAACATCACTGCTGTCTCAGTATCTTGGTGCAGAAAAACATCCCTGCAGTCTCAGTATCTGGGTGCTTACCTACATTACTGCTGTCTCAGTATCTGGGTCCTGACCTACATTACTGCTCCATCAGTATCTGGGTGCTCACCTACTGCCCTGCTGTCTCAGTGTCTGGGTGCTGAACAACATCCCTGCTGTCTCAGTATCTGGGTGCAGACCTTCACACCTGCTTTATCAGTATCTGGGTGCTGACCAACATCCCTGCTGTCTAAGTAACAGGGTGCTGACCAACATCATTGCTGTCTCAGTTTCTGGGTGCAGAACAACGTCACTGCTGTCTCGGTATCTGGGTGCTGACAAGAATCACTGCTGTCTCAGTATCTGGGTGATGATGTACATACCTGAAGTCTCAGTATCGGAGTGCTGACCTACATGCCTGCTGTCTCTGTATCTGGGTGCAGATCTACGTCCCTGCTGTCTCGATATCTGGGTGCTGACTAACATCACAGCTGTCTCAGTATCTGGGTGCTTGACCTACATACCTGCAGCCTCAGTATCGGAGGGTTGGCCTACATCCCTGCTGTCTCAGTATCTGGGTGCTGACGTACATCCCTGCTGTCTCAGTATCTGGTTGCTAACCTACATCTCTGCTGTCTCAGTATATGGGTGCTGACCTACATTCCTGCAGTCACAATAACTGGGTACTAACCTACATTCCTGCTTTCTCTGTATCTGGGTGTTTACCTACATCACAGCTGTCTCAGCATTTGGGTGGTGGGCTACATCACTGCTGTCTCAGTATCTGGGAACCGACAAACATTACTGCTGTCTCAGTATCTGGGTGCTGACTTTCATCCCTGCTGTCTCAGTACCTATTTGCTTACCTACATTCCTCCTGTCTCAGTATCTGAGAACTGACCTAAATCCCTGCTGTCTCAGTATCTGGGTGAGGACCCACATCACAGCTGTCTCAGTATCCGGTTGATGACCTACATCACTGCTTTCTGATTAATATTGAGTTGACTTACATCTCTGCTATCTCTGTACCTGGGTACTCAGCTACATACCTGCTGTCTCAGTATCTATGTGACAACCTATGTCCCTGCTGTCTCAGTATCTGGGTGCTGACCTACTGCTCTGCTGTCCCAGTGTATAGGTGCTGACTTACATCACTGCTGTCTCAGTATCTGGGTACTGACCTACATCACTGCTTTCTCAGTATCTAGGTGCTTAGCAACATCACTGCTGTCTCAGTATCTGAGTGTTGACCTACATCCCTGCTGTCTCAGTAAATGGGTGCTGACCAACATCATTGCTGTCTCAGTATCTGGGTGCAGAACAATGTCCCTGCTGTCTCGTATCTAGGTGCTACAACATCACTGCTGTCTCAGTATCTGGGTGCTGACCTACATACCGCAGTCTCGTTCGAGGGCTGACCTACATCCCTGCTGTCTCAGTATCTGGGTGCAGAACCACATCCCTGTTGTCTCTGTATCTGGATGCCGACCTTATTCTCATTTGTGTCAGTATCCGGCTGCTGACCTACATCACTGCTGTCTCAGTATCTGAGTGCCGACCTACATCACTGCTGTCTAAGTATCTGGGTACTAAACAACATCTCTGTTATCTCAGTATTGGAGTGCTGACCTACATTATTGCTATCTTAGTATCTGAGTTCCGACCTACATTAATGGTGTCTCGGTATCTGGGTGCTGAACTACATCATAGCTTTCTCCAGATCTGGATAATCACCAATATCCCTGGTGTCTCAGCATCAGGTGCTAACTCATCCCCGTTTTCTCAGCTTGGGGTGCTGACCTCCTGCCTGTTCTCTCACTATCTGTGTGCTGACATACATCCCTGCTGTATCAGTATCTGGGTGCTGACCTTCCTCAGTACTGTCTCAGTATTTCTGTGCAGACCTACATCACTACTGCCTCAATACTTGGGTGCTGATCTACATCACTGCTGTCTCAGTATCTGGGGGCTGACCCACATCACTGCTGTCTCAGTCCTTGGGTGCTGACCAACATCCCTGATGTGTCAATATCTTGGTGCTGACCAACATCTCTGCTGTTTCAGTTTGTGGGTGCAGACCTACATGCCTGCTGTCTCAGTATCTCTGTGCTGACCTACATCCCTGCTGTCTCAGTATATGGGTGCAGTCACTGTCCTGCTGTCTCAGTATCTGGGAGCTGACCTATATCCCTGCTGTCTCAGTAACATGGTGCTGACCTACATCCCTGCTGTCTCAGTATCTGGTACTGACCTACATCACTGCTGTCTCAGTATCTGGGTGCTGACTTACATAACTACTTTCTCAGTATCGGGTGTTGACCTACATCAGTGGGGTCTCAGTATCTGGGTGCTGACCACATCCCTGCTGTCTCAGTTTCAGGGTGCTGACCTACATCACAGCTGTCTCAGTATCAGGTGATGACCAACATATTTGCTGCATAAGCTCTGGGGTGCTGAACTACATCACTGCTGTTTTCAGAATCTGGGTGCTGACCTGCATCCCAGCTGTCTCAGTATCTGGGTGCTCACCTACTGCCCTGCTGTCTCAGTATCTGGGTGCTGAAAAACATCCCTGCTGTCTCAATATCTGGGTGCTCACCTGCATACCTGCTTTCTCAGTATCTGGGTGCTGACCAACATCCCTGCTGTCTCAGTAACTGGGTGCTGACCAACATCACTGGTGTCTCAGTATCTAGGTGCTGACCCACATCCCTGCTGTCTCAGTCCTGGGTGCAGACCTACATCTATGCTGCCTCAGTATCTGACTGCTGACCTTAATCAGTACTGTCTTCCTATTTGGGTGCACCTACATCATTGCTGTCTCAGTACTTGGATGCTGTCCTACATCACTGCAGTCTCCGTGTCTGGGTGATGACCAACATCCCTGCTGTCTTAGTTACTGGGTGTTGACCAACATCACTGCTGTCTCAGTATCTTGGTGCAGAAAATCATCCCTGCAGTCTCAGTATCTGGGTGCTGACCTACATTACTGCTCTCTCAGTATCTGGGTGCTCACCTACTGCCCTGCTGTCTCAGTGTCTGGGTGCTGAACAACATCCCTGCTGTCTCAGTATTTGGGTGCTGACCTACATACCTGCTTTATCAGTATCTGGGTGCTAACCAACATCCCTGCTGTCTCAGTAACTGGGTGCTGACTGACATCATTGCTGTCTCAGTATCTGGGTGCAGAACAACGTCCCTGCTGTCTCAGTATCTGGGTGCTGACAAACATCACTGCTATCTCAGTATCTGGTTGCTAACCTACATTCCTGCAGTCACAGTATCGGAGGGCGGACTTACATCCCTGCTGTTTCAGTATCTGGGTGCAGAACTTCGTCACTGCTGTCTTCGGTATCTGGGTGCTGACAAACATCACAGCTATCTCCAGTATCTGGGTGCTGACCTACATACCCTGCAGTCTCAGTATCGTATGGTTGGCCTTCATCTCTGTTGTCTCAGAATCTGGGTGCTGATGTACATCCCTCCTGTCTCAGTATCTGGTTGCAGACCTACATCTCTGCTGTCTCAGTATATGGGTGCTGACCTACATTCCTGCAGTCACAATAACTGGGTACTAATCTACATCACTGCTTTCTCTGTATCTGGGAGTTTACCTACATCCCTGCTGTCTCAGCATGTGGGTGGTGGCGTACATCACTGCAGTCTCAATATCTGGGTACTGACCGACATCACTGCTGTATCAATGTATGAACTGACAAACATTACTGCTGTATCAGTATCTGGGTGCTGACTTTCATCCCTGCAGTCTCATTACCTATTTGCTTACCTACATCCCTCATGCCTCAGTATCTGGAACTGACCTAAATCCCTGCTGTCTCAGTATCTGGGTGATGACCCACATCACAGCTGTCTCAGTATCTGGGTGACAACCTACATCACTGCTGTCTGATTATTTTTGAGCTGACTTACAACTCTGCTGTCTCTGTATCCGGTACTCAGCTACATACTTGCTGTCTCAGTATCTATGTGACAACCTATGTCCCTGCTGTCTCAGTATCTGGGTGCTGACCTATGTCACTGCTTTCTCAGTATCTGGGTGCTTAACAACATCACTGCTGTGTCAGTATCTGGGTGCTGCTCACATTCCTTCTGTCTCAGTATTTCGGTGCTAACCTACATCACTGCATTCTCAGTATCTCAGGCAGCAACCTGACATTACTGCTGTCACAGAATCTGGGTGCTTACCTACATCAATGCTGCCTCAGTATTTGGGTGCTGACCTCCATCCCTGCTGTCTCAGTATATAAGTGCTTGACTTACATCCTTCTTTTCTCAGTATCTAGGTGCTGACCCTAGATCTCTGCTGTCTCATTATAAGGGTGCTGACCTACATTTCTGCTGTCACAGTATCTGGGTGCAGGACCTACATCTCTGCTGACTCAGTATCTAGGTACTTGAACTACATCCCTGGTGACTCAGTATCTGGTACTGGACCTATAGCCCTGCTGTCTCAGTATCTGGTGCAGTCCTAAATCACTGTTGCCTCCATATCTGGGTGCTGACCTATATCTCTGCTGTCTTAGTATCTTGGTGCTGACCTACATCCCTGCTTCTCAGTATCTAGGTGCACTGATCTACATCCCTGCTGTTGCAGAATCTGGTACTTTCCTACATCAATGCTGTCTCAGTATCTGGGTGCTGACTTCCATCCCATATGTCTCAGTATCTGGGTGCTGACTTACATCACTACTTTCTCAGTATCTGGGTGCTGACCTGCATTCCTGCTGTCTCAGTATCTGAGTGCTGACCTACATCCCTGCAGTCTCAGTATCTGGGTGCTGACCTCCATCCCTGCTGTCTCAGTATCTGGGTGCTGACTTACATCAATACTTTCTCGGTATCTGGATGCTGACCTACATCCCAGCTGACTCAGTTTCTGGGTGCTGACCTACATTGCTGCCATCACAGAATTTGGGTACGGACCTACATCTCTGCTGACTCAGTTCTAGGTACTGACCAACATCACTGCTGACTCAGTATCTGGGTACTGACCTACATGTCTGCGGACTCAGTATCTGGGTACTGACTACTTCACTGCTGTCTTTGTATCTGTTTGCTGACCTACATCACTGCTGTCTCAGTATCTGGGTGCTCACCTACTCTGCTGTCTCAGTATCTGGGTGCTGAACAACAACCCTGCTGTCTCAGTATCTGGGTGCTCACCTGCATACCTGCTTTCTCAGTATCTGGTGCTGACCAACATCCCGCTGTCTCAGTAACTGGGTGATGTCCAACAACACTGCTGTCTCAGTATCTGGGTGCTGACCCACATCCCTGCTGTCTAAGTCCCTGGGTGCTGACCCTACATCTGTGCTGCCTCAGTATCTGACTGCTGACCTTCATCAGTAACGTCTCAGTATTTGGGTGCAGACCTACATCACTGCTGTCTCAGTACTTGGGCGCTGTCCTACATCACTGCAGTCTCAGTATCTGGTGATGACCAACATCCCTGCTGTCTCAGTAACTGGGTGCTGACCAACATCACTGCTGTCTCAGTATCTTGGTGCAGATAAACATCCCTGCAGACTCAGTGTCTGAGTGCTGACCTACATTACTGCTGTCTCAGTATCTGGGTCGGACCTACATTACTGCTGTCTCAGTATCTGGGTGCTCACCTACTGCCCTGCTGTCTCAGTGTCTGGGTGCTGAACAACATCCCTGCTGTCTCAGTATCTGGGTGCTGACCTACATACCTGCTTTATCAGTATCTGGGTGCTGACCAACATCCCTGCTGTCTCAGTAACTGGGTGCTGACCGACATCATTGCTGTCTCAGTATCTGGGTGCAGAACAACGTCCCTGCTGTCTCGGTATCTGGGTGCTGACAAACATCACTGCTGTCTCAGTATCTGGGTGCTGACCTACATACCTGCAGTCTCAGTATCGGAGGGCTGACCTACATCCCTGCTGTCTCAGTATCTGGGTGCAGAACTTCGTCCCTGCTGTCTCGGTATCTGGGTGCTGACAAACATCACAGCTGTCTCAGTATCTGGTTCTGACCTACATACCTGCAGTCTCAGTATCTGGTTGCTGAACTACATCTCTGCTGTCTCAGTATATGGGTGCTGACCTACATTCCGGCAGTCACAATAACTGGGTACTAACCTACATCCCTGCTTTCTCTGTATCTGGGAGTTTACCTACATCCCAGCTGTCTCAGCATGTGGGTGGTGGCCTACATCACTGCAGTCTCAATATCTGGGTACTGACCAACATCACTGCTGTCTCAGTATCTGGGAACTGACAAACATTACTGCTGTCTCAGTATCTGGGTGCTGACTTTCATCCCTGCTGTCTCATTACGTATTTGCTTACCTACATCCCTCATGCCTCAGTATCTGGTAACTGACCTAAATCCCTGCTGTCTCAGTATCTGGGTGATAACAAACAGCACAGCTGTCTCAGTATCTGGGTGACAACCTACATCACTGCTGTCTGATTATTTTTGAGCTGACTTACAACTCTGCTGTCTCTGTATCCGGGTACTCAGCTACATACCTGCTGTCTCAGTATCTATGTGACAACCTATGTCACTGCTGTCTCAGTATCTGGGTGCTGACCTACTGCTCTGCTGTCCCAGTGTATAGGTGCTGACCTACATCACTGCTGTCTAAGTATCTGGGTACTGACCTATGTCTCTGCTTTCTCTGTATCTGGGTGCTTAGCAACATCACTGCTGTGTCAGTATCTAGGTGCTGACTTACATTCCTTCTGTCTCAGTATTTCGGTACTAACCTACATCACTGCTGTCTCAGAATCTGGGCGGAAACCTACATCACTGCAATCACAGAATCTGGGTGCTTACCTACATCAATGCTGTCTCAGTATTTGGGTGCTGACCTCCATCCTTGCTGTCTTAGTATATGGGTGCTGACTTACATCACTTCTTTCTCAGTATCTAGGTGCTGACCTACATCTCTGCTATCTCATTATCTGGGTACTGACCTACATTTCTGCTGTCACAGTATCTGGTGCAGAACCTACTTCTCTGCTGACTCAGTATCTGGGTACTGACCTACATCCCTGGTGACTCAGTATCTGGGTACTGACCTATATCCCTGCTGTCTCAGTATCTGGGTGCAGTCCTACATCACTGTTGCCTCAGTATCTGGGTGCTGACCTATATCTCTGCTGTCTTAGTATCTTGGTGCTGACCTACATCCCTGCTTCTCAGTATCTGGGTACTGATCTACATCCCTGCTGTTGCAGAATCTGGGTGCTTTCCTACATCAATGCTGTCTCAGTATCTGGGTGCTGACCTCCATCCCATATGTCTCAGTATCTGGGTGCTGACTTACATCACTACTTTCTCAGTATCTGGGTGCTGGCCTGCATTCCTGCTGTCTCAGTATCTGGGTGCTGACCTACATCCCTGCTGTCTCAGTTTCTGGCTGCTGACCTACATTCCTGCCATCACAGAATTTGAGTGCGGACCTACATCTCTGCTGACTCAGTTCTGGTACTGACCAACATCACTGCTGACTCAGTATCTGGGTACTGACCTACATCACTGTTGACTCAGTATCTGGGTACTGACTACATCACTGCTGTCTCAGTATCTGTTTGCTGACCCACATCACTGCTCTCTCAGTATCTGGGTGCTCACCTACTGCCCTGCTGTCTCAGTATCTGGGTGCTGAACAACATCGATGCTGTCTCAGTATCTGGGTGTTCAGCTGCATACCTCTTTCTCAGTATCTGGGTGCTGACCAACATCCCTGCTGTCTCAGTAACTGGGTGCTGACCAACATCACTGCTGTCTCAGTATCTGGGTGCTGACCCACATCCCTGCTGTCTCAGTCCTGGGTGCTGACCTACATCTGTGCTGTCTCAGTATCTGACTGCTGACCTTCATCAGTACTGTCTCAGTATTTGGGTGCAGACCTACATCACTGCTGTCTCAGTACTTGGGTGCTGTCCAACATCACTGCAGTCTCATTATCTGGGTGATGACCAACATCCCTGCTGTCTCAGTAACTGGGTGCTGACCAACATCACTGCTGTCTCAGTATCTTGGTGCAGAAAAACATCCCTGCAGTCTCAGTATCTGGGTGCTGACCTACATTACTGCTGTCTCAGTATCTGGGTCGTGACCTACATTACTGCTGTCTCAGTATCTGGGTGCTCACCTACTCCCCTGCTGTCTCAGTGTCTTGGTGCTGAACAACATCCCTGCTGTCTCAGTATCTGGGTGCTGACCTACATACCTGCTTTATCAGTATCTGGGTGCTGACCAACATCCCTGCTGTCTCAGTAACTGGGTGCTGACTGACATCATTGCTGTCTCAGTATCTGGGTGCAGAACAACGTCCCTGCTGTCTCGGTATCTGGGTGCTGACAAACATAACAGCTGTCTCAGTATCTGGGTGCTGCCCTACATACCTGCAGTCTCAGTATCTGGTTGCTGAACTACATCTCTGCTGTCTCATTATATGGATGCTGGCTCACATTCCGGCAGTCACAATAACTGGGTACTAACCTACATCCCTGTTTTCTCTGTATCTGGGAGTTTACCTACATCCCAGCTGTCTCAGCATGTGGGTGGTGGCCTACATCACTGCAGTCTCAATATCTGGGTACTGACCAACATCACTGCTGTCTCAGTATCTGGGAACTGACAAACATTACTGCTGTCTCAGTATCTGAGTGCTGACTTTCATCCCTGCTGTCTCATTACCTATTTGCTTACCTACATCCCTCATGCCTCAGTATCTGGTAACTGACCTAAATCCCTGCTGTCTCAGTATCTGGGTGATAACAAACATCACAGCTGTCTCAGTATCTGGGTGACAACCTACATCACTGCTGTCTGATTATTTTTGAGCTGACTTACAACTCTGCTGTCTCTGTATCTGGGTACTCAGTTACATACCTGCTGTCTCAGTATCTATGTGACAACCTATGTCACTGATGTCTCAGTATCTGGGTGCTGACCTACTGCTCTGCTGTCCCAGTGTATAGGTGCTGACCTAAATCACTGCTGTCTCAGTATCTGGGTGCTGACCAATATCTCTGCTGTCTTAGTATCTTGGTGCTGACCTACATCCCTGCTTCTCAGTATCTGGGTGCTCACCTACTGCCCTGCTGTACTGTATCTGGTGCTGACCAACATCCCTGCTGTCTCAGTAACTGGGTGCTGACCAACATCACTGCTGTCTCAGTATCTGGGTGCTGACCCACATCCCTTCTGTCTCAGTCCCTGGGTGCTGACCTACATCTGTGCTGTCTCAGTATCTGATGCTGACCTTCATCAGTACTGTCTCAGTATTAGGGTGCAGACTGCATCACTGCTGTCTCAGTACTTGGGTGCTGTCCTACATCACTACAGTCTCAGTATCTGGGTGATGACCAAAATCCCTGCAGTCTCAGTATTTGGGTGCTGACCTACATTACTGCTGTCTCAGAATCTGGGTCCTGACCTCATTTCTGCTGTCTCAGTACCTGGGTGCTCACCTACTGCCCTGCTGTCTCAGTGTCTGGGTGCTGAACAACATCCCTGCTGTCTTAGTATCTGGAGCAGAACTCGCCCTGATATCTCGGTATCTGGTGCTGACAAACATCACTGCTGTCTCAGTATCAGGGTGATGACCTACATACCTGCAGTCTCAGTATCAGAGGCTGACCTACATCCCTGCTGTCTCAGTATCTGGGTGCAGATCTTTGTCCCTGCTGTCTCGGTATCTGGGTGCTGACAAACATAACAGCTGTCTCAGTATCTGTGCTGACCTACATACCTGCAGTCTCAGTATCTGGTTGCTGAACTACATCTCTGCTGTCTCAGTATATGGGTGCTGACCTACATTCCGGCAGTCACAATAACAGGGTACTAACCACATCCCTGCTTTCTCAGTATCTGGGGTTTACCTACATCCCAGCTTTCTCAGCATGTGGGTGGTGGCCTACATCACTGCAGTCTCAATATCTGGTGACTGACCAACATCACTGCTGTCTCAGTATCTGGGAACTGACAAACATTACTGCTGTCTCAGTATCTGGGTGCTGATTTTCATCTCTGCTCTCTCATTACCTATTTGCTTACCTACATCACTCATGCCTCAGTATCTGGTAACTGACCTAAATCCCTGCTGTCTCAGTATCTGGGTGATAACAAACATCACAGCTGTCTCAGTATCTGGGTGACAACCTACATCACAGCTGTCTGATTATTTTTGAGCTGACTTACAACTCTGCTGTCTCTGTATCCGGGTACTCAGCTACATACCTGCTGTCTCAGTATCTATGTGACAACCTATGTCCCTGCTGTCTCAGTATCTGGGTGCTGACCTACTGCTCTGCTGTCCCAGTGTATAGGTGCTGACCTACATCACTGCTGTCTCAGTATCTAGGTACTGACATATGTCTCTGCTTTCTCTGTATCTGGGTGCTAGCAACATCACTGCTGTGTCAGTATCTGGGTGCTGACCTACATTTCCTTCTGTCTCAGTATTTCGGTGCTAACCACATCACTGCTGTCTCAGTACCTGGGCAACCTACATCACTGCTATCACAGAATCTGGGTGCTTACCTACATCAATGCTGTCTCAGTATTTGGGAGGGACCTCCATCCCTGCTGTCTCAGTATATGGGTGCTGACTTACATCACTTCTTTCTCAGTATCAAGGTGCTGACCTACATCTCTGCTATCTCATTATCTGGTACTGACCTACATTTCTGCTGTCACAGTATCTGAGTGCGAACCTACTTCACTGCTGACTCAGTATCTATGTACTGACCTACATCCCTGTTGCCTCAGTATCTGGGTACTGACCTATATCCCTACCTTCTCAGTATCTTGGTGCAGTCCTACATCACTGTTGCCTCAGTATCTGGGTGCTGACCTATATCTCTGCTGTCTTAGTATCTTGGTGCTGACCTACATCCCTGCTTCTCAGTATCTGGGTACTGATCTACATCCCTGCTGTTGCAGAATCTGGGTGCTTTCCTACATCAATGCTGTCTCAGTATCTGGGTGCTGACCTCCATCCCATATGTCTCAGTATCTGGGTGCTGACTTACATCACTACTTTCTCAGTATCTGGGTGCTGACCTGCATTCCTGCTGTCTCAGTATCTGGGTGCTGACCTACATCCCTGCTGTCTCAGTATCTGGGTGCTGACCTCCATCCCTGCTGTCTCAGTATCTGGGTGCTGACTTACATCAATACTTTCTCAGTATCTGGGTGCTGACCTACATCCCTGCTGTCTCAGTTTCTGGGTGCTGACCTACATTCCTGCCATCACAGAATTTGGGTACGGACCTACATCTCTGCTGACCCAGTTCTAGGTACTGACCAACATCAGTGCTGACTCAGTATCTGGGTACTGACCTACATGACTGTGGACTCAGTATCTGTGTACTGACTACATCACTTCTGTCTCAGTATCTTTTTGATGACCTACATCACTGCTGTCTCAGTATCTGGGTGCTCACCTACTGCTCTGCTGTCTCAGTATCTGGGTGCTGAACAACATCCCTGCTGTCTCAGTATCTGGGTGCTCAGCTGCATACCTGCTTTCTCAGTATCTGGGTGCTGACCCACATCCCTGCTGTCTCAGTCCTTGGGGCTGACCTACATCTGTGCTGTCTTAGTATCTGACTGCTGACCTTCATCAGTACTGTCTCAGTATTTGGTGCAGACCTACATCACTGCTGTCTCTGTATCTGAGCAACCTACATCACTGCGTGTAACAGAATCTGGGTGCTTACCTACATCAATGCTGTCTCAGTATTTGGGTGCTGACCTCCATCCCTGCTGTCTCAGTATATGGTGCTGACTTACATCACTTCTTTCTCAGTATCTAGGTGCTGACCTACATCTCTGCTGTCTCATTATCTGGGTGCTGACCTACATTTCTGCTGTCACAGTATCTGGGTATGGACCTACATCTCTGCTGACTCAGTATCTGGGTACTGACCTGCATCCCTGGTGACTCAGTATCTGGGTACAGACCTACATCTCTGCGGTCTCAGTATCTGGGTGCTGACCTACATCACTGCAGTCTCAGTATCTGGATGCTGACCTACATGACTGCTGTCTCAGTATCTGTGTGCTGTCCTACATCCCTGCTGTCTCAGTATCTTTTTGCTCACCTACTGCCTTACTGTCTTAGTATATGGTGCTGACCTACATCCGCTGTCTCAGTATCTTTGTGCTGACCAACATCACTGCTGTCTGAGCATCTGGGTGCTGACCTACTGCCCTGCTGTCTCAGTGTAAGGTGCTGACCTACATCCCGCTGTCTCAGTATCTGGGTGCTGACCAACATCTCTGCTGTCTCAATATCGGGGGCTGACCTACATCACTGCTGTCTCAGTATCTGGGAGCTGACCTACATCCCTGCTATATAAGTATCTGGGTGCTGACCTACATGCCTGCTGTCTCATTATCTTGGTGCTGACCTTCATTAGTACTGTCTCAGTATCTGGGTGCTGACCAACAACAATGCTCTCAGTATCAGGGTGCTGACCTACATCACTGCTGTTTCAGTATCTGGATGCCGACCTTAATCCCTGTTGTGTCAGTATCTGGCTGCTGACCTACATACCTGCTGTCTCAGTATCTGAGTGCTGACCTACATTATTGTTATCTCAGTATCTGAGTTCCGACCAAAATTAATGCTGTCTCAGTATCTGGGTGCTGAACTACATCATAGCTTTCTCCGTATCTGGATAATCACCAATATCCCTGGTGTCTCAGTATCAGGGTGCTAGTCTACATCCCTGTTTTCTCAGCATTGGGGTGCTGACCTCCCTGCCTGTTCTCTCAGTATCTGTGTGCTGACATACATCCCTGCTGTATCAGTATCTGGTGCTGACCTTCCTCAGTACTGTCTCAGTATTTCTGTGCTGACCACATCACTACTGCCTCAATACTTGGGTGCTGATCTACATCACTGCTGTCTCAGTATCTGGGGCTGATCAACATCACTGCTGTCTCAGTCCCTGGGTGCTGTCAACATCCCGATGTGTCAATATCGAGTGCTGACCAACATCTTTCCTGTTTCAGTTTGTGGTGCAGACCTACAAGCCTGCTGTCTCAATATCTCTGTGCTGACCTACATCCCTGCTGTCTCAGTATCTGGGTGCAGTCCTACATCCCTTCTTTCTCAATATCTGGGAGCTGACCTATATCCCTGCAGTCTCAGTATCATGGTGCTGACCTACATCCCTGCTGTCTCAGTATCTGGTGCTGACCTACGTCACTGCAGTCTCAGTAGTTGGGTGCTGACTTACATCACTTCTTTCTCAGTATCTGGTGCTGACCTACCATCAATGGGGTCTCAGTATCTGGGTGCTGACCTACATCCCTGCTGTCTCAGTATCAGCGTGCTGACCTACATCACTGCTGTCTCAGTATCTGGGTGATGACCAACATCCTTGCTGCGTCAGTATCGGGGTGCTGACCTACATCACTGCTGTTTCAGTATCTGGGTGCTGACCTACGTCCCAGCTGTCTCAGTATCTGGGTGCAGTCCACACATCACTGTTGCCTAAGTATCTGGGTGCTTACCTATATCCCTGCTGTCTCAGTATCTGGGTGCAGTCCTACATCACTGTTGCCTCAGTATCTGGCTGCTGACCTATATCTCTGCTCTCTTAGTATCTTGGTGCTGACCTACATCCCTGCTTCTCATTGTCTGGGTACTGATCTACATCGCTGATGTTGCAGATTCTGGGTGCTTTCCTACATCAATGCTGTCTCAGTATCTGGGTGCTGTCTTACATCACTACTTTCTCAGTATCTGAGTGCAGACCTTCATTACTGCTGTCTCAGTATCTGGGTATTGACCTACATCCCTGCTGTCTCAGTATCTAGGTGCTGAACTCCATCCCTGCTGTCTCAGTACCTGGGTGCTGACATACATCAATACTTTCTCAGTATCTGGGTGCTGACCAACATCCCTGCTGTCTCAGTTTCTGGGTGCTGACCTACATTTCTGCCATCCATAATTTGGGTACGGACCTATTTCTTTGCTGACTCAGTTCTAGGTACTGACCAACATCACTGCTGACTCAGTATCTGGGTACTGACCTACATCATTGATGACTCAGTATCTGGGTACTGACCTACATGACTGCGGACTCAGTATCTGGTTACTGACCTACATCACTGCTGTCTCAGTATCTGGGTGCTCACCTACTGCCCTAATGTCTCATTAACTGGGTGCTGAACAACATCCCTGCTGTCTCAGTATCTGGGTGCTCACCGACATACCTGCTTTCTCAGTATCTGGGTGCTGACCAACATCCCTGCTGTCTCAGTAACTGGGTGATGACCAACATCACTGCTGTCTCAGTATCTGTTTGCTGACCCACATCCCTGCTGTCTCAGTCCCCGAGTGCTGACCTACATCTGTGCTGTCTCAGTATCTGACTGCTGACCTTCATCAGTACTGTCTCAGCATTTGGGTGCAGACCTACATCACTGCAGTCTCAGTATCTGGGTGATGACCAACATCCCTGCTGTCTCAGTAACTGGGTGCTGACCAACATCACTGCTGTCTCAGTATCTTGGTGCAGAAAAACATCACTGCAGTCTCAGTAGCTGGGTGCTTACCTACATTACTGCTGTCTCAGTATCTGTGTTCTGACCTACATTACTGCTCCATCAGTATCTGGGTGCTCACCTACTGCCCTGCTGTCTCAGTGTCTGGTTGCTGAACAACATCCCTGCTGTCTCAGTATCTGGGTGCTGACCTACATACCTGCTTTATCAGTATCTGGGTGCTGACCTACATCCCTGCTGTCTAAGTAACTGGGTGCTGACCAACATCATTGCTGTCCCAGTATCTGGGTGCAGAACAACGTCCCTGCTCTCTCAGTATCTTGGTGCTGACAAGAATCACTGCTGTCTCAGTATCTGGGTGCTGATGTACATACCTGTATTCTCAGTATCGGAGGGCTGACCTACATGCCTGCTGTCTCAGTATCTGGGTGCAGAACTACGTCCCTGCTGTCTCGGTATCTGGGTGCTGACAAACATCACAGCTGTCTCAGTATCTGGGTGCTGACCTACATACCTGCAGTCTCAGTATCGGAGGTTTGGCCTACATCCCTGCTGTCTCAGTATCTGGGTGCTGACATCCCTCCTGTCTTCAGTATCTGGTTGCTGACCTACATCTCTGCTGTCTCAGTATATGGGTGCTGACCTACATTCCTGCAGTCACAATAACTGGGTACTAACCTACATCATTGCTTTCTCTGTATCTGGGTGTTTACCTACATTCCTGCTGTCTCAGCATTTGGGTGGTGGGCTACATCACTGCTGTGTTAGTATCTGGGAACCGACAAACATTACTGCTGTCTCAGTATCTGGGTGCTGACTTTCATCCCTGCTGTCTCAGTACCTTTTGCTTACCTACATCCTTCCTGTCTCAGTATCTCGAACTGACCTAAATCCCTGCTGTCTCAGTATCTGGGTGAGGACCCACATCACAGCTGTCTCAGTATCAGTGTGATGACCTACATCACTGCTGTCTGATTAATTTTGAGCTGACTTACATCTCTGCTGTCTATGTATCTTGGTACTCAGCTACATACCTGCTGTCTCAGTATCTATGTGACAACCTATGTCCCTGCTGTCTCAGTATCTGGGTGCTGACCTACTGCTCTGCTGTCCCAGTGTATTGGTCCTGACTTACATCACTGCTGTCTCAGTATCTGGGTACTGACCTTCATCTCTGCTTTCTCAGTATCTGGGTGCTTAGCAACATCACTGCTGTCTCAGTATCTGAGTGCTGACCTACATCCCTGCTGTCTCAGTAACTGGGTGCTGACCAACATCATTGCTGTCTCAGTATATGGGTGCAGAACAATGTCCCAGCTGTCTCAGTATCTGGGTGCTGACAAACATCACTGCTGCCTCAGTATCTGGGTGCTGACCAACATACCGGCAGTCTCAGTATCGGAGGGCTGACCTACATCCCTGCTGTCTCAGTATCTGGATGCCAACCTTATTCTCTTTTGTGTCAGTATCTGGCTGCTGACCTACATCACTGCTGTCTCAGTATCTGAGTTCTGACCTACATCACAGCTGTCTAAGTATCTGGGTTCTAACCAACATCTCTGATGTCTCAGTATTGGAGTGCTGACCTACATTATTGCTATCTTAGTATCTGAGTTCCGACCTACATTAATGGTGTCTCGGTATCTGGGTGCTGAACTTCATCATAGCTTTCTCCGTATCTGGATAATCACCAATTATCCCTGGTGTCTCAGTATCAGGGTGCTAACCTACATCCCTGTTTTCTCAGCATTGGGGTGCTGACCTCCCTGCCTGTTCTCTCACTATCTGTGTGCTGACATACATCCCTGCTGTATCAGTATCTGGGTGCTGACCTTCCTCAGTACTGTCTCAGTATTTCTTTGAAGACCTATATCACTACTTGGGTGCTGATCTACATCACTGCTGTCTCAGTATCTGGGGGCTGACCCACATCACTGCTGTCTCAGTCCTTGGGTGCTGACCAACATCCCTGATGTGTCAATATCGGGGTGCTTACCAACATCTCTGCTGTTTCAGATTGTGGGTACAGACCTACATGCCTGCTGTCTCAGTATCTCTCTGCTGACCTACATCCCTGCTGTCTCAGTATCTGGGAGCTGACCTACGTCACTGCTGTCTCAGTATCTGGGTGCTGACATACATCACTACTTTCTCAGTATCTGGGTGCTTAGCAACATCACTGCTGTGTCAGTATCTGGGTGCTGCTCTACATTCCTTCTGTCTCAGTATTTCGGTGCTAACCTACATCACTGCATTCTCAGTATCTGGGCAGCAACCTACATTACTGCTGTCACAGAATCTGGGTGCTTACCTACATCAATGCTGCCTCAGTATTTGGGTGCTGACCTCCATCCCTGCTGTCTCAGTATATAAGTGCTGACTTACATCCCTTCTTTCTCAGTATCTAGGTGCTGACCTAGATCTCTGCTGTCTCATTATAAGGGTGCTGACCTACATTTCTGCTGTCACAGTATCTGGGTACGGACCTACATCTCTGCTGACTCAGTATCTAGGTACTGAACTACATCCCTGGTGACTCAGTATCTGGGTACTGACCTATAGCCCTGCTGTCTCAGTATCTGGGTGCAGTCCTAAATCACTGTTGCCTCCATATCTGGGTGCTGACCTATATCTCTGCTGTCTTAGTATCTTGGTGCTGACCTACATCCCTGCTTCTCAGTATCTAGGTACTGATCTACATCCCTGCTGTTGCAGAATCTGGGTACTTTCCTACATCAATGCTGTCTCAGTATCTGGGTGCTGACTTCCATCCCATATGTCTCAGTATCTGGGTGCTGACTTACATCACTAATTTCTCAGTATCTGGGTGCTGACCTGCATTCCTGCTGTCTCAGTATCTGAGTGCTGACCTACATCCCTGCAGTCTCAGTATCTGGGTGCTGACCTCCATCCCTGCTGTCTCAGTATCTGGGTGCTGACTTACATCAATACTTTCTCGGTATCTGGATGCTGACCTACATCCCAGCTGACTCAGTTTCTGGGTGCTGACTACATTGCTGCCATCACAGATTGGTGCGGACCTACATCTCTGCTGACTCAGTTCTAGGTACTGACCAACATCACTGCTGACTCAGTATCTGGGTACTGACCTACATATCTGCGGACTCAGTATCTGGGTACTGACTACTTCACTGCTGTCTTTGTATCTGTTTGCTGACCTACATCACTGCTGTCTCAGTATCTGGGTGCTCACCTACTGTCCTGCTGTCTCAGTATCTGGGTGCTGAACAACAACCCTGCTGTCTCAGTATCTGGGTGCTCACCTGCATACCTGCTTTCTCAGTATCTGGGTGCTGACCAACATCCCGGCTGTCTCAGTAACTGGGTGATGTCCAACAACACTGCTGTCTCAGTATCTGGGTGCTGACCCACATCCCTGCTGTCTAAGTCCCTGGGTGCTGACCTACATCTGTGCTGCCTCAGTATCTGACTGCTGACCTTCATCAGTAACGTCTCAGTATTTGGGTGCAGACCTACATCACTGCTGTCTCAGTACTTGGGCGCTGTCCTACATCACTGCAGTCTCAGTATCTGGGTGATGACCAACATCCCTGCTGTCTCAGTAACTGGGTGCTGACCAACATCACTGCTGTCTCAGTATCTTGGTGCAGATAAACATCCCTGCAGTCTCAGTATCTGGGTGCTGACCTACATTACTGCTGTCTCAGTATCTGGGTCGTGACCTACATTACTGCTGTCTCAGTATCTGGGTGCTCAGCTACTTCCCTGCTGTCTCAGTGTCTGGGTGCTGAACAACATCCCTGCTGTCTCAGTATCTGGGTGCTGACCTACATACCTGCTTTATCAGTATCTGGGTGCTGACCAACATCCCTGCTGTCTCAGTAACTGGGTGCTGACCGACATCATTGCTGTCTCAGTATCTGGGTGCAGAACAACGTCCCTGCTGTCTCGGTATCTGGGTGCTGACAAACATCACTGCTGTCTCAGTATCTGGGTGCTGACCTACATACCTGCAGTCTCAGTATCGGAGGGCTGACCTACATCATTGCTGTCTCAGTATCTGGGTGCAGATCTTTGTCCCTGCTGTCTCGGTATCTGGGTGCTGACAAACATAACAGCTGTCTCAGTATCTGGGTTCTGACCTACATACCTGCAGTCTCAGTATCTGGTTGCTGAACTACATCTCTGCTGTCTCAGTATATGGGTGCTGACCTACATTCCGGCAGTCACAATAACTGGGTACTAACCTACATCCCTGCTTTCTCTGTATCTGGGAGTTTACCTACATCCCAGCTGTCTCAGCATGTGGGTGGTGGCCTACATCACTGCAGTCTCAATATCTGGGTACTGACCAACATCACTGCTGTCTCAGTATCTGGGAACTGACAAACATTACTGCTGTCTCAGTATCTGGGTGCTGACTTTCATCCCTGCTGTCTCATTACGTATTTGCTTACCTACATCCCTCATGCCTCAGTATCTGGTAACTGACCTAAATCCCTGCTGTCTCAGTATCTGGGTGATAACAAACATCACAGCTGTCTCAGTATCTGGGTGACAACCTACATCACTGCTGTCTGATTATTTTGAGCTGACTTACAACTCTGCTGTCTCTGTATCCGGTACTCAGCTACATACCTGCTGTCTCAGTATCTATGTGACAACCTATGTCACTGCTGTCTCAGTATCTGGGTGCTGACCTACTGCTCTGCTCCAGTGTATAGGTGCTGACCTACATCACTGCTGTCTAAGTATCTGGTACTGACCTATGTCTCTGCTTTCTCTGTATCTGGGTGCTTAGCAACATCACTGCTGTGTCAGTATCTGGGTGCTGACTTACATTCCTTCTGTCTCAGTATTTCGGTGCTAACCTACATCACTGCTGTCTCAGTATCTGGGCGGAAACCTACATCACTGCAATCACAGAATCTGGGTGCTTACCTACATCAATGCTGTCTCAGTATTTGGGTGCTGACCTCCATCCTTGCTGTCTTAGTATATGGGTGCTGACTTACATCACTTCTTTCTCAGTATCTGGTGCTGACCTACATCTCTGCTATCTCATTATCGGGTACTGACCTACATTTCTGCTGTCACAGTATCTGGGTACGAACCTACATCTCTGCTGACTCAGTATCTGGGTACTGTCCTACATCCCTGTTGACTCAGTATCTGGGTGCTGACCTATATCCCTGCTGTCTCAGTATCTGGGTGCAGTCCTACATCACTGTTGCCTCAGTATCTGGGTGCTGACCTATATCTCTGCTGTCTTAGTATCTTGGTGCTGACCTACATCCCTGCTTCTCAGTATCTGGGTACTGATCTACATCCCTGCTGTTGCAGAATCTGGGTGCTTTCCTACATCAATGCTGTCTCAGTATCTGGTGCTGACCTCCATCCCATATGTCTCAGTATCTGGGTGCTGACTTACATCACTACTTTCTCAGTATCTGGGTGCTGACCTGCATTCCTGCTGTCTCAGTATCTGGGTGCTGACCTACATCCCTGCTGTCTCAGTTTCTGGGTGCTGACCTACATTCCTGCCATCACAGAATTTGGGTACGGACCTACATCTCTGCTGACTCAGTTCTAGGTACTGACCAACATCACTGCTGACTCAGTATCTGGGTACTGACCTACATGACTGCGGACTCAGTATCTGGGTACTGACTGCATCACTGCTGTCTCAGTATCTGTTTGCTGACCTACATCACTGCTCTCTCAGTATCTGGGTGCTCACCTACTGCCCTGCTGTCTCAGTATCTGGGTGCTGAACAACATCGATGCTGTCTCAGTATCTGGGTGTTCAGCTGCATACCTGCTTTCTCAGTATCTGGGTGCTGACCAACATCCCTGCTGTCTCAGTAACTGGGTGCTGACCAACATCACTGCTGTCTCAGTATCTGGGTGCTGACCCACATCCCTGCTGTCTCAGTCCCTGGGTGCTGACCTACATCTGTGCTGTCTCAGTATCTGACTGCTTACCTTCATCAGTACTGTCTCAGTATTTGGGTGCAGACCTACATCACTGCTGTCTCAGTACTTGGGTGCTGTCCAACATCACTGCAGTCTCATTATCTGGGTGATGACCAACATCCCTGCTGTCTCAGTAACTGGGTGCTGACCAACATCACTGCAGTCTCAGTATCTTGGTGCAGAAAAACATCCCTGCAGTCTCAGTATCTGGGTGCTGACCTACATTACTGCTGTCTCAGTATCTGGGTCGTGACCTACATTACTGCTGTCTCAGTATCTGGGTGCTCACCTACTGCCCTGCTGTCTCAGTGTCTGGGTGCTGAACAACATCCCTGCTGTCTCAGTATCTGGGTGCTGACTAACATACCTGCTTTATCAGTATCTGGGTGCTGACCAACATCCCTGCTGTCTCAGTAACTGGGTGCTGACTGACATCATTGCTGTCTCAGTATCTGGGTGCAGAACAACGTCCCTGCTGTCTCGGTATCTGGGTGCTGACAAACATAACAGCTGTCTCAGTATCTGGGTGCTGCCCTACATACCTGCAGTCTCAGTATCTGGTTGCTGAACTACATCTCTGCTGTCTCATTATATGGATGCTGGCCTACATTCCGGCAGTCACAATAACTGGGTACTAACCTACATCCCTGTTTTCTCTGTATCTGGGAGTTTACCTACTCCCAGCTGTCTCAGCATGTGGGTGGTGGCCTACATCACTGCAGTCTCAATATCTGGGTACTGACCAACATCACTGCTGTCTCAGTATCTGGGACTGACAAACATTACTGCTGTCTCAGTATCTGAGTGCTGACTTTCATCCCTGCTGTCTCATTACCTATTTGCTTACCTACATCCCTCATGCCTCAGTATCTGGTAACTGACCTAAATCCCTGCTGTCTCAGTATCTGGGTGATAACAAACATCACAGCTGTCTCAGTATCTGGGTGACAACCTACATCACTGCTGTCTGATTATTTTGAGCTGACTTACAACTCTGCTGTCTCTGTATCTGGGTACTCAGTTACATACCTGCTGTCTCAGTATCTATGTGACAACCTATGTCACTGATGTCTCAGTATCTGGGTGCTGACCTACTGCTCTGCTGTCCCAGTGTATAGGTGCTGACCTAAATCACTGCTGTCTCAGTATCTGGGTGCTGACCAATATCTCTGCTATCTTAGTATCTTGGTGCTGACCTACATCCCTGCTTCTCAGTATCTGGGTGCTCACCTACTGCCCTGCTGTCCTAGTATCTGGGTGCTGACCAACATCCCTGCTGTCTCAGTAACTGGGTGCTGACCAACATCAC
Source organism: Neoceratodus forsteri (assembly GCA_016271365.2). Taxonomy (NCBI): domain Eukaryota; kingdom Metazoa; phylum Chordata; order Ceratodontiformes; family Ceratodontidae; genus Neoceratodus; species Neoceratodus forsteri. Next base: position 11,026,328 of record CM028129.1, read on the forward strand.
TGCTGTCTCAGTATCTGGGTGCTGACCCACATCCCTTCTGTCTCAGTCCCTGGGTGCTGACCTACATCTGTGCTGTCTCAGTATCTGATGCTGACCTTCATCAGTACTGTCTCAGTATTTGGGTGCAGACCTGCATCACTGCTGTCTCAGTACTTGGGTGCTGTCCTACATCACTACAGTCTCAGTATCTGGGTGATGACCAAAATCCCTGCAGTCTCAGTATTTGGGTGCTAACCTACATTACTGCTGTCTCAGAATCTGGGTCCTGACCTACATTTCTGCTGTCTCAGTACCTGGGTGCTCACCTACTGCCCTGCTGTCTCAGTGTCTGGGTGCTGAACAACATCCCTGCTGTCTTAGCATCTGGGAGCAGAACTTCGCCCCTGATATCTCGGTATCTGGGTGCTGACAAACATCACTGCTGTCTCAGTATCTGGGTGATGACCTACATACCTGCAGTCTCAGTATCAGAGGGCTGACCTACATCCCTGCTGTCTCAGTATCTGGGTGCAGATCTTTGTCCCTGCTGTCTCGGTATCTGGGTGCTGACAAACATAACAGCTGTCTCAGTATCTGTGTGCTGACCTACATACCTGCAGTCTCAGTATCTGGTTGCTGAACTACATCTCTGCTGTCTCAGTATATGGGTGCTGACCTACATTCCGGCAGTCACAATAACAGGGTACTAACCTACATCCCTGCTTTCTCAGTATCTGGGAGTTTACCTACATCCCAGCTTTCTCAGCATGTGGGTGGTGGCCTACATCACTGCAGTCTCAATATCTGGGTACTGACCAACATCACTGCTGTCTCAGTATCTGGGAACTGACAAACATTACTGCTGTCTCAGTATCTGGGTGCTGATTTTCATCTCTGCTGTCTCATTACCTATTTGCTTACCTACATCACTCATGCCTCAGTATCTGGTAACTGACCTAAATCCCTGCTGTCTCAGTATCTGGGTGATAACAAACATCACAGCTGTCTCAGTATCTGGGTGACAACCTACATCACAGCTGACTGATTATTTTTGAGCTGACTTACAACTCTGCTGTCTCTGTATCCGGGTACTCAGCTACATACCTGCTGTCTCAGTATCTATGTGACAACCTATGTCACTGCTGTCTCAGTATCTGGGTGCTGACCTACTGCTCTGCTGTCCCAGTGTATAGGTGCTGACCTACATCACTGCTGTCTCAGTATCTGGTACTGACATATGTCTCTGCTTTCTCTGTATCTGGGTGCTTAGCAACATCACTGCTGTGTCAGTATCTGGGTGCTGACCTACATTCCTTCTGTCTCAGTATTTCGGTGCTAACCTACATCACTGCTGTCTCAGTACCTGGGCGGCAACCTACATCACTGCTATCACAGAATCTGGGTGCTTACCTACATCAATGCTGTCTCAGTATTTGGGAGTGGACCTCCATCCCTGCTGTCTCAGTATATGGGTGCTGACTTACATCACTTCTTTCTCAGTATCAAGGTGCTGACCTACATCTCTGCTATCTCATTATCTGGGTACTGACCTACATTTCTGCTGTCACAGTATCTGGGTACGAACCTACTTCACTGCTGACTCAGTATCTGGGTACTGACCTACATCCCTGGTGACTCAGTATCTGGGTACTGACCTATATCCCTACCTTCTCAGTATCTTGGTGCAGTCCTACATCACTGTTGCCTCAGTATCTGGGTGCTGACCTATATCTCTGCTGTCTTAGTATCTTGGTGCTGACCTACATCCCTGCTTCTCAGTATCTGGGTACTGATCTACATCCCTGCTGTTGCAGAATCTGGGTGCTTTCCTACATCAATGCTGTCTCAGTATCTGGGTGCTGACCTCCATCCCATATGTCTCAGTATCTGGGTGCTGATTTACATCACTACTTTCTCAGTATCTGGGTGCTGACCTGCATTCCTGCTGTCTCAGTATCTGGGTGCTGACCTACATCCCTGCTGTCTCAGTATCTGGGTGCTGACCTCCATCCCTGCTGTCTCAGTATCTGGGTGCTGACTTACATCAATACTTTCTCAGTATCTGGGTGCTGACCTACATCCCTGCTGTCTCAGTTTCTGGGTGCTGACCTACATTCCTGCTGTCACAGTATTTGGTAGGACCTACATCTCTGCTGACTCAGTTCTAGGTACTGACCAACATCAGTGCTGACTCAGTATCTGGGTACTGACCTACATGACTGTGGACTCAGTATCTGTGTACTGACTACATCACTTCTGTCTCAGTATCTTTTTGATGACCTACATCACTGCTGTCTCAGTATCTGGGTGCTCACCTACTGCTCTGCTGTCTCAGTATCTGGGTGCTGAACAACATCCCTGCTGTCTCAGTATCTGGGTGCTCAGCTGCATACCTGCTTTCTCAGTATCTGGGTGCTGACCCACATCCCTGCTGTCTCAGTCCTTGGGGCTGACCTACATCTGTGCTGTCTTAGTATCTGACTGCTGACCTTCATCAGTACTGTCTCAGTATTTGGGTGCAGACCTACATCACTGCTGTCTCTGTATCTGGGCGGCAACCTACATCACTGCGGTTACAGAATCTGGGTGCTTACCTACATCAATGCTGTCTCAGTATTTGGGTGCTGACCTCCATCCCTGCTGTCTCAGTATATGGGTGCTGACTTACATCACTTCTTTCTCAGTATCTAGGTGCTGACCTACATCTCTGCTGTCTCATTATCTGGGTGCTGACCTACATTTCTGATGTCACAGTATCTGGGTATGGACCTACATCTCTGCTGACTCAGTATCTGGGTACTGACCTGCATCCCTGGTGACTCAGTATCTGGGTACAGACCTACATCTCTGCAGTCTCAGTATCTGGGTGCTGACCTACATCACTGCAGTCTCAGTATCTGGATGCTGACCTACATGACTGCTGTCTCAGTATCTGTGTGCTGTCCTACATCCCTGCTGTCTCAGTATCTTTTTGCTCACCTACTGCCTTACTGTCTTAGTATATAGGTGCTGACCTACATCCCCGCTGTCTCAGTATCTTTGTGCTGACCAACATCACTGCTGTCTGAGCATCTGGGTGCTGACCTACTGCCCTGCTGTCTCAGTGTAAGGTGCTGACCTACATCCCGCTGTCTCAGTATCTGGGTGCTGACCAACATCTCTGCTGTCTCAATATCGGGGCTGACCTTCATCACTGCTGTCTCAGTATCTGGAGCTGACCTACATCCCTGCTATATAAGTATCTGGGTGCTGACCTACATGCCTGCTGTCTCATTATCTTGGTGCTGACCTTCATTAGTACTGTCTCAGTATCTGGGTGCTGACCAACAACAATGCTCTCAGTATCAGGGTGCTGACCTACATCACTGTTGTTTCAGTATCTGGATGCCGACCTTAATCCTGTTGTGTCAGTATCTGGCTGTATGACCTACATACTCATGTCTCCAGTATCTGAGTGCTGACCCACATTATTGTTATCTCAGTATCTGAGTTCCGACCAAAATTAATGCTGTCTCAGTATCTGGGTGCTGAACTACATCATAGCTTTCTCCGTATCTGGATAATCACCAATATCCCTGGTGTCTCAGTATCAGGGTGCTAGTCTACATCCCTGTTTTCTCAGCATTGGGGTGCTGACCTCCCTGCCTGTTCTCTCAGTATCTGTGTGCTGACATACATCCCTGCTGTATCAGTATCTGGGTGCTGACCTTCCTCAGTACTGTCTCAGTATTTCTGTGCTGACCTACATCACTACTGCCTCAATACTTGGGTGCTGATCTACATCACTGCTGTCTCAGTATCTGGGGGCTGATCAACATCACTGCTGTCTCAGTCCCTGGGTGCTGTCAACATCCCGATGTGTCAATATCGAGTGCTGACCAACATCTTTCCTGTTTCAGTTTGTGGGTGCAGACCTACAAGCCTGCTGTCTCAGTATCTCTGTGCTGACCTACATCCCTGCTGTCTCAGTATCTGGGTGCAGTCCTACATCCCTTCTTTCTCAATATCTGGGAGCTGACCTATATCCCTGCAGTCTCAGTATCATGGTGCTGACTACCATCCCTGCTGTCTCAGTATCTGGTGCTGACCTACGTCACTGCAGTCTCAGTAGTTGGGTGCTGACTTACATCACTTCTTTCTCAGTATCTGGGTGCTGACCACATCAATGGGGTCTCAGTATCTGGTGCTGACCTACATCCCTGCTGTCTCAGTATCAGCGTGCTGACCTACATCACTGCTGTCTCAGTATCTAGGTGATGACCAACATCCTTGCTCGTCAGTATCGGGTGCTGACCTACATCACTGCTGTTTCAGTATCTGGGTGCTGACCTCACGTCCCAGCTGTCTCAGTATCTGGGTGCAGTCCACACATCACTGTTGCCTAAGTATCTGGGTGCTTACCTATATCCCTGCTGTCTCAGTATCTGGGTGCAGTCCTACATCACTGTTGCCTCAGTATCTGGCTGCTGACCTATATCTCTGCTCTCTTAGTATCTTGGTGCTGACCTACATCCCTGCTTCTCATTGTCTGGGTACTGATCTACATCGCTGATGTTGCAGATTCTGGGTGCTTTCCTACATCAATGCTGTCTCAGTATCTGGGTGCTGTCTTACATCACTACTTTCTCAGTATCTGAGTGCAGACCTTCATTACTGCTGTCTCAGTATCTGGGTATTGACCTACATCCCTGCTGTCTCAGTATCTAGGTGCTGAACTCCATCCCTGCTGTCTCAGTACCTGGGTGCTGACATACATCAATACTTTCTCAGTATCTGGGTGCTGACCAACATCCTGCTGTCTCAGTTTCTGGGTGCTGACCTACATTTCTGCCATCCATAATTTGGGTACGGACCTATTTCTTTGCTGACTCAGTTCTAGGTACTGACCAACATCACTGCTGACTCAGTATTCTGGGTACTGACCTACATCACTGCTGACTCAGTATCTGGGTACTGACTACATCACTGCTGTCTCAGTATCTGGTTACTGACCTACATCACTGCTGTCTCAGTATCTGGGTGCTCACCTACTGCCCTAATGTCTCATTAACTGGGTGCTGAACAACATCCCTGCTGTCTCAGTATCTGGGTGCTCACCTACATACCTGCTTTCTCAGTATCTGGGTGCTGACCAACATCCCTGCTGTCTCAGTAACTGGGTGATGACCAACATCACTGCTGTCTCAGTATCTGTTTGCTGACCCACATCCTGCTGTCTCAGTCCCGAGTGCTGACCTACATCTGTGCTGTCTCAGTATCTGACTGCTGACCTTCATCAGTACTGTCTCAGCATTTGGGTGCAGACCTACATCACTGCAGTCTCAGTATCTGGGTGATGACCAACATCCCTGCTGTCTCAGTAACTGGGTGCTGACCAACATCACTGCTGTCTCAGTATCTTGGTGCAGAAAAACATCACTGCAGTCTCAGTAGCTGGGTGCTTACCTACATTACTGCTGTCTCAGTATCTGTGTCCTGACCTACATTACTGCTCCATCAGTATCTGGGTGCTCACCTACTGCCCTGCTGTCTCAGTGTCTGGTTGCTGAACAACATCCCTGCTGTCTCAGTATCTGGGTGCTGACCTACATACCTGCTTTATCAGTATCTGGGTGCTGACCTACATCCCTGCTGTCTAAGTAACTGGGTGCTGACCAACATCATTGCTGTCCCAGTATCTGGGTGCAGAACAATGTCCCTGCTCTCTCAGTATCTTGGTGCTGACAAGAATCACTGCTGTCTCAGTATCTGGGTGCTGATGTATACCTGTATTCTCAGTATCGGGGCTGACCTACATGCCTGCTGTCTCAGTATCTGGGTGCAGAACCACGTCCCTGCTGTCTCGGTATCTGGGTGCTGACAAACATCACAGCTGTCTCAGTATCGGTGCTGACCTACATACCTGCAGTCCTCAGCATCGGAGGGTTGGCCTCACATCCCTGCTGTCTCAGTATCTGCGCTGACATACATCCCTGCTGTCTCAGTATCTTTTGCTGACCTACATCTCTGCTGTCTCAGTATATGGGTGCTGACCTACATTCCTGCAGTCACAATAACTGGGTACTAACCTACATCATTGCTTTCTCTGTATCTGGGTGTTTACCTACATTCCTGCTGTCTCAGCATTTGGGTGGTGGGCTACATCACTGCTGTGTTAGTATCTGGGAACCGACAAACATTACTGCTGTCTCAGTATCTGGGTGCTGACTTTCATCCCTGCTGTCTCAGTACCTATTTGCTTACCTACATCCCTCCTGTCTCAGTATCTCGGAACTGACCTAAATCCCTGCTGTCTCAGTATCTGGGTGAGGACCCACATCACAGCTGTCTCAGTATCAGTGTGATGACCTACATCACTGCTGTCTGATTAATTTTGAGCTGACTTACATCTCTGCTGTCTATGTATCTTGGTACTCAGCTACATACCTGCTGTCTCAGTATCTATGTGACAACCTATGTCCCTGCTGTCTCAGTATCTGGGTGCTGACCTACTGCTCTGCTGTCCCAGTGTATTGGTCCTGACTTACATCACTGCTGTCTCAGTATCTGGGTACTGACCTTCATCTCTGCTTTCTCAGTATCTGGGTGCTTAGCAACATCACTGCTGTCTCAGTATCTGAGTGCTGACCTACATCCCTGCTGTCTCAGTAACTGGGTGCTGACCAACATCATTGCTGTCTCAGTATATGGGTGCAGAACAATGTCCCAGCTGTCTCAGTATCTGGGTGCTGACAAACATCACTGCTGCCTCAGTATCTGGGTGCTGACCAACATACCGGCAGTCTCAGTATCGGAGGGCTGACCTACATCCCTGCTGTCTCAGTATCTGGATGCCAACCTTATTCTCTTTTGTGTCAGTATCTGGCTGCTGACCTACATCACTGCTGTCTCAGTATCTGAGTTCTGACCTACATCACAGCTGTCTAAGTATCTGGGTTCTAACCAACATCTCTGATGTCTCAGTATTGGAGTGCTGACCTACATTATTGCTATCTTAGTATCTGAGTTCCGACCTACATTAATGGTGTCTCGGTATCTGGGTGCTGAACTTCATCATAGCTTTCTCCGTATCTGGATAATCACCAATTATCCCTGGTGTCTCAGTATCAGGGTGCTAAACTCTACATCCCTTGTTTTCCAGCATTGGGGTGCTGACTCTGCCTGTTCTCTCACTATCTGTGTGCTGACATACATCCCTGCTGTATCAGTATCTGGGTGCTGACCTTCCTCAGTACTGTCTCAGTATTTCTTTGAAGACCTATATCACTACTGCCTCAATACTTGGGTGCTGATCTACATCACTGCTGTCTCAGTATCTGGGGGCTGACCCACATCACTGCTGTCTGAGTCCTTGGGTGCTGACCAACATCCCTGATGTGTCAATATCGGGGTGCTTACCAACATCTCTGCTGTTTCAGATTGTGGGTACAGACCTACATGCCTGCTGTCTCAGTATCTCTCTGCTGACCTACATCCCTGCTGTCTCAGTATCTGGGAGCTGACCTACGTCACTGCTGTCTCAGTATCTGGGTGCTGACATACATCACTACTTTCTCAGTATCTGGGTGCTGACCTACATCAATGGGGTCTCAGTATCTGGGTGCTGACCTACATCCCTGCTGTCTCAGTATCAGGGTGCTGACCTACATTACTGCTGTCTCAGTATCTAGGTGATGACCAACAACTTTGCTACATCAGTATCGCGGTGCTGACCAACATCACAGCTGTTTCAGTATCTGGGTGCTGACCTACATTCCAGCTGTCTCAGTATCTGGGTGCAGTCCTACATCACTACTGTCTCAATATCTGGGTGCTGACCGCCATCCCATGTTACTCAGTATCTGGGTGATGACTTACATCACTACTTTCTCAGTATCTGGGTGCTGAACAACATCCCTGCTGTCTCATTAACTGGCTGCTGACCAACATCACTGCTGTCTCAGTATCTGGGTGCTGACCCACATCCCTGCTGTCTCAGTCCCTGGGTGCTGACCTACATCTGTGCTGCCTTTGTATCTGACTGCTGACCTTCATCAGTACTGTCACAGTATTTGGGTGCAGACCTACATCACTGCTGTCTCAGTACTTGGGTGCTGTCCAACGTCACTGCAGTCTTAGTATCTGGGTGATGACCAACATCCCTGCTGTCTCAGTAACTGGGTGCTGACCAACATCACTGTTGTCTCAGTATCTTGGTGCAGAAAAACATCCCTGCAGTCTCAGTATCTGGGTGCTGACCTACATTACTGCTTTCCCAGTATCTGGGTCCTGACCTACATTACTGCTCTCTCAGTATCTGGGTGCTCACCTACTGCCCTGCTGTCTCAGTGTCTGGGTGCTGAACAACATCCCTGCTGTCTCAGTATCTGTGTGCTGACCTACATTCCTTCTGTCTCAGTATTTCGGTGCTAACCTACATCACTGCTGTCTCAGTTTCTGGGCAGCAACCTACATCACTGCTGTCTCAGTATCTGGTTGCTGACCTACATCTCTGCTGTCTCAGTATATGGATGCTGACCTACATTCTTGCACTCACAATAACTGGGTACTAACCTACATCCCTGCTTTCTCTGTATCTGGGAGTTTACTTACATCCCTGCTGTCTCAGCATGTGGGTGGTGGCGTACATCACTGCAGTCTCAATATCTGGGTACTGACCGGACATCACTGCTGTCTCAGTATCTGGGAACTGACAAACATTACTGCAGTCTCAGTATCTGGTTGCTGACTTTCGTCACTGCAGTCTCATTTCCTATTTGCTTACCTACATCCCTCCTGTCTCAGTATCTGGGAACTGACCTACATCCCTGCTGTCTCAGTATCTGGGTGATGACCCACATCACAGCTGTCTCAGTATCTGGGTGACGACCTACATCACTGCTGTCTGATTATTTTTGAGCTGACTTACATCTCTGCTGTCTCTGTATCCGGGTACTCAGCTACATACCTGCTGTCTCAGTATCTATGTGACAACCTATGTCCCTGCTGTCTCAGTATCTGGGTGCTGACCTACTGCTCTGCTGTCCCAGTGTATAGGTGCTGACCTACATCACTGCTGTCTCAGTATCTGGGTACTGACCCACGTCTCTGCTTTCTCAGTATCTGGGTGCTTAGCAACATCACTGCTGTGTCATTATCTGGGTGCTGACCTACATTCCTTCTGTCTCAGTATTTCGGTGCTAACCTACATCACTGCTGTCTCAGTATCTGGGCGGCAACCAACATCACTGCTGTCACAGAATCTGGGTGCTTACCTACATCAATGCTGTCTCAGTATTTGGGTGCTGACCTTCATCCCTGCTGTCTCAGTATATGGGTGCTGACTTACATCACTTCTTTCTCAGTATCTAGGTGCTGACCTACATCTCTGCTGTCTCATTATTTGGGTGCTGACCTACATTTCTGCTGTCACAGTATCTGGGTACGGACCTACATCTCTGCTAACTCAGTATCTGGGTACTGACCTACATCCCTGGTGACTCAGTACCTGGGTACAGACCTACATCACTGCTGTCTCAGTATCTGGGTGTTGACCTACATCACTGCAGTCTCAGTATCTGAATGCTGACCTACATGACTGCTGTCTCAGTATCTGGGTGCTGACATATATCCCTTCTGTCTCAGTATCTTGGTGCCAACCTACTGCCCTTCTGTCTTATTGTATAGGTGCTGACCTACATCCCCGCTGTCTCAGTATCTGGGTGCTGACCAACATCACTGCTGTCTCATTATCTGGGTGCTGACCTACTGCCCTGCTGTCTCAGTGTATAGGTGCTGACCTACTTCCCCGCTGTCTCAGTATCTGGGTGCTGACAAACATCTCTGCTGTCTTAATATCGGGGGCTGACCTACATCACTGCAGTCTCAGTATCTTGGAGCTGACCTACATCCCTGCTATATCAGTATCTGGGTGCTGACCTACATGCCTGCTGTCTCATTATCTTGGTGCTGACCTTCATTAGTACTGTCTCAGTATCGGGGTGCTGACCAAAAACAATGCTCTCAGTATCAGGGTGCTGACCTATATCACTGCTGTCTCAGTATCTGGATGCCGACCTTAATCACTGTTGTGTCAGTATCTGGCTGCTGACCTACATACCTGCTGCCTCAGTATCTGAGTGCTGACCTACATCCCTGCTTTCTCACTATCTGTGTGCTGACCAACATCACTGCTGTCTAAGTATCTGGGTACTAACCAACATCCCTGATGTCTCAGTATCGGAGTGCTGACCTACATTATTGCTATCTCAGTATCTGAGTTCCGACCTACATTAATGCTGTCACAGTATCTGGGTGCAGAACTACATCATAGCTTTCTCCGTATCTGGATAATCACCAATATCCCTAGTGTCTCAGTATCCGGGTGCTAGCCTACATCCCTGTTTTCTCAGCATTGGGGTGCTGACCTCCCTGCCTGTTCTCTCACTATCTGTGTGCTGACATACATACCTGCTGTATCAGTATCTGGGTGCTGACCTTCCTCAGTATTGTCTCAGTATTTCTGTGCAGACCTTCATCACTACTGCCTCAATACTTGGGTGCAGATCTACATCACTGCTGTCTCAGTATCTGGGTGCTGACCAACATCATTGCTGTCTGTTGGTATCTGGGTGCAGAACAACGTCCCTGCTGTCTCGGTATCTGGGTGCTGACAAGAATCACTGCTGTCTCAGTATATGGGTGCTGATGTACATACCTGCAGTCTCAGTATCGGAGGGCTGATCTACATGCCTGCAGTCTCAGTATCTGGGTGCAGAACTATGACCCTGCTGTCTAGGTATCTGGGTGCTGTCAAACATCACAGCTGTCTCAGTATCTGGGTGCTGACCTACATAAATGCAGTCTCAATATCGGAGGGTTGGCCTACATCCCTGCTGTCTCAGTATCTGGGTGCTGACCTACATCCCTGCTGTCTCAGTATCTGGTTGCTGACCTACATCTCTGCTGTCTCAGTATATGGGTGCTGACCTACATTCCTGCAGTCACAATAACTGGGTACTAACCTACATCCCTGCTTTCTCTGTATCTGGGTGTTTACCTACAATCCTGCTGTCTCAGCATTTGGGTGGTGGCTACATCACTGCTGTCTCAGTATCTCGGGAACCGACAAAGCATTACTGCTGTCTCATTATCTGGGTGCTGACTTTCATCCTGCTGTCTCAGTACCTATTTGCTTACCTACATCCTCCTGTCTCAGTATCTGGGAACTGACCTAAATCCCTGCTGTCTCAGTATCTGGGTGAGGATCCACATCACAGCTGTCTCAGTATCAGGGTGATGACCAACATCTGCTGTCTGATTAATTTTGAGCTGACTTACATCTCTGCTGTCTCTGTATCTGGGTACTCAGCTACATACCTGCTGTTTCAGTATCTATGTGACAACCTATGTCCCTGCTGTCTCAGTATCTGGGTGCTGACCTACTGCTCTACTGTCCCAGTGTATAGGTGCTGACTTACATCACTGCTGTCTCAGTATCTGGGTACTGACCTACATCTCGCTTTCTCAGTATCTGGGTGCTTAGCAACATCACTCCTGTCTCAGTATCTGAGTGCTGACCTACATCCCTGCTCTCTCAGTAACTGGGCGCTGACCAACATCATTGCTGTCTCAGTATCTGGGTGCAGAACAATGTCCCTGCTGTCTTGGTATCTGGGAGCTGACAAACATCACTGCTGTCTCAGTATCTGGTGCTGACCAACATACCGGCAGTCTCAGTATCGGAGGATGACCTACATCCCTGCTGTCTCAGTATCTGGGTGCAGATCTACGTCCCTGCTCTCTCAGTACCTGGATGCCAACCTTATTCTCTTTTGTGTCAGTATCTGGCTGCTGACCTACATCACTGCTGTCTCAGTATCTGAGTGCTGACCTACATCACTGCTGTCTAAGTATCTGGGTACTAACCTAACATCTCTGATGTCTCAGTATTGAGTGCTGACCAACATTACTGCTATCTTAGTATCTGAGTTCCGACCTACATTATTGGTGTCTCGGTATCTGGGTGCTGAACTACATCATAGCTTTCTCCGTATCTGGATAATCACCAATATTCCCTGGTGTCTCAGTATCAGGGTGCTAACCTACATCCCTGTTTTCTCAGCATTGGGGTGCTGACCTCCCTGCCTGTTCTCTCAGTATCTGTGTGCTGACATACATCCCTGCTGTATCAGTATCTGGGTGCTGACCTTCCTCAGTACTGTCTCAGTATTTCTGTGCAGACCTACATCACTACTGCCTCAATACTTGGGTGCTGATCTACATGACTGCTGTCTCAGTATCTGGGGGCAGACCCACATCACTGCTGTCTCAGTCCCTGGGTGCTGACCAACATCCCTGATGTGTCAATATCGGGGTGCTGACCAACATCTTTGCTGTTTCAGTTTGTGGGTGCAGACCTACATGCCTGCTGTCTCAGTATCTCTGTGCTGACCTACATCCCTGCTGTCTCAATATCTGGGTGCTGACCTACGTCACTGCTGTATCAGTATCTGGGTGCTGACTTTCATCACTACTTTCTCAGTATCTGGGTGCTGACCTACATCAATGGGGTCTCAGAATCTGGGTGCTGATCTACATCCCTGCTTTCTCAGTATCAGGGTGCTGACCTACATCACTGCTGTCTCAGTATCTAGGTGATGACCAACATCTTTGCTGCTTCAGTATCGGGGGTGCTGACCTACATCACAGCTGTTTCAGTATCTGGGTGCTGACCTACATCCCAGCTGTCTCAGTATCTGGGTGCAGTCCTACATCACTACTGTCTCAATATCTGGGTGCTGGCCTCCATCCCATGTTACTCAGTATCTGGGAGATGACTTACATCACTACTTTCCAAGTATCTGGGTGCTGGCATACATTCCTGCTGTCTCAGTATCTGGGTGCTGACCTACATCCCAGCTGTCTCAGTATCTGACCTCCATCCCTGCTGTCTCAATATCTTGGTGCTGACTTACATCAATACTTTCTCAGTATCTGGGTGCTGTCCTACATCCCTGCTGTCTCTGTTTCTGGGTGTGGACCTACATTCCTGTTGTCACAGTATTTGGGTACGGACCTATATTTCAGCTGACTCAGTTCTGGGTACTGACCAACATCACTGTTGACTCAGTATCTGAGTACTGACCTACATCATTGATGACTCAGTATCTGGGTACTGACCTACATGACTGAGGACTCAGTATCTGGGTACTGACTACATCACTGCTGTCTCAGTATCTGGGTGCTCATCTACTGCCCTGCTGTCTCATTAACTGGGTGCTGAACAACATTCCTGCTGTCTCAGTATCAGGGTGCTCACCTACATACCTGCTTTCTCAGTATCTGGGTGCTGACCAACATCCCTGCTGTCTCAGTAACTGGGTGATGACCAACATCACTGCTGTCTCAGTATCTGTTTGCTGACCCACATCCCTGCTGTCTCAGTATCTGTTTGCTGACCCATATCCCTGCTGTCCAGTCCCTAGTGCTTTGACCTACATCTGTGCTGTCTCAGTATCTGACTGCTGACCTTCATCAGTACTGTCTCAGTACTTGGGTGCTGTCCTACATCACTGCAGTCTCAGTATCTGGGTGATGACCAACATCCCTGCTGTCTCAGTAACTGCGTGCTGACCAACATCACTGCTGTCTCACTATCTTGGTGCAGAAAAACATCCCTGCAGTCTCAGTATCTGGGTGCTGACCTACATTACTGCTGTCTCAGAATCTGGGTCCTGACCTACATTACTGCTCTCTCAGTATCTGGGTGCTCATCTACTGCCCTGCTGTCTCAGTGTCTGGATGCTGAACAACATGCCAGCTGTCTCAGTATCTGGGTGCTGACCTACATACCTGCTTTATCAGTATCTGGGTGCTGACCAACATACCTGCAGTCTAAGTAACTGGGTGCTGACCAACATCATCACTGTCTCAGTATCTGGGTGCAGAACAACATCCCTGCTGTCTTGGTATCTGGGTGCTGACAAGAATCACTGCTGTCTCCGTATCTGGGTGCTGATGTACATACCTGCAGTCTCAGTATCGGGGGGGGCTGACCTACATGCCTGCTGTCTCAGTATCTGGGTGCAGAACTACGTCCCTGCTGTCTCGGTATCTGGGTGCTGACAAACATCACAGCTGTCTCAGTATCTGGGTGCTGACCTACATACCTGCAGTCTCAGTATCGGAGGGTTGGCCTACATCCCTGCTGTCTCAGTATCTGGGTGCTGACGTACATCCCTGCTGACTCAGTATCTGGTTGCTGTCCTACATCTCTGCTGTCTCAGTATATGGGTGCTGACCTACATTCCTGCCGTCACAATAACTGGGTACTAACCTACATCCCTGATTTCTCTGTATCTGGGTGTTTACCTACATTCCTGCTGTCTCAGCATTTGGGTGGTGGGCTACATCACTGCTGTCTCAGTATCTGGGAACCGACAAACATTACTGCTGTCTCAGTAACTGGGTGCTGACTTTCATCCCTGCTGTCTGAGTACCTATTTGCTTACCTACATCCCTCCTTTCTCAGTATCTGGGAACTGACCGAAATACCTGCTGTCTCAGTATCTGGGTGAGGACCCACATCACAGCTGTATCTTGGTACTCAGCTACATTACTGCTGTCTCAGTATCTATGTGACAACCTATGTCCCTGCTGTCTCAGTATCTGGGTGCTGACCTACTGCTCTGTTGTCCCAGTGTACAGGTCGTGACTTTCAACACTGCTGTCTCAGTATCTGGGTACTGACCTACATCTCTGCTTTCTCAATATCTGGGTGCTTAGCAACATCACTGCGGTCTCAGTATCTGAGTGCTGACCTACATCCCTGCTGTCTCAGTAACTGGGTGCAGAACAATGTCCCAGCTGTCTCGGTATCCTGGTGCTGACAAACATCACTGCTGCCTCAGTATCTGGGTGCTGACCAAAATACCGGCAGTCTCAGTATCGGAGGGCTGACCTACATCCCTGCTGTCTCAGTATCTGGATGCCAAACTTATTCTCTTTTGTGTCAGTATCTGTCTGCTGACCTACATCACTGCTGTCTCAGTATCTAAGTGCTGACCTACATCACTGCTGTCTAAGTATCAGGGTACTAACCAACATCTCTGATGTCTCAGTATTGGAGTGCTGACCTACATTATTGCTATCTTAGTATCTAGTCCGACCCATTAATGGTGTCTCGGTATCTGGGTGCTGAACTCATCATAGCTTTCTCCGTATCTGGATAATCACCAATATCCCAGTGTCTCAGTATCAGGTGCTAACCTACATCCCTGTTTTCTCAGCATTGGGTGCTGACCTCCTGCCTATTCTCTCACTATCTGTGTGCTGACATACATCCCTGCTGTATAAGTATCTGGGTGCCAACTCCTCAGTACTGTCTCAGTATTTCTGCAGACCTACATCACTACTGCCTCAATACTTGGTGCTGATCTACATCACTGCTGTCTCAGTATCTGGGGGCTGACCCACATCACTGCTGTCTCAGTCCCTGGGTGATGACCAACATCCCTGATGTGTCAATATCGGGGTGCTGACCAACATCTCTGCTGTTTCAGTTTGTGGGTGCAGACCTACATGCCTGCTGTCTCAGTATCTCTGTGCTGACCTACATCCCAGCTGTTGCAGTATCTGGGAGCTGACCTACGTCACTGCTGTCCCAGTATCTGGGTGCAGTCCTACATCACTAATGTCTCAATATCTGGGTGCTGACCTCCATCCAATGTTACTCAGTATCTGGGTGATGACTACATCACTACTTTCTCAGTATCTGGGTGCTGACCAACATCACTGCTGTCTCAGTATCTGGGTGCTGACCCACATCCCTGCTGTCTCAGTCCCTGGGTGCTGACCTACATCTGTGCTGCCTCTGTATCTCACTGCTGACCTTCATCAGTACTGTCACAGTATTTGGGTGCAGACCTACATCACTGCTGTCTCAGTACTTGGGTGCTGTCCAACATCACTGCAGTCTCCGTATCTGGGTGATGACCAACCTCCCTGCTGTCTCAGTAACTGGGTGCTGACCAACATCACTGCTGTCTCAGTATCTTGGTGCAGAAAAACAACCCTGCAGTCTCAGTATCTGGGTGCTGACCTACATTACTGCTGTCCCAGTATCTGGGTCCTGACCTACATTACTGCTCTTTCAGTATCTGGGTGCTCACCTACTGCCCTGCTGTCTCAGTGTCTGGGTGCTGAACAACATCCCTGCTGTCTCAGTATCTGGGTGCAGAACTTCGTCCCTGCTGTCTCGGTATCTGGGTGCTGACAAACATCCCTGCTGTCTCAGTATCTGGGTGCTGACCTACATACCTGCAGTCTCAGTATCGGAGGGTTGGCCTACATCCCTGCTGTCTCAGTATCTGGGTGCTGACGTACATCCCTGCTGTCTCAGTATCTGGTTGCTGACCTACATCTCTGCTGTCTCTGTATATGGGTGCTGACCAACATTCCTGCAGTCACAATAACTGGGTACTAACCTACATCCCTGCTTTCTCTGTATCTGGGAGTTTACCTACATCACTGCTGTCTCAGCATGTGGGTGGTGGCCTACATCACTGCAGTTTCAATATCTGGGTACTGACCGACATCACTGCTGTCTCAGTATCTGGGAACTGACAAACATTACTGCTGTCTCAGTATCTGGTTGCTGACTTTCATCACTGCTGTCTCATTTCCTATTTGCTTACCCACATCCCACCTGTCTCAGTATCTGGGACTGACCTAAATCCCTGCTATCTCAGTATCTGGGTGCTCACCACTGCCCTAATGTCTCATTAACTGCGCTGAACAACATCCCTGCTGTCTCAGTATCTGGGTGCTCAACGACATACCTGCTTTCTCAGTATCAGGTGCTGACCAACATCCCTGCTGTCTCAGTAACTGGGTGATGACCAACATCACTGCTGTCTCAGTATCTGTTTGCTGACCCACATCCCTGCTGTCTCAGTCCCCGAGTGCTGATCTACATCTGTGCTGTCTCAGTATCTGACTGCTGACCTTCATCAGTACTGTCTCAGCATTTGGGTGCAGACCTACAACACTGCAGTCTCAGTATCTGGGTGATGACCAACATCCCTGCTGTCTCAGTAACTGGGTGCTGACCAACATCACTGCTGTCTCAGTATCTTGGTGCAGAAAAACATCCCTGCAGTCTCAGTAGCTTAGTGCTTACCTACATTACTGCTGTCTCAGTATCTGTGTTCTGACCTACATTACTGCTCCATCCATCAGTCTGGTGCTCACCTACTGCCCTGCTGTCTCAGTGTCTGGTTGCTGAACAACATCCCTGCTGTCTCAGTATCGGGGTGCTGACCTACATACCTGCTTTATCAGTATCTGGGTGCTGACCTACATCCCTGCTGTCTAAGTAACTGGTTGCTGACCATTATCATTGCTGTCTCAGTATCTGGGTGCAGAACAACGTCCCTGCTCTCTCGGTATCTTGGTGCTGACAAGAATCACTACTGTCTCAGTATCTGGGTGCTGATGTACATACCTGTAGTCTCAGTATCGGAGGGCTGACCTACATGCCTGCTGTCTCAGTATCTGGGTGCAGAACTACGTCCCTGCTGTCTCGGTATCTGGGTGCTGACAAACATCACAGCTGTCTCAGTATCTGGGTGCTGACTTACATACCTGCAGTCTCAGTATCGGAGGGTTGGCCTACATCCCTGCTGTCTCAGTATCTGGGTGCTGACATACATCCCTGCTGTCTCAGTATCTTTTGCTGACCTACATCTCTGCTGTCTCAGTATATGGGTGCTGACCTACATTCCTGCAGTCACAATAACTGGGTACTAACCTACATCCCTGCTTTCTCTGTATCTGGGTGTTTACCTTCATTCCTGCTGTCTCAGCATTTGGGTGATGGGCTACATCACTGCTGTCTCAGTATCTGGGAACCGACAAACATTACTGCTGTCTCAGTATCTGGGTGCTGACTTTCATCCCTGCTGTCTCAGTACCTTTTTGCTTACCTACATCCTTCCTGTCTCAGTATCTGGGAACTGACCGAAATCCCTGCTGTCTCTGTATCTGGGTGAGGACCCACATCACAGCTGTCTCAGTATCAGGGTGATGACCTACATCACTGCTGTCTGATTAATTTTAAGCTGACTTACATCTCTGCTGTCTCTGTATCTTGGTACTCAGCTACATTACTGCTGTCTCAGTATCTATGTGACAACCTATGTCCCTGCTGTCTCAGTATCTGGGTGCTGACCTACTGCTCTGCTGTCCCAGTGTAGAGGTCCTGACTACATCACTGCTGTCTCAGTATCTGGGTACTGACCTACATCTCTGCTTTCTCAGTATCTGGTGCTAGCAACATCACTCCTGTCTCAGTATCTGAGTGCTGACCTCACATCCCAGCTGTCTCAGTAACTGGGTGCTGACCAACATCATTGCTGTCTCAGTATCTGGGTGCAGAACAATGTCCCAGCTGTCTCAGTATCTGGGTGCTGACAAACATCACTGCTGCCTCAGTATCTGGGTGCTGACCAACATACCGGCAGTCTCAGTATTGGAGGGCTGACCTACATCCCTGCTGTCTCAGTATCTGGATGCCAACCTTATTCTCTTTTGTGTCAGTATCTGGCTGCTGACCTACATCACTGCTGTCTCAGTATCTGAGTGCTGACCTACATCACTGGTGTCTAAGTATCTGGGTACTAACCAACATCTCTGATGTCTCAGTATTGGAGTGCTGACCTACATTATTGCTATCTTAGTATCTGAGTTCCGACCTACATTAATGGTGTCTCGGTATCTGGGTGCTGAACTTCATCATAGCTTTCTCCGTATCTGGATAATCACCAATTATCCCTGGTGTCTCAGTATCAGGGTGCTAACCTACATCCCTGTTTACTCAGCATTGGGGTGCTGACCTCCCTGCATGATCTCTCCGTATCTGTGTGCTGACATACATTCCTGCTGTATCAGTATCTGGGTGCTGACTTTCCTCAGTACTGTCTCAGAATTTCTGTGCAGACCTACATCACTACTGCCTCAATACTTGGGTGCTGATCTACATCACTGCTGTCTCAGTATCTGGGGGCTGACCCACATCACTGCTGTCTCAGTCCTTGGGTGCTGACCAACATCCCTGATGTGTCAATATCGGGGTGCTGACCAACATCTCTGTTGTTTCAGTTTGTGGGTACAGACCTACATGCCTGCTGTCTCAGTATCTCTGTGCTGACCTAAATCCCTGCTGTCTCAGTATCTGGGAGCTGACCTACGTCACTGCTGTCTCAGTATCTGGGTGCTGACAAACATCACTACTTTCTCAGTATCTGGGTGCTGACGTACATCAATGGGGTCTCAGTATCTGGGTGCTGACCTACATCCCTGCTGTCTCAGTATCATTGTGCTGACCTATATTACTGCTGTCTCAGTTTCTAGGTGATGACCAACATCTTTGCTGCATCAGTATCGGGGTGCTGACCTACATCACAGCTGTTTCAGTATCTGGGTGCTGACCTACATCCCAGCTGTCTCAGTATCTGGGTGCAGTCCTACATCACTACTGTCTCAATATCTGGGTGCTGACCTCCATCCCATGTTACTCAGTATCTGGGTGATGACTTACATCACTACTTTCTCAGTATCTGGGTGCTGACCAACATCCCTGCTGTCTCAGTAACTGGCTGCTGACTAACATCTCTGGTGTCTCAGTATCTGGGTGCTGACCCACATCCCTGCTGTCTCAGTCCCTGGGTGCTGACCTACATCTGTGCTGCCTCTGTATCTGACTGCTGACCTTCATCAGTACTGTCACAGTATTTGGGTGCAGACCTACATCACTGCTGTCTCAGTACTTGGGTGCTGTCCAACATCACTGCAGTCTCAGTATCTGGGTGATGACCAACATCCCTGCTGTCACAGTAACTGGATGGTGACCAACATCACCGCTGTCTCAGTATCTTGGTGCAGAAAAACATCCCTGCAGTCTCAGTATCTGGGTGCTGACCTGCATTACTGCTGTCCCAGTATCTGGGTCCTGACCTACATTACTGCTCTCTCAGTATCTGGGTGCTCACCTACTACCCTGCTGTCTCAGTGTCTGGGTGCTGAACAACATCCCTGCTGTCTCAGTATCTGGGTGCTGACCTACATTCCTTCTGTCTCAGTATTTCGGTGCTAACCTACATCACTGCTGTCTCAGTATCTGGGCGGCAACCTACATCACTGCTGTCACAGTATCTGGTTGCTGACCTACATCAATGCTGTCTCAGTATATGGGTGCTGACCAACATTCCTGCAGTCACAATAACTGGGTACTAACCTACATCCCTGCTTTCTCTGTATCTGGGAGTTTACCTACATCCCTGCTGTCTCAGCATGTGGGTGGTAGCGTACATCACAGCAGTCTCAATATCTGGGTACTGACCGACATCACTGTTGTCTCAGAATCTGGGAACTGACAAACATTACTGCTGTCTCAGTATCTGGTTGCTGACTTTCATCACTGCTGTCTCATTTCCTATTTGCTTACCCACATCCCTCCTGTCTCAGTATCTGGGAACTGACCTAAATCCCTGCTGTCTCAGTATCTGGGTGATGACCCACATCACAGCTGTCTCAGTATCTGGGTGAAGACCAACATCACTGCTGTCTGATTATTTTTGAGCTGACTTACATCTCTGCTGTCTCTGCATCTGGATACTCAGATACATACCTGCTGTCTCAGTATCTATGTGACAACCTATGTCCCTGCTGTCTCAGTATCTGGGTGCTGACCTACTGCTCTGCTGTCCCAGTGTATAGGTGCTGACCTACATCACTGCTGTCTCAGTATCTGGGTACTGACCCACGTCTCTGCTTTCTCAGTATCTGGGTGCTTAGCAACATCACTGCTGTGTCATTATCTGGGTGCTGACCTACATTCCTTCTGTCTCAGTATTTCGGTGCTAACCTACATCACTGCTGTCACAGTATCTGGGCGGCAACCTACATCACTGCTGTCACAGAATCTGGGTGCTTACCTACATCAATGCTGTCTCAGAATTTGGGTGCTGACCTTCATCCCTGCTGTCTCAGTATATGGGTGCTGACTTACATCACTTCTTTCTCAGTATCTAGGTGCTGACCTACATCTCTGCTGTCTCATTATTTGGGTGCTGACGTACATTTCTGCTGTCACAGTAATGGGTACGGACCTACATCTCTGCTGAATCAGTATCTGGGTACTGACCTACTTCCCTGGTGACTCAGTATCTGGGTGCAGACCTACATCTCTGCTGTCTCAGTATCTGGGTGTTGACCTACATCACTGCAGTCTCAGTATCTGGATGCTGACCTACATTACTGCTGTCTCAGTATCTGGGTGCTGACATACATCCCTGCTGTCTCAGTATCTTGGTGCCAACCTACTGCCCTGCTGTCTTATTGTATAGGTGCTGACCTACATCCCCGCTGTCTCAGTATCTGGATGCTGACCAACATCACTGCTGTCTCAGTATCTGGGTGCTGACCTACTGCCCTGCTGTCTCAGTGTATAGGTGCTGACCTACTTCCCCGCTGTCTCAGTATCTGGGTGCTGACATATATCCCTGCTGTCTCAGTATCTTGGTGCCAACCTACTGCCCTGCTGTCTTATTGTATAGGTGCTGACCTACATCCCCGCTGTCTCAGTATCTGGATGCTGACCAACATCACTGCTGTCTCAGTATCTGGGTGCTGACCTACTGCCCTGCTGTCTCAGTGTATAGGTGCTGACCTACTTCCCCGCTGTCTCAGTATCTGGGTGCTGACAAACATCTCTGCTGTCTTAATATCGGGGGCAGACCTACATCACTGCTGTCTCAGTATCTTGGAGCTGACCTACATCCCTGCTATATCAGTATCTGGGTGCTGACCTACATGCCTGCTGTCTCATTATCTTGGTGCTGACCTTCATTAGTACTGTCTCAGTATCGGCTGCTGACCAACAACAATGCTCTCAGTATTAGGGTGCTGACCTACATCACTGCTGTCTCAGTATCTGGATGCCGACCTTAATCCCTGTTGTGTCAGTATCTGGCTGCTGACCTACATACCTGCTGCCTCAGTATCTGAGTACTGACCTACATCCCTGCTTTCTCACTATCTGTGTGCTGACCAACATCACTGCTGTCTAAGTATCTGGGTACTAACCAACATCCCTGATGTCTCAGTATCGGAGTGCAGACCTCCATTATTGCTATCTCAGTATCTGAGTTCCGACCTACATTAATGCTGTCTCAGTATCTGGGTGCTGAACTACATCATAGCTTTCTCCGTATCTGGATAATCACCAATATCCCTGGTGTCTCAGTATCAGGGTGCTAGCCTACATCCCTGTTTTCTCAGCATTGGGGTGCTGAGCTCCCTGCCTGTTCTCTCACTATCTGTGTGCTGACATACATCCCTGCTGAATCAGTATCTTGGTGCTGACCTTCCTCAGTACTGTCTCAGTATTTCTGTGCAGACCTACATCACTACTGCCTCAATACTTGGGTGCTGATCTACATTACTGCTGTCTCAGTATCTGGGTGCTGACCAACATCATTGCTGTCTCAGTATCTGGGTGCAGAACAACGTCCCTGCTGTCTTGGTATCTGGGTGCTGACAAGAATCACTGCTGTCTCAGTATCTGGGTGCTGACCTACATACCTGCAGTCTCAGTATCGGAGGGCTGACCTACATGCCTGCTGTCTCAGTATCTGGGTGCAGAACTATGTCCCTGCTGTCTAGGTATCTGGGTGCTGACAAACATCACAGCCGTCTCAGTATCTGGGTGCTGACCTACATAAATGCAGTCTCAGTATCGGAGGGTTGGCCTACATCCCTGCTGTCTCAGTATCTGGGTGCTGACCTACATCCCTGCTGTCTCAGTATCTGGTTGCTGACCTACATCTCTGCTGTCTCAGTATATGGGTGCTGACCTACATTCCTGCCATCACAATAACTGGGTACTAACCTACATCCCTGCTTTCTCTGTATCTGGGTGTTTACCTACAATCCTGATGTCTCAACATTTGGGTGGTGGGCTACATCACTGCTGTCTCTGTATCTGGGATCCGACAAACATTACTGCTGTCTCATTATCTGGGTGCTGACTTTCATCCCTGCTGTCTCAGTACCTATTTGCTTACCTACATCCCTCCTGTCTCAGTGTCTGGGAACTGACCTAAATCCCTGCTGTCTCAGTATCTGGGTGCAGATCCACATCACAGCTGTCTCAGTATCAGGGTGATGACCTACATCACTGCTGTCTGATTAATTTTGAGCTGACTTACATCTCTGCTGTCTATGTATCTGGGTACTCAGCTACATACCTGCTGTCTCAGTATCTATGTGACAACCTATGTCCCTGCTGTCTCAGTATCTGGGTGCTGACCTACTGCTCTGCTGTCCCAGTGTATAGGTGCTGACTTACATCACTGCTGTCTCAGTATCTGGGTATTGACCTACATCTCTGCTTTCTCCAGTATCTGGGTGATTAGCAACATCACTCCTGTCTCAGTATCTGAGTGCTGACCTACATCCCTGCTCTCTCAGTAACTGGGTGCTGACCAACATCATTGCTGTCTCAGTATCTGGGTGCAGAACAATGTCCCTGCTGTCTTGGTATCTGGTGCTGACAAACATCACTGCTGTCTCAGTATCTGGGTGCTGACCTACATACCGGCAGTCTAAGTATCGGAGGGTTGACCTACATCCCTGCTGTCTCAGTATCTGGGTGCAGAACTATGTCCCTGCTGTCTCAGTATCTGGATGCCGACCTTATTCTCTTTTGTGTCAGTATCTGGCTGCTGACCTACATCACTGCTGTCTCAGTATCTGAGTGCTGACCTACATCACTGCTGTCTCAGTACTTGGGTGCTGTCCTACATCACTGCAGTCTCAGTATTTGGGTGATGACCAACATCCCTGCTGTCTCTGTAACTGAGTGCTGACCAACATCACTGCTGTCTCAGTATCTTGGTGCAGAAAAACATCCCTGCAGTCTCAGTATCTGGGTGCTGACCTACATTACTGCTGTCTCAGTATCTGGGTCCTGACCTACATTACTGCTCTCTCAGTATCTGGGAGCTCATCTACTGCCCTGCTGTCTCAGTGTCTGGATGCTGAAAAACATCCCTGCTGTCTCAGTATCTGGGTGCTGACCTACATACCTGCTTTATCAGTATCTGGGTGCTTACCAACATCCCTGCTGTCTAAGTAACTGGGTGCTGACCAACATCATCGCTGTCTCAGTAGCTGGGTGCAGAACAACATCCCTGCTGTCTTGGTATCTGGGTGCTGGCAAGAATCACTGCTGTCTCAGTATCTGGGTGCTGATGTACATACCTGCAGTCTCAGTATCGGGGGGCTGACCTACATGCCTGCTGTCTCAGTATCTGGGTGCAGAACTACGTCCCTGCTGTCTCAGTATCTGGGTGCTGACAAACATCACAGCTGTCTCAGTATCTGGGTGCTGACCTAAATACCTGCAGTCTCAGTATCGGAGGGTTGGCCTACATCCCTGCTGTCTCAGTATCTGGGTGCTGACGTACATCCCTGCTGTCTCAGTATCTGGTTGCTGACCTACATCTCTGCTGTCTCAGTATATGGGTGCTGACCTACATTCCTGCAGTCACAATAACTGGGTACTAACCTACATCCCTGCTTTCTCTGTATCTGGGTGTTTACCTACATTCCTGCTGTCTCAGCATTTGGGTGGTGGGCTACATCACTGCTGTCTCAGTATCTGGGAACCGACAAACATTACTGCTGTCTCAGTATCTGGGTGCTGACTTTCATCCTGCTGTCTCAGTACCTATTTGCTTACCTACATCCTCCTGGTTCAGTATCTGGGAACTGACCGAAATCCCTGCTGTCTCAGTATCTGGGAGAGGACCCACATCACAGCTGTCTCAGTATCACGGTGATGACCTACATCACTGCTGTCTGATTAATTTTGAGCTGACTTACATCACTGCTGTCTCTGTATCTTGGTACTCAGCTACATACCTGCTGTCTCAGTATCTATGTGACAACCTATGTCCCTGCTGTCTCAGTATCTGGGTACTGACCTACATCTCTGCTTTCTCAGTATCTGGGTGCTTAGCAACATCACTGCTGTCTCAGTATCTGAGTGCTGACCTACATCCCTGCTGTCTCAGTAACTGGGTGCTGACCAACATCATTGCTGTCTCGGTATCTGGGTGCAGAACAATGTCCCAGCTGTCTCGGTATCTGGGTGCTGACAAACATCACTGCTGCCTCAGAATCTGGGTGCTGACCAAAATACCGGCAGTCTCAGTATCGGAGGGCTGACCTACATCCCTGCTGTCTCAGTACCTGGATGCCAACCTTATTCTCTTTTGTGTCAGTATCTGGCTGCTGACCTACATCACTGCTGTCTCGGTATCTGAGTGCTGACCTACATCACTGCTGTCTTAGTATCTGGGTACTGACCAACATCTCTGATGTCTCAGTATTGGAGTGCTGACCTACATTATTGCTATCTTAGTATCTGAGTTCCGACCTACATTAATGGTGTCTCGGTATCTGGGTGCTGAACTTCATCATAGCTTTCTCCGTATCTGGATAATCACCAATATCCCTGGTGTCTCAGTATCAGCCGCTAACCACATCCCTGTTTTCTCAGCATTGGGGTGCTGACCTCCTGCCTGTTCTCTCAGTATCTGTGTGCTGACATACATCCCTGTTGTATCAGTATCTGGGTGCTGACCTTCCTCAGTACTGTCTCAGTATTTCTGTGCAGACCTACATCACTACTGTCTCAATACGTGGGTGCTGATCTACATCACTGCTGTCTCAGTATCTGGGGGCTGACCCACATCACTGCTGTCTCAGTGCCTGGGTGCTGACCAACATCCCTGATGTGTCAATATCGGGGTGCTGACCAACATCTCTGCTGTTTCAGTTTGTGGGTGCAGACCTACATACCTGCTGTCTCAGTATCTCTGTGCTGACCTACATCCCTGCTGTCGCAGTATCTGGGAGCTGACCTACGTCACTGCTGTCTCAGTATCTGGGTGCTGACATACTTCACTACTTTCTCAGTATCTGGGTGCTGACCTACATCAATGGGGTCTCAGTATCTGGGTGCTGACCTACATCCCAGCTGTCTCAGTATCTGGGTGCAGTCCTACATCACTACTGTCTCAATATCTGGGTGCTGACCTCCATCCCATGTTACTCAGTATCTGGGTGATGACTTACATCACTACTTTCTCAGTATCTGGGTGCTGAACAACATCCCTGCTGTCTCAGTAACTGGCTGCTGACCAACATCACTGCTGTCTTAGTATCTGGGTGCTGACCCACATCACTGCTGTCTCAGTCCCTGGGTGCTGACCTATATCTGTGCTGCCTCTGTATCTGACTGCTGACCTTCATCAGTACTGTCACAGTATTTGGGTGCAGACCTACATCACTGCTGTCTCAGTACTTGGGTGCTGTCCAATATCACTTCAGTTTCAGTATCTGGGTGATGACCAACCTCCCTGCTGTCTCAGTAACTGGGTGCTGACCAACATCACTGCTGTCTCAGTATCTTGGTGCAGAAAACATCCTTGCAGTCTCAGTATCTGGGTGCTGACCCTACATTACTGCTGTCCCAGTATCTGGGTCCTGACCTACATTACTGCTCTCTCAGTATCTGTTTGCTCACCTACTGCCCTGCTGTCTCAGTGTCTGGGTGCTGAACAACATCCCCTGCTGTCTCAGTATCTGGGTGCAGAACTTCGTCCCTGCTGTCTCGGTATCTGGGCGCTGAAAAACATCCCTGCTGTCTCAGTATCTGGGTGCTGACCTACATACCTGCAGTCTCAGTATCGGAGGGTTGGCCTACATCCCTGCTGTCTCAGTATCTGGGTGCTGATGTACATCCCTGCTGTCTCAGTATCTGGGTGCTGACGTACATCCCTGCCGTCTCAGTATCTGGTTGCTGACCTACATCTCTGCTGTCTCAGTATATGGGTGCTGACCAACATTCCTGCAGTCACAATAATTGGGTACTAACCTACATCCCTGCTTTCTCTGTATCTGGGAGTTTACCTACATCCCTGCTGTCTCAGCATGTGGGTGGTGGCCTACATCACTGCAGCCTCAATATCTGGGTACTGACCGACATCACTGCAGTCTCAGTATCAGGGAACTGACAAACATTACTGCTGTCTCAGTATCTATTTGCTGACTTTCATCACTGCTGTCTCATTTCCTATTTGCTTACCTACATCCCTCCTGTCTCAGTATCTGGGAACTGACCTAAATCCCTGCTGTCTCAGTATCTGGGTGATGACCCACATCACAGCTGTCTCAGTATCTGGGTGACGACCTACATCACTGCTGTCTGATTATTTTTGAGCTGACTTACATCTCTGCTGTCTCTGTATCCGGGTACTCAGCTACATACCTGCTGTCTCAGTATCTATGTGACAACCTATGTCCCTGCTGTCTCAGTATCTGGGTGCTGACCTACTGCTCTGCTGTCCCAGTGTATAGGTGCTGACCTACATCACTGCTGTCTCAGTATCTGGGTACTGACCCACGTCTCTGCTTTCTCAGTATCTGGGTGCTTAGCAACATCACTGCTGTGTCAGTATCTGGGTGCTGACCTACATTCCTTCTGTCTCAGTATTTCGGTGCTAACCTACATCACTGCTGTCTCAGTATCTGGGCGGCAACCTACATCACTGCTGTCACAGAATCTGGGTGCTTACCTACATCAATGCTGTCTCAGTATTTGGGTGCTGACCTTCATCCCTGCTGTCTCAGTATATGGGTGCTGACTTACATCACTTCTTTCTCAGTATCTAGGTGCTGACCTACATCTCTGCTGTCTCATTATTTGGGTGCTGACCTACATTTCTGCTGTCACAGTATCTGGGTACGGACCTACATCTCTGCTGACTCAGTATCTGGGTACTGACCTACATCCCTGGGGACTCAGTATCTGGGTACAGACCTACATCTCTGCTGTCTCAGTATCTGGGTGTTGACCTACATCACTACAGTCTCAGTATCTGGATGCTGACCTACATGACTGCTGTCTCAGTATCTGGGTGCTGACATATATCCCTGCTGTCTCAGTATCTTGGTACTCACCTACTGCCCTGCTGTCTTATTGTATAGGTGCTGACCTACATCCCCACTGTCTCAGTATTTGGGTGCTGACCAACATCACTGCTGTTTCATTATCTGGGGACTGATCACGCCCTGCTGTCTCAGTGTATAGGTGCTGACCTACTTCCCCGCTGTCTCAGTATCTGGCTGCTGACAAACATCTCTGCTGTCTCAATATCGGGGGCTGACCTACATCACTGCTGTCTCAGTATCTTTGAGCTGACCTACATCCCTGCTATATCAGTATCTGGGTGCTGACCTACATGCCTGCTGTCTCATTATCTTGGTGCAGACCTTCATTAGTACTGTCTCAGTATCTGGGTGCTGACCAACAACAATGCTCTTAGTATCAGGGTGCTGACCTACATCACTGCTGTCTCAGTATCTGGATGCCGACCTTAATCCCTGTTGTGTCAGTATCTGGCTGCTGACCTACATGCCTGCTGTCTCAGTATCTGAGTGCTGACCTACATCCCTGCTTTCTCACTATATGTGTGCTGACCAACATCACTGCTGTCTAAGTATCTGGGTACTAACCAACATCCCTGATGTCTCAGTATCGGAGTGCTGACCTACATTATTGCTATCTCAGTATCTGAATTCCGACCTTCATTAATGCTGTCTCAGTATCTGGGTGCTGAACTACATCATAGCTTTCTCCGTATCTGGATAATCACCAATATCCCTGGTGTCTCAGTATCAGGGTGCTAGCCTACATCCCTGTTTTCTCAGCATTGTGGGGCTGACCTCCCTGCCTGTTCTCTCAGTATCAGTGTGCTGACATACATCCCTGCTGTATCAGTATCTGGGTGCTGACCTTCCTCAGTACTCTCAGTATTTCTGTGCAGACCTACATTACTACTGCCTCAATACTTGGGTGCTGATCTACATCACTGCTGTCTCACTATCTGGGTGCTGACCAACGTCATTGCTGTCTCAGTATCTGGGTGCAGAACAACGTCCCTGCTGTCTCGGTATCTGGGTGCTTACAAGAATCACTACTGTCTCAGTATCTGGGTGCTGATGTACATACCTGCAGTCTCAGTATCGGAGGGCTGATCTACATGCCTGCTGTATCAGTATCAGGGTGCAGAACTATGTCCCTGCTGTCTAGGTATCTGGGTGCTGACAAACATCACAGCTGTCTCAGTATCTGGGTGCTGACCTACATACCTGCAGTCTCACTATCGGAGGGTTGGCCTACATCCCTGCTGTCTCAGTATCTGGGTGCTGACGTACATCCCTGCTGTCTCAGTATCTGGTTGCTGACCTACATCTCTGCTGTCTCAGTATAAGGGTGCTGACCTACATTCCTGCAGTCACAATAACTGGGTACTAACCTACATCCCTGCTTTCTCTGTATCTGATGTTTACCATTCCTGTTGTCTCAGCATTTGGGTGGTGGGCTACATCACTGCTGTCTCAGTATCGGGAACGACAAACATTACTGCAGTCCCATTATCTGGTGCTGACTTTCATCCCTGCTGTCTCAGTACCAATTTGCTTACCTACATCCGTCCTGTCTCAGTATCTGGGAACTGACCTAAATCCCTGCTGTCTCAGTATCTGGGTGAGGATCCCACATCACAGCTGTCTCAGTATCAGGGTGATGACCAACATCACTGCTGTCTGATTAATTTTGACCTGACTTACATCTCTGCTGTCTCTGTAGCTTGGTACTCAGCTACATACCTGCTGTTTCAGTATCTATGTGACAACCTATGTCCCTGCTGTCTCAGTATCTGGGTGCTGACCCTGCTCCAGCTGTCCCAGTGTATAGGTGCTGACTTACATCACTGCTGTCTCAGTATCTGGGTACTGACGTCATCTGCTTTCTCAGTATCTGGGTGCTTAGCAACATCACTCCTGTCTCAGTATTTGAGAGCTGACCTACATCCCTGCTCTCTCAGTAACTGGTGCTGACCAACATCATTGCTGTCTCAGTATCTGGGTGCAGAACAATGTCCCTGCTGTCTCGGTATCTGGGAGCTGACAAACATCACTGCTGTCTCAGTATCTGGGTGCTGACCAACATACCGGCAGTCTCAGTATGGAGGGCTGACCTACATCCCTGCTGTCTCAGTATCTGGGCAGATCACGTCCTGCTCTCCCAGTACCTGGATGCCAACCTTATTCTCTTTTGTGTCAGTATCTGGCTGCTGACCTACATCACTGCTGTCTCAGTATCTGAGTGCTGACCTACATCACTGCTGTCTAAGTATCTGGGTACTAACCAACATCTCTGATGTCTCAGTATTGGAGTGCTGACCTACATTATTGCTATCTTAGTATCTGAGTTCTGACCTTCATTAATGGTGTCTCGGTATCTGGGTACTGAACCACATCATAGCTTTCTCCGTATCTGGATAATCACCAATATCCCTGGTGTCTCAGTATCAGGGTGCTAACCTACATCCCTGTTTTCTCAGCATTGGGTTGTTGACCTCCCTGCCTGTTTTCTCAGTATCTGTGTGCTGACATACATCCCTGCTGTATCAGTATCTGGGTGCTGACCTTAATCAGTACTGTCTCAGTATTTCTGTGCAGACCGACATCACTACTGCCTCAATACTTGGGTGCTGATCTACATCACTGCTGTCTCAGTATCTGGGGGCTGACCCACATCACTGCTGTCTCAGTCCCTGGGTGCTGACCAACATCCCTGATGTGTCAATATCGGGGTGCTGACCAACATCTCTGCTATTTCAGTTTTTGGGTGCAGACCTACATGCCTGCTGTCTCAGTATCTCTGTGCTGACCTACATCCCTACTGTCTCAGTATCTGGGTGCTGACCTACGTCACTGCTCTATCAGTATCTGGGTGCTGACTTACATCACTACTTTCTCAGTATCTGGGTGCTGTCCTACATCAATGGGGTCTCAGAATCTGGGTGCTGACCTACATCCCTGCTGTCTCAGTATCAGGGTGCTGACCTACATCACTGCTGTCTCAGTATCTAGGTGATGAGCAACATCTTTGCTGCGTCAGTATCGGGTTGCTGACCTACATCACAGCTGTTTCAGTATCTGGGTGCTGACCTACATCCCAGCTGTCTCAGTATCTGGGTGCAGTCTTACATCACTACTGTCTCAATATCTGGGTGCTGACCTCCATCCCATGTTACTCAGTATCTGGGTGATGACTTACATCACTACTTTCTCAGTATCTGGGTGCTGGCCTACATTCCTGCTGTCTCAGTATCTGGGTGCTGACCTCCATCCCAGCTGTCTCAGTATCTGACCTCCATCCCTGCTGTCTCAATATCTTGGTGCTGACTTACATCAATACTTTCTCAGTATCTGGGTGCTGTCCTACATCCCTGCTGTCTCTGTTTCTGGGTGTGGACCTACATTCCTGTTGTCACAGTATTTGGGTATGGACCTATATTTCAGCTTACTCAGTTCTGGGTACTGACCAACATCACTGTTGACTCAGTATCTGAGTACTGACCTACATCATTGATGACTCAGTATCTGGTACTGACCTACATGACTCAGGACTCAGTATCTGGGTACTGACTACATCACTGCTGTCTCAGTATCTGGTTGCTGACCTACATCACTGCTGTCTCAGTATCTGGGTGCTCATCTACCGCCCTGCTGTCTCATTAACTAGGTGCTGAACAACATCCCTGCTGTTTCAGTATCTGGGTGCTCACCTACATACCTACTTTCTCAGTATCTGGGTGCTGACCAACATCCTAGCTGTCTCAGTAACTGGGTGATGACCAACATCACTGCTGTCTCAGTATCTGTTTGCTGACCCATATCCCTGCTGTCTCAGTCCCTAGTGCTTGACCTACATCTGTGCTGTCTCAGTATCTGACTGCTGACCTTCATCAGTACTGTCTCAGTATTTGGGTGCAGACCTACATCACTGCTGTCTCAGTCCTTGGGTGCTGTCCTACATCACTGCAGTCTCAGTATCTTGGTGATGACCAACATCCCTGCTGTCTCAGTAACCGGGTGCTGACCAACATCACTGCTGTCTCAGTATCTGGGTGCAGAAAAACATCCCTGCAGTCTCAGTATCTGGGTGCTGACCAACATTACTGCTCTCTCAGTATCTGGGTGCTCATCTACTGCCCTGCTGTCTCAGTGATCTGGGTGCTGAACAACATGCCCTGCTGTTTCAGTATCTGGTGATGACCAACATCACTGCTGTCTCAGTATCTGTTTGCTGACCCACATCCCTGCTGTCTCAGTCCCCTAGTGCTGACCTACATCTGTGCTGTCTCAGTATCTGACTGCTGACCTTCATCAGTACTGTCTCAGTATTTTGGTGCAGACCTTCATCACTGCTGTCTCAGTACTTGGGTGCTGTCCTACATCACTGCAGTCTCAGTATCTGGGTGATGACCAACATCCCTGCTGTCTCAGTAACTGGGTGCTGACCAACATCACTGCTGTCTCAGTTTCTTGGTGCAGAAAAACATCCCTGCAGTCTCAGTATCAGGGTGCTGACCTACATTACTGTTGCCTCAGTATCTGGGTCCTGACCTACATTACTGCTCTCTCAGTATCTGGGTGCTCATCTACTGCCCTGCTGTCTCAGTGTCTGGATGCTGAACAACATCCCTGCTGTCTCAGTATCTGGGTGCTGACCTACATACCTGCTTTATCAGTATCTGGGTGCTGACCAACATCCCTGCTGTCTAAGTAACTGGGTGCTGACCAACATCATTGCTGTCTCAGTATCTGGGTGCAGAACAACATCCCTGCTGTCTTGGTATCTGGGTGCTGACAAGAATCACTGCTGTCTCAGTATCTGGGTGCTGATGTACATACCTGCAGTCTCAGTATTGGAGGCTGAACTACATGCCTGCTGTCTCAGAATCTGGGTGCAGAACTACGCCCCTGCTGTCTCGAGTATCTGGGTGCTGACAAACATCACAGCTGTCTCAGTATCTGGGTGCTGACCTTACACCTGCAGTCTCAGTATCGAGGGTTGGCCTACATCCCTGCTGTCTCAGTATATGGGTGCTGACCTACATTCCTGCAGTCACAATAACTGGTTACTAACCTTCATCCCTGCTTCTCTGTATCTCGGTGTTTACTTACATTCCTGCTGTCTCAGCATTTGGGTGGTGGGCTGCATCACTGCTGTCTCAGGATCTGGGAACCGACAAACATTACTGCTGTCTCAGTATCTGGGTGCTGACTTTCATCCCTGCTGTCTCAGTACCTATTTGCTTACCTACATCCCTCCTGTCTCAGTATCTGGGAACTGACCGAAATCCCTGCTGTCTCAGTATCTGGGTGAGGACCCACATCACAGCTGTCTCAGTATCAGGGTGATGACCTACATCACTGCTGTCTGATTAATTTTGACCTGACTTACATCTCTGCTGTCTCTGTATCTGGGTACTCAGCTACATACCTGCTGTCTCAGTATCTATGTGACAACCGATGTCCCTGCTGTCTCAGTATCTGGGTGCTGACCTACTGCTCTACTGACCCAGTGTAGAGGTGCTGACTTACATCACTGCTGTCTCAGTATCTGGGTACTGACCTACATGTCTGCTTTCTCAGTATCTGGGTGCTTAGCAACATCACTGCTGTCTCAGTATCTGAGTGCTGACCCACATCCCTGCTGTCTCAGTAACTGGGTGCTGACCAACATCATTGCTGTCTCAGTATCTGGGTGCAGAAGAATGTCCCTGCTGTCTCGGTATCTGGTGCTGACAAACATCACTGCTGTCTCAGTATCTGGGTGCTGACCTACATACTGGCAGTCTCAGTATCGGAGGGCTGACCTACATCCCTGCTGTCTCAGTATCTGGGTGCAGAACTTCGTCCCTGCTGTCTCAGTATCTGGATGCCGACCTTATTCTCTTTTGTGTCAGTATCTGGCTGCTGACCTACATCACTGCTGTCTCAGCATCTGAGTGCTGACCTACATCACTGCTGTCTAAGTATCTGGGTACTAACCAACATCTCTGATGTCTCAGTTTTGGAGTGCTGACCTAAATTATTGCTATCTTAGTATCTGAGTTCCGACCTACATTACTGCTGTCTCGGTATCTGGGTGCTGAACTACATTATAGCTTTCTCCGTATCTGGATAATCACCAATATCCCTGGTGTCTCATTATCAGGGTGCTAAACTACATCCCTGTTTTCTCAGCATTGGGGTGCTGACCTCCCTGCCTGTTCTCTCAGTATCTGTGTGCTGACATACATCCCTGCTGTATCAGTATCTGGGTGCTGACCTTCCTCAGTACTGTCTCAGTATTTCTGTGCAGACCTACATCACTACTGCCTCAATACTTGGGTGCTGATCTACATCACTGCTGTCTCAGTATCAGGGGACTGACCCACATCACTGCTGTCTCAGTCTCTGGGTGCTGACCAACATCCCTGATGTGTCAATATCGGGGTGCTGACCAACATCTCTGCTGTTTCAGTTTGTGGGTGCAGACCTACATGCCTGCTGTCTCAGTATCTCTGTGCTGACCTACATCCCTGCTGTCTCAGTATCTGGGTGCTGACCTACGTTCACTGCTGTCTCAGTATCTGGGTGCTGACTTACATCACTACTTTCTCAGTATCTGGGTGCTGACCTACATCAATGGGGTCTCAGTATCTGGGTGCAGACCTACATCCCTGCTGTCTCAGTATCAGGGTGCTGACCTACATCACTGCTGTCTCAGTATCTCGGTGATGACCAACATCTTTGCTGTTTCAGTATCTGGGTGCTGACCAACATCCCAGCTGTCTCACTATCTTGGTGCAGTCCTACATCACTACTGTCTCAATATCTGGGGTGCTGACCTCCATCCCATGTTACTCAGTATCTGGGTGATGACTTACATCACTACTTTCTCAGTATCTGGGTGCTGGCCTACATTCCTGCTGTCTCAGTATCTCGGTGCTGACCTCCATCCCTGCTGTCTCAGTATCTGACCTCCAACCCTGCTGTCTCAGTATCTTGGTGCTGACTTACATCAATACTTTCCCAGTATCTGGGTGCTGACCTACATCCTGCTGTCTCTGTTTCTAGTGCGGACCACATTCCTGTTGTCACAGTATTTGGGTACGGACCTATATCTCAGCTGACTCAGTTCTGATTACTGACCAACATCACTGCTGACTCAGTATCTGGGTACTGACCTACATCATTGATGACAATCTTTCTGGGTACTGACCTACATCACTACGGTTCAGTATCTGGGTACTGACTAAATCACTGCTGTCTCTGTATCTGGTTGCTGACCTACATCACTGCTGTCTCAGTATCTGGGTGCTCACCTACTGCTCCTGCTGTCTCAGTATCTGGGTGCTGAACAACATCCCTGCTGTCTCAGTATCTGGGTGCTCACCACATACCCTGCTTTCTCTGTATCTGGGTGTTGACCAACATCCCTGCTGTCTCAGTAACTGGGTGCTGACGGTCATCACTGCTGTCTCAGTATCTGGGTGCTGACCCACATCCCTGCTGTGTAAGTACCTTGGTGCTGACCTACATCTGTACTGTCTCAGTAGCTGACTGCTGACCTTCATCAGTACTGTC
Source organism: Neoceratodus forsteri (assembly GCA_016271365.2). NCBI lineage: Eukaryota > Metazoa > Chordata > Ceratodontiformes > Ceratodontidae > Neoceratodus > Neoceratodus forsteri. The sequence goes on from CM028129.1 coordinate 11,061,908, forward strand.
TCAGTATTTGGGTGCAGACCTACATCCCTGCTGTCTCAGTACTTGGGTGCTGTTCTACATCACTGCAGTCTCAGTATCTGGGTGATGACCAACATCCCTACTGTTTCAGTAACTGGGTGCTGACCGACATCACTGTGGCCTCAGTATCTGGGTGCTGACCTATATCTCTGCTGTCTTAGTATATTTGTGCTGACCTACATCCCTGCTTCTCAGATTCTGGGTACTGATCTATATCCCTGCTGTTGCTGATCTGGTGCTTTCCATCAATGCTGTCTCAGTATCTGGGTGCTGACCTCCATCCCATATGTCTCAGTATCTGGGTGCTGACCTACATCCCTGCTGTCTCAGTATCTGGGTGCTGACCTCCATCCCTGCTGTCTCAGAATCTTGGTGCTGACTTACATCAATACTTTCTTAGTATCTGGGTGCTGACCTACATCCCTGCTGTCTCAGTTTCTGGGTGCCGACCTACATTCCTGCAGTCACAGAATTTGGGTACGGACCTACATCTCTGCTGACTCAGTTCTAGTTACTGACCAACATCACTGCTGACTCAGTATGTGGGTACTGACCTACATCATTGATGACTCAGTATCTGGGTACTGACTACATCACTGCTGTCTCAGTATCTGTTTGCTGAAATACATCACTGCTGTCTCAGTATCTGGGTGCTCATCTACTGCCCTGCTGTCTCAGTATCTGGGTGATGAGCAACATCCCTGCTGTCTCAGTATCTGGGTGCTCACCTGCATACATGCTTTCTCAGTATCTGGGTGCTGACCAACATCCCTGCTGTCTCAGCAACTGGGTGCTGACCAACATCACTGCTGTCTCAGTATCTGGGTGCTGACCCACATCAGTGCTGTCTCAGTCCCTGGGTGCTGACCTACATCTGTGCTGCCTCAGTATCTGACTGCTGACCTTCATCAGTACTGTCTCAGTATTTGGGTGCAGACCTACATCACTGCTGTCTCAGTACTTGGGTGCTGTCGTACATCACTGCAGTCTCAGTATCTGGATGATGACCAACATAACTGCTGTCTCAGTAACTGGGTGCTGACTAACATCACTGCTGTCTCAGTATCTTGGTGCAGAAAAACATCCCTGCAGTCTCAGTATCTGGAGCTGACCTACATACTGCTGTCTCAGTATCTGGGTCCTAACCTACAATACTGCTCTCTCTCAGTATCTGGGTGGTCACGTCTGCCCTGCTGTCTCAGTGTCTGGGTGCTGAACAACATCCCTGCTGTCTCAGTATCTGGGTGCTGACCTACATTCCTGCTTTATCAGTATCAGGGTGCTGACCAACATCCCTGCTGTCTCAGTAACTGGGTGCAGAACTTCGTCCTTGCTGTCTCGGTATCTGGGTGCTGACAAATATTACTGCTGTCTCAGTATCTGGGTGCTGACCTACATACCGGCAGTCTCAGTATCGGAGGGCTGACCTACATCCCTGCTGTCTCAGTATCTGGGTGCAGAACTACGTCCCTGCTGTCTCAGTATCTGGATGCCGACCTTATTCTCTTTTGTGTCAGTATCTGGCTGCTGACCTACATCACTGCTGTCTCAGTATCTGAGTGCTGACCTACATCACTGCTGTCTAAGTATCTGGGTACTAACCAACATCTCTGATGTCTCAGTATTGGAGTGCTGACTACATTATTGCTATCTTGGTATCTGAGTTCCGACCTACATTAATGCTGTACCATTGTCTGGGTGTTGAACTACATTATAGCTTTCTCCGTATCTGGATAATCACCAATATCCCTGGTGTCTCATTATCAGGGTGCTAAACTACATCCCTGTTTTCTCAGCATTGGGGTGCTGACTCCTGCCTGTTCCTCTCAGTATCTGTATGCTGACATACATCCCTGCTGTATCAGTATCTGGTGCTGACCTTCCTCAGTACTGTCTCTAGTATTTCTGTGCAGACCTACATCACTACTGCCTCAATACTTGGGTGTTGATCTACATCACTGCTGTCTCAGTATCAGGGGACTGACCCACATCACTGCTGTCTCAGTCTCTGGTGCTGACCAACATCCTGATGTGTCAATATCGGGGTGCTGACCAAATATCTCTGCTGTTTCAGTTTGTGGTGCAGACCTACATGCCTGCTGTCTCAGTATCTCTGTGCTGACCTACATCCCTGCTGTCTCAGTATCTGGGTGCTGACCTACGTCACTGCTGTCTCAGTATCTGGGTGCTGACTTACATCACTACTTTCTCAGTATCTGGGTGCTGACCTACATCAATGGGGTCTCAGTATCTGGGTGCAGACCTACATCCCTGCTGTCTCAGTATCAGGGTGCTGACCTACATCAATGGGGTCTCAGAATCTGGGTGCTGACCTACATCCCTGCTGTCTCAGTATCAGGGTGCTGACCTACATCACTGCTGTCTCAGTATCTAGGTGATGAGCAACATCTATGCTGCGTCAGTATCGGGGTGCTGACCTACATCACAGCTGTTTCAGTATCTGGGTGCTGACCTACATCCCAGCTGTCTCAGTATCTGGGTGCAGTCTTACATCACTACTGTCTCAATATCTGGGTGCTGACCTCCATCCCATGTTACTCAGTATCTGGGTGATGGCTTACATCACTACTTTCTCAGTATCTGGGTGCTGGCCTACATTCCTGCTGTCTCAGTATCTGGGTGCTGACCTCCATCCCTGCTGTCTCAGTATCTGACCTCCATCCCTGCTGTCTCAGTATCTTGGTGCTGACTTACATCAATACTTTCTCAGTATCTGGGTGCTGTCCTACATCCCTGCTGTCTCTGTTTCTGGGTGTGGACCTACATTCCTGTTGTCACAGTATTTGGGTATGGACCTATATTTCAGCTTACTCAGTTCTGGGTACTGACCATCATCACTGTTGACTCAGTATCTGGGTACTGACCTACATCATTGATGACTCAGTATCTGGGTACTGACCTACATGACTGCGGACTCAGTATCTGGGTACTGACTACATCACTGCTGTCTCAGTATCTGGTTGTTGACCTACATCACTGCTGTCTCAGTATCTGGGTGCTCATCTACTGAGCTGCTGTCTCATTAACTAGGTGCTGAACAACATCCCTGCTGTTTCAGTATCTGGGTGCTCACCTACATACCTACTTTCTCAGTATCTGGGTGCTGACCAACATCCCTGCTGTCTCAGTAACGGGGTGATGACCAACATCACTGCTGTCTCAGTACTTGGGTGCTGTCCTACATCACTGCAGTCTCAGTATCTGGGTGATGACCAACATCCCTGCTGTTTCAGTAACTGGTGCTGACCACCATCACTGCTGTCTCAGTTTCTTGGTGCAGAAAAACATCCCTGCTGTCTCAGTATCTGGTTGCTGACCTACATCACTGCTGTCTCAGTATCTGGGTGCTCATCTACTGCCCTGCTATCTCATTAACTAGGTGCTGAACAACATCCCTGCTGTTTCAGTATCTGGGTGCTCACCTACATACCTACTTTCTCAGTATCTGGATGCTGACCAACATCCCTGCTGTCTCAGTAACTGGGTGATGACCAACATCACTGCTGTCTCAGTATCTGTTTGCTGACCCACATCCCTGCTGTCTCAGTCCCCTAGTGCTGACCTACATCTGTGCTGTCTCAGTATCTGACTGCTGACCTTCATCAGTACTGTCTCAGTATTTGGGTGCAGACCTACATCACTGCTGTCTCAGTACTTGGGTGCTGTCCTACATCACTGCAGTCTCAGTATCTGGGTGATGACCAACATCCCTGCTGTCTCAGTAACTGGGTGCTGACCAACATCACTGCTGTCTCAGTTTCTTGGTGCAGAAAAACATCCCTGCAGTCTCAGTATCAGGGTGCTGACCTACATTACTGTTGTCTCAGTATCTGGGTCCTGACCTACATTACTGCTGTCTCAGTATCTGGGTGCTCATCTACTGCCCTGCTGTCTCAGTGTCTGGGTGCTGAACAACATCCCTGCTGTCTCAGTATCTGGGTGCTGACCTACATACCTGCTTTATCAGTATCTGGGTGCTGACCAACATCCCTGCTGTCTAAGTAACTGGGTGCTGACCAACATCATTGCTGTCTCAGTATCTGGGTGCAGAACAACATCCCTGCTGTCTTGGTATCTGGGTGCTGACAAGAATCACTGCTGTCTCAGTATCTGGGTGCTGATGTACATACCTGCAGTCTCAGTATCGGGGGGCTGAACTACATGCCTGCTGTCTCAGAATCTGGGTGCAGAACTACGTCCCTGCTGTCTCGGTATCTGGGTGCTGACAAACATCACAGCTGTCTCAGTATCTGGGTGCTGACCTACATACCTGCAGTCTCAGTATTGGAGGGTTGGCCTACATCCCTGCTGTCTCAGTATATGGGTGCTGACCTACATTCCTGCAGTCACAATAACTGGGTACTAACCTTCATCCCTGCTTTCTCTGTATCTCGGTGTTTACTTACATTCCTGCTGTCTCAGCATTTGGGTGGTGGGCTGCATCACTGCTGTCTCAGGATCTGGGAACCGACAAACATTACTGCTGTCTCAGTATCTGGGTGCTGACTTTCATCCCTGCTGTCTCAGTACCTATTTGCTTACCTACATCCCTCCTGTCTCAGTATCTGGGAACTGACCGAAATCCCTGCTGTCTCAGTATCTGGGTGGAGGACCCACATCACAGCTGTCTCAGTATCAGGGTGATGACCACATCACTGCTGTCTGATTAATTTTGACCTGACTTACATCTCTGCTGTCTCTGTATCTGGGTACTCAGCTACATACCTGCTGTCTCAGTATCTATGTGACAACCGATGTCCCTGCTGTCTCAGTATCTGGGTGCTGACCTACTGCTCTGCTGACCCAGTGTAGAGGTGCTGACTTACATCACTGCTGTCTCAGTATCTGGGTACTGACCTACATGTCTGCTTTCTCAGTATCTGGGTGCTTAGCAACATCACTGCTGTCTCAGTATCTGAGTGCTGACCTACATCCCTGCTGTCTCAGTAACTGGGTGCTGACCAACATCATTGCTGTCTCAGTATCTGGGTGCAGAAGAATGTCCCTGCTGTCTCGGTATCTGGGTGCTGACAAACATCACTGCTGTCTCAGTATCTGGGTGCTGACCTACATACTGGCAGTCTCAGTATCGGAGGGCTGACCTACATCCCTGCTGTTTCAGTATCTGGGTGCAGAACTACGTCCCTGCTGTCTCAATATCTGGATGCCGACCTTATTCTCTTTTGTGTCAGTATCTGGCTGCTGACCTACATCACTGCTGTCTCAGTATCTGAGTGCTGACCTACATCACTGCTGTCTAAGTATCTGGGTACTAACCAACATCTCTGATGTCTCAGTATTGGAGTGCTGACCTACATTATTGCTATCTTAGTATCTGAGTTCCGACCTACATTACTGCTGTCTCGGTATCTGGGTGCTGAACTACATTATAGCTTTCTCCGTATCTGGATAATCACCAATATCCCTGGTGTCTCATTATCAGGGTGCTAAACCTACATCCCTGTTTTCTCAGCATTGGGGTGCTGACCTCCTGCCTGTTTCTCTCAGTATCTGTGTGCTGACATACATCCCTGCTGTATCAGTATCTGGGTGCTGACCTTTTTCAGTACTGTCTCAGTATTTCTGTGCAGACCTACATCACTACTGCCTCAATACTAGGGTGCTGATCTACATCACTGCTGTCTCAGTATCAGGGGACTGACCCACATCACTGCTGTCTCAGTCTCTGGGTGCTGACCAACATCCCTGATGTGTCAATATCGGGGTGCTGACCAACATCTTTGCTGTTTCAGTTTGTGGGTGCAGACCTACATGCCTGCTGTCTCAGTATCTCTGTGCTGACCTACATCCCTGCTGTCTCAGTATCTGGGTGCTGACCTACGTCACTGCTGTCTCAGTATCTGGGTGCTGACTTACATCACTACTTTCTCAGTATCTGGGTGCTGACCTACATCAATGGGGTCTCAGTATCTGGGTGCAGACCTACATCCCTGCTGTCTCAGTATCAGGGTGCTGACCTACATCACTGCTGTCTCAGTATCTCGGTGATAACCAACATCTTTGCTGTTTCAGTATCTGGGTCCTGACCGACATCCCAGCTGTCTCACTATCTGGGTGCAGTCCTACATCACTACTGTCTCAATATCTGGGTGCTGACCTCCATCCCATGTTACTCAGTATCTGGGTGATGACTTACATCACTACTTTCTCAGTATCTGGGTGCTGGCCTACATTCCTGCTGTCTCAGTATCTCGGTGCTGACCTCCATCCCTGCTGTCTCAGTATCTGACCTCCATCCCTGCTGTCTCAGTATCTTGGTGCTGACTTACATCAATACTTTCAGTATCCTGGTGCTGACCTACATCCCTGCTGTCTCTGTTTCTGGAAGGACCTACATTCCTGTTGTCACAGTATTTGGGTACTGGACCTATCTCAGCTGACTCAGTTCTGATTACTGACCAACATCACTGCTGACTCAGTATCTGGGTACTGACTACATCATTGATGACATCTATCTGGGTACTGACCTACATCACTGCAGACTCAGTATCTGGGTACTGACTACATCACTGCTGTCTCAGTATCTGGTTGCTGACCTACATCACTGCTGTCTCAGTATCTGGGTGCTCACCTACTGCCCTGCTGTCTCAGTATCTGGGTGCTGAACAACATCCCTGCTGTCTCAGTATCTGGGTGCTCACCTACATACCTGCTTTCTCAGTATCTGGGTGCTGACCAACATCCCTGCTGTCTCAGTAACTGGGTGCTGACGGTCATCACTGCTGTCTCAGTATCTGGGTGCTGACCCACATCCCTGCTGTCTCAGTCCCTTGGTGCTGACCTACATCTGTGCTGTCTCAGTAGCTGACTGCTGACCTTCATCAGTACTATCTCAGTATTTGGGTGCAGACCTACATCCCTGCTGTCTCAGTACTTGGGTGCTGTTCTACATCACTGCAGTCTCAGTATCTGGGTGATGACCAACATCCCTACTGTTTCAGTAACTGGGTGCTGACCGACATCACTGTGGCCTCAGTATCTGGGTGCTGACCTATATCTCTGCTGTCTTAGTATATTTGTGCTGACCTACATCCCTGCTTCTCAGATTCTGGGTACTGATCTATATCCCTGCTGTTGCCGAATCTGGGTGCTTTCCTACATCAATGCTGTCCCAGTTTCTGGGTGCTGACCTCCATCCCATATGTCTCAGTATCTGGGTGCTGACCTACATCCCTGCTGTCTCAGAATCTTGGTGCTGACTTACATCAATACTTTCTTAATATCTGGGTGCTGACCTACATCCCTGCTGTCTCAGTTTCTGGGTGCCGACCTACATTCCTGCAGTCACAGAATTTGGGTACGGACCTACATCTCTGCTGACTCAGTTCTAGTTACTGACCAACATCACTGCTGACTCAGTATGTGGGTACTGACCTACATCATTGATGACTCAGTATCTGGGTACATCACTGCTGTCTCAGTATCTGTTTGCTGACCTACATCACTGCTGTCTCAGTATCTGGGTGCTCATCTACTGCCCTGCTGTCTCAGTATCTGGGTGATGAGCAACATCCCTGCTGTCTCAGTATCTGGGTGCTCACCTGCATACATGCTTTCTCAGTATCTGGGTGCTGACCAACATCCCTGCTGTCTCAGCAACTGGGTGCTGACCAACATCACTAAGGTCTCAGTATCTGTGCTGACCCACATCAGTGCTGTCTCAGTCCCTGGGTGCGACCTACATCTGTGCTGCCTCAGTATCTGACTGCTGACCTTCATCAGTACTGTCTCAGTATTTGGGTGCAGACCTACATCACTGCTGTCTCAGTACTTGGGTGCTGTCCTACATCACTGCAGTCTCAGTATCTGGATGATGACCAACATCCCTGCTGTCACAGTAACTGGGTGCTGACTAACATCACTGCTGTCTCAGTATCTTGGTGCAGAAAAACATCCCTGCAGTCTCAGTATCTGGGTGCTGACCTACATTACTGCTGTCTCAGTATCTGGGTCCTAACCTACATTACTGCCTCTGGCATCTGGGTGCTCACGTACTGCCCTGCTGTCTCAGTGTCTGGGTGCTGAACAACATCCCTGTCTCCAGTATCTGGGTGCTGACCTACATACCTGCTTTATCAGTATCAGGGTGCTGACCAACATCCCTGCTGTCTCAGTAACTGGTGCAGAACTTGTCCCTGCTGTCTTGTATCTGGGTGCTGACAAACATCACTGCTGTCTCAGTATCTGGGTGCTGACCTACATACTAGCAGTCTCAGTATCGAGGGCTGACCTACATCCTGCTGTCTCAGTATCTGGGTGCAGAACTACGTCCCTGCTGTCTCAGTATCTGGATGCCACTTTTATTCTCTTTGTGTCAGTATCTGGCTGCTGACCCACATCACTGCTGTCTCAGTATCTGAGTGCTGACCTACATCACTGCTGTCTAAGTATCTGGGTACTAACCAACATCTCTGATGTCTCAGTATTGGAGTGCTGACTACATTATTGCTATCTTGGTATCTGAGTTCCGACCTACATTAATGCTGTACCATTGTCTGGGTGTTGAACTACATTATAGCTTTCTCCGTATCTGGATAATCACCAATATCCCTGGTGTCTCATTATCGAGGTGCTAAACTACATCCCTGTTTTCTCAGCATTGGGGTGCTGACCTCCTGCCTGTTCTCTCTCAGTATCTGTGTGCTGACATACACCCTGCTGTATCAGTATCTGGTGCTGACCTTCCTCAGTACTGTCTCAGTATTTCTGTGCAGACCTACATCACTACTGCCTCAATACTTGGGTGCTGATCTACATCACTGCTGTCTCAGTATCAGGGGACTGACCCACATCACTGCTTGTCTCAGTCTCTGGGTGCTGACCAACATCCCTGATGTGTCAATATCGGGGTGCTGACCAACATCTCTGCTGTTTCAGTTTGTGGGTGCAGACCTACATGCCTGCTGTCTCAGTATCTCTGTGCTGACCTACATCCCTGCTGTCTCAGTATCTGGGTGCTGACCTACGTCACTGCTGTCTCAGTATCTGGGTGCTGACTTACATCACTACTTTCTCAGTATCTGGGTGCTGACCTACATCAATGGGGTCTCAGTATCTGGGTGCAGACCTACATCCCTGCTGTCTCAGTATCAGGGTGCTGACCTACATCACTGCTGTCTCAGTATCTTGGTGATGACCAACATCTTAGCTGTTTCAGTATCTGGGTGCTGACCTACATCCCAGCTGTCTCACTATCTGGGTGCAGTCCTACATCACTACTGTCTCAATATCTGGGTGCTGACCTCCATCCCATGTTACTCAGTATCTGGGTGATGACTTACATCACTACTTTCTCAGTATCTGGGTGCTGGCCTACATTCCTGCTGTCTCAGTATCTCGGTGCTGACCTCAATCCCTGCTGTCTCAGTATCTGACCTCCATCCCTGCTGTCTCAGTATCTTGGTGCTGACTTACATCAATACTTTCTCAGTATCTGGGTGCTGACCTACATCCCTGCTGTCTCTGTTTCTGGGTGTGGACCTACATTCCTGTTGTCACAGTATTTGGGTACGGACCTATATCTCAGCTGACTTAGTTCTGATTACTGACCAACATCACTGCTGACTCAGTATCTGGGTACTGACCTACATCATTGATGACAATCTTTCTGGGTACTGACCTACATCACTACGGTCTCAGTATCTGGGTACTGACCTATATCCCTTCTGTCTCAGTATCTGGGTGCAGTCCTACATCACTGTTGCCTCAGTATCTGGGTGCTGACCTATATCTCTGCTGTCTTAGTATCTTGGTGCTGACCTAAATCCCTACTTCTCAGTATCTGGGTAACTGATCTACATCCCTGCTGATGCAGAATCTGGGTGCTTTCCAACATCAATGCTGTCTCAGTATCTGGGTGCTGATCTCCATCCCATATGTCTCAGTATCTGGGTGCTGATTTACATCACTACTTTCTCAGTATCTGGGTGCTGACCTGCATTCCTGCTGTCTCAGTATCAGGGTGCTGACCTACATCCCTGCTGTCACAGTATCTGGGTGCTGACCTCCATCCCTGCTGTCTCAGTATCTGGGTGCTGACTTACATCAATATTTTCTCAGTATCTGGGTGCTGACCTACATCCCTGATGTCTCAGTTTCTGGGTGCTGACCTACATTCCTGCCATCACAGAACTTGGGTACGGACCTACATCTCTGCTGACTGAGTTCTAGGTACTGATCAACATCACTGCTGACTCAGTATCTGGGTACTGACCTACATGACTGTGGACTCAGTATCTGGGTACTGACTACATCACAGCTGTCTCATTATCTGTTTGCTGACCTACATCACTGCTGTCTAGTATCTGGGTGCTCACCTACTGCCCTGCTGTCTCAGTATCTGGGTGCTGAACAACATCCCTGCTGTCTCAGCATCTGGGTGCTCACCTGCATACCTGCTGTCTCAGTATCTGGGTGCTGACCTACTGCTCTGCTGTCCCAGTGTATAGGTGCTGACCTACATCACTGCTGTCTCAGTATCTGGGTACTGACCTACGTCTCTGCTTTCTCAGTATCTGGGTGCTTAGCAACATCACTGCTGTGTCAGTATCTTTGTGCTGACCTACATTCCTTCTGTCTCAGTATTTCGGTGCTAACCTACATTACTGCTGTCTCAGTATCTGGGCGGCAACCTACATCACTGTGGTCACAGAATCTGGGTGCTTACCTACATCAATGCTGTCTCAGTATTTGGGTGATGACCTCCATCCCTGCTGTCTCAGTATATGGGTGCTGACTTACATCACTTCTTTCTCAGTATCTAGGTGCTGACCTACATCTCTGCTGTCTCATTATCTGGGTGCTGACCTATATTTCTGCAGTCACAGTATCTGGGAACGGACCTACATCTCTGCTGACTCAGTATCTGGGTACTGTCCTACATTCCTGGTGACTCAGTATCTGGGTACAGACCTACATCACAGCTGTCTCAGTATCTGGGTGCTGACCTACATCTCTGCAGTCTCAGGATCTGGATGCTGACCTACATGACTGCTGTCTCAGTATCTGGTTGCTGACCTACATCCCTGCTGTCTCAGTATCTTGGTGCTCACCTACTGCCCTACTAACTTACTGTATAGGTGCTGACCTACATCCCTGCTGTCTCAGTTTCTGGGTGCTGACCTACATTCCTGCCCTCACAGAATTTGGGTACGGACCTACATCTCTGCTGACTCAGTTCTAGGTAGTGACCAACATCACTGCTGACTCAGTATCTCGGTACTGACCTACATCATTGATGACTCAGTATCTGGGTACTGACCTACATGACTGCGGACTCAGTATCTGGGTACTGACTACATCACTGTGGTCTTAGTATCTGTTTGCTGACCTACATCACTGCTGTCTCAGTATCTGGGTGCTCACCTACTGCCCTGCTGTCTCAGTATCTGGGTGCTGAAAAACATCCCTGCTGTCTCAGTATCTGGGTGCTCACATGCATACCTGCTTTCTCAGTATCTGGGTGCTGACCAACATCCCTGCTGTCTCAGTAACTGGGTGCTGACCAACATCACTGCTGTCTCAGTATCTGGGTGCTGACCCACATCCCTGCTGTCTCAGTCCCTGGGTGCTGACCTACATCTGTGCTGCCTCAGTATCTGACTGCTGACCTTCATCAGTACTGTCTCAGTATTTGGGTGCAGACCTACATCACTGCTGTCTCAGTACTTGGGTGCTGTCCTACATCACTGCAGTCTCAGTAGCTGGATGATGACAAACATCCCTGCTGTCTCAGCAACTGGGTGCTGACCAACATCATTGCTGTCTCAGTATCTTGGTGCAGAAAAACATCCCTACAGTCTCAGTATCTGTTTGCTGACCTACATTACTGCTGTCTCAGTATCTGGGTCCTGACCTACATTACTGCTCTCTCAGTATCTGGGTGCTCACCTACAGCACTGCTGCCTCAGTGTCTGGGTGCTGAACAACATCCCTGCTGTCTCAGTATCTGGGTGCTGACCTACATACCTGCTTTATCAGTATCTGGGTGCTGACCAACATCCCTTCTCTCTCAGTAACTGGGTGCTGACTGACATCATTGCTGTCTCAGTATCTGGGTGCAGAGCAATGTCCCTGCTGTCTCATTATCTGGGTGCTGACAAACATCACTGCTGTCTCAGTATCTGGGTGCTGACCTACATACCTGCAGTCTCAGTATCGGAGGGCTGACCTACATCCCTGCTGTTTCAGTATCTGGGTGCAGAACTTCGTCCCTGCTGTCTCGGTATCTGGGTGCTGACAAACATCACAGCTGTCTCAGTATCTGGGTGCTGACCTACATACCTGCAGTCTCAATATCGGAGGGTTGGCCTACATCCCTGCTGTCTCAGTATCTGGGTGCTGACGTACATCCCTGCTGTCTCAGTATCTGGTTGCTGACCTACATCTCTGCTGTCTCTGTATATGGGTGCTGACCTACATTCCTGCAGTCACAATAACTGGGTACTAGCCTACATCCCTGCTTTCTCTGTATCTGGGAGTTTACCTACATCCCTGCTGTCTCAGCATGTGGGTGGTGGCCTACATCACTGCAGTCTCAATATCTGGGTACTGACCGACATCACTGCTGTCTCAGTATCTGGGAACTGACAAACATTACTGCTGTCTCAGTATCTGGGTTCTGACTTTCATCCCTGCTGTCTTATTTCCTATTTGCTTACCTACATCCCTCCTGTCTCAGTGTCTGGGAACTAACCTAAATCCCTGCTGTCTCAGTATCTGGGTGATGACCCACATCACAGCTGTCTCAGTATCTGAGTGATGACCTACATCACTGCTGTCTGATTATTTTTGAGCTGACTTATGGGTGCTGACTTACATCACTACTTTCTCAGTATCTGGGTGTTGACCTGCATTCCTGCTGTCTCAGTATCTGGGTGCTGACCTACATCCCTGCTGTCTCAGTATCTGGGTGCTGACCTCCATCCCTGCTGTCTCAGTATATGGGTGCTGACTTACATCAATACTTTCTCAGTATCTGGGTGCTGACCTACATCCCTGCTGTCTCAGTTTCATGGTGCTGACCTACATTCGCTGCCTTCACATAACTTGGGTATCGGACCTACATCTCTGCTGACTCTGTTTTAGGTACTGACCAACATCACTGCTTGACTCAGTATCTGGCACTGACCTACATGATCATGACTCAGTATCAGGGCACTGGATCACTGCTGTCCAGTATCTGTTTGCTGACCCACATCACTGCTGTCTCAGCATCTGGGTGCTCACCCACGGCACTGTTGTCTCAGTATGTGTGGTGCTGAACAACATCCCTGCTGTGTCAGTATCTGGGTGCTCACCCTCATACCTGCTTTCTCAGTATCTGGTGCTGACCAACATCCTTCTCTCAGTAACTGGGTGCTGACTGACATCATTACGTGTCTCAGTATCTGGGTGCAGAGCAACGTCCCTGATGTCTCGGGTATCTGGGGTGCTGACAAACATCACTGCTGTCTCAGTATCTGAGTGCTGACCCACATACCTGCAGTCTCAGTATGAAAAGGCTGACCTACATCCCTGTCACTAGTATCTGGGTGCAGAACTCGTCCCTGCTGTCTCGTATCTAAGTGCTGACAAACATCACAGCTGTCTCAGTATCTGGGTGCGACTCCATACCTGCAGTCTCAGTATCGAGGGTTGGTCCCATCCCTGCTGCTGTCTCAGTATCTGGGTGCTGACGTACATCCCCTGCTGTCTCAGTATCTGGTTGCTGACCTACATCTCTGCTGTCCTGTATATGGGTGCTGACCCACATTCCTGCAGGTCACAATAACTGGTACTAGCCTACATCCTGCTTCTCCTGTATCTGGAGTTTACTTACATCCCTGCTGTCTCAGCATGTGTGGTGGCTCACATCACTGCAGTCTCCTAATATCTGGGTACTGACCGACATCACTGCAGTCTCAGTATCTGGGAACTGACAAACATTGGCTGCTGTCTCAGTATCTGGTGCTGACTTTCATCCCTGCTGTCTTATTTACTCATTTGCTTACCCACATCCTCCCCTGTCTCAGTGTCTGGGAACTACAACCTAAATCCCTGCTGTCTCAGTATCTGGGTGATGACCCACATCACAGTGGTGTCTCAGTATCTGAGTGATGACCTACATCACTGCTGTCTGATTATTTTTGAGCTGACTTTGCAACTCTGCTGTCTCTGTATCCGGCATTTCTCTGCTACATACCTGCTGTCTCAGTATTCTATGTGACAACCTATGTCCCTGCTGTCTCAGTATCTGGGTGCTGACCTACTGCTCTGCAGTCCCAGTGTATAGTGCTGCCCCACATCACTGCTGTTCTCAGTATCTGGGTACTGACCCTACGCCCTCGCGTTTTCTCAGTATCTGGGTGTTTAGCACAACACCGCTGTGTCAGTATCTGGGTGCTGACCTACATTCCTTCTGTCTCAGTATTTGCAGTGCTAACCTACATCACAGCTTTCTCAGTATCTGGTCGGCAACCTATATTACTGCTGTCACAGAATCTGGTGCTTACTCATACTCAGTGCTGTCTCAGTATTTGGGTGCTGACCTCCATCCCTGCTGGCTCAGTATATGGTGTGACTTACATCACTTCTTTCTCTCAGTATCAGGGTGCTGACTCACATCTCTGCTGTCTCATTTATCAGGGTGCTGACCTACATTTCTGCTGTCACAGGTATCTGGGTATAGACCCACTCTCTGCTGACCTCAGTATCTGAGGTACCTGACCCATTTCTTGGTGACTCAGTATCTGGGTACTGACCTATATCCCTTCTGTCTCAGTATCTGGGTGCAGTCCTACATCACTGTTGCCTCAGTATCTGGGGTGCTGACCCATATCTCCTGCTGTCTTAGTATCTTTGTTGACCTCAACTCCCTACTTCTCAGTATCTGCAATCTGATCTACATCCCCTGCTGGATGCAGAATCTGGGTGCTTCCAAACATCGTCAGTCTCAGTATCTGGTGCTGATCTCCATCCCACATGTCCTTCAGTATCTGGGTGTTGATTTACATCACTACTTTCTCAGTATCTAGGTGCTGACCTGCATTCCTGCTGTCTCAGTATCTGGGTGCTTACCTACATCCTGCTGTCTCAGTATCTGGGTGCTGACCTCCATCCCTGCTGTCTCAGTATCTGGGTGCTGACTTACATCAATATTTTCTCAGTATCTGGGTGCTGACCTACATCCCTGCTGTCTCAGTTTCTGGGTGCTGACCTCACATTCCTGCCATCACAGAACTTGGGTACGGACCACATCTCTGCTTGACTGGAGTTCTAGGTACTGATCAACATCACTGCTGACTCAGTATCTGGGGTACTGACCTATATGACTGTGGACTCAGTATCTGGGTACTGACTACATCACAGCTGTCTCAGTATCTCGGTTTGCTGACCCACATCACTGCTGTCTCAGTATCTGGGTGCTCACCTACTGCCCTGTTGTCTCAGTATCTGCGTCTGAACAACATCCCTGCTGTCTCAGCATCTGGGTGCTCACCTGCATACCTGCTTTCTCAGTATCTGGGTGCTGACCAACATCCCTGCTGTCTCTGTAACTGTGCTGACCAACATCACTGCTGTCTCAGTATCGGGTGATGACCAACATCCCTGTTGTCTCAGTAAATGGGTACTGACCAACATCACTGCTTGTCTCAGTATCTTGTGCAGAAAACATCCCTGCAGTCTCAGTATATGGTTGCTGACCTACATTACTGCTGTCTCAGTATCTGGGTTCTGACCTACATTACTGCTGTCTCAGTATCTGGGAGATTACCTACTGCCCTGCTGTCTCAGTGTCTGGGTGCTAAACAACATCCCTGCTGTCTCAGTATCTGGATGCAGAACTTCGTCCCTGCTGTCTAGGTATCTGGGTGCTGACAAACATCCCTGCTGTCTCAATATCTGGGTGCTGACCTACATACCTGCAGTCTCAGTATCGGAGGGTTGGCCTACATCCCTGCTGTCTCAGTATCTGGGTGCTGACGTACATCCCTGCTGTCTCAGTATCTGGTTGCTGACCTACATCTCTGCTGTCTCAGTATATGGGTGCGGACCTACATTCCAGCAGTCACAATAACTGGGTACTAACCTGCATCCCTGATTTCTCTGTATCTGGGAGTTTACCTACATCCCTGCTGTCTCAGAATGTGGGTGGTGGCCTACATCACTGCAGTCTCAATATCTGGGTACTGACCGACATCACTGCTGTCTCAGTATCTGGGAACTAACAAACATTACTGCTGTCTCAGTATCTGGGTGCTGACTTTCATCCCTGCTGTCTCATTTCCTATTTGCTTACCTACATCCCTCCTGTCTCAGTATCTGGGAACTGACCTAAATCCCTGCTGTCTCAGTATCTGGGTGATGACCCACATCTCAGCTGTCTCAGTATCTGAGTAACGACCCACATCACTGCTGTCTGATTATTTTGAGCTGACTTTACAACTCTGCTGTCTCTGTATCCGGGTACTCAGCCACATACCTGTTGTTTCAGTATCTATGTGACAACCCATGTCCCTACTGTCTCAGTATCTCGTGCTTGACCTACTGCTCTGCTGTCCCAGTGTATAGGTGCTGACCCACATCACTGCTGTCTCAGTATCTGGTACTGACCCACGCCTCTGCTTTCTAGTATCTGGCTGCTTAGCAACATCGCTGCTGTGTCAGTATCTGGGTACTGACTCACATTCCTTCTGTCTCAGTATTTCAGTGATAACCTACATCACGGCTTTCTCAGTATCTCGGCAACCTCATTACTGCTGTCACAGAATCTGGGTGCTACTTCATCAATGCTGTCTCAGTATTTGGGTGCTGACCGCCATCCCTGCTGCTCTCAGTACATGGGTGCTGACTTACATCACTTCTTTCTCAGTATCTAGGTTCAGACCTACATCTCTGCTGTCTCATTATCTGGTGCTGACTCATATTCCTGCTGTCACAGTATCTGGGTATGGACCACATCCCTGCTGACTCAGTATCTGGGTACTGACCTACATCACTGTGACTCAGTATCTGGGTACTGACCTATATCCCTGCTGTCTCAGTATCTGGGTGCAGTTCTACATCACTGTTGCCTCGGTATCTGGGTGCTGACCTATATCTCTGCTGTCTTAGTATCTTGGTGCTGACCTACATCCCTGCTTCTCAGTATCTGGGTACTGATCTACATCCCTGCTGTTGCAGAATCTGGGTGCTTTCCAACATCAATGCTGTCTCAGTATCTGGGTGCTGACCTCCATCCCATATGTCTCAGTATCTGGGTGCTGACTTACATCACAACTTTCTCAGTATCTGGGTGCTGACCTGCAATCCTGCTGTCTCAGTATCTGGGTGCTGACCTACATCCCTGCTGTCTCAGTATCTGGGTGCTGACCTCCATCCCTGCTGTCTCAGTATATGGGTGCTGACTTACATCAATACTTTCTCAGTATCTGGGTGCTGACCTACATCCCTGCTGTCTCAGTTTCTGGGTGCTGACCAACATTCCTGCCTTCACATAACTTGGGTACGGACCTACATCTCTGCTGACTCTGTTCTAGGTACTGACCAACATCACTGCTGACTCAGTATCTGGGTACTGACCTACATGACTGCGGACTCAGTATCAGGGTACTGACTACATCACTGCTGTCTCAGTATCTGTTTGCTGACCTTCATCACTGCTGTCTCAGTATCTGGGTGCTCAAGTACTGCCCTGCTGTCTCAGTATGTGGGTGCTGAACAACATCCCTGCTGTCTCAGTATCTGGGTGCTCACCTCATACCTGCTTTCTCAGTATCTGGGTGCTGACCCACATCCCTGCTGTCTCAGTAACTGGGTGCTGACCAACATCACTGTTGTCTCAGTATCGGGGTGCTGACCCACATCTCTGCTGTCTCAGTCCCTGGGTGCTGACCTACTACTGTGCTGCCTCAGTATCTGACTGCTGAGCTTCATCAGTACTGTCTCAGTATTTGGGTACCAACCTACATCACTGCTGTCTCAGTACTTGGGTGCTGTCCTACATCACTGCAGTCTCAGTATCTGGGTGATGACCAACATCCCTGCTGTCTCATTAACTGGGTGCTGACCAACATCACTGCTGTCTCAGTATCTTGGTGCAGAAAAACATCCCTGCAGTCTCAGTATCTGGGTGCTGACCTACATTACTGCTGTCTCAGTATCTGGGTTCTGACCTACATTACTGCTGTCTCAATATCTGGGTGCTCACCTACTGCCCTGCTGTCTCAGTGTCTGGGTGCTAAACAACATCCCTGCTGTCTCAGTATCTGGGTGCTGCCCTACATCTCTGCTGTCTCAGTATATGGGTGCTGACCTACATTCCTGCAGTCACAATAACTGAGTACTAACCTATATCCCTGCTTTCTCTGTATCTGGAGTTTACCCACATCCCTGCTGTCTCAGAATGTGGGTGGTGGCCTACATCACTGCAGTCTCAATATCTGGGTACTGACCGACATCACTGCTGTCTCAGTATCTGGGAACTGACAAACATTACTGCTGTCTCAGTATCTGGGTGCTGACTTTCATCTCTGCTGTCTCATTTCCTATTTGCTTACCTACATCCCTCCTGTCTCAGTATCTGGGAACTGACCTAAATCCCTCCTGTCTCAGTATCTTTGTAATGACCCACATCACAGCTGTCTCAGTATCTTGGTGACGACCTACATCACTGCTGTCTGATTATTTTTGAGCTGACTTACAACTCTGCTGTCTCTGTATCCAGGTACTCAGCTACATACCTGCTGTCTCAGTATCTATGTGACAACATATGTGCCTGCTGTCTCAGTATCTTGGTGCTGACCTACTGCTCTGCTGTCCCAGTGTATAGGTGGTGATCTACATCACTGCTGTCTCAGTATCTGGGTAGTGACCCTCGTCTCTGCTTTCTCAGTATCTGGGTGTTTAGCAGCATCACTGCTGTGTCGGTATCTGGGTGCTGACCTACATCCCTTCTTGTCTCAGTATTTCGTGCTAACTCACATCACTGCTGTCTCAGTATCTGGCGGCAACCCACATCACTGCTGTCACATAATCTGGGTGCTGCACTCACATCAATGCTGTCTCAGTATTTGGGTGCTGACTTATATCACTTCTTTCTCAGTATCTAGGTGCTGACCTACATCTCTGCTGTCTCATTATCTGAGTGCTGACCTACATTTCTGCTGTCACAGTATCTGGGTACGGACCTACATCTCTGCTGACTCAGTATCTGGGTACTGACCTACATAACTGGTGACTCAGTATCTGGGTACAGACCTACATCACTGATGTCTCAGTATCTGGGTGCTGACCTACATCACTGCAGTCTCAGTATCTGGATGCTGACATACATGACTGCTGTCTCAGTATCAGGGTGCTGACCTACATCCCTGCTGTCTCAGTTTCTTGGTGCTCACCTACTGCCCTGCTGTCTTAGTGTATAGGTGCTGACCTACATCCCCGCTGTCTCAGTATCTGGGTGCTGACCAACATCACTGCAGTCTCAGTATCTGGGTGCTGACCAACTGCCCTGCTGTCTCAGTGTATAGGTGCTGACCTACATCACTGCTGTCTCAGTATCTGGGTACTGACCTACGTCTCTGCTTTCTCAGTATCTGGGTGCTTAGCAACAACACTGCTGTGTCAGTATCTGGGTGCTGACCTACATTCCTTCTGTCTCAGTATTTCAGTGCTAACCTACATCACAGCTTTCTCAGTATCTGCGCGGCAACCTACATTACTGCTGTCACAGAATCTGGGTGCTTACCTACATCAGTGCTGTCTCAGTATTTGGGTGCTGACCTCCATCCCTGCTGGCTCAGTATATGGGTGCTGACTTACATCACTTCTTTCTCAGTATCTAGGTGCTGACCTACATCTCTGCTGTCTCATTATCGGGGTGCTGACCTACATTTCTGCTGTCACAGTATCTGGGTATAGACCTACATCTCTGCTGACTCAGTATCTGGGTACTGACCTACATTCCTGGTGACTCAGTATCTGGGTACTGACCTATATCCCTTCTGTCTCAGTATCTGGGTGCAGTCCTACATCACTGTTGCCTCAGTATCTGGGTGCTGACCTATATCTCTGCTGTCTTAGTATCTTGGTGCTGACCTAAATCCCTACTTCACAGTATCTGGGTAACTGATCTACATCCCTGCTGATGCAGAATCTGGGTGCTTTCCAACATCAATGCTGTCTCAGTATCTGGGTGCTGATCTCCATCCCATATGTCTCAGTATCTGGGTGCTGATTTACATCACTACTTTCTCAGTATCTGGGTGCTGACCTGCATTCCTGCTGTCTCAGTATCAGGGTGCTGACCTACATCCCTGCTGTCACAGTATCTGGGTGCTGACCTCCATCCCTGCTGTCTCAGTATCTGGGTGCTGACCTACATCCCTGATGTCTCAGTTTCTGGGTGCTGACCTACATTCCTGCCATCACAGAACTTGGGTACGGACCTACATCTCTGCTGACTGAGTTCTAGGTACTGATCAACATCACTGCTGACTCAGTATCTGGGTACTGACCTACATGACTGTGGACTCAGTATCTGGGTACTGACTACATCACAGCTGTCTCAGTATCTGTTTGCTGACCTACATCACTGCTGTCTCAGTATCTGGGTGCTCACCTACTGCCCTGCTGTCTCAGTATCTGGGTGCTGAACAACATCCCTGCTGTCTCAGCATCTGGGTGCTCACCTGCATACCTGCTTTCTCAGTATCTGGGTGCTGACCAACATCCCTGCTGTCTCTGTAACTGGGTGCTGACCAACATCACTGCTGTCTCAGTATCGGGGGTGATGACCAACATCCCTGCTGTCTCAGTAAATGGGTACTGACCAACATCACTGCTGTCTCAGTATCTTGGTGCAGAAAAACATCCCTGCAGTCTCAGTATATGGTTGCTGACCTACATTACTGCTGTCTCAGTATCTGGGTTCTGACCTACATTACTGCTGTCTCAGTATCTGGGAGATTACCTACTGCCCTGCTGTCTCAGTGTCTGGGTGCTAAACAACATCCCTGCTGTCTCAGTATCTGGATGCAGAACTTCGTCCCTGCTGTCTAGGTATCTGGGTGCTGACAAACATCCCTGCTGTCTCAATATCTGGGTGCTGACCTACATACCTGCAGTCTCAGTATCGGAGGGTTGGCCTACATCCCTGCTGTCTCAGTATCTGGGTGCTGACGTACATCCCTGCTCTCTCAGTATCTGGTTGCTGACCTACATCTCTGCTGTCTCAGTATATGGGTGCCGGACCTACATTCCAGCAGTCACAATAACTGGGTACTAACCTGCATCCCTGATTTCTCTGTATCTGGGAGTTTACCTACATCCCTGCTGTCTCAGAATGTGGGTGGTGGCCTACATCACTGCAGTCTCAATATCTGGGTACTGACCGACATCACTGCTGTCTCAGTATCTGGGAACTAACAAACATTACTGCTGTCTCAGTATCTGGGTGCTGACTTTCATCCCTGCTGTCTCATTTCCTATTTGCTTACCTACATCCCTCCTGTCTCAGTATCTGGGAACTGACCTACATCCCTGCTGTCTCAGTATCTGGGTGATGACCCACATCTCAGCTGTCTCAGTATCTGAGTAACGACCTACATCACTGCTGTCTGATTATTTTTGAGCTGACTTACAACTCTGCTGTCTCTGTATCCGGGTACTCAGCTACATACCTGCTGTTTCAGTATCTATGTGACAACCTATGTCCCTACTGTCTCAGTATCTTCGTGCTGACCTACTGCTCTGCTGTCCCAGTGTATAGGTGCTGACCTACATCACTGCTGTCTCAGTATCTGGGTACTGACCTACGTCTCTGCTTTCTCAGTATCTGGCTGCTTAGCAACATCACTGCTGTGTCAGTATCTGGGTACTGACCTACATTCCTTCTGTCTCAGTATTTCAGTGATAACCTACATCACGGCTTTCTCAGTATCTGGGCGGCAACCTACATTACTGCTGTCACAGAATCTGGGTGCTTACCTTCATCAATGCTGTCTCAGTATTTGGGTGCTGACCGCCATCCCTGCTGTCTCAGTACATGGGTGCTGACTTACATCACTTCTTTCTCAGTATCTAGGTTCTGACCTACATCTCTGCTGTCTCATTATCTGGGTGCTGACCTACATTTCTGCTGTCACAGTATCTGGGTACGGACCTACATCTCTGCTGACTCAGTATCTGGGTACTGACCTACATCACTGGTGACTCAGTATCTGGGTACTGACCTATATCCCTGCTGTCTCAGTATCTGGGTGCAGTTCTACATCACTGTTGCCTCGGTATCTGGGTGCTGACCTATATCTCTGCTGTCTTAGAATCTTGGTGCTGACCGAAATCCCTGCTTCTCAGTATCTGGGTACTGATCTACATCCCTGCTGTTGCAGAATCTGGGTGCTTTCCAACATCAATGCTGTCTCAGTATCTGGGTGCTGATCTCCATCCCATATGTCTCAGTATCTGGGTGCTGACTTACATCACAACTTTCTCAGTATCTGGGTGCTGACCTGCAATCCTGCTGTCTCAGTATCTGGGTGCTGACCTACATCCCTGCTGTCTCAGTATCTGGGTGCTGATCTCCATCCCATATGTCTCAGTATCTGGGTGCTGACTTACATCACAACTTTCTCAGTATCTGGGTGCTGACCTGCAATCCTGCTGTCTCAGTATCTGGGTGCTGACCTACATCCCTGCTGTCTCAGTATCTGGGTGCTGACCTACATCCCTGCTGTCTCAGTTTCTGGGTGCTGACCTACATTCCTGCCTTCACATAACTTGGGTACGGACCTACATCTCTGCTGACTCTGTTCTAGGTACTGACCAACATCACTGCTGACTCAGTATCTGGGTACTGACCTACATGACTGCGGACTCAGTATCAGGGTACTGACTACATCACTGCTGTCTCAGTATCTGTTTGCTGACCTTCATCACTGCTGTCTCAGTATCTGGGTGCTCAAGTACTGCCCTGCTGTCTCAGTATGTGGGTGCTGAACAACATCCCTGCTGTCTCAGTATCTGGGTGCTCACCTCATACCTGCTTTCTCAGTATCTGGGTGCTGACCAACATCCCTGCTGTCTCAGTAACTGGGTGCTGACCAACATCACTGTTGTCTCAGTATCGGGGTGCTGACCCACATCTCTGCTGTCTCAGTCCCTGGGTGCTGACCTACTACTGTGCTGCCTCAGTATCTGACTGCTGAGCTTCATCAGTACTGTCTCAGTATTTGGGTACCAACCACATCACTGCTGTCTCAGTACTTGGGTGCTGTCCTACATCACTGCAGTCTCAGTATCTGGGTGATGACCAACATCCCTGCTGTCTCAGTAACTGGGTGCTGACCAACATCACTGCTGTCTCAGTATCTGGGTGCAGAAAAACATCCCTGCAGTCTCAGTATCTGGGTGCTGACCTACATTACTGCTGTCTCAGTATCTGGGTTCTGACCTACATTACTGCTGTCTCAATATCTGGGTGCTCACCTACTGCCCTGCTGTCTCAGTGTCTGGGTGCTAAACAACATCCCTGCTGTCTCAGTATCTGGGTGCTGACCTACATCTCTGCTGTCTCAGTATATGGGTGCTGACCTACATTCCTGCAGTCACAATAACTGAGTACTAACCTATATCCCTGCTTTCTCTGTATCTGGGAGTTTACCCACATCCCTGCTGTCTCAGAATGTGGGTGGTGGCCTACATCACTGCAGTCTCAATATCTGGGTACTGACCGACATCACTGCTGTCTCAGTATCTGGGAACTGACAAACATTACTGCTGTCTCAGTATCTGGGTGCTGACTTTCATCTCTGCTGTCTCATTTCCTATTTGCTTACCTACATCCCTCCTGTCTCAGTATCTGGGAACTGACCTAAATCCCTCCTGTCTCAGTATCTTTGTGATGACCCACATCACAGCTGTCTCAGTATCTTGGTGACGACCTACATCACTGCTGTCTGATTATTTTTGAGCTGACTATACAACTCTGCTGTCTCTGTATCCAGGTACTCAGCTACATACCTGCTGTCTCAGTATCTATGTGACAACATATGTGCCTGCTGTCTCAGTATCTTGGTGCTGACCTACTGCTCTGCTGTCCCAGTGTATAGGTGGTGATCTACATCACTGCTGTCTCAGTATCTGGGTAGTGACCTACGTCT
Source organism: Neoceratodus forsteri (assembly GCA_016271365.2). Classification (NCBI taxonomy): domain Eukaryota; kingdom Metazoa; phylum Chordata; order Ceratodontiformes; family Ceratodontidae; genus Neoceratodus; species Neoceratodus forsteri. The sequence goes on from CM028129.1 coordinate 11,086,111, forward strand.
CTGCTTTCTCAGTATCTGGGTGTTTAGCAGCATCACTGCTGTGTCGGTATCTGGGTGCTGACCTACATCCCTTCTGTCTCAGTATTTCGGTGCTAACCTACATCACTGCTGTCTCAGTATCTGGGCGGCAACCTCCATCACTGCTGTCACATAATCTGGGTGCGTACCTACATCAATGCTGTCTCAGTATTTGGGTGCTGACTTATATCACTTCTTTCTCAGTATCTAGGTGCTGACCTACATCTCTGCTGTCTCATTATCTGAGTGCTGACCTACATTTCTGCTGTCACAGTATCTGGGTACGGACCTACATCTCTGCTGACTCAGTATCTGGGTACTGACCTACATAACTGGTGACTCAGTATCTGGGTACAGACCTACATCACTGCTGTCTCAGTATCTGGGTGCTGACCTACATCACTGCAGTCTCAGTATCTGGATGCTGACATACATGACTGCTGTCTCAGTATCTGGGTGCTGACCTACATCCCTGCTGTCTCAGTTTCTTGGTGCTCACCTACTGCCCTGCTGTCTTAGTGTATAGGTGCTGACCTACATCCCCGCTGTCTCAGTATCTGGGTGCTGACCAACATCACTGCAGTCTCAGTATCTGGGTGCTGACCAACTGCCCTGCTGTCTCAGTGTATAGTTGCTGACCTACATCCCCGCTGTCTCAGTATCTGGGTGCTGACCAAGATCTTTGCTGTCTCAATATCGGTGGCTGACCTACATCACTGCTGTCTGAGTATCTGGGAGCTGACCTACATCCCTGCTATATCAGTATCTGGGTGCTGACCTACATGCCTGCTGTCTCATTATCTTGGTACTGACCTTCATTAGTACTCTCTCAGTATCTTGGGTGCTGACCAACAACAATGCTCTCAGTATCAGGGTGCTGACCTACATCACTGCTGTCTCAGTATCTGGATGCCGACCTTAATCCCTGTTGTGTCAGTATCTTGTGCTGACCTACATACCTGCTGTCTCAGCATCTGAGTGCTGACCTACATCCCTGCTTTCTCACTATCTGTGTGCTGACCAACATCACTTCTGTCTAAGTATCTGGGTTTTAACCAACATCCCAGATGTCTCAGTATCGGAGTGCTGACTTACATTATTGCTATCTCAGTATCTGAGTTCCGACCTACATTAATGCTGTCTCAGTATCTGGGTGCTGAACTACATCATAGCTTTCTCCGTATCTGGATAATCACCAATATCCCTGGTGTCTCAGTATCAGGGTGCTAGCCTACATCCCTGTTTTCTCAGCATTGGGGTGCAGACCTCCCTGCCTGTTCTCTCAGTATCTGTGTGCTGACATACATCCCTGCTGTATCAGTATCTGGGTGTTGACCTTCCTCAGTACTCTCTCAGTATTTCTGTGCAGACCTACATCACTACTGCCTCAATATGTGGGTGCTGATCTACATCACTGCTGCCTCAGTATCTGGGGGCTGATACACATCACTGCTGTCTCTGTCCCTGGGTGCTGGCCAACATCCCTGATGTGTCAATATCGGGGTGCTGACCAACATCTCTCCTGTTTCAGTTTGTTGGTGCAGACCTACAAGCCTGCTGTCTCTGTATCTCTATGCTACCTACATCCCTGCTGTCTCAGTATATGGGTGCAGTCCTACATCCCTGCTGTCTCAATGTCTGGGAGCTGACCTATATCCCTGCAGTCTCAGTATCTTGGTGCTGACCTACATCCCTGCTGTCTCAGTATCTGGGTGCTGACCTACGTCACTGCTGTCCCAGTAGCTGGGTGCTGACTTACATCACTACTTTCTCAGTATCTGGGTGATGACCTACATCAATGGGGTCTCAGTGTCAGGGTGCTGACCTACATCACTGCTGTTTCAGTATCTGGGTGCTGACCTATGTTACAGCTGACTCAGTATCTGGGTGCAGTCCTACATCACTACTGTCTCAGTATCTGGGTGCTGACCTACATCCCTGCTTTCTCAGTATCTGGGTGCAGTCCTACATCACTGTTGCCTCGGTATCGGGGTGCTGACGTATGTCCTTGCTGTCTCAGTATCTGGGTGCAGTCCTACATCACTGTTGCTTCAGTATCAGGGTGCTGACCTATATCCATGCTGTCTCAGTATCTGGGTGCAGTCCTACTTCACTGTTGCAACAGTATCTGTGTGCTTACCTATATCCCTACTGTCTCAGTATCTGGGTGCAGTCCTACATCACTGTTGCCTCAGTATCTGGCTGCTGACCTCTATCTCTGCTGTCTTAGTATCTTGGTGCTGACCTACATCCTTGCTTCTCATTTCCTGTGTACTGATCTACATCCCTGATGTTGCAGAATCTGGGTGCTTTCATACTTCAATGCTGTCTCAGTATCTGGGTGCTGTCTTACAAAACTACTTTCTCAGTATCTGTGTGCTGACCTTCATTCCTGCTGTCTCAGTATCTGGGTACTGACCTACATCTCTGCTGTCTCAGTATCTGGCTGCTGAACTCCATCCCTGCTATCTCAGTATCTGGGTGCGGACATACATTAATTCTTTCTCAGTACCTGGGTGCTGACCTACATCCCTGCTGTCTCAGTTTCTGGGTGCTGACCTACATTTCTGCCATCACAGAATTTGGGTACAGACCTACATCTCTGCTGACTCAGTTCTAGGTACTGACCAACATCACTGCTGACTCTGTATCTGGGTACTGACCTACATCATTGATGACTCAGTATCTGGGTACTGACCTACATGACTGCGGACTCAATATATTGGTACTGACTACATCACTGATGTCTCAGTATCTGGTTGCTGACCTACATCACTGCTGTCTCAGTATCTGGGTGCTCATCTACTGCCCTGCTGTCTCATTAACTGGGTGCTGAACAACATCCCTGCTGTCTCAGTATCTAGGTGCTCACCTACATTCCTGCTTTCTCAGTATATGGGTGCTGACCAACATCCCTACTGTCTCAGTAACTGGGTGATGACCAACATCACTGCTGTCTCAGTATCTGGGTGCTGACCTCGATCCCTGCTGTCTCAGTATCTGGGTGCTGACTTACATCAATTCTTTCTCAGTATCTGGGTGCTGACCTACATCCCTACTGTCTCAGTTTCTGGGTGCTGACCTACATTGCTGCAATCACAGAACTTGGGTACGGACCTACATCTCTGCTGACTCAGTTCTAGGTACTGACCAACATCACTGCTGACTCAGTATCTGGGTACTTACCTACATGACTGCAGACTCAGTATCTGGGTACTGACTACATCACTGCTGTCTCAGTTTCTTTTTGCTGACCTACATCACTGCTGTCTCAGTATCTGGGTGCTCACCAATTGCCCTGCTGTCTCAGTATCTGGGCGCTGAAAAACATCCCTGCTATCTCAGTATCTTTGTGCTCACCTGCTTAACTGCTTTCTCAGTATCTGAGTGCTGACCAACATCCCTGCTGTCTCAGTAACTGGGTGCTGACCAACATCACTGCTGTCTCAGTATCTGGGTGCTGACCCACATCCCTGCTGTCTCAGTCCCTGGGTGTTGACCTACATCTGTGCTGCCTCAGTATCTGACTGCTGACCTTCATCAGTACTGTCTCAGTATTTGAGTGCAGACCTACATCACTGCTTTCTCAGTACTTGGGTGCTGTCCTACATCACTGCAGTCTCAGTATCTGGGTGATGACCCACATCCCTGCTGCCTCAGTAACTGGGTGCTGACCAACATCACTGCTGTCTTAGTATCTTGGTGCAGAAAAACATCCTTGCAGTCTCAGTATCTGGGTGCTGACCTACATTATTGCTGTCTCAGTATCTGGGTTCTGACCTACATTACTGTTCTCTCAGTATCTGGGTGCTCATCTACAGCACTGCTGTCTCAGTGTCTGGGTGCTAAACAACATCCCTGCTGTCTCAGTATCTGGGTGCAGAACTTCGTCCCTTCTGTCTCGGTATCTGGGTGCTGACAAACATCCCTGCTGTCTCAGTATCGGGGTGCTGACCTACATACTTGCAGTCTCAGTATCGGAGGGTTGGCCTACATTACTGCTGTCTCAGTATCTGGGTGCTGACGTACATCCCTGCTGTCTCAGTATCTGGTTACTGACCTACATCTCTTCTGTCTCATTATATGGGTGCTGACCTACATTCCTCTAGTCACAATAACTGGGTACTAACCTACATCCCTGATTTCTCTGTATCTGGGCGTTTACCTACTTCCCTGCTGTCTCAGCATGTGGGTGGTGGCCTACATCACTGCTGTCTCAATATCTGAGTACTGACCGACATCACTGCTGTCTCAGTATCTGGGAACTGACAAACTTTACTGCTGTCTCAGTATCTGGGTGCTGACTTTCATCTCTGCTGTCTCATTTCCTATTTGCTTACCTACATCCCTCCTCTCTCAGTATCTGGGAACTGACCTAAATCCCTGCTGTCTCAGTATCTGGGAGACGACCCACATCACTGCTGTCTGATTATTTTTGAGCTGACTTACAACTCTGCTGTCTCTGTATCCGGGTACTCAGCTACATACCTGCTGTCTCAGTATCTATGTGACAACCTATGTCCCTGCTGTCTCAGTATCTGGGTGCTGACCTACTGCTCTGCTGTCCCAGTGTATGGGTGCTGACCTACATCACTGCTGTCTCAGTATCTGGGTACTGACCTACGTCTCTGCTTTCTCAGTATCTGGGTGCTTAGCAACATCACTGCTGTGTCAGTATCTGGGTGCTGACCTACATTCCTTCTGTCTCAGTATTTCGGTGCAAACCTACATCACTGAAGTCTCAGTATCTGGGCGGCAACCCACATCACTGCTGTCACAGAATCTGGATGCTTACCTACATCAATGCTGTCTCAGTATTTGGGTGCTGACTTACATCACTTCTTTCTCAGTATCTAGGTGCTGACCTACATCTCTGCTGTCTCATTATCTGGGTGCTGACCTACATTTCTGCTGTCACAGTATCTGGGTACGGATCTACATCTCTGCTGACTCAGTATCTGGGTACTGACCTACATCCCTGGTGACTCAGTATCTGGGTACAGACCTACATCACTGCTGTCTCAGTATCTGGGAGCTGACCTACATCACTGCAGTCTCAGTATCTGGATGCTGACCTACATGACTGCTGTCTCAGTATCTGGGTGCTGACCTACATCCCTGCTGTCTCAGTATTTTGGTGCTCACCTACTGCCCTCCTGTCTCAGTGTATAGGTGCTGACCTACATCCCCGCTGTCTCAGTATCTGGGTGCTGACCAACATCTCTGCTGTCTCAATATCAGGGGCTGACCTACATCACTGCTGTCTCAGTATCTGGGAGCTGACCTACATCCCTGCTATATCAGTATATGGGTGCTGACCTACATGCCTGCTGTCTCATTATCTTGGTGCTGCCCTTCATTAGTACTGTCTCAGTATCTGGGTGCTGACCAACAACAATGCTCTCAGTATCAGGGTGCTGACCTACATCACTGCTGTCTCAGTATCTGGATGCCGACCTTAATCCCTGTTGTGTCAGTATCTGGCTGCTGACCTACATACCTGCTGTCTCAGTATCTGAGTGCTGACCTACATCCCTGATTTCTCACTATCTGTGTGCTGACCAACATCACTGCTGTCAAAGTATCTGGGTACTAACCAACATCCCTGATGTCTCAGTATCGGAGTGCTGACCTACATTATTGCTATCTCAGTATCTGAGTTCCGACCTACATTAATGCTGTCTCAGTATCTGGGTGCTGAACTACATCATAGCTTTCTCCATATCTGGATAACCACCAATATCCCTGGTGTCTCAGTATCAGGGTGCTAGCCTACATCCCTGTTTTCTCAGCATTGGGGTGCTGACCTCCCTGCCTGTTCTCTCACTATCAGTATGCTGACATACATCCATGCTGTATCAGTATCTGGGTGCTGACCTTCCTCAGCACTGTCTCAGTATTTCTGTGCAGACCTACATCACTACTGCCTCAATACTTGGGTGTTGATCTACATCACTGCTGTCTCAGTATCTCGGGGCTGATCCACATCACTGCTGCGTCAGTATCGAGGTGCTGACCTACATCACTGCTGTTTCAGTATCTGGGTGCTGACCTACGTCCCAGCTGTCTCAGTATCTGGGTGCAGTCCTACATCACTGCTGTCTCAGTATCTGGGTGCTGACCTACATCCCTGCTTTCTCAGTATCTGGGTGCAGTCCTACATCACTGTTGCCTCAGTATCTGGGTGCTGACCTATTCCCTGCCTGTCTCAGTATCTGGGTGCAGTCCTACATCACTGTTGCCTCAGTATCTGGGTGCTGACCTATATCCATGCTGTCTCAGTATCTGGGTGCAGTCCTACATCACTGTTGCCTCAGTATCTGGGTGCTTACCTATATCCCTGCTGTCTCAGTATCTGGGTGCAGTCCTACATCACTGTTGCCTCAGTATCTGGGTGCTGACCTATATCTCTGCTGTCTTAGTATCTTGGTGCTGACCTACATCCCTGCTTCTCAGTATCTGGGTACTGATCTACATCCCTGATGTTGCAGAATCTGGGTGCTTTCCTACATCAATGCTGTCTCAGTATCTGGGTGCTGTCTTACATCACTACTTTCTCAGTATCTGGGTGCTGACCTTCATTCCTGCTGTCTCAGTATCTAGGTACTGACCTACATCCCTGCTGTCTCAGTATCTGGGTGCTGAACTCCATCCCTGCTGTCTCAGTATCTGGGTGCAGAAATACATCAATACTTTCTCAGTATCTGGGTGCTGACCTACATCCCTGCTGTCTCAGTTTCTGGGTGCTGACCTACATTTCTGCCATCACATAATTTGGGTACGGACCTACATCTCTGCTGACTCAGTTCTAGGTACTGACCAACATCACTGCAGACTCAGTATCTGGGTACTGACCTACATCATTGATGACTCAGTATCTGGGTACTGACCTACATGACTGTGGACTCAGTATCTTGATAATGACTACATCACTGCTGTCTCAGTATCTGGTTGCTGACCTACATCACTGCTGTCTCTGTATCTGGTTGCTCACCTACTGCCCTGCTGTCTCATTCACTGGGTGCTGAACAACATCCCTGCTGTCTCAGTATCTGGGAGCTCACCTACATACCTGCTTTCTCAGTATCTGGGTGCTGACCAACATCCCTGCTGTCTCAGTAACTGGGTGTTGACCAACATCACTGCTGTCTCAGTATCTGTTTGCTGACCCAAATCCCCGCTGTCTCAGTCCACGAGTGCTGACCTACATCTGTGCTGTCTCAGTATCTGACTGCTGACCTTCATCAGTACTGTCTCAGCATTTGGGTGCAGACCTACATCACTGCTGTCTCAGTACTTGGGTGCTATCCTTCATCACTGCAGTCTCAGTATCTGGGTGATGACCAACATCCCTGCTGTCTCAGTAACTGGGTGCTGACCAACATCACTGCTGTCTCAGTATCTTGGTGCAGAAAAACATCCCTTCAGTCTCAGTATCTGGGTGCTGACCAACATTACTGCTGTCTCAGTATCTGGGTCCTGACCTACATTACTGCTGTCTCAGTATCTGGGTGCTCACCTACTGCCCTGCTGTCTCAGTGTCTGGGTGCTGAACAACATCCCTGCTGTCTCAGTATCTGGGTGCTGACCTACATACCTGCTTCATCAGTATCTGGGTGCTGACCAACATCCCTGCTGTCTCAGTAACTGGGTGCTGACCAACATCATTGCTGTCTCAGTATCTGGGTGCAGAACAACGTCCCTGCTGTCTCGGTATCTGGGTGCTGACAAACATCACTGCTGTCTCAGTATCTGGGTGCTGATGTACATATCTGCAGTCTCAGTATCGGAGGGCTGACCTACATCCCTGCTGTCTCAGTATCTGGGTGCAGAACTACGTCCCTGCTGTCTAGGTATCTGGGTGCTGACAAACATCACAGCTGTCTCAGTATCTGGGTGCTGACCTACATACCTGCAGTCTCAGTATCGGAGGGTTGGCCTACATCCCTGCTGTCTCAGTATCTGGGTGCTGACGTACATCCCTGCTGTCTCAGTATCTGGTTGCTGACCTACATCTCTGCTGTCTCAGTATATGGGTGCTGACCTACATTCCTGCAGTCACAGTAACTGGGTACTAACCTACATCCCTGCTTTCTCTGTATCTGGGTGTTTACCTACATCCTGCTGTCTCAGCATTTGGGTGGTGGGCTACATCACTGCTGTCTCAGTATCTGGGAACTGACAAACATTACTGCTGTCTCAGTATCTGGGTGCTGACTTTCATCCCTGCTGTCTCAGTACCTATTTGCTTACCTACATCCCTCCTGTCTCAGTATCTGGGAACTGACCTAAATCCCTGCTGTCTCAGTATCTGGGTGAGGACCTACATCACAGCTGTCTCAGTATCAGGGTGATGTCCTACATCACTGCTGTCTGATTAATTTTGAGCTGACTTACATCTCTGCTGTCTCTGTATCTGGGTACTCAGCTACATACCTGCTGTCTCAGTATCTATGTGACAACCTATGTCCCTCCTGTCTCAGTATTTGGGTGCTGACCTACTGCTCTGCTGTCCCAGTGTATAGGTGCTGACTTACATCACTGCAGTCTCAGTATCTGGGTACTGACCTACATCTCTGCTTTCTCAGTATCTGGGTGCTTAGCAACATCACTGCTGTCTCAGTATCTGAGTGCTGACCTACATCCCTGCTGTCTCAGTAACTGGGTGCTGACTAACATCTTTGCTGTCTCAGTATCTGGGTGCAGAACAATGTCCCTGCTGTCTCGGAATCCGGGTGCTGACAAACATCACTGCTGTCTCAGTATCTGGGTGCTGACCTACATACCGGCAGTCTCCGTATCGGAGGGCTGACCTACATCCCTGCTGTCTCAGTATCTGGGTGCAGAACTACGCTTCCTGCTATCTGAGTATCTGGATGCCGACCTTATTCTCTTTTGTGTCAGTATCTGGCTGCTGACCTACATCACTGCTGTCTCAGTATCTGAGTGCTGACCTACATCACTGCTGTCTAAGTATCTGGGTACTAACCAACATCTCTGATGTCTCAGTATTGGAGTGCTGACCTACATTATTGCTATCTTAGTATCTGAGTTCCGACCTACATTAATGGTGTCTCGGTATCTGGGTGCTGAACTACATCATAGCTTTATCCATATCTGGATAATCACCAATATCCCTGGTGTCTCAGTATCAGGGTGCTAACCTACATCCCTTTTTTCTCAGCATTGGGGTGCTGACCTCCCTGCCTGTTCTCTCAGTATCTGTGTGCTGACATACATCCCTGCTGTATCAGTATCTGGGTGCTGACCTTCCTCAGTACTGTCCCAGTATTTCTGTGCAGACCTACATCACTACTGCCTCAATACTTGGGTGCTGATCTACATCACTGCTGTCTCAGTATCTGAGGGCTGACCCACATCACTTCTGTCTCAGTCCCTGGGTGCTGACCAACATCCCTGATGTGTCAATATCGGGGGTGCTGACCAACATCTCTGCTGTATCAGTTTGTGGGTGCAGACCTACATGCCTGCTGTCTCAGTATCTGGATGCTGACCTACGTCACTGCTGTCTCAGTATCTGGGTGCTGACTTACATCACTACTTTCTCAGTATCTGGGTGCTGTCCAACATCAATGGGGTCTCAGTATCTGGGTGCTGACCAACATCCCTGCTGTCTCAGTATCAGGGTGCTGACCTACATCACTGCTATCTCAGTATCTAGGTGATGACCAACATCTTTGCTGCGTCAGTATCGGGGGTGCTGACCTACATCACTGCTGTTTCAGTATCTTGGTGCTGACCTACATCCCAGCTGTCTCAGTATCTGGTTGCAGTCCTACATCACTACTGTCTCAATATCTGGGTGCTGACCTCCATCCCATGTTTCTCAGTATCTGGGTGATGACTTATATCACTGCTTTTTCAGTATCTGGGTGCTGACCTACATCCCTGCTGTCTCAGTATCTGACCTCCATCCCTGCTGTCTCAGTATCTTGGTGCTGACTTACATCAGTACTTTCTCAGTATCTGGGTGCTGACCTACATCCTTACTGTCTGTTTCTGGGTGCGCGGACCTACATTCCTGTTGTGACAGTATTTGGGTACGGACCTATATCTCAGCTGACTTAGTTCTGGGTACTGAACAACATCACTGTTGACTCAGTATCTGGGTACTGACCTACATCATTGATGACTCTCTATCTGGGTACTGACCTACATTACTATGGTCTCAGTATCTGGGTACTGACTTAATCACTGCTGTCTCAGTATCTGGTTGCTGACCTACATCACTGCTGTCTCAGTATCTGGGTGCTCATCCACTGCCCTGCTGTCTCAGTATCTGGGTGCTGAACAACATCCCTGCTGTCTCAGTATCTGGGTGCTCACCTACATACCTGCTTTCTCAGTATCTGGGTGTTGACCAACATCCCTGCTGTCTCAGTATCTGGGTGCTGACGGTCATCACTGCTGTCTCAGTATCTGGGTGATGACCCACATCCCTGCTCTCTCAGTCCCTTGGTGCTGACCTGCATCTGTGCTGTCTCAGTAGCTGACTGCTGACCTTCATCAGTACTGTCTCAGTATTTGGGTGCAGACCTACATCACTGCTGTCTCAGTACTTGGGTGCTGTTCTACATCACTGCAGTCTCAGTATCTGGGTGATGACCACCATCCTTACTGTCTCAGTAACTGGGTGCTGACCAACATCACTGTTGCCTCAGTATCTGGGTGCTTACCTATATCTCTGCTGTCTTAGTATCTTGGTGCTGACCTACATCCCTGCTTCTCAGTATCTGGGTACTGATCCAAATCCCTGCTGTTGCAGAATCTGGGTGCTTTCCTACATCAATGCTGTCTCAGTATCTGGGTGCAGACCTCCATCCCATATGTCTCAGTATCTGGGTGCTGACCTACATCCCTGCTGTCTCAGCATGTGGGTGGTGGCCTACATCACTGCAGTCTCAATATCTGGGTACTGACCGACATCACTGCAGTCTCAGTATCTGGGAACTGACAAACTTTACTGCTGTCTCAGTATCTGGGTGCTGACTTTCATCACTGCTGTCTCATTACCTATTTGCTTACCTACATCCCTCCTGTCTCAGTATCTGGGAACTGACCTAAATCCCTGCTGTCTCAGTATCTGGGTGATGACCCACATCACAGCTGTCTCAGTATCTGAGTGACAACCTACATCACTGCTGTCTGATTATTTTTGAGCTGACCAACAACTCTGCTGTCTCTGTATCCGGGTACACTGCTACATACCTGCTGTCTCAGTATCTATGTGACAACCCATGTCCCTGCTGTCTCAGTATCTGGGAGCTGACCTACTGCTCTGCTGTCCCAGTGTACAGGTGCTGACCCACATCACTACTGTCTCAGTATCTGGGTACTGACCTATGTCTCTGCTTTCTCAGTATCTGGGTGCTTTGCAACATCACTGCTGTGTCAGTATCTGGGTGCTGACCTACATTCCTTCTGTCTCAGTATTTCGGTGCTAACCTACATCACTGCTTTCTCAGTATCTGGGCGGCAACCTACATTACTGCTGTCACAGAATCTGGGTGCTTACCTACATCAATGCTGTCTCAGTATTTGGGTGCTGACCACCATCCCTGCTGTCTCAGTATATGGGAGCTGACTTACATCACTTCTTTCTCAGTATCTAGGTGCTGACCTACATCTCTGCTGTCTAATTATCTAGGTGCTGACCTACATTTCTGCTGTCACAGTATCTGGGTACGGACCTACATCTCTGCTGTCTCAGTATCTGGGTGCAGTCCTACATCACTGTTGCCTCAATATCTGGGTGCTGACCTATATCTCTGCTGTCTTAGTATCTTGGTGCAGACTTACATCCCTGCTTCTCAGTATCTGGGTACTGATCTACATCCCTGCTGTTGCAGAATCAGGGTGCTTTCCTAGATCAATGCTGTCTCAGTATCTGGGTGCTGACCACCATCCCATATGTCTCAGAATCTGGGTGCTGATTTACATCACTACTTTCTCAGTATCTGGGTGCTGACCTGCATTCCTGCTGTCTCAGTATCTGGGTGCTGACCTGCATCCCTGTTGTCTCAGTATCTGGGTGCTGACCTCCATCCCTGCTGTCTCAGTATATGGGTGCTGACTTACATCAATACTTTCTCAGTATCTGGGTGCTGACCTACATCCCTGCTGTCTCAGTTTCTGGGTGCTAACCTACATTCCTGCCATCACAGAATTTGGGTACGGACCTACATCTCTGCTGACTCAGTTCTAGGTACTGACCAACATCACTGCTGACTCACTATCTGAGTACTGACCTACATGACTCCGGACTCAGTATCTGGGTACTGACTACATCCCTGCTGTCTCAGTATCAGGGTGCTGACCCACATCCCTGCTGTCTCAGTCCCTGCGTGCTGACCTACATCTGTGCTGCCTCAGTATCTGACTGCTGACCTTCATCAGTACTGTCTCAGTATTTGGGTGCAGACCTACATCACTGCTGTCTCAGTACTTGGGTGCTGTCCTACATCACTGCAGTCTCAGTATCTGGGTGATGACCAACATCCCTGCTGTCTCAGTAACAGGGACTGACCAACATCACTGCTGTCTCGTGTCTTGGTGCGAAAACATCTCTGCCGGTCTCAGTATCTTTGTGCTGACCTACATTACTGCTGCCTCAGTATCTGGGTCCTGACCTACATTACTGCTCTCTCAGTATCTGGGTGCTCACCTTCTGCCCTGCTGTCTCAGTGTCTGGGTGCTGAACAACATCCCTGCTGTCTCAGTATCTGGGTGCAGAACTTTGTCCCTGCTGTCTCGGTATCTGGGTGATGACAAACATCACAGCTGTCTCAGTATCTGGGTGCTGACCTACATACCTGCAGTCTCAGTATCGGAGGGTTGGCCTACAGACCTGCTGTCTCAGTATCTGGGTGCTGACGTACATCCCTGCTGTCTGAGAATTTGGGTGCTGACCTACATTCCTGCAGTCACAATAACTGGGTACTAACCTACATCCTTGCTTTCTCTGTATCTGGGAGTTTACCTACATCCCTGCTGTCATAGCATGTGGATGGTGACCTACATCACTGCAGTCTCAATATCTGGGTACTGACCGACATCACTGCTGTCTCAGTATCTGGGAACTGACAAACATTACTGCTGTCTCAGTATCAGGGTGCTGACTTTCATCCCGGCTGTCTCATTTCCTATTTGCTTACCTACATCACTGCAGTCTCAATATCTGGGTACTGACCGACATCACTGCTGTCTCAGTATCTGGGAACTGACAAACATTACTGCTGTCTCAGTATCAGGGTGCTGACTTTCATCCCGGCTGTCTCATTTCCTATTTGCTTACCTACATCCCTGCTGTCTCAGTATCTGGCAACTGACCTAAATCCCTGCTGTCTCAGTATCTGGGTGATGACCCACATCACAGCTGTCTCAGTATCTGGGTGATGACCTACATCACTGCTGTCTGATTATTTTTGAGCTGACTTACATCTGTGCTGTCTCTGTATCCGGGTACTCAGCTACATACCTGCTGTCTCAGTATCTATGTGACAACCTATGTCCCTGCTGTCTCAGTATCTGGATGCTGACCTACTGCTCTGCTGTCCCAGTGTATAGGTGCTGACCTACATCACTGCTGTCTCAGTATCTGGGTACTGACCTATGTCTCTGCTTTCTCAGTATCTGGGTGCTTAGCTTAACATCACTGCTGTGTCAGTATCTGAGTTTGACCTCATATCATTCTGTCTCAGTATTTCGGTGCTAACCTACATCACTCAAGGTCTCAGTCTGCCGTAACCTTATCACTGCTGTCACAGAATGTGGGTGCTTACCTACATTAATGTTGTCACAGTATTTGGGTGCTGAGCACCATTTCAGTTGTCTCAGTATATGTGTGCTGACTTACATCACTTCTTTCTAGTATCTAGGTGCTGACCTACATCTCGCTGTCTCATTATCTGGTGCTGAATCCATTTCTGCTGTCACAGTATCGGTGCAGACCCTACATCTCTGACTCAGTATCTGGGCATGACCTACATCCTGGTGACTCAGTATCTGGGTACAGGACCTCCATCACTGCTGTCTCAGTATCTGGGTGTTGACCTACATCACTGCAGTCCTTCAGTATCTGGATGCTGACATACAGTGACTGCTGTCTCAGTATCTGTTGCTGACCCACATCCCTGCTGTCTCAGTGTCTTGGTGCTCACCCTACTGCCCTATCATTGTCTTGAAGTATATGGGTGATGACCTCATCCCGCTGTCTCAGTATCTGGGTGCTGGACCAACATCACTGCTGTCTCAGTATCTGCTGACCCACTGCCTTGCTGACTCAGTGTATAGGTGCCAGGTCCTACATCCCCGCTGTCTCAGTATCTGGGTGCTGACCCACATCTCTGCTGTCTCAATATCAGGGGCTGACCTACATCACTTCTGTCTCAGTATCTGGGTGCTGACCAACAACAATGCTCTCAGTATCAGGATGCTGACCTACATCACTGCTGTCTCAGTATCTTGGTGCTCACCTACTGCCCTACTGTCTTAGTGTATAGGTGCTGACCTGCATCCCCGCTGTCTCGGTATCTGGGTGCAGTCTTACATCACTGTTGCCTCAGTATCTGGGTGCTTACCTATATCCCTGCTGTCTCAGTATCTGGGTGCAGTCCTACATCACTGTTGCCTCAATATCTGGCTGCTGACCTATATCTCTGCTGTCTTAGTATCTTGGTGCTGACCTACATCCCTGCTTCTCATTGCCTGGGTACTGATGGACATCCCTGATGTTGCAGAATCTGAGTGCTTTCCTTCACCAATGCTGTTTCAGTATCTGGGTGCTGTCTTACATCACTACTTTCTCAGTATCTGGGTGCTGACCTTCATTCCTGCTGTCTCAGTATCTGTGTACTGACCCACATCCCTGCTGTCTTAGTATCTGGGTGCTGAACTCCATCCCTGCTGTCTCAGTATCTGGGTGCTGACATTCATAAATACTTTCTCAGTATCTGGATGCTGACCTACATCCCTGCTGTCTCAGTTTCTGGGTGCTGACCTACATTTCTGCCATCACAGAATTTGTGTACGGACCTACATCTCTGCTGACTCAGTTCTAGGTACTGACCAACATCACTGCTGACTCAGTATCTGGGTACTGACCTACATCATTGATGACTCAGTATCTGGGTACTGACCTACATGACTGCGAACTCAGTATCTGGGTACTGACTACATCACTGCTGTCTCAGTATCTGGTTGCTGACCTACATCACTGCTGTCTCAGTATCTGGGTGCTCACCTACATACCTGCTTTCTCAGTATCTGGGTGCTGACCATCATCCCTGCTGTCTCAGAAACTGGGTGATGACCAACATCACTGCTGTCTCAGTATCTGTTTGCTGACCCACATCCCTGCTGTCTCAGTCCCCGAGTGCTGACCTACATCTGTGCTGTCTCAGTATCTGACTGCTGACATTCATCAGTACTGTCTCAGCATTTGGGTGCAGACCTACATCACTGCTGTCTCAGTACTTGGGTGCTGTCCTACATCACTGCAGTCTCAGTATCTGGGTGATGACCAACATCCCTGCTGTCTCAGTAACTGGTGCTGACCAACATCACTGCTGTCTCAGTATCTGGGTGCAGAAAACATCCCTGCAGTCTCAGTATCTGGGTGCTGACCTACATTACTGCTGTCTCAGTATCTGGGTCCTGACCTACATTACTGCTGTCTCAGTATCTGGGTGCTCACCTACTGCCCTGCTGTCTCAGTGTCTGGGTGCTGAACAACATCCCTGCTGTCTCAGTATCTGGGTGCTGACCTACATACCTGCTTTATCAGTATCTGGGTGCTGACCAACATCCCTGCTGTCTCAGTAACTGGGTGCTGACCAACATCATTGCTGTCTCAGTATCTGGGTGCAGAACAACGTCCCTGCTGTCTCGGTATCTGGGTGCTGACAAACATCACTGCTGTCTCAGTATCTGGGTGCTGACCTACATACCTGCAGTCTCAGTATCGGAGGGCTGACCTACATCCCTGCTGTCTCAGTATCTGGGTGCAGAACTACGTCCCTGCTGTCTCGGTATCTGGGTGCTGACAAACATCACAGCTGTCTCAGTATCTGGGTGCTGACCTACATACCTGCAGTCTCAGTATCGGAGGGTTGGCCTACATCCCTGCTGTCTCAGTATCTGGGTGCTGACGTACATCCCTGCTGTCTCAGTATCTGGTTGCTGACCTACATCTCTGCTGTCTCAGTATATGGGTGCTGACCTACATTCCTGCAGTCACAATAACTGGGTACTAACCTACATCCCTGCTTTCTCTGTATCTGGGTGTTTACCTACATTCCTGCTGTCTCAGCATTTGGGTGGTGGGCTACATCACTGCTGTCTCAGTATCTGGGAACCGACAAACATTACTGCTGTCTCAGTATCTGGGTGCTGACTTTCATCCCTGCTGTCTCAGTACCTATTTGCTTACCTACATCCCTCCTGTCTCAGTATCTGGGAACTGACCTAAATCCTGCTGTCTCAGAATCTGGGTGAGGACCCACATCACAGCTGTCTCAGTATCAGGGTGATGACCTACATCTCTGCTGTCTGATTAATTTTGAGCAAACTGTCTCTGTATCTGGGTACTCAGCTACATACCTGCTCTCTCAATATCTATGTGACAACCTATGTCCCTACTGTCTCAGTATCTGGGTGCTGACCAACTGCTCTGCTGTCCCAGTGTATAGGTGCTGACCTACATCACTGTTGTCTCTGTATCTGGGTACTGACCTATGTCTCTGCTTTCTCAGTATCTGGGTGCTTAGCAACATCACTGCTGTGTCAGTTTCTGGGTGCTGACCTACTACTCTGCTGTCCCAGTGTATAGGTGCTGACTTACATCACTGCTGTCTCAGTATCTGGGTACTGACCTACATCTCTGCTTTCTCTAGTATCTGGGTGCTTACAACATCACTGCTGTCTCAGTATCTGATTGCTGACCTACATCCCTGCTGTCTCAGTAACTGGGTGCTGACTAACATCATTGCTGTCTCAGTATCTGGGTGCAGAACAACGTCCTGTTGTCTCGTATCTGGGTGCTGACAAACATCTCTGCTGTCTCAGTATCTGGGTGCTGGACTCTACATACCGTCAGTCTCTGTATCGGAGGGCTAATCTACATCCCTGCTGTCTCAGTATCTGGGCAGAACTATGTCCTGCTGTCTCAATATCTGGATGCTGACCTTATTCTCTTTGTGTCAGTATCTCGGTTGCTGACCTACATTACTGCTGTCTCAGTATCTGAGTGCTGACCTACATCACTGCTGTCTAAGTATCTGGGTACTAACCAACATCTCTGATGTCTCAGTATTGGAGTGCTGATCTACATTATTGCTATCTTAGTATCTGAGTTCCGACCTACATTAATGCTGTCTCAGTATCTGGCTGCTGAACTACATCATAGCTTTCTTCATATATGGATAATCACCAATATCCCTGGTGTCTCATTATCAGGGTGCTAACCTACATCCCTGTTTTCTCAGCATTGGGGTGCTGACCTCCCTGCCTGTTCTCTCAGTATCTGGGTGCTGACCTTCTCAGTACTGTCTCAGTATTTGTGCAGACCTACACTCACTACTGCCCTAATACTTGGGTGCTGGATCTACATCACTGTTGTCTTTAGTATCTGGGGCTGACTCCACATCACTGCTGTCTCAGTCCCTGGGTGCTGACCAACATCCATGATGTGTCAATATCGAGTGCTGACCAACATCTCTGCTGTTTCAGTTTGTGGTGCAGACCTACATGCCTGCTGTCTCAGTATCTCATGCTGATCTACATCCCTGCTTGTCTCAGTATATGGGTGCAGTCCCACATCCTGCTGTCTCTTGGGTATCTGGGAGCTGACCTATATCCCTGCTGTCCTGCAGTAACTTGGTGCTGACCTACATCCCTGCTGTCTCAGTATCTGGGTGTTGACCCATGTCACTGGTGTCTCAGTATCTGGGTGCTGACTTACATCACTACTTTCTCAGTATCTGGGTGCTGACCTACATCAATGGGGGTCTCAGTATCTGGGGTGCTGACCTACATCCCTGCTGTCTCAGTATCAGGGTGCTGACCTACATCACTGCTGTCTCAGTATTCAGGTGATGACCAACATCTTGCTGTGTCAGTATCAAGGGCTTGACCTACACATCACTGCTGTTTCAGTATCTGGGTGCTGACCTACATCCCAGCTGTCTCAGTATCTGGCTACAGTCCTACATCACTACTGTCTCAATATCTGGGTGCTGACCTCCGTCCCATGTTACTCAGTATCCTAGGTGATGACTTCATCTCTATTCACCAGTATCTGGGTACTTTGGCCTACATTCCTGCTGTCTCAGTATCTGGGTGCTGATCCTACATCCCTGCTGTCTCAGTATCTGACCTCCATCTCTGCTGTCTCAGTATCTGGGTGCTGACTTACATCAATACTTCTCAGTATCTGGTGCTGACTCTACATCCCTGTCTCTGTTTCAGGGTGTGGACCTCACATTCCTGTAGTCACAGTATTTGGGTACAGAACCTATATCTCAGCTGACTCAGTTCTGGGTACTGACCAACATAACTGTTGACTCGGTATCTGGGTACTGACCTCACATCATTGATGACTCTCTATCTTGGGTGCTGACCTACATCACTACGGTCTCAGTATCTGGGTACTGACTAAATCACTGCTGTCTCAGTATCTGGTTGCTGACCCACATCACTGCTGTCCTCAGAATCTGTGATCACCTACTGCCCTGCTGTCTAAGTATCTGGGTGCTGAACAACATCCCTGCTGTCTCAGGTATCTGGGTGCTCTTTCATGCCTGCTTTCTCAGTATCTCTGGGTGTTGACCAACATCCCTGCTGTCTCAGTATCTGGGTGCTTAGCAACATCACTGTGTGGGTCCAGTATCTGGGTGCTGACCCACATTCTTCTGTCTCAGTATTTCTGCAAGCAATCCTACATCACTGCTGTCCCAGTATCTGGGCGGGCAACCTACATCCACTGCTGTCACAGAATCTGGGTGCTACCTCCATCAATGCTTCTCAGTATCTTGGGTGCTGACCTCCATCCCTGCTGTCTCGTATATGGGTGCTGACTTGCATCACTTCTTTTCCTCAGTATCTGAGGTGCTGACCCATTTCTGCTGTCACAGAATCTGGGTACAGACCTACATCCTGCTGACTCAGTATCTGGGTGCAATGACCCTGTCCCCTGGTGACTCAGTATCTGGCTACAGACTTACATCACTGCTGTCTCGGCATCTGGGTGCTGACTCTGCATCACTGCAGTCTCAGTATCTGGATGTTGACCCATATGACTGCTGTCTCAGTATCCGGTGCTGACCCACATCCCTTGCTGTTCCTGTATCTTGGTGCTCACCCCACTGCCCCACTGTTTTAGTGTATACGTCTCCTGACCTACATCCCCACTGTCTCAGTATCTGGGTGCTGACCCAACATCTGGCTGTCTCAGTATCTGGGTGCTGACCTCTGCCCTGCTGTCTCAGTGTATAGGTGCTGACCTACATCCCCGTTGTCTCAGTATCTGGGTGCTGACCAACATCTATGCTGTCTCAATATCGGGGGCTGACCTACTTCACTGCTGTCTCAGTATCTGGGAGCTGACTTACATTCCTAGCTATATCAGTATCTGGGTGCTGACCCACATGCCTGCTGTCTCATTATCTGTGGTGACTGTCCTTCATTAGTACTGTCTCAGCATCTGGGTGTGCTGACCAACAACAATGCTCTCAGTATCAGGTTGCTGACCTACATCACTGCTGTCTCTCAGTATCTGGATGCCGACCTTAATCCCTGTTGTGTCAGTATCTGGTTGCTGATCACATACCTGCTGTCTCAGTATCTGAGTGCTGACCTACATCCCCTGCTTTTCTTCACTATCTGTGTGCTGGCCTAACATCACTGCTGTGTCTAAGTATCTGGTACTAATCCACATCCCTGATGTCTCAGTATCAGAGTGCTGGGACATATATTGCTAGGTCTCAGTATCTGAGATCCGATCTGTTATTAATGCTGTCTCACAGTATCTGGGTCCTGAACTACATCATACAGCTTTCTCTGTATCTGACAATCACCAATATCCCTGGTGTCTCAGTATCAGGTGCTAGCTCACATCCCTTTTTCCTCAGCTTTGGGGTGCAGACCTCCTCGCCTGTTCTCCTCACTATCTGTGTGCTGACATACATCCCTGCTGTATCTGTATCTGGGTGCTGACCTTCCTCAGTACTGTCAGTATTTCTGTGCCGACCTCACATCACTACTGCCTCAATACTTGGGTGCTGGATCTACCTCACTGCTGTCTCAGTATCTGGGTCTGATCCACATCACTGCTGTCCTACAGACCCTGGGTGCTGTCTACATCCTGATGTGTCAATATCATTAGTTGTGCTACATCTCTCCTGTTTCGGTTTGGGTGCAGACCATGCCTGCTGTCTCCGTATCTCTGTGCTGGCTTACATCCCTGCTGTCTCAGTATATGGGTGCAGTCCTACGATCCTTGCTGTCCTTCAATATCTGGGAGCTGGACCTATATCCCTGCAGTTTCAGTATCTTGGTGCTGACCCACATCCCTGCTGTCTCCGTAGTATCTGGGTGCTGACCCTCGCCACTGCTGCCCCAGTGGCTGCGCTGACTTACATCACTACTTTCTCAGTATCTGGGTGCTGACCTACGTCAATGGGGTCTCAATATCTGGGTGCTTGATTCCACATCCCTGCTTGTCTCAGTATCAGGGTGCTGACCTACATCACTGCTGTCTCAGTATTCTAGTGATGACCAAATATCCTTGCTGCATCAGTATCGGGTGCTGGACCTCACATCACTGCTGTTTCAGTATCTGGGTGCTGTCGCCGTCTCCAGCTGGTCTCAGTATCTGGGTGCAGTCCTACATCACTACTGTGTGTCAGTATCTGGAGCTGGACCCATCCCTGCTTTCTCAGTATCTGGGTGCAGTCCACATCACTGTTGCCTCAGTATCTGGGTGCTGACCTATGTCCTGCTTGTCTCAGTATCTGGGTGCAGTCCACATCACTGTTTGCCTCACCATCAGGGTGCTGACCTATATCCATGCTGTCTCAGTATCTGGGTGCAGTCCCACATCACTGTTGCCCCAGTATCTGGGTGCTTACCTATATCCCTGCTGTCTCAGTATCTGGGTGCAGTCCTTCATCACTGTTGCCTCAGTATCTGGCTGCTGACCTATGTCTCTGCTGTCTTAGTATATTGGTGCTGACCTACATCCCAGCTTCTCATTGCCTAGGTACTGATCTACATCCCTGATGTTGCAGAATCTGGGTGATTTCCTACATCAATGCTGTCTCAGTATCTGGGTGCTATCTTACATCACTACTTTCTCAGTATCTGGGTGCTGACCTTCATTCCTGCTGTATCAGTATCTGGGTACTGACCTACATTCCTGCTGTCTCAGTATCTGGGTGCTGAACTCCATCCCTGCTGTCTCAGTATCTGGGTGCTGACATACATCAATACTTTCTCAGTATCTGGGTGCTGACCCACATCCCTGCTGTCTCAGTTTCTGGGTGCTGACCTCCATCTCTGCTGTCTACAGTATTTGGGTCTGGACTACATTCTCTGCTGACTCTGTTCTGGGTACTGACCAACATCACTGCTGACTCAGTATCTGGGTACTGACCTACATCATTGATGACTCAGTATCTGGGCACTGACCTACATGACTGTGGACTCAGTATCTAGGTACTGACTACATCACTGCTGTCTCAGTATCTGGGTGCTCACCTACTGCCCTGCTGTCTCATTAACTGGGTGCTGAACAACATCCCTGCTTTCTCAGTATCTGGTGTTCACACACATACCTGCTTTCTCATTATCTGGGTGCTGACCAACATCCCTGCTGTCTCAGTAACTGGGTGATGACCAACATCACTGCTGTCTCAGTATCTGTTTGCTGACCCACATCCCTGCTGCCTCAGTCCCGAGTGCTGACCTACATCTGTGCTGTCTCAGTATCTGACTGCTGACCTTCATCAGTACTGTCTCAGCATTTGGGTGCAGACCTACATCACTGCTGTCTCAGTACTTGGGTGCTGTCCTACATCACTGCAGTCTCAGTATCTGGGTGATGACCAACATCCCTGCTGTCTCAGTAACTGGGTGCTGACCAACATCTCTGCTGTCTCAGTATCTTGGTGCAGAAAAACATCCCTGCAGTCTCAGTATCTGGGTGCTTACCTACATTACTGCTGTCTCAGTATCTGGGTCCTGACCTACATTACTGCTCTCTCAGTATCTGGGTGCTCACCTACTGCCCTGCTGTCTCAGTGTCTGGGTGCTGAACAACATCTCTGCTGTCTCAGTTTCTGGGTGCTGACCTACATACCTGCTTTATCAGTATCTGGGTGCTGACCAACATCCCTGCTGTCTAAGTAACTGGGTGCTCACCAACATCATTGCTGTCTCAGTATCTGGGTGCAGAACAACGTCCCTGCTGTCTCGGTATCTGGGTGCTGACAAGAATCACTGCTGTCTCAGTAACTGGGTGCTGATGTACATACCTGCGGTCTCAGTATCGGAGGCTGACCTACATGCCTGCTGTCTCAGTATCTGGGTGCAGAACTCATCCCTGCTGTCTCGTATCTGGGTGCTGACAAACATCACAGCTGTCTCAGTATCTGGGTCTGACCCACATACCTGCAGTCTCAGTATCGGAGGGTTGGCCTACATCCCTGCTGTCTCAGTATCTGGTTGCTGACCTACATCTCTGCTGTCTCAGTATATGGGTGCTGACCTACATTCCTGAAGTCACAATAACTGAGTACTAACCATCACCCCTGATTTCTCTTTATCTGGGTGTTTACCTACATAATTGCTGTCTCAGCATTTGGGTTGTGGGCTACATCACTGCTGTCTCAGTATCTGGGAACCAACAAACATTACTGCTGTCTCAGTATCAGGGTGCTGACTTTCATCCCTGCTGTCTTAGTACCTATTTGCTTACCTACATCCCTCCTGTCTCAGTATCTGGGAACTGACCTAAATCCCTGCTTTCTCAGTATCTGGGTGCAGAACTACGTCCCTGCTGTCTCAGTATCTGGATCCCGACCTTATTCTCTTTTGTGTCAGTATCTGGCTGCTGACCAACATCACTGCTGTCTCAGTATCTGAGTGCTGACCTACATCACTGCTGTCTAAGTATCTGGGTACTAACCAACATCTCTGATGTCTCAGTATTGGAGTGCTGACCTACATTATTGCTATCTTAGTATCTGAGTTCCGGACCTCACTAATGCTGCTGTCTCGGTATCTGGATGCTAAACCACATCATAGCTTTCTCCAGATCTGGATAATCACCAATATCCCTGGTGTCTCAGTATCAGGGTGCTAACCTACATCCCTGTTTTCAGCATTGGGGTGCTGACCTCCTGCCTGTTCCTCTCAGTATCTGTGTGCTGACATACATCCCTGCTGTATCAGTATCTGGTGCTGACCTCCTCAGTACTGTCTCAGTATTTCTGTGCAGACCTACATCACTACTGCCTCAATACTTGGGTGCGGATCTACATCACTGCTGTCTCAGTATCGGGGGGCTGACCCACATCACTGCTGTCTCAGTCCCTGGGTGCTGACCAACATCCCTGATGTGTCAATATCGGGATGCTGACCAACATCTCTGCTGTTTCAGTTTGTGGGTGCAGACCTACATGCCTCCTGTCTCAGAATCTCTGTGCTGACCTACATCCCTGCTGTTTCAGTATATGGGTGCAGTCCTACATCCCTGCTGTCTCAGTATCTGGGAGCTAACCTATATCCCTGCTGTCTCAGTAACTTGGTGCTGACCTACATCCCTGCTGTCTCAGTATCTGGGTGCTGACCTACGTCACTGCTGTCTCAGTATCTGGGTGCTGACTTACATCACTACTTTCTCAGTATCTGGGTGCTGACCTACATCAATGGGGTCTCAGTATCTGGGTGCTGACCCACATCCCTGCTGTCTCAGTATCAGGGTGCTGACCTACATCACTGCTGTCTCAGTATCTAGGTGATGACCAACATCTTTGCTGCATCAGTATTGGGGTGCTGACCTACATCACTGCTGTTTCAATATCTGGGTGCTGACCTACATCCCAGCTGTCTCAGTATCTGGGTGCAGTCCTACATCACTACTGTATCAATATCTGGGTGCTGACCTCCATCCCATGTTACTCAGTAACAGGGTGCTGACTTACATCACTACTTTCTCAGTATCTGGGTGCTGACCTACATCAATGGGGTCTCAGTATCTGGGTGCTGACCTACATCCCTGCTGTCTCAGTATCAGGGTGCTGACCTGCAACACTGCTGTCTCAGTATCTAGGTAAAGACCAATATCTTAGCTGCGTCAGTATCGGGGTGCTGACCTACATCACTGCTGTTTCAATATCTGGGTGCTGACCTACATCCCAGCTGTCTCAGTATCTGGTTGCAGTCCTACATCACTACTGTCTCAATATCTGGGTGCTGACCTCCATCCCATGTTACTCAGTATCAGGGTGCTGACTTACATCACTACTTTCTCAGTATCTGGGTGCTGACCTACATCAATGGGGTCTCAGTATCTGGGTGCTGACCTACATCCCTGCTGTCTCAGTATCAGGGTGATGACCTACAACACTGCTGTCTCAGTATCTAGGTGATGACCAACATCTTTGCTGCATCAGTATCGGGGTGCTGACCTACATCACTGCTGTTTCAATATCTGGGTGCTGACCTACATCCCAGCTGTCGCAGTATCTGGGTGCAGTCCTACATCACTACTGTCTCAATATCTGGGTGCTGACCTCCATCCCATGTTACTCAGTATCAGGGTGCTGACTTACATCACTACTTTCTCAGTATCTGGGTGCTGACCTACATCCCTGCTGTCTCAGTATCGGGGTGCTGACCTACAACACTGCTGTCTCAGTATCTAGGTGATGACCAACATCTTTGCTGCATCAGTATCGGGGTGCTGACCTACATCACTCCTGCTTCAGTATCTGGGTGCTGACCTACATCCCAGCTGTCTCATTATCTGGGTGCAGTCCTACATCACTACTGTCTCAATATCTGGGTGCTGACCTCCATCCCATGTTACTCAGTATCTGGGTGATGACTTACATCACTACTTTCTCAGTATCTGGGTGCTGGCCTACATTCCTGCTGTCTCAGTATCTGGGTGCTGACCTACATCCCTGCTGTCTCAGTATCTGACCTCCATCCCTGCTGTCTCAGTATCTTGGTGCTGACTAACATCAATACTTTCTCAGTATCTGGGTGCTGACCTACATCCCTGCTGTCTCTGTTTCTGGGTGCGGACCTACATTCCTGTTGTCACAGTATTTGGGTACGGACCTATATCTCAGCTGACTCAGTTCTGGGTACTGACCAACATCACTGTTGACTCAGTATCTGGGTACTGACCTACATCATTGATGTCTCTCTATCTGGGTACTGACCTTCATCACTACGGACTCAGTATCTGGGTACTGACTAAATCACTGCTGTCTCAGTATCTGGTAGCTGACCTACATCACTGATGTCTCAGTATCTGGGTGCTCACCTACTGCCCTGCTGTCTCAGTATCTGGGTGCTGAACAACATCCCTGCTGTCTCAGAATCTGGGAGCTCACCTACATACCTGTTTTCTCAGTATCTGGGTGTTGACCAACATTCCACTTTCTCAGTATTTGGGTGCTGACGGTCATCACTGCTGTCTTAGTATCTGGGTGCTGACCCACATCCCTGCTGTCTCAGTCCCTTGGTGCTGACCTACATCTGTGCTGTCTCTGTAGCTGACTGCTGACCTTCATCAGTACTGTCTCAGTATTTGGGTGCAGAACTACATCACTGCTGTCTCAGTACTTGGGTGCTGTTCTACATCACTGCAGTCTCAGTATCTGGGAGATGACCAATATCCCTACTGTCTCAGTAACTGGGTGCTGACCAACATCTCTCTTGCCTCAATATCTGGGTGCTGACCTATATCTCAGCTGTCTTAGTGTCTTGGTGCTGACCTACATCCCTGCTACTCAGTATCTGGGTACCGATCTACATCCCTGCTGTTGCAGAATCCGGGTCCTTTCCTACATCAATGCTGTCTCAGTATGTGGGTACTGACCTCATTCCCATATGTCTCAGTATCTAGGTGCTGACCTACATCCCTGCTGTCTCAGTATCTGGGTGCTGACCTCCATCCCTGCTGTCTCAGTATCTGGGTGCTGACTTAAATCAATACTTTCTCAGTATCTGGGTGCTGACCTACATCCCTGCTGTCTCAGTTTCTGGGTGCTGACCTACATTCCTGCCATCACAGAATTTGGGTACGGAGCTACATCTCTGCTGACTCAGTTCTAGGTACTGACCAAATTCAATGCTGACACAGTATCAGGGTACAGACCTACATCATTGATGACTCAGTATCTGGGTTTTGACCTACATGACTGCGGACTCAGTATCTGGGTACTGACTACACCACTGCTGTCTCAGTATCTGTTTCCTGACCTACATCACTGCTGTCTCAGTATCTGGGTGCTCACCTACTGCCCTGCTGTCTCAGTATCTGGGTGCTGAACAATATCCCTGCTTTCTCAGAATCTGGGAGCTCACCTACATACCTGCTTTCTCAGTATCTGGGTGCTGACCAACATCCCTGCTGTCTCAGTAACTGGGTGCTGACCAACATCACTGCTGTCTCAGTATCTGGGTGCTGACCCACATCCCTGCTGTCTCAGTCCCTGGGTGCTGACCTACATCTGTGCTGCCTCAGTATCTGACTGCTGACCTTCATCAGTACTGTCTCAGTATTTGGGTGCAGACCTACATCACTGCTGTCTCAGTACTTGGGTGCTGTCCTACATCACTGCAGTCTCAATATCTGGATGATGACCAACATTCCTGCTGTCTCAGTAACTGGCTGCTGACCAACATCACTGCTGTCTCAGTATCTTGGTGCTGAAAAACATCCCTGCAGTCTCAGTATCTGGGTGCTGACCTACATTACTGCTGTGTCAGTATCTGGGTACTGACCTACATACCTGCTTTATCAGTATCTGGGTGCTGACCAACATCCCTGCTGTCTCAGTAACTGGGTGCTGACCTGCATATCTGCAGTCTCAGTATCTGGGTGCTGACCTACATCCCTGCTGTCTCTGTTTCTGGGTGCGGACCTACATTCCTGTTGTCACAGTATTTGGG
This sequence comes from Neoceratodus forsteri, assembly GCA_016271365.2. NCBI lineage: Eukaryota > Metazoa > Chordata > Ceratodontiformes > Ceratodontidae > Neoceratodus > Neoceratodus forsteri. The sequence goes on from CM028129.1 coordinate 11,113,336, forward strand.
TACGGACCTATATCTCAGCTGACTCAGTTCTGGGTACTGACCAACATCACTGTTGACTCAGTATCTGGGTACTGACCTACATCATTGATGTCTCTCTATTTGGGTACTGACCTACATCGCTACAGACTCAGTATCTGGGTACTGACTAAATCACTGCTGTCTTAGTATCTGGTTGCTGACCTACATCACTGGTGTCTCAGTATCTGGGTGCTCACCTACTGCCCTGCTGTCTCAGTATCTGGGTGCTGAACAACATTCCTGCTGTCTCAGAATCTGGGAGCTCACCTACATACCTGTTTTCTCAGTATCTGGGTGTTGACCAACATTCCTGCTGTCTCAGCATTTGGGTGCTGACGGTCATCACTGCTGTCTTAGTATCTGGGTGCTGACCCAGATCCCTGCTGTCTCAGTCCCTTGGTGCTGACCTACATCTGTGCTGTCTCTGTAGCTGACTGCTGACCTTCATCAGTACTGTCTCAGAATTTGGGTGCAGACCTACATCACTGCTGTCTCAGTACTTGGGAGCTGTTCTACATCACAGCAGTCTCAGTATCTGGGTGATGACCAATATCCCTACTGTCTCAGTAACTGGGTGCTGACCAACATCACTCTTGCCTCAATATCTGGGTGCTGACCTATATCTCAGCTGTCTTAGTGTCTTGGTGCTGACCTACATCCCTGCTACCAGTATCTGGGTACTGTTCTACATCCCTGCTGTTGCAGAATCCAGGTGCTTTCCTACATCAATGCTGTCTCAGAATGTGGGTACTGACCTCCATCCCATATGTCTCAGTATCTAGGTGCTGACCTACATCCCTGCTGTCTCAGTATCTGGGCGCTGACCTCCATCCCTGCTGTCTCAGTATCTGGGTGCTGACTTAAATCAATACTTTCTCAGTATCTGGGTGCTGACCTACGTCCCTGCTGTCTCAGTTTCTGGGTGCTGACCTACATTCCTGCCATCACAGAATTTGGGTACGGAGCTACATCTCTGCTGACTCAGTTCTAGGTACTGACCAATATCACTACTGACTCAGTATCTGGGTACAGACCTACATCATTGATGACTCAGTATCTGGGTTTTGACCTACATGACTGCGGACTCAGTATCTGGGTACTGACTACATCACTGTTGTCTCAGTATCTGTTTGCTGACCTACATCACTGCTGTCTCAGTATCTGGGTGCTCACCTACTGCCCAGCTGTCTCAGTATCTGGGTGCTGAATAATATCCCTGCTTTCTCAGAATCTGGGAGCTCGCCTACATACCTGATTTCTCAGTATCTGGGTGCTGACCAACATCCCTGCTGTCTCAGTAACTGGGTGCTGACCAACATCACTGCTGTCTCAGTATCTGGGTGCTGACCCACATCCCTGCTGTCTCAGTCCCTGGGAGCTGACCTACATCTGTGCTGCCTCAGTATCTGACTGCTGACCTTCATCAGTACTGTCTCAGTATTTGGTTGCAGACCTACATCACTGCTGTCTCAGTACTTGGGTGCTGTCCTATATCACTGCAGTCTCAGTATCTGGATGATGACCAACATCCCTGCTGTCTCAGTAACTGGCTGCTGACCAACATCACTGCTGTCTCAGTATCTTGGTGCTGAAAAACATCCCTGCAGTCTCAGTATCTGGGTGCTGACCTACATTACTGCTGCCTCAGTATCTGGGTCCTGACCTACATACCGGCTTTATCAGTATCTGGGTGCTGACCAACATCCCTGCTCTCTCAGTAACTGGGTGCTGACTGACATCATTGCTGTCTCAGTATCTGGGTGCAGAACAACGTCCCTGCTGTCTTGGTATCTGGGTGCTTACAAACATCACTGCTGTCTCAGTATCTGGGTGCTGACCTACATATCTGCAGTCTCAGTATCGGAGGGCTGACCTACATCCCTGCTGTCTCAGTATCTGGGTGCAGAACTTCATCCCTACTGACTCTTTATCTGGGTGCTATCAAACATCACAGCTGTCTCAGTATCTGGGTGCTGACCTACATACCTGCAGTCTCAGTATTGGAGGTTTGGCCTAAATCCCTGCTGTCTCAGTATCTGGATGCTGACATACATCCCTGCTGTCTCAGAATCTGGTTGCTGACCTACATCTCTGCTGTCTCAGTATATGGGTGCTGACCTTCATTCCGGCAGTCTCAATAACTGGGTACTAACCTACATCCCTGCTTTCTCTGTATCTGGGAGTTTACTTCCATCCCTGCTGTCTCAGCATGTGGGTGGTGGCCTACATCACTGCAGTCTCAATATCTGGGTACTGACCGACATCACTGCTGTCTCAGTATCTGGGAACTGACAAACATTGCTGCTGTCTCAGTATCTGGGTGCTGAGTTTCATCCCTGCTGTCTCATTACCTATTTGCTTACCTACACCCTTCCTGTCTCAGTATCTGGGAACTGACCTAAATCCCTGCTGTCTCAGTATCTGGGTGATGACCCACATCACAGCTGTCTCAGTATCTGGGTGACAACCTACATCACTGCTGTCTGATTATTTTTGAGCTGACTTACAACTCTGCTGTCTCTGTATCCGGGTACTCAGCTACATACCTGCTGTCTCAGTATCTATGTGACAACCTATGTCCCTGCTGTCTCAGTATCTGGGTCCTGACCTACTGCTCTGCTATCCCAGTGTATAGGTGCTGACCTACATCACTACTGTCTCAGTATCTGGGTACTGACCTATGTCTCTGCTTTCTCAGTATCTGGGTGCTTAACAACATCACTTCTGTGTCAGAATCTGGGTGCTGACCTACATTCCTTCTGTCTCAGTATTTCGGTGCTAACCTACAGCACTGCTTTCTCAGTATCTGGGCGGCAACCTACATTACTGCTGTCTCAGAATGTGGGTGCTTTCCTACATCAATGCTGTCTCAGTATTTGGGTGCTGACCTCCATCCCTGCTGTCTCAGTATATGGGTGCTGACTTACATTACTTCTTTCTCAGTATCTAGGTGCTGACCTACATCTCTGCTGTCTCATTATCTGGGTGCTGACCTACATTTCGGCTGTCACAGTATCTGTTTACGGACCTACATCTCAGCTGATTCAGTATCTGGGTACTGACCTACATCCCTGGTGACTCAATATCTGGGTACTGAGCTATATCCCTGCTGTCTCAGTATCTGGGTGCAGTCCTACATCACTGTTGCCTCAGTATCTGGGTGCTGACCTGTATTTCTGCTGTCTTAGTATCTTGGTGCTGACCTACATCCCTGCTTCTCAGTATCTGGGGACTGATCTACATCCCTGCTGTTGCTGAATCTGGGTGCTGACCCCCATCCCATATGTCTCAGTATCTGGGTGCTGACTTACATCACTACTTTCTTAGTATCTGGGTACTGAACTGCATTCCTGCTGTCTAAGTATCTGGGTGCTGACCTCCATCCCTGCTGTCTCAGTATCTGGGTGCTGACTTACATCAATACTTTTTCAGTATCTGGGTGCTGACCTACATCCCTGCTGTCTCAGTTTCTGGGTGCTGACCTACATTCCTGCATCTGGGGTGAGTGCGGTCCCTACATCTCCCCATTCAGTTCTAGGTACTGACCAACATCACTGTTGACTCAGTATCTAGGTACTGACCCACATGATCAGTGGGACTCAGTATCTGGGTACTGACTACATCACTGCTGTCTCAGTATCTGTTTGTTGACCTACATCACTGCTGTCTTAGTATCTGGGTGCTCACCTACTGCCCTGCTGTCTCAGTATCTGGGTGCTGAACAACATCCCTGCTGTCTCAGTATCTAGGTGCTCACCTGCACACCTGCTTTCTCAGTATCTGGGTGCTGACCAACATCCCTGCTGTCTCAGTAACTGGGTGCTGACCAACATCACTGCTGTCTCAGTATCTGGGTGCTGACCCACATCCCTGCTGTATTTGTCCCTGGGTGCTGACCTACATCTGTGCTGCCTTAGTATCTGACTGCTGACCTTCATCAGTACTGTCTCAGTATTTGGGTGCAGACCAACATCCCTGCTGTCTCAGTAACTGGGTGCTGACCAACATCACTGCTGTCTCAGTATCTTTTATTGCAGAAAAACATCCCTGCAGTCTCAGTACCTTTGTGCTGACCTACATTACTGCTGTCTCATTATCTGGGTCCTGACCTTCATTACTGCTCTCTCAGTATCTGGGAGCTCACCTACTGCCCTGCTGTCTCAGTGTCTGGGTGCTGAACAACATCCCTGCTGTCTCAGTATCTGGGTGCTGAACTTCGCCCCTGCTGTCTCGGTATCTGGGTGCTGACAAACATCACAGCTGTCTCAGTATCTGGGTGCTGACCTACGTACCTGCATTCTCAGTATCGGAGGGTTGGCCTACATCCCTGCTGTCTCAGTATCTGGGTGCTGACGAGCATCCCTGCTGTCTCAGTATCTGGTTGCTGACCCACATCTCTGCTGTCTCAGTATATGGTGCTGACCCACATTCCTCCAGTCACAATAACTGGGTACTAACCTACATCCCTGCTTTCTCTGTATCTGGGAGTTTACCTACATCCCTGCTGTCTCAGCATGTGGGTGGTGGCCTACATCACTGCAGTCTCAATATCTGGGTGCAGAACGACATCACTGCTGTCTCGGTATCTGGGAACTGACAAACATTACTGCTGTCTCAGTATCTGGGTGCTGTTTTTCATCCCTGCTGTCTCATTTCCTATTTGCTTACCTACATCCCTCTTGTCTCAGTATCTGGGAACTGACCTAAATCCCTGCTGTCTCAGTATCTGGGTGATGACCCACATCACAGCTGTCTCAGTATCTGGTGATGACCTACATCACTGCTGTCTGATTATTTTGAGCTGACTTACATCTCTGCTGTCTCTGTATCCGGGTACTCAGCTACATACCTGCTGTCTCAGTATCTATGTGACAACCTATGTCCCTGCTGTCTCAGAATCTGGGTGCTGACCTACTGCTCTGCTGTCCCAGTGTATAGATGCTGACCTACATCACTACTGTCTCAGTATCTGGGTACTGACCTACGTCTCTGCTTTCTCAGTATCTGGGTACTTAGCAACATCACTGCTGTGTCAGTATCTGGGTGCTGACCTACATGCCTTCTGTCTCAGTATTTCGGTGCTAACCTACATCACTGCTGTCTCAGTATCTGGGCGGCAAACTACATCACTGCTGTCACAGAATCTGGGTGCTTACCTACATCAATGCTCTCTCAGTATTTGGGTGCTGACCTCCATCCCTGCTGTCTCAGTATATGGGTGCTGACTTACATCACTTCTTTCTCAGTATCTAGGTGCTGACCTACATCTCTGCTGTCTCATTATCTGGGTGCTGACCTACATTTCTGCTTTCACAGTATGTGGGTACGGACTTACATCTCTGCTGACTCAATATCTGGGTACTGACCTACATCCCTGGTGACTCAGTATCTGGGTACAGACCTACATCACTGCTGTCTCAGTATCTGGGTGCTGACCTACATCACTGCAGTCTCAGTATCTGGATGCTGACCTACATGACTGCTGTCTCAGTACCTGGGTGCTGACCTACATCCCTGGTGACTCAGTATCTGGGTACAGACCTACATCACTGCTGTCTCAGTATCTGGTTGCTGACCTTCATCACTGCATTCTCAGTATCTGGATGCTGACCTACATGACTGCTGTCTCAGTATCTGGGTGCTGACCTACATCCCTGCTGTCTCAGTATCTTGGTGCTCACCTACTGCACTACTGTCTTAGTGTATAGGTGCTGACCTACATCCCTGCTGTCTCAGTATCTGGGTGCTGACCAACATCACTGCTGTCTCAGCATCTGGGTGCTGACCTACTGCCCTGCTGTCTCAGTGTATAGGTGCTGACCTACATCTCTGCTGTCTTAGTATCTGGGTGCTGACCAACCTCTCTGCTGTCTCAATATCGGGGGCTGACCTACATCACTGCTGTCTCAGTATCTGGGTGCTGACCTACATCCCTGCTATATCAGTATCTGGGTGCTGACCTACATGCCCGCTGTCTCATTATCTTGGTGCTCACCTTCATTAGTACTGTCTCAGTATCTGGGTGCTGACCAACAACAATGCGCTCAGTATCAGGGTGCTGACCTACATCACTGCTGTCTCAGTATCTTGGTGCTCAACTACTGCCCTACTGTCTTAGTGTATAGGTGCTGACCTACATCCCCACTGTCTCAGTATCTGGGTGCTGACCAACATCACTGCTGTCTCAGTATCTGGGTGCTGACCTACATCACTGCTGTCTCAGTATCTGGGAGCTGACCTACATCCCTGCTATATCAGTATCTGGGTGCTGACCTACATGCCTGCTGTCTCATTATCTTGGTGCTGACCTTCATTAGTACTGTCTCAGTATCTGGGTGCTGACCAACAACAATGCTCTCAGTATCAGGCTGCTGACCTACATCACTGCTGTCTCAGTATCTGGATGCTGACCTTGATCCCTGTTGTGTCAGTATCTGGCTGCTGACCTACATCCCTGCTGTCTCAGTATCTGAGTGCTGACCCATCCCTGCTTTCTCACTATATCTGTGTGTTGACCAACATCACTGTTGTCTAAGTATCTGGTACCAACCAACATCCCTGATGTCTCTGTATCTGAGTGCTGACCTACATTATTGCTATCTCAGTATTTGAGTTCCGACCTACATTAATGCTGTCTCAGTATCTGGGTGCTGAGCTACATCATAGCTTTCTCCGTATCTGGATAATCACCAATATCCCTGGTGTCTCAGTATCAGGGTGCTAGCCTACATCCCTGTTTTCTCAGCATTGGGGTGCTATACTCCCTGCCTGTTCTCTCACTATCTGTGTGCTGACATACGTCCCTGCTGTATCAGTATCGGGTTCTGAACTTCCTCAGTACTGTCTCAGTATTTCTGTGAAGACCTACATCACTACTGCCTCAATACTTGGGTGCTGATCTACATCACTGCTGTCTCAGTATCTGGGTGCTGACCTACATGCCTGCTGTCTCATTATCTTGGTGCTGACCTTCATTAGTACTGTCTCAGTATCTGGGTGCTGACCATCAACAATGCTTTCAGTATCAGGGTGCTGACCTACATCACTGCTGTCTCAGTATCTGGATGCCGACATTAATCCCTGTTGTCTCAGTTTCTGGCTGCTGACCTACATACCTGCTGTCTCAGTATCTGAGTGCTGACCTACTTCCCTGCTTTCTCACTAGCTGTGTGCTGACCAACATCACTGCTGTCTAAGTATCTGGGTACTAACCAACATCCCTGATGTCTCAGTAAGCAGTGCTGACTACATTATTGCTATCTCAGTATCTGAGTTCCGACCTACATTAATGCTGTCTCAGTATCTGGGTGCTGAACTACATCATAGCTTTCTCCATATCTGGATAATCACCAATATCCTGGTGTCACAGTATCAAGTGCTAGCCTACATCACTGTTTTCTCAACTTGGGTGCTGCCTCCCTACGCCTGTTCTCTCACTATCTGTGTGCTGACATACATCCCTGCTGTCTCAGTATCTGGGGCTGATCCACATCACTGCTGTCTCATTCCCTGGGTGCTGTCCAACAACCCTGATGTGTCAATATCGGGGTGCTGACCAACATCTCTCCTGTTTCAGTTTGTGGGTGCAGACCTACAAGCCTGCTGTCTCAGTATCTCTGTGCTGACTTACATCCCTGCTGTCTCAGTATATGGGTGCAGTCCTACATCCCTGCTGTCTCAATTTCTGGGAGCTGACCTATATCCCTGCAGTCTCAGTATCTTGGTGCTGACCTACATCCCTGCTGTCTCAGTATCTGGGTGCTGACCTATGTCACTGCTGTCCCAGTAGCTGGGTGCTGACTTACATCACTACTTTCTTAGTATCTGGGTGCTGACCTACATCAATGGGGTCTCAGTATCTGGGTGCTGACCTATATCCCTGCTGTCTCAGTATCAGGGTGCTGACCTACATCACTGCTGTCTCAGTATCTGGGTGTTGACCAACATCCTTGCTACGTCAGTATCGGGGTGCTGACCTACATCACTGCTGTTTCAGTATCTGGGTGCTGACCTACATCCCTGCTTTCTCAGTATCTGGGTGCAGTCCTACATCACTGTTGCCTCAGTATCTGGGTGCTGACCTATGTCCTTGCTGTCTCAGTATCTGGGTGCAGTTCTACATCACTGTTGCCTCAGTATCAGGGTGCTGACCTATATCCATGCTGTCTCAGTATCTGGGTGCAGTCCTACATCACTGTTGCCTCAGTATCTGGGTGCTTACCTATATCCCTGCTGTCTCAGTATCTGGGTGCTGACCTACATTCCTGCTGTCTCAGTATCTGGGTGCTGACTTACATCCCTGCTGTCTCAGTATCTGCCTCCATCCCTGCTGTCTCAATATCTGGGTGCTGGACTTACATCATAATACTTTCTCAGTATCTGGGTGCTGACTACATCCCTGCTGTCTCTGTTTCTGGGTGTGGACCTACATTCCTGTTGTCACAGTATTTGGGTACGAACCTATATCTCAAGCGGACTCACTTCTGGGTACTGACCAACATCCCTGCTGTCTCCAGTATCTGGGTGTTGGCCTACATCTCTGCTGTCTCAGTATCTGGTTGCTGACCTACATCTCTGCTGTCTCAGTATATGGGTGCTGACCTACATTCCTGCAGTCACAATAACTGGGTACTAACCTACATCACTGCTTTCTCTGTATCTGGGTGTTTACCACATCCCTGCTGTCTCAGCATGTGGGTGGTGCCTACATCACTACAGTCTCAATATTTGGGTACTGACCGACATCACTGCTGTCTCTGTATCAGAGAACTGAAAACATTACTGCTGTCTCAGTATCTGGGTGCTGACTTTCATCCCTGCTGTCTCAGTACCTATTTGCTTACCTACATCCCTCCTGACTCAGTATCTGGGAACTGACCTAAATCCTGCTGTCTCAGTATCTGGGTGATGATTCATCACAGCTGTCTTAGTATTTGGGTGATGACCTACATCACTGCTGTCTGATTATTTTTGAGCTGACTTACATCTCCGCTGTCTCTGTATCCGGGTATTCAGCTACATACCTGCTGTCTCAATGTCTATGTGACAACCTATGTCCCTGCTGTCTCAGTATCAGGGTGCTGACCTACTGCTCAGCCATCCCAGTGTATAGGTGCTGACCTACATCACTGCTGTCTCAGTATCTGGGTACTGACCTACATCTCTGCTTTCTTAGTATCTGGGTGCTTGGCAACATCACTGCTGTCTCAGTATCTGGGTGCTGACCTCCATTCCTTCTGTCTCAGTATCTGGGTGCTAACCTACATCACTCCTGTCTCAGTGTAGGGCGACAACCTATATCTCTGCTTTCACAGAATCTGGGTGCTTACCTACATCAATGCTGTCTCAGTATTTGGGTGCTGACCTCCAGCCCTGCTGTCTCAGTATCTGGGTGCTGACTTACATCATTTCTTTCTCAGTATCTAGGTGCTGACCTACTTCTCTGCTGTCTCATTATCTGGGTGCTGACCTACATTTCTGCTGTCACAGGATCTGGGTATGGACCTGCATCTCTGCTGACTCAGTATCTGGGTACTGACCTACATCACTGCTGTCTCAGAATCTGGGTGCTGACCTATATCACTGCAGTCTCAGTATCTGGATGCTGACCTACATCACTTCTGTCTCAGTATTTGAGTGCTGACCTACATCCCTGCTTTCTCAGTATCTGTGTGCTGACCAACATCACTGCTGTCTAAGTATCTGGGTACTAACCAACATCCCTGATGTCTCAGTATCGGAGTGCTGACCTACATTATTGCTATCTCAGTATCTGAGTTCCTACCTACATTAATGCTGTCTCGGTATCTGGGTGCTGAACTACATCATAGCTTTCTCCGTATCAGGATAATCACCACTATTCCTGATGTCTCAGTATCAGGGTGCTATCCTACATCCCTGTTTTCTCAGCATTGGGGTGCTGACCTCCCTGCCTGTTCTCTCAGTATCTGTGTGCTGACATACATCCCTGCTGTATCAGTATCTGGGTGCTGACCTTCCTTAGTACTGGTCTCAGTATTTCTGTGCAGACCTACATCACTACTGCCTCAATACTCTGGGTGCTGATCTACATCACTGCTGTCTCAGTATCTAGGGCTGACCCACATCACTGCTGTCTCAGTCCCTGGTGCTGACCAACATCCCTGATGTGTCAATACTGGGTGCTGACCAACATCTCTGCTGTTTCAGTTTAGGTGCAGACCCCATGTTTGCTGTCTCAGTATCTCTGTGTTGACCTACATCCCTGCTTTTCAGTATCTGGGTACTGATCTACATCCCTGCTGTTGCAGAATCGGGGTCTCACATCAATGCTGTCTCAGTATCTGGGCATACCTCTCAACTGTCCCTGATTTTCAGGGACTTGATTTGTCAAAAGATTTTACTCTGCCCTCCTAAAATTGTGTTTCTGTGACTAAACAGTGGGGTTATAAGTACAAAATAATATCAAACATAAAAGTTACAGACTTGTTCTTTCTTTGTTGATTTTTTTAAGCTTTGTCCCTGATTTATGAGGGGAGGTTGAGAGGTATGTATCTGGGTGCTGACCTCCATCACATATGTCTCAGTATCTGGGTGCTGACTTACATTACTACTTTCTCAGTATCTGGGTGCTGACCTGCATTCCTGCTGTCTCAGTATCTGGTTGCAGACCTACATCCCTGCTGTCTCAGTATCTGGGTGCTGACCTCCATCCCTGCTGTCTCAGTATCTGGGTGCTGACTTACATCAATACTTTCTCAGTATCTGGGTGCTGACCTACATCCCTGCTGTCTCAGTTTCTGGGTGTTAACCTACATTCCTGTTGTCACAGTATTTGGGTACAGACCTACATCTCTGCGGACTCAGTTCTGGGTACTGACCAATATCACTGCTGACTCAGTATCTGGGTACTGACATACATCATTGATGACTCAGTATCTGGGTACTGAAGTACATCACTGCAGACTCAGTATCTGGGTACTGACTACATCACTGCTGTCTCAGTATCTGGATTCTGACCTACATCACTGCTGTCTCAGTATCTGGGTGCTCACCTACTGCCCTGCTGTCTCAGTATCTGGGTGCTGAACAACATCCCTGCTGACTCAGTATCGGGTGCTCACCTACATACCTGCTTTCTTAGTATCTAGGTGTTGACCAACATCACTGCTGTCTCAGTAACTGGGTGCTGACTGACATCACTGCTGTCTCAGTATCTGGGTGCTGACCTACATCCCTGCTGTCTCAGTCCCTTGGTGCTGACCTACATCTGTGCTGTCTCTGTATCTGACTGCTGACCTTCATCAGTACTGTCTCAGTATTTGGGTGCAGACCTACATCACAGCTGTCTCAGTACTTGGGTGCTGTTCTACATCACTGCAGTCTCAGTATCTGGGTGATGACCAACATCCCTACTGTCTCAGTAACTGGGGGCTGACCAACATCACTGCTGTCTCAGTATCTTGGTGCAGAAAAACATCCCTGCAGTCTCAGTATCTGGTTGCTGGACTACATTACTGCTGTCTGAGTATCTGGGACCTGACCTACATTACTGCTGTCTCAGTATCTGGGTGCTCTCCTACTACCCTGCTGTCTCAGTGTCTGGGTGCTGAACAACATCCCTGATGTCTCAGTAACTTGGTGCTGACCTACATACCTGCTTTATCAGTATCTGGGTGCTGACCAACATCCCTGCTGTCTCAGTAACTGGGTGCTGACCAACATCATTGCTGTCTCATTATCTGGGTGCTGAACAACGTCCCTACTGTCTCGGTATCTGGGTGCTGGTAAACATCACTGCTGTCTCAGTATCTGGGTGCTGAACTGCATACCTGCAGTCTCAGTATCGGAGGGCTGACCTACATTCCTGCTGTCTCAGTATCTGGGTGCAGAACTACGTCCCTCCTATCTCGGTATCTGGGTGCTGACAAACATCACAGCTGTCACAGTATCTGGGTGCTGACCTACATACCTGCAGTCTCAGTATCGGAGGGTTGGCCTACATCCCTGCTGTCTCAGTAGCTGGGTGCTGACCTACATCACTGCTGTCTCAGTATCTGGGAGCTGACCTACATCCCTGCTATATCAGTATCTGGGTGCTGACCTACATGCCTGCTGTCTCATTATCTTGGTGCTGACCTTCATTAGTACTGTCTCAGTATCTGGGTGCTGACCAACAACAATGCTCTCAGTATCAGGCTGCTGACCTACATCACTGCTGTCTCAGTATCTGGATGCTGACCTTGATCCCTGTTGTGTCAGTATCTGGCTGCTGACCTACATCCCTGCTGTCTCAGTATCTGAGTGCTGACCTACATCCCTGCTTTCTCACTATCTGTGTGCTGACCAACATCACTGTTGTCTAAGTATCTGGGTACTAACCAACATCCCTGATGTCTCTGTATCTGAGTGCTGACCTACATTATTGCTATCTCAGTATTTGAGTTCCGACCTACATTAATGCTGTCTCAGTATCTGGGTGCTGAGCTACATCATAGCTTTCTCCGTATCTGGATAATCACCAATATCCCTGGTGTCTCAGTATCAGGGTGCTAGCCTACATCCCTGTTTTCTCAGCATTGGGGTGCTGACCTCCCTGCCTGTTCTCTCACTATCTGTGTGCTGACATACGTCCCTGCTGTATCAGTATCTGGGTTCTGAACTTCCTCAGTACTGTCTCAGTATTTCTGTGAAGACCTACATCACTACTGCCTCAATACTTGGGTGCTGATCTACATCACTGCTGTCTCAGTATCTGGGTGCTGACCTACATGCCTGCTGTCTCATTATCTTGGTGCTGACCTTCATTAGTACTGTCTCAGTATCTGGGTGCTGACCATCAACAATGCTTTCAGTATCAGGGTGCTGACCTACATCACTGCTGTCTCAGTATCTGGATGCCGACATTAATCCCTGTTGTCTCAGTTTCTGGCTGCTGACCTACATACCTGCTGTCTCAGTATCTGAGTGCTGACCTACTTCCCTGCTTTCTCACTAGCTGTGTGCTGACCAACATCACTGCTGTCTAAGTATCTGGGTACTAACCAACATCCCTGATGTCTCAGTAACGGAGTGCTGACCTACATTATTGCTATCTCAGTATCTGAGTTCCGACCTACATTAATGCTGTCTCAGTATCTGGGTGCTGAACTACATCATAGCTTTCTCCATATCTGGATAATCACCAATATCCCTGGTGTCACAGTATCAGGGTGCTAGCCTACATCACTGTTTTCTCAGCATTGGGGTGCTGACCTCCCTGCCTGTTCTCTCACTATCTGTGTGCTGACATACATCCCTGCTGTCTCAGTATCTAGGGGCTGATCCACATCACTGCTGTCTCAGTCCCTGGGTGCTGTCCAACAACCCTGATGTGTCAATATCGGGGTGCTGACCAACATCTCTCCTGTTTCAGTTTGTGGGTGCAGACCTACAAGCCTGCTGTCTCAGTATCTCTGTGCTGACTTACATCCCTGCTGTCTCAGTATATGGGTGCAGTCCTACATCCCTGCTGTCTCAATTTCTGGGAGCTGACCTATATCCCTGCAGTCTCAGTATCTTGGTGCTGACCTACATCCCTGCTGTCTCAGTATCTGGGTGCTGACCTATGTCACTGCTGTCCCAGTAGCTGGGTGCTGACTTACATCACTACTTTCTTAGTATCTGGGTGCTGACCTACATCAATGGGGTCTCAGTATCTGGGTGCTGACCTATATCCCTGCTGTCTCAGTATCAGGGTGCTGACCTACATCACTGCTGTCTCAGTATCTAGGTGTTGACCAACATCCTTGCTACGTCAGTATCGGGGTGCTGACCTACATCACTGCTGTTTCAGTATCTGGGTGCTGACCTACATCCCTGCTTTCTCAGTATCTGGGTGCAGTCCTACATCACTGTTGCCTCAGTATCTGGGTGCTGACCTATGTCCTTGCTGTCTCAGTATCTGGGTGCAGTTCTACATCACTGTTGCCTCAGTATCAGGGTGCTGACCTATATCCATGCTGTCTCAGTATCTGGGTGCAGTCCTACATCACTGTTGCCTCAGTATCTGGGTGCTTACCTATATCCCTGCTGTCTCAGAATCTGGGTGCTGGCCTACATTCCTGCTGTCTCAGTATCTGGGTGCTGACTTACATCCCTGCTGTCTCAGTATCTGACCTCCATCCCTGCTGTCTCAATATCTGGGTGCTGACTTACATCAATACTTTCTCAGTATCTGGGTGCTGACCTACATCCCTGCTGTCTCTGTTTCTGGGTGTGGACCTACATTCCTGTTGTCACAGTATTTGGGTACGAACCTATATCTCAGCGGACTCACTTCTGGGTACTGACCAACATCCCTGCTGTCTCAGTATCTGGGTGCTGATGTACATCCCTGCTGTCTCAGTATCTGGTTGCTGACCTACATCTCTGCTGTCTCAGTATATGGGTGCTGACCTACATTCCTGCAGTCACAATAACTGGGTACTAACCTACATCACTGCTTTCTCTGTATCTGGGTGTTTACCTACATCCCTGCTGTCTCAGCATGTGGGTGGTGGCCTACATCACTACAGTCTCAATATTTGGGTACTGACCGACATCACTGCTGTCTCTGTATCTGAGAACTGACAAACATTACTGCTGTCTCAGTATCTGGGTGCTGACTTTCATCCCTGCTGTCTCAGTACCTATTTGCTTACCTACATCCCTCCTGACTCAGTATCTGGGAACTGACCTAAATCCCTGCTGTCTCAGTATCTGGGTGATGATTCACATCACAGCTGTCTTAGTATTTGGGTGATGACCTACATCACTGCTGTCTGATTATTTTTGAGCTGACTTACATCTCCGCTGTCTCTGTATCCGGGTATTCAGCTACATACCTGCTGTCTCAGTATCTATGTGACAACCTATGTCCCTGCTGTCTCGAGTATCAGGGTGCTGACCTACTGCTCAGCCATCCCAGTGTATAGGTGCTGACCTACATCACTGCTGTCTCAGTATCTGGGTACTGACCTACATCTCTGCTTTCTTAGTATCTGGGTGCTTGGCAACATCACTGCTGTCTCAGTATCTGGGTGCTGACCTACATTCCTTCTGTCTCAGTATCTGGGTGCTAACCTACATCACTCCTGTCTCAGTGTAGGGCGACAACCTATATCTCTGCTTTCACAGAATCTGGGTGCTTACCTACATCAATGCTGTCTCAGTATTTGGGTGCTGACCTCCAGCCCTGCTGTCTCAGTATCTGGGTGCTGACTTACATCATTTCTTTCTCAGTATCTAGGTGCTGACCTACTTCTCTGCTGTCTCATTATCTGGGTGCTGACCTACATTTCTGCTGTCACAGGATCTGGGTATGGACCTGCATCTCTGCTGACTCAGTATCTGGGTACTGACCTACATCACTGCTGTCTCAGAATCTGGGTGCTGACCTATATCACTGCAGTCTCAGTATCTGGATGCTGACCTACATCACTTCTGTCTCAGTATTTGAGTGCTGACCTACATCCCTGCTTTCTCAGTATCTGTGTGCTGACCAACATCACTGCTGTCTAAGTATCTGGGTACTAACCAACATCCCTGATGTCTCAGTATCGGAGTGCTGACCTACATTATTGCTATCTCAGTATCTGAGTTCCTACCTACATTAATGCTGTCTCGGTATCTGGGTGCTGAACTACATCATAGCTTTCTCCATATCAGGATAATCACCACTATTCCTGATGTCTCAGTATCAGGGTGCTATCCTACATCCCTGTTTTCTCAGCATTGGGGTGCTGACCTCCCTGCCTGTTCTCTCAGTATCTGTGTGCTGACATACATCCCTGCTGTATCAGTATCTGGGTGCTGACCTTCCTTAGTACTGTCTCAGTATTTCTGTGCAGACCTACATCACTACTGCCTCAATACTTGGGTGCTGATCTACATCACTGCTGTCTCAGTATCTAGGGGCTGACCCACATCACTGCTGTCTCAGTCCCTGGGTGCTGACCAACATCCCTGATGTGTCAATATCGGGGTGCTGACCAACATCTCTGCTGTTTCAGTTTGTGGGTGCAGACCTACAAGCCTGCTGTCTCAGTATCTCTGTGCTGACCTACATCCCTGCTTTTCAGTATCTGGGTACTGATCTACATCCCTGCTGTTGCAGAATCGGGGTGCTTTCCTACATCAATGCTGTCTCAGTATCTGGGCATACCTCTCAACTGTCCCTGATTTTCAGGGACTTGATTTGTCAAAAGATTTTACTCTGCCCTCCTAAAATTGTGTTTCTGTGACTAAACAGTGGGGTTATAAGTACAAAATAATATCAAACATAAAAGTTACAGACTTGTTCTTTCTTTGTTGATTTTTTAAGCTTTGTCCCTGATTTATGAGGGGAGGTTGAGAGGTATGTATCTGGGTGCTGACCTCCATCACATATGTCTCAGTATCTGGGTGCTGACTTACATCACTACTTTCTCAGTATCTGGGTGCTGACCTGCATTCCTGCTGTCTCAGTATCTGGTTGCAGACCCACATCCCTGACTGTTCTCAGTATCTGGGGCTGACCTCCATCCCTGCTGTGTCTCAGTATCAGGGTGCTGACTTACATCAATACTTTCTCAGTATCTGGGTGCTGACCCATCCCTGCTGTCTCAGTTTCTGGGTGTTAACCACATTCCTGTTGTCACAGTATTTGGGACAGACCTACATCTCATGGGACTCAGTTCTGGGTACTGACCAATATCACTGCTGACTCAGTATCTGAGTACTGACATACATCATTGATGACTCAGTATCTGGGTACTGAAGTACATCACTGCAGACTCAGTATCTGGGTACTGACTACATCACTGCTGTCTCAGTATCTGGATTCTGACCTACATCACTGCTGTCTCAGTATCTGGGTGCTCACCTACTGCCCTGCTGTCTCAGTATCTGGGTGCTGGAACAACATCCCTGCTGACTCAGTATCGGTGCTCACCCACATACCTGCTTTCTTAGTATCTAGGTGTTGACCAACATCACTGCTGTCTCAGTAACTGGGTGCTGACGGACATCACTGCTGTCTCAGTATCTGGGTGCTGACCTACATCCCTGCTGTCTCAGTCCTTGAAGTTGCATTGACCACATCTGTGCTGTCTCTGTATCTGACTGCTAGACCTTCATCAGTACTGTCTCAGTATTTGGGTGCAGACCTACATCACAGCTGTCTCAGTACTTGGGTGCTGTTCTACATCACTGCAGTCTCAGTATCTGGGTGATGACCAACATCCCTACTGTCTCAGTAACTGGGGGCTGACCAACATCACTGCTGTCTCAGTATCTTGGTGCAGAAAAACATCCCTGCAGTCTCAGTATCTGGTTGCTGGACTACATTACTGCTGTCTGAGTATCTGGGACCTGACCTACAGTACTGCTGTCTCAGTATCTGGGTGCTCTCCTACTACCCTGCTGTCTCAGTGTCTGGGTGCTGAACAACATCCCTGATGTCTCAGTAACTGGGTGCTGACCTACATACCTGCTTTATCAGTATCTGGGTGCTGACCAACATCCCTGCTGTCTCAGTAACTGGGTGCTGACCAACATCATTGCTGTCTCATTATCTGGGTGCTGAACAACGTCCCTACTGTCTCGGTATCTGGGTGCTGGTAAACATCACTGCTGTCTCAGTATCTGGGTGCTTAACTGCATACCTGCAGTCTCAGTATCGGAGGGCTGACCTACATTCCTGCTGTCTCAGTATCTGGGTGCAGAACTACATCCCTCTTATATCGGTATCTGGGTGCTGACAAACATCACAGCTGTCACAGTATATGGTTGCTGACCTACATTCCTGCAGTCTCAGTATCGGAGGGTTGGCCTACATCTCTGCTGTCTCAGTAGCTGGGTGATGATGTATATCCCTGCTGTCTCAGTACCTGGGTGCAGACCTACATTCCTGCTGTCACAGTATCTGGGTAAAAACCTGCAACTCTGCTGACTCAGTATTTGGGTGATGACCTACATCACTGCTGTCTCAGTATCTGGGTGCTGACCAACATCACTGCTGTCTCAGTATCTGGGTGCCGACCAGCATCACTGCTGTCACAGAATCTACGTCCTGACCTACATTACTGCTGTCTCAGTAGCTGGGTGCTCACCTACTGCCCTGCTGTCTCAGTGTCTGGGTGCTGAACAACATCCCTGCTGTCTCAGTACTTGGGTGCTGTCCTAAATCCCCGCAGTCTCAGTATTTGGGTGTTAACCAACATCCCTGCTGTCTCAGTCCCCTGGGTGCTGATCAACATCTGTGCTGTCTCAGTATCTGACTGCTGACCTTCATCAGTACTGTCTCAGTATTTGGGTGCAGACCTACATTCCTTCTATTACAGTATCTGGGTAAAGACCTGCATCTTTGCTGATTCAGTATCTGGGTACTGGCCTACATCACTGTGGACTCAGTATCTGGTACTGACTACAACCCTGCTGTCTTAGAATCTGGGTGCTGACCTACATTCCAGCTGTCACAGCGTCTGGGTAAAGATCTGCATCTCTGCTGACTCAGTTTCTGGGTACTGACCTACATCACTGCGGACACAGTATCTGGGTACTGACTACATCACTGCTGTCTCAGAATCTGGTTGCTGACCTACATCCCTGCTCTCAGTATCTAGGTGCTCACCTACATATCTGCTTTCTCAGTATCTGGGTGCTGACCAACATCCCTGATGTCTTAGTAACTGGGTGCTGACCAACATCACTGCGGTCTCAGTATCTGGGTGCTGACCTACATCCCTGCTGTCTCAGTCCATGGGTGCTGACCTACATCTGTGCTGTCTCAGTATCTGACTGCTGACCTTCATCAGTACTGTCTCAATATTTGGGTGCAGACCTACATCACTGCTGTCTCAGTACTTGGGTGCTGTCCAACATCACTGAAGTCTCAGTATCTGGGTGATGACCAACATCCCTGCTGTCTCAGTAACTGGGTACTGACCAACATCATTGCTGTCTCTGTATCTGGGTGCAGAACAACATCCCTGCTGTCTTGGTATCTGGGTGCTGACAAACATCACTGCTGTCTCAGTATCTGGGTGCTGACCCACATATGATGGGGTTGTGACAGAGATTGAGACAGCAGTGGTGTTTCGGCACCCAGATACTGAAACAGGATGAAGTGAGTCATCACTCAGATACTGAGAACACAGGGATGAAGATCAGCCTGAGATACTGAGACAGATGTAGCTGTGCTGTGGGGTCAGCACCTGATACTGATACAGCTAGTGAGGTAGGTCAGCACCCAGATGGTCAGAGACAGTGGGGTGATGGTGGTCGGCACCCTGATTCTGGAGACAGCAGGAAAGTAAGTGAGTACCCCAATATTGAGACAGAAGTGATGTATGTCAGCTCCCAGACACTCTGGACAGTAGTGAGGAATGTCAGAAGTCAGATACTGAGACAGCAGGATGAACATCAGAATCCAGATTTTGAGACAGCAGAATTATCTTTCAGGACCCATTTACTCAGACAACAGTGATGTAAGTCAGCGATTAAGAAAATGAGACACAGAAATGCAGGTCAGCACCCAAATGTTGAGACAACTGTGCTGAAGGTCAGCACCTGATACTGAGAAAGCAGTAATGTAGGTCAGCACCCAGATACTGAGAGAGAGCAGTCATGTAGGTCAGCACCCAGATAGTCAAGTCAGCAGGGATGTATGTCAGCACACAGATACTGAGACAGCGGTGATGTGGGGACGGCACCTGATACTGAGACTACAAGGATGTAGGTCAGCACCAGGATACTGAGACAGCTCGGATTTTTGTCAGCACCTTGACACTGAGACAGCAGGTAGTATGTCAGCACCCTGGTACTGGAAACAGCAGGGTTTAGGTCACACTCAGATACTGAGGCAGCAGAGATGGTAGTTAGCACCCAGATTGGAGACAGTAGGGCAAGTAGGTCAGCACGAGATACTGAGACCAGTCATGTACGCTGGTCACTATGATACTGAGACAGCAGGGATGTGGGTCATCACCAGATACTGAGACAGCTGTGATGTAGGTCGGCACCCGATACTGTGACAGCAGTGATATGTAAGCTCCCAGATACTGAGACAGCAGGTCATGAATGTCACAGCACCTGATACTGAGACAGCAGGGATGAACATCAAATTCCAAATTGTGAGGCAGCAGAAATATTATCAGTGCCCATTTACTCAGACAAAGTGATGTAGGTCAGCATTCAGATACTTAGCAGGGATGGAGGTCACCACCCAGATATTGAGAGCTGTGCTGAAGGTCAGCACCCTAAAACTGAGATAGCAGTGATGTAGGTCAGCACGCAGATACTGAGATTTCAGGGATGTAGGTGGCACCCAGATACTGAGACAGCAAGGATGTAGGTGAGTAACCAGACACTGAAAACAGCAGTGATGTAGGTCAAACACCAAGATACTCGAGACAGCAGTGCTGGAAGGTCAGCATGCAGATACTGAGACAGCAGTGAAGTATGTGAGCACCCAGATACTGAGAAGCAGGAAGTAGAGTCTGCACTCAGATACTGAGATAGTAAGGATGAGGTTACTACCCAGAATCTGAGACAGCAGAGATGCGTAAGCACACAGATACTGGAGACAGTAGTGATGAAGGCGTCAGTACAGATACTGGACACAGAAGAGATTATGGATGGTACCCAGATACTGAGAGAGCAGGGGTGAAGGTCAGCTCCCAGATACTGAGACAGCACTGATGTAGGTCAGCACTAAATACTGAGAAAGCACTGATGAAGGTCAGCACCCAGATACTTAGACAGCAGGGTATAGGTCAAGCACTAAAATATTGAGACAACAGTGATGTAGGTCAGCACCCAGATGTTGAGACAACAGTGATGTGGGTCAGCACCCAGATACTGAGACAGCAAGTAAGTAGGTCAGCACCAAGGAACTGAGACACCAGGGATGTATGAAAGCACCCAGATACTGAGACAGCAGGGATGTAGGTCAGCACCCACATACTGAGACAGCAGTGATGTATGTCAGCACCAGATACTGAGAAAGTACGGATGTAGGTCAGCACCCAGATACTTGAGACCGCAATGATGGTAGGTCAGCACCCAGATACTGAGACACCAAGGATGTAGGTTAGCACCCAGATACTGAGACAGCAGGGATGCAGGACAGCAACTCAGATACTGAGACAGCAGGGATGTAGGTCACAACCCAGATACTGAGACAGCAGGGATTTAGGTGAGTACCCAGACATTGAAACAGCAGTGATGTAGGTCAGCACCAAGATACCGAGACAGCAGTGATGTAGGTCAGCATGCAGATACTGAGACAGCAGTGAAGTATGTGAGTGCCAGATACTGAGACAGTAGGGAAGTAGATCCTCACCAGATACTGAGATAGCAAGGATGTGGGATTAGTCCCAGAACCTGAGACAGCAGAGATGTACGTAAGCACACAGATACTGAGACAGCAGTGATGAAGGTCAGCAGCCAGATACTGAAACAGAAAAGATTAGGGTTGGTACCCAGCTACTGAGAGAGCAGGGTGAAAGTCAGCTCCCAGATAATGAGACAGCACTGATGTAGGTCAGCACCCAAATACTGAGAAAGCACTGATGAAGGTCAGCACCCAGATACTGAGACAGCAATGATGTAGGTCAGCACTCAGATACTAAGACACCAGGGATGTAGGGTAGCACAAGATACTGAGACAGCAGGGATGTAGACAGCACCCAGATACTGAGACAGCAGGGATGCGGTCAGCACCAAGATACTGAGAGAGCAGGGATGAAGGTCAGCACCCAGATACTGAGACTGCAGTGATGTATGTCAGCACCCAGATACTGAAAAAGCAGGGATGTAGGTCAGCACCCGATACTGAG
The DNA here is from genome assembly GCA_016271365.2 of Neoceratodus forsteri. NCBI lineage: Eukaryota > Metazoa > Chordata > Ceratodontiformes > Ceratodontidae > Neoceratodus > Neoceratodus forsteri. Next base: position 11,135,172 of record CM028129.1, read on the forward strand.
ACACCAAGGATGTAGGTTTGACCCAGATCACTGAGACAGCAGGATGTAGGACAGCACCCAGATACTGGAGAGAGCAGGGATGTGGTCACAACTCAGATACTGAGTCACCATGGATGTAGGTTAGCACCCAGATACTGAGACAGCAGGGATGTAGGACAGCACCCAGATACTGAGACAGCAGGGATGTGGGTCAGCACCCAAATACTGAGACATCAGGGATGTAGGTCAGCACCCACATACTGAGATAGCAGTGATATAGGTTGGCACCCAGATACTGCGAAAGCAGGATCTCGGTCAGCACCCAGATACTGAGACAGCAGTGATGTAGGTCATCACGCAGATACTGAGACAGCAGGGATATATGTCATTACCCAGATACTGAGACAGTAGGGATCAACATCAGATTCCAGATTTTGAGGCAGCAGAAATATCTGTTGGGACCCATTTTCTCAGACAACAGGAATGTAGGTCAGCACACAGATAGTGAGACAACCAACATGTAGATCAAAACCCAGATTCAGAGATAGCAGGGATGTAGGTCAGCACCAGATACTAAGACAGCAGTCATGTGGGGTCAGCACCCAGATTCAGAGACAGCAGGGATGTAGGTCAGCACCCAGCTACTGTGACAGCATTGATCTACTGTAGTTCAGCACTCTGTTACTGACACAGCAGTGATGTGGGTGAGTACACCGATACTGATAGCAGAGATGTGCCAACACACAGAGTAGTGAGACACCAGTGATGTGGGTCAGCAGCTAAATACTGAGACAGTAGTGAAGAAGGACAGCACTCAGATACTGAGACAGCAGTCATGTGAGGTCAGCATACAAATATTGAAACAGCAGTGATGTAGGTTGGCACCCTGAGAATGAGACAGCAGTGGAGTAGGTTAGCACCCAGATACTGAAACAGGATAGAAGTGAGTCATCACCCAGATACTGAGGACGCAGGGGATGAAGATCAGCCCCAGATACTAGAGACAGCTGTGCTGTAGGTCAGCACCCTGATACTGATACAGCAGTGAGGTAGGTCAGCACCAAGACACCAAGACAGCAGGGATTTAGGTCAGCACCCAGTTACTTGAGAGAGCAGGGATGTGGGTGAGTACCCGATTCTGAGACAGAGAAGTGATGTAGGTCACTCCCAGACACTGAGACAGCAGTGATGTATGTCAGCATGCAGATACTGAGACAGCGGGATGAACATCAGATTTCAGATTTTGAGACAGCAGAAATATCTTTCAGGACTCATTTACTCAGACAACAGTGATGTAAGTCAACATTAAGAAAATGAGACAGCAGGGATGTAGGTCAGCACCCAAATGTTGAGACAGCTGTGCTGAAGGTCAGCACCCTGATACTGAGAAAGCAGTGATGTAGGTCAGCACCCAGATAATGAGTCAGCAGGGATGTAGGTTAGCACACAGATGCTGAGACAGCAGTGATGTGAGGTTGGCACCAGATGCTGAGACTGGCAGGGTGTAGGTCAGCATCCAGATAATGAGACAGCAGTTGATGTAAGTCAGCACACCAAGATACTGAGACAGCATGGATGTTTCTCAGCACCCTAGACACAGACAGCAGGCCAGTAGGTCAGCACCCTGGTACAGAGACAGCAGGGATGTGGGGTCAGCACCCTGGTACAGAGACAGCAGGGATGTAGGTCAGCACCAAGATGCTGGAGACAGCAGGGATGTAGGTCAGCACACAGATTCGGAGACAGTAGGCAAGTAGGTCAGCAACCGGACACTGAGACAGCAGTGATGTAGGTCGGCACCCTGATCCTGAGACAACAGGGATGTGGGTCATCATCCAGATACTGAGACAGCTGTGATGTCAGGTCAGCATCAGATACTGTAACAGCAGTGATACATCAGCTCCCAGATACTGAGACAGCAGTCATGAATGTAAACACCCAGATACTGAAGTAAGTAGGGATGAACATCAAATTCCAGATTGTGAGACAGCAGAAATTCTATCAATACCCTTTTACTCAACAACAGTGATGGAGGTCAGCATCCAGATACTGAGACAGCAGGGATGGAGGTCACCATCCAGATATTGAGACAGCTATGTTAAAGGTCAGCACCCTAAAACTGAGACAACAGTGATGTTGGTCAGCACCAGATACCGAGATGGCAGGGATGTAGGTCGGCACCCAGGTATTATTTACAGCAGGGATGTAAGTGAGTACCCAGACACTGAAACAGCAGTGATGTAGAGTCAGCACCAAGATACCGAGACAGCAGTGATATGGTCAGCACCAGATACTGAGACATCAGGGAAGAATGTGAATACCCAGATACTGAGACAGCAGGGAAGTAGGTCAGCACTCAGATACTGAGATAGCAAGGATGTAGGTTAGTATCCAGATACTGAGACACAGCAAGATGTATGTCAGCACACAGAAACTGAGACAGCAGTGATGTAGGTCAGAAACAAGATACTGAGACAGCCGTGATGTTGGTCAGCATCCAGATACCGAGATAGCTGGGATGTAGGTCAGCACCAGATACTGAGACAGTAGGGATCAACATCAGATTCCAGATTTTGAGGCAGCAGAAATATCTGTCGGGACCCATATTCTCAGACAACAGGAATGTGGGTCAGCACACCGATAGTGAGACAGCCATGATGAAGGTCACAACCAGATTCAGAGAAAGCAGGATGTAGGTCAGCAACCCAGACACAGACAGCAGTTGTGTAGGTCAGCACCCAGATTCAGAGACATTGCAGGGATGTAGGTCAGCACCCAGCTACTGAGACAGAATTGATTCTACTGTAGTTCAGCACTCGATACTGACACAGCAGTGATGTAGGGTGAGAACACCTGCCCCGAGAGAGCAGAGATGTATGCCAACACACAGATACTGAGACACCCCAGTGATGAAGGTCAGCACAAATACTGTGACAGTAGTGAAGTAGGCAGCACCCAGATACTGAGACAGCAATCATGTGGGTCAGCATACATATACTGAGACAGCAGTGATGAGGTTGGCACCCAGATATTGAGACTGCAGTGGTGTTGGTCGGCACCCAGATTCTGAAACAGGATAGAAGTTAGTCATCACCCAGATACTGGAGAACCAGGGATGAAGATCAGCCCCCAGATACTGAGACAGCTGTAGCTAGTGCTGTAGGTCAGCACTCTGATACTGATACAGCAGTGAGGTAGGTCAGCACCCAGATACCCGAGACAGCAGGGATGTAGGTCGCCACCTGATATTGGAGACAGCAGGGAAGTAAGTGAGTGCCCCAATACTGAGACAGAAGTGATGTGTGTCAGCTCCCAGACACTGAGACAGCAGTGATGTGTCAGCAAGCAGATACTGAGACAGCAGGGTGAACATCAGAATCAGATTTTAGACAGAAATATCTTTCAGGACCCATTTACTCAGACAACAGTGATGTAAGTCAGCATTATGAAAATGAGACAGCAGGGATGTAGGTCAAGCACCCAAATACTGAGACAGTTGTGTGAAGGTCAGCATCCTGATACTGAGAAAGCAGTGATGTAGGTCAGCACCAGATACTGAGAGAGCAGTCATGTAGGTCAGCACAGCTGATTAATAAGTCAGAGGGATGTAGAGTCAGCACACAGATACTTGAGACAGCATTGATGTGGGTCGGCACCCAGATACTGAGACTGCAGGGATGTAGGTCAGCACCAAGATACTGGAGACAGCTCGGATGTTTGTCAGCACCTAGACACTGAGACAGCAGGACAGTAGGTCAGCACCCTAGTACTGGAAACAGGGGATTTGGGTCAGCACCCAGATACTGAGGCAGCGGAGATGTAGGTCAGCGCCAGATTCGGAGACAGTAGGGCAGGGTCAGCACCAGATACTGAGACAGCAGTCATGTAGGTCGGCACTCATGATACTGAGACAGCAGGGATTTGGTTCATCACCCAGATACTGAGACAGCTGTGATGTAGTGTCAGCACACAGATGCTGTGAGACAGCAGTGATACGTTATCTCCCAGATACTGTTACAGCAGTCATGAATGTCAGCAACCCAGATACTGGAGACGCAGGGACAAACATCACCATTCAGATTGTGAGGCAGCAGAAATTTCTATCAGTGCCCATTTACTCAGATAACAGTGATGTAGGTCAACATCCAGATACTTAGCAGGGATGGAGGTCACCACCCAGATATTGAGAGAGCTGTGCTAAAGGTCAGCACCCAGATACTGAGACAGCAGGGATGCAGGACAGCAACCAGATACTGAGACAGCAGGGATGTAGGTCACAACTCCAGATACTGAGACAGCAGGGATTTAGGTGAGTACCCAGACATTGAAACAGCAGTGATGTAGGTCAGCACCAAGATACCGAGACAGCAGTGATGTAGGTCAGCATGCAGATACTGAGACAGCAGTGAAGTATGTGAGTGCCCAGATACTGAGACAGCAGGAAGTAGATCCTCACTCAGATACTGAGATAGCAAGGATGTAGGTTAGTACCCAGAACCTGAGACAGCAGAGATGTATTGTAAGCACACAGATACTGAGACAGCAGTGATGAAGGTCAGCAGCCAGATTCTGAAACAGAAAAGATTAGGGTTGGTACCAGCTACTGAGAGAGCAGCGGTGAAGTCAGCTCCCAGATAATGAGAGAGCACTTGATGTGGTCAGCACCCAAATACTGAGAAAGCACTGATGAAGGTCAGCACCCAGATACTGAGACAGCAATGATGTAGGTCAGCACTCAGATACTAAGACACCAGGGATGTAGGGTAGCACAAAGATACTGAGACAGCAGGGATGTAGGACAGCACCCAGATACTGAGACAGCAGGGATGCGGGTCGCACCCAAGATACTGAGAGAGCAGGATGAAGGTCAGCACCCAGATACTGAGACTGCAGTGATGTATGCCAGCACCCAGATACATGAGAAAGCAGGATGTAGGTCAGCACCGAGATACTGAGACACCAAGGATGTAGGTTAGCACCCAGATACTGAGACAGCAGGGATGTAGGACAGCACTCAGATACTGGAGACAGCAGGGATGTAGGTCACAACCCAGATACTGAGTCACCATGGATGTAGGTTAGCACCCAGATACTGAGACAGCAGGGATGTAGGACAGCACCCAGATACTGAGACAGCAGGGATGTAGGTCAGCACCCAGATACTGAGACATCAGGGATGTAGGTCAGCACCCACATACTGAGATAGCAGTGATATAGGTTGGCACCCAGATACTGCGACAGCAGGGATCTCGGTCAGCACCCAGATACTGAGACAGCAGTGATGTAGGTGTCATCACGCAGATATTGGACAGCAGGGATATATGTCATTACCCAGATACTGAGACAGTAGGAATCATCAGATTCCAGATTTTGAGGCAGCAGAAATATCTGTTTGGGACCCATTTTCTCAGACAACAGGAATGTAGGTCAGCACACAAATAGTGAGACAACCAACATGTAGATCAAAACCCAGATTCAGAGATAGCAGGGATGTAGGTCAGCACCCAGATACTAAGACAGCAGTCATGTAGGTCAGCACCCAGATTCCAGAGACAGCAGGGATGTAGGTCAGCACCCAGCTACTGTGACAGCATTGATCTACTGTAGTTCAGCACTCTGTTACTGACACAGCAGTGATGTGAGGTGAGTACACCGATACTGATACAGCAGAGATGTATGCCAACACACAGATAGTGAGACACCAGTGATGTAGGTCAGCAGCTAAATACTGAGACAGTAGTGAAGAAGGACAGCACTCAGATACTGAGACAGCAGTCATGTAGGTCAGCATAACAAATACTGGAAAAGCAGTGATGTAGGTTGGCACCCTGAGAATGAGACAGCAGTGGAGTAGGTTCGGCACCAGATACTGAAACAGGATAGAAGTGAGTCATCACCCAGATACTGAGAAGCGAGGGATGAAGATCAGCCCCAGATACTGAGAGATGGCTGTGCTGTGGTCAAGCACCCTGATACGTGATACAGCAGTGAGGTAGGTCAGCACCAAGATACCAAGACAGCAGGGATGTGGGTCAGCACCCAGTTACTGAGACAGCAGGGATGTAGGTGAGTACCCGATACTGAGACAAGAAGTGATGTAGGTCAGCTCCCAGACACTGAGACAGCAGTGATGTCAGCATGCAGATACTGGAGACAGCAGGATGAACATCAGATTTCAGATTTTGAGACAGCAGAAATATCTTCTGGACCTCATTTACTGTGACAACAGTGATGTAAGTCAACATTAAGAAAATGAGACAGCAGGGATGTAGGTCACACCTAAATGTTGAGACAGCGTGTTGAAGGTCAGCCCCTGATACTGAGAAAGCAGTGATGTAGGTCAGCACCCAGATAATGAGTCAGCAGGGATGTAGGTTAGCACACAGATACTGAGACAGCAGTGATGTAGAGTTGGCACCCAGATGCTGAGACTGCAGGGATGTAGGTCAGCATCCAGATAATGAGACAGCAGTGATGTAAGTCAAGCACCAAGATACTGAGACAGCATGGATGTTTCTCAGCACCTGGACACAGACAGCAGGCCAGTAGGTCAAAGCACCCTGGTACAGAGACAGCAGGGATGTAGGGTCAGCACCCTGGTACAGAGACAGCAGGGGATGTAGGTCAGCACCAAGATGCTGAGACAGCAGGGATGTAGGTCAGCACACAGATTCGGAGACAGTAGGCAGAGTAGGTCAGCACCGAGATACTGAGACAGCAGTGATGTGGGTCGGCACCCTGATCCTGAGACAACAGGGATGTGGGTCATCATCCAGATACTGAGACAGCTGTGATGTGGGTCAGCATCCCAGACACTGTAACAGCAGTGATACATCAGCTCCCAGATACTGAGACAGCAGTCATGAATGTAAACACCAGATACTGAGTAAGTAGGGATGAACATCAAATTCCAGATTGTGAGACAGCAGAAATGTCTATCAATACCCTTTTACTCAGACAACAGTGATGTAGGTCAGCATCCAGATACTGAGACAGCAGGGATGGAGGTCACCATCGAGATATTGAGACAGCTGTGCTAAAGGTCAGCACCCTAAAACTGAGACAGCAGTGATGTTGGTCAGCACCCAGATACCGAGATGGCAGGGATGTAGGTCGGCACCCAGGTATTGACACAGCAGGGATGTAGGTGAGTACCCAGACACTGAAACAGCAGTGATGTGGGTCAGCACCAAGATCGAGACAGCAGTGATGAAGGTCAGCACCCAGATACTGGAGACATCAGGAAGAATGTGAATACCAGATACTGAGACAGCAGGGAAGTAGGTCAGCACTCAGATACTGAGATAGCAAGGATGTAGGTTAGTATCCAGATACTGAGACAGACAGAGATGTATGTCAGCACACAGAAATCGAGACAGCAGTGATGTAGGTCAGAAACAAGATACTGAGACAGCCGTGATGTTGGTCAGCATCCAGATACCGAGATAGCTGGGATGTAGGTCAGCACCCAGATACTGAGACAGTAGGGATCAACATCAGATTCCAGATTTTGAGGCAGCAGAAATATCTGTCAGACCCATATTCTCAGACAACAGGAATGTAGGTCAGCACACTGATAGTGAGACAGCCATGATGAAGGTCACAAACCCAGATTCAGAGAAAGCAGGATGTAGGTCAGCACCCAGATACTGAGACAGCAGTTATGTAGCTCAGCACCCAGATTCAGAGACAGTAGGGATGTAGGTCAGCACCCAGCTACTGAGACAGAATTGATCTACTGTAGTTCAGCACTGATACTGACACAGCAGTGATGTAGGTGAGAACACCGATGCCGAGAGAGCAGAGATGTATGCCAACACACAGATACTGAGACCCCAGTGATGAAGGTCAGCAGCCAAATACTGTGACAGTAGTGAAGTAGGACAGCACCCAGATACTGAGACAGCAATCATGTAGGTCAAGCTACACATACTGAGACAGCAGTGATGTAGGTTGGCACCCAGATATTGAGACTGCAGTGGTGTTGGTCGGCACCCAGATTCTGAAACAGGATAGAAGTTAGTTCACCAGATACTGAGAACGCGAGGATGAAGATCAGCCTCAGATACTGAGACAGCTGTAGCTGTGCTGTAGGTCAAGCACCTTATACTGATACAGCAGTGAGGTAGGTCAAGCACCCAGATACCGGGACAGCAGGGATGTAGGTCGCCACCCCTGATATTGAGACAGCAGGAAGCAAGTGAGTACCCCAATACTGAGACAGAAGTGATGTATGTCAGCTCCCAGACACTGAGACAGCAGTGATGTATGTCAAGCACGCAGATACTGGAGACAGCAGGGATGAACATCAGAATCCAGATTTTTAGACAGCAGAAATATCTTTCAGGACCCATTTACTCAGACAACAGTGATGTAAGTCAACATTAAGAAAATGAGACAGCAGGGATGTAGATCAGCACCCAAATACTGAGACAGCTGTGCTGAAGGTCAGCATCCTGATACTGAGAAAGCAGTGATGTGTGGTCAGCACCCAGATACTGAGAGAGCAGTCATGCGTAGGTCAGCACCCAGATAATAAGTCAGCAGGGATGTAGGTCACACAGTATACCGAGACAGCATTGATGTAGGCTCGCACCCAGATACTGAGACTGCAGGGATGTAGGTCAGCACCAAGATACTGAGACAGCTCGGATGTTTGTCAGCACCTTAGACACTGGACCAGCAGGACAGTAGGTCAGCACCCTGGTACTGAAACAGCAGGGATTTAGGTCAGCACCCAGATACTGAGGCAGCGGAGATGTAGGTCAGCACCCAGATTCGGAGACAGTAGGCAAGTAGGTCAGCACCGAGATACTGAGACAGCAGTCATGTGTAGGTCGGCACTATGATACTGGAGACAGCAGGGATGTAGGTCATCACCCAGATACTGAGACAGCTGTGATGTAGGTCGGCACACAGATGCTGTGACAGCAGTGATACGTTATCTCCCAGATACTGTTACAGCAGTCATGAATGTCAGCACCCAGATACTGAGAGACGCAGGGATAAACATCAAATTCCAGATTGTGAGGCAGCAGAAATATCATCAGTGCCCATTTACTCAGATAACAGTGATGATGGGTCAACATCCAGATACTTAGCAGGGATGGAGGTCACCACCCAGATATTGAGAGTGCTGTGCTAAAGGTCAGCACCCTGAAACTGAGACAGCAGTGATGTAGGTCAGCACCCAGATACTGAGATTTCAGGGATGTAGGTCGGCACCCAGATACTGAGACAGCAGGGATTTAGGTGAGTACCCAGACACTGAAACAACAGTGATGTAGGTCAGCACCAAGATACCGAGACAGCAGTGATGTAGGTCAACATGCAGATACTGAGACAGCAGTGAAGTATGTGAGTACCCAGATACTGAGATAGCAAGGAAGTAGGTCCACACTCAGATACTGAGATAGCAAGGATGGGTTAGTACCCAGATTCTGAGACAGCAGAGATGTATGTAAGCACACAGATACTGAGACAGCAAGTGATGAAGGTCAGCAGCCAGGTACTGACACAGAAGAGATTATGGATGGTGACCAGATACTGAGAGAGCAGGGTGAAGGTCAGCTCCCAGATACTGAGACAGCACTGATGTAGGTCAGCATCCAGATACTGAGACAGCAGGATGTAGGTCAGCACCAAGATACTGAGACACCAGGGATGAACGTCAGCACCTAGATACTGTGACAACAATGATGTACGCCAGCACTCAGATACTGAGACAACAGGGATGTAGGATTGCACCCAGATACTGGAGACAGCAGGGATGTAGGACGGCACCAGATACCAGACAGCAGGGATGTGGGTCAGCACCCAGATACTGAGACAGCAGGGATGTAGTCTGAGCACCCACATACTGAGGCAGCAGTGATGTATGTCAGCACCCAGATACTGAGAAAGCAGGGATGTAGGTCAGCACCCAGATACTGAGACAGCAATGATGGAGGTCAGCACTCAGATACTGAGACACCAGGGATGTAGGATAGCACCCAGATACTGAGACAGCAGGATGTAGGACAGCACCCAGATACTGAGACAGCAGGGATGTGGGTCACACCCAGATACTGCTGACAGCAGGGATGTAGGTCAGCACCACATACTGGAGACAGCAGTGATATAGGTTGGCACCCAGATACTGAGACAGCAGGGATCTCGGTCAGCACCCAGATACTGAGACAGCAGTGATGTAGGTCATCACCAGATACTGAGACCGCAGGGATATATGTCATCACCCAGATACTGAGACAGTAGGGATCAACATCAAATTCCAGATTTTGAGGCAGCAGAAATATCTGTCGAGAACCATTTTCTCAGACAACAGGAATGAAGGTCAGCACACTGATAGACAACCAACATGTAGGTTAGAAACCCAGATTCAGAGTTAGCAGGGATGTACGTCAGCACCCAGATACTGGAGACAGAAGTGATGTAGGTCAGCACCCAGATTCAGAGACACCAGGGATGTAGGTCAGCACCCAGCTGCTGTGACAGCATTGATCTACTGTAGTTTAGCATTCTGATACTGACAAAGCAGTGATGTAGGTGAGTACACCCCATACCGAGACAACAGAGATGTATGCCAACACACAGATAGTGAGACACCAGTGATGGAGGTCAGCAGCCAAATACTGAGACAGTAGTGAAGAAGGACAGCACCCAGATAGTGAGACAGCAGTCATGTAGGTCAGCATACAAATACTGGGACAGCAGTGATGTAGGTTGGCACCCAGAGATTGAGACAGCAGTGGTGTAGGTCGGCACCCAGATACTGAAACAGGATAGAAGTGAGTCATCACCCAGATACTGAGAACGAGGGATGAAGATCAGCCCCAAGATACTGAGACAGCTCTGCTGTAGGTCAGCACCTGATACTGATACAGCAGTGAAGTAGGTCAGCACCCAGATACCAAGACAGCAGGGATGTAGGTCAGCACCCAGTTACTGAGACAGCAAGGATGTAGGTAATTCCGATACTGAGACAGAAGTGATGTAGGTCAGCTCCCAGACACTGAGACAGCAGTGATGTATGTCAGCATGCAGATACTGAGACAGCAGGATGAACATCAGATTTCAGATTTTGAGACAGCAGAAATATCTTCAGTACTATTTACTCAGACAACAGTGATGTAAGTCAACATTAAGAAAATGAGACAGCAGGGATGTAGGTCAGCACCCAAATGTTGAGACAGCTGTGCTGAAGGTCAGCACCCTGATACTGAGAAAGCAGTGATGTAGGTCAGCACCCGATAATGAGTCAGCAGGGATGTAAGTTAGTACACAGATACTGAGACAGCAGTGATGTAGGTGGCGGCACCCAGATACTGAGACTGCAGGGATGTAGGTCAGCATCCAGATAATGAGACAGTAGTGATGTACGTCAGCACCAAGATACTGAGACAGCACGGATGTTTGTCAGCACCTAGACACATACAGCAGGCCATTAGGGTCAGCACCCAGGTACTGAGACCAGCAGAGATGTAGGTCAACACCCAGATGCTGAGACAGCAGGGATGTAGGTCAGCACCCAGATTCGGAGACAGTAGGCAAGTAGGTCAGCACCGAGATACTGAGACAGCAGGAAGTAGGTCAGCACTCAGATACTGAGATAGCAAGGATGTAGGTTAGTATCCAGATACTGAGACAGCAGAGATGCATGTCAGCACACAGAAACTGAGACAGCAGTGATGTAGGTCTGAACCAAGATATTGAGACAGCCTTGATGTTGGTCAGCATCCAGATACCGAGATAGCTGGGATGTAGGTCAGCACCCAGATACTGAGACAGTAGTGATTAGGGTCAGCACCCAGATACTGAGATGACAGGGACGTAGGTCACAACCCAGATATTGAGACAAAGTAAGTAGGTCAGCATCCAGATACTGAGACAGCAGGATGTAGGTCAGCACCCAGATATTGAGACAGCAGTGATGAAGGTCGAATCCAGATATTGAGACAACCATGATGCAGGTCAGCATCCAGATTCTGAGATAGCTGGGATGTAGGTCGGCACCAGATACTGAGACAGTATTGATGAAGGTCAGCACCCAGTTACTGAGACAGCAGGGATGTAGGTCACTACCCAGATAGTAAGACAAAAGTGAAGTAGGTCAGCATCCAGATATTGAGACAGCAGGGATGTAGGTCAGCACCCAGATATTGAGACAGCAGTGATGAAGGTCGGAATCCAGATATTGAGACAACCATGATGCAGTTCGGCATCCAGATTCTGGAGATAGCTGGGATGTAGGTCACACCCAGATACTGAGACAGTATTGATGAAGGTTAGCACCTAGTTAATGAGACAACAGGGATGTAGGTCACTACCCAGATAGTAAGACAACAGTGAAGCAGATCAGCATCCAGATATTGAGATAGCTGGGATAGGTCAGCACCCAGATAGGAGACAGTATTGATGAAGGTCAGCACCCAGATACTGAGACAAGAGGGATGTAGATCACCACCCAGATATTGAGACAACAGTGAAGTAGGTCAGCATCCAGATACTGAGAGAGCAGGGATGCAGGTCAGCACCCAGATACTGAGACAGCAGTAATGTAGGACAGCACCCAGATACTGAGACAGAAAGGATGTAGGTCAGCACCCAGACACTGAGACAGCAGGCATGTAGGTCACAGCACCAGATACAGGGACAGCAGTGATGAAGGGCGGTACCTCGATTTTGAGACAGCACTGATGTAGGTCGGCACCCAGATACTGAGACAGCAGGGATGTGGGTCAGCACCCAGATACTAATACAGCAGTGATTGTAGGTCGGCACCCAGATACTGAGACAGCAGTGATGTAAATCAGCTCCCAGATACTGAAACAGCAGTGATGTATGTCAGCACCCAGATACTGAGACAGTAGGGATCAACATCAGATTCCAGATTTCGAGGAAGCAGAAATGTCTGTCGGGACCCATATTCTCAGACAACAGGAATGTAGGTCTGCACACTGATAGTGAGACAGCCATGATGTAAGTCAGCACCCAGGTACTGAGACAGCAGTGATGTAGGTCAGCACCCAGATTCAGAGACAGCAGGGATGCAGGTCAGCACCCAGCTACTGAGACAGAATTGATCTACTGTAGTTCTGCACTCGATACTGACACAGCAGTGATGTGGTGAGTACACCTATACGAGACAGCTGAGATATATGCCAACACACAGATACTGAGACATCAGTGATGAAGGTCAGCAGCCAAATACTGAGACAGCAGTGAAGTAAGACAGCACCCAGATACTGAGACAGCAGTCATGTAGGTCAGCATACACATACTGAGACAGCAGTGATAAGGTTGGCACCCAGACATTCAGACAGCAGCAGTGATTTAGGTCGACACCTTGATACTGGAGACAGCAGGGAAGTAAGTGAGTACCCCAATCCTGAGACAGAAGTGATGTATGTCAGCTCCCAGACACTGAGACAGCAGTGATGTATGTCAGCACGCAGATACTGAGACAGCAGGATGAACATCAGAATCCAGATTTTCAGACAGCAGAAATATCTTTCGGGACCCATTTACTCAGACAACAGTGATGTAAGTCAGCATTAAGAAAATGAGACAGCAGGGATGCAGGTCAGCACCCAATGGTGAGACAGCTGTGCTGAAGGTCAGCATCCTGATACTGAGAAAGCAGTGATGTAGGTCAGCACCCAGACACTGAGAGAGCAGTCATGTAGGTCAGCACCCAGATGATAAGTCATCAGGGATGTAGGTCAAACACAGATACTGAGAGAGCAGTGATGTAGGTCAGCACCCAGATACTGAGACTGCAGGGATGTAGGTCAGCACCAAGATACTGAGACAGCTTGGATGTTTGTCAGCACCTAGACCACTGAGACAGCAGGCCAGTAGAGTCAGCACCCTGGTACTGAAACAGCAGAGATTTAGGTCAGCACCCAGATACTGAGGCAGCGAGATGTAGGTCAGCACCCAGATTCGGAGACAGTAGGCAAGTAGGTCAGCACCGAGATACAGAGACAGTAGTCATGTAGGTCGGCACCATGATTCTCGAGACAGCAGGGATGGGGTCATCACCCAGATACTGAGAAAGCTGTGATGAAGGTCGGCACCCAGATACTATGACAGCAGTGATACGTCAGCTCCCAGATACTGAGACAGCAGTCATGAATGTCAGCAACCAGATACTGAGACAGCAGGGATGAACATCAAATTCCAGACTGTGAGTCAGCAGAAATATCTATCAGTGCCCATTTACTCAGACAACAGTGATGTAGGTCAGAATCCAGATACTAAGCAGGGATGGAGGTCACACCCAGAATATTGAGAGAGCTGTGGTAAAGGTCAGCACCCTAAAACTGAGACAGCAGGATGTAGGTCAGCACCCAGATACGAGATGGCAGGGAAGTAGGTCGCACCCAGATTCAGAGATAGAGGATGTAGGTCAGCACCCAGATACTGAGACAGCAATGATGTAGGTCAGCACCCAGATTCAGAGACAGCAGGATGTGTCGGTCAGCACAAAGATATTGAGACAGCTGTGCTGAGGGTCAGCACGCTAAAACTGAGACAGCAGTGATGTTGGTCAGCACCCAGATACCGAGATGGTAGGGATGTAGGTCGGCACCCAGGTACTGAGACAGCAGGGATGTAGGTGAGTACCCAGACACTGAAACAGCAGTGATATAGGTCAGCACCAAGATACCCGAGACAGCAGTGATGTAGGTCAGCACCCAGATACTGAGACAGCAGGGAAGAATGTGAATACCCAGATACTGAGACAGCAGGGAAGTAGGTCAGCACCAGATACGGAGATAGAAGGATGTAGGTTAGTATCCAGATACTGAGACAGCAGAGATGCATGTCAGCACACAGAAACTGAGACAGCAGTGATGTAGGTCAGAACCAAGATAGTGAGACAGCCGTGATGTTGGTCATCATACAGATACCTAGATAAGGGGATGTAGGTAAGCACCCAGATACTGAGACAGTATTGATGAAGGTCAGCACCCAGATACTGAGATGACAGGGACGTAGGTCACAACCTGGATATTGAGACAACAGTGAAGTAGGTCAGCATCCAGATACTCGAGACAGCAGGGATATAGGTCAGCACCCAGACATTGAGACAGCAGTGATGAATTTCGAATCCAGATATTGAGACAACCATGATGCAGGTCAGCATCCAGATTCTGAGATAGATGGGATGTAGGTCAGCACCCAGATACTGAGACAGAATTGATGGAGGCCAGCACCCAGTTACTGAGACAACAGGGATGTGGTCACTACCCAGATAGTAAGACAGCAGTGAAGCAGGTCAGCATCCAGATACTGAGATAGCTGGTATGTAGGTCAGCACCCAGATACGGAGACAGTATTGATGAAGGTCAGCACACAGATACTGAGACAAGAGGGATGTAGGTCACCACCCAGATATTGAGACAACAGTGAAGTAGATCAGCATCCAGATACTGAGACAGCAGGGATGCAGGTCAGCACCCAGATACTGAGACAGCAGTAATGTAGGACAGCACCAAGATACTGAGACAGAAAGGATGTAGGTCATCAGTAATGTAGGACAGCACCCAGATACTGAGACAGAAAGGATGTAGATCAGCACCCAGACACTGAGACAGCAGGCACGCAGGTCAGCACCCAGATACAGGGACAGCAGTGATGTAGGGCGGTAACCAGATTTTGAGACAGCACTGAAGTAGGTTGGCACCCAGAAACTGAGACAGCAGGATGTGGGTCAGCACCCAGAAACTAATACAGCAGTGATTGTAGGTCGGCACCCAGATACTGAGACAGCAGTGATGTAGATCAGCTCCCAGATACTGAAACAGCAGTGATGTATATCAGCACCCAGATACTGAGAGAGTAGGGTTCAACATCAGATTCCAGATTTTGAGGCAGCAGAAATATCTGTCGGACCCATATTCTCAGACAACAGGAATGTAGGTCAGCACACTGATAGTGAGACAGCCATGATGTAGGTCAGAACCCAGATTCAGAGATAGCAGGGATGTAGGTCAGCACCCAGATACTGAGACAGCAGTGATGTAGGTCAGCACCCAGATTCAGAGACAGCAGGGATGCAAGTCAGCACCCAGCTTCTGAGACAGAATTGATTTACTGTAGTTCAGCACTCCAAAACTGACACAGCAGTGATGTAGGTGAGCACACCGATATCGAGACAGCAGAGATGTATGCCAACACACAGATACTGAGACACCAGTGATGAAGGTCAGCAGCCAAATACTGAGACTGCAGTGAAGCAGAACAGCACCCAGATACTGAGACAGCAGTCATGTAGGTTAGCATACACAACTGAGACAGCAGTCATGAAGGTTGGCACCCAGAGACTGAGACAGCAGTGGTGTTGGTCGGCACCCAGATACTGAAACAGGATAGAAGTGAGTCATCACCCAGATACTAGAACGAGGGATGAAGATCAGCCCCAGATACTGAGACAGCTGTAGCTGTGCTGTAGGTCAGCACCCTGATACTGATACAGCAGTGAGGTAGGTCAGGACCCAGATAACCGAGAGAGCAGGATGTAGGTCAACACCCTGATACTGAGACAGCAGGGAAGTAAGTGAGTACCCATTACTGAGACAGAAGTGATGTATGTCAGCTCCCAGACACTGAGACAGCAGTGATGTATGTCAGCACGCAGATACTGAGACAGCAGGGATGAACATCAGAATCCAGATTTTGAGACAGCAGAAATATCTTTCAGGACCAAATTACTCAGACAACAGTGATGTAAGTCAGCATTAAGAAAATGAGATAGCAGGGATGCAGGTCAGTACCCAATGCTGAGACAGCTATGCTGAAGGTCAGCACCCTGATACTGAGAAAGCAGTGAAGTAGGTCAACACCCAGATACTGAGAGAGCAGTCATGTAGGTCAGCACCCAGATAATAAGTCAGCAGGGATGTGGTCAGCACACAGATACTAAGACAGCAGTGATGTAGGTCGGCACCCAGATACTGAGACTGCAGGGATTCAGGTCAGCACCAAGATACTGAGACAGCTCGGATGTTTGTCAGCACCTAGACACAGAGACAGCAGGCCAGTAGGTCAGCACCCTGGTACTGAAACAGCAGGATTTAGGTCAGCACCCAGATACTGAGGCAGCGGAGATGTAGGTCAGCACCCAGATTCGAGACAGCATGTCAGCACTGAGATACTGAAACAGCAATCATGAAGGTCGGCACCATGATACTGACACAACAGGGATGTGGGTCATCACCCAGATACTGAGATAGCTGTGATGTAGTCGGCACCCAGATACTGTGACAGCAGTGCGTCAGTTCCCAGATACTGAGACAGCAGTCATGAATGTCAGCACCCAGATACTGAGACAGCAGGAAGAACATCAAATTCCAGACTGTGAGTCAGCAGAAATATCTATCAGTGCTCATTTAATCAGACAACAGTGATGTAGGTCAGTATCCAGATACTAAGCAGGGATGGAGGTCACCACCCAGATATTGAGAGAGCTGTGGTAAAGGTCAGCACCCTAAAACTGAGACAGCAGTGATGTAGGTCAGCACCCAGATACCGAGATGGCAGGGATGTAGGTCGGCACCCAGATACTGAGACAGCAGGGATTTAGGTGAGTACCTCACACTGAAACAGCAGTGATGTAGGTCAGCACCAAGATACCAGACAGCAGTGATGTAGGTCAGCATGCAGATACTGAGACAGCAGTGAAGTATGTGAGTACCCGGTGTTCTGAGACTGCAGGGAAGTAGTCCGCACTCAGATACTGAGATAGCAAGGATGTGAGGTTAGTACCCAGAATCTGAGACAGCAGAGATGTATGAAAGCACACAGATACTGAGACAGCAGTGATGAAGGTCAGCAGCCAGATACTGACACTGAAGAGATTATGGTTTTACCCAGATACTGAGTGAGCAGGGTGAAGGTCAGCTCCCAGATACTAAGACAGCAATGATGTAGGACAGTACCCAAATACTGAGAGAGCACTGATGAAGGTCAGCACCCAGAAACATAGACAGCAGGGATGTAGGTAAGCACCAAGATATTGAGACAACAGTGATGTAGGTCAGCACCCAGATGGTGAGACAACAGTGAAGTAGGTCAGCATCCAGATACAGAGACAGCAGGGACGTGGGTCAGCATGAAGATATTGAGACACCAGGGATGTAGGTCAGCACCTCAGATACTGAGACAGCAATGATGTAGGTCAGCACTCAGATACTGAGACACCAGGGATGTAGGATAGCACTCAGATACTGAGACACCAGGGATGTAGGATAGCACCCAGATACTGAGACAGCAGGGATGTAGACAGCACCCAGATACTGAGACAGCAGGGATGTGGGTCAGCACCCAGATACTGAGACAGCAGGGATGTAGGTCAGCACCACATACTGAGACAGCAGTGATGAATGTTAGCACCAATATACTGAGAAAGCAGGGATGTAGGTCAGCACCCAGATACTGAGACCGTAATGATGTAGGTCAGCACCCATATACTGAGACACCAAGGATGTAGGTTAGCACCAGATACTGAGACAACAGGGATGTAGGACAGCACCCAAATACTGAGACAGCAGGGATGTAGGTCACAACCTGATATTGAGTCACTAGGATGTAGGTTAGCACCCAGATACTGAGACAGCTGTGCTGTAGGTCAGCACCCTGATACTGATACAGCAGTGAGGTAGGTCAAGACCCAGATTCCAAGACAGCAGGGATGTAGGTCAGCACCCAGTTACTTAAACAGCAGGGATGTATGTGAGTACCCGATACTGAGACAGAAGTGATGTAGGTCAGCTCCAGACATTGAGACAGCAGTGATGTATGTCAGCATGCAGATACTGAGACAGCAGGGATGAACATCAGATTCCAGATTTTGAGACAGCAGAAATATCTTCAGGACTCATTTACCAGACAACAGTGATGTAAGTCATCATTAAGAAAATGAGACAGCAGGGATGTAGGTCAGCACCTAAATGTTGAGACAGCTGTGCTGAAGGTCAGCACCCCTAATACTGAGAAAGCAGTGATGTAGGTCAGCACCCAGATAATGAGTCAGCAGGGATGTAAATTAGCACACAGATACTGAGACAGCAGTGATGTAGGTCAACACCCAGATGCGGAGACTGCAGAGATGAATGTCAGCACCCAGATAATGAGACAGCAGTGATGTACGTCAGCAGCAAGATACTGAGACAGCACAGATGTTTGTCAGCACCTAAGACACAGACACCAGGCAGTAGTTCAGCACCCAGATTCGGAGACAGTAGGCAAGTAGGTCAGCACCGAGATACTGAGACAGCAGTGATGTAGGTTGGCACCCAGATACTGGAGATAGCAGGATCTCGGTCAGCACCCAGATACTGAGACAGCAGTGATGTAGGTCATCACCAGAATCTGAGACCGCGAGGGATATATTTCATCACCCAGATACTGAGACAGTAGGGATCAACATCAAATTCCAGATTTTGAGGCAGCAGAAATATCTGTCGAAGCCATTTTCTCAGACAACAGGAATGAAGGTCAGCACACTGATAGACAACCAACATGGGGTCAGAACCCAGATTCAGAGTTAGCAGGGATGTAGGTCAGCACCCAGATACTGAGACAGAAGTGATGTAGGTCAGCACCAGATTCAGAGACACCAGGGATGTAGGTCAGCACCCAGCTGCTGTGACAGCATTGATCTACTGTAGTTTAGCATTCTGATACTGACACAGCAGTGATGTAGGTGAGTACACCGATACCGAGACAACAGAGATGTATGCCAACACACAGATAGTGAGACACCAGTGATGTAGGTCCAGCAGCCAAATACTGAGACAGTAGTGAAGAAGGACAGCACCCAGATACTGAGACAGCAGTCATGTAGGTCAGCATACAAATACTGGGACAGCAGTGATGTAGGTTGGCACCCAGAGATTGAGACAGCAGTGGTGTAGGTCGGCACACAGATACTTAAACAGGATAGAAGTGAGTCATCACCCGAGATACTGAGAACGAGGGATGAAGATCAGCCCCAAGATACTGAGACAGCTGTGCTGTAGGTCAGCACCCTGATACTGATACAGCAGTGAGGTAGGTCAGCACCCAGATACCAAGACAGCAGGGATGTAGGTCAGCACCAGTTACTGAGACAGCAGGGATGTAGGTGAGTACCTCGATACTGAGACAGAAGTGATGTAGGTCAGCTCTCAGACACTGAGACAGCAGTGATGTATGTCAGCATGCAGATACTGAGACAGCAGGATGATCATCAGATTTCAGATTTTGAGACAGCAGAAATATCTTTCAGTACTCATTTACTCAGACAACAGTGATGTAAGTCAACATTAAGAAATGAGACAGCAGGGATGTAGGTCAGCACCCAAATGTTGGAGACAGCTCTGCTGAAGGTCAGCACCTGATACTGAGAAAGCAGTGATGTAGGTCAGCACCCAGATAATGAGTCAGCAGGGATGTAAGTTAGTACACAGATACTGAGACAGCAGTGATGTAGGTCGGCAGTCAGATACAGAGACTGCAGGGATGTGGTCAGCACCCAGATAATGAGACAGTAGTGATGTACGCCAGCACCAAGATACTGAGACAGCACGGATGTTTGTCAGCACCTAGACACAGACAGCAGGCCATTAGGTCAGCACCCAGGTACTGAGACAGCAGAGATGTAGGTCAACACCCAGATGCTGAGACAGCAGGGATGTAGGTCAGCACCCAGATTCGAGACAGTAGGCATGCTAGGTCAGCACCAGATACTGAGCATTACAGGAAGTAGGTCACACTCAGATACTGAGATAGCAAGGATGTAGGTTAGTATCCAGATACTGAGACAGCAGAGATGCATGTCAGCACACAGAAACTGAGACAGCAGTGATGTAGGTCTGAACCAAGATATTGAGACAGCCTTGATGTTGGTCAGCATCCAGATACCAAGATAGCTGGGATGTAGGTCAGCACCCAGATACTGAGACAGTAGTGATGAGTGTCAGCACCCAGATACTGAGATGACAGGGACGTAGGTCACAACTCAGATATTGAGACAAAGTGAAGTAGGTCAGCATCCAGATACTGAGACAGCAGGGATGTAGGTCAGCACCCAGATATTGAGACAGCAGTGATGAAGGTCCGAATCCAGATATTGAGACAACCATGATGCAGGTCAGCATCCAGATTCTGAGATAGCTGGGATGTAGGTCAGCACCCAGATACTGAGACAGTATTGATGAAGGTCAGCACCCAGTTACTGAGACAACAGGGATGTAGGTCACTACCCAGATAGTAACACATAAGTGAAGTAGGTCAGCATCCAGATATTGAGACAGCAGGGATGTAGGTCAGCAACCAGATATTGAGACAGCAGTGATGAAGGTCGGAATCCAGATATTGAGACAACCATGATGCAGGTCGGCATCCAGATTCTGAGATAGCTGGGATGTAGGTCAGCACCAGATACTGAGACAGTATTGATGAAGGTCAGCACCTAGTTAATGAGACAACAGGGATGTAGGTCACTACCCAGATAGTAAGACAACAGTGAAGCAGGTCAGCATCCAGATACTGAGACAGCAGGGATGCAGGTCAGCACCCAGATACTGAGACAGCAGTAATGTAGGACAGCACCCAGATACTGAGACAGAAAGGATGTAGGTCAGCACCCTGACACTGAGACAGCAGGCATCTAGGTCAGCACCCAGATACAGGGACAGCAGTGATGAAGGGCAGTACCCGATTTTGAGACAGCACTGATGTAGGTCGGCACCAGATACTGAGACAGCAGGGATGTGGGTCAGCACCAGATACTAATACAGCAGTGATTGTGGGTCGGCACCCAGATACTGAGACAGCAGTGATGTAAATCAGCTCCAGATACTGAAACAGCAGTGATGTATGTCAGCACCCAGATACTGAGACAGTAGGGATCAACATCAGATTCCAGATTTTAAGGCAGCAGAAATATCTGTCGGGACCCATATTCTCAGACAACAGGAATGTAGGTCTGCACACTAATAGTGAGACAGCCATGATGTAGGTCAGCACCCAGGTACTGAGACAGCAGTGATGTAGGTCAGCACCCAGATTCAGAGACAGCAGGGATGCAGGTCAGCACCCAGCTACTGAGACAGAATTGATCTACTGTAGTTCTGCACTCCGATACTGACACAGCAGTGATGTAGGTGAGTACACTGATACCGAGACAGCTGAGATATATGCCAACACACAGATACTGAGACATCAGTGATGAAGGTCAGCAGCCAAATACTGAGACAGCAGTGAAGTAGGACAGCACCCAGATACTGAGACAGCATTCATGTAGGTCAGCATACACATACTGAGACAGCAGTGATGTAGGTTGGCACCCAGACATTGAGACAGCAGCAGTGATATGGGTCGACACCTTGATACTGAGACAGCAGGGAAGCAAGTGAGAACCCCAATCCTGAGACAGAAGTGATGTATGTCAGCTCCCAGACACTGAGACAGCAGTGATGTATGTCAGCATGCAGATACTGAGACAGCAGGGATGAACATCAGAATCCAGATTTTCAGACAGTAGAAATATCTTTCAGGACCCATTCACTCAGACAACAGTGATGTAAGTCAGCATTAAGAAAATGAGACAGCAGGGATGCAGGTCAGCACCCAATGGGTGAGACAGCTGTGCTGAAGGTCAGCATCCTCATACTGAGAAAGCAGTGATGTAGGTCAGCACCCAGACACTGAGAGAGCAGTCATGTAGGTCAGCACCCAGATAATAAGTCAGCAGGGATGTAGGTCAGCAGACAGATACTGAGACAGCAGTGATGTAGGTCGGCACCCAGATACTGAGACTGTAGGGATGTAGGTCAGCACCAAGATACTGAGACAGCTCGGATGTTTGTCAGCACCTAGACACTGAGACAGCAGGCCAGTAGATCAGCACCCTGGTACTGAAACAGCAGGATTTAGGTCAGCACCCAGATTCGGAGACAGTAGGCAGCAGGTCAGCACTAGATACTGAGACAGCAGTTATGTAGGTCGGCACCATGATACTGTGACAGCAGTGATACGTCTACTCCCAGATACTGAGACAGCAGTCAGGAATGTCAGCAACCAGATACTGAGACAGCAGGGATGAACATCAAATTCAGACTGTGAGTCAGCAGAAATATCTATCAGTGCCCATTTACTCAGACTACAGTGATGTAGGTCAGCATCCAGATACTAAGCAGGGATGGAGGTCACCACCGAGATATTAAGAGAGCTGTGGTAAAGGTCAGCACCCTAAAACTGAGACAGCAGTGACGGGGTCAGCACCCAGATACCGAGATGGCAGATAAGTAGGTTGCCCTGGATACTGAGACAGCAGGGATTTAGGGTGGGTACCCAGACACTGAAACAGCAGTGATGTAGGTCAGCATGCAGATTTGAGACAGCAGGAAGTATGTGAGTACCCAGATTATGAGACAGCAGGAAGTAGGTCCGCACTCAGATACTGAGATAGCAAGGATGTAGGTTAGTTCCCAGAATATGAGACAGCAGAGATGTATGTAAGCACACAGATACTGAGACAGCAGTGATGAAGGTCAGCAGCCAGATACTGACACAGAAGAGAATTATGATTGGTACCTGATACTGAGAGAGCAGGGGTGAAAGTCAGCTCCCAGATACTGAGACAGCACTAATGTAAGACAGCACCCAAATACTGAGAAAGCACTGATGAAGGTCAGCACCTAGATACTTTAGAC
The DNA here is from genome assembly GCA_016271365.2 of Neoceratodus forsteri. Taxonomy (NCBI): domain Eukaryota; kingdom Metazoa; phylum Chordata; order Ceratodontiformes; family Ceratodontidae; genus Neoceratodus; species Neoceratodus forsteri. Next base: position 11,158,856 of record CM028129.1, read on the forward strand.
AGCAGGGATGTAGGTCAGCACCAAGATATTGAGACAACAGTGATGTAGGTCAGCAGCCAAATATTGAGACAACAGTGATGTAGGTCAGCATCCAGATGTTGAGACAACAGTGATGTAGGTCAGCATACAGATACAGAGACAGCAGGGACGTAGGTCAGCACCAAGATACTGAGACACCAGGGATGTAGGTCAGCACCCAGATACTGAGACAGCATTGATGGGGTCAGCACTGATACAGAGACACCAGGGATTTAGGATAGCACCCAGATACTGAGACAGCTGGGATGTAGGACAGCACCCAGATACTGAGACAGCAGGGATGTGGGTCAGCACCCAGATACTGAGACAGTAGGGATGTAGGTCTGCACCACATACTGAGACGCAGTGATGTGTTAGCACCCAGATACTGAGAAAGCAGGGATGTAGGTCAGCACCTGATACTGAGACCGTAATGATGTACTCCAGCACCCAGATACTGAGACACCAGGGATGTAGGTTAGCACCCAAATACTGAGACAGCAAGGATGTAGGACAGCACCCAGATACTGAGACAGTAGGGATGTAGGTCACAACCCAGATACTGAGTCATCAGGATGGTAGGTTAGCACCCAGATACTGAGACAGCAGGAATGTAGGACAGCACCCAGATACTGAGACAGCAGGGATGTAGGTCAGCACCCAGATACTGAGACAGCATGTATGTAGGTCAGCACCCACATACTGAGACAGCAGTGATATAGGTTGGCACCCTGATTCTGAGACAGCAGAGATCTCAGTCAGCACCCAGATTCTGAGACAGCAGTGATGTAGGTCATCACCCAGATACTGAGACAGCAGGGAAATATGTCATCACCCAGATACTGAGACTGTAGGGATCAACATCAAATTCCAGATTTTGAGGCAGCAGAAATATGTGTGGGACCCATTTTCTCAGACAACTGGAATGTAGGTCACACACTGATAGTGAGACAACCAACATGTAGGTCAGAACCCAGATTCAGAGATAGCAGGATGTAGGTCAGCACCCAGATACTGAGACAGCAATGATGTAGTTCAGCACCCAGATTCAGAGACAGCAGGGATGTGTGCCAGCACAAAGATATTGAGACAGCTGTGCTGAGGGTCAGCACGCTAAAACTGAGACAGCAGTGATGTTGGTCAGCACCCATATACCGAGATGGCAGGGATGTAGGTTGGCACCAGGTACTGAGACAGCAGGGATGTAGGTGATTACCCAGACACTGAAACAGCAGTGATATAGGTCAGCACCAAGATACCGAGACAGCAGTGATGTAGGTCAGCACCCAGATTCTGAGACAGCAGGACGAATGTGAATACCCAGATACTGAGACAGCAGGGAAGTAGGTCAGCACTCAGATACGGAGATAGCAAGGATGTAGGTTAGTATCCAGATACTGAGACAGCAGAGATGCATGTCAGCACACAGAAACTGAGACAGCAGTGATGTAGGTCAGAACCAAGATAGTGAGACAGCCGTGATGTTGGTCAGCATCCAGATACCGAATGCTGGGATGTAGGTCAGCACCAGATACTGAGACAGTATTGATGAAGGTCAGCACCCAGATACTGAGATGACAGGGACGAGGTCACAAACTCAGATATTGAGACAACAGTGAAGTAGGTCAGCATCCAGATACTGAGACAGCAGGGATGTAGGTCACACCAGATATTGAGACAGCAGTGATGAATTTCGAATCCAGATATTGAGACAACCATGATGCAGGTCAGCATCCAGATTCGGAGATAGCTGGGATGTAGGTCAGCACCCAGATACTGAGACAGTATTGATGAAGTTCAGCACCCAGTTACTGAGACAACAGGGATGTAGGTCACTACCAGATAGTAAGACAGCAGTGAAGCAGGTCAGCATCCAGATACTGAGATAGCTGGTATGTAGGTCAGCACCCAGAATACGGAGACAGTATTGATGAAGGTCAGCACCAGATACTGAGACAAGAGGATGTAGGTCACCACCCAGATATTGAGACAACAGTGAAGTAGATCAGCATCCAGATACTGAGACAGCAGGGATGCAGGTCAGCACCCAGATACTGAGACAGCAGTAATGCAGAACAGCACCAAGATACTGAGACAGAAAGGATGTAGGTCTGCAGTAATGTAGGACAGCACCCAGATACTGAGACAGAAAGGATGTGGGTCAGCACCCAGACACTGGGACAGCAGGCATGTAGGGCTCTCAGATACAGGGACAGCAGTGATGTAGAGTGCAACCAGATTTTGAGACAGCACTGAAGTAGGTTGGCACCCAGAAACTGAGACAGCAGGGATGTGGGTCAGCACCCAGAAACTAATACAGCAGTGATTGTAGGTCGGTACCAGATACTGAGACAGCAGTGATGTAGATCAGCTCCCAGATACTGAAACAGCAGTGATGTATATCAGCACCCAGATACTGAGAGTAGGGTTCAACATCAGATTCCAGATTTTGAGGCAGCAGAAATATCTGTCGGGACCCATATTCTCAGACAACAGGAATGTAGGTCAGCACACTGATAGTGAGACAGCCATGATGTAGGTCAGAACCCAGATTCAGAGATAGCAGGGATGTAGGTCAGCACCCAGATACTGAGACAGCAGTGATGTAGGTCAGCACCCAGATTCAGAGACAGCAAGGGTGCAGGTCAGCACCCAGCTTCTGAGACAGAATTGATCTACTGTATTTCAGCACTGATACTGACACAGCAGTGATGTAGGTGAGTACACCGATACCGAGACAGCAGAGATGTATGCCAACACACAGATACTGAGACACCAGTGATGAAGGTCAGCAGCCAAATACTGAGACAGCAGTGAAGTAGAACAGCACCCAGATACTGAGACAGCAGTCATGTAGTTTAGCATACACATACTGAGACAGCAGTGATGTAGGTTGGCACCCAGGGACTGAGACAGCTGTGGTGTTGGTCAGCACCCAGAAACTGAAACAGGATGGAAGTGAGTCATCACCAGATACTGAGAACGCTGGGATGAAGATCAGCCCCAGATACTGAGACAGCTGTAGCTGTGCTGTAGGTCAGCCCTGATACTGATACAGCAGTGAGGTAGGTCAGACTCAGATACCGAGACAGCAGAGATGTAGGTCAACACCCTGATACTGAGAAAGCAGGGAAGCAAGTGAGTACCCCATTAGTGAGACAGAAGTGATGTATGTCAGCCCCAGACATTGAGACAGCAGTGATGTATGTCAGCATGCAGATACTGAGACAGCAGGGATGAACATCAGAATCAGATTTTGAGACAGCAGAAATATCTTTCAGGACCAAATTACTCAGACAACTGTGATGTAAGACAGCATTAAGAAAATGAGATACAGGGATGCAGGTCAGCACCCAATGCTGAGACAGCTATGCTGAAGGTCAGCACCCTGATACTGAGAAAGCAGTGATGTAGGTCAACACCCAGATACTGAGAGAGCAGTCATGTAGGTCAGCACCCAAATAATAAGTCAGCAGGGATGTAGGTCAGCACACAGATACTAAGACTGCAGTGATGTAGGTCGGCACCCAGATACAGAGACTGCTGGGATATAGGTCAGCACCAAGATACTGAGACAGCTCGGATGTTTGTCAGCACCTAGACACAGAGACAGCAGGTTAGTAGGTCAGCACCCTGGTACTGAAACAGCAGGGATTTTGTTCAGCACCCAGATACTGAGGCAGCGGAGATGTAGGTCAGCACCCAGATTCGAGACAGCATGTCAGCACCGAGATACTGAGAGAGCAATCATGTAGGTCGGCACCATGATACTGACACAGCAGGGATGTGTCATCACCAGATACTGAGATAGCTGTGATGTAGGTCGGCACCCAGATACTGTGACAGCAGTGATACGTCAGTTCCCAGATACTGAGACAGCAGTCATGAATGTCAGCACCCAGATACTGAGACAGCAGGAAAGAACATCAAATTCAGACTGTGAGTCAGCAGAAATATCTATCAGTGCTCATTTACTCAGACAACAGTGATGTAGGTCAGTATCCAGATTCTAAGCAGGGATGGAGGTCACCACCCAGATATTGGAGAGCTGTGTAAAGGTCAGCACCCAAGACTGAGACAGCAGTGATGTAGGTCAGCACCCAGATACCGAGATGGCAGGGATGTAGGTCGGCACCCAGATACTGAGACAGCAGGGATTTAGGTGAGTACCCTTACACTGAAACAGCAGTGATGTAGGTCAGCACCAAGATACCGAGACAGCTGTGAAGTAGGTCAGCATGCAGATACTGAGACAAGAGTGAAGTAGTGAGTACCCAGGTTCTGAGACTGCAGGAAGTAGGTCCGCACTCAGATACTGAGATAGCAAGGATGTAGGTTAGTACGCAGAATCTGAGACAGCAGAGATGTATGGAAGCACACAGATACTGAGACAGCAGTGATGAAGGTCAGCAGCCAGATACTGACACTGAAGAGATTATGGTTGGTACCCAGATACTGAGTGAGCAGGGTGAAGGTCCAGCTCCTAGATACTAAGACAGCAATGATGTAGGACAGTAACCAAATACTGAGAAAGCACTGATGAAGGTCAGCACCTAGAAACATAGACAGCAGGGATGTAGGTCAGCACCAAGATATTGAGACAACAGTGATGTAGGTCAGCACCCAGATGGTGAGACAACAGTGAAGTAGGTCAGCATCCAGATACAGAGACAGCAGGGACGTAGGTCAGCATGAAGATATTGAGACACCAGGAGTAGGTCAGCACCCAGATACTGAGACAGCAATGACGTAGGTCAGCACTCAGATACTGAGACACCAGGATGTAGGATAGCACCCAGATACTGAGACAGCAGGGATGTAGGACAGCACCAGATACTGAGACAGCAGGGATGTGGGTCAGCACCCAGATACTGAGACAGCAGGGATGTAGGTCAGCACCCACATACTGAGACAGCAGTGATGAATGTTAGCACCAAGATACTGAGAAAGCAGGGATGTAGGTCAGCACCCAGATACTGAGACCGTAATGATGTAGGTCAGCACCCAGATACTGGAGACACCAAGGATATAGGTTAGCACCCAGATACTGAGATAACAGGGATGTAGGACAGCACCCAGATGCTGAGACAGCAGGGATGTAGGTCACAACCCAGATATTGAGTCACTAGGGATGTAGGGTGGCACCCAGATACTGAGACAGCTGTGCTGTAGGTCAGCACCCTGATACTGATACAGCAGTGAGGTAGGTCAAGACCCAGATTCCAAGACAGCAGGGATGTAGGTCAGCACCCAGTTACTGAAACAGCAGGGATGTAGGTGAGTCACCTGATACTGAGACAGAAGTGATGTAGGTCAGCCCAGACATTGAGACAGCAGTGATGTATGTCAGCATGCAGATACTGAGACAGCAGGATGAACATCAGATTCCAGATTTTGAGACAGCAGAAATATCTTCAGGACTCATTTACTCAGACAACAGTGATGTAAGTCATCATTAAGATAATGAGACAGCAGGGATGTAGGTCAGCACCTAAATGTTGAGACAGCTGTGCTGAAGGTCAGCACCTAATACTGACAAATCAGTGATGTAGGTCAGCACCCAGATAATGAGTCAGCAGGGATGTAGTTAGCACACAGATACTGAGACAGCAGTGATGTAGGACAGCACCAGATCGCGGAGACTGCAGGATGTATGTCAGCACCCAGATAATGAGACAGCAGTGATGTACATCAGCAGCAAGATACTGAGACAGCACAGATGTTTGTCAGCACCTAGACACAGACAGCAGGCAGTAGTTCGGCACCCAGATTCGGAGACAGTAGGCAGGTCAGCACACGAGATACTGAGACAGCAGTGATGTAGGTTGGCACCATGATACTGAGACAGCAGGGATGTGAGTCATCACCAGATACTGAGACAGCTGTGATGTAGGTCAGCACCCAGATACTGTAACAGCAGTGATACGTCAGCTCCAGATACTGAGACAGCAGTCATGAATGTAAACACCAAGATAGTGAGACAGTAGGGATGAACATCAAATTCCAGAATGTGAGGCAGCAGAAATATCTATCAGTACCCATTTACTCAGACAACAGTGATGTAGGTCAGCATCCAGATACTGAGACAGCAGGGATGGAGGTCACCACCCAGATATTGAGACAGCTGTGCTGAGGGTCAGCACCCTAAAACTGAGACAGCAGTGATGTTGGTCAGCACCCAGATACCGAGATGGCAGCGATGTGGGTCGGCACCCAGGTACTGAGACAAGCAGGGATGTAGGTGAGTACCCAGACACTGAAACAGCAGTGATATAGGTCAGCACCAAGATACGAGACAGCAGTGATGTAGGTCACACCCCAATACTGAGACAGCAGGAAGAATGTGAATACCCAGATACTGAGGACAGCAGGAAGTAGGTCAGCACTCAGATACTGAGATAGCAAGGATGTTGGTTAGTATCCAGATACTGAGACAGCAGAGATGCATGTCAGCACACAGATACTGAGACAGCAGTGAAGTAGGTCAGAACCAAGATATTGAGACAGCCGTGATGTTCGCCAGCATCCAGATACCGGGATAGCTGGGATGTAGGTCAGCACCCAGATACTGAGACACTATTGATGAAGGTCAGCACCCATACTGAGAGCGACTGGGATGTAGGTCACAACCCAGATATTGAGACAACAGTGAAGTAGGTCAGCATCCATACTGAGACAGCAGGGATGTAGGTCAGCACCCAGATACTGAGACAGCAGTGATGAAGGTCGAATCCAGATATTGAGACAACCATGATGCAGGTCAGCATCCAGATTTTGAGATATTCGGGATGTAGTCAGCACCCAGATACTGAGACTGTATTGATGAAGGTCAGCACCCAGTTACTGAGACAACAGGGATGTGGTCACTACCCAGACAGTAAGACAACAGTGAAGAAGGTCAGCATCCAGATACTGAGATAGCTGGTATGTGCAGGTCAGCACCCAGATACGGAGACAGTATTGATGAAGGTCAGCACCAGATACTGAGACAAGAGGGATGTAGGTCACTACCCAGACAGTATGACAACAGTGAAGTAGGTCAGCATCTAGATACTGAGACAGCAGGGATGCAGGTCAGCACCCAGATACTGAGACAGCAGGAATGTAGGACAGCACCCAGATACTGAGACAGAAAGGATGTAGGTCAGCACCCAGACACTGAGACAGCAGGTATGTAGGTCAGCACCCGGATACTGGGACAGCAGTGATGTAGCGCACCCTGATTTTGAGACAGCACTGATGTAGGTCGGCACCCAGATACTGAGACAGCAGGGATGTGGGTCAGCACCCAGAATAATACAGCAGTGATTGTAGTTCGGCACCCAGATACTGAGACAGCAGTGATGTAGATCAGCCCCAGTTACTGAAACAGCAGTGATGTATGTCAGCACCCAGACACTGAGACAGTAGGGATCAACATCAGATTCCAGATTTTGAGGCAGCAGAAATATCTGTGGGACCCATATTCTCAGACAACAGGAATGTAGGTCAGCACACTTATAGTGAGACAGCCATGATGTAGGTCAGAAACCCAGATTCAGAGATAGCAGGGATGTAGGTCAGCACCCAGATACTGAGACAGCAGTGATGTATCAGCACCCAGATTCAGAGACAGCAGGGATGCAGGTCAGCACCCAGCTACTGAGACAGAATTGATCTACAGTAGTTAAGCACTCTGATACTGACACAGCAGTGATGTAGGTGAGTACACCGATACCGAGACAGCAGAGATGTTGCCAACACACAGATACTGAGACACCAGTGATGAGGTCAGCAGCCAAATTCTGAGACAGCAGTGAAGTAGGACAGCACCCAGATACTGAGACAGCAGTCATGTAGGTCAGCACACATACTGAGACTGCAGTGATGTAGGTTGGCACCCAGAGATTGAGACAGCAGTGGTGTTGGTCGGAACCCAGATACTGAAACAGGATAGAAGTGAGTCATCACCAGATACTGAGAACACAGGATGAAGATCAGCCCTCAGATACTGAGACAGCTGTAGCTGTGTTGTAGGTCAGCACCTGATACTGATACAGCAGTGAGTAGGTCAGACCTGATACCGGGCAGCAGGGATGTAGGTCAAACACCTTGATACTGAGACAGCAGGGAAGTAAGTGAGTACCCCAATATTGAGAGAAAAGTGATGTATGTCAGCCCAGACACTTGAGACAGCAGTGATGTATGTCAGCACGCAGATACTGAGACAGCAGGGATGAACATCAGAATCCAGATTTTGAGACGGCAGAAATATCTTTCAGGACCCATTTACTCAGACAACTGTGATGTGTCAGCATTAAGAAAATGAGACAGCAGGGACGAGGTCAGCACCCAATGCTGAGACAGCTGTGCTGAGGTCAAGCACCTGATACTGAGAAAGCAGTGATGTAGGTCAACACCCAGATACTGAGAGCGGCCGTAGGTCAGAACCCAGATAATAAGTCAGCAGGGATGTAGGTCAGCACACAGATACTTAGACAGCAGTGAGTGGTCGGCACCAGATACTGAGACTGCAGGGATGTAGGTCAGCACCAAGATACTGAGACAGCTCAGATGTTTGTCAGCACCTAGACACTGAGACAGCAGGCCAGTAGGTCAGCAGCCTTGGTACTGAAACAGCAGGGATATAGGCACCCAGATACTGAGGCAGCGGAGATGTGGTCAGCACCCAGATTCGGAGACAGCATGTCAGCACCGAGATACTGAGACAGCAATCATGTAGGTCTTCACCATGATACTGACACAGCAGGGATGTGGGTCATCACCCAGATACTGAGATAGCTGTGATGTGGTCAGCACCCAGTTACTGAGACAACAGGGATGTAGGTCAACACCAGACAGTAAGACAACAGTGAAGAAGGTCAGCATCCAGATACTGAGATAGCTGGGCTGTAGGTCAGCACCCAGATACGGAGACAGTATTGATGAAGGTCAGCACCCAGATACTGAGACAAGAGGGATGTAGGTCACCCCGAGATATAGAGACAACAATGAAGTAGGTCAGCATCTAGATACTGAGACAGCAGGGATGCAGGTCAGCACCAGATACTGAGACAGCAGGAATGTAGGACAGCACCCAGATACTGAGACAGAAAGGATGTAGGTCAGCACCCAGACACTAAGACAGCAGGCATGTAGGTCAGCACCCAGATACTGGGACAGCAGTGATGTGGGCAGTACCTCGATTTTGAGACAGCACTGATGTAGGTGGCACCAGACACTGAGACAGCAGGGATGTGGGTCAGCACCCAGAAACTAATACAGCAGTGATTGTAGGTCGGCACCAGATACTGAGACAGCAGTGATGTAGATCAGCTCCCAGATACTGAAACAGCAGTGATGTATGTCAGCACCCAGACACTGAGAGAGTAGGGATCAACATCAGATTCCAAATTTTGAGGCAGCAGAAATATCTGTCGGGACCCATATTCATAGACAACAGGAATGTAGGTCAGCACACTTATAGTGAGACAGCCATGATGTAGGTCAGAACCCAGATTCAGAGATAGCAGGGATGTAGGTCAGCACCCAGATACTGAGACAGCAGTGATGTAGGTCAGCACCAGATTCAGAGACAGCAGGGATGCAGGTCAGCACCCAGCTTCTGAGACAGAATTGATCTACTGTAGTTCAGCACTGATACTGACACAGCAGTGATGTAGGTGAGTACACCGATACCGAGACAGCAGATGTATGCCAACACACAGATACTGAGACACCAGTGATGAAGGTCAGCAGCCAAATTCTGAGACAGCAGTGAAGTAGGACAGCACCCAGATACTGAGACAGCAGTCATGTAGGTCAGCACATACTGAGACTGCAGTGATGTAGGTTGGCACCCAGAGATGAGACAGCAGTGGTGTTGGTCGGAACCCAGATACTGAAACAGGATAGAAGTGAGTCATCACCAGATACTGAGAACACAGGGATGAAGATCAGCCCCAGATACTGAGAACAGCTGCAGCTGTGCTGTAGGTCAGCACCTGATACTGATACAGCAGTGAGGTAGGTCAGCACCAGATACCGAGACAGCAGAGATGTAGGTCAACACCCTGATACTGAGAAAGCAGGAGCAAGTGAGTACCCCAATAGTGAGACAGAAGTGATGTATGTCAGCTCCAGACACTGAGACAGCAGTGATGTATGTCAGCATGCAGATACTGAGACAGCAGGGATGAACATCAGAATCCAGATTTTGAGACAGCAGAAATATCTTTCAGGACCAATTTACTCAGACAACAGTGATGTAAGACAGCATTAAGAAAATGAGACAGCAGGGATGCAGGTCAGCACCCAATGTTGAGACAGCTGTGCTGAAGGTCAGCACCCTGATACTGAGAAAGCAGTGATGTAGGTCAACACCCAGATACTGAGAGAGCAGTCATGTAGGTCAGCACCCAGATAATAAGTCAGCAGGGATGTAGGTCAGCACACAGATACTGAGACAGCAGTGATGTAGGTCGGCACCCAGATACTGAGACTGCAGGGATGTAGGTCAGCACCAAGATACTGAGACAGCTCAGGTGTTTGTCAGCACCTAGACACAGAGACAGCAGGCTCAGTAGGTCAGCACCTTGGTACTGAAACAGCAGGGATTTAGGTCAGCACCCAGATACTGAGGCAGCGGAGATGTAGGTCAGCACCAGATTCGGAGACAGCATGTCAGCACGAGATACTGAGACAGCAATCATGTAGGTCTGCACCATGATACTGACACAGCAGGGATGTGGGTCATCACCCAGATACTGAGATAGCTGTGATGTAGGTCGCACCCAGATACTGTGACAACAGTGATACGTCAGTTCCCAGATACTGAGACAGCAGTCATGAATGTCAGCACCCAGATACTGAAACAGCAGGAAGAACATCAAATTCAGACTGTGAGTCAGCAGAAATATCTATCAGTGCTCATTTACTCAGACAACAGTGATGTAGGTCAGTATCCAGATACTAAGCATGGATGGAGGTCACCACCCAGATATTGAGAGAGCTGTGGTAAAGGTCAGCACCCAAAACTGAGACAGCAGTGATGTAGGTCAGCACCCAATACCGAGATGGCAGGGATGTAGGTCGGCACCCAGATACTGAGACAGCAGGGATTTAGGTGAGTACCTTACACTGAAACAGCAGTGATGTAGGTCAGCACCAAGATACCGAGACAGCAGTGATGTAGGTCAGCATGCAGATACTGAGACAGCAGTGAAGTATGTGAGTACCCAGGTTCTGAGACTGCAGGGAAGTAGGTCCGCACTCAGATACTGAGATAGCAAGGATGTAGGTTAGTACCCAGAATCTGAGACAGCAGAGATGTATGAAAGCACACAGATACTGAGACAGCAGTGATGAAGGACAGCAGCCAGATACTGACACTGAAGAGATTATAGTTGATACCCAGATACTGAGTGAGCAGGGTGAAGGTCAGCTCCCAGATACTAAGACAGCAATGATGTAGAACAGTACCCAAATACTGAGAAAGCACTGATGAAGGTCAGCACCTAGAAACATAGACAGCAGGGATGTAGGTCAGCACCAAGATATTGAGACAACAGTGATGTAGGTCAGCACCCAGATGGTGAGACAACAGTGAAGTAGGTCAGCATCCAGATACAGAGACAGCTGGGATGTTGGTCAGCACGAAGATATTGAGACACCAGGGATGTAGGTCAGCACCCAGATACTGAGACAGCAATGATGTAGGTCAGCACTCAGATACTGAGACACCAGGGATGTGGATAGCAACCAGATACTGAGAGAGAGCAGGGATGTAGGACAGCACCAGATACTGAGACAGCAGGATGTGGGTCAGCACCCAGATACTGAGACAGCAGGGATGTAGGTCAGCACCCACATACTGAGACAGCAGTGATGAATGTTAGCACCAAGATACTGAGAAAGCAGGATGTAGGTCAGCACCCAGATACTGAGACCGTAATGATGTAGGTCAGCACCCAGATACTGAGACAGCAAGGATGTAGGTTAGCACCCAGATACTGAGACAACAGGGATGTAGGACGGCACCCAGATACTGAGACAGCAGGGATGTAGGTCACAACCCAGATATTGAGTCACTAGGGATGTAGGTTGGCACCCAGATACTGAGACAGCTGTGCTGTAGGTCAGCACCCTGATACTGATACAGCAGTGAGGTAGGTCAAGACCCAGATTCCAAGACAGCAGGGATGTGGGTCAGCACCCAGTTACTGAAACAGCAGGGATGTAGGTGAGTACCCTGATACTGAGACAGAAGTGATGTAGGTCAGTCCCAGACATTGAGACAGCAGTGATGTATGTCAGCATGCAGATACTGAGACAGCAGGGATGAACATCAGATTCCAGATTTTGAGACAGCAGAAATATCTTTCAGGACTCATTTACTCAGACAACAGTGATGTAAGTCATCATTAAGAAAATGAGACAGCAGGGATGTAGGTCAGCACCTAAATGTTGAGACAGCTGTGCTGAAGGTCAGCACCTAATACTGAGAAAGCAGTGATGTAGGTCAGCACCCAGATAATGAGTCAGCAGGGATGTAAGTTAGCACACAGATACTGAGACAGCAGTGATGTAGGTCGGCACCCAGATGCTGGAGACTGCAGGATGTATGTCAGCACCCAGATAATGAGACAGCAGTGATGTACATCAGCAGCAAGATACTGAGACAGCACAGATGTTTGTCAGCACCTAGACACAGACAGCAGGCCAGTAGTTCAGCACCCAGATTCGGAGACAGTAGGCAAGTAGGTCACACCGAGATACTGAGACAGCAGTGATGTAGGTTGGCACCATGATACTGAGACTGCAGGGATGTGAGTCATCACTAAGATACTGAGACAGCTGTGATGTAGGTCAGCACCCAGATACTGTAACAGCAGTGATACGTCAGCTCCCAGATACTGAGACAGCAGTCTTGAATGTAAACACCAAGAAATGAGACAGTAGGGATGAACATCAAATTCAGAATGTGAGGCAGCAGCAATATCTATCAGTACCCATTTACTCAGACAGCAGTGATGTAGGTCAGCATCCAGATACTGAGACAGCAGGAATTGATGTCACCACCAGATATTGAGACAGCTGTGCTGAGGGTCAGCACCCTAAAACTGAGACAGCAGTGATGTTGGTCAGCACCCAGATACCGAGATGGCAGCGATGTAGGTCGGCACCCAGGTACTGAGACAGCAGGGATGTAAGTGAGTACCCAGACACTGAAACAGCAGTGATATAGGTCAGCACCAAGCACCGAGACAGCAATGATGTAGGTCAGCACCTAGATACTGAGTCAGCAGGGAAGAATGTGAATACCCAGATACTGGAGACAGCAGGGAAGTAGGTCAGCACTCAGATACTGAGATAGCAAGGATGTTGGTTAGTATTCAGATACTGAGACAGCAGAGATGCATGTCAGCACACAGATACTGAGACAGCAGTGAAGCAGGTCAGAACCAAGATATTGAGACAGCCGTGATGTTCGTCAGCATCCAGATACTGAGATAGCTGGATGTAGGTCAGCACCAGATACTGAGACACTATTGATGAAGGTCAGCACCCAGATACTGAGACGACTGGGATATAGGTCACAACCCAGATATTGAGACAACAGTGAAGTAGGTCAGCATCCAGATACTGAGATAGCTGGTATGTAGGTCAGCACCCAGATACTGGAGACAGTATTGATGAAGGTCAGCACCAGATACTGAGACAAGAGGGATGTAGGTCACCTCCCAGATATAGAGACAACAGTGAAGTAGGTCAGCATCTAGATACTGAGACAGCAGGGATGCAGGTCAGCACCCAGATACTGAGACAGTAGGGATCAACATCAGATTCAGATTTTGAGGCAGCAGAAGCATCTGTCGGGACCCATATTCTCAGACAACAGGAATGTAGGTCAGCACACTAGATGGAGACAGCCATGATGTAGGTCAGAACCCAGATTCAGAGATAGGAGGGATGTAAGTCAGCACCCACATACTGAGACAGCAGTGATGTAGGTCAGCACCCGATTCAGAGACAGCAGGGATGCAGGTCAGCACCCAGCTACTGAGACAGAATTGATCTACTGTAGTTCAGCACTCGATACTGACACAGCAGTGATGTAGGTGAGAACACCGATACCGAGACAGCAGAGATGTATGCCAACACGCAGATACTGAGACACCAGTGATGAAGGTCAGCAGTCAAATACTGAGACAGCAGTGAAGTAGGACAGCACCCAGATACTGAGACAGCAGTCATGTGCAGGTCAGCATATATACTGAGTCAGCAGTGATGTAGGTTGGCACCCAGAGATTGAGACAGCAGTGGTGGTATGGCACCCAGATACTGGAAACAGGATTGAAGTGAGTCATCACCAGATACTGAGAACACAGGGATGAAGATCAGCCCAGTTACTGAGACAGCTGTGCTAGGTCAGCACCCTGATACTGATACATCAGTGAGGTAGGTCAGCACCCAGATACCGAGACAGCAGGGATGTAGGTCGGCACCAAGATACTGAAACAGGATTGAAGTGAGTCATCACCCAGATACTGAGAATGCAGGGATGAAGATCAGCCCCCAGTTACTGAGACAGCTGTGCTGTAGGTCAGCAACTCTGATACTGATACAGCAGTGAGGTAGGTCAGCACCCAGTTACCGAGACAGCAGGGAAGTAGGTCGGCACCCAGATACTGAGACAGCAGGAATGTAGGTGAGTACCCGATTCTGAGACAGGAAGTGATGTAGGTCAGATCCCCAGACACTGAGACAGCAGTGATGTATGTCAGCACACAGATACTGAGACAGCAGGAATGTACATCAGATTTCAGATTTTCAGACAACAGAATCTTTTTGAGACCCATTTACTCAGACTTCAGTGATGTAACGTCAGCATTCAGAAAATGAGACAGCAGGGATGTAGGTCAGCACCCAAATGTTGAGACAGCTGTGCTGAAGGTCAGCACCTGATACTGGAGAAAGCAGTGATGTAGGTCAGCACCCAGATAATGAGTCAGCAGGGATGTAGGTTAGAACACAGATACTGAGGCAGCAGTGATGTAGGTTGTCACCCAGATACTGGAGACTGCAGGATGTAGGTCAGCACACAGATAATGAGACAGCAGTGATGTAGGTCAGCACCAAGATACTGAGACAGCATGGATGTTTCTCAGCACCTAGACACTGAGACAACAGGCCAGTAGGTCTGCACCCTGGTATTGAGACAGCAGGGATGTAGGTCAAGCACCCAGATACTTAGACAGCAGGAATGTAGGTCAGCACCCAAATTTGGAGACTGTAGGCAAGTAGGTCAGCACCGAGATACTGAGACAGCAGTTGTGTAGGTCCGCACCAAGATACTGAAACGTGGTATGTAGGTCAGCAGCAGATAATGAGACAGCTGTGATGTAGGTCAGCACCTGATACTGTGACAGCAGTGATACATCAACTCCCGGATACTGAGACAGCAGTCATGAAAGTAAGCACCAGATACTGAGACAGTAGGGATGAACACCAAATTCCAGATTGAGAGGCAGCAGAAATATCTATCAGTACCCATTTACTCAGACAACAGTGATGTAGGTCAGCATCCAGATACTGAGACAGCAGGGATGGAAGTCACCGCCCAGATATTGATGAGAGCTGAGCTAAAGTTCAGCACCCTAAAACTGAGACAGCAGTGATGTAGGTCAGCACCCAGACACCGAAATGGCAGGGATATAGGTCAGCACCCAGAATCTGAGACAGCAGGGATGTAGGTGAGTATCCAGACTCTGAAACAGCAGTGATGTATTTTGGCACCAAGATACCGAGACAGCATTGATGTAGGCCTACACCTGACTACTGAGACTGCAGGTATGTAGGTCAGCACCCAGATACTGAGACAGCTGTGATGTTTGTCAGCACCCAGATACTGAGACAGCAGGGACGTAGTTCTGCACCCAGATACTGAGACAGCAGGGATGTAGTTCAGCCTCTGATACTGAGACTGCAGGTATGTAGGTCAAGCACCCAAATACTGAGACAGCAGTGATGTTTGTCAGCACCTAGATACAGAGACAGCAAGGACGTTGTTCTGCACCCAGATACTGAGACAGCAATGATGTTGGTCAGCACCCAGTTACTGAGACAGCAGGGATGTTGTTCAGCATCCAGATACTGATAAAGCAGGTATGTAGGTCAGCACCCAGATACTGAGACAACTGGGATATTGTTCAGCACCCAGACACTGAGACAGCAGGGTAGTAGGTGAGCACCCAGATACTGAGACAGCAGTAATGTAGGTCAGACCCAGATACCAGACAGCAGTTATGTAGGTCAGCACCAGATACTGAGACTGCAGGGATGTTTTTCTGCACCAAGATACTGAGACAGCAGTGATGTTGGTCAGCCCCCAGTTACTGAGGTAGTAGGGATGTTGGTCATCACCGAGATACTGAGACTGCAGTGATGTAGAACAGCACCCAAGTATTGAGACAGCAGTGATGTAGGTCGGCACCAGATACTGAGACAGTACTGATGAAGGTCAGTAGTCGATACTGAGACAGCACAGATGTAGATCAGCACCAAGGACTGAGACAGCAGGGATGTAGATCAGCACCCAGATACTGAGACAGCAGTGATGTCTGTCAGCACCCAGTTACTGAGGCAGCAGGGATGTTGGTCAACACCAGATACTCGAGAAAGCAGGTATGTAGGTGAGCACCTGATACTGAGACAGCAGGAATGTTGTTCAGCACCCAGATACTGAGACAGCAGGGCAGTAGGTGAGTACCCAGATACTGAGACAGCAGTGATGTAGGTCAGCAACCAGATACTGAGACAGCAGTGATGTAGTCAGTACCCAGATACTGAGTCTGCAGTGATGTAGGTCAGTACCCAGATACTGAGTCATCAATGATGTAGGTCAGCACCAGATACTGAGTCAGCAGTGATATTGGTCAGCACCCAGAACTGAGTCCGCAGAGATGTAGGTCTTACCAAATACTGTGACAACAGGAATGTAGGTTAGCACCCAGAAACTGAGACAGCAGGGATGTAGGCAGCACCCAGATACTGAGAAAGTATTGAAGTAAGTCAGCACCCAGACGCTGAGACTGCAGGGATGTAGGTCAACACCCAGATAATGAGACAGCAGTGATGTAGGTCAGCACCAAGATACTGAGACAACTCGGATGTTTGTCAGCACCTAGACACTGAGACAGCAGGCCAGTAGGTCAGCACCTGGTAGTGAGACAGCAGGGATGTAGGTCAGCACCCAGATACAGAGACAGCAGTGATGTAGGTCGGCACCTGATACTTGAGACAGCAGGGATGGGGTACACCCAGATACTGAGACAGCTGGGATGTAGGTCAGCACCCAGATACGTGACAGCAGTGATATGTCAGCTCCCAGATACTGAGACAGCAGTCATGAATGTAAGCACCCATCTACTGAGACAGTAGGGATGAACATCAAATTCAGATTGTGAGGCAGCAGAAATATCTATCAGTACCCATTTACTCAGACAACAGTGATGTAGGTCAGCATCCAGATACTGAGATAGCAGGGATGGAGGTCACCACCCAGATATTGAGACAGCTGTGCTAAAGGTCAGCACCCTAAAACTGAGACAGCAGTGATGTTGGTAAGCACCCAGAAACTGAGATGGCAGGGATGTAGTTCGGCACCCAGGTACTGAGACAGCAGGATGTAGGTGAGTACCAGACACTGAAACAGCGGTGATGTGGTCAAGCACCAAGATACTGAGACAGCAGTGATGTAGGTCAGCACCCAGATACTGAGACAGCAGGGAAGAATGTGAATACCCTGATCCTGAGACTGCAAGGAAGTAGGTCAGCACTCAGATACTGAGATAGCAAGGATGTAGGTTAGTATCCAGATACTGAGACAGCAGAGATGTATGTCAGCACACAGAAACTGAGACAGCAGTGATGTAGGTCAGAACCAAGATATTGAGACAGCCATGATGTTGGTCAGCATCCAGATACCGAGATAGCTGGATGTAGGTCAGCACCCAGATACTGAGACAGTAGGGATCAACATCAGATTCAGATTTTGAGGCAGCAGAAATATCTGTCGGATCCATATTCTCAGACAACAGGAATGTAGGTCAGCACACTGATAGTGAGACAGCAATGATGGTAGGTCAGAACCCAGATTCAGAGATAGTAGGGATGTAGGTCAGCACCCAGATACTGAGACAGCAGTGATGTAGTTCAGCACCCAGATTCAGAGACAGCAGGGATGTAGGTCAGCACCCAGTAACTGAGAAAGAATTGATCTACTGCAGTTCAGGACTCCGATACAGGCACAGCAGTGATGTAGGTGAGTACACCGATACGAGACAGCAGAGATATGCCAACACAAAGATACTGAGACACCAGTGATGTAGGTCAGCACCCAAATACTGAGAGAGCAGTCATGTAGGTCAGCACCCAGATAATAAGTCAGAGGGAAGTAGGTCAGCAAACAGATACTGAGACAGCAGTGATGTAGGTCGGCACCCAGATACTGAGACTGCAGGGATGTAGGTCAGCACCAGGATACTGAGACAGCTCGGATTTTTGTCAGCACCTAGACACTGAGACAGCAGGCCAGTAGGTCAGCACCCTGGTACTGAAACAGAAGGGATTTAGGTCAGCACTCAGATACTGAGGCAGCGGAGATGTAGGTCAGCACCCAGATTCGGAGACAGTAGGCAAGTAGGTCAGCACCGAGATACTGAGACAGCAGTCATGTAGGTCAGCACTATGATACACTAGACAGCAGGGATGGGTCATGACCCAGATACTGAGACAGCTGTGATGTGTATGTCGCATCCAGATACTCGTGACAGCAGTGATACGTTAGCTCCCAGATACTGAGACAGCAGTCATGAATGTCAGCACCCAGATACTGAGACAGCAGGGATGAACATCAACTTCCAGATTGTGAGGCAGCAGCAGAAATATCTATCAGTGCCCATTTACTCAGACAACAGTGATGTAGGTCAGCATCCAGGTACTTAGCAGGGATGGAGGTCACCACCCAGATATTGAGAGAGCTGTGCTAAAGGTCAGCACCCTAAAACTGAGAAAGCAGTGATGTAGGTCAGCACCCAGATACCGAGATTTCAGGGATGTAGGTTGGCACCCAGATACTGAGACAGCAGGGATTTAGGTGAGTAACCAGACACTGAAACATCAGTGATGTAGGTCAGCACCAAGATACTGAGACAGCAGTGCTGTAGGTCAGCATGCAGATACTGAGACAGCAGTGAAGTATGTGAGTACCCAGATACTGAGACAGCAGGGAAGTAGGTCTGCACTCAGATACTGAGATAGCAAGGATGTAGGTTAGTACCCAGAATCTGAGACAGCAAGATGTATGTAAGCACACAGACACTGAGACAGCAGTGATGAAGGTTAGCACAGATACTGACACAGAAGAGATTATGGTTGGTACCCAGATACTGAGAGAGCAGGGTGAAGGTCAGCTCCCAGATACTGAGACAGCACTGATGTAGGTCAGCAAATAATACTGAGAAAGTACTGATGAAGGTCAGCACATAGATACTTACACAGCAGGGTTGTAGGTCAGCACCAAAATATTGAGACAACAGTGATGTAGGTCAGCACTCAGATGTTGAGACAACAGTGATGTAGGTCAGCATCCAGATACAGAGACAGTAGGGACGTAGGTCAGCACCAAGGTACTGAGACACCAGGAATGTAGGTCAGCACCCAGATACTGAGACAGCAATGATGTAGGTCAGCACTCAGATACTGAGACACCAGCGTGTATGGTAGCACCTAGATACTGAGACAGCAGGGATGTGTGACAGCACCCAGATACTGAGACAGCAGGGATGTGGGTCAGCACCCAGATACTGAGACAGCAGGGATGTAGGTTAGCACCCAGATACAGAGATAGCAGGGATGTAGGACTGCACCCAGATACTGAGACAGCAGGGATGTAGGTCACAAACCAGATACTGAGTCACCAGGGATGTAGGTTAGCACCCAGATACTGAGACAGCAGGGATGTAGGACAGCACCCAGATACTGAGACAGCAGGATGTAGGACAGCACCCAGATACTGGGACAGCAGGGATGTAGGTCAGCACCCACATACTGAGACAGCAGTGATATAGGTTGGCACCCAGATACTGAAACAGCAGGGATCTCGGTCAGCACCCAGATACTGAGACAGCAGTGATGTAGGTCATCACCCAGATACTGAGACAGGGATATATGTCATCACCCAGATACTGAGACAGTAGGGATCAACATCAGATTCAGATTTTGAGGCAGCAGAAATATCTGTTGGGACACATTTCTCAGACAACAGGAATGTTGGTCAGCACACTGACAGTGAGACAATCAACATGTAGGTCAGAACCCAGATTCAGAGATAGCAGGGATGTAGGTCAGCACCCACATACTGAGACAGCAGTGATTTAGGTCAGCACCCAGATTCAGAGACAGCAGGGATGTAGGTCAGCACCCAGCTACTGTGACAGCATTGATCTACTGTAGTTCAGCACTCTGATACTGACACAGCAGTGATGTAGGTGAGTAAACCGACACGAGACAGCAGAGATAAATGCCAACACACAGATAGTGAGACACCAGTAATGTAGGTCAGCAGCCAAATACTGAGACAGTAGTGAAGAAGGACAGCACCAGATAGTGAGACAGCAGTCATGTAGGTCAGCATACAAATACTGGGACAGCAGTGATGTAGGTTGGCACCCAGAGATTGAGACAGCAGTGGTGTAGGTCGGCACCCAGATACTGAAACAGGATAGAAGTGAGTCATCACCCAGATACTGAGAACGAGGGATGAAGATCAGCCCAAGATACTGAGACAGCTGTGCTGTAGGTCAGCACCCTGATACTGATACAGCAGTGAGGTAGGTCAGCACCCAGATACCAAGACAGCAGGGATGTAGGTCAGCACCCAGTTACTGAGACAGCAGGGATGTAGTGAATACCCGATACTGAGACAGAAGTGATGTAGGTCAGCTCCAGACAGTGAGAAAAAGTGATGTATTTCTGCACCCAGATACTGAGATAGCAGGGATGAACATCAAATTCAGATTGTGGGGCAGCAGAAATATCTATCAGTGCCCATTTACTCAGACAATAGTGATGTAGGTCAGCATCCAGATACTTAGCAGGGATGGAGGTCACCACCCAGATATTGAGAGAGCTGTGCTAAAGGTCTGCACCCAAAACTAAGACAGCAGTGATGTAGGTCAGCACCCAGATACCAAGATTTCAGGGATGTAGGTCGGCACCCAGATACTGAGACAGCATGGATTTAGGTTAATACCCAGACACAGAAACAGCAGTGATGTAGGTCAGCACCAAGATTCCGAGACAGCAATGATGTAGGTCAGCATGCAGATACTGAGACAGCAGTGAAGTATGTGAGTACCCAGATACTGAGACAGCAGGAAGTAGATCCTCACTCAGATACTGAGATAGCAAGGATGTAGGTTAGTACCCAGAACCTGAAACAGCAGAGATGTATGTAAGCACACAGATACTGAGACAACAGTGATGAAGGTCAACAGCCAGATACTGACACAGAAAATATTATGGTTGGTACCCAGCTACTGAGAGAGCAGGGGTGAAAGTCAGCTCCCAGATAATGAGACAGCACTGGCTGTAGGTCAGCACCCAAATACTGAGAAAGCACTGATGAAGGTCAGCACCCAGATACTGAGACAGCAATGATGTAGGACAGCACTCAGATACTAAGATACCAGGGATGTAGATAGCACCAAATACTGAGACAGCAGGGATGTAGGACAGCACACAGATACTGAGACAGCAGGGATGCAGGTCAGTACCCAGATACTGAGAAAGCAGGGATGTAGGTCAGCACCCAGATACTGAGACCGCAATGATAGAGGTAAGCACCCAGATACTGATACACCAAGGATGTAGGTTAGCACCCAGATACTGAGACAGCAGGGATGTAGGACAGCACCCAGATACTGAGACAGCAGGGATGAAGGTCACAACCCAGATACTGAGTCACCAGGGATGTAGGTTAGCACCCAGAAACTGAGACAGCAGGGATGTAGGACAGCACCCAGATACTGAGACAGCAGGGATGTAGGTCAGCACCCACATACTGAAACAGCAGTGATATAGGTTGGCACCCAGATACGCGACAGCAGGATCTCAGTCAGCACCCAGATTCTGAGACAGCAGTGATGTAGGTCATCACGCAGATTCTGAGACAGCAGGATATAAGACAGCACCCAGATACTGAGACAACAGGGATGTAGGACAGCACCCAGATACTGGGACAGCAGGGATGTAGGTCAGCACCCACATGCTGAGACAGCAGTGATATAGGTTGGCACCCAGATACTGAGACAGCAGGGATCTCGGTCAGCACCCAGATACAGAGACAGCAGTGATGTAGGTCATCACCCTGATACTGAGACAGCAGGGATATATGTCATCACCCAGATACTGAGACAGTAGAGATCAACTTCAGATTCCAGATTTTGAGGCAGCAGAAATATCTGTTGGGACACATTTTCTCAGACAACAGGAATGTAGGTCAGCACACTGATAGTGAGACAACCAACATGTAGGTCAGACCCCAGATTCAGAGATAGCAGGGATGTAGGTCAGCACCCAGATACTGAGACAGCAGTGATGTCGGTCAGCATACAGATTCAGAGACAGCAGGGATGTTGGTCAACACCCAGCTACTGTGACAGCATTGATCTACTGTAGTTCAGCACTCTGATACTGACACAGCAGTGATGTAGGTGAGTACACTGATACCGAGACAGCAGAGATAAATGCCAACACACACATAGTGAGACAACAGTAATGTAGGTCAGCAGCCAAATACTGAGACAGTAGTGAAGAAGGACAGCACCCAGATAGTGAGACAGCAGTCATGTAGGTCAGCATACAAATACTGGGACAGCAGTGATGTAGGTAGTCACCGAGAGATTGGAGACAGCAGTGGTGTAGGTCGGCACCCAGATACTGAAACAGGATAGAAGTGAGTCATCACCCAGATACTGAGAACACAGGGATGAAGATCAGCCCCAGATACTGAGACAGCTGTGTTGTAGGTCAGCACCCTGATACTGATACAGCAGTGAGGCAGGTCAGCACCCGGATATCAAGACAGCAGGGATGAAGGTCAGCACCCAGTTACTGAGACAGCAGGGATGTAGGTGAATACCCTGATACTGAGACAGAAGAGATGTAGGTCAGCTCCCAGACACTGAGAAAAAGTGATGTATGTCAGCACCCAGATACTGAGACAGCAGGGATGAACATCAAATTCCAGATTGTGAGGCAGCAGAAATATCTATCACTGCCCATTTACTCAGACAATAGTGATGTAGGTCAGCATCCAGATACTTAGCAGGGATGGAGGTCACCACCAGATATTGAGAGAGCTAAGCTAAAGGTCTGCACCATAAAACTGAGACAGCAGTGATGTAGGTCAGCACCAAGATACAGAGATTTCAGGGATGTAGGTCGGCACCCAGATACTGAGACAGCAGGGATTTAGGTGAGTACCCAGACTCTGAAACAGCAGTGATGTAGGTCAGCACTAAGATACCGAGACAGCAATGCTGTAGGTCAGCATGCAGATACTGAGACAGCAGTGAAGTATGTTAGTACGCAGATACTGAGACAGCAGGAAGTAGATCCTCATTCAGATACTGAGATAGCAAGGATGTAGGTTAGTACCCAGAACCTGAGACAGCAGAGATGTATGTAAGCACACAGATACCGGACAGCAGTGATGAAGGTCAGCAGCCAGATACTGACACAGAAAAGATTATGGTTGGTAACCAGCTACTGAGAGAGCAGGGTGAAAGTCAGCTCCCAGATAATGAGACAGCACTGATGTAGGTCAGCACCCAAATACTGAGAAAGCACTGATGAAGGTCAGCACCCAGATACTGAGACAGCAATGATGTAGGTCAGCACTCAGATACTAAGACACCAGGGATGTAGGATAGCACCAAGATATTGAGACAGCAGGGATGTTGGACAGCACCCAGATACTGAGACATAAGGATGCGGGTCAGCACCCAGATACTGAGAGATCAGGGATGTTGGTCAGCACTGACATACTGAGACTGCATTGATGTATGTCAGCACCCAGATACTGAGAAAGCAGGGATGTAGGTCAGCACCCAGATACTGAGACCCAGATGATGTAGGTCAGCACCCAGATACTGAGACACCAAGGATGTAGGTTAGCACCCAGATACTGAGACAGCAGGGATGTGGACAGCACCCAGATACTGATACAGCAGGGATGTAGGTCACAACCCAGATACTGAGTCACCAGGGATGTAGTTAGCACCCAGATACTGAGACAGCAGGGATGTAGGACTGCATCCAGATACTGAGACAGCAGGGATGTAGGTCAGCACCAAAATACTGAGACAGCAGGGATGTAGGTCAGCACCCACATACTGAGACAGCAGTGATATAGGTTGGCACCCAGATACCGCGACAGCAGGAACTCCGGTCAGCACCCAGATACTGAGACAGCAGTGATGTAGTCATCCCAGATACTGAGACAGCAGGATATATGTCATCACCCAGATACTGAGACAGTAGGGATCAACATCAGATTCCAGATTTTGAGGCAGCAGAAATATCTGTCGGGACCCAATTTCTCAGACAACAGGAATGTAGGTCAGCACACTGATAGTGAGACAACCAACATGTAGATCAAAACCCAGATTCAGAGATAGCAGGGATGTAGGTTAGCACCCAGATACTAAGACAGCAGTCATGTATGTCAGCACCCAGATTCAGAGACAGCAGGGATGTAGGTCAGCACCCAGCTACTGTGACAGCATTGATCTACTGTAGTTCAGCACTCTGATACTTACACAGCAGTGATGTAGGTGAGTACACCGATACCGAGACAGCAGAGATGTATGCCAACACACAGATAAGTGAGACACCAGTGATGTAGGTCAGCAGCCAAATACTGAGACAGTAGTGAAGAAGGACAGCACCCAGATACTGAGACAGCAGTCATGTAGGTCAGCATACAAATACTGGGACAGCAGTGATGTAGGTTTCACCCAGAGAATGAGACAGCAGTGGGTAGGTCGGCACCCAGATACTGGAACAGGATAGAAGTGAGTCATCCCAGATACTGAGAATGCAGGGATGAAGATCAGCCCCCAGATACTGAGACAGCTGTGATGTAGGTCATCACGCAGATACTGAGACCGCAGGGATATAGTCATCACCCAGATACTGAGACAGTAGGGATCAACATCAGATTCCAGATTTTGAGGCAGCAAGAAATATCTGTCGGGACCCATTTTCTCAGACAACAGGAATGTAGGTCAGCACACTGATAGTGAGACAACCAACATGTAGATCAAACCCAGATTCATACATAGCAGGGATGGTGTCAGCACCCAGTTACTAAGACAGCAGTCATGTATGTCAGCACCCAGATTCAGAGACAGCAGGGATGTAGGTCAGCACCCAGCTACTGTGACAGCATTGATCTACTGTAGTTCAGCACTCTGATACTTACAGCAGTGATGTAGGTGAGTACACCGATACCGAGACAGCAGAGATGTATGCCAACACACAGATAGTGAGACACCAGTGATATAGGTCAGCAGCCAAATACTGAGACAGTAGTGAAGAAGGACAGCACCCAGATACTGAGACAGCAGTCATGTAGTTCAGCATACAAATACTGGGACAGCAGTGATGTAGGTTGGCACCCAGATACTGAAACAGGATAGAAGTGAGTCATCACCCAAATACTGAGAACGAGGGATGAAGATCAGCCTCAGATACTGAGACAGCTGTGCTATCGGTCAGCACCCTGATACTGATACAGCAGTGAGGAACGTCAGCACCCAGATAACAAGACAGCAGGGATGTCGGTCAGCATCCAGTTACTGAGACAGCAGGGATGTAGGTGAGTACCTCGATACTGAGACAGAAGTGATGTAGGTCAGCCCCAGACACTGAGACAGCAGTGATGTATGTCAGCATGCAGATGATGAGACAGCAGGGATGAACATCAGATTCCAGATTTTGAGACAGCAGAAAGATCTTTCAGGACCCATTTACTCAGACAACAGTGATGTAAGTCAATATTAAGAAAATGAGACAGCAGGGATGTAGGTCAGCACCCAAATGTTGAGACAGCTGTGCTAAAGGTCAGCACCCTGATACTGAGAAAGCAGTGATGTAGGTCAGCACCCAGATAATGAGTCAGCAGGAATGAGGTTAGCAAACAGATGCTGACTGCAGGGATGTAGGTCAGCACCCAGATAATGAGACAGCAGTGATTTACGCCAGCACCAAGATACTGAGACAGCATGGATGTTTGTCAGCACCTAGACACAAACAGCAGTCCAGTAGGTCAGCACCCTGGTAGTGAGACAGCAGGATGTAGGTCAGCACCCAGATGCTGAGACAGCAGTGATGTAGGTCAGCACACAGATTCAGAGACAGTAGGCAAGTAGGTCAGCACCGAGATACTGAGACAGCAGTGATGTAGGTCGGCACCTGATACTGAGACAGCTGGGATGGGTCATCACCCAGATACTGAGACAGCAGTGATGTAGGTCAGCACCCAGATACTGTAACAGCAGTGATACATCAGCTCCCAGATACTGAGACAGCAGTCATGAATGTGGCACCCAGATACTGAGTAAGTAGGGATGAACATCAAATTCAAGATCGTGAGACAGCAGAAACATCTATCAATACCCATTTACTCAGACAACAGTGATGTAGGTCAGCATCCAGATACTGAGACAGCAGGGATGGAGGTCACACCCAGATATTGAGACAGCTGTGCTAAAGGTCAGCACCCTAAAACTGAGACAACAGAGATGTTGGTCAGCACCCAGATACTGAGATGGCAGGGATGTAGGTCGGCACCAGGTACTGACACAGCAGGGATGTAGGTGAGTACCCAGACACTGAAACAGCAGTGATGTAGGTCAGCACCAAGATACCGAGACAGCAGTGATGTAGGTCTGCACCCAGATACTGAGACACCAGGAAGAATGTGAATACCCAGATACTGAGACAGCAGGAAGTAGGTCTGCACTCACATACTGAGATAGCAAGGATGTAGGTTAGTATCCAGATACTGAGACAGCAGGGATGTATGCGTCAGCACACAGAAACTGAGACGGCAGTGATGTAGGTCAGAAGCAAGAAACTGAGACAGCCTGTGATGTTGGTCAGCATCCAGATACTGCTGATAGCTGGGATGTAGGTCAGCACCCAGATACTGAGACAGTAGGGATCAACATCAGATTCCAGATTTTGAGGCAGCAGAAATATCTGTCGGGACCCATATTCTCAGACAACAGGAATGTAAGTCAGCACACTGATAGTAAGACAGCCATGATGAAGGTCACAACCAAGATTCAGAGAAAGCAGGATGTAGGTCAGCACCCAGATACTGAGACAGCAGTGATGTAGGTCAGCACCCAGATTCAGAGACAGCAGGGATGTAGGTCAGCACCCAGCTACTGAGACAGAATTGATCTACTGTAGTTCAGCACTCGATACTGACACAGCAGTGATGTAGGTGAGTACACCGATACCGAGAGAGCAGAGATGTATGCCAACACAGAGAAACTGAGACCCCAGTGATGAAGGTCAGCAGCCAAATACTGAGACAGCAGTGAATTAGGACAGCACCCAGATACTGAGACAGCAATCATGTAGGTCAGCATACACTTACTGAGACAGCAGTGATGTAGGTTGGCACCCGAGATTGAGACTGCAGTGGTGTTGGTCGGCACCCAGATACTGAAACTGGATAGAAGTTAGTCATCACCCAGATGCTGAGAACGAGGATGAAGATCAGCCCCAGACACTGAGACAGCTGTAGCTGTGCTGTAGGTCAGCACCCTGATACTGATACAGCAGTGAGGTAGGTCAGCACCCAGATAACGAGACAGCAGGGATGTAGGTCGCCACCCTGATACTGAGACAGCAGGGAAGTAAGTGAGTACCCAATACTGAGACAGAAGTGATGTATGTCAGCTCCCAGACAGTGAGACAGCAGTGATGTATGTCAGTACGCAGATACTGAGACAGCAGGGAGTAACATCAGAATCCAGATTTTGAGACAGCAGAAATATCTTTCAGGACCCATTTACTCAGAAAACAGTGATGTAAGTCAGAATTAAGAAAATGAGACAGCAGGGATGTGGGTCAGCACCCAAATACTGAGACAGCTGGGCTGAAGGTCAGCATCCTGATATTGAGAAAGCAGTGATGTAGGTCAGCACCCAGATACTGAGAGAGCAGTCATGTAGGTCAGCACCCAGATAATAAGTCAGCAGGGATGTAGGTCAGCACACAGATACTGAGACAGCAGTGATATAGGTCAGCACCCAGATACTGAGACTGCAGGGATGTAGGTCAGCACCAAGATACTGAGACAGCTCGAATGTTTGTCAGCACCTAGACACTGAGACTGCAGGCCAGTAGGTCAGCACCCTGGTACTGAAACAGCAGGGATTTAGGTCAGCACCCAGATACTGAGGCAGCAGAGATGTAGGTCAGCACCCAGATTCGGAGACAGTAGGCAAGTAGGTCAGCACCGAGATACTGAGACAGCAGTCATGTAGGTCAGCACAATGATACTGAGACAGCAGGGATGGGTCATGACCCAGATACTGAGACAGCTGTGATGTGGTCGGCACCCAGATACTGTGACAGCAGTGATATGTTTGCTCCCAGATACTGTTACAGCAGTCATGAATGTCAGCTCCCAGATATTGAGACAGCAGGGATAAATATCAAATTCCAGATTGTGAGGCAGCAGAAATATCTATCAGTGCCCATTTACTCAGACAACAGTGATGTAGGTCAGCATCCAGATTCTTAGCAGGGATAGAGGTCACCACCCAGATATGAGAGAGCTGTGCTAAAGATCAGCACCCTGAAACTGAGACAGCAGTGATGTAGGTCAGCACCCAGATACCGAGATTTCAGGATGTAGGTCGCACCCAGATACTGAGACAGCAGGGATTTAGGTGAGTACCCAGACACTGAAACAGCAGTGATGTAGGTCAGCACCAAGATACCAAGACAGCAGTGATGTAGGTCAGCATGTAAATACTGAGACAGCAGTGAAGAATGTGAGTACCCAGATACTGAGACAGCAGGAAGTAGGTCCGCACTCAGATACTGAGATAGCAGGATGGTGGTTATTACCCAGATTCTGAGACAGCAGAGATGTATGTAAGCACACCGATACTGAGACTGCAGTGATGAAGGTCAGCAGCCAGATACTGACACAGAAGAGATTATGGTTGGTGCCCAGATACTGTGAGAGCAGGGTGAAGGTCAGCTCCAAGATATTGAGACAGCACTGATGTAGGTCAGCACCCAAATACTGAGAAAGCACTAATGAAGGTCAGCTCCTAGATACTTAGACAGCAGGGTTGTAGGTCAGCACCAAAATATTGAGACAACAGTGATGTAGGTCAGCACCCAGATGTTGAGACAACAGTGACGTAGGTCAGCATCCAGATTCAGAGACAGCAGGGACGTAGGTCAGCACCAAGGTACTGAGACACCAGGGATGTAGGTCAGCACCCAGATACTGAGACAGCAATAATGTAGGTCAGCACTCAGATACTGAGACACCAGGGATGTATGATAGCACCCAGATACTGAGACAGCAGGGATGTAGGACAGCGCCAGATACTGAGACAGCAGGGATGTGGGTCAGCACCCAGATTCTGAGACAGCAGGGATGTAGGTCAGCACCCACATACTGAGACAGCAGTGATGTATGTCAGCACCCTTATACTGAGAAAGCAGGGATGTAGGTCAACACCCAGATACTGAGACCACAATGATGTAGGTCAGCACCCAGATACTGAGACACCAAGGATGTGGATAGCACCCAGATACTGAGACAGCAGGGATGTGGGACAGCACCCAGATACTGAGACAGCAGGGATGTAGGTCACAACCCAGATACTGAGTCACCAGGGATGTAGGTTAGCACCCAGATACTGAGACATCAGGGATGTATTACAGCACCCAGATACTGAGACAGCAGGGATGTAGGTCAGCACCACATATTGAGACAGCAGTGATATAGGTTCGCACCAAGATACTGAGACAGCAGGGATCTCGGTCAGCACCCAGATACTGAGACAGCAGTGATGTAGGTCATCACCCAGATTCTGAGACAGCAGGGATATATGTCATCACCCAGATACTGAGACAGTAGGGATCAACATCAGATTCCAGATTTTGAGGCAGCAGAAATATCTGTTGGGATTCATTTTCTCAGACAACAGGAATGTAGGTCAAGCACACTGATAGTGAGACAACCAACATGTAGGTCAGAACCCAGATTCAGAGATAGCAGGGATGTAGGTCAGCACCCAGATACTGAGACAGCAGTGTTGTAGGTCAGCACCAGATTCAGAGACAGCAGGGATGTAGGTCAGCACCCAGCTACTGTGACAGCATTGATCTACTGTAGTTCAGCACACTGACACTGACACAGAAGTGATGTAGGTGAGTACACGATTCGAGACAGCAGAGATAAATGCCAACACACAGATAGTGAGACACCAGTAATGTAGGTCAGCAGCCAAATACTGAGACAGTAGTGAAGAAGGACAGCACCCAGATACTGAGACAGCAGTCATGTAGGTCACATACAAATACTGGGACAGCAGTGATGTAGGTTGGCACCCAGAGATTGAGACAGCAGTGGTGTAGGTCGGCACCCAGATAATGAAACAGGATAGAAGTGAGTCATCACCCAGATACTGAGAACGCAGGGATGAAGATCAGCCCCAGATACTGAGACAGCTGTGCTGTGGTCAGCACCCTGATACTGATACAGCAGTGAGGTAGGTCAGCACCCAGATATCAAAACAGCAGGGATGTAGGTCAGCACCCTGTTACTGAGACAGCAGGGATGTAGGTGAATACCCGATACTGAGACAGAAGTGATGTAGGTCAGCCCTAGACACTGAGAAAAAGTGATGTATGTCAGCACCCAGATACTGAGACAGCAGGAATGAACATCAAATTCCAGATTGTGAGGCAGCAGAAATATCTATCAGTGCCCATTTACTCAAACAATAGTGATGTGGTCAGCATCCAGATACTTAGCAGGGATGGAGGTCACCACCCAGATATTGAGAGAGCTGTGCTAAAGGTCTGCAACCTAAAACTGAGACAGCAGTGATGTAGATCAGCACCAAGATACCAAGATTTCAGGGATGGTCGGCACCCAGATACTGAGACAGCAGGGATTTAGGTGAGTACCCAGACACTGAAACAGCAGTGATGTAGGTCAGCACCAAGATACCGAGACAGCAGTGATGTAGGTCAGCATGCAGATACTGAGACAGCAGTGAAGTATGTCAGTATCCTGATACTGAGACAGCAGGAAGTAGATCCTCACCAGATACTGAGATAGCAAGGATGTAGGTTAGAACCCAGAACCTGAGACAGCAGAGATGTATGTAAGCACACAGATACTGAGACAGCAGTGATGAAGGTCAGCAGCCAGATACTGATACAGAAGAGATTATGGTTGGTACCAGCTACTGAGAGAGCAGGGGAAAGTCAGCTCCCAGATAATAAGACAGCACTGATGTTGGTCAGCACCCAAATACTGAGAAAGCACTGATGAAGTCAGCACCCAGATACTCGACAGCAATGAGGTAGGTCAGCACTCAGATACTAAGACTCCAGGGATGTAGGATAGCACCAAGATACTGAGACAGCAGGGATGTAGGAAAGCACCCAGATACTGAGATAGCAGGGATGCGGGTCAGCACCCAGATACTGAGAGACAGGGATGTAGGTCAGCACCCACATACTGAGACTGCAGTGATGTATGTCAGCACCCAGATACTGAGAAAGCAGGGATGTAGGTCAGCACCCAGATACTGAGCCACCAAGGATGTAGGTTAGCACCCAGATAATGAGACAGCAGGATGTAGGACAGCACCCAGATACTGAGACAGCAGGGATGTAGGTCACAACCCAGATACTGAGTCACCAGGGATGTAGGTTAGCCTCCAGATACTGAGACAGCAGGGATGTGGACAGCACCCAGATACTGAGACAGCAGTGATGTAGGTCAGCACCCTGATACTGAGACAGCAGTGATGTAGGTTGGCACCTGGATACTGCGACAGCAGGGATCTGGTCAGCACCCAGATACTGAGACAGCAGTGATGTAGGTCATCACGCAGATACTGAGACAGCAGGGATATATGTCATCACCCAGAAACTGAGACAGTAGGGATCAACATCAGATTCCAGATTTTGAGGCAGCAGAAATATCTGTCGGTACCCATTTCTCAGACAACAGGAATGTAGGTCAGCACACTGATAGTGAGACAACCAACATGTAGATCAAAACCAGATTCAGAGATAGCAGGGATGTAGGTCAGCACTCAGATACTAAGACAGTAGTCATGTAGGTCAGCACCCAGATTCAGAGACAGCAGGGATGTAGGTCAGCACCCAGCTACTGTGACAGCATTGATCTACTGTAGTTCAGCACTCTGATTCTTACACAGCAGTGATGTAAGTGAGTACACCGATACGAGACAGCAGAGATGTATGCCAACACACAGATAGTGAGACACCAGTGATGTAGGTCAGCAGCGCAAATACTGAGACAGTAGTGAAGAAGGACAGCACCCAGATACTGAGACAGCAGTCATGTAGGTCAGCATACAAATACTGGGACAGCAGTGATGTGGGTTGGCACCCAGAGAATGAGACAGCAGTGGTGTGGGTCGGGACCCAGATACTGAAACAGGATAGAAGTGAGACATCACCAGATATTGAGAATGCAGGGATGAAGATCAACCCCAGATACTGAGACAGCTGTGCTGTAGGTCAGCACCCTGACACTGATACAGCAGTGAGGTAGGTCAGCACCCAGATACCAAGACAGCAGGCATGTAGGTCAGCACCCAGTTACTGAGACAGCAGGGATGTGAGGTGAGTACCCGATACTGAGACAGAAGTGATGTAGGTCAGCTCCCAGACACTGAGACAGCAGTGATGTATGTCAGCATGCAGATACCGAGACAGCAGGGATGAACATCAGATTACAGATTTTGAGACAGCAGAAATATCTTTCAGGACCCATTTACTCAGACAACAGTGATGTAAGTCAACATTAAGAAAATGAGACAGCAGGGATGTAGGTCAGCACCCAAATGTTGAGACAGCTGTGCTGAAGGTCAGCACCTGATACTGAGAAAGCAGTGATGTAGGTCAGCACCCAGATAATGAGTCAGCAGGGATGTAGGTTAGCACACAGATACTGAGACAGCAGTGATGCAGGTCGGCACCCAGAGCTGAGATTGCAGGGTTGTAGGCAGCACCAGATAATGAGACAGCAGAGATGTATGTCAGCACCAAGATACTGAGACAGCATGGATGTTTGTCAGCACTTAGACACAGACAGCAGGCCAGTAGGTCAGCACCCTAGTACTGAGACAGCAGGGATGTAGGTCAGCACCCAGATTCTGAGACAGCAGGGATGTAGGTCAGCACATAGATTCGGAGACAGAAGGCAAGAAGGTCAGCACCGAGACTGAGAAAGCAGTGATGTAGGTTGGCACCCTGATACTGAGACAGCTGTGATGTGGGTCAGCACCCAGATACTGTAACAGCAGTGATACGTCAGCTCCAGATACTGAGACAGCAGTCATGAATGTAAGCACCAGATACTGAGACAGTAGGAATTGACATCAAATTCAAGATTGTGAGACAGCAGAAATATCTATCTATACCCATTTACTCAGACAACAGTGATGTAGGTCAGCATCCAGATACTGAGACAGCAGGGATGGAGGTCACCACCAGATGTTGAGACAGCTGTGCTAAAGGTCCGCACCTAAAACTGAGACAGCAGTGATGTTGGTCAGCACCCAGATACGAGATGGCAGGGATGTAGGTCGGCACCCAGGTATTGATACAGCAGGGATGTGGGTGAGTACCCAGACACTGAAACAGCAGTGATGTAGGTCACACCAAGATACCGAGACAGCAGTGATGAAGGTCAGCAACCAGATACTGACACAGAAGAGATTATGGTTGGTACCCAGATACTGAGAGAGAGGGGTGAAGGCAGCTCCCAGATACTGAGACAGCACTGATGTAGGTCAGCACACAAATACTGAGAAAGCACTGATGAAGTCAGCACCCAGATACTTAAACAGCAGGGATGTAGTGCACCAAGATACTGAAGCACCAGGGATGTAGGATAGCACCCAGATACTGAGACAGCAGGGATGTGGGTCAGCACCCAGATACTGAGACAGCAGGGATGTGAGTCAGCACCCACATACTGTGGCAGCAGTGATGTATGTTAGCACCCAGATACTGAAAAGCAGGGATGTGGTCAGCACCCAGATACTGAGACCGTGAATGATGTAGGTCAGCACCCAGATACTGGGACACCAGGGATGTGATTAGCACCCAGATACTGAGAACAGCAGGGATGTAGGACAGCACCCAGATACTGAGACAGCAGGATGTAGGTCACAAACCAGATACTGAGTCACTATGGATGTAGGTTAGCACCCAGATACTGAGACAGCAGGGATGTAGGACAGCACAAAGATACTGAGATATCAGGGATGTAGGTCAGCACCCAGATACTGAGACAGCAGGGATGTAGGTTAGCACCCACACACTGAGACAGCAGTGATATAGGTTGGCACCCAGATACTGAGACAGCAGGGATCTCGGTCAGCATCCAGATAATGAGACAGCTGTGATGTAGGTCATCACTCAGATACTGAGACAGCAGGGATATATGTCATCACCCAGTTACTGAGACAGTAGGGATCAACATCAAATTCAGATTTTGAGGCCGCAGAAATGTCTGTCAATACCCATTTTCTAGACAACAGGAATGTAGTTCAGTACACTGACAGGACAACCGACATGTAGGTCAGACCCAGATTCAGAGATAGCAGGGATGTAGGTCAGCACCCAGATACTGAGACAGCAGTGATGTAGGTCAGCACCCAGATTCAGAGACGCCAGGGATGTTGGTCAGCACCCAGCTACAGTGACAGCATTGATCTACTGTAGTTTAGCAGTCTGATACTGACACAACAGTGATGTGGGTGAGTACACCATATCGAGACAGCAGAGATGTATGCCAACACACAGATAGTGAGACTCCAGTGATGTAGGTCAGCAGCCAAATACTGAGACAGTAGTGAAGAAGGACAGCACCCAGATACTGAGACAGCAGTCATGTAGGTCAGCATACAAATACTGGGACAGCAGTGATGTGGGTTGGCACCCAGAGATTGAGACAGCAGTGGTGATGGCTCGGCACCAGATACTGAAACAGGATAGAAGTGAGTCATCACCCAGATACTGAGAACGCAGGGATGAAGATCTGCCCCAGATACCCTAGACAGCTGTGCTGTAGGTCAGCACCCTGATAATGATACACCAGTGAGGTAGGTCAGCACCCAGATACCAAGACAGCAGGGATGTAGGGTCAGCACTCAGTTACTGCGACAGCAGGGATGTAGGTGAGTACCGATACTGAGACAGAAGTGATGTAGGTCAGTTCCCAGACACTGAGACAGCAGGGATGTATGTCAGCATGCAGATACTGAGACAGCAGAGATGAACATCAGATTCCAGATTTTGAGACAGCAGAAATATCTTTCAGGACCCATTTATTCAGACAACAGTGATGTAAGTCAACATTAAGAAAATGAGACAGCAGGGATGTAGGTCAGCACCCAAATGTTGAGACAGCTGTGCTGAAGGTCAGCACCCTGATACTGAGAAAGCAGTGATGTAGGTCAGCACCCAGATAATGAGTCAGCAGGGATGTAAGTTAGCACACAGATACTGAGACAGCAGTGATGTAGGTCGGCACCAGATACTGAGACTGCAGGGATGTAGGTCAGCACCCAGATAATGAGACAGCAGTGATGTATGTCAGCACCAAGATACTGAGACATCACGGATGTTTGTCAGCACCAAAACAAAGACAGCAGGCCATTAGGTCAGCACCCTGGTACTGAGACAGCAGGGATGTAGGTCAGCACCCAAATGCTGAGACAGCAGGAATGTAGGTCAGCACCCAAATTCGGAGACAGTAGGCAAGTAGGTCAGCACCGAGATACTGAGACAGCAGGAAGTAGGTCAGCACACAGATACCGAGATAGCAAGGATGTAGGTTAGTATCCAGATACTGAGACAGCAGAGAAGCATGTCAGCACAAGAAACTGAGACAGCAGTGATGTAGGTCAGAACCAAGATATTGAGACAGCCTTGATGTTGGTCAGCATCCAGATACCGAGATAGCTGGGATGTGAGGTCAGCACCCAGATACTGAGATAGTATTGATGAAGGTCAGCACCAGATACTAAGAAGACAAGGACATAGGTCACAACCCAGATATTGAGACAAAGTGAAGTAGGTCAGCATCCAGATACTGAGACAGCAGGGATGTAGGTCAGCACTCAGATATTGAGACAGCAGTGATGAAGGTCGGAATCAAGATATTGAGACAACCATGATGCAGGTCAGCATCCAGATTCTGAGATAAGCGGGGATGTAGGTCAGCACCCAGGATACTGAGACAGTATTGATGAAGGTCAGCACCAGTTACTGAGACAACAGGGATGTAGGTCACTACCCAGATAGTAAGACAACAATGAAGCAGATCAGCATCCAGATACTAAGATAGCTGGGATGTAGGTTAGCACCCAGATACGGAGACAGTATTGATGAAGGTCAGCACCCAGATACTGAGACAAGAGGGATGTAGGTCACCACCAGATATTGAGACAACAGTGAAGTAGGTCAGCATCCTGATACTGGGACAGCAGGGATGCAGGTCAGCACCAGATACTGGGACAGCAGTAATGTGGGACAGCTCCCAGATACTGAGACAGAAAGGATGTAGGTCAGCACACAGACACTGAGACAGCAGGCATGTAGGTCAGCACCCAGATACAGGGACAGCAGTGATGTAGGGCGGTACCCAGATTTTGAGACAGCACTGATGTAGAGTCGGCACCCAGATACTGAGACAGCAGGGATGTGGGTCAGCACCCAGAGATACTAATACAGCAGTGATTGTAGGTCGGCACACAGATACTGAGACAGCAGTGATGTAAATCAGCCCCAGATACTGAAACAGCAGTGATGTATGCCAGCACCCAGATACTGAGACAGTAGGGATCAACATCAGATTCAGATTTTGAGGCAGCAGAAGTATCTGTTGGGACCCATATTCTCAGACAACAGGAATGTAGGTCAGCACACTGATAGTGAGACAGCCATGATGAAGCTCAGAACCCAGATTCAGAGATAGCAGGATGTAGTTCAGCACCCAGATATTGAGACAGCAGTGATGTAGGTCAGCACCCAGATTCAGAGACAGCAGGGATGCAGGTCAGCACCCAGCTTCTGAGACAGAATTGATCTACTGTGGTTCAGCACTCGATACTGACACAGCAGTGATGTAGGTGAGTACACGATACCGACACAGCAGAGATATATGCCAACACACAGATACTGAGACACCAGTGATGAAGGTCAGCAGCCAAATACTGAGACAGCAGTGAAGTAGGACAGCACCCAGATACTGAGACAGCAGTCATGTGGGTCAGCACACATGCTGAGACAGCAGTGATGTAGGTTGGCACCAGAGATTGAGACAGCTGAGTTGTTGGTCGCACCCAGATACTGAAACAGG
Source organism: Neoceratodus forsteri (assembly GCA_016271365.2). NCBI lineage: Eukaryota > Metazoa > Chordata > Ceratodontiformes > Ceratodontidae > Neoceratodus > Neoceratodus forsteri. The sequence goes on from CM028129.1 coordinate 11,196,609, forward strand.
ATAGAAGTGAGTCATCACCCTGATACTGAGAATGCAGGGTTGAAGATCAGCCCCCAGATACTGAGACAGCTGTAGCTGTGCTGTGAGGTCAGCACCATGATACTGATACAGCAGTGAGGTAGGTCAGGACCTAGATACCGAGACAGCAGTGATTTAGGTCAACACCTTGATACTGAGACAGCCGGGAAGTAAGTGAGTACCATAATCCTGAGACAGAAGTGAGTGTATGTCAGCTCCTGACACTGAGACAGCAGTGATTTATGTCAGCAGGCAGATACTGAGACAGCAGGGATGAAACATCAGAATCCAGATTTTGAGACAGCAGAAATATCTTTCTGGACCCATTTACTCAGACAACAGTGATGTAAGTCAGCATTAAGAAAATGAGACAGCAGGGATGCAGGTCAGCACCCAATGGTGAGACAGCTGTGCTGAGTTCAGCACCCTGATACTGAGAAAGCAGTGATGTAGGTCAGCACCCAGACACTGAGAGAGCAGTCATGTGAGGTCAGCACCCAGATAATAAGTCAGCAGGGATGTAGGTCAGCACACAGATACTGAGAGCAGCAGTGATGTAGGTAGGCACCCAGATGCTGAGACTGCAGGGATGTAGGTCAGCACGAAGATACTGAGACAGCTTGGATGTTTGTCAGCACCTAGACACTGAGACAGCAGGCCAGTAGGTCAGCACCCTGGTACTGAAACAACTGGGATTTAGGTCAGCAGCCAGATACTGAGGCAGCGGAGATGTTGTCAGCACCCAGATTCGGAGACAGTAGGCAAGTATGTCAGCACCGAGATACTGAGACAGCAGTCATGTAGGTCGGCACCATGATACTGAGACAGCAGGGATGTCGGTCATCACCAGATACTGAGACAGCTGTGATGTAGGTCGGCACCCAGATACTGTGACAGCAGTTATACGTCAGCTCCCAGATACTGAGACAGCAGCCATTAATGTCAGCACCCAGATACTGAGACAGCAGGGATGAACATCAAATTCAGACTGTGAGTCAGCAGAAATATCTATCAGTGCCCATTTTCTCAGACAACAGTGATGTAGATCAGTATCCAGATACTAAGCAGGGATGGAGGTCATCCCAGATATTGAGAGAGCTGTGCTAAAGGTCAGTACCCTAAAACTTAGACAGCAGTGATGTAGGTCAGCACCCAGATACCGAGATGGCAGGGATGTAGGTCGGCACCCAGATACTGAGACAGCAGGGATTTAGGTGAGTACCCAGACACTGAAACAGCAGTGATGTAGGTCAGCACCAAGATATCGAGACAGCAGTGATGTGGTCAGCATGCAGATTCAGAGACAGCATGAAGTATGTGAGAACCAGATTCTGAGACATCAGGGAAGTAGGTCCGCACTCAGATACTGAGATAGCAAGTATGTAGGTTAGTACCCAGAATCTGAGACAGCAGAGATGTATGTAAGCACACAGATACTGAGACAGCAGTGATGAGGTCAGCAGCCAGATACTGACACAGAAGAGATTGTGGTTGGTACCCAGATACTGAGAGAGCAGGGGTGAAGGTCAGCTCCCAGATACTGAGACAGCACTAATGTAAGACAGCACCCAAATACCGAGAAAGCACTGATGAAGGTGACACCTAGATACTTATACAGCAGGGATGAGGGTCAGCACCTAGATATTGAGACAACAGATATGTAGGTCAGCACCCAGATGTTGAGACAACAGTGATGTAGGTCAGCTTCCAGACACAGAGACAGCAAGGACGTGGTCAGCACCAAGATACTGAGACACCAGGGATGTGGGTCAGCACCCAGATACTGAGACAGCATTGATGTAGGTCAGCACTCAGATACTGAGACACCAGGGATGAAGGATAGCACCCAGATACTGAGACAGCAGGGATGTAGGACAGCACCCTGATACTGAGACAGCAGGGATGTGGGTCAGCACCCAGATACTGAGACAGCAGGATGTAGGTCAGCACCCACATACTGAGACAGCAGTGAAGTATGTTAGCACCCAAATACTGAGAAAGCGTTGATGTAGGTCAGCACCCAGATACTGAGACCATAATGATGTGGATCAGCATCCAGATTCGGAGACACCAGGGATGTAGGTTACCACCCAGATACTGAGACAGCACGGATGTAGGAAAGCACCCAGATACTGAGACAGTAGGGATGTTGTCACAACCCAGATACTGATTCACTAGGGATGTAGGTTAGCACCCAGATACTGAGACAGCAGGAATGTAGGACAGCACCCAGATACTGAGACAGCAGGGATGTAGGTCAGCACCCAGATACTGAGACAGCAGGGATGTAGGTCAGCACCCACATGCATGAGACAGCAGTGATATAGGTGGCACCCAGATACTAAGACAGCAGGGATCTCGGTCAGCATCCTGATACTGAGACAGCAGTGATGTAGGTCATCACCAGATACTGAGACAGCAGGAATATATGTCATCACCCAGATACTGAGACAGTAGGGATCAACATCAAATTCAGATTTTGAGGAAGCAGAAATATGTGGGGACCCATTTTCTCAGACAACAGGAATGTAGGTCAGCACACTGATAGTGAGACAACCAACATGTAGGTCAGAACCCAGATTCAGAGATAGCAGGGATGTAGGTCGGCACCCAGATACTGAGACTGCAGGGATGTGGGACAGCACCCAAATACTGAGAAAGCACTGATGAAGGTCAGCACCTAGATACATAGACAGCAGGGATGTAGGTCAGCACCAAGATATTGAGACAACAGTGATGTAGGTCAGCACCCAGATGTTGAGACAACAGTGATGTAGGTCAGCATCCAGATTCAGAAACAGCAGGGACGTGGGTCAGCACCCAGATACTGAGACAGCAATGATGTAGGTAAGCACTCAGATACTGACACACCAAGGATATAGGATAGCACCCAGATACTGAGACAGCAGGGAAGTAGGACAGCACCCAGATACTGAGACAGCAGGGATGTGGGTCAGCACCCAGATACTGAGACAGCAGGATGTAGGTCAGACACCACACACTGAGACAGCAGTGATGAATGTGAGCACCAAAATACTGAGAAAGCTGGGATGTGGGTCAGCACCCAGATACTGAGACCGTAATGATGTGGTCAGCACCCAGACACTGAGACACCAAGGATTTAGGTTAGCACCCAGATACTGAGACAACAGGGATGTAGGACTGCACCCAGATACTGAGACAGCAGTGATGTAGGTCACAACCCAGATATTGAGTCACTAGGGATGTAGGTTAACACCCAGATACTGAGACAGCTGAACTGTAGGTCAGCACCCTGATACTGATACAGCAGTGAGGTAGGTCAAGACCCAGATTACAAGACAGCAGGGATGTAGGTCAGCACCCAGTTACTGAGACAGCAGGGATGTAGGTGAGTACCCGATACTGAGACAGAAGTGATGTAGGTCAGCTCCCAGACACTGAGACAGCAGTGATGTATGTCAGCTTGCAGATACTGAGACAGCAGAGATGAACATCAGATTCCAGATTTTGAGACAGCAGAAATATCTTTCAGGACTCATTTACTCAGACAACAGTGATGTAAGTCAACATTAAGAAAATGAGACAGCAGGGATGTAGGTCAGCACCCAAATGTTGAGACAGCTGTGCTGAAGGTCAGCACCTGATACTGAGAAAGCAGTGATGTAGGTCAGCACCCAGATAATGAGTCAACAGGGATGTGATTGCACACAGATACTGAGACAGCAGTGATGTGGTCGGCACCTAGATGCTGAGACTGCAGGGATGTGAGGTCAGCACCCAGATAATGAGACAGCAGTGATGTATGTCACCACCAAGATACTGAGACAGAACGGATGTTTGTCAGCACCCTGAACAGACAGCAGGCCAGTGGGTCAGCACCCTGGTACTGAGACAGCAGGGATGTAGGTCAGCACCCAGATGCTGAGACAGCAGGGATGTAGGTCAGCACCCAGATTCGGAGACAGTAGGCATGTAGGTCAGCACCGAGATACTGAGACAGCAGTGATGTGTAGGTTGGCACCATGATACTGAGACAGCAGAGGATGTGAGTCATCACCAGATACTGAGACAGCTGTGATGTAGGTCAGCACCCAGATACTGTAACAGCAGTGATACGTCAGCTCCCAGATACTGAGACAGCAGTCATGAATGTAAGAACCCAGATACTGAGACAGTAGGGATGAACATCAAATTCCAGATTGTGAGGCAGCAGAAATATCTATCAGTACCCATTTACTCAGACAACAGTGATGTAGGTCAGCATCCAGATACTGAGACAGCAGGGATGGAGGTCACCACCCAGATATTGAGACAGCAGTGCTGGGTCAGCACCCTAAAACTGAGACAGCAGTGATGTTGGTCAGCACCCAGATACCGAGATGGCAGCGATGTGGGTCGGCACCCAGGTACCGAGACAGCAGGGATGTAGGTGAGAACCAGACACTGAAACAGCAGTGATACAGGTCAGCACCAAGATACCGAGACAGCAGTGATGTAGGTCAGCACCCAGATACTGAGACAGCAGGGAAGAATGTGAATACCCAGATACTGAGACAGCAGGGAAGTAGGTCAGCACTCAGATACTGAGATAGCAAGGATGTAGGTTAGTGTCCAGATACTGAGACAGCAGAGATGCATGTCAGCACACAGAAACTGAGACAGCAGTGATGTAGGTCAGAACCAAGATATTGAGACAGCCGTGATGGGTCAGCACCAGATACTGAGACAGTATTAATGAAGGTCACCACCCAGATACTGAGATGACAGGGACGTGGGTCACAACCCAGATATTGAGACAACAGTGAAGTAGGTCAGCATCCAGATGCTGAGACAGCAGGATGTAGGTCAGCACCCAGATATTGAGACAGCAGTGATGAAGGTCGGAATCTAGATATTGAGACAACCCATGATGCAGGCTGCATCCAGATTCTGAGATAGCTGGGATGTAGGTCAGCACCCAGACACGGAGACAGTATTGATGAAGGTCAGCACCCAGATACTGAGACAAGAGGGATGTAGGTCACCACCCAGATATTGAGACAACAGTGAAGTAGGTCAGCATCCAGATACTGAGACAGCAGGGATGCAGGTCAGCACCCAGATACTGAGACAGCAGTAATGTGGGACAGCACCCAGATACTGAGACAGAAAGGATGGAGGCCAGCACCCAGACACTGAGACAGCAGGCATGTAGGTCAGCACCCAGATACAGGGACAGCAGTGATGTAGGCGGTGCACCAGATTTTGAGACAGCACTGATGTAGGGCGGCACCCAGATACTGAGACAGCAGGGATGTGGGTCAGCACCCAGATTCAAATGCAGCAGTGATTGTAGGTCGGCACCCAGATACTGGGACAGCAGTGATGTAGATCAGCTCCCAGATACTGAGACAGCAGTGATATATGTCAGCACCAGGATACTGAGACAGTAGGGATCAACATCAGATTCAGATTTTGAGGCAGCAGAAATATCTGTCGGACCCATATTCTCAGACAACAGGAATGTAGGTCAGCACACTGATAGTGAGACAGCCATGATGTAGGTCAGAACCCAGATTCAGAGATAGCAGGGATGTAGGTCAGCACCCAGATACTGAGACAGCAGTGATGTAGGTCACACCCAGAATCAGAGACAGCAGGGATGCAGGTCAGCACCCAGCTACTGAGACAGAATTGATCTACTGTAGTTCAGCACTCGATACTGACACAGCAGTGATGTAGGTGAGTACACTGATAACGAGACAGCAGAGATGTATGCCAACACACAGATACTGAGACACCAGTGATGAAGGTCAGCAGCCAAATACTGAGACCGCAGTGAAGTAGGACAGCACCCAGATACTGAGACAGCAGTCATGTGGTCAGCATCACATACTGGACAGCAGAGATGTAGGTTGGCACCCATAGACTGAGACAGCAGTGGTTGGTCAGCACCCAGATACTGAAACAGGATAGAAGTGAGTCATCACCCAGATACTGAGAACGAGGGATGAAGATCAGCCCAGATACTGAGTCAGCTGTAGCTGTGCTGTCGGTCAGCACCTTGATACTGATACAGCAGTGAGGTAGGTCAGACCCAGATACCGAGACAGCAGGGATGTTGGTGACACCTTGATACTGAGACAGCAGGAAGTAAGTGAGTACCCCAATACTGAGACAGAAGTGATGTATGTCTGCTCCAGACACTGAGACAAGCAGTGATGTATGTCAGCACACAGATACTGAGACAGCAGGGATGAACATCAGAATCTAGATTTTGAGACAGCATAAATATCTTCAGGACCCATTTACTCAGACAACAGTGATGTAAGTCAGCATTAAGAAAATGAGACAGCAGGGATGCAGGTCAGCACCCAATGCTGAGACAGCTGTGCTGAAGGTCAGCACCATGATACTGAGAAAGCAGTGATGTAGTCAGCACCCAGATACTGAGAGATCAGTCATGTAGGTCAGCACCAGATAATAAGTCAGCAGGGATGTAGGTCAGCACACAGATACTGAGACAGCAGTGATGTAGGTCGGCACCCAGATACTGAGACTGCAGGGATGTAGGTCACATCAAGATACTGAGACAGCTCGGATGTTTGTCAGCACATAGACACTGAGACAGCAGGCCAGTAGGTCAGCACCCTGGTACTGAACAGCAGGGATTTAGGTCAGCACCCGAGATAGTGAGGCAGCGGAGATGTAGGTCAGCACCCAGATTCGGAGACAGTAGGCAAGTAGGTCAGCTCGAGATACTGAGACAGCAGTCATGTAGGTCAGCACCATGATACTGAGAGAGCAGGGATGTGGGTCATCACCAGATACTGAGACAGCTGTAATGTAGGTCGGCATCCAGATACTGTGACAGCAGTGATACGTCAGCTCCCAGATACTGAGACAGCAGTCATGAATGTCAGCACCCAGATACCGAGACAGCAGGGATGAACATCAAATTCCAGACTGTGAGTCAGCAGAAATATCTATCAGTGCCCATTTACTCAGACAACACTGATGTGGGTCAGCATCCAGATACTAAGCAGGGATGGAGGTCACCACCCAGATATTGAGAGAGCTGTGCTAAGGTCAGCACCCTAAAACTGAGACAACAGTGATGTGGGTCAGCACCCAGATACCGAGATGGCAGGGATGTGAGTCGGCACCAAGATACTGAGACAGCAGGGATTTAGGGTGAGTACCCAGACACTGAAACAGCAGTGATGTGGTCAGCACCAAGAATCCGAGACAGCAGTGATGTAGGTCAGCATGCAGATACTGGAGACAGCAGTGAAGTATGTGAGTAACCAGATTCTGAGATAGAAGGGAGTAGGTCCGCACTCAGATACTGAGATAGCAAGGATGTAGGTTAGTACCCAGAATCTGAGACAGCAGAGATGTATGTAAGACACAGATACTGAGACAGCAGTGAGAAGGTCAGCAGCCAGATACTGACACAGAAGAGATTATGGTTGGTACCCAGACACTGAGAGAGCAGGGGTGAAGGTCAGCTCCAGATACTGAGACAGCACTAATGTAAGACAGTGACCAAATACTGAGAAAGCACTGATGAAGGTCAGCACCTGGATACTTAGACAGCAGGGATGTAGGTCAGCACCATGATATTGAGACAACAGTGATGTAGGTCAGCACCCAGATGTTGAGACAACAGTGATGTAGGTCAGCATCCAGACACAGAGACAGCAGGGATGTAGGTCAGCACCAAGATACTGAGACACCAGGGATGTAGGTCAGCACCCAGATACTAAGACAGCATTGATGTAGGTCAAGCACGCAGATACTGAGACACCAGGGATGTAGGATAGCAACCAGATACTGAGACAGCAGGAATTTAGGACAGCACCCAGATACTGAGACAGCAGGGATGTGGGTCAGCACCCACATACTGAGACAGCAGTGATGTATGTTAGCACCCAGATACTGAGAAAGCAGGGATGTAGGTCAGCACCCAGATACTGAGACTGTAATGATGTAGATCAGCACCAGATACTGAGACACACCAGGGATGTGGGTTAGCACCCAGATACTGAGACAGCACGGATGTAGGACAGCACCCAGATACTGAGACAGTAGGGATGTAGGTCACAACCCAGAAACTGAGTCACTAGGGATGTAGGTTATCACCCAGATACTGAGACAGCAGGAAAGTATGACAGCACCCAGATACTGAGACAGCAGGGATGTGGTCAGCACCCAGATACTGAGACAGCGGGGATGTAGGTCAGCACCACATACTGAGACAGCAGTGATATAGGTTGGCACACAGATGACTGAGACAGCAGGGATCTCGGTCAGCATCCAGATACTGAGACAGCAGTGATGTAGGTCATCACTCAGATACTGAGACAGCAGGGATATATGTCATCACCCAGATACTGAGACAGTAGGGATCAACATCAAATTCCAGATTTTGAAGCAGCAGAAATATGTGTGGACCCATTTTCTCAGACAACAGGAATGTAGGTCAGCACACTGATAGTGAGACAACCAACATGTAGGTCAGAACCCAGATTCAGAGATAGCAGGGATGTAGTCAGCACCCAGATACTGAGACAGCAGTGATGTAGGTCAGCACCCTGGATTCAGAGACAGCAGGATGTGGGTCAGCACTCAGATATTGAGACAGCTGTGCTGAGGGTCAGGCAGCTAAAACAGAGACAGCAGGAAGTAGGTCAGCACTCAGATACTGAGATAGCAAGGATGTAGGTTAGTATCCAGATACTGAGACAGCAGAGATACATGTCAGCACACAGAAACTGAGACAGCAGTGATGTAGGTCAGAACCAAGATATTGAGACAGCCGTGATGTTTGTCAGCATCCAGATACCAGAGATAGCTGGGATGTGGGTCAGCACCCAGATACTGTGACACTATTGATGAAGGTCAGCACCCAGATACTGAGACAGCAGGGATGTAGGTGAGTACCCAGACACTGAAACAGCAGTGATATAGGTCAGCACCAAGATACCGAGACAGCAGCGATGTAGGTCAGCACCAGATACTGAGACAGCAGGGAAGAATGTGAATACCCAGATACTGAGACATCAGGGAAGTGAGGTCAGCACTCAGATACTGAGATAGCAAGATGTAGGTTAGTATCCAGATACTGATACAGCAGAGATGCATGTCAGCACACAGAAACTGAGACAGCAGTGATGTTGGTCAGAACCAAGATATTGAGATAGCCGTGATGTTGGTCAGCATCCAGATACCGAGATAGCTGGGATATAGGTCAGCACCCAGATACTGAGACAGTATTGATGAAGGTCAGCAACCAGATACTGAGATGACAGGATGTGGTCAAACCCAGATATTGAGACAACAGTGAAGTAGGTCAGCATCCAGATACTGAGACAGCAGGGATGTAGGTCACAACCCAGATATTGAGACAGCAGTGATGAAGGTCGGAATCAGATATTGAGACAACCATGATGCAGGTCAGCATCCAGATTCTGAGATAGCTGAGATGTAGGTTAGCACCAGATACTGAGACTGTATTGATGAAGGTCAGCACCCAGTTACTGAGACAACAGGGATGTAGGTCACTACCCAGATAGTAAGACAGCAGTGAAGCAGGTCAGCATCCAGATACTGAGATAGCTGGTATGAAGGTCAGCACCCAGATCACGGAGACAGTATTGATGAGGTCAGCACCAGATACTGAGACAAGAGGATGTAGGTCACCACCCAGATATTGAGACAACAGTGAGTAGATCAGCATCCAGATACTGAGACAGCAGGGATGCAGGTCAGCACCCAGATACTGAGACAGCAGTAATGTAGGACAGCACCCAGATACTGAGACAGAAAGGATGGAGGTCAGCACCCAGATACAGGGACAGCAGTGATGAGGGTGGCACCCAGATTTTGAGACAGCACTGATGTAGGTTTGGCACCAGATACTGAGACAGCAGGGATGTGGGTCAGCACCCAGATACAAATACAGCAGTGATTGTAGGTCGGCACCCAGATATTGACACAGCAGTGATGTAGATCAGCTCCCAGATACTGAAACAGCAGTGATGTATGTCAGCACCAGGATACTGAGACAGTAGGGATCAACAAAATATTCCAGATTTTGAGGCAGCAGAAATATCTGTCGGGACCCATATTCTCAGACAACAGGAATGTAGGTCAGCACACTGATAGTGAGTCAGCCATGATGTGGGGTCAGAACCCAGATTCAGAGATAGCAGGAATGTAGGTCAGCACCCAGATACTGAGACAGCAGTGATGTAGGTCAGCACCCAGACTCAGAGACTGCAGGGATGCAGGTCAGCACCCAGCTACTGTGACAGCATTGATCTACTGTAGTTCAGCACTCTGATACTGACACAGCAGTGATGTGGGTGAGTACACCGATACCGAGACAGCAGAGATGTATGCCAACACACAGATACTGAGACACCAGTGATGAAGGTCAGCAGCCAAATACTGAGACAGCAAGTGAAGTAGGACAGCACCAGATACTGAGACAGCAGTCATGTAGGTCAGCATCACATACTGAGACAGCAGTGATGTAGGTTGGCACCCAGAGACTGAGACAGCAGTGGTGTTGGTCAGCACCAGATACTGAAACAGGATAGAGTGAGTCATCACCAGATACTGAGAGCGGGGATGAAGATCAGCCCCAGATACTGAGACAGCTGTAGCTGTGCTGTAGAGTCAGCACCCTGATACTGATACAGCAGTGAAGTAGGTCAGGACCCAGATAATGAGACATCAGGGATGTAGGTCGACACCTAGATACTGATACAGCAGGAAGTAAGTGAGTACCAAAATACTGAGACAGAAGTGATGTATGTCAGCTCCCAGACAATGAGACAGCAGTGATGTATGTCAGCACGCAGATACTGAGAGACAGCAGGGATGAACATCAGAATCCAGATTTTGAGACAGCAGAAATATCTTTCAGGACCCATTTACTCAGACAACAGTGATGTAAGTCAGCATTAAGAAAATGAGACAGCAGGGATGCGGGTCAGCACCAATGCTGAGACAGCTGTGCTGAAGGTCAGCACCCTGATACTGAGAAAGCAGTGATGTGGGTCAGCACCCAGATACTGAGAGATCAGTCATGTAGGTCAGCACCAGATAATAAGTCTGCAGGATGCAGGTCAGCACACAGATACTGAGACAGCAGTGATGTGGGTCGGCACCCAGATACTGGAGACTGCAGGGATGTGGACAGCACCCAAATACTGAGAAAGCACTGATGAAGGTCAGCACCTAGATACACAGAAGCAGGGATGTAGGTCAGCACCAAGATATTGAGACAACAGTGATGTAGGTCAGCACCCAGATGTTGAGACAACAGTGATGTAGGTCAGCCTCCAGATACAGAAACAGCAGGGACGTGAGTCAGCACCCAGATACTGAGATAGCAATGATGTAGGTAAGCACTCAGATACTGACACACCAGGGATATGGCTAGCACCAGATACTGAGACAGCAGGGAGTAGGACAGCACCAGATACTGAGACAGCAGGGATGTGGGTCAGCACCCAGATACTGAGACAGCAGGGATGTAGGTCAGCACCCACACACTGAGACAGCAGTGATGAATGTGAGCACCAAAATACTGAGAAAGCTGGGATGTAGGTCAGCACCCAGATACTGAGACCGTAATGATGTAGGTCAGCACCCAGACACTGAGACACCAAGGATTTAGGTTAGCACCCAGATACTGAGACAACAGGGATGTAGGACTGCACCCAGATACTGAGACAGCAGTGATGTAGGTCACAACCAGATATTGAGTCACTAGGGATGTAGGTTAACACCAGATACTGAGACAGCTGAACTGTAGGTCAGCACCCTGATACTGATACAGCAGTGAGGTAGGTCAAGACCCAGATTACAAGACAGCAGGGATGTAGGTCAGCACCCAGTTACTGAGACAGCAGGGATGTAGGTGAGTACCGATACTGAGACAGAAGTGATGTGAGGTCAGCTCCCAGACACTGAGACAGCAGTGATGTATGTCATCTTGCAGATACTGAGACAGCAGAGATCAACATCAGATTCCAGATTTGAGACAGCAGAAATATCTTTCAGGACTCATTTACTCAGACAACAGTGATGTAAGTCAACATTAAGAAAATGAGACAGCAGGGATGTAGGTCAGCACCCAAATGTTGAGACAGCTGTGCTGAAGGTCAGCACCCTGATACTGAGAAAGCAGTGATGTAGGTCAGCACCCAGATAATGAGTCAACAGGGATGTAAGTTAGCACACAGATACTGAGACAGCAGTGATGTAGGTCGGCACCCAGATGCTGAGACTGCAGGGATGTAGGTCAGCACCCAGATAATGAGACAGCAGTGATGTATGTCACCACCAAGATACTGAGACAGAACGGATGTTTGTCAGCACCTAGACACAGACAGTAGGCCAGTGGGTCAGCACCCTGGTACTGGAGACAGCAGGGATGTAGGTCAGCACCCAGATGCTGAGACAGCAGGGATGTAGGTCAGCACCCAGATTCGGAGACAGTAGGCATGTAGGTCAGCACCGAGATACTGAGACAGCAGTGATGTAGGTTGGCACCATGATACTGAGACAGCAGGATGTGAGTCATCACCCAGATACTGAGACAGCTGTGATGTAGGTCAGCACCCAGATACTGTAACAGCAGTGATACGTCAGCTCCAGATACTGAGACAGCAGTCATGAATGTAAGCACCCAGATACTGAGACAGTAGGGATGAACATCAAATTCCAGATTGTGAGGCAGCAGAAATATCTATCAGTACCCATTTACTCAGACAACAGTGATGTAGGTCAGCATCCAGATACTGAGACAGCAGGGATGGAGGTCACCACCCAGATATTGAGACAGCAGTGCTGAGGGTCAGCACCTAAAACTGAGACAGCAGTGATGTTGGTCAGCACCCAGATACCGAGATGGCAGCGATGTAGGTCGGCACCCAGGTACTGAGACAGCAGGGATGTAGGTGAGTACCCAGACACTGAAACAGCAGTGATACAGGTCAGCACCAAGATACCGAGACAGCAGTGATGTAGGTCAGCACCCAGATACTGAGACAGCAGGGAAGAATGTGAATACCCAGATACTGAGACAGCAGGAAAGTAGGTCAGCACTCAGATACTGAGGTAGCAAGGATGTAGGTTAGTAACCAAATACTGAGACAGCAGAGATGCATGTCAGCACAAAGAAACTGAGACAGCTGTGATGTAGGTCAGAACCAAGATATTGAGACAGCTGTGATGTTCGTCAGCATCCAGATACCGAGATAGCTGGGATGCAGGTCAGCACCAGATACTGAGACACTATTGATGAAGGTCAGCACCCAGATACTGAGATGACCGGGACGTAGGTCACAACCCAGATATTGAGACAACAGTGAAGTAGGTCAGCATCCAGATACTGAGACTGCTGGGATGTAGGTCAGCACCAGATAATGAGACAGCAGTGATGAAGGTCGGAATCAGATATTGAGACAACCATGATGCAGGTCAGCATCCAGAGTCTGAGATAGCTGGGATGTAGGTCAGCACCAGATACTGAGACTGTATTGATGAAGGTCAGCACCCAGTTACAGAGACAACAAGGATGTAGGTCACTACCCAGATAGTAAGACAAAAGTGAAGTAGGTCAGCATCAGATACTGAGATAGCTGGTATGTAGGTCAGCACCCAGATACTGAAACAGTATTGATGAAGGTCAGCACCCAGATACTGAGACAAGAGGGATGTAGGTCACTCCCAGATACTGAGACAACAGTGAAGTAGGTCAGCATCCAGATACTGAGACAGCAGGGATGCAGGTCAGCACCCAGATACTGAGACAGCAGTAATGTAGGTCAGCACCCAGATACTGAGACAGCAGTCATGTAGGTCAGCACCCAGATACAGGGACAGCAGTGATGTAGGCGGTACCCAGATTTTGAGACATCACTGATGTAGGTCGGCACCCAGATACTGAGACAGCAGGGATGTGGGTCAGCACCCAGATACTAATACAGCAGTGAATGTAGGTCGGCACCCAGATACTGAGACAGCAGTGATGTAGATCAGCTCCCAGATACTGAAACAGCAGTGATGTATGTCAGCACCCAGATACTGAGACAGTAGGGATCAACATCAGATTCCAGATTTTGAGGCAGCAGAAATATCTGTCGGGACCCATATTCTCAGACAACAGGAATGTAGGTCAGCACACTGATAGTGAGACAGCCATGATGTAGGTCAGAACCCAGATTCAGAGATAGCAGGGATGTAGATTAGCACCAGATACTGAGACAGCAGTGATGTAGGTCAGCACCGAGATTCAGAGACAGCAGGGATGCAGGTCAGCACCCAGCTACTGAGACAGTATTGATCTACTGTAGTTCAGCACTCCGATACTAACACAGCAGTGATGTAGGTGAGTACACCGATACGAGACAGCAGAGATGTATGGCAACACACAGATACTGAGACACCAGTGATGAAGGTCAACAGCCAAACACTGAGACAGTAGTGAAGTAGGACAGCATCCAGATACTGAGACAGCAGTCATGAAGGTCAGCATACATACTGAGACAGCAGTGATGTAGGTTGGCACCCAGAGATTGAGACAGCAGTGGTGTTGGTCGGCACCCAGATACTGAAACAGGAAAGAAGTGAGTCATCACCAGATACTGAGAACGCAGGGATGAAGATCAGCCACCAGATACTGAGACAGCTGTAGCTGTGCTGTCGGTCAGTACCTGATACTGATACAGCATTGAGGTAGGTCAGCACCCAGATACCGAGACAGCAGGGATGTAGGTTGACACCTGGATACTGAGACAGCAGGAAGTAAGTCAGTACCCAATACATAGACAGAAGTGATGTATGTCAGCTCCCAGACACTGAGACTGCAGTGACGTATGTCAGCACGAGAATACTGAGACAGCAGGGATGAACATCAGAATCAGATTTTGAGACAGCAGAAATATCTTTCAGGACCCATTTACTCAGACAACAGTGATGTAAGTCAGCATTAAGAAAATGATACAGTAGGGATGCAGGTCAGCACCCAATGCTGAGACAGCTGTGCTGAAGGTCAGCACCCTGATACTGAGAAAGCAGTGATGTAGGTCAGCACCATATACTGAGAGAGCAGTCATGTAGGTCAGCACCCAGATAATAAGTCTGCAGGGATGTGGGGTCAGCACACAGATACTGAGACCAGCAATGATGTGGTCGGCACCCAGATACAGAGACTGCAGGGATGTATGTCTGCACCAAGATTCTAAGACAGCTCGGATGTTTGTCAGCACCTAGACACTGAGACAGCAGGCATTAGGTCAGCACCCTGGTACTGAAACAGCAGGGATTTAGGTCAGCACCAGATACTGAGGCAGCGGAGATGTAGGTCGGCACCCAGATTCGGAGACAGTAGGCAAGTAGGTCAGCACCGAGATACTGAGACAGCAGTCATGTAGCTCAGCACCATGATACTGAGACAGCAGGGATGTGGGTCATCACACAGATACTGAGACAGCTGTGATATAGGTCGGCACCCAGATACTGAGACAGCAGGGATGAACATCAACATCCAGACTGTGTGTCAAAGCAGAAATATCTATCAGTGCCCATTTATGCAGACAACAGTGATGTAGGTCAGAATCCACATACTAAGCAGGGATGGAGGTCACCACCCAGATATTGAGAGAGCTGTGCTAAAGGTCAGCACCCTAAAACTGAGACAGCAGTGATGAAGGTCAGCACCCAGATACCGAGATGGCAGGGATGGAGGTCGGCACCAGATACTGAGACAGCAGGATTAGGTGAGTACCCAGACACTGAAACAGCAGTGATGTAGGTCAGCACCAAGACACCGAGACAGCAGTGATGTAGGTCACCATGCAGATACTGAGACAGCAGTGAAGTATGTGAGTAGCAGGTTCTGAGACAGGAGGAAGTGAGTCCGCACTCAGATACTGAGATAGCAAGGATGTAGGTTAGTACCCAGAATCTGAGACAGCAGAGATGTATGAAAGCACACAGATACTGGAGACAGCAGTGATGAAGGTCAGCAGCCAGATACTGACACAGAAGAGATTATGGTTGGTACCCAGATACTGAGAGAGGAGGGTGAAGCTCAGCTCCCAGATGCTGAGACAGCACTGATGTAGGACAACACGAAATACTGAGAAAGCACTAATGAAGGTCAGCACCTAGATACTTAGACAGCAGGGATGTAGGTCAGCACCAAGATATTGAGACAACAGTGATGTAGGTCAGCACCCAGATGTTGAGACAACAGTGATGTAGGTCAGCATCCAGATTCAGAGACAGCAGGGACGTAGGTCAGCACCAAGATACTGAGACACGAGGGATGTAGGTCAGCACCCAGATACTGAAACAGCAATGATGTAGGTCAGCACTCAGATACTGAGACACCAGGGATGTAGGATAGCACCCAGATACTGAGATGGCAGGGATGTAGGATAGCACCCAGATACTGAGACAGCAGGGATGTGGGTCAGCACCCAGATACTGAGACAGCAGGGATGTAGGTCAGCACCACATACTGAGACAGCAGTGATGTATGTCAGCACCTAGATACTGAGAAAGCAGGGATGTATGTCAGCACCCAGATACTGAGACCGTAATGATGTAGGTCAGCACCCAGATACTGAGACACCAGGGATGTAGGTTAGCACTCAGATACTGAGACAGCAGGGATGTAGGTCACACCCCAGATACTGAGTCACTAGGGATGTAGGTTAGCACCCAGATACTGAGACAGCAGGGATGTAGGACAGCACCCAGATACTGAGACAGCAGGGAAGTAAGTGAGTACCCCAATACTGAGACAGAAGTGATGTATGTCAGTTCCCAGACACTGAGACAGCAGTGATGTATGTCAACACACAGATACTGAGACAGCAGGGATGAACATCAGAATCCAGATTTTGAGACAGCAGAAATATCTTTCCGGACCCACTTACTCAGACAACAGTGATCTAAGTCAGCCTTAAGAAAATGAGACAGCAGGGATGTAGATGAGTACACCGATACCGAGACTGCAGAGATGTATGCCAACACACAGATAGTGAGACACCAGTGATGTAGGTCAGCAGCCAAATACTGAAACAGGATAGAAGTGAGTCATCACCCAGATACTGAGAACGAGGGATGAAGATCAGCCCCAGATACTGAGACAGCTGTGCTGTAGGTCAGCACCCTGATACTGATACATCAGTGAGGTAGGTCAGCACCCAGATACCAAGACAGCAGGGATGTAGGTCAGCACCCAGTTACTGAGACAGCAGGGATGTAGGTGGTACCCGATACAGAGACAGAAGTGATGTAGGTCAGCTCCAAGACTTGAGACAGCTGTGATGTATGTCAGCACACAGATACTGAGACAGCAGGGATGAACATCAGATTCCAGATTTTGAGACAGCAGAAAAAACTTTCAGGACCCATTTACTCAGTCAACAGTGATGTAAGTCAGCATTAAGAAAATGAGACAGCAGGGATGTAGGTCAGCACCCAAATGTTAAGACAGCTGTAGCTGCAGCACCCTGATAATGAGAAAGCAGTGATGTAGGTCCGCATCCAGATAATGAGTCAGCAGGGATGTCAGTTAGCACACAGATACTGAGACAGCAGTGATGCAGGTCGGCACCCGGATACTGAGCCTGCAGGGATGTGGGTCATCACCCAGATACTGAGACAGCTGTGATGTAGGACAGCACCCAGATACTGTAACAGCAGAGATACATCAGCTCCCAGATACTGAGACAGCAGTCATGAATGTAAGCACCCAGATACTGAGACAGTAGGGATGAACTTCTAATTCCAGATTGTGAGGCAGCAGAAATATCTATCAGTACCCATTTACTCAGATTACAGTGATGTAGGTCAGCATCCAGATACTAAGACAGCTGTAGCTAAGGTCAGCACCCTAAAATGAGACAGCAGTGATGTTGGTCAGCACCCAGATACCGAGATGGCAGGGATGTAGGTCGGCACCCAGGTACTGACACTGCAGGGATGTAGGTGAGTACCCAGACACTGAAACAGCAGTGATGTCGGTCAGCACCAAGATACCGAGACAGCAGTGATGTAGGTCAGCACCAGATACTGAGACAGCAGGGAAGAATGTGTGAATACCCAGATACTGAGACAGCAGGAAGTAGGTCAGCACTCAGATACTGAGATAGCAAGGATGTAGGTTAGTATCCAGATACTGAGACAGCAGGGAAGAATGTGAATACCCAGATCCTGAGACAGACAGGAGGTAGGTCAGCACTCAGATACTGAGATAGCAAGGATGTAGGTTAGTATCCAGATACTGAGACAGCAGAGATGTATGTCAGCACACAGAAACTGAGACAGCAGTGATGTAGGTCAGAACCAAGATATTAAGACAGCCGTGATGGTGGTCAGCATCCTGATACCTGAGATAGCTGGGATGTAGGTCTGCACCCAGATACTGAGACAGTATGGATCAACATCTGATTCCAGACTTTGAGGCATCAGAAATATCTGTCGGGACCCATATTCTCAGACAACAGGAATATAGGTCAGCACACTGATAGTGAGATAGCCATGATGTAGGTCAGAACCCAGATTCAGAGATAGCAGGGATGTAGGTCAGCACCCAGATACTGAGACAGCAGTGATGTAGGTCGCACCAGATTCAGAGACAGCAGAGATAAACAACAGATTCCAGATTTTGAGACAGCAGAAATATCTTTCAGGACCCATTTACTCAGACAACAGTGAGTAAGTCAGCATTAAGAAAATGAGATAGCAGGGATGTAGGTCAGCACCCAAATGTTGAGACAGCTGTGCTGAAGGTCAGCACCTTGATACTGAGAAAGCAGTGATGTAGGTCAGCACCCAGATAATGAGTCAGCAGGGATGTAGGTTAGCACACAGATACTGAGACTGCAGTGATGTTGGTGCACCAGATACTGAGACTGCATGGATGTGAGGTCTGCACCCAGATAATGAGACAGCAGTGATGTACGTCAGCACCAAGATACTGAGACAGCTCTGATATTTGTCAGCACCTAGACACAGACAGCAGGCAGTATGTCAGCACCCTGGAACTGAGACAGCAGGGATGTAGGTCAGCACCATGATGCTGAGACAGCAGGGATGAAGGTCAGCACCCAGATTCGGAGACAGTAGGCATGTAGGTCAGCACCAAAATACTGAGACAGCAGTGATGTAGGTCAGCACCCTGATACTCAGACAGCAGGGATGTGGGTCATCAGCCAGATACTGAGACAGCAGTGATGTAGAACAGCACCCAGATACTGTAACAGCAAAGATACATCAGCTCCCAGATACTGAGACAGAGTCATGAATGTAAGCACCCAGATACTGAGACAGTAGGGATGAACATCAAATTCCAGATTGTGAGGCAGCAGAAATATCTATCAGTACCCATTTCTCAGACAACTGTGATGTAGGTCAGCATCCAGATACTGAGATAGCAGGGATGGAGGTCACCACCCAGATACGGAGACAGCTAAAGCAAAGGTCAGCACCCTAAAACTGAGACAGCAGTGATGTTGGTCAGCACCCAGATACTGAGATGGCAGGATGTAGGTCGGCACCCAGGTACTGAGAAAGAGGGATGTAGGTGAGTACCCAGACACTGAAACAGCAGTGATGTAGGTCAGCACCAAGATACTGAGACAGCAGTGATGTAGGTCAGCACCCAGATACTGAGACAGCAGGGAAGAATGTGAATACACAGATCCTGAGACAGCAGGGAAGTAGGTCAGCACTCAGATACTGAGATAGCAAGGATGTAGGTTAGTATCCAGATACTGAGACAGCAGGGAAGAATGTGAATACCCAGATCCTGAGACAGTAGGGAAGTAGGTCAGCACTCAGATACTGAGATAGCAAGGATGTAGTTTAGTATCCAGATACTGAGACAGCAGAGATGTATGTCAGCACACAGAAACTGAGACAGCAGTGATGTAGGTCAGAACCAAGATATTGAGACACCGTGATGTTGGTCGGCATCCAGATACCGAGATAGCTGGGATGTATGTCAGCACCCAGATACTGAGACAGTAGGGATCAACATCAGATTCCAGATTTTGAGGCAGCAGAAATATCTGTGGGATCCATATTCTCAGACAACAGGAATGTAGGTCAGCACACTGATAGTGAGACAGCAATGATGTAGGTCAGAACCCAGATTCAGAGATAGTAGGGATGTAGGTCAGCACCCAGATACTGAGATAGCAGTGATGTAGTTCAGCACCCAGATTCAGAGACAGCAGGGATGTAGGTCAGCACCCAGTTACTGAGACAGAATTGATCTACTGCAGTTCAGGACTCCGATACTGGCACAGCAGTGATGTAGGTGAGTACACCGATACGAGACAGCAGAGATGTATGTCAACACACAGATACTGAGACACCAGTGATGTAGTTCAGCACCCAAATTCTGAGAGAGCAGTCATGTAGGTCAGCACCCAGATAATAAGTCAGCAGGGATGTAGGTCAGCAAACAGATACTGAGACAGCAGTGATGTGGTCGGCACCAGATACTGAGACTGCAGGGATGTAGGTCAGCACCAGGATACTGAGACAGCTTGGATTTTTGTCAGCACCTAGACACTGAGACAGCAGGCCAGTGGGTCAGCACCCTAGTACTGAAACAGCAGGGATTTAGATCAGCAATCAGATACTGAGGCAGCGGTGATGTAGGTCAGCACCCAGAATGGAGACAGTAGGCAAGTAGGTCAGCACCGAGATACTGAGACATCAGTCATGTAGGTCAGCACTATGATACAGAGACAGCAGGGATGTGGGTCATGACCCAGATACTGAGACAGCTGTGATGTATGTCAGCATCCAGATACTGTGACAGCAGTGATACGTTAGCTCCCAGATACTGAGACAGCAGTCATGAATGTCAGCACCCAGATACTGAGACAGCAGGGATGAACATCAAATTCCAGATTGTGAGGCAGCAGAAATATCTTTCAGTGCCCATTTACTCAGACAACAGTGATGTAGGTCAGCATCCAGGTACTTAGCAGGGATGGCGGTCACCACCCAGATATTGAGAGAGCTGTGCTAAAGGTCAGCACCCTAAAACTGAGACAGCAGTGATGTAGGTCAGCACCCAGATACGAGATTTCAGGGATGTAGGTCGGCACCCAGATACTGAGACAGCAGAGATTTAGGTGAGTACCCAGACACTGAAACGCAGTGATGTAGGTCAGCACCAAAATACCAAGACAGCAGTGATGTAGGTCAGCATGTAAATACTGAGACAGCAGTGAAGTATGTGAGTACCCAGATACTGAGACAGCAGGGAAGTAGGTCCGCACTCAGATACTGAGATAGCAAGGATGTAGGTTATTACCCAGATTCTGAGACAGCAGAGATGTATGTAAGCACACAGATACTGAGACAGCAGTGATGAAGGTGCAGCCAGATACTGACACAGAAGAGATTATGGTTGGTACCCAGAAACTGTGAGAGCAGGGGTGAAGGTCAGCTCAAGATACTGAGACAGCACTGATGTTGGTCAGCACCCAAATACTGAGAAAGCACTGATGAAGGTCAGCACCTAGATACTTAGACAGCAGGGTTGTAGGTCAGCACCAAAATATTGAGACAACAGTGATGTAGGTCAGCACCCAGATGTTGAGACAACAGTGATGTAGGTCAGCATCCAGATTCAGAGACAGCAGGGACGTAGGTCAGCACCAAGGTACTGAGACACCAGGGATGTAGGTCAGCACCCAGATACTGAGACAGCAATGATGTAGGTCAGCACTCAGATACTGAGACACCAGAGATGTAGGATAGCACCCAGATACTGAGACAGCAGGGATGTAGGACAGCACCCAGATACTGAGACAGCAGGGATGTGGGTCAGCACACAGATTCTGAGAGAGCAGGGATGTGGTCAGCACCCACATACTGAGACAGCAGTGATGTATGTCAGCACCCAGATACTGAGAAAGCAGGGATGTAGGTCAACACCCAGATACTGAGACCACAATGATGTAGGTCAGCACCCAGATACTGAGACACCAAGGATGTGGTTAGCACCCAGATACTGAGACAGCAGGGATGTAGGACAGCACCCAGATACTGAGACAGCAGGGATGCGTCACAACCCAGATACTGAGTCACCAGGAATGTAGGTTAGCACCCAGATACTGAGACAACAATGATGTATTACAGCACCCAGATACTGAGACAGCAGGGATGTAGGTCAGCACCCAGATACTGAGACAGCAGGGATGTAGGTCAGCACCCACATACTGAGACAGCAGTGATATAGGTTGGCACCCAGATACTGAGACAGCAGGGATCTTGGTCAGCACACAGATACTGAGACAGCAGTGATGTAGGTCATCACCCAGATACTGAGACAGCGGGATATATGTCATCACCCAGATACTGAGACAGAAGGGATCAACATCAGATTTCAGATTTTGAGGCAGCAGAAATATCTGTTGGGACTCATTTTCTCAGTCAACAGGAATGTAGGTCAGCACACTGATAGTGAAACAACCAACATGTAGGTCAGAACCCAGATTCAGAGATAGCAGGGATGTAGGTCAGCACCCAGATACTGAGACAGCAGTGTTGTAGGTCAGCACCCAGATTCAGAGACAGCAGGGATGTAGGTCAGCAACCAGCTACTGTGACAGCATTGATCTACTGTAGTTCAGCACTCTGATACTGACACAGAAGTGATGTAGGTGAGTACACCGATTCCATGACAGCAGAGATAAATGCCAACACACAGATAGTGAGACACCAGTAATGTAGGTCAGCAGCCAAATACTGAGACAGTAGTGAAGAAGGACAGCACCCAGATACTGAGACAGCAGTCATGTAGGTCAGCATACAAATACTGGGACAGCAGTGATGTAGGTTGGCACCCAGAGATTGAGACAGCAGTGGTGTAGGTCGCACCAGATACTGAAACAGGATAGAAGTGAGTCATCACCCAGATACTGAGAATGCAGGGATGAATATCAGCCCCAGATACTGAGACAGCTGTGCTGTAGGTCAGCACCCTGATACTGATACATCAGTGAGGTAGGTCAGCACCCAGATATCAAGACAGCAGGAATGTAGGTCAGCACCCTGTTTCTGAGACAGCAGGGATGTGGTGAATACCCGATACTGAGACAGAAGTGATGTAGGTCAGCTCCCAGACACTGAGAAAAAAGTGATGTATGTCAGCACCCAGATACTGAGACAGCAGGATGAACATCAAATTCAGATTGTGTGGCAGCAGAAATATCTATCAGTGCCCATTTACTCAAACAATAGTGATGTAGGTCAGCATCCAGATACTTAGCAGGGATGGAGGTCACCACCCAGATATTGAGAGAGCTGTGCTAAAGGTCTGCAACCTAAAACTGAGACAGCAGTGATGTAGGTCAGCACCAAGATACCAAGATTTCAGGGATGTGGGTCGGCACACAGATACTGAGACAGCAGGGATTTGGGTGAGTACCCAGACCCTGACAAGCAGTGATGTAGGTCAGCACCAAGATACCGAGACAGCAGTGATGTAGGTCAGCATGCAGATACTGAGACAGCAGTGAAGTATGTCAGTATCCAGATACTGAGACAGCAGGGAAGTAGATCCTCACTCAGATACTGAGATAGCAAGGATGTAGTTAGAACCCAGAACCTGAGACAGCAGAGATGTATGTAAGCACACAGATACTAAGACAGTAGTGATGAAGGTCAGCAGCCAGATACTGATACAGAAGAGATTATGGTTGGTACCCAGCTACTGAGAGAGCAGGGTGAAAGTCAGCTCCCAGATAATAAGACAGCACTGATGTTGGTCAGCACCCAAATACTGAGAAAGCACTGATGAAGGTCAGCACCCAGATACTCGACAGCAATGGGGTGAGGTCAGCACTCAGATACTAAGACTCCAGGGATGTGGATAGCACCAAGATACTGAGACAGCAGGGATGTAGGAAAGCACCCAGATACTGAGATAGCAGGGATGCGGGTCAGCACCCAGATACTGAGAGAGCAGGGATGTGGGTCAGCACCCACATACTGAGACTGCAGTGATGTATGTCAGCACCCAGATACTGAGAAAGCAGGGATGTAGGTCAGCACCCAGATACTGAGACCGCAATGATGTAGGTCAGCACCCAGATACTGAGAGACACCAAGGATGTAGGTTAGCACCCAGATAATGAGACAGCAGGGATGTAGGACAGCACCCAGATACTGAGACAGCAGGGATGTAGGTCACAACCCAGATACTGGAGTCACCAGGGATGTAGGTTAGCACCCAGATACTGAGACAGCAGGGATGTAGGACAGCACCCAGATACTGAGACAGCAGGGATGTAGGTCAGCACCCAGATACTGAGACAGCAGGGATGTAGGTTGGCACCCAGATACTGTGACAGCAGGGATCTCGTCAGCACCCAGATACTGAGACAGCAGTGATGTAGGTCATCACGCAGATACTGAGACAGCAGGGATATATGTCATCACCCAGAAACTGAGACAGTATTGATCAACATCAGATTCCAGATTTTGAGGCAGCAGAAATATCTGTCAGTACCCATTTTCTCAGACAACAGGAATGTAGGTCAGCACACTGATAGTGAGACAACCAACATGAAGATCAAAACCCAGATTCAGAGATAGCAGGGATGTAGGTCAGCACTCAGATACTAAGACAGTAGTCATGTTGGTCAGTACCCAGATTCAGATACAGTAGGGATGTAGGTCAGCACCCAGCTACTGTGAAGCATTGATCTACTGTGTTCAGCACTCTGATACTTACACAGCAGTGATGTGGGTGAGTACACTGATACGAGACAGCAGAGATGTATGCCAACACACAGATAGTGAGACACCAGTGATGTAGGTCAGCAGCCAAATACTGAGACAGTAGTGAAGAAGGACAGCACCCAGATACTGAGACAGCAGTCATGTAGGTCAGCATACAAATACTGGGACAGCAGTGATGTAGGTTGGCACCCAGAGAATGAGACAGCAGTGGTGTAGGTCGGCACCCAGATACTGAAACAGGATAGAAGTGAGTCATCACCCAGATACTGAGAACGCAGGGATGAAGATCAGCCCCAGATACTGAGACAGCTGTGCTGTCGGTCAGCACCTGACACTGATACAGCAGTGAGGTAGGTCAGCACCCAGATACCAAGACAGCAGGCATGTAGGTCAGCACCCAGTTACAGAGACAGCAGGGATGTAGGTGAGTACCCGATACTGAGACAGAAGTGATGTAGGTCAGCTCCAGACACTGAGACAGCAGTGATGTATGTCAGCATGCAGATACTGAGACAGCAGGGATGAACATCAGATTCCAGATTTTGCGACAGCAGAAATATCTTTCAGGACCCATTTACTCAAACAACAGTGATGTAAGTCAACATTAAGAAAATGAGACAGCAGGGATGTAGGTCAGCACCCAAATGTTGAGACAGCTGTGCTGAAGCTCAGCACCCTGATACTGAGAAAGCAGTGATGTGGGTCAGCACCCAGATAATGAGTCAGCAGGGATGTAGGTTAGCACACAGATACTGAGACAGCAGTGATGCAGGTCGGCACCCAGATGCTGAAGATTGCAGGGTTGTAGGTCAGCACCAGATAATGAGACAGCAGCGATGTATGTCAGCACAAAGATACTGAGACAGCATGGATGTTTGTCAGCACCTAGACACAGACAGCAGGCCAGTAGGTCAGCACCTAGTACTGAGACAGCAGGGATGTGGGTCAGCACCCAGATGCTGAGACAGCAGGGATGTAGGTCAGCACACAGATTCGGGAGACAGTAGGCAAGTAGGTCAGCACCGAGACTGAGACAGCAGTGATGTGGTCGGCACCCTGATACTGAGACAGCAGGAATGTGGTCATCACCCAGATACTGAGACAGCTGTGATGTAGGTCAGCACCCAGATACTGTAACAGCAGTGATACATCAGCTCCCAGATACTGAGGACAGCAGTCATGAATGTAAGCACCCAGATACTGAGACAGTAGGAATGAACATCAAATTCAAGATTGTGAGACAGCAGAAATATCTATCTATACCCATTTACTCAGACAACAGTGATGTAGGTCAGCATCCAGATACTGAGACAGCAGGGATGGAGGTCACACCCAGATGTTGAGACAGCTGTGCTAAAGGTCCGCACCCTAAATCTGAGACAGCAGTGATGTTGGTCAGCACCCAGATACCCGAGATGGCAGGGATGTAGGTCGGCACCCAGGTACTGATACAGCAGGGATGTAGGTGAGTACCCAGACACTGATACAGCAGTGATGTAGGGTCAGCACCAAGATACCGAGACAGCAGTGATGTAGGTCTGCACCAGATATTGAGACACCAGGAAGAATGTGAATACCAGATACTGAGACAGCAGGGAAGAATGTGAATACAGATACTGAGACAGCAGGGAAGTAGGTCAGCACTTAGATACTGAGATATCAAGGATGTGGTTAGAATCCAGATACTGAGACAGCAGAGACGTATGTCAGCACACAGAAACTGAGACAGCAGTGATGTAGGTCAGAACCAAGATACTGGGACAGCAGTGATGTTGGTCGGCATCCAGATACCGAGATAGCTGGGATCAACATCAGATTCAGATTTTGAGGCAGCAGAAATATCTGTCGGGACCCATATTCTCAGACAACAGGAATGTAGGTCAGCAAACTGATAGTGAGACAGCCATGATGAAGGTCACAACCCAGATTCAGAGATAGCAGGATGTAGGTCAGCACCCAGATACTGAGACAGCAGTGATGTATGTCAGCACCGAGATTCAGAGACAGCAGGGATGTAGGTCAGCACCCAGCTACTGAGACAGAATTGATCTACTGTGGTTCAGCACTCCGATACTGACACAGCAGTGATGTAGGTGAGTACACTGATACCGAGAGGCAGAGATGTATGCCAACACACAGATACTGAGACCCCAGTGATGAAGGTCAGCAGCCAAATACTGAGACAGCAGTGAAGTAGGACAGCACCCAGATACTGAGACAGCAATCATGTAGGTCAGCATACATATACTGAGACAGCAGTGATGTAGGTTGGCACCCAGAGATTGAGACTGCAGTGGAGTTGGTCGGCACCCAGATACTGTAACAGGATAAGTTAGTCATCACCCAGATACAGAGAACGCAGGGATGAAGATCAGCCCCAGATACTGAGACAGCTGTGCTGTGCTGTGCAGGTCAGCACCCTGATACTGATACAGCAGTGAGGTAGGTCAGCACCCAGATAACGAGACAGCAGGGATGTAGGTCGCCACCTGATACTGAGAACAGCAGGGAGTAGAGTGAGTACCCCAATAGCTGAGACAGAAGTGATGTATGTCAGCTCCCAGTCACTGAGACAGCAGTGATGTATGTCAGCAGCAGATACTGAGACAGCAGGGATGAACATCAGAATCCAGATTTTGAGACAGTAGAAATATCTTTCAGGACCCATTTACTCAGACAACAGTGATGTAAGTCAGCATTAAGAAAATGAGACAGCAGGGGATGTGGGTCAGCACCCAAATACTGAGACAGCTGTGCTGAGGTCAGCATCCTGATACTAAGAAAGCAGTGATGGTAGGTCAGCACCAGATACTGATAGAGCAGTCATGTAGGTAAGCACCAGATAATAAGTCAGCGGGATGTAGGTCAGTACACAGATACTGAGACAGCAGTGATGTAATCGGCACCCTGATACTGAGACTGCAGGGATGTGGGTCAGCACCAAGATACTGAGACAGCTCGGATGTTTGTCAGTACCGAAGACACTGAGACAGCAGGCCAGTAGGTCAGCACCCTGGTACTGAGAAACAGCAGGATTTAAGTCAGCACCCAGATACTGAGGCAGTGGAGATGTAGGTCAGCACCCAGATTCAGAGACACTAGGCAAGTAGGTCAGCACCGAGATACTGAGACAGCAGTCATATGGGTCGGCACTATGATACTGAGACGGCAGGGATGGGGTCATCACCCAGATACTGAGACAGCTGTGATGTGGGTCGGCACCCAGATACTGTGACAGCAGTGAAACATTAGCTCCCAGATACTGTTACAGCAGTCATGAATGTCAGCACCCAGATACTGAGACAGCAGGGATAAAAATCAAATTCCAGATTGTGAGGCAGCAGAAATATCTATGGTGCCCATTTACTCAGACAACAGTGATGTAGGTCAGCATCCAGATACTTAGCAGGGATGGCGGTCACCACCCAGATATTGAAAGAGCGTGCTAAAGGTCAGCACCCTGAAACTGAAGATAGCAGTGATGTAGGTCAGCACCCAGATACCGAGATTTCAGGGATGTGGTCGGCACCCAGATACTGAGACAGCAGGAGTTAGGTGAGTACCCAGATACTGAAACAGCAGTGATGTAGGTCAGCACCAAGATACCAAGACAACAGTGATGTGAGGTCAGCATGCAGATACTGAGACAGCAGTGAAGTATGTGAGTACCCAGATACTGAGACAGCAGGGAAGTAGGTCCGCACTCAGATATTGAGATAGCAAGGATGTAGGTTAGTACACCAGATTCTGAGACAGCAGAGATGTATGTAAGCACACAGATACTGGAGACAGCAGTGATGAGGTCAAGCAACCAGATACTGACACAGAAGAAAGTTATGGTTAGTACCCAGAAACTGAGAGAGCAGGGGTGAAGGTCAGCTCCCAGATTCTGAGACAGCACTGATGTGGGTCAGCACACAAATACTGAGAAAGCACTGATGAAGGTCAGCACCTAGCTACTTAGACAGCAGGGATGTGGTCAGCACCAAGATACTGAGACACCAGGGATGTAGGTCAGCACCCAGATACTGAGACAGCAATGATGTGGGTCAGCACTCATATACTGAGACACCAGGGATGTGGGATAGCACCCAGATACTGAGACAGTATTGATGAAGGTCAGCACCCAGTTACTGAGACAACAGGATGTAGGTCACTACCCAGATAGTAAGACAACAATGAAGCAGGTCAGCATCCAGATACTATGATAGCTGGGATGTAGGTTACACCCAGATATCGGAGACAGTATTGATGAAGGTCAGCACCCAGATAATGAGACAAAGAGGGATGTAGGTCACCACCCAGATATTGAGACAACAGTAGTAGGTCAGCATCCTGATACTAGAGACAGCAGGGTGCTGGGTCAGCACCAGATACTGAGACAGCAGTAATGTAGGACAGCTCCCAGATACTGAGACAGAAAAGGATGTAGGTCAGCACACAGACCACTGAGACAGAGGCATGTGGTCAGCACCCAGATACAGGGACAGCAGTGATGTAGGGCGGTACCCAGATTTTAGACAGCACTGTTGTGAGTCGGCACCCAGATACTGAGACAGCGGGGATGTGGGTCAGCAACCAGATAATAATACAGCAGTGATTGTAGGTCGGCACCAGATACTGAGACAGCAGTGATGTAAATCAGCTCCCAGATACTGAAACAGCAGTGATGTATGTCAGCACCCAGATACTGAGACAGTAGGGATCAACATCAGATTACAGATTTTGAGGCAGCACAAATATCTGTCAGGACATATTCTCAGACAACAGGAATGTAGGTCAGCACACTGATAGTGAGGACAACCATGATGTAGCTCAGAACCAGATTCAGAGATAGCAGGGATGTAGTTCAGCACCAGATTCTGAGACAGCAGTGATGTAGGTCAGCACCCAGATTCAGAGACAGCAGGGATGCAGGTCAGCGCCCAGCTACTGAGACAGAATTGATCTACTGTAGTTCAGCACTCGATACTGACACAGCAGTGATGTAGGTGAGTACACTGATCGAGACAGCAGAGATATGCCAACACACAGATACTGAGACACCAGTGATGAAGGTCAACGGCCAAATACTGAGACAGCGAGTGAAATAGGACAGCACCCAGAATACTGAGACAGCAGTCATGTGGGTCAGCATACACATGCTGAGACAGCAGTGATGTAGGTTGGCACCCAGAGATTGAGACAGCAGTGGTGTTGGTGGCACCCAGAATGCTGAAACAGGATGAGAAGTGGCATGCCTGATACTGAGGCAGGGGTTGAGATCAGCCCCCAGATACACAGACAGCTGTAGCTGTGCTGGGAGGAAAGCACCCTGATACTGATACAGCAGTGGCGTGGGTCAGGACCCAGATACCGAGACAGCAGTGATTTAGGTCAACACCTTGATACTGAGGACAGCAGGAGTAAGTGAGTACCCCAATCCTGAGACAGAGTGATGTATGTCAGCTCCTGACACTGAGACAGCAGTGATTTATGTCATAGGCAGATACTGAGACAGCAGGGATGAACATCAGAATCAGATTTTGATACAGCAGAAATATCTTTCTGGACCCATTTACTCAGACAACAGTGATGTAAGTCAGCATTAGAAAATGAGACAGCAGGGATGCAGGTCAGCACCCAATGGTGAGACAGCTGTGCTGAAGGTCAGCTCCTGATACTGAGAAAGCAGTGATGTAGATCAGCACCCAGTCACTGAGAGAGCAGTCATGTGGGTCAGCACCCAAATAATAAGTCAGCAGGGATGTAGGTCAGCACACAGATAGTGAGACAGCAGTGATGTGAGTAGGCACCCAGATACTGAGACTGCAGGGATGTGGGTCAGCTCGGAGATACTGAGACAGCTCGGATGTTTGTCAGCACCTGAGACACTGAGACAGCAGGCCAGTGAGGTCAGCACCCTGGTACTGAAACAAGCAGGAGGTTTAGGTCAGCGCCCAGATACTGAGGCAGCGGAGATGTTGGTCAGCACCCAGATTCGGAGACAGTAGCAAAGATGTCAGCACCGAGATACTGAGACAGCAAGTCATGAAGATCGACACCATGATACTGAGACAGCAGAGATGTCGGGTCATCACCCAGATACTGAAACAGCTGTGATGTATCAGCATCCAGATACATGTGACAGCAGTGACGTTAGCTCCCAGATACTGAGACAGCAGTCACGAATGTCAGCACCCAGATACTGAGACAGCAGGGATGAACATCAAATTCAGATTGTGAGGCAGCAGAATATCTATCAGTGCCCATTTACTCGAACAAACAGTGATGTGGTCAGCATCCGGTACTTAACAAGGATGGCGGTCACCACCCAGATATTGAGAGCTGTGCCAAGTCAGCACCTAAAACTGAGACAGCAGTGAGTAGGTCAGCACCCAGATGCAGTTTCAGGGATGTGAGTGGCACCCAGATACTAGACAGCAGGAGTTAGGTGGTACCCAGACACCAAACTGACGTGATGTGGTCAGCACCAAAATACCAAGACAGCAGTGATGTAGGTCAACATGCTATACAAGACAGCAGTGAAGTATGTAGTACAGATACTGAGACAACGGAAGTAGATCCGCACTCAGATACAGGATAGCAGGATGCAGGTTAATACAGATTCTGAGACAGCAGAGATGTATAACACAGATACTGAGACAGCAGTGATGAAGGTCAGCAGATACTGACACAGAAGGATTATGGTTGGTACCCAGATACTGTGAGAGCAGGGTGAAGGTCAGCTCCAAGATACTGAGACAGCACTGATGTTGGTCAGCCCAATACTGAGAAAGCACTGATGAAGATCAGCACCTAGATACTTAGACAGCAGGGTTATAGGACAGCACAAAATATTGAGACAACAGTGATGTAGGTCAGCACCAGATCTTGAGACAACAGTGAGGTCAACATCCGTTCAGAGACAGCGGAATGGGTCAGCACCAAGGTACTGAACACCAGGGATGGGTCAGCACCCAGATACTGAGACAGCGAAGAAGATTAGGGCACACTCAGATGCTAGGACACCAGGGATGTATGATAGCACCAGTGCTGAGCACAGGATGCGGACCAGCACCCAGATACTGAGACAGCGGATGTGGGTCAGCACCACAATTCTGAGAGCAGGGATGTAGGTCAACACCACATACTGAGACAGCAGTGATGTATGTACACCAGATACTGAAAGCAGGGATGTGGGTCAACACCCAGAACACAACCACAATGATGTAGGTCAGCACCCAGATACTGAGACACCAAGGATGTAGGTTAGCACCCAGATCCTGAGACAGCAGGGATGTGGGACAGCAGATACTGAGACAGCAGGGATGCGTCACAACCCAGATACGAGTCACAAGGAATGAGGTTAGCACAGATACTGAGACAACAATGATGTACAGCACGGATACTGAGACAGCAGGGATATAGGTCAGCACCCAGATACTGAGGAAGCAGGGATGTAGGTCAGCACCCACATACTGAGACAGCAGTGATATAAGTTGGCACCGAATACTGAACAGAACGGATCTTGGTGCACACAGATACTGGACAGCAGTGATGTGAGTCATCACCCAGATACTGAGACAGGCGGGATATGTCATCACCCAGATACTGAGACAGAGGATCAACATCAGATTTCAGATTTTGGGGCAGCAGAAATATCTGTTGGGACTCATTTTCTCAGTCAACAGGAACCCAGATCAGCACCAGATGAAACAACCAACATCCTGCATTCCTGCTGTCTCAGTATCTGGGTGCTGACTCACATCCCTGCTGTCTCAGTATCTGGGTGCTGACCTCCATCCCTGCTGTCTCAGTATCTGAGTGCTGACTTGACATCAATACTTTCTCTGTATCTGGGTGCTGGGACCTCCATCCCTTCTGTCCAGTTTCTGGGGGCTGACCCTATTTCTCCTGCCAACACAGAATTTGGCATGACTTCCACATCTCTGCTGACTCAGTTCTAGGTACTGACAAACATCACTACTGACTCAGTATCTGGGTACTGACCCTACATCATTGAGATGACTCATTATCTGGTACTGACCTACATCACTGTGGACTCAGTATCTTGGTAGCTGACTGCATCACTGCTGTCTCATTATCTGATTTGCTTGACCTACATCACTGCTGTCTCAGTATCTGGGTGCTCACCTACTGCCCTGCTGTCTCAGTATCTGGGTGCTTGAACAAAATCCTGTTGTCTCACTCATCTGGGTGCTCACCTACATATCTGCTTTCTCAGTATCTGGTGCTGACCAACATCCCTGCTGTCTCAGTAACTGGGTGCTGACGGTCATCACTGTTGTCTCAGTATCTGGGTGCTGATCCACATCTCTGCGGTCTCAGTCCCTGGGTGCTGACCTACATCTGTTCTGTCTAAGTATCTGACTGCTGACCTTCATCAGTACTGTCTCAGTATTTGGGTGCAGACCTACATCACTGCTGTTTCAGTACTTGGGTGCTGTCCTACATCACAGCAGTCTCATTATCTGGGTGATGACCAACATCCCTGCCATCTCAGTAACTTGGTGCTGACCAACATCACTGCTGTCTCATTATCTTGGTGCAGAAAAACATCCCTGCAGTCTTGGTATCTGGGTGTTGACCTACATTACTGCTGTCTCAGTATCTGGGTCCTGACCTACATTACTGCTGTCTCAGTATCTGGGTGCTCACCTACTGCCCTGCTGTCTCAGTGTCTGGGTGCTGGACAACATCCCTGCTGTCTCAGTATCTGGGTGCTGACCTACATAGCTTCTTTATCAGTATCTGGGTGCTGACCAACATCCCTACTGTCTCAGTAACTGGGTGCTGACCTACATCATTGCTGTCTCATTATCTGGGTGCAGAACAACGTCCCTGCTGTCTCGGTATCTGGGTGCTGACAAACATCACTGCTGTCTCAGTATCTGGGTGCTGACCTACATACCTGCAGTCTCAGTATCGGAGGGCTGACCTACATTCCTGCTGTCTCAGTATCTGGGTGCAGAACTACGTCCCTCCTATCTCGGTATCTGGGTGCTGACAAACATGTTGTGCTGTCACACTATCTGGGTGCTGACCTACATACTTGCAGTCTCAGTATCGGAGGGTTGGCCTACATCCCTGCTGTCTCAGTAGCTGGGTGCTGATGTACATCCCTGCTGTCTAAGTACCTGGGTGCAGACCAACATTCCTGCTGTCACAGTATCTGGTTAAAAACCTGCATCTCTGCTGACTCAGTATTTGGGTACAGACCTACATCACTGCTGACTCAGTATCTGGGTGTTGACCTACCTCACTGCTGTCTCAGTATCTGGGTGCTGACCAACAACACTGCTGTCTCAGTATCTGGGTGCCGACCAGCATCACTGCTGTCACAGAATCTGGGTCCTGACCTACATTACTGCTGTCTCAGTATCTGGGTGCTCACCTACTGCCCTGCTGTCTCAGTGTCTGGGTGCTGAACAACATCCCTGCTGTCTCAGTACTTGGGTGCTGTCCTACATCCCTGCAGTCTCAGTATTTAGGTGTTAACCAACATCCCTGCTGTCTCAGTCCCTGGGTGCTGACCTACATCTGTGCTGTCTCAGTATCTGACTGCTGACCTTCATCAATACTGTCTCAGTATTTAGGTGCAGACCTACATTCCTTCTATCACAGTATCTGGCTAAAGACCTGCATCTCTGCTGATTCAGTATCTGGGTACTGGCCTACATCACTGCGGACTCAGTATCTGGTACTGACTACATCCCTGCTGTCTCAGTATCTGGGTGCAGATCTACATTCCTGCTGTCACAGTATCTGGGTAAAGATCTGCATCTCTGCTGACTCAGTATCTGGGTACTGACCTACATCACTGCGGACTCTGTAACTGGTTACTGACTACATCTCTGCTGTCTCAGTATCTGGTTGCTGACCTACATCCCTGCTCTCAGTATCTGGGTCCTCACCTTCATATCTGCTTTCTCAGTATCTGGGTGCTGACCAATATCCCTGATGTCTTAGTAACTGTGTGCTGACCAACATCACTGCTGTCTCAGTCCCTGGGTGCTGACCTACATCTGTGCTGTGTCAGTATCTGACTGCTGACCTTCAGCAGTACTGTCTCAGTATTTGGGTGCAGACCTACATCACTGCTGTCTCAGTACTTGGGTGCTCTCCTACATCACTGCAGTCTCAGTATCTGGGTGATGACCAACATCCCTGCTGTCTCAGTAACTGGGTGCTGACCAACATCATTGCTGTCACGGTATCTGGGTGCAGAACAACGTCCCTGCTGTCTTGGTATCTGGGTGCTGACAAACATCACTGCTGTCTCAGTATCTGGGTGCTGACCTACATACCTGCTGTCTCAGTATCTGGGTGGTGACCTACATCCCTGCTGTCTCAGTATCTGGGTGCAGTCCTACATCACTGTTGCCTCAGATCTGGGTGCTGACCTATATCCCTGCTGTCTCAGTATCTGGGTGCAGTCCTACATCACTGTTGCCTCAGTATCTGGGAGCTGACCTTTATCCCTGCTGTCTCAGTATCTGGGTGCAGTCCTACATCACTGTTGCCTCAGTATCTGGGTGCTGACCTATATCTCTGCTGTCTTAGTATCTTGGTGCTGACCTACATCCCTGCTTCTCAGTATCTGGGTACTGATCTACATCCCTGCTGTTGCAGAATCTGGGTGCTTTCCTACATCAATGCTGTCTCAGTATCTGGGTGCTGACCCCGATCCCATATGTCTCCGTATCTGGGTGCTGACTTACATCACTACTTTCTCAGTATCTGGGTGCTGACCTGCATTCCTGCTGTCCCAGTATCTGGGTGCTGACCTACATCCCTGCTGTCTCAGTATCTGGGTGCTGACCTCCAACCCTGCTGTCTCAGTATCTGGGTGCTGACTTTCATCAATACTTTCTCAGTATCTGGGTGCTGACCTACATCCCTTCTGTCTCAGTTTCAGGGTGCTGACCTATTTTCCTGCCAAAACAGAATTTGGGTACGGACCTACATCTCTGCTGACTCAGTTCTAGGTACTGACAAACATCACTGCTGACTCAGTATCTGGGTACTGACCTACATCATTGATGACTCAGTATCTGGGTACTGACCTACATCACTGTGTCACACAGTATTTTGGTACTGACTGCATCACTGCTGTCTCATTATCTGGTTGCTGACCTACATCACTGCTGTCTCAGTATCTGGGTACTCACCTACTGCCCTGCTGTCTCAGTATCTGGGTGCTGAACAACATCCCTGCTGTCTCAGTATCTGGGTGCTCACCTACATATCTGCTTTCTCAGTACCTGGGTGCTGACCAACATCCCTGCTGTCTCAGTAACTGGGTGCTGACGGTCATCACTGCTGTCTCAGAATCTGTGTGCTGACCCACATCTCTGCGGTCTAAGACCCTGGGTGCTGACCTACATCGGTGCTGTCTAAGTATCTGACTGCTGACCTTCATCAGTACTGTCTCAGTATTTGGGAGCAGACCTACATCACTGCTGTTTCAGTACTTGGGTGCTGTCCTACATCACGGCAGTCTCAGTAACTGGGTGATGACCAACATCCCTGCCATCTCAGTAACTTGGTGATGACCAACATCACTGCTGTCTCATTATCTTGGTGCAGAAAAACATCCCTGCAGTCTTAGTATCTGGGTGCTGACCTACATTACTGCTGTCTCAGTATCTGGGTCCTGACCTACATTACTGCTGTCTCAGTATCTGGGTGCTTACCTACTGCCCTGCTGTCTCAGTGTCTGGGTGCTGACAACATCCCGGCTGTCTCAGTATCTGGGTGCTGACCTACATACCTGCTTTATCAGTATCTGGGTGCTGACCAACATCCCTGCTGTCTCAGTAACTGGGTGCTGACCAACATCATTGCTGTCTCATTATCTGGGTGCAGAACAACGTCCCTGCTGTCTCAGTATCTGGGTGCTGACAAACATCACTGCTGTCACAGTATCTGGGTGCTGACCTACATACCTGCAGTCTCAGTATCGGAGGACTGACCTACATCCCTGCTGTCTCAGTATCTGGGTGCAGAACTACGTCCCTCCTATCTCGGTATCTGGGTGCTGACAAACCTCACAGCTGTCTCAGTATCTGGGTGCTGACCTATATACCTGCAGTCTCAGTATCGGAGGGTTAGCCTACATCCCTGCTGTCTCAGTATCTGGGTGCTGAAGTACATCCCTGCTGTCTCAGTTTCTGGTTGCTGACCTACATCTCTGCTGTCTCAGTATATGGGTGCTGACCTACATTCCTGCAGTCACAATAACTGGGTACTAACTTACATCCCTGCTTTCTCTGTATCTCGGTGTTTACTTAAGTCCCTGCTGTCTCAGCATGTGGGTGGTGGCCTACATCACTACAGTCTCAATATTTGGGTACTGACCGACATCACTGCTGTCTCAGTATCTGGGAACTGACAAACATTACTGCTGTCTCAGTATCTGGGTGATGACCTACATCACTGCGTCTGATTATTTTTGAGCTGACTTACATCTCTGCTGTCTCAGTACCTATTTGCTTACTTACTTCCCTCCTGTCTCAGTATCTGGGAACTGACCTTAATCCCTGCTGTCTCAGTATCAGGGTGATGACCCACATCACAGCTGTCTCAGTATCTGGGTGATGATCTACATCACTGCTGTCTGATTATTTTTAAGCTGACTTACATCTCTGCTGTCTCTGTATCCGGGTACTCAGCTACATACCTGCTGTCTCAGTATCTATGTGACAACCTATGTCCCTGCTGTCTCAGTATCTGGGTGCTGACCTACTGCTCTGCCATCCCAGTGTATAGGTGCTGACCTACATCACTGCTGTCTCAGTATCTTGCTACTGACCTACATCTCTGCTTTCTCAGTATCTGGGTGCTTGGCAACATTACTGCTGTCTCAGTATCTGGGTGCTGACCTACATTCCTTCTGTCTCAGTATCTGGGTGCTAACCTACATCACTGCTGTCTCAGTATCTGGGCGGCAACCTACATCACTGCTTTCACAGAATCTGGGTGCTTACCTACATCAATGCTGTTTCAGTATTTGGGTGCCCTCTATCCCTGCTGTCTCAGTATCTGGGTGCTGACTTACATCACTTCTTTCTCAGTATCTAGGTGCTGACCTACTTCTCTGCTGTCTCATTATCTGGGTGCTGACCTACATTTCTGCTGTCACAGTATCTGGGTACAGACATACATCCCAGGTGACTTAGTATCTGGGTACTGACCTACATCACTGCTGTCTCAGTATCTGGGTACTGACTTATATCACTGCAGTCTCAGTATCTGGATGCTGACATACATGACTGCTGTCTCAATATCTGGGTGCTGACCTACATCCCTGCTGTCTCAGTATCTTGGTGCTCACCTACTGCCCTGCTGTCTCAGTGTATAGGTGCTGACCTACATCCCCGCTGTCTCAGTATCTGGGTGCTGACCAACATCCCATATGTCTCAGTATCTGGGGTGCTGACTTACATCACTACTTTCTCAGTATCTGGGGTGCTGACCTGCATTCCTGCTGTCTCAGTATCTTAGTGCTGACCTCCATCCCTGCTGTCTCAGTATCTGGGTGCTGACTTACATCAATACTTTCTCAGTATCTGGGTGCTGACCTTCATCCCTTCTGTCTCAGTTTCTGGGTGCTGACTTACATTCCTGCCATCACAGAATTTGGGTATGGACCTACATCTCTGCTGACTCAGTTTTAGGTACTGACAAACATCACTGCTGACTCAGTATCTGGGTACTGACCTACATCATTGATGACTCAGTTTCTGGGTATTGACCTACATCACTTTGGACTCAGTATCTGGGTACTGACTACATCACTGCTGTCTCATTATCTGGTTGCTGACCTACATCACTGCTGTCTCAGTATCTGGGTGCTCACCTACTGCCCTGCTGTCTCAGTATCTGGGTGCTGAACAACATCCCTCCTGTCTCAGTATCTGGGTGCTCACCTACATACCTGCTTTCTCAGTATCTGGGTGCTGACCAACATCCCTGCAGTCTCAGTAACTGAGTGCTGACCAACATCACTGCTGTCTCAGTATCTGTGCTGACCACATCCCTTGCTGTCTCAGTCCCTGGGTGCTGACCTACATCTGTGCTGTCTAAGTATATGACTGCTGGCCTTCATCAGTACTGTCTCAGTATTTGGGTGCAGACCTACATCACTGCTGTTTCAGTACTTGGGTGCTGTCCCACATCACTGCAGTCTCAGTATCTGGGTGATGACCAACATCCCTGCCATCTCAGTAACTGGGTGCTGACCAACATCACTGCTGTCTCATTATCTTGGTTCAGAAAAACATCCCTGCAGTCTCAGTATCTGGGTGCTGACCTACATTACTGCTGTCTCAGTATCTGGGTCCTGACCTACATTACTGCTGTCTCAGTATCTGGGTGCTCACCTACTGCCCTGCTGTCTTAGTGTCTGGGTGCTGGACAACATAACTGCTGTCTCAGTATCAGGGTGCTGACCTACATACCTGCTTTATTAGTATCTGGGTGCTGATCAACATCCCTGCTGTCTCAGTAACTGGGTGCTTACCAAAATCATTGCTGTCTCATTATCTGGGTGCAGAACAAAGTCCCTGCTGTCTCGGTATCCTGGTGCTGGCAAACATCACTGCTGTCTCAGTATCTGGGTGCTGACCTACATACCTGCAGTCTCAAAATCGGAGGGCTGACCTACATTCCTGATGTCTCAGTATCTGGGTGCAGAACTACGTCCCTCCTATCTCGGTATCTGGGTGCTGACAAACATCACAGCTGTCACAGTATCTTGGTGCTGACCTACATTCCTGCTGTCTCAGTATCGGAGGGTTGGCCTACATCCCTGCTGTCTCAGTAGCTGGGTGCTGATGTACATCCCTGCTGTCTCAGTACCTGGGAGCAGACCTACATTCATGCTGTCACAGTATCTGGGTAAAAACCTGCATCTCTGCTGACTCAGTATTTGGGTACAGACCTACATCACTGCTGACTCAGTATATTGGTGTTGACCTACATCACTGCTGTCTCAGTATCTGGGTGCTGACCAACATCACTGCTGTCTCAGTATCTGGGTGCCGACCAGCATCACTGCTGTCACAGAATCTGGGTCCTGACCTACATTACTGCTGTCTCAGTATCTGGGTGCTCACCTACTGCCCTGCTGTCTCAGTGTCTGGGTGTTGAACAACATCCCTGCTGTCTCAGAACTTGGGTGCTGTCCTACATCCCCGCAGTCTCAGTATTTGGGTGTTAACCAACATCCCTGCTGTCTCAGTCCCTTGGTGCTGACCTACATCTGTGCTGTCTCAGTATCTGACTGCTGACCTTCATCAGTACTGTCTCAGTATTTGGGTGCAGACCTACATTCCTTCTATCCCAGTATCTGGGTAAAGACCTGCATCTCTGCTGATTCAGTATCTGGGTACTGGCCTACATCACTGCGGACTCAGTATCTGGTACTGACTACATCTGTGCTGTCTCAGTATCTGGGTGCAGATCTACATTCCTGCTGTCACAGTATCTGGGTGAAGATCTGCATCTCTGCTGACTCAGTATCTGGGTACTGACCTACATCACTGCGGACTCTGTATCTGGGTACTGACTACATCACTGCTGTCTCTGTATCTGGTTGCCGACCTACATCCCTGCTCTCAGTATCTGGGTGCTCACCTACATATCTGCTTTCTCAGTATCTGGGTGCTGACCAACATCCCTGATGTCTCAGTAACTGGTTGCTGACCAACATCACTGCTGTCTCAGTATCTGGGTGCTGACCTACATCCCTGCTGTCTCAGTCCCTGGGTGCTGACCTACATCTGTGCTGTCTAAGTATCTGACTGCTGACCTTCATCAGTACTGTCTCAGTATTTGGGTGCAGACCTACAGCACTGCTGTCTCAGTACTTGGGTACTGTCCTACATCACTGCAGTCTCAGTATCTGGGTGATGACCAACATCCCTGCAGTCTCAGTAACTGGGTGCTAACCAACATCATTGCTGTCTCAGTATCTGGGAGCAGAACAATGTCCCTGCTGTCTTGGTATCTGGGTGCTGACAAACATCATTGCAGTCTCAGTATCTGGGTGCTGACCTACATACCTGCTCTCTCAGTATCTGGGTGGTGACCTACATCCCTGCTGTCTCAGTATCTGGGTGCAGTCCTTCATCACTGTTGCCTCAGATCTGGGTGCTGACCTATATCCCTGCTGTCTCAGTATCTGGGTGCAGTCCTACATCACTGTTGCCTCAGAATCTGGGAGCTGACCTTTATCCCTGCTGTCTCAGTATCTGGGTGGAGTCCTACATCACTGTTGCCTCAGTATCTGGGTGCTGACCTATATCTCTGCTGTCTTAGTATCTTGGTGCTGACCTACATCCCTGCTTCTCATTATCTGGGTACTGATCTACATTCCTGCTGTTGCAGAATCTGGGTGCTTTCCTACGTCAATACTGTCTCAGTATCTGGGAGCTGACCCCCATCCCATATGTCTCATTATCTGGGTGCTGACTTACATCACTACTTTCTCAGTACCTCGGTCCTGATCTGCATTTCTGCTGTCTCAGTATCTGGGTGCTGATCTACATCCCTGCTGTCTCAGTATCTGGGTGCTGACCTCCATCCCTGCTGTCTCAGTATCTGGGTGCGGACTTACATCAATACTTTCTCAGTATCTGGGTGCTGACCTACATCCTTTCTGTCTCAGTTTCTGGGTGCTGACCTATTTTCCGGCCAACACAGAATTTGGGTACGGACCTACATCTCTGCTGACTCAGTTCTAGGTACTGACAAACATCACTGCTGACTCAGTATCTGGGTACTGACCTACATCATTGATGACTCAGTATCTGGGTACTGACCTATGTCACTGATGACTCAGTATCTTGGTACTGACTGCATCACTGTTGTCTCATTATCTGGTTGCTGACCTACATCACTGCTGTCTCAGTATCTGGGTGCTCACCTACTGCCCTGCTGTCTCAGTTTGTGGGTGCTGAACAACATCCCTCCTGTCTCAGTATCTGGGTGCTCACCTACATATCTGCTTTCTCAGTATCTATTTGCTGACCAACATCACTGCTGTCCCAGTATCTGGGTGCTGACCCACATCCCTGAGGTCTCAGTCCTTGGGTGCTGACCTACATCTGTGCTGTCTAAGTATTTGACTGCTGACCTTCATCAGTACTGTCTCAGTATTTGGGTGCAGACATACATCACTGCTGTTTCAGTAGTTGGGTGCTGTCCTACATCACAGCTGTCTCAGTATCTGGGTGATGACCCACATCTCTGCCATCTCAGTAACTTGGTGCTGACCAACATCACTGCTGTCTGATTATCTTGGAGCAGAAAAACATCCCTGCAGTCTTAGTATCTGGGTGCTGACCTACATTACTGCTGTCTCAGTATCTGGGTCCTGACCTACATTACTGCTGTCTCAGTATCTGGGTGCTCACCTACTGCCCTGCCGTCTCAGTGTCTGGGTGCTGGACAACACCCCTGCTGTCTCAGTATCTGGGTGCTGACCTACATACCTGCTTTATCAGTATCTGGGTGCTGACCAACATCCCTACTGTCTCAGTAACTGGGTGCTGACCAACATCATTGCTGTCTCATTATCTGGGTGCAGAACAACATCCCTTCTGTCTCGGTATCTGGGTGCTGACAAACATCACTGCTGTCACAGTATCTGGGTGCTGACCTACATAACTGCAGTCTCAGTATCAGAGGACTGACCTACATCCCTGCTGCCTCAGTATCTGGGTGCAGAACTACGTCCCTCCTATCTCGGTATCTGTGTGCTGACAAACATCACAGCTGTCTCAGTGTCTGGGTGCTGACCTACATACCTGCAGTATCACTATCGGAGGGTTGGCCTACATCCCTCCTGTCTCAGTATCTGGGTGCTGACGTACATCCCTGCTGTCTCAGTATCTGGTTGCTGACCTACATCTCTGCCGTCTCAGTATATGGGTGCTGACCTACATTCCTGCAGTCACAATAAATGGGTACTAACCTACATCCCTGCTTTCTCTGTATCTCGGTGTTTACCTACATCCCTGCTGTCTCAGCATGTGGGTGAGGCCTACATCACTACAGTCTCAATATTTGGGTACTGACCGACATCACTAATGTCTCTGTATCTGGGAACTGACAAACATTACTGCTGTATCAGTATCTGGGTGCTGACTTTCATTCCTGCTGTCTCAGTACCTATTTGCTTTCCTACATCCCTCCTGTCTCAGTATCTGGGAACTGACCTAAATCCCTGCTGTCTCAGTATCTGGGAGATGACCCACATCACAGCTGTCTCAGTATCTGGGTGATGACCTACATCACTGCTGTCTGATTATTTTTGAGCTGACTTACATCTCTGCTGTCACTGTATCCGGGTACTCAGCTACATACCTGCTGTCTCATTATCTATTTGACAACCTATGTCCCTGCTGTCTCAGTATCTGGGTGCTGACCTACTGCTCTGCCATCCCAGTGTATAGGTGCTGACCTTCATCACTGCTGTCTCAGTATCTGGCAACTGACCTACATCTCTGCTTTCTCAGTATCTGGGTGCTTGGCAACATCACTGCTGTCTCAGTATCTGGGTGCTGACCTACATTCCTTCTGTCTCAGTATCTGGATGCTAACCTACATCACTGCTGTCTCAGTATCTTGGCGGCAACCTACATCACTGCTTTCACAGAATCTGGGTGCTTACCTACATCAGTGCTGTCTCAGTATTTGGGTGCCATCCATCCCTGCTGTCTCAGTATCTGGGTGCCCTCCATCCCTGCTGTCTCAGTATCTAGGTGCTGACTTTC
The DNA here is from genome assembly GCA_016271365.2 of Neoceratodus forsteri. Classification (NCBI taxonomy): domain Eukaryota; kingdom Metazoa; phylum Chordata; order Ceratodontiformes; family Ceratodontidae; genus Neoceratodus; species Neoceratodus forsteri. Next base: position 11,240,180 of record CM028129.1, read on the forward strand.
ATCACTTCTTTCTCTGTATCTAGTTGCTGACCTACTTCTCTGCTGTCTCATTATCTGGGTGCTGACCAACATCTCTGCTGTCTCAATATTGGGGGCTGACCTACATCACTGCTGTCTCAGAATCTGGGAGCTGACCTTCATCCCTGCTATATCAGTATCTGGGTGCTGACCTACATGCCGGCTGTCTCATTATCTGGGTGCTGACCTTCATTAGTACTGTCTCAGTATCTGGGTGCTGACCAACAATAATGCTCTCAGTATCAGGGTGCTGACCTGCAACACTGCTTTCTCAGTATCTGGATGCCGACCTTAATCCCTGTTTTGTCAGTATTTGGCTGCTGACCACACACACTGCTGTCTCAGTATTTGAGTGCTGACCACATCCCTGCTTTTCAGTATCTGTGTGCTGACCAACATCACTGCTGTCTAAGCCTCTGGTACTAAACCAACATCCTTGATGTCTCAGTATCGGAGTGCTGACCTACATTATTGCTATCTCAGTATCTGAGTTCTGACCTACATTAATGCTGTCTCGGTATCTGGGTGCTGAACTACATCATAGCTTTCTCTGTATCAGGATAATCACAAATATTCCTGGTGTCTCAGAATCAGGGTGCTAACCTACATCCCTGTTTTCTCAGCATTGGGGTGCTGACCTCCCTGCCTGTTCTCTCAGTATCTGAGTGCTGACATACATCCCTGCTGTATCAGTATCTGGTGCTGACCTTCCTCAGTACTGTCTCAGTATTTCTGTGCAGACCTACATCACTACTGCTTCAATACTTGGGTGCTGATCTACATCACTGCTGTCTCAGTATCTGGGGGCTGACCCACATCACTGCTGTCTCAGTCCCTGGGTGCTGACCAACATCCCTGATGTGTCAATATCGGGGAGCTGACCAACACCTCTGCTGTTTTAGTTTGTGGGTGCAGACCTACATGCCTGCTGTCTCAGTAGCTCTGTGCTGACCTACATCCCTGCTGTCTCAGTATATGGGTGCAGTCCTACATCCCTGCTGTCTAGGTATCTGGAAGCTGACCTATATCCCTGCTGTCTCTGTATCTTGGTGCTGACCTACATCCCTGCTGTCTCAGTATGTGGGTGCTGACCTACGTCACTGCTGTCTCAGTATCTGGGTGCTGACTTCCATCCCTGCTGTCTCAGTATCTGGGTGCTGACTTACATCAATACTTTCTCAGTAACTGGATGCTGACCTACATCACTTCTGTCTCAGTTTCTGGGTGCTGACCTTCATTTCTGCCAACACAGAATTTGGGTACGGACCTAGATCTCTGCTGACTCAGTTCTAGGTACTGACAAACATCCCAGCTGTCTCAGTATCTGGGTACTGACCTACATCATTGATGACTCAGTATCTGGGTTCTGACCTACATCACTATGGACTCAGTATCTTGGTACTGACTACATCACTGCTGTCTCATTATCTGGTTTGCTGACCTACATCTCTGCTGTCTCAGTATCTGGGTGCTCACCTACTGCCCTGTTGACTCAGTATTTGGGTGCTGAACAACATCCCTACTGTCTCAGTATCTGGGTGCTCACCTACATATCTGCTTTCTCAGTATCTGGGTGCTGACCAACATCCCTGCTGTCTCAGTAACTGGGTGCTGATGGTCATCACTGCTATCTCAGTATCTGGGTGCTGATCCACATCCCATATGTCTCAGTATCTGGGTGCTGACTTACATCACTACTTTCTCAGTATCTGGGTGCTGACCTGCATTCCTGCTGTCTCAGTATCTGGGTGCTGACCTACATCCCTGCTGTCTCAGTATCTGGGTGCTGACCTCCATCCCTGCTGTCTCAGTATCTGGGTGCTGACTTACATCACTACTTTCTCAGTGTCTGGGTGCTGACCTGCATTTCTGCTGTCTCAGTATCTGGGTGCTGACCTACATCCCTGCTGTCTCAGTACCTGGGTGCTGACCTCCATCCCTGCTGTCACAGTATCTGGGTAAAAACCTGCATCTCTGCTGACTCAGTATTTGGGTACCGACCTACATCACTGCTGACTCAGTATCTGGGTGTTGACCTACATCACTTCTGTCTCAGTATCTGGGTGCTGACCAACATCACTGCTGTCTCAGTATCTGGGTGCCGACCAGCATCACTGCTGTTACAGAATCTGGGTCCTGACCTACATTACTGCTGTCTCAGTATCTGGGTGCTCACCTACTGCCCTGCTGTCTCAGTGTCTGGATGCTGAACAACATCCCTGCTGTCTCAGTACTTGGGTGCTGTCCTACATCCCCGCAGTCTCAGTATTTGGGAGTTAACCAACATCCCTGCTGTCTCAGTCCCTGGGTGCTGACCTACATCTGTGCTGTCTCAGTATCTGACTGCTGACCTTCATCAGTACAGTCTCAGTATTTGGGTGCAGACCTACATTCCTTCTATCACAGTATCTGGGTAAAGACCTGCATCTCTGCTGATTCAGTATCTGGGTACTGGCCTACATCATTGCGGACTCAGTATCTGGTACTGACTACATTGGTGCTGTCTCAGTATCTGGGTGCAGACCTACATTCCTGCTGTCACAGTATCTGGGTAAAGATCTGCATCTCTGCTGACTCAGTATCTGGGTACTGACCTACATCACTGCAGACTCAGTATCTGGGTACTTACTACATCACTGCTGTCTCTGTATCTGGTTGCTGACCTACATCCCTGCTCTCAGTATCTGGGTGCTCACATACATATCTGCTTTCTCAGTATCTGGGTGCTGACCAACATCCCTGATGTCTCAGTAACTGGGTGCTGACCAACATCACTGCTGTCTCAGTATCTGGGTGCTGACCTACATCCCTGCTGTCTCAGTCCCTGGGTGCTGACCTACATCTGTGCTGTCTAAGTATCTGACTGCTGACCTTCATCAGTACTGTCTCAGTATTTGGGTGCAGACCTACATCACTGCTGTCTCAGTACTTGGGTGCTGTCCTACATCACTGCAGTCTCAGTATCTGGGTGATGACCAACATCCCTGCTGTCTCAGTAACTGGGTGCTGACCAACATCATTGCTGTCTCAGTATCTGGGTGCAGAACAACGTCCCTGCTGTCTTGGCATCTGGGTGCTGACAAACATCACTGCTGTCTCAGTATCTGGGTGCTGACCTTCATACCTGCTGTCTCAGTATCTTCGTGGTGACCTACATCCCTGCTGTCTCAGTATCTGGGTGCAGTCCTACATCACTGTTGCCTCAGATCTGGGTGCTGACCTATATCCCTGCTGTCTCAGTATCTGGGTGCAGTCCTACATCACTGTTGCCTCAGTATCTGGGAGCTGACCTTTATCCCTGCTGTCTCAGTATCTGGGTGCAGTCCTACATCACTGTTGCCTCAGTATCTGGGTGCTGACCTATATCTCTGCTGTCTTAGTATCTTGGTGCTGACCTACATCCCTGCTTCTCAGTATCTGGGTACTGATCTACATCCCTGCTGTTGCAGAATCTGGGTGCTTTCCTACATCAATGCTGTCTCAGTATCTGGGTGCTGACACCCATCCCATATGTCTCAGTATCTGGGTGCTGACTTACATCACTACTTTCTCAGTATCTGGGTGCTGACCTGCATTCCTGCTGTCTCAGTATCTAGGTGCTGACCTCCATCCCTGCTGTCTCAGTATCTGGGAGCTGACTTACATCAATACTTTCTCAGTATCTGGGTGGTGACCTACATCCCTTCGGTCTCAGTTTCTGGGTGCTGACCTATTTACCTGCCAACACAGAATTTGGTTACGGACCTACATCTCTGCTGACTCAGTTCTAGGTACTGACAAACATCTCTGCTGACTCAGTATCTGGGTACTGACCTTCATCATTGATGACTCAGTATCTGAGTACTGACCTACATCACTGTGGACTCAGTATTTTGGTACTGACTGCATCACTGCTGACTCATTATCTGGTTGCTGACCTACATCACTGCTGTCTCAGTATCTGGGTGCTCACCTACTGCCCTGCTGTGTCAGTATCTGGGTGCTGAACAACATGCCTGCTGTCTCAGTATCTGGGTGCTCACCTTCATATCTGCTTTCTCAGTATCTGGGTGCTGACCAACATCCCTGCTGTCTCAGTAACTGGGTGCTGATGGTCATCACTGCTGTCTCAGTATCTGAGTGCTGACCCACATCTCTGCGGTCTCAGTCCCTGGGTGCTGACCTACATCGGTGCTGTCTAAGTATCTGTCTGCTGACCTTCATCAGTACCGTCTCAGAATTTGGGTGCAGACCTACATCACTGCTGTTTCAGTACTTGGGTGCTGTCCTACATCACAGCAGTCTCAGTATCTGGGTGATGATCAACATCCCTGCCATCTCAGTAACTTGGTGCTGACCAACATCACTGCTGTCTCATTATCTTGGTGCAGAAAAACATCCCTGTAGACTTAGTATCTGGGTGCTGACCTACATTACAGCTGTCTCAGTATCTGGGTCCTGACCTACATTACTGCTGTCTCAGTATCTGAGTGCTCACCTACTGCCCTGCTGTCTCAGTGTCTGGGTGCTGGACAACATCCCTGCTGTCTCAGTATCTGGGTGCTGACCTACATACCTGCTTTATCAGTATCTGGGAGCAGACCAACATCCCTTCTGTCTCAGTAACTGGGTGCTGACCAACATTATTACTGTCTCATTATCTGGGTGCAGAACAGCGTCCCTGTTGAATCGGTATCTGGGTGCTGACAAACATCACTGCTGTCACAGTATCTGGGTGCTGACCTACATACCTGCAGTCTCAGTATCGGAGGACTGACCTACATCCCTGCTTTCTCAGTATCTGGGTGCAGAACTACGTCCCTCCTATCTCGGTATCTGGGTGCTGACAAACATCACAGCTGTCTCTGTATCTGGGTGCTGACCTACATACCTGCAGTCTCAGTATCGGAGGGTTAGTCTACATCCCTGCTGTCTCAGTATCTGGGTGCTGACGTACATCCCTGCTGTCTCAGCATCTGGTTGCTGACCTACATCTCTGCTGTCTCAGTATATGGGTGCTGACCAACATTCCTGCAGTCACAATAACTGGGTACTAACCTACATCCCTGCTTTCTCTGTATCTCTGTGTTTACCTACATCCCTGCTGTCTCAGCACGTGGGTGGTGGCCTACATCACTACAGTCTCAATATTTGGGTACTGACCGACATCACTGCTGTCTCTGTATCTGGGAACTGACAAACATTACTGCTGTCTCAGTATCTGGGTGATGACCTACATCACTGCTGTCTGATAATTTTTGAGCTGACTTACATCTCTGCTGTCTCAGTACCTATTTGCTTACCTACATCCCTCCTGTCTCAGTATCTGGGAACTGACCTTAATCCCTGCTGTCTCAGTATCAGGGTAATGACCCACATCACAGCTGTCTCAGTATCTGGGTGATGACCTACATCACTGCTGTCTGATTATTTTTGAGCTGACTTACATCTCTGCTGTCTCTGTATCCGGGTACTCAGCTACATACCTGCTGTCTCAGTATCTATGTGACAACCTATGTCCCTGCTGTCTCAGTATCTGGGTGCTGACCTACTGCTCTGCCGTCCCAGTGTATAGGTGCTGACCTACATCACTGCTGTCTCAGTATCTGGCTACTGACCTACATCTCTGCTTTCTCAGTATCTGGGTGCTTGGCAACATCACTGCTGTCTCAGTATCTGGGTGCTGACCTACATTCCTTCTGTCTCAGTATCTGGGTGCTAACCTACATCACTGCTGTCTCAGTATCTGGGCGGCAACCTACATCACTGCTTTCACGGAATCTGGGTGCTTACCTACATCAATGCTGTCTCAATATTTGGGTGCCCTCCATCCCTGCTGTCTCAGTATCTGGGTGCTGACTAACATCACTTCTTTCTCATTATCTAGGTGCTGACCTACTTCTCTGCTGTCTCATTATCTGGGTGCTGACCTACATTTCTGCTGTCACAGTATCTGTTTACAGACATACATCTCTGCTGACTCAGTATCTCTGTACGACCAACATCCCAGGTGACTCCGTATCTGGTACTGACCACATCACTGCTGCTGTCTCCAGTATCTGGGTGCTGACCCATATCACTGCAGTCTCAGTATCTGGATGTTGACCTCACATGACTGCTGTCTCAGTATCTGGGTGCTGACCTACATCCCTGTTGTCTCAGTTTCTTGGTGCTCACCCACTGCCCTGCTGTCTCAGTGCATAGGTGCTGACCCCACATCCCCCGCTGTCTCAGTATCGGGGTGCTGACCAACATCCCAAATGTCTCAGTATCTGGGTGCTGACTTACATCACTACTTTCTCAGTATCTGGGTGCTGACCTGCATTCCTGCTGTCTCAGTATCTGGGTGCTGACTTACATCACTACTTTCTCAATATCTGGGTGCTGACCTGCATTCCTGCTGTCTCAGTATCTGGGTGCTGACCTACATTCCTGCTGTCTCAGTATCTGTGTGCTGACCTCCATCCCTGCTGTCTCAGTATCTGGGTGCTGACTTACTTCAATACTTTCTCAGTATCTGGGTGCTGACCTACATCCCTTCTGTCTCAGTTTCTGGGTGCTGACTTACATTCCTGCCATCACAGAATTTAGGTATGGACCTATATCTCTGCTGACTCAGTTCTAGGTACTGACAAACATCTCTGCTGACTCAGTATCTGGGTACTGACCTACATCATTGATGACTCAGTATCTGGGTATTGACCTACATCACTGTGGACTCAGTATCTGGGTACTGACTACATCACTGCTGTCTGAGTATCTGGTTGCTGACCTACATCACTGCTGTCTCAGTATCTGGGTGCTCACCTACTGCCCGGCTGTCTCAGTATGTGGGTGCTGAACAACATCCCTCCTGTCTCAGTATCTGGGTGCTCACCTACATACCTGCTTTCTCAGTATCTGGGTGCTGACCAACATCCCTGCTGTCTCAGTAACTGAGTGCTGACCAACATCACTGCTGTCTCAGTATCTGGGTGCTGACCCACATCCCTGCTGTCTCAGTCCCTGGGTCCTGACCTACATCTGTGCTGTCTAAGTATCTGACTGCTGGCCTTCATCAGTACTGTCTCAGTATTTGGGTGCAGACCTACATCACTGTTGTTTCAGTACTTGGGTGCTGTCCTACATCACTTCAGTCTCAGTATCTGGGTGATGACCAACATCCCTGCCATCTCAGTAACTGGGTGCTGACCAACATCACTGCTGTCTCATTATCTTGGTTCAGAAAAACATCCCTGCAGTCTCAGTATCTGGGTGCTGACCTACATTAGTGCTGTCTCAGTATCTGGGTCCTGCCCTACATTACTGCTGTCTCAGTATCTGGGTGCTCACCTAATGCCCTACTGTCTCAGTGTCTGGGTGCTGGACAACATCCCTGCTGTCTCAGTATCTGGGTGCTGACCTACATACCTGCTTTATCAGTATCTGGGTGCTGATCAACATCCCTGCTGTCTCAGTAACTGGGTGCTGACCAAAATCATTGCTGTCTCATTCTCTGGGTGCAGAACAACGTCCCTGCTGTCTCGGTATCTGGGTGCTGGCAAACATCACTGCTGTCTCAGTATCTGGGTGCTGACCTACATACCTGCAGTCTCAGTATCGGAGGGCTGACCTACATTCATGATGTCTCAGTATCTGGGTGCAGAACTACGTCCCTCCTATCTCGGTATCTGGGTGCTGACAAACATCACAGCTGTCAAAGTATCTGGGTGCTGACCTACATACCTGCAGTCTCAGTAACGGAGGGTTGGCCTACATCCCTGCTGTCTCAGTAGCTGGGTGCTGATGTACATCCCTGCTGTCTCTGTCCCTGGGTGCTGACCTCCATCTGTGCTGTCTAAGTATCTGACTGCTGACCTTCATCAGTACTGTCTCAGTATTTGGGTGCAGACCCTACACTGCTGCTGTCTCAGTACTTGGGTGCTGTCCTACATCACTGCAGTCTCCGTATCTGGGTGATGACCAACATCCCTGCTGTCTCAGTAACTGGGTGCAGACCAACATCATTGCTGTCTCAGTATCTGGGTGCAGAACAATGTCCCTGCTGTCTTGGTATCTGGGTGCTGACAAACATCACTGCTGTCTCAGTATCTGGGTGCTGACCTACATACCTGCTGTCTCAGTATCTGGGTGGTGACCTACATCCCTGCTGTCTCAGTATCTGGGTGCAGTCCTACATCACTGTTGCCTCAGATCTGGGTGCTGACCTATATCCCTGCTGTCTCAGTATCTGGGTGCAGTCCTACATCACTGTTGCCTCAGTATCTGGGAGCTGACCTTTATCCCTGCTGTCTCAGTATCTGGGTGCAGTCCTACATCACTGTTGCCTCAGTATCTGGGTGCTGACCTATATCTCTGCTGTCTTAGTATCTTGGTGCTGACCTACATCCCTGCTTCTCATTATCTGGGTACTGATCTACATCCCTGCAGTTGCAGAATCTGGGTGCTTTCCTACGTCAAAGCTGTCTCAGTATCTGGGAGCTGACACCCATCCCATATGTCTCAGTATCTGGGTGCTGACTTACATCACTACTTTCTCAGTACCTGGGTGCTGACCTGCATTCCTGCTGTCTCAGTATCTGGGTGGTGACCTACATCCCTGCTGTCTCAGTATCTGGGTGCAGTCCTACATCACTGTTGCCTCAGATCTGGGTGCTGACCTATATCCCTGCTGTCTCAGTATCTGGGTGCAGTCCTACATCACTGTTGCCTCAGTATCTGGGAGTTGACCTTTATCCCTGCTGTCTCAGTATCTGGGTGCAGTCCTCCATCACTGTTGCCTCAGTATCTGGGTGCTGACCTATATCTCTGCTGTCTTAGTATCTTGGTGCTGACCTACATCCCTGCTTCTCATTATCTGGGTACTGATCTACATCCCTGCTGTTGCAGAATCTGGGTGCTTTCCTACGTCAATGCTGTCTCAGTATCTGGGAGCTGACCCCCATCCCATATGTCTCATTATCTGGGTGCTGACTTACATCACTACTTTCTCAGTACCTGTGTGCTGACCTGCATTCCTGCTGTCTCAGTATCTGGGTGCTGACCTACAGCCCTGCTGTCTCTATCTGGGTGCTGACCTCCATCCCTGCTGTCTCAGTATCTTGGTGCTGACTTACATCAATACTTTCTCAGTATGTGGGTGCTGACCTACATCCCTTCTGTCTCAGTTTCTGGGTGCTGACCTATTTTCCTGCCAACACAGAATTTGGGTACGGATCTACATCTCTGCTGACTCAGTTCTATGTACTGACAAACATCACTGCTGACTCAGTATCTGGGTACTGACCTACATCATTGATGACTCAGTATCTGGGTACTGACCTATATCACTGTGGACTCAGTATCTTGGTACTGACTGCATCACTGCTGTCTCATTATCTGGTTGCTGACCTACATCACTGCTGTCTCAGTATCTGGGTGCTCACCTACTGCCCTGCTGTCTCAGTATGTGGGTGCTGAACAACATCCCTGCTGTCTCAGTATCTGGGTGCTCACCTACATATCTGCTTTCTCAGTATCTGTTTGCTGACCAACATCACTGCTGTCTCAGTATCTGGGTGCTGACCCACATCCCTGCTGTCTCAGTCCCTTGGTGCTGACCTACATCTGTGCTGTCTAAGTATCTGACTGCTGACCTTCATCAGTACTGTCTCAGTTTTTGGGTGCAGACCTACATCACTGCTGTTTCAGTACTTGGGTGCTGTCCTACATCACAGCTGTCTCAGTATCTGGGTGATGACCAACATCTCTGCCATCTCAGTTACTTGGTGCTGACCAACATCACTGCTGTCTGATTATCTTGGTGCAGAAAAACATCCCTGCAGTCTTAGTATCTGGGTGCTGACCTACATTACTGCTGTCTCAGTATCTGGGTGCTCACCTACTGCCCTGCTGTCTCAGTGTCTGGGTGCTGGACAACATCCCTGCTGTGTCAGTATCTGGGTGCTGACCTACATACCTGCTTTATCAGTATCTGGGTGCTGACCAGCATCCCTGCTGTCTCAGTAACTGGGTGCTGACCAACATCATTGCTGTCTCATTATCTGGGTGCAGAACAACATCCCTGCTGTCTCGGTATCTGGGTGCTGACAAACATCACTGCTGTCACAGTATCTGGGTGCTGACCTACATACCTGCAGTCTCAGTATCGGAGGACTGACCTACATCCCTGCTGTCTCAGTATCTGGGTGCAGAACTACGTCCCTCCTATCTCGGTATCTGGGTGCTGACAAACATCACAGCTGTCTCAGTATCTGGGTGCTGACCTATATACCTGCAGTCTCAGTATCGGAGGGTTGGCCTACATCCCTCCTGTCTCAGTATCTGGGTTCTGACGTACATCCCTGCTGTCTCAGTATCTGGTTGCTGACCTACATCTCTGCCGTCTCAGTATTTGGGTGCTGACCTACATTCCTGCAGTCATAATAACTGGTTCTAACTCACATCCCTGCTTTCTCTGTATCTCGTGTTTACTCCATCCCTGCTGTCTCAGCATGTGGGTGGTGGCCTACATCACTACAGTCTCAATATTTGGGTACTGACCGACATCACTAATGTCTCTGTATCTGGGAACTGACAAACATTACTGCTGTATCAGTATCTGGGTGCTGACTTTCATCCCTGCTGTCTCAGTACCTATTTGCTTACCTACATCCCTCCTGTCTCAGTATCTGGGAACTGACCTAAATCCCTGCTGTCTCAGTATCTGGGTGATGACCCACATCACAGCTGTCTCAGTATCTGGGTGATGACTTTCATCACTTCTTTCTCTGTATCTAGGTACTGACCTACTTCTCTGCTGTCTCATTATCTGGGTGCTGACCTACATTTCTGCTGTCACAGTATCTGGATACGGACATACATCTCTGCTGACTCAGTATCTGGGTACTGACCTACATCCCAGGTGACTCAGTATCTGGGTACTGACCTACATCACTGCTGTCTCAGTATCTGGGTGCTGACCTATATCACTGCAGTCTCAGTATCTGAATGCTGACCTACATGACTGCTGTCTCAGTATCTGGGTGCTGACCTACATCCCTGCTGTCTCAGTATCTTGGTGCTCACCTACTGCCCTGCTGTCTCAGTGTATAGGTGCTGACCTACATCCCAGCTGTCTCAGTATCTGGGTGCTGACCAACATCTCTGCTGTCTCAATATTGGGGGCTGACCTACATCACTGCTGTCTCAGTATCTGGGAGCTGACCTACATCCCTGCTATATCAGTATCTGGGTGCTGACCTACATGCCTGCTGTCTCATTATCTGGGTGCTGACCTTCATTAGTACTGTCTCAGTATCTGGGTGCTGACCAACAACAATGCTCTCAGTATCAGGGTGCTGACCTGCATCACTGCTGTCCCAGTATCTGGATGCCAACCTTAATCCCTGTTTTGTCAGTATCTGGCTGCTGACCTACACACCGCTGTCTCAGTATTTGAGTGCTGACCTACATCCCTGCTTTTTCAGTATCTGTGTGCTGACCAACATCACTGCTGTCTAAGCCTCTGGGTACTAACCAACATCCTTGATGTCTCAGTATCGGAGTGCTGACCTACATTATTGCTATCTCAGTATCTGAGTTCTGACCCACATTAATGCTGTCTCGGTATCTGGGTGCTGAACTACATCATAGCTTTCTCTGTATCAGGATAATCACCAATATTCCTGGTGTCTCAGTATCAGGGTGCTAACCTACATCCCTGTTTTCTCAGCATTGGGGTGCTGACCTCCCTGCCGGTTTTCTCAGTATCTGAGTGCTGACATACATCCCTGCTGTATCAGTATCTGGTGCTGACCTTCCTCAGTGCTGTCTCAGTATTTCTGTGCAGACCTACATCACTACTGCTTCAATACTTGGTTGCTGATCTACATCACTGCTGTCTCAGTATCTGGGGGCTGACCCACATCACTGCTGTCTCAGTCCCTGGGTGCTGACCAACATCCCTGATGTGTCAATATCGGGGTGCTGACCAACATCTCTGCTGTTTTAGTTTGTGGGTGCAGTCCTACATCCCTGCTGTCTCAGTATCTGGAAGCTGACCTCTATCCCCTGATTTCTCAGTATCTTGGTGCTGACCTACATCCCTGCTGTCTCAGTATGTGGGTGCTGACCTACGTCACTGCTGTCTCAGTATCTGGGTGCTGACTTCCATCCCTGCTGTCTCAGTATCTGGGTGCTGACTTACATCAATACTTTCTCAATATCTGGATGCTGACCTACATCCCTTCTGTCTCAGTTTCTGGGGTGCTGACCTACATTCCTGCCAACACAGAATTTGGGTACGGACCTAGATCTCTGCTGACTCAGTTCTAGGTACTGACAAACATCACTGCTGACTCAGTATCTGGGTACTGACCTACATCATTGATGACTCAGTATCTGGGTACTGACCTACATCACTGTGGACTCAGTATCTTGGTACTGACTACATCACTGCTGTCTCATTATCTGGTTGCTGACCTACATCACTGCTGTCTCAGTATCTGGGTGCTCACCTACTGCCCTGCTGTCTCAGTATCTGGGTGCTGAACAACATCCCTGCTGTCTCAGTATCTGGGTGCTCACCTACATATCTGCTTTCTCAGTATCTGGGTGCTGACCAACATCCCTGATGTCTCAGAAACTGGGTGCTGACGGTCATCACTGCTGTCTCAGTATCTGGGTGCTGACCCACATCCCTGCGGTCTCAGTCCCTGGGTGCTGACCTACATCTGTGCTGTCTAAGTATCTGACTGCTGACCTTCATCAGAACTGTCTCAGTATTTGGGTGCAGACCTACATCACTGCTGTTTCTGTACTTGGGTGCTGTCCTACATCACAGCAGTCTCAGTATCTGGGTGATGACCAACATCCCTGCCATCTCAGTAACTGGATGCTGACCAACATCACTGCTGTCTCATTATCTTGGTGCAGAAAAACATCCCTGCAGTCTCAGTACCTGGGAGCTGACCTACATCCCTGCTATATCAGTATCTGGGTGCTGACCTACATGCCTGCTGTCTCATTATCTGGGTGCTGACCTTCATTAGTACTGTCTCAGTATCTGGGTGCTGACCAACAACAATGCTCTCAGTATCAGGGTGCAGACCTGCATCACTGCTGTCTCAGTATCTGGATGCCAACCTTAATCCCTGTTGTGTCAGTATCAGGCTGCTGACCTACATCACTGCTGTCTCAGTATTTGAGTGCTGACCTACATCCCTGCTTTCTCAGTATCTGTCTGCTGACCCACATCACTGCTGTCTAAGTATCTGGGTACTAACCAACATCCTCGATGTCTCAGTATCGGAGTGCTGACCTACATTATTGCTATCTCAGTATCTGAGTTCTGACCTACATTAATGCTGTCTCGGTATCTGGGTGCTGAACTACATCATAGCTTTCTCTGTATCGCGATAATCACCATTATTCCTGGTGTCTCAGTATCAGGGTGCTAACCTACATCCCTGTTTTCTCAGCATTGGGGTGCTGACCTCCCTGCCTGTTCTCTCAGTATCTGAGTGCTGACATACATCCCTGCTGTATCAGTATCTGGTGCTGACCTTCCTCAGTACTGTCTCAGTATTTCTGTGCAGACCTACATCACTACTGCCTCAATACTTGGGTGCTGATCTACATCACTGCTGTCTCAGTATCTGGGGTCTGACCCACATCACTGCTGTCTCAGTCTCTGGGTGCTGACCAACATCCCTGATGTGTCAATATCGGGGTGCTGACCAACATCTCTGCTGTTTTAGTTTGTGGGTGCAGACCTACATGCCTGCTGTCTCAGTAGCTCTGTGCTGAGATACATCCCTGCTGTCTCAGTATATCGGTGCAGTCCTACATCCCTGCTGTCTCAGTATCTGGGTGCTGACCTACATACCTGCAGTCTCAGTATCGGAGGGTTGGTCTACATCAATGCTGTCTCTGTATTTTGGTGCTGAAATACATCACTGATGTTTCAGTGTCTGGATACTCACCTACATCCCTGCTGTCTCAGTATCTGGGTGCAGTCCTACATTACTGTTGCCTCAGTAGCTGGGTGCTGACCTATATCCTTGCTGTCTCAGTATCTGGGTGCAGTCCTACATCACTGCTTTCTCAGTATCAGGGTGCTGACCGTCAGCACAGCTGTCTCAGCATTTGGGTGCTGACCTACATCCCTGCTGTCTCATTTTCTTAATACTGACTTACATCACTGAAGTCTGGGTAAATGGGTCCTAAAAGATATTTCTGTTGTCTCAAAATCTGAAATCTGATGTACACCCCTGCTGTCTCAGTATCTGCGTGCTGACATACATCACTGCTGTCTCAGTGTCTGGGAGCTGACCTACATCACTTCTGTCTCAGTATCGGGGTACTCACCTACATTCCTGCTGTCTCAGTATCTGGGTGCCGACCCACATCCCTGCTGCTGTCTCGTAACTGGGTGCTGACCTACCCCACTGCTGTATCAGTATCAGGGTGCTGAACTACAGCACAGCTATCTCAGTAACTGGGGGCTGATCTTCATCCCTGCATTCTCAGTATCTGGGTGATGACTCACTTCAATCCTGTTTCAGTATCTGGGTGCCGACCTACATCCCTGCTGTCTCGGTATCTGGGTGCTGACCTACCTCACTGCTGTATCAGTATCAGGGTGCTGACCTACAGCACAGCTGTCTCAGTAACTGGGGGCTGATATTCATCCCTGCGTTCTCAGTATCTGGGTGATGACTCACTTCTATCCTCTTTCAGTATCGGGGTGCCGACCTACACCACTGCTGTCCCAATCTCTGGGTGCCAACCTACATCACTGCTGTCTCAGTATGTGTATGCAGACCTACATGACTGATGTCTCAGTATCTGGGTGCTGACCTTCATTAGTACTGTCTCAGTATCTGGGTTCTGACCAACAACAATGCTCTCAGTATCAGGGTGCTGACCTGCATCACTGCTGTCTCAGTATCTGGATGCCGACCTTAATCCCTGTTTTGTCAGTATCTGGCTGCTGACCTACACACTGCTGTCTCAGTATTTGAGTGCTGACCTACATCCCTGTTTTTTCAGTATATGTGTGCTGACCAACATCACTGCTGTCTAAGCCTCTGGGTACTAACCAACATCCTTGATGTCTCAGTATCGGAGTGCTGACCTACATTATTGCTATCTCAGTATCTGAGTTCTGACCTACATTAATGCTGTCTCGGTATCTGGGTGCTGAACTACATCATAGCTTTCTCTGTATCAGGATAATCACCAATATTCCTGGTGTCTCAGTATCAGGGTGCTAACCTACATCCCTGTTTTCTCAGCATTGGGGTGCTGACCTCCCTGCCGGTTTTCTCAGTATCTGAGTGCTGACATACATCCCTGCTGTATAAGTATCTGGTGCTGACCTTTCTCAGTACTGTATCAGTATTTCTGTGCAGACCTACATCACTACTGCTTCAATACTTGGGTGCTGATCTACATCACTGCTGTCTCAGTATCTGGGGGCTGACCCACATCACTGCTGTCTCAGTCCCTGGGTGCTGACCAACATCCCTGATGTGTCAATATCGGGGTGCTGACCAACATCTCTGCTGTTTTAGTTTGTGGGTGCAGACCCACATGCCTGCTGTCTCAGTAGCTCTGTGCTGACCTACATCCCTGCTGTCTCAGTATATGGGTGCAGTCCTACATCCCTGCTGTCTCAGAATCTGGAAGTTGACCTATATCCCTGATTTCTCAGTATCTTGGTGCTGACCTACATCCCTGCTGTCTCAGTATCTGGGTGCTGACCTACATTCCTTCTGTCTCAGTATCTGGGTGCTAACCTACATCACTGCTGTCTCAGTATCTGGGCGGCAACCTACATCACTGCTATCACGGAATCTGGGTGCTTACCTACATCAATGCTGTCTCAATATTTGGGTGCCCTCCATCCCTGCTGTCTCAGTATCTGGGTGCTGACTAACATCACTTCTTTCTCAGTATCTAGGTGCTGACCTACTTCTCTGCTGTCTCATTATCTGGGTGCTGACCTACATTTCTGCTGTCACAGTATCTGGGTACAGACATACATCTCTGCTGACTCAGTATCTCGGTACTGACCAACATCCCAGGTGACTCAGTATCTGGGTACTGACCTACATCACTGCTGTCTCAGTATCTGGGTGCTGACCTATATCACTGCAGTCTCAGTATCTGGATGCTGACCTACATGACTGCTGTCTCAGTATCTGGGTGCTGACCTACATCCCTGCTGTCTCAGTTTCTTGGTGCTCACCTACTGCCCTGCTGTCTCAGTGCATAGGTGCTGACCTACATCCCCACTGTCTCAGTATCGGGGTGCTGACCAACATCCCATATGTCTCAGTATCTGGGTGCTGACTTGCATCACTACTTTCTCAGAATCTGGGTGCTGACCTGCATTCCTGCTGTCTCAGTATCTGGGTGCTGACTTACATCACTACTTTCTCAATATCTGGGTGCTGACCTGCATTCCTGCTGTCTCAGTATCTGGGTGCTGACCTACATTCCTGCTGTCTCAGTATCTGTGTGCTGACCTCCATCCCTGCTGTCTCAGTATCTGGGTGCTGACTTACTTCAGTACTTTCTCAGTATCTGGGTGCTGACCTAAATCCCTTCAGTCTCAGTTTCTGGGTGCTGACCTACATTCCTGCCATCACAGAATTTAGGTATGGACCTATATCTCTGCTGACTCAGTTCTAGGTACTGACAAACATCTCTGCTGACTCAGTATCTGGGTACTGACCTACATCATTGATGACTCAGTATCTGGGTATTGACCTACATCACTGTGGACTCAGTATCTGGGTACTGACTACATCACTGCTGTCTGAGTATCTGGTTGCTGACCTACATCACTGCTGTCTCAGTATCTTGGTGCTCACCTACTGCCCTGCTGTCTCAGTATGTGGGTGCTGAACAACATCCCTCCTGTCTCAGTATCTGGGTGCTCACCTACATACCTGCTTTCTCAGTATCTGGGTGCTGACCAACATCCCTGCTGTCTCAGTAACTGAGTGCTGACCAACATCACTGCTGTCTCAGTATCTGGGTGCTGACCCACATCCCTGCTGTCTCAGTCCCTGGGTCCTGACCTACATCTGTGCTGTCTAAGTATCTGACTGCTGGCCTTCATCAGTACTGTCTCAGTATTTGGGTGCAGACCTACATCACTGCTGTTTCAGTACTTGGGTGCTGTCCTACATCATTTCAGTCTCAGTATCTGGGTGATGACCAACATCCCTGCCATCTCAGTAACTGGGTGCTGACCAACATCACTGCTGTCTCATTATCTTGGTTCAGAAAAACATCCCTGCAGTCTCAGTATCTGGGTGCTGACCTACATTACTGCTGTCTCAGTATCTGGGTCCTGACCTACATTACTGCTGTCTCAGTATCTGGGTGCTCACCTACTGCCCTGCTGTCTCAGTGTCTGGGTGCTGGACAACATCCCTGCTGTCTCAGTATCTGGGTGCTGACCTACATACCTGCTTTATCAGTATCTGGGTGCTGATCAACATCCCTGCTGTCTCAGTAACTGGGTGCTGACCAAAATCATTGCTGTCTCATTATCTGGGTGCAGAACAACGTCCCTGCTGTCTCAGTATCTGGGTGCTGGCAAACATCACTACTGTCTCAGTATCTGGGTGCTGACCTACATACCTGCAGTCTCAGTATTGGAGGGCTGACCTACATTCATGATGTCTCAGTATCTGAGTGCAGAACTACGTCCCTCCTATCTCGGTATCTGGGTGCTGACAAACATCACAGCTGTCAAAGTATCTGGGTGCTGACCTACATACCTGCAGTCTCAGTAACGGAGGGTTGGCCTACATCCCTGCTGTCTCACTAGCTGGGTGCTGATGTACATCCCTGCTGTCTCTGTCCCTGGGTGCTGACCTCCATCTGTGCTTTCTAAGTATCTGACTGCTGATCTTCATCTGTACTGTCTCAGTATTTGGGTGCAGACCTACATCACTGCTGTCTCAGTACTTGGGTGCTGTCCTACATCACTGCAGTCTCAGTATCTGGGTGATGACCAACATCCCTGCTGTCTCAGTAACTGGGTGCTGACCAACATCATTGCTGTCTCAGTATCTGGGTGCAGAACAATGTCCCTGCTGTCTTGGTATCTGGGTGCTGACAAACATCACTGCTGTCTCAGTATCTGGGTGCTGACCTACATACCTGCTGTCTCAGTATCTGGGTGGTGACCTACATCCCTGCTGTCTCAGAATCTGGGTGCAGTCCTACATCACTGTTGCCTCAGATCTGGGTGCTGATCTATATCCCTGCTGTCTCAGTATCTGGGTGCAGTCCTACATCACTGTTGCCTCAGTATCTGGGAGCTGACCTTTATCCCTGCTGTCTCAGTATCTGGGTGCAGTCCTACATCACTGTTGCCTCAGTATCTGGGTGCTGACCTACATCCCTGCTTCTCATTATCTGGGTACTGATCTACATCCCTGCTGTTGCAGAATCTGGGTGCTTTCCTACGTCAATGCTGTCTCAGTATCTGGGAGCTGACCCCCATCCCATATGTCTCAGTATCTGGGTGCTGACTTACATCACTACTTTCTCAGTATCTGGGTGCTGACCTGCATTCCTGCTGTCTCAGTATCTGGGTGCTGACCTACATCCCTGCTGTCTCAGTATCTGGGTGCTGACCTCCATCCCTGCTGTCTCAGTATCTGGGTGCTGACTTACATCAATACTTTCTCAGTATCTGGGTGCTGACCTACATCCCTTCTGTCTCAGTTTCTGGGTGCTGACCTATTTTCCTGCCAAAACAGAATTTGGGTACGGACCTACATCTCTGCTGACTCAGTTCTAGGTACTGACAAACATCACTGCTGACTCAGTATCTGGGTACTGACCTACATCATTGATGACTCAGTATCTGGGTACTGACCTACATCACTGTGGACTCAGTATCTTGGTACTGACTGCATCACTGCTGTCTCATTATCTGGTTGCTGACCTACATCACTGCTGTCTCAGTATCTGGGTGCTCACCTACTGCCCTGCTGACTCAGTATGTGGGTGCTGAACAACATCCCTGCTGTCTCAGTATCAGGGTGCTCACCTACATATCTGCTTTCTCAGTATCTGTTTGCTGACCAACATCACTGCTGTCTCAGTATCTGGGTGCTGACCCACATCCCTGCTGTCTCAGTCCCTTGGTGCTGACCTACATCTGTGCTGTCTAAGTATCTGACTGCTGACCTTCATCAGTACTGTCTCAGCATTTGGGTGCAGACCTACATCACTGCTGTTTCAGTACTTGGGTGCTGTCCTACAACACAGCAGTCTCAGAATCTAATTGATGACCAACATCCCTGCCATCTCAGTAACTTGGTGCTGACCAACATCACTGCTGTCTCATTATCTTGGTGCAGAAAAACATCCCTGCAGTCTTAGTATCTGGGTGCTGACCTACATTACTGCTGTCTCAGTATCTGGGTCCTGACCTACATTACTGCTGTCTCAGTATCTGGGTGCTCACCTACTGCCCTGCTGTCTCAGTGTCTGGGTGCTGGACAACATCCCTGCTGTCTCAGTATCTGGGTGCTGACCTACATACCTGCTTTATCAGTATCTGGGTGCTGACCAGCATCCCTGCTGTCTCAGTAACTGGGTGCTGACCAACATCATTGCTGTCTCATTATCTGGGTGCAGAACAACATCCCTGCTGTCTCGGTATCTGGGTGCTGACAAAGATCACTGCTGTCACAGTATCTGGGTGCTGACCTACATACCTGCAGTCTCAGTATCGGAGGACTGACCTACATCCCTGCTGCCTCAGTATCAGGGTGCAGAACTACGTCCCTCCTATCTCGGTATCTGGGTGCTGACAAACATCACAGCTGTCTCAGTATCTGGGTGCTGACCTACATACCTGCAGTCTCAGTATCGGAGAGTTGGCCTACATCCCTCCTGTCTCAGTATCTGGGTTCTGATGTACATCCCTGCTGTCTCAGTATCTGGTTGCTGACCTACATCTCTGCCGTCTCAGTATATGGGTGCTGACCTACATTCCTGCAGTCACAATAACTGGGTACTAACCTACATCCCTGCTTTCTCTGTATCTCGGTGTTTACCTACATCCCTGCTGTCTCAGCATGTGGGTGGTGGCCTACATCACTACAGTCTCAATATTTGGGTACTGACCGACATCACTAATGTCTCTGTATCTGGGAACTGACAAACATTACTGCTGTATCAGTATCTGGGTGCTGACTTTCATCCCTGCTGTCTCAGTACCTATTTGCTTACCTACATCCCTCCTGTCTCAGTATCTGGGAACTGACCTAAATCCCTGCTGTCTCAGTATCTGGGTGATGACCCACATCACAGCTGTCTCAGTATCTGGGTGATGACCTACATCAATGCTGTCTGATTATTTTTGAGCTGACTTACATCTCTGCTGTCTCTGTATCCGGGTACTCAGCTACATACCTGCTGTCTCAGTATCTATGTGACAACCTATGTCCCTTCTGTCTCAGTATCTGGGTGCTGACCTACTGCTCTGCCGTCCCAGTGTATAGGTGCTGACCTACATCACTGCTGTCTCAGTATCTGGCAACTGACCTACATCTCTGCTTTCTCAGTATCTGGGTGCTTGGCAACATCACTGCTGTGTCAGTATCTGGGTGCTGACCTACATTCCTTCTGTCTCAGTATCTGGATGCTAACCTACATCACTGCTGACTCAGTATCTGGGCGGCAACCTACATCACTGCTTTCACAGAATTTGGGTGCTTACCTACATCAATGCTGTCTCAGTATTTGGGTGCCCTCCATCCCTACTGTCTCAGTATCTGGGTGCTGACTTTCATCACTTCTTTCTCTGTATCTAGGTGCTGACCTACTTCTCTGCTGTCTCATTATCTGGGTGCTGACCTACATTTCTGCTGTCACAGTATCTGGGTACGGACATACATCTCTGCTGACTCAGTATCTGGGTACTGACCTACATCCCAGGTGACTCAGTATCTGGGTACTGACCTACATCACTGCTGTCTCAGTATCTGGGTGCTGACCTATATCACTGCAGTCTCAGTATCTGGATGCTGACCTACATGACTGCTGTCTCAGTATCTGGGTGCTGACCTACATCCCTGCTGTCTCAGTATCTTGGTGCTCACCTACTGCCCTGCTGTCTCAGTGTATAGGTGCTGACCTACATCCCAGCTGTCTCAGTATCTGGGTGCTGACCAACATCTCTGCTGTCTCAATATTGGGGGCTGACCTACATCACTGCTGTCTCAGTATTTGGGAGCTGACCTACATCCCTGCTATATCAGTATCTGGGTGCTGACCTACATGCCTGCTGTCTCATTATCTGGGTGCTGACCTTCATTAGTACTGTCTCAGTATCTGGGTGCTGACCAACAACAATGCTCTCAGTATCAGGGTGCTGACCTGCATCACTGCTGTCCCAGTATCTGGATGCCAACCTTAATCCCTGTTTTGTCAGTATCTGGCTGCTGACCTACACACTGCTGTCTCAGTATTTGAGTGCTGACCTACATCCCTGCTTTTTCAGTATCTGTGTGCTGACCCACATCACTGCTGTCTAAGCCTCTGGGTACTAACCAACATCCTTGATGTCTCAGTATCGGAGTGCTGACCTACATTATTGCTATCTCAGTATCTCTGTTCTGACCTACATTAATGCTGTCTCGGTATCTGGGTGCTGAACTACATCATAGCTTTCTCTGTATCAGGATAATCACCAATATTCCTGGTGTCTCTGTATCAGGGTGCTAACCTACATCCCTGTTTTCTCAGCATTGGGGTGCTGACCTCCCTGCCGGTTTTCTCAGTATCTGAGTGCTGACATACATCCCTGCTGTATCAGTATCTGGTGCTGACCTTCCTCAGTACTGTATCAGTATTTCTGTGCAGACCTACATCACTACTGCTTCAATACTTGGGTGATGATCTACATCACTGCTGTCTCAGTATCTGGGGGCTGACCCACATCACTGCTGTCTCAGTCCCTGGGTGCTGACCAACATCCCTGATGTGTCAATATCGGGGTGCTGACCAACATCTCTGCTGTTTTAGTTTGTGGGTGCAGACCTACATGCCTGCTGTCTCAGTATATGGGTGCAGTCCTACATCCCTGCTGTCTCAGTATCTGGAAGCTGACCTATATCCCTGATTTCTCAGTATCTTGGTGCTGACCTACATCCCTGCTGTCTCAGTATGTGGGTGCTGACCTACGTCACTGCTGTCTCGGTATCTGGGTGCTGACTTCCATCCCTGCTGTCTCAGTATCTGGGTGCTGACTTACATCAATACTTTCTCAGTATCTGGATGCTGACCTACATCCCTTCTGTCTCAGTTTCTGGGTGCTGACCTACATTCCTGCCAACACAGAATTTGGGTACGGACCTAGATCTCTGCTGACTCAGTTCTAGGTACTGACAAACATCACTGCTGACTCAGTATCTGGGTACTGACCTACATCATTGATGACTCAGTATCTGGGTACTGACCTTACATCACTGTGGACTCAGTATCTTGGTACTGACTACATCACTGCTGTCTCATTATCTGGTTGCTGACATACATCACTGCTGTCTCAGTATCTGGGTGCTCACCTACTGCCCTGCTGTCTCAGTATTTGGGTGCTGAACAACATCCCTGCTGTCTCAGTATCTGGGTGCTCACCTACATATCTGCTTTCTCAGTATCTGGGAGCTGACCAACATCCCTGATGTCTCAGTAACTGGGGTGCTGATGGTCATCACTGCTGTCTCAGTATCTGGGTGCTGACCCACATCCCTGCGGTCTCAGTCCCTGGGTGCTGACCTACATCTGTGCTGTCTAAGTATCTGACTGCTGACCTTCATCAGTACTGTCTCAGTATTTGGGTGCAGACCTACATCACTGCTGTTTCAGTACTTGGGTGCTGTCCTACATCACAGCAGTCTCAGTATCTGGGTGATGACCAACATCCCTGCCATCTCAGTAACTTGGTGCTGACCAACATCACTGCTGTCTCATTATCTTGGTGCAGAAAAAACATCCCTGCAGTCTCAGTACCCTGGGAGCTGACCTACATCCCTGCTATATCAGTATCTGTGTGCTGACCTACATGCCTGCTGTCTCATTATCTGGGTGCTGACCTTCATTAGTACTGTCTCAGTATCTGGGTGCTGACCAACAACAATGCTCTCAGTATCAGGGTGCAGACCTGCATCACTGCTGTCTCAGTATCTGGATGCCAACCTTAATCCCTGTTGTGTCAGTATCAGGCTGCTGACCTACATCACTGCTGTCTCAGTATTTGAGTGCTGACCTACATCCCTGCTTTCTCAGTATCTGTCTGCTGACCCACATCACTGCTGTCTAAGTATCTGGGTACTAACCAACATCCTTGATGTCTCAGTATCGGAGTGCTGACCTACATTATTGCTATCTCAGTATCTGAGTTCTGACCTACATTAATGCTGTCTCGGTATCTGGGTGCTGAACTACATCATAGCTTTCTCTGTATCGGGATAATCACCATTATTCCTGGTGTCTCAGTATCAGGGTGCTAACCTACATCCCTGTTTTCTCAGCATTGGGGTGCTGACCTCCCTGTCTGTTCTCTCAGTATCTGAGTGCTGACATACATCCCTGCTGTATCAGTATCTGGTGCTGACCTTCCTCAGTACTGTCTCAGTATTTCTGTGCAGACCTACATCACTACTGCCTCAATACTTGGGTGCTGATCTACATCACTGCTGTCTCAGTATCTGGGGGCTGACCAACATCACTGCTGTCTCAGTCTCTGGGTGCTAACCAACATCCCTGATGTGTCAATATCGGGGTGCTGACCAACATCTCTGCTGTTTTAGTTTGTGGGTGCAGACCTACATGCCTGCTGTCTCAGTAGCTCTGTGCTGACCTACATCCCTGCTGTCTCAGTATATCGGTGCAGTCCTACATCCCTGCTGTCTCAGTATCTGTGTGCTGACCTGCATACCTGCAGTCTCAGTATCGGAGGGTTGGTCTACATCAATGCTGTCTTGGTATTTTGGTGCAGAAATACATCACTGATGTTTCAGTGTCTGGATACTCACCTACATCCCTGCTGTCTCAGTATCTGGGTGCAGTCCTACATTACTGATGCCTCAGTAGCTGGGTGCTGACCTATATCTTTGCTGTCTCAGTATCTGGGTGCAGTCCTACATCACTGCTTTCTCAGTATCAGGGTGCTGACCTTCAGCACAGCTGTCTCAGCATTTGGGTGCTGACCTACATCCCTGCTGTCTCATTTTCTTAATACTGACTTACATCACTGAAGTCTGGTAATGGGTCCTAAAAGATATTTCTGTTGTCTCAAAATCTGAAATCTGATGTACACCCCTGCTGTCTCAGTATCTGCGTGCTGACATACATCACTGCTGTCTCAGTGTCTGGGAGCTGACCTACATCACTTCTGTCTCAGTATCGGGGTACTCACCTACATTCCTGCTGTCTCAGTATCTGGGTGCCGACCTACATCCCTGCTGTCTCGGTAACTGGGTGCTGACCTACCTCACTGCTGTATCAGTATCAGGGTGCTGAAAAACAGCACAGCTATCTCAGTAACTGGGGGCTGATCTTCATCCCTGCATTCTCAGTATCTGGGTGATGACTCACTTCAATCCTGTTTCAGTATCTGGGTGCCGACCTACATCCCTGCTGTCTCGGTATCTGGGTGCTGACCTACCTCACTGCTGTATCAGTATCAGGGTGCTGACCTACAGCACAGCTGTCTCAGTAACTGGGGGCTGATCTTCATCCCCGCGTTCTCAGTATCTGGGTGATGACTCACTTCTATCCTCTTTCAGTATCGGGCTGCCGACCTACACCACTGCTGTCCCAATCTCTGGGTGCCAACCTACATCACTGCTGTCTCAGTATGTGTATGCAGACTCACATGACTGATGTCTCAGTATCTGGGTGCTGACCTTCATTAGTACTGTCTCAGTATCTGGGTTCTGACCAACAACAATGCTCTCAGTATCAGGGTGCTGACCTGCATCACTGCTGTCTCAGTATCTGGATGCCGACCTTAATCCCTGTTTTGTCAGTATCTGGCTGCTGACCTACACACTGCTGTCTCAGTATTTGAGTGCAGACCTACATCCCTGCTTTTTCAGTATCTGTGTGCTGACCAACATCACTGCTGTCTAAGCCTCTGGGTACTAACCAACATTCTTGATGTCTCAGTATCGGAGTGCTGACCTACATTATTGCTATCTCAGTATCTGAGTTCTGACCTACATTAATGCTGTCTCGGTATCTGGGTGCTGAACTACATCATAGCTTTCTCTGTATCAGGATAATCACCAATATTCCTGGTGTCTCAGTATCAGGGTGCTAACCTACATCCCTGTTTTCTCAGCATTGGGGTGCTGACCTCCCTGCCGGTTTTCTCAGTATCTGAGTGCTGACATACATCCCTGCTGTATAAGTATCTGGTGCTGACCTTCCTCAGTACTGTGTCAGTATTTCTGTGCAGACGGACATCACTTCTGCTTCAATACTTGGGTGCTGATCTACATCACTGCTGTCTCAGTATCTGGGGGCTGACCCACATCACTGCTGTCTCAGTCCCTGGGTGCTGACCAACATCCCTGATGTGTCAATATCGGGGTGCTGACCAACATCTCTGCTGTTTTAGTTTGTGGGTGCAGACCCACATGCCTGCTGTCTCAGTAGCTCTGTGCTGACCTACATCCCTGCTGTCTCAGTATATGGGTGCAGTCCTACATCCCTGCTGTCTCAGAATCTGGAAGCTGACCTATATCCCTGATTTCTCAGTTTCTTGGTGCTGACCTACATCCCTGCTGTCTCAGTATGTGGGTGCTGACCTACGTCACTGCTGTCTCAGTATCTGGGTGCTGACTTCCATCCCTGCTGTCTCAGTATCTGGGTGCTGACTTACATCAATACTTTCTCAGTAACTGGATGCTGACCTACATCCCATCTGTCTCAGTTTCTGGGGCTGACCTACATTCCTGCCATCACAGTATTTGGGTACGGACCTACATCTCTGCTGACTCAGTTCTAGGTACTGACAAACATCACTGCTGACTCAGTATCTGGGTACTGACCTACATCATTGATGACTCAGTATCTGGGTACTGACCTACATCACTGTGGACTCAGTATCTTGGTACTGACTTCATCACTGCTGTCTCATTATCTGGTTGCTGACCTACATCACTGCTGTCTCAGTATCTGGGTGCTCACCTACTGCCCTGCTGTCTCAGTATCTGGGTGCTGAACAACATCCCAGCTGTCTCAGTATCTGGGTGCTCACCTACATATCTGCTTTCTCAGTATCTGGGTGCTGACCAACATCCCTGCTGTCTCAGTAACTGGGTGCTGACGGTCATCACTGCTGTCTCAGTATCTGGTGCTGACCCACATCCCTGTGGTCTCAGTCCCTGGTGCTGACCTACATCTGTGCTGTCTAAGTAGCTGACTGCTGACCTTCATCAGAACTGTCTCAGTATTTGGGTGCAGACCTACATCACTGCTGTTTCTGTACTTGGGTGCTGTCCCACATCACAGCAGTCTCAGTATCTGGTGATGACCAGCATCCTGCCATCTCAGTAACTGGGTGCTGACCAACATCACTGCTGTCTCATTATCTTGGTGCAGAAAAACATCCCTGCAGTCTCAGTATCTGGGAGCTGACCTACATCCCTGCTATATCAGTATCTGGGTGCTGACCCACATGCCTGCTGTCTCTATTATCTGGGTGCTGACCTTCATTAGTACTGTCTCAGTATCTGGGTGCTGACCAACAACAATGCTCTCAGTATCAGGGTGCAGACCTGCATCACTGCTGTCTCAGTATCTGGATGCCAACCTTAATCCCTGTTGTGTCAGTATCAGGCTGCTGACCTACATCACTGCTGTCTCAGTATTTGAGTGCTGACCTACATCCCTGCTTTCTCAGTATCTGTCTGCTGACCAACATCACTGCTGTCTAAGTATCTGGGTACTAACCAACATCCTTGATGTCTCAGTATCGGAGTGCTGACCTACATTATTGCTATCTCAGTATCTGAGTTCTGACCTACATTAATGCTGTCTCGGTATCTGGGTGCTGAACTACATCATAGCTTTCTCCGTATCGGGATAATCACCATTATTCCTGGTGTCTCAGTATCAGGGTGCTAACCTACATCCCTGTTTTCTCAGCATTGGGGTGCTGACCTCCCTGCCTGTTCTCTCAGTATCTGAGTGCTGACATACATCCCTGCTGTATCAGTATCTGGTGCTGACCTTCCTCAGTACTGTCTCAGTATTTCTGTGCAGACCTACATCACTACTGCCTCAATACTTGGGTGCTGATCTACATCACTGCTGTCTCAGTATCTGGGGCTGACCCACATCACTGCTGTCTCAGTCCCTGGGTGCTGACCAACATCCCTGATGTGTCAATATCGGGGTGCTGACCAACATCTCTGCTGTTTTAGTTTGTGGTTGCAGACCCACATGCCTGCTGTCTCAGTAGCTCTGTGCTGACCTACATCCCTGCTGTCTCAGTATATGGGTGCAGTCCTACATCCCTGCTTGTCTCAGAATCTGGAAGCTGACCCATATCCTGATTTCTCAGTATCTTGGTGCTGACCTACATCCCTGCTGTCTCAGTATGTGGGTGCTGACCTACGTCACTGCTGTCTCAGTATCTGGGTGCTGACTTCCATCCCTGCTGTCTCAGTATCTGGGTGCTGACTTACATCAATACTTTCTCAGTAACTGGATGCTGACCTACATCCCATCTGTCTCAGTTTCTGGGGGCTGACCTACATTCCTGCCAACACAGCATTTGGGTAGGGACCTAGATCTCTGCTGACTCAGTTCTAGGTACTGACAAACATCACTGCTGACTCAGTATCTGGGTACTGACCTACATCATTGATGACTCAGTATCTGGGTACTGACCTACATCACTGTGGACTCAGTATCTTGGTACTGACTACATCACTGCTGTCTCATTATCTGGTTGCTGACCTACATCACTGCTGTCTCAGTATCTGGGTGCTCACCTACTGCCCTGCAGTCTCAGTATTTGGGTGCTGAACAACATCCCAGCTGTCTCAGTATCTGGGTGCTCACCTACATATCTGCTTTCTCAGTATCTGGGTGCTGACCAACATCCCTGCTGTCTCAGTATCTGGGTGCTGACGGTCATCACTGCTGTCTCAGTATCTGGGTGCTGACCAACATCCCTGTGGTCTCAGTCCCTGGGTGCTGACCTACATCTGTGCTGTCTAAGTAGCTGACTGCTGACCTTCATCAGAACTGTCTCAGTATTTGGGTGCAGACTTACATCACTGCTGTTTCTGTACTTGGGTGCTGTCCTACATCACAGCAGTCTCAGTATCTGGGTGATAACCAGCATCCCTGCCATCTCAGTAACTGGTGCTGACCAACATCACTGCTGTCTCATTATCTTGGTGCAGAAAACATCCCTGCAGTCTCAGTATCTGGGAGCTGCCACATCCCTGCTATATCAGTATCTGGGTGCTGACCTACATGCCTGCGTCTCATTATCTGGGTGCTGACCTTCATTAGTACTGTCTCAGTATCTGGGTGCTGACCAACAACAATGCTCTCAGTATCAGGTGCAGACCTGCATCACTGCTGTCTCAGTATCTGGATGCCAACCTTAATCCCTGTTGTGTCAGTATCAGGCTGCTGACCTACATCACTGCTGTCTCAGTATTTGAGTGCTGACCTACATCCTGCTTTCTCAGTATCTGTCTGCTGACCAACATCACTGCTGTCTAAGTATCTGGGTACTAACCAACATCCTTGATGTCTCAGTATCGGAGTGCTGACCTACATTATTGCTATCTCAGTATCTGAGTTCTGACCTACATTAATGCTGTCTCGGTATCTGGGTGCTGAACTACATCATAGCTTTCTCTGTATCGGGATAATCACCATTATTCCTGGTGTCTCAGTATCAGGGTGCTAACCTACATCCCTGTTTGCTCAGCATTGGGGTGCTGACCTCCCTGCCTGTTCTCTCAGTATCTGAGTGCTGACATACATCCCTGCTGTATCAGTATCTGGTGCTGACCTTCCTCAGTACTGTCTCAGTATTTCTGTGCAGACATACATCACTACTGCCTCAATACTTGGGTGCTGATCTACATCACTGCTGTCTCAGTATCTGGGGGCTGACCAACATCACTGCTGTCTCAGTCTCTGGGTGCTGACCAACATCCCTGATGTGTCAATATCGGGGTGCTGACCAACATCTCTGCTGTTTTAGTTTGTGGGTGCAGACCTACATGCCTGCTGTCTCAGTAGCTCTGTGCTGACCTACATCCCTGCTGTCTCAGTATATGGGTGCAGTCCTACATCCCTGCTGTCTCAGTATCTGGGTGCTGACCTACATACCTGCAGTCTCAGAATCGGAGGGTTGGTCTACATCAATGCTGTCTCGGTATTTTGGTGCTGAAATACATCACTGATGTTTCAGTGTCTGGATACTCACCTACATCCCTACTGTCTCAGTATCTGGGTGCAGTCCTACATTACTGTTGCCTCAGTAGCTAGGTGCTGACCTATATCCTTGCTGTCTCAGTATCTGGGTGCAGTCCTACATCACTGCTTTCTCAGTATCAGGGTGCTGACCTTCAGCACAGCTGTCTCAGCATTTGGGTGCTGACCTACATCCCTGCTGTCTCATTTTCTTAATACTGACTTACATCACTGAAGTCTGGGTAAATGGGTCCTAAAAGATATTTCTGTTGTCTCAAAATCTGAAATCTGATGTACACCCCTGCTGTCTCAGTATCTGTGTGCTGACATACATCACTGCTGTCTCAGTGTCTGGGAGCTGACCTACATCACTTCTGTCTCAGTATCGGGGTACTCACCTACATTCCTGCTGTCTCAGTATCTGGGTGCCGACCTACATCCCTGCTGTCTCGGTAACTGGGTGCTGACCTACCTCACTGCTGTATCAGTATCAGGGTGCTGAAAAACAGCACAGCTATCTCAGTAACTGGGGGCTGATCTTCATCCCTGCATTCTCAGTATCTGGGTGATAACTCACTTCAATCCTGTTTCAGTATCTGGGTGCCGACCTACATCCCTGCTGTCTCGGTATCTGGGTGCTGACCTACCTCACTGCTGTATCAGTATCAGGGTGCTGACCTACAGCACAGCTGTCTCAGTAACTGGGGGCTGATCTTCATCCCTGCATTCTCAGTATCTGGGTGATGACTCACTTCTATCCTCTTTCAGTATCGGGGTGCCGACCTACACCACTGCTGTCCCAATCTCTGGGTGCCAACCTACATCACTGCTGTCTCAGTATGTGTATGCAGACCTACATGACTGATGTCTCAGTATCTGGGTGCTGACCTTCATTAGTACTGTCTCAGTATCTGGCTCTGACCCACAACAATGCTCTCAGTATCAGGGTGCTGACCTGCATCACTGCTGTCTCAGTATCTGGATGCCGACCTTAATCCCTGTTTTGTCAGTATCTGGCTGCTGACCTACACACTGCTGTCTCAGTATTTGAGTGCTGACCTACATCCCTGCTTTTTCAGTATCTGTGTGCTGACCAACATCACTGCTGTCTAAGCCTCTGGGTACTAACCAACATCCTTGATGTCTCAGTATCGGAGTGCTGACCTACATTATTGCTATCTCAGTATCTGAGTTCTGACCTACATTAATGCTGTCTCGGTATCTGGGTGCTGAACTACATCATAGCTTTCTCTGTATCAGGATAATCACCAATATTCCTGGTGTCTCAGTATCAGGGTGCTAACCTACATCCCTGTTTTCTCAGCATTGGGGTGCTGACCTCCCTGCCGGTTTTCTCAGTATCTGAGTGCTGACATACATCCCTGCTGTACAAGTATCTGGTGCTGACCTTTCTCAGTACTGTATCAGTATTTCTGTGCAGACCTACATCACTACTGCTTCAATACTTGGGTGCTGATCTACATCACTGCTGTCTCAGTATCTGGGGGCTGACCCACATCACTGCTGTCTCAGTCCCTGGGTGCTGACCAACATCCCTGATGTGTCAATATCGGGGTGCTGACCAACATCTCTGCTGTTTTAGTTTGTGGGTGCAGACCTACATGCCTACTGTCTCAGTATATGGGTGCAGTCCCACATCCCTGCTGTCTCAGTATCTGGAAGCTGACCTATATCCCTGATTTTTCAGTATCTTGGTGCTGACCTACATCCCATCTGTCTCAGTTTCTGGGGGCTGACCTACATTCCTGCCAACACAGCATTTGGGTAGGGACCTAGATCTCTGCTGACTCAGTTCTAGGTACTGACAAACATCACTGCTGACTCAGTATCTGGGTACTGACCTACATCATTGATGACTCAGTATCTGGGTACTGACCTACATCACTGTGGACTCAGTATCTTGGTACTGACTGCATCACTGCTGTCTCATTATCTGGTTGCTGACCTACATCACTGCTGTCTCAGTATCTGGGTGCTCACCTACTGCCCTGCTGTCTCAGTATTTGGGTGCTGAACAACATCCCAGCTGTCTCAGTATCTGGGTGCTCACCTACATATCTGCTTTCTCAGTATCTGGGTGCTGACCAACATCCCTGCTGTCTCAGTATCTGGGTGCTGACGGTCATCACTGCTGTCTCAGTATCTGGGTGCTGACCCACATCCCTGTGGTCTCAGTCCCTGGGTGCTGACCTACATCTGTGCTGTCTAAGTAGCTGACTGCTGACCTTCATCAGAACTGTCTCAGTATTTGGGTGCAGACCTACATCACTGCTGTTTCTGTACTTGGGTGCTGTCCTACATCACAGCAGTCTCAGTATCTGGGTGATGACCAGCATCCCCTGCCATCTCAGTAACTGGGTGCTGACCAACATCACTGCTGTCTCATTATCTTGGTGCAGAAAAACATCCCTGCAGTCTCAGTATCTGGGAGCTGACCTACATCCCTGCTATATCAGTATCTGGGTGCTGACCTACATGCCTGCTGTCTCATTATCTGGGTGCTGACCTTCATTAGTACTGTCTCAGTATCTGGGTGCTGACCAACAACAATGCTCTCAGTATCAGGGTGCAGACCTGCATCACTGCTGTCTCAGTATCTGGATGCCAACCTTAATCCCTGTTGTGTCAGTATCAGGCTGCTGACCTACATCACTGCTGTCTCAGTATTTGAGTGCTGACCTACATCCCTGCTTTCTCAGTATCTGTCTGCTGACCAACATCACTGCTGTCTAAGTATCTGGGTACTAACCAACATCCTTGATGTCTCAGTATCGGAGTGCTGACCTACATTATTGCTATCTCAGTATCTGAGTTCTGACCTACATTAATGCTGTCTCGGTATCTGGGTGCTGAACTACATCATAGCTTTCTCTGTATCTGGATAATCACCAATATTCCTGGTGTCTCAGTATCAGGGTGCTAACCTACATCCCTGTTTTCTCAGCATTGGGGTGCTGACCTCCCTGCCTGTTCTCTCAGTATCTGAGTGCTGACATACATCCCTGCTGTATCAGTATCTGGTGCTGACCTTCCACAGTACTGTCTCAGTATTTCTGTGCAGACCTACATCACTACTGCCTCAATACTTGGGTGCTGATCTACATCACTGCTGTCTCAGTATCTGGGGGGTGACCCACATCACTGCTGTCTCAGTCCCTGGGTGCTGACCAACATCCCTGATGTGTCAATATCGGGGTGCTGACCAACATCTCTGCTGTTTTAGTTTGTGGGTGCAGACCCACATGCCTGCTGTCTCAGTAGCTCTGTGCTGACCTACATCCCTGCTGTCTCAGTATATGGGTGCAGTCCTACATCCCTGCTGTCTCAGAATCTGGAAGCTGACCTATATCCCTGATTTCTCAGTATCTTGGTGCTGACCTACATCCCTGCTGTCTCAGTATGTG
Organism: Neoceratodus forsteri; assembly: GCA_016271365.2. Lineage (NCBI taxonomy): Eukaryota > Metazoa > Chordata > Ceratodontiformes > Ceratodontidae > Neoceratodus > Neoceratodus forsteri. Next base: position 11,273,080 of record CM028129.1, read on the forward strand.
GGTGCTGACCTACGTCACTGCTGTCTCAGTATCTGGGTGCTGACTTCCATCCCTGCTGTCTCAGTATCTGGGTGCTGACTTACATCAATACTTTCTCAGTAACTGGATGCTGACCTACATCCCATCTGTCTCAGTTTCTGGGGGCTGACCTACATTCCTGCCAACACAGCATTTGGGTACGGACCTAGATCTCTGCTGACTCAGTTCTAGGTACTGACAAACATCACTGCTGACTCAGTATCTGGGTACTGACCTACATCATTGATGACTCAGTATCTGGGTACTGACCTACATCACTGTGGACTCAGTATCTTGGTACTGACTACATCACTGCTGTCTCATTATCTGGTTGTTGACCCACATCACTGCTGTCTCAGTATCTGGGTGCTCACCTACTGCCCTGCTGTCTCAGTATCTGGGTGCTGAACAACATCCCAGCTGTCTCAGTATATGGGTGCTCACCTACATATCTGCTTTCTCAGTATCTGGTGCTGACCAACATCCCTGCTGTCTCAGTATCTGGGTGCTGACAGTCATCACTGCTGTCTCAGTATCTGGGTGCTGACCCACATCCCTGCGGTCTCAGTCCCTGGGTGCTGACCTACATCTGTGCTGTCTAAGTAGCTGACTGCTGACCTTCATCAGAACTGTCTCAGTATTTGGGTGCAGACCTACATCACTGCTGTTTCTGTACTTGGGTGCTGTCCTACATCACAGCAGTCTCAGTATCTGGGTGATGACCAGCATCCCTGCCATCTCAGTAACTGGGTGCTGACCAACATCACTGCTGTCTCATTATCTTGGTGCAGAAAAACATCCCTGCAGTCTCAGTATCTGGGAGCTGACCTACATCCCTGCTATATCAGTATCTGGGTGCTGACCTACATGCCTGCTGTCTCATTATCTGGGTGCTGACCTTCATTAGTACTGTCTCAGTATCTGGGTGCTGACCAACAACAATGCTCTCAGTATCAGGGTGCAGACCTGCATCACTGCTGTCTCAGTATCTGGATGCCAACCTTAATCCCTGTTGTGTCAGTATCAGGCTGCTGACCTACATCACTGCTGTCTCAGTATTTGAGTGCTGACCTACATCCCTGCTTTCTCAGTATCTGTGTGCTGACCAACATCACTGCTGTCTCAGTATCTGGGTACTAACCAACATCCCTGATGTCTCAGTATCGGAGTGCTGACCTACATTATTGCTATCTCAGTATCTGAGTTCTGACCTACATTAATGCTGTCTCGGTATCTGGGTGCTGAACTACATCATAGCTTTCTCCGTATCGGGATAATCACCATTATTCCTGGTGTCTCAGTATCAGGGTGCTAACCTACATCCCTGTTTTCTCAGCATTGGGGTGCTGACCTCCCTGCCTGTTCTCTCAGTATCTGAGTGCTGACATACATCCCTGCTGTATCAGTATCTGGTGCTGACCTTCCTCAGTACTGTATCAGTATTTCTGTGCAGACCTACATCACTACTGCCTCAATACTTGGGTGCTGATCTACATCACTGTTGTCTCAGTATCTGGGGCTGACCCACATCACTGCTGTCTCAGTCCCTGGGTGCTGACCAACATCCCTGATGTGTCAATATCGGGGTGCTGACCAACATCTCTGCTGTTTTAGTTTGTGGGTGCAGACCCACATGCCTGCTGTCTCAGTAGCTCTGTGCTGACCTACATCCCTGCTGTCTCAGTATATGGGTGCAGTCCTACATCCCTGCTGTCTCAGAATCTGGAAGCTGACCTATATCCCTGATTTCTCAGTATCTTGGTGCTGACCTACATCCCTGCTGTCTCAGTATGTGGGTGCTGACCTACGCACTGCTGTCTCAGTATCTGGGTGCTGACTTCCATCCCTGCTGTCTCAGTATCTGGGCTGACTTACATCAATACTTTCTCAGTAACTGGATGCTGACCTACATCCCATCTGTCTCAGTTTCTGGGGGCTGACCTACATTCCTGCCAACACAGCATTTGGGTAGGGACCTAGATCTCTGCTGACTCAGTTCTAGGTACTGACAAACATCACTGCTGACTCAGTATCTGGGTACTGACCTACATCATTGATGACTCAGTATCTGGGTACTGACCTACATCACTGTGGACTCAGTATCTTGGTACTGACTACATCACTGCTGTCTCATTATCTGGTTGCTGACCTACATCACTGCTGTCTCAGTATCTGGGTGCTCACCTACTGCCCTGCTGTCTCAGTATTTGGGTGCTGAACAACATCCCAGCTGTCTCAGTATCTGGGTGCTCACCTACATATCTGCTTTCTCAGTATCTGGGTGCTGACCAACATCCCTGCTGTCTCAGTATCTGGGTGCTGACAGTCATCACTGCTGTCTCAGTATCTGGGTGCTGACCCACATCCCTGCGGTCTCAGTCCCTGGGTGCTGACCTACATCTGTGCTGTCTAAGTAGCTGACTGCTGACCTTCATCAGAACTGTCTCAGTATTTGGGTGCAGACCTACATCACTGCTGTTTCTGTACTTGGGTGCTGTCCTACATCACAGCAGTCTCAGTATCTGGGTGATGACCAGCATCCCTGCCATCTCAGTAACTGGGTGCTGACCAACATCACTGCTGTCTCATTATCTTGGTGCAGAAAACATCCCTGCAGTCTCAGTATCTGGGAGCTGACCCACATCCCTGCTATATCAGTATCTGGGTGCTGACCTACATGCCTGCTGTCTCATTATCTGGTGCTGACCTTCATTAGTACTGTCTCAGTATCTGGGTGCTGACCAACAACAATGCTCTCAGTATCAGGGTGCAGACCTGCATCACTGCTGTCTCAGTATCTGGATGCCAACCTTAATCCCTGTTGTGTCAGTATCAGGCTGCTGACCTACATCACTGCTGTCTCAGTATTTGAGTGCTGACCCACATCCCTGCTTTCTCAGTATCTGTGTGCTGACCAACATCACTGCTGTCTCAGTATCTGGGTACTAACCAACATCCCTGATGTCTCAGTATCGGAGTGCTGACCTACATCATTGCTATCTCAGTATCTGAGTTCTGACCTACATCACTGCTGTCTCGGTATCTGGGTGCTGAACTACATCATAGCTTTCTCCGTATCTGGATAATCACCAATATTCCTGGTGTCTCAGTATCAGGGTGCTAACCTACATCCCTGTTTTCTCAGCATTGGGGTGCTGACCTCCCTGCCTGTTCTCTCAGTATCTGAGTGCTGACATACATCCCTGCTGTATCAGTATCTGGTGCTGACCTTCCTCAGTACTGTCTCAGTATTTCTGTGCAGACCTACATCACTACTGCCTCAATACTTGGGTGCTGATCTACATCACTGCTGTCTCAGTATCTGGGGGCTGACCCACATCACTGCTGTCTCAGTCTCTGGGTGCTGACCAACATCCCTGATGTGTCAATATCGGGGTGCTGACCAACATCTCTGCTGTTTTAGTTTGTGGGTGCAGACCTACATGCCTGCTGTCTCAGTAGCTCTGTGCTGACCTACATCCCTGCTGTCTCAGTATATGGGTGCAGTCCTACATCCCTGCTGTCTCAGTATCTGGGTGCTGACCTACATACCTGCAGTCTCAGTATCGGAGGGTTGGTCTACATCAATGCTGTCTCGGTATTTTGGTGCTGAAATACATCACTGCTGTTTCAGTGTCTGGATACTCCCCCACATCCCTGCTGTCTCAGTATCTGGGTGCAGTCCTACGTTACTGTTGCCTCAGTAGCTGGGTGCTGACCTATATTCTTGCTGTCTCAGTATCTGGGTGCATTCCTACATCACTGCTTTCTCAGTATCAGGGTGCTGACCTTCAGCACAGCTGTCTCAGCATTTGGGTGCTGACCTACATCCCTGCTGTCTCATTTTCTTAATGCTGACTTACATCACTGAAGTCTGGGTAAATGGGTCCTAAAAGATATTTCTGTTGTCTCAAAATCTGAAATCTGATGTACAGCCCTGCTGTCTCAGTATCTGCGTGCTGACATACATCACTGCTGTCTCAGTGTCTGGGAGCTGACCTACATCACTTCTGTCTCAGTATCGGGGTACTCACCTACATTCCTGCTGTCTCAGTATCTGGGTGCCGACCTACATCCCTGCTGTCTCGGTAACTGGGTGCTGACCTACCTCACTGCTGTATCAGTATCAGGGAGCTGACCTACAGCACAGCTATCTCAGTAACTGGGGGCTGATCTTCATCCCTGCATTCTCAGTATCTGGGTGATGACTCACTTCAATCCTGTTTCAGTATCTGGGTGCCGACCTACATCCCTGCTGTCTCGGTATCTGGGTGCTGACCTACCTCACTGCTGTATCAGTATCAGGGTGCTGACCTACAGCACAGCTGTCTCAGTAACTGGGGGCTGATCTTCATCCCTGCGTTCTCAGTATCTGGGTGATGACTCACTTCTATCCTCTTTCAGTATCGGGGTGCCGACCTACACCACTGCTGTCTCAATCTCTGGGTGCCAACCTACATCACTGCTGTCTCAGTATGTGTATGCTGACCTACATGACTGATGTCTCAGTATCTGGGTGCTGTCCTACTTCACTGCTGTCTCAGTATTTGACTGCTGACCTTCATCACTGGTGTCTCAGTATCTGTGTGTTGGCATACATCTCTGCAGTCTCGGTATCGGTGTACTCACATACATCACTGCTGTGTCAGTATCGTAGTGCTGAACTACAGTAGATCAATTCTGTCCCAGTAGCTGGGTGCTGACCTGCATCCCTGCTGTCTCTGAATCTGGGTGCTGACCTACATCACTGCTGTCTCAGTATCTGGGTGCTGACCTACATCCCTGCTATCTCTGAATCTGGGTTCTGACCTACATCATGGCTGTCTCACTATCAGTGTGCTGACCTACATTCCTGTTGTCTGAGAATATGGGTCCCGACAGATATTTCTGCTGCCTCAAAATCTGGAATCTGATGTTGATCCCTACTGTCTCAGTATCTGGGTGCTGACATACATCACTGCTGTTTCAGTATCTGGGAGCTGATCTACATCACTGCTGTCTGAGTATCTGGGTGCCGACCTACAATCACTGCTGTTTTAGTATCTGGTTGCTGAACCACATCCCTGCTGTCTCAGTATCTGGGTGCCGACCTACATCCCTGCTGTCTCAGTATCTGGATGCTGACCTACTTCACTGTTGTCTCAATATCTGGGTTATGACCTATGTCCCTGTCGTCTCAGTATCTGGGTGCTGACCTTCATCATTAGTGTTTCAGTATCTGGGTGCTGACCTACATCCCAGCTATCTCGGTATCTGGATGCTGACAAACATCACGGCTGTCTCAATATCTTGGTTCTGACCTACATCACTGCTGTCTCAGTTTCTGTGTGCTGACATGTATCTCTGCTGTCTCAGTATCTGGATACTAAACTACATCCTTGCTATCTCAGTATCTGAGTACTGACCTACTTCCCTGCTGTCTCAGTATTTGGGTATTCACATTCTTCCCTGCTGTCTCAGTACCTGGGTACCAACCTACATCCCTGCCATCTCGGTATCTTGGTGCTGACCAACATCACTGCTGTCTCAGTTTTAGGGTGCTGACCCTCAGCACAGCTGTCTCAATATCTGGGTGGTGACCTCCATCCCGGCTGTCTCAGTATCTGGATGCTGACCTACATCACTGTTGTCTGAGTAAATGGGTACTGATAGATATTTCTGCTGCCTCTCAATCTGTAATTTGATGTTAATCCCTACTGTCTCAGTGTCTGGGTGCTTACATTCATGACTGCTGTCTCAGTATCTGGGAGCTGACGTATCACTGCTGTTACAGTATCTGGGTGCTGACCTACATCACAGCTGTCTCAGTATCTGGGTGATGACTCACATCCCTGCTGTCTCAGTATCAGGGTGCCAACCTACATGACTGCTGTCTCAGTATCTTGGTGCTGACCTACTTGCCTACTGTCTCCGAATCTGGGTGCTGTCCTTTATCCCTGCTGTCACAGCATCTGGGTGCTGACCTACATCCCTGCTGTCTCAGTACCAGGGTGCTGACCTACTGGCCTGCTGTCTGTGTCTAGGTGCTGACAAACATCCATGCTGTCTCAGTATCTTGGTGCTGTTGTACATCACTGCTATCTCATTTTCTGGGTGCTGACCTACATCGATGCAGTCTCAGTATCTGGTTGCCGACCTACATCACTGCTGTCTCAGTATCTGTGTGCTAACTTACATCCCTGCTGACTCATTATCTGGGTGCTGACCTACATCACTGCTTTCTCAGTATCAGGGTGCTGACCTTCAGCACAGCTGTCCCAACATTTGGGTGCTGACCTACATCCCTGCTATCTCATTTTCTTAATGTTGACTTACATCACTGTTGTCTGAATAAATGAGTCCTGAAAGATATTTCTGCTGTCTCAAAATCTGGAATCTGATGTTCATCCCTGCTGTCTTAGTATCTGCATGCTGACATACATCACTGCTGTCTCAGTGTCTGGGAGCTGACCTACATCACTTCTGTTTCAGTATCGGGGTACTCACCTACATCCCTGCTGTCTCAGTAACTGGGTGCTGACCTACATCCCTGCTGTCTTGGTGTCTGGGTGCTGACTTACCTCACTGCTGTATCAGTATCAGGGTGCTGACCTACAGCACAGCTGTCTCAGTATCTGGGGGCTGTTCTTCATCCCTGTGTTCTCAGTATCTGGGTGATGACTCACTTCTATCCTGTTTCAGTATCTGGGTGCCGACCGACACCACTGCTGTCTCAATCTCTGTGTGCCAACCTACATCACTGCTTTCCCAGTATTTGTATGCTGACCTACATGACTGCTGTCTCAGTATCTGGGTGCTGTCCTTCTTCTCTACTGTCTCAGTATTTGGCTGCTGACCTACATCACTGGTGTCTCGCTATCTGTGTGTTGGCATACATCTCTGCTGTCTCGGTATTGGTGTACTCACCTACATCACTGCTGTGTCAGTATCAGACTGCTGAACTACAGTAGATCAATGCTGTCACAGTAGCTGGGTGCTGACCTACATAACTGCTGTCTCTGAATCTGGGTGCTGACCTTCATCACTGCTGTCTCAGTATCTGGGTGCTGACCTACATCCCTGCTATCTCTGAATCTGGATTCTGACGTACATGTTGGTTGTCTCACTATCAGTGTGCTGACCTACATTCCTGTTGTCCGAGAAAATGGGTCCCAACACATATTTCTGCTGCCTTAAAATCTGGAATTTGATGTTGATCCCTACTGTCTCAGTATCTGGGTGATGACATATATCCCTGCTGTCTCAGTATCTGAGTGATGACCTACATCACTGCTGTCTCAGTATCTGGGTGCTGACCGAGATACCTGCTGTCTCAGTATTTGGGTGCCAACCTATATCACTGCTGTCTCAGTAAGTGGGTGCTGACCTACATCCCGTTGTCTCAGTATCTGGGTGCTGTCCCATCCCTGTTGTCCAGTATCTGGGTGCTAACCCATCCCTGGTGACCAGTATTTGGGTTTGACCTAAACCCTGCTATCTCAGTATCTGAGTACTAACTCACATCCCTGGTGTCTCAGTATCATGCTGGACCTACATCATTACGGTTTCAGTACTGTGCGACATACATCCCTGCTTTCAGTATCTGTGTTGACATACATCACTGCTGTCTCAGTATGGGTGCTGACTCACATCCTGCTGTTGTCTCAGTATCTGGTGCTGACCCACATCCTGCTGTCTCAGTATCTGGCTGTCCCATCCCTGCCATCTCAGTATCTGGGTGTCCCTACAAACTTGGGTCTCAGTATCTGAGTGCTGACCTCACGTTGTGTTTGTGTTTTGGGTGCTGACCTCATCCCTGTGTCTCGTATCTTGGTGCTGACCTACGTCCCTGTTGTTCTGTATCTGGATGTGACTCACATCACTGTTGTCTCAACATCTGTGTTGGACCAATCATGCTGTGCTCAATATCTTGGTGCTGACTCACATCCTGCTGCTGTCTAAGTATCTAGGTGCTGACCTCATCAGTGCTTCAGCATTTGTGCGTTGTCCTACATCATGCTGTCTCAGTATCTTGAGCTGAGCTTCACCCCTGTTCTCCTGTTTCGGTACCAACCATAATCTCTTCTGTGTCAGTATCTGGCTGCTGACCTCATCACTGCTGTCCTGTATCTGTGTTTCAATCCTCGTCCAGATTTGGACTAACTCACATCCTTGCTATCTTGTATCTGAGTGACCTCTCCTGTCCTGTCTCTGGGTACTCACATACTCACTGCTGTCTCAGTATCTGCATGCTGACCTACATCACTGTTGTCTGGTATCTGGTGCTGACCTACATCACTGCTGCTTTTCAGTGTCTGTACCACCCAAATCCTTGTCTCAGTATCTGGGTGTCGATTTACATCCCGCCATCTCGTATTGGTGCAGACTCACATGCTGCTGTCTCAGTTTTAGTGTCACCTTAGCACAGCCTCTCAGCATCGGTGGTGACTCCATCCTGCTTAGTATCTGATGCTGGATCTACATCAGTGTTGTCGAGTAATGGGCACGATAGATATCGCTGACTCACAGTCTGAATGATGTTCATCCTGCTGTCTCAGTATCTGTGACATTGGTGACTGCTGTCTCAGTATCTGGGAGCTGATGTATCACTGCTGTCACAGTGTCTAAGTTTTACCAATATCACAGCTGTCTCATATCTGCTGCGATCTGATCCTGCTGTCCAGTATTATGGTGCTGAGCTATGACTGCTGTCTCAGTATCTCGGTGTGACCTACTTGTTTACTGTCTCAATCTGCTGTCGATTCACATCTCCGCTGCCTCAGTATCTGGTGCTGACCTAAACCCTGCTGTTTTGTACCAGGGGCTGACCTAATGGCCTGCTGTCTCAGTGTCTAGGTGCTGACAAACATCCGCTGTCTTAGAATCTTGGTGCAGACCACATCCCTGCAGTCCTGTATCTGGGTGCCACCATCACTGCTGTCTCAGTATCGTGTGCTGACCCACATCCCTGCTGACTTATTATCTGTGCTGACCTGCATGACTGCTCTCTCAGTATCTGGCAAGGACCCACATCACTTTTCCTAGCATCAGGTGCTGACCTCAGCACAGCCGTCTCATTGGGTGACCTGCATCCCTGTCTCATTTTCAATGCTGACTTACATCACTGTTGTCTGAGTAATGTGTCCTGAAAGATATTTCTGGTCTCAAACTGATCGATGTCCCTGCTGTCTTAGTATTGGTGTTCTTAATACGCCACTGCAGTCTCTGTGTCTGGGAGCTGATATACATCTCTTCTGCAAGTATTGGGTATCTACTACTTCCCTGGTCTCAGTATCAGTGTCACCCACATCCTGCTGTGCTGGATCTGGGTGCTGACTAGTTTACCGTTGTGTCAGTACAGGGCTTGATCTCAGGACAGCTACAGCTGTCTCAGATCTGGTGGCTGATCTTCATCCTTACGTTCTCAGTATATGTGATGACTACTTCATCCTGTTTCAGTATCTGGTGCCAACCACCACTGCTGTCTCATCTCTTGTGCCAACCTACATCACTGCTGTCTCAGTATGTATGCTGATATGACTGCTGTCTCAGTATCTGGTGTTGTCCTACTCACTGTTGTCCAGTGTTTCGTTGACCTTCATCACTGGTGTCTTGTATCTGTGGTTGCCACATCTCGCTGTCCTGTATCGGTACTCACCAATATCACTGCTGTCAGTATCGAGTGTTGACTACAGAGATCAATTCTGTCTCAGTAGCTGTGCTGACCTGCATCCTGCTTGTCTCGAATCTCGGTGTTGACCTACATCACTGCTGTCTCAGTATCTGGGTGCTATCCTACATCCCGCTATCTCTGAATCTGGTTCTGACCACATCATGGTTGTCTCACTATCAGTGTGCTACTTTGCATCCTGTTGTCTGAGAATGGGTCCCGACAGATATTTCTGCTGCTCAAAATCTGCAATCTGATGTTGATCCCACTGTCTCAGTATCTGGTGCTGACATACATCACGTGTTTTTGTATCTGGGAGCGATCACATCACTGTCTCAGTATCTGGTGCTGATCACAATCACTGCTGTATATTTGGGTGCTGACCCACATCCCTGTTGTCTCAGTATCTGGTGCACCTCATCACTGATGTTCAAAATCTGCACCGCCTACATCACTGCTGTCCCTATCTGTGCGACCCACATGCCTGCTGTCTCAGTATTCTGTGTTGACTCACATTACTGCTGTCTCATATCTGGTGCTGACCTGCATCCTGCTGTCTGTATCTGGATGCTGATCACTTCATTGTTGTTTCAATTCTGGGAGTGACCTGCATCCTTGTCTAGTATCTGGTGCTGACCTTCATCAATACTGTCTCCGTATCTGGTTGCTGACCTACATCCCAGCTATCTCGGTATCTGGATTTGACCTGCTTCACTGTTGTCTTCCTCTGGGTAGTGACCTGCATCCTTGTCTCATAACTGTTGACTTCATCACATAGTCTCAGTATTCAGTTGACCCATCCCATTGTCTGTGAATCTGGATGCTGACCTGCATCATGGTTGTCTCAATATCTGATTCCACCTTCATCACTGCCGCTAAGTATCTGTGTTGACCTACATCCCAGCTGTTCCAGTATCTGGATGCTGACCTACTTCACTGTTGTCCAATATCTTCCAGACCTACGTCCCGTCGTCTTAGTATCTGTTGTACCTTCATCAATATATCTCATATCTGGGTTGACCGCATCCCAGCACTATCTGGATGCTACTAACATCACTGCTGTCATTATCTGTTTTGTCTACATCACTGCTGTCTCAGTTTCTTTGTGCTGACATATCTCCGCTGTCTCAGTATTTGTTATTAACCCACATCCTGCTATCTCAGTATCTGAGTGCTGACCTCTCCCTGCTGTCTCAGTATCGTATTCACATTCTTCCTGCTGTCTCAGTATCTGCGCACCTGCATCACTGTTGTCTCGTATCTTGGTGCTGACCTGTACTGCTGCTCTGTGTCTGGGACTACCACATCCCTGCTGTCTCAGTACCTGTGCCACCTACATCATGCATATCTCGGTATCTGGGTGTTGACCAACATCACTGCTGTCTCAGTTTTTGGGTGCTCACTTTCAGTACTGTTGTCTCAATATCTGCAGGACTCCATCCCTGCTGTCTCAGTATCTGATGCTGACCTACATCACTGTTGTCTGAGTAAATGGGTACTGATAGATTTCTGCTGCCTCACACTTTAATTGATGTTATCCCTACTGTCTCAGTATCTGTGCTTACATTCATGACTGCTGTCCAGCATCTGGGAGCTGACGTATCACCCTGCTGTTACAGTATCTGGGTGCTGACCCACATCACAGCTGTCTCAGTATCTGGGTGATGACTCACATCCCTGCTGTCTCAGTATCATGGTGCCAACCTATATCACTGCTGTCTCAGTATCTCGGTGCTGACCTACTTGCCTACTGTCTCCTAATCTGGGTGCTGACCTCACATCCCTGTTGACCTAGCATCTGGGTGCTGACCCCACCTGCTGCTGTCTCAGTGTACCAGGGTGCTGGATCTACTGGCCTGCTGTCTGTGTTAGGTGCTGACAACATCCGTTCTGTTTCAGTATCTGGTGCTGACCTCCATCCTGCAGTCTCAGCATCTGGGCCACCCACATCACTGGCGTCTCATATCTGTGTGCTAACTTACATCCCTGTGATTTATTATCTGTGTTGACTTATATCATTGCTTTCTAGATTAGGTGTTGGTCTTCAGCATAGCTGTCTCAATATTTGGTGCTGACTACATCCTGCTGTCTGATTTTCTTAATGTTGACTTACATCACTGTTGTCTGAGTAAATGAGTCCTGAAAGATATTTCGTCTCAAATCTGGAATCGATGTTCATCCCTGCTTCGTATCTGTGTTGACATACATCACTGCTGTCTCAGTGTCTGGAGCTGACCTACATCACTTCTGTCTCAGTATCGGGATCACCTACATCCCTGCTGTCCAGTAACTGTGCTGACCTACATCCCTGCTGTCTTGTAATCTGGGTCTTGACTCACCTCACTGCTGTATCAGTATCAGGTGCTGGATTACAGTGCTGTCCAGTTTCTGGGTTTACCTACATCCTGGTGACTGAATATCTGGCTGGACTATATCCCTGCTGTCCAGTATCTGGTGCTGTCCATCCCTGTTGTCTTGTATATGGGTGCTAACCACATCCTTGGTGTGTCATTGTCTGGGCTGACCCACATCACTACGTGTCCAGATCTGGGTGCTGACCCATCCCTGCTTTCTTAATCTGGTGCTCACATCATCATTGCTGTCTTAGTGTGGGTGCTGACCCACATCCCTGCTGTCTCAGTATCTGGGTGCTGACCCACATCCCCTGGTCTCGTATCTGGTGCTGTCCACATCCCTGCTGTCTCAGTATGGGTGTTATCCATCCCTGGGTTCAGTATCTGAGTGCTACCTACGCTATTGCTGTCTCAGTATCTGTGCTGACCTACGTCCCTGGCTGTTGTGTTCTGTATCTGGATGCTGACCACATCACTGTTGTCTCAATATCTGGTACTGACTCCATCACTGTTGTCTTAATATCTTGGTGCTGACCCATCCCTGCTGTGTCTGTGTCTTAGGCATGACCTTCATCAGTGCTTTCAGTATTTGGTGTTGTCTCATCACTGCATCTCATTATCTGGGTGCTACCTACATGCCTGCTGTCTCAGTATCTGTGTTTGACCCCATCCCTGCTGTCTTATTATCTGTGTGCTGACCCATCCTGCTTTCTCTCAGCATCTGGGTGCTGACCCATCACTGCTTTCAGTATCAGGGTGCTGGACCTTCAGCAGCTGTCTCAGCATTGGATGCTGACCTGGCATCCTGCTGTCTCATTTACTAATGCTGACTTGCATCACTGTTGTCTGAGTAAATGGGTCCTGAAAGATATTTCTGCTGTCTCAAATCTGGATTCTGATGTTCATCCTGATGTCTCAGTATCTGAGTGTTTGACATAAATCACTGCTGTCTCAGTGATTGGGAGCTGAGATACATCACTTGTCTCAGTATTTTGGTACTTACTACTTCCTGCTGTCTCAGTATTGAGTTGTGCTGACTCCCATCCCTTTGTCTTGGTATCTGGGTGCTGATTTGCTTCACTGCTGTATCAGTATCAGGGTGCTTGACCTGCAGCACAGCTACAGCTGTCTCAGTATCTGGGGCTGATCTTCATCCCCTCGTTCTCAGTATCTGGGTGATGACTCACTTCTATCCTGTTTCAGTATCTAGGGTGCTGACCAACTCACTGCTGTCTCAGTCTCTGGGTGCCAGCCTACATCACTGCTGTCTCCAGTATGTTCATGCTGACCTCACATGACTGCTGTCTCAGTATTTGGGTGCTGTCCTACTTCACTGCTGTCTCAGTATTTGGCTGCTGACCTTCATCACTGGTGTCTCGCAGTATCTGCGTGTTGCATACATCTCTGCTGTCTTGGTGCATCGTGTACTCACCTACATCACTGCTGTGTCAGTATCGGAGTGTGAACTCACAGTAGATCAATTCTGTCTCAGTAGCTGGGTGCTGACCTGCATCCCTGCAGTCTCTGAATCTGGTGCTGACCACCATCACTGCTGTCTCAGTATCTGGGTGCTGACCTACATCCCTGCTATCTCTGAATCTGGCTAGACCTACATCATGGCTGACTCACTATCAGTGTGCTGACCTCACATTCCTGTTGTCTGAGAATATGGGTCCAGACAGATATTTTGCTGCCTCAAAATCTGGAATCTGTTGTTGATCCCTACTGTCTCAGTATCCTGAGTGCTGACATACATCACTGCTGTTTCAGTATCTGGGAGCTGATCTACATCACTGCTGTCTCAGTATCTGGGTGCCGACCTACAATCACTGCTGTATTTGTATCTGGTTCCTGGACCCACATCCCTGCTGTCTCAGTATCTGGGTGCAGGCCTACATCAGTGCTGTCTCAAAATCTGGGTACCACCTCTACATCACTGCTGTCCCTGTATCTGGGTGCTGACCTACATGCCTGCTGTCTCCAGTGTCTGGGTGCTGACCTCCATCCTTTCTTGTCCAGTAATCTGGGTGCTGTCCTACATTACTGCTGTCAGTATCTGGGTGCTGACCCATGTCCCTGCTGTCTCAGTATCTGGATGCTGACCTACTTCACTGTTGTCTCATTATCTGTTGGTGACCACATCCCTCTTGTCTCAGTATCTGGGTGCTGACCTTCATCAATACTGTCCTCCAGATCTGGGTGCTGACCACATACCAGCTATCTCAGTATCTGGATGCTGACCTGCTTCACTGTGTCTTACTATCTGGGTAGTGACCTACATCCCTGTTGTCTCAGTAACTGGGTGCTGACCTTCATTAATACGGTCTCAGTATCTGGGTGCTGACCTACATCTCAGCTATTTCAGAATCTGGATGCTGACCTGCATCATGGTTGTCTCAATATCTGGATTCCGACCTTCATCTCTGCTGTCTTAAAATCTGGGTTGTGACCTACATCCCTGCTGTCTCAGTATCTGGATGCTGACCCACTTCACTGTTGTCTCAATATCTGGGTTGTGACCTACATCCCTGTCATCTCAGTATCTGGTTGATGACCTTCATCAATACTGTCTCAGTATCTGGGTGCTGACCTACATCCCAGCTATCTCGGTATCTGGATGCTGACCAACATCACGGCTGTCTCAATATCTTGGTTCTGACCTACATCACTGCTGTCTCAGTTTCTGTGTGCTGACATGCATCCCTGTTGTATCAGTATCTGGATACTAACCTACATCCTTGCTATCTCAGTATCTGAGTGCTGACCTACTTCCCTGCTGTCTTAGTATCTGAGTATTCACATTCTTCCCTGCTGTCTCAGTATCTGGGTGCTGACCTACATCACTGCTGTCTCGGTATCTTGCTGCTGACCTATATCACTGCTGTTTCAGTGTCTGGGTACTCACCTACATCCCTGCTGTCTCAGTACCTGGGTGCTGACCTACATCCCTGCAATCTCGGTATCTGGGTGCTGACCACTATCACTGCTGTCTCTGTTTTAGTGTGCTGACCCTCAGCACAGCTGTCTCAATATCTGGGTGCTGACCTACATCCCTGCTGTCTCTGAATCTGGGTGCTGACCTACATCACTGCTGTCTCAGTATCTGGGTGCTGACCTACATCCCTGCTATCTCTGAATCTGGGTTCTGACCTACATGTTGTTGTCCCACTATCAGTGTGTGCTGACCTACATTCCTGTTGTCTGAGAAAATGGGTCCCGACACATATTTCTGCTGCCTCAAAATCTGGAATTTGATGTTGATCCCTACTGTCTCAGTATCTGGGTGATGACATA
Organism: Neoceratodus forsteri; assembly: GCA_016271365.2. Taxonomy (NCBI): domain Eukaryota; kingdom Metazoa; phylum Chordata; order Ceratodontiformes; family Ceratodontidae; genus Neoceratodus; species Neoceratodus forsteri. The sequence goes on from CM028129.1 coordinate 11,288,395, forward strand.
TATCCCTGCTGTCTCAGTATCTGAGTGATGACCTACATCACTGCTGTCTCAGTATCTGGATGCTGACCGAGATCCCTGCTGTCTCAGTATCTGGGTGCCAACCTATATCACTGCTGTCTCAATATGTGGGTGCTGACCTACATCCCTGCTGTCTCAGTATCTGGGTGCTGACCTTCATCCCTGCTGTCTCAGTATCTGGGTGCTGTCCTACTTTCCTGCTGTCTCAGTATCTGGGTGCTAACCTACATCGCTAGTGACTCAGTTTCTGGGTTGTGACCTACATCCCTACTGTCTCAGTATCTGGGTGCTGTCCTACATCCGTGTTGTCTCAGTATCTGGGTGCTAACCTACATCCCTGGTGTCTCAGTATCTGGGTGCTGATCTACATCATTACAGTCTCAGTATCTGGGTGCTGACCTACATCCCTGCTTTCTCAGTATCTGGGTGCTAACATACATCACTGCTGTCTCAGTATCTGGGTGCTGACCCACATCCCTGCTGTCTCAGGATCTGGGTGCTGTCCTACATTCCTGCTGTCTCAGTATCTCGGTTCTATCCTACATCCCTGGTGTCTCAGTATCTGCGTTGACCCCTCATCAATGCTGTCTTAGTATCTGGTGCTGACCTACACCCTGGTGTCTCAGTATCTTGGTGCTGACCCACGTCCCTGCTGTCTCTGTGTAAGGATGTGACCTCACATCACTGTTGTCTCAACATCTGGGTGCTGACCACATCACTGTTGTCTCAATATCATGGCGCTGACCTACATCCCTGCTGTCTAAGTATCCAGGTGCTGACCTTCATCAGTGCTTTCTCAGTATTTGGTCACTGTCTTTCATTAGTGCTGTCTCAGTATCTGGGAGCAGACCTTCACCCCTGCTCTCTCAGTATCTGGGTACCAACCATAATCTCTTCTGTGTCAGTATCTGGCTGCTGACCTTCATCACTGCTGTCTCAGTATCTGTGTGCTTACATACATCTCTGCTGTCTCAGATTCTGGGTACTAACCTACATCCTTGCTATCACAGTATCTGAGTGCGGACCTACTTCCCTGCTGTCTCAGAATCTGGTTACTCACATACTTCACTGCTGTCTCAGTATCTGCATGCTGACCTACATCACTGCTGTCTCGGTATCTTGGTGCTGACCTACATCACTGCTGTTTCAGTGTCTGGGTACTCACCTAAATCCCTGCTGTCTCAGTATGTTGGTGCCGACTTACATCCCTGCCATCTCAGTATCTGGGTGCTGACCTACATCACTGCTGTCTCAGTTTTAGGGTGCTGACCTTTAGCACAGCTCTCTCAATATCTGGGTGGTGACCTCCATCCCTGCTTAGTATCTGGATGCTGACCTACATCAGTGTTGTCTGAGTAAATGGGCACTGATAGATATTTCTGCTGACTCACAGTCTGGAATTTGATGTTCATCCCTGCTGTCTCAGTATCTGGGTGCTGACATTCATGACTGCTGTCTCAGTATCTGGGAGCTGACGTATCACTGCTGTCACAGTATCTGGGTGCCGACCTATATTACAGCTGTCTCAGTATCTGGGTGATGACCCACATCCCTGCTCTCTCAGTATCATGGTGCCGACCTACATGACTGCTGTCTCAGTATCTCGGTGCTGACCTACTTGCCTACTGTCTCCGAATCTGGGTGCTGACCTACATCTCCGCTGCCTCACTATCTGGGTGCTGACCTAAATCCCTGCTGTTTCAGTACCAGGGTGCTGACCTACTGTCCTGCTGTCTCAGTGCCTATGTGCTGACAAACATCCGAGCTGTCTCAGTATCTTGATGCTGACCTACATCCCTGCAGTCTCAGTATCTGGGTGCCGACCTACATCACTGCTGTCTCAGTATCTGTGTGCTGACCTACATCCCTGCAGACTTATTATCTGGGTGCTGACCTACATGACTGATCTCTCAGTATCTGGGTGCTGACCTACATCACTGCTTTCTCAGTATCATGGTGCTGACCTTCAGCACAGCTGTCTCAGCATTGGGTGCTGACCTGCATCCCTGCTGTCTCATTTTCTTAATGCCGACTTACATCACTGTTGTCTGAGTAAATGGGTCCTGAAAGATATTTATGCTGTCTCAAAATCTGGATTCTGATGTTCATCCCTGCTGTCTCAGTATCTGTGTGCTGACATACATCACTGCTGTCTCAGTGTCTGGGAGCTGACATACATCACTTCTGTCTCAGTATTGGGGTACTCACTTACTTCCCTGCTGTCTCAGTATCAAGGTGTCGACCAACATCCCTGCTGTCTCGGTATCTGGGTCCTGACCTACCTCACTGCTGTATCAGTATCAGGGTGCTGACCTACAGCACAGCTACAGCTGTCTCAGTATCTGGGGGCTGATCTTCATCCCTGCGTTCTCAGTATCTGGGTGATGACTCACTTCTATCCTGTTTCAGTATCTGGGTGCCGACCAACACCACTGCTGTCTCAATCTCTGGGTGCCAACCTACATCACTGCTGTCTCAGTATGTGTATGCTGACCTACATGACTGCTGTCTCAGTATCTGGGTGCTGTCCTACTTCACTGCTGTCTCAGTATTTGGCTGCTGACCTTCATCACTGGTGTCTCAGTATCTGTGTGTTGGCATACATCTCTGCTGTCTCGGTATCGGTGTACTCACCTACATCACTGCTGTGTCAGTATCGGAGTGCTGAACTACAGTAGATCAATTCTGTCTCAGTAGCTGGGTGCTGACCTGCATCCCTGCAGTCTCTGAATCTGGGTGCTGACCTACATCACTGCTGTCTCAGTATCTGGGTGCTGACCTACATCCCTGCTATCTCTGAATCTGGGTTCTGACCTACATCATGGCTGTCTCACTATCAGTGTGCTGACCTACATTCCTGTTTTCTGAGAATATGGGTCCCGACAGATATTTCTGCTGCCTCAAAATCTGGAATCTGATGTTGATCCCTACTGTCTCAGTATCCTGGTGCTGACATACATCACTGCTGTTTCAGTATCTGGGAGCTGATCTACATCACTGCTGTCTCAGTATCTGGGTGCCGACCTACAATCACTGCTGTATTAGTATCTGGGTGCTGACCCACATCCCTGCTGTCTCAGTATCTGGGTGCCGACCTACATCAGTGCTGTCTCAAAATCTGGGTACCGCCCTACATCACTGCTGTCCCTGTATCTGGGTGCTGACCTACATGCCTGCTGTCTCAGTGTCTGGGTGCTGACCTCCATCCTTTCTGTCTCAGTATCTGGGTGCTGTCCTACATTACTGCTGTCTCAGTATCTGGGTGCTGACCTGCATCCCTGCTGTCTCAGTATCTGGATGCTGACCTACTTCACTGTTGTCTCAATATCTGGTTGGTGACCTACATCCCTCTTGTCTCAGTATCTGGGTGCTGACCTTCATCAATACTGTCTCCGTATCTGGGTGCTGACCTACATACCAGCTATCTCAGTATCTGGATGCTGACCTGATTCACTGCTGTCTTACTATCTGGGTAGTGACCAACATCCCTGTTGTCTCAGTTACTGGGTGCTGACCTTCATCAATACTGTCTCAGTATCTGGGTGCTGACCTACATCCCAGCTATCTCAGAATCTGGATGCTGACCTGCATCATGGTTGTCTCAATATCTGGATTCCGACCTTCATCACTGCTGTCTCAATATCTGGGTGCTGACCTACATCCCTGCTGTCTCAGCATCTGGATGCTGACCTACTTCACTGTTGTATCAATATCTGGGTTGTGACCTACGTCCCTGTCATCTCAGTATCTGGGTGGTGACCTTCATCAATACTGTCTCAGTATCTGGGTGCTGACCTACATCACGGCTGTCTCAATATCTTGGTTCTGACCTACATCACTGCTGTCTCAGTTTCTGTGTGCTAACAAGCATCTCTGCTGTCTCAGTATCTGGACACTAACCTACATCCTTGCTATCTCAATATCTGAGTGCTGACCTACTTCCCTGCTGTCTCAGTATCTGGGTATTCACATTCTTCCCTGCTGTCTCAGTATCTGGGTGCTGACCTACATCACTGCTGTCTCGGTATCTTGGTGCTGACCTATATCACTGCTGTTTCAGTGTCTGGGTACTCACCTACATCCCTGCTGTCTCAGTACCTGGGTGCTGACCTACATCCCTGCCATCTCGGTATCTGGGTGCTGACCACCATCACTGCTGTCTCAGTATCTGGGTGCTGACCTACATCCCTGCTATCTCTGAATCTGGGTTCTGACCTACATGTTGGTTGTCTCACTATCAGTGTGCTGACCTACATTCCTGTTGTCTGAGAAAATGGGTCCCGACACATATTTCTGCTGCCTCAAAATCTGGAATTTGATGTTGATCCCTACTGTCTCAGTATCTGGGTGATGACATATATCCCTGTTGTCTCAGTATTTGAGTGATGACTCCATCACTGCTGTCTCAGTATCTGGATGCTGACCGAGATCCCTGCTGTCTTAGTATCTGGGTGCCAACCTATATCACTGCTGTCTCAGTATGTGGGTGCTGACCTACATTCCTGCTGTCTCAGTATCTGGGTGCTGACCTACATCCCTGCTGTCTCAGTATCTGGGTGCTGTCCTACATTCCTGCTGTCTCAGTATCTGGGTGCTAACCTACATACCTAGTGACTCAGTATCTGGGTTGTGACCTACATCCTTACTGTCTCAGTATCTGGGTGCTTTCCTACATCCGTGCTGTCTCAGTATCTGGGTGGTAACCTACATCCCTGGTGTCTCCATATCTGGGTGCTGATCTACATCATTTCGGTCTCAGTATCTGGGTGCTGACCTACATCCCTGCTTTCTCGGTATCTGGGTGCTAACATACATCGCTGCTGTCTCAGTATGTGGGTGCTGACCTACATCCCTGCTGTCTCAGTATCTTGGTGCTGACCCACATCCCTGCTGTCTCAGTATCTGGGTGCTGTCCTACATCCCTGCTGTCTCAGTATCTGGGAGCTATCCTTCATCCCTGGTGTCTCAGTATCTGAGTGCTGACCTACATCAATGCTGTCTCAGTATCTGGGTGCTGACCTACATCCCTGGTGTCTCAGTATCTTGGTGCTGACCTGCGTCCCTGCTGTCTCTGTGTCTGGATACTGACCTACATCACTGTTGTTTCAACATCTGGGTGCTGACCTACATCACTGTTGTCTCAATATCTTGGTGCTGACCTACATCCCTGCTGTATAAGTATCTAGGTGCTGACCTTCATCAGTGCTTTCTCTGTATTTGGGTGATGTCTTACATTAGTGCTGTCTCAGTATCTGGGAGCTGACCTTCACCCCTGCTCTCTCAGTATCTGGGTACCAACCATAATCTCTTCTGTGTCAGTATCTGGCTGCTGACCTTCATCACTGCTGTCTCAGTATCTGTGTGCTTACATACATCTCTGCTGTCTCAGATTCTGGGTACTAACCCACATACTTGCTATCTCAGTATCTGAGTGAGGACCTACTTCCCTGATGTCCCAGAATCTGGGTTCTCACATACTTCACTGCTGTCTCAGAATCTACATGCTGACCTACATCACTGCTGTCTCAGTATCTTGGTGCTGACCTACATCACTGCTGTTTCAGGGTCTGGGTACTCACCTAAATCCCTGCTGTCTCAGTATCTGGGTGCCGACCTACATCCCTGCCATCTCGGTATCTGGGTGCTGACCTACATCACTGCTGTCTAAGTTTTAGGGTACTGACCTTTAGCACAGCTCTCTCAATATCTGGGTGGTGACCTCCAACCCTGCTTAGTATCTGGATGCTGACCTACATCACTGTTGTCTGAGAAAATGGGCACTGATAAATATTTCTGCTGACTCACAGTATGGAATTTGATGTTCATCCCTGCTGTCTCAGTATCTGGGTGCTGACATTAATGACTGCTGTTTCAGTATCTGGGAGCTGACATATAACTGCTGTCACAGTATCTGGGTGCCGACCTACATCACAGCTCTCTCAGTATCTGGGTGATGACCGACATCCCTGCTGTCTCTAGTATCATGGTGCCGACTCTACATGACTGCTGTCTCAGTATCTCGGTGCTGACATACTTGCCTACTGTCTCCGAATCTGGGTGCTGACCAACATCTCCGCTGCCTCAGTATCTGGGTGCTGACCTAAATCCCTGTTGTTTCAGTACCAGGGTGCTGACCTACTGGCCTGCTGTCTCAGTGTCTAGGTGCTGACAAACATCCGAGCTGTCTCAGTATCTTCGAGCTGACCTACATCCCTGCAGTCTCAGTATCTCAGTGCCTACCTACATCACTGCTGTCTCACTATCTGTGTGCTGACCTACATCCCTGCTGACTTATTATTTGGGTGCTGACCTACATGACTGCTCTCTCAGTGACTGGGTGCTGATCTACATCACTGCTTTCTCAGTATCAGGGAGCTGACCTTCAGCACAGCTGTCTCACCATTGGGTGCTGACCTGCATCCCTGCTGTCTCATTTTCTTAATGCTGACTTACATCACTGTTGTCTGAGTAAATGGGTCCAGAAAGATATTTCTGCTGTCTCAAAATCTGGATTCTGATGTTCATCCCTGCTGTCTCAGTATCTGCCTGCTGACATAAATCACTGCTGTCTCAGTGTCAGGGAGCTGACATACATCACTTCTGTCTCAGGATTGGGGTACTCACTTACTTCCCTGCTGTCTCAGTATCAAGGTGTTGACCTAAATCACTGCTGTCTCGGTATCTGGGTCCTGACCTACGTCACTGCTGTATCAGTATCAGGGTGCTTTCCTACAGCACAGCTACAGCTGTCTGTGTATCCTGTCTCAGTATCTGGGTGCTGACCTACATCCCAGCTATCTCAGAATCTGGATGCCGAACTGCATCATGGTTGTCTCAATATCTGGTTCCGACCTTCATCACTGCTGTCTCAATATCTGGGTGCTGACCTACATCCCTGCTGTCTCAATATCTGGATGCTGACCTACTTCACTTTTGTCTTACTATCTGGTAGTGACTACATCCCTGCTGTCTCAGTAACTGGGTGCTGACCTTCATCAATACTGTCTCAGTATCTGGGTGCTGACCTACATCCCAGCTATCTCAGAATCTGGATGCTGACCTGCATCATGGTTGTCTCAATATCTGGATTCCGACCTTCATCACTGCTGTCTCAATATCTGGGTGCTGACCTACATCCTGCTGTCTCAGTATCTGGATGCTGACCTACTTCACTTTGTCTCAATATCTGGGTTGTGACCCTACGTCCCTGTCATCTCAGTATCTGGGTGCTGACCTAATCACTACTGTCTCAGTATCTGGGTGCTGACCTACATCCCAGCTATCTCGGTATCTGGATGCTGACCAACATCAAGGCTGTCTCAATATCTTGGTTCAGACCTACATCACTGCTGTCTCGTAGTTTGTGTGCTGACATGCATCTCTGCTGTCTCAGTATCTGGATACTAACCTACATCCTTTATCTCAGTATCTGAGTGCTGACCTACTTCCCTGCTGTCTCAGTATCTCGGTGCTGACCTACTTGCCTACTGTCTCCGAATCTGGGTGCTGACCTACATCCCTGCTGTCTCAGCATCTGGGTGTTGACCTACATCTCTGCTGTCTCAGTACCTGGGTGCTGACCTAATGGCCTGCTGTATGTGTCTAGGTGCTGACAAACATCCGTGCTGTCTCAGTATCTTGGTGCTGACGTACATCACTACTGTCTCATTATCTGGGTGCTGACCCCATCCCTGCAGTCTCAGTATCTGGTGCCGACCTACATCACTGCTGTCTCCAGTATCTGTGTACTAACTTACATCCCTGCTGACTCATTATCTGGGTGCTGACCTACATCACTGCTTTCTCAGTATCAGGGTGCTGACCTTTCAGCACAGCTGTCTCAACATTTGGTGTGACCTACATCCCTGCTGTCTCATTTTCTTAATGTTGACTTACATCACTGTTGTCTGAGTAAATGAGTACTGAAGATATTTCTGCTGTCTCAAAATCTGAAATCTGATGTTCATCCTGCTGTCTCAGTATCTGCATGCTGACATACATCCTGCTGTCTCAGGTGTCTGGGAGCTGACCTACATCACTTCTGTCTCAGTATCGGGTACTTACCACATCCCTGCTCTCAGTAACTGGGTGCTGACCTACATCCTGCTGTCTTGGTATCTGGGTGCTGACCTACTTCACTGCTGTATCAGTATCAGGGTGCTGACCTACAGCAGACTGTCTCAGTATCTTGGGGCTGATCTTCATCCCTCGTTCTCAGTATCTGGGTGATGACTCACTTCTATCCTGTTTCAGTATCTGGGTGCCGACCTACACCACTGCTGTCTCAATCTCTGGTGCCAACCTACATCACTGCTGTCCCAGTATTTGTGTGCTGACCTACATGACTGCTGTCTCATATCTGGGTGCTGTCTTCTTCACTACTGTCTCAGTATTTGGCTGCTGACCTACATCACTGGTGTCTCACTATCTGTGTGTTGGCATACATCTCTGTTGTCTCGTATCGGTGTGCTCACCTACATCACTGCTTTGTCAGTATCAGAATGCTAAACTACAGTAGATCAATGCTGTCACAGCAGCTGGGTGCTGACCTACATCCCTGGTGTCTCTGAATCTGGGTGCTGACCTCCATCACTTCTGTCTCCAGTATCTGGGTGCTGACGTACATCCCTGCTAACTCTGAATCTGGGTTCTAACTCACATGTTGGTTGTCTATCAGTGTGCTGACCTTCATTCCTGTTGTCTGAGAAAATGGTTCTACAGATATTTCTGCTGCCTCAAAATCTGGAATTTGATGTTGATCCCTACTGTTCTCAGTATCTGGGTGATGACATATATCCCTGCGGTCTCAGTATCTGAGTGATGACCTACATCACTGCTGTCTCAGTATCTGGGTGCTGACCGAGATCCCTGCTGTCTCAGTATCTGGGTGCCAACCTATATCACTGCTGTCTCAGTATGTGGGTGCTGACCTACATCCCTGCTGTCACAGTATCTGGGTGCTGACCCACATCCCTGCTGTCTCAGTATCTGGGTGCTGTCCTACATCCCTGCTGTCTCAGTATCTGGGTGCTATCCTACATCCCTGGTGTCTCAGTATCTGAGTGCTGACCTCCATCATTGCTGTCTCAGTATCTGGGTGCTGACCTACATCCCTGCTTTCTCAGTATCTGGGTGCTGACATACATCACTGCTGCCTCAGTATGTGGGTGCTGAGCTACATCCCTGCTGTCTCAGTATCTGGGTGCTGACCCACATCCCTGCTGTCTGAGTATCTGGGTGCCGTCCTACATCCCTGCTGTCTCAGTATCTGGGTGCAATCCTACATCCCTGTTGTCTCAGTATCTGAGTGCTGGCGTTACATCATTGTTGTCTGAGTATCTGGTGCTGACGTTCATCCCTGGTGTCTCAGTATCTTGGTGCTGACCTACATCCCTGCTGTCTCAGTATCTGGATGCTGACCTACATCAGTGCTGTCTCAGTATCTGGGAGCTGACCTTCACCCCTGCTCTCTCAGTATCTGGGTACCATCCATAATCTCTTCTGTGTCAGTACCTGGCTGCTGACCTTCATCACTGCTGTCTCAGTATCTGTGTGCTTACATACATCTCTGCTGTCTCAGAATCTGGGTACTAACCCACATCCTTGCTATCTCAGTATCTGAGTGTGGACCTACTTCCTTGCTATCTCAGTATCTGGGTACTCACATACTTCACTGCTGTCTCAGTATCTGCATGCTGACCTACATCACTGCTGTCTCGGTATCTTGGTGCTGACCTACATCACTGTTGTTTCAGTGTCTGGGTACTCACCCTAAATCCTGCTGTCTCAGTATCTGGGTGCCGACCTACATCCCTGAAATCTCAGTATCTGGGTGCTGACCTACATCACTGCTGTCTCAGTTTCAGGGTGCTGACCTTTAGCACAGCACTCTCAATATCTGGGTGGTGACCTCCATCCCTGCTAAGTATCTGGATGTTGACCTACATCACTGTTATCTGAGTAAATGGGCACTGATAGATATTTCTGCTGCCTCACAATCTGGAATTTGATGTTTATCCCTGCGTCTCAGTATCTGGGTGCTGACATTCATGACTGCTGTAACAGTATCTGGGAGATAACGTATCACTGCTGTCACAGCATCTGTGTGCCGACCTACATCACAGCTGTCTCAGTATCTGGTGATGACCTACATCCCTGCTGTCTCTCAGTATCATAGTGCCGACCTACTCATGACTGCTGTCTCAGTATCTCGGTGCTGACCTACTTGCCTACTGTCTCGAATCTGGGTGCTGACCTACATCTCCGCTGCCTCAGTATCTGGGTGCTGACCTAAATCCCTGCTGTTTCAGTACCGGGGTGCTGACCTACTGTCCTGCTGTGATCCAGTGTCTAGGTGCTGACAAACATCCGAGCTGTCTCAGTATCTTGGTGCTGACCTACATCCCTGCAGTCTCAGTATCTGGTGCCGACCTACATCAATGCTGTCTCAGTATCTGTGTGCTGACTACATCCCCTGCTGACTTATTATCTGGGTGCTGACCTACGCTGACTGCTCTCTCAGTATCTGGGTGCTGACCTACACTGCTGCTTCTCAGTATCAGGATGCTGACCTTCAGCACAGCTGTCTCAGTATTTGGGTGTTGATTCATCCCTGCTGTCTCATTTTCTTAATGTTGACTTACATCACTGTTGTCTGAGTAAATGGGTCCTGAAGATATTTCTGCTGTCTAAAAATCTGGATTCTGATGTTCATCCCTGCTGTCTCCAGTATCTGCGTGCTGACATACATCACTGCTGTCTCAGTGTCTGGGAGCTGACATACATCACTTCTGTCTCAGTATTGGGGTACTCACTTGCTTCCTGCTGTCTCAATATCAGGGTGGCGACCTACATCCTGCTGTCTCGGTATCTGGGTGTGACCTACCTCACTGCTGTTCCTGTATCAGTGCTTGACTACAGCACAGCTTCAGCTGTCTCTCAGTATCTGGGGCTGATCTTCATCCCTATGTTCTCAGTATCTGGTGATGACTAACTTCTATCCTGTTTCAGAATCTGGGTGCCGACCAACACCACTGCAGTCTCAATATCTGGTGCCACCTACATCACTGCTGTCTCAGTATGTGTGTGCTGACCCACATGATTGCTGTCCAGTATCTGGGTGCTGTCCTACTTCACTACTGTCACAGTATTTGCTGCGACCTTCATCACTGGGGTCTCAGTATCTGTGTGTTGGCATACATCTCTGCTCTCATTATGCGGTGTTCTCACCTACATCACTGCTGTGTCAGTATCAGTGCTGAACTACAGTAGATCAATTCTGTCTCCAGTAGCTGGGTGCTGACCTACATCCCTACTGTCTCTGAATCTGGGTGCTGACCTACACTGCTGCTGTCTCAGTATCTGGGTGCTGACCTCCATCCTGCTTTCTCTGAATCTGGGTTTGTGACCTTCATCATGGCTGTCTCACTATCAGTGTGTGACCTACATTCCTGTTGTCTGAGAATATGGGTCCTGACAGATGTTTCTGCTGCCTCAAAATCTGGAATCATGATGTTAGATCCCTACTGTCTCGGTATCTGGTGCTGACCTACATCCCAGCTATCTCGGTATCTGGATGCTGACCAACATCACGGCTGTCTCAGTATCTTGTTTCTGACCTACATCACTGCTGTCTCAGTTTCTGTGTGCTGACATACATCTCTGCTGTCTCAGTATCTGGATACTAACTACATCCTTGCTATCTCCGTATCTGGTGCTGACCTACTTCCCTGCTGTCTCAGTATCTGGTATTCACATTCTTCCTGATGTCTCCAGTATCTGGGTGCTGGCCTTCATCACTGCTGTCTCGGTATCTTGGTGCTGACCCACATCACTGCTGTTTCAGTGTCTGGGTACTCACCTACATCCCTGCTGTGTCAATACCTGGGTGCCGACCTACATCCCTGCCATCTCGGTATCTGGGTGCTGACCAACATCACTGCTGTCTCAGTTTTGAGTTGCTGACCTTTGCACAGCTGTCTCAATATCTTGATGGTGACCTCCATCCCTGCTGTCTCAGTATCTGGATGCTGACTACATCACTGTTGTCTGAGTAAAAGGGTATTGATAGACATTTCTGCTGTCTCACAATCTGGAATTTGATGTTCATCCCTACTTACTCAGTATCTGGGTGTTTACATTCATGACTGCTGTCTCAGTATCTGGGAGCTGATGTATCACTGCTGTTACAGTGTCTGGATGCTGACCTACATCACAGCTGTCTCAGTATCTGGATGATGACCCACATCCCTGTTGTCTCAGTATCAGGGTGCCGACCTACATCACTGCTGTCTCAGTATCTCGGTGCTGACCTACTTGCCTACTGTCTCCGAATCTGTGTGCTGACCTACATCCCTGCTGTCTCAGCATCTTGGTGCTGACCTACATCCTGCTGCTGTCTCTGTACCAGGTGCTGCCTACATCCCTGCTGTCTCTGTACCAGGGTGCTTGACCTACTGGCCTGCTGTCTGTGTCTAGGTGCTGAGAAACATCCATGCTGTCTCAGTATCTTGGTGCTGACTTACATCACTGCTGTCTCATTATCTGGATGCTGACCTACATCCCTTGCAGTCTCAGCATCTGGGTGCCAACCCTACATCACTGCTGTCTCAGTATCTGTGTGTGCTAACCTACATCCCTGCTGACTCATTATCTGGGTGCTGACCTACATCACTGCTTTCTCAGTATCAGGGTGCTGACCTTCAGCACAGCTGTCTCAACATTTGGGTGTGACCTACATCCCTGCTGTCTCATTTTCTTAATGTTGACTTACATCACTGTTGTTACAGGTAAATGAGTCTGAAAGATATTTCTGCTGTCTCAAAATCTGAAATCTGATGTTCATCCCTGCTGTCTCAGTATCTGCATGCTGACATACATCACTGCTGTCTCAGTGTCTGGGAGCTGACCTACATCACTTCTTGTCTCAGTATCGGGTACTCACCCACATCCCTGCTGTCTCAGTAACTGGGTGCTGACCCATCCCTGCTGTCTTGGTATCTTGGTGCTGACCTACCTCACTGCTGTATCAGTATCAGGGTGTTGACCACAGCACAGCCATCTCTGTATCTGGGGCTGATCTTCATCCCCTTGCTCTCAGTATCTGGGTGATGACTCACTTCTATCCTGTTTCAGTATCTGGGTGCCGACCTACTCCACTGCTGTCTCATTCTCAGGGTGCCAACCTACATCACTGCTTTTCCAGTATTTGTATGCTGACCTACACGACTGCTGTCTCAGTATCTGAGTGCTGTCCTTCTTCACTACTGTCTCAGTATTTAGCTGCTGACCTACATCACTGGTGTCTCACTATCTGTGTGTTGGCATACATCTCTGCTGTATCAGTATCGGTGTACTCACCTACATCACTGCTGTGTCAGTAACAGAGTGCTGAACTACAGTAGATCAATGCTGTCACAGTAGCTGGGTGCTGACCTACATCCCTGCTGTCTCTGAATCTGGGTGCTGACCTACATGACTGCTGTCTTAGTATCTGGGTGCTGACCTACATCCCTGCTATCTCTGAATCTGGGTTTTGATCTACATGTTGGTTGTCTCACTATTTGTGTGCTGACCTACATTCCTGTTGTCTGAGAAAATGGGTCCCAACAGATATTTCTGCTGCCTCAAAATCTGGAATCTGATGTTGATCCCTACTGTCTCAGTATCTGGGTAATGACATATATCCCTGCTGTCTCAATATCTGCGTGATGACCTACATCACTGCTGTCTCAGTATCTGGGTGCTGACCGAGATCCTGCTGTCGCAGTATCTGGGTGCCAACCTATATCACTGCTATCTCGGTATGTGGGTGCTGACCCCATCCCTGATGTCTCAGTATCTGGGTGCTGACCTACATCCCTGCTGTCTCAGTATCTGGGTGCTGTCCTACATCCCTGCTGTCTCAGTATCTGGGTGCTAACCTACATCCATGGTGACTCAGTATCTGGGTTGTGACCTACATCCCTGCTGTCTCAGTATCTGGGTGCTGTCCTACATCCCTGCTGTCTCAGTATCTGGGTGCTAACCTACATCCTTGGTGTCTCAGTATCTGGGTGCTGACCTACATCCCTGCTTTCTCAGTATCTGGGTGCTGACACATCACTGCAGTCTCAGTATCTGGTGCTGACCTTCATCCCTGCTCTCTCAGTATCTTGGTGCTGCTGACCCGCATCCCTGCTGTCTCAGTATCTGGGTGCTGTCCCACATCCCTGCTGTCTCAGTATCTTTGTGCTACCCTACATCCCTGGTGTCTTAGTATCTGAGTGCTGACCTACATCATTGCTGTCTCAGTATCTGGGTGCTGACCTTCATCAGTGCTTTCTCAGTATTTGGGTGCTGACCTACATCAGTGCTGTCTCATTATCTGGGAGCTGACTTTCACCGCTGCTCTCTCAGTAGCTGGGTACCAACCTAATCTTTCTGTTTCAGAATCTGGCTGCTGACCTTCATCACTGCTGTCTCAGTGTCTGTGTGCTTACATACATCTCTGCTGTCTCAGGTTCTGGGTACTAACCTACATCCTTGCTATCTCAGTATCTGAGTGAGGATCTACTTCCCTGCTGTCTCAGTATCTGGGCACTCACATACTTCACTGCTGTCTCAGTATCTGCATGCTGACCTACATCACTGCTGTCTCGGTATCTTGGTGCTGACCTACATCACTGCTGTTTCAATGTCTGGGTACTCACCTAAATCCCTGCTGTCTCAGTATCTGGGTTGTGACCTACATCCCTGCTGTCTCAGTATCTGGTTGCTGTCCTGCATCCCTGCTGTCTCAGTATCTGGGTGCTGACCTTTAGCACAGCTCTCTCAATATCTGGGTGGTGACCTCCATCCCTGCTAAGTATCTGGATGTTGACCTACATCACTGTTATCTGAGTAAATGGGCACTGATAGAAATTTCTGCTGCCTCACAATCTGGAATTTGATGTTTATCCCTGCGTCTCAGTATCTGGGTGCTGACATTCATGACTGCTGTAACAGTATCTGGGAGATAACGTATCACTGCTGTCACAGCATCTGTGTGCCGACCTACATCACAGCTGTCTCAGTATCTGGGTGATGAACCAAATCCCTGCTGTCTCAGTATCATAGTGCCGACCTACATGACTGCTGTCTCAGTATCTCGGTGCTGACCTACTTGCCTACTGTCTCCGAATCTGGGTGCTGACCTACATCTCCGCTGCCTCAGTATCTGGGTGCTGACCTAAATCCCTGCTGTTTCAGTACTAGGGTGCTGACCTACTGTCCTGCTGTCTCAGTGTCTAGGTGCTGACAAACATCCGAGCTGTCTCAGTATCTTGGTGCTGACCTACATCCCTGCAGTCTCAGTATCTGGGTGCCGACCTACATCAATGCTGTCTCAGTATCTGTGTGCTGACCTACATCCCTGCTGACTTATTATCTGGGTGCTGACCTACATGACTGCTCTCTAGTATCTGGGTGCTGACCTACATCACTGCTTTCTCAGTATCAGGATGCTGACCTTCAGCACAGCTGTCTCAGTATTTGGGTGCTGACCTACATCCCTGCTGTCTCATTTTCTTAATGCTGACTTACATCACTGTTGTCTGAGTAAATGGGTCCTGAAAGATATTTCTGCTGTCTAAAAATCTGGATTCTGATGTTCATCCCTGCTGTCTCAGTATCTGCTTGCTGACATACATCACTGCTGTCTCAGTGTCTGGGAGCTGACATACATCACTTCTGTCTCAGTATTGGGGTACTCACTTACTTCCCTGCTGTCTCAATATCAGGGTGGCGACCTACATCCCTGCTGTCTCGGTATCTGGGTGCTGACCTACCTCACTGCTGTATCAGTATCAGGGTGCTGACCTACAGCACAGCTACAGCTGTCTCAGTATCTGGGGGCTGATCTTCATCCCTGCGTTCTCAGTATCTGGGTGATGACTAACTTCTATCCTGTTTCAGAATCTGGGTGCCGGACCAACACCACTGCAGTCTCAATATCTGGGTGCCAACCTACATCACTGCTGTCTCAGTATGTGTATGCTGACCTACATGATTGCTGTCTCAGTATCTGGGTGCTGTCCTACTTCACTACTGTCACAGTATTTGGCTGCTGACCTTCATCACTGGGGTCTCAGTATCTGTGTGTTGGCATACATCTCTGCTCTCTCGGTATCGGTGTTCTCACCTACATCACTGCTGTGTCAGTATCGGAGTGCTGAACTACAGTAGATCAATTCTGTCTCAGTAGCTGGGTGCTGACCTACATCCCTACTGTCTCTGAATCTGGGTGCTGACCTACATAACTGCTGTCTCAGTATCTGGGTGCTGACCTACATCCTGCTTTCTCTGAATCTGGGTTGTGACCTTCATCATGGCTGTCTCACTATCAGTGTGCTGACCTACATTCCTGTTGTCTGAGAATATGGGTCCCGACAGATATTTCTGCTGCCTCAAAATCTGGAATTGATGTTGATCCCTACTGTCTCAGTATCTGGGTGCTGACCTACATCCCAGCTATCTCGGTATCTGGATGCTGACCAACATCACGGCTGTCTCAGTATCTTGTTTCTGACCTACATCACTGCTGTCTCAGTTTCTGTGTGCTGACATACATCTCTGCTGTCTCAGTATCTGGATACTAACCTACATCCTTGCTATCTCAGTATCTGAGTGCTGACCTACTTCCCTGCTGTCTCAGTATCTGGGTATTCACATTCTTCCCTGATGTCTCAGTATCTGGGTGCTGACCTTCATCACTGCTGTCTCGGTATCTTGGTGCTGACCTACATCACTGCTGTTTCAGTGTCTGGGTACTCACTTACATCCCTGCTGTGTCAATACCTGGGTGCCGACCTACATCCCTGCCATCTCGGTATCTGGGTGCTGACCAACATCACTGCTGTCTCAGTTTTAGGGTGCTGACCTTTAGCACAGCTGTCTCAATATCTGGGTGGTGACCTCCATCCTGCTGTCTCAGTATCTGGATGCTGACCTACATCACTGTTGTCTGAGTAAAAAGGTATTGATAGATATTTCTGCTGTCTCACAATCTGGAATTTGATGTTCATCCCTACTTACTCAGTATCTGGGTGTTTACATTCATGACTGCTGTCTCAGTATCTGGGAGCTGATGTATCACTGCTGTTACAGTATCTGGGTGCTGACCTACATCACAGCTGTCTCAGTATCTGGATGATGACCCACATCCCTGTTGTCTCAGGATCAGGGTGCCGACCTACATCACTGCTGTCTCAGTATCTCGGTGCTGACCTACTTGCCTACTGTCTCCGAATCTGTGTGCTGACCTACATCCCTGCTGTCTCAGCATCTTGGTGCTGACCTACATCCCTGCTGTCTCTGTACCAGGGTGCTGACCTACATCCCTGCTGTCTCTGTACCAGGGTGCTGACCTACTGGCCTGCTGTCTGTGTCTAGGTGCTGAGAAACATCCATGCTGTCTCAGTATCTTGGTGCTGACTTACATCACTGCTGTCTCATTATCTGGATGCTGACCTACATCCCTGCAGTCTCAGCATCTGGGTGCCAACCTACATCACTGCTGTCTCAGTATCTGTGTGCTAACCTACATCCCTGCTGACTCATTATCTGGGTGCTGACCTACATCACTGCTTTCTCAGCATCAGGGTGCTGACCTTCAGCACAGCTGTCTCAACATTTGGGTGCTGACCTACATCCCTGCTGTCTCATTTTCTTAATGTTGACTTACATCACTGTTGTCTGAGTAAATGAGTCCTGAAAGATATTTCTGCTGTCTCAAAATCTGGAATCTGATGTTCATCCCTGCTGTCTCAGTATCTGCATGCTGACATACATCACTGCTGTCTCAGTGTCTGGGAGCTGACCTACATCACTTCTGTCTCAGAATCGGGGGTACTCACCTACATCCCTGCTGTCTCAGTAACTGGGTGCTGACCTAAATCCCTGCTGTCTTGGTATCTTGGTGCTGACCTACCTCACTGCTGTATCAGTATCAGGGTGCTGACCTACAGCACAGCTGTCTCAGTATCTGGGGGCTGATCTTCATCCCTGTGCGTTCTCAGTATCTGGGTGATGACTCACTTCTATCCTGTTTCAGTATCTGGGTGCCGACCTACTCCACTGCTGTCTCATTCTCAGGGTGCCAACCTACATCACTGCTGTTTCAGTATTTGTATGCTGACCTACATGACTGCTGTCTCAGTATCTGAGTGCTGTCCTTCTTCACTACTGTCTCAGTATTTAGCTGCTGACCTACATCACTGGTGTCTCACTATCTGTGTGTTGGCATACATCTCTGCTGTATCGGTATCGGTGTACTCACCTACATCACTGCTGTGTCAGTAACAGAGTGCTGAACTACAGTAGATCAATGCTGTCACAGTAGCTGGGTGCTGACCTACATCCCTGCTGTCTCTGAATCTGGGTGCTGACCTACATGACTGCTGTCTTAGTATCTGGGTGCTGACCTACATCCCTGCTATCTCTGAATCTGGGTTTTGATCTACATGTTGGTTGTCTCACTATCTGTGTGCTGACCTACATTCCTGTTGTCTGAGAAAATGGGTCCCAACAGATATTTCTGCTGCCTCAAAATCTGGAATCTGATGTTGATCCCTACTGTCTCAGTATCTGGTAATGACATATATCCCTGCTGTCTCAGTATCTGCGTGATGACCTACATCACTGCTGTCTCAGTATCTGGGTGCTGACCGAGATCCCTGCTTCGCAGTATCTGGGTGCCAACCTATATCACTGCTATCTCAGTATGTGGGTGCTGACCTACATCCCTGATGTCTCAGTATTTGGGTGCTGACCTACATCCCTGCTGTCTCAGTATCTGGGTGCTGTCCTACATCCCTGCTGTCTCAGTATCTGGGTGCTAACCTACATCCATGGTGACTCAGTATCTGGGTTGTGACCTACATCCCTGCTGTCTCAGTATCTGGGTGCTGTCCTACATCCCTGCTGTCTCAGTATCTGGGTGCAAACCTACATCCTTGGTGTCTCAGTATCTGGGTGCTGACCTACATCCCTGCTTTTTCAGTATCTGGGTGCTGACATACATCACTGCAGTCTCAGTATCTGGGTGCTGACCTTCATCCCTGCTCTCTCAGTATCTTGGTGCTGACCCGCATCCCTGCTGTCTCAGTATCTGGGTGCTGTCCTACATCCCTGCTGTCTCAGTATCTTTGTGCTACCCTACATCCCTGGTGTCTTAGTATCTGAGTGCTGACCTACATCATTGCTGTCTCAGTATCTGGGTGCTGACCTTCATCAGTGCTTTCTCAGTATTTGGGTGCTGACCTACATCAGTGCTGTCTCATTATCTGGGAGCTGACTTTCACCGCTGCTCTCTCAGTAGCTGGGTACCAACCCTAATCTTTTCTGTTTCAGTATCTGGCTGCTGACCTTCATCACTGCTGTCTCAGTATCTGTGTGCTTACGTACATCTCTGCTGTCTCAGGTTCTGGGTACTAACCTACATCCTTGCTATCTCAGTATCTGAGTGAGGATCTACTTCCCTACTGTCTCAGTATCTGGGTACTCACATACTTCACTGCTGTCTCAGTATCTGCATGCTGACCTACATCACTGCTGTCTCGGTATCTTGGTGCTGACCTACATCACTGCTGTTTCAATGTCTGGGTACTCACCTAAATCCCTGCTGTCTCAGTATCTGGGTTGTGACCTACATCCCTGCTGTCTCAGTATCTGGTTGCTGTCCTGCATCCCTGCTGTCTCAGTATCTGGGTGCTAACCTACATCCTTGGTGTCTCAGTATCTGGGTGCTGACCTACATCATTGCGGTCTCAGTATCTGGGTGCTGACCTACATCCGTACTTTCTCAGTATCTGGGTGCTGACATACATCACTGCTGTCTCAGTATGTGGGTGCTGACCTACATCCCTGCTGTCTCAGTATCTGGGTGCTTTCATACATCCCTGGTGTCTCAGTTCCTTGGTGCTGACCTACTTACTTGCTGTCTCAGTATCTGGGTGCTGACCTACATCACTGTTGTCTCAACATCTGGGTGCTGACCTACATCACTGTTGTCTCAATATTTTAGTGCTGACCTATAACCCTGCTGTCTAAGTATCTAGGTGCTGACCTTCATCAGTGCTTTCTCAGTATTTGAGTGCTGACCTACATCAGTGCTGTCTCAGTATCTGGGAGCTGACCTTCACCCCTGCTCTCTCAGTATCTGGGTACCATCCATAATCTCTTCTGTGTCAGTATCTGGCTACTGACCTTCATCACTGCTGTCTCAGTATCTGTGTGCTTACATACATCTCTGCTGTCTCAGATTCTGGGTAGTAACCTACATCCTTACTATCTCAGTATCTGAGTGCAGACCTACTTCCTGCTGTCTCAGTATCTGGGTACTCACATACTTCACTGCTGTCTCAGTATCTGCATGCTGACCTCTCAGCACTGCTGTCTCGGTATCTTGTGCTGACCTCACATCACTGCTGTTTCAGTGTCTGGTTACTCACCCAAATCCCTGCTGTCTCAGTATCTGGGTGCCGACCACATCCCTGAAATCTCAGTATCTGCGTGCTGACCTACATCACTGCTATCTCAGTTTTAGGGTGCTGACCTTTAGCACAGCTCTCTCAATATCTGGGTGGTGACCTCCATCCCTGCTAAGTATCTGAATGCTGACCTACATCACTTTTGTCTGAGTAAATGGGCACTGATAGATATTTCTGCTGCCTCACAATTTGGAATTTGATGTTCATCCCTGCTGTCTCAGTATCAGGGTGCTGACATTCATGACTGCTGTCTCAGTATCTGGGAGCTTACATATCACTGCTGTCACAGTATCTGGGTGCCGACCTACATCACAGCTGTCTCAGTATCTGGTGATGACCCACATCCCTGCTGTCTCAGTATCATAGTGCTGACGTACATGACTGGAGTCTCAGTATCTCGGTGCTGACCTACTTGCCTCACTGTCTCCGAATCTGGGTGCTAACCTCACATCTCTGCTGCCTCAGTATCTGAGTGCTGACCTAAATCCCTGCTGTTTCAGTACCAGGGTGCTGACATACTGGCCTGCTGTCTCAGTGTCAAGGTGCTGACAAAAATCCGAGCTGTCTCAGTATCCTGGTGCTGACCTACATCCTTGGAGTCTCAGTATCAGGGTGCCGTCCCCACATCACTGCTGTCTCAGTATCTGTGTGCTGACATACATCCCTGCTGACTTATTATCTGGGTGCTGACCTACATGACTGCTCTCTCAGTATCTGGGTGCTGACCTACATTACTGCTTTCTCAGTATCAGGGTGCTGACCTTCAGCACAGTTGTCTCAGCATTTGGGTGCTGACCTGCATTTCTGCTGTCTCATTTTCTTAATGCTGACTTACATCACTGTTGTCTGAGTAAATGGGTCCTGAAAGATATTTCTGCTGTCTCAAAATCTGGATTCTGATGTTCATCCCTGCTGTCTCAGTATCTGCTTGCTGACATTCCTCACTACTGTCTGAGTGTCTGGGAGCTGACATACATCACTTCTGTCTCAGTATTGGGGTACTCACTTACTTTCCTGCTGTCTCAGAATCAGGGTGCCGACCTACATCCTTGCTGTCTCGGTATCTGGGTGCTGACCTACCTCACTGCTGTATCAGTATCAGGGTGCTGACCTACAGCACAGCTACATCTGTCTCAGTATCTG
Source organism: Neoceratodus forsteri (assembly GCA_016271365.2). Classification (NCBI taxonomy): domain Eukaryota; kingdom Metazoa; phylum Chordata; order Ceratodontiformes; family Ceratodontidae; genus Neoceratodus; species Neoceratodus forsteri. The sequence continues at coordinate 11,310,063 of CM028129.1, forward strand.
GGGGCTGATCTTCATCCCTGTGTTCTCAGTATCTGAGTGATGACTCACTTCTATCCTGTTTCAGTATCTGGGTGCCGACCAACACCACTGCTGTCTCAATCTCTGGTTGCCAACCTACATCACTGCTGTCTCAGTATGTGTATGCTGACCTACATGATTGCATTCTCAGTATGTGGGTGCTGTCCTACTTCACTGCTGTCTCAGTATTTGGCTGCTGACCTTCATCACTGGTGTCTCATTATCTGTGTGTTGGCATACATCTCTGCTGTCTCGGTATCGGTGTCACCTACATCACTGCTGTGCCAGTATCGGAGTGCTGAACTGCAGTAGATCAATTCTGTCTCAGTATCTGGGTGTTGACCCACATCCCTGCTGTCTCTGTATCTGGTGCTGACCTACATCCCTGCTATCTCTGAATCTGGGTTCTGACCTACATCATGGCTGTCTCACTATCAGTGTGCTGACCTACATTCCTGTTGTCTGAGAATATGGCTCCCGACAGATATTTCTGCTGCCTGAAAATCTGGAATCTGGTGCTGAACTGTGTAGATCAATTCTGTCTCAGTATCTGGGTGTTGACCCACATCCCTACTGTCTCAGTATCTGGGTGCTGACTACATCCCAGCTATCTCGGTATCTGGATGCTGACCAACATCACGGCTGTCTCAGTATCTGAGTGCTGACCCACTTCCCTGCTGTCTCAGGATCGTGGATTCACATTCTTCCCTGCTGTCTCAGTATCTGGGTGCTGACCCACATCACTGCTGTCTCAGTATCTTGGTGCTGACCTACATCACTGCTGTTTCAGTGTCTGGGTACTCACCTACATCCCTGCTGTCTCAGTACCTGGGTGTCGACCTACATCCCTGCCATCTCAGTATCTGGGTGCTGACCAACATCACTGCTGTCTCAGTTTTAGGGTGCTGACCTTAGCACAGCTGTCTCAATATCTGGGTGGTGACCTCCATCCCTGCTATCTCAGTATCTGGATGCTGACCTACATCACTGTTGTCTGAGTAAATGGGCACTGATAGATATTTCTGCTGCCTCACAATCTGGAATTTGATGTTCATCCCTACTGTCTCAGTATCTGGGTGCTTACATTCATGACTGCTGTCTCTGTATCTGGGAGCTGATGTATCTCTGCTGTTACAGTATCTGGGTGCTGTCCTACATCACAGCTGTCTCAGTATCTGGGTGATGACCCACATCCCTGCTGTCTGAGTATCAGGGTGCCGACCTACATCACTGCTGTCTCAGTATTTTGGTGCTGACCTACATGCCTACTGTCTCCGACTCTCTGGGTGCTGACCTGCATCACTGCTGTCTCAGCATCTGGGTGCTGACCTACATCCCTGCTGTCTCAGTACCAGGGTGCTAACATACTGGCCTGCTGTCTTTGTCTAGGTGCTGACAAACATCAGTGCTGTCTCAGTATCTTGGTGCTGACGTACATCACTGCTGTCTCGTTATCTGGGTGCTGACCTACATCCCTGCAGTCTCAGTATCTGGGTGCCGACCTACATCACTGCTGTCTCAGTATCCGTGTGCTAACCTTCATCCCTGCTGACTCATTATCTGGGTGCTGACCTACATCACTGCTTTCTCAGTATCAGGGTGCTGACCTTCAGAACAGCTGTCTCAACATTTGGGTACTGACCTACATCCCTGCTGTCTCATTGTCTTAATTCTGACTTACATCACTGTTGTCTGGGAAAATGGGTCCTGAAAGATATTTCTGCTCTCTCAAAATCTGGAATCTGATGTTCATCCCTACTGTCTCTGAATCTGGGTGCTGACCTACATCACTGCTGTCTCACTATCTGTGTGCTGACCTTCATCCCTGCTATCTCTGAATCTGGGTTCTGACCTACATCATGGCTGTCTCACTATCAGTGTGCTGACCTACATTCCTGTTGTCTGAGAATATGGGTCCCGACAGATATTTCTGCTGCCTCAAAATCTGGAATCTGATGTTGATCCATACTGTCGCAGTATCTGGGTGCAGACCTATATCCCAGCTATCTCGGTATCTGGATGCTGACCACCATCACGGGCTGTCTTAATATCTTGGTTCTGACCTTCATCACTGCTATCTCAGTTTCTGTGTGCTGACATGCATCTCTGCTGTCTCAGTATCTGGATACTAACCTACATCCTTGCTATCTCAGTATCTGAGTGCTGACCTACTTCCCTGCTGTCTCAGTATCTGGGTATTCACATTCTTCCCTGCTGTCTCAGTATCTGGTTGCTGACCTACAACACTGCTGTCTTGGTATCTTGTTGCTGACCTACATCACTGCTGTTTCAGTGTCTGTGTACTCACCTATATCCCTGCTGTCTCAGTACCTGGGTGCCGACCTACATCCCTGCCGTCTCGGTATCTGGGTGCTGACCAACATCACTGCTGTCTCAGTTTTAGGGTGCTGACCTTTAGCACAGCTGTCTCAGTATCTGGATGCTGACCTACATCACTGTTGTCTGAGTAAATGGGTACTGATAGATATTTCTGCTTCCTCACAATCTGGAATTAGATGTTCAACCCTTCTGTCTCAGTATCTGGGTGCTTACATTCAAGACTGCTGTCTCAGTATATGGGAGCTGATGTATCTCTGCTGTTAAGTATATGGTGCTGACCAACATCACTGCTGTCTCAGTTTTAGGCTGCTGACCTTTAGCACAGCTGTCTCAGTATCTGGATGCTGACCTCACATCACTGTTGTCTGAGTAAATGGGTACTGATAGATATTTCTGCTGCCTCACAATCTGGAATTAGATGTTCATCCCTACTGTCTCAGTATCTGGGTGCTTACATTCATGACTGCTGTCTCAGTATCTGGGAGCTGATGTATCTCTGCTGTTACAGTATCTGGCTGCTGTCCTACATCACAACTGTCTCAGTATCTGGGTGATGACCCACATCCCAGCAGTCTCAGTATCTGGGTGCCGACCTACATCACTGCTGTCTCAGTATCTGTGTGCTAACCTACATCCCTGCTGACTCGTTATCTGGGTGCTGACCTACATGACTGCTTTCTCAGTATCATGGTGCTTACCTTCACCACAGTTGTCTCAACATTTGGGTGCTGACCTACATCCCTGCTGTCTCATTTTCTTAATGCTGACTTACATCACTGTTGTCTGAGTAAATGGGCCCTGAAAGTTATTTCTGCTGTCTCAAAATCTGGAATCTGATGTTCATCCCTGCTGTTTCAATATCTGCGTGCTGACATACATCACTGCTGTCTCAGTGTCTGGGAGCTGACATACATCACTTCTGTCTCAGTATCGGGGTACTCACCTACATCCCTGCTGTCTCAGTAACTGGGTGCTAACCTACATCCCTGCTGTCTTGGTATCTGGGTGCTGACCTACCTCACTGCTGTATCAGTATCAGGGTGCTGACCTACAGCACAGCTGTCTCAGTATCTGGGGACTGATCTTCATCCCTGCGTTCTCAGTATCTTGGTGATGACTCACTTCTATCCTGTTTCAGTATCTGGGTGCTGACCTACACCACTGCTGTCTCAATCTCTGGGTGCCAATCTACATCACTGCTGTCCCAGTATTTGTATGCTGACCTACATGACTGCTGTCTCAATATGTGGGTGCTGTCCTTCTTCACTACTGTCTCAGTATTTGGCTGCTGACCTACATCACTGGTGTCTCACTATCTGTGTGTTGGCATACATCTCTGCTGTCTCGGTATCGGTGTACTCACCGACATCCCTGCTGTCTCATTTTCTTAAGGCTGACTTCATCACTGTTGTCTGAGTAAGTGGGTCCGGAAAGATATTTCTGCTGTCTCAAAATCTGGATTCTGATGTTCATCCCTGCTGTCTCAGTATCTGCCTGCTGACATACATCACTGCTGTCTCAGTGTCTGGGAGCTGACATACATCACTTCTGTCTCAGTATTGGGGTACTCACTTACTTCCCTGCTGTCTCAGAATCAGGGTGCCGACCTACATCTCTGCTGCCTCAGTATCTGGGTCCTGACCTACCTCACTGCTGTATCAGTATCAGGGTGCTGACCTACAGCACAGCTACAGCTGTCTCAGTATCTGGGAGCTGATCTTCATCCCTGCGTTCTCAGTATCTGGGTGATGACTCACTTCTATCCTGTCTCAATCTCTGGGTGCCAACCTACATGACTGCTGTCTCAGTATGTGTATGCTGACCTACATGACTGCTGCCTCAGTATCTGGGTGCTGTCCTACTTCACTGCTGTCTCAGTATTTGCCTGCTGACCTTCATCACTGGTGTCTCAGTATCTGTCTGTTGGCATACATCTCTACTCTCTTGGTATCGGAGTACTAACCTACATCACTGCTGTGTCAGTATCGAGTGCTGAACCAAGATCAATTCTGTCTCAGTAGCTGGGTGCTGACCTACATCCCTGCTGACTCTGAATCTTGGTGCTGACCTACATCACTGCTGTCTCAGTATCTGGGTGCTGACCTACATCCCTGCTATCTCTTAATCTGGGTTCTGACCTACATCATGGCTGTTTTACTATCAGGGTGCTGACCTACATTCCTGTTGTCTGAGAATATGGGTCCCGACAGATATTTCTGCTGCCTCAAAATCTGGATTCTGATGTTGATCCCTACTGTCTCAGTATCTGTGTGCTGACATACATCACTGCTGTTTTAGTATCTGGGAGCTGATCTACATCACTGCTGTCTCAGTATCTGGGTGCCGACCTACAATCACTGCTGTATTAGTATCTGGGTGCTGAGCCACATACCTGCTGTCTCAGTATCTGGGTGCCGACCTACATCAGTGCTGTCTCAAAATCTGGGTACCCCCCTACATCACTGCTGTCCCTGTAGACTGGGTGCTGACCTACATGCCTGCTGTCTCAGTTTCTGGGTGCTGACCTACATCCTTTCTGTCTCAGTATCTGGGTGCTGTCCTACATTACTGCTGTCTCAGTATCTGGGTGCTGACCTACATCCCTGCTGTCTCAGTATCTGGATGCTGACCTACTTCACTGTTGTCTCAATATCTGGGTGGTGACCTACATCCCTCTTGTCTCATTATCTGGGTGCTGACCTTCATCAATACTGTCTCCGCATCTGGGCTGACCTCATCCCAGCTATCTCAGTATCTGGATGCTGACCTACTTCACTGTTGTCTTACTATCTGGGTAGTGGCCTACATCCCTGTTGTCTCAGTAACTGGGTGCTGACCTTCATCAATACTTACTCAATATCTGGGTGCTGACCTACATCCCAGCTATCTCAGAATCTGGATGCTGACCTACATCATGGTTGTCTCAAAATCTGGATTCCGACCTTCATCACTGCTGTCTCAATATCTGGTTGCTGACCTTCATCCCTGCTGTCTCAGTATCTTGATGCTGACCTACTTCACTGTTGTCTCAATATCTGGGTTGTAACCTACATCCCTGTCGTCTCAGTATCTGGGTGTTGACCTTCATCAATACTGTCTCAGTATCTGGGTGCTGAACTACATCCCAGCTATCTCGGTATCTGGATGCTGACCAACATCACGGCTGTCTCAATATCTTGGTTCTGACCTACATCACTGCTGTCTCAGTTTCTGTGTGCTGACATACATCTCTGCTGTCTCAGTATATGGATACTAACCTACATCTTTGCTATCTCAGTATCTGAGTGCTGACCTACTTCCCTGCTCTCTCAGTATCTGGGTATTCACATTCTTCCCTGCTATCTCAGTATCTGGGTGCTGTCCTGCATCCCTGCTGTCTCAGTATCTGGGTGCTAACCTACATCCCTGGTGACTCAGTATCTGGGTTGTGACCTACATCCCTGCTGTCTCAGTATCTAGGTGCTTTCCTACATCCCTGCTGTCTCAGTATCTGGGTGCTGACCTACATCACTGCTGTCTCAGTATCTGGGTGCTGACCTACATCACTGCTGTCTCAGTATCTGGGTGCTGACCAACATCCCTCCTTTCTCTCAGTATCTTGGTGCTGACCTACATCACTGCTGTCTCAGTATGTGGGTGCTGACCTACATCCCTGCTGTCTCAGTATCTGGGTGCTATCCTACATCCCTGGTGTCTCAGTATCTGAGTGCTGACCTACATCATTGCTGTCTCAGTATTTGGGTGCTGTCCTTCGCCCCTGCTATCTCTGTATCTGGATGCTGACCTACATCACTGTTGTCTCAACATCTGGGTGCTGACCTACATCACTGTTGTCTCAATATCTTGGTGCTGACCTACATCCCTGCTGTCTATGTATCTAGGTGCTGACCTTCATCAGTGCTTTCTCAGTATTTGGGTGCTGACCTTCATCAGTGCTGTCTCAGTATCTGGGAGCTGACCTTCACCCCTGCTCTCTCATTATCTGGGTACCAACCATAATCTCTTCTGTGTCAGTATCTGGCTGCTGACCTTCATCACTGTCTCAGTATCTGTGTGCTTTCATACACCTCTGCTGTCTCAAATTCTGGGTACTTACCTACATCCTTTCTATCTCAGTATCTTAGTGCGGACCTACTTCCCTGCTGTCTCAGTATCTGGGTACTCACATACTTCACTGCTGTCTCAGTATCTGCATGCTGACCTACATCACTGCTGTCTCGGTATCTTGGTGCTGACCTACATCACTGCTGTTTCAGTGTCTGGGTACTCACCTAAATCCCTGCTGTCTCAGTATCTGGGTGCCGACCTCCATCCCTGCCATCTCGGTATCTGGATGCTGAACTACATCACTGCTGTCTCAGTTTTAGGGTGCTGACCTTTAGCACCTCCTCTCTCAATATCTGGGTGGTGACCTCCATCCCTGCTAAGTATCTGGTTGCTAACCTACATCACTGTTGTCTGAGTAAATGGGCACTGATAGATACTTCTGCTGCCTCACAATCTAGAATTTGATGTTCATCCCTTCTGTCTCAGTATCTGGGTGCTGACATTCATGACTGCTGTCACAGAATCTGGGAGCTGATGTATCACTGCTGTCACAGTATCTGGGTGCCGACCTACATCACAGCTGTCTCAGTTTCTGGGTCATGACCCACATCCCTGCTGTCTCAGTATCATGGTGCCGACCTACATGACTGCTGTCTCAGTATCTCGGTGCTGACCTACTTGCCTACTGTCTCCGAATCTGGGTACTGACCTACATCTCTGCTGTCTCAGTATCTGGGTGCTGACCTAAATCCCTGCTGTCTCAGTACCAGGGTGCTGACCTACTCACCTGCTGTCTCAGTGTCTAGGTGCTGACAAACATCCGAGCTGTCTCAGTATCTGGGAGTTGAACTACATCACTGCTGTCTCAGTATCTGGGTGCCGACCTACAATCACTGCTGTCTCAGTATCTGGGAGCTGACCCACATCCCTGCTGTCTCAGTACTGGGTGCTGACCTACATCATTGCGGTCTCAAAATCTGGGTACCGACCTACATCACTGCTGTCCCTGTATCTGGATGCAGACCTACATGCCTGCTGTCTCAGTGTCTGGGTGCTGACCTACATCCTTTCTGTCTCAGTATCTGGGTGCTGTCCTACATTACTGCTGTATCAGTATCTGGGTGTTGACCTACATCCCTGCTGTCTCAGTATGTGGATGCTGACCTACTTCACTGTTGTCTCAATATCTGGGTGGTGACCTTCATCCCTCGTGTCTCAGTATCTGGGTGCTGACCTTCATCAATACTGTCTCAGTATCTGGGTGCTGACCTACATCTCAGCTACCTCAGTATCTGGATGCTGACCTACTTCACTGTTGTCTCACTATCAGGGTAGTGACCTACATCCCTTTTGTCTCAGTATCTTGGTGCTGACCTTCATCAATACTTTCTCAGTATCTGGGTGCTGACCTACATCTCAGCTATCTCAGTATCTGGATGCTGACCTACTTCTCTGTTGTCTCACTGTCTTGGTAGTGACCTACATCCCTGTTGTCTCAGTATCTGAATGCTGACCTACATCATGGTTGTCTCAATATCTGGGTTCTGACCTTCATCACTGCTGTCTCAATATCTGGGTGCTGACCTACATCCCTGCTGTCTCAGTATCTGGGTACTGATCTACATCACTGATGTCTCAGTATCTGGGTGTTGACCTACATCCCTGCTGTCTCAGTATCTGGATGCTGACTTACTTCACTGTTGTCTCAATATCTGGGGTGTGACCTACGTCCCTGCCGACTCAGTATCTGGGTGCTGACCTTCATCAATACTGTCTCAGTAGCTGGGTGCTGACCTATATGCCAGACTATCTCAGTATCCGATGCTGACCAACATCACGGCTGTCTCAATATCTGGGTGCTGATCTTCTGCTTTCTCAGTATCTTGGTGCTGTCCTACATACCTTCTGTCTCATTATCTGGGTGCCGACCTCAATCTCTGCTATGTCAGTATCTTGCAGCTGACCTACATCACTGCTGTCTCAGTATCTGTGTGCTGACATACATCTCTGATGTCTCAGTAACTGGGTACTCACCTACATCCTTGCTATCTCAGTATCTGAGTTCTGACCTAGATCCCTGCTGTCTCAATATCTGGGTACTCACATTCTTCCCTACTGTCTTAGTATCTGGGTGCCGACCTACATCCCTGCTGTCTCGGTATCTGGGTGCTGATCTACATTACTGCTTTCGAGGAATCAGGGTTCTGACCTTTAGCTCAGCTCTCTCTCTATCTGGATGCTGACCTACATCCCTGCTGTCTCAGTATGTGGATGCTGACCTACATCACTGTTGTCTGAGTAAATGGGTCCTGACAGATATTTCTGCTGCCTCAAAATCTGGAATCTGATGTTCATCCCTGCTGTCACAGTATCTGAGTGCTGATATACAATCCTGCTGTCTCAGTATCTGGCTGCTGACATACATCACTGCTGTCTCAGAATCTGGGTACTGATCTACATCACTGTTGTCTCAGAATCTGGGTACTGACCTACATCTCAGCTGTCTCAGTATCTGGGTGATGACCCACATCCCTGCTGTCTCAGTGTCAGGGTGCCGACCTACATCACTGCTGTCTCTGTGTCTGGGTGCTGACCTACATCCCTGCTGTCTCACTACCAGGGTGCTGACCTACTGGCCTGCTGTTTCAGTGTCTTGGTGCTGACAAACATCCGTGTTGTCTCAGTATCTTGGTGCTGACCTACATCACTGCTGTCTCATTATCTGGGTGCTGACCTACATCCCTGCAGTCTCAGTATCTGGGTGCTGACCTACATCACTGTTGTCTGAGTAAATGGGTACTGATTGATATTTCTGCTGCCTCACAATCTGGAATTTGATCTTCATCCCTACTGTCTCAGTGGCTGGGTGCTTACATTCATGACTGCTGTCTCAGTATCTGGGAGCTGACATATCAGTGCTGTCACAGTATCTGGGTGCTGACCTACATCTCAGCTGTCTCAGTATCTGGGTGATGATCCACATCCCTGCTGTCTCAGTGTCAGGGTGCCGACCTACATCACTGCTGTCTCTGTGTCTGGGTGCTGACCTACATCCCTGCTGTCTCACTACCAGGGTGCTGACCTACTGGCCTGCTGTTTCAGTGTCTTGGTGCTGACAAACATCCGTGTTGTCTCAGTATCTTGGTGCTGACCTACATCACTGCTGTCTCATTATCTGGGTGCTGACCTACATCCCTGCAGTCTCAGTATCTGGGTGCTGACCTAGATCACTGCTGTCTCATTATCTTTGTGCTGACCTACTTGCCTACAGTCTCCGAATCTGGGTGCTGACCTACATCCCTGCTGCCTAAGTACCAGGGTGCTGACCTACTGGCCTGTTGTCTCAGTGTCTAGGTGCTGACAAACATCTGTGCTGTCTCAGTATCTTGGTACTGATCTACATCACTGCTGTCTCATTATCTGGGTGCTGACCTACATCCTTGCAGTCTCAGTATCTGGGTGCCGACCTACATCTCTGCTGTCTCAGTATCTGTGTGCTAACGTACATCCCTGCTGACTCACTATCTGGGTGTTGACCCACATCACTGCTTTCCTCAGTATCAGGGAGCTGACCTTCAGCACAGCTGTCTCAGCATTTGGGTGCTGACCTCACATCCCTGCTGTCTCATTTTCTTAATGCTGTCTTATATCACTGTTGTCTGAGTAAATGAGTCCTAAAGATATTTCTCCTGTCTCAAAATCTGGAATCTGATGTTCATCCCTGTTGTCTCAGTATCAGCGTGTTGACATACATCACTGCTGTCTCAGTGTTTGGGAGATGACCTACATTACTTCTGTCTCAGTATCGGGGTACTCACCTACATCCCTGCTGTCTCAGTATCTGGGTGCCGACCTACATCACTGCTGTCTCAGTATCTGTGTGCTAACCTTCATCCCTGCTGACTCATTATCTGGGTGCTGACCTATATCACTACTTTCTCAGTATCAGGGTGCTGACCTTCAGCACAGCTGTTTCAACATCTGGGTGCTGAGCTACATCACTGTTGTCTCAATATCTTGCTGCTGATCTACATCCCTGCTGTCTAAGTATCTTGGTGCTGACCTTCATCAGTGCTTTCTCAGTATTTGGGTGCTGACCTACATCAGTGCTGTCTCAGTATCTGGGAGCTGACCTTCACCCCCGCTCTCTTAGTATCTGGGTACCAACGATAATCTCTTATGTGTCAGTATCTGGCTGCCAACCTTCATCACTGCTGTCTCAGTATCTGTGTGCTTACATACATCTCTGCTGTCTCAGATTCTGGGTACTAACCTAAATCCTTGCTATCTCAGTATCTGAGTGCGGACCTACTTCCCTGCTGTCTCAGTATCTAGGTACTCACATACTTCCCTACTGTCTCAGTATTTGCGTGCTGTCTTGGTATCTTGGTGCTGACCTACATCACTGCTGTTTCAGTGTCTGGGTACTCACCTACATCCCTGCTGTCTGAGTATCTGGGTGCCGACCTACATCCCTGCTGTCTCAGTATGTGGATGCTTACCTACATCACTGTTGTCTGAGTAAATGGGTCCTGACAGATATTTCTGCTGCCTCAAAATCTGGAATCTGATGTTCATCCCTGCTGTCACAGTATCTGAGTGCTGATATACAATCCTGCTCTCTCAGTATCTGGCTGCTGACATACATCACTGCTGTCTCAGAATCTGGGTACTGACCTACATCACTGTTGTCTCAGTATCTGGGTACTGACCTACATCACTGTTACCTCAGTATCTGGATGCTGACCTACATCACTGTTGTCTGAGTAAATGGGTACTTATAGATATTTGCTGCAGATAATCTGAATTTGATGTTCATTACTACTGTCTCAGTAGCTGGGTGCTTACATTCATGACTGCTGTCTCAGTATCTGGGAGCTGACGTATCACTGCTGTCACAGTATCTGGGTGCTGACCTACATAACAGCTGTCTCAGTATCTGGGTGATGACCCACATCCCTGCTGTCTCAGTATCAGGGTGCCGACCTACATCACTGCTGTCTCTGTATCTGGGTGCTGACCTTCATCCCTGCTGTTTCATTACCAGGGTGCTGACCTACTGGCCTGCTGTCTCAGTGTCTAGGTGCTGACAAACATCCATGTTGTCTCAGTATCTTGTGCTGACCTACATCCCTGCAGTCTCAGTATCTGGGTGCCGACCTAGATCACTGCTGTCTCAGTATCTTGGTGCTGACCACATGCCTACAGTCTCAGTATCTGGGTGCCAACCTACATCTCTGCTGTCTCAGTATCTGTGTGCTAACCTACATCCCTGCTGACTCATTATCTGGGTGCTGACCTACATCACTGCTTTCTCAGTATCAGGGTGCTGACCTTCAGCACAGCTGTCTCAGCATTTGGGTGCTGACCTTCATCACTGCTGTCTCATTTTCTTAATGCTGACTTACATCACTGTTGTCTGAGTAAATGGGTCCTAAAAGATATTTCTGCTGTCTCAAAATCTGGAATCTGATGTTCATCCCTGCTGTCTCAGTATTGGCGTGCTGACATACATCACTGCTGTCTCAGTGTCTGGGAGATGACCTACATGACTTCTGTCTCAGTGTCGGGGTACTCACCTACATCCCTGCTGTCTCAGTATCTGAGTGCTGACCTATCTCACTGCTGTATCAGTATCAGGGTGCTGACCTACAGCACAGCTGTCTCAGTATCTGGGGGCTGATCTTCATCCCTCACGTTCTCAATGTCTGGGTGATGACTCACTTCTATCCTGTTTCATTATCTGGGTGCAGACCTACACCACTGCTGTCTCATTCTCTGGGTGCCAACCTACATCACTGCTGTCTCAGTATTTGTATGCTGGCCTACATGACTGCTGTCTTAGTATCTGGGTGCTGTCCTACTTCACTGCTGTCTCAGTATCTGGCTGCTGACCTACATCACTGGTGGCTCACTATCTGTGTGTTGGCATACATCTCTGCTGTCTCTGTATCGGTGTACTCACCTACATCACTGTTGTCAGTATCAGAGTGCTGAACTACAGTAGATCAAAGCTGTCACAGTAGCTGGGTGCTGACCTACATCCCTGCTGTCTCTGAATCTGGGTGCTGACCTACATCACTGCTGTCTCAGTACCTAGGTGCTGACCTACATCCCTGCTATCTCTGAATCTGGTTTCTGACCTACATCCTGGTTGTCTCACTATCAGTGTGCTGACCTACATTCCTGTTGTCTGAGAAAATGGGACCCACAGATATTTCTGCTTCCTCAAAATCTGGAATCTGATGTTAATCCTACTGTCTCAGTATCTGGGTGCTGACATAAATCACAGCTGTTTTAGTATCTGGGAGCTGATCTACATCACTGCTGTCTCAGTATCTGGGTGCCAACCAACAATCACTGCTGTCTTAGTATCTGGTGCTGGACCCACACCCTGCTGTCTCAGTATCTGGGTGCCGACCTATATCAATGCTGTCTCAAAATCTGGGTACTGAGCTACATCACTGCTGTCCCTGTATCTGGGTGCTGACCTACATGCCTGCTGTCTCAGTGTCTGGGTGCTCACCTACATCCTTTCTGTCTCAGTATCTGGGTGCTGTCCTACATTACTGCTGTCTCAGTATCTGGGTGCTGACCTATGTTCCTGCTGTCTCAGTATCTGGATGCTGACCTACTTCACTGTTGTCTCAATATCTGGGTGGTGACCTACATACCTCTTGTCTCAGTATCTGGGTGCTGACCTTCATCAATACTGTCTCAGTATCTGGGTGCTGACCTACATCCCAGCTATCTCAGTATCTGGATGCTGACCTACTTCACTGTTGTCTTACTATCTGGGTAGTGAACTACATCCCTGTTGTCTCAGTAACTGGGTGACCTCCATTAATACTGTCTCAGTATCTGGGTGCTGACCTACATCCCAGCTATCTCAGAATCTGGATGCTGACCTACATCATGGTTGTCTCAATGTCTAGGTTCCGACCTTCATCACTGCTGTCTCAGTATCTGGGTGCTGACCTACATCCCTGCTGTCTCAGTATCTGGGTACTGATCTACATCACTGCTGTCTCAGTATCTGGGTGCTGACCTACATACCTGCTGTCTCAGTATCTGAATGCTGACCTACTTCACTGTTGTCTCAATATCTGGATTGTGACCTACATCCCTGTCATCTCAGTATCTGGGTGCTGACCTTCATCAATATTGTCTCAGTATCTGGGTGCTGAACTACATCCCAGCTATCTCAGTATCTGGATGCTGGCCAACATCACAGCTGTCTCAGTATCTTGGTTCTGACTTACACCACTGCTGTCTCAGTTTCTGTGTGCTGACATACATCTCTGCTCTCTCAGTATCTGGGTACTAACCTACATACTTGCTATCTCAGTATCTGAGTGCTGACCTACTTCCCTGCTGTCTCAGTATCTGGGTACTCACATTCTTCCCTGCTGTCTCAGTATCTGGGTGCTGACCTACATCACTGCTGTCTCGGTATCTTGGTGCTGACTTATATAACTGCTGTTTCAGTGTCTGGCACTGACCTACATCCCTGCTGTCTAAGTATCTGGTCCTGACCTACATCCCTGCCATCTCGATATCTGGGTGTTGACCAACATCACTGCTGTCTCAGTTTTAGGGTGCTGACCTTAGCACAGCTGTCTCAATATCTGGGTGGTGACCTCCATCCCTGTCTCAGTATCTGGGTGCTGACCTGCATCACTGTTGTCTGAGTAATTGGGCACTGATAGATATTTCTGCTGCCTCACAATCTGGAATTTGATGTTCATTACTACTGTCTCAGTATCTGGGTGCTTACATTCATGACTGCTGTCTCAGTATCTGGTAGCTGATGTATCACTGCTGTCACAGTATCTGGGTGCTGACCTACATCACAGCTGTCTCAGTATCTGGGTGATGACCCACATCCTTGCTGTCTCAGTATCAGAGTGCCGACCTACATCACTGCTGTCTCAGTATCTTGGTGCTGACCTACTTGCCTACTGTCTCCGAATATGGGTGCTGACCTACATCCCTGCTGTCTCAGCATCTGGATGCTGACCTACATCCCTGCTGTCTCAGTACCAGGGTGCTAACCTAATGGCCTGCTGTCTGTGTCTAGGTGCTGACAAACATCCGTGCTGTCTCAGTATCTTGGTGCTGATGTACATCACTGCTGTCTCATTATCTGGGTGCTGACCTACATCCCTACAGTCTCAGTATCTGGGTGCCGACCTACATCACTGCTGTCTCAGTATCTGTGTGCTAACCTACATCCCTGCTGACTCATTATCTGGGTGCTGACCTACATCACTGCTTTCTCAGTATCAGGGTGCTGACCTTCAGGACAGCTGTCTCAGCATTTGGGTGCTGACCTACATCACTGCTGTCTCATTTTCTTAATGCTGACTTACATCACTGTTGTCTGAGTAAATGGGTCCTAAAAGATATATCTGCTGTCTCAATATCTGGAATCTGATGTTCATCCCTTCTGTCTCAGTATCAGCGTGCTGACATACATCACTGCTGTCTCAGTGTCTGGGAGATGACCTACATTACTTCTGTCTCAGTATCGGGGTACTCACCTACATCCCTGCTGTCTCAGTATCTGGGTGCTGACCTACCTCACTGCTGTATCAGTATCAGGGTGCTGACCCACAGCACAGCTGTCTCTGTATCTGGGGCTGATCTTCATCCTGCATTCTCAGTATCTGGGTGATGACTCACTTCTATCCTGTTTCATTATCTGGGTGCTGACCTACATCACTGCTGTCACAATCTCTGGGTGCCAACCTACATCACTGCTGTCTCAGTATTTGTATGCTGACCTACATGACTGATGTCTCAGTATCTGGGTGCTGTCCTGCTTCACTGCTGTCTCAGAATGTGGCTGCTGACCTACATCACTGGTGTCTCACTATCTGTGTGTTGGCATACATCTCTGCTGTCTCTGTTTCAGTGTACTCACCTACATCACTGTTGTCAGTATCAGAGTGCTGAACTACAGTAGATCAATGCTGTCACAGTAGCTGGGTGCTGACCTACATCCCTGCTGTCTCTGAATCTGGGTGCTGACCTACATCACTGCTGTCTCAGTACCTAGGTGCTGACCTATCCCTGTTATCTCTGAATCTGGTTTCTGACCTACATCCTGGTTGTCTCACTATCAGTGTGCTGATCTACATTCTTGTTGTCAGAGAAAATGGGTTCCGACAGATATTACTGCTGCCTCAAAATCTGGAATCTGATGTTGATCCCTACTGTCTCAGTATCTGGGTGCTGACATAAATCACTGCTGTTTTAGAATCTGGGAGCTAATCTACATCACTGCTGTCTCAGTATCTGGGAGCCGATCAACAATCACTGCTGTCTTAGTATCTGGGTGCTGACCCACATCCCTGCTGTCTCAGTATCTGGGGCCACCTACATCAATGCTGCCTCAAAATCTGGGTACTGACCTACATCACTGCTGTCTCTGTATCTGTGCTGACCTACATGCCTCCTGTCTCTGTGTCTGGGTGCTCACCTACATCCTTTCTGTCTCAGTATCTGGGTGCTGTCCTACATTACTGCTATCTCAGTATCTGGGTGCTGACCTATGTTCCTGCTGTCTCAGTATCTGGATGCTGACCTACTTCACTGTTGTCTCAATATCTGGGTGGTGACCTACATCCCTCTTGTCCCATTATCTGGGTGCTGACCTTCATCAATACTGTCTCAGTATCTGGGTGCTGACCTACATCCCAGCTATCTCAGTATCTGGATGCTGACCTACTTCACTGTTGTCTTACTATCTGGGTAGTGACCTACATTCCTGTTGTCTCAGTAACTGGTTCTGACCTTCATCAATACTGTCTCAGTATCTGGGTGACTTGCCATCCCAGCTATCTCAGAATCTGGATGCTGACCTACATCATGGTTGACTCAATATCAGGGTTCCTACCTTCATCACTGCTGTCTCAGTATCTGGGTGCTGTCCTTCATCCCTGCTGTCTCAGTATCTGGGTACTGATCTACATCACTGCTGTCTCAGTATCTGGGTGCTGACCTACATACCTGCTGTCTCAGTATCTGGATGCTGACCTACTTCACTGTTGTCTCAATATCTGGGTTGTGACCTACGTCCCTGTCATCTCAGTATCTGGGTGCTGATCTTCATCAATACTGTCTCAGTATCTGGGTGCTGAACTACATCCCAGCTATCTCAGTATCTGAATGCTGGCCAACATCACGGCTGTCTCAGTATCTTGGTTCTGATCTACACCACTGCTGTCTCAGTTTCTGTGTGCTGACATACATCTCTGCTGTCTCAGTATCTGGGTACTAACCTACATCCTTGCTATCTCAGTATCTGAGTGTTGACCTACTTCACTGCTGTCTCAGTATCTGGTACTCACATTCTTCCCTGCTGTCTTAGTATCTGGGTGCTGACCTACATCACTGCTGTCTCGGTATCTTGGTGCTGACCTGCATCACTGCTGTTTCAGTGTCTGGGTACTGACCTACATCCCTGCTGTCTAAGTATCTGGGTGCTGACCTACATCCCTGCCATCTCGGTATCTGGGTGCTGACCAACATCACTGCTGTCTCAGTTTTAAGGTGCTGACCTTTAGCACAGCTGTCTCAATATCTGGATGGTGACCTCCATCCCTGCTGTCTAAATATCTGGATGCTGACCTACATCACTGTTGTCTGAGTAAATGGGGACTGATAGATATTTCTGCTGCCTCACAATCTGGAATTTGATGTTCATTACTACTGTCTCAGTATCTGGGTGCTTACATTCATGACTGCTGTCTCAGTATCTGGTAGTTGATGTATCACTGCTGTCACAGTATCTGGGTGCTGACCACATCACAGCTGTCTCAGTATCTGGGTGATGACCCACATCCTTGCTGTCTCAGTATCAGGTGCCGACTCACATCACTGCTGTCTCAGTATCTCGGAGCAGACCCCACGCTTACTGTCTCCGAATATGGGTGCTGACCTACATCCCTGCTGTCTCAGCATCTGGATGCTGACCTACATCCCTGCTGTCTCAGTACCAGGGTGCTGACCTACTGGCCTGCTGTCTGTGTCTAGGTGCTGACAAACATCCGTGCTGTCTCAGCATCTTGGTGCTGATGCACATCACTGCTGTCTCATTATCTGGGTGCTTACCTACTTCCCTGCAGTCTCAGAATTTGGGTGCCGACCTACATCACTGCTGTCTCAGTATCTGTGTGCTAACCTACATCCCTGCTGACTCATTATCTGGGTGCTGACCTACATCACTGCTTTCTCAGTATCAGGGTGCTGACCTTCAGCTCAGCTGTCTCAGCATTTGGGTGCTGACCTACATCCCTGCTGTCTCATTTTCTTAATGCTGACTTACATCACTGTTGTCTGAGTAAATGGGTCCTGAAAGATATTACTGCTATCTCAAAATCTGGAATCTGATATTCATCCTTGCTGTCTCAGTATCTGCATGCTGACATACATCACTGCTGTCTCACTGTCTGGGAGCTGACCTACATCACTTCTGTCTCAATATCGGGGTACTCAACTACATCCCTGCTGTTTCAGTATCTGGGTACTAACCTACATCCTTGTTATCTCAGTATCTGAGTGCTGACCTACTTCCCTACTGTCTCAGTATCTAGGTACTCACATTCTTCCCTGCTGTCTCAGTATCTCGGTGCTGACCTACATCACTGCTGTCTTGGTATCTTGGTGCTGACATACTTCACTGCTGTTTCAGTGTCTGGGTACTCACCTACATCCCTGCTTTCTCTGTATCTGGGTGCCGACCTACATCCCTGCCATCTTGGTATCTGGGTGCTGACCAACATCACTGCTGTCTCAGTTTGAGGGTGCTGAACTTTAGCACAGCTGTCTCAATATCTGGGTGGTGACCTCCATCAATGCTGTCTCAGTATCTGGATGCTGACCTACATCACTGTTGTCCGAGTAAATGGGTACTGATAGATATTTCTGCTGCCTCACAATCTGGAATTTGATGTTCATCCTTACTGTCTCTGTATCTGGGTGCTTACTTTCATGACTGCTGTCTCAGTATCTGGTAGCTGACGTATCACTGCTGTCACAGTATCTGGGTGCTGACCTACATCACAGCTGTCTCAGTATCTGGGTGATGACCCACATCCCTGCTGTCTCAGTATCAGGGTGCTGACCTACTGGCCTGCTGTCTCCGAATCTAGGTGCTGACCTACATCCCTGCTGTCTCAGTACCAGGGTGCTGACCTACTGGCCTGGTGTCTGTGTCTAGGTGCTGACAAACATCTGTGCTGTCTCAGTATCTTGGTGCTGACATACATCACTGCTGTCTCATTATCTGGGTGCTGACCTACATCCCTGCTGTCTCAGTATCTGGTGCCGACCTACATCTCTGCTGTCTCAGTATCTGTGTGTGCCAACTCACATCCCTGCTGACTCATTATCTGGGTGCTGACCTGTATCACTGCTTTCTCAGTATCAGGGTGCTGACGTTCAGCACAGCTGTCTCAACATCTGGGTGCTGACCAACATCACTGTTGTCTCAATATCTTGCTGCTAACCTACATCCCTGCTGTCTAAGTATCTTGGTGCTGACCTTCATCAGTGCTTTCTCAGCATTTGGGTGCTGACCTACTCAGTGCTGTCTCAGTATCTGGGAGCTGACCTTCACTTCTGCTCTCTTAGTATCTGGGTACCAACCATAATCTCTTCTGTGTCAGTATCTGGTTGCTGACCTTCATCACTGCTGTCTCAGTATCTGTGTGCTTACATACATCTCTGCTGTCTCAGAATCTGGGTACTAACCTACATCCTTGCTATCTCAATATCTGAGTGCGGACCTACTTCCCTGCTGTCTCAGTATCTGGGTACTCATACATCCCTGCTGTCTCAGTATTTGTGTGCTGACCTACATCACTGCTGTTTTGGTTACTTGGTGCTGACCTACATCACTGCTGTTTCAGTGTCTGGGTACTCACTACATCCCTGCTGTCTGAGTATCTGGGTGCCGACCCACATCCCTGTCATCTCGGTATCTGGGTGTTGACCTATATCACTGCTGTCTCAGTTTTAGGGTGCTGACCTTTAGCACAGCTCTCTCAATATCTGGGTGGTGACCTCCATCCCTGCTAAGTATCTGGATGCTGACCTACATCACTGTTGTCTGAGTAAATGGGTCCTGAAATATTTTTCTGCTGTCTCAAAATCTGGAATCTGATGTTCATCCCTGCTGTCTCAGTATCTGTTGACATACATCACTGTTGTCTCCAGTGTCTGGAGCTGACGTACATCACTTCTTTCTCAGTATCGGGGAACTCACCTACATCCCTGCTGTCTCAGTATCTGGTTGCTGACCTACCTCACTGCTGTATCAGTATCAGGGTGCTGACCTACAGCACAGCTGTCTCAGTATCTGGGGGCTGATCTTCATTCCTGCGTTCTCAGTATCTGGGTAATGACTCACTTCTATCCTGTTTCAGTATCTGGGTGCCGACCTACACCACTGCTGTCTCAGTCTCTGGGTGCCAACCTACATCACTGCTGTCTCTAAGAATTTGTA
The DNA here is from genome assembly GCA_016271365.2 of Neoceratodus forsteri. Lineage (NCBI taxonomy): Eukaryota > Metazoa > Chordata > Ceratodontiformes > Ceratodontidae > Neoceratodus > Neoceratodus forsteri. The sequence continues at coordinate 11,329,981 of CM028129.1, forward strand.
TGCTGACCTACATGACTGCTGTCTCAGTATCTGGGTTTTGTCCTACTTCACTGCTGTCTCAGTTTCTGGCTGCTGACCACATCACTGGTGGCTCATATCTGTGTGTTGGCATACATCTCTGCTGTCTTCGTGATCGGTGTACTCACCTACATCACTGCTGTGTCATTATCAGAGTGCTGAACTACAGTAGATCAATTCTGTCTCAGCAGCAGGGTGCTGACCTACATCCCTGCTGTCTCTGAATCTGGGTGCTGACCTACATCACTGCTGTATCAGTATCTAGGTGCTGACCTACATCCCTGCTATCTCTGAATCTGGGTTCTGACCTACATCATGGTTGTCTCACTATCAGTGTGCTGTCCTACATTCCTGTTGTCTGAGAAAATGGGTCCCGACAGATATTTCTGCCGCCTCAAAATCTGTAATCTGATATTGTTTCCTACTGTCTCAGTATCTGGGTGATGACATAAATCCCTGCTGTCTCAGTATCTGGGTGATGACCTACATCACTGCTGTTTCAGTATCTGGGTGCTGACCGAGATCCCTGCTGTCTCAGTTTCTGGGTGCCCACCTATATCACTGCTGTCTCAGTATGTTGGTGCTGATCAACATCCCTATTGTCTCAGTATCTGGGTGCTGACCTACATCTCTGCTGTTTCAGTATCTGGGTGCTGTCCTACATCCCTGCTGTCTCAGTATCTGGGTGCTAACCTACATCCCTGGTGTCTCAGTATCTGGGTTGTGACCTACATCCCTGCTGTCTCAGTATCAGGGTGCTGTCCTACATCCCTGCTGTCTCAGGATCTGTGTGCTAACCTACATCCCTGGTGTCTCAGTATCTGGGTGCTGACCTGCATCATTGCGGTCTCAGTATCTGGGTGCTGACCTACATCCCTGCTTTCTCAGTATCTGGGTGCTGACATACATCACTGCTGTCTCAGAATTTGTATGCTGACCTACATGACTGCTGTCTCAGTATCTGGGTGCTGTCCTACTTCACTGCTGTCTCAGTATCTAGCTGCTGACCTACAGCACTGGTGTCTCTCTATCTGTGTGTTGGCATACATCTCTGCTGTCTGTTAATCGGTGTACTCACCTACATCACTGCTGTGTCAGTATCAGAGTGCTGAACTACAGTAGATCAATGCTGTCACAGTAGCTGGGTGCTGACCTACATCCCTGCTGTCTCTGAATCTGGGTGCTGACCTACATCACTGCTGTATCAGTATCTAGGTGCTGACCTACATCCCTGCTATCTCTGAATCTGGGTTCTGACCTTCATCATGGTTGTCTCACTATCAGTGTGCTGACCTACATTCCTGTTGTCTGAGAAAATGGGTCCCAACAGATATTTCTACTGCCTGAAAATCTGGAATCTGATATTGATCCCTACTGTCTCAGTATCTGGGTGATGACATATATCCCTGCTGTCTCAGTATCTGGGTGATGACCTACATCATAGAAACATAGAAGCATAGAAGTTGACGGCAGATAAGGACCCATAGCCCATCCAGTCTGCCCTTTTCTTTTCTACCTTATAAATGTGCCATCAGCCTTTGCTCTGTCAGTGGCCTATCTATTCATAGTCATGTGTATTGCTCCTTATGCCTATCCCATGCCTGTTTGAAGCCCTGCACTGTACTCATAGCCACCACTTCTTGTGGTAGCCATTCCATGCATCCACCACCCTTTCTGAGAAAAAGAATTTCCACATTCCCCTTAATCGGCCTCCTCTAATCTCATGCTGTGTCCTCTTGTCCTGCTATTTTTCTTATATTTAAACATGTTAGACTCTTTCACTTTGTTTATGTCCTTAAGGTGTTTGAATGCCTCGATCAAATCACCTCTCCCTCCTTTGCTCAAGGGTATACATATTGAGCTCCGTTAATCTGTCCTCATGTCTTCTGATGCAGTCCCTGCATCATTTTGGATGCCCTTCTCTGGACTGCCTCAATTTGGTTAATGTCCTTGTGAAGGTGTGGCCTCAATACTGCACGCAGTACTCCAGATGGGGCCTAACCAGTGTCTTGTACAGAGGGATTATTACCTCCCTCTTATGACTTGTGATACCCCTACTAATACACCCTAACACCCCCTAGCCTTACCTACTGCTTTAGAGGTCTGCTTGGATGATTTTAGGTCATCAGTGATGATGATGCCCAAGTCTCTTTCTTCCTTTGTGACTGCTAGCAACTCCCCACCCAGCCTATAGGTGGCTTCAGGGTTTCTCTTCCATATGTGCATGATTTTGCACTTCTTTGCATTAAATCCCAGGTGCCACTCTTCTGACCATTCTGCTAGTTTATCCAGATCTCTTTTCATTCTGCCCACCCCATCTGGATCATCTACTCTGTTGCAGATCTTGGTGTCATCTGCAAACAGACAAGCCTTCACCTCTAGTCCATCTGCAAGGTCACTAATGAAGATGTTGAAGAGGACTGGCCCCAGGACTGATCCTGAGGTACCCCACTTGTGACTTGCATCTCTTCTGACTGTATACCATTTACCACCACTCTCTATTTTCTGCCCGTCAACCAGTTTGCCACCCAGTTGACCAACTTCTGACCCCCCCCGAGCCTACCCAGCTTATTTATCAATCTTCTATGTGGAACAGTGTCAAAAGCTTTGCTGAAGTCAAGGCAGGTGACATCAACTGCTCCCCCTTGGTCCACCACTCTGGTTATCCAGTCAAAGAAATCTATGAGATTAGTTTGACAGGACCTTCCTTTTGTAAACCCATGCTGTCTTGGATCCTGTGCACCTATGGATTCTAGGTGTTGCACTATCCTTTCCTTAAGGAGTGCCTCCATAATCTTGCCCACTACTGAGGTAAGACTGACCGGTCTGTAGTTCCCCGCCTCCTCCCTGCTACCACTTTTGTGGAGCGGGATCACATGAGCCCTTCTCCAGTCTTCTGGGACCTCTCCTGTGCTCAGAGACTCACTAAACAATTCTGCTAATGGCTCTGCTAGTTCCTCCTTTAGCTCCTTAAGTACCCTGGGATGTATGCCATCAGGTCCCATTGCCTTATCCACCCTGAGCTTAGCAAGCTCTTGTAGGACCCTTTCTTTGTGAAGGGAGTAGTGCTCACCTCCTCCCCCTGTGTCCATGATGCTGAGCTGTGGGCCTTGCCCTACCTTCTCTTCAGTAAATACTGAGCAAAGTATCTATTTAGGATAGATGCCTTTACAGGTCCTCCTCCTCACATGCTCCCTTTTCTCCATTAAGCAGCAATACCCCTCTGGACTTTCTCCTTTCACTAATGTATCTATATAAGTCTTGTCACCTTCTTTTACTGTTCGTGCTAGTGTTTCCTCAGTTTGGGACTTTGCCTGCCTTACTGCCTTACCTGCTTCCCTTAGGGCAGTTTGGTATGCCTCCTATCTTCATCCCACTGTGTTCCTTATATTTCCTGAAGCCAGCCTTTTGGCTCTGACCTTTTCTGCTACTGTAATTGAGAACCAAAGTGGTTTCCTTCTTCTTTTACTTCCTTTTCTGTCTAACACAATGGGATGTTGCTTCAAGTATTGCATCATAATGCTTGCCCACTTTGCCTGTACCCCTCACCTGTGTTTCTTTTTTCCAGGGCTAGCTTAACTCTGTTGGCCATCTTATCAAAGTCAGCTCCTCTGAAGTCCCATATTTTGCCTTGGAATGGGATGATTTAGATGTAGTAGCCAAATTGAACCATACCATGTGATGGTCACTGGCCTCCAGGTGACCTTCTACCTGGAGATCTGTGATCCCTTCTTTGTTAGTCAGTACTAGATCTAGGATAGCCCTGTCTCTTGTGGGTTACTGTACCAGTTGTTTGAGGCCCTCCCCCAGCAGGGAATCCACTATGAGTCTAGTTCTGGCAGATGTTCCTGCTGGTATTGACCAATCTGTATCCGGCATGTTGAAGTCTCCCATTATCAGAACCTCCCCTTTAGCTGTCATGTTTTGTATATCTCCTAACAGTAATGTGTCTATGTCCTCCCTCTGGTCTGGGAGCCTGTAGACAACCCCAGTTCTTATGGCTGTCCCATTTCCTGTTTCCAGGGTGACCCACAGTTCTTCTGGCTCCTTATGTGTATTCTGAATTTCTGTAGCTTTGATATTTTCATTAACATACATCACTGCTGTCTCAGTATCTGGGTGCTGACCGAGATCCCTGCTGTCTCAGTATCTGGGTGCCAACCTATATCACTGCTGTCTCAGTATGTGAGTGCTGACCTACATCCCTGCTGTCTCAGTATCTGGTTGCTGACCTACATCCTGCTGTTTCAGTATCTGGGTGCTATCTACATCCCTGGTGTCTCAGTATCTGGGTTGTGATCTACATCCCTGCTGTCTAAGTATCTGGGTGCTGACCTCCATCCCTGCTTTCTCAGTATCTGGGTGCTGACATACATCACTGCTGTTTCAGTATGTGGGTGCTGACCTACATCCCTGCTGTCTCAGAATCTGGGTGCTGGCCTACATCCCTGCTGTCTCAGTATCTAGGTGCTGTCCAACATCCCTGCTGTCTCATTATCTGGGTGCTATCCTACATTCCTGGTGTCTCAGTATCTGAGTGCTGACCTACTTCATTGCTGTCTCAGTATCTGGGTGCTGACCTACATCCATGGTGTCTCAGAATCTGGGTGCTGACCTACGTCCCTGCTATCTCTGTATCTGGATGCTGACCTACATCACTGTTGTCTCAACATCTGGGTGCTGACCTACATCACTGTTGTCTCAATATCTTGGTGCTGACCTACATCCCTGCTGTCTAAGTATCTAGGTCCTGACCTTCATCAGTGCTTTCTCAGTATTTGGGTGCTGACCTACATCAGTGCTGTCTCAGTATCTGGGAGCTGACCTTCACCCCTGCTCTCTCAGTATCTGGGTACCAACCATAATCTCTTTTGTGTCAGTATCTGGCTGCTGACCTTCATTACTGCTGTCTCAGTATCTGTGTGCTTACATACATCTCTGCTGTCTCAGATTCTGGGTACTAACCTACATCCTTGCTATCTCAGTATCTGAGTGTGGACCTACTTCCCTGCTGTCTCAGTATCTGGGTACTCACATACTTCCCTGCTGTCTCAGTATCTGCGTGCTGATCTACATCACTGCTGTCTCGGTATCTTGGTGCTGACCTACATCACTGCTGTTTCAGTGTCTGGGAACTCTCCTAAATCCCTGTTGTGTCAGTATCTGGGTGCCGACCAACATCCCTGCCATCTTAGTATCTGGGTGCTGACCTACATCACTGCTGTCTCAGTTTTAGGGTGCTGACATTTAGCATAGCTCTCTCAATATCTGGGTGATGACCTCCATCCCTGCTAAGTATCTGGATGCTGACCTACATCACTGCTGTTTTGGTTACTTGGTGCTGACCTACATCACTGCTGTTTCAGTGTCTGGGTACTCACCTACATCCCTGCTGTCTGAGTATCTGGGTGCCGACCCACATCCCTGTCATCTCGGTATCTGGGTGTTGACCTATATCACTGCTGTCTCAGTTTTAGGGTGCTGACCTTTAGCACAGCTCTCTCAATATCTGGGTGGTGACCTCCATCCCTGCTAAGTATCTGGATGCTGACCTACATCACTGTTGTCTGAGTAAATGGGTCCTGAAATATTTTTCTGCTGTCTCAAAATCTGGAATCTGATGTTCATCCCTGCTGTCTCAGTATCTGCGTGCTGACATACATCACTGTTGTCTCAGTGTCTGGGAGCTGACGTACATCACTTCTTTCTCAGTATCGGGGAACTCACCTACATCCCTGCTGTCTCAGTATCTGGTTGCTGACCTACCTCACTGCTGTATCAGTATCAGGGTGCTGACCTACAGCACAGCTGTCTCAGTATCTGGGGGCTGATCTTCATTCCTGCGTTCTCAGTATCTGGGTAATGACTCACTTCTATCCTGTTTCAGTATCTGGTGCCGACCTACACCACTGCTGTCTCAGTCTCTGGGTGCCAACCTACATCACTGCTGTCTCTAAGAATTTGTATGCTTGACCTACATGACTGCTGTCTCAGTATCTGGGTTTTGTCCTACTTCACTGCTGTCTCAGTTTCTGGCTGCTGACCCACATCACTGGTGGCTCACTATCTGTGTGTTGGCATACATCTCTGCTGTCTTCGTATCGGTGTACTCACCTACATCACTGCTGTGTCATTATCAGAGTGCTGAACTACAGTAGATCAATTCTGTCTCAGCAGCAGGGTGCTGACCTACATCCCTGCTGTCTCTGAATCTGGGTGCTGACCTACATCACTGCTGTATCAGTATCTAGGTGCTGACCTACATCCCTGCTATCTCTGAATCTGGGTTCTGACCTACATCATGGTTGTCTCACTATCAGTGTGCTGTCCTACATTCCTGTTGTCTGAGAAAATGGGTCCCGACAGATATTTCTGCCGCCTCAAAATCTGTAATCTGATATTGTTTCCTACTGTCTCAGTATCTGGGTGATGACATAAATCCCTGCTGTCTCAGTATCTGGGTGATGACCTACATCACTGCTGTTTCAGTATCTGGGTGCTGACCGAGATCCCTGCTGTCTCAGTTTCTGGGTGCCCACCTATATCACTGCTGTCTCAGTATGTTGGTGCTGATCAACATCCCTATTGTCTCAGTATCTGGGTGCTGACCTACATCTCTGCTGTTTCAGTATCTGGGTGCTGTCCTACATCCCTGCTGTCTCAGTATCTGGGTGCTAACCTACATCCCTGGTGTCTCAGTATCTGGGTTGTGACCTACATCCCTGCTGTCTCAGTATCAGGTGCTGTCCTACATCCCTGCTGTCTCAGGATCTGTGTGCTCCTACATCCCTGGTGTCTCAGTATCTGGGTGCTGACCTGCATCATTGCGGTCTCAGTATCTGGGTGCTGACCTACATCCCTGCTTTCTCAGTATCTGGGTGCTGACATACATCACTGCTGTCTCAGAATTTGTATGCTGACCTACATGACTGCTGTCTCAGTATCTGGGTGCTGTCCTACTTCACTGCTGTCTCAGTATCTAGCTGCTGACCTACAGCACTGGTGTCTCTCTATCTGTGTGTTGGCATACATCTCTGCTGTCTCGGTATCGGTGTACTCACCTACATCACTGCTGTGTCAGTATCAGAGTGCTGAACTACAGTAGATCAATGCTGTCACAGTAGCTGGGTGCTGACCTACATCCCTGCTGTCTCTGAATCTGGGTGCTGACCTACATCACTGCTGTATCAGTATCTAGGTGCTGACCTACATCCCTGCTATCTCTGAATCTGGGTTCTGACCTTCATCATGGTTGTCTCACTATCAGTGTGCTGACCTACATTCCTGTTGTCTGAGAAAATGGGTCCCAACAGATATTTCTACTGCCTGAAAATCTGGAATCTGATATTGATCCCTACTGTCTCAGTATCTGGGTGATGACATATATCCCTGCTGTCTCAGTATCTGGGTGATGACCTACATCATAGAAACATAGAAGCATAGAAGTTGACGGCAGATAAGGACCGCAAGGCCCATCCAGTCTGCCCTTTTCTTTTTCTACCTTATAAATGTGCCATCAGCCTTTGCTCTGTCAGTGGCCTATCTATTCATAGTCATGTGTATTGCTCCCTTATGCCTATCCCATGCCTGTTTGAAGCCCTGCACTGTACTCATAGCCACCACTTCTTGTGGTAAGCCATTCCATGCATCCACCACCCTTTCTGAGAAAAAGAATTTCCTCACATTCCCCCTTAATCGGCCTCCCTCTAATCTCATGCTGTGTCCTCTTGTCCTGCTATTTTCTTATATTTAAACATGTTAGACTCTTTCACTTTGTTTATGTCCTTAAGGTGTTTGAATGCCTCGATCAAATCACCTCTCTCCTCCTTTGCTCAAGGGTATACATATTGAGCTCCGTTAATCTGTCCTCATATGTCTTCTGATGCAGTCCCTGCATCATTTGGATTCCCTTCTCTGGACTGCCTCAATTTGGTTAATGTCCTTGTGAAGGTGTGGCCTCAATACTGCGCAGTACTCCAGATGGGGCCTAACCAGTGTCTTGTACAGAGGGATTATTACCTCCCTCTTGTGACTTGTGATACCCTACTAATACACCCTAACACCCCTAGCCTTACCTACTGCTTTAGAGGTCTGCTTGGATGATTTTAGGTCATCAGTGATGATGATGCCCAAGTCTCTTTCTTCCTTTGTGACTGCTAGCAACTCCCCACCCAGCCTATAGGTGGCTTCAGGGTTTCTCTTCCATATGTGCATGATTTTGCACTTCTTTGCATTAAATCCCAGGTGCCACTCTTCTGACCATTCTGCTAGTTTATCCAGATCTCTTTTCATTCTGCCCACCCCATCTGGATCATCTACTCTGTTGCAGATCTTGGTGTCATCTGCAAACAGACAAGCCTTACCCTCTAGTCCATCTGCAAGGTCACTAATGAAGATGTTGAAGAGGACTGGCCCCAGGACTGATCCCTGAGGTACCCCACTTGTGACTTGCATCTCTTCTGACTGTATACCATTTACCACCACTCTATATTTTCTGCCCGTCAACCAGTTTGCCACCCAGTTGACCAACTTCTGACCCCCCCCGAGCCTACCCAGCTTATTTATCAATCTTCTATGTGGAACAGTGTCAAAAGCTTTGCTGAAGTCAAGGCAGGTGACATCAACTGCTCCCCCTTGGTCCACCACTCTGGTTATCCAGTCAAAGAAATCTATGAGATTAGTTTGACAGGACCTTCCTTTTGTAAACCCATGCTGTCTTGGATCCTGTGCACCTATGGATTCTAGGTGTTGCACTATCCTTTCCTTAAGGAGTGCCTCCATAATCTTGCCCACTACTGAGGTAAGACTGACCGGTCTGTAGTTCCCCGCCTCCTCCCTGCTACCACTTTTGTGGAGCGGGATCACATGAGCCCTTCTCCAGTCTTCTGGGACCTCTCCTGTGCTCAGAGACTCACTAAACAATTCTGCTAATGGCTCTGCTAGTTCCTCCTTTAGCTCCTTAAGTACCCTGGGATGTATGCCATCAGGTCCCATTGCCTTATCCACCCTGAGCTTAGCAAGCTCTTGTAGGACCCTTTCTTTGTGAAGGAGTAGTGCTCACCTCCCTCCCCTGTGTCCATGATGCTGAGCTGTGGGCCTTGCCTACCTTCTCTTCAGTAAATACTGAGCAAAAGTATCTATTTAGGATAGATGCCTTTACAGGGTCCTCCTCCTCACATGCTCCCTTTTCTCCATTAAGCAGCAATACCCCTCTGGACTTTCTCCTTTCACTAATGTATCTATATAAAGTCTTGTCACCTTCTTTTACTGTTCGTGCTAGTGTTTCCTCAGTTTGGGACTTTGCCTGCCTTACTGCCTTACCTGCTTCCCTTAAGGCAGTTTGGTATGCCTCCTATCTTCATCCCACTGTGTTCCTTATATTTCCTGAAGGCCAGCCTTTTGGCTCTGACCTTTTCTGCTACTGTAATTGAGAACCAAAGTGGTTTCCTTCTTCTTTTGCACTTCCTTTTCTGTCTAACACAATGGGATGTTGCTTCAAGTATTGCATCATAATGCTTGCCCACTTTGCCTGTACCCCTCACCTGTGTTTCTTTTTCCAGGGCTAGCTTAACTCTGTTGGCCATCTTATCAAAGTCAGCTCCTCTGAAGTCCCATATTTTTGCCTTGGAATGGGATGATTTAGATGTAGTAGCCAAATTGAACCATACCATGTGATGGTCACTGGCCTCCAGGTGACCTTCTACCTGGAGATCTGTGATCCCTTCTTTGTTAGTCAGTACTAGATCTAGGATAGCCCTGTCTCTTGTGGGTTACTGTACCAGTTGTTTGAGGCCCTCCCCCAGCAGGGAATCCACTATGAGTCTAGTTCTGGCAGATGTTCCTGCTGGTATTGACCAATCTGTATCCGGCATGTTGAAGTCTCCCATTATCAGAACCTCCCCTTTAGCTGTCATGTTTTGTATATCTCCTAACAGTAATGTGTCTATGTCCTCCCTCTGGTCTGGGAGCCTGTAGACAACCCCAGTTCTTATGGCTGTCCCATTTCCTGTTTCCAAGGTGACCCACAGTTCTTCTGGCTCCTTATGTGTATTCTGAATTTCTGTAGCTTTGATATTTTCATTAACATACATCACTGCTGTCTCAGTATCTGGGTGCTGACCGAGATCCCTGCTGTCTCAGTATCTGGGTGCCAACCTATATCACTGCTGTCTCAGTATGTGAGTGCTGACCTACATCCCTGCTGTCTCAGTATCTGGGTGCTGACCTACATCCCTGCTGTTTCAGTATCTGGGTGCTATCCTACATCCCTGGTGTCTCAGTATCTGGGTTGTGATCTACATCCCTGCTGTCTAAGTATCTGGGTGCTGACCTACATCCCTGCTTTCTCAGTATCTGGGTGCTGACATACATCACTGCTGTTTCAGTATGTGGGTGCTGACCTACATCCCTGCTGTCTCAGAATCTGGGTGCTGGCCTACATCCCTGCTGTCTCAGTATCTAGGTGCTGTCCAACATCCCTGCTGTCTCATTATCTGGGTGCTATCCTACATTCCTGGTGTCTCAGTATCTGAGTGCTGACCTACTTCATTGCTGTCTCAGTATCTGGGTGCTGACCTACATCCATGGTGTCTCAGAATCTGGGTGCTGACCTACGTCCCTGCTATCTCTGTATCTGGATGCTGACCTACATCACTGTTGTCTCAACATCTGGGTGCTGACCTACATCACTGTTGTCTCAATATCTTGGTGCTGACCTACATCCCTGCTGTCTAAGTATCTAGGTCCTGACCTTCATCAGTGCTTTCTCAGTATTTGGGTGCTGACCTACATCAGTGCTGTCTCAGTATCTGGGAGCTGACCTTCACCCCTGCTCTCTCAGTATCTGGGTACCAACCATAATCTCTTTTGTGTCAGTATCTGGCTGCTGACCTTCATTACTGCTGTCTCAGTATCTGTGTGCTTACATACATCTCTGCTGTCTCAGATTCTGGGTACTAACCTACATCCTTGCTATCTCAGTATCTGAGTGTGGACCTACTTCCCTGCTGTCTCAGTATCTGGGTACTCACATACTTCCCTGCTGTCTCAGTATCTGCGTGCTGATCTACATCACTGCTGTCTCGGTATCTTGGTGCTGACCTACATCACTGCTGTTTCAGTGTCTGGGAACTCTCCTAAATCCCTGTTGTGTCAGTATCTGGGTGCCGACCAACATCCCTGCCATCTTAGTATCTGGGTGCTGACCTACATCACTGCTGTCTCAGTTTTAGGGTGCTGACATTTAGCACAGCTCTCTCAATATCTGGGTGATGACCTCCATCCCTGCTAAGTATCTGGATGCTGACCTACATCACTGTTGTCTGAGTAAATGGGCACTGATAGATATTTCTGCTGCCTCACAATCTGGAATTTGATGTTCATCCCTGCTGTCTCAGTTTCTGGGTGCTGACATTCATGACTGCTGTCTCAGTATCTTGGAGCTAACGTATCACTGCTGTCACAGTATCTGGGTGCCGACCTACATCACAGCTGTCTCAGTATCTGGGTGATGACCCATATCCCTGCTGTCTCAGTATCATGGTGCCGACCTACATGACTGCTGTCTCAGTATCTCGGTGCTGACCTACTTGCCTACTGTCTCCGAATCTGGGTGCTGACCTACATCTCTGCTGTCTCAGTATCTGGGTGCTGACCTAAATCCCTGCTGTCTCAGTACCAGGGTGCTGACCTACTGGCCTGCTGTCTCAGTGTCTAGGTGCTGACAAACATCCCAGCTGTCTCAGTATCTTAGTGCTGACCTACATCCCTGCAGTCTCAGTATCTGGGTGCCGACCTACATCACTGCTGTCTCAGTATCTGTGTGCTGAGCTACATCCCTGCTGACTTATTATCTGGGTGCTGACCTACATGCCTGCTGTCTCAGTATCTGGGTGCTGACCTACATCACTGCTTTTTCAGTATCAGGGTGCTGACCTTCAGGACAGCTGTCTCAGCATTTGGGTGCTGACCTACATCCCTTTTGTCTCATTTTCTTAATGCTGACTTACATCACTGTTGTCTGAGTAAATGGGTCCTGAAAGATATTTCTGCTGTCTCAAAATCTGGAATCTGATATTCATCCCTGCTGTCTCAGTATCTGCGTGCTGACATACATCACTGCTGTCTCAGTGTCTAGGAGCTGACCTACATCACTTCTGTCTCAGTATTGGGGTATTCACTTACTTCCCTGCTGTCTCAGTATCAGGGTGCTGACCTACATCCCTGCTGTCTCGGTATCTGGGTGCTGACCTACCTCACTGCTGTATCAGTATCAGGGTGCTGAACTACAGCACAACTACAGCTGTCTCAGTATCTGGGGGCTGATCTCCATCCCTGCGTTCTCAGTATCTGAGTGATGACTCACTTCTATCCTGTTTCAGTATCTGGTTGCCGACCTACACCACTGCTGTCTCAATCTCTGGGTGCCAACCTAAATCACTGCTGTCTCAGTATGTGTATGCTGACCTACATGACTGCTGTCTCAGTATCTGGGTGCTGTCCTACTTCACTACTGTCTCAGTATTTGGCTGCTGACCTACATCACTGGTGTCTCAGTATCTGTGTGTTGGCATATATCTCTGCTGTCTCGGTATCGGTGTACTCACCTACATCACTGCTGTGTCAGTATCAGAGTGCTGAACTACAGTAGATCAATTCAATGCTGTCTCAGTAGCTGGGTGCTGACCTACATCCCTGCTGTCTCTGAATCTGGGGTGCTGACCCATATCACTGCTGTCTCAGTATCTGGGTGCTGACCTACATCCCTGCTATCTCTGAATCTGGGTTCTGACCTACATCATGGCTGTCTCACTATCCGTGTGCTGACCTACATTCCTGTTGTCTGAGAATATGGTTCCCGACAGATATTTCTGCTGCCTCAAAATCTGGAATCTGATGTTGATCCCTACTGTCTCAGTATCTGGGTGCTGACATACATCACTGCTGTTTCAGTATCTGGGAGCTGATCTACATTACTGCTGTCTCAGTATCTGGGTGCCCGAGCTACAATCACTGCTGTCTCAGTATCTGGGTGCTGACCCACATCCCTGCTGTCTCAGTACTGGATGCTGACCTACATCAGTGCTGTCTCAAAATCTGGGTACCGTCCTACATCACTGCTGTCCCTGTATCTGGGTGCAGACCTACATGCCTGCTGTCTCAGTATCTGGGTGCTGACCTACATCATTTCTGTCTCAGTATCTGGGTGCTGTCCTACATTACTGCTGTATCAGTATCTGGGTGTTGACCTACATCCCTGCAGTCTCAGTATCTGTATGCTGACCTACTTCACTGTTGTCTCAATATCTGGGTGGTGACCTACATCCCTCTTGTCTCAGTATCTGGGTGCTGACCTTCATCAATACTGTCTCAGTATCTGGGTGCTGACCTATATCCCAGCTATCTCAGTATCTGAATGCTGACCTACATCATAGTTGTCTCAATACCTGGGTTCTGACCTTCATCACTGCTGTCTCAATATCTGGGTGCTGACCTACATCCCTGCTGTCTCAGTATCTGGGTGCTGACCTACATCCCTGCTGTCTCAGTATCTGGATGCTGACCTACTTCATTGTTGTCTCAATATCTGGGGGGTGTGACCTATGTCCCTGCCATCTCAGTATCTGGGTGCTGACCTTCATCAATACTGTTCATTCTGGGTGCTGACCTTCATGCCAGCTATCTCAGTATCTGTTTGCTGACCATCACGGCTGTCTCAATATCTGGGTTCCGACCTACATCACTGCTGTCTCAATATCTGGGTGCTGATCTTCTTCTCTGCTTTCTCAGTATCTGGATGCTGTCCCCCATACCTTCTGTCTCATTATCTGGGTGCCAACCTCAATCTCTGCTATGTCAGTATCTTGCTGCTGACCTACATCACTGCTGTCTCAGTATCTGTGTGCTGACATACATCTCTGCTGTCTCAGTAACTGGGTACTCACCTACATCCTTGCTATCTCAGTATCTGAGTTCTGACCTAGATCCCTGCTGTCTCAGTATCTGGGTACTCGCATTCTTCCCTGCTGTCTCAGTATCTGGTGCCGACCTACATCCCTGCTGTCTCAGTATCTGGGTGCTGACCTACATTACTGCTTTCGCAGAATCAGCGTTCTGACCTTCAGCACAGCTCTCTCTCTATCTGGGTGCTGACCTACATCCCTGCTGTCTCAGTATGTGGATGCTGACCTACCTCACTGTTGTCTGAGTAAATGGGTCCTGACAGATATTTCTGCTGTCTCAAAATCTGGAATATGATGTTCATCCCTGGTGTCACAGTATCTGAGTGCTGATATACAATCCTGCTGTCTCAGTACCTTGGTGCTGACCTACATCCGTGCTGTCTCAGTATCGGGATGCTGACCTACATCACTGTTGTTTCAGTAAATGGGTACTGACAGGTATTTCTGCTGCCTCAAAATCTGGAATCTGATGTTCATCCCTGCTGTCACAGTATCTGAGTGCTGATATACAATCCTGCTGTCTCAGTATCTGGCTGCTGACATACATCACTGCTGTCTCAGAATCTGGGTACTGACCTACATCACTGTTGTCTCAGTATCTGGTACTGACCTACATCCCTGTTGCCTCAGTATCTGGGTGCTGACCTACATCCCTGGTGTCCCAGTATCTGGGTACTGTCCAACATCCCTGCTGCCTCAGCATCTGGGTGCTGACCTACATCCCTGCTGTCTCAGTATTTGGGTGCTGACCTACAGCCCTACTGTCTCAGTATCTGGGTACTGACCTACATCCATGGTGTCTCAGCATCTGGGTGCTGACCTACATCCCTGCTGTCTTAGTATTTGGGTACTTACCTACATCCCTGCTCTCTCAGTATGTGGGTGTTGACCTACATCCCTGCTGTCTCAGTATCTGAGTGCTGTCCTACATCACTGCTGTCTCAATTCCTGGGTGCTGACCTACATCACTTCTGTCTCAGTATCTGGGTGCTGACCTACATCCCTGCTCTCAGTATCTGGGTGCTGACCTACATCACTGCTGTATCAGTATGTGGGTGCTGACCTGCATCCCTGCTGTCTCAGTATCTGGGTGCTGACCTACATCCCTGCTGTCTCAGTATCTGGGTGCTAACCTACATCCCTGGTGTCTCAGTATCTGGGTGCTGACCTACATCATTGCTGTCTCAGTATCTGGGTGCTGACCTACATCCCAGGTATCTCAGTATCTGGGTGATGACATGTATCCCTGCTGTCTCAGTATCTGGGTGATGACCTACATCACTGATGTCTCAGTATCTGGGTGCTGACCCACATCCCTGCTGTCTCAGTATCTGGGTGCCAACCTACATCACTGCTGTCTCAGTATGTGGGTGCTGTCCCACATCCCTGGTGTCTCAGTATCTGGGTGCTGACCTACATCCCTGCTGTCTCAGTATCTGGGTGCTGGCCAACATTTTTATTTTATTTATTCATTGATGATATCGGATAACATACCTTTAAGTCAAAGACTCCTTTACTAACGTTCCATGTCATTATATATAAAGACATCAGATATAATGGCAACAAATGAGACACAATAGTTACAATGAAGCTTGTACATCCCTGCTGTCTCATTATCTGGGTGCTGACACACTTCACTGCTGTCTCAGTATTTGGGTGATGACCCACATCCTTGCTGTCTCAGTATCTGGGTGCTGACCTACATCCCTGCTGTCTCAGTATCTGGGTGCTGACCTACATCCCTGCTGTCTCAGTATCTGGGTACTGACCTACATCACAGCTGTCTGAGTATCAGGGTGCTGACCTACATCTCTGCTGTCTCAGTATCTGGATGTTAACCTACATCCCTGCTGACTCAGTATCTGGGTGATGACATACATCCCTGCTTTCTCAGTATCTGGGTGACAACATTCATACCTGCTGTCTCAGTATCTGGGTACTGACCTACATCACTGCTGTGTCAGTATCTGGGTGCCAACCTATATCACTGCTGTCTCAGTGTCTGGGTGCTGACCTACATGCCTGCTGCCTCAGTATCTGGGTGCTGACCTACATCCCTGCTGTCTCAGTATCTGGGTGCTGTCCTACATCCCTGCTGTCTCAGTATCTGGGTGCTAAACTACATCCCTGGTATCTCAGAATCTGGCTGCTGACCTACATCACTGTTATCTCAGTATCTGGGTGCTGACCTACATCCATGCTGTCTCAGTATCTGGTTGCTGACCTACATCCCTGCTGTCTCAGTATATGGGTGCTGAGCTACATCCCCTGCTGTCTCAGTATCTGGGTGCTGGCCAACATTTTTATTTTATTTATTTATTGAAGATATTGGATAACATTCCTTTGAGTCAAAGACTCCTTTACAGATGTTCCACATCTTTATATAGAGACATCGGATACAATGGCAACAAATGAGACACAATAGTAAAAAGAAGCTTGTACATCCCTGCTGTCTCAGTAACTGGGTGCTGACCTACATCACTACTGTCTTAGTATCTGAGTGCTGACCTACATCACTCCTGTCTCAGTTTCTGGGTGCTGACCTACATCCCTGCTGTCTCAGTAGTTGAGTGCTGACCTTCTTCACTGCTGTCTCATTATCTGGGTGCTGTCCTTCTTCACTGCTGTCTCAGTAACTGGGTCCTACCCTAAATCTCTGCTGTCTAATTGTCCTGGTACTGATCTTCTTCACTGCTGTCTCAGTATCTGGGTCCTACCCTACATCACTGCTGTCTCAGTATCACAATGCTGACCTACATCACTGCTGTCTGAGTATATGGGTCCTTGACAGACACTTCTGATGTTTCAGAATCTGAACCTCTGCTGGCTGCAGCTAATGCAGAATGCAGCAGCCAGGCTACTGGTGGGTTTGCCTAAAACCTACCATGTGAGCTCAGCTCTGCAAGATCTGTACTCCTGTTGATTTACTGGATGAGGTGGCCTTACTGTCCTGTAAGGCCCTATATGGACTGAGCCTGGTTACCTGCTGAATTTTCTAACTCCAGCCATCCTGGAGTGTTCCCTCCACTCCTCTACCGATAGCATCCTAGGGATTTTGAGGTACAAGCTGAAGACCTCAGGGGATCACTCCTTCGAGGTTGCCAGCCCATCCCTCTGGAATTTGCTGCCAAGATCTATAAGGGAGGCACCAGTCGTGGAGGCATTTAAGGGGGCCTAAAGACCTATCTGTTTAAACAAGCTTTCCAGGACAGTCTTTACATTAATCTAATTTTGAAATCTTGATTTTAACTTCTGTTTACCAGAGAATGTGAATGATTGATACCTGATGTGTTTTTATCTTGCCCAGCTAGAACTGTAATGGCACCCAGAGCCTCTGAGATTGGGCGTCATGATAAAAGTAAAGTTTTGCTTACTTACTTTCTGACTTTATCCCTGCTGTCTTAGTAATAAATTATGAAAACGCTCTGCTAAACAGAGAGTCATACTGAGAGTTAAAGAAAGAATACCCTTAGGTTGTAATGGTAAAAAACACTAACCATTTACTTATCCCCCCTAGAAGTGAAGACCCTCTGAAAGTGAAAGGAATTACTGTTTTAAAGTTGACTGATTTTGATAAACAGATAACCAATTATCTATATGTAATTGAAGAATTGGACCAACTCTGCTGTATTGTGCACATGCCTTGGTGCAATCAGGAGCCTCACTCAACCTAATCCTGAAAGAAAACTATACAAAGCTGCAGGGAGATTCCCTACCATTGGCAGGCACAAAGAAGCAAGGCTCACTTAGGACATACTGTCCCAAATGTATGCTGTGTGATCAGTGAAACTTGTTGTTTGCATACCTAGGAGGACTAATGGTTTCTCTATAAGGCTGAACTTAACAAGCATTTGTCAATGCCAAATGTTGATTGTGTTGGTGTGTTGACCATGCTCACTGGCCCTCTGTCAGTCGCTCAGTCTGTTTCATCCGGTGCTGCAGGCTGCTGTTTTGTACTGGGCTCCTGCCTGCATTGGCACCTTGTTCTGCTCACTAAGAGTTCTACAGCTGTCCCAACAGAACTCCATTGAGGTGGCTCACTCCCCCTCTCTCACTCGTGCATTCTGTTTCTCTTGGTGCTGCAGGCTGCCCTTTTGTACTGGGCTCCTGCCTCTGTTGGGGGCTTTTTCTGCCCACAAAGAAATCTGCAGCAGTCCCGACACAGGTCTGTTGAGCCTGCTGACTCCCCCCTCTCACTCACTAATTCCATATCTGCCAGCGCTGCAGGGTGGCCTTTTGTACTGGGCTCCTGCCTGTGTTGGCACCTTTTCCTGTCAACAAAGAAATCCGCAGCAGTCACGACAGAACTCCGTTAAGGTTGCACACCCCCCCCCGTGTCACTCACTCTTTCTGTCTGTCCTGGCCCTGTAGGTTGCCCTATTGTACTGGGCTCCTGCCTCTGTTGGCACCTTTGTCTGCCCACAAAGAAATCTGCAACAGTCCCGACAAAGCTCTGTTTAGCTCACTCATGCACTCGCCTTCTCTCACTCACTCATTCCATTTCTGCCGGCACTGCAGGCTGCCCTTTGTCATTGGACTCCTGCCTGTGTTACCACCTTCTTCTGCCCACAAAGAAATTTGCAGCACTTACAATACAGCTCTGTTGAGCTCACTCACTCCCCCTCTGTCACTCGCTCATTCTGGTTTCCCCGCCAGTGCAGGCTGCCCAGTTGTACTGGGCACCTGCATGCACTGGCACCTTTGTCTGACCACAAACAAATCTGCAGCTGTCCTAACAGAGCTCTGTTGAGGTCGCTCAGTCTCCCTCTCTCACACGCTCATTCTGTTTGCCCTGGCTCTGCAAGTGGCTCTTTTGTATGGGACTCCTGCCTGCATTGCACCTTTTTTTGCCCACAAAGAAATCCGCAGCAGTCCTGACAGAGCTCTGTTGAGCTCACTCAGTCCCCCGTCTCAGTCGTTCGTACTGTTTCTCCCACTGCTGCAGGCTGGCCTTTTGTACTGGGCCCCTGCCTGCATTGATGCCTTCTTCTGCCCACAAGGAAATCCACAGCAGTTCTGAAAGAGCTCCAGTGAATTCGCTGACTCCTCCTCCCTCACTTGCTGTCTTGTTCTGTTTCTACCAGTGCTGCTGGCTGCCCTTTTGTACTTTGCTCTTATGTTGCACCCTTCCTCTGCCCACAAACAAATCCACAGCTGTCCCAACAGAGCTCTGTTGAGGTCGCTCAGTCTCCCTCTCTCACACACTCATTCTGTTAGTCCTGGCTCTGCAAGCGGCCCTTTTGTACGGGACTCCTGCCTGCATTGGCGCCTTTTTCTGCACACAAAGAAATCCGCAGCAGTCCTGACGGAGCTACGTTGAGCTCACTCAGTCCCTGTATCTCACTCACTCGTACTGTTTCTCCCACCGCTGCAGGCTGGCCTTTTGTACTGGGCCCCTGCCTGCATTGATGCCTTTTTCTGCCCACAAAGAAATCCACCTCAGTCCTGAAAGAGTTCCAGTGAGTTCGCTCACTCCCCCCCACTCGCTGTCTTGTTCTGTTTCTCCCAGCGCTGCAGGCTGCCCTTTTGTACTGGGGTCTTGCGTTGGGCCCTTTCTCTGCCCACAAACAAATCTGCAGCAGTCCCGACAGAGCTCAGTTGAGCGCAGTTACTCCCCCCTCACTCGTTTGATCTTAATGTGTCCCACACAGTGATTTCCCACAGCGACCATGCTATTCTGTGGCAGGAGTGCAAAAACACATTTTAGCCACGATGTGAAACATGGCAGCTGTACTGTTCATAAGGAGATGTGGAAAAATGCCACTGTTGAAAATGTGAGGTGAAAATATCACAAAATTGTGAAGTTACAAGGGTGTGTGGAAACAGGTCAACACACGCTTGTAACACAGTCATGTCATGGAGTTTTGTCACCTGATTTTCAGCATAGGCATTTTAGGACCTCTGCTCATGAACAGTGCCACTGTCATTTTTTTTTAATCTGTCCCAATCAGTGATTTCCCACAGCGACTGTGTTATTCTGCACCAGAACTGTGAAAACACATTTTGGTCAGGATGTGGAAAATGACAGTTGTGCTGCTCATAAGGAGGTGTGGAAAAATTCCACTGGTGAAAATGTGTCGTGACAATATTACAAATCTGCGAAGTTACAAGGCTGCGTGGAAAGTGTGCAATGCACACTTGTAACACAGTCATTCGATGGGGGTATTGCCACCAAATTTTCAACAAAGGCATTTTATGACCTCTGCTCATGAATAGTATCACTCTAATTTTCTTAATCTGTCCCGGACAGTGATTTCCCACAGCGGCCTCTCTATTCTGCACCAGAAGTGCGAAAACACATTTCAGCCAGGATAGGAAAAATGACAGCTTTACTATTCATAAGTAGGTGTGAGAAAATGGCAATGGTGGAAATCTGGAGTGAAAATATTATAAATTCGTGAACTTACGAGCGTGCATGCAAACTGTGCAATGCTTGCTTGTACCACAGTCATTTTATAGAGTATCATTACCAAATTTTCACCATAGCCATTTCAGGACCTCTACTCATGAACAGTGCCACTGTCATTTTTTTTAATCTGTCCCGAACACTGATTTCCCACAGCGACTGTGCTATTCTGCGCCAGAAGTGCGAAAACACATTTCCACCAGGATGTGAACAATGACAGCCATACTGTTCACAAGAAGGTGTGACAAAATGCCAATGTTGCAAATCTGGCATGAAAATATTGCAAATTCATGAAGTTATGAGCATGCGCAGCAACTCCGCAGCGCACGCTTGTAAAACAGTCATTGATTGGATTTTTTCCACCAAATTTGCAACATAGGCTTTTTGAGAGCCCACTTCATGAACACTGGCACTGTTGTTTCATTAACCTGTCCTGAAAGGTGATTCCGTGCAGTGACCGCGAAATCACCTTTCCGGGCTGATTAACGCCATGGCAGTTCAAGAACTCATGAGGAGGGGTCCGAAAAAACCCATGTTGAAAATTTGGTGAAAAAATTCCCAAAAATGCCCAAGATATGCAGTAAAGTTGAAAACCCCCTATGTATTACATTATACTGCTTACCGGCATTTCGTCAGTTCACGGTCGGCTTTGAAGAGTGCAGAAATGTTCCGGTCCACTGAAGATTGTTGTGCCAAGCTCCTAAGGTAAGTATGGGGTGGGAGGTGGGAGGCAGGGCATGCAGTGGGTGGGTGTGGGTGGAAGGCAGGGCGAGCACAGAGGTACGGTTTCCTGCTTTCCAGGGGGAAAAAATGGGTGTTGCGGACCATTTTTTTTCTTTTCAGGGGCCTCTGGCATGCTGGGGTGGGCTCCCAATGTGCCAGCAGAGGCTTTATTCTTCAGGGCAGCAGTAGCTGACAGGGGATTGGGCACCCCTGTCGGTGAAGGGGCGGGGTATCATTATGCTGATGGAGATTGGGCACCCCGTCAGCAGGAACAAAAAGGGGGGGTGACAGAATGCTGATGGGGAGTGGGCTCCCCCATCAGCAACAAAACAAACAGGGGACCACTACAGCCAACGGGGATTGGGCACCCCGTCGGCAGGAACAAAACCAAGGTGGGGAACAGAATGCCGACGGGGATTGGGGCCCCTGTCAGCAACTAAACATGGTGGAGGGCCAGTAATATTGTTTGTGAACACAGTGGCAAGCCACTGCCATGTTCACAAACAATCTCAGGGGTTTACATCCCACCCTGCAATGACGGGTCGCTCCCTCATTGCAGCAGATGACTGATGCTGCAATGATGAGGTGGCCCCTGATTGCAGTGGCTGTTTTTTAAGAAAGTTGTGGTACGCTGGCTGAACTATTGTCATCAGCAGCATGCCATGGCATTGGGGGAACCGGGGCAAGCCTTTGCAGACTGTGGGGGCATTGGCCACAACCGTGCCACGCCTCTACAACCTGCTTCTGGACAAACCTGTCGCAACATGTTTCTTGTGCATGCGCGCAATCAACATAAAAAGGGGTCATACTGTACTCTCACTAACAAAAGAGACTTCTTCCATATCATTAAGCCTTTCTGGAGACTGGCTTAACCATTGGCAGTGAAGCTAGGTTACAGTACCAGGAATTCAAGGACAGGACTTCTCTTTTATCCTAGTGAATAACCTGGTCTAGAACATATTACTGTCCATGGCCAAATGGATCTGGGGAGGATTGGTTGTTGATATTAACTTCCTAACTTTGTGTGGGCCACTTCAATAGTGCATGTTAGAGTTCCTTGCAAAAGGAGGTGGGGCATTTACTACCTTACCCTCTCAACAGATTGTTAGACAGTCAGGTCAATCTCTGACTGATGGCTACACCTGGCAGATGGATGACCTGACCTGATACTCATCGAGGAGATCATCACTGAAGATGCCATTCACATCGGGGAGATTGCTCAGTAATTCAGGTAGATGTGTCTGACTCCACTAAGCAGAGTGGAAACTGGGAAATGGGAACCCTACCAGGAATTTCAATCCCA
The DNA here is from genome assembly GCA_016271365.2 of Neoceratodus forsteri. NCBI lineage: Eukaryota > Metazoa > Chordata > Ceratodontiformes > Ceratodontidae > Neoceratodus > Neoceratodus forsteri. The sequence continues at coordinate 11,352,392 of CM028129.1, forward strand.
GAGTTCCAGACAAACCAGACCAGTGCAGTTCTGCTTGAAAATAGGACAGTCCTTTTCTCTTCTTTCACAAACTTCAGGAAATGTTTTCCAAAGACAGCCTTGTGGAAGGACAGACATACATTAGTGAGGACTGATACAGTCCTAACAACAAACCAGTCTATGTCAGGCTGTACAAGTTACCCTTAGCTGCCCTCAGATCAATGAAAGAAGTATAGATTCCATCCCAGAGAAGTAGAGAATGTAACTCTGGTTACAATTCCCCATCTGGTTTGTTTAAAACCTACCAGTAAATGGAGGTTAACCATGGACTACCGACAGTTAAACAGGTTCCCATATGCAAGTAACCTATGACCTGTATTGACGAAGCCTAGTCAAACTGTCAGGAGCAGCTATAGATGTTTCTAATGTTTTCTGGGCAATCAAAGTTGTTCAACAAGACAAACACAGGCTGGCCTTTTCCTTGGAAGGCACTAGCTTATCATAAATAGGTGCTGTGTCTGCTTTGTAAATTCACCAGCAGAATTCAATGCATTCCTGCCTAAGTCCCAGCCAATGCATAGGAATTGGTATCACCATATGCACAGGTGATTCTTTAACTGGAAAAATACATGGGAAGACCGTAAAGCTGAGCTGAGGTATGAGTTATCATTTTACAGAAAGCAGGTGTAAAGCTCTCTTTAATGAAAGGACAGTGGTGTACAGAAAAAGTAAACTACTTAGGTCTACAGTAGGGTTGGCGGACTCTCCCACCGAGATCCGAACCCCCAGATCAAACCTGTAATCCATGGACCCAGATAAATATGGACTTCACCACACAAGTCCAGTTAAGGGTCTGTGGTGCCATTCAGTATACTGTTGCCATGGGATGCCATCAGCAGCCTCACTCCTTGTACAGACAACCAGCAGCATCCAATTAGGCAACAGATTAGTATAGTTGGTCATGTGATGCACTCACAGTATATAACCACGGTGAGTGTGCAACATGGGTCCAGACAAGTTGGAGGACAGTTGGAGGGCTTGTGCTGCTGCAGAGTAGAGCTGCCAGACACACTACAGTTGAGCACCACAGCAAGAGAGAGAAAGAAACTAAATAAAATGCAAAAATATTTATTTTAAAGTGGAGCCAGAAGGAGGAAGAAAGAGGAGAGAGAACCGAGACTAAATGGGGTGCAGGTAGAAAGTTATTAGTGGGGGAGGTGAGGCCTGGAGAGGAATCAAGGAGGGACTTTGAAGAGAGATAGTGGTGGGTGGCTGCCAGAGGGTGGCAAGGCAAATAAAAGGCAGTGTGGCAGTGTACTACAGGAAATGGACAGGCTGGCAAAATAAATCTTTGACTTGTGCCATCCGGCATCTGAATCTAGAAGATCCTCCAGATGAGAAAGTGGGCGAGAGACTACTGGGGCCCTAGAAACATTTTACAGTTACAGAAAATCCCAAATAAAAGTTGTTTTCTTTTCTTGGCCTCAGACAATGAGGCTATATGTACATGAGCAAAGACAGGCTGGCAAAGTCTTTGACTTGTGCCATTCCAGATCAGGGAGAAGGAGAACTACTGGAGGCTCAAGAGAAGTTTACAGTGCCCAAAATCCATCAAAGATTTTCTTTTGTTTCTTAGCCTCAATGTGGCTGTTTAGTACTGGCCAGGCAAGGCAGACCGGCAAAATAAATCTTTGACTTGTACCATCCAGATCCAGAGGAGAGAGAGAGAGAGAGATGCTATGGGGTGTGAGCTGGTGTGGATAAAATGAGGCATCAGACAATATAGGCAGTCATAATTAAGCATTATTTTGCAAAACAGCGGACTGACAAGCGAAAAACAAGAAAAACAAAGAAATTAGCTTTTCAGAACTAGAAATCAGCTAGCTCTCAAGGGTGTTATCAGTACACATACCCTAGTAGACTAACTCTTTCCATCTGGAGACTCTTTTTATAGCAGAAAATCATGTGATCAAATAACTCCACCCTAAAGACTTAAATTGCAAACTAAAATTAAGATACAAGAAATATTATCTTCTGTTATAGGCATACGATTAGGACATTTAACAACCCTCATCAAATGTCACACTGTACTGTAAATAAATTAAAGGATTAATTCAGTTTAGACAGACATGTACTCCTGAGGACTGCTCCTTTACACAATAGAATAAAATGGGGAGAGGTTCGGCCGGCAGGCCTTTACTCCGCCCAGCTGCAGAAACAGAAGGGCGTCTTTGGATTGAACAGCCCTGAAATGTAGAAAGCTATCTAGCTAGATACCAACCTACTTACAGAAAATGTACCAATTTGGACCACTTGTACAGTGTGCTAAAGCTCGGTAAGTTCCTTCTTTTACCCAGAGAGTTACCCTAGCGAGGTGCAGTTTAGAGGATTCAAGAAGAACGCTAAAATATCTTTGCGATAGTCACGGCGTTCGTGGTAAAGCTGTATCTCTGACTCCGCACTATCGCTATTTGGCATTTACTCGAGGGAGCTCCCTTTTGATAAGACCTCATTTGGATGATTAACTGCTTTTGCTTTTCAGAGTGCACTACACCAGAAGAGATAAGAAACCCCATTTAAAAAATACTCTCATGAAAGCGAGTCTTGTTTTAAGTAATACCTCTAAACCATTGAACCATTTCTAATAGTGGTACCTATATGTCTATCGCTACCTGAAACTCATATCAAGGGTAATGCTTCTATAAAGAAAAAAGGAGGAGGGGGGTTGTTTTACCCACTGAGACAATATCCAGGAATTACTGAACAAAATAAAACGTCCCCCCCAGCTCCTTTGAAGATTTTGGAAAAACACAATACAAAAATGACAATATAAGACATAAAAGAAAACACAAAGAAGGGGACATAAAAATGTGGGTGGCCAGCCCAAATAAAGAAAACATAACACAACATCCAAGACATTTACATATGTGCTCTCCAGAATTCCAACAAAGGAGTGGATAATAAGGGAAGAATGGGGGGGAGAGAATTTCACTTTCCTCTTTCACATTCCTCCCCGTTCAAGATCAAACTTCCTTAGTTTGATTAAAACTTTACCCACCTAGATTTTCTAGGGACACAGGAACTGTCAACAAATCCTCATGTTAAAGGATGGAGCCATAGCCCACCCTCTCCAGGGCTCCACCTCGGGGTCCCAACAAAACAACTAAATTAATTTTTTTTTTTCTAATACGAACACTGTGACAGGAAATTACTTTTTTTTTCTTTATCCCGAGGTTTGTTAACAGATTAGTGTGCCATACCATATCTTGATAAAAAGTCGACATTACTATGTACTGACCCTTTTCTATACTTTATGCTAAACTTATAGGGTTGCATTGCAAGATACCATTGCATTATTCGAGGGTTTTTCTCCTTCATGACATGTAGCCAACAGAGGGGATTATGATCTATCCAAAGTTCAAATTCTCTTCCCCATAAATAGAATCGTAAGGCTTCTATTGCCCATTTTATTGCCAAACATTCTTTCTCAATAACAGAGTAGTGTCGTTCTCTCTCATGTAATTTCCGGCTAATATACATGATAGGATGTTCCTCATCATTGATTATTTGTGTGAGAACAGCTCCAATACCATAGTTGGAAGCATCTGTTTGTAGTATGAAGGGGAGAGAAAAGTCAGGCATATGTAATATGGGTGAGGAACAGATTTTTGCTTTTAAACAATGAAATGCTTCTTCACAGTCAGGGGTCCGAATTACTTTATCTGGTTGTGATTTTTTTGTTAGGTCAGTTAATGGCCCAGCTATGGAAGAACAATTTGTGATGAATCTTCTATAATATCCAATAAGTCCTAGGAATGATCTGACATTTTTTTTTGTGATAGGGCTGGACTATTAGCTACTGCCTCTATTTTAGAAATTTCTGGTTGTACTAGCCCATTTCCAATTTGGAACCCTAAATATGTTTTTTCCTGCATAGCCAGGGAACATTTAGAGGGATTTACAGTTAATCCTGCCTTCAGTAGGGCTGATAAAATGGCCTCTAGATGCTGTATATGTTCTTCCCAGAAATGACTAAATATCACCACGTCATCTAGGTACGCAGCGCTATAGGCTGCATGAGGTCCTAGGATGTCATCCATGACACGCTGAAAGGTAGCAGGAGTACCGTAAAGACCAAAAGGCATCACAGTAAAATGGTATAAGCCTATGGGTGTACTAAAGACAGTCTTTTCTTTATCTTTTGGATCCAAGGGAATTTGCCAATATCCCTTGGTTAGGTCTAAGGTACAGATGTATTGCGCCTTGCCTAACTGATCTATAATATCGTCTATCCGAGGCATAGGATAACAGTCAAACTTGGATATTGCATTTAGGCATCTAAAATCAAGGCATAATCTTATCCCTCCTTCCTTTTATCCACTATAACCATGAAAGCTCCACTCACTGTGAGAGGGTTCAATTATTTCAAGTCATGCATCTTCCTGATTTGAGTATTACATCTTTCGTACTCTCTCAGGAATCCTATATGTTTTCTGACTTATAGGCAGGCATCGGAACCACAATATGATGGGTAGCTTCTTTAACTCTCCCGGGTATTCGGTAAATAAATTCTTAAAGTTGTAAGAGGGTTTGAAGTGTGGCAGTTTGCTCACTCGTTAAATCCGGGTTAATGTGTACTTCTGACATATCCCCAGCATTTTCTAACCTCTGATACGCTACGTCTAACTCTGACTCCTGTGTGTCTGGGTGTACATAACTACAGACAGGGGAGTTCCTGTCAATCCATGGTTTTAACAAGTTGGCATGATAAACCCTCTGTTTAAGTTTCTTTTCAGGGAGTTCAATAGCATATGTTACTGGGCCCATTCATTTTACAACCGTGTATGGACCTTGCCATTTCATAAGTAGTTTATTTTCAGAGGAGGGTAATAAAAGTAATACCTTATCCCCTACCAAAAACTCTTTGTGTGTTGTCCCTTCATCATACAGTTCTTTTTGTTTGCCTTGTTGGTAAAGGTTAGTCTGATGGGCCTTTTTGACATAATTAATTAATTTTTGCCATAACTTCTGCCAATACTCTAATGCTTCTATCATCTGTGGGTCACTCCTGTTTTCCCACTCCTCTTTAATAACATCCAACGGACCCTTGGATTATGTCCATATAACAATTGAATGGGAAAACCCTGTAGAAGATTGTGGGACTTCTCTAAAGGCAAACATGAGATAGGAAAGGTATATATCCCATTTGTTTCCCTCCTCCGATACATACTTGCTTAACATTTTCTTTAAGGTTTGATTAAATCTCTCCACTAGTACATCAGTCTGTGGGTGATAGGGGGTAGTAAATGTGGCTTGAATACCCAGGGCCTGGTACAGGTGGTGTAATAATTTCGAACAAAAATGAGTACCTCTATCCATGAGAATAGTTCTCGGGATACCCATCCGGCTAAATATTTTTATTAATTCCTCTGCTATTCTGGTAGCTGTAATTGTATGAAGGGGAATCGCCTCTGGATATTTTGTAGCATAATCTACTACTACAAGTATGAAAGATTCCCCTTTGTTGTTTTAGGTAGTGGACCTACCACATCTATAGCTATCCTTTCAAACACATTAGACAGTAAGGGCATGGGTACCAAGGGTGCCTTATCCTTCGCCCAGCTGCTACCGCTGACAATCAGGGCAGCTTTGCAATACTCTGCCACCTGCTCATGTATCCCAGGCCAGTACAATCGATATAACAGGCGTTTTAGGGTACGATCCCTACCCTAATGGCCCGCCAAGGGAATATCATGGGCAAGGGTCAGTAATTGCTGTCGGTATTGCTCTGGTACCATCAATTGTTCAACCATCTCCCCACTTTGAGGATTAGAACATACTCTATATAATAGATTACCCTCCATTTTATAATGGGGTTGGGTTGAATCATTTACTTTCTGTGGGGGGGATACTTTTACCTGTGAAAAAAAGGCATCAAGGTTACATCATGCTTTTGTACATCCCTGAATTCTTTGTTAGAGAAGTCATATTTCTTTGCTAATATAGTAAGTCCAGTGTCCTTTTTAGACCACATATATTTATCCTTTTTCCTTTTTTGCTTGCTTTTCTTATCTTTACCAGCAGGTCCGAAAACCTCCTCTTCAAACGGAAACAAATGCCCCAATTCTCTTTCTTGTTTTTGTTCTTGTGCCAGTGGTAGCAGCTCAAGATTGGTAGTTAATAATGAATCGAAATAAGGATAATCATGTCCTATGATTACCAGAACTGGTAAAGAGGGTACTAGGCCTACTTTCATATTTAAGATTGTCCCATTTATTTGGATTTCTAAGTCACGTAAGGGGTACCAATGAATGTCCCCATGTATACACTTGACCCCTGTAGTAAGTTCCTCTTGGTTAATTTTGTCGACTAGAGAGGCATGTACCAGAGTCTGTTTACTACCAGAGTCAACAAGTCCAGATACCACCGAACCTCCTATTTGTACAGTTGTTATATACTGACCCCAGCTGGCAAGGACTAAGTGTGTTGTGTCTACCTTCTTCTTCTTCGGGCAGAACCTGGCAATATGTCCCTTGGTTTTGCATTCATGACAAATAATATCAGGACTGTATCCCTTATATATTTTGGAATGTTCCTTGCCCCCAAAGGTACTGCTAGTGTGGCTTGCAGGTGTTACATTGTAAGGGACCTTTTGTTATAGCTGCAGGGGTCCTAGGAGCTATAAATGACCCTAGGTCATTGGGGTCTAGCAGTTATGTAATCTTCAGCCAACTGTATAGCTGCCTCAGAGGTTTTGGGGCAGTGTTCTTTACCCATAGCTGGACATCCTGTGGTAGTACCCTCACAAACTGTTCCAAAATAGTGCTTTCCAAAATCTGGACCACTGTCCTGGTATTGGGCTGTAGCCATTTATGGCATAAGTCTTTAACTGGATATACACATCTTGAGGGTGTCAGTAGATAGATATTTATAGGCTCTAAACCACTGTCGATAGGTTTCAGTACATATATCATATCTCTTAAGGATTGCTTCTTTGATATGATCATAATCATTAATGTGAGTGAGTTCCATATGGCTATAAGCTAATTGAGCCTTCCCTGTCAAATAGGGGCCAACCTGACAACCCATTGGTCTCAAGGCCATGCACATGCAGTGGCCACCCTTTCAAAAGTTAGTAGATATGCCTCAATATCATCTGTTTCAGCCATCTTAACCAATTTAATATCTTTTGGCCTACCACAGGTGTTGGTGGTGGTCTTGCTGCCCCAAGCCTGGATAGCTCAAAGTGTGTCAGTCCAATGGGCAGCATTCTCGGCTCGCTCCCTCCCTTTCTGTCTCTCCAGTTCTACTTGCCGTAGACACAGCCAGCGTAGGAGCTCATGGGAGTTTCTGGAGGGTCCTCCATCTCGATTCCTGCCACCTGGGTACCCCTTTTCAGTAGGCAATATCCTCCATGGGCCCGATATTAGCTTCAACATCAACCTTAGCCACCTTCCTTAGCACCACTGTCTTCAGACTGGGTACTAATGGCAGCCCAACTTCTGCACTGAAGACCTTGTGGCCAGGAATGTCCGCACTTCTGTCTTGTCAGGATGCATACAAAATAGGATTTGAGTGCAAATCCAGCAGGAAACCTCTCTGCTATTATCCCTTCTGACACCAAATGTGAGCTGGTGTGGGATAAAATGAGGTGTCAGACAATATAGGCAGTCATAATTAAGCATTTATTTCACAAAACAGCGGACTGACAAGCGAAAAAACAAGAAAAACAAAATAAATTAGCTTTTCAGAACTGAAATCAGCTAGCTCTCAAGGGTGTTATCAGTACACAGACCCTAGTAGACTAACTCTTTCCATCTGGAGACTCTTTTATAGCAGAAAAATCATGTGATCAAATAACTCTGCCCTAAAGACTTAAATTGCAAACCAAAATTAAGATACAAAATATTATCTTCTGTTAATGCATAAGATTAGGACATTTAACAACTCTCATACTGTACTGTAAATAAATTAAAGGATTAATTCAGTTTAGACAGACATGTACTCGGAGGACTGCCCTTTACACAATAGAATAAAATGGGGAGAGGTTCGCCGGCTGGCCTTTACTCCACCCAGCTGCAGAAACAGAAGGGCGTCTTTGGATTGAACAGCCCTGAAATGTAGAAAGCTATCTAGCTAGAGACCAACCTACTTACAGAAAACGTACCAATTTGGACCACTTTTACAGTGTGCTAAAGCTCGGTAAGTTCCTTCTTTTACCGAGAGTTACCCTAGCGAGGTGCAGTTTAGAGGATTCAAGAAGAACGCTAAAAATATCTTCAGCGATAGTGCGGCGTTCGCGTGGTAAGCTGTACCGCGGCTCTGCACTATCGCTATTTGGCATTTACTCGCAGGGAGCTCCCTTTTTAATAAGACCTCATTTGGATGAGTAACTGTTTTTGCCCTTCAGAGTGCACTACACCAGAAGAGATAAGAAACCCCATTTAAAAAAATACTCTCGTGAAGCGAGTCTGTTTTAAGTATTACCGCTAAACCATTGAACCATTTCTAATAGTGGTACCTATATATCTATCGCTACCTGAAACTCATATCAAGGTAGCTTCTATAAAGAAAAAGGAGGGGGTTTGTTTTACCCACTGAGACAATATCCAGGAATTACTGAACAAAATAAAACGTTCCCCAGCTCCTTTGAAGATTTTGGAAAAACACAATACAAAAACGACAACATAAGACATAAAAAACACAAAGAAAGGGACATAAAAATGTGGGTGTGCAGCCAAATAAAGAAAACATAACACAATGTCAAGATATTTACGTATGCTCTCCAGAATTCCAACAAAGGAGCGGATAATAAGGGAAGAATGGGGGAGAACTTCACTTTCCTCTTTCACGGGGGTGAGACATTTAACAGTCCCAGAATTCCAAATAAAAGTTTCTGTTTATCCATGGCTTCAGTGTGGCTGTATGTACAAGGCAAGGGCAGGCTGGAAAAATAAATCTTTGACTTGTGTCTTCCAGTGGGGAGTGAGAGAGAAAGACTACAGGGTTGGGGCATGAAAATGTAACAGTCAGGAATCCCAAATAAAAGTTTATTTTTTCCTGGATTTAGTGTGGCTGTGTGTACAGGGCAAGGGTAGGCTGGCAAAATAAACCTTTGACTTGTGCAATCCAGAGGAGAGAGACTATGGGGAGACATTTAACAGTCCCAGAAATCCCAAATAAAAGTTTCTTTTCTCCTAGCCGTGTGTGCTGTGTGGGGTAAGGGCAGGCTGGCAAAATAAATCTTTGACTTGTACCATCCAGAGGGGAGAGAGAGAGAGAGACAGAAAGACAGACAGAGACACAGAGATAGAGACAGAGACACTAAGGAGGAGGGGCATGAGAAATGTAACAGTCCAGAAATCCTAAATCAAAGTTTCTTTTTTTCTTGTCATATGTATGGCTGTGTGTACAGGTCAAGGCAGGTTGGCAAAATAAATCTTTGACTTGTGCCATCCAGGGGCAGAGAAAGAGAGAGAGGGACTATGGGGGATGAGAACTTTAACAGTCGCAGAAATCCAAAATGAAAGTTTATTTTTTCCTGGCTTCAGTGTGGCTGTGTGTACAGGGTGAGGACAGGCTGGCAAAATAAATCTTTGACTTATGCCATCCAGATGGGGAAAACTATGGGGTTGGGGGCACAAAATTTAACAGTCCCAGAAATCCTAAATAAAGTTTCTTTTTCCTGGCTTCAGTGTGGCTGTGTGTACAGGGCAAGGCACACTGGTAAAATAAATCTTTGACTTGTGCCATCCAGGCAAGGCAAGGCAATTTTTAAAGGGCACCCTGTCCTGGGGCTCTGGGTGCCTAACAATAAGACAAATCAAAACAAAAATAAAACTAAATAAAAATTCAGAACAGTTACAATTCAAATTACCACTATAAACTAGATACCATCAGCATCAAATCACTGAGGCGGTTGGGCTAGAGTAATTAATCCATGAAGGCTAAGTGGAAGAGGTGGGCCATCAGCCTCAGTTTGAATACCCAAATTGAGGGGCCCTCCATGACTGCAGGTGGTAGTGAGTTCCACAAGGTCAGCCCAGTGACACTAAAGGCATGGTCACCCGATGTCTTGAGCAGAACCCTGGGAACATCCAGGAGGCTTCTCAAGGAGGAGCGGAGGGAGCCAGCAGAGGTTGCAGTGTCAGGAGCTGAGACAGGTAGCCAGGATTCAGTCCATATAGGACCTTATAGCTGAGCAAGCCCACCTTGAAAAGGACCCTCCACCTGACAGGCAGTTAGTGCAAAGCACGTAGGACAGGGTTACAAGACTGGACCTAAAGAGCCCGTCAGCAATCAGGCTCCACATTCTGCATGAGCTGCAGTCTGTGTAGGGTCTCTCCATGACCCCAAAGTATTGAGTTGCAGTAGTCAAGCCTAGAGGTCACAAAGGCAAGTACTAGACTCGATAGATCTTCAGGCGGAATGAGGGGCTTGATCCTGGCAATTTTCACAAGTGGTAAAAACACTTTTGACTACAGACAATACATGATCTTCAGAGGTCAGTCTGCTGTCCAGGATTACACCTAGATCATGCACCCTTGCAGAAGCCAGTAGCAGAGCAGACCCCAAGAAAAGACCAGTGTTAGCGCTAAGTGGCAACCCATCATGCATGTGACCTGGCTCGATCACCAGCAGCTCTGTCTTATCCAGGTTTAGTCACAGCCATCTGTAAGACATCTAGTCATTGATTTTAGCCAGCTGGATGTTAAGCACATCTACAGCACTGGATGTTCTGGGGGCAAATGACAGATACAGCTGGATTTCATCTGCATAGCATTGAAACTCACTTAAGCGAGATTGAGGATCACAAGAATTGACTTGTCTCCTCTGTCTCTAGCCCTGAATAGATCATTATGCACCCTAGCTAGTGCTCTTTCCATGCAGTGTCTGGCCCCAAAATCTGACTGAAGTGGCTCATAGATGTCAAAGGACACAAGGTGCTCCTCAAGCTGTTGTGCCACAAGTTTCTCAACAACCTTGCTGAAAAATAGCAGGTTGAAAATTAAATAATAATTCTCCAGGATGTCTGGGTCAAGGGATGGTTTCTTAAGAAGGGGCCTCACTAGCTTTTTTCAAAGTCACTGGAAACACCCACTCTGCCATTGAACACATGGCAATCCTGGCAAATACCTGGCCAACAATCTCATTGTGTCCCATTAAGAAATGCATTGGGGCTGGGTCCAGTTCACAGTAAGTGTGCTTCAGCTCTAAGATCATCCCACTGACCTCAGCCACCTCTACTGGCCTTAGCTCCTCCCAGATTGATGGAATGCCTCAGCTCCTTGCAGTCTGAATACTGTGAGGTGATGACCTCCCTGACATAATCCCCGACCAGACAGACAACACTCTGTCAAAGCAAAACAAACAAACTCTTCCATAAATTGGATAAAAAGTCTTTCTTGGCTGCAGACAGGATGGAGTAGCCTTTCCATAGTCCAAAAAGCTGAGAAGGTCCGTTTCTTCCACAAAAATTTCCCTGGACAGGAATTCTGCCTTCTTACAGGAAATTGCCTCCTGGTACTCATCACAGTGAGCACGCAGGGCCAGTTTGTCAGCCTCCAGTCGGGTCTCCTACCAGCAACACTCCAACTTCCGACCCTTGATCTTCATCGCCTTGAGGTCCCAATGAAAGCAGGGGTATTTCAAGTGAGAAGATCTGGGTAGTATATGAACTGGAGTGATGATATACATAGATACATAGACAGTGTAGGCAGATAAGGGCCTATGGCCCACCCAGTCTGCCCATTTAAGTCTGTAAGTTCAGTTTTTTTCCTAGAAGTCTGTTGCCCCTTACCCCTGACCTCTAGAATTCCTTTATGTCTATCCCATGCATTCTTAAATCCCATGGTTGTTTCAGCCCTCACCACTTCCTCTGGCAGGGTGTTCCACTTGTCCACCACCTGTTCTGTGAAGAAATTCTTTCTCATGTTTCCTCTGAATTGTCCTCCTCTCAACTTCATCCCATGCCCTCTAGTCCTGGAACATCTTTTTCACTTAAAATAGTGTTTTCCTGCACCCTGTTCTTCCTGTAAGATACTTATATGTCTCTATCATATCCTCTCTCCTCCTCTCCTCCAGGAGTACATGTTCAGTTCCTTCAACCTGTCTTCATAGGACTTGTGATGCAATCCATGCACCATCTTTGTTGCCCTCCTCAAAACCTTCTCTACCCTGTCTATGTCCTTACGTAGGTATGGTCTCCAGAACTGTACACTGTACTCCAGGTGGGGCCTCACTAGTGTCTTGTATAGCGGAATTATGACCTCCTTTCCTGCTGGTGATGCCCCTGCCTATACATCCCAGCATCCTATTTGCTTTACCTGCTGCCTTGTCACACTGTTTCCCTACCTTGAGGTCATCAGAGATAACAACCCCAAGATCCCTTTCCTGCTTGGTGCATGCTATATCCTCACCCCCAACTGATATATTGTGCCAGGGTTATTGTGCCCCATATGCATTATCTTGCACTTCTTTGCATTGAATTTCAACTGCCAAAGCCCTGACCATTCTTCAAGTTTCTGCAGGTCGCTTCTCATTCTGTCTACACCCTCTGGTGTGTCTACTCTGTTACAGAGCTTTGTGTCATCAGCGAACAGTGAAATTCTGCCTTCTAGATCCTGCACAATGTCACTGATGAAGATGTTGAATAGGACCAGTCCCAGCACTGATCCCTGTGGTACCCCACTGGTCACTCTTCCCTCTGTGGAGTGACAGCCATTTACCACCACCCTCTGTGTCCTGCCACCCAGCCAGTTACCTACCCACCACACTACTGTCCTGCCCACACCCATATTCCCCAGTTTGTGTAATAAGATAAGATATCCAGTGCTTTGGATACCACCCTATTATAGATGGCTAGATCTAAAGAAAGAGAGAGAGACAGATGGGGGCACGAAAAATGAAGCAGTCCCAGAAATCCCAAATAGAAGTTTCTTTTTTTTCCTGGCTTCAGTGTGGCTATATTTTTAGGGCACAGGCAGGCTGGCAAAATAAATCTTTATCTTGTGCCGTCCAGAGGAGAGAGAGAGAGAGAGAGAGAGAGAGATTATGGGGGGAAGGCACGAGAAATTGAACAGTCCAAGAAATCCCAAATAAATGTTTCTTTTTTTTTCCTGGCTTCAGTGTGGCTGTGTGTACAGGGCAAGAGCAGGCTAGCAAAATACATTTTTGACTCGTGCCATCCAGAGGGGAGAGAGAAAGACTACTGGGGGGCAGTAGAAATTTAACAGTCCCAGAAATCTGAAATAAAAGTTTCTTTTTTTTTCCTGCCTTCAGTGTGGCTGTGTGTTGTACAGGGCAAAGGCAGGCTGGCAAAATAAATATTTGACTTGTTACATTCAATCACAATCACTTGTTAATGTTTATTCATGATTTCATGTATTAAAAAAATACTGTTCGGACAAGCAACATACAAGTTGATGTGCCTATGATTGTGCAAGATGTGAAATAGCTCTCTGTACTCTCTCCTGCCTCATTTTGTTTATGCTTCCACATTGTACTATAACCTGGCTTACGGGAAGTTCATACTCTCACAGTTACTTTTAACAACATCTGTCGTTTTGTTCTTTTAGCACCTCTGAACACACTTAATTGTTCGCTTTATTTGGCAGTTGGGTGGCTATCCCTAAAGCTTAAAGTCATGTATTCTCTTGGCTGCATGGTCTATCAGGCTTTTCACTTTACTCATTCCTGACCCTTTTCTGATTTAATTACACTCCATAGTACAACTAACAACCTTCACTCTACAACAGGTGTTAAGTTAGTTGTTGGTTCCCACAAGAATAAGTGTGGTTTGTGTTCTTTTTTCTGTTGCAGCATCTAGAGATTGGAATGATTTATCAATTCCTGTGCAAAATGCTACCTCATTGCCATGTTTTAAAATTCAGTTCAAGGGGTATTTGAAATCATTGAATGTATGTGATTGTATTATCTAAATTGTCTATAAGTATTCTTATGTATGTTTGTGTTGTTGGTGTGATGTGTTACGGGTTGGTCCTGAAAAAGGTCTTGTTGGCCAGTGTCCTTACCCGGTTAACAAATTAAAAATAAAAATAAAAAATAAACAGCACAGTAGTGGGCTTCACAAATTCCTGGAACAGGCACAAGGGAATCATAGTGGTAAGGAAGGGAGGGGAAGAGATGGCGCCGTAGATCAGCAGCAGATCTGCAGCAAAAATGAAGATTAAAACAATGGGCAGACTGGGTCAGCTCAGCAGCCCTTATCTGCCATCACATTCTGTTTCTATGTTCCATGTTTTTGTGTTTGTGTGTTTCTAGTCTAGCTATCCTCTGGTATTTGGCAAAGGTCACAAAGCCAAACATTTGCACATTATGTGAGAGTTGGTTTGAGTGGACCTAGCACTGGATATTGCCAAAATCCCATGGAAGCAAAGATTCCAACCTAGTGACAGCTACCCCTTGCATTAAATAATACAGTATGTACAGTATACAAACATATGGAAGTGCATGGAGGCAGAGACTGATGGGAGACAATTTAACAGTAGAAAAGAGACTGGGAACAAGAATGGAGCTCTGAGGGACACCTGCCCAGATAGGCCGTGGGAAGGAGATGGCATTGCCAGTCTAGACTGACTCGAGCAGATTAAATGAACTTCATACTGCTCACGTGCCATTCATTTAGGAGATATTTGCAGTCTGCCTTTGCAGGCCAATGCAATTATAACCATTAAACTGTTTAGTCGGTTAACTATTAAACTGTTTTAGTTGTTTCCCTCTGTATATAGCCAGTGACTTTTTATATGACTGTTTTCAAAACTGTATGTAACTGTTCTGTCTTACGTGCTTTGAGCCTGACTTGACTGCATTTCCTTTGGAACTGCTTATTGTACTTGTGTTATGTTTGTTACTATGTATTTGATGTAGACCCTTTGTAAATCAGCAGTAGCATTGGGTCATAATGTTGGAAACAATAACTGTATGGCAAACAATGCTTCAAGCAAAATGCCATCCACTGCAATAATGTTGGGTAAAAGAGACTGCCCCAAACACAGTGCACACCATTGAAAATAACTGACCCCATTTTGTTTTTTATGTGGGGCGCCATCTGCACCCTGACACCCTCAAGACTTAAAATAACCAGCTCCAGGGGGGTTGTGGAATTCAAGCATGGGGAGAAAATTGGGAGTGGGGGAAACTCCTTTCTAAAAAAAAAAAGTAGCAACACCCAGAGACCTGGGGAATTGAACCGTGGTCCTAAGTTTCTAACACTGCCATGCACTGGTGCCTTAGCCACTTCACCACAGGAGTGGCTTGACCAGGCAGCATGCACACATGGCACCTTCAGCCCTTCCAAGTAACAGCGCAGAGCGACAGGGGCAGCGGTAAGTCCCTATAGCTATTATAGACCTGTCAATCTAAATGCTTTCACACTTTGCACAGTGTAGTTTTTGCAGAGCTCTTCTTGAAGTGCTATATTGACCCAGTACCATGAGCACTTGTGCTAAAGGTAATCTGACGTTTTCAATAAATAAGTAATGCAAATCTGAAAGGTAGAAGTGGACCCACTCTGATACCAGGTCAAACAGTTCCCTTTAGCTTAACTTTAGGAAGGGTGTGCACTGTATCAAACATCTTAGCCAAACCAATGAAAATGGAGGCTGTAATTTGACCCCAGTCCATACGTTTCTGCATGGAGTAAAAGATCCGGAGTAGGGAGGAGACATGTTTGTGGTGTTTTTTGGAAGCAGGATGGAAAAGTGAAAGTAAGGAGCAGTCGAGGTAGGAGGAGTGCTGAGAGAGGACTAGTAATTCTTGCACCATAGTCAGTGCATGGAAGAGAGAGCTGGGATGGTCATTCCCAATGGATGAGGAACTCCCCCCGCTTTGTGAAGGAGGAATCATATAGCCTGTTTCAAAATAACAGGACATGTACCGAGTGGAAAGGAGAAGCTGGGGGAGACTTTTGAAAATTGTATATCAGGTAAGGAGGGAAGGAAGGCTAAGCTTGAGATTACTTTTTTAATTAATCAAAGGAACCCTTTAATTATATTATGTACACAGAGCTTGATTAATATTACAAGTCACAGGATAGCAGATCCTACTCACCTGCCAGGGCTGAATATGTGGATACGTCGCACATGTTCCATTTAGAAAGGGTCCCTCTCCAGGCCTGCATGCTTGCAGATCATGTAAGGCATACACAACAGCATATGCAGCATTGTACGCTGCATAACTTAATGATGATGGGTAATCTGTGAAGAACCGAAGGTTGTCATTGTTAAGATTTCTTAAATCCTCTGCCCCTGTACAGAGAATTGTTTCCTTATTAGTTATAGCCTGAGAGTCGTTAGGATTAAGCCATCTGCATCCAAAAACAGTTTCCCAAAACATTCTAGCAAACACATCATTTGGATCCTTTGACGGGTGAATGCTGTACTGGAAATTCAGAAATCCAGGTAAATTCTTTACTATCATTGAAAACCAAAATGTGCCACGTAACAGTTCATGAAATCTCTTATCAATGAATGATGTAGACTGAGGCCACCAATCCAAGCCAATCCAGGTTATCCCGTTACATTTGCCTTGCCAGTTCTTCCATAAATTGTGCTATGTGTGAATCAATACTAGCAATGATAACTTTTGAAGAAGATGTTTTGATCATGTTAATTAAATATGGAAACTCATTAGAGTTAAGTGGGATAGATTCAAACAGCTCAATACAGACACCGGCATTTATTAACTTGTTCTTTAAAACCAAGCTTGATTCCACACCAACTATGTCACTTGGAACCAGAAGCCCGACCCATGTCCACTGGAAGTGCTGCAGAAGTTGGACTGCTCCACCAAGTACATTCATACTGTTTGGAATAGTTGCAGAAATGAGAGAAACTGATACTGGTCACTTAAACTCGAGTCCTCAGACCCATAACTGATCTAAAATAAAGTTATAACATACAGTACATTAAAATAACAAATGACAGAAACTGATAATTGTAACTTATTTTCATCCCACTAATCCATAATTTACAAAAGCAAGTATATTTTAATTTTATTGATAACAATGTACTTTCCACTTCATCCTACTGTATGTTTACATTTAGTTTTAGTGAAGGACACATTTGAAAACAAGCATTTATGCCCCCAAACCTTCTTGTTCAAAATATGATTGGAAGGTGAGTGCCCTTTCTTTTGCTGGAAGGAGACTGAATAGAGCAGCTGTATGCTGATCTTGTTGAGGAGGAGGAGCAGACTAGCAGGAGCACTGACACGTTTACCTCTCATTTACTACATTTATGCCACCATTTCCTGAAGAGCTAGTTAGCAAGACAGTGTCTACAGTAGCGACCTAACATCAGTGCCCTTTCCAGATTTACTTGTGCTGACGATTACTAATGCTCCTGGAGATACTGTCCTTCCACCATTGAAGCTTGGACTCTATCAGTGGAGGAGCCCACTACAGTGGTGGAAGAAACAGGGAACCCTGTGGAGGTTGAGCCCCCATGGAAAATTGCTGAACAGCCTGAAAAATAACTTTCAGATAAAACTTTCAGCAGTCTCTACAACTATAATTTTACAATCTCACTCCTCTGAATTCTCTCTGGATTGGCTTTCATTTCTAAACTTTATTTTGATTATTCCTTTCCTTCTATGGGTTTATGTTTTTATGAGTTTTAGAAATGTATCTAATTTACATATAACAACTAGTACTGCACAGGGTGTACTATCAAAGCAACAAGGCTAGAGTGTTAGATTGCTGGGGAAATACACTCCACATCTGTAGGCTTTGATTATTATTTACTTGTGTACTTTGGATTCAGGTATAGTGTTGCACTGTTTTGAATAGTCTACACTATTTGCAAGGGCAGTAAGGACTTTTTGTCATTTTAGCCGAAGAAATAATTCTAGAAGCGTGTGGACTCCATACATTACTTTACAGTTGTGTTAACATCCCAATTGAAGAATAAGGGTTCAGAGTCATGTACTACACTCTTTATTACGTACTGATTATATACTGATATAAAACTCCTGGTTCTACTTAGGGAATCAATTGGCTCAAAGGGAATTAATTAGCGGAAGCCCGTTTTGACTGAGATTCTCTAATTAAGTGTCATGCAGAGACTCAGATTCTGTGCGGACTTGTTGATTATTAATAACTATCAGGTGAGCGAGCCCCAGTAGAGTAATTTAGCCGAGGAATTACTTAACCACGCATGTGTAGTGTTCTCTTTGGATTTATAGAACACACACGGCATGATGACTACTGGTGCTTGTCTACTCTGCTCATAAAACTGTTGATATCCAGACAGTACCTTGCTTAATGTAGCTCCTCAAAATTGTAGAGGCTTTTGTGGACTGTCCAGTAATCAGATTTTGGATTTTGGATCTTACGGTAGTTGGCATTTATTCCAGCGCTGCCTATATTAATTTAAGGCTCAGTCAATGAATTCAGGGTTCTTACCTGCCTTTTTGCTATCCATTTTAGTGTCAATGTAAGCTAACATTTTTAGCTATCAGGACTTTTTATACTGGGGCATGGGGGGGGGCGCTGCCAGGTGTGGCAGGAACTCGGTTGGCCACCTACAGGTGGCAGCTGCTGTGTTGCACCCTGCAATGTGGCAGCTCACCTGTGGGTGGCCATCACTTGTTCCTTTTTTTTTGGCATAACTTTGTGCAGGCACAGGTAGGGGTTGCGCATGCATGACTCTGCACATCTCGGGCTGAATATCGGGCTGTGCAGATTATGCATGGGCACACCCCCCCCACCTGTGCCTGCATACATTACTTTTGCACTCCGGCGCATCAGGATTTGTGCGGCGCACTTTTCCCTTTTGAATATCACGCCAGGGCGCATCAGTGGGTTGTACATGGTGCAACACTGTTGCACCAAGCACAACCCTTTTGAATATCTGGGCCATGGGCCCGGATATTCAAACTGCGCCAGGCAGTGGTGCAAGCCTGGGCGCAGCTCAACTTTGTTGCGCAGGGGTGTGGCCTGGGCGATATTCAATGGAGCTGCACTATGGCACAGCAGCTTTGAATATCACACCATGGCCACCCCCACTGTGCATGGTGCAGTTCCACTGCACCAGTGCAAGTGGCCAGAGTGGAGCATGGAGATGCACTAGCGCAAGTGCCATTGCGCCATGAACAGCACCTGCAAGTGCCATTGCGCCATGAACAGCACCTGTGATATTCAAAAGGGGACATGCAAATGGCCATAATTTATGCCAGGCGCACAGGGGGGCAATTTGCATCTCATTACAGCTACATTTGCATGCCATTAGCATAAGGGTGCGCCGATCCCCGATGACTTGCACCTGGCGCCCTGCCAGGCAGCAGCCGTCAGGGACCGACGCCCCCTACAGCCCAATCGTGGGCATTCATGTAAAATAAAAAACACCTGTCCAATATCCCTGGTGGTCCAGTGGACCTCTATGTACCCAATCGCAGGCATCAGTATAGTCCCCCCCACATCCAATATCCCTGGTGGTCCAGTGGACCGATCACCGCCCGATCGCGGGCATCTGTAACACATAACAGACCCCTACCACCCTGGTGGTCTAGTGTACCCCCTCTCCACCCATCCACTGAGCCCCACTGCCCCGCTTCCCCCATCAGCCGGTGGGCGGAAGCACCCCACCAGCCTGCCGCCCCACCGTCTGCCGAATGACAGTTTGGTAGGGCTGCAAGCCCATTGGTTCTGAGCATGAGCCAATGGTGTGCAGCCATACCATACTACTCAGTCAGATATGTGAATGAATCATTTACATATCTGGACTGAAAGTATCTGATATGAGCTGCATGCCCATTGGCTCACGCTGGAACCAATGGGCATGCAGCCCCACCGAGCTGTCAGTTGGCGGCAGTGGGGAGGCAGGTGGTGGAAGCTTCCACCCAATCGCTTACGGGGGAGTGGGGCTGTGGGGCTCAGTGGTGTGGTGGGGAGTGGGGCACACTAGACCGGCAGGGTGGTAGGAGTCTGTGATGTGTTATAGATGCCCGCGATCAGGCGGCGATCAGTTCACTGGACCACCAGGGATATTGGATGTGGGGGGGAGACTATACTGATGCCCGCGATCGGGCACATAGAGGTCCACTGGACCACCAGGGATATTGAAGGGGGTTTTGCTCCAGGGATGCCCGCAATGGGGCATGGGGGGCACTGCCAGGTGCAGCAGGGACTTGGTGGCCACCCACAGGTGGTAGCTGCTGTGTTGAACCCTGAATGCGGCAGCTCACCTGTGGGTGGCCATCACTTGTTCCTTTTTTTTTTGGCTTAACTTTGTGCAGGCGCAGGTAGGGGTTGCGCATGTGACTCTGCACATCCCGGGCTGAATATCGGGCTTTGCAGGTTATGCATGGGCACGCCCCCACCTGTGCCTGCATACCATCCTGATGCACTCTGGGCGCAGCCGGGTTTGTCGCGGTGCACTTTGAATATCATGCAGGGCGCATCAGTGGTGGGCGATGGTGCAACACTGTTGCGCCATGAACCCTTTGAATATCTGGGGCCATGGTGTATAGAGACCATGGTACCCACATTACCAGGGTACTCTGCTTTCTTGAATCCTGCCATTGGGAAAAAAGTTTGTGAGACATAAGGGAGGACTCCCGACATACGTAAAGATCTCACTTTACTATCATATAGTTAAAATAAATTCTGTATCCAAAAATCTATTAGCAATATAAATGATTTGTGAATGTACCCTGACTAGCTTGGTATTATTGAATGTGTATTGTCCACCAAGAAAAGGAAAATCTGATAAATATAGTTATTGAGTTAAAATCAACTGTGGAAAACATAATGGAACAAGAAGGTGACATCCCCATCATAATTGCAGGAGATTTTAATCCCAGACTCCCAAATATTAAATCTATATCTGGAAATCTACTTGGCTATACCCCTTATTTGCCCTCCATTAACCAACAAATGACTGCTAATATGGAAGCCAGAGATACAAAAGGCAATAACAGAGGCAACGACATATTAAAATATTTTTCAAAACTAACCCTTTGTGTCCTGAATGAACATTTCCCTGGTGATAGGGAAGGCCAACTAACATATTTGGGACTAAAGGGCTCTTCTATTATAGATTTATTCTGGGCTAACCTGAAAGCTATTAAATTGATATGGAACCCAACCATCTTGGAGCGCTCCAAATCTGTGCACTACCCTGCGACACTGTGGATCAAACATGAATGTTTACATAGAAACATAGAAACATAGAATTTGACGGCAGATAAGGACCACTTGGCCCACCCAGTCTGCCCATTTCCCTACCTAATGGATAAGCTGCAGATCCTAGTTAACCAGCAGCCTACTTCTTCCTACCCCACCCCAAGAATTGCCTTATGACTGTCCCATGCATGCTTGAATTCCACCACTGTTTTGACTCCACAACCTCCTCCAGAAGGCCGTTCCATGCATCCACAACCCTCTCTGTGAAAAAATACTTCCTTAAATTACCTCTGAGCTGCCCCTCTATCTTCAAATTGTACCCTCTTGTTCTTGCACACCTCTTTTTTTGAAAGATGCTACCCTCTTGGAATTTGTTGATTCCTTGGCGTGCTGAAAGTTTCTATCATGTCCCCCTCTCCCTCCTTTCCTCGAGGCTATACATATTAAGCTCCTTAAGTCTCTTTCATATGTCTTCGGTGCAGACCCTGCACCATTTTAGTTGCCCTCCTCTGGGCAGCTTCCATCCTGTCATGTCTTTGCAGATTGGGTCCCCAGAACTGCATGCAGTACTCCAGATGGGGTCTGACCAGCTGTCTGTACAGAGGGATGATAACTTCCTGTTTTCTACTGGTGATGCCTCTCCCTATGCATCCCAGTATCCCCCAACCCTCCTTGCTGCCTCTCACATTGTTTGACCACCTTTAGGTCATCTGATATGACTACCCCAGGTCTCTTTCCATTTTTGTTGTTGTTAGTATCTCACCCCTCATTGTGTACTCTTCTCCAGGGTTTTGTTTCCCAGGTGCATTACCTTGCACTTCTTAGCATTGAATCTAAGCTGCCATACATTTGACCATTCCTCTAACCTTGCCAAGTCCCTTCTCATCCTTTCCACCCCACCTTGTGCATCAACTCTGTTGCAGATCTTTGTGTCATCTGCAAAGAGACATACTTTTCCTTCCAGTCCCTCTGCAATGTCGCTTATAAAGACATTGAAGATGACCAGTCCTAATACTGAACCCTGCGGTACCCCACTAGTAACCACCCTTTCTTCAGAGTGGACTCCATTTACTATTACTCTCTGTGTCCAATTCTCCAGCCAATTCTTTACCCAGGCTGTCATCTTGGGACCCACTCCCAGACTGGCTAACTTGTATATTAATCTTTTGTGTGGGACTGTGTCAAATGCCTTGCTAAAGTCTAGGTAGGCCACGTCCACAGCTCCTCCCTGATCTACTACTTTGGTCACCCAGCCAAAGAAATCTATCAGATTTGTCTGGCATGACCATCCCGCTGTGAATCCATGTTGCCTTGAGTCCTGTGCCCCTCTAGCCTCTAGATACTTGACAGTTCTTTCCTTCAGAAGTGATTCCATCATTTCCCTACCACTGAGGTTAAACTAACAGGTCTATAGTTTCCTGCTTCTGCCTTGCTCCCACTTTTGTGAAGGGGAATCACATCTGCCCTCCTCTAGTCCTTGGGTACCACCCATCCTCCCATGATGATAAAAGAAAGAAAATATAAGAAAATTCTGGAAGTTGAAAGACAAAAACACTCTTTAGCATTATGGGACAAATTGAGAAAGAAAGTCTTAAAAAGAGACAGGAAGCAATTCTGGCAGGCTGTCTCCCAGGGATACAATAAGTACATCACTAGGGTGGAAGCCCATATTACCTCTAATCAATTGGTATCTTTCTTTTCTGGGCTGTATTATTCAAAGGAGGAGGAGTTACAGTGGGTGCAGATTAACAATCAAGACACAAAGGCTTATCCTCTCTCTCTCTCTCTCTCTCTCTATATATATATATATATATGGCCCAGATATTCAAACTGCACCCAAAAAGTGTGCAACAGCAGGAGCAAGCACAAGTCCATTGCGCCCATGTGCAAGAGGCGTGATATTCAAAAACTGCGCTGGTCAAGATGCGCCTACAGCCGATGACTGAATATCACACCACCTGCGCCATAGTGCAACTAGGGAGGGGAAGCTGAGCAGATCTGATGCATCATAGAGCAACAAGGGATGCTCAGCTGAGCAGTCCAGAGGTGCCATAGTGCAACCAGGGATGCCCTCAGCAGCAGGGCAGCAATACAACAGCACAACCAGGGATGCAGGGGCCCACCACCCATGCCACAGATGGGCAGAGGAACAAACAGCAGAACAGACATCGTTCCCCCATACCCCATGCACTGCACAACTGGGGGAGGGCTGGAATAACCACTGGCCCATGGAGACCAGCAAACAGTCCACAGCTGGGCCATGGTGCCCCATCACACCCCCTGGCAAGCTGTGACCGGCACACAAGGAGGACTGACCACCCCGTGCCACACCATCCCACCAATACATAGCACACCCTGCACTGTGACACCCAGACACCCTGCCCAGGAGCAGCGTCCAGCAGTGCAGGATACCCCATGCATACTACCACCCCCACAGTGACAATGCAACCCTGTGCACCACAGAACCATGCAAGACAGCCCCACCATGAGCACCCATCAGCGGGTGGCAGCACACAGCGATGCAACAACTGCATACACAGTGCCACCATGAACAGCCCCCCCGAGGTACAGCTGAGAGACCGACCATGGGTACCCGGCAATGCACCCACACATAACAGGGCATGCCCTGGACCCCACCACCAGTTGTACAGCACCCTGCACACCCTCCCAAGGACACACCCCAACCCAGCACTGGCCACAACAGCCAGGGCAGACACCCACAGTGGTGCATGGAAGCATACACCACACAGGATGCAACACAGTGCATGGACAAACACCCACCCATACCCAAGGGTACACCAACACAGGGACACAGTAGCAGGGCAACCAAGCCCCCAGCGTGTGGCCATGGAAACCATGTACACATGGCCAGCACTCCTCCATGGCACAGGAGTGCCAGCCACCCTCTGAGGCACTGTGGCGCTGTACACCACCAGCATTTGCCCAGAGCACAAGTGACAGACAGTGGTCACATCCTCTGTGATACACACAAGCCACAGCATGGAGGTGGGACAACAGTGGAAGCCACAGTGTCACCTGAGGCAGACATGCACCACACCAGTGACAGGAGGCAACCCAGCATTGTGCCAGGTACAGTGGCTGTCCTGCATGGACAGCCACCACTGACATGCCAGTGGACTATGCATGTCACAGACATGCATGGGTGTCAGCTGCACAGGCCATGGACGGTCTGACAGGTGTGCCATGGACACAGAGCATGCACCGTGGACCACTGCACACAGTTATCCAGTGCACAGGGAACAACACACATGCCACAGATAGTGACTGATAGCCACTCCCACACCATACTCACATCCCCATGGACACACACACACGCACATGACTGCACCATCCCTGACGCCATGCACACCACTGCAGCTGAGCACCTATAGCCCACTGCAAATCAGAGACCACCACAGTAGGCATATCAAAGGAAATGTATTTAAAAACAGCAAACAAAACTATATACAAGTATTTACAAAGGTTTGAGGAGACGGCCACAAACAAGGTGGGAGTGGGTAAGGGGCAGGAGTGATCAAACAGTAGAGGGAAGGAGTGGTGTGAGGGTGTGTCCAGGGGGGTAGGGGAAATCAGGGGAATTGCCAAGCTCAGCGGGAGCCCCGCTCACAGCTGTGGCTTCTCCTCCCACTATGACACCGTCTGACACCGAGCCTGTTGATGTGTTCCAGTATCTCCAGTGACACCCTGGCAACCTGGAGGATCTCCTGCAGTGCCGCCCTGATGTCGTGCAGCTGCTGTCCACCTAGGACAAGGGAGCAGAGTCAAGTCTTCAAGTTTTTCAAGTTTCAAGTTTATTGCAGGAAAACTCCATTGAGCAAGCTCATTCACAAGGAGGTCTTGTGACATATAGACTTACACAACATGCATACATAAATAGTTAATAAACAATATATACATAAATGCAAGCATCACATAATACAAGCAAGATTATACATACAATGACACCACATGGGATGACCGCAGGTGATAATAACTAAAGTAACACAGGGTGGCGACTTATAGATGGCATACTGATACTTGAAACATGGTACTGGTGTTTGCAATAAATACATTTTTGGCAGATGGGACAAACAACAGAATAAAATGGATAAGGGAGGTAGGAATGGTTTGATAGTGTGATCAGAGGAGTACATAGGTAGACAGAGCCAGGAGTAGGAAGAGAAGGGATAGCAGGAGTTAGTAACGAACCGTAATGCACAGTGGTAAAGGATGTCCAGTTTACTTAGATTTGCAAGGGTGGTAGAGGAGTAGATTACATCGCCATAGTCGAGAAGTGGGAGAAAAGTGGCCTGGATGAGCTTATTTCGAATTTCAAGAGGGAAGAGGGGCCTATTTCTAAAGAAAAAACCTAGTCTGGCTTTTAGCCTTCTAGAGACATCTTCGATATGGTCATTGAAAGAGAGTTTGTTGTCAATCCAGTTGCCTAGGTATTTGAATTTGGTAACAACTTCCAGAGGCTCATTTAGCATGGTAACAATGAAATCTTGGGGCAGGGTATTGAGGGTACCTGTGGCAGCACTACGGGAGAATATCATTGCTTTAGTCTTCTTGGCATTAAGCAGAAGCTTTGCCTTTATAAGATTATGCTCAAGTTGCACAAGTCCACTTGAAGCACTCCTTTGATTTCAGAAGCGATGAGCCAGAGGTATACAGCTCGGTATCATCCACGAAAAGTGCAGACTGGACGTAGATATATTGGAATCAAGATCATTAATATATAATGAGAACAAGATGGGGCCTAGGATGGATCCTTAGGGACACCTCTAACAACTGTAAAGGCAGCAGAAAACAGCCCTCTGCTTTTACTTTTGGGATCACCCAGTTAAGTAACTATAGAACCACTGAGTAGTATGGTATGTGGCACCCAACTTTGCAAGACAAGTGACTAGTAGATTGTGATCAACAGTATCAAAAGCTTTGCTTAGATCTAAAAGACTGCTCCCGTTACCTTCTTTGCATCTATAGCAGAGATCCAGTCATTGGTTACTTTTGCTAATGCAGAAATTGTGCTGTGATTTGCCCAGAAGCCAGATTGGGCTGGGTTAATGAGAGAGAAGGTTTCCAAGTGAGATTTTAACTGATTGTGGATCAGTTTTTCGAGAACTTTAGAAAGGATAGGCAATAAGGAGATAGGTCTGTAGTTGTTTACATCGCACGGGTCACCAGATTTGAACAGAGGGAGGATATGTGCTGATTTCCAGCAGGACGACACAGTAGCAGATGTAATGGAAAGATTGAAGATGTGGAGAATTGGGGCAGCGAGATGGACATATCCTAGCCTGAGGAAAAAGGGTTCCAGCCATCATCTCCTGCACTTTTCTTGGTGTCTCGATTAAGGAGAGAATCTTCTACTTCTTTAAAAGTTATCTCACGCAGTTGGAAAGGGCTAGGTGCGGGACTAGGTATTGGGGGGGATATGCTGGCTCACCGCAGAAACAGCATAAGGTGAAGAGTCGAAGCTAGCACAGCTGTGGCAAAGTGGAGTTAAGTTTCTCAAGGATTAAGGACTTGTTTTCCACTATCTTATCACTTGCAACTAATTTTGTTGGGACAGAAGGGGCCATGGGCCACCATTCCTATAGATTTAATTGTCCTCCATATTTTATAAGGGTTACCTTTTGCTTGTTGTAGGGTAGAGATATAATAGTTAGCTTTAGCAGAATGTATACTTTTCACACAGATATTCCTGGCTGTTCTAAAAGCCTGCCAATCTGAAGATTTCTTAGAATGCCTAGCTTTTGCCCAGAGCTTGACTCAGGCTATGAGGGCTGCCTTAAGATCTGTGGTAAACCAGGGGTTAGAGTTGTTCCGTACCCTTACTTTGATGAAAGGGGCATGCTTATTTATCAATCTAGTAAGATTGTCATTAAGGTGTAAACTGCCTCATTGACATCTTTGGCTAGGTAGAAGTCTTGACAGGACTTCTCTTTTATCCTAGTGAATAACCTGGTCTAGAACATATTACTGTCCATGGCCAAATGGATCTGGGAGGATTGGTTGTTGATATTAACTTCCTAACTTTGTGTGGGCCACTTCAATAGTGCATGTTAGAGTTCCTTGCAAAAGGAGGTGGGGCATTTACTACCTTACCCTCTCAACAGATTGTTAGACAGTCAGGTCAATCTCTGACTGATGGCTACACCTGGCAGATGGATGACCTGACCTGATACTCATCGAGGAGATCATCACTGAAGATGCCATTCACATCGGGGAGATTGCTCAGTAATTCAGGTAGATGTGTCTGACTCCACTAAGCAGAGAGTGGAAACTGGGAAATGGGAACCCTACCAGGAATTTCAATCCCAGAGTTCCAGACAAACCAGACCAGTGCAGTTCTGCTTGAAAATAGGACAGTCCTTTTTCTCTTCTTTCACAAACTTCAGGAAATGTTTTCCAAAGACAGCCTTGTGGAAGGACAGACATACATTGAGTGAGGACTGATACAGTCCCTAACAACAAACCAGTCTATGTCAGGCTGTACAAGTTACCCTTAGCTGCCCTCAGATCAATGAAAGAAAGTATAGATTCCATCCCAGAGGGGAATATGAGAATGTAACTCTGGTTACAATTCCCCCATCTGGTTTGTTTTAAAACCTACCAGTAAATGGAGGTTAACCATGGACTACCGACAGTTAAACAGGTTCCCATATGCAAGTAACCTATGACCTGTATTGACCGAAGCCTAGTCAAACTGTCAGGAGCAGCTATAGATGTTTCTAATGTTTTCTGGGCAATCAAAGTTGTTCAACAAGACAAACACAGGCTGGCCTTTTCCTTTGGAAGGCACTAGCTTATCATAAATAGGTGCTGTGTCTGCTTTGTAAATTCACCAGCAGAATTCAATGCATTCCTGCCTAAGTCCCAGCCCAATGCATAGGAATTGGTATCACCATATGCACAGGTGATTCTTTAACTGGAAATAATACATGGGAAGACCGTAAAGCTGAGCTGAGGTATGAGTTATCATTTTTACAGAAAGCAGGTGTAAAGCTCTCTTTAATGAAAGGACAGTGGTGTACAGAAAAAGTAAACTACTTAGGTCTACAGTAGGGTTGGGCGGACTCTCCCACCCGAGATCCGAACCCCCCCCAGATCAAACCTGTAATCCATGGACCCAGATAAATATGGACTTCACCACACAAGTCCAGTTAAGGGTCTGTGGAGTGCCATTCAGTATACTGTTGCCATGGGGATGCCATCAGCAGCCTCACTCCTTGTACAGACAACCAGCAGCATCCAATTAGGCAACAGATTAGTATAGTTGGTCATGTGATGCACTCACAGTATATAACCACGGTGAGTGTGCAACATGGGTCCAGACAAGTTGGAGGACAGTTGGAGGAGCTTGTGCTGCTGCAGAGTAGAGCTGCCAGACACACTACAGTTGAGCACCACAGCAAGAGAGAGAGAGAAAAGAAACTAAATAAAATGCAAAAAATATTTATTTTTAAAGTGGAGCCAGAAGGGGGGAAAGAAAGAGAGGAGAGAGAACCGAGACTAAATGGGGTGCAGGTAGAAAGTTATTAGTGGGGGAGGGTGAGGCCTGGAGAGGAATCCAAGGAGGGACTTTGAAAGAGAGATAGTGGTGGGTGGCTGCCAGAGGGTGGCAAGGCAAATAAAAGGCAGTGTGGCAGTGTACTACAGGAAATGGACAGGCTGGCAAAATAAATCTTTGACTTGTGCCATCCGGCATCTGAATCTAGAAGATCCTCCAGATGAGAAAGTGGGCGAGAGACTACTGGGGCCCTAGAAACATTTTACAGTTACAGAAAATCCCAAATAAAAGTTGTTTTCTTTTCTTGGCCTCAGACAATGAGGCTATATGTACATGAGCAAAGACAGGCTGGCAAAGTCTTTGACTTGTGCCATTCCAGATCCAGGGGAGAGAAGGAGAGACTACTGGAGGCTCAAGAGAAAGTTTACAGTGCCCAAAATCCATCAAAGATTTTTCTTTTGTTTCTTAGCCTCAATGTGGCTGTTTAGTACTGGCCAGGGCAAGGGCAGACCGGCAAAATAAATCTTTGACTTGTACCATCCAGATCCAGAGGAGAGAGAGAGAAAGAGAGAGAGATGCTATGGGGGTGTGAGCTGGTGTGGGATAAAATGAGGCATCAGACAATATAGGCAGTCATAATTAAGCATTATTTTGCAAAACAGCGGACTGACAAGCGAAAAAACAAGAAAAACAAAAGAAATTAGCTTTTCAGAACTAGAAATCAGCTAGCTCTCAAGGGGTGTTATCGAGTACACATACCCCTAGTAGACTAACTCTTTCCATCTGGAGACTCTTTTTATAGCAGAGAAAATCATGTGATCAAATAACTCCACCCTAAAGACTTAAATTGCAAACTAAAATTAAGATACAAGAAATATTATCTTCTGTTATAGGCATACGATTAGGACATTTTAACAACCCTCATCAAATGTCACACTGTACTGTAAATAAATTAAAGGATTAATTCAGTTTAGACAGACATGTACTCCTGAGGACTGCTCCTTTACACAATAGAATAAAATGGGGAGAGGTTCGGCCGGCAGGCCTTTACTCCGCCCAGCTGCAGAAACAGAAGGGCGTCTTTGGATTGAACAGCCCTGAAATGTAGAAAGCTATCTAGCTAGATACCAACCTACTTACAGAAAATGTACCAATTTGGACCACTTGTACAGTGTGCTAAAGCTCGGTAAGTTCCTTCTTTTACCCAGAGAGTTACCTAGCGAGGTGCAGTTTAGAGGATTCAAGGAAGAATTAAAATATTTTTGCGATAGTGCTAGGCTGCTATGCAGGTTGTACTGCGGTTCAAGACTATCGCTTATTTGGCATTACCGCAGGGAGCTCCTTTGATAAGACCTCATTTGGATGATTAACTGCTTTTGCTTTTCAGAGTGCACTACACCAGAAGAGATAAGAAACCCCATTTAAAAAAATACTCTCATGAAACGAGTCTTGTTTTAAGTAATACCTCTAAACCATTGAACCATTTCTAATAGTGGTACCTATATGTCTATCGCTACCTGAAACTCATATCAAGGGTAATGCTTCTATAAAGAAAAAAGGAGGAGGGGGGTTGTTTTACCCACTGAGACAATATCCAGGAATTACTGAACAAAATAAAACGTCCCCCAGCTCCTTTGAAGATTTTGGAAAAACACAATACAAAATGACAATATAAGACATAAAAGAAACACAAAGAAGGGGACATAAAATGTGGGGCCAGCCCAAATAAAGAAAACATAACACAACATCCAAGACATTTACATATGTGCTCTCCAGAATTCCAACAAAGGAGTGGATAATAAGGAAGAATGGGGGAGAAATTTCACTTTCTCTTTCACATTCCTCCCGTTCAAGATCAAACTTCCTTAGTTTGATTAAAACTTTACCCACCTAGATTTTCTAGGGACACAGGAACTGTCAACAAATCCTCATGTTAAAGGATGGAGCCATAGCCCACCCTCTCCAGGGCTCCACCTCGGGGTCCCAACAAAACAACTAAATTAATTTTTTTTTCTAATACGAACACTGTGACAGGAAATTACTTTTTTTCTTTATCCCGAGGTTTGTTAACAGATTAGTGTATACCATATCTTGATAAAAGTCGACATTACTATGTACTGACCCTTTTCTATACTTTATGCTAAACTTATAGGGTTGCATTGCAAGATACCATTGCATTATTCGAGGGTTTTCTCCTTCATGACATGTAGCCAACAGAGGGATTATGATCTATCCAAAGTTCAAATTCTCTTCCCATAAATAGAATCGTAAGGCTTCTATTGCCCATTTTATTACCAAACATTCTTTCTCAATAACAGAGTAGTGTCGTTTCTCTCATGTAATTTCCGGCTAATATACATGATAGGATGTTCCTCATCATTGATTATTTGTGTGAGAACAGCTCCAATACCATAGTTGGAAGCATCTGTTTGTAGTATGAAGGGGAGAGAAAAGTCAGGCATATGTAATATGGGTGAGGAACAGATTTTTGCTTTTAAACAATGAAATGCTTCTTCACAGTCAGGGGTCCGAATTACTTTATCTGGTTGTGATTTTTTTGTTAGGTCAGTTAATGGCCCAGCTATGGAAGAACAATTTGTGATGAATCTTCTATAATATCCAATAAGTCCTAGGAATGATCTGACATTTTTTTTTTGTGATAGGGCGCGGACTATTAGCTACTGCCTCTATTTTAGAAATTTCTGGTTGTACTAGCCCATTTCCAATTTGGAACCCTAAATATGTTTTTTCCTGCATAGCCAGGGAACATTTAGAGGGATTTACAGTTAATCCTGCCTTCAGTAGGGCTGATAAAATGGCCTCTAGATGCTGTATATGTTCTTCCCAGAAATGACTAAATATCACCACGTCATCTAGGTACGCAGCGCTATAGGCTGCATGAGGTCCTAGGATGTCATCCATGACACGCTGAAAGGTAGCAGGAGTACCGTAAAGACCAAAAGGCATCACAGTAAAATGGTATAAGCCTATGGGTGTACTAAAGACAGTCTTTTCTTTATCTTTTGGATCCAAGGGAATTTGCCAATATCCCTTGGTTAGGTCTAAGGTACAGATGTATTGCGCCTTGCCTAACTGATCTATAATATCGTCTATCCGAGGCATAGGATAACAGTCAAACTTGGATATTGCATTTAGGCATCTAAAATCAAGGCATAATCTTATCCCTCCTTCCTTTTTATCCACTATAACCATGAGAAAGCTCCACTCACTGTGAGAGGGTTCAATTATTTCCAAGTCATGCATCTTCCTGATTTTGAGTATTACATCTTTCCGTACTCTCTCAGGAATCCTATATGTTTTCTGACTTATAGGCAAGGCATCCGGAACCACAATATGATGGGTAGCTTCTTTAACTCTCCCGGGTATTCCGGTAAATAAATTCTTAAAGGATTGTAAGAGGGTTTGAAGTGTGGCAGTTTGCTCACTCGTTAAATCCGGGTTAATGTGTACTTCTGACATATCCCCAGCATTTTCTAACCTCTGATACGCTACGTCTAACTCTGACTCCTGTGTGTCTGGGTGTACATAACTACAGACAGGGGAGTTCCTGTCAATCCATGGTTTTAACAAGTTGGCATGATAAACCCTCTGTTTAAGTTTCTTTTCAGGGAGTTCAATAGCATATGTTACTGGGCCCATTCATTTTACAACCGTGTATGGACCTTGCCATTTCATAAGTAGTTTATTTTCAGAGGAGGGTAATAAAAGTAATACCTTATCCCCTACCAAAAACTCTTTGTGTGTTGTCCCTTCATCATACAGTTCTTTTTGTTTGCCTTGTTGGTAAAGGTTAGTCTGATGGGCCTTTTTGACATAATTAATTAATTTTTGCCATAACTTCTGCCAATACTCTAATGCTTCTATCATCTGTGGGTCACTCCTGTTTTCCCACTCCTCTTTAATAACATCCAACGGACCCCTTGGATTATGTCCATATAACAATTCGAATGGGGAAAACCCTGTAGAAGATTGTGGGACTTCTCTAAAGGCAAACATGAGATAGGAAAGGTATATATCCCATTTGTTTCCCTCCTCCGATACATACTTGCTTAACATTTTCTTTAAGGTTTGATTAAATCTCTCCACTAGTACATCAGTCTGTGGGTGATAGGGGGTAGTAAATGTGGCTTGAATACCCAGGGCCTGGTACAGGTGGTGTAATAATTTCGAACAAAAATGAGTACCTCTATCCATGAGAATAGTTCTCGGGATACCCATCCGGCTAAATATTTTTATTAATTCCTCTGCTATTCTGGTAGCTGTAATTGTATGAAGGGGAATCGCCTCTGGATATTTTGTAGCATAATCTACTACTACAAGTATGAAAGATTCCCCTTTGTTGTTTTAGGTAGTGGACCTACCACATCTATAGCTATCCTTTCAAACACATTAGACAGTAAGGGCATGGGTACCAGGGGTACCTTATCCTTACGCCCCACAGCTGCTACCCGCTGACAATCAGGGCAGCTTTTGCAATACTCTGCCACCTGCTCATGTATCCCAGGCCAGTACAATCGATATAACAGGCGTTTTAGGGTACGATCCCTACCCTAATGGCCCGCCAAGGGAATATCATGGGCAAGGGTCAGTAATTGCTGTCGGTATTGCTCTGGTACCATCAATTGTTCAACCATCTCCCCACTTTGAGGATTAGAACATACTCTATATAATAGATTACCCTCCATTTTATAATGGGGTTGGGTTGAATCATTTACTTTCTGTGGGGATACTTTTACCTGTGAAAAAAGGCATCAAGGTTACATCATGCTTTGTACATCCCTGAATTCTTTGTTAGAGAAGTCATATTTCTTTGCTAATATAGTAAGTCCAGTGTCCTTTTAGACCACATATATTTATCCTTTTTCTTTTTGCTTGCTTTTCTTATCTTTACCAGCAGGTCCGAAAACCTCCTCTTCAAGCGGAAACAAATGCCCCAATTCTCTTTCTTGTTTTTGTTCTTGTGCCGAGTGGTAGCAGCTCAAGATTGGTAGTTAATAATGAATCGAAATAAGGATAATCATGTCCTATGATTACCAGAACTGGTAAAGAGGGTACTAGGCCTACTTTCATATTTAAGATTGTCCCATTTATTTGGATTTCTAAGTCACGTAAGGGGTACCAATGAATGTCCATTACACTTGACCCCTGTAGTAAGTTCCTCTTGGTTAATTTTTGTCGACTAGAGAGGCATGTACCAGAGTCTGTTTACTACCAGAGTCAACAAGTCCAGATACCACCGAACCTCCTATTTGTACAGTTGTTATATACTGACCCCAGCTGGCAAGGACTAAGTGTGTTGTGTCTACCTTCTTCTTCGGGCAGAACCTGGCAATATGTCCCTTGGTTTTGCATTCATGACAAATAATATCAGGACTGTATCCCTTATATATTTTGGAATGTTCCTTGCCCCAGAGGTACTGCTAGTGTGGCTTGCAGGTGTTACATTAGTAAAGGGACCTTTTGTTATAGCTGCAGGGGTCCTAGGAGCTATATAAATGACCTAGGTCATTGGGGTCTATGAGTTATGTAATCTTCAGCCAACTGTATAGCTGCCTCAGAGGTTTTGGGGCAGTGTTCTTTTACCATAGCTGGACATCCTGTGGTAGTACCCTCACAAACTGTTCCAAAATAGTGCTTTCCAAAATCTGGACCA
The DNA here is from genome assembly GCA_016271365.2 of Neoceratodus forsteri. Taxonomy (NCBI): domain Eukaryota; kingdom Metazoa; phylum Chordata; order Ceratodontiformes; family Ceratodontidae; genus Neoceratodus; species Neoceratodus forsteri. Next base: position 11,386,706 of record CM028129.1, read on the forward strand.
CTGTCCTGGTATTGGGCTGTAGCCATTTATGGCATAAGTCTTTTAACTGGATATACACATCTTGAGGGGTGTCAGTAGATAGATATTTATAGGCTCTAAACCACTGTCGATAGGTTTCAGTACATATATCATATCTCTTAAGGATTGCTTCTTTGATATGATCATAATCATTAATGTGAGTGAGTTCCATATGGCTATAAGCTAATTGAGCCTTCCCTGTCAAATAGGGGGCCAACCTGACAACCCATTGGTCTCAAGGCCATGCACATGCGGTGGCCACCCTTTCAAAAGTTAGTAGATATGCCTCAATATCATCTGTTTCAGCCATCTTAACCAATTTAATATCTTTTTGGCCTACCACAGGTGTTGGTGGTGGTCTTGCTGTGCCCCAAGCCTGGATAGCTCAAAGTGTGTCAGTCCAATGGGCAGCATTCTCGGCTCGCTCCCTCCCTTTCTGTCTCTCCAGTTCTACTTGCCGTAGACACAGCCAGCGTAGGAGCTCATGGGGAGTTTCTGGAGGGTCCTCCATCTCGATTCCTGCCACCTGGGTACCCTTTTCAGTAGGCTTAATATCCTCCATGGGCCCGATATTAGCTTCAACATCAACCTTAGCCACCTTCCTTCCACCACTGTCTTCAGACTGGGTACTAATGGCAGGCCCAACTTCTGCACTGAAGACCTTGTGGCCAGGAATGTCCGCACTTCTGTCTTGTCAGGATGCATACAAAATAGGATTTGAGTGCAAATCCAGCAGAGAGCCTCTCTGCTATTATCCCACTTCTGACACCAAATGTGAGCTGGTGTGGGATAAAATGAGGTGTCAGACAATATAGGCAGTCATAATTAAGCATTTATTTCACAAAACAGCGGACTGACAAGCGAAAAAAACAAGAAAAACAAAATAAATTAGCTTTTCAGAACTGGAAATCAGCTAGCTCTCAAGGGGTGTTATCGAGTACACAGACCCCTAGTAGACTAACTCTTTCCATCTGGAGACTCTTTTTATAGCAGAGAAAATCATGTGATCAAATAACTCTGCCCTAAAGACTTAAATTGCAAACCAAAATTAAGATACAAGAAATATTATCTTCTGTTAATGCATAAGATTAGGACATTTTAACAACTCTCATACTGTACTGTAAATAAATTAAAGGATTAATTCAGTTTAGACAGACATGTACTCCGGAGGACTGCCCCTTTACACAATAGAATAAAATGGGGAGAGGTTCGGCCGGCTGGCCTTTATTCCACACAGCTGCAGAAACAGAAGGGCGTCTTTGGATTGAACAGCCCTGAAATGTAGAAAGCTATCTAGCTAGAGACCAACCTACTTACAGAAAACGTACCAATTTGGACCACTTTTACAGTGTGCTAAAGCTCGGTAAGTTCCTTCTTTTACCGAGAGTTACCCTAGCGAGGTGCAGTTTAGAGGATTCAAGAAGAACGCTAAAAATATCTTCACGATAGTGCGAGCGTTCGCATGGTAAGCTGTACCGCGGCTCTGCACTATCGCTATTTGGCATTTACTCGCAGGGAGCTCCCTTTTTAATAAGACCTCATTTGGATGAGTAACTGTTTTTGCCCTTCAGAGTGCACTACACCAGAAGAGATAAGAAACCCCATTTAAAAAAATACTCTCGTGAAGCGAGTCTGTTTTAAGTATTACCGCTAAACCATTGAACCATTTCTAATAGTGGTACCTATATATCTATCGCTACCTGAAACTCATATCAAGGGTAATGCTTCTATAAAGAAAAAAGGAGGGGGGTTTGTTTTACCCACTGAGACAATATCCAGGAATTACTGAACAAAATAAAACGTTCCCCCCAGCTCCTTTGAAGATTTTGGAAAAACACAATACAAAAACGACAACATAAGACATAAAAGAAACACAAAGAAAGGGACATAAAAATGTGGGTGCTAGCCAAATAAAGAAAACATAACACAATGTCAAGATATTACGTGTGTGCTCTCCAGAATTCCAACAAAGGAAGCGGATAATAAAGGGAAGAATGGGGAGAGAACTTCACTTTCCTCTTTCACGGGGGTGAGACATTTAACAGTCCCAGAATTCCCAAATAAAAGTTTCTGTTTATCCATGGCTTCAGTGTGGCTGTATGTACAAGGCAAGGGCAGGCTGGAAAATAAATCTTTGACTTGTGTCTTCCAGTGGGGAGAGTGAGAGAGAAAGACTACAGGGTTGGGGGCAGAAATGTAACAGTCCCAGGAATCCCAAATAAAGTTTATTTTTTCCTGGATTTAGTGTGGCTGTGTGTACAGGGCAAGGGTAGGCTGGCAAAATAAACCTTTGACTTGTGCAATCCAGAGGAGAGAGACTATGGGAGACATTTAACAGTCCCAGAAATCCCAAATAAAAGTTTCTTTTCTCCTGGCTGTGTCGCTGTGTGTACAGGGTAAGGGCAGACTGGCAAAATAAATCTTTGACTTGTACCATCAAGAGGAGAGAGAGAGAGAGACAGAAAACAGACAGAGACACAGAGATAGAGACAGAGACACTAAGGAGGAGGGCATGAGAAATGTAACAGTCCAGAAATCCTAAATCAAAGTTTCTTTTTTTTTTCTTGTCATATGTATGGCTGTGTGTACAGGTCAAGGGCAGGTTGGCAAAATAAATCTTTGACTTGTGCCATCCAGGGGGGCAGAGAAAGAGAGAGAGAGAGGGACTATGGGGGGATGAGAACTTTAACAGTCGCAGAAATCCAAAATGAAAGTTTATTTTTTTCCTGGCTTCAGTGTGGCTGTGTGTACAGGGTAAGGACAGGCTGGCAAAATAAATCTTTGACTTATGCCATCCAGATGGGGGGAGAGAAACTATGGGGTTGGGGGGCACAAGAAATTTAACAGTCCCAGAAATCCTAAATAAATTTTCTTTTTTTCCTGGCTTCAGTGTGGCTGTGTGTACAGGGCAAGGGCACACTGGTAAAATAAATCTTTGACTTGTGCCATCCAGGCAAGGCAAGGCAATTTTTTTTTAAGGGGCACCCTGTCCTGGGGGCTCTGGGTGCCTAACAATAAGACAAATCAAAACAAAAAATAAAACTAAATAAAAATTCAGAACAGTTACAATTCAGAATTACCACTATAAACTAGATACCATCAGCATCAAATCACTGAGACGGTTGGGCTAGAGTAATTAATCCATGAAGGCTAAGTGGAAGAGGTGGGCCATCAGCCTCAGTTTGAATACCCAAATTGAGGGGCCCTCCATGACTGCAGGTGGTAGTGAGTTCCACAAGGTCAGCCCAGTGACACTAAAGGCATGGTCACCCGATGTCTTGAGCAGAACCCTGGGAACATCCAGGAGGCTTCTCAAGGAGGAGCGGAGGGAGCCAGCAGAGGTTGCAGTGTCAGGAGCTGAGACAGGTAGCCAGGATTCAGTCCATATAGGACCTTATAGCTGAGCAAGCCCACCTTGAAAAGGACCCTCCACCTGACAGGCAGTTAGTGCAAAGCACGCAGGACAGGGGTTACAAGACTGGACCTAAAGAGGCCCGTCAGCAATCAGGCTACCACATTCTGCATGAGCTGCAGTCTGTGTAGGGTCTCTCCCATGACCCCAAAGTATTGAGAGTTGCAGTAGTCAAGCCTAGAGGTCACAAAGGCAAGTACTAGACTCGATAGATCTTCAGGCGGAATGAGGGGCTTGATCCTGGCAATTTTCCACAAGTGGTAAAAAACACTTTTGACTACAGACAATACATGATCTTCAGAGGTCAGTCTGCTGTCCAGGATTACACCTAGATCATGCACCCTTGCAGAAGCCAGTAGCAGAGCAGACCCCAAGAAAAGACCAGTGTTAGCGCCAGTGGCAACCCATCATGCATGTGACCTGGCTCGATCACCAGCAGCTCTGTCTTATCCAGGTTTAGTCACAGCCATCTGTAAGACATCTAGTCATTGATTTTAGCCAGCTGGATGTTAAGCACATCTACAGCACTGGATGTTCTGGGGGCAAATGACAGATACAGCTGGATTTCATCTGCATAGCATTGAAACTCACTTAAGAGATTGAGGATCACAAGAATTGACTTGTCTCCTCTGTCTCTAGCCCTGAATAGATCATTATGCACCCTAGCTAGTGCTCTTTCCATGCAGTGTCTGGCCCCAAAATCTGACTGAAGTGGCTCATAGATGTCAAAGGACACAAGGTGCTCCTCAAGCTGTTGTGCCACAAGTTTCTCAACAACCTTGCTGAAAAATAGCAGGTTGAAAATTAAATAATAATTCTCCAGGATGTCTGGGTCAAGGGATGGTTTCTTAAGAAGGGCCTCACTAGCTTTTTCAAAGTCACTGAAACACCCACTCTGCCATTGAACACATGGCAATCCTGGCAAATACCTGGCCAACAATCTCATTGTGTCCCATTAAGAAATGCATTGGGGCTGGGTCCAGTTCACAGTAAGTGTGCTTCAGCTCTAAGATCATCCCACTGACCTCAGCCACCTCTACTGGCCTTAGCTCCTCCCAGATTGATGGAATGCCTCAGCTCCTTGCAGTCTGAATACTGTGAGGTGATGACCTCCCTGACATAATCCCCGACCAGACAGACAACACTCTGTCAAAGCAAAACAGAGCAAACTCTTCACATAAATTGGATAAAAAAGTCTTTCTTGGCTGCAGACAGGATGGAGTAGCCTTTCCATAGTCCAAAAAAGCTGAGAAGGTCCGTTTCTTCCACAAAAATTTCCCTGGACAGGAATTCTGCCTTCTTACAGGAAATTGCCTCCTGGTACTCATCACAGTGAGCACGCAGGGCCAGTTTGTCAGCCTCCAGTCGGGTCTCCTACCAGCAACACTCCAACTTCCGACCCTTGATCTTCATGCCTTGAGGTCCCAATGAAAGCAGGGGTATTTCAAGTGAGAAGATCTGGGTAGTATATGAACTGGAGTGATGATATACATAGATACATAGACAGTGTAGGCAGATAAGGGCCTATGGCCCACCCAGTCTGCCCATTTAAGTCTGTAAGTTCAGTTTTTTCCTAGAAGTCTGTTGCCCTTACCCCTGACCTCTAGAATTCCTTTATGTCTATCCATGCATTCTTAAATCCATGGTTGTTTCAGCCCTCACCACTTCCTCTGGCAGGGTGTTCCACTTGTCCACCACCTGTTCTGTGAAGAAATTCTTTCTCATGTTTCCTCTGGTTGTCCTCCCTCAACTTCATCCCATGCCCTCTAGTCCTGGAACATCTTTTCACTTAAAATAGTGTTTTCCTGCACCCTGTTCTTCCCTGTAAGATACTTATATGTCTCTATCATATCCCCTCTCTCCCTCCTCTCCTCCAGGGAGTACATGTTCAGTTCCTTCAACCTGTCTTCATAGGACTTGTGATGCAATCCATGCACCATCTTTGTTGCCCTCCTCAAAACCTTCTCTACCCTGTCTATGTCCTTACGTAGGTATGGTCTCCAGAACTGTACACTGTACTCCAGGTGGGGCCTCACTAGTGTCTTGTATAGCGGAATTATGACCTCCCTTTCCTGCTGGTGATGCCCTGCCTATACATCCCAGCATCCTATTTGCTTTACCTGCTGCCTTGTCACACTGTTTCCCTACCTTGAGGTCATCAGAGATAACAACCCCAAGATCCCTTTCCTGCTTGGTGCATGCTATATCCTCACCCCAACTGATATATTGTGCCAGGGTTATTGTGCCCCATATGCATTATCTTGCACTTCTTTGCATTGAATTTCAACTGCCAAAGCCCTGACCATTCTTCAAGTTTCTGCGTCGCTTCTCATTCTGTCTACACCCTCTGGTGTGTCTACTCTGTTACAGAGCTTTGTGTCATCAGCGAACAGTGAAATTCTGCCTTCTAGATCCTGCACAATGTCACTGATGAAGATGTTGAATAGGACCAGTCCCAGCACTGATCCCTGTGGTACCCCACTGGTCACTCTTCCCTCTGTGGAGTGACAGCCATTTCCACCACCCTCTGTGTCCTGCCACCCAGCCAGTTACCTACCCACCACACTACTGTCCTGCCCACACCCATATTCCCCAGTTTGTGTAATAAGATAAGATATCCAGTGCTTTGGATACCACCCTATTATAGATGGCTAGATCTAAAGAAGAGAAGACAGATGGGGGGCACAGTAAACAGTCCCAGAAATCCCAAATAGAAGTTTCTTTTTTCCTGGCTTCAGTGTGGCTATATTTTTAGGGCACAGGCAGGCTGGCAAAATAAATCTTTATCTTGTGCCGTCAGAGGGAGAGAGAGAGAGAGAGAGAGAGAGATTATGGGGGAAGGCACGAGAAATTGAACAGTCCAAGAAATCCCAAATAAATGTTCTTTTTTCCTGGCTTCAGTGTGGCTGTGTGTACAGGGCAAGGGCAGGCTAGCAAAATACATTTTTGACTCGTGCCATCCAGAGGGGAGAGAGAAAGACTACTGGGGGGCAGTAGAAATTTAACAGTCCCAGAAATCTGAAATAAAAGTTTCTTTTTTTTCCTGCCTTCAGTGTGGCTGTGTGTTGTACAGGGCAAAGGCAGGCTGGCAAAATAAATATTTGACTTGTTACATTCAATCACAATCACTTGTTAATGTTTATTCATGATTTCATGTATTAAAAAAATACTGTTCGGACAAGCAACATACAAGTTGATGTGCCTATGATTGTGCAAGATGTGAAATAGCTCTCTGTACTCTCCTGCCTCATTTTGTTTATGCTTCCACATTGTACTATAACCTGGCTTACGGAAGTTCATACTCTCACAGTTACTTTTAACAACATCTGTCGTTTTGTTCTTTTAGCACCTCTGAACACACTTAATTGTTCGCTTTATTTGGCAGTTGGGTGGCTATCCCTAAAGCTTAAAGTCATGTATTCTCTTGGCTGCATGGTCTATCAGGCTTTTCACTTTACTCATTCCTGACCCTTTTCTGATTTAATTACACTCCATAGTACAACTAACAACCTTCACTCTACAACAGGTGTTAAGTTAGTTGTTGGTTCCAAGAATAAGTGTGGTTTGTGTTCTTTTCTGTTGCAGCATCTAGAGATTGGAATGATTTATCAATTCCTGTGCAAAATGCTACCTCATTGCCATGTTTTAAAATTCAGTTCAAAGGGTATTTGAAATCATTGAATGTATGTGATTGTATTATCTAAATTGTCTATAAGTATTCTTATGTATGTTTGTGTTGTTGGTGTGATGTGTTACAGGTTGGTCCTGAAAAGGTCTTGTTGGCCAGTGTCCTTACCGTTAACAAATTAAAATAAAAATAAAAATAAACAGCACAGTAGTGGGCTTCACAAATTCCTGGAACAGGCACAAGGAATCATAGTGGTAAGGAAGGAGGGAAGAGATGGCGCCGAGATCAGCAGCAGATCTGCAGCAAAAATGAAGATTAAAACAATGGGCAGACTGGGTCAGCTCAGCAGCCTTTATCTGCCATCACATTCTGTTTCTATGTTCCATGTTTTTGTGTTTGTGTGTTTCTAGTCTAGCTATCCTCTGGTATTTGGCAAAGGTCACAAAGCCAAACATTTGCACATTATGTGAGAGTTGGTTTGAGTGGACCTAGCACTGGATATTGCCAAAATCCCATGGAAGCAAAGATTCCAACCTAGTGACAGCTACCCCTTGCATTAAATAATACAGTATGTACAGTATACAAACATATGGAAGTGCATGGAGGCAGAGACTGATGGGAGACAATTTAACAGTAGAAAAGAGACTGGGAACAAGAATGGAGCTCTGAGGGACACCTGCCCAGATAGGCCGTGGGAAGGAGATGGCATTGCCAGTCTAGACTGACTCGAGCAGATTAAATGAACTTCATACTGCTCACGTGCCATTCATTTAGGAGATATTTGCAGTCTGCCTTTGCAGGCCAATGCAATTATAACCATTAAACTGTTTAGTCGGTTAACTATTAAACTGTTTTAGTTGTTTCCCTCTGTATATAGCCAGTGACTTTTTATGACTGTTTTCAAAACTGTATGTAACTGTTCTGTCTTACGTGCTTTGAGCTGACTTGACTGCATTTCCTTTGGAACTGCTTATTGTACTTGTGTTATGTTTGTTACTATGTATTTGATGTAGACCCTTTGTAAATCAGCAGTAGCATTGGGTCATAATGTTGGAAACAATAACTGTATGGCAAACAATGCTTCAAGCAAAATGCCATCCACTGCAATAATGTTGGGTAAAAGAGACTGCCCCAAACACAGTGCACACCATTGAAAATAACTGACCCCATTTTGTTTTTATGGGGGCGCCACCGATCTGCACCCCTGACACCCTCAAGACTTAAAATAACCAGCTCCAGGGGTTGTGGAATTCAAGCATGGGAGAAAATTGGGAGTGGGGAAACTCCTTTCTAAAAAAAAAAGTAGCAACACCCAGAGACCTGGGGAATTGAACCGTGGTCCTAAGTTTCTAACACTGCCATGCACTGGTGCCTTAGCCACTTCACCACAGGAGTGGCTTGACCAGGCAACATGCACACATGGCACCTTCAGCCCTTCAAGTAACAGCGCAGAGCGACAGGGGCAGCGTAAGTCCCTATAGCTATTATAGACCTGTCAATCTAAATGCTTTCACACTTTGCACAGTGTAGTTTTTGCAGAGCTCTTCTTGAAGTGCTATATTGACCCAGTACCATGAGCACTTGTGCTAAAGGTAATCTGACGTTTCAATAAATAAGTAATGCAAATCTGAAAGGTAGAAGTGGACCCATCTGATACCAGGTCAAACAGTTCCTTTAGCTTAACTTTAGGAAGGTGTGCACTGTATCAAACATCTTAGCCAAACCAATGAAAATGGAGGCTGTAATTTGACCCCAGTCCATACGTTTCTGCATGGAGTAAAAGATCCGGAGTAGGGAGGAGACATGTTTGTGGTGTTTTTGGAAGCAGGATGGAAAAGTGAAAGTAAGGAGCAGTCGAGTAGGAGGAGTGCTGAGAGAGGACTAGTAATTCTTGCACCATAGTCAGTGCATGGAAGAGAGCTGGGATGGTCATTCCAATGGATGAGGAACTCCCCGCTTTGTGAAGGAGGAATCATATAGCCTGTTTCAAAATAACAGGACATGTACAGTGGAAAGGAGAAGCTGGGGAGACTTTTGAAAATTGTATATCAGGTAAGGAGGAAGGAAGGCTAAGCTTGAGATTACTTTTTAATTAATCAAAGGAACCCTTTAATTATATTATGTACACAGAGCTTGATTAATATTACAAGTCACAGGATAGCAGATCCTACTCACCTGCCAGGGCTGAATATGTGGATACGTCGACATGTTCCATTTAGAAAGGGTCCCTCCAGGCCTGCATGCTTGCAGATCATGTAAGGCATACACAACAGCATATGCAGCATTGTAGCTGCATAACTTAATGATGATGGGTAATCTGTGAAGAACCGAAGGTTGTCATTGTTAAGATTTCTTAAATCCTCTGCCCCTGTACAGAGAATTGTTTCCTTATTAGTTATAGCCTGAGAGTCGTTAGGATTAAGCCATCTGCATCCAAAAACAGTTTCCCAAAACATTCTAGCAAACACATCATTTGGATCCTTTGACGGGTGAATGCTGTACTGGAAATTCAGAAATCCAGGTAAATTCTTTACTATCATTGAAAACCAAAATGTGCCACGTAACAGTTCATGAAATCTCTTATCAATGAATGATGTAGACTGAGGCCACCAATCCAAGCCAATCCAGGTTATCCCGGTTACATTTTGCCTTGCCAGTTCTTCCATAAATTGTGCTATGTGTGAATCAATACTAGCAATGATAACTTTTGAAGAAGATGTTTTGATCATGTTAATTAAATATGGAAACTCATTAGAGTTAAGTGGGATAGATTCAAACAGCTCAATACAGACACGGCATTTATTAACTTGTTCTTTAAAACCAAGCTTGATTCCACACCAACTATGTCACTTGGAACCAGAAGCCCGACCCATGTCCACTGGAAGTGCTGCAGAAGTTGGACTGCTCCACCAAGTACATTCATACTGTTTGGAATAGTTCGCAGAAATGAAGGAAACTGATACTGGTCACTTAAACTCGAGTCCTCAGACCCATAACTGATCTAAAATAAAGTTATAACATACAGTACATTAAAAACAAATGACAGAAACTGATAATTGTAACTTATTTTCATCCCACTAATCCATAATTTACAAAAGCAAGTATATTTTAATTTTATTGATAACAATGTACTTTCCACTTCATCCTACTGTATGTTTACATTTAGTTTTAGTGAAGGACACATTTGAAAACAAGCATTTATGCCCCCAAACCTTCTTGTTCAAAATATGATTGGAAGGTGAGTGCCCTTTCTTTTGCTGGAAGGAGACTGAATAGAGCAGCTGTATGCTGATCTTGTTGAGGAGGAGGAGCAGACTAGCAGGAGCACTGACACGTTTACCTCTCATTTACTACATTTATGCCACCATTTCCTGAAGAGCTAGTTAGCAAGACAGTGTCTACGGTAGCGACCTAACATCAGTGCCCTTTCCAGATTTACTTGTGCTGACGGAGTTACTAATGCTCCTGGAGATACTGTCCTTCCACCATTGAAGCTTGGACTCTATCAGTGGAGGAGCCCACTACAGTGGTGGAAGAAACAGGGGAACCCTGTGGAGGGTTGAGCCCCCATAGGAAAATTGCTGAACAGCCTGAAAAATAACTTTCAGATAAAACTTTCAGCAGTCTCTACAACTATAATTTTACAATCTCACTCCTCTGAATTCTCTCTGGATTGGCTTTCATTTCTAAACTTTATTTTGATTATTCCTTTCCTTCTATGGGTTTATGTTTTTATGAGTTTTAGAAATGTATCTAATTTACATATAACAACTAGTACTGCACAGGGTGTACTATCAAAGCAACAAGGCTAGAGTGTTAGATTGCTGGGGAAATACACTCCACATCTGTAGGCTTTGATTATTATTCTTGTGTACTTTGGATTCAGGTATAGTGTTGCACTGTTTTGAATAGTCTACACTATTTGCAAGAGCAGTAAGGACTTTTGTCATTTAGCGAAGAAATAATTCTAAGCGTGTGGACTCCATACATTACTTTACAGTTGTGTTAACATCCCAATTGAAGAATAAGGGTTCAGAGTCATGTACTACACTCTTTATTACGTACTGATTATATACTGATATAAAACTCCTGGTTCTACTTAGGGAATCAATTGGCTCAAAGGGAATTAATTAGCGGAAGCCCGTTTTGACTGAGATTCTCTAATTAAGTGTCATGCAGAGACTCAGATTCTGTGCGGACTTGTTGATTATTAATAACTATCAGGTGAGGCGAGCCCCAGTAGAGTAATTTAGCCGAGGAATTCTTAACCACGCATGTGTAGTGTTCTCTTTGGATTTATAGAACACACACGGCATGATGACTACTGGTGCTTGTCTACTCTGCTCATAAAACTGTTGATATCCAGACAGTACCTTGCTTAATGTAGCTCCTCAAAATTGTAGAGGCTTTTGTGGACTGTCCAGTAATCAGATTTTGGATTTTGGATCTTACGGTAGTTGGCATTTATTCCAGCGCTGCCTATATTAATTTAAGGCTCAGTCAATGAATTCAGGGTTCTTACCTGCCTTTTTGCTATCCATTTTAGTGTCAATGTAAGCTAACATTTTTAGCTATCAGGACTTTTTATACTGGGGCATGGGGGGGGGCGCTGCCAGGTGTGGCAGGAACTCGGTTGGCCACCTACAGGTGGCAGCTGCTGTGTTGCACCCTGCAATGTGGCAGCTCACCTGTGGGTGGCCATCACTTGTTCCTTTTTTGGCATAACTTTGTGCAGGCACAGGTAGGGGTTGCGCATGCATGACTCTGCACATCTCGGGCTGAATATCGGGCTGTGCAGGTTATGCATGGGCACGCCCCACCTGTGCCTGCATACATCACACCTGCACTCCAGTGCATCAGGATTTGTCGTGGCGCGCACTCCCTTTGAATATCACGCCAGGGGCGCATCAGTGGGTTGTACATGGTGCAACACTGTTGCACCGTAATAACCCTTTTGAATATCTGGGCCATGGGCCCGGATATTCAAACCGCGCCAGGCAGGTGCAAGCCTGCGCAGCTCAACTTTCTTGCGCAGGGTGTGGCCTGGGCGATATTCAATGGAGCTGCGCTATGGCGCAGCAGCTTTGAATATCACACCATGGCCACCCCCACTGTGCATGGTGCAGTGGCACTGCACCAGTGCAAGTGGCCAGAGTGGAGCATGGAGATGCACTAAGCGCAAGTGCCATTGCGCCATGAACAGCACCTGCAAGTGCCATGCGCCATGAACAGCACCTGTGATATTCAAAGGGGACATGCAAATGGCCATAATTTATGCCAGGCGCACAGGGGGCAATTTGCATCTCATTACAGCTACATTTGCATGCCATTAGCATAAGTGCGCCCGATCCCGATGACTTGCACCTGGCGCCCTGCCAGGCAGCAGCCGTCAGGGACCGGCCGCCCCCTACAGCCCAATCGTGGGCATTCATGTAAAATAAAAACACCTGTCAATATCCCTGGTGGTCCAGTGGACCTCTATGTACTGTCGCAGGCATCAGTATAGTCCCCCCCACATCCAATATCCTGGTGGTCAGTAGGACCGATCACCGCCCGATCGCGGGCATCTGTAACACATAACAGACCCCTACCACCCTGGTGGTCTAGTGTACCCCCTCTCCACCCATCCACTGAGCCCCACTGCCCCGCTTCCCCCATCAGCCGGTGGGCGGAAGCACCCCACCAGCCTGCCGCCCCACCGTCTGCCGAATGACAGTTTGGTAGGGCTGCAAGCCCATTGGTTCACAGCATGAGCCAATGAGTGTGCAGCCCATACCATACTACTCAGTCCAGATATGTGAATGAATCATTTACATATCTGGACTGAGTAGTACGGTATGAGCTGCATGCCCATTGGCTCACGCCGAACCATGGGCATGCAGCCCCACCGAGCTGTCAGTTGGCGGCAGTGGGGAGGCAGGTGGTGGAAGCTTCCACCCAATCGCTTACGGGGGAGTGGGGCTGTGGGGCTCAGTGGGTGGTGGGGAGTGGGGCACACTAGACCGCAGGGTGGTAGGAGTCTGTGATGTGTTATAGATGCCTGCCATCAGGCGTGATCAGTTCACTGGACCACCAGGGATATTGGATGTGGGGGGGAGACTATACTGATGCCCGCGATCGGGCACATAGAGGTCCACTGGACCACCAGGGATATTGGAAGGGGGGATTTTGCTCCAGGGATGCCCGCAATGGGGCATGGGGGGCACTGCCAGGTGCAGCAGGGACTTGGGTGGCCACCCACCGGTGGTAGCTGCTGTGTTGAACCCTGTAATGCGGCAGCTCACCTGTGGGTGGCCATCACTTGTTCCTTTTTTTGGCTTAACTTTGTGCAGGCGCAGGTAGGGGTTGCGCATGCATGACTCTGCACATCCCAGGCTGAATATCGGGCTTTGCAGGTTATGCATGGGCACGCCCCCACCTGTGCCTGCATACTATTTGATGCATCGCCATCGACGGTGCGGTGCACTTTTCCCTTTTGAATATCATGCCGGGGCGCATCAGTGGGTGGCGCATGGTGCAACACTGTTGCGCCATGCGCAACCCTTTTGAATATCTGGGCCATGGTGTACAGAGACCATGGTACCCACATTACCAGGGTACTCTGCTTTCTTGAATCCTGCCATTAGGGAAAAAAAGTTTGTGAGACATAAGGGAGGACTCCCGACATACGTAAAGATCTCACTTTACTATCATATAGTTAAAATAAATTCTGTATCCAAAAATCTATTAGCAATATAAATGATTTGTGAATGTACCCTGACTAGCTTGGTATTATTGAATGTGTATTGTCCACCAAGAAAAGGAAAATCTGATAAATATAGTTATTGAGTTAAAATCAACTGTGGAAAACATAATGGAACAAGAAGGTGACATCCCATCATAATTGCAGGAGTTTTAATCCCAGACTCCCAAATATTAAATCTATATCTGAAATCTACTTGGCTATACCCTTATTTGCCTCCATTAACCAACAAGTGACTGCTAATATGGAAGCCAGAGATACAAAAGGCAATAACAGAGGCAACGACATATTAAAATATTTTTCAAAACTAACCCTTTGTGTCCTGAATGAACATTTCCCTGGTGATAGGGAAGGCCAACTAACATATTTGGGACTAAAGGGCTCTTCTATTATAGATTTATTCTGGGCTAACCTGAAAGCTATTAAATTGATATGGAACCCAACCATCTTGGAGCGCTCCAAATCTGTGCACTACCCTGCGACACTGTGGATCAAACATGAATGTTTACATAGAAACATAGAAACATAGAATTTGACAGATAAGGACTTGGCCCACCCAGTCTGCCCATTTCCCTAACTAATGGATAAGCTGCAGATCCTAGTTAACCAGCAGCCTACTTCTTCCTACCCCCACCCCCAAGAATTGCCTTATGACTGTCCCATGCATGCTTGAATTCCACCACTGTTTTTGACTCCACAACCTCCTCCAGAAGGCTGTTCCATGCATCCACAACCCTCTCTGTGAAAAAATACTTCCTTAAATTACCTCTGAGCTGCCCCCTCTATCTTCAAATTGTGCCCTCTTGTTCTTGCACACCTCTTTTTTTGAAAGATGCTACCCTCTTGGACTTTGTTGATTCCCTTGACGTACTTGAAAGTTTCTATCATGTCCCCCCTCTCCCTCCTTTCCTCGAGGCTATACATATTAAGCTCCTTAAGTCTCTCTTCATATGTCTTCGGTGCAGACCCTGCACCATTTTAGTTGCCCTCCTCTGGGCAGCTTCCATCCTGTCATGTCTTTGCGGAGATTGGGTCCCCAGAACTGCATGCAGTACTCCAGATGGGGTCTGACCAGCTGTCTGTACAGAGGGATGATAACTTCCTGTTTTCTACTGGTGATGCCTCTCCCTATGCATCCCAGTATCCCCCCAGCCCTCCTTGCTGCCCTCTCACATTGTTTGACCACCTTTAGGTCATCTGATATGACTACCCCCAGGTCTCTTTCCATTTTTGTTGTTGTTAGTATCTCACCCCTCATTGTGTACTCTTCTCCAGGGTTTTTGTTTCCCAGGTGCATTACCTTGCACTTCTTAGCATTGAATCTAAGCTGCCATACATTTGACCATTCCTCTAACCTTGCCAAGTCCCTTCTCATCCTTTCCACCCCACCTTGTGCATCAACTCTGTTGCAGATCTTTGTGTCATCTGCAAAGAGACATACTTTTCCTTCAGTCCCTCTGCAATGTACTTATAAAGACATTGAAGATGACCAGTCTAATACTGAACCCTGCGGTGCCCACTAGTAACCACCCTTTCTTCAAAGTGGACTCCATTTACTATTACCCTCTGTGTCCAATTCTCCAGCCAATTCTTTACCCAGGCTGTCATCTTGGGACCCCTCCCAGACTGGCTAACTTGTATATTAATCTTTTGTGTGGGACTGTGTCAAATGCCTTGCTAAAGTCTAGGTAGGCCATCACAGCTCCTCCCTGATCTACTACTTTGGTCACCCAGCCAAAGAAATCTATCAGATTTGTCTGGCATGACCATCCCGCTGTGAATCCATGTTGCCTTGAGTCCTGTGCCCCTCTAGCCTCTAGATACTTGACAGTTCTTTCCTTCAGAAGTGATTCCATCATTTCCCCTACCACTGAGGTTAAACTAACAGGTCTATAGTTTCCTGCTTCTGCCTTGCTCCCACTTTTGTGAAGGGGAATCACATCTGCCCTCCTCTAGTCCTTGGGTACCACCCCATCCTCCCATGATGATAAAAAAGAAAGAGAAAATATAAGAAAATTCTGGAAGTTGAAAGACAAAAACACTCTTTAGCATTATGGGACAAATTGAGAAAGAAAGTCTTAAAAAGAGACAGGAAGCAATTCTGGCAGGCTGTCTCCCAGGGATACAATAAGTACATCACTAGGGTGGAAGCCCATATTACCACTAATCAATTGGTATCTTTCTTTTCTGGGCTGTATTATTCAAAGGAGGAGGAGTTACAGTGGGTGCAGATTAACAATCAAGACACAAAGGCTTATCCTCTCTCTCTCTCTCTCTATATATATATATATATATGGCCCAGATATTCAAACTGCACCCAAAAAGTGTGCAACAGCAGGAGCAAGCACAAGTCCATTGCGCCCATGTGCAAGGCGTGATATTCAAAACTGCGCTGGTCAAGATGCGCCCACAGCCGATGACTGAATATCACCACCTGCGCCATAGTGCAACTAGGGAGGGAAGCTGAGCAGATCTGATGCATCATAGAGCAACAAGGGATGCTCAGCTGAGCAGTCCAGAGGTGCCATAGTGCAACCAGGGATGCCCTCAGCAGCAGGGCAGCAATACAACAGCACAACCAGGGATGCAGGGGCCCACCACCCATGCCACAGATGGGCAGAGGAACAAACAGCAGAACAGACATCGTCCCCCCATACCCCATGCACTGCACAACTGGGGGAGGGCTGGAATAACCACTGGCCCATGGAGACCAGCAAACAGTCCACAGCTGGGCCATGGTGTCCCATCACACCCCCTGGCAAGCTGTGACCGGCACACAAGGAGGGCTGATCACCCCATGCCACACCATCCCACCAATGCAGAGCACACCATGCACTGTGACCCCCCAGACACCCTGCCCAGGAGCAGCGTCCAGCAGTGCAGGATACCCCATGCATACTACCACCCCCACAGTGACAATGCAACCCTGTGCACCACAGAACCATGCAAGACAGCCCCACCATGAGCACCCATCAGCGGGTGGCAGCACACAGCGATGCAACAACTGCATACACAGTGCCACCATGAACAGCCCCCCCGAGGTACAGCTGAGAGACCGACCATGGGTACCCGGCAATGCACCCACACATAACAGGGCATGCCCTGGACCCCACCACCAGTTGTACAGCACCCTGCACACCCTCCCAAGGACACACCCCAACCCAGCACTGGCCACAACAGCCAGGGCAGACACCCACAGTGGTGCATGGAAGCATACACCACACAGGATGCAACACAGTGCATGGACAAACACCCACCCATACACAAGGGTACACCAACACAGGAACACAGTAGCGGGGCAACCAAGCCCCCAGCGTGTGGCCATGTAAACCATGTACACACGGCCAGCACTCCTCCATGGCACAGGAGTGCCAGCCACCCTGCGCAGGCACTGTGGCGCTGTACACCACCAGCATTTGCCCAGAGCACAAGTGACAGACAGTGGTGCACATCCTCTGTGATACACACAAGCCACAGCATGGAGGTGGGACAACAGTGGAAGCCACAGTGTCACCTGAGGCAGACATGCACCACACCAGTGACAGGAGGCAACCCAGCATTGTGCCAGGTACAGTGGCTGTCCTGCATGGACAGCCACCACTGACATGCCAGTGGACTATGCATGTCACAGACATGCATGGGTGTCAGCTGCACAGGCCATGGACGGTCTGACAGGTGTGCCATGGACACAGAGCATGCACCGTGGACCACTGCACACAGTTATCCAGTGCACAGGGAACAACACACATGCCACAGATAGTGACTGATAGCCACTCCCACACCATACTCACATCCCCATGGACACACACACACACGCGCACATGACTGCACCATCCCTGACGCCATGCACACCACTGCAGCTGAGCACCTATAGCCCACTGCAAATCAGAGACCACCACAGTAGGCATATCAAAGGAAATGTATTTAAAACAGCAAACAAAACTATATACAAGTATTTACAAAGGTTTGAGAGAGGCCACAAACAAGGTGGGAGTGGGTAAGGGGCAGGAGTGATCAAACAGTAGAGGAAGGAGTGGTGTGAGGTGTGTCCAGGGGTAGGAAATCAGGGATTGCCAAGCTCAGCGGGAGCCCGCTCACAGCTGTGGCTTCTCCTCCCACTATGACACCGTCTGACACCGAGCCTGTTGATGTGTTCCAGTATCTCCAGTGACACCCTGGCAACCTGGAGGATCTCCTGCAGTGCCGCCCTGATGTCGTGCAGCTGCTGTCCACCTAGGACAAGGGAGCAGAGTCAAGTCTTCAAGTTTTTCAAGTTTCAAGTTTATTGCAGGAAAACTCCATTGAGCAAGCTCATTCACAAGGAGGTCTTGTGACATATAGACTTACACAACATGCATACATAAATAGTTAATAAACAATATATACATAAATGCAAGCATCACATAATACAAGCAAGATTATACATACAATGACACCACATGGGATGACCGCAGGTGATAATAACTAAAGTAACACAGGGTGGCGACTTATAGATGGCATACTGATACTTGAAACATGGTACTGGTGTTTGCAATAAATACATTTTTGGCAGATGGGACAAACAACAGAATAAAATGGATAAGGGAGGTAGGAATGGTTTGATAGTGTGATCAGAGGAGTACATAGTAGACAGAGCCAGGAGTAGGAAGAGAAGGGATAGCAGGAGTTAGTAACGAACCGTAATGCACAGTGGTAAAGGATGTCCAGTTTACTTAGATTTGCGAGGGTGGTAGAGGAGTAGATTACATCGCCATAGTCGAGAAGTGGGAGAAAAGTGGCCTGGATGAGCTTATTTCGAATTTCAAGAGGGAAGAGGGGCCTATTTCTAAAGAAAAAACCTAGTCTGGCTTTTAGCCTTCTAGAGACATCTTCGATATGGTCATTGAAAGAGAGTTTGTTGTCAATCCAGTTGCCTAGGTATTTGAATTTGGTAACAACTTCCAGAGGCTCATTTAGCATGGTAACAATGAAATCTTGGGGCAGGGTATTGAGGGTACCTGTGGCAGCACTACGGGAGAATATCATTGCTTTAGTCTTCTTGGCATTAAGCAGAAGCTTTGCCTTTATAAGATTATGCTCAAGTTGCGCAAAGTCCACTTGAAGCACTCCTTTGATTTCAGAAAGCGATGAGCCAGAGGTATACAGCTCGGTATCATCCACGAAAAAGTGCAGACTGGACGTAGATATATTGGAATCAAGATCATTAATATATAATGAGAACAAGATGGGGCCTAGGATGGATCCTTAGGGGGACACCTCTAACAACTGTAAAGGCAGCAGAAAAACAGCCCTCTGCTTTTACTTTTTGGGATCACCCAGTTAAGTAACTATAGAACCACTGAGTAGTATGGTATGTGGCACCCAACTTTGCAAGACAAGTGACTAGTAGATTGTGATCAACAGTATCAAAAGCTTTGCTTAGATCTAAAAAGACTGCTCCCCGTTACCTTCTTTGCATCTATAGCAGAGATCCAGTCATTGGTTACTTTTGCTAATGCAGAAATTGTGCTGTGATTTGCCCAGAAGCCAGATTGGGCTGGGTTAATGAGAGAGAAGGTTTCCAAGTGAGATTTTAACTGATTGTGGATCAGTTTTTCGAGAACTTTAGAAAGGATAGGCAATAAGGAGATAGGTCTGTAGTTGTTTACATCGGACGGGTCACCAGATTTGAACAGAGGGAGGATATGTGCTGATTTCCAGCAGGACGACACAGTAGCAGATGTAATGGAAAGATTGAAGATGTGGAGAATTGGGGCAGCGAGATGGACATATCCTAGCCTGAGGAAAAAGGGTTCCAGCCATCATCTCCTGCACTTTTCTTGGTGTCTCGATTAAGGAGAGAATCTTCTACTTCTTTAAAAGTTATCTCACGCAGTTGGAAAGGGCTAGGTGCGGGACTAGGTATTGGGGGGGATATGCTGGCTCACCGCAGAAACAGCATAAGGTGAAGAGTCGAAAGCTAGCACAGCTGTGGCAAAGTGGGAGTTAAGTTTCTCAAGGATTAAGGACTTGTTTTCCACTATCTTATCACTTGCAACTAATTTTGTTGGGACAGAAGGGGCCATGGGCCACCATTCCTATAGATTTAATTGTCCTCCATATTTTATAAGGGTTACCTTTTGCTTGTTGTAGGGTAGAGATATAATAGTTAGCTTTAGCAGAATGTATACTTTTCACACAGATATTCCTGGCTGTTCTAAAAGCCTGCCAATCTGAAGATTTCTTAGAATGCCTAGCTTTTGCCCAGAGCTTGACTCAGGCTATGAGGGCTGCCTTAAGATCTGTGGTAAACCAGGGGTTAGAGTTGTTCCGTACCCTTACTTTGATGAAAGGGGCATGCTTATTTATCAATCTAGTAAGATTGTCATTAAGGGTGTAAACTGCCTCATTGACATCTTTGGCTAGGTAGAAGTCTTGCCAACTGATCATGCCCAGGTCAGAAAGGAAGTTTACTGCACTGAACTTGTGAAAGGACCATTTTGTTATAAAGATGGGCTGAGGTCAGGCCTTAATTTGAGATCTTATGCAAGCAACAATCCCATGATCACTCATATCGTTGTGAAACACTGCTGTATGGGATATTTTATGTGGGTGGGTGGTTAGCACCACGTCTAGGATGGAGCTGTTTGGCAGTATTTAGAACGTTATTCCTAGTGGGTTCATTGACTAGTTGCCCAAGACCTAGCTCGTCGCAAAGGGATTTGAGACAATGTGATTTAGGTGTTAGCCAATCCATATTTAGATCCCCTAAAAATATTGTTTCAGTTTTCGCATCTGCGAACATGGATTTCAGAAAATTAAGGACTTCATAGCCACCAGACGGATGTCTATAACCACCTATAATAGTAATGCATTCAGAAGAGGGATATGAAGGTTCAGAGAGACGATCTCAAATTCCTTAGCTAAAGATTTGCAGCTAATATTAGTGACTGAGTTCTTAGATTTGGCATAAATAACCACACACCCGCCTCTAGAGTCTCTGTCTGCTCTAAATAGTTTGTAGTCCTGTAGTGAAATTTGTTGGTCAGTATTTGTCTTTTTTAACCATGACTCAGTAATTATGATAAGGTCAGGGTTGATATGCGCAACCCAGGCTTGCAGTTGTATGGTTTTTTTGGGCAGGCTTAGAATGTTGACCATCATCATCTTGAGACCTGTGGCCTCAGCAAAATCGATAGGCGAGGTAAGTTGTAGTGGGGGGTCCAGGATTTAGCTCCACATTACCTGAGCAGAGGAGAAGCAGTTATATGATTTTCTTTAAAGATCTTATAAGGATGGAGACTGCTTTTTTATTTCTTTGAGACTGCCCATAATGCACAGCACAGGAGGTAGCACCACTGTAGTGACAGTTTAACATGATCAGTGTGAGTGCTCAAATAGACATAGGTGAGGGCAGCAGTAAGGGGAGGGTGGTAAACCAGGGAGAATAGGCTAGGAGGGGGGAGGAGGATGAAGTAACAACTGCACAGCAGCCTGTTATGATATGAAGTATTGATAAAGTGTATTGGAGCACTGGTTTGCATAGAAGTAGTTCGGGTTGGACTGTATTGTTAGGTACTCTGTACATTAGGAATAGTAATAGCACAGTAAGGAAAGCCATAGTGCCAGGATGGGTGGTCTTACAATTATTATTGGTGCAGTGTTTTCCTGAGCAAATAGTTGACCCACCTAGGTTCTCACTTAAAACCTAAAGTAAGATATACAACAGAAAGAGGAACAAGAAGAGCAGGAGCAGATAAGTTTGGTGGCTAAAGTTCAGAAAATATTTGCACAGGGGCAGGCTTATTGGCCACACTCAGTTGCCAGTCATAGGTTGGCAGCAAACAATACTAGGCCAATGAAACAGCAAAGAGTTAGAGAAAGGCGGAGCATAAGTGTATTTAAAGGAGGGCTTGGAGGGGGGTGGTGGGGGAGGGAGAAAAATTCAAGTAAGAGCTAAAGCTCAGAAGTCAAGATTAGAGCAGGGAACACTGTTTAAGTCTATAGAAAAGGCGCTCCAATCAGAGCAAAGCAGGCAAGCGGGCTGACCAATCACGATCCTCCTAGGGCGTGCTGGCTCTCAGAGAAGGTTTTAGCGGTTAGTACCTGTGCGGTGATCCATGTCCCGATGCCTTTACAGTGGTAAGGGCTGCTGGAGGGAGTCGGTGGTGGCAATGGCCAGGAGCGGCTGTTGCGGGCTGCTTTTTCGCCATCGCGCCTTCAGGCATGAAATCTGTGTGGTGATCCATGCCCTGATGCCCTTACAGTGGTAAGGGCTGCTGGAGGGAGTCAGTGGTGGCGGTGGCGGTAGGAGCAGCTGTTGCTGGCCTCTTTTTCACCGGTGCGCCTTCAGTCAATAGCTGTGAATGCACAGCCCCATGCAGCCCACCCACTGTGCATGGCATACGGCTATGGGACATGCCTCTGTGATGGTGTGTGACCACCCACAGTGATCGCATCCACAAGACCTGCCCACCCAGGCGCACACAGCCATGCGGACTGCTGCACCCACCCACCGGCCAAGTCCTGTACAGCACCACTGTGGCTGTTCAGTGACATGGCTATGTGGTACAAAGGCAGTGGCACAGCCATGTACCTGGTGCATGCATGGACCACCACTGACACACTCCCAGACATGCAGTGCCACTGGACAGTGCTGACTGTAACAAGTTGTGTGCATGGCAGTGGTGTCAATGGATGGTGGCCATGCCCCGCTGCACGCCCTGTTACACAGCATGCAATAGTAATCATGGATGTAAGGCACTCACCATCATCAGGCTGGTCCCTCTGCCTCTGTGGACCTTTGCCCCTCCTGGAGTGTCGGTCTTCCTTCTGGCACCTCCTCTCCCTCACCAGCCATCGCTCTTCTGGGCCTAAGGTGCAAACATGGAGAGAGTAACATCAGTACAATCCTGTAGCAAAGTCCCCTTGCCCTCATGTGTGTGCAATCCCACTCAGCCCGACCCACCCACCCACCCCTGATAACACCACCACATCCAACACTGGACGGTTTCCCCTTCATGTGCCGGACACATGCAACCTTGATACCCGTATGGAAGATAAAAGTGTATGAATGTTCTGGAGTGAAAATATTGAAAATTCGCAAACCTACGAGCGTGCGTAGGAACTGCGCAACGCACGCTCGAAAAACAGTCATTTTTAGGAATTTTGTCACCAAATTTTCAACACAGTCATTTTAAGACCTCTGCTGATGAACAGTGTCACTGTGATTTTCTTAATGTGTCCCATACATTGAGTTCGCACACCGACTGCGCCATTGTGCGCTACATGGGTGAAAACACGTTTTGGGCAGGATGTAAAAAATGACAGCTGTACTGCTCATAAGGAGGTGTGGTAAAATGGCAATGTTGAAAATCTGGAGTGAAAATATTGAAAATTCATTAACTTACGAGCCTGCGTAGGAACTGCGCAACGCATGCTCGTAAAACAGTCATTTTTTTGAATTTTTGCACCAAATTTTCAATATGGGGTTTTTGGGACCCCTTCCCATGAATGATGTCACTGTCATCACATTATTTGGGCCCAAAGGGTGATTTTGCGCAGTGACTGCGCAGTGACTGCGAAATCTCCATTCTGGCCCCAATAACGCCATGACAGTGACATCATTCATGAGAAGGGGTGCCAAAAACCCCATGTTGAACACTTGGTGCAAAAATTCCAAAAAAATGCCTGAGATATGTAATAAAGTTGAAAAACCCCTATCTAGCCCATTATACAGCTTACCGGCATTTCCTCTGTTCACGGTCGGCTTTGAAGAGTGCAGACGTGTTCCCAGTCCACCGAAGATCGTCGCACCAAGCTCTGGAGGTAAGTATGGGGTGAGGGGGGTGTGGGGAGGTTGGGTGCGCAGTGGGTGGGTGCGGGTTGTGAGAGGGGGGACTGGGAGAAGCGCCGTGGGACCGTTTTTGGTTTACATGTGAAAAGAAAATGACTATGTGGGACATTTTCCACGCTGGGGTGGGCTCCCAGCATGGCATAAGGATGGCTTTGGGGGGCCGTGGAGCTGACGGGGGATTGGGCACCCCATCGGCAAACAACGCGGGACATTTGCCTCACCGGGGTGGGCTCCCAGCGTGGCACCAAAGATTTGGGGAGGCGGCGTGACCCGGGGGGCGGCGTGACGCAGTGCTCTGTATGACAGCGGTGGTTTTCTTTGAAGCAAAGACCACCGCTGTCATACACAGCTCCCACACCCATTGGTGCAGGACCACCATGCCTGCTCAATGGAGCAGTGGATTGAAAGGGAGAGGCACACCTCCAAAGTGTGCTACTCTCCCAAAACGTTCCTTGCGCATGTGCACAAGCGAACGTAAAAAGAGAAAGTTTAAAATAATTACTCCATTCTAACTCTTCCCACTCCTCATTATTCTTTCACAGGCCAGGACTACAACCATTATTCATTATCCTCACTGATTGCCTTTTACTTTCAAATCAGATGTAAAATCCTCATTCTTTCACAAT
This sequence comes from Neoceratodus forsteri, assembly GCA_016271365.2. Taxonomy (NCBI): domain Eukaryota; kingdom Metazoa; phylum Chordata; order Ceratodontiformes; family Ceratodontidae; genus Neoceratodus; species Neoceratodus forsteri. The sequence continues at coordinate 11,410,967 of CM028129.1, forward strand.
AGCCCTTTTCAAGACTCATGAAAAGATGTAAACTCTGAAACCTTTACTACCTTTTATTATTTTTCAGACATCACGTTTACTTGCTCCTATACAGTCTTGCAACATCATTCATAAAGTCGTTGCTCTTATATTTTTCACCCTGATTCTCTACTCCTGCATCCAAAATCATGTGGAAAAAGGGAAAAAAAGAGAAAATAATGCTTTTCCTAACCACTGCTGCCTTTACTATTGTCACAGGTGCCACATTTTACTTGCACTTTTATGGACACGCAGCATTGATGTAAACTTCCTGCAAATAATTTATTAATCACTTGTATCTCTCTTTTCCATTCGTATTTATGTTTAAAAACACTTTTCCTTAGCACTGCTGCCTTTACTCTTATCACAGAAACTACATTTTACTTGCACTTATACACACTCACAGCATTACTTTGCATTCCTGCAAATAATTTGCTCACCGCTTGTACCCCGTTTTCCCACTCGTATCTACATTTAAAAACAAAAAGATATTTAGGCAATCTTATCCTGATCTCTGCAGCCCGCTACTGCTGCGCATACTAACTTCTGTCACTCTAACTTGAGCTTATGTGGTGCTGTGATACTTACGTCACACACTAACCTTCTTAAAGGTATAGCCTCACTATTCTTTAATACAATGCAATGAACAGTCTAATTAATGTTATATTTTGCTTAATATAATGATTTCCTTGAAAGGGGAACGTCTTAATTTCTTAAGAAAAGGAAAACTCCTTATACAAAACTTAACATATTATCACTGTCTCCTTCTTCATATAAAGGACCCACTTCGTATATTCAAACAGAGATTCATTAAAGCAAGTATCCATGCATCACAACAAGTAAAAATTATAAATGAGGTTCTCTCATAGTATAAAGGGACAGTAACCATTCAGCCCATCAGAGAATACGGTCATTAAGCAATCCCTGATAATTCATTTTATATTCACATGCATTTACCTATACTTTCAAATCTTACTATGTCTGCATTCCCCTGTTGCAAAGTATATATTCTGTTACTGCTTTATTTTTCTCTGTAGCAAAGTGTTTCTTACAGGGTATATCTTCTCTGAAATTATTACAAGTGGTGCTTACATTTGTGTGACTTTTTTATCATTGGGCTAAGCAAAATTACTGTTTGACACTGTTTTATTTTATTCTTTTTTTGTTGAAAAGGTTTGTGGTCTCAGAGGTGTTTCAGTCTCCTTCTCACATTGAAGAAGCTAATTGCTTTCCTCCCACAGCTCTTCCAGAGGGTTAGGTGTATATCTGGGGGAGGGTGGAGCTGGCAAACTGTCAGTAATTTCCAACAGAAAGAAGGATTAAAAGGTCAGGTTAGTTGATATATTGGAGGTAAAATATTTGGTTTGCTGGCCAAGGCACCTAGCTTCACCTGAGCTCTTTCCTTCTAAGATTGCTTGAAAGGACAGAGTAGAGAACCTTACCAGAGCAAGGGAAAAGGATTAAGACTTCTTTTGGCTAAGCAGATTTATGGTGTGTTGTTATTTTTATTTTCTACTTACAGGGATTGCTACTGTTTGTTGCTAACATTTAATTGTTTTATTTTTCTCTGATTCAAATTGTTGTTGTTGTTATACCTTCTTCTGCATTATTACAAGGTGTGCTTACAGGTGTGTGCTAACAGATTACTGTTGTAATCTTCTGATTCAAATTGTCTTTTGTAAGGTATATCTTCTGTTACTGCTTTATTTTTCTCTGTAGCAAAGTGTTTCTTATAGGGTATATCTTCTCTGAAATTATTACAGGTGGAGCTTTACAGGTTTTACAGTATTATTTAACATTAAGATAAGCTTTCAGGGTTACTGCATTTGTTGTTGACCAATTGTTTCTGCTCTTACCTCCTTGTTCTTTAATCCATGGTTCTTCTTTTTTTGGCAGGGGAATGGCCCAGCCACCCACCCCCATCCCCAACCACCCCACATTACTCTCCTTTTATAGGGTACCACAGTTGTGACATTTCCTGTGGCAAAGCAGGAAGGGGCGGATCAGTGGGGCATCCACAAGGTGAGCTCATTTACAGGGCCACTAGTAATTTAACTTGTTATAACAAGTTATACGAAAACAAAACTCAAAATCAAACCATTACTTGCATTTTCTTCCTTCTAATAACTCTGACCAGGTTATAAACCCAGCAACTTATCTGGAATGGATATCATTAACGTCAGGTACTGTGGAACACTTTTCAGAAGGACAGTCTTACAGGATTTAGGACACTGTCCTACATGCTGGGCCATTGGGAGATCTTAGGGCTCAGCTCCAGGAAGCATGGGCAGAGACTGAGCACCTCAAATTTCATATTCACGATGAAATACATTATAAGAACCACCTACCATTTCCTCAACATCCAACAGAAGAACCTCGACTGCAGAGGGTAATTGGTCCAGGAGGTTGTTAGGTGGTTAGGAGGTGCAAACTGGGTGCCCATCACTCTGTGCTCTCCAACATATTACCTCCAAAAACCACATAAATACTATAAACCGGTATCTGCCTCTATCTCCGAAATCAAACAAAGGGGCATAGGACACCACAGCACAGGAGCTAGCACAACAAAACTCACCCAAATCAGGAACCAAAACAAAAAAAGCAAAAAGGAAACCCAAAAAACTTCTTATCATAGAAGACTACATGATTCAGGGAGTTGATACCCATCTCCAGCCAGGGGTAATGGTCAGATCTCTCCCAGCTACATCAGTGTGGAGAGACACTGACCACATTGCTAAAATTGTTAAGAAAGCAGGAGAAAACATTGATGTCCTGGTACACATAGGGACTAATGATCTCGCCAGCCGGTCAGTTGTGGAGACCAAGGAACACCTGACCAGGTTGGGTGACAAACTATCATCCATTTTGTCTGACAACTCCTTCTCTGAGATGTTGCCAGTCTGGGAAAGGGGAAGCAGATGAACAGAAGGTCAGAGAAGGGAAGGTAAGGGAGCTAAACATGTGGCCCAAGGGCTGGTGTCAGGAAAAAGGACACAGATTTGTAGGGAACTGGCAACTGTTCTGGGAGCGAAAGTTCTTTAAATTTGATGGACTGCATCTGACTAAGGAGGGAGTCAGTGCATTGGGGCAGAAGTTTGACATCTTTGCAGAATATTTAAACTAGCAAATGGGGAGAGGGATGCAGCACCCCATATGTCGAATGGGAAGAACACTCCTCCCCCCAGCTAGTGGTCAGACAGGGATTCAGCATGTTTGCAGTTCATTTGCATCACTGGGTAAGAAAAAAGGTCTATCTCCCATACGACACACAGGGGAAATGCCAAACCTCAGCCAACAACTGACACACCAAAATCTGGCCAATGGAAAATCATGTACAGAAATGCTCACAGCCTGGGAAATAAGATCCCAGACCTGCAGGCAATAATTTCAGAGGCTAAACTGACATAGTAGCAATTAGTGAGACATGGTTTACCAGTAACCACACTTGGGAGACTTCAGTACCTGGCTATGTACTGTTCAGAAGAGACTGAGGTGCAAAAGGGGGGGTGGAGTGGCCGTGTATGTCAATGAAAATATCAAAGCTACAGAAATACAGAATACACATAAGGAGCCAGAAGAACTGTGGGTCACCCTGGAAACAGGAAATGGGACAGCCATAAGAACTGGGGTTGTCTACAGGCCCCCAGACCAGGGGGAGGACATAGACACATTACTGTTAGTAGATATACAAAACATGACGGCTAAAGGGGAGGTTCTGATAATGGGAGACTTCAACATGCCGGATACAGATTAGTCAATAACAGCAGGAACATCTGCCAGAACTAGACACATGGTGGATTCCCTGCAGGGGGAGGGCCTCGAACAACTGGTACAACAACCCACAAGAGACAGGGCTATCCTAGATCTAGTACTGACTAACAGGGAAGGGATCACAGATCTATAGGTAGAAGGTCACCTGGGGGCCAGTGACCATCACATGGTAGGTTCAATTTATTTATTTTATTTATTTATTTTGTTTTTGTTGACCGGGTAAGTGCACTAGACAAATCCTGCCTATTTTCAGGCATGACCCGGGGGGAGGGGGATACAGATAAATGCCAACTGACCTTGAACCAGATTAAGCTGTTGGTGGTATTTTTAGTGAATGAGGGAAATTTGGCCAGGACACCGGGGAAATTCCCCTACTCTGTGGGCGGGTGACGTTTGTCTGTCCGTCTGCAGGATGGAGAGCCCATTTTGGATCGTGACTCTGTCGGTGCAGGAGTTTCTCTGGAAAGAGAAATGATTCTACCAGCTGCTTCGGTAACTCCTGTTATTGCCGCGGAGCCTAACACAGCCTCAGAGACAACTGAGGTGGAAAATATCCGTTTATCTATTACACCTGCATTAGTTTTTCCCGCTTCGGAAAGAACTGCTTCTCATACAGAATCCACACAAGATTTAGAACATAAACGTACCTTTTTGCAGCGCCAACCACTTCTTTTGGAGGAGGAATTATTGCAAAAACAGTCGGAGGTTGACAGGGATAAGAAGCGGAAACGCAGTCCTGAAACTACAGTTTCTACCTCTCAGCTTAAAGTTTTGCAAAGACTCTGATAACGTCAGATGTAAACATTCGGTTGCCAAGTAAGGTTTAGAGTTGCGGGAGGTCCCGGATGGTCACGAAGCCTCTCAGGGACGCTGGCTGGAGTCAGTTGGATTCAGGAAATGGACCTCTATAGTTTCCCCTGATACCTTTTGCAGCATCCCCTTCACCACGGACTTTGCCAGCATCAGAAATCGGAGCTGTATCGGAGACTACCGAAGCTGGGCAGGCGCTCAGTACGGAGGAACAAACCCAAGGTAACACCTTTTCTATACTGACTGAGGAAAGTTAAATCGCAGAATCCTTCTCCTTCTATGGTTTGTGGAGACACTACAGATACCTTGGCGAATGATATACCCTTACAAGACGCTCAAAAACATATGACTCATTCAATGATCCTAAGTCTTCCTATGCTGACCTTTTTAAAAACCTGTAGAGCTTGCAAAGCGGAGAAATGCTGTCAGGTTGAGATATATGGGAGCCTAGACTCTATTCCTGACAGGTACTATAGGTCGTACCTTAATCAAACAATCTTTGGGTTTTACTCCTGAGGTTTATGCCTCATTCATGCTCCTGGGAAGTGACTTTTGACATTAGTTTTAGGTCTCCAGAATTGTTAGAGCATTTTTGGATTAAACATATGAATGTTAAAACTAATCCATTATGGACACCTTTTCAAGTTATTCCCCTAACTAAGCAGCCTTTTCGTGTTATTACTGTCTTATTTAGAAATGAAGGTGTTAATATTTCTGACATTTTATTTTGGCTGGAGAAGCATTGTGACTTGCAGGGTACCCCGGATCCTATTTTAGATGCTGAGGGATTTTGGAATGGTGGATGGAAAATGAAAGTTAAGTTACATCAGACTTTGGAAGGTTTGCAGCACTTACCTAATTGTTTCTATATAGGTAGGGATAAAGGGATTTATTTTTTACAAGGGCAAACCAAACGCTGTTTTAAGTGTGGGTCTCTACGTCACCTTAGCTCCTCATGTACTATACTAAGATGTACTTACTGTGGAGATGTTGGTCATACAGGTAGCCAATGTATTAATACACCAAATGCAACCTTTGTGAAGATGCAGGGTCACTGTTTTGGATTGTCCATGGGCTGCCCATAACACAGGTGAGGCTAATTACGGTGTACAGGACTTCTATGTAAATAGAGCCACTAAACCTGTGGTTACTAGTCCCTCAGATGTACAACCTCTGAGGCCTCAGGTACAAGGTGTTAATCATCCCCTCCCCTCCCTCTGTCGTGCACAACTTCCTACTACGAGAGATGGTACAGATAAACTTACAGAAAGTAAAACCTTGTCAAGAACAGCAGCTTTACCATCTTCATTGGGTACTAAATTGTCAGATGTTATGCCCCCTCCTTTAACGGAATCTAGGCCTCCTGTACAGAATATTGCTCCTTCAGTGTTGGGAGTATCGGTATCTGAAAATAGATACTCAGTTTTAGCAGAACAGGAAGATGGAATGGATCATGACTCTGATTCCACTTCCTTGGCTTCTTCACAATTGGGTATTCAGTCGGACCCTGAAATAGTTAGCACTGTCAAAAAGAAAAACAAAATGGTATCAAAAAAGGGTACTAGGAAAAGTACAAGACTAGCTAAATTTGTACCTTGACTCTTATGTCCTTCCTTCTTTATGTCTGGATCTAAATATACTATTACATTGGCTAGTTTGAACACTAACAGCATTCGCTCTAGGTTTAAATTACTAGCTACTTTTGAACTTTTTTCAACTTTAAAGTATGATATTGTATTTTTTCAAGACACTAGATTATATTCCATACAAGATTTCAAATCAGCTTCTGAAGCATGGATATGGGGTCCTAGTTATTGGTCTGGAGGAGATGATCTTTGCTCTGGGCTAGGTATTTGTTTCACTACCCCAGAGATTAAGGTTACACATATTGTGGATATTTTACCAGGTAGGGCTTTATTGCTTGATGTCACCTTAGCTTCAATAGATTTTCGGCTCATAAATATTTATGGCCCACAATCTAAAGCAGGTAGGATAGCATTACTTAAACAGATACGGCCTTATTTGTTTTCCTGTAAAAATATATTGTTTGGGGGGGATTTTAATATCGCTCACTCTAAGGGAAAACAATCTTTTTCAAAAATTTATTGTGATGCCCATTTCCTTAACTCATTAATTACCCAATCTGGTTTAACAGATGTTTTCCTGCACAATCTCCTGCTCACACACTTTTTCCAAGGTAAAAATCTTCCCGGATTGACTATTGGTTTGTGTCATCCTCATTACAGACTAGTGATCCATCAGCTACTATGAGTGGCTACTTCAGATCATGCACTTGTGTCGTTACTCTTTCCAATTGCCATAACACATCTAGAGGTATGGGTTATTGGAAATTAAATATGTCATTATTAGACATTCCAATGGTCAGGAAGGTTTTCAAGCAATTATTGAAGCTAGACGCTCAGTATTTTTCTCTATGATGATAAACATGCCTGGTGGGAAGATACAAGCGTGATTTTCAGGCTTATTTCAAAAAATAGGTAGATTGTTAGGTAGACACAAAACCAGGAATTACTTGTTTGTGAGAATTCTCTACTGCATTTTCAAGATTGTATAGTAAAAGGTCAGCCTTATGATGAACACAATTTTGCACTTTAAAAAATTATTTAACTCAGTTACAATATAAACCAGATGTCCTCTTTACAGCATGAACAGAGGTTCGGCCTCAGTGGTTCCAGAGCACATACAAATCCTTTTGATTTTTGTAAAGCATCTAGGCAAAAAAAGGATCTGGTGTCCTTGACACACTCCTCAGGTAATTGTATTTTTGAAAAGGATGACATCCTAAAAGAAGTACATAAACAGCTTTCTGATTTGTTTACAGCTCATCCAAATCCATCCAAATCGGATATAGAAAATTGGTTATTCTCTTGTTCTCTAAAGAAACTTCCGGACTATTTAGTTTCTACCTTGTTGCAACCTATTTCAAGTAAGGAAGTGGAAATGGTTATTAAAAATTCCCTTTCAGATAAGACTCCTGGCTCTGATGGACTACCAAACGAATTGTATAAACTTTTGTTACCATTCCTTTTACTGGAATTGACAGAACTTTTTACATATAGTTTACATTTGGACCTTTACCTCCAGCATGTATGATGGTTTTGTTATTCTATTACACAAAAAGGAGATAAGACTAATCTACATAATTGGAGACCTATTACTCTTTTGAATAGTGATTACAAGATGCTCTCAAAAATTCTTAGTAATCGGTTATCACTTTGTTTGGCAACTGTAATTCATCCCCCAATTTTGTTCTGTTCCAGAAAGATCAATACAGGATGGCCTTATTCTAATTACGGAAATTTTTCTAGAGGTCATTCAGGTGACCTTATGGGTTTTTAGCTTGGACCAGAAACAAGCTTTTGATAGTATCTCCCACACATATTTATGGTTTGCTTAGAAAATATGAATTTTCCAACCATTTATTACTTAGTTAAAACATGCTATAATAAGGCTTTGGCTACCCTCTGATAAATGGATGGTTGGGTGATTCTATTTCAGTAACTAGGAGTGTCAGACAAGGCTGTCCTTAAACCCTTTATTATATATTCTATCTTTAGAACCACTTATTTCTGTGATTAATGCAAATGATAACATTAGGGGTTGTCCTTTAGTAGTACTTGTTTAGAAGTAAAGACAATTGCTTATGCTGATGATCTCTGTCTTACTTTAGCAGATCTCCATCGTGCCAAGCCACGGCTGCCTCGTTATTGGCATATGAGGAGGTTTCCGGTTCACAATTAATCTTTCAAAAGTAAGTACTTTTGTCTCAATTTAGATGTTTCAATAGAAATGAACACTCCTGATATTCCGCTTGTGTCGGTCCTGGGAAACTTTTAGGTGTATACTGGGGTATGGAGGACCCTGCATTGTATAATTGGGAATCTCTTTGTCTATAGCCAAATCCAAGGTGAATATTTGGAATAAATGGAGGATGTCAAAAAGAAGAGAGTTTTATGGTAAAACCTATTTATTGAGTATGTTTCTATATTTGGGAGCTTTATTTCTGACTCGCTTCTCTTGACACCACACTTTATGGTGTATTTTTTCAACCATTTGGGGAGTAGACTCAACCCGATTAAGAGGGTATATTATATCAGGACTTTAAGTTAGGTGGGATTAGGATGATAAACCCATTGTATTTTTCTTCTCTTTGTTTGTGTCAAAAATTTATGTCCTTTATTACGAAGAGAAGAAAGATTTGGTATAGTTAGGTATGGGAGACAGTATCTACATGGCTTTTAAATTGGGAATCTGGTAGCTGTATTCATAAACAAGTATCCTTATTGGGTCTTTCTATACATTTTAAATCCTGTTTTCCTAAAATCAAGACATGGGGTCTTTGTAAAGCACAGTTAGAATTATATAATAGAAAAACCTTATATGGGAAGATCATGGAATCCTTTTAGTTCCATCACATTTTCTGATGCTTCCTGATCCTAAAGTATTACAAATTGGTGCTATGCTTACCTCAAGGAGAATTCCTGCCTATATGTGGGATGTGGTTTGGCTTACGGCTCATTTAAAACTAAATGTAAAGGTAATTTAAAACATAAAGAAGTATCGGTTAGAGGATGTCCAAGAACTAATATATGTCACACCCAAATAGAATCTGTTTCACATTTATTTTTGAATGTTCCTATATTATTGATTTTGGGTATATGTCTCCTTCAATGGGATAATTTTCCTGTTCAAGATATCACTGAAGATGTATTGTTTTCGGAATATTACCTGTATCATGGGGTGAATATTTTTTGGATACTATTCATATTATTTTAGCTTGTTTTAAGTATCATATTTGGCAAGCAAGAAGTGTTTGGTCTTTGCAACAACAATTTATTTCTCCGAAACATTTATTTTGGAAAATTCATTCTACTATACTAAACATTTACCTTGCTGAAAAAAGGCTTCTCTCCTCGAGTACTTTCGGGAAATACTGGAAACGTTTACATTGGTTTGATACAGGATAATTTTGTATGTTTTTGGATCACTTGGGTTTGTAATTATATCTGTAAACTGCTCTGCTTATTTTTGTTTCTTTTTATGATATGTTTTTGTATGATGTGAATATACTCATTATTTATTGTAAGAAGTTTTCAATATAAGATTCCCCTACTCTTTTAGTGGGGATGGGATGGGGGTTATGTGCATATACAAATTATTTCTGTTTGCAGTTCCTGTATACTGTATTTCTTGTTTATGTTTTCTGACTTCTTGCATTATGATTTCGTATGGTGTAATACACTTTTGTATATTATGTTCTAAGTTTTCAATAAAAAATTCCCCTACTCTTTTCGATAAGTGCCATGGGATCTTTAACATTCACCTGAACTACCACCAATCCAGGCAGATGGGACCTCGGTTTAATGTCTCATTCGAAAGACAGCACCTCAGAATTTGGTCACTACATATAAATCATCCCATTCCAAGGCACAAATATGGGACTTCAGAGAAGCTGACTTTGATAAGATGGCCAACAGAGTTAAGCTAGCCCTGGCTAAAAGAAACACAGGTGAGGGGGTACAGGCAAAGTGGGCAAGCATTAAGGATGCAATACTTGAAGCAACATCCCATTGTGTTAGACAGAAAAGGAAGGGCAAAAGAAGAAGGAAACCACTTTGGTTCTCAAATACAGTAGCAGAAAGGTCAGAGCCAAAAGGCTGGCCTTCAGGAAATATAAGGGAACACAGTGGGATGAAGATAGGGAGGCATACCAAACTGCCCTAAGGGAAGCAGGGAAGGTAGTAAGGCAGGCAAAGTCCCAGACTGAGGAAACACTAGCATGAACAGTAAAAGAAGGTGACAAGACTTTTTATAGATACATTAGTGAAAGGAGAAAGTCCAGAGTGGGTATTGCTAAGCTCAAAGAAGAAAAGGGGGCATGTGAGGAGGACCCTGTAAAAGCACCTACCCTAAATAGATACTTTTGCTCAGTATTTACTGATGAGAAGGTAGGGCAGGGCCCACAGCTCAGCACCATGGACACAAGGGGGAGGGAAGTGAGCACTACTCCCTTCACAAATGAAAGGGTCCTACCAGAGCTCTCTAAGCTCAGGGTGAACAAAGCAATGGGACCTGATGGCATACGTCCCAGGGTACTTAAGGAGCTAAGGGTGGAACTAGCAGAGCCATTAGCAGAACTCTTTAGTGAGTCTCTGAGCACAGAAGAGGTCCCAGAAGACTAGAGAAGAGCTCATGTGATCCCACTCCACAAGAGTGTAGCTGGGAGGAGGCAGGGAACTACAGACCAGTCAGTCTTACCTCAGTAGTGGGCAAGATTATGGAGGCACTCCTTAAGGAAAGGATAGTGCAACACCTGGAATCCATAGGGGCACAGGATCCAAGACAGCATGGGTTTACAAAAGGAAGGTCCTGTCAAACTAATCTCATGGATTTCTTTGACTGGGTAACCAGAGTGGTGGACCAAGGGGGAGCAGTTGATGTAGTCTACCTTGACTTCAGCAAAGCTTTTGATACTGTTCCACATAGAAGTTTGATAAATAAGCTGGGTAGGCTCGGGGTGGGTCAGAAGTTGGTCAACTGGGTGGCAAACTGGTTGACGGGCAGAAAATAGAGAGTGGTAGTTAATGGTATACAGTCAGAAGAGATGCAAGTCACAAGTGGGGTACCTCAGGGATCAGTCCAGGGGCCAGTCCTCTTCAATATCTTCATTAGTGACATTGCAGATGGACTAGAGGGTAAGGCTTGTCTGTTTGCAGATGACACCAAGATCTGCAACAGAGTAGATGATCCAGATGGGGTGGGCAGAATAAGAAGAGATCTGGATAAACTAGCAAAATGGTCAGAAGAGTGGCAACTGGGATTTAATGCAAAGAAGTGCAAGATCATGCACATAGGGAAAAGAAACCCTGAAGCCACCTATAGACTGGGAGGGGAGTTGCTGGCAGTCACAAAGGAAGAAAGAGACTTGGGCATCATCATCACCGATGACCTGAAATCATCCAAGTAGACCTCTAAAGCAGTAGGTAAGGCTAGGAGGATGGAAGGGTGTATTTCGTAGGGGTATCACAAGTCATAAGAGGAAGGTAATAATCCCTCTTTACAAGACACTGGTTAGGCCCCATCTGGAGTACTGTGTGCAGTACTGGAGGCCACACCTTCACAAGGACATTAACCAAATTGAGGCAGTCCAGAGAAGGGCAACCAAAATGGTGCAGGGACTGCATCAGAAGACATATGAGGACAGATTAACAGAGCTCAATATGTATACCCTTGAGCAAAGGAGGGAGAGAGGTGATATGATCAAAACATTCAAACACCTTACGGGAATTAACAAGGTGAAAGAGTCTAACATGTTTAAATATAAGAAAAATAGCAGGACAAGAGGACACAGCATGAGATTAGAGGGAGGCCGATTAAGGGGGGAAGTGAAACATAGAAACATAGAAACACAGATTTTGACGGCAGATAAGGACCGCTTTGGCCCACCAGTCTGCCTATTTCCCTACCTATTGGATAAGCTGCAGATCCTAGTTAACCAGCAGCCTACTTCTTCCTACCCCACCCCTAGAATTGCCTTATGACTGTCCATGCATGCTTGAATTCCACCACTGTTTTTGACTCCACAACCTCCTCTGGAAGGCCATTCCATGCATCCACAACCCTCTCTGTGAAAAATACTTCCTTAAATTACCTCTGAGCCGCTCCCTTCTATCTTCAAATTGTGCCCCCTTGTTCATGCACACCTCTTTTTTTGAAAGATGCTACCCTCTTGGACTTTGTTTATTCCCTTGAGATATTTGAAAGTTTCTATCATGTCCCCCCTCTCTCTCCTTTCCTCGAGGCTATACATATTCAGCTCCTTAAATATCTCTTCATATGTCTTCCGGTGCAGGCCCTGCACCATTTTAGTTGCCCTCCTCTGGACAGCCTCCATCCTGTCTATATCCTTGTGGAGATTGGGTCTCCAGAACTGCACGTAGTGCTCCAGATGGGGTCTCACCAACTGTCTGTACAGAGGGATAATAACTTCCTGTTTTCTGCTGGTGATGCCTCTCTCTATGCATCTCAGTATCCCCCCAGCCCTCCTTGCTGCCCTCTCACATTGCTTGCCCACCTTTAGGTCATCTGATATGAATACCCCCAGGTCCCTTTCCATTTTTGTTGTTGTTACTATCTCATCCCCCATTGTGTACTCTTCCCCTGGGTTTCTGTTTCCCAGGTGCATTACCTTGCACTTCTTAGCATTGAATCTAAGCTACCATACATTTGACCATTCTCTAACCTCATGCAGTCCCTTCTCATCCTTTCCACCCCACCTTGTGCATCAACTCTGTTGCAGATCTTTGTGTCATCTGCAAAGAGACATACTTTCCTTCCAGTCCCTCTGCATGTCACTTATAAAGACATTGAAGAGGACGATCCTATATACTGAACCCTGCGGTACCCCACTAGTAACCCCCCTTTCTTCAGAGTGGGCTCCATTTACTATTACTCTCTGTGTCCTATTCTCCAGCCAATTATTTACCCAGGCTGTCATCTTGGGACCCACTCCCAGGCTGGCTAACTTGTATATTAATGTTTTGTGTGGGACTGTGTCAAATGCCTTGCTAAAGTCTAGGTAGTTCATGTCCACAGCAGTGAGGAAATTATTTTTCACAGAAAAGGTGATGGATGCTTGGAATGGCCTACCTCAGGAAGTGGTGGATATGAATACAGTGCAGGGCTTCAAACAGGCATGGGATAGGCATAAGGGAGCAATACAGATGAGTATGACTAGATAGGCCATTGACAGAGCAAAGGCTGATGGCACATTCATAAGGTAGAAAAAGAAATGCGCAGACTGGGTGGGCCTTGCGGTCCTTATCTGCCATCAACTTCTATGTTTCTACTAACAACATGTCATATGCTTTCCTATCTCTATAGTTCAGCACTATCTCCTTATCTCCAATATCCTGAGATTCTATTCAATTTTTAAATGATTCTATTCTATCTCATATTCATATAGTGTAGACAGATTATTTATATGCTAAACTATTTACTTCCACTATCCTTCCTCAGACCTCTTACATCTTATTTTATCTAGTGTCTCACTTTGTCTATGTGTTATCCATTATAATTTCTAAATTCCTATCATGTACCTCTCTGTCCTAGGTCATTACTCTCAAGTTTAGGATAAAAGGATGAATATTTACGTACAACAGCAACTCCAATTTACATCCTTACTTAAACCTGCTTTTAGTTCTAATGCCCTCATCTCAAAGATCCAATGAGTTTCTGATTTTTCTACTATTTTATTGAAATCTCCTCCCCTATCTGGTTGTTTAATCATTTCCAGGCTCCAAAACCTGAGTGACACCCCTGTGTGGCCTGCCTCTAAAAAATGCTCCATGATCGGTGTTGGCTTTTTGCTTCTAATATTGGAGTTATGCTCCTGGATACGTAATTTTAAAGGTCTGATGGTCTTTCCAATATAAATCTTATCACATGGACACGGCAAAACATAAACTACCCCTGCAGTGTCACATGTAATAAACTGTTTGATGTCATATTCTCTGTTCATATATGGATGTTTAAAAATCTGTTTTTCACTTGTGTCCCCGCAGACTGAGCACCTCCCACATGGAGTCATGCCTGGAAGCAGGGGTCCTGGAAGTAATTGTTTGTTCTCTTCACATCTGCCCTGTATATGGTCAGTGTGAACTAACTTATCCTTCAGTGGTGTAATCTTTCTCTCAGCTACTATCGGTGGTGTCTGAAAAACATTGTTCTCCATGGGGTAATCATCCAAAACAGACCAGTGCCTGTGAATGATGTTTCTGATTTCTATCATTTTATGGTTGTGCTTAACACTAAGAACCACTGAAACCTCTCTTTGTGACTTCCTGTGTCCTTCCAAGGCCTCCATCTGTGTCATATTATAGACACATCCTCTTGCTCGAGTTAAACCTTTTCTGTTATACCCTCTCTCATGGAATTTATGTGTGGCAACCTCAATTTCTTTTTCAAAGTCATCTTCATCACTACAGTTCCTGCAAATCTGCAGAAACTGTGAGCAAGGAATACTTTCCACCAGACCATCTGCATGAAAACTATAAGCATGAAGAACAGTATTACTTGCTGTTTCTATCCTGTACAGTGTAGTCTCTGTGCGTGAAGAACAGTATTACGTGCTGTTTCTTCCCTGTACAGTGTAGTCTCTGTGCCGTGAAGAACAGTATTACGTGCTGTTCCTTCCCTGTACAGTGTAGTCTCTGTGCCGTGAAGAACAGTATTACATGCTGTTCCTTCCCTGTACAGTGTAGTCTCTGTGCCGTGAAGAACAGTATTACATGCTGTTCCTTCCCTGTACAGTGTAGTCTCTGTGCCGTGAAGAACAGTATTACATGCTGTTCCTTCCCTGTACAGTGTAGTCTCTGTGCCGTGAAGAACAGTATTACATGCTGTTCCTTCCTGTACAGTGTAGTCTCTGTGCCGTGAAGAACAGTATTACATGCTGTTCCTTCCCTGTACAGTGTAGTCTCTGTGCCATGAAGAACAGTATTACATGCTGTTCCTTCCCTGTACAGTGTAGTCTCTGTGCCATGAAGAACAGTATTACATGCTGTTCCTTCCCTATACAGTGTAGTCTCTGTACCCATTCCCCCAATTCTGAATCTAACAGCTATATAGGGTGTCGACTCCTTATTCCAATCCACTGTAAATTTAGCGTGTGGAACACACATGTCCAAATATTGCTTAAAAGCAATAAGGTCCTCATTTGAACCCAGCCACAGCATAAACAGATCATCTATGTACCTCTTAAACAATCTGATCTATTTATAGAAGGGATTACATTGTTCATTCAAGATGTAAGAGTTCTCAGATTCAGACAGGTATGCATTAGCATATCCGGGTGCATAGTGGATCCCATGCCTCTACCTCAGGTCTGTTCAAAGAAAGTGTTTTCAAACCTAAAGTAACTGTTTGTTAAAATACATTTGGCCGCCAGCACTTGTAATGTTCCTGTTCTGGGGTGCGCTCCTGGTTCCCTAAGGTGCAAAGGTTTCCCCATTGTGATTATCCCTTCCTGATGAGGTATGGAGAAGTATAAATCAGCCACATCAAGTGTCACCAAAAGTATAGATTCCCTTTCTTCCTGGGTAAGATTCCCCTCCTTAAGAATGTTGATGAAATGTGATGTATCCCTAACATAAGTTGGAACTTTTTCCACCAGAGGCTGTAAGTGATAGTTAACATAATTCGAAATGTGTCCAAATATACTTGAGATACCTGTTTCTATTGGGCACCCTGGTGGGTCCGCCTGGTTCTTATGTATTTTAGGCAATGTGTAAAAAACAGCTGTTCTGGGATACTTCTGAATGATCAGATCTCCTTCCCAACCTTTCAGGAGGCCCGATGATATCAGTTCTTCTGCTAGTTCATTCAATTTCCTATTCAGTTTCTCTATTGGATCATTATCCAACTTAGTGTAGTTCTCTTCATTATCAAGTAGCCGAACAGAGAAGAACCTTGGTTCGAGAACAAGAATCAGCAGTCTAGAACTACAGATTTTTTACTAATTGCCCTCCTTCCCACCCCTCCACTCTCCCACCAAAAGTCAGTTCTAGTTTTATAGCCACTGAATTTGACTGACAACAGGAATTTCCTGTTTGACAGTAGGAAGGAAGGATCACTGAGTCACATTAGTTTCAGCAACCTTGAAGGAACCTAAAAAAATATATAACTCTTTATCCCCCGGCTGCTGGGTGTCTGAATCCAAGCACAGAAGAAGGAGACTACTGAAGACTACAGGAAGTTCCTGTCCCAGAACAGGAAGGGTGAGAGTTGTAAGGGTACATAGGCAGTAGGAAAGTAAGTGTAAAAATACATAGAGGGAGGAGACAGTAAGCATACAAAGCAACAGGAGAGGGAACACAAAATAAGTCCAGATGGGAGTGGTGCAGTGCAATGGCTGTGGAGCAGCAGTGTTCTGGGAGACATTCTGGTGGCTGCAATGCTGCCCTGTTTGCAGGCACCTCTCTGGTCTGAGGGAGGAGGTTGCCTGTCTCCAGGTTGACCTGGCTAGGATTCGTGAAACCTCTTCCCCCACCCAGGGACCACCAGGGCCACCACCGTTACCTCAGAGGTTGCCAAGAAAGAGGAGCGGTTGGACCAAGGTGGGCTCTGGGAGGGAGAGGGTGGTGGAACAGAGGTGCATCCCCCAAATTGTACCTCTCCACAGTTCATATGCTGTTCTGGCAAAGAGTGGTTCCTCTATGGAGGCATCTGCAGTGGAGACTAAGGAGGATGCTGGGAACCTCCACAAAGGAGACCCACAGGAGGGTGGCATGAGACCCCACAGGGGAAGGAAACAACTCCTGGTGGGGGACTCAGTAATTAGGAGGGTGGAAGTGGGGGAGGAAGGGGAGAGGGAGGTAAGGTGCCTGCCTGGTGCCATGGCTTGGAGGGACAGGAAGTGAATCCTCAGGATAGCGGGAGCAGCTGCATGAGGGAGGGAGCTGGATGTCATTGTCCACCTAGTGACAAATGACCTGGCTGTGAATGGGATCAGAGCAGTGCAAGAGGAGTTTGTGGAGTTGGGGAGGGGCCTTAGACAAGCAGCATGTATGGTAACCTTCTCGGAGGTGCTGCCTGTCTATGGAAAGGATGATGCTAGGGTATTCTGCACCATGGGATTCAATGAATGGTTGAAAAACTGGTGTGAAGCTCAGGGATTTGGCTTCATTGGGGACTGGGGAGCCACCTGGAGGGATGCAGGCTTATACTGGTGTGATGGTCTGCATCTGTCCGGGGGGAGGATCCAGAATCCTAGGTGACAGGTTTAAATGCTTCATTGGCAAGCATTTAAACTAGCCAAGGGGGGAGGCACTGAAAAGGAGCAAGGAAATCCCAGCCTCCCCCAGCAAACTGCAGTAGTTAGAGTGGTAAACACCAAGGCAGAGAAGTCAGTAGGGAGCAGTACAGGGATAAATGTAGAAAAGGCGTTAAGGACAGGGATGGGGCTAAAAGGGGTAAGGCCATAAAAAATAAATGGAAGGTGATGAGTACCAATGCCCACAGTTTGTGCAACAAGCTCCCTGAACTAGTAGCCTTGATGGAAGAGGGATGTCTGGATATTGTGGCAGTCACTGAAACATGGTACACAGAGAACCATGACTGGGACATCAACATACCAAGATACACAATCTATAGGAGGGACAGGGTGGGTAAAAGAGGAGGAGGAGGAGCTCTCTATATAAGGGAAGGGATAAAAGCAACAGAACTAAAGAGTAAACAGGAAGTTGATGAGTCACTATGGGTCACCCTGGAAACAGGAAATGGCACCACAATCTGTGTGGGGGTTGTGTACAGACTCCCATCTCAGGTGGAGGAAATGGACAAGGAAATGATAGAAGGCATCCTTAAAATGGCAGAAAAATGGGAGATATTATTGATGGGGGACCTGAATATGCCAGATGTTAACTAGAGTACCTTTGCTGCAGGCACATCCAAGAGAAGGGTCATTCTTGATGCCTTACAGGGGGCATGCCTCAGACAGCTAGTGTTGGAACCCACTCAGAAGGGAGCAGTCTTAGACCTGGTACTTTCCTAATGGGGAAGGAGAAAGGATCTTAGATTTAGAAGTGGGTAGCCATCTGGGAACAAGTGATCACCAAACAGTGTGGTTCACAATAAACACAGCCATAGAGTCAGGCCATACAAAAACAAGAGTATTGGACTTTAGGAAGGCTGACTTTGGGAAAATGAGAGAGTGTCTCAGAAAAGCACTAGCAAATGGGCAAGAAGGAGGGGTGGAGGAACAATGGAGAATAATCAAAACACCCATCGCAGAGGCAACAAGCCTTTGTGTGAAGCAAATCAATAAAACAAAACGAAGGAAAAAAACACTATGGTTCTCAAAAGAGGTGGCAGGGATGGTTAAGGAGAAAAGGATAGCATTCAGGAAATATAAGGAAACACAAAAGGAGCAGGACAGAGAACTTTATCAGTTAAAGCAGAAGGAGGCAGGGGAAGGCAGTCAGAATAGCAAAGGCACAAACTGAGGAAAAGATAGCCAACTCTGTTAAGAAGGGGGATAAAACCTTTTATAGGTACATTAGGGAGTGAAGAAAGACCAAGGGAGGGATACAGAGATTTAATAAAGGGGAGAGAATGTGGGCAGAGGGTGACAGTGAAAAAGCAGGGATACTGAACGAATATTTCTGCTCAGTATTCACAACGGATGAGGAGGGGGTAGTACCTAAACCGAACAAGGGAAAAACTCTGAATGGGAGGTTGATACCAGTCCATTCACAGAAGAAAGGGTTTTGAAAGAACTCTTGAAACTGAGGGTGGACAAAGCAATGGGGCCTGATGGAATTCACCCAAGAATACTAAAAGAACTAAGGGTAGGACTAGTAACACCACTGACTACTATCTTTAACAAATCATGGGAGGAGGGGAGTGGTACCTGAGGACTGGAGGAGGGCAAATGTGATTCCACTTCACAAAAGTGGGAGCAGGGCAGAGACAGGAAACTACAGACCAGTTAGTTTGACTTTAGTGGTAGGGAAAATGATGGAATCACTTCTGAAGGAAATAATTGTTGAGTATATAGAGGACAGTGGGGCACAGGACCCAAGGCAGCATGGTTTCACAGCAGGAAGGTCATGTCAGATGAACCTGATAGATTTCTTTGACTGGGTGACCAAAGTAGTAGACCAGGGAGGGACTGTGGATATGGCCTACCTAGATTTTAGCAAGGCATTCAACACAGTCTCACACAAAAGATTAATATACAAGTTAGCCAGCCTTGGAGTGGGTCCCAAGGTGGTAGCCTGGAAAAAAACTGGCAGGACAACAGGTCGCAAAGGGTAATAGTAAACGGAGTCCACAGTGAAGAAAGGAGGTAACTAGCGGGGTACCGCAGGGTTCGGTTCTGGGACCGGTCCTCTTTAATATCTTTATAAGTGACCTTGGAGAGCACCTGGAAGAAAAGGTATGACTCTTTGTAGATGACACAAAGATCTGCAACAGGGTTGATACACAAGGTGGGGTGGAAAGAATAAAAATGGACTTGGCAAGGTTGGAGGAAGGCCAAATATGTGACAACTCAGATTCAATGCAAAGAAGTGCAAGGTAATGCATCTGGGAAACAAAAACCTAGGGGAAGAGTACACAATGGGGGAGAGTTAATAACAACAACAAAAATCAAAAGAGACCTAGGAGTAATTATATCAGATGGCATAAAGGTGGGCAAGCAATGTCAGAAGGCAGTAAGGAGGGCTGGGGGATACTGGGATGCATAGGGAGAGGCATCAACAGTAGAAAACAGGAAGTTGTTATCCCTCTCTACAGACAGTTAGTGAGACCCCATCTGGAGTACTGCGTGCAATTCTGGAGACCTCATCGCTGCAAAGACACAGACAGAGTGGAGGCTGTTCAGAGAAGGGAAACCAAAATGGTTCAAGGTCTGCACCAGAAGACATACGAAGAGAGACTAAAGCAGCTTAAGATGTATACCCTTGAGGAAAGGAGGGAGAGGGGGGACATGATAGAAACTTTCAAATATCTCAAGGGAATTGACAAGGTACAAGAGGGTAGTATCTTTCAGAAGAAGAGATGTGCAAGAACAAGGGGGCACAATTTGAAGATAGAAGGGGGGACTGCTCAGAGGTAATGTTAGAAAGTATTTTTTTCACAGAGAGTTGTGGGTGCATGGAATAGCCTTCCCGAGGAGGTTGTGGAGTCAGGAACAGTGGGAGAATTCAAGAATGCATGGGACAGGCATAAGGCAATTCTAGTTGGGGGTAAGAGGATGTAAGCTGTTGATTAACTAGAATCTGCCAGCTTATCCATCAGGTAGGGAACTGGGCAGATTGGGTAGGCCAAGTGGTCTTTATCTGCTGTCAAATTCTATGTTTATGTTTCTATGTTTATAATGTCCATAATTCAAGATCACAATGCTTCCCCCTTGTCTGCTAGTTTTATTATGATATTTATATCATTCTTAAGATTGTTCAATGCACTCCTTTCTGTCTGCGTCAAATTATATATCTCGGTCATTTATCTGTCTCGACTTTAAAAAGATAATGTACTTCTTTCCTCACCATCTCTGCACATGTTTCTATATCAGGATAAAGTCCAGTTTGTGGATTGTACATAGATTTTACTTCCAGAGCACCTTTTCATCTCTATTTATAACTATCCATCTGCTATTGACCACTGAACTGTGCTTTTAGTCTTGGAGATCTAAAGAATAACTGCAAATCACATTCCATTTCAAATAAATTTACTGCTGTGGAAGGTTCAAATGAGAGACCTCTTGTTAGTACCCCAATCTTAGTTTCATTAAGATTCCTTCGGCTTAAATTAAATATTGGGATTATTTCTGATGGTATCTCTGCTTTGGGCGAGTATCTCCTTGTCCTCTGCCAACTCCTAGACCTCCTCCTGTGCCTGCCCTTGCCTGCTGTATGTCCTTTTCTCATGGTATATCTCGGTTCCCTCTGTTCTTCCACTTTGGACTGACCTGGGAGTTTCCTGTTCTTTGCTCCTGGCCTGGAAAAATGTTCCCTTACATTAATTTCTTGGTTCTGCCTAGATCCTGTATCAGTTCTATATCCAGTCCTGTTTGAAGTTCTTTCATTATCCTGCTGTGGCCTAGATGGCTGTATCTGGTTTCTAGCCCTGCTGTAACTGCTATCACTCTCAGACTCACTTTCTTCAAATATGTTCCTTGAGTTCCAATTTTGTTTAGGAACCATTTTTGTATGTGTATAGACTTAATTCTCCTTATAATCATTTGTGTCACAATTAAACTTTTTTATGTATTGTTGGTTCTTAAGGCTGAGGCCCATAACAAACCCACCACCACTGTTTAGTGATGGTAGTGAAATTTATGGTTTTCCATGTAATGATCTAGGTTTAATTTAAACTGCCCAGCTGTTTCACTCATAACAACACTCCCAGGTAGTGTGTTCCATACAACTGGAGCTCTCTGCGTAAAGAAATTATTCCACCTAGTTGTCTTATTTGTAGTAGTTTTAAGTTGCAGTTTATGTGACCTAGTGTTATTTTGAATTGATTGTTTCTCTAGGCAAATAGTAACAAGTAGTGATTCATCTTGAAATGCTTTAAAGAGATATATCAAATTACCTATTAGGGATCTGTATTCCGTGGAGTATAAGTTTAAGGATCTTAGCCTGTCACTGTAATCCTTGTTCTTAGCTGAATTTATTCTTTTTGTAACCCTGTTGGACTCTCGCTACAGTGTTTTTGCCACCTATAGTAGCAGGGGAACAGAAGGGGGCACAGTACTTTAAGTGTGGCCGAATCAGGCCGGTATATAGGGGAAGTATTACCTCTGGTTTTCTGCTTTTAATATGTTTTTGTCTACATCTGAATATGCTGTAATATTTTTTAACTGTTTTATTTATATGAGTATCAAATTTAAGATTGTTTGTTATTAAGATACCTAGATCTTTTTCTTCCGTAGCCTTTATGAGTTGGAAGTTGTTCATTACATATTGTGCCATAGTATTGTTTTTCTCCATGTGCATCACCTTACATTTTTGTTCATTAAAGTTCATTTTATTAATTTTAGCCCAGTCACATAAATAATTTAAGTTGTCCTGTAAATTATTAATTGATGTCGCATTGTTGACAATACATCCAAATTTGCAGTCATCTGCATATTTGCTAATCCAGACACTGCTGTTAGTCTGCATACTTGAGACAAGTATATTGAACAATAATGGGCCCAACACAGAGCCCTGTGGAGCCCCACATGTGACGTTTGTCCAGTTTGATTCATGGCCTCTGATGACTACTTTCTGTTGTCTGTGGGTTAACCTTGAGCCTATCCATTTTATGATTCTTGTATCCAGATTTATTTTAACTAATCGCTCTAATAAAGTTCCATGAGACACTATATCAAACACCTTGGCGTAATCTAAAAAAATTACGTCAACAGGCATTCCATTTTCTAAGGCCTCACTGACCGGATCAAAAAAATTTATAAATTTAGTTAAACATGACTGACCAGCAGTGAATCCATGTTGCAAAATATCAGTAGAACCACTTATTTTGATGTGATCAAGTATTTTATTCTGTATTAGTCGTTCCATCAATTTACTAATTATTGATGTAAGACTAATTGGTCTATAATTACATGGATTTTGCCTATAACCTGTTTTGAATATGGGTGTAATATTGGCTCTACCCCATGATTTAAGAGTTTTTCCTTCCTTAATGGATGTGTTAAATAAGAAAGTCAGTGGGCTGACTAGTTCTTTACTCAATGTTTTAATGAAAAGAGGACTTTGCCATCAGGTCCTGGGGATGAATCTGATTTTATCTGTCCAACGGCATGTAATACATTCTGCTCAGTAAAAATTATTGTAGAGTCACACTCAGCATATTTCTGTTGAAACTGTTAGCCTCTTTAAGACACTTCCAAAGTAGGAATTAAGTTCTTCTGCTATGTCGGCCTCTTCATTCAATAGTTTATTATTAGACATTAGAGGTCCAACTTCATTTTGATTTTCTTTAAGTATCCCAACATAGTTATAAAACTGCTTTCTGTTGTCTTTTGTTTTCCTGACTAAATTCAGTTCTAATTTATATTTTGCTAGTCAAATATGTTTTTTATTTTTAGGCTTACATTCTAAATTTTTCCATATCATTAATACTGTTAGATTTTTTGTATCTACATTATGCTCTATTTTTTATTGATTTAATTCCTTATTTTTCTGTTCTACCAAGGAGGAACTCCTTGTTTTTTGTTATTATATTTAGTTCTCCACAGCACCCATGTTTTAATACAGTAATTAATCTCTCTATCAATATGCTCCCATGTTTGTTCTCAATTGCAATTTTTTAACATCTCTTTCCAGTTCTTATTGTTAAGGTAAGTTTTGATATTTACATAATCGGCTTTGGAATAATTTCTAAATGTTGTTATTCCATTTGTTTCTTTAGTACTTTTAATTAAATTAAACTTAACCATGTTATGGTCACTGTCACTAAGGGGAAAAGGATTTGAGGAGTTGTGCAGTGGTTTTTAATGTTTGTTAATATTAAGTCCAATATATTGGTACTCCTGGTCGGGAGTTTTACAAGTTGTTCTAGGTCATGAAGAAAACTTATTTCCATAAATATTTTTTCAAGCTGTCAATTAGCATTATAATTAACCCAATTTATATTTGGAAGATTAAAGTCTCCCATCAGGATGAAATCATTTTTTATATCCGAATTTTCAATTTTATGAAGGAAAAGTTGATTTTCAACTGATCCAAGGTTGGGGGAGAGGTAGGCTAGATGAATTGTCATGTTGTTATTGTCTTGAGCTAACTTGACCCATATTATTTCAGTGCTGGAGTGATAAGGGAATATCTGAAATCCCTTAAGATGTTCTGCAACATACAAAGCTACCCCACCTCCTTTTTTGTCTGACCTGTTTTTTAAAAATGCAGTATAACCTGGTACATGAGTATTCCAGTAAGTGTCTGAGAACCAGGACTCTGTTACACAATAAATGTCTATTTCTAATTTAGTAAGGATATGTCTTAATTCATCCATTTTGTTGGACAAACACATTTAATAAAAAAATATTTATTTCTGTATTGTGTTGCTTTTTATTGATAATAATATTATCAGTTTTGCTCGATGTCCTATGTTTATTTAAAGATGCTCTACTATTATTAATTACTGAGTAATTCTTGGATAGTGGGATAGGATAAGTCGGTTGACCATTTTCTATAAGATTGCTTTTAGTACCACTTCTGACCTCCACCCCTCTCTCTCTTCTAGTTTAAATGTTTAATAATGAAGTTTCTTAGTCAGCTCTACCTATCTTTTGCACCTGACCAGGATAGAGCTCTCTCAGTTATTAATAGCTGGCTCACTGAAATCCAAGACTGGATGAGTTTGAGATGGCTAAAGTTGAACTCAAAGAAGACAGAGGTTTGGTTGTTGACCCTGGTCACAGGGTAGAGGGGATGGGAGCTGGTTTATCCTCAGGTTTATTTCTGGGAGGTATCCAACTTCCTACCTCTGAACGGGTGCGGAACCTGGGGGTGATTTTTTGACAATGAACTGACACTGCATTCTCAGGTGTTGGCAGTTGTCAAACTTTCCTTTTATCATCTTAGAAACATCACCAGGATTAAGCACCTTGTTTTGCCAGCTGACCTTCCTATGCTGGTTCACGCTTTTATGACCTCACGCCTGGATTATTGCAACTCCATTTATCTAGGGCTTCCTGGGGTTGATATCCACCACTTGCAGCTAGTGCAGAACACTGCTACCTGATTATTGACGGGTACATGTTGTACTAGTCATATCTCACCGGTATTACGCGATCTGCACTGGCTGCCGATTCAGTGGTGGATCACCTTTAAAGTTGGTCTTTTGACCCACAAAGTCCTACATGGACAGGGTCCAGACTACTTGAAAGAGCTTTTGGTTCCCTACTGCCATGGGCGATCTCTCCTCAGTGGATGAAGGGTTGCTAGAGATTCTGAGGGTCTCTTTAAAGTCATCGGGTACTCGTGCTTTTATGTTTGTTGCTCTGACCCTCTGGAATTCTCTACCTTGTCCACTACATCAGTGTGTGACCGTGGAGGAGTTTAAAAAGGCTCTTAAGACCTATTTATGGTCGAAGATTAATTTTAATTAATTGACTGTGAATTGGAGCTCAGATTTAGTGATGTGCTGTATAAATTATTTATGGATTTGTATCTATTTATTGTTTATTGTCTTAAATATTGTAAGGTGCCTTGGTTTGAGAAAGGCACCTTATAAATAAAGTTTCATTCATTCATTCATCTCCCAGATGCTGACTGCCCTGCTTACTCAGAAGCAGTCCATCTCTACAATAGAGGTAATTTCTGTCAGAAAATTCTTCCCAATGTGTTAAACATCTGAGAGATTGTTTTTTACACCACAGTCTGAGCTAGTTATTAATGTGTTTTATTTTGCACATTTGTTGATAAGGTGCCCTAGGAACAGGAAGAATTTCCGAAAATGTGAGTTCAGATTCCAGGTCCATAAATTTATTAGTTATATTGATGAATTCTTGCTTAACCTGTTGCATACTTTGATGTAAAATATTATTGACACCAGCATGAATGATTACAATTTTTTTCTCATTAGGATGATTCAGTATATCTGTAGCCATTTTCATAATGTGGGAGAGTTTTGCTCCTTTGAAACAAGACGTGATTCTGTTATATTTATCTGGGGCACAAATGGCCCTATCCAATCCCTTTAAAATGGAGTCGCCTAATACATATGCCTGTTTTGCAGTACTAGTTGAATTATTAATTTCCATATATTCCTCTTTATGCTGTTGTATTGATGTTGCATCATGGTTTTGTTCATTTGTAGTAATGTGGCTGATTCAAATGTTATTAAATGTCCATTTGATGTTCCTCATAGATTTCTGTCCAGTTCTGGGTTCAGTAAGTTAGTTTCAGTTAATTCTGCTGGTCCAAAACTATCACCTTGTATTTCTTCATTTATAATTGGGTCAAATCTATTCAGTAATGATACTGTACACTGATCTGCTTTTCTACCTTTCTTTTTTGGTATTTTTGAACTTTGAACCTGGTACCAGTTATCCTCAGAGATATCAATTGTGTCATTCTCTTTATTTCTTTTTTTATTGGGTACAAGATCTATTGTATGGGATAGAGGAGCAAAATGACTGACTTCAGTGTTTATTAACAGGGGATTAGAGAGGGGACCACTTAGGGGCTGTATTCAATACTAAGGTGCTTGGTGTACTTTGGAGCTGTAGTTAATTTAATTTAACATATCTTTCTGTCATATCTTTTTGACTTTTCTCAAGTTCTGTTTGTCTATTACTAAACTGAGATATCTCATACATCATCTCACTGTTTTCCACACATTTAGAACAAGTGTAACTTTGACTATGTTTGGTATCGAGTGAGAAATTACACATTGAGCATGACCTACATTTAATACATAGTTGCCTATCTTAGGTCATTAGTTTATCTTCCATTTTACTGTCCAGAAATCAATACCTTGAGTAGATCAAGAACAAACAACCTTTGAAGGTTCACAGCTTGTGAAGTATCAGGATCCTCTTATTTAACTGATTTATATTGCTGTTTGTAACAATATCCACTGGCTTTGTAGGCCTCATCTCATTTACTGGTAGATTCTTTTTTGTAGGTTTCCTTACCTCGCAACCCTCGTTAAACATGAGAAACACACACAGACGCGTGTGACTTTGGGTGCGTCTTCGCGCACAATGACGTGTGCTCGCCCTGCTTGGGCTCACCCTGCTCACTGCAAGGGCTTAATTTTATAGCAGCACTGACCCAGGAAGTGACACAGGGGTCACGCAGTGCTTAGTGCACTGTTTACAAGAAATAACAGTTTAAAATGCTAAGATAACCTCTTAAAAGTAACGTAACACACTAGTACGTACAGCCACAAGGTATAGAAAATAAAAAGTCTGCTTTCTTGCTGAGTTGTAGTTCCTGAGTAAACCCAGGGAACTATAGCTCCTCTTCCTAGTTCCTGTGTAGAGTCTAGGGCTCACAGTACCTCACGACAGCAAGTAGACACAGATTCAGCACTTTTCACACAAATGTTGCATAAACAGAGTACATCTGTCTAACAGCCAGCACTTGCACAGAGTGTGCTTTACAGTGCTGCTGTATCCTATGTTTCTATTTTCTGTTTTTTTTTGTTCTAAAGTTTTGTTGAACTCATCTAGCTGTACTGCTGTATCCTATGTTTCTATTTTCGGTTTTATTTGTTCTAAAGTTTTGTTGGACTCATCTAGTTGTAATTTCAGTTTTAAGGCTTCTTTGTCCAAATTAATTTGTTCTGCTAATTTACCCCTTTCTTCAATTATGGCTTCAATCAAAGCATAGATGAAGTCAACAGAACATCTTGTTCTGATCCCATCCCACTTCATATCAAGTTTTGCTGATTTGATACCTATATTGTGTTCTACATAAATTCTCAATCCCCTGAGTATCAAATTATGTGCCAAGTATTGGCCCAGAGTGATAGCATACCAGTCAAGATGGTAATCTTTAAATTGTTGATTTTCTATTCTTTGAGCTGTTTGTTTTGCATTATTCATTGAACTTGTAGTCACATCTCAATCTCCTCTGATTTGGCCCAACAACTTCTCCCTCTCAGCTTCTGAGAAAGTTGAAAAATAATACTTAGCATTCGTGCTTGCACTTGCTCCTGTCTCACTGCACACAACCAGTTTATATATTTAAATAATGGTTTACTCTCTTTATTAATGTTTAAAATGAAAAAGCAGCACCAATGTTGCTTTTTTGGCAAATAAGGACCACAAGGCCCATCCAGTCTGCCCATTTCTTTTTCTGCTTTATGAATGTGCCATCAGCCTTTGCTCTGTCAGGGGCCTATCTATTCATACTCATCTGTATTGCTCCCTTATGCCTATCCCATGCCTGTTTGAAGCCCTGCACTGTATTCATAGCCACCACTTCCTGAGGTAGGCCGTTCCATGCATCCATCACCCTTTCTGTGAAAAAGAAGTTCCTCACATTACCCCTTAATTGGCCTCTCTCTAATCTCATGCCATGTCCTCTTGTCCTGCTATTTTTCTTATATCGAAACATGTTAGGCTCTTTCACCTTCTTAATGCTCATAAGGTGTTTGAAAGTTTCTATCATATCACCTCTCTCCCTCCTTTGCAGTAGGGTATACATATTGATATATATATATATATATATATATATATATATATATATATATATATATATATATATATATATACACATATATATGTGTGTGTGTATCAGAGGAAGAAATAAGGGAGCCTTGCTTTCTTTAGGATTTAATAAAGCAGCAGGTTCTGATGAAATTATTGAGGACATACTGTATGCAAATTGTTCCATAAATGGTGGTTTCCTGTCCTTGTGATGAAATTTAATGTTTTATTCAGAGTCAGGAATTCCCTTCTAGCAGGCAAGGTCATGTTATATTCCCCATATTTGAGAAAGGTAATCCTAATGATCCAAAAATGTATCAGCCTATAAACCTTATTGATGTATCTAAGAAAATGTTCACCAAAATCATTTTAAATCATTTATTGAATTGGCTGGATGAGAATGTGTTAATTAATGACTGTCAGAATGGATTTAGGAAGGGAATATCAACAAAACAACACTGTTATGTGTTATATCACATGATTTGGAAGTATACAAAAATTAAGGGAGGGAAAATGCTTTGTTGATTTCTCTTCAGCTTTCAACAGCATAAGTCAGAAAATTCTGTGGCAGAAACTGGAAAGTATGAGACTGGACCCAATATGGCTTAATATTTTAGTTATGTTACATAATAATACATGGGCCACAGTCCAATATAACCAATCTGGACAAACTACTGATAGGTTCAAAAATCGACTTAGGAGAAAGGTAAGGTTGCATAGTGGCACCCACGCTATTCAATATTTATATAAACAGTATTTTGGATAGTGTTTCCAAGCCAGACTTCCATGCACCCCAGATATTGGAAACACAAGTTGCTTGGCTTATGCCGATGATCAGGTGTTGCAATTCACTTCTGCTCTTGGGTTAAAAAGGAAACAAGATTTTTCCTCTGGGCTATGTATGAATCATATACCTAAAATAACCCAAAACAGGACAAAGATTGTGATTTTCAGGAATAAAACTAGAACATTATCTAAATTCTGACTGCATATGGAAAATATGGAGGTTGTGAAACATTATGATTACTTAGGGGGTCAGATTTTCGCAAAATAAAATTTGGAATGAACATATCAAATATGTTCAAACTAAATGAACATGGCCGGTGATGTTTTTAAAATCTTCAATGCAAAGATGGGTTAAACTACAGTTAAAGGGATTCTTAAAGTGTTAAATCTGAAAATAATGACTAGTATATTATACGCATCAGAAATATTAGGCTATACAAATTTTCAAATCTTAGATATTATTTTAAATAAACTCCTTCCAGCAATCTCAGATTCGAGCTGGTGCAGTATTCCTTGTCCTCAATGGTTAAAAAGAGGCAAATTATGTTTCAATTAAGCCTGTTCCTTCTACCAGACACACGTTTGCATAGTATTTGTCTAGAGGATGAGATAAAATATTATGCTGAAGGCTATAACAATCCACCTACTCAGATAATTAAAAAAAAAATTCTACCTCTGGGACTGGGACATTAATGCCTTGGGATAAACTAACTATTTTTGTTAAAACTAGAGTAAGGGGGCCGGCCTGGTGGCGCTGAGGGTTGAGGCGCTGGATGCCACACCTCGCGCCATGCCGGCGACCCATGTTCGGGAACGGGCACGGGTTGCCAGGGGTCGGCGGGGCGGAGATGGATTGAGCATCTGGAGGACTGCTCACCATCTCCGGGTTGGGGGGATTTGGTCAGCCGGTGCTTGTCTGACCCCTAGAGGAGGCTGGGGGGACCGACAGCACGTAGCTGCAAGACTAGGGGAGGGCGGGACGTGGCTGACGCTTGACTAGTGCACGCACGGGAGCGTGCGCGCACTCAGTTGCTGGCTTCATTGCACACCATGGCCTGTCGGGGGGGAGAAAAACAAGAAAAAATGGGGCCCGGTGGCACAACATCATTCCCTGGTGCCACTCCTGGAGGACGCCTCCCTGGCATGGGTCCGTTGTGGTGGGTCGAGTCGCTCCTCACCACCCTGCCGTGAAGGGTAAGTCACGGGGTGCAGAAGGAAGGGGGTCTCATGTCCAGGAGTGGCACCGGGGGAACGGCGGAGTGTGGGGGGGTAGCCAGAGCTCTGAAAAATAACACCCCCAAAAAAAAAAACTAGAGTAAGGGACTTTGATCTGAACAATCTATTTTCTTGCCTTTCAGTACTCAAACTACATACATTGTATAAACAAGGATTGTAATATTACCTGATTAAGCTGATGGATCCCAGAATGCATAGAATATTGACGAGATTCAGATTTGAGGCATATAATGCCCAATATATTCACTATAGACAACAAAAGACCAGGGATCATAGCACCACATTGTAAATGTGACAATAACGTTTATGATGACCTCAAACATGACTTATTGATTTGTCTCCTATATGAAAAAACTAGGAAGCACTAACTGGGGGATGTTATTGGTGGTCATTGTCTCCCTACACCCAATTTGATTACTTTGTATTTCTTCTCAACAACTGATTTTGATATTCTTCAGAAATTAGCCAGATTCTTCTTAATGTCAACACATTTGTAATGATTATCTTGGAGTTGTACAATTTGATATTGGATCATCTGTGACCATTTTTATAACTTGTTAAATTTCCACTGACATTGCTGCTGTACAATCTGCTCTCTCAAATTGTATGGTTTTAAGATTGCAGGATTTTTCCATGTAGTTATTGTATTGTTTTTTAATAACTATTATAATGGCTGATCAATAAAACTTAAATTGTACCTTGTACCTTGATTGCCCTTTCATACTTGTGGTTTGACAGTCAGGTGGTAATATCACTTAGACTCTCATTGCATATAACTCACATATTATAGTTAACTACAGAAGATAGAAAGGTGCAGAGGTACATACATACATACAGTAGCTTTGGTAAAATGAAATGAATACCCTGTGGCCCATCTAATTACCTCACTCTTAACCTAACAACAATATCCTCCAATGCCCTTTCCCTTCAGACATTCATACATAAGCATGGTGAGAAATGAGACCATGCCATCCATGTAGTTGTCTCCTTGTTAACCTAACAACATAACCTAAAATGCCTTTTCCTTTTGGGTATACAAACAAAGGATTGGTGAGAACCGAAACCATGTTACCCACCTAGTGCACCTCCCTGTTATCCTGACAGCAACAACCTTAAATACCTTTTCTCTTCAAGTATACATACAGTATGTAGGTCCAGTGAGAAATGAGACAATGGCATTCATCTAGTTGTCTCCCTGTGAACCTACCAGCCGTAACCTGAAATGCCTTTTTCCTTCAGGTATACACACTGTAGTACGTAGGTCTGATGAGACCTGAGACCATGACATCCATCTAGTTTACCTCCCTGTTTACCTAACAGCAATAACATGAAATGCCTGCTCAGCTATACATACATAAGATTAGTAACAACTGTGATCTTGTGGAGGTTGCACGCTGGTGCCTATGAAGATGGCAGCTGAGGTTATGATGTTCTCTCAGTGATCAGGATCTATTTTAAAAATTAATATATAAAAGTAATGTTTTACAATGCCATAAACAGAATTTGTTTGCTTTCTTATTGTGGAAACCAAATCTGAAGTTTCAGCTTATTTAATTAAACACTCACTGAGCTATTAAATTATTAAAATCGGATTGGCTACTAAATTGAAAGATGCCAGTCAATGGAAAACAAGAAGTGGGTCACTCAGGCAGACAGAACCAATTTTCACTCTTGTAATTTTTTTTTTATTATTTTTTTAAGCCTCGGATTACATATACCTTTGAGCTAAGAGCTCTTTTAAGAAGGTTCCACATCAGTAGAAAGGACAACAGATTAAACAGCACAGTAAATTACGGTACAATTAAGTGTAAATAGTAAGTACAAAACTCATAATGGACACAAAATCGTAATGGACCATCAATGTAAAACAACAGAGACACATTATGATAATCAGTTTCAGGCACAGGAAAATGAATACAATACATTGATATTGGCCAGCAGACTTTGTCAAGACAAACAGGGCACAGGGTGTAGGAAGGGATGTGGGAGGATGGGCTGGGAAGAGTAAGAGAGGGGGTGGGATTGGAGGATGTGAGGAGAGGTGGGGCAAGAGGAGGGGGAGGAAGGGTGGAGAGGGGAAGGGGGATGCTGGGAGAGCAGCAGGAGGCAAGAGTGCTAAGTTACTATGAAAGAGGTTGAGTGCTAAGGTTGAAGTTTGGGAAAGCAGGGTTAAGGGAGATAGTCGCAGGTGCTAGCTGTAGAGAGTAGTGACTGAAGCTTGACTTTGAACGGGCCCAGCTTAGTTTCGGAGGTGATGTCACTGTTGAAAGCATTCATTCAGAGGGGGGCCCTTTAGGTGAATGATCATTGACCCTGGGTGGTTTGGCAATGAGGGACCTGTAGGAACTGAGAATCAGAACCTTGGGTGCAGCGTGGATTACAAGGGGGGCTTAGAAGATCTTGTACTCCAGCTGGCAAGAGGCCTAAGGTTATTTTCTTGGCCATCAGGAAAGTTTGATATTTGATGCAATTTTTAAGCTGTAGCAAAGCGGTTAGGACATAGAGGTCTCACGTGTGGGTGAGATGGTGGGCTCCTGAGACGAGATGACATGCCTTGTTAAAAGCAGTGGAGATACCCCAGAGGGCGGTATCAGTCGCAGAGCCATAGAAGATCAGTCCATAGTCAATTATAGAAGTAATAAAGGTCTGCACAGCTATCCTTAAGGCTTCAGGAGTCAGAGATCGCCTGTGTCTGTAGAGTAGACCAATACAAATATTTACAGCTTTAGCAATGTTATCTATATGCACCCCATATGATAGGTTGCTGTCTATGGTGACCCCAAGATACTTAAAGAAATGTACATGTTCGAGGAGAGTAGTAAGGCAGTTAGTGATAGTCAGAGCATGTTTCCTGTGCTTATTATGGGAGCTGCTGAAGAGCATAAGCTTAGTTTTTTTTTATAGTTTAGTATCAACTTGTGATGACTAAACCATTTCTCTACCGAGGCAAATCCAAGTTGTAGCTGGTTTTCATGGGGTATAGGCTCTGTGTGAGTTGTGTAAATTATGGCATCATCTGCATACAGTAGGATTTGTTCTGAGCAGAAGCTTGGGACACTGTTTAGGAAGAGACTAAATAGGAGTCGGCCTAGGATGGACCCTTGAGGAACCCCAGAGCAAACAGGTCTTGAGTCAGAGAGGACGTCGGCAATTTTGACTTCTTGAGTGTGGTTGTCCAGATAACTTTTAAACCAGGCAGTGGAGTCAGAGGAGAGCCCTGCATTAAGTAGTTGTTCCAGTATTTGAGGGTGATGGACCATGTTAAATGCTTTTGTCAAGTCGATGAAGGCAGCACCAACTAATTGACCATGGTCCAGGGAGTTGTGTACAGAACTGATGAATTCCATAAGGGCAGAGCTGGTGCTATGCCCTTTTCTGAACCCATGTTGTTGGGCACATTGGATCATATGTTTGTCGAGATAATCAGTAAGCTAGTCAGCTACAATGATTTAAGAGCCTTAGAGAGAGGTGGTTATATGGAACTAGGCCAGTAGTTCACGTGAAGAGCCCTGTCTCCACTTTTGTAGACCAGGGTAACCATGGATGATTTCCATTTATTGGGGAACAATGCGAGTCTGAGTGAGAGGTTAAAGATCCTGGTTAAAGGTGCTAACACTTCCTCAAGAGTGAGGGACAGCAGTTTGAGGTCAAGGGAGTCCCCACTATGTCTAGATTTACCAATTGCTTTGCAGATGTATTTTCGGGCTTCATGCAATGAGACTTGTTAGAAGTAGAATGGCAGGTGACTGATCATTGGGGGAGAGTTTACAAGATTGGCCAAGGTGACATCTGCATCACAAAAGTCAGGTAGAAGAACACTGCTAAGGTCTGTGAATACGTTGTTAAAGGTATTGGCAATAGTTAGGGGTCCAGAGTTGTAGTCCCATCAACGTCAAGTAAAGTGGGACATGTTTTGGGGTTTTTCCCTGTAACCTCTTTGATATTATTCCAGAAAGCTTTACCATTGCCCCATGTGTCAGTAAGCACTCCTTCGTAGTATCTATTTTTTTTTAAGGGAGACGGACCTTGTACAACCATTCCATGCACTTTTGTATTTTTGAATATCCAGTTGCATGCCAGTGGCTCAAGCCCGATGCCAGAGGTGGTCCCTAGATTTCATATGAGCTAACAAGTCTCCAGAAAGCCAGGGGTTGCAAGGGCCTTTGATTTTCAGCTTTTTTAGCAGAGCATGGGCATCGCAGGCAGCTTGCACAAACTAAAACAAGAACAAAAAAATAAAAAAAATAAAAAACATCAGGAAGGGAGACAGACATGTGGGGAGTGGTGCAATGCACTGGCTGTGGAGCAACAGTCTTCCGGGAGACATTCTGGAGACTGCATTGCTGCTCTTTTTGCAGGCACCTCTCTGGTCTGAGGGAGGAGGTTGCTCGACTCCATGGTGACCTGGCAGGGATTCAGAAAACCTGCTCCCCTACCCAGGGACCAACCAGGCCACCTCCACTACCTCAGAGGTTGCCAAGAAAGAGGAGTGGTTGGACCACGGTGGGCTCAGGGAAGGTGAGGGTGGTGGAACAGAGGTACATCCCTCCAGTTGTGCCTCTTCACAATTCATTCACCACTCTGGAGGAACATGGTTCCTCTATGGAGGCACCTGCAGTGGAGACCAAGAAGGATGCTGGGAACCTTCACAATGGAGACCCACAAGAGGGTGGCACAGGACACCACAGGGGAAGGAAACAACTCCTGGTGGGGGACTCAGCTGTTGGGGGTAGAACTGGGGGAGGGAGGGGAAAGGGAGGTAAGGTGCCTGCCTGGTGTCATGGTTTGGAGGGACAGGAAATGAATTCTCAGGATCATGGGAGCATCTGCAAGGTGGAGTGAGCTGGATGTCATTATCCACTTAGGGAAAAATGACCTGGCTGAGAATGGGATGGGATCAGAGCAGTGCAATAGGAGTTTCTGGAGTTGGGGAGGGGCCTTAGACAAGTGGCACACATGGTCACCTTCTCAGAAGTGCTACCTGTCTATGGCATGCATGAGGCTAAGGTACTCTGCACCATGGCATTCAATGACCTGGTTGAAACACTGGTACAGAGCTCAAGGATTTGGCTTCATTGGGGACTGGGGCTCCACTTAGAGGGATGCAGGCCTATACTGGCTGATAGTCTGCATCTGTCCAGGAGGGGAACCAGGATCCTAGGTGATAGGTTTAAATGCTTCATTGGCAAGCATTTAAACTAGTCAAGGGGGAAGGCACTGAAAATAAGAAGGGAAATTCTAGCCCCCCCTCAAGCATCAGGGTAGTTAGTGAGGTAAACACCAAGATGGAGCAGTTGATAGGGAGAAGGGAAGGGGTAAATGGAGAAGAACACAGAGGCAGTAAGGACAGGGATGGGGCAAAAAGAAATAAGGCCATAGAAAATGGAGGGTGATGAGTACCAATGCCCGTAGACTAGGTAAAAAGCCCCCCAAAATGGTGGCCTTGATGGAAGAAGGATGCCTGGATATTGTGGCAGTCATAGAAACATGGTACACAGAGAACCATGACTGGGTTGTCAGCATACCATGGTACACAATCTACAGGAGGGACAGGGAGGGTAGAAGAGGAGGAGAAGTAGCTCTCTATGTAAAGGAAGGTATCAAAGCAACAGAACTAAAGGGTATACAGGGAGGACAGGAGGCACTGTGGGTCACCCTGGAGACTGGAAATGGCACCACAATTTGCACAGGGGTTGTATACAGACCCCCCATCTCAGGGGAAGGAAATAGACAAGGAAATGATAGAAGGCATCCTTAGGATGGCAGAGAAAGGGGAGATATTGCTGATGGGGGACCTGAATAAGCCAGATGTTAACTGGAGCACCTTTGCTGCAGCCACATCCAAGAGCGGGGTCATTCTCGATACCCTATAGGGGGCATGCCTCAGACAGCTAGTCTTGGAACCTACTCTGGAGGGAGCAATCTTAGACCTGGTACTCTCAAATGGGGTCAGAGAGAGGATCTCATATCTAGAAGTGGGTAGCCATCTGGAAACAAGTGACCACCAAACAGGGTGGTTCACTAAAAACTTAGCTGTAGAGTCAAGCCATACAAAAATGAAGGTACTGGACTTCAGGAGGGCTGATTTTGTCAAAATGGGAGAGTGCCTCGGAAAAGTACTAGCAAACAGGCAAGAAGGTGGGGTGGAGCAACAATGGGGAAACATCAAAACCACCATTACAGAGGCAATAAGCCTTTGTGTGAAGCAAATGAACAAATTAAAATGAAAGAAAAAAACACTATGGTTCTTAAAAGAAGTGGTGGGGAAGGTTAGGAAGAAAATATAGCATTCAGGAAGTATAAGGAAACACAGAAGGAGCAGGATAGAGACCTGTACCAATTAAAGCAGAAGGAAGAGGGCAAGGCAGTCAGAATAGCAAAGGCCCAAACTGAGGAAAAGATAGCCAACTCGGTTAAGAAGGGGGATAAAACCTTTTATAGGTACATTAGGAAGCACAGAAAGACTAAGGCAGGGATACTGAGGCTGAATAAAGAGGAAGGTGGTTGGGCAGAGAGCGACAGTGAAAAAGCAGGGATACTGAATGAATACTTCTGCTCAGTATTCACAAAGAAAGAGCAGGGGGAGATACCTAATCCAGTCAATAGAAGCACTGGATAGGGAGGTTGATATTAGTCCTCTCACAGAAGAAAAGTTTCTGAAAGAACTCCTAAAACTGAAGGTGGATAAAGCAATGGTTCCTGTATGGGATTCACCCCAGAATTCTAAAAGAACTAAGGGAAGAACCAGCAACACCACTGATGATCCTTTTTAATTAATCATAGGAGGATGGTGTGGTACCTGAGGACTGGAGGAGGGCAGATGTGATTCCACTTCACAAAAGTGGGAGCAAGACAGAGGCAGGAAACTACAGACCTATCAGTTTGACCTCGGTGGTAGGGAAAATGATGGAATCACTTCTGAAGGCAAGAATTGTTGAGTACCTAGAGGCCAGTGGGGCACAGGACCCAAGGCAGCATGGATTCACAGCAGGAACATAATGTCAGACAAATCTAATTGATTTATTTGACTGGGTGACCAACATAGTAGACCAGGGAGGGGCTGTGGACAAGGCCTACCTAGACTTTAGCAAGGCATTTAACACAGTCCAACACAAAAGATTAATAAACAAATTAGCCAGCATGGGAGTGGGTCCTAGGGTGGTAGCCTGGGTAAAACACTGGCTGGACAACAGGAAACAGAGGGTAATAGTAAATGGACTCCACAGGAAGAAGGGGGGTTACTAGTGGGGTACAGCAGGGTTCAGTACTTGGGCTGGTCCTTTTTAATATCTTTATAAGTGACATTTATTTTATTTATTTATTTATTTAGACAGCAGTTTGGAAAACCTTTGAGCCATAGACTCATTTACAAAGGTACCTTGTCACAATAAGACAAACAAAAATATACAGTATAACAGTATAACACAGTATACACATAGCAGAAGGACTGGAAGGAAAAGTATGTCTCTTTGCAGATGACACAAAGATTTGCAACAGGGTTGATACGCAAGGTGGGGTGGAAAGGATGAAAAGGGACTTGGCAAGATTGGAGGAATAGTCAAATGTATGGCAGCTTAGATTCAATGCAAAGAAGTGCAAAGTAATGCACCTGGGAAACAAAAACCCAGGGGAAGAGTACACAATGGGGGGGTGAGATACTGACAGCAACAAAAATAGAAAGGGACCTGGGGCAAATCATATCAGATGACCTAAAGGTGGGCCAGCAATGTGAGAAGGCAGTAAGGAGGGCTGGGGAATACTGGGATGCATAGGGAGATGCATCACCAGTAGAAAACAGGAAGTTGTTGCCCCTCTGTACAGACAGTTGGTAAGACCACATCTGGAGTACTGCGTACAGTTCTAGAGACCCCATCTCTGCAAAGATATAAACAGAGTGGAAGCTGTCCAGAAGAGGGCAACCAAAATGGTGCAGGGTCTGCACCAGAAGACATATGAAGAAAGACTAAAGGAGCTTAAGATGTATAGCCTCGAGGAAAGGAGGGAAAGGGGGAACATGATAGAAACTTTCAAATACCTTAAGGGAATCATCAAAGTCCAAGAGGGTAGCATCTTTCAGAAAAAGAGATGTGCAAGAACAAGGGGGCACAATTTGAAGATAGAGGGGGGATGGCTCAGAGGTAATGTGAGGAAGTACTTCTTCACAGAGAGGGTTGTAGATGCATGGAACAGCCTTCTTGAAGAGGTTGTAGAGTCAAAAACAGTGGGGGAATTCAAGAATGCATGGGACAGACATAAGGCAATTCTATTGGGGGGTAGGAAAAAGTAGGCTGTTGGTTAACTAGGATATGCAGCATATCCGTTAGGTAGGAAAATGGGCAGACTAGGTGGGCCAAGCAGTCCTTATCTGCCATCAGATTCTATGTTTCTATTAAAGATGTTGATGAAATAATCAAATGCCATGTTGACATCCTTCATACTGTCGATGGGAGTCCAATCTTGCACTTTTAGGAGGAATTTGAGGGGTTCAAGATGACAGCGTGCTAGGACCCTACTGGTGATTGTCTTTGGTGGAGGTTTGCAGAATTTGTTTGTCCATGTGCAGATGACTGAGGGATGGTCACTGAGTGTGTCCAGAAGGACTGTAGTGTTAGTAATGTGATCAGGATGACTAGTTAGGATGCAATCCAGTAGGCTGCTTGTTCCCATTTTGTAGTTGGATCTAGTTGGGGAGTTAACCAGCTGGGAAAAGTTTGTGGCAGAGATGGCGTCCCTAAAGCTCCCATTCTCAGGTGCAAGCCAATTAAAATTAAAATCTCCCATCAGAATTAACTCCGAGCCAGAAGGTTGGTTTCTCATTAAGTCCATGACAGAACTGAGACCCTTCCCCTGTACTTTAGGAGGGATGTACACTGATGCTACAGTAAGTGCCTTATTATGGGAACCTAGCAGAATTTTGATGGCTAGTATTTGTGTGGTTGAACCAGCAGTAGATACTGTCAGGGGGTGTCCCATGAGTGACTCTGTGAGATAGATTGCACATCCTTCTTCTCCTCTCTTGGCAGTCCTGTCCAGTCTGAAGATGGTGTAACCTGGCAGGGCAATAGTCATGGCAGGGATTTTTGGTGTGAGCCATGTTTCAGCAATTGTCAGGACATCTGGATTGTGTTGGTTAACAAAAACTTGTAGAGCATCCAGTTTAGGGAGGAGACTGCGGATGTTCAAAGCTGCTAAAGTAAGTAACCCCAGCTGCATCAAAGAGGCTGCATTATTTGGTGGGCTGGGGCCAGGGTTTGGGTGAATATTACCAGACAGCAGTAACAACATAAGTGTAAGTTTGAGCAAGCATAATCTTAACCATCTGTAGTTATGTCCTGCCATCTGCCTCTGTCAGGTGTCCCAGCTTAGTTGTTGTCAGCATTCCCACAGGGTGGGCATGAGGGATAGACGGAAGAGTGACAAAGTATGGGCAGATGTTACCCATCCCTGATGGTAAGCATCAAACTAGTCATAAGGCATAGAGTGACTATATGCTGCGAGAGGATCGGAGGTGAGAGTACCCGGAGTAAGGTAGATTTTAATGAGCAGGTAATCGGAGGTGAGAGCTCCAGGAGTAAGGTAGATTTTAATGAGCAAGTAATCGGAGGTGAGAGCTCCAGGAGTAAGGTAGATTTTAATGAGCATGTAATCGGAGGTGAGAGCTCCAGGAGTAAGGTAGATTTTAATGAGCAGGTAATCGGAGGTGAGAGTACCAGGAGTAAGGTAGATTTTAATGAGCAGGTAATCGGAGGTGAGAGCACCAGGAGTAAGGTAGATTTTAATGAGCAGGTAATCGGAGGTGAGAGCTCCAGGAGTAAGGTAGATTTTAATGAGCAGGTAATCGGAGGTGAGAGCTCCAGGAGTAAGGTAGATTTTAATGAGCAGGTAATCGGAGGTGAGAGTTCCAGGAGTAAGGTAGATTTTAATGAGCAGGTAACCAGAGGTGAGAGTTCCAGGAGTAAGGTAGATTTTAATAAGCAGGTAATCGAAGGTGAGAGTACCAGGAGTGAGGTAGATTTTAATGAGCAGGTAATCGGAGGTGAGAGTACCAGGAGTAGGGTAGATTTTAATGAGCAGGTAATAGGAAGGTTGAGGGGGCAGCAGGCTCCTGCTAAGAGTGGGCGAAATGACCAATGTGAGCACAACTCAGCGAGGGAGCAGATGAGTCAGCCTCATCATATTTAGGTAGGTACTTGATGGGCCAGATAGGATAGGAGCCCCCAGAGCAGCTATGTATAACCTGCTAATGGTGGAGTGGACACAGTAAATTTCACTCTTAGCAGAGATATAGCCCTCTATAATCTGCTAATGGAAAACTGAAAAAAAAAGATAGTAAAAGAAATTTAGGCAGCAGAGAGATGAGCTCCAGGGTAAGGTGCCAGGCAGTTCAAATCCCCATGAGCTGAAGCCAATTAGGGAGAGACGGAGTGCTGAATCAGCCTATAGTAGCCCCAAATTAAGGCACCATACACCAACTGAGGTCATGGCTAGCAAGCTGGGCTGGAGCTGCTTTCCTGAACCGTACCTGGATCCTTGCTCTTGAGGGCAGGCTGGGGAGTGCCTAGCGTCCATCTGTGTTCAGCACCAGACTACTAGCGCAGAAGATGGAACCCCATCAGGTATAATACCACCAATACCTTAATCTGGTTCAAGGTCAGTTGGCATTTATCTGTACCCTCCTCGCCTAGGCTGTGCCTGAAAATAGGCAGAATTTGTCTAGTGCTCTTACTCGGTAAACAAAAACTAAATACAAATAAATAAATAAAAAATAACAAATCAGGTAAACAACATAAGCAGCATATGGCATTTATCAAAGAAAAGAGATGCAGACTTCAATTAAACTGGACTACTCTGACTTCTGTTTAAAGCTGATAACTAGACTGGCCTGGTGGCACTGTGACTGAGGTGCTGGATACTGTACTCCACATCATGCCAGTGACCTGTGTTTGGGAAGGAGCATGAGCCGCCGAGGGTTGGCAGCGAGTGAGGTTAATAGCACTCGGTAATTGCCTGCCCTCTAGCAGAGGCTGGGATGTGGCACACTGATGCTGGAGACTGTGGGTGTTGGACTGAGCATCCCTAGCAATGCTCTTCTATTATCTGGGGAGTGAGGTTAGCAGCACTCAGGGATTGCCTGCCCCCTAGCAGAGGCTGGGAGGTGGCACACTGATGCTGGAGACTGTGGGTGGGGGACTGAGCATCCCTAGCAATGCTCTCCTTCTCTGGCGAGTGAGGTTAACAGCACTCGGTAATTGCCTGCCCTCTAGCAGAGGCTGGGAGGTGGCACACTGACACTGGAGACTGTGGGTAGGGACTGAGCATCCCTAGCAATGCTCTCCTTCTCTGGTGAGTGAGGTTAGCAGCACTCAGGGATTGTCTGCCCCCTAGCAGAGGCTGGGAGGTGACAGACTGACACTGGAGACTGTGGGTGGGGGACTGAGCATCCCTAGGACTGCTCTCCTTCTCTGGGGAGTGAGGTTAGCAGCACTCAGTAATTGCCTGCCCCCTAGCGGAGGCTGGGAGGTGGCACACTGACGCTGGAGACTGTGGGTGGGGGACTGAGCATCCCTAGCACTGCTCTCCTTCTCTGGGGAGTGAGGTTAGCAGCACTCGGTAATTGCCTGCCCCCTAGCAGAGGCTGGGAGGTGGCACACTGATGCTGAAGACTGTGGGTGGGGGACTGAGCATCCCTAGGACTGCTCTCCTTCTCTAGGGAATGAGGTTAGCAGCACTTGGTAATTGCCTGCCCCCTAGCAGAGACTGGGAGGTGGCACACTGACACTGGAGACTGTGGGTGGGGAACTGAGCATCTCTAGGACTGCTCTCCTTCTCTGGGGAGTGAGGTTAGCAGCACTCGATAATTGCCTGCCCCCTAGCAGAGGCTGGGAGGTGGCACACTGACGCTGGAAACTGTGGGTGTGGGACTGAGCATCCCTAGCACTGCTCTCCTTCTCTGGGGAGTGAGGTTAACTGCACTCGGTAATTGCCTACCCCCAAGCAGAGGCTGGGAAGTGGCACACTGATGTTGTAGACTGTGGGTAGGGACTGAGCATCCATAGCACCGCTCTCCTTCTCTGGGGAGTGAGGTTAGCAGCACTCGATAATTGCCTGCCCCCTAGCAGAGGCTGGGAGGTGGCACACTGACACTGGAGACTGTGGGTGTGGGACTGAGCATCCCTAGCACTGCTCTCCTTCTCTGGGGAGTGAGGTTAACAGCACTCGGTAATTGCCTGCCCCCTAGCAGAGGCTGGGAGGTGACAGACTGACACTGGAGACTGTGGGTGGGGGACTGAGCATCCCTAGGACTGCTCTCCTTCTCTAGGGAGTGAGGTTAGCAGCACTCGGTAATTGCCTGCCCCCTAGCAGAGGCTGGGAGGTGGCACACTGATGCTGGAGACTGAGGGAGGTGGACTAAGCATCCCTAGCACTGCTCTCCTTCTCTGTGGAGTGGGGTTAGCAGCACTCGGTAATTGCCTGCCCCCTAGCAGAGGCTGGGAGGTGGCACACTGATGCTGGAGACTGTGGGCGGGGGACTGCGGCAGATGCCTGACAGGAGTTCACAAGGGAGCATGCACACTGCTGCTGCTGGTGTCATTACATACCACATCCCTCGAGGGGGAAGCAGGAAAAATGGAAAAGGGAGCTCTCTGCCGGGATGATGATGGTCCCCCACCGCAATGGCTGGGGAAGGCACCTCCCCAAATACTGGATCTGGTCTGGTGGGTCGGGAAGCTCCCAACCCCCTGCTATGAAGTGTAAGTTGTGAGTTAAGGGGAGTGGGGTCTCATACCTGTGCCTGCATGGGGGGAGGGATGTCAGAGGGGCAGCAGAGGTCTTCAGGGGGATAAAAGCTGATAACTTTTGGCATAAGTGAGTGAATGTTGTGATGGAATGGAAGATTTTGAAAAGAGAGAAAAAGTAAATCCTGCATTCATCACCCAAAATACTAACATACTAACATACTATTTGCCAGCAGATTAGGCCTTACGGTCTATCGAGTCTGCTCAAACCTCAGATCCCTAGTTGGGTGCTGAGGCTCTCCCCTCCCTTGTGTTCCAGAAACCCCTATCATCCATCCCCACCCCCCAGGGACAGGCCATCTAATACATCCACTTTCTGTGTCTGTCCCACCTCCTTGAAGCTCTCCACTGTGGATCTCTGAACCAGCTCACCAGGCAGTGCATTCCAAGGGTCCACCACCCTCTCAGTGAAAACCTCCTCTTTTCCCCTCACCCTTCCTCCTTCCAACTTCAAACCATGTCCTCTGGTTATACCTCCCTGCTTTAGTCTAAAGATCCTCCATGTTTACCTCCTATTTATTCCTTTGAGGTACTTGAAGACCTAAATCATGTCCCCTGTCTCCTCTCCTCCAATGAAAACAGGCAGAGCTCTTCAAGTCTGT
Organism: Neoceratodus forsteri; assembly: GCA_016271365.2. Classification (NCBI taxonomy): domain Eukaryota; kingdom Metazoa; phylum Chordata; order Ceratodontiformes; family Ceratodontidae; genus Neoceratodus; species Neoceratodus forsteri. The sequence continues at coordinate 11,454,679 of CM028129.1, forward strand.
CCTCATATGTCAAATCTCTAGCCTCATATCATCTTAGTTGCCCTCCTCTGTACCCTCTCCAGGGCGTGCATGTCCCTCTTCAAGTGTGGTCTCCAGTACTGCATAACAGTACTCAAGGTGTGGTCTAACCAGTCCATTGTACAGCGGCAAAATCACTTCCTTGTTCCTAGAGGTGATCCCCCACGATGCATCCCAATATCCTGTTTGCCTTGCTAGCCGCCTCCTGCACTGCTCAGAGTTATTCATACATGCATCCACCATGACCCCAGGTCTTTTCTCCCATTGAGACCTCCAGCGTCCCTCCCAGGGTGTACCAGTGTTTAGGGTTTCCCACCCAAGATGCAACACGTTGCACTTGGTGATATTGAATTCACTTCATGTGTGAGCCCAGCTTCCAGGGTGTCCAGGTCCCTTGCGGGCCAGCCTCCCTCTTCTCCTCAACTACTGCTCCCATCTTGGAGTCATCAGCGAAGAGACTCATTTCACACTCATACCCTCCCTGATGTCAGATATGTATGCATTAACAGGATCGGACCCAGGACCGAGCCCTCGGTACCCCACTACCAACCTCTCTAGGGTTCGAGAGCTCTCCACAGACCACTACTCTCTGGGTGCGTCCCAGCTAGCTAGTTTTTCAACCATCTGACCATCAAAGGGTTTACTCATAACCCCACCAGTTTCTCCACCAGACCATTGGGGACTGAGTCAAACACCTTGCTGAAGTCCAAGAATAATACATCCACAGGCTTTCCCTGTCCAGTTCTGATGTTACCCATTCGTAGAACTCACAAGATTGGTTTGATATAGATCTACCTGGCACAAACCCATGTTGCTGACTATCCAGACCTCCCACCTCCTCCAAGTACACCCCTAATCGTTCCTTTAGTATACTGTCCATTAATTTTCCCACCACCGAGGTCAAACTGATGGGTCTATAGTTACCTGGTACTTCCTCATCCTTTTATGGATTGCGCACATGTGCCTCTCGCCAATCCCTAGGTAACCCTCCCTGTCTCAAGTGACCTGTTGAAGAGCTCCACCAGGGTGCAGCCAGTATGTCTGCCAATTCCGCTAGTACTCTCAGTTGAATGCCATCCGCCCAGGAGATTTGTCTTTCTTTAGGGCCTTGAGGGCTACTTACCCTCTTTGGCGGAGATAGATCATCCATCCCCTCCACCTTACTGGCCTTTTATCCTTGTTCGATGTGACACCCCTGGGGGTACCTCTCCTCCTCTTGCTCCATTTCTGTTGCTCCTGATCCCACCTACTGCCGCTTCTATCCCCATCGTGCCTTGCTTTGTAGATATCCCATCCCTCCCTAGTGAACACAGAGGCAAATTACTCGTTAAATACCTCTGCCTGGTCCTTCGCCTCTTCCACCCACCCTCCTTCTGATCTCAATCTGGTGAGATAGCCCTTAGATTTTCTCCTCTCCCCAATGTACCAAAAGAACCCCTTTTCCCCTCCATGTATCCCCTGTGCCAGCCGCTGCTCTTTACTGGACTTTGCTCCCCTCACCATCCCGGTGATTTTTCTAGATGCAAGATAGTACATTTCCTTTTCCCTATCCCCTCTTGTTGTTTTATATTTTTTGTAGGCCGCCTTCTTTTCTCTGACCGCTACCTGTACCTCACTGGACCACCAGCATGGTTTATGTGACCTTGCCCCCTTACGTTTCAACTTAGCGCAGATCCGGACTGCCTCATTAAGTCCCCGTTTTATGACCTCCCATCTCCCTTCCACACTTGTCATTGATGTAATCCCCTTTAAGTGATCCTTGAGAATATTTTCCATGCCCACAAAGTCTGCCCCCCCGAAGTCCACTGCCAGTGTCCTAAATCTCACCCCCCCCATGCTTATTTGAAACCAGACAGTATTGTGGTCGCTGCCAGTCAGGAGTCCTCTACAACCAGGTCCCTTACCAGATCCCCATCTGCCAGAACCACGTCCAGGACATGCCCTTCCCTTGTGGGCTTCATCACATGCTGTGTTAAGAACACATCCTGGAAGCCATCCAGCAGCCTCTGCTCCTTGGCCACCTCAGAGGACATGGTTCCCCAGTTAGTACCTGGCATATTAAGGTCCCTGATCAACACCACTCCTTCCCCTTTTGGTCCACACTGGGCAATGATGTTGCCCAGCAAACCATCTTCTAGAACATCACTCATCCCGAAGGGCCTATATACTACACCCAGATTGACCTTATCTCCTGCTGGGGACCGTAAGGTGACCCATAAGGCCTCCACGTTTCCCTCTGCCTCTTCTACCTAGCAATTTCTATGTCATCTCTAATGAACATAGCCACTCCACCCCTCTGCCCTCCTTTCTATCCTTCCTAAGCATAGTGTACCCCACACGTTAGGTCCCAGTCATGGTTTTGTTGTACGTCTCCGTGACCACTGCCACATCCACCCCCTGAAATAGCATGGCCTGGAACTCTGGCAACTTGTTTCGAAGCTCCTGGCATTTACTGACACCAACCCCACCCTTTATCCCTGATCCTCTTGTCGAACCCCACCCAGGTTTCTTATACTTCCATCTTCCTCTGCTCCTCCTGAAACCTCCACCCCAGTCTGTTTCCCCTCCCTTGGGTTTGAAGGCTACTCCCTCATCTGGAGGAGAGGACTTCTGGTCAGCCCCTCCCTTATCCCATCCCCCCCTCACAAGTTTAAACCCCACCTTTCTTGAATGTAGTCAGCCATCCCCTGTTTAAGGACTTCCATCCCTAATGGGGCAAGATGAAGCCTGTCCTTGGCATACAGTCCCTTATCCTCCCAAACTCCTTTCCAGTTCCCTAACACCCCCAACCCACTCTCTTCACCCCACTTCCTGAGACAGTCATTAACCTCTGTGATCTTTATTTATTTCTCCACTGAGGCCTTTGGTACTGGCAATATCTCTGAAAAGGAAATGTTGCATCCATTATCCCAACAGACTCTGGCAAGTTCTTGGAACCTTGCTTGGATTTCCAAAATGCTATTTCCCTCTAGATCGTTAGTTCCCAAATGCACCAGGAAATCCGGTTTCCCTCCACAATCCCTAACCATTTCATACACCATGAACTTTGCTCTGTGCATTGTCAGCCCAGAGATACTCACTACCTTCACCTGGCTATGGCATCTACCCCACTGTCACTCCCACTCGATACCCCTAATCATCGAGTCTCCCAATAACAGAACCTTAACACCGCCATCATCCTTATGGTTACCTCCACTATGCCCTCTCAGCCTCCCATCCCCCTCTTTATTCGTGATCTCATTTCCATGGGAGTCTTCCTGCCTTATTAGAGACCCCTTTGTCACCCTTTCCTTTCTGCTTCCCTCGTTATTTTGCCCACTTAACTCAGACCCCCTCTGTATAGGTGTCCCCTTTAACCCTCTCTTATCCAAACCATTTATCCTGCCCCTGATGGTTTCCCCTACCACCACACCGCCATCCTCCCCCCTTGTAATAGTACCCCTGCCTCCAGAGGCTCTCTGTGGGTCCCCTTTAGCTAGGGCCCCATCCTTGGTACTGAACCCCCTGCTGAAGGAGGGCTCCTCTCCCACCTCCTTGTCTCCCAGTTTCTCTCCAATCATGCTCTCCTCCCTCATGTCTGGAATATGTTGCATCTCCCCCATCTGCTTAACATTTATGTTTCCCCTTCTCCCTCTGGGACTATTCCTATCCTTTCCATTGCCGGTCTGTGACGCCCTAAGGGTATCCGACTCCCTCCCTCCCTCCCCCTGGCATCTGTATCAGTTTCCTCATTTCCACCAACCCTTCCTCCTCTCTAGGTTGCTTAGCTCAAATTTATTGTGACACTCTATCAGCCTCCATCAAGTAATCCAAGTTTCCCCTGACTGCACCTCTAAACTGCCCTCTCTTCCCCTCTGGCCCTGTTCTCCTTAGGAGCTCCATTCCCACAGTCTGCTGTTTTAGGCTTCCCCACAACAGCCCCTCCCTTCTCAATGTCTGCTCTACTAGGCTTCCCCACAACAGCCCCTTCTGACTCTTTCCTCTCTACTCTCTTAGTATTTGGAATGTTCACCCTGTACACTATCCCCTTAGCGTCAACATCCCTATCTAAGGGTCCTCTGTCCCTAATATCCCCCCTCCTGCTTGCTGCAACATAACGTCCTATAATTTCAGAGTGTTGCCCCAGCCTCCCCTCAGACCCACCCTTCTGCTGCCCATATCCACACCCCTTATCCTTGGACACTCCCCCAGCTCATCCAGCTTACTCCTTAACCAATATACCTCACTCCTGATACAAGATAGCTGTCTAAAGAGTGGGCAGTCTCCCTCTCTCCAGGCCCAATTGAGAATTATTGCCATCCCACAGCTTGTGCAGCCTACAACCATTCCAAAGATGCCTGCCATGGTGGAGTATGGCCACCCTGTTTGTCCCCCTCTGTTTATAATGGCACACCCCCTTTTCTCAGTCCCTTCCCCCTGGAATACAGTTTCTCTATACTGACTGCAGTTACTTACAAACCCAATTTCAAACCCACCAATAAAGTTTCCAAGTCTCACAAACACATACAGTCCAGTGTGTGTCCAGTCCCACTAACAGTGTGTGTATGCAGACATCAGGTACCGTATGATGTCACAGGCCCACCAGTTCCTGTTGCATCGAATTTCAGTCCCAAACAGAAATACACAACCCTTCAAACCCAACCCCCAGTGCAGTGGCTTTTCAGTGTTTAAGAAAGCCTACAAAACAAGGTGGGTGGGAGGCCTCTTACCAACCACCAGGCAAACATCACATTTAAATTACACTCTAATTATCACTGCCAAACAAGTGTTCCCAAACCTCAAAAGTTACAATATCACAGCCCAAGTAACAGTTCTAACTCAAAGTAGTAATTTTTAACACATAGAACTAATTTCACGCACAAAACTATTCAAATATTTCAGTTAAAACAGAATATAACCCCAGACCTCTGTCCTTACCAGCCTCCTGCTTATGTTCCCAAGTGAACAATGAAAGACAAGGTGATTTCTGCTAATTCCCCTCCTCTTAACACCAGGCAAACATCACATTTAAATTACACTCTAATTGTCACTGCCAAACAAATGTTCCCAAGCCTCAAAAGTTACAATATTACAGCCCAAGTAACAGTTCTAACTCAAAGTAGTAATTTTTAACACATAGAACTAATTTCATGCACAAAACTATTCAAATATTTCAGTTAAAACAGAATATAACCCCAGACCTCTGTCCTTACCAGCCTCCTGCTTATGTTCCCAAGTGAACAATGAAAGACAAGGTGATTTCTGCTAATTCCCTTCCCCTAACACCAGGCAAACATCACATTTAAATAACACTCTAATTATCACTGCCAAACAAGTGTTCCCAAGCCTCAAAAGTTACAATATTACAGCCCAAGTAACAGTTCTAACTCAAAGTAGTAATTTTTATATTTGCTTGCGCGCATGCGCAAGGAACGTTCCGAGAGTAGCACACTTTGGAGGTGTGCCTCTCCCTTGCAATCAATGCTCCCATTGAGCAGGCGTGGCGGTCCTACACCAATGGGTGCAGGGCTCTGTATGACAGCGGTGGTTTTCTGCTTCAATGAAAACCACGCTGCTATCTCAACACTACATCCATATACCCCTCACGTCCACGCGCTCCCCCGCCACGCCACCACCCCCAAAGCTTTGGTGCCATGCTGGGAGCCCACCCCAGTGTGGCAAACATTGTTTGCTGACGGGGGTACCCAATCCCCCGTCGGCTCCACGGCCCACCCAAGCCATCCTTCTGCCATGCTGAGAGCCCACCCCAGCATGGCAAAAATCCCTTTTTTTGCCGATGGGGGTGCCCAATCCCCCTTCAGCTCCTCGGCCCCCCATGTAGTTTGCCGACGGGGGTGCCCAATCCCCTGTCAGCTCCTCGGCCTCCCAGCCATCTTCTGCCATGCTGGGAGCCCACCCCAGTGTGGCAAATGTCCCACATAGTCCTTTTTTTAACCTGTAAAGAAAAAATGGTCCCATGTAGTCTCCCAGTCCCCCTTCCCCCAACCTGCACCCACCCACTGTGCACCCAGCCTCCCCACGCCCCCCTCACCCCATACTTACCTCTGGAGCTTGGCAAAATGATCTTCGTTGGACCGGGAACACGTCTGCACTCTTCAAAGCAGACCACGAACTGAGGAAATGCCGGTAAGCTGTATAATGGGCCAGATAGGGGGGTTTCAACTTTATTGCATATCTCAGGCACTTTCTGGAATTTTTGCACCAAATTTTCAATCTGGGGTTTTTGGAACCCCTTCTCATGAATGATGTCACTGTCATGGTGTTATTCAGGCCCGAAGGGTGATTTCGCAGTCACTGCACAGTCACTGTGCAAACCACCTTCAGGCCCGAATAATGCCATGACAGTGACATCATTCATGAGAAGGGGTTCCAAACTCATGGAAATTTGGCACAAATTCCAAGAAATGACTGTTTTATGAGCGCATTGCACAGTTCCTACACACGCTCGTAAGTTCATGAATTTTCAATATTTTCACTCAGATTTTTTCAACATTGCTATTTTACCACACCTCCTTATGAGCAGTACAGCTGTCATTTTTCAGATCCTGCCCAAAACGTGTTTCCGCCTCTTTAGTAGTGCACAATGGCACAGTTTGCAGAAATCAATGTATGGGACACATTAAGAAAATCACAGTGACACTGTTCATTAGCAGAGGTCTTAAAATGGCTATGTTGAAAATTTGGTGAAAAATTCCAAAAATGACTGTTTTACGAGTGTGTTGTGCAGTTCCTACGCACGCTCATAGGTTTGCGCATTTTCAATATTTCCACTCCAGATTTTCAACATTGCCATTTTACCACACCTTCTTATGAGTAGCACAGCTGTCATTTTTCACATCTCGCCCAAAACGTGTTTCCACCCATGTAGCGCACAATGGCACAGTTGGTGTGCGAAATCAATGTATGGGACACATTAAGAAAATCACAGTGACACTGTTCATGAGCAGAGGTCTTAAAATGGCTATGTTGAAAATTTGGTGAAATAATTCCTAAAAATGACTGTTTGACGAGCGTGCGTTACGCAGTTCCTACGCACGCTCGTACATTTGTGAATTTTCAATATTTGCACTCCAGATTTTCAACATTGCCATTTTACCACATCTCCTCATGAGCAGTGCAGTTTTCATTTTTCACATCCTGCCCAAAATGTGTTTCCGCCCATGTAGCGCACAATAGCGCAGTCGATGTCCGAACTCAATGTATGGGACACATTAAGAAAATCACAGTGACACTGATCATGAGCAGAGGTCTTAAAATGGCTGTGTTGAAAATTTGGTGAAAAAACTCCTAAAAATGACTGTTTTATGAGTCTGTGTTGCGCAGTTCCTACGCACGCTCGTAAGTTTGCGAATTTTCAATATTTTCACTCCAGATTTTCAACATTGCCAATTTACCACACCTCCTCATGAGCAGTACAGCTGTCATTTTTCACATCCTGCCCAAAACATGCTTCCGCCCATGTAGTGCACAATGGCGCAATCCGCTGTGTGAACTCAATGTATGGGACACATTAAGAAAATCACAGTGACACTGTTCATGAGCAGAGGTCTTAAAATGGCTGTGTTGAAAATTTGGTGACAAAATTCCTAAAAATAACTGTTTTATGAGTGTTCATTGTGCAGTTCCTATGCACGCTCGTAGGTTTGTGAATTTTCAATATTTTCACTCCACATTTTCAACATTGCCATTTTACCACACCTCCTTATGAGCAGTGCAGCTGTCATTTTTCATATCTTGCCCAAAACATGTTTCCACCCATGTAGCGCACAATGGCACAGTCGCTGTGTGAACTCAGTGTATGGGACACATTAAGAAAATCACAGTGTCACTGTTCATGAGCAGAGATATTAAAATGGCTATGTTGAAAGTTTGGTGAACAAATTCCTAAAAATAACTGTTTTATGAGCATGCGTTGTGCAGTTCCTACGCACGCTCATAAGTTTGTGAATTTTCAATATTGTCACTCCAGATTTTCAACATTGCCATTTTACCACACCTCCTTATGAGCAGTACAGCTGTCATTTTTCACATCCTGCCCAAAACATGTTTCTGCCCATGTAGTGCACAATGGCGCAGTCGGTGTGCAAAATAAATGTATGGCACACAGTAAGACAGTCACAGTGACACTGTTCATTAGCAGAGGTTTTAAAATGCCAGTGTTGACAATTTGGTGAAAAAATTCCTGACAATGACTGTTTTATGAGCATGCATTGCACAGTTCCCAAGCACGCTCGTAGGTTTGCGAATTTTCAATATTTCCACTCCAGATTTTCAACATTGCCATTTTACCACACTTCCTTATGATCAGTACAGCTGTCATTTTTCCCATGCTGCCCGAAACATGTTTCCACCTATGTAGCACACAATGGGGGTAACAAAAAGGTCATGCTGAAAATTTATTGTGCAAATACCAGCAATCGCACAGGGCATTAGGGTAAAGCATCATACATGCCAAACACCACTGCAAATACCTGCAAGCGAACGTTCGGCATTGACAAATGCTTGTTAACACATAGAACTAATTTCACGCAGCAAACTATTCAAATATTTCAGTTAAAACAGAATATAACCCCAGATCTCTGTCCTTACCAGCCTCCTGCTTATGTTCCCAAGTGAACAATGAAAGACGAGGTGATTTCTGCTAATTCCCTTCCCCTTAACACCAGGCAAACATCACATTTAAATTACACTCTAATTATCACTGCCAAGCAAGTGTTCCCAAGCCTCAAAAGTTACAATATTACAGCCCAAGAAACAGTTCTAACTCAAAGTAGTAATTTTTAACACATAGTACTAATTTCATGCACAAAACTATTCAAATATTTCAGTTAAAACAGAATATAACCCCAGACCTCTGTCCTTACCAGCCTCCTGCTCATGTTCCCAAGTGAAAAATCAGTGACTGCTCACAAGGGGCTAGATATTTAAAGGAGTTGTGCCAGTGCAGCCCCAGAAATGCACCAATGGCAATATTCAAAAGGAGGAATTGCACAGTACAATTCCCAGTGCACGGGGGTGCAAAGATAATGTATGTAGTGCATCTCCAGGGGGTGTGCCCATACATATGTGGCAGATGTTGATATTTAGCCGAGATGTGCAGCGCAAATGTCAGCACATTCCAGAGATGTGCCGCACACCTGGGCACAAAGTTGAGGATGGATTAATCATGCTCAAGTGAAAGCCACCCACAAGCGAGCTGCCATAATACAAGGTGCATCACAGCAGCCACCAGCTGTGGGTGACCCTTCCCCAACACCATACACAAGCACACACAATCAAACCCTTTACCTTCCACTCTGTAATCCACGGCCTTACCGCTGTGCCAACTAAGCCACCACAGTAGTGGAAGTCTTGTTATCTCCCTTATATCCACTTAGCCCTGCAGCCACGACAGTCTTTTCTACTGCCTCACTGGCCCCTCTCTCACTAGCCCTCCTTATTATGTGCTTCCCATCTGCCCCCATCCTGGTTGCACCACAACCCGCTCTCCCCCCCACCCCTCTCACTTGTCCCCTTCTGTTTCATTGCTACTCCTCCACCTTTGCTACCCCAACCCCTTTACAACCCCGGTTCACTCTCACTTGTCACCCCCCTCTCCTGACTCCCCTCCCCCTCCTCCTTGCCTTTCCTTTCTCCATTCCCTCCCATCCCAGATTCCCTCCTGGTGGGGACTACTTGCTCTGCACCTACCTCCCGTCTTAGACAACATCTTGCTCTTTTCAGAGTGATTTCTCTCCTCCTCATGCTGTCTGGAAAATTTCACCCCAACCCAGGCCCCACTCCAGTCAGCTCTGCCCTCCCTCCACCTGCAGCCAGTCTCCGTATTGCCTCCATGAATATCTGCAGTCTCTTACAGAAGTTTACTGACCTGCAAGGCTGGGTTGCCCTACAGCAACCTGACATATTTACACACTTTGTAAATGAGCCTCTGGCTCAAAGGTTTCTAAACTGATGTTTAACTAAATAAATAAATATTAGCAATTGTTGAAACGTGGCTATATAAGTCCACCCCTGACTCTTTATCTCGCTACCAGGCTATTCCCTATACAGGGAAGACAGAGTAGGTAAGCGTGGTGATGGCTGTGCCATTTATCTCCGGGACTCTCTCCAAGGACATGCCCTCCCCCTCCAGCTGCTCCACAGTGCCCAAGCCCTCACCCTTAATATCACCCTGACAGCTCTTGGCCCTGCTACTTATTACTGTGGTCTACATCCTCCTTGGCCACAGAATCCTGGTCTCCAATCCTTACTTGACCACCTCTCCACCTGCCCCACAAAGCTGAGCAGACTCATATTATGTGGACCCTATATCAATTGGCTTGCCAGCTCTACCTCCAGGCTAAAGATGCCGTAGCGGCCCTTGACCTTACTCAACTGGTGGCCCACCCCATCCAGACAAACCCCAATACAGGGACCACCACTCTACTGGATATTGTACTTTCAAACAAGCTCCACAAGATTACCCTCACCACGGCGCTGCCCAATGCCCTAAGTGACCAGTCACCTATTGTCTCCTCCTGGTCCTTCAAAATGGAAACCTCCACCCAAAGTCATCATCCAGCAATGTGTTCATCCTAGCAAACTGGTTCAACTAAACAACATCTCAGTCACTGTGACTGGTCCCCTATTAAGCTAGCCCCAGATATTGGCACTGCTTTTGACTATTTTGTCCTCACCTTTAATATTGCTTGCAACCTTTTTGCTCCACCATCTAAACACTCCACTAAAGGATATGACTCCCCGTGGGTCACCCCCTCCCTAATCAACCAAATGAGACTCAGAGACAACCTATGGCACAGTGCCATAGAATCTGGAAAACCCATAAATAGCCAGGCTTATACTGCAAGAAACAGATACAGTACATGGGCCATGCAAAAAGCAAAAGCTGAATACTATAGAGCATCTGTTGCCCCCTCATGAGGTTCATCCCATAAATTCTGGGACAACATTAAGGAGCTATCCAGTAAATCCAATTCCCCTCCTCCCCCTCTCAACTCAGTATCAATGGTTGCATTTCCTCAGACCCCCAGTGCATTACTGACTGTTTTAATGTAGCTTTCTTGGACCTTAGTGCTGCACTCCCCCCACATTTCTTTGACCCTGTCCACCCCCAGCACACCCTCCCACCCCTTCTACTTTCATGCCCTCTCCTCATGAAGCCAAGTCCACCTCCTCAGTGCCCTGAATGGCTCCAGCCACAGTGACAACTCCATAGACCGAAGTTTCTCTGGCTAGTCCTGGATGCCGTTCTCTCCCTGACCTACCTTCTCAGTCACACCCTTTGCCTTAGTCAGTTCCCCTTACCTGGAAAATCATGGTCATTCTCCCATACACAAAAGTGGTGACTATACTTTCCCCCAGAACTACACACCTATTTCCATACTACCCCCTCTCTCTAAGGCCTTAGAAAAGATAGTAACTGATCAGCTCAATGACTTCCTCTCTTCTCACAACCTCCTCTGTCGGGAGCAACACAGTTTCCACCATGGGCATAGCACCACCACTGACCTCATTGAATTCTCTATTTACTTACACTCTACCCTTGTTAAGGGACACTTTGCAGGTGCAGTCTTCATTGACCTCTCAAAAGCATTTGATACTGAGTGACAACCACCCCCTTCTCCTATCCTACCTCCTTCAGCTAGGCTTCTCCCAGGGTGTCCATGTCTGGTTTTCCAGCTACCTCTCCTCTCACTCTCAGTGCATTAAGATTGACAGTACCCTCACTGGTAACCATTCTGTTCACTTGGGGGTCCTTCAGGGGTCTATTTTGGGGCCCCTACTGTTCAGCCTGTACCTAAACTTTCTCCACAATGTCTGCTCAGGAAATGCTCTTTTCTATGTCGATGATGCAGTCCTTGTTTTCACTCATGCTTACCCCATCCGCCTTCAAACTGCCCTCCAAAACTCCTTCTCCCAGGCTGAAAGCTGGTTTACTGATCATAGACTTGTGCTTAACTTGAAGAAGACAAAGATCAGGCTCTTCACCCACCACTAAAATAAGCACAAAGGCTCCCCACTAAATGTCCTATCCAGCCAACTTCTCCTCATCGACTGGGAGAACTCCTTTAAATACCTCGGTGTGCCGTTTGATCCCACATGCTCTTTCCATGACCATATCCGTGCACTTTGCTCTGCTGTTAACACACATATTGGCCTCCTCTATCATCACAGAAGTTGTCTCCCCCAATGTCCTTAGACTGGCAATTTCCTTCTCTGTACTATTCCCCGTGAGCTACGGACTCCTGATATATGGTGCTGTGGACAACTCCACCCTCAATAAAATTTAACTCACTAAACAAGGCCTGCCAGCTACTCACTGGGTCCATTAGACAAACCCATACCTGCACTCCGAACTCCTTGGCAAATGTTCTCAACTTCGGTGGAGTCTGCCATACCAGTCATGCCTCCTTGCCAGGAAAGTCACTATTGGCCTTGCCCCTGGTCTGGACACCATCATTCAGTCTCTCCTCCTCTCCTCTCTCTCCTCTCAAAGTTTTGCCAAGCCCTCCCTTTTTGTGCCCAGAGTCAGGAACTCCCTTTCCCAATGGTCTTTTCACTCAGAGCCCTTTCGGTATAACGCCTCCGAGTCCATCTCCACTCTACAAAGGATTAGGCCTTTATAACTTCCCTTCTGCTACATCTGGTTAACTCCTATTGCTGTAACTGCCTGTAGCAGAGACACCCCCTGGGACCCTCCCTAACATGTTACTGCTTCATTATATATGTCACTTCCTGCTCTGACCATTATTGTCTCATTATAAAATAAGTATTATAACCTTAGCTACCTCCCTCCTTGTATAGGTATTTCTTTTTTATCCTGAATTTTATATTCACTGTACAGCCTCAATTGTCATCTCTTTAGCTACCTCCCTGTATAGGTATTTCTTTCTTTTTTTTTCCTGCATTTTATATTCACTGTATAGCCTCAGTTGTCATATCTTTAGCTACCACCCAGTATAGGATTTTACTTTTACACTGCATTTTTATTTTCTCTGTACATCACATTATGTTGTCTTGTCCATATCATTTAATGTTCAAAGATGAGGAGCCTTTGTAAATGAGTCTCTGACTCAAAGGGTTGCAATTCTAATACAGTTAAAATAAATAAATAAGTAATAACTCCTGTCTTAGCCACAAGATGAGAAGAGTTCACATCGCTACCTACAAGAAGCTAAAATAACCAAGTTTTTCTTTCTACTTATTTACTAGAAATTATGAGACCATTTCTCAGCATTTGCACAATAGTTGTAAATTCCATATTCCCATCCATTGGGCAGCTCTAGTCCCAAACTCCCCAAAAAAAATCTGTAAATATCCTAGTTCTTTTGCAAGCAGCAGGACACTCTGGGGGCAAGCTCTTGGAACATGGCTGCTGAGTGAGTTAGTCTCAGTGGCTCTCAGCCGGATATTGCTGATGGGTCACAAAGGGGTCAGAAATAAAATCAGCTCTCAGTTTCTTGCATCTGATTGTCTTACATGCAAAACTTTTTATAACCAGGTCAGTAGGCCAATTTAGGTTATACTTTGGGCGGGGGGGGAGTGCTTTGCTCTGTGTTATATGTATTTAAGCTCAGAAAGAATAAACATTTGGATGATTGAAATATTAGGTTGCAATGTGAGGGATGTCTGATAGGCTAACATATGAGGTGAGCCAGCAGGTCCCTGTATCGTTGCCACCTCATACACTTTGACTGGCACCTCAGAAAGTAAGTCTGTAACAGCTGGGCACATGAAATTACTATTTTTTGTAATTATTAGTTTTAGGGATATAAAAAAATTATTCTGCATATTGCTTCTACTAGATAAACAATATGATACACTTTATTATATGCATTTTTGTGAATCTTGTCTATGAGAATTGAACATGCTTTTTATTTAGTTAGTGATTAACACAATAAATACTGACTGAACCATGCCAGAACACCCGAGCTTTGGGCTTTGAAAATATAAACATAGAGTGCTCATGTTTGTCACATGAACCCTGGCAATGGGCATCGATTCTGGTACTGAGTCTAGTTCTGGTTCTAGTTCTGGTACTGGTACAGGTACTGGTTCCAGTGACAGCTCTATTTTATATGTATAAAGTGGACCTGGAACATACTGGCATAGTTCAAGTAGACTTTATTATTGTTCGTACTAAGGTGATGATGGAGCTAGGAGGCTTAGAGGCCCATAATTGCTCTTGTGTAATTAATAATAACTACATTTACAGCCAGAAAGAATAAGTTTATCCAGACGTTGGTTAAATTCTGATTTCATTTTGCAAGTGATCACCTCTAGGGGGAGTTTATTCCAGGGGTTCACAGCTCTTAAAATGAAGAAATATTTGTGTGCAATAAGGTGAAATGTATTATTGTAAAGCCGTGATAGGTGCCTTCTGGTATTATATATGTCATCTCTGAATTCTAAGTTCAATACAGATAACAGATATGGGTCCTGAATAATATCAAACATAAAAAGGAGATCGCTCCAAGACACCAAGTAGTTAATGACATAGGAACATAGGAAAGTGACTGCAGAAAGGGACTGCCAGGCCCATCTAGTCTGCCCATTAGTCCATCAACCTCTAGGTTTGCTGTGGACCCCAACCCCTTAACAACCCTCTATGCCTGTCCCAAGCCCTCTTGAATTCCCCCACTGTGTTCTCTCCCACCACCTCTCTTGGCAGCCCATTCCAGGCATCTATCACCCTCTCAATAAAGAAGTATTTCCTGATGTTTTCCTTAAACTTCCCACCCTCAAGCTGGAGATCATGGCCCCTTTTCCTGGGGCACCCATTCAATTGGAATAGGTTGTCTGTAGGCACTTGGTTTATCCCTTTTAGGTACTTAAAGGTCTCTTTCATGTCTCCCCACTCACTCCCTCCTCTGTTCCAAGGAGTACATGTCTAAGGCTGCCAGTTGCTCCTTGTACTGTAGGTGGTTGAGGCCCAACACCATTTTAGTAGCCCTCCTCTGTACCCCCTCTACCTTTTCCATATCCTTTTTTAAGTATGGTCTCCAGAACTAAGGTTTAAATTTTCAATTCTTGTTTCATTTGAGTCATTATATAGGCCTGTAGTATGCTTTGTATATTTCCTTTGTACCCTTTCTTGTAAATAGCTATCTGATTTCCTAAATGGGCACCATAGTCGTGAGGCATACTCTGGGTGAGGTCTGGCATATGCCCTGTACAGGGGCATCATCACCTTACTGTCCCTTGATTTTATATTTCTTTTATTGGACCAGGTGACTCGATTAGCTTTATTTATGGCCTCATTTATCCAAATAGATGGGTGGAAATCCTCTGAGATAATGATACCCAGATCCTTTTCATTAATAGTAATTTTTAATGTTTTGCCAGGTAATGAGAATGTAGATATTGGATTATTCATACCCATATGCATTACCTTACAATAATTAATGGTTTGCGTTTATTCCCATAGGAAAAGGTGTGTGTAAATTGCTGTTATAAAGGAGCATTTATAATGGCAATCATGCGCCACGTTCCTATGAGAAAGAACCACGAGCCAGAGCAGTGTCTCGCGCCACTGTAGCCGTCTCTCCTTCATCCCACACTGTAACAAATCACTCACCTCAGACCAATTAACATCGTCACTCTGCCAGTAACCAAGGCTGTTTTCTCATTCAAGTAATCCAAAAGAAAAGCATAAAATCTTTGAAATTCTTTCTCCCCCCAACTAAAATAACAAGCACTAGTCCATCAGTAAAATATTGATGAGCCCTACCAGAACGTCCTCTCTTTTTTCTTGTCATCCACCCTCCCACTTTAAGTCACCTGATGCACTCACCACGGCAACCTTGAACCTCCTAGACAATGAGCATAGCAACGGCTCCCACAGTTCCAGTTTCAAGTTCAACTTTGTTTTCTGATTAAAAACGTTAAACGTTATAATTTCAAAGCAGAGTTAAAAGAAAATGTTGTAACAATTCAAACCATTTTTTGCTTGCAAATAAAAGTTGAACAGTATTCCAAGAAATATGACTACCTCGTACTCTTATTGATAACGGGAGGATGCAGCAGCACATATTTAATATAATGGTTGGAGTGCAAAAACACAAACCGACAATTATATAAAATAAAAAAATGGGTCAGGACTCAGGGTATGCAGACCTGAAGTTTACACACAGCCTCGGGGTTAGGTGCTATACATAAACCCCTTGTATGTAGCATCTATTCCCTCAGGTGTGTGTAAACTTCTCGTTACACACCCGACCCATATTTTATTCTATTTTTTATCAACATTAAATTTCATTCTCCAATTTGTAACCCACTGAGTTATTATAGCTAAGTATTTCTTAATGGTAGTAATCTGATCTGAATTTGCACAGGGGCCACCAATTTTAATGTCATCCACATATTTTATTGCTTAAGAGAAGTAATTGGTTGTTAAATCAGTGATAAATGCCTGGAACAGACAGGGGACAAGGACAGAGCCCCACGGAACCTTGCAGGTGACTCTACCAATGTTAGAAAGCTGACCAATAATCAGAACATGCTGTGACTTACTGCATAACCAATTAGCAACTCAGTTTATAATATTTTTATTAATTTTAGTTTTATGTAATTTGGAAACTAGAGTCTAATGTGGCATAGAAACATAGAAACATAGAATTTGATGGCAGATAAAGACCGCTTGGCCCACCCAGTCTGCCCATTTCCCTACCTGATGGATAAGCTGCAGGTCCTAGCTAACCAGCAGCCTACTTCTTCCTACCCCCACCCCCTAGAATTGCCTTATGACTGTCCCATGCATGCTTGAATTCCACCACTGTTTTTGACTCCACAACCTCCTCTGGAAGGCCGTTCCATACATCCACAACCCTCTCTGTGAAAAAATACTTCCTTAAATTACCTCTGAGCCGCCCTTCTATCTTCAAATTGTGCCCCCTTGTTCTTGCACACGTCTTTTTTTGAAAGATGCTACCCTCTTGGACGTTGTTGATTCCCTTGAGGTACTTGAAAGTTTCTATCATGTCTCCCCTCTCCCTCCTTTCCTCGAGGCTATACATATTAAGCTCCTTAAGTCTCTCTTCATATGTCTTCCGGTGCAGACCCTGCACCATTTTAGTTGCCCTCCTCTGGACAGCTTCCATCCTGTCTATGCCTTTGCGGAGATTGGGTCTCCAGAACTGCACGCAGTACTCCAGATGGGGTCTCACTAGCTGTCTGTAAAGAGGAATAATAACTTCCTGTTTTCTACTGGTGATGCCTCTTCCTATGCATCCCAGTATCCCCCCAGCCCTCCTTGCTGCCCTCTCTCATTGCTTTCCCACCTTTAGGTCATCTGATATGACTACCCCAGGTCCCTTTCCATTTTGTTGTTGTTAGTATCTCACCCCATTGTGTACTCTTCCCTGGGTTTTGTTTCCAGGTGCATTACCTTGCACTCTTTGCATTGAATCTAAGCTGCCATACATTTGACCATTCCTCTAACCTTGCCAAGTCCCTTCTCATCCTTTCCACTCCACCCTGTGCATCAACTCTGTTGCAGATCTTTGTGTCATCTGCAAAGAGACATTCTTTCCTTCCAGTCTCTCTGCAATGTCACTTATAAAGACATTGAAGAGGACCGGTCCTAATACTGAACCTCCTGCATCCCACTACCAACCCCCTTTTTCAGAGTGGACTCCATTTACTATTACTATCTGTGTCCTATTCTCCAGCCACTTTTACCCAGGCTGTCATCTTGGGACCCACTCCCAGGCTGGCTAACTTGTATATTAATCTTTGTGTGGGACTGTGTCAAATGCCTTGCTAAAGTCTAGGTAGGCCATGTCCACAGCCCTCCCTGATCAACTGCTTTGGTCACCCAGTCAAAGAAATCTATCAGATTTGTCTGGCATGACCTTCCCGCTGTGAATCCATGCTGCCTTGGGTCCTGTGCCCCTCTGGCCTCTAGATACTCAACAATTCTTTCCTTCAGAAGTGATTCCATCATTTTCCCTACCACTGAGGTTAAACTAACAGGTCTGTAGTTTCCTGCTTCTGCCTTGCTCCCACTTTTGTGAAGGGGAATTACATCTGCCCTCCTCCAGTCCTCGGGTACCACCCCATCCTCCCATGATTTGTTAAAGAGGGTAGTCAGTGGTGTCACTAGTTCTACCCTTAGTTCTTTTAGAATTCTGGGATGAATCCTATCAGGTCCCATTGCTTTGTCCACCTTCAGTTTTAAGAGTTCTTTAGAACCCTTTCTTCTGTAAATGGCTGGTATCAACTTCTGTATCCAGAGTGTTTCTACTGTTTGTTTTAGGTTTCCCTCTTCCTTTGTAAATACTGAGCAAAATATTTGTTTTGTATCTCTGCCTTTTCACAGTCACCCTCTGCCCACCCTCCTCCCTTTACTAAGCCTCACTATCCCTCCCTTGGTCTTACTTCGCCCCTGATGTACCTATAAAGGTTTTATCCTTCTTAACTGAGTTGGCTCTCTTTCCTCGGTTTGGGCCTTTGCTGTTCTGACTGCCTTCCCAGCTTCCTTTTGCTTTAACTGATACAGTTCTCTGTCTTGTTCCTTCTGTGATTCCTTGTACTTCCTGAATGCTTTCTTTTTTCTTGAACCTTCACTGCCACTTCCTTTGAGAACCATAGTGGTTTCTTACTCGTTTCATTTTGTTTATTTGCTTTACACAAAGGCTTGTTACCTCTGTGATGGCAGTTTTATTATTCCCCATTGTTCTTCCACCCTCCTTCCTGCCCATTTGCTAGTGCATTCCTTAGGCACTCACCCATTTTGACAAAGTCAGCCTCCTAAAATCCAGTACCTTTGTCTTTGTATGGCTTGACTGTATTGCTGTGTTTATTGTGAACCATACTGTTCGATGGTCACTAGTTCCCAGATGGCTACCCACTTCACATCTGTGATCCTCTCCTCATCTCCATTTGAGAGAACCAGGTCTAAGATTGTTCCCTCTCGAGTGGGCTCCAATACTAGTTGTCTAAGGCATGCCCCCTGTAGGGCATCTAGAATAACCCCACTCTTAGAAGTGGCTGCTGCAACTGCACTCCAGTTAACATCTGGCATATTCAGATCACCCATCAGCAATATCTCCCCTTTTTCTGCCATACTAAGTATACTTTCTATCATTTTCTTGTCCATTTCTCCCCTGAGAAGGGGGTCTGTCACAACCCTGTGTGGATTGTGGTGCCATGCTGGTCTCCAAATTTACCCACAGTGCTTCTTCTCCTCCCTGTTTACCCTTTTGTTCTGTTGCTTTGATTCCTTCCCTTATGTAAAGAGCTACTCCTCCTCCTCTTTACCCTCCTGTCCCTCCTGTAGATAGTGTATCCTGGTATGTTTACATCCCAGTCATGGTTTGTGTGTACCATGTTTCTGTGACTGCCACGATATCCAGATGTTCCTCTTCCATCAAGGCCACTAATTCAGGAAGCTTGTTACTCAGACTACGGGCATTGGTACTCATTGCTCTCCATTTTTTGATGGCTTTACTTTCTGTTGCAGCATCCCCCACTGACCTTTCTACCTCGGTCTTTTTCCCATTTAGTACCCTGTTTTGTAGGGAGAGGCTGGGATTTTTCTGCTGCTTATCAGTGCCTCCCCCCTTGACTAGTTTAAAAGCTTGCCAATGAAGCATTTAAACCGATTGCTCAAAAGACTTGTTCATAGCATTGAATCCCTTGCTAAAGTTACATCTTATGGTATCCTACAATCGAGTCGACAACTAACTTCTTCATGGAAGCACATGAGATTAGTTAGGCATCCGCAACCCTTTTTAAACCCCTGTTGTTCCACGTCAAGATTATCTGTGCCTGGGGAGATCAAGTCCTTGATAATACTTTCTAGCAATTTGCAGATAGGTGAAGTTAGACTAATGGACTGTAATTTTCTCAGTTATTCCTCAGTCCCTTTTTGTGCATTGGGATAACGTATGCTGTTTCCAGACATCAGGAATGAAGTTGAAAGACAAGCACTTTTCAAATAGCAGCCTAAGTGGGTGGGCCATGCAGTCGACTAGCATGAATAGGAGATGGCCAGCAGTACAATCTGGACCTGTACTGGTTTTCCCCTTTAGGGATGATACTTCATCAGAGAACGTTATCGGGTCATCCACTGATGTGATGTGTGTAACCATGTTCTATCATTGAACTCGACAATGGTACTTATTCACAATCTCATATCAGAAAGATTCATTAGAAAAGTTACGACCGAAATTATTCTTGTCTTTACCCAGTAAAGCAATAACCAAAATAATTACTTCCTGTGCCAAACAATCTTCTAGCCTATTGCCCAGACTTCTAATCTGAGGTACAAAACAAGTGAGCCTTACCAAGCTGCATAACAATGCCAGCATTCATAATGTAAAGCAGTTGCCCCAAATGAACCCCTGCCATAATATCTGCACGTATGTTATAAAGCAGCTATCCCCTAGAACAGTAGCCTTACTAGCTGGTAGCCTGTGACTATTAAGTTTTGCATAAGAAGCTTGTCAATGCTTGAAACAACAGCTGATCAAATTTCTTTCCCCTCTATGGCCTTATCAGCCACTGGTGGCCAATGTCCACTAAGGCAAGTATGCAGTAGCAGCCATCTTCCAAGAGCCTGCTTGGACTGTCCTACCAAGTTTCAAAAAGTCTGGGATTTTACACTCTTGTGCAGGGCCTTTACAGGGGGAACCACCACCATGGTATCCTGTGACAATGGTGACTGTGATTGGGCACTTAGAAAAAGGATGACTCAATCACGATGCATATCAACAGGGCTACCGACCAGGGAGGGTGACCGGCTGGGCGGTTTGCACATATAGCGACAGGATGTTGCTACATGTACACAAACAATGGGGGGGCAAGCATGCTGAGTGAGGTGCAGAAGGGGAGGGAGGGTTTGTGAGGTGTGGAGCTGTGGTGGGCTGCTGAGCTGGCCTCGTGGCATGGTTGGTGGGTGGGTGACTGGCTTGGGTTCCAAGGGTGCTGGGTTCGGGTCTGGGTGCACATACATTTGTTATGCCTGGCCTGAATTTTTTTTTAAGGTTTTGCACTCCCCAGACATACACCCCCCTGGAGTTGAGAATCCTTTAGTAGGGGGTCACAGGGAGAACAGCCCCCCACATAGCAAAGAAAATCCTAAGTTCCCAGTGCCTTTTTGCTGTGCACCGGGGGTGTACATTGCCAAAATTGATTTTCCGAGATGTACTCTCCCTAACTGCAATCACCTTTCCGCAGTCACCGTTATGACATAGAACCTACAACCGCATGGTTTCTGTAAGAAAAAAGAGGAATCTACAATAACCTGATTATTGCTAAATTACACATACAATACCAAAAACTTAGCACAGGGTTGCTAGCAGTCCTAACAACTATTACACAGTCATTTGTGTTTTACTGTTGTTGTGGTCCAAGGAGATATTATTTTAGAATGATTGTGATAAGAAGAGATGTTGCTACTTGACAATATCTTTATAGGTTTGTTAAAACATCTTTTTAAATAATTTTCTAGTTAGCTAATCTTAAGTGAACTTAATTCTGTAACATGTCTGCTTTTAACTGAAATTCAGAGAGCCTCTGCCTTGCCAATTTCAAGGTCCTCTTTTAGTTGGCTTTGCCTGAAGTGCTTTGGTCTGGTCAGTTTCTAGCCAGTCTCAGGTCTTTGGAAAAGACTTTCCTGACTTCAATCCCCCCTCCTGTGGCTATCTGACTCTGTGGAGGCAGAGTCCAGAATACGAACAGATAAAGGTAGATTATTGCCATGGGGTGTAATCATAGAGACTGTGATTAACCTGCAGGTATCTTGTCATGTCAGGATAGTTAAGCACATTTGTCTTAATCCATTTAAAACACAAGTGACATTTAACATAAGGGGAATATGGAAGTGTACAACCATAGAAAGAGGTAAAAAAAAGTTCAGTGGGGTGAGTTTAATTTTTTTAGAGTGGGAAGTTGGGTGGGGGACTAGTAGGTCTTGCTGTAAAAGTAATAACGTCAACATTGTTTAAAACTGTATTGTCCATTTTAAGGCTAAATAGTGTTTGTAGCTCATCTCTGTACTTCCTCATTCTCTGTGGTTAGAAGGAAGCCTTCTCTGAATCATGAGAAGGCTGATGGTGTTATGCAGTAAGGAGGAGTAGAGGATGCTGGTAGTCTGGAATTCCTAGATCACAGGTACAAAGGGTTGTACCTTCCCTGGAGGAAAACAGCAAATCTACCTACAAACAGGAATACAGTAACAATCAGTGTGGCCCGTAGCCATGTACCATACATACAGAGTGTAACCCAGGCAGAGACTGTGATTAACCTGTAGGTATCTAAGTATCTACCTCCAAACAGAGATACAGTAACAATCAGTGTGGCCTGTAGCCATGTACCGTTCATACAGAGTGTAACCCTGGCAGAGACTGTGATTAACCTGTAGGTATCTACCTACAAACAAGAATACAGTAACAATCAGTGTGGCCTGTAGCCATGTACCGTACATACAGAGTGTAACCGAGGCAGAGACTGTGATTAACCTGTAGGTGTCTACCTACAAACAGGAATACAATAACAATCAGTGTGGCCCTTAGCCATGTACTGTACATACTAGCCCACATATTCAGAAGAGTTGTACAATGCACAACTGACTTGCACAAGCGCAACCACAGAAATGCACCATGGAGCCACATTCAAACAACGTGACTGTGCAGTGCAAAATCCATTACGCCGATGCGCAACAGTAATGTATGCGGCCAGTACAGAGCACTGGCCACTTAATACTACACTCAATTCCTACTAGCACTCAGTGGCTGAACACTGGTTAGTGCAGATTTCTGGCCACTTAATACTACACTCAATTCCCACTATCATTCAGTGGCTGAACAATGGTCAGTGCAGATTACTGGCCACTTAATACTACACTCAATTCCCACTAACACTCAGTGGCTGAACACTGGTCAGTGCTGATTACTGGCCACTTAATACTACACTCAATTCCCACTAACCCTCAATGGCTGAACACTGGTCAGTGCTGATTACTGGCCACTTAATACTACGCTCAATTCCCACTAACACTCAATGGCTGAACACTGGTCAGTTCTGATTACTGGCCACTTAATACTACACTCAGTTCCCACTAACACTCAATGGCTGAACACTGGTCAGTGCTGATTACTGGCCACTTAATACTACACTCAATTCCCACTAACACTCAATGGCTGAACACTGGTCAGTGCTGATTACTGGCCCACTATACACCTCAATTCCACTAACACTCAGTGGCTGAACACTGGTCAGTGCTGATTACTGGCCACTTAATACTACACTCAATTCCCACTAACACTCAGTGGCTGAACACTGGTCAGTGCAGATTACTGACCACTTAATACTACACTCAATTCCCACTAACACTCAGTGGCTGAACACTGGTCGGTTCAGATTACTGACCACTTAATGCTACACTCAATTCCCACTAACACTCAGTGGCTGAACACTGGTCAGTGCAGATTACTGGCCACTTAATACTACATTCAATTCCCACTAACACTCAGTGGCTGAACACTGGTCAGTGCTGATCACTGGCCTCTTAATACTACACTCAATTCGCACTAACACTCAATGGCTGAACACTGGTCAGTGCTGATTACTGGCCACTTAATACTACACTCAATTCCCACTAACACTCAATGGCTGAACACTGGTCAGTGCTGATTACTGGCCACTTAATACTACACTCAGTTCACACTAACACTCAGTGGCTGAACACTGGTCAGTGCTGATTACTGGCCACTTAATACTACACTCAATTCCCACTAACACTCAATGGCTGAACACTGGTCAGTGCAGATTACTGGCCACTTAATACTACACTCAATTCCCACTAACACTCAATGGCTGAACACTGGTTAGTGCTGATTACTGGCCACTTAATACTACACTCAATTCCCACTAACACTCCATGGCTGAACACTGGTTCACTGGTTAGTACTGATTGCTGCCCACTTAATACTACACTTTATTCTCTTTTAAAGTTTATTAACAACAACCAGAATGCTTTACAGAACGCTTCATGGATTACCATATTGGTTACTTCCATTAGGCACCCTCCTCCTCCATTTATCACCCCCCCCCGGAGAGATGGTGCTTCCCTCTCGCAGTCAACTCATATACACTACCCAGGTCTTCATTACACTGGCATGGACCCCTTGGGGACTGCCTCCACCTGCCAGATACCCTTGTCACTATCTGTTCCTCCTTGTACCATAGTCATCCTCTCCAGGGCAGTCTTCTATGCATCTCTCATCTCCCATCATCTATACCCCAGGTCTTCACCCCTGCCCCAACCTCGCACTCCAAGAGACGGAGTCTATTCCTTAAATTTATGTTTAACGGTTTTAAGAAGCTTCTTCTCTTACTGCTGCTGTGCTCCAGTAATATTGAATTAAATCCTGGTCCAACTATACTGATAGAAGCACCCTCCAATTTACCTCAATTTAAAGGACTAAGCTTCCTCCACATTAACGCCTGTAGCATCCTAAAAATCTAGATCTCTTACAGGCTTGGGCTTGCCATATCAAACCAGACATCTTAGTGATTTCAGAAACCTGGCTAAAAAACTCCAAATTGGATCATTCCATAAACATTCCATCCTACAACGTCTTCAGAAGAGACAGGGAGAGCAGAGGTGGGGGAGGGTCGCTATTTATGTATTGGACAAATACTCCGTTTCCATTACTGACTCCTCCACAGTGATTAAAGACTTTGAAAGCCTGACTCTAAAACTGTCACTCCCCTCTGACAAGTCCCTACTCATCACAGGCTGCTACAGACCTCCATCTGGGATCCATGTTATACTGTCCCACCTGTCCAAATTACTGGAGACATCTAACTCTGAAAAGATTATCCTGGGAGACCTCAATCTTGACTGATTATCACCCTGCTCTAAACCCCTCAGGGACGTCTGCAATAAATACATCCTTTTGCAGCTTAGCCAAGCGCCTACTATACCAAACCCCTAAAATCCAGCTAACAGTTCAATTTTAGACCTAATCTTTGTAAACAAGCCACACAAATTTGTACATTCAGGTGCCTTTCACAATGATTTAAGCAATCATAAGGCTGTCGCTTGTGTAAGGACTGCTCTCAGGCTCACACCCTCCACCAATTTCACTTTTAAGAGGAGCTTCTGCAAATTCAACCCAGTAGCTTTCCAATTCGACCTTGAAATGATTAGATGGCAAAACTTCTACCTCGCTCGCTCTGTATCGGAGGCTTGGCTGCTATTTCAGACCCTCATCTTGATGGTTATCAACAGGCATGCATCCAGAACAAAGTGTAGACCCTTCAAAAGATCTTGTCCATGGTTTACCCCTCTCTGGTCTGAGGAAGGAGGTTGTTCGTCTCCATGCTGACCTGGCAAGGATTCAGGAAACCTGCTCCCCCACCCAGGGACAACCCAGGCCACCGCCACTACCTCAGAGGTTGCCAAGAAAAAGGAGTGGTTGGACCACGGTGGGCTCAGGAAGGGTGAGGGTGGTGGAAAAGAGGCACATCCCTCCATTTGTGCCATGCCACAATTCAATCACCACTCTGGTGGAGCATGGTTCATCTATGAAGGTACCCACAGTGGAGACCAAGGAGGATGCTGGGAACCTCCACAATGGAGACCCACAGGAGGATGGCACAGGACACCACAGGGGAAGGAAGCAACTCCTGGTGGGGGACTCAATTGTTAGGGGGTAGAACTGGGGAAAGGAGGGAAAAGGGAGATAAGGTACCTGCCCAGTGCCATGGCTTGGAGGGACAGGAAACAAATCCTCAGGACTGTGGGAGCAGCTGCAAGGGGGAGTGAGCTGGATGTCATTATCCACCTAGGGACACATGACCTGGCTGAGAATGGGATCAGAGCAGTGCAACAGGAGTTTGTGGAGTTGGGGAGCGGTCTTAGACAAGTAGCGCACACACGGTAACTTTATCGGAAGTGCTACCTGTCTATGGCATGAATGAGGCTAGGGTACTCCGCATCATGGGATTCAATGACTGGTTGAAAAACTGGTACAGAGCTCAGGGATTGGCTTCACTGGGGACTGGGGCTCCACCTGTGGAGGGATGTAGGCCTATATAGGCGCGATGGTCTGCATCAATCCAGGAGGGGAACCAGGGTCCTAGGTGATAGGTTTAAATGCTTCATTGGCAAGAATTTAAACTAGCTAAGGGGGAGGCACTGAAAAGGAGAAGGGAAATCCTAGCCCCCCCAAAAAAATCAGGGTAGTTAGTGAGGTAAACACCAAGATAGAGCAGTCAATAGGGAGAAGGGCAGGGGTAAAAGGAGAAAAAGACAAAGGCAGAAATGACAGGGATGGGGCAAAAAGAAATAACACCATAAAAAATGGAGGCTAATGAGTACCAATGCCCTTAGTCTAGGTAAAAAGCTCCCTAAAATTGTGGCATTGATGGAAGAGGGATGCCTGGATATTGTGGCAGTCACAGAAACATGGTACACAGAGAATCATGACTGGGATGTCAACATACCAGGGTACACAATCTACAGGAGGGACAGGGAGGGAAGAAAAGGAGGAGGAGTAGCTCTCTACATAAGGGAAGGGATCAAAGCAATAGAACTAAAGGATAAACAGGAAGGGGAGGGGAGGAGAGGAGGCACTGTGGGTCACCCTGGAGGCTGGAAATGGCACCACTATCCATAAAGGGGTTGTATACAGACCTGCATCTCAGAGGGATGAAATGGACAAGGAAATGATAGAAGGCACCCATGGGATGGCACAGAAAGGGGAGATACTGCTGATGGGGGACCTGAATATGCCAGATGTTAACTGGAGCACCTTTGCTGCAGCCACATCAAAGAGCAGGGCCATTCTTAATGCCCTACAGGAGGCATGCCTCAAACAGCTAGTTTTGGAACCCACTCAGGAGGGAGCAATCTTAGATCTGGTACTCACAAATGGGGATGGAGACAGGATCTCTGATCTTGCACTGGGTAGCCATCTGGGAACAAGTGTCCACCAAACAGTGTGGTTCATGATAAACTTAGCTGTAGAGTCAAGCCATACAAAAGTGAAGGTACTGGACTTCAGAATGGCTGATTTTGTCAAAATGGGAGAGTGCCTCAGCAAAGCACTAGCAAACAGGCAAGAATGTGTGGTGGAGCAACAATGGAGAAACATCAAAACTGCCATCACAGAGGCAACAAGCCTTTGTGTGAAGCAAATAAATCAAAACGAAAGAAAAAAAAACACTATGGTTCTCAAAACAAGTGGCTGGGAAGGTAAGGGAGAAAAAGATAGAATTCAGAAAGTATAAGGAAACATAAAAGAACAGGACAGAGAACTGTATCAGTTAAAGCAGAAGGAAGTGCGGAAGGCAGTCAGAATAGCAAAGGACCAAACTGAGGAAAAGATAGCCAACTCGGTTAAGAAGGAGGATAAACCTTTTATAGGTACATTAGGGAGCAAAGAAATACTAAGGCAGGGATACTGAGGCTGAATAAAGGTGGTTGGGCAGAGAGTGACAGTGAAAAAGCAGGGATACCGAACGAATACTTCTGCTCAGTATTCACAATGGAAAAGCAGGGGAGATACCTAATCCAGTCAATAGAAGCACTCTGGAGAGGGGGTTGATATTAGTCCTTTCACAGAAGAAAGTGTTCTGAAAGAACTCTTAAAACTGAAGGTGAATAAATCAATGGGCCTGATGGGATTCACCCCAGAATTCTAAAAGAACAAAGGGAAGAACTAGTAACACCTCTGATTACCCTTTTTAATAAATCATGGGAGGATGGTGTGGTACCTGAGGACTGGAGGAGGGAGGATGTGATTCCCCTTCACAAAAGTGGGAGCAAGACAGAGGCAGGAAACTACAGACCTGTCAGTTTGACCTCAGTGGTAGGGAAAATGATGGAATCACTTCTGAAGGAAAGAATTGTTGAGTACCTAGAGGCCAGTGGAGCACTGGACCCAAGGCAGCATGGATTCACAGCAGGAAGGTCATGTCAGACAAATCTAATTGATTTCTTTGACTGGGTTACCAAAGTAGTAGACCAGGGAGTGGCTGTGGACATGGCCTACCTAGACTTTAGCAAGGCATTTAACACAGTCCTGAACAAAAGATCAATAAACAAATTAGCCAGCATGGGAGTGGGTCCCAGGGTGGTAGCCTGGATAAAACACTGGCCAGACAACAGGAAACAGAGGGTAATAGTAAAATGGAGTCCACAGTGAAGAAAGAGGGTTTACTAGTGGGGTACCACAGGGCTCAGTACTGGGGCTGGTCCTTTTTAATGTCTTTATAGGTGACATTGCAGAGGGACTGGAAGGAAAAGTATGTCTCTTTGCAGATGACATCAAAGATCTGCAACATGGTTGGTATGCAAGGTGGGTGGAAAGGATGAAAAGGGATTTGACAAGGTTGGAGGAATGGTCAAATGTATGGCAGCTTAGATTCAATGTAAAGAAGTGTGAAGTAATGCACATGAGAAACAAAAACCTAGGGGAAGAGTACAGAATGGGGGGTGAGATACTGACAACAACAAAAATGGAAAGGGACCTGGGGGTAGTCATATCAGATGACCTAAAAGTGGCCAGCAATGTGACAAGGCAGTAAGGAGGGCTGGGGGATACTGGGATGCATAGGGAGAGGCATCACCAGTAGAAAACAGGAAGTTGTTGGCCCTCTATACAGACAGTTGGTAAGACCACATCTGGAGTACTGTGTACAGTTCTGGACACCCTATCTTCGCAAAGACATAGACAGGGTGGAGGCTGTCCAGAGAAGGGCAACCAAAATGGTGCAGGGTCTGCACCAGAAGTCATATAA
The DNA here is from genome assembly GCA_016271365.2 of Neoceratodus forsteri. Classification (NCBI taxonomy): domain Eukaryota; kingdom Metazoa; phylum Chordata; order Ceratodontiformes; family Ceratodontidae; genus Neoceratodus; species Neoceratodus forsteri. Next base: position 11,483,452 of record CM028129.1, read on the forward strand.
AGAAAGACTAATGGAGCTTAAGATGTATAGCCTTAAGGAAAGGAGGGAGAGGGGGGACATGATAGAAACTTTCAAATACCTCAAGGGAATCAACAAAGTCCAAGACGGTAGCATCTTTCAGAAAAAGAGATGTGCAAGAACAAGGGGGCACAATTTGAAGATAGAGGGGGATGGCTCAGAGGTAATGTGAGGAAGTATTTCTTCACAGAGAGGGTTGTGGATGCATGGGATGGCCTTCCTGAGGAGGTCATAGAGTCAAAAACAGTGGGAGAATTCTAGAATGCATGGGGCAGACATAAGGGAATTCTAGTGGGGGTAGGAGGAAGTAGGCTGTTGGTTAACTAGGAACTGCATCTTATCCATTAGGTAGAGAAATGAGCAGACTAGGTCGGCCAAGCGGTCCTTATCTGCCATCAAATTCTACGTTCCTATGTTTTTAAGTCAGCCATCCATACTAGAGATGCCCTCTGGAAGAAAGCCTGAAATACCACTTTGCCAATGGACCGAGCATCATTTAGGGCAGCCAGGAACTCCTGCACAAAACTCATACGAATAGCAAAAGCTGACAACTTTCATACTGCCTTGAACTCATCTAAAGACAACCCAGCCAAGTTCTGGCAGATATTGAAAGACATTGAGGGACATAACCAATCTTCATCCCTAACTTCCAAAATTGTACACAACAACCACACGTTTACCGATGAGCAGGATATTCTAGCAAAGTTAAATAACCATTTCACGACCACGGGGCTAGCCTTTGACTCTTCACCCACATGTAAACTGCTCATTCTCATGGATGGTTTGGCCTGCACCTTCCCCCCAGTCGCAGCCACCAGTTATACTAACAAATTCTCCTTCAGCCCAGGTTTTTGCAAACAAGTCGAAGACCTTTTGCTATCCTTAGATATGAAAAAAGTGCAGCAGCCAACCACATCGAACCTTTCTTTCTTGTATTGGGCCACTGCATCCTTACCACTCCCATTACACACCTCTTTAATTTCTCCCTCTCCCAAGGTACCTTCCCACAGTCATGGAAAACAGCTCATGTCATTCCCCTTTTCAAATCTGGAGATCCATGTGATCTCAATAATTACTGGCCCATCTCCTTGCTGCCGATCCTATCCAAACTTCTGGAGAAAGTTATCAACTCGCAGTTATGAGATTTTCTTGAAAACAACAACACTCTCAACCCTCTCCAGTCTGGCTTCAGGCCTAGACACAGCATTACCTCCCCTTTAGCTAAAGGGATGAATGACTGGCAAGTCACACTGGACGCTAAGAAATATGTCTGTGCCTTATTCCTGGACCTGAGTAAGGCATTCAACACTGTTGCTCTACATCGACAGTCACTCCCGTTAGCAGGCCTGCGCAGAATTATGGCAATACTTTAATATCCTACAATACAATCTTCTCCACCTGAAGCTACTCCTTAATACAAAAAACTAAAGCCATGATCTTATCCCCCCATGTCCATCCAATCTGTGCCTCCAACACTGTCCCTATCTGTCTGATCTGGACCCTGCTGAGAAAGCCGCTAGAAATAGTGGACAAATTTAAATATCTTGGCTTCTGGTTTGACCAAAAGCTATACTTCTCTGTGCACTTGGAAGAACTAATCAAAAAACTCAGACAAAACTGGATGTCTTCTACTGGAACAAACACCTTCTTACCTGCAGCGCTAAATTAAGATTGGCCCAGAATACCTTCCTACCTCTATTAGACTATGTAGATTTCATATATGCTCATTACCGTCTAGTCTCGCTAGCCAAACTGGACACCCTATATCACAGGGCTCTCCGCTTCATTACTAATGACCCTTACAACACTCACTGTTGTGTCCTGAATAATCATATCAATTGGTCTTCACTGAAAACCAGGTGAATAAAACATTCTGTCCTTTGAACTTTTAGAGACACCAACTGATAAACTTCCTAAATATGTGTCAGACCTCTTTACTCTTTCCAAAGGAACCTACTCACTCAGAAAATATTCGCACCGCTTGCTTGATGTTCCCAGGGCCAGAACTCGGCATGGAGAGTCTGCTATATGTCATACACTTCCTACCATCTGGAACTGCAGCCAGAGTACTCTAAACCTCTCAAGACTAGCTGGGCTATCAGCCTTCAAATCCTTACTGAGTGCCGTTCTCAGGGAAACCTGTACCTGCTTCCCCTAACTGCTGTTTCTCATCATCTCCACCACCATCTCTCTAACCCTAATCCAGATTGTGCCTACCGGCAACCTCCATCAAATTAGTTGGCACACCATGACCTACCCACCCTTATTGCCACCTCCTAAATTTCCTGCCCACCTTACCCTCCCTTTTCTCCACCCACATCAGTGTAGTCTGCTCCTGCTGTGCTCCATCCCATCTCATTGTTATTTGTCCTGCATGGCTCTTAACTTGATCAGCGTGCTATAACTTGCTAAACTTTTTTCTTTTGTTTTTCCTAGCACTTATTTTTCTAGTTACTTGCCAACATTTGTTAGTTAATTTGCATTGTTCCTGTACTGTATTATGACTGATATCCTTACTGGCTACAGCCAATTGCATATCATTGTTCACAGTATGCACTATGTATCTTGGTTGAGTCTGTGTATACCATCTATGTTCCTATGTTGTACCCTGTGTATTTTTGTACCCCAGACCCACCTTGTAAATGAGTCCACTCGGTGGTGTTTCTCTCCTCTTAAAATAAAGATTGATTGATTGATTGAAGTCCCTTTAACCAGCTGGGAACAAAAAAGCATAAGAAACTGGAGAACCGGGCTACAAGAGATGGGCAAAAAAAGTCCATCTTCCCCACCACCAGATGTCAACAGGTAAACTTGGAGCTGAAGAATTTAATAGATCAAGGGCCCCATATTTAGAGCCAGATGGCTACATGTGCACACAGGGGCACCACATGACAAATTAGAGCCAGCCGTCTTTGGCACCATATTCAAATGGATAGTGAGATCCAAACTGACCATGCTATCTGTGAATATAATTTGATTTCATAAAATGTATTTTTAAACAGGAAACAATTTGTTAGGACAAGAGGTGGTAATGTTTTCTAGTACAATGACTACTTCAACTGAATCTGATCAACACGCTGAATCCTTAAAGAAGAAAAATGAAAGACATAATGATCACCACCACCCAGGCAAGCAACGAGTCACACATCACATCAGTCAAGTGCAGTGCATACATAAAAAATTTGTCACTGCCACCTGAATACCCAATGAGACAGACAGCACAGTTACATCCTTCCTTGTTCCACAATTGCTGCAGCCACTGCCAAGTAATTTGTGTCAGCATGGCTCAGTTGGTAGCACATCCGCCTCTGGACCAGAAGGTCGTGGGTTCTCATCCCACACTGGGATTGGACTTGCACCTAAAAATCACTGGCATCTGAGTGCAGTATTGGGGGGTGCTGTACTGCTGGGGTGTGCCGTCCTTCGCATGAGATGTTAAACCGAGGTCCCTTCTGTCCATCCTGGTGTTGTCCTGGTGGGTGTCCAGGTGGAAGTAAAAGAACCCAGGGCACTCTTCGCAAAAAGAACAGGGAACATTCCCGGTGTCCTGGCCAACATTCCCCTTCCCATAAACCGGTTCATGCAATTATCCAGGCTGTGTGTGGGTGATGATGTGTGATATGGCCGCCACCACACCTTCAGTCACTTCACTAACAGTCTAGCATTGCTTGTAAAGTGCTTTGGGATACTGTGTATGAAAAGCGCTATAGAAATGCTGATTCTTCTTCTTCTAATTTAAGTATCAAAAATAAAATGCAGTAATATAATTTATGCAATATGTGTGGGCAGATAAACAGTGGAATAAATTCATTTATTCTCACTGCCGTGGGATAAACGGTGATTCTAATATTTATCCCAGACCTTGCCATCAATCAACCACCCTTTATCCCTCACCCTGCCATCAATCATCCCCACGCTGTCCGGACCTACAGTACTTTGCCTAATACTGTCAGTGCTGCAGCCTGTCCCCAACAGTGCTGCATTTCAAACTACCCACTCCCTTCAAAGGAACCTCCAGCTACTGCTCATACCAGACTGATAGATGCAAACATAATTTTTTCACACTGCTTTCTCTACTTTTTTCAGGTCACAAATTTAACTACCACACTGCAGTCTATTCCCCCACCTCCTCGCTTGCTCACTTGCTCAGTCATCACACCAAACATTCATCAAATGCCACTCCTCCTTCTACTTGGCAAAACAAATTAGTACCCAACACCAAGAAAACAAACCCACACGCACTCACTAACCTCAGAAAACTAATGCTGTCTCGTCACACACATGCTCCATTTTCATTTTCTGTTCTTCTCCGACACTGCTCATTTTACTCCCAGACATGCTACTTGTCTTTTTTTATTCGTGCTCACTCAGGTTTGCCCCACCGCTGCAATTCATTCCCATTGCTCCAACCACATCAATGCCGTGTCACAATAAAATATTTTTTTTCCTTTTTAACAGGCTTTAAACAAGAGGCTACATGCCTCCACTTAATCAGCCAGACCTGCCGACACTGCTTGCTTACCATAGCCATCATTTTTTCATTTCTTTTTTAAAAACCTGAACACTGCACCAATCAGCAGTGACTTTACAACATCCACACCGCATCTTTAGCAACCCTTTTCAGACACACAGTGCAAGAATACAGTACTACCAAATAGACCGTGATACATAAATAAATATAAACAAAACTAAACAAAATTTCAACAAAATAATTGAAGACAAAAGACCCCAGCCTATTGCATAAATGTAACATGCGATAGGGAACCAGTTGCATACGTGATTTGTCTTCATTCGAGCAGTTTGACCTTGGGCACATCACTTGTGGCTTACACACTCATGATGTTACCCAAGGTCAAACTGCTCTCATGAAGATAAATCATGTATGCAACAGTTCCCCATCGCATATCCCCTATAATCTCAGACCAGTTACTGTAAGTGAGATGTAACCAGGCTAGTATACGACGCACACACAAACAATAAAGAAATGATATGAATTTTCAATTTAGTAGCATTTTTTCTGTATAGTATTCACAGCCAAATATGGGGGACATGAGAAATATACAAAGAGTATTCAGTTTTTGGGTTTCAGGCATCTGTTAAGCCATGCACTGTACAAAAATTAAAACAGTGCAGTCAGAATCAGTTGTTGATGGCAAAAAAAATGACAAGTAGTAGCAGTAAAGACTGGAGTAAGGGCAAAAAGTGATAAGTAGTAGTCACGACTCATGAGGACAAAGAGTGATAGTAGTAGTAGTTGTAGTAGTAGACAGCAGTACCATATCTTCCAGATCAGACAGTGGTACCAGGTAACACCAAGTAAGATTGTAACATGAAATGCAGTTACTTACTGTATTTGGACTCTGAACCCACTGATTTTATTATTTTTTTTCTATTCTGTGCTGTTTATGTGATCATTAAAGTAATAGTGACCTGGCCTAGACTGTCCTGACCCGACTTATTGTAATTAATTGCTACCTCATGTAGTAGACCCTATTCACAAAGGATTTTCACCACAGGCACAAATTCTTGAAAGTGTTTTGTGGATAGGGTCTGCTCAGAGCAGTCAGTGTATGTTTTATTCAGGTATCACATTTGAAATTAAAGTGAGATATGTTGACTTAGAAATGTGAGGCACTCAGCATTTTCTGGTGTAAAACAGGATCGTGTGTCAATAATGACATTACCAGCTGAACTAAACAATTGTTCTGAACAGACATTAGTCGGAGGGCAATTCATGTACTTCATTGCAATGTTTACTAAAACAGGCCACATATTTTGTTTGCATTACCAGTACTGTAAAGGATCAACATTCCAGCTGATAATGGACTCTGCCAGGTACATTTCAACAATGGTCTGTACTGTGGCTGTGTTATAAGAGGCAGATGAAGAAGATGTTACAATTACATCTTCTAAGTGACTCCAGAGACATGAAGCTGCATCAAGTGACTGTGGGACAGTGCTGTGCTTGGCTGGTGGTGAAGAAGAAGATTCGGCTGCAGTGGCTGAGAAAGAAGAGAGTGAAAATGCTGCAACAATAGAGGATGGGTCACTTAATACTGAGCTATGTCAATAAGAAGATTCTGAATGTGGTGCTACTGTTGTACTCTGTTCCATGACAGCACGCACCTCATCAATTATTTCTTATTTGTTTATCTCAAAACAAGTGTCATCATCATTACTCAATAGTTACTTTGATTTGTATCATGGATACAAGATTGTTGCTGTAATGATGTACTCAGAATGAAGCACTGTACAGTACATAATTTGTCATCTTCAACTTTTTTGATCATACTGTACGTCTCGTTAAATCTTGTTGTATTCTGGGGTCAACCTGCATGTGTCAGCAGCACTGCTGGCAGTTTGTTGATCATGGAACTGTCTTGCTTCTCTAACATTTCTCTAATCAGATTCAATCTGAATTTAATTTTTTTTATTACAGGTATCACCTGGCTGAGAGTTGCAGTGTTTGCACTAACCTCCCTGGTGATTTCCTCAAATGGCAGGAGCAGGAAAATTAGAAACTCCAGCATGGTCCACTGTGGTGGAGTAACCTAGACATCTGCATCACCAATTTAATTTTCTAAGGTGTGCTGCCTGACAGCTTTCTTTTGTTCCAGCAGCCTTTGGAACATACAAAAGGTTGAATTCCATTGAATAGAAATGTCATGGATCAGTCTGCAAAGGTAAACTGTGCTCCTGCTGTTTTTTTTTCAAACAAGTGACAGGCTTTGCTTGAGTGACTGAAATGAGTGCATATTCTTTTAGCAGTGCTAACAAAAGCTTTTGTTTCCCTGTTATCATTGAGAAAACCATGAAGTATTAAATTTAAGCAATGCGCAAAACAGTAGATGTGAACAAAGCCCCCCTTCTCCAAGGCCTTCCTTATGCTGGACCCATTAACTGCAACTATAAAGCCAACTGACAGTCCCTGTGAAGTGAGCCATTGCTGTATTGGTTGTGAGCTCTTCATTGATGTTGTATGAGGCGTGTTCAGATGAAAATAAAATATTCTTAGAACAGCAAACTGCGATGCTTCACTGCCCCAGTCCCACGTGAATTATCGAAACATGCACAGTGTGCTGTGATAGACATGAAGGGTTCAGGCTGACAGCTTGTCCAGATATCTGTTGTGAGATGTACCACCCTCCCAACAGCACTGCACAAGATGCATCTTAATTTTTAGATATGCCATCATAAAGATCTGGAATCTCTGTTGTTGAGGAGAATTTCTCTACGTATTTCTCTTCTCACTCACCTGAGGGAGCTGCACTAATGGCTGCCGTACTGGGTGTGCCTGCAAGATAGCAGCAGATTTGTCTCCAGTTTCTGTGTTTTAGAACATTTTATAGACTTTTTTAGACTTTTTAAGCTGTAAATTGTAATTTGTAGAAAACCCTTTGTAATTTATTGTGACCCGTAACTTTTCCTTTTCAAATTCGGTTGAAATTAGATAGTTAGGGAATCATAGTGAAAAAGTTAGTGTTCTGTGCATCCTCGGGAGCTGCAGACCCTAAAAATGTAACAGTAAGCCAGAAAAAAAGAAAAAAGACTTTTTAGGACAATAAAAACTTATTTATTTATTGACACTGCATTGTCCTCTGAGGATTACACCACTGGAGTAAAGGAAGTAGAGCGGAGTAGTAGTGATGTAGGATTACACCACTGAAGTAAAGGAAGTAGAGCGGAGTAGTATTGTTGTAGGATTACACCACTGGAGTGAAGGAAGTAGAGCGGAGTAGTATTGATGTAGGATTACACCACTGGAGTGAAGGAAGTAGAGCGGAGTAGTATTGATGTAGGATTACACCACTGGAGTAAAGGAAGTAGAGCGGAGTAGTAGTGATGTAGGATTACACCACTGGAGTAAAGGAAGTAGAGCGGAGTAGTATTGATGTAGGATTACACCACTGGAGTAAAGGAAGTAGAGCGGAGTAGTATTGATGTAGGATTACACCACTGGAGTAATGGAAGTAGAGCGGAGTAGTATTGATGTTGGATTACACCACTGGAGTAAAGGAAGTAGAGCGGAGTAGTATTGATGTAGGATTACACCACTGGAGTAAAGGAAGTAGAGTGGAGTAGTACTGACGGAGTTTCTGTGGAGCCAGAGGAGCATGGAGCTGAAGTGAATGTTGAAGGAGGATCCCTGGGATTATTACCATAAGGAGGTGCCCGGGGGAACATCTATGTGAAGCGGTGGTTTCTGGCTTGGAGCTGAACTGAACATTGAAGGAGGATCCCTGGGATTATTACCGTAAGGAGGTGCCCAGGGAACATCTATGTGGAGCAGTGGTTTCTGGCTTGGAGCTGAACTGAACATTGAAGGAGGATCCCTGGGATTATTACCGTAAGGAGGTGCCCGGGAACATCTATGTGGAGCGGTGGTTTCTGGCTTGGAGCTGAAGTGAACATTGAAGGAGGATCCCTGGGATTATTACCGTAAGGAGGTGCCCGGGAACATCTATGTGGAGAGGTGGTTTCTGGCTTGGAGCTGAACTGAACATTGAAGGAGGATCCCTGGGATTATTACCGTAAGGAGGTGCCCGGGGAACATCTATGTGGAGCAGTGGTTTCTGGCTTGGAGCTGAACTGAACATTGAAGGAGGATCCCTGGGATTATTACCATAAGGAGGTGCCCGGGGGAACATCTATGTGGAGCAGTGGTTTCTGGCTGGGGTGAGAGCACAGCCAGACCAAATGAAAGGAAACATATCAAGGGCTCTTTCAAGCTGTATCAACCAAAAGGAAGTGCCTCTGGGAAAGTGATCAAGAAGTGTTCACAGCAATGAGTGGCACCTGAGTAGGCCTTTGTGAGACCTAGATTAGAGTTTGGATCCCCAGCCCGGCCAGAGAGACAGCCGCGGCCACCACCGGAGGGTGGTGGAAGGGATCTGCTTCCCTCAGGTGGAGTGAGGGACTCACTGGAGGGTGGGTCGGCCTTGGGCCACCAAAGAGAAGTTCTGGGGGAGCCAGATTCATTTAAAGGAAGGCCCTTCTGCAAGATTGAAAGTGGTGCCTGTATTTGCTGTGGAAGGAGAGCCAATTGTGGAGGTCCAGTGTGAAAAGAGGTAGCTGTGAAGGCTCAAAGAACTCTGTTTTGGGAAAATCTTTGGTGAAGTACACTCTTTTTTCTTATTGAGGCTCTTGCAGTGGAGTCTTTTCTGTTACTGGACAGAACTACATGTTATTTATTAAAGCTGTTAAACTGGAACATATACAAACTAGCTCAGTGAGAGAGGGCTGACGAGTATAAGATATCTGTTCTGCAGTGGTGGGAGCACTGCAGGGGGAAACTAAATTAAGCCTACAACAGGAGTTTACTGACTTTAAATTGAAACTGAAGCCAAGTTTTATAATTGGGAATTGTGAGAGGCCTTTTTATATGTGGACTGAACATGAACTGGGAAACTACTGTGGGACTTAACTTTGGATTGCTATTTTAACAATTTTGTTTATTTATGCTTTGGTAGCTGGGGAGTATATTGTTTGTTTTGGGGGGATTAGTTGCATGCTGTGTATGAACTGGGTGGTGACTGTAGTGAATGTTGTGGTTATCTGGATTTTTGATGGGGTTGTGTGAACGGCACCTCGTTGAAGGTGTGTGTGTATGTGTGGTGGGTGGTTGTAGTGTAGAATTATTGTGTTCAGAAGTCTTGGTTTATTTATTGATTGTTAATTTGAGAAGTGTAGGGAGGGTGTTAAGATGGTCAGGCATTATTCTCCCACCATGCTCAGGGGCTTGTACCCCTTTGACTGTCCCCCATTATCAGTCAAGGTTTATAAGAGATGTCGAGCTTTGGGGATCGTGAAGAGACAATGGAGGGGGGAGAGATCTGGGTATGGTGGGAAAATGGAGAGGGGTGGATGGATAGAGGTCATGGGGACTAGGAGATGCTCTGGGGCAAAATGGTGTCAAGAAAGGGGTGTTCCCTGCCTGACTCCAATACTCAAGGGCTCCACAAATAGTGGGCAGGTCCTAGGATCTTCCTTGATGACTCATCCAACCCGAGCAGTGTTATGTAATGCCAGATCGATTAAGAACAAGATGGCTATTATAGCTGATCTTGTTAGAACATCAGATCTGGCATGCATCACCAAGACCTGGCTGGATGAGAATGTAGGCATTATTTTGGCATCCAGTGGGGTTCTCAGTGATACACTGCCCGAGACTGGATCATAGGGGTGGGGGTGTAGCCATTATATTTAAAATGGAACTGGGCCTTGTGGATGTGCCAGTGGGGTGTACGTGATCCTTTGAGTGTATCCTGGGAGCAGGTGTAGGGTTCAGGATCCTCCTCATCTACCATCCACCCAGAGATGGTGAAGAATTCCTGAAGGAGCTTGCGGACTTCATTGTCAACATGGCCTTGGAATCGCCCAGATGGTTAATTCTGGGTGACTTCAATGCCTGGATCAATAATGAACTCTTGCAATGTGGAAATAATGTCCTCCAGCTTATGACTATGCTGGACCTTACATAGATGGCTACCCCTGCTACCCACATAGGGGCTCACTCCCTGGATCTTGTGTTCCTCCTGGGGATGGAGATCACAGAATTGGAGGTGGAACCAGTCAGTTGGTCAGACCATCGCATCGTAAGGTTCAGTTTTGGGGCACCCCAAATAGGCCTGCCCATACGGAGATGATCCAGTACCACCCCTTGAGGGGAGTTACCCCAGAGGGCCCATTGGCAGTATTGGACCTATCGGGTTTATCTAGCAAATGCATGAATCTTGGGGATCTTGTACTGGCTTATAATAAGGCAGTGGATGATGCCCTGGACTCAGTTGCTCCTGTTCATGTTCACCCACTCACTCTGCACCAAAGAACCCCCTGGTTTGAAAGGTCCTTGAAGGAGCTGAGAAGAGTGGGATGAAGGCTAGCGAGAGCTTGGCAGAAATCAGGCCTTGATGCTGACAGGCTTAGATTGACAGATCATTATACGGGCTATCAATCAGCAATCACACATAAGAAGGCAGAATTCCTGCCCGGGGAGATTGCTGCTGCACGGAATCAACCCGCTCAGCTCTTCCAGACTGTGGACAGACTGTGCAAGCTAGTCTGTCTTCAATCTGGAGCAGATTTTTCACAAATGAAGTGTGATGAGCTTGCTCGATTCTTCGCAGATAAGGTTGCCGGCATCAGGTCGGGTATCGGACCAGCTCTCTCTATGAGGGACTGTTGAGATCGGCGGGAGGAGGTGAGCGCCCATTCTGCCTGGTCTGACTTCAGCAGGCTGGAAGTCATTGGCATTGTGAGGACTGTCAAAACTTTGTGACCAACCAGCTGTAGTTTGGATCTGGGCCCTACACCACTACTGGTATGCTGTGTAGATGCTATCTGCCCATCCTTGCTGAAATTGTCTAGAGTTCCTTGGAGTAGGGGGTCTTTCCTGACCCCCTCAAGGAGGTGTCATTTGACCATTTCTTAAAAACAACCTCCTTGGATTAGACTGTCTAGCTAACTATAAACCTGTCTCTAATCTACCCCTATACAGTGCCTTGGTATTTGAAAGGCACTTAAGAAATAAAGTTTTACTTACTTACTTACTATATAGAGGTTTGAGGTACTTAAGCAGCTGCCTGAATCCTATATGTTTAACCACATTATATGGTAGCAAAATCAACAGCAATCATTTCTGAAATTTATTTGGTTATTATAATACCAGCAGGGTGAGTCGAAGCATAGTTGGCTTTACGCTCATATGTTTCTGAGATGGTAAGCAGTCTCCATGAAGGAGGAGGGCTTTTGAACACATGGTCACTTTCAGTAACAGTCAAAGGAGTCCATCGAATGGCAGGAAGTGGTGGTGGATTTGTTTCAGTAGTGCTGTGGGGGCTGCCACTGCTTTCACTGTCACTTTCTCTTTGAGACTCACAACTGGACTTCTCAGAGCTCAGCTCCTTTATAGGGGAACACCTGCCCTGCAATTGGAGGAAAAGGCTTCAGGTGCAACTCTTGTAATTCTAGCCACTGGGGGTTGGGTTTAAGGACTGGGAGAGAGGAGCTTAGGGAGTTGTACACTTCTCCTATAAGTTTACTGTGTAGTAGTGCACCTAGTAACGGGGGTACCTGTTTACTGTTGGACTGTATGTGGGATTAGTGGGTGACCAGATTAGTGGGTAGGGGTGTATCTTGGACTAGTGGGGAACCTGGTGGTTCATCCAAGGAATCCTATGTGGAGGGGGCTGGGACAACACGTCATTAGGGCCAGCATCTTTGGGAGGGTGGTGGGGTGCACAGGGTGTCGGGCGGCCATGATACTGGACTGGGCTTGGAAGTTCGGTGGTTGCCCAGTGTGCTACCACCTGGCACAGCTTAGGGAGGAGGTTGAGGGGATTAGGAGACAGCTGGAGGGAGGGGGGAGGTATGGTTGGGAAATAGGGCAGGGGCTGTCCCGCGAGTTGCACCAAGCACTAGGCAGGGGGTATAGGGAAAGGAGTGCAGGAGAGTACTCTGGGGTCACATAGGGACCCTGACAGAGGGGGCCCAAAAGGAGGACACTAACAAGGAAGCAGGCAGGTATCTGGGGACCCTCACAGAGGGGGGCCAAATGGAGGACATTCTCAGGGAAGTAGGAAGATGGCTGGGGCTGGACAGAAGGAAGCAAGGGGGAGAGGTGGATAGGACCTTAAGCTCAATAACTGCTTCAGCTCTCTTCTTCTGCTTGAGGATGAGGGGGTGATGAAGCCATGACAGGGTGGTTAGAGATGGAAGGGAGTGGGCGCAGGAGGCAGGGGCCAGATAGCAGGAAGAACAGGGGGGAACTTGAAACATGGAAAATTGGGGGGAGCGGTGGATCAGTGCAGGAGGAGGTGGGGGTAGAGGGAGGAAAGCACAAGGAGATGGACCAGTTGGGAGGAAAAAGCAAGGAGAGGGACCAGAAATACAAGGAGGATACAGTAAAGGCAGTTGAAGGTTTATGCCAGGGGAGCAAGACAGGCAAGGAGGGGCTGAACAGAGATGGGAAGGAAGGGAGGATGAGCCAGGCAAGTTTAGCATATGGGGAGGAAGGACCAGTTGCAAGCAGTGACTTGGGGGATAGTGGGATACAAAAGGATACTTGGGAGGAGGAGAGGCATATGATCAGAGGGGGGGGGGTGTTCAGGGTAAATAAGGAGGGGGTGGCAGGGGGCACCCAGATAGGGGGAGAAGCAAGAAGCCAGCTGGGGAGAGGGACCAGTAGAAAGGATGAGGGACATGAAAGGGGGGGAAATGGAGGAAAAGGGGTGGTCAGAGTGCTCCTGTTGGGTGATCCATGATCAGGGGTATCAAATGGGATAGGGAGGGGAAGGCCTACCTTGGTAGAACAAAATGCTTCCCTGGACTAATGGTGCACAGGGCCAAGCATGAGATATATCAACTGGCAAAGGATTGTGGAGGTTCCCCGGACATACTGGTCCACCTGGGTACCAATGACATTGAGGGAAACAGTGAGCTAGAGATACAGGCAAGGTTCAGGGAGCTTGCTAGGGTCTGTCTTGACATAGGATGCACAGTTTCCTTCTCAGAAATCCTGCCGGTGCCAAGGGCTAGTGGGGAACACAAGAGGAAGATTAGGGAGATAAACCAGTGGCTCAGGGAGTGGTGTGGGGCCAGAGGGTATGGGTTGATGGGGAACTTAGGGGAGACCTGGGAGGATAAGGGGCTGTATGCTAGAGATAGGCCCCATCTCAGTTTGGAGGGGAGGGAAATCCTTAAGTTGAAAATAGAGGGGTTCGTTGGTGAAAGGTGGGGCTTAAACTTGTGAAGGGGGAAGGGATGGGAGAAAAGGCTGTCGAGGGGGGTCCTATAAAGGAGGAACTCTGTCTCCACCCCGATGGGGAGTTGGAGGAATGGGGGAAAAGGCTGACTGGTAAGGTGCTGACTGGGGCAAGATGGAATCCCCATGGGAATGCGAGCAGGGGAAATGGAAGTATACAGAAAGGGTGGAAGGTAGTCCTGCTAAATGCCAGGAGCTTGGGCAATAAAATGCCTGAGCTCCAGGTGATGCTAACTGAGGGATAGGTTGATGTGGCAGCAGTCACTGAGACCTGGGCCACTGCAGGGCATGACTGGGACCTGAACCTGGTGGGTTACACCATGTTCAGGAAGGACAGGGGAGAGAAGGGGAAGGGGTAGCAATAATAGTCAAAACTGCATTGGCATAGGAGGTGGAGAGGAGGGACTGTGGATGCAATTTGGGTCACCTTGATAACAAGGGGCAAGAGTAAAAATAGGAGTTGTGTATAGACCCCCTCGCTGGCGGAGGAGCTGGAGAGAGAGTCTGGTGGCAGATGTTGGGAGACACTGCAGATTGGGCAGGGAAGGGTGGTGGTGTTGGGGACTTAAACATGCCAGAAACAGACTGGGAGACTATGACATCCTCGGTGGCCAGGGAACAGAGGTTGTTGGATGTCTTTCAGGATGCGTTCCTAACTCAGCAGGTGGGGGAACCGAACAGGGAGGGGCGGATACTGGATGTGGTCCTGGCAGACAGTGACCAGATTGGGGGCCTGGAGGTAAGGGACCTGTTGGCGGGGAGCGACCATGCCACGGTCTGGTTCTGCCTGTACCTAGAAGGGGTAGAAGGCTGCACAAAGATGGAGGTAACTGACTTCATGGGGGCGGATTTCAAGGAAATGGGAAGGATCCTTAAGAAACATTTGGATGGAAGTAGGCCAGACATGGACGCTGACAGTAGGTGGGAAATCATCAGGAGTGTGGTGCAGGATGCTACCAGCACCTGTGCAAGAGTAAGACGAAAATGCGGTAGGGCCCATAAACCCTGCTGGTGGACCAGGGAGGTCCAGGAGGTGGTCCAGGGAAAGAAGGTAGCCTATAAGCAATTCAAGGGCTCAAGAAGTGAAAGGGATCAAGGGGAGTACGAGCTGATAGCCAGAAGGGCCACTAGAGTGGTGAGGGCAGCTAAGGCAAGGAATTAGCAGAACCTGGCCAGGGAAATTAGGAGAGGGAACAAGGGGTTCTTTAGATACATTGGGGAAAAATGAAGGGTGAAGGGGCAGATTAGCAGGATTAAAACAGGGGAGGGATGGGCACAAGACCCGGGGGAGCAGGCTGAGGTACTAAATGAGTACTTCGCCTCAGTTTTCACCAAGGAAAATGGGGGGCTGCATCATACATGAGTGGAGATGGTGAAACTGGGGGGGCACCCTTGCCAATCGGTGGTTCTGGGAAGGGGGGGCCATCACTGGCAAGAGGGGGGAAGGCAAAGCAGGGGGATGAGGTAGCGGAGGTGAAAATCATGGCAGAGAGAGAGAGAGGGAAGCCCTTAGGTCCATTAAGATGGAGAAAGCACCGGGGCTGGTTAAATTACATCCCAGAGTGCTGAAAGAAATGGTGGATGTCCTGGTGAAACCCCGGTGGAGCTTTTCAGCATCTCTGTGAGGACAGGGTGGGTGCCCCAGGACTGGAAGGTGGCATATATAGTGTCTATCCACAAGGGGGGATCAAGGGAGGTGGCAGAGAACTACAGGCCCATCAGCCTGACATCGGTGGTGGGCAAGGTGAAGGAGGGCATTGTCAAGGAGAGGCTGGGGGGGTCCTGGAAAAGTCGGGGTGCCTGGATGATAGACAGCATGGATTCATCCCAGGGAAATCGTGTCAGACAAACCTTGTGGAGTTCTATGACTGGGTGACAAGTGCATTGGACCTGGGTAGACCGGTGGACGTCCTCTATCTTGACTTCAGCAAGGTGTTTGATTCTGTTCCTTACGGGGGCCTGTTGAATAAGCTGGGAGAAATGGGGGTGGGGAACCAGATGATCAGATGGATAGGCAATTGGCTACAGGACCAGACCCAGATGGTCGTGGTTGGTGGGATAGTCTCATCCCCAAGGAGGGTCACTAGTGGGGTCCCTCAGGGATCGGTCCTTGAGCCCCTCCTGTTCAACACCTACATCTATGACATAAGGAAGGGTATCAGGAGTGAGATGAGTTTCTTTGCAGATGACTCAAAACTGAGGGCAGTGGTGGATGGGGAGGAGGGGAGTGTGGCTCTACAGGGGGACCTGGAGGCTCTGGAAAGGTGGTCTAGAAAGTGGAAGCTGAGGTTCAATGCAGGGAAATGCAAAGTACTGCACCTCGGAGCCAGAAACCCGGGCCAAGTGTACACCCTGGGTGGGGGAAATGCTACATGTCTCAGTGGCTGAGATGGACCTGGGCGTGGTGGTGGATGTCAAGATGAACAACTCTGAGACTTGTAGGAGGGCAGCGGCCTAGGCCAACAGGATGCTGGAATGCATCACTAGGAGGATCACCTAAAGAAGGAGGGAAGTGATACTCCCTCTGTATAACTGCTTGGTGAGGCCACACCTCGAGTACTGCGTGCAGTTTTGGAGGTCACATTTAAAGAGGGACATTGAACTCCTGGAGAGGGTCCAGAGGAGAGCAACCACAATGATCTGGGGCCTGGGGGACAGGACCCATGGGGGGAGGCTCGAAGAGCTAAATACATACACATTGGAAGAGAGAAGGGACTGGGGGCACATGACAGAGGTATTCGGGTACATGAAGGGGTTAAACAGGGGAGGAGCAGTCAGGGTGCTCCAAAGGAAGGAGGGGGGCAACTAGAAGGCATGAGTGGAAGCTGGAGAGGGGGAGATTCAGGGGAGAAAGGAGTAGGTGCTACTTCACTGAGAGGGTGGTGGAGCCATGGAATGCACTGCCCAGGGGGCTGGCGGAGGCAGAGACAGTGGAGGGGTTCAAGAGGGGGTGGGACAGGTACAAGGGAAGGGTTCTGGAAGCAAAATCCTCTGCAGCAGGAATATCTGGGACTGGGAAGGGAAAAGCCAGAGAGAGAGCGAGGGGGCAGTAAGGTCAGCTCCCAGGGTGGGGGCTGACCAAATGAGCAGACACAAAAGACCGTTAGGCCTATTCTGCTGGCATTTTAGTATGTTAGAATCTGTCTAGGAGCCTTTTCAGTGCTCAGGTTCCCAATGCTCCTTTCTTTTTACCCCTGCTGATTGGCTGTTTACATATAGCGCATGTTGATACCAACTCAATGGAAGCACTAATGGAGAAGTATGACCAAACAAAAGATGATATTTTTTCAGCTTTTTTTCCCAGGAAGGCATGGCATCTTGTGTCTGAGGCAGTGGAAAATGGACACAGAAACAGTTTCAGGCATTGCTAGGCTTAATGATGCCAAGCCGAGTTTTTATTTTCATAAATAAAAATAATAGCGGATTTCATACGTCAAAACAAAAACAAAATAAATCAGAAATTAATATTATTGCTTTTCCAAGATATAACAGTACAAGACTGTTCTAGAATTGGCTAGAGTCCTGATAAATGGTTACCTAGACCAGCTATCCCTTTTAAGATCTGAAGTAGCTCCTCAGACCTTTCCAACTTGGATCAGTATCAGGCTGATCCCACAATGGATGTGCTGGGGACACCCAGATGAACTTCCCTTATACATGGGGATTCATTAGGTGACCACCTCAGACCCCACCCAAAGAAACTTTGGGATATAAAAACATTTCCATTTATCATTATCTCTATGTACAAAACATATTTACAGGTGATAAGATGTACCCTAGTATGTTTGTATATCAAATGAACTCTTTCTAAGAGAAAATTAAAAATAATTCAGGAGTTGGCTCCTCCATTCTCTTGTCAAAGGCATACGTATGGAAAGGGGAGGGCCGGCTGGCTCTTAGAGAAACACTTGTGAATCCAGGAGAAAACCTCCGCAGACCCCTGCATACAGAGCCATTCTTTTGGTAGACCTGCACTACCCATTTGTAGTTCTATATTTGAAATAATTAACAAGAAAACAATTTCAGACACTTTTAGAATTTCTGTGCATTTAATTCCAGAATTCTCACTTTATTTGTAATTTGCTTCAATAAACAGTGCAGTGCCTAACAGATAAACCACATAGACATTAACTGTATGAAACATTCTGTTTCCTTTTTCACTATGTGTGTGGTTTGTCTGGTTCTGCTTGGGCTGTCAGACACCAAAAAAAAGAACATTTAAAACAAATATTCGATTTTTACTTTCAGGGAGCATTACTATGCATTCTATGTCTTTTCAGCATAGTAACATAGCTCCCAGGAATTGGGTGACCAGGTAGACTGATTCAAAAATACATCCTCCAGTCTACCACAGTCCCTACTGAAAAAAGCAAGTGTTTAAACATCTTTATACTGTTTGAACATGCAGTCTTCACTCATACCTCACAGTTGCGAGGAGAACAACTGGGAATAGTGCAACACCTCGGGGACTCTGTCCCTGTTTGCTACTCTCGCTCACAGTTGGAGCAACCTGAAGAAGTTTTCACACATGCAACCCGTGAGATGCTGAGAGGCATACCACCACTATTTGGAGTGGCTACAGGAGCATTCGGTTGGCACAACATACTTTACATACATTCCCTCAGGCTGATAAAGCCTACTGTCTGTACACTTGTGCCAAACAGAATGTTCCTATGTAGTCAATATAAAAACATCAGTAATGATAACAGTTACTTCTTTGAGGGGGGCAGAGGACTGAGACCCCACATGGATTCCTGAAGAGAAATAGGATACAGGGATAGCTTGGAGAGCCATCATCCAGGTGGCCTGCCTGAAAAAATGGGAAAAAACTGAACTATACTGCGAACAGGACTGGAAAGTGTGTTACTGCAGTAGACTTAGGAGAATAAAGAAACCATGTTTTCCTGAGTGGTCACCATTATTCTATCACATCTTGGTCACCTTTTCAGGGCCCCTCCGATTTTTCTTTGAGCTGTTCCCCTTGTGGTTTATTCCCACTGCCCCCCTGCACAACCAAAACATTTATGCCAGTTTCTTCCTCATCTGCAATTTCCATCCCCTCTGATAAACTTTGTGATGCCTGATCATTCTCTTCATCTTTATTATTACCCTCATTGGGTTCAGCCTTAGAAGAATCAGATGAGGGACTGGCAGTAGCACAGTATGCAATTGTTCCATAATGTTGGGTGCCTCTGCGGGTGGTACCCACCATGCCTTTATTTTTTTTAACTACATAACTTTTTGTTTTGACTTGGGACTGATGAAGATCCAAGACAGTCACCTTTTTTGGATTCATGCATTCGCTTGGAAGACAAAACCTTAGACAGAAAAAATCACTTTTTGGGGTTTGATTTTGTTTTCCCTTTACAGGCTGATTGCGGTCTTTTGCAGTGCCACTGCCTACCTGAGAAATAGAATGCGCCTCATCAACACTTTGATCCATTTTTATTAGCATTCTAACCTGTAATAAAAGATCCCTCTAACTAACGTGATGTCCTCCTGATGACTCCCACCCATTGGCCAGGGACACATTTACTGTCCTGACTCATGACCGTACACAGCACACCGACAGCACAGCAGTCCACCACCACTTCCTTCCAAGATTACCGGACTGACTCCTACAATACAGTTAGTTACTGTTAAGTGACTAAATTCAGCAACTGTTAAGTGTGTCTCAGAATTTGAATTAGAGATGCAGACACATCTGGTGGATAGACACACACAGCACAGTCCCACACTAGGGGTTAGTTAATGCATATACATAATGTAATGCGATATGCTATAAAACTAATGATAATAAGGAGGAATAATGGGGAATGAGTGGTGATGTTGATGACACTTATGTGTACAGTACTTGTTTTGTACTGTAAACAGCATGCTACAAGTCACAAAGTCAGATTATCCCATGGGCCACCCACAGCCAGCAGCACAGGTGCATCAACTTGTATATTGTTTGTCTGAACAGTATTTCTTTTAATACATGAAATCATGAATGAACGTTAACACGTGATCGTGATTTGTGATTGGATGGGACAAGTCAACGATTTATTTTGCCACCCTGCTGCCCTTGCCCTGGCCACACAGAAGCCAGATTAAAAAAAATATTTAGAATTTCTGGGTCTGTTACATTTATCATGGGGCACCCTGCAGTCTCTCTCTCTCTCTCTCTCTCTCTCCCTCCCCTCTCTGAACGTCACAAGTCATAGATTTATTTTGCCACCCAGCTGCCCTTGTCATGTAAACACAACCACACTGAAGCCAGGAAAAAAATGTTATTCGGGATTTCTGGGATGGTTACATTTATCATTGCCCCCTGCAGTCTCTCTGTCTCTCTCTCTCTCTCTCTCTCTATCCTCTGGATGGCACAAGTCAAAGATTTATTTTGCCACCCTGCTGCCCTTGCCCTGTACACACACCCACACTGAAGCCAGGAAAATAAATTTGAGATTTTATGTAACTGTAAAATTTCTCTTGGACCCCCCATAGTCTCTCCCCCTCTTCTCTGGATCAGGAATGGCACAAGTCAACGATTTTGCTAGCCTGGTCTTTCTCATATACATAGTCAGCTACACTGTTTGAGGCCAAGAAAAGAAAAAAAAATGTAATCTGGGATTTTCTATAACTGTAAAATCTGTCTTTGGCCGACAATAGTCTCTCTCTCTCTCCCCTCTGGATCTGGAATGGCACAAGTCAAATATTTTGCCTGCCTGCCCTTTCTCATATACACATAGCTACACTGACTGAGGCCAAGAAAAGAAAAAAAAAATTTGGGATTTTCTGTAACTGTAAAATCTCTCTTGGGCCCCCAGTAGTCTTTCCCTCTCTCCTCTGGATCTTCTGCAATGGCACAAGTCAAAGATTTACCAGCCTGCCAGCCCAGTGGTACTGAGAGTTGAAGCAGTAGACACCACACCTTGTGCTATGCCAGTGGCCCAGGTTTGGGAATGGACTCAGGTGATCGGGGGTTGGCAGAGAAGGGAGAGGATGGAGCATCCCATGACAGAGCTACTCTCTCTGGAGTTGGTAAAGGGGATTGCATCATTCTGCAGCAGAGCATGATGGAAGATGGGGGCACTACAGGAGTGGAGCACAGAAGAGAGGCTAGAGCGTGGCAGATGTTGGCACATAAATGAACTAACATCATTGCACGTTCAGCTCCAGCAGCATAGATAATCAGGGGAAAAACTGCGGGATGGTCATGGTGGCCGATGGCCATGCACCATGCCCCCAGAACCTAGAGAGGTGCACCCCCAGGTGTTGATTCAAGGCCTCCCATTGGGGGGACACTGTGTGCATGCCAGCCTGTGTGGTGAGAGTGAGTCACTGACCAGACCCAGGTCCTGGGGTGCAGGTTCCAGTGGCTGGATGACCTACCAGCCCACTCCATAGGAGGAGGAATAACATAGAAACATAGACGTTGACAGCAGATAAGGACCGCAAGGCCCATCCAATCTGCCCATTTCTTTTTCTACCTTATAAATGTGCCATCGGCCTTTGCTCTGTCAGTAGCCTATCTATTCATACTCATCTGTATTGCTCCCTTATGCCTATCCCATGCCTGTTTGAAGCTCTGCACTGTATTCATAGCAACCACTTCCTGAGGTAGGCCGTTCGATGCATCCACCACCCTTTCTGTGAAAAATAATTTCCTCACATTCCCCCTTAATCGGCCTCCCTCTAGTCTCATGCTGTGTCCTCTTGTCCTGCTATTTTTCTTATATTTAAACATGTTAGACTCTTTCACCTTGTTAATGCCCTTAAGATGTTTGAATGTTTCAATCATATCACCTGCCTCCCTCCTTTGCTCAAGGGTATACATATTGAGCTCTATTAATCTGTCCTCATATGTCTTCTGATGCAGTACCTGTACCATTTTGGTTGCCCTTCTCTGGACTGCCTCAATTTGGTTAATGTCCTCATGAAGGTGTGGCCTCCAGTACAGCATGCAGTACTCCAGATGGGGCCTAACCAGTGTCTTGTAAAGAGGGATTATTATTTCCCTCTTACAACTTGTGATACCCCTACTAATACACCCTAACATCCCCCTAGCCTTACCTACTGCTTTAGAGGTCTGCTTGGATGATTTTAGGTCATCGGTGATGAAGATGCCCAAGTCTCTTTCTTCCTTTGTGACTGCCAGCAACTCCCCTCCCAGCCTATAGGTGGCTTCAGGGTTTCTCTTCCCTATGTGCATGATCTTGCACTTCTTTGCATTAAATCCCAGTTGCCAATCTTCTGACCATTTTGCTAGTTTATTCAGATCTCTTCTCATTCTGCCCACCCCATCTGGATCATCTACTCTGTTTCAGATCTTGGTGTCATCTGCAAACAGACAAGCCTTACCCTCTAGTCCATCTGCAATGTGACTTATGAAGATATTGAAGAGGACTGGCCCCAGGACTAATCCCTGAGGTACCCCACTTGTGACTTGCATCTCTTCTAACTGTATACCATTTACCACCACTTTCTGTTTTCTGCCCGTCAATCAGTTTGCCACCCAGTTGACTTACTTCTGACCCATCTCAAGCCTACCCAGCTTATTAATCAATCTTCTATTTGGAACAGTATCGAAAGGTTTGTTGAAGTCAAGGTAGGTGACATCAGCTGCTCCCCCTTGGTCCACCACTCTGGTTACCCAGTCAAAGAAATCCATGAGATTAGTTTGACAGGACCTTCCTTTTGTATGACAGAAGACATTGAAATTGAAAAAGCTTATATCTATTTCAGCCTTCAAATAC
This sequence comes from Neoceratodus forsteri, assembly GCA_016271365.2. Lineage (NCBI taxonomy): Eukaryota > Metazoa > Chordata > Ceratodontiformes > Ceratodontidae > Neoceratodus > Neoceratodus forsteri. The sequence continues at coordinate 11,505,970 of CM028129.1, forward strand.
CTATACAATAGGATTTTCAAAGAAAAATGTAGCTGCTTCCATCAACACTAGTTTAACCCTAGATATGTAGATACACAATACAAGCTCACCAGCACCTACTGTGAAACTACCCTATAACTTACTATCCAGTGCCTTTTCAGATCCAGTGCCTAACCCTCTCCTCTTCCTCCTATACCTACTCTGGATCCTCTTATTGCATTAACTATTATGATTCCCCCCCCCCACCCAGTTCACTACTCCTTACCATTACTATAGGGTACCAATCCTGCCACTCCATCAGCCACAAAACACTCCCTTGTCCCCTAGTACCCATCCTAGCGAGCTGGCTACCTTATGAACCTTCTGAATCGTGTATATATGTAATATATCCTTGTTATACATGTCAAATTAATGTGTCCAATATCTGATTTATTGTTTTATTTCTTTCTCTACAATTTGGTGTATAATTTGATTGTTATATTATATTATATTATTGGGATCAGTTGTATAACTCACATTTTTGTATTCTTCTATTTGTAAATGTTCTGAATGCTATATTTCATGTAAATTGAACCTTGACCTTACCAGGTACATCTTGCAAATGAGCCATGCTCAACGATGTTCACCTGGATAAATAAAGATTTGATTGATTGATTGATTGTAAACCCATGCTGTCTTGGATCGTGTGCCCCTATGGATTCCAGGTTTTGCACTATCCTTTCCTTAAGGAGTGCCTCCATAATCTTGCCCACTACTGAGGTAAGACTGATTGGTCTGTAGTTCCCTGCCTCCTCCCTGCTACCACTGTTGCAGAGCAGGATCACATGAGCCCTTCTCCAGTCTTCTGGGACCTCTCCTGTGCTCAGAGACTCACTAAACAGTTCTGCTAATGGCTCTGCTAGTTCCACCCTTAGCTTCTAAAGTACCCTGGGATGTATGCCATCAGGTCCAATTGCCTTGTCCACCCTGAGCTTAGCGAGCTCTTGTAGGACCCTTTCATTTGTGAAGGAAGTAGTGCACACCTCTTTCCCCCTTGTGTCCATGGTGCTGAGCTATGGGCCCTGCTCTGCCTTCTCATCAGTAAATATTGAGCAAAAGTATTTATTTAGGATAGATGCTTTTACAGGGTCCTCCTCCTCACATGCCCCCTTTTCTCCTTTGAGCTTAGCAATACCCCCTCTGGACTTTCTCCTTTCACTAATGTATCTATAGAAAGTCTTGTCACCTTCTTTTACTGTTCATGCTAGTGTTTCCTCAGTTTGGGACTTAAAAGTGTCGATATAAAAAAAAGATTTTGCCAGCCTTCCCTTGCTCATGTACATACAGTCACACTGTCACACTGCCCGCCTTTTGCATCCCCCCACCAGCAGCCATCCAGGCCCCCACTATCTCCCCGGTCCCTCCAGATTCCTTCTTTCTCCAGTCCCGTCAAGTTCTGACTTCTGCCCCACATTCAGCCTCCCCAGACAGTTAATTTCTCTCCCTCCCCATCGCCCTGGGAAGTCTTCTTTCTCAGACTCTCCCTAGTTTCTCTTCTCTCCCTTCATATACATTTTTTTTATTTTTATGGTTTTTTTCTGGTTTTGTTTGACAAATTGTTCTGGTGACTTCTCTGCCGAGATGGTCCTGCTCCTCCGACCATCCTCCTCTCTCTCATCTGGGCTGTGTTGCACACTCAGCATGGTTATATACCAGGAGTGCATCTGTTTCCTGATGGGATGTCACTGACTGCCTGTACTTGGAGTGAGCATGCCGACGGCTTTTCCACTGGCCCTGAACCGAACTTCTGTGACAAAATCCATATTTATCCAGGTTCCTGGATTGCGGGTTTAATCCAGGGGTGTGGATCACCCATGGAACAGTCTGCCCAGCCCTAGGGCTCAGTCAGATTGGTAGTAACAGGTTGCTTTTCGGCTTCTTTTGGAAAGGTGCCTGCTTGTGTTTGTTTTTTTTTTGCTGCCGTAGCTGATTGCTTCTGGCGGTCCAGAGATAGTAATCAAATTCATTTCAGTGCAGCACCTGCTGGTTGCTGATTGTATTTCTTTTACTGCGTATTGCTGATTTCACTAGGGCTACTGCTCTGCTTATCTTGTTTTTTGTTTTGTTTGTTTTACTCCATTAACATTATGGTGCAGGAACTGTTGTTTGTCTAGCCCTGTTGTTTGGGGGAGTGGTGCTAACTGCCTGTCCTGGGACCTCAGCTACTTTATAACTGGAGGCGGGGCTGAGTAAGATTGGTGGTAGCACCTTGATAACCTGAAAGGTGCTTAACAGATACATTTTTACTTACTTTTTCTTACTTGCTTGCTTTTTGGCTACTCAGAAGAGGCTAGAAGGGAAGGAATTAGTTTCATTTTAGGGATGAAACTGCTCATTGCTGGTTTTATTGCTTCTTTTGCTGTTTATTGTTGATTTCACTTGGTAACAGGTTGCTTTTTGACTTCTTTTGGAAAGGTGCCTGCTTGGGTTTTTTTGCTGCTGTAGCTGATTGCCTCTGGTGGTCCAGAGATAGTAATCAAATTCATTTCAGTGCAGCACCTGCTCATTGCTGATTGTATTTCTTTTACTGATTATTGCTGATTTCACTAGGGCTACTGTTCTGCTTATCTTGTGTTTTGTTTTGTTTTACTCCATTAACATTATGGTGCAGGAATTGTTGTTTGTCTAGTCCTGTTGTTTGAGGGAGTGGTGCTAACTGTCTGGCCTTGCTCCTCAGTTACTTGATAACTGGAGGTGGTGCTTCTTTTGCTGCTTATTGTTGATTTCACTTGGTAGCAGGTTGGTTTTTGGTTCCTTTTGGAAAGGTACCTGCTTGGGGTTTTTTGCTGGCACAGCTGATTGTTTTTTGGAGTTTTTTGCTGGTACAGCTGATTGTTTCTGGGTTTTTTGCTGGCACAGCTGATTTTTTTTGGAGTTTTTTGCTGGTACAGTTGATTGTTTCTGGTGGTCCAGAGGGACCCAACCCATACTCCCCACACCCACCCTCCTCTAATGGATCACTTCCTTTATACCCATAACCTGTGACTTCATACAGTTCCAGCTGACTTCATACATGTACTATTAGCCATTGTATTTCAGTACACAGCACAGCCACACACCACACCATGATGTAAATCTATATACCTTGATGCATTATATCACTAACGATTATTGACAGTACATAGCTGTAAAGTAAACAGGGAATAAGAAGGAAGAAGAAAAGGAGGGGCAGACAAGTAAGAGAAAGGATAGGCCATGAAAAATGTTAAATGTTGTTCAGTCATGACTGTATCTCTATTAATCTATTACCAGTACCCTAAGGCTATGTAAATGCATGTATTAATTGTAATAAGTTCTTCCGTTGTCTGCACTTTGTAGTTACACTGTGTTAGTATGTCTTTTGATGTGGAACCTATGTAAATGATTGTTGATCTTATAGGTATTAATCCTGAGAATTAAATAAATAAAAAGGAAAGAAAAATGATGGATGCCATGCAATGCAGTGGTTGCAGGACAGCGGTGTTCAGGAGGACTTTCTGGGCACTGTGGTGCTGCCCTATCTGCAGACACCTCTCTGTGTTGAAGGCAGAGGTTGCAGCACTCTAAGCAGAGTTATCAAGGATTCAGGTAACCTTCCCCCACCACAAAGACCACCACATCTGCCACCACTCCCTCAGAGGATGCCAGTAAGGACTGTTGGATGGATGGACTATGGCAGGCTCAGTGAGGATGAGGAAGGTGGGATGGAGGCACATCCCCCAGCCAGTGCCACTTCAAAACTTATACACACTATTGGCAGAGCGGGATGATGGCACCGCATCTCCAGAAGTGGACACTAAGAGGGATGAGCAGACTGTCCATGATGGATCCTCAAGGGCAAAGGGAAGGGAACACATGGGAGGAGGAAGCAAATCCTGTTTGGAGACTCCATCATCACAGGAACAGAGCTGGGAGTGGGCAGCAATGGGGAAAGGGAGGTGGTATGCCTGTCTCTTGGCACAGTTCAGAGGCAAGGCAGGCAGATCCTAGAGATCACTAGGGTGATAGTGTGCCTGCCTCATGGCACAGTTCTGAGAGAGGGCAGGCAGATCCTAGAGATCACTAGAGCGGTAGTGTGCCTGCCTCTTGGCACAGTTTGGAGGGAGGACAGGAAGATCCTAGAGTTCACTAGAGCGGTGGTGTGCCTGCCTCTTGGCACAGTTTGGAGGGAGGGCAGGAAGATCCTAGAGATCACTAGGGTGGTGGCAAGGAGGAGCTGTATGTCATTGTTCACATGGGGACAAATGACCTGGCAGTTGTGGAAACAGGTGTAGGAAAAGTGCAGGAGGAATTTAGTGAACTGGGGCAGTGTCTTGGGCAAGTAGCACACTCTCTTACCATCTGAGAGGTTCTACCTGATCATGGCAAGGGAGAGGGTTGAGACATCTGTACCATGGAATTCAACACATGGCTGAAGAAATGGTGTGGAGATGAAAGGTGTGGCTTCATTGGGGACAGGGATGTCACCTAGAGGGATAAAGGACTGTATCCACCAGATGACCTACATCTATCCGGGGGGAAGGTATCCTCACTGAAAAGTTCAAATGCTTCCTCCACAAGCATTTAAACTAGCCAAGGTGGGGAAGCGAAAGTAGTCAGGGTGATAAAGATAGCCCCCCACCACATACCATATCTGAAATAAGAGAGAATACAATTAGTACAAGGGCACTAACAAACCCGATAAATACATTAGATACAATTGTGGGGAGGACAGAAGATAGAACCCAAAAATTCACATGGCCAAAAAAAGGGAAATGGAGGGTGGGCACACAAGCTGGAAAGTAATGTGCACAAATGCCCGCAGTCTGAGGAACAAAATCCTAGACCTAATGGCATTAATGGAAGACACAAACCTGAACATAGATGCTATTACAGAAACATGGTACACAGGGAACCATGACTGGGATATAGCCATATCAGGATGCATACTTTTTTTTTAACCCTCTTCTTTATCCCCCTTCCTACCTCGGTGTCCACTCCTTCGGACTGCTCATACCTTTTGTGCCATTCCTCCAGAATCTGCTCCTAGAGTGCTTCTCCTCCCTCCTATCTGCACATTGGGGTCTGTCCTGAAATCGGTGGTCTTGGGTGGAGCCATCTTCATCTAGGACCACCGAGGGACTTATCCGTTTTTCTGTGCTCCCCTCAACTCCGCCACCTGGGATGCCGGCGCAAGGACGTACGTCCAGAGAGGCAATGTGCTGTTGCACGTCTCTCTCAAGTGCCTGACAGTGTCTCCCCTTCCCCGACTCCGTGAATGGAGCCGACAGTTCCCTTTGAGAGCCTGTGTTTCCACCGGCTCTCTTAGGGTGTCGGGTGCATATTGCACCCCTGGTATCCCACCCCTGAAGGAGGAGAGCATCCTTTGGGATGCTCAATCCTCCATCTCCTGGCTGACCCCCACTGACCTGAGTCAGTTCCCGAACCTGGGTCGCCAGCATGGCATGAGGTGTGGCATCCAGCACCTCAACCCTCAGTGCCACCGGGCCAGGATGCACACTTTTTGGGAAGGATAGGGAAGGGAGAAGGGGAGACGGTTAGGTGTGTATGTGAAAAATGTGATTAAAGCAATAGATTCTCAAGGGTTTGTGATAGGATGGCATAGGACCCTGTCCCATTTGTTCGAGAAAGTGTTTAAATGCAAGGATCTTTCATTTTCTGTCTTTTCTCTGTCTGGTTGTGCAACCATATTTTCTTGTGAGACCTCAAACTCGATCAACCTGGCAATCTCGCAATCCTTTCGCTCTCACTGTCTCTCAGTTTTCACATGCTGTTTGTTTTTCCTCCTTGCATATCTGCTGACATAAAAATATATGCAATTCTTTGTATGAGAATGCAACTGATATTGGGATTCCTTTTGTTTAGAAAATATATAGTGTTACTGTTGAAATATATATAATTATATTTTCAGATGACTGCAGAAAGCTATTGCAAACTAGATGTTATCTGACTTTAATTTTTTGAGCCTTTAGCAAAAGCTGTGGAAATTAGGCCTCTCAGCTCAGGCACACTATGTTCTTGCCTGTTTGATATTTACAAAAACAGGATGCTTGCTAAGAATGGGGATTGAAAGAACTTATAAAGGAGCAAAGCTCCATTAACATTATGGTGCAGGAACTGTTGTTTGTCTAGCCCTGTTGTTTGGGGGAGTGGTGCTAACTGCCTGTCCTGGGGCATCAGCTACTTGATATCTGGAGGCGGGGCTGAGTCAGATTGGTGGTAGCACCTTGATAACCTGAAAGGCGCTTAACAAATACATTTTTACTTACTTTTTCTTACTTACTTGCTTTTTGGCTACTCAGAAGAGGCTAGAAGGGAAGGAATTAGTTTCATTTTAGGGATGAAACTGCTCATTGCTGATTTTATTGCTTCTTTTGCTGTTTATTATTGATTTCACTTGGTAGCAGGTTGCTATTTGGCTTCTTTTGGAAAGGTACCTGCTTGGGATTTTTTTGCTGGCACAGATGGTTGTTTTTGGAGTTTTTTGCTGGTGCAGCTGATTGTTTCTGTTTTTTTGGATGGTGCAGCTGATTGTTTCTGGTGGTCCAGAGGGGCCCAACCCTTACTCCCCACACCCACCCTCCCCTAGTGCATCACTTTCTTTATACCCATTGCCTGTGACATCATACGGTGCCAGCTGACTGCATACACATACTGTTAACCATTATATTTCAGTACACAGCACAGCCACACACCACACCCTGATGTAAATCTATATACCTTGATGTATTTTATCACTAATGATTATTGACAGTACATAGCTGTAAAGTAAACAGGGAATAAGAAGGAAGAAAAAAGGAGAGGCAGACAAATAAGGGAAAGGATAGGCTAAGAACAATGTTAAATGTTGTTCAGTGATGACTGTATCTCTATTAATCTATTACCAGTACCCTAAGGCTATCTAAATGCATGTATTAATTGTAATAAGTCCTTCTGTTGTCTGCACTTTGTAGTTACACTGTGTTAGTATGTCTTTTGATGTGGTACCTATGTAAATGATTGTTGATCTCATAGGTATTAATCCTGAGAATTAAATAAATAAAAAAGAAAGAAAATGATGGATGCCGTGCAATTCAGTGGTTGCATGGCAGCTGTGTCCAGGAGGACCTTCTGTGCACTGCAGTGCTGCCCTAGCTGCAGGCACCTCTCTGTGTTCAGGACAGAGGTTGCAGGACTCTGAGCATAGTTAGCGAGGATCCAGGTAACCTTCCCCCCACACAAAGACCATCACTTCTGCCACCACTCCCTCAGAGGATGCCAGTAAGGACTGATGGATGGAAAGACTACGGTGGGCTCAGTGAGGATGAAGGAGGTTGGATGGAGGCACATCCCCCAGCCAGTGCCACTTCAGAACTTATACACCATCTTGGCAGAGCAGGGCAAACGTACTGCATCTCCAGAAGTGGACACTAAGGAGGATGAGCAGGTTATCCATGATGGATCCTCAAGGGCAAAGGGAAGGAGAACACACAAGAGGAGGAAGCAAATCCTGTTCGGAGACTCCATCATTAGAGGAATAGAGCTGGGAGTGGGCAGCAATGGGAAAAGGGAGGTGGTGTGCCTGCCTCTTGGCACAGTTTGGAGGGAGGGCAGGCAGATCCTAGAGATCACTAGGGTGGTGGCAAGGAGGGGGGAGCTGGACATCATCATTCACATGGGGACAAATGATATTGCAGGTGTGGGGACAGCTGTAGGAAAAGTGCAGGAGGAATTTATGGAACTGGAGCAGTGTCTTGGGCAAGTAGCACACTCTGTTACCTTCTGAGAGGTTCTACCTGATCATGGCAAGGGAGAGGGTTGAGACATCTGCACCATAGAATTCAACACATGGAGGAAGAAATGGTGCAGAGAGAAAGGGTGTGGCTTCATTGGGGACTGCAATCTCACCTAGAGGGATGAAGGACTGTATTCACCAGACAGCCTACATGTATCCGGGGGGAAGGTATCCTCACTGACAATTTAAAATGCTTCCTCCACAAGCATTTAAACTAGCCAAGGGGGAAGGCAAAAGTAGTCAGGGTGATAAAGGTAGCCCCCCCCCACCACATAACATATCTGAAATAACAGAGAATACAATTAGTACAAGGGCACTACCAAACCTGATACATAGATTAGATACAATGATGGGGATAACAGAAGACAGAACTCCAAAACATCACAGGACCGAAAAAGGGTAAAGAAGGGTGGATGCACAAGCAAAAATGTAATGTGCACAAATACCCGCAGTCTGGGGAACAAAATCCTAGACCTAATGGCATTAATGGAAGACACAAATCTGAACATAGTAGCTATTACAGAAACATGGTACACAGGGAACCATGACAGGGATATAGCCATAGCAGGATCCACACTTTTTGGGAAGGATAAGGAAGGGAGAAGAGGAGGGGGTTAGCTGTGTATGTGAAGGATGGGATTAAAGCAACAGAGACTCAAGGGTTTGTGATAGGGTGGAATAGGACCCTGTCCCATTTGTTTGAGAAAGTGTTTAAATGCAAGGATCTTTCATTTTCTGTCTTTTCTCTATCTGGTTGTGCAACCATATTTTCCTGTGAGACCTCAAACTCAACCAACCTGACAATCTCATAATCCTTTGGTTCTCACTATCTCTCAGTTTTCCCTTGCTGTTTGTTTTTCCTCTCTTTCATATCCACTGACACAAAAATATATGCAGTTCTTTGTATGAAAATACAACTGATATTGAGATTCCTTTTGTTTAGAAAATATATAATATTACTGTTGAAATATATATAATTATATTTTCAGATGATTGCAGAAAGTTATTTCAAACTAGAGGTTATCTGAGTTCAATTTTTGAGCCTTTTGCAAAGCTGTGGAAATTAGGCATTTCAGCTCAGGCACACTATGTTCTTGCCTGCCTGATATTTACAAAAACAGGATGCTTGCCAAGAATGGGGATTGAAAGGACTTATAAAGGAGTGAAGCTGCAACTGGGTAATGTGAGGAAGTTCTTTTTCACAGAAAGGGTGGTGAATGTATGGAATGGCCTACCTCAGGAAGTGGTGGATATGAATACAGTGCAGGGCTTCAAACAGGCATGGGATAGGCATAAGGGAGCAATACAGATGAGTATGAATAGATAGGCCATTGACAGAGCAAAGGTCGATGGCACATTTATAAGGTAGAAAAAGAAATGGGCAGACTGGATGGGCCTTGCAGTCCTTATCTGCTGTCAACTTCTATGTTTCTATGTTTCAGTGTAACTGCAAGAAAGATTAGGAGAACAAGGGACACAGAGACTGAAAGAAAACGTTATTTTATTTTGTCTTTGTAAATAGTTATACTTAAGTTTATTTGATGATACTGCTAGTGAAAATAAATATTTTGATGAATTTGACAACTGCTCCTGGTTTTCCTATGCTTCCTGACCTGTGCCTCAAGGACAGATGGTGTCAGAAAGTGGGATTTACGCTGTGCATACCCTAAGACAGGAGTTTGTGCATGGCTACTGGACCTAGTACCCTGGAAGCACAGAGGAAGGTATGGATTCTGCAGCAGCAAGTTCAGTAGTAGTTACCAGGAGAATGGCAGCCAAACTGGCAGAGACAGAAGTCCAGTCTGAGATTGTATAGCCAGTAAAAGATATGGAAAAAGAACAGGCAGTGACAGAACCTGAAAGCCTGATAGACTTTTTCAAATGGTGGACTATACAACAAAAACAGATGGAGAACTAGAATGAAAAATAGCTTTAATGTTTAGAAGCACTGAGAAAAGAAGAGATGCAGAGACAGGAGCAGCAGATGAGAGAAGAGATGCAGAGATGAGAGCAGCAATGGGAGAAGAGATGCAGCAAAGAAAGCAGTGATGAGAGAAGAGATGCAGCAATGAGAGCAGTGATGAGAGAAGAGATGCAGCAATGAGAGCAGTGATGAGAAGAGGATGCAGCAATGAGAGCAGTGATGGGAGAAGAGATGCAGCAATGAGAGCAGTGATGAGAGAAGAGATGCAGCAATGAGAGCAGTGATGGGAGAAGAGATGCAGCAATGAGAGCAGTGATGAGGGAAGAGATGCAACAATGAGAGCAGTGATGGGAGAAGAGATGCAGCAATGAGGGCAGCGATGGGAGAAGAGATGCAGCAATGAGAGCAGCGATGAGGGAAGAGATGCAGCAATGAGAGCAGCGATGGGAGAAGAGATGCAGCAATGAGAGCAGCGATGGGAGAAGAGATGCAGCAATGAGAGCAGCGATGAGGGAAGAGATGCAGCAATGAGAGCAGCGATGGGAGAAGAGATGCAGCAATGAGCAGTGATGGGAGAAGAGATGCAGCAATGAGAGTAGCGATGGGAGAAGAGATGCAGCAATGAGAGCAGCGATGGGAGAAGAGATGCAGCAATGAGAGCAGCGATGGGAGAAGAGATGCAGCAATGAGAGCAGTGATGGGAGAAGAGGTGCAGCAATGAGAGTAGCGATGGGAGAAGAGATGCAGCAATGAGAGCAGCGATGAGGGAAGAGATGCAGCAATGAGAGCAGCGATGGGAGAAGAGATGCAGCAATGAGAGCAGCGATGGGAGAAGAGATGCAGCAATGAGAGCAGCGATGGGGAAGAGATGCAGCAATGAGAACAGCGATGGAGAAGAGATGCAGCAATGAGAGCAGCGATGGGAGAAGAGGTGCAGCAATGAGAGTAGCGATGGGAGAAGAGATGCAGCAATGAGAGCAGCGATGGGAGAAGAGGTGCAGCAATGAGAGCAGCGATGGGAGAAGAGATGCAGCAATGAGAGCAGCGATGGGAGAAGAGGTGCAGCAATGAGAGCAGCGATGGGAGAAGAGATGCAGCAATGAGAGCAGCGATGGGAGAAGAGATGCAGCAATGAGAGCAGCGATGGGAGAAGAGATGCAGCAATGAGAGCAGTGATGGGAGAAGAGATGCAGCAATGAGAGCAGTGATGGGAGAAGAGATGCAGCAATGAAAGCAGCGATGGGAGAAGAGATGGAGCAATGAGAGCAGTGATGGGAGAAGAGATAATAATAGTCTTCAGGTGAAGCTACCTCTGGTTGGAAGCTGCAACACTGGACTTAAGATTTGCAAGAAAGTGAGTTGTGCTCACAACAGAGGGAGGCGAACCTTACAATTTACAATTGTTTTCGGTTTGAAGCAGATTCCTTAGGAAAGTTAATATTCTTCAGATGGAGGATACTTCTAACTGAAGGGTGAAATAAGGAACTTAGAATTATCAGAAAAGGCAGTCTTTCAATCAACAGAGGGAGGTGGAGCTTGCTTTACTTTTGTTACAATTGTTAAGATTTTACTGTTTTCTGTGTTTCTGCCATTCTGCAGAACTGACGTGTTTTGGGGCTGACTGTTTTCAGAGCACAAGTCACCAGGCTGTTTTGGGACTGGGGAGGTTTACTTGTGTCTGACTTGGATGTTTGGATTTTTCTCTGTTTGATTAGCAGGGTATTTTCTCTGTCAAATTGTCGTGTATGGCATCTTGCTGAAAGGAAGGCACTCATCGCAGCGGTAGGTCAGAGCTTTTAGCTGATTGTTTCATGAGGGCACAGTTTAGGCCCAAACCCTTCCCAGCCCCTCACCCCACCCACCCCTGGAAATAGTTCATTTATACCTGGGGTTCTGACATCATTTCCTCAAGAGGGCAAGGTGCATATCACTGTCATATCCTCTCTAGCACACTGCACTGACAATATAAGCATACACATTATATAAATACATATATTTCTATATGACACACACATCACACACACAAAAAAAACTAAACAAGGTAGACAGTTATGTGGGGAGTAGTACAATGTAATGGCTGTGGGGCAGCAGTCTTCTGCAAGTCTTTCTGGAGGCTGAGATGCTGCCCTGTTTGCAGACAACTATCTGCCCTGAGGGACGAAGCTGCCCCTCTTCAGGCTGCACTAGACAGTAGCAAGGGAACCTCCCCCATCCAGGAAGCACCAGAGCCACCACCACTAACTCAGAGGTTGTGAAGAAAGTACAGCAGCTGGACCACAGTGGGCTCCGGGAGGGTAAGGGAGGTGGAACAGAGGCACACCCAGTCAGTTGTTCCACTCCACAATCCATACACCATTCTGGGGGAGCATAGTTCCCCTATGGATGCACCCGCAGAGGAGACTAAGAAGGGTGCAGACAACTGTCACAAGGGAGGCCCTCAGGAAGGAGGCAGAGGGCACCACAGGGAAAGAAAGCAGCTCCTGGTGGGGGACTCAATTATTAGGGGGATAGAACTGTGGGTGGAGTAGGGAAAACTGAAGTAAGGTGTCTGCCTGGTGCCATGGCTTGGAGGGACAGGAAGCGCATCCTTAGGATCATGAGAACAGTTGCATGGGAATCTGGGCTGGACATCATTGTCCACCTAGGGACAAATGACTTGGCTCATCATGAGATAAGAGCAGTGCAGAAGGACTTTGTAGAGTTGGGGAGGGCCTAAGACAAGTAGCACACACAGTATCCTTCTCAGAGGTGCTGCCTGTCAGTGGCATGGGTGAGGCGAGGGTACTTTGCACCATGCAGTTTAACGGATGGTTAAAAAAATGGTGTGGAGCACAGGGGTTTGGCTTCATTGGGGACTGGGGTTCCACCTGGAGGGACACCAGCCTATACTGGCAGGATGGTCTGCATCTGTCTAGGAAGGGAACAAGTCTTTTGGGCAATCGGTTTAAATGCTTCATTGGCAAGCTTTTAAATTAGTTAAGGGGGGAGGCACTGATAAGCAGCAGGAAAATCCCAGCCTCTCCCTACAAAACAGGGTACTAAATGAGAAAAAGACCAAGGTAGAAAGGTCAGTGGGAGATGCTGCTACAGAAGGTAAAGCCATCAAAAAATGGAGAACAATTAGTACCAATGCCCATAGTCTGGGTAACAAGCTTCCTGAATTAGTCACCTTGATGGAGGAGGAACATCTGGAAATCGTGGCAGTCACAGAAACATGGTACACATAGAACCATGACTGGGACATAAACATACCAGGATACACTATCTACAGGAGGGACAGGGAGGGAAAAAGAGGAGGAGTAGCAGGGAGGAGAAGAAGCACTGTGGGTCAGTTTGGAGGCAGGCAATGACACCACAATCCGCACAGGGGTTGTATACAGACCCCCCTCTCAGGGGGAGGAAATGGACAAGGAAATGATAGAACGTATACTTAGAATGGCAGCTAAAGGGGATGTATTGCTGATGGGTGATCTGAATATGCCAGATGTTAACTGGAGTGCAGTTGCAGCAGCCACTTCTAAGAGTGGGATTATTCTAGATGCCCTACAGGGGGCATGCCTTAGACAACTAGTATTGGAACCCACTCGAGAGGGAGCAATCTTAGACCTGGTCCTCTCAAATGGAGATGTAGAGAGGATCACAGATGAAGTGGGTAGCCATCTGGGAACTAGTGACCATCAAACAGTATGGTTCACAATAAACACAGCAATAGAGTCAAGCCATACAAAGGCAAAAGTACTGGACTTCAGAAGGGCTGACTTTGCCAAAATGGGCAAGTGCCTAAGGAAAGCACTAGCAAATGGGCAGGAAGGAGGGGTGGAAGAACAATGGGGAATAATAAAAACTGCCATCACAGAGGTAACAAGCCTTTGTGTGAAACAAATAAAACAAAATGATGTAAGAAACCACTATGGTTCTCAAAGGAGGTGGCAGTGAAGGTTCAAGAGAAAAAGAAAGCATTCAGAAAGTACAAGGATTCACAGAAGGAGCAGGACAGAGAATTGGATCAGTTAAAGCAAAAGGAAGCTGGGAAGGCAGTCAGAACAGCAAAGGCCTGAACTGAGGAAAAGACAGACAACTCAGTTAAGAAGGGGATAAAACCTTTTTTAGGTACATCAGGGAGCGAAGAAAGACTAAGGGAGGGATAGTGAGGCTTAATAAAGGGAAGGGGTGGGCAAAGGGTGACTGTGAAAAGGCAGAAATACTAAACAAATATTTTTGCTCAGTATTTACAAATGAAGAGGGGGAGGTACCTAAAACAAACAATAGAAACACTCTGGATACAGAAGTTGATACCAGCCCATTTACAGAAGAAGGGTTCTGAAGAACTCTTAAAACTGAAGGTGGACAAAGCAATGGGGCCTGATGGGATTCATCCCAGAATTCTAAAAGAACTAAGAGTAGAACTAGAGACACCGCTGACTGCCCTCTTTAACAAATCATGGGAGGATGGGGTTGTACCTGAGGACTGGAGGAGGGCTGATGTGATTCCCCTTCACAAAAGTGGGAGCAGGGCAGAAGCGGGAAACTACAGACCAGTTAGTTTAACTTCAGTGATAGGGAAAATGATGGAATCACTTCTGAAGGAAAGAATTGTCAAGTACCTAGAGGCCAGAGGGGCACAGGACCCAAGGCAGCATGGATTCACAGCAGGAAGGTCATGCCAGATGAATCTAATAGATTTATTTGACTGGGTGACTAAAGTTTTAGATCAGGGAGGGGCTGTGGACATGGCCTACCTAGACTTTAGCAAGGCATTTGACTCAGTCCTACACAAAAGATTAAAATACAAGTTAGCCAGCCTGGGAGTGGGTCCCAAGATGATAGCCTGGGTAAAGAATTGGCAGGAGAATAGGACACAGAGGGTAATAGTAAATGGAGTCCACTCTGAAGAAAGGGGGGTGCCACAGGGTTCAGTATTAGGACCGGTCCTCTACAATGTCTTTGTAAGCGACATTGCAGAGGGACTGGAAGGAAGAGTACATCTCTTTGCAGATGACACAAAGATCTGCAACAGTGTTGATGCACAAGGTGGGGTGGAAAGGATGAGAAGGGACTTGGCAAGGTTAGAGGAATGGTCAAATGTATGGCAGCTTAGATTTAATGCTAAGAAGTGCAAGGTAATGCACCTAGGAAACAAAAACCCAGGGGAAGAGTACACAATGGGGGGTGAGATACTAACAACAACAAAATGGAAGGGACCTGGGGTAGTCATATCAGATGACTTAAAGGTGGGCAAGCAATGTGAGAGGCAGTAAGGAGGCTGGGGATACTTGGATGCATAGGAGAGGCATCACCAGTAGAAAAGCAGGAAGTTGTTATCCCTCTGTACAGACATCTGGTGAGACCCGTCTGGAGTACTGTGTGCAGTTCTGGAGACCCAATCTCCACAAAGACATAGAAAAATGGAAGTTGTCCAGAGGAGGGCACTAAAATGGTGCAGGGTCTGCACCAGAAGACATATGAAGAGAGACTAAAGGAGCTTAATATGTATAGCCTCAAGGAAAGGGGGGCATGGTAGAAACTTCAAGTACCTCAAGGGAATCAACAAAGTCCAAGATGGTAGCATCTTTCAAAATAGAGGTGTGCAAGAACAAGGGGCACAATTTGAAGATAGAGGGGTGGCTCAGGGTAATTTAAGGGAGTATTTTTCACAGGAGGTTGTGGATGCATGGAATGGCCTTCAGAGGAGGTTGTGGAGTCAAAAACAGTGATTGAATTCAAGCATGCATGGGACAGCCATAAGGCAATTCTAGGGGGTGGGGGTAGAAAGAAGTAGGCTGCTGGTTAACTAGGATCTGCAGCTTATCCATTAGGTAGAGAAATGGGCAGACTGGGTGGGCCAAGCGGTCCTTATCTGCCATCAAATTCTATGTTTCTATGTTTCTATGTTTTAGATGCAGCAATGAGAGCAGTGATGAGAGAAGAGATGCAACAATGAGAGCAGTGATGAGGGAAGAGATGCAGCAATGAGAGCAGTGATGGGAGAAGAGATGCAGCAATGAGAGCAGTGATGGGAGAAGAGATGCAGCAATGAGAGCAGCGATGAGAGAAGAGATGCAGCAATGAGAGCAGTGATGGGATAAGAGATGCAGCAATGAGAGCAGTGATGAGAGAAGAGATGCAGCAATGAGAGCAGTGATGAGGGAAGAGATGCAGCAATGAGAGCAGCGATGGGAGAAGAGATGCAGCAACGAGAGCAGTGATGGGAGAAGAGATGCAGCAATGAGAGCTGTGATGGGAGAAGAGATGCAGCAATGAGAGCAGTAATGAGGGAAGAGATGCAGCAATGAGAGCAGTGATGAGAGAAGAGATGCAGCAATGAGAGCTGTGATGGGAGAAGAGATGCAGCAATGAGAGCAGTGCTGGGAGAAGAGATGCAGCAATGAGAGCAGTGATGGGAGAAGAGATGCAGCAATGAGAGCAGTGATGGAAGAAGAGATGCAGCAATGAGAGCAGCGATGGGAGAAGAGATGCAGCAATGAGAGCAGTGATGGCTGGATGCCTCACAAGCTAGCAAAGGTAGAGGCTCCAGCAGAGACCCAGATGAGCCACAAAATGCAAGCAACTTAAAAACCATGAAACTTACAAAGTTGTGCCCCATGGATGATATAGAGGCATACCTGACAACTTTTGAAAGAGTTGCCACAGCCTGCCAGTGGCTAAAGCAACAATGGACAATCTGACTGGTACCCTGCCTGACAGGGAAAGCCCAACTTGCCTACAGCAATATGAACACTGCACAGTCAGAAAACTGTGACCTGGTGAAAAGCGAAATCCTGCACAGGTATGACATTGCATGAGAGACCTACAGGCAGAGATTTTGATCTCTGAAGTACAACTTAGTCGACAATCCTCGAAAAGTATATATTATGACTACTGTGATCTACCTATTACCAAGCTTGTACCACCACTGAATGCCTGTAGGACTAGTTGTTTTTTTAATCTAAGCTTTATGTACTGTACTGTTGTGTTTGCTGTAATGTATTGCTCTCTTGACGAGGTGCCTTTGTAAATGAGTCTTTGACTCGAAAGTCTGTAAACCAATGATCTAATAAATAAATAAAATAGAAGTCTTCACCCGACTCAGAGAACTCCTGATAAAATGGATCCATTAAGAGAGCTAAACAGTCCCACAGATCACTGACACATTTGCCATGGTGCAATTCATCAGCATCTTGCCTGCAGATGTGCAGCTGTGGGTAAAAGAACACCGACCAGAGAGTAGGGAAAAGGCTGTTTCTTTGACTGAGGACTACCAAATGGCCAGACAGATGCCATAGCAGTGAAGTAGTAGCCAAGCTCCAGGAAGACACTCTTTTTCCCATTTAAACTCCAAACCTGATAAGAACTCTGGTGGGGGCAACAAATCTGGGCCCAAAGACGAAATCTGCTGTAACTGTAATAAGTCAGGCCATTTTGCAAGAAACTGCTGTAGTAAGGAAAGTGGTACTGGAGCAGATTTGTCCTTGGAAAATTGGGGCAAGTACGTAACAGACGTGAAGGTGGGGGATAAGACTGTGAAGGGACTCATTGATTCGTGATGCAGACAGACCCTAGTGGATGTTAAAGTGTTGGGAAAACACTGCAAAAGGACCAGGTACTGGTGTCATCTGCATCCATGGGGACACATGATACTACCCCATCACCCAAGGGACTCTGACCATTAAGGGTGTGTCGCACCAAATGAAAGTGGGGGTAGTACCTAAGTTACCTGTAGTTGTGATTATTGGAAATGACTTTCCAGGATTTACTGAGTTAATCAAAGAGGGAGTAAATCCTGATGTTTCAGCAGCTGTGGTGACAAGAGCTCAGGCAAAGAAAATTTCAGATGGCGAGGACACTTTTCCTTTCAAAGATTTTGCTTCAGACTTGTTTGAGCACAGCTCCAAGATCCAGATATCCAGGAAAGAGAGACAATGCCTGAAGAAACTATGGCAACAAATGACTGAGGGACATGAAGGGTCAGCATATGAAAATGCTAAAACTAAATTCTTAACTGATTGTAATTTTCTTTCAGAGCAAGATAATGATGTTTCTCGTCAGGGTTATTTCAAGCAGCTGAGGGTGAATCCAAAACAGGGTGACTCAATGTTTAAAAATGTAATTGGTTACTGTACAGAGTTTGGGTTCAACCTCAGACACAGGAACAGACAGCACAACTGGTTATACCACAGAAGATAAGCCAGAGGTTTCTAAGATAGAAGCTGTAGCTAACAGCCCTGTCCCTAAAACAAATAAACATGTCAGGTAATTTTTAGGGCTGGCTGGTTATTATCGGAGATTTGTTCCCAACTTTGCTGAGTTAGCTACTCCCCTCACTGAGCTCAAGAAGGAACGGTACCCAAATAATGTGAAATGGACCCCCGAGTGTGATGAAGTTTTTAAAGCCATAAAGGCTGCATTATGTTCGGCTCCTGTTTTAAGAAGTCCAGACTTTGAGAATCCATTTTCTTCTACAAACAGATGCATCAGAGGTACACCTAGGTGCAGGGATGGAGTCAAAATACAGATAGAAAGAAAATCCTATTCTATACATAAGTAGGAAATTGCATGACAGAGAGAAAATGTACTCCACCATCAAGAAGGAATGTTTAGCAGCAAGTGGTCCTTGGAGTCCTTTAAGTTTTATTTGCTGGGAACTTACTTTTTTCTTGCAGCTGATCACATTCCTCTCTGTTGGCTTAACCAGATGAAAGAAAAAATTCCAGAATCACAATGTGGTACCTGGCACTGCAGCCATTTAAATTCATGGTGATACACAAATCTGGTAAAGAGAATTACAATGCTGCCTTTCTGACAAGATATGGATCAGGACTTGAGGGTTTGGAAGGTTGAAAAACCAGTGTATGAGTTTCAACATTATTGTTTGATGTACTGTTATAAAAAGAGAGAAATGATGTACATGTACTTAATGTCTGAAAGCAGCACATGTTATTAGAGAATAAAACATTTCAGAAACCTGTCTAATGAAACTGGTTCTCTCTTAAAGAAGGGTGTGTATGTGACAGGGTGGAGTAGACCCTGTCTCATTTGTTAGAGAAAGTGTTTAAATGCAAGGATCTTTCATTTTCTGTCTCTTCTCTGTCTGGTTGTGCAACCATATTTTCCTGTAAGATCTCAGACTTGATCAACCTGACAATCTCACAATTCTTTGGCTCTCACTGTCTCTCAGTTTTCCCTTGCTGTTTGTTCTTCCTCTCTTGCATATCTGCTGACATAAAAATATATGCAATTCTTTGTATGAAAATGTAATTGATATTGGGATCCCTTTTGTTTAGAAAATATATAGTGTTACTATTGAAATATACATGATTATATTTTCAGATGATTGCAGAAAGCTATTGTAAACTAGAGGTTACCTGAGTTCAGTTTTTGAGCCTTTTGCAGAAGCTGTGAAAATGGGGCCTCTCAGCTCAGTCACACTATGTTCTTGCCTGCCTGTCTGATATTTACAAAAACAGGATGGTTGCTATGAATGGGGGTTGAAATGACTTATAAAGGAGCTAAGCTGCAACTGCAAGAAAGATTAGGAGGACAAGGGACACAGAGACTGAAAGAAAACTTGATTTCATTTTGCCTTTGTATATAGTTATACTGAACAAGTTTATTTTATGATACTGCTAGAGTAAATAAATATTTTGATGACTTCTGCAACTGCTCCTGGTTTTCCTATGCTTCCTGACCTGTGTCTCAATGACAGGGTTACAAGAAGGAGCAGAAGTACTGTGGATCACCCTGGAGGTGGGAGAAAGGATAAACATTTGCTATGGAGTGATTTACAGGTCTTTGACACGGGGGAGGAATTAGATGAAGCTCTTGTGGAAACCATCCACAAAATGACGGCCAAAAGGGAACTGCTACTAATGGGTGACTTCAACCTGCCTGAGGTTGATTGGAGCACTCAGACTGCGAGTACAATGAGGGGCAGGGAATTCATGACTCCCTGAATGGGGCAAACTTAAGATAGTTTGTAGCAGAACCAACCTGCAGGGAGGCTATACTGGATTTGGTCCTGACCAACGGGGACAGGATCACAGATATGGAGGTGGGCAGTCCACTTGGTACCAGTGACCACAGGACAGTATGGTTTATGATAACCACAGAGGAGGAGGCAAGCAATACAAGCATGAAGGTCCTAGATTTCATTAAGGCTAACTTTAAGAAGATGGGTAGAAATCTCAAAAGAGCCCTAGCAATGGAAGGTACAGGGGGAGATGTGGAAAAACAGTGGTCTAGACGCAAGAGAGTCATAACAGAAGTAATAGGTCATTGTGTCAAAATGCATAGCAAGAGTAAAAGAAAGAAAAGGCCAATATGATTCTCAAAGGTAGTGACCGAGAAAGTAAGGGAAAAGAAAAGAACAGTCAGAAGATACAAGGAAACACCAAAGGATGAGGACATACAACAATATCTGGAGAAGCAGAGGGCATCTGGGAAAATAATTAGAAGGGCTAAAGCACAGACGGAGGAAGTTATAGCCCAGGCAATTAAGAAATGTGACAAAACCTTCTTCAGGTACACTAGCGAGAGGAAAAAGACCAGAAATGGGACTGTTAGGCTGAAGAAGGATGGAGGAGAAAGGGTGGAGGATGACCTAGAAAAGGCTGAGATACTGAACAAGCACTTTTGCTTAGTATTCACCAGGGAAGGGAAGGGTGAGGGACCAAGACTAATTAAGAGGGGTATTCAGGGGAAGGAGGTAGACACTAGGCCATTCATGGTGGAAAAAGTCCTAGAAGAACTCTGGGGGAAAATAAAAGTAGATAAGGAAATGAGGCCAGATGGGATCCACCCCAGAGAATTAAAGGAACTCAGGGAAGTGCTGGTGGAACCATTGGCTACCCATTTAAATGCATCACTATAGTTGGGGAGGTACCTGAGGACTGGAGGAGGGCAGATGTGGTCCATCTCCACAAAAGTGGAAGCAGAGAGGAGGAAAGCAATTACAGGCCTGTAAGCCTGACCTCAGTAGTGGGGAAACTAATGGAGTCCTTACTTAAGGAGAGGATTGTCATGTTCCTGGAGGATAGCAGGGCACAGGATCCAAGGCATCATGGATTTTCAGCGGGTAGGTCCTGCCAGATGAATCTTATAGATTTCTTTGACTGGGTAACTATGGTGGTAGATCAGGGAGGGGCAGTGGATGTGGCCTACTTGGATCTCAGCAAGGTCTTTGATACTGTCCCACACAGGAGATTGCTAAATAAATTGGGGAGCTTGGAAGTGGGTCCTACAGTAATAAAGTGTGTTGGGAACTGGCTAAGGGACATGACTTAGAGGGTGGTGGTAAATGGCATGAAATCTGAGGAGAGGGAGGTGCCCAGCAGGGAGCCACAGAGTTGATGCTGGGGCCAGTCCTATTGAACGTCTTTATTAACAACATTGCAGAGCATCTGGAGGGAAAGGTGTGCCTCTTAACAGATGACACCAAGATCTGCAACACAATGGACACACCACAGGGGGTGGAAAAAATGAGAAAGGACCTAAGCCTATTAGAGGAGTGGTCTGTCTTCTTTTTTTTTTTTTGCATTATTTCTTTATCCGCCTCGTCGTCTTGACTGACTTCTCCTTTGGGCCACCAGGGACACTCTCACCTCCCCCGAGAACCCCCGTCACCAACTCCCGCCTCACATTGCAGCCACTCTACAGGATAGCCTGACATATCCCTTTGTCAGATGGGTCCTCTCCTTTGGAGAGAATGTGCCTTGTGGCTTAACATTCTTGGCCTTGGGTGCTGCCAAAGTTAGTCCCAGCTGTCCAGAGGCTCTGTGGCACTGGGGGTCTGGACGGCTATCATCCAGTTGGTTGAGATGCCATTTCCATGGTTTTCTTAGCCCCTGTGCAGTGCTGCTCTTCAGTGGTCCCAGTCTCCACCGGGGGCCACTACAGAGCGAGGCATGTTCAGCAACCCTCCCCAAGAGAGGAGAGCAGTCCTCCAGATGCTCAATCCTTTCCTTCTCCTGATGATCCACGGTGTTCTGAGTCTGTTCCTGAACCTGGGTCACCAGCATGGTGTGAGGTGTGGCGTCCAGCGCCTCAGCCCTCAGCATCACCAGGCCAGCAGGCAGTTGAGTTTCAATGCCATAAAGTGCAAGATCATGCACCTGGGTCACATGGATCCCAGGGAGAAAGACAGGATAGGTGGAGAAATTCTTGCCACCGCAAGTCGGGGGAGAGACCTGGGGGTTATCATAGCTGATGATCTGAAGGTAACCAAACAATGTGAAAAGGTAGTGGGGTGAGCAAACAGAATGTTGGGGTGCATAGGGAGAGTCAAAACAAGCAGGAGGAAAGAGCTAGTGATGCCACTGTACAGATCACTGATGAGTCATCAGCTGGAGTGCTGTGACCAGTTCTGCAGACACATCTCCAGAAGGACATTGACAAAACAGAGGCAGTCCAGAGAATGCAATGAAGATGGTACATGTACTGAACCAGAAGCCCTACGAGGAAAGACTTAAGGACCTTAATATCTATTCACAGGCGGAAAGAAGGGAGAGGAGAGATATGATAAAGACTTTTAAGTACCTGGGGAATGAACAGACAGCTTAGACAGCCAGTATTGGAACCCATTCAGGAAGGAGCAATCTTAGACCTGGTACTCTCAAATGGTGATGGAGAGAGGATCACAGATTTAGAAGTGGGTAGCTATCTGGGAACTAGTGACCACTGAACAGTATGGTTCACGATAAACACAGCAATAGAGTCAAGTCATACAAAGGCAAAGGTCCTGGAGTTTAGGAGGGCTGATTTAATGGGTGAGTGCCTAAGGAATACACTAGCAAATGGGCAGGAAGGAGGGGTGAAAGAACAATGGGGAATAATCAAAACTTCCATCACAGGGGCAACAAGCCTTTGTGTGACTCAAATAAACAAAACAAAACAATGTAAAAAACCTCTATGGTTCTCAAAGAAGGTGGCACGGAAGGTTAGGGAGAAAAAGATAGCATTCAAGAAGTACAAGGAAACCTAGAAGGAGCAGGACAGAGAACTGCATCAGTTAAAGCAGAAGGAAGCAGGGACGGCAGTCAGAATAGCAAAGACCCAAACTGAAGAAAAGATAGCCAACTCAGTTAGGAAGGGGGATAAAACCTTTTATAGGTACATCAGGGAGCAAAGGAAGACCAAGGGAGGGATAGTGAGGCTTAACGGGGATGGGGCGCAGGGGGTGATTGTGAAAAGGCAGAGATACTGAATGAATACATCTGCTCAGTAGTCACAAAAGAAGAGGGTGAGGCACCTAAACCAAACAATAAAAGCACTCTGGACAGGTAGGTTGATACCAGTCCATTCACAGAAGAAAGGGTCATGAAGGAACTCCTAAAACGCAAAGTGGACAAAGCAATGGGGCCTGATAGGATTCACCCCAGAGTTCTAAAAGAACTAAGGGGAGAACTAGTAACACCGCTGACTACCCTTTTTAACAAATCATGGGAGGATGTTGTGGTACCAGAAGACTGGAGGAGGGCAGATATGATCCCTTGTCACAAAAGTGGGAGTAAAGCAGAGGCAGGAAACTACAGACCTGTTGGCTTGACCTCAGTGGTAGGGAAAATAATGAAATCACTTCTGAAAGAAAGAATTGCTGAGTACCTAGAGATCAGCGGACCACAGGACCCAAGGCAGCATGGAGTCACAGCAGGAAGGTCATATCAGACGAATCTAATCAATTTCTTTGACTGGGTAACCAATGTAATAGACCAGTGAGGGGCAGTGGATATGGCCTACCTAGACTTTAGCAAGGCGTTTGACATAGTAGAAACATAGAAACATAGAAGCTGATGGCAGATAAGGACCACAAGGACCATCCAGTCTGCCCATTTCTTTTTCTATCTTATGAATGTGCCATCAGCCTTTGCTCTGTCAATGGCCTATCTATTCATACTCATCTGGATTGCTTCCTTATACCTATCACAAGCCTATTTGAAGTCCTGCACTTGTTCATATTCACCACTTCCTGAGGCAGGCCGTTCCATGCATCCACCACCCTTTCTGTGAAAAAGAACGTCCTCACATTACCCTTTAATTGGCCTCCCTCTAATCTCATGCTGTGTCCTCTTGTCCTGCTATTTTTCTTATATTGAAAAATGTTAGGCTCTTTCACCTTATTAATGCCGTTAAGGTGTTTGAATGTCTCGATCATATCATCTCTCTCCCTCCTTTGCTTTAGGGTATACATATTGAGCTTCATTAATCTGTCTTCATATGTTTTCTGATGCAGTACCTGCACCATTTTGGTTGCCCTTCTCTGGACTGCCTTAATTTGGTTAATGTCCTTGTGAAGTTGTGACCTCCTGTACTGCAAGTAGTACTCCAGATGGGGCTTAACCAGCGTCTTGTAAAGAGGGATTATTACCTCCCTCTTATGACTTGTGATACCCCTACTAATACATCCCAACATTCCCCTAGCCTTAGCTACTGCTTTAGTAGTCTGCTTGGATGATTTCGGGTCATCTGTGATGATGATGCCCAAGTCTCTTTCTTCCCTTGTGACTGCCAGCAACTCCCCTCCCAACCTATAGGTGGCTTCAGGGTTTCTCTTCCCTATGTGCATGATCTTGCAATTATTTGCGTTAAACCCAAGCTGCCCCTTTTCTGTCCATTTTGCCAATTTATCCAGATCTCTTCTCATTCTGCCCACCCCATCTGGATCATCTACTCTGTTGCAGATCTTGGTGTCATCTGCAAATAGACAAACCTTACCCTCCAGTCCATTTGCAATGTCACTGATGAAGATATTGAAGAGGACTGGCCCCAGGACTGATCCCTGAGGTACCCCACTTGTGACTTGCATCAGTTGGATGGCCAGCGGCCAAGGATGTGTGAAGAGGGTTGTGCCACTGGCCATCCAGCTCTGAGGTACCAACTGACAGGTATGGGGGTTGGGGGGATTGGTTGGTGCTGTGGGTGGGTCCAATGGCCACCATTGTTAATACAGTGGTACCGGGTCTGGGATCGGGGTATCTGGACCAGGGCTCTGCTGCATGCGGGGGGGGGGTTCATAGATTATGTATTTTGTACGTGTTGGGAACCATGACCTGATACGGGGATGGGGCATACATATGTTGGGGAGGATGTAATGCTCAAAGGGGTTTGGGGCTGTCATGTGTTGGGGGGATGTACTGCTCACAGGAGGTTAGGACTATTATGTGTTGGGGGATGTATTTTACATGTGGGGTCAGGGTATTCATGTTTTGGGAGGGTTCTTCTGCTACATCGAAGGATGGAACATGGCCACACAGGTCCGGGTTCCTGCGTTAGGTATTCACTTACCTGGACCCATGCCTTCCCTCGCAAGCGATCCATTATAGGACCCAGGACAGGCATCCGATTGGATTCCCACCAGGGTCTGCTATGCCTCCCCTGGCCACCCTGTGAAGTCCTGCACATTGGGGGTCAGGGCTGTGGACAGGTGCCCCATGGGTGCATGCAATTGTGAATACCATGCAGCCTGCACCTGTCCATGTCTGTGGAGCTACACAGGCATGTTACATGCCTCCGGTGCATAATTCCCACCTGTTCATGCATAGGGTTTATTTTCTTTTGTCTGTGTCACTTGTGCTGGAAGCCTCCCACTGATTTCACCTCCACCACTGCTGCCTGTTGCTGTTCCAGGAGTCTATCAATTTTAGAGTGAAGTAATACTTCCTCACATCCATCTTAAAATAAGCCCCCCCCCTCCAGCTTCGTTGCATGCCCCTAGTCCTGGTGCTCTTTGTCATTTAAAAGGCAATCCCTCCTCTACCCTGTTCAGCCCTGTGTGACACTTGTAGGTCTCTATCATGTTCCCCTTTTGCTCTCCTTTTTTCCAAGGTGTGCATGTTGAGATCCTTCAGTATCTCCTTGTAGGGCTTCTTGGCAACCCCGGCACCACTTTGGTTGCCCTCCTCTGGACTGTCTTCCCCGTCTGTGTTCTTTTTGAGGTGTGACCTCCAAAACTGGACACAGTACTCTAGGTAAGGCCTCACCAGCGAGTGACACAGTGGGAATAACACCTCCCTCTTCACACTGGAGGCACCCCGCTCTATGCACCCCAGCATCCCATTAGCCCTACACACTGCCCTGCCACTTTGAGGTCATCATTTATGATAACCCAATGGTCCCTTTCCAGCGTACATGAACAATGAGATTGAACAGCTAACAATGAACGCTGGGGCAAAGTAAAATTCCCTTTTATCCCATCATTTGAAATGCAAATGTATTAGCAGCATATTACCAGCTACTATATTATTTTATTTTTTTACTTTCTATTTTTATCTGCCTTCTCACCCTGGAGCTACACATCTTTGGGAGACACCATCCACCACCCCGTGACTTGCCTTACCTGGTTCCCCAGGAGTTCCCCCATGGAGCCATGGTTATACCCCCCAGGCGGGTATGGGATGGGACCCGAATGTCCCGATGTTTCTATGTCTCGTCAGGTCCCCCGGTGGTCAGGCAGGCAGTCACCATTAGGGTTGGTGTTAGGTGCTCTGTCTGCTCATGTGCTCTGGTGGTGTTTTTTCCCCTTTTTCTGAGGAAGTGGCTGGCATCCTGACATCAAGGCATTACACCAATGACCGCCACTCCCAGCCCTTTCCTGTACATGCTCCTGCACTTGCTATTCCTCTGGCCTCTGCCAGAGGCCAGCCAAGCACTGGGTGAATGCCCCCTCCCTCCTGGGAGAGGAGAGCTGTCCCTCGGATGCTCAATCCTCTCCTTCCCCTGCTGACCCCCAATGACCCAGGCTCATTCCTGAACTCGGGTCGCTGGCATGACGTGAGGTGTGGCGTCCAGCACCTCAACCCTCAGCGCCACTGGGCCAGCGATTACCAGCTACTTTAACATGTTGCTTAACCCAGGTAGATAGCAAACTGTGAGGAACCAATAAACAGGTTAAGAGACAAAGAACCTCAGTGCACAAGCACCAGGGCAATGGTTACCCCAAAGGGCATTGGCTGGGAAGCCAAGTGTCAAAGAAATACAAAATCATATGCAGACCCTGATGCTTTGCATTAAAGGGGTTATGTGTGAATTTGTATTTCTTTCCAAAAAACAGGTTAGTTTAATTTACATCATGGAGTTCATAACCACTACCAGGGGTGGCTAGAGACTATGATATGATAGATTTATGTACACCAAGCAAGTCACACAGAACACCAACATTTGTTGGAGGTGTGAAAATCACAGCACCAACTGTAAGGGTGCTTTATCTACTTCTCTCACCATGGAGAACCCAACACTTGAGTCTCAGCACAGCCATGACCCTTCTGAAGATGCAGTGAAGGCAGCTTAATGCAGAGCCTTGATGAAACAATAGGCAAAAAGCAGTTCTGACAAGCCCTTGCAGATTTTGGCCCAAGCTGCAGCAGCCGCAGACTTGAGTTTCTCTGGGCTACTTCTCCAGGGGTGATGGAGCAACTGATAATGTACTTCAGCACCACCTACTGCACAGGAACCTTACACAGAGTTCAGCTTCCAGCACAGCATAGGGATGATTTTCCACCAGTAATAGTAGGACACACTCCACCACGCTGCCCTCCTGAAGTGTGGAACATACATCAGGCAACTACAGTATAGCTGGTGAACATCAGACAAGCAAATTGACAGAAGCATGTATACCGCGAACAGCATGGGAGACAAAATGGAGCCCTGCAGGACCCCACATGGCAGGGGCAGCGGTCTAGAGGGAAAAGGCCCTAAGACCACCCTCTGCATCATACCAGTGAGGAATGAATGGAACCAGTTGAGGACCACACCAGAAAGTTCACAACGTACCCACAGGTGATCCAAAAGCAACCCACAGGTGATCCAAAAGCAACCCATGGTCCATGGTGTCAAAAGCAGCTGAGAGGTCAAGCAGAACAAGAATGGAACATTTTCCCTCTACCCCTCATCACCAGGAGATCATTAAGCACCAAAACCAAGGCAGTCTCAGTACTGTGCCTTTTCCTGAAACCCGGCTGGAGAGGATCGTAGATGTCATGAGTTGGCAAGCAGGCCTCCGGTTGTGTGGCCATCACTTTTTCAATGACCTTCCCCAAAAAGGGTAGGTAAGAGACAGATCTGTAATTTGCCAGGCAATCTGGGTATAGCAGTGTTTTTTTCTAGAGGGGTCCACCCAGTGCCCCCTTAAGGGGCTCAGGAAAGACCCCCTCACTAAAGAACACAGGACTATCCTAGTGAGGACCGGGTCAATGGAATTGACGAACCCTACAAGAAGGTGCATTGAATTCATGTCCAAACTACAGTAGGTAGGCCTCAACTCCTGGATGACCCTGAGAACATCCTTGACTGCCAACCGGTCAAAGTCAGTCCAGACAAACGGAATTCCTATGACAATCACTGGCTTGTCATTGCAAGCCCCATGGAGGGTGCTGACTGGATCCCAGATCTGATAGAGGAAATCTTATCAGAAAAATACAGAGCAAACTCATCACACTTAGACTGTGAAAAGCTCTAACGGACTGAAGACAGATCCAATTACATATCCTGGTGACAGTCCAGAAGAGCTGAGCTGGTCTGTTAATCACTGCAGCAATCTCCCTGCACAGGGACTCTGCCTTCTCATAGGAGATTGATGTTTGATACTGCCTATAATGAGTCACCAAAGTAAACTGATCCCCATCAGACCAGAATCTCAGCCAGTGCCACTCCCACCTTTGGACCCTTGCCTTCAACTCCCTGAGAGTGCCATCAAACCATGGGGATCTCTGGTGTGAGGCGAAGGGGTGAACACGGATTGGTGCAATTGAGTCAAGGGTATCGGCAATGGCCCTATCATAGGTTGACACCAACTCCTATAGCTTCTCGCAAGCACTCATCAAACTTGATAGATTCAGCACCACCATAAGACCCTCCAGGGTCAAACCCCTTAAAGGTTAGTACTTGACCATCTCCATAGGGGAGGATCTATCATGGAGGGGATTCAAATGAAATCCTCATGGTACAGTGGTCTGACCAAACAATCAGTTCCACTATGAGTTCAGAGACCTCCAGTCCCAGTGAGAAGATAAGATCCAGAGAATGGCCATGTAAATGGGTTGCAGAGGTAACCACCTGTGTCAGACCCAATGATAGCATCAACTGGAGGAAGTGTTCTCCAAACGGCGAGAGTTCATCATCAACCCAAGTGTTGAAGATGACCAGAATTATCCATCTTGGAGACTCCAACACTAGTCTGATGATGAAGTCTGTGACTTCCGGTTGAAATTCCCTCTCATGTCCCGGGGGACAGTAAATGAGAAGGATCCTGCAGCCTGCACCTGCAACTCCTTGAATGGCCACACATTCAAAGGATCTTGCTGTTTCCACTGGAAGTACCATGAAGTTCAAATCCAACTTGAAACAAATTGCCACTCCCCCATCCCACCCCTACGATCCTTTCTCGGGCAGTGAATCACAGAGAACCCAGCAGGAACCATCAATTCCAGTACTTGTCCAGTATTTTTGTGGTATTCTCTTGCATGGAGAAAATATCACCAAGGAAAACCTCTTCTTAACTCCACACAACCCTAGTGGTCATCAGAGATAGTCCAAGGTGGCCCTCGCATGACTCACAACACCATTTTCCTGGTAGTCCAGTTGTCCCTCCACGATCACCAATCACCATCCTCTTATAAAAAAAATGTATGCCCTGTTAGTCCATTGGTCCCTCCCCCTCTCCCGATGTCTGATTGCTGTCCCATTATAAAATATTATTTATTTATTTAATTAGAATTTTGATAATCGGGTAAGTCCAATAAGACCATGCAGTCTCTTTTTCAGTGACAACCTGGGTGACAATGGTGAACACAGTACAATTGATAAATACAATAATAATATACAGGATACAGAGAGATTTAACAATGTTTCAAATTATTACAGTGGAAAGTCTGATATGCAACTTAAATCAGATCAGCCATTAAACATAATGTAGTTAAACAGGATATTAATATTATACAATATATACATAGCAGGAACACGAGAACTGGTGGATTACAAGATACATCTCTAGGAGTAACATAGACTGGGCATTAATGATGCTGTAAGAGTTAGTTAAAGCAGTTGTCGGGGGTTAGTAGAAAGACGGTAACCTCTTTTTTGAAGGAGGATAGGGTGGGGCAGAAGAGTAAATTAGAGGGAAGGGAATTCCAAGCAGAAGGTTGCTGAGAAGGTGAATGAGCACTTACCCGATAGATGGGGCATCTGCTGGATTGCTAATAATGGTAAGGAAGTAGATCTAAGCGGGTGCATGGGTGCTCTTTTGTAAACAATTCCCCTTAGACAAGGGGGATTAAAGAGCTTGGTAAGTTTGAATACAAGGCATAGGGTGTAGTATAGCACAGTGGTTTAAGGCTCTGAGCTGCAAATCTGGTGACATCCAGCAGACCAGACCTGGGTTTGAATCCCACAGCTTCCACTTACATACTGAGTGACACTGAGCAAGTCACTTAACTTCCCTGTGTTCCCAGGTCGCACCTGTAAAAAAGCATTCAGCTTAGTGTGCTAGTCCTGGTTAAACAACTAAAAAAAAAAACTGTAACCTTGAGTCATAAGTAGACCACTGAAGAGAATACAGGGCCTCACATTGGTGTTTTCTAGAGTCCGCTCCAAGGACAACGAGTTCAATCCTATGATAGCGTTGACACACCTGAGCAAGGGGAGAGGACTGGGCGGAGAGCAGTAGTGTAGCACCATAGAACAAAACAGGGAGAAGGGATGTTGAAGCAATCTTTTTACAGATGGGGTTGGATAAAAGAGGGCGGAGATGGTATAATAGGCCATGTTTCTGGTTTACTGTTTTGGTAAGCTGAGTTGCATGATGTTCCATTGAGAAGGAGGCATCTAAGTGGACCCTAAGGTATTTAAAAGTACTAACTGTCTCTAAGGGGTCTCCTGACTATGTGCTGATCTGGAGCTGTTTGGTAGGTTTGGGAGATGGGTTATGGAAAAACATAGCTTTTGTTTTTTTTGCATTTAGAATTAGGTAATTGTCAGAGAACCAGGTCTCAAGCGCTTTGAAATCAGAGTTAAGGTTTTGGTTAAACCAGTCTATAATGTTAGATGAATGGTATAAAATTACATCATCAGCATATAATTGCATGGATGCACTGCCACAGAAGTTTGGGAGGTTATTGATAAAAAGCGAGAATAGTATCGGGCAAAGAATGTAACCTTGTGGTACTGCATGTGAGATAGGCCTTGAAGAGGGGAGTGAACCAGACCATTTTTACCCTTTGCGATCTTCCAGTGAGGCAGCCATGGAATCATGTGAGTGCTAAGTGATCTAGGCCTAATTGATGCAATTTACCAAGGAGAAGGTGGTGGGTGACTAGATCAAAGGCCTTAGTCAAGTCGACGAAAACTCCACCAGTTAAAAGACCAGCATCACTTGCATTAAGAATGTCAGTCGAGACTTTGACAAGGGCTGTGGTAATAATATGGCCTTTCCTGAAGCCATGCTGGCAGTCTGTGAGAAGATGATGTAAGTCTAGGTAGGATTGTAGCTGATTGTACAGGATCTGCTCCAGGAACTTAGCTGGGGGCAAAGAATTGAATGGGCCTATAATGTTCCACAACGTGGGTCCCCCTTGTGGAGGGGGACCACCACAGCCACTTTCCAAAGACTTGGCGCCTCACCAGAAAGGATGGATCTATTTAGAAGATCACAAACAGGTGCAGCGAGTGCTGCTGCCCCTAGCTTGAGAAACCTGGGTTCTAATGAATCATGGCCAGAGAAGCACTCTGACTTAAGATTTGATGATAGCCTGAGGACTTATCTTCTAGTGACTAGTTTTGGGTGGAAAGGGGAACGGGGACCAAGAGCTGTGTGATACTGAGTAGGGATAGAGAAATCCAAGACTGGCGGTAGGTGAGCTATTTACCTATCTAGGTCAGTGTGGAACTGATGAATTCCTTCTGCAATGGATGGAGGATCTTGAAGGAGGTGGCCCCTGGACCATACGGACCTTGGACATTGGGTCGATTTATCTTTGATCAAAGAATTGATATGTTTCCAGAATTCCTAGGGCTTGATGAGATTCTCAGTCTGAAGTGAGTGGAGATGGGTCCGTTTAGCACTCTGTATCCTATTTTTACACAGATTTCTCAGCTGTCAATAATATAGCCAATCTGACTGAAGGAGACTGTGTTTATAGGTCTTCCAGGCTGCATCATGACTCTTCATAAGGGTCCTGATATCAATAGAGAGCCAGGGTGCCTTAATGTCCGTGTTGAGATTAGTTTCCCATGCCTGAATCTCAGCAATTTTAGGCCAGAGGCTTTGAGTGTTTCAATGAGTGATTTTGATACCTTTTTCCCTCAACGTGTAAGGGACAGAAGCAGATAAAGGACCATGTGGGCCAGGATTAACTTCTACATCACCTGCTAGAAGAAGGAGTAGGGACAAGTGTACGGCCATAGTTAACTTTAAGAAGTGCAGGCCTGTGGTATTTATGCTAATCCTACATAATGAGTGCAAGGAGGTTTGGGTATAGACCCCAAGGTAGTAGACATCCTTTTTTCACATGAGGTGAGTGAGTTGAAATGGAGGTGAATTGTTGACATAGGTTTGGCTAGGATAAAGGGGTGAGGATTCTTGAGGCAGGGGGGCTAGGCACTGGACAATAATTTTATAGAGCAAAGAAAAGGATAAGATAAATAATACAATAGCACTGCCCAGCTTGGCCATGCTGTAACCTGACTCAGAACAATGACGACAGGCAATCTTCTAGAGGCAAAGCCTCCTGGAATTATTTGTAGACTGCAAGTAAAGTTGGCAGAGTAGCCACCAGGGTATAGAAATTGCTAGCAACTTCGCTACTGATAATTCACAGTAGCATAGTGAGACCTAGGAAGATATAGTTCTTTAGATTGCATGGGTATAGAGGAGAAAGTCGACTTGCAGTAGATCTCATAGTGTTTGATAGGGATCTCCTTATCAAGAGGAATGTAAATGTAATGGAGGGCAGAGGGAGGAGGGAGAGGTGACCCACCTCCAAAAGGAGAGAAGGAGCTGGGGGAGGAGTGATTTATAATCAAAGGAGATATGGAGAGGAGCTAAAGATTCTAGGGCATCTGAGATGATTGATCTCAGCAAGGGTTATGTTGGTGGGCTTAAGAATCTGAGTAGGTACACAGTCTTAAAAATAGAAGTGTGTCCCTTTAAGATTTTAATTGCTAAATTAGCTCTCATGGTGAGTTGCCTAAGGAGAATGTGCTTCCTGTATTGTGGGCAGTCACACAGTCTTATGGATAAGTGTGATTTTAGGAGTTCATAGCAAAAAAAACACTAATGATAGTAGCCAATGGAGAGTTGCTTCCTGTAAGGAGGGAGGGGTGAACATGTATTTAAAGGAGGCCTGGGAGGGGGTGGAGGGAGGGCTGAAAAACCTGTGTCACTAATTACATCTTTGACTGGATGTCTTTTTCTACAAAAACGGGCAGGAGCCCCCTATATTTAGCACTTTAGCAAAATGAGTTTAACGAGTTACTGTATCCCAGCTAAAATTGCAAGATGACATCCAGCTCAAGAAAGCACAATACCCAGCTAGTCTAAGTGTCCCTGATAGTCTAGTGGTCCCTCCACCAATGTCTGATCCTTGTCAGGTGATAAGAACAAACCTCCCTGGTGGTTTAGTGGTCCCTCCCCCCACCACCATGCTCCGATCGCTGTCCTTTCATAAAAACAAAATTACCATGGAGTGAGAGATTTCTGTAGATCTTTACCATTCTTATTAACCTTTTTGTCTTTAGAGTTCCTTTTTAGCTGTAATTTAGTATCTGGATTAGCAATAATAGCTTCCCGCTGCTTCGTCAGAGCAGCCCTGAAGATCTCCAAGTCTTGCATTGAAGTCTCCCATTATAACAGTTCCACTAAGTGGGCTATTGATTTGTATTCTTTGGATTAGATCACCCAATACCACAAGCTAATCTTTATATCCATTAGTACTACCCAATGGATGGGAGTAAACATTAATTATGTACCAATTCTTATTATTAGAGTTATAGCCATGGGAGTCGGTAGAGCTGGAGCCCAGGAGGTAGGTCCATTGTCAGGATGTGAGCAGGTGTCTGGGCCCCCCTTTACCTCCGTTAGGCCACAAGGGTTTTTCCATACTGTTTCTCCCCAGAACATGGACGTGCAGTACCAGCAGTGCACCTCTGTGAAGTCTGGCAGCCCACACTCCACCCCTGATGTAGCATCAAACCCTGCTGCCTGTGGGGCCCCTGGTCTCTACCAGGAGCCCAACAGAGTTGGGCATACCCCAGAACCCACCCTGGGAGGGGAGAACAGTCCTCCGGATGCTCAATCCCCTCCCTTTCCTGCCGACCTCCAATGACCCGAGTCTGTTCCCTAACCCAGGTCACTGACATGGTGCAATGTGTGGCATCCAGTGCCTCAACCCTCAGCACAACCGGGCCAGCTTCTGTAATAGTTATTTAGTGGTGCATTGTCTTGTTGTTAACTTTAGATTGAAGTGACATATATTTAAATAGGCATCCTTATAAAATTGTGTCATGGAATGTCAAGGGCCTAGGGACCCCTATAAAAAGGAAACAAAGTCTTAACATATTTAAATAAGAAAAAAACGGATATAGCGTCTTTACAAAAGACCTGTCTAGATGACAATGAATCGATCAAGTTTTGTAGGTAATGAGTGGCACAAGCTGAGTTCAGCACGTTTAACTCCAAACAGAGAGGACCTGCAATACTAATTTGCAAAGGTATCAATTTTATTAAAACTAGTCATATATCTGACCCGGAGAGTCGACACCAAATCTTATTGGGATCTTTGGATGGTTTAAATGTGATGTTGTTTAACATCTATGCCCCTAAGTCTGGTCAATACACATTTTTTTGATCAGATCACTGCACAACCTGTTAGTTAAGCAGACTTTAAATTCATTGTGAGTGGAGACTTTAATGAGGTGATAGACCCCATTATAGACAGAAAACCTTCCAAAGGATACCTCACAATGCCTAAAGTCCATCACTCCGTACAGGATGTGACTAAGGCTCTGTCGACAGCTCATATCTGGAGACTTGTGAATCCACAAGAAAAGGACTACACGTTTTTTCTAATCTGCATCTAACCTACAGTCGAATAGATTACTTGCTTATATCATTCGATCTGGTTAATTGTGTAGTAGATGCCAAAACTGACTCTATCATTTTATCTGATCATGCCCCGATAGACATGGGTATAATCCTAGGGGAGTGTAGGCCTACAGGACTGAGGTGGAGACTCAACACCTCTCTAATGAAAGAGAAACAGTTAATTGAATGGGTATCTAATGAAACTGATTAATATGTTAAAAATAATGACAACGGGGAAGTTTCTGATCCATGTCTTTGGGGGCATATAAGGCCTTTATAAAAGGCAGAGTCATTAGCTTTTCTTCATCTCAGAAAATACAAAAAGCCAAGGCTACACTAGAGAAACATTCCAGTCTGTCTGCATTGGAAACACAGATAAAGAACTGTAAATCATGGATCAAAACCTGCTCCATAAGATGGCACGGTTAAAATTTGACGTTAACACTTTAATCCCAGCGCAAGCAGAATACGCCCTTTTCTGTACAAAATAGCTATTGGGAATTAGGTGAAAAGGCAGGGAGACTACTTACACACAGACTTAGAAAAATACAGGATCAGAACATTATCCCAGGTATCCAAAAAACAAGAGTAATACTGAGTGGAAATAAGGATCTTAGCAACACATTTACAGAGTGTTATGCCCAGATTTATGCCCACAAAAGTGTTGATTTGTAAAAAATATCCCTTTTTTAAAAATCCACTCCCTCAACTGTGATACCCAAAGCATGTCATGAACAACTCAACAAAGACCTAAACATTGATGAGATCTTGCCGGCAATAAGCTCACTTTCTAGTGGAAAACCCCCAGGGTTGGATGGACTCCCAGGAGACTTCTTTAAAACTTTAAGTTCAAAAATCTCCTCCCACTTGTTTAAAATGTATAAGGAGGCCTGGGACAATGACATCTTACCCCTCAACCTTACATAGGCCCTGGTCACCCTGAGCCACAAAAAAAATAAAAAGCCTCTATCTTCTGCCAGCT
Organism: Neoceratodus forsteri; assembly: GCA_016271365.2. NCBI lineage: Eukaryota > Metazoa > Chordata > Ceratodontiformes > Ceratodontidae > Neoceratodus > Neoceratodus forsteri. The sequence goes on from CM028129.1 coordinate 11,541,710, forward strand.
ACCACCCCATATCCTTAACGAACACGGATTATAAAATATTGGTTAAAATACTGGCTACTCGATTACAAAATATAATACATGAATTGACTGGCAAGGAGCAAGTAGGATTCCTCCAGGGTAAACCGGGAACTGACTGTGTGAGGAGACTTTTAAATGTGATATGGCAGGCCAATAAAATTAAATAGCCATGCCTAGTACTCTCGTTAGATCTTTCTAAAGCCTTGGACTCACTATCCTGAGAGTATATGTGTATGGCCCTTGATCACTTTGGTTGTGGAGGCTACTTTAGTAATTGGGTCTCTCTTCTATATAAGAAATCGTCTGTACAGATTCTCCCCAGTGGACTAATTTCCCAACCCATCTCTTTAGCATGTGGAACCAGACAAGGTTGCCCACTATCCCCATACCAGCTTATTCTAGAAATTGAACATTTAATCAGATGCATTGCTAACCACCCAAGTATATAGAAATTGTCAGTAGATAAGGACCGCTAGGCCCATCCAGTCTGCCCATAGGCCCTATACATTGGATGTGGCCCCTGACCCTATGTGATCAATGGCTTGTCATCACTACCTCCCCACTTAAGCTTCCCTTGTGCCTGTCCCAGGCATGCTTAAACCCCTTCACTGTGCTTGTCCCCACTACCTCCTCAGTATTTGAAAATTTCATTCATGTCCCACTACTGTCTCCTCTCCTCCAGTGAGTACATATTGAGGTATCTTAGTCTCTCCTCATATGTTTTGTGGTGCAAGCCCTGCATCATCTTGGTTGCCCTTCCCTGGATAGTATCCCTCTATATCAGGGGTTAAAACTAACTCAATAGAGTATACAACATTTGCATTTGTGGATGATCTGCTACTGACCCTCTCCAATCCAGTACAATCCTATTGGCACTCAAGCAGGTACTGTCACATTTTGGATCCCTATCTGGACTTCAGGTAAATTGGGATGACACTAACACTCTGTCTTAACCCAACCCCCTTTATCTCATGAGATCTCTCAGAAATATTTGATAATAATTGGGTGAAAGATCAATTAACGTACTTGAGCCTACAAATTGCAGTTCTCAAACAGGTAGCTCACCACCAGCAAGGACCAGTGCGAATAGAAGTGAATTAGAATCCATAAAGCTAGTACTTCGGTTCTGAAGAGCTGAAGTACTACCTTTATGGATTGGGCTTACAAATCACCACTAACCTTGAATCACTATTTCATTTCATTTTATGTTTTAATACTTGTAAGCAAAATGAGAATGTCTGCCCATTTTCATATGCGACAAGTTATCATTAGCCATCATTAACTGCTTGCCATTACTACAGGATGTAGAATCCAAGCTAAAACAACTCACCATTTGCCCCTTTTATGGGTGCAAACAGAAAGAAATCTCCTAAAACCCAATCAGTTAACTGATTTTATTTATATCAGCAAAGAACTAAAAGGCAACCCTTTCATGGAGTGCACTTCTAACATCCTAAAAAAGGTAAACAACACTGTTAATCCTGCACATCTTCCCTTAAAATCTATGCCACTTTGGTCCAACCATCATATTACAACGAATTCCTTCATGCTGTCAAACAAAGCCTAGTCGAAGGCTTGTATCAATAGTCAGTGATATAATTACACGGGATTCACTCACACTGATGTCCTTTTCAGAAACTGAAGGAAAATACCATCTGCCCTGGTTTCATTTCCATTACTATCTGCAGCTCTTTAATGTGCTTAAAGAACACACCCTGCTAACTGATTTCTCCCTATCAGCAATCCAGAATGGGAACAAATGGTAAAACTAGGGTCATTAAAAAAAAGGAGCTGGCTTGGCATATAAAATGATAAATTCTCCTACATCTTAATCTCTGACTTCCTCAGCCAGGCTGAAATGGGAAGCGGAATTGGGTATCTCCATATCAGAACAAGATTGCAGTTTAGCATGGGAACACACATGCTACGGGAAGAGGGATACTCAAAGTAAGCTTATTCAATATAAAACTATTCACCGGTTTTATATGTCACCCATAGAAACATAGAAGTTGATGGCAGATAAGGACTACAAGGCCCATCCAGTCTGAACAAACTAGGTCTATCCTCTAGTGCTGATTGTTGGAGATGGAAGGGCCAGGGTGCCAATATCTCACATATTATGTGGAGCTGTCCCTTACTGAAGACATTCTGATACTCTCAAAACTCTCCCAGAGGAAAAATTTCTAAGTACCATTAGAACAGCCAGGGCCTGTCTAACGTGTAGACCTGCATGCCCTATTGACCCCTCTTCTAGGCATACACACATGCTACTGCAGCATAAGGTATATCTGTATTTTCTCATACTTGCTATGATGTGCTTAGGAACCGTTATTCAGTATGATTAGTATGATCCAAGGTCTGATATTCATACAGAATGCGCCATCTGTTCCCATTGTGCATTCTGTTTGAATGTCATAACAGAACCAGCAGGAGCATCTTTTTTGCCCGACACACTGTTACGGCCGGCTATGAATATGGGGCCCTCAATACCAATTCTTGATATGTGATTGTTCTCATTGCAGACATTTTACAGTAAAGAGAGAAAAATAGTCCCCAAAACCCCGAGCTAGGCAGGAACAAATAGATGATATTGCATTTCTAATTCCCCAAAACACTCCTGCCTAGGACAGTCATGCTAGTCAACACTAGTATGCTTAAATTTACCCTTCAGACCCAACGTGCCGTGCACACTGAGCTGCATAACATCCCACATCTGAGGTGGCACTCTCTGATTAGACAGGAGTTTAAGCACCTCCTGTTCCAGATTTTCTGGACAATCTGCAGTTACTACGTTTTCCAAAAAGGTGAAAGATTAAATATTCTCATACAGTATAGTATGTACAACTAATCTCCTATGCATTTTCAACTCGACCAGGTCTTCTGCGAAGTATGCAGGTGAAATATATAGCAATCGGCAGGCATTTTTTACTATGCTTTTTGGGAAAAAAATAAATTGAGCTACAGCACACACATACACACACACATACACACACCCATACACACACACACACATATGCACACACACATATACACACATACACACACATACACACACATATACACACACACACATAGACGCACATACACACACACACATACACATATACACACACATACACACACACACTCACACATATACACACACACACACACACACACAAACACATACACACACACACACTGCATACCATCCTCATGCCACAACATTCAAAATAATTACTGCAATCTAATATGTTATAAAACAATAAAGAAACTGTTTGGTTGTATCAGTGAACACAGTGAAGTTCAGTTTACAGTTATTATGTCCCCTTTGGCAACTTCTATTATTAAAATGCATTAAAATGTATAGTTTACTAAATCTTGACCTTGGGATAACTTTTGAATGACTCCTAAATAAGTTTTAAGCTATTCCCCTTGTTTTTCAAATTTCCACTCTAAAACTGTGGAGAAATAGAAATGTATGTATAACTAATCTCCTATGCATTTTCAACTCAGAGAGAAGTTACTATTTGCATAAAATCAAACCTAAAGTTTATACAGTTTTGTTCTAAAGTAATTTTATTCTGAATCTTGTTGGACTATTGATGAACTGAGCAAAGAAATGTTTAGATAAAACACATTAAAGACTCCAGGATTGGGAGGTCATTAAAATTGCAAAAGGTCAAATTATAAAACCTTAAGTGAACTAATTAAGACCATTCTCCTTAGTGTGTGGTTATAATGAATTAAATCCATTTGAATATAGACCTACAATTGTACAACCTTTGTGATCCATATTTTTAGGATCAGAGGAATGGTGCAAGGCTGCCAAAATCATGGTGATCTCACTACTTCAGTGCTTCAGCGTGCATGGATTTAACCAAAAAAAGCCATATAAAAGCTTCTATCTTCTCAAAGAAACAAAAAGCAGTTATATTCTATTATATTTTATTTAACCTGAAAATACAAAATAGCAATAAGGAAGCTAAACAATCAAGATCAAATGTCAGCGTTCCCCAACCGTACATTGAAGCTGAGCCACAATAAAGGCTTCGATCGTCATCTTTGTTTGTATTTATTTATTTCAGTTTAGGATTAATACCTCTGAGTCAAGGATTCATTTTCAAAGGTTCCGAGTCAGTTACACAAACAGATACAGACAACATTACACAACAGTGGATTACCAAATAAGGTAACAGAGGGTTACACATACTTTTAAGTTTCACTGATACATAGGAGTTTATCATTGTAAGTAACAACACTAAGTGTGAGGCATTGTAGTGTTAGAAACAGGAGCAAGAAGAAAGGCCAGGGATTGTGTCTCTGCTGGGTGGGCAGGGGGGCCAGTGGGGGGGTGAGGTGTGGCTGGCTGCTGGAGTAGTAGGGTGTGCTCACCAGTGGTGGCCATGGGTGAGGGCGGGGGGTGGGATGCAGCCTTGGGTACATAGAAACATAGAAACATAGACTTTGACGGCAGATAAGGACCACTAGGCCCATCTAGTCTGCCCATTTCCCTACCTACAGGATAGGCGGCAGATCCTAGTTAACCAACAGCCTATATCTTCCTGCCCCCCACAAGAATTGCCTTATGTCTGTCCCATGTATTCTTGAATTCTCCTACAGTTTTAGACCCCACAACTTCCTCAGGAAGGCTGTTCCATGCATCCACTACCCTCTCTGTGAAATAATACTTCCTCACATTGCCCCTGAACGCCCTCCTTCTATCTTTAAATTGTGTCCCCTTGTTCTTGCAAGTCTCTTTTTCTGAAAGATGCTACCCTCTTGGACTTTGTTGATTCCCTTGAGGTACTTGAAAGTTCTATCATGCCCCCTCTCCTTCTTTCCTCAAAGGTATACATATTAAGCTCCTTTAGTCTCTCCTCATACAACTTCTCTTGCAGACCCTGCACCATTTTAGTTGCCCTCCTCTGGACTGCCTCTATCCTGTCTATGTCCTTGCGGAGATGGGGTCTCCAGAACTGGACACAGTATTCCAGATGGGGTCTCACCAACTGTCTGTACAGAGGGATAACAACTTCCTGTTTTCTGCTGCTGATGCCTCTCCCTATACATCCCAGTATACCCCGCCCTCCCTACTGCCTTCTCACATTGCTTGCCTAACCTAAGGTCATCTGATATGATTACCCCAGGTCCCTTTCCTGTTTTGTTGTTACTACCTCCCACCCATTGTGTATTCTTCCCTGGGTTCTTGTTTCCCAGGTGCATTATTTTGCACTTTTTCACATTGAATCCTAGCTGCCATACGTCTGACCATTCCTCCAACCTTGCCAAGTCCCTTTTCATCCTTTCCACGCCTCCTTGTGTATCAATCCTGTTGCAGATCTTTGTGTCATCTGCAAAAAGGCATACTTTTCCTTCCAGTCCCTCTGCAATGTCACTGATGAAGACATTAAAAAGGACTGGACCCAATACTGAACCCTGCGGTACCCCACTAGTAACCGCTCTTTCTTCAGAGTGGACTCCATTTACAATTACCTTCTGTGTCCTGTTGTCCAGCCAATGTTTTACTAGGCTACCACCCTGGGACCCACTCCCAGGCTGGTTAATTTGACTAATAATCTTTTGTGTGGGACTGTGTCAAATGCCTTGCTAAAGTCTAAGTAGGCCATGTCCACAGCCCCTCCCTGGTCTACTACTTTGGTCACCCAGTCAAAGAAATCTATTAGATTCGTCTGACATGATCTTCCCACTGTGAACCCATGCTGCCTTGGATCCTGTGCTCCACTGACCTCTAGGTACTCAACTATTCTTTCCTTCAGAAGTGACTCCAGGGTAGGCATTGTCAGATGTTCACATCAGTAGTAGATGGAGTGGGTGACTGAAGGGGAAGTGGGGGGAGGACAGTTTATTGTAGGTGTATGGAGGTAGTGTAAACTATGCCAGGTGGGTGTTTTTTGGGTAGGGAGATTTGTTGGAGAGAGCAGGAGGGGGAGTGCAGGGGGCAGTGGTAAGGTGTTAGTGCCAAGGGGTGGAGGAGATGGCATAGGTGCCCTAGCTTCTTCATAGCTTCTTCAAAGCAATTATATTTTATTGTGATATATTTAATATTCTGTATCTATGTAGACACTAGAAAAAAAGTTTATTGGGCAGTTGAAAACAGGCAAATGCAACCATACACAGGAGGAAGTCAAAAGAGAGTACCGGTTGTGGGGGCTAGTAACAAGTCAAGGAACTCACTTGACCATTCCAACAGGGGCCACCCACTGACACTACTGACCATTGGTGGGCACCGGTAGTAGAGGAGGAGCTGGGCAAGTGCTGCAAGCAGTCAGTGTAAGAGGAGGAGGAGGAGGTGGAGGAGGTGGATGGTAGGCTGCCTGCAATAGTCCAGCTCTTGTTTTAAATCCCTGGTGGTGCCTGAGTGGCTGTAGCAATCATCTGTGCAGCAGCCCTCCATCTGTAGGGATTAAGGGGACTCAGTTTAGCTGTCCTATTGAATTCAGGCAAGCTTGAGCTCCATTACAGCAGTAGGTCCGACTCAAGCCCCAGACCCCCAACTCTGCAACTTGTACAGGACTGATCGCTTGAGAGTGAGGGATCCTCACTGCTTGCAGAGGAAGTGGGAGGGGTCGCAGTTGGCGTTCATTTATATACCAGGGTAGGCAGGGGGCTGGCTGGGCTGGGAAGAGTGTCTTTAAGTGTAAGTATTGCATGTATCTGAACTGTTGTGGATTGTATGGGCGTAGGCAGGGGTGTTCAGGGTGTTCAACACCCCCCACCCGAAATTACCTCAGAATATTTCAAATTCCTGTATTTTATTTTCAGGTTGGGTCAGGCTCAGCTGCTAAAAAACTCAGTGTCTCAGCAGTCTCCATAGTGGATGGAGCTAGCTGCAACACAATGGGCATGCACAGGACCATTGATGGCTAGGGGAGATGGAGACATCATCAACAGAGAGAGCAGAAGAAGCCTTCCGAGACAGACTAGTGATTGTGCTGCTGTGCTGCATCATCTGTACAGTGCAGAACAAGTTGTGGTGTCCCGTTCACTGTCGTGGTGGTAGAGTGGGACTGTGTGCTGCTCTTCTCTAGCCTCAGTTGAACTGTGGGAAAACATGAAGTATGGTCTACAAGAGAAAGAACTGACTCGTCCAGTGCTGAGCTGTGAGTAACACATAGCATGTCTTCTTGACTGTGCTGGACGCTGGCTGGACTGGTGGTGTGGTCTGAAGAGAAGACAGGAGAGGCTGAGAAAACATCTGCCTTGGCTTAGTGGCCTGTAGTCCTGTCTTGGGAGTGGAGTGAATGGCAAGGCAAGCAAACTGGAGGATAAATAGCAAAAAAGTGGTGAGAAGAGAAAAAAATAAAGATTGATTCGGGGGGGTACTTCTCTCATTCAGAGAGGTGGTGAGGAGTATTGACACCGTTTCCCAGGACAACCCATTCATTACATCTCAACCACATCGATGTTCTGCCCATCCTGGAGCTTATCATGTGGCATGGGAACAGGTGTGGAAAGGCAGATGTCTGACTGACATATTTGTCTCCTGCTGTTGCAGAGTGCTCCCATGTGCAAAGGTGGAGTGTGGTTAGGTGTACTGTCTATATGCAGAGGTGGGATTGTGGTAGAAGAGGAGTGATGCAAATATGTGGAGGAGTCCCCATGTGTAGGAGTGGGATGGATGGGGAGCAATGCTCCCTATGTAGGGGTAGTGGGATGAAGGGGTGGAGTGCTCCCCATGTGTAGAGCTGATTAGAAGTGGGAAGGTCCAGGAGTCAGGCCCATTAATCTATGTGTCTAGGCCCAAAAGGTTTGATGACTGTTTCTTATGTAAAAATGTGTGTAGAATCCAGATTTGCAACTCTTATTCACTCAAAGTTGAACATTTTCTTGGAAAATACACTTTTGCAATGAAAAAATGAACTGTTGTGAAAATTGTGTATATTTTAATTAATGGTTCCTTCTTTAATTTCAATTCTAGCTTTTATTGAAATACTACAGATGTAACAAACAGAAACACATGTATCAAAGGCTTAATATCAACGTTATTATTTATTTTATTCTATATTTAACTTGAAACAATCGACTTTTTATGACGTTTTATGAACCTAAGTACAACAATCGGTATTCTTGTTGACTGTCTTCATTATCTGACATGTTAAGCAAATCTGTCTCATCAATATCAACATCACGGTCACTGTCATCATCTTCTTCATTTGGATTGTTATCATGTTCATTCAATTGTTCACTTAATGCTGGTGGTGCAACTTCACATGTGAACCATGTTGGCTTGTATTTGCCATCATCCTAGGTCCAGCCATTGTCCTCTGGCTTCAGCTGTGTCATTCCTGATTTGTCTGTGTTTTTTCATGACAGTGAAATGTAATTTCCACAGCAGATGTGTTGAGTTAGAGTTGATTTGCATGGTGGCAGTGAGCATGCATCTGCTCCTTTGATCTTTTCTAAGGATGCTTCTTTGTTACTCGGTCAATACTTGACATTGAACATACTGTAGCGGGCTGTGTTGACACTCTTTACTTTCTGACCATACAAGGTACACACCAAGCTCTCAATTATATCCTCAGTTTCTTTAATCAAGTGTGGACATCCCAGTTTTCCAAATGCATGTGTGTACTCTGTATTCATTTCTATAATTGTTAGAGGTCATACCTTCCCCTTGCCTTTGAATGCTGGTGAATAGTCTCACCCTGTTAGTGCATGGAGACCTGGTAAAGCTGCACACACAGGTCTGCCTAACTCTGCTGACAAGTGGGATACATCAATGAATCTTCTTGTGTTATTCCCTGAATGGCCAAGGTCCATGTGCAGTTTGAGATTATCGTTTAGACTTGCATGGTACAGCAGAATGACCAGAAGATCAGTATCATCTGCCCTGACCACTACATGCACATCTCCACCCACATTTTGACTGCAAATGTAGTGTATGTGTTCCATGATTCTTGTGTCTGCTTCTAAGTGTTTGCTTCTGAGGGCCTTGCACTCTAGTCTGAGCATATGTTCAGCTTCCACTTTGTATGAGTAACACGTTTCTCCTACTGCATACATGAGCTTTTCATCACCTAGAATGTCACCAGTACACATCTGAATTCCATACTGTAGCTAGAAAACCTAGGAGTGCCGTCTTTAATGAAGATCAAGACAGGGATCCAGCAAAGTCTCTTGGTCAGCTTTGGTCAGGACCAGTTATGAGATAGGAGAGTGGAGCGATGCTATGCTTTCCTCTCCTCTCTTATTCAAAACCTTTGATTGATGGTGGCTTGTAACAGTCTTTGACAAGGTGGACTTCATTTGCGGAAGTATAGCAAACAAGAGACAAGATGGTTTTTGCCACGCCGTGGAATGTTGGTGGCAGATTTGCAAGACTTCTGATTAAGAACATGGTATCAACCACAGTGGCATTCACAACATCGGTGTGGCTACTTTGGACTCTGGTCTCAGGTTTCTTCAGCAGTGTTGACTTCATTGTTGTGTTCATTGATCCATCAACGTTTCCTAAGGAGAGGGGTACCGGGTTAGCGGGTAGGCAAACACCATCATAAGTTCAACTGTTGAAGTGGCAGATAGATACATCCTGAATGTTCCCTCACTGGAATGCTTTATCCCTTTGAAAACCTGTTCCTCCTATTTTATTTGTAACCTGACTAAAACAAACTGTTCCTCCAATGTATTCTAACTTGTATCGTTCAAATGTATGCAACTGATATGCTTTGTCTGACTTTTTTTGTAATGTCTGCAACCTGTATGTCTGACTAATTGTTTTGTGTATGACCTGGAACCTTTGTAAACAAGTCCCAGGACTCAAAGATATTAATCCCAAACTGCAATAAATTAAATAAATAAATAAATAGATAGATAGATATAGCAAGCATCCAAAGAGGTCTTGAGTTCCTTTCAACTCACAGATTTGTTCTATCCTTGTTCTTAATCTTCATCTTTACCTTCATTGCATCATGTGCAAAGTTCTTCAGCTTGTACCTTTTGATGGGTTCCTCAAACCTACTGCCTTTGGTGATGCATTTGTCTCTAAACACATGATACAGCCGAGTACCTATCTCAGTAGCCTGTAACACTTTGTTTGCAACCTCTTGTGATACTGCTTTTCCACTACCTGTTCAATAAAGATTGCTGTCCTCAAACGCATCCCGTAATGGATTCATGGAAGAGTCTATTGTGTTCAACAGCTTGTTTAAATCCTTCAAATCTCATTTAACTCTAAAACTCTTCAGCTCTTGGCTGGCTTCTTCATGGCTGACAAGACCAACTTTTTCCATAAGACATCCAGCAATTTTACTACAAGCTGACTGCAGAATGTTCCACTTCCTCCTTGTGTTGATGTTCTGTGTCAAAGAAGAAATCCCGGTTAGTCTTGATGCAGCATTGGCATTGTCTGTTCCAAGGTGAAGTCTGCGTCATTTATGCTAAACCCTCTCTTTGATTTTGCAATGGTTAATGCTTCATTCTCAAATTTTCCTTAGTACAGGGTGGGTCTCATCCATGTTTAGCAAATTCATAAGGTACAGGGTCATCCACTTGGCATAGTTGTGGTGCCCAGTTGCGAAGTAAAGAGCTATCATCTTCTGCAAGCTATATACAAAGAGAGGCATGTCATTTGTCCTGATGGAATGGCAGAAGAGGTGGCGCAACTCTACCAAACTGCAGTACTGCAGCCAAAATTGGGCAGTTGTGCCATGCTCACCATGGTGTGTGGAATCTGAGAACATTTCATATGCTTCATCAATGTCTTGAACTCAGCTGTATTCTCTAGGTCCACCATTGAGGAAGGTGATGGGTCATTAAGTAGCTGCTGCAGGTGCTTTGAGATTGGAAAGTCTAACAAACCTTTATATTGTATAAAGCATTGCGAATGTTTAATTCTGAATGCCACTGATGGCATCGGGTGAAGCTTCTTTGCCCGACTGAAAAGTATTCCTTGAAGAAGTCCATTCAGGGATCCCAATGCCAATACACCACTTTCAACAAGAATGTGATCTCCACCAGAACCATTCGGGAGGTATCTAAGACCTTTGAAATATGCTATTTTTATTTTATATGGAATGGTCCAAAACATATGAAAAGTCTGTCATATTCTGGGGACTTTGTGCACTGAAATTGTAGCATAGGTTTTGCTATGGCCAAGGCATATGTAATAGGCCTATAGTCCTCCTGGCATTCATCCATAACTGTGGTAGCAGTATTCATGGTGTCTTGCACCACATCTAGTCTTGTAGGACGCATTCCTATAGGGTCCATGTATGATATGATCTGCTGTGGCAGGTCATCTACAGGAACAAGGCCATTCCATCCATGTCACTTTGGAGTAGCATCTACACTTGCACAAGATGTAATCCACCCAACATTCCTTCTCTTGGCTTGCATGACATTTTTTGGTTCAGAGCTTTCTGTCACCTTATATTGATACTGCCTTATTTTTGGTTTTCCAGATGTATATGGTTGAATGTATTTCTCACCAATGTCTAGAGCTCTTTTCCTCTGAAATGTTTTAATGTGCCCAGGTACATTGTCTGGTTCCTGTCATGCCATTGACTGTGATATCTGCTTCTTTGAACTTGGTAAATAGTCTTCGTCAAAATCTTCAGCCTTTTTCTTTAATGTTCTGTGTCATTTGCTCTTTGGTGTTAAAGATGGCCCTGCCTGGTCGTGGACATCAACTACTAATCTTTGTTTATCTGTGTTTGTTTCTGTTGTGTGTGTTTCGTTTCTTGCTGGTGCTTGGTCATCCATGTGTGTTCTTGTCATATCTTCTTCAGACCTTTCTTGGGGTACAGCTGTCTCCTCAATACTGGATGGTATGTTTTGGTATGCCATACCCACAGTGTCATGCAAAGTGTCATGACCGTTAAGTGTCTCTGTCATCTCATCATAATTGTCGAAAGCCAAAGCAGTGGCTAAACCTGGCTGTATGAGCAATCCATCTGGTGTAGCCATATTTTTCTCTGTTATATTGGTTGCGGCTACAGTTTTGAGTTCCTCCACAACACGGTAGCTGACACAGTGACCAAACCTGTTCAAATTAGTTAAAACTTTCTTTCTGCCTGTGAAGGATTTAATACCCATGCCCAACAAGAGATGTTTTTGTGGTTTGATTATTCTCCTTGACACTGCAAACACTATGTCATCTGCAATAGATTGAACTACCCTCTCCTGTCATTCACTGCCTACATCTGATGAACCCATGAGTACAGTATGTAGGAATGTCTGAAGAATGGGTGGCAGTTTTACATTTTCTTCTATTAAGTCTTCCACTTTAACTTTGGTTTTATTATGAGGCTGTACCATTAGGACAGTGGTACTCAGTCACACGAGGCTTGGGAGCCACATGTTTTACTTCACTTCGCTATGGAGCCACAACCCATATACACGGCATCTGGAAGTGTCAAAATCAAACATGCACACAAAAGGCATAACGTTCAAAACATTTAATTGTTATCGATTGTAAATGTATGAAATTAAACATAAAATCATAAATACATGTAGTAAATAGAATGTAATAGCAGTCAACTAGATACATGACACTCTTTCTTTGAAACAAGTGCTGTGAAGTCTGGCTCTAAGATGGACATTGCAATTTGAAGACATCCTTTTGTATGTGGGAGACTGAGCCTATTTTGCTTGGTGTTTTTAATCTGAGACATAGCAGAGAAGGCTGCTTCACATCTATATGTACATGGGAAAATTGAGATTAGCCACCAGGCAAGCTTTGAAATATGATGTAGGTGGCTTACTAATTTCCAAAAAAACTGAACACCAGTGTTCTGTTGAAATTCTCTGTGAAGCTCTTAGGAGCTCTTTAGTTCCATAAATTTTATGATGAGATCAGTGGAATCAAACATTCCATCAAAAATGTCTTCCATTTCACTAACCTCCATGATGAATGGGCTGTGCACCAGATGCAAAAGTTTTTCAGAATTTTTAAAATCTAAAAATCTGCTAGCATACTTTTATGAGAGCTCAGAGAGTACATTGCAGAACATTTGATGATTTATGAACATATCAAATTGCCAGCATTTTTATTTATTTATTTATTTATTTTGTTTACTGGGTTAACATATGAGCCAAGGCCCTTTTTCATATGTGACCCGGGACTGTGATACAGTCACAAGATGTAAAAACAAATGAACAAGAGAACTTTTACATTCACTTAATATAAACAGTACAAAATAGTAACATGCAAAAAACATACAACAATGGTACAATCATTTAAAAATAGCAGTTACATTGTAAACTATTCAAAAAAATGATGCTTCAATTTCTTTTTGAATGAATTATGGCTAGCCCCAGTTCTAATTTCAATTGGAAGATTATTCCAATGTTTAAGGGCTTGAATTGATAAAGCTTGAGCACCCATTTTTGTTTTTGTTATTTTCAAATTTAAGCAAAGGATGGAATTTGATCTCAGATTTCTAGAAACTTCCCTAAAAGATATCGATGGATACAAGGGGGGGGTGGGCAGATCATTTTGTCTCATTATATTATCCATTACACAACAAAGAGAATAAATGGAATTAAGACTTGGTGGTAAAAACCCAGAAACCTTGTACAATGTACAATGATGAGTACTTTAAGGTAACTTATAGACAAATCTACAAATGCTACGGAGTGTCATTGTAAGATTATTTAATATGTGTTTAGATAAAGCTGTAAACAAAAATGAATTATAATTCAATTGTGAAAGTAATATACTTTGAGCTATTTGTTTTCTTGCTTGTAATGTTAACACATTCTGAAGTCTAAATAACAGCACTAATTTTGATTTACAGATTTTGTCAAATTCAATATATGATATGAAAAAGTTAAATTTGAGTCCAAATACAATCCCAAATACCTAAAACATTGCACTTGCTCCAAATTAATTCCATTTTTATCAAAAATTTTCAATTCCCCTAATTTATCCAATTTTTGTTTAGAGCCAAACATCATACTCTTATTTTTTGAAATATTCAATGATAACTTTAGTTCCAACAAACCATTTTCCAGATTCTGAAAATCACTAGTTAAATCTTGAGTTATCATATTTAAAGAATTTGAACTTTTATGTAATAGTATATCGTCTGCATCTAAAATTGTATTAGTCCTAGGCAAATTACTTGGTATAATATCCACAAATATGGAAAAAAAGGTGTTCCAAAATTCATCCTTGGGGTTCTCCTTTTTCTAGAAATCTGCTCTCTGACACTGATCCTTCATAAAGAACTTTCAATTCCCTACCTGATAGATAACTCTCTACCCATTCTAATGATAATTTGGATAATCCCTTGTCAGCTAGGCTCCCGAGCAGCAGGCAATGGTCAACATGGTCAAATGCCTTGGACAGGTCCACGAAAACAGCACACATGAGCTCACCTCTATCCATAGCCTCACTGATGTGATTCATGAACCTGGCCAAAGCAGTGCCTGTGCTATGAAATTTCCTAAAGCTATGCTGCTCGGGAGCCTGAATTCCACTCTGTTACAGATAATTACTAATTTGTACGTTAATAATTTTTTCCAGGGTTTTACCTAGGGGATGAAGAAGAGAAATTGGGTGATAGTTCCCCAAATCTTTAAGAACTCCCCCCTTATAAATAGGTCTTCTTATAGTTTCTTTCCACTGTTGCAGAAAAATCCCTGTAACTAATGATAAGTTAAATAATTTTGTCAAAGGCACATAAATATGAAAAGCTATCAACTTCAAAAATGTTAGTTGAATTTCATCAATTCCAACATTTTAAAGGGATTTGTTTTAATATTTTCAGAACCTGATTTGACTTTATTTCTGTAACATAAAAAGTTGAACCATTTTGGGACTCTATAGTTATACTCTTCAAATCCAGATCCTCATTTTCTAAACTATATTTACTCATATCCAAAAATTTATGTAAGAATGCTGTACTTATCTCTTGTGGATTGTTTATAATAACTCCATCCATGAGGAACTCACTAGATTGCTCACTTATTGATGGAGACACTAAAGATTTAATAGAGGATCAAAACTTTATTGGATTTAACAAATTTGAATCTTGTTGTTTAGTGTAATATTCCGATTTATATAACCTTAGTATTATCTTACATTCATGTCCAAGTTTCTGATACATTTGAAAATCCCTTGTATTTTTACTCAAACAAAACTGTTTCCATGCTTGATCCCTTTGTTTTGTCAATTTAAACATCTCTGGTGCAATCCATTTATTCACTGTTCCCCTTACTCTCCTTGTTAGTAGTGGACAATATTTATTCTGCAGCATTAACACTTGTGTTGTAAAATAATCAACTGCTGACTCTATACAAGGTATAGCATCCAGATATGACCAGTCAACTGCACTTAAATCAGACAAAAGTCCATCATCTAAGTCTTCAGAAATCTTTCTGTAAGTAATCAGATGGGGGGGTAATTCTCTTTGATTTCCAGGTGCAATATATTACCTGATGGTCACTCATTACATCTGGTAGAACTCATATCTTTTTTTATTTTATTTTGATTGTTCATCAATATCCAATCCAGGATTGTATGGTTATTAGTCTTTAAATTAATCCATGTAAAAGTTTGAATCAACTGACACAATCCTGCATTTGTTAACAGAGATTCAATATTGGAAGCACCATTAGGATCCCAATGTATTTTAAAATCACCCAGGACTAAAAAGTCACCACTAAATTGGTAATTAGAAACAAATTGCAGAAAATCATCCAAACCTTTATGTGCAAACTTTGGTGGATTACAAACAGTGCAGTGCATGAGCTTATAATTATCTCTTTGTTTTATCTCGATCAATAGCCACTCACAATCAGAGGGGGAATCACCATTTAACTTTAATTTAGACACAGCTTATACAGGCCATTTGGTCTATCTAGTCTGCTCAGTGTGCAGCACTTCAATTCATTAGACTGCAACTGTCCCCCTTCCTTATATGCCTCCCCCTCATCTCCCACCCTGATTTGTACCCTCCTCTTGAATCTGTCCCACCCCCTCTTGAAGCCCCCAATTCTCTGCAACAATGCAACTTCCTCTGGCAGAGTGTTCCACCCTGCCACCACCCTGTATGTGAAGTAGTGCCTCCTCAGTTCCCTCTTGAACCCTGCCCCATTCCAGCTTCATAGAGTGTCTCCTGGTTTTCCTTCTGCCTTTCACATTAAACATACACCTGGTGTCTACTTTGTTCAAACCCTCCAGGTACTTGAAGGTCTCAATCATATCTCCTCTCTCCCTTCTTTCCTCCAGGGTATACATATTGAGCTCTCTCACTCGCTCATCATATGGTCTGTACCCCAACCCCAGGATCATTTTTGTTGCCCTGAGCTGTACCACCACCAGTAGTTTGATGTCCTTTTTCAAGTAGGGGCACCAGGGACCTGTACAAGGGCAATCTGACTTCCACACTCCTAGATGTAATCCCCCTTGCTATGCACCCTAACATCTTGTTTGCCTTCACTGCGGCCTTCCTGCACTGAGCAGAGTGGTTTATCTGCCCAGTTACCAGCACTCCCAGATCCTTCTCCTCACTGAATTTTGTTAATGGAACACCCTCGAGCTAGTAATTGTGTCCTGGGCTCTTGCCTCCTAAATATATCACTTTGCACTTCTTGGCATTGAAACCAAGCTGCCAAGTGTGAGACCATTCTTTCAGTTTTACCAAATCTTCCCGAAGTACTTTTGCTCCCCCCCCCATTTACCTTGGCACAAATCTTTGTGTCATCTGAAAAGAGACTGATCTTGCTCTTATTCCCCACTGCAATGTCAGCTATGAAAATGTTAAACAGAATCAGTCCCAGCACTGAGCCCTGTGGTACATCACTTGTTACTGCCTTGGGTTTAGATGCTCCCTCCCCCCACTACTACCTTCAGCTGTCTACCATGCAGCCAGTTCTTGATCCATCTGACCAGTTTTTTTCCTGCTACCAGACTCTTCAACTTGCAGGTCAGCCTACCGTGTGGCACCAAGTCAAAGGCCTTGCCAAAATCCAGGTAGAGGACATCCACCGCATGTCCCCTGTCCAGTGCCCTTGTAACCCAGTCATAAAAATAAACAAAGTTTGTCTCACAGGATCTTCCTGAGACAAACCCATGCTACTTGCTGTCCTGGTGATTGTTATCCTCAAGAAATAGCACTAGTCTTTCCTTAAGGATTGTCTCCAATAGTTTTCCCACAATTGCAGTAAGGCTTACCACTCTGTAATTCCCCGGCTCATCATTGGGCCCAATCTTATGGAGAGGTAACACATGCACTTCCCTCCAGTCCCTGGACATGCACCCTGAGTTCAGAGAGGTATTGAACAGGTCCACCAATGGCCCTTCCAGGATTTCTGTCAACTCTCTCAGTACCCTTGGGTGGACTCTGTCTGGGCCAGGTGCCTTGTCCATCTTCAGGGACTTTAAGCTGTCCCTCACCCTTTCCACCATGATTTCCCAATCTGTGGTTGCTACTCCCCCACCCTCTCCCACCTCACCCTTTTTCTCAGGTATGGGCCCATCCATCTCCTTGGTGAAGACTGAACAGAAGTATTCATTAAGTACTTCTGCCTTCTCAGCCTCATTTTCTGCCCACCCACTTCCCGTCCTGATACCCTCCTGATCCTAACAATTTGATCCTTGCTCTTCCTCTTCTCGCTGATATATCTGAAGAAATCCTTTTCTCCTTCTTTGATCCCCTGCATTAGCCTCCTTTCCCTAGCCGCTGCTGCCCTTACCACTCTGCTCACTACTCTAGATTTCTTCACATATTCTTCTCTGCCTTTTGCCCTGTTGGATGTTTTGTAGATCCTAAATGCCTTCCTGTTCTCCCTCACCTTCTCCACAACCTCTCTACTCATTTAGCTTGGTTACTTGGTCCTGGCTTTCTTGCTCTGGCTCTTGACACAAGTTTTAGTGGCTTCAGCCAATTCTGCCTTGATGACTGCCCATTTCTGTTCCATGTCCATTTCTGGGCGGATGCTTGCCATTTGACTTTCCAGTCCCATCCTGCCAAAGTCTGCCCTTTTGAAGTTCAGGACCCTAGTTTTCATAGTGGCCACTTCCCTACCCAGATTGATTGAGAACCACACTGTGTGATGGTCACTGCTTGCTAGAGGTTCCTCCACCCTTACATCCCTGACCTGTTCATCATCTTCCAGTACCAGGTCTAGTATATTCCCCTCCCTCAATGGCTCCCTTACCCTCTGGGTAAGGAAGCCATCCTGGAATGTTTCCAAGAGGATCTGCTCCCTGGTGCAGGTGGTTGCTGGAATGCTCCAATCCACCCCCAGTAGATTAAAATCCCCCACCACTACTGTGCTCCCTTTGCCACTATGCCTTCTTATCTGCTCCCCCCATTTCCTGTCAATGTCCTCCTTCTGGCCAGTGGTCTATAAACAACTTGAAGACAGATCTTGGTCCCTTTCTGACTGTGTAATTGCAGCCAGATTACTTCTGACCTGCCTTTCTCCCCTTCCTCCCCATTACATCTGATCCCTTCCATTACGTAAATGGCAACTCCTCTCCAGCTTTCCCTTTATCTCTATCCCTCCAAAATAGTTTGTACCCTGGGATGGTTAGGTCCCAACTATGGTGCCTGGTTGCCCACATCTCAGTAATGGCAGCTATCTCCCCCTCTCCCTTTGCCATGAATGCCTGCAACTCTGCCAACTTGTTCCCCAGGCTCCTAACATTTAGTGAAACCATTCTCCACACTGCTCCTATCCTTTCTGCTTCTTTACCCTTCACTTCAACCCCTATTTCACCTATGGTCATATCTATGCCAGTGGTGGGGGGAGGTCCATGGGACCCCCTCTCCTGGTAATTCCCATTTCCAATACCTCCCCCACCTAGGTTAAATGATACCTCTTATTGATGAAATCCCCCAGATTCTGCTTCAACACCTGTGACCCTGCCCTGCTGAGGTGTAACCTATCCTTGCATAAAGATCTGTGTTTTCCCATATACTACCCCAGTCCCCCACTAATCCATATCACTTGGTCCCACACCATTTCCTCTGCAATTTGTTGAAGTCACTGATTCTTCTCTTCCTGTCTGTACTGGCCCTCTTTGCTGCATAGTTTCCCCACTTCCCTGAAGCTGTCTTGTACCTCCTCTATCCTTCTCCCTTCCAGATAATTTGTTCCCAGGTGTACCACAATGTGCAGCTCTCCACCTTCCCCACATATCTGCCCATATTCTGCCCCATTCTACTCGCCGTCATGCCTGGCATGCTTTCTACCCAGATGTTACTTTTTCTTGCACCCCCTCCATCTTATACCCTTAAGTATAGAGTCCCCTATAATTAGGGCTCACTGATGCTTATCCTGCTCTCCCTCTTGTTGCCCTTCTCTCCCCTGCCCACCAACTTGCGAGGCTGTCTCATCCCCGTCCCACCTCCCCTTTGTCTCCTCTAACCTTTGCCCTGTCCTCTCCCCTCTCACAAATATGACTGGGGTACAGACCTGCACCTCCGAACTATTTTCTGACTGTGCAGCCCCCCCTTTACGCTCATTTGTTGCTTCATCCACCATGCTATCACCTCCTCTGCTATTATTTATTTTTTATTTATTTATTAAATCAGATTTGCAACCTTTGAGCCAGAGGCTCATTTACAAAGGTACCTCATCACAGAGACGACAATACTGTTGCAGAATTACAGAAGTCGGACATACAGATTTACATAGATTAACACAGATTTTATACAGTTGTATACATACAATGTTACATAGTTTGTACATTTCAAAATATTATTGGAATACCTACAGGTACCTGGCAGGGGGAAAGAACCCTGTGGGAGAGGGAGGTAGTGAGGTGAAGGAGTCAGTCTGGAGGACTTTGTCAAGTGCATTTAGAGAACAGTGGGCAACCTGTTAGAGACAGGTACAGCAGCAGGTGTTAAACAGTTGGTTCCGAAGAGCAGTTTTAAAGGAGGCAATTTTGGGGATGTTGGTGATGGTTAAAGGGAGAGAGTTAAACCAGGAAGGGGCCCTGTAGCAAAAGGACATCTGAGCCAGGGAGGTCCTAGTCCTGGTACCAGAAGGGTGGCCTTGTCTGAGTTGCTGGTAGAGACTTTGGCTGGAGGGTATGCTGGAGGGAGACAGATACCCCAGGGGGGAGAGCCCTAGCAGAATTTTCTCAGCTAGTAGGCAGGTTTGGTAGAAGAGACATTCATCCAGGTTAAGGAGATTGGCCATGAAATAGAGTTGGCAGGTGTGGGTGAGTCTGGGGGCACTGGTCAGTAGTCTACAGGCCTTGTTCAGAGTGACACGGATCTTACTGAGAGCTGTGTAATCAGCAGCTCCATATACTGGTAGGCCATAATCCACTAGGGACAGCTCTGAGGATGTAATGGCCAGTTGGAGACCATTGGGTGGGAGGCAGTCCCTATGGCAGTATAGGAGGCCAATCCTAGTGTTTGTGGCTGATGCAAGGGCAGTAATGTGGGTGTGAAAGGTGAGGACAGTGTCTAAAGTAATCCCAAGGTATTTGTAGGTGTTCACTTGCT
Source organism: Neoceratodus forsteri (assembly GCA_016271365.2). Lineage (NCBI taxonomy): Eukaryota > Metazoa > Chordata > Ceratodontiformes > Ceratodontidae > Neoceratodus > Neoceratodus forsteri. The sequence goes on from CM028129.1 coordinate 11,562,142, forward strand.
CGAGCGGGTGTAGAGTGCTAGGGAAGATAAGGAGGGGGTTGTGTCTAGCTTTGTTTTGGTGATGGGAGAACAGCATTGATTTGGTCTTTTTGCGATTAATGATAAGTATGCACTCCTTAAACCAGCTTTCTGCTTCATTGAAGGTGTGCTGGAGAGAGTCCTGGAGGGAGATAGAGTTACGGTGAGTGGTATACAGAACAGCATCATCAGCGTACATAAGAATTTTGCCAGAACAGGCACTGGGGATGGTGTTTAGATAGAGACTAAAAAGTAGGGGACCCAGGATGGAGCCTTGGGGAACCCCTGAGTGGATAGGATGGGTTTCTGAGAGTGTTTCATTGATTTTGACACACTGGGAGAGAGCTGATAGGTAGCTCGAACACCAGGTGAGGGGGCCAGCAGAGAAACCGATATGGTAGAGGGCATCAAGTAGGAGGGGGTGGGAGACAGTGTCAAAGGCCTTTGAGAGGTCAATGAACACTGCTCCTGCTAGGCTGCCAGAGTCCAGAGAGGAGTGCAGAAAGTTGGAGAATTCCAGCAAGGCTGTGCCAGTGCTATGGCCTGCACAGACGCCATGCTGCTCTGGGCACAGAATGGTATATTTAGTCAGATACTCAGTTAGTTGAGTAGCCACCAATTTTTCTATGGCTTTGGAGAGTGGGGGGCTGGCTGAAATTGTATTCTATAGTGCTGGGGTGGACCTGCCCCCTTTATGAATAGGTGTGACAATAGCTGTTTTCCAGGTAGTGGGGAATTTTCCCAGGCAGAGGGATCGGTTTAGTAGGCCTGTGAGTGGGATGTCATCCAGGACCAGCCATAGTATTATGGAATCCAGGGAGTCATTGCTGGGGCTGTTGCTGCCTAATGCTTTTAAAAGGAATGGTCTGGCTTCATGGGTAGATACTTTTCGTAGGTATAACCAGGGGCATTGAAGAACAGGGGTCTGTAAATTGGGGGATGGGTTAAAAAATTACTGGGGAGGACAGCGCTAAGATCTGTAAAGGAGGAGTTAAGGCAGTTGGCAATGAAAGTGGGGTCAGTGGAAATTGAGCTGTCAATAGTAAGCTGGGATGGGGGGCGAGATTTCCCATTTAGTTCTTTAACATTGTCCCAGAATGTCCGGGCAGACCTCCATGAGGAGGTGAGGATGGCCTGATAGTGAGCCACCTTGGCTTTATGGATGTCCCACATGCCTCTATTCTGAGCAGCATTGTAGGCTTGTCTGTCAGCTGTCCTGCCAGGTTCAGTGGCTAGGTACCAGAGGCTATCCCTGTCTCTGAGTTTTTGGAGTAGGGCAGGGGTGACCTAAGGCATATTTTGCTTTATGGATTGGAGACTGGTAACTGGTGTGAAGAGATCACAGGCCTTGTTAAAGGCCTGTGTGAAGAGGTCGAGGGCAGCATCAATGCTGGGTGCATGGTTGATGGGGGACCAATCGATCTGGGAGAGGTACTGTTTGAGTTTATTTAGTCCACCCGGGTCCACCCGGGTGGAGGCGCCTGCAGAGGGTGGTTTGGGCAACAGGTTTGGGGGTGGGGGTAGACCAGAGGAATAGGATAGGGGAGTGGTCACTTAAAGAGTCAGAGAGGATTTGTATGTCCTGGATTTGTAGGGGCGGTTGGTGACAATGACGTCGAGGAGGGTGGAGTTTCCTCTAGTTGGGTTAAGTCTAGTGGGCTAGGAGACAAGCTGGGTCAGGTCAAGGACAGCGAAGATGTCCCTTATTTGGGAGGTGGAGGAATTAAGCCAATTTACATTGAGGTCACCAACTAGGACTTGCTCTGCTTTGTTAGGGAGGGTGGTGAGATAGTTTGTGAGTGATGAGATTACCAGATTCTGGTTCCTTGGGGGAATATAGGAAACTGTGAGATACAGCAATCCCCTGGAGGGGTCAGGGATGAGTTTGAGGGTGAGGGCCTGGGCATCATTATCTGGCTTGGGGGCAGGGAGTGCATGGCCAGCAATGGTGTCATGAATAAAAACCGCACAGCCACCACCGGGTTTACCTGCTCGATCCTCCCAGTATAGGGTGTAGCCAGGAAGAGAGACAAAGGAGTCAGGGGTGGACTTGGAGAGCCAGGTCTCTATTTGGGCTATGATGTCAGGCTGGTGAAGAATGATCCAGCTCTGGAGGGCAGTGAATTTTTTTCAGCAGGCTACATAGGATGGGTGGGGGTAGTGTCTGGGTTAGCATGGACTTTACCAGAGAGGAGCAATAGTAGAGCCATGATTCTAACCAGGGGCCGGTAGCTGTAGACCTCCTTGGGAGTATGCCGAGATGAAGGGGAGGCCATAGGGGAGCAGGGGATGGGTAGGGTTTGAAGGGTTGGAACAGCGGAGAGGAGGTGGATCCAAGGGGTGCCTGGGTAGGCAGTGGGGTTGGGGGCAGCCAGCAGGTGGGTGCTTGGGCCCTGGGAATGAGGACAGAGTTGGGGGGCCAAGATAATCTAAGGAGATATGTGGGTGCAGTCCCCACTGGGCAGAGAGTGTGGTCTTACTGATGGGAGACAAGCACCAGGATGGTTAGGAAGATGAGGCACGTAAGTAGGAAGTTTGCATACATGGTGCCAAAGGTGGCAATGGGGGTGGATGGTATAAGAATCTAGACTGCGCTTCTGAGAGGGTGGATACCACTTTGGAGTAGTGGTAGGGCCATGGACTTTGGTGAACAGGGTACCAGGTTCAAGACCCCCGGGGCATGGGTAACCTAGGACCAGAATGAGAAGGGATTCCAGTCTTTGAAGGAGCTGGAATAGGCTGGGTTTGGGGTCGGGTGGAGGGTGGAAATAGTGACTTCTAGTGGTCACCGAGGGTAAGAAAAGGGGGGCTGGGGGTGTCAGTACGGGCAGGTCAGAGGACTGGGCAGAGAAAAGAAAAGGGGGTATGGGCAGGGGGGATTAAGCAAGGATGAGGGTTAGGGAGAGGAGTAGAAGAGGTGGATAGAAGGTCTCTTAGATAGCAAGAGGAAGTGGGAATTCAGGTAGAGAGACAGTGACAGGCAGGAGATCGCTCTAGTGGCCAATGGGTATAAGCTGCAAATGGAGAAGTGGGGACTTAGAAATAGTGGTGCTAGGAAGTGATGTCATAGAAAGGGGCCAATAAATTGAGGGTCAGGCTTGGGTGGGAGGGGCAGTTGACAGGCAATGTCGATGGGCTAATGCCCCACAAGAAGATGCTGCTGTGAGGTGAGGTAGCCTTTACCTCTTAAGGTGCTTGCTGTGTCCCTGCTCCAGGAGGGAGCTTGCAGACTTCGGTCTGGCATCTGTTCCCCATGTCTTCCTGAAATATGGCCCTCCCCTCCTCTCCCTATCCTTAGCCTTCCTGGGCAACCTGCCACTTCCCTCGTCCTCCTGTTTCCTTGCTCCTTACTTCCCTCTGGAGAGACTACATCACCTCGCTGAGCCCCCCGCCACTGTGTCTTCTTGGTGTACTGCCTACAGCCTCCCCACTGTGTACCTTTTCCCCTGTAGCATCCTCTCCCTGCTCCTTCACTGTAACTTCCCTCCTCTCTGCTACCTGGTCTTCTGGACTAGCCAACACTGAGAATCTGTTTGCAGTGCTAATCTCCTTTCCTTGAATGAGTCCAGTCCCCCTTCCCACAGGCTGATATCTTTGCTCTGACCCAGTCTTAATCATGTCCCTGTGCCTGACCTTCCTCCTGTCATCACTTCCTTCCCTTGACTGCACCAGCTTCTGTGGCCCTCCTGCTCTTCCACCTAGTTCCCCATTATTTGTGCCAGTTTTGAGCTCTTTTGGATGCCTTATTAGTTTCACCTCCTGGCTGTGTTTCCCCCATTCAGTCTCCTCCATGCTTCCAGTTTTCTCCTCAACCACCCTATTTCCTGCCTGAGTTGGTCCACCTGCCAACACACCCTACAGCCCCCAGTCCTCCAAGCCACTCCCAGGAATATGGCTGCTCCACATCCTTGGCAACATACAACCCTTCCCATCTCCAGCCCTACTTGAATGCCCCTGCACATCCTCTCCTCCCGTATCCTGGTTCTACCCCACTCCATGGAATCCTTCTCCCACCTTGAACTCCCCAAGTCTGTATAGGAAATATGTGGCCCTCCCAGTTAGCCTCTTCTCTGTCTACCAGCGTGGCCTGCTGCCTTCCCTGCTGATGCCCTGCAGATGCTACTCAAGATGCTACACTCCTGCTTTGTGGCACCCCTGCTGCTTCGGGTCTCAAGTTTTGGGCTCGCTTGGTCCCCTTTGAAATATACTTGGATACCAGCCCCACTATTGGCTGGTCTGAGTCACATGACCACCCCTCCCCATCCTGTGTATTTTCTAACCTCTCTCCCTCAGTTAAATGCCCCCCTCCTCCCAGCCAAGACAAAATCATTTGTTTGGAAGTTATACATACAGCTTGAGGTGCTACATCCAAGTACAAAACACAGTACTATCTATAAGTTTATAACATCTTACAAAGGGAACAGTATCAGGATTTGTTTCCATTATTCTTTGTACATGATGAAACAAGTGGTATCTGCCATTTATAACATTGCTTCGCAGTACCTGCAGTTTGCATGAAAATAATGTAACAGCTGAATGCAAGTCATACACTGTTTTGTTTCCCTGCAACTTCAGGTTTAAATCATTTAAGTGCTGAGTAATGTTACAAAGAAAGGCAGGAGACAACAACCAGCCCACATCCTCAAGGAACGTGAAGCATGAAGTTTCACCACATCCAGTAATAAACTGCTTTAGTGGTTGAAACAAATCCAGTACCTGGGCTAGCATGCGACCACGAGACAGCCACCTGACTTCAGTATAGAGCACAAAGTCCCCAGGATGACTTTTAAATTCATGATACATAAGCACAAGACAGCAGGAACAGCTACAGAAGTGAGATTGTGAACACACAGGAGATTGATAGCAGTCTCAGCAGCAAATAAACTGTAATCTCTTCAGTGCTGATATTTATTCCATGCCAAGTTAACTTACTAAATAAAAAAGCATGTTTTGCACATTCGGATTAGTATTTAGTTAAGTTGCCTTCTACAGATCCATGCGGTCTACCCCACAGCCACAGCTGTAGCTCATTTAGTTAATTAAAAACTCACATTCTGCATATTCGGTCTCCCACAGCACTTCCTGGATGTTGGTTCTGTTGCTAAGCGCCCCCTCAACTAACACAGCTTGTGGGCAGAGATTTTTAGACTGTTCCGCTCACTCGGGGCTAGCAGTTTACACCTCATCCTTGGCTTCAGTTAGCAGACTGTTCAGATACAATGAAATTAATAGCACCAGTTTAGCACTACTATGCTGTCATTGATAGCGCTAAGCGGTTTGCTGTTAATTTCATTCAATAACCACAACGAGCGAAAATCCTCAGCTAAATGCTCAGCTATGCCTAAAACATTCTTTTTTTTAACAGTCATCATATGTGATCAATTGGGCTATAAAGCATTCACATATGTGGGAGTTTGTAGGGGAATTGATTGAAAAGGCAACCTTAGGGTGTATCTTAAGAGAGATACTGGGTCCAAAAAGAGATTCAGAGAAGTAACCCTTTTAAAGCTGATATAAAGTTCTTCCCCTGGTGCATGTATAAAAGCATTTAGGTCAGAAGCATCAAAGTGGATGGATTCTCTTAACAGTGTTCTAGTAACATACAGTCAATCTGGCAGAGTCTCTTGTTCACCAACATATTGCAACTGTACTGTGTTCCTGTTTCTGACAGAGGAGAACCTTGGTTTGAGAACAAGAATCAGCAGTCTAGAACTACAGTTTTTTACTGATAAAACACTTCTATCACAACAGGAGTCAGTACTTGTTTGGATTAAGCAAACAGATACTCTGTTAGAAGAAGGGGGTCTCATTTAAGTAAAAAAAAAGAAGAAAGTCATTGTGTGTTTCTCTGAGGAAGGGAGCTGTATCAGCCTAATTTACATAGTCAGAGCAGAGGGTGAATCTAATTGGGGATGTGGCTTAGCAGTACAAAAGCAGCTGTCACCAGTTACAGCTTCCGGCTGTTTCTAACAGAGGAGAACCTTGGTTTGAGAACAAGAATCAGCAGTCTAGAACTACAGATTTTTTACTAACTGCCCTCCTTGCCACCCCTCCACTCTCCCACCAAAAGCCAGCTCTAGTTTTATAGCCACTGAATTTGACCGACAACAGGAACTTCCTGTTTGGCAGTAGGAAGGGAAGGATCACTGAGACACAATAGTTTCAGCAGCCTTGAAGGAACCTAAAATAATATATATATAAAACTCTCACCCCCGGCTGCGAGGTCTGAATCCAAGTACAGAAGAAGGAGACTACTGAAGACTACAGGAAGTTCCTGTCCCAGAACAGGAAGGGTGAGAGTTGTAAGGGCACATAGGCAGTAGGAAAGTAAGTGTAAAATACAGAGGGAGGAGACAGTAAGCATGCAAAGCAACAGGAGAGGGGACGCAAAATAAGTCAAGATGGGAGTGGTGCAGTGCAATGGCTGTGGGGCAGCAGTGTTCCAGGAGACATTCTGGAGGCTGCAGTGCTGCCCTGTTTGCAGGCACCTCTCTGGTCTGAGGGAGGAGGTTGCCCATCTCCAGGCTGACCTAGCTAGGATTCATGAAACCTCTTCCCCCACCCAGGGACCACCATGGCCACCACTGTTACCTCAGAGGTTGCCAAGAAAGAGGAGTGGTTGGACCAGGGTGGGCTCAGGGAGAGAGAGGGTGGTGGAACAGAGGTGCATCCCCCCAGTTGTACCTCTCCACAATTCATATGCTGTTCTGGAAAAGAGTGGTTCCTCTATGGAGGCACCTGCAGTGGAGACCAAGGAGGGTGCTGGGAACCTCCACAAAGGAGACCCACAGGAGGGTGGCACAAGACCCCACAGGGGAAGGAAACAACTCTTGGTGGGGGACTCAATCATTAGGGGTGTATAAGTGGGGGAGGAAGTGGATAGGGAGGTAAGGTGGCTGCCTGGCACCACGGCTTGGAGGGACAGGAAGCGAATACTCAGGATTGCGGGAGCAGCTGTACAAGGGAAGGAACTGGATGTCATTGTCCACCTAGGGACAAATGACCTGGCTATGAATGGGATCAGAGCGGTGCAAGAGGAGTTTGTGGAGTTGGGGAGGGTCCTTAGACAAGTAGCATGTACGGTAACCTTCTCGGAGGTGCTGCCTGTCTATGGCAAGGATGATGCTAGGGTATTCCACACCATGGAATTCAACGAATGGTTGAAAAACTGGTGTGGAGCTCAGGGTTTTGGCTTCATTGGGGACTGAGGAGCCACCTGGAGGGATGCAGGCTTATACTGGCGCGATGGTCTGCATCTGTCCGGGGGGGAGCCAGGATCCTAGGTGACAGGTTTAAATGCTTCATTGGCAAGCAATTAAACTAGCCAAGGGGGGAGGCACTGAAAAGAGGCAGGGAAATCCCAGCCTCCCCACACAAAGCGCAGTAGTTAGAGTGGTAAACATCAAGGTAGAGAAGTCAGTAGGGAGCAGGGCAGGGATAAATGCAGAAAATGATGATAAGGACTGGGATGGGGCTAAAAGGGGTAAGGCCATAAAAAATAAATGGAAGGTGATGAGTACCAATGCCCCAACAATGTGCAACAAGCTCCCTGAACTAGTGGCCTTGATGGAAGAGGGATGCCTGGATATTGTGGCAGTTACTGAAACATGGTACACAGAGAACCATGAGTGGGATGTCAAAATACCAGGAAACACAGTCTACAGGAGGAACAGGGTGGGTAAAAGAGGAGGAGGAGTAGCTCTCTATATAAGAGAAGGGATTAAAGCAACAGAACTAAAGAGTAAACAGGAAATTGATGAGTCACTATGGGTCACCCTGGAGACTGGAAATGGCACCACAATCCACATGGACGTTGTGTACAGACCCCATCTCAGGGAGAGGAAATGGACAAGGAAATGATAGAAGGCATCCTTAAAATGGCAGAATAAGGGGAGATATTGTTGATGGGGGACCTGAATATGCCAGATGTTAACTGAAGTACCTTTGCTGCAGCCACATCCAAGAGCAGGGTCATTCTTGATGCCCTACAGTGGGCATGCCTCAGACAGCTAGTGTTGGAACCCACTCGGGAGGGAGCAATCTTAGACCTGGTACTCTCAAATGGGGAAGGAGAAAGGATCTCAGATTTAGAAGTGGGTAGCCATCTGGGAACAAGAGACCACCAAACACTGTGGTTCACAATAAACACAGCCATAGAGTCAAGCCATACAAAAACAAAAGTATTGGACTTTAGGAAGGCTGACTTTGGGAAAATTAGAGGGTGCCTCAGAAAAGCACTAGCAAATGGGAAAGAAGGAGGGGTGGAGGAACAATGGGGAATAATCAAAACAGCCATCACAGAGGCAACAAGCCTTTGTGTGAAGCAAATCAATAAAAACAAAATGAAGGAAAAGACCACTATGGTTCTCAAAAGAGGTGGCAGGGATGGTTAAGGAGAAAAGGATAGCATTCAGGAAATATAAGGAAACCCAGAAGGAGCAGGACAGAGAACTTTATCATTTAAAGCAGAAGGAGGCAGGGAAGGCAGTCAGAATAGCAAAGGCACAAACTGAGGAAAAGATAGACAACTCTGTTAAGAAGGGGGATAAAACCTTTTATAGGTACATTAGGGAGTGAAGAAAGAACAAGGGAGGGATACAGAGACTTAATAAAGGGGAGGGAATGTGGGCAGAGGGTGACAGTGAAAAAGCAGGGATACTGGACGCATATTTCTGCTCAGTATTCACAATGGATGGGGGGGGATGTACTGAAACCAAACAAGGGAGAAACTCTGAATAGGGGGTTGATACCAGTCCATTCACAGAAGAAAGGGTTTTGAAAGAACTCTTTAAACTGAGGGTGGACAAAGCAATGTGGCCTGATGGGATTCACCCAAGAATACTAAAAGAACTAAGGGTAGAACTAGTAACACCACTGACTACTATCTTTAACAAATCATGGGAGGATGGAGTGGTACCTGAGGACTGGAGGAGGGCAAATGTGATTCCACTTAATAAAAGTGGGAGCACCAGGGCAGAGGCAGGAAACTACAGACCAGTTAGTTCAACTTCAGTGGTAGGGAAAATGATGGAATCACTTCTGAAGGAAAGAATTGTTGAGTACCTAGAGGCCAGTGGGGCACAGGACCCAAGGCAGCATGGTTTGACAGCAGGAAGGTCATGTCAGATGAACCTAATAGATTTCTTTGACTGGGTGACCAAAGTAGTAGACCAGGGAGAGGCTGTCGATATGGTCTACCTAGATTTTAGCAAGGCATTTGACACAGTCTCACACAAAAGATTAATATACAAGTTAGCAAGCCTTGGAGTGGGTCCCAAGGTGGGTAGCCTAGATAAAAAAACTGTCTGGACAACAGGTCACAAAAGATAATAGTAAATGGAGTCCACAGTGAAGAAAGGTGGAGTGGAAAGAATGAAAAGGGACTTGGCAAGGTTGAAGGAATGGTCCAATACGTGGCAGCTCAGATTCAATGCAAAGAAGTGCAAGGTAATGCATCTGGGAAACAAAAACCCAGGGGAAGAGTACACAATGGGGGGTGAGTTAATAACAACAACAAAAATAAAAAGAGACCTAGGAGTAATTATATCAGATGGCCTAAAGTTGGGCAAGCAATGTGAGAAGGCAGTAAGGAGGGCTGGGGGAATACTGGGATGCATAGGGAGAGGCATCAACAGTAGAAATCAGGAAGCTGTTATTCTTCTCTACAGACAGTTAGTGAGACCCCATCTGGAGTAACTATGTGCAATTCTGGAGACCCCACCTCTGCAAAGACATAGACAGAGTGGAAGCTGTTCACAGGAGGGCAACCAAAATGGTGCAAGGTCTACACCAGAAGGCATACGAGGAGAGACTAAAGCAGCTTAATATGTATACCCTTGAGGAAAGGGGGGGCATGATAGAAACTTTCAAGTATCTCAAGGGAATTAACAAGGTACAAGAGGGTAGTATCTTTCAGAAGAAGAGATGTGCAAGAACAAGGGGGCACAATTTAAAGATAGAGGGGCTACGGTTCAGAGGTAAAGTTAGAAAGTATTTTTTCACAGAGAGAGTTGCGGATGCATGGAACAGCCTTCCTGAGGAGGTTGTGGAGTCAGAAACAGTGGGAGAATTCAAGAATGCATGGAACAGGCATAAGGCAATTCTAGTGGGTGGTAGGAGGAAGTAAGCTGTTGATTAACTAGAATCTGCAGCTTATCGATCAGGTAGGGAAATGAGCAGACTGGGTGGGCCAAGCAGTCCTTATCTGCCATCAAATTCTATGTTTCTATGTTTCTTTCCTGGAGCAGGTTAAGAATGAGCAGAAAACAGTTCGGAAAACTTTGGAGGCAGTGAATTAAGTCATGTTTACATGGCATCAGCACTCTGGCATTTGCGCTGAACCCTTCCTGCTGCAGTGGCTTCTTCGAATACAATCCCCCATTTACATAGCCCACCCTCTCAGCACTGCAGATTTCACTGAGGAAGGGGCTGTGAATGCCATGGAGGATGCATGGAGACATGGGAAAGATGCAGAGTGAGTGCAGCAAAGTGTTTACACTGCCGGTTGCTGTGCCCACTCAGATAGAGGTACCGACAACTGAGTCGGTATAGAAATTTAAATTGCAGCTGCACTTGCGGTGCTCCAGAGTGTGTCCACACGTCCGACTTTGCAGCGCATCAACCAGTGCACGTGGGTTGATGCATTGCAAAGTAGGTGGTGTAAACAGGGCTTTAGAGTCAGGAACAGAGTCAGAAACTGAAGGTGTTGCTGGGTTTCTATGTGCAACAGGATACTGTGGTAAAGGGTTAGGCTAAGGGGTATCTTGCATATCTTGATTAGTGTCAGTCGGCAAAGTAGAGGAATTTGGTAAGTTCTGAATGATGTCCTGAACTGCCATATCCAGGGCTACTTCATCTGTCACAGCAGAATTTGCTCAGCCTAAAGAGTCAGTTTGCATATTAATATTCTGAGCCAAAAACAGTCTTGAGAGAGGACTCGATGGCTTTCACCTATTTCTGTGTGTCTTGTGGCATTTTAGCATTCTGAGAATTCACAAATTGAGATTTTTTTATGTCAAATTTAGCTGTGGGTCATCATTATAGGTACAGTAGTTGCTTGTTCATACTAGGATTCATGCTAGGAAGTGTGTAGAGCTTAAAGGCGTTAGCCCATAATCGCTCTAGTATTAAATTCACAAAAAATACTTAGTACCACCAGTATATATCAATCAATCAAAATTTATTTATTAAGCGGGATAGGTACAGGAGGAGGGTAAATATGACCAGGGCCAATACAGGTGAAACATCTGGGACTGGGGACAGTATAACCCAAGAGGGAGGGGTGACACCAAAATCAGCCCAAAGTGCGGGTGCTGAAAATCGAGCAGACTCAAAAGACCATTAGGCCTAGTCTGCTGGCATTTTAGTATGTTAGTAAGCACAATGACAAATATCAAAGTGCTGTGCATATATTGTTAGAACTAGCATAAAATTAAATAGTTAAAAATCCATATAATATAATAGTCAAATTTTCCAGAAGTCTCTATCATCTAACTCTAAACTTCAACAGAAAATGTCTGGTTAAAAGGAAAGGTCTTCAGTTCTGATTTGAAACTCTTGGTGGTCTGGCACTCTCTTATGTCAAAAGGTAGAGAATTCCACAGGGTTGACACCACATACGCAAAAGAACTGGCTCCAGATGTCTTCAAGCAATCCTTGGGAACCTCTAGCAATCCCTTGTCAGTGGAGCAGAGTCAATGGAAAGGACTGTAATGAGCAAGAAGATCTTTCAGGTAGCTGGGTCCCTGTTCATGTAGAGCTTTATAGGTCAGCAATTTGACCTTAAAGGTGATTCACTAATTTACAGGCAGCCAGTGCAGATAGTGGAGCACAGGTGTGATATGGTTAGATCTTGGTAAACCATTCAACAACCTGGCTGCCACATTCTGAACTAGCTGCAATCGGCAGATATCAACCCGTGGTAGCCCTAGGTATAAGGCATTAAGCTTTCAAGGTTTGTTTATTGTTCTTACAAAAAATATTTAAAATGTTTGGGCATTACAAACATCAATTACAATTGCCAAAAGACAATAAATACAAAAAACATTCACATAACTGGTTAAAGATCAATATTATCAATTATTATTTCTACTGAGAGCTTTTAAAATAAGCCTCTTTCCTTGAAGCTAATTACAGAAAATAAAAAAATTAAAACTCATTTCAGCATCTTTCACTGTCCCAGGATGGAGCAGAATGAATACTGGATTGTATTCCAAATTTACATATCTGGTTAACAAATCCTTTAATATCTGGTTTCTCCTTCTGTTAAACAGGGGGCATTGTGTTATAATATGTGACAGTGTTTCATTAAACCCTCTGTTACAAGGACCATAAGTTAGTATTAAGTTGTGTTTGAGAAAGCCAGCGATTAAAATACATACGCTTTGAAATGATTAATCCAAACCTTGCCCACGATATCACCTTGCGAATATGGGGAGCTATTGGGAGTAATAAGTAGTTTTCTAAAGTCGAGTCAATTTTATTTTGGCCAAACCAAGGGGCTTGTTTATGACTTCAGTCCTGCTGCATCTGATTGTTCTGGGCTAACATAAATATTTTTTTCTTAAATTTAACTCTATAGGTATTAGATGTCAAGATACCAGCCTGATCTGGTCTCTCCGGAGCTGCATACAATCTTAATTTTATAAATTTGCTAACAGGGCTCTTAGCCAAGGTGAAGAGAATCCCCTGGTATTCCATTTTCCTTTTTCTTTCAAACAGAGAATGGGAAAATTATTATTGTGATTATTAATAATCCTGAGCCAGTATGACAATAATCTAAGGTTAACCAAATCTGCCAAGGGGATTCTGCCAAGTTCTACTCTTACTATAGAACTGGCCGTGGAAAGAGGAACTTGAAGAATAACTTTATAATAAAAGGATGGGGTAGCTACAATTTTGGATTGTGCTTAACCCCCCCATATTTCTGCTCCATATAATAGTGTAGGAGTAATTTTAGATTCTCCAGCATTGATAGCAGGGTTTACAGAAAGCCCTCCAAACTTAAAATTGAACCTGAGCAAGGCTTTAACTACGTGCTTTGCTTTAATTATTTGTTCATTTGCATGTGGGTTCCAAGAGCCAGTTGAAGAAAATGTTATTCCAAGGTAACAATAAGTGGTTACTAAGTCAATTTGTTAATTGTTTAACATAATTTTTGGTTTTGGGAGTGTATCCCCAAATACCATTAAATTTGTTTTTTCTAAATTAATTCCCAGACTTAAGTAATCACATTTCTTTTTCAGTTGGTATAGTTTTGTCTGGACTCCTTTTTGAGTTGAGGACAAAAGAACTAAATCATCTGCATATGCTAGAATATGAATATACTGATTATCAATTTTGGGAGAATCCAGAATAGTAGAAGTATTAAAATATAATAAAGAGTCTATATAGAGATTAAACAAGAGTGAAGCCAGGAGACAACCTTGTTTGACCCCTTTATTGGTCGACAAATATTCTGAGTTGTTACCATTTGAATCATATCTAATTGCTGCAAGTGTTTTGGAATACAGGAGAAGTATGAGAATTAATAAACTTAAAGAAAGTCCACATACATGAAGAATGTTCCAAAGGGCTTTTCTAACTACTGAGTCGAAAGCTGCAGTAAAATCAGTAAATAATACATAGAAATTCATCTTTCTATATAAATTGTATTTTTCAATTAAATGGGCCAAAATAAATATGTTATCTAAAGTTGAAAAGCCTAGGTGAAATCCAGCTTGGAAGTTAGAAAGAGAGCTGTCTGTATTTACCCATAACTATAATTTAGTCAAAAGGATACTAGTAAAAATGTTACTACTGATATCTAGTAAACTTATAGGCCGATAATTATTAGGCATTTGAAATGAGCCTTTTTTGTGAATAGGGACTATAATGTTTTTATGCCATGAACTAGAGACATACCTTTCTCGCAAACAGATGTTAAAAAAATTTACAAAAAAATGAACCCAGAAATTTTTGTTCTCTTTATAGAGTTCCCCTGGAATAGTATCTGGCCCATGAGCCTTATTGTTGGCCAGATTTGAAATTACCTGCTCTACTTCAGCCAATGCATCCATTTAGAGTTTCTGGGTAGGTTATCTGACTCAGTATCACTAAAAAAAAGATTAGAAAAATAAGAAATCCACGTTTCCTTTGGAATGTAGACAGCCAGTGAAGGTTGATTTGTTTTTACTCCCTTCGCTACCATGAGCCAAAAGGTCTTTGAATAATTAGAATCTATGGTTTCTTGCATGTGGGCCCACTGTTTTTAGGTAAACTCATATTTTTTTAGTTTGAGAAATTTTTTATTATGTTTCCTTGCTTTATTAAGATTTACAGTACTGGCACTTGTTTAATTTTTATTAGCATTTTTAATCAGTTTTCCTAATTTTTACTTTTCTTTAATGCATTGCTGATCAAACCAAGTTGATGGTATAAATTTTGGATTTTTATATGTATAAATCTCAGCATTAATTCTTAAAAGACACTCCTCAAGCTGTTTATTCATATACTGGGTTGAACTATTACCTTGAGAGAGTGTATAAAGTGAGGACATCTAGAGAGAATAAATTACTTCCAAAGTTTTTTCCAAACTCTTATTATTCAAAGTAAGTCTATATTTGCCTCTCAATGATAAGGAGGCGGAAAGAGGTTCTTTTAATTTGGTCATTTTACTATCTTTTTTGTATCTATCTTAACTATTAGGGCCACATGATCACTTTCTGGCTTCATACATACTTTAAAATCATGAAAATGACTGTAAGTTTCTGGAGTAATCAACAGATAGTCTATGACTCTCTTCCCGGTAAGGGAATAATATGCATATGCTCCATCTGGGTCTCCCACACCCCTCTCATTTAAAATTAAAAAATTATTATTAATGATAAAGTCCTTCAGTTTAAGGCTTGCTTTATTAACAATGTTATCAGCAGAGTTCCTTGGATCTAAATCTCCCATATAAATCTGAGACTGCAGTGTTAATAAATTGTCAAATTTTGCAATATCGGTATTAAAGTCCCCTCCAATTATAATAATATCTATTTGATATTTTAAGTAGAAAGAGTCAATTTCTGAAGTAAGTTGAACCCAGGGATCATAATCGGCGGAAGTATGAAAATTAGTACGGAAATACACATTAACTATTAGGACAGTAAAGGAGTCCCAAATAACAATAAGCAGGATTTCATTTATGGGAGAAATCTAGAGTTAGTAGTTGCCGTATTGGTCCTTGCAAGAATAGATCCAGAAGCAAATGATTTGATACCTTTTAATGGACCAACATAGATGTAACAACAAGGACAAAGTGCTCTAGCTTTTGGACCAACCAGTCCTTCTTCAGAAGCTCATGGCAGTTGTTTAGAAAATACAATACTTATAACAGCTAGATAATGCAGAGAAAAACAGAAAAAAATCCCCATTGGTTTAAAATATTAAAAAAAAAAACAGAAGATGATGTCAGAGAAGTTTAACAGTACCATACTGCCTTCAGCCAGAAGCAACCCTGGGTCAAACATGCTTGGTGTTATAAGTATTGTATTTTCTAAACAATTGCCATGAGCTTCTGGAGAGAAATGTTCTAAAATTCGAATGCCCTCTGTTATCTTAACATATGTACATAGCCTGCCTTTAGATCTACCACATTTTTTTTTATCTTTTATTACAGGGACATGTAGGCCCAGA
Source organism: Neoceratodus forsteri (assembly GCA_016271365.2). Taxonomy (NCBI): domain Eukaryota; kingdom Metazoa; phylum Chordata; order Ceratodontiformes; family Ceratodontidae; genus Neoceratodus; species Neoceratodus forsteri. The sequence goes on from CM028129.1 coordinate 11,577,820, forward strand.
TACTCAAAATGCTCCCAAAATGTGCACAACAGCAGGAGCAGGCACAATTCAATTGTGCATATGTGCAACAGACGCGTATTCAAACATGGAGCAAAACAAATTGCACAAGCAGCCAACGTCTGAATGTCGCACAAACTGTGTCATAGCGCAACCAGGAAGGGGAAGCTGAGCAGAAAGGTTGTGCCATAGTGTAACAAGACTAGCCCAGCTGAGCAGTCCAGAGGTGCCATAGAGCAAGCAGAGCCCCCCACCCCCAGAAGAGCAATGGAACTGCACAACCAGGGAGGCAGGCTGGGGCCCACCACCAGCCATGCCACACATGGGCACAGAAACACACTGCAGAACCAACAAGACACCCGCACACTCCAAGCACAGCATCACTGGGGGTGGGACGGATGATCCACTGGCCCATGGGGACAAGCCAACAAAGCACAGCAGGGCCATGACGCCCCAGCACAACCACTGACAGGCTGAGACTGCCACACACAGGGGGTTGACAACCACAGTGCACATCAGCCCCCTGTATGCACAGCACACCCTGCACCATGACCCCAAGACACCACCCATGTGCAGTGACTGTCACTGCAGTAAACACCATGCATCCCCCCTGGCACACATCAACCTCGTGTAGCATAGAACCATACAAGCCAGACCCACCCTGTGCACCCAGCAGTGGGTGGCAGCAGATGGCAAGACTGACAGAAAGTCACTGCCACACTGGAGACACCTCCCCATGCACACACACACACACGCACACACACACATACCCAGGACCATACCACCCCAGATGGCATGCACACCACTGCAACTGAGCAACCATAGCCAGCTGCAAATCAAAGACCACCACAGTATTCATAACAAAATATATATATATTTCAAAAATAGAAAGTAGAACAACAAGAACAATAACAAAACTATTTACAGATATTTACAAGAGCGGGTGGGTAGGGGTACAAGGTAGGGTGGGCAAGGGTGAGGGGTGAACAACTGGGAGAGGGAAGGCAGGGTGGGAGGGATGGGTGAAGTGGGAAGGGGAAGCCTGTCTAAGGCCTAGCAGGCTGGTCCTCTGCTGCCTGGTGCCATCTCGGTTGGCTGTGCCATTGCCGGAGCCCACGGCGCTGGATGTCCTGGAGGATGTCATGGTTCTCAACGGACACCCTGGTCAGCTGGTGGAGGGCACGCTCAATCCTGCATAGGACGATGAGGCCTAGGAAAAAGGAACACAGTCAATGGCTGTGACTGTCCACAACCCTGAACACCACCCAACCTGCAAGGCATATAGCCCAATGTCCCGCACCTGTGATGGTATGCACCCACCCACAGTGACCATGCACATGACATGCCCAACCAGGCGGCACCAGCTATGTACACCACTGCACACACACACTGCCCATGTCCATCACAGCACAAAAAAGGCTGTCAGGTGACGTGGCAATGTGGTGGGATGCCAGTTCCACAGCCATGTGCCCAGTGCATGCATGGACCACCAGTGACGCACACACAGATGTGCAGTAACACTGGACAGTGATGACTGTCACCTGTGTCGTGCATGGTTGTGTTGTCCATGGCTGGTGGTCATGCCCACCCCCCTCCAGCATGCAATAGCATCCATGATGTAATGATACTCACACTCAGTAAGCAGCTGTGGCTGCTGCTGCTGCTGCTGTGGCCCACCCCTCGCATCACCACCGTCCGCCACCTGGGCCCTGCCACGGCCCTCCTCAGCCCATGCCTGCAAGCTCTCTGCCAGGCCTGTGGGAGACAAATGTTGAGAAAAACATCAGTGTGACTCCAAAGCAGACTGCCCCCTGCCCCAGTGAGTGTGCCTGCCCACACAGCCAGACCCATGCATCTCACACCTGCATACACTGACACAGCCAACCATGGCAGAGCCATCCCCCATGCACTGCCACCAAAACACAGTCACACCCCTACGGAGAATACAGGTGCATAGATGGTACACCCACCTGGCCTAGGCACAACGCCCCTCCTGGCACGTGACCTTAGGCGTTGCAGCACATCTGACTCCCTCCTGCGGAGGTCACTGAACCTGTGCCGGCACTGATCTGTAGACCAGCACTGCCCTGTGACCCTCACCAGGTCAGTGGCCACCTGCAGCCAGACCTGGGTGCGAGCCAAGGTGAGGGACACCTCCCCATACAGTGCCCCATAGTGGGGCTCAACCAGGGCCACCAGGTTGGCCACCTCCACTGGGCTCCATTGGGGCACTCTCCTGTGTGCCATTGTTGGAGTTTTACAGCAGGCAATATGGGCCCCGCAGCGCGGCAACCCCATGTGGAAATGTTGCACAATAGACCACCATAGGTTCCAATCACACTGTTCATACAGCACCGTCAGTTCACATAGCACTGTCACCAAACAGCACAATAGGGCCATACATATGGCAGCCGAACAGCGCCAGGGGGCAAAGGTTGGACACCAGGTCAGGGGTCTATGATGCAAGGCCACGCACAGTGCCATCTGACATCTACGCATCCTGCGCAACTGACCACCTGCGTGCCAGTGCCACAGTGGACTATTGTGCAGTAGTGCCACAGCGCCATATGGTGCCCAGTGCTGTAGCGCCACTGGCACAATGGTGGCCATGGCCTGAATTGCCGATCTACACAGCACATCATCAGCGTGGCAGATGCCTGCGTAAGCTACCTGGGCATGCACAATGCAGTGTACCACACAGTCACAGATCTGCGCCATTGGCTCAGTCGGCTCAACCTTATTGCGCAAAACACAACGGCACGATTTTCAGCAGACACATGCAAATCATCTGATCAGCCATTCAAAGGTGCAGTGGCGTGATTTGCGTCTCATTACAGTTGCTCCACTCCTAATTTGCATGCATTGCGCTATAAATGTGCGACATTGGGCTGCGCTGGCCAGATTCGGTTACTGTAGGTGAGAGGTGGGTTGCATGCTGTGGGATGTTCTGGACAATGGACATGGGATAATGCTGTAGACTGCATAGTGACAGGTGTCCACTTCCACCCATACAGATCGCCATGACCGAGCAGAGCCAAGGTGAGGGTGAGGATGGTGGGTGAAGGAGGAGGAGGCCCAACTTCACCACGGCAGAGACAGATGCCCTCTTCCAGGCCTACCTGGAGGAGGAGTCACTACTGAGTGGACAGCGGGGCACCCCTCAGGCCCGTGCGGCTGCATGGGAGGGGGTACCTCGGGCAGTGAACCTGCATGGAAGCCACCAGCGCTCCATGCAGGAATGCAAAAAGAAGATGGGGACAGACCACAGGAGGGTGAAGGAGAAGGTGGCAGCCCTCAGGGCGGCACGTGCTGGCACTGGCGGGGGCCAGCCAGCGGTGGTGGAGCTGACCCCGGCTGAGGACCGACTGGCTGCATCAATGCAGCAGAGTGCTATTGAGGGTGTACCAGGAGGTGGATTACAGACAGGTGGAAGCCCATCACTGCACGGTATGACATGGTGGTGGTGTTGGGGGGGAAGGTTGTTCACATGCACTCACATGTCCTCTCTTTCTGTTACAGATCCTGTTCATCTTCAGAGGATGGTGGTGGTGGGTCCAGGCAGTGAGGAAGACCTGCTGGACATGGAGGAGGGTCCATCCACCTCTGTCACCAGCCAGCATGCACTGCACCAGCATGCACGCTGGGCTGCCAACTCTGGTGTCGGTGAGTCAGGTGTGGGGGGTGCACAGCCTGTGTCTCAGCAGTCTGGCATGCAAGCATGCCAGCATGCTGTGACTGTGGCTGTAGCACGTACCTGCACCATTGATGATGCAAGGACTGCAATGGGCAGTGACATGTGTGTGTCCCATGATGGACACACAGCAGGCCAGCACATGCCCCTGGGCCAAGCTGGTTCCAACGTGTGTGCCAGCATGTCGGCACAGTCCCAGGCTGTGCCTGTCAGCACCGGTGGGGCAGCAGTGACTGTGCAGGTGTCTGGCACTGTTGCGGCCACAGCAGTGGAATGAGTGGTCCCTGGGGCACAGCGGTTGGAGGGGCAGCAGCAGTCACCCACCAGGTCTGGGGTTACAGTGTTCAGCAGTGGCACATGCCCACCGCCCTTTGTTATGCCCATTCCTGGTCCTGGTGAACAGCGCCCACCCTCAAGGGGTGTTGAGCATCAGGACCTTCCACACCCTGGGGGACAGGATGATGTTGGGGCAGAGTACCCATTAGAAGAACACACCTGCCTGCTGTGGGAAACAGTACAGCAGCAAAGGTGGGTTGCAACGTCTGTGGAGGCACTGTGTGCGGCTGTGGAGCGGCACAGCAGGGACTGTGCTCTGGACTGTGCAGAGATGGTCCATATGCGGATGGATGTGACCGCCGCCATTGACAGGCAGACCCAGGCATTGGTCGCTGTTGTGGCTGCATTGGGCACACAAGCAGGTGCTCCTGTACTGCGCACCCCACCACACAGTACGCTCTCCACTCCCCGTTCCCGGCATTGTGTGACACCAAACCTGTTGATGCCGGGTTCTGCTGTGGGCATCCCAAGCACCCCTGGTGCAGGTATGTTTGGCATCCTACAGACCCCATTGCGGACAAGGTCACGATCATGCAGTGGGACCCCTGGTGGTACATCGGTGCCACCCCATGTGGCCCCTGCTCAGCCTGCCAGTGCTGTTGAGTCATGGCGGGGCCGCCCACACATCTGCGGTGGCTGTGGAACAGTGCAACATGACTGACCTGTCTCCCAGTGCGGACCCTGTCTGGTGCTGCCCTGTGTGCACTGTGCGTCATGGTGGGCAGTGCACTGGTGGGTGCCCTGCCCATCACGCCAACATAGAGAGACCACCTGCACACCATCCCGACTGCTGTCCACAGGTGCATGTGCATGATGATGCCTGCATTGTACTGTACACCAAGGTGCAAGTGTGCCCAGCATCTGACACACGTGCTTGGACAGTACAGGTTGTGGGTGTGGTCTGTGGATCTGTGTGTTTGCCATGTCTGTTCCTGCTCTGCTGTGCACCTGCCCATGTACGCTTTGTGCCTGGTGTGTTTGTGTGTGTGTCCATATGACTGTTCGCCCCTCCCTGATGGTGTGTTCGTGTGCCTGGTCCCTTCCACCCCCTTGCCGTCATGCACCCCTGGTGTGTTACTCTGTGTGCCTGTGGGTTGCGTCAGGACAGTGTTGTTTGCACATGACCCCTTGACTTACCTGTGTTGTGCATAATGCTCCTCCGTGATGGTGTCCCAGTGCAGCCAGGCCTGCCGGATCAGTCGGGGGTCCCGCAGTCCAAGGGGGGGCTGCTCATCACCATCAACACCGGCGCCACTGGTGTCCCCATCGCTGTCCCTCTCTTCAACCTGTACGGCTATCCCACAGTCATTGGCCATGTTGTGCAGGATACAACAGGCCAGGAATATCCCACAGGCCTTTGAGGGGCTGTACTGTAGGGCACCGCCGGAGGTGTCTAGGCATCGGAAGCGTGCCTTGAGCATCCCAAACACCAACTCAATGGTGTTACGTGTGGCGTCATGTGCCTCATTATAGCATTGCTGCGATGGGGTCATGGGGCTCCAGTACGGTGTGAGCAGCCAGGGACAGAGTGGGTATCCACTGTCACCTGTGTGGAGATAGTGGAGATAAGTATCATGTTCAGGTCCATATTGCCCATATCCCTGTGTGCCACTACCATGGCACCTGTGGCATTCCCACCCTTGCCCCAAGTTTGCATTTCCTACATGCGTACTCACCCACTAGAAGGCCTGTGGAGATGTCCCCACTCTCGAATCGATGGCACAGTGTGGACTGATGCCATATGAAGGCATCATGTGCTCCGCCAGGGTGTGTGGCACAGACATTGATTATACGCCCAGTGGCATCACACACCACCTAGCAGTTGACACTGGAGAAGCCCTTTCTATTCCTATATGCAGCCCCATCGGGGCCAGGTGGCATGTGAATGGCCACATGGTGCAGTCTATAGCCTCGCACACCAGGCATACGTGCTACCCTGTGGAACACCTGCATGTTTGCTGTATGCTCCATCGCAGTGCGGGGAAATGGATGTGCTCCGCAGCATGTGGCAGCAGTGCGCTGAGGAATTGGGTGAGGATGCATGATGTGGCCGACTGTGTGATGCCTGTGGTGTCCCCTGTTGGCCTCTGGAAGGTGCCCGTGGTGAGCAGGCACATGCAGGCTGTCATCTTGGTCTCCACTGACAGAGCATGACTCCGTTGTGAGGGTGCCTGCATCACATCACTGCACAGCTCACAGAGCCGCCTCAGTATTGCCCTGTTCAGGTGGTGCCGGCCCACGATCTCTACATCTGTGTACAGCTCAAAGCTGATGTGGGCACGGTACTGCCTGTTGGCGGCGCATCGCCGACGGACCCATCCACGGCCACGTCCCCCTGCACCTTGCATTCTCACCCCCCTCATTACAGCTTCCATGTGGAAGCTGCCACTGTCCATCTCCCTGGCTTGTGACCCCCGCTGATGTTGCTCTGTTAATTCCTGCTGTCCTGACTGCTACTTCCACTGCACTGGCACCCCCGCTGGCCTCTGCAGCCTATGGCCCACACTGCTTCCTTGCCTGCCCTGGCCTGTCGCTGTTCTGTCTTTCTTCTCTCTCTCTCTTTTCCCCACTTGGCATCCCTGTAGCGTTCTTGCACCTCTTCCTTGAGCCTTTTTATTTTGGCTCATTTCCGCTGGGAAGCAACTTCCGGCTGTTCCGCTGTTGCACATTGCGCAAGTCTTTGGATATCGCATAGCGTTCTTTATGCATGGATCCACCCCTTCAGTTGCGCATGCCATCATTTGCATTGCGCTGTTGCTCAGCATGTTTTTGGTGGTGCAACTGCCACCTGCTGAATATCGCAGAATGGCGCACTTTTGGACATGCGCAGGTGCAACCCTATTGCGCATGGCGCAACCCTTTTGAATATCCGGCCCGTAATGTTTCGTAACCAATGATAAAAAATTTTGAGCTTTCCCATGTTTCTTGAAATAATAAAATTTTGTATTTAGAAATGAAATCCTGTCAGTGTGAATCAACTAGTTTGGACTTTAGGCCTGCAATGTTCCATGAAATAAAGTTTGCAGCCTCCAGAGTTGATATATCAGTTGGCGCTTTGCTGTCCTTAATATCACAAAAAGAGGAGAAAGAGTCAAAAAGAGAAATCAGTCACAAATTATCCTCTATCTTCTTAGCCATTCCAGCATAATTATCTGGGCTCAAAAGATCAATCATGTGGATATTGAATTTATCAAGTTTATAGTTGTGTTGTAAAATATTGTTATACAACACTGGTGAATTAATTACAATAGCCACTTGAGAGTCTATAAAGCCTAAGTGTACTCTCTTAACTGACTCAACTTCTTGAGATGAAATTTCACAATCTAAGCATGTTGCTAACAAACTTCAAACAAAAGTTGCCAACCTGTGACTGTTTTCCCCTTCATACTTCTGAATTCCAAAGATGGACAAACTCTGAGAATACTTAATTGTTTAAAAGTTCCAATTTAAAAGAGTTAAGGTTGAAATAATAATTTCTTGAGAAAAAAAGAGGTACCACAGACCCACATGCAATTTTCCAAACAGTTGTCTAGTTTACTGGAGAGGATACTGATATTCCCAGATTATTAATAAGGCATTGTTTTGCCCCAATTTTTTTAGCTATGTCCATATTTGGTAATAATACATAGATTGGTATATTAGGGACAGATTTGTCTCTGAAAACAAACAAAATGTCCTCTGCTGCTGCAGGGAGATCTAACTCAGCACTAAATAAGTGAAAAATTAAATTAAATTAAATAGGGAGGTGTCCGTCTCATAGGATTTAAGAAAGATGTTCTCCAATTTGAAAATGACTTATTTTCCAGAAGAAATAACTTGATCTATGTCCAGGGGTGAGTTTGATTCTAGTTCAAAAGAAGTTTCAACTATATGGCTGCCAATCCCCTTTAATGAATTTTCAAGAGTCTTATCTGTCTTAAGCTGACCACTTCTGTCACGGTCTTGAGTATACCTGGCCGATAGGTGTTCAGAGACAGTATCAGGGGAAACAGCGAGGCGCTGTCTATCTCTCTCTTTCTCTATTTCTGAGCTCAAAGTACGCTCTGCAGTAGGTTTATCTAAAACTGGGACATAATTGCTGGAGTTCGGGAGGTCTTTAATCAATGGATTCTGATTAAGATTGGTAACAGTGGGAGTCTCTTTTCTTTTCCTTTTTTTGTTTTTGATGCTTTTTCTTAGAGTTTTTGTGAGGGTTGTTATCCTTTTTACTACCCTTGTTTGGGGAGTGGGGGATGTGGATAGATTGGAAGGAAAGTCTCCTACTCCTTCCACACACTTTTTCCTTTTCAATGTTATCTAATTTATTTGAAAGAGCTAACATTTTATCAGTAAAAAGTTCCAACAGTTTCTCTATATGATATTTGAGTTATTTAAAAGCTTCCAACAGTACAATATTGTCCATGATGGGATGGGCCAGAGCCTTAATCATATACTTAGAAATTGTGTCAGGACAGGATAGAAGAAATTCTGGATCTAAGTTTATTTGTTCTACTTCATTATCAAGCTTTCTAAAAACTTTATCAGGTGAACCCACCAGTACTGAAGAGTTTTTCAAATGAAACAAGGAGGAATCTAAGCTAATATAGGTTTCTGGAGGGCTAAAAAGATCTAACCCTGTAGGATGCAGGGAGATCTCTGACCCTTTTAATAAGTTGATGGTTTGAATTTCTGAAGTTTTCAAACTAATCTCTTTTCTTTCCTGGGACTCTAAACAAATAGTTAAATTTTCAGAGACTAAGGTTGAAAGTGCCAAACTATTTCTGGAGTTCACTTTCAGAGAATGGGAATTACATGAGAAAAAAATCTGTCATTTTCCTTTGATGTTGAACTTTAGATTTGTGAGAGATAGACGCTGGAATAAAAACATTTTTCCTTACGTTATTGGAATCCTCAGTAAGTACAGGATTATCATTTGTCTCAATAGCACCAATTGCATAGTTTACACCATTTGCATTAGAGGGACTGTGGTGTTCTAAAACATCCCTAGGCTTTAGTTTGTCAAAAAGAATAGAAGGGGTGGAAGATACACCAAAACTGCATTTGGAGATTCGGTCTCAACTTCCTTAAAATAACCTGAGGAATGTGAATTCATATGAGAAGGAAATCAACATGGTTTCAAGTGAAAGTGTGAGGGCTCAGTTCTTCGGTCAATAAATATCTCTTCTTTGATTTGACATGGAGATAATGGGAGCTCAGGAAATTTAAAAGCTTCAGAGAGGCCACTCTGATCTTTAGGGGTGGAGGAAGCTAGAGACATAAGGGACAGCTCCTGTGTATAAACACAGCAGTTTTTCTTATTGCTCCTACCTCCTTTACTGACTTTAGACCCCTCACCTTTCCCATCTATGTTTTTTACCAACACTCTGCCACTTCTGGTATACATAATAATGAGTAAATAATAATAATCCATATTAATCCGAAACCACCCAAACCACAATATTCCAGCAATACAGTAATACAATGGCACAAGTACACAGATTACAGCAAGAATTAGAATAAAGAGGGGCTAGCTAATTTATATAACAAAAAAAATTTTACCACACAAATCAGAACACCAAATGTCTGTCAAATGTCCAAATGAAGTCCACAATACTTGATGGTTAGTTAGTCCAAGCCAGAATAAAAACTGCTCCGAGGTGCCAGATACAAATTTCCAGCATATCTCAATAAAAGTTTATTTGTTAAGGAAAATGCCCCTCAGGTCTTCTATAACCAAATGATGTTTTCTCAAGTTCCTCACTTTCTTTAAATCTAGACTTAGTATTTGCCGTATTGGTCCTTGCAAGAACAGATCCAGAAGCAAATGATTTGATACATTTTAATGGACCAACATAGATGTAACAACAAGACCAAAGTGCTCTAGCTTTTGGACTAACCAGTCCTTCTTCAGAAACCTAATGGCCATTGTTTAGAAAAAACAATACTTTTAACAGCTAGATCATGCAGAAAAACAGAAAAAATCCCCATTGGTTTAAACTACTCATTTCAAAAATACAGATGATGATGTCAGAGAAGTTTAACAGTACCATATTACCTTCAGTCAGGAGGGTCCCAGGGTCAAAGGTGCTTGGTGCAAAACACATACAAAGAATCCTACTTCCTATAAATTCAATTGACATAAGATAACACTGCTGGAGCAGATGACTCTTAAATCAAGCTATAAGTGTCACAGTGTGTATAAGGATGTGATTACTGAAAAGCAATCCCCACTCAGATAAAATACATACTAAGATTGTCTTAGGACTCCAAGAAGTTTCAATGTATGCATTATAGACAAGAAATTACCAGTGAAGTTGTCTTAAAAACATCAGTGCACACTGTATGATATGTAAAACTTAGCTGGACCTATCACCCAGCTGTACTATCCAGCTAGATATCATTTATTTATTTATTTATTTCATTTTTGTTAACCGGGTAGGTACACTAGACAGCATAGCTGCCTATTTTCAGGTACGACCCAGAAGATTACAACAAAGGGTACGTAGACCATAGTAGATACAAGAAAACAATGGAAACAAGTCAGACATAGTGCACTTCTGCAACATTTTCAGCAATGACAGTACATTTGCAGGAATCTATATGTAGTACAAAACAGAAATATAAGTGCAAATAACTAACAGTCATAAGTCATACAAATAGTTAGTTAGTGCTAGAAGAGAGGAAATAACAAGATTTCCAGGCAGGTTTGAGAGTAGTAGAGGTTGGAGCTGGTAGGCAACTAGGAGGAACCAGTACAGGAGTGGGTGGACAGAGGACAGGAGCAGGATTCAGAGCTTAGAAGAGCCATATGAAGCTCCTGTTTGAAGCTGCATGGAGATCATGCCCTATAACTTCAAAAACCCTCTAGTATAGTGAGAGGACTTTATAAATGATCATTTAAACATACATTGACAGCATTAGTGTCAAACAAAAAACTCTAGTCGAGGACCACCAAGGAATTGAGACCATGCAGTCTGATATGTACTGATGTCAATATACACTGAGAATTTAACAACTTGATGTACCAGAAGTGTCTAAGGAATCTGAAAAAGTGATAACAATTTTAATTTCTCTCTTCCTCTTCACACAAACAATACACCCTACCCCACCCCACATCTCCATAATGTGGGGGGGGGGTGGGGAGGATGACTAGCTCTAAGGAGATTCTCTCTCTCTCTCACACACACACACACACTCCTAATGAACCTTTATTCACATCAGTCACTGCAATTGTTCCCCAAAGGAATTCAACTTGTCATGAAATCCTAAGTAAAAGGGCTCATGTATTCTAATACATACAAAGCAAAAATGTGACACTATTTAACTGTACTCCTATCTGGTAGTAACATTTCCAAGGATTCTGGATAGAACTACAATGAAATAAAACTACCACCTTCCCCAGGATAAGGTAACTAGAAGTAAATATAAAGTATGTGTGTAAGACCAGAGATCTAACATACCTACATTTCCACAAATCACTACATTATTACTCTAATGTAAAAAGATCTGTCCAGGACCCCACATGCAAATGAGATCTTGCACCCCAATATGTACAGAGTTAAACAAATATGTGACAGTCTATGATAACACTCCTGTATGTACAGTAACAGGCTAGGTAATCTGAATATGGTGCAACGGAATCAACCCCACTCCCAGGCAAAGATAAAAAGTAAGGAGGAATTAATATTCATTATGTGTGTGAAGTAAGAGTAGTCACACACTGTAACTTCATGTATCTAAATAGAGGCCTACCTCAATGTGACAGCAAGTCCCACGCCGGTTATATCACGTACCTCACAATACATACCCACACACATACATACACACAGGCACCCACATCCCACACATGCTGAAGTCCTATAATATGCCAGTCTGAAGAAGAAGTCTGTGGATGTCAGTCTCTGTAATGTCCCATGAACCCCAGATCAACGTTCATCCCATCTGCTACCATATTAAGATGTAAAATAAGTTTAATCTCAAAAGCTTGTCTCTGTTGTGTGTTTTCGAGATTTCCTTTTAAAACCATTACTGACATATCTGAAATTGAGTGATCAGGCTAGGAGAAGTGGTGCCCCACTGGTTTTTCAGTCTTCTTTCTTCTAATAGTATGTCTGTGCGAGTACATCCTTGTGTGGAGCTGTTGGCTTGTCTCACCAACATAACCTGTTTGTGGACATCTTTTGCACTGAATGAAATAAACAACATGTTGTGATGTGCATGTATAACTCCCATGCACCTTGAATTGTCTGTTTTGTGATGTAACCACACAGTCTGAGGTGGAAATGAGCTCACAGGTATTACAGGTGCGTTGATTGCAGGTTCGTGTGCCATTGATGACATGGTATTCTGTTCTGGTGAAAGCTTGCTCCTAATAATTAGGCTGGCTAAATTTGGTGGTTGTTTAAAAGATAGTAGTGGGAGTTCCTTGAAAATACAATTAAGGTTTTCATCCTCATTAAATATTGGGTGGAGGTCTTTAATAATCTTACACAGAAGTTCAAGGTCTGGATGATACGTGACTACTAAGGGTATTCTGTCTGTAGCTGTATTTTCTTTATATTGAAGTAGTTGTTGTCTTGGTACTTGTGTTGCACATTCTGTTATCCTATCAATTTCTCTGAAAGAGTGTCCCTGCTCCATAAAGGCATTTTTCAACATAGCCAAATGTGTGTCTCTGTCATTCTCATTTGAACAAATACAGTGACATGGGAGTGCTTGACTGTACATGACAGATTTTTTTGTATGGTTTGGGTGATTGCTTTTCTTGTGTAGGTATCTCTGTCTGTCTGTTGGCTTCCTGTAAATACACGTATGTAAGGTTCCCCTTAATGGTGATTGTGGTGTCCAGAAAATTAACATTGGTGGTAGAATACTCCAGGGTAAGCTTTATGGTAGGGTGGAGGTTATTCAGTGCATGATGAAAATCTTTAAGTGCATCTGTGCAGTCCATCCAGATAATAAACAAATCATCAATGTAACGGAAATAAGCTAGTGGTTTATGGGGACAGTACCTTAAAAAATCCTCCTCCAAGTCTGCCATAAAGAGGTTAGCATACTGTGGAGCCATTTTGGTACCCATTGCTGTTCCCATAGTTTGAACATGATGTTTACCATTGAAGTTGTAGTTGTTATGTTTCAAAATGAATTCCATAAGTTCCCCCACCACTTCAGGGTTGATGCTTTGTTCTGGTCCTTTCTCCTGTATGTATTTAAGGCATGCTGTAATGACATCGGTGTGTAGAATATTAGTGTAGAGGGATGTTACATCCATTGTCACTAAAATGGTATCAGGTGGTAAATCCTTATAATCAGAAAGCACACGCAGAAAGTGCATAGTGTCCTGGATATAACTGTCTCTTTCCATAAACAGCGGTTTCAAAATGGTCTGTATAAACCCTGAGATCCCCTCAGTCAAGGTACCATTACCAGAGACTATGGGTCTTCCCAGATTGCCAGGTTTATGTGTTTTAGGTAGCATGTAGATTGTCCCTGGCCTGGGTTCAGCAGGATGAGGTCAGTTAGTTTTTTTTGGACATGGTCTGGAAAAGTTCCAATTAAGTCACATAGTTCATGTTTATATCTTGTTGCTTCATTAATATAATCCTCTCTGTTTAAAATCACCACTGCAGAGCCTTTATCAGCTTTTTTGATGACAGTGTTGTGGTTTGATTTCAGTGTTCTTGTAGCTCTCCGTTCCAGTGGAGAAAGGTTATACTGGGCCTGTTTTTGAATAGTAAGGATCTGACCACTGACTTGTTGAAGGAAACAATGAATGTAATTGTCTAGTTTTTTGTTATGCCCACTTGAGGGGGTAAATTTAGATTTATTTTTCTTATCCATTAAATGATTATTGATTGTGATGTCTTCACTACCAGTGATTTCTTCCTTGCCATGAAAGAATTCTTTATGTCTCAATCTACGGAATTATTCCTCCAGTTCATCACAAAACTGTATTTTATCCAGTGGTTTTGTTGGGCAGAAACTGAGGCCCTTTGAAAGTACATTTAGTTTAAAGGGCCTCACTTTCTGCCCAACAAAAATACTGCATAAAATACAGTTTTGTGGTGAACATTCATTGTTTCTGCCAACAAGTCAGTGGTCAGATCCTTACTAGGCAGAAACAGGCCCAGTATAACCTTTCTCCACTGGAACGGAGAGCTACACCGACACTGAAATCAAACCACAACATTGTCATCAAAAAAGCTGATAAAGGCTCTACAGTGGTGATTTTAAACAGAGAGGATTATATTAATGAAGCTAACAGACAGCTAACAGATCTTACATACTACAGATAACTGGAGAGTGACCCCACTACAAGTTCCCAAGCCAGGGATATTCTACATGCTACATAAAATACATAAACCTGGCAATCCAGGGAGACCCATAGTCTCTGGTAATGGTACCTTGACTGAGGGGATCTCAGGGTTTATAGAGACCATTTTGAAATCGCTGGTTATGGAAAGAGACAGTTATATCCAGGACACTATGCACTTTCTGCGTGTACTTTCTGGTTATAAGGATTTACCACCAGATGCCATTTTAGTGACAATGGATGTAACATCCCTTTACACTAATATTCCACACACAGATGTCAATACAGCATGCCTTAAATACATACAGGAGAAAGGACCAGAACAAAACATCAACCCTGAAGTGGTGGGGGAAATTAAGGAATTCATTTTGACACAATTTCAACTTCAATGGTAAACACTATGTTCAAACTATGAGAACAGCAATGGGTACCAAAATGGCTTCACAGTATGCTAACCTCTTTATGGCAGACTTGGAGGAGGATTTTTTTTAAGTACTGTCCCAATAAACCACTAGCTTATTTCCATTACATTGATGATTTGTTTATTATCTGGACAGAGGGCACAGATGCACTTAAAGATTTTCATCATGCCCTGAATAACCTCCACCCTACCATAAAGCTTACCCTGGATTATTCTACCACCAATGTTAATTTTCTGGACACCACAGTCACCATTAAGGATGGAGCCTTACATATGTGTATTTACAGGAAGCCAACAGACAGACAGAGATACCTACACAAGAAAAGTAATCACCCAAGCCATACAAAAAAATCTGTCATGTATAGTCAAGCACTCCGATGTCACCGTATTTGTTCAAATGAGGATGACAGAAATACACATTTGGCTATGTTGAAAAACACCTTTATGGAGCAGGGACACTCTTCCAGAGAAATTGACAGGATAACCGAACATGCAACGTAAGTACCAAGACAACAACTACTTCAATATAAAGAAAAGACAGCTACAGACAGAATACCCTTAGTAGTCACGTATCATCCAGACTTTAAACTTCTGCGTAAGATTATTAAAGACCTCCTGCCAATATTTAATGAGGATGAAAACCTTAATTGTATTTTTAAGGAACTCCCACTACTATCTTTTAAACAATCACCAAATTTAGCCAGCCTAATTATTAGGAGCAAGCTTTCACCAGAACAGAATACCATGTCATACAATGGCACACGAACCTGCAATCAACGTACCTGTAAGACCTGTGAGCTCATTTCCACCTTGGACTGTGTGGTTACATCACAAAACAGACAATTCAAGGTGCATGGGAGTTATACATGCACATCACGACGTGTTGTTTATTCCATTCAGTGCAAAAGATGTCCACTAACAGGTTATGTTGGTGAGACAAGCCAACAGCTCCGCATAAGGATGAACTCGCACAGACATACTATTAGAAGAAAGAAGACTGAAAAACCAGTGGGGCACCACTTCTCCCAGCCTGACCACTCAATTTCGGATATGTCAGTAATGGTATTAAAAGAAAATCTCAAAAACACACAACAGAGACAAGCTTTTGAGATTAAACTTATTTTACATCTTAATATGGTAGCAGATGGGATGAACGTTGATCTGGGGTTCATGGGACATTACAGAAACTGACATCCACAGACTTCTTCTTCAGACTGGCATATTATAGGACTTCAGCATGTGTGGGATGTGGGTGTGTGTGTGTGTATGTATGTGTGTGGGTATGTGTTGTGAGGTACGTGATATAACCGGCGTGGGGCTTGCTGTCACATTGAGGTAGGCCTCTATTTAGATACATGAAGTTACAGTGTGTTACAACTCTTACTTCACACACATAATGAATATTAATTCCTCCTTACTTTTTATCTTTGCCCGGGAGTAAGGTTGATTCTTTTGCACCATATTCAGATTACCTAGCCTGTTACTGTACATACAGGAGTGTTATCATAGACCATCACACATTTTTTGAACTCGGTACATATTGAGGTGCAAGATCTCATTTGCATGTGGGGTCCTGGACAGATCTTTTTACATTAGGGTAATATTGTAGTGATTTGTGGAAATGTGGGTATGTTAGACCTCTAGTCTCACACACATACTTTATATTTACTTCTAGTTACCTTATCCTGGGGAAGGTAGTAGTTTTATTTCATTGTAGTTCTATCCAGAATCCTTGGAAATATTGCTACACAGATAGGAGTATAGTTAAATAGTGTCACATTGTTGATCTGTCGGTATTAGAATACATGAGCCCTTTTACTTAGGATTTCATGACAAGTTGAATTCCTTTGGGGAACAATTGCAGTGACATGTGAATAAAGGTTCATTAGGAGTGTGTGTGTGTATGTGTCTGTGTGTGTGTGTGTGTCTGTGTGTGTGTGAGAGAGAGAATCTCCTTAAAGCTAGTCATCCTCCCTACCCCCTACATTATGGAGATGTGGGGTGGGGTAGGGTGTATTTTTTGTGTGAAGAGGAGGAGAGAAATAAAAATTTTTATCACTTTTTCAGATTCCTTAGACACTTTTGGTACATCAAGTTGTTAAATTCTCAGTGTGTATTGACATCAGTACATATCAGACTGCATGGTCTTAATTCCTTGGTGGTCCTCGACTAGAGTTTTTTGTTTGAAACTAATGCTGTCAATTTATGTTTAAATGATCATTTATAAAGTCTTGTCACTATACTAGAAGTTTTTGAAGTTATGGGGCATGATATCTAACTGGAGAGTACAGCTGGGTGATAGGTCCAGCTAAGTTTTACACATCCTACAGTGTGCACTGATGTTTTTAAGACAACTTCACTGGTAATTTATTGTCTATAATGCATGCATTGAAACTTCTTGGAGTCCTAAGACAATTTTAGTATGTATTTTATCTGGGTGGGGATTGCTTTTCAGTAATCACATCCTTATACACATTGTGACACTTATAGCTTGATTTAAGAGTCATCTGCTCCAGCAGTGTTATCTTATGTCAACTGAATTTATATGCAGTAGGATTCTTTGTATGTGTTTTGCACCAAGCACCTTTGACCCTGGGACCCTCCTGACTGAAGGTAATATGGTACTGTTAAACTTCTCTGACAACATCATGTGTGTTTTTTAAATGAGTAGTTTAAACCAATGGGGATTTTTTCTGTTTTTTATGCATGATCTAGCTGTTAAAAGTATTGTTTTTTTTCTAAACAATGGCCATTAGGCTTCTGAAGAAGGACTGGTTTGTCCAAAAGCTAGATCACTTTGTTCTTGTTGTTACATCTATGTTGGTCCATTAAAAGGTATGAAATTATTTGCTTCTGAATCAATTTCTTTAAGACGCTCTTAAAAACACAGTACAGGAGTACAGCATGTGGCTAGAGTCAGATTGGCATAGGAGCAGGGTTCGACTTTAAAATTGTTTTACTAGCCCTGAACCTAGTGCAAATTGCCCTGGGCTAGTGCAGCTAATCCTCTACTTGTCAGTCTTGACTAGTGCAGGTTTTTCATGGCTGGGAATGAAGTTGACAAAGTCCCTACTTTAGCAGGCTGTAGTCCTTTTGCTAGTAATCTCCCCTCAGTGCTCCAGGTGGCCTGATGTAATTAACAGCTCATTTAGAGCTGCAATTATCTGGCAGTTCAATAGGGGGATCCAACAAAAGACTCAATGTGAGTCATTATCACATTCAGCTAGTGTGCAGGCTGTGATCAAGGGTAGAGTGATTAAGACTCTAGCTTCTTTTTTTTTTTATTTAACAACAAATCGGGAAAGACCTTTGAGCCAAGGGCTCTTTTACAGAGGTTCCACATCAAGTCACAAGAATAGCAAATTACAGCTTCCAGTTTGCTGAACTTGTCTTTGATTTGTCCCACAATATTAAGACCAGTGTGCCTCATTTCCCAACCTTTTGAGTGTCTGTATCCAACACGGCAGTGACAGAATGCTATGATGTATACACTGTCTACCCAGCCAGGTAGTCCGTCAACTCTATATTTTCCCTTGACACCACTGCAGACTAGACTCTGAAGTGACCATCCATAGACCCATAGCTGCCATTTCTGACTGGTGTAGGGTTCCACAGCTCCTCTTAATGGATCACACCAGTCAAGTTTTTGTTGACCGGGTAAGTGTACTAGACAAATCCTGCCTGTTTTCAGGTACGACCTGGGGAAGGGGGATACAGATGAATGCCAACTGAACTTGAACCAGATTATGCTGTTGGTGGTATTTTTAGTGAATGAGGGAAATTTGGCCAGGACACAAAGAGGCTTCAGCAGTGTATTTAGTAAAGCCTAGGTTTCCTGATATGTGGATTCTTAGGTCTTTTTCATTACAGGTCATCTCCAATGGTATACCATTCAATGTGTAGGTAAGCATTAAATTACTTCTCCCCATATGCAGTACTTTAGACTTGTTCATAGTTAGTTTCATCTGCCAAAATACCCAGTAATCTATTACATTTAGTTCTTGCTGCATTAAGTCAAGAGTCGATAGGTTCGTACAGGGCCCACCAATCTTTGTATCATCAGCATATTTAGTCACCCAACAGTTCAGATGAGTGGTGAGATCTGCTGTGAATATGTGAAAAAGGGCTGGTCCCAGAAATGAGCCCCGGGGAACCCCACTCATCACCTCCCCTCTCCACAGAGGTACCCATTCACAATCACCCTCTGTCGTCTACCACTCAGCCATTCCATAATCCATTTTACAATCATGGGATTAATCTTTGCATGTTCCAGTTTATTGATTATAGCCCAATGAGGGATAATGTTGAACGCCTTAGCACAGTTCAAATACACAGTGTCACAAGGGTATTATTATCCAGGGTTTGGCTAATCTTCTCAAAAAAGCAAAGGAGGTTTGTGATACTTCTCCCTTTTTTAAATCCATGTTTGCTATCAAGATTGTTTAGTGCTAAGTTTAACTTATTCTTAATAATACTCTCTAGCAGCTTACCTATGACACATGTAAGGCTTATGGGCCTAAAGTTTTCTACCAACCCCTTCCCACCTATGTATATTGGCCCAACATGTGCTTGCTTCCAGACTTGTGGTATATTATTATTGGGGCTCAGAGACCCCCCTTGTTATGTTCATTAAATTCTGTAATGCTTTCAGTGATGGATACTGACATTTCACAAACATTTGTGCTGTCTGAAATTATTAATATTTGATTTGTAAGAACTAGGATGTTCTATAGTGCGGCTTACCATCTCCACAGCAATCATACTTTCAGCCGCAGTCAGAACCAGACCTGGAAGCCATGAAACACTGTCTCCAGTTTTACTCCAACCTGCAGTTTGAAGTGTCATCTCTACCGACCACTATTTTGAGGTAGAGCTCCAAGGTGGTTCAGTTTGCAAACCGTGATGCAAAGATACAAGTGATCCTCCTGTCTGCGAAGTGGAAGCACCAACTCTACTTGCTCTGCCGCTATTGTACCAGATTGCAGCTGATGAACAGCTGATGGATATGGAACAGCTGATTCCTGTCACCTTGACAATTCGGTCAGTTTGGTATCTTCTGCAATTTCTTTGGCTGGATGCTGTTGAAAAGGTGCTCTTTTTTCAGACAATTTAGCAAGCAGGAGATTATCAGCTAGCACCCCCTTCTCTATAGGAATATAATTTTTAACATCAATTAAGGACTGTAACATACAGTACAACACAAGTACTGGAGCGCTCGAAATGTGTGGGTGCTCACTTCTGAAAAATCACGAAGCATAAAACACACAAGCTTGGAGGAGCACTTGAATAAATGACATATGAAATAAATAAATCAGCACACACAGCTAAAGTGCAAATTCATGGAGTTCAGCGGCTACTACTACCCCGGCGTTTCGGGTCACACTTTAGCTGTGTGTGCTGATTTATTTATTTCATATGTCATTTATTCAAGTGATCCTCCAAGCTTGTGTGTTTTATGTAACATACAGTAGCTTTGGATTGTACTTCAATTTTGGTAGAAACATCCATTGCCATCATCACAAAAGAGTCAGCAGAAAAATTCAGAATCTTGACTGAAGCATCCATTTCTGTTGATATGTCATTGTCTTGCAAAACTGTAGCGACCTCCATGAGACCGTCTGTTTCCATCATTACTGGACTGTCATAGCTCCTTCCTCCCTCTCCTTTTTCGGCTCCCAGGTCCGCCATTTTGCTGACAGGCTGCAAGATGTGGGTACAGCACCCCTACTAGAGTAGGAGAAGTTTTTATTGAAAAGTAAAACATTACAGGTTATCAACTGGTAGGATAAGAAATACAAATAACTCACATAAGCACATCGTTAACACCACACCAAAGAGCCAGGGGAGAAAAGAGGGCGAGCAAGGAAGAATAATAATCGCACCAAGCCTCAAAGCAGTACTATAAATTGTAGCAAAGGAAAAATTAGTGAGGGGAAACCTGTAACGGGGAAAATGAAATAGTAGACATTTATACAATTGTATGAGGCATCAAAAAACAAACTAGCAAAATAAGTATAAAATACAGAACAGTCACGCCCAACTGTCCTATACTGGGCAGACAAAACCACTAGAGGAAAAAAAATATATATGTATACAGAAGACTGCAAGGGCATAGTAGGTAAAAGAAAAAGGAGGGAAGGGTCAGAAGGCAAGGATAAGACACCTTGCAGGCAGGAGTCTGAGTGCTAAGTACCTAGTAACACACTAATAGTCTTCCACCTTTCAGCATGTGTAAGACTCAATGTAGAGGACCCACTGTCTGTCTGTCCAATATAGGGTAGTCAACTCTGTGGCCACTATCTGAAAGAGAGCCATTGAGGGCATAGACCATTGTTAAAATAAAAGTGAGCAGTGAGAATGCCACAAGTACTATTTCAAAACATTCACCAGGAGTCTAAGGGTAGCAGGGTCATAGCGATGCACTGAGGGGGAAGAACACAGGAGAATGTCCATGTAAGTGAGTCTTCATCATCCCAGGTAACCCCAAACTTGGCCAGCAGAGTCCAGAAGGCTACTGCATAGGGGCATTCAAGAAAAATGTGGGACATTATCTCCAAAGCTTGTGCACACCCTGTCTGGGGACAGTATTGTTCAGGCAAACTTTTATGTTTGACATTTGCTTTGACGCTTAGCCTGCCATGGCACTCAATCACAGGCTATCCCACATTTTGGGAGGGGTACAGGAATCCTGTAAGGAAGCTAAAAGTTTGGGATGTTGATGTTGGGGGACCCCAGGAAGGTTGGAGACTGACAAAAAATTGGAGGTCATAATAGTCACATAAAGAGTAGATGGGACTGTAGTTTGCAGCAGGAATAGGGCAGGCACCAGTGTTTTAAGTTTCTCCATAATAGTCTTAACAACTAGGGAAGGGTGGTGGGTCTGGAAGATTGGGAAGGGTGGCAGGCGCCAACCATAAAGTAGGGGATATGACCAGTGCTTAACCCATGGGATCCAGACCTTCTCTTTTCCTTGTACAGTATACATGGCAGCACATTCCATCTCAGGAAGTGGCTAAATGTAAAGACTAGTGGGTTAAGCAGGTTCAAACTACCCTGCTTGACTGGAAGATACAAAATATTTTGTTTGACGGGGTTAACCCTTGCAGGGCCTTGGACTGATATATCAGTCCAAAATTCCTATACCTTCTAATTCTGCCGGCAGCCTAAGGGTTAAGTCCACTACCCCATACAATCTGAAAAAACAAACTGTGAAAATGTGTTTCCAATTTTTTTGGGAGGGGGAAAACATACTGAAGTACTTAAATAAAGGCACAAGAAATACTTTGATGATTGCCACTTTCTTCAATTTGATTTGCTGCCAAAGTTTCTAAGGCTGCACCCTGGAATTATAGTAACCCATCCTATCCTCCCAGTTCCTGATGGCCATATCCTTGTTCCCAAAGGAAATCCCTAACAAATGCAAGGTAGGACAGGTGACATCAATCCCTCCAATATCAAAAAGTGGATTCAGTGGGGAGCCAATGGTCATACCATGGCGCTTTTGCAGGTTCAGAGAAGCTCTTGAAATGGGACTGTGACTGAAAAACATCTAAAGCCAGGCAACCGAATATTTCATCATGAAAAAAAAGGTCACATCATTTGCATAGGTCACAATCTTTACATTGCTTGTACCTGTACAGTCCGGAATTATCAGAATATCTGTGTGCATTTGGACTTTATGAATCATAGGGTCCAAACAAAAAGTATACAATAAGGGGCTTATTGGACAGCCTTGGTATACCCCATGACACAGGTGCACCCTATCACTGGCACGCCCCTTGACATGCCTCCAAATACATAGCATAAAGCCAGGCACAAAACATAGCTGGGATATCATAGTGTTCGAGGACTGTGAATAAATACACCTTATCAAAGAAGAAGAAGAATCAGCATTTATAGAGTGCTTTTCATACACAATGTATACTAAAGCACTTTATAAACAATGCTACACTGGTAGTGAAGTGGCTGAATGTGTAATGGTGGCCATATCGCACATCAGCACCCACACACAGTCTGGACAATTGCATGAACCAGTTTTATATGAAGGAGAATATTGGCCAGGACACTGGGAATGTCCCCTACACTTTGTGAAGAAGTCTTGGGTTCTTTTACTTCCACCTGGACACCGACCATGACAGCACCAGGATAGGTAGACGGGACCTCAGTTTAATATCTCATCTGAAGGATGGCACACCCCAACAATACAGCAGCCCCCAATACTATATTCTGGAGTCAGTGTTTAGGTATGAGTCTAGTCCCAGTGTAGGACAAGAACCCATGACCTTCTGGTCCAAATGCCTTCTCCTGGTTCAGTGACAAGACATAACAAAGCATCTGTTCAGCATGACCGGCAGAAATGATTTCCCATAGGAGAATCAGGTTGTCAGCAATGTGCCATTTGGGGACGGCACACATCTGCACCAGGGAGAGGAGTGTCATCAGAACCTTAGCCAGTTGACTTGTCAAGATGCTCATCAAGGCTTTCAGGTCTGTATTCAGGAGGCACAAACATCTCCACTTATTAAGGTCTTGTGTTGGGCCCTTTTATGGAGAAAAATCAGAGCTGCTTCCGTAAATGCCTCTGATGGTATGTCATCCAGTAATATACTATTAAAGAACACTGTCAGAATGTCTGCAAGTTGGTCTTTGGAGGTCTTATAAAATTCCGCAGTAAGACCATCTAGTCCAGGCTCCTATCAGAATGCAATCTAGAAAAAGCAAGGATGACTTCAGGAAGAGTAACAGGGCTGGTCAAAACAACCAGTGCCAGTTGTGGGATCTCAGGAATCAGAACAGTGGACAAAAACGTGTGCGGAGACGTTGAGGTATGGGGTGTGCCAAACATGGTGCATAAATGGGCATGAGCTAAGGACGTAATATCCACTTTATCTTGAACTGTTCTGCCATCTTCAGTCTGGATCTGTAAAAGAGTCCTCCTTCTCACATCCTGTTTACAGTTTTCATAGAGATCACCCCCATAACAGGACCCTTGGGTGCCAGCCAGATGTTAATCCCCCTGTCCCTCATTCATGCAAGAGATCAGCTTTGTCAGTTGGGCCTGAAGCATGAGGTACTCAATATATCTAGTCTTGTGTAGAGTATAATAATGGTGCAGAAAAAAGGTTGCCACAGTGCGTTTGGTGACTTCCCACTAGGCGCCCAGATCATCCTCCATGCAGGTGATGGATTGATGAGCCCAGAGAAGGTCAATAAGCTACAGATGTATGTACTGGTCCACAAAGAGGGAGTTATTCAATCTCCAAATGCCCTTGTCATTGTGAAAAGTAGTAGGGTCCCCAAATACACCTTGTAGAAGCATATGGTTGGAGGACTCAATGGGGAACAGCTCTATATGTTGGGGGCTTAAGTGTGTGGAAACAAAGAGATAATCGATTCTGGCTGCAAGCATACCTCTGTGGTATGTAATACCACCAGTGGGGTGGTGAAATCTATAAGCAACTTGTAGGGAGGCATCTTTAATCATCTTAGCCAGAACCGCCATGTCACAAAACTGCTTTGTGGTTTCAGCACCCCATCTTCTCTAAATAAGCCACAATTAAATCTCCTCCCAACACCACATGCCAAAAGGTATGATGATAGTGATGGATGGCTGAAAAAAGATCCGCTCTAGATTTTTTTCTGTTGAGGGGTGTAAACATTAATGAAGCAGAAGGGAATATCCTGATAAAGGATATCAAGCAAGTGAGCTTGACCCCAGCACCAATGTGCCCTGGCCTGAGAGAGGTCAGATGTGGTGGTCAGGCATTTCTCTTGTAAAGAAATAACATTCAGAGTCAGTTCTTTAAGCATAATAAAAAGAAAGTCCCTTCTAGTTGCTGCCATGATGCTATTCACATTCTGAAAGGCTAATCTCAATGAGGGGGTCATACGTGTGATAGTAAAGAGAACAAAACACTCACAGTGAAAGACTAGTTAACAGGATCAGGTCTGACTGCACTGCTGAATGTAGTTTTCTTTATTTTCTTTCATTGTTTCACATTCAGTGTCTCTTGGGACTTGTTCTTTCCTCCCTCTGGCTCAGAGAGGGCAGCTGGTCGAGAGGATGCATATAAGGAGGTATCAGAGTCCACGCCAGTGTCTGGATCCACACTGTCTCTGGCTAGAGTTGAAAACTTGCTCTCCAGGGCAATAGGTGTCCCCTGGGATCCCTGAGGTTGCAGAGGCATGACTTGGCTATGGGAATGGAATGACCATTTTCTACTGACCAAAGGCATGTCTGGGGTCATGTCAGGGGCACTCAGAGTAGACACATCCATTGCATCCTGCTCCAGATAAAGGGGCAGTGACTGAGGGTCCAAGACCACCATGGCAGCCGCAACCTCTGGTGGCTGTTGCGGGGGTACTGGAGTGGTCACAGGTGAAATCAGCCATGGAGGCATGGTTGGTCCCAAAGTAGAGATCAGGATATCCTCTGGATCCTCCTGGTGCAGCAGGGATGCAGCTAGGGAATTATGAAAATTCTGCTGCTCGTTGTGCTGCGTCTTGTCTAGCAGTTTATCTTGGGTATAGTCATCCTCATTGTTGTGCATTGTCCATTTACATTGATTATACCTCACAGAGGTTGCAGCATTGGTCGTTGGTGTATTGGGAACTGGCATGGCCCACAGTCAGACATAAGGTGCAACGTACCATGCCACACTCATTACTAAGGTGGGTATCTGCACCACACCAAAATCAAGTCTTGGGCTGCCCTGGATAAAAACATTGAGCCCAGTCTCTGCCACACTCTTTCTTTCTTGTTCATAGATGTGTCTCATATTCTGCACTACCCTATTTAACAACTCCATCAGATTACCTTCTTTTTGCTGTAAAGTAAACTGACATCTCATCGACCAGATATTCTATTTAAAAATTACCATTAATATTTGCAGAGTACTTACATGCCATTTCCTCCACTTACTATCAAAGACTCCACACATCAAATTTTCATATGATATGGTCTAAAATATTCTTTCACCCCATACGTTTGCTACCATATCCCAAAACCTGGAAATGAAAGGACATTGAAAAAGCAAGTGTTCTATCGTTTCCTCTACCTGAATACATGTCAGTCTGGCACATATTCTTTCTTGCTGTGGTTTGTGCTTTTGATTTGCTTTTACAATAATTTTTCCATGGCATGCTAGCCAATGAAAATCCCACATAATTTCTGGTACTCTCATTATTCAAAAAATTAACTAATGTCTCCTTATGTGTAATAGGACATTTCTCAAACACATACTCTGCCATACATGTTGTTTCAAGTAAATAAAAGTATAGTCACTTTCTTGGTAATTGTGATACTTGGGTCTGGGTGAGATTCCATTGTTTGATTTTCAGAAATGTTCCTCTAATGTGTTCTGGGGTTTGCATTGTTCTCTTAAGTATTGTCAGAGAGTTCATCTCCCATTGTGTCATCCATGCAGCACATTTGGAATATAACAGGGATTTCTATTCATTCCAGTCCTCCCCTAATATTGGTTTTATGTTATTTTGTATAAAGAAACTAAAAAAATAATATTGGATTCATCATATTCAATTCGCCTCTTTTCAAAGGAAGATATAGGATATTCCATTTTAATGGCTTTAATCTGCTGCCCCAACAGAGCTGAAAATAAATACTCAAAATCATAGTTTCAAAGGATTTGGGCGGTGGAAATATATAACTTGTGTGCAAGAAAACTGGAGTTAAACATGTCTTAATTAAGTAAATGTTTTCTTTTTACTCAGTTTCCACTTATTCCATGTTAAAACGTTTTGCTTTCCTATGGCTATTCTCTTCTCCCTAATATATATATATATAAAATATATGCAGTTCAAAATGTCCAAAGAAAATTCCTAAAATGTAATTGCTGTGCTTATAATTTGAACTTCACCTATTTTCCCTGTAAAATGCAACTGATAATTTAGCCTCTGCCCAATACATTTGCTCAACTTCAAGGCTGCCCCGGAAAATTGACCGAATCACTGACATATCTCTAAGGTGTTGAACACAGATGTTTCCATTTGTACCAATAAGTTCATATCGTCCGCATATGCTATCACTTTGTATGGGAGCACATGCGGACCTATTGCCATAACTATAATATCTACTGAACTATGTGTTTTCCTCAGTAATGGATCAATAAAAAAATCGTATCTAGAATCAGACTTCGGGGCGCCCCGTCTCACCGCTCGCTTTAGATGGAGCAGCAGCTCTTTCCGTCCTTGAACTACAGGGCTCACAGTAGCCAGTTTATACCTGTTATCAGCCATGTTAACAGTGTCCATGGACTCCCATAGTGGGATGACACTCAGGACAATCAGGAGCTTAAAGGGCACACTGGCAGAAAGTAAGGAGAGAGAGAGAGAGAAAAAAAAACAGAGGAAAGAGTACGGATTGCAAACAGTTAAGGGGCCAGAAATAAGACATGCTGGGAGTGGTGCAGTGCAGTGGCTGTGGAGCAGCAGTCTTCTGGGAGACATTCTGGAGGATGCAGTGTTGTCCCATCTGCAGGCACCTCTCTGGGCTGAGGGAGGAGGTTGCTCATCTCCAGGCTGAGTTGGCCAGGAATTGTGGGACCTCCTCTTCCATCCAGGGACCACCAGTGCCACTGCCGTTGCCTCAAAGGTTGCCAAGAAAGAACAGCGGTTCGACCACAGTGGGCTCAGGGAGGGTAAGGGTGGTGGAACAGAGGTGCATCTCTCCAGTTGTACCTCTCCACAATTCCTATGACATTCTGGCAAACTGTGGTTCCTCTATGGAGGCACCCACAGTGGAGACCAAGGAGAATACTGGGAACCTCCACAAAGGAGACCCACAGGAGGGTGGCAGGGGACCCTGCAGGGGAAGGAAACAACTCCTGGTAGGGGACTCCATTGTTAGGAAGGTATAACTGGGGGAGGAAGGGGAGAGGTAGGTAAGATGCCTGCCTGGTGCCATGGCTTGGAGGGACAGAGAGCGAATCCTCAGGATTGCCGGAGAAGCTGCACAGGGGAGGGAGCTGGATGTCATTGTCCACCTAGAGACAAATGACCTGGCTAAGAAAGGGATTAGAGAAATGCAGGAAGAGTTTGTGGAATTGGGGAGGGGTCTTAGTCAAGTAGCACGCATGGTAACCTTCTCGGAGGTGCTGCCCATCTATGGCATAGGAGAGGCTAGGGTGTTCCGCACCATGTGATTCAATCAGTGGTTGAAAAACTGGTGTGGAGCTCAGGGATTTGGCTTCATTGGGGACTGGGGGTCCACCTGGAGTGATGCAAGCCTATACTGGCATGATGGGCTACATCTGTCCGGGAAGGGAACCAGGATCCTAGGTGATAGATTTAAATGCTTCATTGGCAAGCTTTTAAACTAGCCAAGGGGGCAGGCACTGAAAAGGAGCAGAGAAATCCTAGCCCCCCCAAATAATCATGATAGTAAGTGCGGCAAACACCAGCATAGAGGTGTTGATAGGGAGAAGGGCAGGGGTAAATGGAGAAAGTGACAAAGGCAAGAAGGACAGGGATGGGGCAAAAGGGTTAAGGCCATCAGGAAATGGAGGGTAATGAGTACCAATGCCCATAGTCTGGGCAACAAGCTCCCTGAGCTGGTGGCCTTGATGGAAGAGGGATGCCTGGATATCGTAGCAGTCACAGAAACATGGTAAACAGAGAACCATGACTGGGATGTTAACATACCAGGGTACATAACCTACAGGAGAGACAGGCAGGGGAGAAGAGGGGGAGGAGTAGCTCTCTATGTAAAGGAAGGGATAAAAGCAACTGAACAAAAGAGTAAACCGGGAGGAGAGGAGGCACTTTGGGTCACCTTGGAAACTGGAAAGGGCACCACAATCTGCACAGGGGTTGTGTACAGACCCCCATGTCAGGGGAAGGGAATAGACAAAAATATGATAGAAGGCATTCTTAGAATGGCAGAGAAAGGGGAGATACTGTTGATGGGAGACCTGAATATGCCAGATGTTAACTGGAGCACATTTGCTGCAGCCACATCCAAGAGCAGGGCCATTCTTGATGCCCTACAGATGGCAGGCCTTAGACAGCTAGTTTCGGAACCCACTCATAAGGGAGCAATCTTAGACCTTGTACTTTCAAACAGGGGCAGTGAGAGGATCTCAGATCAAGAAGTGGGTTGCCATCTGGGGACAAGTGACCATCAAACAGTGTGGGTCACGTTAAACTCGGCTACAGAGTCAAGCCATACCAAAGTGAGGGTACTGGACTTTAGGAGGGCTGACTTTGGCAAGATGGGAGAGTGCCTCAGAAAAGCACTAGCAAACAGGCTAGAAGGAGGTGTGGAGCAACAATGGTGAATCATCAAAACTGCCATCACAGAGGCAACAAGCCTTTGTGCGAAGCAAATAAACAAATCAAAATGAAAGAAAAAGTCACTATGGTTCTCAAAAGAGGTGGATGTGAAAGTCAGGAAGAAAAAGATAGCATTCCGAAAGTATAAGGAAACACAGAAAGAGAAGGACAGAGAGCTGTACCAGTTAAGGCAGAAGGAAGCAAGGAGGGAAGTCAGAATAGCAAAGGTCCAAACTGAGGAAAAGATAGCCAACTCAGAAGAGGGATAAAACCTTTTATAGGTACATCACCGAGCGTAGAAAGACAAAGGGATGGATAGTGAGGCTGAATAGAATGAACGGTGGGTGGGCAGAGGGGGACAGTGAAAAAGCAGGGATTCTGAATGAATATTTCTGCTCAGTATTCACAAAAGAGGAGGGGGAAGTGCCTAATCTAATTAACAGAAGCACTCTTGATAGGGCGGTCAATCCCAGTCCTTTCACAGAAGAAAGGGTTCTGCAAGAACTCCTAAAATTGAAGGTGGACAAAGCAATGGGTCCTGATGGAATTCACCCCAGAATTCTAAAAATTAAGGGAGGAACTAGTGAAACCACTGGCTACTCTTTTAATAAATCATGGGAGGATGGTGTGGTACCCGAGGACTGGAGGAAGGCGGATGTGATTCCCTTCACAAAGTGGGACCAAGACAGAGGCAGGAAACTACAGACCTGTCAGTCTGACCTCTGTGGTAGGGAAAGTGATGGAGTCACTTCTGAAGGAAAAATAGTTGAGTACCTAGAGGCCAGTGGAGCACAGGACCCAAGGCAGCATGGGTTCACAGCGGAAGGTCATGTCAGATGAATCTAGTAGATTTCTTTGACTGGGTGACCAAAGTAGTAGACCAGGGAGGGCTGTGGACATGGCCTACCTAGACTTTAGCAAGGCATTTGACAGTCCCACACAAAGATTAATAGTCAAATTAACCAGCCTGGGAGTGGGTCCCAGGGTGATAGCCTAGGTAAAACATTGGCTGCACAACAGGACACAGAAGGTCATTGTAAATGGAGTCCACTCTGAAGAAGAGGGATTACTAGTGGGGTACACGAGGAGTTCAGTATTGGGTCCAGTCCTTTTAATGTCTTCATCAGTGATATTGCAGAGGACTGGAAGGAAAAGTATGCCTTTTACAGATGACACAAAGATCTGCAACAGGATTGATACACAAGGAGGCGTGGAAAGGATGAAAAGGGACTTGGCAAGGTTGGAGGAATGGTCAGACGTATGGCAGCTAGGATTCAATGCAAGAAGTGCAAAATAATGCACCTGGGAAACAAGAACCCAGGGAAGAATACACAATGGGTGGAGGTAGTAACAACAACAAAAGGAAAGGGACCTGGGGGTAATCATATCAGATGACCTTAAGGTTAGCAAGTAATGTGAGAAGGCAGTAGGGAGGGCTGGGGGTATACTGGGATGTATAGGAGAGGCATCATCAACAGAAAACAGGAAGTTGTTATCCTCTGTACAGACAGTTGGTGAGACCCCATCTGAGTACTGTGTCCAGTTCTGGAGACCCCATCTGCAAGGACATAGACAGGATAGAGGTAGTCCAGAGAGGGCAACTAAAATGGTGCAGGGTCTGCAAGAGAAGCCGTATGAGGAGAGACTAAAGGAGCTTAATATGTATACCCTTGAGGAAAGAAGGAGATGGGGACATGATAGAAACTTTAAGTACCTCAGTGGAATCAACAAAGTCCAAGAGGGTAGCATCTTTCAGAAAAGAGACTTGCAAGAACAAGGGACACAATTTAAAAGATAGAAGGAGGGCGGTTCAGGGGCAATGTGAGGAAGTATTATTTCACAGAGAGGGTAGTGGATGCATGGAACAGCCTTCCTGAGGAGGCTGTGGGGTCTAAAACTGTGGGAGAATTCAAGAATGCATGGGACAGACATAAGGCAATTCTTGTGGGGGGTAGGAAGAAATAGGCTGTTGGTTAACTAGGATCTGCGGCCTATCCTGTAGGTAGGGAAATGGGCAGACTAGATGGGCCAAGCGGTCCTTATCCACCATCAAAGTCTATGTTTCTATGTTTCCATAGATATTCATGACTCACTGTATTAAACATTTTGGCCTGATCTAGTGATACCATGAAACTGTCTATCTCCCCTGTTTTCCCCCTTTCCACCACCTCTCTTAGTAACAATAGGTGTTGTTGTATTTGCCTACCTGGTAGTGCATATATCTGAGCCCTGGAGATCAATTTTGTCGCTACTTTTGAAAGCCTATTTGCTAATATTTTCGTGAGTAATTTAAAATCTGAATTCAGTAAGGAAATTGGACACCAGTTTTGTAGTTCCTGCTTGTCTCCTTTTTATGTTTGCTTGAGCGCATGCACAAAAAACATTATGTGGCAGCTTAGGAGAGAAGCGGGTTGTGGAGGCGCGGCAGTGTAGCAGCCAACAAAGGCACTACCTTTGGGGGCTTGGCACTAGTGGTCCAATGTAGGCACAGTGTCCTGATGATACTGGCTTCCAAAAGTGCCACCAAGTTGTAACATTTTCGCTGCAGCAATCAGGGGTCACCTCATCATTGCAGCGTCAGTCATTCTGATGCAATGAGGGAGCGACCTGTCATTGCTGGGAGGAACGTTGCTGACTGTAATATTGTTTGTGAACATGGCGGTGGCTTGCCAATGTGTTCACAAACAATATTCATCAGCCCCCCACTGCCGAGGGGGTGCCCAATCCCCCTCAGCAGCATGCGCCACCCACAACAGTTTTTGTTTGCTGACAGGGACTCCACTCCCCATCAGTTTCAGTCCACTCCTTCAGAGTTTCTTTTGCTGACGGGGGAGCCCACTCCCTGTCGGCATAATGTCACCCCCAAAGAAAACCTTTGTTTTCTGCTGAGGGGGGTGCCCAATCCCCCTCAGCTCTTACCCCCCACATGTGCCGATGGGGGTGCAAAATTCCCAATCAGCTACTGGCCTCTCAAAAACAAAAAAACAGTCGGGTGGCACACTGGGAGCCCACCCCAGCCAGCCCAATGCCCCTGTAAAGAAAAAAACATCCCGCAATGTGTTTTTTTTTAAACCTATAAAAAAGAAAATGGTCCCTCGCGGTCTCCCTACCCCCTCCCATAACCCGTGCCCACCCACTGAGCACCCTGCCTCCTCCTGGAGTCTGGTGCGATGATCATCAGTGGACCAGGAACACGTCTGCACTCTTGAAAGCTGACTGCGAATTGAGGAAATGCTGGTAAGCTGTATAATGGAATGAATAGGGTTTTTTCAACTTTGATGCATATCTCAGGCATTTTCTTGGAATTTTGGCCCCAAATTTCCAACATGGGGTTATTGGGCCCCCTCCTCATGAATTCAGCCACTGTCATGGCGTTAATTGGTCCCGAAAAGGTGATTTCGCGGTCACTGAACGGAATTACCTTTCGGGACCAAGTAACAAAATGACAGTGCCAGTGTTCATGAGGTGGGCTCTCAAAAATGCATGTTGCAAATTTGGTGGGAAAATTCCCAAAATGACTGTTTTACAAGCGTGTGTTGTGCAGTTGCTACGCATGCGTGTAAGTTTGTGAATTTATAATATTTTCACTCCAGATTTTCAGCATTGCCATTTTTCCGCACCTCCTTATGAACAGTATAGCTGTCATTTTTCACATCCTGGCCGAAATGTGTTTTCGCAGTTCTGGTGCAGAATAGCATGATCGCTGTGGGAAATCAGTGTTTGGGACACATTAAGAAAATCACAGTAACACTGTTCATGAGCAGTGGTCCTAAAATGCCTAAAGTATGTTGAAAATTTTGTGACGAAAGTGCATAAAATGAGTATGTTACGAGCATGCGTTGTGCAGGTTCCACGCACGCTCGTAACTTCGCAAATTTGCAACATTTTCACTCCAGATTTTCAACACTGGCATTGTTTTGCACCTCCTTATGAACAGTACAGCTGTCATTTTTCACATCCTGGCCGAAATGTGTTTTCACACTTCCGGCGCAGAATAGCATAGTCGCTGTGGGAAATCAGTGTTCGGGGTGCATTAACATAGAAACATAGAAGTTGACAGCAGATAAGGACCTCAAGGCCCATCCAGTCTACCCATTTCTTTTTCTACCTTATAAATGTGCCATCGGCCTTTGCTGTGTCAGTGGCCTCTCTATTCATACTCACCTGTATTGCTCCCTTATGCCTATCCCATGCCTGTTTGAAGCCATGCACTGTATTCATAGCCACCACTTCCTGAGGTAGGCCGTTCCATGCATCCACCACCCTTTCTGTGAAAAAGAATTTCCTCACATTCCCCCTTAATCGGCCTCCCTCTAATCTCATGCTGTGTCCTCTTGTATTAAGAAAATCACAGTGACATCGTTCATGAACAGAGGTCCCAAAATGCCTATGATGAAAATTTGGTGATTAAAGTCCATAAAATGACTGTATTATGCACATGCATTGTGCAGTTTCCACGTATGCTCGGAAGTGCGAGCATTTTTACTATTCCCGCTACAGATTTTCAACATTGCCATTTCTTTACACCTCCCTATGGATGGTACAGCTGTCATCCTTCATATCCTGCCCGATCTCTGTTTTCGCACACGTGGCGCAGAATGGCACGGGCGCTGTTGGAAGTCAAAGTTCAAGGCACATTGACAAAATCACACTGCCACTTTTCATGAGGTGGGGTCACAAAAAGAACATGTCGAAAATTTGTAGTGCAAATACTAACAAATGCCTGGGGAGTTAGGGTTTCTAACCATAACATCCTACCCTGTACAGACTGACAGGCATCAGGGTGTGCCTTTGAACTGCCGACTGTACTGCTCATGCCATCCCACCCCAGCCCCCACCAGTGACAGGCATCGAGGTGTACCTTGGACTCTTAGGCCCCACAGTTCACCCCATTCTCCTGTGCTCTACCCGTTTCAACATACGTCCTTATGGAATGGGGTGACTGTAAAGCCAAACACCCCAAGACACACCTCAACACATGGCGGTGTCTGCAGAATAGGGTGAGGTGACATGGCATGAACATCATGGGCGACAACCCAAACACTTACCCCAATGCCTGCCCAGCTCTACAGGATGGAGGTGCGGTTGGCGTGAAGTTCAATACTTCACTGCCAGTCCTACTCTGCATCTGTCTACCTCCTGCATTTCCAGTGCTAACACCAGCAAGCAATCATTCGGCATTGACAAATGCTTTGTATGTTTGCTTGCATGCATGTGCAAGAAACATAGTGCCATCATCCGAGTTTTCAGAGGTGTGGCAGCTCTCTTCCAATCTAGTCAGTGTGTTTGCAGGCACGGCCGCAGTTCTCCAATGCCTGCTGGAGCTGTCTATGACAGCTCCAAAATGCAGTGGAATACAGTTGAAAGGGGAGCTATGCTTCAGTGAGCAGCGATAAGATGTCGCCTGCTCATGCGTCTCCCCACCCGACACACACATGCACGCACGCTGCGTGCTCGGCCCCCCCCACACACACACTGTGTAGCTTATGGGGGTGCCCAGTCCCCCATTGGCTGCTGCACCTCCCCAAGCAGAGTTATATATGCCACACTGGGTGCCCAGCCCAGCGTGGCCTCACATTGTATAGCCGACGGGGGTGCCCAATCCCCTGTTGGCTCCACTGTCCCCCCCAGTACAGGGTGCCACACTGGGAGCCCACTCCAGCATGGCAACAGATGCTATTGCTGATGGGGGTGCCCAATCCCCTGTTGGCTCCACACTCCCCCGCCCCCACCAGCCATCCTTGTGCCATGCTGGGAGCCCACCCCAGCATGGCAAATGTTCAGCGATCATCATGTAAAGGAAAAAAAAACCCTGAAACTTAAAAACGGTCCTAGTCTCTGCCCCCACCCGCACCCACCCACTGTGCACCCTGCCTCCCCACACCTCCCCTCACCCCATACTTACCTCCGGACTCCGGCGCGATGATCTTCGGTGGACCAGGAACACGTCTGCACTCTTCAAAGCCAACCACGGACTGAGAAAATGCCGGTAAGCTGTATAATGTAATGAATAGGGTTTTTTCAACTTTGCTGCATATCTTAGCCATGTTTTGGAATTTTTGCACCAAATTTTCAACATGGGGTTTTTGGGACCCCTTCTCATGAATGCTCTCACTGTCATGGCATTCATCGGGCCCGAAGGGTGATTTCACATTCACTGCACGAAATCACCTTTCAGGACCGAGTAATGAAACGACACTGCAACTGTTCATAAGGTGGCCTCTCAAAAAGCCTATGTTGAAAATGTGGTGGAAAAATTCCTAAAAATGTTTCTGACGTCGTTAGCAGTTCTATGCGCTAAGTAAGTTCATGAATTTTCAATATTTTCTCTCCAGATTTTCAACATTGCCATTTTACCACACCTCCTCATAGAGCAGTACAGCTGTCATTTTTTCATCTTGCCCAAAACATGTTTCCGCCCATGTAGCGCTGAATGGCACATTTGGTGTGTAAATCAATGTATGGGACACATTAAGAAAATCACAGTGACACTGTTAATGAGCAGAGGTCTTAAAATGGCTATTTTGAAAATTTGGTGAAAAAATTCCCTAAAAATGACTGTTTACAGTGCACGTTCTGCGGTTCCTTGCTGACTCGTAAGTTGCAAATTTTCTATATTTTCACTCCAGATTTTCAACATTGCCATTTTATTACACTTCCTTATGAGCAGTACAGCTGTCATTTTCACATCTTGCCCAAAGCATTATTTCACGCCCGTATGGCGCACAATAGTGCGGTCGGTGTCTTAAAACAATGTTTGGAACAGATTACGAAATCACAGTGACACTGTTCATAAGCAGAGGTCTTAAAATGGCTATGTTGAAATTTGGTGACAAAAGTCCATAAAATGACTGTGTTACGAGTGAGCATTGTGCAGTTTCCACTACCCTCGTAAGTTCATGACTTTGTAATATTTTCAGTCAGATTTTCACCAGTGGCATTTTCCACACTTCCTTATGAACAGTACAGCTGTCATTTTTCACAACATGGCGAAGTGTGTTTTCACACTTTCAGCACAGAGATGAGTGGTCGCTGTGGGAAATCATTGTTCGGGACAGATAAAGAAAATCACAGTGACACTGTTCATGATCGGAGGTCCCAAAATGCCTGTGTTGACAATCTGCTGTAAAAATCCCCAACCTAATTACATTACGGTGTCGTTGCGGTTTCCATGCACGCACGTGACTTCACCAGTTTTTTTAACATTTTGACTGCAGATTTGCAACATTGCCATTTTTTACACCTTCCCATGAACAGTATAGCTGCCATTTTTCACATCCTGTTCGGAATGTGTTTTTGCACCTTTGGTGCTAAATGCCGCTGTCACTGTGCATAAGCAGCTTTCGGCTAACAAACTGATATTGCCACTGTTCATGAGGTGAGGGTCACAAAAAAAACATGTTGAAAATTTGGAGTGAAAATACCAACGAATGCCTGAGGTATTAGGGTTTCTAACCATAACGCCCCACCCTGTAGAGAATGACAGGCATCAGGGGTGTGACTTGGGATTCTTGCCCGTAATTCTCATACCATTCCACATCCTGCAGCCAGTGAGAGGCATCGAGGCATGCCTTGGACTCTTCGGCCCCAAAGTTCATCCCATTCTCCTATACAGCACCCATCTCACCGTATTTCCTGATGGAATGGGGTGAACAATAAGGGCCAAAGACCCCAAGGCACACTGTGACACTTGTCAATGTCTGCAGGGTAGGGTGTGGTGAAATGTCGTTATGCCTGACGACCCAAAGGCACACCCCAATGCCTGTCACTCTCTGCAGGGTGGTGGTGGGGTTGGCTTCAGTTCAATACTTCACTGCCATTTTTATTATGCAGCTCTGTAACTTCTACACTACCAATGCCAATGCCAGCAAGCAAACATTCAGCATTGACAAATGCTTTTTTTAAATTCTGTCATCCCAGTGTCAACTCTCACTTATTTTAATGGCAACACCAGAAGCCCACCTCTGTTGTTGCCTTTCCCTTTTTTGTGCCAAAACCAGAAGCCATCCTAAGTCTCTGCTTTCATTTCTGTAAATGACCAGCTGCACAGACTGGCAGCTGATTGAGGAGATTTAGGGCTGGCACCAAAGAACTATGTTAATGGGACCAAAAGGATATTTTAATTTTTTCAGTATTTGATTGATGTTTGCTTTGTGATTGGAAAATATTGTCAGTCAGTGTGTCGGCGCAAAATCAAAGTGAATGCTGATCCTTCCTTTAGAGTTATGTGTTGGTGGCTGCTGTAAATGAGACGGCAGTTAGAAGCAGGGTCCCCCTGGAAATGAGATGATGCAACTCAGCTGGCCTGCGCTATCTTGCATAAATAAACTGAAGAAAACAACATCACCTGAAGCTACTATGCTTTTAAGGTCCATGCCCCAAGTGGAGGCACTGTCTTCTAGTGGTTACTGCACCATTGAGAGATGGGAGATTTCAAGTTTAAGCTCTGCAAGGGCCAAATATTCACTGTGACACTGTGCAAGTCAGTCCTCCTCCCAGCTCCAGTCTGTGCAGCGTCAGAAGTGGGTAAAAGCAGGACCTCGGTAAAAACTAAATGTTGCTTTTCAGCTGTGATATCATCAGTAAATAATCTGTAAAAAAAACAAAAATATGCAAAAAAAAAAAATTGCCTTAATTTGCCAGACTATTTCAGTCCCCTTCCCTCCACAGCCAGTAGAAACAGTGTGGTCTAGTGGTTGCAGCATGTTTACAAACTGGGAGATCACAAGTTCAAACAGTACTAGAGCCAAATATGCACTGTTTGGGCCTGATCAAGTTGGTTAACCTCCCAGTGGTCCATTTTACCCAGACGTTGAAATGGTATAAGCAGGCTCTCATGGGAAACGAGTTGTTTCATTTTATTAATAATTTTTATTTAGAATTTGGTAACTGGCAAAGACACACTGAGCTGTAGCTCGCTACCAGGTGCGACGGGGGAGGGAGGTGGAGAAAATACATAAGTAGGCACAGGAGATACTCAGCACAGGTGTAATACATACATGGTGATAAGGAATCGATTACAATCTGATACAGAAATAAATTTGGTATATACCATACCTTCAATAAATACAAGTGAGTATGTACATAGGTGACACCGTAGCACTAGTATAGAGGTGACTGCCTGCTGCTAGTGATGATGAAACAAAATGAATAGATTTCTACATACAATAAGGGGACCGGATATGACAGGAGTGAGTATGTACATAGGTGAAACCGTAGCACTAGTATATAGGTGACTGCCTGCTGCTAGTGATGATGAAACAAAATGAACAGATTTCTACATACAGTAAGGGGACCAGATACGAAAGGAGCGAGTATGTACATACTAACATAACATACTATTTGCCAGCAGATTAGGCCTTATGGTCTATCGAGTCTGCTCGAACCTAGATCCTTAGTTGGGTGCTGAGACCCTCCCATCCCTTGTGCTCCAGAAACCCCTATCATCCATCCACACACCCCCGGGACAGGCCATCATCTGATACATCCACTTTCTGTGTCTGTCCCACCCTCTCTTGAAGCCCTCCACTGTGGATCTCTGAACCAGCTCACCAGGCAGTGCATTCCAAGGGTCCACCACCCCTCAGTGAAAAACCTCCTCCTCTTTCCCCCTCACCCTTCCACCTTCCAACTTCAAACCATGCCCTCTGGTGATACCTCCCTGCTTTAGTCTAAGATCCCTCCATGTTTACCCTATTTATTCCCTTGAGGTACTTGAAGACCTCAATCATGTCCCCCTGTCTCCTCTCCTCCAATGAAAACAGGCAGAGCTCCTCAAGTCTGTCCTCATAAGTCAAATCCCTAGCCCTTCTATCATCTTTGTTGCCCTCCTCTGTACCCTCTCCAGGAGCTGTATGTCCCTCTTCAAGTGTGGTCTCCAGTACTGTACACAGTACTCAAGGTGTGGTCTAACCAGTCCATTGCACAGTGGCAGAATCACTTCCTTGCTCCTAGAGGTGATCCCTACGATGCATCCCAACATCCTGTTTGCCTTGCTAGCTGCCTCCTGCACTGCTCAGAGTTATTCATACATGTATCCACCATGACCCTAGGTCTTTTTCCCTATTGAGGCCTCCAGTGCCTCCCTCCCAGGGTGTACCTGTGTTTAGGGTTTCCCGACCAAGATGCAACACCTTGCACTTGGTGATATTGAAATTAATTTCCATGTGTGAGCCCAGCTTTCCAGGGTGTCCAGGTCCCCTTGCAGGGCCAACCTCCCCTCTTCTCCCTCAACTACTGCTCCCATCTTGGAGTCATCCGTGAAGAGACTCATTTCACACTCTATACCCTCCCTGATGTCCGATATGTATGCATTAAACAGGATTGGACCCTGGACCGAGCCCTGTGGTACCCCACTACCAACCTCTCTAGGGTTCGAGAGCTCCCCAAAGACCACTACTCTCTGAGTGCGTCCAGCTAGCCAGTTTTCAATCCATCTGACCATCAAAGGGCCTACTCCTAACCCCATCAGTTTCTCCACCAGACCATTGTGGGGGACAGAGTCAAACCTTGCTGAAGTCCAGAATAATACATCCACAGGCTTACCCCTGTCCAGTTCTGATGTTACCCATTCATAGAACTCCACAAGGTTGGTTTGACATGATCTACCTGGCACAAACCCATGTTGCCGACTATCCAGACCTCCCACCTCCTCCAAGTACACCCCCAATCGTTCCTTTAGTATACTCTCCACTAATTTTCTCACCACCGAGGTCAAACTGATGGGTCTATAGTTACCTGGTACTTCCCTCAACCCCCCTTTATGGATTGGTACCACATGTGCCTCTCGCCAATCCCTAGGTACCCTCCCTGTCTCAAGTGACCTGCTGAAAAGCTCCACCAGGGGTGCAGCCAGTATGTCCTCCAATTCCCATAGTACTCTCGGATGAATGCCATCCAGCCCAGGAGATTTGTCTTTCTTTAGGGCCTTGAGGGCTAACCACACCCTTTTGGTGGGGATAGCATCATCCGTCCCCTCCACCTTACTGGTCTTTTTATCCTTATCCAGATGTGACACCCCTGGGGTACCTTTCCCTCCCTTTTGCTCCATTTCTGTTGCTCCCCTGATCCCACTCCCTGCCGCTTCTATCCCCTTTGTGCCTTGCTTTGTAGATATCCCATCCTCCCTAGTGAACACAGAGGCAAAGTACTCATTAAATACCTCTGCCTGGTCCTCGCCTCTTCCACCCACCCTCCTTCTGATCTCAATCTGCTGAGATGGCCTTAGATTTCTCCGCTCCCCAATTTACGGAAGAACCCCTTTTCCCCTCCATGTATCCCCTGTGCCAGCCGCTGCTCTTTACTGGACTTTGCTCCCCTCACCATACGGGTGACTTTTCTAGATGCAAGCTGGTACATTTCCTTATCCCTATCCCCTCTTGTTGTTTTATATTTTTTGTAAGCTGCCTTCTTTTCTCTGACTGCTACCTGTACCTCACTGGACCACCAGCATGGTTTATGTGACCTTGCTCCCTTACGTTTCAACTTAGCGCAGATCCTGACTGCCTCATGAAGTCCCCGTTTTATGACTTCCCATCTCCTTTCCACACTTGTCATTGAGGTAATCCCTTCAAGTGATCCTTGAGAATATTTCCCATGCCCATAAAGTCTGCCCCCGAAGTCCACTGCCAGTGTCCTAGATCTCCCCACTCCCCCCATGCTTATTTGAAACCAGACAGTATTGTGGTCACTCCCAGTCAGGGGGTCCTGTACAACCATGTCCCTTACCAGATCCCCATCTGCCAGAACCACATCCAGGACATGCCCCTCCCTTGTGGGCTCCATCACATGCTGTGTTAAGAACACATCCTGGAAGCCATCCAGCAGCCTCTGCTCCTTGGCCACCTTAAAGGACATGGTTCCCCAGTTTGAACCTGGCATATTAAGGTCCCCCATCAACACCACTCCTTCCCCTTTTGGACCACACTGGGCAATGATGTTGTCCAGCAAACCATCCTCTAGAACATCACTCATCCCGGGGGGCCTATATGCTACTCCCAGCTTGACCTTATCTCCTGCTGGGGATCGTAAGGTGACCCATAAGGCCTCCATGTTTCCCTCTGCCTCTTCTACCATAGCAATTTCTGTGTCATTTCTAATGAACATAGCCACTCCACCCCCTCTGCACTCCTTTCTATCCTTCCTAAGCATAGTGTACCCCCATACATTTAGGTCCCAGTCATGGTTTTTGTTGGCCCACGTCTCCGTAACCGCCGCCACATCCACCCCCCCCTTGAACAGCATGGCCTGGAACTCTGGCAACTTGTTTCCCAAGCTCCTGGCATTTACTAACACCAACCCCCACCTCTTATCCCTGATCCTCTTTGTCGAACCCCACCCAGACTCCTTATACTTCCAACCTCCCCCTGCTCCTCCTGAAACCTCCACCTCCAGTCTGTTTCCGAGAGACAGGAGTGAGTATTTACATAGGTGGCACCGTAGCACTAGTACAGAGGTGACTGCCTGCTGCTAGTGATGATGAAACAAAATGAATAGATTTCTACATACAGTACAGGGACCGGATAAGACAGGAGTGAGTATCTACATAGGTGACACCATAGCACTAGTACAGAGGTAACTGCCTGTTGCTAGTGATGATGAAACAAAATGAATAGATTTCTACATACAGTACGGGGACCGGATACGACAGGAGTGAGTGTGTACATAGGTGACACCGTAGCACTAGTACAGAGGTGACTGCCTGCTGCTAGAGATGATGAAACAAAATGAATAGATTTCTACATACAGTACGGGGACCGGATAAGACAGGAGTGAGTATGTACATAGGTGACACCGTAGCACTAGTACAGAGGTGACTGCCTGCTGCTAGTGATGATGAAACAAAATGAATAGATTTCTACATACAGTAAGGGGACCGGATACAACAGGAGTGAGTGTGTACATTGTTGACACCGTAGCACTAGTACAGAGGTGACTGCCTGCTGCTAGTGATGATGAAACAAAATGAATAGATTTCTACATACAGTAAGGGAACCGGATACGACAGGAGTGAGTGTGTACATAGGTGACACCGTAGCACTAGTACAGAGGTGACTGCCTGCTGCTAGTGATGATGAAACAAAATGAATAGATTTCTACATACAGTACGGGGACCGGATACGACAGGAGTGAGTATGTACATAGGTGAAACCGTAGCACTAGTATAGAGGTGACTGCCTGCTGCTAGTGATGATGAAACAAAATGAATAGATTTCTAAATACAGTAAGGGGACCGGATATGACAGGAGTGAGTGTGTACATAGGTGACACCATAGCACTAGTACAGAGGTGACTGCCTGCTGCTAGTGATGATGAAACAAAATGAATAGATTTCTACATACAGTAAGGGGACCGGATACGACAGGAGTGAGTATGTACATAGGTGGCACCGAAGCACTAGTACAGAGGTGACTGCCTGCTGCTAGTGATGATGAAACAAAATGAATAGATTTCTACATACAGTAAGGGGACCGGATACGACAGGAGTGAGTGTGTACATAGGTGACACCGTAGCACTAGTACAGAGGTGACTGCCTGCTGCTGGTGATGATGAAACAAAATGAATAGATTTCTACATACAGTAAGGGGACCGGATATGACTGGAGTGAGTATGTACATAGGTGACACCGTTGCACTAGTATATAGGTGAGTGCCTGCTGCTAGTGATGATGAAACAAAATGAACAGAATTCTACATACAATAAGGGGACCGGATACGACAGGAGTGAGTATGTACATAGGTGACACCGTAGCACCAGTATATAGGTGACTGCCTGCTGCTAGTGATGATGAAACAAAATGAATAGAATTGTACATACAATAAGGGGACCGGATACGACAGGAGTGAGTATGTACATAGGTGACACCGTAGCACCAGTATATAGGTGACTGCCTGCTGCTAGTGATGATGAAACAAAATGAATAGATTTCTACATACAGTAAGGGGACCGGATATGACTGGAGTGAGTATGTACATCGGTGACACCATTGCACTAGTATATAGGTGAGTGCCTGCTGCTAGTGATGATGAAACAAAATGAATAGATTTCTACATACAGTAAGGGGAATGGATATGACAGGAGTGAGTATGTACATAGGTGACACCGTAGCACTAGTACAGAGGTGACTGCCTGCTACTAGTGATGATGAAACAAAATGAACAAATTTCTACGTACAGTAAGGGGACCAGATACGACAGGAGTGAGTATGTGCATAGGTGACACCGTAGCACTAGTACAGAGGTGACTGCCTGCTGCTAGTGATGATGAAACAAAATGAATAGATTTTTACATACAGTAAGGGGACCGGATATGACTGGAGTGAGTATGTACATAGGTGGCACCGTAGCACTAGTATAGAGGTGATTGCCTGCTGCTAGTGATGATGAAACAAAATGGCAGAAGACACCAGGAGAAAGGACTGCTGCGTGACTGAACTTCTCTACTGGGACTAAAGTAGAAGAACTTTTGTATTTGGACCTTTAATTCAGGGTAAAAAAACTAACATACAAAACAAACAAAAAAAAGTGTGTGTTTGGGTTAACTGAACTGAATGGGTAACTGAAAAGTCATCTAGGTGTAAATCTCAGGTGACTGAAAGGACTTAACTGCTGTGAGGTTTAAATTACTTGTAGAAAGATCTGGTTAGTAGGGGGAGTGGCTTAACTAGAAGGAAGCTACATTTAAAGACTGCCTTAGAAAGATTCTGCTAATAGCTTGGCAGAAGTCACCAGGAGAAAGTACTGCTGTGTGACTGGACTTCTCTGCTGGGTCTATATTGCCCTCCTTCCCTTCCCTCCACCCCCCCACCTAAAGCTAGTTCTATTTTTATAGGCACAGGATTTGACTGACAACAGGAACTTCCTGTTTAGGGGCAGGAAGTGAGTGATCACAGAACCACCAAGGACCCACCATCCTAGAAGGGCAAGAGTAGCTCTCTGGCCCCCTCTAGCTGCTGGAGGTCTGCCTCTGAACAAGTAAGTGGTCTACTGAGAAATATAGGATATTCTTGTCTCAGTACAGGACAATCAGGAGCTTAAAGGGTACACAGGCAGAAAGTAAGGAGAAAGAGAAAAAAAAACAGAGGAAAGAGTAAGGATTGCAAACAGTTAAGGGGCCAGAAATAAGACATGATTGGAGTGGTGCAGTGCAGTGGCTGTGGAGCAGCAGTCTTCCGGGAGATGTTCTGGAGGATGCGGCGTTGTCCCATCTGCAGGCACCTCTCTGGGCTGAGGGAGGAGGTTGCTCATCTCCAGGCTGAGTTGGCCAGGATTTGTGGGACCTCCTCTTCCATCCAGGGACCACCAGTGCCACTGCCGTTGCCTCAGAGGTTGCCAAGAAAGAGGCGGTTGGACCACAGTGGCTCAGGGAGGTGAGGGTGGTGGAACAGAGGCATCCTCCAGCTGTACTCTCCACAATTCCTATGCCTTTCTGGCAAAGTGTGGTTCCTCTATGGAGGCACCTACAGTGGAGACCAAGGAGGATGCTGGGAACCTCCACAAGGAGATC
This sequence comes from Neoceratodus forsteri, assembly GCA_016271365.2. Lineage (NCBI taxonomy): Eukaryota > Metazoa > Chordata > Ceratodontiformes > Ceratodontidae > Neoceratodus > Neoceratodus forsteri. The sequence continues at coordinate 11,622,350 of CM028129.1, forward strand.
CACAGGAGGGTGGCAGGGGACCCTGCAGGGGAAGGAAACAACTCCCGGTAGGGGACTCCATTGTTAGGAAGGTAGAACTGGGCAAGGAAGGGGAGAGGGAGGTAAGGTGCCTTCCTGGCGCCATGGCTTGGAGGGACAGGGAGCGAATCCTCAGGATTGCCGGAGCAGCTGCACAGGGGAGGGAGCTGGATGTCATTGTCCACCTAGGGACAAATGACCTGGCTAAGAAAGGGATTAGAGAAGTGCAGGAAGAGTTTGTGGAATTGGGGAGGGGCCTTAGTCAAGTAGCATGCACAGTAACCTCCTCGGAGGTGCTACCCATCTATGGCATAAGAGAGGCTAGGGTGTTCCGTACCATGGGTTTCAATCAGTGGTTGAAAAACTGGTGTGGAGCTCAGGGATTTGGCTTCATTGGGGACTGGGGGTCCACCTGGAGTGATGCAAGCCTATACTGGCATGATGGCTGCATCTGTCCAGGAGGGGAACCCGGATCCTAGGTGATAGATTTAAATGCTTCATTGGCAAGCTTTTAAACTAGCCAAGGGGGAGGCACTGGAAAGGAGCAGGAAAATCCTAGCCCCCCCCCAAACAATCACGGTAGTAAGTGTGGCAAACACCAACATGGAGGTGTCGATAGGGAGAAGGCAGGGTAAATGGAGAAAGTGACTAAGGCAAGAAGGACAGGGATGGGGCAAAAGGTTAAGGCCATCAGGAAATGGAGGGTAATGAGTACCAATGCCCGTAGTCTGGGCAACAAGCTCCTGAGCTGGTGGCCTTAATGGAAGAGGATGCCTGGATATCGTGGAGTCACAGAAACATGGTAAACAGAGAACCATGACTGGGATATTAACATATCAGGGTACATAACCTACAGGAGACAGGCAGGGAGAAGAGGGGAGGAGTAGCTCTCTGTAAAGGAAGGGATAAAAGCAACTGAACAAAAGAGTAAACAGGGAGGAGAGGAGGCACTGTGGGTCACCTTGGAGACTGGAAAGGCACCACAATCTGCACAGGGTTGTGTACAGACCCCATGTCAGGGAAGAAATGGACAAGGATATGATGGAAGGCATTCTTAGAATGGCAGAGAAAGGGGAGATACTGTTGATGGGAGACCTGAATATGCCAGATGTTAACTGGAGCACATTTGCTGCAGTCACATCCAAGAGCAGGGCCATTCTTTATGCCCTACAGGTGGCAGGCATTAGACAGCTAGTTTCAGAACCCACTCGTGAGGGAGCAATCTTAGACCTCATACTCTCAAATGGGGGCAGTGAGAGGATCTCAGATCTAGAAGTGGGTTGCCATCTGGGGACAAGTGACCATCAAACAGTGTGGTTCATGTTAAACTCAGCTACAGAGTCATGCCATACAAAAGTGAGGGTACTGGACTTTAGGAGGGCTGACTTTGGCAAGATGGGAGAGTGCCTCAGAAAAGCACCAGCAAACAGGCTAGAAGGAGGTGTGGAGCAACAATGGGGAATTATTAAAACTGCCATCACAGAGGCAACAAGCCTTTGTGTGAAGCAAATAAACAAATCAAAATGAAAGAAAAAGCCACTATGATTCTCAAGAGAGGTGGATGTGAAAGTCAGGAAGAAAAAGATAGCATTCTGGAAGTATAAGGAAACACAGAAGGAGCAGGACAGAGAGCTGTACCAGTTAAGGCAGAAGGAAGCAGGGAGGGAAGTCAGAATAGCAAAGGCCCAAACTGAGGAAAAGATAGCCAATTCAGTTAAGAAGGGGGATAAAACCTTTTATAGGTACATCAGCGAGCGTAGAAAGAAAAAGGGAGGGATAGTGAGGCTGAATAGAATGAATGGTGGGTGGGCAGAGGGGGACAGTGAAAAAGCAGGAATACTGAACAAATATTTCTGCTCAGTATTCACAAAAGAGGAGGGGGAAGTGCCTAATCCAATTAACAGAAGCACTCTTGATAGGGGTCGATCCCAGTCCTTTCACAGAAGAAAGGGTTCTGCAAGAACTCCTAAAACTGAAGGTGGACAAAGCAATGGGTCCTGATGGAATTCACCCCAGAATTCTAAAAGAATTAAGGAAGGAACTAGTGAAACCACTGGCTACTCTTTTTAATAAATCATGGGAGGAAGGTGTGGTACCCGAGGACTGGAGGAAGGCGGATGTGATTCCCTTCACAAAAGTGGGACCAAGACAGACGCAGGAAACTACAGACCTGTAAGTCTGACCTCTGTGGTAGGGAAAGTGATGGAGTCACTTCTGAAGGAAAGAATAGTTGAGTACCTAGAGGTCAGTGGAGCACAGGATCCAAGGCAGCATGGGTTCACAGTGGGAAGGTCATGTCAGACGAATCTAATAGATTTCTTTGACTGGGTGACCAAAGTAGTAGACCAGGGAGGGGCTGTGGACATGGCCTACCTAGACTTTAGCAAGGCATTTGACACAGTCCCACACAAAGATTATTAGTCAAATTAACCAGCCTGGGAGTGGGTCCCAGGGTGGTAGCCTGGGTAAAACATTGGCTGGACAACAGGGCACTTAGAAGGTAATTGTAAATGGAGTCCACTCTGAAGAAGGGTGGTTACTAGTGGGGTACATGGGGTTCAGTATTGGGTCCAGTCCTTTTAATGTCTTCATCAGTGACATTGCAGAGGGACTGGAAGAAAAGTATGCCTTTTGCAGATGACACAAAGATCTGCAACAGGGTTGATACACAAGGAGGCGTGGAAAGGATGAAAAGGGACTTGGCAAGGTTGGAGGAATGGTCACACGTATGGCAGCTAGGATTCAATGCAAAAGTGCAAAATAATGCACCTGGGAAACAAGAAACCAGGGAAGAATACACAATGGGTGGGAGGTAGTAACAACAACAAAACAGGCAAGGGATCTGGGGGTAATCATATCAGATGACCTTAGGTTAAGGCAATGTGGAGAAGGCAGTAGGGAGGGCGGTATACTGGGATGTATAGGGAGAGGCATCAGCAGCAGAAAACAGGAAGTTGTTATCCCTCTGTACAGACAGTTGGTGAGACCCCATCTGGAATACTGTGTCCAGTTCTGGAGACCCCATCTCTGCAAGGACATAGACAGGATAGAGGCAGTCTAGAGGAGGGCAACTAAAATGGTGCAGGGTCTGCAAGAGAAGCCGTATGAGGAGAGACTAAAGGAGCTTAATATGTATACCCTTGAGGAAAGAAGGGAGAGGGGGGACATGATAGAAACTTTCAAGTACCTAAAGGAATCAACAAAGTCCAAGAGGGTAGCATCTTTCAGAAAAAGAGACTTTCAAGAACAAGGGGACACAATTTAAAGATAGAAGGAGGGCAGTTCGAGGGCAATGTGAGGAAGTATTATTTCACAGAGAGGGTAGTGGATGCATGGAACAGCCTTCCTGAGGAAGTTGTGGGGTCTAAAACTGTGGGAGAATTCAAGAATGCATGGGACAGACATAAGGCAATTCTTGTGGGGGGCAGGAAGAAATAGGCTGTTGGTAAACTAGGATCTGTGGCCTATCCTGTAGGTAGGGAAATGGGCAGACTAGATGGGCCTAGCGGTCCTTATCAGCCTTCAAAGTCTATGTTTCTATGTTTCTATGAATAGATTTCTACATACAGTAAGGGGACCGGATACGACTGGAGTGAGTATGTACATAGGTGACACCGTAGCACTAGTACAGAGGTGACTGCCTGCTGCTAGTGATGATGAAACAAAATGAACAGATTTCTACATACAGTAAGGGGACCGGATACGACTGGAGTGAGTATGTACATAGGTGAAACCATAGCACTAGTACAGAGGTGATTGCCCGCTGTTAGTGATGATGAAACAAAATGAACAGATTTCTACATACAGTAAGGGGACCAGATACGACTGGAGTGAGTATGTACATAGGTGACACCTATGCACTAGTATATAGGTGACTGACAGCTGCTAGTAATGATGAAACAAAATGAATAGATTTCTATGTACAGTAAGGGGACCGGATACGACAGGAGTGAGTGTGTACATAGGTGACACCGTAGCACTAGTATATAGGTGACTGACTGCTGCTAGTGATGATGAAACAAAATTAATAGATTTCTACATACAGTAAGGGGACCGGATACGACAGGAGTGAGTATGTACATAGGTGACACCATAGCACTAGTATATAGGTGACTGACTACTGCTAGTGATGATGAAACAAAATGAATAGATTTCTACATACAGTAAGGGGACCGGATACGACATGAGTGAGTGTGTACATAGGTGGCACCGTAGCACTAGTATAGAGGTGACTGACTACTGCTAGTGATGATGAAACAAAATGAACAGATTTCTACATACAGTAAGGGGACCGGATACGACAGGAGTGAGCCACACGAGCGAAGGTTGCACTGAAAGTCCCGTGTGTGCACTCTGGTGACAGTAACCAGGACAGAACAAAGGAGTCGCATTTGAGTGGTCAAGGTGGGCAGCAGGGTGCCCTGGAGGCCGGCAGGGGGGAAGGGAAGGGGAGGGGGTTCCAGGAGGGGGGGATCAAGTTGAGGTAAAAGGAGTTTCATGGAGAGTGAGGATGGGAGCAAGCACATTTAAAACTGGTGACCAGTAAAGGCACCCCAAGCCGAGGATTGTTTCCATGTGCAGCCCTGGAGAAGGGGAGAGCGGATACAAAATACATAGCACAGACACAGTTCATAGTTACAATAAACTGCAGTCAGAATCACGTGGTGAGTACAGGTACAAGCGCGCAGGATGAATACACTAGGCACAAAGAAAACAATTAAGTGCCGGGACCACACCTACGCTATGGTAGGATAGCAACTGCAGATGAAATGTCAGGGAGTGGTAAAGTAGGAACGGGGGGAGGGACAGAGTTTCTGCTGATACCTGAGGGAGCCTGGGGAGGCAGTGAATCAAAGGGATGGGGGGGCTGGTTCCAAAGTGTGGGAAGGAGATAGGAAAAGGCTGACTGCACAGCTTAGGAATGGGACATGGAACAGTGAAGGTGTGAGGATCCCTGGAGCAGAGGCACCAGAAACACAGTGGAGGTGGGAGAGGAATGATGAAAGCGGTAAGAGGGAAGGGACACAAAGCAGTATTTAGAGATGAAGGCGATGCAGAAGGAGGAGGAGGAGGATGCATCTCAGCTAAGCTATCCTGGGTAAATAAACTGCACAAATAATTGCTGGCTGTCGGAGGCCTTTTACAGCCACCTTACCACCTCCCCCAGGCAGTAGAGGTAATGTGCTGTAGTGGTTAGAGTATCATTGGTAATTTGGAGATCACAGGTTCAAGTCCCACTACTGTTAAATTCTCACTGGGTAGACCTGAGCAAGTCACTGAACCTCCCAGTACTCCAGTCCACCCAGCTGTGAAATGGATAGAGGCAAGGCTGAACTGGAAATAAGATGAAACATATCTGCTGGGCTATCCTGGGTAAAAGCAGGACCCTAGTGAAACAAGATACTGCACCACAGCTGAGCTATCTGGGATAAACACATTGTCAATAAACAAAAAACAGTTGCTGGCAACTGCCTGCCTATTTTCAATCCCAAGACTGTGATGTGCATATTTATGGAACTCACACAAGCAGGAGAGAGAAATAAATATTTGCCTTAGCTGGGACTTGAACCTAAGCCATTAGGAATATCATTTTGATTGTGCTACCAGCTGCACCACCATGGCAACTGGAAACTGGGCTGTCCCGATGCACCTTGCTTTTTCTCTAATGCACAACCAGCTAAGACACTTATTTATTTCAACTGCCTGCAAATCTCTGCATCTCCCCATAAGTAGTGTGGTCTCGTGGTTTGTGCACCATTCGGAACAGGGAGATAACAGGTTTGAACCCTGCCAAAACCTAATGCTCAGTGTGTGACACAGAGCAAGTCACTAACTTCTCAGTACTCCAATATACCCAGCTGCAAAAATGAGTAGAGCACACTTTCTGTGGAAATAAGAAATTACATCCCAGCCGAGTTATCCCGGGTACATACATTGCAAGACTGCATAAAAGCAGGACCCCACTGTAAACAACATGTAGCAACAAAGCTGGGCTATTCTGGGTAAAACAAAATGGTAAAAAAAGAAAATACTACCAGCAGTCATGAGCCTTTTAGGGCCCTCCCCCCTCCTCCTTCACCTTCAATAGCAGTGAAGGCAGTGGGTTCTTGTGTTGAGAACACTATCTGGAACCAAGAGACTGCAGGTTAAAACCCTGCTAGAACCAAATACTTTGAGTCAACCTGAGCAAGTCAATTACATACCCAGTGCTCCAGTCTGTGCAACTGCAGAAATGGTTAGAAACAGGACCCCACTGGAAATGAGATGTTGGACCACAGTTGGGCTATTCTAGGTAAATAAATTTCTAAAAAAAAACAAATAATTGTCAGCTGTCAAGGGCCTGTTAGGGTCCAACCCCTTGCAGACAATGAAGGCAGTGTATTCTAGTGATCAGATCACTGTTGGAAACCAGAAATGACAGATTCAAACCCCGCTAAAGCCAAATATTGACTGTGTGACCCTGAGTAATCTTAATCGCCTAGTGCTGCAGTTCACATAGCTGTGCAAATGGATACACGCAGGCTTACACAGGATACACTCTAGCACCAGGAATAACATCCACTACAACCAGGAGCTGACTGACTGACTGACTGACAGACTGACTGACTGACTGAATGTCTGAATGACTGACTGAATGACTGACTGACTGACTGATTGGCTGAATGACTGACTGACTGACTGAATGCCTGACTGGCTGAATGACTGACTGGCTAACTGGCTGACTGATGAACAGGCTGAATGACTGACTGACTGGCTGACTGATTGACTGACTGACGGACTGACTGGCTGACTGGCTGAATGACTGACTGACTGACTGACTGACTGACTGACAATGAATGACTAACGGACTGACTGACTGACTGACTGACTGAATGAATGACTGACTGACTGACTGACTGACTGAATGACTAACGGACTGAATGACTGACTGACTGACTGACTGAATGAATGACTGAATGACTGACTGACTGACTGACTGACTGACTGAATGACTGCCGGAGCGTGTGTGTGTACAAGCACATACTCATTCATTCAGAATGAGAGAAAGCACGTCAGTCAGGCTGCCAGGTGCAGAAGTGTGCGGAGGGCTGTGCCGGTGGCCCCTTGGGGTCGGGGACAGGGTGGGGCTGGGGGCACTAGCTAATGGGGTTCCACTAGACACCAGGAATTGTTTTTATTGGGACCAGTGATTGGCAAGGTGGGGGTGGGGTTCCACTAGAAACCAGGGATTGTTTTATTATTGGTCCCAGTGCTCGGCGGGGGTGCTCGGCAGGTTGGGGGGTTCCACTAGACACTATGGATTATGAGCAGGTGTTTGGTGGGGAGGGAGTTTCCAGCAGACACCATGGATTTCCCAAATTTTTTATGCTTGCTTGTGCGCACGCGCAGAAACATTATGTGGCAGCTTAGGAGAGAAGTGGGTTTTGTAGGTGCGGCACTGTTGCTGCCAACGGTGGCACTGCATTTGGGGGCTTGGCACTCATGGAACAATGCAGGCACGCTGTGCTGATGACATTGGTTTCCAAAAGTGCCACCATTTGAAATGATTTTGCCGCAGCAATGAGGGGCCACCTTGTCGTTGCAGTGTCAACCATTCTGCTGCAATGAGGGAGCGACCTGTCATTGCAGGGCGGTAACTGGCCCGGTGTAACATTCCCCTAAACATGGCAGTGGCTTATGCACCCACCTTACAGCCCCATGAAAGCTGACTAACTGGGGTGCCCAATCTCCTGTCAGCATACCCCCTACCCTATTCATTTACCGATGGAGGAGACCACTCCCTGTCGGCATAATGTAACACCCTCCCCCATTTGTTGTATGCCAAGGGGGTGCCCAATCCCCCTTGGCATCATACCCCCCCAAACAGTCATTCTTTGCCGACAGGGGGCTCAATCCCCATTGGCTTAAGTCAAACCTGAAATAAAAACTTCCCGTGATGTCTTTTTTTTTCCCTAAAAGAAAGGAAATGGTCCCACACCAGTCAGGGTCCTCCCCAACCCGCACCCACCCACTGCACACCCTACCTCCCACACTCCTCACCCCATACTTACCTCCAGAGCCTGTGAGATGATCTTCGGTGGACCGGGAACATGTCTGCACTCTTCAAAGCCGACTGGAACTGAAGAAATGCCGGTAAGCTGTATAATGGCATAAATAGGGTTTTTTTCAACTTTGGTGCATATCTCAGGTTGTTTTGGGAATTTTGGCACCAAATTTTCAACATGGGGTTATTGGGACCCCTCCTAATTTATTCAGCCACTGTCATGATGTTATTCTGTCCCAAAAGGTGATTGTGCGGTCACCGTAGAAGATCACCTTTTGGAACCGATTAATGAAAAGACAGTGCCAGTGTTTATGAGGTGGGCTCTCAAAAAGCCCATGTTGCAAATTTGGTGAAAAACATCTAAAAAATGACTGTTTAATGAGCATGCGTTTCGCAGTTTCCACACACACTCTTAACTTCACGAATTTGTAATATTTTCACTCCAGATTTTGAACATTGGCATTTTTCTACACCTCCTCATGAACAGTACAGCTGTCATTTTTCACATCCTGACGGAAATGTGTTTTTGCACTTCTGGTGCAGAATAGCGCGATTCCTGTGGGAAATCAGTGTTTGGGACACATTAAGAAAATCACAGTGATACTGTTCATGAACAGAGGTCCTAAAATGCCTATGTTGAAAATTTAGTGAAGAAAGTCCATAAAATGACCGTGTTACGCACATGAGTTTGCAGCTTCCACGTATTCTCGGAATTGCGAGCATTTTTAATATTCCCACTACAGATTTTCAACATTGCCATCTCTTCACACCTCCCTATGGATGATACAGCTGTCATTCTTCCCATCCTGTCCCATCTGTGTTTTCATACATCTGGCGCAGAATGGCACAGTCGCTGTTGGAACTCAAAGTTCAGGACACATTAACAAAATCACACTGCCACTCTTCATGAGAAGAAGTCCCAAATTCTTTCATGAGGTGGGGTCACAAAAAGGCCATGTTGAAAATTTGTAGTGAACATACCAACAAATGCCCGGGGTGTTAGGGTTTCTGACTATAACGTCCCACCCTGTACAGACCGACAGGCATTGGGGTGTGCCTTTGGATTGCCGACTGTAATGCTCATGCCATCCCACCCCCACCCCCCAGCCAGTGACAGGCATTGAGGTTTACCTTGGACTCTTCGGCCCCAGAGTTCACCCCATTCTCCTATACTGCACCCATTTCAGCATATGTCCTTATGGAATGGGGTGATTATAAAGCCAAACACCCCAAGGCACACATCAACACGTCGGTGTCTGCAGCATAGGGTGAGGTGACATGGCATGAACATCACTGGCGATGACCCAAACACATACCCCAATGCCTGTCCATCTCTGCAGGATGGAAGTGGGGTTGGCATGAAGTTCAATACTTCACTGCCATTCCCATTCTGCATCTTTCTAACTCCTGCATTTCCAGTGCTAATACCAGCAAGCAAACATTCGGCATTGACAAAAGCTTATCTTGCTACCAGCTACTGCCTTCTTGCTCTGTCCTGTGTTTGCCTTTTTAGGCTTCACCACAGTTGCATAATTGTGTTGAAAGACGGCTGCTACCACAGACTGTCCTGGCGGCTTCAATCTCAATTTTCTGGCCACGAGAGAACGCTCATGTCATAGCCTCATATCTGAGCTGCCAGGTGAGAGAGCCCTGTGGCGCCAAATGTGGTTTCCAGTCCTCACAGCAGCCAAAGCTCCTGTATAAATGTGAAAAAGTCTTATTGCTTGCTACTAATGCACATTCCCACAGCAACTTCTGAATGTAAACACAAACAATTTAATAACCTAACACATTTTTCTTGATGGGTTGAGATTTCTGTCTCAACCAAGACACCTGTTATTCTCATGTTCTAGTATGGTTGACATTTTTTTTTGCATTTTTTTTTTTTCTTAGAACTGTTTGGTCACATCATGGGAAGTTGTATATGGTGAGTCCCAGAGATTAGTTGCAGTGAACCATTAGAAAAATTCATGCAGTCTTCAACATAGTTGACAGCCTGTCAGATTATGCATTAAATGGGCAGCACATAATTTACATTACCGCCCTTCGTGAAAGAACTTGAAATTCTCTGAAGGGGCTGACAGAAGTATAACATAACTTATTTTGACTACAGGTATCGATGCATATAATCAATCCACTATCGGAAAAAATAAAAATAAACAGCATAAATGACGCAGGCATAACAAAGTACAATTAAATGCAAGTTTTTCTCCCCAGATTTGTTTTGTAAAGCCCTTCTGTGTGACTGTGTCCCGGATAGATTTATTTACTGAAAACTTCAAGTAACAGTGCAATGTAAAAACACAATCTGTGCTTTTTCAACAGTTTACTCCCTGTCTTTGTTGAACATTTCCCTGGTAATCGGTCTCGCAGGCATTGTACTATCATTCCGAAATTTGCTCCCTTGTCCTTTGTTTTTGTTAACATTTCTGCCACCTGCCACGTGGAAAGCAGGTTGGGTAGTACTGCTGCTTTCACTACACTGCACAATGAACTGGGCTCAAAAAATTGATTCAGTAACAGAACAAATACAAGTATTAATGATGACCAGTAACTGATTCATATAGGTGTTTGTATAAATAATTCATATAATGATACGCCTTCCCTTAAGAATGCTGACCAGTTATGTTAAGCATTTCTGCATGGCTGTGCCCCAGGTAGATTTACTGAAAACGTCACTAAGTTGCAGAATAAGGGAAAGGGAACATTGTTTAACCAGGACAGACTCAGGGAAAGGGAACATTGTTTAACCAGGAACAGCACACTAAGGGAAAGGGAACATTGTTTAACCAGGACAGACTCAGGGAAAGGGAACATTGGTTAACCAGGAACAGCACACTAAGGGAAAGGGAACATTGTTTAACCAGGAACAGCACACTAAGGGAAAGGGAACATTGTTTAACCAGGAACAGACTAAGGGAAAGGGAACATTGTTTAACCAGGAAAGACTCAGGGAAAGGGAACATTGTTTAACCAGGAACAGCACACTAAGGGAAAGGGAACATTGTTTAACCAGGAACAGCACACTAAGGGAAAGGGAACATTGTTTAACCAGGAACAGACTAAGGGAAAGGGAACATTGTTTAACCAGGACAGACTCAGGGAAAGGGAACATTGTTTAACCAGGAACAGCACACTAAGGGAAAGGGAACATTGTTTAACCAGGACAGACTCAGGGAAAGGGAACATTGTTTAACCAGGAACAGCACACTAAGCTGAAGCTTGCTCATACTGGGCTTAATCATCCCCTTCAATAAATCAAAATCAAATCAAATCAACTTTATTTTTATAGTGCCTTTCAAAGCCAAGGCGCTGTACATAAAAACAAATAGATAAAAATAAAATTGAAACAAGAACATTAAAACAGATCATCCATGACTAGGGAAAGCTAAGCTAAATAAATACGTTTTTAACTCAGTTTTATATCTATCAACAGTTGGGCATTCTCTCAGCCGACGAGGTAGAGAATTCCACAGGGTTGGTGCTGAAAAAGTGAAGGCACGAGAACCAGATGTCTTCAATCGTACCCTGGGAATCTCCAGCAATCCCTCGTTGGCGGAATGGAGAGGACGAGGGGCAGTAGGGTACCAGGAGATCTTGTAGGTAACCAGGCCCCTGATCACGTAGGGCTTTAAAGGTTAGCAAGCCAACCTTAATGGTGATCCACCACCAAACAGGCAGCCAGTGCAGTTCGTGGAGAACAGGTATAATATGACTGGTTCTAGAAGTCCCAGTCAAAAGCCTACCCGCCACGTTCTGCACCAGCTGCAGATGGCAGATATCAACCCCAGATAGCCCTAGGTAGAGGGAATTGCAGTAATCAAGATGGGTAGTGACAAAAGCATGGACCAGTGTTGGAAGAACACCCGGAGGAACCAGGTGTTTCACCCAGGCGATATTCCTCAGATGGTAAAAAGAGGATTTGACGACTGCTGACACCTGAGATTTTAGGGTCAAACCATCATCAAAAATAACGCCCAGGCTACGCACCTGATCAGAGGTAGTGATCAACATTCCACCAAGTAATAAGCCTGATGGTTGTCCAGCCCCCAAACCCACCCCTGGACGACGTGGGTACACTACCAGCACTTCAGTCTTATCCAGATTCAGTCTCAGCCAGCTGGAACTCATCCAAAGTCTGATCTCAGCAAGGCAGTTATTTAGCATGGAGAGTGCATCATCTTGTCTGGGCAGAAAGGACAAATACAGCCGAGTATCATCTGCATAGCAGTGAAAATCCAGACTGTATCACCTGATGATATCTCCCAATGGCAGCATATACATTGCAAACAACATGGGGACTAGAATGGAACCCTGCTGTACCCCACAAGGTAGGGAGTGAGCACCAGAGGAATAAATTCCAGTGGCAACTCTCTGAGACCTGTCTGTGAGGTAAGAATGGAACCATTTGAGGACTGTACCAGACAGCCCACAAAAGAACTGCAGGCGCTCCAACAGCACACCATGGTCTACAGTGTCAAATACAGCAGAGAGATCGAGAAGGACCAGAATGGAATGTGCCTTTTGATCTCTAGCCATTAGAAGGTCATTCAATACCTGGACAAAGGCAGTCTCCATGCTATGCTTCTTCCTAAAACCAGACTGGAGTGTATCATAGACATTGTGAGTTGTAAGATGATCATCCAATTGCAACACAACCGCCTTTTCAATAACCTTACCAACAAATGGCAGGTTAGAGATAGGCTGGTAGTTGGCTAGACAGTCTGGACCCAAGGAGAGTTTTTTAAGGAGTGATTGGATGACCGCCTCCTTGAGAGGGTCAGGAAAGATCCCCCTCTCCAAAGACTTCCAGACAATGTCAGCAAGGATCGAGCAGATAACTTCTACACATCCCACTAAAAGGGGTGTAGGACCCAGATCCAAACTACAACTGGTTGGTTGCAATGTTTGGATTATCTTCACAATGTCAGTGAACTCCAGCTGGCGAAAATCTGACCAGACAGACCGAGTGCATGCCACTTCCTGTTGACCACTGCAATCCCTCATAGGAGAGGTCGGACCAATGCCAGACCTGATGCTGGCAACCTTATCTGCAAAAAACAAGCAAACTCCTCACATCTCAGCTGAGAAAAAGCTTCTCTGGACTGGAGACAGATTGGATTGCACAATCTGTCGACAGTCCGAAAGAGCTGAGCCGGTCGATTCTGTGCAGCAGAAATCTCCTTGGACAGGAATTCTGCCTTCTTATGGGTGATTTCTGATTGATAGCCATCACAATGTGCCATCAACCTAAGCCTGTCAGCATCATGGCCGGACTTCCGCCAGGCTCTCTCCACCCTTCGGCCAATTCGCCTTAACTCCTTCAAGGAGCCATCAAACCAAGGGCTCCTTGGACGAAGGGTGAGAGGCCGAACACGAACAGGAGCAATCTTGTCCAGAGCATCTCCCACAGCCTTATTATAGGCTAGTACGAGATCATCTGGACTCATGCATTCACCCAACAAGCCCGATAGATCCAGTACCGCCAGTAGGTCACTGGGGTTAATGCCCCTTAAAGGGCGGTACTGAACCACCTCCATAGGGGCAGACCTATTAGGGGGAGCCCCGAAGCTGAACCTTATGGTGTGATGGTCAGACCAGCTGACTGGTTCCACCCCCAAAACAGCAATCTCCATACCCAAAAGAAAGATCAGGTCCAATGAATGACCCCCACATGGGTCGAGGAGGTAACCACCTGTGTTAGGCCCAGCATCGTCATCAGCTGGAGGAGATCTTGACCAAAGTGTGAGAGTTCATCATCGACCCAGGCATTGAAGTCCCCCAGAACTATCAATCTGGGGGAACTCAACACCATGTCGATGATGAAGTCTGCTTTCTCCTGCAGGAATTCTCCACCGTCTCCTGGTGGACGGTAGACGAGGAGAATCCCACAACCTACACCTTCTCCCAGGATATATTCAAAGGATCTGGTACTTCCCAATGGCACATCCACAAGGCCCAGCTCAGTCTTAAACATAATGGCCACACCCCCGCCTCTATGATCCAACCTTGGACAGTGTATCACCAAGAACCCGGCTGGAGTTGCCGAGGCCAATACAGGGCCTGGATTTTCATCCAGCCAGGTTTCGATGATGCAAGCCAGATCAGTTGATCCGACAAGATCAGCTATAATAGCTGTCTTGTTTTTGATAGATCTGGCATTGCATAAAACCGCCAAGGTGGGATGAGCTGTCGGGGAAGACCTCGGCACCTGCCCACTAAAGTCGGAGCCCTTGGGTATGGGGACAAGACAAGAATAACCTCTAGCCTGACTCCATTTTGCCCCAGGGTGACTCCTGAACCCTACAACTCCAATCTGCCCTCCCCTTTCCTGTCTCCCACCAGGCCCAGCTCTCCACCTTCTTTTACGCTTCCTAAGAATACCCAAAGCATGACACCTAAAATAGGTGTCAGATGACAATGGGGGACATTTTTATTTATTTATTTATTTTTTGATAACCGGGTCGGTGCGCTAGACACGAAAGTGAATATTTTCAAGCACGACCCGGGAGGTCAACAACAAAGGGAGATTACAGTTACATAGAGTACAGTGTCAGGAGCTGCGTAATACATTTCAGGCAAGACCTGGGGGGTCAAAACAACATAAAGAGATGACATTTACATAGAATACAGTGTCAGGAGCCATGCAGTACATCTCAAGCATAAGGTGAGACAAATTTAGGACAAAATAACAATACAAGGCATAATTGGTTCACAATTAAACAATTGTAGATAAGTGCACATGTGTGGATTAACATAGTAATAACAAGGATATGAGGTACATAGAGAAGAAATCAAATTGAGCGGCAGCATTATAACAAGGTACTGAGAATGATAGGGTATTAGTTTGGAAGGGGCAGGGAGGAGAGGTAAAGTTGGGATGGGAGTAGTGGGGCTAGAGGAGAGAGGTGTAATCTCACACTGTAGAGGGTGTAACCAAGGTGGTCAGGGCAGGCTAAGTCTGGACCTATGGAGGGTTGAAGCAGGTACATTCAGCACCAGTGGTAAGGAGAGAGCGGTGCAATTTCTTAAACATGGCATGATTCGGTGCAAGGCGAACATCTAGGGGCAGCCAGTTCCAGTAGGAGGGGACTGCATGCTAGAAGCCTGATTTCCCTTTGGTAGTTCTACATCTGGGAATGCAAAACAAGGAAAGTTCAGTAGATCGGAGACCATAGGAGATGGGCTGAGGGATTAGCAGGGAGGCTAGGTAGGTGGGCATACTAGATCGAAGTACACTGTCTATCAGGTTCCCAAGAGAGAGGAGACGTTGTGCAATGGGAGAAAGTCAATTGAGATCATAGTACAGCAAGCAGCGATGTTTTAGCCTTGAGGAAGCAGAGGTGTAGCGGCATATATTGTTGTAAGTAGTGTCCCACCTATGAAGATTAGCTTTAGATGTATTTGAATAGAGTATGGATCTGTAAGAAAGTGATGGAAGAAGGATTCTTCTAGCAATGGCAGTCCTAGCAGTGGGGGTAAGAATATAGCTTGTTTTGTAGGCTAAGCCCAGTTTGGCATTCACAGCCTTACAGATGGAGGTAATATAAGCATCATAGGTGAGGGATTCATCGAGTAAGATCCCTAGATAATTGAAAGAAGTTACAATCTCCAGTTGAGAGCTGTCCGCCCAGGTGACCTGGAGAGATTTACGGTGCTGTTTTAATTTAATAGAGGAACCAAAGAGCATGGCCTTGGTCTTAGCGACATTTATGACAAGCTTATTTTTGGTGATCCAGGATTGAATATTTTGTAGGTCCATGGACAGCTTATGATTAATAGAGTGGACGTTATCTGAGTTTGTATAAAGGACAAGGTCATCAGCATAAAGCAGTGATGAACAGGAGGACACCACTTGAGGAATGTTGTTAACAAACATTGAGAAAAGCAGGGGTCCGAGGATAGAACCCTGTGGTACACCAATATTGATGAGAGCTTTTTCTGAGGTGGCCACATTGAATTTCACGGTTTGATGCCTGTTTGATAGGTAGCTATGGAACCAAGTTATAACATTGTGCGAAAAACCCAGGGAGTGAAGATTGGCAAGCAGAAGAGGGTGGTTGACTAGATCGAAGGCTTTTGTCAAGTCAATAAAAACTGCACCAGTTAGGTGACCCTGGTCCATAGTTTGAAGAATATCATTAGTCAGCTGCAGAAGAGCAGTTTGAGTACTATAACCTTTTCGGAAACCGTGCTGGTTTGGGTGCAGAAGGTTATATTTTGTGAGGTGTTCTGAGATCTGAGCTGAGATGAGCTTCTCAAGGACTTTATCAAAGCGACATAATTCCCTGAGCCTGGTGGGGGAGTAATGCCCAACCATCACTAAACCTCCCCAACACATCATAAATAAAACCAAATAAACTGGAGAAGAATAAAAAAAAAAAATAATAACGAAAAATAATAAACAAAACAAAAACTACCCATTCTCAAATAACCAGAAAATTCACTCCTCCACTCTCTCTCACAGAGTGGGGGGGTGGTCAGAATACCCACACACTGTTACACAGTGGGAAAAACCAAAATATATAAACAAATAAAACAATACCAACACTTAAAATTAATACTTATTCAAAAATAAAATAAAATACTAATTCATTTATAAGTCCCAATTAGTCCAGCACTTCCCAGTTACGGGCTACTTGAAACTGTTGTCCTTTAAAATAGATGAATATGCCCAGGAGTTCACGCCTGAACACTACAGGGCGTCACACAATTAGGCAGCTCAGTTATAAAGTACCGTACTTTATACTTTCCAGAGAAAGAATTAAGTCAGACATATATGGCAAATATCTTCAGCTGCCCAAGGCCCTCTCACAGCCTCAGGAGACTTAAAAAGGCACAGACACTCCCACTGTCTGTCCAAACTAAGAGATGACTAAAAGTTATGAGAAATTTCAGCCCCCAGACCTCTCACTACCTGGGGGACTGATAGTGAAGCACAGGCACTCTCACTGCCTGAATGTTAGCAGTAAATAATGAAAGATAAAAAATCTGACCAGGTGCAGGCAGAAGGTCTTCAAGCGAAAATCCTCACTCACGATCCACATGCCAGGGAAGCGAAGACCCCAAAAATCCCACAGAAGGCACCGCAGCCAGAAAGCATCCGCAGCCACTTCCTCGGTTCTCCATCGATGCCAGCCCACCAGTCGGCCTCCCAGAGAACCAAAGCAAGCCGACAGCCAGCCCTGTCGACTACTCGACAGAACCACAAAATAACAGCAGGAATAAAATATGAATGCTGACCAGTAACTGATTTGTATAGGTGTTGTTTTTATAAATCATGTATGTTATGCCTTCTTTTCGGTCATTTGTGGATCAGTGAGCAGCAGTACGTTTCCGGATCATAACAGACAATCAGCAAACAGCACAGGCTTTTTCAAATGAGCCCTTAATATACTGACAGCGTGGACTCCCCACCTACTGAGGGACCCTCCCCCTCAAGCATGGCCAAGTAGCCGGTGGGCAGCACAACCAACCTGCATACTGCCACAGCTGCCCGTCGACAGAGCTGTCACTGAATGACAGCTTACATTAAGCACTACGACCATTGGTTGACACTGTTGACCAATGGGCTTGCAGTGTGTACTGTAAGCCTTCTTTCAGAAAGCTGTCAATGATCCTGTAGTGCTTACTGTATGCAGTCATTCTGTGACAGCTTTGTTGGTGGGCAGCTGTGGCGGTGTGTGGGGTGCTGCTCCCTGGCTACTTGGTCATGCTCTGGGGGAGTAGTGGGGTGTCCCTCACTGGGTGGGTGTCCACTAGATTACCAGGGCAGGTTTGGGATTGTGTATTTCAACACAGTCAGTGTTCGGGTACAGGAGAGGTACTGATGGGCTACAAGGGTGAGTTTTGGAATGGGAATGTCACTACAATCGGGGTCAGGTATGGGAGGGGGGCCACTGGACTACCAGGGATATGGGAATAATTGTTCTCCATTACAGGAGCAGGGCTGGGAGGAGGGTACCACTGGACTACCAGGAGTTAAGGGTGAACATTTATTGTGCGATATGATCGGGGACAGGAGGGGGGCCACTAGACTACCAGGGATATTGGAAAGCTGATATTTTGTGACGCATTCAGGGATTGGCAAAAGGGGGCTAGCCACCCAGGGACTGGTGACTGCTGTGTAGCGCTGTGCAATATGGCAGCCTGCCCCAGGTGGCTACGACTTACACCTGGTTTTCCAGGTGTAACTTTGTGTGGTACATCTCTGAGATGTGCAGGCAGCTGTGCTGCACATCTTGGCTGAATACTGCAATGTGCTGCATATGCAAGGAATGCCCCTCTCAATGCGCTGTAAACATTACCTTTGTGCTGCATCTCATCCGGAGGTGCATGGCTCATCCCCACCTTTTGAATATGGCCCAGGGGCGCATTTTGGAGACGCACCAGTACAACTCAGTTGTGCAGGGTGCATCCCCTTTGAATATCTGGGCTATCATTTGTAAAATGCAACATTCAACTCAAAGTTGTACACACACATGAGACAACTGGATTATTATATTTGCAATAATATATATACACATATGGTTCAGGTACCAGGGCACTACCTCCTCCCCCCATTTTGCTGCATCAAAGTCT
Organism: Neoceratodus forsteri; assembly: GCA_016271365.2. Lineage (NCBI taxonomy): Eukaryota > Metazoa > Chordata > Ceratodontiformes > Ceratodontidae > Neoceratodus > Neoceratodus forsteri. The sequence goes on from CM028129.1 coordinate 11,640,993, forward strand.
GCACTTTTTTTCAAATTAACTCCAGTGTTCTTACTTTTCATATTTTTCGGAGGGGCTCTTGGTTCTCATCATCCTGTTGAACCATGATTCAGCCTGACCACTTCGGCAAAGTGACCACCTCCATCGGTCAGGTGAAAAGCATCACATTTTAACTTGCCTTAGCAGAGCTGAGGTCTCCTTGCTTTCTCTATATTTTTGAAGAGATCACTCTCCTGGCTTCATTACTTATAGTGTGCTCTGGCTCACAGGTGTTTAATAGGGAGCTCAGCGATTAGGAGAAGCCGGAGGTGGTCACTTTGCCGAAGTGGTCGGGCTGAGTCATGGTTCAGCTGGATGATGAGTATGGAAAGTAAGAACATTGGAGTTAATTTGAGAAAAGTGCAGGCTTTGGTGCATCAAGGGGGGGAGGAGTAGTGCCCTGGTACCTTAACCATATGTTTCTGTTTGGTCACACAACAGGAGCCACCCAACTAATTATACTAAATTGTATTGTAAATACAGCGATTGAGCTTGCAAACCTTTTGTAGTAATATATATACCTATAGTCAAGAGCTAAATTGCTGTTTGAAACATTGATATTATTGTTCAAACCACATTCCATATTTCCTAGAAGAACAAAACCGCCTGCTAACCTCTGCAAGTCAGAAATTATCTGTGTCTCAGCAGGCCTCTGTACTGGGCTGCACCTGTAAATGAAATGGCAATCAATACCATTAGCACACAATATTACAATAGGTCCCAGCAAATCACATTGTGACTCCATTATAGTCAAGAGTTCAGTCTTTTAACTAAAGTTGAGACTCCAATGGAGAGAATTCGGGAGTTCATACATTATTATTAAGTACCTCCAGTCTCCCTTGCTGGATTTACATTATACATATACCAAGTTATTGGTATCTGCCTCCAGGAAAAGCTCCTGTGATCTGCTACTGGTCCTTTTTTCTGTGCCTGGTCTTGCCTTGGTGCTCTGGCCCTCTCTCTGCAACCAGAAAAAAGCTCCAACTACTAAACAGATATTTTTGCTCTGTGTTCACTAGGGAAAATGAAGGGGAGGGTATTGGTGTGGGAGAAGCCAGGGCAGTGGGGATGGGAGTGAAAATTAGTCCGTTCTGGGTGAAGGAGACTCTGGGAGAACTACACTGCCTGAAGGTGGACAGAGCGATGGGGCCAAATGGGATGCACACCAGGGTGTTGAAGGAACTAAAGTATATACTGGCAGCACCCTTGACTGGACTCTTCAACAGGTCCCTGGAGTCCAGAGTGGTACCTGATGACTAGAAACAGGTGAATGTGGTCCCCCTGCAGAAGTGGGGGGGCTACAGGTCCATGAACTTGACATCTGTGGTGGGCATGCTCATGGAGAAGCTACTGAAAAACAGGATTATAAGTTACCTGGAGGTAAGCGGCCTGATGAATCAAGGGGCAGATCCTGTCAAGCTAACATACTAAAATTCCAGCAGAATAGGCCTAATGGTCTCTTGAGTCTGCTCGATTTTCAGCACCCGCACTGAGGGCTGATTTTGGTGTCCCCCCTCCCCCTTGTGTTATACTGTCCCCAGTCCCAGATGTTCCACCTGTATTGGGCCTGGTCAGATTTACCCTCCCCCTGTATCTGTCCCATCCCCTCTTAAACCCGTCCACAGTCTCCACCTCTACCAGCTCCCTGGGTAGTGCATTCCATGGCTCCACCACCCTTTCAGTGAAATAACATCTCCTCCTCTCCCCTCTGAGCCTGCCCCTTCCAGCTTACACCAGCGACCTCTTGTTGCCCCACCCTCCTTCCTTTGGAGCACCCTAACTGGGCCTCCTTTATTGATCCCTTTCATGTACTTAAAGACCTCTAGCATGTCCCCCCTCTCCCTCCTCTCCTCCAGGGTGTACATGTCGAGCTCTTTGAGCCTCTCCTTATAGGTCCTCTCCCCCAGGCGCCAGATCATTTTGGTTGCCCTCCTTTGGACCCTCTCTAGGAGTGTAATGTCCCTCTTTAAATGTGGTCTCCAAAACTGTACACAATACTCGAGGTGTGGCCTAACCAAGCAGTTGTACAGTGGAAGGATCACTTCTGCCTTCCTGGAGGTAATCCCCCAGTGATGCATCCCAGCATCCTATTTGCTCTTGCCCCTGCCCTCCTACAGGTATCTGAGTTGTTCATTTTGACATCTACCACTACCCCCAGGTCCCTTTCACCCTCTGTGAATTTAATCATGTCTCTTCCCAGGATATACCCCAGGCCTGGATTTCTGACTCCCAGGTGCAGGACCTAGCACTTCCCTGCATTGAATTTTAGTTTCCATTTTCCTGACCACCTTTCCAGAGCATCCAGGCCCTCCTGCAAGGCCACCCCTCCATCCCCATCCACCACTATACCCAGCTTTGAGTCATCTGCAAAGAGACTCATCTCACTACTGATCCTTCTCCTGATGTCTGAGATATAGGTGTTGAACAGGAGTGGCCCCAGCACCGATCCCTGGGGAACCCCACTAGTAACCCACCTTGGGGATGAGGCTAACCCTCCAACCACCACCTTCTGAGTATGCTCAGAAAGCCAATTTCCTATCTATCTTAACAATTGTCTCCCAACCCCCATTTCCTTCGCCAGCAGGCCACTGTGAGGTACTGACTCAAACGCCTTGCTAAAGTCCAGAAAGAGGACTCCACTGGCCTACCCTGGTCCAGGACCCTCGTCAACCAGTCATAGAACTCTACAAGAGTTGTCTGGCATGATCTTCCCATGACAAAGCCATGCTGTCTATCGTCCAAGTACCCAGTTTGCTCCAGTAACCGCCCCCAGCCTTTCCTTGACAATACCCTCCATAACCTTGCCGACAACCGTTGTCAGGCTAACGGGCCTGTATTTTTCCACCTCCTCTCTTGATCCCCCCCTTGTGGATCAGCATGACATGGGCCACCCTCCAGTCTTGGGGCACCCACCCAGTCCTCTGAGAGATGTTGAAAAGCTCCACTAGAGGGATTGCCAGGACATCCGCCAGTTTCCTCAGCACCCTGGGATGTATCTCATCTGGTCCAGATGCTTTCTCCATCTGAAAGGACCGGAGGGCTTCCTTTACTCTCTCTCTCTACTGGGATTTCATCCTCCATGTCACCCCTCTTTTCACCCTGCAGTGCTGGCCTCCCACCTGTCTGTGGTGGCCACTCCCTTTCCCCAGACCCATCCGGGCCTATGGTCTCTACCGGTCCCACTGCTTGCTCCAGTTTTCCCTCGCTCCCCTCACAAGACATAGCCCCTCCATCCCTCTGGTAAAAACTGAGGCAAAGTACTCATTTAGGACTTCTGCTTGTTCCCCCACCTCCTGTACCCAACTATCCCCTGTCCTTATCCTGCTGATCTGCCCCCTTACTTTCTTTTTTCCCCCTATGTATCTTAAGAACCCTTTGTCCCCCCTCAGGATCCCACTGGCCAAGGACTGATCCTTTTTTGCCTTAGCTGCTCTCACCACCCTGGTGACTCTCCTGGCTGTCAGCTCATATTCCTCTTGATCCCTTTCACTCCTTGAGTGCTTGATGTGCCCAAAGGCCGCCTTCTTTTCCCTCACCACCTTCTGTACCTCCCGAGTCCACCAGCAGGGTTTTCTGGCCTTACTGAACTTACACCGTTCCCTTGCACAGGATCTGGTAACCTCCTGTATTCTCCACCTAATGATCCCCCACCTGCTGTCAGCATCCATATCTGGCCTTATCCTGTCCAGATGATCTTTAAGGATCCTTCCCATCTCCCTGAAGTCTGCACTCCTAAAGTCAGTTACTACCATCCTTCTTCAGCTTTCCTCCTCCCTCAGGTCCAGGAAGAATCAGACTGTGGTGTGATCATTCCCAGCCAATGGGTCCCTCACCTCTAGGCCCCTAATTTGATCACTGTCCTCCAGGACCACGTCCAGTGTCCGGGCATACCTAGTTGGCTCACCCACCTATTGTGTCAGAAATGCATCCCGGAAGACATCCAGCAGCCTCTGCTCTCTGACCACTGGTGACGTCATAGTCCCCCAGTCTGTTCCTGGCATGTTGAGGTCCCCCATTACCACTACCCTTCCCTTTCCCAATCTACAGTGTCCCTCGAGATTTGCCACCAAACTTTCTTCCAGGACCTCTGTCAGTGCTGGTGGTCTGTATACCACTCTGACCTTTACTCTCTTACCCCCCTTCATCAGCAAGGTGACCCAAATAGCCTCCATATTCCCCTCTGCCTCCTCTACCTACCCAATGCCCACACCATTTCTGACTAGCAGTGATACACCATCACCCCTTCCCTCCCCTCTATCGTTACTGAACGTGGTGTAGCCTTCCATATTTAGGCCCCACTTGTGTCCTTGATACACCATCACCCCTTCCCTCTCCCCTATCATTTCTGAACATAGTGTAGCCCTCCAGATTTAGGCCCCACTCATACCCTTGATACACCATCACCCTTCCCCTCTATCATTTCTGAACATAGTGTAGCCCTCCAGATTTAGGCCCCACTCATGTCCTTGATACACCATCACCCCTTCCTTCCCCTCTATCATTACTGAACATAGTGTAGCCCCCCAGATTTAGGCCCCACTCATGCCCTTGATACACCATCACCCCTCCCCTCTATCATTTCTGAACATAATGTAGCCCTCCAGATTTAGGCCCCACTCATACCCTTGATACACCATCACCCTTCCCCTCTATCATTTCTGAACATAGTGTAGCCCTCCAGATTTAGGCCCCACTCATGTCCTTGATACACCATCACCCCTTCCCTCCCCTCTATTGTTTCTGAACATAGTGTAGCCTCCAGATTTAGGCCCCACTCGTGTCCTTGATACACCATCACCCCTCCTCCCCTCTATCATTCATGAACATAGTGTAGCCCTCCAGATTTAGGCCCCACTCGTGTCCTTGATACACCATCACCCCTTCCCTCCCCTCTATCATTACTGAACATAGTGTAGCCCTCCAGATTTAGGCCCCACTTGTGTCCTTAAGTGGCCCAGGTCTCAGTGACTGCTGCTACATCTACCTCCCCCTCAACTAGCATCACCTGGAGCTCAGGCATTTTATTTCCTAAGCTCCTGGCATTTATTAGGACAACTTTCCACCCCTTTTCCCTCCTTTCCTTTCTCCCCCTTGAGCTCCCATTTCTCAGCTCCTGCACCCTACCCGGTGACCCATTTCCATATCTCCCTAGCCCCCTAGAGGAGTGGAGACCAGGTCCCTCATTTATCATACCTGCTGGCACTGCCCCTTTTTTGATCCTTCCCCCCTTCACAAGTTTAAACCCCACCTTTTGCTGATGAACCCAGCTAGTTTTAGCTTTAGGATTTCCTTACCCTCCAAATTAAGGTGGAGCCTGTCCTTAGTGTAAGGCCCCTTATTCTCCCATGATTCCCCCTAGTCCCCCACCAAGCCAGACCCCAATTCTCTATACCACTCCCTAAGCCCCTGATTTATCTCCCTAATCTTCATCTTGTTTTCCCTACTAGCCCTTGGCACCAGCTGGATTTCTGAAAAGGAGATCTTACAGCCTATGGAAAGGCGTACCCTGGCCAACTCCAGGAATCTTGCCTGAATTTCTAGTTCACTATTACCATTTATGTCATTTGTCCCCAAGTGCACCAGAATGTCTGGGGTTCCCTCGCACTCCCTTGCCAGTGAATACAACTCATGCTTGGCCTTGTGCACCGTCAGGCCTGGGTGGCATTTGGTTCTGATCAGACAGGATTTACCCTCCTGCCCCTCCCACTGGATGCCTCTGATCATGGAGTCCCCCAATAACTGTACTCTAACTTCCCCCTTGCCTTCCTGTTCACCCCTCAGGTTCCCCTTCCTTCCATGCCCCTCCTCATCCCTTCGTCTGGATTCTCCCCTCAACTGGAACTCCCCACAGTCTGGGTGTTGAAGGTAGCCCCTTCACTCTTGTCCATGGTCACCTCCTCTACCCGTGTCCTGGCCTTCTTTATCCCCCCCACATGAGTATCTTTCTCTGTACCTCTTTCCCCACTCCTTACTAATCCATCCATCCTATCCATTTGCCTACTTGGCTTTCTGCTTGCTATCATCCCATTTACATCCTGCGCCTTCCTGCCTGTCATGCTCCCCTGTTCCATACCATCAGCCTCCTCCTTGTTCCCCTGATCCTCCTTTTTCTTCTCCCCTCCTACCCCTCTTCCCCCAACCTGTCCAGGACCCCCGTTATTGCACCCTTGCCCCAGTGGAGAGCATCTTCCAGCTGAAAGGAAATCAGAGGACTAGGGGGCATGGGTTGCAGATTGTGGGGGGACAGTTCAAGGGTAACATTAGCAAGTACTATTTCACAGAGAGGGTGATGGATAATTGGAATAGGCTCCCTGAGGAATTGGTTGGAGAAACAACAGTGGAAGGGTTAAAAAGAGCATGGGACAGACACAAGGGATTGTTAGGGGTAGGGGCCGGGAAAGCATGTCCTAGCAGATAACTAGGCAAGTGGGCAGACTAGGTAGGCCTGGTGGGCCTTTTCTTCCGTCACATTTCTATGTATGTATTTAAAACCAGAACCTAAATACATAATACCAGGCATGAGATTTCTATACTTATTCACAGGTAGAATATGTATTTTGTCTTGGGGGGGTATGTTTTCCCAAACAATACAATCCCAGTTTTATGGCTGTGGACAATCCATCTGTGAGTCATTGAGTGAAATGCTATGGGGCCCCCTCAGATAGGAGACACAGCATAGCCCTGGCACTCATCTCCCAGACTCACAGAAAATATAAATGTTATTTTTTGCTTTAACCCCCTGACCTATTAGATGCCCGAGCCAAGGTATTTACCCTAATACCAGGGGTGATAACTATTTTCTGCCAATTTTTAGTTTGTTGCCTTGTCTGTGAGTGAGGGGGGGTCCTGGTTGCAAGTTGCCGGGGTAGGGTTACAAATAGAACAGCCTTATATATAAAATGCATCACTATATCCCAGTTAGATATTCAAACAGATTGAATATGCCCTGTCACTAGGTCATCAAGAGACAGTAAATGCCTCTTCAGTGTTACCCTTCTTGGTTGAATGCATACCAGTTCCCAATGATACAGCCAAAACAGCAGATGCACTGTTAATTAACCACGTGCTTATCCACTGTAGCATATCACTGAGAGTAGCATCTGATAGAGAGTCTCCTTTTACAGCAGCTGCACTGTTAATTAACCACGTGCTTATTCACTGTAGCATATCACTGAGAGTAGCATCTGATAGAGTCTCCTTTTACAGCAGCTGCACTGTTAATTAACCATGTGCTTATTCACTGTAGCATATCACTGAGAGTAGCATCTGATAGAGTCTCCTTTTACAGCAGCTGCATTGTTAATTAACCGCGTGCTTATTCACTGTAGCATATCACTGAGAGTAGCATCTAATAGAGAGTCTCCTTTTACAGCAGCTGCACTGTTAATTAACCGCGTGCTTATTCACTGTAGCATATCACTGAGAGTAGCGTCTGATAGAGAGTCTCCTTTTACAGCAGATGCATTATTAATTAACCATGTGCATATTCACTGCAGCATATCACTGAGAATAGCATCTAATAGAGAGTCTCCTTTTACAGCAGATGCATTGGAAAGCTTGTGGAAAATCTTAAACGCACAAAGGAAGCTCCATATGGCCTGCCATCTGGGTTCTTCAACAAGTACTCCCTTGAGGTGAGGAGGGAGAGAGAAGGGATATGAAAAAGAAGGATATAGGGGACCTATTTTACTTCAATGTGAACAAGATCACAAGGGAACGCTGTTATAATCTAGTGAGGGGAAGGTTAATGAAGAAGGTCAGAAGACACTTCTTTTCAGAGCGCATAGCGATAGGGTGGAATGCACTTCCATCTGAGTTTGTCATTGAAAGGACAGTACAGAGTTCAAGATGGGTTGGGACAGGGTGAAAGGAGGTTCACTAAGTAGGGAGGGGGTACAGTAACTGAGGATCAGAGGCTCAACAACCAAGCAGCCTCAACAGACTGTAAGGCTTTCTTTGTTGTCTATTTTGTATGTTCATATTTCTACTAGACTGCACAGAATTTGGGCAGGACACTGCAGACTCCCTCTACTGGCAAATAACCACTACTGCTTACTCCATACATTATTTTTAATGTAATAGAGGAACTATTTTACACTAACAATAAAAAAAATTGAAATCTTTTTTAATTCATTTTTCCTGGCTTTTTACTTTAGAATATCAGTTTAAAGCAGCAGTACTACCAAATCAGTACGTGATCTATCAAAATTCTGCTTTTTGGCTGTAAGCATATGACCAAAGTTCCAGTTTCCATACCTGTAAATGTTTTTTTTCAGTAATCTTTAGTTTTTTAGATATTTGCAATTTATTTAAATTGTTGTAGCGCTACAATAAATATGGTGGCTGACTAATTTTCAGCTGCGCTTTTCCTTCAGGTCTTATCACGTCTTTTGACTACAGCAGTGGGACCCTCTGCTGACCATTCCCAATGTCCCTGCAAGTCATACAGATGTGCAGCTGGCAGCAGAGGGGGTTCCAGTGCAACATACTTGGTGGCAGAAATGTAACAAAAGCAGAGGATAACTGAGCAAATTACTTGGTGATAGTACAGTGCCAGTGGGAAAGAGTATCAGGTATATGATCAGCAGAGCACAGGGAATACACTGTCAAAAAAGCGCAATTTGTTTTTCGTAGTACTGCTGCTTTAACTGACCCATTTTATAAGAGCAAGGGATGCAGGCTGTAGTCTGTTGCATGCACTTACCCCAAGCTGAAGGCACTTAGAACAAATGCCTCTTGTCTTACTACACACCTGGGGCAAGCCTTTATCAAACAACACCCCTCTTTCTGCCGTGTTTCATTACTTCCTGTAGCAATGACAGTGGTTGTGAGTGGTTGCTGTCAGCAGACACTCTACGTATTTGAGGCAGATTATATGGGACCCCATTCTCAAAGCTCCTGGTGCAGTCTAAGGGGCTTGCATCCCAGTAATTGATGGCCATGGTCTGGGAGCAACTCACAAACAAACAGTAGCTCAGTAATCAGAGCTCAGCTCATTTCTGTTGGTGAGCATTTTCCAAATTAATATGGTACCTTTCTACTGTCACAGAGACAGACCAGTATTGCAAACTGATATCACATAGATAACATTCAGAGTGAACAGTGGCTTTTCTTATGAATGTGGGTGCCTCTGAAAAGAGTCTTTGGGTTTCAGTTTGCTGTTCTCTGTATTTGGGGCCGTTTACTTTTGGGGGGGGGCTTTGCTGCTGCCTTCTTGGCCTTTGCTGCTAGTTTGAGATTAGTATTCTTTAGTTTCACAGCCTTCAATTTAGCCAAACTCTTGGCTGCCTTTGGCTTGGCAGGTTTTAGCCTTTTGGGGGCTTTTTGCCAACAGCTGTTGATTTCTTCACTTTCTCGGGTGCCTTTTTCAGTGATTGTGTAGATCCCCTGCAGGGTTGCACCTACTAGGTGAATTAGAGTAAGGGGGGACAGCGCTCGCAGTTGCTCTGCTAGAGAAAAAAGAAACATATTATAGCTAGGGGTAACAAGCATCTGTCAATGCCGAACGTTCGCTTGCAGGTATTTGCAGTGGTGTTTGGCATGTATGGTGCTTTACCCTAATGCCCCGTGCGATTGCTGAGTATTTGCACAATAAATTGTCAGCATGATCTTTTTATTACCCCCATTGTCGCTACATAGGCGGAAACCGCGTTTTGGGCAGGATGTGAAAAATGACAGCTGTACTGCTCATGAGGAGGTGTGGTAAAATGCCAATGTTGAAAATCTGGAGTGGAAATATTGAAAATTCGCAAACCTACAAGCGTGCGTGGGAACTGTGCAACACACGCTCGTAAAACAGTCATTTTTAGGAATTTTTTCACCAAATTTTCAACATTGCCATTTTAAAACCTGTGCTAATAAACAGTGTCACTGTGATTTTCTTACTGTGTCCCATATATTGATTTCGCACACCGACTGCGCCATTGTGCACTACATGGGGGGAAAGACATTTTGGGCAGGATGTGAAAAATGACAGCTGTACTGCTCATAAGGAGGTGTGGTAAAATGGCAATGTTGAAAATCTGGAGTGAAAATACTGGAAGTCGCCAAACTTGTGAGCGTCGCGTAGGAACTGCTGGCGCTTAGCACTCGTAAAAGTTATTTGTAGGAATTTTTTGCCAAATTTTCAACATAGCCATTTTAAGATCTCTGCTCATGAACAGTGACACTGTGATATTCTTAATGTGTCCCATACACTGAGTTCGCACACCGACTGTGCCATTGTGCACTACATGGGTGGAAACACGTTTTGGGCAAGATGTGAAAAATGACAGCTGCAGTGCTCATAAGGAGGTGTGGTAAAATGGCAATGTTGAAAATCTGGAGTGAAAATATTGAAAATTTGCAAACTTACGAGCGTGCGTTGGAACTGCGCAACGCACACTCATAAAACAGTCATTTTTAGGAATTTTTTCACCAAATTTTCAGCACAGTCATTTTAAGACCTCTGCTCATGATCAGTGTCACTGTGATTTTCTTAATGTGTCCCATACATTGAGTTTGCACACCGACTGCACCATTGTGCACTACATGGGCAGAAACACATTTGGGGCAACGTGGAAAATGGCAGCTGTACTGTTCATAAGGAAGTGTAATAAAATGGCAATGTGGAAAATCTGGAGTGAAAATATAGAAAATTCGCAAACTTACGAGCGTGCATAGGAACTGCGCAACATACGCTCGTAAAACAGTCATTTTTAGGAATTTTTTCACCAAAATTTCAGCATAGCCATTTAAAGACCTCTGCTCATGAACTGTGTCACTGTGATTTTCTTAATGTGTTCCATACATTGATTTCGCACACTGACTGCGCCATTGTATGCTACATGGGTGGAAACACATTTTGGGTGAGATGTGAAAAATGACAGCTGTACAACTCATAAGAAGGTGTGATAAAATGGCAATGTTGAAAATCTGGAGTGAAAATATTGAAAATTCGTGAACTTACGAGCCTGCGTAGGAACTGCACGACGCACACTCGTAAAACAGTCATTTTTTGGAATTTTGCACCAGATTCTCCAATAGGCTTTGGGACCTTCTCATGAATGTCACTGTCATGTCATTATTCGAGGTCGGGCGGGGTGATTGCAGTGACTGTGCAGTGCCTGCGAAATCAATACCTTTAGGGCCAGAGCCAACGCCATGACAGTGACATCATTCATGAAAAGGGGTCCCAAAACCCCATGTTGAAAATTTGTGCATAAATGCCAAAATGACTGAGCTTATGCAAAGTTGAAACCCCCTATGTAGCCCATTATACAGCTTACTGGCATTTCCTCAGTTCATGGTTGGCTTTGAAGAGTGCAGACATGTTCCCGGTCCACCGAAGATCATCGCGTGAGTCTGGAGAGTGAGAAATATGGGGTGTGGGGTTGTGGGGAGGCTGGGTGCGCAGTGGGTGGAGTGCGGGTTGTGGGAGGGTTGGGAGCGGCAGCCCGTGGGACGTTTTGTTTACAGGAAAAAACAACAAGATGACGAGGCGTTTGCCACGCTGGGGTGGGCTCCCAGCATGGCAGAAAGATGTGGGGGGGCCGAGGAGCTGGCGGGGATTGGGCACTCCCATCTGCAAAACAAATGGTTTGCAGTGGCAGATGTCTTGAGGGGGCCATGGAGCCGGCGGAGATTGGCACCCCGTCGGCAAAACAACAAACATTTGCCACACTGGGAGGGCTCCCAGCGTGGGCAGGAAAGCTTTGGCGGGGCCGTGGATGCACGGGGAGGCGTGATGGAGGGGACGACGGTGGCACTCAGTATGGCAGCGGTGTTTTCCTTTGAGGCAGAGGAACACCGCAGTCATACTGAGCTCCTGCACCCATTGGTGCAGGACCGCCATGCCCGCTCAAGGGAGCAGTGCATTGGGTGGGAGAGACACACCTCCAAGTGTGCTACTGTCACAAATCGTTCCTTGCGCATGCGTGCAAGCGAACATAAAAATGCTCAGATTTTTAAGTCTAATTAGGCATCAATTACACCCGCCTTTTTCTTGCTGCCAGCTGCTGCCATCTTGGTATGTCGTGCTGCTCTTTTTGGGTTTCACATTTGTGGTGTGACACTGGACTGCACTCATTTGAAAATCACCACTGCACTAGACTGTCCTGCTGGCTGCCAGCAGGTCCACGCTCCATGTTCTGGCTGCAGGAGAGCGCTCATGTCATAGCTTCTTATCTTAGCTGGCAGAAGAGAGAGCAGTGTGAGCCCCACATGGTTTCCAGTCCACACAAAACAGATCCCATTTATAAATGTGAACATAGGTCTCATTTCTTGCTACTATACATATTCTCACAGCAACTAATGAGTAGACACTCAAGTCATTTAAGAAATCAACGCACATTTTTCCTGATATGTTGGGATTTGTGTCTCTGTTGACCTAGGCAGCTTTTCTGTGTAAAGCTATTTGTGACTGACAGCTGAATAATTTCACTGAGCTAGTGTTTATAGCCTCATTTATTGAGGGTGTATGTGCTGTGCTAGGATTATGACAACTGAAGTGTACTTGCTATTCTAAAAGAAACAGTGTATTACAGTATTCACAGTGATTTTCGTGATGTTATATTCTAGATGCAATATGCGACATGGGGATCTTTTTTAATTTATTTTATTTGAATTTTGGTAACCGGGTAAGCCCTCTGAGACCATGCAGTCCCCTTTTCAGGGGCAAACCAGGGGAGGGTACATTGGAAAAAATAGTATACAACAAATATAGAGGTGCAGAACTATACAAAATCAAGATTAACATAAAAGCTAATGTCTTTTTATGTTTGCTTGCACGCATGCACAAGAAACATTATGTGGCAAATTAGGAGAGAAGCGGGTTGTGGAGGAGCAGCACTGTGGCAGACAGTTCCGCCACTGTATTTTTGGACTTGGCCATCTGTGACCAATGCAGTGGCAGGCTGCTGCTGACACTAGTTCAGCAAGTCTACCACCAAGTTGAAATGAATTGGCTGCCTCAGTCAGGGAGCCCCTCGTCATTGCAGTGTCAGCTATTGATCTGTGCATTCCGTGTGAATAGTGCAGACAAGAAGCTGACAGGGTGATGGCAGGTGGTCCCTGATTAATGATTTAGTGCATGCATACATTTCTGTTGTGTCGAGTGAATAACATAGCTGTTCCCTGTCCCCTCTACAAAATGTACCACTGCTAGCATCTACTGCATTCCTGTATTCCCAGTACCCCTCAGTCATCCCTTTGGGTGCTTGTCCTTTTTTTTTTTATGCCTGTGGCCACCGAGACCTCAGCCCGGTCACGGACAACTGGACCCCCCCCTTCCATACTGATCATGACTCCCAACACCCCCGGCTTTCCTCCTTGGGGTGGGGTTGTGGCCCCGGAGCTCAGTGCCACAATCGTAGGACCAGAGTCGGGAGCCAACCTCGAGGTTGATTAGGGCCGGGGGTAGGCATCATTCATGGCTGCCACAAGCAAGGTTTTTTCTTGCTTAGTCCCAGGGACAGAGATGTGCAATGACGTCCTGGGTCCTCTCCGCCCCTTGTGTCTTTCAATGCCGGTGCTTGCGAGTCTTCCTAGCCTCCGCTAGGGGTCCTCACACACCGAGCAGTTCCCCAACTCTCCCTCCGGAGAAGGAGAGCAGCCCTAGGGCGTTCAATCCTTCTACCCCAGCCGGCCCTCCAACTCCACAGGTCCGTTCCCGAACCTGGATCACTGACGTCGCAAGCGGAAATCCCACCGCTGCGCCGGTGGGCTGGCACTTTGTGTGCTTGTCCTGATGGCGGAGTTGCCTCAGTTGTGGCTTACTACCTTCCTGACGGCAGACTTGTATCGATTGTCACTACCTGCGTTGTAAACAGATGTATTGCAGTCTATCCCAATGAAGTACGTGAGCTTGTAGTCATTTGTTATTGAAATTTGACATATGCCTTATCTCTTTCATTAAACAAGCTGCATAAGACATATGTGAGCAACTACATAAAGAATGAAAATGTACAGAATCATTTATTTATTACGTTGTAATATATGGATTTGGAAAATAATACTATTGAAATCGATCAAAAAAATTCCTCGTAATCGATCTCACAGGACTCAATAATACCACACTTCACTCTCAATAATACTATCATTCTAACGAACGATGGTATTATCACTGAAACAGCACAGCGCAAGCGCACCCTTCAACCTCGCGCTGACCACGAGCCACTTAATCAGCTAACAACTGTAATAGTTTAAAACAGTCATTCGCGGGAAAGTAACGCTCGCTATAACTTTCTCACAATAAATCTCAATCTACATCGCAAACATGGCACTATCAAAGGTACAAACTATAATACAAAAGTCTCCGAAACAGAAAAAAAGAAGAAACGTAATGTACTCAGACTCAGAGTCTGAGTAACAACACTCAGTCCGCACCGCAATTAATTGTTTTATTTGCCGCAATCATTGGCTATTTTAAAAAAAAAAGTAGCACCTCAGTTCATCGTTTTTTTGTTGCCGCAATCATTGGCTATAAAAAAAAAAGTATGCATCTTAAAGTTTTACAAGGAACTTTTTACGAAGTTGGCAAATTCTTCAATCAACTTCCGGATTCAGCTTTCAAGCCATCACAGGTAAGAACTCTCCAACTTCCTTAATCCATATATTACAAAAAATAACAGATGGGTTAATGTGTATTACTTGGCTGTAATTTCATCTCGAGTTTCTGGGGACATAGAAACCTCTCGAGCTTCGCTCTCGAGGTTATCTATGTCCCCAGAAACTCTCGATCAAATTACAGCCTTGTAATACACACTAACCCATCAATTATTCTATTTATTTTAAATGCCTTCTTTCGGTGTATGTCACCCTTTCATCTAAAACTGATAACAGTCAGAGGACAGATATGGAATGAGGTGCCAGTGTTGCCCGTTTTACCTTACTGTATTTGACACCACGTTTAGTCCATTCTACAGATTGTGGCTGCTGGGTGGTTAGCAGTTAATTCAAAGATGTGCCAAATAAACTTATTATAATACGAGTGCCTCTGCTTGATTTAAATTAAAGTGCGCATAACAAAAAGATGTACAGAGCAATGGACGCTACCATCTCTTCTGATAGGTCAGGGCATCAAACCTGGCAACCAGCAACAGTCTGTGCCCTGCTCACTGCAGATTGTTGTGGTCTCCTGCTACACATATTTCAGTCATGCACCTTTCACTCACTTACATCACAGTAGGTTCTGTGATCTGAGAATGCAAAACAATCAGTATTGTGCCATGTAATACTTGTGTTGTCTTACTTCATAGCAGCTACAGAATAATGCAGAGTCTCTAAGTAATACAGATTAAAATAGGAATCTCCGCTGCTGTTATTTTATCCCAGGTGTTCAGGATGGTAAAACGTCAGGACTAGTACATCTCCTGGCTAAGTCACTAGCCACGTCAACTACTGCATTACTCCCACCTGCAATCATTTCAAAGCTGCCATAGAGCCTACGACAGTAAAAGGTTCTCATTAAAAAAGAAACAATACTGCTGCAAAAGGTAATATAGTGACAAGGCATTAGGGATTTCAAAGATATTTTGTAAGTCTAACCCACTATACTGCTGGCTGACTCGACGTTGGCTGAATAAGCACTAAACTAGTCTGCAAAGCATGTTCCAAAGTGGCCAGAAAACTGAGGACACGGACAAATCTGAAAAAGAATAACCAGAGGCAGGAAAGTTTGCAATCAGATGTGTATAGAGGGTTAGACTTAGAAAATATCTTTGCAATCCCTTATGTCTTCTTGCTTTACTACCTTTTCTACCAGTATTGCTTTGTTTGGAATGAAGGCTTTTCCCATAGGCTCCATGGCAGGTTTCTTTATTCCAGGCAGGAGTAGTACAGTAGTTCGCCCCGGTAGTAGCTCAGCGAGATGTACGATTCTTGACATTCTAGCATCTTGAACACAAGCGTTAAAATAACAGTAGCAGAGATGCCTATCTTAATTTTTGTTACTTAGCTAATAAGTTGTCTGAATATGTCCTCACATGCTGACCATTTTTGCCATGATTGGTATCTGAGCAGTGTGCTGTACTTTTTAGCTCAGCCCTTCCCAGTTCAGGATCCATGTTGCTGTTATATTGTTATGAGCATCACACAGTGACATTTTGCAGCTGATTTGTATCTGACCAGTGTGCTGTTATTATGTTTGCTTGTGTGCATGGGCAAGAAACATTATGTGGCAGCTTAGGAGGGAAGTGGAATGTGGAGGTGCGGCACTCTGGCAGCCAACGGGGGTGCTGCATTTGGAGGCTTGGCACTGGTGGACCAATGCAGGCCCAGTGTCTTGATGACACTGATTCTGCAGAAGTGCCACCAAGTTAAAATGTTTTCTCCGCTGCAATCAAGGGCCGTCTCATCATTGCAGCATCAGCCATTTCCCTGTAATGAGGGAGTGACCCGTCATTGCAGAGAGGTACCCTGCCATCTGTATGCGGCCCCAGACCCAGTACATTTACCAACAGTGGAGCCCACTCCCTGTCAGCACACTTTAACCCCTTCCCCCATTTGTTGTGTGCCGAGGGGGTGCCCAATCCCCCTCAGCAGCATGCGCCCCCAACAGTCTTTCTTTGCTGATGGGGGCCCCAATCCCCATCAGCTTCACTCCCCCAGTTCAATTTGCCAATGGGGAAGCCCACTCCCCTTTGGCATAATGTCCCCCCCAGTTTGCTGTGTGCAGAGGGGCCGACCAATCCCCTTCGGCTCTCCCGCCCCACTGGTATATGCCAATGGGAATGCCCAATCCCCTGTCAGCTACAGCCACCCAAAAACACTCAGGTGGCACACTGGGAGCCCACCCCAGTGTGCCAAATATCCCTGGAAAAAAAAAACAGCCCTGCAATGTTTTTTTTTTGTTTTTTTTAAACACTTGTAAAACAGAAAACAGTCCTCGTAGAGTTCGGTGGCTCTCCCCCCAACCTGCGCCCACCCTCTGCACACCCTCCCTCCCCACAGACCCCCTCAACCCAAACTGACCTCCAGAGCCCAGCACGATGATCTTCGCTGGACCGGGAACACGTCTGCACTCTTCAAAGCCGACCGCGAACTGAAGAAATACCAGTAAGCTGCATAATGGCATAAATTGGGGTTTTTCAACTTTGGTGCATATCTCGGGCATTTTTGGGAATTTTGCCACCAAATTTTAAACATGGGGTTCTTGGGACCACTCCTCATGAATTCAGTCACTGTCACTGAGTTATTCAGTCCTGAAAGGTGATTTCGCTGTCACTGCGTGGAATCAACTTTTGGGACAGATTAATGAAACAACAGTGCCACTGTTCATGAGGTGAGTTCTCAAAAGACCTATGTTGCAAATTTGGTGAAAATAATCCCAAAAAGGACTGTTTTATGAGCGTGTGGTGTGCAGTTTCCACGCACACTCGTAACTTTGTGAATCTGTAATATTTTCACTCCAGATTTTTAACATTGGCATTTTTCCACACCTCCTTATGAGCAGTAAAGCTGTCATTTTACACATCCTGGCCAAAATCTGTTTTCGCACTTCTGGCGCAGAATATCACGGTTGCTGTGGGAACTCAGTGTTCAAGATAGATTAAGAAAATGACAGGGACGCTGTTCATGAGCAGAGGTCCTAAATGTCTGTGTTGAAAATTTGGTGATGAAAGTCCTTAAAATGACTGTGTTACAAGCGTGCTTTGCACTGTTTCCCCTCACCCTTGTAACTTCGCAAATTTGTAATATTTTCACTCCAGATTTTCAACACTGGCATTTGTTCACACTTCCTTATAAACAGAACAGCTATTGTTTTCACATCCTGGATGAAATGTATTTTTGCATTTCTGGTGCAGAATAGCACAGTTGCTGTGGGAAATCAGTGTTTGGGACAGATTAAGATCGAGCGAGTGAGAGAGGGGGAGTGAACACGCTCAACTGAGTTCTGTTGGGACTGCTGCAGATTTCTTTGTGGGCAGAAAATGGCACCAACAGAGGCAGGAGCCTAGTACAAAAAGGCAGTCTGCAGCACCAGAAGAAACGGAATGAGCAAGTGAGACAGCAGGAGTGCGTGAGCTCAGTGGAGCTCTTTCAGGACTGCTGTGGATTTCTTTGTGGGTAGAAAAAGATGCCATTGCAGGCAGAAGCCCAGTACAAAAGGGCAGTCTGCAGCGCTGGGAGAAATAGAAGAAGTGCGTGAGAGAGGGGGAGTAAGCGAGCTCAACACAGCTCTGTCGGGACTGTTGCAGATTTCTTTGTGGACAGAAAAAGATGCCAATGCAGGCAGGAGCCCAGTACAAAAAGGCAGCCTGCAGCACGGGAAGAAACAGAATGAGCGAGTGAGTGAGAGAGGAGAGTGAGCGAGCTCAACAGAGCTCTGTCGGGACTGCTGCAGATTTCTTTGTGCACAGAAAAAGGCACCAATGCAGGCAGAAGCCCAGTACAAAAAGGCAGTGTGCAGCGCTGGGAGAAATAGAAGAAGCGAGTGAGAGAGGGGGAGTGAGCAAGCTCAAAGGAGCTCTGTCAGGACAGCTGTGAACTTCTTTGTGGGCAGAAAAAGGTGCCATTGCAGGCAGGAACCCAGTACAAAAGGGCAGCCCGCAGCGCTGGGAGAAACAGAATGCGTGAGAGAGAGGAGGGAGTAAGTGAGCTCAACAGAGTTCTGTCGGGACTGCTGCAGATTTCTTTGTGGACAGAAAAAGGTGCCAATGCAGGCAGGAGCCCAGTACAAAAGGGCAGTCTGCAGGGCCAGGAGAAACAGAACAAGTGAGTGAGAGATGGGGGAGTGAGCAAGCTCAACGAAGCTCTGCCGGGACTTTAGAGTTGCCCACCTTCCCACCCAGGGTCCTCTGTGGTCCTATAATACAGCAGAGTCTCTGGGGTGGAGACAAAGCAATGATTGAGTACTTTGAGGAGTGCTGTAATAATACAGATTTAGTGGTGATATTTATTTGTTCTGTTTATTTCTCTAACTGAACTGAGTAATACTTGGAGTGCAATAGGATTTCTAACTAGGCTAAGTGAAACTATATGAGAGCTGAGAACAAAAAATATGGTAGCTGAGGGGTGAAAAAAGGAAAAGGAGGCTTTAGGATAGCTACAGTAATACAGTATCTAACGGGTGAGATTTGAGACTGAATTACCCCGGTTGGCAAGGTGCCAGTAGGGGGACTAGTGGGGAAGGGACAGAAATTTGAGTAAATTGGGGCCTAACAGTTGTAGTAGGGTACAGAACCTGGGAGTAAGAGCCCATAACATAAGATGGGGGCCAAAATGGGGCAGGTGTCACATATCAATTGGGCGGGCATCTTTGGAAGGGTGGAGGGGTGTACAGAGTGTGGGCCCGCCATGATCCTGGGCTGGGCTTGGAGGACGGGGGGGTGTATGGTCTGTAGATGGCTGGCTAGTTTGAGGGAGGAACTGTGGAGGTTAGGGAGTAGTCTAAGTGGCAGGGCAGATGAGTATGGTAGACATCCTGGCTGGGAGGATAGGCGATGGCAAGGGAGGGACAGAGGAAGAACAACTATGGACTGAAACTGACCCCAGTATCAGAGGCACTAGCAGAAAAGAGAGGACAAGGGAGGAGGTGCCTGAGGTGAGGAGGGCCTCCTGTTGGGAGAGAAAGAGATCACACGGAGTACCAGGGGAAAGAGCAGATGGCTGCGGGTCAGGAGGGACCAGGGGTGGGACCAGGGGTGGCACAGAAGGGAACAAGTAGGAGGGGGGAGCCAATAGGGGGAGGAGATGTAGGAGGGGTATTGACTAGGAATTGATTTGAGCCTCTGCTATGGGAGAGAGAGGGAGAGCAAGAACATACTGAGGGGGGGAGGACAAGCGGGGCATGAGAGGGATGGCAACAGCTAGGGGAAGAGATAGCGAGGATGAAAGGGTAGAAGGCGGGCTAGTAAGGAAGGAGGGGTTGGTGACTGAAGGAAAGAAAGTTACAGGAAGGGGAAGGATGGGGGCATCACTATTGGGGTAGAAGAGAATAGGGACTCTAAATCGACAACAGTGCGGATAGGAGAGGGGTTGGAAATCAGCAGGGGAGGAGGGAGGTCGACATGGGAAGCCCAGTAGGAAGTAATCAGGCTGGCAAGGGGTTCCAGGGGGATGGGAGGAATAAGGTGGAGAAAAGGGGTGAGGCAGAAGTAGTGGGTACAGATACAGAAGTCACAGAGGGTGCAGCTGGCGGGGGTAAGGGGCAGGGAATATAGAATACTGGGATGATGGAAGGGGCATTAGAAGGGAACGGGGCTAAGGGATGGGGGTACTCATCCTAGGGGATTGCATACTGAAAGTGGTGAGATGGGGCAGAAGGGGGGAAGGCACAGCCATATTTGGGTTGAAGCTATACCCAGGTTGACTGCCGGAGGGGTAGGGCAGGTAACTCTCAAGTGTGCAGCAAGGGGGAGGAGGAAACCTCATTTACTGTTGCATGTGAGTACAAACGACTTGGCAGGGGAGACTGTGGAAGTAGTGAGGGGGAGGTTCGAGTAGTTGGGCAAGCAATGTGAGGGGGTGGGGAGTCGGTGGCATTCTCAGAGTTACTCTCCAAACCATATGCAAGCATGGGGAGGAAGGGTAGGATTGAGGAGTTCAACGAGGAGCAGAGGGATTGGTGCCACACCAAAAATTATGGGTTAGTGACTAACTGGGGTAGGGTCTGGGGAAATAGTGACTTGTGTGCGGGGGACAGGGTACACTTGAGCAGGAAGGGGAGGGGAGAGGCCACGTGATGGCAGCCTAGGAAGAGCAGCGCATTAAACAGCTCAGTTCGCAGCCCGGATTAATAGCTCTCAACTCAAACAAAATTGTGCTTTTCTGAACTGTAACTATTGGTAAAGTACTGGAGTCGTAATCTACTGCAGTTAAAATTACTGAAATGGAAGCCTTCATTAAAAAACAACCGGCAAAACATACGCTGCCTCCTTCCCCGAGAAAGAGCAGGCCGCTAAGCGCCCTTGCCAAGGATCCAGTAAATCGACTTCGGGGCCTTCAGCGTTAATGGAGGATAGATTTTTAGAGATTTTTGCTCCACTGAAATCGTCCATACAGGAGATTTCTTCTGAGATACAGTGCTTTAAACCGGCATTGGAAACCCTGAATACAAGGGTAGGAGATAACGAGATTAAAATAAAATCTGTAGAAACAAGAATCGACAAACAAGATCTGGATCGGGCATCCCTTAATAAGTGAATTAAAAAAATAGAAGAAAACCTTGAGCACTTGGAGGGGTGGAGCAGGAGAAACAATTTAGTTATAATCGGAATCCCCCAAAAAGAGGAAGGTACAGCTGCTATACAATTTGTTCGGAAACTTTTTGAAAGGATCGCGGGTCCACCCCCAAATGGCAGTTACATGGTGGAAAGGGCACATAGATCGCTTCACCCACCTCCCCTCCCAGGTGCTCCACCGAGGCTGATCATATGCAAGCTTCTAAACTACCTGGATAAGTATCATATAATGAGTAAAATCAAAGTATTGCAAGAAATTTCTTGGGAAGGCAAAAAGATCAGAATAGCTAACGATCTAACTCATTCTGTACGGCTCAAACAGCAAGATCTGCATCCCGTCATCTCTAAACTAATAGCCGCGGGCTTTCAATTCAGAGTTCGGTACCCAGCTTCACTCCAAGTTAAAATAAAGGAACAATGGCATTCATTTGAATCAGCAGAGATCGCGCAAGTTGAACTTAGAAGAGCACTGCCAGAATTGTATAAGTAACACACGAGAGCACAATTAACTCGATCAGGGCATCTTACAGTCTCACAGGGAGCCTCTACAATGATCGATGCGCTTAAAGGAAATTTCGGTTTTCGAGTAGTGAATGGAGCCTTATTCAGTATCCTGTAACACATCTACTAATGTTCCCCTGTATTATATGGGACCGGACCGAGCCATAAATCGGAAACACTAAAGACAGTTGAAACGCCAAAGACACAGTAATTTCGCCCTTTGAGAACGCAGATTACCTCTAAGTGCTGACTAATTATATCAGCGAGCAGGAAATCAGAACGAAGACAGTGCAACGATGGTTTCAACTTGACTTTTGTTTTTTGGATCTTGCCAGTGTTGGTTAAGAAAACGAGTAGATCGTACAGCCAAGTTGTGTTAAACCATTTGATAGTTTGGCAGAAATGTACGATATCAAAGGTAATGTAGGCAAGAGCGAAGTTGATCTTTTTGTCGGAGATGATTCCCAAACAAACTTCAGCTGTCTATGAAACGATTTCTAGCCTGCAGTCTTAATGGTATGGTAATCCGACTCCCCAGGATGCCTGAAGATGTCATGTTACCTGTAGCTGTCGACCACCACGTCATAGAGCAGAGAACGTAGTTAATGATTAATACAGCTACCTTAATCTGGTCAGCAGTTTCAGATTCCCGAGTATTTATGCCCTTGTTCCAGTTCAAGCTTGATTATTAGCACACCGGAGATTAAGCAGTAGCGATGCTCACAACTGCCACTAGCAGTAACTAATTCTAACATTTAGGAAGACTACATCAGTTCTTCAAGGAATTGCTGTCTCGTATGGAGATCACTAGAACTGGCCGTTTTCGGAAAATCGTTGACACCCTGGACTGCTCAGACAAGTTAATACTAGGAGCAGATAGAAAGCTGTGGCAAAATAAAAATAATCTATGTATATATTTTGTTATTAAAGCCTTAAAGGCGGGGAAAAAATTAGGTAGTACTTACTTTGCTAATTCATAAGCCGGTTACAATACATGATGCATGAAGATCACTTGTTGTACAATTTGATCGTTGATGCTATAGATTTTTTCTCTTGTGGAATTTTGTTAAATGTAGTTTGTCCATTTCTCCACTAGAGGGAAATATTGACTTGAGGAAAGGCTCGTTTTATCATTTAATAGAATTGTACTAATATACTTGAGATGATGTTGATGTAGTAATGAGAGATAACTGTTTCTGTATATTTAGGGGCGACTCTTAGTCACCTAGTTTAATGTTTTTGGGGGTTTTTTTTCTTCTCTCACTTAACGGAACTAGTGAGGGGCTAGAATAATAGGATTAATGTTGGTAATAAGATTGGGAATTGGGCTAGAGGACGGGCTGTTATGCAACTAGGCTGATAGTTTCATCGCACAGCGGGTTGAAGTGTTTATGCAGTTGTTAGAACTGGGGGCGTTAGAGGGAATCTGGGGGGCTTGGGTTTATATGAGGGTAAAAGGACTTGGGGGGCACAGCATCCACACGCTATGTATGGGGATGACATGGATAATGACTCTAATTGAAAGGTACATACTAGGAAAGAAAAGGTAGAGTGATGTTATCATCAGTAGTTGGAAAATGATGAAGAGGGTATCAATCTTATGAGTTGGAATATTAAGGGAGCTTGGGATAGGTGCAAAAGGCAAGTTGTCTTGAAACACTTATCGACCCTCAACTGTGATATAGTCTGTCTGCAAGAAACACATCTACACAGAGAGGATGCCCGGTTATTTGTTAGACACTGGGTGGATCAAGCATTTGGGGTGGGCATTTCTTCAAATAAAGGTGGAGTAGCCATTTTAATTCATAAAAAGGTCCCATTCTTGTTTGAAAAGGAAATTTGGGATACGTAAGGCCGGTACATCTTCATAGTTGGCACCTTAGCTTCAGAACAAGTGGTTATTGAATCAGTTTATGGTCCCAACATAGATTCCCCACATTTCTTTCTACAATTACTAGACATCTTAAATAACTATGTATCTTTGAAAATGCTAATAGGAGGAGACTGGAATATAACGCCACATTTGTACCTTGACAGAACTGATAATAAGCGAGTAGGACTCTCCCCCGCTCAGAGGGCCCTGAAAGAGATGATGGAGTGTTTGGGGCTCGTAGATATCTGGAGACTGACCAATGGGAAAGCGAGGCAGTATACCTTTTTTCTATCCCACACAAATCTTACTCTAGAATTTACTATTTTCTACTTAGTATCAGTGAGATTCCCTCGGTTTTAGATGCCAGTATTAATCCCAGGGTCATATCTGACCACTCCCCAGTTTCCATCCTGTTTGAACCAAGTCATAGTATAAAAAGGGATTTTATGTGGAGGTTCAACAACCATTTGCTTCAGGAGCCCTTCACTCATGGACACCTGAGGAACTTTATATCTAATTTCCTCAATATTAATCTTAATTCAATCCCTAAGATAGACATTGTTTGGGCAGCATTAAAATGTGCGCTTCAGAGGTGAGTGCATTAGAATATCTTCTACTAGGGCCAAGAAAGCCAGGATGCAGTTAAACGAGATTATGAATGCCATAAAGACCATTGAAAATAATATCACGCGGCATTCAAATGAGGCAGACTGGGTTAAACTGCAACAACTTCAAGCTCAATATTCAGCAATTATGATGCAGAAGGCAGAATTGGCCCCTTCGTAGAACTAAAATAAAATATTTGGAATCTGGAGAAAGGGCAGGTAAACTACTCGCTCTTAGATTAAAGCAGATAGACTCCAACCGACACATAGCTACAATACAAAGGGACAGTGGAGATACTGTAGTAAGGGACCCAAAGGAAGTTGCTGACACATTCAGAGAATACTTCCAACGGGTTTACTCTACTGGGTCAATAGAAGGAGTAACCACTGCAGAAATTCAGGAATTTCTGGACCCGGTACCCATGAGTAAGAGTGTGTTCCCTGAAGCAGAGAAGTTAGGATCCCCAATACAAGAGATTGAAGTGAAACTAGCGATTTCCCAACTTGCTGGGGATAAATCCCCTGGGCCTGATGGTCTAACTACTAATTTTTATAAGGCATACGTGGATATAATCAGCCCAATTATAACCAAGGTATACAATTACTGGTTCAAAGAGGGGCTCTCGGAACCTTCTTTTTTAGAGGCTCTTATTACTCTTATTCCTAAACCAGGATGTGATCCTGTTTTACCTAGCAACTATCGTCCTATATCACTTTTGAATGTTGATATCAAAATATTGGCAAAAATTTTAGCTAATCGACTCGGCCCATTAATGAGTAGTTTAGTCAGTAACAAACAAGTGAGATTCATGAATGGCAGAATGTCAAGTGATCATCTGTGAAAACTTCATCATATAATTACACATGCTCAAAACTCGCACTCTCCTGCAGCGCTACTCGCACTGGATGCCGAGAAAGCATTCGATCGAGTGTCCTGGGAATTTTTATTCACAGTACTCGTCAATTTTGGTTTACCTAAAGAATTCCTAAACTGGGTCCGGATCCTATATAGTGCACCATCCGCACGGATATGGTGCAATGGTACATTGTCAGCTCCCTTTACATTGGCATGTGGTACAAGACAGGGATGCCCACTATCCCCACTCTTGTTCAATTTATATCTTGAACCTCTGATTCGTAGGCTAATAACGTCACATGAGCTTAAGGGAATTAAACTGGGTAATAAACGATACCTAATTTCAGCTTATGCGGATGATCTGCTAATACACTTGGAAGACCCGGAACATGGCATACCAGTAATATTAAGGGAAATCTCAAAATTTTCTAGAGTTTCCAATTATAAAATGAATGTTTCCAAAACAAAGCTTTTCCCGCTAAATGTTAAATGTTAACCCGGCATAGTGAGAGAGCATGGCTTGACCTGGGAACCAAAAATGATGACATATCTTGGTGTCAAGATTACCAGAGGAATATGCTCAATGATCAGGGAGAATCTCCATAATCTTGTTAAAGTCATTAAACAGGATCTAATAAGATGTAACCTAATGCCACTATCATTATGGGCCAGAATAGAAATGGTCAAAATGAATATGTTACCTAGAATTTTTAACCCCATAAACATGCTGGGATGTTACCTACCTAAGGTGTGGTTTGAGAACGTGCAAAAAGCAATTAATGTTTATTTATGGAAGGGGAAAGTGGTCAGGCATTCATATTTGAAACTCACAGGCCCAAAGAGGTCAGGAGGCCTTGCGCTACCTTCCCTTTTCAAATATTATATTGCCTCGCATATTAGTAAAATAGCACAATGGCACAGGTTGAGTACTCCGTCAACCTCAAATTCCTATGTGCCTTTTTGGCTATACATTGAGAGGGAATTAGCTCTTAAATACTCGATTGCTTTGAGTTCAATTGCCTACACTACTATTAAACTTCTTCCTAAACCGCTGAAGGACACCCCTATCGGGTGGTCGCTCAAATCTCTGCAACAGGTTCAGAAGCTCCTTAAAGTTGACTGGTGTAATTCACCAGAACAAGATGTGACACAGAATATACACTTTTTAATACAACAGACTCCGATCCCACCTAGATTTTGAGGTCCATTAGAAGGGCTAAAATTAGGGGACTTGGCTCCCCAGGGGAAGATAATGTCATATGTGCACGCCTGTACTAAATTTCCAGAACTAAAGGGACATAATTTTAAGTTTCAACAAGTTAGCGATGCTGTAAAGACCCACTTTAAAGGGGAAAGATGGGTACAAAATAGAGTCGAATTGTCATTACTACTCAAAGCAGCTGACCAACCCCATTCCATCTCAAGAGTTTATAATTTATTGTAAAATATAGATGAAAATCTCCCTTCTGGTGTCTGTTATTATTGGACACAAAAATTAGGGATGGTGGAAGATCAGGGCATTTGGGAACAGATATGGGTTAACAACCACAAAAACATTAGACAAGATATATATAAATTACAGCAATTTAATATTATGCATAATATGTATTACACTCCTGCTAAACTTTACAGAATGTGCAAACTGTTGTAGTCCTTGTGTAGCAGATGTGGAATCAAGGAAGGAGATTTGTACCATGTATTAAGGGAGTGTGCTCAGATTCAATCCTTCTGGAAAATAATTAGTGCTTCCTTATCACAAATTACCGGCATAGTGGACCTTTTTACACCAGAAATCTGTTTACTGAATAGTTTTCAAACTGGCATGACCAAGAGAGACAAATTATATATGGGCATTATATCGGCCGCAGCAAAAGCTGTTCTTTTAAGACACTGGAAGGACTTGACTTCCCCACCAATTATAGAATGGTACAGAGAGGTGATGCTTGCCTTACAAGTGGAGTTACATATTGCCAAGATGAGTAACAGAGCTCAATTATAAACCATATGAGAACATTGAGAGCCATTTATCAACAGCAAGCAAAATTACCTAATAATAGCGTTGCCCATAACTAGATGTACTGTGGTCCTGTTGACTCCTCTGTTACGGAGAATCCTAGGGTTACCTCAATTAGTGTGTGGATGCAATGGAAGGTAGGGGGGTGGGTGGAGTAGGGAGGAAAATATTAGGCTGGCTAACTTGTTATATCCTTAGTTAGTTCTGTAGAAATTATTAACATGTGACCAGCAAGAACGCTAATATATCTGTGGCACACTTAACTTGCAATGTATAATTGTGCAATACTGTAAAATCTGTGTTTTGTCAAGAATGTCAATAAAAATTTATTGAATTAAAAAAAAGGAAGGGGAGGGGAGTATTAAAGGCAGGATTAGAGGGGTATATCTCTACTAAGGTGGATTTAAACTAGTGAGGGGGTGGCCAAAAGACTAAGGTTAGTAGAAAGGTCCAGACAGGGGAGTCTAGTGAGCTCACGCCCCTAGATATAGGTAAAGGTGGAGGCATAGTAACCCTGGGAGGGGGTGGGCAGAGTGGTCTGAGTGTAATACAGAAGGCACCACTACCTGGTAAGAATATGGAGGAGAAAGGGTGCAGACTACTGGGATGAGGGACACAGGCCAAGAAGGATAAGATTGAGGAGAAGGAGGGGTACAGGTCGAAGGTGGTCTCTCTCAACGCAAGAAACCTGGGGAACAAATTTGCAAAGCTTCAGGCGCTCCTTTCAGAGGGGAAGTTGGACATTGCTGCAGTGACAGAGACTTGGGCCACAGAGTACCATGATTGGGGCTTGGCAATCTAGGAATACAGGATATACAGGAGGGACCGGGGGAGTTGCACTCTGTGTGAGGGAAGGGATTAAATGCATAAGGGATGAGGGAGAAGAGGAGAGGACAGAGGTGCTTTATGTGTAGCTCCTGGACTCCAAGGGCAGAAAGCTGAGGCTGGGAGTGGTGTACAGACCACTAGCCCAATCTGGGGAACTAGATGGGGAGTTGGCAGAGCAGATAAGGAGGGTGTGTAGAAGGGGGAGTGTGGTGATAGTGTGGGGATTTTAACCTATCACGGGCTGACTGGAGCACTCCATCACTCGCAGTACCAGGGAGCAGGTGCTCCTTGATGCATTCCAGGACGGCCTTCTCATGCAATTGATAAGGGGGCCTACAAGTCTTGGTAGCACTCTGGACCTAGTACTGACAAATGGGGAGGTAGTGAGTGAGGTAAGGGTGGAGGACCCACTAGCAGGTAGCGACCACCAAACAGTGTGGCTTGTTGTCATGCTGGGCAGGGAGACAGGAGGCACGGGCTCTAAGGTGGTGGACTTTATTAGGGTGGACTTTGGGGGGATGGGAGCAATACTGCAAGGGAGACTCCAGGATATAAGGCTGAGGATGGATGCAGAACAAAAGTGGGGTTGTCATAAAGATTGGGCTAACAGAGGCCACAGTAGCCTGCACCAGGGCCAGGAGTAAGAAGAGCAGAGGCAAGAAACCATGCTGGCTGAACAAGGAAGTGCTGCAAGGGGTGAGGAAAACTGCAGGGGGACCTAATCAAGCTAGAGACATGGTCAGTGGAGTGGCAGCTAGGATTCAATGCAAAGAAGTGTAAGGTGATGCACTTCAGGGCTAAGAACCAGAAGAGGGACTATTGGTTGCGGATCAGAGAGGAGGAATCTCCTCAAAATCGTCCCTCAGTGCGGGTGCTGAAAATTGAGCAGACCCGAGAGACCGTTAGGCCTATTCTGCTGACATGTTAGTATGCTAGTATGTTAGAAGGACCTAAGGGTCTTGGTAACTGGGAGCATGAACAACTCAGCCCACTGCACGAGAGCAGCAGTGAAGGTAAACAGGATGCTAGGGTGGTGCATCGCAAGGGGGTTCTCATCTAGACACAGGGATGTGATCCTACCTCTCTACAGATCACTGGTCAGACCACACCTAGAGTACTATGTGCAATACTGGAGGCCATACCTGAGGAGAGATAGAAAGTTACTGGAGGGGGTGCAAAGGAGGGCAACAAAAATGTTAAAGGGGATGGAAAGAAAGGAATATGAAGTTAGGCTAAAGGACCTGAACATGTGCACACTGGAGGAGAGGAGGGATGGGGGGATATGATTGGAGCATTTAAATATCTGAGGGGGTAACTAAACCTAGCACTGAGGGGGTGTTTAAACTGAGGAGTGGAAGAGAGATGAGCGGGCATGGACTAAGGTTGAAAGGGGGACGTTTCAAGAGGGAAATGAGGAGGCACTACTTCTCTGAGAGAGTGGTGTCTAGTTGGAATGTGCTGCCAGAGGGGGGTGGTAACATGTAGGACAGTCAATAGCTTTAAGGAGGAGTGGGATAAAGCAAGAGGAAGAATCGGGGGCAGGGGCTGGGACAAGCGGGGGAGGAACTGAGGGGGAGGAGGCTGGGGCAGCTGCAATCTAGGGTGCTAGCTGCACACTCAGGCAGACTTACATAGACCGATTGGTGTGTTCTGCTGGCAGATTCATATGGTCGTATGTAAAATCACAGTGACTCTGTCCATGAGCAGAGGTCCTAAAATGCCTATGTTGAAATTTTGGTGACAAATGTCCATAAAATGACTGTTTCAAGTGCGTGTGATGCAGTGTCCATGCACCCTCATAACTTCACAGATTTTAGTATTTTCACTCAAGATATTCAACATTGCCATTTTTTAAGACCTCTTCATGAAAAGTACAGCTGTCATTTTTCACATCCTGCCCAAAATATGCATTTATTCATCTGGCGCAGAATACCGCTGTTGCTGTGGGAAATCAATGTTCGGGACAGATTAAGAAAATCATAGTGACAGTGTTCTAGAGTAGAGGTCACAAAATGCCTATGTTGAAAATTTGGTGAAATAATTCCACTAAATGACTGTGTTACATGCCTGCATTGCGCAGTTTCCACGTACGCTCGGAAGTTTGAGCATTTTTAATACTTTCACTACAGATTTTCAACATTGCCATCTCTTCACACCTCCCTATGAATGGTACAGCTGTCATTCTTCACATCCTGCCCGATCTGTGTTTTTGTACATCTGTTGCACAGTGGCACAGTCACTGTAGAAACTCAAATTTCAGGACACATTGACAAAATAAGAGTGCCACTGTTCATGAGAAGAGGTCCCAAATGCTTTCATGAGGTGGAGGCCACAAAATGCCCATGTTGAAAATTTGTACTGAACATTTAGGCCCAGATATTCAAAAGGGTTGCGCTATGTGCAATAGGGTTGCTCCAGTGCAAGTCCGAAAATGCGCCATTCTGCAATATTCAGCGGGAGGCAGATGCGCCCCTCAAATCACGCTGAGCAATAGCACAATGAAAATGAATGTACAGTATGTGCAACTGAAGGGGGAGGAACCATGCATAAATGGCGCAGTGTGATATTCAACAACATGTGCCATGCGCAATAGGGGAGCAAGCGGAAATTAGCCAAAATAAAAAGGAACAAGGGAGAGGTGCAAGAACGTTACAGGGAAGGCACATAAGGCTGAACTCTAGCCACACAAACAGGGCAGGAGGGACACACAGAGCAGGCCAGGGAAAGGGCACCCTGAATACAGAGGCACAGGGAAGGTGTGGGGAGCCACAGCCAGTGCAGAAAGGGGAAGTGCCACACAGCACAGAGGCCACCACAGGAAGGTGTTCCCGGTGCAGAGGAAGTAGCAGCCAGGACAGCGGGGGGAACACAGAAACAGCTGCCGGGGGGGGTGAACACAAGCCAGGGACATGGCCAGTGCCACTATCCAGATGGAGGCAGTAATGAGGGGGGTGAGAAGGCAGGCAGCAGGGGGGCGCACCCGTGGAAGGGCCCGTCAGTGGTATGCCCCCAACAGGCAGTATCAAGCCCGCATCAGCTTCGAACTGTACAGTGATACTGAGATCGTGGGCCAGTACCACCTGAATCTGGCAATTCTGAGGTGGCTCTGTGAGCTGTGCAGTGATGTGATGCAGGCACCCACACGACAGAGCCATGCTCTGTCAGTGGAGATTAAAGTGACAGCTTGCATGTGCTTGCTCGCCATGGGTACCTTCCAGAGACCAACAGGGGACACCACAGGCATAACCCAGTCGGCCGTGTCATGCCACCTCACCCAATTCCTCAGCGCACTGCTGCCACATGCTGTGGAGTACATACATTTCCCCAGCTTGGGAGCACATGATGCCTTCATCTGGCACCAGTTGGCACTGTGCCACAGATTTGAGAGTGGGGACATCCCCACTGGCCACTTAGTGGGTGAGTATGCAAACCACATGGACAAACATAGAGCTTGGGAGGGGCATGGTCAGAGATGACATGGGTAGTGGCCTACATGGCCTGAGGCAGGGCGATGCTGATCACCAAACTAACCTCCACCCTCTACACACAGGTGACAGTGGATACCCACTCCATCCCTGGCTGCTCACACCATACCGGTGGCCCACGACCCCATCATAGCAACGCTACAATGAGGCACATGCCACCACAAGCAATGTCATCAAGTGGGTGTTTGGGATGTTGAAGGCACATTTCTGTGGCCTGGACACCTCCGGCAGTGTCCTACAGTACAGTCCCTCAAAGGCCTGTGGGCTATTCCTGTCCTGTTGCATCCTGCACAACATGGCCAACGAATGTGGGATAGCCATACAGGTCGAAGAGGAAGACAGCAATGGGGACGATGAGGACGCCGGTGATGACGGTGATGGGCAGCCCCCTTTTGGGTGACGGGACCCCCGACTGCTCTGGCTGGCACAGCTGCACCTGGACACCATCACAGAGGAGCACTTCAGCCAACCCAGGTAAGTCATGGGGCCATGTGCAACCACCAGTGGCAAAGGCACAACCTACAAACATGCATGGACACTCACCAGGGGTGCAAGCCGTCAAGGAAAGTGGCCGGGCATGAAACCGCACACACTGCCAGGGATGGGTGAGGGCTTACAGGCACACGGTCATACACACACACACCTACCTCACCAGACATGCACAAAGGGTAGGCGGCATGCCGACCCAGACCACCACACCTAGCCACACACATGTCCACAGACCATCACGCCCACTGCCTGTCATTGTGTGTGTGTCAGACACTGGGCACCATTGCACAGTGGCGTACAGTGCAATGCAGGCATCATCATGCACATGCAACTGTGGACAGCAGCTGGGAGGGTGTGCAGATGGACTGTGTGTGTGCGTGCAGGGCTGGGTACCCACCCGTGCATTACCCGCTGAATGACAGAATGCACACAGGGCAGCATCAGACAGTAGCCACGCTGGGAGACAGGTCAGTCACGTGCCACAGTGCCACCAGGCATGTGTGGGCAGCCCCACCGAGATCTGCCAGCAGTGACAGGCTGACCACTGGCCTCATGGGGTGGCACCGACGGTCCCACAGGGGTTCCACTGCATGAACCCGACCATGCTCGCGCAGTGGTCTGCAGCACACCGAACATACCTGCGCCAGGTGTGCTCAGGATGCCCACAGCTGAACCCGGTATCGACAAGGATGGTGTCGCACGATGCAGGGAATTGGGGGTGGACATTGCACTGCATGGTGTCTGTAACGCATGGGCAAATAACTGTGTGCCCATTGTCGCCATGACAGCTGTGACTGTCTGTGTCTGCCTGTCAATGGCAGTGGTCACATCCTCTCGCAACCGGTCCATCCCTGCCAGGAGCAGAGCGGTGTCTCTGCTGCACTGCTTCTCTGCCTGGTGCAGAGCCACACTCAGTGCATCCACCACCATCATAAGCTGCATCTGCTGATTGACTGATGCTTGCAGTATGCGGGTGTGCTCATCCAAGAGGTCATCTGCCTGATCAGCATGCTGTCCCTCGGGGTGTTTGCGGCCCTGATGTTCATCACCCCTTGAGGGTGGGTGCTGCACACCAGGGCCAGGCCTGGGCATGTCCACAGGCAGTGCACTGATGCTGCCCCCTGACACTGTACCCCCAAGCCCATTGGCCAACTGCTGATGCTGCCACTCTGGCTGCCACTCCCCAGGGCTCAATGGTGCCACCACAGTGGCCACAACAGTCCCACTGTCCTGGACACATACCAGTGCTGCCCCACTGGTGCAGACAGGCACAGACTAGGACTGTTATGACATGCAGACCTCCACAGCGGCACCACCCACAGCCGTGGCTGTGATGTCACCTGCTGTGTGGCCATCCTGTGGCACACACATGTCACTGCCCATGACATTAGCTCCATCATCATCGGTGACGGATCTGGCACCAGCCCGAGCCTCAGCATGCCGGCATCCATGGATGCCGGCATGCTGGGACACAGGCAGGGCCTCCTCGGCACCTGCTCCATCAACATCAGTCCGGATGTCCAGGTGGGCCCACTGTCACCCTGACCCCCGTATTCCTGTGGAGGTGGATGGGCCCTCCTCCATCTCCATGTGACTGGCCTCAGTGGAGAAGTCCATCACCGCTGACCCATGCAGACGCTCAGGAGCTGTAAGGGAAAAAAGTAGCATTACTGCATGTGACCTACCCTGTCCCCCCCAATAGACAGACCATGACCTACCATGCAGTGATGGGCTACCACCCATCTGGAATCTACCACCCGGAACACCCTCAATGGCACAACACTGCATGCTGCCAGAAACCCACTCTTCCTGTGGGGTCAGGTGTAGCACCTTCGGCTGTCCCCCACCAGTCGCAGACCATGCTGCCCTGATGGCAGCCACCTTCTCTTTAATCCTCCACCTGTCCGTGCCCATTTTCTTTTTGCACTCCTCCACGGAGCACTGGTAGCTGTCATGCAGGTTTACAGCACGCTCCACCTCCTCCCATGCAGCAGCACGGGCCTGTGGTGTTCCCTGGCATCCGCTGAGAAGTGGCTCCTGGTCGAGGTAGGCCTCAAACTGGGCATCTGTCTTGGCCTTAGTAAAATTTGGCCTCCTCTTCCTCCTCCACATGCTCGGTCATGATTCATCCTGTGAGAATGACAGGTGTTACCTGTGACTGTGCAGTCCCATGCATGTCCCAAAATCCACAGTCCACACTCCCAAACAGCATGCAACTCACCGCAATAGACTGCAGTAACCGACTATGGCCAGTGCAGCCCAATGTTGCACTTTTATAGTGCAACCCATGCAAATGAGGCGAAGCGCATCTTTAAGTGGATGCAAATACAGTGACTGCACTATTGAATGGCTGATTAGATGATTTGCATATGCTGGCTGAATATCGTGCTGTTGTGCTTTGCGCAATTGTGTTGAACATGCTGAGCCAAGGGCGCAGTTCTGTGACATGTGCAGTACACACCTAACTGCGCATGCCCGGGTTGATGACACAGATGCCTGCCATGCTGCTGACGAGCTGTGCATGGGAGGCAATGCAGGGCACGGTCACCATTGTGCCTGTGGTGCTATGGCGCTGTTCACTTATATGGTGCTGTGGCACTGGGGTGTTGTAGGTGCACTGGGGCAACAGCGCTGTAGGCCGCTACAGGAGGTGGCACACAGGCACCCTATCGTGCTACAAGCATTGGGTTCCAATCACACTGTGGCTGTCCGTGCGCCAGAGACCCTTGACCCAGTGCCCGACCTTTGCCCCCTAGGTGCCATGCGTCAGGCATGGGTGTACCACTATCGCACTGTTCAGAGACAGCACAATAGGGAATAGCAGCGCTGTACCACGCAGCATCTGCATGTGGCAGGACCGCACTGCAGAGTGGTATTTTTCTTGAACCGGGCAGCAGAGATGGCGTGGAGGCATGCTGTGGTGTGGAGCCAGATCGAGCTGGCAAACCTTGTGGCCATAGTTGAGCCCCAAGTTGGGGCTTTGTTTGGGGAGGCACCCCTGGACAGGGCCAGAAGTGTGGTATGGCAGGAGGTGGCTGACTCCCTGGAGGAGGCCACTGGTATGGAGCGGACAGCGCAGCAGTGCCACCACCATTATGGGGACCTGAGGCACAGGGACCCGGACCTGCTTGCCCGCCTATAGGCACATGCCAGGAGGGGCACGGTGCCACGGCCAGGTAGGTGCAACATCCATACACTTTTATCGTCCATACGGGTATCACGTTTGCATGTGTCTGGCACATGGGGGGGCCATCCGGTGTTGGCTGTGGTGGTGGTATCGGGGTGTGGGGTGGGTGGGTCTGGCTGTGTGGGATTGCACACACATGGGGGCAGGGGGACATTGCTACCAGATTGTACTGATGTTCCTCTCTCCATGTTTGCACCTTAGGCCCGGAAGAACAGATGCGCAACAGAGAGGGGAGGCACCGCATGTTGGAGCAGCAGGGCAGGAGGGATGAAGGTGGTCTGCGGCATGTGGACCAGCCTGCTGATGGTGAGTACCTTACATCCATGATTACTATTGCATGCTGTATAACTGGGCGGGCAGTGGGGCATGGTCACCATCCATTAACACCACTGCCATGCACGCAACTTGTTACAGTCAGCACTGTCCAGTGGCACTGCATGTCTGGGAGTGCATCAATGGTGGTCCATGTGTGCACCGGGCACATGGCTGTGGCACTGCCTTCACACTGCATAGCCAAGTCACTGTACGGCCATGGTGGTGCTGTGGAGGACATGGACGGTGGGTGTGTGCAGTGATCCACATGGCTGTGGCTGCCTGGGTGGGCAGGTCTTGTGGACACGGTCACTGTGGGTGGTTGCACACCATCACAGGGGCGTGGCACATGGCTGTATGCCATGCACAATGGGTGGGCTGCAGGGGGATGGATAGTCACACCTATTGACTCTACTCCCTCATCCTAGGTGGCCGGAGACTCCTGTAGATCCAGCGGAACATTCAAGAGCTGCTGCAGGTCAGGAGGGAGACCTTAGAACTCCTGCGACGCATCCACCACTACCGGGTGAGGAGGAGGAGGTGGAGCTCTCATCAGCGCCAGGAAGAACAGGACCGGGGTGGCCAGTGAAGTCCTCATGCCCCGACTACCACCTTCCCCACTTTGACTCACCCTCACACCCCTTCTTCCCTCTCCCATAAGTTCACCCCTGCCCCTTACCTGCCCCCACCTGTTATGTGGCCCTTCCCCCACTCTTGTATATAGTTGTATATAGTTTTACTGAACGTAGTTTCAATATATACATTTTGTTATAACAACAGTGGTGGTCTCTGATTTGCAGCGGGCTATAGGTGCTCAGCTGCAGTGGTGTGCATGGTGTCGGGGTGGTGCACGCACTGGCGTGTGTGTGTGTGTGTGTGTGTGTGTGTGTGTGTGTGTGTACAGAGGTGAACCACCTATGGTGTGGACAGGGATCAGTCACTGTCTGTGGTTTGTGTGTTGTACTCTGTGCACTGGATGCCTGTGTGCAGTGGTCCACAGGGCCTGCACTGTGTGCATGGCATCTCTGTCAGACCATCCATGGCCTGTGCAGCTGACACCCTTGCACGTCTGTGATATGCACAGTCTGCTGGCGTGTCAGTGGTGGCTGTCCATGCTGGATAACAACTGTACCCGGCACAATGCCAGGTTGACCACCATCACCAGTTTGGTGCACGTCTGCCTCTGGTGGCACTGTGGCCTCCGCTGTTGTTGTCCACCATCCATGCTGTTGCTTGTGTCTGTTGCAGGGGATGTGCTCCAGTGTCTGTCACTTGTGCTCTGGCAGCATGCTGGTGGTATACTGCTTCATGGTGCCTGTGCAGGGTGGCTGGCACACCTGTGCAATGTAGGGGTGCTGGCCATGTTTACACATCAGCCGTGGCCACACACCAGTGGCTTGGTTGACTCACTACTGTTTCCCTGTGTTGGTGTGCCCTTGGGTATGGTGGGTGTTTGTCCATGCACTGTGTTGCATCCTGTGTGGTGCATACCTCCATGCTACACTGTGTGTGTCCATACTGGCTGTTGTGGCCAGTGCTGGGATGGGATGTGTCCTTGGGAGGGTGTGCAGGGTGCTGTACCGCTGAAGGTGGGGTCCGGGGCATGCCCTGTAGCATGTGGGATACTTCATTTGCTGATGCATGGTCAGTCTCTCAGCTGTACCTCAGGGGGAACATGCAGGGTGGCACTGTGTATGTATCTGTTGCATCACTGTCTGCTGCTGCCCACTGCAGGGTGCCCGTGGTGGGGCTGCCTTGCATGGCTCCATGGTGCACAGGGTTGCATTGTCACAGTGGGAGTGGTGGCATGCATGGGGTGTCCTGCACTGTTGGGTGCTACTCCTGGGCAGGGTGTATGGGGATCATGGTGCAGGATGTGCTCTGCATTGTTGGGATTGTGTGGTACGGGGTGGTCAGCCATCCTTGTGTGCCGGTCACAGTTTGCCAGGGGGTGTGCTGGGGCACCATGGCCCAGCTGTGGGTTGGTTGCTGGTATCCATGGGCCAGTGGTTATTCCAGCTCTCCTCCAGTTGTGCAGTGCATGGGATGTGGGGAACAATGTCTGTTCTGCTGTGTGTTCCTCTTCCCATCTGTGGCATGGGTGGTGGGCTCCTGCATCCCTGGTTGTGCTGTTGCATTGCTGCCCTGCTGCGCATCAGATATGCTCAGCTTCATATCCCTAGTTGCACTATGGCGCAGGTGGTGTGATATTCAGTCGTCGGCCGTAGGTGCATCTTGGCCTGCACAGTTTTTGAATATCACGCTTCTTGCACATGGGTGCAGTAGACTTGTGCTTGCTCCTGCTGTTGCGCACTTTTTGGGGGCAGTTTGAATATCTGGGTCTCTAGGTCAGTGGCTCAGTAGGTAGCACACTCGCCTCTGAGGCTGGGAGATGAGAGGACTGTGGGTTCAGTTCTACATCTGGCACTTGGGTTAATATCCCAGTACTGACACTGTAGTGCAGCATGAGAGGGGTGTTGCACTTCTGAGGTGCCGTCTTTTGGATGAGACGTTGAACCTAGGTCCCATCTGCCTGGATTGGTGGTAGTTCAGGTGGATATTAAAGATCCCATGGCACTTATCGCAAAGAGTAGGGGAAGTTTTTATCAACAACCAGAAACAAAATACAGTAACATAGTACAATGGGAAAAATGATTCAAGAAACCATACAAAAGAAAAATGAGAGGTATTTATACAATGTGAGGAAAAGGAAAGCAAAGCCAAAGACAATGAACCTATCCTACCCACCCTATATTGTGCCATAAATGATTGCAAACAATAGGACCTGAAGTCTGGAATTCATACTCATATATGTTATCCAAATCACACTGAATATGAAATAAAGGTCTTGCATGTGAGCCACTGTGTTTTGTAGGAGTCTGCAACATCTTGATTGCCAAATTGCCCATATAATACATGCAAATAATACAAAAAGTGTACTCTTCTGCCACTTATTCCATGCCTTAGGTATCTGACCCAATACAAGTATCTCATACTGCATAGTAGAAAATAAAGGTTAATTCCACCAAATAGCCAGAGATTGCCAAAAGTTCTGAACATGAATACAGTCAAAGAACAGATGTTGAATAGTCTCTAGATGGCCCTGACATCCAGGTTCAGGGCAAATCCTGTCCGACAGTTGTCTATGCTTCTGATTGCTCTTGACATTCAACCTTTGATGACCACAAATCCAGTTCACATCCTGCATTTTATGAGGTGTTCTGGGTTCTATTATGCTAGCCAACAATAAGTCTGCATTGATATGTTCGGAAATTTGAAATAAAGGGTCTTCTAAATAATATGCATTCACTATGGAGTTATAAAATGATTTTTTTATTGTGGGAAACAAACCAGCTGAGCTCTGTCTTCCATAACTGGATGTATTTCAAAGCATCTTGGACATAAGAGGGGAGCAATTTTTCGGAAGCATGCCACTTTCCCTGCCCCCAGGCTGTCAAAAAGGTAGCACCCCATAACTGCATGCAAACCACATCCCTCTCCATAAAGTTTAATAACATTGGTCTTATGGAGCTATAAAAGAAATTACCAAAAATATATGCCAATGGCTGTAACATATTAAGGCTGCTGGATTTCCACGGTCTATAGGTATGTGCCCTTTTTATAGGATTCAATCGGCTGCCCCAGATCAACTGAAAAAAAAGACCCATTACTTTTGCATGCATGTGAAAATGCAATGGGAACACATGGGAAACATATAAGAAAATAAAACCTTTTATAGTTACATTAGGGAGCATAGAAAGGTTAAGGAAGGAATAGTGAAGATTAATAAAGGAGAGGGGAGGTGGGCAGAGGGA
The DNA here is from genome assembly GCA_016271365.2 of Neoceratodus forsteri. NCBI lineage: Eukaryota > Metazoa > Chordata > Ceratodontiformes > Ceratodontidae > Neoceratodus > Neoceratodus forsteri. The sequence goes on from CM028129.1 coordinate 11,680,137, forward strand.
GACAGTGAAAAGGCAGGGATACTGAATGAATACTTCTGCTCAGTATTCACAAAAGAAATGAGGAGGAGTTACCTAAACCAGACAATAGAAGCACTCTGGGTAAGGGGGTTGACACCAGTCCATTTACAGAAGAAAGAGTCCTGAAAGAACTCCTAAAACTCAAGGTGGACAAAGCAATGGGGCCTGACGGGATTCACCCCAGACTCCTAAAAGAGCTAAGGGAGGACCAAGTGACACCACTGACCACACTTTTTAACAAATCATGGGAGGATGGGGTGGTACCTGAGGACTGGAGGAGAGCAGATGTGATTCCCCTTCACAAAAGTGGGAGCAAGGCAGAAGCAGGAAACTATAGACCTGTAAGTTTGACCTCAGTGGTAGGGAAAATGATGGAATCACTTCTGAAAGAAAGAATTGTTGAGTACTTAGAGGCCAGCGGGGCACAGGACCCAAAGCAGCATGGATTTACAGCAGGAAGGTCATGTCAGATGTATCTAATTGATTTCTTTGACTGGGTGACCAAAGTAATAGACCAGGGAGGGGCTGTGGATATGGCCTACCTAGACTTTAGCAAGGCATTTGACACAGTCCCGCGCACAAAAGACTAATAATCAAGCTAGCCAGCCTGGGATTGGGTTCCAGGGTGGTAGCCTAGGTAGCAAACTGGCTGCACAACAGGACACAGAAGGTAATAATGAATGGAACACATTCCGAAGAAAAGGGGGTTCCTAGTGGAGTACCACAAGGCTCAGTACTGAGTCCAGTCCTCTTTAACATCTTTATAGGTGACATTGCAGAGGGTCTGGAGGGAAAGGTATGCCTCTTTGCAGATGACACAAAGATCTGTAATAGAGTTGATACACGAGGGGGGGGTAGAAAGGATGAGAAGGGACTTGGCAAGGTTGGAGGAATGGTCAGACATATGGCAACTTAGATTCAATGCAAAGAAGTGCAAAGTAATGCACCTGGGAAACAAAAACCCAGGAGAAGAGTACACAATAGCAGGGGAGGTACTAACAACAACAAAAATGGAAAGGGACTTGGGGGTAGTCATATCAGATGACCTAATGGTGGGTAAGCAATGTGAGAAGTCAGTAAGGAGAGCCAGGGGGATACTGGGATACATAGGAAGGGGCATCACAAGTAGAAAAAGGGAAGTGGTTATCCCTCTGCACAGACAGTTGGTGAGACCCCATCTGGAATACTGTGTGCAGTTTTGGAGACCCCATCTACGCAAGAACATAGACAGGATGGAAGCAGTCCAGAGGAGGGCAACTAAAATGGTGCAGGGTCTGCATCAGAAACCACATGAAGAGAAACTGAGAGAGCTTAATATGTATACCCTTGATGAAAGGAGGGATGGGGGAACATGATAGAAACTTTTAAGTACCTCAAGGGAATCAACAAAGTCCAGGAGGGAAGCATCTTTCAGAAAAAGAGATGCATAAGAACAAGGGGGCACAATTTAAAAATAGAGGGGGGACGGCTCAGGGGTAATGTGAGGAAATTTTTTTTTTCACAGAGAGTTTTGGATGCATGGAACCGCCTTCCTGGGGAGGTTTTGTTGGATCTAAAACAGTGGGGGAATTCAAACATGCATGGGACAGACATAAGGCAATTGTAGTGGGGGGGTTGCAGGAAGTAGGCTGTTGGTTAACTAGAATCTGCAGCTTATCCAATAGGAAGGGAAATGGGCAGACTGGATGGGCCAAGCGGTCCTTATCTGCCATCAAAGTCTATGTTTCTATGTAAAATAGGAGCAATATAGGCCCGAAGGAGGAAAACTCATTTCCGTCTTGTCATCTTACAGGATTGCCACCGAAGTACTTTTTGCGCTGCCAAGTCATACACAATGTCCCAGTTATGTTGCAAGGCATCCTTTGTACCAAAATAAAGACCCAACAATTTCACTTTATCAGTAGTAACCGTAACATCAAAATCTATGGCCAAATTAGCGTCTCCCAAGACAAGGAGATTACTCTTATCTTAATTGATTGTTATGCTAGTGGAAACCCAGAGTTCATCCAGTAGCCGTAGTACCCTCTTACCAGAATTTAAGTCTGCTACTGAAAAAATACAGTCATCTGCATATGCCAAAGCCTTTGTAAAAGCAAAATCTGCTATTGTAACAATGGGGATAACCTTATCATCTTCTGCTATTAAATGCAACACTGGGTATAAACCAAAGACATATAACAAGGGGCTCAGAGGGCACCCCGACGTACCCCATGAGATAAAGATATGGGTTGACCCAAATGCCCATTTATCAAAAGTATAACTTTCGCAGCACAGTACAAAGTACACAATAAGTTAAGCAGCACAGTTGGAATTCCATAGTGCTGTAAGACATTCTATATATGAGATTGCCGAATTGCATCAAAGGCTGATGCTTGATCTAACGATAACAGGTAACCCCTCAAGTTCCGTTGTAATCCCTGCTCAACAAGCTCCCGGAGATAAACAATATTATCAACAATATTTATACCAGGAACTGCACAAGTCTGGGTATCTATCAATAATTTATGAGCAACCCTGGATAAACGTGCTGACAAAATGTTAGCTAAAATCTTATAATCAGAAGTCAATAAACTGAGAGGCCTCCAATTTTTTAAACCTTTGAGTCCCCTTTTTTATATAAGAAAATCATTACGCCATGCTGCGTACTATGTCCGAGATGTAGTTCAGAACAAATAGCTGCAAAAAGTAAGTGTAACCATGGTAACAATAAAGCCAGGTAACATTTATAAAACTCATTCGGTTTCCCATCAATACCAGGTGAAGTACGGGTCAACAACTTTAATACTGCATCACGTATCTCATAAATAGTGAACTCAGCCTCTAAACCCCCCCTCATCTTCCAGCAACAAGGAAGGACAATCAAAATGCCGAAAAAACAAATCAGTAGGTCCAGTATCTACATCCTGAAACACAGTCTGTATATGCAGTTGAACAACCTGACAAATGTCCCTTATATCCGTTACTATAGTCCCGGTGGAATCCTATAAAGCCAACATAACAAACCGATTAGAAGTTTGAAAGAGCATATCAAATGGATTTACCTGCCCGTGTACCCTTAAGTAAATATTTTTGCTGAAATGAATATCTATCTTCCTGTACTTTAAGGAAAGAAAACATCTTATTTTTGAGATCCAAAAGCTTGTGATGAGCCGCACCATCTGATGGTGCTGTTTGGGAAAGCAATTTTAAATATTGAACCCTGTGTCTTAAGTAAGTCAAATATCAATCTCTTGCTCGAGCTGTAGATAATTGAATGAAAAACTGCTTCAAGCCCTTTTTAGTGTCCTCCCACCAGTCAATAGGGCTGTCATATAAAAAACATAAGTCAGAACGGAGTGCAAAAAAATGTTGCAATTGTACCCTCGTGACATCCTCCTATAAAAGAATCGTATTCAATTTCAAGTAGGTACGGCCCATCAGAAGCTTTTGGTAGCTCCCAATGGACACTTTGACCACCATGTGATCTGAAGTCTCCACAGGAAGAACAGAAACCTGGGACACAGATAAAACCAAAAATCTATATGGGAAGATAGGGTACCCTTAGAAAAAGTATGCATGGGGAAACATGCAAAATATCGTAAACATCACTTATATCATTGTCTTTGGTAATCTGAAGTAAAGCATTAGTATCACAAAATATTTTTTGAGTCTTATGGCCCCAATCACGAGGGACTAAGCCACAGTTGAAATCGCCATCCCACAAGACCAATTTCGAGGTGTGTAAATAGGAGCTATATGTCTAAAAAGAGCAGATCGATCAGCCTTTTGTTGTGGAGCATAAACATTAATAACACGGTAAACACAACCATTTACAACCATATCCAGAAGCATGGCACGACCAGGGGAAACATCCAAAGTACGGAAAATTTTAACAGTTACCTCAGAAAACAAAAAACCCAAGACAGTGCACTGTTCATCTCCCAAACACCAGAGAGAAACACCCCACCTCCAATCCTTTTCAGCCGCTTTTTGGTCAGATAAGGAATGCAACCATGCGTCTTGTAACAATATAACATTTCCTTTGCTTTCCCTCAAGCCAGTGAAGGTAACCCTTCTTTTCAACTGTGATTTTATGCTATTTACATATATAGTAAGAAAGGTAACAATGCCAAGCATGGTAAATGAGAAGAAAGCATCATAGATATTAGCAGGAAATTACTGTAAGAGAAGAAACAACAAGAAAACCAAAGAAAAAGTTTAATTTCCTTTTTTTCTGTTTTTTTGGCTTCGGTTTTTCTCCAAGGCCTACATCCGATATAGGTTCAGCATGTGAAGAGGTAACAGATGAGATATCTGAGTCAATACCATCATCATCCCCATCCTGTTCCAACAAAGGGGCGTAAGGATTGTGTATGGGAACCAATAAAGGATCCGTAGAAACTTGTTGTATATCCAGCATGGCCTTAGCAGCCTTAGATCTGGTTACCCTCTGAAAAGAACAATCTTGTTGTAAAGCCGGAGGAGGCATGGTGACCTGATCAATAATAGGACCTGAAGATGAAGCAAGAGATGTGTCTTGATCCACTAAAGCAGCAGTTGCAGGGGGAGGCTTTGTGCAGGGGGGGGCAGAAGGGGAGAGAATAGTACAGGGAGTGGGATCCACCAAAGCAGCAGCCGAAGCCATGAAATTGAAATGTGAAAGGTCTTTATCAGAGATAGATGGGTTGGACATATCCATAGGATCTGCAGGATGAGGACCAGTCACGTTGTGTGGAAATGAAGTAGAAGGATGTGGCTGATGAAGTAAATCATGCAGTTTCTGTTTTTCTTTTTGTGCATTAGCTACAAAAACATCTTGTTCTGCTCGAATTGTAGGATCTGTATTGTTATGGGATGCCCAGGAACAATTGAGAAACGTGTGACCTTGTTCCTCACAAAGGTTTCACTTCAGAGGTCTTCTATAATGAGCACCAACGTACCCTAAGTCCCCACAAAGACCACATTTTTGCTGGTCACAAACATTGCTAAGGTGACCAATATTCCCACATTTGTAACAGGCCATGGGTTGACCCGGGTAAAAAATCACCCCTCTATCCCGTCCCAGAAAAAAACAGGGAGATGCTTAGTGGGGCCTTGCTCTAAATGCAAATCAACTAGATAGCGCCATCCCCTAGTCCAAAGGTGTTCATCACCTAATATGGGTTTGGGTTGGCCTTTTACCATACAGTGCTGTTGCAACCAGTATGTTATATCTGCAACATTAACCCCTTCATTGCGGAACAAGACAGTTATCTTCTTTGTGACCTGTTTGGTCAAAGGAAAAGCCATAAATGGTTTCCACAAGGGCGTGTGTTTAAGGAACTGAAACTGTTTCCAAAACTGTTTCAGCCCAACCAGATGTTTAAAACTGAAGTCAAAGATAGTATCTCCTGGCATATGAATCAGTGCACAGATTTCACATGCAAAGAATTTAATACTTTCCTTTAGGAGCTCACGCCCAATGAAACAGTGATTAGGAATTTCTGTTAAAGGCCCCCTAAATTTTAAATGTACTGCATTACATCTGGTTGCAGGTTCCGATAGCAGTCCAAAGGTAGCAGGGAATAATTGCTCAGCTACCCTAGTATGCCAAACTGTAGAAGGGGGGCTGCTGCTCAGAAACAGGCCTCGTAGTGACTGGTACTGAGGGGGGAGTTGTTTGTGGAGCAACTACAGCCTGATTATCCTTAACTGGAGTAAAAGGAGGGGGGGCAATCAAGTCAGGTAATTCCCCTTCAAGTCATTTTATGACTTGTAAGGTAGGATCTTGAGACAAAACTGGAGTGGGGTGGGCCTCTGACAGTGGGACATCCTGACCTGGGGGGAGGAGAGTCAGGAACAGAGTTTAATGCCACATCCTGACATTCAGGGACTGAAACGGAGCCCAATGGAAGCCCCGAGGGTCTGGAGGAACAAATGGGATCAGTAAAGTTAGCATCCTACTCGGTACCATTAGCGTTTTTGACCCGACCAGAGGCCTGCAGTGCTGACTTTACCCATGGAGCAGGAGGCGTAACAACAGCCTCTTTTAAGTGCACCTCTGTACAGCCAGTGGAAGTCGAAGAAGAACATGCAGCAGTCAGAGGATGGGGTATATCAGTGGTACAAGGGCTAAGTTTTCCCTCATCTGTGGGATTCATGCCATTAGGACAGAGATTCATAGAAAAAGGTAAAACAGGAGGAACTAAAGCTGCTGTACTAGCAGTTTGAGTAATATTGGTCCCATTTTTAATAGTCAAAGCGGTCTCAGCCGCATAGTCCAAGACATGTGTCATCTCTAAATCAACATTTCCAGCTCCCACATTCATAGTACTCACTGTTCCAACAGTTGAAGTCATACAACATGGGAGCTCACTCGGTGACTGTGGTTGTAATCCTGCCCGAAAGGCACTCAGAGAAGCAGATTCTCTGTCCAAAGAAACCGAGGACCGGGTAACACCCGGTTCCCATACAGCCTGTAAAGGCTCCGATGACCGCTCAATCGCAAGCAATGAATGATTCCTTGTGTCCAGAAACTGTCACTCTTCTACCAAAAGCTGTTGCCGGAGACATTCAGCAACTCAGGGTCCAGGAGACAGTAAGACTGCAGCCGATGCAAGTGGCAACTCCACCGGAGCGCAAACAAGTAAATCCGAAGCAGCATCACAAGGTAGGTCAGACACATCCATAACTTCATCAGCCATAACAATCACACAGTAGAAAAGGAGGGCTGAGGAGGTGATCAGCACCCCAGCCTCCCACATGTCCATCCCCTCCGACAGCAGCAAGCAGACTGCAGAAACTGACGGTCTCACAGCACCCTCCCACAAAGAGTAGGGGAATTTCCCCAGTGTCCTGGCCAAATTTCCCTCTTTCACTTAAAATACCACCAACAGTTTCATCTGGTTCAAGGTCAGTTGGCATTTATCTGTATCTCCCTCCCCCGGGTCGTGCCTGAAAGTAGGCAGGATTTGTCTAGTGCACTTACCTGGTTAACAAAAAACTAAATAAAATACCAACACATGCCCAGGGCATTATGGTTTCTAATCATAACATCCCACCCTGTACAGACTGACAAGCATCAGGGGTGTGCCTTTGGATTGCTGACTGTAATGCTCATGCCATTCCAACCCCACCCCCCACCCTGCAGACACTGACAGGCATCGAGCTGTGCCTTGGAATCTTTGGCTTCACAGTTCACCCCATCCTATATTGCACCCACTTCAGCGTATGTCCTTATGGAGTGGGGCGACTGTAAAGCTGAACACCCAAAGGTACACCTCAACACTTGTTGATGTCTGCAAGATAGGGTGAGGTGAAATGGCGTGAAGTTCAATACTTCACTGCCATTCCTACTCTGCATCTGTCTAACTCCTGCATTTCCAATGCTAATACCAACAAGCAAACATTCGGCATTGACAAATGCTTGTTTATATAGATATGTTAAGATACCGGTGTTCATATTTAACAGAACTGATTGTGCCTCTAAAATTGCATTAAGAACCCTCATCTGCTCTTCTGTGCAATAGTATCCTATTAGTTTTATAATTTCATTAGAAAGACCATCCGGTCCTGGGGATTTATTCCATGCTAAAGAATCAAGAGCCCTCTGCACTACTATCTTAGTTACAGGTGTTACTAGGTCATTTGTCTCAGATTCTATTAACTTTGGTATTTCTATATCTTCACAAAAGGCTTCCCAGTCATCTCCCTTCATCTCTAATTGTTCATACATATCCTAAGTGTATTTTGTAACAATATCTTGTATCGCCTGTATCTTGGTCTGCACAATACCATTACTGTCTCTTAGACTTTGCATATTTTTCTTAGTATGCGCTTGCCAAGTTTCCTATGGGCATATCGATTCTAAATTCCCTTTCATATTAAATTGCTGCTGAAATTTCAAAAAAATAGCTTTTTAATCATTCTAGTCCAGCATATCTTGTTTAAGTTTACAAATTTGCTGTGAAAAATCCTGTCCAGTTTCATAAGATATGGTTTGTAACTGTTACAATGTTTTCTGCCAATGCAAGTACTTTAAGAATTTGTCCCTTGAATTGTATCTACCATGCTCTTTACAACGTTTTTGTAAGGCCTTTTTCGTATCCTCCCACCACATAATACGATCCTCAAAAAAATATAAAATGATTTTTGTGCCATTAAAAAATCTTGAAGTTTATTCCTGAAATTTTCTTCTGATAATAAAGATGTATTTAGCTACCAGAAACCCGAACCGTTCCCTCATTCTTTTCTGGGTCAGTTCTAATTGAAACTATTTTGTGATCAGAAAACTCTACAATTGTTGTCTCAGATTTATTAATCTGTAAATACATGGGGGTAAATATATAGTCTATTCTGGATCCCAAACTACTCTTATGGAAAGCTGGTGTTTCTGATTTAGTGTAAGAAAACACGGCATCCCTAAGATGTGCCTGCCGAACCAGCTGAGACAACATATTAGAATCACAATACTGATTGCCTGTTTTAACTTTTAGCGGACAATTAAAATCTCCAGCAAAAAGAATAATACATGATGTCTGAAGATATGGTTGAATAAGTTTCAACAATTCGCACCTCTGGGCTTTAGATCGAGGTGTGTAGTAGTTTATCGATCGGTATGGGGAATTTTGTAATGATACATCTAAAATTAGAACCCTGCCAAGCAAGTTTCTGTTCCCAAGGACCAAAAAGAAGGCATTAGATACCAAACTATCTGTAACTCATTTAGCGTGTGTAGCCTTGTATCTTGTAAAAAGATCATTCCCATGGGTAGATATGATAAAAAAGAGAATACTGTCCATCTTTTCTCATCTCTCTTTATACTGTTCGTATTAATAGTATGGCAGGAGAGAGATTCTGTCACTTTGTGTTTACTTAGTACTGTCCTTCCTGCTTACTTTCTCTGTATTTTTAATTTCACTTTGGCCTTGCATTTTTGTTGCCCTTTAAGGTGCTCTTTCCCTTCTGTGTCCATTGTGCCTTCTGTCACTGAGGAATCTACAGAAGAGTAGTCAGACTCATCTGATTGTTCAGATTGTAACACTTCAAATTAATTTGCTGTAGGTATCACTACTTGAATCACTTCTTTCTGCCCTCCCGCTTCTTTACTCTGCTGCCTCATCACCCTACCTCCTGATTTTTTAGGCATGGGGGGCATCTCCTGCCCTGAAGACCCAGCTAATGAGGAAAATGTCCTCTCTCTCTCTCTCTCTGTGCTAATTTCTTTCTTGTAGATACTTTATTCTTGTGAGACAACTTCTCAGTTGATCTTAGTGTGCTGTTTTCTATCGGGGAAGGAGGGGGGTTATCAGGAACAGGGTCTATCCAAGGGGGGAGGGGGAGGATCTTGTTCTGTGAATATAGTCATTAATATGTTGCGTTCCCTATTTCTCTGTGCAATGGCAATTAATAACTTCTGTTTTGTATCATCTGCTGATCTGGTGTGTTATGAGCTGCCTTCTTGCAGTTTTGAAATGTTTGTCCATCCTCTCCACATAGATTACATTTGCTTTCATTAATACATTTCATTCCCAAGTGCCCCAGTTCCCCACATACTGTACATCTACTTTTATCACATACACTGCTTAAATGTTCTAATGACCCACATCTGTAGCACATCTTAGGTTGGCCTGCATAAAACGAAATTCCCCTATCCCTCCCTATAAGAAATGAATTGGGTAAATGCACTGGTCCAGTGTCCATCATTCGAAGCATTATTTTCACTTTCCAACCCCCTGTCCAAATATTCTCTGCATCCAGTATGGCTTCTGGGTCCTCAATAATTATACATCATTGTTTCAACCATATTATCAAGTCCTGTACACTAATCCCTTCATTCCTGAAAAGGACTGTGTAACAAGGGATAAAGAAATGTGTCCCAATATTGCAGGCAAACCTCATTTTGGTCTAAAACATAATGTGTTTGTGTAATTAATATTGATCTATGAAGTTGAATCATATTAAAACTTGCAAAGTTACAAGTTTAACTGAGCCACAACTTGTAATATTAAAGTGTCCTTTGATATTTGTACTGATCATGTGAGTAATAGAAAACAGGTGTTTTAAGTGTCTGCAAAAATAGAAATACAGGGATAGAGTTCAAGTTACCCTTCTGACTACAGGCTAAAAAGCTTGTATGCACATTACTAAGTGCAAATCTATTTCTTCCTCCTAAATCTTAGTAACTGGTAATGACAATTATTACTATCCTTATATAGTAATATAATTTACACTATCAATACATTTGTGCTGACAAGAGATTAGCTCATACATTAGCTAAAAAGAGAATTGCCTTTTAAGTTAATGTTTGTACTTGTTTTGTACCAATCATAGACAACCATAGGAAATGATGATACTGTTTTCCACTATATAAGCAAGCCACTATACACTGTTAGTTTGAAGAATGAAGAATTAAGAATGAAGAATGAAGGATGTACCACTTGTAATCTCTCGCTGTGATTATTGTTATAATCATTAAATTCTTCCATCATCAGTACCATCTCCGTTCGTCTCCTTTCTAAGTATCTTTAATAGATAATTTACAAATTGTAATTTTTTACCCACCTCTACAGACTGCGATAGTTTTGTGCACTGGTCTTGTCAATGGGGTAGATATAAAGGAAGCCCATAATGAAGACTTTTTCAGGGTGTTGTATTTCTCCCCAGATCTCTCCAAACCTTGTGTAGTTTTAAAGCTCACCAGACACATGAATGAGTGCATAGATCTCCATGGAGAAGAATTTCATGGACTTCTACAAAAGTTTTTTAGCTACGTGCAGTCTGTCTGGTAGATTTTCCAAGCCAACAATATATGTTAGTCTGACCGCATTTTGTCTTTTTGCAGAATAAATATGCATCTTAAACAATGATGCATCTGTTTTCAGTGCCATTTTACTAATTAATGTTAAGGGTTGTTGCGGTGTAATGGCAGTGCCCTCAGGGCTTCCCCCTTCATTTTTATGCGTCACAGTGTTTAGCTTTTGTAAAACAGGGTTTTGTGTCAACTCAAGGCTAGAGAGAATTTCTTACTCCGACATCCCAACAGGAGATGCAGTATTTTGCTGAACAATAGTTTGGGATTTCTCTATTCTTGGTATTTAAATCAGGGAGTCCCCTGAAACCTGCTGCCCTGATTGTTTGTTTAGTGTCCAGCCCGCCACTTCTAAAGCCATCATGGCCAACCATTCCTCCTCAGCAGGGAGCTCCATAGTCTCCCCAGCATGTCTCAGGCCAAGTTGCTGTTCACTCGTATTTCCCATTCCTGACATTATAACTGTGGATTTGATTGGAGCGCCATGGCCTGTTTCAGATCCTTCAGTGTTTTCTACTCTATCCGCCCAGCTGAGCAGCCTGCTCTTTGATGAGTCTGCGTCATCTAAGCCCAGTGGATTACTGTTCCCTGGACTTTTTAGCTTGTCAAGTTTCAGTGCTTTTATTTTTAATTCCAGTTGTGCTTTCTTTTGGAAAAACTATCTTCCTCTTTTTCAAACATTCGCCGTAACTGAGCTTCTTCATCCGATGCCAGGTTAGTGCAAGTATCAGTTAATTTCCCACTGTCTTCATGTTCAGAGTTCAAATCTTGTTCAGTCCGTGAGTTTAATTCCTCCTCTGCCTGAGTTTGCTGTTTTGTCCCAGACTCTGTTATAATATTTGTATCTAAAATTTGCATTGTTTCTTCACCAAGGTTCAAAATCTCCTGTCTTGCCTCAGTATCTTCCATAACAACTCTGTTGCTCTCTCCCAGCATGTCCATCTCCTCCACACCCTCCAGCACTCCGTCTGCCATCTTGGCCAACTGCCAAGTGGGACAAATGGCTCCCCCTGCTATCAGCAATGCTGTAGGGGAATTTCCACGGTGCCCTGGACAAATTTCCCCCATTCACTAACAATACCACCAACAGCTTATTCTGGTTCAATTGCAGTTGGTTACCATCTGTTTCTCCTGTCCCCCCAGTCGACCCTGAAAAAGGGACTTCTAGTCCCAGTGGGCCTACTGGGTCAATAAAATTCAATAAATAAATAAAATAAATAAATGCACTAAAATGGTGGGCCTGGCAGCCAAAAATTATTTGACAATGAGGGGACAAATTTAAACACTTATAACTCTGGAACAGAACAATATTTTTTCACCACACAAAAAGTGGCATATTCCTTTAGTAAAGGGATTTCTACGTCCCAAACTTCAGACCAATCAACCACACAATGGCTATGCATCACCATGGACAACACAGTGCACAAAAGTAGCAAAAACTGCATTTTTGTTGCTTCGCTGGGCAAAAAACTTATGTCCGACTGAAATTAAAGTTGGTAAATGAAAAGATGTGCCATACCAGACCATGTGTACCAAATGTTATCTGAATCTGTTCAACGGTTGCACATCGGCACAACCAGAAAACTGTGCAGGAGTGCCAAAAAGAACATTTTTGTTGCTTCACTGCACAAGAACCGTATGTCCGACAGAAACAAAAATTGGTAAAAGAAGAGAAGTAAGATAGCAGATCATATGTCCACATTTTGTGAACATCTGTTTAATGGTTGCACAGCAACACAAGCAAACAGCCATGCAGGAGTGGCAAAAAGTAAATTTTTGGTGCTTCGCTGGGCAAAAACCATATGTACAACTGAAACGGAAATTGGTAAATCAACAGAACTGTGATGCCAGACTGAGTATTTCAAATTTCAGGCAAATCTGTTCAACAGTTGTAAAGTTATAAACGCACAAAAAATGTGATGTTTAACATTAAAGTGCCTACTGAACCCTAAAGATAGGGTGCTATCATGGCAAAACACAAATATGTGACACTACGACTTGGCACCCAGGAGATATGGGCCCAGCAGCACAATGGAATGGTACAACAGAGTCTCAGAGGAAGAAACATCCTGGACAATGCTTTGCAGACATGTTGCCACACAAGCAAATCTTTTCACACTGCACATATATATTTTTCCATTGACTATAATGGTAGAGAAAAAGTGGCATAACTGTTCAAAGGAGCAATATTTTTTCACAAAATCTTCAAAAGGCAGCATCACAGCCCAGGACCCATGCATACAAACCAATCAGAACCCACTGAAATGGATTCTTGTTGCACAGAAAAAAATTTGATCACATTGTTTTCACAATGCACATATATATTTTCTTATTGACTATAATGGGACACCAAAAAATGGGAGCTAAAAAGTTTAATAACTTTTGAATGGATTAATATTTTTTCACCAAAAAAATGTGGCTTATTCCTTGAGTCAAGCTCTTTCTACATGCCACGTTTTGTACTGGCAGACCACACAACGGCCATGCAGTGCCACAGACAAAATCCAAAAGAAGCCCACAAAAGTGGTGAAAAGTGCATTTTTGAGTGTTTTGCTGTGCAAAGGGCCCAGCAGCACAATGCAATGGTACAACAGAGTCTCAGAGAAAGAAACACCCTGGACAATGATTTGCAGCCATGTAGATGCACAAGCAAATCTTTTCACACTGCACATATATATTTTCCCATTGACTATAATGGGAGACAAAAAGTAGCATGACTGTTCAGCGAAGCAATATTTTTTTCAAGAAATCTTCAAAAGGCAGCACCACAGCCCAGGACCCATGCATACAAACCAATCAGAACCCACTGAAATGAATTCTTGTGAAGAAAAGAAATGTGATCACATCGTTTTCACAATGCACATATATATGTTCCCATTGACTATAATGGGACACCAAAAAATGGCATAACTTGTGAATGGAGCAAGATTTTTTCACAAAATCTTCAAATGGGAGCACCACAGCCCAGCACCCATGTATACAAAACAATCTGAACCCAGTCAAATACATTCTTGTTGCGCACTGAAAATGACATCGCTACTGTTTTCACAATGCATATATATATTTTCCCATTGACTATAATGACAGAACAAAAAACAGCATAACTTTGGAACGGAGCAAGATTTTTTCACGAAATGTTCAAAGGGTACCAGCACAGCCCAGCACCCATGCACACAACCCAATCTGAACCCATTTAAATAAATTTTTCAGTGCCGGTGGGAGCATGGGGCCATTCAGGCCCCATGCTCCCACCACATTGTCCAGCACTGCATAACAATGTACTTCTGCCATAACTTCTGAGAGGGTCCCATGCTCCCACCACATTGCCCAGCACTGCATAACCATATACTTCTGCCATGCCTTTTGAGAGGGCCTCACGCTCCCACCACATTGCCCAGCACAGCATAACAAAATACTTCTGTCATACCTTTTCAGAGAGCCCCATGATCCCACCACATTGCCTGGCACTGCATAACAATATACTTCTGCCTTACCTTTTAAGAGAGCCCCATGCTTCCACCACATTGCCCAGCACTGCATAACAAAATACTTCTGCCTCACCTTTTGAGAGAGCCCCGTGCTCCCAGCAAATTGCCCAGCACTGCATAACAAAATACTTCTGCCTTACCTTTTGAGAGGGCCCCACGATCCCACCACATAGCCCAGCACTGCATAACAAAATACTTCTGTCTTACCTTTTGAGAGAGCCCCGTGCTCCCACCACATTTCCCAGCACTGCATAACAAAATACTTCTGCCTTACCTTTTGAGAGAGCCCTGTGCTCTCACCACATAGCCCAACACAGCATAACAAAATACTTCTGCCTTACGTTTTGAGAGAGCCCCGTGCTCCCACCACATAGCCCAGCACTGCATAACAAAATACTTCTGCCTTACCTTTTCAGCTGTCCTATACCTTATAATGGGATCTTCCTGTACACCCAAAAAATGTGCTCACTATGGTTTCACAATGCACATATATACTTTTCCATTAACTATAATGATCACGCACCACAATTCAGCAACCCTAACTGCCACCGACATGAAAATTGTCACAATCTAAGATCTATGATTAAGGTTTCCACATTCCAAATTTCAGGCCAATCGGATGCACAGTTCAAAAGTTTTTAAAGCAGAACAAACTAGATTTTCATTCATCAGAGTTGCATAATTCTGTACCTGTAGAAGTTTTACACACCAGACCACTGAAAGGCACATCCGTGAAACTAGAGCTACCTATCCTATAAATTTCAAGCCAACAGCACCATGTACAATCCTATGGGCAAAATGATAAGTATGTCACTCAATATCTCCACAATGAATTAATTTTCCAACACCTAAACAGCATCAGTCACATCTCTAAGACATCCCCTCAACACCCTCCAATTTTCAAGAAAAAGACCAAACCATTTCAGAGATATCTAAATTTAAAGTTTTATCACTTTTAAAAATTCTTCTGTTGTGAGAATCGGCGTGACCTCACGACCTAAGATAATTTTCAGCCATCAGGGGACATCTGGTCATGAAATCTGAACTATCTGGTCATTCCCAGGGAGAGCTGGTGCTGAAAAAATCTGCCCATCTGGTCGTGAAGTGGTGAAATATGCTTGCAAACGAAAACAATCTCACAACCAAAGAATTTGCAGGCTCGCGATCAAAGATCGTTAGCGACCTGCGACCAAAGATTTTTAAAGTTTAAAACTCTATTTTTTGGCACAACTGAATGAAACCACAAGCATGGGTCAATAGAGAGAAGTCCCCTGAGCAAAATGCGTCCTTCCTATACTTCAGAAGTCACCCATAGAAACATAGAAACATAGAATTTGCGGCACATAAGGACCGCTTGGCCCACCTAGTCTGCCCATTTTCCTACCTAATGAAACTGTATTGAAATCTGTCAATGGGATGAGATATTTGTTACTTTCCAACAGAAAACTGAAAACAAGATGGCAGCCATCGCGACAGATAAATTTCTCACGACCAAAGATTTTTCGACCATGATCCTGAAAATTCTTTGATCATAAGGATAGACCAGATGGCCAGAACCCCATTCTTCTTTCTCAAAACAACCATATACATTTTGCCATTGACGTATAATGGGAGCTAAAAACATTAATAACTTTTGAATGGATTAATATTTCTTCACCAAACAAAAAGTGGCATATTCCTTGACCCAAGCCCTTTCTATGTGTCAAGTTTCAGACCAGCACACCACATGGTAGCTGCACAGCACCACAGACAAAATCCAACAAACTGCCCACAAAACTGGCAAAAAGTGCATTTTTGAGCATTTTGCTGCTCAAAAAAAGTATGTCCGACTGAAACGTAACTTGGCAAATCAAGAGATCTACCATGGCCCTCTGCACATACCACATTTCATGCAAATCCATTGAACAGTTGCAAAGTTATTAACACACAAAATTAAAAGTTTAACATTAAAGTGCCTACTCAACCCTAATTATAGGGGCGTGACTGCACCCCTATAATATATATATATATATATATATATACATACACACACATTTACATACACACATGCACACATACATGCATACACACATATACAGTATATACACATATAATATATATATGTGTATACACACACATATATATATATATACATATACACATATGCATACATTCACATATACTGTACCTACAAATACACACACATGTATATATACACACATACATATACACATATATACACACACACACACAAACACAAACACACAAACATATACACACATATACACATATGGCATACAGAGTTTAAAGTGAAATTTACTCAAAGTAAGCAAATGTTTCACACAAAATGTAATATAAAACTTAGCTTGAGACATTTTCCCAACTATACTCTCAACCAGTTAATACACTACATAAACTTTAAAGCATTCAGTGTTGTAAGAGGGTTTAATAAATGACAATATCAACTGTAAGTATAAGTGTGAAACAAAAAAAAAAATACTTGTCAAGGACCCCCAAGAAAATGAGACCATGAGCCTGATATGTACAGATTTCAATACAGTGTCAATGTATAACAAACATGTACAGAACCAGTCTAAGGAATCTAAATAAAACCTCAAAGGAAAAAAAGCCCCCAGCCCCCCCTTTCCGTGGGAAAGGTAACTAGTAGGAATGAGATAAATGTACATGAGTCCTAATACATCATCATTCACACCAATCTTTGCAATATTTACCCCAAGGAATTGAAGAGTTGATTTATATTAACCTTTTCAGGACCTATGTAATTAATAGCATTGGAACTCTCATGGTTTTATACTTGTAGGAAGGGTAAATAAATGCTAGACAGCTAATGTTTTAGGCATTTTCTGAGGTTGCAAGAGGCATCCTAGGGAATTACAAAAAAATCATAGTAGAGTCAACTGAAGTGCTCCCAGATTGAACAAAGCATTTCCCTGTAAGGCAGCCTCCTTTTCCCTGTATTTTCCATCTAAAACTGTTGGAATCTCTCAAGCTTTGCTCCCAATGTTCTTATATCTCCCGAAGCTCTTGATGGTATTATAGCATTGTTGCAATATACTGGCACAGCCGGACAGCCTAGCTGAGATGCAGTACATCATATTCAGTGGGGGGTCCTACTTTTATCCATTTTGGCAATGTGCAGTACTGACACAGGACAGTACTGATGAGATGCAGGCTGTCATTTTCAGAGAGGTCCTAATTTTACCCATTTCTACAATGTACTGATACAGGTTAGCCTGGCTAAGATGCAGAATCTCATTTTCAGTGGGGTCTTACTTTTACCCATGTTTACATTTGTGTGCAATGTACTGACACAGGAGAGATTTGCTGAGATACTAATGGCCGCTGTATGCAACGTGCTGGTACTGACTTAAACTATGCATATGTAAGTATCGCCTTACGTGTAGTCATGTCAATGCTGCCATGATATGACTGCCTCTGGAGCAAACTGCGTATGTGCTAGTATCAGTCATGTGCAGTTCTGTAATCACAGCAGTATCAGTTACATCTGACTCTGGTGTGGCAAGAGCACGGCATATTCTTTTCAACACTCGTGCTGCTCCTAAAAGCTCTCAGCAGCTGTATTGGCTAGTGGTGGGCAAAGTGGTCTCAATCCGCTCTGCAAAGTGATTCACGGAGCAAAGGCGGATTCGTGGAGTGCTCCACAAAGCAAAGCAGAGTACTTCGCGTTATGATGAGGAACACGAAGTCCATTGGAAACAATGACTTCACATTACTCCGCCTCCCCAGACCACCACTCCACCAAATTTACAGCAAAGTGCATTGAGGGCAATGCACTTCACCTCATTCCACCTTGTTTTTGAGCTCTGAAGGCAAATTTTGCAGTGATTCATGGGATTTCAGGTCACATGGGCTCTATATTGATCTGCACAGCCTCAGTTTGGGGTAGTATGTGTAGGAAGGAGTCAGAGGCAGTGTTCTCTGATAGCTGTCTGTGATTAAAATCTTATAAAGGCTGTTAAAAAGCATTTTTGTGTTATTTTGGGGGGCTCCAACTTTAGTTCATCGATTGTAGGAAACCCTTCTGTGCTCATATCATCGAGCATTTTTGTTTATGTGTGGATTTTGAATGTTAATTTACAACATTGAGTGTGTGTAGTGAAAGACAGTGAAAGTGTGCTTTGGGAGAGGGGTATATCTGTGGTGTAGGTAGATTTAAGTTGATCGCCGGGTCGCCCCTGAAAAAGGGACCTTCAGGGCCCAGTTGGCCAAGCCAGTCATCAAAATTCAATAAATAAATAAGTTGGAGAAATAGTGATTTCTTTGTTTTCTGGTTATATGTTTGTTATATAACTGACTGTGTTAATGTACACAGAGTAATATTGTCAGTAATAGTTGAAATTTTCTTGCTGTTTGTTGTGTGGATCTGGTGCAGCAGTTCATGATTTCAGGTTGTTTACATTACAATATGAGGCATAGTACTGAACTTCTGCTTTTGCTACGTATTACTCATTCAGCATTGCAGACAAACTGTTCTGTGTGTGTGCGGTGTTGCATGACATCAAATACTACACCTTTTATTGTGCCACAGACTAGTGTAATTGCAGGCGCAGCAGTGTGAACCTGCTATCCGCTGCAGCTGCCTGATTTTGTACTGCGATCGTGGTATCTGTTCTTTGGTTTGCTGCTTGTACTGCCATAAAAATCTGCAGTCATTGCTCACCCCCACCCCCACCGGCAAAAGGAATTTTTTACCATATTGGATTGTTTGTGACCTCATCAGCCCCACTGGTTACTGAAGTTGTTTTCCTTGTGTGACAGTCTCTATCTGTTGCTGAAGCCACAGTTGTTTTCTTGGCTTCACATCCAGTGTCCCCCCAATCAGAGAGTGAATGTATCAACATCCAGCATCCCCCCAATCAGAGAGTGAATATATCAAAATCTGAATTTGGTTATAATATTGTGGTTGATCCACCAAAATGTCTGCAAAGAGATGTGCAAGCAAAGCTGTTTCTCACCTTGGCAGTAAGATAGTCTGTGGGCGTGGTAGTAGTATGCAGATGCAGAAGTGCATTGCTGATGTGAGGAAAGGTATTTCTCCTGCAATATTTTTTACAGCCCAATCAGTAGCTTCACTCATAGTTGGAGGAGATGATGTTTTCCCAGTTGGTGGCGTTAGTGTTACTGGTGTTGGTGGTGGTGGTAGTATTAGTATTGTTGCGTCAAGTTTGAATTCTGACCAGTGTACCATATCCAAACATACTGAGTGTGAAGCAGTGTAAGTGAGTGACAGCATAGATGATGTCATATTTCCCAGTAACATCCCAGTAACTGAACCCGAGGAATCTGATAATCATGTCAACGAAAACAATAGCATACAATGTGATATTCCGTCCATGGTGGCTGTTAATGTCTCCCATTTTCCATGCAGTGATTCACAGTGTGGTGAGAAAAGCATCAGGTGATGGTGGTGTAGATGCTGCTGATGAATGTGATGATGACGATGATGCTGCTGTTGTTGCAACATGCAGTCCACATGCCAGCATCCAAGCAGAAGATGTGGATGTGTGTGACGTTGATGAATATGATGATGAAGTAACTGACCCCAGTTGGGAACCGGAGAAAAAGAAATTCAAAGTGGCTGTGTCTGAGTCTGTTTGCATTAATCCCCCCCCCATAAAAATTTGTGATTTACCAGTTTTAGTTGATGATGATGACCCAGTAATCAATATGATAGGTAGTCGTGTTGGTCAGTTGCAGTCCAGGTGCGCAGTACCGAAACATCAGGTGCCCCCCACTTCCCTGCTTAAAATAACAGACTTAAATAAGCCACATCATGGATATGTTAAAAGCAGAGCATCACAATCCCTTGTTTGGGATTTTTTGTTCAAGATGCAAAAGATGATTCAGTTGCAATCTGCCAGGTTTGCCATGTGTGTGTGAGTCGAGGTAAAAAGGGGAGCCATCTGGGCACAGGAGGACAGCATACACATCTTAAGGATAGGCACTTGGCACTGTGGACCCAGCACAAGCTGGCAGCTAATACCACAGTGGAGCTTTCACCCTCGTCACCGGCAACCATAGCGAGCATGTTATCCCCTTCCATGACTGTTAAGTCCAGTAGTAAATTAAATGTGTGCAGTAGTGAGGTAATAAGAGCAGAGGATTACTACAGGCATGATGAGGTGGAGGACCATAATGACTTTGAAATGTTGTCCAGTGCTGGTGAGAGTAGCAGTATTTGGTGGTGGTGGTGAATGCAATATGTCTAGTGCAAGTGGTACATCAACCCTGGTTGGCAAATCTGGCAAAATAACAGCATTTCTGGGTTTGTCATCATCACCTGTGAAATTGTCTTCATCAAATGTCCACACTCCACCCCCTGCCAATGCCATTCATCACAGAGCACAACCATTTGTGATCACACCCTGTGTAAAACGTTTAAGTCAGCCCACATTACAGAGTGTTTTTGTGCATAAACTGAAGTACCCCCCGAATCAGAGTGTCCCATGAACTTAATGCTGCTGTAGCAGAAATGCTAGCAATTGATCTTTTGCCCTTCTCCTTTGTGGCAGTTTTCTGCACGTGCCTGTCCAAAATGGAAAGTCCCACCCAGGACATACTTTTCTACCCGTGCAGTTCCTGAGTTGTTCCGCACTGTCTCAGACTCAGTAAGACATGCCCTTCAACATTCCTCCTCTCCATTCATCCATTTAAGTATGGATATGTGGACAAGTGGCAAAACAGCGGGGAGTTCATATCTGTGTATAACTGCACACTGGGCGCAGGTGCCAGGGATTGTTTGTGATGCTGGCAGTGTGAATAATCAGTGCAATAAGATGGATAGTCACGGTAGTAATCTTCCAGGAATTTGACAGCATGCAACGATTGTTATGCGAAATGTGACCTTTTCACACATTGGTGAGAACATGTTGGACATGGTACTGATTGAAATTGACAAATGGCTAAATCCTCCGTCTCTGAGAGCTGGGTTCATAGCAAGTGACAATGGGTCAAATCTGGTGAAATGCATCACAAATGGTGTTTTTTTTCCCTGTTCCATGCATGGCCCACTGTTTAAATCTTGTGGTTCCCTGCAGCACCGTGATGTAAAGGAAATGCTGACCATTGCACGACGTATCTGCTGTCACTTTTCAAGATCTGGAAAGGCCCGTGACCAGCTGCGGCAGTTGCAGATACAAAACAGCCTGCCTCAGCACTGCTTGAAGCTGGAAGTTGTCACCCGATGGAACTCCACTTTATACATGGCAGAGAAGTTGTATGAACAATACAAAGCCATCACAGAATATCTTGTGATGCACCCTAGCTGTGTCAGTTCCAGGGCCTCCATGTCTACGACGACTGAACAGTGGCTCCTCATGGACTCTGTAATAACAATTTTGCAGCCTTTGGAACATGCCATACAGGCAGTGAGTGTTGAGTCTGCCTCCATTAGCCAATCAATTCCACTGCTGCGGGTGCTGAGGCAGACATTGGTGAATGTACAACTTAGCCTTGATGTTGCTGGAGACGGTGGTAGAAGTATGTTGCTGCAACATGTGCTGACAGTATTCGATCAGAATCGTCACGTTGTGAGCATTCAGCACAGTGACAGCTTTTGCCATAGCAACAATGCTGGACCCACGATACAAACATGGAATTGCATCAGTACTGGAGGGAGGGCCTGAACAGGTAAAAAATTTCAGTGGTTAACTGGTGCGCTTTGTTCATGGGGCACAGAAGTCACATGCCAAGGTTGACAAACCTCAGCAGCATAATCCGGCTGAAGGTGTACCTGGAGGACCATCAAGCATATCCTGCAAGGAGAAGAGGACTGCAGTTCCAGGTAGTTTGTCATCCAAAGTGGCTGGCGTCAACCCGCTTTGGGAGGTTTTGTCCCAAGTGGGTATTTGTGAAGTAAATGATTCGGGAGAACAGGATGATGCATCAACAACTGGACTTAGTACAGCACAGAAAATGGTTGAGTCATATTTGTCTGAAAACAGGCATCAGACAATGACTGAAGATCCTCTTTTGTACTGAAGTGGAAAGGTCAGTGAATGGCCAGAGCTGACTGCAGTGGCACTGAAGTACCTCACATGCCCACCCTCCAGTGTAAGTGTTGAGAGGGTATTCAGCTCAGCAGGTGCAATAGTCAGGGATCATCAAACAAACCTGTCTCCTGCAAATGTTAGTTTGCTAACATTCATTAAAATGAATGAGAGGCACATACCAGCACAGACTGCAACCTTGGTATTTGTACCCCTGCTTAGTCATGGTGGTTTTGGTGATGTGGAAATGGACCATCCTGGTGGCACTGGCAGTGGCTGCCTGAAACGGCACACCACTGATGTAGATGATGACACAATGGAGAAAGAATTTCCCAGAGGTCAGACTTCAGACATAGATGACTGTGAGGGAAGCTTTCTTTATGAGAATGATGATGTGGTTAATGTTGGCAGGTTTTAACTGAAGTTGTTAAAAGGCAGTGTGCCACGCCGGAAAACCAACACCACCACCGAGACTGATGTTAACCACTGCCACCACTGCCACCATGAGTCTGTCTGACCCCCGGACCACCACCACTGGGACTGATGTTAGCCACTGCCACCATTAGTCTGTCTGACCCACGGACCACCACCACCGGGACTGATGTTAGCCACTGCTGCCACTGAGCATGAGTCTGTCCAGATCACCACATCCATCAGCCACAGACACAAAGCTTCTTAATATTTAAACCATAAAGTGAGTATGTGTATTCATGTTTGTTATGCTGTTTCACTTCCTTTAGTTGTATGTTTTGTTTTCTGTAGCTTTTCAGAGCTGCAATGGTAAAACACATATGGTACACTTATTTTGTTTTTTTTTACAGGTTAACAAAAGAAGTCTCCATCGCTACAACTCGGCTCTGTGGGAATGGTACTGCAGCCGTACTGTACAGAGAGGAACCTGAGTCTGTTCATGAGAAGGGGTTTTTAAGTGTGACATGAGGATCAAATTTTCAAATTATTTATAGATTACATTTGTGATGCATTTCAAGATATTATGACCCAAGTATGAAAAAATAAACATGTTGGGAGATAAAAGCCCCACAGGTTCCTGAGGTAAAAGATACTGTACTGGTGAGTGAGCAACAAGTGACACCACACACCGTGGTGAATGTAACACCTGACACAAAACATTTGTTTTAGTAGTAAAAACATGTAATGAGTTGTATTAAAACATGAGAAACAAATATTTATAAGAATTATATTACATTAATTGCAAATGTGATGTTTTGCATCACGTACCATGGTGGATGTAACAAGTGACACCACACTTATGTTTCACTTACTAAAACTAAACTAAACATGCCCAATAACTAACATACTGCTGCTACTGACTGACATACTACTATAGAACATGAAAAAAATTGACAATTACATTACTGGCAAGTATGATGCGTAACACCACATATCGTGGTGAATGTAACAAGTGACACCACACATTTGTTTCAATTTTACAAAGTTTAATGAACATGCCTAATGGCTAACATGCCATTAATAATAACTGACACCATGCTACAAAACCTGGAGAAATCTGACAATAATAACAAACGTGACAGGTGTGATGTTTGATACCACATACCATGGTGAATGTAACAAGTGACACCACACTTACGTTTGACTTACTAAAACTGTACTAAACTTGCCTAACAACTAACATACTATTATTGCTGACTGACATACTGTTATAAAACATGAAAAAAATCAACAATTACATTACTGGCAAGTGTGATGCTTAACACCATATAATGTGGTGAATGTAACTAGTGACACCACACATTTGTTTCAAGTTATAAAAAATCTATTGAACATGCCTCATGGCTATCATGCCACTACTAATAACTGACATAGTGCTACAAAACCTGGAGCAATTTGATAAATAATAACAGTACTGGCAAGTATGATGGTTGACGCCACATATTGTGGTGAATGTAACGAGTGACACCACAAAGAAAATCCATTTTAACTCTCCACTCCATATACACTGAATAATCCCTATTATAATTTATGCCCAGCACTTTCCTTAGACATGCAGTTGTCACTGAAATATGGTCTCTGAAAATTTGCCCAACAATCAGTGAATGATGGTAACCAAAGTCTACCTGTGGTGAATGTAACTGCAACCCTCGTTGTTGCATGCAGTGCTTATCTTCATGGAATGTAGTCCTACAAATGGAGGAGCCACGTGCAAACAATGGGTTTTAAACCACAACTCAGCTCCTCCCTCTATGGTTGCTCCTTGGTTCTGATGGGCAGGTTATGACTTTGCAACGGTCACAGACTGACGGGTAAACATTGGGCCTGATGTGACCCGAAGTACAGTGAGGGTCAAAGGTTGCTGTCCCTTTTGCGGGGAAGATAGATCAGGCAGTAACACAGTCAGTTATCACAAGGAGGCAAACTAGGAGAGAAGCCAGAAAATCTTTTAAAGTGCTAATAGAACAATTACAGATTTGGGGGCCACGTGGGTGAATGTAACGTACTGTGACACCAACTGTTACATTCACCACACTAAATACAAAGCTGCATAAATTAAAAATGGAGCATTACAATGGGCTAAAGAGTACAGATAACAAAAAACACAATTCCATATTAGTAAATGGACTTACTTTAATAATGGAAAACAGTAAATAAAGCTTGCAAAAACAATTAGTAAAACATGTGTTTTTGCATGTCACACTTTTTCAGGTAAAAAAAAGCAGCAAAATGGAGTGGGATACCCCATCAAAAAAATATACGGATATCCTAGAATTCTATAGTTATGTTATCTATCTGCCCATATAGCCAGCATTCAGATTTAGTCAAAAACATGTGCCTGACAGTTCTTGATTTTTAAAATGTGGTATGCACTGTATGGTAGGCATTGGTAACCTCTTTTCATGAACAGACCCATCCATGGAATATCCACGTGAAATCCATTCTGGTAAGTATGAAGATTTATCTCATCCATTTCACTGCTTTGGAAAGACTGCAGCAAGACTGCACACAGGTTGTGTTAGTTGACAAGATGTGGGTTTGAAATGTAACTTGACTTGAGATTGAGAACCAGGGAGGACAAATAACAATTAAGTTGTAAGAAGTCATTCATATTTCTTTTTAGGAAACTTCCAGATGCTTTGTTGTTCTGCCAAAGTGGTCTTATCCAAAAGTTCTTCAGCATCATCAGGCATCCCCTTCTGGATTGGGCACACATGCAAACATGAAGTCATTTCATTAGATGACCATGACCATCAATAACAACTGGACTCCAGAAGGTTGCAGATGAAATCTGTGAAGTAACAAAATAAGAAATCATTACAGACAACCTGCAAACAGGATTCCAAAAATACTTACCTTCCTGTTTGAGGAGTTCAGTTTCCACCTCAACTTAAAAATTTCATTGAGCACTGGAATGTGCACACTAACAGTTTCCTGTGACCTGTGATACAGAACAATACCATGGTACATGTCCATGTCAACTTCCCTTCTCACCTACAAAATACACAAACATATATCTATATATACAGCATCTACTCACCAAGGCTATTATTAGTGTATAGCCAAGGCACCCTTCCATCCACTTGAGATGATCCATCGTTTTGCTTGAATTGCCTCTGAACACATTGGACCAGCAACAGGGACGCCACCGGTCATCATTTTATTCTGGGGGACTTTGTATGTGCTGAAACAGTCTCATTTCACTGTGTTACCACTTGTCAATTTTCTACACACAAGGAGGATGCATTTTGGGCCTGCAGAAAAAATCTTGGGACTCTGTGCCACCACTGCACACATGACCGAGTGCGCCATTAATTCTGGGAGACTTTGTATATGCTGAAACACTCCCATTTTGCTGTGTTACCACTTGTCAATTTTCTTCACACAAGGAGGATGCATTTTGGGCCTGCAGAAAAAATCTGGGACTCTGTGCCACCACTGCATGCATGACTGAGTGCGCCATTAATTCTGGGGGACTTTGTATGTGCTGAAACACTCCCATTTCACTGTGTTACCACGTGTCAATTTTCTGCACGCAAGGAGGATGCATTTTGGGCCTGCAGAAAAAATCTGGGACTCTGGGCCACCACTGCATGCATGACTGAGTGCTCCATTAATTCTGGGGGACTTTGTACATGATGAAACACTCCCATTTCACTTCGTTACCACTTGTCAATTTTCTGCACACAAGGAGGATGCATTTTGGGCCTGCAGAAAAAAAATCTATGACTCTGTGCCACTCTTGTGTGTTGTGTGATTGTTGTGAGCTCATAATGTCATACTGACATTACAATTAAAGCAGCATTGCAAGAATGTCGTGACAATTTTGAAATGTACTTTTTTATGCTACTTTACATTGCCACAGCCACTAGTTACCTCCGAGTCATGACTTGAATGATACGCTTCTTTTCACAATATATGGCTGCTTTACTTAGTTGACTGCTTTTTTTCATGTATGAAAAAAAATGAGCATGCCTTCCAATATTGTTCTGACTAGGTTTGTATTTATTTGCATCTGATTTTCATTAAATATTGTTCCGTGGTATCATAAAACACTGCCTGCTGCATAACTGTTAATTTATAACAGAAATTATATATAACAACTAACTGATGTGATGAAAAGCAGAGGAAAACAATGACAAAGACCTGGTCAGCACCAATTTTAGTTGAATGCTCCTTTCATTATTTCACACATGAAAAAGGGTAGGTAGACCTGGCAACTCACTGGAAATTCTCGTATCATTCCAGTCAGTCAGTATGTAAGTAAAGGAAGTTGTAACATAGCATTACAAAATATAGGTCAGAGTTCTCAACAGATTGTTGCACTGCTGCTTTACGGAGATTCACCACATTACATACTTATGGTGATGCACATAAACTAATATGTGGGGCATTACTCACACTGCTTCGCAGAGTGCAATTTCTTTCTGTGAAAAACGTCCGTAATTTCATTACAGTGTGTCACATGACTGAGGAATTACCGTTCAGAAAAGCCACCCACATTCTGCCCCCCTTTCTCAGCAATGTTAGGACGTGATGCGGGGGGGAGCGCAGGTTTGTGCTCCACTATAGTGAATGTCCAGCAGCTATCCCAATGTTTCCTTATGTTATAAGATTCACTTTGTGATGAAATGTGGGAATGTTTCCAATAACAAGGCTCTTCTTACTGGAAACGTGCCCACATGTTTCACCACAAACTGACCATTATAACATACAGAAACATGAAAGAGCCAGAACAAGCGGATATTCACTGTAACGAACAACACACAACGCTCCTGGCATCATACTTTGAAAGAGGCAGAAAAGAGTCAGAATGTGAACCCTCGTCACATGACAACTGTAATGAATTGGCCGATTCTAAAATGTAATACACTATCTTGGCAAAGGCCCTGGAGAAAATGTGTATTATTAAACAACAGCAAGGAAAAAAAACACATTAAAACAGTACAACACAGTAGTGTGGTGGAGGTGGGGGGCCAGAAAACAATCCCTTACTGTGGCCGTGGGATGCCATGGTGGTTCAGCAGCAGGTGCAGCATTGTGACTATTTGCTGCTGCTGTTCTTCTGTTGTGTTGACCTGCTGCTGCAAAGCACCAACCCTCTGATTGTTCTCTTCCAGAGCTGCCCACACCAGGGTGAGGTCAGCCTCTGTTGCAGTATCTGTGGTGGGGTCCACTGCAGGTGTAAATCCATGTAGTGGGGGTGGTGGTGGAGATGGTGGTGCTGGTGGCTGTGGTGGCAGTGGTGGTGGTGGAGCAGCTGCTGTACTGGCTCTCCTCCTGCTGTGGCAGTGACTGCAAGGCACAACTCCGACCCCAGCAGCACCCTCGGCCACTGCCACAGAAGGGCCAGCAGGAGGATGCCTGGCCCCTTCCATTGTAGCCTGCCACTCTGCTTTGTGGTGGTTGAGCATGTGGGTGCACTGGCCACTGGTCTCCAAATGTGTCCCCTGGGGGCCATGGTGCACCAGCACACCACACAGATGGCACACCACGACTGTGCTGTCTCACCCCACAGAGTTAAAAAACTACCACACAGGGGAGCTGCGGGGTAGGGACCAGACACAGTCCTTGCATGAGTCGCACCACCTAGATTTTCCAGGGGCACCTCCTGTGGCTATGGAGGTGGAGGAGGGGGTGCTGCTGGAGCCCCTACAGCTGCTACCCACGGTGGTGGTGGTGGTAGAGGCGGAGAAGGTGGACACACAGCAGCTGCCGGTGCCACTGGTGCTACTGCAGCTGTTGCTGGGGGGAAGCAACACCCAGGAGTCAGGAGCAGTCCAGCATAACACGACCACCCCCACATGTCTGAACTCCCCTCCGACCGCACCCACGGACCAGCGACTTGCCTTCTCCAGGGTCCATCTTACCTTCACACTGACACAAGAAGTCCCCGGGGCTGACATACACACAGACACACTGACACTGACACACACAGTCACACACACACAAAACAAAACAAAACTTATAAAAAACAATTCACTAACAAAAAAAAATCACAAATGCAATACAAAAACTAAATAAAGATGCAGTATAGCTTTTAAAAAATCTGTTGGTTTTCTTCAATAGTCAAAGCAGCAATCAAACACTTTCACTCACTACTACTCTCCTCTACACAAAGCCTTCTCCCTCTATGAATGCAAAGGAGAAAGTGAAATTGTTTCTCTGACTCACTTCCTTCCTGCCTGGCAAAGCATGTGACTTACAATACTGTAAGCCATGTGATGTGTGGGGGGCTGCCTATTTACTTCTCACTTTGCCTTACTTCATGTTGGGCATAACAGCAACGCAAAATAATAATGAAAATGCAAAGTGAGCACTTTGCAGTGCCCACTTTGTGTTGTGCTCCACCAACACGAAGATGCCACTTCGTGTTCACTTCACTAGCAGATTAAAAATTCGCTGCATCTCTAGTATTGGCTCAACACTGGCAAAAGCTAATGGATGGGTAACACTGGGGACCACTCAACTGTCTTCATGTCCACTGGCTCTATTGGCAGGTCATTTTAGAAGGCCACCACCTTCTGGAACAAAATATGCTTCCTAATGTTACACCTAAACTTGCCATCTGTGACCTTCAGAGCATGCCCCTGTGTTCTGCTGGAGAACATATGCATATGTTCAATCCTGTCAATATCCCTGAGATTGGGAAGACTGAGCTCATGTCCCATCTCAGTTTGCTGTTCCATAGGGACAAGCAAAAGGATGAGGAGCACCGACATATGTGGAAAGCACCAGGACCGCAGTAATATTATTCAAAGTCCTTTATTTAACTAAAGTGCATAGTGCACCCACACGTAGTGAGCATAAAAAGGTGGTGGCTGAGCCTTTCTGCAACCAACATTTCTCCTGCTTCCTGCCAGGTGTCACCTGAGTGATTCACTCTGCTGATTCCTGGCAGGGGCCAGGAGAAGCATTCCTTTCAGAGCGGCTCAGTCGTCACTTTTTTATGCTCACTATGTGTGGGTGCACGATGCACTTTACTTAAACGAAGAACTCTGAATAATATGTTTGTGATCCTAGTGCTTTCTGCATATGTGGGCACTCCTGATCCATTTGCTTGTTTCAGTTTTTCATTGCTGAACACCATATTACTTGTTCTGTCACTCCAGGTCCATTGTTGCTTTGTTCCACATGGAGAGGACAATAACTACTAGTAAACATAAATGTGGATATTATCTGTTACACCCTTCCAGGTATTCCTGTTTTGAAAATACAGCTTCCCCTTAACAAAGGTATCTAAACAGAAAGCCCACCAGCAAATTTCTTTTTCTTTTTAGTACTGAACACATTCTCTTTACTGCTGCAGTAAATGTAAACACTGGAGAAAATATGAAGAAACTGATAGAGGGAAGCTTACAGAGGGTGTCAGTTGGCATTTTACTGAATGGGACTGTATAAATCTGCAGAACTAAAAAATGCTACATAAATTCACTGCCATTAAGTAAGTGGCAGAGATTGTGGTGGTGGGGTGATTTGTCAACACAGAAAGGGGGCTTGGTTTACACTCGGAGAGGAGTGAGAAGATCCGTTTTCCTATGTGGGACGGTGACCCACAGGGTGTAGAAAGTTGAGGTTATTGAAAATAGGATGGATCATAATGACCTATAGAGCCCAGTTTCTTAATGCAGTGATTTTGTCATCAAAGAAGCACAAAGGTGTTCTGGATTGACAACTATCTGACATTTTTCACAATCCTCCACTCAAGAAAGAAAAAACCGGCACCAACTTCTGCTCCATAAGACCGCACCAAAAAATTTAGCCTCTATGTCAAACTCCATGTTACATTCTTTCAGCAGGGTCTTTATAGAGTACAGTACCACAATTAATTTTCTTTACCTTATCCTCACTTTCATCTGAATGCACCCTGACCCACTTTCTGCCCTGATATCATGATATTTAGGGCTTGATTAAGTCAAGCTGTTTCCAAAGTTCCTCCGCATGGACCAAGTTAAACTTTTTCAATGTCAAAAAAAAAGACTAGCAGTGCATTCCATGGCTTTGAACAGATGTAATATGGGGTGGTATTATACTTTGCACATTCTTGTATTCTGTGATTGTAGTATGTTCACCTATTAATTTATGAGGCTATGCTGAATTTTGTAAATGCTGGCTCATAACTCTTGTAATATTCAATATTTTTACCACAACATTTCAACATAGCTGTTTTGAAACAGCGACTCATGAATGTGACAGCTGTCATTTTTCAACTCCTGCCAATTATGTGTGTTTGCAGCTCAAAATCTGATTTTTGCAGTGCCTGCACAACATCACCTTTAGGCCAGGAATTAAACATTTGCTCTGCCATTCTTTATGAAGCAGGGTCATCACAAGGCTGTATAGAAAATTTAGTGTAAAAATATTAAAAAAAAAATATTTTTAATATTTTAAACTCAGATTCCTGTCCCGCAGCCCTATTGGCTCTGGCCAGAATTTGTTTATATTAGCTGATATGCAAGGGAGGAAAAGATAGACAGCAATAGAGGACTGGGAGCCAGTGAGAGGCAAAGAATTGCGAGATTATCAGGTTGAGCAAGTCTGAGGTCTCACAGGAAGATTTGGTAGTGCAACCAGACAGACAAGAGACAGGAAAGGAAAGAACAGATCTTTGCATTTAAACACATTCTCCATAACAACTGGGACAGGTTCCTATTCTATTCTGTCACAGCCTTCTGAGTACTGCCCATCAGGCTGCACAGTCCAAGGCAACCAGCAAATAAAAACCTCGGGTGAAGCTGCAGGAGAGCAGGAGCACTGGTCCCTGCTGTTGAAATAAACATTCCTTCTTCCACAGGTAGAAGTTCTCTTCTTCTGCCAGAAGTCCCATCAGGTCCATTCATTTTTTGTGCAATACAGTCTGGTGTTGCAAATCCACCTGCAGTAATGGGTCCAGTGTCTGCTCCTTAGAAGCAGGTGATAAATTCGAGTGGTTCAGTTTCAGGTATTCCAGGGGGATCCTCATGCAAAACAGAGTCCGGTAAAGGCAAATGTTCCGACAGGCAATGTCGTTATGCAGCCGCCACTGAAACAGATGCCAGCTCTGCCATTGTGAGGAGCAGTGCAGCAGCACCCCCTACTGCAAGAGTAGGGTTTTTTTTATTCAAAACTTAAATCAAAACAAAATATACAAAACTGCATTACCTCATACAAAATCATAATGAAAGAAATCAAGAACAAAAATATATATTACAGCATACATGAAAAAAACAAAGAAAAATATTGATGTTTTGGTGACCCAAAAAATTAACAAATGCTGAACACCCCCCACAACTAAAAGAGTAGGAGGATTTTTACCCAAAACTTAAAACAAATGGTGCAAATTTAGAGAACTTCATACAAAATCATAATGAAAGCAGTCAAAAACATAAATAAGTATTACATCATACATGACTGTCACACCTAAATAATCCATATTTATACCTTACCCCTGTCCTATCCCCACCAAAAAGAGTAGGGGGATTGTTCATGCAGTGCTTAGACATTGTATTACTTCATACAAATGTAAAAACAAATTCAAAAGCCTCCCATCTATTACATCTTATTTGTGCATCCCATATAATTTACCCATATTTGTCAACTGCTCCTGTCCAATCCCCGTTAAATATGCAGGGGAAATGTTTTGTAAACTAAAAAGTGAAACAAATGCATCATAATATTACAGCGCTAAAAATCATACTTCAAAAACTTAAATAAACATAAATAAAAATTAAGTATCAATGCTTTCCCTACATCCATACCCCTTCCTTCCCTACCACTAAGCCCTCATACCGAAATAACACCTGCCAAAGGCAATCTGCCCCTTACCCTGTATCTAACCATGACATTTTTCTCCACCATACTCTATACAAATCCTGATGCACCTTTTCCTTTCTAACACTTGCCACTTTACAATGTCTTTTAATACTCTGCACAATCTGAGCTCCGCTTTCAACTGTTTCCTTATTGTTAAACTACAACGCTGCCAAAGCTGATACCCTATAAATCCCATCAAAAGCCTTATAGTGATGTTATCATAAATCACCCATGCACCAGGCAACACTCCTTCAGTACAAATCTCAACAGGCTTCCCCTTAAAAGGATTCAAGGGCCATGCCATATGAAAGGCAGCCCAAAAGGATTTAACAAAGGGACAGTCATAAAAGAAATGAGCTAAAGATTCAACCAAACCCAAACAGGTTTCTTCCCTGGGACAAAATCTCTCAGCCAGTTGTTTATGCTTCCAGTTCCCTTTTACACCTATTTTTTTATGTAGACAAAGACACATAAAATCCCATACATATTTAGGGACTCTGTTACTCGATAATACTTGTAATTTTGCATGTTGTACAGCTATGGGCAGTTCCACAAACCAATAATCAGCATAAAAATAATCCTGAAGTACCTCAAAATATACATTTTTCCTTGATGTTATACATATGGCCTGTTTAGTAAGTCTCCAAACTTTCAATTTCCTGATCACCTCCCTAAAATATCAAGGGAGCTGTGATACTCTAGTCTGATGAGGCAAAATTTCCAAAAAAGCCCATCTTTCTACTATACCACCAATCACATCAGCTACCCATGGGGACCATACCCATGACTCCTCTTTCAAAAGGGGGGCTATATTATAAAATATAAATGTAACATAAAAAACACCACTGGATTCATAATTCCCACTCCACCCTCCTTAATTGGTAAATAAGTAATACCCCTTTTTACTGGGTTCAGTCTGCTCCCCCACAGGCCTGAAAAAAAACACATACAAAGAGGTTTCCAAAGTAAGTGGGGGGGGGGGTAGACTGCCGCCAAAAACAAAAAGTAAGGTACCAAAAAATTTTTATCAGGTAAACCCGCTTAGCCTTAGTCATTTGCCACCTGTTCCATTTAATCACCCTATCCCTAGTTGCACCTAACTGTATATCCCAATTACACCTAGGAGCTTCCTGCCCCCCGAAATAAATCCCTAAAATCTGTCTATACCCAGTTTCAATGGGAATTTGCCAAATTAAGGCAACATCAACTGTATCATATCCCACTGGCAATATTCCACTCTTTGATGGATTAATCAAAGAGTCTGAAATTCTTGAAAAGATATTTATCACAACCTGGGCTGCCTTTGCTGAAGACCTACCTGCCAAAACCAATACTAAGTCATCCGCATATGCTATTGTAATGATGGGAGTATCCTCACATCCTATAGATAGCCCAAGAATCCGTGGGTTCCTATTATTAGCATATAATAAGGGGTCTAAGGACAACACATGCAACAACAGACTCAGAGGACTTCCCTGACGTACCCCCCTACGTACCATTATCCTGTTCCCTTTCCAGCCATTTATACTTGGCACTAAACTTATGCTTCTATAGCAAGTTTTCAACCATGCTATATACTGTTCAGGGAACCCATAACTCTGCATCACTTCCCAGAGATAAGCATATTCAATATGATCAAATGCCTTTTGTTGGTCCAAACATACTAAATGACCATACATTTCATTTGAGGCACCCTTCTGTAGAATCTCTCTTACCAAAATGAGAGCATCTTGTACCCACCTCTGAGGAACTCCACAGTATTGGGAAGGATGAATCAGTGTATCCATAACCCCTCATAATCTATTCCCCAGAATCTTCATTAGTATTTTATAATCTGTATTCAATAATGTTAAGGGTCTCCAATTATCCAAATCCCCTCTTTCCCTGTTTGTATACAGTAATAACAAAAGACCTATCCGCATACTTTCAGGGAGTTCCCCAGACTTCAAACTCCCATTAAGCACTTCCCAAAATTCTATTCCCAAAACGTCCCAAACAATCTTATATATTTCATGGGGTAGTCCATCTGAACCTGGTGCAGTCCCTGCCTTCAATGCCCATATAACCGTTTTTAGTTCCTCCAAAGATACAGGTACTGTCAACAAATTACTCAAAACTGGGGACAACTGAGGTAGGTTACATTCCTTTAACCAAGACTGTATTACAATAAGTGACAAGGGTGTACTCTCAGAAGCTTTAGAGGTATAAATATGTATTTCTGACAGAATACCTTCACTAGAAATAGTTCTGCCCCTCTGAGCAGTGTTCAAATATAACATTCCACGAGACTCTCTTATCGTACTAGCAATTTCAAATGGCAAGGTCTCCCCTTTTTTTCCAGAAATCCCGTACTTCTGTTTTTTCTCAATTTCATTCAACATGGCTCTTTGTAAATAGGCCAGTTCAGCCTTTAATTCTTTTATCCAATCTTTATAGTCCCCACCCCTTTGTTGGAAAGTGGACAAGGTAGCTATATAGTGCCTTAAATACCTTAATTTATCATGTTTCAGTTTTCCATTTATACGCCCTATTTTTTTGAAATACTTCCAAATCTCTTCTTTAATGTCCTCCCACCATTCATTCAGATTATCACATAAACAACAAACCTACTGCCGGGCAACCAAAAGAGCATACAACCCCTCCCTTATACTAGGTATATTTAATAAAGAAACATTTAATCTCCAAACACCTGGGCCCCTTTATGCCTCCGGCACATCCCCTACCCTAAGTTTCAACATTAAATGATCAGAAGTGGTCATCTCCTGCAGATTCTTAGATTGCACTACTAACTCAGGGGAAAGAAAAAAGTAATCAATTCTGGATGCCCTAGGTCCACAAAAATAAGTATTCTGATTACCCTCCAAGGAGGCTCCAAACACGTCCACCAACCCAGCCTCCTGTATACCCTGTGCCAAACATAAAGTATCACAGTATATTTTCTTCCCCTTTTCCGTCGATAACCCTAAGGGTAACTTACAATTAAAGTCACCCCCTAAGATAAGTGGAAAGGATGTATACAATAAGGGAAAAATAGCCTTAAATAGAGCCACCCTATCACTTTTAGTCTGAGGAGCATATATGTTCAATAACCGTATACATTTATCCCCCCATTTTATATCCAAAAGCAAGGCCCTACCTTCCACTATTTCAAGATGATGTATCACCTTAACATGAGATACAAAAAAAAACAGATTCCGACCCCACTACACAAATCTTGCCCTTAGGACCAAAAGCAACCTCCCCACACCCAGCTTTTTGTGGCAGCATCTAATTCTTCTGATGAATGCAAACAGATATCTTGCAAAAACACACAGTCAAAATTTTCATGCATGAATTGAAAAGATGTATTCCGCCTTTTCTCAGATTTAATACTATTAGTGTTTAAAGATGCTACCCGAAATTGTAAAGGCTCCATCATCAAAACCAAACAACTCATTTAACCTTACTCGAGGCTCTAGTCACTCTACCACTTGAAATATCCTGTGGTCTTAAGTCGGTTTGGCCCTCCACCACAACCTGTGGGGGAGATTACGTATGGGGTACTGCCTGTTCCTCCCCTGGTACTTCCTCCAAAATCACCTCAAATGGATTAGGGTCTACCAGAGTGGGGAGAGGGATTGAAGAAGTAGTTTTCTTGGCTCCCATTGTTTTTCCCTTTACCTGTTTACCTTTCTTCCCGCTTACCATGGTGAATTCCTCCACCCTGGACTGTGTGATCAGGGGAGAGGGGTTTCCATTTTGTACCTCTGCTAAATCTCCTGTTGCTATAAGTAAGGATGACGGAGCTATGGGATCAGGAACAACATCCAAGACAAGAGCCTTAGTAGTCTCAAAGGCCTGATTCCCCACCACTTTTTCTCCACCCAGGCCTCCCTTCCCAGGTTTCCCTCCTGGAATCTGACCCTGTTTTATGGCTATCCTAATAAAATGGTCTTGTACCCCAAAATCTTCCTCTTCCATGTTTTGTGCTGCCACAGGGCAGGATGCAAAGTCATGGCCAACCTCCTCGCACAAATTGCATTTCGCTGAAAACAATGAGCACCAAAGCGCCCCCATCTCCCCACAGTGAACACACTTCAATACATCACAATTGTACTTATATGCTTCTTAGAGCCACACTTAAAAGCACACCCTGGGCTGATCCGGGTAAAATAGAAACCCCTTATCTCTCCCCAAAAAAAAACAATTTGGTAAATGGATCAAATCAGTATCTGTAGAGTGTAACTTAACCCTAAATTTCCAGCCCCCATTCCAAAACCCCTCATCATCTAAAATAGGAACCGGATTTCCTTGTACATCACATTTGTTTCCCAACCAATGCATAATGTCTACTATATTAACCCCCTCATTCCAAAACAGAATGGTAATAACCCGACAAGGTTGCTTCAAGAGGGGAATTACAATAAAGTCAGACCAAAGAGGATTAGTTTTTAAGTTTAAATAGCGACACCAAAACGTCTCTAGTAAAGTAGGTGTCCAAAAACTAATGTCAGAAGAGACTTCCCCCTGAATATGTATCAGGGCATAAGCTTCTGCTGGAGTAAACACCATGATTTGCTTCAGTAGAATCTTCCCCACGTAAAAACGATCCGGGGGATTATCCCTCAGTCCCACATATCGCAGTCTAATGGCATTACGCCGTTTTGCTTGTTCCACTGTTTGATGAAAATGGCTGGCATAGGTGAGCCTAGACTGGGCCGCTGAAACCGGGGGCTCTCCTGTGACTGTCTCCCCAACCTGCTCTTCTTCCCCTGGGAGACCACAGGGGAGGGATCTAAGGAGGGGGACTCTGGGAGAGGTAAATCACCACCACCTACTGCCATGTCCAGTGGTAAAATAGAATAAACAGTACTTATCTCCTCCTTTTTGTTAAATAAGCCTTCTGTAGCCTCTTCCGCCGGTTTCCAATTGCCTCCTTATACAGGGACCCAACCTGTCTCGTGCAGGGCCTGCGCCGGGGACCAGGAAGCATCCATCATGTCCCCCCAGGACTCGCCTGCCTTCGTTTGATTTGTATGCACTTTCTCCATAGGCGTATGCAGCTTCTGCGATCCTTCCATAAACACAGCACTTGGGGAAGTAGCATCACATTTCTGCTTCCGATCCTCCTCGCTCTTCTGGTTCCGGCCTTCCGTCGCCAATAATTCGCTAACACGTAATAATTCCTCCTCTAAGCAGTGACGCTGCTCTTCCAAACTCAAGGGCTGAATTGAATCTTATAAAAAAGGACCGCTGTCTCGAGCGATATGCTGGCCACCCCCAGGGTGCATCCCAGCTGCCTCTGAAGCGGGTCCCTTCTTCTGTATACCTTCTAGCCTCTCTAGCTCCTGGGCCAACACAGCTCTCTCCATCGATCCTTCCTCCTCCATAGCTGTCCTCCAACTGACCACCAGTCGTGCTGTCAGGAGCCCCCTACCAGCAGAGTAGGGGAATGTCCCCAGTGCCCTGTCCAAATATCCCTCATTTGCTAACAATACCAACAACAGCTTAATCCGACTAAATATAAGTTGGTTTTCCTGTAGTCCCTCCTCCCCAAGACAAGGCTGCAAATAAAAGAATTGCCTATTCATCCATTCCTGGTCAGCATAAACTAACTAAACTATCTAAACTAAAATCCCCAAAGTGAGCCGGGAGTAGTACTACCACAGTCTTTTTTAAATATCTGTACTTTCTAGAGAGGGGTGTGCCATTGTGAGGGTGCTGTGATTTGAGCGCCATCATGTGGGTGCTGAAATATGGTTGTGAGTGACAGGGGTGTGCTGAATCTCACAGTGTCCCACTCTCAGACTATTGTCAGTGTCCATACCATTCTCCTGCTCTTCATGGCATGCCTGCCACTGAGTTGGTTATATTTTATTTCAGGGGGTCCAAAGCACCCTGTGTAGGCAGGTTCCGAGTGTGATGCCCCCCTGCAAAACTCAAGTTTTCTGCTGGTTGTCCTTGGGCGCTATACATTCAGGCCATGCAATGTAAAGCCACGATTGTGATGGGCAACATTGTGCTTGAACCCTCATGTAGGTTCTGTGTCCTGTTGGGAATTTGTTGCCTCCTGCTATCCTGGCCTGTACCTTGCCCTATCTTTTTCAATGGTCATTGCTACCCAACCTTGCTGCCACACCTTGCTCTTATTTTCAATGACTCCTGATTCTGCCAACCTAACCATGCGTGTTTTCTTTCCACAACTCTGCTGTCTCTTGTATTGTGCCTTACTCAGGAGAAGGAAGTATAGTGCAGTGGGTTAAGGCTCTGAGATGCAGATCTGGAGACCTGGGTTTGAATCCCACAGCTACCTAGGTACATACTGTGCGAGCCTGAGCAAGTCACTTAACTTCCTTGTGCTACAGGCTCCCAGGTCACATCTGGAAACAAGCTTCTGCTTAGTGTGCTACTCCTGGTTAAACAATGTTCCCTTCCCTTATTCAAAAAGTATATAAAATGATGTTTGTTAACAGTGGAAGATGTTTTAGTTTTCAACTGTTTCCTTCCTATTGGTTTAACTGTAATAGTTGTTCTCTATGGCCACATCTGTACTTGAACCCTGTACCAACCTTGTTATCAATGTTTTGCACTGCCAGTGTACTGCACTTCTCAGGTTGCCCTGAAAAAGGGACTGCCTTGTCTCAGTGGGCCCACTGGTTACCAAAATTCAGTAAATAAAATATATCTCACGCACACCAGCATGGGTGAACCCTAGAGAGGATATGCTGCCAATGGTGGACTACCATTTGGAGGCAGTATAGCGCAGTGGTCTAAGGCTCTAAGCTGCAAATCTGGTGACATCCAGCAGACCAGATCTGGGTTTGAATCCCACAGCTTCCACTTCCATACTGTGTGACCCTAAGCAAGTAACTTAACCTCCTTGTGCTCCCAGGTCGCTCCTGCAAAAAAGCTTTCAGCTTAGTGTGCTATACCTGGTTAAACAACTAAAAAAACATATCTCCATTTCCTGGGTGCTAAGATCCTCCACAGCGGGCTGGAAGAAGCATTGGCCATGGTGCTTTTTACATATCTGCACGTTATGGAGAGGGAATGCAGTTCTTGGTGGACTGTCATATCTTGTCAGTCTCTGTACCCTGCAGATGCAGGGAACAACTGGCCACCCAGCATGGTTATCTGATTGGATGCCAGTAGTCTAGGCCAGCCCCTCCACCACCCCCTGCATTTATTCTCCTCTCCACACCAACAGAGCATGGCAGGCGGGGGTCAAGGTGCTGTCTGCTGATGATGGGCATCAGGGTGTGCACAGCTGGAGCTGGAATATGCTTGATTCGAGCAAATCATGATCCCCTATGTGGATGAGGCTTATATTGTACAGACAAGCATTCAGTAGTCTGTGCCAGCCCTCGCTGCCCCTTGCCCCCTGCCCCTGTACTCTACAGACAAGCATTCAGTAGTCTGTGCCAGCCCTCGTTGCCCCTTGCCCCTGCCCCTGTACTCTACAGACAAGCATTCAGTAGTCTGTGCCAGCCCACGCTGCCCCCTGCCCCTGTACTCTACAGACAAGCATTCAGTAGTCTGTGCCAGCCCTCGCTGCCCCTTGCCCTCATACTTCTCTCCACAGCACCACAGAGTGATAGGAGGGGTTGAGGATGTTGTCTGCTGATGTGTCTCTACAGGTTTGGCTGGACTATGCTTGTTTCATGGAAATCCCAGCCCTCATGTGGACCAGGCCCATAACCTATAGACTGGCATTTAGTGAACACAAGTGATTAATTACATTAGGAAGCTT
Source organism: Neoceratodus forsteri (assembly GCA_016271365.2). Classification (NCBI taxonomy): domain Eukaryota; kingdom Metazoa; phylum Chordata; order Ceratodontiformes; family Ceratodontidae; genus Neoceratodus; species Neoceratodus forsteri. The sequence goes on from CM028129.1 coordinate 11,720,412, forward strand.
GTACCCCAGAGACATGGAAAGAATGGTGAAGTATTAAACAACACGTCTATTTAAAATTGGTCAGACACCAACCTGTACCTTGACACACCAATATTTTTATTATTTTTAAATATAAACTTACTCATAAAATGCAACAGTTTTCAGAGGGACCCATTTTATAAGCACAATAGCACATGACTGGGTTGCAGTCATTGGTGGAATATGAGCACTTCTCTAGGTGTTTGAAGGCACTCAGCTCCACCTCATGCCTAACAAGAACCAATGGGCATTTTTTGTATTCTTTAGTGACAAAAAACAGTTACATGAAATTCAGTCCATGATCACATCAATCCTGTTACCTGTGGGAATCTGCGGAGTCCCAATAATCTAGCAATAGCTATTGAATTTCTGGATAACCAGTCTGCAATCATGGCAGCTGCAGGACGTGTGGTGCGACAGTTGTAATTGGGAACCGGCTTGTTCCTCCCAGACAGAAACCAGATTGTGCTTTCAAGGGCTCTGAACATGTTAGCGCATGAGTCATAAATTTCAAACCCCAAGGTAACATTTGGCACTATCAGTGGGCTTCTGTTTGTATCCTGAATTACATGCATCACTGCCAGGACTAGCCAATATCCATAAATATCAAATCTGAAAAAGAAAGACAAACTGAATTCAGAAATCCATGTGAATCATTGAACAGGATGAAGATTACAGGGAACACATTTGTGGGCAGCAACTTTAAAGCACTAAAGATGTAAATCAGATTTGTCAATGAATGGAAACATTACTGCTTATGGCAGTGCCTGCATAACATTTGGAACGGTAAAGTGGCTAAATGCAAGCAAGGGAATGGAAATGGACAAAGTCTTTTCTGAAGTGAATAAACTCTGGCCGGAGCTGATAGAGCTGCAGCCGAGGAATTTGGGGTAAAAATATTACAAATTTGTTTTATATAGAAACATAGAAGTTGATGGCAGATAAGGACCCCCAGGCCCACCTAATCTGTCCATTTTTTCTGCCAGCTGCAGAAACCGCATACACTACTGGATCTCTAGCTTTGATCTCTTACCTATCACTAGGGTTCCCCTATGCTTAACCCATGCATTCGTGAATTCCCCTACCAAATTAGGCCTCACCACCTGTGTTGGGAGACTGCTGTATGCATCTACCACCCTTTCTGTGAAGAAATATTTTCTCACGTTGCCCCTTAGCCTACCCCCTTCTAGCCTCATGTCATGACCCCTTGTGCTACAACATCTCTTATTTTGGACGATGCTACTCTGTACCTTTTTTATGGCCCTAAGATATTTGAAGGCATCTATCAAATCCCCCTCTCTCTCTCCTCTCCTCCAGGGTATACATATTGAGGTCCTCCAATCACTCCTCATATGACTTATGGTGCAGGCCCTGTACCATTTTTGTTGCCGTTCTTTGAACTACCACTACCCTGTATATGTCTTTATAGAGATGCGCCTCCAGAACTGGACATAGTACTCCACATGAGGTCTCACTAATGATTTGTACAGAGGCATCACTACCTCCTTCCTTCTGCTGGTGATACCTCTCCCTATGCACCCCAGTACCACAGTAGCTCTCCTTATAGCCTTGGACAGCTTTAGGTCATCTGATATGATAATCCCCAGGTCCTGTTCCTGTTTGGTTGCCATCAGTATCTCTCTCTCTCCATCTTGTAAGTCTCCCCACCCCCGGGATCCTGTGCTCCCAAACACATTAGTTTGCACTTTTTTGCATTGAATTTTAATTGCCACACTCTTGACCATTCCTCTAGTTTTCCTAGGTCCCTCCTCTTTTTTCTACCCCTTCTGGAGTATTTACCCTGTTGCAGATCTTAGTGTCATCTGCAAAGAGGCATACCTTTCCTTCCAGCCCATCTGCAATGTCACTTATGAAGACGTTGAATAGAACTGACCCCAGAACTGATCCCTGTGGCACACCGCTGGTTACCCTCCTTTCCTCAGAATGAGCTCCATTTACCACTACTGTCTGTGTTCTCTCCCTCAACCAGTTCCTTACCCAGCTTACCACCTTGGGACTGATTCCCAGGCTGCCTAGCTTTTTTACAGTCCTCTCATGTGGAAAGGTGTCAAAGGCCTTGCTGAAATCCAAGAAGGCCTCATCCACTGCTACCTCCAGATCTACTTCCTTGGTCACCCAGTCAAAAAAATCTATCAGATTTGTTTGTCATCACCATCCAGCTGTGAATCCGTGCTGCCTTGGGTCCTCTGCACCACTGGCTTCAAGATATTCCACAATCCTTTCTTTTAGCAGTGATTCCATTACTTTCCCCACCACTGAGGTTGGGCTGACTGGTCTAAAGTTTCCAACTTCCTCCCTACTACCACTTTTGTGTAGAGGGACTACATCTGCTCACCTCCAGTCCTCTGAAACCACTCTCATTTCCAGTGATTCATTGAACAGGGCTGACTCTGTCCTAAATTATTGTGTCGACTGAAATGTTGTATTTTGTCGTTGCACCTTTATGTAAAGCACCTAGAGCCCCTGGGATTGGGTGCTGAACAAATAACTTTTACTTACTTACTTACTGTTGTTCCCTTTTTACCCTCCTTGTCTTTCCTGAATAGAGTATAACCTGGTATAGTTACATCCCAGTTATGGTTCCCATTGTACCCTGTCTTGGTAATAGCACAATGTCCAGGTCAGCCTCTGCCATTAATTTATTTATTTATTTATTTATTTATTTATTTGACTTTTGATAACTGGGTGAGCCCACTGAGACATGCATGTCCCTTTTCAGGGGCAACCAAGGGAATAAAGCTATTCCATAACTAGGTACATACTACAATTAGGTAAAGACAATACATAGAATGAGTACATTCAGTGGCAGGAGAACAATACATGTAGTAATGTATTAAGCTACAGGTGTGATTCATGAGCAAGCAGACAGTATCCTCAACTTCAGACCAGTGAGTCCAGGGTGGTCCAGGAAGGTCAAGGTTGATAAGTCTTAGATAGGGCTTGGGACCACTGTGATGGAGGCTGGAGCCGCTGAGATTGTGCAGGGTATTTTGCACAGTCATCAAAACATCATACAAATTATACCTAGTGTACAAAACTGTAACAAAATAATATATAACAGAACTAGTTCTAAAAAAGTTATATAGTTACAAAATATAATAGATGGTAAAAGAAGGAAGCAGGGGAGTGGAAGGTTTTTTTTAGAAAGATAGGAAAGCCAGAGTGGGGGAGGGGTGACAGACAGAGAGAGCACAAGGACTAAGGAGAAGGGGACAGGTGGAGAGATATGAGGGATACAGAATGCTGGTGAGTGGTATATAGAGGTAGACGGAGGATGTTAAGAACAGTTGCCACAGCAGGTTGGGGAGGAAAGAAGATTTCCTTGTAGATCCTTAAAACAGGGGAAGAGACACACAGGAGAGTAGACTATGTGGGAGGGTATTCCCTTTTTGAGGAGAAGAGAAAGTGAAAGATCACCTCCCGATGGTTAGGCAAACCTTTGGAAGTGTCAGCAAGGGAAGCTGGGAATGTCAAAGATTCCTGGAGAAGGATTTCTGGGTGAGTAGCCAGAAAGTATAGGTGGGGGAGGAAGGTGGGTACGTTTGAATGTGGGGCAGTGTACAGGGAAGTCCATTCTTGGCTCTAAGGATGGCCAGCCTAAGTATGCCAGAATGTTGCAGTGGTGTGCCCCAGCTGGAGCTGCGTCAGTGAAGTGAGCGACCCTGTGGTAGGTCTGTTTGGTTTTGGCCAGAGTGGTGGTCCTGGCTGAATGAATTATGGATTGTTCATAGGAGAGTGAGGAGGGCGGGGGTGTGCGAACAGGAGAAGATGAAACAGCGGGGCCACCGTATCAGGGTTATTAAGTCCAGAAGGTGCCCTGGGGTGAAATGGAACCCAGACCAGTGTTTACCATGTCTGGTGCCCATACCCAAGGGCACTACTGAATTTAGTAGACAGATAGGCCTGACAGCCTCTGAGGTTTGTCCAACTCGGGAGGTGTTATGCAATGCCAGGTCTGTTAGGAATAAGACCGCCATTATTGCTGATCTTGTTAGCTTGGCTGACCTGGCTTGCATCACTGAGGCCTGGCTGGATGAAAATTCAGGCCCCATACTGGAGGCCATGACTCCAGCCGAGTACTCGGTGATACACCACCTGAGATTGGACCGCAGGGGATGGGGGGGTTGCAGTCTGTTTTAAGACTGAATTGGTCCTTATGAATATAGTAGTAGGTGAGGCTGAGTCCTTTGAGTGCACAGTTGTAGCAGGTGTAGGCGTTTGAATCATTCTCATCTACCGTCCACCCGGAGATGAGAAACGTTTCTTACAGGAAGTAGCAGACTTCCTTGTCGATATGTCATTTTAGTCACCCAGATTGATGGATCTGGGTGACTTTAACGCCTGAGTCGATGATGAACTCTCACAATTTGGTAATCACTTCCTCCAATTAATGTCTTCTGTGGGCCTTACACAGGTAATTTCCACTGCTACACATAAATATGGGCACTCTCTGGACTTAGTCTTCCTCAGAAACTGATGCATCCGACGTGGGGGTGGAACCAGTCACCTGGTCTGACCACTACACCATGAGGTTCAATTTTTGCACCCCCCCGAGATGGCCTTCCCCCTGTGGAGATGGTCAAGTACCGCCCATTACGGAATGTTACTTCACAAGGCCTTGCGGTGGTCCTTGACCTATCATCCCCTGTGTTGGCAAGCAGTAATCCAGAGGCACTGGTGGCGGCCTATAATATGGCTGTTACGGTGGCCCTGGATCTTATTGCTCCTGTTAATGAGTGCCCCCTATCCCTTCACCCCAGGTCCCCTTGGTTTGATGGGATACTGAGGGAGCTACGGAGACAGGGGCGAAGGTTAGAGCGTTGTTGGCCCAAGTCCGCCCTTGATGCCGAGCACCTTAGATTGATGGAACATTATTCTATCTATCAATCTGTGATCACCCATAAGAAGGCAGAATTCCTGTCCAGGGAGATTGCAGTTGCTCAGAATTGACCGGCTCAGCTGTTTTGGACTGTAGACAGACTGTGCAACCCAGCCTGTCTGCAAGTTCGAAAAGCTTTTTCACAATTAGAATGCGAGGAGCTCGCTCGTTACTTAGCAACTAAAGTAGCCGACATCAGGGCGGACTTGTGTCCGGCAATCTCTAAGGGTGACATCGTAGAACAGTGTGAGTTCACAGTACCTCATTTCTCTTGGAGTTCCTTTTGTCGACCTGAGTTCGTGGATATTATGAGGATCATCCATAGTGTGCATCCCACAAGCTGTAGTTTGGATCCTGGACCGACTTCCCTAATTTTGGGTTGTTCTGATATCATCGGTCCAGTCCTGGTGCAAATAGTCTGGTGCTCCTTGGAGTCAGGTGAGTTTCCTAGCTCCCTGAAAGAGGCAGTGGTGACACCTCTCTTGAAGAAAGCTACCTTGGACCCAGACTGTTTCTCATATGACAGACCTATCTCTAACCTTCCCTTTATCGGGAAGGTTATTGAGAAGGTAGTGGCAGCCCAATTGGAGGACCATTTAACCGTCCATAATATCTATGAATCCTTCCAATCTGGTTTTCATAAAAGACACAGCACTAAGACTGCACTGGTTCGGGTGCTTAATGATCTTCTGAGGGCGAGGGATCAGAAGAGACATTCCATTCTGGTTCTCCTTGATCTCTTGTCAACTTTTGACACTGTGGATCACCTGGTGTTGTTAGCACGCCTGAGGCTAATCTGTGGAATGTCGGGAACTGTTTTACAGTGGTTCACTGCATTCCTCACTGGGAGATCACAAAGAGTTGTGTCAGGGGTTTATTCCTCCAGCCCAACTTCTTTGTTGTGTGGGGTGCCTCAGGCTTCTGTGCTATCACCCATGTTATTTGCAGTGTACATGCTGCCCCTCGGAGACATTGTAAGACAGTATGGGCTGAGGTTTCAATGCTATGCTATAGCTATACCTGTCTTTTGCACCCAACCAGGATGGAGCTCTCTCAGTGTTTAATAACTATCTGGAAGAAATCTAAGGTTGGATGGATTCTAGTTGGTTAAAGTTGAACTCAGAGAAGACAGAGGTTTTGGTGGTGGACCCGGGTGGTCAGATAGAGAGATTGCATGATGGCACGCCCTCTGGAACTTTTCTTGGTGGCGTGTCACTTCTGACCTCTGAACGGGTGCGTAGCCTTGGGATTGTCCTAGATGACAGGCTGACTTTACAATCTCAAGTGTCGGCCGTTGTCAGGACTTCCTTTTACCATCTTAGGAATATTGCCAGGGTTAGGCACCTTGTTCCATCTTACTCTTTGGCAACGTTGGTCCACACCTTTGTGTCCTCCTGCTTAGACTACTGCAATTCCATTTATTTTGGGCTTTCTAGGGTTGAAATCCATCACCTACAGCTGGTGCAGAATGCTGCAGCCCGGGTTTTGACTGGGACAAGGAGGTCCAGTCATATTACCCCGGTGCTGCGCAAACTGCACTGGCTTCCTCTACGGTGGCAGATCACCTTTAAAGTCATTTTATTGGCTTTCAAAGCCCTTCACGATCAGGGTCCGACCTATCTGAAAAAACTTCTGGTGTCTTACTGCCCCGGCCGATCACTCTGCTCGGCCGACGAGGGGTTGTTAGAGATTCCAAGAGTGAGTTTAAAATCTTCCGACAGCAGAGCATTTTCTTATGCTGCATCCACTCTTTGAAATTCTCTACCACACCGGTTAAAGGAGGGCACCTCCGTGGAGGTATTTAAGAAGAATTTAAAAACTTACCATTGGCAAATGGCCTTCTTGGAAGATTAAGTTAATTGTATTGTGTTATGATTCTATGGAATATTTTATTTTTTGATTTTAATATTTGATGTTGTTATGGTACGATTTTATTTAGAAGTTTTATTAATTTGTATCTGATGTTGCAGTTTTAATATGTTCATCGCCTTGATATTTTGAAAGGTGCTTTATAAACAAAACTATTATTATTATTATTACCATAGAATAAGGCAGGGAGCAAGGTAGCTGAGGAGATAATCTTCCTAGCACAAGGAGTAAGGTAGTGGGATATACAATGGAGGAGGCCGTGTTTCAGATCAGTAGATTTGATAATATTGTTAACAGGAATATCGAAGGATAAGTGTTTGTTGAGAGTCATACCCAGGTATTTGAAAGATTTCATTCTTTCGAGAGGTTTACCCAAGGATGTATTGATAAGCAAAGGAGGCTGAGAGGTTACGTCAAAAGATGCATGGTGGAACAGCATGGACTTGTAGTAATTTTCTCTGTATTCGGTACCAGCTGATTCACTTTGAACCAGCCTTCCAATTGCAGGAAGTCTTTCTCCAGATTGGCACTAATGGAGGAGACCACCAGATCTGGGATTTTATTTCCCAGGCGGCGAGCGTTTATACGCATGACCTTCCATAGTTTACTATTTTCCCTCCTGTTATCTCCCCTTTTATCTTATGCCTTTCCTCATTACCCCTTCTGCCTTTAATCCTCATTCTCCTTTTCTCCTCCAATCCACCCTTTCCAATTTAGATACCACTGGCAATTTCCCAACCTTAGGGTCCTCCCTGCTGACTACATTAACCTGTGGGGGTGGGCAGTTTGATTATCCTTGCTTCCTTCTGCCACCACCTTGGCTAGTTTAAATGCTTGCCAATGAAACATTTAAACTGCTCACTAAGGACAGCGGTCCCCTCCCAGGATGGATGTAGGCCATCACCCTTGTACAGGTCCACAGTCCCCAATGAAGCTGAATCCCTTCTCTCTCCACCAGTTCCCCAACCATGTGTTGAAGTCCCCGGTGCTGCTCACTAAGGACAGCGGTCCCCTCCCAGGATGGATGTAGACCATCACCCTTGTACAGGTCCACAGTCCCCAGTGAAGCTGAATTTCTTCTCTCTCTCCACCAGTTCCTCAGCCATGTGTTGAAGTCCCTGGTGCAGAGGTTCCTAGCCTCCCTCTTGCCACAGACAGGCAGCACCTCAAAGCAAGTCATGGAGCTTGTTACCTGCTCAAGGCCTCTTCTCAACTCCCTGAACTCCTCCTGCACTCTCCCTATCCCTGCCTTGTTCCTAGACAGGTCATTTGTTCCCAGATGGACAATGACATCCAGCTCCCCCCTCTTTGCTGCCATCCTGGTGATTCTCTGGATCTACTTTCTATCCCTCTGAGTTGTGCCTCCCAGCAGGCATTTAACCTCCCTCTCCACCCCGGTACCTGTACCCAACTCCACTCCCCGGACTATGGAGTCCCCCACCAGGAGTTGCTTCCTCCTCCTCTTCCTCTGGGGTTCTCTGCTACCCCCTTGTTGTCTCCACCATGGAGGACTTCCATATCCATCCCAGCAGCCACTTCTTCAGGTGCCACTGTGGGACAGTCCTGCCTGCCAATGCGGCATAGGAAAACTAAATGCATGCTCTTCTCCCTCCGTCCTACCTCCAAGTTTGCTCCTCTCACTCTTAACATAACATCAATCATGGGAGATACCTAGGAGACAGTCCCATCCTTCAAATACTTGGGATTCACCATGGACCCATCACTCTCTTTCGACATTCACATCTCCAATATAGTTAAACATATGCAGCAGAAGCTTGGTCTGCTCTACCGAATACGCCCATATCTTACCTCTGCCTCCTGCCCAAGAATTGCCTCTTTGCTTCTTACTCCCCTCCTAACATATGGTGCCCTCCTGCTACTCTCTGCTAATCTCATCTCTCTCCCTCCTCTACCAGGCTTACATAGGATTGGTAGGTTCACCTTGGGGGCTAACTCACGATCACACCACTGTGACATCCTCTCCTCTCTAGGCTGGTTGCCCTATGAAGCTAAATTTAAGTATTTCTCCTTGTGCTTTATGTTTAAACTTGTCCACCTCTTTACTCCACCCTGCCTTAGAGATTTGATTCACCTCTGGCAGGCATCTCACTCCCTCCGCTCCTCCTCCCTCACCCTGCTAGTCCCCCCCCAATCTATGTCTATCCCTCTCCAGGAGGTCCTTCTCATTTGCTGCTGTCTCTGATTGGAACGCCCTCCCTCCTCACATCCTGACTGTCCTTCTCTTCCTCTATTCAAGTCCAATCTGCATGCCTTTCTCGCAGCCTTTCCCTCCTGCTTCCGCTGAAGCTCTTAACCTCCCCTCCCTCACCTGACCACTGACCCATCCCGCCTCTCCCCTTCCCTCCTCACTCCCCTTTCATCAGTCCTACTCTTCCCTTTCTTTTCATGCTCAAAATGTGACATCTATTGCCTATGTATAGTTAACATCCTAATGTATATAGAATGTATAGATATGTAGATATGATGTACATAACTAGCTCTACATTATTGTATCCACTGTACAATGTGTGTCAAATTTGATACTGTACTGTACTGACTCCCTGTACAATTGCTCTGCTCTACTGTACCATGTATGTCCCCGGGTCAGCCCTGAAAAAGGGACTGTAATTGTCTCAGTGGTCCTACCCAGTCATCAAAACTCAAATAAATAAATAAATAGAAGTTCTTTCTACAGTGGTACGAAATTTGGGCTGTGCCTTTGCTCCATCACCCTAACCCTCCCTGAGCCCACCGTTGTCTATCTGCTCCTCCTTCCTGTCATCCTCTGAGGAAGTGGAGGTTGACTTGGTGGTCCCTGAGTGGGGGAGTTGGTCCTCCTAACCCAAGTCAACTCAGCCTTCAGTCTGGCAACCTCCTCCCTCAGCCCAGAGAGGTGTCTACAGATAGGGCAGCACTGCAGTCTCCAGCAGGTCACCCTGAAGACTGCTGCCCCACACCCATCATGGTTACTCCTTATTTCTATACAGTACATTACCTGCTATCCTTAACAAGAAAATAAAAGGTTTCTTTTGTTGTTTATTTGTGTTTGGTTTTTTTAAGATTATGTTTTTGTATGTCCCAATTGAAGGCTTGAAGAGATTCCTTTTGTTAGAAGGCACAAAGCATTTCTCATCTCCCCCTCAATTAAACACCTGATTCACAGTGCTTCCTGAACCTGCGCACCCCAAAAATAAGTTCTTGACCTAGTTTTCCCCACACCATGTGTTACAATTTAAAACCCAAGTTTCATGTTTTTTTATATTTTTATACCAAATTTTCAACCTAGCCTTGTTATGACTCTGCCTCATGAAGAAGGGCAGAGAAAATGTTCAACTCCTGGCTTAAAGGTGATTTCACAAAGGGACTGGAACATCAAGTTTCAGAACAGAAAAACACATTTTAGGCAGGAGTTGAAAAATGATAGCTGTCACATTCATGAGGTGCTGTAGAGAAACGGCTATGCTGAAAATTTGGAGTAACAATATTCAATCAATCAATATGTTTTTTTTATTGAAAGTGTGTATAAAACCAAGTTGTTACATACAAAATATTTAAAACCAAGCAGATGCTCACACATAAATACATGCATTGTCTTATTGCACAGATCCAAATATGATATGTGCATTTGTTATAAACATATTTCAATTAAATATAAAACATAACATTTAATCACAAAAATAGTTCTAAGTAAAAGCTATTCTCTGTACTCTATTCTCTTTGCTCTCCAGCATCATATTTAAAAAAGCATAGTTCCCATAACCGCTAAGGTCTGTGACAGTTGTACATTCAGGCCCGGATATTCAAACTGCGCCATTCTGAGGCGCAAGCCCTTGCACTGCTCAAAATAGTTGTGCAGGGGTGTGGCCGGGGCGATATTCAAAGGAGTTGTGCTACTGGGCAACTCCTTTGAATATCACCCCCCAGCCACAGCCACTGTGCATGGCGCAGTGGAACTTGCGCCACCGCAAGTTGTCAGAGTGGAGCATTCAACTTCGCAGTGGCACAAGTACCACACCATGCGCAAGTTATGATATTCAAAAAGGTGACATGCAAATGGGGCCATAATTCATGCAAGGTGCAGGGGGCCATTTGCATCTGATTATCAGCCCCATTTGCATGTCATTAGCATGGGAGTGCGCCAGATCCCGAGGACTTGCGCCTGGCCACCCTGCCAGGCAGCAGCCATCAGGGACCAAAATACCCTGCAGCCCGATCACGGGCAGAACATGAAAACAACCCCCAAACATCTCCCTAATGCCCGATCATGGGCAGAATGTAAAAGACCCCCCAACCCGAATATCTCCCTGGTGGTCCAGTGGACCCTAATGCCCGATCGCGGGCAGAATGTATAATGACAACCCCCAGTGCCCGATCGTGGGCAGAATGTATAATGACACCCTCCCAGTGCCCGATCGTGGGCAGAATGTAAAAGACCCCCAGTGCCTGATGCAGGGCAGAATGTAAAGAACCCCCCAGCGAATATCTCCCTGGTGGTCCAGTGGACCGTAATGCCGATCGTGGGCAGAATGTACAGTGACAACCCTCCCAAACATCTCCCTGGTGTCTAGTGTCCCCCACCCCATCCACCAATGAAGCCCCACCACCCGCTCCCCGGCGGCGGTGGGCGGCAGCATCCACCGCCTGCCGCCCGCCGCCCACCGACTGACTGTCGGTGGGCTGCATGCCATTGGTGCAAAGCTAGAAGCCAATGGGCATGCAGCCCATACAGCACATGACAGTCAGATTTGTGAATGATGTTCATTCACGTCCAGATTTGTGAATGATGTTCATTCACAAATCTGACTGTCATTGAATTGTATGGGCTGCACGCCCATTGGCTGTAGCTTTGCACCAATGCACGCAGCCCTACCGGACAGTCAGTCGGCGGGCGGTGGGGCGGCAGGTGGTGGATGCTGCCGCCCGCCGCTGCCGGGGAGCGGGTGGTGGGGCTGTGGGTGGGTGGGGTTGGGGACACTAGACACCAGGGAGATGTTTGGGGGTTGTCACTGTACATTCTGCCCACGATCGGGCATTACGGTCCACTGGACCACCAGGGAGATATTCGGGTTGGGGGTCTTTACATTCTGCCCGCGATCGGGCACTGGGGGTTGTCATTATACATTCTGCCCACCATCAGGCACTGGGAGGGCTGTCATTGTATATTCTGCCCGTGATCGGGCACTGGGGTGTCATTATACATTCTGCCCACGATCGTGCACTGGGAAGTCATTATACATCTCCTGCCCGCATCGGGCATTAGGGAGATGTTTAAAGCGGGGGTTCTTTTCACGCTCTGCCCGCGATTGGGCATGGGGGTTGTCACTGTACATTCTGCCCACGATCGGGCATTATGGTCCACTGACCACCAGGGATGTGAACGGGAGGGGGCCACATTGATGCCCTACAATCGGGCTGGTGGGGGGCACAGGGACTGAGTTGGGGGCCAGCCACGGGTGGCAGCTGCTGTGTTGCGCCCTGCAATACAGCAGCTCACCTGTGGGTGGCCCTCAACTTGATCCTTTTTTTTTTGGCTCAAAGTTGTGCAGGCGCAGGTTGGGGGTTGCGCCTGCACAACTCTGCACAACCCGACTGAATATCGGGCTGTACAGTTTATGCATGGTTCCTCCCCCTCCTGTTGAGCATGCATTCATTTGCATTGCGCTGTTGCTCAACCTGTTTTCAGTGGCACAACTGCCTCCTGCTGAATATCGCAGAATGGTGCAATGTAGAACTTGAGCATGCGCAACCCTTTTGAATATCTGGGCCTCTGTAGTTAAGAACAACCAGCAACATCCTCCTAGATAAAACATGTCCTGGGATTATAAACTATTCTAATGAAACTCGCACATTATCTTATCAGCACAACTTGCCAGAGTACGTTTGTGCTCTGTTTTTTTATCATATTAAATATTGCATGTGTTTTAAGTTTTGAATCCGTATCTAAACTGAATACAGGATACAACATTTTTCTCTTTCTTCCAGCAGTTTTGGATATTCCCATATCAGGTACATCATGGTTAGTTTAATGTTTTTATTGCAAAAGCCTGAATCTTCCACATACTGCACATTATTTGGTTTCCATACATTCCCAAAAAACTCAAATCTTAGTTTTGTAAGTGCTTTTCTATGTTTTATATTCTCACATTGTAATAAATACTCCTCAGCACAAAAGGTTTTTTTATGTGCCCCAGTAGCTTATGTCTGTAAGATCCTCTAATGTTCCCCAGGTCTTCTTGCATGGCAATATCAGTTATTCTCTGCAAAGCTATTCCAGAGAATTTTTCGTGGCCCACATGAGGATCTGACATTATGCTATATAGCAACCCTGCTTTATTCATTTCCTGATCTAGTTTTACAAACCAACATTGTGTTTCCTTGTTTCGGTTGCTGAACATATCTAATCTACAGTTAGCTGATAGACTATTTTCTGGTGCACTAGCTTTTTTTTTAAGAAAGCAGATTGCTTTTTTCAAGCTTCTTGCTTTTAAAGATAATGTTCCTGTTTCTGCATGGACAGCACTGTTCAATGTATATTATGGTACTCCTGAAATATGTTTCAGGAAGACAGTTTGTATTGACTTAAATTAGTTTATATTAGCATACATGCCCCTTACCTCCACTCCATATAACACTTTTGCACTGATTTGGAAGTTAAAACATCTGTAAACGGCTATGAAGGAGACTTTTGCTAACAAGTTCGTAAATCTGTTGATTCTTAACGTGCAACACTTCACATTTTCCATGATTTTTTTAATATGTGGTTTCCAGTTTAAGTCCTTACTAAACACTGTAAAACAGATTTATTTAGTGCTGGAAAACTTTTGCAGACTTAGTTCCGTAAACGGGAATGCACGTGGATGAAATTGCGCGGCAGCTTTCCGTGACAATTCAACAATTACTATTGTTTTCTTTCAGCAGCAGGCTCCTTAAATGAAATGATTATAAGTTCTTGTAAGTGCTTTAGGTCATTCTTTGCTGTTGATTAGCTGTTAACACCTCTAGTATGGAACAAAGGCTCTCAGCAGTCAGTAATTGTTTACAGTTGTCGGCTATTAGTAGCTGTATTTAATTCTCGCTCTTCATTCAAACTGCCCCACGTAATGCACTCACAAGTCACTAAACTCCATCGGTACAATATCTCTCATGAGTTGGTAACAAAAAAGGGCGAAAGAGAGAGTGGAACTTCACCCCATTAGAGGAGCTGACAGCAGATGTGCTTTGTAACACTGCCAATATCCCCAAGTCTTTTATCAGATTTTTGAAAATAGTGGCCCAGATATTCAGAAATGCGCCAAAGCCCAGTGCAAGTCCGGCACAGCACAAATCCAATGTGCACCATGGCACAACAGGAGCCACATTCAGAGGCTGTGCAGCCTGAACTGAGCCAGAGCAAAAAAGCTGAACGTGGCAGAGGTGCACCATGGCGCAAAAAGAGATGCTCCAGGACAACGGTGGGAGCAGAGCAGCAGAGCAACAGAGGGGGGCCCGGCACAGACAAGTGACCCAGGGACAGAGCCATGAAAGCAGAGTGACAGGCCACAGGAGGCCTCCACCAGCAAGGCACAGAGAACAGAGCCAGGGACAGAGCCATGGAAGCACAGTGACAGGCCACAGGAGGCCTCCACCAGCAGGTCACAGAGAACAGACCCAGGGACAGACCCAGTGACATAGCCAGGAAAGCACAGTGACAGGCCACAGGAGGCCACCAACAGCATGGCACAGAGAACAGACCCAGGGACAAAGCCAGGGAAGCACAGTGACAGGCCACAGGAGGACTCATCCAGCAGAGCACAGAGAACAGACCAAGGGACAGAGGCATGCAAGCACAGTGGCAGGCCACAGGAGGCTTCCACCAGCAGGGCACAGAGGACAGACCGAGGGACAGAGCCAGGGAAGCACAGTGACAGGCCAAAGGAGGCATCAACCAGCAGGGCACAGAGAACAGACCCAGGGACAGAGCCAGGGAAGCACAGTGACAGGCCACAGGAGGCCTCCACCAGCAGGGCACAGAGAACAGACCCAGGGACAGAGCCAGGGAAGCCTAAGTGACAAGCCACAGGAGGCCACCACCAGCAGGGCAAAGAGAACAGACCCAGGGACAGAGCCAGGAAAGCACAGTGACAGGCCACAGGAGGCCTCCAACAGCGGCACAGAGAACAGACCCAGGGACAAAGCCAGGGAAGCACAGTGACAGGTCACAGGAGGCCTCCACCAGCAGGGCACAGAGAACAGACCCAAGGACAGAGCCAGGGAAGCACAGTGACAGGCCACAGGAGGTAGCCACCAGCAGAGCACAGAGAACAGACCCAGTGACAGAGCCAGGGAAGCACAGTGACAGAACACAGGAGGCCTCCACCAGCAGGGCACAGAGAACAGACCCAGGGACAGAGCCAGGGAAGAACAGTGACAGGCCACAGGAGGCTGCCACCAGCAGGGCACAGAGAACAGACCGAGGGACAGAGCCAGGGAAGCACAGTGACAGGCCAAAGGAGGCATCAACCAGCAGGGCACAGAGAACAGACCCAGGGACAGAGCCAGGGAAGCACAATGACAGGCCACAGGAGGCCTCCACCAGCAGGGCACAGAGAACAGACCCAGGGACAGAGCCAGGGAAGCCTAAGTGACAAGCCACAGGAGGCCACCACCAGCAGGGCAAAGAGAACAGACCCAGGGACAGAGCCAGAAAAGCACAGTGACAGGCCACAGGAGGCCTCCAACAGCACGGCACAGAGAACAGACCCAGGGACAAAGCCAGGGAAGCACAGTGACAGGCCACAGGAGGCCTCCACCAGCAGGGCACAGAGAACAGACCCAGGGACAGAGCCAGGGAAGAACAGTGACAGGCCACAGGAGGCCGCCACCAGCAGGGCACAGAGAACAGACTGAGGGACAGAGCCAGGGAAGCACAGTGACAGGCCAAAGGAGGCATCAACCAGCAGGGCACAGAGAAAAGACCCAGGGACAAAGCAAGGGAAACACAGTGACAGGCCACAGGAGGCCTCCACCAGCAGAGCACAGAGAACAGACCCAAGGACAGAGCCAGAGAAGCACAGTGACAGAAAACAGGAGGCCTCCACCAGCAGGACACAGAGAACAGACCCAGGGACAGAGCCAGGGAAGCCTAAGTGACAGGCCACAGGAGGCCTCCACCAGCAGGGCACAGAGAACAGACCCAGGGACAGAGCCAGGGAAGAACAGTGACAGGCCACAGGAGGCCACCACCAGCAGGGCACAGAGAACAGACCGAGGGACAGAGCCAGGGAAGCACAGTGACAGGCCACAGGAGGCCTCCACCAGCAGGACACAGAGAACAGACCCATGGACAAAGCAAGGGAAACACAGTGACAGGCCACAGGAGGCCTCCGCCAGCAGAGCACAGAGAACAGACCCAAGGACAGAGCCAGAGAAGCACAGTGACAGAAAACAGGAGGCCTCCACCAGCAGGACACAGAGAACAGACCCAGGGACAGAGCCAGGGAAGCACAGTGACAGGCCAAAGGAGGCATCAACCAGCAGGGCACAGAGAACAGACCCAGGGACAGAGACAGGGAAAAACAGTGACAGGCCACAGGAGGCCACCACCAGCAGGGCACAGAGAACAGACCGAGGGACAGAGCCAGGGAAGCACAGTGACAGGCCACAGGAGGCCTCCACCAGCAGGACACAGAGAACAGACCCATGGACAAAGCAAGGGAAACACAGTGACAGGCCACAGGAGGCCTCCGCCAGCAGAGCACAGAGAACAGACCCAAGGACAGAGCCAAAGAAGCACAGTGACAGGCCATAGGAGGTAGCCACCAGCAGAGCACAGAGAACGGACCCAGTGACAGAGCCAGGAAAGCACAGTGACAGAACACAGGAGGCCTCCATCAGCAGGACACAGAGAACAGACCCATGGACAAAGCAAGGGAAACACAGTGACAGGCCACAGGAGGCCTCTGCCAGCAGAGCACAGAGAACAGACCCAAGGACAGAGCCAGAGAAGCACAGTGACAGAAAACAGGAGGCCTCCACCAGCAAGGCACAGAGAACAGACCCAGGGACAGAGCCAGGGAAGTACAGTGACAGACCACAGGAGGCCTCCACCAGCAGAGCACAGAGAACAGACCTAGGGACAGAGTCAGGGAAGCACAGTGACAGGCCACAGGAGGCCTCCACCAGTAGGGTACAGAGAACAGACCCAGGGACAGAGCCAGGGAAGCACAGTAACAGACCACAGGAGGCTGCCACCAGCAGGGCACAGAGAACAGACCCAGGGACAGAGCCAGGGAAGAACAGTGACAGGCCACAGGAGGCCACCTCCAGCAGGGCACAGAGAACAGACCTAGGGACAAAGCCATGGAAGCACAGTGACAGGCCACAGGAGGCCTCCACCAGCAGGGCACAGAGAACAGAACCAGGGACAGAGCCAGGGAAGCACAGTGACAGGCCACAGGAGGCCTCCACCAGCAGGACACAGAGAACAGACCCAGGGACAGAGCCAGGGAAGCACAGTGACAGGCCACAGGAGGCCTCCACCAGCAGGACACAGAGAACAGACCTAGGGACAAAGCCAGGGAAACACAGTGACAGGCCACAGGAGGCCTCCACCAGCAGGACACAGAGAAGAGACCCAAGGGCAGAGCCAGAGAAGCACAGTGACAGAAAACAGGAGGCCACCACCAGCAGGGCACAGAGAACAGACCCAGGGACAGAGCCAGGGAAGCACAGTGACAGGCCACAGGAGGCCTACACCAGCAGGACACAGAGAACAGACCCAGGGATAGAGCCAGGAAAGCACAGTGACAGGCCACAGGAGGCCACCACTTGCAGTGCACAGAGAACAGACCTAGGGACAGAGTCAGGATAGCACAGTGACAGGCCACAGGAGGCCTCCACCAGCAGGACACAGAGAACAGACCCAGGGACAGAGACAGGGAAGTGCAATGACCGGCCACAGGAGGCCGCCACCAGCAGGGCACAGAGAACAGACCTAGGTACAGAGTCAAGGAAGCACAGTGACATGCCACAGGAGGCCGCCACCAGCAAGGCACACAGAACAGACCCAGGGACAGAGCCAGAGAGGAACAGTGACAGGCCACAGGAGGTCGCCACCAGCGGGGCACAGAGAACAGACCCAGGGACAGAGCCAGGGAGGAACAGTGACAGGCCACAGGAGGCCGCCACCAGCAGGGCACAGAGAACAGACCGAGGGACAGAGCCAGGGAAGCACAGTGACAGGCCACAGGAGGCCTCCACCAGCAGGGCACAGAGAACAGACCTAGGGACAGAGCCAGGGAAGCACAGTGACAGGCCATAGGATGCCGCCACCAGTGGGGCACAGAGAACAGACCTAGGGACAGAGCCAGGGAAGCACAGTGACAGGCCACAGGATGCCGCCACCAGCGGTTCACAGAGAACAGACCTAGGGACAGAGCCAGGGAAGCACAATGACAGGCCACAGGATGCCGCCACCAGCGGGGCACAGAGAACAGACCTAGGGACAGAGCCAGGGAAGCACAGTGACAGGCCACAGGAGTCCGCCACCAGCAGGGTATAGAGAAGAGACTCAGGGACAGAGCCAGGGAAGCACAGTGACAGACCATAGGAGGCTGCCACCAGCAGGGCACAGAGAACAGACCCAGGAAAAGAGCCAGGGAAGCACAGTGACAGGCCACAGGAGGCCTCCACCAGCTGGGCACAGAGAACAGACCCAGGGACAGAGCCAGGGAAGCACAGTGACAGGCCACAGGAGGTCGCCACCAGCAGGGTACAGAGAACAGACCCAGGGACAGAGTCAGGGAAGCAGAGTGACAGGTCATAGAAGGCTGCCACCGGCAGGGCACAGAGAACAGACCCCGGGAAAGAGCCAGGGAAGCACAGTTACAGGCCACAGGAGGCCTCCACCAGCAGAGCACAGAGAACATACCCAGGAAGAGAGCCAGGGAAACTCAGTGACAGGCCACAGGAGGTTGCCACCTGCAGGGCACAGTGAACAGACCCAGGGACAGAGCCAGAGAAGCACAGTGACGGGCCACAGGAGGCCGCCACCAGCAGGGCACAGAGAACAGACCCAGGGACAGAGGCAAGGAAGTACAGTGACAGGCCACAGGAGGCCGCCACCAGCAGGGCACAGATACAGACCTAGGGACAGAGCCAAGGAAGCACAGTGACCGGTCACAGGAGGCCTCCACCAGCAGGGCACAGAGAACAGACCGAGGGGCAGAGCCAGGGAAGCATAGTGACAGACCACTGGAGGCTGCCACCAGCATGGCACAGAGAACAGACCTAGGGACAGAGCCAGGGAAGCACAGTGACAGGCCACAGGAGGCCTCCACCAGGAGGGCACAGAGAACAGACCCAGGGACAGAGCCAGGGAAGCACAGTGACAGGCTACAGGAGGCCGCCACCAGCAGTGCACAGCACGGCACACACAGGCACCCAGACACTTGTCCCCAGAACACAACAGTGGGACTGATAGGGTAGGTAAAGTGAGAGAAGGGGACAGGGAACAGGGACTGTACAGTGGGAGAGGGGACTGAAGGGGGAGGTAGAGCAGGGTAAACAGGGGCAAAAATAAATGGCAGCCCATCTGGCTACCCTGGTGCTCTGACACTGCCTCTGTTCCTCCACCACCAGCATCTGTCTGACCTGGATGACCACCTCCAGAGTCATGGAGGCCACCAGAAGGGTCAGGCGCAGCAGTCTGGACAACATGGATCTTGGTGGTCTTCACCGCCGGACACCTATAACAAGGGACAGGATAGGTGATCCACTGGACGCCTATAACAAGGGACAGGACAGGTGATTCACTGGACACCTATAACAAGGGACAGGACAGGTGATCAGTGCAATGTCCCAAGGAACCATGCCCACCCACTGCGCAATGGGCAGTGGGAACACACACCCCTGGAGGGCCTGTTATGGCCACCTGCAGAGGTGTGGGCCAACACCAGCCAGCAATGTGGTGCACCACAACAGCGCACAGAGGTGGTCCCTGCTGCACAATAGCCACATGACTGTGCAATGACAGTCACATGGCACAGTGTACCGGCAGTACCACAGCAACAGCAGTGGCAGCCAGGCACATGCCCAACCCACCAACAGCAGGCACACATGTCCAATTGATGCGCCACAGTGGCATGCACAATGCACAGTGTGACACACACAGCTGCAATGGCACATGGCAAACGTGGCCATGCCTGCACCCACTCCCCCCACAACCCCCCATGCACAGTGCAGAGGACCATGACAGTGCCTGCCTGCCCTCTGTGGCCCTGCTTGTGCCGGTCCTGCTCCAGCATGTCCCACTGCAGCCTGCTGCATTGCTGCAGCATGGGTCCTCCAATGGTCCTCAGGTCCTGGGAATGGAAAGAAGACAGGTGTACATCAGGAACTGACCACAGCAGCTGCCCCCTATCCCATTCCTCTGTATAGGGTGTGCCCCTGCCCAACACATTCTGCACATCTGCACGGCTGCATTGCAGTGCAAGCGGAAGCTGGCAATGCCACCCCATGGTGTGCATGATGACAGTGTACTCTTCTGCAGGGCATGGCAGGCAGCCAAGCCAATACCACAGTACAGCACCAGGTAGACATATAACATGGGATAACCTACCTGGCTGTGGCTCAGCCCCTCACCTGGCACATGCCTGCAGCTTCCTCAGGCACTCTGGATCCTCATAGTGGGGTGACATTGTTCCCCAGTCCTGGGCACTCCTGTCCTGTGCTCCAGGCTAGTGAGGATGTCCTGCCACATGGTGTCCAGGCACCTGCCCAAAGAGCTGGGGGGACATGGGGTTCCACGCAAGCCACTAAACTGACCAACTCAACAGGTGACCAGTTCTGGGCCCTCCTTCATCTTGCCTGCACCATGTTCAGTTGAACATGTTTGGAAGTGAAAATGGCAGCAGGAGGCGCACGTGTCCACACCATGCACCTGCTACATGATGCACAGGAGCACACACAGTGCATGCACATTGTGCAGTGCCAGAGATTCATGGAATGGGTGTGGCTGCGTGGGGTCACAGGGTCAGAGGTCTGACCAAGGGGTCAGGGGTTGAAAGGCATTGCACACGTGCACGATAGGGTACGGCACCCCATGCATGGCCATGCATGTAGCTAGCCCATGCACAACATGCACAATGCCACTGCATCATGCTGTCCACGCATGGTATACAATTGACACCATGATGCTGCTATGCACATGCGCACTGTGGGCCTGTGCACCATGCATGCGTGCACATTGAGCCATCATGACTTGCTCCGGCACAATCCTAGTGTGCATGGCGCAATATCGCGATATTCAGACACCACATGCAAACGAGCACATCAGCCAATGCATGGTGCAGTGGGTGCATTAGCATGTCATTACTGTTGCGCCCAATCTCATTTGCATGCATTGCGCTATATAAGCACCACGGAACAGCGCAGGCCATGGATCGGTATTGCAACCTTGATAGGTAAGTTGTGCACGCCGCTGCAGCTCACTGAGCACTGACAGCACTGCATGGTGGGATGGACTGGGGAGATACTGTCACTGTTACACTGTGTTGTCCATGTCCACAGGCAACAACATGTCAGTACATGAGGAGGGCGAGGAGAGGGACCCTGCATAGAAGTGGAGGCCCAACTTCACAAAGGCTGAGACTGATGCCCTGTTTGAGGCCTACCTGGACAGGGAGCCCCTGTTGAGTGGTGCCACAGGCACACCACAGGCAAGGGCTGTGCATGGGTGGATGTGGCAGCCTATGTCAACCAGCATGGCAGTCACCAGCAGTCAGTGCAGGAGTGCTGGAAAAAGGTGGGAATGGACAAGCGGCAGATAAAGGAGAAGGTGACAGCCATCCGGCCATCCTGTACCGCCACTGGAGGAGGGTCTGTGGATGCACCCACACTGACACTGCAGGAGGAGTTGGTGGCAGCCACCATGCACAGCACCACAGTGGAGGGTGTGCCTGAAGGAGGATTCCAGATGGGTGGCAGCCCATCACTACATGGTAAGTCTGTCTGCCACACACAGCTGGTGGCATGGAGGGTGCATACACTGGCATGCTGGCATGCCTACAGCTGGCATGCATGTCATATGCATGTGTGCGCACCCACATGCATGCCATGCTGCAGGACACATGCAGTGACAGTGTGTGGGAGGGCACATGTGGGCATTGCATCACCGACACGCCTCTTTCTCTTGCAGTACCAGCACACCTCTGTGCAGATGATGGGGTGCCAGCAGTGGCAGTGTACAGGGGGCACATGTGGGCATTGCATCACTGACACGCCTTTCTTTCTCTTGAAGCACCAGCACGTCTCCATGCAGATGTTGGTGCCCCAGCAGTGGCAGGTTATGGGGGGGCACATGTGGGCATTGCATCACTGACACACCTTTCTTTCTCTTGCAGCACCAGCATGTCTCCATGAAGATGTTGGGGCACCAGCAGTGGCAGTATATGGGGGGCCCATGTGGGCATTGCATCACTGACACAGCTTTCTTTCTCTTGTAGCACCAGCACACCTCTGTGCAGATGATAAGGCGCCGGCAGCAACTGTGGACACTGGTATGGCCCCAGAGGACCAACCATCCACCTCCACTGGCATCTGGGGGCCTGACAGGCTGCAGCTTACCACCACAGTGCAGGCAGATGTCCTGGACCTAGGGTCAGATGAGGTCCTGGAAGTGTTCCTGCAGAATGCCAGCCTTGGTGTCCTATGCACACAGATTGGGGTTGGGTCCATTTCCGATGATGACATCACACTGATCCTGGACAGCATGGGAAATGTTGTGGGTGCGATGCCCTGGCTGGTCTCTGACACAGGCAGCATGCCCAGTGCTCTGCCAGTGGCAGAACAGCTGCCTGCCACCACTGTGGGTACAGTGGTGTGTGCTGCTCTGGCTGTGCTCTGTGGTGGTGTGGCCATGCAGGTGCTGGGTCGTGTGCAGCAGCTGGACAGGTGACAGAAGCAGGCTGCAGTAGTCAGACATAGGGTCCACCGCCGGTGCACCTGCTGTGCCCATTCTCCCTGCAGAACCCACTGTGCAGCATCCACCAGAGGGGGGGCTGTGTAGCCTGGCTGGTCACCACAAGAGGATTGGCATCTCACCCAGGAGCCCCAGGACGTGGACTGGCTGGCCGAGCACACCCGTCTGCTGCAGGCGTCCATTCAACAACAGGTGCTGCTTGCCACTGGGATGCGTGCATTGCATGTGGAGGTGTGCCAGATAGCTGAGCAGCAGGAGAGGGGCACTGCACAGATCCTGGCAGGAGGCCATGACTGCATCCTTGGATTGCATTGCCACTGCAATCATGGAAGGCTTTGCATTGCTGGCTGCCACACAAACATGACGTTGGGTGACACCAACATAGTCGATGCTGGGCTCTGATGTAGGTGTCCCAGGCACACCTGGGGCTAGCCTGTTTGGGTTCCTGCACACCCCCACATGGACATGGTCATGGTCCCATTGTTCCACCCCTGGGTGGCTGTTGCACACCCCCACCATGGTTGATGCACAGCCTGTGGCTGCTGATCGGCCTTGGCACGGCTGCCACTGTGGTCATGGTGGCCATGGTTCCATGCAGCGGCCCTGATGTGCGGGCTGCCCTGACCACTGTCTGCCGCTGCTGCCTGCGCACACATGAGTGGTGTATGTGTGCCTTCCACTGATGTCGCACCTGTGTGTCACACCATACACTGCCTGTGTGCATGCTTGCCTGGCTGCTGGACCATGTGGCATGGGCGTGATGAGGGCAGGCTAGCACCAGTTGCACCTGTGCACTGGTGCAATGCATCTGATCCATGCCACACATCAATGCCTGGGTGTGTGGGTGCATGTGGGTGTGTGTGTGTGTGTGTGTGTGTGTGTGTGTGTGTGTGTGTGTGTGTGTGTGTCTGTGTGTGGCTGTGTGCCACTGCCTCCCCTACCCCTGCCTCACACCTCTGTGTGTGCATGCCTATTGCCATGTACACCCCTGCATGTGTACTGTACCTGTTTGTGTGGCCCATGCATGTGTACCACACCACCTACCTGTGTGCACCATAGTGCTCCTGTGTTGGGTGTCCCGATGGTATCACACCTGCTGGAGCAGCCAGGGATCCCTCTGCCCAGGAGGTGGCTGCCCACCACCCTCTGGCCCATTGCCTCCATCGTCCCCACTACTGTTGCCCTCATCAGCCTCGACAGCTATCCCACAGTCAATGGCCATGTTGTACAGTATGCAGCAGGCCAGGAATAGGCCACAGGCTTTCGAGGGGCTGTACTGTAGGGCACCACCTGACTTGTCTAGGCAATGGAACCATAATTTCAGAATGCCAAAGACACGCTCGATGATGTTGCATGTGCTGGCGTATGGCTCATTGTACCGTTCCTCTGCTGGGGATGACAGACGCCAGTAGGGGTTGAGCAGCCAGGACCTCAGTGGTTACATGCTGTCACCTGTGTGGAGATTGACATGTTTAGCATTCTGCTATTCTATGCTGTGCCCCTTGCCTGTCCCTGGCACCCATCCACCCTGCACATGTTGCCCACCCCATCCCCAGGTCTGCTCTGCCTATCACCCCTTGCCTGTGCTATACTCATCCATTAGGTGGCCCATGAGGATGTCCTCACATTCAAACCTGTGGCACAGCACAGAGCTGTGCCAGATGAATGCATCATGTGACTCCCAGGGTGTGTGGTGCAGACATTGGTGATGTATCCCTTGGCATCCCACACCACCTGGCAGTTGACACTCGAGCTCCCCTTCCGATTGATGTTTGCCACACCACCAGAGCCAGGTGGCATGTGGATGGCCACGTGGGTGCAGTCAATGGCCCCAATCGCACCAGGCATATGTGCCACTCAGTGGAAGTCCTGCATGGTTGCTGTATGCTCTTCCTGTGTGCTGGGGAAATGGATGTATTCTGAAGCACATGGCAGAAGGGCATTGAGGAATTGTGTGTGAAGGCAGGAAGTGGCCAACTGGATGATGCCTGTGGTGTCCCCTGTTAGTCTCTGGAAGGTGCTCATGGTGAGCAGAAACATGATGGTGGTCACCTTCATTTCTATGGACATGGCGTGGCTCTGTCTGGTGGGTACCTGCATCTCCTCACTGCACAGCTCACAGAGCTGCCTTAGAATGGCCCTATTCAGGTGGTACCAGCCCATGATCTCAGTTTCACTGTAGTTCTCAAAGGTGATGCGGGCATAGTACCACCTGTGTCAGGCATACCGCCAATGGGCCCTTCCTCAGCCACGTCACTGTACTGCCTGCCTCCTCACACCCCTCATTATGGCCTCCATCATGAATGGTGCACTGTCCATGGCCCTTGCTGTCCACTGTCCCCCAGGGTGGTTGGCTGCTGGGTGTGTGCACCCTGGTGCACTGCTTGTCTAGGTGTGTGTGTGTGTGTCTCTCTCTGTCCCTCTCTCCCTCTCCAATGCTACCTCTGTCCCTCTCCCTCTGTGTGTAGACTTTGATCTGTCTGTGTGTGTGTGTGTGTGTGTGTGTGTGCGTGTGTCTCTCTCTGTCTGTCTCTCTCACTCACTACCTCTCACTCACACCTGTGGTGCAGGTGCTGTCTGTGTGTTTGCACCCTGTATTTGTAGAAGCAAGTCTGCTTGGAGCAACTTTGATTTGCTCCACACTTGTGCCATGGTTTCACGGTTGAATATGCCACTGCGCTGGATATTCATGGGAACATCCCCTGCTCTTGCGCTTGCATTCATTATAGTTGCGCAGTGGTGCAGTGGAATTTGCGCTGTGCATTGGCTCCCCCTGAACATGGCTCCTTGGCACAATACCGCACTTGCGCCGGTGCAACTCAGTTGCGCCATGCGCAACTGCTCTGAATATCTGGGCCAGTGTCTTTACATGCTGTTTTTAATGCTGTTAGTGTTAGTGAATAAAAATATTTTTCTTAAAGAAAACACTAGTACTGTACTGTATTTTTGAAAAATAGTTTTATGTGTGTGATGTTGGTTTTAACTCTCCTTTTTTGGGTTCAGTTCAAAAATCACTGATGCGCATGACATTAAATGCAATCCCAAGCAGTGCTGTAATTTAATTTTCACTCATCTGATTCATCCAGTGAATACAGTGAAAATTAAATTAGAGAGAAATAAAGCCGTTTTACAATATTGCTCCCAGATATTGAAATTCATCAACTCCTGCAATATGTAGGTCATTAATGTTCTATGGTTCTACCATTTTCTTTTTGGATCCAAATTTTACTGTCTTTGTGTTCTTAGTATTTAAAGATGGTTCCAGTTTCATCAGGCTGTCACTAACTGAATTTATTGTCCTTTTCAGGCCAAGTGGCGTTTGAGCTCGGAGAATCGCATTGTCTGCATACATTAGGATCGTAACTGGTATTTAATTAATTTTTGGAGCAAAGGTATCAGTCTTTGAAATATCCTCCACTAAAGTTTCAATATAGACATTAGAGATTTCAGAAGCCAGAAGGCAACCTTGTTTGACCCCAGTACATGCCTCAATCTGTAAGTGCTCAATCTTTGCCATATCTTACTCTTAGAGCTGTGTCCTTGTGCAATAAATTTATCATATTAAATAAGATTTTTCTATACCTTTGGAGTTCAATAAGTCCCAGAGGATATTTCTATTAACAGAATCAAACGCCGCCTTTATATACACAAAGGCTGTGTGTACAGTATCTTTTTTTCTTTTGTCTAACATATTTGTCAAGGCTATAATTTAAGACAAATATGTGATCTATAGTGGACTTTCCCTTTCAAAACCCTGCTTGGTAGGGTGACAATATCTTATGATCTTCCATCCAATATTGCAGTCTATCTAACGAAATCCTAGAAAATATTTTTAGACTGACAGTAAAGTAATTGGATGTCAATTTGTTGAAATACCAATTGTTCCCTTTTTATGCATGAAGACAATTACACCTGTTTTCCAATGTTCTGGAATTGTCTTACTTTCAATAGTAGCTTCAAATAAAGGGAGAAGTACATCTGCCCACCAATCAGGGTCTGCCGCATACACCATAACTTCCATATCGTCTATCCCTGAGGTCTTATTTTGTCTCTGTGCTAATATTGCAGTAATAACCTCCTGTCTAGTTATTTGTATCCCTCCTAATCCTTCGGCTATATTCACAGACTTGGCAACTTCCAGGTGTTTGTTAATATGACATTGTTGTTTATTCTCTAGACCAGCCCCTCCAAAAACTCTCTTGTAATGTTGATGCCATTCCTTACTGGAGATAATTGCCTCTATGTTAAATCTATTCTTATCCATACTGAACGCGACCATATTCCAGAAAGTGGCATTGTCTTTATTTTTGATTGCATCTTGCATTGTGTGCCACAGGCCCTTATAAAATATGCATCAAAAATTCAGAAACCTGATTGGCTACAACATCTTCTGAGCCGTGTCCTTATCAGAAGATATTGTAGCCAGCTGGGACTAACCACCTGTGCCTGGCCCCATAACACCAACATATCATTGAACCATGCCAACTGTAAACAAAAAACATACAGTGGCACAGTTCACCTTGTACTAGCGGGAAACAACACTTCTGTCATGGCAAGTGACTGGCATCAAGAAACACATAGCCTGTAAATACAACATCCCCCCATTTCCTCCAAAACATAAAAGTCTGCAGATTTGATACTTCTTTGGGGTTTTTTGCTGCCCGTCTGCCCTGACCAGAGTAGATCTCTTTCTCCTAGCATCAGTAACTATGACGGCCAGTATGGAACTTGCTCCCTCACAAACCAGCAGGCTCATGGACTAGTGGCTCCAAGTAAAAACAAAAAAATGTGAAAAAAATGAGAGTAAAAAAAAAAGATGTGTTCAGGGACATCTGCCCCAATCAGAGTAGATCTCATCCTCCCAGCATCGATAACTATGGCGGCTGCTACAGGACACGCTTGATCACAAGGTAGTGGGCTCACGGTCTGGTGGCTCCAAATAAAAAAAAACTGTGAAAAAACTGAAGTAAATGAAAAAAAGAAGTGTTGAGGGACAAATAGAGTTGTGAGGAGAGACTGACAGGCATCACATGCAAACCATTCTATAGAGCACCCAATAACAGACACGGTGACTGACAGTCAAGCTGACCAGTGGCTACAACTGTAAAACAAAGCATCATAAAAAGTAAAATAAAGAAAATAAAACAACAAAACAAAACAAACACACAAAAGTGTTTTTTAGAGGAGAGACAGAGATGGGAGGAGAGATGGACAGTAATGCCCTGTACTGGCTGGATGATGTACATAGCTTGCAACTCTCATACAGATGGATTATTTTTCTACCTTCTGCATATGGAAAAGTTTTTAGCATACTATTAAATATATATTTTTTTTACTAGGGTGCATTCATGTGGTGGAGGGGCCCATTTTATTAGTGCAATGACACACTCCGAGGTGTGGGTTATCTCCTGATAAGAGCACACCCACGTGCATAAGGCACTCGATGCAAGATCCTCATGCTTCTTAACGCACCTGGGTGTGCTCTTATCAGGAGGTAACCCACACCTTGTTCCATGTTACTGCTTGCTTGTAGTATTGATCTTTTTTCTCCTTTTTCATTATCTTATATTCATTTTTTAAGTGTTTCTTTGATATTCTGTCTTTAGCTAAGTTAAATTTTCTGATATGTCTTCCCTCTTTCAAAATTAATTTCTTTATGTTCATACACTCTTTGTTGTACCATTTTGCTTTAGCTCCCACATTGGATGTTTTTAGCCTATGTTTTCTACTTAATGACTGGGAAATTAATTCTTCTATTGCTATATATTGGTCCCATATGTTTCTCCATCCACTATCTTCTGTATTAGATATACACTTATGTTTCAGATCTATCATTTCATCCAATTGTAAAATATTTCTCACTATGGCAGTAGTTTGTTCTGTCCATTTAATTATTTTTGAGTTATATATCATCATATTCTCATCTGCATCTGACCTTCTCGTATGATCTACTTTTTCTGTATCTCCCACACCCTGCTGATAAGGAGTTTTAAGGGCCTGAGGTCACTGTCCCATTGTTCAATGATTTCAAGTCAACTTACATTTGCAAATGAAAAGATATATACAATAAAGTAATCAACAACACTGCCTCCTTTTAAATGGATATAGGTCACATTTCCCACCACATCACCATGACGCCGACCATTAACAATTCTCATAATTAATGCATTCAAACAATCCAACAACTTGATTCCTTGTGTATTGATTTTGGGGTCCATTGAGGCTCTTATTGGAATACCCAGTGCATCGTTTTAGTTATTACTTGTCTGCCAAATTCTGGCATTACAATCTCCTCCTATTATAATCATTGCTACTAGATGTTGCACCTGTATACACATTAGTACTTCTTCCAATTTTGATAGATATTTTGTTATTGGGGTCTTCTTCATACGTGGAGGGATGTATACATTAATCAAAATACAAGGAGAAAGATTCTTTCTGGGTATTTCTATACACAAAATATCACAGTTGTTGTCCTTTAAGATGCATTTGACTCTAATCCCCAGGTTGACCTTTAACATAGTGCATGCCCTGGGGCTGGCCCGGTGGCACTGAGGGTTGAGGTGCTGGACTCCACACCTCGTGCCACGCTGGCGACCCAGGTTTGGGAATGAGCCCGGACCGCCGGGGGTTGGCAGGGGAGAGAGAGGATCAAGCGTCCGGAGGACTGCTCTCCTTTCTCAGGGAAGGATCCAGGGGTAGCCCAGTGCAGCAGCGGCCCCCAGTGGAGACTGATGGCACTGTGGCACACAGGGGCTCACAAATGGGGAAGACACTGGGCGGCTGCCTTCCGGACGTGAGTGGGAGCACTCATGTCACGGGCTGACAGCATTGCACGTCCCATGTCTGGGGCATAAACTATGTAAAAGCCCCACCAGCCTGGATAGACGATGGCCATTTCAGTGCCGAACCGTCACATGCCCAACACTGGAGCCCTGCCACTGCCCTTTGAGACTCCTCAGGCCCTCCATCCTCCTTGGGGCTCGGGGACAAAGTAACGCCATTGAAGATGACAGGACTCACAGTGGGCGCTAGAGCGGCAAAGGTGAGTGGATAGGCCTGAGGGAGTTCCAGTGCCTGGGGGAGATAAACAGAATAATAAAAAAAACATAGTGCATGTCCCTCTAGAAGCTCACCCATAATTGCTTCATTTCCTAGCAGGGATGTTCTAACAATGAAAACTTTCAATCTGATAATTATCAATGTTAATAGTCCATGTTTCTTGTAGCATAACATTTGAATAAGATGCTAAAAACTTTGTGCAACCAATGTCATTGAATTTGCATGCAATACCAGCAATGTTACAGCACAGGCTATCCAAGTTTGTGGGACAATCTTTTTGTATAATTCCTCGTTGTCAAAATTTTTCTAATAAATCCACTGAATGGGTTTCATTGACTTCACTATCTGTACTAACATGTAATGACATTGGTTGCTGTTTTTTTAGTTGTTTGCCTTGTTTTCATTTTTCCCCCTTTTTTACCTTCTCTTGGCAGAATCAGGTGAATATATCTACAATAATCAAGGAATGGATTATACACGTTCCTATGTTACATACGAATATTTCTGCTAGTAGATATAAGGAGTATATTAGGATTTTCCCTGTTAGCAATATAATACAACGAGTTAAAAAATGAAATAAAATAAAAATGGAAACTCGCCCACAAGTTTCAGTGCTTCAACAATTCTCGTTCAAGTGCTGCTGGGGGAACTAGGTAAAATGTTTTACCAGTACCTGGAAACGGACAGACTTTACAAATTAGACATATACCCTGAAATGACAATACAGTTTAGTGACAGGTCTTAGGCAGTTTCTCATGTTTTCCTTAGGGTCTTCACTAGGTAAAAACATAGTAAAGTTTAAAACAACAAAATGTCCATAACCCAGGTGTCAGGAGTTATAATAACCATAAAGCGTCCTTTAAATGTTTACCAGAATGGCTTCATGTCCTTCTCTTTTCCATTGAGGTCTTCCTGTAGCTAACTTCCTTTGAACTTGATGTAAGAACTTGACATGAGAGCTTGTTAGGAGTCTTATCGGTACCAGATGCTTTAGGCCTGCTTTAACCTGGTACGGTTGAGGACTTGTTTCTGGGTAGATGTCCTTAGGTAAAACAATGTATATTCCTGAATCTAGAAAACACACAGTGGGAGTGTTTAGTAATACTAAATATACTATTTCTATTTATTATAAGGAATGGAAATAGGGAGTGATCTGTCAGTTCCAGCACTTTCCCCTATTTACTCGCTAAACCACAATTCAATATGATACCTATTTAAGGTTTAGGTTTCTCTCCCTTTTAATTTATAGCAGTACCATTGGCGCAGAAATTTCTCAAGTAGCAAAATACAATATTAGTTTGAAAAAGTTAATTAGTTGGTTCTTTATTTAGGACAGACTAAGATAATGAAGGCAAATTTGTAACAGTAGTATTCGTTTGAAAGTCGTTTTACTGGCAACAGCTGCAAAAACTGTTTGGGAAGCACAATGCCATACACATTGTAACACACTAACACCAAGTCCTTTTTGTGCGCAAAATCTTCCTTTTATGTGTTTAAATAACAGGGAACTGCACTGGAGTGCTCAGAAAGTGCTGCATGTACAAATTCATAAACAAAATAATCAGAGCAGTTTGTTTCTTTTTTAGAATCTTACGTGACCCTTCTTATGTATCTGTTTGGGCTAAAAAATTATTTGTAGCTATATTGTCTAATTGCAGCCTTTTTTAGCCATTGAAGGTTCAAACGTAATATTTCCATTCATCGGTCGATTCAGGGACAGATTTAAAATTGCTTAAAGATGCATTTTATTTTTCAGAATCACTCATGCACCATCTTAGCTACTTCCTGGACTTTGGCCATGACATGGAGGTTTCCACGGTGATTGCTGACATTTCTGACTTATGTATGTCTACCTCAGAGCTACTGCTACTGTCCAATAGGACTTGTTTTATGCTCCTGTGGTTACCATGGTTACTGACAACACTGTTTGTCCAACATTAGTTCCTGCTAATCTTTAAATATGAACACCATCTCTCATGAATATTTGTGCAAACATATATACAAAGCACAATGAAACAGTGTTGCACCTTACCTCCCTCTGCCCTCCCTCCCCTAGTTCTACCCTCCTAATAATGGAGTTCCACACCAGGAGTTGTTTCCTTCTCCTGTGGGGTCCCATGCCACCCTCCTGTGGGTCTCCTTTGTGGAGGTTCCCAGCATCCTCCTTGGTCTCCACCATGGGTGACTCCATAGAGGAACCACACTCTGCCAGAATGGCATATGAATTGTGGAGAGGTACAACTGGAGGGATGCGCCTCTGTTCCACCATTCTCGCCCTCCCTGAGCCCAATGTGGTCCAACCGCTCCTCTTTCTTGGCAACCTCTGAGGCAGTGGCCCTAGTGGTCCCTGGGTGGGAAAGGAGGACCCCTGAATCCTGGCCAACTCAGCCTGGAGATGATCAACTTCCTTTCTCAGCCCAGAGAGGAGCCTGCAGATTGGACAACACTGCATCCTCCAGAATGTCTCCCAGAAGACTGCTGCTCCACAGCCACTGCACTGCACCACTCTCATCATGTCTTATTTGTGGTCCCTTAACTGTTGTTTTGTATACTTATTCTTTCCTGTCTCTGTTTATTTTATTTTTTTATATTTTTTTTCTCCCTATTTTCCTACTGCCTCTGTGCCCTTAACGCTCCTGATCTTCCTGTTCTGGGACAGTAAGTTCCTATATTCCTTAGTAGTCTCTTTCTTACTTCCTCAGAGTCAAACCTCCAGCAGCTGGGGGTGGGGGTGGAGAGCTACTCTTTTCATTCTAGGATGGTGAGTCTTTTGTGCCTCTGTGATCTCTCCCTTCTTGCTCGCAAATAGGAAGTTACTGTTGTTAGTCAAATCCTATGCCTATAAAAGTAGAACCGGCTAAGGGTGGGGGAGTGGAGGGGAGGGATGGAGGGCAATATAGTCCCAGTAAAGGTCTAATAGAAGTGTAACCCCTACCCAGGTATGCTGTTTCCATCTTGACAGCTCTACCTGGTGGGCTGGGTTCAGGGAGAAATATGTCATTCGGCACATTGGCTAGGTTTGGCTACTCTGCACAGGGGCACCCAAGTAACTCCGGACAAAGGAAACAATAACTGTAATGTCCAATTCCAGAAGTGGGATCCTAAAGTGTGGCTTTTATTCACATCCAACAGAATAAACAAAGCATAGATGGACCCCCACGGGGCTACACTCCTGGTAATGCAGATTTAAGGAGACCAGAACACATCCTCATTCACTTTAGCCCTCAGGCTCTGAAACACACTGGGCACACAACCCGCACTTGTACTCTGCTCTGGGTTTTCCCTGGCTCGGCTCCCTTGCCAGCCCTTTGGACACTTTCCATATAGCATGGAAACATTTACTGGTGGCTCTCTAAACCACCTATGAACACTTCTGGCTCCATACGGGAATCTTCCTCATCAATCCCATGTCTGGGTACTTTCCTCAGGCACTGGCCAAGTACCTGAAAGAAAGCAACAGGTGTCCCAAAGCAAACCCATAGAGGTGAATTTGGTTACTACTGATGGGGGGGTCTCCCACCTCTCGCTCCCATAATTCATACCCGGCCATTTCTCTGGACTGTAACACCTCATCCTTTAAAACACTTTGCTCTGTAGATTCTCTTTAAATGTATTCACATTCAGTCTACTGTCTTTACATCCCATTTGTGCTGAACTTGAACATATACTTAATAAGTGGCTGTGTCCAATACTCTAGACCTCCCACAGAGTTAAGCAGTCCAATCCCCACATCTTCCAAACTGTACTTGACTGTCTTTTCCTGACCCCACAGTAACAGTCACTTTAGTTTCATCTTGTTTCAGGTGAAAACACATTGAACTCACCCCTTGGTTGCAGGTGCCCCACAGGCGTTTTCTCTCCAAAGAAATCTCATCCAGAACTTCTGGTGCCTCAGCACGAACTTAACTCAGGCAGCTTCTTTTTTTCCCTAGCCGGACCAGGGGGATTGCCCCTGGAAGCAGGCTGATTCTTTCCCCCCATCCCCCCAGAGATGGGGCCCTGAACCACTGAAAGCAGTCTCTACCACTTCACTGAGCTCTTCTTGTGTTCCTCTTCAGGTGAGAACACACACCTATAAAAAAAAAAAAAATAGCTCTTTGACAGAGCTTAGAGCTCTGAGAGCCTGCTTACAGCAGAGCACCTCCTTACTCTACTACAGACTGCAACATTCCAGTGTGGCTTATGCAACTGCAATAGTTCAAAAATGGTGTCATCCCTCAGTCTCAGCTGAGACTCAGAACAGAGTGAGACAGTGTGAAATCCATTTAACTGGAGTTTCACAAGCTGCCTTCCCTTCCTATAAAAGTAGAACTAGCTAAGGGTGGGGGAGTGGAGGGGAGGGATGGAGGGCAATATAGTCCCAGTAAAGGTCTATTAGCAGCTTCTTCCTCTTGCTGTTCTCTGCCACAAGCTATCTAGGTCAGTTCTTAAATGCAAACACCTGGCTTCCTTCTCTCTAAGCCACATCCCCTAATTCACAGTTTCTTTCTTCACCTAGCTCACTGCACAAATAACAATTCCTTCACCCAACTCAGACAAACACACTTTTTGTTTTGTTTTTTGTTTGTTTTTACCCTAAATTGAAGTTCTCAGTAGAAGAGTTCTAGTTCTTTACTCCAGTAGAGTAGTAAAGTTCTAACAGCTTCCTCCTCTTGCTGTTTGACCTTACTTTGTTGCTTTTTTGCAAGGTTAAGTGTTTACTCCAGCAATAACAACAATTATAGGCTGTCACGGACAGTCACAAATTTCCACAAAATCCACGGGTTCACAGCTGTTCTGCAACCATTTCAACGGTCTCACTTCACTTCTTTTTGGTAATTCTGAGAATACCAAACAGTTCCAGTGACTTTTTTTGTCCTAAGCACTAGATCCAAAGCATGGGTCTGATTTAGCCCTCTGCACCCCCCACAGGGTGGTTGCCTTACCTCTTGCAGATGTGGCTTTTCCACTGCAAAGGCTCTGGTGGCCTGCAACAACAAGAAAACTGAACAGAAATGAGCCTGGGACAAAGACTGCAGCACAAGACGACCTGGAAAAGAACTATAACTGTCTAGAAAAATAAGGCAACGATGACATATGGTACCTGTTTTAGCTGAGAAAAAGCATTTCTAGCTCTCTGCTACATTCTCGCTCCTGGAGGACCAGTGTGCAGCCACAACTCTCTCTTTACATTCAATTCAATTGATAATAAAAAGAAATCATCTAATTTTACGCCACCAAGTATGCGTACTAAGAAACTGGACAATTACATTCATTGCATTCGCCAGAGAGTGACTGATCAAATCCTTAATAGGCGAAAACAGGCCCACAACAACCTCTCTCCAATGGAAGAAAGGGCTATACAAACACTGAAATCAAACAACAGCATTGTCATAAAAAAGGCAGATAACGGCTCTGCAGTGGTGATCTTAAACTAAGAGGACTGTATTAATGCAGCCAACAGACAGCTAATTAACCATAGCAACTACAGAAAACTGGAAAGTGACCCTACCACAGATTATAAAAGAGAGCTACTGAATTTAGTTAGAACATTTCCTAACCATGTCCAAGGCAGACTAATAGACCTTATCCATGTTGAACCAAAGCCAGGAACATTCTACATGCTGCCTAAAATACACAAACCTGACAATCTAGGGAGACCCATAGTCTCTGGTAATGGTACCCTGACCGAGGGGATCTCAGGATTTGTAGAAACCATTTTAAAACTGCTGGTTATAGAAAGGGACTGTTACCTCCTGGACACCACACACTTCCTGTATAAGTGTTTTGGTTATAAGGACTTACCGCCTAATACCATTTTAGCAATAATAGTTGGAACATCCCTCTACACTAATATTCCGCACTTGGATTGTATTTCAGCCTGCCTTAAGTACCTACATGATTAAGGATTAGACCAAAACATCGATCCTGAAGTGGTGGGGAAACTTACTGAATTCATTCTGACACATAACAACTTGATGTCTCCACAGTATGAAAAGCAGATAAGGACCGCTTGGCCCACCTAGTCTGCCCATTTCCCTACCTACTGGATAAGCTTTAGCAGTGTCAGTGGCTCAGTAGGTAGCACACTCGCCTCTGAGGCCGGTAGATCAGAGGGCTGTGGGTTCAGTTCCCACATCTGGCACTTGGGTTAATATCCCAGTACTGACACTGTAATGCAGCATGAGAGGGGTGCTGCATTTCTGAGGTGCCGTCTTTTGGATGAGACGTTAAACTGAGGTCCCAGCTGCCTGGATTGGTGGTAGTTCAGGTGGATGTTAAAGATCCCATGGCACTTATCGAAAGAGTAGAGAATTTCCCGGTGTCTATAAATGTCCCTCATTCACTAAAATACCACCAGCAGCTTAATCTGTTTCAAGGTCAGTTGGCATTCATCTGTATCCCCGGTCGTGCCTGAAAATAGGCAGGATTTGTCTAGTGCACTTACCCGGTCAACAAAAGCTAAATAAATAAATAAAAATAAAATAAAAAGCTGCAGATCCTAGTTAACCAACAGCCTATTTCTTCCTACCCCCCCCACACGAATTGCCTTATGTCTGTCCCATGCATTCTTGAATTCTCCCGCAGTTTTAGACCCCACAACCTCCTCAGGAAGGCAGGTCCATGTGTTCACCACCTTCTCTATGAAAAAATACTTCCTCACATTGCCCCTGTGCCACCCCCCTCTATCTTCAAATTGTGTCCCCTTGTTCTTGTACATCTAGTTTTCTGACAGATCCTACCCTCTCGGACTTTGTTGATTCCACTGAGGTACTAAACATTTCTATCATTTCCCTCCTTTCCTCAAGGGTATACATATTAAGCTCCTTTAGTCTCTTCTCATATGTCTTCTCTTGCAGACCCTGCACCATTTTAGTTGCCCTCCTCTGGACTGCCTCCATTCTGTCTATCTCCTTGTGGAGATGGGGTCTCCAGAACTGGACACAGTACCCCAGATGGGTCTCACCAACTGTCTATATAGAGGGATAACAACTTCCTGTTTTCTTCTGGTGATGCCTCTCCCTATACATCCTAGTATCCCCCCAGCCCTCCCAACTGCTTTCTCACATTGCTTGCTAACCTAAAGGTCATCTGATATGATTACCCCTAGATCCCTTTCCATTTTTGTTATTGTTACTACCTCCCTTTTAGCATTGTGTAATCTTCCCATGGGTTTTTCTTTCCCAGGTGGATTATTTTGCATTTCTTTGCATTGAATCCAAGCTGCCATACTTCTGACCATTCCTCCAACCTTGCTAAGTCCCTTCTCATCTTTCCCATGCCTCTTTGTGTATCAACCCTGTTACAGATCTTTGTGTCATCTGCAAAGAGGCATGTTTTTCCATCCAGTCCCTCTGCAATGTCACTTATAAAGACATTAAAAAGGACTGGACCCAGTACTGAACCCTGCAGTACCCCACTAGTAACCCCCCTTTCTTCATAGTGGACTCCATTTACTATTACCTTCTTTGTCCTGTTGTCCAGCCAATGTTTTACCCAGACTACCACCCTAGGACCCACTCATTTGTTTATTAACCTTTTGTGTGGGACTGTGTTAAATGCATTGCTAAAGTCTAGGTAGGCCATGTCCACAACCCCTCCCTGGTCTCCTGCTTTGGTCACCCATTCTAAGAAATTGATTAGATTCATCTGACATGACCTTCCCTCTGTGAATCCAAGCTGCCTTGGGTCCTGTGCCCCACTGGCCTCTAGGTACTCAACAATTCTTTCCTTCAAAAGTGATTCCATCATTTTCCCTACCACTGAGGTCAAACTGACAGGTCTGTAGTTTCCTGCTTGTCTTGCTCCCACTTTTGTGAAGGGGAATCACATTCTCCCTCCTCCAGTCCTCAGCTACCACACCATCCTGCCATGATTTGTTAAAAAGGGTAGTCAGTGGTGCCAATAGTTCTCCTTTAAATCCTTTTAGAATTCTGGCGTGATTCCCGTCAGGCCCCATTGCTTTGTCCACCTTCAGTTTTAAGAGTTCTTTAATACGAACATACAAATCTGACAGCAGAACAGACCAATTGGTCAATCTAAGTCTGCCCGAGTGTGCAGCTAGCACCCTAGATTGCATCTGCCCCAGCCTTCTCCCCTTCAGTTCCTCCCCGCTTGTCCCAACCCCTGCCCCCAGACTCTTACTCTTGCTTTATCCCACTCCTTCTTAAAGCTATTGACTGTCTTACATGTTACCACCCCCTCTGGCAGTGCATTCCAACTAGACACCACCCTCTCAGTGATGTGGTTCCTCCTCATTTCCCTCTTGTAATGCCCCCTTCCAACCTTAGTCCATGCTCACTCACCTCTCTTCCACTCCTCGTTTAAACGCCCTCTTAGTGCTAGATTTATTTACCCCCTCCGTTATTTAAACGCTTCAATCATAACCCCCATCCCTCCTTTCCTTTCCTCTAGTGTGTACCTATTCAACTCCTTCAGCCTGACTTCATGTTATGTTCCTTCTATCCCCTTAAACATTTTTGTTGCCCTCCTTTGCACACCCTCCAATAACTTTATATCTCTCCTCAGGTATAGCCTCCAGTATTGCACACTTTATTCCAGGTGCGGTCTGACCAATGATCTGTACAGCGGTAGGATCACATCCCTGTGTCTGGATAAGAACCCCCCCTTGCAATGCACCCCAGCATCCTGTTTGCCTTTGCTGCTGCTGCTCTCCTACACTGGGCTGAGTTGTTCATACTCCCAGTTACCAACACCCAGAGGTCCTTCTCCTCCTCTGTGATCCACAACCTCATCCCCAACCAATAGTCCCTCTTCTGGTTCTTAGCCCTGAAGTGCATCACCTTACACTTCTTTGTATTGAATCCTAGTTGCCACTCCACCTACCATGTCTCTAGTTTGGTTAGGTCCCCCAGTGTTTTTTTCCATCCGTCCTTTTCATCCACCACCACCCCCAATTTGGTATCATATGCAGACAGACTAACCCTGCTCCCCACTCTGTGTGCTATACCAGAGATAAAGTGCACAAATAGCACTGGGCCCGGCACTGACCCCTGTGGCACCCTGCTTGTCACTGCTCTGGATGCTGAGAGGTCTCCCCCACCACCCTCTGCACCCTTCCCTGTAACCAGTTCTCTGTCCATTTAGTCATCTTTTTTCCCACCCCCACTGCCATCAGCTTCCCCCAGTCTCCCATGAAGCATTGTAAAAAAGGCCTTACTGAAGTCCAAGTACAGGACATCTACCGCATGGCTCCGTCCCACTCCCTTGTCACCCAGTCATAATACTCCATTAGGTTGGTTTGAGAAGACCGCCATGAGATGAACCCATGTTGCCACCCATCTTGGAGGCCATTACTCTCTAGGAATGCCACCAGCCTCTCTTTCAGTATTGCCTCCATAAGCTTACCCACTATGGATGTGAGACTGACGAGCCAATAATTTTCTGGCTCCTTCCTAGGCCCAGTCTTGGGTATGGGCACCATATGGGCCACCCTCCATTGCTGGGGCACACACCCCATTTCCAGGGAGGTGTTGAGCAGGTGGCTCAGCCCACAGCTCCCCATCTCCCTCTGCACCCTGGGGTGGATGCCATCAGGACCTGATGCCTTGTCCACCCTTACTGCCCTCAGCCCCACTAGCACCCTTCTCCCTGTGATCACTTTGTCCCTTACCTCCTCCCCCCTTTCCCCACCACCCCAGCCCATGCTGGTAGTGGACCATCCCTCTCCTTAGTGAAAAACAGAGCAGAAGTACTCATTTAGAATTTCCGCTTGCTCCTCCCCCTTTTCCACCCATTCCCCTTCCCGCTTTATCCTCACAATATGTTCATTGCACTTCCTCTTTTCCCTGACATACCTAAACAAAATCTTGTCAGATCCACCACAGCTGCATAATGAAGTTAGTGAAGTTGTGTGGAATTGTTAAGGAGGTATGGAGAAACAACACAATGATTTGCAAGTAGTAAGATTTGTTTTAGTTTCTGTTCTAAGGAAGCCATACACATTATTAGAAAAATATATGGCGGTGTACATTTTAATGGAAGGAAAAGGAAGCTTACAAAAAAACCCCTGAGCAAATGCCTTTGATGTATGTGTTATCCCAGATGATATTGGCCAGACAGCCAAATTTTAAAGAAAACACAATTGCATATATACCAATAATGCAAAGCATCAAGGGAAACATATGCAAGTCCCCATGATGGTACAGAAGGTGGCAGTACATGAAAAAGTAATGAGTGGCATATGTTCAGCCTTAGGATTATTTACACATTTTTATTTTTGTTCGTTTTTTAAGAGAAACAGGGTTTTTGTCCATGAGGTGATGTAAGTTATAGTTAAGCAATGTGTTGAATTCGGGAAGTCAGGTGTAATGATGATGGACTGTTAGAGAAAATGCAATATTAACTTTCAAAAGTGGTCACTTTTGATAAGGGCAAGGTAGTTATGCTTTTGTTAATGGGAATATTAGGAAAGTATGAGGTCTACGAAGAAGTGGAGTACAAATATTCACAGTTTCATAAGTATGTGCTCAGAGTACAGGCAAATGTGATATGCAGGTTTGTTTTAGAAATAGGTAAAAATAGTGATACATGCAATTAATAGAAAGATAGATAATTACATAGACATATAGATAGAGAGAGAGACACACAGACAGGCAGAAAAGGAATGGCAGTGAAGTACTGAAGTGATGCCAACCCCACCCCCACCCTGCAGACATGGACAGGCATTGGGGTGTGTCTTTGGGTCATTGCCCATAAAGCTCATGCCATTTCACCTCA
Organism: Neoceratodus forsteri; assembly: GCA_016271365.2. NCBI lineage: Eukaryota > Metazoa > Chordata > Ceratodontiformes > Ceratodontidae > Neoceratodus > Neoceratodus forsteri. The sequence continues at coordinate 11,760,938 of CM028129.1, forward strand.
CCCTACCCTGCAGACACAGACAAGAGTCGAGGTGTGCCTTTGGGTTTTCAGACTTTACACTCACCCCATTCCATAAGGAAATACGCTGAAATGGGTACAGTATAAGAGAATGGAGTGAACTTTGGGGCTGAAGAGTCAAAGGCACACCTTGATTCCTGTCACTGGCTGCAGGGTGGGGATGGGGTGGAATGGCGTGAGCATTACTGTTGACAATTCCAAGTCACACCCCTGATGCATGTCAGTCCCTACAGTGCAGGGTGTTATGGTCAGAAACCCTAATGCCCTGGGAGTTTCTTGGTATTTTTACTTCAAGTTTTCAGCATGGGCTTTTTGTGACCCCACCACATGAACAGTGACACTATCAGTTCATTAGCCAAAAGGAGATTTTGCATAGCGACTATGCCATTTGGCACCACAGGTGCAAAAACACATTTTGAACAGGATGTGAAAAATGACAGCTGTACATTTCTTGCTTCAGTAACTGCTCAGCACATCTGTTGCATGACCTGCTTATTGACATTTTATATCTGCCATGCAATGTACTGCTTCTATGGCTGTATGGCTGAGAGGACCTGGTGGTGGTGGTGGTGGATGTCAAGATGAACAACTCGAAGACTTGTAGGAGGGCAGCGGCCAAGGCCAACACAATGCTGTGATGCATTGCTAGGGGGATCACTTCAGAAGGAGGGAAATTATACTTGTATAACTGCTTGGTGAGGCCACACCTTGAGTACTGCATGCAGTTTTGGAGGCCACACTTAAAGAGTGACATTGAACTCCTGGAAAGGGTACAGAGAAAGGCAACCAAAATGATCTGGGGTTTGAGGGAAAGGTACTATGGGGAGAGGCTCAAATAGCTAAATATGTACACATTGGAAGAGATAAGGGATGGGGGGACATGATAGAGGTCTTCAAGTACATGAAGGGGTAAATAGGGGAGGTGCAGTCACGGTGCTCCGAAGGAAGGGGGAGCAACTAGAGGGCATGGGTGGAAGCTGGAGGAGGAGAAACTCAGGGGACAAAGGAGGAGGTCCTACTTCACTGAGGGTGGTACAACTATGGAATGCGCTGCCCGTGGGGCTGGTGGAGGCAGAGACTGTGGAGGGGTTCAAGAGGGGGTGGGACAGGTACAGGGGAAGGGTTGTGGAAGCAAAGTCCAATCAACAGGGTATTGTTCCAGCTCTGTGGAAGGAATGCATTGTGGTTTCTTTCCATAAGAGTGGTGATACATTTAGTATGACTAATTATAGGCCTATTTCCCTGTTGTCTGAGATTGGTAAATTGTTGGAGAAGTGTGTTCACCAGCAGCTACAGGTGTATTTTCAAGAACAGGACATACTTCTTGATCAGCAGCATGGATTTCGAGCTGGTCAATCCACTGCAACGGCACTGGCTGGGTTCATGGATGCTGTACTGGTGGCAGTTGAGGAGGGTAAAGCCACCGGTGCCATCTTCGTGGACCTGGCCAGTGCCTTTGATATGGTGGACCACAATATTTTATTAAATAAATTAAGAAAATTAGGAATTAGGGGTGTTCAATTAAACTGGTTTTCAAGTAATTTGTCAAAAAGTAGTAAAAGAACTAAAGTTAATGATCATCTGTCCCAAGTTAGAGAGATAATGGCAGGAGTTCCTCAAGGATCAGTACTTGGTCCTTTTTTATTTTCAGTCTTCATTAATGATTTACCTTCTTCCTTCACTAATACTAATAGCTTATTGTATGCAGATGATACTGTATTTTGGGCATCGGGTGCAAACAGTAGCGAAATTCAGGATTCTCTTCAAAAACAATATGACGCTTTTTCTAATTGGATTCAGTTAAATAAATTAGTTATTAATGAAATTAAAACTAATGTTATGATGTTCAATTCTTTAAAAAACTTCAGAAAGTCGATCCCATTCATATAGTGGGATTTGGTGGTGATCTTCTTCCCTTGGTCACTATGGTCAAATACCTAGGTTTATACCTGGATCCAAACTTTAGTGTGGTTCCTCATCTAGAAAAATTGGTTGTTAAAATTCATCAGAAACTTGGCTTTCTTTATAGAAATATTAAATTTTTGACTGAAGAGGCCTGTTATACTATAGCTAAACAGGTTCTTTTTCCAACATTAGAGTATGGAAGTGTTACTTTTGCATATTGTAATCAGTTGTTTGAGTCAAAATTCAAAGTTTTGTACAATGATATTTGTAGATTTGCAGTGCATGTCCCATTTAGAACTCATCACTGTCAGTTATACAGGGATCTTGGTGTTCAAAACAAACAAAATGATTTAAGAAACCACTATGGTTCTCAAAGGAGGTGGCAGGGAAGGTTAGGGAGAAAAAGAGAGCATTCAGGAAGTACAAGGAATCACAGAAGGAGCAGGGCAGAGAATTGTATCAGTTAAAGCAAAAGGGAGCAGGAAAGGCAGTCAGAACAGCGAAGGCCCAAACCAAGGAAAAGATTGCCAACTCGCTTAAGAAGGGGGATAAAACCTTTTATAGGTACATCAGGGAGTGAAGGAAGACCAAGGGAGGGATAGTGAGGCTTAATAAAGGGGTGGTGGGTGGGCAGATGGTGACTGTGAAAAGGTAGAGATACTAAACAAATACTTTTGCTCAGTATACACAAATGAAGAGGGGGCGGTACCTAAACCAAACAATAGAAACATGCTAGATACGGGGGTTGATACTAGCCCTTTCACAGAAGAAAGGGTTCTGAAGGAACTCTTAAAACTGAAGGTGGACAAAGCAATGGTGCCTGATGGGATTCATCCCAGAATTCTAAAAGAACTAAGGGTAGAACTAGTGACACCACTGGCTACCCTCTTTAATAGATCATTGGAGGATGGGGTGGTACCTAAAGACTGGAGGAGGGCAGATGTGATTCCCCTTCACAAAAGTGGGAAGAGGGCAGAAGCAGGAAACTAGAGACCTGTTAGTTTAACCTCAGTGATTGGGAAAATTATGGAATCACTTCTGAAGGAAAGAACTGTTGAGTATATAGAGGCCAGAGGAGCGCAGGACCCAAGGCAGTATGGATTCACAATGGGAAGGTCATGTCAGATGAATCTAATTAATTTCTTTGACTGGGTGACCAAAGTAGTAGATCAGGGAGGGGCTGTGGACATGGCCTACCTAGACTTTAGCAAGGCATTTGACACAGTCCCACACAAAAGATTAATATACAAGTTGGCCAGCCTGGGAGTGGGTCCCAAGATGGTAGACTGGGTAAAAAATTGGCTGGAGAACAGGACACAGAGGGTAATAGTAAATGGAGTCCACTCTGAAAAAAGGGAGTTTACTAGTCGGTACTGCAGGGTTCAGTACTAGGACCGTTCCTCTTTAATGTCTTTATAAGTGACATTGCAGAGGGAATGGAAGGAAAACCATGTCTTTTTGCAGATGACACAAAGATCTGCAACAGATTTGATACACAAGGTGTGGTGGAAAGGATGAGAAGGGACTTAGCAAGGTTGCAGGAATGGTCAAATGTATGGCAGCTTGGATTCAATGCTAAGAATTGCAAAGTAATGCACCTGGGAAACAGAAACCCAAGGGAAGAGTACACAATGGGGGGTGAGATACTAACAACAACAAAAATGGAAAGAGACCTGGGGGTAGTCATATCAGATGACCTAAAGGTGAGCAAGCAATGTGAGAGGGCAGTAAGTAGGGCTGGTGGGATACTGGGATGCATAGGGAGAGGCATCACCAGTAGAAAACAGGAAGTTGTTATTCCTCTGCACAGACAGCTGGTGAGACCCCATCTGGAGTACTGCGTGCAGTTCTGGAGACCCAATCTCCACAAATACATAGACAGGATGGAGGCTGTCCAGAGGAGGGCAACTGAAATGGTGTAGGGTCTGCACCTGAAAACATATCAAGAGAGACTTAAGGATCTTAATATGTATAGCCTCGAGGAGAGGAGGGAGAGGGGGGACATGATTGAAACTTTCAAGTACCTCAAGGGAATCAACAAAGTCCAAGAGGGTAGCATCTTTCAGAAAAATTGGTGTGCAAGAACAAGGGGGCACAATTTGAAGTTAAAAGGGGGACGGCTCAGGGGTAATGTGAGGAAGTATTTTTTCATGGAGAGGGATGTGGATGCATGGAACAGCATCCCGGAGGAGGTTGTGGAGTCAAAAACAGTGGTGGAATTCAAGAATGCATGGGACAGACATAAGGCAATTCTAGGGGGTGGAGGTTGGAAGAAGCAGGCTGTTGGTTAGCTAGGATCTGCAACTTATCCATTAGGTAGGGAAATGAGCAGACTGGGTGAAACATAGAAACATAGAAGTTGACTGCAGATAAGGACCGCAAGGCCCATCCAGTCTGCCCATTTCTTTTTCTACCTTATAAATGTGCCATCTGCCTTTGCTCTTTCAGTAACCTATCTATTCATACTCAACTGTATTGCTCACTTATGCCTATCCCATGCCTGTTTGAAGCCCTGCACTGTATTCATAGCCACCACTTCCTGAGGTAGGCCGTTCCATGCATCCACCACCCTTTCTGTGAAAAAGAATTTCCTCACATTACCCCTGAATCGGCCTCCCTCTAATCTCATGCTGTGTCCTCTTGTCCTGCTATTTTTCTTATATTGAAACATGTTAGACTCTTTCACCTTGTTAATGCCCTTAAGGTGTTTGAATGTTTCGATCATATCACCTCTCTCCTCCTTTGCTCTAGGGTATACATATTGAGCTCCATTAATCTGTCCTCATATGTCTTCTGGTGCAGTCCCTGCACCATTTTGGTTGCCCTTCTCTGGACTGCCTCAATTTACTTAATGTCTTTGTGAAGGTGTGGCCTCCAGTACTGCACGAAGTACTCCAGATGGGGCCTAACCAGTGTCTTGTAAAGAGGGATTATTACCTCCCTCTTACGACTTGTGATACCCCTACTAATACACCCTAACATCCCCCTAGCCTTACCTACTGCTTTAGAGGTCTACTTGGATGATTTCAGGTAATCGGTGATGATGATGCCCAAGTCTCTTTCTTCCTTTGTGACTGCCAGCAACTCTGCTCCCAGATTATAGGTGGCTTCAGGGTTTCTCTTCCCTATGCGCATGATATTGCACTTCTTTGCATTAAATCCCAGTTGCCACTCTTCCGACCATTTTGTTAGTTTATCCAGATCTCTTCTCATTCTGCCCACCCCATCTGGATTATCTACTCTATTTCAGATCTTGGTGTCATCTGCAAACAGACAAGCCTTACCCTCTAGTCCATCTGCAGTGTCACTAATGAAGATATTGAGGAGGACTGGCCCCAGGACTGATCCCTGAGGTACCCCACTTGTGAGTCGCATCTCTTCTGACTGTATACCATTTACCACCACTCTCTGTTTTCTGCCAATCAACCAGTTTGCCACCCAGTTGACCAACTTCTGACCCACCCTGAGCCTACCCAGCTTATTTATCAATCTTCAATGTGGAACAGTGTCGAAAGCTTTGCTGAATTCAAGGTAGGTGACATCAACTGCTCCCCCTTGGTCAACCACTCTGGTTACCCAGTTAAAGAAATCTATGAGATTAGTTTGACAGGACCTTCCTTTTGTAAATCCATGCTGTCTTGGATCCTGTGCCCCTATGGATTCCAGGTGTTGCACTATCCTTTCCTTAAGGAGTGCCTCCATAATCTTGCCCACTACTGAGGTAAGACTAACTGGTCTGTATTTCCCTGCCTCCTCCCTGCTACCACTCTTGTGGAGCGGGGTCACATGAACCCTTCTCCAGTCTTCTGGGACCTCTGCTGTGCTCAGAGACTCACTAAACAGTTCTGCTAATGGCTCTGCTAGTTCCACCCTTAGCTCCTTAAGTACCCTGGGATGTATGCCATCAGGTTCCATTGCCTTGTCCACCTTGAGTTTAGCGAGCTCTTGTACGACCCTTTCTTTTGTGAAGGGAGCAGTGCTCACCTCCCTCCCTTCCCCCTGTGTCCATGGTGCTGAGCTGTGGGCCCTGTCCTACCTTCTCTTCAGTAAATACTGAGCAAAAGTATCCATTTAAGATAGATGCTTTTACAGGGTCCTCCTCCTCACACAACCCCTTTTCTCCTTTGAGCTTAGCAATACCTCATCTGGACTTTCTCCTTTCACTAATTTATCTATAGAAAGTCTTGTCACCTTCTTTTACTGTTCGTGCTAGTGTTTCCGCAGTTTGGGACTTTGCCTGCCTTACTGCCTTCCCTGCTTCCCTTAGGGCAGTTTGGTATGCCTCCCTATCTTCATCCCACTGTGTTCCCTTATATTTCCTGAAGGCCAGCCTTTTGGCTCTGACCTTTTCTGCTACTATATTTGAGAACCAAAGTGGCTTCCTTCATCTTTTGCACTTCCTTTTCTGTCTAACACAATGGGATGTTGCTTCAAGTATTACATCCTTAGTGCTTGCCCACTTTGCCTGTACCCCCTCACCTCTGTTTCTTTTTGCCAGGGCTAGCTTAACTCTGTTGGCCATCTTATCAAAGTCAGGTCCTCAGAAGTCCCATATTTTTGCCTTGGAATGGGATGATTTAGTTGTAATGGCCAAATTGAACCATATCATGTGATGGTCACTGGCCCCCAGTTGACCTTCTACCTGGAGATCTGTGATCCCTTCCCTGTTAGTCAGTACTAGATCTAGGATAGCCCTGTCTCTTGTGGGTTGTTTTACCAGTTGTTTGAGGCCCTCCCACAGCAGGGAATCCACCATGTGTCTGGTTCTGGCAGATGTTCCTGCTGTTATTGACCAATCTGTATCTGGCATGTTGAAGTCTCCCATTATCAGAACCTCCCCTTTAGCTGTCATGTTTTGTATATCTTCTAACAGTAATGTGTCTATGTCCTCCCCCTGGTCTGGGGGCCTGTAGACAACCCCAGTTCTTATGGCTGTCCCATTTCCTGTTTCCAGGGTGGCCCACAGTTCTTCTGGCTCCTTATGTGTATTCTGAATTTCTGTAGCTTTGATATTTTCATTGACATAAAGGCCCTCCACCCCCTTTTTGCACCTCGGTCTCTTCTGAAAAGTACATAGCCAGGTACTGAAGTCTCCCAAGTGTGGTTACTGGTAAACCACATCTCACTAATTGCTACTATGTCCAGTTTAGCCTCTGACATTGTGCCTGCAGGTCTGGGATCTTATTTCCCAGGCTGTGAGCATTGTGTACATGATTTTCCATTGGCCAGATTTGATGTGTAAGTTGTTGGGTGAGGTCTAGCATTTCTCCTGTGTGTCGTTGGGAAGACGGGCCTTTTTCTTACCTGGTGATGCAAATGAACTGCAAACATGCTGAATCCCTGTTTGACCACTAGCTGAGGGGGGAGTGGTGTTCTTCCCATTTGACATATGGGGTGCTGCACCCCTCTCCCCATTTGCTAGTTTAAATATTCCGCAAAGATGTCAAATTTCTGCGCAAGGAACGTGTTGGGAGAATGGGACACTTTGGAGGTGTGCCCCTCTCCTGCAATCCCCTGCTCCATTGAGCAGGCATGGCAGTCCTGCACCAATCGGATGCGGAGCTGTGTATGACAGCGGTGGTCTTCTCTTCAAAGAAAATCACAACTCTCTTACACAGCACCGCATCACGCCACCCCCCAAATCTTTGCTGCCATGCTGGGAGCCCACCCCAGCATGGCAAACATCCCGCGTCGTCTGCCGACGGGGGTGCCCAATCCCCCGTTGGCTCCACGGCCCCAACCCCAGCCATCCTTCTGCCATGCTGGGAGCCCACCCCAAAGTCACTGCATGAAATCACCCTTCAGGCCTGAATAACACCATGACAGTGACATCATTCATGAGAAATGGTCCCAAAAACCCCATGTTGAAAATTTTGTGCAAAAATTCAAAAAAATTACTGTTTTACGAGTGTGCGTTGTGCTGTTCCTATGCAGGCTCATAGGTTCATGAATTTTCAATATTTTCCCTCCAGATTTTCAACATTGCCATTTTACCACACCTCCTTATGAGCAGTGCAGCTGTCATTTTTCACATCCTGCCCAAAATGTGTTGCCACCCATGTAGCGCACAATGGCGCAGTCGGTGTGCGAAATCAATGTATGGGACACATTAAGAAAATCACAGTGACACTGTTCATTAGCAGAGGTATTAAAATGGCTATGTTGAAAATTTGGTGAAAAAATTCCTAAAATGACTTTTATGAAGTCGTTGCGCAGTTCTCATACTCTTCGTGGGTTTCGCAATTTTCAATATTTCCACTCCAGATTTTCAACATTGCCATTTTACCACACCTCCTCATGAGCAGTACAGCTGTCATTTTTCACATCCTGCCCAAAACGTGTTTCCATCCATGTAGTGCACAATGGCGCAGTCGGTGTGCGAACTCAATGTATGGGACACATTAAGAAAATCACAGTGTCACTGTTCATGAGCAGAGGTCTTAAAATGGCTGTGTTGAAAATGTGGTGAAAAAATTCCTAAAAAATGACTGTTTTACGAGCGTGCGTTGCGCAGTTCCTACGCACGCGCGTAAGTTCGCAATTTTTCAATATTTGCACTCCAATGACTTCCAGATACCTAAACAGCACATAGAAGCAAGCAACATTCAGCATTGACAAATGCTTGTACTTCTTTGTCACTGATTTTTTTAAGCCATGTCCAAGTGCCAAATACAACTGCAAATACCTGCAAGCGAACGTTCAGCATTGACAAAAGCTTGTTTGTATTGTAATGTTGTAAGTAAGGCATGGCTGAAAAAGGGCTGTGCCCAGTCCACTTCCTGGTTAAAAATAAAACAAACAAACAAATAAACCCTGGACTGGGAAGTGATAAGCCCAATAGGGTGGGAGGGCAGCAAGGTCAGCTCTCAGGTTGGGGACTGACCAAACGAGCAGACACAAAAGCCCTCTAAGCATATTCTGCTGGCATTTTTGTATGTTAGTGTGTTGGTATGCTTACTACACCAACATCATGAACCATAAAACTGCCTTAACTAGGGAGGCAGTATAGCACAGTGGTTTAAGGCTCTTAACTGCAAATCTGGAAATCTGGGTTTGAATCCCACAGCCTCCACTTGCATATTGGGTGACCCTGCGCAAGTAACTTAACTTCCATGTGCTCCCAGGTTGCCCCTATAAACAAGCTTTCAGCTTAGTGTGCCACTCCTGATTATACAATTGAAGGAAAAAAGAAGATGTATTATTTTTCTTGCTTTATTTTGCTACTACAAGCTTTGACTAATACATCCATCCTTATTTATAGCTTATGTATCTGTAACCTAGGCAAAACTACACTTAAAATCTCACACATAAATAAATAAATCATCAGAATTGCATTTATTTTAGTATTATCTCCTTCCTTTTCAGGTGCCCATGACATTATGTATATATATATATTTATATCTTTTAACTTCAAAGCACTGAATCTATCCAAATGCAAAAAAATACAAGACTTTACTCTTTTCACACAATAGTGTTAAACTTTAGATCACAGAACGGCCAAGAAACAATTTAGACTTCACTCTTCCATGCCACTGTCATGCCCACTTCTCATGCAAACAACAATCAATTACAGAAACCCTTTCATTTCTGTGCTATGCACTCTTACATCAGAGAGGCATAAATCTTACAGAACTACTAAAAAAAACAAATTTATCAAGACTGGATTTCTGAATTAAAACCTGTCGTTTACAGCACCTATGTAAATAATAGTTTACTGGCTACAAATGATGTTACAGACATGACATTAATAAAATTTCTGTTTTACACGAAAACATCCATGTAATGAACTTGTCATACAGGATTTGTGACCTTCTGTCTGCATGTATCTGACAAAGGAAAAGGCACCTGCTTGATCTTTTGTTTTCTATTTTATTTTTATACCCAACTTGCCCATACTGTAAGAGCCAAATATTGAAATGCTTATAGTTAAAAAAAATCATGATGTCTATATGTGTGCATGTTTGGTGGGGGTTAGGATATGCCTATATGCAGTTTCAGGCACTCATTAAAGGAAAACTGCATGTTAAAATCAGGAAAATATATGTATTACTACCAGTTTTGATTTCTCACTTCATCCCAATATTTTGTTTCTGCCTAGGCTGTGCGAGGAGTTTTTTTCTAATTTTCCCCGGGTGTTTTATGACCTCTGGGGGCTACCATTCAGGTTTGTTTTATTGCATCTTCTCCAAGTTAGTCTTCCCAGAGTGCCCTTTGGTTTGATGTCTAATAGCCCCTACAGCAGGCCAGTGTCTTGTTACAGTGTCTTGCTTAGCCACAACAGAGAAAGAACACTGCAGTCAGGATTCACACTGCTAGTCTCTGGGTAAGTATTATACATTTCCTAAATATTGGTACCTTAGCCCGCTGTGTTCTGCTTAGGGTAGAGTGTGTGTGTGTGTGCACGTGCGTGTGTGTGTATATGTGTGTTTAAGCATGTAACTTTCTAAAGTATTTTGTACCATGGCATTTTACATAGTACAGGATCCAGATGTTATTAATAAGAACTGGAATGCAATGAGACTGGCTGAAATGTCCATTTAAGTTACCAACCCCCCCAAAAAATACAAATGTGCCTCTTTTACACACACCACCAATGAAACCCCTATCCTCCCCCAGGCTAAACAAACTTTACAGCAAAACCATTTTGTTGCATTTGTGTGTGTCTGGATGACAATGTTTGCATGCATTGGGAGCACTTCACTCAATTTATCATACCACATACATTTAGAACCACCTAAAGCTGAGCTAACGGTACTTCAGGATCCACTGAGATGGTTGCAATCATAGGCAATGTGTGGTGGGCCATCCCACTAAGCTGGTACCCACCATGCTGCCACCTCAATTCCATTGTGATCTTTTTGCGCCCCACATGCCATGATGGCACCAGTATGCAATAGTCTATCAATGGTGAAGCACGCCCACTGATGACCAGTCACGGCACAACATGCTTTAATACAGTACATGATATATAGATCTTCACTTTGTATAATTCAGTACACACTAACCCTTACTGTGTGCTGTAAAATATACCCGATATGTCATGTTGAGACAGGCTTCCCCCCCAGCAAATTAGGCCCAAATAAGCACTGGTGGCACCATACAAATCTGGTGGTGTAGCAGCCCATCACCACCATCTGACAGTTAGAGACCATCATCCCACTGCCTCCCATGCTGTACCACAACTGAATGACTGGCACATCCCCCCTCACACCAGCAAGGCAAGCCAACCAGAGAATGTAGTATATATACTATGCACTGTGACAGTTCATTGCGTGTCATGCCGTGGTAGTGATAGCAGTGCTGTGCCATTAATACCATCTGGGTATGGGATGCTGGGGTGAGAGTGGTAGTGTCAACTACCTGCCTGGTGTGGGGTGCCACTGTACCAGGTAGGACTGGTGTCTTCAGTGCCTATTTCTGCATAATAGGCATGTGTATGGGCCCCTAGCTCACTAAGACAGAATGGGAATATTTTGCTGCATACGCAGGATGGTGATTGTTGGATGTTGTGTCATAAACACCATCTGGGTATGGGATCATGGGGTGAGAGTGGCAGTGTCAACTATCTGCCCGGTGTGGGGTGCCACTATACCAGGTATGGATGGTGTCTTCAGTCCCTATTTTTGCATAATGGGCATGTGTATGGGCCCCTAGCTCACTGAGACAGAATGGGGATAATTTGCTGCATGTGTAGGATGGTGACTGGTGGTTGGGCAGGTAAGAGGATACCAGAGAATGCCATATACTAGACATATTTATGTATATTGCAGTATGATATGGCATATCGCAGCTTGCACTGGGCTTATTCATCGTGGCCGGGCTGGGCCTGGTGGGGAACAGGAAAGGGGAGGGCGGATTGGAGTTGTGGGGTCCAGGAGATGCCCTGGGGTGAAATGGAGTCAGGATAGAGGTTATTCTTGTCTTGTCCCCATACCCAAGGGCTCCGACCTTAGTGGGCAGGTGCCAAGGTCTTCCCCGACAGCTCATCCCACCTTGGCGTGTTATGCAATGCCAGATCTATTAAAAACAAGACAGCTATTATAACTGATCTTGTTGGTTCAACTGATCTGGCTTGCATCACTGAGACCTGGCTGGATGAAAATCCAGGCCCTGTATTGGCCTCGGCAACTCCAGCCAGGTTCTCGGTGATGCACCATCCAAGATTGGATCGTAGGGGCGGGGGTGTGGCCATTATGTTTAAGACTGAGCTGGGCCTTGTGGATGTGCCATTGGGAAGTACCAGATCCTTTGAATATATCCTGGGAGAGGGTGTAGGTTTCAGGATTCTCCTCGTCTACCGTCCACCAGGAGATGGTGGAGAATTCCTGCAGGAGATAGCAGACTTCATCATCGACTTGGTGTTGAGGTTCCCCAGATTGATAGTTCTGGGGGACTTCAATGCCTGGGTCGACGATGAACTTTCACATTTTGGTCAAAATCTCCTCCAGCTGATGACGACGCTGGGCCTAACACAGGTAGTTACTTCCTCGACCCATGTAGGGGGTCATTCATTGGACCTGATCTTTCTTTTGGGTGTGGAGATTGCTGATTTGGGGGAGGAACCAGTCAGCTGGTCTGACCATCACACCATAAGATTCAGCTTTAGGGCTCCCCATTAGGTCTGCCCCTACGGAGGTGGTTCAGTACCGCCCTTTAAGGGGCATTAACCCCAGTGACCTATCGGCGGTACTGGACCTATCAGGCTTGTCAGGTGAATGCCTGAGTCCAGATGATCTCGTACTAGCCTATAATAAGGCTGTGGGAGATGCTCTGGACAAGATTGCTCCTGTTCATGTTCGGCCCCTCACCCTTCGCCCAAGAAGCTCTTGGTTTGATGGCTCCTTGAAGGAGTTGAGGTGAGTTGGCCAAAGGCTGGAGAGAGCCTGGCAGAAGTCCGGCCATGATGCTGACAGGCTTAGGTTGATGGCACAGTATGACGGCTATCAATCAGAAATCACCTGTAAGAAGGCAGAATTCCTGTCCAAGGAGATTTCTGCTGCACAAAATCAACCGGCTCAGCTCTTCCGGACTGTTGACAGATTGTGCAATCCAATCTGTCTCCAGCCCAGAGAAGCTTTCTCTCAGCTGAGATGCGAGGAGTTTGCTCGATTTTTTGCGGATAAGGTTGCCAGCATCAGGTCTGACATCGGTCCGACCTCTCCTATGAGGGATAGCAATGGTCAACAGGAAGTGGCATGCACTCGGTCTATCTGGTCAGATTTCCGCTGGCTGGAGTTCACTGACATTGTGAAGATCACCCAAACATTGCGCCCAACCAGTTGCAGTTTGGATCCGGGCCCTACACCCCTTTTAGTGGGATGTGTAGATGTTATCTGCCCTATCCTTGCTGACATTGTCTGGAAGTCTTTGGAGAGGTGGTCTTTCCTGACCCCCTCAAGGAGGTGGTCATTTGACCACTTCTTAAAAAACTCTCCTTGGATCCAGATTGTCTAGCCAACTACCAGCCTATCTCTAACCTGCCATTTGTTGGTAAGGTTATCGAAAAGGCAGTTGCGTTACATTTGGATGATCATCTTACAACTCACAATGTCTATGATACTCTTCAGTCTGGTTTTAGGAAGAAGCATAGCACGGAGACTGCTCTTGTCTGGGTATTGAATGACCTCCTAATGGCTAGAGATTGAAAGGCACGTACCATTCTGGTCCTTCTTGATCTCTCTGCTGCATTTGACACTGTAGACCATGGTGTGCTGTTGGAGCGCCTGCAGTTCTTTTGTGGGCTGTCTTGTACAGTCCTTAAATGGTTCCATTCTTACCTCACAGGCAGGTTTCAGAGAGTTGCCACTGGAATTTATTCCTCTGGTGCTCACTCCCTGCCTTGTGGGGTACCGCAGAGTTCCATTTTAGCCCCCATGTTGTTTGCAGTGTATATGCTGCCACTGGGAGATATCATCAGGCGATACAGTCTGAGTTTTCACTGTTATGCAGATGATACTCAGCTGTATATGTCCTTTCTGCCCAGACAGGATGATGCAGTCTCCGTGCTAAATAATTGCCTTACTGAGATCAGATCTTGGATGAGTTCCAGCTGGCTGAGACTGAATCCGGATAAGACTGAAGTGCTGGTAGTGGACACAGGTTATCCAGGGGTGGGTTTGGGGGCTGGACAACCATCAGGCTTATTACTTGGTGATATGTCGCTCACTAACTCGGAGCAGGTGAGTAACCTGGGTGTTATTTTTGATGATGGTCTGACCCTAAAATCTCAGGTGTCAGCTGTCATCAAATCCTCCTTTTACCATCTGAGGACTATTGCCCGGGTGAAACACCTGGTTCCTCCGGATGATCTTCCAACACTGGTCCATGCCTTTGTCACTACCCATCTTGATTACTGCAATTCCCTCTACCTAGGGCTACCAGGGGTTGATATCCATTGCCTGTAGCTGGTGCAGAAAGTGGCAGCCAGGCTTTTGACTGGGACTTCTAGAACCAGTCATATTATGCCTGTGCTCCGTGAGCTGCACTGGCTGCCTGTTTGGTGGCGTATCACCTTTGAGGTTGGCTTGCTAACCTTTAAAGCCCTACATGATCAGGGACCCAGTTACCTGCAAGATCTCCTGGTACCCTACTGCCCCCTCCGTCCTCTTCATTCCATCAATGAGAGACTGCTGGAGATTCCCAGGGTACAACTGAAGACATCTGGTTCTCGTGCCTTCACTTTTTCAGCGTCAACCCTGTGGAATTCTCTACCTCGTCGGTTAAGAGAATGCTCAACTGTCTATAGATATAAAATTGAGTTAAAAACCTATTTATTTAGCTTAGCTTTCCCTAGTCATGGTTGATCTGTTTTAATGTTCTTGTTTTAATTTTATTTTTATGTATTTGATTTTATGTACAGCACCTTGGTTTTGAAAGGCGCTATAAAAATAAAGTTGATTTGATTTGATTTTATGGCTGTCTGCTCTGTGGTGTTAGAGGTGTGCTGTTGACCAGGTCTGTGCTCCTTCTTATGGGAATGCTAATGCCCCAACCCCTGCAGCTGTTGTGTCACACCTCATGGGTTCACCAGTAGTGTTGGGAGTCTGTCTTATAAAAAATAAGCCAGAGTGCAGGACATGGCAACACTCGAAAAAGCCCGCCAACCAGTTTGCCACCCAGTTGACTAATTTCTGACCCACCGATCCTACCCAACTTATTAATCAATCTTTTATGTGGAACAGTATCAAAGTACATAGAAGAACATTACAACCTGGTACAAGTTGGCATGTCAACAGTGGCACAGATGCAGGACATTTACTCATCATCAAGACGCAAAATTAAAATGCATCTCGCTTACCACAGTCACTCAAACAAGCAATGGACAACAAAGTATTGCATATCCCATGCTGAGAAAACCATGTTATAAACACAGAATATTGGACACCTTTTAACATAAGGAACACAAGAACTGTTGATAGTGGGCACCGTGGTACGTTGCAGGGTTCCCATAGAACTGTCAGGCACAATTACAACATTCAACTAATCTCACATTATCCGTAACCAAGGATCAAAGTTTGTTGTGCACTACAAGGTGCAAACACAGAGGGATAAGACAAGAATATTATGGCAAGTAAGAAATAGCAACAGCCAGAAAAGAGCTGTGGAGTATCAAAAAAAGGCTGGCAGAGGGATAGTAGGGGAAGACTACTTTTTTTGCAGGTAGTTGATGTTTGGTCAAACAGCCCATTCTAAAATAGCAGGATGTGAACAGTGCTTATAGGACATTGAACTGACAACTGTGAGACAGACAAGCTGATTTCTCACATAGAAGCTGTTATACCACTGAAAAGTAGTTATGATCTGAAAGTTCCATGCTACAGAGTGAGTAAGTGACATACTGGGAGATCTATAAATTAAATAGTCCTTATTTTCTGTGATCTAACACAATCTGCAAAAATGGCAGCATTTTTTGAGTGTTGCTACATCCTGGACTCTGGCTTATTTTCTATGGACAGACTCCTGGCACTACTGATGCACCCATGAGGTGTGACACAACAGCTGCAGGGGGGTGGGGCATTAGCATTTCCCGTAAACAGGGGCACAGCACTGGCCAACAGCACACCTCCACCACCAAAGACCAGACAGTCATAAATAGTATGCTAAAGTCTGGCCACAGTGAATAGGCCCAACACAAGCTGCAATATGCTGTAATGCACTGCAATGTACAGAAATATATTTAGTATATGGCATTCCCTGGTATTCTCCTACCTGCCCACCAAACAATCACCATACTACGCATGCAGCAAAATAATCCTGTTCTGACTCAGTGAGCTAGGGTCCCATACACATGCCTGTTATGTGCAAATAGGCACTGAAGACACCATCCCTACCTGGTATAGTGGCATCCCACACCAGGCAGGTAGATGACACTACCACTCTCATCCCATGATCCCATACCCAGATGGTGTTTATGGCATAGCACTCCTACCACTACTATGGTATGACACACAGTAAACTGTCACAGTGCGTAGTATATACAGTACATTCTCTGGGTGGCTTGCCTTGTTGGTGTAAGGAGGGACATGCCAGTCACTCCATGTTGGCACAGGATGGAGGGGAGTGGGATGGTGGCCATTAACTGCCAATTGGTGGTGATAGGCTACTAGATCACCAGGTTTGTATGGTGTCACCAGTGCTTATTTGGGCCTAACGAGCCAGGGGGTGGGGAGCCTATCTCAACATGACATACTGGGGTATATTTCACAGTACACAGTAAGGGTTATTGGGTGTGCGAATAATGCAAAGTGAAGATCTACATGTCACGTACTGTATTGAAGCATGTTCTTCCATGACTGGTCATGGGTGGGGAGGTTCTTCTCCATTGATTCACAATGGGGGATGAGAAACTGACAACAACAAAAATGGAAAGGGACCTGGGGGTAGTCACATCAGATAACCTAAAGGTGGGCAAGCAATGTGAGAAAGCAGTAAGGAGGGCTGGGGGGATGCTGGGATGCATAGGGAGAGGCATCACCAGTAGAAAACAGGAAGTTGTTGTCCCTCTGTACAGACAGTGGGTAAGAACACATCTGGAGTACTGAATCCAGTTCTGGAGATCCCATTTCTGCAAAGTTAAAGACAGGATGGAGGCAGTCCAGAGGAAGGCAACCAAAATGGTGCAGTGTCTGCACCAGAAGACATATGAAGAAAGACTAAATGAACTTAAGATGTATATCCTCGAGGAAAGAAGGGAGAGGGGGAACATGATAGAAACTTTCAAATAACTTAAAAGGGAATCAACAAAGTCCAAGAGGGTAGCATCTTTCAGAAAAAGAGATGTTCAAGAACAGGGGGGCACAATTTGAAGATTGAGGGGGACGGCTCAGAGGTAATGTGAGGAAGTATTTCTTCACAGATAGTGTTGTAGATGCATGGGACAGCCTTCCTGAGGAGGTTGTAGAGTCAAAAACAGTGGGGGAATTCAAGAATGCATGGGACAGACATAAGGCAATTCTAGTAGGGGGTAGGAGCAAGTAGGCTGTTGGTTGACTAGGATCTGCAGCTTATCCATTAGGTAGGGAAATGAGTAGAATAGGTGGGCCAAGCATTCCTTATCTGCTATCAAATTCCATGTTTCTATGTTTCTATGATTGACTGTTGCATATTGGTGCCATCACAGCATGTCAGGGGGGCAAAAAGATCACAAGGGAATTGAGGTGGTAGCATGGTTGGTACCAGCTTAGTGGGATGGCACAGTACACATTGCCATGGTTGCCAACCATCACAGTGGATCTTGAAGTACTATTAGCCCAGCTTTTGACAGTTCTAAATCTATGCAGTATAATAAATTAAGTGGTGTGCATGCAAGCATTGTAGTTCAGACACACACAAATGCAACAAGCATTTGTCAGTGCTGAATGTTGTCTTGCTGGCATTGGCATTGGTAGTGCAGGAGTTAGAGAGATGCATAATAGGAATGGCAGTGAAGTATTGAACTGATGCCAACCCACCCCCACCCTGCAGAGACTGACAGGCATTGGGGTGTCCCTTTGGGCGTTGGCCATACTGCTCATGCCATTTCACCTCTCCTTTTCCTGCAGACACCAACAAGTGTTGCGGTGTGCATTGGGGTCTTCGGGCTTTACGTTCACCCCATTACATAAGGAAATACATTGAGATAGGTGCAGTATAGGACAGTGGGGTGAACTTTGGAGCCAAAGCGTCCAAGGCACATCTTGATGATTGTCACTGGCTGCAGAGTGGGGTGGGGTGGGGGTGGGGTGGAATGGCATGAGCATTGAGTCCGACAATCCCAAGTCACACCCCTGACACCTGTCAGTCTGTACAGGGTAGGGTGTTACGGTTGGAAACCCTAATGCCTGAGTCATTTTCACTCCAATATTTCAACATGGACTTTTTGTGACCCTACCTCATGAACAGTGGCACTATCAGTTCGTTAACCAAAAGGTGATTTTTGCACAGCGACTGTGCCATTTGGCGCCACATGTGTGAAAACACATTTTGCACAGGATATGAAAAATGACAGTTGTACTTTTCATGAGGAGGTACAAAAAAATGGCAATGTTGAAAATCTGGAATGAAAATATGAAAAATTGGTGAAGTCATGAGCGTGCATAGAAACTGGGCAAAGCACGCCTGCAATGCAATTATTTTGGGTATTTTTTAACCAGATTTTCAGCACAGGCATTTTGGGACCTCTGCTCATAAACAGTGGCACTGCAATTTTGTTACTCTGTCCAGAAAGTTGATTTCCCACAGTGACTGAGCCATTGTGCGCCAGATGTGCGAAAACACAGTTTGGGCAGGATGTGAAAAATGACAGCTGTACTATTCATAAGGAGGTGTGAAAAAATGGCAATGTTGAAAATCTGGAGTGAAAATATTAAAAACTGCCGAAGTTACGAGCATGTGTGGAAACTGCAAAACGCACACTCGTAACACAGTCATCTTTTGGAATTTTTTCACCAAATTTGCAACATAGGCTTTCTGGGACCCCACCTCATAAACAATGGCACTGTCATTTTGTTAATTGGTCCCAAAAGGTGATGCCATGCAGTGACCACAAAATCATCTTTCAGGACTGAGTAACGAAATGACAATGCATGTGTTCAAGAGATGGGGTCCCAAGAACCCCATGTTGAAAATCTGGAGCCAAAATTCAAACATGCATTTGTCAATGCCGAATGTTGGCATGCTGGCATTAGCTTTGGAAGTACAGTGCGGGAAAACATTTTGGGCAGGATGTGAAAAATGACAGCTGTACAGTTCATAAGGAGGTGTAAAAAAATGTCAGTGTTGAAAATGTGGCATGTAAATATAGCAAATTTGTGAAGTTACAAGGGTGCGTGGGAAATATGCAACACATGCTTGGAACACTACCATTTTATGGGCGTTCGGCACCAGATTTTCAACATAGGCATTTTAGCACCTCTGCTCATGTACAGTGTCACTGTTATTTCCTCAAAGTGTCCCAAGAAGTGATTTCCTACAGCTTAACCACGCTATTCTCGAGCCGGAAAGGCGAAAACTCATTTTGGGCAGGATATGTGAAATGACAGCTGTACTGTTCATCAAGAGGTGTGGAAAAATGGGAATGGTGAAAATCCAGAGTGAAAATATCACAAATGCATGACAGTACGAGCGTGTGTGCTATCTGCCAATGCACTCTAGTAATGCAGTCATTTTATGGAGTATCATCACCAAATTTTCAATATAGGCATTTTAGGACCTCTGCTCATGAACTGTGTCATTGTCATTTTCATAATCTGGCCCAAACACTGATTTCCCACAGTGACTGCGCTATTGTGCGCTGGAAGTGCGTAAACACATTTCAGGCAGGATGTGAAAAATGACAGCTGTACTGTTCACAAGGAGGTGCACAAAAATGACAATGCTGAAAATCTGGCATTAAAATATTGCAAATTTGAGAAGTTACGAGCCTGTTTAGCAACTGCACAATGCACGCTCGTAAAGCAGGCATTTGTTGGATTTTTTCCACCAAATTTGGAACATAGACTTTTTGAGAGGCCACCTCATGAACACTGTCATTTCATTAATGGGTCCCGAAAGGTGATTTCGCACAGTGACTGCGAAATCACCTTTCGAGGCTGATTAACATCATGACAGTGATAGAATTCATGATGAGGGGCCACAAAAACCCCATGTTGAAAATTTGGTGCCAAACTTCCAACAAATGTCCGAGATATGCAGCAAAGTTGAAAAAAGTATTCATTCCATTATGCAGCTTACCGGCATTTCCTCAGTTCGCGGTCGGCTTTGAAGAGTGCAGACGTGTTCCTGGTTCACCAAAGATCATCACGCCAGACTCCAGAAGTAAGTATGAGGTGAGGGGGGTGTGGGGAGGCAGGGTACACAGTGGGTTGCTGTGGGTGGAGGGCAGGAGACTATGAGGGACCATTTTTATGTTACAGGGAAGAAAACAACTAACATTGCGGGACAGTTATTTTTTTTCAGGGAACTTGGCACACTGGGGTGGGCTCCCAGCATCCACCTAACTGTTTTGGGTTGGTTGCTGCAGCTGATGGGGGACTGGGCACCCTCGTCAGCAGACAATAGGGGGTGAATTTATGCTGACGGGAATTGGGCACCCCTGTCGGCACACAATGACAGCACTTGCGAGCAGCATGGCAATTTAAAGGGATAAAATCCCCGCCCCAGGACACACAGGTCCTAGCTCCCCCCAAGTCTCTTCTGGCAGAGTCAAAATGCACAGACCTGCTGCACAGCCTCTCAAGCTGTACAGATCGTGCAGTCCAGGAAGCACTCGGACAAACGTCCAGAACAAGGAGCTTACTTTCAGACACCTCCGGTAATCTGTACCGCTAACGAGCGGTGACACAGTTCAAGGCAAGTTAAAGCACAATCAGACAAGCCGCTTGTGAGCGGAGCAGCAATTTAAAGGGATAAAATCCATGCCTCAGGACACATAGGTCCTAGCTCCCCCCGAGCCTCTTCTGGCAGAGTCAAAATGCACAGACCTGCTGCACAGCCTCTCACATTGTACAGGTC
Source organism: Neoceratodus forsteri (assembly GCA_016271365.2). Taxonomy (NCBI): domain Eukaryota; kingdom Metazoa; phylum Chordata; order Ceratodontiformes; family Ceratodontidae; genus Neoceratodus; species Neoceratodus forsteri. The sequence continues at coordinate 11,781,851 of CM028129.1, forward strand.
GTGCAGTCCTGGAAGCACTCGGACAAATGTCCAGAACAAGGAGCTTACTTTCAGACACCTCCGGTAATCCCAACCGCTAATGAGCGGTGACACAGTTCAAGGCAAGTTAAAGCACACTGGGGTGGACAATGGGATGGACTGCTCATTCTAAATTTTTTAGCAAGAAAAACAAATGATTTGCTTTTATTTACATCAGTGTACAAGAGGTAACATTATACATTATATCAGAAAAACAAACAAAAAATATTGATTACAGATTGAAGGCTTTTGTTCTTATTCTGGTACTAACAACAATTCTCAAACTGTATGCTTATCACTTTTTTATATTCTAACAATCATTCTTCACTGTTTATTTTAATTTTTTTAATGTAATTTGCATTCTGTCACCAGTTATTTAATCAATCTTTCACTATTACTTTAAATTACATTTCTTGTTGTTCCATTTTTTTTAATACTTTCCACAATTTTCATTTTATGATGTCCTGGTGTTGCTTTATTTTTGAGATGGTAATGCTTTTTCATTAATGGGTGGTGTTTCTTCATGCCTGGGGGGAAATGAGGGTGAGGAAAAAACAGTTAGATGGAGCAAATTTCAGATGTTCTGTGAGAGGAAGAGGCAATGGTTAGTATGTTAAGAAAAATAGACTACCTTTGCTTAACTGTACATTCACATTTGTATACTTATTGTTAGCTATGTGCTGTGCTGTAACAGTAAATTTATTTCTATCAACTTTTCCTACTTATTTTTATTTCTATTGCTACACCTTTGCAGACATATTTGCAACTTTTTTTATGCTACTACTAGTGGTACACTGACTTTTTAAAATAAAAAAATACACACTTCTATTTTACAAATATTTCAGTCCTTTACTTCATAACTGAGGTGATGACATACCTTAGTCAGAATCACTTCCAGATGATAATACCTGAGGTCTTTTTCTTTCATAATTGTCATACCTGTTTCCTAGTGTAGTGGAAGAGAGGTGATATTTAAAAACAGAAAACTGTAAATATTTATGTTGAATCATTTACATGTAGTGTCTTACTACAGAAATGAATTGTCAAAGTTTCCACTATGTTTTAATCTGTGTATTTATGTATGTATGTGTGTGTGTGGGGGGTGGGTGGGGCATATACTGCACAATAACAGGGATTGGTTTATAACTACTTATTTAATTAGATATTTTTTGAGGTGCCATGTGGTGGATGATCTTATCTTGCACAATATTGAATGTGATATTTTTTGCATTAATTGTGGGCTTATTAAAGCAGGTGCCCAGGATGTCTGAATAGTTTGGTGCAATCATTGACAGAGGTTGCTGTGGCATTCTTGTGCTGGTATTCGTCGGCTGTGGCTCGGTACTGAGGAGGGACAAGATTTTCTTTTGTTGACATTCATTTAATTTGGCATAATCATTCAGACTTTGCATTTGCTTATGCCCTGATATCTGCATTATCTCGGTGGGTGCTACTCCTGAATCAGTCAGTTTCTGGATCAAGTACTTGCGTACCAATTGGTTAGTTAGTCTTTTATCTGTTGTTATGGAGGACTTTTCAATAATTTTTTTTACTATTTTTGACAGTTTATTTACACCCACTGGTTGGTTTTTGAACCACGTACCTGAGCGATTGTCTGATGCAAAATGGTTGGTGGCTAAGAAGAAGGCTGCATCATCTGTTATAGATTGTGGCGGTCTCACATCTAGGTAGCTCAGGTAATTCATTACAAGGCATTTTTTTGTAACACCTTCCAGCTCATATGCCCTTGGTTTTATTTTTATACAATCCTTCTAGTTGGGCCCTGTCTGGGTTTTCTTTTGTCTCTCCTGGCAATACTGAATGTACCTTTTGCCATTCTCATCCGTTTTTAACTGGATGTCACCCCAGTTGATGTCTCTCATCTCAGTATTGCCACGGACCCTGAAGTACAGGCTCACCACCACCCATATCATATTTAAGAGTGACTCTGCACTGTCGGGTCCAAGTAACCCCTCTTTGTATAGAATGTCCAGCATTTTGTCTGTTAATTCATCTGCAGCCATAGGTTTTGAACCTTTTCCCTCACTTTCAGATTTTTTTGCCTAGACAACAGGACCTGTCTGGTCTTCTCAAAAACTGGGGATGTTGAAAGGGAGTGTGCATACTCTTTCTTTCTGAAATACCTTTCTAGACTTTGAAAAGTTGAACAGAGGGTTAATAGATTATACAAGGAACCATCTTTTTTATGGCATGTCATGAAATAGTGGCACATGTATTGATTTAGCTCCCTTGGCTTTACTTCATGCAGTGGTGCTCTTATATTGAAGTGCTCTCTGAGGTATTTTGAAAACACCGCAATGTCACCCTGTGTTTTTTGAGCAGTGTTTATGTTACATGAATTGCCAATAAAACTGTTAATTTCCTCAATATTTATTACACATTTATACGTGGTATTGCTTGTTTCTGTGGCTGCTTTGACTGAGGTACCTGGCGCCAGGTTAGTTGTGGCTGCTGCTTCACTGACAGGTCTGTCAGGAACTTCGAGGGGCTCCTTCTGATTTTCAAGCTGGGTCATTAGTTGAGAGAGTTCCATCTCAAAGCTGCCACCTGCATTTTCAAATGACTTTTTTTATGATTGTTTTTACCACGTTTTAAACACACAAAAAACCCGACAGCAATCGGGTGAAGTATGATTTATGTACCTAACTTGACAACTTGTTTTCTGGTATTTGCTGTTAGCATTGCCAGTTGGATGCCTCATGGCTATGTTGAACTTTGCTGTTGATGTTGCCCACGTGACAGGTGGCATAGATTCTATTAACCCAGTCTTGTGGAAATGTCTTTTTTTTTAAATGTTACAATGGAAAGTAGTTCGGGTAAAGACTGCTGTTGTGATGGAAGCACTAGCTTCATAAATGATGTGTGATATAAGCACTGTATACCTAAATGAAATTTATGTACACAGTTACTCAGATAAACAGATTTATCACACTCTGTTTATCTCCACCCCATTGCATACATATATATATATATATATAGATGTGGGGTGGGGAGATTGGATTGTCTTGGGTGAGTGTGTATGGGGGGGTTTAGTGTGTATGTGTGGGGGTTATTTTGTGTGTGTTTTTGGGGTGATTGGAGGATGGTGTTTTTTTGTGGGGAGGGGCAGTGTGTGGGGGGGAAGGGTTGGAGTTGTGCCTACATATTTAAGTAGGCTTAAATTCAGGTACCTGTTATAAATATGTTACAGGATGTTAGGACTCATGGTTTACATACATAGTGAATATACACTTCTTTTCTTGTTATCTTTTCCAGGGGATTAGTTTCATTATGGTTTTAGTCTGATTCTTAAGACTGTTTCTGTTCATATAATTAATTGATTATATACTGACTCATTATTGAACTTTGAACTTTTTAAGATGCATTAACTCATTTTGTAGGTAGTCTTTGAGAGATTTTTTTTAGTTGGCAATAATTCTGACAATTAATATTATGTTGTAAAAAATATTGTTATAGCACTGTAGGTTTTAATGTTTAAGGGGTGTGTTAACTGGTTAAGAGTATAGTTCAGAAAATATCACCAGATAGGTTTAATTCTGTATGAATGTTTTAAACAGTTGTTCATACAAGGTACGTTTTTCTTATTCCCTCTTATTTCCTTACATTGATTTCTGCTGTACAGTTTTTTATCATACAATACTATCATGTTTTAACTTGGACGTTTGTGGTATTAAGTCTAAAGGTATTGCTTTTAATTTTGAATGTATTCTCATAACACGCTCATTCATTAATTATTTCAGTTAGAGGTTTGGTCTACTTGAGTGTTCAGCTTATCTAATTTGGATGTCGTTTGACCTTGAAAAAATTCTCAGTAGCAAGCTAATGGAATGCTATTTGTTCCATGTAAATCTGTGATTTTTTGAAATAGGCACTTTAAACCAATGAGAATTTTTTTGTGTTTTTTTAATGTATGATCTGGGTGTTAATAGAATGTGACTGAGCAACTGCCATCAGACTCCGAGGAAGAACTTGGTTGGTCCAAAAGCTTAGACATTGTTTTTTTTTTTTTGTAACATCTATGTTGGTCCAAGAAAAGGTATCAAACCATTTGCTTCTGGATCTATGCATAACATGGTAATTTTAACATATTTTTGCACCAAAATTTCAACATAGCCATCTTATGACCCAACCTCATGAACCCAGTAAGTGAAAATGTTCAAATTCTGCTCAAAAGGTGATTTTTTGCAGCAATCACAAAAATCCCATTTTGAGCCAGTTTTGAAAATTCCCATCTTCCTGGGTCACGAGGTGGGGTCCCAAAAAGGCTATGTAAAAAATCAGGTGTAAAAATATTTAAAAATTGCAAATTCATGCCTGGTCCTTGGTGCCAAGCAATGGGACACCACTCAGCATGCTGGTGATCTGAGTTCAAGTCCCAAGCCCAGATATTAGGAGCAGGGGCTGGTGGGCAGGGAGTCTTGAGTGTCCATTGCACACTTCTCTCTCAAGGGTTGGGTCACTGTGAGCCACATTCATAGAGGCTCCACATGGTGGCTTAGCAGAGGTGCCATTGGTGTAGGTGATCATGCACTGTTGAATGCCCCCACCCCAGGATGCCCATATGGTGGCACATAAATGGGGAGATGGGAGAGGTGAAAACCATAAAAATGCCTGACTTATCCCAGTCAGATGATGGCAGCCATGTCCTCCAACACCACAGTTCCCACAACACACTGTTCCCATCCCGCTGCACCAGTTACCCTGTAGGTCCTTGAAGTTCATTACTCCCCTCTCTTTTTCCCCCTGGGGACAGAGGCCCCTGGCAGGGATGAACCAGAACCCTTCAGAAGACAGGTAGACTTGGGGATACAGGAGTCAGGAGTTGGCAGCAGGAATAGCACTGTGGAAACACATGACTGGACCACTGTCCAGTGTGCTGCCACAGTGCTTATGCACCGTTCCACTCATTGTGTTTAAGTGGCCCTTCCCCTCTGCTGTTCTGCATAAACACCCCTCCTTCCCAGAGCTCTACTTTTTTTCTGCAACTGCAGAAGTCACAGCTGTAATGCAGAAGATGTCTACTGATGCAAACTGTGCATGCATGAGTATCATGCATGCACAGTTCTGTCATTGCTGCCATCTTGGGTACGGTGGCTACCAGTGCTGAGAGAGCGAGTAAAATGTACAGCTCTGATCACAAGAGACTGCAATGCAGACTCTGGCTGCTGCAATAAACCATGCCTTTGGCTACAATACAACGGATCCTGTCCCATCAGCTATCATTAATATAATTGGAACTTCATCAGACCTGATCAGATAAGCCCCTATTTCATGGGCTAGATCTGCACTTTTAGTTTTACTGAACTGCACTAAAGTGACAACCGCCTACTTAGTGTCTGGTCTGCAAATGAGCTGACAGTTATAAGGTAACAGTTATCGGTGGTAAAATGAGTTGATGAAATCCCAGATAGATCATCCAGAGCCCACGTGAATCAAATCATTGTTTACTCTGTGCAGGTGTGGTGAGAGATCCGAGTATCTTGTACTCACTCTTGTCACTCTGAGCAGCCATATCAGCTCTGACCAGATTTTGTTTCATATTGCAGTCATATGTTCTAGCAACAAGATGTGTCTTCAGTTGGAGAATTGATCTACATTGTGGGACATGTTCAACAGAGTAAGGGTGTACAGAGGCTTTGGAATATTGGATGCTGAGTGGGAGGTTGGGGTATGGTGGTGGTGTGGATCTGAAGATGGGTCAGATTTTCAATTGCCAGTTTTGTCTTTACAAGGTATTTTTTTTAAATAGACATTGAGGGACTTTGTTCTTTTTTTTTTTTTTACAGATTTAATTAAAATAGGTATTGTATCTGACACTGGGGATTTGGCAACCCAGTGTGTGTATAATGCTATGGTGGCATCAGGGGTGGGTACCCCGGTGTCACCACCTTAAGATTTTTTTGAAAGATGGGTGACTTGGAGGGGAGGGATTGGGGTCAGCGGTATCAGAGTGAGCACCCCGCCTGCTATTGTAATAATTCACAGGGAATGAAAACAATAGCTAGACAGATAGACAGACAGACAGATAAATGGGTAGCTGGATAGAGATACAGACAGCCAGGAGGCCATGCAGACAGAGACAGACAGACAGATACTATAGAAGTAGTTATAATTACTCTCAACATATTTTTACTATATTTGCCGGATCTCATGTAGCTATAGAAATATGTTGAAAGACCACATGGCTTTTCATGGCTCTCATTATGTCCGCAATGCATGCTAGCGCAAGTAGAACATTTTGCTATGTACATGGTTTTGAGAGGTGTGTCACAGTTTTCCAATGCAGGACAGTTTACAAGGGGCTTGACCAATAAACAGCAAGCCTCATGATAACACTGTTCAGGCATGAAAGTGCTTGGACTTCAAAACAATGTGCCGACAGACACATTCATAAATCAGCTCTTTCAGCAGGCACAGCTGATCTTATCATGTGCCCTCAGCCTGCCTGCTTCTCCCCCCACCCAGCATTTTACACACACACACACACACACACACACACACACACACACAGACACACAGACACACAGACACACACACACACACACTGGTTATACAGGTCCAGCTGCAGTCTCTAGGTATCTGAGGTCAGCCATAGAATTATATTTTTTCCTTGGAATCAGGGGTTTGGTGAGACATAGCAGACATATGGTTTATCTTTCATATAACATTCCAGAGATTGAAACTGAAACCTGAAACTGCTCACTTTGCTAGTGTGTGTGTGTGACTGCTGATAGAGTGGAGAATGGAACATTTAAGTACATTAATAGGGTAGTAAATAAGTTCACATTAACATAGGAAAGATCAAACAATGAAATAAACTGTGGTTGGCATTGATTTTTAAATAATGGTTGCCTATAAAACTGGGGTTTAGTTTACTCCTTCAAAGTGCAACAACTTGCAAATTTGAACACTTACCATTGTGTGTGTAAATTTAAGGAAGTTCTCAGGCACTCTGACCATGTGAGCCTGTGGCTTAATGGTTACAGTACTGGAATGGCATGCCAGAGGTCTGAGGTTCTTTTCCCAATGGGCAACACTTTTCCTTTCTCATTTCCATCCTTGATTTAAAACTATGCCTTGCAGGGGCTAAACTGCACTGAGAGAAGTTTGTAACACTTACCATTTAAACACAATGGCATGTCCTACCTGGTCTAACTTAATAGAGATTAAGATAGCCCCCATGAATGTACAAAGTGTTAGGTGTAAAATGGCCAAATTAGAGGCCTGGGCCCAACATTATAAACTGGATGTCCTCTGCTTAACAGAATCCTAGTTAAAACCTTATATCCAACCTCATGAAGTCTCACTTCCTGGTATCTCCACCTATTGCTGGGACCAGCCCAATAAGAGAGGTGGGGGTATACTGATTTACACTAAGGTCAGACTGGTAACCCATGAACTATCTGACCTATGAATCATCCTGGATATTGAGCACCTATTTATTTTAATCACCTTCGGCCAGGTCAAACATATAACTATAGGATGTGTTTATCTCCCCCTAAACTGGCCTCCTCCACATACACTTATCTCTTTTCCAGCCTAGACACCCTCCCACCCAGTGATACCATACTCTGTGGAGACTTTAACCTTGACTGGCTCAGACCCAATCATGCCTAATACCAAGCGGCTCTCACTGATGCCAGACTTGAACAACTATTACTCCAACCAACTAGACTTAATATAAAGTCTGGAAACTACAGCCTTTTGGATTGGATGCTAACCAACAACAAGATCCACATCAGGGCTGTCTGAATCCTCCCTGGTGCTCTAAGTGATCACTCCCCCACTTTCTGTGTCTGGAGAAACAACTCTCCCCACCTCCTCCCAAAGATCATTAAGTCCAGAGATTTAACTAACTTCGACTTGGCTGACTTCTTGTGCAACTTGGCTTCGGTCGACTAGTCACCAATTAACACTCTTCTGGACATAAATTAAGCTCTAAATTATCTTGTAGACACCTTCACTACCATCCTCGACTCCCATGCCCCCTTCAAATTAAGATGTGTTAAAGGTACCCACTCCCCTTAGCTTTCTCAGGAACTAAGGAGCATAATCTGCTCCCGAGACAAAGCCTGAAAAACCTTCAAATGAAGTGGTCACCATGCAGATTGGACAATCTATCACCAATTGAGGAATACCTGCAAAGCTAAAATGAACCAATCAAAGAGGAACTATGTTCAATCCATGCAAGAAACCCACCTTGCCAACCCTGAAAGTTTCTGGACTCATATCAATGCCATACTCAAGGGAAACAAGCAAAACATTCCCCACATTATATATAGCCACTGGTATTAATAGTTTCTTAACAGACCTAGATGCATATAATATAGGCCTACCAGCTACATAACCTCTTCTGCAATTTTCTGCTCAGGTAGTCACCCCCCCCTCCACATAAAAACCACCTCATGTAAAGAAGTCCTTCAACTCTTAAGGAGTCTCAACCCCAATAGTTCCCTGGGATTCAACTCCCTGCCATCCAAATTCCTCAGGATAGGAGCCCCTGCGCTAGCCTACCCAACTGCACAGTTAATCAACAGATCATTCCTAACCCAGACCACCCCTGACAAATGGAATATAACTATTTTTGTCCCTGTCCATAAAAATGGCCCAACAAATCTCATTGAGAACTACAGACCCAGATCCATCTTATGTCCTATTGCAAAAATCCAGGAAATATTATTATACAACCAGCTTTACTCCTACCTTGAGTTGCCCAATGCCCTCACCTCACATGAAAGTCTCATGGAGCAGAATCTGCTCTTCTGAGGGTCACCTCAGACATCTTTCAAGCCATGTATTGAGGCTGGGCCACTGGGGCCATCTTCATAAACCTTACAAAGGCCTTCAGTTTTGTCTGCCATCCTTTCTTCATCTCCATGATCCACCATCTCAGTCTTGATTCCAATTTTATAGTCTGGTTCTTTAACTATCTAGCTGATTGATTCCAGTGTGTCAAATGGGCTGGTACCTCATCCCCCTTATCTCCAGTCACCAATGGGATCCCACAGGGATCAATCTTTGGGCCTCTATTATTCTCAATCTTCATCAATGAACTGAATCTGAATTGTGGTGGGGCTTCAGCTATATGCAGATGATGCCATTCTATATAGATCAACTGGTGATGTTTCTTCCATCATGTCTGACCTAGAAAAAGACTTCCAGCATCCGGAATCCTGGTTCAAGGAGAATGTGTTGGTGTTGAACACCAAGAAAATTAAATCTACATTGTTCTGTCATACCGCCTTCTATATTGCTTCTCAGTACCCCCTGGTAATCCACGCCTCTTCTGGTGCTCCCTAAGAAGGAGTGTGTTCCTTCAAATAGTTGGGATTGACTATTGATGAGTATCTTTCCCTTGAATCACATGCAACTAATGTCATCAAAGCAGCTAATCAGAAACTTTCCCTTCTATACCATGCCGACCCCTTCCTTATACCTGGCTCCCGGAAGACTATCGCCTCGGCCACTCTTCTCCCAGGGCTTTTTTATGAGGCCCAAATAACCCATGCCATTAAAACCTCAATTCAGGCCAAGCTTACTTAAGCCTGTCACAGAACTGCATGCTTTGTAGCCAGTGCACCTGCCCAGGCCCACCACTGTAATATGCCCAATGCCCTAAGCTGGCCACCCTTTGAGGCCAAAGTGGATTTCCCTGTACTATGCACTGTTTTCAAACTCATCCACCTTCCCTCCCTACCAAGCCTCTCCAATCTACTTAGCTGCTTAGCCATGCAGTAGGTAAGAGATCCTTCACTACAGCAGCTACCCAAAATTGGAATAACCTCCCACACAGCTTACTTACGTGTAAGTCACTCCCCCAGTTTCAGACACTCTACAAAGAAATCTTCTTCCCACCTTCTACTTGAAACATTACCTGGCCCTAATCCCCATGCCTCCTTCTACCTCTCCTCCCCCTCTCTCCTTTTTGTCTGTCACTCCACCCCATCACTTCTTGTACCTTACACTTCTTGTCAGCACCTCCCTCTCCTGCCACTTCCTTCTTTTGCCTCATGTGTGTATCTCTGTACACTGTATCTATACTATACTTTTGTTACCCCTTCTCCGGCATGTAATTAATGTTACTCAGTTTCACTGCCTGTAAGATATTCTTGCTTTGTTTCAGTGACTCTTCATATGTATGGTTTGTAATAGTGTTTGTGCATACTTACCTTGCAAAATTCAATGTACTGTAATAGTTATTGTATTGCATCACTGTTCCTCCCTGTGTTACTCCATTTCCCTGGGTCGCCCCTGAAAAGGGACATTTCATCTCAGTTGGGCCTACCCAGTTACCAAAATTCAAATAAATAAATAAGCAATTTCTTGGAGAGGACTCCCATATTCTCTGTTTAAAGGAAAAAAAATGATCCCCTGGTAAAATCATGGAAATGGCCCTGCTCTTAGCCAGGCCCAGTGGCAGTCTCTAGGTATCGGAGGCCAGCCATAGAATTATACTTTTTCCTTGGTGTCAGGGGTTGGGGAGATCCAACAGAACTTTGCTTTATCTTCCATGTAAGCCTTAAAATGCACCACAGAGTATCTAAAACCCCTGAGCTTCTGGGGGCTGCTGATAACACTGAAAATGGGGGTGCCCGATCCCCCAGTGTCTCCACCTGAAATAAAGAATCTCTTACTTGTAGTTTAATGTTCTAAAAATAAAGGCTGTAAAAAGAAAAATGTCCATCGATGTCTGATGCTGCCATGTTGTAATGCCCCCTATCCCAACCCATGTTAGTTTTCCAGCACAGGGATCTGCAATTTAGATCCAGTACAACAGCAATACCAGCGGTGAACATCCAGCATTGACAAATGTTTGCTTTCATAGTTGAATTCACAGATACACAACAATGTCAGAGCTTATCCTGCTGTACTTTATTTCATCTATTTAAACTAAAATCAAAAAGGTCTTCAGGCAGGGACAGTATACAGTGAGTTCTTTAAAGAAAGGCAGACTGTGATGCTAATTCTGAAATGCTGCTGAAAGATAAACTTTATTTAAAAAAAAATAAAGATAGCAATAAGAGGTACTAAACTGAAAAAGGATAAGAGCAGTGATGGGAGAGAAGGAAGGAGGAGGGGAGGGAGGAAGGAAGGAAGGAGGGGAGGAAGGAAGGGAAGAGAAGGAAGGGAAGGAGGGAGGGAGGGAGGGAGGAGGAGGGAGGAGGAAGGAAGGGAAAGGAAGGGGAGGAGGAGGAAGGGAAGGGAAGGAAGGGAGGAAGGAAGGAAGGGAAGGGGAGGGAGGAGGAGGAGGAAGGAAGGAAGGAAGGGAGGGAGGAAGGAAGGGAAGAGGAAGGAAGGAGGGAGGGGAGGGAGGGAGGGGAGGAGGGAGGGAAGGGGAGAGGAAGGGAAGGAAGGGAGGAGGAGGGAGGAAGGAAGGGAGGAAGGAAGGAAGGAAGGAGGAGGGAGGGAGGAGGGAAGGAAGGAAGGAAGGGAGGGAGGGAGGAAGGGAAGGGAGGGAGGAGGGAAGGGAGGGAGGGATGGAGAGGGAAGGGAAAATAAGGAGAGGAGAGAGGGAGGGAGGGAGGAAGGAAGGGAAGGGAAGGGAATACTGAAAAATACCATGTAATTGATCATCAGACAGTCAAATTCACCCTTTTTATCTAGATTCATTATCAGCTCAGGAGGGATCAGCTCCTAACACGATGCTGTGCTTATGCACTAAAGAAATTGTAACTTCAATGACTCAAAGACTTGTGGTGTTTTTTTGGCTTCTTTTGTCCTGTTTCTTTTAGCGAACCCCATACAGTTCAGAAATAGTCATGACCCTTATAGGGAAAGGACAAAGTGGCTCTCTTCTCCATAAGTATTTGGAGGGTTTGAGGCTTTTACAATCCCAGTTGCAATGGTTGTTAAAATCCACCCATTCACTACTGCTCTCTCAGATGTCAATGATCTGGCAGTTTTCTTTAGTTCCTCATCTGTCTCATCTATCATCTGAAGAGGGTGGTCACAAGCCTTTCTGGGATGTTCCTGTGGTAGAAGTGTTGGATCTGGGGTTTCCTTTTATTTTAAAAATTCACCTTTCTTGAATTGAAAGACAGTACTCTCATGTATCATCTGTTTGTGTTTGGTCTCAGGATGTTGCATGGCATTCATGACATTATGGACACCAGTGTGCTGGATGATGTGAACCAAACCTGGTGGGAATAGGTAGCATATTAAGTGCACCTCTTTTTGTCAGGGCGAGAGGCAGCACAAGAGGGCAGCTCGCCGATAACATAATTCGGACATGAAGTTTGAAATTTCAGCTGTCAAGCTGAGTCTCACAACCAGTCCAGTGGTGCTGAGGGTTGAAGTTCTGGATGCCACACCTCGCTCTATGCCAGCGACCCAGGTTTGGGAATGGACTTGGGCCATCAGGAGTTGGCAGGGGCAGAGAGGATTGAGAGTCTGGAGGACTGCTCTCCTCTCCTGGAGAGGGTTAAGGGTGTGCACCTGCCACTCTAGAGACCCCAGTGGAGGCTGTTAGTGCAGCAGTGGACGTCCTGTGGGTGGGCACAGAAGCATGCTCGCCATGCGTTGGATGTCAGTGCATATCCGCACCCATGAGGAATCTAGAAGATAGAAATCCCCTCAAGATGTGCACAATGATGCCTATGATTGGTGACCTCTCCCCCAGCCATACAAAGCCTGGAGTAAGTCAGGGCGGGGGTCTAAGGGTGATGCTGTCTCTCTCTCTCCTCAGCCTGCCTCCTGCTGAGGGGGCTGCTCCATGGGGGTAAGCCATGGTCCTTCCGCTATGCATCCATGGTGGAGTCTGGCTGGTGGGGTGAGTTGAGTGCCCATGTACAAGGTGGAGCTTGGGGCAAGTATGCACTGGCCATCAAGAGGAGCAAAAATAGAGTTAACAAAAGATAAAAAACAAAAACAGAAACCTGAGAACCTCAGGATCTTGTTCCTCAGTCTGCATACTTGAAAGCTCCCTTTTCATGGCTTTGGATTTTGGTTATGTCAGACACATAATGAGGGATGTTCTTGCAGATCTTCAATGGAGCAAGATGCAGTAAGGGTTAGTGTAGGGTAAACATGGTTAAAACATTGTTTAAATCTGTTCCCACTTTCTTCCATCTGTTCCCACTATCTTCTCTCCTTTGGTCTCTTTCCCCATTCATCCCTGTCTCTCCCCATGTTATGCCCTGCTGACCTCTTCACCTACTACCCTGCCTCTTCTTTCTCCCCATTTAGAAGATATTGAAGCTTGTGACTGTATAACTTAGCGGATACGTTTATTGTAGTCATAGGCACTTACTGCACTTATGAACTCTCAAATATCCTCCTGTTTCTTTGTTATTGCAATGCCAAATATGTTATCTGGTCAAACTCTTTCTCCTGTATTTCCAATATTTTGTATTTTTGACATTGATCTGCCTTCCATTTGTTGTACTGTCATCCTTTTGCTATACTGTAACCTCCCGGGTCGTGTCTGAAAAGTGTCACTTTTGTATCTAGTGCACTCACCCGGTTATCAAAAATTAACTAAATAAATAAATGACAACTGATTGCTAGTCAACTGATGTGTGGAAGACCAGCAACAGTAAAAATTAATTAGCACAAAGCAACCGGTGCTTACCACAGCATGAACATTTGATTGATTGATTGATAAAAAATGTATTTTTATACGGGCAGATTTGTTAGAGAAAACACCCCACTTACAACAAATTCCTGTGGTTTCTATCTAAAAATTGTTGATAACAAGTCAATACAAAAGTCATACATAATAAATAAAAAATAGAAAAGCCTCATAATAATTACATACATTGAACATAAGAACAAAATCAAATAAAGTAAACAAATTATCTAAAACAATGACATCAAACCTTCAAATAATTATGCAATTTGAGTTTGAATTTATGCAAGTCAACAATCTCAGTTAATTCAAGTGGTAATTTGTTCCAATTTTTTGCCAGACCATTCTGGAGTGTCATATCCCCCATCCTATTCATACTTCTATTCATAGGCACCTTCCTAGATGATTTCCTTAATTTGGTTGTATATGTTGGATCTGTTCCCAATTGAACTAGATATGTTAATTGATGCAATTTATTTTTATTAGGATGAATTAGTCCATTGCAAACCACTGACCATAGATACTCCCTCCTTGTTATTGGATGCAACCAATCAAGTTCCTGAAAAACTAAACAAAGATGTACCCTATAGTCTTTTCTTAATATATAATTCCCCATCCTATAATACAATTGGCCTATTCTGACCAGAAACTTCTGGTTTATATACATATAAAGTGAAGATCCATATTCTAATATGGGTAATAACAATTGATTTACCCATCTAGTTCTAATATCTCTAGACAAATGTCCAGACATTCTTCTGAGAGCTCCCAACCTTTCACTAACTTTTCTTAGTTTGTGACAAAATATGTTCTGAAAAGGAGAGCCTTGAGTCAACAAGGACTCCTAAGTATTTATAAGTAGTCACATTCTGGACCTTTGTCCCATCAGAGAAACTTAACTGTAAATCTGAAATATTCTTTTTTACTTAAGTACCCACAAAGAATGTCATGCACTGTATCTTTTTATACTTGTTATAAGGCTATAGTCCCTCATCCATGTCTCCATTCAGGAGAAGTCTGTCTGGAGCCACTGTCTCAGTTCCTCGGGATTATTTGCGGATGCAACTAGAACTGTATCATCTGCGTAAAGCCTGTTCTTAGTGCTTGTCATCTGGGTTACAAGACTATTTAAATAAATGTTAAATAGTACAGGGCCCAAAATAGAGCCCTATGATACACCTCTTTCTAAGTCCACCAGACCTGAGACAGCGGCCCCACACAGTACAGGTTGCTTACGTTCTGATAAGTAGGACTCAAAACACATCAGGGTTTCTTGCTGTACCCCTATATCGAACAACCTCTGCAGCAAGATCTCATGCTGCACAAAGTCGAAAGCCTTACTGAGGTCCATGAACACTGCCCCAGTGCTTCCTCCCTGGTGTAATAATGCTGCCACCAGATTTTTGAAGTCAATTAGGGCGGTGTTCATGGACCTACCCTCCCTAAACCCATATTGATACTTTGTTATAGTCCCCTCTTGTTCAAGGTACTGAACAAGCTGGTAATTTACCAGCTTTTCCTGCACCTTCGAAAGAATGGGGAGTAAAGTGATAGGTCTATAATTAGAGGGAAGTGTAGTGTCCCCACCTTTATGTATGGGAACAATTTCACCCATTTTCCAAATTTCAGGCACCAAGGAAGAATTTATACTCCAATTACAGAAATATGTAATTATCGGGGCAATTATATCAGCACCTAACTTTAAAAACCTAGCATCAATGGCATCCATTCCACCACTTTTTGAAACTTTCGTACTTTTTAATTATTTAATTATTTCTTTCACCTCAACTGTCCTAAGTTTAAATCCCCTAGTGTTGGTCATGGAGGTAGCCAGATTCAGATGTTCAAAACAAGTTGTCTTGTAATTTAATTTAGGTATTTTTAAATCAGGTAATTCCTTAAAATAATAGTTTAATAAATTAGCAGTAATAAATTAATAGGATTTTTAGATTTTACTGGGTTTTTTAATTTAGAAATGTTCTTCCAAAATGTATTTGGGTCCTGCATCTTATTAAAAGTATTTTGGTAATATCTTTTTTAGCGAAGACTGCTGACTCGTTTACATTTGTTCCACCAATATTTAAACACATTCCAGTCCTCCACTGATTTGGTTCTTTTAGCTTTCTTCCATACTCTGTTCCTTATACGTAACTGAGTTGTTAGGTGCTCCTTGAGCCAGGGGGCATCTTTTTTGTTGTTACTTTTTTTTTTATCTTGGGGGCATGCTGTTGGACAATATCCAAAAAGGAATCAGTGAATTCCTGAATGGCTAGGTTTAAATTGGGGATCAAATACACTCTAGTCTAATTAAAATTACTAAGGCTATTCCTAAAAGATATTGCACTAAATCTCTTCAGGTCTCATACCCGATAATCCTGTTTTCTACCTCTCTGAACTCCCTGCATGATTAGGGTACACTGAATTGGGTTATGATCCCTCAAATTTAGTTGAAAAATTTTACAACCCTCCACTCTCATGTCCTGTGAAACAAAAAACAAGTCCAAAACAGATCCAGAGGGTCTGTTATTTAAACTTCTTATTGGTTGATAAACTAGTTGTCATAAACCCAAAACTTCCAAGCTGGTTTTTACTTTTTCCCCTCTACATTGCTCCCAATTTGCATTAAAATCTCCTGTTAGTAGCACACACTGATCTCCAGTTTTCTCTAATAATATATCAGCCAGGACATCAAATGTACTGTACTTGTTTTAGTTTTGGGATGAGCATAGAAGACACTAACTATTAATTTTATTTTTAACAGCTCCATAACTAAACAAACAACACCTTCCACATTTTTAGCTAATAGCAGCTGGTAAGGTCCTAAGGGGTCTTTCACATATAAAAATACCCCCTCCCCTTTTTTCCCTATCTTGCCTTAGTAAAGTTCTATCTCATTATTAAAAATATCTGAGTGGAACCAGGTCTCAGAAATTGCCAAAATATCCCGACCTGATTCAGCAGCCCACACCCTATAGTGATCAATCTTATGTGTTAGGCTTCTGACATTCTCATGGATAATAGTAATCCCCTTAATTTCTTTATAACCTGGGTTATTTTCAACATCACTGCATTGGGCTAGTAAAGCCAAACAGAGCAAACCTTTTGCCCTACAGTTCACTACTCCAAGTGCACTACTCTTAGTTACCAGGGGTCTGAGGAGTACTTTCCTCAAGTCTGTGAAGGAATTACATCTCTTAACAAACACAAACTGGTGGTCTTGAGTATAACCCCTCATAGTCATAAAGGCCATACCTTTGCAAACACTGTTACAGTTGACCTCTGGAATCTGTAAGTTAACTAACCACATACCCATCAGTACCCCCCAAGTAAAATAGAACAATACAATATTACCTTATCTTACTTTGACTTTATTGTAGCAGAAGTTAAACCCAAACTGAATTCTCTCACCGAGTGGTGTGTGCACCACTCATGCTGCTCATGCCATGGCACTCGTGCCCATGGGCAGTGCAGGCTTTTCAAGTGAGGTAAAGCCCCGCCAGATGCGTTTTTATCCCTCAAATGTTGGTCCATTGACGGACACTCTCCAGGTTATGGGCAACAATCCAAATAATATGCAGTAATAATACAGTCAAGCACAAAGTCTATTTCATAGTTGTACAGTATTTCATAGTTGTACAGTAGACAGACATACAGACAGATAGATAGACACACAGGCAGATAGATCGATAGAGAGCTAGATAGATTGAAAGTTTATCCAGCACTATTCCAATAGATCAAAGCACTTTACATCCTGATACAGACTAAAAAATGTATACAGACATAATGAATTTAAAACACAATATAATAAACAAGGCCTTAATTAAATATAAGATCGTAGTACAGTAAACCTAAACTTAACTCTCGTCAGGAAATGCCTTACTGAAAGATACGTTTTCAGTTCCGTTTTAAAGCTATCAGTGGTCTGGCACTCCCTTATCTGATGAGGTAGAGTATTCCACAAAGTTAGATCTGCAAAGGCAAAAGTTCACACCCCACAAGTCCTTAAATGGACCCTGTGAACCTTTAGTAATCTCTCATCAGTGGAGCAGAGTGGGTGGATGTAGGGGCATAGAAGATCTTGCAAGTAAACTGGTCCCTGTCCATGTAGAGCCTCATAGGTCTGCAGCCTGACCTTGAAGGTGATCAGCCAATGTACCTGCAGCCAGTGCAGATAGTGGAGCACAGGCATGATGTGGCAGGATCTGGGTAAACCAGTCAACAGCCTGGCTGCTGCACTCTGCACTAGCTGCAATCAGCAGATATCAACCCTCCATAGCCCTCGATATAGGGTGTTGCAGTAATTAAGGCATGGGGTTACAAAATCATGAAGCAGAGCTGGCATGTCATCAGGTGGGATCAGGTGCTTGATCCAAGTGATGTTCCTCAGATCATAAAGCAAAGTCTTTAGAACACCGACACCTGAGATTTTAGGGTTGGGCCACTGTGAAACACAATGCCCAGATTTTGTGCCTGACTTGATGTAAGTAGCTGAGCATCTCCGACCAAAAGCCCAGATGGCTGACCAGCTTGCAACCCCATGCCTTGGCAACCTGACTCTACTGACAACACCTTGGTTTTGTCAGGGTTCAACCTCAACCAGTTGGCATTCATCCAACCCCGAATCTCAGTGAGGCAGTTGCTAAAGACTGAGATCGCCCTACCCTGCTTGGGCACAAAGGACAGGTAGAGCTGAGTATCATCTGCATAGCAGTGAAAACTCTTCCCATACCACCTTATAATGTCCCCCAATGGCAGCATGTACACTGCAAACAATGTGGGGGATAAAATGGAGCCCTGAGGAACCCCACATAACACAGGGAGAGGTGCCGAGAAATAAATCCCCAACACTACTCTCTGCATCCTGTCAGTGAGGAATTATCTAAACCAACTGGAGGCTGCACCAGAGAGTCCACAGAAGATCCACAGGTGCACCATCAACACCCCATCATCCAAAGTGTCAAATGCTGCAGATAGATTGAGCAGAACTAAGATGGAATGACTCCTTCGATCCCTCACCATCAGGAGATCATTCAGTACTCGAACAAGGGTGGTCATGGTACTGTGCCTCTACCTGAAACTGGATTGGAGAGAATCATAGACAGCAGGTGCTGTTAAATGATCATCCAGTTGCATGGCCACCACCTTCTCAATAACCTTGCCTACAAAAGGCAGGTTAGAGACAGATATATAGTTTGGCAGTCCAGATTTAGAGAAAATGTTTTCAGGAGTGGTACTAATACTGCCTCCTTCAGGGGGTCTGGAAAACCCCCTGTTTCCAGTGAGCACCGGACTATCCTAGCAAACACCAGGCTGATGACTTCAAGACACCCCACTAGGAGGCATGTCAAGCCTGGGTCCAACCTACAGTAGGCTGCATGCAGGTCCTGGATGACCTGCATGATGTCAACAATCACCAACTGGTTGAAGTCAGACCATTCAGACTGAGTGCTTGCAACCTCTTACCCCTCACAGCAATGCCCATTACAGGGTGTTGATAGGATTTCCTACCTGATAGTGGCAATCTTGTCAGCAGAGAACTGAGCAAGCTCATCACATCTGACCTGTGAAAAAAACTCCCCATCTCTGGAGGCAGGTTGGATTGCACAGCTTGTCAACAGTCCGGAAGAGCCGAGCTGCTCGATTCTTTGCTGTGGCAATATCGCTGGACAGGAACTCTGCTTTCTTACAGGAGATTGCTGATTGATAGTCTTTATAATGAGCTATCAATCTAAGTTTGTCATCCCATGCCTGGTGGGTCTCCTCCCCCCCTTCGTGCTCCAAGAATTGTCCACCTGTCGAGTTGAGGTGCTGGCTTGCAAGCCAAGCTCCAGCGGGCCTCCTCGGCACAACTAAAATACCACCAATGAAAGCTGCCTCTGCCATTGCAGGCGACCGACCCACTGAGACACTTTTTACCTGCATTGTTCGTCACAGGTACCTGATCTGCATCAGTGGAAGTCTTTCTTGCCCACACCCTTATCAACGGAGCGGGAGTCCTGCCACATACTTTTCTGCTGCTGGGTATGTGATTGAAGTTTAAATTTGGCACCTTTTCCACTCTTCCCCCAATTGGACCCTGCCGTAGTGACATGCCAGCTCTCCGATCTAAAGGGAGAGCATGACCTGCGGCCACGAACTTTAGTCTTGACTTTACCTGCTGGAGGAGAGGCGTGGGTGACCTGTGCCTGGTGGGTCTCCCCCCCCGTGCTCCAAGAATTGTCCACTTGCCGAGTTGAGGTGCAAGCTTGCAAGCCAAGCTCCGGCAGGCCTCCTCAGCACAACTAAAATACCACTGACAAAAGCTGCCCCAGCTGTTGCAGGTGACAGACCTACTGAGTGTCTTTTTGGCCTCCCACCACCCATTCCCTCCTCCCATGAAATGCTCACTTGCCCCTCCTCCTGTGTCAGCAGCACCCTATCAGATTGTAGGGGATGGTACTGTTAAGAGTGTGACTTAATACTACTAAGGGACAAAAATGAGTCATTAATCACTGCCAATGTACTGTGCTGCCTTGAACTGTCCTATCTGCCTGGGGCATCCCTACTGCACTAGCCAATCCCTTCTGAGTGCAGACAACCTGCTGAGGACTACCATCCTTCTTCTTTCTTAATACTTCCTGCCTCAAAGTGTTTTGATAATTCTTGCCATAATTGTTGAGACCTCTCTCCCTTAACAATGAATATTGTCATACTGTGCTTTAGTTGTTGCTTATTTGTTATAGTTCCTAGCTCTCCCCAGGTGACACACTGTATACAGCCGATTGTGTTTTGCCCTTGTCCTCTCACTTCCCTAGGGTATTCATCTTATGCTGCCCCATGCAAGCTGCATTCTCCTGTATACTCTCCCGGGTGCTGTATTGGGTGACTGATTGATAACTTAAATACTGTACTAATATTAGCCCTCCCTTGGCTCTGGCACCCTGAGCTATAGCAGTCTGTACAACTCTTATGAGTCAGCTCTGGTACCCATTCTGAGTGGGTGACTGCCTGCCCACATCCAACAGCTCTTACCCAGGAGTAGCTTGTCTCACCTATCCTGCTCACAAATTGGTAATGCTACCCCGCCCCCTCTAGGCCATTCCCTTTGTAGTTCCTCAGGCATTTCTGACATGGTGTCCCAGGGAACTGCAAGGTTCTATCCCAAAAATGGAGTCTCCCAAGGCTTCAAAGGGCAGTGTCCTGCCACCCCACCTTGCTCCGTCATCCTCGCTGGCCTCTTTCTGGGACTAGTTCTCCTCCAAGTGGTCACTGCCCCCATGCAGACAATGTGGGACAGCTGGGAAAAGTCCTCCCCTTGCAAGGTGCCTGACTTCACCTTCTCTAATCTCCTGGCACACACTAGGAGACCCTGCTGTCTCACATGCTGTCTGGACCCAAGATTCCTCCTGTACCACACCAGGGTAAGGTGATGCCTAGCCCGCAAGCCTACGTCCAGAAGTACCACCTCTAGATGGCACTTCCTTTGGCTTTTCCTGGTGATCCTAGCCCTGGCCGGTGACATTGAACTTAATTCTGGCCCTACCTACCAGGCCTCCTCAATTCCTCTAGAATGGAGGTTGGGTAAGGGGTTAAAAGTGGCTCATCTTAATATTCATAGTTTGCTCCCCAATCTGGATGAGCTTGTCACATGGGTAACACTCTATAAGCCTGGTATTCTTGGAGTTACAGAGACTTGGCTAAAGCCCTCGATCCCTGACTCAGTCTGTGCGCTCCCTGGCTATGAGCTCATATGACTGGATAGGTCTCGAAACAAGATGGGTGGAGGCATCCTGATATACTTCAGGAGCCACCTAAAAGTATCTCTGGTGACACACCAGCCATCCCCCCTGTCCCCTTGTGAGCTGCTCCATGCTATGATCCTACTTGGGAATACTAAGAAACTACATGTTGTATGCACCTATAACCCCCCAAAGGGTGGGCTTCCTGGCCTCACCCACCTCCTGGACACTGTCAGTCCCAGTATTGGAGATAACGAACTCTTAATCCTGAGAGATGTGAACCTAAACTGGGCTGGTGGCAACGTAAAACAGTTTGAGCCTTTACTTGCAAACCTAACCCTGACACAACTTGTATAGGAGCCAACCCGATGGTCAGCAAATGGAGCCTCCAACTCTCTACTGGACTGGATCCTGTCTAATCACCCAGAGAGGATCTCCTCTGCCTGAACTCTATCTGACTCCATCTCAGATCACTCCCCAGTTTTCTACGTTTGGAAAATCCCCATCCCAAAGATTCCTCACAAAATCATCCAATCAGAAATTTCTCCAGGTTTGGTCCGGATGCACTCCTGGAGGATCTGAGGCTCACTGACTGGTCAGGGGTGTACAGTGCCCCTGATCCCTCTACAGCCATAACCCAGTTTCTTAGCACCTTTGGTGCCCTGAAAGACAGGCATGCCCCAACTATTAGGCGGAGGGTAAAGGGGTCAGCCACAAAATGGCTGCATGGGAGCCTCTTTGCCCTAATGTGGGCTAGGGACAAGTGCTGGTCCCACTTCAAATGTTCCATTGATCAGACCTCTTTTCAACAATATAGAAAACTTAGAAATGAGTGTTAAAAAGCTATTAGGGTTGCAAAAAGTGAATTCTGCAAGTCCGCCCTACTTAGCTCTGCCAATGATCCAAGAAGGTTCTGGAGAAACGTAAAAACTCTTGTCAGTGGTTCTTCTAACTCAGGAGTAACCAACATGATTATTGGTGGGGTCTCCTGCAACAATCCACATACGATTGCAAATGCTCTCAATTCCCACTTCACTTACCTATCAGCTCTCTCCTTACTCTTCCCTACTGATGAGAGTACTACTGGCCCCTCACCCCCAGCCTGGCATGAGTCTGACCCCTTCAGACCACCTTTCTTTTTAAGGGCTGTGTCAGACAGGGAGATGCTGAGTCTCCTCTCCGGCCTCTCCCAGTACTCCAGTGCTGGCCCTGATAACCTGGAGCCCAAGCTTCTGAAACTAGGAACCCTTCACATCGCCTCTCCACTGGCCCACATCCTCAACCTGTCCCTTGCCATGGGGATTATTCCCGATATCTGGAAGGTGGCCAGGGTTGTCCCAGTACTGAAGCAGGGTAACCCAAAAGTTCCAGAAAACTATCAGCCGATCGCCATCCTATCGGCTATTAACAAGCTCCTTGAAAAAGCAGTGGCTGAACAACTCTCTGAGTACATTCAAGCCCTTGAGTTGCTGTCCCCCGCCCAGCACAGTTTTCATAGAGGGCATAGCATGACCACGGCCCTGGTCTCTGTCTCATCTAGTATCAGAGCAGCCATGGACCAGGGGAAACTCTCTGGAGTGGTATTCATTGACTTGTCTAAGGCCTTTGACCTTGTTGACCACGCACTGCTCTGTACTCAGATGAGGTCCCTTGGCCTGTCCCCCCTGCTCTGAAATGGTTAACTGACTACCTGCATGGCAGAGTACAGCTGACCAAATTCAATAAAGTCCTCTCAGATCCCTTACCTGTGACCTCAGGCATTCCTCAGGGCTCAGTCTTGGGACCCCTTCTCTTCTCCCTCTTTGTTAACCATCTCCCAGCCGCAGTAACAAACTGCAGTGTCACCCTTTATGTGGATGATCTGAAGATCCTGGCCCACTCCCGGGATATTGCGGCTCTCAAACACCATCTGTCCGAGGACTTTAACAACATTAAGTCTTGGGTAACCAAACACAAGTTGGTCCTCAACCTGAAAAAAATGCAGGCTATGCTATTTGGATCATCTGCCAAGATACAAGCCACTCCAGCCCCTTTGCATATCAATTGTGCAGATTGAATTCCCCTCCAAATGGTGACCTCCATCAAATACCTTGGGGTGACACCCGACCCCCAACTGGACCTAGGGAGTCATATCCTCAACATCTGTAGAACTGTGAACTGTAAATTGGGTCTGGTCTATAGGGCCAAATATAACCTGACACCTGCTGCTTGCCTGGCACTTGCTAGAGGTGTACTACTTCCCTCCCTTAGCTATGGTCTCCACCAATTTGCACGTACCTCCAAAGCTCTTCTTACTTTGTGGCACACGACATACAATAATATCTGCCACTTTGCACTGGCCGCCTCCCATCTCACCCATCATTGTGAGCTTTATGATAAACTAGGTTGGCTTTCCCCAACCAATTACCTGAACTTTGGTCTGGGATGCCTCGTGAGTAAAGTGATCAGTACTGGCACCCTCCTGGGGCTGGCTCAGCTTCTCTCTCCTCTTGACAGCCCCTCCTACCCTCTCAGATCCCAGGGTCCTGGGATGCTAAAAGTACCCCTTATCCGAACCCTCATGGGGGACAGGGACTTTGCTGCATGTGCTCCTAGGCTCTGGAACTCCTTTCCTGAGCAGGTTCATTCCGCCCCCTTCCATCTGTGCTTATGGAAATCCCTGTGGGGGTATCTGAAGCTGGCCTCAGTGTGCGAGTGTCCCAAGCCTCCCTAGCACATTGTCCCATGTACTGGACCCTCATGTTGGTCACTTACTCGGAACACAATCTGAACTGAGGACCTGCTAATGATCAATTGTTAATTTCTGATGACCCAATTTCACTTTTAGGCACTTGACTATGCTATGTGTGTTCAATACTACATACTGTTTGATTGTTATGTACTCTACCAATTTCTGTCATAGTAGATCACTACATGCATTACTGTTTTTGCGACTCAGTGTATTATGTTACTCAATGTACTTGCTTACCTGCTGTGTTGTTCTGATGTATCTGTAATACCTGTTGTACTCTCCCGGATCGTTCCTGAAAATAGGCATATAACTTGTCTAGTGTACCTAACTGGTCAACAAAAGCTAAATAAATAAATCCACCAGACCAGATTCCTCCTATGTCACTCTGACCTTCAACCCCCTTGCCTCATCTCCTTCAAAGTCCAATCTAGACATGGGGACTTTTGGCAAAGGGAGAGGGGGCGAACATGGACCAGAGCTATGGAGTCAAGGGCCCCAGCCACTGCTCTATTATAAGCTAGTACCTATTCCACCGGCTCCTCACATACACCCATCAAGCCGGATAGGTCCAGTACTTCCATAAGACCATCAGGGTCAAACCCCTTAAAGAGTGGTACCGGACCATCTCCACAAGGGCAGGTCTATTGGGGGGGTGCCTCATACCCGAACCTTATAGTATGACGGTCGAACTAACTGAACAGTTCTACCATCAGGTCAGAGATCTCCATCCCTAGTAGGAAGACCAGGTCCAATGAATGACCATGAATATGAGTTGCCAAGGTAACCACCTGTGTAAGGCCCAACAAACTGATTAGTTGGAAGAAGTCTTGTGCAAATTGCGAGAGTTCATCATTGACCGAAACATTGAAATGCCGCAGAATTTATCCATCTGGGGAATTCCAACACCTGGTCAATGATGAATTCTATGACTTCCTGCAGGAATTCCTTCCCATCACCGGGAGGACCACAGATGAGAAGGATCCTGAAACCTACACCTGCAACCATGATACATTCAAAGGATCTGGTCTCTCCATCCAGGATGGCTACAAAGCTCAGGTCCAATTTATAACAAATGGTAAGTCCCCCACCCTTGTGATCCTATCTTGGGCAATGTATCACAGAGCACCCTGCTGGAATTGAGGATTCCAATACTGGGCTAGCATTCTCATCCAGCCAGGTCTTGGTGTTACAAGCCAGATCTGTTCCAACAACATCAGTAGTAATCGCTGTCATGATATTTATATATCAGGTGATGCACAACACCCAAGAAGGATAAGCAGATGAGGTAGACCCAATGCCTTGCCCACTAGATGTGGAGCCCTTTGGTATGGGAAACAGGCAAAGTGGACTCCTTTCCTGGGCCCATTTCGCCCCAGGGCATCTTCTCATCCTCACCACCCTAATCTGCCATCCCTCTCCACAACCCCACCAGGCTCAGTTAATCCTCATTTTCTCCCCCTTCTGACTACCCTAAGTGCCCTGCAATGCCTATGCACTTCTGATGTTAAAGGGGGACAGTCAAAAGGATGGAGATCCCTGAGCCTGGTGGGGGAGTAATAGCTGACCACTGATGTCCTCAGCCAGCACATTCCCACTAACTACTAAATTAACAGCACTTACACAAAACACAACCACTTGCCCACTCACGCCCAGCAATAAACTAATTCACACACACACTTCCACACATACAAATCACCTACACAATATAACAACTTAATAACTTACAACAATATCAAATAATACATCCCTCCTTTCCAAACAACAATGTACTTAAGGGAGAATTTATTTTCTTAAAGTTTTAAAAATGTCCACAAAGTAAAGTCCAACTTTTTTGGAAAAGTTCTTTCTTTGCAGTTGTTTGAGTAAGGGACTCACAGAAATCCCAAATAGTGTTAAGACAGAGGCCATAGGAGCTCTCACGTCCCATTGTCAGAAACCAAAATTAAATACCAGTCCAAGAAACTCTCACTATCTGTCCTTTGTGTTTTCCAGTTCTATTACAAATGTGCAGAATATTTGGCAGTCTCACTGCCCAGTTTGTTGCCTAAATAGATGAATGACCAACCTACCCAAAACCCACATCAAGTACTTCTCTCGTTCAATGAGTATCTTCTCTTTGAGGCCTCCAGTTGATAAGATCTCCTCATGTTCTTTGCCAATATTCACAGATCAAGCTGGGCAGCCCTTCCACAAGTCCCAATTCACTCTCTGGAGTAGATAAACCCTAGTGGCCACCACCTACATAGCAGATGACATGGTCATCTCTAAGGGTTGCAAACAGGATCCACTCTCCAATACTTCAAGCAACCTGCCCTGGAAAGCAACTCCCAAGCCCAGCACACCTCTCAAACCAGACCAAAGTCATGACCACCATCCAGTTGCTGACCATTGAACCCTATATGGGTTGTGACCAGACCCAGTAGTGCCACATCTGGAGCAAATCCAATAATTCCTTGCTTAGACTGAAGATGATGACATTGGTGAGGAAGGCTTGCCAAGACCTGTCCCGCTTCCTTGGCCCTGACCGAACTGCTGACCACCTTCCAGCAGCCGACTCACAGATCACACCACAGTTGCATCCCAACCTGGAAGATCCTCTCCCCCTGTCGGCAGATCTTGGCACTCCATCCAGGCACAAACCAGATTGCCAGAAAAAGAAATCTTGACTTTCAGCAACAGTAGCCAAACAACAGTCCAAGGCTCTCCATCAATAAAACCGTTCACCACAGAGTCCTCCCCCAGATATTCACAGTCCACAATTTTCCTCTGCGGTCTATAGGAAAGGGGCAGGTAATCGATCCTCAGTATAGTTGTATGAATAAACATGTCTGAGCAGATTTCAAGTCAGCATCCGTTCCTTACATGTGATCCAGTACTTGTCATTCCCAACAGAGCAAAAGGCCTGAAAACAGACCAAATAGGAACAAATGAACAAACAGGTGCTCTAAACTTATTCGCTTACAGTCCCTTACTAAGATAGCTAATACTGTTCCCTTTCTTTACAAATGATAACTTTAAAACAATATAAAGACAACTTAAAATAACTTAAAATACGCCGTCTTCTTTCCTCTAACTGACGGTTAGTCCAGCGTGGCCACCATCTTGGACAGTTTCAGGATAGACAGACAGACAGATCGATCCAGAGAGAGACAGAGATCGCAGTCATTGGCTAACTAGTAACTACTGCAACTGAAGCTGGCTGCACAACTCCAGCTGCAGCTGCGAAAGGCAAGCAAGTCCCACTGTTCTTATACAGAAAGTGTGGGAGAATGGTTCCTAACGCTAAGCTGGGCACTCTGGATTTTGGGGTACCCAGGAAAGGTACTGTATTTCTGGATGTTTTCCTAAGAAAAAGAACTCCAAAATCTAGCTAAATGGGTTCCATTTAGCTAGGTTCAGCTGTTTAATCATGTTTATGTATTTTCTATGTGTTTTAGTTTGGAGCAAAAAGCTGGTGGCCATCAAGGCATAAAGCAGCAAATTGTGAGAAAGCAAAACACTCTCGTGACACCAATTTGTTTGGTCATATAAGCAGGCTATCCGAAAAAAAAAAAAAAACTTAAAATCCTTATAACTCTGGAACTATTTCATATGTTCTCACAAAATCTTCAAAAGGCACTGCCTTGGTGCAGGCTGTTTCCACCATGAATGTTTTGGAAAATAATTCCATTTCTTGCAGTCTGTAGGAGAGAGCAAAAAAAAAAGAAAAAAGTTAAGTATAGGGAACAAATTAGACAGCTACAGGAAAATGATATATATGGATCTCAGAAACTGCGCCTCCATGACTAAACTTTTCACATAATTCAGACCTTGCCTTCTAAACACTTGCAAATTTCAGGCAAAAACCATTAAAGGGACATTATCAACCCCCTTAGGCCTCCTAGTGTCCCAATTTTTATAAACACATGTTATGATTGGCAACATTCTCCAAAGATTGCTGAAGTAGCTGATAGTTTGATTCTGGTTCTTTTTTTCTTTTAAAAATTGAAAGATTGCCTACAGACTGGTGTTACCACATCAAAACAGGTTTGTTTGCATTCCTTGATCAACTCGCACTGCATCTTTCCTGTACTTGGGAACATCCTCAACATAGTCTTGCCCCTCATGAGGAAGGGGAGGTGGAGGCATTATGGGTTCAGCTAAGGTCCAATAAAGGGAGAAAGGCGAGGTTGGGGGTGGTTTACAGACCACCCAATCAAGATAAGGAGAGAGACAGGGAACTGATCTCACAAATATTGGAAGCAATGGGGAAAGGAGAGGTGGTAATTGTGGAGGACTTCAACCTGCCCAAGGTGGACTGGAGTATACCATCCACAACATGTGCTAAGAGTCAGGTGAATCTGGAAGGACTGCAGAGTGGGTTGCTGACTTAGGGCATCTCTGAACCAACAAGAGCTGAGGGAATTCTTGAGCTGGTGCTCACAAATGGAGAGCATGTACAGGAAATAATGGTCTGGGAGCCACTGGGGGAAGTGACCTTTGCACAGTGTGGTTCCATTTGGATATGGGCAGGGAATGCATCCTGACTAAGACCAGAATCTTGGATTTCAGGAGGGCGGACTTCAGGAAAATGGGTGAGGTTCTAAAGAACCATCTGGTGGGCATCAGAGCAGATATGGTGGTGGACCTAAAATGGCCAATCATTAAGGAAGGAATACTGGTTGCCATGGATGAGTGTGTTAGGCTCAGAGGGAAGAACACAAGGACCAAAGCACTCAGCTGGTTCAGTTCTGGGGTTGCCAAGGCAGTAAGGGAAAAGAGGTTGGCCTATAGGAATTTCAGGAAGACCAAGAGAGAGGTGGATAGGGAAAATTACCTAAGGTTGGCTAGTGAGTCAAGTAAGGAAGTCCGGCAAGCAAAGGCACAGAAGGGGCTTCAAATAGCTGAAGGAATTAAGAAGGGGGAGAAGGTTTTCTTTCACTATATAAGTGAGAAAAGGGACAAGAAGGAAGGGATTGTTAGGCTTAAGAAAGGTGTAGAGTGGGTGGAGGATAATGGGGGGAAAAGCAGAGATACTAAATGAATACTTCTATTCTGTCTTCATCAGGGAGAAGGACAGACCAGTGCCTTCAGGAGGGAAAAGAGGAGTGGGGGGGACACAGACATAGTGATAGAGGAGGACAGAGTGAGGGAGGGTCTGCTGGCATTGAAAGTGGACAAATCACAGGCCCGGACAGAGTACATCCAAGGGTACTAAAGGAACTGGCTAAGGATCTGGCAGGGCCACTAGCAGACCTATTTAATAGTTCACTAGAGTCAGACATGGTACCACAGAACTGGAGAGCAGTACATGTAGTGTCCCTTCACAAAAGAGATCACAAGGATGATCCAGGGAATTACAGACCAGTCAGTCTGAACTCCATTGTGGGCAATCTCATGGAGACCACACCAAAGGAAAGGGTGGTGGAATATCTAGAGGAACATGGTCTCCAGGATGAGAAGCAGCATGGGTTCATGGGGGGGATCACGTCAGACAAATCTGATTGACTTCTTTGACTGTGTCACTAAGACAGTAGACAGGGGCCAAGCAGTAGACATCCTCTGTCTTGATTTCAGCAAGGCCTTTGACACTCTGTGCCCCTCAAAAGGTTCATCAGGAAGTTGCTGGATCTTGAAGTTGGAGAAAAGAAGATCAGATGGATGAAAAACTGGCTGAGGAACAGAACCCAGAGGGTGGTGATGGGGGGAGAGCTATCTGGCACCAGAGAGGTAACCAGTGGGGTCCCACAGGGCTCTGTGCCGGGGCCAGTGTTGTTTAATGTCTTCATCAATGACATTGGGGATGGCATTAAAGGCCAAATGTGCCTATTAGCAGACGACACCAAGCTTTGTGGGAGAGTGGACACAGCTGAAGGGATACGGGACCTACTGGAAGATATGAAAAAGTTGGGGAGGTGGTCCAGGATCTGGCAGCTTGGCTTCAATGCCAAGAAATGCAAAGTTATGCATATTGGAGCCAAGAATCCTAGGACAGAGTATTACCTGGGTGGAGTCCGAGTATCTGCATCTGAGGAGGAGAAGGACCTGGGAGTGAGGATCACTAGTGACCTGAAGCACTCCATGCAGTGCAAGAAAGTAGCAGCAAAGGCAAACAAGATGCTGGAATGCATAGCTAGGTGATCAGTACTAGGAGAGAGAAGGTTATACTGCTCTTGTACAGGTCACTGGTAATGCCACATCTAGAATATGGAGTTCAGTACTGCTGCCCACACCTCGAAAAGGACATTAACCTGCTGGAGAAGGTACAGAGGAGGGCTACAAAGATGATAGCTGGTCATTAGAGCAAAGAATATGAGGAGAGGTTGAGGGCACTGAACATGTACTCCCTGAAAGACAGGAGAGAGAGAGAGGGGTGACATGATTGGGACATTCAAGTACTTGAAAGGGATAAATAAGGTTGATAAGGGGAGTCTCTTTAAGCTGAGTGGCAACCATATCATGAGGGGGCAGAGTCTTAAGATGGAGGGTAGGAGGTTTAGGAGGAGGAGGTCAGGCAGCACTTCTTCACAGAGAGGGTGGTGGACACTTGGAATGCCCTGCCAGAAGAGGTTATCTCGTTGAAGACAGTGGGCAGTTTTAAGAGAGGCTGGGATAGGCATAGGGGATGCTAAGAATCATGGGTAGAGAGGATGGGAAGAGTTGGGTGGGAGGGCAGGGACATTAGCTCAAGCTGTGGACCCTGCAATATGAGCAGCCTAGATAAACCAAATGGCCTTCTTCTGCTGGCTTCTTGGTATGTCCGCATGATGCAGTGTGAGTTTAGAAGACTACTGCAGCATGAGTGGCTGCACTGTTCTGAGGTGTTTCTAATGTTCAAGGAGTATTCAATAAGATAAGTTACAGGATTGTAAACAAAACAAAGTTGTTTATAAATATACATTATCATGCATTTCAGTTCTACAAAACAAGTAGACAGACAAAACAAACAGCAATATCAATCAATTTTGGAGAAGGTAAGCAATCATAAAATGTGGGATTTTAACTAAAAATAATATGATTTAAAACAGGTTGACAGTGTCCCTGTAAGGTGCAAAATTAGGGGTTTAACACAGAATCTGTCAGGCAACCCTAACTATATTGGTGATACCATGCCAGTGTAGTTAGGGTTAATTAAGGTGTTCGACATTAAAACCAATTTTTGCACCTTAATAGCTTCAACAGCATTCAACAGAATAGCCAGAAATTTGGCATTCATGATCTGGCAGGAGAGTTTCAAGATGCAAAGTTTTGTGATGGCATCTTGTGCAGTTTCTGAGATACAGAATGGACATTTTTGGAAATTTGAGGATATTTTTCCTATACTTAATATATGTTTTATCTGCTGTCACCTACAGACTTGATGGTACAGAATTTTGTCATGAAACTTTCAGGATAGAAGTGTATTGTGCTGAGGTAGTTCTTTTGAAGGTTTCATAAAAAAATGTTAAATGGTTCCAGGGTTATATGTGTTTTAATTTTTTTCTGAGCGTGCTGAGTAGGATTTTGAGCTTACCATCTGATACGAACAATAAAAAACATTGATACTGAGGGGTTTTGTTTGTTATTTTTTGTTCCTGAGAAAAAGTATAATTCAAGATGGCAACCATCTTGTTTTTGCTTACAACTTAAAATCTTGGAAATACACAAAAATTATGTATATAAAGAAACACACGTGAACCTAGGTAAACATGACCTGTTTATCTAGATTCTGGTGTCAGTTTTTTGAAAATATGGTGGAAATAAGGTTTATGGGCACCCATAAATCTAGGGTGTCAAGCTTAGCAAGAGGAGGTGTTCACCAATGCTCTCAGTATGAGAACAGCAGGACTTTCTTGGTTAGTGTAGCTGTAGCTTGGGTTATGCTGCCGGCATAAGAGGCAGCAGTGATCCAGTGATCACCTGATTGAGCTCTTTCTCTCTCTCTCTCTCTCTCCCGTTAATCAATCTGTCTGACTGTCTGTCTGTCTGTGTGTCTATCTATCTATCACTCTATCTATCTGTCAGTCTATCTGGCTGGCTGGCTCACTGTCTGTCTGTCTGTCTCTCTGTCTGTCTGTCTGTCTATCTATCTATCTATATATCTTTCTATCTTTCTATGTCTGTATCAGTTGTTATTATTTCTGCTTCCCTCCTCATCCAATCTCAGCCAGTCCTCTCTTGTTCTTCCCTGTTAGATCCTATATTGTGAAAGCAGACTGGGGTGCCCACCTCCTGTACCATTTACCTGCCAACCCCTTCCCCCCAGGCTACTCACCTCCCATGTATAGGTGGTGACCCCAGGATGCCTTTCCCTGGTGCTGAAGTACAGATTAAGCTGACACTGGGTGCCCAATCCCAAGTGCTGGTGCCATTAAAGTTATTATCTATTTTGGAACAAGTGAAAACCATCCCTCATTGTCTTATTTTTAATCTGTAAATAAGAAAATAGTCCATCGTCAGTCTGACTGCCACACCACTCACTCACCCACCCCACCCCAGCCTGCACTCTGTACACACACACCCTACACACCCTCACTCACCTAAAACTGTCCCACAGCATAGATCCACTATCTGATCAAAAAGATGTGTTGTTGCTAGAACCAACAACTGTAACATGATAAAATTAGATAAGTCCAGTTTAATATTGGGTTTTGAACTTTTCTTCATAACTTTAGTTTTTAATGTTTTTATACCAAATTTACAAAACCCTGTTTTTGGAATGTCACTTCATGAACAAGGTAGCTAAAATTTTACACATCTGTCCCAAAAAGTTATTCTGCCACTGCTACGCAAATTACCTTTCAGGTGGGATTTGAAAAATGTCACCCACTGGGCTCATGAGGTGGGGTTATAAGAAGGCTATGTTGAAAATGCGGTGTCAAATATGGTACAATGACCAAGTCATTAATGAACATTTAAATATTTCTATGCTCGCTCATGCATTCTCTAATTTTCAATATTTTTCCACCAAACCTTCAACATGGCTGCTTTAGGACACTGCCCCAAGATCAATGGAGTTGAACATTTTCAAATAGGTGCTGAGGGGAGATTTTGCAGTCACTGTGCAATTAAGTTTCAAGCAGAATTTGAAAACTTTCACCTATTGGGTTTAAGAGATGGGGTAATAAGAAGACTATATTGAAAAATGTGTATAAAAGTGTGGTAAAATGACCGTTACAAGTGAACATTGAAATATTTCAACATGTTCACTTATAACTTTATGGATTTTCAATATTTTGACAAAAATTTTTTACAATAGCCATTTTTTTTCACACCACTTCATAAATGTGAGAGGCATCATTTTCCAGATCCTGAATGAGATGTGTTTCCACATGTTTGGAGCAAAATGCCGTTTGACCAGTATTCTATAAATGCCACATGTAATGTTTATGAGGGGAGTCATAAAATGATTCTGGAAAATTTGGGTTCAAAATGAAAAAAAAATATATTGTTTTATGTAGTTCTAGCCTTTAGCCCAGTGGGTGTTGGTTTGTGATCCTGTGGTGATGAGCTGAATTTGGGACTGAGCTCAGTGAGTCAATGGGATGGGCCAAGGCTTGGTGGATGGTGCTGTCATGCAACACCTCCCCTCTGCCTAGGAAGACAAGGTGCAGGTTTGCTTGCACAAGCCCAAGTACCATATAATGAAGCCAACACTTCCTTTGTCATAGGGTTCTGCACCTAAGCACCCATGGGTGTCAGTGAGTCTTGTACATTGCTTGAGAGGTGAAATCATTGCGCTTTGAATCTGTATCTAGGGCTACAGTGAAGCCCACCAGTATGAAGTGCAGCACTGCAGAATTCTACAGTACAGTTCCTGGAGCAAACAATGCAGTTTCAGTGGGATTTAATCCCTTTTGTCATGCAGTAAACACGTGACATTGCACTTATCCTGGTGGGCTTCACTGTACATGAAAGTAGTTTTGGAACCCACTCCTAAGGGAGCAATCTTAGACCTCGTACTATCAAATGGGGACAGTGAGAGGATCTCAGATTTAGAAGTGGGTAGCCATCTGGAACAAGTGACCATCAGACAGTGTGGCTCATGATAAACTTAGCTACAGAGTCAAGCCATACAAAAGTGAGGGTACTGGACTTCAGGAGGGTTGACTTTGGCAAGATGGGAGAGTGCCTTAGAGAAGCACTAGCAAACAGGCTAGAAGGAGGGGTGGAGCAACAATGGGGAAACATCAAAACTGCCATCACAGAGGCAATACGCCATTGTGTGAAGCAAATAAACAAATCAAAATGAAAGAAAAAGCCACTAAGGTTCTCAAAAGAGGTGGTGGGGAAGGTTAGGGAGAAAAAGATAGCATTTAGGAAGTATAAGGAAACACAGAAGAAGCAGGACAGAGAACTGCACCAGTTAAGGCAAAAGGAAGCAGGGAGGGAAGTTGGAATAGCAAAGACCCAAACTGAGGAAAAGATAGCTAACTCAGTTAAGAAGGGGATAAAACCTTTTATAGGTACATCAGGGAGCATAGAAAGACAAAGGGAGGGATAGGGAGGCTGAATAGAATGGACAGTGGGTGGGCAGAGAGGGGATAGTGAGAAAGCAGGTATACTGAACGAATATTTCTGCTCAGTATTCGCTAAAGAGGAGGAAGGGGAGTACCTAATCCAATTAACAGAAGCACTCTGAATTAGGGGGTCGATCCCAGTCCTTTCACAGAAGAAAGGATTCTAAAAGAACTCCTAAAACTAAAGGTGGACAAAGCAATGGGGCCTGATGAGATTCACCCCAGAATTCTAAAATATACTGTAAATAGGAAACAGAGATGGTTTTAACACTAGGATAATTCAGGTAACAGTAGCAGCCTAGGTGGCATTGTCAGATAAAAGACAGTAAGCAGCTATCCAGAAAGGAGAGTAGGGGGCACTGAGTGGAGGGGGGCATAATGACTATTTGGGGGGAGGTGGGGGAAGGAGAGTGCAGGGTATTGCAGGGCAAAAATGGGGACAATTCAGGGTAGAAGGACAAAGTAGGAGTAGAGAGGAGATGGTAATAACCTGAAAGGTGAATAAGACCGGGATCAGAAGTGGATGTGTGTGGAGTAATTAGAAAGTACAGTCACAGGAGCTTTTCTTCAGTAGGTGTTGTCTTAGCTTGGTCTTGAAAAGCCCCAATATCTGCGTGGCGTTTTGTTCAGTGCTGAGGTTATTGAGCCAGTGTGGTGCCCGGTAGGCATATGACCTCTGACCTTGGGAGGTTCTGCAGCGAGGGATGGTGAGAACCTGATGGTCAGAGTTCCTGGTGTGGTGTGGGCCTGTGAATAAGCTTAATAGGCTTGTGACTCCAGGAGGCTGAAGTCCGAGTAGTGATTTTTTAGCTAAGAGGCAGGTTTGGTATTGTATCCTGTTTTCAAGTTGTAGCCACCCAGCTTGCTCATAAAGGTCAATGTATGCATTAGTTGGGGAGAATTGGTGAGCAGTCTGCAGGCTTTGTTTAGGGCTACTACTATCCTACATAGTGAGGTGGGAGTGCCTGAGCTGTATATGACCAATCCATAGTCGATGACGGAGATAACTGTGTTATAGATTGCGGTTTGGAGTGCTTCCGGTGTTAGGCATTTCTTGTGCCTGTGCAGGAACCCAGTTCTTATGTTGACTGTTTTGACCACATTCTCAATGTGTTCTGCATAGGAGAGGGAACAGTCAAGCATATCCCCCAGGTATTTGAATTACTCCACTTGTTCAAGTGAAACCCCTGTGCACTTAGTGATGTTAAGGGATGCTGCTTTGTGTTTGTTTCTAGCACCACTAAAAAGCATTACTTTTGTCTTTTTATAGTTCAGAACATCTTGTGGGCTCTGAACCAATCTTCTGTTTGTTTAAAAGCATGCTGTAGCTGATAGTTTAGGGTGTGAGGGTCATGTTGTGAAGTAAAAATAACAGCATCATCTGCATAGAGAAGTGGCCATTGGTCACACGATCGAGGTAGGCTATTTAGAATGATGCTGAAAAGGAGGAGTCCTAGGATTGACCCCTGGGGGACCCCACAATGAACTGGCAGGGGCCCAGATGTGATGTTTCCATTCTTTGCCTGTTGATAATGATCAGCTAGATAGCTTTTGAACCAGTTAGTAGCGGGGCTAGAGAGGCCTAGCGAGGTGAGTTGTTGAAGTAGTAGGGAGTGACTGACCATGTCAAAGGCCTTTGTTAGATCAATAAAGGCTGCACCAACAAGGTTACCCTGGTCCAGTGAATTGTGTATGCAGCTGGTGAACTCCAGAAGAGCTGTGGAGGTACTGTGCCCTTTCCGAAATCCATGTCGTTCCAGACACTGAATATAGTATTTATTCACTCCACCCACCCCTGGAAATAGTTCCTTTATACCTGGGGTTCTGACATCATTTCCTCAAGAGTGCAAGGGGCATATCAATGTCATATCCTCTCTAGCACACAGCACTAAAAATATAAGCATACACATTGTATAATATATATATTTCTATATAACAAACCAATCACACACACAAACACACACACACACAAAAAAATGTACATAATCATGTGGGGAGTAGTGCAATGTAATGGCTGTGGGGCAGCAGTCTTCCGGGAGTCTTTCTGGAGGCTGAGATGCTCCCCATTTGCAGACAACTCTCTGCCCTGAGGGAGGAATTTGCTCATCTTCAGGCCACACTGGACAGCAGTAAGGGAACCTTTCCCCAGGCCAGATTGGATGGTAAGAAGGGAATCTCCCCCATCCAGGGAGTACCAGAGCCACCACCACTACCTCAGAGGTTGCAAAGAAAGCACAGTAGTTGGACCACAGTGGGCTCAGGGAGGATGAAGATTGTGGAACAGAGGCACACCCAGTCAGTTGTTCCACTCCACAATCCATACACCATTCTGGGGGAGCACAGCTCCCCTATGGATGCACCCACAGAGGAGATATTGAGGCTGAGGACACCTGTCACAAGGGAGGCCCACAGGAAGGAGGCAGAGGACACTACAAGAAAAGGAAGCAGCTCCTGGTGGGGGACTCAATTATTAGGGGGATAGAACTGGAGGGAGCAGGGAAAACTGAAGTAAGGTGCCTGCCTGGTGCCATGGCTTGGAGGGACAGGAAGCGCATCCTCAGGATCACGGGAACAGCTGTACAGGAGTCTGAGCTGGACGTCATTGTCCACCTAGGGACAAATGACTTGGCTCAACATGAGATTAGAGCAGTGCAGAAGGACTTTGTAGAACTGGGGAGGGGACTAAGACAAGTAGCACACACAGTATCCTTCTCAGAGGTGCTGCCTGTAAATGGCATGAGTGAGGCAAGGGTACTTTGCACCATGCAGTTTAATGAATGGTTGAAAAAATGGTGTGGAGCACAGGAGTTTGGCTTCATTGGGGACTGGGGTTCCACCTGGAGGGACACCAGCCTATAGTGGCAGGATGGTCTGCATCTGTCCAGGAAGGGAACAAGTCTTTTGAGCAATCGGTTTAAATGCTTCATTGGCAAGCTTTTAAACTAGTCAAGGGGGGAGGCACTAATAAGCAGCAGGAAAATCCCAGCCTCTCCATACAAAACAGGGTACTAAATGAGAAATAGACCGAGGTAGCAAGGTCAGTGGGGGATGCTGCAACAGAAGGTAAAGCCATCAAAAAATGGAAAGCAATGAGTACCAATGCCCGTAGTCTAAGTAACAAGCTTCCAGAATTAGTGGCCTTGATGGAGGAGGAACATCTGGATATCGTGGTAGTCACAGAAACATGGTTCGCACAAAACCATGACTGGGGTGTAAACATACCAGGATACACTATCTACAGGAGGGACAGAGAGGGTAAAAGAGGAGGAGGAGTAGCTCTTTACATAAGGGAAGGAATCAAAGCAACAGAACAAAAGGGAAAACAGGGAGCAGAAGAAGCACTGTGGGTAAATTTGGAGACCGGCAAAGGCACCACAATCTGCACAGGGGTTGTATACAGGCCCCCTTCTCAGGGGAGGAAATGGACAAGAAAATGATAGAAAGTATACTTAGTATGGCAGAAAAAGGGGAGATATTGCTGATGGGCAATCTGAATATGCCAGATGTTAACTGGAGTGCAGTTGCAGCAGCCACTTCAAGAGTGGGGTTATTCTAGATGCCCTACAGGGGGCATGCCTTAGACAACTAGTATTGGAGCCCACTCGAGAGGGAGCAATCTTAGACCTGGTTCTCTCAAATGGAGATGAAGAGAGGATCACAGATGTAGAAGTGCGTAGCCATCTGAGAACTAGCGACCATCAAACAGTATGGTTCACAATAAACACAGCAATAGAGTCAAGCCATACAAAGGCAAAGGTACTGGACTTTAGGAGGGCTGACTTTGCCAAAATGGGTGAGTGCCTAAGGAATGCACTAGCAAATGGGCAGGAAGGAGGGGTGGAAGAACAATGGGGAATAATAAAAACTGCCATCACAGAGGTAACAAGCCTTTGTGTGAAGCAAATAAATAAAACTAAACAATGGAAGAAACCACTATGGTTCTCAAAGGAAGTGGCAGTGATGGTTCAAGAGAAAAAGAAAGCTTTCAGGAAGTACAGGGAATCACAGAAGGAGCAGGACAGAGAACTGTATCAGTTAAAGCAAAAGGAAACTGGGAAGACAGTCAGAACAGCAAAGGCCCAAACCGAGGAAAAGATAGCCAACTCAGTTAAGAAAGGCGATAAAACCTTTTATAGGTACATCAGGGAGTGAAGGAAGACCAAGGGAGGGATAGTGAGGCTTAATAAAGGTGGGGGGAGGGTGTGCAGAGGGTGACTGTGAAAAGGCAGAGATACTAAACAAATATTTTTGCTCAGTATTTACAAAAGAAGAGGGCGAGGTACCTAAAACAAACAGCAGAAACACTCTGGATATAGAAGTTGATACCAGCCCATTTACAGAAGAAAGGGTTCTGAAAGAACTCTTAAAACTGAAGGTGGACAAAGCAATGGGGCCTGATGGGATTCATCCCAGAATTCTAAAAGAACTAAGGGTAGAATTAGTGACATCACTGACTACCCTGTTTAACAAATCATGGGAGGATGGGGTGGTACCTGAGGACTGGAGGAGGGCAGATGTGATTCCCCTTCACAAAAGTGGGAGCAAGGCAGAAGCAGGAAACTACAGACCTGTTAGTTTAACCTCAGTGGTAGGGAAAATGATGGAATCACTTCTGAAGGAAAGAATTGTCGAGTATCTAGAGGCAAGAGGGCACAGGACACTAGGCAGCATGGATTCACAGCAGGAAGGTCATGCCAGACAAATCTGATAGATTTCTTTGACTGGGTGACTAAAGTAGTAGATCAGGGAGGGCTGTGGACATGGTCTACCTAGACTTTAGCAAGGCATTTGACACAGTCCTCACAAAGATTAATATACAAGTTAGCTAGCCTGGGGTGGGTCCCAAGATGACAGCCTGGGTAAAAATTGGCTGGAGAATAGGACACAGAGAGTAATAGTAAATGGAGTCCACTCTGAAGAAAGGGGAGTTACTAGTGGGGTACCGCAGGGTTCAGTAATAGGACCGGTCCTCTTCAATGTCTTAATAAGCAACATTGCAGAGGGACTGGAAGGAAAAGCATGTCTCTTTGCAGATGACACAAAGATATGCAATAGAGTTGATGCTCAAGGTGGGGTGGAAAGGATGAAAAGGGACTTGGCAAGGTTAGAGGAATGGTCAAATGTATGGCAGCTTAGATTCAATGCTAAGAAGTGCAAGGTAATGCACCTGGGAAACAAAAACCCAGGGGAAGAGTACACAATGGGGGGTGAGATACTAACAACAACAAAAATGGAAAGGGACCTGGGGGTAGTCATATCAGATGACCTAAAGGTGGGCAAGCAATGTGAGAGGGCAGCAAGGAGGGCTGGGGGGATACTGGGATGCATAGGGAGAGGCATCACCAGTAAAAAACAGGAAGTTATTATCCCTGTGTACAGACAGCTGGTCAGACCCCATCTGGAGTACTGCGTGCAGTTCTGGAGATCCAGTCTTGCAAAGATATAGACAGGATGAAAGCTGTCCAGAGGAGGGCAACTAAAATAGTGCAGGGTCTGCACCGGAAGACATATGAAGAGAGACTTAAGGAGCTTAATATGTATAGCCTCGAGGAAAGGAGGGAGAGGGGGGGACATGATAGAAACTTTCAAGTACCTCAAGGGAATCAACAAAGTCCAAGAGGGTAGCATCTTTCAAAAAAAGAGGTGTGCAAGAACAAGGGGGCACAATTTGAACATGAGGGGGGCGGCTCAGAGGTAATTTAAGGAAGTATTTTTACACAGAGTGGGTTGTGGATGCATGGAACGGCCTTCTGGAGGAGGTCATGGAGTCAAAAACAGTGGTGGAATTCAAGCATGCATGGGACAGTCATAAGGCAATTCTAGGGGGTGAGGGTAGGAAGAAGTAGGCTGCTGGTTAACTAGGATCTGCAGCTTATCCAGTAGGCAGGGAAATGGGAAGACTTGGTGGGCCAAGCAGTCCTTATCTGCCGTCAAATTTTATGTTTCTATGTTTCTGTTCAACCAGCTGGTCTGAGACTATGCGCTCCAGCGCTTTTGACAGTGGTGGAAGGATAGAAATAGGTCTGTAATTGGCATTCAGTGCCCTGTCACCACTCTTGTGCACCGGAGTTACCAGGGCTGACTTCCAAGCTTGGGGGAATTGAACCTGCTGCATGGATAAGTTCAGCAGTTTAGTAATGGGAGCTAGGATTTCATCAAGTGCAAAGGAAATAAATTTGAGGTCAAGTGTGTCTCTGCTTTTCCTGGATTTTCCAAGTACCTTATGAATGTACTTTCTTGCTTGGTTGTAGTTGACAGATTTGAAATAGAAGGGAAGGGGGGATGTTGAAGTGGACCCTAGGCTTTGGCTTGAGCTTGGGTTGGTTTCTTCAAAAAAATGTGTCAGAAGTACACTGTTAAGGTCAGTAAATGCTTTGTTAAACGTGTTGGCAATAGTCAGGGGGTCAAGGGTAGGGGCACC
The DNA here is from genome assembly GCA_016271365.2 of Neoceratodus forsteri. NCBI lineage: Eukaryota > Metazoa > Chordata > Ceratodontiformes > Ceratodontidae > Neoceratodus > Neoceratodus forsteri. The sequence goes on from CM028129.1 coordinate 11,822,805, forward strand.
ATTGATGTTGAGCATTTGTGGAGTCTCTTTCTTTACTTTCACTGTTACATCTTTTAGGTTATTCCAAAAAGACTTGCTGTTTCCCCATGATGTTTGTAATGCTTCCCTAAAATGTTTACTTTTGGCAGAGCAGATGGTCTGGGTGCAGTCATTCCATAGCCTTCTGTATTCCTGGAAGTCTGATTGCTTGCCAGAGTTCTGTTTTAGCAAATCATGGGAGGATGGTGTGGTACCTGAGGACTGGAGGAAGGCAGATGTGATTCCCCTTCACAAAAGTGGGACCAAGACAGAGGCAGGAAACTACAGACCTGTCAGTTTGACCTCTGTGGTAAGGAAAGTGATGGAATCACTTCTGAAGGAAAGAACTGTTGAGTACCTAGAAGCCAGTGGGGTGCAGGACCCAAGGCAGCATAAGTTCACAGCGGGAAGGTCATGTCAAATGAATTTAATTGATTTCTTTGACTGGGTGACCAAAGTAGTAGACCAGGGAGGGGCTGTGGACATGGCCTACCTAGACTTTAGAAAGGCATTTGACACAGTCCCACACAAAAGATTAGTAAACAAATTAACCAGACTCGGAGTGGGTCCCAGAGTTGTAGCCTGGGCAAAACATTGGCTGGACAACAGAACACAGAAGGTAATTGTAAACTGAGTCCACTCTGAAGAAAGGGGAGGTTACTAGTGAGGTACCACAGGGTTCAGTACTGGGTCCTGTCCTTTTTAATGTCTTTATAAGTGACATTGCAGAGGGACTGGAAGGAAAAGTATGCCTCTTTGCAGATGACACAAAGATCTGCAACAGGGTCGATACACAAAGAGGGGTGGAATGGATGAGAAGGGACTTGGCAAGGTTGGAGGAATGGTCAGAAGTCAGAGGCAGTATAGCGCAGTGGTCTAAGGCTCTGAGCTGCAAATCTGGTGACATCCAGCAGACCAGACCTGGGTATGAAGCTCACAGCTTCCACTTGCATACTGTGTGACCCTGAGCAAGTCACTTAACCTCCTTGTGCTCCCAGGTCGCTCCTGTAAAAAAGCTTTCAGCTTAGTGTGCTATACCTGGTTAAACAACTAAATAAAAAAAAATAAATAAAAAGTATGGCAAAGCAAAAAAAGTGCAAAAACCCAGGGGAAGATTACACAATGGGGGGGAGGTAGTAACACCAACAAAAATATAATCCCAGCAGAGAAGTCCAGTCACACAGCAATCCTTTCTCCTGGTGTCTTCTGCCAAGCTATTAGCAGAATCTTTCTAAGGCAGTCGTTAAATGTAGCTTCCTTCTAGCTAAGCCACTCCCCCTACTTACTAGATCTTTCTACAAGTAATTTAAACCTCACAGCTATCAAGTCCTTTCAATCACCTGAAATGTACACCTAGATAACTGTTCAGATAACTGTTCAGTTCAGTTAACTCAGACAAACACACACTTTTTTTTGTTTTGTTTGTTAGTTTTTTTTACCCTAAATTAAAGGTCCAAGTACAAGAGTTCTACTTCTTTAGTCCCAGTAGAGAAGTCCAGTCACACAGCAGTCCTTTCTCCTGGTGTCTTCTGCCAAGCTATTAGCAGAATCTTTCTAAGGCAGTCTTTAAATGTAGCTTCCTTCTAGCTAAGCCACTCGCCCTACTTACTAGATCTTTCTACAAGTAATTTAAACCTCACAGCTATCAAGTCCTTTCAATCACCTGAGATTTACAGCTTGATAACTGTTCAGATAACCATTCAGTTCAGTTAACTCAGACAAACACACACTTTTTTTTGTTTTGTTTGTTAGGTTTTTTTTTACCCTAAATTAAAGGTCCAAGTACAAGAGTTCTACTTCTTCAGTCCCAGTAGAGAAGTCCAGTCACACAGCAGTGCCTCTCCCCTTGGCTAGTTTAAATGCACAAGACAAGGGAGGTCTCAGTGCAATGTCTTTTCCTAAACCCCGATTGAAGAATATCATAGACATTGTGATTTATAAGATGGTCATCCAGTTGTAGCGCAACCACCTTTGCAATAACCTTACCCACAAAGGGCAGGTTAGAGACAGGTCTGTGGTTAGTTAAACAGTCTGGATTCAATGAAGGCTTTTTAAGGAGTGGTCGAATGACTGCCTCCTTTAAGGGATCAGGAAATACCCCTGCTCCAAAGATTTCCAGATAATTTCAGCAAGGATTGGGCAAATAGTATCTACGCAACCTAATAATAGTGACGTAGGGCCCGGATCCAAACTACAGCTGGTTGGTCGTACAGTCTGCGCAATCCTCACAATATCCATGAACTCCGGCTTACCAAAGTCAGACTAGGTAATATAGGTGTTTGTTTCCTCTTGCAGATCACCGCAAACCCTTAAAGAGGGAGCTTGGCCGATGCCCAACCTAATGCTGGCAATCTTATCTGTGAAGAACCGAGCAAGCTCATCACACTTTATTTGTGAAAAATCTCTTCCTGTCTGTAGTCAGAGTGGATTGCACAGTGTGTCAACAGTCCGAAAGAGTTGAGCTGGTAGGTTCCGAGCAGCAGCACTCTCCCTGGACAGCGATTCTGCCTTCTTATGGGTGATTGCTGATTGATAGACACCATAGTGGTCCATCAACCTAAGTCTGCCAGAATCTAGGTCAGATTTCCACCAAGCCCTCTCTAGCCTTCACCCCACTCTCCTCAGTTTCTTCAAAGACTCATCAAACCATAGAGTCTTTGGGCGCTGAGTGAGTGGGCAACCATGGACAGGAGCAACTAAGTCCAGGGCCTCACCCACCGCCTTATTATAGGCAATAACGAGGTCCCCTGGACCCATGCACTCACCTGAAATACCCGATAGGTCCAGTACCACTAATAGGCCCTTTGGGGTGACTCCCCCTATAGGGCAATACTGGACCATCTCCGTAGAGGCAGACCTATTAGGGGGTGCCCCAAAGCTGAATCTTATGGTGTGATGATCTGTCCATGCATTCGGTTCCACCCCAAAATGCGTAACCTCCAAATTCAGTAGAAACATTAGATCCAATGAGTGACCCCCATATGGGTAGCAGAGGTAACTACCTGTGAAAGGCTCAACATAGTCATAAGTTAGAGGAGATTCTTTCCAAAATGCAAGAGTTCATCGTCGACCCAGGCATTGAAGTTGCCCAGTATTAACCATCTGGGCGACTCCAATGCCATGTCGACAATGAAGTCCACAAACTCCTTCAGGAATTCTCCACCGTCACTGGGTGGACAGTAGATGAGGAGAATCCTGAACCCTGCACCTGCTCCCAGGATACTCTGCTATTTTGAGAGTGTGTGCTGCTGTTCTATACTTATTTGAGCTTGAAAAAGTGTTTTTCTTTTAATATATACCTTATATACACCTGTATTTTGTGATTGTTTAAGTACCATCTGTAGGAGTGAAAGCACTCCCTGGCTCGAGTGTCCAGGGGCAGTGTGGGATATTGGAGGACTGTGATAGCTTGTCTCTCCACCAAACATCTCCCCACACTGTTTTTCTGGAGCTTCACGCAGGGGAAATACTCCAAAAAACCAAACTCTGCCTTTTTAAAGGCTTAGTTCTTATTCTTACACCTATTTGGGCTCGTTGCTGTGCTAGTGTGAAACCGGAAGTTGCGCGGTGATGCACTTCCGGTTTTGCTGGCATAAATACACTCGCACTAGCGAGAGGCCAGCAGATAACTCTCTGCTGTTTTGAGAGTGTGTGCTGCTGTTCTATACTTATTTGAGCTTGAAAAGTGTTTTTCTTTTATTATATACCTTATATACACCTGTATTTTGTGATTGTTTAAGTACCATCTGTAGGAGTGAAAGCACTTCCTGGTTCAAGTGTCCTGGGGCAGTGTTGGATATAGGAGGACTGTGATAGCTTGTCTCTCCACCAAACATCTCCCCACACTGTTTTTCTGGAGCTTCACACAGGGGAAATACTCCAAAAAACCAAACTCTGCCTTTTTAAAGGCTTAGTGCTTATTCTTGCACCTATTTGGGCTCATTGCTGTGCTAGTGCGAAACCGGAAGTTGCGCGGTGACGCACTTCCGTTTTTGCTGGCATAAATACACTCACACTAGTGAGCGGGGTGAGCATGCACGGAGACATGCACAGAGACACGCGTGTCATAGCGCATGTCTATCATTTCCATCGTGGACGTCAGGATAGCGGTCCAACAACTAATGTACTGGTATCACATAAAGTGGGAAGTCCAAGGTACTGTACTTAAAGTTAGAGTGTCATCAAGTGTTGCTACCTTGTATCATAATGAAAAGAGCAAACAAATACTGTACTTCCTGTCAGATGTATGCAATAGGCAAACAAACTGCCAATTACATCTGCGACAGGTGTATATTAGTTAAATCATTACAGGATGAAGTAACTCGATTCTCAACATAGTGGAAACAACTCCTGATGTTACCCAACATGTTGTTGACCCAGAAATAGAAGTTTTAGAGGAATATATTGACCATATGTCTCTCCTACTGGAAGCCAACAACATAACCTCTCCCCACGATAATGGACTTCAGGGTACATCAAGAATAAACTCTCTTCATAATGAGGTTCATAAGACTGTTTTAACTCCCCAGGGTACCTCAAGAATAAACACTACTCATAATGAAGTACATAAAACTGTTTCAACCCCCCAGTGTTCCCACTTCCTTTCAGAACCATTGTCATTTCCTGATGCCACTGCTTGGTCCACTATTGCACCCTCAAAATCCAACAAAAGAATTGATCTGCAGGTACGGGGGATCAATACTTCTCCCTCAATTATGTTGCATAATTCTTATGAACCACTAGTGTCTCTTTCAACTGATGACACTTGTAATCAGAATCCAGAATCAACAAACACCCAGGCTGACATCTGCCCCCCTCATAATATTACCCCCACTCAGGTCTTTGTATTAGGTGATTCCATGATCAAATATATAGATCGAACCATCTGTAACCCTGACAAAATAAACAGAACTTGTTCAAGCTATAGGGGAGCTAGGGTTTCAGACATAACCGCTATGACCAAAACTGCTTTACGTGCAGCAGGCAATAATCCGTTAGTTATAGTCCATGCTGGGACTAACGATATCACCAAAATCCCACTACAACAACTTAAACAAGATATAGTTGCTCTTCGTAACTTATTAAATGAAAGGGGTTGTAATATCGGTATATCTGAAATTCTCCCAGTACCCTGAGCCTCATTCTATATCCAAAAAAAGATTAACTCACTAAATGAATGGCTCCGAAAATGGTGTCTTAAACAAGGTATAGTGTGTCTCACACATTGGGAGGAATTCAATGACACCCCCTCCCTATTCTGCTGGGATGGTCTGCATCTCAGCCGAAGGGGAAGTTCTCTTCTTGGCCGTCAGCTTTTGTCATTTATCAATAATTATTTAAACTAAAACTTAAGGGGGAGACTAGGCCCAAAAAGCCATCTCTTAATACTTTACATAAGCTGAACGTCCTATCCTTTAATGCAAGAGCACTTAACAAAATCAAAATGGCAGAATTAGAGTTGAAAATTCAGGAATTCAACATAGGACTGATCGCTATTACTGAAACATGTAGAAACCAGGACAAACAATGGATAATGAACATCCCAGGGTTTAAACTCTATTACAAAAATAGAGCTAATGAACAAAAAGGTGGAGGAGTCAGTCTCTAAGTTACTAACAATATTCCATCTTTTGAATCTTCCATACCAATATTAACAGAAAGTATCTGGGTTTATTTGCAACCTAAAGGACATCCCCAGATTCTGGTTGGCAACTGTTACCACCCCCTTCCTCGGACTTTGCATATCTCAATCAACTATCTTCAGAAATTGCCTAAATAGCAGATAAAGGGTCAGTAATAATTTTAGGGGACTTTAACCTCCCATCTATAAATTGGGATACACTTTCTGGACTCAATCAGTATGACTTACAGTTAATCTCAGCCATCACAGATCTTGGCCTTACCCAACAAGTTAGAGAACCTACATGTGGGAATAATATTCTGGACCTAGTATTGACTAACATGAAGACCTCCTTCTCTAACTTGTGGGTGTTAGACCCCCTGGGCAATAGCGACCATATGACAATTCAATTTTCTATTCTTCTGGCTCATAAAAATTCTATTAACAACTGCATGATAAAACAATATGAGAAGGCAAATTTCTCAAAAATCAATGAACATCTTACAGCTATACCTTGGGACTCAGTACTTACATCTTTTAATATTAATGATGCTTGGAGCATCTTCAAAGAAACTGTACACAATCTAGAAAATACCACGTACCAGAAAGAAAGAAGTACAATAATAAAGGCAAGGTTCCCGCCTGGTACAACAATAAAATTAAAAAACTCAGTATTCACAAACAAAAATTATTTACATCTTTAAAAAAGTGCCAACCTGAACAAATAGAGGGTAAATTTATCAAGTATAAGAAAGCACTTAAGGATCTAAAAACATCAATCATCCTGTCTAAACAGAATCTAGAATTTAGAATCACTCATACTAAGGATTCACATAAAAGTCTTCTTTCATATCTAAATAACAAAAAGGGCAACACAAATAAAATAGGTCCATTAATTATTGATAATACAATCATCCTTTCAGATAAGGTTACTGCAATTGAGTTTAACAAATACTTTTGGTCTATTTTTGAACAGGATAAGGAACCCATATCATATACCAATGTTAGTACATCTTCTAGTTATACTGTCACCATTCCTGATACCCACAAACTTTTAAAAACCTTGAAGTTAACAACTAGCCCAGGCCCTGACAGCATCACTTCCAAATTTCTCATGGGAACATATAACAACATCACTATTCCACTTACCATTATCTTTAATAAATCTCTTGGAGAGTCTAATGTCCCCCCAGACTGGAAAACAGCCATTGTAACACCAATTAGTCTTCATCAGTGACATTGCAGAGGGACTGGAAGGAAAACTATGCCTTTTTGCAGATGACACAAAGATCTGCAACAGGGTTGATACACAAGGAGGCATGGAAAGGATGAAAAGGGACTTGGCAAGGTTGGAGGAATGGTCAGACGTATGGCAGCTAGGATTCAATGCAAAAAAGTGCAAAATAATGCACCTGGGAAACAAGAACCCAGGGAAGAATACAATGGGTGGGAGGTAGTAACAACAACAAAATAGGAAAGGGACCTGGGGTAATCATATCAGATGACCTTAAGGTTAGCAAGCAATGTGAGAAGGCAGTAGGGAGGGCTGGGGGTATACTTTGATGTATAGGGAGAGGCATCAGCAGCAGAAAACAGGAAGTTGTTATCCCTCTGTACAGACAGTTGGTGAGACCCCATCTGGAATACTGTGTCCAGTTCTGGAGACCCCATCTCCGCAAGGACATAGACAGGATAGAGGCAGTCCAGAGCAGGACAACTAAAATGGTGCAGGGTCTGCAAGAGAAGCCGTATGAGAAGAGACTAAAGGAGCTTAATATGTATACCCTTGAGGAAAGAAGGGAGAGGGGGGACATGATAGAAACTTTCAAGTACCTCAAAGGAATCAACAAAGTCCAAGAGGGTAGCATCTTTCAGAAAAAGAGACTTGCAAGAACAAGGGACACAATTTAAAGATAGAAGGAGGGGTTCAGGGGCAATGTGAGGAAGTATTATTTCACAGAGAGGGTAGTGGATGCATGGAACAGCCTTCCTGAGGAAGTTGTGGGGTCTAAAACTGTGGGAGAATTCAAGAATGCATGGGACAGACATAAGGCAATTCTTGTGGGGGGCAGGAAGATGTAGGCTGTTGGTTAACCAGGATCTGCGGCCTATCCTGTAGGTAGGGGAATGGGCAGACTAGATGGGCCTAGCGGTCCTTATCTGCCATCAAAGTCTATGTTTCTATGTTTCTATGTAATTTTTAAAAAAGGGGTGCATCATAAGGCTGAAAATTACAGACCTATCAGCCTTACCTCCATTCCATGCAAACTATTCGAAAAGCAAATTAAATATCTAGTTGAAGAAGAAATGCTGGCATTAAAACCTAATGATGTTACACAACACAGATTTAAACCTGGGCATTCCTGTACAACGAACCTGTTATCCTTTTATAACTTAGTCAGTAGTTATCTCTATCTAAATATTCCGGTGGATGTTATTCTGCTTGACTATAGTAAGACATTCAACAAGGTCTCACATTCCATATTAATGAAAAAACTAGTAGCATTAGGTTTCTCTAAATGTATCATGTCCTGGGTTAATAGCTGGCTCTATAAAAGAACCCAAACTGTCAGGATTAATGGGGAATTATCGGACGAAAAGTCTGTGACAAGTGGAGTCCCTCAGGGCTCGGTGTTGGGTCCCATTCTGTTCAGCATTTTCATCAGTGACCTTACCATTTCATCACAGAATACTTTATCTAAAGTCGTGGATTATACTAAATTGGGAGGACCTGTTGATAACGAAACCAACAGGAGTACTCTAATAAATGATCTTAAAAAAATTGAATCCTGGGCGGTAACTAATAAGATGTCATTTAATGTGTCTAAATGTTCTGTGTTACACATTGGTAAAAAAAATCCCAAACAAACATACCATCTTAATAATATTAAATTTAGGGAATCCCTCGTCGAAAAAGACCTGGTATACTGGTCGATAATAGGTTGTCTTTTTCAAACCACTTTAATAAGGTTGCTAATCATGCCAATGCCTTCTTACGTAGGATTAATAATACTTTCATCCTTAAAACTGAGGAATGCATTATGACTCTATATAAAACTCATGTTAGACCCCACTTAGACTATGGTTCATCCTTGTGGAGTCCCTATTTAGCCAAGGACATCACAAAAATAGAAAAAGTTCAAAGAAGGGCCACTAAAATCATACCCCACCTTTCTCGTTTCAATTATGACACTAGGCTCCATAAAACCAAGCTATATCCATTGGAATTTAGAAGGCTAAGGGGAGATCTCCTTCAGTTATTTAAAATCTTACAATCTGCTACAGTACTAATGAGATCATGTGGATTGTCTTTTACATCCAGAAAAATAGTAGCTGGAATACACAACAAACAAATTGAAATTGAGAAAACAAGAACAAACAGAAGACAGCAGTTTTTTACTGTTAGAGCTCCAAGAGTTTGGAATTCTCTGCCACAGGAAATTGTTGACTGCCAGAATATTAATACATTTAAGCTCAAACTTGACAAATGGCTTCTGGACAGAACATAACCTACCAATGATCCACATTGTGTGGAGGACATTCTCGATGGGCTTCGGCCTTCTTTTGTTCAAATTACCAAGTTACCAAGTTATCAAAGGATTGAGTGTCACCCACTGGCGCATCCACAAGATTCAGGTCCATTCTAAAAAAGATGGCTACTCCCCCTCCCCTACGATCCAGTCTCAGGCGGTGTATCACCGATAACCCAGCCGGAGCAGCAGAGTCTAATATAGGACCTGCGTTCTCATCCAGCCAGGTCTCGGTGATACATGCCAGGTCAGATGTTGCAACAAGATCTGCAATAATTGCAGTCTTGTTCCTAATGGACCTGGCATTACATAACACCGCCCGGGTTGGATGAGTTTTCAGGGAGGAGCGCAGTACCTGCCCACAATCTGCGGAGCCCTTGGGTATGGAAATCAGGCAGAAAGGACCCCTCTCCTGATCCCATTTCACCCAGGGCGTCTCCTAGTCCCAACTACCCCTATCTGCCCATTCCTTTCCAATCTCCCACTCTGTCCAGCCCATCCATCCCTCGAATGCCTTCTCACTATCCCCACTGTATGACACTTACTGAAGACATCGGCAGATAAATGGAGGCAGTGAAAAGGACGGAGGCTCCAGAGCAGAGCGGGAAAATAGCACCTGACCATCGTAAGGCCCTCCCAACACATCTTAAAACAATCAATAAATAACCAAACAAATAAACTAATCAAATTAACTATCTCACCTTCAAACCCAATCCATCCTCACGTGAACAAATAATATTATACTAAAAAACAAACAGCGAAACTATGACAACAAATAATAAACAAGCAAATTAGTAAAAATATAATACTACAGCAGGTTAGGGGAGATACAATTGTCATATCCCATTTGTTTTCTCACCACTATAAGGACAACAAAATCCCCTCAGGAGCTCATACCCCATGAACAGGGTAAGATACTATAACTTCATACACTCTCTACCTCTACCCCCAACCCCAGTATATACAAAATAAAATAAAAACTAAAAACGCTGAAATTTAAATTATTAAACCCAACATCAGAGTCCAAGTCAGAATGAGTCTACATAATATAAATCACAGAAGGTGGATAGTAAATCTTCAGAACTGTAAATAAAACCAATAAGTGCAAAGTATTGTTTCCAAGCAAAAACTCTCACTAAAGTGTTAGAGTAAATGCAAAGCAGCTGAAGTCTTTAAATCCCCAGACACTCTCACTACCCGGAGAAAAAAAGCACATTTGGGAGTCAGAGCATACAAAGATCTTAAGGCAGCGGGTGTCTTCAAATCTTCACAACCCCAGGCTCTCTCACAACCTGGGAGATCAAAGAAGAAATGGGCAATCTCACTGCCTCATAGCCAATGTGCAGGCAAGCAGAAAATTTAAGAGCAGTTCTAATCCAAAAAGCACTGATAGCACAGCAATAATAGTGTGAGGGAGAATAACTACCCTAAAGGAGGTTACTGACCCAGGCCGGGTCCACAACAACGACCCCGGCACAGTATCCACCCACCAGTAGACCCTTCCGGTAAGTCTCAGAGACACCAGCAATTCACACCCACCCTCCAGCAGGCCCGAAACCGGTGTCGCCCGCCCTGAGCCCAGCCAACAGCAACCACCCCAGGCAGCTCCCTCACAGCACACTAGCTTAGATAGTCCAAAGCCAAAACTCTGATCACAGTGGGAGCCCACAATGTAGGCTCCTCTCTCAATCTTCTCACAATCTCACTGCACCAAAATCAGCAAATTCAGGCCCCAGAACTCCACCGGCCTCATATACATTAATCTACGACTCACAGTCCAATCAAAGTCTACAGTCCTCCACTCCTTCCACTAGTAATCCAAAAAATTCCACCTCTTTGTCCATAGTTCACAGGGTTACAGTCCAATCCAAACACTCGATCCAGCTCCACCGACAGGTGCATATCTACAAAACAGCAGCCGTATCGCTCATCCCACCCAGGATGACACCTCCATTCAAACAGACCGCTTCAGTTTCCGGGAATGATGATAGCGATAAAGCGATAAAAACACTGCAATCAACCAGCAATAAAATTAAATTAAACGGTAAAACTAAAACTAAATTAAATGACAAATAACATAAAAGAAAGCATTAGGAGACGGTCAGAGAACTCAAACAAGTGAACAAATGAGCACGATACAGTGGCTAGCCCAGCGTGGCCGCCATCTTGGAACCCATCTACAGAGAGCACACCACACTCAGACTCACAGAAAATCCAAAATCCCATGTCTGGGTATTTTCCTCAGGCACTGGCCAAGTGCACTGAGAGAAAATAAAGGTGCCCAAACTGAACCCGGAGAGGTAAACATGGTTACTTCAGATGCGGGATCTCCCACCTTTTGTTTCAAAAATTATACTCGGCCTTTCATCTAGTTAATAACGCCTTTTTCAGAAAACTCTTGTAGATGCAATCTTGAAATGTCTTTCACATTTAACATTCTACTTCTCACACCTCTGGGGTGTCCTGAAGTTAAAAGTTCTGTAATTGGGAATGTCTTTACACTAGACCCCCACTTTAGTAGATGCTTTTAAATCAGAATGAACAAAAAGTTCTGTACTTGGCTAGTCTCTCTCCGGACCCCATTGTAGGCAGACACTTTTAACAGAAACACAGTCTTGGTGACAGAGTCCCTTTTGTCAGAGAAAAACTCACCACAGGAATGCAGGTGCCCCAGGGCTTTTCCCATAAAAAGTCTCGGGTACTCACAGAGCAGGTGAACCTCAGGCAGCTTCAACACAATCCAGGTGGGACCAGGGGATTGCCCCTGAATTCTGGACATCCCCCCATCCCTCTGGGGATGGGACACTGGAAAACCCTCTAGGAACAGTCTCTGCCACTTCACTCACTGGTCTTCTTTGTTCTTCTTCTAGGGTGAGAACACACTACCCAATCTCCAGAGGTAGCTCTCTGTCAAAGCTAAAACCAATGAGCTGCCTTCTGCAGCAGTCCTCACTCTACAGACTCTCTCTCCAGACTACCAACTCTAACTCAACATTCTTCTGCTAACCCCTACAGCTAGCATTCCATTGTGGCTCATGCTGTTGTGACAGTTCTATGATTACATCATCCTCCAGCTCAGCTAAGACTGAAGCCAGAGTGTGACAGTGTGAAATCCATTTAACTGGCATCTCACAAGCTGCCACTCCCTGCCTGCCACTGAATCAAAGTGGGATTCCAGTAACCCCTGGGAACAAGGGGGTTATACTGGGATGTATAGGGAGAGGCTTTACCAGCAGAAGACAGGAAGTTGTTATCCCTCTGAACAGACAGTTGGTGAGACCCCATCTGGAGTACTGCTTCCAGTTCTGGAGACCCCATCTCCACAAGGACATAGAAAAGGAAGGAGGCAATCCAGAGGAGGGCAAGTAAAATGGTGCAGGGTCTGCAGGAGAAGCTATATGAGGAGAGACTAAAGAAGCTTAATATGTATAACCTTGTGGAAAGGAGGGGGGCATGATATAAATGTTTAAGTACCTCAGTGGAATCAACAAAGTCCAAGAGGGTAGCATCTTTCAGAAAAAGAGATGCACAAGAACAAGGGGTCACAATTTGAAGATAGAAGAGGGACTTCTCAGGGGCAATGTGAGGAAGTATTTTTTCACAGAGAGGGTGGTGGACGCATGGAACAGCCTTTCTGAGGAGGTTGTGGGGTCTAAAAACTGTGGGAGAATTCAAGAATGCATGGGACAGACATAAGACAATTCTTGTGGGGGGTAGGAAGAAATAGGCTGTTGGTTAACTAGGATCTGTGGCTTATCCTGTAGGTAGGGAAATGGGCAGACTAGGTGGGCCAAGCGGTCCGTATGTGCCATCAAAGTCTGTGTTTCTATGTTTCTAAGGCCCAGAGGGACCTGCACTTCCATAATTCCATCAGGTCTGCAGTTTTGCAGCCACAGATATCTTGCTAGCTAGCATGATCCTGTAGTGCATGATTTTCTATATGCAGCTGCATAACTGAAAACTGCTCCCACCCTGAACAGTTTCCAGATCTTCTGCTAAAACCATGATACCCACATTGTAACTGTGCTTACAATTGCTGGCCTTCCCTTCTGGAGCCAGACATTGGTGAGTATGTCTTACACCTGTGACTGAAAAGGTACAGGCCCCTCAGAGGCCTGTGGTTCTGCAGACAAAAGTACTGTTGCAATTTTGCTATCATGGACTTTGTGGCACTTGTGCTTCTGCTGTCAGAGATTGGTTTGCATGTCTTAAACCTGCTACTGCTGAAGCACAGGCCAGTCAACAGTGTGTATGCCTTACAGTGTGCATGAGTACCTGAGGCTACAGAAGTGCTGGCCTCAAAAGAACTCTTGTAATTTGGGGATCATGGATTGCTACAGTAGAATCCCGATTATCCAAACTGCCTGGGAGATATCAGATCAGTTTGGATAATTGGGAGTCTGGATGATCGAGATTCCACCTTTTCAACAGCATTTGCAGTACTACACTTATTGGCCTCACTGTGCCCTCGACCCAGCTCCAACACCACCAGCTCAGACTCTAGTTTATCTACACTGACTGCTGCTCCACTGGTCTGCATCCCTCCATACAGCTCCAACGCCACCAGCTCAAACTCTAGTTTATCTACACTGACTGCTGCTCCACTGGTCTGCATCCCTCCACCCAGCTCCAACGCCACCAGCTCAAACTCTAGTTTATCTACACTGACTGCTGCTCCACTGGTCTGCATCCCTCCACCCAGCTCCAACGCCACCCGCTCAAACTCTAGTTTATCTACACTGACTGCTGTTCCACTGGTCTGCATCCCTCCATCCAGCTCCAATGCCACCAGCTCAAACTCTAGTTTATCTACACTGACTGCTGCTCCACTGGTCTGCATCCCTCCACCCAGCTCCAACGCCACCAGCTCAAACTCTAGTTTATCTACACTGACTGCTGCTCCACTGGTCTGCATCCCTCCACCCAGCTCTAACGCCACCAGCTCAAACTCTAGTTTATCTACACTGACTGCTGCTCCACTGGTCTGCATCCCTCCACCCAGCTCCAACGCCACCAGCTCAAACTCTAGTTTATCTACACTGACTGCTGCTCCACTGGTCTGCATCCCTCCACCCAGCTCCAACACCACCAGCTCAAACTCTTGTTTATCTACACTGACTGTTGCTAGTCTTGCTTGTAGAGCAGAAAGCAGCTAACTAAAAGAAGCTACATTTTCTTATTAATTTAAAACTTATAACTCAGCAGGAGTCAGTGTCTGTTAAGATTAAGTAGACAGATAACTTTATTAGAAGTAGAAGGGGTTTTATTTAGGGTTAAAAAAAGAAAGAAAGAAAGTCAGTGTGTGTTCTTAGCTGGGAAGGGTACTGTATCAGCTGACTTTGCTAAACCAGTAGGAGGAAAGAGAGCTTACCTGGGGGTGTGGTTTAGACACTACAAAAGTAGGTGAGTCAAATTACAATTTCCTGTTGCTAGCCTTGCTTGTAGAGCAGAAAGCAGCTAACTAAAAGAAGCTATATTTTCTTATTAATTTAAAACTTATAACTCAGCAGGAGTCAGTGTCTGTTAAGATTAAGTAGACAGATAACTTTATTAGAAGTAGAAGGGGTCTTATTTAGGGTTAAAAAAAGAAAGAAAAGAAAGAAAGAAAGTCAGTGTGCGTTCTTAGCTGGGAAGGGTACTGTATCAGCTGACTTTGCTAAACCAGTAGGAGGAAAGAGAGCTTACCTGGGGGTGTGGTTTAGACACTACAAAAGCAGGTGAGTCAAATTACAACTTCCTGTTGCTAGCCTTTTTCTTACTAATTGCCCTCCATCCCACCCACCCAAAGCCAGTTCTACTTTTATAGCCACTGGATTTGACTGTCAACAGAAACTTCCTGTTTGGCAGTAGGAAGGAAAGGATCATAGAGAAACATTGGTTTTGTCAACCCTAAAGGAAAAAAGTAGCTCACTCTCCCCCCCCAGCTGCTGGTGGTCTGATATTGAGCAAGGAAGAAAGAGGCTACTAAAGAAGATAGGAAGTTGCTGTCCCAGAACAGGAAGGGTCAGAGTTGTAAGGAGAGGAAAGAGTAAGCATCCAGAGAAACATTAGAGAGGACACAAAATAAGACATGATAGGAGTGGTGCAGTGCAATGGCTGTGGGGCAGCAGTGTTCCGGGAGACATTCTGGAGGCTGTGATGCTGCCCTATTTGCAGGCACCTCTCTGGTCTGAGAGAGGAGGTTGTCCGTCTCCAGGCTGACCTGGCTAGGATTCGAGAAACCTCCTCTCCCACCCAGGGACCACCAGGGCCAATGCCACTACCTCAGAGGTTGCCAAGAAAGAGGAAAGGCTGGACCAGAGTGGGCTCAAGGAGGGAGAGGGTGGTGGAACAGAGTTGCATCCCTCCAGCTGTACCTCTCCACACTTCATTTGCTCTTCTGGTGGATAGTGGTTCCTCTATGGAAGCACCTGCAGTGGAGACCAAGGATGATGCTGGGAATCTTCACAAGGAGACCCACAGGAGGGGTGGCATGGGACCCCACAGGGAAGGAAACAACTCCTGGTGGGGGACTCCAATCATTAGGGGGTAGAAATGGGGAGGAAGGGGAGAGGGAGGTGGTGGCTCTGCGCCACGGCTTGAGGGACAGGAAGCGAATCCTCAGGATCGGGGAGGAGCTGCACGAGGAGGGAGCTGGATGTCATTGTCCACCTAGGAACAAAATGACCTGGCTAGGAATGGGATCAGAGCAGTGCAAGAGGAGTTTGTAGAGTTGGAAGAGGCCTAGACAAGTAGCGACACGGTAACCTTTCGGAGGTGCTGCCTGTCTATGGCAAGGGAGATGCTAGGGCACTTCTCACCAGGGAATTCAATAAGTGGTTGAAAAACTGGTGTGGAGCTCAGGGTTTTGGCTTCATTGGGGACTGGGGAGCCACCTGGAAGGATGAAGACCTATACTGGTGCGATGGTCTGCATCAGTCCAGGGGGGGAACCAGGATCCTAGGTGAGAGGTTTAAATGCTTCATTGGCAAGCATTTAAACTAGCCAAGGGGGGGGACACTGAAAAAAAGCACGGAAATCCCAGCCTCCCCCCACAAAACATGGTGATTAGTGAGGTAAACACCAAGGTACAGAAGTTGTTAGGGAGCAGAACAGATTTAAATGTAGAAAAAGGCAAAGGCAGTAAGGACAGAAATGGGGATAAAAGAGGTAAGGCTATCAAAAAGTGGAGGGTGATGAGTACCAATGCCCGTAGTCTGTGTAACAAGCTCCCTGAACTAGTGGCCTTGATGGAAGAGGGTTGCCTAGATATTGTGGCAGTCACAGAAACATGGTACACAGATAACCATGACTGGGATGTCATCATACCAGGATACAAAATCTACAGGAGGGACAGGGAGGGTAAAAGAGGAGGAGGAGTAGCTCTCTATGTAAAGGAAGGGATCAAAGCAACAGAGCTAAAGAGTAAACAGGGAGCAGATGAGCCACTTTGGGTCACCCTGGAGACAGGAAATGGTACCACAATCCACATGGGGGTTGTATACAGACCCCCATCTCAGGGGGAGGGAATGGACAAGGAAATGATAGAAGGCATTCTTAGAATGGCAGAAAAAAGGGAGATATTGTTGATGGGGGAACCTGAATATGCCAGATGTTAACTGGAGCACCTTTGCTGCAGGCACATCCAAGAGCAGGGTCATTCTTGATGCCCTACAGGGAGCATGCCACAGACAGCTAGTATTGGAACCCACTCAGGAGGGAGCAGTCTTAGACCAGGTACTCTCAAATGAGGACGGAGAAAGAATCTCAGATTTAGAAGTGGGTAGCCATCTGGGAACAAGCGACCACCAAATAGTGTGGTTCACGATAAACACAGCCATACAATCAAGCCATACAAAAGCAAGAGTACTGGACTTTAGGAGGGCTGACTTTGGGAAAATGAGGGAGTGCCTCAGAAAAGCACTAGCAAACAGGCAAGAAGGAGGGGTGGAGGAACAATGGGAGTGATCAAAACAGCCATCACAGAGGCAACAAGCCTTTGTGTAAAGCAAATCAATAAAACACAATGAAGGAAAAAAACGCTATGGTTCTCAAAAGAGGTGGCAGGGAAGGTTAAGGAGAAAAGGACAGCATTCAGGAAATTTAAAGAAACACAGAAGGAGCAGGACAGAGAACTTTATCAGTTAAAGCAGAAAGAGGTTGGGAAGGCAGTCAGAATAGCAAAGGCCCAAACTGAGGAAAGGATAGCCAATTCTGTTAAGAAGGGGGATAAGACCTTTTATAGGTACATTAGGGAGCAAAGAAAGACCAAAGGAGGGATACTGAAGCTTAATAAAGGGGAGGGAATGTGGGCAGAGGGTGATAGTGAGAAAGCAGGGATACTGAATGAATATTTCTGCTCAGTGGAAGAGGAGGGAGAGTTACCTAAACCAAACAAGAGAAACACTCTGAAGACGGGGGTCGATACCAGTCCATTTACAGAAGAAAGGGTTCTGAAAGAACTAATAAAATTGAAGGTGGACAAAGCAATGGGACCTGATGGGATTCACCCAAGAATTCTAAAAGAACTAAGGGTAGAACTAGTGACACCGCTGACTACTCTCTTTAAAAAATCAAGATAGCCAGCCTTGGAGTGGGTCCCAAGGTGGTAGCCTGGATAAAAAATTGGCTAGACAACAGGATGCAAAGGGTAGTAGTAAATGGAGTCCACAGTGAAAAAAGGAGGGTTACTAGCGGGGTACTGCAGGGTTCAGTACTGGGGCCTATCCTTTTTAATTTATGACTTTCCTGGCTAGTTTTGTACTTAGCCCCCATGTGGGGGCTAAGCATTTTTCTGACGAAAAGTCCGTATCTCGAAGAGTTTCCAAGATATGGGCCCTGAAAGGCATGACTGATGCCGTAATGTTAGCCTATGGGAAAAAGCATCAACTTTGGAGTGCTGTAACTTTGCAGCCCTCTAATATTTTGTCACCAAACCACCAAAAGGCACATCTCTGAGATCCTGGCATTCTTCCCTCCTGCTAGTCACTGAGTGCCTCAGGGAGGGTACCAGCATTTGTGATGTGGTGCAGGTGGGTAGTGAGTACCCCATCCAGGGTCTCCGTCAGTTCTACCTACCATCATATATGTAAAGCTGCAGGCACCACTCCGAGTCAGCACTGTGTAACCTGCTGGTCACTGAGTGCCTCAGGGAGGGTATCAGCATCGGTGATGTGGTGCAGGTGGGTAGTGAGTACCCAGTTCAGGGTCTCCATCAGTTCTACCTACCACCATATATGTATAGCTGCATGCACCACTCAGAGTCAGCACTGTGTAACCTGCTGGTTACTGAGTGCATCAGGGAGGGTACCAGCATCAGTGATGTGGTGCAGGTGAGTAGTGAGTACCCAGTCCAGTAGCGAATGGTTTTGTGAACATGAATTACGGCGGGCTGGGACAGAGATGAGTTGTGTTAGGTGCAAGAACTTCATGTTTTGACAGATTTAAATGAGAGTAAGAAATCCGGTTAATATTGAAATCCCCCAGGATGAGCACCTTGCCAGAGGAGGCATGAGAAGAGATAGTGGTTAGTAGTTCAGTGACAGAAGCAGAAGATATCCCTGGGCAGAAGTAGACGCCTGTCATGAAGACAGGTAGAGAGAAAAGGAAGGAGAGTTTCAGGATGAGGATCTTGTAAGGGAGGTGATAGAGTGCACTGGGATAGATTGTATCTTATTTTATTTTTATTTATTTATTTATTGAAATGTTTCACTAGGAGGGCACACTGAGCAACAAGTTGCTCGTCTCACGGTGTGACCTGGGGGGGAGGGGTTACATAGGGTTGTAAAGGATGATCAGTTACAATATTATGTGGGTAGTACAAGCAATACAACATTGTAAGATTATGCCACAGTTGGAACACAAGGTATTGTACAATAAACAGTAGTGGAACATTGGGAAATTACATTACATGTCCAAAGTCATACAAAAGAACATATAAACGTACAAAACAGTAATTATGTGACAGAACAATTATAGTGCATGAGTGTACCAGGAGCAGGCTTGAGGTAATACGCAAGTGCTGTTGTAGTAAAAAGGATGGGGTAGGTTATGCACACGGGTGACCCAGAAGGGCAGTTGGAGAAGAGAGGGGGAGAGGCAAGAACTGAATATGAGGAGGAGGGGTAGCCATTTCCTGATTCCCCCTTCAGGATGTTGAGAACCCTGCCAGGGGGGTGCAAGGTAGTAAGGCAGAAACTGGGGCTAGGTATTAAGGAGGGTTAAAGCAGGAATAGCTGAGGGAGAGGTAATTGTGTAGGGCAGAGGTAAGGGAGTAGTTGGAGGAGGAGTGCTGTATTTCAGGTGGGAAGGAATTCCAGATTTTAGAGAAGCAATGGGAGAAACCAGTCTGACCGATGAGGATGGAGCAGTGAGGGACCATCAAGGTGCGGGCGTCATTAGATTTGAGAGAGTGGATGGGGGGAGGTGGAGAGGAGAGAGAGAGGATGAGAGATAGGAGGGGAGCACTCCGAACCAGAATTTGGAGGTTAGTTTGGCACAGTGTGGGATGCGTCTGTGAGATGAGGAGGAAAGGTAGATGGTGATACCACCACCCCTCTTGACATGGACTGGATGGGAGAGGAAGTAACCAGGAATCGTGATGACAAAGTAGCGGACCTTGGGGGAAAGCCAAGATTCCAAGACTATTAGGACATCAGGGAGGAGGGAGGTGGGAGACCAAGAGGGGTTGGAGTAGGTCAGTTTTGGGCTAGAGACTTTGAATGTTAATGTGAGTCACACGTAGACCTTTTGGGAGGTCATTGGGAGAAGGAGTGGGGAGGTCCAGGGTTTCGCTTAATGTCACTGATATGAGGACCAGTAGGAGTAGGATAAGCTTGTGTGATGAAGTTAATTGTATACTGCACCCTTCAAAACAATCTCATAGGTTTTTCTATAGGCTCATAAAACCTAATTACATTAAAACTCAAATATCAACAGAATAGCCACAACCCATACTGTGGAAGTATGTTATGTTGTTCTCTAAACCACATTTAAAGTGGAATTGCATCTAGGTTTCTGTGATTGTAAGTACTGTATTTTGGTGGGCATTCAGAGGAAATTGCATTGCGATTGGGATATTTAGAAACACATTGCTTTTAGTCATTCCTCCCAATCCACTCTGGAGTACCCCAAGGTTCTATTCTGGGTCCCTTGTTATTCAGCATATTCCTGAACAATCTCCCCTGCCTCCTGCCATGACAGAATATTACTGTATGCAGATGATGCAGTCATCTTCACTTGCCACACTGACCCCACCTCCCTTCAGTCTCAACTATAGAAAAGTTTCACAGAAGTGTAAGACTGGTTTTGCTCACATAAACTCATCCTTAACCACAAAAAAACTAAAACAATGTTGTCCCATGGAGCCCATAACAAGTACAAGGACCATGTGCCCAAAATTAACAACCATGAAGGCACCACCCTTGAGCAGGTGGATATGTTTAAATATCTGGGCTTGACTCTTGACTGCTCCCTCTCATATACCAAATGCATTGACAATATCGCTAAAATTGTGAACTCCCACACAGGGCTACTATACAAGCATAAACATTGCCTAATTCCTAAACCAGAAAAAAGCAGGGATACTGAATGAATATTTCTGCTCAGTATTCACAAAGGAAGAGGAGGGGGAGGTACCTAAACCAAACACGAGAAACACTCTGAAGACGGGGGTTGATACCAGTCCATTTACAGAAGAAAGGGTTCTGAAAGAATTAATAAAATTGAAGGTGGACAAAGCAATGGGGCCTGATGGGATTCACCCCAGAATTCTAAAAGAACTAAGGGTAGAACTAATGACACCGCTGACTACTCTCTTTAACAAATCGTGGGAGAATGGGGTGGTACCTGAGGACTGGAGGAGGGCAGATGTGATTCTTTTCACAAAAGTGGAGCAGGACAGAGGCAGGAAACTACAGACCAGTTAGTTTGACCTCAGTGGTAGGGAAAATGATGGAATCACTTCTGAAGGAAAGAATTGTTGAGTACCTAGAGGCCAGTGGGGCACAGGACCCAAGGCAGCATGGATTCACGATGGGAAGGTCATGTCAGATGAATCTAATAGATTTCTTTGACTTGGTGACCAAAGTAGTAGACCAGGGAGGGGCTGTGGACATGGCTTACCTAGATTTTAGCAAGGCATTTGATACACTCCCACACAAAAGATTAATACACAAGTTAGCCAGCCTTGGAGTGGGTCTCAAGGTGGTAGCCTGGATAAAAAATTGGCTAGACAACAGGACGCAAAGGGTAGTAGTAAATGGAGTCCACAGTGAAGAAAGGAGGGTTACTAGCGGGGTACCGTAGGGTTCAGTACTGGGACCGTCCTTTTAATGTCATTATAAGTGACATTGCAGAAGAACTGGAAGGAAAGTATGTCTCTTGCAGATGACACAAAGATCTGCAACAGAGTTGATACACCAGATGGAGGAAAGGATGAGAAGGGGCTTGGCAAGGTTGGAGGAATGGTCAAATGTATGGCAGCTCAGATTCAATGCAAAGAAGTGTATGTAATGCACCTGGGAAACAAAACCCAGGGCAAGGGTACACAATGGGGGGTGAGATATTGACAACAGTAAAATGGAAAGGGACCTGGGTAAATATATCTGATAACCTTAAGGTGGGCAAGCAATGTGAAAAGGCAGTAAGGAAGGCTGGGGGATACTGGGATGTATAGGAGAGGCATCAATAGTAGAAAACAGGAAGTTGTTATCCCTCTGTACAGACAGTTGGTGAGACCCCATCTGGAGTACTGTGTGCAGTTCTGGAGACCCCATCTCCACAAAGACATAGACAGAGTGGAGGCTGTCCAGAGGAGGGCAACCAAAACGGTGCAGGGTCTGCACCAGAAGACATACGAAGAAAGACTAAAGGAACTTATTATGTATACCCTTGAGGAAAGAAGGGAGAGAGGGGACATGATAGAAACTTTCAAGTACCTCAAGGGAATCAACAAAGTCCAAGAGGGTGGCATCTTTCAGAAAAAGAGATGTGCAAGAACAAGGGGGCACAATTTGAAGATAGAGGGGGGCTGGCTCAGAGGTAATGTGAGGAAATATTTTTTCACAGAGATGGTTGTGGATGCATGGAACAGCCTCCCTGAGGAGGTTGTGGAGTCAAGAACAGTGGGGGAATTCAAGAATGCATGGGACAGACATAAGGCAGTCCTAGTAGGGGGGTAGGAGGAAGTAAGCTGTTGGTTAATTAGGATCTGCAGCTTATCTGTTAGGTAGGAAAATGGGCAGACTAGGTGGGCCAAGCGGTCCTTATCTGCTGTCACATTCTATGTTTCTATGTTTCTAATGGCTGAAGCCTTGAACCTCACTATCCAGATCTCTGTTATCTCATCTATTGACTACAGGCTCGTTATCTATGGATCCGCTACTGATACTGCACTCTGGTGCATCGTTGTAGCCCTTAATAAGGCATGTAGACTCCTTATTTCAGCTGCCCGCCTTTCTCACACATGTGACATATACGAGCAGGCTAACTGGCTCCAGCTATCCAGCAGGCTAAAGTACCAGACCTGCATCCTAGCTAAGAAGACATCACCGAGCCCTATGCCCCCTGGAGTCCAATCAATATTGACCCCACAGCAAGTCCACCACCTAACTAGAAGATCAGACAGTCTAACCTTTACAATACCTTGCTGCCAGACCTGTCAAACTCAGCATTCTTACCTTGTCAGAGCCTCCACCTGGTTCAACTTGCTAGCTACAGAAATCTCCAACATTGCCACGATTGGTGCTTTAAGTGTAAACTACATCGGCACCTCGTGGCTAGTGCCTTCTATGATTGCTTATATAATCCCGCAAAGGCAAACTACCCTCAAACATTCCTCCTCACTGCCTCAGCTCCTCCTCCTCTCCTCCCCCCCATTACTGGGTATAGGATGAATCTTTCTCCTCTTCCTTTTCATCCCCTGCATTCCTCTTCCCTTGTTATTTCCCATCTACCACATACCCAACACAATGCCCTTCCTATTTCTCCCCTTCCCCTCTCTATCTCCCATACCACCCCCCACCACCAATCTTCTTTCTCTTTTCCCACTAACCACTCCTAACAAAGCTTCACTGAGCCACCTATAACCTGCACTGTATAATTAACTCGCAACACAATTCCTTGACAATGCCTTTGGCTGCTATTATTGTACCCTTACTTGTCTTTTTTAATTTTTTTGTAAGTTCCATTGTAATGACCATGTAATGTTTTGTACTTTATTGTCGTTATCGCCTTGACGTGGAACCTTTGTAAAAGAGCTCTCGGCTCAAAGGTGTCATCCAAAATACAAATAAATAAAGAAAATAAAGGAAAAAAAAAACAGGAAAAAGCTGGGAAAAAACAGAATCTTGAGCCATAGGATAGCAATTGTATCAAAGTTAGTACTGGAAGTTGGTGGGCATTCAGAGAAAATTGCACTGAGATTGGGGTATTTAGAGGAAATAGGAATGCGAATGTGGAGCCATCGGAAAGTAACTGCAACTAAGTAACTGTATTATAGAGTGATATGTGCTAAGTGGAATCCCTGGAGTTTAGACTATAGTATACAGTGTACAGGGTGGAACTGCAAGGAACATACATGCAGGACCAGGAGCTACTGGTGGGTACTCTATTACTTTATGTAGGACTATATGAAAGTAGATAAGTAGTGTTAATCAGTGAAAGGGGGGCCAGATTCTGAAACTAGGGTCATAATGAATTACTCAGGATGGTGGAGATGGTGGGGCATGGGTCTTTTTGGATGGGGAGGGGGTTCCAGTGGAAGGCAGGAGAGTAGGCAGGATAGTGGATGCACCAGATGTGGGGCAGCGGTGTTCATGGAAACACTGTGGTGGTTGGGGTGTTGTCAGATATGTACCAAACTGAGGGAATTAGAAGCCGAGGCAAAAAATCTTGAGGGGGGATGGTTAGGGTTTGGAAAGACAGAGGGGGGGGGACTATAACTATAATGGCAACAGGGGGATGCAGGAGGCTGCTGAGATGGGTAGAGGGAAGGGAGAGACTAACTGGGGTCATGGAGCAACAGGGCAGGACTGGAGGAGTCAGGGAGGAGAGAGACCCAGACCAGGAGGTGGGGGAAGTAATGGCTGGCAAATAGTAAGGAGTTTGGGAAGGGGGACTCCAAGGGCTCAAGGAAGGGCACATACCACCCCAGCAGGGAGAAATGAAACACATGCTGGGAGGGATATTACAGTGTTCAACAGGTACATACCTTTGGCAGAGGGAGTTCTGAAAGGATTGGGGGGGATGGCAGATATGGGCCAAGAGACGGGAAGGGGTAGGAGTGAAGAGGAGGACAGAAGCATGGGTAGAAAGGTGGATGGGGAAGGGAAGGAAGGAATGGGAGGTGGGAGGAACAGATACAAACACAGGGAGTGGTGGATGGAAGATGAGCAAGGAAAGGAATCTGAAGATGCAGGGGGTGCAGTGAGGCAAAGAAGGGGATCAAGGGGAGGAAAAGGGTGGGAAGGTGGCAGAGGGGAAGGCAAGAGGAAAGCTCTGGGCTCAGGAAACCAAGGAAGGCAAGGATGGTACAGTTAGGGGCCCACAGGAGGGACTGCAAGAGAATGGGCCAGATTCTTTCATCAATGACGATGATAATAATAAGTTTATTTATTAAGCAAAATTCCAATAAATGTCAAAGTGCTGTACAGTCATAAAATAAACAAAACACAGATAGATAAAAACTAATAAGAACTATTAAAATGTTCAAATATCCAGCACTAAAAATCAGGGAACACACATGCAAATAAATATGTTTTTAAAGCAGTTTTAAAGCTCTCCACTATCTGGCACTCACATACCCGGTGAGGCAGAGAATTCCACAAGGACGGAGCAGCAAAGGCAAAAGCCCACACTCCCAAGGTCTTCAAACGCACCCTGTGACTCTCTAGCAATCCCTCATCAGTTGAGCAGAGTGCTCTGAGGGGGCAGTAGGGGCCCAGAAGCGCTTGTTGGTAACTCGAACCCAGACTGTGTAGGGCTCTAAAAGTCAGCAAACCAACTTTGAAGGTGATCCCTCCACTGAACAGGCAGCCAGTGCAGAATGCACAGCATAGGAGAATTATGACTGGTTCAAGTTGACCCAGACAGTAACCTGGTCACAGCATTCTGCTTTAGCTGCAAGCAGCTGATAGCAACCCCGGGAAGCCCTAGGAAGAGGGAGTTACAGTAGTTAAGGCGCAAGGTCACAAAGGCATGGACCAAAGATGGAAGTTCGCCTGACAGAACAAGGTGCTTAATCCGGGTGATGTTCCTCAGATGATAAAAAGAGGACGTGACCACAGCTGACACCTGTGAATGAAGTGTCAGTCTGTCATCAAATACCACCCCCAAATTTGGCACCCGTTCAGAGGTAAAGAGCTGAGAGCCCCTGAGCCAAAGCCTGAAAGGCCACCCAGCAACTGACCTCTCTATCTGGTGACTCGGTTCCATGACTAACACCTCTGTCTTGTCAGGGTTCAATCTTAGCCAACTGGAATTCATCCACTCTTGGATTTCAGCAAAACAGAAAAAACTCAGAGCACACTATCCTGGTCAAGCACAAAAGACGGTACAGCTGAGTAGCATCATCTGCATAATAGTGAAAACTCAGCCAGTACCATCTTACATTGTTTCCTAATGGGAGCTTATAGATCGCAAACAACATGGGGGACAACACTGAACCCTGTGGGGCCCCTCATGGCAGGGAGTAGGAATCAGAGAAAAAAATTCCTGATGCTACCCTCTGCAACCTGCCAGGGAGGAAAGAATGGAACCATCTGAGGACTGTACCAGACAGGCCACAGATGAATCACAGGCAATCAAGAAGTACCCCATGGTCCACAGTGTCAAAGACTGAAGAGAGATCCAGAAGGACCAAGATAGAATGGCTCTTCTGGTTTCTAGCCATCAGGAGATCATCGAGTACCCGAACCAGAGCAGTCTCAGTACTGTGTCTCTTATGGAAACCAGACTGGAGAGGATCGTAGATAGCATGGATGGTAAGATGGTTCTCCAAATGTTGTGCAACTACTTTCTCAATAACCTTGCCTATAAAGGGAAGGTTAGAGATAGGCCTGTGTTTTGCAGGAGAATCTGGGTCAAGAGATGACTTCTTGACAAGGGGGTAACCACAGCCTCCTTCAAGGAGCTGGAAAACTCCCCCGACTCCAATGAGCACCAGATTAATTCTGATAGAACCAGGCCTATCACATCCACACACCCCATTAAAAGGCAGGTAGGGCCCAGATCTAAACTACAGCAAGTTGGACGCATACTCCAGAGAATCCACATGGTATCCTCAATCGCCAGTCGGTCAAATTTGTCACAGCAGAACGGAGGAGTCACGACCTTGCTCCGACCACC
Organism: Neoceratodus forsteri; assembly: GCA_016271365.2. Taxonomy (NCBI): domain Eukaryota; kingdom Metazoa; phylum Chordata; order Ceratodontiformes; family Ceratodontidae; genus Neoceratodus; species Neoceratodus forsteri. Next base: position 11,849,298 of record CM028129.1, read on the forward strand.
AGTAACCCCCATAGGGTGCAATAAGCAAATCTCCGACCTGATGTCAGCAACCTTATCAGCAAAGAAGCGAGCAAACTCGCTGCACTCCACTTGTGACAAAGCCTTCCTGACATGTAGACAGGCTGGATTGCACAGTCTGTCTACTGTTCAGAACAGATGAGCTGGTCGAGTCTGTGCAGAAGCAATCTCCCTGGACAGGAATTCTGCCTTCTTATGGGAGATTGATGACTGACAGAGCCTATAATGTTCCATCAGTCTAAGCATGTCAGCATCTAAGCCGGATCTATGACAAGCATCAAGGGGAGAAAAAGCAGGAAACCAGGAGGAATCTAGGGAGTCAGGTAGACAGTTATGAGCAGCAGGATGCAGTTAGGAGGAAAAGGGTCCAGCCAGAAACAAGGCCAGATCCATTAGCAGTGGAGAATACCATGGTCTTCGGGAACTCCATCATTAAGGGGATACATTAGATCAGAAGGGATCCTGCTTACCGGCAAAGGTTGCTCTTTTGTAAACTAGGGATGGAGGTGGGGAGGACGATGCAAATGAACAGGGAGTGGGCTCGGTTGGTGGGGAAACCACACCTTATCATTCATTTGGGAATGAATGATCTGGCAAGCAATGAAATGGAGGCGGTACAGAGAAGGTTCAAGGCACTGGTACAGGGATACCTGGAAGAGGCTAAATCCTTGGCTTTTTTGGAGGTTTTGCCAGTCCCCTGTGCCAGCACTGCTAGGAAGAGAAGAATCAGGGAGTTCAATGATTGGCTCTAGGTATGGTGCGAAGAGGAGGGGCTCACATGCATAGGAAAATAGGGGGACACATGGGAGGATGAGGACTTGTACTGGAATCTGCATCTGAGTGAGAGGGGAGCAAGAGTACTGAGGGGGTCTACAAGGATACCTTAATAAGGTCTTGAAAAATGGTTTAAACTGTTAAAGGGGAGTATGAGGCTAGGCTGGGAGAGGGCTCAGCAGGAGGAAAGAACAGACTATCAAGCACTCCCCCCAAAATGGGTGAAGGTTACAGATCACTTGTGGTGGGGTGGAGGGGAGGCATATGGTGGAAAGGACATTCCATAAACGCAAGAAGCCTAGGGAACAAGATGGTGGACCTAGAAGCAATAATGGAAGGAGAGGGTCTGGATAGTGTAGCCATAACTGAGACCTGGTGGTCTGAGCACCAGACCTGGGAAGTAGGGGTTCCAGGGTATAGGCTATTCTGGAAGGAAAGGACTGGCAGGAGGAGGGGTTGTCTTGTACATCAGGGAGGGCATTAAGGTGACAGAAGTGCAGGAGGAGCCGGGGGACGCAGAAATATTGTGGATCACACTAGAGAAAAGTGCTGGGGCATCAATAATGCTGCGAGTGGTGTACAGACCTTCAATGCACAGCAAGGAGGTGGACATGCAGATGCTGAGGGCAGTTCAACAGATGGCATTGAAGGGGGAAACTCTGCTGGTGGGTGACCTTAACCTCCCACATATATAGTAGACTGGGGTATCCCAGCAGCTAGGTCATCCAGGAGTAGAGAGATCCTCAAGTCCCTCCAAGGAGCCTTCCTGTAGCAGCTGGTCAGGGAGCAACTAGGGGGGTAACATACACTGTACTTGATGTGGTCCTCACAAATGGGGATAGTGTGGAGGAAGTGGGAGTGGGGGCCAGCCTAGGAGCAACTGACCATAACGCAGTGGGCTTTAGGGTTAGAGTGGGGTATAAAGTGAATCAAACTATCACAGAGGTCCTGGACTTCAGGCAGGCAGATTTTCCAAGGATGAGGAAGATATTCTGAAATGAAATGGAGGGGAAGGGGGAGATAGTGGGAGCTGAGGAACTATGGAATGAGATCAAGTGGGAATACTAAAGCCACAGAGAACTGTGTAAGGAAGGCGAGGAAGAGCAGAAGAAGGAGGAGGCCACTTTGGTTCAACAGGGAAGTGAGGGAGGCAATAAGGGAGAGAAAAAGGGAGTTCAGAGAATCTAAAAGGATGCAGGGGAAGGAGAACAGGGAAACTTACAGGGAGAAGCAGAGGGTGATGGGGTGGAAGATTAGGAAGACAAAAGCAGAAACGGAGGAGAAAATTGCGAGGCAGGCTAAAAGGGTGAAAAAATGTGTGTTCGGTACATGGGGAGAAGAGGAAGGCAAGGCAGGGAATAGTAAGGGTAAAGGGAGTGGGGGGGAAGTACAGGAGGAAGGGGCCTTCGAGAAGGCAGAGGTGCTGAACAGATACTTTGGCTCGGTCTTCATGATAGAGGCAGAAGGAAGGGGACCCGTGGTAGGAGGAAAGGGAAGGGGGGACAGAGGGGTGGATCCTAGTCCAATCAGTGAAGACAGGGTCAGGGAGGAGTTGGGCCAAATGAGGGTAGACCAGCTATGCGTTCGGATGCCCTGCATCCTAGGGTGCTCCGGGAGCTAAGGAAGGAGCTGGCAGCGCCACTAGCGAGGTTATTTAACCTGTCCTTAGATACAGGGTGGGTGCCAGAGGACCAGGAGAGGGTGGACGTGGTGCCACTTCACAAAAGTGGCAGCAGGGAGAAGGTGGGCAATTGTTTCCCAGTCAGTCTCACATCGATGGTGGGTAAGGTGATGGAAGCATTATTGAAAGAGAGGATGGTTAGCTACTTGGAGGACAGTGGGCTGCAGGACGTCCATCAACATAGCTTCACAAGGGAGAGGTCATGCCAGACGAACCTGGTAGAGTTCTTCAATTGAGTTACAAGGGTGGTTGATTGGGGTGGCAGTGGACATGGCCTATCTGAACTTCAGAAAGGCCTTCAACACTGTGCCCCACAGAAGACTGATAAATAAACTGGAGAGTTTGGGGATGGGACAGAAAATAACAAGGTGGGTGGAAACTGTCTGAAAGGTAGAAGCCAGAGGGTGGTGATAAATGGGGTGCATTTCGGGGAGGTAGGGGTGACAAGTAGGGTCCCACAAGGGTCAGTGCCAGGGCCCATCCTATTTAACATCTACATCAGCGACATAGCAGAGAGGCTGCAGGGGAAGGTCTGCCTTTTTGCAGAAGATACAAAGTTTTGCAAAAGGGTGGACACCCCAGAGGGGGTGAAGGCTATGAGGGAAGATCTAAGGTGGCTAGAGGGGTGATCATAAACATGGCAGGTAAAATTCAGTGCCAAGAAATGCACAGTGATGCACATGGGGTGGAATAATCCGCAAGCAAACTATACACTGGAGGGGGGGGGATGAAAGCAGCTGAACAGGAGAATGATCTAAGAATCATAATCAAAGACAACCTTAAGGTGGGGACCCAATGCAGCAAGGCGGTGGGCAAAGTGAACAGAATGCTGGCATACATAGGTTGGAGAGTAACTAACAGAAGGCAGAAGGTGCTGATGCCACTTTACAAATCCATGGTGAGGCCACACCTGGAGTATGGGGTACAGTTCTGGAGACCTCATCTATGCATGGATATAGATGGCATAGAAAGAGTACAGAGAAGGGCCACCAAGATGGTGCATGGGCTAAGTGGGAAGCCATACGAAGAGAGGTTGAGGGTGTTGGATTTGTACCTGTTGGAGACCAGGAGGGAGTGGGGGAACATGATAGAGACATTCAAGTGTGTGAAGGAGATTACTAAAGTGGGGGGGGGAGCTTATTCACAAGGAAAGTAGGCACTAGAACTAGAGGGCACAGACTGAGGGTGGAGCTGGTAGGTTTAAGGGCAATGTGAGGGGGCATTAGAGTACTTCACTGAGAGGGCACTGGCACCCTGGAACAGTCTGCCAGAGGAAGTGGTGGAGGCCAGTACTGTAGGGGGATTCAAGAGGGCATGGAACAATCACAGGGGGCTGACTAGGGAGTGGAGGGTGGAATTTATGGAATCTACGGGCAAGGGGGGCAAGTAAAGGGATGGGATGGTCAGATGGGATAGGCCAAGAAGGTCCTTTTCTGCTGTCACATAACTATAAATCTATGAATCTCTAAACAATAGCTAGTGCCACTACATTGGTTTCCTGCTTTGTGGTTCATTCTACATTCTCAGAATTTCTTGTTCCATATTTTTAAAGCAGAATAATATAGCTGTCCTTTCTCACTGTTCTAAATAGAGTTCATTAACAAACATACGTACATACGGACATATGAATATATACCAGCATAAACAGACCACCCGGTCTGTCCAAGTCTGCTCAAGTGTGCAGCTAGCACCCCTAGTTTGCAGCTGCCCCACCCCCTCTCGTTTGTCATCCCACTGCTACCCCCACCTCCCCACCCTCACTCTCCCGTTCCTGCCCCATGCCCTTTTAAAGTTGTTCACAGATTTACATGATACCACCAATTCTGGCAGTGCATTCCATTTTGCTACCACCCACTTCGTGAAATAGTGTCTCCTCATTTCCCTCCTAAATCTTTCCCCCTTCTGTTCTTAGCCCATGCCCCCTGGTGTCCCTCCCCCTCCTTAGCTTAAAGACCGCATCTGCCCCATCCTTATTGATTCCCCTCAGATACTTGAATGTCTCTGTCATGTCCCCCCCACTTCTATCCTCCAGGGTGTACATATTCAGGTCTCCCAGCCTGCTCTCATAGTCTCTCCCCTCCATTCCACATATCATTTACGTTGCCCTCCTCTGCACCCCCTCCAGAAGCCTGATATCACACTTCAGGTATGGCCTCCAAAACTGCACACAATACTCCAAGTAAGGCCTTACCAGCGACCTGTAGAGGGGCAAGATCACCTCTCTTCATTTAGATGAAAACCCCCTCGCTATGCACCCCAGCATTTTGTTCATTTTTGCAGCCACTCTCCTGCACTTGGCAGAGTTCTTCATGGTCCCTGTTACCATTAACCCCCAGGTCCATCTCCTCAGTGATCCCCAAATTAACCCCCCCCCAGCCAGTATTCTCTCCTTGGCTTCTTCACCCTGAAGTGCATAACCTTGCACTTCTTTGCATTGAACCCCAGCTGCCACTGCTCCGACCACTCCTGTAGCTTGCTTTGATCCCCCTGCAGCTGATTCCATCTCTCCCCTCCATCCACGACTGCTCCCACTTTGGTGTGATCTGCGAACTCACATACCTTGCTCACCACCCCGTGTGCAATGCCTGATATGAAGAGTCCAAATAATACTGGTCCTAGCACAGAGCCCTGTGGCACTCCGCTCGTCACTGGCTTTGGAATTGAGAGCTCCCCTCCCACTACCACCTGTTGCAGCTTACCACTCAGCCAACTTGTAATCCAGTTCGTCATTGTTGCCCCTACCCCGACACCAGTTAGCGTCCCCCTAAACCTCCCATGAGGCACCGAATCAAAGGCCTTGCTGAAGTTCAAGTAAAGAACATCCACTGCATGGCCCTTAATCAGTTCACCTGTCACCCAGTCATAATACTGTATCAGGTTGGTTTGACAAGACTTCGCCGGAATGAACCCATGCTGCCTCACATCCTGGAGGCCATTGTCCTCCAGGTGTGACACCAGTCTTTTCTTTAGTATCATTTCCATGAGTTTGCACACTATGGAGGTGAGACTTACTGGATGATAATTACCCGATTCATCCCTTGGTCAGCTCTTGTGTAATGGCACTACATGTGCCATCCTCCAGTCCAGTGGCACACATCCCGACACCAGTGATGTGCTGTACAGATCTGACAGTGGCTCCTCCAACATCTCCGCCATCTCCCTCAGCACCCTGGAGTGGATACCATCTGGCCCTGGTGCCTTATCTACCCTCAGTGCCCTCAGTCCCTCTAGGACTCTACATTCTTAATTCTTTACTCTGTCACCTCCTCTCCCCCCATTCCCACCCCCCAGCCCATGGTGATAGTGGTCCCCCCTTTTCTTCCATGAACACTGAGCAAAAGTATTCATTCAGTGCTTCTGCCTGTTCCTCCCCCTTTTCCATCCAGTCCCCACCCTTTTTTATCCTCACTATTGTATCCTAGCATTTCCTTTTCTCCCTGATGTATCTGAAAAAGTCTCCCCCCTCCGTTAATTCCCTGCACTTATCTCAGCTCCCTCTGGGCCTTGGCTTCTCTCACTTTTCTGGTCACCTCCCTGGACCATCTTGAATACTCTTTCCTGTGCCCTACCTTCCCCATCCTCCTATACCTCTGGTGCGCCTCTCATTTTGCCCTCACCACCTTTACTGTCTCATTATTCAACCAGCATGGTTTCCTTGCTCTGCTCCTCCTACTCTGCGCCTTGGTGCAGGCTTCTGTTGCCTCTGTAATCCCCCATTTAATAATATCCCATTTCTGCTCCATGTCCATCTCCTGCCTTATGCCATCCAGCTTCCCTTACAGTACTTCCCGCATCCTCCCAAAGTCTGCCCCACTGAAGTTTAATACCCGGGTTACTGCTTTCTCAGGTTCCCTGCACATTATGATATTAAACCACACCGTTTGGTGATTGCTGTCAGCTAGTGGGTCCTCCATTCTTATTTCCCTTACTGCCTCCCCATTCAACAATACCAGATCTAAAGTGCTCTTTAGCCTAGTAAGTACGCTGACCAACTGCATCAGGTGACCCTTCGGGATCACATCCAGGAGCACTTTTGCTCTCTACCACTGGAGGTGATCGGAATACTTGAGTCAACCCCCAGCAAGTTGAAATCCCCCACAACGACCACCTTCCCTTTTCTACATACCTTTCTGATTTGTCCCACTAATTACCTGTCAAGCACCTCACACTGGGACGATGGTCTGTATACCACCCCAATCCTCAGTTTCCTACCCCTTGAGTCTAGGAGCTGCAGCCAGATTGCATCTGTTCTCTTTTCCTCCCCCCTTATCCTTTGTACATTTGATCTTGTCCTTCACATAGACTGTCACCCCCCTTTACGGCTCTTCCAGTATAATTTGTACCCTGGGATTGCCAGATTCTGGTCCCGGTGCTCAGTTGCCCATGTTTCCATGGCAGCTGCAGTATTCACCCTCCACACTGCCAAGAGTGCCTGCAGCTCAGCTCATTTGTTGCCTAAGCTTCTTGCTTTCAGCGAGACCTCCCTCCATCCTGCCCCCTTCCCTTCACCACTCTCCATCTCCTTCTTTCTACTCCCTTCCTTTTTGGCTGCCCCAAGTCCTTCCCTGCTAGCCTGGGGGCTGTGACTTTACTCTATCAGATCCCTGACTACCTGCTGTCCACTTGCTACCCCATCTAGTTTGAATTCACCTTTGTCACAATATACCTTCCCAGTCTTTTCTTTAATACCTCCTTCCCCTCCCAGCTCAGGTGCAGCCTATCCCTTGCAAACAGATTGTTATCCCAGGTACTGCCCCAGCCACCCACAACCCCATATCCCTTAGTTTCACACCATTCTACAAGCCATGCATTCAACTCCCCAATCCTCTTCTTTCTCACTGTGCTTGCTCAGGGTACTGGGAGCACCTCTGAGAAGGCCACAGACTCCCCACACAACCTTCCCACTTTCTCAAACCTTTCCCTTGTTACCTCTACCATTTCCCCACTAGGTCATTTGTCCCCACATGTACCACAATGTGCGGTTTCCTCCTACTCCTCCATACGCACCTTAGGATTGCCTGTCCTGCCTTGTCTGCCTTTAATCCTGGTATGGACTTTGACTGTGTCTCTATCCCTTGCTGCCCCATCTGATCCCCTTGAGAATGGAGTCCCCCAACACTAGTACACCCCTTTCTCTTTCCTTGTGCCTGTCATGACCCCCCCACTCAGGTTCTCATTCCCAGGGCCACTCAAGTGTGGTTTAATATCATGATGTGTGGGGAGCCAGAGAAATCGATTACCTGCGAGGTAAACTTCAGGGGGGTGGACTTTGGGAGGATGCAGGAAGTACTGAAAGAGAAACTGGAGGGCATAAGGCATGAGAGGGACATGAAGCTGAAATGGGATATTATTAAATGGGGGGGTTAAAGAGGCAACGGAAGCCTGCATCAAGGCACAGAGTAAGAGAAGCAGAGCAAGAAAACCATGCTGGTTGAACAGCGAAGTTGTGGAGGTGGTGAGGGCAAAACCGGTGGCTCACCAGAGGTTTAGGAGGACAGGGAAGGAAGTGGACAGGGAGGAATATGCAAGATGGTCCAGGGAGGTGACCAGAAAAGTGAGAGAAGCCAAGGCCCAGAGGGAGCTGAGATTAGCACAGGAATTAATGGGGAGAAAGACTTCAGATACATCAGGAGAAAAGAAAGTGAAGGAAACAATAGTGAGGATAAAAAGGGGTGAGGAGTGGATGGAAAAGGGGGAGAAGCAGGCAGAAGTATTGAATGAATACTTTTTTTACGTATTCATGGAAGAAAAGGGGGGACCGCTACCAGCATGGGCTGGGATGGTGGGGACAGGAGGAGAGGAGGAGAGGAGGCGACAGATGGAAGAATTGAGGCAAGTAGAGTCCTAGAGAGACTGACAGTACTGAAGGTAAATGAGGCACCAGGGCCGAATGGTATCCACCCCAGGCTGCTGAGGGAGATGGCAGAGGTGTTGGTGGAGCCACTGGCAGATCTGTACAGCACCTCCCTGGAGACGGGATGTGTGCCACTGGACTGGAAGATGGTACATGTAGTGCCATTACACAAGAGTGGGCCAAGGGATGAACCAGCTAATTATCGTCCGGTAAGTCTCACCTCTGTAGTGTGCAAACTCATGGAAATGATGCTAAAGGAAAGACTGGTGTTGTACCTGGAGGACCATGGCCTCCAGGATATGAAGCAGCATGGGTTTGTTTCAGGGAAGTCTTGTCAAACCAACCTGATACAATATTATGACTGGATGACAGGTGAACTGGATATGAGTCATGCGGTGGAGGTTCTTTACTTGGACTTCAGCAAGGCCTTCGATTCGGTGCCTCATGGGCAGCTTGAGGGGAAGCTAACTGGTGTAGAAGTATGGGCAAAAATGATAAACTGGATTACAAGCTGTCTGAGTGGGAGGCTGCAACGGGTAGTAGTGAGAGGGGAGCTCTCAACTCCAAGGCCAGTGATGAGTGGGGTGCCACAAGGCTCTGTGTTGGGGCCAGTATTGTTTGGGCTCTTCATATCAGACATTGGACATGGTGTGGTGAGCAAGGTAAGTCTGTTTGCTGACGACACCAAAATTGGAGCAGTGGTGGATGGAGAGGAGGGGTGGAAGCAGCTGTAGGGGGACCTAAGCAAGCTAGAGGAGTAGTCAGAGAGGTGGCAGCTGGGGTTCAATGCAAAGAAGTGTAAGGTTATGCACTTTGGCATGAAGAACCCAAGGAGAGAATACTGGCTGGGGGTTAAGCTGGGGATCACAGAGGAGGAGAAGGACCTTGGGGTAATGATAACGGGGACCATGAACAACACTGCCCAGTGCAGGAGAGTGGCTGCAAAAATGAATAAAATGCTGGGGTGCATAGCGAGGGGGTTTTTGTCCAGGTGAAGTGAGGTGATCTTGCCCCTCTACAGATCACTGATAAGGCCGCACTTGGAGTATTGTGTGCAGTTCTGGAGATAATACCTAAAGCATGATATCAGGCTGCAGGAGGGGGTGCAGAGGAGGGCAACAAAGATGATATGTGGAATGGAGGGGAGAAACTATGACAGCAGGCTGAGAGATCTCAATATGTACACCCTGGAGAATAGAAGGGATGGGGGGACATGATAGAGACATTCAAGTATCTGAGGGGAATCAATAAGGATGGGGCAGATGTGGTCTTTAAATTAAGGAGAGGGAAGATCACCGGGGGCATGGGCTAAGAATCGAGGGGGGAAGATTTAGGAGGGAGATGAGGAGATACTATTTCACAGAGAGGGTGGTAGCAAAATGGAACGCCCTACCAGAATGGAAGGTATCATGTAAATCTGTGAACAGCTTCAAAAGGGCATGGGACAGGGAACTGGGGAGAGTGAGGATGGGGGTGGCAGTGGGATGACAAAAGAGAGGGGAGTTGGGGCAGCTGCAAACTAGGGGTGTTGGCTGCACACTAGAGCAGGCTTAGATAGACCGGGTGGTCTGTTTCTGCTGGCACATTCGTATGTTCGTGTGTTCAAGACAAGTGCTTTTACCACTTGTTTCAGTGTCTTCCCCCTGACCCTCTCAATTGAGACCCCTTCACCTCCTCCTCCTGTTTGATTGCCAACCTCCCTCTTCCTCCTCACCTCTCTGAGTATTATCCCACCCCTGCTATGCCGTGCTTAATCTCTCCACTAGTAATGCCCCTCACGCCCTCCTCTTCATGAGTACTATCCCTTGTGCAATCTCATCCTGAGTCATCAGCTTCCTCATGTGTCACTAGTACTGTAAACATGTTCCCAACCCTCTTTGCATTACTATGTGTTTTCTCCTCCCTCCTGCCTATTGCTGCTCCTCTTTTGCTAGGCTCTACTAGAATCCACCCTTCATCAGCTGACTTCCTGTCTAGTTTGCCCCCTCCCCAACCCCTCCTTTGACCCACTGTTCCTTCTCTGTGGTGCCCACCTGATACTCTCAGATGTCAACCCTTCTACCAATGCAACCCTTCCCTCATCCCTCAACCTCCCCAGCTCCATGTCAAACCACTGAACCTCTTCCTTGAGCCTTCTTAGCCAGTGGCATATTGGGCACCCTCCCAGCCTCCACAGTATGTTCATCCACACTGCTGCCCCACAACCATTGCACCCCATAATCCTACCCATGTTCCACGCTACCTATACAGTACAGTGAAATACAGTCTCTCTATACTGATTGCAGTTGTTTACAAACACAATTACAAACCCACCAATAGCATTCCCAAGTCTCACAAACACATACAGTCCAGAAATTAGATGTTTGCCCCAGGTCCTCTTTAGGCCCCTCCCCCCAGCTTTAGGTGGGGCCATTGTGCCCCCCATTGAACTTAATTAAAAAAACACAGCCACAGAAACCTATAAGCTAAAAAAAAAACAAATAACAATAGCAAAACTTACAAAAATCCTCTCCCCACTAACTCTCTCCACAGCAAGTAGAATTAACTAATCCTAGCCCAGCCTCTAAATGAAATTGTAATACTAAATGTCCTTGCATGCAGCCTAAGACAGCCAACTATAGTAATAACAGGAAACCACAATCCTACTCATAAGGTCTACAGTACTACCTGTACACCACAGTCCTACTCATAAGTTACATATATATATATATATATCTTTAAGAATTAGCCCACATGGCTGCTCCTTGTTTCCTCCCTCCTGACCTGCCCTGAGGGCTCAGGTCAGTTTGTAGCTCCTCCCTCACAGCCTTCAAACCCAACCCCGAGTGGCATATCAGTATTTTAGACAGGCTGGTGGGAGGGCTTTTACAACCTCTTGAGCCACAGAAAACTTTAAGCTAAATTCCACTTTAAGCTGAATTAAAAAATAAAATAAATAAAAAACACGATATCAAAACTTACAAAAATCCTCTCCAAAACAAGTAGAATTAACTTATCTTTCTCTTTATTGCACTTCATGGAGTTTTGGATGTTACACTTCCATTGGTTAAAATGTAAAACTCATGACTGAATATTTGAATCGGAGTAAGCTCAGTTCAGTTGAAGTCAGCTGTTAGCCTCAGTGGCACATACAAAAACTCACACTGTCAGGGTGTCCAGCAGCAGCTGTTAGTGCCAGGTAGTTTGGAACTCAGGAAACAGCACTAATAATGTGTAGTATTTTTATGCTGGCCAGAGACAGAATAGGGTCTGCGGTTGCACTGTAGGTAGAGAAATCTAGGCAGACTAGTTGGGCCAAGTGATCCTTATCTGCTGTCAACTTCTGCGTTTCTATGTTTCAGTGTCTTACTTGTTCTCTGTGTTCTATCTTTGCAGATTATCTACTGATCTGGTCCTCAGTTTGAATCCCACCATTGCCTGAAGAGACACGGGAACACTCATACAGTGCTTCAATAAAGCTTGACATTTTTGAAAATGAAAAAAGACATAAAAGAGTGAGTCTACAAGTTTTTTAATTAAGCAATAAGGCATGAGGGGGGTGTGTTGTGGTGGGATAATGGCCCACCTCTGGGTAGGTTGAAGCATGAGGTGTAGCCAAGAGCTTCCACCACCCGAGAAGGACCATTAGCCCACCATAACACACACCCTGGAGTGCCATATTGTGGTTATGAAATGGGTCATTTTTAGTAAATTCTATGCATTTTTAAACATAATATTTTCAACTAGGCTGTTGTGCTGGGATAACAGCAGAGCTGAAAGCAGCTCTTGGCCAATCAGAATTCAGCATTCTTTTTACCCATTTCGTAACATCTGTTATCATATTGGGGGCAATTAGGTTGTTCTTGTTTTCACTCAGTGTAGCGATGTTTCCATTTCTCCATACACATTATCAGAACCGGGGATACCCTTTTTCACACACACACACACACCCACACTACCTTACATTGTATTTGGGGCAATTTTATGCAATGTGTTGCTTTTATTGAAATTTGTAATCGTTTCTGTACTTTTTGAAGATACAGTATATGTAGTACCACTTTAAGATGGTGGTTTAAATGGGGCTAGGTTGTTAACAATGGACACCCCTTGCTGATGAAAACCAGTAAAATGCCGGTAAATGGAACAATTATTTTTGCCTCATGGAAAAGGATCTTCTTTCATGACTTGTGATAAAAAAAAAGAATCTTTTTTCATATTACAAGTCATGAAAAAAGATTTATAATCTTAAAAAAACAACATATGAAGGGCATTTCTCTAACAGTTAATTGCAGAAGCCAGCTAAAGAGGTACCAATAAGCAAGCTACTGTACATGTGTTAGCCACTCTCCAGAATGTCATTTTTATGGTTTTCCAAATTTGAATTTTTAGGGGAAAACACAAAACAAGATGGTGGCAAGCATAAAAGGTTATTCCCCTCACGAAAATGAATTCCCCATATGAAAACTTCGTACAGCTATATTTTTTTACATTGACTGAGCAGGCAATTTAATAACTTTGGAACAGATTAATATTTTTCACCAAACTAGTAAAGAATATTCTTCTGAGGCAAGCCATTTCTACTCAGAAAATTTCAGACCAAAATTCCAAACTATCTGGGTGCAACACAATGGCACAAAAACAACAACAAAAAAACAGCGATTTGGTATGTTTATCCACTATTCATATCTCAGAATTTGCACATTCGAGCAGAACTAAACTTGTCACATCAAGAGATATGCCCTCACGAGACTGCACAAGCAAAATGTTGTGTAAATGTGTAAACTGGTTGCAAAGTTATTAAAGTGTAAAAACTGGGGTTTAACATAGAAAGCCATGCTCAGCTTTTACTATAGTGGTGCTGCTGTAACATAGAAACATAGAAACATAGACTTTGATGGCAGATAAGGACCGCTTGGCCCACCTAGTCTGCCCATTTCCCTACCTAGAGGATAAGCTGCAGATCCTATTTAACCAACAGCCTATTTCTTCCTACCCCCCCACAAACATTGCCTTATGTCTGCCTCATGCATTCTTGAATTCTCCCACAGTTTTAGACCCCACAGCCTCCTCAGGAAGGCTGTTCCATGCGTCCATTACCATCTGTGTGAAAAAATACTTCCTCACATTGTCCCTGAGCCGTCCCCCCATTATCTTCAAATTGTATCCTCTTGTTCTTGCACATCTCTTTTTCTGAAAGATGCTACCCTCTTGGACTTTGTTGATTCCCTTGTGGTACTTGAAAGTTTCTATCATGTCCCCCCTCTCCCTCCTTTCCTCAACAGTATACATATTAAGCTCCTTTAGTCTCTCCTCGTATGGCTTATCTTGCAGACCCTACACCATTTTAGTTGCCCTCCTCTGAACTGCCTCCATCCTGTCTATGTCCTTGCTGAGATGGGGTCTCCAGAACTGGATGCAGTACTCCAGATGGGGTCTCACCAACTGTCTGCACAGGGGGTAACAACTTCCTGTTTTCTGCTGGTGATACCTCTCCCTATACATCCCAATATCCCCCCAGCCATCCCTACCGCCTTCTCGCATTGCTTGCCAACCTTAAGGTCATCTGATATGATTACCCCTAGGTCTCTTTCCACTTTTGTTGTTGTTACTACCTTCCCCTCATTGTGTAATCTTCCCTTGGGTTTTTGTTTCCCAGGTGCATTATTTTGCACTTCTTTGCATTGAATCCAAGCTGCCACATGTGAGGTGTGGGATAGCAAGAAGGATGCTTTTCCAAAGTTGTAGGTGCACCAGATTATATATTTATTGAAAGAAACCAAAATAAAGTCGAACTTCAGGCGACAAAAGAAAATAAAACATAAACACAATTAACCAAGTAACATCAGCTTGAAACACTAGAATGAGCTAGTGTAACACACACTGAGGTCAGAACATGTCTGTACCTCACCAGACTATCTCTAGAACTAAAGCAAGATCTTGTCTTATATACTCTTGGAAACATGTGACTTAGAAAACTCCTCCCCTAAGTTAAAACTAAAAATATTTTTACAGATTATAAGGAGTAATTTATTTAAATAATAATACAAAACATATTGTTTCCTAACCCTAATACAGTACATCATTCCAAATTGAAAATAATAAAGATTAGATATCAAGCTAAGTTTAACAATTACCAACTTAGCTCCACCTTCTACACTATACCTTTAAATATAGAAGGAAATCAGCCGGGCAGCTCTATAGAGACATGAGGAGGGCAAGAAGTTAAGCTTACAATACTGCTTGGAACGTACACAGCCAAAAGAAATAGAAATAAATAAAAGGTTGGTAAAGACTTAAAGGTTAATTATTTGAGAACTATTCTTTCCAAAACTCTAAATGTAAAAGGTACTAATAAGTTTTGCAAAACCATCTTTCATTCTGAAGAAAGGGAAGGGAAGGGTTAGTTCTGCAGCAGTATGGACTCTCAAAGTGAATATTATTCTGAGACTATTTACAAAGGTTCTCAACATTTTAAGTGTTTTCTCAATCCTATTTTATATCCAGGAAAACATATGTCTGATTTACATTGGTTATTTACAAAATATCAGGAGCTTAGAGAAACAAAAAAAAAAACAACGATAGACATTCATAGGATACCAGCGTTTGGAAGGAAAACAACTAAGCAGCGTTTTATTCAGCCAACTGCCGAAAGAGGGGAAAACAGAAAAGTTTACCTTATTATTAGGTACTTATTACTTAGTGCCACGAAGTGCAAGACGTACCAGGAATAGGGTTTTTGAACCTCTGAAGAGCATAAAATACCTTTTAAAGAGGAAACAAAACTAAAATTACCTTGGAGGTATCCAGGAAGTAAAAACCTCACCGGGTGGGGAACCACTCGCACTATCATGAAGTGGTAGTTCTGATTACAGGAGAGACTCGGAGAGTCAAACGCTCGCGTTCACTAAGAAATGGAGCATAGTTTAGTCGGAAGATGCGAGGTTAGCATCTAGCAAAACAAAATAATGATAACAGGAAAATAAAACTAGATACTATACTTCAAAAGAGGCACATGACTAGATAGTGATTTTAAACCCTTTTTCAGGAACTCAAACAAACGCTAGATTAGTACTATGTGGGTTTAAATACTGAGGTACAAAGATCTATATTTCATATTTACAGGGATTTATATCCCAAACTACATTTGTTTAACAGATTTAACTTCCTTTCAAAGAATTACAAGTTCACAAGTTTACCAAATGGTTGTGGGGGGGTAAGCTTTGTATACCAGGATTAGAAAAGAAGTACAGGGATAGAAAGGAAGTTATATAGGTGGCCTGCCTATATACAGTACTTGAAAGGAAAGAGATGAGAAAAGAGTATAAAAGGACAGAACCAAAAATAGAGGGCTGTTGCAACAGACTTAAAAAAAAAATTAAGGTCTGGTATATGAAGTTGTTCCCCTACATTCCTCCCCACTCAAGAGGAAACCAATGTTTTAATACTCAACTTCCATTGGTTTTCATTGTTCAGTTCTTAGAATATACCAGATCTCCACTGAAAAGAAATGGGAGATGAAACTTTAGCCCTCCCACTCCCAAACCTCCACTCCGGAGTCCCTTTTGAAAAATTACTCATTTATTAACATAAATACTTGAAGAATTTAAGCAACAATTTCTTTTACTCCGGAGTCTGGTAACAAAAAATTCCTGTCTGCACCATAACGTGACAAATAGTCAGTGTTATCATGTGTTTTTCCTGATCTATGTTGTATCTCAAACTTATAAGGTTGGAGAGCCAAATACTATCGCATAATGCAAGGGTTTTTGTCTTTCATTATTTGTAACCAACATAATGGGTTGTGATCTGTTATAATCAGAAAAGGTCTGCCCCATAGATAAAATTTGAAGGCATTTATTGCCCATCAAATGGCCAAACATTCTTTTTCAATCGTTGAATACTTAGCTTCTCTAGGATATAGCTTCCTACTAATAAATATGATTGGGTGTTCTTCCTCTCCATCAAGTTGGGAAAGAACGGCCCCAATACCCTGATTAGATGCATCGGTATGGACTATAAAGGATTTCTGAAAGTTTGAACTATACAAAACGGGATAGGAACAGAGTTTAGCTTTTAAATGCTTCCTCACATTGCACAGTCCATTGAATTCTTTCAGGTTTATTTTTCTTAGTCAATTCAATCAAGGGGCTAGCTATATCCGCAAAATTAGCTACAAACCATCGATAATAACTGGCCAAACCCAAGAATGATCTCACTTGTTTTTTTGTTTGTGGCCTAGGGCTATTAGCGATAGCATCCACCTTACCAATTTCAGGCTTCACCCTCCCTTGTCCAATTATGAAGCCTAAATATCTGGTTTCCTGCATACCTAATGAACATTTACTTGGATTTATGGTCAGACCTACATTAGTTATAACTGACAAGACATTCTGTAGATGTTTTATATGTTCTTCCCATGATGAACTGAAAATAATAACGTCATCTAAGTATGCTGCACTGTAATTCATATAAGGGTGTAGTAGTTGGTCCATACATCTCTGAAAGGTTGCTGGGGCCCCATGTAGACCAAATGGCATTTTTGTAAATTGAAATAGCCCTATTGGGGTGCTGAATGCTGTCTTATCTTGGGAATTTGCATCTAAAGGTATTTGCCAATATCCCTTTGAAAGTTCTAAAGTACGTATTTATTGAGTGCTGCCTAACCTATCTATGATGTCATCGATTCACGGCATTGGGTACCCGTCAAATCGAGATATTGCGTTTAACTTCAGAAAGTCTAGGCAAACCCTCACACCTCCTTCTTTTTTGTTTACAACCACCATAGGAAAGCTCCAAGGACTTTTTGAAGGTTTAATTACACCTAATTGTTGCATTTTTAGTATTTCTTTAATTACTTCTTCTCTTAAACTTTCAGGTAATCTATAGGGCTTGTGTCTGATAGGGTTATTAGTGGCCACTTCTATATGATGTTCAACTCCCTCAACTTTCCCAGGTGTTGGTGTAAAGGTATTCTGAAAATTACGTATAATGTCTTCTAATTCTTCCTTTTGTTTAGCATTTAGTTTATCGTTAATAATTATATCTTTCATCTCATCTTGGCCATCCAAACATTCATAGGCTAGTTCCAGTTCACTTTTAGGTATTTCAGAATCTACAAATAGACTTGATGTATTTCTATCATGCCACAATTTCAACAAATTAGCATGATAGATTTTCATTTGTTGTTTTTTTTTCAGGACAAATTATTTCATAATTCACTGGTCCTACTTGTCTATGAATGGTATAGGGCCCCTGCCATTTCATCAATAATTTATTCTCTGTACAGGGTAACAACAAGAGAACTCTATCACCTGGCTGGAATGTTTTAGACCCAACTCCTTGATCATAATATTGTTTTTGGGACATCTGATGTTCTTTATTAGTCTGTTGGGCCTTCTTAGCATATTTTGCTAATCTTTGGCATAAGGAAGTAACATATTGCAATGTGGATACTGGAATATTGTCTGCCTTAGACCCTTCCCAATTTTCCTTTATTATGTCTAATACTTCTCTTGGATTTTTCCCAAAAAGTAATTCAAAAGGGGAGTAGCCGGTCGATGCCTGGGGAACCTCTCGATAAGCAAACATTAAGTAGGGCAAGTACTTATCCTAATATTTACCTTCATCATTAATAATTTTTTTTAACATTTGCTTTAGAGTTTTATTAAAGCGTTCCACCAGTCCATAAGATTGTGGATGATAGGGAGATGTATAAATGGAATGTACCCCTAAGGCCTGATAGAGACATTTCAGAACTTAGGAACAAAAATTGCTGCCTCTATCAGTCAGTATTTCTTTGGGTATATCCATCCTGAAAAATACTTTGACTAATTCTTCAGCTACCTTTTCAGCTGTGACTGTTTTCATAGGTATCGCCTCAGGGTATTTTGAAAAATAAACACATATAACTAGAATAAAATGGTTCCCCTTGGCACTTTTAGTTAAAGGACCTACTATGTCCATTGCAATATGAGTAAATGGGGCACCCACTAAAGGTAAAGGCTGTAGGGGTACCTTATCTTTCCTAAGTATAGGCCTTACTTTTGACACTGTACACATGATTTACAATATTCAGTCACATGATCATGTATACCTGGCCAAAAGAATCTGTACAGCAATTTCTGCAATGTACGTTCATTATCTTGATGACCAGCTATAGGGATGTCATGTGCAAGAGTCAATAACTGTTCTCTGTAAACAGTGGGTACCAGTAGTTGTAATACAGACTCTACAGTTTTTACATTCAGACACTTCCTATATAATAGTCCCTTTTGCAGCACCAATTTATGCTCTGTGTTTTGTTCATTGCCCACCTGCAGAAATAAAGGTTTTAATGAATTATCCTGCATTTGTGCTACTCTAAAGTCCGACTGTGAACTCAAGTCCTTTAATTCCACAGTGTCCTTAGAGTCTTTATGTAAGTGTTGCCACATCTGCTTGTCCTGACACTTTTCCCTTTTAGTTTTTCTTGTCTTCCCAGGAAGCTCAAACAGATCATCACCACATGGGAAGGAGTGTTGCAAAACTGTATCTTTATTCTCTTGAGCTCCGGTAGTCATTGCTCCTATATTGGTAGCACCAGCAAGTGACTGTGAACAGTTTGGTTAGTCATGCCCTATAATAACTGGCACTGGTAGATGAGGAACCACCCCTACTTCCATGTTTCCGGGGCTTGCTTGTACTTGCACCTCAACTTGTTGCATAGAGTACATATATGTATCTCCATGAATACAGATTACTTGTGTTCGTTTGTGAAACTCGAGAACTACAAGATATCATACTGACTTTAATTAATGTTTGTCTACTACCAGAGTCTAATAGTCCAACCATATCTTTTCCACTTATTTTAATAGGTGTAATATATTGCCCCCAATTGGCCAAAACTAAATGAGTGGGGCTAGATTTCTTTTTTGGACAAAATCTTGTGATATGTCCTTTCCCTTGTCAAGAATGACATATTATTTTGGTGTGGGGGGGGTTTGGGAACATTCGCAGTTTTAGCAGTTCCACTAGATATGGGTGTAGTAGATGAAGAAGATCTTACCGTGGGATGGGTTATACTAACACCAGAATATCCTTTGTTCCTGTTTGGCCTTGCAGTCAGGTAATCCTCTGCTAATTGTACTGCTTTTTTAGCTGTCTCTGGACGGTGTTCCTGAACCCACATCTGGACATCTTGAGGTAGAATACATATGAACTGTTCCAGGACAACAGCCTCTAACATCTGTTCTTTCGTATTAGTGGAGGGTTGTAACCACTTGGCATACAAGTCTTGCAGTCTCATAAAGGCTTCTTGTGGGGTATCTGATGACTGAAATCTTAGGGTTCAAAATCTTTGTCTATATGTTTCAAGATAGATATAATAGTGTTTCAGAATAGCTTCTTTGACAGTGTCATAGTTCTCGCTCATCACACCGTCCACATTACCATAGGCTAGTTGAGCTTTTCCCGTCAGATAAGGAGCGAGACATATTAACCACTGGTCCCTAGGCCATTGACAGGATCATGCTATACTCTCAAATGTAGTTAAATATGTTTCTATATCATCAGTCTCACTTAATTTAGTCAATTTTATGTCCTTGGGGTTATCCCCTGTCGGAGGAGGGGGTCTCCTGATGCCAAGTGCTTGAATAGCTCTCAAGGTGTCAGCCCACCTCACCTCATTTCTTTGCATGTCCCTTTCTCTCTGTTTCTCCAAGGCAATCTGTTGAATGCATAGCCATTGCAGCAGGTCTTGTGTATCTCCTGTAGGGGGTCCTTTCTCCAACTTCTCTTCATGTTTTGCAGTTTTACGTTTAACATCTGGTAGCCCAGTCATCAAGGGTTGTCCTAGTTTCTCTGCCATTGTTCGGGCCAACACACCAACAGGTACCTTCTGGGACATCCACAACCTCCTTCAATACTTGGTGAAGTATCATAAGAATCCCACCACTGCCACCAGGTGTGAGGTGTGGGATAGCAAGAAGGACGCTTTTCCAAAGTTGTAGGTGCACCAGATAATATATTTATTGAAAGAAACCAAAATAAAGCTGAACTTCAGGCAACAAAAGAAAATAAAATAAAACATAAACACAATTAACCAAGTAACATCAGCTTGAAACACAAGAATGAGCTAGTGTAACACACACTGAGGTCAGAACACGTCTGTACCTCACCAGACTATCTCTAGAACTAAAGCAAGATCTTGTCTTATATACTCTTGGAAACATGTGACTTAGAAAACTCCTCCCCTAACTTAAAACTAAAAATACTTTTACAGAATAGAAGGAGTAATTTATTTAAATAATAATACAAAACATATTGTTTCCTAACCCTAATACATTACATCATTCCAAATTGTAAAAAATAAAGGTAAGAGATCAAGCTAAGTTTAACAGTTACCAACTTAGCTCCACCTTCTACACTATACCTTTAAATATAGAAGGAAACCAGCCGGCCAGCTCTATTGAGACATGAGGAGGGTAAGAAGTTAAGCTTACAATGCTGCTTGGAACTTACACAGCCAAAAGAAATAGAAATAAATAAAAGGTTGGTAAAAACTTAAAGTTTAATTATTTGAGAACTATTCTTTCCAAAACTCTAAATGTAAAAGGTACTAACAAGTTTTGCAAAACCATCTTTCGTTCTGAAGAAAGGGAAGGGTTAGTTCTGCAGCAGTATGCACTCTCAAAGTGAATATTATTTTGAGACTGTTTACAAAGATTCTAAACATTTTAAGCGTTTTCTCAATCCTATTTTATATCCAGGAAAACATATGTCTGATTTATATTGGTTATTTACAGAATATCAGGAGCTTAGAGAAAAAAAAAAACAATGATAGACATTCACAGAATACCAGCATTTGGAAGGAAAACAACTAAGCAGTGTTTTACTCAGCCAACTGCCGAAAGAGGGGAAAACAGAAATGTTTACCTTATTATTAGGTACTTATTACTTAGTGCCACAAAGTGCAAGACATACCAGGAACAGGGTGTTTGAACCTCTGAAGGGCATAAAATACCTTTTAAAGAGGAAACAAAACCAAAATTACCTCGGAGGTATCCAGGAAATAAAAACCGCGCCGGTGGGGACCACTCGCACTATCGCGAAGCGGTAGTTCTGATTATAGGAGAGACTCAGAGAGTCAAAAACTGGCGTTCACTAAGAAATGGAGCATAGTTTAGTTGGAAGATGCAAGGTTAGCATCTAGCAAAACAAAATAATGATAACAGGAAAATAAAACTAGATACTATACTTTGAAAGAGGCACATGACTAGATAGTGATTTTAAACCCTTTTTCAGGAACTCAAACAAACGCTAGGTAAGTACTATGTGGGTTTAAATACTGAGGTACAATGATCTATATTTCGTATTTACAGGGATTTATATCCCAAACTACATTTGTTTAACAGGTTTAACTTCCTTTCAAAGAATTACAAGTTCACAAGTTTACCAAATGGTGGTGGGGGGGGAGCTTTGTATACCAGGATTAGAAAAGAAGCACAGGGATAGAAAGGAAGTTATATAGGTGGCCTGCCTATATACTTGAAAGGAAAGAGATGAGAAAAGAGTATAAAAGGACAGAACCAAAAATAGAGGGCTGTTGCAACAGACTTAAAAAAAAAATTAAGGTCTGGTATATGAAGTTGTTCCCCTTCACCATACTTCTGACCATTCCTCCAACCTTGCCAAGCCCCTTCTCATCCTTTCCACACCACTTGTGTATCATCCCTGTTGCAGATCTTTGTGCCATCTGCAAAGAGGCATACTTTTCCTTCCAGTCCCTCTGCAATGTCACTTATAAACACATTAAAAAGGACTGGACCCAGTACTGAACCCCGTGGTACCCCACTAGTAACCCCTCTTTCTTCAGAGTGGACTCCATTTACAATTTCCTTCTGTGTCCTGTTGTCCAGCCAATGTTTTACCCAGACTACCACCCTGGGACCCACTCCCAGGCTGGTTACTTTGATTATTAATCTTTTGTTTGGGACTGTGTCACATGTCTTGCTAAAGTCTAGGTAGGCCATGTCCACAGCCCCTCCCTGGTCTACTACTTTGGTCACCCAAAGAAATCAATTGGATTCATCTGACATGACCGTCCCACTATGAACCCATGCTGCCTTGGGTCCTGTGCCCCACTTTCCTCTAGATGCTTAGCTTACTCATTCTCTGGCTGAAATATGCAACAACAATCCACTTTGTGTCTAGGGCAGGATCTAGAAAATAGGAACAGGATGTTCTACTGTAATACATCACCCTTGTCTGGGCAATAGATGGAGGGGACTGGATTTTGATTTAAGTTCAGGTTTGTTAAGTGTATGCATGAACACCAATCAGCAGCCTCCCAAAAAAGGATTATTGCTGTCAAATGTATCTAAAATTAATGAGTGAGCCTGCATTTAACTGTTACATTTAATGTGTAGACATATAGTTTCTGGTAGAAATTGTATAGCTGCTTCAGGACAATGTTTTCTTAAAGAGATGCTGTCAACCCCTAATTGTTAAATTTTATAAAAATGTTTACATAATTGGGTTTGTTTTCAATGTATGAAAGTTTGTATGTGTTTATTATTCCAAAGCAAAACTCTGGTTAGCAGTACTTTTAAAAATCTTGTGCCACACCATAATGGTGTTACCGCACTGGCTCCGTACCTTTGTTTATGTTTTTGCTTTGCATGCTCACGTAACTCCTACTCGTTTCCACGAGCGTGCTTGCTCCCAATTCAGAATGCGCTGCTTAGTAGTGAAAGACACCACAGAGTTAACAGTCTCCCACAGTTACACTGATGGCTTTTACACAGGTAAAAAAAGCTGCATTTACTTAAAAAAGCAAAATAAATCTGTCATCTCTGAAATCCATATATTTTATATGTGTTTATTTCCGATGGTAGTATTCGGCCCTATAGTAGATCATGGTATGCCAGCAGCAGTCAGACTGCACTACGGAGACGAGGCTGGATTTTCAGAGGGGGGTAGGGAGCTCATGTTAAGCTCTGCACCACAACACTATGGGCTTGATTCACAAAGTCCCACCTGAGGGGTACAAGGGGCTTGCACCTCAAGGAATGGTGCAAGGTGTGGTTTGTGCCAAATGATGCATCCTGGAGCAATTCACAAAAGCAGCCTGTATCAGAAACAGGCTGTGTGCATCAGAGGGTGCTTGCGCCATCCTTGGAGCACAAAATGGGCTGTGATATGGTGTTACACTACAGGGCTTTCAGTAGACACATCTTGCCATATCCCATAATTTGAAATTCACAAAACCCACCTTGATAGCAAATTGTTAAGTACCATTAGACCAGCCAGGGCTGGTCTAAGGGTGCTTACAAATGTGTCCTCTGGGAGGGTTGAGAACCTTGGACCAATGTGCAGTTGTCCCCCATCCCTGACTCCCATTGTACAAAAAAATCACATCCCCAGTGGTCTAGCAGTCCCCTAGCCCTGATTACCTTTTTATTACAAAAAAATATGTGTCACTGGTGGCTAGAGGTCCCCCCAGCCCAAATCCCCATTTTAATAAAAAAAACACCCCTGGAGATCTAGTGGACCCCCAGCCCTGATCTCCTATTATTAAAAAAAAATCCCTGGTGGTTTAGCAGACTCCCCAGCCCTGATCCCCTTTTATTAAAGACAATCACATCTCTGGTTATCTAGCAACCCCTTTCTCTATTCCTGATCTGCCCATAAAATTTACAGATATATTTCCCTGGTAGTCTACAGGACCTCCCACCCCAGCAGGCCTCCACTCTCCACCATGGTCGGGTGCCAACTGAGCTGTCAAAGAGCACATACCATAAATAATATGCTGTCATTGACTGACAGCTTGCATGTACAGTATGCAGTATGCACTCCTTGACAGTTCAGTTGGTGCCAGGATATAGTGAATAGCAGAGGGCTGTGCCAGGCACTGGCTTTCGGATAGGATGGGGAGCGGGGTGGTGGGGGACTGTCTGCCAGGGTATGGGGGGTTCACTAGACCACCAGCAAAATATATCTGTAAATTTTATGAGCAGATTGGGGAGAGGGAGTGGGTATGCTAGACCACAAGGGGTATGATTTTCTTTAATAAAAAGGGCTCATGGCTGGGGGTCCACTTGATAACCAGGGACATGGTTTTTCTATTGAAATGGGGATTGGGGTGGGAGCCACTAGCCACCAGTGATGTTTCTTTTTTTTTTTTTTTAATAAAATGGGAATCAGACATGGGGGGATCTGCCAAACCACCATGGATGTGATTTCTATTAAAATGGAGGTCAGGGCTTGTGGGGGTGCTAGCCACAAGTGGCTTTTCAGAGTGGCACATGCCCACCCTGCAGCTTGTGGCAAACCTGTGAGATGCACCATCTGTTCAGCACACGGTCACAGTTGTCACAAGCTGTGGGAGTTTGCTGCTGGGACCCTACCAAATAGTGAATCAGGCATAGAGGGCCTGATTATAGAAGTGTGTGATGGAAGAAAAGGACCGACAAGGCCCACCGAGTCTGCCCATTTGTCCAGTTATCTGCTTGGACCTGTGCCCCACCCTTAACATTCCCCCGTGGCTGTCCCATGCCCTTTTGAATCTCTCAACTGTTTCTTCTCCAACACCACCTCTGACAGCTTGTTCCACTTTTCCACCACTCTCTCTGTGAAATAGTATTTCCTAATGTTACCCCTGAACTGCCCCCCCTTCCAGCTGCAGGCCATGCCCCCTCATGCTCTGATTCCCCTTCATCTGGAAGATGCTTTCTACTGGTACCATGTTTATACCCTTAACGTACTTGAAGGTCTCTATCATGTCCCCCCTCTCCCTCCTCTGTTCCAGAGAGTAGATGTTCAGATCTCTCAGCCTTTCTTCATAGGATAGGTGGCTTAACCCTTTTACCATCTTTGTCACTCTCCTTTGAACCTGCTTCAGCCTACCCACATCCTTTTTGAGGTATGGCCTCCAGAACTGGACTCCGTACTCCAAATGCAGTCATGCTTGAGTCCTCACAATCCCAGACTACAGAACAAAGTCCGCAGCAGCAGGTGCAGTGCCCTTGCCCCACATGGAATTAGGGTTTTCTTACTATTAGAAACATAGAATTTGACAGCAGATAAGGACCGCTTGACCCACCTAGTCTGCCCATTTCCTACCTAACGGATAAGCTGAAGATCCTAGTTAACCAACAGCCTACTTCCTCCTACCCCCCAATAGAATTGCTTGATGTCTGTCCCATGCATTCTTGAATTCCCTCACTATTTTTGACTCTATGACTTCCTCAGAAAGGCTATTCTATGCATCTACAATCCTCTCTGTGAAGAAATACTTCTCACATTACCTCTGAGCCATCCCCCCATCTTCAAATTGTGTCCCCTTGTTCTTGCACATCTCTTTTTCTGAAAGATGCTACCCTCTTGGATTTCGTTGATTCCCTTGAGGTATTTGAAAGTTTCTATCATCATGGACAAAATTGGTCCCAGAGTCAGGGATAACAAACTCATAATCCTGGGGGATGTAAACCATAACTGGGATAGTGGTAATGTTAAGCAGTTTGAGCCTCTGCTTGCTAACCTTGCTCTGACCCAGCTCATTCAGGAACCAACTAGGTGGACAGCAAATGGATCCTCCAGCACCTTACTGGACTGGATCATGTCTAACCGTCCTAACAGGATCTCATCAGCGGGTACATTATCTGACTCCATCTCTGACCACTCACCGGTTTTCTGTGTATGGAAAATTCCCACACCCAAAATTCCACACAAAATTGTGCATGTCAGAATCTACTCTAGATTCGATACTGAGGAGTTCCTGGAAGACCTAAAAGTTCCTGACTGGTCTGGGGTGTATGGTGCCACTGACCCCTCGGCAGCAACCTCTTTCTTCCTCTCCACCTTTGGGGCCTTGGATGAATGTTGCAACTCTCAGGCATATGCAAGCTATGCTGGGGACCCTGTGCCACATTCTAAGAGTGGTAGGGTCCCGTCACTTATGACGTGCAACTTGTGACACATGTAGGCTAATGCCATTGGCATGGTGTAATAGCCCTGTAAGTCACAAGTCACAGCCGGCTGCAGACTGCCACCCCAGAAACAGGAACACCATGACATGCAACAGGGGGCATTGGGAGGCTAGACAGGTGGCACAGGTTTCCAGGAGGGCACATGAGAAAATGGACCCCGAGGGGTCCCCGACATTTGGGGGAGTGGGGAGTATGGTCATGTTGTGGGGCATGGAAAGCACAGCGGGACCATCACTGCAGCACTGCGGAGTGGGCATCCATCGGATGGCACCAATGATGCCCCTTGGATCATCCCAGAGATGTTCTAAGATAGCTCTGCCATTGCGACTCCTGGAATTGCAGCAGTGAGTTATGGCAGCCGCCCTTTTGGAATACTGCGTAGCTGCTGCCATAACCCACTCTTGCACCATGTTGTTGCAGGTTGCAGCATAGTGGGTTGCGTATCCCATGGTTGGCATAGCCCACAGCCAACATGGCACAAGGTGCCTCTTGGAATAAGGTACAGTGTAACGCATGGCACAAGTCATGATTTACACCATGGGGTTTGGTGTATCTTGACTTGCCCCAGTGTACACAGTATTGGAACTGGACCCTGGGTCCCTGGCACACCAGCAGTTTGCACAAGCAGTGGTTTATGCAGCTTGCACCAATCTCTCTGAGTAGAGCCTTATGATTCTGGAGGTGCACCAAATGTGTTTGCCACAACTTCATCTGATTTGTGTAGGTTGGATGTAGTTACAACAGTTTACCCAATTTATGGCAGCTTGAACCTAATAACTGGCACAGACTCTGTACAAATGATCCTCAGGGTGGATGCAAGCTAGGCCACGAAAAGATGGTCCAACTTGCAGCAGTTTCCACACAGGATGGAAAATCCTGTTATATTGCCACATGTGTGGTGCACCGTATCATCACAGTTAATCCTGACATATATCCACATAATATATACACACATTTTGTTTCAACTAGAATTAATACTGGATGTTTTATTTGTTAAATTATGTAGCCCTTGAAATGTTATCCTTGCTGATTTGCATCATGCTGGCTGATCACTGAGGAGGGATGTTTTTTATGACGTGCATAGATGTGGAGACAGTAACAGCATACGTCTCATATTTATTTATTTGTTCTTGTTAACTGGGTAAGTGCACTAGTCATTAGAAATACTTATTTTCAGGCCTGACCCAGGACAGTACAAAGCAAAAATACAGGCAACTTGCTAAAGGTAAGGTACATCTAAAGTAGCCAAAAATCCGGTACTAATATTACATTCAGAGTGTAAGCAGAGATGCAATCCACTACAAGCAGTAGTAGTAGTACATAAGTAACAACTGTAACAAGCAGATACAAACTACAGATCAGAGGTACATAACTAAATTCAGCGGGCATCAATCTCAAGACACCTCTCAGAAATTAACAAATTATAAAGCCTGAAATAGTCATGTCCCAAAATGAGAAAGGACCTTTCTTATTTTATCTTATTTTTTCTTATTTTATTCAGATGTTGCAGTTGTGCCATATTACACTGAAAGTAAAAGAAGCTTTCAACTGTGAATTATGTTATGTGTCATAAAGAGCTAAGAGACAGGTTACATTCCATTGTTGATTACAGATACGCATTTGTATAGACACATACATTTCATAGTACTGAGATTACGGAGTGGCAGGCGTTAATAAATCACAGATATGTGAGGCAGTACTGTGTGTCAGATATCACGTGAAACATAGAAACATAGAAGTTGACAGCAGATAAGGACCACAAGGCCCATCCAGTCTGCACATTCCTTTTTCTATCTTATGAATGTGCCATTGGCCTTTACTCTGTCAATGGCCTATCTATTTATACTCATCTGAAAAACAGCAGGACAAGAGGACACAGCATGAGATTAGAGGGAGGCCAATTAAGCGGAAATGTGAGGAAGTTCTTTTTCACAGAAAGGGTGATGGATGCATGGAATGGCCTACCTCAGGAAATGGTGGATATGAATACAGTGCAGGGCTTCAAACAGGCATGGGACAGGCATAAGGTGCAATACAGATGAGTATGAATAGGTAGGTCATTGACAGAGCAAAGGCTGATGGCACATTCATAAGGTGGAAAAAGAAATGGGCAGACTGGATGGGCCTTGCGGTCCTTATCTGCCATCAAATTCTATGTCTCTATGTTTGTTTTCCCTGCAAAACTGAAAAAGGTCCCTCGTCATCGCTGTGGTCCTCCCTCCCACCCTCCCACTGAGAACCCACCTCCCACACACCCCTTACCCCTTACTTACTGCCGGATCTCGGCGCTGTCATCTTCTTTGGACTGGGACACGTCTGCACTCTCCAAAGCCCAACCGTGAAATGAAGAATTAAACGTAGGCATGCTATTCAGCCATTCAACTGGATTCTCAACTTATTCTCATATCTCAGCCATTTTTTTGAATGTTTGCCCCAAATTTTCAACATGAGGTTCTTGGGACCCCACCTCATGAAAACTGTCATTGTCATTTTGTTACTCAATCTGGAAATGTGATTTCATGGTCATTGCACAGAATCACCTTTCAGGACCAGTTCATGAAATGACAGTGCCACTATTCATGAGGTGGGGTCCCAAAAGCCCATGATGTAAATTTTGTGAAAAAATTCCAAAAAACAACTGTGCTAGAAGCGTGCACAGTGCAGTTGATACGCACACTCCTAATGTCGCTAATTTTTAATATTTTCACTTTACATTTTTAATGTTGCCATTTTTGTACACTTCCTTCACAACTGTACAGCTGTCATTTTCCATAACCTACCTGAACCATGTTTTCGCACCTGTTGTACAAAATAGCGCATTTGGTCTGCGCAATCACCTTTCGGGACAATTGAACAAAATTACACTGGCACTGTTCACGAGGAGGGGTCCAAAAAAAGGCCATGTTGAAAATTTG
Organism: Neoceratodus forsteri; assembly: GCA_016271365.2. Taxonomy (NCBI): domain Eukaryota; kingdom Metazoa; phylum Chordata; order Ceratodontiformes; family Ceratodontidae; genus Neoceratodus; species Neoceratodus forsteri. The sequence continues at coordinate 11,878,485 of CM028129.1, forward strand.
GTGCAACACCTCCAGCATATGGCCAAGTTACAGCTGGGTGTTGAATAATTTCTACGCACATGTGCAACTTTCGTCACTTGGTAGTGCTTCACAGCCCTATCGGCTCTGGCCAGAGTTTGTTTAATGATACTACAATAGAAAGAAAACATTTGCAAGGCAGCAACTAGATGTTAGATTGTATACTTTGTTCCTTCTGCACCTCATTTGCACAAACTGTGTACCTTTTTCCATAATGTGCATGCCTGTTGTGGTTTTAAGGTACATTAGGTAAACAGTGTAAATGACCGAGGTGGTCTTCCTAACTAGACTTTATCTATAGTGCAATATTTTACAATTTTAAGTGGCACTGTGGTCTGTCTGTCAGGCTTGGGAACTCAGAATCCTTGGTTCGTATCCCTCCAGAGCCACTTTTATTTTGTGTGACCTTATACAAGCAATACTGTCTAAGTGTTTCTGTGCATGGAACTGTAAAATGAATAAAGCAGACCCATTGTATCTCATTCCTTCGCAGGAATATCTTGGGGGTTAAAAAACTGTAAAGAAAACATATTGTAAAATTTGAAAGAAAATGTAGACCTGAAGATGAAATGGGCTTTACTGTACCCATTCATTGTAATGCTTTAAATTACTTGGCTTGTAAACAATACAGAGCAGTTCAATTCCATTTCATTGAAACAGGAATGTCATGAATTATAACACTGATAAACATCATTAGGATTCCAGCAATAGATACTGGTCAGCTCTCAGTTAACAACCTGAATTAGCATATTTTCAGCAAGGGCATGCATTCCTCGCTGTTTAATACAGTTAAAATCCAACTCATAATATCAGGAGAAATGATATATTCATGAAGGCACAATAGTGTGTACAAGTTTAACATAACCAACCTCAAGCATTGTTTCTAATTCAAACTCACTAGTGGAACACTATTCCAGAATCATTTAGTCTGTGTTCAAAAACATAGTAATGCAAATACTTCTTCTGACTGTCTTAGTGAATACTCCCTAGTTTTCTACATCTGTAAAAACAATTTCCCAATGCCCCACCCCCATCAACCATCATGGCTCGAGATCTATCTGGCTTTGATGAATCTTCACTGGAAAACTGTAACTGACCTCCCCAATATTGACCAGGCCCTTGACTACTCCGTCGACAGTTTTCTTAGTATAACTGACCTCCCCAGCATTGAGCTGGCCCTTGACTACTCCGTCGACAGTTTTCTTAGTATAACTGACCTCCCCAGCATTGAGCTGGCCCTTGACTACTCCTGTCGACAGTTTTCTTAGTGTAACTGACCTCCCCAGAATCGAGCTGGCCCTTGACTACTTCATCGACAGTTTTCTTAGTGTAACTGACCTCCCCAGAATCGAGCTGGCCCTTGACTACTTCATCGACAGTTTTCTTTGTGTAACTGACCTCCCCGGTATTGACCTGGACCTTGACTACTTCGTTGACAGTTTTCTTAGTGTACTCAATAAGCATGCCTTTCTCAAGCATCGTAGGGAGAAAGGCTGCTGCTTGAAATGGTTTAGCAGAGACTTGCAGAAGGATATGAAGTAGAGAGACAAGGCATGGATCAGTCTAAGCTCTCTGGTCAGTTACAGAAAGCTTAGAAACTCCTGCAAATTAAACCTAAATAATGCTGGAGAAGGCTATCTAAAGAATTTTAAGTTCAAAAATCTATCTAACTATAAAAACATCTGGCTACAGGTTAATTGTCTTCTAAAAGCATGTTCCATAGCTCTGGTTAATTGTAGAACCACTGAAAGCAAAGTGATCTCTGACCCCTACTTATAAGCGAACATGTTTAACAACTCTTGTACAGACCTGGATAGGTTTATGACTCCCCAGAGTGGGGTATCAACTGGCCTTCCTAACATAGACCCTCCCACCATACAATTTCACTTTCAGCTAGTCAGTAAAAGAGGGGTTCAACAGAACCCCTAGTTATGACAAATGAGAACTGAAACACTTTCAAATTGCTGCTAAAGTATTGCCACATCCCTAAGAAACCTACTTAACAAATCTTTCTTGGTTCCATGTCATAAGGGCGAATTTGGCATGCCGAACACCCTTATGGCAACCCCACATCACCGAAATTCACTGCACCCACCCACACCCCCCTGCTTGGGGAGACTTCATCCCCCGCACACCCCTGCTTAAGAATTCTCAACTCCAGTGGGGTGCATGTTGGGGGCTGCAAGTAAAAAAAATAAAAAAATACACTGTCTCAGGCTGGGCGCAACAAAAAACACTGGTGCCTGATCCCAAACCCTGTAGCCCTACCACCCCAAGCAGGCATCTATCCCACCATGCTATGATGCCAGCTCTCCGGAACCCTGCAACACTACTCCTCACATACCATCCCACCCAATGTCCATCGGGATCGCTCCCCCCCCCGCGTAAGTATACCCATCCAATATCCTGTCACCTTTTCATGACAACCCCCATTAAGTTGCCTACCCCACACCCCCACCAACAAGGCACTAGCCGAAAGTGGGTCACCGTTTTGGCAGGTGCCCACTCACTAGTGCCCCATATCACAGGATACCATCCTTCTCTAGGATGCTGTGCCATGTAAATGGAGAATTACCACTGTTGTACCCACACACAAAAGGGGACCTAAAGCTCTTATTACAAACTCCCACCCCACCGCCCTCCTGTGCTCCCTTGATAAGGAACAATAGAGGCTGGCAGTATAGCCTAGAGGTTAGAGTAATGAGCTGTGAATGAGCTTGGCACATCCAGCAGACCAGACCTAGGTTTGATTCTCACAAACCCCACTTGCCTACTGTGTGACTCTGAGCAAGTAACTTAACTGCCCAGTGCTCCCAGGTCATCCCTGAAAACAGGCACTTGTGCCTAGTGAGCCTTACTTGGTTACCAAAGACTGAAAAAAAAATATCTTGCTCCATGACTTTCTAGAAAGTCAACACATCCTGTCTGATGTACAACATGGTTTCAGAAAGAGCCATGGTATGGACACTGCTCTGGTTCGATTGACCTCCCACATTCTTAGAGCAATGGATTAAGGGCAATCTACTGGTGCCATTTTCATAGACCTTACCAAGATGTCTGTTCTGGTAAACCACAACGCTCTGCTGGTAAAATTAAGAGGGGTAGATTTTAACAGTCTTGCTTATAGCTTGTTTAAGTACTATCTGTCTAAACTGATAAAACAGGTAAAGTGGCAGAGTAGCATGTCTTAAAGCCAAAACTCTTGGTGTGCCCCAAGGTTCCATTCTTGATCCCCTGCTCTTCTCATTATTTATTAACGATCAGCTTGCTAACTGTAATGGGGCGGGGGTGGGCACATTACAGCTACATGCGAATTATGCTGTTCTTCATGCTTGTCTGACTTTCAACAGATCAACCATGACCTATAGGGAGATTTTAAGCTCCTTGGAGCTTGATTATTAAATACTAAACCTGTCCTAAATTCACACACACACACACACACACAAGCACTACAACTTGATCCCAGACACATAGACAATGAAAGACAGTTGTTACTGAAGTTATCTGCCCTCTCTCTTGTGTAAAGGTGAAAGTGGTTAACTGATTGAGATGCCTAGGGGTTCACTTAGATCAAGATCTCACCTTGAGACTTCACGTGGATGTAGCTACAAAGTCCATTCACCAAGAGTTCAGTTTACTCTAAAGGTTCAATCCTTATCCTATCAAGGAGGTAGACTAGCCATTGCGACCGCTACGCTGTTACCTGTGCTAAGATATGGTGCTCACCTACTTCATTCCAAACGAAGAACCAAAGTTTCAAACATAGTCATTTTTTCGTACCAGCTCATGAACATTACAGCTGTCATTTTTCACATCCTAGCCAAAACATGTTTTGGCACCTGTGGCGCGGAATGACATTTTTGTGGGGATTTGAAAATTTTCACCTACCAAGGTCATGAGGTAGGGTCATAAGAAAACTATGTTGAATGTTTGGGGTCAGAAATTTAAAAAACAAAAAAATGTATGAACAGGGATGCCTGTTGCCCCACTGAGGACCATGTTGCCTTACCGTGCCAGTGACCTCATGTGAAGCCAGTGAGCTGGTTCCATGGGACAAGGCTGTTGAGGAAGGTGCTGCAGCGTGCAACACCAGCCCCATCCTGGATTGGGGCAGAGCAGTGTTTTGGCACAGATGCAACACCCTGTGGTGGGTCAGGGAGCCTTCCCCACATGGAACTGATGCGCATGATGGGACCTGCTGGGCCCAGGCACTGGGTCAGGACTGTCTCCAATATTGTAGTCATCTCATTTTACACAAGTCCCAAAGGGATCTGGGCAACTGAGGATACAAATGAACTATCAGAAAAAGAAGGGAAATAAATTGCAAAATCTGTGTTAACTCAGACATTAGGGTTGAAAATCATAGAGTGCACTTGTAGGGAAATGAAAAACCATTAGGGTTTTGGGTCTCCAGAGTATTGTTGAATCAATGATGGGGTCTTCCTTGGGATTGCCAACCCTAATGCCCACTCTCTCCCCTGAGCAAACAAGCTCAGCTGTGATTAGAGATGCAGAGAATTTATATCCTGCTGGTGAAGTGGCAACAAAGTGGCTGAATTCGCTGCATGGAGTAATCTGTGAAATTTCTATGCCTTAGGCGGAATTTTGCCAGGCGAAATTTCACCTCCTGCAGGTGAAATCCTGCCTCCGTGGTGAAATTTCACCTTTCGTGGGTGAAATTGAAGGTGGAATTTCACCGTGGAAGGCAGGGCGTGGGCGACATGTTTTCATTCTGTGGTTGTAATTTCACCGCTCCACAGGCAAAAGTTTGCATTTCACTCTGCAAAAAGGAAGGAATTTGTGGATTACTCGACGTAGCCAATTTTTCTCACTTCGCCCACCACTAGATTTGATGTCTTCATGCAAAGCACGCAGGGTCCTATGTGAAGAAAGCTAAGACAGTTTATGCTGGCTGTGCTGTATCACAATGAGGCATTGCTGTAGCTTGGAGCTGTACCTTGTGCTTAAAACAGGAGGATACAGACCAGGGTGAGGGTGTTTGCATTGGGGTTGACAACCCCAAGGAAGATCCTACCACTGATTTAACAGTTCTCCAGTGACCCAAAACCCTAATGTTTTTTCATTTCCCTACATTGTGCACTTTGCGTTCTTCAACCCTAATGTCTGTATTAAGACAGGTTTTGCAATTTATATATTACAGTATCACAGGTTCTGAAAGAACTCCTAAACTGAAGGTGGACAAAGCAATGGGGCCAGATGGAATTCACCCCAGAATTGTAAAAGAATTAAGGGGGGAACTAGTGAAACCACTGGCTACTCTTTTTAACAAATCATGGGAGGATGGTATGGTACCTGAGGACTGGAAGAAGGTGGATGTGATTCCCCTTCACAAAAGTGGGACCAAGACAGAGGCAGGAAACTACAGACCTGTCAGTTTGACCTTTGTGGTAGGGAAAATGATGGAATCACTTCTGAAGGAAAGAATTGTTGAGTACCTAGAGGCCAGTGGGGCACAGGACCCAAGGCAGCAGCATGGGTTCACAGCAGGAAGGTCATGTCAGATGAATCTAATTGATTTCTTTGATGGGGTGACCAAAGTAGTGGACCAGGGAGTGGCTGTGGACATGGCCTACCTAGACTTTAGCAAGGCATTTGATACAGTCCCACACAAAAGATTAGTAGTCAAATTAACCAGCCTGGGAGTGTGTCCCAAGGTGGTAGCTTGGGTAAAACATTGGCTGAACAACAGGACACAGAAGGTAATTGTGAATGTAGTCCACACTGAAGAGAGGGGGGTTACTAGTGGGGTACCGCAGGATTTGGTACTGGGTCCAGTCCTTCTTAATGTGTTTATAAGTGACATTGCAGAGGGACTGGAAGGAAAAGTATGTCTCTTTGCAGATGACACAAAGATATGCAACAGGGTTGATACACAAGGAGGCGTGGAAAGGATGAGAAGGGACTTGGCAAGGTTGGAGAAATGGTCAGAAGTATGGCAGCTCGGATTCAATGCAAAGAAGTGCAAAGTTATGCACCTGGGAAACAAAAACCCAGGGAAAGATTACATAATTTGCAGGGAAGTAGTAACAACAACAAAAGTGGAAAGAGAAATAGGGGTAATCATATCAGATGACCTTAATGTTGGCAAGCAATGTGAGAAGGTGGTAGGGAGGGCTTGGGGGATACTGGGATGTATAGGGAGAGGTATCACCAGCAGAAAACAGGAAGTTGTTATCCCCCTGTACAGACAGTTGGTGACACCCCTTCTGGAGTACTGCATCCAGTTCTGGAGACCCCCTCTCCGTAAGGATATAGAGAGGATGGAGGCAGTCCAGAGGAGGGCAACCAAAATGGTTCAGGGTCTGCATCAGAAGCCATATGAGGAAATACTAAAGGATCTTAATATGTATACCCTTGAGGAAAGGAGGGAGGGGGGGACATGATAGAAACTTTTAAGTACCTCAGTGGAATCAACAAAGTCCAAGAGGGCAGCATCTTTCAGAAAAAAGAGATGTGCAAGAACAAGGGAACACAATTTGAAGATAGAGGAGGGATGGCTCAGGGGCAAGGTGAGGAAGTATTTTTTCACAGAGAGGGTGGTAAATGCATGGAACAGCCTTCCTGAGGAGGTGTGGGGTCTAAAACTGTGGGAGAATTCAAGAATGCATGGGACAGACATAAAGCAATTCTTGTGGGGGGGTAGGAAGAAATAGACTGTTGGTTAACTAGAATCTGCAGCTTATTGTATAGGTAGAGAAATGGGCAGACTAGGTGGGCCAAGCAGTCCTTATCTGCTGTCAAAATCTATGTTTCTATGGATTCCCCATGCACCACACCCTACACTGTTCTAAATTCTCAGATACTCCTGGTTTGCAGTATTGTGCCTTCTCTCCATGATCTATACTGCCCTCTGAGCCTCTGTCTGGAATTTATATGCCTCAGCAAAAAGGAATCACATGTGCTACCAGTTGGGGGAAAAGTTACCCTTTAACTCATTTAGACACATTAAAGGTAATAAGTTCAACTCAGATATAGGCAGAGGCATAAAAACCCCATACACAGGATTAGAGAGCAGTATTAATAACATGCAGAAATGTACAGAACTTCAGCTCACTAGGGACATTTAAGAAAATCTGGGCTAAAAAGAAAAACTCAGAAGGGCTGGATTGGTGACAGACAGAAACCACAATAGTGCAATTCATTCTGAGTATCTGAGAATTAGAACAGTGTAGGGCATGGTAAATGAGGCGACCTTGTAAGGGATACCTGGCACGAGTACATTTGTGAAAATATGGAAGCATTACATTATGTATGTATGTATGTAATTATTTATTTAACTTTGCTTACTGGGTGAGTGCATTGGTAACAAGTACCTTTTTTAGTCATGGCCCAAGTGCAGAAGCAGAGACAAACAGGAACAAAATTACAGGGAATGCATACGAATATACAGCAGGAAGTAGTCAAACGTGAGCACATGTGGTGCTAATATTGTAATAAAGGTGCTTATGATGTAATAAACAATAGTAGAGGGTAGAAAAAAGGAAGAAGAAGATGGAGGAGGAGAACAGTGTGACCACAGCTGGTCAGTGGGTGTGATTAGGTAGTATAAGGTGGGGAGTCATGACAGGGGGAGGGTATCGGAAGCAAGAGTAGACTTGGGCTGAGGAGTAGTTTGACTTTAGGAGCTTGGCAAACACAAAAGGAGTGGAAGATATTTCAATAGAAGTAGGTAAGGAGTTCCAAAATGAAGCTGCATGATAATTAAATGAACGCTGACCCATATTTGTGCAGAACTTGGGAATTACTATGTTGTTGGTTGCAGAGCGGGAAGAAATTGGCTCCTACAGTTGCAGCTGTTGGCATCATATAAGGCACTTTACGAACACATATGTCTGTCTTTTGCTACTCTGTTTATTTTATATTAATGTATTTGTCATTCTGCATATATTTTTTAATTGTTTGAACATTGCAACTTTAATATTTACTGCCATGTTTCCATTATTTTTGTCCTGAGCCACACACCTCTAAAACTGCAACTTCAAGAGCAGATATTACCAAAAGAAGTGTGGCAACCCCTATATTTCTTTCTTTTGCCATATTCTCACCCATATTCTATATCTATCAAAAACGTTTAATGAACATCACGTGGGACTAAAATGGTTGTGCACATTGAAACATACAAATGTTTTACACATTGTTAGGAATGTTAGTACACTAGGGTGGAACAGTACTGATCATTTTCTCATCATTTTTGCACACAAAAACCAAACATCATGAAAAATGGTGCATCCTTGTTTCAGTTTTTCTGTCACACTCATGTTGACAACTAAAACATTAATGTTATAATTACGTAAAATGATCTGACCCCTTACAGATTGTTTTTTTTTAAAGTGGGATGAAGTCTCACTACGTAAATCGGAAACAAGTATGGCAACCCATGTTCATTTTTTGTGTGGATTTTAAATGTTTAGATGGCCGTCATGTATTGGACAGAATATTAAGAAGTTGACATGGGGTTGCTGAAACAACAGGGAACCTCCTTAAATATGCAGACCTTGTCAGGGCAGCATACTGTATATGGAGGTGGGAAGGGGCACTGGATTGTAATTTAATAAAATACATGTCTGACATACTGTGTTTTATAAAATAATATTGATTATTGTTTATCAAGACACCAGCCACTGTGTTTTCACCAATCAGGTTTTGAGTAATAATTCATTTTAGCTGGTATTTTGTGCTGCACCTATTTGTTGACATGAAACTCCATAAAATATACAAAAAAAAAAGATAAATGTGAAAATAACTTGGACCTTACTGGGAATGTACCCCATGCCCTTAGCATACCAGCTTAATTCGCTACCAAATGAATTGAGTTCCTGTAGAAATATGCATTCCACAGCTGGATAAAATGCTTAACCTTTGCTGTGCCACAACAATGGAAAATATTGCATCCACACACTCAAGCCAGATTATTCTTATTTTAGAGAGAAACAGGATTTACCCTGACACATACGGTATGGCATTGTTATCTATAATCTGTGCCTTACCTGCCACAGGGATTGCCAAAAGGACCAACTATAAGATAACCTTGTTGAAGTGGAAAGACTGCCCCGATAATGATCTCTCCATCCCTTATGTACCTCAGGAGTGCAGGCTTTTGTGGTGCAAACCCCTTTGAGTGGGTGGTTCTGTAGACGAGGCTAGAGGTGATCACAAACAGCAGCAAAATGTTTCGCATCATTGCTTGAAGGAACGGATACATAAAACTCTTTTGTGCAAGGTGGGTGTTATTACTATAAAGAAGAGCCCTGCATATGAATCACCTGCATAATCTTGTAATTTTATCTGTAAGTTACTTTGAAACTGTGCTACTTGAAATAGGACTGGTTTCTAAGCATGCAAAAAGCATCAAGTTGAAACCAAAGACAAGTGCCCAACCAAATTTATAGAAATAAATCCTTCCTTTGGATGAGTGGTTAAAGAAACTACACAGCCAAATTATTATGTGCTAACTCTAATCTGATACGGATGTGCACTAGTACTGGTTTATGATTTCTAGTCTTTCTGTTGTTTGTGACTGGCTTATTTATACTCTATTTCAATGTTAAAACAATTTAGAATAAGCAGTGTTTACCAAGTATCCTAAAAATTATACAACAATCTCAAAGGCTCTGAATTTCCCAAAAAATAATTAAGTCTAACATGATGATTATATTTCTGAAGGGATTTTTAATTGCAACAAAGCCACCTGGTAAGAGATGTCCTCTGGGCAACAACTGTTTGTCCATTCCCTGATGGCTTCTCTGTCAAGAGAATCAAAATCTTTTCCATGATACAAGCAAATGAAGATTGTATTGTAAGATACAGCTGAAATCATAGAAAAACTACAGTAGGAATCACTTTGAAGGAGTGTGGTGGTGAAAATTTCTAACGCTGATGAATTCAGAATCAGGATCAGCAAGTCCTTAATAAGCATGATGCCACATTGGGGATCACTAAGGGCCCCGTATTCACAGCTGGCCATTTGTGCCATGCTCCCTTGAGTGGCATAAGTAAGACAGCACACATCCAGCTCAGTTGCTGTATTCAGACAGACAGTGCGCTTTGTCCAGAGTGTGCTGCCTTTCTGAATATGGGGCTGTCTAACTGAAAGGTGAAATAAGGAACTTTGAATTAGCAGGAAAAGACAGTCTTTCAAGCAACAGAGGGAGGTGGATCTAGCTTTACGTTTGTTAAAATTCTTAAGATTTTCAGTGCAGGAAGAGTTTAAACCCTGGGCTAAGAATTTGTCATAAATCCTGAAATAAGTGCAGGTACAGGTTGTGTATTTGACCCAGACAGTGCCCTAGGAGGTGGAAATGTTTTTTTGTGTTTATCTGTGTGTGCCTTAAAAAGCTAGACCAGACTTTGTCAGGAAGTGCTTACATCATAGCTACTTATCAGCCAATAGCTTTGGTAACAGACCTGAGAACAATAGCATTATAAGCAAGTGTTTTATAGCAAACTCATCAGAACAGCTAATATTCTTCAAGTGAATCTACCTCTAGCTGGCAGCTGCAATATTGAACATAGGATTTGCAAGAAAGTGAGTTGTGCTCACAACAAAGGGAGGTGAACCTAACAATTGTCTTTGGTTTGTAGCAGATATTCTGCAGGTGGAGGCTACTTCTAACTGAAAGGTGAAATAAGAAACTTTGAATTAGCAGGAAAAGACAGTCTTTCAAGCAACAGAGGGAGGTGGATCTAGCTTTACGTTTGTTAAAATTCTTAAGATTTTCAGTGCAGGAAGAGTTTAAAGTACAGCTGACTTATTTTGGGACTGACTGCTTTCAGAGCACAAACCACCAGGCTGTTTTGGGGCTGGGGAGGTTTACCTGTGTCTGACTTGGATGTCTGGACTTTTCTCTGTTTGAATAGCAGGGTATTTTCTCTATCAAATTGTTGTGTAGGGCATCTTGCTGACAGGAAGGCACTCATCGCAGCGGTGGGTCAGAGCTTTTAGCTGATTGTTTTGTGAGGGCACAGTTTAGGCCCAACCGCTTCCCACCCTCACCCCACCCACCCCTGGAAATAGTTCCTTTATACCTGGGGTTCTGATATCATTTCCTCAAGAGTACAAGGTGCATATCACTGTTATATCCTCTCTAGCACACTGCACTGACAATATAAGCATACACATTGTTAATATATATATTTCTATATAACAAAGCAATCACACACACAAACACCCACACACAAAAAAAGTAGATAAACATGTGGGGAGTAGTGCAATGTAATGGCTATGGGGCAGCAGTATTCCAGGAGTCTTTCTGGAGGCTGACATGCTGCCTTATTTGCAGACAACTCTCTGCCCTGAAGGAAGAAGTTGCCTGTCTTCAGGCCACACTGCACAATAGTAAGGGAACCTTCCCCCAGGCCACACTGGACAGTAGGAAGGGAACCTCCCCCATCCAGGGAGCACCAGAGCCACCACCACTACCTCAGAGGTTGCGAAGAAAGCACAGCAGTTGGACCACAGTGGGCTCAGGGAGGGTGAGGATGGTGGAACAGAGGCACACCCAGTCAGTTGTTCCACTCCAAAATCCATACACTATTCTGGGGGAGCATAGCTCCCCTATGGATGGACCCGCAGAGGAGACTAAGGAGGCTGAGGACAACTGTCACATGGGAGGCCCACAGGAAGGAGGCAGAGGACACCACAAGGAAAGGAAGCAGCTCCTGGTGGGGGACTCAATTATTAGGGGGATATAACTGGGGGGAGCAGGTAAAACTGAAGTAAAGTGCCTGCCTGGTGCCATGGCTTGGAGGGACAGGAAGCGCATCCTCAGGATCACGAGAACAACTGCATGGGAGTCTGAGCTGGATGTCATTGTCCACCTAGGGACAAATGACTAGGCTCATCATGAGATTAGAGCAGTGCAGAAGGACTTTGTAGAATTGGTGAGGGGCCTAAGACAAGCAGCACACACAGTATCCTTCTCTGAGGTGCTGCCTGTCAATGGCATGAGTGAGGCGAAGGTACTTTGCACCATGCAGTTTAATGAATGGTTGAAAAAATGGTGTGGAGCACAGGGATTTGGCTTCATTGGGGACTGGGGTTCCACCTGGAGGAACACCAGCCTATACTGGCAGGATGGTCTGCATCTGTCCAGGAAGGGAACAAGTCTTTTGACCAATCGGTTTAAATGCTTCATTGGCAAGCTGTTAAACTAGTCAAGGGGGGAGGCACTGATAAGCAGCAGGAAAATCCCAGCCTCTCCCTACAAAACAGGGTACTAAATGAGAAAAAGACTGAGGTAGAAAGGTCAGTGGGGGATGCTGCAAAAGAAGGTAAAACCATCAAAAAATGGAGAGCAATGAGTACCAATGCCCGTAGTCTGAGTAACAAGCTTCCTGAATTAGTGGCCTTGATGGAGGAGGAACATCTGGATATCGTGGCAGTCACAGAAACATGGTACACACAAAACCATGACTGGGACATAAACATACCAGGATACACTATCTAGAGGAGGGACAGGGAGGGTAAAAGAGGAGGAGGAGTAGCTCTTTACATAAGGGAAGGAATCAAAGCAACAGAACAAAATGGAAAACAGGGAAGAGAAGCACTGTGGGTAAATTTGGAGACCGGCAATGGCACCACAATCCGCAGAGGGGTTGTATACAGACCCCCTTTTCAGGGGGAGGAAATGGACAAGGAAATGATAGAAAAAATACTTAGAACGGCAGCAAAAGGGGAGATATTGCTGATGGGTGATCTGAATATGCCAGATGTTAACTGGAGTGCAGTTGCAGCAGCCACTTTGAAGAGTGGTGTTATTCTAGATGCCCTACAGGGGGCATGCCTTAGACAACTAGTATTGGAGCCCACTCGAGAGGGAGCAATCTTAGACCTGGTTCTCTCAAATGGAGATGAAGAGAGGATTACAGATGTAGAAGTGGGTAGCCATCTGGGAACTAGTGACCATCGAACAGTTTGGTTCACAATAAACACAGCAATAGAGTCAAGTCATACAAAGGCAAAAGTACTGAACTTTAGGAGGGCTGACTTTGCCAAAATGGGTGAGTGCCTAAGGAATGCACTAGCAAATGGGCAGGAAGGAGGGTGGAAGAACAATGGGGAATTCTATTTTCTATGTTTCTGTTTCCTAGTGCCTTGCACAGTGACACTGTTCAGCAGTAACACAGCCCCGCCCTGTCCAGAGTGTGCTGCTTTCCTGAATATGGGGCTGTGCTAGTGCCTCACACAGTGACTATGCTCAGCAGTAACACAGCCCTGCTATGTCCAGAATGTGCATTCTGCCTGAATATGGGGCTGTGCTAGTGCCTCACACAGTGACTATGCTCAGGAGTAAACACAGCTCACTCTGTCCAGGGAAACATAGAAACATAGACTTTGATTGCAGATAAGGACCACTTGGCCCACCGGTCGGTCGCCCATTTCCCTACCTACTGGATAAGCTGCAGATTCTAGTTAACCAACAGCCTACTTCCTGCCACCCCCCACTACAATTGCCTTATGTCGGTCCCATGCATGTTTGAATTCCCCCACTGTTTTAGACCCAACCACCTCCCCAGGAAGGTGGTTCCATGCATCCACCACTCTCTCCATGAAAAAAGATTTCCTCACATTGCCCCTGTGCCACCCCCAATCTATCTTTAAATTGTGCCCCCTTGTTCATATACATCTCTTTTTCTGAAAGAGGCTACCCTCCTGGACTTTGTTGATTCCCTTAGGTACTTGACATTTTCTATCATGTCCCCCCTGCCCCTCCTTTCATCAAGGGTATACATATTAAGCTCTCTCAGTCTCTCTTCATATGGTTTCTGATGCAGACCCTGCACCATTTTAGTTGTCCTCCGCTGGACTGCTTCCATCCTGTCTATGTCCTTGCGTAGATGAGTTCTCCAATACTGCACACAGTACTCCAGATGGGGTCTCACCAACTGTCTGTACAGAGGGATAACCACTTCCCTTTTTACGTTCGCTTGCGCGCATGCGCAAGGAACGTTTTGGGAGAGTAGCACACTTTGGAGGCGTGCCTCTCCCTTTCAATCCACTGCTCCATTGAGCAAGCATGGTAGTCCTGTACCAATGGGTGCATGAGCTATGTATGACAGCAGTGGTCTTCGCTTCAAAGAAAACCACCGTTGTCATACAGAGCACCGCATCATGCCGCCCCCCCAAATCTTTGGTGCCACTCTGGGAGCCCACCCCAGCGTGGCAAACTTCCCGCGTTGTTTGCCGATGGGGGTGCCCAATCCCCCATCGGCTGCACAGCCCCCCCAAGCCATACTTCTGCCATGCTGGGAGCCCACCCCAGTGTGGCAAACATTCCACGTTGTTTGCCGACTGGGGTTTCCAATTCCCCATCGGCTCCTCGGCCCCCCCCCAGCCATCCTTCCCAGCGTGGCAAACATCCCATGTAGTCTTCTTTTTTTTACCTGTAAACAAAAAACAGTCCCATGGTGCTTCTCCCAGTCCTCCCTCCCACATCCCGCAGTCCACTCACTGCGCATTCCAGCCTCCCCCACTCACCTACCCCATACATACCTCTGGAGCTCGCACGATGATCTTCGTGGACGGAAACATGTCTGTAATTTTAAAGCCGACGCTTAACTGAAGAAATGCCGGTAAGTTGTATAATGGCTAGGTGGAGTTTCAACTTTATTGCATATCTCAGGCATTTTTGAATTTTGGATACTTCTAACATGGTTGGGACCTCTCTCATGAATGATAAACACTGTCATGGCGTATTGGGGCCCGAAGGGTGATTTGCAGTCACCGCACATTCACTGTGTGAAATCACCCGGGCCTGAATAACACCAATGACACTGACATCATTCATGAGAAGGGGTCCCAAAACCCCATGTTGAAAATTTGGCAAAATTACAAAAAATGACTGCGTTATGCGAGTGTTGCGCAGGCGTTCCTACACAGGCTCGTAGTTCACGACTTTCAATATTTTACACTAGATTTAACATTGCCATTTTACCACACCCCTTATGAGCAGTATAGCTGTCATTTTTCACATCCTGCTCAAAATGTGTTTTACCATGTAGCGACAATGGAGCAGTCTGGTGCGTACATCACTGTATGGGACGATAAGAAAAATCACAGTGATACTGTTCATTAGCAGAGGTCTTAAAATGGCTATGTTGAAAATTTGGTGAAAAATCCCTAAAATGACTGTTTTATGAGCCGCTACAGTTCCTACGCACTTCATAGGTTTAGGATTTTTTTCACTCCAGATTTTTACGTTGTTTTTTTGTTGTGTTTCATGAGTTGAACATTTTTCATATTCACTAAAATGTTCACGTATAATACCGATAGTCGGTGCTAAATCATGTATGGACATTAAAAATCACAGTGACATTGTTCATGAGGACAGCCCAGTTATGTTGAAAATTTGGTGAAAATTCCTAAAATTACTGTTTTATGAGCGTGTGTTGCGCAGTTCCTACGCACGCGCGTACATTTGCGAAATTTCAATATTTTCACTCCAGATTTTCAACATTGCCATTTTACCACACCCCCTTATGAGCAGTACAGCTGTCATTTTTCACATCCTGCCCAAAACATGTTTCTGCCCATGTAGCGCACAATGGCGCAGTCGGTGTGCGAACTCAATGTATGGACACATTAAGAAAATCACAATGACACTGATCATGAGCAGAGGTCTTAAAATGCTATGTTGAAAATTTAGTGAAAAATTCTAACAAGCATTTGTCAATGCCGAATGTTGCTTGCTTTTTGTGCTGTTTAGGTATTTGGAAGTCATTGGAGTGTAAATATTGAAAATTTGAGAACTTACGAGCATGCGTAGGAACTGCGGAATGCACGCTCGTAAAACAGTCAATTTCAGGATTTTTTTCACCAAATTTTCAACATAGCCATTTTAAGACCTCTAGTCATGAACAGTGTCACTGTGATTTTGTTAATGTGTCCCATACATTGAGTTTGCACACTGACTGCGCCATTGTGCACTACATGGGCAGAAACACATTTTGGGTGAGATGTGAAAATGACAGCTTTACTACTCATAAGAAGGTGTGGAAAATGGCAATGTTGAAAAATCTGGAGGAAATATTGAAAATTAGAAACCTCACGACTGCGTGGAACTGCGACGCACGCCAGAAACAGTCATTTTTAGAATTTTTTCACCAAATTTTCAACATAGCCATTTTAAGACCTCTGCTCATGAACGGTGTCACTGTGATTTTCTTAATTTGTCCCGTACATTGATTTTCAAGACACCGACTGTGCCATTCTGCACTACATGGGCGGAAACACATTTTGGGTAAGATGTGAAAATGACAGCTATACTACTCATAAGAAGGTGTGGTAAAATGGCAATTTTGAAAATCTGGAGGAAAATATTGAAATTTCGTGAACTTCTACAAGCCGCGGAACTGCACAACGACGCTAGAAGAAGTTTTTGATTTATACCAAATTCAATTCACCTTTTTCATGAATGACAACAGATGGGTATTCAGGCCCAAAGGGTGATTTCGCAGTCACCGCGCATTCACTGCGCGAAATCACTCCTTTTCGGCCCGAATAACGCCATGACAGTGACATCATTCATGAGAAGGTCCCAAAACCCCATGTTGAAAATTTGTGCAAAATTCCCAAAATGGCTGAGATATGCAATAGTTGAAACCCCTATCTAGCCCATTATACAGCTTATCGGCATTTCTTCAGTTCGCGGGTCGGCTTTGAAGAGTGCAGACGTGTTCCTGGTCCACTCAAGATCGTCGCGCCGGAGTCCGGAGGTAAGTATGGGGTGAGGGGTGGGGAGGCTGGTGTGCAGTGGTGGGTGCGGGTTGTGGGGGTCGAGACGATCAAGGACCGCTTTTTGTCTTACAGGTACACAAAAAAAAAGACGTGGATTGCTTTGCCACGCTGGTGTGGGCCTCAGCGTGGCACAGGGACTTTTGGGGTGTTCAGCTGACGGGGATTGGGCACCCCATCGGCAAAGGGACTGATTGCCACCCTGGGGTGGGCTCCCAGCGTGTCACCAACGACTGGGGGTGGGGAGGAGACCACGAGCTCAGCCGGCGGGGATTGGGCACCCGTCGGCTTATACAGTGAGTGCGGGCACTTGACGCTCGGGTGGGGAGCTGCGCTGAGCAGCTTCCTATCGCTGCTCACTCAAGCGTAGCTCCCTTTCAATCAGAGGTTACTGCATTTTGGAGCATGTCATAGACAGCTCCAAAATGCATTGGCTTACAGGGGCCGCGCCTCGCCAGGACACTGCCTGAATTGGAGGAGGAGGTGACACACCTCTAAAATCTCTGATGATGGCACTATGTTTCTTGCACATGCGTGCAAGCAACATAAAAATGACTCTTTTACGAGTCTGCGTTGCACAGTTCCTATGCATGCTCGTAAGTTTGCGAATTTTCAATATTTTCACTCCAGATTTTTAACATTGCCATTTTACCACACCTCCTTATGAGCAGTGCAGCTGTCATTTTTCACATCTTGCCAAAACATGTTTCCGCCCATGTAGCGCACAATGGCACAGTCGGTGTGCGAACTCAGTGTATGGGACACATTAAGAAAATCACAGTGTCACTGTTCATGAGCAGAGATCTTAAAATGGCTATGTTGAAAATTTGGTGAAAGAATTCCTACAAATAACTGTTTTACGAGCGTGCGTTGCGCAGTTCCTATGCACGCTCGTAAGTTTGCTAATTTTCAATATTTTCACTCCAGATTTTCAACGCCATTTTACCACACCTCCTTATGAGCAGTACAGCTGTAATTTTTCACATCCTGCCCAAAATGTGTTTCCGCCCATCTAGTGCACAATGACGCAGTCGGTGTGTGAAATCAATGTATGGGACACATTAAGAAAATCACAGTGACACTGGTCATGAGCAGAAATCTTAAAATGGCTATGTTGAAAATTTGGTGAAAGAATTCCTACAAATAACTGTTTTACGAGTGTGCGTTGCGCAGTTCCTACGCACGCTCATAAGTTTACAAATTTTCAATATTTTCACTCCAGATTTTCAACATTGCCATTTTACCACACCTCCTCATGAGCAGTACAGCTGTCATTATTCACATCCTGCCCAAAACGTGTTTCCGCCTATGTAGCGCACATTGGGGGTAACAAAAAGGTAATGCTGAAAATTTATTGTGCAAATACCAGCAATCGCACAGGGCATTAGGGTAAAGCACCATACATGCCAAACACCACTGCAAATACCTGCAAGCGAACGTTCGGCATTGACAAATGCTTGTTCTACTTGTGATGCCCCTTCCTATGCATCCCAGTATCCCCTGGCTCTCCTTGCTGACTTCTCATTGCTTACCCATCTTTAGGTCATCTGATATGACTACCCCAGGTCCTTTCCATTTTTGTTGTTGTTAGTACCTCCCTGCTATTGTGTACTCTTCTCCTGGGTTTTGTTTCCCAGGTGCATTACTTTGCACTTCTTTGCATTGAATCTAAGTTGCCATATGTTTGACCATTCCTCCAACCTTGCCAAGCCCTTCTCATCCTTTCTACCCCCTTGTGTATCAACTCTGTTACAGATCTTTGTGTCATCTGCAAAGAGGCATACCTTTCCCTCCAGACCCTCTACAATGTCACCTATAAAGATGTTAAAGAGGACTGGACCCAGTACTGAGCCCTGAGGTACTCCACTAGTAACCCCCCCCTTTTTTCGGAATGTGTTCAATTCACTATTACCTTCTGTGTCCTGTTGTGCAGCCAGTTTGCTACCCAGACTACCACTCTGGGACCCACTCCCAGGCTGGCTAACTGGATTATTAATCTTTTGTGCGGGACTGTGTCAAATTCCTTGCTAAAGTCAAGGTAGGCCATATCCACAGCCCCTTCCTGGTCTATTACTTTGGTCACCCAGTCAAAGAAATCAATTAGATTCATCTGACATGACCTTCCTGCTGTAAATCCATGCTGCTTTGGGTCCTGTGCCCCACTGGCTCTAGGTACTTAATTCTTTCTTTCAGAAGTGATTCCATCATTTTCCCTACCACTGAGGTCAAACTTATAGGTCTGTAGTTTCCTGTTTATGCCTTGCTCCCACTTTTGTGAAGGGGAATCACATCTGCCCTCCTCCAGTCCTTAGGTACCACACTATCCTCCCATGATTTGTTAAAAAGTGTGGTCATTGGTGTCACTAGGTCCTCCCTTAGTTCTTTTAGGATTATGGGGTGTATCCCATCAGGCCCCATTGCTTTGTCCACCTTGAGTTTTAGGAGTTCTTTCAGGACTCTTTCTTCTGTAAATGGACTGGTGTCAACCCCCCTACCCAGAGTGCTTCTATTGTCTGGTTTAGGTAACTCCTCCTCATCTTCTTTTGTGAATACTGAGCAAAAGTATGCATTCAGTATCTCTGCCTTTTCAGTGTCTCCCTCTTCCCACCTCCCCTCTCCTTTATTAATCTTCACTATTCCTCCCTTAAACTTTCTATGCTCCCTAATGTACCTATAAAATGTTTTATCCCCTTTCTTAACTAAATTGGCTATTTTTTCCTTGGTTTGGGCCTTTGCTATTCTGACTGCCTTCCCCACTTATTTCTGCTTTAATTGATACAGTTCCCTGTCATGCTCCTTCTGTGATTCCTTATACTTTTTGAATGCAGCCTTTTTCTCCTTAACCTTCCTTGCCACCTCTTTTGAGAACCATAGTGTTTTTTTACACTGCTTTGTTTTCTTTATTTGTTTCACACAAAGGCCTGTTGTCTCTATGATGGCAGTTTTGATTTTTCTCCATTGTTCTTCCATCCCCTCCTTTTTGGCCATTTGCTAGTACATTCTTCAGGTATTCACCAGAGGGTGCTACCTGTCTAATTATGGGGCTTTCCTAATGACACACACAATGAATATGCTCAGCTATAACTCAGTGCCACCCTGTCCAGAGTGTGCTGCCTGCCTGAATATGGAGCTGTCCTAGTGCCTCGCACAGTGAATACAGTATGCTCAGCAGTAACACTGCCCTGCCCTGACAATGGTGTGCTGCCTGCCTGAATATGGGCTGTGCTAGTGTCTTGCACAGAGCCTATGCTCAGCGGTAACACAGCCATTCCCTATACAGAGTGTACTGCCTGTCTGAAAATGGGGCAATGCTAGAGACTCACACAATGAATATGCTCAGCAGTAACACAGGGCCACACTGTCCAGAGAGTGGTGCCTGTCTGAATATGGGGCTGTGCTAGTGACATGCACAATGAATGTGCTCAGCAGTAACACAGCCCCACTGTGTCCAGAGTCTGCATTCTGCCTGAATATGGGGCTGTGCTATTGCCTCACACAGTTACTATGCTCAGCAGTTACACAGTCCATTCCTGTCCAGAGTGTTTTATTTATTTATTTATTTATTGAGAGAATGGGAATTACAAACTCTTTTGCAAGGATGTACAACAATGAAACAGAATATAACAGGGAGAGGGAACATATAAAACAAGCGATATAATACAGGATGGAAACTATCCAAAGTCAAACAACAGGTAACGGAACAAAATGTACATTAGAACAAACGTACATGCAAGCATAATTTAGTAACATAAGCCGAGTCATGAGGTTTGAGAAACCTGGCCGGCCTGGTAATAAATCTTATGGTTATGGGCAGTCACATGAACAGGTGTAGACGATATGTTCCCTGAGGAGAACTTTAAAGGCACCAAGTTTCTGTTCAGCAGAGATGGTAGCCAACAGAGAGATGAACCAAACAGGGGCCCTATAGGGAAAGGACTGCTGGCCGAGGGTGGTCCTACAGTGGGGCACTAGCATGGTGGCTTTGGAGGAGCTTCTCTTTGTTTTTATTTATTTTATTTATTTATTTAGTATTCAGAAAATAACCTTTGACCCAAGGCTCTTTTACAAAGGTTCCATGTCATGTGAACAGAGTATAGACTTTCAATCAAGAAGGTTACAGAGTTTTAGCAGATTTGAGACACTCAACAGCACAACAACCAGGAAAAGATTACAGAGTTTCTCAGACATTTGAAACACTGTACAGCATATGGACATCAACTTGAGTTGATAACAAGTGCAGGGAAGGTGCAGAGGCACTAGAGCTTAGGTTAGGTTGGGCAGAGGGTCAGTAAGGACAGGATTTTGGTAGGGGAGGAGGGGGGCTCTAGTAAAAGTGCTCAAGGAGGCAGGACTGAGGCCGGGGAGGCAAAGACCCATCCTAGCGTGGAGATGAGGGGAGTGGGGGGGTGAGGGGTGTACAGGAGCAGCCCCTTAGAGTGATTCAGAGGCATTGTCAAGGAGCGTGTGGGAAGGTGGCTTCTGTCTTGTGCTGAGAATAGTTGCTGTTAGCAGATCTAGGCCTGGTCATCCAGACTCTATCAGCTGTTAGATAAGCAGGTGCACACAGAGCTGGAGGTCAGGTAGTGTCTAAGGTCTGATTTGAAGATGGACATGCTAGTGGATTTCCGATTTGCTGCTATGACACTTACAGGTTCCCCTGCCTACTGTCCCCCTTCCTCTTTAACCTTCACAACTCCCTTCCTTTTCTTATCAGCTTCCTAATTTCCCTTGTTGCCCCCTCACTCATGTTTGTTCTTCTGCCTTTTCCACACCATAGTGTCCAATCTTGACTATAACCTGTATTTAACTGCTCATGTGTGTATATAGTACTCATGCACTACCACTGTCATTACCCTGTGTATTATATTTAGCCCTGACTATGTTAGTTAGTTATTTAAATATTGTGTGATGTTATTGTGTTCAATATGCTGTATATTGTTCTTGTATCCTGTCCAGGTCCATCTCGCAACTGAGCTTTGCTCAATGATGTTCACCTGGTTAAATAAAGATTTTGATTGATTGATTGATTTGACTCAGGTACTTCGTTAAGCCAAAGAGGGGCTCTGTAGGAGAAGGTGCGCTGCCCGAGAGCTGTGCATTGGAATGGCACGGCGAGGGCCCCCTGCATTCTTCTTCTGGTCATGAATTCTGAGCCTGTGAGGGAGAAGATGTCTGCTATGCACTGGTTGGAGGGGGGGCTTTCCCCAGTAATATGGACATCCAGGAGGCTCTTCGACTCGCAGTCACCTCCTCTATCCTGTCCCTAGTGGACTATGGACTGCCGGTGTATGGTGCTGCTGATCAGACCGCACTCCATAAAATTCGCACTACTCTGAATAAGGCCTGCAGGTTAATTACTGGAGCACCTAGGATGACACACACCTGTCTACTGTATGCTAAAGCGCTGGTACTTGAGCTCGACGAGCGCCTCAAATATCTTACCTGTACCCTTACAAAAAAGACCCTTCTTGGGCTTTCCCCACCAGGATTGACCACCACCATACGCCGCTCTGTCCCACTAGTTCATACTCGGACCTCTGGGAAAACCTCTCTTGTTATCCCTAGAGCTAGGACCTCTCAAGGCCAAAGAGCCTTCAGCTTTAGGGCCCCCCTCCTGGTTCAACACACTGCCCCCCTCCATCTCCGAAGCTCCAACTATATCGTGCTTCAAAACTTCCTTACGTAACCACCTTATTAACACCCGATGCTGTAACTACCACTAGTCAAAGCCGTACTCAATACTTATGACAAAGCTTATTACTAAGCTGCTAAGGACGACATAACTCTGGTATTGTTTGCATCCATTCTACCTGTACCAGCTTGTTTGTATCTATGTCTTAATTTTACTGTTATACTTATGTGTTGTACTGCTATACTGTGTATTTTGGTTTGTCTTACTGTGACAAGGTACCTTTGTAAATGAGCCTATGGCTCAAAGGTTTTCCAAACTGCTGTTTAAATAAAATAAAAAAAATATTTTTTTGCCTAGGAGGCATGTGAGGAATTTAGTCCTGCACCCAAAGAGACAGCAGGTGTGTCTGCTCATAGAGGGAACAGGTGTGGGTCATTTGATCGCTGTTCAGGATGACCCTGCAGGCCTAGTTGAGAGCTACGTGCACCTTCTTGAGCACAGAGTCTGATGCTGCACTGTAGACAACCAGGCCATAGTCAATGGTGGAGAGGATGGAGGTCGTGACTGATAGGCGGATGGCTGCCTTGGCAAGGTGTTTTCTGTGCCCGAATAGCACACCAAGCTTGGTGTTGACTGTCTTGACCACCTGGTTGGCATATTGAGCATAGGATAAGGTGTTGTCCAGGGTCACTCCAAGGTATTTGAAGGAGTGTACCTGTTCCAAGGGGGAAAGGACATTGTTGGTGATGTTTATGGTGGGGAACCTTTTCTTGAGCTGGGGGCTGGATAAGAGCATGGTCTTGTTTTTTTGTAATTGAGCAGAAGTTTGTACTCACAGAACCAGTCTTCTATTTTTCTGAAGGAGTGCTGAAGTGCTGCTTGGAGTGGCTCAATTCGAGAGTTGCTGTTGAGGATGACAGTGTCGTCTGTATATAAGATTATCTTGGCATCACAGGCTTGACGAAGATTATTTAAGAACAGGCAGAATAGCAGGGGTCCCAAGATGGATCCCTGGGGGACCCCCAGCCTGACTTCCTTGGAGTCAGGCACTGTTTGTCCTATTTTTACCCATTGTGACCTGAGGTATGAGTAGTCTCGGAACTAGAGTTTAACATTGGCAGCCACCCCCAGGCTTTGTAGCTGGGCCAGTAAGAGTGTGTGGTTGATGGTATCGAAGGCTTTTGTTAAGTCTATCAACACCACCCCTACTAGTTTGCCTTCTTACATAGCTTTGTGAGCATAGTCGGTGAACTCTAGAAGGGCACTCGTGGTACTATGTCCCTTCCTGAACCCGTGCTGGTTGGAGCATTGCAGTTGATATTTGCTGATGTAGTCGGTTAGCTGGTCCACCACAATCTTCTTAAGGGCCTTAGATAGGGGGGAGAGGATTGAGATCAGCCTGTAATTGGACACATTGGTCCTATCCCCACTTTTATGGACAGGAGTGACCAGCGCTTGCTTCCAGGTGGCCTGGAGTTGTGCCAGGGTCAGGGATTTGTTGAATAGTTTTGTAATAGACATGATGAGCACATCAAGAGTTTGAGACACCAGCTTCATGTCTACTCCATCGCTACCAATTCTGGTTTTCCTAAGCACTTTTTTTTGTACAATGGTGCATCCTTTATAGTAACTCTCTTGAGGTAGAAGGTAAGGTGAGAGGTACTGGGTGTTTTCTCATTTGAGGGAACATTGGAGGGGTGTAGGTAGTCAGGAGGGAGTACTGTGCTTAGATCTGTGAAGGCAAAGTTGAAGGACTCCACGATGAGGTGTGGGTCTGTGCTAGTAGAGCCATTAATGTGGAGCAGCTGTGGGTTTCTCTTTTCTTCTTACTTCAAGAGATTTTTTATGTTTTCCCCAGAACTTTTTGCAGTCACCCCAGATTTTATCGAGTGGTTCCTTGTGGTAATCTTCTTTAGCCCTCTGGATTACAAGTGTGCAGCAGTTTCTCGCTGCCCGGTACAGCTGGTGATCATGGTCTTTACCCAAGGCCCTGGCTTTTAACCAGAGGTTGTCCCTCTCCTACATCATGGCTAGGAGCTTGCCTGTGATCCAACCATTAGTGGTCCCCTGCACTTTCCTCCTTTTTAATGGTGCGTATCAGTCATAAATATTGTTGACTACATCTGTGAAGTACTTCAGGGCCTGGTCCAGGTTTGGCAGTGTGTGAATGGGAGACCAGTCATGGTGGGATAGGACATTTTTAAGCAATCATAACTGACCTCTTTTCAGGATCCTACTCTGTTTAGTGATGGGGAGTGGCTGTTTTTGAACTTATTTGACCATCTGAGGGTGACAGGGGTGTGGTCGCTCAGCATATCTGGTAGCACCTTGACCTCAGATATTCCTGATGGGGAGTTTATGAGCATCCAATCAATCAGTGAGCTCTTGCCTGTCTTGTGGTTCCTTCTGGTTGGTTCTGTAACTAGTTGTATCAGTTATGCGCTTGCCACAATATCCTTGAGTGGCGTGGAGTTGTCGCTTTCCCAGTTTATATTGAAATCCCCTGTTATAAGTAAATCACTATCCTTGGGTAGAGAGGTCACTGCATCCAGGACCTTGGGCACACCGCCCCATGATTTTTTGGGGGGCATTTAGGGTGATGCAGTGGTCAGTGTCTTACCCAGCTGTCCAATTTATATTTTCACTACAAGGAGCTCGTGGTCTGTGGCCATCCTGGAGATAGGGAGGACAGAGCTGTGGAGGAAGTTTTTTGTGTATATAAGACAGCCCCCACCCTTCTTGCCATGCCTGTCACTCCTGAATACCTGGTGTCCAGGTAGCGCTATTTTGCTGTTTTTTATATTGCCTGTCAGCCAAGTCTCAGTTAGGCATGCTATGTCTGGGTTGTGCTGGGCCATCCAGGCCTGTAATTGTGTAAACTTTGCTGTTAGGCTGCAAATATTCATTGCAGCTATTGTCAGGCCCTTTGTCTTGATACCCACAGATCTGGGTGGCAGCGGAGGGCCAGGATTTGGATGCGCATTCTCAGATAACAGGAGGATCATTAGGATAAGTTTCCTCACTGTGATGCAGAGGGTTATAGAGATTCATGATTTGCGTTACTTATTTTTACCTTGGAGAGGCTTCTCCACTTTCTAAGGGGTGTGAGCGAGAGGTGGTAGCCAGGTGGAGCCGTGATGTGTGTCGGATGCATTCTCCACAGTTGTGGTCCCATTGTAGTAGGACTGCTGGTATGCCCCCTCTGTCTGGGTTGCTCCTGGTACTGTTCGCCAGCGGCCCATTCCGAGGCAGTGTTCTGAGCAGACTGAAGAGGGACAGGTGACCTGAAGGGTGTCTGGTCCCACTGATCCAAATGTGATAGCTATGAGTAGAAGAGAAGTGCAGCTCATGTTGTTTGTTGTTGTCAAAGTTTAGGTTTGGAACTAGGCAGATCAGAAGACTAATACATATGGCGGAAATACCACCCAAATAATGTGATGAGAATTTAGTTCGGGGTCAGGGGATGGAACACAGTAAATGAGACTTAAAGAGTTAAGATTAACACCGATAAATGTTGGGCCCTATAACTGCATTCTGTATCTTTAAGGGTAGTTGCAATATTAGTGAGGGGGAGGATGAAGATTGCCTAGGGCAGTGCTGCTGGGGAAGGGAGAGTATTTAATAAAGGCTGGAGATGGGAAGGGGAGTATGAAGATTGCCTAGGGCAGTGCTGCTGGGGAAGGGAGAGTATTTAATAAAGGCTGGAGATGGGAAGGGGAGGATTAAGATTGCCGAGGGCAGTGCTGCTGGGGAAGGAGAGTATTTAATAAAGGCTGGAGATGGGAAGGAGGATGAAGATTGCCGAGGCACTGCTGCTGGGGAAGGGAGAGTATTTAATAAAGGCTGGAGATGGGAAAGGGAGGATGAAGATTGCCGAGGGCGGTGCTGCTGGGGAAGGGAGAGTATTTAATAAAGGCTGGAGATGGGAAGGGGAGGATGAAGATTGCCGAGGGCGGTGCTGCTGGGGAAGGGAGAGTATTTAAAAAAGGCTGGAGATGGGAAGGGGAGGATGAAGATTGCCGAGGGTGGTGCTGCTGTGGAAGGGAGAGTATTTAATAAAGGCTGGAGATGGGAAGGGGAGGATGAAGATTGCCGAGGGCAGTGCTGCTGGGGAAGGGAGAGTATTTAATAAAGGCTGGAGATGGGAAGGGGAGGATGAAGATTGCCGAGGGCGGTGCTGCTGGGGAAGGGAGAGTATTTAATAAAGGCTGGAGATGGGAAGGGGAGGATGAAGATTGCCGAGGGCAGTGCTGCTGGGGAAGGGAGAGTATTTAATAAAGGCTGGAGATGGGAAGGGGAGGATGAAGATTGCCGAGGGTGGTGCTGCTGTGGAAGGGAGAGTATTTAATAAAGGCTGGAGATGGGAAGGGGAGGATGAAGATTGCCGAGGGCGGTGCTGCTGGGGAAGGGAGAGTATTTAATAAAGGCTGGAGATGGGAAGGGGAGGATGAAGATTGCCGAGGGCGGTGCTGCTGGGGAAGGGAGAGTATTTAATAAAGGCTGGAGATGGGAAGGGGAGGATGAAGATTGCCGAGGCGGTGCTGCTGGGGAAGGGAGAGTATTTAATAAAGGCTGCAGGAGGGAGGGGAGGATGAAGATTGCCGAGGCGGTGCTGCTGGGAAGGAGAGTATTTAATAAAGGCTGGAGATGGGAAGGGAGGATGAAGATTGCGAGGCGGTGCTGCTGGGGAAGGAGAGTATTTAATAAGGCTGGAGATGGGAAGGAGGATGAAGATTGCCGAGGCGGTGCTGCTGGGGAAGGGAGAGTATTTAATAAAGGCTGGAGATGGGAAGGGGAGGATGAAGATTGCCGAGGGCGGTGCTGCTGGGAAGGGAGAGTATTTAATAAAGGCTGGAGATGGGAAGGGGAGGATGAAGATTGCCGAGGCGGTGCTGCTGGGGAAGGGAGAGTATTTAATAAAGGCTGGAGATGGGAAGGGAGGATGAAGATTGCCGAGGGCGGTGCTGCTGTGGAAGGGAGAGTATTTAATAAAGGCTGAAGGATTGGAAGGGGAGGATGAAGATTGCCGAGGGCGGTGCTGCTGGGGAAGGGAGAGTATTTAATAAAGGCTGGAGATGGGAAGGGGAGGATGAAGATTGCCGAGGGCAGTGCTGCTGGGGAAGGGAGAGTATTTAATAAAGGCTGGAGATGGGAAGGGGAGGATGAAGATTGCCGAGGGCAGTGCTGCTGGGGAAGGGAGAGTATTTAATAAAGGCTGGAGATGGGAAGGGGAGGATGAAGATTGCCGAGGCGGTGCTGCTGGGGAAGGGAGAGTATTTAATAAAGGCTGGAGATGGGAAGGAGGATGAAGATTGCCGAGGGCAGTGCTGCTGGGGAAGGAGAGTATTTAATAAAGGCTGGAGATGGGAAGGGAGGATGAAGATTGCCGAGGCGGTGCTGCTGGGGAAGGAGAGTATTTAATAAAGGCTGGAGATGGGAAGGAGGATGAAGATTGCCGAGGCGGTGCTGCTGGGGAAGGAGAGTATTTAATAAAGGCTGGAGATGGGTAGGGATGATGAAGATTGCCGAGGGCAGTGCTGCTGGGAAGGAGTATTTAATAAAGGCTGGAGATGGGAAGGGAGGATGAAGATTGCCGAGGGTGGTGCTGCTGGGAAGGGAGAGTATTTAATAAAGGCTGGAGATGGGAAGGAGGATGAAGATTGCCGAGGGTGGTGCTGCTGGGGAAGGGAGAGTATTTAATAAAGGCTGGAGATGGGAAGGAGGATGAAGATTGCCGAGGCGGTGCTGCTGGGGAAGGAGAGTATTTAATAAAGGCTGCAGGAGGGAAGGGAGGATGAAGATTGCCGAGGCGGTGCTGCTGGGAAGGAGAGTATTTAATAAAGGCTGGAGATGGGAAGGGAGGATGAAGATTGCGAGGGCGTGCTTCTGGGAAGGAGAGTATTTAATAAAGGCTGAGATGGGAAGGAGGATGAAGATTGCCAGGCGGTGCTGCTGGGGAAGGAGAGTATTTAATAAAGGCTGGAGATGGGAAGGGAGGATGAAGATTGCCGAGGTGGTGCTGCTGGGGAAGGGAGAGTATTTAATAAAGGCTGGAGATGGGAAGGGAGGATGAAGATTGCCGAGGGCGGTGCTGCTGGGGAAGGAGAGTATTTAATAAAGGCTGGAGATGGGAAGGAGGATGAAGATTGCCGAGGGGTGCTGCTGGGAAGGGAGAGTATTTAATAAAGGCTGAGATGGGAAGGAGGATGAAGATTGCCGAGGCAGTGCTGCTGGGGAAGGGAGAGTATTTAATAAAGGCTGAGATGGGAAGGAGGATGAAGATTGCCTAGGCGGTGCTGCTGGGGAAGGAGAGTATTTAATAAAGGCTGGAGATGGGAAGGAGGATGAAGATTGCCGAGGGCGGTGCTGCTGGGAAGGAGAGTATTTAATAAAGGCTGGAGATGGGAAGGAGGATGAAGATTGCCGAGGCGGTGCTGCTGGGGAAGGAGAGTATTTAATAAAGGCTGGAGATGGGAAGGGAGGATGAAGATTGCCGAGGCGGTGCTGCTGGGGAAGGAGAGTATTTAATAAAGGCTGGAGATGGAAGGAGGATGAAGATTGCCGAGGCGGTGCTGCTGTGAAGGAGAGTATTTAATAAAGGCTGAAGGATTGGAAGGAGGATGAAGATTGCCGAGGCGGTGCTGCTGGGGAAGGAGAGTATTTAATAAAGACTGGAGATGGGAAGGAGGATGAAGATTGCCTGAGGCGGTGCTGCTGGGGAAGGAGAGTATTTAATAAAGGCTGGAGATGGGAAGGGAGGATGAAGATTGCCGAGGCGGTGCTGCTGTGGAAGGAGAGTATTTAATAAAGGCTGAAGATTGGAAGGGAGGATGAAGATTGCCGAGGGCAGTGCTGCTGGGGAAGGGAGAGTATTTAATAAAGGCTGGAGATGGGAAGGAGGTATGAAGATTGCCTAGGGCAGCTGCTGTGGAAGGGAGAGTATTTAATAAAGGCTGGAGATGGGAAGGAGGATGAAGATTGCCGAGGGCGGTGCTGCTGGGGAAGGGAGAGTATTTAATAAAGGCTGGAGATGGGAAGGGGAGGATGAAGATTGCCTAGGGCAGTGCTGCTGGGGAAGGGAGAGTATTTAATAAAGGCTGGAGATGGGAAGGGGAGGATGAAGATTGCCGAGGGTGGTGCTGCTGTGGAAGGGAGAGTATTTAATAAAGGCTGAAGGATTGGAAGGGGAGGTGGGAGAAAAATTTAAGCAGGAAGGAGAGAAAGTGAAACAAAAATAGGGTTATTTGCAGGGCATAGCTTCAACTGTGAAACAAATGAAACCTGTTCTACACAGAGAAGTGTTCACAAAATGCTGTATCTCTTTAAGCTTAGTTTCTGATCCAGGATAAAATACTACTGAACCTTAAAACAAAGAGAGCTGTAATACTTTAAAACCTGAAAACCTGCATGTTAAAGGATCCTGCACTTCAAACAACCCATAAGTGCAAAATTGCTGTAAACGGCTTAGATTCATATTTCAGTTAGCATCACAGGACAATCTGGAGAAACAACCAGTACCAGAATCAGTAAATAAAATTAGCTTAAAGTCCAAAAGGAATAGGAGTAGCAAAGAATTCAACAAGTGGAGCAGCCGATCAGCAGGCGGAGCCAATGGTTGTGGCCAGTTGGCGTGGAGATGCCAGAAGTTTCAGCAGAGTACCTTCGGTTTGGTGGTCTGTGGGCAGTACAGCGAGGAGGCAGCCAACAGACAGAGGGGACCTGCCAGGCTGCTTTCAGTAACTGAGGCACCCTTGTCATGGGTGAAGCTTTGGTCTGGTGGCCTGCGGGCAGTACAGTGAGGAGGCAGCCAGCAGACAGAGGGGACCCACCGGGTTACTTGCAGCAGCAGAGGCGCCTTTATCAGGGGTGAAGCTTCCGTCTAGTGGCCTGCGGGCAGTACAGTGAGGAGGCAGCCAGCGGACAGAGGGGACCCGAAGAGGCACCCTTGTCAGGGGTGAAGCTAAGAGGGATTACTGTAATCGAGAGGGCAGATTGTAGGAGAGAACAGAGCCCAGAAAGGGGGGTTGGGTAGGCCTGATAAGATTTTTTGGCAGTAAGGTAGGTTTGGTATTTTAGTCTGCCTTCAAAGTTTAGCCAGTTGGACAGACTATAAAGGTCACAGGTATTCATATGTTTGTCACAGCCAGTGACAAGATGACATGCTTTGTTCAGCGACACCTTAATCCTACGAAGGGCAGCGTGGTCAGTGGCTCCATAGATAGTGATACTATAGTCTACCAAGGAGAGGACTGAGGAAGTAACTGCCAGATGAAGTGCTTCAGGGGGAAGACAGCACCTGATGTGAAAAAGAAGACCAACAGTATTCAGGTGTTCATGTCAGTACAGAGATGGTGGATGTGGTCATGGAAGGTGAGAGCAGAATGTAGCGTGACTCTAAGGTATTTGAAGGAGCAGACTTGATCCAGGAGTTGGTTGTGAGAGTTACGAATCTGCAATGGTGAACCCTGCTGTTTATTCTGGTGGTGTAAAAAAAACATGACCTTGTTTTTTCTGTAGTTAAGCACCAGCTTACTGGAGGAGAGCCAGGTTTCTTCTTCTGAGAAAACATTTTGGAGGGCATGCTGTAGATATGTGCAGTCAGGGTGGCTGCAGAAAAGAACAGCATCAGCTGCAAAGAGTAGGAGTTTAGGAACAGACAGAACAGGAGAGGTCCAGGAATGGATACCCCCAACCTCACAGGAAGGCTGGAGGAGAAAGTGTGCTGCCTGTCCGAATATGGGACTGTGCTGGTGCCTTGCACAGCGACTCAGTGGTAACAGAGCCCAGCCCTGTCCAGAGTGTGCTGCCTGCCTGAATATGGGGCTATACTAGTGCCTCACACAGAGACTGCTCAAACACAGCCCCGCCCTGTCCAGAATGTGCTGCCTGCCTGAATATGGGGCTGTGTTAGTGCCTCACACAGTGACTGCTCAAACACAGCCCCGCCCTGTCCAGAGTGTGCTGCCAATCTGAATATGGGGCTATACTAGTGCTTCACACAGTGACTGCTCAAACACAGCACCACCCTATTCTGAGTGTGCTGCCTGTCTGAATACGGGGCTGTGCTAATGCCTTGCACAGTTACTATGCTCAGAGATAATACAGCGCAACCCTGTTCAGAGTGTGCTGCCTGTCTGAATATCTGTATATGGACTGTGCTAGTGCCTCACACAGTGACTATGCTCAGTGGTAACACAGCCACACCCTATCTAGAGTGTGCTGCCTGCCTGAATATGGGGCTGTGCTAATGCCTCACACAGTTACTATGATCAGAGATAATATAGCGCAACTCTGTTCAGAGTGTGCTGCCTGTCTGGATATCTGAATATGGGGCTGTGCTAATGCCTCCGACAGTGACTATGCTCAGCAGAAACACGGCCCCACCCTATCCAGAGTGTGCTGCCTGCCTGAATATGGGGCTGAGCTCGTGACTCACACAGTGACTATGCTCAGCAGTAACACAGCCCCACCCTGTCCAGAGTGTGCATTCTGCCTGAATATGGGGCGGAGCTAATGCCTCACACAGTGACTATGCACAGCAGTAATGCAACTCCATGCAGAAAACTGATTCCCAGGAGCAGAAGGAGAGAGTGTCAGAAACAGGAAAATGCCTTTGCTAGAGGGAGCCGTAGTCAGCGACCGTCATGCTAATGAGCACAATTGCAGATCATTATGTGGCCGTTAGCAACTCCACACAGTGATGCCATGCATGAAGGCATGAAGGCGTTGCATGGAGCCTTGACTACCCCATCCCCCACTGGATCCCAGAGTAACAGACTGACAGCAAGAGCTATCAGTCCCTGGCAGTTCATTGGCCCCCTGCCCATGGTGCCCATCACTTAGATAGTATTACATTGTCGAGCTACACATGTAGAGTAGTGGTACCCCTGTCCATGGTGCCCACCTGTTCCATATTACACTGTCCAGTACCACATGCAGAGTAGTGGTGCCCCTGTCCATGGTGCCCACCTGTTCCATATTACACTGTCCAGTACCACATGCAGTGTAGTGGTTCCCCTGCCCAAAGTGCCCATCTGTTCCATAGTATTACATTGTCCATTTACATACGTAGTGTAGTGGTACCCCTGCCCACGGTGACCATCTGTTCCATAGTATTACATTCTCCAGTTACACATGCAGCATAGTGGTACCCCTGCCCATGGTGCCCACCTGTTCCATAGTATTACATTGTCCAGTTACACATGCAGTATAGTGGTGCCCCTGCCCATGGTGCACATCGGTTCCATAGTATTACATTGTCATTTACATATGCAGTGTAGTGGTACCCCTGCCCACGGTGCCCATATGTTCCATAGTATTACATTGTCCAGTTACACATGCAGAGTAGTGGTACCCCTGCCCATGGTGCCCAGCTGTTCCATAGGATTATATTGTCCATTAACATATGTAGTGTAGTGGTACCCATGCCCACGGTGCACATTTGTTCCATAGTATTACATTGTCCAGTTACACAAGCAGTGTAGTGGTACCCCAGCCCATGGTGCCCATCAGTTCCATAGTATTACATTGCCCAGTTACACATGCAGAGTAGCGGTGCCACTGCCCAGGGTGCACATCTGTTCCATAGTGTTACACTGTTCAGTTACACATGCAGTGTAGTGGTAACCCTGCCCATGGTGCCCACCTGTTCCATAGTATTAAATTGTCCAGTTACACATGCAGTGTAGTGGCACCCCTGCCCATGGTGATAACCGGTTCCATAGTATTTCATTGTCCAGTTACACATGTAGTGCAGTGGTTCCCCTGCCCAAAGTGCCCACCTGTTCCATAGTATTACATTGTCCAGTAACACATGTAGTGCAGTGGTTCCCCTGCCGATGGTGCCCACCTGTTCCACAGTATTACATTATCAGTTACACATGCAGTGTAGTGGTACCCCTGACCATGGTGCCCACCTGTTCCATAGTATTGCATTGTCCATTTTCATATGTAGTGTACTGGGACCCCTGCCCACGGTGCCGATATGCTCCATAGTATTACATTGTCCAGTTACACATGCAGTGTAGTGGTACCCCTGCCCATGGTGCCCATCAATTCCATAGAATTACATTGTCCAGTTACACATGAAGTGTAGTGGTACCCCTGATCATGGTGCCCATCAGTTCCAGTTACACATGCAGTGTAGGGGTGCCCCTGCCCATGGTGCCCACCTGTTCCATAGTATTAAATTGTCCAGTTACACATACAGTGTAGTGGTAGCCCTCCTAATGGTGCCAATCTGTTCCATAGTATTACATTGTCCAGTTACACATGCAATGTAGGGTTACCTGTGCACATGGTGTAAATCTTTTCCATAGTATTACATTGTCCAGTTACACAAGCTGTGTAGTGGTGCTCCTGCCCATTGTGCCCACCTGTTCCATAGTATTTCATTGTCCAGTTACACATGTAGTGCAGTGGTTCCCCTTCCCATCATGCCCACCTGTTCCATAGTATTACATTGTCCAGTTACACAAGCTGTGTAGTGGTGCTCCTGCCCATTGTGCCCACCTGTTCCATAGTATTTCATTGTCCAGTTACACATGTAGTGCAGTGGTTCCCCTTCCCATCATGCCCACCTGTTCCATAGTATTACATTGTCCAGTTACACATGTAGTGCAGTGGTTCCCCTGCCCATGGTGACCACCTGTTCCACAGTATTACATTGTCCAGTTACACATCCTGTGTAGTGGTACCACTTCCCATGGTTCCCGCCTGTTCCATAGTATTACATTGACCAGTTACACATGCAGTGCAGTGGAGCCCCTGCCCATAGTTCCCACCTGTTCCATAGTATTATATTGTCAAGTTACACATGTAGTGTAGTGGTACCCCTGCCCAGGGTGCCAAATCCGTCACAAAGTATTACATTGTCTAATTACACGTGTAGTTCAGTGGTGCCCCTGCCCATGGTGCCCATCTGTTAAATAGTACACTGTCCAGTTACACATGCAGTGTAGAGGACCCCTGCCCATGGTACCACCTGTTCCATAGCATTACATTGTTCAGTAACACATGCAGAGTAGTGGTGCCCCTGCCCATAGTGAACATCTGTTCCATAGCATTACACTGTCCATTTACATATGTAGTGTAGTGGTACCCCTGCCCATGGTGCCCATCTGTTCAATAGTATTACATTGTCCAGTTACACATGCAGTGCAGTGGTACCCCTGCCAATGGTGCCCATCTGTTCTATAATATTAATATTGTCCAGTTAAACTTGCAGTGTAGTGTTACCCCTGCCCATGGTGCCCACCTGTTCAATAGTATTAATAGTGTCCAGTTACACATGCAGTGTAGTGGTACCCCTGCCCATGGTGCCACCTGTTCCATAGTATTACACTGTCCAGTTACACATTCAGTGTACTGGTACCCCTGCCCATTGTGCCCATCTGTTCCATAGTATTAATATTGTCCAGTTACACATGCAGTGTAGTGGTGCCCCTGCCCATGGTGCCCACCTGTTCCATAGTATTACATTGTCAATTTTCAAAGGTGGTGTAGTGGTACACCTGCCCACGCGGCCCATCTGTTCCATAGTATAACTTTGTCCAGTTACACATGCAGTGAAGTGGTACCCCTGCTCATGGTGCCCATTTGTTCCATAGTATTACATTGTCCAGTTACACATGCAGTGTAGTGGTACCCCTGCCCATGGTGCCCATCTGTTCCATAGTGTTACATTGTTCAGTTACACATGCAGTGTAGAGGAACCCCTGCCCATGGTGCCCATCTGTTCCATAGCAATACACTGTCCAGTTACACATGCAGTGTAGTGGTACCCCTTCCCATGGTGCCCATCTGTTCCATAGTGTTACATTGTCCAGTTACACATGCAGTGAACTGGTACCCCTGCCCATGGTGCCCATTTGTTCCATAGTGTTACATCGTCCAGTTACAAATGCTGTGTAGTGGTGCCCCTGCCCATGGTGCCCATCTGTTCCATAGTACTACATTGTCCAATTACACATGCAGTGTAATGGTACCCCTGCCCATGGTGCCCACCTGTTCCATAATATTACATTGTCCAGTTACACATGCAGTTTAGTGGTACCCCTGCCCATGGTGCCCATCTGTTCCACAGTATTATTTTGTCTGGTTACACATGCAGTGTAGTGGTGCCATTGCCCATGGTGCCAACCTGTTCCATATTATTACACTGTCCAGTTACACATGCAGTGTAGTTGTACCCCTGCCCATGCTGCCCATCTGCTCCATTGTATTAATACTGTCCAGTTAAACATACAGTGTAGTGGTACCCCTGCCCATGGTGCCCACCC
This sequence comes from Neoceratodus forsteri, assembly GCA_016271365.2. NCBI lineage: Eukaryota > Metazoa > Chordata > Ceratodontiformes > Ceratodontidae > Neoceratodus > Neoceratodus forsteri. The sequence goes on from CM028129.1 coordinate 11,914,168, forward strand.
ATTCCATTGTATTAATATTGTCCAGTTACACATGCAGTGTAGTGGTACCCCTGCCCATGGTGCTCACCTGTTCCATAGTATTGCATTGTCCAGTTACACATGCAGTTTAGTGGTACCCCTGCCCATGGTGCCCATCTGTTCCACAGTATTATTTTGTCTGGTTACAAATGCAGTGTAGTGGTGCCATTGCCCATGGTGCCAACCTGTTCCATTTTATTACACTGTCCAGTTACACATGCAGTGTAGTGGTACCCCTGCCCATGCTGCCCATCTGTTTCATTGTATTAATACTGTCCAGTTAAACTTACAGTGTAGTGGTAGCCCTGCCCATGGTGCCCACCCATTCCATTGTATCAATATTGTCCAGTTACACATTCAGTATAGTGGTACCCCTGCCCATGGAGCCCACCTGTTCCATGGTATTACATTGTCCAGTTACACATGCAGTGTAGTGGTATCCCTGCACATGGTGCCCATCTGTTCCATAGTGTTACATTGTTCAGTTACACATGCAGTGTAGAGGTACCCCTGCCCATGGTGCCCATCTGTTCCATAGCATTACATTGTCCAGCTACACATGCAGTGTAGTGGTACCCCGTCCCATGGTGCCCATCTGTTCCATAGTGTTACATTGTCCAGTTACACATGCAGTGAACTGGTACCCCTGCCCATGGTGCCCATTTGTTCCATAGTGTTACATTGTCCAGTTACAAATGCTGTGTAGTGGTGCCCCTGCCCATGGTGCCCATCTGTTCCATAGTACTACATTGTCCAATTACACATGCAGTGTAATGGTACCCCTGCCCATGGTGCCCACCTGTTCCATAATATTACATTGTCCAGTTACACATGCAGTTTAGTGGTACCCCTGCCCATGGTGCCCATCTGTTCCACAGCATTATTTTGTCTGGTTACACATGCAGTGTAGTGTTGCCATTGCCCATGGTGCCAACCTGTTCCATATTATTACACTGTCCAGTTACACATGCAGTGTAGTTGTACCCCTGCCCATGCTGCCCATCTGTTCCATTGTATTAATACTGTGCAGTTAAACTTACAGTGTAGTGGTACCCCTGCCCATGGTGCCCACCCATTCCATTGTATTAATATTGTCCAGTTACACATGCAGTATAGTGGTACCCCTGCCTATGGTGCCTATCTGTTCCTTAGTATTACATTGTCCAGTTACACATGGAGTGTAGTGGTTCCCAGCCCACGGTGCCCATCTGTTCCATAGTATTACATTGTCCAGTTACACATGCAGTGTAGTGGTGCCCCTGCCCAAGGTGCTCATCTGTTCCATAATATTACATTGTCCAGTTACGCATAATGTGTAGTGGTACACCTGCCCATGGTGCCCATCCATTCCATTGCATTACATTGTCTAATTGCACATGTAGTTTAGTGGTGCCCCTGCATATTGTGCCCATCTGTTCCATATTACACTGTCAAGTTACACATGCAGTGTAGAGGTTCCCCTGCCCATGGTACTCACCTGTTCCATAGTATTACATTTTCCAGTTACACATGCTGTGTAGTGGTGCCACTGCGCATGGTACCCATCTGTTCCATGGTATTTCTTTGTCCTTTTACACATGTAGTGTAGTGGTACCCCTGCCCTTGATGCCCTTCTGTTCCATAGTAATACATTGTCTAGTTACACATACAGTGTAGTGGTACCCCTGCCCATGGTGTCCATCTATTACATTGTATTATATTGTCCAGTTACAAATGCAGTGTAGTGGTGCCCATGGCCATGGTGCCTTTCTGTTACATAGTATTACTTTGTCCAGTTACACATGCAGTGAAGTGGTACCCATGCCCATGGAGCCTATCTGTTCCATAGTATTACATTGTCCAGTTACACTTGCAGTGTCGTGGTAACCCTGCCCACGGTGCCCATCTGTTCCATAGTATTACATTGTCCAGTTACACATGCTGTGCAGTGGTACCCCTGCCCATGTTGCCACCTGTTCTGTAGTATTACATTGTCCATATACATATGCAGCATAGTGGTGCCCCTGCCCATGGTGCCCATCTGTTGCACAGTGTTACATTGTACATTTACATACGTAGTGTAGTGGTACCCCTGCCCATGGTGCCCATCTGTTCCATAGTATTACATTGTCTAGTTAACCATGCAGAGAAGTGGTACCCCTGCCCACAGTGCCCATCGGTTCCAAAGTATTACATTGTCCAGTTACACATGAAGTGTAGTGGTACACCTGATCATCGTGCCCACCTGTTACATAATATTACATATGTCCAGTTACACATGTAGAACAGTGGTTCCCCTGCCCATTGTGCCTACCTGTTCCTTAGTATTTCATTGACCAGTTTCTCATGTAGTGCAGTAGTTCCCCTGCCCATCGTGCCCACCTGTTACATAGTATTACATTGTCCAGTTACACATGTAGTGCAGTGGTTCCCCTGCCCATGGTGACCAAATGTTCAACAGTATTACACTGCCCAGTTAAACTTGCAGTGTTGTGATACCCCTGCCCATGGTGCCCACAAGTTCCATATTATTACATTATTCAGTTACACATGCTGTGTAGTGGTACCCCTGCCTATAGTGCACACCGGTTCCACAGTATTACATTATACCGTTACTTATGCAGTGTAGTGGTACCCCTGACCATGGTGCCCACTTGTTCCATAGTATTACATTGTCCAGTTCAACATCCTGTGTAGTGGTACCACCACCCATGGTGACCACCTGTTCCGTAGTATTACATTATCCAGTTACACATGCAGTGTAGTGGTGCCCCTGCCCATGGTGCCCACCTGTTCCTTAGTATTATATTGTCCAGTTACACATGCAGTGTAGTGGTACCACTGCCCATGTTGCCAATCCGTCCCATAGTATTACATTGTCCAATTCCACGTGTAGCTTAGTGGTGCCCCTGCCCACGGTTCCCATCTGTTCCATAGTATTACGTTGTCCAGTTACACATGCAGTGTAGTGGTACCCCTGCCCATGGTGCCCTCCTGTTCCATAGTATTACACTGCCCAGTTATACATGCAGTGTAGTGGTACCCTTGCCCATGGTGCCCACCTGTTCCATAGTATTACTTTGTCCAGTTACATATGCAGTACAGTGGTGCCCCAGGCCATAGTGCCCATCTGTTGCATAGTATTACATTGTACATTTACATACGTAATGTAGTGGTACCCCTGCCTACGGTGCCCATCTGTTCCATAGTATTACATTATCCAGTTACATATGCAGTGTAGTGGTACCCCTGCCCATGGTGCCCACCTGTTCCATAGTATTACTTTGTCCAGTTATATATGCATTACAGTGGTGCCCCAGCCCATGGTGCCCATCTGTTGCATAGTATTACATTGTTCATTTACATACGTAATGTAGTGGTAACCCTGCCTACAGTGCCCATCTGTTCCATAGTATTACATTATCCAGTTACACATGCAGATAAGTGGTACCCCTGCCCATGGTGCCCATCTGTTCCATAGTATTTCATTGTGCAGTTACACATGCACTGTTGTGGTACCACTGCCCATGGTGCCCACCTGTTCCATAGTATTACATTGTCCACTTTCATATGTAGTGTAGTGGTACCCTTGCCCATAGTGCCCATCGGTTCCATAGTATTACATTGTCGAGTTACACCTGAAGTGTAGAGGTACCCCTGATAATGGTGCCTATCTGTTCCATTGAATTACATTGTCCAGTTACGCATGCAGAGAAGTGGTACCCCTGCCCATGGTGCCCATCTGTTCCAAAGTATTACATTTTCCAGTTACACATGCAGTGTAGTGCTATCCCTGCACATGGAGATAACCTGTTCCATAGTATTACATTGTCCAGTTACACATGCTGTGTAGTGGTGCCCCTCCACATGGTGCCCACCTGTTCCATAGTATTACATGTTCCACTTACACCTGTAGTGCAGTGTTTCCCCTTCCCATCATGCCGACCTGTTCCATAGTATTTAATTGTCCATTTACATATGCAGTGCAGTGGTTCCCCTGCCCATCGTGCCCACCTGTTCGATGGTATTATATTGTCAAGTTACACATGCAGTGTAGTGGAACCTCTGCCCATGGTGCCCACCTTTTTTCCTTAGTATTACACTGTGCAGTTACACATGCAGTATAGTGGTAATCCTGCCCATGGTGCCTATCTGCTCCTTAGTATTACATTGTCCAGTTACACATGGAGTGTAGTGGTTCCCCAGCCCAAGGTGCCCACCTGTTCCTTAGTATTACATTGTTCAGTGTCGCATGCAATGTAGTGGTACCCCAGCCCAGGGTGCCCATCTGTAAATTAGTGTAACATTGTCCAGTTACACATGCAGTGTAGTGGTCCCCCTGCCCATGGTGCCCACCTGTTCCATAGTATACATTTTCCAGTTTCACAAGCAGTGTAGTGGTACTCCTGCCCATGGTGATAACCTGTTCCACAGTATTACATTGTCCAGTTACACATGCTCTGTAGTGGTGCCCCTGCCCGTGGTGCCCACCTGTTACACAGTATTACATTGTCCAGTTACACATGTAGTGCAGTGGTTCCCCTGTCAATCGTGCGCACCTGTTCCATAGTATTTGATCGTCCAGTTACACATATTGTGCAGTAGTTCCCCTGCCCATCGTGCCCACCTGATCCATAATATTACATTGACCAGTTACACATGCATTGTAGTGGTACCCCTGCCTATGGTGCCCACCTGTTACACAGTATTACACTGTCCAGTTACCTATGCAGTGTAGTGGCACCACTGCCCAGGGTGCTGACTGGTTCCATAATATTACATTGTCCAGTTACACATGCAGTTTAGTGGTGCCCCTGCCCATGGTGCCCATCCATTCCATAGCATTACATTGTTTAATTGCATGAGTAGTTTAGTGGTGCCCCTGCACATTGTGCCCATCTGTTCCATATTACACTGTAAAGTTACACATGCAGTGTAGAGGTACCCCTGCCCATACAACTCACCTGTTCCATAGTATTACATTTTCCAGTTACACATGCTGTGTAGTGGTGCCACTGCGCATGGTACCCATCTGTTCCATGGTATTACTTTGTCCAGTTACACATGCAGTGTAATGGTACCCCTGCCCATGGTGTCCTTCTGTTCCATAGTATTACATTGTTCAGTTACCCATGCAGTGTAGTGATATTCCTGCCCATAGTGCCCATCTGTTCCATAGTACTACATTGTCCAGTTGCACATGCAGTGTAATGGTACCCCTGCCCATGGTGCCCACCTGTTCCATAGTATTACTTTGTCCATTTACATATGTAATGTAGTGGTACCCCTGCCCACGGTGCCCATCTGTTCCATAGTATTACATTTTCCAGTTACACATGCAGTGAAGTGGTACCCCTGCCCATGGTGCCCATCTGTTCCATATTATAACATTGTCCAATTGCACATGCAGTGTAGCGGTACCCCTGCCCATGGTGCCCATCTGTTCCATAGTGTTACATTGTCCAGTTACACATGCAGTGTTGTGGTACCCCTGCCCATGGTGATAACCTGTTCCATAGTATAACATTGTCCAGTTCCACATGCTGTGTAGTGGTGCCTCTGCCCATGATGATAACCTGTTCCATAGTATAACATTGTCCAGTTCCACATTCTGTGTAGTGGTGCCTCTGCCGATGGTGCTCAACTGCTTCATTGTATTACATTGTCCTGTTACACATGTAGTGAAGTGGATCCCCTGCCCATCATGCCCACCTGCTCCTTAGTATTTCATTGTCCAGTTACACATGCAGTGTACTGGTACCCCTGCCCATGGTGCTCACCTTTTCCATAGTATTACACTGTGCAGTTACACATGCAGTGTAGTGGTACCCCTGGCCACGGTGCCCTTCTGTTCCATAGTATTACTTTGTCCACTTACACATGCAGTGTAATGGTGCCCCTGCCCATGGTGCCCACCTGTTCCATAGTATTACAGTGTCCAGCTACAGATGCAGTACAGTGGTACCCCTTCCCGTGGTGAACATCTGTTCCATAATATTAAATTGTCCAGTTGCACTTGTAGTAGTGTTCTGCGGCCCACAGCCCAACTCTTCCACAGTATTATATTATTCAGTTGGCATTATGCAGTTTAGTGGTGCCCCTGGCCATGGTGCCCACTCTGTTCCATAGTATTATGTTGTCCAGTTACACATGCAGTGTAGAGGTACCCCTGCCCATGGTGCCATTCCATTGAATTACATAGTCTATTTACACGTGTAGTATAGTGGTGCCCCTGCCCATGGTGCTGATCTGTTCCATATTACACTGTCCAGTTACACATGCAGTGTAATGGTACCCCTGCCATTGTCCCCACCTGTTCCATAGTATTACAGTGTCCAGATACACATGCAGTGTAGTGGTGCCACTGCCAATGGTGCTCATCTGTTCCATAGTATTACATTATCCTTTTACACATGCAGTGTAGTGGTGCCCCTGCCCATGGTGCCCATTTGTTCCACAGTATTACATTGTCATTTTACGTATGTAGTGTAGTGGTACCCCTGCACATGATGCCCTTATGTTCCATAGTATTACATTGTCTAGTTACACATGCAGTGTAGTGGTACACCTGCCCATGGTGCCCATCTGTTCCACAGTATTATACTGTCCAGTTACATATGCAGTGTAGTGGTGCCCCTGAACATGTTGCCTGTCTGTTCCATAGTATTACATTGTCCAGTTACACATGCAGTGTAGTGGTGCCCTTGTCCATGGTGCCCACCTATTTCATAGTATTACACTGTGCAGTTACACAAGCAGTGTAGTGGTACCCCTGCCCATGGTGCCTATCTGTTCCTTTGTTATATTGTCCAGTTACACATGCAGTGTAGTGGTGCCCATGGCCATGGTGTCTTTCTGTTCCATAGTATTACATTGTCCAGTTACACATACAGTGTAGTGGTACCCATGCCCGTGGAGCCTACCTTTTCCATATATTACATTGACCAGTTACTCATGCAGTGTAGTGGTAACACTGCCCATGGTGCCCATCTGTTCCATAGTATTACATTGTCCTGTTACACATGCAGTGTAGTGGTACCCCTTCCCATGTTGCCCAATTGTTCCGTAATATTACATTGTCCAGTTATATACGTAGCATAGTGGTGCCCCTGCCCATGGTGCCCATCTGTTGCACTGAATTACATTGAACATTTACATATGAAGTGTAGTGGTACCCCTGCCCATGGTGCCCATATGTTCCATAGTATTACATTGTCCAGTTACACATGAAGTGTAGTGGAAACCCTGATCTTGGCGCCCATCTGTTCCATAGTATTACATTGTCCATTTACACAAGCAGTGTAGTGGTGCCGCTGCCCATGGTGCCCAGCTGTTCCATAGTACTACATTGTCCAGTTACACATGCAGTGTAATGGTACCCCTGCCCATGGTGCCCATCTGTTCCATAGTATTACATTGTCCATTTACATATGTAGTGTAGTGGTACCCCTGCCCACGGTGCCCATCTGTTCCATAGTATTACATTTTCCAGTTACACATGCAGTGAAGTGGTACCCCTGCCCATGGTGCCCATCTGTTCCATAGTATTACATTGTCCAGTTACACACGTAGTGCTTTGGTTCCCCTGCCCATTCTGCCGACCTGTTCTATAGTATTACATTGTCCAGTTACGCATGCAGTGTAGTGGTACCGCTGCTATGGTGCCCACCTGTTCAATAGTATTACGCTTTGCAGTTACGCATGCAATGTAGTGGTACCCCGGCCATGGTGCCATTCTGTTCCTTAGTATTACATTGTCCAGTTACACATGCAGTGTAGTGGTACCCCTTCCCATGGTGCCCATCTGTTTCATAGTATTACATTGTCCAGTTACACATTCAGTGTAATTTTACAGCTGCCCACGGTGCCCATCTCTTCCATAGTGTTACATTGTCCAGTTGCACATGCAGTGTAGAGGTACCCCTGCGCATGATGCCCACCTGTTCCAAAGTATTACATTGTGTTACGGAGTGTAGTGTTTCCTGCTCATGGTGATAACCAATCCCATAGTATTACATTGTCCAGTTATACAAGCTGTGTAGCGGTGCCCCTGCCCATGGTGCCCACCTGTTACATAGTATTACAAATGTCCAGTTACACATGTAGAGCAGTGGTTCCCCTGCCCATTGTGCCGACCTGTTCCATAGTATTTCATGGACCAGTTCCACATGTAGTGCAGTGGTTCCTCTGCCCTTCGTGCCCACCTGTTCCATTGTATTACATTGTCCAGTTACACATGTAGTGAAGTGGTTCCCCTGCCCATCTTGACCACCTCTTTCATAGTATTACATTGTCCAGTTACACATGCAGTGTAGTGGCGCCCCTGCTGATGGTGCCCACCTGTTCCATAGTATTACATTATCCAGTTGCATGTGCAGTACAGTGGTACACCTGATCATGGTTCCCATCTGTTCCATAGAATTACATTGTCCAGTTACACATACTGTGTAGTGGTACACCTCCCCATGGTGTCCACCTGTTCCATAGTATTACATTGTCCTGTTACACATGCAGTGTAGTGTTACCCCTGCCCAAGGAGCCCACCTGTTCCATAGTATTACATTGTCCAGTTACACATCCTGTGTAGTTGTACCACTGCCCATGGTGCCCACCTGTTCCATAGCATTACATTATCCAGTTACACATGCAGTGTAGTGGTGCCCCTAACCATGGTGCCCTCCTGTTCCATTGTATTACATTGTCCAGTTACACATCCTGTGTAGTGGTACCACTGCCCATGGTGCCCTCCTGTTCCATAGCATTACATTATCCAGTTACACATGCAGTGTGGTGGTGCCCCTGCCCATGGTGCCCACCTGTTCCATAGTATTATATTGTCCAGTTACTCATGCACTGTAGTGGTACCCCTGCCCATTTTGCCCATCTGTCCCTAGTATTACATTGTCGAGTAACACATGTAGTGTAGTGGTACCCCTGTCCTTGGTGCCCATCTGTTCCATATTACACTGTCCAGTTACATATGCAGTGTAGTGGAACAGCTGCCCAGGGTGCTGACTGATTCCATATTATTACATTGTCTAGTTACATATGCAGTGTAGTGGTGCCCCTGCCCATGGTGCCTATCTGTTCCATAGTATTACATTGTCCAGATACACATGCTGTGTAGTGGTACCGATGCCAATGGTGTCCACCTGTTCCATGGTATTACATTATACAGTTACACGTCCTGTGTAGTGGTACCCCTGCCCATGTTGCCCATCCATTCCGTAGCATTACATTGTCTAATAGCATATGTAGTTTAGTGGTGCCCCTGCATATTGTGCACATCTGTTCCATATTGCACTGTCAAGTTACACATGCAGCGTAGAGGTGCCCCTGCCCATGGTGCCCTTCTGTTCCATAGTATTACATTGTCCAGTTACACATGCAGTGTAGTGGTACACCTGCCCATGGTGCCCATCTGTTCCATACTACTACATTGTCCAATTACACATGCAGTGTAATCATACCCTTGCCCATGGTGCCCACCTGTTCCATAGTATTACATTGTCCATTTACATATGTAGTGTTGTGGTACCCCTACCCACGGTGCACATCTGTTCCATAGTATTACATTGTCCAGTTACACATGCAGTGTTGCAGTACCCCTGCCCATGGTGCCCATCTGTTCCATAGTGTTACATTGTCCAGTTACACATGCAGTGTTGTGGTACCCCTGCCAAAGGTGATAACCTGTTCCATAGTATAACATTGTCCTGTTCCACATGCTGTGTAGTGGTGCCTCTGCCGATGGTGCCCACCTGTTTCATAGTATTACTTTGACCAGTTACACATGCAGTGCAGTGGTTCCCCTGCCCATCATGCCCACCTTCTCCTTAGCATTTCATTGTCCAGCTACACATGTAGTGTAGTGGTACTCCTGCCCATGGTGCCCACCTGTTCCATATTATTACATTGTCCAGTTACACATTCAGTGTAGTGGTGCCCCTGCCCCTGAGCCCACCTGTTCCATAGTATTACAGTGTCCAGTTACACATGCAGTGTAGTGGTACCCCTTCCCATGGTGCCCATCTGTTCCATAATATTACATTGTCCAGTTACACATGTAGTGCAGTGGTTCCATTGCCCATGGTGCCCACCTGTTCCACAGTATTACATTATTCAGTTACACATGCAGTTTAGTGGTGCCCCTGCCCATGGAGCCCACCTGTTCCATAGTATTATGTTGTCCAGTTATACATGCAGTGTAGAGGTACCCTAGACCATGGTGCCCATCCATTCCATTGTATTACATTGTCTAATTACACATGTAGTTTAGTGGTGCCCCTGCCCATGGTGCTGATATGTTCCATATTACACTGTCCAGTTACACATGCAGTGTATTGGTACCCCTGCCATGGTGCCCACCTGTTCCATAGTATTACACTGGCCAGTTACACATGCAATGTAGTGGTGCCCCTGCCAATGGTGACCATCTGTTCCATAGTATTACATTATCCAGTTACACATGCAGTGTAGTGGTGCCCCTGCCCATGGTGCCCATCTGTTCCTTAGTATTACATTGTCCTTTTACATATGTAGTGTAGTGGTTCCCCTGCCCATGATGCCCTTCTGTTCCATAGTATTACATTGTCTAGTTACACATACAGTGAAGTGGTATCCCTTCCCATGGTGCCATTCTGTTCCATTGTATTATATTGACCAGTTACACATGCAGTGTAGTGGTGCCCATTTCCATGGTGCCTTTCTGTTCCATAGTATTACATTGTCCAGTTACACATGCAGTGTAGTGGTAACCCTGCCCATGGTGCCCATCTGTTCCATAGTATTACATTGTCCAGTTACACATGCAGTGTAGTGGTACCCCTGCCCATGTTGCCTCCTGTTCCGTAGTATTACATTGTCCAGTTACATATGCAGCATAGTGATGCCCCTGCCCATGGTGCCCATCTGTTGCACAGTATTACATAGTACGTTTACATACGTAGTGTTGTGGTACCCCTGCCAAGGTGCCCATCTGTTCCACAGTATTACATTGTCCAGTTACACAAGGTGTGTGGTGCTACTGCCCATGGTGCCCATTCGTTCATAGTATTACATTGTCCAGTTACACGCAGAGAAGGGTACCTGTCACGGTGTGCTCTTGGTCCACAGTATTACATTGTCCATACATGAAGTGTGTGGTACTCGCCCATGGTGCCCATCTCTTCCGTAGTGTTACATTGTCCAGTTACACATGCAGTGTAGAGGTCCCCCTGCCCAAGGTGGCCACCTGTTCCATCATATAATATTGTCCAGTTACACATGCAGTGTAGTGGTAACCAAGCTCTTGGTGATAACCTGTTCCTAAGTATTACATTGTCCAGTTACATAAGCTGTGTAGCATTGCCCCTGCCCATGGTGCCCACCAGTTACATAGTATTACATATGTCCAGTTACAAATGTAGAGCAGTGGTTCCCCTGCCCGTTGTGCCAAAATGTTTCATAGTATTTCATTGACCAGTTACACATGTAGTGCATTGGTTCCCCAGCCCATCGTGCCCACCTGTTACATAGTATTACATTGTAAAGTTACACGTGTAGTGCAGTGGTTCCCCTGCCCATGGTGACCAAATGATCCACAGTATTACGCTGCCCAGTTACACTTGCAGTGTTGTGGTACCCCTGCCCATGGTGTCCACCAGTTCCCTAGTATTACATTATTCAGTTACACATGCAGTGTAGTGTTACCCCTGCCTATAGTGCCCACCGGTTCCACAGCATTTCATTATCCTGTTACATATGCAGTGTAGTGGTACCCCTGACCATGGTGCCCACCTCTTCCACAGTATTACATTGTCCAGTTACACATCCTGTGCAGTGATGCCCCTGCCCATGGTGCCCATCTGTTCCATAGTATTACATTATCCAGTTAGACATACAGTGTAGTGGTACCCCGCCCATGGTGCCCACCTGTTCTATAGTATTAAATTGTCCAGTTACACATGCAGTGTAGTGGTACCCTGCCCATGGTGCCCACTTGTTCCATAATATTACATTGTCCAATTACACATCCTGTGTAGAGATAGCTCTGCCCATGGTGCCCTCCTGGTCCATAGTATTACATTGTTGAGTAACACATGTAGTTTAGTGGTACCCCTGTCCATGGTGCCCACCTGTTCCATATTACACTGAGGAGTTACACATGCAGTGTAGTGGTACCCCTGCCCATGGTGCCCACCTGTTCCAAAGTATTACATTGTCCAGTTACATATGCAGTATAGTGGTGCCCCAGCCCATGGTGCCCATCTGTTGCATAGTATTACATTGTACATTTACATATGTAATGTAGTGGTACCCCTGCCCACGGTGCTCATCTGTTCCATAGTATTACATTGTCCAGTTACACCTGCAGCGAATGGTATTTTGCCCATGGTGCCCACCTGTCCATGTATTACATTGTCCAGTTACACGGTGCAGGTACCCTGCTCATGGTGCCCATCTGTTCCATAGTATTACATTGTCCAGTTACACATGCACTGTCATGGTACCACTGCTCATGGTGCCCACCTGTTCCATAGTATTACATTGCAAACTTACATATGTAGTGTAGTGGTACCCTTGCCCTCGGTGCCAATCGGTTCCATTGTATTATATTGTCCAGTTATACATGAAGTGTAGTGGTACCCCTGATCATGGTGCCCATCTGTTCCATAGTATTACATTGTCCAGTTACGCATGCAGAGAAGTGGTACCCCTGCCCATGGTGCCCATCTGTTAAATAGTATTACATTGTCCAGTTTCATATGCAGTGTAGTATCCTGCACATGGAGATAACCTGTTCCATTGTATTACATTGTAGTTACACATGCTGAGTAGCTGTGCTCCTGCCCATGGTACCCACCTGTTACATAGTATTACATGGTCCACTTACACCTGTAGTGCAGTGTTTCCCCTGCCCATCATGCCCAACTTTTCCATAGTATTTAATTGTCCAGTTACATATGTAGTGCAGTGGTTCCCCTGCCCATTGTGCAAACCTGTTCCATGGTATTACATTGTCTATTTACACATGCAGTATAGTGGTACCCTGCCCATGGAGCCTATCTGTTCCTTAGTATTACAATGTCTATTTATACATGGAGTGTAGTGGTTCCCTGCCAAGGTGCCTACCTGTTCCTTAGTATTAGATTGTTCAGTTAATGATGCAGTGTAGTGGTCCTCTGCCCAGGGTGCCCATCTGTTAATTAGTGCACATTGTCTGTTATATATGCAGTGGTCCCCTGCCCATGGTGCCCACCTGTTCCATAGTACTACATTTCCAGTTTCACATGCAGTGTAGTGGTATTCGCCCATGGTGATAACCGTTCTCAGTATTACATTGTCCAGTTACACATACTGTGTAGTGGTCCTGCCTATGGTGCCCACCTGTTACATAGTATTACATTGTCCAGGTACACATGGTGCCTGTTCCTGTCAATCGCTCGGACTTATTCCATAGTATTTGATCATCCAGTTATTCATATGGTGCAGTGGTTCCTGCTCATTGTTGCCCACCTGTTCCATAATATTACATTGTCCAGTTACATGCAGTAGTAGTACCCTGCCCATGGTGCCTACCTGTTACACAGAATTACACTGTGCAGTTACATATATGTGTAGTGGCATCGCTGCTCAGGGTGCCGACTAGTTCCATAGTATTGTATTGTCTGTTAAATGCAGTGTAGTGGTGCCCCGCCCATGGTGCCCATTTGTTCCATAGTATTACATTGTCCAGTTACGCATCCTGTGTGTGGTACCCTGCCCATGGTGCCCATCCATTCTGTAGCATTACACGTCAATTGCACGTAGTTAGTGGTGCCCTCACATTGTGCCCATTGTTCCATATTACACTGTCGTTAATATGCAGTGTAGGTACTCTGCCCATGGTACTCTCCTGTTCCATAGAATTACATTTCAGTTACATGCAGTGTAGTGGTACTTTCCAAGATGGTTCCCATCTGTTCCATGGTATTACTGTCCAGTTACATATGGTGTGTGGTATTTCTGGCCATGGTGCCTTCATTCCATTGTATTACAGTTCAGTTACATGCAGTGTAGTGGTATCTCGCTCATGGTGCCCATCTGTCTATAGTACTACATTATCCAGTTACACATGCAGTGTAATGGTATTCTGCCCATGGTGCCCACCTGTTCCATAGTATTACTTGTCCATTTACATATGTAGTGTAGTGGTACCCCGCTCATAGTGCCCATCTGTTCTATAGTATTACATTTCCAGTTACACATGCAGTGCAGGTGTTTCTGTCATGTGCCCATCTGTTCCATAGTATTACATTGTTATTTTACATGTAGTAGTGTTCCCCTGCACATGATGCCCTTCTGTTCCAGTAGTATACATTGTCCAGTTACACATCCGTGCAGGATGCCCTGCCCATGGTGCCCATCTGTTCCATAGTATTACATTATCCAGTTAGACATACAGTGTAGTGGTACCTATGGTGCCCTCCTGTTTATAGTATTAATTTGTCCAGTTACACATGCAGTGTAGTGGTAATAGCCCATGGTGCCCACTTGTTCCATAATACATTGTCCATTACACATCCTGTGTAGAGACCCTCTGCCCATGGTGCTTTCCTGTTCCATATATTATTGTTAGTAACACATGAAGTTTAGTGTACCCCTGTCCATGGTGCCTACCTGTTCCATATTACACTGAGGAGTTATATATGGGTAGTGGCCCTGTCCATGGTGCCCACCTGTTCCAAAGTATACATTGTCCAGTTACATGCAGTATAGTGGTGCCCTGCCCATGGTGCCCATCTGTTGTATAGTATTACATTGTACATTTACATATGTATGTAGTGGTATTCTGCCCACGGTGCCCATCTGTTCATAGTATTACATTGTCCAGTTGCACTTTGAGCTAAATTACCCTGCCCATGGTGTCACCTGTTCCATAGTATTACATTGTCCAGTTATACATGGCAGTGGTACCCTGCCCATGGTGCCCATCTGTTCTATAGTATTACTGTCCAGTTATACACTGTCATGTACCACTGCTCAGTGCCCACCTGTTCCATAGTATTACATTGCAAACTTACGTAGTGTAGGTACCTTGCCCTCGGTGCCAATCGGTTCCATTGTATTATATTGTCCAGTTATACATGAAGTGTAGTGGTACCCCTGATCATGGTGCCCATCTGTTCCATAGTATTACATTGTCCAGTTACGCATGCAGAGAAGTGGTACCCCTGCCCATGGTGCCCATCTGTTAAATAGTATTACATTGTCCAGTTTCATATGCAGTGTAGTGGTATCCCTGCACATGGAGATAACCTGTTCCATTGTATTACATTGTCCAGTTACACATGCTGAGTAGTTGTGCCCCTGCCCATGGTACCCACCTGTTACATAGTATTGCTGGCAGGCTGGGGCAGCTCATACCGGGCATGTCTTCCAGTAGAAGAGTAAGTGCTAAAACCGAGCAGAGTACATGCCTGTAGAGGACAGATCCAAGCCAGGCCCACCGAATTGCAGGGGCAGTTAGTGTGGAGGGCAGGTGTGTAAACTCTGCCCACTGCTAAGGACAGCTATGACAGTTATGATGTGGGGCAAGTGTGGGAGGGGGCCCGGGATAACAACACTCACACATATTAGGAGATGGGTAGAGAGGGACTGATAGTACACCAGTTAACAACTGCATATCACTTATCAAGTGTCTGAGTCAGTGGTAAGAAGGGTGCAGCCATATCTCTCAACCTCCTGCCTCATAAATCAGGGACAAGGCTTAAAAACATCAGTGACAAAGGACCAAAATCAGGGACACATCTTGAAAATTAGAGCTATCCATCAAGACAGCTGGCAGAATATGGGGCTTAGTGCAAAATGCATTTTCTAAAGAAGATCAAGTCTGTAACTTTAATGCTTGACATTGTTTTGTGCTTACAATTTCCACTGTTTAGTCACAAAACACAAATTTTAGAAGGGACAGAGTAACATTTTGAGGAAAAATCAGGGATGTCCCTGAAAATCAGGGACAGTGGAGAGGCAAGCAATGTGAGAAGGTAGTAGGGAGGGCTGGGGGTATACTGGGATGCATAGGGAGAGGCATCACCAACAGAAAACAGGAAGTTGTTATCCCTCTGTACAGACAGTTGGTGAGACCCCATCTGGAGTACTGCGTACAGTTCTGGAGACCCCATCTCCGCAAGGACATAGACAGGATAGAGGCAGTCCAGAGGAGGGCAACTAAAATGGTGCAGGGTCTGCAAGAGAAGCCATACGAGGAGAGACTAAAGGAGCTTAATATGCATACCCTTGAAGAAAGAAGGGAGAGGGGACATGATAGAAACTTATAAGTACCTCAGTGGAATCAACAAAGTCCAAGAGGGTAGCATCTTTCAGAAAAAGAGATGTGCAAGAACAAGGGGACACAATTTAAAGATAGAGGGGGAGGTTCAGGGGCAATGTGAGGAAGTATTATTTCACAGAGATGGTAGTGGATGCATGGAACAGCCTTCCTGAGGAGGTTGTGGGGTCTAAAACTGTGGGAGAATTCAAGTATGCATGGGACAGACATAAGGCAATTCTTGTGGGGGGTAGGAAGAAATAGGCTGTTGGTTAACTAGGATCTGCGGCCTATCCTGTAGGTAGGGAAATGGACAGACTAGATGGGCCAAGCGGTCCTTATCTGCCATCAAAGTCTATGTTTCTATGTTTCTATGTATGGGTGCAGCTCTCATTGTTCATCTGGCAGCATAACTTAAGCGCAAGGCATATCCACCCAAAGAGGACTGTTAATTGTAAATCAAATAAAAATTACCACCAGCTTGAGCAATTAGCATAAGATACTTAACTCAGATCTGCTGCATTTGAACAGGTAATTTAAGAGTAGAATACTGAGCACATGCAATAAAACAAAATTAAAATAAAAAGCAGCCTGCCTCTTTACCAGAGTGCTTCTGTGTCCCCCCCTGATAAAGGTAGATCTGCCTATACCACATAAAGCAAGGGGAATGGGAGAAAAAAAAAAAGATACCACCACCACAGAGCACCGAAGATTAAGTTAATGTTGGGGAGCTCTATTCTGACACATCCCAGTAATGTCCAAAACTTGCACTGGTTGTTTCGGTACTTGGGGTACCGTCTAGAGTCAGTGCAGGCGCAAATAACAACAGTCGCTCAAAAAGGCATCACCAGTAAAGAGGGAAAGACCGATCGGTCCAGCAGGCAGACTAAAATCGAACTAATTGATTGCACACTATTCCGGCAGTGTCTTGCATACCTCTCAAGTGCTGGACACACAAACTATTAAATCATTGAACTGAGTTGATAGAAACATTCCTGAACACTAACTATATGGAGCCCACTATTTGTAGACATTTTATTCTTTAAAATAAGAAAGCGCTCCACATTCTGGTCATTTGCTATGATTTTTGAAGGCCAGTGCTATGGTTTTTAATGCTGAGAGGTTGAGAGGCATGGGTGTCCTGAGAGAAGGCTGCATTCACTTTGCCCAAAACCACAACTTGAGTCCACGTAAGCAAGAATAAAAACAGTTCTTCTGCATAGCACTCCTTATGAAAAAATATGTCTGCCAGCTCATTTCCATTCTCATTAAAGGAGAACTACTGGCTCAAGTGAAGCTCCAACCTCTCAACTGTCCCTGATTTTGCCTCAAAATTTTCCTCTGTCCCTCGTAAAATTTGCATTTTTGTGACAAACCAGTGGAAGTAAGATCATAAAATAATGTCAAACAATAAAGTTATAGACTTGTTCTTCTTCAAAAATGCATTATAACACAAATTCTCTCATTCTATCAGCTTAAGAGGATAGTATCAGTTTTAAGATGTGTCCCTGATTTTGGATCTTTGTCCTGATTTTTAAGCCTTGTCCCTGATTCATGAGGCAAGAGGTTGAGAGGTATGCCCGACCGCTTCACAGATCTGGGCTTCACTGTACAAATTCTCCGAGTCACCCTGTAAAATGTATTATTTACCTGATTGCTCATAAAATTGGAGGGGAGGGGAGAGGTCCCCAGTGCAGCCGGCATGTTCAATCCTAACTCCCAACCCACTCCCATTCCCGTGACCAGCACCGGAGATGATGATGTGTCATGGCCACTGCTTTGGGGATAGCTGGGGTTCACGGAACGTGATGGGCTAGAAGCAGAACCAAAAAGAACCTTCCGAGGAGTCAGCGCACCACAGAAAGCGGTTTGGGAAATATTTTGGCAATCCCTCTGTGCCTCCCCAACAGACTGAAATCGTTTTCTCCATTACCAGTGATAACAAGCAAGGTAGACAGGTAGTAAAGTGTACAATGGCCCTCCTGCAGCAGATTCAGAAAGGAGCAAGGTAAAGGTATCAACTCCGTCCTTGACCTTGTCCGTTCCCAACCACCAGGCACCGAGATAATCCTAATGGGTGATTTTAACATAAATTGGTTTGGATCAGATATGGGTGGCTACAAGGATGTCATCTCAGCTGCCAACTTCATCCAGCTGGTCGTCTCCCCACTAGACTCAACTATAAGGCTGGGACAAGTACCCTCCTAGACTGGATAATGACTAGCCACCCATCCTGCATCTCAAAGTCTCTGTTCTGCCAGATACGCTAAGTGGCCACTCCAGTCACCTGTGAAGGGTCTAACAAATTCAGCCCGCCACCACCCAAACTAATAAACAGCAAAATCCTTCCATGTGGTCAATTGAAGTACCTCAAATCACACCTTAGACAACAAGACTGGTCACCTATCTTCCATGCATCGGATGTCAACTCTGCACTTGACTTCTTCATCAGCTCCTTCAATGCTGCCTGTTACGTTTACGCCCCCTTCAAAAAGAGGAAAATAAAAGACCTTAGCAATCCATGGCTCACTGCTGATCTCCTTACATTGCTGAAAGCTAGGGACCACCTCTGGTTTCAGGCTCGGGTCACTGGTAGGCAAGCAGATATACAAAACTACAAACGTGCCCGAAATGACTGCACCAAAGAAATACGCCTAAAGAAAAGTAACTTTACAAAGATACCGCACAAACACCTGGGAAAGGGAAATCCTTCTGAATAATCTTAAGGAAGTTACAGGGATACTGCCCAAAACATCACCTTCAATGATGGACGTGGATGGGACTATAACTTTTGTCCTTCCACTATAGCTAACACATTCAATAACGTGTTTACTGACCTCAGTAGTGTTCTTCCTCCAGACTTCTTCAACGAAGACCTCCCTCCTGCACCTCCTCCCCCACCCCTTTTCAAATCACCCCTTTTTACTTCAGAGCAGTCAGGCACATGAAGTCCATAGATACGTCTGTAAAGCAATTGCTGGGTCTAGAATAGGTGGCAACTCACTCGACCTCAAACCACTGTCTCTTGCTCTTGATGAAGTGCTATCTCCTCTAACCTGAATTTTCAGCCTGTCCCTCACCCTTGGCCAGTTACCAGACAGATAGAAATCCACCACCATGACATCAGTCAACAAGAGTGGGGACAAAGCCCATCATGGAAATTATAGGCCAATACCCATACTGCCCCCTCTCTAAGGCCATCGAACATCTGGTATCTGACCGGCTAACGAAATATCTGAACAAGGATGACATCCTTTGTAAACAACAGCACAGCTTCAGAAAAGGCCACAGCACCACATCTGCCCTCCTTGAATTCACAGTAGCAATTCACAACCCCTGGACAATACTTACCTCACTGGCTTGGTCTTCATAGACCTGACCAAGGCTTTTGACACCATCCATCATCAAATACTACTCACAGAACTGCTAAAAGCTGGGCTCTCCCTGAGTCTATAACTTGTTGAAGAGCTACCTGGAAAACTGTTCTCAAAGAGTGAAAACTGCTGATGTCCTCTCAGATGCTAGACCATTATGTTCAGGAGTCCCCCAGGGATCCATTCTCGGGCCACTCTTCTTCAGCCTGTTTTTGAACAATCTTTCACAGTCCTGTCCAGAACAAATCCTACTCTATACTGACAATGCTGTCATTCACACCACCAAACAGGACCCCCACCTACTCCAAAACAAGCTTCAGAAGGGTTTCACCTCCATTGAAACATGGTTCATTAGTCAAAAGCTGGTTCTCAACTATAACAAAACCAAGGCAATGCTTTTCTGTGGCTCCCACAACAAACATAGGCTTCACCCCCTTAATATTACAAACTGTCTTGGTGCTGTCCTTGAACAGGTTCACTCCTTTAAATATCTGGGAATCACCATAGACAGCAACCTATCCTATGGCATCCACATAGATAGCGCCACCAAAGCTGTAAACACACGCATTGGTCTCCCTACAGGCACAGGCCTTACCTCGGATGCCTTAAGGATAGCAGTACAGAGCTTGGTGGTCTCTAATTGACTATGGTCTGATTATTTACAGCTCTGCAACTGACACAGCCCTCAGGCGCTTATCCTGGCCCTAAACAAAGCCTGCCGACTCATCACAGGATCTCACCGTCTCACCCATACATGTGACGCCTATGCCCAAACAGGGTGGCTCCAGTTATCAAACCATATCAAGTACCAAACTTGTCTAATGGCTAAGAAAATTATGTTACATCTTGCTCCCCTTGGAGTCCAAACTCTTCTCCATACAGCACGCAATCCCTGCCTCACCAGGGCTTCAGAAAATCAAATGCTGCACATTCTTCTGTGCCGCACCACTCAGAGCCAGAGATCCTTTGTGTACCGAGCTCCTAGCTGGATTAATGGACTCAACAAAAGCATCTCCTCTCTGCAAAAGCTAGGCCTGTTCAAAGCCAACCTTCACCTCCACCTAGCTGTCTCTAGCTCCTGCGACTGTCCCTCATAATCTGATCTCCCTCCTAGAACTTCTACTCCTACCCCCTCTCTCCCTCTTCCTACAGCCTCCCCTCCCCTCCTGTTTTTGTCCCTACCCCAAGCACTTTTTGAGTCCTGACAAATGCTTATGGCTGCATTGCTCTTTTGTGTCCATTCCAAGCCTCAGCTACCTCTGGCTACCCTGCCCCTGGTACCAACTTTCCCTAAATGTAATGTATTTCAGCTGCTTAAAATGTCTGTACACCATTTCTGCATTGTTACTCAACTCTGTGTAATGTTTGTATTGTACTTCAATTGATGTGGAACCTTTGTAAAGAGCCTTAGTCAAAGGTACTTGTAATCCTAGACTATAAATAAATAAATAGCATTTTTTTTTAATTTTTAATGTCTCTATAGGCTTGCTGTTTGGCTCTGATTCTGGGATTGAGGTCACTGAAAATGGCAATACAGGCTCCTTCCCACCAGATTTGCTTCTGTCTCCATATGTTAGACAGAGCATGGATTTTTTTTGCAAAAAGTGACAAGCCTAAAAATAATAATATGGGGTTTATTCCCTGGATTAGGGATCGGATTCAGTAATCTGTGCACTAATTCTGCTATGTAGTTTGGCCTGAAGGGAGTCAAGCCAGGCAACTTCTCCAGCAAGGTTTGGCCAAAAAGGATACAGTCTGTGCCTTCTACCCATTTCATCATACCAGAGATCAGATCATTCTGTCTACTTCGAACCTCTTGGTCATCTATTTTTTCTTTCAGCCGGGTTAACCTTCTTGCTGAATCCACCAATTTGGGCTCCGTGTGCTTGCGCGTCTTCCAAGGAGGATACCCTAGTTTCCAGTCATTCTTTGGTTCAGCAATGCTAAACCTCGGTTTTACAGGTTTGAATTCAGAGACCAGTTCAAATAAAACAACTTTAATAGTACTAAGTTCCCAAGAAAGACTACTGAGTGTAGGCATCTGCCTTCAGAGCCGGGGACTGTGGTGAGCATCTTCTTTAGCATGCTTGGTTGTTGGGGAATGCTGCAGGAGAGCTCCGATGAAGCTACAGTTTCCATTACTTATGCTTTGGCTGCCATAGCGATGCTGAATTCTACAAGAGAGAAATAACTCATCAATAAAAGCATGGGTAGTAGCAGAAACTCTAAAGTAATAAGAAATAGGCAAAATTTGATTTGTTTAGAAGAGCAACCTGAGCTAGACGGAGGGCATCCACCTCAGGCAGCTATCACATGACCTCCCCTGTTTGGGATTCTAAAACCTTGCATTAATAAGCTTAAATTACAGAATCATTGGAAAAGGGTGGTGGAATTTACCCTGGGTGAAAGATACCACTGGGCCTTTCTAACAAAACATGCTTTACAATGGCTTTCCCCTTGTGGGTGGAACTAGAGAGGACTTTTCACAAAATTCTTCATCCAGCAAACATTCTTTAATTCCCTTACCCCTGCTCAGACTCTTCTCAAAACTATTAATGTTACTACAACAGCTTGGGTATACAGCATTACTCATTGGGCACAACAATTCCTCCATTAGAGTTAATGCCTCTATTGGGTAATACTTACATCACAATGGATGACTCTCCATTAGTATGGTATCCATGGATTAAGAGGGATTTATGGCAAAACAAAGATCAGTAACCATAAAAGAAGTTAAGTAATTGGTTAAAAAGGAACACATGGTATAGTTTGGAGACGGCATTAATTGAGCAATAATGCCGTCCTCAAACTGAAGTACTAATCTGTGCCACAGAGTCGAGAATCAGCAGTCATAAAGGATTAGAAGAGAACTGGGCAAAGGAAGTCCTTGTCTGTCACACTCACCCAAGTGCCCGAGAGTAGCACACAGAAGAAGGTAGTGGTATAATCAAGAAATTGTGTCCGCCTGACACAGGAGCGAGGAAACCGCAAGATGGCAAATGTAGATCGCTTAGCATAAAGGTAATGACCATCCAACTCAGAGCCAGAGTGCAGCATGGCAGGGAGATAGAGTGCAATTTATATGGAAATAAGTAGTGGAATAGTGAGAAAAAGCTGTGCAGAACTTTTTGTGCGACATCGACAATTCAGGACAGGAGACTAAGCAGCTCGGCAGATATGTAAATCAGTTGGCAGAGTTTCAGCAGTTGAGATCGCAGCATGAAGAGAATCAACAAAGTGACTCCTCCTAAGCAGTGTAGAAGTAACTGACACATGTGAAATCATGACAGAGTAAAAAAAGATAAATTCATATGTCATTGTAGCAGAATAGTGGGTTGTTGTTGAGAACATCCGTTGTTGAATAGAGGTATTTAGCTACATCTGAGGAGGTAGAGAGCGCACTCAACAGATCATGGGATACAAATTGGTCAATACCAGCAGGAACATCTGCCAGAACTAGACTCATAGTGGATTCCTGCAGGGGGGGCCTCAAACAACTGGTACAGCAACCCACAAGAGACAGGGCTATCCTAGATCTAGTACTGACTAACAAAGAAGGGATCACAGATCTCCAGGTAGAAGGTCACCTGGGGCCAGTGACCATCACATGGTATGGTTCAATTTGGCTACTACATCTAAATCATCCCATTCCAAGGCAAAATATGGGACTTCAGAGGAGCTGACTTTGATAAGATGGCCAACAGAGTTAAGCTAGCCCTGGCAAAAGAAACACAGGTGTGAGGGGTACAGGCAAAGTGGGTGTACATTAAGGATGCAGTACTTGAAGCAACATCCCATTGTGTTAGACAGAAAAGGAAGTGCAAAGAAGAAGGAAACCACTTTGGTTCTTAAATACAGTAGCAGAAAAGGTCAGAGCCAAAAGGCTGGCCTTCAGGAAAATATAAGGGAACACAGCGGATGAAGATAGGAGGCATACCAAACTGCCCTAAGGGAAGCAGGGAAGGCAATAAGGCAGGCAAAGTCCCAAACTGAGGAAACACTAGCACTAACAGTAAAAGAAGGTGACAAGACTTTCTATAGATAAATTAGTGAAAGGAGAAAGTCCAGAGGGGTATTGCTAGCTTAATGGAGAAAGGGAGCATGTGAGGAGGAGGACCCTGTAAAGGCATCTATCCTAAATAGATACTTTGCTCAGTATTTACTGAAGAGAAGGTAGGCAGGGCCCACAGCTCAGCATCATGGACACCGGGGAGGGAGGTGAGCACTACTCCTTCACAAAAGAAAGGGTCCTACAAGAGCTTGCTAAGCTCAGGGTGGATAAGGCAATGGGACCTGATGGCACATCCCAGGGTACTTAAGGAGCTAAAGGAGGAACTAGCAGAGCCATTAGCAGAATTGTTTAGTGAGTCTTGAGCACAGGAGAGGTCCCAGAAGACTGGAGAAGGGCTCATGTGATCCCGCTCCACAAGAGTGGTAGCAGAGGAGGAGGCGGGAACTACAGACCAGCAGTCTTACCTCAGTAGTGGGCAAGATTATGGAGGCACTCTTAAGGAAAGGACAGTGCAACACCTGGAATCCATAGGGCACAGGATCCAAGACAGCATGGGTTTACAAAGGAAGGTCCTGTCAAACTAATCTCATAGATTTCTTTGACTGGGTAACCAGAGTGGTGGACCAGGGGCAGTTGATGTCGCCTACCTTGACTTCAGCAAAGCTTTTGACACTGTTCCACATAGAAGATTGATAAATAAGCTGGGTAGGCTCGGAGTGGGTCGAAGTTGGTCAACTGGGTGGCAAACTGGTTGACGGGCAGAAACAGGAGAGTGGTGGTAAATGGTATAAAGTCAGAAGAGATGCAAGTCACAAGTGAGGTACCTCAGGGATCAGTCCTGGGGCCAGTCCTCTTCAATATCTTCATTAGTGACCTTGCAGATGGACTAGAGGTAAGGCTTGTCTGTTTGCAGATGACACCAAGATCTGCAACAGAGTAGATGATCCAGATGGGGTGGGCAGAATGAGAAGAGATCTGGATAAACTAGCAAAATGGTCAGAAGAGTGGCAACTGGAATTTAATGCAAAGAAGTGCAAAATCATGCACATAGGGAAGAGAAACCTGAAGCCACCTATAGGCTGGGAGGGGAGTTGCTAGCAGTCACAAAGGAAGAAAGAGACTTGGGCATCATCATCACTGATGACCTGAAATCATCCAAGCAGACCTCTAAAGCAGTAGGTAAGGCTAGGGGGTGTTAGGGTGTATTAGTAGGGTATCACAAGTCGTAAGAGGGAGGTAATAACCTCTGTACAAGACACTGTTAGGCCCCATCTGAGTACTGCGTGCAGTATTGGAGGCCACACCTTCACAAGGACATTAACCAAATTGAGGCAGTCCAGAGAAGGGCAACCAAATGGTGCAGGGACTGCATCAAAAGACATATGAGGACAGATTAACGGAGCTCAATATGTATACCCTTGAGCAAAGGAGGGAGAGAGTGATATGATCGAGGCATTCAAACACCTTAAGGGCATAAACAAGGTGAAAGAGTCTAACATGTTTAAATATAAGAAAATAGCAGGACAAGAGGACACAGCATGAGATTACAGGAGGCCAATTAAGGGGAATGTGAGGAAATTCTTTTTCACAGAAAGGGTGGTGGATGCATGGAATGGCTTACCACAAGAAGTGGTGGCTATGAATACAGTGCAGGGCTTCAAACAGGCATGGATAGGCATAAGGGAGCAATACAAATGACTATGAATAGATAGGCCACTGACAGAGCAAAGGCCGATGGCACATTTATAAGGTAGAAAAGAAATGGGCAGACTGGATGGGCCTTTATGGTCCTTATCTGCCGCCAACTTCTATGTTTCTATGTTTCTATGTAAATAATAACTTGAATCTTTTGTGATGTACTGAACAATAGACGAATAGTCTTGAAACACTATATAAACAAGCATTTGTCAATGCTGAATGTTGTCTCGCTGGCATTGGCATTGGTAGTGCAGGAGTTAGGGATGCATAATAGGAATGGCAGTGAAGTATGGAACTGAAGCAACCTCACCCCCACCCTGCAGAGACTGACAGGCACTGGGTGTACCATTGAAGGCCAGCTATAACGCTCATGCCATTTTACCTCATCCTACCCTGTAGACACTGACAAGTGTTGTGGTGTCCTTTGGGATCTTTGGGCCTTATACTTACCCCATTCCATAAGGAAATATGCTGAGATGGGTGCAGTATAGGAGAATGGGCTTCACCCTACCCTGTAGACACTGACAAGTGTTGTGGTGTGCTTTGGGGTCTTTGGGCCTTATACTTACCCCATTCCATAATGAAATACCCATAGATGGGTGCAGTATAGGAGAATGGGGTGAACTTTAGGGACGAACACTCCAAGGCACACCTCGATGCCTGTCACTGGCTGCAGGGTGGGGTGGGGTGGAATGGCGTGAGCATTACAGCCAATGATCCCAAGTCACACCCCTGATGCCTGGCAGTCTCTACAGGGTGGGGTGTTACAGCTGGAAACCCTAATGTTGTAGGCGTTTGTTGGTATTTTCACTACAAATTTTCAACGAGGGCTTTTTGTGACCCCACCTCATGAAGAGCGGCACAATCAGTTTGTTAGCTGAAAGGTGGTTTTGCACAGCATCTATGCCATTTGGTGACACAGGGATAAAAACACATTTTGGGCAGGATGTGAAAAATGACAACTGTATTGTTCATGAGGAGGCTTAAAAAAATGGCAACGTTGAAAATCTGGACAAAATATAACAAATTGGTGAAGTCATGAGCATAGAAACTGTGCAACATACATCCATAACCCAATTATTTTGGGATTTTTTGCCACATTTTCAACATAGGCATTTTGGGACCTCCTCTCATGAAGAGTGGTGCTTTGATTTTGTTAATCTGTCCCAAAGTTGAATTCCACAGCGACCACACCATTGTGTGCCACAGGTGCGTGAAACACATTTTGGGCAGGCTGTGAAAAATGACAGCTGTACTGTTGATAAAGAGGTGTGATAAAATGCCAGTGTTGAAAATCTAGCATGAAAATATTGCAAATTTGCGAAGTTACAAGGGTGCGTGGAAACTGCGCAATGCACGCTTGTAACACAGTCATTTTATGGACTTTCGTCACCAAATTTTCAACATAGGTATTTTAGGACCTCTACTCATGAACAGTGTCACCATCATTTTCTCTAACTGTCCTGAAAACTGATTTCGCATAGCTGATCAGGCTTGTTCTGCAACCGAAGCGCGAAACACATTTCGCCAGATATAAATGACAGCTGTACTTGTTCATAAGAAGGTGTGGAAAATGACAATGTTGAAAATCTGGAGTGAAAATATTACAAATTCACGAAGTTATGAACATGTATGGAAACAGCACAATGCATGCTCATAAACAGCCATTTTTTTTTATGTTTTTCATCAAATTTGCAATATAGGCTTTTTGAGAGCCCCCCTCATGAACAGTGGCACTGTCATTTCATTACTCAGCCTGAAAGGTGATTCCATGCAGTGACCATGAAATCACCTTTTGGGACCGAATAACACCATGCCAGTGACTGAATTCACGAGGAGGGGCCCCAATAACCCCATGTTGAAAATTTGGTGCAAAAATTCCAAAACATGGCCGAGATATGCACCAAAGTTGAAAAAAACCTATTTATGCCATTATGCAGCTTACCGGCATTTCTTCAATTTGCAGACGGCTTTGAAGAGTGCAGATGTGTTCCCGTTCACTGAAGATCGCCGCATCAACTCTGGAAGTAAGTAAGGGGTGGGGGTGGGGAGGCAGGGTCGCAGAGGGTGGGTACGGGTTGGGGCAAGGAGCTGAACAGACCGCGAGGGACGTTTTTACAGGTTAAAAAAAAAATAAAAAATTGCAGGATGTTTTTTTTTTTACAGGAGCATTTGGCACGCTGGGGTGGGCTCCCAATGTGCTACCTGAGTGTTTGTGGGGGGCTAGCTGATGGGGATAGGCACCCTGTCGGCACATAATAAATGGGGGTGCATTATGCTGACAGGGAGGGCCTCTGTTGGCACATAAACTGGGTCAAGGCATGCTGGCAGGAGGATTGGGCACCCTGAAGTCAGCATTGTGGCAGGCAGTGTGCCACCATGTTTACTCTAATGTTTCACCAGGAAGACAGGTCGGAGGTGCCGCTGCACATGACAAGCTTTGCTCTCATTGCAGCGGACCTTTCCTAGATGTGCTCACCACATTATGTATTCTGGTGTGCCTGCAAGCTGGCTTATTGGGGAAGGAGGGATGCACCTACTAATGTGTGCCCTGTATTCGCCCAACAGTGACTGTGCCTCAACTCTGCTACTAATGCATTATGTCAACTGCATGCAAGCATGAGCCAACATAAAATCACCATAAATATACACACTCAGTGGCATCTTAATGGGATTAATGCATGGTTGTTGTAGGCACCAGCCTTGGCCTCATGCCGCAACCTCCCAACCATGCATTAATTCCCCATTAGATACCACCTTCGTCGTGGCTTAATGCTTACTTAAACAATTACAGTAATTGATCCAATTACTGGGGTTCTTAAATCTTATATGCAGCTAAAGAAAAACATTCCCTTTCTCAAACTGATTTTTGGTGTTACTTGCCTATAAGGGATGCATTATCTCCTTTTTTGGATTCTAATTTATGTCTGACAGACTGCCTTAGTAAACAACGTCTAACTCCATGGTCCTCAAAAAGGAAGGGTCTAGCCAGATAGATTTACGCAATTTAATAGCTTCACGTCTGGATGGTTCAGAAGATATTTGCAAAATTTGGGAACATAAACTTAAAGCACCCATAACACCCCAAGAATGGCTAATAACATGCAGAAGTTCACAGCAAACCTGTTATTGGTAAACGAAAAAGACTAAATTTATGCTATTCGCATCCAAACTGCACCTCACTAAATTTCATAGTTCTGGCCTCCCTCAAATACTATCCCCGATGGTCTGACTTTGAAGATGTTACCTGTTCAAATATCTGGGAGTGACACTGATCCATCATTAACCTTCTTGGACCACATCAACACTGTGGTTTGCATGGTCAATCAAAAACTTGGGTCTGAATACCATCTATGCCACTTGCTAACCCCAGAGGCTCGAACAGCAATTGTCCAGGGTAACCTACTTCCTATCTTTGACTACTGCTCCCCATCTACTCTTCAACATTGTCGGCCCTCAAAACCAGGCTTACATCAGCTTACAACAGTGCCTACCATTTTGATCTCATGGCACCTTTTCAACTCACCACTGTAACCTCGACAGTTCCATTGGCTGGCTACCCTCCAAGGGTGCTTTGATTTTACCCTCGGTTGTATCATGGATAGTACCATCAGAAGTGATGATGTCTCCCCTAACTTCCCTACTCAAGGTCAGAACCCTACTCCGGCTCTCTCTACTGTACTTCACCTACATGTACTGAGGGTGTCCACTGGTATGAGAGGGAAAGCACTATCCATTGCCACCCCTACACTGTGGAATGGGATCCCTGCTCCCCTCCACTCCTTTAATGTCCCTCCCCTACATGTAACGAGGGTGTCCACAGGTATGGGAGGAAAAGCACTATCCGTTACCACCCCTACATTGTGGAACGGGAACGCTGCTCCCCTCCCCTCCTCTACTGTCCCTCCCCTACATGTACCAAGGGTGTCCACTGGTATGGGAGGAAAAGCACTGTCCGTTGCCACCCCTACACTGTGGAATGGGATGCCTGTATCCCCCGCTCCTCTACTGTCCCTCCCCTACATGTACCGAGGGTGTCCACAGGTATGGGAGGGAAAGCACTATCTGTTGCTGCCACTACGTTGTGGAACAGGATCCCTGCACCCCCCGCTCCTCTACTGTCCCTCCCGTACA
Source organism: Neoceratodus forsteri (assembly GCA_016271365.2). Taxonomy (NCBI): domain Eukaryota; kingdom Metazoa; phylum Chordata; order Ceratodontiformes; family Ceratodontidae; genus Neoceratodus; species Neoceratodus forsteri. The sequence continues at coordinate 11,943,674 of CM028129.1, forward strand.
TGTACCGAGGGTGTCCACTAGTACAGGAGGGAAAGCATTATCCGTAGCCACCCCTACACTGTTGAATGGGATCCCTGCTCCCCTTCCGCTCCTCTACTGTCCCTCCCCTACATGTACCGAGGGTGTCCATTGGTATGGGAGGGAAAACACTATCCGTTGCTGCCCCTACACTGTGGAATGGGATCCCTGCACCCCCCACTCCTCTACTGTCCCTCCCGTACATGTACCGAGGGTGTACATTGGTATAGGAGGGCAAGCACTATCTGTTGCTGCCCCTACACTGTGGAACATTATCTCTGCTCCCCTTCATTCCTCTACTGTCCCTCCCCTATATGTACCGAGGGTGTCCACTAGTATGGGAGGAAAAGCACTATCTGTTACCACCTCTACACTGTGGAATGGGATCCCTGCTCCCCTCCACTCCTTTAATGTCCCTCCCCTACATGTAACGAGGGTGTCCACAGGTATGGGAGGGAAAGCACTATCCGTTACCACCCCTACATTGTGGAACGGGACTGCTGCTCCCCTCTGCTCCTCTACTGTCCCTCCTCTACATATACCGAGGGTGTCCAGAGGTATGGGAGGGAAAGCACTATCTGCTACCAGCCCTACACTGTGGAACGGGATCCCTGCTCCCTTGCTCCTCTACTGTCCCTCCCTCCCTACATGTGCCAAGGGTGTCCACTGGTATGGGAGAAAAGCACTATCAGTTGCCATTGCTGCACTATGGAACAGGATCCCCGCCTCCCTAAAATCATCTACTGTCCTCTCCTACATGTACTGAGGGTGTCCACTGGTATGGGAGGAAAGCACTATCCACTGCTGCCCCAACACTGTGGAATGAGATCCTGCTTCCTCCACTCTCTCACTCTCCTCCCCTCCCTACATTTACCAAGGGTGTCCACTGGTATGGGAGGAAAGCACTATCCATTGCCACCCCTACATTGTGGAATGGGATCTCTGCCCTCTGCTCTCTACGTCCCTCCCTACATGTTCCGGAGGGTGTCTACTGGTATGGGAGGGAAAGTACTAACCGCTGCTGCTTCTACACTGTGGAGCAGGATCCCTGCTCCCCCTCCCTCCTCTGTCCCTCCCTACATGTACTGAGGGTGTCCACAAGTAGAAGAGGAAAGCATTATCCGCTGCCACCCCTACACTGTGGATCGGGATCCCTGCTCCTCCGCCTCTCTACTGTCCCTCCCTACATGTACTGAGGGTGTCCACTGGTACAGGAGGGAAAGCATTATCCGTTGCCACCCCTACACTGTTGAATGGGATCCCTGCTCCCCTCCGCTCCTCTACTGTCCCTCCCCTACACATACCGAGGGTGTCCTTTGGTATGGGAGGGAAAGCACTATCCGTTGCTGCCCCTACACTGTGGAATGGGATCCCTGCTACCCTCCGCTCCTATACTGTCCCTCCCCTAGATGTACTGTGGGTGTCCACTAGTACGGGAGGGAAAGCACTATCCACTGCTGCCCCAACACTGTGGAATGGGATCCCTGCTTCCCTCCACTCCTCTACTCTCCCTCCCTTCCCCTACATTTACCAAGGATGTCCACTGGTATGGGAGGGGAAAGCACTATCCATTGCCACCCCTACATTGTGGAATGGGATCTCTGCTCCCCTCTGCTCCTCTACTGTCCCTCCCCAACATGTTCCGAGGGTGTCTACTGGTATGGGAGGGAAAGTACTAACCGTTGCTGCTCCTACACTGTGGAACGGGATCCCTGCTCCCCTCCGCTCCTCTACTGTCCCTCCCCTACATGTGCTGAGGGGTGTCCACAAGTAGAAGAGGAAAGCATTATCCGTTGCCACCCCACACTGTGGATCGGGATCCCTGCTCCCTCCGCCTCCTCCTGTCCCTCCCCACATGTACTGAGGGTGTCCACTGGTACAGGAGGGAAAGCATTATCCGCTGCCACCCCTACACTGTTGAATGGGATCCCTGCTCCCTCCGCTCCTCTACTGTCCCTCCCCTTCACATACCGAGGGTGTCCTTTGGTATGGGAGGAAAGCACCATCCGCTGCTGCCCCTACACTGTGGAATGGGATCCCTGCTACCCTCCGCTCCTATACTGTCCCTCCCCTAGATGTACTGTGGGTGTCCACTAGTACAGGAGGGAAAGCACTATCTGTTTTTGCTCCTACACTGTGGATCAGGATCCCTGTTTCCCTCCGCTCCTCTACTGTCCCTACCCTACATGTACCAATGGTGTCCACTGCTTTGGGAGGGAAAGCACTATCCGTTGCTGCCCCTACACTGTGGAATAGGATCCCGGCTTCCCTCTGCTCCTCTATTGTCCCTCCCCTCCCCTACATGTACTGAGGGTGTCCACTGGTATCTGAGGAAAGCACTATCAGTTGCCACCCCTGCACTGCGGAACAGGATCCCTACTCCCTCCACCTCTCCTGTCCCTCACCTACATGTACCAAGGGTGTTGACTATGTATGGGATGGTGTATGGGAGGGAAAGCACTATCCGTTGCTGCCCCTACACTGTGGAATGGGATCCCTGCTCCCCTCTGCTCCTCTACTATCCCAACCCTACATGTACCGATGGTGTCCACTTCTTTGGGAGGGAAAGCACTATCCATTGCCACCCCTACACTGTGGAATGGGATCCCTGCTCCCCTCCACCCCTCTACTGTCCCTTCCCTACTTGTACTGAGGGTGTCCACTGGTACAGGAGGGAAAGCACTATCTGTTGCTGCCCCTACACTGTGGAACAGGATCCCTGCTCCCCTCTGCTCCTCTGCTGTCCTTCCCCTACATGTACCAAGGGTGTCCACTGGTACAGGAGGGAAAGCACTATCCGTTGCCACCTCTACACTGTGGAACAGGATCCCTGCTCCCCTCCGCTCCTCTACTGTCCCTCCCCACATGTACTGAGGGTGTCCATTGGTACAGGAGGGAAAGCACTATCCATTGCTGCCCCTACCCTGTGGAATGGGATCTCTGCTCCCCTACGCTCCTCTGCTGTCCCTCCCCTATATGTACTGAGGGTGTCCACTGGTACAGGAGGGAAAGCACTATCCATTGCTGCCCCTACCCTGTGGAATGGGATCCCTGCTCCCCTCCACTCCTCTACTGTCCCTCCCCTACATGTGCCGAGGGTGTCCACTAGTACAGGAGGGAAAGCACTATCCGCTGTCATCCTTACACAGTTGAACGGGATCCCTGCTCCCCTGTGCTCCTCTACTGTCCCTCCCCGATGTTTTTCAAGGGTGTCCACTGGTACAGGATGGAAAGCAATATCCGTTGCCACCCCTACACTGTCGAACGGGATCCCTGCTCCCCTCCACTCCTCTACTATCCCTCCCCTACATGTTCCATGGGTGTCCACTGGCACAGGAGTGAAAGCACTATCTGTTGCTGCCCCTCCACTGTAGAACAGCATCCCTGCTCCCCTCCGCTCTTCTACTTTCCTTCCCCTACATGTACCGAAGGTGCCCACTGGTATGGTAGGGAAAGCACTATCTGTTGCTCCCCCTACACTGTGGAAAGGGATGCCTGCTCACCTCCCATCCTCTGCTGTCCCAACTTTACATGTACCGAGGGTGTCCACTCATATGGGAGGGAAAGTCCTATCCATTGCTGCCCTCCACTGTGGAACAGGATCCCTGCTCCCCTCTGCTCCTCTATGGTGCCTCCCTTATGTGTACCGAGAGTGTCCACTGGTACAGGAGGAAAAGCACTATCCATTGCTGCCCCTACACTGTGGAACAGGATCCCTGCTCCCCTCCGCTCCTCTATGGTGCCTCCCCTACATGTACTGAAGGCGTCCACTGGTATGGTAGGGAAAGCATTATCTGTTCCTTCCCCAACACTGTGGAAAGGGATGCTTGCTCCCCTCCCATCCTCTGCTGTCCCAACTTTACATGTACCGAGGATGTCCACTCATATGGGAGGGAAAGTCCTATCCATTGCTGCCCCTACACTGTGGAATGGGATCCCTGCTTCCTTCCACTCCTCTAACACCCATTCAGCTGTCAAATCCCTCTACATATCCTGGCTCGTGGATAGAGCAAATTGCTCCTGCCTAAAAGGTAGACCCTCCTCACTCCTGACTGCTCCTGGAGTTTCTTAGCTGTTCTCCCCAAGCTGTTTCTGACTCCTGTTCTCTCCCACTCTCGTCTCTCTGTCTGGATGTGACTCTCAAAGATGGGGTAAATCGGTGGGGGGGGTGGTAGGGTTTGTTTGTACTCTCTTATTGTCTCACCTATTGTACCAGGATTCCCACCATTTGTTCCTGTATATATTATCCTCTGTTTAATCTGTAACATCCCTGTGCCTTGTGATTTAAACTGTTACCTAACTATGCCATCTTTTATGGCCTGGGTCATGCCTGAAAACGGTCCCTCAGAACAGTGCACCTACCTGGTAATCGAAGACCTAAATAAAATAAATAAAAGTGTATACATAGCCAGCTGAGCTATGAAAAGTATTATTATTCAGAAAAAGATTTTTGCCCAATAGTATTATGCGCCTAAAGTTCTACAGTATAAGACAGAAAGTTGCTATCCAACTCTCTGTGTTGGCATTGTGTGGATATGGAGGGTAATTTAACTCACATGTTGTGGGCATGTCCAAAACTAAGTCATCTTTGATCCAATGATTATCTATCCGTTCCTGAATAGTATCCTGCAAAATCCCGCATTGCCCCAAAACAGCCCACCTGGATATTTTTCCATCTCATTAGAGACTTCCAATGTATCTTCTAGACTGGGTTAGATCAGCCTTACTTGAAGTAAAATAACTAATTCTACTAAATCAGGGATCTCCCATTGCACCCATCTCTGATGCATGAGAAAATGCACTCTCTAGGCTGGCATTAAATTTGCGACTATCTTAGGTTGCCCTTGATCACCTGGACTTTTACAATTTAAAATGGGAAAAGTTTTTATTTTATTCATGTCAGACAAATAGTTACTAGTTTATGTGTTGATAGCAAGAACTGACGTGGACTAATTAATTATAGAGTTTAAATAATTTTATTATTGCAAGATGTAAACTGATTTGAAAACAATTTCTCAGTGTTACATCATTTAAGTTTTTTTACTCCTGTAATAGTGATGCTGTTTATTTGTTTTCTCTTTCTTATGGTGTTAAAGTTACTTACTTTTTTCTCTATGTATTTTGGTATAATATGTATTTGTCAGATTCGTATAATGTAATGTGTTGAGTTGCTATTTACACTTTGACTGATGTTACCTTTATTTTAAAATTAAATAACAATTTTGACTACAGAAGACATGAAAAAATGGCCACAATGAGCACTATCATAGCCTACCCCTCAAACAGCTCCCCAGAGCACATGATGTGGAAAGTCACCCTGCACAGAGGATACAGACCACCTATGGCTCACAGGGCCTGGACACCTGTGTACCCACCATGCAGGCCACCAGTCTATTACACGCAACTGCAGGCTGAACCACAACAACCCAATCCTGCAGCACACAGGCGACGGCACAACCAAAGGGCAACATGACCCAGAACAAAAGCATGCAACAGGTACCAACCATATGTCCAACATTTGCCAAGACATCACCATGTTCCTTGTAGCACATCCCACAGACGGAATGGCACGTGGAGGAAGCACCTCACAGGTCCTTGGCCCCGGTATGACCACCACCTGAGCCTCTACCATGGAACCAGCTGTACTACCTATGGACACCCCTACCCTGGTTCACAATCCCGTTTATGTCCTTGGATCCTGTGTGAGCAGCCCGTAGGCTGGCAGCACATATGTAGCTGCACAACCAACTGTCAGCACTGGCCTGATGAACAGGAGCATGCAGACTGCAGCACCCCAGACTGACACAAGGTAGGCCCCCAGCACAGTACAAGCCCACACTGCCAGCACTGCGACTATTGTGCCTGCCAGGCACCATACCACAACCACATTTGCAAGTCACAGAAAATGGTGAAGGAAGGTAAAGGAGTTTGACTCATTAGAAAGGATGCCTAATGCCTCCACCACCTCAGGGGGCCCATTCACACAAAGATTGTAGAGGTCAACTGTACAGGTCACACAGAGAACTGCAGGTGACATAAGCAATCAGAGGTCAGAGGTGAACACCCATTGAGCACAAATGGCTTAAACTATAGTGGTACAAATTGGAAGGCATGGCAGGAAGGGGGGATCTGAAGCAACCTAGGTCTGCAGGGGTGTAGAGCTTGGGCAGGAATGGACCACAGACTGCACAATGGGGGAAGATGGTGTAAACTGCATATGTCAAATGCAATGTTGTCACTGTGTTGTTGAGGCATCATAGTGTTTATCACTAGAGTTGTAACTACATTCAATGCAGAAAATAAATATGACTGGTAATATGTTGCATAGAAACATGTGTACATTCAGTGAAGCATACTCTGCCAAAACAATGCAATGGGTTCAGTAGTGAGCTATGCAACAGGCCACAGTAGTGTTACATGGCTGCAGGCATGCTACCGTACAAGAGCACACCACCATATCAGCCAGCAATATGTGCCACCCCTGGGGTTGTACAGCATGCAGACCATGTGGTACACTACCTGTGTGTCCAGAGGCATGTCACCTCCATGGAAGTCGGCCACCCCATGGCTGTCATGGAGTAAAGGGTGCCACGCATGCCTATAACCATGGGGGGGGAGTTGTGCAGCAGTAGCATACTGTGGAAAGGCACACCACCTGTGGCTGTCATGGATTAAAGGGTGCCACGCATGCCTATAACCATGGGGGGAGTTGTGTAGCAGTAGCATACTGTGGAAAGGCACACCACCTGTGGCTGTCATGGAGTAAAAGGTGCCACGCATGCCTATAACCATGGGGGGAGTTGTGCAGCAGTAGCATACTGTGGAAAGGCACACCACCTGTGGCTGTCATCGAGTAAAAGGTGCCACGCATGCCTATAACCATGGGGGGAGTTGTGCAGTAGTAGCATACTGTGGAAAGGCGCACCACCTGTGGCTGTCATGGAGTAAAGGGTGCCACGCATGCCTATAACCATGGGGGGAGTTGTGCAGCAGTAGCATACTGTGGAAAGGCACACCACCTGTGGCTGTCATCGAGTAAAGGGTGCCACACATGCCTATAACCATGGGGAGGCTGCAGCAGCAGTAGCACATGGAAAGGCACACCACCTGTGGCTGTCATGGATTAAAGGGTGCCACGCATGCCTATAACCATGGGGGGAGTTGTGCAGCAGTAGCATACTGTGGAAAGGCACACCACCTGTGGCTGTCATCGAGTAAAAGGTGCCACGCATGCCTATAACCATGGGGGAGTTGAGCAGCAGTAGCATACTGTGGAAAGGCACACCACCTGTGGCTGTCATGGAGTAAAGGGTGCCACGCATGTCTATAACCATGGGGGAGCTGTGCAGCAGTAGCATATTGTGGAAAGGCGCACCACCTGTGGCTGCCAGATGGTGTGCTGCAGTGCCCTCAGAGTGTGCCTCCAGGCCAATACGGACATGCAGTGCCCTATCAACCACTGTGGTGCAGGCAGCAACCTCACCAGTACAGCCAGTTGCCTACAGGAGGACTGTGGTGCAGGAATGGTCTCTAGACTGAGCATGTAGCCACCCATAACCAGAAAGTTCAACAAAGAAACATGACATGCACACTAAATTGATTATACCATCGAACATTTATTATACATTGCCAACAGGGACAGAAACACAACACATTAAGGTGGGAATTATTTATTTATTTGTTTTTGTTTACCAGGTAAGCACACTAGACAACCAAGTGCCTATTTTCAGGTGTGACCCGGGAGATTACAGAGATACATTCATGAATTACAAGGATACAATCAGGTACAACAGGCAAACAATAAGAGCAGGTACAAGTAAGGGCATCAGTCATAAACATGGTAAATGCAGCAACACCAGAGGACATTACCTACACAGTGGCAGGAAGATAAAAATCTAGTACATAGGAGGCAGCCCATCGACTGAGTATAGCAGACAACACGGCATTTGTATGTTAGGGTGTAGAGAACATCAAGGAGATTACAAAAGGGGATAGGAGAGGCCAATAAATTACTCGGAGGAAAAAGCAGATGGCCTAGACAAATTGATCCAGTAGAGCAAGGAAGGAAACATCCCAAGCTGATTCATTGATCTCCGTATGTATCACCAGAAAGGAGGGTCAGGATATCCTACACCATAGAGGAGTAAGAAGCAGTGGATATGCATCAGGAGTACCTTAAGGCAGGGGCAGGGAAAGGCAGACTTGAGGAAACCCCAGAGGGAAGCTTTAAAACAGGAATGGGAAGTGGAGGAGTGGGTGCTCGCTGGAAGGGAGTTCCATAGTCTGGGGGCAAGAGTAGTGAAGGCCTGGTCACCCATTTGAGTTCGAGTTTTAGGAACCAGAAGGACATGGGAGTCACTGGACCTTAGGTGGTAGGAGGAGGAAGGGAGAATGAGGGTAGCGGCAAGGGGAGGAGGGGTGGCAGTTTTGATAACATTGTCAATGAAGTTGCCTAGGACGAAGGACCAGTATTTTTCCAGAGGAAGCCACTCCAACTGAGAATAGAGCTGGCAGCGGTGAGTGGGGGGTGGCAGAGAGTGCAAAGCGACATATATTATTGTACACTGTATCACATTTGGAGAGATTGTATTTTGTGGAGGACAAAGGAGACAAGGCCGTGGAGAGTATGGTAAGAGAACCTTGCTAAGAGCGAGACATGCCACCGGGTTAGGCAACTTTGCTCTATACTAAAGGCCCAACGTATTGTTAGAGGCCTTGCAGGCATTGCGAATGTGCAGAGTGCAGTCCAGTTGTGGGTCAAGAGTCATCCCCAGGTACTTGATGGATTCAGTGTCATGTAGGAAGGATCCATCAGCACATGAGATCCTTACGGGGGAAGGGACCGCTTCTAATTTGGCTGTGGAGCCAAAAAGCATGGTTTGAGTTTTCTGCAAGTTGATAGCAAGCTTGTGGACATCCAGCCATGATTGGATCAGGTTGAAGTCAGCATTAAGCTTGTTGTAGATGTCAGAGCTGTCCTGGGAGCTGAACAGAATGACTAATAATGTATAGAAAATGTATAGGGACAACAGAAACTACAGGGCGAGGGGGTGTAAGCAAGGAAAATCAGATGCAGAGAAGTAACAACAGCAACACAATTTGAACAATAATACAACATGGGCAGAAGCCATGTGCAACTCACAGGTTCATGGAATGCATCATAGTGTCCCTGTACATTCACGGGTCTGTGAAGGTACTAGATGTTCCACCCACCTGCAGGGAACCTTGCAGGCAGTTCAAGCCAGTCATGAGAGTATGCATCTGGTTGTGGATGATACCAAGAAATTATTAATTGCACTTAGGTGACTTTAATTGTGCCTGGTGAGCAGTAAGGCGTCAAAAACTGGATAGGGAATTACAACCACTGGGCTTAACCCAGATTATTAATGTGCACAAGGAGAAACCAGTATCAGAGTAACCGGAATATATTAGACTTAATATTTGTGTCAGCTGGGATTCATATACAAAATGTTAGGGTGGGTGCCCCAAACTTAGGGGATCATTGCTATATACAGTGTGAGATAGTTGAACAACACAGTATACCAGATTTATCAAAGGTTAAATATATTAGGGACTATAAAAAGTTTAACAGGACAAGATTTCAGCATGATCTGAACAGTAAACTGGGAGTATAGATCTTATCCCAGAAGTTGATTTGGCAATTGGAGAATTTACTGATATCTTTGTAGACATCTGTAATGTAAATGCCCCTTTTAAACAAATCAAGGAAAGGAAAACTCATTATCCCTGGATTGATAATAAAATAAAAAATCAGATCAGATGGAAAAACAGATTATGGAACAAGTCAAACCAAACACTAAAATCCTAAAACTGGGAATTGTTTAAAATAGCAAGAAACAAATGTAAAAGTTTGATTAAAAAAGCCAGGAAAAAGTATTACAAACAAAAAATAGAATAAACAAAAAAATCCTGCTCACTATTGGAAGCTGATAAAGCAGTTATAAGGAAGACAAGTCAGAGTATGGCCATAGCTATGCAGGATAAAGATGGAATAGAGTTAAATGAGAGTCAGATTGCAGGAAACCTAATCATTACCTTTGCACACTCCCAGATCTGGATATAAATAACAAGAAGGAGGCCTTTGTTGCTTCCCTAATTATCTCTGGAAATGATAGTGTGACAATACCACAGCTCTATTTTAGGGAAATTAAGAATAAGGAGGTTTATAAACAAATATCCAAACTAAATTTACAAAAAGCTATGGGGTTGGATTGGGTGGAAATTAAGTTCTTGAAAGATGCTGTCCAACAGATTACTCCAACTTTAACTAATCTGCATAATCTTAGTTTGTGGCAAAGTATTTATCCAGAGTGTTGGAAAAACTCCAAAATAATACCTATATTCAAAGGGGGTGATTGAGATATATTAACAAACTACCGACCTACTGCACTGCTTTCTGTATTATCAAAAGTTTTTGAGAGTCTTGTTACAAATTAGATTAGGGATTTTTTGGAAAAATACAGTTTGCTGATGGATTGCCAGGCTGGATGTAAGCTGGAAGGTCGATGGACTCCGCTGTCGCTGACTTCCTTGATACTGTCTCAAATGGACTGGAGCAAGGAGAGTCCACGGGAGCGGTGTTCGTCGACCTCTCTAAAGCCTTTGACTTGGTGAACTACAGTGTCCTGATGGAGAGGCTTACTTAGGTGGGAATGTCACAACCAGTTAAATTGTGGTTACTGTCATATTTGACAGAACAAACCCAGGAGGTTAGTGTGGGGGACATTTTGTCAAGCAGAAAGGGACATACAGGGGTGTTCCCCAGGGCGTGATCCTGGGCCCCCTATTGTTCCTAATTTATGTAAACCCAATTCCACAAATAATTGTCAGATCACAAATTGTTTTGTACGAGGATGATATGCCTCTGATTGCAAGAGCCAACTCAAAAATAGAGCTACAATATAAATTGCAATTAGATTTTGATTCCCTGCAATGTTGGCTGTTTTCCTCCAAAATGCTGTTAAGTAAGAAAAAAAAAACAAGTTATGATATTTCAGACAAAACATGTAGATAAACTATCAAGTCAGGAGATACATATCACTACATTTGATTGAAGTAGACTACAAGTAGTGTCCCAATATAAATATCTGGGGTACTTTTAGATTCTAGTCTTACTTTTGTAAGCATAAGAGAGTGCAGTAAAGAAAGTGAATATTAGATTGGGGTCATCAGACAGAAGACCTCATTCCTGGCAAGAGAAGATAGAAATATAGTAGTGTTGCAGCTTCAATTGCCACTAATGGAATATGGGAGTCAAATCTATCAGTATGCAACAAAGACAACTCTGGAAAGTTTAAATAAAGTATACTACAAAATAGCTAGGTATGTTTTACAATGCCATATAAATACTCATCATTGTACTATATTACAGAATCTAAAATGGATACTTTAGAGACATGGAGAAGGAAAAGACTGGGGGCAGAGGGCATATGTAGCATTCAGGGATGGAAATGGAATGCCACACAAGCTCAGGCCAACTAATAAATATTCTTTAAGGGTTACTCAAAATAGAGGTCTGAAGGTCCATTAGTGAAAAATAGATATAGTTAGATGCAAAGGAGGTATTATTTACCAAAGATCTGGAATGAACTGAGATTGGATGTTAGAAATGTTGGTAGTTTGGGCCAGTTTAGGAGAGGTCTGATATCAATGTGGAAACCAAATTGTCTGTGTTTAGGGTCTTAGAAATGTTTTATGAGATTTTTTTCATTATTTGGTAAATGTTGTTGATAGGTATGTTTATTTTGTTCGTTCAGCTCACTGTATTTACTGTATTATGTATTTAGGTTTGTTATATTGTTTGTTTTGTAATGTATGGAACTATGATAAGATTCTTGAACTTGCAACCGTAATCTATACAGGGCAATCTTGTAAACAGGGCTTAACAGTCCTAATGATTAACTCCTGTCAAAAAATAAACATTTTTATCTATCTGTCTGTCTGTCTGTCTGTCTATCTATCTATCTATCTATCTATCTATCTATCTATCTATCTATCTATCTATCTATCTATCTATCTATCATCACAGCCTGTCCCTCAGGGGTGGTGCCAGGTCCTCCTCCTCAGCTTCCTTGTCGTCTCTCTGTGTGGCCCGCCAGGCTGTGGCAGCTGCTCCTGTAGCTTTGCCTGGGGGGCCTCCTGTGAGTCCTCATTGGCCACAACCACCTTGCTGGCAATGTTGCTGTTGTCTTCCTGGGTGACATCCTCTGTGCCACTGGTTGGCATCTCAGCACCTATGTCATGGCCTTTCAGATGAGCATTGCACCACTGTCCACCAGTGGTTCTGTGTGACAGTGCTGTGACTCATTGTCTTCTGCTGCTTGGTCCTCCTGCAGTTGATGTTGGGTTCACTCATGGTAGGCTTTGGTGTCCTACCATTTCAGACCATGCATGGTCTGCTCCAGCTCCCAGAGTCTTGCTGAGGATGCCCCTATTCCTGTGTCTGAACTCTGACCAGTTCTTGCAATGACATATGATAGACTACATTTATTTATTTATTGTATAATCAGTTTTACAACCTTTGAGCCATCAGTGGTGGCAGTACAGCAGCCCTGTACAGGCAGATCTGCAATGCATGACATTACAAAGCAAAAGGGCCCCAGTGGCATGGCCCAGGCTGAGTATGCCATGGGTAAACACTGAGCTAAGCTCCCTATCACAGTGCCACCTGTGTCATGTATGGCACCACCACAGTGTGTGGGTGAACTGTGCACACAGGGGTTATGCCATTGCGAGGTATGCCCATGAGACAGATTCCATGGGGGATGGGGAAACAGCATACCATACTCATCACCACATGATGGCACATGGTGCACAGGCAATAAGGGCTGTCCCACTTGGTGTCAGTGCCATGGCAATATGGGTACCCCACTGGGTCTGACCAGTGTCCCAGAGGGTACCCACATCAGCAGAGGGTACCTCCCATAAGGGTGACATGGGTAGGGCAGGTGTTGCTACATGGGTGTAGGATGTTCACTACTGCATGATCCTCCTAGTGTGTGTTGTGCCATTGAACTGGGGTTGCAGGGTACCACCTGATGGGGGCCAGGGTGTGTGGGACTGCTAGGGTCCAGTGTGAGGCCATAGGCCCAGCTAGTGCTGGGGTCACTGTGAGCCCACAAAGGAATGCATTGTACCACTGTAGCCCTGTCTAGCACACCCACCCAACCTAATGGCAGAACAATCTGCCACTGTTGGCCACAGGGACGCAGTAGGGCTACATAGCTCTGTGTTGGTTTGCAGAGCATCCTTGGTCACCACAGGGGTACCTGCTGCCACACAGCACATGGGGAGATCAGAACTGTGCCACCTGTGCTCTGGAGTCTGGGGCACCAGATGCATTAATAGCCCAACTGTGTGGGCATGCGGTGGGGTGCCACCATGGTCATGCACACAGAAGGGGCTAGTTGGGACCAGGCCTGCCACATAGCACATGGGGAGATCAGAACTATGCCACCTGTGTGCTGGAGTCTGGTGCACCAGATGCATTAATAGCCTAACTGCAGGCTTGGGGGTGCCACCATGGTCCTGCACACAGAAGGGGCTAGTTGGGACCAGGCCTGCTCTGCATATGGACACTAGTACCAGTGGCTCCAGTGCCATGTGACACAGTCAGGTGTGCATATTGGGGTAGTGCAGGTTGGTTTGTGTTGTGTCTGTGGAGAACACAATGGCCATGGATGCCACCAGACAGGGCCTCACAGTGCCATGTGGAGGAGGATGCTAAATGGCCCATTCATGCGGCCTCAGCAGTAGGCACAGACACCTGCACATGGCTGCTGTATGGCCGTGACATGTGCCAAGCAACACAGGCATGCCAGTAGGCCACACCGCCATGGCCCCCCATGACCAGGCAGGAATTGGGGGGGTGCCCACTCTATACACCAGAGGTCCCAGCTGACATGATGTGGACAGCAGGGGATCATGTCACACACAGACATACAGTGCAGTGTGGGGAGCAGGGTTTGGAGGCTGGTGTCTGGGGCACTGTTCATGGTCTGTACCTCTTACCTGGTACATACCCAGGGACCATTGCACAGCCATAGGCACATGTGATGCTCATAGTCTATGCTACGAAGACCCTTCAGGGCTGTGGCAGGTGCTTTACTATTGCTGCATACATGGTGGTACATAGAGGGTAGCGTTCATTGGCTATTAGTTCCATCGATCCATATGTCTTCCTGGAAGACCTACAATGGCCCACATTGTGGCCCACCCATGTGGGATACCAGGACCTGTTGCAGCATGCATCTGGGAGCTGGCTTTGCCAGCCCATGTGTCCTACACACCCTGGCACCAGAGTGACTCCCAATGATTGGTATTTATTTGTGCCACTGATGACAACACACACTACAGTGATACCCCCCACTGCAGCATTGGCCAACTCAGTAACAGCTGCATCATCAATCCCTTTGAGCCCCTTCCAGTCCAAGTTATCACAGTGCATAGCTGTGGTACAGTGGACAGTGCAGTCACTAGCACACCCTCCTTTCGTAGATTGCGGCCCCCATGTGGCTGGGCATACCCGCATGTTTTCAATATGTCCTGCGTTGGCAGGAATGCTGCATTGCTTGCTTCCTTGCAGTACTAGAACCACTGAGGTCCTGCATGTACTGTGGATCAGCATGGCATTTTGTGGGATTCATTACTACATGCCACACCAGGACATAAATGTGCTGTTTAGATGGCACCAACAGGTGCTACAGAGATGGGGTGAAATGGCACCATATGCCATCAGCCCAACAACATACCACAGCACTATGACACAATGCTAGGCACAGGTGACCCGGTGGCCCACACACCCTGCTGCACACTGTGGTAGTTCTCTGGCACAGTGTCCAGCAGCACTGTGACACACAGCAGTAGTGTGCTCTGTGATGGTATGTGTACAGCACAGGGTATGCACAGTAGAACATGACCTGACTGTCTATGTGACCATACCCCATCCACTGTGGTGCTGTAGCACTGGTGTGTACATGTGGCATAGTTGTCTTACCACATAGGGATGTTGCAGGGTTGCTACAGTTGGTCCTTGCCCTGTGCAGTGTGTGGCACCCTCACACCCCAGCCAGCCTAGTGATGCTTGTGAGGAGGTGCATGGTTTGGTAGTACACTCACGGCTGTGCTTCCCCATGTGTGCCTGTTTCTCATATGCCAAATCTCTGCACTTCCCTGGACTCTGCCTACACACACTTGGACAGTGCTGCCCCATGTGGAGGACCAGAGTGCACTGCACACTGTGGCACTCCACCAGGGGGTAGTTCCACACTGTACCCACAGGCTACCATGCATGCCAGCTGCTGTCACACTCCTTGGTATGCTATATGGGAAACAGACCACTGGAAACATCACATGGCAAAGGGTACCACCTCATGTTCCCCCCTCCACTGCACCAGGACCTGTGTGTTATTATCTGCAGTGTATTACCTGCCAGCACTGTCCAAATACACTGACCACCATCTGAATTTCAGTGGGCCAGATACATGGGCCACCATGTGTCTTGGCACTGCAGCACAGGACCCATTCCCATGACATCAGGCTGCACGAGCACTGTGCTCAGTGCCTCTTCCCCATTGCTGTGACACCCCCCCCCTCATGCCCCCATGTGTAGACCACCATCCACTGCATGTGGGCAGAAGGGTTGTGGGTCCTGCAGTGCGTATGCATTGTGGTACCTGTCACCTACTTGTCCACTGGGTCTTGGGGCATTCTTGCCCACAGTGCCCACCACCTCCATGGTGTCTGCACCAGCACCTTGGCCATCACTTGTGGCATCTGTTGACTGAACATTAGCTGGGACACATAGAACAGATAGAGTGGTTATCAGCATAAGAATTGGTCTGTTATATAGGAACAGGCACAACTTGATGCAGGATGCCCTTGTCACAGCCATCACCAGTTCCATACTATCTGTCATCGGTAATGGCCTGATAATTTATGGTTCTGAAACAGACACCACCCTTAAGAGAATCCACACTACCCTAAACAAATCCTGCAGGCTGATCACTGGTGCTCCTAAACATACACATACTTGTGACCTCTACTCCAGTACTAACTGGCTAACCTTCAAGGTAGACTCTCCTACCACACGGTGTTTTCACTAAAACATCAGCATGGGATTCACGCACTATTCTGCCTCTTCTCAACCTGGCCACAGAAGCCCATGGTACCAGAAGTGGCACCAGATTCCTTTTTGCTGCATCTCCCAGGCCCAACAGTCTTTAAGGAATCAGGTGCCCAGCCTGCTTAACGCTATCCCCCTTGACGTTCTTGACACCCCTACTCTTGGCCCTTCAAGCGATGCTTAAGGAATACATTGTAGCGCTCAGTAGGTGTGACTGTCCCACCTAGCCCACCTCTCCATTCTGGTTTTATCTGACTAGTTCAACAATAATTGTCTGCTCATCAATGGTTATGCCTCATCCTGCACAAATGTACTAATACAACTGCAATTGTCTTTGTCTAATGTTGCTGACAAATCAGCTTCAATTGATTGCTTTCTAATTGCTAAACCTTAGCCTGCACAAATCTAAAAAGAAAATTGCCAGTATTTAATGGCTCTGCCTTATTGTTAGTATCTACTGTATCTGTCTTACCTATTGTATATTGTTTTTCTCCCAATACTCTGCATTGCTGTGTTTTGTCATGTTTTTGTTACCGTGACATAGAACCTCTGTAAAAGAGTCTCTCAACACAAAGGTTGCAATCCGAGACTTCTAATAAATAAATAAATGAATAAATGGCCGCAACCCTGCATACATGGGTATATGATGCCTGGTCTACATGAGACCATCTGTGCCAATGCTTACCTGTGTGCTGGTGATGTCCACCATGCATGGTAACATTGGCCTCATGCACCATCTCCTGAAGCCACTGCAATGTCTCTGCCTTCCACAGGGACAGGTCATTCCATCTCTGTTTAATTTGCTTGGTGGTCCTCTTCACCCTTGAGAGGCACTCTGATTGATTGCAGAAGGAATCCCATATTCAGTCCCTGAACCTGGGGTGTTCATGCTGCTGCCAGTAGGTAGCAATACCCATGCTCATTGCTCCACTGAGCTTATGAGGCATGCAGTCTCTTCATCCGAAGTTAGAAGCCCAGGTCCAGTTGTTTTGTAATTTTGGAATGTGGCCTCTGCCTTTCACTGCAGAGCCTTTGGAAGACTGTGTCAGAATGTGCAGGTAGCAGGACTGTTGTGTGTATGTGAAATGGCTGACTTCAGCATGCAGAGGCCAGGCATGGCATGTCTGATGCAAGCAACATGAGTTTCAATGCACTCCACAACTTGCATCAAATCATGCCACCAGACAAATGGAAGGCAACTTACATCACGCCAGTCCACAAAAATGGAGACAGAACATGCGTTTCTAACTATTGACCCAACTCCATTTTACCACTACTCTCTGAAGCTTTGGAATGTGGTATCTGATCAACTTACTGAACAGCAGGAGAAATACATTCTACTTTGTATCAGCAGCATGGTTTCCGAAAACATCTCTCCACTCAAACCATCCTGATTGACTACATCACACAGATCTTTGAGGCAATGGATAATGGTAGGGCAGTGGGATCTGTAGTCATTGACTTCACCAAGGCATTTGACACGGTTAGCCATCGACTCCTACTACAATGTCTCCTATCCATAGGCCTCTCATCAAACACTGTTAAATGGTTTGAAAGCTACCTATCACACAGAACGCAATGTGGAAGACCCTCAATACTCTCCAAAATAGGGAACTCAGCCTTGGAGTCGACCCCAAGGCTCTATACTGACTCTGCTCTTATTTGGTCCATTAATAGATTACCTACCATCAGCCTTCCTGGCAAGAATGGTGGTCTATGCTGATGATGTGGGGATGCAGATGGGCACCATGGGCAGGGGCACCACTATGCTGCATATCTAACTGGATGGTGTAATACCATGGAACAGATGGGCAACATTGGGCAGGGGCATCTCAACACTACATCTGTACCTTGATAATGTAATAATGTGGAACAGGTGGGCACCATGGGCAGTGGAACCACTACACTGCATGTGTAACTGGAAAATGTAATACTGTGGAAAGGTGGCCACCATGGGCAGGGAACCATGGCATTACAGTGTAACTGGACAATGAAATACTATGGAACAGGTGAGCATGATGGGCAGGGAACCACGGCACTTCATGTGTAACTGGACAATGAAATACTATGGAACAGGTGGGAATGATGGGCAGGGAAACCACTGCACTACATCAGTAACAGGACAATGTAATACTATGTAACAGAAGGGCACCATGGGCAGGGGCACCACTACACAGGAGGTGTAACTGGACAATGTAACACTATGGAATAGGTTATCACCATGGGCAGGGGTACCACTACACAGCAAGTGTAACTGGACAATGTAATACTATGGAACAGGTGGAAACAATGGGCAGGGGTACACTACACTGCATGTGTAACTGGACAATGTAACACTATGGAACAGACGGGCACCATGGGCAGGGGTACCACTACACTGCATGTGTAACTGGACAATGTAATACTATGGATCAGATGGGCACCATGGGCAGGGGTACCACTACACTGCAAGTGTAACTAGACAATGTAATACTATGGAACAGATGGGCACCATGGGCAGGGGTACCACTACACTACATATGTAAATGGACAATGTAGTACTAAGGAACAGATGAGCACCAAGGGCAGGGGCACCACTACACTGCTTGTGTAACTGGACAATGTAATACTATGGAACAGGTGGGCACCATGGCAAGGGTACCACTACATTACATGTGTAACTGGACAGTGGAATATGGAACAGATGGGCACCATGGGCAGGGGCACCACTAAACTACACATGTAATTAGACAATGTAATACTATGGAATGGATGGGCACCATGGGCAGGGGAACCACTGCACTACATGTGTAACTGGACAGTGTAATATTATGGAACAGATGGGCACTATGGGCAGAGGTACCACTACACTGCATGTGTAACTGGACAATGTAATAATGTGTAACAGGTGGGCACCATGGGCAGTGGTACCACTACACTGCATGTGTAACTGGAAAATGTAATACTGTGGAACAGGTGGCCTGTAGGCAGGCAACCACGACATTACATGTGTAACTGGACAATGTAATACTATGGAACAGGTGGGCACAATGGGCGGGGAACCACTGCACTACATGTGTAACTGGACAACGAAATACTATGGAACAGGTGGGCACGATGGGCAGGGGAACAACTGCACTACATCAGAAACTGGACAATGTAATACTATGTAACAGGTGGGCACCATGGGCAGGGCATCACACAGCATGTGTAACTGGACAATGTAATACTATGGAACAGGTTATCACCATGGGCAAGGGACCACTACACAGCAAGTGTAACTGGACAATGTAATACTATGGAACAGGTGGGCAACATGGGCAGGGGTACTACTACACTGCATGTGTAACTGGACAATGTTATAATGTGGAACAGGTGGGCACCATGGGCAGTGGTACAACTACACTGCATGTGTAACTGGAAAATGTAATACTGTGAAAAAGGTGGCCACCATGGGCAGGGAACCATGGCATTACATGTGTAACTGGAGGATGTAATACTATGGACCAGGTGGGCACGATAGGCAGAACCACTGCACTTCATGTGTAACTGGACAATGAAATACTATGGAACAGGTGGGCACGATGAGGAATGGAACCACTGCACTACATCAGTAACTGGACAATGTAATGCTATGTAACAGAAGGGCACCATGGGCAGGGGGCCACTACACAGCATGTGTAACTGGACAATGTAATACTATGGAACAGGTGGGCACCTTGGGCAGGGTACACTACACTGCATGTGTAACTGGACAATGTAACACTATGGAACAGATGGGCACAATGGGCAGGGTACCACTACACTACATATGTAAATGGACAGTGTAATACTATGGAACAGGTGGGCACCATGGCAGGGGTACCACTAAACTGCATGTGTAACTGGACAGTGTAATATGAAACAGAAGGGCACCATGGGCAGGGCACCACTAAATTACACATGTAATTAGACAATGTAATACTATGGAACAGGTGGGCACCATGGCAGGGGGCACCACTAAACTGCATGTGTAACTGAATAATGTAATACTGTGGAACAGGGGGGCACCATGGGCAGCAGAACCACTGCACTACAAGTGTAACTGGACAATGTAATATTATGGAACAGATGGGCACCACGGGAAGGGGTATCACTTCACTGCATGTGTAGCTGGACACTGTAATCACTATGGAACATGTGGGCACCATGGAGGGGCACCACTGCACTGCATGTGTAACAGGAAAATGTAATACTATGGAACAGATAGGCACCATGGCCAGGGGGTACCACTACACTGCATGTGTAACAGGACAATGTAATACTATGGAACATATAGGCACCATGGCCAGGGGTACCACTACACTGCATGTGTAACTGGACAATGTAATACTATGGAACAGGTGGTCAGAATGGACAGGGTACCACAACACTGCATGTGTAACTGGACAATGTAATACTATGAAACAAGTGGGCACCATAGGCAGGGTACCACTGCATTGCATGTGCAACTGGACAATGTAACACTATGGAACATATGGGCAGCATGGGCAGGGTACCACAACACTGCATGTGTAACTGGACAATGAAATACTATGGAACAGATGAGCACCATGGGTAGGGTACCACTACACTGCATGTGTAGTGGACAATGTACTAAGGAATAGATGGGCACCGTGGGCAGGGTTACCACTACACAACATAAGTAAATGGAAAATGTAATAATATGGAACAGGTGGGCACCATGGGCAGGGCACTACTAAACTGCATTGTAACTGGACAATGTAATACTATGGAACAAATGGGCACCATGGGCAGGGTACCACTACAATGCATGTGTAACTGGACAATGTAATACTATTGAACAGATGAGCAACGTGGGCAGGGTACAACTACACTACATATGTAAATGAACAAAGTAATACTATGGAACAGATGAGTACCATGGGGGGGCACCACTACACTGCATGTGAAACTGGACAATGTAATACTGTGGAACAGGTGGGCACCATGGGCAGGGGTACCACTGCACTGCATGAGTAACTAGACAGCATAATATGGAACAGATGGGCACCATGGGAAGGGGCACCACTAAACTACACAAGTAATTAGACAATGTAATACAATGGAATGGATGAATACCATTGGCTGGGGCACCACTACACTGCATGTGTAATGGGACAATGTGATACTGTGGAACAGTTGGGCATGATGGGCAGGGGAACCAGTGAACTACATGTGTAACTGGACCATGTAATACTATGTAATAGGTGGGCACCATGGGCAGTGGCACCACTACACAGCATGTGTAAGTGGACAATGTAATACTATGGAACAGGTTATCACCATGGGCAGGGGTACCACTACACTGCATGTGTAACAGGACAATGTAATACCATGCAACAGGTGGGCACCATGGGCAGGGGTACCACTACACTGCATGTTTAACAGGACAATGTAACACTATGGAACAGAAGGGCAACATGGGCAGAGGTACCACTGCACTGCATGTGTAACTGGACAATGTAATACTATGGAACAGGTGTGCACCTTCGGCAGGGGCACCACTACACTGCATGTGTAACTGGACAATGTAATACTATGGAACAGGTGGGCACCTTGGGCAGGGGTACACTACACTGCATGTGTAACTGGACAATGTAACACTATGGAACAGATGGGCACAATGGGCAGGGGTACCACTACACTACATGTGTAACTAGACAATGTAATACTATGGAACAGATGGGCACCATGGGCAGGGGTACCACTACACTACATATGTAAATGGACAATGTAATAATAAGGAACAGATGAGCACTTCTCGCAGGGGCACCACTACACTGCATGTGTAACTGGACAATGTAATACTATGGAACAGGTGGGCACCTTGGGCTAGGGTACACTACACTGCATGTGTAACTGGACAATGTAATACTATGGAACAGGTGGGCACCATGGCAAGGGTACCACTACACTACATGTGTAACTGGACAGTGGAATATGGAACAGATGGGCACCATGGGCAGGGGCACCACTAAGCTACACATGTAATTAGACAATGTAATACTATGGAACAGATGGGCACCATGGGCAGGGGCACCACTAAACTGCATGTGTAACTGAACAATGTAATACTATGGAACAGTGGGCACCATGGGCAGGAGAAACCACTGCAATCATGTGTAACTGGACAGTGTAATATTATGGAACAGATGGGCACTATGGGCAGTGGTACCACTACACTGCATGTGTAACTGGACAATGTAATAATGTAACAGGTGGGCACCATGGGCAGTGGTACCACTACACTGCATGTGTAACTGGAAAATGTAATACTGTGGAACAGGTGGCCACCATGGGCAGGGCAACCACGACATTACATGTGTAACTGGACAATGTAATACTATGGAACAGATAGGCACCATGGGAAGGAGTACCACTACACTGCATGTGTAACTGCACAGTGTAATACTATGGAACAGGTGGGCACCATGGACTGGGGTACCACTACACTGCTTGTGTAACTGAACAATGTAATACTATGGAACAGGTGGGCATGATTCGCAGGGGAACCACTGCACTACATGAGTAACTGGACAAAGAAATACTATGGAGCAGTTGGGCATGATGGGCAGGGGAACCACTGCACTACATGTGTAACTAGACAATGTAATACCATGTAACAGGTGGGCACCATGGGCAGGGGCACCACTGCACAGTATGTGTAACTGGACAATGTAAAACTATTTACCAGGTTATCTCCATGGGCAGGGGTACACCTACATTGCAAAGTTAACTGGACAATGTAATAGTATGGAACAGGTGGGCACCATGGGTAGGGGTACCACTACACTGCATGTGTAACTGGACTATGTAATACTATGGAACAGGTGGGCACCATAGGCAGGGGTAAAACTACACAGCATGTGTAACCTGACAAATGTAATACTATGGAACAGATGGGCACCATGGGCAGGGGTACCACTACACTGCATGTGTAACGGACAATGTAATACTATGGAACAGTTGGACACCATGGGTAGGGGTACCACTACACTGCATGTGTAACTGGACAATGTAATAGTGTGGAACAGATGGGAAACGAGGGAAGGGGTACCACTACACTACATATGTAAATGGATAATGTAATACTGTGGAAAAGATGGGCACCATGGGCAGGGTTACCACTACACTGCATGTTTAACTGGACAATATAATACTAAGGAACAAGTGGGCACCATGGGCAGGGGTACCACTACACTGCATATGTAACTGGACAATGTAACACCATCGAACAGATGGGTACCATTGACATGGGAACCACTGCACTACATGTGTAACTGGACAATGTAATATTATGGAACAGATGGGCACCATGGGAAAGGGAACCACTACACAGGATGTGTAACTGGACAATATAATACTATGGAACAGATTATCACCATGGGCAGGGGTTCCACTACACTGCATATGTAACTGGATGATGTAATAGTATGGAATTGGTGGGCACCAGAGGCAGAGGTACCACTACACTGCATGTGTAACGGGACAATGTAATACAATGCAACAGGCGGGCACTATGGGCAGGGGTACCACACACCATGTGTAACTGACAATGTAATACTGTGGAACAGATGGGCACCATGTGCAGGGGCACCACTACACTGCATGTGTAACTGGACAATGTAATACTATGGAACAAGTGGACACCATGGAGGGTATCACTACACTGCATATGTAACTGGACAATGTAATTCTGTGGAAGAGGTGGGCACAATGGGCGGGGAACCACTACACTGCATGTGTAACTGGACAATGTAATGAGTGGAACAGGTGGGCATCATGGGCAGGGGAACCACTGCACTACATGTGTAACTGGACAATTTAATACTATGGAACAGGTGGGCACAACGGGCAGGGAACCACTGCACTTCATGTGTAACTGGACAATGTAATACTATGTAATCAGGTGGGCACCATGGCAGGGGAACCACTACACAGCATGTGTAACTGGACAAAGTAATACTATGGAACTGGATATTACCATGGGCAGGGGTACCACTACACTGCATGTGTAACTGGACAATGTAACACTATGGAACAGATGGACACCATGGGAAGGGAGTACCACTACACTGCGTATGTGAACTGGACAATGTAATACTATTATTTAACAGATGGGCACTATGGGCATGGGTACAACTTCTGACATGTGTGACTGGAAAATGTAATACTTTGGGAACAAATGGCACCATGGGCAGGGGTACCACTACACTACATGTGTAAATGGACAATGTATTACTATGAAACGAGTGGGCACCATGGGCAGGGGCACCACTACACTGCATGTGTAACTGGACAATGTAGTACTATTGAACAGATGGGCACCATGGGCAGGGTACCACTTCACTGCATATGTAACTGGACAATGTAATACTATGGAACAGAAGGGCACCATGGCCAGTGGTACCTCTACACTACATCTGTAACTGGACTATGTAATGCTATAGAACAGAAGGGTACCATGGGCAGGTGCACCACTACACTGCATGTGTAACTGAAAAATGTAACACTATGGAACAGGTGGGTACCATGGGCAGGGGTACCTCTACACTGCATGTGTAACTTGACAGTGTAATATGGAACAGATGGGCACATATATGCATGGGCACCACTAAACTACACGCAATTAGACAATGTAATACCGGAATGGATGTTCACCATGCGAAGGGGTACAACTACACGGGATGTGTGACTGGACAGTGTAATACTATGGAACAGGTGGACACCATGGGCTGGGGTACAACTACACAGCATGTGTATCTGGACAATGTAACACTTTGGAACAGATTGGCACCATAGGCAGGGGTACCACTACACTGCATGTGCAACTGGACACTGTAATACTATGGAACTGATGGGCACCATGGGCAAGGGTACCACTACACTGCATATGTAACTGGTCAATGCAAATACAATGGAACAGATGGGCACCATGGGCAGGGGAACCACTGAACTACATGTGTAACTGGACAATGTAATACTATGGAACCGTTGGGCACGATGGGCTGGGGAACCACTGCACTACATGAGTAACTGACAATGAAATACTAGGCAACAGGTGGGCATGATTGGCAGTCGAATCACTGCACTACATGTGTAACTGGACAATGTAATACTATTAACAGGTGGGCACCATGGCAGGACACCTCTACACTGCATGTGTAACTGGACAATGTAATACTATGGAACAGGTGGGCACCATGGGCTGGGGTACCATTACACTTCTCGTGTATCTGGACAATGTAATACTATAGAACAGATTGGCACCATGGGCAGGGGTACCACTCACACTGCATGTAACTGGACACTGTAATACTATGGAACAGATGGGCAACATGGGTAGGGGTAAACTACTCTACATGAGTAACAGGACAGTGTAATTAGGAACTGATGGGCACCATGGGCAGGGGCTCCATTGAACTACATGTAATTGACAATGTAATAGTATGGAACAGATGGACACCACTGGAATGGGTACCACTACACTGCATGTGTAATTGGACAATATAATACTATGGAACAGATGGGCACCATGGGTAGGGGCAGCACTACAATGCATGTGTAACTGGTCAATGTAATACTATGGAACAGATGGGCACCGTGGGAAGGGGTACAACTACACAACATAAGTAAATGGACAATGTAATAATATGGAACAGGTGGGCACCATGGGCAGGGGTAACACTGCACTGCATGTGTAACTGGACAAAGTAATACTATGGAACAGATGGGCACCATGGGCAGGGTACCACTACAATGCATGTGTAACTGCAAAATGTAATACTATGTAACAGATGAGCAACGTGGGTAGGGGTACCACTTCACTACATAAGTAAATGGACAAAGTAATACTATGGAACAGACGGGCACCATGGGCAGGGCACCACACACTGCATGTAAAACTGGTCAATGTAATACTATGGAACAGATGAGTACCATGGGCAGGGCACTACTCTCGCATGTGTAACTGACAGTGTAATATGGAACAGATATGCACCATGGGAAGTGGCACCACTAAACTACACATGTAATTAGACAATGTAATGCAATGGAATGGATGGGCACTATTGTCTGGGGAACCACTACACTGCATGTGTAATGGGACAATGTGATACTGCGGAACTGGTGGGCACCATGGGCAGGGGAACCACTGCACTACATGTGTAACTGGACAATGAAATACTATGCAACAGGTGGGCATGATTGGTAGGGGATTCACTGCACTGCATGTGTAACTGGACAATGCAATACTATGTAACAGGTGGGCACCATGGGCAGCGGCACCACAACACAACATGTGTAAGTGGACAAAGTAATGCTATGGAACTGGTTATCACCATGGGAAGGGGTACCACTACACTGCATGTGCATCTGGACAATGCAACACTATGGAACAGCTGGGCAACATGGGCAGGGGTACCACAGCACTGCATGTGTAATTGGACAATGTAATACTATGGAACAGATGGGCACCTTCAGCAGGGCACCACAACCCTCAGCGTAACTGGACAATGTAATACTATGGAACAGATAGGCACCATGGGAAGGGTACAACTACCCTGCATGTGTAACTGCACATGTGATACTGTGGAACAGGTTGGCAACATGGGCAGGGGTACCACCACTGCTTGTGTAACTGGACAATGTAATACTATGGAGCAGGTCGGCATGATGGGCAGGGGAACCACTGCACTACATGAGTAACAGGACAATGAAATACTGTGGAACAGGTGGGCATGATGGGCAGGGGAACCACTGCACTACATGTGTAACTGGACAGCACAAGTGGGTACCATGGGCAAGGGCACCACCACACAGCATGAGTAACTGGACAATGTAAAACTATTTACCAGGTTATCACCATGGCAGGGTTACCACTGCACTGCAAGTGTAACAGGACACTGAAATACTATGGAACATGTAATACTATAGAACAGATGGGCACCATGGGCAGGGGGTACTACACTGCATTTGTAACTGCACAGAGGAATTCAAGGAACAGATGGGCACCATGGGCAGGGGTATCACTACACTGCATGAGTGACTGGACAATGTAATACTATGGAACAGATGGGCACCATTGTCAGTGGCACCACTACACTGCATGTGCAACTAGACAATGTAATACTATGGAACAGGTTGGCACCATGGCAGGGGTACCACTACACTGCATGTATAACTGGACAGTGTAATATGGAAAGATGGGCACCATGGGCTGGGGCACCACTAAACTACACGTGTAATTAGACAATGTAATACTATGGAACGGATGTTCACCATGGGCAGGGCTATCACTACACTGCATGAGTAACTGGACAATGTAATACTATGGAACAGATGGGCACCATTGTCAGTGGCACCACTGCACTACATGTGTAATGGGACAACATAATACTACGTAACAGGTGGGCAGAATGGGGAGGGGAACCACTGCACTACATGTGTAGCTGGACAATGTAATATGGAACAGATGGGCCATGGCGGCTAGCTACCACTACACCGCATGTATAACTGAACAATGTAATACTGTTGAACAGATGGGCATCATGGTTAGGGGAACCACTGCACTACATGTGTAGCTGGACAATGTAATATGGAACAGATGGGCGCCATGGCTAGGGCTACCACTACACTGCATGTAAAACTGAACAATGTAATACTGTTGAACAGATGGGCATCATGGGCAGGGGAACCACTGCACTACATGTATAACTGGACAATGTAATATTATGGAGCAGATGGGCACCATAAGAAGGGGTAGCACTACACTGCATGTGTAACTGGACATTGTAATACTATGGGACAGGTGGGCACCATGCGCAGGGGCACCACCGCGCTGCATGTGAAGCTGGACAATGTAATACTATGGAAGAGATAGGCACCATGGGCTGGGGTACCACTACACTGCATGTGAACTGGACAATGTAATACTATGGAACAGGAGGGCAGAATGGGCAGAGGAACCACTGCAGTACATGTGTAGCTGGACAATGTAATACTATGGAACAGGTGGGCATGATGGGCAAGGGAAACACTGCACTACATGAGTAACTGAACAATGAAATACTATGGAACAGGTAGGCATGATGGGTAGGGGAACCACTGTACTACATGTGTAACTTTACAATGTAATTCAGTGTAACAGTTGGGCACCATGGGCAGGAGCACCACTACACAGCATGTGTAACTGGACAAGGTAAAACTATTGAACAGGTTATCACCAAGGGCAGGGGTACCACTACACTGCATGTGTAACTGGACAATGTAATACTATGGAACAGGTGGGCACCATGGGCAGGGGCACCACTATACTGCATGTATATCTGGACAATGTAATACTATAGAACAGATGGACACCATGGGCAGGTTTACCATTACACTGCACGTGTAACTGGACAGTGTAATTCTAAGGAACAGATGGGCACCATGGGCAGTGGTACCACTACACTACTTATGTAAATGGACAAAGTAATACTATGGAACAGAAGGGCACCACGGGCAGGGGTACCACTACACTGCATGAGTAACAGGACAGTGTAATATGGAACAGATGGGCACCATGGGCAGGGGCACCACTAAACTACATGTGTAATTAGACAATGTAATACTATGGAATGGCTGGGCACTATGGGCAGTGGTACCACTACACTGCATGTGTAACTGGACAATAAAATACTAAGGAACAGGTGTTCTCCATTGGCAGGGGCACCACTACACTGCATGTTTAACTGGATAATGTAATACTATGGAACAGGTGAGCACCATTGGCAGTGGTACCACTGCACTGCATGTGAAACAGGACAATGTAACACTATGGAACAGATAGGCACCATGGGCAGGGGTACCACTGCACTACATGTGTAACTGGACAATGTAATACTGTGGACCAGGTTATTTCTATGGGCTGGGGTACAACTACATTACAAAGTTAACTAGACAATGTAATAGTATGGAACTGTTGAGTACCACGGGTTGGGGCACCAGTACACTGCATGTGTAACCTGACAAATGTAATACTTTGGAACAGGTGGGCACCATGGGTAGGGGCACCACTACACAGCATGTGTAACTGGACAATGTAATACTATGGAACAGATTATCACCATGGGCAGGGGTATCACTGCACTGCATATGTAACTGGATGATGTAATAGTATGGAATTGGTGGGCACCAGAGGCAGGGTTACCACTACACTGCATGTGTAATGGGACAATGTAATACTATGGAACAGATGTGCACCATGGGCAGAGTACCACAACAATGTATGTGTAACTGCAAAATGTAATACTGTGGAACAGATGAGCAGCGTGGGCAAGGGTACCATTACACTACATATGTAAATGGACAAAGTAATGCTATGGAACAAATGGGCACATAGGCATGGGCACCACTACACTGCATGTGTAACTGGTCAATGTAATACTATGAAACAGATGAGTACCATGTGCAGGGGCACCACTACACTGCACGTGTTACTGGACAATGTAATACTGTGGACCAGGTGGGCACCATGGGCAGGGGTACCACTGCACTGCATGTGTAACTTGACATTGTAATATGGAACAGATGGGCACCATGGGAAGGGGCACCACTAAACTACCCATGTAATTAGACAATGTAATACAATGGAATGGATGGGCACCATTGGCTGGGGTACCACTACACTGCATGTGTAACTGGACAATGTGATACTGTGGAACTGGTGGGCACCATGGGCATGGGAACCACTGCACTAAATGTGTAACTGAACAATGTAATACTAGGGAACAGTTGGGCACGATGGGCAGGGGAACCACTGCACTACATGTGTAACTGGAAAATTAAATACTATGCAACAGGTGGGCATGATTAGCAGGGGAATCACTGCACTACATGTGTAACTGGACAATGTAATACTATAACCGGTGGGCTCATAGGCAGGGGCATCACTACATAGCATGTGTAAGTGGACAATGTAATACTTTGGAACAGGTTATCACCATGGGCAGGGGTACCACTACACTGCTTGTGTAACGTGACAATGTAATTCCATGCAACAGGTGGGCAACATGGGCAGGAGCACCACTGCACTGCATGTGTAACTGGACAATGCTATACTATGGAACAGATAGGCACCATGGGAAGGGGTACAACTACACTGCATGTGTAACTGCACAGTGTAATAGTATGGAACAGGTGGCACCATGGGCAGGGGTACCACTACACTGCTTGTGAAACTGGACTATGTAATACTATGGAACAGGTGGGCATGATGGGCAGGGGATCCACTGCACTACATGAGTAACTTGACAATGAAATACTATGAAACAGGTGGGCATGATGGGTAGGGGATCCACTGCACTACATGTGTAACTGGACAAGGTAATACCATGTAACAAGTGGGCACTGTGGGCAGGAGCACCACTACACAGCATGTGTATCTGGACAATGTAAAACTATTTACCAGGTTATCACCATGGGCTGGGGTACCACTACACAGCATGTGTAACTGGACACTGAAATACCATGGAACAGGTGGGCACAATGGGCAGGGGCACCACTAAACTGCATGTGTGTCTCGACAATGTAATACTATTGAACAGATGGGCACCATGGGCAGGGGTTCCACTACACTGCATGTGTAACTGGAGCGGTGTAATTCAAGGAACAGATGGGCACCATGGGCAGGGGTATCACTACACTGCATGTGTAACTGGACAGTGTAATACTATGGAACAGATGGACACCATTGGCAGTGGTACCACTGAACTGCATGTGTGACTGGACAATGTAATACTATGGAACAGGTGGGCACCATGTCAGGGGTACCACTACACTGCATGTGTAACTGGATAGTGTAATACGGAACAGATGGGCACCATGGGCAGGGGCACCACTAAACTACACGCGTAATTAGACAATGTAATACTATGGAACGGATGGGCACCATGGGCAGGGGTACCACTGCATTGCATGTGTTACTAGAAAACATAATACTTTGGAACAGGTTGGCAGAATGGGCAGAGGAAATACTGCACTACATGTGTAGCAGGACAATGTAATATGGAACAGATGGGCACCATGGCTAGGGGTACCACTACACTGCATGAATAACTGAATAATGTAATACTGTTGAACAGATGGGCACCATGGGCAGGGAAACCACTGCACTACATGTGTAACTGGACAATGTAATATTATGGTGCCGATGGGCACCATAGGAAGGGGTACCACTACACTGCATGTGTAACTGGACACTGTAATACTATGGAACAGGTGGGCACCATGGGCAGGAGCACCACTGCACTGCATGTGTAACAGGACAATGTAATACTATGGAACAGATAGGCACCATGGGCAGGGGTATCACTACACTGCATGTGTAACTGGACAATGTAATACTATGGAACAGGAGGGCAGAATGGGCAGAGGAAGCACTGCACTACATGTGTAGCTGGACAATGTAATACTATGAAACAGGTGGGCACCATCGGCAGGGGCACTACTACACTACATGTGGAACTGGACAATGTAATACTATGGTATTGGTTATCACCATGGGCAGGGGTACCACAACACTGCATGCGTAACTAGACAATGTAATACTATGAAACAAATGGGCACCATGGACAGGGGTACCACTGCATTGCAAGTCCAACTGAACAATGTAACACTATGGAACATAAGGGCTGCATGGGCAGGGGGTACAACTACACTGCATGTGTAACTGGACAATGCAATAATATGGAACAGATGTGCTCCATGGGCTGGGGTTCCACTACACTGCATGTGTAACTGGACAATGTAATACTATGGAACAGATGGGCACCGTGGGCAGGGGTACCACTACACAACATATGTAAATGGACTATGTAATAATATGGATCAGGTGGGCACCATGGGCAGGGGCACTATTACATTGCATGTGTAACTGGACAATGTAATACAATGGAACATATGGGCACCTTGGGCAGGGGTACCACTACAATGCATGTGTAACTGGACAATGTAATACTATGGAACAGATGAGTACCATGGGCAGGGGTACCACTACACTGCATGTGTAACTTGACAGAGTAATATGGAACAGATGGGCACCATGGGAAGGGCACCACTAAACTACACATGTAATTAGACAATGTAATACAATGGAAAGGATGGGTACCATTGGCTGGAGTACGTCTACACTGCATATGTAACTGGACAATGTGATACTGTGGAACTGGTGGGCACCACGGGCAGGGGAACCACTCCACTACATGTGTAACTTGATAATGTAATACTAGGGAACAGTAGAGCACGATGGACAGGGGAAACACTGCACTACATGTGTAACTGGACAATGAAATACTGTGCTACAGGTGGACATGATTGGCAGGGGAATCACTGCACTACAAGTGTAACCGGACAATGTAATACTATGTAACAGGTGGGCACCATGGGCAGGGGCACCACAACACAGCATGTGTAACTGGACAATGTAATACTATGGAAAAGGTTATCACCATGGACAGGGGTACCACTACACTGCTTGTGTAACGGGACAATGTAATACTATACAACAGCTGGGCACCATGGGCAGGGGTAGCACTACACTGCTTGTGCAACTGGACATTGTAACACTATGGAACAGATGGGAACCATGGGCAGGGGTGCCACTGCACTGCATGTGTAACTGGACAATGGAATACTATGGAACAGGAGGGCACCTTCGGCAGGGGCACCACTACACTGCATGTGTAACTGGACAATGTAATACTATGGAACAGATAGGCACCATGGAAAGGGGTACCACTACACTGCATGTGTAACTGCACAGTGTAATACTATGGAACAGGTGGGCATCATGGGAATGTGTACCACTACACTGCTTGTGTAACTGGACAATGTAATACTATGGAACAGGTGGGCATGATGGGCATGGGAACCACTGCACTACATGAGTAACTGGACAATGTAATACTATAGAACAGGTGGGCATGATGGGTAGGGGAACCACTGCACTACATGTGTAACTGGGCAAAGTAATACCATGTAACAGGTGGGCACCATGGGCAGGGGCACCACTACACAGCATGTGTAACTGGTCAATGTAAAACTATTGACAGGTTATAACCAAGGGCAGGGGTACCTCTACACTGCATGTGTAACTGGACAATGTAATACTATGGAACAGGTGGGCACCATGGGAAGGGGCACCACTACACTGCATGTATATCTGGACAATGTAATCCTGTAGAACAGATGGATACCATGGGCAAGTTTACCACTACACTGCACGTGTAACTGGACAGTGAAATTCTATGGAACAGATGGGCACCATGGGCAGTGGTAACACTACACTACATATGTAAATGGACAAAGTAATACTAGGGAACAGAAGGGCACCATGGGCAGGGGTACCACTACACTGCATGAGTAACAGGACAGTGTAATATGGAACAGATGGGCACCCATGGGCAGGGGCACCACTAAACTACATGTGTAGTTGGACAATGTAATATTATGGAACGGATGGGCACCATGGCCAGTGGTACCACTACACTGCATGTGTAACTGGACAATAAAATACTAAGGAATTGGTGTTCTCCATGGGCATGGGCACCATTACACTGCATGTTTAACTGGACAATGTAATACTATGGAACAGGTGGGCACCATTGGCAGGGGTACCCTCTGCACTGCAAGTGAAATAGGCCAATGTAACACTATGGAACAGATGGGCACCATGGGCAGGGGAACCACTGCACTACATGTGTAACTGGACAATTTAATATTATGGAACAGATGGGTATCATGGGCAGGGGAACCACTGCACTACATGTGTAACTGGACAATGTAATACTGTGGACCAGGTTATCTCCATGGGCAGGGGTACAACTACATTGCAAAGTTATCTGGACAATGTAATAGTAAGGAACTGGTGGGTACCACGGTTTGGGGCACCACTACACTGCATATGTAACCTGACAAATGTAATACTATGGAACAGATGGGAACCATGGGCAGGGGCACCACTACACAGCATGTGTAACTGGACAATGTAATACTATGGAACAGGTTGTCACCATGGGCAGGTGTACCACTACACTGCATATGTAACTGGATGATGTAATAGTATGGAATTGGTGGGCACCAGAGGCAGGGGTGCCACTACACTGCATGTTTAACGGGACAATGTAATACTATTGAACAGATCGGGCACCATGTGCAGGGGCACCACTACACTGCATGTGTAACTGGACAATGTAATACTGTGGAACATGTGGGCACAATGTGCAGGGGCATCTCTACAAGGCATGTGAAACAGGACAATGTAATAGTGTGGAACTGGTGGGCATAATGGGCAGGGAAGCCACTGCACTACATGTGTAACTGTTGAATGAAATACTATGGAACAGGTGGGTACAATGGGCAGGGGGAACCACTGCACTTCAAGTGTAACTGGACAATGTAATACTATGTAACAGATGGGCACCATGGGCAGGGGCACCACTACACAGTATGTGTAACTTGACAATGTAATACTATGGAACAGGTTATCACCATGGGCAGGGGTACCACTACACTGCATGTGTAACTGGACAATGTAATACTATGGAACAGATGGGCACCATGGGCTGGGGTATCACTTCACAGCATGTGTGACTGGACAATGTAATACTATGGAACAGATGGGCACCATGGGCAGGGGGGTACCACTACACTACATATGTAAATGGACATTGTAATACTATGGAAAGGGTGGGCACCATGGGCAGGGGCACCAATACACTGCATGTGTAACTGGACAATGTAGTACTATGGAACAGAAGGGCACCATGGGAAGGGGTACCACTACACCGCATGTGTAACTGGACAATGTAATACTATGGAACAGAAGGGCACCATTGCCAGGGGTACCACTACACTGCATCTGTAACTGAAAAATGTAATACTATGGAACAGGTGGGTACCATGGGCAGGTGTACCTATACACTGCAAGTGTAACTAGACAGTGTAATAAGGAACAGATGGGGCACCATGTGCAGGGGCACCACTAAACTACACGTGCAGTTAGACAATGTAATACTACGGAATGGATGTTCACCATGTGCAGGGGTACATCTACTCAGGATGTGTGACTGGACAATGTAATACTATGGAACAGGTGGACACCATGGGCAGGAGTACAACTACACTGCATGTGTAACTGGACAATTTAATATTATGGAACAGATGGGTATCATGGGCTGGGGAACCACTGCACTACATGTGTAACTGGACAATGTAATACTGTGGACCAGGTTATCTCCATGGGCAGGGGTACA
Source organism: Neoceratodus forsteri (assembly GCA_016271365.2). Classification (NCBI taxonomy): domain Eukaryota; kingdom Metazoa; phylum Chordata; order Ceratodontiformes; family Ceratodontidae; genus Neoceratodus; species Neoceratodus forsteri. The sequence continues at coordinate 11,979,149 of CM028129.1, forward strand.
ACTACATTGCAAAGTTATCTGGACAATGTAATAGTAAGGAACTGGTGGGTACCACGGTTTGGGGGCACCACCACACTGCATATGTAACCTGACAAATGTAATACTATGGAACAGATGGGAACCATGGGCAGGGGCACCACTACACAGCATGTGTAACTGGACAATGTAATACTATGGAACAGGTTGTCACCATGGGCAGGGGTACCACTACACTGCATATGAAACTGGATGATGTAATAGTATGGAATTGGTGGGCACCAGAGGCAGGGGTGCCACTACACTGCATGTTTAACGGGACAATGTAATACTATTGAACAGATCGGGCACCATGTGTGCAGGGGCACCACTACACTGCATGTGTAACTGGACAATGTAATACTGTGGAACATGTGGGCACAATGTGCAGGGACATCTCTACACTGCATGTGAAACAGGACAACGTAATATTGTGGAACTGGTGGGCATAATGGGCAGGGAAGCCACTGCACTACATGTGTAACTGTTGAATGAAATACTATGGAACAGGTGGGTACAATGGGCAGGGGGGAACCACTGCACTTCAAGTGTAACTGGACAATGTAATACTATGTAACAGATGGGCACCATGGGCAGGGGCACCACTACACAGTATGCGTAACTTGACAATGTAATACTATGGAACAGGTTATCACCATGGGCAGGGGTACCACTACACTGCATGTGTAACTGGACAATGTAATACTATGGAACAGATGGGCACCATGGGCTGGGGTATCACTTCACAGCATGTGTGACTGGACAATGTAATACTATGGAACAGATGGGCACCATGGGCAGGGGTACCACTACACTACATATGTAAATGGACATTGTAATACTATGGAAAGGGTGGGCACCATGGGCAGGGGCTCCAATACACTGCATGTGTAACTGGACAATGTAGTACTATGGAGCAGATGGGCACCATGGGAAGGGGTACCACTACACCGCATGTGTAACTGGACAATGTAATACTATGGAACAGAAGGGCACCATTGCCAGGGGTACCACTACACTGCATCTGTAACTTAAAAATGTAATACTATGGAACAGGTGGGTACCATGGGCAGGTGTACCTCTACACTGCAAGTGTAACTAGACAGTGTAATATGGAACAGATGGGCACCATGTGCAGGGGCACCACTAAACTACACGTGCAGTTAGACAATGTAATACTACAGAATGGATGTTCACCATGTGCAGGGGTACATCTACTCAGGATGTGTGACTGGACAATGTAATACTATGGAACAGGTGGACACCATGGGCAGGGGTACAACTACACTGTGTGTGTAACTGGACAATGTAACATTTTGGAACAGATGGGCACCAAAGGCAGGTGTACCTCTACACTGCATGTGTAACTGGACAATGTAATACTACGGAACCAATGTGCACCATGGGCAGGGGTACCACTACACTTCATATGTAACTGGACAATGCAAATACTATGGAACAGATGGGCACCATGGGCAGGGGAATCACTGCACTACATGTGTAACTGGACAATGAAATACTATGCAACAGGTGGGCACGATTGGCAGTGGAATCACTGCACTACATGTGTAACTGGACAAAGTGATACTGTGGAACAGATGGGCACCATGGGCAGGGTTACACTACACTGCATTTGTAACTGGACAATGTAATACTATGGAACAGATGAGTACCATGGGTAGGGGCATCACTACACTGCATCTGTAACTGGACAATGTAATACTGTGGAACAGGTGGGCACCATGGACAGGGGTATTACTGCACTGCATGTGTAACTTGACAGTGTAATATGGAACAGATGGGCACCATGGGAAGGGGCACCACTAAACTACACATGTAATTAGACAATGTAATACAATGGAATGGATGGGCACCATTGGCTGGGGTACCACTACACTGCATGTGTAACTGGACAATGTGATACTGTGGAACCGGAGGGCACCATGGGCAGGGCAACCACTGCACTAAAAGTGTAACTGGACAATGTAATACTAGGGAACAGTTGGGCACGATGGGCAGGGGAACCACTGCATTACATGTGTAACTGGACAAAGAAATACTATGCAACAGGTGGGAACGATTGGCAGGGGAATCACTGCACTACATGTGTAACTGGACAACGTAATACTATATAACAGGTGGGCACCATGGGCAGGGGCACCACTGCACAGCTTGTGTAAGTGGACAGTGTAATACTATGGATCAGGTTATCTCCATGCGCAGGGGTACCACTACACTGTATGTGCAACGTGATAATGTAATACCATGCAACTGGTGGGCACTATGGGCATGGGTACCACTACACTGCATGTGTAACTGGACAATGTAACACTATGGAACAGATGGGCAACATGGGCAGGGGTACCACCGCACTGCATGTGTAACTGGACAATGTAATGCTATGGAACAGATGGGCATCTTCGTCAGGGGCACCACAACACTGAATGTATAACTGGACAATGTAATACTAAGGAACAGATAGGCACCATGGGAAGGGGTACCACTACACGTGTAACTGCACAGTGTAATACTATGGAACAGGTGGGCACCATTGGCAGGTGTACCACTAAACTGCTTGTGTAACTGGACAGTGTGATACTATGGAACAGGTGGGCATGATGGGCAGGGGAACCACTGCACTACATGAGTAACTGGACAATGAAATCCTATGGAACAGGTGGGCTTGATGGGCAGGGGAACCACTGCACTACATGTGTAACTGGACAATGTAATACCATGTAACAGATGGGCACCATGGGCAGGGGTACCACTACACAGCATGAGTAACTGGACAATGTAAAACTATTTACCAGGTTATCACCAAGGGCAGGGGTACCACTTCACTGCATGTGTAACAGGACAGTGTAATTCAAGGAACAGATGGGCACCATGGGCAGGGGTATCACTATACTGCATGTGTAACTGGATAATGTAATACTGTGGAACAGATGGGCACCATTGGCAGTGGCACCACTACACTGCATGTGTAACTGGATAATGTAATACTATGTTACAGGTGGGCACCATGGCAGGGGCACCACTTCACAGCATGTCTAACTGGACAATGTAATACTATGGAACAGGTTATCACCATGAACAGGGTTACCACTATACTGCATGTGTAATGGAACATTGTAACACTATGGAACAGGTGGGCACCATGGGCAGGGGTACCACTGCACTGCATGTGTAACTGGACAATGGAATACTATGAAACAGGTGGGCCCCTTCGGCAGGGGCACCACTACACTGCATGTGTACCTGGACAATGTAATACTATGGAACAGGTGGGCACCATGGGCAGGGGTACTACTACACTGCTTGTGTAACTGGACAATGTAATACTATGGAACAGGTCGGCATGATGGGCATGGGAACCACTGCACTACATGAGTAACTGGACAATGAAATACTATGGAACAGGTGGGCATGATGGGTAGGGGAACCACTGCACTACATGTGTAACTGGAAAATGCAAAACCATGTAACAGGTGGGCACCATGGGCAGGTGTACTACTACACTGCTTGTGTATCTGGACAATGTAATACTATAGAACAGATGGACACCATGTGCAGGTTTACCACTACACTGCACGTGTAACTGGACAGTGTAATTCTAAGGAACAGATGGGCACCATGGGCAGGGGTACCACTACACTGCATGTGAAACTGGACAATGTAATACTTTGGAACAGGTGGGCACCATTGGCAGGGGTACCACTACACTGCATCTGAAACAGGACAGTGAAACACTATGGAACAGAAGGGCAGCATGGGCAGGGGTACCACGGCACTATATGTGTAACAAGACAATGTAATATTATGGAACAGATGGGCATCATGGGCTTTGAAACCACTTCACCGGATGTGTAACTGGACAATGTAATACTATGGACCAGGTTATCTCCATGGGCATGGGTACAACTTCATTACAAAGTTAACTAGACAATGTAATAGTATGGAACTGGGGGGTACCACGGGTAGGGGCACCACTACACTGCATGTGTAACTGGACAATGTAATACTATGGAACAGATGGGAACCATGGGCAGGGGCACCACTGCACAGCATGTGTAACTGGACAATGTAATACTATGGAACAGGTTGTCACCATGGGCAGGGTACCACACACTGCATATGTAACTGGATGATGTAATAGTATGGAATTGGTGGGCACCAGAGGCAGGGTGCCACTACACTGCATGTTTAATGGGACAATGTAATACTATTAAACAGATCGGGCACCAAGTGCAGGGGCACCACTACACTGCATGTGTAACTGGACAATGTAATACTGTGGAACAGGTGGGCACAATGTGCAGGGGTATCTCTACACTGCATGTGTAACAGGACAACGTAATAGTGTGGAACTGGTGGGCATCATGGGCAGGGTAACCACTGCACTACATGTGTAACTGGACAATGTAATACTATTGAATAGGAGGGCATGATGGGCAGAGGAACAACTGCACTACATGTGTAACTGTTGAATGAAATACTATGGAACAGGTGGGTACAATGGGCAGGGGAACCACTGCACTTCAAGTGTAACTGGACAATGTAATACTATGTAACAGGTGGGCATCATGGGCAGGGGCACCACTACACAGTATGTGTAACTTGACAATGTAATACTATGGAACAGGTTATCTCCATGGGCAGGGGTACCACTACACTGCATGTGTAACTGGACAATGTAATACTATGGAACAGATGGGCACCAAGGGCTGGGGTATCACTTCATGGCATGTGTGACTGGACAATGTAATACTATGGAACAGATGGGCACCATGGGCAGGGGTACCACTACACTACATATGTAAATGGACATTGTAATACTATGAAAAGGGTGGGCACCATGGGCAGGGGCACCAATACACTGCATGTGTAACTGGACAATGTAGTACTATGGAACAGAAGGGCACCATGGGGAAGGGGTACCACTACACCACATGTGTAACTGGACAATGTAATACTATGGAACAGAAGGGCACCATTGCCAGGGGTACCACTACACTGCATTTGTAACTGAAAAAATGTAATACTATGGAACAGGTGGGTACCATGGGCAGGTGTACCTCTACACTGCAAGTGTAACTACACAGTGTAATATGGAACAGATGGGCACCATGTGCAGGGGCACCACTAAAATACACGTGCAGTTAGACAATGTTATACTATGGAATGGATGTTCACCATGTGCAGGGGTACATCTACTCAGGATGTGTGACTGGACAATGTAATACTATGGAACAGGTGGACACCATGGGCAGGGGTACAACTACACTGCGTGTGTAACTGGACAATGTAACATTTTGGAACAGATGGGCACCAAAGGCAGGTGTACCTCTACACTGCATGTGTAACTGGACAATGTAATACTATGGAACCGATGTGCACCATGGGCAGGGGTACCACTACACTTCATAAGTAACTGGACAATGCAAATACTATGGAACAGATGGGCACCATGGGCAGGGGAATCACTGCACTACATGTGTAACTGGACAATGAAATACTATGCAACAGGTGGGCACGATTGGCAGTGGAATCAATGCACAACATGTGTAACTGGACAAAGTAATACTGTGGAACAGATGGGCACCATGGGCAGGGTTACACTACACTGCATGTGTAACTGGACAATGTAATACTATGGAACAGATGAGTACCATGGGTAGGGGCATCACTACACTGCATCTGTAACTGGACAATGTAATACTGTGGAACAGGTGGGCACCACAGACAGGGGTATCACTGCACTGCATGTGTAACATGACAGTGTAATATGGAACACATGGGCACCATGGGAAGGGGCACCACTAAACTACACATGTAATTAGACAATGTAATACAATGGAATGGATGGGCACCATTGGCTGGGGTACCACTGCACTGCATGTGTAACTGGACAATGTGATACTGTGGAACCGGAGGGCACCATGGGCAGGGCAACCACTGCACTAAAAGTGTAACTGGACAATGTAATACTAGGGAACAGTTAGGCACGATGGGCAGGGGAACCACTGCATTACATGTGGGCACCATTGCCAGGGGTACCACTATACTGCATCTGTAACTGAAAAATGTAATACTATGGAACAGGTGGGTACCATGGGCAGGGGTACCACTACACTGCATGTGCAACGTGATAATGTAATACCATGCAACTGGTGGGCACTATGGGAAGGGGTACCACTACACTGCATGTGTAACTGGACAATGTAACACTATGGAACAGATGGGCAACATGGGCAGGGGTACCACTGCACTGCATGTGTAACTGGACAATGTAATGCTATGGAACAGATGGGCATCTTCATCAGGGGTACCACAACACTGAATGTATAACTGGACAATGTAATACTAAGGAACAGATAGGCACCAAGGGGAAGGGGGTACCACCACACCGCACGGTAACTGCACAGTGTAATACTATGGAACAGGTGGGCACCATTGGCAGGTGTACCACTAAACTGCTTGTGTAACTGGACAGTGTGATACTATGTTACAGGTGGGCACCATGGGCAAAGCACCCACTTCACAGCATCTCTAACTGGACAATGTACTACTATGGAACAGGTTATCACCATGGACAGGGTTACTACTATACTGCAGGTAAATGATGGGTGGGGAACCACTGTACTACATGAGTAACTGGACAATGAAATCCTATGGAACAGGTGGGCTTGATGGGCAGGGGAACCACTGCACTACATGTGTAACTGGACAATGTAATACCATGTAACAGATGGGCACCATGGGCAGGGGCACCACTACACAGCATGAGTAACTGGACAATGTAAAACTATTTACCAGGTTATCACCAAGGGCAGGGGTTCCACTTCACTGCATGTGTAACAGGACAGTGTAATTCAAGGAACAGATGGGCACCATGGGCAGGGGTATCACTACACTGCATGTGTAACTGGACAATGTAATACTGTGGAACAGATGGGCACCATTGGCAGTGGCACCACTACACTGCATGTGTAACTGGATAATGTAATACTATGTTACAGGTGGGCACCATGGGCAGGGGCACCACTTCACAGCATCTCTAACTGGACAATGTACTACTATGGAACAGGTTATCACCATGAACAGGGTTACCACTATACTGCATGTGTAACGGAACATTGTAACACTATGGAACAGGTGGGCACCATGGGCAGGGGTACCACTGCACTGCATGTGTAACTGGACAATGGAATACTATGAAACAGGTGGGCCCCTTCAGCAGGGGTACCACTACACTGCATGTGTAACTGGACAATGTAGTACTATGGAACAGGTGGGCACCATGGGCAGGGGTACCACTACACTGCTTGTGTAACTGGACAATATAATACTATGGAACAGGTCAGCATGATGGGCATGGGAACCACTGCACTACATGAGTAACTGGACAATGAAATACTATGGAACAGGTGGGCATGATGGGTAGGGGAACCACTGCACTACATGTGTAACTGGACAATGCAAAACCATGTAACAGGTGGGCACCATGGGCAGGTGTACTACTACACTGCTTGTGTAACTGGATAATGTAATACTAAGGAACAGGTGGGCAGTATGGGCAGGGGCACCACTACACTGCATGTGTATCTGGACAATGTAATACTATAGAACAGATGGACACCATGTGCAGGTTTACCACTACACTGCACGTGTAACTGGACAGTGTAATTCTAAGGAACAGATGGGCACCATGGGCAGGGGTACCACTACACTGCATGTGAAACTGGGCAATGTAATACTATGGAACTGGTGGGCACCATTGGCAGGAGTACCACTACACTGCATCTGAAACAGGACAGTGTAACACTATGGAACAGAAGGGCAGCATGGGCAGGGGTACCACAGCACTATATGTGTAACAAGACAATGTAATATTATGGAACAGATGGGCATCATGGGCTTTGAAACCACTTCACCGGATGTTTAACTGGACAATGTAATACTATGGACCAGGTTATCTCCATGGGCAGGGGTACAACTTCATTACAAAGTTAACTAGACAATGTAATAGTATGGAACTGGGGGGTACCACAGGTGGGGGCACCACTACACTGCATGTGTAACTGGACAATGTAATACTATGGAACAGATGGGCACCATGGGCATGGGTAAAACTACACAGCATGTGTAAGCTGACAAATGTAATTCTTTGGAACAGATGGGCACCATGGACTGGGGTACCACTACACTGCATGTGTAACTGGACAATGTAATACTCTGGAACAGATGGGCACCATGGGCAGGGGTACCACTACACTGCATGTGTAACTGGACAATGTAATACTATGGAACAGATGGGCAACGAGGGTAGGGGTACCACTACACTACATATGTAAATGGACAGTGTAATACTATGGAATACATGGGCTCCATGGGGAGGGGCACGACTACACTGCATGTGTAACTGGACAATGTAATACTATACAACAAATGGGCACCATGGGCAGGGGTACCACTACACTGCTTGTGTAACTGAACAGTGTAATGTATGGAACAGATGGGCACCATGGGTAGGGGTACCACTACACTGCATGTGTTACTGGACAATGTAATACTATGGAACAGATGGGCAACAAGGGCAGGGGTACAACTACACTACATATGTAAATGGACAATGTAATACTATGGAAAAGATGGGCACCATGGGCAGGGCCATCACTACACTGTATGTGTAACTAGACAATGTAATACTATGGAACAGGTGGGCACCATGGGCAGGGTACCACTGCACTGCAGGAGTAACAGGACAGTGTAATATGGAATATATGGGCACCATGGGCAGGGGCACCACTAAACTATACATGTAATTAGACAATGTAATACTATGGAACATATGGGCACCATGGGCAGGGATACCACTACACTGCTTGTTTAACTGGACAATATAATACTAAGGAACAGGTGGGCACCATGGGCAGGGGCACCACTACACTGCATGTGTAACTGGACAATGTAATACTATGGAACAGGTGGGTAGGATTGGGAGGGGTACCACTTCACTGCATATGTAACTGGACAATGTAATACTATGGAACAGAGGGGCTCCATGGGAAGGGGAGCCACTACACAGGATGTGTAACTGGACAATGTAATACTATGGAACAGGTTATCACCATGGGCAGGGGTACCACTACACAGCATGTGTAACCTGACAATGTAATACTATGAAATAGGTGGACACCATGGAGGGGTATCACTACACTGCATATGTATCTGGACAATGTAATACTGTGGAACAGGTGGGCACAATGGGCAAGGGTATCACTACACTGCATGTGTAACTGGACAATGTAATAGTGTGGAACAGGTGGGCACCATGGGCAGGGATACCACTACACTGCTTGTGTGACTCGACAATGTAATACTATGGAACAGGTGGGCATGATGGGCAGGGGAACCACTGCACTCCATGAGTAACTGAACAATGAAATACTATGAACTGGTGGGCATGATGGGCAGGGGAACCACTGCACTACATGTGTAACTGAACAATGTAATACCATGTAACAGGTGGGCACCATGGGCAGGGCACCTCTATACAACATCGGTAACTGGACAATGTAAAACTATTTACCAGGTTATCACCATGGGCAGGGCACCAATACACTGCATGTATAACTGGACAGTGTAATTCAAATAACAGATGGGCACCATGGGCAGGGGTATCACAATGCTGCATTTGTAACTGGACAATGTAATACTATGGAACAGATGGGCACCATTGGCAGGGGCACCACTACACTGCATGTGTAACTGGAAAATGTAATACAATGGAACAGGTGGGCAACATGGCAGGGGTACCACTACACTGCATGTGTAACTGGACATTGAAATATGGAACAGATGGGCACCATGGGCAGGGGCACCACTAAACTACACTTATAACTGAACAATGTAATACTGTTGAACAGATGGGCACCATGGTCAGGGGAACCACTGCACGACATGTGTAACTGGACAATGTAATATTATGGAACAGATGGGCACCATAGGAAGGGTTACCTCTACACTGCATGTGTAACTGGACACTGTAATACTATGGAACAGGTGGGCACCATAGGCAGGGGCAACACTGCACTGCATGTGTAACAGGACAATGTAATACTATGGAACAGATAGGCAACATGGGCAGGGGTACCACTACACTGCATGTGTAACTGGCAATGTAATACTCTGGAACAAGAGAGTAGAATGTGCAGAGGAACCACTGCACTACATGTGTAGCTGGACAATGTAATACAATGAAACAGGTGGGCACCATCGGCAGGGGCTCCACTACACAGCATGTGGAACTGGACAATGTAATACTATGGAATTGGTTATCACCATGGGCAGCGGTACCACAACACTGCATGTGTAACTGGACAATGTAATACTATGAAACATGAGGACCCCATGGGTAGGGGTACCACTGCATTGCATGTGCAACTGAACAATGTAACACTATGGAACATATGGGCTGCATGGGCAGGGGAACCACTACACTGCATGTGTAACTGGACAATGTAATTCTATTGAACAGATGGGCACCATTGGCAGGGGTAACTCTACACTGCATGTGTAACTGGACAATGTTATACTATGAAACAGAAGGGCACCGTGGGCATCGGCAACCACTTCACAACATATGTAAATGGACAGTGTAATAATATGGAACAGGTGGGCACCATGGGTAGGGGCACTTCTACACTGCATGTGTAACTGGACAATATAATAATATGGAACAGATGGGCATCATGGGCAGGGTACCACTATAATGCATGTGTAACTGTACAATGTAACACTATGGAACAGATGAGCAACATGGGCAGGGGTACCACTACACTACATTTGTAAATGGACAAAGTAATACTATGGAACAGATGGGCACAACGGGCAGGTGCACCACTACACTGCATGTGTAACTGGACAATGTAATACTGTGTAACAGGTGGCCACCATGGGTAGGGGTACCAATACACTGCATGGGTAACTTGACAGTGTAATATGGAACAGATGGGCACCATGGGCAGGGGTACCTCTACACTGCATGTGTAACTGGACAATGTAATACTATGGAACAGATTGGAAACGTGGTCAGGGGTACCACTACACAACATATGTAAATGGACAATGTAATGCTATGGAACAGATGGGCACCATGGGCAGGGGTACCACTACACTGCATGAGTAACAGGACAGTGTAATATGTAACAGATGGGCACCATGGGCAGGGGCACCACTAAACTACATGTGTAATTAGACAATGTAATTCTGTGTAACGGATGGGCACCATGTGCAGGGATACCACTGCACTACATCAGTAACTGGACAATGTAATATTATGGAACAGATGGGCACCACAGGAAGGGGAACCACTACACAGGATTGGTAACTGGACAATGTAATACTATGGAACAGGATTTCACCATGGGCAGGGGTACCACTACTCTGCATATGTAACCGGATGATGTAATAGTATGGAATAGGTAGGCACCAGAGGCAGGGGTACCACTACACTGCATGTGTAATGGGACAATGTAATAGTATGGAACAGGTGGGCAACATGGGCAGGGGTACCACTACACAGTATGTGTAACTGGACAATGTAATACTATGGAACAGGTGGGCACCATGTGCAGGGGCACCACTACACTGCATATGAAACTGGACAATGTTATACTGTGGAACAGGAGGGTACAATGGGCAGGGGTACCACTACCCTGCATGTGTAACTAGACAATGTTATAGCGTGGATCCGGTGGGCATCATGGGCAGGGGAACCACTGCACTACAAGTGTAACTGGACAATGCAATACTATGGAACAGGAGGGCATGATGGGCAGGGGAACCACTGCACTACATGTGTAATTGGACAGTGAAATGCTATGGAACAGGTGGTCACAATGGCAGGGGAACCACTGCACTATATGTGTTACTGGACAGTGTAATTCAAGGAACAGATGGGCACCATGGGCAGGTGTATCTCTACACAGCATGTGTAACTGGACAATGTAATACTATGGAATGGGGTATCACCATTTGCAGGTTTACCACTACACTGCATGTGTAACTGGACTATGTAACACTATGGAACAGATGGGCACCATGGGCAGGGGTACCTCTACTCTGCATGTGTAACTGGACAATCTAGTACTATGGAGCAGATGGGCATTATGGGCAGGGGTTCCACTTCACGGCATGTGTGACTGGAGAATGTAATTCACTGGAACAGATGGGCACCGTGGGCTGGGGTACCACTGCAATAGATATGTAAATCGACAATGTAATACTATGGAATGGGTGGGCACCATGGGCAGGGGCACAACTTCACTGCATGTGTTACTGGACAATGTAGTACTATGGAACAGATGGACACCATGGTCAGGGGTACCACTACACTGCATGTGCAACTGGATAATGTAATACTATGGATCAGTAGGGCTCCATGGCCAGTGGTACCACTACACTGCATCTGTAATTGAGCAATGTAATACTATAGAACAGATGGGTACCATGGACAGGGGCACCACTACACTGCATGTGTAACTGAAAAATGTAATACTATGGAACAGGTGGGTACCATGGGCAGGGGTACCTCTACACTGCATGTGTAACTTGACAGTGTAATATGGAACAGATGGGCACCATGTGCAGGGGAACCACTAATCTACATGTGCAATAAGACAATGTAATACTAAGGAATGGATGTTCACCATGCGCAGGGGTACCACTACACAGGATGTGTAACTGGACAATGTAACTCTTTGGAAAAGATGGGCACCATAGGCAGGGGTACCACTACACTACATGTGTAACTGGACAATGGAAATACTAAGGAACAGATGGGCACCATGGGCAGTTAACCACTGCACTACATGTGTAACTGGACAATGTAATGCTATGGAACAGTTGGGCATGATGGGCAGGGGAACCACTGCACTACATGAGTAACTGGACAATGAAATACTATGCAACAGGTGGGCAAGACTGGCAGTAGAATCACTGAACTGCATGTGTAACTGGACAATGTAACACTATGGAACAGGTGGACACCATGGGCAGGGGTACCACAACACTGCATGTGTAACTGGACAATGTAATATTATGGAACAGGTGGGCACCTTCAGCAGGGACACCACTATACTGCATGTGTAACTGGACAATGTAATACTAAGGAACAGATGGGCACCATGGGCAGGGGTACTACTCCTCTGCATGAATAACAGGACAGTGTAATTTGGAACAGAAGGGCACCATGGGCAGGGGCACCACTGAACTACATGTGTAATTAGACAATGTAATACTATGGAACGGATGGGCACAATGGGCAGGGGTACCACTCACACTGCTATGTGTAATGGACAATATAGTAGCTCATGGGAACTAGGTTATGGGCAGGCACCACTATACCGCATGCTTAACTGGACAATGTAATACTATGGAACAGGTGGGGCACCATTGGCAGGGGTACTACCACACTGCATGTGTAACTGGACAATGCAACACTATCGAACAGATGGGCACCATGGGCAGGGGTACCACTACACTGCTTGTGTAACTGGACAATGTAATACTATGGAACAGTTGGGCATCATAGGCAGGGCTACCACTACACAGCATGTGTAACCTGACAAATGTAATACTATGGAACAGATGGGCACCATGGGCAGGGACACCACTATACTGCATGTGATACTGGACAATGTAATACTATGGAACAGATGGGCACCATGGGAAGGGGTACCACTACACTGCATGTTTAACTAGACAGTGTAATACTATGGCACAGATGAGCAACGAGGGCAGGGGTACCACTACACTACATACGTAAATGGACAATGGAATACAATGGAAAAGATGGGCACCATGGGCAGGGGCACCACTACACTGTATGTGTAACTGGACAATGTATTACTATGAAACGGATGGACACTGGGCAGGGCAACAACCACACCTCTGCATACGTCTTAACTGGACAATGTAATACTATGGAACAGGTGGGCACCATGGGCAGGGGTACCACTACACTGCATGAGTAACAGGACAGTGTAAAATGGAACAGATGGGCACCAAGGGCAGGTGCACCACTAAACTACACATGTAATAGGACAATGTAATACTATGGAACGGATGGGCACCAAGGGCAGGGGTATCACTACACTGCATGTTTAACTGGAAAATACAATACTATGGAACAGCTGGACACTATGGGCAGGGGCACCTCTGCACTGCATATGTAACTGGACAAAGTAATACTATGGATCAGATTATAACCATGGGCAGAAGTACCACTACACTGAATGTGAAACCGGAAAATGTAATACAATGGAACAGGTGGGCACCATGGGCAGGGGGAACACTACACTGCTTGTGTAACTGGACAATGTAACACTAATTAACAGATGGGCACCATGGGCAGGGGTACCACTACACTGCATGTGTAACTGTACAATGTAATACTATGGAAAAGGTGGGCACCTTGGGATTTGGAACCACTACACTCCATGTGTAACTGGACAATGTAATTCTAAGGAACAGATAGGCACCATGGGCAGAGGCACCACTACACTGCATGTGAACTGGAAATGTAATACAATGGAACAGGTGGGCACCATGGGCAGAGGAACCACTGTACCATGTGTGTGGACAATGTAATATTATGTAACAGGTGTGACTATGGTAGGGGAACCACTACACAGCTTGTGTAACTGGACAATGTAATACTATGGAACAGATGGGCATTATGGGCAGGTGGTACCACTTCAGCTTGCGTAACTGGACAATGTAATACTATGTAACAGATGGGCACCATGATCAGGGGTACCCTACATTCCATGTGTAACTGGACAACAATACTATGGAAACTGATGGGTACTGTGGCAAGGGTACTACCACTTACATATGTAAATGAACAATGTATTACTATGGAACAGGTGGCATCATGGGCAGTGATGCTACTACAGTCGTATGTAACTGGACAATGTAATACTATGGAATAGATGGCACAATGGGCAGGGTCCTGTCCTTCTGTATGTAACTGGACAATGTAATACTATGGAACAGATGGGCACCGTGGGCAGGGTGTACCATTACGCTCAGTGTAAATGGACAATGTAATACTATGTAACAGATGGGCACCATGGGTTGGGGTACCATTATACTGCATATAACTGGACAATGTAATACTATGGAGCAGGTTGGCACTATGGGCAGGGGTACCTGGGCCACACTGTAAGTAACTGACAATATCATACTGTGGAACAGAAAGGCAGCATGGGGTACCACTACACTGCATGTGTAACTGGACAATGTAATACTATGGAACAGGTTGGCACCATGGGCAATGGCACCACTACACTGCATGTGCAACCGGACAAAATAATACTGTGGAACTGATGGGCACCATGTGCAGGGGTACCACTAAACTGCATGTGTAACTGGACAATGTAATACTATGGAACAGGTGGGCACCATGAGCAGGGGTACGACTAAACTACATGTGTAATTAGACAATGTATTACTGAATTTGATTGGCAACATGGGTAGGGGTACCAGTACACCGCATGTGTAACTGGACACTATAATACTATGGAACAGGTGGGTACCTGGGGCAGGGGCACTTCACACTGCATGTGTAAATGGTTAATGTAATACTATGGAACAGGTGGGCTACTGTGGGCGGGTACCTCACAACACAGGATGTGTAACTGGACAATGTAATTTCATGGAACAGTGGGCACCATGGGCAGGGTACTACTACACTGCATGTGTAACTGGACAATGTAATAGCTATGGAACAGATGCGCATCCTGGACCAGGGCACTACAGCACAGGATGTAACTGGACAATGTAATACTATGGAACAGGTGGACACCATGGTCAGTTACCACTACTCTGCATATGTAACTGGATAATGCACTATTGTGGAACAGGTGGGCACTTATAGGCAGGGGTTCCAACACGCTGCATGTGTAACTGAATAATGTAATACTATGGAACAGGTGGGCACTATGGTCAGGGTACCACAACACCGTGCGTTTACTGTGCAATGTACTCTGTGGAACATTTGGTCACCATGGCTGGGAACCACTGCACCACATGTGTAACTGGACAATGTAATACTGTGGGAACAGGTGGGTACGATGGGCAGGGAACCACTGCACTAGAAACAGAAACATAGGAATCATAGACTTTGACGGCAGATATGGACCGCCAGGCCCATCTAGTCTGCCCATTTTCACCTACAGGATAGGCCGGAGATCCTAATGGACCTACCAGCCTATATCTTCCTGCCCTCACAAGAATTGCCTTATGTCTGTCCCATGGCTTCTTGAATTCTCCCACAGTTTTATACCCCACATATCTCTCAGGAAGGCTGTTCCATGCATCCACTACCTCCTGTGAAATACTCCTCACATTGCTCCTGGAACCGCCTCCTTCTATCTTTAAATTAGTCCCTTGTTCTGCAAGTCTTTTTTCTGAAAGATGCTACCTTCTGACTTTGCTGATTCCTTGAGGTACTTGAAAGTTTCTATCATGTCCTCTCCTTTCTCAAGGGTATGCATATTAAGCCCTTTAGTCCTCCTCATACTGCTTCTCTTGCAGACCCTGCACCATTTTAATGGCCTCCTCTGGACTGCCTCTATCCTGTCTATGTCTTATGGAGATGGGGTCTCCAGAACTGGACACAGTATTCAGATGGGGTCTCACCAACTGTCTGTAACAGAGGGACAACAACTTCCTGTTCTCTGCTGCTGATGCTCTCCCTATACTTCCCAGTATCCCCGTCCTCCCTTATGCCTTCTAACATTGTTTTCTAACCTTAAGGTCATCTGATATGATTACCCCAGGTCCCTTTCTGTTTTGTTGTTGTTCCATCACCCATTGTGTATTCTTCCGGTTCTGTTTCAGGCATTATTTTGCACTTTTGCACAGTTTAGCGTTACGTCTGACCATTCCAATTTTGCCAAGTCCTTTCATCCTTCCACGCCTGTGTATCAGCCCTGTTGCAGATCTTTGTGCATCTGCAAAGGCATATTTTTCCAGTCTCTGCAATGTCGCTGATGAAGACATTGAAAAGTACTGTCTCTTAATTGAACCCTGCGGTACCCCACTGGTAACTCCTTTTTTCAGAGTGGACCCATTGTATTACTTTGGTGTCCTGTTGTCCAGCCAATGTTTTATTTTAGGTACCACCCTGGGACCCACTCCCAGGCTGGTTAATTTGACTACTAATCTTTGTGGGACTGTGTCAGCTCAAAGTCTAGTAGGCCATGTCCACAGCCCTCCTGGTCTACTACTTGGTCACCAGTCAAAGAAATTAATTAGATCGTCACATGACCTTCCTGCTGGAACCATGCTGCCTTGGATCCTGTGCCCACTGACCCTAGGTACTGATTATTCTTCCTCTAGAAGGACTCCATCACTTCCCTACCACAGAGGTCAGGACTGACAGGTCTGTAGTTTCCTGCCCTGTCTTGGTCTCACTTTGTGAAGGGAATCACATCCGCCTTCCTCCAGTCCCTGGTACCACACCATCCTCCCATGATTTATTAAAAGAGTAGCCAGTGGTTTCACTAGCCTTAATTTTTAATTTTGGGTGAATTTATCAGACCATTGCTTTGTCTACCTTCAGTTTTAGGAGTTCTGCAGAACCTCTTCTGTGAAAGGACTGATCAACCTATCAAGTGCGTTTGTTAATTGATTAGGCACTTCCTCCTTTTTGAATACTGAGCAGAAATATCGTTCAGTATTCTGCCACTGTCCCCGTCACCCATCGCTCATTCTATTCAGCTCACTATCTCTCCTTTGTCTTTCATACCGCTGATGTACCTCTCAAAGGTTTATCCTCTTAACTGAGTTGGCTATCTTTCCTTAGTTTTTGCTATCTGACTCCTCCCTGTTTTTTCTGCTTTAACTGGTACAGATTCGTCCTGCTCCTGTGTTTTATTATACTCCGAATGCTACTCTTTTCTTCCTGACTTTCACACCTCTTTGAGAACCATAGTGGCTTTTCTTTGATTTGTTTATTTGTTTCACAAAGGTTTGTTGCCTCTGTGATGGCAGTTTGATAATTCTCATTGTTGCTCCACACTTCCTTCTAGCCTGTTTGCTAGTGCTTTTCTGAGGCACTCCATCTTGCCAAAGTCAGCCTCCTAAAGTCCAGTACCCTACTTTGTATGGCTTGACTCTGTAGCTGAGTTTAACGGAACCACACTGTTTGATGGTCACTTGTCTCAGATGGCAACCCACTTCTAGATCTGAGATTCTCCACTGCCCTGCTCAGAGTACGAGGTCTGGGATTGCCCTCATGAGTGGGTTCCAATCAGCTGTCTAATGCCTGCCACTGTAGGCATCAAGAATGGTCTGTTCTGATGTGGTCAGCAATGCTCCAGTTAATATCTGGCGTGCCCCATCAACAGTATCTCCTTTCTCTGCCATTTATGAATGCTTTCCATCGTATCCTGTCTATTTCTTCCCTGAGATGAGGGTCTGCACACAACCCCTGTGCGATTGTGGTGCTCTTCCGTCTCCGGTGACCTACAGTGCCTCCTCCCTGTTTAATCTTTTGTTCAGTTGCTTTATCCTTCTTTACATAGAGCTCCTCTTCTCCCCGCCTGTCTCTCCTGTAGTTATGTGCCCTGGTATGTTAACATCCGTCATGGTCGTACCGTTTCTGTGATCTACTACAATATCCAGGCATCCTTTCATTAAGGCCACCAGCTCAGGGTGCTTGTTGCCAGACTACGGGCGTTGGTGCTCATTACCCTCCATTTCCTGTAGCCTTACCCTCTTTGTCCCATTCCTGTCCTTTTGCTTGTCACTTCTCCATTTCTCCCAGCCCTTCCCATTGACACCTCCATGTTGGTGTTTTGCACACTTACTACCATGATTGTTTGGGGGCTAGGATTTTCCTGCCCTTTCCAGTGCCTCCCCTTGGCTAGTTTAAAGCTTGCCAATGAAACATTTAAACCATCACCCAGACCTGGTTCCTCCCGTTAGATGGCCGATCATGCCAGTATAGGCTTGTATCACCCAGGTGCCCCCAGCCCAATGACGCCAAATCCTGAGCTCACCCGTTTTCAACCACTGATGAATCCTTAGTGCAGACACCCTAGCCTCTCCTATGCCATAGATGGTGGCACCTCCGAAGAGTTACCGTGTGCTGCTTGACTGAGGCCCTCCCCAATTCACAAACCCTTCCTGCACTTCTAATCCCTTTTAGCCAGGTCATCGGTCCCTAGGGTGGGACAATGACATCCAGCTCCTCCCCTGTGTGCAGTTGCTCCGGCAATCCTGAGGATTCACCCCTGTCCTCTGGGCCATGGTGCCAGGCACCTTACCTCCTCTCCCCTTGCCCAGTTCTACCTTCCTGACAATGGAGTCCCACCAGAGTTGTTTCTTCCACTGCTGGGTCTCCTCTTGCCTCCTGTGGGTCTCCTTGTGGAGGTTCCCAGCATCCTCCTGGCTCCACTGTAGGGCCCACAGAGAACCACTTTGCCGGAATGGTATAGAATTGTGAGAGGTACAACTGGCGGATGTGCCTCTGTTCCACCACTTCCTGAGCCCACTGTGGTCCAACCGCCTCTTCTTGGCAACTTCTGAGGCAACGGCAGGTACTGGTGGTCTTGTGGAAGAGGAGGTCCAACCTGGCCAACTCAGCCTGAGATGAGCAACCTCCCTCAGCCCAGAGAGTGCCTGCAGATGGACAACACTGCATCTTCCAGAACATCCCTGGAAGACTGTCACACAGCCACTGCACTGCACCACTCAATCATGTCTGATTTCTGGCCTTAACTGTTTACAATCCTTACTTTTCTCTGTTTTTTTCTCTTCTTACTTTCTGCCTGGTGCCCTTAAGCCCTGATTGTCCTGTTCTGAGACAAGAATATCCTATATTTCTCAGTAGGACTTACTTGTTCAGAGGCAGACTCCAGAAGCTGAGGCTGAGCTACTGCCTTCAGGATGGTGGGTCTTGTGTTCTGTGCTCACTACTTCTGCCCCTAAACAGAAGTCTTGTTGTCAGTCAAATCTGCCTATAAAAAATAAATTAGCTTTGGATGGGGGAGGGCGAGGGCAATATAGTCCTGTAGAGAAGTTCAGCCAGGCAGTTCTTTCTCCTGATGTCTTCTGCCGCCATCAATGGCAGAATCTTTAAGGCAGTCTTTAAATGTAGCCTTCAGTTTTCTTCACCCCCACTTGGCCAGATCTTTACAAGCACTTAAACCACAGCAGTTGTCCTTCAGTCACCTGAGATTTACACCCGATGACTTTCAGTTACCCATTCAGTTCAGTAACCAAACACACACTTTTTTATTTTGTATGTTGTTTTTACCTCAAATTAAAGGCCCGAATACAAAAGTTCTACTTTAGTCCCAGCAGAGAAGTTCAGTCACAGAGCAGTCCTTTCCTGTTGTCTTCGCCGTTTACAGCAGAATCTCTACTACATGTAACTGGTCACTGAAATGCGGGAACAGGGCACAATGGGTGGGAACTATTGCTACATGAAACTGACATGTAATACTATAACAGGTGGGCACTTTGGCGGGGCACCGCAACACAGCTTTTGTAACTGGACAATGTAATACTGTGAACAGGTTATCACCTTATTTTGGTTACCACTGCACCGCATGTGTTGCTGGACAATGTACACTATGGAACAGGTGGGCACCATGCGTACTCTACACCTGCGTAACTGGACATGTAACATCATTGACTAGATGGGCACCATGGGTAGGGGGACCACCACACTGCATGTAACAGCACATTGTAATACTATGGAACACATGTCACTATGGGCAGGGTACCACTACAGTACATATATAATGAACATAATGCTATGGAACAGGGGTTCATATGCAGCGCACCACTACACTGCGTGTAATGGTTATGTAATACTATGAACAGATGGGCACCAAGATCAAACTACACTTCGTGTGTAACTGACAATGTAATACTATGAACAGATCATTGGGTAGGGGTGCCACTACAGTATATATAAAATGAACAATGTAATACTATGAATGTGGCACCATATGCAGCGGCACCTACACTGTTGTAACTGGACAGTGTAATACTATGGAACAGATGGGCACTAAGATCAGGGTACCATTACCTTGTGTAACTGGACATGTAATACTATGGAACAGATGGGCACCTTGGGCGTGGGCAGTACTACACTACATAAATAAATGTTCAATGTACTGTGCAGCAGGTGGGCACCATGGCAGGACCACTATGCTGTATATGTAACTGGACAATGTAATACTATGGAACAGGTGGCAACATGGGGGGTACCACCATACTGTATGTGTAACTGGACAATGTACTATGGAACAGATGGGCAGCATTGTAGGCACTACTACACGTATATGTAACTAGACAATGTAATACTATGAACAGAAAGGCACTGGCCATGTCACTACTATACTGTATGTGTAACTGGACAGTATAATTCAATGGAACAGATAGGAACCATGGGCAGGGGTCCCACTACACCTTGTGTAACTCCACAGTGTAATACTTTGGAAATGTGGTACCATGTACAAGGGCACCACTTGACTGCATGTAGTTGGACAATGTAATACATGGAACAGTGGGGCACTGTGGGTGGGGCACCACTACACCGGGAGTAATGGACAGTAATTTATGGAACAGGAGGGCATCGTGCGGGGTACCTTACACATATGTAAATGACAATGTAATTTATGAACAGATGCACCATGGCAGGGGCACCACCACACCGTTTGTGTAACTGGACAATGTAATGTTATGGAACAGATGGGCACTATTGGTAGTGGCACCATACACTGCATGTGTAACTGCGCAAGTAATATTATGGAACAGGTGGGCACTATGGCAGGGGTACCACTACACTGGATGTGTAACGCCAGTGTAATATGGAATAGATTGGGCACATTGGCAGGGGCACCCACTCAATTGCTATGTAACTGGACAGTGTAATATTATGGAATGGATGGGCATTATGGCAGTGGTACCTCTATACTGCCGTGTAACTGGACAACATATACTCTGAACAGGTGGGCAATGCAGGGGTACCACTAACCTGCATGTGTAACTGAATAATGTAATACTGTGGAACAGGGGGCACTATGGGCAGCAGAACCACTGCACTAAGTGTAATTGGACAATGTAATATTATGGAATGATGGAACGGTAAGGGTACTTATGTATGTGGCTGACAGTGTAATACTATAGAACAGGTGGGCACTATGGGTTGGGTCTACTACACTGTATGTAACTGTCAATGTAATACTATGGAACAGAAGGCACCGGGGCCAGGGTACTACTACACTGGATGTGTAACTGCACATGTTATACTATGGAACAGGTGAGGGCATGGGCGGGATTTTCACCGTGTGTAACTGGACAATGTAATATTATTGAACAGGTGGGCTGTGGGCAGGGTACCACTGCACTGCATGTGTAGCTGGACAATTTAATACTTGGAGCAGGTGGCATGACGGGTGGAACCACTGCACTACATGTATCGGGACAATAATACTATGAAACAGGGCACCATCAGCAGAGGCACCACACAGCATGTGAACTGGACACGTTATACTATGGAATATGTTATCGCCAAGGTAGGTACCAAATACCGTATGTGGACAATGTAATACTATGGAACAGATGGGCACTGTGCAGGGCACCACTTCACGCATGTGTAACTGGAAAATGTAATACTATGGAACAGATGGGCACTGTGGGCGGGGTACCACTACACTACATATGTAAATGAGCCAAAAGTAATACTATGGAATCGGTGGGCAATTATGGTAGGGTACTATTGCACTGCATGTAACTGGACAATGGTACTATGGAACAGATGGGCACTATGCAGGGATACCACTGACTGCATGTAACTGAACAATGTAATACTATGGAATTGAAGGGCACCATGGCCAGGGTACCTGCACTGTGTGTAACTGGACAATGTAATATTATGGAACAGATGGGCAACTTATGTGCATGGGCACCACTATACTGCATGTAACTGGAAATGTTGTCATGGAATGGTGAGTACCATGTTGGGGTACTTACACTGCATGTAATTTGACAGTGTTGTGGAACAGATGGGTACAATGCAGGCCCGAACTACATGCAATTAGGCAATGTAATGCTACAGAATGGATAGGCGCGTTATGGCAGGGTACCACACAGGATGAGTAACTGACAGTGATATGAACAGATGGGCACTGTTGGTAGGGGCACCACCACACTGCATGTGTGCACTGGACAATGTATATATGGGAACCAGTACGTTCCGCTGGCAGTGGTGCCGCTGCACCGCATATGTAACTTGGCCGCAGTGTAATTCTGCTGTAACAGGTGGGCACCTTGGCAGGGTACTACCACCACCGTATGTGTAACTGGACAATGTAATATTATGGAACAGGTGGGCATGATGGGCAGGGGAACCATCACTACATGTGTACTGGACGATCAAATACTATGGAACAGGGTGCTAGACGATTGACAGGGGAACCATGAGTGACTATATGTACCTTGACAATGAATACTGGCAACAGGTGGGCACCATGGGCAGGGGCACCACCACACAGCATGTGTAATTGGACAATGGGTCATCAGGAACAGGTTATCACCATGGGCAGGAGTACCACTACACTGCAAGTGAAACTGGAAAATGTAATACTATATAACAGGTGGGCACCATGGGTAGGGGGACCACTACACTGCATGTGTAACTGGACAATGTAACACTAATTAACAGATGGGCACCCTGCACAGGGGTACCACTACACTGCATGCGTAACTGAACAATGTAATACTAAGGAACAGGTGGGCACCTTGGGCAGGGGAACCACTACACTCCATGTGTAACTGGACAATGTAATACTAAGGAACAGATAGGCACCATGGGCAGGGGTACCACTATATTGCATGTGTAACTGCACAGTGTAATGCTTTGGAGCAGGTGGGCTCCATGGGCAGAGGTTCCACTACATTGCATGTGTAACTTTACAATGTAATACCATGGAACAGGTGGGCACGATGGGCAGGGGAACCACTGCACTACATATGTAACAGAACAATTAAATACTATGGAACAGGAGGGCATGATGGGCAGGGGAAACTCTGCACTACAGGTGTAAGTGGACCATGTAATACTATGTAAAAGGTGGGCACCATGGGCAGGGGCATCACTTCCCAGCATGTGTATCGGGACAATGTAATACTATGGAACAGGTTATCTCCATGTGCAGGCATACCACTACACTGCATGTGTAACTGGACAATATTAATACAATGGAACAGATGGGCACCATGATCAGGGGTACCAATACACTTCATGTATAACTGGGCAATGTCATACTATGGAACTGATGGGCACCGTGGGCAATGGTACCACTACACTACATATGTTAGTGGACAATGTAATACTATGGAACAGGTGGGCACCATGGGCAGTGGTACCAATACAGTGCATGTGTTTCTGCACAATGTAATACTATGGAACAGATGGGCACCGTAGGCAGGGGTACCACTACATTACGTATGTAAATGTACAATGTAATACTATGCAACAGATGGGCACTATGGGCTGGAGCACCACTGTACTGCATATGCAACTGGACAAAGTAATACTATGGAACAGGTGGGCACCATGGGCAGGGGTACCACTACACTGCATGTGTAAATGGACAGTGTAATATGGAACAGGTGCGCCATGGCTGGCAGGTACCACTACTTTGCGTAATCTGCCGCAGTGTAATACTATGGAACAGGTGGGCACTTGGGCAGGGTACCACAACAGTGCATGTCTAACTGGACAAATGTAATACTAGGAGACAGGTTATCTCCATGTGCAGGGGTACACTCATATGTTGTAACTGGACAATGTAATACTATGAACAGGTGGGCTCCATGGGCAGGGGTAACACTACCCTGAATGTGTCACAGGACAATATTAATACTATGTAACAGATGGGCACCATGGGCAAGGGTACCACTACACTACATGTATAACTGAACAGTGTAATACTATGGAACAGGTGGGCACCATGGGCAGGGATAACACTACACTGCATGTGTAACTGGACAATATTAATACAATGGAATGGGTGGGCACCATGGGCAGGGGTACCACTACACTGTAAGTTTAACTGGACAATATTAATACAACGGAACAGAAGGGCAACATGGGCAGGGGAACCACTACACTGCATGTGTATATGGACAGTGTAATACTATGGAACAGGTTGGCACCATGGGCAATGGCACCACTACAGAGCATGTGTAACCAGACAAAATAATACTGTGGAAAAGATGGGCACCATGGGCAGGGCTACCACTAAACTGCATGTGTAACTGGACTGTGTAATACTATGGAACAGATGGGCACCATGGGCAGGGGTACCACTAAACTGCGTGTGTAACTGGACAAAGTAATACTATGGAACAGGTGGGCACCATGGGCAGGGGTACGAATACACTGCATGTGTAACTGGACAATGTAATACTATGGAACAGATGGGAACCATGGGCAGGGGCATCACTAAACTACAAGTGTAATTAGAAAATGTAATACTATGGGACGGATTGGCAACTTGGGCAGGGGTACCACTACACTGCATGTGTAACTGGACAATATAATACTAAGAAACAGGTGGGCACCATGGGCAGGGGCACCACTACACTGCATGTGCAACTGGATAATGTAATACTATGGAACATGTGGGCACCATGGGCAGTGGTACCACTACACAGGATGTGTATCTGGACAATGTAATACTATGGAACAAGTGGGCACCATGGGCAGGGGTACCTCTACACTGCATGTGTGACTGGACAATGTAATACTATGGAACTAGTGGCACCATGGGCAGGGGTACCACTACACTGTATGTGTAACTGGATAATGTAATACTATGGAACAGATGGGCACCATGGGCAGGGGCACCACTGACAGGATGTGTAACTGGACAATGTAATACTATGGAACAGGTGGGCACCATGGTTAGGGGTACCACTACACTGCATATGTAACGGTATAATGTAATGCTGTGGAACCGGTGGGCACTATAGGCAGGGGTTCCACTACACTGCATGTGTAACTGAATAATGTAATACTATGGAACAGGTGGGCACCATGGGCAGGGGTACCACAACACTGCAAGTGTAAATGGGCAATGTAATGCTGTGGAACATTTGGTCACCAGGGGCAGGGGAACCACTGCACTGCATGAGTAACTGGACAATGTAATACTATGTAACAGGTGGTCTCGGTGGGCAGGGGAACCACTGCACTTCATGTGTAACTGGTAAAAGAAATACTATGGAACAGGTGGGCACAACGAGCATGGGAACCACTGCACTACATGTGTAACTGAACATATGTAATACTATGTAACAGTTGGGCACCATGGGCAGGGGCACCACTACACAGCTTGTATAACTGGACAATGTAATACTATGGAACAGGTTATCACCATGAGCTTGGTTACCACTACACTGCATGTGTAACTGGACTATATAATACTATGGAACAGGAGGGCACCATGGGCAGGGGTACCTGTACACTGCATGTATAACTGGACAATGTAACACTATGGAAGAGATGGGCACCATGGGCAGGGGTACTACTACACTTTATGTGTATCTGGACAATGTAATACTATGGAACAGATGGGCACCATGGGCTGGGGTACCACTTCACTACATACGTAAATGGACAATGTAATACTAAGGAACAGGTGGGCACTATGGACAGCGGCACCACAACACTGCTTGTGTAACTGGACAATGTAATACTATGGAACTGATGGTCACCGTGGTGCGCCCACACTACATATGCAAATGTACAATGTAATACTGTGCAACAGATGTACACTATGGGCAGGGGCACCACTATGCTGATTGTGTAGGTGGACAATGTAATACTATGGAACAGGTGGCAACATGGGCAGGGGTACCACTACACTGCATGTGTAACTGGACAATGTAATACTATGGAACAGATGGGCACCATGGGCAGGGTTACCACTACACTGCATGTGTAACTGGACAAGTGTAATACTATGGAACAGATAGGCTCCACGGGCATGGGCACCACTTCACTGCATGTGTAACTGAACAAAGTAATACGATGGAACAGAAAGGCACCATGGCCATGGGCACCATTACACAGCATGTGTAACTGGACAATGTTATACTATGGAACAGATGGGCACCATGGGCAGGGTTACCACTACACTGCATGTGTAACTGGACAATGTAATACTATGGAACAGATAGGCTCCACGGGCATGGGCACCACTTCACTGCATGTGTAACTGAACAAAGTAATACGATGGAACAGAAAGGCACCATGGCCATGGGCACCACTACACTGCATGTGTAACTGGAGAATGTAATACTATTGAACAGATGGGCATCATGGGCAGGGCACCACTACACTGCATGTGTAACTGGACAATGTAATACTATGGAACAGATGGGCACTATTGGCTGGGGTACCACTACATCTCATATGTAACTGGACAAAGTAATACTATGGAACAGGTGGGCACCGTGGCAGGGGTACCACTACATTGCATGTGTAACTGGACTGTGTAATATGGAACAGATCAGCACCATGGGCAGGGGCACCACTAAACTACACGTGTAAATAGACAATGTAATACAATGGAATGGAAGGGCACCATGGGCAGGGGTACCTCTACACTACATGTGTAACTGGACAACATAATACTGTTGAACAGGTGGCTCCTTGGGCAGGGACACCACTAAACTGCATGTGTAACTGAATAATATAATACTGTGGAACAGGTAGGCACCATGGGCATCGGAACCACTGCACTACATGTGTAACTGGACAATGTAATATTATGGAACAAATGGGCACCATGGGAAGGGGTACCACTACACTACATGTGTAAATGGACAACATAATACTATGGAATAGATGGGCAACATGGGGTGGGGCAACACTGCACAGGATGTGTAACTGGGCAATGTAATACTATGGAACAGGTGGGCACCATGGTCAGGGGTTCCACTACTCTGCATATGTAACTGGAAAATGTAATACTATGGAACAGGTGGGCACTATAGGCAGGGGTATCAATACACTGCATGTGTAACTGAATAATGTAATACTATGTAACAGGTGGGCACCATGGGCAGGGGTACCACAACACTGCAAGTGTAACTGGGCAGTGTAATACTGTGGAACATTTGGTCACCATGGGCAGGGGAACCACAACACTACATGTTTAACTGGACAATGTAATACTATGGAACAGGAGGGCATGATGGGCAGGGGAACCACTGCACTACATGTGTAACTGGACATATGTAAAACTATGTAACAGGAGGGCACCAAGGGCAGGGGCACCGCTACACAGCTTGTGTAACTGGACAATGTAATACTATGGAACAGGTTATTACCATGAGCTTGGTTAACACTACACTGCATGTTTAACTGGACAATCTAATACTATGGAACAGGTGGGAACCATCGGCAGGAGAACCTCTACACTGCATGTGTAACTGGACAATGTAACACTATTGAACAGATGTGCACCATGGGCAGGGGTACCACTACACTGCATGTGTAACATTACAATGTAATTCTATGGAACAGATGGGCACCATGGGCAGGGCTACCACTACACTACATATGTAAATGGACAATGTAATACTATGGAACAGCTGGGCACCATGGGCAGCGGCACCACTACACTGCTTGTGTAAATGGACAATGTAATACTATGGAACAGATGGGCACCAAGATCAGGGTTTTCACTACACTTCATGTGAAACTGGACAATGTAATACTAAGGAACCGATGGGCACCATGGGCAGGGGTACCACTTCTCTGTATGTGTAACTGGACAATGTAATACTATGGAACATATGGGCTCCATGGGCAGGGGTACCACTACACTACATATGTAAATGTACAATGTAATTCAGTGCAACAGATGGGCACCATGGGCAGGGGTACCACTATGCTAAATATATAACTGGACAATGTAATATTACGGAACAGTTGGGCAACATGGGAAGGGGTACCACTACACTGCATGTGTAACTGGACAATGTAATACTATGGAACAGATGGGCACCATGGGCAGGGGTACCACTACACTGCTTGTGTAACTGCACAGTGTAATACTATGGAACAGGTGGGCACCATGGACAAGGGCACCACTACACTGCATGTGTAACTGGACAATGTAATACTATGGAACAGACAGGCAACATGTTCAGGGGCACCACTACACTGCATGTGTAACTGGACAGTATAATACTGTGGAACAGATGGGCACCATGGGCAGGTGTACCACTACACTGCTTGTGTAACTAGACAATGTAATACTATATGAACATAAGGGCATCTGATGTGTGGAGTACCACTACACTACATCGTAAAATGACAATGTAATACTGTGGAACAAATGGGCACCATGGGCAGGGGCACCACCACAGCTGCTATGTGTAAAAGGATAATGTAATACTATGGAACAGATGGCACCATTGGCAGTGGCACCACTACACTGCATGTGTATCTGGACACTGTAATACTATGGAACAGGTGGGCAGAATGGCAGGGGTACCATTACACTGCATGTGTAACTGGACAGTGTAATATGGAACAGATCTGCACCATGGGCAGGGGCACCACTATACTACACGTGTAAATAGACAATGTAATTCAATGGAATGGCACCATGGGCAGGGGTACCTCTACACTGCATGTGTAACTGGACAACATAATACTATGGAACAGGTGGGCACCATGGCCAGGGGCACCACTAAACTGCATGTGTAACTGAATAATATAATACTGTGGAAGAGTTGGGCACCTTGGGCCGCAGAACCACTGCACTACAAGTGCAACTGGACAATTTAATATTATGGAACAGATGTTCACGACGGGAAGGGGTACCACTGCACTGCATCTGTAGCTGGACACTGTAATACTATGGAACAGGTGGGCACCATGGGCAGGGGCACCATTACACTGCATGTGTAAGTGGACAATGTAATACTATGGAACAGAAGGGCACCGTGGCCAGGGGTACCACTACACTGCATGTGTAACTGCACAGTGTAATACTATGGAACAGGTGGGCACCATGGACAGGGTACCATTACACTGCATGTGTAAGTGGACAATGTAATACTATGGAACAGAAGGGCACCGTGGCCAGGGGTACCACTACACTGCATGTGTAACTGCACATTGTTATACTATGGAACAGGTGAGCACCATGGGCAGGGGTACCACTACACTGCATGTGTAACTGGACAGTGAAATACTAAGGAGCAGGTGGGCATGATGGGCAGGGGAACCACTGCACTATATGTGTAACAGGACAATGTAATACAATGAAGCAGTTGAGCACCATCGGCAGAGGCACCACTACACAGAATGTGGAACTGGACAATGTTATACTATGGAACAGGTTATCATCATGGGCAGAGGCACCACTACACAGCATGTGGAACTGGACAATGTTATACTATGGAACAGGTTATCACCATGGGCAGGGGTACCACAACACTGCATGTGTAACTGGACAATGTAACACTATGGAACAGATGGGCACCATGGGCAGGGGTACCACTTCACTGCATGTGTAACTGGAAAATGTAATAATATGGAACAGATGGGCACCGTGGGCAGGGGTACCACTACATTACATATGTAAATGGACAAAGTAATACTATGGAACATGGGCACTATGGGCAGGGTACCATTACACGGTGTGCAACTGGACAATGTAGTACTATGGAACAGATGGGCACTATGGGCAGGAATATCACTCACTGCATGGGTAACTGAACAATGTAATACTATGGAACAGAAGGACACCATGGGCAGGGGTACCATTACACTGCATGTGTAACTGGACAAAGTAATACCATGGAACAGATGGGTACCATGCGCAGTGGCACCACTACACAGCATGTGTAACTGGAAAATGTAATACTATGGAACAGGTGAGTTCCATGGGCAGGGGTACCTCTACACTGCATGTGTAACTTTACAGTGTAATATGGAACAGATGGGCACAATGTGCAGGGGCACCACTAAACTACTCATGCAATTAGACAATGTAATGCTATGGAATGGATGGGCACCATGGGCAGGGGTACCACTACATATTATGCGTAACTGGACAATGAAATACTTTGGAACATATGGGCACCATGGGCAGGGGCACCACTAAACTGCATGTGTAACTGGACAATGTAATATTATGGAACCAGTCAGCACCCTGGGCAGTGGTGCCACTGCACTGCATAGGTAACTGGACAGTGTAATACTGTGTAACAGGTGGGCACCATAGGCAGGGGTACCACTACAATGCATGTGTAACTGGACAATGTAATATTATGGATCAGGTGGGCATGATGGGCAGGGGAACTACTGCACAATATGTGTAACTGGATGATTAAATACTATGGAACAGGTGCGCACGATTGACAGGGGAACCACTGCACTACATGTGTAACTGGACAATGTAATACTGTGTAACAGGTGGGCACCACGGGCAGGGGCACCACTACACAGCATGTGTAACTGGACAATGTAATACTGTGGAACAGGTTATCACCATGGGCAGGAGTACCACTACACTGCTTGTGAAACTGGAAAATGTAATACTATGGAACAGGTGGGCACCATGGGCAGGGGGACCACTACACTGCATGTGTAACTGGACAATGTTACACTAATTACAGATGGCACCCTGGGCTGGTACCACTACATTGCATGCGACACTGAACAATGTAATACTGGGCGAACAGGTGGGCACCTGGGCTGGGGAACCACTACATCTATGTGTAACTGGACAATGTAATACTATGAGCAGATAGGCACCATGGGCAGGATTACCACTATACTGCATGTGTAACTGCACAGTGTAATACTAAGGAAAAAAGGTGGGCACCATGGGCAGAGGTTCCACTACACTGCATGTGTAACTTGACAATATAATACCATCGAACAGGTGGGCACGATGGGCAGGGGATCCACTGCACTGCATATGTAAATGGACAATTTAATACTATGGAACAGGTGGGCAGTGATGGGGAAGAACTGCACTACAGGTGCAGTGGAACATGTAATACTATGGAACAGGTGGGCACCATGTGGAGGGCACCACTACACAGCATGTGTAACTGGACAATGTAATACTATGGAGTGAGTTATCTCCATGTGCAGGATAGCACTACACTGCATGTGTAACTGAAAATGTAATACTTTGGAACAGATGGGCACCATGGGCAGGGGCACCACTTCTGCATGCGTAACTGGACAATGTAATTAATGGAACAGATAGGCACCATTATCAGGGTACCTCTACACTTCAGGTGTAACTCGACAAAGTAATACTATGGAACCCGATGGGCACTGTGGGCAAGGGTACTACACTACATATGAAAGTGGACAATGTAATACTATGGAACAGGTGGGCACCATGGGCAGGTGGTCACACAACAGTGCATGTGTAACTGCACAATGAAATACTATGGAACAGATGGGCACCATGGGCAGGGGTTCCACTTATTCGCATGTAACTGGATAATGTAATACATGGGAACAGATGGGCACTGTAGGCAGGGTTACCACTACATTACATATGTAAATGAACAATGTAATACTATGCAACAGATGGGCACCATGGGCTGGGGCACCACTGTAATGCATATATAACTGGACAAAGTAATACTATGGAACAGGTGGGCACCATGGGCAGGGGTACCACTACACTGCATGTGTAACTGGATAATGTAATACTATGGAACAGATGGGCACCGTAGGCAGGGGTACCACTACATTATGTATGTAAATGTACAATGTAATACTATGCAACAGATGGGCACTATGGCCTGGGGCACCACTGTACTGCATATGTAACTGGACAAAGTAATACTATGGAACAGGTGGGCACCATGGGCAGGGGTACCACTACACTGCATGAGTAACTCGACAATGTAATACTATTTAACAGGAGGGCACCTTGGGCAGGGGTACCACTACAGTGCATGCGTAACTGGACAATGTAATACTATGAGACAGGTGGCTCCATGGGCAGGGGTACCACTACACTAAATGTGTCACTGGACAATATTAATACTATAGAACAGATGGGCACCATGGGCAGGGCTACCACTACACTGCATGTATAACTGGGCAGTGTAATACTATGGAACAGGTGGGCACCATGGGCAGGGGTACCACTACACTGCATGTGTAACTGGACAACGTAATACTATGGAACAGATGGGAACCGTGGGCAGGGGCACCACTATGCTACACGTGGAATTGGACAATGAATACTATGGGTGGATTGGCAACATGGGCAGTGGTACCACTACACTGCATGTGTAACTGGACAATATAATACTAAGGAACAGGTGGGCACTATGGGCAGGGCACCACCACACTGCATGTGTAACTGGATAATGTAATACTACGAAACAGGTGGTCACCATGGTGGTGGTACCACACAGTGATGTTGAACTGGACAATGTCATACTATGGAACAAGTGGGCACCATGGTCAGGGGTACCACTACACTGCATAAGTAACGGTATAATGTAATACTGTGGAACCGGTGTGCACTATAGGCAGGGGTACCACTACACAGCATGTGTAACTGAATAATGTAATAATATGGAACTTGTGGGCTCCATGGGCAGGGGTATCACAACACTGCAAGTTTAACTGGGCAGTGTAATACTGTGGAACATTTGGTCACCATGGACAGGGGAACCACTGCACTACATGTGTAACTGGACAATGTACTACTATGTAACAGGTGGGACTGATGGGCAGGAACCACTGCACTACATGAGAAATTGGTCAATGAAAGGCTAAGAACAGGAGCATTAATGGGCAGGGGAACCACTGTTCTGCTATGTGTAACTGACATATGTAATATTATGCAACAGGTGGGCACGATGATCAGGTGTACCACCACACTTCATGTGTAACTGACAATGTAATACTTGAACCGATGGGCACTGTGGGCAGGGTACCACTCTCTGCATGTGTAACTAGACAATGTAATACTATGGAACAGATGGGCACCATGGGCAGGGGTACCACTACACTACGATGTAAATGTACAATGTAACACTGTGCAACAGATGGCACCATGGGCAGAGGCACCACTGTGCTGCATATGTATATGGACAATGTAATACTACGGAACAGGTGGCAACATGGGCAGGGTACCACTGCACAGCATGTGTAACTGGACAATGTAATACTATGGAACAGATGGGCACCGTGGGCAGGGTTACCACGACACTGCAAGTGTAACTGGACAATGTAATACTATGGAACAGATAGGCTCCATGGGCAAGGGTACCACTTCACTGCATGTGTAACTGGACAAAGTAATACAATGGAATGGATGGGCACCATGGCCATGGGCACCACTACACTGCATTTGTAACTGGACAATATAATACAATGTAACAGATGGGCACCATGGGCAGGGGTACCACTACACTGTATGTGTAACTAGACAATGTATTACTATGGAACAGAAGGGCATCAAGGGCAGGGGTACCACTACACTACATGTGTAAGTGGACAATGTAATACTAAGGAACAGATGGGCACCGTGGGCAGGGGCACAACTACACTGCATGTGTAACTGGACAATGTAATACTATGGAACAGATGGGCACCATTGGCAGGGGCACCGCTACATTGCATGTGTAACTGTCCAGTGTAATACTTTGGAACAGATGGGCACCATTGGCAGGGGTACCACTACACTGCATATGTAACTGGACTGTGTAATACTATGGAACAGGTGGGCACCATGGCAGAGGTACCACTACACTGCATGTGTAACTGGACTGTGTAATATGGAACAGATCAGCACCACGGGCAGGGGCACCACTAAACTACACGTGTAATTAGACATTGTAATACAATGTAATGGTTGGGCACCATGGGCAGGGGTACCTCTACACTGCATGTGTAACTGGACAACATAATGCTATGGAACAGGTGGGCTCCTTGGGCAGGGGCATCACTAAACTGCAGTGTAACTGAATTATGTAATACTGAGGAACAGGTGGGCACCATGGGCAGCGGAACCACTGCACTACATGTGTAACTGGACATTGTAATATTATGGAACAGATGGGCACCATGGGAAGCAGTACCACTCCATTACTTGTGTAAATGGACAACGTAATACTATGGAACAGATGGGCACCATGGGCCGGGGCACCACTGCACAGGTTGTGTAACTGAACAATGTAATACTGTGGAACAGGTGGGAACTATCGGCAGGGGTACCAATACACTGCATGTGTAACTGAATAATGTAATACTATGTAACAGGTGGGCACCATGGGCAGGGGTACCACAACACTGTAAGTGTAACTGGGCAGTGTAATACTGTGGAACATTTGGTCACCATGGGCAGGGGAACCACTGCACTACATGTGTAACTGGACAATGTAATACTATGGAACAGGTGGGCACGATGGGCAGGGGAACCACTGCACTACATGTGTAACTGGACATATATAATACTATGTAACAGGTGGGCACCATGGGCTGGGGCACCGCTACACAACTTGAGTAACTGGGCAATGTAATACTATGGAACCGGTTATCACCATGAGCTTGGTTACCATTACACTGCATGTGTAACTGGACAATGTAATACTATGGAACAGGTGGGCACCATGGGCAGGTGAACCTCTACACTGCATGTGTAATTGGACAATGTAACACTATAGAACAGATGGGCACCATGGGCAGGGGTACCACTACACTGCATGTGCAACAGTACAATGTAATACTATGGAACTGATGGGCACCATGGGCAGGGGTACCACTACACTGCATATGTAACTGGACAATGTAATACTATGGAACCGATGGGCACCATGGGCAGGGGTGCCACTTCTCTGCATGTGTAACTGGACAATGTAATAATATGGAACATGTGGGCACTGTGGGCAGGGGTACCACTACACTATGTATTTAAATGTACAGTGTAATTCTGTGAACCAGATGGGCACCATGGGCAGGGGCACCACTATGCTGCATATGTCACTGGAGAATGTAATACTATGGAACAGATGGGCACCAGGGGCTGTGTTACCACTACACTGCATGTGTAACTGGTCAATGTAATACTATGAAACAGAAAGACACCATGGTCATGGGCACCACTACACTCCATGTGTAACTGGACAATATAATACAATGGAACAGATAGGCACCATGGGCAGGGGTACCACTTCACTGCTTGTGTAACTGCACAGTGTAATACTATGGAACAGGTGGGCACCATGGACAATTGCACCAGTACACTGCATGTGTAACTGGACAATGTAATACTATGCAACAGACAGGCACCATGGGCAGGGGCACCACTACACTACATATGTAACAGGACAGTATAATACTATGGAACAGATGGGCACCATGGGAAGGTGTACCACTACACTGCATGTGTAACTTGACAATGTAATACTATGGAACAGAAGGGCATCATGTGCAGGGGAACCACTACACTACATATGTAAAATAACAATGTAATACTATGGAACAGATGGGCACCATGGGCAGAGGCACCACTTCACTGCATGTGTAACTGGAAAATGTAATACTATGGAACAGATGGGCACTGTGGGCAGGGGTACCACTACACTACATATGTAAATGGACAAAGTAATACTATGGAACAGGTGGGCACCATGGGCAGGGGTACCATTACACTGCATGTGTAACTGGACAATGTAGTACTATGGAACAGATGGGCACCATGGGCAAGGATACCACTACACTGCATGTGTAACTGAACAATGTAATACAATGGAATAGAAGGGCACCATGGCCAGGGGTACCACTACACTGCATGTGTAACTGGACAATGTAATACCATGGAACAGATGGGAACCATGCGCGGGGCACCACTACACTGCATGTGTAACTGGAAAATGTAATTCTATGGAACAGGAGAGTACCATGGGCAGGGGTACCTCTACACTGCATGTGTAACTTGACAGTGTAATATGGAACAGATGGGCACAATGTAGCAGGGGCACCACTAAACTACACGTGCAATTAGACAATGTAATGCTACAGAATGGATGGGCACCATGGGCAGGGGTACCACTACACAGGATGCGTAACTGGACAATGTAATACTATGGAACAGATGGGCACCATGGGCAGGGGCACCACTACACTGCATGTTTAACTGGACAATATAATACTATGGAACCAGTCGGCACCCTGGGCAGCGGTGCCACTACACCGCATATGTAACTGCACAGTGTAATTCTGTGTAACAGGTGGGCACCATGGGCAGGGGTACTACTACACTGCATGTGTAACTGGACAATGTAATATTATGGAACAGGTGGGCACAATGAGCAGGGGAACCACTGCACTACATGTGTAACTGGATGATCAAATACTATGGAATAGGTGCGAACGATTGACAGGGGAACCAAGGCACTACATGTGTACTTGGACAATGTAATACTGTGTAACAGGTGGGCACCATGGGCAGGGGCACCACTACACAGTATGTGTAACTGGACAATGTAATACTGAGGAACAGGTTATCACCATGGGCAGGAGTACCACTACACTGCATGTGAAACTGGAAAATGTAGTACTATGGAACAGGTGGGCACCATGGGCAGGGGGACCACTGCATGTGTAACAGGACAATGTAACACTAATTAACAGATGGGCACCCTGGGCAGGGGTACCACTACACTGCATGCGTAACTGAACAATCTAATACTAAGGAACAGGTGGGCACCTTCGGCAGGGGAACCACTACACTCCATGTGTAAATGGACATTGTAATACTAAGGAACAGATAGGCTCCATGGGCAGGGTACCACTATACTGCATGTGTAACTAGACAATGTAATACCATGGAACAGGTTTGCACAATGGGCAGGGGAACCACTGCACTACATATGTAACTGGACAATTAAATACTATGGAAAAGTTGGGCATGATGGGCAGGGGAAACACTGCACTACAGGTGTAAGTGGACCATGTAGAAACATAGAAACATAGAAACATAGAAGTTGACGGCAGATAAGGACCGCAAGGCCCATCCAGTCTGCCCATTTCTTTTTCTACCTTATAAATGTACCATCGGCCTTTGCTCTGTCAGTGACCTATCTATTCATAGTCATTTGTATTGCTCCCTTATGCCTATCCCATGCCTGTTTGAAGCCCTGAACTGTATCTCATAGCTACCACTTCTTGTGGTAAGCCATTCCATGCATCTACCACCCTTTCTGTGAAAAAGAATTTCTCACATTCCCTTAATCGGCCTCCTCTAATCTCACATGCTGTGTCCTCTTGTCCTGCTATTTTTCTTATATTTAAACATGTTAGACTCTTTCACCTTGTTTATGCCCTTAAGGTGTTTAAATGTCTCTGATCATATCATTACTCTCTCCTCCTTTGCTCAAGGGTATACATATTGAGCTCCGTTAATCTGTCCTTATATGTCTTCTGATGCAGTCCCTGCACCATTTTGGTGCTGCCCTCTCTGACTGCCTCAATTTGGTTAATGTCCTTGTGAAGGTGTGGCTTCCAATACTGCACGCAGTACTCCAGATGGGGCCTAACTAATGTCTTGTACAGAGGGATTATTACCTCCCTCTTACGACTTGTGATACCCCTACTAATACACCCTAACACCCCCTAGCCTTACCTACTGCTTTAGAGGTCTGCTTGATGATTTTAGGTCATCAGTGATGATGATGCCCAAGTCTCTTTTCTTCCTTTGTGACTGCTAGCAACTCCTCCCAGCCTATAAGTGGCTTCAGGGTTTCTCTCTTCCCTATGTGCATGATTTTGCACTTCTTTGCATTAAATCCTAGTTGCCACTCTTCTGACCATTCTGCTAGTTTATCCAGATCTCTTCTCATTCTGCCCAACTCTTATCTGGATCATCTACTTGTTGCAGATCTTGGTGTCATCTGCAAACAGACAAGCTTTTACCTCTAGTCCATCTGCGAGGTCACTAATGAAGATGTTGAATAGGACTGGCCCCAGGACTGATCCCCTGAGGTACCCACTTGTGACTTGGCTCTTCTGACTGTATACCATTTACCACCACCCTCTGTTTTCTGCCAGTCAACCAGTTTGCCACCCAGTTGACCAACTTCTGACCACCCTGAGCCTACTTAGCTTTATTTATCAATCTCTATGTGGAATAGTGTCAAAAGCTTTGCTGAAGTCAAGGTAGGCGACATCAACTGCTCCTTGGTCCACCACTCTGGTTACCCAGTCAAAGAAATCTATGAGATTAGTTTGACAGGACCTTCCTTTGTAAACCCATGCTGTCTTGGATCCTGTGCCCCTATGGATTCCAGGTGTTGCACTATCCTTTCCTTAAGGAGTGCCTCCACAATCTTGCCCACTACTGAGGTAAGACTGACCGTCTGTAGTTCCCCGCTTCTCCCTGCTACCACTCTTGTGGGAGGGATCACATGAGCCTTTCTCCAGTTTCCTGGGACCTCTCCTGTGCTCAGAGACTCACTAAACAATTCTTCTAATGGCTCTGCCAGTTCCTCCTTTAGCTCCTTGTAACCCTGGGATGTATGCCATCAGGTCCTCATTGCCTTATCCACCCTGAGCTAGCAAGCTTTTGTAGGACCTTTTGTTGTGAAGGGAGTAGTGCCTCACCTCCCTCCCCTGTGTCCATGATGTTGAGCTGTGGGCCCTGCCTTACCTTCTCTTCAGTAAATACTGAGCAAAAGTATCTATTTAGGATAGATGCCTTTACAGGGTCCTCCTCCTCACATGCTCCCTTTTCTCCATTGTTTAGCACACCCCTCTGGACTTTCTCCTTTCACTAATGTATCTATAGAAAGTCTTGTCACTCTTCTTTTACTGTTCGTGGCTAGTGTTTCCTCAGTTTGGGACTTTGCCTGCCTTACTTGCTCACCTGCTTCCTTAGGGCAGTTTGGTATCGCTCATTCTTCATCCCGCTGTGTTCCCTTATATTTTCTGGAAGGCCAGCCTTTTGCTCTGACCTTTCTGCTACTATATTTGAGAACCAAAGTGGTTTCCTTCTTCTTTGCACTTCCTTTTCTGTCTAATACAATGGATGTTGCTTCAAGTATTGTATCCTTAATGCTTGCCCACTTTGCCTGTACCTCCTCACCTGTGTTTCTTTTGCCAGGGCCAGCTTAACTCTGTTGGCCATCTTATCAAAAGTCAGCCTCTGCAGTCCTATATTTTTGCCTTTGGAATGGGATGATTTAGATGTAGTAGCTAAATTGAACCATACCATGATGATGGTCACTGGCCCCAGGTGATCCTTCTACCTGGAGAGATCTGTGATCCCGTAATACCATGTAACAGGTGGGTAACATGGGCAGGGGACAACTACCAAAGCATGTGTAACTGGACAATGTAATACAATGGAACAGGTTATCTCTATGTGCAGGGATAAATACTACACTCGGCATAAGTGAAACTGACAAATGTAATACTATTTAAATAGATGGGCACCTGGTGGTGGGGTAATACTTCTGCATGTGTAATTGGACAATGTAATACTATGGAACAGATGGTACCATGATCAGGGGTCCTACCACTACATTTCATGTATAACTGACAATATAATACAATGGAACCTTATTGGCACCGAGGGCAAGGGTACTACTACACTACATATGTAAGTTTGCAATGTAATACTATGGAACCACCATGCAGCACTTATCACACATGCCAGCAGAGTGGAAGTCTGCAGTGGCACTCCATACACCATGCAGCACCTATCACATGACAACAGACTGAGGGGTGTGCAGTGGTACCCCCATGCACCATGCAGCACCTCCTACCACATGCCGACAGACTGGAGGCCTGCAGTGGCACTCAGATACCTCATGCAGCACTTACCAATGCCAGCAGACTGAAGCCTTCAGTGGCACCCCATGCACCATGCAGCACTTACCAATGCCAACAGAATGAAGCCTGCAGTGGCACCCATGCACCATGCAGCACTTATAACATGCCAACAGACTGAGGTCTGCAGGTGGCAACCCCGTGCACCATGCATTTACCATATGCCAACAGACTGAAGTCTGCAGTGACACTCCATGCACTATGTCGCATTCTACCAGTTGCTACAACAGACTGAAGACTGCAGTGGTACTCCATGCACCATGCAACATCACTTATCACATGCCAACAGACTGAGGCCTGCAATGAAATTTCCATGCACCATGCAGCACTTTCCACATGCCAACAGACTGAAGTCTGCAGTGGCACCCCATGCACCATGCAGCACTTACCACATGCCAATAGACTGAAGTCTGCAGTGGCTCTCCATGCAACATGCAGTACTTACCACATGCCAATAGACTGAAGTCTGCAGTGGCACTCCATGCACCATGCATCACTTGTCACATGCCAACAGACTGAAGTCTGCAGTGGCACTCCATGCACCATGCAGCACTTACCAATGCCTACAGATGGTGGCCAGCAGAAGCACCCCATGCACCATGCAGCACCTACCACATGCCTACAGACTGAGGCCTGCAGTGGCACCCCGTGCACCATGCAGCACTTACCATTGCCAACAGACTGAATTCTGCAGTGACACTCCAAGCACCATGCTGCACTTACCACATGCCAACAGACTGAAGTCTTGCGGTACTCCACCCCCCATGCAGCACTTAAAATGCCAGCAGACTGAAGCCTGCAGAGGCACCATGCAACGGCTGCAGCACTTACCAATGCAACAGATGGAGGCCTGCAGTGGCTCTCTATTCACCATGCAGCACTTATCACATGCCAACAGACTGAGGCCTGCTGTGGCTCTCCATGCACCATGCAGCACTTACCACATGCCAACAGACAGCAGTCTGCAGTGGCACTCCATGCACCTGCAGCACTTACCAAATGCCATCAGACTGAAGTCTGCAGTGGAACTTCATGCACCATGCAGTACTTATCACATGCCAACAGACTGAGACCTGCAGTGGCACTCCATGCACCATGCAGCACTTACCACATGCCAACAGACTGAGACCTGCAGTGGCACCTCATGCACCATGCAGCACTTACTACATGCCAAAAGACTTAAGCCTGCATTGGCACTCCATGCACCATGCAGCACTTATCACATGTCTCACATGCCACCAGACTGAAGCCTGCAGTGGCAACCCATGCACCATGCAGCACTTACCAATGCCAACAGATGGAGGCCTGCAGTGGCACCCCATGTACCATGCAGCACTTATCACATGCCAACAGACTGAGGTACTGCAGTGGCACCCCATACACCATATGCAGTACATTCTTACCATGCCAACAGGACTGAAGTCTGTAGTGGCACTTCGGTGCACCGCGCAGCACTCTACTACATGCCACAAACTGAAGTCTGCAGGGCACCCATGCACCATGCAGCACTTATCACATGCCAACAGACTGAAGTCCTTGGCAACCTCATGCACCATGCAGCACTCTACCACATAACAGACTGAAGCATGCAGTTGCACCTGCCATGCAACTATGCAGCACATACCATGCCACCAGACCAGCCTGCAGTGGCACCCCTGGCGGCATGCGTAACACTTTCATCACATGCCTCGCATGCCACCAGACTGAAGTTTCTTCCGCAGTGTCACCCCATGCACCATGCAGCACTTATCACATGCCAACGGACTGAAGTCTGCAGTGGCAGTCCATACACCATGCAGCACTTACCAATGCCAACAGACTGAAGCTTACAGTGGCATCCCATGCAGCATGCAGCACTTACCACATGCCAATTGACTGAGGCCTGCAGTGGCACTCCATGCACCATGCAGCACTTACCACATGCCAACAGAGTGAGGCTTGCAGTGGCACTCCATGCACTATGCAGAACTTATCACATGCCAACAGACTGAACTCTGCAGTGGCACTCCAAGCACCATACAGCACTTGCCACATGCCAACAGACTGAGGCCTGCAGTTGCACCCCATGCACCATGCAGCTCTTGCCACATGCCAACAGACTGAAGCTTGCAGTGGCACTCCAAGCACCATGCAGCTCCTATCAAATGCCAACAGACTGAAGTCTGCAGTGACACTCCATGCACCATGCCGCACTTACCACATGCCAACAGACTGAAGTCTGCAGTGGCACTCCATACACCATGCAGCACTTATCACATGACAACAGACTGAGGGATGCAGTGTTACCCCATGCACTATTCAGCACTTACCACATGCCAACAGACTGAGGCCTGCAGTGGCACTCCATTCCCCATGCAGCACTTACCAATGCCAGCAGAATGATGCCTGCAGTGGCACGCCATGCACCATGCAGCACTTAATAAATGCCAACAGATGGAGGCCTGTAGTGGCTCCCCAGTCACCATGCAGCACTTACCACATGCCAACAGACTGAGGCAAGCAGTGGCACCCCATTCACCATGCAGCACTTACCACATGCCAACAGACTGAAGTCTGCAGTGGCACTCCATGCACCACGCAGCACTTACAGCATGCCAATAGACTGAAGTCTGCAGTGGCACTCCATGCACCATGCATCACTTATCACATGACAACAGACTAAAGTCTGCAGTGGCACTCCATGCACCATGCAGCACTTACCATGGGCAACAGATGGAGGCCTGCAGTGGCACCCAATGCACCATGCAGCACTTACCAGAAGCCTACAGACTGAGACCTGCAGTGGCACCCCGTGCACCATGCAGCACTTACCTTATGCCAACAGACTGAAGTCTGCAGTGACACTCAATGCACAATGCCACACTTAGCACATGCCAACAGACTGAAGTCTGCAGTGGAACTCCATACACCATGCAGCACTTATCACATGACAACAGACTGAGGGCTGCATTGGTACCCCCATGCATTATGCAGCACTTACCACATGCCAACCGACTGAGGCCTGCAGTGACACTCCACACCCCATGCAGCACTTACCAATGCCAGCAGACTGAAGTCTGCAGTGGCACCCCATGCAACATGCAGCACTTACCAATGCCTACAGATGGAGGCCTGCAGTGGCACCCCATGCACCATGCAGCACTTATCACATGCCAACAGACTGAGGCCTGCAGTGGAACTCCATGCACCATGCAGCTCTTATCACATGCCAACAGACTGAAGTCTGCAGTGGCACTCATGCACCATGCAGCACTTATCACATGCCAACATACTGAAGTCTGCAGTGGCACCCCATGCACCATGCAGCACTTACCACATGCCAACAGACAGAAGTCTGCAGTTGCACTCCATGCACCATGCGGCACTTACTACATGCCAACAGACTGAAGCCTGCAGTGGCACTCCATGCACCATGCAGCACTTATCACATTCCTCACATGCCACGAGACTGAAGCCTGCAGTGTCACCTCATGCACCATGCAGCACTTATCACATGCCAACAGACTGAAGCCTGCAGTGGCACTCCATGCACCATGCAGCACTTGTCACATTCCACACATGCCACCAGACTGAAGCCTGCAGTGGCACCCCATGCACCATGCATCACTTACCAATGCCTACAGATGGAGGCCTGCAGTGGCACCCCATGCACCATGCAGCACTTATCACATGCCAACAGACTGAGGCCTGCAGTGGCACCCCATGCACCATGCAGCACTTAGCTCATGCCAACAGACTGAAGTCTGCAGTGGCACTCCATGCACCATGCAGCACTTATCACATGCCAAGAGACTGAAGTCTGCAGTGGCACTCCATGCACCATGCAGCACTTATCACATGCCAACAGACTGAAGTCTGCAGTGGCACCCCATGCACCA
Source organism: Neoceratodus forsteri (assembly GCA_016271365.2). NCBI lineage: Eukaryota > Metazoa > Chordata > Ceratodontiformes > Ceratodontidae > Neoceratodus > Neoceratodus forsteri. The sequence goes on from CM028129.1 coordinate 12,023,984, forward strand.
TGCAGCACTTACCACATGCCAACAGATAGAAGTCTGCAGTTGCACTCCATGCACCATGCAGCACTTATCACATGCCAACGGACTGAAGTCTGCAGTGGCACTCCATACACCTTGCAGCAGTTACCACATGCCAACAGAGTGAGGCCTGCAGTGGCACTCCATGCACTATGCAGCACTTATCACACGCCAACTGACTGATCTCTGCAGTGGCACTCCATTCACCATACAGCACTTACCACATGCCAACAGACTGAAGTCTGCAGTGGCACTCCATGCACCATGCAGCACTTACCACTTGCCATTAGACTGAAGCCTGCAGTGTCATCCATGCACCATGCAGCACTTACCACATGCCAACAGACTGAAGTCTGCAGTTGCACTCCATGCTCCATGTAGCACTTACTACGTGCCAACAGACTGAAGCCTGCAGTGGCACTCCATGCACCGTGCAGCACTTACCAAATGCCTCACATGCCTCCAGACTGAAGCCTGCAATGGCACCCCATGCACCATGCAGCACTTATCACATGCCAATGGACTGAAGTCTGCAGTGGCACTCCACACACCATGCAGCACTTACCAATGCCAACAGACTGAAGCCTGTAGTGGCACCCCATGCAGCATGCATCACTTACCACATGCAAATAGACTGAGGCCTGCAGTGGCACTCCATGCAACATGCATCACTTACCACATGCCAACAGAGTGAGGCCTGCAGTGGCTCTCCATGCACCATGCAGCACTTATCACATGGCAACAGACTGAACTGTGCAGTGTCACTCCATGTATCATACAGCACTTACAACATGCCAACAGACTGAGGCCTGCAGTGGCACCCCATGCACCATACAGCACTTACCACATGCCAACAGACTGAAGTCTGCAGCTGCACTCCATGCTCCATGCAGCACTTACCACATGCCAACAAACCGAGACCTGCAGTGGCATTCCATGCACCATGCAGCACTTACCAATGCCAACAGATGGAGGCCTGCAGTGACACCAGATGCACCATCCAGCACTTATCACATTCCAACAGACTGAAGCCTGCAGTGACACCCTATGCACCATGCCACACTTACCACATGCCAACAGACTGAAGTCTGCAGTGGCACTCCATTCAACATGCAGCACTTACCAATGCTAACAGAATGAAGCCTGCAGTGGCACTCCATGCACCATGCAGCACTTATCACATGCCAACAGACTGAGGCCTGCAGTGGCACCCCTTGCAACATGCAGCATTTACCATATGCCAACAGACTGAAGTCTGCAGTGACACTCCATGCACCATGCCGCACTTACCACATGCCAACAGTCTGAGGCCTGCAGTGGCACTCCATACCCCATGCAGCACTTACCAATGCCAGCAGACTGAAGCCTGCAGTGGCACCCCATGCACCACTTACCAATGCCAACAGATGGAGGCCTGCAGTGGATCCCCATGCACCATGCAGCACTTACCACATGCCAACAGACTGAGGCCTGCTGTGGCTCCCATGCACCATGCAGCACTTACTACATGCCAACAGGACTGAAGTCTGCAGTGGCACTCCATGACCTTGCAGCACTTACCACATGCCAACAGATCTGAAGTCTGCTGTGGCACCCATGCACCATGCAGCACTTATCACATGCCAACAGACTGAGGCCTGCAGTGGCACTCCATGCACCATGCAGTACTTACCATGCCAACAGACTGAGGCCTTGGCACCTCATGCACCAATCAGCACTTTTACCACATGTCAACAGACTGAGGCCTGCAGTGGCACCTCATGCACCAACTCAGCACTTACTACATACAACAGACTGAAGCCTGCAGTGGCACTCCAGCACCATGCACTTGTCACATGCCATATACATGCCAACAGACTGCAGCCTGCAGTGGCACCCCATGCAGCACTTCTACTCAATGCCAACAGATGGAGGCCTGCAGTGGCACCCCCATGCACCATGCAGCACTTATCACATGCCAACAGACTGAGGCCTGCAGTGGCACCCCATGCATCATGCAGCACTTACCACATGCCAACAGACTGAAGTCTGCAGTGGCACTCCATGCACCATGCAGCACTTATCACATGCCAACAGACTGAAGTCTGCAGTGGCACCCATGCACCATGCAGCACTTACACATGCCAACAGACTGAGGCCTGCAGTGGCACCTCATGCACCAATCAGCACTTACCACATGCCAACAGACTGAAGACTGCAGTGGCACTCCATGCACCATGCAGCACTTATCGCATGCCAACACACTGAGGTCTCATTGGCACGCCCATGCACCATGCAGCACTTACCACAAGCAAACAGACTGAGGCCAGCAGTGGCACCCCATGCACCATGCAGCACTTATCACATGCCAATAGACTGAGGCCTGCAGTGGCACCCCGTGCAACATGCAGCATTTACAATATGCCAACAGACTGAAGTCTGCAGTGGCACTCCATGCACCATGCAGCAGTTACCACATGACAATAGACTGAAGTCTGCTGTGGCACTCCACGCACCATGCATCACTTATCACATGCCAACAGACTGAAGTCTGCAGTGGCACTCCATGCACCATGCAGCACTTACCAATGGCATCAGATGGAGGCCTGCAGTGGCACCCCATGCACCATGCAGCACTTACCACATGCCTACAGACTGAGGCCTGCAGTGGCACCACATGCACAATGCAGCACTTTCCATATGCCAACAGATTGAAGACTGCAGTGACACTCTATGCACCATGCAGCACTTATCACATGACAACAGACTGAGGGCTGCAGTGGTACCCCATGCACTATGCAGCACTTACCTCATGCCAACATACTGAGGCCTGCAGAGGCACTCCATAACCCATGCAGCACTTGCCAAAGCCAGCAGACTGAAGCCTGCAGTGGCACTCCATGCACCATTCAACACTTATCACATTTCACAAGACGGAAGTCTGCAGTGGCACTCCATGCACCATGCAGCACTTACCACATGCCAACAAACCGAGACCTGTAGTGGCACTAAATGCACCATGCAGCACTTACCAACGCCAACACATGGAGGCCTGCAGTGGCACCCCATGCACCATGCAGCACTTATCACATGCCAACAGACTGAAGCCTGCAGTGACACACCGTGCACCATGCCACACTAACCACATGCCAACAGACTGAAGTCTGCAGTGGCATTCCATTCAGCATGCAGCACTTACCAATGCCAACAGAATGAAGCCTGCAGTGGCACCCCATGCACCATGCAGCACTTATCACATGCCAACAGACTGAGGCCTGCATTGGCACCCCGTGCAGCATGCAGCATTTACCATATGCCAACAGACTGAAGTCTGCAGTGACACTCCATGCACCATGCCGCACTTACTACATGCCAACAGACTGAAGTCTGCAGTGGCACTCCATGCACCATGCAGCACTTACCATATGCCAACAGACTGAAGTCTGCAGTGACACTCCATGCACCATGCCACACTTACCACATGCCAACAGAATGAAGTCTGCAGTGGCACTCCATACAACATGCAGTACTTATCACATGACAACAGACTGACGGCTGCAGTGGTACCCCCATACACTATGCAGCACTTACCACATGCCAACAGACTGAGGCCTGCAGTGGCACTCCATACCCCATGCACCACTTACCAATGGCAGCAGACTGATGCCTAGTTGTGCACCCCATGCACCATGCAGCACTTACCAATGCCAAAGATGGAAATCCTGCAGTGGCTCCTCATTCACCATGCAGCACTTACCACATGCCAACAGACTGAGGCCAGCAGTGGCACCCCATGCACCATGCAGCACTTACCACATGCCAACAGACTGAAGTCTGCAGTGGCACTCCAAGCACCATACAGCACTTACCTCATGCCAATAGACTGAAGTCTGCAGTGGCACTCCATGCACCATGCAGCAATTACCAATGACAACAGATGGAGGCTTGCAGTGGCACTGCATGCACCATGCTGCACTTACCACATGCCTACAAACTGAGGCCTGCAGTGGCACCCCGTGCACCATGCAGCACTTACCATATGCCAACATACTAAAGTCTGCAGTGACACTCAATGCACAATGCCGCACTTATTACATGCCAACAGACTGAAGTCTGCAGTGGCACTCCATACACCATGCAGCACTTATCACATGACAACAGACTGAGGCCTGCAGTGGTACCCCCATGCACTATGCAGCACTTACCACATGCCAACCGACTGAGGCCTGCAGTGGCACTCCATACCCCATGCAGCACTTACCAATGCCAGCAGACTGAAGCCTGCAGTGGCACCCCATGCACCACTTACCAATGCCAACAGATGGAGGCCTGCAGTGGATCCCCATTCACCATGCAGCACTTACCACATGCCAACAGACTGAGGCCTGCTGTGGCTCCCCATGCACCATGCAGCACTTACTACATGCCAACAGACTGAAGTCTGCAGTGGCACTCCATGCACCTTGCAGCACTTACCACATGCCAACAGACTGAAGTCTGCTGTGGCACTCCATGCACCATGCAGCACTTATCACATGCCAACAGACTGAGGCCTGCAGTGGCACTCCATGCACCATGCAGTACTTACCACATGCCAACAGACTGAGGCCTGCAGTGGCACCTCATGCACCAATCAGCACTTACCACATGCCAACAGACTGAGGCCTGCAGTGGCACCTCATGCACCAATCAGCACTTACTACATGCCAACAGACTGAAGCCTGCAGTGGCACTCCATGCACTATGCAGCACTTGTCACATGCCATACATGCCACCAGACTGAAGCCTGCAGTGGCACCCCATGCAGCACTTACCAATGCCAACAGATGGAGGCCTGCAGTGGCACCCCATGCACCATGCAGCACTTATCAAATGCCAACAGACTGAGGCCTTCAGTGGCACCCCATGCACCATGCAGCACTTACCACATGCCAACAGACTGAAGTCTGCAGTGGCACTCCATGCACCATGCAGCACTTATCACATGCCAACAGACTGAAGTCTGCAGTGGCACTCCATGCACCATGCAGCACTTACACATGCCAACAGACTGAAGCCTGCTGTGGCACTCCATGCACCATGCAGCACTTATCACATGCCTCACATGCCACCAGACTGAAGCCTGCAGTGTCACCCCATGCACCACATGCAGCACTTATCACATGCCAATGGACTGAAGTCTGCAGTGGCACCTACACACCATGCAGCACTTAACACATGCCAACAGAGGAGGCCTGCTGTGGCACTCCATACACCATGCAGCACCTTATCATATGCCAACTGGACTGATCTCTGCAGTGGCACCCATGCACCATACAGCACTTACCACATGCCAACAGATTGAGGCCTGCAGTGGTTCCCCATGCACCATGCAGCACTTACCACATGCCACCAGACTGAAGCCTGCAGTGGCACCCATGCACCAAGCGCACCTCACCACATGCCAACAAACTGAGACTCCGCAAGTGGCACTCAAATGCACCATGCAGCACTTACCAATGCCATCTGATGGAGGCCTGCAGTTGCACCCCATGCACCATGCAGCACTTATCACATGCCAACAGACTGAAGCCTGCAGTGACACTCCATGCACCATGCCACAGTTACTACATGCTAACAGACTGAAGTCTGCAGTGGCTCTCCATTCACCATGCAGCACTTACCAATGCCAACAGAATGAAGCCTGCAGTGGCACCCCATGCACCATGCAGCACTTATCACATGCCAACAGACTGAGGCCTGCAGTGGCACCCCCAAGCACCATGCAGCATTTGCTCATATGCCAACAGACTGAAGTCTGCACTCGACACTCATGCACCATGCCACACTTACCACATGCCAACAGACTGAAGTCTGCAGTGGCACTCCATGCACCATGCAGCACTTACCATATGCCAACAGACTGAAGTCTGCAGTGACACTCCATGCACCATGCCACACTTACCACATGCCAACAGAATGAAGTCTGCAGTGGCACTCCATACAACATGCAGTACTTATCACATGACAGCAGACTGAGGGCTGCAGTGGTACCCCCATACACTATGCAGCACTTACCATATGCCAACAGACTGAGGCCTGCAGTGGCACTCCATACCCCATGCACCACTTACCAATGCCAGCAGACTGATGCCTGCTGTGGCACCCCATGCACCATGCAGCACTTACCAATGCCAACAGATGGAATCCTGCAGTGGCTCCCCATACACCATGCAGCACTTACCACATGCCAACAGACTGAGGCCAGCAGTGGCACCCCATGCACCATGCAGCACTTATCACATGCCAACAGACTGAAGTCTGCAGTGGCACTCCAAGCACCATACAGCACTTACCTCATGCCAATAGACTGAAGTCTGCAGTGGCACTCCATACACCATGCAGCACTTATCACATGACAACAGACTGAGGCCTGCAGTGGTACCCCCATGCACTATGCAGCACTTACCACATGCCAACCGACTGAGGCCTGCAGTGGCACTCCATACCCCATGCAGCACTTACCAATGCCAGCAGACTGAAGCCTGCAGTGGCACCCCATGCAGCACTTACCACATGCCAACAGACTGAGGCCTGCAGTGGCACCTCATGCACCAATCAGCACTTACCACATGCCAACAGACTGAGGCCTGCAGTGGCACCTCATGCACCAATCAGCACTTACTACATGCCAACAGACTGAAGCCTGCAGTGGCACTCCATGCACTATGCAGCACTTGTCACATGCCATACATGCCACCAGACTGAAGCCTGCAGTGGCACCCCATGCAGCATTTACCAATGCCAACAGATGGAGGCCTGCAGTGGCACCCCATGCACCATGCAGCACTTATCACATGCCAACAGACTGAGGCCTTCAGTGGCACCCCATGCACCATGCAGCACTTACCACATGCCAACAGACTGAAGTCTGCATTGGCACTCCATGCACCATGCAGCACTTATCACATGCCAACAGACTGAAGTCTGCAGTGGCACTCCATGCACCATGCAGCACTTACTACATGCCAACAGACTGAAGCCTGCTGTGGCACTCCATGCACCATGCAGCACTTATCACATGCCTCACATGCCACCAGACTGAAGCCTGCAGTGTCACACCATGCACCATGCAGCACTTATCACATGCCAATGGACTGAAGTCTGCAGTGGCACTCCATACACCATGCAGCACTTAACACATGCCAACAGAGTGAGGCCTGCTGTGGCACTCCATACACTATGCAGCACTTATCATATGCCAACTGACTGATCTCTGCAGTGGCACTCCATGCACCATACAGCACTTACCACATGCAAACAGATTGAGGCCTGCAGTGGTTCCCCATGCACCATGCAGCACTTACCACATGCCACCAGACTGAAGCCTGCAGTGGCACTCCATGCACCATGCAGCACTTACCACATGCCAACAAACCGAGACCTGCAGTGGCACTCAATGCACCATGCAGCACTTACCAATGCCATCAGATGGAGGCCTGCAGTTGCACCCCATGCACCATGCAGCACTTATCACATGCCAACAGACTGAAGCCTGCAGTGACACCCCATGCACCATGCCACAGTTACCACATGCTAACAGACTGAAGTCTGCAGTGGCACTCCATTCACCATGCAGCACTTACCAATGCCAACAGAATGAAGCCTGCAGTGGCACCCCATGCACCATGCAGCACTTATCACATGCCAACAGACTGAGGCCTGCAGTGGCACCCCACGCACCATGCAGCATTTTCCATATGCCAACAGACTGAAGTCTGCACTGACACTCCATGCACCATGCCACACTTACCACATGCCAACAGACTGAAGTCTGCAGTGGCATTCCATGCACCATGCAGCACTTACCAATGCCAGCAGACTGAAGCCTGCAGTGGCATCCCATGCACCATGCAGCACTTACCACATGCCTGCAGACTGAGGCCTGCAGTGGCACCCCATGCACCATGCAGCACTTACCATATGCCAACAGACTGAAGTCTGAAGTGACACTCCATGCATCATGCCGCACTTACCACATGCCAACAGACTGAAGTCTGCAGTGGCACTCCATGCACCATGCAGCACTTATCACATGTCAACAGACTGAGGGCTGCAGTGGTACCCCTATGCACCATGCAGCACTTACCACATGCCAACAGACTGAGGCCTGCATTGGCACTCCATACCCCATGCAGCACTTACCAATGCCAGCAGACTTAAGCCTGCAGTGGCACCCCATGCACCATGAAGCACTTACCTATGCCAACAGTTGGAGGCCTGCAGTGGCTCCCCATTCACCATGCAGCACTTACCACATGCCAACAGACTGAGGCCTGCTGTGGCACTCCATGCACCTTGCAGCACTTACCACATGCAAACAGACTGAAGTCTGCAGTGGCACTCCATGCACCATACAACACTTATCACATGCCAACAGACTGAGGCCTGCAGTGGCACTCCATGCACCATGCAGCACTTACCACATGCCAACAGACTGAGGCCTGCAGTGGCACCTCATGCACCATGCAGCACTTACTACATGCCAACAGACTGAAGCCTGCAGTCGCACTCCATGCACCATGCAGCACTTGTCACATGCCTCACATGCCACCAGACTGACGCCTGCAGTGGCACCCCTTGCACCATGCAGCACTTACCAATGCCAACAGATGGAGGCCTGCAGTGGCACCCCATGCACCATGCAGCACTTATCACATGCCAACAGACTGAGGCCTGCAGTGGCACCCCGCGCACCATGCAGCATTTACCATATGCCAATAGACTGAAGTCTGCACTGCACTCCATGCACCATGCCGCACTTACCACATGCCAACAGACTGAAGTCTGCAGTGGCACTCCATGCACCATGCAGCACTTACCAATGCCAGCAGACTGAAGCCTGCAGTGGCACCCCATGCACCATGAAGCACTTACCATATGTCAACAGACTGAAGTCTGCAGTGACACTACATGCACCATGCCGCACTTTCCACATGCCAACAGACTGAAGTCTGCAGTGGCACTCCATGCACCATGCAGCACTTATCACATGCCAACAGACTGAGGGCTGCAGTGGTACCCCCATGCACCATGCAGCACTTACCACATGCCAACAGACTGAGGCCTGCAGTGGCACTCAATACCCCATGCAGCACTTACCAATGCCAGCAGACTGAAGCCTGCAGTGGCACCCCATGCACCATGCAGCACTTACCTATGCCAACAGATGGAGGCCTGCAGTGGCTCCCCTTTCACCTTGCAGCACTTACCACATGCCAACAGACTGAAGCCTGCAGTGGCACCCCATGCACCATGCAGCACTTATCACATGCCAACATACTGAAGTCTACAGTGGCACTCCATACACCATGCAGCACTTACCAATGCCAACAGACTGAAGCCTGCAGTGGCACCCCATGCAGCATGCAGCTCTTACCACATGCCAATAGACTGAGGCCTGCAGTGGCTCTCCATGCACCATGCAGCACTTACCACATGCCAACAGACTGAGGCCTGCAGTGGCACTCCATGCACCGTGCTGCACTTATCACATGCCAACAGACTGAAGTCTGCAGTGGCACTCCATGCACCATGCAGCACTTACCACATGCCAACAGACTGAGGCCTGCAGTGGCACCCATGCACCATGCAGCACTTACCACATGCCAACAGACTGAGGCCTGCAGTGGCACTCCATGCACCATGCAGCACTTACCACATGCCAACAGACTGAGGCCTGCAGTGGCACTCCATGCACCATGCAGCACTTATCACATGCCAACAGACTGAAGCCTGCAGTGGCACCCTATGCACCATGCAGCACTTATCAGCACCCCCCACAGCCCACGACCATGGCAGTAGTGCACCATGTCTTGACGCACCAGTACAGTACCCCATGCAACAGCTCCAGCACAAACCCATACCCCAGACCTTATGAGGTTACTATGACTGCACACTCAGTGTGCAGCATAGGCACAACACTCTATGACATGTAACCTGCATGCTGACCCACAGCTGACAAGCATGTGCATTGCAGGTGTTGCATCGATGGAAACCCCACAGCACAAAGAAAATGTCCACAGGGACCATGTCCAGTGTAGGAGCAGAGCATACAGCCTCTGCATGCCATGAGCAGCCATGCATGCCCAGGAGCCCATTGCCTGCTGTGTGATATACACAGTGCAGACATAACCACAGTTCTGGGATGGCTGTCTTGCACTCAGGACCTTGTCATGTCCAACTATGTGTAACGGTACATTGCAATACTGCCACCTCAATGGTATCAGCATGCAATGCACACAGAGTGGCAAGTGGCATGCCAGAACAAACCAGTATGTATAGACCACAAAACCACAGAACCTATATCAGAATGCTTTAATGAGCAGCACAGAATGCCCCTCGGCACATGCGAGCAGCCACATGGCACATGACACATGGAGACCCTAACTAGGTTCCACACAGCAATACCCAAGACATGCCGATGTAACCCACATAAACATTAGCAAATCTGCATGTGACCAGCAAGGGTTAGTGTGCTGGACATGCATCCAATATCAGGTACAGAAACACATACAGTGATCATGTCCACCAATGCATGTGGTGTCCAACAGGCTATGAGCACATCACACACTATACAGCACAATGTTGATGACCAATGGCACCACCATGGGGGCCAGACAGTACATGCATTCAGCTGCATAGTGCACAAGCCACAGGATAGCACCAGGACACCATACCAGAGATGCAGAGATGACACAGGTACAATGAACAGAATGTATGACACACACTGCTGTATCTATGCAGTGTGACCATCGCACCACGGGTGTGTGGTCACCAGCGCAGGCCATTATGCTGTGCACTGCAGGCAAACACATGGCAGATAATTGGCAGACAGAACAAATTGCACCACCGGAGGGCCATACCTGCACATCTACAGCCCCAAGAGAGGATCACAGTCAGTGTGGACAGTCCAGCCATCTGACACACAAATGCCACATATGAAGCCTGACGGGTGACAGATGCAAACAGCAGCCACCCATCACAAGTACAACACCACTGACATGTGCATGCATGACAAGTGACAGTGCACACCATGCCGTGCCCCCCCAACAGTGGGACACCACAAATACTCACCCTGCAGCATCTGAAATGCATACTGACAACACAACTGCATACTCAGGTGCGCCATCCCAGTGTCCTTCCCTGCTGTCCAGCTCTCTGGTGTCTCCACCGTGGCTCCTCCTGCCACTGCCCTGGCTGACCCTTTTGTCAATGGAGATAACATGGAACATCAGTGTCAGTTACATCATGGACATCATCATGCACACCGCCCACCTATGTCAACACCGCCTGTTTGCACAGTAACCCACCTGTGTCAACACCACCTGTGTGCACAGTAACCCACCTGTGTCAACACCGCCTGTGTGCACACCACCCATCTATGTCAGTACCGCCTGTGTGCACAGTAACCCCCCACATGAAGCCAAGTGTCACATGACTCATGCTGTCTGTCAGTGCACTGTATATGTGGGTCACAGATGCCAATGTCACATTGCAGTGTGCTGTGTGAGGACAGCACAGTGCAGTGTTTGCATGGGTATGGAGAGGGATACAGTGCAGTCACACACGCACACCAGCGGACCATCCAGGGTGTGCACAAAGCAGTGACATAGCACCCCCAAACACAACATGTGCTCATGTGGAGGCTGTACAGCTCCTTAAACACATACAACGTTCGCGCATGTCTGTGCACCCACACACTGCCATGTGGCTATATGTGACCTTTCCCTGGCAGACACTAATTTTTTTATTTAAGACTTTGTTAACCGGTTAAAAAAAGCACTGGGCCACATGGCCCTTTTACAGGCTTGACCTGGAAGAGAAAGACAATACACACAGGCAGAGTTACATTTGATACGGACAGGCGCAATAAAACAATAACTCCACACTATTACATACAGAACTATAGTATTTCTATGCTACAATCCTAAAACAGATTATGCTGTGTATATAGTAGCTGCAAATATACCACTAGGCATATTTATAAGTCACTACTGAATATAGGTATCCTTTCAATATTTCTTTAAAAGGATTTAACCTTTCAACATTCCTTAGATCATCAGGCAATTTATTCCAACTTCCTACAGCACAATATTTAAAAGATTACCTGGTGAAGGCACTGTCCCATCCCTGACCATCTGGAGGAAACGTTCCAGTTGCTGCATCTCCCTCCACTGAAGGTCCACATAATGGTGGTGGCACTGCTCACCATTGCGAGTGATGCCCATCCTTTGGGACAGGTGATGGGCAATGGAGGCCCAGACCTGCCTCCTGGGCCTGTCCCCCTCCTGGACCTCCCCAAAGAGCTGGCACTCTCTCTGCAGAACCAGCTGGACCATATTTGCCAGTTCTGTCTCCCTCCAGCTGTGGTCTCTGTGTGCCACACCCTTCACATGCCTTCTAGATGGCATTTCACTATAATACAGCAGTGTATGGCAACACCCTGACACCCTTATGGCTATCAGCAGTAGTACACCTGTAAATGATCCCCTCACACATTAGCACCGCAATGATCATCTCCGGTTCTGCACAAAAACACGTTAGCACCATGCTAGGACTAGTGACGTCACTGGGCATACACAACCCCATCACAATCCCTGCATGCCCGCTGGCATGATGATGTCAGCACGCATGCCCAGTGTGTCTGGTGCAGACATGCCTTCCAAGGTGCAACATGACCAGTGCCATGCTAACGGATTGCCCGGTGCCAACACATTTGCCTGCGTTTTTGTGCCTGGAGCGCAGTCCAGCCTTGAATACCAGCTGACATGGAGAATTTGGTGTGCTGTGAAGCAGGACAGTTGTTGCTGGTGCCCTAGCTTGTATCCTTCAGTTAGTTGCAAGCCATGGGTAAAGTGAAGAGTGGTCTATGTGAAATTTATAGACTGGAGGACAGTGATTTTTAAACTGTTTGTGGGACCTGAGACTACTGTAATATACTGGGGCTCTGTGTGTTTTCAGTGGAGGTGAGAGCCCATGAGGAAAACTGATTACTGCTACTGTGGTTCCCTGGAGGTGGGAGCTCATGGGTACTTTTTATTTAAGTTACTGCAATTCCCTCAACTTCGGTGGTGAGACCCCGGGGTTTCGAGTGGACAAACTGTGGCTTTTGGGCAGTGGAGCCTCTTGGATTTTTGTTTATGTGAATTTTTTCTTTTTTGACTCTGGATATTGGTTGACATTATATCACATTTATATTGGAAATTACCTGGACTAAAGGACTGTTATAGTTTATTTTATTTTCAAGTCAGTTTTATTACAGAGTTTATGGGGTTGGGTTGAGTTGTTCAGTTGTTCTGTTGGGAGTTTATTTTGATTCAGTTCATGACAATATATTCGATTATCTTCTTTCTTTCCAATTGTTTAACCAGGTGAGACACATTAAGCTGAAAGCTTGTTTCCAGGTGCAACCTGGGAGCGCAAGGAAGTTAAGTGATTTGCTCAGGGTCACGTAGTATATGCAAGGGGGGGCTGTGGGATTCAAACCCAGGTCTCCAGATTTGCAGCTCAAAGCCTTAAACCACTGTGCTGTACTGCCTCCCTGTTTATAGATTATAGTTTACATTTTCTTTTCTTTCTTCTCCCTCAAGTAAGAGCTGAGGGATTTATATCTTATAATTTATATTTTATTTACAAATAGTTAATTTATTTTGTTTCTTTTTGTTTGTTTTATTTTTGCTTAATTTCCTACTGTATCACTAGAATGTATTGGAGGCCTGCCCCCATGGTCATGCGCTACTCATCCTCTGCCCTTCACACCCTTTATCTTCCCCCATTGCAGTTTACTATTTACCAATGCTGTAGAGCACTGGGTATTGCACGTTGTGGGGAAGGGGGATTGGGGGTGCAAATGATGGAGGGTGACTGAGCGGGGCCACCGCATTGGAGTTGTAAGATCCAGAAGATGCCCTGGGGTGAAATGGAATCCTGATCGTGGTCCTCCATGTCTGGTTTCCATACCCAAGGGCACCACCAATGTTGGTAGGCAGGTGGTTCAGGCGGCCCTGGAAGTTCATCCAACTCAAGCGGTGTTATATAATGCCAACTCTATTAAAAACAAGACTGCAGTTATTGCAGAGCTTGTGGGAACAGTGGACCTGGCTTGTATCACTGAGACCTGACCCTGTATTGGAGGCTGCAACTGCAGCCAGGTACTCGGTGATCCACTGCTCGAGATTGGATCATGTGGGGGGGGGGTTGCGGTCTGTTTTAAGACTGAACTGAGCCTCATGAGGGTAACAGTTGAGGACACTGAGTCATTTGAGTGTACCGTGGTAGCAGGTGTAGATTGTAGGATTGCTGTCATCTACTGTCCACCTGGAGATGAGAAGCAGTTCCTTCAGGAAGTGGCGGACTTCATGATCGACCTGGCATTTGAATCACCCAGGCTGATGGTACTGGGTGACTTTAATGCCTGGGTCGATGATGAATTCTCGCAATTTGGACAGCACTTCCTCCAGTTGATGGCATCTCTGTGCCTTACACAGATGGTCTAATCATTACATCGTGGGGTTCAGTTTCCACACCTCCCTTTGTAGGTCTACCCCTGTAGAGATGGTCAGGTACCATCCTTTACAAAATATGAGTGCTGAAGGCCTAGCGGCGGAGATTGACCTATCTGTCCTTCCATTGGCAAACAATGACCCAGAGGTCTTAGTTATGGTCTATGATACGGCCATGTCTGCGGCACTGGATGTCGTTGCTCCTGTCCATATTCGTCCTCTCTCCCTTTGCCCCCGATTCCCTTGGTTTGATGGGACTTTGAGGGAGATGCGGTGACTAGGATGAAGGTTAGAGCGCTGCTGGTGGAGATCCTCCCTGGATGCCGACCATCTTAGATTGATGGACCATTATCAGGCCTATCAATCCACAATCACCCGTAGGGAGGCAGTATAGTGCAGTGGTTTAAGGCTCTGAACTGCAAATCTGGAGACCTGGGTTTGAATCCCACAGACCCCACTTGCATACTGTGTGACCCTGAGCAAGTCACTTAACTTTCCTGTGCTCCCAGGTCACACCTGTAAACAAGCTTTCAGCTTAGTGTATCTTTCCTGGTTAAACAATTGAACAAAAAAAAAAGGCAGAGTTTCTGTCCGGGGAGATTGCTGCTGCTCTGAAACTACCAGCTCAGCTTTCTCATACCGTGGACGGACTGTGCGACCCAGCCTGTCTACAGGTTTGAAAAGCTTTTTCTCAACTGGAGTGAGATGAACTTGCTCATTTCTTTGTGACTAAGGTGGATGACATCAGGGCTGAGCTCCAACTGGCACACTCTATGGGTGATGTTTTGGATTAGCACTTGGGCATGGCTCCTCAGTTTTCCTGGAGTTCCTTTGACCGCCCGGAACTCATGGGTGTTGTGCAGATTGTCCAGGGTATGAGCCCTATGTGCTATAGTTTGGATCCAGGACCTACTACCCTGATTATGGGTTGTACTGAGATCATTAGTCCAGTCCTTGCATGGATTGTCTGGTGCTCCTTGGAAACAGGTGAGTTCCCATGCTCCCTGAAGGAGGTGGTGGTAACACCACTCCTGAAGAAAGCTTCTTTGAACCCAGACTGCCATGTGAACTACAGACCAATCTCGAACCTTCCCTTTATAGGGAAGGTGATCGAGAAAGTAGTGGCTGTACAGCTGGAGAACCATTTGACCATCCATGACATCTGTCAACCTCTCCAGTCCGGTTTTCGAAAGAGGCACAGTACAGAGACAGTGCTGGTTCAGGTGCTCAATGATCTCCTGATGGCAAGAGATCGTAAAAACTATTCCATCCTAGTTCTTCTCAGTCTCTCATCAGCGTCTGACATTGTGGACCATGGGGTACTCCTCTGTCACCTGAAGTCCATCTGCAGACTGTCTAGTACAGTCCTCAGGTGGTTTACATCTTTCCTCACTGAAAGAACTCAGAGGGTGGTGTCAGGGATTTATTCCTCTGACCCAATTCATCTGTCTTGTGGGGTGCATCAGGGATTGGTGACCCCCATGTTGTTCACAGTGTATATGCTACCCCTCTAAGACATTGTAAGAAGGTATGGGCTGAGGTTTCACTGCTATGCTGATGATACCCAGCTCTACCTCTCTTTTGCACCCAACCAAGATAGAGCTCTCTTGGTATTTAATAACTGCCTCACTGAAATCCAGGACTGGATGAATTCGAGCTGGTTGAGGTTGAACTCGGAAAAGACTGAGGTGCTGCTTGTGGTCCCAGGGCACCAGGTAGGGGGGTTGGGGTTAGGTTCACCCTTGAGACTCTTTCTTGGGGGTTTATCACTCCCGACCACTGAACAGATGCAAAACCTGGGGGTAATTTTTGACGAATGGCTGGTTCGCAGATGTCAGCAGTCATGAAATCCTCATTTTACCATCTGAGGAATATCTCCAGGGTTAAGCATCATGTTCCGTTTGGCGATCTCCCTACATTGCTCCACGTCATTGTGTCCTTGCACTTGGATTATTGCAATTCCCTTTACCTAGGGCTACCTGGGGTGGATATCCAACACTTGCAGCTGGTGCAGAATGCAGCAGCCTGGTTACTGACAGGAACCTCTCGGTCCTGTCATATTTCTCCATTGCTGCACAAACTACACTGGCTGCCAGTACAGTGGTGGATCACCTTTAAAGTCAGACTTCTGACTTATAAAGTCCTACACGGACAAGGCCCGAACTACCTGAAAGAGCTTCTGGTCCCTTACTGCCCTGGTCGATCTCTCCGCTCAGCTGACGAGGGGTTGCTAGGGATTCCAAAGGTTAGTTTAAAATCTTCTGGGGCCCGGGCATTAATGCATGCAGCCCCTACCCTCTGGAATTCTCTACCCCATCAGTTATGGGAGTGCATGACCATGGAGGGATTCAAACAGGCTCTCAAAACTCATTTGTGGAGGAAAGCATTCGGTGACTGATACATATTTCGGTTTTATTGATATTATTTCTTTTAAGAATTTAAATTGATTGATTTTATGATTTACTCTGTTTTAATTGTTGTGATGCACCTTGTTTGTAGAAAGGCACCATATAAATAAAGATTTATTATTTATTATTAAATTCTTCAATATTCAAAGCCAGCATGCAAGTCAGCTTCATTACTTATGCAAGGGGCAAACCCACACATCTGCATCCAATTACAGACTGATCTGCATACATTAACCTGTGGATTGCCCGGCCGAGCTCTACCAGGGCTGCCAGAGCTCCATCTGCACAGCTGACAGGTATTGCAGGAGACTGGAGAAAGACTGTCCGCAGAGCAACAAGCCCCAGGATGTCACCGGACATTATCAGGCTAATGCAGGTATTTACCCTCAGTTAGCAAGCTTTTGTATTGTGTATCAAGACACTGTACACACCTCTGTAATGTTTTGCACCTGACCAGACTCGTTTGATGGTGGATTGGATGTTCTGGGATTGTGTAAATACTCCAATGCAGGCTCCCATGCTGCAGGCCTTGTACTGTATGAAGGCCCTCACTGAAACAGCATCACAGTGTAGCCACGTCATAGGATATACAGTTACTGCATGTGTCTCTGACCATGAACACTGTGTGATACAGTTGCCTGACAACAGCACTATTACTGCTTCAGTACATTGGAGGGAATACATGTCAGGCACACTGCAACATAGCCACATTTGTTACTGTACACAGACCATCATTCTGGGGGTCTGGAAAGCAGAACTTGGCAAGACAGCTGCAGCACACTTCATAATGTAGTGCTCTCAATGGCAAATGTCAGCTGACACCCTTATATGTGTCACTGCTATGCAGGCCTGCTGGCTAGCCGAGTGTGGCACACCATGTATCATGTGCACAGCAACAGTGCCGGGGGGGAGAGGCACAGGGATGGTGGTTCAGTAGGCAGGCATGTTGGATGCACACATTGAGGGCAGCACATGGGGTGAGGGATGCACAACACAGCACCCATCCCTGTGTCCCCAGCCATGTGTATACGTGCAAAATGCTATGCAAGCACTCCGCAAGGGTGCACTATGCCATGTGCTGCACTCGATGTAAATGCAGCACATCCCAGTCATACTGCTGGTTATCTGCAGCCACAATTGGGATAGGGCTGCTTCTCACAGAGTGCTGCCGTGTGTGTAGCTGTGTTGCACACATTTACAGGCATGTGTGTCAGTGGTACAGACAGTCATGTTGGGGCCATTCCCGGGGCTGTGTGCCTTGTGTACCATTGCATGGTATGACATCCCCATGTCACGGGTCCACAGACAATGGCATGCCATGTCCAATATGTGTTGTGCGATGTCTGTCATACACACACACACACACACACACACACACACACACACAGACACACACACACACACGCACATTGTTGAGGCAAGTATCTCACCACTGCCAAACCCTCTGTCCCACACAGGTGACACTGTTGGCCAAGGATGGCTGCATGCTTACACATTTTCAGTAGAGGAGCTGAAGACCATAGTAGATGGCTACAAGAAGTGGTTTTCACTTATGAGATGGTGCAGGAATACCGATGTCACTGTCCAACAGATGTGGTCAGAGATCATGGCTGAAGTGAATGCCGTGGGTGGCCAAGGTAGGACAGTAGATGCCATACGTAGGCAGTGGCATGCCATGCAGCAGAGGGCCAAGAAGGATGAGGGATGCAGGGAAATGCAGTGCATGGGGGAAGTCCCATGCTGATACAGATGAGGGTGACAGACACAATAACAGCTGTGGTGGCATCCACCATCAGGCCAGTGTCCCTGGAAGGTGTGGAGAGTGGTGGATGTGAGACTCCACTCAGTCTGCACAGGGCATGTCAGTACCTGACATAGCTGCATTGTGGAATGCATGTCACCTACTGGGGGTTCTGGTCACTATGCACAGGGCATGTGAGTACCTGACATAGCTGCATTGTGGAATGCATGTCACCTACTGGGGGTTCTGGTCACTCTGCACAGAGCACGTGAGTACCTGACATAGCTGCATTGTGGGATGCATGTCACCTACTGGGGGTTCTGGTCACTCTGCACAGGGCATGTCAGTACCTGACATAGCTGCATTGTGGAATGCATGCCACCTACTGGGGGTTCTGGTCACTCTGCACAGGGCATGTGAGTACCTGACATAGCTGCATTGTGGAATGCATGTCACCTACTGGGGGTTCTGGTCACTCTGCACAGGGCACGTGAGTACCTGACATAGCTGCATTGTGGAATGCATGTCACCTACTGGGGGTTCTGGTCACTCTGCACATGCTATGGCACACTGGTGATCCATCATGTCTACAACTGTGTGCATGTGGAGGTCCTGCATGCAGTATGAGTGTGTTTGTTCACCCGTACTATGCAGACACATTTATGCCATGTGTGCCTGCTATAGCAGGCCAATGTGTCACATACAGACAGTCACCATGTGCATTTGCATGTGTCATGAATAGACAGTGTGTGTCCACTCTCACAGGCATGTGGTATGCCCACACAGGTGTTACAGTATGTCATGCATGTCCATCACCTGTCTGGTAACATGTGCTATGTGGGTGAGCGTGGGTGTGTTGATCACAGCTGTTATTGGGGACCCTCCGCACTGTGTTATACATATTCTGATTGTTTGCGAGTATGTGTGTGTGTGTACATTTGCCATGCTGTTGTGCATGAAGGTGGAATTGGGGTATTGCAGGCACTCTGTTACATTCTCTGCACTGTTCTGGATTGCATGGGGTGGCAGTGGTTTTGGATAACTGTGTATTGTACAGGGCACTCACACTGTTCCTGTTGCACAGAGTGACTGTCAGAGGCACTGGACCAGGTGGTGTGTGCAGACGATACCGCCCAGGACGGACCATCGACATCTGTGATGAAGGTGACTGTGAATCAGTCAACTGCTCTGCGCCACCACATGGCCAGGCGACAAGCTGCATGCATGGATGATGATGATGAGGAGGAGGAGGAAGAGGATACTGATGATGTCTCTGAAGATGATGACATGACATTTGTCCCAGGGCTGGACTACCTGATGGAGCTGGACATGAGGAGGGGGGTTATCACCTTCAGTGCTTTGCCATGCACCAGTGGACATGGCCAGGGCTGCCTTCAGTAGCTTGGGTGCAGCACCAACAGGGTCACCTGCATGACATGCAGCACCCTTGGTGCTGCCTGAGTCACCATTGTGATCACCCAGGGAACATGTGCAGGGTTGACCACTTGTACAGCCACCATCAGTGGCACTGCAGCTGCAGTTCAGCAGGCAGTCACAACATGCCCATGCCCTGTGACACAGCAGCAGCTGGGGGATGGCCAGGTGGCTGTGCAGTTGGCATCACTGGACATGAGCCATAGGGCAGCGAGTGCCATGTTTCAGTAGGAATCCACACAGGGGGCATCACACCCATGCACCACAGACAGGCCACAGCCCCCCCAGCCACTGTCCAGGGTGAGCAGTTGCCCCAGGATTAGGACACTTCAGCTGTACAACCAATCTTCAGCACCAGTCTGGACTTACAGAATGCCTCACAGCATGTCCTCCCATCCCTCTATAGGGAGGTATGGCAGGAGCTATCCCTCCTCCAGGAGGCATTGAATCCTGGCTGGTTGCAGGGAAAGCAGTGTGCTGAGGTCCATGTGGTACGTGCCCTCATTTGCATTCTCCAGTACTTTTGGGACCTTACTGTGGCTGTGAGGGAGCACATGGCCACAGTGCAGGTTGCAGTGCTGGGTGGGCAGAAGCGCAATGTTAGCTCACAATGCTAGCATGCAACTGGTGTTCCCTGGCATGCCTCCAGTGCAAGTGATGTTGGGTTGGGGCCATCCACCACTGCTGCATCAGTATCATCTAAGCATGGTGCCATGGCCAGCAGGGGTAATTGGCCACAGTCATGCCACAGCAACCACATCCCTGCAGTCTTCACCTGTAGTCACTTTGTCCCACAGTACACTAACCTCCAGGGTACACCATGGTGAGTCTGTCAGGATCTGTGGTGGGAGATGGCACTAATGGCAATTCCCATACACGCACGCATGCACGCACACACACACACAGACACATAGACACACACACCCTGCATTCACACGCCACTCACAGGCACATCCTCCAATCTGCACACTCTACATTCTAGTGACTTGGGGTACAGAGTGGGTGTAGCAAGCTAACTCTCGCTAAGTGAGCGAGAACAATATGGTAGCAATTCAGATCTTACAGTTCTATGGGCACATTTGAAGTGTTTGAAGTGATACTTGTGCTGGTACTTTTTTCCTATTTGTCTATCAGAAGCTAATGTCCCCCGCGGCAATGGTACCAGTCAATCAATGACTAGGAGATAAAAAAACCATTTTCTAATGCTACATCGATACACAGCACTCTTGCCACAATATGTGTAATACAAACAATATTTTACTACAAACTGTATCAGTGGCAAAATAAATAAAAATACATATTGTGCCATAGAAATGCTGGTACAAAATACACAATGGGAAAGGTAAACTTAAGCAGTGCAAAAGCAGCAACAGTTATGCCAGCAATTGCTGACAACTAAACCTCATCTTAACTAGGCAGGGCATCATCAGAAGTCTGAGATTCCACAGTCGGTGTACAGTGCTCCATGCCTACAAGGTTAGAGAAAACACTTTGTATGACAGTCTGTTCACTTTGATGTGATTATGGGTTCCACAGTCATTGTGCAGTGCTCCATGCTCCCAAGGCTATAGAAAACACTTTGCAGCATTTTTGCAAGCCAGCTCTCCTCAACCTTTAGGGGCATTCTGCCCATGGAGCTGCAGGGGACTTCCTTTGCAAGCCAGGTATGGACACTACTGACTGAACCAAGCCAGGCTGCTGCCTGAATTTCAAATTTGGAGCCTTTTTCTGAACGCCTTGCAACCGACGTTTCAGCTGGTTTTCTTGTACCACTGGTGTGCTCAGAGCTAATCAGAGAACATTGTAGCTTTCTAGGGCATTTGCTGCCAATTTCAGTTAATTTATGTCTCTTGGGGCAAATTTATGTTTAAAGCAGGCACAGTGCTGCTAAACAAAACTGCCTACTAAAGTAGGATTTTTACTTGGGGCAAATTGTAAAGCATAACTCGGGGCTATTTTAAGTACCTGGCAAGGAGTGCTCCCCGATACTAGTTCAAATTCATTTGTTTCTTAACCAGGCTGATCTCTCTCTGAGGGTTGTTCCCAGACTCAGTAGTGAGCCCTGATCCAGTCATAGCTGAGCAGACAGGGCTGCTCCTGTTTCACTTCAGTGCCTGCCCATACTGTAGTATAATTTTGCTGCACCTATATCTCTCTGATATTTTTTGATGTCTGTCTCAGTATTTTGGGGTATTTGTGTGTTCCTTTTGAGCATTTACAAAGTGTAAACTCAGAACTGTTTATGATGTGTAAGCATAATTAAGCTGCGACCTGTTTAGCCCAGAATTGAATTGTTTGTGCAACCTAAGTGAACACTGCTTTTCTTTACTGTTTGAATCAATCTATCTGTACTAATTTCCACTCTGATAACTATCTAACCTCTCTCTCTTCTCTGGGTACATTCTGTGTTTCATTTCTCGGTCCCGCCTCTGACACCTTCTGCTGCAATTCAAATTCAACACCCCGCCCCACCTCCTATTTAATTTCTCTCCACAGCTCTCCTTAACCTTTAGGGGAATTCTGCCCACAGAGCTGCAGGGGACCCCGTTTGCAAGCCAGGTACGGACACTACCGACTCAACCAAGCCAGGCTGCTGCCTGAATTTCAAATCTGGTGCCTTTTTCTGAACGCCTTGCAACCAGTGTTTCAGCTGGTTTTCTTGTACTACTGGTGTTCTCAGAGCTAATTAGAGAACCTTGTAGCTTTCTAGGGCATTCGCTGTCAATTTCAGTTAATTTATGTCTCTTGGGGCAAATTTATGTTTAAAGCAGGCACAGTGCTGCTAAACAAAACTGCCTATTAAAGTAAGATTTTTACTTGGGGCAAATTGTAAAGCATAACTCGGGGCTATTTTAAGTACCTGGCAAGGAGTGCTCCCTGATACTAGTTCAAATTCATTTGCTTCTTAACCAGGCTGATCTCCCTCTGAGGGTTGCTCCCAGATGCAGTAGTGTGCCCTGATCCAGCCATAGCTGAGCAGACAGGGCTGCTCCTGTTTCACTTCAGTGCCTGCCCCACAGCCACTACATGACTGCTTCCCACCTGCCCCAATACCCTCCCACCCTTAGCCATGTTTACTTACATAGGTACCCGAATTCACTTAATTACGGCGGGATTTGTGTCTACTTTCTCATTAGCAAGCTTTATTATCTCACCACCAGGTGTCGCATCTTCCCCTATATGCTACAGAAATCCCCTTAACTGTATCCAGCAGCAGATTTCTGCTGTGGACTGCTGATCAATCAATTTTCTCCAGCTGTCTGTGCCCTCAGAGTGCTGGTTTGCTCTTCAAACACTGATTCTCAGTCTGAGTTGCTCTTATTTACCTCCCACTGTTTATTTACCTTTATCCCATTGATCTTGCCCAGCCCTAACCCCCCTGACACCTCGTATCTGCTTCTGTATCTCAAATTGGCTTCTCCCCCTCTACTGCCACTCTTATTTCAGACTACATAGAAACATAGAATTTGACGGCAGATAAGGACCGCTTGGCCCACCTAGTCTGCCCATTTTCCTACCTAACAGATAAGCTGCAGATCCTAGTTAACCAACAGCTTACTTCCTCTTACCCACCCCTAGGACTGCCCTTATGCCTGTCCCATGCATTCTTGAATTCTCCCACAGTTTTAGACCCATAACCTCTCAGGAGGCTGTTCCATGCATCCACTACCCTCTGTGAAATAATACTTCCTCACATTGCCCCTGGAACTGCCCTCCTTCTATCTTTTAAATTGTGTCCCCTTGTTCTTGTAAGTCTCTTTTCTGAAAGATGCTACCTCTTGGACTTTGTTGATTCCACTGAGGTACTTAAAAGTTTCTATCATGTCCCCTCTCCCTTCTTTCCTCAAGGGTATATATATTAAGCTCCTTTAGTCTCTCCTCATACGGCTTCTCTTGCAGACCCTGCACCATTTTAGTTGCCCTCCCTGGACTGCCTCTATCCTGTCTATGTCCTTGGAGATGGGGTCTCCAGAACTGGACACAGTACTCAGATGGGGTCTTACCAACTGTCTGTACAGAGGGATAACAACTTCCTGTTTTCTGCTGATGATGCCGCCCTATACATCCCAGTATACCCCAGCCCTCCCTACTGCCTTCTCACATTGCTTGCTAACCTTAAGGTCATCTGATATGATTACCCCCAGGTCCCTTTCATTTTTGTTGTTACTACCTCCCACCCATTGTGTATTCTTCCCTGGTTCTTGTTTCCAGGTGCATTATTTTGCACTTTTTGCATTGAATCTTAGCTGCCATACTCTGACTATTCCTCCAACCTTGCCAAGTCCCTTTCATCCTTTCCATGCCTCCTTGTGTATCAACCCTGTTGCAGATCTTTGTGTCATCTGCAAAAAGGCATACTTTTCCTTCCAGTCCCTCTGCAATGTCACTGATGAAGACATTAAAAAGGACTGGACCCAATACTGAACCCAGCGGTACCCCACTAGTAACCCCCCTTTCCTCAGAGTGGACTCCATTTCCACTACCTTCTAGTCCTGTTGTCCAGCCAATGTTTTACCCAGGCTACCACCATGGGTCCCACTCCCAGGCTGGTTAATTTGACTATTAATCTTTATGGGACTGTGTCAAATGCCTTGCTAAAGTCTAGGTAGGCCATGTCCACAGCCCTCCCTGGTCTACTACTTTGGTCACCCAGTCAAAGAAATCTATTAGATCTGTCTGACATGACCTTCCTGCCAGAACCCATGCTGCCATGGGTCCTGTGCTCCATTGGCCTCTAGATACTCAACTATTCTTTCCTTCAGAAGTGACTCCATCATTTTCCCTACCACAGAGGTCAGACTGACAGGTCTGTAGTTTCCTGCCTCTGTCTTGGTCCCACCTTTGTGAAGGGGAATCACATCCGTTCCTCCAGTCCTCGGGTACCACCCCATCCTCCCATGATTTATTAAAAGAGTAGCCAGTGGTTTCACTAGTTCCTTCCTTAATTCTTTTAGAATTCTGGGTGAATTCCATCAGGCCCCATTGCTTTGTCCACCTTCAGTTTTAGGAGTTCTTGCAGAACCTTTCTTCTGTGAAAGGACTGGGATCGACCCCTATCAAGAGTGCTTCTGTTAATTGGATTAGGCACTTCCTCCTCTTTGTGAATACTGGAGCAGAAATATTCATTCAGTATTCCTGCTTTTTCACTGTCCCCCTCTGCCCACCCACCGTTCATTCTATTCAGCCTCATTATCCCTTCCTTTGTCTTTCTATGCTCGCTGATTTACCTATAAAAGGTTTTATCCCCCTTCTTAACTGAGTTGGCTATCTTTTCCTCAGTTCGGACCTTTGCTATTCTGACTTCCCTCCCTGCTTCCTGCTGCCTTAACTGGTACGGCTCTCTGTTCTGCTTCTTCTGTGTTTCCTTATACTTCTGGAATGCTATCTTTTTCTTCCTGACTTTCACAGCCACCTCTTTTGAGAACCATAGTGGCTTTTTATTTCATTTTGATTTGTTTATTTGCTTCACACAAAGGCTTCCAACTCCCTGATCCTCATTCTACCAAAGACCCAGGCTATGCTCTTCAGGTCGGCAAGAAAATTTTATGTTTGGACCCCCAAGCTCTGCGAGCGCTGCCATGATGGGTCTGTAGTCCCGTCTACTGACTCTTTTAAATACCTTGGAGTGACACTGGATCCCACTCTTGATTTCTCTTCTCATCTAAACAAGGTATGTAGATCCACTGACATAAAGATAGGTGCCACATGCTGGGTACGCCACTCCCTAACCCCTGCTGCTAGGATCTCAGTGGCAAGAGGCATTTTGCACCCTAGGCTTCAGTATGCACTCCCCATCTTTTCCCAAGCTAACATTCCTATTCTTCCTAAATGGGACACTACCTACAACAATATCTGAAGATTTGCCTTCTCAGCCCCTCACTTTACTCACCACTGTCTCCTGTACTCCACCCTATCCTGGTTGTCCCCCCAAAACCTGTGCTCATACACTCTGGGTTGCTTTACTGACTGCATGACAAGGCTCTCCCGCCCGAAAGCACTGGGGCACTGCTTACCCCAGTGCCTCACTCCCACCTACTGAGATCCTTGAATTCCTCTCTGCTCTCTGTCCCACACTGTTCTATGAAAATGGGGGAGCAAGTGTTCTCTCACTTTGCCCCCAAATTCTGGAATTCTTTACCTCCCACTCTTAAGTGCTCCCTGTCTCACTTCTCTTTCAAGACTGCACTTTTCTCCTATGCACATGCACTTGATTCCAGTGACTGTACCTAACCCCCCTCTTCTTCTCTAGCTTTCCTAATCTAGCTTACCGATTTCACTGTAATTATTGTAATGTTTTGTTTTGTTTTGTCTTGTTCCTGTACATGGTCCCTTCCATCCCTGCGAGGATGGCTACTGCTAAAAATATGTTTTATTTCCCTGTCTATCCCTGTGCGGATATCTATTGGATTGTATTGTTTACTGCCTTGAACTTCATTATTGTCTTGTTTTTGTTAACTGTATATTGTACTCTTCTCGTACTCATGCTTGAAAATAGGCTGAGTTTTGCCTGACGTACCTACCTGGTCAACAAAAGCTAATAAATAAATAAATAACTGTTGATTTATTTTGATGTGCCCATAGGTTCCACAGCCACTGTGCAGTGATCCATGCTCCCCCAGGCTATAGAAAACACTTTATATGATTGTTGATTCATTTTGATGTGACCATGGGTTCCACAGTCACTGTGCAGTGCTCCATGCTCTCCAGGCTATAGAAAACACTTTGTGTGAGTGTCAGTTTCTTTTGATGTGAATTGAGGTTCTACAGCCTGTATGCTGTGCTCCATGCTGTCCAGGCTATAGAAAACACTTTGCATGAATCTAAATGTATTTATTTATTTTTTATTATTTTACTCTTTTTTTCTGGCAGGTCCTCCATCAATCTTCACCCTGGTCATGGCCCCCAGACTTCCACCTACATTCTGTTGGAAGCATTCTCACAGTCATCCCCGGCTTACCCCCTGGAGGGTGGGGCCGTGGCACTGGTCCCCTATCCAGAGCCACTGGACCAGTAACTAGTCAGTAGTGCTTGGCAACAGAGGCTAATTAAAGCCCCAGGGAGGGTTTCATGGAGACGAAGGACCCACCCACCCCCTTTTTCTGGTTTTCTTGGGAGGCAGGGATGTGCGATGATGCCAGCATCTGCCCCGCCTCCTGTATGTGTGAGCGCCGGCAGCTGAGAGATTCCCAGCCTCTGCCAGGGGTCCTCCATGTGCCAGAAACTTCTCCGCCTTCCCTCCAGAGAAGGAGAGCAGTCTGTGGGATGCTCCATCCTTCTCCCCCCGGCTGGCCCTCCAGCAACCTGGGTCTATTCCTGAACCTGGGTTGCTGGCATCGCAAGCAGAAATCCAAACGCTGCACCAACGGGCACAGTTACTGTGCAGTGCTCCACATTCTCCAGGTTATGGAAAACACTTTGGATGACTGTCAATTTATTTTGATGGGACCCTACATTCCACAGTCACTGTGCAGTGCTCCATGCTCACCACAATATAGAAAACAATTTATATAACTGTTGATTTAGTTTGCTGTGACCCTAGGTTCCACAGTTCTTGTACAGTGCTCCATGCATCCCAGGCTATAGAAAACAAAAACAAGTCAGAGCACACCCTAAATCCCCCCCTTGGTTTACTTGGTTTTCTTGGTTAATTAGGACAAAAGAAGGCTACTGCCCATCGAGATTGTCCCCCACCACCATGGTGGGACAAGTTATACCCGGGAGTAATAAGACTTCATCCAAAGATCCAGACCTTTTTTAAATGAAAGGTTCAAACTACATTCAACCAAATGTAAACATAAATATATTTTTTCAGCATGGATTGGCAACTTACTATTTTGATTTCAAAAGGAGTGTGGGTGTCTTAGTATTCATCTCAGGGCCCTGCTCTGAAGTCACCCAGCTAGCCACATTGAGGTAGGCCACCCCCCCAGCTGATGGGTGGCCTACCTCAATGTTGGTAGCTACTTGACTTCACAGCAGGTCCCTGAAGTGAATACTGAGATGCCCCCACTCCTTTTGAAATCAAAATAGTAAATTGACAATCCAGGCTGAAAATATATATTTATTGTTACATTGGGGGACGTCAGGGTGTGCTGTGATATATTGTTTTTGTTGATGTATGCCATACACAGTAGCGCCCCTCATTAAAATCACATTTATGGTTTGTGAATGAGCATGGGTGAGCAGTTAATATTAGATCAGGCTATAGAAAACACTTTGTATCACTGCCAGTTTATTTTGATGTGACCCTAGGTTCCACAGTCTGCGCAGTGCTCCCTGCTCCCCAGGCAATGGAAAATAATTTGTATGACAAGCAATTTTTATTGATGTGACCCCAGGTTCCCCTTTACATGTGGCTGCCCCCTGCAGCCCTGACCGGGCCATCCAGATCATCAGTTATCCCTACAGTCACCGCCAAGTTTGCCACCCACCACTGCCCGAGGAGAAAGATGACTGTCCCCCCGCAGCCCTGACTGGGCCATTCAAATCATCAATCAGCCCTATGGCTGCTGCCGAGTTCACCGCCCTCCCATTCCCCAGGAACAAGACGACAACCCCCTGCAGCCCTGACCGGGCTATCCAGATCATCAAGCAATCCTATGGCCACTGCTGAGTTCGCTACCTGCCTCTACCCTAGGAGCAAGGTATGAGCACGCTGGGACTTTCCATTTTGAATTTTTCTGGGATTTTGGCACTTTGTCTCCCGGTCACTCTGATTTGATTTTAATTTTTATTTATTTATTTATTGAGGATTTGGAAAATACCTTTGAGTCAAATACTCTTTTTCAAAGGTTCCACGTCAGTACAGATAAACACAGTAGGAGAACAGTAGAGCAAATACAGAAATAGTAACACAAGCAAGCAAACACTATACAATAATACATTAAATCGGCTAACATTTTAAATACTGATTTTACTTGATGCTAGACACAACGTCCAGGGAACATATAAAACTCCAGTGCAGGGCTAACCAAGAGATATTCTAGAGTGTGTGGGGGGTACTTACGTCCAGAGGCCCTGGTCAATGGATATTGGGTGGAGGGCAGGTTTGGTGGCAGTCACAGAAATTTGTGGACTGTAGGTGGTTCCTAAGGTGGGCTTTGTAGGGACCTAGTCTATTCAAGTTTACAAGGGTGTTAGGCAGGTTAGTGACCCAGGAAGGAGCTTGGTAACTAAAGGACCTTTGGAATTTGGAGGTGCCGCATTGGGGGACCACAAGGAGTTGCCTGCTAGCACTATGGGTGTGCTGCTGTGATGGGGCCTATTGTATTGGGGGGAGAGACAAGTGGGAGTGAGACCAAGGGAGATCTTTTTGGCCATGAAGCAAGTGTGAAACCTGATTCTGTTATCTAGGTTAAGCTAGTTTGTGGCGTTATAAAGGGAACATGTGTGGGTTTGACGATCACAGCCCAGGGTGAGGCAGCAGGCTTTGTTGAGGGAGAGCCGAGGTCTGGATAAGGCCGAGGAGCTGGCAGCACTATAGATAAGAATGCCATAGTCTAGAAGGGAGGGGACTGAGGAGGAGGAGACCACACGGCAAAGGGCATGAGGAGTGAGACAGTGTTTATACCAGTAAAGGATTCCCAGCTGGATGCTGAGGACTGTAGACAGTTGGTGAATGTGGTGGTGAAAATTGAGAGCTGGGTCAAGAGTGATGCCCGGGTATTTAAAGGAGTCCACTTGCTCAAGAGGGGTCAGGTTGGCTGTTAGTAGTGGAGGACAGCTGTCCTTCTTGGTGCTAAGTGGGTGAGAGGAGTACATAACTTGAGTCTTTTTATAGTTTAGAATAAGGCTTTTTATAGTTTAGAATAAGGTACTGTGAGGTGAACCACTTTTCGGCATCACTGAAGGAGGATTGAAGAGAGAGGTGGAGCTGAGTGGGGTCATAGATGGAGGAGTATAGAACAGCATCATCCGCGTACAGTAGGATGTTGCCTGAACAGGACTGGGGGAGGGACTTGAGGAAGAGGCTGAATAATAAACGTCCAAGGATAGACCCCTGTGGGACACCAGAGTGAACAGTTAGCTTGCCGGATAGGGTGGTTTCAATTCTGACTTGCTGTGAGCGGTCTGCCAAATAGTCAGAGAACTAGCAGAGGGCATCATGAGAGAGACCATGTTTGGAGAGGCTAGTTAGTAGGAGGGCATGCTTGATGGTGTCAAACGCTTTTGGGAGGTCAAGGAAGACTGCACCAGAGAGCTGACCACTGTCGATGGCCGTATGGAGGTGGGTGGTGAACTCGAGTAGGGCAATAGTCATGCTGTGTCCCTATCAGAAACCATGTTGCTGGTGGAAAAGTATTTTGTGTTTGTT
This sequence comes from Neoceratodus forsteri, assembly GCA_016271365.2. Classification (NCBI taxonomy): domain Eukaryota; kingdom Metazoa; phylum Chordata; order Ceratodontiformes; family Ceratodontidae; genus Neoceratodus; species Neoceratodus forsteri. The sequence goes on from CM028129.1 coordinate 12,054,419, forward strand.
TAGGTGGTCAGTGAGCTGATCAGAGATGATACGCTCTAGTGCCTTAGATGGGGGGGAGAATAGATATAGGGCAATAGTTGTTGGTGAAGGTACGGTCTCCGTTCTTATATATGGGGCTGATGGAGGCAGATTTCCAGTGTGAGGGGAATTTCCCAAGACATAGAGATTGGTTAATAATGTGAGTTAGGGGGATAAGCACCTCGATAAGAGTGATCCGGAGAAGTCTCAGGTCTAAGGAGTCACTACTGTATTGGGAGTGGCTTATGGCTTTTTTAAGGTAAGGCGCTGCAGACTTGGGGTGATGCAACATAGGTGAAATGGAGAGTGTGTAGGGAGAGGAGGTGTAAGAGACAGGGGGTGGGTCAAAAAAGTGGTGAGGGAGGACGTGGCTGAGGTCAGTGAAGGCATGGTTAAATGCAGTAGCAATCCAAGTGGGATCAGAGGTCAGGTCCTCTTCGACCAGGATTTGCATGAGGGCAGGGTTGTGGGCTTTGCCACAGATGTCCTTAATATTGTTCCAGAATTTGCACCCCACACCCCAGGTAGAGGTTAGGGCAGATTTGTAGAAATCGGCCTCGGCTTTGCACAGAGCCCATGTGCATTTGTTACGGGCCTCTCGGTACTTCTGCCTGTCAGATGGCAGGCCAGTCTCATTGGAGAGATGCCATAGGGAATCCCTGGACCACATCAGGGCCAGTAGAGGATCTGATATCCATGGTGCCTGGTTGCCTTTGACCATCCTTTTGGCCAGAGGGGTGAACATACCGCAGATAGCATTATAGGAGTGAATGAAAAGGTTGATGGCTCTGTCTGGGTCAGGGGTGTTAGTTATGAATGACCAATCCATCGTACTAAGATGGGCTTTTAGGAGTGTAAGTCTACCAGGGCCAAGTTTGTGTTGTAGGATAGTTTTCAGAGGGGATTTGGGGGTCTTGCACGTCCAGGAGCAGAGGACAGGGGAGTGGTCACTAATCGTTTCTGGGAGAATAGTAGTGCTGGAGATTTTGTGTGGGTGGTTTGTGAAGACTAGGTCCAGCAGGGAGGAGGAACCTGCACTGGTGTAGTCGGGTGGGTGAGGGGACTATTTGTGTGGAGTCATGGGCTGTGACTGCGTCAATGAATGGAGTGGCTGTCTTGGATAGCAAGTTGATATTGCAGTCCCCTAGAATAATTTTTTCATTTTGAGAGGGTAAGGTAGCAAGATAGGACAGGAGAAAATGGATGTTACCACTCCTTGGACTGCTGCAATTGGCCAGACTTCTAACTCTTATTTCTTTCTTTCTTTAAACTGTAACCTGGATTTGTACATTTTAACTCACTGTATGCTATTCTGCTGTTTTTTGCCTAGCTAATTCATTAATTGTTAGTTACCTGCTGTTTAAATTCTGCCAGATTTTCCTAGTTCCCTAGTTAATTTGAACTGTGTAGAATTCTAGTGTGCTTAGCTGATTTAATACCTTCTACCAATGTTATAAAGCTCCGTACCATCTGGGCTAATCTGTAACAGCTGGGACCCCATTCCTGCTGCAGCATTAAACCTTGAAGTGGTGATCTCCTTTTGACTCCAACTTGGGTAGCCTAATCCGATGGAGGAATGTTTCTTGCTGCATGTTCCTTTTCTCTCTGCTCCATCCTATTCCTCCTGCTTCTATTCACTGCGCAGCACACTGAGGCCACCATTGTAGCTGCGGCTGGCTTAGCTGATATTCCTCCTCACTGTTTCTCTCTCTTTCTCAACCCCCCTCATTTGTCCAGCCACCTGTGGCGGGAAGCCTGTTCTTTGTTATCCAACACCTAGCACCCCCCACTCTGACCTCACCAATCCTTCCCCCTGATTTAGGGCACTTTATTAATTTCTTCTTTTCCATTTCTCTTCCCTGTACAGGAGTCTGTCCCCCGTGGCCCTGACTGAGCCATCCAGATCATCAATCAGCCCTACGGCCACTGCCGAGTTTGATGCCCGCCCCTGCCCCAGTAGCAAGGTATGAGTGTGCTGGGACTTCCTGTTTTCAGCCCTCCCACCCACCCTCCCCTGTCACGGGCACTTTTAAATGCCCTTCCTTGCCTCCCGGACCCACCCTTCTCCCTACTTCTGCACACCCTGAGGGCTCAGAGTCCAAATCTTCTCTTTGCTCTTAAAAGGGAACTCACCCCTCTGACCATTCCCCCTCTGCATCTTAAGTTAGAGACTTGTCTACCCATGAGTGTTGAATCACCCTTCCTGCCAAGGCTGTCATCTTGATAGTAATCTAATTTGTGATCACTGTGCCAACCTCTTTGCTTAAAGGGGCATCCACCTTGCTAGGTAGACTTGTCTACCTGTGAATGTGAAATCACCCTTTCTGTCACTTCTGACTTTCAGACTGAAATCTACTTCAATATTTACACTTAAATCCTTTTTGAGAGTGCAGTACCAATCTCTTCTCTTGAAGGGACATATACCCCTCAACCCAGTGTACCACTTCAGCTGGCGTGTACTTGTTCTACTCTTGCTCTGAAAATTGTGTGCCCCCCCTTTTCATGTCTTTGCAGTAGAAATCTTCAATAACAACTGAGTAAATCTTCAGGCACATAATGCAGGCACACCATATTCTAAAATCCCTGATAATCCTAGTCCTCTGGCTGCAACCTGACTATGGCATGGATAACACAGTACTGCCAGCACACTTGTTAACCTCCGATAGTATATCCCTGCCCACTGTGGTTCTTACAAGGGGTACATCTACTGACCCCCCCACTCTGCCCATGCATTCAATCTCCCCCTGCATCACTGCTTACTACGGGCACCTATGTTAATACCTGGTACCACCTTTCTGTCCTGCTGCAGCACCACTGTTGCCAGCCATGACTGCAGGACTCACAAGCAACATCATTCTTGGTCATCCTGGGTTTTCTGGTCACAGTTCCTCAGAAAACTGATCCCTGTACTACTCTTAGTATCAGGAAATGTGCACTCAAACCCTGGGCATCCCTCCACAGGCTCCACTTCTAGTCTTGATCAACTAAAGATTATATCACTAAATACTGGAAGCCTCCTGCCTAAACTTACACAGTTCCAGGCATGGGTTGAACTGAGACCAGATGCCATCACACTCACTGAGACATGGCTATCCCCAAAGATCCCTGACACTGCGGTAGCCTTAGACAGGTATACCACATTCCACCAGGACAGGGAGTCCAAGAGAGGTGATGGCTGTTTGGTTTACCTCAAAAGTAGTATCAGGGGTCAAGTACTGCCCTGCAGTCTGCACACTAAGGAAGTGCAGATCCTTAACATCAAACTAGCCATTGGGAAGAAAAATAAGGTACTTGTGCTCTCAACAGTATATATACCACCTGGCAAGCATGGAATTGGGCTTGAGCAGTTCACTAACAACTAAGGGCAGCTTCACCAAAACTGGGAACAGATTGTGATTGGGGACTGCAATGTCAACCGGCAATCAGAGGATGCAGCAACCACCAGAGACCTCATATCCAGTCTCTACCTCACCCAGATGCTAACCCAAGCTACCAGGCTAAATTACAAGACAGGTACAAGCACCCTAATTGACTGGCTCCTCTCCAGTTGCCCATATCATGCCTCTGAGGTTTCAGTATTACCTGACTCCCTCAGTGACCATTCCCCAGTCATGTGCACCTGGTCTAATAAGTTCACAAAACACCCCCCAACTCACCAGAACCCCCTCACTGAGAACTAGGCAGCTGGAAAACTTCAGGCAGTAGATAAAATTAATGGACTGGTCACCGCTTGATAGGGCTAAGGATAGTAGCCAAGCTCTTGACTACTTCTGTGCCATTTTTACGAATGCATGCAATCTCTTTGCCACTTACAAGTCAAAAAAAGTGAGAGAGACTTATAGCTCCTGGCTTACTGACTCCCTACTTGATCTCATGTGCCTAAGAGACCAACTATAGCACAAGGCAATGGCAACAGGGTTACTGTCTGACTTCAGTGCCTGCAAGGCGGCCAGAAATAAATGTACAAGACTAGTGAGGCTGGCCAAGGCCACAGAATACAAGGATCTGTTAAACAGAAGTTGGGGGGCATGGAAAGGAGTTCTGGAACTCCATGAAATCATTCTTCAGGTAGGGTATCTAAGGCACCCTATGATCTAATAGTTACTTCATCAGGGACATTGCAGGAACATAGTGACATTGCGAGTGTGTTCAGTGTAGCATTCACAGATCTAACTGTTGTGCTCCCGAGTGACTACCTTACCACCACACTGACTGAACAGCCCCCTCACAAGAGCCCACCACCTGTAATGCATAAAGATGCACATCCTTTCTACTTCAGGCAAATATCTAGGTCTGAGACCATAAGTTATATCAAACGGGTGCTAGGCAAGACTAGGATGGGAAGTGACATAAGTGATATGAAAATGGTTTTCCTCACACTTAATGAACTGGTGGTTCCACTTACCAAAATCTTTAACACCTCTCTAAGAACGGGAGTGTTCCCTGACAATGTAGAAGGCAGCAGTCATCACCCTGGTCTTCAAAAAGGGGAGACAGATCGAACCTGTCACACTATAGGCCCATTTCTATTTTACCTCCACTCTCTAAAGCCCTGGAGCAAGTGGTATCAGATCAACTCACGGATTACCTGGAGAAGTATAATCTACCATAAGCACAACAACATGGTTTCCGAAAAAACACTCCACCCTAACTGCCTTAGTTGACTGCACCACCAGCTCTACAATGCTATGGATAATGGAATGGTGGTGGAGTCTGTCTTCATAGACCTCACCAGGGCATTTGACACTGTCAGCCATCAACTTCTGCTACAATCATCCAACTGATTGGACTATCAACAAGCACTGTCACCTGGTTTGAAAGCTACCTCTCGCACAAGATGCGAAGTGTGAAAGTGTCTGGTGTGTACTCTGAGCCAAGAGAAGTGAGCATTGGAGTTCTTCAAGGATCTGTTCATTACCTCCCTACCATCCACCTGTTTGACACTCATGGTACTCTATGCAGATGATGTAGTCATCTCAACACCTGACAGGGAACTGTACACAATCACCTCTGGACTATAGGCCAGCCTCAAAAGACTTGAAACCCAGTTCACCAGGAATAGATTATTACTTAACTACACAGAAACAAAATTCACGTTATTTACTGTGCCTCAAAACAGGATAAAACATGGCCCCCTATTACTACACAGCCACAAAGGTGATCTATTGGAGCAAGTCTGCACATTTAAATATCTGGGAGTACACTTGGATGACACATTCACCTTCTCTACACATATTGATCAAGTCATCAAAGCAGCCAACACCATGTTGGGGGTTGTATACCGGCCCAGACATTCTATGTCCCCAGAAGCACTGAAACTGGTCACATGTTGCTTGGTGTTATCAACCATCGACTATAGGTTGGTGATCTATGGTGCTGGCTCAGATACTGCTCTCAAAAGGTTAAAAACCCTTCTCAGTAAGACCTGTCACCTGGCCCTTGGGACTGACTTTCAGACTTCTACATGTGTGCCATATGCAGAGACAGGGTGGCCCCCCTCCATCTCTGATACAAATATTAAGCTTGTCTGTGGGGGGGATCCATGTTAGGCCTTATGCTTAAGTCCACCTCAAGTTTATTTAAACCCATCCAACCTACCATGAACACCGGAAGTGCAGTTAAAGGGAGTTTCTGGTGCCCTTTAAGTACACCTGGATTGCGTAAAGATCCTTATCCTACCATGGCCCAAGGTGGCTCAATGACCTACCTACTGATCTGATTGGATGTAGCATGATTAGTCAATTCAAAACTGGGCTCTGCTCCTATCTTGCTGCAGAGAAAGTATGCGATTGTATATCATAATTGCTGGTATACCCTAGCTCAACCCATGACAGTTTCCCTTCTGCTTAACCATGGATCTAGCCCCTTACTGGCAAACCACATCCCCATCCCCACTCCCCTACCCCTCCCCCTTCCCATCCCTCTCCTGACAAATCCACCCCTGGCTGCTCCTATGTTCTACATTCTAAGCACCTTAGCCTGGGATCTGTCTCTGACCCCAAGATCTTACAAAGCACTGAAGCCACACTAATTAGTGCTGTCAAAATCATTCTGTACTTCCTCAAACTATAATTGTAATTTGTAACCCACTGCGAATGTAATGTAAACTGTAACACTTGATGTGTTGTCCTTCCACTGTTTGCCTAAGACCATTCTCTTTTAAAGTCTATGGGCAGAGCCTACAGCCATCTTGCTGAAGCACAGCTGGAAAATGGCTTATCGTGGAACACATGTTTTTGGACTTTTCAGTGTATCCTTCCACTAATGCAAATTACTATAGGATTTGAATTAAATAATCCCTTCTTTCTGTTTAAAGATCAGGTGCAACACTTTATGTTTTACTGCATATGATAGTGTTAATAAAGAAATGCCTTTAAAGAAGTGCCCTAGTTGTTGTTACCCCTCTCCTTAATAAATACTGTAATTGTGCTTTCATGTTCATAGCTCTGGTTTCCTCTGACTGCTGTAATTTGTTCCAGAGGCTCTGCTAAGCTGGGCTGCTGGCGTCTGCAGTGTCATAATGTCAGTGGGTGGTCTGTGAGCATTGCCATCTGTCAGAGATGCTGTTTCAACTTCATATTTCCTTGTCAGCGATGGGCTGCAGTTAGGGCATTTTGGTTTGATTTAACACACTCTCCTTATCATTATACTGAGTCCTTCATAATTTCTTTTAATTTTTCAGATGTATGTGTCTAATAACAATCTTTCATTGCAGTGTTTATCTGTAGTCTGAGTACTGGAGTGGCCTGGGCCAGTGTTTGACCTACTCTCAAAATGTATTGTGTTTCCTGACAGTTTGAATAGAACTGCTGACAGTGACTTTCAAAAAACAGTGTGAATTCTACTGCCCTATTTACCATTATAATAATTTTATTTCTCTGCTTTTATAATGCTATTAACTTGTTAACAAAGTTTGTTACAGTATATTTTATTTTAACTGACTTTAATGTCTGTCTGTGTGGTTACTTTTTGTTCAGTTTTGTTTCCTGTTTCAATTTTTTGCTGATATGAAAGTGAGATCAAAAGGGAGGTCATAATTCCACTACACAAGACACTAGTGAGGCCTCACCTGGAGTACAGTGTACAGTTCTGGAGACCTTACCTATGTAAGGACATAGACAGGGTAGAGAAGGTTCAGAGGAGGGCAACAAAGATGGTACATGGATTGCATCACAAGTCCTATGAGAACAGGTTGAAGGAATTGAATATGTACTCCCTGGAGGAGAGGAGGGAGAAAGGGGACATGATAGAGACATACAAGTATCTTACAGGGAGGAACAGGGTGCAAGAATACACTATTTTTAACTGAAAAAGTTGTTCCAGGACTAGAGGACATGGGATGAAGTTGGAGGGAGGACGATTCAGAGGAATGTGAGGAAGAATTTCTTCACAGAACGGGTGGTGGACATGTGGAACACCCTGCCAGAGGAAGTGGTGGGGGCTGAAACAATCATGAAATTTAAGAATGCATGGGATAGATATAAAGGAATTCTGGAGGTCGTGGTAAGGGGCAACAGAGTTCTAGGAAAACATAAACTGAAGTTACAAACTCAAATGGGCAGACTAGGTGGGCCCTTATCTGTCGACACTGTCTATGTATCTATGTATCTATGAGGCACTGCTGTGCCACTGGTTATATGAACAGGAAAGGGTATGCACACAGTTTCTATCACTTTCCTAAAGATAACCATCGGTGCAAGCAGTGGGCACATGGTGTTAAATGTGCCAGCTAGGAACCAACTGATCATAGTGTTTTACATGCTGGATACTTTACAGAAGCTAAATTTACAGGTTCACAAACTCTTTTAGATACTATTGGTTTTACTGTCTCAGTGTTTCTAAAACCAGATGCATGTACCGCCTTTTTCGTCCTTTAAACAGGAAAACACAAAATGTCAGAGTAATACATATTATAATTGTCATATATCTGAATGCTAACAGTGTGTCTGTAAAAATGGCTGAAAGTGACAAGTATTTATTTTACTGTTACTGGCAATGTTGTGTCTGTGTTTATGGGTTCATGAGAGTGTTACAAATGTGTGCATTGTGACACGTAGACAGCCAGTTCTGAGTACTCTATGATATTTTGAAATATAAAAATGGGTTATGGACTGGCTCTCTTGGGAAATGCTGAAACAGCATGTGAGTATGACACATACCCACACCCACACAGGTTTTAGATACTAGGTGTTACCTGGAAGGCCTGAAAGCTAATTACAGACTTTTCTAAGTTAATTATAGCTTTAACTGCTAAGAGGAAAGGAAGAATCCCTTTTATGATGTTTCGAGTGGGAAACCAGGGTTAATACACCGGTGCAAAATCATAAATACTTTGGTGTCTGTGTGAGAGATGATATTGTTTAATGATCAAAGAAATGTTATTTGAAATTGAGTTATGCTGAGGTTGCAGAATTTAATACTTTGAAAAGACATCCTGTTTTTGTATAGATGTATTTTTTATATATTCTGACAGAGGAGGAGCTAGGTGACCTCAAACAAAGGGGTTGGCAAATACAGTTTTCTTTAAGGAATATTCTGTTTTACTAGACAGAGACACTTATATCTAGACTCTGACAAAGAAACATTGTTCAGCACTTTAAGCAAGTATACAGGTAGAGAGAGACAAGGAATTGCATTGTTAAAACCCTGTTTTGTTTAAGAGGTTTGTATGTCTTGTGATATAATAGTTCCGTATTTTCTGTGCTGCATATTTTTTATCTATTTTAGTAAAACTCTATTTTTAGAGCTTACTTGGTCTGTCTTGGTTTTTTTCCTTTACAAGTAGAGTATATATGGTTAAAGCAGACACTGTGCATAAGCTTGAATGGTGAATACCAAACTGGAAAAAGATAAGATTAATCTGAGGTCTTTATTATATTTTTTAAGGGTTTATTTCTGTACACCTGGTTAGGTGCCCATAGGCAAAGCTATCTGGCCCCCCTGAAGACAGAATTATCTGAGCCTGTGCATTGGGTACGCTAACAAGAGGTTCACAGTTTGAATCCCTCCAGAACTTGAGACCAAAAGTTGATTCAAACCCACAAAACAGACAAGAGGTTACCTTGTTCTGTTAACTGTTCACAAGACTGCACTTGGAGGTTGGCACTTTGGGAGTAGAGGGCTGACCTCCTGAGTGGGTTTGTGACCTGCATTACTGTCTGCTATCGTTGGTTAATATTACGTAGGTGCATATGTCTGCAGTAAATTATTATGTGCATGGATTCCTGTTACTGATGCTCTTACATGTCTCTGTGTCATACAGTACTTTTAGATCACTTTGCAAAGTCAGTGGCTCACTATTTTTACGTTGGTGTATATGGGTGAATGACATGACGATATGGTTGCATGACAGTTATGCTTGGTTTATAGTGCACTGCTCAGTAATACATCATTATGGCTGAAGTATTCTATTATGGAGGAGTGTATGGGTGAAGGACAATAGTACAAATGTGTGTGAAGTTGCAGGACACTGTTATTTGGACTGATTTGTGTGCCCAACATTCTTGCGAATGACTGGGTGCACAGTACTATTGTAGGGGTGTATAGAGGTACAGGGCAATGGTACAAATGTACATATGTGTGCAGGGCACTTAAGTTCTGTTATTTTAGTTCAGATCATGGTTGCATATATTTGTATTGATGCAGGCTACTATTATGTGTGTCTATGGGTGAAAGGCAATGGTACTAATATGTGTATTGGTGCACACTTATGTCTGGTTATTGTAGTGCAGAACACAGTTACATATCTTTGTATAACTGTGGGTTACTGCTTCATGACTGTGCATGGGTGAAAGGCCATGGTATAACTCTGTGTATGTGTGCAGGACACTATGAGTTCTAAGGATTTGTTGAAGTGCATTGATATGTAGCTACTGTATACAAGGGTTTTTGGTAATGGTGTGTCATTGTGCATGGCTGAGAGGAAATATAGAAACACAGAACTTGACTAAAGGGTGAGTGAAGGCCGGCCCAGTAGCGCTGAGGGTTGAGGTGCTGGACACCACACCTCGCACCACGCCGGCGACCCGAGTTTGGGAACGGACTTGGGCCGCGGCGAATTAGCAGGGGAGAGGAAGGATTGAGCGCCCCAAAACTGCTCTCCTTCCTCTGGGGTGGGTCAGGGCACTACAGCACACTGTAGCTGGTGGAGGCCAGCAGCACAGCAGCGGGAAGCAGAAATAAGGGGAAGAGCAAGGCAGGCATCAGCATGTAGTGCCTTGATGCCATTGCAAGTCCGGCTCTCAAGGAACACAAAAATCAGGTGGAAAATGGTGGAGAGCGATCTCTGTGGCTGATGGCCAAGCCTGGCATCACCCAGTACTCAAGAGGATCCTGCATACAGGGTGCGTGAGTGATTAAAAGGCCAGCCCTGTGGGGGTGCTAGACCGGGCCCGGGGGTGCGGGTGTCGGCTGCCGGAGATCGTGAGGGATCTGCTCCACAAGAAGGAGCATAAATAAAGAAGAGATAAAGGGTGACTGAATATTTATCTACCCTGCCCTTGTTAGACTAACTCACTCCACTGGCCTACTGCACTGTTGTACTGTACCGCTTCCCCCCACTACCACACCTCAGACCCTTACTACCCCTCTTGGGGACTATGACTTCTCTTGTGCTATCCCAGTCCCATTTAAACACTTGAAGGGAATTGCATCCTACCAATCTCCACTCATGCTACTAGTGACTACATCCCTATTTTGTACAAATAGGACATAACAGTTTATCTTCTTTATATCACAGAGAAACTTGTATGATTTAATCATGTACCCACACTCCCTTTTGGATTTCAGTGAATAGATGTTTAGAGCCATAGTCTGTTTAGGTCTTACCCCAAGTGAGGTCTCCAGAACTGGCCATAGCACTCCAGGTGAAGCCTCACTAGGGATCTGTGCAGTGACAGAATCACCTTGCATTGCCTACTGTGAAAACCATTCCCTATAAAACTCATCATCTTCAGTGCCATTTTGTATGCTTTATTGTATTGACTGGTTTGCTGCAGGGAGTCACTGACTATGGTCGACATATCTCTATCCTCTGTGGAAGTGGGTGGTCTAATTCCTACCGTCAAGTATTCTGGGCATGGATTATGCCTACCAAAGTGCACTTGTGCTCACAAATGGGGAGCATGTACAGGAAATAATGGTCAGGGAGCCATTGGGTAGGAGTGACCACTGCCCAGTGTGGTTCCAATTAGATATGGACAAGGAAAGCATCCTGTCTAAGATCAAAATCCTGGATTTTAGAAGGGTGGATTTCAGGAAAATGGGTGAAGTACTAAATAGGCACCTGTCAGGCATCAGACTGGGGGGTGAACCAAAGGTGGTTCATCATTTAGGAAGGAATACTGATTGTCATAGAGCAGTGTGTTAGACTCAGGGGCAAGAACACAAGGACAAACGTGTGCAGCTGGTTCAGTTCTGTGGTTGCCCAGGTAGTAAGGGAAAAGATGCTGGCCTATAGAAAACTCAGGAAGGTGAAGAGAGAGGGAATAGGGGAAAATTACGTAAGGTTGGCTAGTAAGGCAAGTAAGGAAGTCCAGTGAGCTAAAGCACAGAAGGAGCTGCAGATAGCTGAAGGAATCAAGAAAGGAAGAAGTTTTTCTTTCGCTACATAAGTGGAAAAAGAGTCAAGAAGTAAGGGATTGTTAGGCTTAAGAAAGGGGAGGAGTGGGTGGAGGACAATGGGTGTACATAGTGCCAGTAACCAAGACTTGGGCATCACTACATCATAAACCAGGACCCTGTGATCCCTGGATGTAAACTATACAAAATGGACAGGTTAGTCGGGAAGGGGAAGGGTGGCAGTTTATATCAGGGAGGGAATAACATACTGTATATGAGGGAGGAGTAAGAGGAAGGGGAGGTGGAGGCATTATGGGTTCAATTAAGGTCCAATAGAGGGGAAAGGTGAAGTTTTTGGTGATGTACAGACCACTCAACCAGGATGAGGAGAAGGACCGAGAACTGAGTTCACAAGTATTGGAAGCTGCGGGGAAGGAGAGGTGGTAATTGTGGGGGAGTTCAACCTGCACAAGGTGGACTGGAGAATACTATCAACAACATGTGCTAGGAGTCAGGTGATCCTGAAAGGATTGCAGAGTGGGTTCCTGACTCAGGGTGTCACAGAACCAAGTAGAGTGGAGGCAATGCTTGATCTTCTGTTCACAAATAGGGAGCATGTACAGCAAATAACAGGGAGTCATTGGGTGGGAGTGACCATTGCACGGTGTGGTTCCAGTTAGATATGGGAAGGGAAAGCATCCTGATTAAGACAAAAATCTTGGATTTTAGAATGTTGGACTTCAGGAATATGCGTGAAGTACTAAGGAGCCTCCTGGTGGACATCAGAGATACAGAGGTTGATCAAAGATGATTCATCATTAAGGAATAAATACTGGTTGCCACAGAGGAGTGTATTAGGCTTGGAGATAAAAACACAGGGGCAAAAGCACCCAGCTGGATTAGTTCTGGGGTTGTCCAGGCAGTAACAGAAAAAAAGCTGGCCTTTAGAAAATTCAGGAAGACCAAGATAGAGGTGGATTGGGAAACTTGTCTAAGGTTGGCTAGTGAGGCAAGTAAGGAAGTTCTGCAAGCTAAAGACACAGAAGAAGCTGCAGATAGCTGAAGGAGTTAAGAAGGGGAGAAATATTTATTTCGCTATATAAGTGAAAAAAGAGACAAGAAGGGAGGGATTGTTAGACTTAAGAAAGGGGAGGAGAGAATGGAGGATAATGGTGGAAAAGCAGAGATATTAAATAAATACTTCTGTTCTATCTTCACCAGGGAGGAGGACAGACCAGTGCCTTCAGGAGAGAGAAGAGGAACAGCGGGATAGGGGAACATAGATGTAGTGATAGAGGAGGATAGTGTAAGGGAGGGGCTGCTAGCATTAAAGGTAGACAAATCACCAGGCCCAGACAGAGTACACTCAAGGATACTAAGGGAACTGGCCAAGGGGCTGGCAGGGCCACTGACAGAACTATTTAATAGTTCACTAGAGTCAGGAATGGTACTGCAGGATTGGAGAACAGAACATGTGGTGCTCCTTCACATAAGAGGGCCCAAGAATGACCCAGGGAATTACGGACCAGTCCGTCTGATCTCAATTGTGGGCAAGCTCATAGAGACCATACTAAAGGAAAGGTTAGTGAAATATCTAGAGGAGCAAGGTCTCCAGGATTTGAGGTAGCATTGGTTCATTGGGGGGGATTGTATAAAATGAGTCTGATTGACTTCTTTGAATGTGTCACTAAGACAGTAGACAGGGGTCATGCGGTAGGCATCCTCTATGTGGATTTCAACAAGGCCTTTGACTCTGTGCCCCAACAAAAGGTTGATCAGGAAGTTGGTAGATCTTGGAGTTGGGAATAAGATGGCCAGATTGGTGGAAAACTGGCTGAGGGACAGAAACCAGAGGGTGGTTGTGGGGGGGGTTATCTGGTACCAGAAGGGTTACCAGTGGGGTACCGCAGGGCTCAGTTCTGGGGTACATGTTGTTCAATGTCTTCATCAGTGACATTGGGAATGTAATAAAGGGCAAAATGTGCATATTTGCTGATAACACCTAGCTCTGCAGAAGAGTGGACACAGCTGAAGGGATACAGGGCCTACATAATGACCTGGAAGAGCTAGTGAGGTGGTTTAGGATCTGGCAGCTTGGTTTCAATGCCAAGAAATGCAAAGTTATGCATAATGGAACCAAGAATCCCAAGACAGAGTACTACCTGGCTGGAGTCCTGGTATCTGCATCAGAGGAGGAGAGGGACCTGGGAGTGATGATCACTAGTGACCTGAAGCATGCCACACAGTTCAGAAAAGAAGTAGCAAGGGCAAACAAGATGCTGGGATACATAGCTAGGGGATCAGTAGTAGGAGAGAGGAGGTTATAGTGCCCATGTACAGGTCACTGGTAAGGCCACATCTAGAGTATGGAGTTCAGTACTGCTGCCCACACCTCAAAAAGGACATTGACCTGCTGGAGAAGGTACAGAGGAGGGCTACAAAGATGACAGTGGGTCAGCAGAGCAAGGTAAATTAGGAGAGGTTGAGGGCACTGAACATGTACTCCATGAAGGACAGGCAAGAAAGAGAGAGGGGGACATGATTGGGACATGAAGTAATTTAAAGGTATAAATAAGGTGGCTAAGGGGAGTCTCTTTTAATTGAGTGGCAACCATAACTCAAGGGGGCACAGTCTTAAGATGGAGGGTGGGAGGTTTTAGAGGGTGGTCAGGAAGCACTTCTTCACAGAGAGGGTGGTAGACACCTGGAATGCACTGCCAGAAGAGGTGATCTCATTGAACACAGTGGACAGCTTCAAGAGAGGCTTGGATAGGCACAGGGGGAATGTAAGGATCATGGGTAGGGAGGATGAGAGGTGCAGGGAGGGGGATGGGACAGTAGCTCAAGCTCTGGACCCCACGAAACAAACAGACTAGATAGAACAAATGGTCTTCTTTTTCCGTCTTCTTATTATGTTAGTATGACTCCTACTGTGCTTCCAAACAGCCTCATTTTTTTCTCTGAACAAACACATTAGAAGTATTGCCAAACAAACATAAATATCTCAGAAAGTATACAAGTTACACATACACCACTGGCATGTATGTTGTTCAGGACAAAAATACTTTTCAAATGAGGGTAGTCACTAAGATGAATTCATTATATTTTGTTAAAATATAGTCATTCAAAATGTGAAAATAGTGAAGAAAAATGAAAGTTCAGATAATCAGGTGGCCATGGCCATATTTAAAAAAATGTAATTAGTGCAGCTTAATGTATAGGCTCATTTGAAAGGTATTTTTGCCCTGAACAACTTTCATGCTAGTTGCGCATGTGTAACTTAAATGTTTTTTGTGAAAGTTACTTTTGTTCTGCATGACTCCTACTGTGTCGGGTCAGAGAGAAAAAATGTGTCTGTTTGGTAAGAAATTGGTTAGGGGATAGTGGACAGAGGCTGGTAGTATATGGAGTTCACACCAAGGAAGGGAGGGTAATGGGAGGTGCCTCAGAGATTAGTGCTGGACCCAGTCCTCTTTTAATGTCTTTATTAGTGAAATTGCAAAGAAGCAGGAAGGGAATGTTTGACTCTACATGATGATACCAAGATCTACAGCAGGTGGAAAAATATGAGTAGAGATCTTAGAAGACTTGAACAGTGGTCAAGAGTATGGCAGCTAGGTTTCAACACAAACATTTAAAATAATGCACTTGGGGCACAGAAATCCAGGTGCAGAGTACAAAATGGGTGGAGTGGTAGTGACAAATTTAGGAAAGCACACATTCAAAACAAGCTTTTACATACAGTTGATTACTGTTTAACAATAAGACATGATGATCTCTCACAGGGCAGGGGTAGCCAATGAAAATGCAGATGGATTTTGTTGCATCTATATGAGGAATAAATTGACTTAGGGAGCTCATCCCATGCAGGTGACAGAGCCCCCAAACTCAGTCTAGGTGGGGAGGACGCTCTTCCCTCTACTTATGGTCATTGTATAATATTTGTATTATAAATCAATGGTCTGTGTATTTAATAATCTCACACAAGTTAGCAGCTTGACTTTTAACTTTTAAGGTGTCGGTGAGGATGTCATTAAACAGACCAGAGAAACCTGATTAAAGGTTTCCTGTTTTTGTCTTAATTAGAACATTCGGACCATCTGCCAGGATATAGGCATTATAAAATTTTACGATTCCTGTAAGAAGACACTTATCTGGTCACAAACTTGTGGGAAAACCATAAAATCATGAGATCAATAGCAACAGGAAATCAGCAGAGGGACATCAAAGAGAGATGCTTGATCAAAGACTCATAATTTGGGAAATGGTTTTGCTGATGTTCACATTTATTAAAATACCTCCTTGTAGATAACTATGTTAGAATTAATTCTAAGGGAGGATATAGCTGATCTCATCAGAAAGGGGTGGGGAAAGGGAGAGTTGAAATGAAACATTGTATTTGGGGAGTGATACATATGATGCTTGGACTCTGAAATGACAGCTCTCTAACTTAAACGGCTCTTAAAGGAAACACTCAGAGAAGAATTAAGGTCTATGATAGGAGTTGGTATTCTGTAACTTTCCCTTTTATTGTGTATGACTGTGAGATTTGTGATATAATTTGTTCTGCAGTTTATTTCACCTGTTTTTAACTTTTTTTTAGTACATAACATTTTCTTTGAAATACTGTCTGTGTGTCTTCTTAGTCTTCCTTTTGCATGTGATGCTGAACCCCTGGTTTAGGTCTGACAGCTGTCAAAAGCTTGATTGTGTTACTAAGCAAAATGATAAGAAATATCTGGTCTCTTACAGAGTTTTAAGGGTTCATTTTGAAAACCTGGCTAGGTACCCCGGGTGAAGGACTGTACCGCATCCTCCCAAAAAGGGTACATATCCAAGTCTGTTAATTGGGTATGCTAGCATAAAGTTCACAGTTTGAATCCCTCCAGAACTTGAGGCTAAAGATGATTCAGACCCAAAGCAGAAAGGAGGGTTACCCTGTCTTTTACCTGTTCACACTATTTACTCTGAGGTTGGCACTGTAAGAGCAGAGGGAATGATCTGAAGACTGCGTTTGTGACAGAGATAAGCATAGCTTTTGTTTTCTTAGCTTTAAAGAGTAGTTTAAGGTGAAGCAGGTTATGTTGCAGGATGTCAAAGTCATTCTGCAGCTCCTTATATGCAAGCTCAGGGGAGGAACTAGCCATGTAAAGCACACTGTCATATGCAAAGAAATGCACCTTTGCCATATGAACCATGGAGTCTAAATTATTGATACTGTATAAATTTCAAAGAGAATAGGGCCCAGAATGGATCCTTGTGGAACTCCTTGTGGAAAAATCTTACATGGGAAAGGTCCCCTTGGACTTTGATTTAATGCATCCTGTTAGTAAGGTAACAACTGAACCAATTCATAGCAGTAGTGTCAAGGCAGAGGTGGTGCAGGGTTGACAGTAGCAGGTTGTGATTGATGGTATCAGAAGCCTTGCTTAGGTCTAAAAACAGCATAGATGTACTTTTTTGAGTTCAATGAGTTTTGCCAATCACTAGTTACTTTGGCCAGGGTAGGTACCATGCTACGTTTTGGTTTCAAGTCTGACTGCATGGAGTTAAGCAAGTCTTCAGCTTCCAGAAAATTTGTTAGTTGGTTATTAACTAACTTTTCCAGCAGTTTTAATAGGATGGGGAGTAGCAAAATTGGCCGGTAGTTGTTAAGATCACATGTATTCCCTGACTTAAAATGGGGGATGATATGTGAAACTTTCCAGATTGCTGGTAGGTCACCTAGTGTTAGGGATAAATTGAAAAAATGTGTAAATGGGGCAGTCAGGTGGTAGTAACCTATTTTCAAGAATAGGGGTTCTAGGAGATCGGCACTGGCACTTTTCTTAGTGTCCAGTGACAGTAGTAGGTCCTCAACTTGCTTAAAGGTTACTGGGCTGATACCAAAGGAGGAGACTTTCTGGCTCTTCATACTATCAAGGCAAGGGGCAACCTTGGTTCTGGATTGTGTCAGGAGACCATTAGATGGAGAGACATCGAATGCTAGGCTCACCATGGCAAAGTGGATATTAAGTTGTTCCAGGATATCAGTCTTGTCTGTGTATGCAGTGTCTCCAACAATAATCTTAGAAGGCAAAGGGGACGAAGGAGTGCAGCCCTCAATCTCTCTGAGTATGTTCCAGTATTTGGCAGAATTATTTTTGGATTCTTCTGCTCTAATGAGTTTAGTGCAGGAGTTCCATGCAACACAGAAAGCCAGCCAGTCCAAGTCTGATTTAGGTTTATGGCCCTTTTCCACAACTTGTCTCTAGAGCAGCTTTTAGGGTAGGTGTAAACCATGGTGTTGATCTTTTTCTAGTCTTAATTTTGATGAGTGGCTCTTGCTCATCCACCATGCCCAAAACAAGGTTATGGAAGATGTTGTAAGCTTTGGAAATCGAGGGAGCCAGGTAAAAGTCCTGCCTTCTAATTTTACTTAGGTCTGTTAGGAAGGCAGATTGCCTGACCTTTTTTGGGGCATCTTTATTTTAAAGGTGGATGTTGATATAAGTTTAGGTGTACATTGAACACAGGCAGTAGTACTGTGAATGCTAAGGTCATTATGGAATACTCCTGTGTGGCAGATGTTCTGCAGTTTGTTTACAAGTTTTAGGTCCAGGAGGGAGCTATGACTTGGGTTTTTGCTGTTAGGGTGGGTAATATTAGGGGTAATTTGTGTAAGACTGTGCTGGTCACAGAAATCCTTCAGTGGTTTGGAG
Source organism: Neoceratodus forsteri (assembly GCA_016271365.2). Taxonomy (NCBI): domain Eukaryota; kingdom Metazoa; phylum Chordata; order Ceratodontiformes; family Ceratodontidae; genus Neoceratodus; species Neoceratodus forsteri. The sequence continues at coordinate 12,072,697 of CM028129.1, forward strand.
CAAGCATCTCTCCAGTTCAGATTGAAGTCCCCCATGATAATGCACTCAGAATTAGCTGTCTCCAAGATGTCAAGAAACATAGAAACATAGAAGTTGACGGCAGATAAGGACCACAAGGCCCATCCAGTCTGCCCATTTCTTCCTCTACCTTATAAATGTGCCATCGGCCTTTGCTCTGTCAGTGGCCTATCTATTCATACTCATCTGTATTGCTCCCTTATTTATTTATTTATTGAAATAATCAGTTTTACAACCTTTGAGTCAGGGACTCGTTTACAAAGGTACCTCGTCATGGGGGGGGAGACAACAATTAAGTGAGGTTTAGGACAGAGGTTACATACAGGTGAGATACATAAATACACACACATAGAGTTACAGGCAACAATTATACAGGTACATGCATATGTTGGGTTACATGCATCATTATATAACATCATACGCATCAGTATATAACATCATTGTTACGGTCTGTTCTATTGTGCCAGCATCCAGGCGTCTATGGGACCCAAAGGGCATAGAGCTAAACAAGACAGAGTTTTGGTCCACTACAGGCAATTACAACATCAGCTGTCAATAATGTGTTGGCGGAGGGCAAATTTGAACCGGCCAATCCCAGGGATCTAAGTGATAGCCTCAGGAAGGGAGTTAAACCAGGCCAGGGCTTTATGATGAAAGGATCTTTGGCAGCCAGAGGTCCTTGGCCTGGGAACTATGAAGGTGGCTGCAGTGGAGTTATGGGTTGGCAAAGGCCGGACAGCCAGCTGCAGGGATGAAGAGACCCCTGGTGGGCAGAGCCCTGATATGGATTTTTTGGCCAGTAGGCAGGTGTGATATTTCAGTCTTTCCTCAAGAGTGAGTATGTTAGCAGCAAAGTATAGCAGACAAGTGTGAGTTCTGCTGTGGGCACCGGTGAGGAGCCTACAGGCTTTGTTAATAGAGGTCTGGACTTTTGTTAAGGAGGCGGGGTCAGCAGCTGCGTAAATTGAAAGTCCATAGTCAGCCAGTGACAACACAGATGAGGTAATGGCTAGTTTTAAGGCAGATTCCGGGAGGCAATCTTTATGGCGGTAGAGGAGCCCGATCCTGGAGTTCATGGCTGATGACAGGGCTTTTAGGTGGGAGTGAAATGTAAGGCCTGTGTCAAAGGTGATGCCCAGGTACTTATATGTTGTTACCTGTTCTAGTGGGAGGAGCATGCTGGTGGTGATGTGAAGGGGAGAATCCTTGGCGTTGTTTTGCCAATGTGAGAACAGCATTGACTTTGTTTTTTTCAGATTCAGGACTAGTCGATGGTTATTGAACCATTTTTCGGCTTGGAGGAAGGCGCTTTGCAGCGTGCCTTGGAGTAGGAGTGGGTCAGAGTGTGATGCTAGGATTACTGCATCATCAGCATAGAGCAGTATTTTGTTGGAACAGGAGCTTGGGAGGGTGTTTAGGAATAGACTGAAGAGGGTGGGTCCAAGGATGGAGCCTTGCGGGACCCCTGAGAGTACTGGTAGGTTGGAGGAGAGGGTCCCATTTAGCTTAACTTTTTGGGACCTGTTGTGCAGGTAGCTTGAGAACCAATTCAGGGGGCCGGATGAGAATCCCAGTTGGCTTAGGGAGTTTAACAGCAAGGGATGGCACACAGTGTCAAATGCCTTGGATAGGTCTATGAAAACTGCCCCTGCAAGTTGACCCTTGTCAAGCGCAGAGTGTATGTGGTGGGAGAATTCCAGAAGGGCGGTGGACGTGCTGTGGCCAGGATGAAACCCATGTTGCTCAGGACATAGAAGGTCGTATTTAGATAGGTATTCTGTGAGCTGTGAGGTTACTATTTTTTCTAAAGCTTTGGGGGGGGAGGAAGGAGATGGGCCTGTTGTTATTTGGTAGTATACGGTCCCCAGACTTATGGATGGGGATTACTTCAGCCTGCTTCCAAGCATCCGGGAATTGGCCTAAGCATAAGGACTTATTTATGATGAGCGTGAGGGGGATAAGCATGACATCCAGCGTGAGGCGGAGCATCCTGGAGTCAAGAGGGTCATTCCTTGGGTTATGAGAGGCGAGTGACTTTAGAAAAAAAGGTTTGGCATCATGGAGTGAGATCATCTGGAAGTGGAATTGCGGCCTGGAAGTGTGAGTGTGGGTGGGCGTGGAAACTGGGTCAAAAAAATGGGCAGGGAGAACTGCACTTAAGTCCGTGAAGGTTTTATTAAGGCAGTCTGCAATACATGTTAGGTCCGTTGAGACTGCCCCATTTATGACAATCTGAGACGGAGGGGGGGAGCGGGTTTTACCATTCAGTTCTTTAATGTTGTCCCAGAAGGCTCTGGATGAACCCCAGGAGGATGTCAAAGCAGCCTGATAGTATTTAGCTTTTGCCTGCTTGATGGCCCAGGTGCATTGGTTGCGGGCTGCCTTATAGGCTTGCCTGTCTGCCACCCTACCAGAGTCATTTGCTATGTGCCAAAGATAATCTCTCTTTTTTAGTTGCTGGATCAGTGCAGGGGATATCCATGCAGCAGTCCGATTTTTTAGTCTAGATGTGGTGATGGGGGCAAACAGGTCACAGGTGTGGTTGAAGGCCGTAGTGAGGTAGGTTAGGGCAGAGTTTATGTCTGATGCATGGGCCACTGGGGTCCAGTTGACTTGTGCGAGGTGACGTTTGAGGTTGTCAAGACCCCTGGGGAGAAATCTGCATCGAGGGGTGTTGCTGTATGCAGGGCTGAGTGTGGGGGAGGACCAAAAGCAGATGACAGGGGAGTGGTCACTAAGTGAGTCCGCAAGGACTTGTACAGATGCCAATTTATGTGGCCGGTTAGATAGGACTACGTCCAGGAGTGAGCTGGTTCCCGTTGCTTTGTTGAGTCTAGTGGGCTGAGTGACCATTTGAGACAGGTCAAGGGCTGCAAGCTCATCCTTTATATTATCAGACGAGGGGCTGAGCCAGTTGGTGTTTAAATCTCCCAATATTAGTTGTTCAGCCTTCTGGGGTAAGGTGGAGAGATAGTCAAGGAGGGAGAGAGGTGACCGCTAGATTTTTGTACTCGGGGGTATGTGAGCCGTGGTTAGGTGTAGGGGGCCACAACCAGGGTAAGGTGTGATTTTGAGAGTAATGGCTTGCGCCCCATGGTTGAGCTCAGGGGTAGGGAGGGCATGACCCAGAACCGAGTCGCGAAGTAGATAGCACACCCCTCCCAGCCTGCCCATCCTATCAGCCCTGAACAGGGAAAACCTGGTAGAGAGACGGCTGAGTCATGCGTGAGCAAGGAGAGCCAGGTTTCTGCTAGCATGAGAATGTCAGGGGAATATTGCGTGACCCAGCATTGGAGAGCTGCAGTCTTCTTAGGGAGACTACATATGTTCATGAAAGCAATTCGGAGACCTTTGCCATAGGTGGGCTGGGGCGTGGCAGAGTTGGCGGGCCCAGGGTTTGGGTGCACATTGCCTGAGAGCAGGAGCAGCAGAAAAATAAGGTGCCTCACAGGGTAGTGGTTGTTGAGGGTGGGGTGCATATGCAGCTGCCGAGACCTCACAAGGGTGGTGCATGGGATGGGAAGAGAGAAAGAACCCAAGACACTGGCGAGGAGAGTGACCATTTGTGATAGAATTGTGATACTAGAGGTTGCGCTTTGGCGGTGGGTGGGTGGGGGTAGTGTGGTAGTCCAGAGTTCAGGATGGATTTGGGGGGATGGACTGAGAGGTTGATGTGCAATAAGCTGAGAGTAAAACAGGGTATTGAGTGTGGGGGGATTGTGGTTTGGTCGGGGGCAGGTCAGTGGGAGATATGAATGGGTCGAGGGTGAGCAGTGGGTGCTGTGGTAAGAGAAGTACCAGTATAACAAGGATCATGTTTGTGAGAGATATATCAGTAGGGAGAGTAGAAATAGAGTGCAGGCTCCTTCTAGTGCTGGAAGGATATAACCAGCAAATTGGAAAGTCAACTGATTGGTTCTGGCACCCCATGTGAGTATGCCTATATAAGGGAGAGCCAACCAAGGGTGGTGGTGGGTGGTGGGGAGCCGAACGCACAGCGTTCGGCGGGGCAGAGTCACTTCAGACAAAGGAGCCACTGGCAATGCAGCTCTAGCTTGTCCTGGTATGTACCTTGGAGGTCCGATTCGTTTTCATCCCCACTGACAACGGAGGGAGGGGGGAGGACTCCTGGGTTCAGTCCTCACGACTGCCTGGGGGAGAGAGGAGAAGAAAGAGACAGGTTGATTAAATAGGGTTCGGGAGGACTACCGAGTTGCTGGGGGGCGGGGGTAGGGATTCAAGGCAATGCAACAGTAATCCAAAATCAAAAGTTAAGCTGCAGTTTGGATCTAAAGCAGAGAAAGTAAGAAACGCTTTTAAAGGTAGCAGTTTATAATTGAATGCAGAGACAGTAGAAACGGTTTCAACGGGGAGGCTATGCACATTAATTTAAGCAGTAGTTTGGTACAAGTGCAGACACAGTAGAAATAATAAAAGAACAATGAAAAAGACGCTTTTCAAGGGGAGTTTTTAAAAGGGGAGGCTATGCACAGCAGAAACAGTGGAAGATCAGCAGAAAAATAACCTATCTGCATTGTTGGACCGAGCCCTCTATTTAAAAAAAAAAAAAAAAAAAAAAGGCGCAAGAGTCACTTCAGACAAAGGAGCCACTGGCAATGCAGCTCTAGCTTGTCCTGGTATGTACCTGGGAGGTCCGCTTCATTTTCGTCCCCACTGGCAATGGAAGGAGGGGGAGGACTCCTGGGTTCAGTCCTCACCACCGCCTGGGAGGTCTGCTTGGTTTTCATCCCCGCTGACAACGGAGGGAGGGGGGAAGGACTCCTGGGTTCAGTCCTCACCACCGCCTGGGAGATCCACTTCATTTTCATCACCGCTGGCAACAGAGGGAGGGGGGAGGACTCCTGGGTTCAGTCCTCACCACCGCCTGGGAGGTCCGCTTGGTTTTCGTCCCCGCTGGCAACAGAGGAAGGGGGGAGGACTCCTGGGTTCAGTCCTCACGACCGCCTGGGAGGTCCACTTCATTTTCGTTATGCCTATCCTATGCCTGTTTGAAGCCCTGCACTGTATTCATAGCCACCACTTCCTGAGGTAGGCCAGTCTATGCATTCACCACCCTTTCTGTGAAAAAGAATTTCCTCACATTCCCCTTAATTGGCCTCCCTCTAATCTCATGCTGTGTCCTCTTGTCCTGCTATTTTTTTTATATTTAAACATGTTAGACTCTCACCTTGTTAATGCCCTTAAAGAAGATGGGCTAGAATTCCTAAACCACCTGATGGTGGCATATAACAGGCTGTAATTGATAATGCCTCTTCAGAGGTCAAGAACACTCTCAGGGTGAGGCTCTCAAATTCCTTTGGGGTAACGGTTGCATTTGTTACTGTTGCAGAGAACTTATTCTTTATATATATAGCAACCTCCCTCCCCTAGAGGGTCTGTCAGATCTGAATACGTTATAAGCTGGGATATAGAGGCTGTGGTCGGGGATCGAACAACTGCGCCAAGTCTCAGAGATCATTAGAATATCAAGGGATGTATGAAGTGCCCAAGCTTGTAATAGGTCTAGTTTTTTTAGCAGGCTGCATGCATTTATATGGAGGAAACTGATCCGTTTTAGCTGGGTAATTGTGACAGGGCCTGTAAGAGCAGGGGGGGACCAGGGTTTAATTCAACTTTCCCTAAGCAAAAAAATAATAGAATAATTAAGTTCCTGAGATGAACTAAGAGTCTTCTGATAATACATGTCTTGTCTTTTTGTATGTGGGTATTTTAGTGGCTGTTAGTGGTAATCACGAGCTTGTTGAAGAGGGACATTGCATACAGCACTGCCCTTGCTGATAGTGACAGTGATACCTGATAGGTCTTGGCAGCGATCGTGTGGGAAAGGAGTGTAACAAAGGTTTGGGGATTAGTTCTTGAAGGAACAACAGGAGAGTTTCTTATTAATGTGACTGCAATTGTGTCATGCAACCCCTGGTTTGAAGAGAGTTTTGTAATTTTTTGAACAGGAGTCATTAGTAGGAGTAGGAGGCAGCTGCAGAGAATGAAGGCCAGTGCACGTGCCATTGTAATAATAAAAGGGAAACCCAGGTACCAATTCCAGAAAATTTTTCTGCGTTGTGTTGAGTCACCCTAATTTCTGTAATCGTTTTCGATAGTCAAAATTCCACAGTGGCTATATATTTAGATGTACTGCACCTTTAAGATGGGCTGGGCCTGTTTGTTGAGGGGGTGGACCTTACAGCAGTTAGAGCATTTACTAAAGAACGGAGGTGGGGGAGGAGGGTGGACTGAAAAAATAGCAGGGTGCACAGAGCTAGCTTAGACTGGAAGTAAATGAAATAAAGCAGCCAATCTCAGGTAGGGCTCAGGCCTTGTGCACCAATAGCAGAAAGGGCATCAAGGTTTCGAAATGTCTTTGTTCCCCTTTAGCTTGTTTCCTGCCTCCATCAGAGGGTCCATCCCTATAGTTCACTAAGGTCCAAGTTCGAGTGAATTCAAAAGGAAAGTCATTGCAGCACTTAGGGAGTGAGAGCGGTCTGCATGAAACAGAACTGCTGCAACTCACCTCCTGTATCGGCGTTCAGGCTGGGCAGGTTGATGGCTGAGGATCAAGATTGCAAGAGCGTGGTCTGACGGAGAAGTTTTACCCAAGGGGGGTAAGGAGCCTTGGGATAAAGGAGAGGCATGGGTTAAGTACAGGTAGCTTGGGGAGGGCTTAATTCAATAACAAAGGGGAGAGCAGGGCTAAGAACAAAGCAAAGAAAAAAAAGATTCAGAAAGAAAATACAGGACAGTGAGAAGTAACACAACACACTAACAGGCAACAGTCTCTTACCAGCAAGTCTAACTATAGCAGGTTAAACTACTGTAGTCTTTAGCTGGCTGAGTTACATTTTAGAAGGCAGATAAAAATAATAACAGCTCGGGGTGCAGGTACAACACAGAAAAGCAGAAAATACATTAAAATATAACCAAAAAAAGCGTGGTGTACAGAGCTAGCTTAGACTGGAATTAAAAGAAATAAAGCAGACAATCTCGGTTAGGGCTCAGGCTGCGGAAGCCAATAACAGAAAGGGTGCCAAGATTTCAAAATGTCTTTGTTTCCCTTTAGCTTGTTTGCTACCTCCATCAGAAGGTCCGTCCCTGTAGTTCACTTAGGGCCAAGTTCGAACTAAGCTGGTGGTTCAAGTGAATTCAAAAGGAAAGTCATTGCAGCATTTAGGGAATGAGAGCAGTCTGCATAAGACAGAACCACTGCAACTCACCTCCTGTATCAACGTTCAGGCTGGACAGATGGATGACTCAGGGTCGGGACTGCAGAAGTGTGGTCTGGCAGAGAAGTCTTGCCCCAGGTGGTTAAGGAGCCTCCTGTATCAGAGTTTAAGCTGTGCAAGTGGACAGCTGATGGTTGAGACCGCAGGAGCATAGTCTGGCAGAGAAGTCTTGCCAGAGGGGGCTAAGGAGCTAAAGCTGAGAGAGCAGCCGCTGGCTGGGTCTGAGCAGGGCGATGGAGGAAAGAAGTCACCACAGCGGAGATGGGAACCCAGACTGTGTACTCCAAGGGGGATTCATCCAGGTAGAACTGCTGTCAAAGAGTCCCTCCTTCTGCACCTGTCAGAGTCTGCCTTCCCTAGGTGGATGGTCTCTCTCCCAGTCAGTGAAGATCAATGAAGATCGGCAGACAGTAAGGCTAGGGGCTGGACTGCACTTGACGTATACCTCCTAGGGTTGCCCCTTGTATCTGATTTTGATGTTCCACAGTCACTGTGCAATTCTCCATGAATCTCGGGCTATGGAAAACACTTTGTGTGACTCTCAATTTATTTTTATTTGACCTTAGGTTCAACAGTCACTGTACAGAACTCCATGCTCCCCAGCCTATAGAAACTATTTGTGTGACTGTCCATTTATTTTTATCTAACTCTGGGTTCCACAGTCTCTGCTCAATGCTCCATGCTACCCAGGTCATAGAAAAGACTTCATATGACTCTCAATTTATTCTGATGTGACCCTAGGTTCCTCAATCACTATGTAGAGGTCCAAGCTCCCCAGTCTATGGAAAACACTTTGTGTGACTCTCAGTTTATTCTGATGTGTCCCTAGGTACCTCAGTCTGTATGCAGCGGATTTATTTTTATCTAACTCTAGGTTCCAGTCTCTGCTCAATGCTCCATGCTGCCCAGGACATAGAAAAGACTTCCTATGACTCTCAATTTATTCTGATGTGACCCTAGGTTAAGCAGTCACTGTGCAGTAGTCCATGCTCCCCAGGCTATAGAAAACCCTTTTAATGACTGTAAATTTATTTTGATGGGACCCTAAGTCCCACAGTCAGTGTGCAGTGCTCCATGATCCCCCTATAGAAAACAATTTGTATGACTATCAGTTTATTTAATGTGACTCTAAGCTCCACATTCGATATTCAATGTTCCATTCCATCCAGGCAATAGAAAACACCTTGTATGACTGTCGATTCATTTTGATGTGACCCTGGGTCCCACACTCACTGTGCAATGCTCCATGCTCCTCAGGCCATACAAAACACTTTGTGTGACTTGATTTATTTTGGTGTGACCCTAGGTTTCACAGTCACTGTGTTGTGGTCCATGCATCCCATGCTATAGAAAACACTTTGTATGACTATTGATTTATTTTGATGTGACTCTAAGTTCCACAGTCACCGAGCAGTGCTCTATGCTTCCCAGGATACAGAAAACACTTTGTATGACTATTGATTTATTTTGATGTGACTCTAAGTTCCACAGTCACCGAGCAGTGCTCTATGCTTCCCAGGATACAAAAAACACTTTGTATGATGATAGATGTATTTTAATGTGAAGCTAGGTTTGACATTCACTGTGCAGTGCTCCATGCTTCCAGGCTACAGAAAGTGCTTTATATGATTACTTTATTTTGATGTGATCCTAGGTGTCTCAGCAGTGCTCCATGCCCCCAAGACTACAGAAAACACTTTGTATGACAATCAGTTTATTTTGATGTGATCCTTGTTTCCACAGTCACTGTGCAGTGCTCCATACTCCCCAGGCTATAGAAAACACTGTGTATGACTGTTGATTTATTCTGATGTGTCCCTAGGTACCTCAGTCTGTATGCAGCGGATTTATTTTTATCTAACTCTAGGTTCCAGTCTCTGCTCAATGCTCCATGCTGCCCAGGACATAGAAAAGACTTCCGATGACTCTCAATTTATTCTGATGTGACCCTAGGTTAAGCAGTCACTGTGCAGTGGTCCATGCTCCCCAGGCTATAGAAAACCCTTTTAATGACTGTAAATTTATTTTGATAGGACTCTAGGTCCCACAGTCGGTGTGCAGCGCTCCATGCTCCCTCTATAGAAACACTTTGTATGACTATCAGTTTATTTAATGTGGCTCTAAGTTCCACATTTGATGTTCAGTGCTCCTTGCTCTCCAAGCAATAGAAAACACTTTGTATGACTGTAAATTTGTATTGATGTGACCCTTGGTCCCACACTCATTGTGCAATGCTCCATGCTCCTCAGGCCATATAAAACACTTTGTGTGACTTGATTTATTTTGGTGTGATGCTAGGTTTCACAGTCACTGTGTTGTGGTCCATGCATCCCAAGCTATAGAAAACACTTTGTATGACTGTCAATTTTTATTGATGTGACCCTAGGTTCTGCAGTCACTGTGCTGGGTTCCATGCATCCCATGCTACAGAAAACACTTTGTATAACTGTTGGTTTATTCTAATGTGACCCTGCGTTCCACAGTTACTGTGCAGTGTTCCATACTCCACAGGCTACAGAAAATACATTGTACCACACCATGGGATTCAATGAGTAGTTGAAAAACTGGTGTGGAGCTAAGAGATTTGGCTTGCTTGTGGACTGGGGTCCACCTGGGGATGCAGGCCAATACTGATGTGATGTTCTGCATCTGTCTGGGAGGAGAACCAGGATTTAGCTGATTGGTTTAAATTCTTTATTGGCAAGCATTTAAACTAGTCAATGATGGAGGAATTGAAGAGAAGCAGGAGAAATCCCAGCCCCATCCCCCAAAACAAGGTAGTTACTGAAGTAGGCACAAAGGTAGAGAAGTCAATAAGGGCAAGACAGGGATAAATCCAGAAAAAGGCAGTAAGGACAAGGATGGGCCTAAAAGGGGTAAGGCCATCTGTTACAGGGTGCCCTATTATGCAGAGTAAACTCATCAGAACCCCCCCCCTTACTTCCATTTTTACTTGCACGCATGTGCAAGAAACACATTGCTTCAGTGGGGCCAGTTAATAAGATGCTTTTATGGTCAAAGAAACTCACTTCATGATCAGCTGTGTTGTGTTATGTAAACACATTAGGCTGCAGCTGTTGTCTCCCACTGACTCCCCCACATTCTCTCTCTCTATCTCTCTCTCTTTCACACACTCTCACACACACACGTGCACGTGCATAGAGGGGGCAGCTGCATTTTTTACAGTGGTGCCAGCTCTGATCTGACAGAACCAGAGATTCACAATTCTCATTTAATTACTAAGTGGTCCAGTTCTTCACTTACGTGTTTTTCACATGCAGAAAGTGTGGACAATTGATCAGCTGTACCAATCAGTACAGATCATCATGGCTTCAGGAATGTTTTTTTTTTTTTTAATTCCCACCCAGTGACTTGACAGATAAGTTATACTCAAAAGATTGCTCTATATGCAGGCAACTGGTGGAAAAGTTAACAGAGGTCTGTATTTATTTTACTATTACCTCTGAGTGGGAAACTGAGAATGATCTTCTACAAACTGATCAGTACATGTACTGCCCTACTGGAACTGTGAAAAATTGAAAATTGTAGTATGCAATGCTTTTAAGTAATTGTTTCTTAGAAACATAGGCAGAAGAGTTAACTCCTGGTAATACTGCATCTGACACAATCACATATTGGCTACATCTTGAGATTTCAGATGTCAAAATAAATCACATAAGGGCTTATATCACCTTATTATTATTATACTGTATTAGGAGGGACCTCCTTGTAAATGAATGTGTTCAATGGTGTTTTCCTGCAAATAAACTGGAAACTTGAACTTGAAACTTATATTAAGAGTACATGGTTATCCTGTATATGTAGTATTGACTTCCCTACCTAACAGTATTAATGCTGTGCAAGGCAGTCATCAAAATATTTTAATAAAATCATTTAACAATAAAATCATTTAACAATCCTCATTTTATGGCCCTCAGTGCCAGACAGAGTTTGTTCAACTTTGTTGCATGTATCAGGCATTTTTGTGAATTTTGCAAACAGATTTTCAATATGGGGTTATTGGGACCCCTCCTCATGAATTCAGCCACTGTCATAGTGTTATTTGGTCCTGAAAGGTGATTTTGCAGTCACTGCATGGAATCACTTTTTGGACCCGATTAACGAAATGATAGTGCCACTGTTCATGAGGTGGACTTTCAAAAAGTCAATATTGCAAAGTTGGTGAAACAAATCCCCAAAACAACTGTTTTATGAGCATGCATTGCACAGTTTACATGCACAGTCATAACTTTGTGAATCTGTAATATTTTCCCTCAAGATTTTCAACATTGGCATTTTCCACACCTCTTTATGAACAGTACAGCTGTCATTTTTCACATCCTGGCTGAAATGTGTTTTCGCACTTGCGGCGCAGAATAAAGTGGTCGCTGTGGGAGATCAGTATTCGAGACAGATTAAGAAAATCACAGTGACACTGTTCATGAGCAGAGGTCCTAAAATGCCTATGTTGCCTATGTTGAAAATTTGGTAACAAAATCCCATTAAATGACTGTGCTTTGAGCGTCTGTTGCACAGTTTCCATGCACCCTCGTAAATTCACAAAGTTGCAATATTTTCACTATAGATTTTAAACATTGCCATTTTACCACACCTCCTTATGAACAGCACAGCTGTCATTTTTCACATCTCACCTGAAATGTGTTTTTGCACATGTAATACACAATGGCATGGTCGGTGTGTGAAATCAATGTTTAGGACAGATTAAGAAAATCACAGTGACACTTCATGAGCAGAGATCTTAAATTGGCTATACTGAAAATTGGTGATAAAAGTTCATAAAATTACTGTGTTATGAGCATGCATTGCACAATTTCCATGCACCCTTGTAAGTTCATGAATTCGTAATATTTTCAGTCCAGATTTTCAGCATTGGCATTTTTCTATACCTCCTTATGAACAGTACAGATGTCATTTTTCACATCTTGTTCAAAATGTGTTTTCGCATCTGTGGCGCCAAATGGCACAGTTGCTGTGCAAAATCACCTTTCGGCTAACAAACAGATAGGGTCACTGTTAATGCAGTGGGGTCACAAAAAGCCCATGTTGAAAACTTGAAGTAAAAATTCCAAGAAATGCACAGGGCATTAGGGTTTTCGACCATAATGCCCTATCCTGTAGGGACTGAAATATGTCAGGGGTGTGACTTGGGACTGTAGACAGCAATGCTCATACCATTCCACCCCCATGCCCACCGAGCAGCCAGTGAAAGGCATCAAGGTGCACTTGGATCTTTTGGCCCCAGTTCATTCCATTCTCCTATACTGTACCCATTTAAGCATATTTCCTTATGGAGTGAGGTGAGTGTAAAGCCCGAATACCTCAAGGCACACCTTGACACTTGTAAGTGTCTGCAGGGTAGGGTGAGGTGAAATGTTGTGACCATTACGGGTGACATCCCAAAGGCACACCCCACTGCCTGTTCATCTCTACAGCGTGGGGGTGGAGTTGGTGTCAGTTCAATACTTCATTGCCATTCCTATACTGCATCTGTCTAACTCCTGCACTTCCACTGCTAATGCCAGCAAGCAAACATTCAGCATTTGACAAATGCTTGTTTTACTCTTTGCTATCCTCTGTTACTTATTCTGTATCAATTCTGATTCTTTTCTTTTCAGGGTGGCCAACCTGACAAACTCTGTACTGTACTATCCTTTTAAATTCTTTGACATCCCATGGAAGCATCAATGTTTTCATTTTTTTAAATGCAGTCCTGATTTATGTATGGGAAGCCTGTAGTGCAGCACAGGAGAGGGAGGGAGAAATGTGATCCAAAGATAAACGAGACTCTACAGGCATGCAAAGCCTTGTAGTGTCTAAACTAATAAATATGCCAGCTTGGTTGTTTAAAACAGCCCCAGAACTAGTGGAGTTGGAAGTTGATAAGAAAAGAAGGGCCAGAATGAAATGTTTCTCCTCGGCTGACATTTCAGCCATTGGGTATCATTGAAGACCACACAAAAGTTGGGAAATACCTGTTAAAGGTCACGAAACATGCTGAGTGAGTTTTAAAGCATCTCTTTCAGCTAGAGACTTGTGCAAAACAGTTGACCTGATGTAGAAAAATGTGTTTTTCTTGTGTTAACAAATGTTGCAGTCTCTAAAAATATTTAAACCTTTTTCATTATTTACTGTGACTGTAAATGGGAGGGGATCAGGAGTGCGCCCTTCATCTTTCTGTCATTTACAAGTTAACAAGTGAATATGGAAATATTAGACACTGTAAATTACCTTATATGTTCTTACCTGGAATCTTGTATTTGGGACCTGCGTAGGAGCTGGCCGACCCAGGAATGACAGCATTTATACAACTAGGTCATGATGACATCAGCTAGGAGAGGAGTCTCCCATCCCAAAAGGAGACTATATAAAGCCCCAGCTGATAGGCTGAAGTTAGAGAGTAAATGGAGAAGTGTTCGGTAGGTTTCTGGACACTGAGCTAGGAGGAGCTTATTGCAGAAAGCTATTACTGTTAAAGAAGAAAGACAGGAATCGAAAGGAAGTGATTTCCCTTTTGTGGTGTGATGGACTAACCTTTTAATTTTTTTTCTGTGAATTAACAGTGCTTTCTTTTATTCTGTTTTTTTACGTTGTTTGTTTAGGATTATTTCAAACGTTATTTCTGAAGATGAATAAATAAAATGATTAATGCATTAATTTGCATTTTGTATGCACTATAACATCTGTCGGAGTGTCTGTCATTGATCTCGCACTGTTACACCATCAAAAAATGGAACACAATAAGTACCAATGTCCATAGTCTGTGTAACAAGATCCCTGAACTGGTGGCCTTGATGGAAGAGGGATGCCTGGATATCATGGCAGTCACAGAAACATGGTACACAGAGAACCATGATTGGGATGTCAACATACCAGGGTACACAATCTACAGGACAGATAGGAAGGGTAGAAGAGGAAGAGTAGTAGTTGCTCTCTACGTAAGGGAAGGGATCAAAACAACAGAACTAAAGGATAAACAGGGAGGAGAGGGGCACTGTGAGTCACCCTGGAGACTGGAAATAACATCACAATCCACACAGGGGTTGTATACAGACCCCCATCTCAGAGGGGGGAAATGGACAAGGAAATGATAGAAGGCATCCTTAGGATGGCAGAGAAAGGGGAGATATTGCTGAAGGGGGACCTGAATATGCCATTTGTTAACTGGAGTATAATTACTGCAGCCACATCCACGAGTAGGGTCATTCCTGATGCCCTGCAGGGGGCATGCCTCAGACAGCTAGTATTGGAACCCACTCAGGAGGGAGCAATCTTAGACTTGGTACACTACTCTCAAACAGGAATGGAGAGAGGATCTCAGATTTAGAAGTGGGTAGCCATCTGGGAACAAGTGACCACCAAACAGTGTGGTTCACAATAAACACAGCTGTAAAGTCAAGCAATACAAAAGCAAGGGTGTTGGACTTTAGAAGGGCTGATTTGGCAAAATGGGAGAGTGCTTCAGAAAAGCACTAGCAAACAGGCAGGAAGAGGGCTCAGGGTTCAGTTCCCACATCTGGCACTTGGGTAAATATCCCAGTACTGACACTGTAGTGCAGCATGAGAGGGGTGCTGCACTTCTGAGGTGCAATCTTTCGGATGAGATATTAAACCGAGGTCCCATCTGCCTGGATTGGTGGTAATTCAGGTGGATGTTAAAGAGCCCATGGCACTTATCGAAAAGTGTAGGGGAATTTCCCCGGTGTCCTGGCCAAATTTCCCTCATTCACTAAAAAAAATACCACCAACAGCTTAATCTGGTTCAAGGTCAGTTGGCATTCATCTGTATCCCCCTCCCCCGGGTCATGCCTGAAAATAGGCAGGATTTGTCTAGTGCACTTACCCAGTCAACAAAAATGAAATAAATAAAATAAGGAGGGGTGGAAGAACAATGGGGAAAAAATCAAAACTGACATCACAGAGGCAACAAGCCTTTGCATAAAGCAAGTCAACAAAACAAAAAAACTATGGCTTTCAAAAGAGGTATCAGGGAATGTTAAGGAGAAAAGGACAGCATTCAGGAAATATAAAGAAAAACCAAAGGAGCAGGATCGAGAACTGTATCAGTTAAAGCAGAAGGAGTCTGGGAAGGGACTCAGAATAGCAAAGGCCCAAACTGAGGAAAAGACAGCCAACTCTGTTAACAAGGGGGATAAAACATTTTATACGAACATACGAAATTTGCCAGCAGGAAAGGCCTAGAGGTCTATCAAGTCTGCTCGAATGTGCAGCTAGCACCCCTTATTCTGCAGCTGCCCCTCCCTTCCACCCTTCCCCTTCATTACACAGTCCCACACAAAAGATTATTAGTCAAATTAACCAGCCTGGGAGTGGGTCCCAGGGTGGTAGGCTGGGTAAAACATTGGCTGGACAACATGACACAGAAGGTAATTGTAAATGGAGTCCACTCTGAAGAAAGGGCGGTTACTAGTGGGGTACCGCAGGGTTCAGTATTGGGTCCAGTCCTTTTAATGTCTTCATCAGTGACATTGCAGAGGGACTGGAAGGAAAAGTATGCCTTTTTGCAGATGACACAAAGATCTGCAACAGGGTTGATACACAAGGAGGCGTGGAAAGGATGAAAAGGGACTTGGCAAGGTTGGAGGAATGGTCAGACGTATGGCAGCTAGGATTCAATGGAAAAAAGTGCAAAATAATGCACCTGGGAAACAAGAACCCAGGGGAAGAATACACAATGGGTGGGGAGGTAGTAATAACAACAGCAAAACAGGAAAGGGACCTGGGGGTAATCATATCAGATGACCTTAAGGTTAGCAAGCAATGTGAGAAGGCAGTAGGGAGGGCCGGGGGTATACTGGGATGTATAGGGAGAGGCATCAGCAGCAGAAAACAGGAAGTTGTTATCCCTCTGTACAGACAGTTGGTGAGACCCCATCTGGAATACTGTGTCCAGTTCTGGAGACCCCATCTCCGCAAGGACATAGACAGGATAGAGGCAGTCCAGAGGAGGGCAACTAAAATGGTGCAGGGTCTGCAAGAGAAGCCGTATGAGGAGAGACTAAAGGAGCTTAATATGTATACCCTTGAGGAAAGAAGGGAGGGGACATGATAGAAACTTTCAAGTACCTCAGTGGAATCAACAAAGTCCAAGAGGGTAGCATCTTTCAGAAAAAGAGACTTGCAAGAACAAGGGGACACAATTTAAAGATAGAAGGAGGGCGGTTCAGGGGCAATGTGAGGAATATTATTTCACAGAGAGGGTAGTGGATGCATGGAACAGCCTTCCTGAGGAAGTTGTGGGGTCTAAAACTGTGGGAGAATTCAAGAATGCATGGGACAGACATAAGGCAATTCTTGTGGGGGCAGGAAGATATAGGCTGTTGGTTAACTAGGGATCTGCGCGGCCTATCCTGTAGGTAGGGAAATGGGCAGACTAGATGGGCCTAGCGGTCCTTATCTGCCGTCAAAGTCTATGTTTCTATGTTTCTATGTTTCTATGTAACCCTCCCCCTTGTCCTGTCCCATCCCCTTTTGAAGCAGTCCGCTGTTCTACTGGATACCACTTCTGCAGGTAACGCATTCCACCCAGCCTCCACCCTCTCTGTAAAAAAGTGTCTCCTCATCTCCCTCCTGAGCCTTCCTCCCTCCAGTCTCATATAATGGCCGCTGGTGGCCCCCCCCTTACTGTGAACAGCCTCTCTGTACCCATCTTGTTTATTCCTTTCATGTATTTAAAGGTTTCAATCATGTCACCCCTGTCCCTCCTCTCCTCCAGTGAGTACATGTTCAACTCCTTCAACCTCCTCTCGTATAATAAGTCCCCCAGCCCCTTGATCATCTTTGTTGCCCTGCGCTGTACCCCCTCCAGCAACTTAATGTCCCTCTTCAGATATGGGCGCCAGTACTGCACGCAGTACTCCAGGTGTGGTCTAACTAATGACCTATACAGTGGCAGAATCACCTCCTCCCTCCTTGAGGATATACCCCTTGCAATACAACCCAGCATTTTGTTGGCCTTTGAAGCTGCCTTCCTACATTGAGCTGAGTTGTTCATTGACCCTGTAATGTGCACCCCCAGATCCTTCTCCTCCTCCTCTGTCTGGGCAAGCTGCACTCCCCCCAGCTGGTAACTCCTCCTTGGGTTCTTCATCCCAAAATGCAGCACCTTGCACTTTTTGGCATTAAATCCCAGTTGCCAGGTGTCTGACCAGGTTTCAAGCTTTGCCAGATCATCCTGCAACCCTGCAATCCCCCTAGGTCATCCACCACCGTGCCTACCTTGGTATCATCAGCAAACAGACTGATCTTGCTCTTGATGTCCCATGATAAGTCTGCAATGAATATCCCAAACAACACTGGTCCCAACACCGAGCCCTGTGGAACACCGCTCGTCACTGCCCTTGGGTGTGAGAGCTCCCCACCCACCACCACCCTCTGTTGCCTTCCCTGCAGCCAATTTCCTACCCATCTCACCAGCTTTGCACCCACCCCTGTGCCTACTAACTTCCTTCCCAGCCTTTCATGCAGCACCGAGTCGAATGCCTTACTGAAGTCCAGATACAGGACATCCACTGCATGGCCCCTGTCCAGTTGCCTAGTTACCCAGTCGTAGAACTCCACCAGGTTGGTTTGGCAGTATCTGCCACAAATGAAGCCATACTGTCTGCTGTCCTGTAGTCCTTTGGCCTCTAGTAGGGCCACCAGCCTCTCCTTCAGGATTGTCTCCTTTAGCTTACCCGCGATGGATGTGAGGCTCACTGGTATGTAGTTTCCTGGTTCATCCTGGGGGCCACTCTTGTGGAGGGGCACCACATGAGCCATCCTCCAGTCCTGAGGTACATACCACGAATGTAGTGAGGCATTAAATTGGTCTGCCAAAGGTCCTGCAAGGACCTATGCCAGCTCCTTCAGTACCCTGGAGTGGATGCCATCTGGGCCTGGCGGCTTGTCCACCCTCAGTGCCTTCAAACCCTCTCAAACTCTGCCCTCCATGATTTCCTCATCTGTCACCCCTTCCCCCCTGTTTCTGCCATTTCTCCCACCTAGGGTGTCACCCCCCCCTTCTCTTTAGTAAATACTGAGCAGAAGTACTCATTTAGTGCTTCTGCCTTATCGCACCCTGCTTCCACCCAACCCCAGGTATATTAGGGAGCAAAGAAAGACCAAGGGAAGGATACTGAGGCTTAATAAAGGGGAGGGAATGTGGACAAAGGATGACAGTGAAAAAGCAGGGATACTGAATGAATACTTCTGCTCAGTATTCACAAAACAAGAGGATGGGGAGGTACCTAAACCAAAAAATATAAACACTCTGGATGGGGGTTTGATACCAGTCCATTCACAGAAGAAAGCGTTCTGAAATAACTCTTAAAACTGAAGGTGGACAAGGCAATGGAGCCTGATGGGATTCACCCCAGAATTCTAAAAGAACAAAGGGGAGAACTAATGACACCACTGACTATCCTATTTAACAAATCATGGGAGGATGGGGTGGTACCTGAAGACTGGAGGAGGGTAGATAGGATTCCACTTCACAAGAGTGGGAGCAAGGCAGAGGCAGGAAACTACAGACCAGTTAGTTTGACCTCAGTGGTAGGTAAAATGATGGAATCACTTCTGAAGGAAAGAATTGTTGAGAACCTAGAGGTCACTGTAGCACAGGGCCCAAGACAGCATGGATTCACAACAGGAAGGTCACGTCAGATGAATCTAATAGATTTCTTTGACTGGGTGACCAAATTAGTAGACCAGGGAGGGACTATGGACATGACCTACATAGATTTTAGCAGGGCATTTGACACAGTCCCACACAAAAGATTAATGAACAACTTAGCCAGCCTTGGAGTGGACCCCAAGGTGGTGGACTGGGTAAAACATTGGCTGCACAACAGGATGCAGAGGGTAATAGTAAATGGAGTCCACACTGAAAAAAGGTGGTTTACTAGTGGGGTACCACAGGGTTCAGTACTGGAACCGGTCCTCTTTAGTGTCTTTATAAGTGACATTGCTAGGGGAATGGAAGGAAAAGTATATTTCTTTGCAGATGACACAAAGATCTGCAATGGGGTTGATACACAAGGTGGGATGGAAAGGATAAGAAGGGACTTGGCAAGGTTGGAGAAATGGTCAAATGTATGGCAGCTTAGATTTAATGCAAAAAAGTGCAAAGTAATGCACCTGGGAAACAAAAACCCAGAGGAAGAGTACACAATGGGGGGTGAGATACTAAGAACAACA
The DNA here is from genome assembly GCA_016271365.2 of Neoceratodus forsteri. Lineage (NCBI taxonomy): Eukaryota > Metazoa > Chordata > Ceratodontiformes > Ceratodontidae > Neoceratodus > Neoceratodus forsteri. The sequence continues at coordinate 12,092,169 of CM028129.1, forward strand.
AAAATGGAAAGGAACCTGGGGGCAGTCATATCAGATGACCTAAAGGTGAGCAAGCAATGGGAGAAGGCAGTAAGGAGGGCTGGGAGGTATACTGGGATGCACAGTGAGAAGCATCACCAGTAGAAAACAGGAAGTTGTTCATCAGGAGTACTGTATGCAGTTAAGGAGACCCCATCACTTCAAGAACATAGACAGGATGGAGGCTGTCCAGAACAGTGCAAATAAAATGGTGCAGGGTCTGCATCAGAATCCATACAAAGAGGGACTAAAGGAGTTTAATATGTATACCCTTGAGGAAAGGAGGGAGAGGGGGAACATGATAGAAACTTTCAAGTACCTCAAAGCAATCAACAAAGTCCCACAGGGTAGCACCTTTTATGAAATAGAGATGAGTAAGAACCAGGGGCACAATTTGAATATAGAGGGGGGATGGCTCAGAGATAAAGTGAGGAATTATTTTTTTCATAAAGAGGGTTGTGGATGCATGGAACAGCCTTCCTGAGGAGATAGTGGAGTCAAAAACTGTGGGGGAATTCAAGAATGTAGGGGACAGATATAAGGCAATTCTGGGGGGTTTAGGAGGAAGTAAGCTGTTGGTTAACTAGGATCTGCAGCTTATCCATTTGGTTGGAAAATGGGCAGACTAGGTGGGCCAAGCGGTCCTTATCTGCTGTCAGATTCTGAATTTCTATGTTTCTTTGTATGACTGTTGATTTATTTTGATGTGACTCTTGGTTCCACAGTCACTGTGCAATGCTCCATGCTCCCCAGACTATAGAAAACACTTTGTATGACTGAAAATTTGTTTTGATGTGCCCCTATGTTCAAGAGTCACTGTGCAGTGGTCCATTCTCCCCACTCTGTAGAAAACACCTTGTTTAACCGTCGATTTATTTTTATCTGACTCTAGGTTCCACAGCTACTGTGCAGTGCTCCATGGTCCCAGGCTACAGAAAACACTTTGTATGACATTCAATTTATTTTGATATGATAATTGGTTCTACAATCACTCAGCAGTGGTCCATGTACCCAGGCTATAGAAAACACTTTGTATGAGTGTTAATTTTGATGTGACCCTAGGTTCCACAGTCACTGTGCAATGCTCCACAATCCCCAAGTCACTGAAAGCACTTTATTTGACTGTTGATTTATTTGATGTGACCCAAGGTTCCAGAGTCACTGTGCAGTGCACCATGCTCCCAGGCTACAGAAAACCTTCTGGATGATGGTCGATGTATTTTGATGTGACCCTAGGTCCTACAGTTACTGTGCAGTGCTCCATGCTCCCCAGGCTATAGAAAACAGTTTATATGATTGTCAATTTATTTTGATGGGACCATAGGTTCCACAGTCATTGTGCAGTGTGCTCTGCTCTCCAGGCTATAGAAAGCACTTGCTATGACTGTTGATTTATTTTGATGTGTTCCTAGGTGCCACAGTCATGGTACAGTGCTCTGTTCTCCCAGGCTGTAGAAAACACTTTGTATGACTGTCAATTTATTTTCCATTACCCCAGGTACCTCAGTCTGTGCTGGGCTCCATGCTCCCCTTGCTATAGAAAACACTTTATACAACTGTTGCTTTATTTTGATGTCACCCTAGGTTCCACAGTCACTGTGCTGTGCTCCATGTGCCCAGGATATAGAAAACACTTTGTATGTCAATCAGTTTATTTTGATGTGTCCTAGGTACCTCAGTTGCTGTGCAGATTGTCATGCTCCCCAGGCTGTAGATAACACTTTGTTTGACTGTCAATTTATTTTGATGTGACCCTAGGTACCTCTGTCACTGTGCAGTGCTCCATGCTCCCCAGTCTATAGAAAACACTTTATATGACTGTCGATTTATTGTATGGGACCCTCGACTCCACAGTCACTGTGCACTATTCCATGCTCCCCAGTCTATAGAAAACACTTTGTATGATTGTTGATTTATTTTGATGTGACCCAAGGTTCCACAGTCACTGTGCAGTGCTCCATGCTCTCCAGGCTATAAAAACAATTTGTGTGACTGTTGATTTATTTTGATGCGACCCAAGATTCTAGAGTCTGTGCAGAGATCCATGCTTCTCATTTTATAGAAAATACTTCATATGACAGTGAATTTATTTTGATGTGATCCTAGGTACCTCAGTCGGTGTGCAGTACCCCATGCTCTCCAGGCTATAGAAGAGCAACACGACATGGGCAGCCCAAGTGCTGCTTTGATTGTATCCCATGTTCAGAAGGGGAGATTTCCAATAAAAGTGGTGAGTAATTACCATAACAGAGGCATATAACATGAATTATTAAACATCAGCAATGACACAAATCTGGAAATTATTCGTTGATCCTGATACGCTCCAACGAGGTTCTCATTTTTTATGTGTACGCAGGAATTTCAAGTCCTGTCAAAAGGTGGTGGTTGCTAAAGTGGTAATAGGATTCAAGCATGTATGGGAGAGGCACAAAGGGACCATGGAAGTAAGACAGAAGGGAGAAGACTGGAGATCAAGTATGGTCTACAGTGGAACAGTGAGTAGGGAGTATAGGGCAGACTGAGTGGCCCATGAGGTTTTATCGGCAAACAACATCTACAGTATGTGTCTATGTTTCTATGTGGAGCTTATTGATCATCTTAGTGCTTTTACAAGCATATAAAACATACAAATTCCATGTAAATACACACATTTAAATATAATAATCAAATTATAAGCCCTGTGACTGCTGTTCACTTTTGACCATATAGTTTAATACCTCATGGTATGAAACCCTATAAGTATGATAAATGTTCAGGTCTGGTAACTAGTGCTGTGTGAGTAGCTTTTTTCAAACCAAATGCTGAGTATTTGAGCCCCAGGTAGTCAGTATTTGGCCAAGTATCCAGAACTCATGGATTAAAAAAAGGAAAACAAACAGCTCCTCACCCCCCTTTCTAGCCCAGATCCTTTAAACATAGAAGCCCCCTGCCTCAGCCCTCTGTACTGAAACCCTTTCCCCCAAACACCCACATTTTAATAAAATTATACTCCAGTGATGGGTAATCAGCACAACCCAGCTGCCTCCATAGCTGCAACCAATTTTGATCAGCACTTTGCAGTGCACTGTAACAACTAAAATGCTTCACTGATTGTTGCAACCTCCCCCGCCCCCAATAGTAGCAACACTGTCACAGCAGGACCATCATAGCTGTTTGGATCTTCATAGCACCTTCCCACAGCACCCACATGCAATTCAGAAGGAAAGAAGAGGCTGATACCGCCCACCCTCCTCCATGGTCAGCTTTCTTCTTCTTAAAGAAGACACTTACGCATTTGTTCACATAATGAAACTAACTGATCACATGATCACCTTGGTTTACCATGCAAGCATGCATGGTGTGTCTTCATTTAGAAGACAATGTTCAGCCATAGAGGAAGGCGGGCTGTGTCAGTCACCTTCTAACATTCTGAATTGCATTCAGGGTAGTGTTGCTAGTAGGGTCCTACTGTTACAAAGCTCCTGGTACTATGAGGCTTCCATCACTATTAGGTGTGGCTACCAGAGTGGGGGGGGGTGCCACTCTATGAAGAATACTAGTTCTTAAAATGCGCTGCAAAAAGGTGCTGATGAAAGTCAGTGGCTGGCCATAGATGTAGGCAGGTTGCGCTGGCAACCATGGAGCTGAATTTTTATCAAAACATGGGTGCTGGCGGGAGGATGGTGAGATTTATATGCTAAGTGTGGGTGGGGGGATGGAGGATTCTACATTTAATAGACTACTTCCAATAGCTCCATACGAAGTCTGAAGCAGCCATGGCTTAACCTGATACAAAATGGCTGCCTCAAGCAGAATGAGTAAAAGAATCTGGGCTAGTGAGGGGGTGTGGGGGAGCTGTTGTCTTATCCTTTTGTTATATTTTCCCAGATAGGGACAAATAGTGCTACTATTAATAAAATGCGATCAAAATAATTTGAGTGGGGGGCATGGCCCGACTGAGGAAGGGAATGAAGGCTTAATCCAGAGCTCTGGGACAATCTGCTTAATATCTCTGCCATCCATCAATAAAAAAAACAGAAAAGACACTGATACTGCAAGACAGAGCAATCCTCTATATGGCTTCTACCAAAAAATAAATAAATAAAAAAAGCAGTCCCAGATGAGTTTTTCTGCAACAACAAGGAAGAGCAGGTTGGGCCTATCCAGTACCATGGATTACAAAACACCTGCCACACTGGCTGGAAAGGCAAGCAGATCTAGCATGGAAAGCAACAAACAATCAACCTCACAACCCCATTACAACATAGAGGGGCTTATGCAATCTCTCAGGTTCGACTAACCCCACCAGATGAAGCTGGACTTGAAAATATCAGGGCCCAGCTCACCCATCTACAACAGACGGCAAATAGTCTAAGCGACGTTGAGGAGACCGACACAAGCAGGCTTACTGATATAGAGCAGCGGGTTGGTGACTCAGAAGAAGCTCACCAAAGACTGGAAAACTCACTCCAAATGGCCTTGAGAAAGACTGAATCCCTTAAAGATACTTTAGATGATCACAAAAACAGGGAGAGGAGGTTTAATGTGAGAATAGTGGGGCTAAAAGAAGGAGCCGAGGGTAGAGATTGCATTGCTTACATTGGCACCTGGCTGAAAATCACACTAAATTTACCCACTGAGATGATTTTGGAGATCCAGAGAGCCCATCGATCACCTGGCCACTGACCAAGTCCAGAAGAGAGACCATGCCACATAATAATCAAATTTCTGAGCCACCAAGACAGAAGGGCCAAATAATCAAGCAGGGGAGGCAGATCAGTATCTTCCCGGATTTCTCCAGACACTTGCAGAGGGAAAGGCAAGTTTCAGTACAGTAAAAAAGAAGCTTCATGAGATTGACTGCCAATTCATCATGGTCTTCTTGGCTCAGCTCATAATTTGGCAGAAGAATAAGGAGACAAAGTCTTTCACCGATCCCGAAGCAGCAATGAACTATATTTCTCGAGTGCTGCTTGTGCGTGGGAATGAGGATGGTGTTGGGCAAGAACCGGAGTGAACTCAGTATTGAGGTCCTATTTACGGACTTAAAGTGGACTGCAATGGATCGAACTGGTGTGGCAAATTAGTTCATCAGCCTGGAGGTTAAAAAAGGAGACTGTCTTGGTTTGTTTTCTTCTACTTTTTTTTTTTTTTACTCTTTCTTCTCTCTCTGCGGGGCCTTCACAAGTCACCTCAGCCCTGCAATTCATGTAGGCCGCTCTGGACTTTTCTGGGTTTGGGCACCAGGCCTCCTGTGTAGATACCAGTGCTTAAACTAGAGAAGACTATGGGGGACTATGGGAAAGAACACAGGCAGTATGCCTCAGATCGGTGGGCTGTGGGTCCCATCAGCTGGGGAATGTGCTTGACTTTCTGTTCCCCGTACTTGTTGAAATAAGGGATGTGGGCTAAAGTGCCTTAAGAATACACAATGAACAGCTCAGGATGCTGGGGGGGGGGGTGAATATCTCTCCTGGACCCACAGTGGAGCCTGCTCCAGCCTATAATGGCTGAGTCTGGGGAGACCCTCTTCTTTGCTTCTCCTGCTGTGTCAAATTATATTTTTCTTTGACTGGTGCCAACCGAGTGACCCTATGAGGGGAGAGTGAAAGAATACCTCTGACCCCGTAGGGATAAGGGAAGGTTCCCCATGCACTTGGTAGGGGGAAGACTATGCTGACTATCCTAATGGAAGTAATCGCAATAGAGCGAGACACCCTCCCAGAGCGTGGGAATACTGGGTCCCAGCAGAAATGGTGTAAGATTGCCTGAGACCCCCATCAGTCCAGACAACTAAGATGGGCTGAGAATTGATAAACGAGAGAGTACCTTGGACATAATAGGGGCTAGGAGGGAATTTTAACTCTTCCCCAAGTTGCAGTTCATTAGAGTTAAAATTTTACTTTGGGAGTTGATAAGATGTTTAATATTTTCTGGCTGTATAATGTTTTTTCTTTAAATGGGGGGATGGTAATCTTAGGGTCAAACACTTTGAACAACGCAGCTGGGTGGAGCTTTATTTTTATAAATGGTCCAAGCAACTATAAGTTAATCTGAAATATGGATTGTTGGGGTAGAGGTGGTAGGGGTCTTCGTGCAGGTGGGCACCTCGCCTTTCCCCCACTACATGAGCTCACCAAAAAACAGCATTAGTAAATAACACATCAATCATAGTAATCTGCTGACCCAAAGGGGGAAGAGCTTTTCCTCCCATTTTCGTCCCACCCCCACGTAGGATGGCAGTAGTACTGTTAATCAATGGTTTTGACCACAAGAGTTATGAAGCGGATGGTGCCTCTCAGTACATCCACGAAGAGTAGGGGGAGAGCAGAAGGATGTTAGAGTGCAGGTGTATGGGGAACCATCTTGTAAGTGGGATGGTTGGATAGGGGGAAGTTAAAAAGTTTGTTGGGTTTAACAGTTCAGAAAAGTGAGTGTTCTTGGGGTTACTGGTTTTGAGGGGGGGGAAGGGGGTTCACATTTTGAGGGAAATGTTTCAACAGTAGGGGATAAAAATAAAAGGCAGTCAGCTATCAGCACAAGGGCTCTACCGAGACCATACTCAGAGTATCAGCAGGGGTCATACAATGTCCCAGCCAAGACCCCAGCAGGGCTCCCAGCTCAAGACTCCGAGGGAGACTCGGCCCCTGGGCGATGGCACTTCCACAGCCGCTGCCTGAGACCACAAGCCCAGACGCTCTCAACAGAAAGCCAAGACCCCAGCAGGGCTCCCAGCTCAAGACTCCAAAGGAGACTTGGCCCCTGGGCGATGGAGCTTCCACAGCCGCTTCCCGAGACCACAAGCCCAGACGCTCTCCACTGAAAGCTGAGACCCCAGCAGGGCTCCCAGCTCAAGACTCTGAGGGAGACTCGTCCACCGGGTGGACGGCCTTCCTCAGCCTGAGGCTACCTTATTTAAAAACTCGTCTTGGGAGATCGACCATAAGTTCTGCGCTGCCCTCTTTGTGGAATACTGTTTAAAAAATATTGAAGCTCAGCTCCCTGATCAGCATATTCTGCTTTAAGACCTTATAAGACCGTTCAGTGAAAGAACTCTGCAACTGTTTCCCCTGTCACTAAAAGACTTGCACCATGGTCGCCTATGCCCACTTGGGCCCTGCAATTCAGCCTAGCTCATGCAGCCATCCAAGTTCATTTCCTAGCTCACCTTTGTGTTACTCTGACATTGCTATGGGCCTTGTCAGTGGTCCTCTGTCCTGTTATATTCCCCTTCCCCATATCAGTGCCGTCCTGGCCACATTCCCTATCCCTTCCTCTGCCATCCTGCCCCTATTTTTTTTCTTACTCCCCTCCCATCTCCTGCCCTCCTAGGCCCACGAGAACAAGTAGGTCTCCTATATATCTTTTGATTGGGTATGTGTCATCAGTTTGTCTATGTTGTGCCTGTATTGACCATCTCAAAAAGGAACCATGTCCATGTTGACTTGCACTCAAGCACTTTTTATTGTTAAAGTTGTATTGAACTTTTGTTGCTTCTATGTCCATAACTGTGCATCATTACATTGTTTGGATTGTATCTGCCTTTTTGACACTTTGTGTAACAGGTCCATCTTGTAAATGAGCTTGCTTAATGATGATCACCTATATAAATAAAAACTTTGATTGATTGATTGGTTACAGCAAAATGTGTGATATAAATTGTATAACTTGGAATGTTCACGGTCTAAAGACAGTGGTTAAGAGAAAGAAACATAGAAACATAGAATTTGATGGCAGATAAGGACCTCTTGGCCCACCCAGTCTGCCTATTTCCCTACTTAATGGGTAAGCTGCAGATCCTAGTTAACCAGCAGCCTGCTTCTTTCTACCCCCACCCCCTAGAATTGCCTTATGACTGTCCCATGCATGCTTGAATTCAACCATGTTTTTGACTCCACAACCTCCTCCAAAGAACATTCTATGCATCCACAACCCTCTCTGTGAAAATATACTTCCTTACATTACCTCTGAACCAACCCCCACCTTCAAATTGTGCCCCCTTGTTCTTGCACACCTCTTTTTTTGAAAGATGCTACCCTCTTGGACTTTGTTGATTCCCTTGAGGTACTTGAAAGTTTCTATCATGTCCCCCCTCTCCCTCCTTTCCTTGTGGCTATACACATTAAGCTCCTTTAGTCTCTCTTCATAAATCTTCTGGTGTAGACCCTGCACCATTTTAGTTGCCCTCCTCTGGACAGCTTCCATCCTGTCTATGTCCATGCGGAGACTGGGTCTCCAGAACTGCACACAGTACTCCAGATAGGGTCTCACCATCTGTCTGTACAGAGGGATAACAACTTCCTGTTTTCTACTGGTGATGCCTCTCCATATGCATCCATGTATCCCACCAGCCCTCCTTACTGCCCTTTCACATTGCTTGCCCACCTTTAAGTCATCTGATATAACTACCACCAGGTCCCTTTCCATTTTTGTTGTTGTTAGTATCTCACCCCCCATTGTGTACTCTTCCCCTGGGTTTTTGTTTCCGAGGTGCATTACCTTGCACTCCTTAGCATTGAATCTAAGCTGCCATACATTTGACCATTCCACTAACCTTGCCAAGTCCCTTCTCATCCTTTCCACCCCACCTTGTGCATCAGCCGTGTTGCAGATCTTTGTGTCATTTGCAAAAAGACATACTTTTCCTTCCAGTCCCTCTGCAATGTCACTTATAAAGACATTAAAGAGGACTGGTCCTAATACTGAACTCTGCAGTACCCCACTAGTAACTTCCCTTTCTTCAAAGTGGACTTAATTTACTATTACCCTCTGTGTCCTATTCTCCAGCCAATTCTTTACCCAGGCTGTCATCTTGGGACCCACTCCCAGGCTGGCTAACTTGTATATTAATCTTTTGTGTGGGACTGTGTCAAATGCCTTGCTAAAGTCTAGATAGGCCATGTCCACAGCCCTCCCTGATCTACTACTTTGGTCACCCAGTCAAAGAAATCTATTAGATTCATCTGGCATGACCTTCCCACTGTGAATCCATGCTGCCTTGGGTCCTGTGCCCCTCTGACCTCTAGGTACTCGACAGTTCTTTCCTTCAGAAGTGATTCCATCATTTTCCCTATCACTGAGGTTAAACTAACAGGTCTGTAGTTTCCTGCTTCTGCCCTGCTCCCACTTTTGTGAAGGGGAATCACATCTGCCCTCCTCCAGTCCTGAGGTACCACCCCATCCTCCCATGATTTGTTAAAGAGGGTAGTCAGTGGTGTCACTAGTTCTACCCTTAGTTCTTTTAGAATTCTGGGATGAATCCCATCAGGCCCCATTGCTTTGTCCACCTTCAGTTTCAAGAGTTCTTTCAGAACCCTTTATTCTGTAAATGGGCTGGTATCAACTTCTGTATCCAGAGTGTTTCTATTGTTTGGTTTAGGTACCTCCCCCTCTTCATTTGTAAATATTGAGCAAAAATATTTGTTTACTAACAATTTAAGAGAGTTTGGTCCTACCTTAAGAAGCAGAGGGGGACATCCACTTTCTTCAGGAGAACCATCTGGCTAAAGAAGAGACAGAAAGACTGGCTGGCTATCTTAGCAGCTCCCTTCATCTCTAGGGTGTGTGGTGGGGGTGGCTATCTGGATTCAATCTCAACTGAGGGTGATAGTACATGGCTCCCTGTCTGACCCTCAGGGCAGATACCTGGTAGGAGATGTATCAATCAAGGGCACTAGCTACACCTTAGTGGCAGTCTATGGGCCCAATAAAGATGATCCTGGGTTTTTCCACCAGTTTGTGATGACCCTGGTCCCCTACCTCGATCACCTCATCATTGGGGGTGACTTCAATACGTATTGGAACCAGGTCAGAGAACTAGCTTCCCCTCCAAAAAGCACGGTAGTGCTTAGAGATTTGGCTAGAGAAAGGGCATTGCAGGAGGTGTGGAGACACTTTTTCCCCAACTAAAACAGAGTTTTTCTTTTACTACTTGGCACATTGTGCCTATTCCAGAATGGGTCTATGTGATAAGGGTGACTGCCGAATGGCTAACCGACAGAAGGGTACAAACCCCCCAGGGTAATGACATGTAACAAAGTGTTGCAATGGGGAGGCTGCGCCCCCGTACCCCCCCTTGAAGGGGGGTTTCCCCCCCATGCACCCCTTACTATGGATTCTAACTCTGGGGGGGTGCAAACCTGGGTTGCCCTAATTGTCAGCACCATTGTTCTGTCACCCTTCTGTCAGTTCGCTGTTTGGCAGTTGCCCTTTTGATGGGCTACCCACCAGAATAGATTATATTTTGGTTTCTCCTGGAATTCTATGGGGGGCAGAGGACCCTAGATATGGTCCAATCTGTATGTCCAATCATGGCCCACTGGAGTTCACTATTCCATCTGGCAGAGGTTCATCACTATTCAGGCAATAGAGAATGGACCCAGCACTATCAACATCCACCCACTGTAGGATAGGCATGTCTGCCACTGTCCGAGAATACCTGAACTATAATAATCCTGGGGAAACTTCAGTGGCAACAACCTGGGAAGCCCTAAAAGCTGTCATTAGGGGGGCTACCATCTCCATTGCTACACACCTTGGTAAGTAGGAGCAGGAACTGGAGACAAAACTAGAGAATCAAATTTTGGGGTTAGAACAAGATCTGATGGTGAGCCAGGATATAATAATAATAATAATAATTTTATTTATAACGCACCTTTCCACATCCAAGGCGCCTAACAATTTAAAGACAATTTATTTAAAAGTCCAATAAAAGACAATACAACAAGAAAAATCACAATCAATTTAACAAATAATTCAGTTCTGCAAGAAAGCTTTTTGCCACAGAAAGGTTTTTAAGCCCTTCTTAAATACCTCCACAGATGTGCACTCCAGTAACCGATGGGGTAGAGAATTCCAAAGGGTGAGGGTTGTGTAAGCAAAAGTTCTTGAGCCACATGATTTCAAATTCACCCTTGGAATCTTCAGCTACCCCGCATCGGCCGAGCTGAGTGATTGGCTATGGCAGTAAAGAACCTGGAGCTCTTTCAGATAGTCTGGGCCCAGTCCATGCAGGGCTTTAAAAGTCAGTAAACCGACTTTAAAGGTGATCTGCCACACCGTATTGGCAACCAGTACAGTTCATAACCAGGTAATATGGCGGGAATTGATTAGAACCTGTCAAAGCCGGGCTGCTACATTGTGCACAGCTGCAGGCGACGAATTTCAACCCCAGAAAGGACCCAGGTAAAGGGATTTGCAGTAATTTAAGTGCGAGGACACAAAGATGTTGACCAAAGTTGGAAGGTCATCAGACGGAACCAGGTGTTTCACCCTGGCAATATTCCTAAGATGGTAAAAGGAGGTCTTGACAACAGCCAACATCTGCAAATGTAGGGTCAGTCCATCATCAAAAACCACCCTCAGGTTACGGATCCATTCAGAGGATGGGAGCAAGGTGCCACCAAGATTAATTCCAGAAGGCGCACTAACACCCGACCCCCCTGTCTGATGACCCGGGTCCACCACCAATACCTCAGTCTTTTCCCAGTTCAACTTCAGTCAGCTAGAATCCATCCACTCCTGGATTTCTTTCAGACAGTTGTTGAAGACTGAGAGAGCTCCATCCTGGTGAGATGCAAAAGAAAGGTAGAGCTGGGTATCATCTGCATAACAGTGAAATTTCAGCCCATACCTTCTTACAATGTCTCCAAGGGGTAGCATATACACTGCGAATAACATGGGTGACAGCACAGAGCCCTGAGGCACCCCACACAACAAAGCAGTTGAACCTGAAGAATAAACCCCAGATACAACTCTTTGTTTTCTCCCTGTGAGGAACAATGTAAACCATCTGAGGACTGTCCGTGACATTCCACAGATATGCCTCAGGCATCCTATCAACACCATGTGATCCACGGTGTCAAAAACTGAAGAAAGATCCTGAAGAACCAAGATGGAATGGCCCTTCCGATCTCTCGCCATCAGGAGATCATTTGAGCACCCGAACCAGCGCTGTCTCAGTACTATGTCTCTTGCGAAAACTGGACTGGAGGGGCTCATAAATGTCATGGATGGTCAAATGGTCCTCCAGCTGTGCTGCCACTACTTTCTTAATCACCTTCCCAGCAAAGAGAAGGTTAGAGATAGGTCTGTAGTTTGCAAGACAGTCTGGGTTCAAGGTAGCTTTCTTCAAGAGTGATGTCACCACCGCCTCTTTCAGGGATCTAGGAAACTCTCCTGATTCCAAGAAGCATCAGACTATCTGCACCGGGACCGGACTGATGATATCACTACAATCCAAAATTAGGAAGGTCGGACCAGGGTCCAAACTACAGCACGTAGGGCGCACACTCTGGGTAATCCTCATGACATTTATGAACTCCAGATGACAGAAGGTAGTCCAGGAAAACTGAGGTACAGTGGCCCCACACAGGTCAACAGCAACCCCCCTAGGGTGTGCCGGCTGCAGTACCACCCTGATGTCAGTCACCTTATTTGCAAAGAATTGAGCAAGCTCATCGCACTCTAATTGTGAAAAGGCTTTCCTAACAAGTAGGCAGGCTGGGTTGCAACGTCTGTCTACCATTTGAAATAGCTAAGCTGGTCGATTCTGAGCAGCCACGATCTTCCCAGACAGGAATTCTGCCTTCTTATGGGTGATTGCAGATTGATAGACTGAATAATGGTCCATCAATCTAAGGTGGTCGGCATCAAGGGCAGATTTTCTTCAGCAATGCTCTAACCTTCGCCCCGGTCTCCGCAACTCCCTTAAAGTCCCATCAAACCACAGGGACTTGGGGTGAATGGAGAGAGGGTGGACACGGACTGGAGCAATGGAATCCAGAACCATCATAACAGCTGTATTATAGGCTGACACGAGGGTCTCTGGATCATTGCTTGACAACGCGGGGGATGAGAGGTCAAGGACTGCCGCAAGGCCATGGGAATCAATATCCCATAAAGGGCAGTACCTAACCATCTCTACATGGGTAGGCCTTCTTGTGAGGTGCTAAAGCTAAACCCCACAGTGTAATGATCGAGCCACCCAACTGGTTCCACCCCCACGTCAGCTGCTTCGATCCCAAGGAGGAAGATTAAGTCCAAAGAGTGTCCATGTTTATGAGTAACAGTGGAAACCACCTGTGTGAGGCCCAGAGATGTCATTAACTGGAGGAAGTGTTGCCCAAACTGTGAAATTTCATCATTGACCCAGGCATTGAAGTCGACCAGAACCATTAATCTGGGTGACTCAAACGTTATGTCGATGACGAAGTCCACCACTTCCTGAAGGAATCGCTTCTCATCACTGGGTGGACGGTAGATGAGAGTGATTCGATAACCTACACCTGCTACTACTGTACACTCAAAGGACTCAACCTCTTCAACTACTACCCCTGAGAGGCCTAGTTCAGTCTTGAAACAGACCACTCTCCCCCCATGATCCAATCTCGGGCGGTGTATCACCGAGTACCCAGCCAAAGTCATAGCCTCCACAATGGGAGCAGAATGTTGATCCAGCCAGGTCTCGGTGATGCATGCCAGGTCCACCATACCCACAAGAGTTGCAATAATTGCAGTCTTATTCTTAATGGACCTGGCATTGCACAACACTACTCTAGTTGGGTGAACCTTGTGGGCTGCCTGGGCCATCTGCCTACCACATTCAGTAGTGCCCTTGGGTATGGACACTAGACATGGTAAACCATGATCTGGTTCCATTTCACCCCAGGGCATCTTCTGGATCTATTCACCCCAATTTGGTGACTCCCTCTTGTACAGCTTCCACTGTTCATGACCCCCCACCCTCCTCCCTCTCCTTGAATAATACCCAATGCTCTACAGCATTAGTAGGTCTCAAACTGGAGAGGGGGAGTATAAAAAGGGTGAAGGGCATGAAGGGTGAAGGATGTATAGCGCACAAATGTGGGGGTTGGCATCCAACACATTCTTCGGTGACAAACAAATTATTAAAACCCAATCAAAAGCCCACCCAAAGCAATAACATCCCAAAAATTCACAATAATAAAGCACAATAAAATAAAACAAAACAAACCCCACAATTACTCATCTAACCCACCCTATATATAAAATACTAATTAAAACACCACCCTATCTCCTATTAACTAATAAAGTCTCTTCTCTACTTAAATCTGGAGCCACTACAGGCCCCTTCACACTTTAATAACATACAAAAATAAAATAATTTTAATAAAACTTACACCCCCCAACCCTCTCACAGTTGGGCAGAAGTGCAATTTAGGCACTCTCACTGCCCAAATAAACAATCAAAATTAAACAAAACAACATATAAATAATACAATTTTACCCCCGCCCCAGTCCTCTCACCGCCAGGTAGATAGGGTAAATTTGGCACTCTCACTGCCAAAATAAAAACACAATCCACAAAAATAAAATCACAGAACTTTAACATAAATAAAAAAAATATATATATATATATATAACAATTAATATATGGATACCAAAGGTCCTCTCACCACCCAGGTGTCCCAGAAATCAAAAAAATGTTTTAATCCAGAGAAGGATGCAGTTAGTTCCAGAAGTCTTCACCAGTAAAAAGTAGGAGTCACAGCATCCAAAGCAAGGAGTAGGTGACCATAAAACCAAACAGAGGAATCAGGACAAATCCCTCCTAACCAGGCTGAAGTAGAAATAAGCAAAAAGAAATTCCAGCAATATCTCCAACTTACAAATTCCAATATTGGGATAAGGGAGAACCCAAATACAAGTCACGCCAGTATCTGTCAAGGTCTGCTGGATGATTAACTCGGCAGCTTAGGGCCCATAACTCCAATAGGGTGTACCCACAGGAAATAATGCAGCCTCAACAAAAAAAAATATGAATCAGGCCACACTGCAGCCGGACCCACGAATTTTGGGGAACACAGTATCCCAGCCAGTTCCCTGGCTAAGAAAATACTCCACCCCTTCTGTGAGGCTGCAAATCCCCCAGGAAACACCCAGTGGGAACGGGCTGTTTTAAGTTCGTATCCACCAACCATCCAAGAAATTTCCAATCCAATATTCAATTTCCAGTCTCTCTGAACGAAAGTCGATTCACAGCCAGAATCCTGATAGAACTATCCAAACAGCCAGAATTCTGATAAAATTATCCAAACAATCCATCACCAGATCTCCTTACAATTTTCACCCACCTAAGCTTCAGCAGATGTTCCGTATCCACTCTTATATTCTCCACTACTCCACCAGCGTCCTTCCCGTACAGTTCCACCGCATTCCATCCTATACATAGAACAAGGAACAGCAACGCAGCAACAAAAATTCTTCAAGCTCACCGAGAGCTCCACAGGAGCCCAGACAGCAGCACTGGGACAGAAAATTCTGCCACTTCAGATAAAAGTTCAGATAAAAGTTCATCCGGGTTCTTCTGAGTTCACATTATTGTCGACAGCATAAAGCAGATGCTCCAGAGCACTCCAAATGCCAAAAAAACACACAAATAAAGTCAGTGAAACAAAATAAAAGATAAAACATGAATAAAATACTACAAAATGAACAAAAAAAAACACAAGATAATATGGTGTTCACGGAGCAGCTACAGCATGCCCAGCCTGGCAGCCATCTTTTCTTTCAATGACAGCAAGGGGAGAATTAAAGCTTTTGAAAGGGCGACTGGCACAATTCGCCTCCAAAAGAATTTAGAGGAGTATTTTGAAAGCAGGGGCTAAAGCTGACTTTGAGGGCGATACAGCAGGGAAGTGGGTAGCATGGAGAGTGAAGACCCAGCAGGCGGAGAGAACTATTCTCTCCCTGGAAACCCAGGAGTGCAAATCTACCTCTTACCCCAAACAAATAAACGACACTTTTAGGCAATCTTATGAAAACCTTTATAGATTGGAGGCCCCCAAGGAGCTGACCTTGAAGCCTATATTAGCAAAGTACAACTCAACTCCCTTAGTAAGGAAAAGAGAGGGGAGCTGGATCGCCCACTCCTGGTAGGGGAAATAAAGGACAGAATCTGGGGATCTAACACAGGATGGGTCCCGGGCTCTGATGGAATTTCAATGGAATTTTACAAAGTCTTCTGAGAAGATATCCAAAGTATCCTGGTGCCCATGATTAGGGAAGCCCTAGACACAAGTTTGCTGTCACCTTCGTTACAACTAGTGACCATTATAGTGCTCCCAAAACCGGGTAAAGACCGTACCAAATGTAGGTGATACTGACCTGTCTCCTAAATGCTGATTACAAGATCATAGCTAAGATACTAGCAAGGGGATCAGAGAACGCCATCCCATCCTTAATCCACCAGGAACAGTGCGGTTTTGTCAGGAATAGGCAGGCAAAGCACAGTTCTGATGAACCCTAAATATAGTCCATCAGCAGACTAAGAGGGGAGGGGATGGGAACAGAGGCCTGCTGGGGCTAGACACCAAGAAGGCCTTTGATAGAGTTGAATGGGGTTTTATCTTTGCTATGCTAAAGAAATTTAAGGTAGGACCAAGAATAATGTCCTGGATAAAAACACTCTACAAAGTGCCAAAAGCTCAAATATTCACAAGCGACACCATCTCGGCTCCCTTTGACCTCACCAGGGGTACTCGTCAGGGGTGTCCCATGTCACCTCTTCTATACGTTTTGACTATGGAGGTCCTAGCTACATCCATTCAATTAAACCCCAACATTTGGGGGTGTAATATAGGGGGAGAACACCATGTCATCTGCCTCTTTGCAGATGATGTGCTGCTTTTCCTCAGGGAACCAGAGACTTCTGTTCCTGCCCTGATGAGTCTCTTCGAAGAGTATGGTCCCCTCTCAGCCACATGATTAACTGGGCCAAATGTGAACGGCTCCCCTTGGGAGGAGGGAACACCCACATAAACATTCAAGATATCAAAATCCCACCAGCTTCCTCTGTAAAGTATCTGGGGTATCTATTTCTAAAAAGCTTTTGTCTCATTTCGGTCTCAACAATAAACCCCTTCTGAGTAGTTTCCAAGAGAAGTGTAAAAGATGGAAGAATCTCCCTCTCACTGTGATAGGGAAAACAAACATAATCAAGATTTTTATATTACCCCAATATTTATATCTCTTTCAGTCCTTACCAATATGGAGTACCCACTGTACCTTTAAACCACTGAAGGGAGCCTTGGGAGTGTTGCTCTGAGGTGGAAAAATGCCCAAGATCAAGCAGGAAAGCTTGTGGAGAGCAGTGGATGAGGGAGGTCTTGGTCTTCCAAACCTAAAGTTTATTACTCGGAGGCCCAGATCTCCACTATGTATGACCTGTACAATAAGAAAAGGGATGGCAAGTCTTGGGTGGGGCTGGAGACGGACTCGGATGGGTCCCCTTTAGGTGCACCGTTTTTTGCCTCAATGCTGAATATGAAATCAGTGAAGTTTATCCAAAACCCTCTCACCAGGACCACAGTCAGGGCATAGCGCCATGCACATAAGCTACTGTTGTACCTTCCCACTATTTTCCCAGATGCAGTAATAGGTAAGGCACTATGGAAGATGGGGAATTTACTGACCTCCATAGGCCATACATTTAAGACCGGGGCTGGCATGGGCCTAAGCACAGTAGGGCAGTTATATGACATGGGGATACTCCAACTATATCAATCTCTTGCAAAACAATATGGACTAGACTGCTCCCACTTCTTTGTTTATCTACTAGTTCGAAATAAGCTAAAAGTAGGGGACTCTGATGAACCCCACTTCATTGAACCACAGAGGTCTCCGCTAGAAGAGGTAATGAAGAGCTTCCTCTGCACTGACCGACTAAGACCACTGACATGCAGCTACAGGTCACTGCTGGGTTGCTTACCTTCACTGTTGTCAAAATTAAAAGAAAAGTGGAACCAAAATCTGGGAAACGAGGCATTGATGGAGGGGGATTAGATGATGGTTTTGAGAAGGGGACTGGCTTGGTCTGTTAGCAATCATTTAAGGGCAATCAATCATAATATCTTGCACAGAACATACTTCATTCCCAGCTTGGCACAGAAAATTTACCCAAATAAATTAGACCTTTGCCCAAAATGCAAGGCATAATCAGGCACTTTTTTCACTTAATTTGGCAATATCCGAAATAATCTAATTACTGAGCTGGCATTACTGCTGTAATGCATCAGCCTTAGAGGACTTTCAGCCAGTGGGTCCTAGAGAGGCACTACTGGACCTCCTGGGCAGAACATGGGGGGAAGAGGGCCTAGATCACCCCCTGTGGTGGCTTGCAATGGCAGTAAGAAAACAGATCTTGCTTACCACTGGGGGAGAGATTCAACTCCCACAGTGACTGAATGGGCGAAAAAACTACTCCAATGCATGAAATTAGAACACACTCAATATAAAGTCCAAGGAAGAGAGGACACATTTGTCTGAGTATGGAAGCCACTGGAGGACGCATTGAGGCAAGAGTGGTTCCCTGGAGTCTAAACAAGGGAATCAGTACAGTGAGTAGTAACCCATTAAATTTTCACCCAGAAGAAAGTAGCCGCTTCTTTGGTATCACCATTCCAAATGTATCAGACACAGGATTCCTGAAGTAAAATCATACAGATCTTCAATTCTAGGCTATGCTGTTTGAGTAAATAATTTTATTAACTCCTGCCTTACTATATATCTAAGTGTCAAGGCACAAAGACTTTTATATGTATAATCAAAATACCAATATATGTCAAAGTAAGTGCTACATATGTAAAGTGCTTCTGGTGCTGAATGAGCTGACTTTAGAAAATAAAGTCCACCCTAATTATCGCTGGGATAATATCAAAGGGACGCAGTCTGTCTGACAGATCTTTTCTTGGCTCCTCTTTTTCTTCATATGTGTACTTCCTTCTGATGGAGCTTCCTCATTGGGGTCATCTTGATCATCTTCATCCATCTATTCTAGGTTTCTGGGACTTTCTAGTTGTACTGTCAGGGTCCCCCGGGTGCTTAGGTTTTTCCAGGGGCATTATTCATTCTGGCAGCTTGTGACACATTTCCACCATCATCCTGTGGGACACAGTCGATGCATGTCCTCAACATTTTCCACTGCCAAGGTACCTGAGGCCATGTTTTAATCTTGAGAGTCAATGTCCAACAAGAACAAAGTTCCCCTCGAGAACTGGACAGTAGAGGGACCAGACACTTTCTGCACTCCTTCTTGGAGTGGCCAGTGACACAGTTCAGATCAGGTGACCTGAAATTCTGAGGGGCAGAATAAGTCAGACTCAAGTGAACATTGTGTGCAGTAACAATAAATAGAAACAAGATTTTGTTAGAGCAAAAATGGCTGCTATGCATTAACGTGATATGAGAAAAATCACATAAAGCATGGCTGGGCCTACATGCTTGTTTTCATATGTTCACTGGCCAGAAGCATCACTGCAAGGCTATTAGCTCTGTTAGGGAGCTCAGTTTGAACCTTACTGAAAGAGAAGGAAGAGGTGGGATGTTTATTTGCAGTACTGGCCATTAGGGGGCCAATAGCTTACAGTGATGGATGTTTCAGCCAGAAAATGTAGAGAAACAAGCTTGTGGGAGTAGTCTAGCTTTTTTCTCATATTAGGCTAATGTATACCGTTACTTTAGCTTTGACCAGTGTTAGTTAATTAGTGAAGACATTTTAATTAAAAGCCGACCTTTTTACCTGAAATGTTATGATTCAAATTGTTTATAGCGCCAAAGCAGTTGCCATGGGAGTGACCGCATCCCTTCTCATAGCCTTGGCTTCACTGAGAAAAAAAGGCAAGCTTTGATTGATGCCCACAATTCTGTACTTGAATTTGTACTGTTTTTTCGATTATGCAATCTGTAACTACCTGTTTGTGTCAAAGGACCCCCTTGAGAATGAGCTTGCTTAATGGAGTTTTCCTACAGTAAACTTGAACATGAAGTAATAAGTAGGGAAGCTTTGACTGATGATGTAGTTAGTAAGTAGGGGAGCTATGACTGATGATGTAGTTAATAAATAGGGCAGCTTTGACTGATGATGTAGTCAGTAAGTAGGGGATCTATGACTGATGATGTAGTTAATAAGTAGGGGAGCTTTGACTGATGATGTAGTTAGTAAGTAGGGGAGCGTGGACTGATGATGTAGTTAATAAGCAGGGAAGCTATGACTGATGATGTGGTTAATAAGTAGGGGAGCTATGACTGATGTAGTTAATAAGTACGGGAGCTTTGACTGATGCTGTAGTTAGTAAGTAGGGGAGCTTTGACTGATGATGTAGTTAATGAGTACGAGAGCTATGACTGATGATGTAGTTAATAAATAGGGCAGCTTTGACTGATGATGTAGTCAGTAAGTAGGGGATCTATGACTGATGATGTAGTTAATAAGTAGGGGAGTTTTTCTTTTTATCATATAAGATTTTATTGAGATTTTAGAGTTTCAAGGTAGTACAAAACATACAACAGATATATATTGTGCCCTGGACATAATATTAGAGTATGGTACATAAAGGAGTCAATATCTTACATATAG
Organism: Neoceratodus forsteri; assembly: GCA_016271365.2. Classification (NCBI taxonomy): domain Eukaryota; kingdom Metazoa; phylum Chordata; order Ceratodontiformes; family Ceratodontidae; genus Neoceratodus; species Neoceratodus forsteri. The sequence goes on from CM028129.1 coordinate 12,112,561, forward strand.
CCATAAGCTGATTACATAAGAAGAAAATCATCAGCCATTGTCTTCTAAAAACCTCGATAAGGCCTAAACAATAGGAAATTTGCAGCAGTGCAAGTCATATCTACCCATGATATAGCAGGCAAATAAAAATACCGAAGAGTCTTCTTCTGTTATCTTAGTCTCAAGGAAAGAGGGGGATGTTCAGGTGTTGGGAGGATGTTACATAGTTAGAGTGTAGGTAGGCATCCCAATTTTGGAGGTAATACTGTAGTTCAATTGTCCCCGATATGAATATGAAAGGCACTCCATCAGAGCCAAGCATGTCAAATCTGTCTGCCACATTGGAGTGGAAGGAGGAGATGGTTGTCTCCAATGAATTAATATCAGCCTTTTGGCCTCTAGTAATACCAACATAGTCCATTCTTGTGCAGCCTAAGTAGAAACATTAAGGCTGAGGAATCTCCCAAAAGCAGATTAGGATCCAAGGGCAACTCCTCAAGAGCCAGGATCTGAGAACATTCCTGGGCTATGCTGTACCAAAAAATAGTGATCATGGAGCAGGTCCACAAAATATGAAACAGGTGGGCATCAGGTTGCTGGCATCTCCAGCACTCAGCATGAGACAGAAGTCCAACCCCGTGCAGGGCCACTGGGGTTCTGAACCATCTCAAGAATATATTGAGTTGCAAGAAATGACTCTTAGCATCCGTATACACTCCATGAGAACCTTTAAGGCATGATGACCAAGTCTTTGTGGGGATGACCAAACCCATCTCAGTTTTACATTTAACCCTACAGGTGTCTATAAGAAGGGTAGGTTTGACTGATGATGTAGTTAATAAGTAGGGGAGCTTTGGCTGATGTAGTTAATAAGTAGGGGAGCTATGACTGATGATGTAGTTAATAAGTAGGGGAGCTATGACTGATGATGTAGTTAGTAAGTAGGGGAGCTATGACTGATGATGTAGTTATTAAGTAGGGAAGCATTGACTGATGATGTAGTTAGTAAGTAAGGGAGCATTGACTGATGATGTAGTTAATAAGCAGGGGAGCTATGACTGATGATGTAGTTAGTAAGTAGGGGAGCATTGACTGATGATGTAGTTAATAAGCAGGGGAGCTATGACTGATGATGTAGTTAGTAAGTAGGGAAGCTATGACTGATGATGTACTTAATAAGTAGAGGAGCTTTGACTGATGATGTAGTTAGTAAGTAGGGGAGCTATGACTGATGATGTGATTAATAAGCAGGGGAGCTATGACTGATGTTTTTTTTATTTAGTTAGTTTTTGTTGACCGGGTAAGTGCACTAGACAAATCCTGCCTATTTTCAGGCATGACCCGGGGGAGTGGGATACAGATGAATGCCAACTGACCTTGAACCACATTAAGCTGTTAGTGGTATTTTTAGTGAATGAGGGAAATTTGGCCAGGACACCGGGGAAATTCCACTACACTTTTCGATAAGTGCCATGGGATCTTTAACATCCACCTGAACTACTACCAATCCAGGCAGATGGGACCTCGGTTTAATGTCTCATCCGAAAGACGGCATCTCAGAAGTGCAGCACCACTCTCATGCTGCACTGCAGTGTCAGTACTGGGATATTAACCCAAGTGCCAGATGTGGGAACTGAACCCACAGCCCTCTGATCTCCCAGCCTCAGAGGAGAGTGTACTACCTACTGAGCCACTGACACTGACTGAGGGGAGCAATGACTGATGATGTGGTTAATATGTAGGGGAGGTACTGCTGATGATGTGGTTAATAAGTAGGGGAGCTATGACTGATGATGTAGTTAATAAGTAGGGGAGCTTTGAGTGATGATGTAGTTAATGAGTACGGGAGCTTTGACTGATGATGTAGTTAATAAGTAGGGGAGCTATGACTGATGATGTAGTTAATAAGTAGGGGAGCTATGACTGATGATGTATGTAAGAAGTAGGGGAGCTTTGAGTGATGATGTAGTTAATGAGTACGGGAGCTATGACTGATGATGTATGTAAGAAGTAGGGGAGCTTTGAGTGATGATGTAGTTAATGAGTAAGGGAGCTATGACTGATGATGTAGTTAATAAGTAGTGGAGCTTTTTTTATCACATAAGATTTTATTGAGATTTTAGAGTTTCAAGGTGGTACACCACATACAACAGATACATATTGTGCCCTGGACATAATATTCAAATCAGGTACATAAAGCTGTCAGTATCTTACATATAGCCATATGCTGATTACATAAGAAGAAAATCTTCAGCCATTGTCATCTATAAACCTCAATAAGGCCTAACAATATGAAATTTGCAGCAGTGCAAGTCATATCTACCCATGATATAACAGGCAAATAAAAAATACCAAAGAGGCTCCTTCTATTATCTTGGTCTTAAGGAAAGAGGGGCATTCTCCAGTTGTGGGGGATGTTACATAGCTAGGAGTGTAGGTAGGCATCCCATTTTTGGTGATAATAGTTTAATTGTCCCCGATATGAATATGAAAGGCGCTCCATTACAGACAAGAGTGCCAAATCTGTCTGCCACATTGGAGTGGAAGGAGGAGAGGGTTGTCTCCAATACATTAATATCAGCCTCTTGGCCTCTAGAAATGCCAACGTAGTCCATTCTTTGTGCAGCCTAGGTAGAAAGGTTTAAGGCAGAGGACTCTCCCAAAAGCATTTTAGGATCCAAGGGCAACTCCTCAAGACCCAGGATCTGAGAACATTCCTGGGCAATGCCTGACAAAAAATAGTGATCATGGAGCAGGTCCACAAAACATGAAACAGGTGAGCATCTGGTTGCTGGCATCTCTAGCACCAAGCATAAGACAGAATCCAGGCTGGTGCAGGGCAGCCGGGGTTCTGTACCATCTCAAGAGTATCTTGAGTTGCAACAAGTGACTCTTAGCATCCCTATACACTCTATAAGAATCTTTAAGGCATAATTACCAAGTCTTTGTGGGGGTGGCCAAACCATATCAGTTTCCCATTTAACCCTCCAGGTGTCTATAAGAAGGGGAACTTTGACTGATGTAGTTAATAAGTAGGGGACCTTTGACTGATGATGTAGTTAGTAAGTAGGTGAGCTATGACTGATGATGTAGCTAATAAGTAGGGACCTTTGACTGATGATGTGGTTAATAAGTAAGGGAGGTACTGCTGATGATGTAGTTAATAAGTAGGGATGCTATGACTGATGATGTAATTAATAAGTTGGGAAGCTTTGACTGATGATGTAGTTAATTAGTAAGGGAGGTACTGCTGATGATGTAGTTAATAAGTAGGGATGCTATGACTGATGATGTAATTAATAAGTTGGGAAGCTCTGACTGATGATGTAGTTAATAGGTAGGGGAGCTTTGACTGATGATGTAGTTTGTAAGTAGATCAGCTTTGACTGATGATGTAGTTAATAAGTAGGGACCTTTGACTGATGATGTAGTTAATAAGTAGGGGAGCTATGCCTGATGATGTAGTTAATAAGTAGGGGAGTTATGACTGATGATGTAGTTGATAAGTAGGGGAGCTTTGAGTGATGATGTAATTAATAAGTACGGGAGCTTTGACTGATGATGTAGTTTGTAAGTAGATCAGCTTTGACTGAAACTAACATACTAAAATGCCAGAAGAATAGTCCTAATGGTCTTTCGTGTCTGCTCGTTTGGTCAGCCCCCACCCTGGGTGCTGACCTTGCTGCCCCCTCACCTTCTCTAGCTTCTCCCTTCCCAGTTCCGGATATTCTTGCTGCATTGGATTTTGCTTCTAGAACCCTTCCCCTGTACCTGTCCCACCCCCTCTGGAACCCCTCCACCGTCTCTGCCTCCACCAGCCCCCTAGGCAGCGCATTCCATGGCTCCATCACCCTCTCAGTGAAGTAGCACCTCCTCCTTTCTCCCCTGAATCTTCCCCCCTCCAGCTTCCACCCATGCCCGCTAGTGGCCCCCTCCTCCTTCCTTCGAAGCACCCTGACTGTTCCCTATTTACCCTCTTCATGTACCTGAAGACCTCTATCATGTCCTACCGGTCCCTTCTCTCTTCCAATGTGTACATATTTAGCTCTTTGAGCCTCTCCTCTTAGGTCCTGTCCCCCAAGCCCCAAATCATTTTGGTTGCCCTCCTCTGGACTCTCTCCAAGAGTTTAATGTCCCTCTTTAAGTGTGGCCTCCAAAACTGCATGCAGTACTCAAGGTGCGGCCTCACCAAGCAGCTATACAGAGGGAGTATCACTTCCCTCCTTCTGGAGGTGATCCCACTAGCGATGCATCCCAGCATCCTGTTGGCCTTGGCTGCTGCCCTCCTACAAGTCTCAGAGTTGTTCATCTTGACATCCACCACCACCCCCAGGTTCCTCTTAGCCATTGAGACTTGTAGCATTTCCCCCCAGGGTGTACATTTGGCCTGGGTTTCTGGCCCCTAGGTGGAGTACCTTGCATTGCCCTGCATTGAACCTCAGCTTCCACTTTCTAGATCATCTTTCCAGAGCCTCCAGATCCCCCTGTAGGGCCACCCTCCCCATCCACCACCACCCCCAGTTTTAAGTCATCTGCAAAGAGACTCATCTCACTCCTGATTCCTATCCTTATGTCAGAGACCTAGGCATTGAACAGGAGAGGCCCAAGGACTGATCCCTGTGGGATCCCACTAATGACCCTCCTTGGGGATGAGACTTTCCCACCAACTACGACCCTCTGGGTCCAGTCCTGGAGCCAATTGCCTATCTATCTGATCATCTGGTTCCCCACCCCCATTTCTCCCAGCTTATCCAACAGGCCCACGTGAGGAACAGAGTCAAATGCCTTGCTGAAGTCTAGAAAGAGAATGTCCACTGGTCTACCCAGGTCCAAGGCACTCATTACCCAGTCATAGAACTCCACAAGGTTTGTCTGACACAATTTCCCTGGGATGAATCCATGCTGGCTATTGTCCAGGTGCCCTGACTTTTCCAGGTCCCTCCCTGGCCTCTCCTTGACAATGCCCTCCATCACCTTGCCCACCACTGATGTCAGGTTGACAGGCCTATAGTTCCCTGCCACCTCCCTTGATCCCCCCTTATGGATATGCACTATATGCACCACTTTCCAGTCCTGGGGCACCCACCCTGTCCTCAGATAGATGGTGAAAAGCTCCACCAGGGGTTTTGCCAGGACATCGGCATGTTTCTTCAGCACTCTGGGATGTAATTTATCCAGCCCCAATGCTTTCTCCATCTTAAGGGAGCTGAGGGCTTCCCTCACTCTCTCTGCTGTGATTTCCACTTCTGGTACCTCTTCTCCCTGCTTAGCCCTCCCCCCTCCTGCCAGTGATGCCTCCCCCTCTCCCCAGACCCGCGAATCGGTAAGGGTCCCCTCCTCAGTATCTCTGTCTCCTCCATGTATGATGCAGCACCCCTTTTCCTTGGTGAAAACTGAGGTGAAGTACTCACTTAGTACCTCAGCCTACTCCCCTGGGTCTTGTGCCCATCTCTCCCCTGATTTAATCCTGCTAATCTGCCCCTTTACCTTTCGTTTTTCCCCAATGTATCTAAAGAACCCCTTGTTCCCTCTCCTAATTTCCCTGGCCAGGTTCTGCTCCTTCCTTGCCTTAGCTGCCCTCACCATTCTAGTGGCCCTTCTAGCCAACAGCTCATACTCCCCTCGATCCCTTTCACTCCTTGAACACTTGAATTGCTTATAGGCTGCCTTCTTTCCCTGCACCACCTCCTGGACCTCCCTGGTCCAGCAGCAGAGTTTTCAGGCCCTACCGCATTTACGTCTTACTCTTGCATAGGTACTGGCAGCATCCTGCACCCCTGATGATGTAATTAATAAGTAGGGGAGCTATCACTAATGATACAGTTAATAAGTAGGGGGGCTTTGACTGATAATGTAGTTAATAAGCAGGACAGTTATGACTGATGTAGTTAGTAAGTAGGGGAGCTATGACTGATGATGTAGTTAGTAAGTAGGGCAGCTTTGAGCGATGATGTAGTTAATAGGTAGGGGAGGTCTGACTGATGATGTAGTTAATAAGCAGGGGAACTTTGAGCGATGATGTAGCTAATAAGTAGGGGAGCTTTGACTGATGATGTAGTTAATAAGCAGGGGAACTTTGAGCGATGATGTAGTTAATAGTTACGGGAGCTTTGACTGATGATGTAGTTAATAAGTAGGGGAGCTTTGACTGATGATGTAGTTAATAAGTAGGGGAGCTTTGACTGATGATGTAGTTAATAAGCAGGGGAACTTTGACTGATGATGTAATTAATAGGTAGGGGAGGTCTGACTGATGATGTAGTTAATGAGTAGGGGATCTCTTACTTGCAATCTGAAGAGCCTGAAATGGCGGTCCCATGTCAACATGCAATCATGCCTGTAAAATAAGAATAGTGATGGTGTCACAAAGGATCTATAGTTCTTTAGGAAGAAAATATGACTGATGGGGAAGGATAAACATGAAACAATATTTATCTGACAGAGAGATCATCATCATCTTGTCAGACCTGTAGAAATAAAGGAGAAAATGGGTTAGTGTGGGGAAACAGCAGTAGCCAGAGAACAGACATGAGTAGAAGAACAGTGTAAGAGGCACGGGATAAGTAAAGAAGTTTAATAAAACTGAACTCTCCCACTTTGGTCAAAATCTCCTCCAGCCGATGAATATGCTGGGCCTGACACAGGTAGTTACCTCCTTGACCCATATAGGGGGTGATTCATTGGATCTGGTCTTTCTTTTGGGTGTGGAGATTGCTGACTTGGGAGTGGAACCTGTCAGTTTGTCTGACCATTACACCATAAGGTTCAGTCTCAGGGCTCCTCCAATAGGTATGCCCCTACGGAGATGGTTCGGTACCACCCTTTAAGGGGTGTTAACCCCAATGACCTAATGGCGGTACTGGATCTATCGAGTTTGTCAGGTGAATGCATGAGTCCAGATGATCTTGTATTATCCTATAATAAGGCTGTGGGAGGTGCTCTGGACACAATTGCTCCTGTTCGTGTTCGGCCTCTTGCCCTCTGTCCAAGGAGCCCTTGGTTTGATGGCTCCTGGAAGGAGTTAAGGCGAGTTGGCTGAAGGCTGGAGAGAGCCTGGCGGAAGTCAGGCCTTGATGCTGACAGGCTTAGGTTGATGGCACATTATGATAGCTATCAATCAGAAATCACTCGTAAGAAGGCAGAATTCCTGTCCAGAGAGATTTCTGCTGCACAGAATCGACCGGCTCAGCTTTTCCGGACCATGGACAGATTGTGCAATCCAGTCTGTCTTCAGCCCAGAGAAGTCTTTTCTCAGTCATGATGCGAGGAGTTTGCTCGTTTTTTTGTGGATAAGGTTGCCAGCATCAGGTCCGGCATCGGTCCGACCTCTCCTATGGGGGATTGCGGTGGTTGACTAGAAGTGGCTTGTCCTTGGTCTGCCTGGTTAGATATTTGCTGGCTGGAATTCGGGGACATTGTGAAGATTATCCAAACAATGCTACCAACTAGTTGTAGTTTGGATCCAGGCCCTACACCTCTTTTAGTAGAATGTGTAGAAGTTATCTACCCAATCCTTGCTGACATTGTCTGGAAGTCTTTGGAGAGGGGGGTCTTTCCTGACCCCCTTAAAGAGGCTGTCGTTCGACCACTCCTTAAAAAATCCTCCTTGGATCCAGATTGTCTAGCTAACTACCGGCCTATCTCTAACCTGCCATTTGTTGGTAAGGTTACTGAATAGGCAGTTGCATTGCAATTGGATGATCAACTTATAACTCACAATGTCTACGATACTCTCCAGTCTGGCTTCAGGAAAAGGCATAGTACAGCGACTGCCATTGTCCGGGTATTGAGTGACCTCCTTATGGCTAGAGATCAAAAGGCACGTACCATTCTGGTCCTTCTTGATCTTTCTGCTGCATTTGACACTGTAGACCATGGAGTGCTATTGGAGTGCCTGCGGGTCTTTTGTGGGCTGTCTGGTACAATCCTCAAATGGTTTTGTTCTTACCTCACGGACAGGTCTCAGAGAGTTGTCACTGGAATTTATTACTTAGGCGCTCACTCTCTGCCTTGTGGGGTACCACAGGGCTCCATTTTAGCTCCCATATTGTTTGCAGTGTATATGCTGCCATTAGGAGAAATCATCAGATGATACAGTCTGGGTTTCCATTGCTAAGCAGATGATACTCAGCTGTATCTGTCCTTTCTCCCTGGTCAGGGTGATGCACTCTCTGTACTTAATAACTGCCTTGCAGAGATCAGACTTTGGATGAGTTCCAGCTGGCTGAGACTCAATCTGGATAAGACTGAGGTATTGGTTGTGGATCCAGGTCATCCGGGGGGGTGGGTTTGGGAGCTGGACAACCATCAGGTTTATTACTTGGTGGTGTTTCGCTCTCTACCTCTGAACAGGTGCAAAATCTGAGCATTATTTTTGATGATGGTTTGACCCAGAAATCTCAGGTGTCAGCTGTTGTCAAATCCTTTTTTTAACATCTGAGGAATATTGCCCAGGTGAAACATCTGGTTCTTCCGGGGGATCTTCCAACATTGGCCCATGCCTTTGTCACTACTCATCTGGACTACTGCAACTTCCTCTACCTAGGGCTACCAGGGGTTGATATCTGCCACCTTCAGCTGGTGCAGAACGTGGCAGCCAGACTTTTGACTGGGACTTCTAGAACCAGTCATATTATGCCTGTGCTCCGCGAGCTGCACTGGCTGCCTGTTTTGTGCGGATCACCTTTAAGGTTGGTTTACTAACCTTTAAAGCTCTACATGATCAGCGACCCAGTTACCTGAAAGATCTCCTGATTCCCTATTGCTCCCTCCGTCCTCTCCGTTCTGCCAACGAGAGATTGCTGGAGATTGCCAGGGTTCGATTACAGTCATCAGCATCTCGTGCTTTTGCTTTTTCAGCAACAACCCTGTGGAATTCTCTACCTCGTTGGTTGAGAGAATGTCCAACCGTTGATAGTTTTAAGGCTGCTTTGAAAACATATTTATTTAATTTAGCATACTCTAGTTAGTCATGGCTGACTTTTAAATGTTTGGATTTTATTATTTTGTAATGTTTCTGTACAGTGCCTTGGATTTGAAAGGGGCTATATAAATAAAGTTGAATTGAATTGAATTGAATAATAAAAGGTATTTTTGACAAAAAGCAGAGTGTAAGGTGGAAATGAGAAATAAAAAGTAAAAACAGAGAAGTAGGACGTATTAAAAGATATAAGGTAGAGAAAGAGGGTAAAAAAAAGGGTGTCAGGTTTACCCATCAGAAGCTATCAGCTCCCTGCAGTTTAATGTATCGTAGTGTTACCAGGCTAATATTAGTGAGCTTAGTTTGTACTGTCATCCCACTGTGTTGGGCTAAATGTACTCATGTCATGTATGTAACCCTGTAACCTATATGGAACTGTTTCATAGAACCATAGAAACTCAGACTTTGAAGGCAGATAAGGACTGCTTGACCCTCCCAGTCTGCCCATTTCCCTACCTACAGGATAAGCTGCACATCCTAGTTAACCATCAGCTTACTTCTTCCTACCCCCACTAGAACTGTCTTATGTCTGTCTATGCACTCTTGAATTCCCCCAGTGTTTTTGACTCCATGACCTCCACCGGAAGAGTGTTCCATACATCTACAACCCTCTCGGTGAAAAAAATACTTCCTCACATTACCTCTGAACCATCCCCCTTCTATCTTCAAATTGTCCCCCCTTGATCTTGCACATCTCTTTTTCTGAAAGATGCTACCCTCTTGGACTTTGTGGATTCCCTTGAGGTCGTTGAAAGTTTCTATCATGTCTCCCCCTCCGTCCTTTCCTCGAGGGTACACATATAAAACCCTTTTAGTCTCTCTTTGTATGACTTCTGATGCAGACCCTGCACCATTTTAGTTGCCCTCTTCCTGACTGCCTCCATCCTGTCTATGTGCTTGCAGAGATGGGGTCTCCAGAACTACACACAGTACTCCAGATGGGGTCTCACCAACTGTCTGTACAGAGGGATAACGACTTCCTGTATTCTACAGGTAATGCCTCTCCCTGTGCATCCCAGTATCCTCCCAGCCATCCCTTCTGCCTTCTTACATTGCTTGCCTACCTTTAGGTCATCTAATATGGCTACCCCAGGTCCCTTTCCATTTTTGCTGTTGTTAGTACCCCCTCCAATTCTGTACTCTTCCCTTGGGTTTTTATTTCCCAGGTCCCTGGTCAGCCCTCATCTAGAGCATGGAGTTTAGTACTAGGTCCACACCTCAAAAAGGACATGAACTTGCTGGAGAAGGTTCAGAGGAGGGCTACAAATATGATAGTGGATCAACAGGGTAAGGCATATAAGGAGAGGTTGAGGGCACTGAACATGTACTCCCTGGAAGACAGGCGAGAGAGAGGGTACATGATTGGGGCCTTCAGGTACTTGAAAGGGATAAAAAAGGTGGATAAGGAGAGTCTCTTTAGCCTGAGTAGCAACCATAACATGACGGTGCACAGTATGGAGCTGGAGGGTGGGAGGTTTAGGAGAAAGATCAGAAAGAACTTCTTCACACAGAGGGCGGTGGACACTTGGAATGTGCTGCTGGAAAGGTGATCTCATTGAAAACAGTGGGCAGCTTTAAGAGAGGCTGGGATAGGCCCAGAAGGAAGGTAAGGATCATAGGTAGGGAGGATGGGAGGTGTGGGGAGAGAGGGCAGGGATAGTAGCTCAAGCTGTGTACCCTGCAATATGAGCAGACTAGATAGATCAGATGGCCATATTCTGATGGCTTCTTCATACGTTCATATGTACTATGCACTTCTTTGCATTGAATCTAAGCTGCCATATTTTAGATGATTCATCCAACCTTGCCAAGTTCCTTCTCGTCCTTTCCACCCCCTTTGTGTATCAGCCCTGTTGCAGATTTTTGTGTCATCTGCAAAGAGGCATACTTTTCCTTCTAGCCCCTCCGCAATGTCACTTATAAAGACATTTTAAATGTCCTGTTGTTCAGTGTCTTTGTAATATGCATCTCCTAGATGTCCCGGGTTGTTCCTGAAAATGGTCGTCTGGACCTGTGTACTTACCTGGTTAACAAATACATACATACATATATACATACATACATACATACATACATACATATATATATATATATATATATATACATACATACATACATATATACATGCATACACACACACACATACATACATGCATACATATATACATACATACAGTATATACATACATACATATATACATTCACGCATACATACATGAATACATAAATAAATAAAGCCCTGGTGTCTCAGTGTGGGGCTATTTGCTAATTATCCTTTGCCCCCTTATACTTGGAAAGCTCTGGACCCCTGTTCAATGTTGCAATATGGTGGTATTACTTTCTATCCCATCTAGCCCTCCCCAGCCACCACTGACACCAGTTTGTGCATCTTATTAAATTTCTGGTGGCTGCTCATTGCAGAGTCACTTTCCGGGGGGGGGGGTGTTCAGAAATAGTAGCATCTATTTCCTGCATCCTGCTGTGTGTGTGTGTGTGTGTGTGTGTGTGTGTGTTGGGGGGAGCCACAACTACAACGGAGTTGTTGGGAAGTGTACTGTCACTGCTGGAGGAAAAATATAGAGAAGTGGCCTGCTGGTTCCAACTCCCCTTGTTTTAAAAGCTGTTCTAGGAATTCCAGTAAGACCCTTTCTTCTGATGCAGCACATCAGCATAGCTGTGATGGTATACAGCTGTAAAACAATTTCAACCAGCATGTTTTTTTTATTTCTCATTTAAATTAATCTGTGCACCTGTAATGCCTTTTATATAGGAAAGACAAAAAGAAAAATTGGAGTTAGGGTCAGTGAACATCTCAGAACATCTCAGAGCAGTAGAAAAAGGTGACATAGTGTTGTGAGAAATTGAAATATTTCGCGCAATTCCACAATTATGCAACATTTTTCATCTAGGTGAAAATAAATTTTGCCTGGTTTCACAATTTTGCATAATGGTGAAATTTCATGTAAAATGCCTTGGTCTGCCAATTTCACCCATTGATGCTTAAAATTTCACCTTGTGGCACAATAAACATTTGCAGTACATTGTGGGTAAATAGGTCAAATTTTACGTGCAGTTTGTTTACAGCTCATTCTGCTGCATGTTGAGTTATAGAGCAGTCTGTTGTGGTGCATCAGAGCCAATAAAGCCTTTTAAAACCTCATTAAAACTTGTTTTTGAGAGCAAATTGATCCAAAATATTATTTTTTTCCTAGTGCTGCTAGGGAACATTTTCTTATTTTGTGGATTTTTGCATCATACTTAGTTTAATTAGGTTTTACCTTTGTCTTTGAAGAAGCTGACTGGGGTAGGGTAGGAGTGCAAAGCAGCACAGCCTATTTCTAGCCTTTTACAAACAGATTACTCACAAATTGTGAGTTATTTATTTACTGTTATTTCTTATTAACTTTGTTATATCTTGACATTTTTTCCTCTGAAAATTTTCTCCACCCTGTGTGAAAGAGTTCCTGCCACTGTTAACCTGTGCTATATATATCATTATTCCACTTTTAGTTGTGATTGTGAATTCTAAAGTTTTAAACACACAGAGCTGATCCATTATTTTATTTTTTTGTTTGTGGTTCTGTGTGCTGGAGTGTTAACTTGTGTCACTTAAACTGTGAAAATCAACAGTTCTATATTTTTTTGTATGGAATCTTAAATACTTTCACTTGATCACTTAAAAAAAAAAAATAAACTTGTCCATTTACAGGGCTTTGTTGAATTGCTCCCCTGTATTTTATTGTTGGAGCTTGCCTCTGCACACTGTGCAGTGTTCCTGTTTTAGTTGACTTACCTTACCCATTCTCTGTTACTGCATTGTTTGTTTAACACCTGGTGCGCAGAGTATAAAAAAACATATATTATTAAAGTCATTTTTAAAAGATTGCTTGCTGATCCTTCCCATCCAGGCCACTACCATATTATGGTACTCACCTTTGTTGAGGTTTTATGGTTGTCTTTGCCCGTATATAATAAATAAAATTGTGGTATTAACTAAGTAATAACTCATTACAGTACTTTATTTGTCCAGACACAGGTGATCTGTATTTAAAGTCGGTCACTTGTGCCTCCTTTCCTTGTGTATGTTGCTTTAATTCCTGTCTGGGGAAAGAAAAAAGTAATCTTTTGGTTTTTACTAGACTAGGCTACCGACCATATACGGTATTAGTTGTACTCTAAGTGCTGCTATCTGTCCTGATTGTGCTTGTACCTGTAAGGAAACCTGTACCGTAGGTGTGACATGTGAGGTGTTATTATACAGTTAGTAATTCATCCTTTCTTCAAAAACTCCCAGAGAAAGGCAAAGCTTTGAAGCAGCAGCCAGCAAAACTGCCAGCTAAGAGACGGCCCAGTACAGGAGGGAAATGTGGCAGAGGGAATGAGGGAGCTAAGAAGTCTGCTGAACAGAGTACAACTTCAGTTCTAGTTCCCCATAGCAGTGAAAGCACATGTATGTCTGCATCAGTGTCTTCTGCTGTGGACTCTGGTGGTGCGGCAGGAACCAGCAAAGGAGTTGTTGGCAGTACTGGGTCTGGCATACCTGTGTCTTACTTTTTTAAGGCTCAGACTGTTGCATCCATGCTAGTGGGGGATGATAACAGTGAGAAGAAGGGAGGCACTGACACCTGCACAGAAACAGTGGTCCAGGAGGAGGGTGATAAGTCTATCAGTGCAACTGTCTATGTTCCTGCAGGAGGAGGTGATGATAGTGTTCAACCAGAGTCTGATAATCCTGGAGATAGGAATAATCAGCCCCCGAGATGGTTGTGGAGAAAGAGAAAGGTGCTGTGCTGCAAGAAGACAGTGATAGGAAGGAGGATGAGGAGGAGGAGGACAAAGACATCTTCACTATTGGGGATGATGATGACAACTGGGATGATCCCTTATAGGATCCTGAGTTAAAAAAGGTCAAGGGTGATGTAGGCTATTTACATGCACAGCCTGTGGGTCAGTCTGTCACCAAACCTCCAAGGAACTCTCCAAGCAAACCTCTCTCCTGGCTAAAAAAAAAGTCAAGTAACCCCCTCTCCCAAAAGTAGTCTTATGGAAATAATGAGAGCAGCCCAAAAAACACACACTTCCACCTCTGTTTCTGAATTATCCCAGTCCAAGAAGCATCTGAAGTCCAGAGGTCAAAAGCCCCTAGTTTTGTACTTTTATGTGCTTGATCCTGCTGGTGAGACCACAGCAATATGCCAACTTTGTCAAGCACGTGTTAGTTTGGGGAAAAAGGGAAGCCACAAAGGCACCAGTGGCCAGCGTGCCCACCTGAAAAACAAGCACCCGCTGAGATGGCATCAACACCAGAAGGAGGCCAGAGCTGTTGGTGGCATCTCCCTTGGCAAGTTAAATGTAGTAGAGTAAGAGCAGGAGGAGGGAGGGCGAGCAATCATTTGATCTCTTGAGTAGTGGGCATAGCAATCCTAAGTCCCTTGAGTCTGCAAAGTATACCACCACACCCACAAGCAACCAAAATAATTGGTTTCATGCAGTCTACACAGCCCCAAAGAGCCAAGTGTTACCCCTAAAAGAACAGCATTGCTGTCACAAGTGCAGCATTCTGGTTGAACAGCCCCAAAGATGCAGCCCACTGTGAAGATCATCCTTGAGCGGCATAAATAGTAGCCCCTCACTCATGCTGCTGCATGAGAGTTAAATGCTGCCACTGCTGAAATGCTGGCCATCAATCTGTTGTCATTCTCATTTGTGGAGAATGCGTGTTCAGCATGTTGATGGCCTGTGCCTGTCCCAAATGGCAGGTTCCATCATGAACTCATTTTTCTCAGTGTGCCATGCCAGAGCAGAACTGTGGTGTCTGATTCCATTAGACATGCATTGAAACATAGTGCATCAGAATATAACCATCTTAGCATAGATATGTAGACCAGTGGACAGACTGCAGCAAACTTGTATCTATGCATAACAGCACACTGGGCACTGTTGCCTGGGGTGGAACTTGATTTTGGGCCAGGCAAAACCTGTAGAAATCAAAATTGTGGTGGTAGCAACACACCTAGTATTCTGCAGCATGCGACCCTGAGTATGACAAGTGTCACTGGTTTTCACACAGCTGAGAAAATGCTTAATGTTCTGCTGTCAGAGACTGATGGGTGGCTTCTCACACAGTCACTCATAGCAGGATTTATGTCAAGTGAAAATGGCTTCAATGTAGTGAAGTGCACTAGCGATGGTGGTTTTTCAGAGTGCCCTGCCTGGCACACTGTCTTAATCTTGTTGTTCAGCAGTTTCTCAACCATAGAAACATAATCTTTGACAGCAGATAAGGACCGTTTGGCCCACCCCATCTGCCCATTTCCCTACCTAATGGATAAGCTGCAGATCCTAGTTAACCAACAGCCTGCTTCCTCCTAACCCCCACTAGAGTTGCCTTATGTCTGTCCCATGCATTCTTGAATTCCCACACTGTTTTTGACTCCACAACCTCCTCAGGAAGGCTGTTCCATGCATCCACAACCATCTCCGTGAAAAAATACTTCCTCACATTACCTCTGATTTATCCCCCTTCTATCTTTAAATTGTGCCCCCTTGTTCTTGCATGCATCTTTTTCTGAAAGATGCTACCCTCTTGGACTTTGTTGATTCCCTTGAGATACTTGAAGGTTTCTACCATGTCCCCCTCTCCCTCCTTTCCTTGAGGGTATGCATATTAAGCTCATTTAGTCTTTCTTCATATGTCTTCTGGTGCAGACCCTGCACCATTTTGGTTGCCCTCCTCTGGACAGCCTCCATCCTGTCTATGTCTTTGCAGAGAATGCTTATACTATACCACAAGGTTAAAATTCTTGTGCCGAAACTGTGATGGTTCCTGGGGGGTGGGGTCAGGGAGGGAGGGGGAAGGTGCTTGCTGCCCTCAGTTTGGATTACAAATCTGCATGATTATTGCAGCTTTACCACCTCAAATGCTTAGACAGGGCATTAGCACCCCCACCTAATTATTTACTAAACACCATCTCAACCATCCATTTCAACATATAGTTCCTCCCTGGATGTGGGTGGTGTTTACTCATCAATGGTATGGACACAAGTGGCCAATGTTGCAGTTCAAGCAGCGCCCTCTGTCTTGCATGCAATACAGCTCCTGCAGGGCCTTGATGGATGTAGTCATCACACAGAGATAGGATGAAATCTCAACAGAGGAAAGTGGCCTAAGCAAGGACAAAGATAAAGGCTGGCCTGGTGGTGCTGAGGATTGAGGCGCTGGACGCTACACTTCATGCCACAACAGTGACTCGGTTTCGGGAACAGACTCAGGCCACCGGGGTTTTGCAGGGGAGGGAAGAGATTGAACATCTGGAGGACTGCATTCTCTTCCCAGGAGGTCTCTGTGGGATGCATCGCACAGAAGCAGCCTCTGGCGGTGGTTGGAGGATGGTCAAGACTGCAACGTTCATGCAATTAATAAGCGGAGCTGCAGCAGGTGTCAGCACTTTGAGCATTAATGCAATGGCACGACCGAGCTTTGGGGAAACAGGATGCAAAACTCCCCCTTCCTGGAGAATAGATGAAGGCACCACCTCCTGACCCACACTCCCAATGCTAGGTGCTCTACCCTCTCTGCTCCCAGTCACTCCGGCTGGCACTCTATACTCCAGATAGAATGTCCTGGGAGGATTAGGTGGCCCTTCCCTATTAGGGCTCAGATCCGGGGGTTTCATTGGTTGGGGTGAGGTGAGTAGATACAGTGCCACAGCGGGAGGTAGAGATCAGGTAAGGTTGGATGCTGGAGAGAGTTCCATTGGGAGAGGTGTAGAAATAAAGTCGACAAAAACAAAAAAAAAACACCAAAGATTAGAAAAAATGATGAACACTCGTCAATATGCATTCTGCATACCTGGTTTTAGCAAGCAAATTAGAAAAAGCATTGCAAAAATATCTTCATCAGTGACATTGTACAGGACCTAGAAGGCAGAATTTCCCTGTTCGCTGATGACACAAAGCTCTGTAACAGAGTAGACACACCAGAGGGTGTAGACAGAATGAGAAGGGACCTGCAGAAACTTGAAGAATGGTCAGGGGTTTGGCAGTTGAAATTCAATGCAAAGAAGTTTAAGATAATGCATATGGGGCACAAAAACCCTGGCACAATATATCAGTTGGGGTGAGGGATATAACATGCACCAAGCAGGAAAGGGATCTTGGGTTTATCATCTCTGATGACCTCAAGGTAGGGAAACAGTGTGTCGAGGCAGCAGGTAAAGCAAATAGGATGCCAGGATGCATTGGCAGGGGCATCACCAGCAGGATAAGGGAGGTCATAATTCCAATATACAAGACACTAGTGAGGCCCCACCTGGAGTACAGTGTACAGTTCTGGAGACCTTACTTATGTAAGGACATAGACAATGTAGAGAAGGTTCAGAGGAGGGCAACAAATATGGTATATGGATTGCATCACAAGTCCTATGGGACAGGTTGAAGGAACTGAATATGTAGTCCCTGGAGGGGAGGAGATGAGGGAGAGAGGGGACATGATAGAGACATATAAGTATCTTACAGGGAGGAACAGGGTGCAGGAATACACTATTTTTAAGTGAAAAAGATGTTCCAGGACTAGAGGGCATGGGATGAAGTTGGAGGAAGGATGATTCAGAGGAAACATGAGGAAGAATTTCTTCATAGAATGGGTGGTGGACCAGTGGAACACTCTGCCAGAGGAAGTGGTGGGGACTGAATCAATCACGGGATTTAAGAATGTATGAGTTAGACTTAAAGGAAATCTGGAGGACAGGGGTAAAGGATAACAGACTTCTAGGAAAACAGAAACTGAATTTATAAGCTCAAAAGGGCAGACTGAGTTGGCCATAGGCCCTTATCTGCCAACACTGTCTATGTATCTATGTAAAAAATATGTATGCTTACCATACCCTGTGATGTAATTAAACTGTGGAAATTGCCCCCGGAAGGAACATGCTGGGTGGTGCACATGGTTTCTGAACATGACGATGCACAGTAGCAGGCATTCTCCTTCCCCTGACAGTACTGCATACCTGGAAATTAGAAGAAAAGAAGAGCAAATTTTGAGCTTTGTAAAAAAAATCAGACCCCCCCCCCACCAACATCCTCCCAGTCCCACCCTCTCCACCCCAGAACAAAAGACCATAAAAATGAAGAAATGCTTACTCAGGTACTGTGAAACTGGATTGGAACCATTGCACAATTAATCCCCCAGATGTGGTCAAGCAGGCAGCGGGAGCAAGAGTTTAACTTCATCGGAGTTCCTGATGTTGACAAACGCAAAAAAGAACACAATTACTATAAAACTCTGAGTGATGTCCAGATGGCATTAACAGACATACCTCCATATTAGTAATGAAAAATCAAATACTTACTGTCTGCATTGGGAAATGTGGTGCATTCCAACATCCCTAGATCCTAATCCCTCCCGATTCCCAGCCTGGTATGATGATGATGATGTCATCCACAGTAAACTGAAAATAACACAAGAACAATACAAACGTATTAGAACTCCAGATGCCACAATACCAACCCACCAACACCATTATCTTGAACAGGAAAATAATAAAGACTGATACTTATATTTCTTCTCTTTTGTTACACAGTATGAGTCATCTTCATCCTTTACAATTACTACTTGCCATCCAGGTCCTCTGCTCCCTCTCTAGTATTCTCTGTATTCTCCCCCTTTCCCTGCTGGCCATCAATTTATCCCTCTGAAGACCCTATGTTTCTTTCCCTTGTTGGGTGGGTGGATCACTGCTAAGTCACTTTCTTGTGATTGCCTTATGTACTGCTGTCATTAGTATATTCCACAGGTAAATTCCATGGGTATGATACCAAGTGTTAGGTGTTTTGGGCCTATGGACTCAGTAATTGGGAACATAGCTTTTAGTTGCTGTATTATTTCTCTCCATTATTGTCCCAGTTTTCGACATGTCCAGAAAACATGTAGGTGGTCCGCTTTCATCTCCTGGCATCCCCTCCAGCATGTTGATTGACAGTTTTCATCCCATTTGTTTTTAACAGCTGATGTAATAAAACAACTCATTCTAATTTTCCACTCAAATTCCCTCCACAAAGGGGAGTATGTTGTTTTGTATATTTGTGTATAGCTAATTTCCCATTCTTTTTCCTTAATTGGCTCTCCCAGCTCCATTTGCCATTTTGATTGAGATTTCATTTCCTGATTATCTCCCTTATCCCTTATAGACCCATAAAGGGCCGAAATGTGGCCTCTCGATTTCCAAGAATACACTATTTCCTCCATCACCCCTTGGAGTTCTGATGGGGCCTGGTTTTGGGCCTGGCTTCCCCGAAGATCCTGAATATATGTTCTAACTTGCAGATATCTGTAGTGGTCTGTCTGTCTGAGAAGGTATCTTTCTTTAAGTTGGGCAAATGTCATCACCTGCATCCCGTCCAGAAAGTGTTCCAGGGTATAAAGACACAACCTTTCCCATCTTCGGAAGGTAAGATCTTGTGCCGTGGGATGGAAGCCTCGGTCCCAGGCAAACCATCTCATGGACCATAGCTCCCTGGTTAATTTATACTTTGACTATAATCTCTTTAATGCCTACAGTGTATTTCTGACAGTATATACTAGTTTTGCATGGTCTTGGTTTAATTTTTCCAGCATTTCTAACCTGCCCCCCAAGGGCATTCCCTCCATGGAGTCTAACTCCAGCATTTTCCAGCGCACTGAAAAGTCCTGTGTGTGCCAGAGCAAGGCCCATCTTAATTGAGTCACTAGGCAGTAATCCTCCAGGTTAGGGACCTGTCTCCCACCTCTTTTTCTGCTGGCCTGCAAGGTTAACATTTTGATTCTGGGTCTCTTATGGTTCCAGATGAATTTCGAAATCATCCCCTGCCACATTTGAAACTGGTTAAAGTAAATTTTCATTGGTAGGCACTGAAAAAGATAGAGAAAACATGGGAGAGCGGTCATAGTTACTGATTGGATTTTCGAGTATAGTAGCAAGTTCAATAATAGTCTGGAAATCCCGTGTAGTTTGTTTTGTCAGGGGGTCGAAGTTATAAGTAAAAAGGTTCCACAGGTGTCTTGGTATGTAAGTCCCCAGGTACTTTATCTTATGGGCATTCCATTTCAGAGGGAGTATTTGCTCTACTTCAGGGAAGGGGTTGTAGTTGAATTTAAGTAACTCTGTTTTCTGTTTGTTGAGGGAGTAGCCAGAGTAGCGGCCAAACCTCTCCAGGACAGTCCACAGGTGAGGTATAGTTTTGTCCCGGGTGGTTATGTACAAGAGGACATCATCTGCATACAAAGATATTTTGTGTTCCTCTCCCCCTACCACCACTCCCTGTATTCCTGGATCCTCTCTCATGGCCTGAGCCAGCAGCTCGATATAGAGGGCAAATAGCAGGGGTGATAGTGGGCACCCCTGTCTGGTTCCCTTGCCCAATTCAAATCTTTGCGAGATCCTCCATTCACTCTGATGCAGGCCTGTGGTTTGGCATACAAGGCTTTAATAGTAACCATGAAGGAGTTAGGGAATGCCATCCTAACCAGGACTGCAAACAAGAAGTGCCATGCCACTCTATTGAACACTTTTTCTACGTCAAGGCTCATGAGGCAAGTGGGGAGGTGTTTTTTTGCTTACTATGTCCACTATATTGATGGTACGTCTAACCCGCTCTGGGGTCTGTCTGGTTGCTATGAATCCCATTTGGTATGGGTGGACTAGGTTTACCAAGATGGGGTTAAGTCTAGCTGCAAGTATTGCAGTGAAGATTTTATAGTCTACATTTAGGAGGGATATCGGTCTATAAGAGCTGCTCTCTGTCAGGTTTTTTCCCTCTTTGGGGATTACAGTAATAGTGGTATAATTCCATGAGGCGGGGACCCTTTCACCTTCCTGCCATACCTGATTATATACACTTTTAAGTAGGGGTATTGTTTCATTGGAGAAGGTCTTGTATAGTTTGCTACCGAAGTCATCAGGGCCCGGGCATTTACCAACCTTGAGATTTTTAATGGTTTGAAGTATCTCGACCTGTGAGATAGGAGCCACCAGCATCTGTCTCTGGTGTTCTGAGAGCATAGACAATTTTAGCCTCTCTAGGAATCCCCTCATCTCTCCCTGTGAGGCGGGCTCCTGAGCCTGGTATAGCTGTTTGTAGTATGTAACCATGGACTGTACTATCTCATCCCATTTGTGAGAGACCTGCCCTGTGACTGGGTGTCTGAGAGCTACAACATTGGCTCTAGCCACCCTCTGCCTCAGACGAGAGGCAATAGCCTGGTGGCCCTGGGGCCTCCCTCATAGTAATTTTGTTTCAGGTAGTTTAGGCCTTTTTCTATATCAGCTTTCTGTATTTTTTGTATTCTATTTTTAATTGCTTTGATCTCTTTGATTCTATTGTGACAGATTCTAAGCTTCTGCTGATCTTCTAGAGTCTTTAGTTGGTTCATTAGTGACTCTAGTTGTTTAGCGCTTTCTCTCTTTTGCTATGTTGCCATAGATATTAATTTTCCTCTGATTATTGTTTTTACTGTGTCCCACAATATTTGTGGGGTTGTGTCTGGATTATTATTAGGTTGGACTGTTTGTTTTATTTTCTTCCTGATTTCGCCTTTCACCTCCTCGCTTCTCAACAAGCTTGTGTTTAACCTCCTGTGTGTTGGCTTTCTCGGGAGCCGGAGTTCTATGTCTGCTATTATGGGTTGATGGTCAGATAGTGTGTCTGTTCCCACCCACATGGAGTTGAATATGTGCAAATCTTTGGCAAAAGTCAGGAACATGTCTGACCTCAAGTATATCCAGTGCCTGGAGGAGTAGGAGGTAAAGTCCCTTGCTGTCGGGTATTTCTCCCTCCACACATCAGTTAACCCTATATGTGCCATCAACGTCCCCACTAGTCTGGTTGTCCTGTTATTTGGTGTGGGAATCTGAGACATGGAGTCCAGTGATCGATTCAGCGTGACATTCCAGTCCCCCCCGCTATCAAAATTCCCTTTGTTTTTTCCATTATGATTTGAAAAGCTCCGCAAAGAAGGAGATGGGTGAACCCGGTTGTGTGTGAACATTTACAAGTGTGACCATCATATCTTGTAGTCTGCCCACCACCAGTATGTATCTACCCCCAGCATCTGCCACCACCTCCTCTTCCACGAAAGGGAGTGTTTCAGATGCAGAATGGCCACACCTCTCCTTCCCCCCTCTCCAGAGATGCCTGGAACAGCTTCGGAAATCTCTTATTTTTTAACTTCTGGCTTTCCATTTGAGTCAGGTGTATTTCCTGGATGAAGTTAATTTCACATTTCTGATCTTTTAGACATTTTTACAACTGTTTTCTTTTAATGGGATGATTAATTCCATTTACATTATAGGACAAATTTGAGTGTTAGCTAGGGCCATATTTACCTTCGGTATTTTCATTTAGTGAGGTATTCCTTTCTGTCTGCGTGTTTGTGGGTCCAATATCTATCTTACAACCTGGGAGTTTGCTTTCTGTACCAGGTCTAGTGCTCTGTTTAGCTAATCCTGATTCCCTTCTCATCACATCAATCAGTTTCATTCTCACAATACAATGCCGTTCTTTAAATAGTAAATAATAATAGTAAAAAACAGTCGGCTCCAAACTGTGAGCCTCTTTTTGTTCTGTATATTGTCTCTTTTAACTTTTTTTCACTAAGTATGGGTATAACCTTTAAGATAAATCAGACTCATATAAATTTAAAACTGAAACAACCAAACTTTTAACTTGGAGATTAACATTATGAATCATGACTGGGGTTAGCCCTCCTTCCCCTACCCTCAAGGAAACGAGGAGTAAGGGCCTCCCTTCTCTTAGAAATTTAAAACTTCAGAGCAGTAAGGGCAGCAAAGGTGACTAGGGAATGAAGGTTAGCACAGTGGATCAAAGAAGGAGAAAATGATTTCTTCAGATATATCAGAGAGAAGAGGAAGAGGAAGAACAATGATAAAATTGTTAGGATCAGGAGCAGAAGTGGATGGGTAGAAAAGGGGGCTGAGCAGGCAGAAGTACTTAATGAATACTTCTGTTCAGTCTTCATCAAGGAAAGGGATGGGCCCATACCTGAGAAGAAGGGCGAGGTGGGAGAGGGTGGAGGAGAAGCAACCACAGATGGGGAAATAATGGAAGAAAGGTTAAGGGAGGTCCTAAAGTCCCTGAAGGTGGACAAGGCATCTGGCCCAGACAGAGTCCACCCCAGGGTGCTGAGAGAGTTGGCAGAGGTCCTTGCAAGGCCATTAGTGGACCTATTCAGTACTTCTCTGAACTTAGGGTGCATGCCCAGGGACTGGAGGGAAGCACATGTGGTACCTCTCCATAAGAGTGAGCCCAAGGTTCAAAAAGTAGCAAAAAAGTGGCAAAAAGTAGTTCAAAACCTCCACCTCTCTGCCACCAGCTCCTGTGACTGTCACTCGTAATCTACTATCCCCACTTTCACTTACCTCTCCCCTCCCTTACACCCTCCCCTTCCCCTACCTTCTCAGCTTTAGCACTTCTCTAAACCTGACAAGGCCCTCAGCTGCTCCTCAGTTTCTGTTATTCCCATCTATCTCTCAAGTATCACTGTGAAACCTGCCATGCCATGCTTCCATCCCTCCCTCTATTGCCTTTATTCCACTGCTTGTGACTGTGTTGAATCTCATGATATGCATTGTTTATTCAAATTGCTCTTCTGTCCTGTACATACCTGCCCTAAAATGTATTTATTCAATCTTCCTGAATTGCTAACTTCAAACTTTGTTATGTTTGTATTGTGTCTCCAATTTGACATGGAACCTTTGTAAAAGAGCCTTGGCTCAAAGGTACTTGTAATCTGAGAATAAACAAACAAACAAAGAAGAACCGGGGAATTACAGACTGGTAAGCCTTACTGCAATTATGGGAAAACTGATGGGGACAATCATCAAGGAAAGACTGGTGCAATTTATTGAGGATAACAATCTTCAGGACAGCAGGCAGCATGGGTTTGCCTCAGGCAGATCCTGCCAGATGAACTTGGTTGATTTTTACAACTAGGTTACAAAGGCACTAGACAGGGGACATGCGGTGGATGTCCTCTACCTGGATTTCAGCAAGGCCTTTGACTCGGTGCCACATGGTAGGCTGACCTGCAAGTTGATGAGTCTGGGAACAGGGAGGAAACTGGTAAGATGGTTTGAGAGCTAGCTGCAGGGTAGACAACGGAAGGTAGTAGTGGGAGGGGAGGCATCTGAACCCAGGGCAGTAATAAATGGTGCACCACAGGGCTCAGTACTGGGACCGGTTCTGTATAACATTTTCATTACCAACATTGCAGTAGGGATTAAGAGTAAGATCAGTCTTTTTTCAGATGACACAAAGATTTATGCCAAAGTAGATAGGGAGGAGGTAGCAAAAGTGGAATGGTCTCACAGTTGGCAACTTGGTTTCAATGCCAAGAAGTGCAAAGTGATGCATTTAGGAGGCAGGAACCCAGGACACAATTACTGACTGGTGGGTGTCCCATTAACAAAATCCAAGGAGGAGAAGGATCTGGGAGTGCTGGTAGCCGGGGAAGATGAACCATTCTACTCAGTGCAGGAAGGTAGCAGTGAAGGCAAACAGGAGGCTAGGGTGCATAGCAAGGGGGATTACTTCTAGGAGTGGGGAGGTCATCTTGCCCTTGTACAGGTCACTGGTGAGACTGCACCTAGAGTACTGTGTGCAGTTCTGGCACCCCTACCTGAAAAGGGACATCAAACTACTGGAGGTGGTACAGTGCAGGGCAGCAAAAATGATCCTGGGGTTTGGGGACAGACTATATGAGGAAAGACAGAGAGAGCTCAACATGTATACCCTGGAGGAAAGAAGGGAGAGAGGGGATATGACTGAGAGCTTTAAGTACCTCCAGGGTTTGAACAAAGTAAACATAGATACATAGACAGAGTCAGCAGATAAGGGCCTATGGCCCACCCAGTCTGCCCATTTGAGCTTGTAAGTTCAGTTTGTTTTCCTAGAAGTCTGTTTCCCCTTACCCCTGACCTCTAGAATTCCTTTATGTCTATCCCATGCATTCTTAAATCCCGTGATTGTTTCAGCCCCCACCACTTCCTCTGGCAGGGTGTTCCACTTGTCCACCACCCGTTCTGTGAAGAAATTCTTTCTCATGTTTCCTCTGAATCGTCCTCCTCCAACTTCATCCCATGCCCTCTAGTCCTGGAACATCTTTTTAGCTTAAAAATAGTGTTTTCCCACACTCTGTTTCTCCTGTAAGATACTTGTATGTCTCCTCATATCCCTCTCTCCCTCCTCTCCTCCAGGAGTACATGTTCAGTCCCTTCGACCTGTCTTCATAGGACTTGTGATGCAATCCATGCACCATCTTTGTTGCCCTCCTCTGAACCTTTTCTACCCTGTCTATGTCCTTACTTGGGTATGGTCTCCAGAACTGTACACTGTACTCCAGGTGGGGCATCACTAGTGTCTTGTATAGCAGGATTATGACCTCCCTTTTCCTGCTGGTGATGCCCCTGCCTATACATCCCAGCATCCTATTTGCTTTACCTGATGCCTTGTCACACTGTTTCCCTACCTTGAGGTCATCAGAGATGACAACCCCAAGATCCCTTTCCTGCTTGGTGCATGCTATATCCTCACCCCCCCAACTGATATATTGTGCCAGGGTTTTTGTGCCCCATATGCATTATCTTGCACTTCTTTGCATTGAATTTCAACTGCCAAACCCTTGACCATTCTTCAAGTTTCTGCAGGTCCCTTCTCATTCTGTCTACACCCTCTGGTGTGTCTACTCTGTTACAGAGCTTTGTGTCATCAGCGAACAGTGAAATTCTGCCTTCTAGATCCTGCGCAATGTCACTGATGAAGATGTTGAATAGGACCGGTCCCAGCACTGAACCCTGTGGTACCCACTGGTCACTCTTCCCTCTGTGGAGTGACAGCCATTTACCACCACCCTCTGTGTCCTGCCACCCAGCCAGTTACCTACCCACCACACTACTGTCCTGCCTACACCCATATTCCCCAGTCTGTGTAATAGTCTTCTATGTGGCACAGTGTCAAAGGCCTTGCTGAAGTCCAGATAGGCCATGTCCACTGCCCTCCCCTGATCCACCTCCCTAGTCACCCAGTCAAAAAATTCAATGAGATTGGTCTGACATGACCTCCCCCTGGTGAAATCATGCTGCCTTGGGTCCTGTAGTCCATTGACAACCAGATGTTCCACCAATCTCTCCTTCAGAATTGCTTCCATGATCTTTCCCACTACTGAGGTGAGGCTGACTGGTCTGTAGTTCCCTGCTTCCTCTTTGTTCCCGCTTTTGTATAAGGGGACTACATCTGCTGTCCTCCAGTCTTTGGGTACCTCCCCTGTTTCCAGTGATTGGCTAAACAGGATTGCCAGAGTTCAGCCACCACCTCTCTTAGTTCTTTAAGGACCCTGGGGTGCACCCCATCTGGCCCCATTGCTTTGTCAACTCTTATTACTTCCAGTTCCTTCAGGACCCTTTCGTGTAAAGGGACTTGTCCATTTCTGCATCATTCTCACCCTTGTACTCTCTTCAGACCCATTACCCCTCTTTCCTCAGTAAAGACTGAGCAGAAATACCTGTTCAATATGTCAGCTTTACTGTTGTCATCCTCCATGCGACTCCCATCCTCCCCTTCAGTCTCACTATCCCTCCCTTTGTCTTTCTTTTTTCACTTATGTACCTGTAAAAGGTTTTGTCCCCTTTAACCATTGATTTTGCAATGTGTTCTTCTGTCTGAGCTTTGGCTTCCCTTACTGACTTCCCTGCCTCCCTTTGTTTCTCCTGGTACTTCTCCCTATCCCTTCTGCCTGTGTCTTTTGTATTGCCTGAATGCTATCTTTTTGGCTTTCACTTTCTTTGCTACCTCTTTGGAAAACTATAATGGTCTCCTCTTCCTTTTCCTCTTGCTAACCTGCTTAATGCATAATTCTGTTGTTCTTATAATCCCTATTTTAAATACTGCTTACTGTTCCTCAACCCCTGATTCCTGTCCCATTCCTTAATGCCTCTTTCAAGTATTTCCCCATTTTCCCAAAGTCTGCCCCCCTAAAATCCAGGATACGTGTTTTTGTGTGGTTTGGTTCTGCTCTTTCTGTGATTTCAAACCACAATGACTGGTGGTCACTGTTACCTAGGTGCTTCCCCACTGTTACCCCCATCACACTGTCCCTGTTTGTGAGCACAAGGTCCAGTATTGCCTTCTGCTGAGTTGGTTCCATGACCAGTTGCTTGAGGAAGGCACCTGAAGGAGTCCAGGATAAATCTGCTCCTAGTTGATGCTGCTGCTAGGATGCTCCAGTCCACGTCTGGAATATTGAAGTCTCCAACCAGTACTACCTCACCTTGTCTGCCATCCTTTGGATGGCTAGCATCAGCTCCCTATCTGTTTCTTCCTCCTGGGCTGGTGGTCTATAGACCACACCTGTGCGGATGGCTGGCCCCATTTTCCTTTCTAGCTTAACCCACAGTATCTCTCCCCATTTTGTTCCTCCTGGATCTCTGTGGCCCTTATGTCATTTTTCACATACAGTGTCACTCCTCCTCCCTTCCTGCCTGCTCTGTCTCTTCTGAATATGTTGTAGCCAGGTATGGCCATCTCCCAGTCATGGTTATCATTACACCAGGTTTCAGTGATGGCCACAATGTCCAGGTCTGACTGTACCATGACAGCCTCAGATCTTCCATCTTGTTGCTAAGGCTCCTGGCATTTGCACACATGGCTTCCATGATTTGACCTCCTAGTCTGCTTCACTGTTCTACTCCAGCCCCTTCCTTGGTTGTCATTTATCCCTGGTTCTCCTTGCTGTCTGCCCTTCTGCTGAATTTTGCCCCTTTTCTGCTTATCCACCTTTGGGACACTAATCTCTATCTTTTGCACACCGCTTTGCAGAAATAGCCACTCCTCTGGTTCACTGGTTCCACTGCTAGCTGTGGGGGGTGAGCAAGTAGATACCCTCCTTGCTGGCCTGCAACCCCCCTTTGCTAGTTTAAATGCTTGTCAATGTAGCATTTAAACTTATCATTGATACTTGATTCCCTCCAGGATGGATGCAGGCCAGAGCTTGGAACAAACCTCCATCCCTCCAGGTGGGTCCCCAGTCACCAATGAATCCAAACCCTTCCTCACAGCACCAGTTCTTCAACCATGAGTTAAAGTTCCTGGTGCATGCACTCTATGCTCTCCCTACCTCTCACAGGTAGTACTTCTGAGAAAGTGACAGAAGTAGCTGCACCTTGAGACCCCTCCCAGTTTCCTAAACTCTTCCTGAACTTCCTTGGCTCCCCATTTGCCAAGTCATTAGTACCTAGGTGGATAATGACATCCAGCTCACCCTCCCATCTTGCCTTCCCAGTGATCCCCAGTATCTTCCTTCCATCCCTCCATGCCGTGGCACCTGGTAGGCACCTCACCTCCCTGTCCTCTCCCTCCTGTGTTCCTAGCTGGATCCCTCTTACTATGAAGTCCCCCATCAGGATTCACTTCCTCCTCCTCTGGGGTGCACTGCTTTCCCCACTGAGGTCACCTCCTTGGCTAACCTCCACATCCTTTCCTTCCACTTCTCTGGGTTCCTCTATTTGGTTGTCCTCATTTGCCAGTGTGGCATATGAGTTCTTGAGAGGAATAGGATCTGGGATGTGCCTCTGCCTGACTGCTCTAACCCTCCCTGAGCCCACTGTCATCCAAGTGCTCCTCGTTCTCGGCATCCTTTGGGGCAGCTGCATTGGACTGGGTGCTCCCTGGATAGGGGTGATGGTACTCCTGACCCAGTTTACTTCCGCTCTGAGTCTGGTTTACCTCATCCCATAGTCCAGAGAGATGCATGCAGATAGGGCAGTACCTCAGTGTCCAGAAGGTCTGCCTGAATATGGCTGCACCACAGCCACTGCATTGCACCACTCCCCACATTATACTGCAATTCCACAACTTGTCTGCTACTGAAACTCTCTTAGTTCTCTTTTTTTAATTTCTGATTACTAAAATCCTGTAACTGATCCTCAGATATTTTTTTAAGGAAAAACCAATAAATAAATAAATGAGTCGAAACACTTGTGCTGAGGGTGGGCTTCTCCCCTTAGGCCTCTACTTCACACCTCTTACTATACCCTGTGTTTAGCTCCTGTCAATCAGATTTATCAGGGCATATAATTAAGAGTTGGGGAAGGAGGGGGGGGGAAAATTTGCAGCAATTAAAGACAGCACAGAATTACACCACCACTATGTTTTAAATTTTCAACAGCCCAAAAACAATTATAAGTAAAGACAACAAAGAAAGAAAGTATAGTGTCACTACAAGCCCACAATCTAAGTTTAAAAGAAAAATACCAATTAGCAGTTACTCTAAAGCACTGAATTGAATATGTTTCCTTCCTTCTCCTTTTGGCTTCTTCTGAGAAAATCAACCTCTGTTTGCTACTTTAACTCTGACTAAGCCCCACCTCCAGTTATCACGTAGCTGAGGTCAGAGGCCAGACAATTAACACCCTTCACCCAGCTACAGGACAGTCAGACAAGCCAAGATAAAATTTGCAGCAATTAAATACACCAAGTGTATGTTCAATCTGAAAGGTGGAAGGGAAACCAGAGGACACTCTATGAAGCTTGAAGGGGGCAGGTTCAAGAGGGAACTGTGGAGGCACTATTTCACAGAAGGAGTGGTGGCAGGGTGGAATGCTCAGCCAGAGAAAGATGTACTGTTGCAGAGCACTGAGGGCTTCAAGAGGGGTGGGACAGATTCAAGGGGAGGGTACAAATCGGGAGTGGGTGGAAGATGGGGAGAGCATATGAGGGGAGGTGGGGGCAGCTGCAGTCTAATGGACTGAAGTGCTGCACACTCGAGCAGACTAGGTAGACTGATTGGCTTGTTTCTACTGCCAATTTCAAATGTTCATATGTTCGTAAATAAAGAGAGGATCAAAGGATTGTCCATTTTCTTTATCCTGGAGTGCTTTTAAATGTCTTGTGTCCCAGATTTTCCTGAACATTCAGAGTTTTGTCTAACTTATTATGTGTTTATTGTTCAAAAGTGGATGTAAATTATGAGAAACAGAGTCAACTTGTGGGACACATAACACTGTAGAGGCAGAAGCTTAAAACAACACAGAAACAATGTTGCAAAAGTCACTTTCTGGCATTGTTGTCCATAGTTCCTCACCCCCATGTAGTGTCCAATTCATGACATGAAATAACCCTTGCAGGTCCAGCACACTCCAATATCACCCCCCTAACCTGGCAGCAGTCCCACCACACTCCCTCCCCATCCTTAAACAGAGCAGGCTGCTAGCACAACCCTCTGTTCTCCTCCATGGCTGTCAGCCCCCTGAGATGTGAATGAATGAATGCGCACCTGTGCATGTACTCATTCATTAATTCACTCACATTTCAGTGGGCTGCCAGCCATGGAGCAGGTGGATGGCTGTGCTGTGTCAGAGCCCGCTGTTTTGGAATGGGGAGGGAGTGGTGGGACAGCTGCTGGGTGGAGGGGGTGTGGGGGCAACTAGACCAGCAGGAACTATGTAAAAAAAAAATATTGGGGTGGGGGATCAATCAGTTCTGGATGAGGGATAATAGGGAGGGAAGTGGGTTTACTAGGCCACCAGGGAAAATTATTTAAAAAAAAATATACATATATATATATATATATATATATATAGTGGGTTGGTCTTGGGATTGGAAAGGGGATCAATCAGGGATAGGAATGGAGCGTGCTTCATTAGAACACCAGGGAAAAGGAAGAGAGACATACTTTTACGTGGTCCAACTGGTAGGCAAAACTGACATGCCCAGCGAAACATATCACGAAATGCACAAATTTAATATGTAAGTCTGCACATCACTATTCATGATTGTAATATAGCATGTAACATGTTCTCCTTTGTGAAGTGCCCTGAACCTCTGAGATAGGCCACTCCATTTAAAAAATTGCATTGCCTTGCCATTATGATATGCCTTAGTGTTATTTTCTGAGTGCAAATTGCAAATTTCTTTCAATAAATGTAATTTTATTTCAGATTCTGATGAGTGCCTGAAGTGTCTAGCAGATTTCTGGTCCAATGAAAGACGTGATTCTTGCCATCCCAAAGTGACAGAGTTCCTTTCTTTTGAAGAGCCATTGGGTGCAACGTTAGCTAGTGTCGCTGTCTGCAGTGCAGGTCTACCTGTAACAATAATGATTGTATTTTTGAGAAGCCGGGAGACTCCTATTGTAAAAGCCAACAATGCAACTCTAAGCTACCTGCTACTGTTGTCCCTTTCTTTGTGTTTTCTCTCATCTTTAATATTTATTGGATCCCCTGTAGCCATAACATGTCTGCTGCGTCAGGCTACCTTTGGCATTATTTTTGCACTTTCTGTATCTTGTGTACTAGCTAAAACGATCATGGTGGTGATAGCCTTTAATGCTACAGATCCAAACAGTAGCCTAAGCAGATGGGTGGGGCCTAGATTTCCAGTCACTCTAGTCTTTGTATGCACACTCATTCAGTGTATCATGTGTTGCATTTGGCTGGTGCTCTGTCCACCATTTCCAGTCAAGAACCTAAACTCTCAGTCTGAGAAGATAATACTTGAATGCAATGAAGGATGTGCGGGTGCATTTTGGGTCATGCTGGGATACATGGGTCTGTTGGCATTGATAAGTTTAATAGCTGCATTTCTTGCAAGAAGACTACCTGATAGCTTTAATGAGGCACAGAATATTACCTTTAGCATGTTTCTCTTTGTCGTTGTCTGGCTTTCTTTTCTTCCAGCATACACCAGCACGAAAGGGAAGTACATGATCGCTGTCGAACTGTTTGCCATACTGTCCTCCAGTGCAGGTTTGCTGAGTTGCATCTTTTTCCCCAAGTGCTATATTATTCTGTTGAGACCTGATCTAAATACAAGGGATTATTTAATGGGCAAAGGGATCAGAAGCAATAAGATACAGAAATAGTTTATTAGAGAATGCATGCATAAAATAATGGAACAGAATGTTTAGACGCCACATATTGTTGTCTTGTTGCTCCTCTGCTTTCTATTATGACTTGGCATTGTGTCTTTCGTAATTTCAATTGTCTCTGTAACCCCCTTGGTCATTTCTGAAAATTGATTTGTATTTATTGTGTGATTTGTATTAATGATTTGTTTTAGAATTTAAGGGAGGGTGAGAGCCTCTTGATTTTTGGTTTGTGAATTTTGCTTATTTGGATTTTATTTGATTAATTTGATTTAATTTTTTGTGTTTATTTATTTTATTTATTTACTTTGTTTTATTTTGGGTTATCGTTTGGGTCTGGTTTTATTATGTGTAGAGGGTCTGCCACCACGGTCATACACTATGTATCCTCCACTCTCCATGCCATTACGGTTGGCAGCTTACCAGTGCTGTAGAGCACTGGGGATTTTATGGAGGGAGAGGAGGGGTTTTGGGGGGTGTGGTCAGTGGAGGCTGAATGAGCAGCAACATCAGAGCAGGGTTGTGGAGACCAGAACTCACCCTGGGGCAAAATGGAATCGAGAGCAAGGTTCTCCTTGTCTGGTTTCCATACCCAAGGGCACCTCTATTATTAATGGTATTGGACAAGTAGTCTGTTCCACTTCAGTGACATGTCCAACCTGAGCAGTGTTGTGCAATGCCAGATCCATTAGGAACAAGACTGCAGTTATTGCAGAACTTGTGGAGTCGGTGGATCTAGCTTGCATTACTGAAACCAGGCTGGATGGTAATGTCGGTCCAATTTTGGAGGCAGCAATTCCAGCTGGGTACTCAGTGTTTCACTGCCTGAGGTTGGACCGCGGGGAAGGGGGGTGTGGTCTGTTTCAAGACCGAACTGGGACTCACAAGTGTACCAGTTGAGCAGGTGGAGTCCTTTGAGTGTACCGCTGTGGCAGGTGTGGGATGTAGAATTGTTCTGATCTACCGTCCACCAGAGGATGAGAAATGTTTTCTGCAGGAAATAGCTGACTTCATCATCAACATGGCATTTAAGTCTCCCAGGCTGATAGTCCTAGGTGACTTTAATGCCTGGATCAATGATGAATATTCACAGTTTGGACAACATTTCCTCCAATTAATGACATCTTTGGGTTTCACACAAGTGGTTACTTCTGCCACGCATAAAAGCAGTCACTCCTTGGATTTAGTCTTCCTCCTGGGGATTGAGGCCACTGCTGTGGGGGTGGAACCCATCAGTTGGTCCAATCATTACACTGTGGGCTTCAGTTTTTGCACCCCCCCTTGTAAGTCTACCCTTGTGGAGATGGTTAAGTGCCACTCTTTATGAGATATTAGCTCTGCAGGCCTGGTAGCAGCACTTAACCTATCAGAGTTTTCTGAAGTGAGCAATGATCCCGATGCCTTGGTGCTGGCCTATAATAGGGCCATCTCCTCAGCTCTGGATCAGATTGCTCCTGTCCATGTTCATCCCTTCCCCCTTCAACCTCGGTCACTATGGTTTGATGAGACCTTGAGAGAGATGTAGCGACAAGGACAAAGATTAGAGCGTTGTTGGTGGAGATCTGCCCTTGATGCTGACCATCGCAGATTGATGGAACATTATCAATTCTATCATTCCAGTGTCTCTCGTAAGAAGGTAGAGTTCCTGTCCAGAGATATTGTGGCTGTTCAGAACCAACCAGCTCAGCTTTTTTGAACTGTTGACAGACTGTGCAACCCAGCCTGTCTCCAGGTTCGGAAAGCCTTTTCACAATTAGAGTGTGATGAGCTTGCTCGCTTCTTTGCAGATAAGGTGGCCGACATTAACGCTGCACTCCAACCTGCTCCCTCTATTGGAGTTGTTTCTGATCGGCATTTGGTTGCTCCCTCCAGTCTTTCCTGGAGTTCCTTTGACTGGCCTGAGTTCACTGATGTCATGAGGATTGTCCAAAATATGCACCCTTTGTGCTGTTGTTTAGACCCGGGCCCGACTTCCCTGATAAAGGGTTGTCTTGAGACTATCGGCCCGGTTCTAGCATGGATAGTCTGGTGCTCCCTGGATACGGGTGACTTTCCTAGCTCTTTGAAGGAGGCGGTGGTGACACCCCTCCTGAAGAAAGCTACCTTGGACCCCGACTGCCATGCTAACTTCAGACCGATCTCTAATCTTCCCTTTGTTGGGAAGAGTATTGAGAATGTGGTGGCTGCACAGTTGGAGAACCATTTAACCATCCATGACATCTATGAACCCCTCCAGTCTGGTTTTTGAAAGAGGCATAGTACCAAGACAGTCTTGGTCCGGGTGCTCAATGATCTCCTGGTGGCTAGAGATCAGAAGAATCGTTCCATTCTCATTCTTCTTGATCTCTCATCAGCTTTTTGAGACTGTGGACCTTGGGGTACTTCTCGTGTGCCTGGAGTTTATCTGTGGTCTGTCAGGGGCAGTCCTCAGTTGGTTTAGATCTTTCCTCACTGACAGGATTCAGAGAGTGGTGTCTGGATTAAATTCTTCCTGCTCACTCTCACTGTCATGTGGGGTACCCCAGGGCTCGGTGTTGTCCCCCATGTTGTTTGCATTGTACATGCTGCCCCTCAAAGACATTGTAAGAAGGTATGAGCTGAAGTTTCATTGCTATGCAGATGATACTCAGCTCTACCTGTCTTTTACACCCGACCAGGATAGAGCTCTCTTAGTCATTAATAGCTGTCTCACTGAAATCCAAGACTGGATGAGTTCGTGCTGGCTAAAGTTGAACTCGGAGATGACGGAGGTATTAGTTGTGGACCCAGGTCATAGGGCAGACCTCTGAATAGGTGCGGAACCTGGGGGTGATTTTGACAATGAACTGACACTGCATTCGTAGGTGTTGGCAGTTATCACGCTTTCCTTTTATCATCTTAGGAACATCGCCAGGATTAAGCACTTTGTTCTGCCAGCTGACCTTCCTACGCTGGTTCATGCTTTTGTGACCTCACACCTGGATTATTGCAACTGCATTTATCTAGGGCTTCCTGGGGTTGATATCTGCCGCTTGCAACTAGTGCAGAATACTGTGGCCCAATTATTGACGGGCAAATGTTGTACCTGTCATATCTTGCCAGTATTACTCGATCTGCACTGGCTGCCGATTCAGTGGTGGATCACCTTCAGAGTAGATCTTTTGACCTACAAAGTCCTGCACAGACTGGGTCCAGACTACCTGAAAGAGATTTTGGTTCCCTACCGCCCCAGGCAATCTCTCCGCTCGGTGGACAAGGGTTGCTAGAGATTCAGAGGTTTTCTTTAAAGTCATCAGGTGCTCGTGCTTTTATGTTCATTGCTTCAACCCTCTGGAATTCTCTACCCCATCTGCTTCATCAGTGTGCGACCGTGAAGGAGTTTAAAAGAGCCCTCAAGACCTATTTATGGTCTAAGATTAATTTTAATTAATTGATTGTGAATTGGAGCTCAGATCTAGTGTTGTACAGATTTAGTGTTTTATAAATTATTTATGGATTTTTATTTATTTATTGTTTTAAATATTGTAAGGCACTTGGTTTGAGAAAGGCACCATATAAATAAAGTTTCATTTCATTTCATTTGTCTGATATAGTTACCTGCTTGACATATACTAAATAAATAAAGTGTCAGATGCAGACACACCTATCACTCTGTTGGCAACTGAGTCCACATTTATATCTCAAATTGTATCTAAAATTCAGCAGAAAACAGCAGTTAGCATAACTTATAGATACCACTTGCAGTTGTGTCTGGTTTTTGATGCACATTTGGTGAGACAGACTAAGTATTACACCACTGAGATGAAGGCAGATGCAAGCTTTTCTCTCTCAGCTTTCCTCACATAACATTACCCACTACCAAACTCCCTCTGCTCCTGCTGCTTAACACCCTGTACTTCCACCAAAACTGAACCACCTTTGCTTCAGTGGCCTTTTCTCTCAAACCTGCTCCATGACCTATAGCAACTACTAGTCTACTTTGGACATTTGTGCTATACTGATTATTTTTCAGTCAACTTGAAAATTTAGCACCTGAAAACCAACACATCCTTGATGCTTCTTATGGTTGCCTCTTTGGATAGCCTGCTAACAGCATCTAATTTCTGTGTCTCAGTACAGGTACTTGCCATAGATCAACAGCATCTAGCCTCTTTTACCCCTTTAAGTATGCCCTCTAAGCCCCTACCCATTGCAGTCAGAGAAGAACTAACTCCCATTGGCCCAGCTGTCTTTGCCTTTCCATCACACTTGGATCACCATCTGCTTGACTTGTCCCTGCACTTCCTGACTCTCAGAACACCCCCCCGGCTCCCTCCTGTATGTCCTCTCCTCTCACTTCTGCTCCTTGCTGGGAACATAAAAAGCAACCCTGGTCCCATAAACACCAACACTGATCACACAAATACCACCTGGGCTAGATTGTCAGGTCTCAAAATTGCCCACCGTAACATCTGTAGCCTCCCAACCAAATTCCTGGAGCTCGAGGCTTGGTTATCCCTTTATAAACTGCATGTACTTGAGTTCTCCAAAACCTGGCTGGAACCCCACCACTCTGACTCCTCTCTTCAGCGCCTAGGCTACTCATTACTATGTCTAGATAGGCCATAAAAAGAGAAGGTCAGAGGAGTTGCACTCTATGTGAAGACCACATCATTGCCACCTCCATTAGCTGTTCGACCCCACCCACCCTGAGTGAATGGCTCCTTGTGGAAATAACCCTGGATGCCTCAGTTAAACTCTACATGAGTTACTGTTACATCTCCCCCTTCGGAGGTACCTCAGGCCTATCCAATTTCCTGGATGGCCTTGGGCAAATCTCTTCCTCCAGGGACACCATTGTACTAGGGGACTTCAAGCTGAACTGGTTAGGGCTCTTGAGCCCAAATATGCAAACCTCCTGAAAGCTCACCACCTTGAATGAGTTATCTCCTCCCCTACCAGGCAGAATGCCTGCACACTGAACCACTCACTACTTGACTGGGTTGCCGCTAACCATGCTGACTTGGTTCTTCAGGCAGGTACAATGTCTCATTCTATTAGTGACCACTCCCCAACCTATATCATACTGGCCACCAAAGCCATTTGCCCTCCCCACAAATACCTATTGTTCAGAAATTTCAACTGCCCTAACACCCCCCCAAATCTCCTCAAAGATGTCCAGGCAACAAACTAGGCTACCCTCTGTGATGCTCTGCCTACCTACTTGTCATTATATTGTATCATATTTGTGATATAAATATATGTTTATTTGAATGTCTGCTTAGGGAAAATGGCAGCCAGACACTTTTAAAGGGGCCTGACCTTTTGACCCCAAAGATCCCTACATTCTAAAACAGCTAGCTGCCTTAAAACTGACACAGTGGAAACTCTAATTAAAAGTTTCTTCAAAGGGCAGATTATCACACATAGTAAACTTTCCCTTTTCTATTGAACTACAGGGACAGAGTATGCATTGTATGATCTCTGAGGAAAAGGCCATTTTAAATGATTTCTGTTAGCTTGTTAAATTTCAATTATGCCGGAGTCCAGAATTTTATGAACAAAAGGGAATTCTGTGAGCGGAAAAAGACTGTTAAATTAATATTGTTATCTCTGCAGATTTCCAGCAAGCAATAAAATGACACCTTTTTGGACTTACTTGGTCCGGTTACAAAAATAATTACAGGGCTAACAGTGACCTCATGAGCTGTGACCTCACAGGATGGGAAGGGCATTTTTGGCTTATTATCACTCTGGCTGAAAGGAGTGGACACACATCTATCTCTGGACTCCTAAAGAAACACACACAGTGTGTTATGAACTAAAAAAGGCACTTTTGTCAAAATAGATAACATCAAACTGGAATGGAGTTAGACTTAGAAATTTAAGGACCAGGAGTTTTGTTTTTGTAATTTCCAATTTATTGTTGACTATAAGTATTTATGTTATATGTTCTATGTTTTGTATGTATTTACTATTTTTTTTTACTTTTGTAAACAGTTTGATTTCCTTAATCCTGCTTGAGTTTTTTCTTTTGCATTTGGAGGCTGAACCAGTATTGGATAATTCTGCCAAAAACTGTTAAGGGCTTAAAAGTGTGTTCCTATCTTGCTAAGTTAAGAAATTACTTAGGTCTCAAATTGAGTTAACAGGGTAGAACTGTGAACTAGGCTGGGTGTCCACTGGGTGAAGTATTGCACTGCATTTCTCTGAAGAGGGTATGATATCTGATCCTATTAACTGGGCGTGCTAGCAAAAAGGGGTTCATATTTTACCTCAAAACTTGAAGCTAGTGGGTGATTCAAACCCAAAACAGACAGAAGGGTTACCCTGTTTTTCTCCTGTTCACATAGTGCACTTTGAGGTTTGGCACTGTGGGAGCAGAGGGCCTGACCTGCAGAGTATGTTTGTGACAGATCCGGTTGGCAGTGGTGTGATTTAAAAGTATTTGGTAACAAGCACATTAGCAGTTCAGTGTATTAGATTGATAACTGTAACAGCTCACATGCAAAATAAGGCAGTGATTTAAAAAGTAAAGAACTATATCATTGTGCTTACAGTTTAAGTTTCCTACATGTTCATTTATTTTTTTTGGGTGTAAGCTAGTGTAGCTGTAGCTAAGGGAAGACAATGGCATCCAACTACAGCGAGTAAACTGCAAACTACCTGAGGCAGTTGTGCCAAGAGAGAGGAGTCCAGGATGGGGGGTGAGCCAAAAAGCAGAACCCCGTGGAGGCTCTTGTGGCAGCCGATGCCCAAGACCTCAAGTCATAGTTGGTTACTAGAAAGGACCAAACCTAGGGCGTAGAGGGTCCAGTGTCCAATGCAGTGTTTAATCCAAGGAGGAGGACAGCAGGGCCAGTGCAAGCCAAGAGCCACAGCAGCAGGGGAAGGTCACCAACATTCAGCAGCCAGAAGGGATCAGGCTGCAGACAGAGTTGCAGAGAATAGAGGTGGAGTTTGAACAGAAAAGGTTTGAAGCCCAGCAGTGAAGACAGCTTGACCAGAGAAAGCTGGAGATGGAGTGAAAAAGAGATGAGAAGTGAGAGGCTGAAGAAAAGGAAAACCAATGGCAGAGAGAGGTAGGGGAAAGAGAGCAACAGCTTCAGAGAGAGAGGCCTAGCGAGAAGAGAAAGAGCGTCAGAGGAGATCTGAATTGGAGAAGCTACAACTCCAAAGACCAGTGGCAGAGCAGGTAAGTGGCATGGAACCTGGAACTCTAGGACTGGGTTACAAATTAAATTATAAATTGATAGCTTAATTTAAAGAGGGGGGAGATGTGGATGCATTGTAAAACTCATTTAAAAAGTATGTATTCAGGCAAGAATTCCCAGAGAGTCCTGGAACTTCCAGCTATCCCCACTACTTACTGGGAAGGCTTGCAATGCATTGGGTCAAATCGACAGTCTGGACAGTAATGATTAAGGCAAACTTAAACCTGCACTGTTAAAGAAATATGATTTAACAGCAGAGACATACAGAGTTAAATTCTGTAAGCTCAGGAGAAGCCCTGACATGAGCTAATAGGAGCTAGCCACTAAGCAACATCAGTTTTTAAAAAGTTTGTGGGAAGGGATTGAAGTGGACTCCATAGAGAAAATTGAAAATGTTGTACTGTTACAACTGTTTTTTGGGGCGTGCTCAGCA
The DNA here is from genome assembly GCA_016271365.2 of Neoceratodus forsteri. Classification (NCBI taxonomy): domain Eukaryota; kingdom Metazoa; phylum Chordata; order Ceratodontiformes; family Ceratodontidae; genus Neoceratodus; species Neoceratodus forsteri. Next base: position 12,152,037 of record CM028129.1, read on the forward strand.
GAGCTGAAAACCTGGCTAGAGCTCACTACCCTGGGTTGTGATATCCTACCATGCCCCGTACTTTATAGCATTCAATCCCGGGGCTCACACATACTCCTTTTCTCCATCCACCTTCTCTACATCCCATTTTACCAACTCCTTTCTGTGCACCGTGCCCGCCTAGCCTTTCTCCCCCTACCTCCCTCCCTTCCCCCTACCTTCTCCTCTGCCTGGTGTATATTTTTATTTTTTTTCTTCCGTTACTTCCTCCTGCAACCTTAGATAACCTGCTTTATCTTCCTATAGACACTTCTATGTATGTAAATACCATGTAATCTGTACAATATCTGTATAATTCTATGTACATATGAACTTCTTTTTCTTCCTCTCTGTAAAGAGTATTATCTGTATTGCCTTGTAAATACCTGTGTAGACCTGTATATACAATTGTTCATGCTCCACCCAGGTCCATCTTGCAAATGAGTTTCTACTCAATGATGAACACCTGGTTAAATAAAGATTTGATTGATTGAGGACTGAGATCCAAAAACAGTGCAGGAGGCTGCCAAAGTCTCGGACAGCTATGCCAGGAGCAGACCTGCTCTGAGAGGGAATGAGGTGGGCATGGCAACACAGAAAGGGAAAAGTGCACCTTTAGGGCTGCTAAAACCCTCCTGGCCTCCATGGAAATCAGGCAGCGACAGGTTACAAAGAAAAGATTTGCCTGATGAAAGAAATTAATGTTGAGTTTGCAGACAACCTGGACACCTGGCCAGGCAGTGTCCAAAAAGTGCAGACAATGCACAAAGAGGTGCTAGGAAAGAAGTGGGCTGTTTGTGTATCCCCAAAAGCATGCCAGTAAACATGGGGGAGCACATACACTCAGTTACTATGAATGGAGTACAGACCCAGGGATTAAGGGACACGGGGGCATCCCTGACTTTGATAAAAGGAGATTTGGTAGAGCCTGAACAGCTTATACTTAATCAATTCATGACTGTATGGGGATTCACTCGGGAGGAGAAAATGCTGCCCCATGCTAGTGTTCTCCTTGACTGGGGTGAGAGAGGAGAGACTGTGTAAAAAGTTGTAGTAGCAGAGAATCTTGCCTTAGATGTAATTATCAAGAACCATCTCCCAACAGGGTATGGTATGTGCAGTTACCCACAGTCAAGCAGCAAAGGTAAATTGTAGTTCTCTGGACCCCATAGAAGACCCTGTGGAAGACACTGGGAGGCTGGTTCCCCAGCCTGTGTCTCCTGATATGGAGAATAATGAAAGGGGGGTAGAAATTCCCCAGGTAGCAGTTAACAGAACAGCTACAGAGGGTTACTTTGAGGAAGGAGGGGTAGACTATAGTCAGAAGGTTAGTGATGACAGTGACACTGAATGCCTGATGCTATAGCCAGGGACCCTAGTTCAGAAACTGGAGGATACCTGTCCCATGCTTGGGAATGTGTAAGGATTTTGCAGCTGCTCAGAAAAGTGACCCTGGTTTAGAAAAAGTGAGGTCTTGGGCAGACTCTGTTGGAGCACAGGGAGGTGATGGGAAATAAAGTTTATTGAGACAATGGGCTGCTGTATATGCAGGATGTAAGGACAGAGGTAGGGGTGATGGGCAGGCAACTTGTCGCTCCCCAGGGTTACTGTGAGTGGTTGATCAAGATTGCTCATAAGATTCCCAAGTCTAGTCATCTGGCAATCACCCACACTACACAGCAATTGACCCAGAATTTCTATTGGCCCAACTTCACCGAGCTGGTAAAGGAGTATAGCAGGTCTTTTCACTGGTGCCGAGAAATAAGGAAGGCTGGTAGGAAAACCCAAGCCTCCCTAATTCCCTTGCCATAGTGGAGGAGCCATTCCAGAGATTATGAATGGATATTGTGGGGCCTTTAAATACCCCCAGCTCCTCCAGGAAGAGGTTTATCCTAACCATGATGGATTATGCCATCCAGTACCCAGAGGCAGTCACTCTATCCTCACAGAGGACAAGCTAAGTGGCAGATTCCTTGCTAGGGATTTTCTCCCATGTTGGGTTTCCACAGGAGGTTATCACCAGTTGACGGGTTCCTTCATGTCAGACCTGATGAAATGTTTGTGGGAGAATTGTGGAGTGCTGCAGAGACTCACAACACCTTATCACCTGAAGCCAATGATCTTGTGTAAAGATTCAGTGGTACCCTTAAATCAATACTCCAAGAGCTTGCTGAACAGCATGGGAGGAACTGGGAGAAATACCTTCCCAACCTGTTGTTCGCATACAGAGAGGTGCCCCAGGAGTCAACAGAAGGTTCCTCTTTTGAGCTCTTATATGGAAGCAGGGTATGTAGGCCCCTAGACATGATCTGGGAGGACTGGGAAGGCAAGCACGCCACTCAGGGAACTCCCATAGTGGATTATGTCCTTAAGTTTAGGGAAAAGCTGAAGGAGCTTATGGGAACAGCCCAGAGAAACTTGGCAGCTGCCCAACAAAAAAAAAAGGTTTGGTACAACCGCAGAGACAGAGCTTGCTCATACATTCTGGGTTAGGAGGTCATGGACCTAATCCTGGTCAAGAAAGATAAGCTGTAGGCCGAGTGGGCAGGACTGTATGAGGTATTCAGACAGGTGAATGACATAAACTACATTATAGAACTACCTGATAGGAGACATACCCAAAGAATGTACCATGTCAGCATGATGAAGCCATATGAAAATAGGGCTGACATGGTCTTTGCAGTGTGTGTTCCTAAGGAGGGGACAGATGAAGGAGACCCCCTTCTGGACTTGCTGGAAGAAAGCAAGCGTGAGTCCTCTGTGGAGGCAATTAAAATCCCATTTGACCCCAGACCAGATCCAGGAAGTAAGGAAGGTTTTAGCAGACTTTGCTCCATTGTATAGTGCTAAGCCTGGACTAAACCCCTTAGTGACGCATGATGTGGAGACTGGGACACAAGTGCCCATACGGCAAACAGCATATCAGGTATCCAAGGCCATCCAAAAGAACATTAGGAGGGATTTGGAGTGAATGCTGGATTTAAGGAAAATCCAGAAATCCCACAACCCCTGGGCTTCACCCGTAATCCTTGTTCCCAAGTCAGATTGTGCCATTAATTTTTGTGTGGACTGTCATGGACTTAACGCAGTCACAAAGTCAGACACCCACCCAATGCCATGGACAAATGAACTCCTGGACAAGTTGGGAGGGGTGACAAACCTTACGACTATTAGCCTGAAAAAGGGGTATTGGCAGGTAGAGTTAACTGCCAGAGTTAGGGAGAGGTTGGTCTTCATCACTCCGCTAGGGTTATTTGAGTTTAATGTAATGCCTTTTGGAATGAACAATGCCCTTGCCACCTTCCAAAGGTTGGTGAACCAGGTGTTAAATGGTGCTAAGGAGTACTCCACGGCACACCTGGATGACAATGCCATCTTCAGTATCAGCTGGGAGGAACACCTGTCCCACCTTAGGGAAATGCTGGGCAGGATACAGAGGGCTGGACTCCCTGTAAAAGCTGAAAAGTGCCAGGTGGCCATGTCTGAAGTGGCATACCTTGGGCACGTAGTAGGACGGGGACAGCTACATTCTAATCAAGCAAAAATTGAGGCAATCAAGGCATGGCCCAGACCTGAAACACAGAAGAAGGTTTGGCACTTTCTAGGGACCGCAGGGTACCACAGGAAATTTGTACCAAATTATAGCACCCTGGCAACTCCCCTATCAGGCCTGTTAAAGAAAAAGATGCCAAGAAGAATTAACTGGGAACCAGCCTGTGAACGAACCTTTACACAACTAAAGGAGGCACTGTACAGTGCTCCTGTATTAGCCAGTCCAGACGATAGTAAACCCTTTGTAGTCCAGACTGATGCCTCAGACGTGGGTATTGGGACAGTGCTCAGTCAAATGTCAAACCAAGGGAAAGATCACTCAATAGTGTACCTCAGTAAGAAGTTACTTCCCATGGAGCAGGCTTACTCTGCAGTAGAAAAAGAACGTCTTACCATGGTGTGGGCACTAAAGAAGTTAGAGCCATACCAATACGAGAAGCATTTTGAGGTACAAACAGATCACAACCGCCTGGTTTGGCTGCCATAAATGGATAAAAAAATGGTAGGCTGTTAAGATGGAACCTTGCCTTGCACAGCTATAACATGACTATCTCACACAGGGCAGGGGCAGCAAACCAAAATGCAGATGGACTATCGCATCAGTTTGAGCAGTGAATTGAATTTGGGGAACTCAACCCATGCCTAGGAATAGATTCTCCCAAATTCAGTCTAGGAGGGAGGACTGTGACACTGCCTACTTACTTGTCATTATATTGTATCATATTTGTGATGTAAATATATGCTTATTTGAATGTTTGCTTTGGAAAATGGCAGCCAGCCACTTTTAAAGGGACGTGATCTTTTGACCCTAAAGGCCCCTTGACTGTAAGTATTTATGTTATATGTTATATGCAGAGCCACTGGAAAATTGCGGAAAAGGTTACTCAAAATTGCAGAGTGTTTTACAAAAATTGCAGGAAATTTGTGGGGGTTCGACTATAGACCCTGAGTGCTTCACATCAAACCTTTTAATGTTTTCTACAGCATATATTACTCAGTATAAATTGCTAAATGAATACACTGACACCTGAATATGTTTAAAATATAAAGAAAAGTTTATGTTCCAAAACGAATACTAAGCTGATAAGCTATTGCAAGCGTTGATATCTTCCAAAATTTAAAAATGTCTGCCTGATACAGTGTTAAATAGATTCTATAAAGTGTACCACAGCAAATCAATATTAAATAAAGCCATAAAAAATATTTTTTATTTGTTTCTGGCTGTAGAATAATGTAGCCTTATCAACAGCTGTTTACAGTGCTCTACCAGCTATTCACCCACTTTGGTACAAGAAAAAAATAAGCAGCTAGAGTGGTGAATAATTGAGTCTTAGTAAAATGTTGTTAAAGTGTTTAATGGTCATAATTTGTACTGTAGGAACCATACACTATTTTTGAAAATTACATATTTAAACATTAAATCTGGGGGTTATTGAGGCTGGCAGTATAGTCTAAAAAACTGTGAATGAGTTGATGACATCTAGCAGACCTGGGTTTGATTCTCACAACCTCCACTTGCATACTCTGTGATTCTAAGCAAGTCACCTAACCTCCTCAGTGCTCCTGGGTTGAACCTGAAAACAGGCACTTGTGCCTAGTGGTCCTTACGCAGTTATCAAAAAATGTAAAAAAATACCAATATATTTGTACTGCATCATACAGTAGTCAGGGTACCCTGTAATTTACCTTTGTTTTACTCTGGCTGCAGTGATTTTGTTTAAAGTTAAATGTTCAGATACATTTTGTGTTTTATAATAAACTTGTTTTTAGACTTTAGTCAGGTATTTATTGTAGTCTTTACATGTGAACATATAAGGCAGGGTTTCTCAAATGGTGAGGCCAGCCTCCCGGAGGGGGCACCAACCTGTTCTGGGGGAGGCTCAAGCAAGCCTTAACATGTACTATATTTTAATGCCTCATTTTGGATGCTTCATGTGAAAAGATGCATCAAAGTGAAAGCAAATAATGGCATGAAAATGTATGTACAAAATGGTTACCAGTAAAGACCCGCTCAACAAACACTTGTTTCCTGGTATGAAATGGGGAAAATACAATTCTTGGAAGCTGGGCAAAACTAAATTCAAAATAGTGCAAATGAATAGGAACAAGGTAATAACTGACCCATTATACTGGCTGCAGAAAAGCACAAATACAAAGGCTAAGCAGAGAGAAACTAGGAGCAGGAGGGAGCAAAATGGTTCCTGAGAAGGTGTTTAAGAGCAGGGTAAAACTGACAAAGAAAGCAATCTGACTCATGGAGGTATTGCAACAAGGGGTAAATAGAGTCCAAAAGTCAGAAGTGTGGAGCAAGTAGGCTGACCTGGGGAGGGGGGTTATAGAGAGGGAGTATAATAAGTTCAATAAAAGGAAAATAAACTCAACTACTCACAAGCACCTCATTGTATTCTTCCTGTAATGTGCAAAGTATGATAGTTGTTCTAACTAGGGGGAGGCCTAAAATTATTTCTATATTGGGGGGGCTCAAGATCTTTTCCAAGGCTTGGGGGAGGCTCGCAAAGACAAAGTGTGAGAACTCCTGATATGGGGATAGTTGCTAAGAGTGAGATCACTGTTACCAACTAGCTTATTTAAGTTTAAAATTGGCAGGGCCATCCAAAAATCACCAGCTGTTTGAATCAAAACTAATCTGAATGAAAGTATGCTCACAAGGAAAAACTTGTCCTGCCACTTACAAAAAGGCTTCTTAGCTAGCACCCCATTTAAGTGAATGGGATAATTTGCACCTTTTCTCCCATCTTTTGCTTCAGTCTGTGTGACAACAAAACATTTTCTGATAGACTGCTTCAACACAAACCAAATGTTAAGTGTTTAAGTGTACTTAAGCTTGGCCAGTGAATTCTGAAACCAAACAAGACAAGGATTCAAATGAAATCAGTGTCACATAAAAACCTTGACCTACCTTGCACTTCATTGTTTCAGCCAAACCCAAGTCTGCATGCAAAACTGTCAATATACTTGAGAGTATTTTATTAAAAATGTTAATACGTTTTACACAGTTCAATATAAAAACTCAAAAATTGCAAGATATTGCGGAACATGTCAGTTTTTGTGGAGAATGGTGAAAATTGCGGATTCTGCAAAAAAATTGTGGGTGCAATTTTCCAGTGGCCCTAGTTATATGTTTTGTATGTATTCACTATCTTTTTTAAAGTTTAGTAAACATTTTGATTCCCTTAATCCTACTTGAGTTTTTTCTTTTGCATGTGGAGGCTGAAACAGCATTAGATAATTCTGCCAAAAACTGTTAAGGGCTTAAAAGTGTGTTACTATCTTGCTAAGTTAAGAAATTACTTAGGTCTCAAATTGAGTTAACAGGGTAGAACTGTGAACCAGGCTGGGTGTCCACTGGGTGAAGTATTGCACTGCATTTCCCTGAAGAGGGTATGATATTTGATCCTGTTAACTGGGCATGCTAGTGAAAAGGGGTTCATATTGTATCTCAGGACTTGAGGCTAGTAGGTGATTCAAACCCAAAACGGACAGGAGGGTTATCTCATTTGTCTCCTGTTCACATATCGCACTTCAAGGTTTGGCACTGTGGGAGCAGAGGGCCTGACCTGTGGAGTGCATTTATGACACCCTCTACCCCCACAATGATATGACATCTGTGGTTAGTTACTTTACAACTGCCCTCCATCAACTACAAGTCCTACATTTCCCTGTCACTACCAGAAGAGTAAGGGGGTTCAGTAAATGCTGGATGGCTAGGGAACTACTGTCCCTGATGAAAGATGGAGAAAGAAAATGGATAGTATACAAGGCATCCCCCTCTGCAAAACTCTGGAATAACTACAGATGCTTGTATAATACTTGCAAACAGACCGCCAAATCCCTTAAGTACCAGTACTATAAAAACCAACAAAAACACAGACTTAGAAATCCTAATAGTTTCTATGCCTCCACTGGGTCTCTCTTAAACCCTAAGACTCACTGTCAAATAACTCACCTCATATCCCCCTCTAGCGCCCTCTCTGAACCTGATGAGATTGTGCCCTTATTTAACATGAAATTCATTGATCTCTTCCCCTACCTTGGTAAAATCCCTCCCCAGACTTTCCCAGGATCCAATAGTCAGCCAAACCAAACCTCCCATCCTCCCAAAGACAGCTCTACTCCCCCTTTCTACTTCAAAGCCAGTAGTCAGTATGTCACTGTCAAGCTCCTAAAATCCCTCCCTTCCAAAGGTAGTCCTGGAAGATGATGGGCTTTTCCCCGCATTCCTAATACTCATCTCCTTAGCAGTTGTTGAACCTCTCACTTTCATCTTCAGCCTCACAACATCCACTGTGCCTGACCTCTGAAATATGCAAATGTTGTACCTATTAACATAGCAGGAGATCCCTTCTTTCCTGACAATTACAGCCCATCTCCCTCCTCCCTCATCTAAGCAAACTGCTGGAATAAATAGTACACCATCAGTTCACTGAACACTTGGACAAATATAACCTCATATGCCCACTCCAGCATGGTTTCCATAAACATCATAGTACCACCTCAGCTTTGGGCCTCTTCTCCAACCACATTCTAAAAAACATAAACGTGGGCAAAGCCACAGGTGTGGTATTTGTGGACTTGTTAAAGGCTTTTGACCTTGTTGACTACAACCTCCTGCACCATACCCTATGTTGTTTTGGCTGCTTCTCTGAAACCACTACCTGGTTCAAAAGCTATCTTTCTGGCAGGTCACAATCTGTCATGTTAGGTAAAATCTCCTCTGCTGCCCTACCAATATCCATTGGAGTCTCCCAAGGATCCATTCTTGGCCCGTTTCATTTTTCTATACTTATAAATGCTCTTCCTGCTGAAAGCCTCACTTGTGAGGCACTCCTTTAGGCAGATGACTTGATCCTGTGCCGTAGTGATAAATCACTTGAAGCCATCTCCTTCACCCTCACACTAAACTACAGAGCCATGCACCAATGATTTCTCTCCAGAAAACTCCTGGTCAACGAAAAGGCCATGCTTTTTGGATCAAAATCATTCCATGCCAAGGTCACCAAATCTAACTTCTCCCTCCTGGTACTAATCCCTGCAGCCCCCCCCCTTGAAAATGTCCCCTCTGTTAAATACCTACAGTGGTTGTTACCCTACACCCCCTCTCACTTTCTCTGAACATGTAAATAACACAGTACTGCAAGTCAACCAGAAGCTTGGTTCTGCTTACTGACTCAAACTATTTCTGTCTGATCAAATGTGCCTCTCTATTGTTCAAGAAAACCTACTACCCCTACTTGACTACTATTCCACCTGTCTACTCGTGCATAACAGCTACACTACACACACGACTTACCACAGCATGCAACAGCATATGTTGTTTTGTTCTTTTAGCTCCATACTCCACTCACCACTGTGCATTCTACCAGGCACTAGGGTGGCTCCTTCTACAAGGCCATTTTGATTATGCCATGGGCTGCCTGGTAGGCAGTACAATCAGTGGGTGGCCAACAGTCTCCATACCCATCCCACGTAACATGCAGAGTGGCTCCTAAGAAGCCTCCAAATTTCATTTTTTCCTCCATTCAATGTCTCCTGTAACTCCACCTTCATGGTAATAAAGCTTTCTCTGTCTATGCCCCTCCCTTTGGAACAGGTTCCCATTAGCCATTTGATCATCCTCCTCCCACCTGTCTTTCAAGAAAGCTCTAAAATATTGGCTCCTAATTGCTGCCCCGTGTAGCTGCTCTCCTGACAAAGACCTGGCATGTAGCTCCTCATCTTCAGCTGGATGCTCCTGACTGCTATCTGCCCCTCTCTTCCTACCCATACCTTTTCCTCTATGACCCCTCATGTCCCATGCTCTCAAAGGCAACATATTGCACTTATGCACATTATGTATCTAACGTTCCCTGACCTCCTGGCTAATTTCTCAGACTGACCCAGTGTCTTTGCACCTAACTGTTTGACTTTACACTGAACACATGGACAAATATAACCTCATATGCCCACTCAACCCTGTAGTTGCCCCTCAACACTCTCTCTCTCTCCTTGTGGTTACCCCTCAACACTGTCTCTACCTGTAGTTAACCCTCAACACTGTCACTACTTGCAGTCACCCTCAATACTGTCTCTACCTGTAGCTACTGTTCAACACTGTCTCTACCTGTAGTTACTGTTCAACACTGTCTCTACCTGCAGTAACCCCTCAACATGGTCTCTACCTGTAGTTACCCCTCAACACTGTCTCTACCTGTAGATACTACTTGACACTGTCACTGCCTGTAGTTACTCCTTAACACTGTCTCTACCTGTAGCTACCCCTCAGCTTTGTCTGTACCTGTAGTTACCCCTCAACACTGTCTCTACAATCTTCTTTTATTTATTTATTTTTATTTATTGAAATGTTTCACCCAGGAGGGCACACTGAACAACAAGCCGTTCATCTCCCAGTGTGACATGGGGGGAGGGGTTACATAGAGTTGTGAAGGATGATCACTTACAATAGTATGTGGGTAGTACAAACAATACAACATTGTAAGATTATGCAACAGCTGGAATACAAGGTATTGTACAATAAACAGCAGTGAAACATTAGGTAAATTAACATCTGTCACAACCGCACTTAGCAGTTCAGGCCCTCTGCCCCCACAGTCCCAACCTCAAAGCACAGTATTGTGAAGAGGTAATGACAGGGTAACCCTCCTGTCTGCTTGTGGGTCCAAATCACCTTTAGTCTCAGCTTATGGGGGGATTCAAAGGGTGAACCTTATGCTAGCATACCCAAATGTACAGGCTCAGATATTCTGCTCTTTGGAGGGATGCCAGATATCTTTCGCTTAAGGGCACCTAACCAGGTATCCGAAATGAACCCTTAAAACTCAATAAAAGACCTTAGGTATATTCTTATCTTTTTCCAGTCTGATAACACCATCAAGTTTAAGAACAGCTGTCATCTTAACCATGTATACATCACATGAAAAGAAAAGGACTTGGAAGACACACCCAGGCAGTCTTTAAAATAAGAGCTTTACTTAAAATAATGGATAAAAATAGGTCAAATGTAAACACAGAACACTATATCACAAAGCATACAATCCCTTAAAAGAACAAGATTAAAGTACAAAACACAGTCTCCTAACACAATACAATTAGACTTTTTCTATTTAATGTATTGCATTCTTACAGTGCTTAAGTTAGTTATTGTTTCTAAAGAGCCCACAAAGAGAAATGTGTACGTTGAAACACAGAATACAGGTTGAAAACTATGTGTTTCCACCCTTTCATTGATGTAATCTAGCTCCTCCTTTTAGAATATAAAAATTATACAAACAATGATCTTCCTGTCAGGAGATAGTTTAAATAATGTGACTTCAGCAAAAACTAATTTCTCAATATGACTCCTTACTTAGCATCCCCTCTTTGATCTTTGAGCAGTTCCTTTTCCCAAGGATCAAAGGATTTTTATGACTTTTCACACCATGGTATAAAGATGTTTTTCCTCTAAAACGTCATAAAAGTTTATAATCCCTATATCCTGGCAGCTGGGTCAGTTCTAATTACAGGAGAAACAGGAGACCCTTAATTAGTCTATCTAGCTTTTAATTACCTCCTGGTTTCAGGTTAATATATCCTGTTATTTCCACTAAAACCTGGGGGGGGGGAGCACCCATACCCCAGCTGTTTTATGGAGACAATCACACACTACATTTTTATATTACAACAATCATAGAACAATTATAACCAGCTGGCCAGGCATCACACAATACATGTCCCAAATCATGCTGTACAAAACATATGAATGTACAAAACAGTAATTATGTGACAGAACCATTATAGTGCATGAGTGTACCAGGAGCAGGCTCGAGGTAGTACGCAAATGCTGTTAAAGTGAAAAGGATGGGGTAGGATGTGCACATGGGTGAACCAGAAGGGCAGGTGTAGAAGATAGGGGAGAGGCAAGAAAACCTTTTAACCTTTTCTTTTTGCTCATTAGAAAAGTGTTAAATGTGGTAATACTGTGCTGGATGTGTGGAATAGCTCTTAGTCTGGCAGTTGACATGTCTATCTATACTCCCTCCACTACATCATCAGTATTGGGATCTCACTGACAGGGACATCACAGGTGACTGATCTGGCACCTACTGAGTGGCTGTTCCTAAGCAGCAATGATGTCACAGCCCGTGTGGTCACACTATGCTAATGATGCAATGGGTAGAACAGAGATAGATATGTCAGCTGTCAGGCAGAGTGCTGTTCCACACATCACACCTAATTAAATCAGGTAAACAACCTTCTAATTTATTAGTTCTCAAACTCTTGTCATAGTGAGCCTCCCCCATACCATGGAAAAGATCTTGAGTCTCCCCAAATATTGAAATAATCTTGGGTCTTTCCATGGAAAAATAACATACTTTGCACAGCACAGCAGGATGAAAGTGAAAGTGAAACTCCTCTGTGTACTTGGCTCTCATTTCACGTAGTTTATTCATTCTGGGTATTCATACTGGTGTTAAAATGGAAGAAGGTTATTAGCCCATAGTCACCATTCCCCACATCAGTGGGTCCATCTAGAAACATTGCTTGTTCACCACCTGTTTATTTCTGTTTTAAATGCTAGTACTGAACCACAATTTATCCCAAAACCATCCTACTCTATTTATGAATTAATAATGCTTCATGTTATCCTTTGCAGTATCAAACAATTAGTTTTTTATGTCCTCTAAGGCCTATTTCTTTCTGCTGTAATAGTACAGTACATTCCACCAAAGATGGACACTGTTTATGTGGACAATCATTTTAAACGGACACAAATCTATTTCCCAAACTTAATTCCATGTGATACTTTGTTAAATCACTGCTGAATGCGGACCTTATTTACTGGCAAACATGGACAGTTTGTGAAGCACTTTTGCTGCTAATTAGGTGTTGTGTCCTGATCCTAGCAATGGTAACCAATGGTTACCAACCTAACTTAGTAACATTCTGTTGCAGGGAAATGCCAGTTCAGCTCAATTAAGCTAAATTAGGAATTGATACTCTATTTATTGACCTTTGCCTCCACGCAAGCTTATCACCTCATTTGAGCTGTGCTGTACTGTGGAGATTGTGTCCCATTCCTGGCTGCTGCTCCATTTAATTTTAACATATCTAAACATCCTGGGATCCCTTTGTCACATAAGATTGAACTTCTGAAGAAAATGGAATTGCTTCCTAGAATGAGTGTTCGTGAACTTGTGACACAGCTGTCTATCCCCAAGTCTACAGTCTCCGACCTGATCCATAGTAAAGAAAAACTGCTGGCTGATTGTGATTCTAATCAAAATCCCCAAAGGGAAAAAAAAAGTGAGAGGGGAAAGACGGAGAGGTAGAGGAGGCTTTCTAGGTGTGGTTCACTAGTGTACAGCCAGAGCCAGTGTGAGGTGGACGATGAACTTGAGGACACCAAGTCAGAATTAACACCAGTGACAGCAAAAGATGTGTGTGCTGCACTCCTAACTTTAAGATGAGCAATCAATTAAAGAATTGATGTTAAACAGGACTGGTAGATGATGGAAGGCACGGAGCGCAGCTTCAGTGTGTATGTTGACAATGCTGTTAAGCAGATGACTATTGATAGTTTTTTCATGAAGGCTGCAGATCAGCAGAACTAAAAATCACACCAAGCACACCAGTACAGTACTGTACAGATCCTGCTTTTAACCTGACCCCCCTCCCGCAACACTGAAAAATAAAGATTTATATTTTACCAACCCCCTCAAAGAAACACAATGCAGTATGCAGCACACAGTACACAAACAGGAATGACACAAAACGACTAAATTTATCTCAATACACTATCTGCTGGTAACTGCGGACATCACATACCTTGGACATTACTGGTGCACACAAATGTGTCCGCATTAAGTGGCTTACACTGTATGTCCATTCCATTTTTTAAACTTATGTTGTTGACTACCCTATGCATTGCCATGAAGTCCCCTCTAGTTCTTCTCTGCTGTAAAGTGAATAAACCAGTTCATATCAGTTGATCCCAATAACTAAATATTCTGAGTGATCCCACCACTTTTGTATAGCGTCTCTGTATTTTTCCACCCTATCAATTTCCACCTGTGTATATGGGTTCTATAACTGAGACCCATAGTTAAGGTGTGGCCTTACATACAGTTTGTATAACGGCAACAGACATCCATTACTTTTGTTTATAAAGCTTCTATTTATATTTTTTATAATGTAATTAGTTCTACTAATCACATTTGTCCTTTGTTGCTTAAAATTAAGCTTGTTGTATACCAAAATTCCTCAATCTTTCTCCAAGGCAATCACTTTTATCACCTGTCCATTTTCTTTATATGATTGCTTTATATTGTGTTTCCCTAATTCATAGCTGCACATTTATTTTGGCTAAGTGGCATTTAATTTCTTAATGATCACCTTTCTATTTCTTCAAAATCCTTTATAAGTTCAGATTGCTGATCTTCTGTTTTCACAGGTCCACCCAACTTGATGTCATCTACAAACTTAATGATCTTATTTTTAACACTAAAATGTAAGTCACTGATGTACCTGTACAGTGAGAATAGAACAGGACCCATTACAGAATCCTGTGGTACCCCACTGGTCCCTGCAATAGGTTCTGAATATTCCCCAATGACCCTCACCTTTTGCATTCTGCCGTTTAGTCAATTCTGTGTCCATCTTATTTGTTTGCTATCTATGACAATCTTTTCCATTTTATTTATAAGATTATCATAAGGTACCTCATCAAAGGCCTGTAGGAAGTCTAGAAATTCACTGGAAATACCACAAACAACTTAATCTGGTTCAATCTCACTTGGCATTCATCTATGTGGGATTGAGAAGGGGGAGGGGCAGCTGCAAAGCAGGGTGCTAGCTGCACACTCAAACAGACTTAATAGACCATGTGGCCTGTATCTGCTGGCAAGTAAGTAAGAACTATAATGTCCATTGGTACACCTTTACTCAAGATTTTTATTGATATACTCATAGAAACACAAATGATTTGTAATGCATCCTCTATTTTTTTATATAATGGAACTACTACTGCCCGTCTCCAATCATCAGGTACTTCACCAGATATGAAGGATGTATTTATAATATTAGCCAATGGATATGCCAAGCATTCTCCAGGTTAATTTGATTAGGGTCTGATGAGTTGTTTACCTTCAGTTTCCTTATAATGTCCATTATTTCCAGAACATTAATATTTACATCTAAATTGTGGTGAGTGTTTTCATTTATCTTTATCTTGCTTACATTAATTGTTTCATAAACCGTACCAAAATATTTATTAAAGGCCTCAGCCATATCTTTCTTCTTATGTAATTCCACACCCTCAGATGTTGTAGGGCCTGTTTGATTGCTCTGCTTGTTTTGGGAATTAATCAGCATAAAAACTCTTCCCATTATCCTCTCTATTGGCTAAATTAAATTCCATTTTGTCCATTCCACTTTAATGGTTCTTTTCAACTTTTTAACAGAGTTCTATTATCCTCTTTACTTTCATCTGTTCCATTTATTTTCATTTTAACAAATGCCCTCTTCTTTTGTGGACTTATCTTTATAACCTTATTTGTGTACCAAGCTGGTCTCTTTCCCATTTTGTTATACATTTTTTGTTAGGTATTTATAAATCCTCTAATCCCAGCAATTTACTCTTAAATATGGTCCACATTTCATTCACCTTCTTCTCTTCAAAATATTTGTTCCAGTCCCGTTTGGATAATACCTGTTTAATTCTAAAAAAGTCTGACTTTTTATAATTCTTTGTTATAGTGGATCCCCGGCAACACTTTTAATTGTTCTCTTAATGACAAGCTCAATTATATTATAGTCATTATTACTTTAAATTCTCCCTAATCTTGATTTTACCCACTACATCTTCTCTATTGGCGATAATGAGGTGAAGGACATTTTCTCCCCATGTTGGTTTGATAGCTAGCTGGCTTAGCCCTGCCATGTTTAACATTTCCAAAAAAATAATTATTTTTAGTTTTAAAACTATTTTGTTCATCCCACTTAATCTCAGGATGATTAAAGTCCCCGGTGACTATCACGTCTCTCTCTTCAGCCATCCTTCCTATCTCAGTCTCTACATTAAAATCCATTTCTCTATAAGTACCTGGAGCCCTATAATATACACCCAAGTACAATTTCCCCTCATTTGTTACCTGTAGTGCTAACCATAATGATTCCATATTACTTAAGGCACTATTGTATAATGTGGCATTAATCGAGTTTTTTGATATAAATCGCCACTCTTCCTCCTTTTTGAGTCACCCTTTTCTTTGAGAACAGTTTATAAACATCTATTTTTCTATTCTACTCGACACCCTGCTCCCACCATGTCTCTGTTATCATACATACATCTATTCCTTCCTCTGCAAGCATAACTTCTAACTCAGATTTTTGCTTATGTTTAATCTTCTGGCATTGAGTGACAATACTTTCAACTCTGTTTGTTTTCCATTATGTGACAACCCTTCTCTTTAATGTTTTCCTGGGCCTTATCTGCCATACTAGCCAACACAGTAACCCCTCTCCCCCACTGATTTAGTTTAAAGCCTTATCAACAATGCTCCTGATGGTCAGACCTAGTTTTCTGCAACCTACTTTACTGAGGTGCAATCAGTCCTGACAGTATTACACAGGTTTATCCACAAATTATTTCCAGTGGGTAAAACATCCTATATCCTATTGAAATGTCCACTGCCTAAGCCAATTATTAATTTCCTTAACTTTGTTCTTGTTAAATACACTGGCAATATCTCTACTATATACACCTTAAAGTTAAGCCTATTCACTTCTTCCCAAATGCTCCTGTATTCATTTTTGATAGTTGTAACTCCTTGACACTGTATAATATTCACTCCCACATGGAGAATCACTGTTGCTAACCCATCCCTTTCTTTCATTATGCCCTTTAACATATTTTTAATGTCATGTATTTTTGCCCCAGAGAAGTAGCTAGAAGTTTTTCATTCCTTATTCCCCCCCAGTCGTATATCTATTGATAAACATTGTGATAGAATCTCTTAACACATACACCATTTTACTGGCATCTTCTTTCAATATTTCCATGTCCTTCCTTATGTTTATGTCTGTGACTGGTACTGCTGTGTCCATTTCACTATCTTCATTATTTTCCACTCCCCCCCACAGTTGCCTCGTTGATTTGTACACCTTGAATTGTATGTGATGTTTCATCATTTATATCTGTTCCGCCCCTTTGTATTAACACCATTGAGTACACGTGTTTATTTACATACATTGTGTACTGCTTTCTTGTGCTTGTGCAGTATTTTCAACTGCACTATTCTGAGCAGCAGCAATTGGCTTATTGTAACACCCATGTAACTCCACTCCCCAGGTCAGCCTGCTTGTTCCACTGTTTTGACTCTTGAACTATTGTTACCCCTTGCTCATTACTTTTGTGGGGAAGATTGTTTCCTTTCATCTGGAATAACATTCTTATCCTCCTCTTCCTCTCCCATCTTACGCTGCTCTTAACCAACTTCTCAGGGATCATTTTGTTCCTTCCCACTTTTGCTCCTACTATCTCCTTGCTTATCCATTGTATTTGGTCTGTTCTGCCACCTTTGTAATTGGTCAATTGTTAACTCTCATTGCTTGTTCATTGTTCCTATTCATTTTTACTGTTGTTCATTTTGTATTTCCTGTTTTCATACTAGGTCTCATACTAGGACATGGTAGACAGAAGGGCTGAAAGCCCATTATGGCCCATCTCCTCAGTCAGGGGTATTTATTTATTCTACCAAGAACATAAGAATTTAGCCTTTGATTTAAACATATTCAGGGTTTCAGAATCGGCTGTCTCCCCTGGTAATTCATTTCATCAGGGAATAACTTGCTGTGTATAGAAATATCTCCTTTTTTGGCTTTTGGGGGTACGTCAAGCACAATTGGGCATTATGGCTTCTTAGGTTCATAGCTCTAGATGCTATTTGTAAGTCAAGTCTGGTCATCAAATTCATGTCCCTGATAATTCTGTACATAATCAATAAATTTCATTGTCTCCTTCTCTGTTCCACAGTATACAAACCCAGGTTAGTCAATATCTCCTCATATGATAACACATGAAGTCCATGTATCATCTTAGTCAGCTGATGTTGCACCCTTTCCAATATATCTGTATCTCTTCTTAAATATGGACTCCATATAGAGCTGCAGTAATCTAACATACTAAAAGCCAGCAGAATAGGCCTAATGGTCTGTCATGTCTGCTCTGTAGCCAGCCACGTAATGGGTGCTCACTTTCCTGCCCCCCCAGCCCCAGATAGGGTCTTCTTCAGCTTCAGTTTCCCCTTGTACCTGTCCCATCCCTTCTTGAAGGCCTCCACAGTGCCCTCCTCCACCAGACTCCAAGTGAGTGCATTCCATGTCTCCACCACCCTCTCAGTGAAGTAATGACTCCTACATTCCCCTGTAACTTCCCCCCCCAACTTCCACTCGTGCCCCTGCTTGTTCCCCCTTCTTTAGTCTGAACATCTCCTTGGCTCCACCTGTTTATTCATTTTACATATTTGAAGACCCCTATCATGTCCCCCCTGTCTCGTCTCTCCTCTCCTCTCCTCTCCTCTCCTCCAGTGTGTACAGCCCAAGCTCTTCCAGTCTTTCCTCATACGGCCTCCCCTCATGCCCTGAATCACCCTGGTCACCCTTCTCTGGACCCTGTCCAGCAGTACTATGTCCTTCTTCAGGTGTCGTCTCCAGAACTGCACACAATACTTGAGATGTGACCTGACCAAGGCATTTTGCAGAGGGAGGATCACCTCCCTTCTCCTGGACGTAATCTCCCTGGGTATGCAGCCCAGTATCCTGTTTGCTTTTGCTGCAGTTCTTTTGCAGTTTTCCATGTTATTTATTTTGACATCTACCACCACCCCTAGATCCCTCTCGTCTGATGTGGCTTGTAGTGTGATCCCTCCCTGGGTGTATACATGGCCCAGGTTTCTGACCCCAAGATGCAGCACCTTACATTTCCCTGCATTAAACTTCAATCCTCACCTCCTTGACCACCCCTCCAGGGTGTCCAGGTCCCAATGGACTGTCTCTCTCACTTTGTCCCCATCCGCCAGTGCTCCCAGTTTTGAGTCATCCACAAAGAGACTCATCCTACTCCTAACCCCCCTCCCCATATCCAAGACATAGGCATTGAACAGGAGTGGCCCCAATACTGAAGCCTGGGGACTTCACTGATGACCTTCATGGGGAGAAGACTATCCCACCAACCACTACCCTCTGTATTCACCCCATAAGCCAAGTTTCTATCCATCTGAGCAACTGCCCTCCCACCCCCATCCCCCCAGCTTTGTTAGCAGACCATTGTGGGGTACCAAATCAAACTCCTTATGAAATCCAGGTATAGGATGTCCACCAGCTTATATCGGTCCAGGGCCCCCATCACCCAGTCATAAAACTCCATGAGGTTGGTCTGACACGATCTCCCAGGAATGAAACCATACTGTTTGTCATCCAGGTGCCCCAATCTTTTCAGCTTCCCCCCAAGCCTCTCTTAATAATCTAGTAAAGGTCTTATGAGGTTTTTATGTGATGATAATATACACGAATGGTGTCTTGTGACAAAGGCTCTCCTGATTGCCCCCATTATCTGACCTGTGTTTTTTTACAACTTCCTTGCAGTGTACCCCAAAGGAGAAATCATTTGTAATCAGGACTCCCAAATCCCTTTCCCTATCCAAGGTCTTCAGTACAGTGCCATTTAGGGTATATACCTGCCCCATATTCTTTGCACCTAAATGCATTACCATGCACTTTTCTAAGTGAATTTCCATTCTATTAATTGTTGCTCATACTTGTGCCTTTCAAGGTCAGCCTGCAGAGCATTTGCTTGCTCTTTACAAGTTACCTCCTTACAGATCTCGGTATCATCAACAAACTTAATGCAAAAACTTGCTATCCTTTCATTTTGATCTGAAATAAAGAGGGAAAATAGTATAGGTCCTAGCACAAAGCCCTGTGGAACCCCATTAGTTACCCTGCCATAGTTAGACAGATACCCACTAATCCATACCCTCTGGGTTATATCTGTAACCAGTTACTCACCCATTTGATAATATTATTGTTATTTATACCCAAACCTATAAGTTTGTCAACAAGGACATAATGGGGGACTTTATCAAAGGCACGTTTGAAGTCCAAGTAGGGAATATTCCCAGGTTTGCTTTGATCACGATGGACACTAATCCTGTTATTAAACATTAACATATTAGCGACACAGGAGCCTTGCTGTCTAAAGCCATGTTCAATATCATTGAAAAGTCCTTTATCTAGTAACTCAACCTCTAATTTATCTCTTATAATTGAATCAAGTTTTTTGCCAAGAATAGATGTTAGACTTATTGACCTATAATTCCAGAGTTAATTTCTACTGCCCTTATTGTACACTGGCACCACTTCCGTTGTGCTCCAATCATCTGGGACTATACCTATACTGAATGAGAGGTTAAACAACCAATGAAGTGGTTCCACCAGACATTCTTTGATCTAAATCAGGAGCCTTGGATGCAAGTTATTAGGCCCTGCAGATTTTGCTGGATCCAACCTATTGAGTTTTTCCTTATTTCCACTCTAGTTATAGGCATGGTAGCACTAGATCTGCCATTTATAGGGGTAGAACAAGTAGATGGGCTGTGCATGGAGCAAAAATGGACTTGAATGCTTCAACAATCTCTTCAGGTCTACTAGCTAATGTACCATTTACTGTAATTGGTCCCACAGTTCTATTTATAGTTTTATTATTTACATAAGAAAAGAAGGTTTTGCCACCATCCTTTATATGTGCCATTTTAAATTCTGCATTTCTCTTGCAGTCCCTTATAATTTGTTTACTTTTGCTCAACTGCTGTTTGTACATACATTTGTTATATTCATTAATTCCTTTTCTCATTGACCTATAAATCATTTTCTTCAACCTTATTTGATTTATTAATTTTCTAGTTAACCATATCGGTACTTTGCCCCTGCTTTTATATACTTTTCTTGTACGAACATACTTATCTTCTAATTTAATCAGTATATTCCTGATTTTAATCCATATTGTATTGACATTATCATGTTCGTCAAACCAATCCCAGTGTTTTAGTTCTTCCTTAATTTGTGCAAAGTTTGCTCTCTCATAATTTCTGATAACTGTTTTTCCTTGAACAGTTCTAATTCAAACATTTAAATCAAAAAACACTGTATTGTGGTCACATCCAAACACTGGTTCAAGCACCTGGATATCCCCTATGTCTTCCCCTTGTTTGTTAATATTAAATCCAAAATGTTGTTATGCCTTGTTGGGCTATCAACTATTTGTGATAAGTTGCTACTCAAACAAATATGCAAGAGATTTTGTTCTTATCGGTTTGATGAATTAAACAACCACCAATCAATGCTTGGGACATTAAAGTCCCCCATTAGAATGACATCATTACTTGCTGCAATCTCAGTCATGTTTTCTAAAAGATTCTGATGGTCCTGAAGGTTGGTGTCAGGTGGTCTATACACTGTACCAATTATAACTTTTCTTCTGTTCATAGGGTCTGACTCTAGAAGGGTTACACCTGGCGTAACCACAGTTGCACCAAGTAGAATGGCGCATGTAGCAACTTATGCCAGCAGTTGCGACATGTGTGATTCTACATAGTGGCCTGCGACATGGCGCAGGCCACTTGTGTCAAACAACAGTTACACCATATAAACCCCCTGCGACATGGTGCTAGGGGGTTTATGGCAGCAGTTACACCCCATTCTAGAAGGGTAGCCATAAAGTGCCCACATCAGGATTCTACAAGAACCCCCAGAGGTGATCCAGCAACGTAAGTTATACCAGCATTTAGCTGGTATAACTTACTGATGCCCACAGGGGTCCTGTAGACCCATCAGCTGTCCAGTGAACAGTGCACAGTTTCCCTCCCCCCCATGCCCAGCATGGCTCCACAGGTCTACCCATACTCCCAGCCCACGAAACAGCCATTGGCAGAAGTCGCGCAGGGCAGCACTGCCATCCCTCCACCCCATGCCCGGAACCTCAACTTGACCTCTACAGATGCAGCACTGATCAAGCCCTGGTAGTCTAGTGGCCCCCCTGAACTGTACATCAATAGTAAAACAAATATCCCCATATCCCTGGTAGTCTAGTGTCCTCCCTTCCCCCAAACTGTATGTCAATAGTAAAACAAATATCTCCTGTCCTTGGTAGTCTAGTGGCCCCCCACACCTCCACCCAGCCATGCCAGCTCATCCAGCACCCCCCATCCATCCCCAGCCAGTGACTGGCACAGCCCACCTCTCACCTCCATGGCCAGCCATGACTGAGTGCAGTATTAGCACTACTGCACCGACTCGCGCAGAAATTATTTTCTGAGCACTTCTGTGCAGTAGCACTAATACTGCACCCATGGCGGCAGCTGGCAGAGGTGAGAGGTGAGCTATTACCGTCGCCAACTGAGGATGGTGAGGTTGACTGGGCTGGCACAGCTGGGTGGCAAGATGGAGGGCCACTAGATTACCAGGAAACAGGGATATTTGTTTTACTATTGATGCTTCAGTTCAGAGGGACACACACTACCAGAGAAAAGAGATCTTTATTGTTTCACCGGTTGGGGGAATCCATTGAGACTACTAGGGCGAGGTGATATTGCGCATATCACCGGCAGGTGACTACCGGGGTCAGGCATGAAGTAGAGCATGGGTGAGGTGCACTTGCAACCCCTACAGCAGCGGGTTGTACTATGCTGACCAGGTATGCCCTCTGTGCACTGTACCTTGCTGCATATCGCCAAGTCACAGGATGTTGCTGCAGAGACCCTGCCCCTTCTAGAATAGCGCAGGGTCAATGTCACATTTGTGGGTGGTGCAAGTTGCATGCAGTGGCAACTTGCGCCACCTTTCTAGAATTGGGCCCATAGTTTCCAGCTCTGTCAAAACACTGTCAGCACTTGTAGGCACCTGACTGTCAAGGCATATTTGATTACACGCTATGCAATACTTGATGTGCATTACTACTCCCCCCCATCTCTCCCCTTCCTGTTTTAATAAATTAACTTATGCCCTTCTCTTGTCCTCTGGTGGGCACACCCGACCACCAGGATTCCACAATGGCAACTATATCAATGTCTGTTTCCTTAGTTACTAATTCTAACTCAGCCATTCTCTTGATGTTTAGGATCCTGTCCTGGCATTAGCTTAAAATATATTCCACTTATGCTTCAAGTTCCTAACCTTCCTATTGCCATATCATGGAGGTCCTGAAAGCTGGAAGTTAATACCCAGTTGCCCCCTGCTTGTCAGTTTTCTGAAGTATCCCCATTGGCATTTATAACCTTGTGGAACACATGTCCCAGCTTCCGTATTCCTTCTTTTACTAAGATGTAGGCCATCATAATTGAATAAGTCCCAGAACCTATCAAACTGCTCGTACGTTCTTAAGCATTTAATGCCATATTGTAATGTCCACCTTCTTAACCAGTTATTATAAGTTTCAATTCGCTAGACACTGGCTTGACGGGCTGTAGGAACTGGCCAAACCTCAGCTATAATTAGGCCGGCATTACAATCCATGACAACTTTAAGCAAATCCTGAGTTGCCCTCATTGTCTCCTCCACAGTGCTATTTCCAAAATTGTTTGCCCCTATATATATCCTAGCTCTGTTTTATGTTCGTGTGTTTTTCCTAGTATGTTTGGTATCATACTTGTAATGTCTTTAATTCTTCCTCCTCCATAGGTACAACTGGCTACATTTAATTTGTTACCCCGTGTTGAGTATCAATCTGTATACCTGACTATGGAGTCTCCAAGTATGAATATTTGTTTGTCCATTACATCTTTGATTTTTGATAAAATTTGTTCATTTTGCATTTCGCGGGTAACATTATCAGACTGATAATCCAAACTTGTGCCTTCCAACCCATCTTCTAAATTTGCATTTGCTAGGCTCAGGAGCTCATTTGCCTGGGATTCTACATTACCTACCAATTTAGATAGGGGTTCAAAATGATTTGCATGCTCTGTAATAGATCCAATTGCTCTACATCTGTATTTTTACCATCTGATCCTCAGCAAATCAGTAGTCCTTCAATTCCTCATCCTCAACCTCTTCCCCTGTATTCTGTTTAATACTAGCCCCTTCATTTACCTTCATTTTAATTGTTGCCCTGAGACTCTTAAGTTTACTCTTTAATATTTCAATTTCTTTTTCCTTATTGCATAACTGCTTTTTAAGTCCCTAAGCCCCATGCACCCCACACATAAACACCTCAAAGCTATTATTTGGATTTGTACTAAACAGACCACAACCCGAGCACCTTCTTCCCATTTCACCACTGTCAAGCCTTACAACTAGTGGATCCATTTGCTTTCCTCCTGCTCAGCCTGCTTTAGGTAAAGGTGAAGCTAGAGTCTCTGGCTAGGTCCAACTGTCCATGCTGGTCATGCTAGTTATGTGCTAGACATGTAGATGCGCATGTCTTAGCATATGTCTTTGCATGCGGCGATCACACACACTCTGCTCAGAGCTTGCTCCTCTCACTCGGGGCAGCTATTTATAATTGTAGTTGCCCAGAACACTTCCAGGTTACGTGATCTCCTGGGGAGTGAGTACGTGCAGCAAAACCCTTTTTCTGTACTAAATTAGCCCTGACAGCCCTTAAAAGGACTAATTACAAGGACCTAGTGCTCAAGGGATGTAAACACCAATTTAAAACTCTGCAGTCACCCAGTAGCAACCCATTGCAGTTCAGGGCATCTAACTATGGACTGCAAACACCACACTACTTCCTGTTTTTTGGCTTCAGGAGAGTCAAATTCCAAGAATGAGCACACAAGTAACACAGAGCCTACTGGAGTGATGTGACCACTGCCTGACCTGCCTCACCAGACTAACCAGTCTCACAGTACATGGACAGTGGTATCAGACTTGCTCCAATTGCTCTGAGCAGCTATTTATACTTGTAGTGGCCCGGAACACTTCCAGGTCACGTGATCACCTGGGCAGCTGCAGTTATCTTTTGAATTGAACCTATTCCCTACCCTTCCCTGGGAACACTGGGACCTAGGAGGGGTAGAAGGCTGCACAAAGACGGAAGTAACCGACTTCAGGGGGGTGGATTTTAAGGAAATGGGAAGGATCCTTAAGGAGCATTTGGATGGGATTGGGTCAGACATGGACGCTGATAGTAGGTGGGAAAGCATCAGGAGAGGGGTGCAGGATGCTACCAGCACCTGTGCAAGAGTAAGCGCAATGCGTGGGGCCCAAAAACCTGTTGGTGGACCAGGGAGGTCCAGGAGGTGGTGGGGAAAGAAAGCAGCCTATAAAAATTCAAGTGCTCAAGGAGTGAAAGGGATCGAGGGAGTATGAGCTGCTGTTGGCGAAGGGCCACTAGAGTGGTGAGGGCTACTAAGGCAAGGAAGGAGCAGAACCTGGCCAGGAAATTAGGAGAGGAAAAAGGGTTCTTTAGATACATTGGGGAAAGATGAAGGGTGAAGGGCAGATTAGCAGGATTAAATCAGGGAGATGGGCACAAGACCCAGAGGGCAGGCTGAGGTACTAAATGAGTACTTCACCTCAGTTTTCACCAGGGAAAATGGGGATGCTGCATCATACATGGGAGACAGAGATAATGGGAGGGGCCCTTGCAATCGGCAGGTCTGGGAGAGAGGGGCATCACTGGCAGGTGGGGGGAGGCTAAGCAGGAGAAGAGGTACTGGAAGTGGAATATAGTAGAGAGAGTGAGGGAAGCCCTCAGCTCCCTTAAGACGGA
The DNA here is from genome assembly GCA_016271365.2 of Neoceratodus forsteri. Classification (NCBI taxonomy): domain Eukaryota; kingdom Metazoa; phylum Chordata; order Ceratodontiformes; family Ceratodontidae; genus Neoceratodus; species Neoceratodus forsteri. The sequence continues at coordinate 12,177,370 of CM028129.1, forward strand.
GAAAGCACCAGGCCGGATAAATTACATCCAGAGTGCTGAAGGAACTTGCAGATGTCCTGGGAAACCCCTGGCAGAGCTTTTCACCATCTCTCTGAGGACAGGGTGGGTGCCCCAAGACTGGAAGGTGGCGCATGAGTGCCTATCCACAAGAGGATCAAGGGAGCTGGCAGGGAACTACAGGCCTGTCAGCCTGACATCAGTGGTGGGCAAGGTGATGGAGGCATTGTCAGGAGAGGCTGGGGGGCCCTGGATAAGTCAGGGTGCCTGAACGATAGACAGCATGGATTCATCCCGGGAAATCATGTCAGACAAACCTGGTGGAGTTCTATGACTGGGTGACAAGTGCCTTGGACCTGGGTAGACCAGTGGATGTCCTCTTTCTGGACTTCAGCAAGGCATTTGACTCTGTTCCTCACGTGGGCCTGTTGGATAAACTAGGAGAAATGGGGGTGGGAAACCAGATGATCCGATGGATAGGCAATTGGCTCCAGGACCGGACCCAGAGAGTCGTAGTTGGTGGGATAATATCTTCCCCAAGGAGGGTCATTAGTGGGGTCCCACAGGGATCAGTCCTTGGGCCCCTTCTGTTCAACGCCTACGTATCTGACATAAGGACAGGAATCAGGAGTGAGATGAGTCTCTTTGCAGATGACTCGAAACTGGGGGCAGTGGTGGATGGGGAGGAGGGAGGTGGCCCTGCAGGGGACCTGGAGGCTCTGGAAGATGGTCTAGAAAGTGGAAGCTGAGGTTTAATGCAGGGAAATGCAAGGTACTCCATCTGGGGCCAAAACCCAGGCCAAGTGTACACCCTGGGGGAATACTACAAGTCTCAATGGCTGAGAGGGACCTGGGGTGGTGGTGGATGTCAAGATGAACAACTCTGAGACTTGTAGGAGGGCAGCAGCCAAGGCCACAGGATTCTGGGATGCATCGCTAGGGGATCACCTCCAGAAGGAGGGAAGTGATACTCCTCTGTATAACTGCTTGGTGAGGCCGCACCTGAGTACTGCGTGCAGTTTGGAGGCCACACTTAAAGAGGACATTAACCTCCTGGAGAGGGTCCAGAGGAGGCAACCAAAATGATTTGGGGGCTTGGGGACAGGACCTATGAGGAGGCTCGAAGAGCTAATATGTACACTTTGGAGAGAGAAGGACCGGGGGACATGATAGAGGTCTTCAGTACATGAAGAGGGTAAATAGGGAGGAACAGTGAGGGTGCTTGAAGGAAGGAGGAAGGGGCCACTAGAGGGCATGGGTGGAAGCTGGAGGAGAATTCAGGAGAAAGGAGGTGCTACTTCACTGAGAGGGTGTGGAAGCCATGGAATGCACACCTAGGGGGCTGGTGGAGGCAGAGACAGTGGAGGGGTTCAAGAGGGTGGGACAGGTACAGGGGAAGGGTTCAGGAAGCAAAACCAATGCAGCAAGAATATCCAGAACTGGGAAGGAAGCAGAGAAGTGCGAGGGATGCAGGTCAAGCACCCAGGGTGGGGGCTGACCAAACGAGCAGACACGAAAGACCATTAGGCCTATTCTGCTGGCATTTTAGTATGTTAGTAACACTTGAAATAAACCTTTGCTCATTGTGTCATTTCTGGTCATTTATTTGTAAATAAACATACGTTTACCCACTACCTGTATTATCCTCTTTCACTTTGCCATCCCTTCACACAAAATATCTAAAACACAAAATTTAAATACAGTGCTTTTTTAGACTTGCTTGAGTCTCTCCTAGAGCATGTTGGGGCCTTCCCAGGGAGGCTGGCCTCACCATTCACTCAACAAGGGACTTCAGTTTTTTGTCTCTAGGCATCCCAGGCAAACCTAATAGATTTGCTACTGTTTTTTTTAATGACTGTAATGATTATTATTCTCCTGTGTAACACTGTGTCCAAACCATATTTAATCCCTTGTAGACAACTGCAAAGTTCTGAAATGTGACTGTATGGTAACTGCACACTGCTTCTGCTAATCTCTGCATATTGTCTAATGTAAACTGCACTGTAATTTTTCATTTCAATCATTGTATTAATCCAACCTGAGCCACACCTGGAAATGCACTTCGAGTCACTGTGCCTTTCCCGGTCACCAATTTTAAATAAATAGCTTTGAGAAACCCTGTTTTAATTAATTTGCTTCCAAGTAGGCAGCTACAATGGGACATAAACTGGTGAACAGACAAAAAATAGCCAAAAAGGGCAAGAGTCTGGCAACTCAGTAAATGACCACTAAGCTTATGTTACATCACATTTAAAAATGTGTTTGTAGCCCACTCCCTCCTCACTGTCTAGGGGTTGCTGTTCCCAAGGAGGGGGGGCTACCCTACAAAATCCTCAGAGAACAAGACTCACAATCAGCACACAGGGAAAAATACATTTAATTAGACCTCTTACCCAAAGCAAATCAATTTTATTCTCCTGGGTCCCCAAAGATTAACAGGGAGCCAGGGGCTCCATTTGCTTTCAGAACAGAATAACTATTTCAACTCCATGGGACTATAAACTAATTTACAAGCTCAGGGACAGGAGACAAGTATTCTAGGCAGCATTCCAGGTCACAGAGATCAGCTACAGAAGACTAGGATGATACACCTGAAAACCGAAATCGAGGTGTCGGACAAGCATGCTGCCCCTGAACCCTCCGGCATTAGTAAGTCACAATTACCTGATTCTTGTGCTTTCTCTTCCTGGTCAGACCACTTTTATTTTAAGAGCGAGTAGTGTCCCACACCTGGTCCCCGAACCAATAAACCCTTCTGGGACCCAGGAATACACACCCTTGACCAGACATGCCACCTTACCATAGAGCCTTGCATCCTTCCAGACCTTGAAATGTTGTGCAGCCCTTCAATTCCCACACTGGCACTCCTCTGATGTCCACACTGGCCTTCCAGTTCTCACCGGTTGATACTCACTAGGCAACCCTCAGATTCCATTAAATAAAGACAGTTGGTGACCCACACACCACAACATTCCTTTCTTCTCTCTCTGGAGCTTGAGTTAAGCATCATGCCAGGGGAGAACACTTCTAGGTCCCATCCTCCGTGACCTGTGGCCTGCTCAGCAAACGAATAACGACACCCTGAGACCTGCCCCTTCAAGTAGGCACCCTTTGGTTGGAAGCTCCCCTGTGCCCACTTAACTGTCCTGATTGCCCTGCCACACTCGGTACTGGAGAAGACACTATCACTGGCCCCTCCTCTCCAGAAGACCTACCACTGCCCTCACAGCCCTTGCAGCCCAGGAATCAACCCAAATTGGGCTTGGGCCTTCCCTAGGTCCCTGAATCTCCCTCCTGACTGGGGCTTTCTCACAGCCCTCCCAGGGGAAACCCCTCTCCCCATCAATGTAACTCAGCTGTCTAAACCTCCTCCCTTGGAGCACCCATGTCACACCAGTGCCAAGGATGCTGCTCCTTCCAACCTATCTATGTGTGTTTATATATATATATATATATATATATATATATATATATATATAATATACACACACTAAAGGGTCCTCCTCCTCCTTACAGGTCCTGAACCTTGACTGATGGGCTCCTAGCCTCCTGCCTTGGCTGCCATCTCCCTCCAACCAGCCGAGAACTGTGACACCTTCCCTTATAAAGGGACTGTCCTATGACCTGCCTGGGTGAGACTTGCAGAAACAATCCAAGAATTTCTCCAGGGCCTACCCTCTAAATCTGTATCCCTGATGAAACATTAAAACCTAGCAACAGGTTGCTCCCCAAAAGTCACCAACATTTCACATCATACTTGATGTGTTTTCAAGGTGACATCAAGAAAAAGCATAGAGTATGATGTGAAACATTGGTGGCTATTGGGGAGCAACCTGCTACCATCTTTTAACATTATTTATAATAAATATTTTTAAACATGACTTAATATAAGTCTCTTATGGTCAGCTACTGAGTTTCTGGACTCTCTTGCCTTTTTAATCTCCTAATTAACCAAAGGGAGAAGAGAAAGTATCTCCAATATAAAAGGTAATGGCTGACTGCTTTTCAAAACGAATATTAGTTTTAGGCAATACGCTAGCTCTTTAAACTTGGGATTGTATACCACGACATAGCTTGCATGCCACTCTCCATCTGCTATGAGATTACACTCAAAATGATTTTACCTCTGATTATGCTGATGTGGTCTATGGGGAAGCTCCAAAACCCACCCCTGCTAGGCTGGAACTCTCTTTCATTTCTTCTACTGCTTTGCCTCCAATCCCCTTCCCTCACACACATCACTGTCTAGCACAGTGGGTTAAGGCTCTGAGCTGCTGATCTAGAGACCTAGATTTGAATCCCATAGCCACCTAGGTGCATACTGTGTGATCCTGAGCAAGTCACTTAACTTCTTGGTGCTCCCAGGTCGCATCTGGAAACAAGCTTTGGCTTAGTGTGCTACTCCTGATTAAACAATGTTCCCTTTCCCTAGATCAATCCCGTTCTGACTTCTGGCTTCTGTTACACTGTGCCTCCTTTCTTTTCAAATTCTGGTTCTCATTTCTACCTTCTTACCATAACTATTACTTCCTTCCCCCTTCCAACTATTTTCTCTGCTCTTCTGCCTCTTGTAATGTTTCCATTTCTCCCTGCCAGACTGCCTCTATGAAATCTGCCTTCTCTTATCAGCTCCCTCTTATTTGGAACAAACTTCCAGTTTCCTTTAACCGCTCCTCCTATTTCTCAAATCTGTACTATAAAGTATCATTTCCGACTTCTGGTGACATCGCAAAGTTGATGGCAAGCTAACTCTGTTACCCTGTGACCCTCTGCTAATTATTTCTACCAATCTCCTCAATCAGCACAAAAATCAATCCCAACTTATCAGAACAGTTTCTAAAAACACCAGAGCAGACAGATTGACCAGGTCCCTGGCAACTCACAGTCTTACTAATGCTGATGTACATGGATTCAAACCAGTGGCCCAGATTCACAGTGACAGTGCATCTCAGGTCCTGGTATGGACAGATACTTTGATGGAGCAGCTGTGTCTGTCCTGATTTGACACGCTGTTGGCTGAAATCAGAACTTTCAGACATGAAACTCAACAAGAATTCTGTTCTTTAAATGACAAACTCAGCATGGTTGAATCATGGATTCAAAAGAGAGAGATCTGCATTGCCCATCACGAGGACCATGCCACATAACTCCACACTGCCACTGATTTCCTCCTCAATCAATAATGACTGCTACAACAGAAGTGTTTAGATTTGGAGGTGCGATCGAGGAGGACTAACCTGAGAGTTTGTGGCTTGCCTGAAGCCTCAGAAACTAGTTGGATGACCTATTTTATTGAGGATTTACTGAGACATGTCCCAGACATTCCTCCCCAGCTGCAGTTTAATATCAAGAAGGCACATCAAGAGTTTGTCCCCTGCCCGACTAACCCAAAGGTCAGACTGCACTCTGTTGTACTGAAGTTTTTGAACTTCTGGTACAGAGAGCAAATCCTCTGATTGGCATGGAATCAAAATCAGTGGAATACAATGGGACTCATCTCTTTTTCCATCAAGACAACCCCCCCCCCCCAGGTATTCTGAAAGTGGCTGGAGTATGCAGGACTGATTTGCCTTCTCCACGCTGAGACAATTAGATTTCAGACTCTGTATCCTACCTGCCTTAAAGTATTTTGTGAGACATGCATGGAGCTGTATACCACTCCAGAAGAGGCATAGAAGACATTTAAAAATCATGGCCTGATGGAATCTGATGCTGAAGGAGGCAAGCTGAAGAAACCACAGCCCCAGCGATCAGTATGGAAAACCGTGTCATGCACAGACGTTGGACCTCTGGTAAAAAGGCAGCAGCATCCACTCTTGCAGACATCAGGAACATTCTGCAGACTATTGAAACTCTACCTACTGCCATGCATGCCCAAGAGGTCACGTCCTGCTGAAGCATTTCAACCATCTTTGATCCTTCCGTACTGCAGCCTTTGATGACTATTTGTGGCCACTGGAGGTTGCTGGCATCATACAGGAATGCTTTTTCTCTGCGGTGAGTATGTTTCACATGCTGGTTATACTAACAGCCGATCCTAAGCTTTTCAGCTTAATGAGTGAGGATTGATTGGAGCGCAGCCTGTTTAATGTCCTATTCCTTGTGAGGATTAATTGGAGCTCAGCCTGTCTAATGTCCTACTCTGTGAGGATTAATTCGAGTTCAGCCTGTTTAATGTCCTACTCTGTTAGGATTAATTGGAGCTCAGCCTGTTTAATGTCCTACTCTGTGAGGATTAATTGGAGCTCAGCCTGTCTAATGTCCTACTCTGTGAGGATTAATTGGAGCTCATCCTGTTTAATGTCCTACTCTGTGAGGATTAATTGGAGCCCTGCCTGTTTAATGTCCTACTCTGTAAGGATTAATTGGAGCTCGGCCTGTTTAATGTCCTACTCTGTGAGGAATAATTGGAGCTCGGCCTGTTTAATGTTCTACTCTGTGAGGATTAATTGGAGCTCAGCCTGTTTAATGTCCTACTCTGTGAGGATTAATCGGAGCTCAGCCTGTTTAATGTCCTACTCTGTGAGGATTAATCGGAGCTCGGCCTGTTTAATGTCCTACTCTGTGAGGATTAATTGGAGCTCAGCCTGTTTAATGTCCTACTCTGTGAGGATTAATTGGAGCTCAGCCTGTTTAATGTCCTACTTTGTGAGGATTAATTGGAGCTCAGCCTGTTTAATGTCCTACTCTGTGAGGATTAATTGGAGCTCAGCCTGTTTAATGTCCTACTCTGTGAGGATTAATTGGAGCGCTGCCTGTTTAATGTCCTACTATGTGAGGATTAATTGGAGCTCGGCCTGTTTAATGTCCTACTCTGTGAGGATTAATTGGAGTTCGGCCTGTTTAATGTCCTACTCTGTGAGGATTAATTGGAGCTCAGCCTGTTTAATGTCCTACTCTGTGAGGATTAATTGGAGCTCAGCCTGTTTAATGTCCTACTCTGTGAGGATTAATTGGAGCTCAGCCTGTTTAATGTCCTACTCTGTGAGGATTAATTGGAGCTCAGCCTGTTTAATGTCCTACTTTGTGAGGGTTAATTGGAGCGCTGCCTGTTTAATGTCCTACTATGTGAGGATTCATTGGAGCGCTGCCTGTTTAATGTCCTACTCTGTGAGGATTCATTGAAGCGCTGCCTGTTTAATGTCCTACTCTGTGAGGATTAATTGGAGTGCTGCCTGTTTAATGTCCTACTCTGTGAGGATTAATTGGAGCGCTGCCTGTTTAATGTCCTACTCTGTGAGGATTAATTGGAGTTCGGCCTGTTTAATGTCCTACTCTGTGAGGATTAATTGGAGCTCAGCCTGTTTAATGTCCTACTCTGTGAGGATTAATTGGAGCTCAGCCTGTTTAATGTCCTACTCTGTGAGGATTAATTGGAGCTCAGCCTGTTTAATGTCCTACTCTGTGAGGATTAATTGGAGCTCAGCCTGTTTAATGTCCTACTCTGTGTGAGGATTAATTGGAGTTCAGTTTGTTTAATGTCCTATTTATCAAGCTGAGACAGCTCTGGACTAGGATCTGACTTTATTGTTTTTTTTTGTTCTTTACTTTTTCCCCAAACCTGAAATATTGTACCGACATCCGTCCAGATCTTCCTTTTGCTTTTTGCCTGCTGCATATAAACAATGAACTCAGACATATTCTAACTGCCAAAGTGATTCGTGATTATAAAACGGCAATCCAGTTTAAAAATAGATATCTCCCTGTTATCTTGCACGTTGTTGGGACCACATTTTACCCTATGACAAGGACACAAGAACTTTAATCTTTTATTAAGGTCTGGAAGACCTCCTATACATTTGTTTTTGAGAGCAGGTTGCCAGTAGGACCCCCTCCCTTCTGGACTCTGGAATAACAGCTCCATCTGGTCTTCATTTCTTACTTGACATCCCCTTGGCTGTTTTTAATGGTGTTCATCAAGTTGATCATACAGTGGACTTCACTGACCATCAATTCACAGTTGCCACTTGCTTTCTGCAAGTTTTTTTTCCATTTGTTTCTGTCTTTCAATTTTCAGAATACATTTTCTTTTATTCTCACAGAAGGTGGCTGCTGCTCTTAATTTGCCGTAATTTCAGTGAGTTTTTGTGCGAGTGATTCTGTACCGATTGACTGCCATGTATTTAATGAGAGCAGGCTGTTGTGGGGTGGGTTAATGAAGTTGATGACCAGTAGTCCTCTGTGCATGTATTTTCCTGCTATCTAATTTGACTTTACAGACCATGTAGGCATGAGCCCTAAGTTTCATTTTACTGCCAGATAGTTGAAAATGCCACAGGAAGCATAAGGCAGCTTAATTTGGCCAGATTTCATGTCATATGTCAGAAAGACCCTTTCCTTATAACCATATATGGATAATGTGGGAAGGTATTATATTTTGTCTAAGGTCACATACTTGATTTTGGACCCGTGGAGTTGAACAACACCTGGGACCAATCAGGTATAACTGCTGATGGGCAGAGATTTACAGGAAACGGGGGTCTCATTGCCACCTCTTTTTCTGATGTTCCCCTTATGTTTGCCCTGGCTCCTTCTTGGGTGGCTTCTGAGCTCAGTCTAATCGACTTGACTGACATCTCACCTTTTTTCTCTGTACGTACAGTACCATGGCCAGTAGTGGCACATGGTGTAGGAGACCCAATGACTTGGATCGCTCCTTCTCCCACTGCCATCCTGCACATGACAACAGGGTAAAGGGGTAGTTCTATGAAGGGCATGGGTTTTTGTCCTTCAGTGTTGGAAGTCATTTTATACCCTGCAGTTTTTTTTGTACGTAGGTTTCTCTTGGAATGGTTTTTAATTATGGTGATTGTATAATGTGTTTGCTGCTGTTCTCTTTATGCACTTTTATTAAATTAGAGAGAGAAGGGGGCCTTTGTATGGGAGGTGTTTTATGGAAGGGGGGCCGGTGTGGGATGCTCCGGGGAGAGGGGAGCACTGGGAAGGGACATCACACATCCACAGTCTCATACAAAACCTGATCATTAGATGGTATTTAATAAGCTTGGTGAATAACCTATTTACAAAAGGTAATGGCTAAGAAAAGCAATGTACTAATCTACTCCCAAAATGTCAATGGGCTCAATAGCCCAATAAAGAGGCATAAGGTGCTCTCTCTCTGATTAAAAACAATATCCGGGGGGCGTGGCTAGGACACCAACATGGTGACTGCTTAAATCCAGAGCTCCTCTCGGGTCGGGTGGTATAGCAGCTCAAGCGCCGTGACCTTCAGGCTTAAGTAAACCCAAATAATCTAATTCCATGTGATAAAGTCCCCTTACCTAGCGACGCGCAGCAGCATCTACGCCGAGTGCCCCCTTGAGTCAGGAGAAGCATCGGATCTGGAACAGTGTGATGAGATGTAGGCCAAGTAGGCCCTACCAGAATGTTAGTGGGTTAGCAGTGAGCGGAGTGGCTGGAGATCTGCAATGAGCTGCAGGCCAAGTCAAAACGCTGACAGGAAGCTTTCTGGTCAATGGTGAATGAAGTGTCTGGTGCATCAAGTCCTCTGTATTAACACCTCGCATACATATTGGAGGCAAGGATTTTCACTCCCAGTCTCTGCTTTAGCGCTGAGTGCGCATGGCTTCTCAAAGTGAGCAGGGACATGTAATCCCAAATACAGCATTAGCAGCACCATTTGTAGCTGATTTTCTGCAGCACATTACACAGATGTTAGAAATGGTGTTGAATTGGGTGGAGGACATTAACACCACGTTATCAGGCACAGTGGCTGATGTCCAGAATCTACAAGACTGCATGAATCTGTTGGAGCAGTGGATTGAGGCGTGTGAGCAGCACCATTCTGAACTCCTTCATCGATTGCAGGTACAGGAGGAAAGATTGCAGCGCTCCATGACAGAGTAGAGAATCAAGAGAACAGAGCCAGAAGCTATAATTTGCATATTATAGGCATACCAGAGGGAGCGGCGGGTCAGAATATGGAAAGGTTCCTAAATGAAACTCTGCCTACCATATTAGGGGACAGATGACGTGGCAACATGGACGTTGAACGAGCACATAGGCTTACAACCAGAAGGGATAGGAATTCTGCATTGCTGAGACCAATCATAGCATACTTCTTGCACTACACTACGAAAGAAAGAATACTCAGGACTGTTAGGGATATAGAAGAGGTGCATTGGCAAGGTGCTACTGTGCTGTTCTATTGAGATTTTTTTCATGAAACTGCCAGCAAAAGACATGCCTTTGGCCCCCTCAAAAAATGTCTGTATCAATATAACTTTCATTTGAAGTTCAGAGTTCTTACTACGTTGCTGGTCATGAAGGATGGCAGAGAGCTGGTGGTAGAGTATCCCTCAGAGATAGAGTGACGGCTTGCTAAATTGTAGCCTGAATTGCCTATTCCCTCCTTATCCAACAGGTGGCTCTGGGAACCTAATACCTTGAAAGGGAACTATTTGGACAGACATCAGAACCAAGGAAATGGTACAAGGGGTGGACGTGTAACATCAAGGAATGGTGCCCCAGCACTTATAGGTCTTCTTGACCTCTCTCACTTGCGCTCTGCACCACCGGTGCATTCTCCACAGTCCCTATGCAAGATGCATACTGCTATGCCACCTCGATCTGCAAATACAGTGTCTCACCATCGACAGAGATCTAGGAGTAGAGGCCAAAAAATACAAGACTCTGTAATGACGGCTTCTCCAGCAAAAGGGTCTCGGGAAGACAAAGACTCTCCTCCTCATAACATCCATTCTCCTGCTCTGGATGCTGTGGATATGGACACTAGCATATCGAAGGACTGGGCAGATATATCCGAAACCACTTTGGCAGAGGTGGTTGATGCTGTGACCCCAATCAGACCCGGGTTAATTTCCTATGCTGCTGCAGTGATCAAGGATGGTTCAGTGCATGCACCCCAACAGTCTGGTCAAGACTCAGATGACCTCCCTTGATGACAGTCTGAACTTTCAGAGCTTTTGCATTGTCAATCTGCCCAGACACAAGTTGCATATTTAATTCTGTTATGTTGTTTACTGCACCTGTACCCTGATGGGAGGCAGGGTGGTCGCTTCCTGGGGTCACTATTGTCTTGAATTATGCTCTATCCCCCCTCCACTAACCTGTGCATTGCATACTCCAGGCATAGAAACCCTATTGTTAGGGGGGTTCAGTTGCTATGTGATCTAGAATTAACCATGTAGCAGATTGTGCAGGAGATTTTGGTGTTGGGACAGCCACTCCCTTCCTGCAATGATACCTATATTTCCGCCTGAGGCCTCTACCGATAGGTAAGGTCCTTTCCCCCTCTCCCTTCTTCTTTTTGCTCCTTAGGACACCTCTCTCAGGAATCCCCTCATAGGTCTCCTGGGGGGCTCCCTTCCCCATTTCTTCTGATGGTCTGGCCCCCGACCTTAGGTGTATTGCTGGCCCAGAGTTCTAGACCTTAATTAGCTCTAACCAATCACCTGTTATAAGGATTTTGAGGGTAGTGTAGCTGAGGCCGTTAATTCTTAGGGACTTCTTTCACAGAACCTTGATCCTATAGCGCCTTTGTGCATTGGTACAAGGAACTGTAAATGTTTCCATAGTACCTAGCTGTCCTGCTGATGGTTCCATCTCTAGCCTTACCATATGCAGCCATGAACCTAACCCCTCTCTTCCCCATCTAACTTGTTCAATAGTCAGCTGCCATGCTGGCCCTCAGAACCCTTGGCACTACTTTCTCCCTAACTACTCTCTCCCGCCACTCAACTAGATGATACAGTCTTCATCATGGGCCCATCTGAAGCCTAGGACACCACCCAAGCATATAAACGGTCACTGAGGGCTGAAATGTTAATAAGTGTACCTTTCTATAGAGGCCTGAATAAATATGTTACCTTAACTTCTATGTCCATGAAGGTTGTATATACCTCAATAATGTTATGTAATGCATGCATGTTCCCACGTGAATACTTGGAATGTATATATTGCACCTACCATTTATCTGTAAGTTTGCTTTTACCTTTGCACATTTTGTATACTGCACTTTAATTTATGTATGTATAACTGTCCTTGACAACAACAGGTCCACCTTGTAAATGAGCTTGCTCAAGGGTGATTTCCTGGATAAATAAAGATTTGATTTGATTTGGTACAGTTTATTTGTGTTTAACATAAAAATTGTTTCTGGGGTGGGGGTTGCATAGGTTTGTTTATCTAGTCCTCGGTGAACTTCTACTTACACTATACTTACTTAGATACATAGGATATAGTGTATACATTGCTTGTATTAGGTTTTAAGTTCTGTGTTGTAGTCCTTTTATTGCAGCTTCCAGATCAAGGTGTGAATACTCTTTACTCCGCTGGTATTTGTCTCCCTTCTCATCTGGCAGCATAGGTGGTTTTGACCTTGACTTTTTCTTTTTTTAGAATATACCTAGCAAGGTGATTTACTACTTAGACACCTGGCTACAGCCCTGGGGTAAGTACACGTTGCATGTATCTTAAGTCAGCATGTGTGCCCCCATGGCCATAGCTAGTCCTATTAGTTCTCCCACAGTTTTGGTATCCTGGAATGTCAACGGTTTAAACCACCCTGTTAAACGGACTAAAGTGCTTCAGTATTTGTGTTTCCTATGCTCAGATATTGCCCTACCTCAGGAAACCCACCTTCTGAAAAAGGCAGTTGCATAGATAAAGAAATCATGGGTGGGGGTGGTCTGTGCTAGTTCTGCCCCCTCCTAGACAAGAGGAGTAGCCATTATGGTCCGCTGCTCCTCCTCATGGATCTTGGAGGAATCCAAACACGACTCACATGGCAGATGGGTGGTTGCTAGGCTATCTTCCCCAGAAGGGAATTTGATTCTCTGTAATCTGTATGCTCCCAATGTCGATCATGCAGAGTTTTTCCCTTCGATCAGTCAGGCTATCTCTTCCCTTAACCAGGATGATGGGGCAATCCCTGTTATAACAGGTGGAAACTTCAATATGGTGGTGGATGTGTTTGTGGATAAGTCCAACCCTACCCCTCAGGCCAGATCCAAGGCCAGTTTGGCTCTCCAGGAAATGCAGCAGGAATGGGGTTTAACGGACGTGTGGCACAAGGATAATCCGGTTGGGAGGGACTATACATTTTATTCCTCAGTACACTCTACCCATAGTCATATAGATTTCTTTCTAACTAATGCGGTAGTGGCTCAGAACACTCTTAATGCTAAAATTGGGAATATTATAGTTTCAGATCATGCTCCAGTTTCAATATCCTATACAAGGGGGGGTCAACCTAAAATGGGCACTCATTGGAGGCGTAATCCTCTACTACTTAAAGACCCTGAATTTCTTAAAATGATTTCTCAAGCTGCAAAGGAATATTTTGCTCTCAATACACAATGTGGTGTCTCCCCAGGTATAGTATGGAAGCCTTCAAGGTGGTTCACAAAGGCCGCATCATTGCTTTCTCAGCTGCTAAAAACAAAGTGCAGAAAGCCAATTTGGCCCAATGGCAGGCAGATCTAGCAACCTTGGAGTCCTGCTTTAAGGCTTCCCCTACCCATCAGAGAGACAAGTCTCTAATTCAGTGCATTGTGGGCCTTAAGTACCAAATCAATGCCACCTTACACTAAAAGGTGGAGTGGGTCTTAATGAGATCCAAGCACGCATACTGGGAGGGTGGTGAAAAAAGTGTCAGATTGCTAGTGCTTAGGCTTTGAAAGCAACAAACTTCATCTCAAATCCAGTCCCTTTGCACTGCATCTGGTAATATTGTCCATAAATCTCAAGATATTATCGACACCATGAAGGTATTTAATCAGACTTTATATAGATCGCAGGTGGGTCTTTCAGCTCAGCAATTGGAGCAAGAGATAGATCAGTTTTTCCAGTGATTCGTCAGACCTGAAATTACCCCATTGCAAAGGACCACCTTGGATGCCTCAATAACCCCAGTGAACTATGGCAAGCCCTATTCCGTATGGCTAAAGGCAAATCTTCTGGCCTAGATGGGATGAAAGCCGAGCTGCACCAAGCACTGGTGGAGGATATCTCACAACCCTTACTCCTAGCCTGCATGAAGCCCATATAGCTCGCTCATTCCCCCATCTATGAGAGATGCTCTTATTATTCTTTTACTGAAAAAGTCTAATGACCCTATAGACTGTGCCAATTATCGCCCGATCTCTCTACTTCCAGTTGATACTAAAATCCTGGCCAAAATTCTAGCCATGCAGATACAGGAGGTGCTACCCTCAATTATCCATGCAGTCCAGGTGGGCTTTGTGCATGGCAAATCCGGTTCAGATAACACCAGGCTCCTCCTTAATTTAAAATGGATAGCTTCTTTTTCTCCCGAACCCATGGCTGCCTCAGCAATTGATTTTACTAAAGCCTTCGACTCCATTGAATGGCATTACTTGCACCGGGTGCTAATGAAGTATGGTTTTGGCCCGGTGTTTTGTCAATGGGTGGCTACACTATACGGTTTCCCAATGGTTAGAGTTTTGACTAACACCACTATTTCTGCACCGTTTCCTCTGTATATGGGCACTAGGCAGGGATGCCCCCTTTCCCTCTATTATTTTTGGTGGCCTTAGACCCTCTCATATGGGCCTTTATTGCTTCACCCGATATCTCAGGCATTAGATTTGCTGGGAAATATTACCTTGTTGTAGCGTATGGTATGCTGACGATCTGCTCCTAGCCCTCTTCCATCCGGAACAGGCCTTGTGGCATGTTCTACCCCTACTGTAGACATTCTCATTTTTCTCAGGTCTCTGCACTAATCAGAAAAAGGCACTTCTGGCCCCTTTCAATACAATATGTAACAAATGGTGCCTACAGGGGACTGACCTCATCTGGGCTAGTCAGGGGTTTTCGTACCTGGGCATGACAGTACGTGTTAAGTGGGCGGATCTCGAAAGGGCTAATTTCATACCACTGCTGTCTCATCTGTCGGCAGAGATTGATAGACGGAAAAGACTTCAACTATCTTTACCTGGGTGGGTTGCAACTATCTGCATGCTTCTGCTGCCCCGAGTTATGTACTTATTTAAGAATCTTCCAATACGTCTCTCCCCTAAGCTCTTTGCCTCCATGGAAAACCAGGTATCTAATTTTTTATGGGAGGGTAAATCTCCCAGATGGAGCAAGCATAAATTAAGAGCGCACTGGTCCACAGGGGGTCTAGGATCCTCCTGGCTTCAAGGATACCACCTATTCTGCACAGCTGCCATTGCTACTAAGTGGTCCGTCCCTAACTTGTTATTCTCTCCTCTTTGGGTGCATCTGGAAACTGACTTAGTGGCAAATACCCAACTGCATCGGTTTCTACACCCCAAGACTCACTCCCAGCATACTTTGGCACCTTTAGTAGTGGAGACTAAACCAGACTGGCATTTGCTTATGCCCTGCTCCCACACCCAGGGAGGCTCAAGCGCCCCCTTGGCTTTATACCCCGCTATGGCATAATAAGGGTCTAGCAATTGAGGACACTCGTCTTCACTGGCCTACATGGGAGGCTCAGGGAATCCATTATATACAGGATTTGTGTATTCCCGGCTCCTCAATTTGGATGTTCTTTGCCCAACTGCAGCAGAAATTCCATATCCCAGGTACTGATTTTTGGAGATTTCTTCAAATATGCAGTGCTATACAGGCTCACAAGCCCTATAGGGACATTGATCCAAAGTGGGAATGGTTGGCCCACAGGCAAGAAACCATCTCTACCAGAGGTCTTATTGGGCACTTTTACAAGTCTTGGCAGGATGCACAGGCAGACCCCACCAATGCATGTAGGTTGAAATGGGCTTCTATCTTGAACACCCGTATCTCTCAGGACTTCTGGAACCGCTACCTTTGGGATTGCCATTACATGTATGCAGATACTAAAAACTGCTTCATACAGCTTAAAATATTGTTGTTCTGGCATCGAACGCCAGCATCCTTGCACTCCCATGGCCTATTGCAACACTCTAATTGTTGACGATGTTACCATTTTGGTGGTCACCTACTTCACATTCTCTGAATATGCTCTCTGCTCTCACCTTTCTGGTCGTCTATCGCATAGGATTGCTCTACAATTTTTGGAACTCATATACTTTTGTCTGACCCCAAGCTTCTACTAGGGGACACCTCATCACTAACTGCCTTATCTCGGTCTAAGAGACTGGAAGCTAAGCGACTGATACTTATGCACTGGCGCCACCCAGTTGCCCACCCCATAATAGCTGGCATGCTGCACTTGCTAGATTATCTATATTAGATCGTTTGTCCTGTATTCAAGTAGGTTGTGTGGACAAATACAATGCCAGATGGGAAGTTTATTTTCACTCATTTCTTTGTAGATTTCCAATTTCTCACTGTAATCTTCCTCTATAACCTGTCTGCTACTTTACGGTTATGTCTAGCAATTCCGCCTCTAGAATGTTTAGTATTTGAGGTCTTTTTGTTGACCTCTGCTGATTATTGCATATTGTATTTTATGGGAAATATGCTGCCTTATGCTTATCATGTTCATGCCTATTTAGAGATTGACATTGTTGTATATGGGTCAGGCCATTTTTGTGGCCTCTTGGTATGTATCTATGTTTGGAAAATTAATACATATTTTCTATGATAGAAAAAAAACAAAATAAAATATCCAGTTTTTGTGCAGCTGCAGGAAACCCACCTCTCTAAGCGAAGCACCAGAAGCGCTCAAGATTTGGTTTTGCTCATGTGGTGGCTTTCTCCTATAGGGGTGGGAAAAGGCGGGGGGGGGGGCAGCCATTCTGGTCCCATGCCAAACTCCCTTACAGATATCTTCAACTTATGTTGCTTCAGAGGGGTGCTTAGCACTATTAGTGGGTGACCTGGAGGGACAAATATTGCCATTGGTGAGTTTGTACATGCCTCTGGGCTCAGACATGTGTACAGAGAGGGCCCTTCTCCAGAAGAACACTGAACTGCAGGGGATACCCTTATGAGGGGTCATATTTACTTTATGATGTCAGGGACACTACCAACTCTAGGCCCATGCATAAAACTAGTGAGCAAAAAATAGTGCAGCATTATTTTAATGAGATGAATTAGACTGATGCCTGGCATCTTATGCACCCAGCCAGCAGAGGTCATTCACATTATTTTGTGCTGCACAAAGTGTATACTAGAATAGACTACTTCCACGTTTCTGGTAAATGATTGACAAATGTTTCCTTTCCCAGTCTCTGACCATCATTCAATAGTGCTTAAACAAACATGAGGCAATATCAGGAAGACAGCCATTTAGAGATCCAACAGTTTTTTTTTTAATGTTCCCACATTTAAATTGCAGGTTGAAGACTGGATATGAAATATACTTCAAGATAATTCTCACCCCAACATTAAGACAGGATTATTATGGGACATTCCTAAGACAGCACTAAGGAAAGAAATGATCAAGTTTGCCTCCTATTATAAAAAGCAGGCAGCTCAGTTGAGCCACCTTCAGATGCAGCTAGGTGACCTACAAAAAAGAGACACATGGAGGGAGACAAGGTGGTTCTGTCCCTGTTTGAGGCCACTAGACAGAGAATACAGTCTTTACTGGACACCAAGAGAGCAAGCTTTGCCATTTATAAAAATATAGATACTACGAGGGGGGCCCCTCCGAGCATCACATTTGCTGGCACATCACTTTCGGCAGCATGTAATTAAAGCTACTATGACTCAGATTAGGTGCCCAGTCACCGGAACAATCTGCCATCAACCTCACCAGATCTTAGAGGCATTTAGATTATTTTATCAGAAACTATATACCCCAAAGGGGAATATTGATAACCAAACAAATATTGCATATTTAAGTAGAATGCATCTTCCAAAGCTAACAGACACCCAGATCACCAGCCTAGATGCACCCCTTACTTGTCCAGTTACAATAAGCAATACAAACATTAAAAATAGGTAAGTCCCCTGGCCCAGACAGATATTCTGGAGAATTTTATAAAACTTTTAAAGATTTATTATTACGTTATTTGTAACAGGTCTGCCAGGGCTTGATCAAGGGATACCCACTACCACTTATGTGGTCTTACACCCAATACCCAGCATTCCCAAAGCAGAGAAGGATCACTCTCTCTGTGCCTCATAGAGTCCACGTTCAGTTCTCATCAGTTATAAAATATATACTATGGTGATGGCTAGGAGGCTTGATGGAATCCTCTCGGTTGATAGGTGGGGACCAGTGCAGGTTTATCAGGACAAGGCAAACACAAGGCAACATCAAAAGTTCTGTTCATGTTTTGTGCCATGCCACCCAGTCAAACCAGCCTTTTTCACTATTGAGCTTAAACACAGGGAAGGCCTTTGTCCGTGTGGTGCAGACTGTTTTATTAGCCACATTGTGGGGTATGAAGTTTTCACATTAATTCCAACAGTTAATTTACTCCATCTATTCCTCCCCCAGGGTTTATGTAAAGATAAATGGTTATGTATCAACGTCATTGTCACTTCTCAGAGGCACTAGTCAGGGATGCCCCTTGTCACCCTTGTTATTCACAGTATACTTAAAACCATTGGTGCTAATGTTCTGACTGGCCCTGAAGTATTGGGGATTGTTTTGGGAGGGCAACAACAGAAACTGGCCTTATATGTAGACAACCTTTTAATTTATTTAATTAACCCAGAAAATCATTCCCACAATTATGGGAGATCCTGCTGGAATTTGGAAATCTAGCAGGCTATGAGATTAACATTACGAAAATGGAGGTGTTACAATTAAATTATACCCCAAGTAGAGAAGTCAGGGATGCTTTCCCATTCCGATGGGATTTGCTTTCATTACAATACTTGGGGGTCTACTTGGCGAGGGATTATCAACTGATTTATTCTCATAATCACATCCCCTTATTAAGACAATTAGGTTCTGACTTGGAGAAATGGTGTACCCTTCACTACTTTTCTCACAGTGGATAGATTTGATTAGAATGAATTTGTTACCATGTTTTTTATATTTGTCATGAACCTTGCCAGTTGGAGTCCTGGAAAGTTTCTTCTGTGAGATCAATAGGAAGATTTTGTGTTATATCTGGGACTGTCAACAACCTCAGATCTGACTAGCAACACTTTATTTCCCTAAGAACTTGGGTTGGATGCCCCACCCAGATTTGCACACCTACTTTAGGGTGGCACAGTTATGCGCAGTTTTGCTTTTACTGCACTACTCTTCTCAGGCATACTGAAGGGATTTGGAGCTCCAGGATGAGGATCTGCCCAATTTAACACCTATAGTTTTAACATATCCTTCCTCTTATATCCACAATTACTCTAAACCCATATACTACATTGACTTTGCACAGTTGGCACAGCATATTAGCAGATTCTGGAAACACAATGGCCTTTTTTTATTTTTTTTTTAATTAAGAAACTTAATAGTACATGTACAGATTTTGTCAATTTATTAATGTCATATACAAATGACAGATTGCACAATACTGAGTCATATAGTGAATGAACATCCGGAATTTGATAGCACACCTGTTTATAACATGTCGCCTCCAGTTTGATCTTCCAATAACCTTTGCTTCTTTCCAAGGCAGGTGGCTGGCCCATCATTTATGATTTTGAGACTGTATTTATTTTTTGCTTTTGGTAACCAGGTGGGTGTACTAGGCACAGGAATGCTTATTTTCAGGCACGACCCGGAGAATGCAAGTTGAAATACATAAGCACACCATGTGACGCAGCACATGAAATAGATAACAGTATGAAAGGGTAAAATACAATCAACTTAGGGGTTGGGAGAAATACAGTTTAGAAACAATGTCAGGATACAAGCAATATCGTATTAGACAAGGTCATAGAAAGTAAAGCCATGCGCAACACAAATAAATACAAAGTTCAAAAAAATGAATGAAAGGGCATGTTATATACAGTAAGTGCCTTTTATTGGTGATTAAGCTTTTGAGAGAGTAAAAACAGAGAGAGGGGAGGAAAAAGTGGTAGAAGCAGAGGAGAAAGGGGAGATGAGTGATAGAGAATGTATAGGAGTAGTGAAGTTAGATAAAGGTGAGGAAGAGGCTATGAGGGGGGTAGATGCCGAGTGGTGGGAAGGATGGTGAAACAAGTGATCCAAGGTGGATAGAAGCAAGTGCAGGGGTTTGAAGCACGAAGATGACCACAGTGAAATTTTTGGAAACCAGCATGGGTGGGAGCTTGGCAGATAGTTTCAGGTATGGAGTTCCAATAGTCTGGAGCTGCATGAGAGAAAGCACATGCACCCATAGAGGTTTTACATCTAGGGATATAGAATGGGGCAAGATCTGTGGATTGGAGCCCATATGAGGGGGACTGGAAGTGAAGCAGAGAGGCAAGGGATTGTGGGAGACCTGACCTGGCTATCTCATCAATTAGAGAGCCATAGGACTGAAAGCGATGGGCAGTGAGAGAGGGACAGTTTAGATCAGCATATAGCTGGCAATGGTGTTTATACCAAGGTGATGCAGAGTCATAGTGACAGATATATGTGGTGTCCCTTTGGTAGAGGGAGGACTTTGTGGCACCCAAGTAGGTGACCATGCCACAGGCCACGAGATTGTTCTCTGTGTCATCCAGGAATGTATGCTCAGGAAGTCAGAGGCAAGAGAGTGATTTATACTCGAGATATTTTTGGCACTGTAGTAGATGATGAGGTCATCTGCATAGATAAGAGATTAGCAGGATGGTGCAAGCAACAGAAGGTCATTAATGAAGATAGAGAAGAGTAGGGGACCCAGTATAGAGCTCTGGGGAATGCCAACTTGGACAGAGGAGGGATCTGACATTGATGAATTGTAAACTACAGCCTGTTGCCTGTTGGACAGGTAGCTATTAAACCATGCCACTACATAGGCAGAGAAACAAAGGGAATGTAGTTTTGTGAGGAGAAGGGCATGACTAATGGCTGAAAACTGCACCTGTCAGGAGGCCCATATCCATAGCAGCATAGATGTCATTTATTAGTTTCAGAAGGGCAGTTGAGGTGCTATGGCCTTTGCAGAAGCCATGCTGGGCACCAGATAGGTGGTTCAACTTCTGAAGATATGTAATGGTTTAAGTAGCCATTAGTTTTTCCAGAATTTTGCTGAGCACAGAAAGAATAACTATGGATTGATAATCGGCAATTTCTTTAGGGTCACCTTTTTTTTTAAAGATGGGTGTGATTTGAGCTATTTTCAAGACATTAGGAACTGTGACATGGCACAGGTGACAAGTTAAAGACTTTGGTTAATGCGGAGGCAATGAGAGGGTCAGTGACTTTTAAGAGCCAGGGTTCCAGCCCATTGGACCCAGAGCTGGTGCTGTCTGGGATGGTAAGTAGTAACTTTTGAACTTCTGTTCTTCCAATAGCCCAGAACCAAAATGATGGATGGGTGGGCAGGGATTCAGTATCTGTGTGGGGGGATGTAGTACGACCAGATGGGAAGGAGGTCGTGTAACTTGATAAGTTGGAGAAGTGAAGGTTAAAGGAGATAGCAATGGTCATTGGGTTGTTACAATGAATGCCATTTAGCAGCATGTCATTTGAAGTGGCTGTGTGAGCTGTTCCCAGGAGGGTTCTTATGATTGACCAGAATTTCTTTGAGTCACCCATGGCTTTGATTAATAAGTCATTGCTAAAAGAGCTTTTAGCTAGGTGGATATTCCTTTTGCAGGTGTTTCTCAGCAACCTGTAGGCATTGTAATCAGACTGAAGCCTTGAGGCCTTGAAACCCCACCAGCTTTTGTCCCTAGTCCTTATTTGAGACAGAAGGTCCTTAGTTAACCACTGTTTGAGTTCCACATATATGGCACGTGACGCAGGGGATGTGGATGTCCTGGAAAAGTCCAAACCTGGCTAGTAAGTAGTTGTGGGCTGACTGAGCATTAGAGGTAGCAAAAATGGGGGACCAGTCAATCATAGAGAGACTGTGCATGAACTGTGCCTGATTGAAGTTACCCTGTTTGTGGAAGGTGATAAGTTTTGGGGGAGGAGATGGTTGACCAGTGGCGTGCCAGATGCAGAAGATTGGGGAGTGATCACTTATTGCATCTGTGAGGGTACCTGCAGAGGTTATACTGTCAGGATGGTTGGTGAGGACCCAGTCAATTAGTGAGCTGGACTGGGGGGGGAGACATGACTTGGGCTGGATCTGTGATTAGTTGGTGCAGGTTATGGCCCTGTACCATGGTGTGGAAGGGCTGGTTTGCTTTATCTGTCCAGTTTAAGTTGAAATCCCAAAGTATGAGTACCTCATTACATCTGACCGTTGTGTCCACCTGGGAGAGAAGTTCCTCAAGACTAATGATGCCACCTCCTGGAGGGTTATTGGCATATACTATGTGCAGTTTCTTTGAGCCAAGTTATAGGTTTGCATGAATTGATTCACAATGAGAGAGGGGGGACAAGACATTCTGTGATAGTGACAGATGAAATTTATAGAAGATAGTGACATCACCATGCTTTGATAGTGGCCTATGTTGCCTTATTAGTTCATAGTTAAGTAACGCACATTGGGTATCGGGGTGGACGGTTTCAATCAGGTTTCGGATAGACAGAGAACGTCAGGGTTATATAGAGCAACCCATTCCTCAAGTTCAATTTGATTGTTAGGAAGACTCCTGATATTGAGGTGTACAATGTGGAGGCCCTTGGCATCATTATCTCCAATTATTTCTCCATTATCTCTCATCCTGGAGGAGGAAGGTTCTGGGGTGTTTTAGAAAATATTTACTTAATTTTCTTTTGTCTGTTCAGGGGACAAATTCTGGATCTATTGAGGATAGGTAAAATACCCATCTACAACCATTTTATTTCAAAGGAGGTAAGATTAATGTGTAATTTGGCTACAAGGTGTTCTAAATTATAAATTTCTATAATTATTTGGTGCCAGTCTACAATTGATGGTATTAGATTGATCATCTATTTTTGAGTTATAGCCTTCCAAACTGCTAGTATAAAAAGTGAGAGTAGGGTGCAGTCCCATCATGGTCTGTGGGGAGGGTAAATGGATAAAATAACTTCTGCTGTCAATTCAATATCTTCTCCCAGTTCCTGCCATAGGACACACCAGAATGGTGTTAGTTTAGGGAAAAAACAAAATATGTGGCCTAAGTCAGTTAAGTTACAGTTACACTCCCTCCAACAGAACCCATAGGAGACACTGGGAGGTTCTTTGCGAGTATCGTTGGGGAGCGAAAGTATCTAGATCATGATTTCCATGCAAATTCCCTCCATATATTAGAGGATATAATTTTAATAGCTTTCAAAGTTGCATGTTTCCATAATGGAAAGGGGACCTCTAGTTTCAAATCTTTATTCCAGGCTTCTAGTATTGAAAATGAAGTATCGCCCAGAGAGTCTCTTGTTATTCTACATATATATATATATATATATTTATATGGCCTATTAGATTTCCCCATGGGTTGCCACCCATTATGTCTTTAAGCAAAACCCATATAGTGGGAAGAGGGTAGGAGGAACAAGCTGTAATTTCCTTCAGCCTTAAAATGAAGTTTCTCACCAGAGTATAGTGAAAAAATCTCCATCAAGAATGGAGTATTTGTTTTGTAATTCAGGAAAGGGGATAAAGCCCGAATTGTTAATAAAATGATAATAGCTGAGGCCCAAGTGGTATCGAGATTAGCAGGGAAAAAATTTTCATCGACTGATGGTAGTGTGAAAAAGAACAATATTCATTTCAAAGCTTTTTTTTGTTTTACATTATACTAAATCTTCATGATTTGCACAGTGAATTTAGTATAGTCACAAAGAGGGGGAGCTCATTGTGGAGAGGAAAAAGCTGTCTTCTCTATATCATGATGGTCATTAATTTATTAGAAATTTGAATTCCTTCCAGTCACAGAGGATAGTCGGAGAAAGCCATATTAGGAGAACTTTTAAGAAAGCGGGTATCACAAAGAACCGTAGGTTGGGAAAGTTACCCCCCCCCCCGATCCAGGGAAAAGCATAGTAAAGAGAAATGTATCCTTAGTCTCTGGCCATCCCAAATGAAAGCGTAAATAGATTTATTCCAATATTTGAAATAGAAAGTTGTCAGAAAGATTGGGACATTTTGAAAAACACATAGCAGTCTAGGGAAGATATTCATATGTATTATTTCTATACACTGAAAAAAGGTAAGTTTTAACCATCCCATTTGTTCAAATCTTCCTGAATTTGGAGAGATATAGGTTCATAATTTACTAATTCCAGATGTACCATATTCATGGGGATATGTATTCTGAGGTACTTGACCTTGGTACATCACCATTTTATGGGAAGAGAGCCTCTTAGAGTGTCAGATGGTCGATAATAAAGCATTAGTACTTCTGTTTTAATTTAATTTAAAATTGGCCAAGTCTTTTGTATTTCTGGAGGATTTACCATGTAGCGGGTATAGAGAGTTCAGGAGAGAGAAGAGTTAGAAGAACATCATCCACAAACAGGGAAACCTTACACATTTTCTTTCCCAAGAGAAACCCCTCTATTCGGGAGTCTAAATGCAGAGCTGCCACTAGGGGTTCTAGATATAGGGTGAATAAGAGTGGAGAATGAGGACAGCCCTGCCAGGTTCCCTGTTGTAGTAAGAAAGGAGTGGAAAGCACGCCACTGATTTGGATACAAGCCTTGGGTTGGAAATATAAGTTTTAAAAGCCATGAAAGAAAGGAGTTAGAGAAAGAAATGGCTTCAAGACCATCCCAGAGGAAGTTCCATGAGACTGTCAAATGCCTTTTCAGCATCCAAGCTTAATAAGGCTGAGGGAATTTGTCTAGAATGTACATAAGTAGCATGATGCGTCTAATATTATCAGTGGTACTATGTCGTTTAATAAAGCTTGATTGATCTGGATGGATAATATTTGGGAGGAGTGTTTCCAGTCTCAAAGCCCATATTGTCATATATATTTATAATCAGCATTTAAAATGGAAACTGGACAATAAGAGGATGCATCTGTTATATCTTTGTTTGGTTTGGGGATAGGTGTCAGTATTGCATAACTCCAAGAGGTGGGGAGGGTCTCAGCCTCCTCTAAGGCCCTAAAGGTAGGTAGAAGAGAGGGAAGGAGGAGCCCTGTGAATTTCTTGTACCGTTCAGCCGTATAGCCATCAGGGCTTGGACATTTAACAAGTCTGAGGGCCTTAATGTGGTTCAAGATCTCATCCAGGCTTATTGGGGCTTCTAAAGATAAATGCTGGGAATCTGATAGCTTAGGAAGAGAAAGTTGAGAGAGAAAAGCTTTTCTTTCTTCTGGAAGAGAGGGGTAGAAAGAGATTGGCAGAACGAGAAAAAAGCTGAACGAATATGTTCACCTGTGTGCGAAAGTTTTTTGTAACTAGATGTTTGACTTTAAGAATAGTTGCAGATCAAGTTCAAGTTTATTGCAGGAAAAAAACTCCATTGAGCAAGCTCATTCACAAGGAGGTCCTGAGACATTTACACAGACATGTGGACATTACATGAAAGGTACCATCGACTATAATTAAACAAAGTGCATACATATTTCACAAAATACATTTAATGATGAGATACAATCTAGCAGAGCAAGGTCCAGTTAAGACGTTGTTTCTTTATGTCTAAGCTATACAAGGGAAGAATTTTTTACACATAATTCAGATAAGAGGCAATAAAAATGGTTAGTGTACAAGGACAAGAGATAAAGGATAGTTAGGCAAGCAGGTTTGAAAATTAACAAGCAGGGAAGGCTGGGGGTTAGGAAGAGTTGAGGGGAGTAAGATGTAGGTAGGAGGTCAGGAGACAAAGGGTAGAGAGAGCAGGTAAAAAGGAATCATATCCAAGGCCACTGATTTACGGTGATTAAAACAATGAAATTCCATTTTCAAGACATCAGATTCCGGAACTGCACCAGTGTTTGTTTCTCTAATTTCCGGAATTTACAGGGATTCTGCTGTCATTCTTTTAGTATGTGTATAAATAATCAGAATAAAAGAAGGCTTAATATACAGAGCATTAGATAAAGCAAATTGAAAATAGTACAGGAAGCAATTATGAGAAAAATACAAGTTTTGTAGATTTACTGATCTCATATAAACTGCCAGATTCCATGAAATCTTTGTTTTTACCGGTGTTCTGGCAGCTCTAATTCCATAATGTTACCGGGGTTTCCGTTAAAAACTGAAAATCAGTGGCCTTGATCATATCATTTAGCGAATATAAGCATTATGCTGGTTGGGCATTTTCATTCCTGGTTTGGAGAGAAACAAGGGCAGTCGATCGACATGTGACTGACTTGGAGTAGGGAATAGGCTTAGTAGCAGCTACAAATACCTTTTATTTTAGATGATGCTAATGCTTTGTAGAAATTAATTGAGATGAGGCTAGTTAGTTTCAGTATGAATTGGAGTTGGTTCCAAAAAGCAGGAAGGGCACACGAAATTGCTCATTGGCCAAAGGTAGTACGAATCCTAGGGACAGCAAGCAGGATGTAGTCCGATTTCCTGAGGGAGTATGCACCGTGGGAGATGCAGATGAGATGTTAAGTAGCTCGGTAGTTTGTGAAGGAGTATCTTAAGGGTCCAGATACCAGCATGGAACAAGCGTCTAGTGGTGAGTGAGGTCCAACCAACAGCTGCATACAGATCACAGTGGTAGGTTCGGTAAGAGGAGCTAGTGATGAACCATAGGGCATGATGGTAGAGAACACCCAGCTTACTTAGGCTCGAGATTGTAGAGGAGATATAGATTACATCTCCGTAATCAAGTAAGGGAAGAATTGTGGCCTGGACAAGCCTGGTTTGGGTCACAAGAGGGAAGAGAGACCTGTTTCTAAAAAAGAATCCTAACTGTGCTTTGAGCCTCCTAGATAAGTCCTCAGTATGGTCATTAATAGAAAGCTTATTGTCTATCCAAATGCCAAGATATTTAAATGTAGGTACGACTTCCAGGGATTCTTCCCAGGGATGTAACAATAAAGTCCTTTGGTAGGACAGGGACCATGCCAAAGGAGGTACTATGTAAAAAAATCATTGCCTTAGTTTTCTTGGCATTTAGAAGAAGCTTGGCTTTTATGAGATTGTCTTTGAGCTGAGCAAAGTCAATTTGCAAAACGTCACTAACTTCCAATAAGGTTGTGCCTGCGGTATACAATACTGTATTGTCCGTGAAGAAGTGCAGGCTGGAATTCGTTATGTATGAATCAAGATCGTTGATATACATAGAGAAGAGAATCAGACCTAGCATGGAGCCTTCGAGAGACTTCCCTGATGATCAGGAGGGAAGCTGAGAGTAGACCTTCAACTTTGACTTTCTGTATCCTTCCAGAAAGATAACTGGTAAACCACTGAGCAGTAGATGGAGTGGCACCTAAATTAGTCAGGCAGGTAATTAGAAGGTGATGGTCAACAGTGTCAAATCCTTTACTGAGGTCTAGAAAGACTGCACCAGTAATCTTTTTGGAGTCCACAGCAGAAACCCAGTCATCAGTGACTTTAGCCAATGCTGTGATAGTGCTGTGTTTAGACCTGAAACCAGATTGTGCTGGGTTTAGGAGTGATTAAGTTTCAAGGTGATGTTTTAGTTGGCTATAGATCAATTTTTCCAAAACTTTAGAGAGAATAGATGGAGATGGACCTGTAGTTGTTTAAATCACAAGGGTCTCGTGATTTGAAAAGAGGAAGAATGTGGGCGGATTTCCAGCAGGACGGAACTGTGGCAAAGGTGATGGAGAGACTGAAAATATGTAAGCTAGGGGCAGTGAGATTGGCATAGCCTAGTCTCAGGAAGAAGGGTTCAAGTCCATCATCCCCTGCACTTTTCCTGGTATTGAGGTTAAAGTGTGAGTCTTCAACTTCTTTGTAGTTAATCGTGTGCAGCTGAAAGGGATGGGATACTGGTTGCAGAGGTGGGGCTAGCACAGCTATTCACATGGCTAGCGTAAGGTGAGGAGTCAAAAGCTAGTCCAGCGGTGACAAAATGTGAGTTAAGTTCTTCAAGGATTGGAAACTAGCTCACTTCCTAGTTCTGAGTTTACAAGTGTGCATGCGAGAGCCCATAGCCCCTCCCTCATAATTAGATTGTTTTAGATATGTGAGGGTTTGTAGTGTCTTTAGATCAATAATTTTCTGCATATCTTTTTTGTCTCCCTGATATTTCTGCAATACCTTATCTCCTTCCTTGTATAAGAGTAGATAGGAATGTAATTGTTCTAATAGGTAGTTGTAGGATGCTTCTAGCTTTCACTTTTTTCTTGATGAAATAGCTATGGTCTCCCCTCTAATAACCACTTTTAAGTTTTTCTATTTTATAGGGTCAGAGATCTCTCCATAATCATCGTCTTTTAGGACTTGTGGGATTTTAATGTTCATTAATTCTGTGTATTATTGGTCTCTTAACAGGGTTAAGTCACCACAATTTCAATTTTGGAGATTTCCCCAGATTCATTATAAGAATCAGCAGGTGGTGGTCAGATAGGATATGCGGTCCCAGGGTTAGGTCCTGAATTAGAGATAGATTTTTACAGGAAATGAAGAAATAAGCTAGCCAAGAGTATGTCTGAAAACAGGGTGAGAAGTATGTGAAGCCTGGAATTGTGGGGAAAAGCTTCCTCCATACATCGTCTATACCCAGCTAAGAAAGTGTTCCTCTCAAGTATTTGAGAGCACTAGAGGGTCTACAGGCATGTAGGGTTAAGGAGATACAGCAATGTTAAAGTCCCCCACATTATTAGGGTACTTCAGAGGATGATTATGACCTTATTTAGGAATGTGTGAATTACAGCAAGAGATGCCTGAGGAGGCAAATATACATTCACCAGGGTTACCTCTTGTAAATAGAGTGTGCCTGTAAGAACTGCAAATCTCCCCTGAGTATCCATAATCATTTCCCAAACCTCCATGGGAGAAGACGCTGGGATCAATATTGCTACCCCTCTTCTACAGCCACCGGAATGAGAGGATGCATAAACCTCATATCTTTGCCACCATTTTTATTTCTGATTTTTGGAGTCATATAGGTGAGTTTCCTGAAAAAAATACATGTCAGCCGCTTTCCTTTTCAAACACTGCATTAGCTGGGTCCTCTTTATAGGACTATGAAAACCATTTATATTTACAAAGAAAATCTTAGCTGGATTCACCATAATTTTAATTCAGGTAAGAGAAAGGAGGATAGAAAAGATCCGTCCGAGGGAACCACCCCACCCACCACAATGAATAATTAGGACACGATGGTCCCCTGGACACATCCCTTACTTTGTATGGTAATAAAGTCTTTTTAGAAAAGCTTGGTGTGTGAGTCTCTTTTTTTTTTTTGTAACTCTTAAAACCAGAAAAAAGGCCCAAATACGGCCAACTTGTAAAAAAGAACAATTAAACCGATACCCTTAACAGTGTAAACCTTGATTCCCTGTCCCCCCCCCTCCCATTTAGGGAGCAAATGAGTATACATTTACTTTTAAAAGTATTGTACAGCATGACTTCCAGATTGGAAGGGAAGTAAGATCCTAATCTGGGGCTCCCTCTGGGCCCAGGTAATGTGGACTCCCAAGGAGCTGGGGCAAAGTCCCCATAAAATATGTGGGAGGAGTCCCCAAGGAGGCTATGGTCTCCTAAAAGCAGGGCCATCACTTTGAGAAGCAATAGACCTATCTGAGGTAGTGGCGGCATGAAGAGCTACCCCTAAAAGTGCCAGAGGCCCTCCCTTAAAATACTTTTTGTCTTCTCCCTCATGTGGTACTGACATCCACGTTTGTTGTGCTTTCCTTCTTTCCCCTCACTCTATCCCTCCCCTACTGTCCTACCACTTCCCCCTTCCCATTTCCATTAGATTGCTTTGAGTACCCATTATATAGTGGTGTATGTATGGTAATATTAGTTTTAAATTATTGATAACAGTCCCCACCTGGGTGGGAAGGGGAATTGTGAAAGGGCATCTGTACTGCCACCTTAAAATCGCCAGAGTAATTCAATTCACAGATGTATGCCCATTCAACATCCCATCTCCAACCCACTTAAAGCTGAGAGGGATGGGGTGGCAGGATTCCACACCTCTGTCCCTCTGTCTCCCTCTCCTGTCTTATAATCAGCCATTATGAATAACCCCTCTTTTTGTAGTGTGGGGAAAATGAACCTCCCTTAGGATAAAAGATCCCAACACATTAATATGGTGGAATTATCATGAGGCGACTGGATGGATCCACCAGCAGCTAGTCATCAGGATCACTTCTCTGGGGGGAACCACTGTTGAAAACATAACCCCAACTGAGCCATAGAAGTAGAGACTAAAATACATCCAAAGGAGGGCAGTAGGGGCACGGTCCTGCAGTCCAAAGCGATGTCCCCGGCTCAACTCTTGTAGAGGTCCCACCAGTGAGTATACCGTCCCAAAAGTTCAGAAAACCATCTCTGCCTGTGGTAATTGCCCTTTATTAGTGGAAAGTCCTGTGGCCTCTGTTGACCACTACCGATACCAAGGGGTGAAGCAGATGTGCAGGACAGGGGTAGCGGGAAGCTGAGCAGGAACTGCAGGAGCCCAAACCATGGACCCCCAAACTTCAAAATGTACCATGAGGCTCTCGGCCTGACCCTAGGGTCCACCATAAAGAGACCTCAGAATCCAATTTTGTGGGAGAGCACATCATTTTCTATTAGGGACTAGACATACATTGTATTAGCTTGCCTTTCCTCGCTCTCTCCTCTTGGTTAATGATAGCAGCCGGGGGGTCCAAATATGGATGTTGAGCTCCCCGATCCTGACACTACCCCCCCCCGGCCAATGCCCCATCATTGCACTGCTAACACCCATCTGAGAACAGCCATCAAGGGAGAGGACCTTTCCTCATGAACGTCATTGTTCTATAGGCAGTCATTCAAAGGCCGTAGAGGAGCTGTGAAATTGCTGTATGCATCTGAGAATCTCATCCAGTGACTGAGGTTGCGGAGAGTTCGAAGGCCTGCCAGCTGGCACTGTTACTTTAAGTAGCCTCTCGGCAGTCTGGGTTTTCCTTATGAAACCATGAGCTTTTTGATCCTTTAATAGTCTCCTTGAAACCAAATCCTTTCTCACTTCCTCTGCCATGGAGTAGGAATGGGGGCCAGAGGACAAAAAAAAAACACGAGCTTGGCAGGGTAGGGAGTTCTGAATTTTAGCTTGTTTTCTTGGAGGCATGGAAATAAAGGAGTATATTTGCACCGGAGTCTCTGGGTTGTGGGCACATAGTCATTCTTGAAGAAAATACATTTATTTGCATAGAAGATTTGTTTCTGGGCCCAGGCTTTTTGTAGAAAAGATTCTTTTACTGCATAATTAGGAAAGTGTACAATGATAGAAAGTGGGTGAGCCCCAGTGGGTGGCTTAGGGCCCAAGGCGCAATGAGCTCTTTCTATGTCAATGGGGAAATCAGGCCACAGATCTATGGAGGTTCTTACAGAGTGGTTGAGGAAGGCTTGAATGTCTGGGCCTTCCTCACCTTTAGGAATACCATATAGTCTCACATTTTTTAGTGAGGCCCTATTCTCCGCATCTTCTTGTCTGCAGATGGTGGAAAACTGCGTTTGGGCCAATTCTCTCACCGAGGCCTCTAAAACATCTAGGTGCTCTGTGTTGGCTGTAATTTGTATATCAGCTTCATCCAGATGGCCTTGGAGGGTGCCCAAGTCGGAGCGAAGATCCCAAAGAGTTTTCTTAACTTCCAATCTGAACTCTTGGATTGCCTACAAGATTGGATCTAGGGAGGAGATGGAAGTCTTGCCCGGTATGTTTGGGGTCTTCGGAGCCAGCCATCTCACTCTCTTCATCTGTGTGGTCCTTGTCGATGGAGAAAATCCAGAATCTGTTGTTTTTGTCTACTCAGAAGGGCATATGCAGGCGTAGGTGGACAGCTGGATGTGTAAGAGGAGTTTTTGTCCCAAGAGTGAGGGATTTACAGAGGTTTTTCTTTATATTTTTAAATTGCAATGGGGAGCGCTTCTGACCCACGTTGTTCAGCCCTCCATGGTGCCATCGGAAGTCCATGTGCAATGCCTTTTATATTCTGTCCCATACTTGGTGGAGTTTCACCCGGCACATTTAGACAATGGTTTTAAGTAATGGGAAAGACAAGGGTTGCATTCAGTTTTTCATTTCATGAAGTGGGATCAACTATTCACCTTTGAGGAGCTGCAGTAAAAATATGATCTAGGCCCACAGGATATTGTTATATACAGGTAATGGCATATCTTAAGGATTTAGGTATGACTCAGAGGATGGGGACACAACTGGTTTGAATACTCTACCAGGCACTCAAAGAGAGAGCACCCTTGCCACATATAGGCCCAGATATTCAAAAGGGTTGCTCCATGCGCAACAGGGTTGCGCATGCGCAAGTCCTACATTGCGCCATTCTGCGATATTCAGCAGGAGGCAGTTGCTCCACTGGCAACAGGTTGCGCAAAAGAGCAATGCAAATGAATGCATGCTCAATAGGAGGGGGAGGAACCATGCATAACCTGCTCAACCCGATATTCAGTCGGGTTGTGCAGGTTAATATCATAACCCCCAACCTCAGCCTGCAACCAGACCAAAAAAAAGGATCAAGTTGAGGGCCACCTGGGTGAGTTGCTGTAGTACAGGCGCCATACAGCAGCTGCCACCCTGGCTGGCCCCAACTCGGTCCCTGTGCCCCCACCAGCCCGATCGCGGGCAGTACAGGTACATGAAACCCCCACACATATCCACAGCCCGATCGTGGGCAGTACAGGTACATGAAACCCCCACACATCTCCCACAGCCCGATTGCGGGCAGAACATATGAAACCCCCAGTGCCCGATCGTGGCAGAATATAACCCTCCCCAACCCGAATATCTCTCTGGTGGTCCAGTGGACTGTAAAAGCAATCGCGGGCAGAATGTCACATCACAACCCCCATACATCTCCCTGGTGTCTAGTGTTCCCCCACCCACCCGAAGCCCCTCCACCCTGCTCCCCTCCCCGCAGCTGGCGGGCGGCAGCATCCCACCCGCCTGCCGCCCGCAGCCGCCGACTGACTGTCCGTAGGGCTGCACACCCATTGGCTGTAGCTCTGCACCACTCTCTTCCCTCTGGTTGCCCCCCATCCCTGATCCAAAAGTTATTGATTCACTTAGAATCTTGGCTTATAAGATGACTGATGGTTGAACTCACTCTTCTTTAGCCTTCTGGGTGGGCGCTCTTTCCTAGCTGTGGCTTGTGGCAGATGTAGTGGTAAAAGTTTTTTTTTTATACAGGTAGCAGTGTTGAAAAATCATTGGGTCGAAGACCATTTTTCAAGATGGACCTGTTGCATTTTCAAATCTACAAGTTTTAGACATATTGCACAATTTTTTTTTTAAAAACATACACCACATACATCTAAACAACTGTATCATAACACCTATGCATTCTCATTAAGATCAAAGACATACAGTGGGATATTCAGAAATGCACCAGAGGCAGGCGCAACAGCTGCTCAGTGCAAGTACACTGCACCAGTGCACACTAAATGCATTATTCAAAGGTTGCACATGACAACAAGTGCCAGTGCAACATGGCTGAATATCGCAGGGATGCGCCATAGCACAACCAGGGCTGCACAAAGGCCAGAGGTGCAGGGGCCAGGACACAGGACAACAGTCACAGCAGGGTGCAGGCCACCAGAGCAGGACAGATCACCACCGGGGTGCAGAGGATGCCAGAAGGGAGGCATGGCAGGCACACGGCTGCAGGCCCCCAACCATGTGCACCACAGTGGTGCACAGAGGCTGTGTGGCACCAATGTCCACCGACAAACAGCCACCAGCAACACCCTCAGGAAGGCATAGGACACACCACCTGGATCCCTGCTGGCAACACACATGCCAACAGCACAAAACACACATGCCACACAACACATACAAAGTGCACATGTACACCCAAGGGCACACCAACCTGCCACTGTGCACAGACCAGCAGGCACAAGCCCTAGCCAACCCCAGATGTACCACTCAGCCACCAAGCACACCACTGCAGCATGGCTCCACATGCCAGCTGCAAAACAGACACAGACACAAATGTCTAACAGTAGAAAAGTGTATTAAAACCAAGAAACAATAACAATGTACAGAACAACAGGGAGCTGGGAATGGGGAGGCCACAAATAGAATGGTAGGCTGGGGAAGAGAGGCAGGGGGACTGGGGACATGGCTGGGTAAGGGTACAAGGGAGGTAAAGGGAGGGGGGACAGGGAAGGGTGCAGGCCAATGGGCCCTATGGGCGTCCCTGTCCTACCGGTGTCTGGTGCACTGTCTTCTCTGTGGCCTGCACAGGGCCTGCTGAATCATTCATGCCACCTGGAGTGTGGCCGTGGTGACCTACAGTATCCGCTGAAGGAGCCTGGTGTCAACTGCATCCCATTGGTCACCTAGGACAAAGGAGGGGACATGGTATGAGTGCACGTCTAAATGACTGTAGCCCACCCACCGTGCATGGCAGACAGCGGTGACATGCACCCCTGAGATGGCACACAGTCACCCGCAGCATGTGTGCCCACACAAGCTTCCATCCCGACTATCCAGAGCCATAAAGAGTACTGCACACCAACAACACCCACGAGCCGCACACCACAACCATGGTGGCCAGGCAACAGGGCATAGCGACAGGGTGACAGTGGCATGGCTGGAACACAGGTGCACCCACAGCCCACCTGCAGCAGCCACACACCAGTGCGGTAGCCACAGCATGGTGCAATGAACCCTGCCAGTGGTGCGCTGCTGGAATGGCCATGTGCAGAGGGGGCTGTGGCCCACCCCCACCCTGCACAACTATGAACCAAGAAAGAGTGCCTACCTGCTTGCTGTGGTGCAACTGGTGCCTATCTGGTGGCACCACCCATGTGGCCTGCAACCTATGGGTGTGCTCCTGCATCGGTCTGCCCCCGTTCACCTGCAGCGCCTGCCATCCATGCATGGTGCCTTTCCCCAGGGCCTAGTAGGGAGACATTGAAAAGGACACATCAGCACCTGGCAACACCCCACAGGCCCCCCCAACACAGCAATCCCCCTGGCACTGCACAGTGGCAGTGCGGTGGCACAGCACACCCATGGTGTGCTGCCATGGCCAGCAGAGTGTGTAGCCACAGCCCCCTCCGCAGCATGGTGTGACACCCTTCTGGCCCCCACAGAACACTGGAATGGCACAGACATGGACGTAGTGCACTCACCTGGACGTGGCATGATGCCCCTCCGGATGCATGCCAGCAGTGCCTGAAGCCTGTCAGGGTCCCTCCTCCGCAGGTCCACATAGTGGGGGCAGCACTGCTTCCTGCTTCGCTGTGCCCCAGTAGACTCCTCCAACCCCTCGGCCACTTCCGACCACACCTCCGCATGTGGCCAATCCAGGGGCACCTGGCCAAAGAGACATCCCACATGTGGCTCCACCAGCGCCACAAGGTTGACCAGTTCTACCTGGCTCCTGTTGGGTGACCTCACTGTGCCATGGTGCAGCATGCTCAATCCTGCTATTGGAGAAACCCAAAATGGAGCCCTGTAGTGCACGAGCCACATGTGCTGTGGGTGCATGACTCACTTGGTGATGCACTGCCATTCCAAATCGTGCATTCCCTGGTGCTGCATGATACAGCTGGGGCAGCACTGGCATGTGCTGCAGGTCACCCAGAGGGTCAAAGGGTGCACGAGAGGTCATAGGTCGGCACCATGTGTGACAGCGCGATAGGGCACACCATGCATGGTGCGCAATAGGGGCATGTGTACCCCACGTTCCATGGGGCTAGTCGCACACGGGTGCCATAGGGCAAATAGCGCACAAGCGTCACATGCTCAATAGTGGCAGAGTGCTGTACCATGTATAGCACAGTGTGCATGGGATGTACCACCAAAATATGCGACGTCGGTGCACGCATGCACACTGCCAGGTCTACTGCGCACATCATACAGTTGTGCCATGGCTTTGTGCATGCGCAACACCAATGCGCATTTTGCAACTTCACAATATTCAGCTGGAATATGCAGATGGGCTGATCAGCATATCTGTGGCGCATCGGAGGCATTTGCATCTCATTACAGTTGCGCATCCCCTCATTTTCATGTGATGCGCTATAAATGTGCCATGGGACTGCACAGGCACCAGACAGGTATTGCATCCTTCAGAGCTAAGCCACCAGGCTGGGGGCCTGTCGGAACAGTGGATTGGGAAGGCATTGTGTGTTGCAGCCATCACTGACCACACGTTCATACCCACAGGAATAAGCATATCGGAATACGAGGAGGTTGAGGAGCAAGGGCCTGCATAGGCGCAGGCCCAACTTCATGAGGGTGGAGAGTGATGCCCTATTCGATGCCTACCTGGACCAGGAGCCCCTCCTGAGTGGCTCAACAGGCACCTCACAGGCCAGGGTGACTGCATGGGAGTGAGTGGCCAGGGCTGTGAACCAGCAGAGCAGCCATCAGAGGACAGCACAGGAGTACAAAAAGAAGGTAGGCACAGACCGGAGGAGGATTAAGGATAAGGTGGCTGCCATCCGGGCAGCACATGCTGCCACGGGCAGTGGACAGCCTGATGTGCCACAGCTGACACTGCAGGAGGAGCTGGTGGCAGCGTCCATGCGGTGCAGCGCCATCAAGGGTGTGCCCAGTGGAGGATTCCAGATGGGGGGAACCCATCTCTGCATGGTAGGTACAGCACCAGCTGGAGAAGATGGCCAGGGGGGCAGGGGTGTGTACCAATGATACTAATGTGTCTGTGTTCCCTTACAGCTCCAGAGCACCTGCATGCAACTGCAGGGGTGGGGGTGACCACCATGGAGGTGGTCCTGGACGACCATCCATCCACCTCCACCGGTGTCCGGGGTCTGGACCGCAGTCAGCCCATCCCCACTGTCTGACCGGATGCTTGTGGCGTGGTTGCGGATGAGACCCTGGCAGTGTTTCAGCAGGATGCCAGCCATGACATCCAGTATGCTGAGACACAGATTGGGGTGGGGTCCGGGACTGATGACGATGTGACTGTTATCCTGGACAGTGGTGTTGCCAATCAGGGGGAGGCACCCATACCACACACCTGACACGGCAGCGCAGATGGTGCCCTGGTGGCAGATGTCCTTCCACTGGCTGCAACGCCCAGTGAGGCTGTGGGTGCCAATGGTGCAGTGCAGTCTGAAGGGGTTGGGGGTGGTGGTGCAGCCGCCTTGGTGCTGTTATGCACATAGTGGCTGGAGGGGCAGCAGTGGCAGCAGGATGGGTCCGAGGGGGAGCCGGGTGCATTGGCCACTGCCCCAGGGCAACGTCCCCTTGACTCAGCACACCCGTCTGCTACGGGCCTCCATGGAGCAACAGATGCTAGTCATGGGAAGGGGCATGCACTCCTCACAGAGCTGCGCCAATCCACAAGGATGCATGACCGGGACTATGAGCAGCTCCTGCCCGAGACCACACACATGCGGGAGGATATGACTGCAGCCCTGGATCAGCTTACCGCTGCGGTCATGACCAGCTTAGCACCACTAGCCACCCTGGTGCATGACTGTCCGCTGCAGACCCCGCAGAGTGCATTCTCCACCCCTTAGTCCTGGTGTCATGTGACCCCATCAGTGTTGATGATGGGATCTGCTGTGGGCATTCCAAGCAAGCCTGGAGCGGGCCTGTTTGGGAGCCTGCAGACACCTGCATGGGACCAGTAATGCTTCCTCTGTGACACACCTGGGGGACCATCAGTGACACTCACTGTGGCTATAGCGCAGCCTGCGTCTGTTGGGCGGTCTCAGCGGGGCCATCCATGTGTCTGTGGCAGCCGTGCAACAGTGCAGTGGTTCTGATCCACCACCCTCCCTGTCCAGCTGTCTGCCGCAGCCCTGTGTGCACATTGGTGTGGCATGTGCATTCCAGGGACATGTCATCCATGGTCCACACCACACACCTGCCTTGTGCACACCCACCCAGCCACTGGCCACTGTGGCATGTGCATAATGATACCAACACAACACCGGCCTCTACTGTGCACTGGTGTTCAGCATCTGACCCATGCCTGTTGGTGGCCTCTGGGTGTGCGCGTGTGGGTGCCCATGTGCATGTGCATGTGTGTGCGGGGGTGTAGGTGGGGTCTACAGTGCTGTACAGGGTGCTTCCATGGAGTCCAGCCCCATGCCCATCCACACTACCCTCCGGCCATGTCTGTCATGGGGCCTGGCCTTGCATGCCTGTATACTGTGTCATGGTCCCTGGGACATGTGTGTGGTCATGTTCACCTACCTGCGTGCACTGTAGTGCTCCTCTGCTATTGTGTCCTGGTGCTGCTGGGCCATCCTGTTCAGCTAGGGATCCCATAGCTAGAGGGGGGCTGCCCACCACTGACTGGCCCAGCATCCGCATCTTCCCCACTGCTGTTCCCCTCTTCGACCTTGACAGCTATCCCACAGTCAGTGGCCATGTTGTGTAGCATACAGCAGGCCAGGAATAGGCCACAGGTTTTTGAGGGGCTGTACTGTAGGGTACCGACAGACCTGTCCAGGCAATGGAACCATGCCTTCGACAGCCCAAACACATGCTCGATGATGTTCCGAGTGCTGGCGTGTGCCTCACTGTATCACTCCTGTGCTAGGGTCGACGGGCACCAGTATGGGGTGAGCAGCCAGGGCCTGAGTGGTTATCCGCTGTCACCTGTGTGGAGACATGTGGGGTTAACATGGTGGTCTGTGTGGCTGCCCCCTGCCTACCAAGCCACACCCTCTGACATCCCCTGCCTAGCATTCTCCTGCAACCTGCCCTGATGTGCCAGGCTGCCCATTCCAGCTGCATACTCACCTACTAGGTGGCTGGTGGGGATGTCCCCACTCTCGAACCTGTGGCACAGTGCTGACTGGTGCCAGATGAAGGCATCATGTGCTCCACCAGGGTGTGTGGCACAGACATTGATTATGCGCCCCCTGACATCACACACTACCTGGCAGTTGACACTGGTGTAGCCCTTCCTGTTGATGTAGGCCACCCATCCGGCCCAGGTGGTGTGTGGATGCCTACATGGGTGCAGCCGATGGCCTCTAGCACACCAGGCATACGTGCCACCCTGTGGAGCTCTTGCATGTTCACTGTACGCTCTGCCTGTGTGCTGGGGAAATGGATGTATTCTGCAGCATGTGGCAGCATTGTGTTGAGAAATTGTGTGAGGAGCTGTGACACGGCCAACTGGGTAATGCCTGTGGTGTCCTCTGTTGGTCTCTTGAAGGTACCCATGGCAAGCAGGCACATGATGGCCATGACCTTGGTCTCCACAGACAGGGCATGGCTCCATCTTGGGGGTGCCTGCATCTCATCACTGCACAGCTCACAGAGCTGCCTCAGAATTGCACAGTTCAGGTGGTACTGACCCATAATCTCAGTGTCACTGTACTGTTTGAAGGTGGTGCAGGCACGGTACCACCTGTTTTTGGCATACCGCCACTGGGCCCTTCCACAGCCATGCCGCTCTGCCTCCTGCCTCCTCACACCCCTCATTACTGCCTCCATTTGGCAGATTGCACTGACCATGGCCTGGCCTGTCCTGAACCCCCAGACAGCTGTCTACCCGGGCACCCCCGGCTGTGTGCAGCTGCGTGTGACCCTGCACTGGGCGCACACCTGTGTTGGGGGTTACTGCTGGTGGCCTGTTGGTTGTGGCCTCTGCCTTCCACCCGTCCAGGTACTCCCACTGCCACTCCTATGTCCTGGCTCGCAGGCTCATGCTGCCATTGCTGCCCCCACTGATGTCTCTCACACACACACACACACACACACAGGCACTTTCAGGGTCACATGCCCTGTCCCACAGCCTGTTGCACTTCCTGCCTCTGTGCCTGTCTTGCACCCCTGCTGCTGTCCTGCCTGGCCACTGGCTCTCTCTCTGTCTCTATCTCTCTCTGTCTCTCTCCCCTGCTCCCCTGTGGTGCAAGCCTCTATCCCTTGCTTGCTCCATCTTTTTATGGGCTCAAGTTTGCCCCGTGCATGTCCCTGTTGCTCCGTACTTGTGCTATCTGCTTGCTGCTGAATATCGCACTGCACTGCTTATTCAGGGCTATGCCCCCTGCACTTGCGCATGCATTCATTAGGGTTGCACATTGGCGCACTGTGATTTGCGCCACACATTGTTTTCCACTGAATATTGCTCTTTGGTGCATTTACGTTCTTGCGCGGGCACATGTCAGCTGTGCCATGCACAACTGCTTTGAATATCCCACCCACTGACTAAAGACAGAATACTATGGCCCAGATATTCAAAAGGGTTGCTCCATGCGCAACAGGGTTGCGCATGCGCAAGTCCCACATTGCGCCATTCTGCGATATTCAGCAGGAGGCAGTTGCTCCACTGGCAACAGGTTGCGCAAAAGAGCAATGCAAATGAATGCATGCTCAACAGGAGGGGGAGGAACCATGCATAACCTGCGCAACCTGATATTCAGTCGGGTTGTGCAGAGTTGTGCATGCGCAACCCCAACCTGCCTGCACAACCTTGAGCCAAAAAAAGGATCAAGTTGAGGGCCACCCACAGGTGAGCTGCTGTATTGCGAGAGCAACACAGCAGCTGCCACCCTGGCTGGCCCCAACTCGGTCCCTGTGCCCCCACCAGCCCGATCGCGGGCAGTACAAAACCATGAACCCCCCACACACATCTCCCACAGCCCGACGCGGGCAGTACAATCATGAACCCCCCACATCTCCCACAGCCCGATCGTGGGCGGAACCTGTATGAACCCCCCAGTGCCCGATCGCGGGCAGAATGTAACCCTCCCACCCCAACTCGAATAACTCCCTGGTGGTCAAGTGGACGTAAAGCCCGATCGCGAGCAGAATGTCACAGCACAACCCCCCAAACATCTCCCTGGTGTCTAGTGTCCCCCACCCACGAAGCCCCTCCACCCCCCCCGCGGCCTGCGGCGACAGCATCCACCCGCCTCTGCACCACTGGGGCGAGCCCACCGACAGTCAGTCGGGGGCGACGGGCGGCAGGCGGGTGGATGCTGCCGCCCGCCAGCCGCGGGGGGAGCGGGTGGAGGGGCTTTGTGGTGGTGGGGGACACCTGACACCAGGGAGATGTTTGTGGGGTTGTGTTGTGACATTCTGCCGCGTGATCGGCTTTACGTCCACTGACCACCAGGGAGTTATTCAGGTTGGGGAGGGTTACATTCTGCCCGCCGATCGGGCACTGGGGGTCATACAGGTTCTGCCCGCGATCGGGCTGTGGGTGTGTGGGGGCCGACATGTACGTGTTCTGCCCGCGATCAGGCTGTGGGAGATGTGGGGGCGACATGTGACGCGGTTCTGCCCGCGATCGGGCTGTGGAGATGTGTGGGGGGTGTGTCATAACTGTGATGCCTCGCTGATCGAGCTGCACAAGCGCCGGGGTCCCCATGGCTGCTGCCCGGCAGGGGTGGCCAGAGCAAGTCCTCGGGATCCGGCGACCCACATGAAATGGCATGCAAATGGGGCTATAAATAGATGCAAATGGCCCCTGTGCCTTGTATAAATTATGGCCCCATTTGCATGTCACCTTTTGAATATCGGAAATTTGCGCATGGCGCAATGGTACTTAGCATACGCCAAGTTTAATGCTCAACTCTGGCAACTTGCGGTGGCGCAAAATTCCACTGCGCCATCGCGCCAAATGCTGTGTTTCGGGGTGATATTCAAAGGAGTTGCTCAACAGCGCAACTCCTTTGAATATCACCCCGGCCACACCCCTGCACAACTATTTTGAGCAGCGCAGGGGCTTGCGCCTCAGACTGGCGCAGTTTGAATATCTGGGCCTATATATCTAACAACTATAAGTTGCACTATATATATCCAAATTTGAAATCTTTTCTACAAGTTTTCATACACACATTTGTCAATTCATCTATTCCTAGGCACATCAACCATTGCACATACGTTTCATTGTTAGGTCATTTCCAGTGGTTTTTAAAAAATATTTTGTTTGTTTGATTTGTTTTTTTCCTTCTTCAATTTGTTCCCATAATTTAACAGCTTTTGTACCAACGGTCATGTCACCAAATTTATTATTTGATTTCGGTATGACAAATTTCTTTCCTCCATTTCCTCTGAGATTATAATTATGTTCCTACGTCAATTGTGACATTTTGTCCACAAGATAACTAGGGCTTTGATTGTGCACCACCCCATTAATTTGTTTTGACCATTTTTGTTCATTTATTTGCTCTAGTTGAGGTCATTGTAATGACATAAACATATCACAGTGGTGAGTATAATACTCGCAATTTAACACTAATTTAGCCAAGTTGTTATATAAAACCAGAATTGCTCAAAGCTTTGTCTTACTAGCCATGCTGTAAACATGGATTCCATACTCAATACTAGGTATAATCAATTGCTTTGTAATATCTCCTCTCATTTTTTGATTTAAGCAACATTTTGACCTCCTAAAAACTCCTAGCATATTATTTGTTTTAATGACTAACTCTTTTATATGGATGTCAAAATTCAAGTTTTGGTCCACAAAAACCCCCAGATACTTGTAGCATTCAACTTGACTTAAGATTTCATTCTTTACTGTTTTTATATGAATTTTGGAATGATTTTTATCTACTTTCCCTTTACTCTGAAAGACCATTACATTTGTGTTTTTTGTTTACTATATAAAACAAGCTTTGACTGGCACAACCATAACTCCAACCTACTAAAATCCCTTTGGAGACATTTTTCCATCTCCTGAATTGAGCATCCCCGCATCAATAAAACAGTGTCATCTGCATACATTCTCAGGGCAGAATATTCTACAACGTTTGGTAACTCATTTACATACATTATAAATAATAGGGGACCCACAATTGAACCTTGGGGAACCCCCCTTTTTATAGTAACTGGATTTGACAGAACATCCCCAACCTGCACTTGCTGAACTCTTTCAGTTAGATGAGATTGAAACCAGGGAAAGATTTCACTATCTATCCCTAACCCTTGCATTCTATGAAACAAAGTTCCATGTCTATGTTGTCGAAGACCTTGGAGAGATTCATGAACACCGACTCACAGACCTGACCCTATTTACAAGGGTAGCAATGTTATCAATCAGGTCGGTGAGGGCAGTGTCCGTGGAGTGGCCCTTTTGAAAGCCAGATTGGTAACAAGACAAGAGAGAACCCTCCTCCAAATATTCACTTAGTTGCCTCTGAGCCAGTCTCTCCAAGACCTTTGACACACAGACAATAAGGAAATTGGCCTGTAGTTTGTTGACTCCACAGAAGAACCCCCTTTGTAAACTGATACTATTTTTGCCTTATTTCACAGAGTTGGGAACTTCTTTTCGGTCAATCTCCAATTTAAGAGTTTAGTTAATACTGGGGCTATTACATCCATAGAATCTTTTAACACCCTATATTTGATTTGATCTAGTCCTGAAGCTTTCTTAGTTTGAAGTTTTCTAAGTTCTAAGCGATGTCCTCTGCCCCCCCATGGGGATGGCCGTCTGTCCTGCTGCATCCTCTCTATCTCTCACAAGTACAGAATCCTATGATTCAGCAATGGTATACTGTTTTCTTTATGAATATTAGTTAAAGTTGTGCAAAGTTTAATGATAATAATTGATCTGCAGTAGCCTTAATGTTTTCACTTGAGTCTATGTTAATGGATTAATATTGGTTTTTATTAGTTTGTATCACTATTTTCCTTTATTTTAAGTCTGTGCCGTGTGAAACTCACAAAAAAGATGGAGGCCCAGATATTCAAAAAGGTTGCGCCATGCACCACAGGGATGTGACAGCACAAGTCCAAAAATGCACCATTCTGTGATATTCAGCGGGGGGCAGATGCGCCCCCCCCAAATCACAATGTGCAAGAGCGCAATGTTAATGAATTCATGAGCAACTGAAGGGGGAGGAACCATGCATAAATGTCACAGTGCGATATTCAACAACATGCGCCATGCACAATAGGGGAGCAAGTGGGAGTTGCACAATATCGGAAATGAGCCAAATTAAAAAGGAACAAGAGAGAGGCACAAGAACACTACAGGGAAGGCACATGTTGCTGAATTGCATGCAGCCACACAGGCACCAAACACTGGAAGCAGGACAGGGCAGGACAGAGACAGAGCACCTGGAACCCCCAGGAA
Source organism: Neoceratodus forsteri (assembly GCA_016271365.2). Lineage (NCBI taxonomy): Eukaryota > Metazoa > Chordata > Ceratodontiformes > Ceratodontidae > Neoceratodus > Neoceratodus forsteri. Next base: position 12,221,326 of record CM028129.1, read on the forward strand.
CAGGGAAGGTGTGGGGAGCCTCTTCCACAGTGCAGGCCAAAAGGGGGAAGTGCCACACAGCACTGAGGCCACTACAGGGAGGTGTTCCTTGTGCAGGTGGAGTAGCAGCAAGGACAGTGGGGGGAACACAGAAACAGCTGCCAGGGGGGTAACACAAGCCAGGGACATGGCCAGTGCCACCATCCAAATGGAGGCAGTTATGAGGGGGTGAGAAGGTAGGCAGCAGGGGGGAGCTGTGGAAGGGTCTGTCGGTGGTATGCCCCCAACAGGCAGTACTGAGCCTGCACCAGCTTTGAGCTGTACACTGATACTGAGATTGTGGACCGGTACCGCCTGAACCGGGCGATTCTGAGGCGGCTCTGTGAGCTGTACAGTGATGTGATGCAGGCACACACACGACGGAGCCATGCTCTGTCAGTGGAGATCAAAGTGACAGCTTGCATGTACCTGCTCACCGCGGGTACCTTCCAGAGACCAACATGGGACATGACAGGCATAACCCAGTCTGCCGCGTCACGCCTCCTCACCCAATTCCTCAGCATACTGCTGCCACATACTGTGGAGTACATCCATTTCCGCAGCACACTTGCGGAGCGCACAGCAAACATACAGGAGTTCCACAGGGTAGCACATATGCCTGGTGTGCTCGGGGCAATAGACTGCACCCATGTGGCCATCTGCACACCACGCAGCCCTAAAGGAGCCACCTACATGAATCAGAAGGGGTATGCAAGCATCAACTTCCAGGTAGTGTGCAATGCCAGGGGCGCATAATCAATGTCTGTGCCATGCACCCAGGGGGGAGCACATGATGCCTTCTTCTGGCACCAGTCTGCACTGTGCCACAGGTTCGAGAGTGGGGACATCCCCACTGGCCACCTAGTGGATGAGTATGCAAAGCACACAGAAAGACATGAAGCTTGAGAGGGGCATAGTCAGAGGTGACATAGGTATTGGCCTAGATGGCCCAAGGCAGGATGACGCTGATCACCAAACGAACATTCACCCTCTTCACACAGGTGACAGTGGATACCCACTCCGCCCCTGGCTGCTCACACCATACTGGTGACCCGCGACCCCATCGCAGCAACACTACAGTGAGGCATGTGCCACCACATGCAATGTCATCGAATGGGTGTTCGGGATGCTGAAGGCACATTTCTGTTGCCTGGACACATCTGGCGGCACCCTACAGTATAGCCCCTCAAAGGCCTGTGGGCTATTTTTGGCCTGTTGCATCCTGCACAACATGGCCAATGACTGGGGGATAGCCGTACAGGTCAAAGAGGGGGACAGCGATGGGAATGATGAGGACGCTGATGAAGATGGTGATGGGAAGCCCCCCCTTGGTTGAAGGGACCCCCGACTGATCCGGATGGCACAGCTGCACCTGGACACCATCACAGAGGAGCACTTCAACCAACCCAGGTAAGTCATGGGGCCATCTGCAACCACCGGTGGCAAAGGCACAACCCACAAACACGCATGGACAAACCCCAGGGGTGCATGTCATTAAGGGAATTGGCCGAGCATGGAACCGCACACGCCGTCAGGGTTGGGCAAGGTCTAACATGGCACGCAGTCACACACACACACACCTCACAGGACATGCACAAAGGATAGGAGGCACGCCGACCCCAACTGCCACACCTAGCCACACACACATCCACAGATCACCATGACCTGTGCCTGTCATTGTGCATGTGTCAGACGCTGGGCACCATTGCACAGTGGTGGACAGTACAACGCAGGCATCATCATGCACAGGCCACAGTAGACAGCAGCTGGGAGGGTGTGCAGTTGGAACGTGTGTGTGCATGCAGGGCCGGGTATCCCACCCATGCATTGCACGTTGAACAACACAATGCATGCAGGGCAGCATCAGACAGTAACCATGCTGGGAGACAGGTCAGTCTCACGCCACAGTGCTATGGCCACCAAGGATGCATGGGCAGCCCTGCCAAGACCCACCAGCAGTGACAGGCTGACCAATGGCCTCATGGGGTAGCACCGACAGTCCCCAAGGGGTTCCACTGCGTGAACATGACTGTGCTCAAGCAGGGGTCTGCAGCACACTGAACATGCCTGCGCCAGGCGTGCTCGGGATGCCCACAGCTGAACCCGGTGTCGACAAGGAAGGTGTCACACGACGCTGAGAATGGGGCGTGGACATTGCATTGCATGGTGTCTGTGACGCATGGGCAAATTACTGTGTGTCCATTGTGGCCATGACAGCTGTAATTGCCTGTGTCTGCCCGTCAATGGCAGCAGTCATATCCTCCTGCATTCGGTCCATCCCTGCTAGGAGCAGAGTGGTGTCTCTGCTGCGCTGCTCCTGTGCCTGGTGCAGAGCTGCACTGAGTGCATCCACCACCATCATAAGCCGCACCTGCTGATCGACTGATGCTTGGAGTATGCGGGTGTGCTCATCTAAGAGGTCATCTGCCTGATAGACATGCTGTCCCTCACGGTGTTCACGGCCCTGATGGTCATCACCCCTTGAGGGTGGGCACTGCACACCAGGGACAGGCCTGGGCATGTCCACAGGCAGTGCACTGATGCCGCCCCCTGACACTGTACCCCCATGGCCATTGGCCGACTGCTGACACTGCCCCTCTGGCTGCCACTCTCCAGGGCTCTACAGTGCCACTGCAGTGGCTGCAACAGCCCTGCTGTCCTGGACATACACCATTGCTGCCCCACTGGTGCAGACAGGCCCAGGCTGGGACTGTGATGTCACGCAGGCCTCCACAGTGGCACCACCCTTGGCCATGCCCGTAATGTCACCTGCTGTGTGGCCATCCTGCGGCCCACACGTATCACTCTCCATGAAGTGAGCTCCATCATCATCAGTGATGGATCCGGCACCAGCCCGAGTCTCAGCATGCTGGCATCCATGGACTCTGGCACGCTAGGACATAGGCAGGGCCCCCTCCGCACCTGCCCCACCAACATCAGTCCGGACATCCAGGTGGGCCCACTGTTGCCCTGACCCTGGTATGCCTGTGGAGGTGGACAAACCCTCCTCTATCTCCATGCTACCACCATCAGTGGACAAACTCACCACCGCTGACCCATGTAGATGCTCAGGAGCTGTAAGGGAACACAGTAGCATTAATGTATCTGCACTACCCTATCCCCCCATTGACAGACCAGGATCTACCATGCAGTGACGAGCTACCACCCATCTGGAATCCACCACCCAGAACACCCTTGATGGCACAACGCTGCAGGCTGCCAGCAACCCGCTCTTCTTGTGGGGTCAGGCGTCGCACGTCCGGCTGTCCCCCACTGGTTGCAGACTGTGCTGCCCTGATGGCAGCCACCTTCTCCTTAATCGTCCACCTGTCCGTGCCCATCTTCTTTTTGCACTCCTGCACGGACTGCTGGTAGCTTCCATGCAGGTTGACGGCACGCGCCACTTCTTCCCATGCAGCAACATGGGCCTGTTGTGTTCCCCGGCATCTGCTGAGCAGCGGCTCTTGGTCGAGGTAGGCCTCAAACAGGGCATCTGTTTCTGCCTTGGTGAAGTTAGGCCTCCTCTTCCTCCCATGTCTCTGTTCCTCTTCCTCCACCTCACGATCGGTCATTATTCATCCTGTGAGAATGACAGGTGTTACCTGTGACTGTGCAGTCCCATGCATGTCCCACAGACCACAGTCCACACTCCCAAACAGCATGCAACTCACCACAACAGACTGCAGTAACTGACTATGGCCAGTGCAGCCCAATGTTGCATTTTTATAGCACAACACATGCAAATGAGGTGAGGCACATTTTTAAGTGGATGCACTTGCAATGTCTGCACCATTGAATGGCTGATTAGCTGAATTGCATATGCCGGCTGAATATTGCGCTGTTGCACTTTGTGCAATTGTGTTGGATGTGCTCAGGCAAGAGCGCATTTCTGTGACATGCGCAGTACACACCGAACTGCGCATGCCCTGGTTGATGACGCAGACATCTGCCTCGCTGCTGATGTGTTGTGCGTGGAAGGCAATGCAGGGCATGGTCACCATTGTGCCAGTGACGCTACTACGCTGTTCACATATATGGCGCTGTGGCACTGGGGTGCTGTAGGCGCACTGGGGCCACAGCGTGGTAGGCCGCTACAGGAGGTGGCACAGAGGCACCCAATCGCGCTACATGCATTGAGTTCCAATTGCACTGTGGCTGTCTGTGCGCAAGAGACCCATGACCCTGTGCTGACCTTTGCCCCAGGCACCATTCATCTGCATGGGTGCACCACTACCGCACTGTTAGGTGACAGCATGATAGGGAATGGCAGCGCTGTACCGCGCATCATCTGCACACGGTGGACTGTGCTGCTGAGCACCATTTTGACTCCAACTAGCTGTTAAGATGGCACAGAGAAGGGCTGCTGTGTGGAGCCAGGTTGAGTTGGCCAATTTGGTGGCCATTGTAGAGCCCCATGCCGGGGCACTTTATGGTGATGCACCCCTAGACAGGGCCAGGATTGCAGTGGGAGGAGGTGGCAGTGGCGCTGGAGGAGGTCACGGGCATTGGGCACATGGCCGAGCAGTGTTACCACCGGTACGGAGACCTCCAGCGCAGGGACCTGGAAATGCTTACCAGCCTGCGGGGACGTGCCAGGAGGGGCACGGTGCCATGGCCAGGTAGGTGCCCCATCCATACACTGTTAACATCCATATGAGTATCATGGTTGCATGTGTCTGGCACATGGGGGGGCTGTCCAGTGTTGGCCGTGGTGGTGATGGTATCGGGGTGGGGGTGGATGGGTATGGCTGTGTGGGATTGCACACACATGGAGTGGGGGGACTTTCCTACTGGATTGTACTGATGTTCCTCTCTCCATGTTTGCACCTTAGGTCCAGAGGAGTACGGCAGGCAAGAGAGATGAGGCGCCACCAGGAGAACCAGCAGGCCAGGAGGGATGCAGGTCCACAGAGGTGCAGGGACCAGCCTGATGATGGTGAGTGCCTTACAACCATGATTATTATTGCATGCTGTGTAACAGGGCTGGCAGCGGGGCATGGCCACCATCCATTGACACCACTGTCATGCATGCAACTTGTTACAGTCAGCACTGTCCAGTGGCATGCATGTCTGGGAGTGCATCAATGGTGGTCCATGCATGCATCAGGTACATGGCTGTGCCACTGCCTTCACACAGCATAGCCATGTCACTGTATGGCCACGGTGGTGCTGTGCAGAACATGGGCGGTGGGTGTATGCAGTGGTCCGCATGGCTGTGGGTTCCTGGGTAGGCAGGTCTTGTGGACACAGTCACTGTGGGTGGTCGCACACCATCACAGGGGTATGGCACATGGCTGTATGCCATGCACAATGGGTGGGCTGCAGGAGGCTGGACAGTCACACATATTGACTCTGCTCCCTTGTCCTAGGTGGACAGCAACTACTGGCCATTGAAAGGGGAATGCAGGAGTTATTGCAGCTGGCATGGGTGTCCCTGGAGATCCTCCAGAGAATGGAGTGGCATGGGGTCAGGAGGTGGAGGACACGTCGGCACCACATAACTGAAGAGTGGAGTGGATGATAGGCCCTCCATGCCCCTGGAAACACCTTACCCCCCTGGACCCACCCTCACACCCCTTCTTCCCTCTCCTATATGTTCACCCCTGCCTCTTACCGGCCCCCCACCTGGTATGTGGCCCGTCCCCCATTGTAAATATTTGTAAATAGTTTTGTTTCTTACCTCTTTTTAATACATTTGTTTTGTTATGACAACTATGGTGGTCTCTGGTTTGCAGTGGCTACAGGTGCTCAGCTGCAGTGATGTGCATGGCGTTAGGGGTGGTGCAAGCATGGGCGTGTGTGTGTCCGGAAGGGAACCACCTATGGTGTGGGCAGGGGGATCAGTCACTGTCTGTGATTTGTGTGTTGGTCTCTGTGCACTGGATGGCTGTGTGCAGTGGTCCATGGTGCATGCACTGTGTGCATGGCACACCTGTCAGACCATCCATGGCCTGTGCAGCTGACACCCTTGCATGTCTGTGATATGCATGATCTGCTGGTATGTCAGTGGTGGCTGTCCATGCTGGTCAACCACTGTACCTGGCACAATGCCAGGTTGCCTCCCATCACCAATATGGTGCACGTCTGCCACCAGTGGCACTGTGGCCACCACTGTTGTTGTCCCCCCTCCATGCTGTCACTTGTGTCTGTTTCAGGGGATGTGCTCCACTGTCTGTTACTTGTGCTCCGACCACGTGCTGGTGGCATACAGCTTCATGGTGCCTGCGCAGGATGGCTGGCACACCTATGCAATGTAGGGGGTGCTGGCCATGTGTACGCATCAGCTGTGGCCACACGCCAGTGGCTTGGTTGACCCACTACTGCGTCCCTGTGTTGGTGTGCCCTTGGGTATGGGTGGGTGTTTGTCCATGCACTGTGTTGCATCCTGTGTGGTGCATGCCTCCATGCAACACTGTGAGTATCTGTGCTGGATGCTGTGGCCAGTGCTGGGATGGGATGTGTCCTAGGGAGTGTGTGCAGGGTGCTGTACCGCTGGTGGTGGGGTCCAGGGCATGCCCAATCGCATGTGGGGTACCTCGTGTGCTGATGCATGGTCAGTCTCTCAGCTGTACCTCGGGGGGGACTTGCAGGGTGGCATTGTGTATGCAGTTGTTGCATTGCTGTCTGCTGCCACCCACTGCAGGGTTCACATGGTGGGGCTGCCTTGCATAGCTCCATGGTGCACAGGGTTGCATTGTCACAGTGGGGGTGGTGTCATGCATGGGGTGTCCTGCACTGTTGTGCACTACTCCTGGGCAGGGTGTATGGGGATCATGGTACAGGGTGTGCTCTGCAATGGTGGGATGGTGTGGCATGGGGTGGTTGGCCCTCCTTGTGTGCCAGTCACAGCTTGCCAGGGGGTGTGCTGGGGCACCATGCCCCGGCTATGGGTTGGTTGCTGGTATCCATGGGCTGGTGGTTATTCCAGCTCTCCACTGGTTGTGCAGTGCATGGGGTGTGGGAGGCAATGTCTGTTGTGCTGTGTGCTTCTCTGCCCATCTGTGGCATGGGTGGTGGACCCCTGCATCCTGTCCCTGCCTATCCCTGGTTGTGCTGTTGCATTGCTTCCCTGCTCCACTGAGCATCCCTGGTTGTGCTATGGCACAGGTGGCACAATATTCAGTCGTGTGCTGCAGGTGCATCTTGACCTGCGCATTTTTTGAATATCTTGCTTCCATGGGGGCGCAGTGGACTTGCGCGTGCTCCTGCTGTTGTGCACTTTTTGGGCGCAGTTTGAATATCCAGGCCTAAATGGTTTAAAAATAAGTATAATTTCTTCCTCTTGCTCTTTCTGTTAGCCAGTATTCGGGGTTCCCTGCATGTATTCTGCTAGTTGGGTCAATGGTTGTCTTGGCTCACAAGACTGGGTTTTAATTTGATCTGCACCTTATGTATAATTTATCTCTCTAACCAATTTTGCATGGAAAATATGGTAACTTGGCTAGTTTGTATATTTTAGCAATGTGCTTAAAATGAGTCTTGTTTTTCTTAGTATTGCTTACACAGAAGGTAATTGTGAATGGAGTCCATTCTGAAGAGAGGGGGGTTACTAGTGGGCTACCGCAGGGTTCGGTAGTGGGTTCAGTCCTTTTTAATGTCTTTATAAGTGACATTGCAGAGGGTCTGGAAGGAAAAGTATGCCTCTTTGCAGATGACACAAAGATCTGCAACAGGGTTGATACATAAGGAGGCGTGGAAAGGATGAGAAGGGACTTGGCAAGGTTGGAGGAATGGTCAGAAGTATGGCAGCTTGGATTCAATGCAAAGAAGTGCAAAGTAATGCACCTGGGAAACAAGAACCCAGGGGAAGAATACACAATGGGGGAGGTAGTAACAACAACAAAACAGGAAAGGGACCTGGGGGTAATCATATCAGATGACCTTAAGGTTGGCAAGCAATGCGAGAAGGTGGTAGGGAGGGCTGGGGATACTGGGATGTATAGGAGAGGTATCACCAGCAGAAAACAGGAAGTTGTTATCCCCTGTACAGACAGCTGGTGAGACCCCATCTGAGTACTCAGTCAGTTCTGGAGACCCCATCTCTGCAAGAACATAGACAGGATGGAGGCAGTTCAGAGGAGGGCAACTAAATGGTGCAGGGTCTTCAAGAGAAGCCATACGAGGAGAGACTAAAGGAGCTTAATATGTATACCCTTGAGGAAAGGAGGGAGAGGGGGGACATGCTAGAAACGTTTAAGTACCTCAGTGGAATCAACAAAATCCAAGAGGGTAGCATCTTTCAGAAAAAGAGATGTGCAAGAACAAGGAGGCCCAATTTGAAGATAGAGTGGGGATGGCTCAGGGGCAATGTGAGGAAGTATTTTTTCACAGAGAGGGTGGTGGATGCATGGAACAGCCTTCCTGAGGAGGTTGTGGGGTCTAAAACTGTGGGACAATTCAAGAATGCATGGGACAGATATAAGGCAATTTTTGTGGGGGGTAGGAAGAAATAGGCTGTTGGTTAAATAGGATCTGCAGCTTATCCTCTAGGTAGGGAAATGGGCAGACTAGGTGTGCCAAGCGGTCCTTACCTGCCATCAAAGTCTTATGTTTCTATGTTTCTGTGCCTTATAACATAGTTGTTCTCATTTAATGTCCCTCCTTGTTCCCCACACTCCCATGTCATGCCTGGAAATCTGACTCGATTAAGTGAGCTTTTTCCAGATATCAGTTTTTCAACAATAATAAAAAAAAATAGAAAGGATATTGTTCACGTGCTTGCCTTTATTCCCATGTACCCATCCACAAGAATTCATCTGGAAATGAGCTGTACTCGGCGTAGTACAGTATGTTTTCCCTGGCAAAACAATAATGCTAAAGAAAGGGGCTCAAGAAAAACTCACTGTGCTTAATAAAGCGATCAGGAGCAAAGGTGGGGTAAGGCTGTCTGCTTGGGGTGTCTCCATGTGGAGTGCAGCTCCATATAGGCTGTCTGCTTGGGGTGTCTCCACGTGGAGTGCAGCTCTATATAGGCTGTCTGCTTGGGGTGTCTCCACGTGGAGTGCAGCTCTATATAGGCTGTCTGCTTGGGGTGTCTCCACGTGGAGTGCAGCTCTATATAGGCTGTCTGCTTGGGGTGTCTCCACGTGGAGTGCAGCTCTATATAGGCTGTCTGCTTGGGGTGTCTCCACGTGGAGTGCAGCTCTATATAGGCTGTCTGCTTGATGTGTCTCCATGTGGTGTGCAGCTCCATATTTTATCTTCTGTGTTACCTCTAAAACAATCAACTTTGCAGGTTTACTCTTATTTGTGGTATTGCTGGTGCCACAATTTCTTTGACTATGGGTGGTTCAGGAAAGGTAGGGATGGTGGGCTCTGGAAGGCTAATAGGGTGGATCAGAGAGACATTCCTCAACTGGTACCACTACAAAATTCCTAAGCTGCTCCAGTGGGGTGGCACCTCAAGGAGGAGGCACCTGTGGTAGTGGCCAGTGAGAATGTAGGGGCCTTCTATAGTGGAGACCCCAAGAATGGTGGATGAGAATCCCGGAGGAGGAGGAAGTAACCTCTTGGGGAACTGAATTGTCAGGAAGATATATCTGGGAATAAGAAGGGGGACAGAGAAGGAAGTCAGATGTCAAAATGGGTGGAGCATCAACGAAACACTGTCAAGGGGGAGGCAGGTGGCAGGGTTGAGGAGCAGTGGGCACACATAAAAGCTGCCATACTGGAAGCAACAAGCCAGTGTATCAAGCTGAAAACTAAAGGAAAGAAAAGAAATCCACTATGGTACTCTAGAGAGGCAGTTATGAAAGTAAGAGTAAAAAGGAAGTGGTTCCAAATAGATAAAGAGACACAGAGGAAGGAGAACAGAGGAGTAAATCTCGAGTGTATGACAGTGGCAAGTAAAGCAGTTAGGAGGGCAAAGGCACAGACAGAAGTAAGACTGGCAGAGACAGTGAAAAAAGGGGATGAACATTTCTTTAGATACATCAGTGAAAGAAGGATGTCCGGGGGGTTGTAAGACTAAGCAGGGATGAAGGTGAGTGTGTGGTGGGGGACCAGGAAAAGGCAGAATTACTGAACAAATACTTCTGTTCAGTTTTCACTGTAGAAGGCAAAGGTCAGAGGCCAAAGCTTGGCAGTGAATAAATGGGGCAGTAGGAGACTGACCAGTTTATAGAGGAGATGGCAATTGTGGACCTCACTAAACTAAGAATGAGTAAGGCTATGGGGCCAGATGGCATACTTCCTTGGATATTGAAACAACTATGAAAGGAGCTGGCAGCCCCACTAGCAGCCCTGTTTAGTGAGTCCCTCAATACTGAGGTGATTCCAAAAGACTGAAGGAGGGCTCAGGTAGTCCCACTGCACAAGACTGGGAGCAGGGAGGAGGCTGGAAAAGGCTATTCAGCCTCACCCCAGTGGTAGATAAAATCATGGAGAAACTGTTGAAAGAATGAATCATGGAACACCTGAATACCAACAGAGCACAAGATCTAAGGCAACACAGCTTCTCAGAATGAAAGTCAACAAACAAATCTGATAGATTTTGTTTACTTGGTAACATAGGCAGTGGACCGGGGGAGCAACTGATGTCACCTACCTGAACTTAATTAAGGCCTTGACACCATGCTGCAAAGTAGACTGGTGAATAAGTTGGTCAGCAAAGGGGTGGGTCAGAAAGTCACTATTTAGGTTAGGAACTGTCTGAGGGACAGGAAGCAGAGAGTGGTAGTAAATGGGACCCCATCTGGAAAAAGGGGGGGTGACCTGTGGGGTACCACAGGGATCAGTCCTGGGGATATTCCTATTCAGTGTCTTCAACAGCAACATAGTGTAAGGACTGGAAGGGAAGGTTTGTCTATTTGCAGAAGACACAAAGATTTACAACAGGGTGGACACTCCAGAAGGGGTGGAAAGAATGAGACAGGATCTGGAAAAGTTGGAGAATTGCTCCGAGTTGTGGCAACTGAGGTTCACTGCAAAGAAGTGCAAGATTATGCACGTGGGGTTTAGGAACCCTGCAGTGAGCTATAGGATGGGGGATGAGATACTGACATCACCAGTGAAGAAAGAGACTTGGGGATCATTATCTCAGATGACCTGAAGGTGGCCAATGGGCAATATAAGAGCAATAAAGACAGTGGGATGTTAGGCAGCATAGGAAGCGGTATCACAAGCAGGAGAAGGGAGGTGGTGTTACCACTATACAAAATGTTGGTGAGGCCCCTTCTGGAATACTATGTCCAGTTCTGAAGGCCTTATTTCTGCAAGGACATAGACAGGACGGAGGCAGTGCAGAGAAGGGTCAACTAAGATGGTGCGGGGATTGCAAGAGAAGACATATGAGGAAAGATTGAAGGACCTGAATATGTATACACTGGAGAAGAGAACTGGGTGATATGATGGAAACCTTCATATATCTAAAAGGCATAAATAAGGTACAGGATGGGGACATTTTTTAGTGCAAGGCAGCAACAAGAAAAAGAGTGCAGAGGTCGCATGCACGGTGCTCAGTATGATAGTCGGGTGAAACCGCAGCTCCTGACCACCTATTTTTTAATTTATTAAAATATGCTTAAATAATCATGGCTTCACTGGAACACTGATAGAGATTGCTTCTACTAAGTTTCGCCTAGCCACAGACTACAAAATCCTGACGTGTTATCGGTGTTAAAATGTTTTTTTTCTGTCAGTAAATATTACGGACAAATCAGAGTCACAGTGATGTGTGATGTCTCCTCCGACGGCCAGGACTGCTACAGAGAACTGAAAGCAATCAACCAAAAACTCTGATAACTAGCAACTAAAAAGCAAAAATGCAGCAAAAGCAAACAAGATACTGGGCTGCATAGCTAGGGGGATTACGTCCAGGAGGAGGGAGGTGATCCTCCCTCTGTATAATGCCTTGGTCAGGCTGCATCTCGAGTACTACATGCAGTTCTGGAGACCTCACCTCTAAAAGGACATAGCACTGCTGGAGAGGTTCCAGAGGAGGGCAACCAGGATGACTCAGGGCATGGGAGGGAGACCTTGTGAGGAAAGGCTAGAAGAGCTTGGGCTGTACTCGCTGGAAGAGACAGGGGGGACATGATAGGGGTCTTCAAATATGTAAAAGAAATAAACAGGGGCAGAGCCAAAGAGATGTTCAGACTAAAAAATGAGGAAGCAACAAGGGAACATGAGTGGAAGCTAGAGGGGGGACATTACTAGGGGGAACACAGGCATCATTACTTCACTGAGAGGGTGGCAGAGCCATGGAATGCACTGCCCAGAAGTCTGGTGGAGGAATGCACAGTGTAGGGCTTCAAGAAGGAGTGGGACAGGTCTAAGGGAAAACTGAAGCAGACGATGACCCTCTCTGAGGCTGGGGGGGGGAGCGAGCACCCATTAGAAGGCTGGCTACCAAGCAGACACGACAGATCATCAGGCCTATTCTGCTGACTTTTAGTATGTTAGTATGTAACTCTCAAAATGAAATGGATATGCAGTTTTTAAAAGTGCTACTGGCTAAAATGCAACTTGACATGTGAAAAATGAAAAATGCTGTAGTGTCTTTTGATCATGACCCAGATATTAACATGCAGAAATCGGAGCAGACTGATAATAAATTAACTGGGTGGACAGACACTGTCAACTTCCTTGAGGACACGACAGAACAACAAAATGAACATATTCAATATTTGCTCAAAAAGGTGGATGACTTGGAGAATTGGGGGAGAAGGAAAAATTTACATATTGTGGGCTTACCAGAGGGGACAGAGGGCAACAATTTAATCCCATTTTCACAACATCTTACCAAGATTTGCTGCAAACCCAATGGCCTTAGCCCCTTGAAATAGAGAGAGAGAGAACAGGGCACTAGGAGCCAAACCTGTATCTGGTAATAGACCAACGTCTTTTATTGCAAACATTCTCAGATACTGTGCAAAAGACGAAATACTGAGGAAAGCAAGGGAGCACAGGCAGCTAGTTTGGCAAGGTGAAAGAATTACCATTTTTTTAGGACTTCTCATCTAAAATTATAAAACAAAGAAAGCTTTTTTACAAAGGAAAAAAGCTTCAGAAACTTGACTGGTCTTACTACTTCAACTGTCCAGCCATATTATTTGTCTCTGTGCCGGAGAGTAAACATTTTTATTGTGAACATGTGGACAACTGTAAGTACTAACTGATCGTCATGGGGTAATTCACATACAGTCTGCCACCATTCATTCAAAACCTTCAGATGGCACAGCTACTGTGTGTGCAGCTGGTCAGGATTCTATGACCTGAGCTTGAGCTACTGACACTACGCAGCCTCTGTCGGAAGATAAATCTGAGCCTGTGAACACTGTTTGTGACTGCACCCATATTGCCTATGTTTCTGTGGTTAAACATGCAGGGTTTACATCAGATTCCTGCCTATTCCTCCATTACCAGACACAGCAAACCTTCCAACAGGACCTCCTACACTCATAGATTCACACAACCTGGCGGCCTTCTAAACAAAAAGAGACAGAGAATAATAATAATAATAATAATAATAAAATTTTTATGGCGCCTTTCCAGAACCAAGGCACTTCACAATTTTAAAACATAACAAATCACACCTACTTAAATTAAGTAAAACAATAAGAATTAAAAAAAAAAAAAAAATCAGTCACCAAAAGCTCGGTGCTAAGGATGAGTTTTTAGACCTTTTTTAAATCCCTCCACAGTCACACAGTCACGTAACTGGCGGGGTAGAGAATTCCAGAGAGCTGGGGCCGTATGCATAAATGCCTGTGCCCCAGATGATTTTAAACATACAGTACTCTTGGAATCTCTAGCAACCCCTTGCCGGCTGAGCGAATCAATCACCCGGGGTGGTAGGGAACCAGAAGCTCTTTCAGGTAGTCAGGGCCCTGTCCGTGTAGGGCTTTATAAGTCAGAAGGCCAACTTTAAAGGTGATCCGCCACTGTAGACCGTGCAGCACAGCAGAAATATGACAGGACCGAGAGGTTCCTGTCAAAAGCCATGCTACCACACATTCTGCACTAGCTGCACATGACAGATTTCCACCCCAGAAAGCCCTATGTAAAGGGAGTTGCAATAATCCAAGTGCAAGGACACAAAGGTGTGGACCAACGTGGGAAGGTCACCGGACAAACAAGGTGCTTAATCCTGGAGATATTCCTTAGATGGTAAAAGGAGATCTTGATGATGGCTAACACCTGCGTGTGCATCGCCAGCCTTTCATAGAAACATAGAAACATAGAAGCTGACGGCAGATCAGGACCACAAGGCCCATCCAGTCTGCCCATTTATTGTTCTACCTTATGAATGTGCCATAGGCCTTTGCTCTGTCAATGACCTATCTATTCATACTCATCTGTACTGCTCCCTTATGCCTATCCCATGCCTGTTTGAAGCCCTGCACTGTATTCATATCCACCACTTCCTGAGGTAGGTCATTCCATGCATCCACCATCCTTTCTGTGAAAAAGAACTTCCTCACATTACCCCTTAATCAGCCTCCCTTTAATCTCATGCTATGTCCTCTTGTCCTGCTATTTTTCTTATATTGAAACATGTTAGACTCTTTCACCTTGTTAATGCCCTTAAGGTGTTTGAATGTTTCGATCATATCACCTCTCTCCCTCCTTTGCTCTAGGGTATACATATTGAGCTCAGTTACTCTGTCCTCATATGTTTTCTGATGCAGTCCCTGCACCATTTTGGTTGCCCTTCTCTGGACTGCCTCAATTTGGTTAATGTCCTTGTGAAGGTGTGGCCTCCAGTACTGCACGCAGTACTCCAGATGGGGCCTTCATCAAAGATTACCCCATGTTTCACACCCGTTTAGAGGCCAGAAGTGATAAACCCCAAGAAAAAGCCCCGAGGGTGAACCAAGCCCCTACCCCCCATCCGGCGTCCGGGTCCACAACCAGCAATTCAGTCTTACCCAAGTTCAACTTCAACCAGCCTGAATCCATCCACTCCTGGATTTCTGCAAGGCAGTTATTAAAGACTGAGAGAGCTCCATCCTGCTCGGGTGCAAAAGAAAGCTAGAGCTGGGAATCATCAGCATAGCAATGAAACCTCAGTCCATACCTCCTTACAATGTTTCCGAGGGGCGGCATGTACACTGCGAACAACATGGGAGACAACACCGATCCCTGGGGAACCCCACATGACAGAGGGATTGGGTCTGAGGAATAAAGCCCGGACACCACCCGTTGAGTTCTTCCGGTGAGGTCAGATGTAAACCACCTGAGGATTGTACCTGACAGGCCACAGATGAACCTCAGACAAACAGAGAAGAACCCTATGGTCCACAGTGTCAAATGCTGAAGAGAGATCCAGAAGAACCAAGATAGAATGGTTTTTCTGATCTCTCGCCATCAGGAGATCATTGAGCACCCAAACCAGCACTGTCTCAGTACTATGTCTCTTTCAGAAACCGGACTGGAGAGGTTCATAGATGTAATGGATGGTTAAATGGTTCTCCAGCTGTGCAGCTACAACCTTCTCAACCACCTTCCCTAAAAAGGGAAGGTTAGAAATTGGTCTGTACTTTGCATGGCAGTTCAGGTCCAAGGAAGCTTTCTTAGGGAGAGGTGGTTACCACTGCCTCCTTCAGGGAGCTAAGAAACTCACCTGTTTTCTGTTTTCAAGGAGCACCAAACTATCCATGCAAGAACAGGACTGATGGAATCAATACAACACAAAATAAGGGAAGTTGGTCCTGGATCCAAACTTCAGCACATAGAACACAAACTCTGGACAATCCTCATAACATCTATGAACTCTGGGTGGTTGAAGGTACTCCAGGAAAGCTGAAGGCCAGTGACCAAATGCTGGTCAGAAGCAACGCCCACAGAGTGTGCCATTTGGAGGGCTGCCCTGATGTTAGCCACCTTAGTCACAAAGAACCGAGCAAGCTCATTGCACTCTATTTGTGAAAACACTTTCTGGACTTGCAGACAGGCTGGGTTGCACGTCTGTCCACAGTTCGGAAAAGCTGACCTGGTCAATTCTGAGCTGCCACAATCTCCTCGGACAGGAACTCTGCCTTCGTAAGGGTGATTGCAGATTGATAGGCTTTATAATGGTCCATCAATCTAAGGTGGTTGGCATCAAGGGCAAATCTCCACCAGCAACGCTCTAACCTTTGTCCTAAATTGCCACATCTCCCTCAAAGTCCCAGCAAACTATGGGGATCGAGGGCAAAGAGAGAGAGGACAAACACGGACAGGAGCAATGACATCCAGGGCCGCCAAAATGGCCATATTATAGGCCATCACGAGATCCTCAGGGTCTCTCTTTGCCACTGCAATATGCGATAGGTCAAGTACCGCCATTAGGCCTTCAGAGCTAACAACTCGTAAAGGGCAATACTTGACCATCTCTACAGTGGGTAGGCCTATGAGGAGGGGACACTAAAACTGAACCCCACAGTGTAGTGATTGAATCATCTGACTGATTCCACCCCCGGATCTGAGGCTTCGATTCCCAGGAGGAAGACTAAGTCAAGAGAGTGACCATGTTTATGGGTAGCAGTGGTAACTATCTCCATAAGGCCCAGAGATGACATTTACTGGAGGAAGTGTTGTCCAAATTGCGAGAGTTCATCATCGACCCAAGCGTTAAAGTTGCCCAGGACCATCAGTCTGGGAGACTGAAATGCCATGTCGACAGTGAAATCCGCCACTTCCTGAAGGAACTGTTTCTCATCCCCAGGTGGATGTAGATGAGGACAAACCTACAACCTACGCCTGCTACCTCAGTACACTCAAATGACTCAGTCTTCTCAACTGGTACACTCATGAGGCCCAATTAGGGCTTAAAGCAGATGGCGACCCTCCCCCATAATCCAATCTTAAGTGGTGAATCACCGAGTAACCAGCTGGAATTGCGGCCTCCAATATTGGGCCAGAGTTCTCATCCAGCCAGGTCTTAGTAATGCAAGCCAGATCCACCAGATTTACAAGATCTACAACAATTGCAGTCTTATTTTTAATGGATTTGGCATTGCATAACACCGCTTGAGTTGGATGAACTTCTGGGGGCCGCCTGGACCATGTGCCCCCCCAAAAGTGGTGGTGCCCTTGGGTATGGAAACCAGACAAGATGGACCACGGTCTGGATTCCATTTCACCCCAGGGTGTCTTCTGGACCCTACAACCCTGGATGTGATGGCCCTGCTCATTCAACCTCTGCTGTTTGAACCCCCCAAGCCCCGTCCTCCCCCAGCACACAATACCCAATGCTCTACAGTGCTGGTAAGTTGAAAAATGCAATGAGGGAGGGAGGGAGACAAAGGGGCAAAGAGAGCAGAGGGTGGAGGATGAATAGCGCACGACCGTGAGGGCAGGCCTCCAACACATTCTGGTGACTAATTTAATAACCCTACAACCAAAAAGATAAAACTTTAAAAATGACCAAGACAAATTCCCACATAAACAAAATTATAATAACTACAATGATTAAAGAATAAAATCTCAGTCTAAGTCCAAATCCCAGTTCAAAGTCAGGTCTGTCAGTCCCTAGTAGCTTTCTCACTACCAAAGGAGACTGGCAATGAAGTCCCAAAATCTCACAGTTCCAGGATAAGGCAAATCATGAATCTAATAAATTAAGTAGGATAAAAACAACAACTGTATAATCCAACGATACTCTCAAAACACCCACCCCATATGCTAAAACCAAAACAGTTCTTTAAAATACATAATACGACATAAAATAAAGCTGTCTTGAAACCCAGGAAAACACGGAGGGACCAGCTAAAAGGTACATGATGTGTTCATAGTAATTGTAACAGTTACTAAAGTCAGAGGAAGAAGGCAACTAACTATGCAATCTTCAGCTCCCCAAGGCCCTCACATAGCATGAGGGGCCAAATGAGCTCAAGGACTCTCACTCCCTAAATGAGAAAATATGTCCCGAATGTTTGTTTTTCCAGCCCCCGTACACTCTCACTGCCAGACAGCCAGGCAGATAATGAGGCACTCTCATTGCCTTCCAGGATTATAATAATAACAGATGAATTTCTTCAGCCCCAAGGCACTCTCACTGCCAGGGAAACTGAACAGATAACAGGGCACTCTCACTGCCTTCCCACATAACAGAAAGAATAAAATGAAAAGGTCTGAACGTGAAAGTGAGCAACAGAAAAGTTGAAATTAAAGGTGGTCTTCTCAAGAGTCTAAGTTGTGTGAAGCAGGGCCCTAAAAAATCCCAGACATTGATCAGAAACTGCCGACGCCTGCTGCCAACACTACGGATCTCCACCTGGGCACACCCATCAGTATGCCCCCGGAGAACCCAAAGGACTGCCAACTCAGTCCACTGGCTACCCTGTCAGTCCAGAGCCCTGCCCTCCATGTAACTGTGAGCCCCAGCAGATAGATGCCCAGCAGGGTCAGGACCACCAGCTCACTGCACCACAACACACCGGTCCTTCCACAAATCACTTCAAAAGTACGGTCTTCCACCAGCCAACTTTAAAATCCGACAGTCTTCATATTCTTCCTATAGATAGCATCCAACAAATCCCCAAAAGTTCACCTTCTCTCAAGCCCCTCTCCAAAGTCACAAACAAGCAGTCTTCAGAAGCACAGTACAGAATCCAGTCCAGCTGAAATAAAAGGCCAAAGCAGCAGGTCCAACACACAGTGAGCATTTTGAGCGGTAGTGGAAAGACAGCAGAACAGCTTCAGTGTACACTACCAAGTTGTTCCGGTCATCCCGATATCGCTCCAAGTGCACTCTCACTCTCCAAATACAGTCTCATCGACCAACTTTAATATGACAGTGCCAGCACAAACACGCGGGCTTAAAACTTAACCGAAGCAGGCAAAACGAAAGAGAGAACAAAATATGTAGGAAAAACACAAACTAACTGCTTAAGCAGCAGACTGCACGCCCAACCCGGTGGCCATCTTGAATGAGTAGAGGAGGAAGAGGGGAGGGGAGGTAGGCCCTGCAAGGGGACCTGGAAACCCTGGAAGTAGAAGCAGAGCTCCCAGTCCCGATCAGGTGTGTGTGTGGGGGGGGTACCTTTCCAAGGCATGCTCTTAAAAATCCAACTTGTTCTCCTGAGTCACAACAAGATCCTACATTCACTCCAGGCTGCTCTGTAGAAATGTGCCCAGTTTTAACTGTTTCCTTTTGAAGACCCAAAGCTGACGGGAAGACAAGTTAACCTCCTCTGAAGCTCTTAAAGTAGCAGTATCCTTGGATTTAAGCATTCAGCACAATTGCTCCTTCTTTCTGTACAACTCTTAGCTGGATCACGATTCTTACAGGGGAAATTGTGTAGAATCAGCTATATGCATAAAATGTACCTGTGTATTGTACACAGTATAACTGCTCTTTACTCTACAATTATGATTTTTTTTATTTATCATTTACCCTGCATCTCAATGCTAAGTTTGTATAGTTAATGAATATCGTCTGCTCCATCTGGGGTAGACGTTTGCACAGTACACTCACCTTTTATCCAATTCATTATATGCTGATTAAATATATAATACTGCCCTGCTATTTAATTCCTAACAGATTCAGAACTTGCTATCCACATTCAAACAGCAGTGGCAGCAGACAACTCTGCTTAACCAAGGTGGCCTGTTTAACTTAAGTGAGCCCTGAAGTGGGCTCCCCACTGCTGGCGGCCTCGGCACCTCTGCTGGATGGCCACATTCTTCATCTGCCCCCGACTTGACCTAAAGGTGAAGTCTGAGTGGGTTTCCACTGCTGTTGGCTTTGGCACCTCTGCTAGACTGCCAGATTCATCTCCTGCCTGCCCACCCCAGCCAGACCTGAAGGTGATCCCTGAGCATGTTCCTGCTGTTGGTAGCTTTGGCACCTCTGCAGGATGGCCAGATCCATCTCCTGCTCACCTGCCCTGACCAGAACTGAAGGTGAGCCCTGAGTGGGTTTCTGCTGCTGGTGGCCTCAGCACCTCTAATGGATGGCCGCATCCATCTCCTGCCCGCCCACTCCGACCAAAGCTAAAGGTGAGCTCTGAGTGGGTTCCCACTGCTGGCTGCCTTGGCACCTCCACTCGATGGCTGCATCCATCTCTTACCCACCCACCCCTTCCAAGCCTGAAAGTAATCCCTGAGTGGGTTTCCACTGCTGACGGCCTCAGCATCTCCACTGGATGATCACATCCATCTCCTGCCTGCCCTCCCCAACCAGACCCGAAGGTGAGTCATGAGCAGGTTCCCGTTGCTGGCAGCCTCAACACCTCTGCTGGATGGCCACATCTATCATCTGCCCTGACTTGACCTACAGGTGACCTGAGTGGGTTCCCACTGCTGGTGTCCTCGGCACCTCTGCTAGACTGCCGCATCCATCTCCTGCCTGCCCACCCCAGCCAGACCTGAAGGTGCGCCATGAGCATGTTCTTGCTGTTGGTGGCTTTGGTACCTCTGCAGGACGGCTGCATCCATCTCCTGCTCACCTGCCCCAACCAGATCTGAAGGTGAGCCATGAGCATATTCCTGTTGCTGGTGGCCTCGGCACCTCTGCTGGATGATCACATTCATCTCCTGCCGCCCACCCCGTCCAGACCTGAAGAACAGCCATGAGCAGATTTCTGTTGTCGACTGCCTTGGCACCTTTGCTGGATGACCACATCCATCTCCTGCCTGCCCACCCTGACCTGAAGGTGAGCCATGAGCAGTTCTTGTTGCTGGTGGTCTCAGCACCTCTGCTGGATGACCACATCCATCTCCTGCCCACCCACTCTGACCTGAAGGTGAGCCATGAGCAGGTTCCCATTGCTGGTGGCCTCAGTACCTCTGCTGGATGACCACATCCATCTCCTTCCCAGCTGCCCTGATCAGACCTGAAGGTGAGCTACAAGCAGGATCCCATTGCTGGCAGCCATGGCACCTCTGCTGGATGGTCACATCCATCATCTGCCCTGACTTGACCTAAAGGTGAGCCCTGAGTGGGTTCCCACTGCTAGTGGCCTTGGCACCTCTGCTAGACGGCTGCATCCATCTCCTGCCTGCCCACACCAGACCTGAAGGTGACCCCCTGAGCATGTTCCTGCTGTTGGTGGCTTTGGCACCTCTGCAGGATGTCCACATCCATCTCCTGCCCACCTGCCTTGACTAGCACTGAAGGTGAGCCTTGAGCGAGTTCCTGCTGCTGGTGGCCTTAGCACCTCTGCTGGACAGCCGCATCCATCTCCTGCCTGCCTGCCCACCCAGACCAAAGCTGAAGGTGAGCCCTGAGTGGGTTCTCACTGCTGGCAGCCTTGGCACCTCCACTGGATGGCCGCATCCATCTCCTGCCCACCCACCCCTACCAGACCTGAAGGTAAGCCCCCAGTGGGTTTCCACTGCTGGCATCCTTCAGCACCTCAGCAGGACGGCCGCATCCACCTCCTGCTTGCTCCGCCCTGACCTGGAGGTAGGCTCCTTGTGCCCCAGGACACAGCGGCTTGAAAAATGCCTTTCCAATTGGTCTCCTGAAGACACAGCTAGCCTATCATTGGCTGATCCTGGCTTCTGAACTGTTTTAAACTGTTGGCGCTTGCTGTTGGAGGATAGTCTGGCTCAGCTCAACTCCCAGCTAGAATTTGTAAAAGTGCTCCAGTTGTAAAACTGCCAATTTTTTTAATGTGCCTGCAAATTAATGTGTTTAATTTCAATTGTGCATTTTAATCTGCATAGTGTGCCTGCTTAGTTAATTCAATACCTGCAGTCTGCGATAGGTTTAAGTTAATATTATTAAAGATTACCAGCAAAGAATAACAAAGTTACAGTTGGTAAAACCCCCAAAGAAACTGCTTATGCACATTAGCTAAGGTCCACAACATTGCTGAGTAGATTTGATCTAGTCTGCCTTTCTCCCCTGTTTCTGTTTTTGTTGGTTTTTTGGTTTTGTTTTTTTCCCCTTTGTCTCCTCCTGACACTATCCTTTAACCCTTACTCTTTCTTCCTGCACTCTCGGCCACCTCCGGCTTCCCCCTGCCTCTCTGCAGGACTCCTACCTTAACTTCTTTCCTTTGTTCAATGTTGGTTGCTCCTGGCACCAGACTGCTAACTACCCCACTGTAAACTGTTTTCTCCTGCTTCCTCCATGCCCACTATTATCGCCCACACCCCTTTGCTTTTGTTAGCTCTGTCTGCCCGCCGACAGATTAGCAAGGCTTTGAAAATGAAATGTACTTTTGACCTGGCTCAACCTCTCCCTCTCTTCTAGGTGAGCCCTGAGTAGGTTTTCTGCTGCTGGCAGACTTGGCACCTCCACTGAATGGCTGCATCCATCTCCTATCCTCCCACCCCAACCTGAAGGTAGATTCATGTCCCGGGACTCAGTGGCTTGAAAATGCCCTTTGGATTGGTCTCCCGAGGACACAGTCAGTCATTGGCTGCTCCTGGCTTCTGAACTGTTTTAAACTTTTGATGTTTGCTGTCACAGGATAGTCCGGCTCAGCTCAGCTCCCAGCTAGAATTTTCTCCCACCCTCAGTCACACACCTTGCCTTTATTAAATGCTCTTCCCTCAATACTGACCATATCTAGTATCTTAGTTACTGTAAATATCTGCTTGAGCCTTCTCTTAAAGTAACCTCCCCTATATTGCTTACTGCTACATTTATACATCATAGTGCTAGCCCTAATCCAGGGACTGCTACTTGTTTTGGGGATTGGAAAAGTGGGAGATAATGGCCTAAAAGGCCCACTCCTACTAATACACTCACCTTTCCTCTTGGATACCTTCCTGGACAGAAATGGTCTATCCAAGGGTACATCAGCAGACATCCTCCTGACTAGCGCTCTGTCACTCCCCACAGCCCCTGGCTGTGATGCTACCTCCCTCACTACCTATGGCAGCCTTTCTCCAAGGTTGCCTCCATGCTGTAACCACCCCAAACCCAAAGCACAGCTCACTGGAACTTTCCAGCTCTAAATGGGTGTTCTGGTCCTAGCACATCAGGAAACTGATCCTGATACTGCTGTTATCAGGCAATGTGCACCCTAACCCTGGTCCTCCCGACACAGGCACCTCCTCAAGGATCAGGCAACTCAAGATAGTCTCCTTAAATATAGGAGGCCTTATGTCCAAGCTAATGCAATTTCAGGCATGGGTAGAAGTACTAAAACCTGATTGAGCACTGACTTGAGACTTGGCTCTCAAAAAAAGATACCTGATGGTGCAATCACTCTAGGTGGGTTTAAATTGTTCCATCAGGACAGGTTATCCAGATGAAGAGGTGGTTGCCTAGATCACCATGTGGATGATATCTGCTGTCTAGTACTACCTGGCAATTTAAACACTAAAGATGGGCAAATTATTAGCATCAAGCTCTCCACTGGTCAGCAGAACAAGGTTTTTGTACTATCTACTGTTTACATACCCCCTGGAAAGAACACTACTGGGATGGAACAATTTATTACCAACCAAGGACTGCATAATCATAACTGGGAGAGAATTACAGTTGGTGACTTTAACAACAACTGGGAATTCTATGTTGCAACCACTGCTAAAGACCAAATTGCAAGCCTGTACCTGACCCAGATGGTCAGCTTTTCCACTTGGCAAAACTATAAGACAGTTACTAATACACTTATTGACTGGATGCTTACAAACTGCCCATATCACATATCCTATGTATCAGTCCTGCATGACTCCCTCAGTGACCACTCCCCAGTCCTATGTACTTGGACAAATAGATTTACTAAGCAGCCCCATAATATCACCAAACCCTGCTCAGTTAAACCAGGGCTGCTGGACACCTTCAGACATTACCTCAGACTAATTGACTGATGTCCACTTAATACTGCAGAGGATGGAAATCAAGCTTTTGACTTCTTCTGTTACACTTTTACGAGTGTTTGCAATATCGTTGCCCCCTGCAAGTCAAAAAAAGTAAAAGGATCTGTTAATCCCCGGCTCTCAAAAGCCCTCCTGGATCTTATGCACACCAGAGAATCTCTGGCACAAGGCCAGGGCAACTGGCAAACAGGCTGACTTCTGTGCCTATAAGGCCAGCAGAAATAAATGCACACACTTAATAAGGCAAGCCAAAGCTACCTACTACAAGGAACTACTGAACAAGAGCTGTGGTCATGGCAAGGAATTTTGGAACTCCTTGAAAGCACTTACAGGTAGAGTCACAAAGGCCCCACCTGATCTCATAAGTGCAACTGAGAAATTACAAGAACCAAAGGATATTGAGAATGCTTTCAGCTTGGCATTCACTGATCTGAGAGCAGTGTTACCCAGTGACTACCTTAATACCATGTTGCCTGGACAGCCCCCATGTACTATTACTACACCTCCTACACCTGCAAAGGGTTCTGCCCTTCTGCTTTAGACAAATCTCCAAGTCTGAAACCATAAAGTATGTAAAGTGAATCCTTGGTAAAACCAGGATGAGGAGTGACTCCATAGACTGGAAGATGGTTGCCCTCACCCTAAATGAGTTGACTGATCCTCTAACCAAATTTTCAATGCTTCTCTAAAGTCTGGTATCTTCACTGATAACTGGAAGAAAGCACTTGTCACTCCGGTGTTCAAAAACAGTGACAGAACCAGCCTGGCAAATTATAGACCTATTTCCACCCTACCACAGCTCTCCAAAGCCTTAGAACAAGCTGCCTCAGATCAACTCACTAAATATCTTGAGAAGTATAATCTTCTCTCTTAAGAACAGCATGACTTTATTTATTTTTATTTAGTTATTTAACCAGGAGTAGCACACTAAGCTGAAAGCTTTTTTTACAGGAGCGACCTGGGAGCACAGGGAAGTTATGTGACTTGCTCAGGATCACACAGTATGCAAGTGGAAGCTGTGGGATTCAGGTCTGGGCTGCTGGATGTCACCAGATTTGCAGCTCAGACTTCCCCCAGATATTGTGAATGTATTCCAAGACTATTACCAACAACTATATTCAGCATCTGTACTCCCCTCCTTGCCCCAGCAATTCAATAACTTCATCCAATACATTGATCTCCCCATATTATCAGACTTCCAGATAAATATCTTGAATGCTCCTACTATTTTAACAGAAGTTTGTGATGCCATAGACTCTCTTGCCCTGGGCGAATCTCCTGGCCCAGATGGCTTCACTACAAACTTTTATAAAAAACTTAGAGATAATTGTCCCTATTCTCTTAGGCACCTTTCACTACATCTTTAAGAAAGGCATATCTGCTACCTCTTTGACCCGAGCCATTATAACTGTCATTCCCAAATCTGGCAAAGATCCTTTCTAATTAATGTGGATCTCAAGATTCTTGAAAAAAGTCTTGCTTCTAGATTAGGACAGGTTTGGGATTCCCTTATAAGTATAGAGTAGGTAGGGTTTGTAAAGGGAAGGCTTTCATCTGATCACCTCAGAAAAATAGCATACCTCTCTTCTGTGTCTAGGGACTCATCTGTACCAGCATCACTTGTTTCCCTGGATGCAGAAAAAGCTTTGGATAGGCTCTCTTGGGACTATCTCTTTATGTTACTACCTAAGCATCATTTCCCGATGGAATTTATACAATGGGTTAAAATTCTGTACACTTCTCCATCAGCTCAAATTCAATGTAACGGCATTCTTTCTACATCCTTCACTTTATTTCAGGGTACCCGCCAAGGGTGTCTCCTTTCTCCTTTCCTCTTCAACTTGTATTTAGAACCCCTTATCAGAAAAATTAAACATGTGGTACTCGTATCTGCTGTATCAATAAGTAACACGGAATACAAAATCTCTGCTTATGCAGATGATATACTCCTTCATATTTCTAATCCTACCCAATCTCTATCTGCTGCCTTTCTATGCAGATGATATACTCCTGCATATTTCTAATCCTACCCAATCTCTATCTGCTGCCTTTCTATGCAGATGATATACTCCTTCATATTTCTAATCCTACCCAATCTCTATCTGCTGCCTTTCTATGCAGATGATATACTCCTGCATATTTCTAATCCTACCCAATCTCTGTCTGCTGCCTTTCATATCATATCCCAATTTGAGGCAATTTCAAATTAAAAGTTAAACATGGGAAAACCGGAAGTCTTTCCCTTCAATAAATATATAGTGAGGGCCAATATCGAACATTTGGGCCTACAATGGAACACTGATAAACTCAAATATTTAGGGTTTTACCTTCATCCTTCCCCCCATACTATGAAAAAACTCAATTTAGATGTTCTAGTTAAAATATTAACAGAAGATCTTAGATGCTGGTCAAAATTATTTCTTTCTATACAGGGTCACATGAGTATAATAAAAATGAATGTTCTACCTCATGTTTTATATCCCCTACAAATGTTCAATTGGGCTCTCCCCTTATAGTGGTTCTCGCAGATACAGAGAATTCTCAGTACTTTTATATGGCTAGGGAAAAAAGTTAGACAAAGTTACTTTAAGCTTACGCATTAAAAAACTGACTGTGGTCTTCAAGCCCCTAATTTTTACATGTATTATTTAGCTATACACTTGGCCAGGATAAGATACTGGATACAACCCCCAGAAAATAGTCTAGATTCTGCATATTGTCCCTCCTGGGTTAGAATCGAACAAACACTCTACTCTGAAAAAGACATTGACCCCAAGGCCCTTCCTTTTATTACTAGGAAAGAACCTCCCTAAATCCCTAAAGGAAAGACCACTAAGCTCTTTACTTCATACACACTATCAATTAATTACCTTCCTCAAAGCAGATGCATACAAAGACATTGCCCAACCCTTGTTCTCAAACCCTAATCTTCTAATTTCGGGGGTAAATTAATTAAACCTCACCTTTTTTGGCCTGATATGGGTATTCTAAGAGTGGACCAGTTGGTTCAGAACAAAAAACTGTCTCCTATAATGCAGCCAGTCACCTTTTCAACTGGCCTACCATACATGTTTTCAAATATTTTCAGATATCCCACATGCTGACACATTATTTTGGGTCAGGGTGTTGGGACAGTCCCTTTATGTCTGCTCTACTCCCTTATACCAGCTCTATCCCCTCTTCTCATGTAATATCCTATTCATATAAATTTCTTCTAACAAAAGTCACTATTCTGGGAAGGTAAGAGGTTCTATTGGTGGGATAATGTCTTACCACTGTCTTTCCCTCCAAGAAGCTGGTCTAATATTTGGACTCACTTATATAAATTCATTAAGTGGGATAGATACAGATTTATGCAATTTTATATTAACCATAATCTATTTTATACACCGTTTAAACTTCATCAAATGGGAAGTGTATCTTCTAACCAATGCCCCAAATGTCAACAAGCACCTGCTGATCTGCTCCACATGTTATGGTCATGTGATGAAATCACTCCTTTCTGGCTCAGCAGCCAAAATCATCTTGATCCACTTCTTGCATTATCAGATAATTTCAATTCAGAAATCTGTATCTTGGGTGATTATGCATGTTTACAAGGGAGTCAACAGAGAGCACACATGGCCTTAATATCAAGCTGTGCTAAGAAAGTCATTTTCAGGCATTGGCTGGAACTGAATACTCCCACCTATGTGGAATGGTATAAGGAGATCACGTTTGCCTTGCAAGCAGAGCTCATCATTGCAGGAATTACTAACAGAATGGACAACTATAAACTAAGATGGGAATCACTGTATACCCTTTTATTGATTTAGTAAACTTCAAGTCATTTTTATCTTCCTTTTTAATGACAATTACATCTAACATAGTCTCTTATTATTGTATTTCTTTACAACCGTCCTCACTTAATAGTAAGTGGCAGACTGGGGTGGGTTGAGAGGAAGAGGGGAGGTGGGTGGGATACAGATAATGATAACATATTGCAGGACTTCTTATACTGTAATCTTTACCTATGTGCTACACATTATGTATATGTATTAGTATTCCATTAACGATTATTTTTCTGTTCAAGCATTAACATGTTGTCTGTATTGGTGGTTGTAAAAATTTCAAAATAATAAAGCTTATTAAATGGAAAAAAAGAAAACATCATTCAACTAGCAAATGGGGAGAGGGGTGCAGCACCCCATACGTCGAATGGGAAGAACACCCTTCCCCCCTCAGCTAGTGGTCAAACAGGAATTCAGCGTGTTTGCCATTCATTTGCATCACCAGGTAAGAAAAAAGGTTTGTCTCCCCATACGATGCACAGGGGTAATGCCAAACTTCACCCAACAACTAACACACCAAAATCTGGCCAATGGAAAATCATGTACACAATGCTCACAGCCTGGGAAATAAGATCCCAGACCTGCAGGCAATAATGTCAGAGGCTAAACTGGACATAGTAGCAATTAGTGAGACGTGGTTTACCAGTAACCACACTTGGGAGACTTCAGTACCTGGCTATGTATTGTTAAGAAGAGACCGAGGTGCAAAAAGGGGGGGAGGAGTGGCCCTGTATGTTAATGAACATATCAAAGCTACAGAAATTCAGAATACACATAAGGAGCCAGAAGAACTGTGGGTCACCCTGGAAACAGGAAATGGGACAACCATAAGAACTGGGGTTGTCTACAGGCCCCCAGACCAGAGGGAGGACATAGACACATTACTGTTAGAAGATATACAAAACATGACAACTAAAGGGGAGGTTCTGATAATGGGAGACTTCAACATGCCAGATACAGATTGGTCAATACCAGCAGGACATCTGCCAGAACTAGACTCATAGTGGATTCCTGCAGGAGAGGGCCTCAAAAACTGGTACAGCAACCCACAAGAGACAGGGCTATCCTAGATCTAGTACTGACTAACAAAGAAGGGATCACAGATCTCCAGGTAGAAGGTCACCTGGGGCCAGTGACCATCACATGGTATGGTTCAATTTGGCTACTACATCCAAATCATCCCATTCCAAGGCAAAATATGGGACTTCAGAGGAGCTGACTTTGATAAGATGGCCAACAGAGTTAAGCTAGCCCTGGCAAAAAAACACAGGTGAGGGTACAGGCAAAGTGGGCAAGCATTAAGGATGCAATACTTGAAGCAACATCCCATTGTGTTAGACAGAAAAGGAAGTGCAAAAGAAGAGAAACCACTTTGGTTCTCAAATACAGTAGCAGAAAAGGTCAGAACCAAAGGCTGGCCTTCAGGAAATATAAAGAACACAGCGGGATGAAGATAGGGAGGCATACCAAACTGCCCTAAGGGAAGCAGGTAGGCAGTAAGGCAGGCAAAGTCCCAAACTGAGGAAACACTAGCACGAACAGTAAAGAAGGTGACAAGACTTTCTATAGATACATTAGTGAAAGGAGAAAGTCAGAGGTGTATTGCTAAGCTTCAATGGAGAAAATGGAGCATGTGAGGAGGAGGACCCTGTAAGGCATCTATCCTAAATAGATACTTTTGCTCAGTATTTACTGAAGAGAAGGTAGGGCAGGGCCCAGCTCAGCATCATGGACACAGGGGAGGGAGGTGAGCACTACTCCCTTCACAAAAGAAAGGGTCCTACAAGAGCTTGCTAAGCTCAGGGTGGATAAGGCAATGGGACCTGATGGCATACATCCCAGGGTACTTAAGGAGCTAAAGGAGGAACTAGCAGAGCCATTAGCAGAATTGTTTAGTGAGTCTCTGAGCACAGGAGAGGTCCCAGAAGACTGGAGAAGGGCTCATGTGATCCTGCCCACAAGAGTGGTAGCAGGGAGGAGGCGGGAACTACAGACCGGTCAGTCTTACCTCAGTAGTGGGCAAGATTATGGAGGCACTCCTTAAGGAAAGGATAGTGCAACACCTGGAATCCATAGGGCACAGGATCCAAGACAGCATGGGTTTACAAAAGGAAGGTCCTGTCAAACTAATCTCATAGATTTCATTGACTGGGTAACCAGAGTGGTGGACCAAGGGGGAGCAGGTGATGTCGCCTACCTTGACTTCAGCAAAGCTTTTGACACTGTTCCACATAGAAGATTAATAAATAAGCTGGGTAGGCTTGGGGTGGGTCAGAAGTTGGTCAACTGGGTGGCAAACTGGTTGACGGGCAGAAAACAGAGAGTGGTGGTAAATGGTATACAGTCAGAAGAGATGCAAGTCACAAGTGGGGTACCTCAGGGATCAGTCCTGGGGCCAGTCCTCTTCAACATCTTCATTAGTGACCTTGCAGATGGACTAGAGGGTAAGGCTTGTCTGTTTGCAGATGACACCAAGATCTGCAACAGAGTAGATGATCCAGATGGGGTGGGCAGAATGAGAAGAGATCTGGATAAACTAGCAGAATGGTCAGAAGAGTGGCAACTGGGATTTAATGCAAAGAAGTGCAAAATCATGCACATAGGGAAGAAACCCTGAAGCCACCTATAGGCTGGGAGGGAGTTGCTAGCAGTCACAAAGGAAGAAAGAGACTTGGGCATCATCATCACTGAAGACCTAAAATCATCCAAGCAGACCTCTAAAGTAGTAGGTGAGGCTAGGGGGGTGTTAGGGTGTATTAGTAGGGGTATCACAAGTCGTAAGAGGAAGGTAATAATCCCTCTGTACGAGACACTGGTTAGGCCCCATCTGGAGTACTGCGTGCAGTATTGGAGGCCACACCTTCACAAGGACATTAACCAAATTGAGGCAGTCCAGAGAAGGGCAACCAAAATGGTGCAGGGACTGCATCAGAAGACATATGAGGACAGATTAACGGAGCTCAATATGTATACCCTTGAGCAAAGGAGGGAGAGAGGTGATATGATCCAGGCATTCAAACACCTTAAGGGCATAAACAAGGTGAAAGAGTCTAACATGTTTAAATATAAGAAAAATAGCAGGACAAGAGGACACAGCATGAGATTAGAGGGAGGCCGATTAAGGGGGAATGTGAGGAAATTCTTTTTCACAGAAAGGGTGGTGGATGCATGGAATGGCTTACCACAAGAAGTGGTGGCTATGAATACAGTGCAGGGCTTCAAACAGGCATGGGATAGGCATAAGGGAGCAATACAAATGACTATGAATAGATAGGTCACTGACAGAGCAAAGGCCGATGGCACATTTATAAGGTAGAAAAAGAAATGGGCAGACTGGATGGGCCTTGCGGTCCTTATCTGACATCAACTTCTATGTTTCTATGTTTCAACTATCAATGCTTTGGTCAAATATACTACCCATCTTTACAATGCACTGGGCAATAACCTGCCAGTGGGGTCCATATTCATAGACTTCACCAAGGCATTTGACACAGTCAGCCACCAGCTGCTACTACACTACCTATCAACCATTGGGTTGTCCACGAGTATCGTAAACTGGTTTGAAAGTTACCTTTCTAACAGTTCACAATGTGTGCATGTAAATGGCGCCCTCTTCGAGCAGAGAGTAGTATCCCTAGGGATCCCGCAAGGATCGATTGTTGCACTGCTCCTGTTTAGCCTTTTTATCAACTCCCTACCTTCTGCCTGTCCAGCACACATGGTGCCTTATGCAGATGATGCAGTTATCTCACTTCCAGTCAGGGAACTGATCACTATAACTGCTGAACTGGAGGCCAACTTACATAGTCTAGAAGCATGGTTTGCACAAAATAAATTGCTACTCGACTACAAAAAAAACTAAGAGTATGCTATTAACAGTGCCACACAACCAAAAAATATGGCCACTATAGATACAAAGCCAAAAAGGACATCAAATCTAGTAGGTCAGCACATTTAAATACATAGGTGCACATTTAGATGACACCCTCATCTTCACAACATATGTGTCCCAGGTTGTAAAATCAGCTAATATAAAGCTTGGGGTTCTATATCAACCCAAGCACTCAATGACACATGCAGCCCTGAAATTGGCCACATGTAGCTCAGTGCTATCGTCCATAGACTGCGGGCTGCTCATTTATGGTGCTGGTTCAGATTCTGCACGCAAAAGGGTCAGAATATTCCTCAATAAGGCCTGCAGGCTAGTCCTTGGTGCTGATTTCCTAACCCACATCTGCATGCTGTACTCAAAGACTGAATGGTGACCCCTTCAACTACGAGTCAAATACCAGGCTTGCTTATTTGCTAAGAAATCTCTGATGGGGCTTGCACCTAAGACCACCTCTAGCCTATTCACGATCCACCAACCCACTGTCAACACCAGAAGAATGGCCAAAGGTGGTCTTCAATTGTACCGTATTTGCCCAACAATCTCTTATCAGGGCCCAATGTGGATAAATGACCTCCTGGCTGAATTACTCTGCTGTGGAAAGCTAAGCCACTTTAAAAATGGATTATACTCCCTTCTTGCCCTTGAGAATATCTGTCAATGCACCTCATGAACCTATAACTTCCTTTCTATTAAAACCCCTATCTACCCCCTCACTACTCTCTCAACACCTTGCCTCTCCCACTTCCCTCTCTCTTTACACCTGACAAAACCACCTCCGGTTGCTACTATTCTCTACCACAAATGA
The DNA here is from genome assembly GCA_016271365.2 of Neoceratodus forsteri. NCBI lineage: Eukaryota > Metazoa > Chordata > Ceratodontiformes > Ceratodontidae > Neoceratodus > Neoceratodus forsteri. Next base: position 12,253,577 of record CM028129.1, read on the forward strand.
CCAGAGCATGGGTTTCATGCTGACTCCAAGTTAATTATAACATAAGAATTTGTCGGCAGAAGGGGACCACTTGATTAATCTAGTCTGTCCAGAATACCTACCCCCTCCTCTTAGACTATTTCCTTTTTTGTCTGAAGTGTTTATCTCATACTAGTTTGAATTCCCTTAAATTTGTTTTGAGTCTACTACCTCTTGTGGTAGGCTATTCCAAGGGTTGACCACCCTCTCAGAAAAAAAAGTACTTCCTGTTGTTTCCCCTAAATTTACCTCCTGCCAGTCATAGATTGTGGCATCTTGTACAACCCTCTGATTTCATCTGAAACAGGTTTTTCTTCCACACTGTGTTAATTCCCTGCATATACTTAAACATATCAATCATGTCCCTGTCTTCTCTGTACACGTGAGTAGACCTGTAAGCCAGCCAGTCTAGTTTCATATGGCTCCTGGTGGAAACCCTGCACCTTGTCTGTAGCCCTTCTCTGCACCGCCTCCAGTCTGTTGATATCCTTCTTCAGGTGTGGCCTCCAAAACTGGATGCAATATTCCATGTGTGGCACAACCAGTGATCCACAGAGTGGCAGTATCACCTCTTTTTCTGCTAGTTACACCCCTATCAATGCATCTAAGGATGCTATTTGCTTTCTGTGCTGCCCTTTCACATTGCTTACTTGTCCTAAGGTCATCTGTAATGATTACGTCAAGATCCCACACCACCAGAGTTACTTCAAGCTGGTGTCCTAGCAGCATGTATTCCTTCTTGGTGTTTCTTTTACCCAGATGAGTTACCTTGCATTTTTGGGCACTGGACTTCAGTTGCCAGTTTTTGGACCATCCTTCCAGCCTATTCAGATCCTTTTCCATCTGCAAGACTCCATCTTGGGTGTCCACCCGGTTGCAGAGTTTTGTATTGTCCACAAACAGGCATACTTTTCCCTCCAGCTCGTCAGTGATGTCGCTGATGAAAATGTTGAAGAGTATGGGACCTAATACTGACCCCTTGTGGCACTCCACTGGCCACCCTGCCCTCCCCTGACTGAGCTCCATTAACTAAGACCCTCTGTGTACTATCTTTGAGCCAGTTTGAAATCCAGTTGATTGTCTTCTGACTAAGTCCATCTAATGCCTGATGTTATTTGATGTGGAGCCTTTGTAAATGAGTCTCTGACTCAAAGGGCTGCAGTTCAGATACCTTAAATAAATAAAGTCCTGTATTCTCTAACTTATTCATAAGCTTTCTATGGGGCACAGTGTCGAAGTCCTTGCTGAAGTCTAGGTACACCATGTCCACTGCCACTCCCTGATCCAATATTCTGGTCACCCAGTCGAAGAATTCGATCATGTTTGTTAGGCATGATTTTCCTGCCATAAATCTGTATTGTTTGGGGTCAGGCTTTCTGGATTCTTTTAGATGATCCACTTTTCTATCTTTCAGTGGGATTTCCATAACTTTGTCTATCACTGAGGTCAGACTGACTGGGTGGTAGTTCCCAGGCTCTTCCCTGCTTCCACTTTCATGTAAGGGTACCAACACATCCATTTTCCAGTCTAGTGGCATTGAGCCACTTTCCAATGACTTATTAAAAAGGTCAGTGAGCGGAGTTGCAATTTCTTCCCATAACTTCTTTAGAATCCTAGGAGGGATTCTATTGGGTCCCATTACTTTGTCTACTTTTAGTGTGCTACGCTCTTCTAGGACTCTTTCTTTTGAGAAGAGGAAGTCATCTGCTATTTTACTGTTGTACACTACCTTTTCCATACTAGGGCCACTGTCTTGGTCTTCAGTGGTGAAGACTGAGCAGAAGAATTTGTTTAAGCACTTCTGCATTGTCATCCTTTTCAACTATCTGTCCTTCAGTTGATTTTAGCCTGATCATCCCACTCTTACTGTTTTACTTTTGCTTATGGGTATGTTCATGAAAAAGTTGTACCAAATTGTGACGTGAGGGGTTACTTTGCAACTGCAGAGTAGATAATTGTTTTCTAGCATTTTAATATGCCGTGACCCTACAGTGAAAAATGCATTGTGCTGCAAGATAGCTGACTTTTAAATGACCAAGTAAAATAAGCTTCAGTGTTCTGAATGCACCAGTGGACTCTAACCTTGTGTTCTAAATGTACCAGCAGTCTCCAACCTTGTGTCCTGAATGTATAGCGAATACCAAATGTGCATTGTCAATGTGGCAAAGACCAGCAAACAACAATGTAGGTTCATAAAAGTTTACTAGTTGTGATCTATGTTGTTACCATTTACATATTCATGCACTGAAATAAGAAAACAATTGATACGTAAAAATAAACAAGTCATAGACAAGATTGTGCATAACAACAAGACATTTATGCAATAGGCATGAACTCAGAAGCCGTTGAATAAATCCATTTATTTTCACAGCCGTTGAATAAATGAAATGTATCCATAAAGTAGCTATGTCACAATCACTCCGGAACTCGTTTAGAATGTTCGGCCTCAGTAGCAGTACTACCCTACACATATTCAAATGCAAATAACTTTAAAACAAAACAAAATAGCATGGTACTGTGAGCATGAAAGTTGTTCAGCACAAAAGTATCTACAAAATGAGTGGTGTTTCATTTATAGATACCTTATAGGTTTTTTATAATTCGCAAAAAAGAGCAGAAAATGCAATTTTTTGTTCACTTTTTGACAAGTGCATGCAAAAAAAGATAAACAATCAAAAGCAAATGTCCCTGCACCAACAGAAAACATCCCTATTGCATAAATGAAACATATAATGGTGAGCTGCAAGATAAATGATTTATCTACACTTGTGCTGTTTGACCTCGGACACCTCACTCATGGCATATGCCACTCGTGAGGTTACCCGAGGTCAAACAGCACTTGTGTAGATAAATCATTTATCTTACAGTTCTCCATTTGTATATCCCATATACTGTATAGCAGGTTGAATTAGTGTCAGTTATATTCTGCAGGAGTCAACCTTCTACACATATTCACATCCGATAGAATTAGCGTGGACAGCTCATTCTTCAATACAATACTATTGTCCATTATTTTGCACTATCCATTTATTTTCACTGATTGTCAGGAATAACAAATATTGCAAAAATAAACAGACAGTGAAAATAACCATCTATACTGTATAGTGTATAGTAGAGTGTTGTTCTGTATAAAATTCCATCCCTTTCAAAATACTGTTGTACCACAGTTCTAAAGGTCATGAAATGTGAGTCTATCCTACTGTGGTAGAACAGCATTCTAGAACCTCTAGAGACTGCATGAGTCAGTTTCATTTTGAAAACAAAAGAACTCATGCACACATATTTAACGAGTACTATACACAGTAAAAAATACAGGATGAGCAACTCTGTGCACAACCACTGTGTTCTGCCTCCTCGGGGTTCTGATTCCTATGGACCTCACGAGCTTTGCTCACGAGGTCAGAGGGAATCAGAAACCCTTATGTGGGAGAACACATTGGTAGTGCATAGTGGCCCATTCAGTATTTGTCCAACACTTTAAATGCTGTCAATTCCAGCTATTCAAGCTTTTCATATTTTGAGGTAATAATTTGCAGTTCATCCTGTGCCTCTGTAAAGCTTCCATTTCCTGACAGATGTACAGGTTCATGGAAAAGGCTCAATCTCACCATATCAGTGTCCTGCTGTTATAGCCACTTGAGACACCCATTTGCATGCTGGTCCTGGAATTTGACAGTGAAATTTGACTTTGCGGTTCATTAAATGCATGCACTTGCCCAATAAAAAACTGTTTGGAATAGTAGACTGCATAGAATTTTCAAGCTGTATCTTGTCTGGGTTTAATTTTGTTGTTAGCAGGTGGACAGTCAGCAAGCACACTAGGGACAGAAGCAGTGAAGGCCATTGCTGAAGTGTTGGGAGTAGAAGAAATGTCCACTGCTTTAGTGCCTGAAGCAGCAATCAAGTTGGTTGATGAAGTGCTAGGAACAGCAGAGGGGTCCATCAGTAGAGTGGCAGGAGCAGAGGAGGGGTGATGGCCTCCTTTTGCTCGACACCCACACAGCGAAACACTGAAAAAGACTGTTACAGCGACAGTCGTTGTAATGGTCTATTTTCAAGTTTCACTTTCCCCCAGTGTTCTGCCCCCTCCCTGGACCAACTTCGACCTGGAGTTGAGAATCCTAAAGTCCGGTGGGTGCAGGAGGCAGAGCCCCCCACATGGGAGTGTGGGGGGCACAGCCCCCCAACAAAAACACTGGTGAATTGGATGGCAGAATACCTGTGTCTGTATTGTGGCATCACTGTGCGGACGGTTGGCATTTTTACTGTTGACCTTCTGTGGTGCTTCCGAGGAGGGGTCAGTCTTGCTGGAAGCAGTGAGAGTGTCCGTATCTGAAGTGTTGTGCTCATGGTTACTCTTTTTTTGCGCACAGAGTTGTAGAGGAATCAGTCACTGGCATTGCTGGACAGTGGATAGGCAGAAAAGGGACAGAATTCAAGAGAAGGGCAGACAGCAAGGAGAACCAGGGATAAAGGACAACCAAGGAAGGGGTTGGAGTAGAACAGCAAAACAGTCTAGGGAGGTCAAATCGTGAAAAGCCATGTGTGTCAATGCCAGGAGTCTTAGCAACAAGATGGAAGATCTGGAGGATGTCATGGTACAGTCAGACCAGGACATTGTGGCCATCACTGAAACCTGGTGTAATGATAAGCATGACTGGGAGATGGCCATACCTGGCTACAACATATTCAGAAGAGACAGAGCAGGTAGGAAGGGAGGAGGAGTGGCACTGTATGTGAAAAATGAAATAAGGGCCACAGCGATCCAGGAGGAACAAAATGGGGGAGAGATACTGTGGGTTAAGCTAGAAAGGAAAATGGGGCCAGCCATCCACACAGGTGTGGTCTATAGACCACCAGCCCAGGAGGAAGAAACAGATAGGGAGCTGATGCTAGCCATCCAAAGGATGGCAGACAAGGGTGAAGCAGTACTGGTTGGAGACTTCAATATTCCAGACATGGACTGGAGCATCCCAGCAGCAGCAGCATCAACTAGGAGAAGATTTATCCTGGACTCCCTTCAGGGTGCCTTCCTCAAGCAACTGGTCATGGAACCAACTCGGCAGAAGAAAATACTGGACCTTGTGCTCACAAACAGGGTCAGTGTGATGGGGTAACAGTGGGGGAGCACCTGGGGAACAGTGACCACCAGTCATTGTAGTTTGAAATCATAGAAAGAGCAGAACCAATCCACACAAAAACAAGTATCCTGGATTTTAGGGGGACAGACTTTGGGAAAATGGGGAGATACTTGAAAGAGGCATTAAGGGGGCAGGGGCAGGAATCAGGGGTTGAGGAACAGTGGGCAGTATTTAAAATGGGGATTACAAGAGAAACAAAATTATGCATTAAGCAGGTTAGCAAACGGAAAAGGAAGAGACCATTATGGTTTTCCAAAGAGGTAGCAAAGAAAGTGAAAGCCAGAAAAGATTGCATTCAGGCAATACAAAAATACACAGGCAGATGGGGATAGGGAGAAGTACCAGGAGAAGTAAAGGGAGGTGGGGAGGTCAGTAAGGGAAGCCAAAGCTCTGACAGAAGAACACACTGCAAAATCAGTGGGTAGAGGTGACAAAACCTTTTACAGGTACATAAGTAAAAAAAGAAAGGCAAAGGAAGGGATAGTGAGACTGAAGAGGGAGGATGGGGGCCGCGTGGAGGATGACAACAGTAAAGCTGAGATATTGAACAGGTATTTCTGCTCAGTCTTTACTGAAGAAGAGGAGGGTAATGGGTCTGAAGGCAGTACAAGGGGTGAGAGTGGTGCAGAAATGGACACAAGTCCTTTTACATGAGAAAGGGTCCTGAAAGAACTGGAAGTAATAAGAGTTGATGAAGCAATGGGGCCAGATGGGGTGCACCCCAGCGTCCTTAAAGATCTGAGAGAGGTGGTGGCTGGCTGAACCTCTGGCTATCCTGTTTAGCCAATCACCGGAAACAGGGGAGGTACCCAAAGACTGGAGGACAGCAGATGTAATCCCCTTATATGAAAGTGGGAACAAAGAGGAAGCGGGGATCTATAGAACAGTCAGCCTCACCTCGGTAGTGGGGAAGATCATGGAAGCACTATTGAAGGGGAGATTGGTGGAACATCTGGTTATTAATGGACTACAGGACCCAAGACAGCATGGCTTCACCAGGGGGAGGTCATGTCAGACCAACCTTGTTGAATTTCTTGACTCGGTGATTAGGGAGGTGGATCAGGGGAGGGCAGTGGACATGGCCTATCCAGACTTCAGCAAGGCCTTTGACACTGTGCCACATAGAAGACTATTACACATGCTGGGGAATATGGGTGTGGGCAGGAAATTAGTGTGATGGGTAGGTAACTGGCTGGGTGACAGGACACAGAGGGTGGTGATGAATGGCTGTCACTCCACAGATGGAAGAGTGACCAGTGGGGTACCACAGGGATCAGTGCTGGGAATAGTTCTATTCAACATCTTCATCAATTACATTATGCAGTACCTAGAAGGCAGAATTTCACTGTTTGCTGATGACCCAAAGCTCTGTAACATAATAGACACTCCAGAGGGTGTAGACAGAATGAGAAGGGACCTGCAGAAACTTGAAGAATGGTCATGGGTTTGGCAGTTGAAATTCAATGCAAAGAAGTGCAAGATAATGCATATGGGGCACAAAAACCCTGGCACAATATATCAGTTGTGGGGTGAGGATATAGCATGCACCAAGCAGGAAAGGGATCCTGGGGTTATCATCTCTGATGACCTCAAGGTAGGGAAACAGTGTGACAAGGCAGCAGGTAAAGCAAATAGGATGCTGGGATGTATAGGCAGGGGCATCACCAGCAGGAAAAGGGAGGTCATAATTCCGCTATACAAGACACTAGTGATGCCCCACCTGGAGTACAGCATACAGTTCCGGAGACCTTACCTACATAAGGACATAGACAGGATAGAGAAGGTTCAGAGGAGGGCAACAAAGATGGTACATGGATTGCATCACAAGTCCTATGAGGACAGGTTGAAGGAAATGAATATGTACTCCCTGGAGGAGAGGAGGGAGAGAGGGAATATGATAGAGACATACAAGTATCTTACAGGGAGGAACAGGGTGCAGGAATACACTTTTTAAGCGAAAAAGATGTTCCAGGACTAGAGGGCATGGGATGAAGTTGGAGGGAGGATGATTCAGAGGAAATGTGAGGAAGAATTTCTTCACAGAATAGGTAGTGGACAAGTGGAACACCCCGCCAGAGGAAGTGGTGGGGGCTGAAACAATCACGGGATTTAAGAATGCATGAGATAGACATAAAGGAATTCTGGAGGTCAGGGTTAAGGGGCAGCAGACGTCTAGGAAAACATAAACTGAACTTACAAGCTCAAATGGGCAGACTGGGTGGGCCATAGGCCCTTATCTGTCAACACTGTCTATGTATCTATGTATCTATGTGTAATTCCTGACTTCCAAAGGGACCAAAAATTAAGCATTGGGGAACCCCCCTTTTTATAGTAACTGGATTTGACAAAACATCCCCAACCTGCACTTGCTGAACTCTTTCAGTTAGATAAGATTGAAACCAGGAAAGGATTTCACTATCTATCCCTAACCCTTGCATTCTATGAAACAAAATTCCATGGTCTATGTTGTGGAAGGCCTTGGAGAGATTCACGAACTCCGTCTCACAGACCTGTCCCTATTTACAAGGGTAGCAATGTTATCAATCAGGTCAGTGAGTGCAGAGTCCATGGAGTGGCCCTTTCGAAAGCCAGACTGGTAACAGGACAAGAGAGAACCCTCCTCCAAATATTCACTAAGTTGCCTCTGAGCCAGTCTCTCCAAGACCTTTGACACACAGCCAATAAGGAAATTGGCCTGTAGTTTGTTGACTCCACAGAAGAACCCCCTTTGTAAACTGATACTATTTTCGGCCTTATTCCACAGAGTTGGGAACTTCTTTTTGGTCAAACTCCAATTTAAGAGTTTAGTTAATAATGGGGCTATTACATCCATAGAATCTTTTAACACCCTATTTTTGATTTGATCTAGTCCTGAAGCTTTCTTAGTTTGAAGTTTTCTAAGTTCTAAGAGATGTCCTCTGCCCCCACATGGGGATGGCCGTCTGTCCTGCTGCATTCTCTCCCTCTCTCACAAGTACAGAATCCTATGATTCAGCAATGGTACACTGTTTTCTTTATGAATATTAGTTAAAGTTATGCAAAGTTTAATGATAATAATTGATCTGCAGTAACCTTAATGTTTTCATGTGAGTCTATGTTAATGGATTAATATTGGTTTATATTAGTCTGTATCACTATTTTCCTTTATTTTAAGTGCTGTACCATGTGAAACTCACAAGAAGATTGAGGCCCAGATATTCAAAAAGGTTGCGCCATGTACAACAGGGATGTGCCAGCGCAAGTCCAAAAATGTGCCATTCTGTGATATTCAGCGGGGGGCAGATGCACCCCCAAAATCACAATGCGCAAGAGCACAATGATGAATGCATGCACAACTGAAGGGGGAGTAACCATGCATAAATGGCACAGTGCGATATTCAACAACATGCACCCTGCACAATAGGGGAGCAAGCGGAAGTTGCACGATAGCGGAAATGAGCCAAAATTAAACGGAACAAGAGAGAGGCACAAGAACACAACCGGGAAGGCACATGTTGCTGAACTGCAGGCAGCCACACAGGCACCAAACACTGGGAGAAGGACAGGGCAGGACAGAGACAGAGCACCTGGAACCCCCAGGAACAGGGAAGGTGTGGGGAGCCTCTTCCACAGTGCAGGCCAAAAGGGGGAAGTGCCACACAGTACTGAGACTACTACAGGGAGGTGTTCCCGGTGCAGGGGGAGTAGCAGCAAGGACAGTGGAGCAAACACAGAAACAGCTGCCAGGGGGGTAACACAAGCCAGGGACATGGCCAGTGCCACCATCCAAATGGAGGTAGTTATGAGGGGGGTGAGAAGTCAGGCAGCAGGGTGGCGCGGCTGTGGAAGGGCCCGTTGGTGGTATGCCCCCAACAGGCAGTACTGAGCCAGCACCAGCTTCGAGCTGTACACAGATACTGAGATCATGGACTGGTACCACCTGAACTGGGTGATTTTGAGGTGGCTCTGTGAGCTGTGCAGGCACACACACAATGGAGCCATGCTCTATCAGTGGAGATCAAAGTGACAGCTTGCATGTGCCTGCTCACCACAGGTACCTTCCAGAGACCAACAGGGGACATGACAGGCATAACCCAGTCTGCCGCGTCATGCCTCCTCACCCAATTCCTCAGCATACTGCTGCCACATACTGCGGAGTACATCCATTTCCCCAGCACACTTGTGAAGCGCACAGCAAACATACAGGAGTTCCACAGGGTAGCACGTATGCCTGGTGTGCTCGGGGCAATAGACTGCACCCGTGAAGCCATCTGCACACCACCCAGCCCTGAAGGGGCCACATACATGAATCAGAAGGGGTATGCAAACATCAACTGCCAGGTGGTGTGCGATGCCAAGGGCACATAATCAATGTCTGTGCCACGCACCCCGGGGGAGCACATGATGCCTTCTTCTGGCACCAGTCCGCACTGTGCCACAGGTTTGAGAGTGGGTACATCCCCACTGGCCACCTAGTGGGTGAGTATGCATAACACGCAGAAAGACATGAAGCTTGGGAGGGGCATAGTCAGAGGTGACATGGGTATTGGCCTAGATGGCCCAAGACAGGACAACACTGATCACCAAACTAACATCCACCCTCTTCACACAGGTGACAGTGGATACCCACTCCACCCCTGGCTACTCACACCATACTGGTGGCCTGCGACCCCATTGCAGCAACGTTACAGTGAGGCACATGCCACCACATGCAATGTCATCGAACGGGTGTTCGGGATGCTGAAGGCACAATTCCGTTGCCTGGACACATTTGGCGGTCCCCTACAGTACAGCCCCTCAAAGGCCTGTGGGCTATACTTGGAATGTTGCATCCGGCACAACATGGCAACGCATCATGGGATAAACCGTGACAGGTTGGAAGAGGGGGACAGTGATGGGGATGATGAGGACGCCAGTGAAGATGGTGATGGGCAGCCCCCCTTGGTTGAAGGGACCGCCGACTGATCCGGATTGCACAGCTGCATCAGGACACCATCACAGAGGAGCACTTCAACCAACCCAAGTAAGTCATGGCACCAACTGCAACCAGCGGTGGCAAAGGCGCAACCCACAAACACGCATGGACAAACCCCAGGGGTGCATGTCGTTAAGGGACTTGGCCGAGCATGGAACCGCATATGCTGTCAGGGTTGGGCAAGGTCTAACATGGCACGCAGTCACCCACATGCACCTCACAAGACATGCACAAAGGGTAGGAGGCATGCCGACCCCAACTGCCGCACCTAGCCACACACATATCCACAGATCAACATGCCCTGTGCCTGTCATTGTGCATGCGTCACACGCTGGACACCATTGCACAGTGGTGGACAGTGCAATGCAGGCATCATCATGCACACACCACAGCAGACAGCAGCCAGGAGGGTGTGCAGATAGAACGTGTGTGTACATGCAGGGCCGGGTACCCCACCCATGCATTGCACATTGAACAACACAATGTACGCAGGGCAGCATCAGACAGTAGCCATGCAGGGAGACAGGTCAGTCATGCGCCTCAGTGCCACGGCCACCACGGACGCATGGGCAGCCCTGCCAAGACCCACCAGCAGTGACAGGCTGACCAATGGCCTCATGGGGTAGCACCGACAGTCCCCCAGGGGTTCCACTGCATGAACAAGACCGTGCTTGGGCAGGGGTCTGCAGCACACTAAACATGCCTGCACCAGGCGTGCTCGGGATGCCCAGAGCTGAACCCGGTGTCGACAAGGAAGGTGTCGCATAACGTCGTGAATGGGGGGTGGACATTGCATTGCACGGTGTCTGCGACGCATGGGCAAATAACTGTGTGTCCATTGTGGCCATGACAGCTGTAATTGCCTGTGTCTGCCTGTCAATGGCAGCAGTCACATCCTCCTGCATCTGGTCCATCCCTACCAGGAGCAGAGTGGCATCTCTGCTGTGCCACTCCTGTGCCTGGTTCAGAGCCACACTGAGTGCATCCACCACCATCACAAGCTGCATCTGCTGATCCACTGATGCTTGGAGTATGCGGGTGTGCTCATCTAAGAGGTCATCTGCCTGATCGACATGCTGTCCCTCACAGTGTTCATGGCTCTGATGGTCAGCACCTCTTCAGGGTGGGCACTGCACACCAGGGACAGGCCTGGGCATGTCCACAGGTGGTGCACTGATGCAGCCCCCTGACACAGTACCCACATGGCCATTGGCCGACTGCTGACACTGTCCCTCTAGCTGCCACTCTCCAGGGCTCAACAGTGCCACTGCAGTGGCTGCAACAGCCCCACTGTCCTGGACACACACCATTGCTGCCCCACTGGTGCAGACAGGCCCAGGCTGGGACTGTGATGTCATGCAGGCCTCCACAGCGGCACCACCCATGGCCATGCCCATGATGTCACCTGCTGTGTAGCCATCTTTGCCCACACGTATCACTCTCCATGAAGTGAGCTCCATCATCATCAGTGACGGATCCGGCACCAGCCCGAGTCTCAGCATGCTGGCATCCATGGACTCTGGCATGCTGGGACATGGGCAGGGCCCCCTCCGCACCTGCCCCACCAACATCAGTCCGGATGTCCAGGTGGGCCCACTGTTGCCCTGACCCTTGCATGCCTGTGGAGGTGGACAGACCCTCCTCTATCGCCATGCTACCACCATCAGTGGATAAGCCCACCACTGCTGACCCATGTAGATGCTCAGGAGCTGTAAGGGAACACAGTAGCATTAATGTATCTGCCCTACCCTGTCCACCCCATTGACAGACCAGGATCTACCATGCAGTGATGCAGTGATGGGCTACCACCCATCTGGAATCCACCACCCAGAACACCCTTGATGGCACAACGCTGCATGCTGCCAGCAACCCGCTCTTCTTGTGGGGTCAGGCGTAGCACATCCAGCTGTACCCCACCGGTTGCAGACTGTGCTGCCCTGATGGCAGCCACCTTCTCCTTAATCCTTCTCCTGTCCGTGCCTATCTTCTTTTTGCACTCCTGCATGGACTGCTGGTGGCTTCCATGCAGGTTGATTGCATGCGCCACTTCTTCCCATGCAGCAGCATGGGCCTGTGGTGTTCCCCGGCATCCGCTGAGCAGTGGCTCCTGGTCGAGGTAGGCCTCAAACAGGGCATCTGTTTCTGCCTTGGTGAAGTTAGGCCTCCTCTTCCTCCCACATCTCTGTTCCTCTTCCTCCACCTCATGATCAGTCATTATTCATCCTGTGAGAATGACAGGTGTTACCTGTGACTGTGCAGTCCCATGCATGTCCCACAGACCACAGTCCACACTCTCAAACAGCATGCAACTCACCACAATAGACTGCAGTAACTGACTACGGCCAGTGCAGCCCAATGTCACATTTTTATAGTGCAACGCAAGCAAATGAGGTGAGGCACATTTTTAAGTGGATGCACTTGCAGTGTCTGTGCCATTGAATGGCTGATTAGCTGATCTGCATATGCCGGCTGAATATCGCACTGTTGCACTTTGCACAATTGTGTTGGACGTGCTCAGGCAAGAGTGCATTTCTGTGACATGCGCAGTACACACCGAACTGTGCATGCCCTGGGTGATGATGCAGACACCTGCCACGCTGCTGATGTGCTGTGCAATGCAGGGCATGGCCACCATTGTGCCAGTGGTGCTACTGCACTGTTCACATATATGGTGCTGTGGCACTGGGGTGCTGTAGGCACACTGGGGCCACAGCGTGGTAGGCCGCTACAAGAGGTGGCACATAGGCACCCAATCACGCTACATGCATTGAGTTCCAATTGCGCTGTGGCTGTCTGTGCCCAAGAGACCCTTGACCCTGTGCCCGACCTTTGCCCCCAGGCACCATGCATCTGCATGGGTGCACCACTATCGTGCTGTTCGGTAACAGCATGATAGGGAATGGCAGCGCTGTACCATGCAGCATCTGCACATGGTGGACCATGCTGCTGAGTGCCATTTTGACTCCAACTAGCTGTTGACATGGCACGGAGAAGGGGCTGCTGTGTGGAGCCAGGTTGATTTGGCCAATTTGGTGGCCATTGTAGAGCCCTATGCCAGGGCACTTTATGATGATGCACCCCTGGACAGGGCCAGGAGTGCAGTATGGGAGGAGGTGGCGGTGGCACTGGAGGAGGCTACTGGCATCAGGTGCATAGCCGAGCAGTGTCACCACCGATATGGGGACCTCCAGCGCAGGGACCCAGAAATGCTTGCCAGCCCACGGGGATGTGCCAGGAGGGGCACACTGCCACAGCCAGGTAGGTGCCCCATCCATACACTGTTAATGTCCATATGAGTATAACGGTTGCATATGTCTGGCACATGGGGGGGCTGTCCAGTGTTGGCCATGGTGGTGGTATTGGGGTGGGGGTGGATGGATATGGCTGTGTGGGATAGCACACACATGGGGGTGGGGGGACTTTGCTGCTGGATTGTACTGATGTTCCTTTCTCCATGTTTGCACCTTAGGCCCAGAGGAGTGCCGGCGGGCAAGAGAGGGAAGAGGTGCCGTCAGGAGGACCAGCAGGCCAGGAGGGATGAAGGTCGACAGAGGTGCAGGGACCGGCCTGATGATGGTGAGTGCCTTACATCCATGATTACTATTGTATGCTGTGTTACAGGGCAGGCAGTGGGGCATGGCCACCATCCATTGACACCACTGCCATCCACGCAACATGTTACAGTCAGCACTGTCCGGTGGCACCGCATGTCTGGGAGTGCATCAGTGGTGGTCCATGCATGCACCCGGGTACATGGCTATGCCACTGCCTTCACATTGCATAGCCATGTCACTGTACAGCCACTGTGGTGCTGTGCAGGACATGGGCGGTGGGTGTGTGCAGAGGTCCACATCGCTGTGGGTGCCTGGGTAGGCAGGTCTTGTGGACATGGTCACTGTGGGTGGTCACACACCATCACAGGGGTGTGGCACGTGGCTGTATGCCATGAATAATGGGTGGGCTGCAGGGGGCTGGACAGTCACCCGTATTGACTCTGCTCCCTTGTCCAAGGTGGACGGCAACTACTGGCCATTGAAAGGGGAATGCAGGAGTTATTGCAGCTGGCACTGGCGTCCCTGGATATCCTCCAGAGAATGAAGTGGCATGGAGTCAGGAGGTGGAGGACATGTCAGTGCCACATAACTGAAGAGCGAAGGGGATGACAGGCCCTCCATGCCCCTGGAAACACCTTACCCCCTGGACACACCTTCACACCCTTTCTTCCCTCTCCTATATGTTCACCCCTGCCTCTTACCCGCCCCCCACCTGGGTTGTGGCCCTTCCCCCATTGTAAATATTTGTAAATAGTTTTGTTTCTTACCTCTTTTTAATACATTTGTTTTGTTATGACAACTGTGGTGGTCTCTGATTTGCAGCGGTCTACAGGTGCTCAGCTGCAGTGGTGTGCATGGTGTCAGGGGTGGTGCAAGCAAGGGCATGTGTGTATCTGGAAGGGAACCGCCTATGGTGTGGATGGGGGGATCAGTCACTGTCTGTGATTTGTGTGTTGGTCTCTGTGCACTGGATGCCTGTGTGCAGTAGTCCATGGTGCATGCACTGTGTGCATGGCACCCCTGTCAGACCATCCATGGCCTATACAGCTGACACCCTTGCATGTCTGTGATATGCATGATCTGCTGGCATGTCAGTGGTGGCTGTCCATGCTGGACAACCACTGTACCTGGCACAATGCCAGGTTGCCTCCCATCACCAGTATGGTGCATGTCTGCCTCTGGTGGCACTGTGGCCTCCTCTGTTGTTGCCCCCCCTCCATGCTGTCACTTGTGTCTGTTGCAGGGGATGTGCTCCACTGTCTGTCACATGTGCTCCGGCCGTATGCTGGTGGCATACAGCTTCATGGTGACTGCGCAGGGTGTCTGGCACACCTGTGCCATGTAGGGCTGCTGGCCGTGTGAACACAGCTGCCGTGGCCACATGCCAGTGGCTTGGTTGACCCGCTACTGTGTCCCTGTGTTGGTGTGCCCTTGGGTATGGGTGGGTGTTTGTCCATGCACTGTGTTGCATCCTGTGTGGTGCATTCTTCCATGCAACACTGTGCATGTCTGTGCTGGCTGTTATGGCCAGTGCTGGGACAGGATGTGTCCTTGGGAGTGTGTGTGCAGGGTGCTGTACCGCTGGTGGTGGGGTCCAGAGCATGCCCTGTCGCATGTGGGATACCTCGTGTGCTGATGCATTGTCAGTCTCTCAGTTGTACCTCACCGGGGACGTGCAGGGTGGCACGTGTATGCAGTTGTTGCATCGCTGTCTGCTGCTGCCCACTGCAGGGTGCACATGGTGGGGCTGCCTTGCATGGCTACGTGGTGCACAGGGTTGCATTGTCACAGTGGGGATGGTGTCATGCATGGGGTGTCCTGCACTGTTGGGTGCTACTCCTGGGCAGGGTCTATGGGGATCATGGTGCAGGGTGTACTCTGCATTGGTGGGATGGCGTGGCATGGGGTGGTTGGCCCTTCTTGAGTGCCAGTCACCACTAGCCAGGGTGTGTGCTGGGGCACCATGCCCCGGCTGTGGGTTGGTTGCTGGTATCCACGAGCTGGTGGTTATTCCAGCCATCCACCAGTTGTGCAGTGCATGGGGTGTAGGAGGCGATGTCTGTTGTGCTGTGTGCTTCTTTGCCCATCTGTGGCATGGGTGGTGGGCTCCTGCATCCTGTCCCTGCATATCCCTGGTTGTGCTGTTGCATTGCTGCCCTGTTCCACGGGGCATCCCTGGTTGAGCTATGGTGCATCTGAAATGCGCAACTGCACATCTCTGGCTGTGCTATGTTGCAGGTGGAGTGATATTCAGTCGTGTGCTGCAGGCACATCTTGACCTGTGCATTTTTTGAATATTGCGCTTCTTGCGCATGAGCGCAGTGGACTTGCGCTTGCTCCTGCTGTTGTGCACTTTTTGGGTGCAGTTTGAATATCCAGGCCTAAATGTTTTTCAAAAACAAGTATAATTTCTTCCTCTTACTCTTTCTGTTATCTGGTATTTGGGGTTTCCTGCATGTATTCTGCTAGTTCTGGCAATGGTTGTCTTGGCTCACAAGACTGGGTTTTAATTTGATCTGCACCTTATGTATAATTTACCTCTCTAACCAATTTTGTATGGAAAATATGGTAACTTGGCTAGTTTGTATATTTCAGCAATGTGCTTAAAATTAGTCTTGTTTTTCCTTTTATTACTAGGAAAGAACCTCCCTAAATCCCTTAAGGAAACATCACTAAGCTCTTTACTTCATACACATTATCAATTAATTACCTTCCTCAAAGCAGATGCATACAAAGACATTGCCCAACCCTTGTTCTCAAACCCTAATCTTCTAATTTCAAGTAAATTAATTAAACTTCACCTTGTTTGGCCTGATAAGGGTATTCTAAGAGTAGACCAGTTGGTTCAGGACAAAAAAATGCTCTCCTATAATGCAGCCAGTCACCTTTTCAACTGGCCTACCATACATGTTTTCAAATATTTTCAGATATCCCACATGCTGACACATTATTTTGGGTCAGGGGGTTGGGACAGTCCCTTTATGTCTGCTCTACTCCCTTATACTAGCTCTATCCCCTCTTCTCATGTAATATCCTATTCATATAAATTTCTTCTAACAAAAGTCACTATTCTGGAAGGTAAGAGGTTCTATTGGTGGGATAATGTCTTACCACTGACTTTCCCTCCCAGAAGCTGGTCTAATATTTGGAATCACTTATATAAATTCATTAAGTGGGACCGATACAGACTTATGCAATTTTATATTAACCATAATCTATTTTATACACTGTTTAAACTTCATCAAATGGGAAGTGTATCTTCTAACCAATGCCCCAAATGTCAACAAGCACTTGCTGATCTGCTCCACATGTTATGGTCATGTGATGAAATCACTCCTTTCTGGCTCAGTATCCAAAATCATCTTGCTCCACTTCTTGCATTATCAGATAACTTCAATTCAGAAATCTATATCCTGGGTGATTATGCATGTTTACAAGGGTGTCAACAGAGAGCACACATGCCATAATATCGAACTGTGCTAAGAAAGTAATTTTGGGGCATTGGCTGGAACTGAATGCTCCCACCTATGTGGAATGGTATAAGGAGATCACATTTGCCTTGCAAGCAGAGCTCATCATTGCCAGAATTACTAACAGAATGGACAACTATAAACTAAGATGGGAATCACTGTATACCCCTTTATTGATTAAGTAAACTTCTGTCATTTTTATCTTCCATTTTAGTGACAATTACATCTAACATGGTCTCTTATTATTGTATTTCTTTACAACCGTCCTCACTTAATAGTAAGTGGCAGACTGGGGTGGGTTGAGAGGAAGAGGGGAGGTGGGTGGGATACAGATAATGATAACATATTGCAGGACTTCTTATACTGTAATCTTTACCTATGTGCTACACATTATGTATATGTATTAGTATTCCATTAACGATTATTTTTCAGTTCAAGCATTAACACGTTGTCTGTATTGCTGGTTGTTGTAAAAATTTCAAAATAATAAAGCTTATTAAATGGAAAAAAGAAAACATCATTCAACTATCAATGCTTTGGTCAAATATACTACCCATCTTTACAATGCACTGGGCAATAACCTGCCAGTGGGGTCAATATTCATAGACTTCACCAAGGCATTTGACACAGTCAGCCACCAGCTGCTACTACACTGCCTATCAAATATTGGGTTGTCCACAAGTATCGTAAACTGGTTTAAAAGTTACCTTTCTAACAGTTCACAATGTGTGCACATAAATGGCGCCCTCTCCGAGCAGAGAGTACTATTCCTAGGGGTCCCGCAAGGATCAATTCTTGCACTGTTCCTGTTTAGCCTTTTTATCAACTCCCTACCATCTGCCTGCCCAGCACACATGGTTCTTTATGATGCTGATGCAGTTATCTCACTTACAGTCAGAGAACTGATCACTATAACTGCTGAACTGGAGGCCAACTTACGTAGTCTAGAAGCATGGTTTGCACAAAATAAATTGCTACTTGACTACAAAAAAAACTAACAGTATGCTATTTACAGTGCCACACAACCAAAAAATATGGCCACTACTGGTACAAAACCAAAAAGGACATAAAATCGAGCAGATCAGCTCTTTTAAATACATAGGTGTACACCTAGATGACACCCTCACCTTCACAACACATGTGTCCCAGGTTGTAAAATCAGCTCATATAAAGCTTGGGGTTCTATATCAACACAAGCACTCAATGACACATGCAGCCCTGAAATTGGCCACATGTAGCTCAGTGCTATCGTCCATAGACTGCGGGCTGCTCATTTATGGTGCTGGTTCAGATTCTGCACTCAAAAGGGTCAAAATATTCCTCAATAAGGCATGCAGGCTAGTCCTTGGTGTTGTTTTCCTAACCCACATCTGCATGCTGTACTCAAAGACTGAATGGTGACCCCCTTCATCTACGAGTCAATTACCGGGCTTGCCTATTTGCTAAGAAATCTCTGATGGGGCTTGCATAAGACCACCTCTAGCCTATTCACGATCCACCAACCCACTGTCAACACCAGAAGAATGGCCAAAGGTAGTCTGCAAGCGTACCGTATTTGCCCAACAATCTCTTATCAGGGCCCAATGTGGATAAATGACCTCCCGGCTGAATTACTCTGCTGTGGAAAGCTAAGCCACTTTAAAAAATGGATTACACTCCCTTCTTGCCCTTGAGAATATCTGTCAATGCACCTCATGAACCTATAACTTCCTTTCTACTAAAACCCCTATCTACCCCCTCACTACTCTCTCAACACCTTGCCTCTCCCACTTCCCTCTCTCTTTACATCTGAAAAAAAACACCTCCGGTTGCTACTATTCTCTAACACAAATGACCAGAGCATGGGTTTCATGCTGACTCCAAGTTATTTATATGAATTTGGCAGCAGAAGGGGACCACTTGATTAATCTAGTCTGTCCAGAATACCTACCCCTCCTCTTAGACTATTTCCTTTTTTGTCTGAAGTGTTTATCTCATACAAGTTTGAATTCCCTGAAATTTGGTTTGAGTCTACTACCTCTTGTGGTAGGCTATTCCAAGGGTCAACAACCCTCTCAGAAAAAAAAGTACTTCCTGTTGTTTCCCCTAAATTTACCTCCTGCCAGTCGTAGATTGTGGCATCTTGTACAACCCTCTGATTTCATCTGAAACAGGTTTTTCTTCCACACTGTGTTAATTCCCTTCATATACTTAAACATATCGATCATGTTTCTGTCTTCTCTGTACAAGTGAGAAGACCTGTAAGCCAGCCAGTCTAGTTTCATATGGCTCCTGGTGGAAACCCTGCACCTTGTCTGTAGCCCTTCTCTGCACCGCCTCCAGTCTGTTGATATCCTTCAAAACTGGATGCAATATTCCACTTGTGGCTCAACCAGTGATCCATAGAGTGGCAGTATCGCCTCTTTTTCTGCTAGTTACACCTCTTTTCTATGCATCTGAGGATGCTATCTGCTTTCTGTGCTGCCCTTTCACATTGCTTACTTGTCCTAAGGTCATCTGTAATGATTACGTCAAGATCCCATTCCACCAGCGTTACTTCAAGCTGGTGTCCTAGCAGCATGTATTCCTTCTTGGTGTTTCTTTTACCCAGATGAGTTACCTTGCATTTTTTGGCACTGGACTTCAGTTGCCAGTTTTTGGACCGTCCTTCCAGCCTATTCAGATCCTTTTCCATCTGCAAGACTCCATCTTGGGTGTCCACCTGGTTGCAGAGTTTTGTATTGTCTGCAAACAGGCATACTTTTCCCTCCAGCTCATCAGTGATGTCACTGATGAAAATGTTTAAGAGTATGGGACCTAATACTGACCCCCTGTGGCACTCCACTGGCCACCCTGCCCTCCCCTGACTGAGCTCCATTAACTAAGACCCTCTGTGTACTATCCTTGAGCCAGTTTGCAATCCAGTTAATTGTCTTCTGACTAAGTCCATCTAAAGTCTGATGTTATTTGATGTAGAGCCTTTGTAAATGAGTCTCTGACTCAAAGGGCTGCTGTTCAGATATCTTAAATAAAGTCCTGTATTCTCTAACCTATTCGTAAGCTTTTTATGGGGCACAGTGTCAAAGTCCTTGCTGAAGTCTAGGTACTCCATGTCCACTGCGACTCCCTGATCCACTGTTCTGGTCACCCAGTCGAAGAATTCAATCATGTTTGTTAGCATTATTTTCCTGCCATAAATCCGTATTGCTTGGGGTCAAGCTTTCTGGATTCTTTTAGATGATCCAATTTTCTATCTTTCAGCAGGATTTCCATAAGTTTGCCTACCACTGAGGTCAGACTAACTGGGTGGTAGTTCCCAAGCTCTTCCCTGCTTCCACTTTTATGTAAGGGTACCAACACAGCCATTTTCCAGTCTAGTAGCATTGAGCCACTTTCTAGTGACTTATTAAAAAGGTCAGTGAATGGTGTTGCAATTTCTTCCCGTAACTTCTTTAGAATCCTAGGAGGGATTCCATCCAGTCCCATTACTTTATGTACTTTTAGTGTGCTACGCTCTTCTAGGACTCTTTCTCTTGAGAAGAGGAAGTCATCTGCTATTTTACTGTTGCATACTACCTTTTCCATACTAGGGCCGCTGTCTTGGTCTTCAGGGGTGAAGACTGAACAGAAGAATTTGTTTAAGCACTTCTGCCTTGTCATCCTTTTCAACTATCTGTCCTTCAATTGATTTTAGCCTGATCATCCCACCCTTACTGTTTTACTTTTGCTTATGGGTATGTTCATGAAAAAGTTGTACCAAATTGTGACGTGAGGGGTTACTTTGCAACTGCAGAGTAGATCATTGTTTTCTAGCATTTTAATATACTGTGACCCTACAGTGAAAAATGCATTGTGCTGCAAGACAGCTGATTTTTAAATGGCCAGAAAAAATAAGCTTCAGTGTTCTGAATTCACCAGTGGACTCTAACCTTGTGTTCTAAATGTACCAGCAGTCTCCAACCTTGTGTCCTGAATGTATAGCAAATACCAAATGTGCATTGTCAATGTGACAAAGACCAGCAAACAACAATGTAGGTTCATAAACCTTTACTAGTTGTGATCTATGTTGTTACCATTTACATATTCATGCACTGAAATAAGAAAACAATTGATAAGTAAAAATAAACAAATCATAGACAAGATTATGCATAGCAACAAGACATTTATGCTAAAGGCATGGACTCAGAAGCCGTTGAATAAATCCATTTATTTTCACAGCTGTTGAATAAATAAAATGTATCCATAAAGTAGCTATGTCACAATCACTCCGGAACTCGTTTAGAATGTTCGGCCTCAGTAGCAGTACTATCCTTCCCATATTCAAATGCAAATAACTTTAAAACGAAACAAGATAGCATGGTACTGCGAACATGAAAGTTGTTCAGCACAAAAGTGTCTACAAAATGAGTGGTGTTTCATTTATAGATACCTTATAGGTTTTTTATAATTAGCAAAAAAGAGCAGGAAATATGATTTTTTTGTTCACTTTTTTGACAAATGCATGCAAAAAAAGATAAACAATCAAAAGCAAATGTCCCTGCACCAACATAAAACATCCCTATTGCATAAATGAAACATACAATTGTAAGCTGCAAGATAAATTATTTATCTACACTTGTGCTGTTTGACCTCGGACACCTCACTCATGGCATATGCCACTCGTGAAGTTACCCGTGGTCAAACAGCACTAGTGTAGATAAATCATTTATCTTACAGCTCTCCATTTGCATATCCCATATACTGTATAGCAGGTTGAATTAGCATCAGTTATATTCAGCAGGAGTCAACCTTCTACGCATATTCACATCTGATAGAATTAGCGTGGACAGCTCATTCTTCAATAGAATACTATTGTCCATTATTTTGCACTATCCATTTATTTTCACTGATTGTCAGGAATAGCAAATATAGCGAAAATAAACAGACAGTGAAAATAACCATCTATACAGTATAGTGTATAGTAGAGTGTTGTTCTGTATAAAATTCCATCCCTTTCAAAATACTGTTGTACCACAGTTCTAAAGGTCATGAAATGTGATTCTATCCTACTGTGGTAGAACAGCATTCTAGAACCTCTAGAGACTGCATGAGTCAGTTTCATTTTGAAAGCAAAAGAACTCATGCACACATATTTAACGAGTACTATACACTATAAAAAATATAGGATGAGCAACTACGTGCACAACCACTGTGTTCTGCCTCCTCGGGGTTCTGATTCCTATGGACCTCATGAGCTTTGCTTGTGAGGTCAGAGGGAATCAGAAACCCCTCTGTGGGAGAACACATTGGTTGTGCATAGTTGCCCATCCAGTATTTTCTGTATTGTCCAACACTTTAAATGCTGTCAAGTTCTAGCTATTCAAGCTTTTCGTATTTTGAGGTAATAATTTGCAGTTCATCCTGTGCAACTGTAAAGCTTCCATTTCCTGACAGATGTACAGGTGCATGGAAAAGGCTCTGTCTCACCATATCAGTGTCCTGCTGTTATAGCCACTTGAGACACCCATTTGCATGCTGGTCCTGGAATTTGACAGTGAAATTTGACATTGCTGTTCATTAAATGCATGCACTTGCCCAATAAAAAACTGTTTGGAATAGTAGACTGCATAGAATTTTCAAGCTGTATCTTGTCTGGGTTTAATTTTGTTGTTAGGAGGTGGACAGTCAGCAAGCACACTAGGGACAGAAGCAGTGAAGGCCATTGCTGAAGTGTTGGGAGTAGAAGAAAGGTCCACTGCTTTAGTGCCTGAAGCAGCAATCAAGTTGGTTGATGAAGTGCTAGGAACAGCAGAGGGGTCCATCAGTAGAGTGGCAGGAGCAGAGGAGGGGTGATGGCCTCCTTTTGCTCGACACCCACACAGTGAAACACTGAAAAAGACTGCTACAGCGACAGTCGCTGTAATGGTCTATTTTCAAGTTTCACTTTCCCCCAGTGTTCTGCCTCCTCCCCGGTCCAACTTCGACCTGGAGTTGAGAGTCCTAAAGTCCGGTGGGTGCAGGAGGCAGAGCCCCCCACATGGGAGTGTAGGGGGCACAGCCCCCCAACAAAAACACTGGTGAATTGGATGGCAGAATACCTGTGTCTGTATTGTGGCATCGCTGTGCGGAAGGTTGGCATTTTTACTGTTGACCTTCTGTGGTGCTTCCGAGGAGGGGTCAGTCACTGGAGTGCTGGAAGCAGTGAGAGTGTCCGTATCTGCAGTGCTGTGCTCATGGTTACTCTTTTTTTGTGCACAGAGTTGTAGAGGAATCAGTCACTGGCATTGCTGGACAGTGGATAGACAGAAAAGGGACACAATTCAACAGAAGGGCAGACAGCAAGGAGAACCAGGGATAAAGGACAACCAAGGAAGGGGCTGGAGTAGAACAGTGAAACAGTCTAGGGAGGTCAAATCATGGAAAGCCTTGTGTGTCAATGCCAGGAGCCTTAGCAACAAGATGGAAGATCTGGAGGCTGTCATGGTGCAGTCAGACCTGGACATTGTGGCCATCACTGAAACCTGGTATAATGATAAGCACGACTGGGCGATAGCCATGCCTGGCTACAAAATATTCAGAAGAGACAGGGCAGGTAGGAAGGGAGGAGGAGTGGCACTGTATGTGAAAAATGATATAAGGGCCTCAGTGATCCAGGATGAACAAAACAGGGGAGAGATACTGTGGGTTAAGCTGGAAAGGAAAATGCGGCCAGTCATCTGCACAGGTGTGGTCTATAGACCACCAGCCCAGGAGGAAGAAACAGATAGGGAGCTGATGCTAGCCATCCAAAGGATGGTAGACAAGGGTGAGGTAGTACTGGTTGGAGACTTCAATATTCCAGATGTGGATTGGAGCATCCCAGCAGCAGCATAAACTAGGAGCAGATTTATCCTGGACTCCCTTCAGGGTGCCTTCCTCAAGCAACTGGTCATGGAACCAACTTGGCAGAAGAAAATACTGGACCTTGTGCTCAAAAACAGGGACAGTGTGATGGGGTAACAGTGGGGGAGCACCTGGGGAACAGTGACCACCAGTTATTGTGATTTGATATCACAGAAAGAGCAGAACCAAACCACACAAAAACACGTATCCTGGATTTTAGGGGGACAGACTTTGGGAAAATGGGGAGATACTTGAAAGAGGCATTAAGGGGAATGGGGCAGGAATCAGGGGTTGGGGAACAGTGGGCAGTATTTAAAATGGGGATTACAAGAGCAGCAGAATTATGCATTAAGCAGGTTAGCAAAAGGAAAAGGAAGAAGAGACCACTATGGTTTTCCAAAGAGGTAGCAAAGAAAGTGAAAGCCAAAAAGATTGCATTCAGGCAATACAAAAAGACACTGGCAAAAGGGGATAGGGAGAAGTACCAGGAGAAGCAAAGGGAGGCAGTGAGGTCAGTAAGGGAAGCCAAAGTTCAGACAGAAGAACATATTGCAAAATCAGTGGGTAGAGGGGACAAAACCTTTTACAGTTATGTAAGTGAAAAAAGAAAGGCAAAGGAAGGGATAGTGAGACTGAAGGGGGAGGATGGGGGCCACATGGAGGATGACAACAGTAAAGCTGAGATATTGAACAGGTATTTCTGCTCAGTCTTTACTGAGGAAGAGGAGGGTAATGGGTCTGAAGGGAGTTCAAGGGGTGAGAATGGTGTAGAAATGGACACAAGTCCTTTTACACAAGAAAGGGTCCTGAAAGGACTGGAAGTAATAAGAGTTGATGAAGCAATGGGGCCAGATAGGGTGCACCCAGGGTCCTTAAAGAACTAAGAGAGGTGGTGGCTGAACCTCTGGCTATCCTGTTTAACTGATCACTGGAAACAGGGCAGGTACCCAAAGACTGGAGGACAGCAGATGTAGTCCCCTTATATGAAAGTGGGAACAAAGAGGAAGTGGGGGACTATAGACCAGTCAACCTCACCTTGGTAGTGGGGAAGATCATGGAAGCACTACTGAAGGGGAGATTGGTGGAACATCTGGTTGTCAATGGACTACAGGACCCAAGGCAGCATGGTTTCACCAGGGGGAGGTCATGTCAGACCAACCTCATTGAATTTTTTGACTGGGTGATTAGGGAGGTGGATCGGGGAGGGCAGTGGACATGGCCTATCTGGACTTCAGCAAGGCCTTTGACACTGTGCCACATAGAAGACTATTACACAAACTGGGGAATGTGGGTGTGGACAGGAAAGAAGAGTGGTGGGTAGGTAACTGGCTGGGTGACAGGACACAGAGGGTGGTGATGAATGGCTGTCACTCCACAGAGGGAAGAGTGACCAGTGGGGTACCACAGGGATCAGTGCTGGGAACGGTCCTATTCAACATCTTCATCAGTGACATTGCGCAGGACCTAGAAGGCAGAATTTCACTGTTTGCTGATGACACAAAGCTCTGTAACAGAGTAGACACACCAGAGGGTAGACAGAATGAGAAGGGACCTGCAGAAACTTTAAGAATGGTCTGGGGTTTGGCAGTTGAAATTCAATGCAAAGAAGTTCAAAATAATTCATATGGGGCACAAAAACCCTGGCACAATATATCAGTTGGGGGGTGAGGATATAGCATGCACCAAGCAGGAAAGGGATCCTGGGGTTATCATCTCTGATGACCTCAATGAAGGGAAACAGTGTGACAAGGCAGCAGTTAAAGCAAATAGGATGCTGGGATGCATAGGCAGGGGCATCACCAGTAGGAAAAGGGAGGTCATAATTCCACTATAGAAGACACTAGTGTGTCCCCACCTGGAGTACAGTGTACAGTTCCGGAGACCTTACCTACATAAGGACATAGACAGGGTAGAGAAGGTTCAGAGGAGGGCAACAAAGATAGTACATGGATTGCATCACAAGTCCTATGAGGACAGGTTGAAGGAAATGAATATGTACTCCCTGGAGTAGAGGATGGAGAGAGGGGATATGATAGAGACATACAAGTATCTTACAGGGAGGAACAGGGTGCAGGAATACACTATTTTTAAGCGAAAAAGATGTTCCAGGACTAGAGGGCATGGGATGAAGTTGGAGGGAGGACGATTAAGAGGAAACATGAGGAAGAATTTCTTCACAGAACGGGTAGTGGACAAGTAGAACACCCTGCCAGAGGAAGTGGTGGGGGCTGAAACAATCACAGGATTTAAAAATGCATGGGATAGACATAAAGGAATTCTGGAGGTCAGGGGTAGGGGCAACAGACTTCTAGGAAAACATAAACAAGCTCAAATGGGCAGACTGGTTGGGCCATAGGCTCTTATCTGCCGACACTGTCTATGTATCTATGCGTAATTCGTGAGTTCAAGCATCTGAGCTGTCTGTGAAGTGCTGGTGCTGCTGTGTTTCAGGTTGAGTCTCTTTGGAGTCCATTGATCCACATGCTCCATGTTCACACATGGGCCACCATCATTGTGGCACTTGTGGCAGAAACAAGACAGTGCTCTGGTGGCAACCACACTACCCTCCACAGATCTTATGCTCTGGACACGTCTTGCCACAGGAAGAAAAAAATTACTCATCTTAGTAATTGTGTTTCTTCTAATGGAGTCTTGCTGCATTCTGACATTGAGCAGTTAGCCCCAGCCGGCCTGCCGGTGCAGCGGTTGGATTTCCACTTGCGACGCCAGTGACCCGGGTTCGGGAATGGACCTGGGTAGCTGGAGGGCCGGCTGGGAGAGGAGGATCGAGCGCCCAATGGCTGCTCTCCTCCTCCTCTGGGGAGGGAGGCGATGCTTGTCCCACAGCTCTACCACCACCTGGGTGACCACGGGTGGAGGTGCAGTGGGAGTGCATAGAAGGGAGGGAGGACGTGGGCCAGAAACCGGAAGCGAGTGCACGTTGTGTGACGCCCCAGGTCTCCTCAGAGTGCTCATGTCCTGTGGGAGGGGACAGAAAACCGGAAAAAGGTGCCTGGCGTGGAGGACGTAGATGGGACCCGACCGACCCAGATAACCCATAACCGGGCTACCGATGGATGCTGCAGATGGACCACCTGACACACACTAATGGACTAGAGGGGGTTAATGGGGATACCCTCCCTCCGCCCGGGGGGGTAGGCCGAGGCAGCATGGAGGTAGGTCCGAGTGACACCATGGTAGATACCCTAGGGATTCCCAGAAGTTACAGCACGACAGAGAGAAGAGGGATAGAAAAAAAAAAAGCAGTTAGCCCCAGCACTTGAACTGCCCCGGAAAAGAAAGGGTTAACTCTATACCAAGGCATAGAATGTTGAGCTCGAGCTCGGATTTCAGACCTCTGTCTGTGGTACTGCTGAGTGTAACCATCAGATTCTTACGAGCAAACTACACTTTAACTATAAAAACATAACAAGTATCCCACCTAAAAAGGGGGGGGTACAAGGGTACATCCGTGAGGTGCAACACTGTACCCGCCAGCCCACATCCCAAAAAACTAGATTCTGAGAGGGGAGGCAGGGTGGGAAGTCACAATACAGCAAGATACCATTAGAAGAAACACAATTACTAAGGTGAGTAATTTTTTCTTCAAACAACATGAAGTATTGATGGGTCCTGATATTATGCAAACTACCAAGCAGTTCCTCCATGGAGGAGGGCTACAGAACCTACTTTGGGAATAGGCTCTGCAGTACTGCTGTACCAAACCTAGCATCACACCTAGCCTGGATATCCAGAGAGTAATGCTTGGTGAATGTGTGGACTGTTTTTTCAGGTGGCTGCATTACGGATTTCTAATGAGGATACATCTCTGGCAGCAGCCAGAGAAGCAGCTGTACCCCTAGTTGAGTGGGCCCTCAGGCCTGAGGGGGGTGTTTTGCCTAGCTTGGCATAGCAGAACTCTTTACAAGAGACCATCCACCAGGCAACAGTTCTTTCAGAAGCAAACTTACCTTTCCCATTTCACCATAAGTGAGGAACAACTAAAGACAGTCATTCCTGTGTGCCTTGGTTTCCTCTATGTAGTAGCTAAGCATCTTTTTAACATCCAGGCTGTCCAATAATCTTTTTCCTGAAGAAGAATGATCAGTGAAAAACACTGGAAGAGACAGACTGGTTCAGATGAAAATCTGAAACCACTTTAGGTAAGAACCTCCTATTCGTTCTGAGGACCACCTTATCTCTATGGAAGGAGATAAAATCAGGTTCAACTGACAGAGCCTGTAATTCACTGATTCAACTGGCAGAAGTGATAGCTACTAAAAACAGTCTTCCAGGTCAAGTACTTAAGCTCAGCTGAAGCGAGGGGTTCAAAAGGTGGCTGCATAGGTGGAGCAATATAGATATTAAGATCCCAAGCTGGCGTAAGCTCTCTGAAAGGAGGGTTAATTGAACCAGATCTTTAAAGAACTTACTGAAAGCAGGATGGGATGCCATTGAAGAACCCTTCCCTGCAGACAGGAATGCAGACAGCTACTAAGTGAACTTTCAAAGTGGCTGGCCTAAGGCCCAAACCATTAAAGTGAGCCAGATAATCTGAAACTGTAGCAATGCCAGAAGCATCTGGTACAATATCCTTTTGAGAACACCAAATGCTGAATCTTATCCATTTGGAATTATAAGTTTTTTCTGGCAGCAGGTTTTCTGGAAACCTTAAGAATGTCCAGAACTTCCTGAGAGAAGCAGGTCTGCCTACTCTAACTCTTCAGGAACTTGGCCTTGAGATTGAGAGACTGGAGATTGGGGTACCAGATTCTTCCCTGAGAGGAGGTTAGTAGACTGTGTCTCTTGGGAAGAGGCAGGTGAGCGTCACTGCAAGTGATAACTGTCACAACCCCATTCAGCAGGTCAACCCTCTACTCCCAAAGTGCCAACCTCTGAGCATAGAATTGTGAGCAGTGAACAGAACAAGGTAACTCTCTTGTCTGTTTTGTGGGTTTGAGTCACCTTTGTCCCAAGTTATGGAGGGATTCAAACTGATAACCTCTTTTTAGTATACCCAATTGTCAGGCTCAGATAATTCTGTCTTCGGGGGACCAGATATCTTTGTCTACAGGCACCTAACCAGGTATTACAAAATAAACCCTTAGAACTCTATGCAAGACCTAGAGAACTCTTATCCATTTCCCAACTTGGTATCACAATAAGCACATGCACAGTGTCAACTATAACCATCTAAGCTTCGCTTATAAAAAAGAAGTTTCAAGGCACACCAGGCAGTTTCTGTTTTTAAAATATAGCTTTACTTTAAAATAGGTAAAAAATAGGAAAACAGTAAATGCAGAACATGATATCCCAACACACACAGACTTAAAAACAAAATAGGTTTAAAAGTGCAAATTTCTACAACCCATACACTCAGACTGGTCTTATCTAAGGTCCTCTTACTTTCTTAATCTTTCAGTGCTTTGATGTTCCTCTTTTCTCAGTCAGAAAATCAATGTGTCTCTGTGAGGTCTGCTCAGTATACTTAAAAGCAGTCCTGAGCTGGCCTTCTCTCTGAGGTCACCTAACTCCGCCTTGGTGTATTAAAATTTATATTTTATAACACAGGATTTCCTAGTAAGCTATTTAACAAAAATAGGTGATGTCAGAATCTCCCCTCTTCATGTGACTTCCCCAACCCAGTTTGTGATCTGCTTCACACAGACATCAATGTATCTTTGATGTAATTCTCTAGATACCCCAAGCAAATTCATATTGGACTTCCCACTTTAGTCTGGGACCTGCCTCACACAGACATCAAAGTCTCTTTGATGAATTTAGCTGGCTTCCTTAGAAGACACCCAAAACACAGGCATATGCCCCTTTCCTCATGACACCTAGTATAAATCAAAGGATTTCCCTGAAGGCATTATAAAATGGATATTTTAGTTCCTAGCTTCAAAGCAAATTGACAAAGTAACTGCATCTCAGATCTCTGTAGTTTAACCTACATCCTGTCCTTTGAACTTATCCCTGGGGGGTTTTGATGTCTCAGTTTCAGCAAGACAGCAGTTTCTCCTGACAGACACTCCCCTACATATTTTATGTTGCAGAAAAAAAATCATATTGTAATCAGAACCAGCTGTCCACGTGCCACAATCCTCCCCACCTAGACTGAATTTGGGGGCTCTATCCCCTGCATGGGATGAGCTCCCCAAATCAGTTCACTCCTTGTAGACACGAGACAGGCCATCTGAATTCTGATTGGTCACTCCAGCCCTATGTAGAATGGTCATGTCATATGTTTGCAAAGCAAGACTTCATTTTAGCAATCTACCGTTGTTTTTTCCCCCTCTGTGACAGCCAAAGCAGGGGGTTGTGATCAGTCTGCACCACAAAATGCTGCCCATACAAGTATGGCTCCAATTTCTTTAGGGCCCACACTATGGCAAGACACTCCTTTTCCACCGTGGAGTATGCCTGCTCCTTGGGAAGTAACTTTTAACTCAGGTAGACTATTGGGTGATCCCTCCCATGGCTGGATGTCTGACTCAGTACTGCCTCAATACCCACATCTGAGGCATCAGCCTGAACTATAAAAGGTTTGCTATAGTCCGGACTTGTCAAGACAGGAGCACTGCACAGAGCCTCCTTTACTTTGGAAAAGGCTTCCTCACAGGCTGTGCCCCAGGTAATTTTCTTGGGCATCCTTTTCTTTGTCAGGTCAGATAGGGGAGCAGCCAGGGCACTGTAATTGGGTAAACATTTTCTATAGTACCCTGCTGTCCCAAGAAAACTCCTGACCTGCTTCTGTGTTTCTGGTCTGAGCCATGCCTGGATTACCTCTATTTTTATTTGGTTAGGACAGAGCTGTCCCTGGCCTACCACATGCCTGAGGTATGTCACCTCTCCCATGGCTGCCTGGCACTTCTTGGTTTTGACAGTGAACTTGGCCCTCTGTATCCTGCCCAGCACTTCCCTAAGGTGGGATAGGTGTTCCTCCCAGCTGGTACTAAAGATAGCAATGACATCCAGGTATGCCACGGCGTTCTCCTCAGCACCACTTATAACCTGGTTCACCAACCTTTGGAAAGTGGCCAGGGCGTTCTTCATTCTGAAAGGCATTACTTTAAACTCAAATAAGCCTATCGGAGTGATGAAGGCTGACCTCTCCCTAGCTCTGTCCATCAGCTCTACCTGCCAGTACCCATTTATCAGGTTAATGGTTGTGAGGTAGGCCACCCCTCCCAACTTGTCCAGGAGTTCATCCATTCAGGGCATCGGGTGGGCATATGACTTTGTGACTGCATTCAGTCCATGATAGTCCACACAGAAACAAGTTGAGCCATCGGGCTTGGGTACAAGGACTACGGCTGAGGCCCAGATACTGTGGGATCTCTAGATTACCCCTAAATCCAGTATCTCCTCCACTTCCCTCCTAATGTCCTTTTGGAGAGCCTCTGACACCTGATATGCTGTCTGCCATATGGGCGTCTGTGTCCCTGTTTCCACATCATGTGTCGCTAAGGGGGTTAATCCAGGCTTGGTGCTAAACAATGGGCCAAAGTCTGCTAAAACCTCCCTTACTTCCTGGACCTGGCACGGGGTCAGCTGAGGAGACAATTTTACTGCCTCCACAGAGAACTCCCATTTACTCTCTTCCAGCAAGTTCAGAAGGGGGTCTCCTTCATCCTCCCCTTCCCCATGACTACACACTGCAAATACCATGTCAGCCCTATTAGCATATGGCTTCATCATGTTGACATGGTACATCCTTTCTGTCTGTCTTCAGTCAGGTAACTCCACAATGTAGTTCACATCATTTACCTTCCTAACCACTTTGTACGGTCCTGCCCACTCAGCCTACAGCTTGTCTTTCCAGACCATAATAAGGACCATGACTTCCTGACCCACCATGTATGAACGGGCTCTGGCTCTGCGGTCATACCATACTTTATGTTTCTGTTGGGCAGCTGCCAGGTTGCTCTGGGCTGTCTCCATAAGCTCCTTCAGCCTTTCCCTAAACCTAAGGACGTAATCCACAATGGGAGTTCCCTGGGTGGCATGCTTGCCTTCCCAGTCCTCCCGGATCAAGCCTAGGGGCCCACATACCCGGCGTCCATATAAGAGTTCGAAGGGGGAAAATCCTGTCGACTCCTGGGGCATCTCCCTGTATGCAAACAACAGGTGGGGAAGGTATTTCTCCCAGTCCCTCCCATGCTGTTCAGTAAATGCCCGGAGCATTGACTTTAGGATACCATTGAATCATTCCACAAGCTCATTAACTTGTGGGTGATATGGTGTTGTGCATCTTTGCACCACCCCACACTTCTTCCATAAACATTTCATCAGGTCCAAAATGAAGGAACCCCCTTGATTGGTGACTACGTCTTGTGGAAACCCAACACGGGAGAAAATCCCAAGTAAGGCATCTGTCACTTTGTCTGTCCTCAGAGAGGATAGGGCAACTGCCTCTGTGTACAGGGTAGCATAATCCACCACAGTCAGGATTAATCTCTTCCCTGAGGAGCTGGGGGTATTTAAAGGCCCCACAATATCCATTCCCATCCTCTGGAATGGCTCCTCCACTATGGGCAATGGAATCAGGGCGGCTTTAGTCTTCTTGCCTGCCTTCCCTATTTTTTGGCACCGGTGACAAGACCTGCAGTACTCCTTCACCTGCTGGGTGAAATTAGGCCAGTAGAAATTCTGGGCCAACCACTGCACTGTGCGCGCAATTCCCAGATGACCAAACACGGGACTATCATGGGCAACCTTGAGCAACTGCTCCCGATATCCCTGGGGAACGACAAGCTGCCTGCCTAGCATCCCTCCCTCTGTCTGTACTGTCTGAGTATACATAAGTCCATTTTCCCAATAAACCTTATGTTTGTCATCACCTCCCTGTGTGCCATCTGAGTCTGCCCAAGCCCTCAGTTTCTCTAAACTAGGGTCACTTCTCTGAGCAGCTGCAAACCCCTCACACAGTCCCAAGGCGTGGGACAGGTCCCCTTCAGTCACTAAACTAGGGTCCCTAGCACTAGCATCAGGGCCCTTGGGAACACTGTCAATCCCAACCCTCTAACAAGGAGTTACCCCTCCCTCTTTGAAGTAACCCTCTGTAGCTGTGTGGTTACCTGCTACTGGGGAAATGTCTACCCCCTTTTTATCAGTATCCCCATCTAGAGACACAGGCTGGGGAACCACCCTCTCAGTGGTTTCC
Source organism: Neoceratodus forsteri (assembly GCA_016271365.2). Taxonomy (NCBI): domain Eukaryota; kingdom Metazoa; phylum Chordata; order Ceratodontiformes; family Ceratodontidae; genus Neoceratodus; species Neoceratodus forsteri. The sequence continues at coordinate 12,286,720 of CM028129.1, forward strand.
ACACTGGTTTCTATGGGGTTCAGGGAACTACAATTTTCCCTTGCCGCTTGGCTATTGGTAACTGCACATACCATCCTCTGCTGAAGATTGTTACCTTGGATCACATCCACTGCTAATGTTTTGGCTATGGCCACCTGTTGCACAGTTCCCCCTGTTTCACCCCAGTCTAGGAGAACACTAGCGAGGGGCACTGTTTTCTCCCCACCCACCAAGTCCTGTACAGTGACGTAGTTATTGGGTATAAGCTGACCAGGCTGTACCAGATCCCACTTTACCAAGGTCAGGGATGCCCCTGTGTACCTTAAGCCCTGCGTCTGTACACCATTCACCATGACTGGGTGCATATGTTCCCTCATGTTCACTGGCATGATTCCAGGGGCACACAAACAACCCAGTTCTTTTCTCGCACCCGCTTGTGTATTGCTCACATTTTTGGGGGCACAGTCTGGCAATATGCCCAGTTTCTTTACACAACCAGCATTCATTTCTTCTGTCAGAGAAATCTTTTCTCTGAAACCTGGGGCTAACTGGTTTAGGTGGAGGCAGTGAAGGTTTTAGCTTCCCTGATGGTGTGCTTTTCCCTTTCTGCGCTGCCATGCCCACCCCATCCACTCTCAGAGCAGGTCTGCTCTTGGCATAGCGGTTTGAGAGTTCAGAGGCCTCTTGCACTGTTTTGGGATCTCGGTCCTCTAGCCAGGTTTTTAGTTCAGCTGGGCATGCCCAATAAAACTGTTCTAATAAAATCACATTTTCAATTTTATCAACAGAGTTTGCTTCAATTCCTTCCCACCAATGTTTTAAAAACTGACGTTGTTTCATGGCTAGCTCCTCATAGCTCATATCAGGGCTTCTCCTGAGCTTACAGAATTTAGCTCTGTAGGATTCAGCAGTTAATTCAAACTTTTTTAACAGTACAGCTTTAAGTTTGCTGTAATTGTCACTGTCCTCATTGTCCATTTGACCCAATGCATCCTGTGCTTTCCCGGTAAGCAGCAGGCATAGCTGGAAGCTCCAGGACTCTCTAAGAATTTTAGCCTGAATACAAACTTTTTCAAAAGAATCTAAAAAGGCAACCATGTCCTTCCCCACTTTAAATTCAGCTATTAATTTTGAATTAAATTTGTAACCCAGTCCTGCAGTCCCAGTTAAACCCAAGCCACTTATCTGCTCTGGTGCCGCTGGTTGGAGTCGTATCTTCTCCAGTTTGTGTTGTGTCTGGCACTCCTCTCTCTTTTCCTCTGCATCTCACTGGCACTCATGCTCCTCACGGTCTGCCTCCCACTGTTCCCTCTCTGCCTCATGGCGTCCTTGCTCTGCATCACAGTCTGCCTCTCGCTTCTCTTACTCCCTTTTCTCCTGGAACTCCAGCTCCATCCTGCGCAATTCAGTTTGCAGCCTGAGTACCTCTGGATTCAGGATACTGGTGACCATCCCCTTCTGCTGTGGCCCTTCACTGACAGTGGCCCAGCTATCCTCCTCACCAGACCTGGACTCAGCACTGGCCGCTATCCCTGCTACACTCAAGGTTTAGTCCTTTTCAGTCATGATCGGTGACTCGCTGTTCTGGGTATCTGCTACCATCAGGGCATCTATGAGGTTCTGCTTTTTGGCTGTCACCTCGAACAGGACTCCTCTGTCCCCGCATAACTGCTTCAAGTAATCTACAGTGTGCCTGCTGTAGTCTGAAGCCATCTTCGTCCCTGACTGCTGCTGCTACTCTGACTGGCACTTTAGAAAAAAATAAAATGGGTAGGAACTTGACTGTAAGCCAAGAGATATAGTTCTGTTTCCTTTTGAAATAAAACACTGCCTTTCTTTTTTTCAAGTGAGCTGAATAGTTTCAAGCTGATACACTGAACCAAAAAGCTTATACCACCAAACTTTTTATGCCACCGCTGCCAACCAATCTGTCACAGCCCCACTCAGCAGGTCAGCCCTCTACTCCCAAAGTGCCAACCTCTGAGTGTAGAACTGTGAGCAGTGAACAGAACAAGGTAACTCTTTTGTCTGTTTTGTGGGTTCGCGTCACCTTTTTCCCAAGTTCTGGAGGGATTCAAACTGCTAACCTCTTTTTAGCATACCCAATTGTCAGGCTCAGATAATTCTGTCTTCAGTGGGCCAGATATCTTTGCCTATGTGCACCTTACCAGGTATTACAACATGAACCCTTAGAACTCTATGCAAGACCTAAAGAACTCTTATCCATTTCCCAACTTGATATCACAATAAGCACATGCACAGTGTCAACTCTAACCATCTAAGCGTCACTTATAAAAAAAGAAGTTTCAAGGAACACCAGGCAGTTGCTGTTTTTAAAATAAATCTTTGCTTTAAAATAGGTAAAAAACATAGGAAAACAGTAAATACAGAACATAATATCCCAACACATACAGACTTAAAAACAAAATAGGTTTAAAAGTGCAAATTTCCACAACCCATACACTCAGACTGGTCTTACCTAAGGCCCTCTTACTTTCTTAATCTTTCAGTGCTTCGATGTTCCTCTTTTCTCAGTCAGAAGTGAATGTGTCTCTGTGAGGTCTGCTCAGTATACTTAAAAGCAGTCTTGAGACGGCCTTCTCCCTGAGGTCACCTAACTCCACCTTGGTGTATTAAAATTTATATTTTATAACACAGGATTTCCTAATAAGATATTTAACAAAAAATAGGTGATATCAGAATCTCCCCTCTTCATGTGACTTCCCCAACCCAGTCTGTGATCTGCTTCACACAAACATTAACGTCTCTTTGATGTAATTCTCTGAATACCCCAAGCAAATGCATATTGGACTTCCCACTTTAGTCTGAGACCTGCCTCACACAGACATCAGAGTATCTTTGATGAATTTAGCTGGCTTCCTTAGAAGACACCCAAAACACAGGCATACGCCCCTTTACTGATGACACCTAGTGTAAATCAAAGGATTTCCCTGAAGGCATTATAAAATGGATATTTTAGTTCCTAGCTTCAAAGCAAATTGACAAAGTAATTGCATCTCAGATCTCTGTAGTTTAACCTATGTCATGTCCTTTGAACTTATCCCTGGGTTTTTTTTGATGTGTCAGTTTCAGCAAGACAGCAGTTTCTCCTGACAGACACTCCCCTACATAATTTATATTGCAGAAAAAATATATTGCAATCAGAACCAGCTGTCCACGTGCCACAACAACAGAGGGTACCAGGGCTGACTAGCCCACTCTGGAGCCACCAGAATTACTGTGCACAGTTGTGACCTGATCTTGACAAGAACTCTGACTAACAGTGGAAAGGAAGGAAATACATAAAGGAACTTGCCCTTCCAATCCAGAATGAATTTCTCTCAAATATAGAAACATAGAAACATAGAATTTGACAGCAGGTAAGGACCACTTGGACCACCCAGTCTGCCCATTTCCCTACCTAATGGATAAGCTGCAGATCCTAGTTAACCAGCAGCCTACTTCTTCCTACCCCAACCCCCTAGAATTGCCTTATGACTGTCCCATGCATGCTTGAATTCCACCACTGTTTTTGACTCCACAACCTCCTCCGGAAGGCCATTCCATGCATCCGCAACCCTCTCTGTGAAAAAATACTTCCTTAAATTACCTCTGAGCCACCCCCTCTATCTTCAAATTGTGCATCCATGTTCTTGCACACCTCTTTTTTTGAAAGATGCTACTGTCTTGGACTTTGTTGATTCCCTTGAGGTACTTGAACATTTCTATCATGTCCCCCCTCCTTTCCTCAAGGCTATACATATTAAGCTCCTTAAGTCTCTCTTCATATGTCTTCCAGTGCAGACCCTGTACCATTTTAGTTGCCCTCCTCTGGACAGCTTCCATCCTGTCTATGTCTTTGCGGAGATTGGGTCTCTAGAACTGCATGCAGTACTCCAGATGGGGTCTGACCAGCTGTCTGTACAGAGGGATAATAACTTCATGTTTTCTACTGGTGATGCCTCTCCCTATGCATCCCAGTATCCCCCCAGCCCTCCTTGCTTCCCTCTCACATTGCTTGCCCACCTTTAGGTCATCTGATATGACTACCCCCAGGTCCCTTTCCATTTTTGTTGTTGTTAGTATCTCACCCCCCACTGTGTACTCTTCCCTGGGTTTTGTTTCCAGGTGCATTACCTTACACTTCTTAGCAATGAATCTAAGCTGCCATACATTTGACCATTCCTCTAACCTTGCCAAGTCCCTTCTCATCCTTTCCACCCCACCTTGTGCATCAACTCTGTTGCAGATTTTTGTGTCATCTGCAAAGAGACATACTTTTCCTTCCAGTCCCTCTGCAATGTCACTTATATAGACATTGAAGAGGACCTGTCCTAATACTGAACTCTGTGGTACCCCACTAATAACCCCCCTTTCTTCAGGCTAGACTCCATTTACTATTACTCTCTGTGTCCTGTTCTCCAGCCAATTCTTTACCCAGGCTGTCATCTTGGGACCCACTCCCAGGCTGACTAACTTGTCTCTTAATCTTTTGTGTGGGACTGTGTCAAATGCCTTGCTAAAGTCTAGGTAGGCCATGTCCACAGCCCCTCCCTGATCTACTAGTTTGGTCACCCAGTCAAAGAAATCTATCAGATTTGCCTGGCATGACCTTCCTGCTGTGAATCCATGCTGCCTTGGGTCCTGTGCCCCTCTGGCCTTTAGATTCTCGACAATTCTTTCCTTCAGAAGTGATTCCATCATTTTCCCTACCACTGAGGTTCAACTAAGAGGTCTGTAGTTTCCTGCTTCTGCCTTGTTCCCACTTTTGTGAAGGGGATCACATCTGCCCTCCTCCAGTTCTCGGGTACCACCCCATCCTCCCATGATTTGTTAAAGAGGGTAGTCAGTGGTGTCACTAGTTCTACCCTTAGTTCTTTTAGAATTCTGGGATGAATCCCATCAGGCCCCATTGCTTTGTCCACCTTCAGTTTTAAGAATTCTTTCAGAACCCTTTCTTCTGTAAATGGGCTGGTTTCAACTTCTGTATCCAGAGTGTTTCTACTGTTTGTTTTAGGTGCCTCCCCTCTTCCTTTGTAAATACTGAGCAAAATATTTGTTTAGTATCTCTGCCTTTTCACAGTCACCTCTTCCACCCTCCTCCCTTTATTAAGCCTCACTATCCCTCCCTTGATCTTCCTTGCTCCCTGATGTACCTATAAAGGTTGTATCCCTTTCTTAACTGAGTTGGCTATCTTTTTCCTTGGTTTGGACCTTTGCTGTTCTGACTGCCTTCCCAGCTTCCTTTTGCTTTAACTGATACAGTTCTCTGTCCTGCTCCTTCTGTGATTCCTTTTACTTCCTGAATGCTTTCTTTTTCTCTTGAACCTTCACTGCCACTTCCTTTGAGAACCATAGTGGTTTCTTATATCGTTTCATTTTGTTTATTTGCTTCACACAAAGGCTTGTTACCTCTGTGGTGGCAGTTTTTATTATTTCCCATTGTTCTTCCACCCCTCCTTCTTGCCCATTTGCTAGTGCATTCCTTAGGCACTCGCCCATTTTGGCAAAATCAGCCCTCCTAAAGTCCAGTACTTTTTCCTTTGTATGGCTTGACTCTATTGCTGTGTTTATTGTGAACCATACTGTTCGATGGTCGCTAGTTCCCAGATGGCTACTCACTTCTACATCTGTGATCCTCTCTTCATCTCCATTTGAGAGAACCAGGTCTAAGATTGCTCCCTCTCGAGTAGGCTCCAATACTAGTTGTCTAAGGCATTCCCCCTGTAGGGCATCTAGAATAACCCCACTCTTCAAAGTGGCTGCTGCAACTGCACTCCAGTTAACATCTGGCATATTCAGGGAAGGAGGGGAAGGAGAAAGGATCTCAGATTTAAAAGTGGGTAGCCATCTGGGAACAAGTGACCACCAAACAGTGTGGTTCACAATAAACACAACCATACAGTCAAGCCATACAAAAACAAGAGTATTGGACTTTAGGAAGGCAGACTTTGGGAAAATGAGAGAGTGTCTCAGAAAAGCACTAGCAAACAGGCAAGGAGGAAGGGTGGAGGAACAATGGGGAATAGTCAAAACAGCCATCGCAGAGACAACAAGCCTTTGTGTGAAGCAAATCAACAAAACAAAATGAAGGAAAAAAACACTATGGTTCTCAAAAGAGGTGGAAGGGAAGTTTAAGGAAAAAAGCATAGCATTCAGGAACTAAGGAAAAACAGAAGAAGCAGGACAAAGAACTTTATCAGTTAAAGCAGAAGTAGGCAGGGAAAGCAGTCAGAATAGCACAGGCACAAACTGAAGAAAAGATAGGCAACTCTGTTAAGAAGTGGGATACAACCTTTTATAGATACATTAGGGAGCAAAGAAAGACCAAGGGAGGGATACATAGACTTAATAAAGGGGAGGGAATGTGGGCAGAGGGTGACAGTGAAAAAGCAGGGATACTGAATTAATATTTCTGCTCAGTATTCACAGCAGAAGAGGAGGGGGTGGTACCTAAACCAAATGAGAGAAACTCTGAATAGGGGTGTTGATACCTGCCCATTCACAGAAGAAAGGGTTTTAAAATAACTCTTGAAACTGAGGGTGGACAAAGCAATGGGGCCTGATTGGATTCACCCAAGAATTCTAAAAGAACTAAGGGTAGAACTAGTAACACCACTGACTACTCTAACAAATCATGGGAGGATGTGGGTGGTACTGAGGACTGGAGGAGGGTAAATGCGATCCCACTTAACAAAAGTGGGAGCAGGGCAGAGGCAGGTAACTAGAGATCAGTTAGTTTGACCTCAGTGGTAGGAAACATGATGGAATCACTTCTGAGGAAAGAATTGTTGAGTACCTAGAGGCCAGTCAGGCACAGGACCCAAGGCAGCATGATTTCACAGCAGGAAGGTCATGTCAGATGAAGCTAATAGATTTCTTTGACTGGGTGACCAAAGTAGTAGACCAGGGAGGGGCTGTGGATATGTCTACCTAGATTTTAGCAAGGCATTTGACACAGTCTCACACAAAAGATTAATATACAAGTTAGCCAGCCTTGGAGAGGGTTCCAAGGTGGTAGCATAGATAAACAACTGGCTGGACAACAGGATGCAAAGGGTAATAGTAAACAGAGTCCACAGTGAAGAAAGGAGGGTAACTAGTGGGGTACCACCGGGTTCAGTACTGGGACCAGTACCCTTTAATGTCTTTATAAGTGACATTGGAGTGCACCTGGAAGGAAAGTATGTCTCTTTGCAGATGACACAAAGATCTGCAACAGGGTTGATACACAAGGTGGGGTGGAAAGGATGAAAAGGGACTTGGCAAGGTTGGAGGAATGGTCAAATATATGGCAGCTCAGATTCAATGCAAAGAAGTGCATGGTAATGCATCTGGGAAACAACAACCAAGGGGAAGAGTGCACATTGGGGGGGTGAGTTAATAACAACAAAAAAAATCAAAAGAGAGCTAAAAGTAATTATATCAGATGAACTAAAGGTGGGCAAGCAATGTGAGAAGGCAGTAAGGAGGGCTGGGGTATACTGGGATGCATAGGGAGAGGCATCAACAGTAGAAAACAAGAAGTTATTATCCCTCTGTACAGGCAGTTGGTGAGGCCCCATCTGGAGTACTGCATGTAATTCTGGAGATCCCATCTCTGCAAAGACATAGACAGAGTGGAGGCTGTTCAGAGGAAGGCAAACAAAATGGAGTAGGGTCTGCACCAGAAGACATACGAGGAGAGACTAAAGCAGCTTAATATGTATACCATTGAGGAAAGGGGGGGACATAATAGAAACTTTCAAGTATCTCAAGGGAATTAAAGTACAAGAGGGTAGCATCTTTCAGAAGAAGAGATGTGCAAGAACAAGGGAGCACAATTTGAAGATAGAGGGGGATGGCTCAGAGGTAATGTTAGAAAGTATTTTTTCACAGAGAGGTTTGTGGATGCATGGAGCAGCCTTCCTGAGGAGGTTGTGGAGTCAGGAACAGTGGGAGAATTCAAAAATGCATGGAACAAACATAAGGCAATTCTAGTGGTTGGTAGGAGGAAGTGAGCTGTTGATTAACTAGAATCTGCAGCTTATCCATCAGGTAGGGAAATGGGCAGACTACGTGGACCAAGCAGTCCTTATCTGCTTTCAAATTCTATGTTTCTATGTTTTTATGAGGGTATCCAGAAGGACAGTCCCTAGGACTGGAAGTCTGCAGCAGAAGAGGAGAAGTTGGTGATTGACTGGAGCTGCAAAGTGATCTATCTCTGGAGTGCCCCACCTGGTGAAGACTACTTTCAGGATTAGAGGATCCAGGGACCACTCATCGTGGCCCTGGGAAATTCTGCTTATAGCATCTGCTAGCATATTGTCCTTTCCTGGAAGGTGAACTGCTATTAAGGAAGTTTGAAGGGAATAAGCCAGAGACCACACTTTCATGGCCTCTGTGCACAAGGCCATAGGCAGAGTGCCCCCTTGCTTGTTGATGTACCTCATGGTGGTGGTGTTGTCTGTCCTGACCTGTACCACCTTGTCTTTCAATGATTCTGAGAAAGCCTGAAGAGCTAGGAATACTGCCGTGAGTTCCAGAAGATTGATGTGCAGGAGAGACTCTTGGGGGAACCAAACACCTAGAGCCGAGAGGTCTCCCAGATAGTACCCACAGCCCAGGAGAGAATCATCTGTGGTTATGACAACTGAAGGGGCTTGACTGAGGAATTGGCCACTGTCTGAGATTGTCCTGATCCAGCCACCACTGGAGAGATTGGACCAGAATCTGAGTCACTGGAACCAATTTGGTGAGATAATCTTTTTTTCTGAGACCAAAAAGACCTTAAGTGGAAATGAATGTCCCTCATCTTGATCCTGGCTCCACAAAGCACTGCAGCTGAATCTGCCATATGACCTAGGAGCTGAAGAAAGTGTCTTGCTGGATGATAGACCAGAGGATGAAAGAGGAAGTGAGACCTGTAAGGGCCTTTACCCTTGCCAGTGGGAGGAAGGCCTTTGCTAGAACAGTATCCAACTCTATTCCTATGAAAGTCAGGAGCTGTACTGGTTTGAGAACTGACTTTGGCAGACTGAGAAGGAACCCTAGAGAACTGAGCAAGTTCTTAGTGACCTGAAGAGTTGACTTGACCTGGTCGGAGGACTGACCTACAATAAGCCAGTTGTCCAGGTATGGGAAAAAAAGAGATACCCTTCCTTCTGAGAAAGGCCAGTACTACTGCAAGGCACTTTGTAAACACCCTTGGAGCTGATGTTAGGGCATATGGCATGGTTCTAAACTGGTAATGGCCTGAAGGCAACTCGAACCTGAGGTACTTTCTGTGGGAGCACCTGATAGGAATGTGGAAATAGGCATCCTTGAGGTCCAGGGATACTAACCAATCTCCTGGCCTGAGAGAGGGAAGAATTACTCCCAGAGTCACCATTTTGAATTTTAGTTTTTTTATGTGTTTGTTCAGATACCTTAAGTCTAGGATGGGTCACCACTCCCTGTCCTTTTTGGGGTAAGGAAATATCTGGAGTACAGACCTTTGCCCCTGTGTAGAGTAGGAACTCTCTCTCTCTCTCTCTCTCTGAGAGCTATTAGAGAAGAAACCTCTGCTTCTAGAGCAATGGTTTCAGAGATGTTTTCAGGTGGAAATGACTGGGCCCTAATTTTTATAAACATTTTGAAACTGAGGGCCAGTCCTTGGCTTACTACCTCCAGGACCCACTTGTCTGTGGTAACAGACTTCCAGGCCTGGAAGCAGTAAGCCAGCCTGCCTCCTACTGGAAGTGGGGAGTCGACCCAGGCTGACACATCAGGGTGTCTGTTTGGCAGGATCCTTGGACTGGGAAGAGGATGCAGCCCTGCTTATCCCCCTCCTGCCTCTCCCTAGGAAGAACCCCCTCTGTGGAAAGGGAGAGTAGACCTGGGCTTGGTAGAAAAGCCTGTGAAAAGGCATGCCCCTGTCCCAAGACTGCTGCTTCTGGGGAGTGGCTTGCCTTTCTTTCACCTGTGCACTCCTGTAGGTGGTCCTGTACTCATCCATCTTTTCATGTAAGCTTCTGTCTGCTCCCCAAACAGAGTTACCCACTACTGCGAAATCCATGGCCTTAGCCTGGGTATCCTGGAAAAGTCTAGTACATATGAGCAAAACAAATCTCCTGAGACACACAGATGCAGCCATGACTCTTGATGCCACATCATTAGAGTCCACAGCAGCAGCATGGAATTGCACTTTGGATGCCTTGATTCCATCAGCAGCCACCTCCTCCAGCTGTTTGGCTAGCTGGGGGGAGGTCTGTTTAGCCAGTTCCAGCACAGTATCCCACCTGGACTTCTGATCCTCCCACTCCAATTGATAAAAAGCATCCAGATCATAATCTAATGGAGTTGGATTCAACCGAAAGCCAAACCAATGGCACCTGTTCAGACGGAACCAGTTGAAGTGATTGAACTATAGCTATCGCTTTGGCTATTTTTTTTTCAGCAGTTGGAGTTTGAGGTACTGGATCTGAACCAGCTGACCTTTTTCTCACTTTTGGTGGAACCGACCCCTCAGGGTTGGATCTCCTTTTGCCCAAGGATGTATCACCCAGGTCAGTGGGCACCCCCTCAGGTTCGGCCACAACAGAACCAGGCTGGCCATCTGGGTCAGCAGACTTCTTGGCCTCCATCTCCTGAAGCCTACTCAACTTTTTCTTCATAGTAGCTTTGGGAAAATTCTTACAAATGTGGCAGCCTGATTGGAGGTGGTCAAATCCCAGACAATAAACACATATAAGGTGGGGGTCGGCCTTAGCAAAGGCCTCCCCACACTCTGTACAGTGTTGAAACCCAGTGTGACCATTTTTTTTCTTGGGTTTCTCAGGCATGGCCAGACTAACAATTACCCTTTACAGCTTTCAAGCCAGGTAATACTCCCCTATCAGTTACCAACCGTGTTATGGGTTGTGGAAAGAAACTGGTAAAAGTTTTTTTTTTAACTGATAGGAACTGGCACACCACTACTAATCCCAGAAATTAGAAAATTCAGACACAGAGTCGGTTTCCAACCAGACTGACTGATAGGAAAATGAAAAATACAACTTCCACAGTTAAACACCAGTTCACTACCTATCTATACTACTTACTGTACCACAGACAGAGACTTGATACTGAAAATAAACAGATTGGTTGAAAAAAACAATGCTTTTGAATCTTTACCGGCGAAGGAACAATCTCGGGCGACTTCTGAATTAGTCGAGGAGTAAAGAATCTGACTATTACAGTCAGCAGTACTACAGACAGATGTTTGAAATCCGAGCTCGAGCTCAACATTCTATGCCTTGGTACAGAGTTAACCCTTTCCTCTCCTGGGAAGTTCAAGTGCTGGGGCTAACTGCTTAATGTTAGAACACAGCAAGACTTCATGTTGTTTGAAAAGCTCTATCATCCGGTCATTTTGGCCTTATGGATTTGTCAGGCACCCAGAAAAATTTTCTCTTGGAATGCACACACCCATCACTTGGAGGATCTCTGGTCAGATTATCATGGCATTACATGAACATCTCTTCTGCTGTTGAAATGATAGTGATTTGTGATTTCACAGCCCTGGCTGCTGACCATTTCAACACTGCACTCTCCCCATTGGAGGGGTGCTTACCATGACGTGACCCAAAAATTGGCACATTAGACAGGGAATCCATACTCTTATGGAGCCTTTGAAATTCCATAGAAGGACCATTTTAATTTGTACTGACTGGCACAGCCATCTGTGAAATGTACTGACTTTCATAATGTTTATGTGGAGAGTGTACATGATGTGTTCATTGGCCATCTTAAAATGTTGAACAGCATGGTGGTCATGTGTGAGGTCATTTGAAATGAATACCAGGTGTTCCATGACAAAGTGTTACAATGTGAGCACTTGTAATATGTAACTATTGAGTGCACTGTAGCCTGCTCATGATGCCAGTGGCAGGACTGGATCTCATCCTGGTACTTGCAGGCATAGTTTTCAGTAAAGTCCAGCACCATGACAACCCAGCCTTGTGGTAGATGTACCTTGAGTGATGCAAACTGCATTATTTGCCACAATGCCAAATGTAGATGGTGACCAAGAAACTATAGGCCTACCAAAAAATTATTGTAATGTGGTCTTGATGACTAACACTTTGTGGGATGTTTCCGTGTTAATGCCATCATTTGTTTTCTTCACTGTGACGGTTTCCCACTGGTACCATCTCAACATTTCTAACCCATGTTGATTCAATAGAGCATCTGCATGTTTTTCAATTGCCTTCACTGCACAAGTCCCACATACTGTATCTTCTCCAGATAGTCTTTTCTGAGAGCATGGAACCTTCATTTGGTGCACATTGACAGCGCCACAGTTTTATAAATATTGATGACTTTGCACTCCAGCAGTTTGTAAAAATCTGCCATGCAGTTTAACTATCGCAGTTTTAATGTGGCATTTCCACAGTACTCGCACAGGCACTGGTCCAGATTCTGTTGTCTGGCAAGTTTTATGTGCATGGGGTGCAAACTGTTGAACTTGATGGCATCGATTTGACACTTGGTGTCGCTTCAGAAATTCTGCATGCAGTAAATGAAGGAGTTTTGATAGGAACGCTTTTGTACATTGGCTTTTTTTAAGAAAGACTTGTTATATGGCAGAGTGGTTGCTGACTGTTCAAAAAAGCATTTTACTTTGTAGTTTTCTGAGGCAGTACAGAATTGTGTATGCTTTTTACATGCTTCTGCTCACTTCAAGATGCATTCACGAGTGTTGTCCAGCTAATTTCAAGGGTTGTGCCTCCGCATAAGTAGCATCTTATATTTTTTCAGCACCAAAATTGCTCTAACCCACTCTTGTTCCTGTTGTCTATTCTTCACGTTTTCCTTTATGACATCCATAATTATTGCCACCAAATTTTGACTGCATTTCTTATTTAGTCCTTTTCTTGACATTGTTACCTGCTTTGCAGGTGAACTTGATGGTATCACTTATCACTCTATTGCTTATGCAAACCATGCAGGTGACTTAGGCAGTCCTGCTTGGGCCCTTTGAACTGCCTTTTGATTGGCAACATCTGATCGGGTTGTCCACAACTGGAGCTGGATCACTGAAATTTACTTGCACTTCCACTGTTGTGGCTGTGTGTGTTTCATAACGGAGGAAAAGAAGAAACAAAGAGATAGCTCATGATTTACTTCACGACAGATGAAGCAACAGAACAGAAAATAGACAATTGCTTCACAGCAGAAGAAAGGAACAAAGATCACCCATCAGTTGCTTCACAGCAAATGAAACGATGGAATGCAGAAAGTGGACAATTACATCACAGATGGTAGATGAAGATGACCCATCAGTTGCTACACAACAGAGTGATGAATCTAAGCAGAATGGTGCACTGCAACAGCAGCTAAATTCCAGTATAATTATCATTTGTACCCCCCCACACATGGTCTTAAAACAGTTGTATGCTGAGTGCCTAACAAAAGAGGGCTGTATTCAGCCTGCAGCCGTGTTAAGACCATGCAGGGTACATTAGGGAGCACATTTCAGCAAAAAATTGAGAAACATTTTAGAAGCAATGTTTATCCTCACTCTGAGCCCCAAAGTACCTGGGCACCCCCCCCATTCCCACAACTACATGGTCTGAACATGGACGAAGGTCGAGAATCAAACAATGGCCTGCTCAGCACCCATTCATGTGGAGACCATGTGGTGGGTGGTTTCACAAAAGCAGACCGATATCAGGGCCCAGTACCACAGAAATGGACATAGCAGGCAAGCCATTTCACAAAAAATCATTATTAAAACAGGTAAACCAAACTTTGCACTCCCCAACCCCCAAATAACCACAGACCACAAGGTCTCAAAATGGCTGAAGACCGGGTGGCAAATAATGCCCTGCTCAGCATTCAACCATGTGGAGACCATGCAGTGTGTGGTTACACAAAAGAAGATGAACATCAGGGTCCAGCACCACATAAATGTACGCAACAGGCAAACCATTTCACAGAAAAACATTTTGGTAGCAGACAAACAATACTTTTCACTCCCTCCACCCCTCCAAATAATCACAAGGTCTCAAAATGGTGGAAGGTTGAGCAGCAAACAGTGTCCTGCTCAGCATCCATGGAGACCATGCAGTAGGTGGCTACACAAAATTCTGTTAGACATTATTAAGCTGGAGGGATTCTGGGATTCATAGGGAGAGGCATCACCAGTAGAAAACAGGAGGTTATTATTCCTCTGTTGGTGAGACCTCATCTGGAATACTGTGTGCAGTTCTGGAGACACCATCTCTGCAAGGACATAGACAAGGATGGAGGTAGTTAAGAGGAGGACAACTAAAATGGTGCAGGGTCTGTACCATAAGCTATACAAGGAGAGACTAAAGGAGCTTAATATGCATACTCTGGGGGGACATGGAAGAGACCTTCATGTACCTCAAGGGAATCAACAATGTCCACGAGAGTAGCATATTTCAGAAAAAGAGATGTGCAAGAACAAGGGGACACAATTTGAAGATAGAGAGGGAAGGCTCAGAGGCAACATGAGGAAGTATTTTCACAGAAAGGGTTGTGGATATATGGAATGATCTTCCTGAGGAGGTTGTGGTGTCAAAAACTGTGAGGGAATTCAAGAATGCATGGGACAAACAAAATGCAATTCTGGTGAGGGGCAGGAGGAAGCAGGCTGTTAACTAGGATCTGCAGCATATCCAGTAGGTAGGGAAATGGACAGATTGGGAGGACCAGGTGATCCTCATCTGCCATCAAAGTCTATATTTCTATGTTAAGCATCAGCACAGCAAAGCATGGATTTAAAACCAAAAAATACAGTGGACATTACAAAACTTCATGGAGACTATTACAACCCATTGACAATGTGGAATGTAACAAACAGCATTTATGGACCAGCCCAAACAATACTTTGCCCCTCCCTCCCTAAACAACCACAGACTGCATGGTCTCAACATGGCCTGCTTATCGTCCAGCCATGTGGAGACCATGTAGTGGGTGGTTTTAAAAATTGTGCGCAGCACATAAAAATCACAAAAATGTATACAACAAACCACAGATTTAAACAAGCATTTTGGTAGCAGGAAGGTTCAGCATTAGTGCTAAAATCACCCTCCAGCCATAGGAGAAAACATCAGCAGGCAGCAAACAGTAAATAAATCACATTGCTGGAGTCAAAATAAGCTGCACAATGATCACATCCCATAAACTGGCAGACCTGGTCAGAACCTTACCTTTTGGTGTTCTGAGTGCACTTTGGATGACTGGGGCTCTTCCTCATTCTGAATGTACAACAGTTACTCCATGTGGGCACCAACACTTTCTGCTGTACAAAAAACAGCAAGAAAGGGGGCAAGCACCTATGTGCAGCAGAGTTTACACTTCCCATGGACCACCTATATCACAGGGAAAACTAGAATCCCGAAAGGATCAGGCAAACAACTGGGGGTCTGAATGTACCTAATAGGAGCATATACACGATTGGTTGGAAGGGCTGAAAAAGATGACTGGACTCAAATGATAAAGAGCAGGCAAGATGTACTACCTGGCAATATAGCAAGGGCAGCACTGATAACAGGAGCATTAAAAAAAGGGATGCCCATGTCACTAAGTAATTAGCAGGCCATGTTCTAAATGTACTAGCTGAGGACACCAGCAAGCATATTCAGAACACATTTTGGAGGTGCCTCAAACAATAAAAATAATGGGGAAAACAACATAGGTAGGGTAAAAACTACAGGACAGCATCTGGATTGTTGAAAGCATACTTTAATTAAACAGAAAGATGGCAGAATTGACAGAAAAACTAAAACCTGCAGATTTTCCATGTCATAATTTAGGACCAATGAAACAGCAAGAAAATTGGTCTGGACAACAAAAATTCCAGGCAGCTGCAGACCACAATTTTTTTGTATGTATCTCTACATATACAAAGCATTAAAAAACAGGATACTCACATGTAACAGTAGTTTTAGGAGTGGTATATGTTGTTCATCCACACTTCTTGGCATGTCCCTTTCCGCTTTAAATCTGCCAGAAAGTCTTCAAGCTGGCCCTTCCCACCCACCCTGGTGGCATAACTTTTGGCTCTGCCCCATGACACCAGATCTTAGTCTGCTGGAAGCCAGGTTTATGCATCTGCAGCTGGGGAGGTCGGGTGGGTCCATGTGGATGAACAACATACCTCACTCCTAGAACTACTGTTACAAGTGAGTAACCTGTTTTTCCAGGATTATGGATATGTTGTTCATCCACACTCCTTTGCATACTCCTAGCAGTTTTCCGGGAGGAGGGAGGCAAGGTGCACACCCCCTATACTTACTTTGGGAACAGAGATTGGAGAACTGAGGCCCCAAAACCAGCATCCTGGTGTGACTCAAGGTCAGTGTGGTAGTGGGTAATGAAGGTGCTTGCGGTCTTCCAGGTAGCAGTCCGACAGATTTCCTGGATAGGGATGTCCTTGAAAGCAGCCACCGATGCAGTGGTATGGCGGGTAGAATGAGCTCTTATCCCTTTGGGAGGCTCCTTGCCCTCCAACCTGTAGCACAGACTGATGCAAGATGTAATCCACCTTGCAACTGTCCATTTTGCTTCATGTCTGCCAGACGCGGCTTCAGCGTAGGTGACAAACAACTGGCTAACCTCTCCCCAAATTTCCTCCATCCTCTCCTTATAATAGGAGAGGGCCCATCTCAGTTCCAAAGTATGGAGCCTGTATTCAGCCTCTGAAGTGTAATTGGGGTAGTACAATGGCAGAGTTAACACCTGATTAAGGTGAAACTCTGACACCACCTCCAGAAGGAATTTCGGTGGGGGCACAGGACAACCTTGTCCTGTGGAAGACCAGATAAGGGGAGTCTGCCTGGGAACCAGGAAATACCTGGAAATGAAGCCTCGGAGGATCCACCACTGGAGCTGCTGCCTCCTTGAGGAGGAGCTGAGCAATGTCATCTCAAAGAGCTGACTGAGTATGGGCAGGTACCCTTTCCTCTCATGGGGCGCAGGCTCGCTTGGCTTGGGCGGTACTGCTCGAATTCCAGAGGCGGTCCCTGGCCAACTACTTCTAAAACCCACCTGTCCATGGCAACAGTGGACCAGGCAGAAAGGAAATGGTGGAACCAGCCCCCCAAGGGAGGACCCAGAGCTGGTGTGATGGGACTAGGGGTGGCAGCCCTCACCCAGTCAATGAGCAGGCTTAGAGGCAGAGGATCCAGGGCCTGAACCTTGACCTCCATTACAGACCTGGGAGGGCGTGGGCTGGGGGTACCAAACTTGTGCCTGCTGCTGCCCCTCTTGAAAGGAGGGCTGCTGGGCTGCAGGGGAAGTGTGCTGAAAAGGCTTATTCTTCTGCTGCTTCTTAGGACCATAAGAACCCTTAGAAGAAGTGGGGTCCAAGGTGGCACTGGACTACTCAATGCACTGAAGGTGACCAGCTACACCTGGGCTGAAGAGATCGGTGCCCAGGAAAGGCACATCATTGTGTGTTGAGTATCCACCAGAAAGGAGGAGAGCCTCAGCCAAGCCCTGTGGTGAGAGGCAACTGCAGCTGCCAGTGAGCGGGCACAAGAGTTCCCGATATCCAGAGCCATCTGCAGCTGTTTGGCAACAGCCCAGCCTTGGTCCTGGACCTGCTTGACCGTGGTTTGTAAGTATGCAGGGAGATGTTGGAAGACTTCATCCAAAGACCCTAAGAAGGCATGGGAGAAGTGTGCCATGATGACGGATGAACTTGCCTGATGGAGGCCTAAAGACAAGGCCACATAGACCTTCCAGGCAGAATGATTCAAATATTTGGATTCCTTCCCAGATCAGTATGTCAGTATCGGCAGAACTACCAGTATGCTTGAACACAGAGGCAGTCACAAGACTCTCAGCCAAAGGATGCTCTGTGAACCCTGCAATGGGACCCCATGGGCACTGCATACTTAAGGGCCATGTGGGCAGATGGAGCTTGACAGGAGGCAGGGTGCTGCCAAAGTTTTAAGACTGGGCCAACAATGGCCTCAGCCACAGGAAAAGCTTCCATCAGGGTATCCCCTCTCTTGACGATGTCAGTGAGAGGGTACACTGTCTTTTTCTGGATAGGTTCCAGGGGCATCCCTGTGGCCTCAAAGATGAGGAGAAGAATGCCCTGAAAAGACGAAGGACCTTTCCCCATCTCTATCCCACCAGCCAATTCATCATCCTCCAGATGAGAATGGAGGCCAGTTTCATCCGAATCCAAGGTATCTGGATACAACAGTCAACAGCCCACTTCACCCTTGACCCACCTGGGGTGGTCGGGGTGACCATGACTGAAAGAAGCTTGGGAAGCCCAGTGACTGGTCTAGGTTCCTTAGAAGGAGCCCCTCCCATAGGCTGCTTAGCTGGCGGTTCCACCAAAATCAGTGGAGAGACCGGTTTAGTCCGAACCGGAGGTTTTGCCAGCTCCGCGGGTGGGGTACCGATTTGATCAGCTCTGGAGGAGTCTGCTTCAGCCTGGGAGATGAAAGACAAGTAATGGCTGGGGTAGGCCTGTGCCTGGTCAAAATCAGCTGTTGCTATGAGGTCCTTGTTGCATCGCCAGAGCCTCTCCTCATCCAAGGATGACCAATGGCGTTGCCTCTTTTTAGAGTGCTTATGGCTCTTCCATGGTTATTGGTTGAGGGTGTCCAGGACCTCGATCAAGATCAGTCAGGTTGACTCAGTCACTCAGGAGACACTGGTGGAACTAGTGACTTCCCAAGGTCAGGGACCACTTGCTCGATGGGATTCCGAGCAGGCTGGGTCTCCTCATCAGGAAAAACAAGGATCAGAGTCTGAGCAAGAGAGACATCGACCAGGGGTCAATTGGATCAAGAATTATCTCAAGTTCAGTTGACTGGCTAGATGGCAAGGCCGAGAAGCCAGCTGCTGAAGAGCAGATTTCGACCGAGGTCGAAATGGCCGGTTCCTGGGACTGAGATTTCTCCCAATCCCAAGAGCATCTCCATTGAGACAAAGATGATCCCGGGTCCTTTTCCCACTTACAGGACTGAAAGGAGTGCATGCCCACAGGACTCTCACCTTTAGTCAGGAGAGACTGGCACAACTCTCAGAAGGAACCAGAGATGGTGCAGCCCAGGTTGAGTGGAATGAAGACTCTCTGAGATGAAGATTCTGTGGAACAAGCCGCTTCTTCCTTGAAGGCTTGCATGCACTTCAATTGCTTGGTGGATCCCATGGCCACAGAAACTGCTCACTGAACCTCCTTGTATTTCACTGGTGTGTTACACTTTTCAGGCCTCCCCAGTTTAAGGCATGAGAGATGGTTGTCGAGGACATTGGGTTGAAAGGAGAAGCAAAACTCAAAAGTAGTGGTGTCATGGCCAACACCCAGACAATAAATGCAAGCGGCATATGGGTCGGTGCGCAACATCTTCTGGCTGCACCAACACCAGGGAGAGACTTGTCTTCCATGATCGAAGAAAATTAATCGCAATCGCTAATGCGAACAAGTTGAATTTTGGGAATAACCAAAGGTTTTGAAGCCAGGGCCTACAAAATGCGAGAACATGAAGGAGGAAACCTGAATCTTCCAGTGGAAAGGAAGATCTGGCATCATGGGGTGGAGCTGAGGGTTATACCACCTGGGTGTTTGGGAGGAGCCAGCTTGAAGACTTTCCGGCAGATTTAAATGGGAAAGGGACATGCCAAGAAGTGTGGATGAACATCATATCCACAATCCTAGAAACAGCAGTTTAATTATTTTTATTTTTTCCTCACTTTATATCACACTCTTAACATTTCCATTTCACTGGTAAAAGATTTTCATGAACATAGCCTAAGGCAATAAAAAGTAAAAACTATTAAAATTTGCCAGAGGGTCGGCCGGGGGGAGAAGGATGGAGTGTCTGGGAACAACTCTTCTTCCCAAGGGGGAGGGTGGGGATGCAGACTGGTGCCTGATGACCCCTGGTGTAGGCTGGGAGCACAGCAGGGACATCCGGCTTCAGTGTTGAGGGGGAGTGACAGGCATCAGCATTTGCCTTGAAGTCAGGATGTCACTCCCCACAGAAAACCAGGAAAAAAGTTTCCTGGCTGGCCGAATGATGGTCTCTCTGTCCTCTGCCGCCATCGATCCCACAACTGACACACCTCAGAGACACCCCGGGCCAATCGAGTATTGCGCTGGCCACCCCCACCTGTGCCTTTCCCCTTTGAGGAGGGGGACCCATCCGGCGAAGGGATATGCCGGGTTACCTGGGGGGGGAGGGAGTAGCAATATGGGGTTGGTAGTCAGTGTGGGAATTGGGCAGGCAGTCGGTAGGGGCAATAGAAGACCCAAAGGAGTGGGCAGCCAGGAAGAAGGGGAGGCACCAAAAAAAAAAAAACATTAAAATAACAGAGCTCCATAAGTTAATTATCAGGAAAAGCAAGAGAATAAAAATGTTTTAAGAGCAGATTTAAAGCTTGCCACAGTCAGGCACCCCCTTATCCAATGAGGTAGAGAATTCCACAGGGTGAGAGCCATAAAAACAAATGCACAGGCTCCAGAGGTCTTCAATCGGACCCTGGGATTCTCCAGCAATCCTTCATTGGCAGAGCGGAGTGGTCGGAGGGGACGGTAGGGATGAAGGAACTTTTGCAGATAACTTGGGTCCCTGTCCATGTAAGGTCTTATAGGTTAACAAGACAACTTTGAAGGTAATCCACCACTGAACTGGCAGCCAATGTAGTCTACGCAGCACAGGTGTGACATGGCTAGATCAAGACAGCCCAGTCAACAACCTGACTGCAGCATTGTGCACCAGCTGCAAGCAGCAAGTATCAACCCCCAGAAGCCCTAGGTATAAGGTGTTGCAGTAATCAATGTGGGAGGTCACAAAGACATGGACCAGTGTCAAAAGATCACCGGATGGAACCAGATGCTTGATCCATGCAATATTCCCCAGATGGTAAAATGAGATTTTGACGACGGATGACACCTGAGATTTCAGGGTCAACCCTTCATCAAAAATAACGTCCAGACTCCGCACCCATTCAGAGTCCATCAGCTGGCTACCGCCAAGTAAAAACCCAGTGGCTTGTCCTACCGAGAACCCTCTACCCAGCCCCCCTACCTGTGTCCACTACCAAAACCTCATTTTTTTCAGGGTTCAGCTATAGCCAGTTGGCACTCATCTAGCCCTGGATCTCGGTGAGGCAGTTGTTAAACACAGAGACCACATCATCCTGGTCGGACACAAAGGACATGTATAGCTCAGTATCCTCTGTGTAGCAGTGAAAACGCAAGCCATACTGCCTTACAATGTCTCTCAATGGCAGCATGTACACCACAAACAACAGGCAAAAGCAGACAGTCCTGGGGTACCCCACATGGTAGAGGGAATGCATCAGAGGAATACTTCCCGACGCAACTCTCCGAAATCTACAGGTAAGGAATGAATGGAACCATCAGAGGACTATCCCTGGCAGTCCACAGATAAATTGCAGACACTCCAGCAATACGCCATGACCTATGGTGTCAAATACTGCAGAGAGATCAAGGAGGACTAAGATGGAACAAGCCCTCTGATCGCTCGTGATCAGATCATTGAGCATCTAAACCAGGGTGGTCAAGGTATCACTCCTCTTCCTAAATCCTGACTGGAGAGGATCATAGATGTCATGGATGGTAAGGTGGTCATCCAGTTGCAGCATAGCCATCTTCTCAATCTTGCCCACAAATGGCAGGTAAGAGACAGGTCTATAGGTGAGGCAGTCCAGGTTAAGAGAAGATGTCTTAAGGAAGGGTGTCACCACTGCCTCCTTCAGGAAACTCATTCATCTCAAGTGAATTCTGGACTATCTCAGCCAGGACCGGGCTGATGACCTCAATGCACCCCACAAGGAGGCATGTTGGGCCCGGGTCCAAACCACAGCAGGTTGGTCACATACACTGGACAATCCTTATGACATCCATGATCACCAGCTGGCTAAAAGCTGACCAACCAAACCATGGTTCTGCAACCTCTGACCGATCACTGCCCCACCCACTGGAGTGAGCTGAGCAGATCTCTGATCTAACATCAGCAATCTTATCAGCAAAGAAGCGAGCAAACGCATCACACTTATCCTGTGACAATGATCTCTGAACTTGCAGACAGGCTGGATTGCAGTCTGTCCACAGTTCAGAAGAGCTGAGCTGGTCAGTTCCTTGAAGCGGTGATCTCCCTGAACAGGAATTCTGCCTTCTTACAGGAGATCACCAGTTCATAGTCTGTTTAATGGACCATCAATCTAAACCTGTTGGCATCAAGACCGGATTTCTGCCAGCATCGCTCCATCCTTCATCCCTCTCTCATCTCCCTCAAGGTCCCATCAAACCAAGGGGGCCAAGGATGAAGGGTGAGGGGATGAACACAGACAGGAGCAATAGATTGGCTCCACCACCAAGTTGGAGATCTTCATACCCAACAGAAAGACCAAGTCCAGAGAATGACCAGAACTATGGGTGCAGAGACAGGAGCCTCTGTGAAGCCCAATGAGATCATTAGTTGGAGGAAGTCTTGACCAAACTGCGAGAGTTCATTGTCAACCCAGGCATTAAAATCACCCAGCACCATCATTCTGGGAGATTCCAACACCATGTTGACTATGAAGTCTGTGACTTCCTACAAAAATTGCTACCTGTCCCCAGGTAGATGGCAGACAAGAAGAAGAACTTTGCACCCCTCACCTGCACCCAAGATATAGTGAAAGGATCTGGTCCCCCCTACTGGCACATCAATCAGACCCAATTCCTTTTTAAAACAAATGGCCACACCCTTACCCCTACAATCCAATCTCGGGCGATGTATCAATGAAAAAATGCCTGCAACCACTGACTCAAGAAATTGGGCCAGGAATCCAATGAGCTCCGAACAGTCTCAGCCAGAACTGGGTCGATTACCTTAACGCACCCCACAAGGAGGCATGTTGGGCCCAGGTCCAGACTACAGCTGATTGGGTGCATACTCTGGATGACATGCACAATGTCCATGATCGCCAGCTAGCCAAAGTCAGACCAGGCAGGCCAAGAGCCTGTGACCTCCTGCTGATCACCACAACACTCATTGGGGGGTGTCAAACAGATCACGGACTTGATGGTAGCAACCTTTTGGAAGCATTCAGCAAACTCACCACACTTGATTTGTGAAAATGCTCTCCATGGCTAAAGACAAGTTGGACTGCACAACCTGCCCACAGTTCGGAAATGCTGAGCAGGTTGATTCCTTGCTGCTGCACTCTCTTTGGACAGGAATTCTGCCTTCTTACAAGATATTGTAGATCAACAGTTCTTATAATGAGCTATCAATTTAAGATTGTCACCAAGCGGGCCAGATTTCCTCCAACGCCACTCCAACACTCAGTCCCTATGTCTCAACTCCTTCAAAGTGCCATCAAGCCAAGGGTACTTCAGGCAAAGAGTGAAGGTCGAACATGGACAGAAGCCAAGGAGTCGCGGGCACCTGTCACTGCCTAGTTATAGGCCAGTACCATTTCCCCTAGCTCCTCACTTACACTAGGCAAGTGTGAGGTCAGACCCCTTAAAGGGTAGTACCAGACCATCTCTATAGGGGCAAGTCTATTGGGGGGGCCTTGAATCTGAATCCTATAGTATGATGGTCCGACCATCTGACTGGTTCCACCACCAAGTCGGAGATCTCCTTCCCTAGGAGGAAGACCAGGTCCAATGAGTGCCTGTGACTAAGGATAGCAGAGGTAACCACCCGTATCAGGCCCAACAAATTCATCAGTTGGAGGAAGTCTTGTCCAAAATGCAAGAGTTCATCATAGACCCACATGTTGAAATACCTCCAAATTATCAGTCTGGGAAAATCCAACACAGGGTTGACAATAAAGTCCACCACTTCCAGCAGGAATTCCCTCTCACCCTCAGGTGGATAGTAGATGAGCAGTATCCTGCAACCTGCATTTACGATGCACTCAAAGGATCTGGTTTTTCATACTGGGATGGCTACTAGGCACCCCAGTAGGTAACAGAAGTGATGTACAGTAAATGATATCATTCAAGTGGGAAGAGTTCAGTAGTTACTGCTTTCGGTGTGACAGCTCAGTACTTGGTGCATGAAGGAGGAGGCAATAGTTGGATCAAGGAAGGTTCCATGAATGCTGCCACTGGCACAGCAACATGCTCACCTGCAAGAAGAAAAAAGGTTGGTTATGTGAGTAAAAAATATCGATTGCAGGCTGAGCAGGTTTGATTTCATTTGCAGAGCACAAATTTACATACTAAATATTACTGACTGTTTTTTTTTGTTACTAACGTTGTTTTTTTTTCTCTTTTAGATAGCTCCTGAAGAAGACCCAAGGTCAAAACGTAGATCTTTAACTCTATTTTCAGCATGCATTTAATATAACTATTTTGTTTTACTAAATGTTATGTTTGCCAAATGCGAGGGAGGTTACAGAGTACTGCTTAGAAAGATTAATTACATGGAAACCCCACTTCCCCCTACTCTCCTGAGCATTTCCAACATGCATGACTCTCATGAAGACTCGCACAGCCTACCTGACATGCTCCCTCTACTCAGCCTGCTCTGGCAATCTGACAGGACAGGTGTGTCTACCTAGACTATATTAAAAGCAATCTGCCGGTTTCAAACTGTTCATTTGTCTAGTTTGTGTAAATGTTTAGCTACTCTGTGCATATGCTTAACTACTTCTCTGTATCTCTGCCTGTATTCTCTGTCTAATGTTACCTCCATGCCTGTATACATTATGTAAATAATGACTGTTCTCACTGTTCTTAAGTGTTGTAGTGACCATACACTATAATGGGAATTTGTATCCACTGCTGAATTTCCCTGTATTGACACCTTGTGGCCCAGGTCATGACTGAAAATGGTCCACTGGATCAGTGCACTTACCTGGTTACCAAAATCATAAATAAATAATTCTACTCAGCAGTCTGTTGTACTGCAATCAGGGGTCGATCTTAACATTGTTTTACTAGCTCAAACCCTAATGCAAATTGAGCAGGGCTAGTGCAGCTAACTCTCTACTTGCCCATCTTGACTAGTGCAGATTTCCATGGCTGTTAATGAAGTTAAATAAGTCTCTACTTTAGCAGGCTCTAGTCCTCATGCAGATCTCTCTCAATGTTCCAGATGGCCTGGTGTGATTAACAGCTCATTAAGAGCTGCAGTTATCTGGCAGTTCAAGAGAGGGGTCCCACAAAAGACTCAATGTGAGTCATTATCACTCCACTGCTAATACTTTCAGCTAGTGTCCAGGGTATGATCAAGGGTAGAATGCTGTTAAGGTTCCAGTTTTCTGAATGTCTCTCTGTCTAACAATTTGTCCAGTATTATTAAGACCATTGCCCCTCATTTCTCTACATTTTGAGTGTTTGTATCCAACATTTCAGTGACAAAATGCAAATAGGTATACAGAATGGGACCTGCAGGGGGTGGGTTTATCCCAGCCTCACCATAACTTACCTCTCCCCTCCAAATCTCTTACCTCTGTTCTTTCCCTGGGCACCACTGCAGACCAGACTCTAAATAACCATCCACAGATCCATAGCTGCCATTGCTGGCAAGTGTGGGGGTTGTCCAGCTCTTCTAAATGGACCTTGCCAGCCATTACTATCCATACAGTCCCACCCTTATCCCACCCAGCATGTCTTTTCATCCTAAAAACAAAGCTTTGAATCATGTGTGGTACAAAAGTAAACCTTGATAAAATACATAATTTGAAAGCTTAAAATAGGCATTCCTAGGGTAGGCATATCATCTTATATAGAAAGAGATAGCATTATGCCTGTGTACTGTTTCCCCTGGGCTGATGAAAGGAAAATGTTAAAGAGAAATCTGTTATTGTGGGGCACAGCACATTAAAATCAATGCTGTTACTAATAAAAATGTCATCATTTTCTATTTCCCAAGCCTCAGGTTTGTCTAGCTCCCACCCCAAAGAAATCTTAGATGTGCTCCTGGCTCAGTTGAGACGGTACAAAAACTTTCAGAAGTGCAGTTCTCCAGTTGACTATAGGGTGGGGCCTGAGAGTGTCTTTCTCTGCCTGACTCTGTTCATTGCCCTGTGGGTGGTGGTGACAGTGTGGTGAGGTGCATGATGATGTCAGCTATTGTGTGTGCAGAGCTAGGACTGCTTGACTGAACATTTGCTGTTGTGATGTCCTCTCTCTCTTTGGGACGGGGGGCAGAAAGAGGAAGAGAGGAGGCCACGGTACAAAACAATGGGGGGGCTCACTGTGTGTAATGGCATTGCAGTCTTTTTCTTCTGGGGAGCTGGGAACAATGTGGGAACAGGATAAATGTGCAATAATCAGAGTATTTCTTGGCTTTGCTTGCATTGTTTCCTCTATAAGTGATCAAAATGTACGATTATAATTAAGGGCTAGTGCAACCATCTGCAAGCTGGTGCAATTTCTAATCAACTTGCCCTGCTGGCTAGTGCAAAAAAAGGTTAAGGTTGACCCCTGTACTGCAGTGATCTGTAAAATACATGGTTATCTGTTTTTCAAACTACAGAAAGTTCTGGATGCTTTACTGACAAATTGTGAGTCTGATTTGATGCAAGTTTTCTTTGCTAAATGGTGGGATGAAGCACCAAGTAATGTGCAGAGAGAGAGATTCCAGTGAAAGCCAACTATAACTGTGATGTGTTGTGATGATGTAAAAATAAGTATAGTGCATGAGCCATTGTGTTTTTTTGTATAAATGTACTGTATATGGTTTTCAACTTTTCATTTGCAGATCGTGACTTTACTAACTTTATGTTTTTTTCTCATAAGTGCAGGTTGGGGCCACCAAGGACTTCACAGAAAGTGATAGATTCTAGTGAAAATCAAGTATTAAGCCCACTGTGCTGCGATGGTCTCTAAACAAAGCATGGTCAGTCATCCCTGCTTTTTATGGCTGTGGGTGGAGCCTACAGCCACCTTGCTGTCTCTAGCTGGAACAAACTCTGGCAAAGCCACTACGACTG
The DNA here is from genome assembly GCA_016271365.2 of Neoceratodus forsteri. Lineage (NCBI taxonomy): Eukaryota > Metazoa > Chordata > Ceratodontiformes > Ceratodontidae > Neoceratodus > Neoceratodus forsteri. The sequence goes on from CM028129.1 coordinate 12,313,600, forward strand.
TGAATGCATTAACTAGATTAGGGTGTTTCATGGGCTTAAACATAAACATTTATTTATTTATTTTAAAAATATCAGATTTGCAAACCTTTGAGTCGGAGACTCATTTACAAAGGCACCTCATTGAAACTAATACAAAGACAGCACAGTGAAAAAACAATGGCTCGGAGTGCAACCAGTTATAACAATCATTCAGTGGAGATACATGGGTAGCAGTAGATAAAGAGATTACATGGTTTAGGCAAATAGGCACCACAGCAAGAAGACCAAAGCAGTCCAAACAATATACAATAGCTAAAGCAAATAGACATCAGGAGTCAAAGAGAAGCCCAGAGTGTTCACATGAAGGCTGTTGCACACACTAACTGAATCAAAGCACAGTACATTGAGAAAGGGCATAGTCAAAAAACAATGGCTCAGAGAGCAGACAGTTATAACAATCATTCAGTGGAGATACATGGGTAGCAGTAGATAAAGAGATTACATAGTTTAGGCACACAGGCACCACATCAAGAAGACCAAAGCAGTCCAAACAATATACAATAGCTAAAGCAAATAGACATCAGGAATCAAAGAGAAGCCCATAGTGTTCACATGAAGGCTGTTGCACACACTAACTGAATCAAAGTACAGTACATTGAGAAAGGGCATATTTAAGCAATAAGGCATGACAGGGTGTGTGTTATGTAATAACATCACTCCTGGGGTGGGTTGAAGCACGAGGCAAAGCCGTGTGCTTCCACCGCCCCAGGAGTGACGTTATTACATGATAATACAAACCCTGGAGTGCCTTATTGCAATTATGCAATGGCTTGTTGTTATATACAGAATAAAAAATAAATTATAAAGGATGTTTTTGTTAGTGTGGAAAATATTTCTTAACAGAAAATGCAAGGAATGATCCAAATCCAAAGCTACGGTGATGTTACTGTGTAATAACATCGCTGTTTCAATGGGTCAGCAGCCAATCAGCTTCTTACATTTTCCTTGCCATTGTATAATGAAAAATAATGCCACCATCTGTATTACAGTTACCAATATGTTTTACTTTTTATTCTATGCACTGTTTTAGCAAACAACTCAACAGAACCAGGCCATCATATACATGAAGGTACTGTACCCTAACTGAAAACACTGCTGAGACAACTGTATTGTGACAAGGTGGAAGATAAACACAATGTTGAGATAAGTTTTTGAAGACATTTGATGTGCTTAATTGTTTTTTTTTAGAGACTGATATACAGTTCACACACAAAATTTATATAATATAAAAGTGCATATGCCCAAATGCCACATTTCATTACAAGCAGTTCTCTTGAAGGAAGATATTACTATATAAGGCCTAAAAATGGGCATCAGGTAAATGTAAACTGGGGTAGGTGTGTTATTGAGGGTATTGCATAGTTTATCTTTTATTGCTGCTCCACTGGATCAGCAATATTTGCACAAGCTGTGCCCAGTTCAGATTTTACAGCTCTGGCCTGGGTCTGGTGATCTGGGTTTTACCCATACCCCACTGCATGTGGCTTAGTGATATACTGTAGAGATGGCTACAAATTCTAACCCATTGAAGGCTGAAGTTTTAGAAAATCATTATGTTTAAAATACCAAGACTCACTGTATCCCCATCACAATTAATATTCTACCAAAGTCATGCTTAAATACTGGTGCTTCTACATCCATACCACTAGGCTTTTAATGCCAGCAAGCCACTTCTGCTGTTATGAGTTCCCACATCCGTGAAGTCCCATTCTACTTGTGGCAACTCCCCACCCCCAAAACCAGATAATTTTCCAGGGAGCAGCTCTTTACACCATATCAACTACATTACTGCTAAGCTCCTTATTTGTAAACGTTCTGTTGAGAAATTTTTGTTGTAATATATCCATGATCAGGAGAAATTAATTTGTAAAAGAAACCAAAATCCCCATTTATCAGTTCATTGAATCACAATAAAGCATGTTAAGAGCAAAGAAGCACACTGACTGCTCTTAGGATGGTGATGTCAAATGGCTTAATGAGGTGTTCTGAGGGGCCTAGGGGAATGTTTTATGCAGAAAGTTCTGACTGTTATAAGATAATGAGTTAACTTTCTGTGGGCTCCATTAATTCCTCAAGCCAGAGGAAAAATGGTGCTCTAAAACTTCCTATACACACACACAGGCAGCGTAGTAATGAGGCTTCAGTGGAGGAATCTATTTTTAACACACTATTATGTTGTTTGGTAGCAAAGATGAAATCAGCCCTTTTCTGAATGTAATACTTTATTGCTGCTCCACTGGATTAGCAATATTTGCACAAGTTGTACCCAGTGCAGATGTTACAGCACTGGTCTGGGTCTGGTGATCTGGGTTTTACCCATACCACACTGCATGTGGCTTAGTGATATACTGTACAGATGGCTGCAGAGTCTAACCCATTGAAGGTTGAAGTTTCAGAAAACCATTATGCTAAAAATATCAAGACTCACTCCCTCCCTCACCCTCCAGTCACAATTAATCCTCTACCAAAGTCATGCTTAAATACTGGTGCCTCTACATCCATGCCACTAAGCTTTTAATGCCAACATGCTTCTTCTGCTGCTGTGAGTTCCCCCATCTGTGAAGTCTCATTCTGCTTGTGGCAGCCCCCCCAAAAAAACAGAAAATTTTCCAGGGAGCAGCTGTTTACACCATATCAACTAAATTGCTGCTAAACTCTATTTAAAAAACATTTAGAAAAAACTACCCCTTCCCATTCATTCACAGGTGTCAATGAATGTATTTGTTAACCATGCTGGTTCATCTTCCTCCTTCCCTTCATGGTAAAAATGTGAAACTACATTGTGTTATTTTAAATGAATACAAATAGCTTGTCCAGGGGGTTGGCAGCTCTGATAGTTGTTCCAGTCTTTCTTGTCACTGATATAAACTGAGCCAGGAAAAAAGTAAGCAGGAAAAAAAAAAAACAGCATTTTGTTTCTACAAGTGGTTGTTAATTGAAGCTGGTATTTTTAACATGTGCAAGTCAACTCCACTTCTGAAACTTAAAAAGGAAAATACACTTCATCATAGACTGTGTTTACCAAGTACTGTGCCCATGCCCATGATTAAAATAATGTGAACCCCTTCCCCCCAAAAATGTGCCCTCACATGAACCTGCATGATTTATCTGTAAAGACAATTAAAAAATGTATTTCTAAATGCATTACTAACACCAATGCTTTCAAGGTTTTGAAACTACTAAAAAAACAAACTAGATAGGTAGATAGATAGATAGATAGATATAGATAGATAGATAGATAGAAAGAATATGGTAAACAAATACTGTTAATCCCAAAAGCAGAACTTTGTTTTTAGCATACAAATGTTTAAGAAATACCTGAAAGCTGTCTATTTTAGTTGGAACTGAATCCTTAACAAAATGCAGGGACTACACAGATGTGTTCTGTTCCTTGGTCCAGATCCCAAACTAGTGAGTATTCTTTCAACATGATATATCCACCTCATGCCCCCCCACATGAATAAAACAAAGGTGGGATGGATCTTTTGGAGCTTCTTGGGTGGAGGTGGGGTGGATCTTACTTCCCCCAAAAAAACAATGCTGCCTCCCACTACTCAGGTTCCAGTTCTTGTACCACCCATTTAAGAAAGAAAATAGTACCCTGCAACCATTGTCTAACATGAAAGTGTATTTATTTGAAGGAGGAAAATATTTCTTGGATGAGGGTAAGGTGGAGGAGACTATTTATACCTTCAGTCAGTTCCACGGACAGAAAACATGACATCACTATTTTTGTACATGCACTACTCCTTTTGGCTTCACCCACAGTCATAAAAAATGGAGGAAGGTGGAACACATTTTTGGACATTTCAATTTATCCTTCCACAACTATAAATCATTAAGCCAAATGAAATAAAGTACTCCCTTCTTTCTGTTTAGAATGTTGGAGACAGCACTAAAACTGCTTACCAGATGGCCATTGGGAAACTGAAACAGCTTATTAAATATTGGTTGCCCATTAAACTGGAGATTTGGTTACCCCCTTCAAAATGCAACAACTTGCACATTTAAATACTTAGCATTAGAGGCAGGTGAAGTTCTCCTGCTTCGCTACATGGAGCACTTCTCATGCTGTCACTCAATCTGCATAGTGCTATGCAACATGAAGCAAACTACTCAGCCTCAAAATTAGGAACACGCAAAGTTCATTGATTCAATGGACTTTGCACTACTACACCTTGGTTTACTGCCTTCCCTTTAACTTTAAAGAGAAGTACCATTGATTTGATAGGGCTTTGCTTTGCTTCACCTGTTTATTGCTATGCGAGGCAAATTTTGCATTGATTCATGGGATGACAGATCACATGGGCTCTATATGGTCTTGCACAGCCTCAGTTCTGTGTAGTGGAAAGCTAGAGACAGTTTGCAATCAGAGCTCAGAGAATGAAACCATCAAAAAGCTTTAAATAAAAATCACTTTTGATCCAATTATTTTAGTCCAAATTTCATTCACTGACTGTAGGCAACCCTCCTGTGCTTAGATCAAGTGTTGATTGTTCTTGTGTGCAGTTTGAATGTTAAGTTAGAACATTCAGCCTGTGTACTGACAGACACTGTTGGAAGTGTGCTTCGGGGGTGGGGCGCATTTGTGGTAGATTGAGATTCACAAGAGAAAAGGCAGTCTTTTCTAACTGTTTTGTACTCGTGTGTGTCAGTATTTGTGTGTTTATGTACACACAGTAATACTTGAAATAATGTTTGATAATTATTTTCTATTTGTGGTGCAGTGCATATTTTCATTCTGTTTGAAAGATTTGGTTATATAGTGTACTGTACCATCAGTGGCAGAGTCAGGTTTGGGAGCATTTGGGAGCCTGGGCAGTCATTCAGTCTCTCTTGGGCTCCACAGTGGGCACTAAACAGTAAATAAAGATGGTGGTGGGGCACCACTACTCACACTGGGGCAGTCAGGAGGGGTGACCACCCCCCCAGCCCCCCTAGCTCCACCACTGTGCACCATTACATTTTCTATGCATTATCTGTAATGTGCATGCATGTCATCAAGTCAAATGCATTTTATTGTGCCACACAGTAATCTCCACACTCTGAATCAGTTATCCATCTGCATTATTTTTTTACTGCTTCCTTCTATCTAGATAGTGAATTGCTACTGCAGTGCCCCCCCCAACTGCCAAAAGGAATCATTTATTTTTTCAGCCGGCCCGGTGGCGCTGAGGCTTGAGGTGCTGGACGCCACATCTCGCACCACGCTGGTGACCCATGTTCGGGAACAGACAAGAGCCACTGGGGATCATCAGGGGAGGAGAAGGATTGAGTATCTGGAGGTCTGCTCTCCATCTCTGGGGAGGGTTGTCGCACAACATCTGTGCCTGGTTGCCCCTGGCGGAGGCTGGGGAGCAAGGTGCTGGGCATGAGCAGGGGGGAAGCAGAGTGCAGACGCATGGAGGAGAGCATGCACAGAAGCATGCGGATTCCTCCTCTGCTTGTGTCATTGCACGCACTCTGCTCCAGGGGTCAAACTTGAAAAATGCTGTCTCCCTGTGTATGAGCTGATGCCTGTCCTATCTGGCCATGACAGTTCCGACTTGGAGGCACAACTCGGGGAAGTGGGGGCTTCCCCAAGTATGAGGTGATGGGTTACTGGGAGCCAGGTAAGCCTATTGGTGGGGCTAGGGGAAAGACCAAAATAAAATAAATCAATTTTTTTTTCCAGTGCAGAACTCAACACAAAAGGCAATCAAAAAACACAGCTAACTGACAAAAAAAGTAAAATGGTTAGCAGATTCAAGCAATATATTTCTCTGTCACAAAACCTCTTTCTCCCACACTAGGTAAGGAGAAAGTGAAAGTCTTTCACTCTCTTGCCTGATTAACTTCCTGCCTGAGCCATGTGACCTACATACTGAAACACTTGATCTGTGGTCTGCTTCATTTATGACTCACTTCATGTTCCACAGAAAATGCAAAGTGAATGCAAAGTGAGCATTGGGCGAAGTCACCAAAAGGTGAAGTGCTTGTGATTCAATGGGGACTTTGCATAGCGGGTAGCTTCGCCCCAACTTCGCTGGCATAATTAAACTTTGCTGCATCTCTACTTAGCATTTTAACATTTTCTTGTTACTAGCTTCAGCTGGGCAAGTATTATATTTCAAGAAAATTCATACCTCATATATGTCACCCTTTCCCAGGAAAAAATGTAGACAGATCTGACAGCACATCTATTCTCATCGGTACTAGTTATACATAGATAAAATGCCTATTTAAATGTATAATGTAGACAGATCCCACAGCACATATATTCCCTTCTGTACTAGTTATACATAGATAAAATGCCTAGCTAAATGTATAATGTAGACTGATCCGACAGCACATCTATTGCCATCGGTACTAGTTATAGATAGATAAAATGACTAAATGTCTAATGTAGACAGATCCCACAGCAAATCTATTTCCATCAGTACTAGTTAGACATAGATAAAATGCATATCTAAATCTATAACGTAGATCGATCCCACAGCACATCTAGTCCCATCAGTACTAGTTACACAAAGATAAAATGCCTATCTAAATGTATAACATAGACAGATACCACAGCGCATCTAGTCCCATTGGTACTAGTTATACATAGATAAAATGACTATCTAAATGTCTAATGTAGACAGATCTCAGAGCACATCTATTACCAGCAGTACTAATTATACATAGATAAAATGCTTATCTAAATGTATAACGTAGATAGATTCCACAGCGCATTTATTCCTATCTGTACTAGTTATACACAGATAAAATGCCTATCTAAATGTATAATGTAAACAGAACTCACAGCACATCTACTCCCATCAGTACTAGTTATACATACAGTAGCTGCCCCAGGCACTGCCAGATATTTCCTGAAATTTCTATGATATTTCCAAAAATATATTCTGCTTTCTGCATTTCCACAGTATGGGTGGAAGAGAGAAACTCTTCAAAAATTTTGGGAAATATCTGGAAATAGCTGGCAATGTCTCTGGCTACCACTGTAGATGAAATGCATATCTAAATGTACAACCTATACAGATTCCACAGCGCATCTCTGATATCTGAGTGTATAACATAGATAGATCCCACAGCACATCTAGTCCCATCAGTACTAGTTAGACATAGATAAAATGCATATCTAAATGTATAATGTAGACAGATCTGACAGCACATCTACTGCCATCGGTGCTAGTTATCCATAGATAAAATGCCTATCTAAATGTATAATGTAGACAGATCCCAAAGCACATCTATTTCTATCAGTACTAGTTATAAATAGATAAAATGACTATCTAAATGTATAACCTAGACAGATCCAACAGCACATCTGTTCCCTTTGGTACTAGTTATATACAGATAAAATTACTAAATGTCTAACGTAGACACATCCCACAGCACATCTATTTCAGTCAGTACAAGTTATACATAGATAAAATGACTATCTAAATGTATAACATAAACAGATCCCACAGCACATCTATTCCCGTCAGTAACAGTAATAGATAGATAAAATGCCTATCTAAATGTATAACTTAGATAGATCCCGCAGCACATCTGTTCCCATTAGTACTAGTTATACAAAGATAAAATGCCTATCTAAGTGTATAATGTAGACAGATCTGACAACACATCTATTCGCATCAGTACTAGCTATACATAGATAAAATGCATATCCAGATGTATAATGTAGACAGATCCCAGAGCACATCTATTCCAATCTGTACTAGTTAGACATAGATAAAATGCCTATCTAAATGTCTAATGTAGACAGATTCCAGAGCACATCTATTCCCATCAGTACTAGTTATACATAGATAAAATGCATATCTAAATGTATAATGTAGAGAGATCCCACAGCACATCTATTTCCATCAGTACTAGTTATACATAGATAAAATGTCTATCTAAATGTATAATGTAAATAGATCCCACAGCACATCTATTCCCATCTGTACTAGTTATACATAGATAAAATGCATATCTAAATGTATAATGTAAACAGAACCCACAGCTCAACTACTCCCATCAGTACTAGTTATACATACAGTAGCCACCCCAGACACTGCCAGATATTTCCTGAAATTTCTATAATATTTCCAGAAATATATTCTGCTTTCTGCATTTACACAGTATGAGCGGAAGACAGAAACTCTTCAAAAATTTTGGGAAATATCTGGAAAAAGCTGGCAATGTCTATGACTACTACTGTAGATGAAATTCCTATCTAAATGTATAATGTAGACAGATTCCACAGTGTATCTAGTCCCATCAGTACTAGTTATACATAGATAAAATGCCTAGCTAAATGTATAACGGAGACAGATCCCACAGCGCATCCATACCCATCAATACTAGTTAAACATAGATAAAATGAGAATCTAAAGGTATAACATAGATGGATCCCACAGTGCATCTATTCCCATCAGTACTAGTTATACTTAGATAAAATGCAAATCTAAATGAATTGCATAGACATGTCACAGCATATCTATTCCCATCAGTAATATATATATATATATATATATATATATATATATATATATATATATATATATATATATATATATATATATATATATAGATAATGCCTATCTAAATGTTTAAGGTAGACATATCCCACTGCACACCTATCCTTTAATAATAGTTATACATAGATGAAATGCTTATCTAAATGTATAACGTAAACAGAACCCACAGCACATCTATTCCCATCACTACTAGTTATACATAAAGGCCCATATATTCAAAGTGCACCAGGCTGCGGCGCAAGCCTGGGGGCAACACAACTTGGCTGCGCAGGAGCGTTGACTGGGCGATATTCAACGGAGTTGCAAAATGGCTCAGCATCATTGAATATTGCACCCTGACCACCTGCAGTGTGCATGGCACAGTGGCACTTTGCCAGCGCGGTGGCAGAAGTGGAGCAGGGGATGTGCTGCTATTCCCATTCGCTGCGCATAACAACCGTATAGCAAAGGTGCACATGCAAATGGGGCCATAATGTATGCAAGGTGCCAATGGGGCCATTTGCATGTCATTATGGCCCCATTTGCATGCAGGTGTGCCGATCCCTGGTGACTTGCACCTGGCGCCCTGCCAGGCAGCAGCCGTCGGGGACCGACACCCCCTGCAGTGCGGCAATGTGCCCTACAGCCTGATTGTGGCCATTTGAAAACTCAAAATGAATCCAAAATCCCTGGTGGTCCAGTGGACTGCTGTCAGCCCAATCACCGGCTTAAGTAAGATAAATAAGTATCCAATATCCCTGGTGGTCCAGTGGACTGCTGTCTGCCCGATCGCGGGCTTAAGTAAAAAAAATAAGAATCCTATATCCCTGGTGGTCCAGTGGACCGCTGTCTGCCCGATCGTGGGCTTAGGTAAAAATAAAATAGGAATCCTATATCCCTGGTGGTCCAGTGGACCCCTCCCCACCCGCCCACTGATCCCCACCACCCGCTCTCAGTCAGCGGCGGACGGCAGCACCCCACCCGCCTGCTGCCATGCCACCTGCTGATTGACACCATAGGTAGGGCTGTACGACCATTGGTCCACAGTGTGAGCCAATGGGCATGCACCCCATACCATACTACACATTCCAGATAATGCTGCTGTATTACATTCACTACTTGTCAGAGTAATTCTCAAAAAGAAGGGAAATTAGAGAGAAACACTCTGTTTACTGCATCAGTTAGTGTTGTTCCACAGCGATAGAAGTGAGGAAATTCTGTGTTAGGGTTCTAAAGCATAACTGTGCATTCACTCCCCCCCCCGAGCACCACAGACACACAGAGACACACACACATATGGAGGTTGGGGGGAGAACCAAGGCAACAGAACCAATCACCGACAATCAGCAGGAGGTGTCAGAAATAAAATACAGCTGTCTAAATGTACTACAAGAGATCCCCAGTCCTTGAGAGTATGTACTGCATGTTCATCATACATCCTCAGCAAAATTGAGGCCATATAGAGCAACGGTACATGTTCCTGGTTCAAGGTGCACACAAGTTACCACAATTAGGAGTTGTATGGTCTTAGTTAATGATGTCCCACACCTCGCTACACCAGCTCATACACCCTGACTGGAGAGCCACAGGAAAACTAACGGTGGTACACACTAGTTAACACAGTTAGGAAATACAGGACCTCTGTCAGGCAATGCCCCACCCCCTAGCCCACATACTGCATACTGAGTGGAAAACCACAGCAAAAATACGCCTATGGACATGAATAGTATAGCTCCATCTTTGCAGCTGTAGAGAAGTTAGCACACTTAGGAGTTGCGTGGTCTAATGGGTAGGGGACTCCACCTCCAGAGACCCACAGCATAGCTGAGGATGTGGACATCAGTGGTACGGCTCAGTGATTGTAGTCACAGTCGAGTTAGCACAGTTAGGATTTGCATCCTATGATACAGACAATGCCCCGCGAATACATACTGCATCCTGAGTGTTGAGCCACAGGAAAAGTGAGGTGATGGACATCAATAGTACACCTGCGTAATTGTAGGTACACTCCAGTTAGCACAGTTAGGTGTTGCATGGACTTAGCCAGGCAATTCCACCACATATAGCAGTTACTGCATCCTGATTGTACAACCACAGCTGTATTGTATTGTATAGCAATGTTGCACAGTTCAGCACGGCAGCTACTGCACCCTGACTGCAGAGTCACAGGGAAAGTAAGGGTGGTACATAGTAGTTAACACAGTTAGGAATTAGATGACCTCTGTCAGTTAATGAACCAGCCCCTAGCCCACATATCTATACTGAGTGGAGAGCCACAGCAAAAATAAGCCCATGGACATGAACAGTGTAGCTGTGTCACTGTAAGTGTACAGAAGTTAGCACACTTAGGAGTTGCACAGTCTCATGGGGTGGGGGACTACACCTCAAGACCACTTGCTGCATGTTAAGTGAAGAGCCACAGGCAAAGAAGGGCGATGCAGATCAGTTGTACACCTCCCTGATTACAGGTACAGTGTAGTTAGCACAGTTAGCACTTGCTGCATGCTAAGTGAAGAGTCACAAGCAAAGAAGGGTGATGCAGATCAGTTGCACACCTCCCTGATTACAGGTACAGTGTAGTTAGCACAGTTATCACTTGAATGGCCTCAGCCTGGCAATGCCTTTCCATACTGTGACATCAGGTACTGGATCCTCAGTAGAGACCCACAGCATAGCTGAGGGTATGGACATCAATGGTAAATGTTAGTGATTGCAGGGACACTCAAGTTAGCACAGTTAGTGTTTGTGTGAGCTCAGACAGGTAATGTCTCCCCCAAAATTCATACTGCATCATGAGTACTGATGCACAGCAAGACTGAGGCAATGGACATCAATGGTACACCTCTGTAATTGTTGGTAGACACAAGTTAGCACAGTTAGGATTTGCATGGGCTCATCCTGGCAATTTTCCCATGCATACCAGTTACTGATCCTGACTGTACAGCCACAGCTGCATGGTCTTAGGTAGCAATGTCTCTCTACACCAGCTACTGCACTCTGACTGGAGACTGACAGGAAAAGTAAGGGCGGTACATACTAGTTAACTTAGTTAGGAATTACAGGACCTCTGTCAGGTAATGTTGAACCCCTAGCCCACATACTGCATTCTGAGTGGAGAGCTACAGAACAAAAAAGCCCATGGAGATGAACAGTGTCATGGGGGACTGCACTTGCAGGCCACTTGCTGCATCCTGAGTGAACAGCCACAGGAAAAGGTAGGCAATGCAGATCACTTGTACAGCTACGTGATTGCAGGAACAGTCCAGTTAGCACAGTTATCACTTGAATGGATTCAGGTAGGCGATGTGTCTTCAAACGTGACAGCAAGGTAAGGCTAGGGGGGTGTTAGGGTGTATTAGTAGGGGTATCACAAGTCGTAAGAGGGAGGTAATAATCCCTCTGTACAAGACATTGGTTAGGCCCCATCTGGAGTACTGCGTGCAGTATTGGAGGCCACACCTTCACAAGGACATTAACCAAATTGAGGCAGTCCAGAGAAGGGCAACCAAAATGGTGCAGGGACTGCATCAGAAGACATATGAGGACAGATTAACGGAGCTCAATATGTATACCCTTGAGCAAAGGAGGGAGAGAGGTGATATGATCGAGACATTTAAACACCTTAAGGGCATAAACAAGGTGAAAGAGTCTAACATGTTTAAATATAAGAAAAATAGCAGGACAAGAGGACACAGCATGAGATTAGAGGGAGCCAGTTAAGAGGGAATGTGAGGAAATTCTTTTTCACAGAAAGGGTGTAGATGCATGGAATGGCTTACCACAAGAAGTAGTGGCTATGAATACAGTGCAGGGCTTCAAACAGGCATGGGATAGGCATAAGGGAGCAATACAAATGACTATGAATAGATAGGTCACTGACATAGCAAAGGCCGATGGCACATTTATAAGATAGAAAAAGAAATGGGCAGACTGGATGGGCCTTGCGGTCCTTATCTGCCGTCAACTTCTATGTTTCTATGTTTCTATGTTAGCAGGTACTGCATCATCAGTGGAGATACACAACACAGGTGAGGGTATGGACATCAATGGTAGACATCACTGATTGCAGGGATACTGAAGTTAGCTTAGTTAGGATTTGCATGGATTTAGACAGCTAATGCTGCCCCCTCCAAAATTCGTACTGCATCATGAGTGGTGATCCACAGCAACAATGAGGCAATGGAGATCAAGGGAACACCTCTGTAATTGTAGGTACAGTGAAGTTAGCACAGTTAGGAGCTGCATGGGCTCAGCCAGGCAATTGCAGCACACATAGCAGTTACTGCATCCTGAGTGTATAGCCACAGCTGCATAACATTAGATAGCGATGTACCACACCTCGCCACTGCAGCTACTGCCCGCTGACTGGAGAGGCACAGGACAACTAAGGGTGGTACAGACTACTTAACACACTTAGGAATTACGGGACCTGTGTCAGGCAATGCGCCATGCACTACCCAACGTGGTGCATACTGAGAGGAGAGCCATAGCAAAAATAAGCCCATGGACATGTATGTGTGGTACTACTTCTTCCAGTTGATTTGCACTTTTAAAAGAAACAACAATTACATTCTAATGTTATGATATTATGGTTCAGTAAAGACTCAACACAGGTGGTTAAGTTTAAAAAAGATTTATTGCCAATTGGTGAAACTGAGAAAGGGCCAATTAAGATTTACATTTTTTTACAAAATCAGTCTCACAATGCAATCCTTGCACGTGTGTAATCATTGCTTTGAATATACCTAAATGTGTGTCATGCATAGTAAGTAGATGATATGGATTGGAATAAGTACATACATACGGAAATATGAGCATAGAAAGAAGGCAGCAGAAGAAGGACATTTGTTCTATTGAGTCTGCTTGTATTGCAGGGTCCGCATCTTGAGCTAATGTCTCTGCTATCCCTCCGCAGTCCTCCCATCCTCCCTAGGCATGATTCTTATCTTCCCCATGCATATACCAGGCTCTTTTATAGCTGTTCACTGCCTTTAATGAGGTGACCTCTTCTAGCAGCGCATTCCAAGTGTTCATCACCCTTTGTGGGAAGAAGTGCTTTCTGACATCCCTCCTAAACTTCCCACCCTCCAGCTTAAGACTGTGCCCCCTCATGATATGTTTACCACTCGGCTTGAAGAGACTTTGGTTATTAACAATATTTATCCCTTTTAAGTACTTGAATGTTCCAATCATGTCCCATCCCTCTCTCCTGTCCTACATTAATGAAGATATGTCAGGAGCTTCTAAGCAGTGATTACACACATGAAACAGTGATGATTTGTTTTTATTGTGTGACTGATAATGTGTATGGTCCTGGGGTGGGCGAAAAACCAGATGCTAAGTGTTCAAGTAATAGAATATAAAAATTTTATGATTTCAGTGATATTAGATAACTGGTATGTTCAGTTAAATATTTTAAGATATATCACTGACTAGGTGCATATGGAAAATTCCCACCTGACCCCTCAATAGAGGCGATCATAAACATTGTCAGGAACAGGTATGAAGTGCGTTGTTATCAGTAAAAGTGTCTGATTTTCAGTTTCCAGTATTATTAACATAGATTACATTTACTTATATGACAAGTACAAAACAATATACATTTCTTTCAATGGTTACATTAGTTACTATATAAGTTCTGAACTAGTAAATAACAAATGTGTGTAGCATGCTGTTTTTATCAAAGATATAGGTCACTGAACTTAATCACTATAGTATTCTATTATATGTTAAGGAGAAATTCTTACTTAACTCTTACTGTAACACTTTTACTAGAACAATTAATTAGTTAACAACAATGGTCAGATGAAATGAGAATGTAAATATTATTTATAAGTCATTACATAGGTATGCAAGAGTAATTTGATAATAAGCTGCAATATTTCAGTATTCACACTTGCTTCATTTCACTTGCTTCATAATGACTAAAGAGTTTTAAATTTACATATGTACAGTTTCAGTGTAACAAACACATCAGGCATAGTTCAACACCGTTGCATGGTGAAAGAATTATCATGTTGTCAAGATGTCAACAGATAATAGACAAAAAAAAGCTGGTGATTGAAAACTTGTGACAGAGTGTTCTCTTTGGTGAATGAGACATGTGTTACACACTTATTTAAAATGATAAGGGACAACTTTTGTGTGTCTCTGCAGAGGCAAACAGTTAGCAACTGGCAACAACTTCTTGTTATGTATGGGTATGATACATCTACAAGAAAAGATATGTACAGAACAGGGGAGGCAGAAAGGATTCTGTTTTGACATGTATAATGTTCGATAGACATGTAAGCATGGTTTCTCTAGTGACTGTGAAGACTGTTGGCGCTGACTGAAGAAAGCCAACAGCAATTTCCACGTTGTCACTGATCCACACAAGATCTTAGATGTTATAGTGCATGAAATGTCTCTGGCAGTATATCATTTTGTTGATATGCTATGGTTTATTGACAGTCATAGATTGGAAACAATTGTAGTGCCCTACGACTGAGTCTGTCACAAAGTAGTCAGTAAAAAATGTCACATGTTGTGTGCTATTCTTCTGAGATATGAAGGTCATCATAATTCTTCAATATTAGAAGATATGCATTTTTTCAAGTGTCGTGGCAGACTCTGTTTAAAACTGCTTGTAGAGTTGTCACACTCTACCCATCCACTTCTATACCTTAGAAAACAGGTGTAATGGCCAGAATGCATAGATTGACCATGGTGATAGACTACACTGTGAGTGTCAAATACTGATTGGTTAAAAACTATTCTACCAGCTGTGTAATCTGTGATGGGAGTGCCAACTCTGAGCCTGTTGGAGTCAAATCTGTGCAATATAAGCAACAGATATTGAGATGAAGTCCTGAGACATATGGACTGAGTATATATGCCTCCACACCTTTCATAGGAGTGACCCAATTGAGCATTGGTAAATATCTGTCAAAATTTGACACTTTTGGCTTGAGGGACAAAAAGAGTAATCCACAGCATGTCTTCCTTGGTTTCACGCTGTAAATGACCACATGATACACATACATATTTGGTTGCATATGACACAGTGAAGTACTGGCACATTGGAGTGCCGTCTTCATCCAAGTTGTTTATGATTGCCATCATAAACTCACTAGTGTCTTGTTGCATGTCTGCAGCAAATTGTACTGCATCCATCATATGTACCTAACACCTTCCATAGTGGTGTTAGTGACTGCACATTGTTAGACTGGTCAGAAGCCATGTTGACAATCTGCTTCAATGCCTTTGATAGGGGAGTGTCTCGTGAAGCAGATATTGCCTGCACAAAGTGTGGCATGTGGAGAAAAACTTGCATAGCTGCATTAGCATAGCAGTTCACTCTAGTGCTGTTGTCAAAGACTGGCACTGCAGCTACACCAACTGATTTCTGATGAACAGCTGGCTCTGAATGTGTAGTTGATATAGTGACCTTTGTTGAACTCTTTAGAGTTGAATCACTTGTGGAAGCTCGTACCTGTTTGCTGACAGGTGTAGATATGACTGTACAATGTGAGACAGCCAAATATGTAGGCAGTGGTATTAAAGACATTTGTGGCTGATAGAAAGTGCGAAAGTGCGTAACCTGTTGTACTCAACAGTACATCGCGTCAGCTTGTATCTTCTGAGGTGCAAGAGTTATAATGTGCAACCCAGAAAGACTACGGACATATGAAAGTGTCATGTAGGACATTGTAGACAAAGTCAGTGATGTTACTCATGGCACCATTTACCATGCCTCGTTCAACATCAAGATGATGTCATAGCATGACATGTGCGTTCCTACAAAGTGTAAGAACAGCTTCTAGGCCAGCTGTGCATAAAACATCTGACTTCAGTTCAGTGAGTCATTCAGTCATCTTTGCTACAAGGTTGCAACTGAGAATGACACCGTCAACTGTATCAACAGCATACAGAGTTAGAACTTCTTGGTTTTCTCTCAGCAGCATAACATTGTTGAACTCAGTGCATTTCTTTAGTCATGGCATAAGACACACTATGTGTGTGCCTATTGAGTACACATCGCTGAAAACATTACATGCTGTTTCTATGGATGTAGTATCTACTCTGATTCTCCGATTGTTTAACATAGCAACATGTTCTGGTGATAGAGAACCTGTACGAGCTTGATCTAAAAGTGACTTGCAGTCAGATCACCACTTTGGCGCATGTTCTCATACAACTCTACATAGGTGAATAACTCCCAAATGTTAAAACCAGCAATGCAGCCTAGTATGTTCTTAGCTTGCTTGGCAGTCAGAGTTGCAAACACATGCTCCGCATTCACTGGTGCAAGCTGTAAAAGGTCTCCCAATATAACAATACTTTTGCCACCAAATGGTACTCCATAGTCAGTAACTTAGAGCTCCTGTAGATGTAGGTGTATACAGGTGAGCATTACATTGGAGACCATGCTGATTTCATCAACGATGAGTAACTTCATCTTTGTGAACATGGAACGGAGCTGAGATGCAACCTCAAATGACAGTTTACGATACTCTTCTGTTTTGCCATGTTCCGCTGGCAACATAAAGAGATGGTGTAATGTAACTCCACCAATGTTGTATGCAGCTAGTCCTGTGGGAGCAGTAACAACAAAAGACATTGATGACCCTGTCAGGCTCTATATTTCAGCAGTGATGGCTTCAATAAGGAAACTCCTGTACCAGCTGAACCACTAACAAAGATCAGTAGTGGTTTATAGTCAAGACAGTCACATTTTATTGTTTCATGTAGTAGGCAATGTCGAACAGCATCAATGACTTGAGAGTGAACTACATGCTGCTGCTGATTTAGTCTTTCTCTCAAGTCAGCTGGGTTACAGTGGAGTGTGTTCCATGTTCCATGGCTGTCTCAATTTCTGAGATTAACACTTGTGGGGCATTTAAAGGCTGAGGTTCACCTAGAACAGCTTGTCCTTCTGGATCAAGATTGTCTTGTGAGCTAACAGGAGTGTCTTCCTGAAGCTGCTTCTCTGTCTTCTCAAGCTGTTCTTTCTCAGCCTTCAGTCTCTGTATGTATGTCTCTGAGTATTCAGTTTTGAAAGTCTCATAACTGAGATTGAATTCTTCCTCGAATGTATCACAGTCACCTTTTAATTCAGACTCACTCCTCCAGGGTCTAAATAGGAATAGGAAAGCAAAGTAGTAATGCTCTTGGCTCTCCGATGTGCCTAGATGCAATTTACAGTGATCTATGAGCCATGGCTTATGTCTCTTTACGAGACAGCCATCCACTCCATTCACCTTGTAAATGTGCCATGTTGAGTCAGGTGATATATCTGCCTTGTAGTCATACCACTTAGCCACCTGAAAGAGACACATATCATCCTGTCATCGTGTCTATGGGGGTAGTATGTGTCTATCAGGTTATTCTTCAAGATATGTTTTGAAGAAGGTCTATTGGCAGCGAGTTCCTCAATCTCAGCATGGGGAATCAGTACACATTTGCATTTCTCTTTGTAGTTCACACTGAGAAACCGGACAGCATCAGACTTCACGTACAGATGTGTACCCATTAAATGGTCACTGGCTTATAGGCACCACATTCTCTGTGCGAAAGGGTCTTCAAGCCCAATGACCACTGCTGAGATGTCAGGCTCTTGCTTGAACTGGCAATATCTTCCCAAAGATCTTGCAAGCTAGTGTGATCTTGCTTGGTTATGTAGCAGTCACACACCACACCAGGGCCAATGAGTTGTCAGCCACAAACTGAACATCTATGTTTGCTTGCCACATTAGCAGAAGAGTTGGGTTGTAGTCATTGATCTACACCTTTTTCTCATCTCTTGGTAACTCATATACCCTCTTGGTTGATTTTGCCTTCAAGTGGTGTCACATTGCTGAAAAAAGTTCATTCATGGAACCATCCTGACAAACTCGTCTAGGGAATCCAAAGCGACATTGTGAGTACCAATCAGATTTTCCTAGACACATAGATACATAGATACATAGACAGTGTCAGCAGATAAGGGCCTATGGCCCACCTAGTCTGCCCATTTGAGTTTGTAACTTCAGTTTATGTTTTCCTAGAACTCTGTTGCCCCTTACCCCTAACCTCCAGAATTCCTTTATGTCTATTCTATGCATTCTTAAATCTCGTGATTGTTTCAGCCCCCACCACTTCCTCAGGCAGAATATTCCACTTGTCCACCACCCATTCTGTGAAGAAATTCTTCCTCACGTTTCTTCTGAATCGTCCCCCCTCCAACTTCATCCCATGCCCTCTAGTCCTGGAATATCCTTTTTGCTTAAAAGTAGTGTATTCCTGAACCCTGTTCCTCCCTGTAAGATACTTGTATGTCTCTATCATGTCCCCTCTCTCCCTCCTCTCCTTCAGGGAGTATATATTCAGTTTCTTCAAACTGTCCTCATAGGACTTGTGATGCAATCCATGTACCATCTTTGTTGCCTTCCTCTGAACCTTCTCTACCCTGTCTATGTCCTTACATAGGTAAGGTCTCCAGAACTGTACACTGTACTCCAGGTGGGGCCTCACTAGTGTCTTGTATAGTGGAATCATAACCTCCATTTTCCTGCTAGTGATGCCCCTGCCTATGCATACCAGCATCCTATTTGCTTTACCTGCTGCCTTGTCACACTGTTTCCCTACCTTGAGGTCACCAGAGATGATAACCCCAAGATCCCTTTCCTGCTTGGAGCATGCTATATCCTCACCCCCTCCAACTGATATATTGTGCCAGGGGTTTTGTGCCCCATGTGCATTATCTTGTACTTCTTTGCATTGAATTTCAACTGCCAAACCCCTGACCATTCTTCAGGTTTCTACAGGACCCTTCTCATTCTGTCTACACCCTCTGGTGTGTCTACTCTGTTACGGAGCTTTGTGTCATCAGTGAACAGTGAAATTCTGTCTTCTAGGTCCTGCGCAATGTCACTGATGAAGATGTTGAATTTATTCTTTACTACTCACCGGCAGTATTTTGTACAAATATGTCGCTGGAACTTTTGTACCAACTTCCATAGTGTAGGACTATCATACTTGTCTGGAATGTGACAAGTGATATATTGTTTGATGAATGCTAGCACTTGTGCTGCTTCATGTTCACCTATGCATGGTGCATCCTTGATCCATAATAAAATATAAATATGAGGGGCACCCCGTGCTTGATATTCCATCCTCCAAAAGTAATGCTCCACAGTACCAAGAGTTGGATTGTCCTTTGACAAAATGAAAGTCACAATGTTATGGAACCACTTGTGAAAATGTCTTGTGACAGACACAGGATCAAGTGAACACATTCCTCCAACAGTCATTGATGAAATGCTGTTAACATTAGAATTTGTCCACTTCAACAGTTCAATGAGCTCATCCCAGGCATATTCAGCACAACTAAGTGAGACAAACCATGTAGCTGTACCATACTCTCACATCATTGTCATCACCTCGGAGTGTCTGTGATACCAATATTCTTTGGTGCCACGTAGACTTGACAGTATGGAAGACAGATTCACTTGCACATTTTCATCTTTCTGCTTTAATTTCTCTAGAAATTGAGCAGCTGTTATTCCATCTAGTGGACTTGTGAGATGAATAGTATGTGCAATAGATGCAGATAGAATGCTAAGTTCACTGTCCCAGAGGAGATGAAACAGGTACTGTATGTTACGTCTGAATTTGCCATCTTTACTGAGCACACGGCTAGTGCAGTACTCAGCACCCTGTACACGCACTTGCCTTTCATCTAGTCATCCACCTGACCCTTTTGGGAATAAGTCTGGGAAACAGTGTGCTTCCAGTGTTGCCTCCCAAATGCTGACAGGCTCAACTTCCACCTGTTTCATTTGATAGAGATCAATGTTGTCTCCTACTGGATCTCTGCCATGTAGTGGGTGAATTGTGTACTGTTCATACACATTGTCACTTGTTTGTCCACTGACCTTCTCAATCATTGGCTTAGTTGTTTCTAAGACATCATGTTGAACAGAGAGAACTAGTCATCTGATCAATGTCAAGGTCTGCATAAAAGGGATTGTTGCTCTTTAAATAAGTAAGAGCAAGCTTTACCTGCTGTACATTGACAACATCTTGCCAGATGACCTTAGACTTAGTTGGAACACCATTTACAAGAATCACCAAACTATTTTCCATAGAGATTGCCTCCACATTTTCCTGTAGAGGAAGTAGGAGGTACATCACGGAACCCTTTAGAGGTCTAATGAGTTCTTTCTGTGGAATGTTCCGTGTCTTTGTGTTCAGACGTAGAATGGTTTGAAATGGTTTCATTGTCTGAATTAGAATGTGCTCAAACATATTCAATGTCGCAATCTCACTTGGTGTAACATGTGCCTCCATATTATTCAACAGTGACCTTGGTGGCAGAATGTTGGACTTTAGTTTGGAGAAACAGTGTTTGCACAGCACTATGGTGTTCTGTAACTGAAAGTCAGATTTCATCAGCAAAAATGCTGAGAGACAGAACCACATGTCATTGTATGGTGACAAGATTTCAAGGTTCACTGTGACCGTTTGTTTGCTGTAGCACAGACGGTCACATGACACACAGAGTCAAACTTCTGAGCCTTTGCCAGCTCAAATTTTGCAATTTCTTTGCAGTACTGTTTCAGCATGTCACTTTCTAACACAGAAACAGATGTTTCACCAGAACTTGGTGACTGATAAATACTTGTGTCTGGTACAGAAGTCAGACGTTGCAGCTGTTTGAAAAATGTGATGGCATCCTGCATGTCACCAGACTGCAATAAGTCATTTAAACAAGTGTACTGATTGACAACTCGTCAGACTTCATATACCCTGTATACAAAGTTCTGCATGCCTGTTTGATGCACTCCCAGCATCCGCATGTTGTGAAAGACACTGTCACAAACACCACTATTGAGGTATGCTAGTGAGTGACCCATAAGTTCAGTATTTGGATGGATTTCACAAAGGTCAATCTTGTTAAACAGTTTATATCTTTCTTTGTGATCTGTTATCACAAATAGGTTGACAAACTATTATATACACAAAAGATTATTAGTCAAATTAACCAGCCTGGGAGTGGGTCCCAGGGTGGTAGCCTGGATAAAACATTGACTGGACAACAGGACACAGAAGGTAATTGTAAATGGAGTCCACTCTGAAGAAAGGGCAGTTACCAGTGGGGTACCGCAGGGTTCAGTATTGGGTCCAGTCCTTTTTAATGTCTTCATCAGTGACATTGCAGAGGGACTGGAAGGAAAAGTATGCCTTTTTGCAGATGACACAAAGATCTGCAACAGGGTTGATACACAAGGAGGCATGGAAAGGATGAAAAGGGACTTGGCAAGGTTGGAGGAATGGTCAGACGTATGGCAGCTAGGATTCAATGCAAAAAAGTGCAAAATAATGCACCTGGGAAACAAGAACCCAGGGAAGAATACACAATGGGTGGGGAGGTAGTAACAACAACAAAACAGGAAAGAGACCTGGGATAATCATATCAGATGACCTTAAGGTTAGCAAGCAATGTGAGAAGGCAGTAGGGAGGGCGGGGTATACTGGGATGTATAGAGAGGCATCAGCAGCAGAAAACAGGAAGTTGTTATCCTCTGTACAGACAGTTGGTGAGACCCCATCTGAATACTGTGTCCAGTTCTGAGACCCCATCTCCGCAAGGACATAGACAGGATAGAGGCAGTCCAGAGGAGGGCAACTAAAATGGTGCAGGGTCTGCAAGAGAAGCAATATGAGGAGAGACTAAAGGAGCTTAATATGTATACCCTTGAGGAAAGGAGGGAGAGGGGGACATGATAGAAACTTTCAAGTACCTCAAGGAATCAACAAAGTCCAAGAGGGTAGCATTTTCAGAAAAGAGACTTGCAAGAACAAGGGGACACAATTTAAAGATAGAAGGAGGGAGGTTCAGGGGCAAGTGAGGAAGTATTATTTCACAGAGAGGGTAGTGGATGCATGGAACAGCCTTCCTGAGGAAGTTGTGGGGTCTAAAACTGTGGGAGAATTCAAGAATGCATAGGGACAGACATAAGGCAATTCTTGTGGGGGGCAGGAAGATATAGGCTGTTGGTTAACTAGGATCTGCGGCCTATCCTGTAGGTAGGGAAATGGGCAGACTAGATGGGCCTAGCGGTCCTTATCTGCCATCAAAGTCTATGTTTCTATGTTTCTAAACTGTTCACGTTTCTCAAATGATGATTGCCTGCGGTTGCAGGTTGCATCACATGGCCATGAGAGACAGTGCAATTTACGGGACACAGTGGTTGCATCACAGTCATCACTTGTGTCCATTGCTGAGTCATCATAGACACTGAGCACACTGACCAGCTTACCGGACTCGTCAATGGTGAACCTGCTCTCTTTTTTCTGTGAATAATAAGATTCCTCCCAGAAATATGCCTCTGAGTGCTGTGTGTGCATCCAGTGACCTGTGAATACATCACAGAAACTGTGCACAGTCAAAGTAGGATACCATTGTAGCCTTTTCTTGATGTCATACACAACTTTTCTGAATAGTTCAAGCACATGAGACATCTTTCACCATAAGCGTTGAAGAACAAATACTGCTCTATTAACAAATGTGCATACTTTGAGACTCAATTTCATCAAAGTCAGATGACTCTTTGTCTTTTTGTGCTCATGTCTCATCACAGCAGCAATAAGCCTGTCAATCTTAGCTTTACTTGCTAGTGATCAGAAATATTTTTGCTTTCTCAGATGAAAATCACCAGCTGTGAGTTTATGGCGCTGTTTAGAAGGTCTGGTTATGGTTGCTGTAGCAACAGTTGTGTTTCGTCTGAGAGATCTACACAACTGTTGCTCAGGTAAACATTTTTCTTGCTGTTGAGCAAGTATGTGGTTTTGTTGTGGAGTGAGTTACTGTAAAGCTCACTATTCCAGTAGAACTCAGTATTGTTTTACGTCTTGAACTCACATCACTGTTTTTTTATCATTCTTAAGCAACAGTGAAGTACTATGATACCTGTTTCATCTTTCTGTACATGCACGTCTGTGTTTACTAGGCACCTTTCAATGTGTTACTTCACAGTAGCAGTCAGCAATGTTACAGAAGTATCAGACACCTGCATAAAAGACACAGAAAAAGGAAATAGTATACGCTTGTGTTGATCACTTCTAACATTGTATATTGACACAGATGATTTATGTATATAATATTACAAAAAAAGGTCTCAGAAAATGCTGTAATCAGATTGGTTGCTCGAATTTTGACAGTCTTATTTTAATTCATGTTACACTGTCCTGTATAGTGTTATCACCATGGCACATAGATTCTTTTTTGTACTATTTCATCGTTGAGCAATGCGGAATTACTCCAAATCTGTACAGTGATTTTGACGTAGTATTGTTAAACTGCTGGTGAAAGAACTACTTATTTATAATCTTTCTCTAAATGAGTAACAGATTAATAAAGTTGACTTTAGACACTTATCTTTTGAATATTAATTGTCATGATAGCCATAAGGCATTCAAAAGAGTCACATTGACAGTTACTTAATGATGTCTTTGGGGCAATATGACACTTGGCTCTACCTTGTGCCACATTACACTCCTAGGGAACGCTTATGATATTGTTAAGACAAGCTCTGTTCATGTGTTATTGGTAAGACAAATAATCACAATTATTGATTAGGAATGAATATCGAGGTCACTCGTGCAGTGACAGGAAACAACAAAATGAGAAAATGTAGCTTCAGCAATTACATAGTTGTGCAGGTAGAGTCACGATTTCAGAATAAGTATGCGAAATTGTGTGGACTTAAGTATTTGTACATCAGGTAAGAAGCAGGAAACTTTTTCCTTCAGTAATCATCATTTTTGGGAAAAAATCATCAAATAATGCTGTACATTCAAAGTTTCGAAAAAACAGTGTTGTGTGCATGAAAGTGTCACAAAATATAGTGTCATGCATTCAAAAGTGTTGCAAAAGTAGTGTCGTGTGTGCAAAAGTGTTGCAAATTTAAGCTTGGGAGTGACAACTGTATTCATTATCGAATCATATCTGATTGCTATTTGACTAACAGCTAGTTCTGCCAATGTTATGCTAGATTTATCAGGCCATGTAAGACAACCAATCAGAGATGGAGAAGACTGAAGAAGAAGTCAACAGCAGCCATCTTAGCCTACACTGAGACACACCAATTTTATAACTGCAAGTACATCATATTTTATAAAGCATTTTTCTACTATGATAAAAAGTGTTAGTAACAGGTAAATAGTATTAATCAAAACATTTTTTACTGCTCTATTTGACTTTGTTGCTAGAAATAACCTATGATGCTGCATTATTTAGGTACAACTGTTTAAAGTCAGATGATTATTTGGTACTTACTTGCACAGATACAGCTGTAAATGGAGGGAGATAGCAAGGTGCATGTGTGCCCACAACAGAAGAGAGAACCAATCAGACATGTGTCTGCACTTGTAATTGTTTAAAACTGCCTATCAAAAGAACGCATTTTTCCCACCTTGAAATTTTTGCACATTTTAGCTGGAGCAGAAGTGCAGTGATAGTCAGTGCATACACTACATTGGTTAATGAAGGCACAGTAGTAGCCAATAATTTCTTTTATTTGTGTGTCATGGATCAGCCCACTGAAGCTGAGTTGAACTTCGGAGGGAAAATAGTAGTTTTATTTTCACTACTGCTTAGGTACTGCAGGGTGAACACTGACTTTTTTGGTAGCTCTCTGTATACTTCTAAGTTGAAAAGCTGAGAATGGCAGAAAACAGCAAAAGGACTTTGTGGATTGTTAGAAGCAGTATAGTGAGGCGAGCATCTGAGTATGCTCAAAATAGTGATTTTGGAAGAAACCTGCAGCTCCCAAATTGCTGTGTTAAGTGGTTTGGTAGGGGTGGAATGAGGTGGGAGCACCTCATGCCGACCATGCACAGACTTTTGAGTACTCAGTGTCATCCAGACATATTGCTGATGCATCTTGGAGGCAATGATTTGGGAACCAAATGCTGGGTAGATTTAGTAACAGAAGCAGAAGTGGACCTCAGTTCTATTAGGAGTATGTTGCCTGCCTGTAAAATCATTTTTTGGATATTACAGAGCGTAGGGTCTGGCAAGCAGAACATCATATGTACCTGATTGACAGAGCCCGAAGAAAAGTCAACATACAAATATCTGCATTTCTACGCATGGCTGGAATGTACACCATATGTTACCTGGAAATTAAGTATTGTTATGATTGGCTATACCTACCAGATGGTGTACACTTCTCACATGCTGGCAATTGCAATTTCATGGGAGAGCTTCGAGATGCAATCCTCAAAGTCCTCTAAGAATGTCAGACTGTTTGAACAAATGGCAACATGTAAACAAAGGTTCTTTTCAGAACCAAAAAATGCTGGTCAAAAAATTGAACAGCTGCATACATCACTCACACAGGTGTAACACATGGGTCGGGAATATTTACACTGTGCCAGGCTGGGGAACACGCCTGGGCAAAGTGCAACTACAATGCAGCAGGGTGTTGTCAGGGTGATATTTCACAGCGCTGTGGCATGGTCAGCAGTTCGAATATTTCAGTCTGGCAACTTGCATTGTGCATGTTACACTGGGACTGCACCAGTGTAAGTGGCCAGAGAGGAGTAGGGGGGGATACAGCACTGAAGTGCAGTGGTGGTAAGTGCAACTATCACAATATTTAGTACTCTATATGCAAATGGAGCCATAATGCATGCAGGTGTTAATGCACCTATTTGGATATCATTATGGTGTCATTAGTATGCAAGTGTGCCAATCATCAGTAACTTGTCCCTGGTACTGTGTGAGGCAGTACCTGTTGGCTAGTGATGCCCCCCCCCCGGTGCTTTTTGGTAATGTATCTCAACACTAGATCTTGGTTTTTCAATAAAAAAAATACTACTGGTAGTACAGTGGACTCTACCCCTTCACCTTATCATGGGTTAACTGTATAAAATGTATCCCTCATGGCCCTGTTCACTCTACTTCCTCACCCGATTTGGCTGGAGTGGCAGCTGCACTACAACACCATGGTTACTTTTAAACAGAAAGCCCACAATTGGGTGAAGGGTTGGGGTGCAGTGGACCACCACAGATATATTTTTCATAGCAAAATCACAGTTGGTGAGGGAGGGCTGATGCCAACACATGGTAGCCCTGGAGCTTGGGTGGCCACCCACAGCTGTTGGCTGCCATGCTGTACTGTGCAATACTGCAGGTACACTGTGGTTGTCAGTTTTTGAAATTTTATTTGTTTGGGGGGCCTCAACAGTGTACAGCACAAGTACGGGTTGTGGTTGCAGATGCTCACGGTATCCCAGGATCAATACCAGGATGTGTCAAGCATGCATAGGAGTGTTACTGTACCACAATACAACCCTTATGAAAAATAATTGCTGTGTGAAGTGGTATGGCAGGGGCAGAATGAGGTGGGAGCACCTCATGCCAATAATGTACAGACTTCTGCGTAGTCAACCTCACCCAGACATACTGGTGATACATCTTGGATGGAATGATTTAGGCTCCAAACATTGGGTAGATTTAGTGGCAGAAACACAATTGGAACTTGCTTCTATTATCAGTATGTTGCCAGCCTGTAAAATCATTTTTTTCAGATATTACAGAGTGTACGGTCTGGCAAGCAGAACACCATGTGTACTTGCTTGACAGAGCACGGAGAAAGGTGAACATACAAATGTCTGCATATCTACGCAAGTGTGGAATGCACACCATACGTCACCCTGAAATCAAGTTTTCTTATGATTGGTTATACCTACCTGACGGTGTGCACTTCTCACATGCTGGCAATTGCCGTTTCCTGGGAGAGCTTCGAGATGGAATCCTCCAAGTCCTTTAAGAATGTCAGACTGTTTGTATACCTATTGAGCTGTAAAAAAAAATAGTTCTTTTAAGAATGAAACATGTTGGTCAAAAAATAGAATGGGTATATAGACCACTCACACAGGAGTAACACATACTTGGGGATATTCACAGTGAAATGCAGGGCAGGTAACAGTTGACCTTGGATACATGACGGGTGTTGCCAGGGTGATATTTAATGGTGTCATGCTATGGGTCAGCTGTGTTGAAATATGTGACTGTGGCAGTTGCATATTATATGGTTCTGTGTCATAGTGCCAGGGCAAGTACCCACAGAGGAGCACCAGTGTGTACCAGTGTGACAGTGCTTCTGCTACCTGTGACTACTGTGATGTCCACTTGTAGATATGAAAATTGGCACAAGAGACATCGGGGTACTGTTTTCATTTATACAGGTTCTTTGCCATGCTAGGGTGAGCTGCTCAGCATACCAACTGACTGTGTGTGTGTCAGTGGTTGGTCTAGCCAATGGGGAATTGGACACCCAGGTCAAGAAACCAGGAAAGGGGGGCACAGGCAGTGATGTGGTAATGGGTACCCCCCCTGTCAAACAAGGAAAGGGGAGCACACAAACTGAGAGAGATTTATCACACCCTCGGCAAGCAAAAAAAAATGTGAGGGGGTTACATTATGCTAATGGACACTGGGTACCCTCATAAATGCACAATAAATGGGTGTGTTCACAAGCAACACAGGCAATCACTGCTGCTATGTTGGGTGCACATAGGGAGAGGTGTGTTATGGTCACACTGTGTGAGACATTTGCTTTCATTGCACTTTAACTTTTCTCTGATGTCATTGCCTAATTAGCTAGGCAGGGCAGTGGCAACTGCTGTTGAGTGATTGAGGAATGTGGAACACACCTACTGTTATGTACTGTGCATCTGACCCAACAGTAACCATTCCTCTAACTCTAGTACCACAAGATGTGGTGGTGAAGCAGACCAACATAAGACAGACAATGCTTCATCTTCAAACTTTTGATGTAGCTGTATTCAAACTGTTGTGTATGTTATTACTCAAACATACCATGACATGACAGAGAGCTGTGTATGCTTTCAGTGTGTTGAAATACACTAATTCACATGCCTGACTGATAATATTTGTGATTATGACAACTGAGTTTTAAAATGCTGTTCTTGCCATGTTCTAATCAGAATACTTCATAGAATACATAGAAATATATAGGTTCTGAGACATGAGAGTAATGGAATGTTTGTGTATGTTTTTATTGCAGAATACAAAATTGAACAATGAGGCAGTGGTCAATGAGAGAGGTGTGCTTGCTGCTTGAGGCAGTCCAAGTGAAAGGTAGTGCTCACATTTTAATGTGGAGCATGAACCATAAGTTGAACTCAATGTGGAGGTGCATTAATAGCTTCTTGCACATGGTCTTGAGGGTGAAAAATAAGACCACTGTGCAGTTGAAGAGGAAGCAGAAGCTGTTGCACCAATGCTTCTATCTTCTGAAGCAGAGAGAGGAGATACCGGAGAACGACAAGTGCTGGTACTACCTCGCTTATGAACTCTGGGAAGCTGCAGACAAGCCTGCTGCAGGGGAATGCCTCACTCATCGTAAGTTATTCAAAAAAATTCCTCAGATTCTATGATATAATAGTACAGGTACACAATCAGGTAAAAGAAAGTCTTTTTCTGATTGAAGTCTTTGTTGTTGTAGCCATGTTATTATCACAATATGATGCTACAACTCAAGTGGCTGCAGTGTAAAACAACTGAATATTTCCTACGTCACGAGAGATGTCATTTTTTGTGTCTTTTGTTTTGTTTTTTTGTCTTAAGGAAAAAGTATTTATAACTGTTATTAAATAATGATGCATTTTTTTGTGTTACTAATACATATATATATATATGTTCATACAATACATGTGGCCTGATATTGACTTAGATAAAAACATGTATTTTACTCTGCTGTTGAATAAACAACCCAATGACGTATACAGTATGTGCATTAATCTTGCATTTATACATATACTTCCTATGTCAGTAGTTGATGTTAACACTGTACATATGACAGAGCCACATGCCAAGACAAACGTTGAATGACTGCACCACTTTTATGTAATGTTAAAGATAATAGCAATCAGGTGTTGGAAGTACAAGAAAGATGTATTTTCTCTAACTATCAGGTGCACTACATTAAAACAGTTTATTTGTTGGGCATACATCACAACAAAACTGCAAAAGTTAATAGTTTATGCTGTGTTATCGCAGGTCTCCAGCATGACCCCCCCATCCCTCCACCGACACAGAGAGAAAAAAGAGTCTGTGTAACACCACAAAACAATGAAATGGACATTAGCAAAGTAGAACATATTAACTTTATTGTACTAATCACACAGATGATGCCCAGATCGTGTACTATGGCAAATATTCAACACTCGTGTGTATCTAGAATGCACTGTGCAGGAGTGAAAATATTTTCCATTTCACACTCCTGGGTATGATGTATCCCCTATATATGTATAAATTCTATCATGACAATTATGCAACATATGAGGTGTTAACTGATGGCATGTGTGGTGTTGGCTTTAGCTGTTTTTGTATATCTTTGGTCAAGGGGATGATGTAACATGCAAATTGCATTCTTAAATGTCTTCTCAAGACTTGAAGTCTTGTTATGCACTTCTACTATTACATATGTATTGCTGTTGTGCCATGAAAATGAGAGTTACTATGCAGTATCGATTTTATTGAGGCAGAATTGTATTTCATGTGGCATACTGTAAGTATTA
Organism: Neoceratodus forsteri; assembly: GCA_016271365.2. Classification (NCBI taxonomy): domain Eukaryota; kingdom Metazoa; phylum Chordata; order Ceratodontiformes; family Ceratodontidae; genus Neoceratodus; species Neoceratodus forsteri. The sequence goes on from CM028129.1 coordinate 12,343,707, forward strand.
AGTATTGTGTACTGAGTCAGCTTATGACCTTTTATTTATGAAATATTTATTTGCACTAATTCTGATTTTAAAATGTGTCTGCAATGGCTCTGCAATACCTGATTACAGGCAAAGTTAGGTGCCTGAAACATGTTGAATGCTTAAAGAAAGTGTAGTTAAAATGTGGTGACATTTACATGAAATACTTAGTGGATCTACCTATTATCTTCTTTCACAGAGCAGAGCAGGCATCCCCCACTCCCAGCCGAGGTAGTACCAGCACAGTCAGAAGCTATGGAGGCTGAAAAGTCTGACACTGATGGACACTGACAGTGTCATCCTTGTCAAGTCGGATGGTAAGATGCTGATAGAAATAATTGCATTAGATAATTGGGGTGGTATGAGGCTGTCATGTAAGGTGTGAGCTGGACTACTTAACTCACTTCTTTTTAGGAAATACTCTTCAGAAAGTTACCATGAGTTGCAGCACCCATGCAATATTTGTAATAATACAACAGACACAAAAAAATCGAATAGAATCCTGAATTTTGATTGGCTGACTGGCACCTTTTCAGCGTTGTAAATATTCCAGTGTACCTGCTGGAAAAGGTGCCAGCCACCACTCAGCCACATCAGGAACAACCTGGAAAATCCATATGTTCATCGCAAACACACCACTGCCAAGCACACGGATGGACGGCAAACAAATGAGCAGCAAGTTTGAAAACAAATGGACGTTTTAAATATTTTTTTTTGTAAAAAAATAAACAGGTCCTTTGTATAATTGCAATATACCCCCTCCAGGGAGTGGGTATACTGGAGGATTTACCACTCCTGGCGTGGTTAAGTCCCTCAGCTGCACCTCGTGACTGAACTACACCAGCCATGGTAAATCCTCCAGTAAACCAACACCCTGTCAGGGTATATTGCTTAAGTATTCTAAACAACAAGGTATACTACTTCATAACATAACTGGTGATTCAAAAGGAACAGGTTTTATAGCCAGAGGTACAGTACTTTTATGCATCTCACTTTTGTTTAACTGACTATGTTCTAAAACTGGTGATTAAATTTCTAGACACCAATGCTATGTGAAACATTGTTGTCATATGAATTTCTTATCTATTTTTTATAAATTAATGTTTTCTTCATTGCACTCTAAGAAGATCTTTGCACACATCTGAATTGTGTTTTTGTGTCATCTCACATTCAAAATGAGTAATACAGGTACTCATCCCAATATATGTTATCTAGATCCTGGCTGGTATATTTCAAGTGTTTTTGCATATTGATATACTATCCACTTAGGTGAGATGCAGTAATAATAATAATAATAATTTTATTTATATAGCACCTTTCAATATATCAAGGCGCTGAACAAATTGGTCATAAATTCGAATTTCAATACAAAACCATCAAACACTAAAATCATTATAAAAATACGTCATAAAAACATGATAAATTACAATAAAATTTCAAACATATTACAAATCACTTAAGTATCTAAGAAGGCCATTCTCCATAAATATGTTTTCAGTTCTTTCTTAAATATCTCCACAGAGGTGCAATCCTGTAACCGGCATGGTAGAGAATTCCAAAGGAGTGGGTGCAGCATGAGAAAATGCTCTACTGCCGGAAGATTTTAAACTCACTCTTGGAATCTCCAACAACCCCATGTCGGCTGAGCGGAGTGATCGGCTAGGGCAGTAAGGAACCAGTAGGTCTTTCGGATAGGATGGACCCTGATCACAAAGGGCTTTAAAAGTCAATAAAATGACTTTAAAGGTGATCCGTCACCATACAGGAAGCCAGTGCAGTTCGTGCAGCACCGGGGTAATATGACAGAACCTACTTGTCCCTGTCAAAACCCAGGCTGCCACGTTCTGCACCACCTGTAGGCGGCGGATTTCAACCCCAGAAAGCCCAAAGTAGTGATGTGACGAGACACAATATTCACAGGAGAATGTTCTGTTCTTCAAATAATGATGTGAGAAGGGAAGAATAGTAATATATGCTAATCAGGTTGAGGGGGCCGAGCCATGCATACCTAACAGATTGTGATATTGAGCCTGTTATGTCCTGGTAATATATTGCCAGAATCTGTACATTTCTGCATGGACGGTATTGTACGTCTATGCTACCATTGGGGGAATAAGTGAAAATGGGGTGGGCGACACTGAGCAGCTGGGTGGCCACGCACAGTACTGCTGCAGAGAGAGTGTTGTTGAATTACAGTGGGGTGTGCAGTGCTGATCTAGCTGGCAAGGTGTGGGAACTTCTGTGGAAGATCGGCTGTGGCAGTGCCGGTACCCTTCATGCAAGTGAGTTTGCTGCTGTACCCATGAGCAGGGCTGGTGCCTAGATGTCACTGCTGGTAAATGACACAACATGCATGGAAACACAGAAGTGTCATCGCAAAGACAAATGTGGTACATGGTTGAATAGCATCATGAGACACTATAAAAAATGTATTTCACAATAAAAGTTTAGTGGTAGATTAATATATTGTGGTATATGTTATAATATTTTTTACTTATATGTTTTATAGTGGCCAGAGAAGCATTGCCGGTGAGAACTGTGCAGGTGAAGAAGGAGTCTGGCACCAGCTCTGAGCGTAAGTAGCATCATAAAAGATATTCACACAAGATATACTGTTACAGCCCCCTGCACCCACAACCTCTGTTCAGTACTATGGAGGACCTTGTCACCCCTAAAGCAGCCATAGAACTGCTAATTGCTAGGTACTGTGAGAACAGTGTGGCTATTTGTGAAAGGGATGAGTAAGTGGGGATACAAACAGTACTGTAGTAGACAGTCTCAACATGTGAATGGATCATTTGTATATTGAGATTCTGTGACACAATCTGTTATCCATGTTCAGATACCCACTTTTTGCTTTAGTATGCATACAGGTGTACTATATGGTGTCACTTATTGCATGGTTGGGAGGTATTTTGCTGTACAGTGTGACCTATTCCTAATGACGCTACACTTATGATTACATTTTTGGTTCTCAGTGGGTAGGTGGTCAAGGTGGTAGTACTACATCAAGGAGGAATGTATGATGTGGTAAGACTAGTATGGCCCATGACAGGAGCTGTACTAAACCAATTCTGAGTACGTTATCTTAATTATCGCAATGTGTGTGCAGTGGTGATGGAGTGTACTGGACTGGTGTGCCATGTATGTATGTCATCATAAGTGTTATTGTATGAAGGGGGGGAGTGTACTGGGATAAGAAGTGCATTTATAGATAGAAAGTTTGTGATAATCAAGATGATAAGGCCTACTGGACTACAATGCATACTCAACCAATTCAAAACAAGTTTTCAGTTGAATGAGGAGGGCCTAGTGTAGTAATAGAGCTAGTTACCATATTGTAAGAGTGTGATCAATGGTAGCGGGGGGTACAATGGATATGTCACATGGTGTACTTTCTATTCACAGATGATGGGTGTACTGTAATGCTCTGCAATGTGTCAAGTCACCTGTAAGTGGGTATATATTGTTGTTGTTTGCTTATGATGTATGCTCACACCCCTCCCCCCCCACACAGACAGTGGAAGGTTAGTGTGCAGCTATATATATGACACAGATTACAGAGTGAGTAATGAAGACTGACGACTATGCATGTTAACGGGCCACTTATTTTTTTGCATCAATTACTGTTGCAGTTTGTTTCATTATAGCAAACTGCTGAACAGGTTGTCATTTTGATCCTTACAGAAGGATATATCTCTCAAGGTTTTCATGATGTGAAACTGTTGCAATATGTTCAACTCATCAACATAGTCTAATGTAGGTGTTCCAAAGATAACTTCAATGCTGCTGCATAGCTTATGGTTAGGTGGGACTCAACAGTTTAACAATCCTGAGTCTATGCATCAGTGTTCTCATGGTGTAAGTAGTATTAAGTTTCAAGGCATGAGCAAGGGTAATTCTATAGCGTGTCAATCTTTGTGCAGGGGTGCAATGTGTCATGACGTGTGCATGACTGCAACATGACACTACAGGGTGATTAGCTCACTATTTACACGATTCTTGGCTGCCTGCAGTGCGCATGGCACAGTGGCAGTGCGACAGCGCAAGTAGCCAGAGTGGAGCAGAGGGATGCACTAGCGGATGTGCTGTTGCGCTAGGTGCAACAACCGTAATATTCAAAAGTGCACATGCAAATAGGGCCATAATGCATACAAGGCATAAATGGGGCCATTTGCATGTCATTATGGCCCCATTTGCATGCAGGTGCACCAATACCCGGTGACTTGCGCCTGGCAGTGGACTTCTCGCAGCATGATCGTGGGTGTCCAGTAGATATTATAACAAACCAATCCATCCCTGGTGGCTAGCGATACCCCTCCCACCACCTACTGAGCCCCATGGCCGCCCCCCACTGGTCAACGGGCTGCCGCCTGTTGGCTTCGATGTGGACCACGGGCGCACAGCCCTACCATACAGAGTCAGTTGGCGGGCGGCAGGGCGGCAAGCCAGTGGGAGCTGCGCCTACTTCTGACCAGGGGCAGTGAGGTGGGTGGGGATCAGTGGGTGGGTGGGGAGGGGTACTGCTGGACCACCAGGGATGGATTGGTTTGACATAATATCTTACAGACACCCGCAATCAGGCTGCGAGCGGTACTCTGGACCACCAGGGATATAGGATCATTATTGCTATACTAATGCCCATGATCAGGCATGGGGGGTGCCACCACGAAGGTGTCACTGGAGCTTGGGTGGCCACCCACAGTTGGCAGCTGCCGTGTTGCACCCTGCAATATGGCAGCTCACCTGTGGGTGGCCAGCTGTTGCTCCTTTTCTTGGGGGATCAACTGTGTGCAGTGCAAGTAAGGGTTGCACCTGCATGGGTTAGCACATCCTGGGCTGAATATCAGGATGTGCAGAACATGCATGGGCACAGCCCCTCCACTTGCACCACATACATTACTGATGCGCTCCGACACATTGGGATTTGTGCCAGGCACATTCCTCTTTTGAATATCACTCCGGGGCACATCAGTGGGTTGCCATGCACAGCCCTTCTGAATGTCCCACCCACTGTTTCTTTACATGACGTGTAGAGATAATATTTCATTAATCAGTTGCCAATGTCACTGAGCTGTTGGTTTCTAAATGTTTAACGTTATTTCAGGCGTTAATGTAACAGCAGTAAAAGATGATTTGCTTCTATGAAAATATGTACACAAAATAAAAAAGTATATGACATGTGTGTCTCTTTTGTAGCAGTTATTAAAAAAAGATTATGTGCACATCAGATAACGGAAATAGTAGTGTTGGCCTACAGGTCATGCTAGTATCCTCATGCAGGTGCGAACAAATAATATAGGTGCAGATGTTCAAGTTCACTTGTTCATACACAGTTGAAGAGCCAGTATCACTGTATATCACACTGTGTTGTTCATTATGCCAAAACATTTAAGTAGTGAGCTTTGGCAAATACTAACTGATATAGAACAGCAGTGTAGGAAGTGTACTGTTTTTATAGATGTTTCAACTTGTCCACAAAGAACATAGTATGGTAGAAAAAAATATAATAACAGAACTGACAAGACAGGAGTTCCGATTAACATCACACTCCTCGATGGTCTTGAGAGTGGCCAGCAAATTGTATTACAATTATTGAATTAGATATCAATATTCTAAGATGAAAGACAGAGAGACAATCACCATTTTGAGGGTCATATATTGATTCATGTTTTTTGTCACTTTGCAGGGTGCCCTCCCTTAAAGCGGTGCACTGGTCACTGTCGCTGTTACCACAGGCTTGAGCGCAAGGTTGACAGTCTTATAAAAGACAATGTTGCGCTCTGTGAGGGGCAGGAGAAATTACTGTCCTTCATGGCAGCGCAACAAGCAATTGTCAACCTTGTGCTTGAGTCTGTGGTGATAGCGGCAAGTGATACTGTGGCCAGCTCAAGTATTTCACCTCCACCAGTGGCATCTAGCTTCTCTGGCGAAGACTTGAACAGCCTCCACAGCTCCTCTGGTATCTCCTCTGAAAGGCACAACAGCTTCCACTTCTACAGTGCCACATTTTTTATGTCCCAGAAGAGTGGTCTCATTGCCTGCAAAATGATAATGTGTGAAACAGTGCAACGGCATAAATTAGTATGTGACGTACCAATGTTAAGCAAAAGGAAACAGATAAATATTGAGAGGCATATGCTTGAGATGGATGTTGTCTTACTCTTCATAACAGACAATTCTGCTAGATAACTTACTGTGTTCTTCATATGTGTGCATTTGGCTATGTGTGTCTGGTGCTGCCACAACAACATTGCGGGTAGTATTGCTACTTCTCATTCTCAAAAAGACAGGATATTCATGGCAAAAAACTCTGTTTAATGCATCAGTTAGGGTTGTTCCACAGTGACCAAAGCGAATAAATTCAGTGTTAGGGTTGAAAACCCTAACTCTGCATTCACCACCCCAGCACCACACACACACAGACACACAGACACACACACACACATACACACATACACATGCAAGTGGGGGGGAGGACCAACAAGGCATCCCCACCCACCTAACCAGGTACTGCATGCTCAGTGGAGATCAACAGCAAAACTGAGGCCATGTACACCAAACGTACACATCCCTGATTGCAGGTGCACACAATGTACCACACTTAGGAGTTGTATGGCCTTACCTAGCAATGCCCTACACCCCACCACACCTGGTACTGCACCTCAGCTATAGAGAACAGCAAAACTAAGTAATTGGACAGGTATGGCATGTGTGGTTGATTTCAGGTATACATAACCTCCCACTGTTAGGGAATGGAGGACCTTCATGAAGCAATGCCCCACCCACTGAGACCAGGTACTGCATACTTACTGGAGAACCCCAGTTAAAATGAACCCATGAACATCAACACTGTTACTCCATGATTGCAGCCTTGCAAAGGTTAGTACAATAATGAGTCACACAGTCTGTGGGAGAGAATGCCCCTTCCCGTCCTACAACATTTGGTCCATTGTGACTGAAAGCTACAGTAAAAGAAAGTCTGTTTATATCTACAGTACACCTACCTGATTGCTGGTGTAATACAATTAGCATAGTTATCACTTGTATGGTGTCAGCCACAGAATGGTATGCCAAACCCAAAGACCAGGTACTACAACCTGAGTGTAGACCAACTGCAAAAAAGTGAGGCTGTGGACATAAATGGTACAGCTCACTCATTGCAAGGATACTCAACTTACCACAATTTGGATTTCTGTGGCATCAGAGAGGCAATGCCATTGTCTCTACCAGGTACTACATCCTCAGTAGAGAGCTACAGCAAAAGTGAGCCTATAGACATCCGTGATACACCTCCGTCATTGTAGGTGCACTAATGTTAGCATGTTTAGAAGTTGCTTGGCCTCAGCCAGCTAATTCCACTCCCTGATAGACAGACCAATTACTGCATTCTTAGTATACAAACAGTGAAAGTAAGTACATGGACATCAACAGTACATCTAAGGCTGGACCACTGGTGCAGTGGTAGGGCTACCACTCATGATGCCAGTGAACCGGGTTCAGGAACGGACTTGGGTGGCTGGAGGGCCGGCTGGGAGGAGGAGGAGTGAGCATGCAGGGGCTGCTCTCCTCCTCCTGGTGGGGTGGGATGCGGGTCCCACTGTGATAACTCCACCTGGATGACCATGGGTGGAGGTGCAGTGAGACAGCATACAAGGGAGGGAGGACATCTACCAGGAACCGCAGTGTTAGTGCGTCTCGATGCGCGTCACTCCTTGGCCCCCCTTGTGTGCAGACGTCCTGTGGGTCGGGACCAGGAAAAAATGGAAAAACCCTGTGCTGGGCTCCTGTAGATGGGACCCGGTTGTCCTGAGACAACCCTTAACCAGGCTCCATAGATGGGGCTGGTGAGACCTTCCGACGCATACTTGAGGTGTGAGAGGGGGACTAAGGTGGGGTCCCTCTCCTCCCCTCCCAGGGGGAAAACTGAGGCAGGATGGAAAAAGGCTAACCAGCACTCGGAGGGAGGTACCTGGGGTGGGACTACGGGAATACACAGCCTAGGGATCCCCGAAGAAAGGAATCTAGCACAGCGAGAAGGGGGCATATAGAGAAAGTATAAAAAAAAAACAGTACCTCTACATCACTGAAACTGTATATCTGTTAGTGCCATTAGGAGTTGCACAGCCTTGTACAGGCAATAGTTCCCCCATACCTCCAGATCAGGCTGTGTATCTTGAGTGGACAGATGCAGTAAACCTACTATTACACACATCACATACTTAAATGCAACAGTTCTTCTATCTTGTACCTTGGAGGGAGGACGATTCAGAGGAAACATGAGAAAGAATTTCTTCACAGAACAGGTGGTGGACAAGTGGAACACCCTGCCAGAGGAAGTGGTGGGGGCTGAAACAATCACGGGATTTAAGAGTGCATGGGATAGACATAAAGGAATTCTAGAGGTTAGGGGTAAGGGGAAATAGACTTCTAGGAAAACAAACTGAACTTACAAGCTCAAATGGGCAGATTGGGTGGGCCATAGGCCCTTATCTGCCGACACTGTCTATGTATCTATGTATCTATGTATCTATGATGATGGATGTGTCTTTTACTACATTTACACAGTTGTTTTTATTTCTCTTTACTCATAAGTGTACAAACCTTTGTACAGCTGCAATCAGAGAGTTGCATTGTTGATATCCAGTCAGGGTGCAGTACCAGGTGTGGTGGGGTGTGGGGCATCTCTAGGTAAGGCCATGCAACTCCTAAGTGTGGTACGTTGTGTGCACCTGCAATCAGGGATGTGTACGTTTGGTGTACATGGCCTCAGTTTTGCTGTTGATCTCCACTGAGCATGCAGTACCTGGTCAGGTGGGGATGTCTTGTAGTACATTTAGACAGTTGTTTTTTTTATTTCTGTCACCTGCTGCTGGTTGTCTATGATTGGTCATGTTGCCTTGGTCCTCCCCCCTACTTGCATGTGTGTGAGTGTGTCTGTGTATGTGTGGTGCTGGGGGGGTTAATGCGGAGTTACAGCTTTCAACTCTAACACGGAATTTCCTCACTTTTGTTGCTGTGGAACAACCCTAACTGATGCATTAAATGGAGTTTTTGCCTCTATGTGTATATATATATATATATATATATATATATATAGTATGGTAGCATGGTAGTGCTACCATAGATAGGGTTGAGGAGCCATTTACATGTTAAACCCAAAATTTTGCACCTTAATAACTTTGCAACTGTTTGATCAATTTGCCTGAAATTTGGAATACATGATCAAGACCTATATGCCTTGGGATCTGCCAAGTTTCGTACTGGTCGGATACATGGCTGCGGAGTTATTAAGCATGATCTGCACGTGTGTTTATGCTTTTTCTGGAATTCTACGGTCGCGCCTACAGGTCGCACGGTTTGCACGACTGGTCCAAAATCTTCCAAGAACGTGTGGCTGTGGTCCCCTTTTGAAGATTTCATGAAAAAATATTAAACTTTTCAAAAGTTATTCAAAAAAGAATTTCCCATTATAAGTCAATGGGAAAAGTTAACAAAAAGTTCAACAGTGTCGCAAATGCACTTTTTACTGTTGCAAATGGTCCTGTTACTGTTGCAAATCCACCATTTTGTTTTCAGTTAGTGATCATAAAAATGCTTGGCATTTAAAATTGGGACCCTCTAGCAACCTAATTCTTTTGTATTCACCTAGTCGAGCCCTAGGATGCTAGCCATGTCTTTATTTTGGGTAAAACACCCCAGACATATGTTTTTAAAAATTTCTGGAAAAGTACTTTCACAAAGAAATGCGTAAGCACTTGACACTGTCGAATGCATTCTGGCTTTACATAATTAAACAGTACTTTTCTATGCTGTGGGAAAATGACAGCAATTCTTTGGCACCCTGCTGCAAAAGAACGGTTTTGTGCTTTGGGCTGAAATTTGAAGGGAACATAGCCGACATCTGACAGATATGCCTTTCAGTCTTGTGTTGAAAAAATATTACATGGTGGCAAAGTTATGGCACTCCAAAGTTGATGCTTTTTCCCTTAGGATAACATTACAGCATCCGACGCATTGCAGCAATCCTTTGGCGCCCTGCTGCAAAATAACAGCTTGGTCTTTTGGGCTGCAATTTGGAGGGAAGACAGCCAACATCCCACAAATGTGCCTTTTAGTGGTTTGGTGAAAAAATATTTCAGGGAGCCAAAGTTATGGCACTCCAAACTTCTCTTTTTTTCCCATAGGATAACATTACTGCGTTCGCCACGTCTTTCAGGGCTTGTATCTCAGAAACGGTGCGAGATATGGACTTTTCGTCAAAAAAATACTTAGCCCCCTAATAGGAGATAAGTGCAAAGCTAGCCAGGAAAGTCATAAATCATATGACTTTTAAATTTTTTTTCTACGTTGTACGGTGCCTGAGATATAAGCAATTTAGTATTCCAACTCCTCATTTTCTGCTCCGAGACCCATTATTAGGCATACATTCTTTGTACTCACTGTCTTTCTCTATGCAGCTTTTGAGGAAAACCAGCCTGTGCACTTACATTACCGTTGCCATTTCCCTTTCTGCTTGCGGTTCCGTACCCATTTCACTTACTGTTCACGTCTACACCACCATGTGCGTTATCCTTTGCGTTTTCATTTGTGCTTGTGTTTCCATTATTTTTTGCCATTTGTGTCTACAGTACTGTTTCTTTTTCTGTTTCACTTTGCGTCACCATGACTATTGCCATTTCCATTTGCGGGCACCATGTTACTATGTGACAAGACATCACGTGGCGAACCGTTCCCGTCTACGCCACCATGTGCGTTACCCTTTCTGTTCTCATTCGCGCATGCGTTACCATGTGCGCCACTGTTACCACTTCTGTTTGCATTGCTGTTCTTGTTACTATGTCACAAGACATCACGTGGCGGGATCGCGGGGCGCTCCTGCCACTGCATTACATTCACTATTTCTCGTTATCATTCTCAAAGAAGGAAATTAGAGGCAAAAACACCATTTAATGCATCAGTTAGGGTTTTCCACAGTGACAAAAGTGAGGAAATTCGGTGTTAGGGTTGAAAACCCTCCTTGGACCCAACCCACCCCAACTGGCATTGGGGTGCACATTAGGGTGTTCGGTCCTAACTCTCACCCCATTCTCCTATACCTCTGCTGCTTTACACATGTGATGGGGTGAGAGTTGGGGCTGATAACTCAATGCGCACCCCAATGCCGGTTGAGGGGTGGCTGAGGGGGGTCAGGGGTTTCGACACTAACTTTCGTTCTCACTTTTCATCTGAACTACCAACTGATGCATTAAATGGAGTTTTTGGCCTCTAATATATATACACACATAGATAAAATGCCTATCTAAATGTATAACTTAGATAGATCCCACAGCACATCTATTCCCATCAGTAATAGTTATATATAGATGAAATGCATATCTAAATGTATAACATAAACAGAACCCACAATGCATCTATTCCCATCAGTACTAGTTATACATACAGTAGATAAAATGCATATCTAAAATGTATAACATAAACAGAACCCACAACGCATCTATTCAGTACTAGTTATACATGGATAAAATGCCTACTAAATGTATAATGTAGACAGATCCCGCAGTGCATTTAGTCCCATCAGTACTAGTTAAACATAGACTAAAAGCATATCTAAATGTATAACATGGATAGATCCCACAGCACATCTAATCCCATTGGCACTAATTATACAGAGATAAAATGCATATCTAAATGTATAACGTAGACAGATCCCACTACACATCTATTCCCATCAGTAAAAGTTATACATAGATAAAATGCATATCTGAGTGTATAACGTAGATAGGTCCCACAGCGCATCTAGTCCCATCAATACTAGTTATACATAGATAAAATGCAAATCTAAATGAATTGCGTGGACATGTCCCACAGCATATCTATTCCCATCAGTTTTATATATATATATATATATATATATATATACACATACAGATAAAATGACTTTCTTAATGTATAAGGTAGACAGATCCTACAGCTCATCTATTCCCATTGGTACTAGTTATACATACAGTAGCCGTCACATACACTGCCAGATATTTCCTGAAATTTCTGTGATATTTCCAGAAATATCTTCTGCTTTCTGCATTTCCACAGTATGGGCAGAAGAGAGAAACTCTTCAGAAATATCTGGAAATAGCTGGCAATGTCTCTGGATGCTACTGTAGATGAAATGCATATCTAAATGTATAACGTAAACAGATCCCACAGCGCATCTATTCCCATCAGTACTAGTTATACATAGATAACATGCATATCTAAATGTATAATGCACACAGATCTCACAGTGCATGTAGTCCCATCAGTAAAAGTAATACATAGATAAAATGCATATCTGAGTGTATAACGTAGATTGATCCCACAGCATATCTATTCCCATCAGTACTAGTTATACAAAGATAAAATGCATATCTAAATGTATAATGCACACAGATCCCACAGCACGTGTAGTTCCATCAGTAATAGTTATACAGAGATAAAATGCATATCTGAGTATATAACATAGATAGATCCTACAGCACATCTAGTCCCATCAGTACTAGTTATACATAGATAAAATGCAAATCTAAATGAATTTCGTGGACATGTCCCACAGCATATCTATTCCCATCAGTTATATATACTGTATATATGCATATAGATAAAATGCCTATCTTAATGTATAAGGTAGACAGATCCCACAGCTTATCTAGTCCCATTTGTACTAGTTATACATACAGTAGCAGCCACAGACACTGCCAGATATTTCCTGAAATTTCTGTGATATTTCCAGAAATATCTTCTGCTTTCTGCATTTCCACAGTATGGGTGGAAGAGAGAAACTCTACAGAAATTTCGTGAAATATCTGGAAATAGCTGGCAATGTCTTTGGATACTACTGTAGATGAAATGCCTATCTAAATGTATAATGTAGACAGATTCCACAGCGCATCTATTCCCATCAGTACTAGTTATACATAGATAAAATGCCTAGCTAAACGTGTAATGTAGACAGATCCTACAGTGCACCTATTCCCATCAGTACAAACATACGAACATACAAAATTTGCCAGCAGATAAAGGCCTAGAGGTCTATCAAGTTTGCTCGAATGTGCAGCTAGCACCCCTTATTCTGCAGCTACCCCTCCCTTCCACCCTTCCCCTTCATTGACCTTCCCCCTTGTTCTGTCCCATTCCCTTTTGAAGCAGTCCACTGTTCTACTGGATGCCACTTCTGCAGGTAACGCATTCCACCCAGCCACCATCTCTGTAAAAAAGTGTCTCCTCATCTCCCTCCTGAACCTTCCTCCCTCCAGTCTCATATCATGGCCCCTGGTGTCCCTCCCTCCCTTACTTTGAACAGACCCTCTGTACCTGTCTTGTTTATTCCTTTCATGTACTTAAAGGTTTCAATCATGTCCCCCTGTCCCTCCTCTCCTCCAGTGAGTACAAGTTCAACTCCCTCAGCCTCCTCTCGTATGATAAGTCCTCCAGCCCCTTGATCATCTTGGTTGCCCTGCGCTGCACCCCCTCCAGTAACTTAATGTCCCTTTTCAGATACGGGTGCCAGTACTGCATGCAGTACTCCAGGTGCGGTCTAACTAATGACTTATACAGTGGCAGAATCACCTCCTCCCTCCTCGAGGATATACCCATTGCAATACAACCCAGCATTTTGTTGGCCTTTGCAGTTGTCTTCCTACATTGTGCCGTGTTGTTCATTGACCCTGTAATGAGCACCCCTAGATCCTTCTCCTCCTCTGTCTGGGCTAGCTGCACACCCCCAAGCTGGTAACTCCTCCTTGGGTTCTTCATCCCAAAATGCAGCACCTTGCACTTTTTGGCATTAAATCCCAGTTGCCAGGTGTCTGACCAGGTTTCAAGCATTGCCAGATCACACTGCAACCCCTGCCATCCCCCTAGGTCATATACCACTGCTCCTACCTTGGTATCATCAGCAAACAGGCTGATCTTGCTCTTCATGTCCAATGATAAGTCGGCAAAAAATATCCCAAACAACACTGGTCCCAACACTGAGCCCTATGGAACACCACTCATCACTACCCTTGGGTGTGAGAACTCCCAACCCACCACCACCACCCTCTGTTGCCTTCCCTGAAGCCAGTTTCCTACCCATCTCATCAGCTTTGCACCTGCCCCTGTGCCTACTAACTTGCTTCCCAGCCTTCCATGTGGCACTGAGTCGAATGTCTTACTGAAGTCCAGATACAGGACATCCACTGCATGGCCCCCTGTCCAGTTGTCTAGTTACCCAGTCATAGAACTCCACCAGGTAGGTTTGGCAAGATCTGCCCCATATGAAGCCATGCTGTCTGCTGTCATGGAGTCCTTTGGCCTCTAGGAGGGCCACCAGCCTCTCCTTTAGGATAGTCTCCATTATCTTGCCCACGATGGATGTGAGGCTCACTGGTCTGTAGTTTCCCAGTTCATCCTTGGGGCCACTCTTGTGGAGGGGCACCACATGATCCATCCTTCAGTCCTGAGGTACACAATCCCGAATGTAGTAAGGCATTAAATAGGTCTGCCACAGGTCCTGCAAGGACCTCTGACAGATCCTTCAGTACCCTGGGGTGGATGCCATCTTGGCCTGGCACCTTATCCACCCTCAGTGTCTTCAAACCCTCCCGAACTCTGCTCTCCATGATTTTCCCATCTGTCACCCCCTTTGCCCCTGTTTCTGCCATTTCTCCCCCTTGGGTGTCACCCCCTCTTCTCTTTAGTAAATACTGAGCAGAAGTACTCATTTAGTGCATCTGCCTTATCGCACCCCTGCTTCCACCCAACCCTCCTCCTTCCAAATCCTTACTATGTGGTCCTTACAGCTCCTTTTCTCCCTGATGTACCTAAAGAAGTCCTTCTCCCCCTTCTTAATGCCTTGTACCAGCCTGAGTTCCATAGATGCCTTGGTTCCCCTTACTGCCCTTGTCACCTCCTTCAATTCCATCAAGAACTCCTCCCTGTCCTCCCCTCTCCCTGTTTTCTTGTACTTCCTAAAGGCAGCTCTTTTCCTCCTTACCTTTTCCATGACCTTCTAGCTCAACCAGCTGGGTTTATTAGCCCTAGCCTTCTTGCTTTGGGCCTTGCAGCAGGTTTTGGTTGCCTCCACTATCCCCAGCTTTATGAGCTCCCACCACTGGTTAGTGTCCATACTAGATTGAATTATGGCCAGGTACCCTTTTACCATTTCTGCCATCCATCCTCCCAAAGTCAGCCCTCCAGAAGTCCAGCACTTTTGTGCCAGATTCCACTCCTTCTATGCCCAGTACTAGTTATACATAGATAAAATGCCAATCTAAAGGTTAAACGTAGATAGGTCCCACAGCACATCTAGTCCCATCAGTACTAGTTATATATAGATAAAATGCATATCTAAATGTATAACGCACACAGATCCCACAGCGCATGTAGTCCCACCAGTAATAGTTAAACAGAAATAAAATGCATATTTGAGTGTATAACTTAGAGAGATCCCACAGCACATCTAGTCCCATCAGTACTAGTTATACATAGATAAAATGCAAATCTAAATGAATTGCGTAGACATGTCCCTCAGCATATCTATTCCCATCAGTAATGTGTATATATATATATATATATATATATATATATATATATATATATTTATACATAGATAAAATGCCTATCTAAATGTACAAGGTAGACAGATCCCACTGCACATCTATTCCCATCAGTAATAGTTATACATAGATGAAATGCATATCTAAATGTATAACATAAACATAACCCACAGCACATCTATTCCCATCAGTACTAGTTTTACATAAAATGTCCATCTAAATGTACAACGTAGACAGGTCCCACAGTGCCTCTATTCCCATCAGTACTAGTTAGACATAGATAAAATGGCTATCGAAATGTATAATGAAGACAGATCCCACAGCACATCTATTCTCATCGGTACTAGTTATTCATAGATAAAATGCCTATCTAAATGTATAATGAAGACAGATCCCACAGCACATCTGTTCCCTTCAGTACTAGTTATACATAGATAAAATTGCTATCTAAATGTATAATTTAGACTGATCCGACAGCACATTTATTCTCATCGGTACTAGTTATAGATAGTTAAAATGCCTACCTAAATGTATAATGTAAACAGATCCAACAGCACATCTCTTCCCTTCAGTACTAGTTATACATAGATAAAATGACTAAATGTATAATGTAGACACATCCCACAGCACATCTATTTCCATCAGTACTAGTTATAAATAGATAAAATGACTATCTAAATGTATAACCTAGACTGATCCCACAGCACATCTGTTCCCTTCGGTACTAGTTACACATAAATAAAATGACTAAATGTCTAACGTAGACACATCCCACAGCACATCTATTTCCATCAGTACTAGTTATAAATAGATAAAATGACTATCTAAATGTATAACGTAGACAGATCCCACAACACATCTATTTCCATCAGTACTAGTTATACATAGATAAAATGCCTATCTAAATGTATAATGTAGACAGACCCGACAGCACATCTATTCCCATCAGTACTAGTTATACATAGATGAAATGCCTATCTAAATGTATAATGTAGATGGATCCGACAGCAGATCTATTCCTATCGGTACTAGTTATACATAGATAAAATGCCTATCTAAATGTCTAATGTAGACAGATCCCACAGCACATCTACTTCCATCAGTACTAGTTATACATAGATGAAATGCCAATCTAAAGGTTAAATGTAGATAGATCCCACAGAGCATCTATTCCCATCAGTACTAGTTATACATAGATAAAATACATATCTAAATGTATAACGCACACAGATCCCACAGTGTGTGTGGTCCCATCAGTAATTGTTATACAGAGATAAAATGCATACCTGAGTGTATAACTTAGAGAGATCCCACAGCACATCTAGTCCCATCAGTACCAGTTATACATAGATAAAATGCAAACTTGAATGAATTGCGTAGACATCTCCCGCAGCACACCTGTTCCCGTCAGTAATAGTAATACATAGATGAAATGCATATCTAAATGTTTAACATAAACAGAACCCACAGTGCATCTATTCCCATCAGTACTAGTTTTACATAAAATGCCTATCTAAATGGCTAACGTAGACAGGTCCCAAAGTGCATCTATTCCCATCAGTACTAGTTAGACACAGATAAAATGCCTATCTAAATGTATAGCCTAGACAGATCCCACAGCACATCTGTTCCCTTTGGTACTAGTTACACAGAGATAAAATTACTATTTAAATGTATAACATAAACAGATCCCACAGCACATCTATTCCTGTCAGTAACAGTTATACATAGATAAAATGCTTATCTAAATGTATAAAAGTAGATAGATCCCACAGCACATCTATTCCCATCAGTGCTAGTTATACATAGATGAAATGCCTATCTAAATGTATAATGTAGACAGATCCGACAGCAGATCTATTCCCACCGGTACTAGTTATACATAGATAAAATGCCTATCTAAATGTATAATGTAGACAGATCCCACAGCACACATGTACCCTTCGGTACTAGTTATACATAGATAAAATTACTATCTAAATGTATAACGTAAACAGATCCCACAGCACATCTATTCCCATCAATAATAGTTATACATGGATAAAATGCCTATCTAAATGTATAATGTAGACAGATTCCACAGCACATCTAGTCCCATCAGTACTAGTTATACATAGGTAAAATGCCTATCTAGATGTATAATGTAGACAAATCCCACAGCACATCTGTTCCCATCAGTACTAGTTATACATTGAGAACATGCCTATCTAAATGCATAATGTAGACAGACCCGACAGCACATCTATTCTCATTGTACTAGTTATACATAGGTAAAATGCCTATCTAAATGTATAATGTAGACAGATCCCGCAGCACATCTATTCCCATCAATAATAGTTATACCTAGATAAAAAGCCTATCTAAATGTTTAACGTAGACAGATCCCACAGCACATCTATTTCCATCAGTACTAGTTATACATCGATAAAATTACTATCTAAATGTATAATGTAAACAGATCCCACAGCACATCTATTCCCAGCAGTAATAGTTATACATGGATAAAATGCACATCTAAATGTATAACATAGACAGATCCCACAGCGCATCTATTCCCATCAGTACTAGTTATACATTGATAAAATGCCTATCTAAATGTATAACCCAGACAGATCCCACAGCACGTGTAGTCCCACCAGTACTAGTTATACATAGATAAAATGCCTATCTAAATGTATAATGTAGACAGATCCCACAGCGCGTGTAGTCCCATCAGTAATAGTTATACATAGATAAAATGCCTATCTAAATGTATAACATAGACAGATCCCGCAGCACATCTATTCCCATCAGTACTAGTTATACAGAAATAAAATTAGTGTCTAAATGTATAATTTAGACAGAGCCCACAGCACATCTATTCCCATCTATAATAGTTATACATAGATAAAATGCCTATCTAAATATATATAAAGTAGACAGATCCCGCAGCACATGCTAAGTTTCCTTCCCAGGGGTACCACAATAAATCAGGGTCTGTAATGTTAAACAGAATTTAAAACATGAGCATATTTTAACATTCTCAGTTCACCGCAGTAGACATCTAAGGCAGCACAGCAGTTTCACTACAAGACATTCTAGAGTCTATCCATATGTTTGAAATCAAGAGGTCGAAGTCGCCATAGAGCATCTAAAGTCTGATGAGAATTTGCCCTACTGTTGCTGATGCTTATCAGATGTTCATCTTTATGATTCAGTAAAAGCTGTAGATGTCGGAAGAGTGGAGTAATATGCACATCAAAGGTTGGAATATAATTTAGGTTATATTTTTATGACTAGGTTCACTGAGAACATATTGTTCATCAAGAAGTAGTACATGTAATAAATAATATAAGAATTGAAGCAATGATGGCATTTGATGATGTACTAAGTGTGTGAAACAGGTCAAGGACACTGGCCAGAGCTGCATGGCAGTTTGTGATTCACTTCAATAGAGCTTTTTATTTTTATTTATTTATTATCTTGGAAAGTACCTTTGAGCCAAAGGCTCTTTTATAGCAGTTCCGTGCCATAGCAATCACATATGTGCAAATTCAAAATACAGAGGTTACATACACACAATCATCAAAGGTTCAGTTTACAGTAGGGCACTGTTATAACCAGTAAAAGTATCAAATGAGGAGTACAAAATACCGAGTGGAAACAGGTTCAGTTGGTAAAGTTATGCACTTTTGCAGATATAGACAGTTGCATTGGGGTGAGAGTATCACACAGTAGTATAGCCTGGACAAGGTTACTTGGCCCAGTTAAGAAAATAAGGCAGTTAGCAATATAGGATGCTTCAGGAAACATGGTGTGCATCAGAACTAACATTAGGTAAGATATGAAAACACTTATCTTGGTTGCCAGAATGTGTTAAAGCATCAGATCTATTGTCTGAAGTGCTAGTAAGCATAGACAGAAGGGAGGCCCATGCTACCAGGGTGAGAGGTGACAAGGCAGAGACCCTGAAGCCAACGGAGGTAATGACTTACCAGGATGGGAGGGGGAGGTGAACAAAAGTAAAAATGGGGGAGATGGTGAATGAAAGAAAATTGAGGGAGATGGGGAGGAGTCGGGGAAATAAGAAAATGGGGAAGGGGAGCAAGATGGGGCAGAGGGAGGGAACAAAGGGATGACCACTGGCAGAGAGGGGGGTGGGGTGGGAGGAAGGGGGAAACAAGAGGAAGTAAACAGGGAGGAGGTACACAGGGGAGGGAGAGGAGAGGAGAGGGGATGAGGGAATAGGAGTGTCACTGGGACTCAGGACAGCAGAAGTGGAGGGGAGAAAATGGGGAAATGAGAGGGAAAGGAGGAGAGCTGAGGGAGGGTATAACAGAAAGTAGGGAGAGGAGAGGAGCAAGATTAGAGGGCAAGTACGAAGGTGGAAGACTGATAAGAGGAGAGTAGATGGGAGGGGGACCAGGTCCCACAATCGCAGTTGCTGTTTGAAGCTAGGGCCATACAGAGTTTAGATTTAAAATGTTCTAGTTTTACTTCTTTCATAATGCCTACTGCATGTCAAGCGCACTGAGCCATTGCGATGCCCGGTACTCATAGGACTATTTAACTTGCGTGGTTCGGTGGAAGGGGATGCTTAGGGTCAAATTGTTTACCCCCCGATACATCTTGTGGTGTTTGGCCAGTTAAGGAGGCTTTGCAGTCCAGGAGTGGTAAGTCCAAGAGAAGCTGTCTTGGCAAGAAGGCAAACTTGATACTGAAAATCAAGGTTGAGCCACCTCATCTGAAAGTATAGCTCACAGGTGTGGGTGAGGCAGGGTGTGCCTAGGACTAGATAACATGCTTTGTTAAGCACTGTTCTGATCCTTTTTTTTGTATAATATTTGTTATTGAGTTCTCAGATAACAATTATACAACAAACACACAAATTCATTCAAACTATGTACAAATGGGTCCATAAGAACAAACTATTCAGGAAAATTGATATGTTAGGATAACCTAACCAGGATACTGTTAGCATAAGAGAGGTGCAGTACAAGCAATCCATTCAAGGTTAATCAGTGTTAATCAGGTAAAGGCTAAGAGTCATGAGAGCTATTATTCCATACCATCTAAGGGGTCCAACCAGCAGCTACAGTGTCCACACACCCCAGGGGAACCCCAGCCCTGAAGGACAAATTCATCAGGGTAAGAAAAGTGAGCTAAGGCCAGCAAAAATAATCTTTCCTCTGGGAAAAATCCCCTAATATGTATATGTCAGTGCCCTAGTTGCAGTACATGCAATTCCCCTGGGTCCAGAGAGCCCATAAAAGTGCCCCAGGAGTTTGCAAAGCTGTCCAGCCTCCCTTTTACCTGGTATGACAGCCTCTCCAATTCTAGTAATCTTACTGCTAGGGTGCATCATTGTGTAACAGTAGAGTTCTCCCCTGAAACCCAGGAATTTAAAATACATTGCCTGGTTACCAGTAGAAGGATCCTAACCCAACGCATCTGGAGAGAGCAGCACCCATCCTCAGATTCTACAAAACAAAACAGGAGCCCTTATGGAGAGATTGGAATCTAGGAACCCAAAATGGTGCCCAGCTCATGAGCCACTTTCCTCCAGAAATGTTGTCATCTGAGGCAAGATTAAAAACAATGGAAGTAGGTATCTTTACTTGTCCCACATCTAGCACAAGTCTCCGGTACAGCAGGGTTAAATTGGTGTGTCACTACCGGGGGGGGGGCAGTACAACCAATGTATAAATTTGTAAGCTGCCTATTTATATTTATTGCAGACCAGCAATGCCATATGTGATTCCAAGATAATGGTCCAGTTCTCATCTGAGACCGGCACCCCTAAATCCCTTTCCCAGAGCATTCGCATCTTTAGAATTAGATCTGGGATTGCTGTCCAGAGGAGTTGTGCAGCTCTTCGAATCACCTCTCTGGGATCTTTCCTGGCCTTATGTATCCACATCTCAACTTGTTCCTGAGGGGTCCCTGGGTCCCAATGCCTTTCCAGTGATTGTATGTAGTCCCTCACTTGAAAAAAATCTAAAGAAATTACTTCCTGGGGCCCCCCAATCCTCCCCTGAGGTCCATAAAGAAGCAGAGAGTGCCCCCCAGAAACAAATCCCCTAAACAGCAAACTCCCCATCCTTCCCACTCCTTGAAGGCAGGGTCCTCTAGACTGGGTCTAAAGAAGGGATTCTTAGCAACTGGTAGAAGGAGCATTTCCACCCCCACTGCATTAAGTTTTTTCTTTATCTGTGCCCAGCTATCAAGCACGCCAACCACCAGTGGGTTAGGGGAGCTCAAGGTCACATGGGGCCTGTGTCCCTGCTTGGCAAGATATGATGGGAGGTGCCCCGGAGACCCCATCTCCTCCAGGTCTAGCCAACTGGCCTCCAAGGGTCTGGCAACCCAATCCTTAAGATATCTAAACTGTGGGGCCAGGAACTCATTCTTTAAATCAGGGAAATGCAAACCTCCCCTGCTCATACCTGCCTTCATACTCCCTAAACAGGTCCTAGCCCTTTAATCCTGCCATATGAAATCAGAAAAGGCTCTTTCTAATTGCTTGATATCTTGCTGAGTAAGTCCCATAGGAAGCATTTGCAGTAAATAAAGAATCTGCTGCAGGATTAAATTCATTCGCTCCAGCCAGGAAAGAGGCAAAGCCGTCCATCCACACAGTTCCTCTATCAAAGTGTTGTTCATAAGGGAATAATTGAGGCAGTACAGGAAAGACACATCCCTTCCTATGTTTACACCCAGATACGTAAAGGAGGTGCCTACTGTTCACAAGCCCCAGTTCCCATTCAGAGGAGCAGCATTCTGTCCCAGATACATAATTTCTGACTTCTCTAAGTTTATTTTGTACCCAGAAAATTCAGCAAAGTTGTATTTATTTATTAATTAATTTATTTATTGAAATGTTTCACCAGGAAGGCAAACTGAGTGACAAGTCACGCATCTCCTGGTGCAACCTGTGGGGAAGGGGTACCACTGAAACATTAAACATTCGAGTTACAAGATCAACATTAACATATAGTACTAAGGCAGATGTTACAAGCAGCAATACAACAGTGTTGCGCAAAATAGATAGAAAGAGTGGTCAATAATAAATGCCGGGTTAATAAGTAAACAAGTGCTTACGTAAAAGTAAAGAAGGGGATTGGGAAGGTGGGGAGGGGAACAGTCATCTTTAATTTACACTCAAGTTAGAAGATCAACATTATTTAACATAACAGTTGCAGGCAGGTGTTACACACAGTGTTAAAACAGAGTTGTGCCTAATATGTAGAAACGTGAATCAATAATAAGTGCCGAGTTAGTAAGTAAGCAAATGCTTACATGAATGAAAAGGGTAAAAGGAGAGGGTGGGATGAGGTGGAGGGATGTAGGGGGAGGGGAGTAGATGAGGGATACAAGCCCTGGGGGGGTAGGAGAGTGGCCAAAGAGAGCATTTGGCATCCCTTACATTCTGAGAGAGATCAAGGGTGGCCAGTAAGGAGGAGCAGTTTGGAGGAAAGGGAGGAGAGCTAGAAATGAGTTAGGTGATGGTAGAGGGGTAGGGTTTATCCAGGACTTATAGGAGGGAATTAGGGAGTGACATGGCAGGAACAGCTAGGCACAAGGTAATTTTTGAGGGCAGACCTGTTTGAATAGGCAGAGGATGAGTGCCGGATTTGAGGGGGAAGTGAATTCCAAATTTTTGGGAGGCGGTGAGAGTAAGCGGATAGGCTGATTAGGGTGGCATTGCAGGGGACTATCAGGGTTCGGGAGTTGGTTGATCTGAGGGAATGGAAGGACAGGGGGGTTGTTATAAAGCAGGAGGTTAGGTAGGAAGGGAGCTCACCTAACTATTGCTTAGAGGTAAATTTAGCACAGTGAGAGAGTCATCTGTTTGTAAGAGAGGGGAAGGATAGGGCATGATAAAGATCTCAATGGTGGGTGTGAGGGAGGGCATCCAGGACAAAGCGGCAGAAGGAACTGAAGAGGATGTCCAGTCTGGCAAGGGAGGACCTAGGGGCAGCACCATAGTCTATGTCACAATAGTCAAAAATTGGCAGTATCATCTTCTGAACAAGTTAACACCTAGCTGTAGGAGGGATGCAACTATGGTTCCTGAACAGGGCACCAAGCTTGGAGCTCATTTTTTTCTGGATGGCATCAATATGTCCAGAGAAGTTTAGGTGTTGGTCCAACCAAACACCTAAGTACCTGAAGGAGGATGTGTCCTCCTGCAAAGTTCCATCAAGTGTGTGGAAAGTTGATAGGGAGAGAAGCTTAGAGAGTCTCTGCCTTGTGACAAAGGTTATAGAGACAGCCTTTTTGGCACTGAGGAAAAGCTGATGGTTAGCAAACCAGAGCTGAACCTTGTCAAAGTCTCACTGTAAGTTGGTTGTAACCTCAGCAAGTTGAGAGCCAGACTCACATAGGACTTTATCATCATCAT
The DNA here is from genome assembly GCA_016271365.2 of Neoceratodus forsteri. Taxonomy (NCBI): domain Eukaryota; kingdom Metazoa; phylum Chordata; order Ceratodontiformes; family Ceratodontidae; genus Neoceratodus; species Neoceratodus forsteri. Next base: position 12,367,683 of record CM028129.1, read on the forward strand.
ACATATGTATAGTGGTGGAGGGGGAGCAAACAGAGGGAAGGTCATATAGAGCCCTGGGGTACGCTAGTGCTAATTGTGAGGGGAGGTGAAGTGGCATCCAAGATCTTAACTGATTGGGTTCTACTAATAAGGTAGGCTTTGAACCAGTTTGTGGCAGAGGGAGATAGGCCAGCTGCTGGGAGTGAGTCAAGGAGAAGGGACTGAGAGCCAGTGTTGAAGGCCTTGGCAAGGTCGACAACAATGGCAGAGGTAATTTGGCCATTGTCCATCTCAGTTAGGATGGAGTCCATGAGCCGTAGGAGAAAGGTGGTGGTTGAGTGTGTTTTCCTGAAACCAGACTGGAAAGGAGTGAAAAAGGAGGTGTCAGATACAAAAGAGGTGAGTTGGGAGAGGACAATATATTCTTAAAGCTTGACAAGGGTAGGGAGGAGAGAAATGGGGTGATAGTTGCCAGGGGATGAGGGGTCACCTCCTTTGGGTAGAGGGAGGACCACTGCATGTTTCCATGAAGAGGAGACTGAGTCAGTAGAGAATGAGAGATTTAGGATTAATGAGAGAGGGTAGGCAAAGGCAAAGTCCTATACCAAAGCTACCAATGGGGCATAGAGGACACAGGATATGCTACATAAAGAATCATGTTGTCTACATAGAAGGACACTTTATGCTGGACCCCACTCCTCCCCTGTACACCCAGTATGCTAGGATCACACCTGATACCAATCACCAGTGGATCTATAGCCAGAGCAGATAATAAGAGCGGTGAAAGGGGGCAGCCCTGTCTTGTACCGCTAAAAAGCAGAAATCAGTCAGACAGGGAGCCATTCACTAATACCGAAGCCCGGGGGAGCCATATAGGGCCTTAACCAACCCTAGAAAGATTTCACCTAGACCAAACCTTCCTATGGCCTCAAAAAGGCATTCCTATTCAGTGTAATCAAATGCCTTCTCGACGTCCAAGGAGAGCACGGCTGTGAGGCCAGGATGCCAAGAAGAGCACTGAACGACACTGAGGACCTTCCTGACATTATGGTATGACAGTCTTCCTTGGATAAATCCAGGTTCATCTGGATGAATCAACTCCAGAAGTATCCAGTCCAGTTGAGAAGTCAGAATTTTAGCAAATATTTTGGCATCACAATTCACCAGTGAGATTGGGTGGTAGGAGGCGCATTCCTGAGGATCCTACCCAGGTTTCGGCATGACACAAATGACTGCCTCCCCCAACAAGTCCGGCATTGCTCCACCTTCCCATGCATCCTTAAAAATTTCCCAAAGAGGTTCCATAACCTGGTTCACTAACACTTCATAAGATTCTGCAGGCAGGCCATCAGGTCCACTCGCCTTGCTAGGCTTCATGCCTTGTATTGCTGCCCTAATCTCCGCTCTGCTGACCTCTCTTCCTACAGTCTCCCACTGCTGCTCTGAGAGTTGTGGGATTGTAATCTTATCCAGGAACTCTCTTGCCTTAGCAAGGGTACCCCTACATTCTGCTTGATACAGAGTTTGGTAATATTGTCTAAATCTTTCCCTGATTGCCCTGGCATCCTTAAGCAGAGAGCCCTTAGAGTGCTTCAGCTCCAATACTTGTGCTGTCCCCTTTCCACCCATAATTAGATTTACCAATAGGGGTCCTTGTCTGTTTCCCCATACATAGAATTTATACCTAATGAAGAATAGCTGCTTTGGGGCTTCTTCGGTCAAACTGCTATTGAGGGATTCTCTGGCTACTGCAAGCAAGTGGAGGACATCACCCTCCTCCCCTCTTGCTGCCCTGTGCTCCAACTCCTGAATTTTCCTCTGTAACTCATTGTGTTGCTTCAGCCTCTCTTTCTCATATCATGCCACAAAACTAATAATGGCACCCACTTAAAAAAGCTTTCCCTGCGTCCCAAAATAACTGGCTAGGTGGAGCTGTGTCCTTATTAAACTTGGAGTACTGTTTAAATTGGTCTTCTAAATATGTCTTAAACTCATGTGTCCCTAGTAAATATGTGGGGAACCACCACCAGGTACTCTTAATGTCCTCCAACCCAAGTCTTAGCATATCTGTAACCATCACGTGGTCCAAGATATGGCTAGGACCATGTCTAATACTCAATAACTTGGGATAACAGCCAGTGTCGATATAGATGTGATCTAGAAGAGACCATGATTTATGCAGGTTTGAGAACAAAGGTATATTCTCTAGAGATGGAGTTGGCCGATCTCCAAGCATCCAGTAAGTTGAGGTCCAGTATCCTCTCCCTCCATCTCCTCATACAGGACCCCCTCTACCCTCCCCCCTGAGTGGTCAAGTAATGGGTCAGGTGTACAGTTAAAGTCCCCTCCCGTAATCAGACCCCTAAAGTGCTCCTTCACCAGTAGATCCAGGAGAGATTGATAAAAGAAGGAGTCAAATACTGCTGGGGCGTAAATACTCCCGAAAGTGACACATACCCTGGACAAGAGACCCTCAACAAAAATATACCTCCCCTCCTTGGGGTCAGCCACAACCCTGCTCAATTTAAAGGGTAATCATTTATGTAGGAGTATCACAACTCCCCGCTTACAAGAGAAAAGGAGGAAGCATAACACAACCCCACCTAATTCTGGACCAGTTTTTGGTGCTCCCTAGGTGTCAGATGTGTCTCTTGAAGGAGGGTCACCTGGACCTAGCACTTCCATAAAGCTGTCAGGACACAAGTTCATTTCACCAGGGAGGAGAAACCCCTAACATTCCATGAGACAATATTAATATCTTCCCTACTTGCCATTATGATGCAATACAGAGCTGAACTGAGGATCCCCCGTAAGGGAGGTGTACCAGTCCACGTTCTCGCTTCTGCTGGATGCAGTCAGCATTGGTTTTGAAAAACAGGACCCAGTTATTTTAACATACCAAACAGGCATAAACACAAACACATTTAAACTAACAACAATCTCTCCTTCCTACCCCCTCCCACAATAAAACAGTTGTAACATACAACATTTGCAGTTCAGAATAAGTACGTATCATCCCACAGTCACTCTGGTATTGCACACATGTAGCACCCCCTGAAGCCATTTAAGTAACATATCAATAACTTTCCCTGCATCCCACCCACATTCACTATATCAAGTTATTTCAAAAGGTTGTCCCTTCCAACATCAATGGGCACCCCAACAAGATTTGCTGCTTGACGAAGTCTCCCAAGGCAAAGTTGATCACAAGGGAGATGAGCCAAAAGGCGGCCATCGGAGCAGATATTAGTTGATAGAACCAGGCAAACCCCCAAAAGTATAACTGTCTAACTTACCCCTGACAAGGGCTAGGAGTTGTCAGTCTGCTGCCAAGGAAGCTCCACCCTTCCCCACACCACCTACCTCCCATCCTCCCCCCACCGGCCACCCCCCAGACCTCAAATCACAAGAAATCCTGCATCCCCCCAGAGCCCACAATGAACCAACATATGTCAGTGCAGGAGACCGCCGGCAGAAGGAGTGAAGCTACTTCTCTCACTGGGGGTGTGGGAGGCAGCAGCGTGACTTCATAGCCACACGCTAGGCCCCATACCACATTGTCCCCTGCTTCTTCACCCATCAGTCAGGGCTGCCAGTACACCTTAGGCTGCATCACAAAACAGGCAGCAACAGTGCCACAAGTTCAGGTCCCTTAGTGAGAGGCATACTATCCATGTGACCCACTTCTGCTCATCAATAAAACAGTTAGCTCTGCCACCCCCTGGAATTCAGAGTCAGCAGGCACCTGGTAGCACAACATCAGGTAGAATTCCTTGAGGCTGCAATGAGAGACATTATATATTAAAGCACCAGTTTTCGTAGCTTGACACCACTTCTTCAGGCCTCATAAAGACAGTGTTGTTATGTAAACATAAAATAAATATAAATAAACATCACAATATCACTTCTCCAATTAGCACATTTATATTACAGAACATAACAGTACTAAATGCTATACCCCTATTAAATCACCACTTAACATATGCTATTAGATATGCTCATTAGTATTTTATTAATCACATAATTAATTCAGTTAATTATATTTCTTTATATATTGCTGTGCTTCCAGTTCATCCCAGTTGTAACTCCTGATATAAAAAACCTTTTGATTTCCATAGACCTTATATACAGTCACCAAATACTTCAAATGCATACCTGCAGTGTTTATTATTAATTTGTTTAAACCTCTTCACTCTCTCATTATCAATTAAATCTCACTAATCCAGTGCTGCAAAAATAATAAAAAGAACATCATTTCAAAAATTATCCAAAAAAAAATATGTTGTGTATATTTATATATCATACTGATTAAGTAATAAATATGAGCACTGTAATACTATTCCACCTACTTGTTGATTTTTATCCTTTTCCAACTTCATTATTCAAATATTTAAACAGTTTGTCCAATGTCACTTTGACAAAAATCTCCAGTCCTCCTCTCGATCAACTATTAAATATACAAATATGAAATATTATTTCCTTTACTACATTTTGTTATTATGTCTGAACTATTCTGTTGCATTGAACATTCTGGCTTTCAAAAAATGTCCCTTTTGTTATTCATTTACCTCGAGTGTTTTTTTACTGCACTCTTTGCTGTTTACGTCCGTGATGTTTATCCATCCTTTGCTTTAATGATTGTTGCTATAAAAAGAAAACCGAATATACTGAACCACCCAGATATATAAATAATGGACTTTTTCTCCTACTAGGAATCATTTTAAAGCTTGTTGTAGTGGCATTTCTCATTCATTTACCTAGCTGAACACCATGGAGTGGCCATCTTCCTGGAGGAAAGGAACAGTTAGACCCACTGAACCTAAGCAGTTTAAAAAGACTGTGAAAACTGGAGCGGGGAGCAACGTCACTAGTGACGTCTTTACCTTACCCACTATAAGGTATTGCCTTAGCTCTCAAGGATCTTAATGACAGCCCGTATCTCCATGTAGCCAAGTGGAATAATCCAAGTGGGCTCACTTGATACATATAAGGAGAGAAGGCAGTTCACCCACTGCCCTCGGCTGATTGCTAAAATTGAAAATATTTTTTAATGTTCCTTGTATTTTTTAATAAATGGACTCTAACATATAGTCCCTTTTTCATTGAAGCAATAAATAAAACAATGATTTCACACAAATCTACAGCTGCACCAGGGAGACATCTCATGCCAACCAATCTTTTTTTTTCCCTCTTCTGCATTATATTCTGTTTGTTGTTGAAATATCCATATATTTGTTACCTACCATATAAATTCAATTTTTTAATTATTATCTTAACCTTAAATATTATGGGGTATTGCCTGGTCCTTTATATTTTGCATTAAGGTTTAAATCCCCTATCCTCAAGTGTGTAACGAACCAGGTGGTTCTTTTGACTTAGTTATAGAACTTGTCCCTATCCTTGCATAATTGCATTATACTCAGTCAATGCATATATTCACATATTTTTACATTATACCTTGTATTGAATCTTAAATGAACAGATTCCAACAAATAAGATATCAACAATACAGGAACGATATAATATACCATATTATACTTCTTTCTATGTACATATAAACATTGTTAAAGCTTAATTTTCCTATTTCTGAGGTTCCAAAATGTCCTTTGTATATCACATTATTTCTCAGAACTTTCCAATCATGAATTTCCTTAAAGAGGGAGTTCCCAGGAATGTAGATATAGGCATTCTTTAATTCACAGAAAGCTTGCTGGCTATTTCTTTGAAGAAACAGTTCCCAGAATTGTAGATATTCTGTTGTTCACAAAAATAACTTGTGTTCATTTCCAATATAGACTCCAACTACAGGACTCATTCATTCCAATTCTTGGATTAGTGCTGTCCATTATATAGATCCAGTAAACTTCTGTTTTAAGTAAGAAGTCATCCCATGTAATATTACTTCCTTCTGGTTCATTCACCTTCTCAAGGCCCCAAAATCTAAGAGAGTCTGCTGAGTGGCCCACACTATTAAAATGTTTTGCCACTGAAGATTTCTGGTCCTTTAACCTTATATTGCTCTTATGTTCACTTATTTGATTTCTAAGCTTCCTCTTCGCTTTACCCACATAAAGCTTATCACAGGGACTCTGTATAATATATATTATATGATGTGATTTGCAAGTAATGTGTTGTTTAATAACATGTTTTTTATTAGTGTAAGGATGTTCAAAAATCAATTTTTTTGTCGTATTTTTGCAATGGCAGCACTGCACACAGGAAAAATTCCATTCCTTTAAGGGCCCTAAAAGCAGTTGTTTTTGTTGTATTTTAGGTCTCTCATTTTATGTATGTACCAATTTGTCTCTAAATGTTGTGTTTCTTTTTGATATAAAGGTCTCTCAATAAATCCCTTATTCTGTCTCTCCCTGCCTGTAAAATGTGTCAATTATCTAGCAGTGTTCCCTTAATCTTATTACTCAAATGACTGTATGCTGTTGAGAATATTATCCTATTCTCTATTGCAGTTTCTTCCCTTTGTCTTAATAATGTGTCCCGAGACATGACTTCTACCTTGGATATAGCTTCCTGGATGTTTGAGTGTTTGCAGCACCTTTTTCTGAATCTTACTGCCATTTTCTCTGTTTCTCTTCTAAATTCCTCAGTTATGCTATTGTTTCTCTTTGCCCTTATTATTTGTGATTTTGGTATGCTTTGCTTTGGCTTGGGACCATGAAAACTACTATAGTGTAGTAAAGTGTTTCTATCAGTTTCTTTCCAGTATAATTTTGTCTGTAGTCTATTATTTTCCTTGTAGATTAGTAGAACTAAAAATGCTACTTGTTGCATATTATCTTCCATAGAAAATGTTACATTTTCCTTTCTACTATCTAAATACATTTTAAACCTATCTAGATCTTCTCTTGATCCTTCCCATAGAAGTACATCATCTATAAAGCATCTCCATCCTTTAATATTCCTAAAAAATGGGCTGTTACCTTCATCTAATATATGTATTTTCTCAAAAGTCCACATAAACAAATTGGCTTATGATGGTGCCATCATACTTCCTATTGCTGTTCCATGGATTTGTAAATAGAATTCTCCCTCAAAGTTAAAATAATTTTTATGCAAAACCAAATCTGCCAAACCTAACAAGAATTCTGCTTCAGGGAACAGTTCTTCTCTATTCCTCAGTATTTGTCTCAATGACATAAGGCCCTCATCATGTGGAATACTTGTATATAAATCTTTTACATCCAAGGATACAAGCCACAGATCTTCCATGTTAATATAATTCTCATTAATCCCTGTGATTATTTCTATTACATGGCCTGTGTCCTTGACGTATGTTTCCATTTTCTTTACTTCCTGTTGTATATAGTAATCCACATATTTTGGTGGGGCATTAGAATTGAGTAGATCCCTGAAACTATGGGTCTGCCAAGAGGTTTCTGAGGATGTTTATGTACTTTAGGTAATGTATAAAATATTGGTATCCTATGTTTTTTGTTAACAAGCATATTCTTCTCCATTTCTATACACCACCCTAGTTCCACTGCCCTTTCAAGGAAATCACTGATTTCTTCTTTAATTTCATCTGTAGGGTCTCCTTCCAACCTCATATAATTGTGTACATTCTGCAACTGTCTATTACTCTCCTTTTTATAGTCCTGATACCCCCAAAGTACTATTCCCCCTCCCTTGTGTGCCAGTTTAATTATAATAGTTTTATCCTCCTCTAGACATCTCAAAGCTTCTCTTTCCTTCAACATCAGGTAGAGTTCCTTGAGGCCACAATGAGAGACAGCCAGGGGTGAAGAAGGCAGGACCACAGGGGAAACACAGGTCGATTAAAGGTATCCAGGGAGCAGACCCCGGGGATGCCAGAGGGTGAGGACAGGAGATGAAGAGTCCATTCAAGGCAGCTGAAAGGCAGAAGGCAGACCAAAAAGCATAAATGCCACCAAGTTCTCAAACCTTAGGGTAGTTTAGTGTTCAATCAATTTTCTTTTCAAGGGCATTCAAGAAGGTTGCTGCTTTATCAGCCTCCCAGAAACTGTAGGAAGCCTCTTCATGTCTAATCCACAGCGTAGCAGGGAATGCCATAAACCACTCCACTTTGAGGCGCTGACACTTGATGAGTACCTCATTAAAAGCTCATCATTTCTTCATGAGATGATTGGAGTGATCTTGACCCATGTACAGGAAGGACCCCCTCATAGGACAGCTCCTGGACATTTTGTAGGCTTCTAACACTGCTTGGTGATCTCGAAAATTGTGATACTGGATAATAATCTGCCTTGGTGGTTGACCCTCAGGTGGCTTTGGTTGGGCTGCCTGGCATGCACACTCAATCTTATGGCACCATCCTTTTGTATTTAATCCCAGCAAGGTGGGAAGTGTAACAGTACTAAAGTCTAGAATACTGGGGCCCTCCTTCCCCTCCTGGAGGCCTCTGAGGTGCACATTCAGCCTTCTACAGTAGTTCGGATGGTAGTCCAATGCTTCCTTGAGATCATTGATCTCTTTCTCAAGTGCAGCCATCCACATATGGAGTAGGGCCAATACGTCCTCCATGCTCGAGATGCAGCCCTCCACTTCCTCCAATAGCTATTTGTGAGTAGAGAGCTGGGCAGCGATCTCCTGCAGTCAGTGGTCAATTTTGTTCTCCAGCTGCTCCAGCTTCAGTGAGAGCACTTCTAAAAGCTGATTCTTAAGCTCCCAACCAATCACCACCATCCCAGCCACTGAGAGAGAAATAGACTCCGATGTACTGACTTGTGAGGTTGGAGGCTACTTCCTAGGATTCTTAGACCCCATTCACTGCAATTTTCCACCCATTGGGATAACATACTCATCCATTATGCATGCTGTGACTTAACTGAGGGTTTTGAGAGATTCAAGAGGGTGGATGCCATGGATCGAAGGCAATATTTTGGCCCGAGGAGTGAAGCAGCTCAGAGACACATCCTCACTCCATGCAGTGGTCACGTGACCCCATTCTGACTCATTTTAGTGAGGATTAGGAGGCAGCCCCATAGACTGCTAGCCCATGGTTGATCACTGAGAGCAATGAGCTGTTTACTGCAATTTTTGATACTTCAGCAGTAAGACATTGATGATGCCTGTACAGTAGTCCCAGTTTTGCATTGGATGACTTTGCAACTGAGTCAATGTGTTGACTGAATAATAGGGTGCTGACTAGTGTCACTCCCAGGCATTTAAAAGTTTGGACCATTTGAAGGAGAGTTCTGACTGTTATGAATGTGAAGTTGGTGAGAACGGTATTTGTTGCGTGATGATGCGAATAACATGGTCATGGTTTTTTTGTAATTAAGGAGTAATTTGGAATGAAGGAACCAATGCTCTTCAGAGTAGGAAATTAGCCTGCATTTGCTTTTCAAGTATAGTGGGATCTGCATTGCATGAATATAGGACCGCGTCATCTGCTTAAAGCAGAACGTGGCTGTTTACAGATTGTGGTCGGTTGTTTAGAAATAAACTGAGCAGTAGGGGGCTTTAGCACTTTATTTGTGGTGCCATCTTTGCTTTTCTACTCTGATGACCACAGCCTGTTTCTGGTGAGAGTTGCTGACTCCAGGACACCTGGGGAACAAAATTAAGCAGGTACCTGCAGGAATAAGCAGGGAACCAGGAAGTTCAGCCTGGCAGCTGTGGTACAAGTCCTGTTAAACTATTGTTGTAGCTCACACTGAAAGGGAGTGAGGAGATTTAGGGTCTCACAAAAATGTGGGAATAGGCGAAACACCCTAGCTAAGGTAGGGGTAAAAAAGGGTTTAAAGCAAGCAAAACAAAAACAGGCAGTGTAGTAAATAGATATGCTGGTAGTGGTGCAGTGCAGTGGCTGTGGGGCAGCATTTTTCAGGGAGAGTTTCTGGAGACTGTGGTGCTGCCCTATCTGCTTGACCTCTCTGGGCTGAAGGAGGAGATTGCTAGACTCCGTGCCACACTGGCTAGGGTTTGGGACGTCTTATCCTCCACCCTGAAACCACCATGTCTGCTATTGCTGCCTCAAGGGATGCCAAGTAGGAGGAGTGGCTGGACTACAGTGGGTTGGGAAGGGTGAGGGCGGTGAGTCAGAGACATATCCCCCATACAGTACCTCTACACTGCTCTGGCAGAGTGGGGTTATCTCATGGAGGTGCCCATAGAAGAGACCAGGGAGGATGTGCGGGTCCTCCTTAGTGAAATCCCCAAGGAGGGTGGCAGGGGGCCCCCAGAAGAGGAGTAAGAAACTTCTGGTGGGGGACTCCATTGTGAGGGGGATAGATTTGTAGATAGGAATGGAGGGGGAGAAAGAAGTAAGTTTCCTACTGGCACAACAGCTTGGAGGGATAGGAACCAAATCCTGAGGATCACTAGGTCAGCAGGACATGAGGGACAGCTGAATGTCATTGTCTACCTTGGGACTAATTACCTTGCTAAGGATGAAGTTAGGATAGTGCAGGATGAGTTCAGGGAGTTGGGGAGGTGTCTTAGGCAGGTAGCATACTCAGTGACCTTTTCTAAAGTGCTGCCTGTCTATGACAGGGAGAGGATAGGGTATTCCATTTCAGGAGCTTCAACTTATGGCTGAAAGTGTGGTGCAGAGAGGAGGTATTCAACTATATTGGGGACTGTGGTCCCACATATAGGGATAAAGGTCTAAACAGGGGAGATGGCCTGCATCCATCTGGGAGGGGAACCACAGTCCTCAGTTAGTGGTTTAAATGTTACATTGGCAATTATTTGAACTAGCCAGGGGTGGGGTGCAGAAGGAAGAAGGTAGATATAAGCTGCCCCCCTGCACCAGCTGAAATTGTCAGTAGAGAGAATCCTAAGGAAGGGAAATTAACCAGGGTACATAATAACAAGAAAAACAAAATGATAGAAATGAAGAGGGATGGGAATGAGGGCAGAGTGGGTAAACAGAGAAGGCAAAATGGAAAAGGACAGGTTGACAAGCGGAGGGGTAGCAGAGTTTGGAAGGCAATGTGTACAACTGTACAAAGTCTGGGAAATAAAATCCAAGACCTAGTGGCCTTTATGGCAGAGGCTGATTCAATTAACGAGTTATGATGCAATGAGAACCATGACTGAGATACAGCCATATAAGGCAATACTCTGTTCAGGAAAGAGGGTGGGTAAGAAAGTGTGAGGAGTGGCTTTTAATGAGAGGGAAGGTGCAAAAGCAATTGAGATACAGGGAATACAGGTAGGGAAGGGGGTACTCTGGCTCACCATAGAGAAGGTGAATGGAGCCTCTATTCACACTGGTGAGATCTACCGACCTCCAGCAAAGGGTGCGGGGAGATGAATAAGGTTCTGGTGGACGCCATCCAAAAGATGGCTAATAAGAGGGAGGTGCTACTAATGGGAGACTTCAATTTGCCAGATGTAGATTTGAGCATCCCAGCTGCAGCTGCAGCAGGGAGCAGTGACATCCTGGACCCCCTGCTTTGGGTATTCTTCAGGCAACTAGTGAAAGATCCCACTCATGAGGGAGCAATATTGGACCTTGTACTCACCAACGGGGGCAGTTTGCAGATGTTATGGTGGGTGGCCACCTAGGGACCAGTGATCAGTGTGTGGTGTGGTTCAATATAAGAACTGTGGCAGAAGTGAACCACACAAAGGCAAGAATCCTGAACTTCAGGAGGGCATATTTTGCAAAAATGGGGGAATGCCTCAATGATGCCCTGGTGGGGGTGGGAGTGGACTTGTGTGGAGTGGAGGAATAGTGGAGGAAACTAAAAGCAGGGACAGTGAAGGCAACAAACCTCTGCATCAGGCAAGTAAGCAGAGGCAAGAAGAAAAAGAGACTGCTAAGGTTCTCAAAAGAGGTGGCTAGAAAGGCAAGGGCAAAAAAGTGAACATTCAGGAGCTATAGGGAGACACAGAGGGAGGAGGATAGGGATGTGTATCAGGAGAAGTAGAGGGAGGCAAGGAAAGCAGTCAGGAGTGCAAAGGCACAAACAAAGAAGAAAATAGCCTGGGCAGTAAAGAAAGGGGCCAGGATATTTTTCAGGTATGTATGTGAAAGGAGAAAGACCGGGGGAGGAATTGTAAAGCTATGGAGGGAAGGGTGTGTGTGTTTAGATGGGGACCAGGAAAAAGCAGACATCCTGAACACATACAGCACTTTTATTTAGTGTTCACAGAAGAATGGGAAGGTGAGGGACCACAGATAACTGTCAGGGGCATTGAAGGAAGGGTAGTGGACACTAGTCAATTTACAGAGAACAGAATCTTGAAAGAACTTGCAAATCTTAAAGTGGACATGGCAAATTGGGTCATAAGGGACACATCCACATAGGAGACTCATGAACAAGCTGGATAGCCTAGAAGTGGGTCCAAAGATGGTAAACAGTCTAGGAAATTGGTTGGGGGATAGGTGACAGAAGGTGGTGGTTAACGGAGTTCACTCCAAGGAAGGGAGGGTGACCAGCGGGGTGCCACAGGAATCAATACTGGGACTGGTCCTCTTTAATGTCAATTAATCAATCACATTTTATTTATAGAACATGCAATTCACAAAGATCAAAGCGCTTGTACATAAAATAAAACTTAAAACTATAAATATCACATAACTAATCAAATTCCTAATTAAACTACAGCCAAATGTATCAATTATCGGGTAATGCCATGTTAAATAAATATGTCTTCAGTGCCAATTTAAAACTCCCGATGAGGTAGAGAGTTCCACAGTGTTGGGGCCCCAAATGCAAATGCCCAAGTACCAGAGAACTTCAAATGAACCCTGTGAACCTCTAGCAATCCATCATCGGAGGAGCACAGTGGACAGAGAGGGTGATAAGGGCAAAGAAGATCTTGCAAATACAGAGGCCCCAGTCCGTGTAGGGCCATATAAGTCAGTAAACTGACCTTAAAAGTGATCCACCACTGAATAGGCAGCCAGTGTAAACTGTGAAGCACAGGCATAACATGGCATGATCTAGATAAGCCAGTTAACAGCCTTGCCACAGCATTCTGCAATGACTGCAAGAAATGGATATCAACCCCCAGAAGCCCTAGATACAGTGTGGTACATAGACATTACAAAACAGATAGGGGTATATACAGCAGGCAAGTACATTGTGATACATACAGATACAGATTCAAGCAAATACAGTTAAAATACATCAGGTAGGAGAGGTCAACTTAATTGCAACAGTACTAGGAGCATACCTAAGCTGGGAAAACAATTTATAGTGGTGCAGTAGCTGAGCTTTAGAGCGTGCAGGTAGAGTTATGGAGGGCCAGAAGTGGTGGTGACCACAGGAGGGGGAGAACAGAATAGATGAGAGTGGGGGCAGAGACAAAGGGGTGACAGAATAAAGGGATTGAGTAGTCAGAGGGGTGGGATTGGATAGGAATCTATCCAGGACACATAAGTAGGTGGTAGGGCAGGGATGGGTAATGTGGGAGGAGAGAGGGATAAGGGAAAGGGTTTTAAAGTGGGGGTGGGGTGAGGGGAAACTGGAGGGCTGAATATTGGGGGGAATAATATTTGTGAACAGAAAGCAGGAAGGCAGGGGATAAAGAGGGGACATGGGGTAAGTGCTCAGTGGGGTCACATCAGGGAGGGGAGGAAGTGGGTGAGGAGATGGGTGCTATGCAGGACAGATAAGCTATCAATAACAGTAGGATTAGGCACAGGTAATGCAGTCACAGTTACTAAGAGTTGCCAGGTACTGCAGCAGCTTGGCCTTAAATGGGCGTAGTTTTGTTTCCTCAATCAGCTCAAAGTTGAGGGAATTTAGCCAGCAGGGGGCCCTGTATTCGAAGGACCATTGCCCCAGTGAGGTCCGGTGGAATGGGATAATGAAGACAGTTGTACTCGACCCCCCAGTTAGTCTAGAGGAAGTGGAGTTTCTTAGCAGTTGCCTTACTCCAGGAGGAGCAAGACCTAGGGTGGATTTATTAGCTAATAGACAGACTTGGTACTGAATTCTGCTATTCAGGTTTAACCAACCAGTGCTTGAGTATAGTTCACAAGTGTGAGTTAAATGGTCCACACCCAGGACTAGTCTGCAGGCTTTGTTTAAGACAATCTTGATTCGCCTAAGCGCTTTATCGGTACCGGTTCCGTAGACTACCAGTCCATAACCTATGATAGAGAGCACGGAGCTGTTAACTGCAAGCTTGATGGCACTTTCAGTGAGGCATTGCCTATGCTGGTAGAGCTGACCTAGTCTGACACTAGCTGCCTTGGCAACATGGTCTATGTGATGGCTGTAGGAGAGATAGCTGTCAAGGTAGACACCAAGGTACTGAAAGGTGGTGACCATTTTGAATGTATCAAACTTGTTATTGTAGATATTGAGGTGAAGTGACTGATGATGGTTTTGATGGGAGGCAAACAACATTGTTTTAGTCTTAGTGTAGTTGAGCAAGAGCTTAGGCTGAAGGAACCATTTTTCCACAGCAGTAAAGTCATCTTGCATGCCTTTTTCCAGCTCTTCTGGAGTACAGTGACATGTGTAGAGAACAGCATCATCTGCATATCAAAGGATCTTATTCTGGCAGACTTTGGGGAGTTCATTTAAAAACAGACTGAACAGCAAGGGAACCTCGGGGCACCCCTGTGTTGACATGCTGATGGTCGGATAGAACGTCAAGAATCTTGACCTGCTGGGTCCTGTTAGAGAGGTAACTCTGGAACCAGCATAGAGAGACAGGGGATATACCAATGTTAGAGAACTGTGTGAGAAGCAAGTCGTGGTTGACCATGTCGAAGGCCTTGGTGAGGTTGATCAAAGTGGCCCCCACCAAGAACCCTCGGTCAAGTGCTTTATGGATATGACCGGTAAACTCAACCAATGCCATTGAAGTCCTGTGTGCCTTCCAAAAGCCATGCTGTTCCTGGCATTGAAGGTTTTACTTCTCAAGGTATATACCTAACTGATTGTATACTATCCTCTCTAGGGCCTTGGGGGGGGCAGACTTGAGATTGGCCTGTAGTTGGCCAGGCAGGTTCTGTCCCCAATTTTAAAGACCGGGGTGACCACCGCAGCTTTCCAGCACTGAGGGAAAGTACCAGTGGTTAGTGAGAGATTTGGGATCCAGATTAGAGGGGAGAGTAACACATCCAGGGTGAGAGCCACTGTCTTTAGGTCAAGTGAGTCCCCACTGGATCTAGTATTCCCGAGAACTTTTTCCAAGTATTATTTTGCCTCAGTTGTAGAGATTGCCTTCAGGTAGAAGGGAGGTGCTATGTGTGTTGGAGGGATGTCGGTACAACTAATGGCTGAGCTAGGCACAGGTCAGAGATAGTCTGGAGGAAGGACCCCGCTAAGGTCTGTGAAGGCCTTGTTGAAGCCATCTGTGATAGTTTTGGGATCCTGGGTAATCACATCCTCAAAGTTTATTTGCAATGGGGGTGATTTACTTGCTCTGCCTGTTAGGGTTTTTATAATGTCCCAGAATCTGTGGCTGTCATGCCAAGAGTTGTCCAGTTCACTTTTAAAGTGAGATCTTTTTGCAAGGTGGATGGCTTGAGTGCACTTATTACGTACTGCTTTGTATTTCTGTATGTCGGGGGGACCCAGTGTTCTTAGCCCTATGCCATAAGTTATCCCTGACCCACATGAGCTCAAGGAGCTGTGGTGTGATCCATAATTTGATGGTTCCTTTGATTTTCTTCATTTTTAGAGGGGCAAAGATGTTACAGGCCATGTTAAACTTATCAATAAAGCACTCAAGAGCAGCATTCACGGCGGCAGCAGCATAGACCCCCTCCCAGTCTATTTGGTGGAGGTAGGATTTTAGTGAAGCAAGATGTCCAGCTTTTTTAATTCTGGAGGTTATTGTTTTTGGGGGTGTTTCAGGGTCTTGTTTGTCCAGGAGCTTAAGACTGGTGAGTGGTCACTGACAGAGTTGGCTAGCACAGTGGTTCTAGTTATTCTTTGTGGACAGTTGGTTAGTACTCAGTCTAACAGAGTACTTGAACCAGTGTGATAATTCACATGAGTGGGGGATTGAACGAGTTGGACCATGTCTATGGCCACTATTGAATCCTGGTAAGGTGCAGCATCTGGGGATAACCAATTTATATTAAAGTCCCCTAACATTATGATTTCAGATTGATGGCAATTACTAGATAAATAATCAAGTGCTAGTTTGAAACCAGCCTCTTGATCTTTTTGGGGGTATGTACACCGAGACTATAGTTAAACACTTTCCTTGGGATCCAGGTTGAACCTGGATGGAGAGAATTTGTGATTTTCCACCATGGGGTGGGATGGGGAGTGCCCTGCACTGAACTGAGTCATTAACATAAATGACACATCCTCCGCCTTGTTTCCCCTCACCTGTTCACCCTGAAAGTTGTGTAGCCCTCAACCTGGATAGCAGAGTCAGGGGTTCTAGGAGTGAGCCAGGTCACCACAACTGAGATGACATCTGATTTATGTTGGGCCATTCATACCTGGAGAGCATCAAATTTTGCTAGCAGGCTGCATATGTTAAGAGATGCAATAGTTATTGTACTGTACCAGCCTTACGGTCCGTTGGTGGTATTGAGGCACTGGCACTAGGTCCAGGGTCTGGGTGAATGTTCCCTGATAGTAGAAGGAGTAGCCAGGCAATTATAAGAGCTTGTAGCTTTAAATGTTTCATAAGATAGACTTGCTGTGGGAGTTGGCTATTTTATTCTTCATTTTTGTGGTGACTATCAGCATATTCAGCTGAGCTGGCAGGATAGTGGACATATGTTTAACTGTCTCCCCTGCTCTTGTGGGATGGCAGAAGGGTGGCATAGTTGCTATTGCCAGAGGTGGTCTCAGAGCACCTTGTAGTTGGGGCCAGAAGTTGGATTGCATTCCACATTATTTTGGAGAAGGGTAAGTCAAGTGTATGATCCTGCCCATTGCTTAGGAAGGCGTTGTTTGGTTGTTTGCCTTTGACACTATCAAGGGCAATGAAGCAGGAGTTTGGTGGGCAGCAGAAGTTGATCAGAGCAGATAATACTACCCTAGCAGAGAGGTTAAGGGGGGTCTACTTAGAGAATATTGGGCAGTAGAAGGTGTGAAGGGTTGGAAATGTGGAAGGATTATTGCCTTTTATGGGAGTTAACTGGGTGGCAGACTGCGTTGGGCTTATTTCCAGTCCTATAGGAGTATTTGGGCAGGATGAGTATTTCCTGGGGTCCAAAATAGGCTCCACTGTCAGAAGGAGGATGTAGCCAATGAGGAGAAGGGGGTCTATGGAAGCCATCTCTTGGATTTATTACAATAGCTAATGAAACAGTACTATCTAGAGCTATAAAACCACAGCCAGGAAACAAAGAGAAGGGCTTTAATGAGAAAGTGTCTTATAGTGAAGAAGCCTTTAAGAGGAGGGCAGGATCAACAAAGATCAACAAAAGGGTTGGGGAGAAAGAAAGATTTAAGCTCAGAGCACTATTACTGGGAGCAAAGGGGCAAGATGGGTAGGGTAGGGAGGAGCATAAGTGTATTTAAGGGTGGCCTGGGAGGGGGAGGGGGTGGGCAAACATTTTGGCAGCTGGAACAGCAGCCAGCAAGGCTGGGGCTGTGTATAGGCCATACCTGATGCTTGATTCCAGGGGGCTGGTGGCAGCAGGCTCCTTGGCACTGAAAGAGACACAGAGTGGTGTCCAGGCATGCAGGAGGTGAACCACAGGTGTGGTGGGTAGCCCAGTGGGTTACAATGATACCTGTTGAAAAAGAGACAGAACAGGGATTTACAGCCCTCCAAAAGGATGTGAATGAAACTAAGTTTAGCACAGAGACAAAAGAGCTGCAATTTACTAAAAGAGGGACAAATAGTGCATCAAGAAACAGACAGGCACCAGCCCTGTAACTGGGGTTTGTAAAACAGTGGGGGGGGCAACTAAGGGAGAAATTAAAATGGCAGCTGCACTGGATTAAAATACAACAATTCAGTATGCTATGTAGACTTTCAGCTAAGAAATCTTAAACTCTGAATCCTGACTCTAAATTCTGTACTTTAATAAACATAGACATAGCAACTGAGGTGCCAGGCTGAATGCAATACAATAAAAGACTGCAGGTAGAAACACAGGGAAACATCTGTAAAGGGAAAGCTGTAAAGCACAGCTTGGAGCACTGAAACTGAGGACTGCACTTGCAGAGATACAGGAACCCTGCAAGTGCACAGTTTCAGCTGCTGGAGGGAGAGAAAAACACTTTTATTTCTTTACTAGGTCCAGACTGTTTGAAAAGAGGCAGCCCAAATTAATTCTCAAGCTAAATATCTAAGAGCTGAGCCCGGTGCCTGGAGAGCAAAAAGCCAGTCCATTTGGCAGACAGTCAGAATGCTCCTGCTCAGGAGCAGCCAATGAGAACTTTTCAGGAAAGGCTGGTTTTCAAAAATGTGGCAGTTGGAGCAGCAGCCAGCAAGGCTGGGACTGTGTATAGAACGTAACTGATGCTTGATTGTAGGGGCTGGTGGCAGCAGGCTCCTTGGTGCTTAGAGGCACAGAGGTGTCCAGGCATGCAGGAGGTGAACCATGGTTGTGGTAGGTAGCCCAGTGCTCTACAAGGACACCTGTGGGAAAGGGGCAGAACAGGGATTTATAGCCCTCCAAAGGGGTGTAAATGAAACTAAGATTAGCACAGGGACAAAAGAGCTGAAATTTACTAAAAGAGGGACAAATAGTGCATCAAGAAACAGACAGACAGGCACCAGCTCTGTAACTGAGATTTGTAAAACAGTTGTCGTGGAAATTTCTTACTTGTTATACAGAGACAAAGAAAAGTCTTGTGCAGAGTTCAAACCATTTATTCACGTATGCATACGGAGAGCCAGGTCCCCATGTTGTTATGGCATAGCTCCAATTACAATAGTAAGTTTCCTCTTTTTATACCCTTCCTTACTTACATAACAGTTTCTTGGTACAATTTTATTGGACAGTATGCTTCATATAATACTGCTGTAACTTACTGACTGGCTATACTGATTATTATGCTAACTTCTTTAGCTACATTATCTAGAAGGCATGCATACATTACTACAAAGACATGCTTGTGAAATTTCCATCATCCACCAAGGGCATGCCTTACTACAAGACATGCTTGTGGAAATTTCCATCATCCACCAAGGGCATGCCTTACTATACACCAGGACATGCTGTGCTATGCTATGGAATTTTCCACTATCCACCATTTTATGAGGATTGTTTCAGCTCTGCAACCATTTTGTGGTGCTTTCTATGCACTGTTGTTTTACAGCATTGTTATACAGAATTTTCTTCCTCACACTCCCCTTGATACTCTGTATCAACTGCTAAAATTCAGTATCACAGTTATAGTAAGGTAATTGAGCAGCATTTTGTTTTACTACGTCGTAATTATGTACCACAGGTGATACTACAGTTGGTGTAGGTGGGTTACAGGCTGTGTTACACATTTTTGTAAGCAGCAGCCTTTACAGGATCTGAAAACCATATACATAATAAAGGCGATAATGCCAGCGACAAACATATGTCATTATTGTCGATCCCCATTGGCCAAATATACTTGTAATCAATCCCATGGATTCCAGTCACCCTCAGACTTATTTTCGCTCACAATTTTATTTTGTAGTTGCTGTACCTTGTGTAAAACTTCTGTCATGTTATCAGCCACATTTGGTACATAGGTACAACATTCTTCTCAATCATTGCACATACTCACCCTGAGCTGCTAAGACATAATCAAGAAGCGGCTCGACTTTTATCAATGCTACTGAGTCTTAATGCTTTTGTTTGGCACTTAAAGGGTTAGACCTTCATTGGTTTCTTTACTAGGGTTTCAAGTTCGTAGCTTAGTTGATTAATATATTTCATGCTTTGTTGTACCCCCCAGAATGGGAAAAATCCTGCAGCTAATTCCTCACCCACTGGCACTCTTCTCTTGTCGCTAGGTACTCCAGAACCTCTGGCACCTATGGCATGCTTTTGGTGACGCGTGCTAAGGTCATTGCCCCATAAGACATTATTATTATTTTGAGGGGGCACATACACTTGTACGGAGGGGTGTAGTGTAGCTAAGTAACAGCACCGATCCATCCTGTTGGTAAAAACACATACTCTTATTCCACACACCCAGTATAGGCGGACAAGTGCGAACTTGACCTCAGATAATCCTTTGGGAATCCCAGGAACACAATAAGGTACCGGAACCGTCAGGACAGGATCTGTATAAGTGTGATTGTAGCAGGGACCTTTATCATAATGGTTATCTGAACAGCTAGACATTCCCACTAGTACATTTGCTCCTGCCTGCGGCCGATTTCTACATACACAATAGGGGGCCTGGGCTTTTGGTCTGTGATCTAGGTACAAGGGTTTTAAGGGGTGAGTCACATTTGGGGGCTTATACCAAGTCGACACATTATGGTCCTTGAAAAGAGTTATGTTGTATCTTTTCAAATTGTTTATGGACCAGTTTCCAGTATCATTTTGGGCTTGTTCCAGGCATTGAAGAATTATACCAGTGTCATTCCACCCCACGGATTAGGTTTTAAGTGTAATACTACAGCTGCAGAGAATGGGAATGTGCACAAACATAGCAATCAGTTTGGTTAACGTTAGTAACATGACTTCATTAGAGTCCACCAGGTATTAGTAGTGTGCAGGGGTTCAAGGCTGCGGCTGCATCTCACAGTCTTGTGGTTTACTTTAGTACTTATTAGATTCAGAACAACCACAGCGGCTCCCAGCATGCATGCCACCCTTGCAGTCAATAAAACAGTCTTTTTTTTCATCTGTCCTCGGGGGCCATCACCAACTGACAGTGGGATGCGTGGATCCATGTGTCTCTCTCAGCGATTTTTCACAGCTGTCGGTGTACGTATGGAGCACTTGGAAAGGACCTATCGCACCAGGATCACTCCACTTTTCACGCCGAAGTCCTTTATCACCACAAAGTCTCTCAGGCTGTACGGTGTAGTACTGCTTCCAGCGTTCAGCATGGGTAGTGTTGCCTTTACTCTAGGATAAAAGATCTCAAGACAGCATTAAGGGATAAACAATAGGCAATCATTTCGTTATCTATACCGTGCAATGTTAACCTGCTTTGGGGAAAAGGTGCATTAGTCATTCTCAGAGGCCTACCCATCAGAATCTCGTGTAGTGACAGACCCATCCGCATTGGTCTACCTCTCATACTCATTAAGGCTAAAGGCAGAGCCTTCACCCAATGAAGTCCTGTTTCTGCCATCAGTTTAGTTACTTTTACCTTTAAGGTTTGGTTTGCCCTTTCCACAGCCCCTCCAGACTATGGATGGTAGGCACAGTGAGTTCTTAAATCAATTTTTAAAACCTCACATAGGCACCTGATAACTCGTTTGCAAAATGAGTACCATTGTCACTAGATATCGTGTGAGGTAGGCTAGAGGGTATAACATCCTTCAATAGGGCCTTTGCCATCACACAAGCAGTGCTTCTTTGAGCAGGAAGGCCTCTACCCACTTAGAACATATCCACTATTACCAAACAATACCTGTAGCCCTCACAAGGGCTTAGTTCAATAAAGTCCATCATTATGTGTTCAAAAGGTCCTGTAGGAGAAGGATGGGCAGAGGTGGTTACTTGAGTCCCCTGCGATATTATTTTGCATACATATAATACATTTTTACAAAAGTTTTCAGCATACAAAGAGAAACCTACAACATACCAATATTTATTTACAAAACCCACCATCCCCCCTTTTGACACATGGTCGGCTCCATGAGCCAACTTGGCCAAAAAGGGAAATGTGACTGCTGGCAGGCAAAGTCTGCCATCGGGCGCTACCCATAGTTTTGCGGTGGCGTCATAGGTGCAACATGTTTGCCAGTTCTTTTTCTCCTTTTTATCAGTAGATCATTGTATTTCAGCTACATCACTGGCAGAAAAAAGGTTTACTGGTTTTACTTCTTGAGAAAGCATTAATGGTAGTGGGACAACATCAAGGAGAGCTGCTCTTTTCGAGGCTGCATCAGCTCGGGTGTTTCCTTTTGATACAAAGTCAGAAGCAGATGTGTGCGCTTGGCATTTCATGACTGTGACAGTCCTAGGCATTTGAATGGCCATCAACAGGTTTTCTACTAGTTTCGCATGTGCAATGGGCTTTTCTGACGAAGTCAGGAACCCCCTGTTTTCCATAGTGTTCCAAAATCATGCACTACTCAAAGGCATACCTGCTGTCGGTGTAAATGTTAGCGGTTTGGTTTTGCTAAAACACAGGCCCTAGTTAATGCCAATAGCTCAGTGGCCTGGGCTGACAAAGTGGAATGACACAGCTTATGGCTCTCTAGAGTAGTGCTGTCAGTGCATCACGGCGTATCCACAATTGGACGACCCTGCCCGTCTCGTTGAGCCAAGCCATCCACAAACAGTTCCAAGTCTGCGTTAGTCAGTGGTACATCAGTCAAATCAGGTTGAGGTCTGCAGTCCGAGTCAATTACTTCGCCACAGTCATGTACGTCACCGTCCTCCAGGGTAGGGAGGAGGGTAGCCGGGTTTAAGGTAGTGCAGCGCTTAAGGGTAACATTTGACATGGTTAGTAACACATTCTGATATTGCAGTAAGCGAGCAGGAGTTAGATGGGCAGTGCGGGCCTGCAGTATAATTGAGTGCACTGCATGTGGCACATGTACAAATAGAGGGGAAAACCCCACCAAATCAGAACAGGCCAGCACCACCTCGGTAGCAGCGGCAACAGACTGCAGACACGACACCATTCCTCTGATTACTGAGTCTAAATGCTTAGAGTAGCAAGCCACCGGCCTTCGTGCATCCCCATGCAATTGTGTTAATACAGCAGACATAAACCCATGCCTTCCATCCACATAGAGGTCAAATGGCTTGTTAAAGTCAGAGCAGCCCTAGACAAGGTGCTGGCCTTAAAGCCAATTTTAATTGTGTGAAACATTCCATTAATTTGTTTGTCCACTTGACCTCATCTTTCTTTGCATACCTTGCCATGGATGGCATCTTGCAAGGCTGTGCCAAGAAGGCATAATCCTTCAGCCAGGCTCTGCAGTAGCCGCCATGCCCAAAAGGACATCATTTGTTGTTTTGTTATCGGACGGGGCAATTTGGTAAAGGCCTCAATTGGTTCTGGGGCTGGGAGGCTGCGCCCGACAGTGTATGACCTAAGTACTTTACCTGTTCTGTGCACAGCTGTAGTTTACTTTTGATACCCTGCCCATTTTCAGCCAAAAGAGTAACAGCCTTTGAGTCCTGCTCACATGCTTCCCGCGAGGCAAGTAGCAGATCATCAACGTACTGTATTAATACACTCCCACCGGGGCACAAAGGCAGACAAATTGTCACTCATCTGGGCCAAGAACACAGCTGGAATTCAACACATCCTTGGGGCATCCGAGTCCATGTCCACTTTCCCTTTATACGTAAATGCAAACCATTCTTGGCCTCGGGCTCCACGAGGAATGCTGAAAAAGGCATTCTAAGTCTATAACTGTAAGAAACTATTTGCAGGTACCTGGGACAGAACAGTGACAGGGTTCAGGACCACAGGCATTCTGGCATGTACAGCAGCATTACCAGTCGCAGATCTTGCACAAACCGGTAGGCACCATCTGGCTTTCACCGGCAGAATAGGGAGTGTTTACCATAGCATTGGGACATTGTCGTCGATAACCCCTCTACCAATGCTGCATGTACAGGCAGAATTCCCTCTTCTGCTTCCCTTCCAAGTGGGTATTGGTGTTTGTGGGGCCTATAAGAGGACTTTGGTGTGACTATAAAGGTTGTGCATTTTATTAATCCTACATCGGTCTTGAAGTGGTCCATAGACTATCTGGCAGCTCATCTAGCCAGGGGTAACCTATCATTTAGTTTACTTTCTTTTCCTTTATAACCCACCCAATTGCCTTTTATTTCTAGTTGCACTGACACTTGCTCATGTAAAACATGCTTGTAACACCCTGTCGATGGGGACACCCATCTGTCACCTTCTTGCTCCAGTCACTTAAGTTTTTCATGCGCCACCCGGCCCCAAATCCTTCACTGTTGCCCTTTCCTTTGCAAGTGAGGATGTGAGGACTGCCCATCCACTACATAGGCTTGTTGTTGCTCAGCAGTAAGTTCTACAGCTTGCAGCATTGGCCCGTCGTGTATTACATATAGGTCTTTTAACTTGTAACTCATCTAGCACTGGCTGAGTACTCCATCTACTTGTCTCGTACCCAAAATCCCTCTCACCTTTTGCATAGTGAGCAGTACAGTGGAGATAGTACTGTAGTTCCTGCGCACCCCCTGTCAATTTAGCAGCCCATTCTATTAATGAGCCCACTTGCTCCTCACCTATAAGCTTCCAACAGTACAGCCAGTCACTTGCAGTCACTGTCAAGGGAAAAATACCAGCTCTGGCTGAGGTCACAGAAAGTCCCTCATTACTTATGCTTATAGTCATGTTTAACTTAGCCAATAAGTCTCTACCTAGTAAGTTTACAGGGCAAGTCTCACTATACAAGAATTCATGTTGTATTGTTATCTTGTTACACTGCACAGTCAGGGGCTGGGTTAGATGCTCATACATAGGTATGCCTGAGGCGCCCCACGGTTTCCACCACAGTGTCACTGGGATGCAGGTACAGTTCACAGGTTCATATCACAGACAATGATGCACCGGTGTCTACCAAAAAGGAAACATCCTTGTTGTCAACAGTTGATGTCAATTTCGGTATTTCAACGGGGTCAGGGGTGAGGGAGAGCATTGCTTGATGTTGTCCCGCTATTTCCTATTGCTGAATAGGAAATAGCAGAATAGGAAATAGTTGTACTCAGAGAAGTTGGGAGCAGGGGGGTGGTAGTTCATACTGGGCTGCCCCTCCTTCCTGGGGACAGTTCCTGGCTATGTGGCCCATCTGGTTACAACGATAGCATCGATATTGGCTGTGGTCGCCCCTTCCGTGATCTGCCTGAGGACCCCCTTGACCTTGTCCTCTACTTCTTCCTCGTCCTCGCTGTTGTTGGGGCCCATCTCTACCCCTCCCCCTGCCACCCTCATAATACATCAGTTGTGCCTTTACTATCTTCTTTTGTTCTTTTTCTTTGTTTCCCCTCTGTTGTCTCTCAGAGTGTTCAGCATATAGTAAGATCTCAGCTAGTGTTTTTGTTTCCCATCCGATACAAGCAGTTGTAACCCCCTTTTTTATCTCAGGCAAAAGTCCACTACAAAAAGCATGCCCCAACAGATTTCCATATGCTGGGTCACCAGGCTTTACCCCCGAATGCTGTTTAAATATAGTCTCTAGTCTCTCTCTGTACTCCTGTACAGCCTCACCTGTTTTTTGCTTTGTAGAATGTATGCGGGGCCAGTCAGTAGTCTTTTTAAACTTCGCCTGGACTGCCGTCCAGACTGCCTGCACCTGTCCGGCACGTTCCTCCCTCTTTTTATCTATGTCCCAGTTTCCCTTACATTCATTCCACTGGAACTTTAGAGTTCTTCAAAACATTCGGTCATTTCACGGTTGGACAAATCATACATGGCGAACAGGGCTTGCATCTCCTCTATGTATGCATCTCACGTCCTTTCTAGGGTCGGGGATAAGTTTTTCTCGTCCGTCACTTACGTCCCAGGGCTCAGGGTCTTTCTACTCCTATCACAATCGGTCGTGGGGTCACCAGGGTAGAGTTAGGTTGGGTAATATACTAGTGGCATGTTAATGCAGGGTCCTCCCTCTTAGCCCTTAATCTGTTCTTTACATAACCTACTTGAGACCAGACTTCTTGTTGCCCACTATGCAGGCCTTTTCCCCACTAGTTGTATCGGGCTCCATTCATGCCACCGCCTCCACAGCATCTTCAAATTCATCCTGGACCTGCGGTCCCTCCTCAGCCCCCAATGGTGGAGCAGAGGGTGGGGGTGCCAGTGGCGGTGGCGGGGCAGCAAACAAGGGCCAATATGGGGGTGGCGTATCATGCCTTCTCAGCTTTCTTTTACTTTTCTCCTCTGCTGTTTCTTGTTTTACCATTATGCCCTTCACTGACCTTTCATACCTACTTTCTGCTTCTCTTTCCCACCAATTGAACTTTGTCCAATCTATTACTACTTTCTTTTGTTTGCTTTCTACCTTTTCTAGAATGCTCCTTACTTCCCGTAAAACATCCAGGCTAAATGTTCCTGTTAGGGGAATAATCCATCTGTTCTCAGGTTCCATTTGGGACCTCACTAATTGAGTTGTTCCCATACTTATCAGCCATGCATTTTACTGGTCCACGAGGGATCAGGCAACTTTCCTTGCTTTGTTTCGCTCCCATGTTACTGTCCTGTGTTTAGTTTATGTATTACACTTTTTTTTTTTAGTTGTTTAATCAGGTATAGCACACTAAGCTGAAAGCTTTTTTTACAGGAGCAACCTGGGAGCACATGGAGGTTAAGTGACTTGCTCAAGGTCACACAGTATGCAAGTGGAAGCTGTGGGATTCAAACTCAGGTCTGGTCTGCTGGATGCCACCAGATCTGCAGCTCAGAGCCTTAGACCACTGTGCTATACTGCCTCTACTCTACACCCTATGCTTAACTCTATTCCCGAGTTAGCATCACAGTTAAAACTCAAACCCCCTTTTTAAGTTACTTTTGTCCAAACAGTTCAGGTCCTGGACTACTTTTGCTACAAAAGCTCAAACCTATGTTTTTGGTTACTTTTGCCCTGGCAACTCAAGCCTTCTGACCACTTTTACTAAAAGGACTCAAACTTGTCTGAGGCTACTTTTGTTTTAACAGCCTAATCTCTAGAGTTTTACATCACTGTTTTACCACTTTACTTTTATGCTACTTTAAACTACTTTCACTTAGTTTGGAGTCAACACAAGAACTTTCTTACCTTTTTGTCGATCTGCGCCATGCTGGTTGGTGCATCCTCGCCCGAACAGCCCAAAGCGGGTCCTTGCCTCGTCTTTGTGAGGTGGTCTCCCTGCAATGTCCCCTGGACATCCACTGGCGTACTTCAGGTCTTATTCCAGCGAAGACTCCACCAAACAGATCCGTGCAGATCCTGCCAACTAGCCAAGATTGTCGTGGAAATTTCTTACTTGTTATACAGAGACAAAGAAAAGTCTTGTGCAGAGTTCAAACCATTTATTCACGTATGCATACGGAGAGCCAGGTCCCCATGTTGTTATGGCATAGCTCCAATTACAATAGTAAGTTTCCTCTTTTTATACCCTTCCTTACTTACATAACAGTTTCTTGGTACAATTTTATTGGACAGTATGCTTCATATAATACTGCTGTAACTTACTGACTGGCTATACTGATTATTATGCTAACTTACTTTAGCCACATTATCTAGAAGGCATGCATACATTACTACAAAGACAAGCTTGTGGAAATTTCTATCATCCACCAAGGGCCTGCCTTACTACAAAGACATGCTTGTGGAAATTTCCATCATCCACCAAGGGCATGCCTTACTATGCTACCAAGGACATGCTATGCTATGCTATGGAATTTTCTACTATCCACCATTTTATGAGGATTGTTTCAGCTCTGCAGCCATTTTGTGGTGCTTTCTATGCACTGTTGTTTTACAGCATTGTTATACAGAATTTTTCTTCCTCCACACGGTGAGGGGGGAGGACTAAGGGAGAAATTAAAATGGCAGCTGCGCTGGATTAAAATACAACAGTTCAGTATGCTATGTAGACTTTCAGCTAAGAAATCTTAAACTCTGAATCCTGACTCTAAATTCTGTACATTAATAAACATAGACACAGCAACTGAGGTGGCAGGTTAAACGCAATACAAAAAAAAAACATTTGCCAATGCTGAATGTTTGCTTGCTGGTATTAGCATCAGAAATACAGGAGGTAGACAGATGCAGAATAGGAATGGTAGTGAAGTATTGAACTTCACGCCAACCCCACCTACATCCTGTAGAGATGGACAGGCATGGAGGTAAGTGTTTGGGTCATCGCCCACATCAGTCATGCCATGTCACCTCACCCTGTTGTGCAGACACTGACAGGTGCTGAGGTGTGCCTTGTGGTGTTGGCTTTACAGTCACCCATTCTATAAGGACATATATTGAGATGGGTGCAGCATAGAACAATGGGGTGAGTCCTGGGGCCAAAGAGTCTAAGGTACACCTCGATGCCTGTTAGTGGAGAGAGGGCATGGCATGAGCAGTACAGTCAACAATGCAAAGTCACACCCCAATGCCTGTCAGTCTGTACAGGGTGGGACGTTATGGTTAGAAACCCTAGTGCCCCAGGAGTTTGTTGGTTTTGCACTACAAATTTTCAACGTGGCCTTTTTGTGACCTCATTTCATGGAAGCATTTGGGACCTCTTCTCATGAACAGTGGTAGTGTGATTTTGTCAATGTGTCCAGAACTTTGAATTCCAACAGTGACAATGCCATTCTGTGCCACATGTACAAAAACATAGATTGGGCAGGATGTGAAGAATGACAGCTGTACCATTCAAAGGGAGGTGTGAACAGATGGCAATGTTGAAAATCTGTAGTGGGAGTACTAAAAATGCTCGCACGTCTGAGCATATGTGGAAACTGCGCAACACATGCACATAACACAGTCATTTTATGGGCTTTCGTCTCCAAATTTTCAACATAGGCATTGTAGGACTTCTGCTCATGAACAGTATCACTGTGATTTTCTTAATGTGTCCTGAACACTGATTTCCCACAGCGATCGTGCTGTTCTGCACCAGAAGTGTGAAAACACATTTCATCCAGGATGTGAAAAATTACAGTTGTACTGTTCATAAGGAGGTGTGGAAAAATGGCAGTGCTGAAAATCTGGACTGAAAATATTACAAATATGCAAAGTTACAAGCGTGCATGGGAACTGTGCAATGCACACTCATAACACAGTTATTTTATGGACGTTCGTCACAAAATTTTCAACATAGGCATTTGAGGACCTCTGCTAATGAACAGTGTCACTGTAATTTTCTTAATGTGTCCCAAACACTGATTTCCCACAGAGACCGCGCTACCCTGCGCTGCAAGTACGAAAACACATGTCGGCCAGGATGTGAAAAATGACAGCTGTGCTGTTCATTAGGAGGTGTGGAAACATGGCAATGTTGAAAATCTGGAGTGAAAATATTACACATGTGCCAAGTTATGAGCGTGTGTGGAAACTGAACAACGCACGCTCATAACACACTCATTTTATGGACTTTTGTCACAAAATTTTCAACATAGGCATTTTAGGACCTCTGCTAATGAACAGTGTCACTGTGATTTTCTTCATGCATCCCAAACACTGATTTCACACAGCTACCATGCTATTCTGCGCCGGAAGTGGGAAAACACATTTTGGTCAGGATGTGAATAATGACAGCTGTACTGTTTATAAGGAGGTGTGGAAACATGGCAATGTTGAAAATCTGGAGTGAAAATAAAACAGTCATTTCTGGATTTTTCCCAGCAAATTTGCAACATAGACTTTTTGAAAGCCCACCTCATGACCACTGGCACTGCTGTTTTCTTTAATTGGTCCCGAAA
The DNA here is from genome assembly GCA_016271365.2 of Neoceratodus forsteri. NCBI lineage: Eukaryota > Metazoa > Chordata > Ceratodontiformes > Ceratodontidae > Neoceratodus > Neoceratodus forsteri. The sequence continues at coordinate 12,397,055 of CM028129.1, forward strand.
GGTGATTCTGTGCAGTGACCGTGAAATCACCTTTCAGGACTGAATAACACCATGACTGTGGCCGAATTCATGAGGAGAGGTCCCAAAAACCCCATGTTGAAAATGCGGTGCCAAAATTCCAAAAAATGCCTGAGATATGCATCAAAGTTGAAAAAAAACCCTATTTATGCCATTATGCAGCTTACCGGCATTTCCTCAGTTCGCGGTCTGCTTTGAAGAGTGCAGACGTGTTCCCGGTCCACTGCAGATCATCGTGCCAGACTCTGGAGGTAAGTATGGGGTGAGGGGTGTGGGGAGGCAGGGTGCACAGAGGGTGGCAATGGTTTTGGGAGGGGCAGGGAGACCATGAGGGACCATTAACTTTTTTCACAGGTTAAAAAAAAACATTGAGGGCCTTTCTTTTTTACAGGGGCATTTGGCACACTGGGGTGGGCTCTCAGCATGCCAACCAAGTGTTTTATAGGGGGGTGGCTGTAGTCGACAGGGGATTGGACATCCCATTGGCACAAAAGGGGTGGTGCAAGAGCCAAAGGGGATTGGGCACCCCCTCGGCAAAAATCTACTGTTTTTTTGTGGGGGGGCATTATGCCAATGGGGAGTGGGCTCCCCCATCAGCAATGTGAACTGGGATGGGGACTCAAACCAACAGGAATTGGGGCCTCCATCAGCAAACAAACACTGTTGTGGAGGGCACATGCTGCCGAGGGGGATTGGGCACCCCTCAGAAGTGGGGGCTGAGTAATAATGTGTGTGAACACGGCAGCAAGCCACTGCCATGTTCACAAACAATATTACAGTGCTCAATGTTCCACCAAGCAATGGCAGGTCGCTCCCACATTGCAGTGAATGGCTGACACTGTAATGATGAGGCGGCCCCTGATTGCTGCAGGGAAAATGTTACAAGTTGGTGGTGTGATGCTTGTACAGCTGGTTACGATCACTGTATCATTTTTTGTAATATAAAAATGGGTTATGGACTGTCTGTCATGAGAAATGCTGAAACAGCATGTGAGATCACACACACACACACACACACAGGTTTTAGATATAAGGTGTTACCTGGAAGGCCTGAAGCTAAATACAGAGTAGAACAGGCCTTGAACAAGGATCTCTTGTTTTATCCGAGTTAATTATAGCTGTAACTGCTGATGGGAAATCAGTATTCCTTTCTATGACGTTTCAAGAGGAGGAAACCAGGTTTAGCAAACTGGTGCAAAATCATAAATTCTGATGTCTGTGTGAGAGGGGAAGCTGATCAATAGATCAAAAAAATGTCATCTGAAAGAGAAAATGAGTTGTGCCGAGGATTACAGAATTTAATACTTTGAAAAGACATCCTGTTTTTGTATAGATTTTTTTTATATATTCTGACAGAGGAGGAGCTAGGTGACCTCACACAAAGAGGTTGGCAGATACAGTTTGCTTTAAGGAATATTCTGTTTTACCTCACTGAGACACTTTTATCTAGACTCTGACCAAGAAACATCCTTGAGCACTTTAAGCAGATGTTTAGAGATAGAGACAAAATCTAAGTCCTGTAGTAGGAATTGTACTGTTTAAACCTTGTTCTTTTAAAAGATTTGTATGTCTTGTGATATAATAGTTCTGTATTTTATATGTTACATATTTTTATCTATTTTAGTAAAAACTCTAATTTTAGAGCCTACTTGGTCTGTCTTTGAATTTCTTTCCTTTCGTAAGTGGAGTATATATGGTTACAGTAGACACCGTGCATAAGCTTGAATGGTGATACCAAACTGGAAAGGTAAGAATAATCTGAGGTCTTTAGTAAAGTTTTAAGGGTTCATTTTTGTACACCTGGTTAGGTGCCTTTAGGCAAAGATATCTGGTCCCCTGAAGACAGAAATATCTGAGCCTGTGCATTGGGTACGCTAGCAAGAGGTTCACAGTTTAAATCCCCTCCAAGACTTGAGACCAAAGGTTGATTCAAACCCACAAAAACAGACAAGAGGGTTACCTCGTTCTGTTAACTGTACACAAGACTACGCTTGGAGGTTTACACTTTGGGAGTAAAGGGCCTGACCTGCTGAGTGGGTTTGTGACAGATTGATTGCCAGCGGTGGCAGCATTTTGGTATTACAAGCTTTTATTGTTCAGCGTGTCAGCTTGAGACTGAAAGCTCACTTGCAAAGAAAGAAAAAGGCAGTGATTTATTTTAAAAAGGAAACAACTGTATCACTTGGCTTACAGTCAAGTTCCTACCCATTTCTTTTTTCCTAAAGCGCAAGTCAGATTAGCAGTAGTGAGGGTAGAAGATGACTTCTGACTACAGCAGGCATACTGTAGATTACTTGAAGCAGTTGTGTGGGGACAGAGGAGTCCCGTTCTAGGTGACAGCCAAAAAGCCGAATCTCATAGATGCCCTAATGGTAGCAGATACCCAGAGAAGTGAGTCACGGACCATGACTGAAAAGGACCATACCTTGAGTATGGCAGGGCTAGCGGCTAGTGCAGTGTCCAGATCTGATGAGGAGGGCAACAGGGCCACTGTCAGTGAAGGGCCACAGCAGCAGGGGAAGGTTACCAGTATCCTGAATCCAGAGGTACTCAGGCTGCAAATTGAGTTGTGCAGGATGGAGCTGAAGTTACAGAGAGAGAGGAGCCATGAACAGCGAAAGGCATAGGAGAAGAGGGAGCGAGAACGCTGAGAGGCAGAGCGAGAACAGAGAGATGTGGACTGTGAGGCAGAGCAAGAACACCAAGAGGCAGAGCGAGAACACTGAGATGCAGACCATGAGGAGCAGGATCACCAGAGGCAACACAAACTGGAGAAGATGTGACTCCAACCAGCGGCACCAGAGCAGGTAAGTGGCTTGGGTTTAACTGGGACTGCAGGACTGGGTTACAAATTGAATTCCAAATTAATAGCCGAGTTTAAAGAGGGTGAGGACATGGACGCCTTTTTAAATTCTTTGGAAAAAGTTTTATTTAAGCTAAAATTCCTAGAGAGTCCTGAAGCTTCCAGCTAGCCCCGCTACTTACCAGGAAGCCCGGGATGCATTGGGTCAAATGGACAATGAGGACAGTAATGATTACAGCAAACTAAAAGATGTACTGTTAAAAAAGTTTGAATTAACTGCTGAATCATACAGAGCTAAATTCTGTAAGCTCAGGAGAAGCCCTGATATGAGCTAGAAGGAGCTAGCCATGAAACAACATCAGTTTTTAAAACGTTGGTGGGAAGAAACTGAGGCAAACTCCGTTGATAAAATTGAAAATGCGATTTTATTAGAACAGTTTTATTGGGCTTGCCCAGCAGAGCTAAAAACCTGGCTAGAGGACCGAGATCCCAAAACAGCACAAGAGGCTACTGAACTCTCAGACCGCTCTGCCAAGAGCAGACCTGTTCTGAGAGTGAATGGGGCGGGCGTGGCAGTGCAGAAAGGGAAAAAACTGCCTTCAGGGCTGCTAAAACCCTCACTGCCTCCACCAAAACCAGTTAGCTCCAGGTTTCAGAGAAAAGATTTCTCTGAGAGAAGAAATGAATGTTGGTTGTGTAAAGAAACTGGGAATATTGCCAGACAGTGTCCCAAAAAGTCGAGCAATAATACACAACCAGGTGCTAGAAAAGAAGTGGGTTGTTTGTGTGTCCCTGGAAGCATGCAGTGAACATGAGGAAACACATGCACCCAGCCATGGTGAATGGTGTGCAGACGCAGGGCTTAAGGGACACGGGGCATCCCTGACCTTGGTAAAGAGTGATCTGGTAGATCCGGGTCAGCTTATACCCAATAAATATGTCACTGTACAGGACTTCACTGGTGAGGTGAAAACATTGCCCCTCACTAGTGTTCTCATAGAATTTGACGGCAGATAAGGACCGCTTGGTCCACCCAGTCTGCCCATTTCCCTACCTAATGGATAAGCTGCAGATCCTAGTTAACCAGCAGCCTACTTCTTTCTGCCCCCATCCCCTAGAATTGCCTTATGACTGTCTCATGCATGCTTGAATTCCACCACTGTTTTTGACTCCACAACCTCCTAGACTGGGGTGAAACAGGGGGAACTGTGCAACAGGTGGCTGTAGCTAAAACATTAGCCATGGATGTGATCTTGGGCAACAATCTAAAACAGGGGTTGGAATGTGCAGTTACCCGTAGCCAAGCGGCAAGGGAAAATTGTTGTTCCCTGAACCCCACAGAAGCCCTTGTGGAAATCGCTGAGAGGCTGGTTCCCCAACCTGTGCCTCCAGATGGGGAGACTAATGAAAAGGGGGCAGAAATTTCTCCAGTAGGTAGTAACCATACAGCAACAGAGGGTTACTCTGAAGAGGGAGGCATTACCCAGGGTCAGAAAGTTGGGATTGAAAGTGATCCTGAGTACCCTGATGCTAGTGCTAGGGACCCTAGTTTAGTGACCTGTCCCATGCTGTGGGAATGTGTCTGGGGTTTGCAGGTGCTCAGTGAAGTGACCCTAGTTTAGCGAAGCTGAGGGCTTGGGCAGACTTGAACGGTGCACAGGGAGGTGATGGCAGACATAAGGTTTATTGGGAAAATGGACTTATGTATACTCAGGCAGTACAGACAGAGGGAGGGGTGCTAGGCAGGCAGCATGTCATTCCCGAGGGGTATCATGAGCAGTTGCTCAAAACTGCATGTGATATTCCCTTGTCAGGTCATCTGGGAATTGCACGCACAATGCAGACAGTTGGCCCAGAATTTCTACTGGCCTAACTTCACCCAGCAGGTGAAGGAGTATTGTAGGTCTTATCACCGGTGCCAAGAAATAGGGAAGGCGGGCAAGAAAACCCAAGCTGTCCTGATTCCATTGCCCATAATGAAGAAGCCATTCCAGAGGATGGGAATGGATATTGTGGGGCCTTTATATACAGCCAGCTCCTCAGGGAACAGATTTATCCTGACTGTGGTGGATTATGCCACCCGGTACCCAGAGACAGTCACCCTATCCTCACTGCGGACAGACAAAGTGGCAGATACCTTACTTGGTATTTTCTTTCATGTTAGAAACATAGAAACATAGACTTTGTTAGCAGATAAGGACCACTTGGCCCACCTAGTCTGCTCATTTCCTTACCTAGAGGATAGGCCTCAGATCCTAGTTAACCAACAGCCTATTTCTTCCTAGCTCCCCCAAAAGAACTGCCTTATGTCTGTCCCATACATTCTTGAATTCTCCTACAGTTTTAGGCACCACAACCTCCTCAGGAAGGCTGTTCCATGCATCCGCTACCCTCTCTGTGAAAAAATATTTCCTCACATTGTCCCGGAACCGCACCCCCTCTATCTTTAAATTGTGTCCCCTTGTTCTTGCATGTCTCTTTTTCTGAAAGATGCTACCCTCTTGGACTTTGTTGATTCCACTGAGGTACTTAAAAGTTTCTATCATGTCCCCCCTCTCCCTTCTTTCCTCAAGGGTATACATATTAAGCTCCTTTAGACTTTCCTTGTACGGCTTCTCTTGCAGACCCCGCACCATTTTAGTTGCCCTCCTCTGGACTGCCTCTATCCTGTCTATGTCCTTGCAGAGATGGGGTCTCCAGAACTGGATGCATTACTCCTGATGGGGTCTCACCAACTGTCTGTACAGAGGGATAACAACTTCTTGTTTTCTGCTGATGAAACCTCACCCTGTGCATCCCAGTATACCTCCGGCCCTCCCTACTGCCTTCTCACATTGCTTGCTAACCTTAAGGTCATCTGATAGGATTACCCCTAGGTCTCTTTCCTTTTCTGTTGTTGTTACTACCCCCCCATTGTGTAATCTTTCCCAGGGTTCTTGTTTCCCAGGTACATTATTTTGCACTTCTTTCCATTGAATCCTAGCTGCCATACTTCTGACCATTCCTCCAACCTTGCCAAGTCCCTTCTCATCCTTTCCACGCCTCCTTGTGTATCAACCCTGTTGCATATCTTTGTGTCATCTGCAAAGAGGCATACTTTTCCTTCCAGTCCCTCTGCAATGTCACTTATGAAGACATTAAAAAGGACTGGACCCAGTACTGAACCCTGCGGTAACCCACTAGTAATCCCTCTTTCTTCCAGGTGGAGTCCATTTACAATTACCTTCTGTGTCATGTTGTCCAGCCAATGTTTTACAGGCTACCACCCTGGGACCCACTCTCAGGCTGGTTAATTTGACTATTAATCTTTGTGTGGGACTGTGTCAAATGTCTTGCTAAAGTCTAGGTAGGCCATGTCCACAGCCCCTCCCTGGACTATTACTTTGGTCACCCAGTCAAAAAAATCTATTAGATTTGTCTGACATGACCTTCCCGCTGTGAACCCATGCTGCCTTGGCTCCTGTGCCCCTCTATCTTCTAGGTACTCAACAATTCTTTCCTTCAGAAGTGACTCCATCATTTTCCCAACCACAGAGGTCAAACTGACAGGTCTGTAGTTTCCTGCCTCTGTCTTGGTCCCACTTTTGTGAAGGGGAATCACATCTGCCTTCCTCCAGTCCTCAGATACAATACTATCCTCCCATGATTTATTAAAAAGAGTAGTCAATGGTTTCACTAGTTCCCCCCTTAATTCATTTAGAATTCTGGGGTGAATTCCATTAGGCCCCATTGCTTTGACCACCTTCAGTTTCAGGAGTTCTTGCAGAACCCTTTTTTCTGTGAAAGGGCTGGGATCGACACCCCTATCAAGAGTGCTTCTGTTAATTGGATTAGCACTTTCCCTTCCTCTTTTGTGAATACTGAGCAGAAATATTCATTCAGTATCCCTGCTTTTTCACTGTCCTCCTCTGCCACCAACCATTCATTCTATTCAGCCTCACTATCCCTCCCTTTGTCTTTCTATGCTCTCTGATATACCTATAAAAGGTTTTATCCCCCTTCTTAACCGAGTTGGCTATCTTTTCCTCAGTTTGAGCCTTTGCTATTCTGACTTCCCTCCTTGCTTCCTTCTGCTTTAACTGGTAAAGGTCTCTGTCCTGCTCCTTCTGTGTTTCCTTATACTTCCTGAATGCTATCTTTTTCTCCCTGACTTTCCCAGCCACCTCTTTTGAGAACCATAGTGGCTTTTTCTTTCATTTTGATTTGTTAATTTGCTTCACACAAAAGTTTGTTGCCTCGGTGATGGCAGTTTTGATGATTCCCCATTGTTGCTCCACCCTTCCTTCTAGCCTGTTTGCTAGTGCTTTTCTGAGGCACTCTCCCATCTTGCCAAAGTCAGCCCTGGAAGTCCAGTACCCTCACTTTTTAATGGCTTGACTCTGTCACTGAGTTTAACGTGAATCACATGGTTTGATGGTCACCTGTTCCCAGATGGCAACCCACTTCTAGATCTGAGATCCTCTCACTGCCCCCATTTGAGAGTACAAGGTCTAAGATTGCTCCCTCATGAGTCGGTTCTGAAACTAGATGTCTGAGATATGCCACCTGTAGGGCATCGAGAATGGCTCTGCTCTTGAATGTGGCTGCAGCAAATGTGCTCCAGTTAACATCTGGCATATTCAGGTCTCCCATCAACAGTATGTCCCCTTTCTCTGCCATCCTAAGAATTATTTCTATCATATCCTTGTCCATTCCCTCCTCCTGACATGGGAGTCTGTACACAACCCCTGTGTGGATTGTGGTGCCCTTTTCAGTCTCCAAGTTGACCCACAGTGCCTCCTCTCCTCCTGCTTACTCTTTGTTCAGTTGCTTTTATCCCTTCCTTTACATAGAGAGCTACTCCTCTCCTCTCTCTCCTGCCTGTCTCTCCTGTAGGTTATGTACCCTGGTATGTTAACATCCCAGTCATGGTTCTCTATGTACCATGTTTCTGTGACTGCTATGATATCCAGGCATCCCTCTTCCATCAAGGCCACCAGGTCAGGGAGCTTGTTGCCCAGACTACAGGCATTGGTACTCATAACCCTCAATTTCCTGATGGCCTTACTCCTTTTTGCCCCATCCCTGTCCTTCTTGCCTTTGTCACTTTCCCCATTTTCCCCAGCCCTTCTCCCTATCGCCACCTCTATGTTGGTGTTTACCATACTACCATGATTTTTGGGGGTGGCTAGGATTTCCCTGCTCCTTTCCAGTGCCTCCCCCCTTGGCTAGTTTAAATGCTTGCCAATGAAGCATTTAAACCTATCACCTAGGATCCTGCTTCCCCTCCTGGACAGATGCAGTCCATCATGCCAGTTTAGGCTTGCATCACTCCAGGTGGACCCCCAGTCTCCAATGAAGCCAAATCCCTGAGCTCTGCACCAGTTTTTCAACCACTGATTGAATCCCATGGTGCAGAACACCCTTGCCTCTCCTACGCCATAGATGGGCAGCACCTCCAAGAAGGTTACCGTGCATGCTACTTATCTAAGGCCCCTCCCCAATTCCACAAACTATTCCTGCACTGCTGCAATCCCTTTCTTAGCCTGGTCATTTTTCCTTAGGTGGACAATGACATCCAGCTCCCTCCCCTGTGCAGCTGCTTTGGCAATCCTGAAGATTTTCTCCCTCTTCCTCCAAGCCATGGCACCACGCAGGCACCTTACCTCCTTCTCCCCTTCCTCCCCCAGTTCTACCTTCCTAACAATGGAGTTCCCCACCAGGAGTTGTTTCCTTCCCCTGTGGGTTCCCATGCCACCCTCCTGTGGGTCTCCTTTGTGGAGGTTCCCAGCATCCTCCTTGGTCTCCACTGCAGGTGCCTCCATAGAGGAACCACACTTTGCCAGAATGGCATAGGAATTGTGGAGAGGTACAACTGGAGGGATGCACTTCTGTTCCACCACCCTCACCCTCCCTGAGCCCACTGTGGTCCAACCGCTCCTCTTTCTTGGCAACCTCTGAGGCAATGGCAGTGGCACTGGTGGTCCCTGGATGGAGGAGGAGGTCCCACAAATACTGGCCAACTCAGCCTCCTCCCTCTACCCAGAGAGGTGCCTGCAGATGGGACAACACCACATCCTCCAGAACATCTCCCGGAAGACTGCTGCTCCACAGCCACTGCACTGCACCACTCCCATCATGTCTTATTTCTGGCCCCTTAACTGTTGTTTGGAATCCTATTTCCTCTGTTTTTTTTTTCTCATCTCTCTCTACTTACTTTCTGCCTCTGTGCCCTTTAAGCTCCTGATTGTCCTGTTCTGTGACAAGAATATCCTATATTTCTCAGTAGATCCCTTACTTGCTCAGGCAGGCCTCCTGCAGTTAGAGGGGGCCAGAGAGCTACTCTTGCCTTTCTAGGATGGGGGGTCTTTGGTGGCTCTGGGATCACTCACTTCCTGCTCCCAAACAGGAAGTTCCTGTTGTCAGTCAAATCCTGTGCCTATAAAAGTAGAACTAGCTTTGGGTGAGAGGGTGGGCAATCACCTGAGATTTGCACCTAGATAACTTTTCAGATAACCATTCATTTCAGTTAACTCAGACAAACACATTATTTTTTTTTTTGTTTTGTTTGTTATTTTGTTTTTTTACCCTAAATTAAAGGTCCAAGTACAAGAGTTCTACTTCTTTAGTCCCAGTAGAGAAGTCCAGTCACACAGCACTCCTTCCTCCTGGTTTCTTCTGCCAAGCTACTGTGTTGGATTTCCGCAGGAGGTAATCACTGATCGAGGGGGTCCCTTCATGCCAGACCTGATGAAATGTTTATGGGAGAAGTGTGGGGTGGTGCAGAGATGCATGACACCATATCACCCACAACCCAATGAGCTTGTGGAAAGATTCAATGGTACCCTGAAGTCAATGTTCTGGGTGTTTGCAGAACAGCATGGGCAGAACTGAGAGAAATACCTTCCTCACCTGTTGTTTGTATACAGGGAGGTGCCCCAAGAGTTGGCAGGATTTTCCCCATTTGAACTCTTATATGGACACTGGGTACGTGGGCCCCGAGAATTTATACGGGGGACTGGGAAGGCAAGCTTGCCATCCAGGGAACTCCCATTGTGAATTATATCCTTAGGTTTAGGGAAAGGCTTTGAAGGAGCTTATGGGGAGAACCCAGAGCAACCTAGCACCTGCCCAACAGAAACAAAAAGTGTGGTATGACCACAGAGACAGAGCTTGCTCTCACATGGTGGGTCAGGAAGTCACCATCCTTATTCCAGTCCGGTAAGACAAGCTGCAGGCTGAGGGGGCAGGACCATACAAAGTGGTTAGGAAGGTAAATGATGTGAACTACATTGTGGAGTTACCTGACAGAAGACAGACAGAAAGGATGTACCATGTAAACATGATGAAGCCATATGCAAATGTGGCTGACATGGTGTTTGCAGTGTGTAGTCCAGGGAAGGGACAGATGAAGGAGACCCCCTTCCGGATTTGCTGGAAGAAAGTAAGCAGGAGTACTCTGTGGAGGCAGTAAAATTGTCTCTCCAGATGGCTCTGGACCAGATCCAGAAAGTAAGGAAGGTTTTAGCAGACTTTGCCTCATTGTTTAGCACCAAGCCTGTACTAACCCCCTTAGTGATTCATGATGTGGAGACAGAGACACAGATGCCCATACAGCAGACTGCATATTGGGTGTCAGAGGCTGTCTAAAAGGACATTAGGAGGGAAGTGGAGGAGATGCTGGATTTAGGGGTAATCCAGAGATCCCACAGCCCCTGGAACTCACCTGTATTCCTTGTGCCTAAGCCAGATGGCTCTACTCAGTTCTGTGTGGACAATCATGGACTGAATGCAGTCACAAAGTCAGACGCCCACCAGATGCCCCAGATGGATGAACTCCTGGACAAGTTGGGGTGACCTACCTTATGACCATTGACCTGACAAAGGGGTATTGGCAGGTAGACTTGACAGACAGAGCTAGGTAGAGGTTGGCCTTCATCACTCCGATAGGCTTATTTGAGTTTAAAGTAATGCCTTTCAGAATGAAGAATGCTTCAGCCACTTTCCTAAGACTGGTGAACCAGGTGTTAAATGGTGCTGAGGAGTATGCCGTGGCATACCTGGATGACATTGCCATCTTTTAGTACCAGCTGGGAGGAACACCTATCCCACCTTAGGGAAGTGCTGGGCAGGATACAGAGGGCCAGGCTCACTGTCAAAGCTGAGAAGTGCCAGGTGGCCATGGGGGAAGTGGTATACCTCAGGCATGTGGTAAGCCGGGGACAGCTCTGCCCTCACCAAATAAAGATAGAGGTAATCCAGTCATGGCCCAGACCAGAAATGCAGAAGCAGGTCAGGAGTTTTCTAGGGACAGCAGGGTACTACAGAACATGTGTACCCAATTACAGTGCCCTGGCTGCTCCCCTATCTGACCTCACAAAGAAAATGATGCCCAAGAAAATGACCTGGGACCCAGCCTGTGAGAAAGCCTTTACCAGATTAAAGGAGGCACTGTGTAGTGCTCCTGTTTTGACAAGTCCTGACTATAGCAAAACCTTTATAGTTCAGACTGATGCCTCAGACATGGGTATTGGGGCAGTACTGAGTCAGACATCCAGCCAAGGGAAAGATCACCCAGTAGTGTACCTGTGTAGGAAGTTACTTCCCAGGGAGCAAGCTGTTAGGAGCTCTAAACCTCACTTTCAGATTCTTGATGATTTTGGGAATGCAAGTAATCACAGACACATTGCATTAGAGTAATAAACAAGTTTATTACTACCAAAATGATAAATCACAGTGGCCCTAAGCAGTTCTTACCAATACGAACCAGGAGCCAATGCTAATCGGTCCCTATACCTCAAGGGTTCTCTATGTCTCTTGGGGTCTCTTCTGAGGTCTCCCCCTGTCCCCAAGGTATAAGGCTAGTGCATTACAGTATATACCTATGATAATTACTATGGTTACCGTAAGATAGAAACATTTCTAGTTACAGAGATGAGTCCTATTGGCTAAATTAGAGGTGGCGCCATGGTCCAAGATAACATTATACAATTCTGTAGTCATCAGTTTGAGAACAAAAGAGTTCTTATACAGTCTTACATAACTCAGTGTAGTAGTACAAATTACCAAAAGGTGGCAATGCCATCTTACATATTAGAATTATTCCAAGGACACAGGTGTCTTGGCATCTTACAAGTAAGAAATACGCAGAAAATACATAGCAGAATATATGTATTAGGAAGCAAAGCATATTACAACAATATGCATTCATACCCTGACATCTACTCTTGTACGGTAGATGCCCTTAGCCCTATATGTTAGTATGACATATACTTAAGCACTTGCTGTCTATAGTGTACCTCTGAGGGTACCAATTAGGGTGCAGGGACCTCGTGTAACATTCCCACCCTTGTTGCCTCCAAGGACAACACAGGCAAATCTCCAGGGAAAGGACAGGAGCAGTGGTAGTTTACAAACCCGTCGCACAAGATTTGTAAAGGAACTCATGCTGCTCACAGTGTTGGCGCAGTGTGTGTCATAGGCAGCAGAGCATAATAATCAAAATAAAGATTAGAAATACTTGTATAATAACAAAACCTTTAAAAGTAATTTCTAATCAGGTGTTCATCAAAGCGTTATTCATGTCACCATCATTAATTAGAGAACAGTTTCATTGGCTTTGGTCATATTATTGCTGATATGGATGAGGTGTGTGTCCTTCCTGTCTAAAAGTGATTTTAATGTAAGTGTGAGTGGGTCTATGTGTACATTAAAGTATGGCAAGTATTCTGACAGTGTAAGCAGATAATCGGGGTTACCATCAATAATGTTTGCATCTAGGAGGGGGACGGGGTTATAACGGTATGTCCAATGACAGTCTTCTGGTGGGGTACAAAACAAAAATTGGGGTAATCAATCGCACATGTAACAGATCCATAGGTGTAAGACTTGTAGTTGGTGACCACGCAGTACTCACCAAAGGAATTATACTGTGAGCGCACAGTAGGGAGTCTCCACTTTTGCAAACTGGACAGGGCAGGTGTAGGTCGTCTTTGAAATCCATGTTGACAGGCGATGAACCTCCTCATGATATGACTGGTGGAGCTTATCCAGAGCCAGAGTTGAGTTGAAGGAGTTGGTGCCATTTGCCGTGATGTCATCATCCATGGTGAAAGTCCAATCAATGCTGTCTGGAGAATAACCACAAACAGGTTGAATAACATCAAATACGTCTGATCAGCACAAGTAAATGTATTGCTTTTTCACACAGCAGTCCTTGTGTGGAGCCACCCAGGCATCCAGGAAAGGATGGTAAACCAGTGGAGGTGGTAGATCCAGACATTCTCTGTAGATGTCTTCGTCCAAATGCCCAATGGAGTGTACCAGTACAAGCTTGTTGAACAAAGCTGTAGTGGGATCAAAGCTTGGTAAAGAGACAGTAAAGGAAACAAACATGGTATCTGTTATGGAACACTTCTTAGCAGTGAACCAAGGACCAGTATTAGTGTGTCTGGTCACAAACCCCAAATTCCTAGCTGTGTAAAGGGGAATGGTTAAAGTTTGTTGCATACACATAGAAACACAGCTAGTGGTTTCACATCGTGTACAATACCATTTGGAGATGAATCTATCATGTATAATGTCAGGGATTCTCCCAGATTCTAGATCACGGAAGAGGTTGTTGAAGGTAGTGATAATGTAGGAGCCATAGGCAGAACAAAGTATTTCTCTAGCAATGTATTGTTTATCTGCTTCTTTGTTGTTCTGTTGTATTAGTGCGTTAATCTTATATTTTGAATTAGTGAATGCCTTAGCGATGTCATGCATGTTATATACAGTGTATCTTTCTTCCTGACTAAGGCCATCCACACCATGCAATAATGGGGGTAGTACGTTGTTGACCAAACCAGTGGAGAACTTGGCAGAATGAGCTTTGATAGCAGCAATGTCTACTTTATTCCAAATAGACACAGCCGTACCAAAAAGGCCTGTGACAGTACCTGTTGCACCTGTAACATCAGAACTGTCAACTTCATGTGTTTTACATTTACAAGTGAGATTATCAGGAGAGGGCTTCCTCCTGAAGTTGCCTCTATGTTCAGTAGAATGTACCCCGGCAATAGGGTCCTGAGTATGAATCTGAAATGCAGCTAAACTATCAAGCAATAAAGTACTATAAAATGATGACATGTTAGTATTGTGACACATACCAAATTCTTTCATATTCCAGTAAGTAAGATTGAACAAAACAGGTATATGCATAAACTGTAAGTTATTAATCAGAGAACCTGGGAGGGCAGTGGCTGTTACACCACTACGGGGACCAGGGGTATGCTTTGGACATTCCAAAAGCTGTTTATCAGTTGGTGGTAACACAGAAAGGTACATGGCTGCAGAAGCCATGTGGTGTATAGCACAACATTTTTGAGCAGCATTTCTGGACAATGAATTACAGTATGAAGGATCAATTAAGGCAGTTAGGTTGTATAAATCAGAATGTCTTAATGCAGATTGTAACAAGGACAGTGAACCATTTGGGGATAATTTAGCATTGGGCCAACCTTGGAAAGTTATTTTGGAGAGTTTGGCCACAGGGAGAATTTGTCCCTGTGATGTGGTTTGCCACTCAATTTGAAGGGTAGATTTATCAGGAGCAACAACTGAGGCAGTGAGGTATGCATCGGAACCTTCCTGGACAGCAATCATACTATCTGGTATATTGATGGATACTCCCTCTGGAGGAGGTGCGGGAGGATTGAGGTGTCATAGGAGGTCCGGTACCGTGCCTTGGATGCAGGGGATAGCTCCTGAGATGAGGAGATAATGGAACAAGATAGCCATCTTGTCAGTGAATCTGAAAAGGAAGATCAAAGATTAGTATGTTAGCACAATTCCGCCCGATGGGGTTAGGAAAAGTAATTTAAGCTCCTTTATACAGTTTCAGCTAGTTTGCTTGAAACCATTTGTCAGTCAACTTGTTGTTATGCAGGAGTCTAACTTGATAGACTGCTGGACTGAGCTTGTTGACAATGGGGTATGGGACTTCCCACTTGTTGGAGAAGGAGTGGGTGAGATGTGCAAATCAAAGTACCATTACCTGATCTCCAACTTGCCAATCCACTTCTTGTGCATGTTTGTCAAACTGTAATTTGGATTGTTGCTGGGCCTTGCCCGTGCAGTTGGCAGCATACAAGTGTGTGTGTGTGTATGAGGCCTTGTCTGAGTTTTTCCACATATTGGTCCACAGACAAATGGTCTGCAGTGGGAGTATGCAGGTCAAACAGCAGGTGTTCAGGTAATCTCATGTGTCTACCATTCATCACCGCAAAGGGTGTAAGCTGGGTGGTGGCTGAGGGTGTACCCCTAATTGCCATAAGGAGTAATGGCAATAGGGAATCCCAACTTTTGGGATTGTCCTCAATGAATTTGGAAAGCATTTGCTTAATCCGTCTGTTGGCTCTTTCTACTTGACCTGAGGATTGGGGGTGGTGGGGTATGTGGAAGTTCTGCTGAACTCCAAGGAGTTCAAGGGATTCTTTCATCAACTCACCTGTAAAACTGGTTCCTTCGTCAGAGTCAACCTTTAGAGGTAGACCCCACCTGGAGAAAATCTGTTCCACCAGGATTTTGGCAGTAGTTTTCGCAGTGCATGTCTTAGTGGGGAAAGCTTCTACCTACTTAGAGAAGAAATCAGTTACCACAAGATCATACTTGTTATTTCTGCTGGTGCTGGTCAGAGGACCAATGAAATCAATCTGTATGGCATGCCAAGGGCCAGAGTGTTGTTGTGGTAAGAGTTCTGCATTTTGTTTGGTAGGGATGGGGTTGTTTTGCACACAAACGAGACAGTTGTCTATGTATTGTTTAACATCTTTGGTGATACCAGGCCACAAGGCAGTGGTCTTGAGTCTCTAGAGGGTATTTTCTACTCCCTGGTGTCCACCAGTGGGGGTGTAATGCACTTGGTGAAAGAATTCAGAACTTAAGTGTCTGAAAACTACCCACAACCTGGTGGTGGAGTCATCTGGTTGGAACCAGATGAGCTTGTCATCTGGTGACAAGTGTAGATTACCTTCATGCCTCTGATAGGGGTTGTGTGTGGGAAGTTTCTCTTCGGTACATTTGTCAAGGAATCTGAACACCTCTTTAAATTCAGTGTCAAAATGCTGGGTGCGGAGAGGTCCAAGGGGAAAAAAGGTTCAGGTTTCTTCCTGAGTGCAGCAATCTGTACAGCTGCATTGGCCTCTGGATGGTCCATCATTCAGATGTCTCCCCCTTGGGCCCCTTCCTTAGCAAGGGTGTCTGCTGTGTCATTGAAGGAATGGTGGGGGTCATGGAGAGAGTGAGCTTTGACTTTGTGTACATAGAGTTTGTGTGCAAATTTTTGTGCCAGTGAATGTATGTATATTACCAATTCCTTGTACTTAACTGGGCTGCTTTCAGAGGAGATGAAGGAGTTCTTCTGCCAGAAGGGAAGAAATTCTGTAAGAGAACCACAATCCTAGTTAGAGTCTATAAAAATGATGGTATCCTCGGTTCCATGCTGGATGAACTCAAGGGCACAGGCCACCGCTGCCATCTCTGCATATTGTGATGTTGCTACACTGCAGCATTTAGATATTTTGACAGTGTTCCCATAAGGATAGATTACCAAAATGCCCAACCCTGCAATTTGTTCTCCCTGATAGTAGAATGCTGAGCCATCAGTAAAGACACGGCACAAAGAAGTGTTGTCAAGTATTTGTGGAGTGGCAGGGAGGAAAGGACCTGGATCTAGAAGATCAGGTGACTGTAGTGTACAGTCATGGGGTTCTCCCTGGAAAAGGAGGCCATGAGCTAACATAGATGGAACTTACTCAGTTGTACCTGAATGTCTCTGTCTTGGAGAAGAAGTGACCAGTGTGGCAGTCTGGTATTCGAGACTGATCCATCCTTCACTCTATCTGAGAGCAGAAAAGTAGTTGGGGTGTGGTTGATGTTGTTGATCAGTGGTGAGTACCCCAATGATATACAAGAAGTGCTTGACAGCCCAGTAGGTGGCCAGAAGGTTCCTTTCACAATAGCCGTACTTCTGTTCTACTGGGGTCAAGAACTGTGAGGCATATGCAGTGGGTCTCAAGGTGCCATGCACCTTCTGGGCCAGCACTGCTGACATAGCAATGTCAGAGGTGGCACACTCCAGATGGAATGGTAGTGCTGGATTGGGGTTGACCAGAGCTGGGGTGGAGGCCAAGGCCTGCTTCAGTGACATCACAACCTGGGTATGTATAGAGCCCCAAGTCCATGGTATGTCCTTTTTGAGTAACGCATGCAGAGGAGCAGCTTTCTGAGCAAAATCACAAATAAAATCTCTCGAGTAATTCACCATACCTAGAAACCTTCGAAGAGTTGTCACACTTGTGGGTAATGGCAATTCTTGCAATCCCTGTACCTTCCTCCAGGTGGGGCTTCAACCTTGGTCAGTTATTTTTAGATCCAGAAAGAGTACTTCTTTCTGACACAGTTGTGCTTTTGCTGGGTTGCATTTCAGGCCTGCTCTCCGAATGAGAGTCAGTAGTTCGTCCAAGAGATCCAAATGTTGTTCCTGTGTGGCTGTTGCCAGCAACAGGACGTCCACATATTGCAAGAGACATTGGGGAGTAGAGAAACTCTCAAGGGCATCCATCATGTGGAGATGGAACAGGGATGGACTGTTATGGAATCCTTATGGCAAGCAAGTCCACGTGTGCTGTCTTCCTTCAAAGGTGAAGGCAAACTTATATTGACTCTTAAGGGTCAGTGGCAATGACCAAAAACCATTGGAAATATCTAGGGCACTGAACCACTTCAAAAGGGGGACAGAAGTCATAGCACATCTGGTGCTGATGCCACAGTTGGAGAACAACTGGGAGTGACCTGATTCAGTTTCCTGTAGTCAATAGTAAGTTTCCAGCCACCTGTGGATTTCTTCATGGGCCACACTGGGGAGTTGGCAGTGGAAACACAAGTTCTGATTACTCCTTGCTTGAGGAGTGACTTGATCATTTCTCTAAGAGAAGGCAATGCCTCAGTTGGGAAAGGATATTGCCTTTGCCTCTCATGTGCTGGGCCTGGCACTTCGATTACAGTGTGCATTCTACCGCAGTCATGCTTATTGATTGCAAATGCTTCCAAGCGTCATTGCAAAATAGGGAGGAGCTTTGGGAAGAATTCATGGTTCTTGAACAAATCTATGACGTCATACTCCTTGTCATTGGCAGATATAGTTGCCACAACGTGTGAATCAGGAATCAAAATGGCATGATATTGACCCTAAATTTGTATCAATAGCATGTTAGCTAGGTCCACCACACAGCCGTGTGGTGCAAGGAAGTCAATCCCTATGATACTAGGATGATCATGCAGTACCATTAGTTGGAAAGTGTGTGAGGCCTTTAAATGGCCTAACTCTATCCGTAGGGGTAGAGAACGGTATGCAGGTAGCCTAGTACCATCAACTCCTGACACGTTGGTCTTCCATCCGGTGGACCAAGGAGATGTGTACAGGTGTTCATCATGTAACACAAATACAGCTGCACCTGTATCTAACAAAACTTCTAGTAGGTGGTCCCCGACCTCAGCCTCAGTGCAGGACCTTCCGTTTGTATCCAAGACTAGCCTGTTTACAATCTGGACTGGGGCCTGTAATTGTCAATCTGTACTGCTGGAAGCATGGAGAGGTTGGGCCTGACTCATGTGAATGACTTCACCATGCTGTACTGATGCTATATAGGGAGGAACTTCTGGGTTCAGGCCTGAATGGGCCGGATGGCCTGTACTGCCAGTGTCCCCATGACTGGTTAGGGCCTGGGTTGCCAGTTGTACTGCAGCAAGGGCCTGTACGGGAACAGCATCTGCCACAGAGAATTCTTGTCCCAGGAGCTCTCGGAATTTCCGATTCTCTTCAGCTATCTCCCTATATGAAGGGCCTGTTCTTTGTTGTTGCGGTTTGCCTCTACCCTTATGTTTTCTATTCTTATACCAATTCTGGTTTCCACCCCATTGTTGCTGCAGTTGTGGTTGATGTTGATAGGCCTGTTGGGGGTGTTGATTATCTGCTGGAGGGGCTTGCTGATGTAGGGCCTGTTGGTGTTGAGGCTGCCCTTCCACTGTGTAGTGCGTTGTGGCCTCCGGAATGGGCTCCACGGTGGCTACATTTTTGAAACTAGAGCCCAGATCATGGATATAGAGTTGGTACACTCTCTTGGTTTTCCGAAGGATGTCGGCAAACCTATCCATATTGGGGTAGGTGGTCAACTCTACCTTTTCTCTTACTGCTGGAATCATGTTCCTAAGGAACAAGGTCTTATATTCAATAAGATCTACATCCACAGCTTCTTGTGCCAAGTGCTTTAGTGCTCAGTAGGCCATCCAGAGTCTCTGGTGGTAAGTCGCTGGACTTTCCTTTGCATTTTGCTTCACAGGATATGCCATCATCACTCCTACTACACCTGGGCTGTGAGCAGAAATGAGCTCAGCTGCAACCTCATCAAAGGTGGCATTCTCATCCTGGTAAACGGCATCGGGAAGTTTGGCCCACAAACCAGGATTGATGGTCTAGCGTAGTATTTGGACCTGATATTCTGCAGCGAGGCTAAGCATCTTGCATTTAAAATGCACATTTTCCAAGTGACAGCTGAGGTTGTCAGACGGGTTCATCAGACCAATGCTATCAGCAATTTGCTGAACAGAGTAGGCCATTAGGTGGGGATTACTGGGTCAATCAGGCAGAGGTAGATTGTCTCGAGTGTCATCCAGGGTGGGCCGAGCTGCAGCCTCAGCCGCAGTGCAGACAATACCTTCCTGAGTGCCAGCCTCTTGCTGAAGCTGTCTAATCTGGGTTTTAATAGCCTGTTTACTCCTCTCAGGAAGGGGTACATTGCCTATCGCAGTTTCAATCATGGTTTCTAACTCCTGCCTGTCTTCCACATTAATAACGGCTACCAGAGGTGCCATTGGGACCAGGCCTGGGCATGTTCCCCCCCATCATGTGGTCCACCATGTTGGCATCTCCCATGTGATGGGTGTCACGACGTCAATGACGTATGACATGGGTAGGGTGGGAGTGGGGACCCGCCATGTTGTGGATGGCTGGGTGGGGTCTCTGGGCCATAGTAGGGGTGTGACTGGGCATTGTACTGTGAACTCATCATCATCAGATAACTCCCCTTTGGATGATGTATGTAAGGCAGGGGCTACGCCTCCCATTGCCTTAATATGGCCAGCCATAACCTCTCGCTGATGGCGCAGTTTCACCATCTTAGTTCTACATTCATTGTGACTCACACTTGCAACGCCCATATCAACCTCATCTTGCTTTTGCTTTTGCAACACTCAATATCCGGCACTCAATTCACGATTGTCCCTAATAGACACTTCTAAGTCATTACTTACCTGGTTTATCTTGTCCTGCAGCTCACCCATTTCGTCACTCAACTGAGCATTTGCAGCACTCAGCAAATCATTCATTTGCACTGACTGACTCTTATCCTGTCAAACTTTCACACTCCTGTTTCAACATACACAGTTCCTGTTCTCCAGCTTGAGCTGAAAGATGCAGTAGTGAATCCTTTTCATTTTGCAGAGTTTGGAGTTCAGACTCCAAGTTCTGTTGCAGTCTTATATATTCTGTTTCCTGCAAACCCATCTGTTGCTTTAGAGATGAAATCTGAAGATCAAGGGTTTGAAACCTCACTTTGGAGGCTTCCAGAGCAGCGTAGAGAGCCATGACCATCAACCCTTTAGCTTGATGCTTATTGGCTGATTGTCTCATCTCTGTGTACTGGGTTGAAATCCCCAGTAGAGGGTTTTCAGATTGACTTGCGTCCTTCTCAAAGTTAGTCCATCCTCCATGGGAGGCAAGGAAGTTCAAGACATTGAGTCTCAGTTCTGCACAGATATTGCAATTCAAGACTGCTATGTAGTGGGTCGAGACGGCATCGACCACACCCGAAAAGACAGCCAGACTTTGCAAGTTACTACAAACTGGTTTTAAAATGGGAGAGGTGATACAGGAGTGTACACCTACTGTCCCTGTGGTTAAGGGAAAAAGTTTAAGCAACAAGTGAAAACTTACAAACACCAAATATCGCCTTCAGCGGTCACCAGTTTGTTAGGAGGTCTAAACCTCACTTTCAGATTCTTGATGATATTGAGAATGCAAGTAATCACGGACACGTTGCATTAGAGTAATAAACAAGTTTATTACTACCAAAAGGATAAATCACAGTTGTCCTAAGCATTTCTTACCAATACGAACCAGGAGCCAATGCTAAGCATTCCCTATACCTCAAGGTTCCTCTGTGTCTCTTGGGGTTTCTCCTGAGGTCTCCCCTGTCTCTGAGGTATAAGGCTTGTGCATTACATTATATACCTATGATAATTACTATGGTTACCGTAAGATATAAACATTTCTAGTTACAGAGATGAGCCCTATTGGCTAAATTAGAGGTGGCTCCATGGTCCAAGATAACATTATACAATTCTGTAAAGTCATCAGTTTGAGAACAAAAGAGTTCTTATACAGAGTCTTATATAACTCAGTGTAGCAGTACAAATCACCAAAAGGTGGCAATGCTGTCTTACATATTATAATTATTCCAAGGACACAGGTGTCTTGGCATCTTACAAGTAAGAAATACACAGAAAATACATAGCAGAATATATGTATTAGCAAGCAAAGCGTATTACAAAAATATGCATTCATATCCTGACATCTACTCTTGTACAGTAGATTTCCTTAGCCCTATATGTTAGTATTACATATACTTAAGTGCTAGCTGTCTACGGTGTACCTCTGAGGGTACCAATTAGGGTGCAGGGACCTTGTGTAACAAAGCATACTCCACGGTGGAAAAGGAGTGTCTTGCCATAGTGTGGGACCTAAAGAAATTAGAGCCATACTTGTATGGGCAGCATTTTGTGGTGCAGACTAGCCACAGCCCCCTGGTTTGACTGACGCAGATGGGAAAGACAAATGGTAGATTGCTAAGATGTAGTCTTGCTTTGCAATGGTATGATGTGACAATCCTACATAGGGCTGGAGCCAATAATCAGTACTCAGATGGGCTGTCTAGGGTCTATGAGGAGTGAACTGAATTGGGAAGCTCATCTTATGCAGGGGATAGAGCCCCAAATTTAGTCTAGGTGGGGAGGAATGTGAAGCTTGGACAGCTGGTTCTGATCACTGTATCATTTTTTGTAATATAAAAATGGGTTATGGACTGTCTGTCATGAGAAGTGCTGAAACATCATGTGAGATCTCACACACACACACACACACACAGATTTTAGATACAAGGTGTTACCTGGAAGGCCTGAAGCTAATTATAGAGTAGAACAGGCCTTGATCAAGGAACTCCTGTTTTATCTGGGTTAATTATAGCTGTAACTGCTAAAGGGAAATCAGTATTCCTTTTTATGACGTTTCAAGAGGAGGAAACAGGTTTAGCAAACTGATGCAAAATCATAAATGCTGGTGTCTGTGTAAAAGGGGAAGCTGATCAATAGATCAAAGAAATGTCATCTGAAAGAGAAAATGAGTTTTGCTGAGTATTACAGAATTTAATATTTTGAAAAGGCATCCTGTTTTTGTATAGATATATTTTTTATATATTCTGACAGAGGAGGAGCTAAGTGACCTCACACAAAGGGGTTGGCAAATACAGTTTGCTTTAAGGAATATTCTGTTTTACTTCACAGAGACACTTTTATCTAGATTCTGACCAAGAAACATCCTTGAGCACTTTAAGCAGGTATTAAGAGATAGAGACAAAATCTAAGTCCTGCAGTAGGAATTGTACTGTTTAAACCTTGTTCTTTTAAAAGATTTGTATATCTTGTCATATAATAGTCTGTATTTTATATACTAACATACTAAAATGCCAGCAGAATAGGCCTAACAGTCTTTCGTGTCTGCTCATTTGGTCAGCCTCCACCCAAGGAGCTGACATTGCTGCCCCCCCCCGGCTTCTCCCTTCCCAGTCACCAATATTCCCGCTGCATTGGATTTTGCTTCCAAAACCCTTCCTCTGTACCTGTCCCACCCCGTCTTTAACCCTTCCACCATTTCTGCCTCCACCAGCCCCCTGGGCAGTGCATTCCATGGCTCCACCATCCTCTCAGCGAAGTAGCATCTCCTCCTTTCTCCCCTAAATCTCCCCCTCCAGCTTCCACCCATGCCCTCTAGTTGCCCCCTCCTTCCTTCAGAGCACCCTGACTGATCCTCCCCTATTTATCCCCTTCATGTACCTGAAGACCTCTATCATGTCCTCCCGGTCCCTTCTCTCTTCCAATGTGCATATATTTAGCTCTTTGAGCCTCTCTTCACAGGTCCTACCCCCCAAGCCCTAAATCATTTAGGTTATCCTTCTGTGGACCCTCTCAAGGAGTTCAATGTCCCTCTTTATATGTGGCCTCCAAAACTGCACACAGTACTCAAGGTGCGGCCCCAACAAGCAGTTATACAGTGGGAGTATCACTTCCCTCCTTCTGGAGGTGAGCCCCCTTGTGATGCATCCAAACATCCTGTTGGCCTTTGCTGCTGCCCTCCTACAAGTCTCTGAGTTGTTCATCTTGTCATCCACCACCACCCCAGGTCCCTCTCTGCCATCGAGACTTGTAGCATTTCCCCTCTAGGGTGTACACTTGACCTGGGTTTCTGGCTCCAAGGTGCAGTACCTTGCATTTCCCTGAATTGAATCTCAGCTTCCACTTTCTAGACCACCTTTCCAGAGCCTCCAGGTCCCCCGGTAGGGCCACCCTGCCTTCTCCCCATCCACCACAGCCCCCAATTTTGAGTCATCTGCAAAGAGACTCATCTCACTCCTGATACCCTTCCTTATGTCAGAGACATAGGCGTTGAACAGGAGGGACCCAAGGACTGATTCTTGAGGGACTCCACTAATGACCCTCCTTGGAGATGAGACTATCCAGCCAACCATGACCCCCTGGGTCCAGTTCTGGAGACAATTGCCTATCAATCTGATCATCTGGTTCCCCACCCCCATTTCTCCCAGATTATCCAACAGACCCCCATGAGGAACAGAGTCAGGCGCCTTGCTGAAGTCAAGAAAGAGGACATCCACTGGTCTACCCAGGTCCAGGGCACTTGTCACCCAGTCATAGAACTCCACAAGGTTTGTCTGACATGATTTCCCAGGATGAATCCATGCTGTCTATTGCCCAGGCACCCCAACTTTTCCAGGTCCCCCCTTAGTCTCTCCTTGACAATGCCCTCCATCACCTTACCCACCACCGAAGTCAGGCTGTTACGTATTTTTATCTATTTTAGTAAAAACTCTAATTTTAGAGTCTACTTGGTCTGTCTTTGAATTTCTTTCCTTTTGTAAGTGGAGTATATATGGTTACAGCAGACACCGTGCATAAGCTTGAATGGTGATACCAAACTGGAAAAAGGTAAGAATAATCTGAGGTCTTCAGTAAAGTTTTAAGGGTTCATTTTTGTACACCTGGTTAGGTGCCCATAGGCAAAGATATCTGGCCCCCCGAAGACATAAATATCTGAGCCTGTACATTGGGTACACTAGCAAGAGGTTCACAGTTTGAATCCCTCCAAGACTTGAGACCAAAGGTTGATTCAAACTCACAAAGAAAGACAAGAGGGTTACTTTGTCCTGTTAACTGTATACAAGACTATGCTTGGAGGTTGACACCTTGGGAGTAGAAGGCCTGACCTGCTGAGTGGGTCTGTGACAGGAGGCCCTTTTGGAAGCCAGTGACATCAGCACACTGTGCCTCCATTGGTCCACCACTGCCAAGCCCCCAAATGCAGTGCCACCATCACCCTCTTCAGTCCTAAGCTGCCACATCATGTTTCTTGTGCTTGCATGCAAGCAAACATAAAAAGACTGCAGGTAGAAACACAGGGAAAAATCTGCAGATGGGAAGCTGTAAAGCACAGCTTGGCACACTGAAACTTATGACTGCACTTGCAGGGATATAGGAACCCTGCAAGTGCAGGGTTTCGGCTGCTCTGGGGTGAGAAAAACTAATTTATTTCTTTACTAGTTCCAGAGTGTTTAAACAGAGGCAGCCCAAAATAATTCACTGACTTAACATCTAAGAGCTGAGTCCTGTACTGGGAGAGCAAAAAGCCAGTCCATTTGGCAGACAGTCATAATGCACCTGCTCAGGAGCAGGCAATGAGAACTTTTCTGGGGAAAGGTGCCGGTTTTTGAAAAATTTGGCAGCCGGAGCAGCAGCCAGCAAGGCTGGGGCTGGGGCTGTGTATTGGCCGTACCTGATGCTTGATTCCAGGGGCTGGTGGCAGCAGGCTCCTTGGTGCTGAGAGAGGCACAGAGTGGTGTCCAGGTGTGCAGGAGGTGAACCACAGGTATGGTAGGTAGACGAGTGGGCTACAAGGATGCCAGAATGCTTGATTCCAGAGGGCTGGTGGCAGCAGGCTCCTTGGCGCTGAGAGAGGCACAGAGTGGTGTCCAGGTGTGCAGGAGGTGAACTGCAGGTGCAGTAGGTAGCCCAGTGGGCTACAAGGATGCCTGTTGGAAAGGGACAGAACAGGGATTTATAACCTTCCAAAGGGGTGGGAATGAAACTAAGATTAGCACAGAGACAAAAGAGCAACAATTTTACTAAAAAGGGGACAAATAGTGGGTCAAGAAGCAAACAGACAGGCACCAGCTCTGTAACTGAGATTTGTAAAACAGTGAGGGGGGGAACTAAGGGAGAAATTAAAATGGCATCTGCACTGGATTAAAATACAACAATTCAGTATGCTATGTAGACTTTCAGCTAAGAAATCTTAAACTCTGAATCCTGACTATAAATTCTGTACTTTAATAAACACAGACCCAGCAACTGAGGTGCCAGGTTAAATACAATGCAAAAAAAGACTGCAGGTAGAAACATAGGGAAACATCTGTAGAGGGGAAGCTGTAAAGCACAGCTTGGTACACTGAAACCGAGGACTGCACTTGCAGGGATACAGGAACCCTGCAAGTGCAGGGTTTCAGCTGCTGGAGGGAGAGAAAAACAAATTTATTTCTTTACTAGTTCCAGACTGTTTGAACAGAGGCAGCCCAAATTAGTTAACCATAAGTCCATCATCCAGCATAATACCCAGATTCTGCACTTCAGAGGTCATGGAATGGCCTTCCTGAGGAGGTTGAGGGGTCAAAAACAGTGGGGGAATTCAAGACTGCATGGGACAGACATAAGGCAATTCATGTGCGGGATAGGAGGAAGTAGGCTGTTAGCTAACTGGAATCAGCAGCTTATCCAATAGGTAGGGAAATGGGAAGACTGGGTGTGTCAAGCAGTCCTTATCTCCCGTCAAATTCTGTTTCTTTGTCAGAAGTTGATCTTTATTAGTGACATTTCAGAGAGGCTAGAAGGAAGGTATGCCTGCTTGAAGATGACCCTAAGATCTACATGGGCAGACACTGCCGGGAGGGGGTGTGGGGGGGCGGGGAAATGAGCAGAGATCTAAGAAAGCTTGAAGAGAGGTTAAGAGTGTTGCAACTAAATTTCAGTATGAAGAAGTGTAAAATCATGTACCTGGGGCACTGAAACCCATGGCCAGAGTACAAAATGGAAGGAGTGATACTAGTGACCACCAAACCGGAAAGAAACCTGGGAGGTAATCATATCTGATTACCTAAAGGTGGTCAAACAGTGTGACAAGGCAGTGGGGAGATAGTTTGATAGTTTGATTACAAGTCCCAGAGGCTGGGGCTCATTATAGAATCGCCACCATTCATTCAATGGTGGTTCTTGTATTTGCTATCACCCATGTACTGTTCCAAATATTTTTTAAATGGTTCAACACTATCGCTAATTACAATACACTGTAACTGTGTAGAGAGTTCCAAATTGTTGGAACTCTCTGTGTGAAAAACCAGTGGGATGCTAGGGTGCATAGGGAGGGATATCACCAGCAGAAAGAGGGAAGGGGTAATATTGCTGTATACATCACTGGTGAGACCTCACCTAGAGTACTCTGTCCAGTTCTGGAGACCACATCACTGGAAGGAAAAAGACAGAAGAAAGGTGGTCTGGAGGAAGGCAACTAAAATGGTGCTGGGTCTGCATCAACTTCCATAATAATTCTGGTCCCAGCACAGAACCCTGTGGCACCCTGCTCATCATTGGTTTCAGAGTTGAGAGCTCCCCTCCCACCACCACCTGTTGCAGCCTCCCACTCAGCCAGCTTGTAATCCAGTTCATCATTTCTGCCCCTACCTCTACACCAGTTAGCTTCCCCACAAGCCACCCATGAGGCACCGAATCGAAGGCCTTGCTGAAGTCCAAGTAAAGAACATCCACCACATGACCCTTATCCAGCTCACTTGTCACCCAGTCATAATATTGTATCAGGTTGGTTTGACAGGACTTCCCTGAAAAAGAACCCATGCGCCTCACATCCTGGAGGCAGTTGTCCCGCAGGTATGACACCAGTCTTTTCTTTAGTATCATTTCCATGAGTTTGCACATTGTGAAGGCAAGACTTACTGGATGATAATTACCCAGTTTGTCCCTTGGTCCGCTCTTGTGTAACGACACTACATGTGGCATCCTCCAGTCCAGTGGCACACATCCCGACTCCAGTGAGGTGCTGTACAGATCTGCCAGCGGCTCCGCTATCACCTCTGTCACCTCTCTCAGCACCCTGGGGGGGATATCATCTGGTCCTGGTGCCTTGTCTACCCTCAGTGGCCTCAGTCCCTATAGGACTCTACATCCCTCAATCCTTCCATCTGTCGACTCCTCTCCCCCTATTCTCACCCTCCCAGCTCATGCTGGTAGCGGTACCCCCTTTTCATCCATGAACATTGAGCAAAAGTATTCATTTAGTGCTTCCACCTGTTCCTCCCCCTTTTCTATCCAATGCCCACACTTTTTTATCTTCACTATTGTCTCCTTGCACTTCCTTTTCTCCCTGATGTGTCTGAAAAAATCTTTCTTCCCCCACCCATTTAATTCCCTGTGCTAATCTCAGCTCCTTCTAGGCCTTGGCTTCCCTCACCTTTCCCGTCACCTCACTAGACCATCTTGCATACTTGCCCCTGTCCTCTTCCTTTCCTGTCCTCCTATACCTCTGGTGCACCTCTCATTTTGCCCTCACTAACTCAACTACCTCACTGTTCAACCAGCATGGTTTCCTTGCTGTGCTCCTCTTGCTCTGTGTCTTGGCTCAGGCTTCCATTGCCTCTGTAATCCCCCATTTAGTAATATTCCTTTTCTGCTCCCCATCCATTTCCTGCATTATGCCCTCAAGTTTTCCTTTTAGTACTTCCTGCATCTTTCCAAAGTTCACCCCCTGCAGTTTACCACTTGGGTTACTGAGTTCTCTACCTCCCTGCACACTATGATATTAAACCACACCATTTGGTGATTGCTGTTGGCTAATGGATCCTCCATCCTTATTTCCCTTACTGCCTCCCCATTCAACAATACCAGATCTAAAGTGTTCTTTAGTCTAATAGGTCCACTGACTAACTGCATCAGGAAACCCTCCTGGATCATGTCCAGGAGCACTTTCTCCCTAGCACTGGAGGTGACTGGAATGCTCCAGTCAACCCTCAGCAAGTTGAAATCCCCCACAATGACCACCTTCCCTTTTCTACAAACATTTCTGATTTGTCCTGCTAATTCCCTGTCAAGCTTTTGCGACTGGGGCGGCAGCCTGTATACCATCCAAACTTCATTTTCCTATCCCTTGAGTCTAGGAGCTGCAGCAAGATTGCCTCTGTTCTCCTTTCCTCCACCTCATCCCTTGTGCATTTGATCCTATCCCTCACATAGACTGCTACTCCACCTCCCCTCCCCTTCTCATGATCCTTCCTGTATAATTTGCACCCTGGGATTGCCAGATCCCAATCCTGGTGCTCGGTTGCACACGTTTGTGTGACAGCCACAATATCCACCCTCCACACTACCAAAAGTGCCTGTAGATCAGCTGATTTGTTGCCTAAGCTTCTCATGTTCAGTGAGACCATTCTCCATCCAGCCCCTTCCCTTCATTGCCCTCCATCTCCTCCCTTCTACTCCCTCCCTTTTTGGCCACCCTGAATCCTTCCCTGCTAGTCTAGGTGGTAGGCTGTGACTCTGTTCTATCAGGTCCCTGCCTACCTGTTGTCCTCTTGCCACCCCCCAACTAGTTTAAATCCATCTTAGTCACAATATACCTCCCCAGTCTCTGCTTTAATACCTCCTTCCCCTCCCTGCTCAGGTGCAGCCTATCCCTTGCAAACAGATTGTTGTTATTCCAGGTGCTGCCTCAACTGCCCACAACCCCATACCCCTTTGTTCAACATCATTCTGCTAACCATGCATTCAACTCCCTAATCCTCTCACTGTGCTTGTGCAGAGTACTGGGAGCACCTCTGGGAAGGTCACAGACTACCCAGTCTCCTCACTCAACCTTCCCAATTCCTCAAACCCCTCCCTTGTTATCCCTACCATTTCCCTGTAGGTTGTTTGTCCCCACATGTACCACAAGGTTCAGTTTCCTCCTAACCCTCCTTGTGCACCTTAGGATTGCCTGTCCTGCCTTGTTTGCCTTTTATCCTGATATAGACTCCACCCATATCCGACTGTGCCTCTCTCTTGCTGCCCCATCTGATCCCTTTGAGGTTCTCATTCCCAGGTCCATTTGCCCCAGTGTATTCCCCCACCCCTCTCAATTGAGACCCCTCCCTCTCCTCCTGTTTGACTGCCAACCTCCCTCTTCCTCCTCACCTCTCTGAGTGTTATCCCTCCCCCTGCCAAGCTGTGCTTAATCTCTCCACTAGTAATGCCTCTCACTCCCTACTCTTCATGAGTACTATTCCTTGCACAGACTCCTCCTGCATCCTTCTCTTCCCCATGCGCCATCAGTACAGCAAACATATTCCCTACCCTATTTGCATTACTATGTGTTTTCTCCTCCCTTCTGCCTACTGTTGTTCTTCTTTTGCTAAGCCCTACTAGAGTTCACCCTTCATCAGCTGACTTTCTGTCTAGTTTGTCCCCACCCCAACCCTTCCCTTATCCCACTGTTCCTTCTCTGTGATGCCTCACTGATACTCTCAAATGTCAGCCTTTCTACCAATGCCACCCCCTCTTCCCCCTCAACCTCTCCAGCTCCCGGTCAAGCCACTGAACCTCTTCTTTGAGCCTCCTTAGCCTGTGGCATATGGGGCACCCTCTTAGCCTCCACAATATGTTCATCCACACTGCTGCCCCACAACCATTGCACCCCACAGTCCTACCCATGGTCCACACTACCAATACAGGACAGTGAAATACAGTCTCTCTATACTGATTGCAGTTCTTTATGAACCCAGTCACAAACCCACTAATAGCATTCCCAAGTCTCACAGACATACAGTCCAGTGTGTGTCCAGTCCAGCTAACAGTGTGTGTATGCAGATATCAGATACTGTATGATGTCACAGGCTATGAGTATAAAGGATGTGATGCACTAGGGGTGGGGGGCTGGGTCCCTCCTGAATACTAGAGACTGACAATCAGTTACCCCAGCAAACATTCAGCTGCACCAGCATATTCCCCTAAACAGGTACCTAAACAGGTACCTTTCCTGCTTAAGTGAGAAAGCCCCTTGGTCTTAATTGAAAACAACCAGAAGCTGCAAAAGAAAGAATTATAGCATTAAAATCAGTGAAAATCAACAGATGCTTCCCTGAGATGTGTCTACTTCCGTCCCAAGTTCCGCCATTACTTGGGTGCATTGCTCCTTTGGTAAATCTAGCCTTATTGTAGTGGATTCCTTGTAAGGGACCAGATTTTGCACTATGTACTCTATCATTGTACTGGAGTTTCCTAGTGATTTCCAGAGTTTGTAATGTTTCAACCTGTTGGAGACTGAAAATGTGGTTGACAAGTTGCAGTGCATCCTTTGTAGATAACTTGAGGACTCAGAAAGTCACCAGGCAGGGTCACACTAACTGCTAGTGTTACTTGCCTTTTGTCACTGAGGCCAGAGGCCACCACTTGTTTGGAACAGGTGAATTCCATAGTCCACTGCAACACTGGCATCATGTTAACACTTATTTAATCCATGTTCGCTACTAATTCAGGTGGTATGAGCTAACTTTTATGGGCTGTTGAAATGTGAGATAAAAAGATAGCTCTGACTTCAGGGTAGTCTGTGGGTATTTTACAAGAAGCTTTTGTGCCTTTTCTTTTGAAATAACTCATACAACTGAGGAGGGTCCATGCTCACTGGCATGATAGGCTGACACTAGCCCCATATTCTGTGAGCAGCTATGGGTTGTATGCTTTGATAACACCTATTGCCACTGCATGTGCCACCCTTGAATTAACAACTGCACCCCTCCAATCTTAAGGTTTGAATGATTTTTTAATCTCCTTCTCTATGTCTTCCATCAGCATGTATGGTCTACCACATTGGTGTTTGGTAGCTCTGGTTTCATTGCAGCAATGTCTGGGTATGCTTTACTTGTGACAGATACTCTTTCACGAATTTGCACACTCTACTTTTATTTATTGTTTGTTTATGCCTGGTGTTGAAGTACCTCACTGCATTCAAGACACCATTCTCAGTGGCATTGCGGGCAGTTTCAACTCTGGTTCCTGGTGAATAACAAACATATTGTCCCTTTTTATGACTGTGAGCATAGCCCAGCAGGCATTTTGTATTCAGAAAAGGTCTGATGTCATTTTTGCTATGAAACAACATGATAGAGTGTTAAACATAGATTCCTCCACTGCACACAAATACTGACACACACTAGTACAAAACAGTTAGAAAGGCTGCCTTTCTCTTGTGACTCTCACTCTACCACAAATGCGCCCCACCCCCGAAGCACACTTCCAACAGTGTCTGTCAGTACACAGGCTGAATGTTCTAAATTAGCATTAAAACTGCACACAAGAACAATCAGCACTCGATCTAAGCACAGGAGGGTTGCCTACAGTCAGTGAATGAAATTTGGACTAAAATAATTGGATCAAAAGTGATTTTATTTAAAGCTTTTTGATGGTTTCATTCTCTGAGCTCTGATTGCAAACTGTCTCTAGCTTTCCACTACACAGAACTGAGGCTGTGCAAGACCATATAGAGCCCATGTGATCTGTCATCCCATGAATCAATGCAAAATTTGCCTCGCATAGCAATAAACAGGTGAAGCAAAGCAAAGCCCTATCAAATCAATGGTACTTCGCTTTAAAGTTAAGGGGAAGGCAGTAAACCAAGGTGTAGTAGTGCAAAGTCCATTGAATCAATGAACTTTTCGTGTTCCTAATTTTGAGGCTGAGTAGTTTGCTTCATGTTGCATAGCACTATGCAGATTGAGTGACAGCATGAGAAGTGCTCCATGTAGCAAGCAGGAGAACTTCACCTGCCTCTAATGCTAAGTATTTAAATGTGCAAGTTGTTGCATTTTGAAGGGTAAACAAATCTCAGTTTAATGGGCAACCAATATTTAATAAGCTGTTTCAGTTTCCCAATGGCCATCTGGTAAGCAGTTTTAGTGCTGTCTCCAACATTCTAAACAGAAAGAAGGGAGTACTTTATTTCATTTGGCTTAATGATTTATAGTTGTGGAAGGATAAATTGAAATGTCCAAAAATGTGTTCCACCTTCCTCCATTTTTTATGACTGTGGGTGGAGCCAAAAGGAGTATTGCATGTACAAAAAGAGTGATGTCATGTTTTCTGTCCGTGGAACTGACTGAAGGTATAAATAGTCTCCTCCGCCTTACCCTCCTCCGAGGAATATTTTCCTCCCTCAAATAAATACACTTTCATGTTAGACAATGGTTGCAGGGTACTATTTTCTTTCTTAAATGGGTGTTACAAGAACTGGAACCTGAGTAGTGGGAGGCAGCATTGTTTTTTTGGGGGAAGTAAGATCCACCCCACCTCCACCCAAGAAGCTCCAAAAGATCCATCCCACCTTTGTTTTATTCATGTGGGGGCATGAGGTGGATATATCATGTTGAAAGAATACTCACTAGTTTGGGATCTGGACCAAGGAACAGAACACATCTGTGTAGTCCCTGCATTTTGTTAAGGATTCAGTTCCAACAAAAATAGACAGCTTTTAGGTATTTCTTAAACATTTATATGCTAAAAACAAAGTTCTGCTTTTGGGATTAACAATATTTGTTTACCATATTCTATCTATCTATCTATCTATCTATCTATCTATCTATCTATCTATCTATCGATCTATCTATCTATCTAGTTTGTCTTTTTAGTAGTTTCAAAACCTTGAAAGCATTGGTGTTAGTAATGCATTTAGAAATACATTTTTTAATTGTCTTTACAGATAAATCATGCAGGTTCATGTGAGGGCACATTTTTGGGGGGAGGGGGTTCACATTATTTTAATCATGGGCATGGGCACAGTACTTGGTAAACACAATCTATGATGAAGAGTATTTTCCTTCTTAAGTTTCAGAAGTGGAGTTGACTTGCACATGTTAAAAATACCAGCTTCAATTAACAACCACTTGTAGAAACAAAATGCTGTTTTTTTTCCTGCTTAATTTTTTTCCTGGCTCAGTTTATATCAGTGACAAGAAAGACTGGAACAACTGTCAGCGCTGCCATCCCCCTGGACAAGCTATTTGTACTCATTTAAAATAACACAATGTAGTTTCACATTTTTACCATGAAGGGAAGGAGGAAGATGAACCAGCATGGTTAACAAATACATTCATTGACACCTGTGAATGAATGGGAAGGGGTAGTTTTTTCTAAATGTTTTTTAAATAGAGTTTAGGAGCAATTTAGTTGATATGGTGTAAACAGCTGCTCCCTGGAAAATTATCTGTTTTTTTGGGGGCTGCCACAAGCAGAATGAGACTTCACAGATGGGGGAACTCACAGCAGCGGAAGAAGCATGTTGGCATTAAAAGCTTAGTGGCATGGATGTAGATGCACCAGTATTTAAGCATGACTTTGGTAAAGGATTAATTGTGACTGGAGGGTGAGGGAGGGAGGGAGTGAGTCTTGATATTTTTAGCATAATGGTTTTCTGAAACTTCAACCTTTAATGGGTTAGACTCTGCAGCCATCTGCACAGTATATCACTAAGCCACATGCAGTGTGGTATGGGTAAAACCCAGATCACCAGACCCAGACCAGTGCTGTAACATCTGCACTGGGTACAACTTGTGCAAATATTGCTAATCCAGTGGAGCAGCAATAAAGTACTACATTCAGAAAAGGGATGATGTCATCTTTGCTACCAAACAACATGACAGAGTGTTAAAAATAGATTCCTCCACTGCAGCCTCATTACTACACTTCCTGTGTGTGTAAAGGAAGTTGAAGAGCACTGTTTTTCCTCTGGCTTGAGGAGTTAATTGAGCCCACAGAAAGTTAGCTCATTATCTTCTGGCAGTCATTCTGTATCAGATTACCAATGGGTAGTAAAGACATCATAGAAAGCTATTGGAAGCAGAATGGGTTAAACACTTCCTGGAACTTTCTGCATAACAAATAAACTCTGCTGTTCCCCCAAGCCCCTATGAACATCTCATTAAGCCATTTGACATCAACATCCTACAAGCAGTCATTCTGCTAATTTGCAGGACATTCCATAGCAAGAGTCCCAGTGTTACCTGTTTCAATATATATATATTTTTTTTTAGTATTTGTTGACCGGGAAAGGGGGACTAGACAATTCTGCTTATTTTCAGCCTTGTCTTGAGGGAGGGGGATACAGATGGATGTCACTTGACACTGAACCAGATTAAGCTGTTGGTGGTATTTTTTGTGAATTACCATGATAATGCACCAAATAATACACCAAGTTCATTTTTTCAGGCAAGCAGTTCTGGGCTACTGTTAATATTCTACTGAATGTTCTTAACCTGCAATTTGTGACTGTAAGTTTTTACAACTGAATGATAATGACCACATTTGCTTCACTTGCAAATAAGTAGGAGTGTGTGGATGTGTCTTCATTTTTATTTGACTTAGGTTACACATAGAATCTGATCAGTTTATGACATCCTGTATTGTGATTAAATGAACTGATAAATGGGGGCTTTGGTTTCTTTTACAAATTCATTTTTCCTGATCATGGATGTACTAAAATAAAAATTTCTCAACAAAATGTTTAGCAGTAATCTAGTTGATGAGATGTAAAGAGCTGCTCCCTGAAAAAATACCGGGGGGGGCAGCTGATGCAAGCACAATGGGACTTCATGGATGGGGAGCTCATGGCAGCAGGAGAGGCATGATGACATTAAAAGCTTAATAGTGTGGATGTAGAGGCACCGATATTTAAGAATAACTTTGGTAGAGGACTAAGTGAGACTTGGGGGTGGGGGAGTGAGCCTTGGTATTTTTAGCATAAAGGTTTTCTGAAACTTCAGCCATAAATGGGTTAGATGCTGCATCCATCTGTACAGTTTGTCACTAAGCCATATTCAGTGGGATGTGGGTAAAAACCAGATCACCAGACCTGGATCAGAGCTGTAAAATCTGGATTAGGCACATTTTGTGCAAATATTTCTGATCCACTCACTCCAGATAATCTAGTCTGGCTTTTCTCTATTTGCTCTGGTCCTGATGGTTCCATTTTCTGTCATGTCAAGAAATGGTTGAAAAACATACTTCCAGGAGGGAACCAGATATGTTGAGGTCAGACCGAACAGTGCAACCAGAGTGACCTGACCAGCAGTATTTGTACAAGTTGCACCCAGTCTGGCCAGGTTGGATTTTTACAGAACTGCTGTGGTTCAGGTCTGTCAGTCCAGTTCTTAATCAGGCAGTCTTCATTTTATACTGAAAGTCATGTGAGCAAACGTGGCCATTTACACAAATGTCCAGTTTAGCAAAAAAGAGAACAGAACACCAGGTCAAATAATTACATAGTAAAAAACAGTATAAACAGGGCTAACATAAACAGGTCTAATACAGGCATCTTGAGGGATGTACAAAAGAAAGGGGAAGCAAATAAATAACAATGATAAATTAATAGCATGGGATATAGTTGAAGGTACAATTCAGGAACATTAACAGTTGGGTGATGCATTGAAAGGAAGAAGTGCAAGTCCTGAGGCACCCAGATAATGCATGCTGATGAACATTCCTGCTACGTGATCTGCCACGACCCCAATCACCGGGTCAAGGATTGTGTGCCCTGCCAATCCTTCAACCAGGTCACACAGATTAGACATCAGAAAAAGCTAGAAGTCCACTTGCTAGAGAAGTGCCTATCTTTGATGGAAAAGGAGCTGCAGAATCTGCAGGAAAAATCTTCTTCTCCAACACCAGAACCCAAAAGGAAGAAAAAGGACAAGGAGAGGCACCAAGATCAGGATAGGTCTCCATCCACTTGGTGGTGACCATTGGGCACCACTTACACCGGAGGGACCTCCACTTTGGTAAGTACCCCTACTGACAGGTCTCCTACCACTGCCTCCCTGCCTGCTTTAGTCATGGTGTAGTTGGGGCATTTCTTGGACAATGGAACCCCTATTGTGTTCTTTAGGCCCATATCTTCTTCAGGATCTGTCACCAGCAGCCAGGTCAATTAGTCACTCCCCAGCCACACCAAGGAGCACATGGTCACAGCCGGTAAAGTGGACTCCAGCTCTGCTCTTGTCTGCATGGCCCAGACCAATACTGCAGACATTTGCTCTTCTAACGTCTGCACTGCTGCAACTAAGTCACTCCCCAGTTCCTCAGGGGACCGCACAGCTGAGGCTCTCCCATCATGGTCACAGTATACCGCTAATTGAAGCCTTTGTACACCATTGTATCACTAGAACTGCTTTGTATGTTCTTCTATTGTATCTCACCTGTAATGTTTTCCATTATTGTACTCCACCAATTGTTGTCTACCTTGTCTGTGTCGAGGTGCCTTTGTAAATGAGTCCTTGACTCAAAGGTTGTAAATCCGAATATGAAAATAAATAAATAAAATAAAGTATAGCCCTGTCAGGAGGTTTAAACCCTCACTCTCAGGTTCTTGGCAATAATGGGAATGCAAGGAATCACAAAAGCATTGCCTAAGAGTAGTAAATCTTGTTTATTACTACCAAAAAAGAAAATCACAGTTGCCCTAAGCAGTTCTTACCAATAGGAACTAGGAGCCAATGCTATGTGTTCCCTTTACCTTGAAGCGTGTAGACATCTCAGGGTCTCTGAAGTAAAAGACATAATGTCTTACATTATATATCATAGTTGCTGTAAGATAGAAACACTTCTAGTTACAGAGATGAGCCCTATTGATTAAATTAGACTTGGCGTCACAGTCCGAGATAACATTATGCAACTTTGTTATAGTCATCACTTTGTGAGAACAAAAGAATCACAGTTTGTGTACATAGCCTTGTAATAATACAAATCTTCAGAAGATGGCAAAGCCAACTTGTATATCATAATACTACAAGGACACAGGTGTCCTAACATGTTGTTAGCAAGAAATACATGTGTATATTAGAAAGTAAAGCATATAGCAATCATATGCATACATATCCTGACATCTGCTCTTGTACGGTAGTTGTCCTTAGCCCTATATGTTAGTATAACATGTGCATAAATACTAGCTGTTTGTGGTGTACCACAATTAGGGTGCAGGGACCTCATGTAACATTCCCCCCATGTTGCCTCAGAAGGAGCAACATGGACAAAAATAGGGAAGTGGAGAGAGAGAGAGAGAGAGAGCAGGTGTCATTTACAGACCCGATGCCCAAGCCTTGTAAAGGAACTCCAGCTGCTCACGGTGTTGCCGGAGTGTGCGCCATTGGCAACAGAGCATAATAATAAGGACAAATATCAAAAATGCTTGTATAACAACAAAACCTTTAAAGTAATCGCTAATCAAGTGTTAGTGAGTGCACTATTAAAATTATCATCATTAATAAGATAATATATTGCTTCATTTGCTTTGGTCATATTATTGCTGATATTGGGGTGTGTATCTTTCCTGTCTAACAGTGGCTTCAGTGTTAAAGTCAGGGGATCAATGCACACATTAAAGCAAGGTAAATACTCTGAAGGAGTAAGAAGATAATCAGGGTTACCTTCAATGATATCTGGTTCCATAAGGGGAACAGGGGTGATAACTGTGTGCCCAATAATGGTTGTCTGGTGAGGTACAAAACAAGCTGGGGTGAAAAATAGCACATAACTAAGTTCCATAAGTAAATTGCTTAAAATTAAATTACCGCTCAAAATTCACCATCTGAATTATATTGCATTTCACAGTAGGTAGTCTCCATTTGTGTAGTTGTACTGGGCAAGTGTAAGTCTGGTTGGAAATCTGTGTTGACAGCCGATGAACCTCCTTCCGGTAAGACTGATACAATCAAGAAGCATCTGGAGCACATGTTGAGTCCTGGTATTCTGTGACATTCATGGTGATGTTGTCATTCTACCTCTCAATGTTGTTAAGTATCCTGTTGACATACTGCCTACTTTATTGTATATTGCCATGTGTACCGTTTGCTGTCCCACCCACTTGTACGTGGGCCTGTATGTTACCCTGACTCTGTATTATGTTTTATGTTTCTTATGTACTCTATAACCTCCCGGGTCACACCTGAAAATAGGCACTTATTGTCTAGTGTGCTTACCTGGTAAACAAAAATAAATAAATAAATAAATAAATATCATCGTCCATGGTGAAGGACCAATCAATACTGTCTGGGCAATATCCACATACAAGTTTAATAGCATCAAATACGTCACATCAACACAAATAAATATACCCTTTCTTAGCACTACAGTCTGCATGCGGTGATACCCATGTGTTCAGAAGAGGATGAAAAAAACAGAAGATGTGGCAAGTCGAGGCATTTTCTGTAGGTATCTTCGTCAAGATGCCCAGTGGAGTGCACAGATGCTAGTTTATCAAATATAGCTGCATTGGGATCAAAACTTGGTAAAGAAACAGTAAAAGACACAAACATAGTATCCTTCATGGAACATTTCTTAGAATTAAAGCAAGGACCAGTATTAGGATGCCTGGTCACAAATCCCAAATTCCTAACAGTAGAAATAGGAATAGTAAGTGATTGTAGCATACACATAGCAACACAGTTAGGGGATCTGCAATGAGGACAGTACAATTTGGAGATACGTCTATCACGTATGATATCAGGGATTCTTCCAGATTCCAAATCGTAGAAGAGTTTTTCGGTGGTGATTATATATGACCCATAAGCAGAGCATAATATCTCATGGGCAATGTATTGCTTATCTGCCTCCTTATTGTTCTTTAGAATCTGTAAATGCCTTAACAATGTCATGCATATAATATGCAGTATATCTTTCTTCCTGATTAAGGCCATCCACACCATGCAATAATGGGGGTATGATGTCATTAATCTTACCAGTTTCAAAGTTTTGTGAATGTGCTTTGAAAGTAGCAATGTCTGCTTTATTCCAGATAGACATTGTAGTACCAAAGAGGCCAGTAAGGGTCCTGTGGCACCAGTGACATCCGATGTATCATGTGTGTTCCTTTTATGACTTTGTGAATCATCATTCTGAAAAGTAGGTTTTCTCCTAAAATTGCCTCTATGCTCAGTGGTATGTACCCCAGAAATAGGGTTTTGATTAGAAATCTGAAAAGCTGCTAACCTATCAAGTAACAAAGTACTTTAAAACAACAATGTGTTAGTAGTATGATAGATACCAAATTCTTTCAAATTCCAGTAAGTCAAATTAAACAAAACTGGTATATGCATATATTTAAGTTGTTATAAGTGAACCAGGTAGGGTAGTGTCTGTGAGACCACTACGAGGACCAAGATTTTGTTTTGGACATTCCAAAAGCTGTTTCTCAGTGGGGGGGAGGGTAACACAGATAAATACCTGGCAGCTGAGGTCATGTTGTGTACGGCACAATATTTCCTGGCAGAATCCTTAGACTGTGTATCACAATATGAACAGTCAATTAAGGCAGTGATGTTATATAAACCTGAATGCCTAGGAGAGGTTTGGTGAAAGAACAAGGTACCATTTGGGGATAATTTTGCATTGGGCCATCCATGGAACGTTCCCTTGGAGAGTTTGGCTATGGGGAGGATTTGTCCTTGAGACTTGGTTTGCTATTCAATTTGTAAGGTAGGTTTATCAGGAGCAAAAACCAAGGCAGTGAGGTAGGCATCTGAACCTTCCTGAACAGTAATCAAACTGTCTGGGATATTGATGGAGACTCCCTCTGGGGTAGTTGCAGGTGTATCAAAATGAGGAAGGTTGTGCTTTACCATGCCTTGGATGCAGGGGAGTACTCCTGAGATGAGGAGAAAATGGAACAAGATTGCCATCTTGTCAGTGTATCTGAAAAGGAAAATCATACATTAGCAAGGTTAGTACTATTCATCCCAATGGGGTGAGTAAAAGTAATTATACTCCTTTATACAGTTTCAACTGGTTTGCATGTAACCATTTGTCAAGTCAGTTTGTTATTTTGCATGAGTCTAACTTGATAGCCTGCTGGACTGACCTTGTTGACAATTGGGTAAGGTTTCTCTCACTAGTTGAAGAAAGAGTATGTTGGATGCGCAAATCTGAGAACCATTACCTGATCTCCAACTTGCCAATTCACTTCTTGTGCATGTTTATCAAACTGAATATTGGACTGTTACTGGACCTTGCCCATATTGTTTGCATCACACAAATGAGTGTGTATTAGGTATTTTCTCTATTTTTCCAGATATTGGTCCACAGAAACACGATCTGCAGTGGGAGTGTGCAGGTCAAACAGCAGGTGTTCAGGTAATCTCATACTTCTGTCAGTCATCACCTCAAAGATTGTCAACTGAACGGTGGCTGAGGGTGTGCCTCTAATTACCATAAGGAGTAATGGCAGTAGGGAATCCCAATCCTTGGGATTGTCCTCAATAAATTTGGAAAGCATTTGCTTAATCCATCTGTTGGCCCTCTCTACTTGACCTGAGGATTGTGGGTGGTACGGTATGTGGAACTTCTGGTGAACTCCAAAGAGTTCAAGGGCATCTTTCATCAACTCACCTGTAAAACTGGTTCCTTTGTCGGAGTCCACCTTAAGAGGTAGGCCCTACCTGGAGAAAATCTGTTCCACCAAGATTTTGGCAGTGGCTTTTGCAGTATATGTCTTATTGGGAAAAGCCTCAATCCACTTATAAAAGAGATCAGTTACCACAGGGGCGTATTTGTTGTTTCTACGGCATACGGTCGATTCGTTGTGGTTTTAAATGTCGTGGTCAATTAGTTACAGTCACTGCGTCAATATTTAATGTTGTTGCTGTTACAATAAGTCGCGGACACTAAACAGCTGCCGCAACTATATATCCACAACATTCTGTCCAGCAATGTACTGCAACCATGTTTACCTATTTCTCTACTGACCTCTGGTGTTCGAACTAGGCATAACTTTATTATTAGCAGGTGAGTAGAACAGGAATTTACCTGAGCGCTTACAGGGGTATTTAAGCAAGCTTTTCCAACGACATTTGATTTCTGCCTCAATGGAGTACGTACCGACACAGAAGGGCAAGCAGAAGCTTGCAATGGACAATTTTTTGTACATGAAAGAAAAAGATAGTGCTGATCAAAAGACAATTTGGCAATGTGAGAACTGAACATGCAGAGCATGCTTACACACTAAGAGAGACTCCACTGTCATTCCCCTTGCTGTGCACAACCATGCACTGACACATGGTAGGGCTGAGGTTCTTACTGCCCGTGCCCATATGCAACAGAGAGCATGCGAGTCTGAAAAGTCGACAAGAAATGTTGTGCATACCGGGCTGCAAGAAGTATCCATTAGGCATGCTCACCTGCTACCATCACAGGAAACCCTGCAGTGAGATGTGTATTGCCATAGGCAGCATGGTGGCCCAAACGACAGTGATATAAATCTTTATTCCAATACTGTCGATGGGGAAATCTTTTTAAGAATAAATGAAAGTGATTTGTTAGTACTCGCCAGTAATTCAGACCTTAAAGTCCTTAAAGACAGTGATCATTGGTTCTGTGATGGAACATTTTCAGTTGCCCCTCATGAAGACAATCAAATGTACACAGTACATGTACTGGTAAATGATGTCAATAGACCCTGTGTCTATGCACTCCTTCCCGGTCGCAGTGAGGCAATATATCACAGGTTTTTTTTACACCTTCAAAACTTTCTTGGTGGTAAGTTAACAATGCTCAGTGTCATGGCTGACTTTGAGATGGTGGCAATAAATGTTTTAAAGGAATTAATGCCACACACTGAGCTTGCAGGCTGCAACTTTCATCTGGGACAGGCACTATGGCGCAGAGTACAGCAAGATGGTTTGCAGCAAAGATATGTTCATGATGAGGAGTTTGCACCCAAAGTGCGATGCATATTGGCACTCGCCTTTGTACCTGCAGACTTTGTTGAACAGAGCTTTGAAATACTCCAGGATGACACCAATTTTGAAGACATTGTATGTTTACTGGATTATTTCGAGGACAATTACATTGAGCGACTAACAAGGAATCGTAAAAAAAGGTGAATGCCAAGGTTTCCGATAGTGTTTTGGAATCAGTATGCCCGAGTGCTAAACGATTTGCCCAGAAGCAATAAAGCTATTGAAGCCTGGCACAGGGCTTCCGCTCGCACAGTAGCCATCAGTCACCCTACTCGTGGCTGCCTAACATGGAAATTAAGGCAGGAGCAACACGCAGTAGCATTGCAGTGCAGAAAGATAACTCTCGGGCAACAACCACTGAGAAAGCATGCAAAATATGTATGTGTCAATAAAGTTTTTAAGTCCATTTGCAGTGATTTTGCTTCTCGAGAGCCAAAGCAGTACATAATGGACATAGCAACAGTCACTGAAATTAATGTTGTCTGATTAAAGCACTGTTGCACTTTCCGTTGGTACTTTCTGTAGATTTTAAAATATGAACTAAAGCATTCTCTTAATTTGTTTTTAAACTGTGAAGTAATGTTCATTTTAAATTATTTGGTATTTAAATTATGTACTAAAGCATTGCACTTTCCATTTTTATTGCACTGCCAAACACAAATTAATTTGTTTGGGACTGTGAAGTAGGGGTGATTTAAAATTATGTACTAAAGCATTGCACTTTGCCTTTCTATTGCACTTCCAAACAGCAATTAATTCGTTTGGGACTGTGAAGTTTTTTAATAAAGAATTACTTTTCACATTACTTTCCGTTTCACAGTAAATTAATTTGTCAGTCAATTAATTAATTACTTTCTATTGCACTTTGCCCTTTTGGACTGAAGTAACTATGCACTTTGCGTTCAACTTTTTGTCCGGTGACATATTAGTAATTGCAGCATTTAATTCCCGCGACCAGTGCTGCCAGCGACTTAGTGATCTGTGTTATTTTGTCCAGATGGCAATTACACCACAACATTATATCCATGACGATTTGACTGGGGACATTACCACCGTACACAGTTTCTACTGGTGTTGGTGAAGGGACCAATTAAATCAATCTATAAAGCATGCCAGGGGCCAGAATGCCTTTGTGGTAGTAACTTGGCATTTCTTTTGGTGGGGATGGAGTTGTTTTGCACACAGACAAGACAGTTATCTATGTACTGTTTGACATCCTTGGTGACACCAGGCCACCATGTGGTGGTCTTGAGCCTCTGAAATGTGTTTTCCACTCCCTGGTGTCCATCCATGGGGATGTCATGCACCTGGTGCAGAAATTCCGGCCTAAGATGATGAGGAACCACCCACAATTTTGTGGTGGTGTCATCTGGTTGGTACCAAATGAGCTTGTCATCTGGTGGCAAGTGTAACCTACCTTCATGCCTTTGGTATGGGTAATGGGCAGATAGGTTCTTCTCGGTGCCTTTGTCCAGAAATCTGAACACA
Organism: Neoceratodus forsteri; assembly: GCA_016271365.2. Taxonomy (NCBI): domain Eukaryota; kingdom Metazoa; phylum Chordata; order Ceratodontiformes; family Ceratodontidae; genus Neoceratodus; species Neoceratodus forsteri. The sequence continues at coordinate 12,440,597 of CM028129.1, forward strand.
TCCTTGAGTTCAGAGTTAGCATGCTGAGCTTCTGACAAATCCAAGGGGGAGAAGGGTTCAGGTTTCTTCCTCATGGCTGCAATGTGCAGAGCTGCACTGGTGTCTGGATGGTCCATCATCCAGATGCCCCACCACCTCGGGCACCTTCCTTAGCAAGGGTGTCAGCTGTGTCACTGAAGGCATGATAGGGGTTGTGTATGGAGTGGGCCTTAACTTTGTGTGTATAGAGTTTGTGTGCAAATTTCTGTGCCACTGAATGAATGTATATTATCAGTTCCTTGTGTTTCACTGGGGGTGCTGTCAGAAGAGGTAAAGGAGTTCTTCTGCCAGAAAGGGAGAAATTCTGTAAGAGAACAACAAACCCAGTTACAGTCTATAAAATTATGGCATCCCTGGTTCCATGCTGGATGATCTCGAGCGCACAGACCACCGCTGCCATTTCTGCATACTGTGATGATGTTGCACTGCAATGTTTGGAAATCTTAACAGTGTTACCAAAAGGGTAACTCACAGATATACCCACTCCTGCTATCTGTTCTCCCTAATAATAGGAGGCCAATCTGTCTATGGAGATGTGACACAGTGAGGTGTTCTCAAGTACTTGTGGTGTAGCAGGAAGGAAAGGGCCTGGATCTGGTAGATCAGGTGGTTGCAGTGTACATTTGTGTGGTTCTCCTTGGAAAAGGAGGCCATGCACCAGCATAGTTGGTATTTTGGTTGGGTGAACCTTGATGTCCCTATCCTGGAGAAGGAGGAACCAGTGTGTCAGTCTGGTATTAGAAACTGATCCATCCTTTATTCTGTCTGAGAGTAGAAAGGTTGTAGGGGTGTGGTTTGTACTGATGATCTGGGGGGAATATCCAATGATATACAAAAAGTGCTTGACAGCCCACTAGATAGCCAGAAGGCTCATTTCACAAAGGCTGTACTTCTGTTCCACTGGGGTCAAGAGCTGTGAAGCATATGCAATGAGTCTTAAGTTGCCATGGACCTTCTTGACCAACACTGCAGACATTGCAATGCCAGAGGTGGCAGATTCCAGGTGGAATGGCAGGGCTGGATTGGGGTTGACCAAAGCTAGAGCCGAGGCCAGGGGGCTGCTTCAGTGATGTCACAGCTTGGGTATGTATGGGGCCCCAAGTCCAGGAAACATCCTTTTTCAGTAGTTCATACAGAGGGGTGGCCTTCTGAGCAAAATCACAAATAAAATCTCTGGAATAATTCACCATACCTTGAAATCTTCTAAGGGTGGCCACTCTGGTGGGGAGTGGCAAGTCCTGTAATCCCTGTATCTTCTTCCAAGTAAGGCTTCTGCCTTGGTCTGTGATCCTCAGATCAAGGCAGAGTACCTTTTTCTGGCACAGTTGTGCTTTTGCTGGGTTACATTTGAGGCCTGCCCTCTGAATGAGGGTCAGCAATTTTTCCAAGAGGTCCAGATGTTACTCCTGTGTGGCTGTTGCCAACAACAGGTCATCCACATACTGCAAAAGGCACTGGGGTGTAGAGAAACCCTCAAGAGCATCCATCATGTGCAGATGGAAGAGGGAAGGGCTGTTATGGAACCCCTGTGGTAAGCAGGTCCACGTGTACTGCCTACCTTCAAAGGTGAAGGCAAACTTACATTGACTCTTGGGGGCCAATGGCATGACCAAAACCTATTGGAGATGTCCAGAGCACTAAACAATTGCTGGCTGGGGGTCAGTAGTCATAGCACATCTGGTGGTAGTGCCACCATTGGGGCACAACTGGGGTGACCTGGTTTAGTCTCCTGTAGTCAATTGTAAGTCTCCATGTGCCAGTGTTGTTTTCCACAGGCCACATGGGGGAATTTGCAGTGGAAACACATGTCCTGATTACACTTTGCTTGAGGAGTGATTTGATTTTTTCTCTGAGAGAAGGCAAGGCCTCTGATGGGAAAGGGTATTGCCTTTGCCTCTCATGGGTTGGGCCTGTCACCCCAATGACAGTATGCATCTTGCCACACTCATGCTTGTTGGTGGAAAATGCCTCCAGATGCTTTTGCAGGATGGGAAGGAGCTTTAGGAAAAGCTTGTGGTTCTTAAACAAATCTATTACATCATACTCTTTGTCATTTGTGACTATTGCTGCAACCACATGTGAGTCAGGAATCATGACAATGTGGTACTGTCCCTGAATCTGTATCAGCAGCATGCTGGCTAGGTTTACCACACAGCTGTGTGGTGCCAAGAAGTCAGTTTTGATAATACTAGCATGATCATGCAGCCCCATCAGCCGAAAGGTATGATATACCTTTAGGTGTCCCAGTGTCACAGGTAGTGGCAGGGAACGCTACGCAGGTAGTCTAGTTCCGTCTACACCAGACATATTGGTCTTCTGTCTAGTATACCAAGGTGATGTGGCTGGGTTGTCATCATGCAATACAGACAGAGACACATCTGTATCTAGCAATACTGTAAGTAGGCAGCCCCTGGCTTCGGCCTCTGTGCAGGGCCTTCCATTCGCATCCAAGACCAGCTTGTTTACAATTCAGACTGGGGCCTATAATTGTCAATCCATTCTAGTGGAGGCATGGGGAAGCTCTTGGGCCTGGTTCCTGTGAACTGTTTCACCATGCTGTACTGATGCTATATAGGGAGCCACTTCTGAGTTCAGGCCTGTAGGGGCCTGAGAGCCTGGATTTCCAGTATCCCCATGGCCTGTTGAGGCCTGCTCTCCCAGATGTACTGCAGCAAGGGCCCAAACTGGGACAGCATCTGCTACAGAGTACACTTGCCCAAGAATGTCTCAGAGGCTTCAGTTCTCACCAGCTATTTCCCCTATATGAAGGGCCTGGTCTCTTTTGTTTACCCTTATTGTTTTTCTGGTGTTTCTTGTTTTTGTGGTAGTTCTGGTTCCCACCCCAGGATTGTTGTTGGGCCTGCTGGGGTTGTTGATTATCTGTGGGGAGGGGGCTGTTTCTCTTGTGTCTGCCCCTCCACCATGAAGTGCGTTGTGGCCTCCAGGATGGATTCCATGGCAGCTACTTTCTTGGAGCTGGAGCTTGAATCATGGATGTAGAGTTGAGAAACTCTCTCTGTCTTCTGGAGAATATTAGCAAACTTCTCCGTAGAGGGATAGGTGGTTGGTTCTACCTTCTCTTGCACTGCAGGGATCATGTTCCGAAGAAATGGGGTCTTGTACTCAATGAGGTCCGCATCCATGGCTTCTCCTGCAAGATTCTTTCCTGCTTGGTAGGCCATCCAAATTCTCTGATGGAAGGTCACTGGACTTTCCTTCACATTCTGTTTCATAGGGTATGCGAGTATCACTCCAACCACACATGGGTTATGTGCAGTAATGAGTTCAGCTGCAACTTCGTCAAAGGTGGTGTGGCTATCCTGTCAGATAACATTGGGGAGTTTCACCCATAGGCCAGGATCAATGGTCTGGCATAGGATCTGAACTTTGTAGTCTGCAGCAAGACTAAGCATTTCATTTTTGGAATGCACCTTTTCTAAGTGGCAGCTGAAGTTGTCGGATGGGCTCATCTGACCAATGCTGTCAGTGATCTGCTGAACAGAGTAGGCCATTTGTAGGGGATTGCTGGGATGATCATTTGAAGGTAGATTGTCTCAGACACCCTGCAGGGCTGCCTGAGCTGCAGCTTCAGCCACAGTCTGGACCATTCCTTCTCAAGTAGCAGTCTTCTGTAACAGCTGTCTAATCTGCATTTGGAGAGTCCGTTTGCTTCTCCTGGCAAGAGTCACATTGCTTAAAGCATTATCAGTCATTTTTTCTATCTCTTCCCTATCATCCACAGAAATAATGGTGATCAGTGGTGCCATTGGGACTAGGCCTGGGTCTGCTCACCCTCATCATGGGGGTCACCATGTTGGCGTCACGCATGATGGTCGTCATTCTGTCAATGATGTAGGGGCATGGTGTCATGTGATGGGGGTATGCTATGTAGTGGATGGCAGGGTGGGGTTACTGGGCCATAGCAGGGGTGTGACTGGGTGTTGTACTGAGAAATGTCAACATCTGACTCCTTCCTCCTCAGATGACATCATCAAGGTGGGGGCTACACCTCCCATTGCCTTGACGTGACCAGCCAGTACCTCTCACTGATGGCACAGTTTCACCATTTTAGATTCATATTCATCATGTCTAACTTTTGCAACATTCACATCCACATTGTCCTGTAACTGCTTATGTAACACTCTATACACGGCACTCAATTCGCTATTGTCCTTAGTAGCTACACCTAAATCATTACGTACCTGGTTTATCTTGTCCTGGAGCTCTTCCAACTCATTATAGATCTCATCATTAGTTCTATGTAATATATTATTCATTTGTAATGCCTGCCTCTTATCCTGTCTCAAACTTCCACACGCCTGCTTCAAGATACAAAGTAACTGCTAATTTTCCTGCACAGAATGATGCAAAAGTGAATACTTTTCATTCCGCATTGTTTGGAGCTCAGACTCCAAATCCTGTTCTTTTCAAACATTGGGTTTCTCACAGTCCCATCTCTTGCTTGAGAGATGAGACCTGCAGATCAAGGGTTCAAAACCTCACTTCAGAGGCTTCCAGAGCAGTGTAGAGAGTTGCGACCAGCAGCCCTTTAGCTTCTCACTTTCTGGCTGTTTGTCTCATCTCTGTGTACTGGGTTGAAATCCCCAGTACAGAGTTGTCAGATTGACTTGTGCCCAGTGCAGCCAGCCCATCCTCCATGGGAGGCAAGAAAGTTCAAGACATCGAATCTCAAGTCTGCACAGATATTTGATGCGGTGGTCATTTAGTGGAAGGGAACATAAAATCAAACTGTGAAAAGGTGGTGTGCTGTGTATTAATCCACAACAGGTGTTCTAATTCAAAGGTGGGCTACTATGCACTTGTAAGCTTGTAATTCAAAACTGCTGTGGGGTGAGGTGAGTCCGTATCGACCACACCCAGTAAGCAGCCAGACTTTGCAAATAGTTACAAAGTGGGTGAAAATTGGGAGAGGTGATGTGGGTGTGCACACCTTCTTTCCCCGTTGGGAAAGGAAAGTTGTAGCAACAAGTCAAAACTTTGCAAACACTAAATATTGCCTGCAGGTGGTCACCAATTGTCAGAAGGTCTAAACACTTACTCTCAGATTCTTGGCAATAATGGGAATGCAAAGAATCACAAACACATTGCATAACAGTAACAAATCTTGTCTATTACTACCAAAAAGGAAAATCACAGTTGCCCTAAGCAGTTCTTACCATCAGAAACTGGGAGCAATGCTATACGTTCCCTATACCTCGAGGAGAGTAGAAATCTCTGGGTCTCTGAGGTAAAAGACATAATGTCTTACATTATATACCTAAGATAGTTACCATAATTACTGTAAGACAGAAACATTTTTAGCTACAGAGATGAGACCTTTTCGTTAAATTAGAGGTGGCTTCACAGTCTGAGATAACATTATACAATTTTGTTATAGTCATCACTTTATGAGAACAAAGGAATCACATTTTGTGTACATAGCCGTGTAACAATACAAATTATCAGAAGACGGCAATGCCAACTCATATATCATAATATTACAAGGACACAGGTGTCTTAACATCTTGTAAGCAAGAAATATATGTGTATATTAGAAAGTAAAGCATATTGCAATCATATGCATACATATCCTAACATCTACTCTTGTACGATAGATGCCCTTAGCCCTATATGTTAGTATAATATATACATAAAAGCTAGCTATCTTCGGTGTACCTCTTGGGTATCAGTTAGGGTGCAGGGACCTCGTGTAATAGCCCCTACATCAAGTTGAGACAGCTGATAGACATACAAAAGTCTGTTGAGGGTTTCTCACTCCCACTGATACAACCAGACCCTCCGGGCTTACCTGAAGATCAAGAGGAGGAGGTGGGCACTAATCCAGAGGTCCCCCATCCTTTGCCAGGTCAGTCTTATCCTGATTCACCCACTGGACCTATTGTTAATCCCTCTGGGGACCTTCTGTCGGGACCTCCTCAACCCAAGCCCCCTTGGACAACCAGGTTCCACCATGTTATATAATTGTACTGTGCCTTGATATTTTTGAAGGACTCCAGCTCCCCTGATGATGGTGAGTATTCCATCAGGTTCTACTCACATTTGACACAAAGTGACTCTTCACCATGTGACCCTCCACTGGGTCAGTGTATATCTGGCACTCTGGCCATTCTTCAAATGCTGGGCAGCCTTCCATCAGGCTTCCAAGCCTGAATCTTCTGGTCCTGGGCATTCCTGTGTCTGATCCAGTACCAGCCTATTTGAATGTCCCTATGGGGAAATGCCTGACTCTTCTGGACCTCCTGCTGGGCCTTCAGCTCCACCTCTGGCTGGACCTATGGGCAGTGTTCCAGGTTATCCGCTCCCACAATATCCAATGTACCCTTCACTAGGGTACCCAATGCCTGGTCATCAACTCCATTGTGTACTGGGGTACCAGACACCAGGCAATATCTAATCAAGGGTATGATCCTTCTGGCTTTCCCTACTCCTATCAAGCTCATGGATACCCTCAATATCAGATGCTGGGTTATCCATTATACCAGCCTCCTCCTCCTCCACCACCTCCTCCTCAGCCTCTGCCTCCACCGCAGCCTCAGGTTGATATCCAGGCAGTGTTTCAGACCCTGACTCAGAAGGATAGGACTCATCTAGCCTCAGAGCTTGACCATCAGAAACCAGTGGCAGCCTCTACTTTTACCTCCTTTCTGACCCCTAGATAAGCCTCTCCTGTGTATTCCCACCTTTACAGAGAATGATCCTCTAGACACCAGGTCAGGGATAAAACCCAGGACACTCCTTTAAGAAGAATTTAGACCCCCAGTAGCCACACTTCAGACTCTGTCTCCAATTTTTCCTCCAGCTCCGGTGCGCATACACCTATACATCCTCAGACTAAGGAGTCCCTGAAATCCACTCCAGAGGACCCTTCCTTTGCAGAACTCCACATAACTATAAAGCATACCTGTAACTGGGCAATCCAGGAACAGGATCCAAAGTAGAAAAGGCTTGCAGAGCATCTAGACATGATTGACACAGCTCCTATCCCCATACTGCCTTGGACTGGGCCCTATGAAAGGCCTGACATCCACTATCTGGCAACAGCCTTCTTCCATTCTGGCTGTTTCAAAAAAGGCAGACAAGATGTACCACCCCCATATGGTGTCACACACCTTACTGGCCATCCTAATGCAGACTCAGTTGTTATCATGGCTGCCCATGACCAGTCCTCTAAACCTAACATTTGAGCATGTCTCCTCCTGATAAGGAGTCTAAGCAGCTGGACAATTTCAGTCACAAGACCCATTCCTCTTCCACTTGCAACCGCAGGTCCCTTAATTATGTGGCTCATATGGTTTACTATCAGAAACCTTCCCTGGCCTCACTCAAGTCACAGATGGAAGCTATCCAGGACCAGGAGCTTAAGGACAAGATTGCCAAGTTAGTGAGAATGGCTAAAATCTTCTGTTGTCATGCCCTTTGGGCCACATATGACACAGTAGACTCAGTTGCTCACAGCACAGCCACTGCTGTCTGCACTAGGTGACATTCTTGGTTCAGGATTGCTGGCCTGGCACAAGATGTCCAGACCTTCATCCTGGATGCCCCTTTAAAGGGATCTGTGTTATTCAGAGGTGACATTAAGGAAGGATATTATCACTGAATTACAGGACTGAAGTTAATCCATCTATGACATCTGCTTCATGTACTGAGGGGGTTACAAAGGCAAACAGCCTTTTCTTTGGCTATAGAGATGCCAGGCCAAAGAGGCCCTGCCAAACATCAGGAACCCCTAATCCCCCTGCCAAGTCTAAGAAGCCCCTCAGAGAAGCTGCCGACTCCCTCCCCTTGGCCTCCTGACTTGTGGGGGACCCACCCTACCTTCTTCATCTCCTCTAGGGGAAACGGTGGGGGGGGGGATCTCCACCTTCCAGGGTTGCAGAGCATAATCACAGACTCTTGGGTCCTTCTGTTAATAGCAAGAGGTCACACCATAGAGTTCTTAGACAGGTCTCCAGACAACCCCTCAGGCCTCTCCCATTATCCTCCAAGGCACCTGATAGAGGATGAGATCTTCTGCAAAAGTCATCCATAGAGCCCATGGCTCTGGCACAGATAGTAAGAGGGTACTACTTCCATTTCTTCCTCGTACCCAAAAAGATGGGTGACCTAATACCCATCTTGGACCTCAGCATGCTCAACCTGTATGTCGAGTACAGGAGGTTCCAAATACTCACCATCCAGGGACTTCTATCCCTGCTCCACAAGAGCCATTGGCTTTGTGCGCTGGACATGTAGGATGCCTACCAGCACATCCCCATTCTCCAGGTCCACCGCCAGGGGGAACATTACCAGTTCAAGGCTCTCACCTTTGGCCTATCCTCAGCACCTCAGTCTTTTACCAAGTGTCTAGCAGTGGTGGCTGTGGCCCTATGCCACAGAGGGATCCAATTGTGCCTGTATCTGGATGAATGGCTTCTATCAGCCCCATCACAGAGCAATCTGAAGGAGTCACTCTCCTTCACCCTTGATGTCTTTTCCAGACTTTAAATAACAGTCAACAATCTCAAGTCCCACCTCTCCCCTCCCAGTGCCTACAATTCATTTGGGCTGGTGCTGGATATGGTCCAGGGTAGGGCATCCCTCCCATCAGAAAGAGTGGAGACCCTGTAAGAATGGGCCAGATTAGTGGGCAACTCACACTGGACCACAGCCTGGTCGATACTCCATCTTCTCAGGCTGATGGAAGCTGTGATCCATACAGTTCATCTAGCCAAACTGCATATGAAGGTGACCCAAAGGAGTCTTCCTGCCAAATGGGATCAGTGACTGGACAATATGGACCACAGGGTCCTAGTGTCCAGGTACATGAAGAAGGATCTTCTTTGGTGACAGGAGTTGTCCAATCTCTCCATGGAGTTCCCCTTTTAACTCCATGCTCCTAGCATGACCCTTACAATGGATGCTTTCTGTCAAGGCTGGGGATCTCACCTAGGAGACCATCAGACCTAGGGAACATGGTCTGAGCTGGAAGTGTCTCTACACATCAATGTATTAGAAATGAGGGCAGCACTGTATGTCCTCCAGGCCTTCCAGCCTCTTCTACTTTATGTCCAGGGACACTCCTGATTCAAACTGACAGTATGCCTGTGGTCTGGTACCTGAACAAACAGGGAGGCACTCACCCATACCCTCTATGCTGAGAGGCAATGACAGTGTGGTACTTGGTAGTCCAGCACAACCTCCACCTGACTGTTATCCACGTGCTGGGTGTCAACAACTTCCTGGCAGACAGACTCAGCCACAACACTGTCAGGACTCACGAGTGGAAGCTAAATCAAGAGGTGGTTGAAACCTTATTTGACCTGTGGGTTTGGCCAGAGATAGAACTTTTCATCTCCCCATCCAACACAAAACTACCCAATTTTTGCTCGCTCCTTCCCGGGTATGGTGTTTTCTGGTGAGATGTGCTATCTCTTTGCTGGACAAGAAGGTTCTTGTATGCCTTTCCTTCCTTTCCAGTGCTTCAAAGGGTTCTCCTGAAGCTACAGGTGGAAGAGGCTCACATGATTCCAATAGCCCTTCTTTGGCCTCATCAGCTTTGGTTCCCTCTGCTTCAACAGCTATCAATGGAACCCCCAGTAACTCTGCCTCTCTGCCATGATCTTCTGGACTCAGGGACAGAGCAGACTGGTGCATCCAGGCCTCAGATCCCTCCACCTACATGCTTGACACCTATGGACATATGTGGAATAACTCCCATTGTTATCTTTTTTACAAAAAAATGTCAACTGTGCAGATGCATAGTTCCAATGTGTAATTTAATTTCCATGTATCAATGTACTCAGTTGCTCTCCAGTATAACCACCCTTCCCTCCAGGTCACACTGTGAGATTAGCATCTTTTTGCTCAGTGTGCCTTTCCTGGTGAAACATTTCAATAAATAATTAAAAGATTAATTATAATAGACTTTTTGAAATTTTATTCGACTTACCATACTCATGCTAGTCTACACATTTACTCAGTCTTCTACTTGTTTCTGTTCTTGTACAAACTAATTACTGTTGCTTCCTATCAATGGGTTGATGATTTTCATATTGTGTGTGCCTGGGGTGGAGCAGCAATAAAAGATAATCTATGCAATTCCCTCAATAACATACCTACCCCAGTTTACTTTTACCTGATGCCCATTTTTAGGCCTTGTACAGTAATATCTTCCTTCAAGATAACAGCTGGTAATGAAATGTATAAGATTTACATTGACATTTAGGTATATGCACTTTTATATTATACTAATTATGTGTGTGAACTGTGTAGCAATCTCTAAAAAAATCATACACATCAAATGTCTTCAAAAACATCTCTCAACATTGTGTTTATCTTCCACCTTGTCACAACATATAGTTGTCTCAGCAGTGTTTGCAATTAAGGTACAGTACCTTCATGTATATGATGGCCTGGTTCTATTGAGTTGATTGCTATAACAGTGCACAAAATAAAATGTGACTGAATTCATGAGGAGAGTCCCAATAATTCCATGTTGAAAATTTGATGCCAAAATTCCCAAAAATGGCTGAGATATGCAGCAAAGTTGAAAAAGCCCTATTTATGCCATCATACAGTTTACCGGCATTTCTTCAGTTCACAGTCAGCTTTGAAGAGTACAGACATGTTCCCAGTCCATAGAACATCATCACGCTGGGCTCCACAGGTAAGTATGGAGTGAGGGTGTGTGGGGAGGCAGGGTGCACAGAAGGTGGGTGCGGGTTGTGGAAGGGGGTGCAGACAGTGAGGGACTGTTTTCTTTTTTACAGAGGTAAAAAATAATAGACTTCGCAGGATGGTTTTTCCATTTCACAGGTACTTTTGGCATGCTGGGGTGGGCTCCCAGCATGCCACCTACATGTTTTGGGGTGGGGGGACTGGAGCCGATGGGGATTGGGCACCCTCATCAGCACATACTGGGGGTGGGAACTTATGAGCTGAGGGGGATTGGACACCCCCTTGGCACACAAGAAATGGAGGGAGAAACATGCTGAAGGGGATTGGGTACCCCATCAGCAAAGAAACAGGGAGATTGGGCACCCCCTCAGCAGACACCAGAAGCCAACGGGGACTGAAACATAGAAACATAGACTTTGACAGCAGAAAAGGACCACTTGGCCCACCCAGTCTGCCCATTTCCCTACCTACTGGATAAGCTGCAGATTCTAGTTAACCAACAGCCTGCTTCCTGCAACCCCGCACTATAATTGCTTTGTGTCTGTCCCAAGCATGTTTGAATTCCCCACTGTTTTAGACCCCACGACCCTCCTCAGGAAGGCTGTTCCACGATCAACCACTCTCTCCGGAAAAGAATTTCCTCACATTACCCCTGAGCCGTCCCCCCTCTATCTTTAAACTGTGCCCCCTTGTTCTTACACATCTCTTTTCTGAAAGATGCTACCTCCTGGACTTTGCTGATTCCCTTGAGGTACTTGAACATTTCTATCATGTCCCCCTGTCCCTCCTTTCATCAAGGGTATACATATTAAGCTCTCTCAGTCTCTCTTCATATGGTTTCTGATGTAGACCCTGCACCATTTTAGTTGCCCTCCTCTGGACTGCTTGCATCCTGTCTATGTCCTTGTGTAGATGAGGTCTCCAAACTGCACACAGTACTCCAGATGGGGTCTCACCAACTGTCTGTATAGAGGGATAACCACTTCCCTTTTTCTACTTGTGATGCCCTTCCTATGCATCCCAGTATCCCCCTGGCTCTCCTTACTGACTTCTCACATTGCTTACCCACCTTTAGGTCATCTGATATGACTACTCCCAGGTCCCTTTCCATTTTGTTGTTGTTAGTACCTCCCTGCTATTGTGTACTCTTCTCCTGGGTTTTTGTTTCCCAGGTGCATTACTTTGCACTTCTTTGCATTGAATCTAAGTTGCCATATGTCTGACCATTCCTCCAACCTTGCTAAGTCCCTTCTCATCTTTTCTACCCCCTGTTGTGCATCAACTCTGTTACAGATCTTTGTGTCATCTGCAAAGAGGCATACCTTTCCCTCCAGACCCTCTGCAATGTCACTTATAAAGATGTTAAAGAGGATTGGACCCAGTACTGAGCCCTGAGGTACTCCTCTAGTAACTCTTCTTCGAATGTGTCTCATTCACTATTACCTTCTGTGTCCTGTTGCACGGCCAATCGCTACTCAGGCTATCACCCTGGGACCCACTCCCAGGCTGGCTAACTTGATTATTAATCTTTGTGCGGACTGTGTCAAATGCCTTGCTAAAGTCTAGGTAGGCCATATCCACAGCCCCTCCCTGGTCTATTACTTTGGTCACCCAGTCAAAGAAATCAATTAGATTAGTCTGAGATGACCTTCCTGCTGTAAATCCATGTTGCTTTGGGTCCTGTGCCCTGCTGGCCTCTAGGTGCTCAACAATTCTTTCTTTCAGAAGTGATTCCATCATTTTCCCTACCACTGAGGTCAGACTTACAAGTCTGTAGTTTCCTGCTTCTGCCTTGCTCCCACTTTTGTAAAGGGGAATCACATCTGCCCTCCTCCAGTCCTCAGGTACCACCCCATCCTGCCATGATTTTTTAAAAAGTGTGGTCAGTGGTGTCACTAGGTCCCCCCTTAGTTCTTTTAGGATTCTGGGTGAATCCCATCAGGCCCCATTGCTTTGTCCACCTTGAGTTTTAGGAGTTCTTTCAGGACCTTTTTCTGTGAATGGACTGGTATCAACCCCTACCCAGAGTGCTTCTATTGTCTGGTTTAGGTAACTGCTCCTCATCTTCTTTTGTGAATACTGAGCAAAAGTATTCATTCAGTATCTCTGCCTTTTCACTGTCTCCTCTGCCCACCTCCCTCTCCTTTATTAATCTTCACTATCCTCCCTTAACCTTTTTATGCTCCCTAATGTACCTATAAAAGGTTTTATCCCCTTTTGACCGAGTTGGCTATTTTTTCCTCGGTTTGTGCCTTGCCATTCTGACTGCCTTTCCTACTTCTTTCTGCTTTAATTGATACAGTTCCTGTCGTGCCCCCTCTGTGATTCCTTATACTTTTGAATGCAGCCTTTTCTCCTTAACCTTCCTGCCACCTCTTTTGAGAACCATAGTGGTTTTTACTCCGCTTTGTTTTCTTTATTTGTTTTACAAAGACTTGTTGCCTCTATGATGGCAGTTTTGATTTTTCTCCATTGTTCTTCCACCCTCCTATTTGGCCATTTGCTAGTGCATTCTTCAGGTGTTCACCCATTTTGCCAAAGTCAGCCCTTCTAAAGTCCAGTATCCTTGTTTTTGTATGGCTTATCTCCATGGTTGTGCTCATTTGTAGGCACACTGTGCAGTGGTCTTGTTCCCAGATGTCTCATTGACTTCTAAATTTGTGATCCTCTCTCCATTTGAGAGTACCAGGTCTAGTATTGCTCCTCCCGAGTGGGTTCCAGCACTAGCTGTCTAAGGTCTGCCTCTGCAGGGCATCGAGGATGACCTGTTTCTGGATGTGGCTGTACATGTCCTCCAGCTAACATCTGGCATATTCAGGTCCCCATCAACAGTATCTCCCTTTTCAGCCATTTTGAGAATGTCCTCTATCATTTTCTTGTCCATTTCCTCCCTTGAGACGGGGTCTGTATACAACCCTGTGTGGATTGTGATGCCATTCCCCATCTCCAAGGTAACCCAGAGTGCCTCTTGTCCTCCCCCTTACTTTTTAGTTCTGTAGCTTTGATCCTTCCCTATGTATAGAGCTACTTCCACCTCCTCTTTGCCTTCCTGTCCCTTCTGTAGATTGTGTACCCTGGTATGTTGACATCCCATTCATGGTTCTCAGTGTACCATGTTTCTGTGACTGCCACAATATCCAATTGTTCATCTTCCATCAAAGCTACTAGCTCAGAAAGCTTGTTTCCCAAACTATGGGCATTAGTAGTCATTGCCCTCCATTTAATGTTGGCTTGATCCTTTTTTCCCCCATCCCTGCTCTTATTGCTCTTATCTATTTTACCATTTACCCCCATCCTGCCCTGTGTTGAGCTCTGTACCTCAGTGTTTACCCTACTACCTGCCCTGTTTTGTGGGGGGAGGTTTGACTTTTCCTGTCTTTTATCAGTACCTCCCCCCTTATCTAGTTTAAAAGCTTGCCAAGGAAGCATTTAAACCTGTCACCTAGGTGCTTGGTCCCCTTTGTGGACAAATGCAGACCATCATACCAGTATAGACCTTTATCTCTGGACTGGAATCCCTGTCAGCAAACTGGGTTGGAGAAGGCAAGGAACTACCCTGCAAAACCGCTCCCTCATTGCATTGCAGCATGGCTGATGCTGCAATGACGGGGCAGCCCCTGATTGCAGTGGTTGAAATGTTTCAAGGTTATGGCATGCTGGCTGAACTAGTGTCAGCAGCAGCATGCCACCCCATTGAGGAAAGTGAGTCAAGACTCCAAAGCCTGTGGGGACAATGGCTACAACAGAGCCCCACCTCCACAACCTGCTTCCGCAGCAAGCTGCTGCAACATGTTTCTTGCACATGCGCGCAATCAACATAAAAATGAATTATAATAGTGAGACTTTTTGAAATGTTATTTGACTTACCATACTCATGCTTGTCTACCCACTTACTCAGTCTCCTGCTTATTTCAGTCCTTGTACTAATTCCTGTTGCTTCATATTGAGGGGATTTTGATTTTCATATTGTGTGTGTCTGGTGTGGAGCAGCAATAAAAGATAATCTATGTAATACCCTGAATAACACGCCTACCCCAGTTTACTTTTACCTGAAGCCAATTTTTAGGCCTTATACAGTAGTATATTCCTTCAAGAGAACAGCTTGTAATGAAATGTATAAGATTTACATTGACATTCAGGTATATTCACTTTTATATTGTACTAATTACGTGTGTGAACTGTGTAGCAATCTCTAAAAAAATCAAACACATCAAATGTCTTCAAAAACATCTCTCAACATTGTGTTTATCTTCCACCTTGTCACAACATATAGTTGTCTCAGCAGTGTTTGCAATTAAGGTACAGTACCTTCAAGTTTATGATGGCCTGGTTCTGTTGAGTTGATTGCTATAACAGTGCATAGAATAAAATGTGAGACATATAGGTAACTGTAATACAGATGGTGGCATTATTTTTATATCTGCCCTTTCTCAATGTACCATACTTTGATTCAGTTAATGTATGCAACAGCAATTCATGTTTATGTTTAAGTCCATGAAACACCTTTCTCTAGTTAATGCACTCAGAGTCATAGTGGCTCTGCCAGAACTTGTTTTTTTTCAGTGGTGACCTTATACAGTTCTGTAATTCAGTGATGACTGACTCCACAGCAGGAGTGAACACTCCAGCACTATCTGCAAGCTGGTCAGCATCACAACTGTCCACAAATGAAATCTCATGCTTGACAGCCTTTGTCTGGCTTAGCCAGCTGTATAGGGACATGTACAGGCTGAAGGAGGCAACAGAGAAATAAGCTGCTGGCTGCAGAGAACTGGACTGCAGAGTTAATCGCAGTCTCTGATGAATTTAGCCACAGTCATGGAAGCAGTAAGAAGTCAACATGGAAACTGGCTGCAGAGTGAATCGTGGTCTCTAGAGAACTGGCTGCAGAGTGAATCCTGGTCTCTAGAGAACTGGCTGCAGAATGAATCCTGGTCTCTAGAGAACTGGCTGCAGAGTGAACCGTGGTCTCTAGAGAACTGGCTGCAGAGTGAATCATGGTCTCTAGAGAACTGGCTGCAGAGTGATGGAGGCAGTATTTGGAGTGTGTGCTTAAACAGCAAGAGAAAACAAAGGAATGTCACTTGCCATTAGAGCAATTAGTGAAAAAGCAGGAGCACAGTGTGGGAATTTGGGATGTGAATGCAAACTTCTTCATTACATGATCATTATAAATGTGCATATTCTAAAAAGCTTTCCAATGCTGTCAGCAAAAGCAATGCAAACTGCGGATTTGGTGTGCACATTCAAACAATGCATGCATTCATCAATTGATAACTGTCAACCCATGGAACATGCATATGCTAACAGAAATTTTAATGTTTATTAGCAAGCCTGTTAAGCATTGGAATTCATGTTTTCATGTTTCTATGTTTTGCCTTAGAGCTCCTGTTCCATGTGTGTTGCTTGCTGAGTTGCTAGTTCCAACCCCAAATTATCATGAAGCTATGGTACATGGTGTTGAAAATCCCCCATTCCCCAACCCTGAGGTCTATGTGATAACGGCGAACACCTAAAGGCAATCGCTGTTATCGCTCAGAGTGCTGAACACATTTTTGACACTCTGACAACCCTGGCACATCAGCACAACAGTGCCTGGACATATTTTTACTACTTTCTGTGGGGGCTGTACCCCTGACACCCCCCTCATGGGGGTCTTCACTTGCTTTTACTTGAGATTCTCAACTCCAGGGGGGTGTGTCGGTGGGGTGAAAGTAGCAAATAAAGGTTCAGTCTGGGTGCAATACAAAATCACAGTAGCGCCCAGACCAGAACCCAGTACCTCAGCCACCCCAGCCATTGCCCAATCCCTGGCACCACACCACAGCTTGACTGACAACCACAGCACCATCCCCTACAGCCTCTCCACCCCCGATCCCATGCTCGCCTGCTCTCTCCAACCCCCCGCACGATGTATAGCGACATCCTGTTGCCTAGTTTGCCCACCCCCTCATCCGGTCACCCTACCCATCGATCGCTGTGAGTGGTTTGCACGAGGAAGGTGTCACCGTAATGGACAATGCCCTTCCTCATGCACCCACTTCACAGGTTACCCCAACCCTGGTGCCTGTTGCTAACAGTAGTCCACTGTTGTCCATTGTCCGATCCCCCATCCCAGTACATGCTGTTCAGGAGTATCCACCACAGCTGTGTCCTAGCTGTGTGGTCTATGCACTCCCCATTTCCAATCCCAAATCTCCAACCGTGGTACCTTTTGGTAGCAGTCCCCCAGTCCCTGACCCGGGTACATGCTTTTGAAAATCCACACTCCTCACGCATGGTACATGATGATGAAAATCCCTGATCCCTGACCCCAGCACATGAAGTGACAATGTCTGATTCCTGTACATGCTGTTCAGGAGGACCCATTTGAGTGACAGTACATCCTAGCTGCATGGTCTGTGTCTCACCACCACTATTTCTGATCTCACCTCCCCAACCCCAGTACCTGGTGGTGGTAGTAGAGACCAGAGTGGACTGGACTGGAGTCAGGTGGCTGCCAGGACAGGAACACTGCAGTCAAGGTCAAAGATAAGTGAGTGACTGATTTCATTTTGATAATAAAAACGCAATGGAATAGACATTGTTTGTGGCAAATACAGTAGTCAGATATGGTAGTGTCTGAAAAGGAAACTAGGCATCAATAAATAGCAAATTGCCTCCAATGACACTACCTGCCAATAGTCAAATTTAGTTCAAGTGAACATGTCAGCACCACTGCTTCCTTGAAATATTTTAATGTAGACTATATAAGTTCTACAGCAGTTCCCATAGGCTGTGCATGTTACTCCTCTAGCCATATATTTCTGCTCAGCATGTTTATTATTTACAGCAATTAACTCATTGAGCTTCATCAGTATTTCAGTAAACAATCATGATATGCCATGCATATTGTACACTGTATACTTTTCTTCAGTAGCCAAGCCATGAATCTACTGCAGTACAGGGTTCAAAACAGGCTCAGCAGATTGGTGTTCAAAATAACTGACAAGTCTCTTGATTGCCTCCAGGTCAGGTTGATTCCAGACAGACAAACCAGACCCAGACAACCCTGAGACAGCCCCTACCATTCTATCTAGGTTCTGCAGCTATCTGGAATAGAATATCTCCTTCTATTGGGCAGTTTCTTGTCCCAGTGTGGGATCTTGGACTTTTGCTTGGTGGGTGGCAATCACATCTAACAAAGAAACATAAAACAATGATATATTTCCTCCCACACAAGGCCAATATTCCTTCATATCCCAGTGTGAAAGATTACAAACAACAGGTGTGTGTATAAACCATACATTATTTAGTAAAGTCCCCAGGACAGAAGCAGCAGCAAGTCCACTAGGTGATCCCAGTCTCCCCATATGACAATATCCAGTCTCTGCAAGAGTCTCTGATGTAGATGACTGCATAATATTGGGAACCGATAAATGGCAGTCTAAGGACCCTCAAAACAATACTTCTCAGCACATCAGGTTCTGGGTTTCTTGGGTTGTTCCTGGCTCCATAACAGTCACTCTATAAATGCCTGTATCAGATTGGTGCACTGGATTGATCATTGCGATGCATTATTTTCATACAGAAGCTTGTGCTTGGTAGTGTGGTCTAAAGGAGGTGGTGATGAACAGAACACAAAAACATAGACTTTGATCTCAGATAAGGACCGCTTGGCACACCTAGATGGCCCATTTCCCTACCTACTGGATAAGCTGCAGAACCTAGTTTACCAACAGCATACTTCTTTCTACCCCCCACCAGAATTGCCTTATTTCAGTCCATGCATTCTTGAATTCCCCACTGTTTTTAACCTATGGTCTCCTCAGAAAGGCCATTCCATGCATCCACCACTCTCCCCATGAAAATATACTTCCTCAATTTGCCCCTGAGCCATCCCCCCTCTATTTTCAAAATGTGCCACCTTGTTCTTGCACATCTCTTTTTCTGAAAAATGCTACCCTCTTGGACTTTGTTGATTCCACTGAGGTACTTGAAAGTTTCTATCATGCTCCATCTCTCCCTCCTTTCCTCGAGGGTATACATATAAACTCCTTTAGTCTTTCTTCATATGGCTGCTGGTGCAGACCCTGAACCTTTTTAGTTGCCCTCCTCTTGACTGCCTCCATCCTGTCTATGTCATTGCAGAGATGGGGTCTCCAGAACTGCACACAGTACTCAATATGGGGTCTCACCAACTGTCTATAAGGAAGGATAACAACTTCCTGTTTTCTACTGGTGATGCCTCTCCCTATGCATCCCAGTATCTCCCCAACTCTCCTTACTGCTTTCTCACATTGCTTGTCTACTTTCAGGTCATCTGATATGACTAGCCCAGGTCCCTTTCCATTTTTATTGTTATTAATACTCCCCCCACCATTGTGTACACTTCCCCTTGATTTTTGTTTTCTAGGTACATTAGTTTGCACTTCTTTGTATTGATGCTAAGCTGACATACTTTTGACCATTCCTTCAACTTTGTCAAGTCCCTTCCCATCCTTTCCACCACAACTGTGTTTCAACCCTGTTGCAGATCTTTGTGTTGTCTGCAAAGAAGCATACTTTTCCTTCCATTCCCTCTTCAATGTCACTTATAAAGACATTAAAAAGGACTGGTCCCAGTACTGAACCCTGTGGTACCCAGCTAGTAACCACTTTTCTTTGGAGTGGACTCTGTTTACTATTACCCTCTGCGTCTTGTTGTCCAGTCAATTTTTTATCCAGGTTATCACCCTTGGACCCTCTTCCAGGATGGCTAACTTGCTTATTAATCTTCTGTGTTGGACTGTGTCTAATGCCTTGCCTAGGAAGTATAAGGAAACACAGAAGGAGCAGGACAGAGAACTGTACCAGTTAAGGCAGAAGGCAGCAGGAAGGGAAGTCAGAATAGCCAAGGCCCAAACTGAGAAAAAGATAGCTAACTCGGTTAAGAAGGGGGATAAAACCTTTTATAGGTACATCCGGGAACTTAGAAAGACAAAGGGAGGGATAGTGAGGCTGAATAGAATGGACGATGGGCGAGCAGAGAGAGGCAGTGAAAAAAGCTGGGATACTGAATGAATACTTCTGCTCAGCATTCATAAAAGAGGAGGAGGGGGAGGTGCCTAATCCAATTAACAGAAGCACTCTGGATAGGGAGGTTGGTCCCAGTCCTTTCACAGAAGAAAAGGTTCTGAAAGAACTTCTAAAACTGAAGGTGGAAAAAGCAATGGGACCTGATGGAATTCACCCCAGAATTCTAAAAGAATTAAGGGAAGAACTAGTGACACCACTGACTACCCTTTTTAAAAAATCATGGGAGGATGGTGTGGTCCTTGATGACTGGGAGGAAGGTGGATGTGATTCCCCTTCACAAAAGTGGGAGCAAGACAGAGGCAGGAAACTACAGACCTGTCAGTTTGACCTCTGTGGTAAGGAAAGTGATGGAATCACTTCTGAAGGAAAGAATTGTTGAGTGACTAGAGGCCAGTGGGGCACAGGACCCAAGGCAGCATGGGTTACCAGTGGGAAGGTCATGTCAGATAAATCTAATTTATTTCTTTGACTGGGTGACCAAAGTTGTAGACCAGGGAGGAGCTGTGAACATGGCCTACCTAACCTTTAGCAAGGTATTTGACACCGTCCCACACAAAAGATTAATAATCAAATTAACCAGCCTGGGAGTGGGTCCCAGGGTGGTAGCATGGATAAAACATTGGCTGGACAACAGGACACAGAAGGTAATTGTAAATGGAGTCCACTCTGAAGAAAGAGGGGCTTTTAATGGGGTACCGCAGGGTTCAGTACTAGGTCCAGTCTTTTTACGTTTGCTTGTGCACATGCACAAGGAACATTTTGGGAGAGCAGTACACTTTGGAGGTGTGCCTCTCCCATCCAATGCACTGCTCCCTTGAGCAGGCGTGGCGGTCCTGCACCAATGGGTGCAGGAGCTCTGTATGACAGCGGTGTTCCTCTGCTTCAAAGGAAAGCACGGCTGCCATACTGAGCACCACCATCATGCCATCCCCCCCTCACATTACGCACTCCCCCGCCGCGCATCACGCCACCCCCCCAAAGCTTTGGTGCCACGCCAGAGCCCACCCCAGCATGGCAAATGTTGTTTGCCAAAGGGATGCCCAATCCCCCATCGGCTCACAGTCCCCAAGCCATCCTGCTGCCATGATGGGAACCCACCCCAGCGTGGCAACGTTCCTTGTTTTGCCGACGGGTGCCCAATCCCGCGCCCTCAGCCCCTTGTAGTTTGCCGATGGGGTACCCAATCCCCTGCCGCTTCTCACCCCCCAGTTATCTTCTGCCACCTGGGAGCCCACCCCAGCGTGGCAATGTCCCACATCATCCTTTTTGTTTTAAAACCTGTAAAAAAAACGTCCCATGGCGTGCCTCCCAGCCCCCATCCCACAACTCGTATTCCACCCACTGTGCACCCAGCCTCCCCACACACCCCCACCCCATACTTACTTCGACTCTGGCATGACGATCTTCGTGGACCGGGAACACGCCTGCACTCTTCAAAGGTGACTGCAACTGAGGAAATGCCGTAAGCTGTATAATGGCCAGATAGGGGTTTCAACTTTATTAGATATCTCATCATTATTTTGAATTTTGCACCAATTTCAACATGGGGTTTTTGGGATCCCTTCTCATGAATGATGTCACTGTCATGTCATTATTCAGGCCCGAAGGGTGATTTCGCAGGCACTGCATAGTCACTGTGTGAAATCACCCTTCAGGCTTGAATAATGCCATGAGAGTGACATCATTCAAGAGAAGGGGGTCCCAAAAACCCCATGTTGAAAATTAGGTGCAAAAATTCCAAAAAATGACTGTTTTACGAGCGTGCGTTATGCAGTTCCTACGCAGGCTAGTAAGTTCACAAATTTTCAATATTTTCACTCCAGATTTTCAACATTGCCATTTTATTATACCTTCTTATGAGTTGTACAGCTGTCATTTTTCACATCACACCCAAAATGTGTTTCTGCCCATGTAGCGCACAATGGCGCAGTCGGTGTGTGAAATCAATGTATGGGACACATTAAGAAAATCACAGTGACACTGTTCATGAGCAGAGGTCTTATAATGGCTATGTTTAAAATTTGGTGAAAAAATTCCTAAAAATGAGTGTTTCACGAGCGTGCATTGCGCAGTTACTACGCACGCTCATACGTTTATGAATTTTCAATATTTGCACTCCAGATTTTCAACATTGCCATTTTACCACACCTCCTCATGAGCAGTACAGCTGTCATTTTCCGCATCTTACCCAAAACATGTTTCCACCCATGTAGCGCACAATGTCACAGTCGGTGTACGAACTCAGTGAATGAGACACATTAAGAAAATCACAGTGTCACTGTTCATGAGCAGAGATCTTAAAATGGCTAAGTTGAAAATTTGGTGAAAAAATTCCTACAAATAACTGTTTTACGAGTGTGCATTGTGCAGTTCTATGCAACAATGAAGTTCTTAATTTCAATATTTCACTCCAGATTTTCAACATTACCATTTTACCACACCTCCTTATGAGCAGTACAGCTGTCATTTTTCACATCCTGCCCAAAAGTCTTTCCGCCCATGTAGTGCACAATGGCGCAGTCGGTGTGTGAAATTAATGTATGGGACACAGTAAGAAAATCACAGTGACACTGCTCATTAGCAGAGGTTTTAAAATGGCAATGTTGAAAATTTGGTGAAAAAATTCCTAAAAATGACTGTTTTACGATGCGTTGCACAGTTCCCACGCTCGCTCGTAGGTTTGCGAATTTCAATATTTTCACCCAGATTTTCAACATTGGCATTTTACCACACCTCCTCATGAGCAGTACAGCGTCATTTTCACATCCTGCCTAAAAGCGTGTTTCCGCCCATATAGCGCTGCTTGGCGCAGTCGGTGTCTTGAAATCAATCTATGGGACACATTAAGAAAATCAGTGTCACTGTTCACTGAGCAGAGATCTTAAATGGCTATGTTGAAAATTCTGGTGAACAAATTCCTAAATATAACTGTTTTATGAAGCTGCAGGCTAGCAGTTCCCACGCACCGTCAGTTTGCAAATTTTCAATATTTTCACTCCAGATTTTCAACATTGCCATTTTACACCTCATATATTTAGTACAGCTGTCATTTTTCCGTACTCTTAAAAAGTCTTTCCGCCCATGCGGTGCACAATGGCACGATCGATTGTGCCAAAATCAATGTATGGCACAGTAAGACAATCACAGTGACACTGTTCATTAGCAGAGGTTTTAAAATGCCAGTGTTGACAATTTGCTAAAAAAATTCCTAACAATGACTGTTGTATGAGCGTGCATTGCACAGTTCCCTCGCACGTTCCTAGGTTTGCGAATTTTAATATTTCCACTCCAGATTTTCAACATTACCATTTTACCACACTTCCTTATGAGCAGTGTAGCTGTCATTTTTCACATCCTGCCCAAAACATGTTTCTGCCTATGTAGCACACAATGGGGGTAACAAAAAGGTCATACTGACAATTTATTGTGCAAATACCAACAATCACACAGGGCATTAGGGTAAAGCACTATACATGCCAATACCACTGCAAATACCTGCAAGCGAATGTTCGGCATTGACAAATGCTTGTTTAATGTCTTTATAAGTGACATTGTAGAGGGACCTGAAAGAAGAGTATGACTCGTTGCAGATGACATAAAGATCTGCAACAGGGTTGATACACAAGGAGGCATGGAAAGGATGAGAAGGGACTTGGCAAGGTTGGAGGAATGGTCAGATGTATGGCAGCTTGGATTCAATGCAAAGAAGTGCAAAATAAAACACCTGGGAAACAAAAACCCAGTGGAAGATTACACAATGGGGGGGGGATAGCAACAACAACAAAAATGGAAAGGGACAGGGAGTAGTCATGGCAGATTACCTTAAGGTTAGCAAGCAATTTGAGAAGGCAGTAGGGAGAACTGGTGGATACTGGGATGTATAGGGAGAGACATTACCAGCAGAAAACAGGAAGTTGTTATCCCTCTGTACATACAGTAGGTGAGACCCCTTCTGGAGTATTGTGTCCAGTTCTGGAGATCCCATCTCTGCAAGGACATAGACAGGATGGAGGCAGTCCAGAGGCGGGCAACTAAAATGGTGCAGGGTCTGCAAGAGAAGCCATACAAGAAAGACTAAAGGAGCTTAATATGTATACCCTTGAGGAAAGGAGGAAGGGGGGGACATGATAGAATTTTTTAAGTACCTCAGTGGAATCAACAAAGTCCAAGAGGGTAGCATCTTTCAGAAAAAGAGATGTGCAAGAACAAGGGGTCACAATTTGAGGACGGGGGGGCGGCTCAGGGGCAATGTGAGAAAGTATGTTTTCACAGAGAGGGTGGTGGATGCATGGAACAGCCTTCCTGAGGAGGTTGTGGGGTATAAAACTGTGGGAGAATTCAAGAATGCATGGGACAGACATAAGGCAATTATTTTTTTGGGGGGTAGGAAGAAATAGGCTGTTGGTTAACTAGGATCTGCAGCTTATCCAGCAGGTAGGGAAATGGGCAGACTAGGTGGGCCAAGTGGTCCTTATCTGCCATCAAAATCTATGTTTCTATGTTAAAGTCTAGGTTCAGTAAGTCATGTCCACAACCCATCCCTGGTCTACTACTTTGGTCACACAGTCAAAGAAATCTGTTAGGTTCATCTGACATAACCTTCCCACTGTGAATCCATGCTGCCTTGGGTCCTGTGCCATGCTGACTTCTAGGTACTCAACAATTTATTCTTTCAGAAGTGATTCCATCATTTTCCCTAATACTGATGTCAAACTAGCAGGTCTGTAGAAAACTTGGTGTCTCCTCAATAACTGCCAGCAAGACACTCATAATAAGTTCAGATTGTCAGACACCCAAATCAGGAAAGTTCCTGTCAGTTTCTGAAAGAGAAAAGAAAAAAAGAGGAAGGCTTCAGCCCCTTCCTTCATTGGTAGTTTACTTCTGACCTTTAAACAGTTTCAACTGATCTGTATGCAACCAATTCTCAGTGGCTTTCATCTGCACTGGTCTCACAGACCTTGTGCATTGAGGGGGTACTCTACTCAGTTACAATGTAATTCTCACAGTATCTGTGTACAGTATGTCTATTTGCATATCTGGTGACAATGTACACTGAGGGGCTACTCTGGGCACATATAGAATAATTATTACAGTATCTGTGTATGTCTACTTGCATATTTGGGGACCTTATACACTGAGGGGTTACTCTAAGCAGATACAATGTAATTCTCATAGTATCTGTGTTTGTCTTTTTGCATATCTGGGGACCTTATACACTGAGGGGCTACTCTGAGCACATACAGTGTAGTTATCACAGTATCTATGTACGTCTATTTGCATATCTGGGGACCTTATACATGGAGGGGTTACTCTAAGCAGTTACAATGTAATTCTCATAGTATCTGTGTTTCTCTATTTGCATATCTGGGGACCTTATACACTGAGGGGTTACTCTAAGTAGATACAATGTAATTCTCACAGTATCTGTGTTTGTCTATTTGCATATCTAGTGACTTTGTGTACTGAGGGGCTACTCTGAACACATACAGTGTAATTATCACAGTATCTGTGGCTGAGGAAAAAAAGGATAGAGGAGTTCAGTGAGTGGCTAAGGGATTGGTGCATACCAGGGAGTATGGATTACTGTCAGACTGGAGCAGGACATGCAGCAATATTAGTGACCTATCTGCAGGGAACAGGTTACATTTGAGCAGGGAGGGAAGGGAGTACTAAAATATGGAATAGAGGATTATATATCAACAAAGATAGATTTAAACTTGGAAGGGGATGGTGAGGGGACCGCTGATAAGGAAAGTGTCCAGAAAGGGGAGCCTAGTGAGCTCAACCCCAGTTATGGGTAAAGGCAGTGGTAAAGTGGCACAGGGAGGGATGGGAGGGGAATAGGGGTAAGGAAAGGGAGGGGACAAGCTGGAGGGTGGTGTCACTGAATGCAAGAAGCCTGAGGAATAGAACAGCAGAGTTACAGGCTCTCTTTGTGGTGGAGGGGGTGGACATTGCAGCCATTATGGAAATGTGGGCCACCCAATACCAGGACTGGGATATGATGATCCCGGGTTCAGGTTATTCAGAAAGGATAGGGCTAAGGGGAATGGGGGAGTGGTGATCTTTGTAAAGGAGGGGATACATTGCATAAGGGAGGAAGGGGATGATGGAAGGACCAAAGCACTATGGATGCAGTTTCAAGATGCAAAGAATTGGACACTGAGGATGGGGTTGGTGTACAGGCCACCAGCTCAGGGAGTGATCTGGAAAGGGAATTAGCTGAACAAATAAGGAGGGTCTGCAGGAAGGGGAGAACAATGGTGGTGGGGGGACTTCAACTTACCATGGGTGGAGTGGGGCACCCATCCACCATGAGTGCAAGGGAGGGGGTCCTTTTAGAAACATTTCAAGACAGCTTCCTGATGTAGCTGGCCCAGGGGTTGACTCAGTTACAAAGCACTCTGGACCTTGTACTGTAAGGAATCTTGAAGTAGAGGAACCACTGGCTGGAACTGACCACTATTCAGTGTGGTTCATGCTCAACATGTGGAGGGAAATGGGGCACTGGTACAAGGGTGATGAAGTTTTGAGGGGTGGACTTTAAGAAGATGGAGGAAATTTTGGGCAGGCATCTAGCAGGTATGCAACCATGCATGGATGCAGACCAGAAAGGGGACATCATAAAGGAAGGGCTGGTAGAAGCTACAGAGTCTTGCACTAGGAAGGAAAGCAAGAAGGGGAGGAAAAGAAGCCCAGCTGACTGACACAGGAGATTATGAAGGTGTAAGGGCCAAAAGGGCAGCATTTCTGAAGTACAGGACATTGTGGAGGAGTGAAGATAAGGATGCATACATGGAGAAGTCCAGGGAGGTTTTTTATTTTTTATTTATTTATTTGTACAAGTTGGATTTACAACCTTTGAGTCAGGGACTCATTTATGAAGGCACCTCATCGCAGGGAGGGCAAGACAATAGAACATTGTGCAGATACAACATTGGACAACATTACAAGTGCAGACATTGAACACAGAATACACTTAGTTCCATGTCGGTATAAAATGCAGGTTTACAATTAAAGATATACAATTTCTCTGGAGTTGCAGTGGAATACATCCTTGTATAAACTTAAGGGGGTAGGTAAAAATGGGTAGGGGTAAGATGGATCAGCAGTCCAGGAGACATTGTCAAAATTAGGGGTGGCAGTCAGGGAAAGGTCCTGCAGTAGAGTGTGGAGGGGGCAGGGTTAGTTGCACCTATAGTAGTGGACATTAAAGAGATGGTTTCGGGGAGCGGTTTTGAAGGTACCAAGTTTGGCAATGTTGGTGATGGAGGTAGGGAGGGAGTTGAACCAGGTGGGGGCTCAATAAAAGAAGAAGAACCTCTGGGCTAGGGAGGTCTTGGTTCTGGGCACTTTGAAGGTGGCTTTAACAGAGCTGTGGGTGGAAACATATGAGAATGACTGTGGTAGGAAGGCAGAGACTCCGGGGGGGGGGGAGTCTGAGCAGGGATTTCTTAGCAAGAAGTCAAGTCTGATACTGCAGACATTCCTCAAAGTTGAGCAGGTTAGTGGAGGAATACAGCAGGCAGGTGTGGGTGCAGCTGGAGGCTCTGGTCAGGAGCCTACAGGCCATATTGATGGAGAGTTGGATTTTAGAGAGGGCAGTGTTATCAGCTGCAGCATAGATGGGCAAGCTGTAGTCCACTAGGGATAGAATGAAGGAAGTGATGGCTGGCTAGAGGGCAGTGAGGGGCAGGCAATCCCTATGGTGGTAAAGTAGGCCAATCTGAGAGTTTGTGGTGGAGGAAAGAGCATTGATGTGGGTGTGGAAGGTGAGGGCACTATTGTAAGTGATGCCTAGGTATTTGCATGTGGGCACTTGCTCAAATGGGAGCTGAGAGTTGGGGGTAATCAGGAGGAGGGCATTTTCAGCTTTATTTTGGTGGTGAGAAAAGATCATTGATTTGGTTTTCTTAAGGTTTATGACTAGTCTATGATCAAGAAACCACATTTCTGTTTGGTTGTAGGCAAGTTGAAGGCATGATTGGAGAGTGGAGAAATCTGGGTGTGAGGCAAAGAGAACCGCATCAACCTCATAGAGAAGCACCTTGCTATTGCAGGAGCTGGGGAGAGTGTTGAGGTAGAGACTGAAGAGAGTGGGACCCAGGATTGAGCCCTGTGGAACTCAGGAGTTAACAGGTAGAGTGTTGGAGAGGGAGCTGTTGATCTTTACACACTGGGATCTAGCACAGAGGTAGCTGGAAAACCAGGCAAGGGGACCAGCAGAGAAACCAAGTTGGTGGAGAGAGTAGAGTAGGAGGTGATGACAGACAGTGTCAATGGCCTTGGAGAGGTCAATGAACACTGCACCAGCCAGGTTGCTGGAGTCAAGAGTGCAGGTGTTGGGAGAACTCCAGGAGAACAGTGGCTGTACTGTGTCCTGGGCAGAAGCCGTACTGTTCCGGGCACATTATGTCATATTTAGCCAAGTACTCAGATAGTTGGATAGACACCACTTTTTCGAGGTCTTTGGAGAGTGGGGAGAGGATGGAGATTGGCCAATAGTTGCTGGGGTGGACAGATCACCGCTCTTGTGTATTGGAGTGATTTCAGCAGTTTTCCATACACTGGGGAACTGTCCAAGGCATAGGGACCGGTTGAGTAGGTCCATCAGGGGGACTAGACAATGTTCAGGACCAGGCAGAGGATCCTAGAGTTGAGGGGGTCGCTACGGGTTATTACTACCAAGGACTTTTAGCAGGTGTGGCCTGGCTTCATGGGGGGATAGGGTGTGCAGGTAGAAAAGGGGGCAATGCAGGGCGGGGGAGTGAGGAGGGGATTGGATCAAAAAAGCTGCTGGGGAGGACAGAGCTTAGATTAGAGAAAGTGGTGTTGAGGCAGTCAGATATAGGTAGTGGATCAGAGGAGGTAGCGCCATCGATGATGAGCTGAGATGGTGGAGGGGACCTGGTCTTCCCATTTACTTCTTTCATGCTATGCCAAAAGGTCAGGGCCAAGCCCCAGGTGGAGGTGAGGGTGGCCTGGTAGTGCTCCGCCTTAGCCCATCTGATGGCCCAGGTGAACTTATTGTGCTCTGCATTGTAGGCTTGTCTGTCAGATGGATTTCCCTGAATTTACAGGGATTCACCAGAGATTATCCCTATTCTTAAGTTTCTGGATGAGGGAAGGGGTGATCCAGAGGGTTTTGTGTTTCTTTGTATGGATCTTGGTGTCGGGGGTGAAGAGGTCACAGGCCTTGCAGGAGGCACATGCGAAGAGGTCAAGAGCTGAGTTGATATCTGGGGCATGTCAGATAGGGGACCAGTCTAGCTAGGCTAGGTGCTGTTTCAACTTTTTTAGGCCACCAGGGTGTAGCCACCGGAGCAGTGTAGCCTGGTACACTGGTTTTGGAGAGGAGGATGACCAGATACAGATAACTGGGGAGTGATCACTAAGTGAGTCTGGGAGGACAGTGATGTCCCAGAATTTAAAGGGTCGGTTTGATAAGATAACATCTAGGAGGGTGTTGGTTCCACTGGATCAGTTGAACCTGGTGGACTGTGAGACTAGTTGGGACATATCCAGGGGAGTGAAGGAGTCCCTGGTTTGGGAGGTGGTGGAAGCAAGCCAATTAACATTAAGATCACCAAGGATGACTTGCTTGACTTTGTGCGGGAGGGATGTGAGGTAGTCGATGAGGGACTGGACTGCTGAGTTCTGGTTCCTTGGGGGTATATAGGAGACAGTGAGGAAAAGAGGGCATCTAGTGGGGTCAGGGATAACTTTTAGGATGTGGGTTTTGGCACCATAGTCAAGTTTGGGAGCAGGGAGTGCATGACTTATTAGGGTTACCAGACTGGTTAGGGTGGCCAAGGCATCCAAGGAGCTGAGACTGGCACAGAGAATAAAAACATGGAGAAAGAGACTTCTTCTGCTACATTGGAGAGAGAGGAATGAGTAAGGATCAGCTGGTGAGGATAAAGAAGGATGGAGGGTGGGTGGAGAAAGGGGCAGAGCTGGCAGAGAAACTGAATGAATACTTCTGCTCTGTATTCATGCAGGAGAAGGGGGGCAAATACCCCAGGTGAGGGGGGAAGGTGGGTGAGGGAGGATGTGACATATGTAGGGATTACAGAGAGAAGGGTACTAGATGGGTTGAGGGCATTAAGGGTGGACAAAGCACGTGGACATGATGGCATTCACCCTAGTGTACTAAGGGAGTTGGCAGAGGTCCTGGTGGGGCCACTCACCAACCTGTTCAATACCTCCCTGGACACGGGATGTGCATCACAGGATTGGAGAATGGCCCATGTAGTGCCCATCCACAAAAGTGGCCCAAAGAATGAACCAGGAAACTATAGGCCAGTGAGTCTCACATCGATTATGGGAAAATTCATAGAGACCATCAGAAAAGAGAGGTTAGTGAGCTTCTTGGAAGAAAATGGTCTCCAGGATGGTCAACAGCATGGATTTTCAGGGTTTTAAAATAATTGATTAGCAGTTTTTTCTTGAAACAATACTAACTGTACAGGAAGCATTTATATAGGTTTTCTAGAAATGTTATGTTTGTTAAACACAGTGAGACAAGTGCTATGCATTTTCACAATGTTTTAGAACTTTAATGAGCAAAACGCTAATCAATTTTTTAGAGTTAAATAAAACCCTGATTTGTAGTGGTCAGATCCTACCATACAAACCTTTTAGAGTACTAAGACCGGGTGACATGGGAACTAGACAAGGGCTATGCAGTGAATGTCATGTATTTAGACTTTAGCAAGGCCTTTGATTCAGTGCTGCATGGTAGGATGTAGTGGAAACTGGAACATGTGGGGGTGGGACCAAATATGGTGAAATGGATCATAAACTGGATAATGAGAATGCAGCAAAGGGTGGTGGGGGACCTCTCATCACTAAGAGTGGTGACGAGCAGGATACCACAGGGACCAGTACTGGGACTGGTGCTGTTTAGGATTTCTATTGCAGATATCTCACATGGGATCCGAAGCTAGATCAGTCTGTTCACAGACAATACCAAGATGGAAGCTGGTGGTTGATGATGTGGAGGGGTGGAAGGGGTTACAGGAGGACCTGACAAAGCTGCAGGTGTGGGCAGAGACATGGCAGTTGGAGTTCAATGCCAAGAAGTGCAAGGTTCTGCACTTCAGAACCAGGAAACAGGGGAGGGATTATCACTTGAATGGGGTACAGTTGGGGAGCTCCACAGAAGAGAAGGACCTAGGAGTGATCATTATGGGGAGCATGAACAACTCTGCTCAGTACAGGAAGGTGGCAGCAAAAGTCAACAAAATTCCATGGTGTATTACAAGAGGGATCTCCTCCAGAAGGAGGGAGGTTATCCTGCCCCTGTATAGGTCATTGGTCAGGTCCCACCTGGAGTACTGCGTGCAGTACTGACACCCATTCCTGAAGAAGGACATCAGATTGTTGTAGGGGGTGAAGCGAAGAGCCACAAAGATGATCCAGGGATTAGATAGCATGTCCTACGAGGACAGGCTGGGAGAGTTGAATTTGTATTCACTGGAGGAGAAGAGGAATGGGGGAATATGATCGAGACCTTTAAGTATCTAAAGGGGATAAACAAGACAAACACAGAAGGGATTTTCCAGGTAAGAAAGAGGAGGGACATGAAAGGGCATGGACTGAGACTGGAGGCGGAAAGATTCAGGAGGCAGATGAGGAGAAATGTTTTCACTGAAAGAGTGCTGGTCAAATGAAATACCTTACCAGATTAGATTGTGTACTGTAAGACAGCTGGCAGTTTCAAGAGGGGTTGGGACAGTGGAAGGGGAAGGGATACTGGGAAGAGGGGAGCAGGCATGATAGCTGTGAGATAAGTGCTAGCTGTACACTTGAGCAGACTTGATAGACCATGAAGCCTGTTTCTGCTGGCAATTTTGTATATTTATATGCTGTTCATGGGAAAGGGAGCTGTACAGGGTGAGGGCAATATATGTTTAAATAGCCTGACATAATCTCTTCCCGCCCTCTTAAGAATACATAGAGAAAGAACTGGTTCAACAAGCAACTTATAGGGAACATAAGGGAACATTGTTTAACTAGGAGTCGCACACTAAGCCGAAGCTTGTTTCCAGATGTACCCTGGGAGCACAAGGAAGTTAAGTAACTTGCTCAGGATCACACAGTATGCACCTAGGTGACTGTGGGATTCAAACCCATGTCTCCAGATCTGCAGCCCAGAGCCTTAACCCAGTGCACTATACTGCCTCCTCACTATTTCTATTTCACTATACTTATTTCTGTGATTAAAAAAAATGCAGATATGAGTTTTTTTGCATTCAAGACCAGTTCATTTCAGAAACCATTTTTGAATTTCAGCAACATCAGATGTTAGTTGCTCAAATAATCTGGAAAGCTGGAGGCACATAGAAACATAGCATTTGACAGCAGATAAGGACCGCTTGGCCCATTTAGCCTGCCCATTTCCCTACCTGATGAATAAGCTGCAGATTCTAGTTAACCAACAGCTTACTTCCTCCTACCCCC
The DNA here is from genome assembly GCA_016271365.2 of Neoceratodus forsteri. Lineage (NCBI taxonomy): Eukaryota > Metazoa > Chordata > Ceratodontiformes > Ceratodontidae > Neoceratodus > Neoceratodus forsteri. The sequence continues at coordinate 12,472,838 of CM028129.1, forward strand.
CCACTAGAATTGCCTTATATCTGTCCCATGCATTCTTGAATTCTCCCTCCCACTGTTCTTGACTCCACAACCTTCTCAAGAAGGCTGTTCAATGCACCCACAACCTTCTGTGTGAAAAAATATTTTCTAACACTACCTCCGAGCCATCCCCCCATCTTTAAATGGTGCCCTCTTGTTCTTGCTTGTCTTCTTCTGAAAGAAGCTATCCTCTTGTACTTTGTTAATTCCTTGAGATACTTGAAAGTTTCTATCATGTCCCCCTCTCCCTCCTTTCCTCAAGCGTATACATATAAGCTGCTTTAGTCTCTCTTCGTATGTCTTCTGGTGCAGATCCTGTACCATTTTGGCTGCCCTCCTCTAAACAGCTTCCACTCTGTCTATGTCTTTGTGGAGATGGGGTCTCCAGAATTGCATGCAGTATCCCAGATAGGGTCTCACCAACTGTCTGTAGAGAGGGATTACAACTTCCTGTTTTCTACAGTTGATGCCTCTCCCTATGCATCCCAGTATCCCCCAGCCCTTCTTACTGCCTTCTCACATTGTGTGTCCACCTTTAGGTCATCTGATATAATTACTTCCATGTCTCTTTCAATTTTTGTTCTTGTTATTATCTCAGCCCCCATTGTGCACTCTTCCCCTGGGGTTTTGTTTCCCAGATGCATTACCTTGTACTTATTTGCATTGAATCTGAGCTGCCATATATTTGACCATTCCTCCAACCTTGCCAAGTCCCTTTTCATCTTTTCCTCCCCACCTTGTGTATCAATCCTGTTGATAGAAACTATCAACCCTGTTGATAGAAACGCTCATGAGTATCATTGAATCAGCAACATAGAGAAACATTTTGATGTTATTGAAAACAGAAGGTAAAGTGTTCAGAAATAAATTAAATGCAGGGGGACCCAAAATAGAACCCTGTGGAACATCATGTGAAACAAGGGATAGAGGAGATAAGTAACTTTTGGTTTTAGTGGACTGTGTTCTTCCATGAAGATAGTTCTGACACCAGCTAGTGACTTTTAAAGACATGTTTGTGACAGGGTGGAATTGAACCCTTTCCCAGTTATTGTTGAGAAAGTGTTTAAATGCAAGGATCTTTCCTTTTCTGTCTATTCTCTGTCTGATTGCACAACCAGATTTTCCTGTTAGACCTTGGACTTGATCATCCTGAACAATCTCTCAATTATTTGCCTCTCACTGTCTCTCAGTCCTCTCCTGTTGTCTTTTCCTCCCTTGCATATCTGCTAATGTAAAAATATATGTAAATCATTGTATGGAAATGTAACTGATCCTGGATCTCTTTTGTTTATAAAATATACAGTGTTACTGTTGAAATGTACATATTTATAATTTGAGATGACTGCAAAAAGCTGTTGGAAACTAGAGGTTACCTTAGTTCAAATCTCTGAGCCTTTTGCAAAAGCTGCGCAAAAGGGGCATCAGTAAGCACACCATGTTCTAGCAGCTCCTGACTAATATTTACAAACACAGGATGCTTGCTAAGAATGGGGGTTGAAAGGACTTATAAAGGAGCTAAGCTACAACTGCTAGAGAAGAAAAAGGGTCTCAGAGACTCAAGGAAAACTATTTTTTTTCTCTTTTGTACATAGTTATACTGAGCATGTTTATTTGGTTTTATGTTACTGTTACTGTAAATAAATATTTTGGGTGATTTCTACAACTGCTTGTGGTTTTTCCTATGCTTCCTGACCTGTGCCTAGATGACAATGCCCAGCTTAAGAATGGCAATCAAAAGCAGTTTGTGATTACAAGGTTAAATAGTCCGCAAGTCTGATGAGAGCACCTACTACATATCATAAAATTAACATGGTTACTGAGGGATGCACGTGAACTGGGTCAACTTAAGTTCTCTTTTTGCAGTTAATTCTTTTTATTTAATACATTTCAGTAACAGAGCAAATTCAGACATATGCACATCAGAACAGTATACAGGCATAAATAATTACAGTACAGAACAACAATACTAATATGTAGAATGCTAACAGAGATGCTGGATCAAATATGCAGTAGGTCACTATTACTGGCATTAGAAAAATTAATATACATATAAAAATAACATTTCTGAAAACACCTTAGGGAATGTAATATCCCATACATTGTCCACCATGTCTTTCTCCAGCTTATCTGCATCTGATTCAGGGTCAGTATCTTGGGTGACAGGGCGAGGACTTTTAGGAAATGTTTGGAGGATAAGAAGTGCTGCTAGTGAGAAGGATTGGTTAAGTCTGCTTGCTGGCTGTGGAGAAGATTTCTGTAAGTTTTGCTACTGTTTTTTAAAATACAGGAGAAAAGGATTAGTTAATTATATTTGCTGTTGAGGGAGCTAATATATGGAGGATTTTTGCAAGTTTTGATATTGTTTTTTTTTTAATATATCTTAAAGTAGAATTTAGCATAAAGGTTTCTGTGGCTGGAGTGACTGTAAAGGTTCAGTGGCTAGAGTGACTGCACAGGACATGCTCAGACTTGTCCATCCACATAGCTTTTAAATCCTTACTGAGCAATCAAACTGCAGGGGAGAAGGATTGGTTAAGTTTGCTTTCTGGCTGTGAAGAAGACTTCTGTAAGTTTTGCTGTTGTTTCATAAACTACACGAGAGAAGGATTAGTTAATTCTACTTGCTGTTGAGGGAGTTAATGTATAGAGGATTTTTGTAAGTTTTGATATTGTTTTATTTTCTTTCTATTTTTTTCCCTCTTTTATCTGGCAGGACCCCGTTATTCATCACTCCTGGTCATGGCCCCCAGAGACCTCCACCATTGCCTATGGCTGCCGAGGACCCTCGGTCACACCCGGCTTACCCCCCCCGGAGTGCGGGGCCATGGCCACCTTCATGACCACGGAACTAGTGTCTGGCCAGGGTCCCACAGTGACAGTGATGAGGTGAGGTCCTTTGGGGAGGGCTTCATGCTCACGGTGGTCCTGCCTGCCTCCATTTTTCTTTACTTTTCCTCCTCACGGGGCCGGGGATGTGCAATGATGCCTGCTTCCGCCCCGCCCCCTAGATACTGAGCGTCAGCAGCGTGAGATATCCTGGCCTCCTCCAGGAGTCCTCAGTGCTCCAAATGCTTCCCTCACCCTTCCCCCAGAGAAGGAGAGCCATCCATAGGATGCTCCATCATTCTCCCCCGGCTGGCCCTCCGATGACCTGGGTCCATTCCCGAACCTGGGTCACCGGCATCGCAAGTGGAAAGCCCACCACTGTGCCAACGGGCCAGCTATGTTTTATTTTCTTTCTAATTTAGCTTAAAGCACAATTTAGCTTAAAGGTTTCTGTGTCTGGATGTTGAAATACCACTGGGGGTTGGGTTTGAAAGCTGTGAGGGAGGAGCTTGGGGAGCTGCAAACTGATCTGAGCCCTCAGAACAGGCCAGGAAGGAGGAAACAAGGAACAGCCATATGAGCTAAGTCTTAAAGATGTATAAATATATACAATGTATGAGTAGATCTATAGTCCTTATGAGTAGGATTGTGGTTTCCAGTTAGTTCTGTTGTTGGCTGTCTTATGCTGTATGCAATGGCATTTAGGATAACAATTTCTGTTAGAAGCTGGGCTAGGATTAGTTAATTCTACTTGCTGTAGGGTTAGTTGGTGTTGAGAGGCTGTATAGATAGTGTGGACAATGAGTAGGATTGTAGGGTGCAATGGTTGTGGGGCAACAATGCAGATGAACATACCATGGAGGCTGGGAGGATGACCTATATGCCACAGGCTAACAAGGCTTGAAGAAGAGGTTCAGTGGCTTGGCAGGGAGCTGGGGGGGTTGAGGAAGGAGGGGATAATTGTGTTGGTAGGAGGGCTGACATCTGAGAGAATTGTGGGCACCACAGAAAAGGAACAGTGGGGCAAGGGAGAGGTCAGGGGGAGGGGCACAGTAGACAGGAAGCCAGTTTATGAAGGGTGGACTCTACTAGGACCTAGAAAAAGAGGAGCAGCAGTAGGCAGGAGGGAGAAGGAAACACACAATAAGGCAAAGGGGTGGGAAAATGTTTACTGTACTAGCAACACATGGGAAAGAGGACAAAGGAGAAGATTGCACAAGGGATAGTACTCACAAAGAGGAGGAAGAGAGGGGCATTACTAGTGGAGAGATTGAGCATGGCATGACAGGGGGAGGGATAATACTCAGAGAGGTGAGGAGTGGCAGAAGGTGTGCAGTCAAACAGGATGAGGTGGAGGAATCTCAATTGAGAAGGGCGGGGGAAGACACTGGGACACATTGTAAAAACACCACCTTGAGTAGCCCCAGAAATGAGAACCTGGTTGGGGGGGGTGACGGGCACAAGGAAAGAGGATGGAGGTGTACTGATGTTGGGAGACTCCATACTCAAAGGGATCAGATGAGGCAGCAAGAGGGAGAGGCACAGTCGGATATGGGTGGAGTCCATACCAGGATTAAAGGCAGATAAGGCAGGACAGACAATCCTAAGGTGCATAAGAAGGGGTAGGAGGAAATCACACACTGTGGTACATGTGGGGACAAATGACCTAATGGGGGATATGGTGGAGGTAACAAAGGAGAGGACTGAGGAAGTGGAAAGGTTGTGCAAGGAGGCTGAGGAGTCTGTGGCATTCTGCGAGGTGCTCCCAGTATTCTGCACAAGCACAGTGAGAAAGGAGAGGATTAGGGAGTTGAACACATGGTTTGTAGAATGGTGTCAAACTAAGGGATATGGGGTTGTGGGTGGCTGGGGCAGTACCTGGGATAATAACAATCTGTTTGCAAGGGATAGACTGCACCTGAGTGGGAAAGGGATGGAGGTATTAAAGCAAAGACTGGGTAGGTATATTGTGACAAAGGTGGATTTAAACTAGATGGGGGGTGGCAAGTGGACAGCAGGTAGGCAGGGATTCGATAGAGAGGAGTCACTGCCTACCCCACAGGCTAGCAGGGAAGGACTCTGGGTGGTCAAAAAAGGAGGGAGTAGAAGAAGGAAATGGAGGTCAATGAAGGGAAGGGGGTAGGATAGAGGGCAGTCTCACTGAATTCAAGAAGCTTAGGCAACAAATCAGCTGAGCTACAGACACTCTTAGCAGTGTGGAGGGTGGATATTGCAGCTGTCACAGAAACATGGACAACTGAGCACAGGGACTGGGATCTGGTAATCCCAGGATACAAAGTATAAAGGAAGGACCGTAAGGAAGGGAGGGGTGGTGGGGTGGCAGTCTATGTGAGGGACGGGATCAAATGCAGATGGGATGAAGGGGAAGGAAGGAGAACAGAGGCAATCTGGCTGCAGCTCCTAGTCTCAAGGAGTAGGAAACTGAGGTTTGGGGTGGTATTCAGGCCACTATCCCAGTCTGAGGAGTTTGAGAGGGAATTGGCAGCACAAATCAGAAAGGTATATAGAAAATGGAAGGTGGTCATTGTGGGGGATTTCAACTTGCCGTGGTTGACTGGAGCTTTCTGGTCACCTCCAGTACTAGGGAACAAGTGCTCCTGGATGCAATCCAGGAGGGTCTCTTGACACAGTTGGTTAGTGTCCCTACTAGGCTAAAGAATACTTTAGATCTGGTGTTGTCAAATGGGGATGCAGTAAGGGAAATAAAGGTGGAGGACCCACAAGCAAACAGCGATCACCAAACGGTGTGGTTTAATATCACAATGTGCAGGAAGCCAGAGAAATCAGTTACTCAGGTGGTAAACTTCAGGGAAGCAGACTTTGGGAGGATGCAGAAAGTACTGAAATGGAAAATAGAGGGCACAAGGCAGGAGATGGATGAAGAGCAGAAATAGGATATTATTAAATGGGGGATTACAGAGGCAACAGAAGCCTGCATCAAGAAACAGAGTAAGAGGAGCAGAGGAAGAAAACCCTACTGATTGAGCAGCGAAGTAGTGGAGGTGGTGAGAGCAAAATGAGAGGTGCACTAGAGGTATAGAATGACGGGGAAGGAAGTGGACAGGGAGGACTTTGGCAAGATGGGAGAGTGCCTAAGAAAAGCACTAGCAAACAGGTTAGAAGGAGGGGTGGCGCAACAATGGGGAAACATCAAAACTGCTATCATGGAGACAGCAAGCCTTAGTGTGAAGCAAATAAACAAATCAAAACAAAAGAAAAAGCCACTATGGTTCTCAGAAGAGGTAGCGGGGGAGGTCAGGGAGAAAAAGGCAGCATTCAGGAAGTATAAGGAAACAGAGGGAGCAGGACAGAGAGCTGTACCAGTTAAGGCAGAAGGAAGCAGGGAGGGAAGTCAGAATAGCAAGGGCCCAAAGTGAGGAAAAGGTAGTCAACTCAGTTACGAAGGAGGATAAAACCTTTTATAGGTATATCAGGAAGTGTAGAAAGATAAATGGAGCAATAGTGAATGTTACAGTGTGGGATATAAAAGATGGACAGACACTCTAGAATAAGGTGCAACCCATTTGGTTAAGTGGGAATTTTATTATAAAACAAAAATAAAATAAACACAAAAAAAAAAACAATATAAATCACAGTCTTAGCTTTGGCACCATCTTCAGCATTCACTTCCACTTGCACCAGTTTGTAGAACAAAATACGAATAAAATCATAAACACAATATCCTCAAACCAGTGGAACCTTCCTCCACCACTGATTCAGCAAACACTGACCGTATCTAAAAAAAAAGGCAGTTTACTAAAGGACGTTTATTCCCTCCCACTGAATCATGTGACTTAGATTCATTATGTAACAAAACAATAAATGCATTTAAAATTTAACTTAACATTTTAAAGCACACATCGGTTGCTGTACAATGCTTAAACTAGTTGTAGAAGTCTTTTCTGTGACCAATTTTGATATACTAAGCCTAAGTATATTCAATCGCCATACATGACTTTACAACAGTATAAATCTAGCCTACTAGGGGCCGCCATTCCCCTATAGCTCCCTGCCAGAATGACACAGCTAATCCTCAGAGCAGCTTCCATTTTGTATCTCTCCTGCCAAGCTTAAGGTACAATTTATTTATTCCTTTATTTTGGAATATAACATTTCTGCTAATGTGGCATAACTGAAGGGGGTCATTTCAAAAGTGCAGAGTGTAAAAGTAGGAACCACACTACTAATATATTGCTCCAGAGGAAAGAAAAAACAAAATAAAAAGCTCTCACTAAGAACTGGGGCTCATACTTATTTTCACAGTGTTTTTCTGGGCTTCCTGCAAGGACAATATTTGTTTACCAAGGCTGCCCACCCTCTTCTGTCACTAGGTCCTTTCCACTGGGAAGCACAGACTCCTGCAGCAAGAAAATGGTAGGAAACCATGTTTATGCAGGCTAGACAGCTGGTTTCAGTGCAGACTTGGCAGGCTAAGCTGTCAACAGCATTTACTCTAGGAACAAGGAAGCACTTCAGACAGTCACTGCACTCTCTCCAGGACAAAGGGGGTGAGCTACAAAAGCATACAAAATTAGCCCAAACAGATTTTATTACCCCTTTGGGCAACTTAAGGAACTTATAATCTGCAAAGCTCCCACCGTCTTTACCACAAAAGTACAGGTGATATATCTTTCTTTATTTAGGGCATTATACCACAACAACAGTTATTTAAGGGAGCCATAACCCTTTTCTAATCAGTATTAGGTGGATTTTTGCTGGAAATGTGTGAATAATGTTTCAATGGAAGGAAGAGAATAAAAAAGAGGGGCAAAGAATATAGAAGACTTAAAATGGGGGGTTACTTGATAAGGAGGTGGCCTGCCTCCTTATCAGGAAAATAAAAGGTATAGCTCTAGAAGACAAGAAGATAGATTGTTGCAACCAAGAGAAAGTATGAAACATTATTCCGTGACAGGTATTAGCCCTGTCACATTTACCACCCCTTAAAGAAAAGAGGAGAATACTCCCTCTTTTAGATATGAACATCCTTCCTTAAGGAGGGAGGAACTCCCGCCCTCCCACTCTCAGGAGTACCATCCCAGGGCCCCTTTTATACCAAGATACTGGCATCCATCATGCCATTATTTCCTTTCAGAACTTGCCCTGGGAAAACAATAGCCATCTTACCCTTTTGCCACTCAATCAATCAATCAATCACTTTATTTAACCAGGCATAAACACCGTTGAGCAAGCTCATTTTCAAGGTGGTCCTGGGCATAAATACAATACAGTACACGACATAAGAATACAATTACGGTGGACAATGGTGAAAAAAAAAAAAAAAAGAAAAAACATTGTGAAGGTGCCGGTCAATATGGGCCTATACATAAAGGTCAACATAATTAACATGCAAAGGTACGTAATGATAAGCTTTACTGAAATGAAAAGAGACAACAATCCCATATAGCCTCCGCTGAGTAAGAGCTCATACCTAAATGATAAAAAATAAGGAGGCATTAAGGAATAGGGTAGAAGTTGGGGTAAAAGAGTAGGCAGCCAAAAGGGAGGCCAGAATAGGTAAATGGTAAAGAATAGGCAGGGTCATCTTGGATTAAGGGAACTAGGCTTGTAGGTCCTAGGTTTCTGTTGTTAGGAATGTGGGGTGGATGAGATACTTAAGTGTAGGATTTGAGAGTGGCACCCGAGGCTTAGGGGTCATCGGCATCTGAAACAGTTGCATGATTCCTTCAGATAATCCATTAATAGAACTTTGAATGTGAAAATGCTTGGAAGTGAGGATAATTTTAATGAGTCTTGCATAGTGTTCCAAAGTGATGGAAGTGAGAAGTTGATTGCTGCTGAGCCAAGGGTAGTTTTCACTCTAGGAATCTGGAAGCAGATTAAGGAGAAGCGTCTCAGGCCATAGGAACCTTTAGCCCATTTGAAGATGTTCGAGATGTATGCAGGGAGGTTATCAGATAATGCTCTAAAAAAACAGAGGCGAGCATTCCTTTTTCTTCTAGTTAAGAGTGAGGTCCATCCCGAAACCTGGTATAGACGACAGTGATGTGTACTAAGGGGTAGATTTAAGACAAATCTTAAAGCCCGGTGGTGAAGGCTACTATCTCGTTTCTCTTGAGAAATCATATAGTATCCATGTGGTCCATCCACTTCTTGTACTAAAAGGGATGGAGGAGCTCTGGCCAACCCTCTTCCAAGAAGTTCCATCTCAGGGACCCTTTACAATGATTAATCCAACATTAATCAGATCCTAATTTCACCATATATTATCTACTACATTCTCCCTGAGATCCATATGATACTGTATGTTACATTATTTTTGTGAACATTCATTCCTTGTCTAAGGGTTTGTTTTCTCCAGGTGTATTTTCAACATCCACCCTATATCGAGATAGATAGTCAGCATTTTTATATTCATTCCCTTTCCTATGGAAAACTTTGAAATGGTATAGAAACATAGAACATAGAAACATAGACTTTGACGGCAGAAAAGGACCACTTGGCCCACCCAGTCTGCCCATTTCCCTACCTACTGGATAAGCTGCAGATTCTAGTTAACCAACAGCCTGCTTCCTGCAACCCCGCACTATAATTGCTTTGTGTCTGTCCCAAGCATGTTTGAATTCCCCCACTGTTTTAGACCCAACGACCTCCTCAGGAAGGCTGTTCCATGTATCCACCACTCTCTCCATGAAAAAGAATTTCCTCACATTACCCCTGAGCCGTCCCCCCTCTATCTGTAAACTGTGCCCCCTTGTTCTTACACATCTCTTTTTCTGAAAGATGCTACCCTCCTCGACTTTGTTGATTCCCTTGAGGCACTTGAACGTTTCTATCATGACTCCCCGTCCCTCCTTTCATCAAGGGTATACATATTAAGCTCTCTCAGTCTCTCTTCATATGGTTTCTGATGTAGACCCTGCACCATTTTAGTTGCCCTCCTCTGGACTGCTTCCATCCTGTCTATGTCCTTGCATAGATGAGGTCTCCAAAACTGTACACAGTACTCCAGATGGGGTCTCACCAACTGTCTGTATAGAGGGATAATCACTTCCCTTTTTCTACGTGTGATGCCCCTTCCTATGCATCCCAGTATCCCCTTGGCTCTCCTTACTGACTTCTCACATTGCTTACCCACCTTTAGGTCATCTGATATGACTAGTCCCAGGTCCCTTTCCATTTTTGTTGTTAGTACCTCCCTGCTATTGTGTACTCTTTTCCTGGGTTTTGTTTCCTAGGTGAATTACTTTGCACTTCTTTGCATTGAATCTAAGTTGCCATATGTCTGACCATTCCTCCAACCTTGCCAAGTCCCTTCTCATCTTTTTCACCCTCTTGTGTATCAACTCTGTTACAGATCTTGTGTCATCTGCAAGAGGCATACCTTTCCCTCCAGACCCTCTGCAGTGTCACTTATAAAGATGTTAAAGAGGATTGGACCCAGTACTGAGCCCTGAGGTACTCCTCTAGTAACCCCCCTTTCTTCGGAATGTGTTCCATTCACTATTACCTTCTGTGTCCTGTTGTGCAGCCAGTTCGCTACCCAGGCTACCACCCTGGGACCCACTCCCAGGCTGGCTAACTTGATTATTAATCTTTTGTGCGGGACTGTGCCAAATGCCTTGCTAAAGTCTAGGTAGGCCATATCCACAGCCCCTCCCTGGTCTATTACTTTGGTCACCCAGTCAAAGGAATCAATTAGATTAGTCTGACATGACCTTCCCACTGTAAATCCATGTTGCTTTGGGTCCTGTGCCCCGCTGGCCTCTAGGTGCTCAACAATTCTTTCTTTCAGAAGTGATTCCAACATTTTCCCTACCACTGAGGTCAAACTTGTATGGTTGTAAGGCCAAATACCATCTCATAATTCTGGGATTTTTCTCTCGCATTTGATGTAACCAACATAAAGGATTATGGTCCATAACAACTGTAAATTCTGAACCCCAGAGAGAGTATTTCAAAGCTTCTATAGCCCACTTAAGGGCCAAACATTCTTTCTCTTCAGTTGCATATTTCCGCTCTCTCACGTGTAACTTTCTACTCATATATACTATTGGGTGTTCTTCTCCCTCTATGACCTGCATAAGTACAGCTCCCAAACCTACTCCTGATGCATCAGTCTGTACATAAAAAGGTTTTTCAAAATCTGGACTTCTCAGGACTAGCTAGGTACATTAGGTAGCTTTAATCATTCTGAATGCTTCATCATATTCCTCGGTCCACTCTACCTTATTTGAATATTTTTTCTTAGTTAACTCTGTTAGGGGTCCTGCTGTGGCTGAAAATCTGGGGATAAAGCATCGGTAATAACCGGCCAACCCCAAAAAGTCACTAACTTGTTTTTTCATTTGGGGAATATCGCAGTGGGATACTGCTTCCACTTTATTCACTTCAGGTCTAATAACCCCATTCCCAATCATGTACCCCAGGTACCTTGTTTCAGTCTGTCCCAGGCTACATTTGGTAGGATTTATAGTGACCCCTCCCCTTTTTAATTCCCTTATGATCTCTTCTAGGTGGCTCAGGTGTGATTCCCAACCTGGACTAAACACCACCACATCATCCAGGTAGGCTGAAGAGAAGGATGTGTAGGGCTGTAGTATGTGATCCATGAAATGCTGGAACATAGCCGGCACTCTGTGCAGTCCAAAAGGCATTGCCAAGAACTCATATAGGCCTACCGGGGTACTAAAAGCAGTAATTTCCCTTGATTGAGAGGCAAGGGGATCTGCCAGTACCCTTTTGTGAGGTCAAGGGTGGATATGTACCTGGCACTTCCTAGGTGATCAATAATATCATCTATCAAATCAAAACGAAAGAAAAAGCCACTATGGTACTCAAAAGAGGTGGCTGTGAAAGTCAGGAAGAAAAAGATAGCGTTCCGGAAGTATAAGGAAACACAGAAGGAGCAGGACAGAGAGCTGTACCAATTAAGGCAGAAGGAAGCAGGGAGGGAAGTCAGAACAGCAAAGGCCCAAACTGAAGAAAAGATAGCCAACTCAGTTAAGAAGGGGGATAAAACCTTTTATAGGTACATCAGCAAGCGTAGAAAGACAAAGGGAGGGATAGTGAGGCTGAATAGAATGAACAGTGGGTGGGCAGAGGGGGACAGTGAAAAGCAGGAATACTGAACGAATATTTCTGCTCAGTATTCACAAAAGAGAGGGGAAGTGCCTAATCCAATTAACAGAAGCACTCTTGATAGGGGGTTGATCCCAGTCCTTTCACAGAAGAAAGGGTTCTGCAAGAACTCCTAAAACTGAAGGTGGACAAAGCAATGGGTCCTGATGGAATTCACCCCAGAATTCTAAAAGAATTAAGGAGGAACTAGTGAAACCACTGGCTACTCTTTTTAATAAATCATGGGAGGATGGTGTGGTACCCGAGGACTGGAGGAAGGCGGATGTGATTCCCCTTCACAAAAGTGGGTCCAAGACAGAGGCAGGAAACTACAGACCTGTCAGTCTGACCTCTGTGGTAGGGAAAGTGATGGAGTCGCTTCTGAAGGAAAGAATAGTCGAGCACCTAGAGGCCAGTGGAACACAGGACCCAAGGCAGCATGGGTTCACAGCGGGAAGGTCATGTCAGATGAATCTAATAGATTTCTTTGACTGGGTGACCAAAGTAGTAGACCAGGGAGGGGCTGTGGACATGGCCTACCTAGACTTTAGCAAGGCATTTGGCACAGTCCCACACAAAATATTAATAGTCAAATTAACCAGCCTGGGAGTGGGACTTAGGGTGGTAGCCTGGTAAAACATTGGCTGGACAACAGGACACAGAAGGTAATTGTAAATGGAGTCCATTCTGAAGAAGGGGGTTACTAGTGGGGTACGCATGAGGTTCAGTATTAGGTCCAGTCCTTTTAATGTCTTCATCAGTGACATTGCAAAGGGACTGGAAGGAAAAGTATGCCTTTTGCAGATGACACAAAATCTGCAACAGGGTTGATACACAAGGAGGCGTGGAAGGATGAAAAGGGACTTGGCAAGGTTGGAGGAATGGTCAAAGTATGGCAGCTAGGATTCAATGCAAAGAAGTGCAAAATAATGCACCTGGGAAACAAGAACCCAGGGGAAGAATACACAGTGGGTGGGGAGGTAGTAACAACAACAAAAAAGGAAAGGGACCTGGGGGTAATCATATCAGATGACCTTAAGGTTAGCAAGCAATGTGAGAAGGCAGTAGGGAGGGCTGGGGGGATACTAGGATGTATAGGGAGAGGCATCAGCAGCAGAAAACAGGAAGTTGTTATCCCTCTGTACAGACAGTTGGTGAGACCGCATCTGGAGTACTGTGTCCAGTTCTGGAGACCCCATCTCCACAAGGACATAGACAGGATAGAGGCAGTCCAGAGGAGGGCAACTAAAATGGTGCAGGGTCTGCAAGAGAAGCCGTATGAGGAGAGACTAAAGGAGCTTAATATGTATACCCTTGAGGAAAGAAGGGAGAGGGGACATGATAGAAACTTTTAAGTACCTCAGTGGAATCAACAAAGTCCAAGAGGGTAGCATTTTTCAGAAAAAGAGACTTGCAAGAACAAGGGACACAATTTAAAGATAGAAGGAGGCGGTTCAGGGGCAATGTGAGGAAGTATTATTTCACAGAGAGGGTAGTGGATGCATGGAACAGCCTTCCTGGGGAGGTTGTGGGTCTAAAACTGTGGAGAATTCAAAAATGCATGGGACAGACATAAGGCAATTCTTGTGGGGGGTAGGAAGAAATAGGCTGTTGGTTAACTAGGATCTGCGGCCTATCCTGTAGGTAGGGAAATGGGCAGACTAGATGGGCCTAGCGGTCCTTATCTGCTGTCAAAGTCTATGTTTCTATGTTTCTATGTGAGGCATAGGATATCTATCAAGGAGGAAAGCAGCATTCACCTTTTGTAAATCCAAACAAATGCGAATACCCCCTCCTTTTTATTCACTATCACCATAGGTGAAGACCAGGCACTATGGGAGGGCTGAATTATACCTAGTTGTTCCATAGCTCTTACCTCCTTTATCACCTCTGTTCTAACCCATACTGGTAACCGGTATGGTTTCTGATATATAGGATTATTTTGTGTTACTCTGATCTCATGCTGTATACCCACCACACAATCAGGTACACTGATAAATATGTCAGTATATTTACTGAGCAAATGTTGCAACTGGGTATGTTGAGATGTAGATAGAGAGGGAATCTGCATTTCCTTTAGTCGGACCCTATTTTCCAACCTTTCATAGGCTATATCCAGCTCGGACTGTTGGGGTTCCGTTTGTATATAGCCACCTACTTCATCCTCTTTGGGCCTTGCACGCCATAGCTTAAGCAAGGTATATCTGTTTTTTATTCTTTCTATGGGGCATCTGTATTTCATAAGTTACGGGGCCAACTTGCCTAACCACACTATAAGGCCCCTGCCATTTCATTAGTTGTTTATTTTTGCTGGCAGGTAAAAGCAATAATACCTGGCCTCCTGGGATGAAGTGTTTATGTCCTACCCCTAGATCATAATGTTTCTTTTGTTGAGCCTGTTTTTTGCTCAATGTCTAATGGGCTAAGGTAACATACCTTTTCAAACATTGTCTCAAAGCTACCAGGTACTCTAGGACCCACTTCTTTCCTACCTTAGTGTTTTCCTCCCAGGACTCTGACTACATCCAAAGGTCCCTTTGGGTTATGCCCATACAGGAGGGTAAAAGGGGAGTAGCCTGTAGAGGCCTGTGGTAGCTCTCTATATGAAAACAAAAGGTAGGGCAGAAATAAGTCCCAATTCCTGCCTTCCTCACTAACAAATTTCTTTAACATGTTCTTCAAGGTCTGGATGAATCTTTCTGTCATCCCATCAGTTTAGGGGTGATAAGGTGAAGTCTGAATAGCCTGTATACCCAGTAGTCTATATAGTTCCATCAATAATACAGAAGTAAAGTTGGTTCCCCTATCCGTCAATACCACCTTAGGGATGCCAACTCTACAAAAAACTTTTGCCAATTCTTCGGCCACTCTTTGTGCTGTGATCATTCACATTGGAATTGCCTCTGGATAGTGGGTGGCATAGTCACAGATGATGAAGATAAACCGGTTACCCTTAGTGCTGGTCTCTAAAGGGCCCGCTATATCCATGGCGATTCTATCAAATGGCTGGCTAACTATGGATATATTCTGGAGAGGTCCCACCTCCTTTCTTCCTATCTTAGCAACTTTCTGGCAGTCAGGGCAACTCTGAACATAGTCAGCTACCATGTCATGTATTCTAGGTCAGAAAAAATGATCAAGTATTTGTTTTAAGGTGGCATCTCTCCCAGGATGCCCTGCTAGGGGTATATCGTGGGCCAACTGTATTATTTCTTTCCGAAATTTCTGTGGCACAATTAATTGCAAGACTTTATCCCATTTTTAGGATTGGTACATTCTCTATACAAGATGTTATTCAATAATAAGAACTTATGAGTCCCATCAGTCCCATCATCTTTGTTAACCTGTAAGGAAAAACTGGTTAATGGTTTCATCCTTTCTTTGTTCCTGAGCAATTGTCTCAGGATCTTGACTCATCAGTCCATTAATCTTTTGGTTTAGCCAGTCACTTTTTATTTTTCGTTTTTCTGCCTTACCTTTAGGTGTTTTCCTTGGGGCCTTGAATAAGTCATCTGAAAAAGGAAACACAGATTCCATTGTTTCATTTGCCTGTTTTTGCCTGGTTTGTGAACGTGTTGTTACTGCTACCACAGGTGTTAAATCATGTCTTTCCATTAATTTGGAAAAGTCTGGATGGTCTTGTCCTATTATCAGTAGAACAGGCAAATGAGGCACTACTCCTACTGCCAAGTCTTTAGTGCTTCCATTAATGGTGAGTATTATTGGGGCAGTGGAGTAATAGTGGGTGTCCCCATGGACACATGTGACCCTGGTTCCTCCTTCCGTCTTTGCTGTTTTCTCCACTAGGTCAGCTCTCACTAGAATTTGCCGACTCCCAGAGTCCAATAGTCCTATGATGTTATGAGGCCCCATTTTAACTGTGGTGATGTAAGGAACCCAATTGGCCAAGGCAAATTTCCAAAATCTTTTTTTTTAGCTGTTGGGCAGTTTCTAATCATATGTCCCTTCTTCTTACAGCCTTGGCATACTATCTCTGAAAAGGTATAATCTTTCTCTTCTCTCCTTTCTCATTTCTGGTCTGTTTCTATATAAATTAGAAGAAAGGGTGTTTCTTACCGGAGTAGTGGCAGGGGTATGGATGTCTCCCCCTGTGTATCGTCCCAATGATAGTCTCGCTGCCAGAAAGTCTTACGCTAGTTCAATGGTTTTATCAGCTCCTTCAGGTTTATGTTCTCTAACCCAGAGTTGTACGTCCTGGGGGAGAATTTTGATAAATTGCTCGATGGTGATGGCCTCTATTATTTGCTGAATGGTCTTACTATCAGGTTGTAGCCATTTGTCGCTAAGATCCTTCAAGCATGCATAAACCTCTTTGGGAGCATTTGCTGGCTGCATCTATAAGTAATGAAACCGCTGCCAATAGGTCTCAGTGTTTATATCATATCTCCATAGAATTTCCTTCTTTACAAAGTCATAATCATCTGCCACTTGTATAGCTAGTCGGCTATATACGACCTGGGCTCTTCCCATCAACTGGGGGGCTAGTTGCACAACCCATTGCTCCTTCGGCCATCCACATGTTTGTGCCACCCTTTCAAATGTGGTCAAATAGGCCTCAGTGTCATCAGTCTCTTGTAGTCTAGCTAATTTAATGTCCCGGGGGCCTTGAGGACGATCAGCATGCTCTACTCTGATAGCCTGTAGTACCCGCATAGTATCTGCCCATTTGGCATCTTAATGCCTTCGATCCAGTTCTCATTCCTTATCCAACTGGACCTGCTGAACACATAACCATTTTAAGAGTTCTCCCACATCCTCCATGAGAGCTTGTTCCATGTATGAGGCATCCACCTCCTTCTCAAGATCCTCTGATTCCAGTAGTTGTTCTGTTGGCAAGTCATCTCCAAGTTCATCTGGTTCTCTCAGATGGCTGTCTCTTATCCTTGGGACGTACATCAGGCAAACCAGTCAATAATTGGGCCCCAGTCTGGGCTGTCATGTGTCTGGTAAGGGTGCCCTGTGGTTGTCCACCAGCTGCCATGTCCATCCTGGGTATCCAAACAAATACCTGCCGCTTCAACTCTCTTCTTTACTCTGGTCACAAAACAGCGATTTATATCTCACTTCTAACACCAAATGTTATGGTGTGGGATATAAAAGATGGACAGACACGCCAGAATAAGGCGCAACCCACCTGGTTAAGTGAGAATTTTATTATAAAACAAAAATAAAATAACCAAAAAAAAACAACAATATAAATCACAGTCTTAGCTTTGGCACCTTCTTCAGCATTCACTCAGGGCATAGCTACCGATCACTTCCTGTACGCCCGGCGTGCTGTAGACCAGTGCGAGGGTAGCAGAAGCCGGCCGGCGTGAGCCTACAAAATTTCCTTTGTCTTCCCCCCTTGTTTTTGCAGGCTTTTCCAGTGGCCCAATAGTGCTCTCGAGTCGCAACTTTCGATTAGGGGGGGTGCGGGTGTCTCCAATGACGTGCACGCCAAGCTGCTTTGTCTTATTGTCTGTCCTCAATCAGGTCCGCTACAACCTACCGCTTGTGAGGAGGCATGCCTAGTAAGGGGCGGGCCAGGTGGGCTCTTTAAATTCCCCTGTGGGTAATGCTTCCTCACAGTTCAGAGGAGCTTTTGCCGTTGCCGTGGAAGTAGAAGCTGTACGCCCGCAGTAGAAGCCGAATCCTAAGGGACGCTGGGACGGAGCATTACCCTGCACTGCACTTGAGGCTTGAGCTGCTGCACTGCTGTAGAGGGAGATAGTGATTAGAGAGAGAGAGAGGAGAGACGAGAGACTGTACCGAAGAAGATTGTAGGAGCCGCCGGCGCTGACACGTAGTTCGTCTGACCCCCCCCAACGGTGCGTTTCGTTGCGCGGCTCTCCCCTACTATTCAGTCACCAAGAGGAATTTTGGACACCAGCACCTGAGCCTGACTGTGAAAAAAAAATCATCTGTTTACCAGGACAGGTATGTTTTTTAGTGGGTATTGAGACAGCCTGGAAATGTTTAATGCAGCCAATATATGGTTGGTGGCTCTGTTTGGGGGCTATACAAATGCATAAGCCCCACCAGTTCCTGTCATACTCTCCTATTGATAGAATTGTTGATTTTTTGTTTATAAAGGGTAGTTAATGGTAGCTCATAGCACTTAAATATGCTGGGTCTCCAGCAGTCAGCTTTATAAATGTAATGCTAAGCTACCTTTAAAATGTTTAGTCCTTCTTATTGCTATCTTCTGTACCCTGGAGACCTTAGGAAGATTGGACTGATTTCTGAAGCCCTCAATGTGTGTGCATCTTAATTCAAGCCCCCCTTTTTTTTGTCCCTTTAAAAAGGACAGGGCTAGCAATCTTTGAGTGGTTGCAATTACACAAATTGTTTATCTTGGTTGCCTGCAAGAAGCCACATTCCCCTAAGGATAGTAATAACTACACTGGTAAACTGACATAAGGGGAAGATAGGAGGCAAGAAAGAAGCACAGAGGGACATTTACTCACATTTTGACTTCTCTCTGGTTAAAGAGAAAGTGCACTGGAGAAACCCTAGTATTGTGGCACTGTGGGAGGGACCAAGGTGAGGCTGACTGTGGATCCCTCCAACTTCCCGGTCATATCATGGGACATCAAGAGCAAGATCAGTCTGTTTGCTGGTGATACCAAGGTAGGCACGGTGGTGGATGACCTGGGGGATGATGGTTACAGGATGATCTGGCAAAGCTTGAAACCTGGTCAGACACCTGGCAACCGGGGTTTAATGCCAAAAAGTGCAAGGTGCTGCATTTTGGGATGAAGAACCCAAGAAGGAGTTACCAGCTGGGGGGAATGCAGCTAGTCCAGACGGAGGAGGAGAAGGATCTGGGAGTGCTCATTACAGGGTCAATGAACAACTCGGCACAATGTAGGAAGGCAGCTGCAAAGGCCAACAAAATGCTGGGTTGTATTGCAAGGGGTATATCCTCGAGGAGGGAGGAGGTGATTCTGCCACTGTTTAGGTCATTAGTTAGACTGCACCTGGAGTACTGCATGCAGTACTAGCACCCATATCTGAAGAGGGACATTGAGTTACTGGAGGGGGTGCAGCGCAGGGCAACAAAGATGACCAAGGGGCTGGGGGACTTATCATACGAGAGGAGGTTGAGGGAGTTGAACATGTACTCACTGGAGGAGAGGAGGGACAGGGGTGACATGATTGAAACCTTTAAATACATGAAAGGAATAAACAAGATGGGTATGGAGGGGCTGTTCAAAGTAAAGGAGGGGAGGGCCACCAGGGGCCATGATATGAGACTGTAGGGAGGAAGGTTCAGGAGGGAAATGAGGAGACACATTTTTACAGAGGGTTGTGGCTGTGTGGAATACGTTAGCTGCAGAAGCGGTATCCAGGTGAACAGTGGACTGCTTCAAAAGGGGGTGGGACAGGACAAGGGGAGGGTTAATGAAGGGGAAGGGTGGAAGTGAGGGGCAGCTGCAGAATAAGGGGTGCTAGTTGCCCATTCGAGCAGACTTGATAGACCTCTAGGCCTTTATCTGCTGGCAAATTTCATATGTTCATATGTTCATATCCTGCTAAGAGATGGGAACCGTGGCAACTGGTAAAGTGTTGAGTAACAACAGGGAGATGGTTAGTTGATCTCATAAAGGTTCATAATTGGAAGGAATGGGCTTCTCCAGTTTTTAGAGACCAGCAAGGGGTTCCACTGGGACTCCAGTTCACGGATTTTGTGTGACCCTACCAGAGGGACTTGAGGAGGATATGGGCCTGAGAATAGAGTATCCACAAGAGGGGTGTGTGTGTGGGGGTTATCAATGAGAGCTCTGTACTAAGGTCGGACAAGAATGGGTGGTGGACCCTAATTGACAATACCTTAGGGCCCATCAATAAAGAACCAAGGATGATATTCCTGGACTCTAGAGCCGACCTATGCAATGTTCATGTGTACAGGATGTTTATTTTATATGGTTTAATAGGAGAGAGTGTAATTTGTTAGTAATTTTATCCCTGGGAAAAAAGTGATTACCTAAAGGATCTTCAACCTAAGACACCAAATTTTAATGTTTTGGACATCCTCATTAATTTACTTAAAAATGCTTGGGGAGATGAGGTTAGCCCCAATCCACATCTGGAATTCATGCAATGTAGTCCACGATCATTTTCTTTTTGGGTTTTTCCTTATGGAATTACCCAAATAGTGTTCTCCTATTATAGAACACCCACATTATCTACTCGTCTGTGGAAGCTCAAGATGTCTTGTAGCACCCTACAGCGTGTCCAGAGAGTGCACACTCACTTTCCCTATTTGGAAGTGATCACTTGACAATGTTTGTTCACATGTTTTTTCAGGTTCTGGCCCTGTTGGCCCATTTTATAAGGTTTAAGGAAAGTTTTTTTAATGAAGTGGCACTGATAACATATTCTATTACCATTAACCACAAGAGGGCACCAGAGTATGTCTTTACATAGAAACATAGAAGTTGATGGCAGATAAGGACTGCAAGGCCCATCCGTCTGCCCATTTCTTTTTCTACCTTATAAATGTGCCATCGGCCTTTGCTCTGTCAGTGGCCTATCTATTCATAGTCATTTGTATTGCTCCCTTATGCCTATCCCATGCCTGTTTGAAGCCCTGCACTGTATTCATAGCCACCACTTCTTGTGGTAAGCCATTCCATGCATCCACCACCCTTTCTGTGAAAAAGAATTTCCTCACATTCCTCCTCAATCAGCCCCCCTCTAACCTCATGCTGTGTCCTCTTGTCCTGCTATTTTTCTTATATTTAAACATGTTAGACTCTTTCACCTTGTTAATGCCCTTAAGGTGTTTGAATGTCTCGATCATATCACCTCTCTCTCCCTCCTTTGCTCAAGGGTATACATATTGAGCTCTGTTAATCTGTCCTCATATGTCTTCTGATGCAGTCCCTGCACCATTTTGGTTGCCCATCAGTACTAGATCTAGGATAGCCCTGTCTCTTGTGGGTTGCTGTACCAGTTGTTTGAGGCCCTCCCCCTGCAGGGAATCCACTATGTGTCTAGTTCTGGCAGATGTTCCTGCTGGTATTGAGTTGACCAATCTGTATCCGGCATGTTGAAGTCTCCCATTATCAGATCCTCCCCTTTAGCTGTCATGTTTTGTATATCTTCTATATATCCTCCCCCTGGTCTGGGGGCCTGTAGACAACCCCAGTTCTTATGGCTGTCCCATTCCTGTTTCCAGGGTGACCCACAGTTCTTCTGGCTCCTTATGTGTATTCTGAATTTCTGTAGCTTTGATATTTTCATTGACATACAGGGACACTCCCCTTTTGCACCTCGGGTCTCTTCTGAACAATACATAGCCAGGTACTGAAGTCTCCCCAAGTGTGGTTACTGGTAAACCACGTCTCACTAATTGCTACTATGTCCAGTTTAGCCTCTGACATTATTGCCTGCAGGTCTGGGATCTATTTCCCAGGCTGTGAGCATTTGTGTACATGATTTTCCATTGGCCAGATTTTGGTGTGTTAGTTGTTGGGTGAGGTTTGGCATTACCCCTGTGCGTCGTATGGGGAGACAAACCTTTTTTCTTACCTGGTGATGCAAATGAACTGCAAACATGCTGAATCCCTGTTTGACCACTAGCTGAGGGGGGAGGGGTGTTCATCCCATTTGATGTATCAGGTGCTGCACCCCCTCCCCCTCTCCCACCTGTTTGAAGCCCTGTGCTGTATTTTTTAATGCTTACAATTGTGCACTGCAGATCCGGGGTGTGGCGGGGTGCGCCCCCACAGAAGCAATGAAATTTTACTATAAAACTGCAGATCACCACTGGGGACCCTGGTGGTGGGGGCAGAGCGCCCCACAGAATAAATGTCAAAAGCAACTCTGCAAGGCCACCTTTTCAATCCTGTCCTCTAGTATTGTATTTCAACAGCTGCTGAGTGGACATGGAGAAATCTGATTTGGAGCATTCTGACTAATTGCAAGATGTGTGGGGAAGCGAGAGGCGTTGGGGGGACATATTACCATAATCCGCTGAATTCTGAATCGGGGGCACTATGTGTCCCCTAATCATTCTAATCGCCCATATTGTGCTTTAGTCAGGATATACATATTGAACTGTTAATCTGTCACTTGTTTTCTGATGCAGCCCCCCCTGCATCATTTTGGGTGCCCTTCTCTGGACTACCTCAATTTTGTTAATGTCTTGTTAATTTCTTCCCTGTGATTGTCAGCATCTCCTCTCCCAACCTATAGGTGACTTCAGGGTTTCTCTTCCCTATGTGCATGATCTTGCACTTTGCGTTTAAACCTCAGGTGCCACTCTTCTGACCTGTTGCTAAAGCTACTTTTGTAGTGAGAAGTGTGTTCTTTCTTTGCTGTAGTTTTTAGCTCATAAGAGGGATACAATTCATGGAACTATTGGTCAATGTTTAAAATGCACTCTGCAGAAATGTGTGCATTGGGAACTGCTTTTCTGAGTGGTGTGCTTCCCCCCCCCCACCTAATAAAGGTTTGATAGTGGTTGTATGTTTTTCTTTCTGTAGTGTTACTGTTCCTTGGTCCTGAATGAGCACTTAATGCATAATAATAATACCTAAAGTAACTGCTGCTGCTGTTAATGCTGTTAGAATAAGTGCTGGTCACAAGAAGGGTTATTGGAACCCATAGCAGTCACGGTAGCAAAGGCCTTTGTCCCACAGGTGTGACAGCAGTGTACATTAAAAATCTGGCTTGTAGAGCTTCTGATGCAGTAACAGTTTGATAGCAGAGGTAATAAGTTTTTGCACTCCGAGGGTCTTTTGCCTACGCTGTTTTGGACAGTAACATGTTTGGTACATGAGTATCTTTGGATTGGAGCCAGTTAGTTGATGGAAAAGAGGGTAAGTTCTGAGCCTATCAGGGAGCTGGAAAATGGCATAGTTAGTCTTGTAATTCATAATTAACTTGTGCATATGGAACCATCTTTTTATGACTATGAAATTACTGTGTAGCCTGGATTCAAGAACCTTATGGTCTGGATCACTGGTAAACAAGACGGCATCATCAGCATATAAAAGGATGTGACCCTAACCCGGAGCTAATCCTGTGAGACGCGACTCCCCAATTGTGCTTCTCAGCCATGTCTTCAACCTTGTGGTTGGCAGTAAAGTGCCTCAAGGGTATAAACCAGGTGCAGGGGAGACGCTGTGCAATGCTGCTGCTGGACAGACAAGTCTGGACTCTGAGATCTAGTCGAATGGTCAGCGACAGGGGTGACTCGAGTGCTGAGGACATGCCGGTCATAGTGCTAGAGTGAATAATGCAGCTGTTGCACAGAGTGCAGGCAGTAGCTGTCCCATTAGGAAAACACAGTTGTGATCCTGCAGTAAACATCCATGTGGAAGGAACTAGTTGGTCTCTAACAGACTGTGGAGCTGTGTGCTCTGTTACAGAGCAGTTGCTTGCACGGGCCTGGGCTGTCTAGGTGTTCTCAGATTTAAACAGGAATTTCTTTATGCTACTTGAAATCATACAGCCCTGGTATTGTTTCCGTTCCTTTACTCTACTTTGGATGGCCCTGTCAACTCTATCTGTACAGGGAAGCAGTTTTTCAATTGCAAAATGGCACATTCTAATTCTAATTTCTATTTTAAGGGTGCCATCTGCGAGGTTGGGTACAAGGGGCATAAGCTACGGCGGTGTCTGGGAAAGTGTGCTACAGAACAATGGAGTCCATTAAGAGAAAGCAGCCATCTGGGTCCCAGGTGCGAAAGGCCAAAAGGGCCAGAATGGAAGAAAATGCACAAATGTCTCGGCTGATGCAGTCCTTCATCATCCGACCCACATCCACTGCAGGGTAAGCTTTTTTGATGGTACCGATTCATCCACTTGTGTATAAACAAATATCTAGTGTCAGTTTACAAATTTATTTACTTATTGTTTTAGTGGTAACAATGCAGCTACACCACAGATGCAGAAAGACTTAACACAAGAACCTGTGCAGATTCCAAATGCATCTGCCACTGAAACCGAAGCCACCACGGAATCCCAGACCTCACAACCTGCATCCCAAGAACCTGATGAGGCTGACCTGCACTCTGTGATGGAGCCTGTTGAGGCCGACATTGTGCCACTGACAGATGTGCAGATACCTACTCTTGTTGGAGAGTTGGAGTTGAACCAGCCAGACACTGAAGACCTTGGCTGTTTGGATTGTGGCCACCTAACTGATGCACAGAAGAAATGCATCCTTGGAATGCAGTGGCAACCACCATCTGGATTTCAGTTTCCTTCCCGGCTAATGGTTTCTGAAATTGCCAATCAACACTTAAGGAGATTCAATCCACAATACCTGCAAACATACACATTTGCAAGATATTCAAAGTCTTTAGATGGTGTGTTTTGTGCCCATTGTTTTGTGTTTAGTACCACAAGTGGCACTGTGTTGATATCCACACCAATGAGGGACTGGTCAAACAGCAAGAAAACCCTTGAGAGGCACAGCAAATGTAAAGAACACTTGAATGCCACTGCTAAAACAGATGGTTTTCTTTCTGTCTGTGATGGCAAGCTGGTGACTGCCTACCAGTCTCTAACTGACCAAAATACAAGGGTGTCCCAGCAGACCAACCACTTCCTGCGCAGGATTGTAAAAATAATCTTATTCTGTGGAAGAAACAACATTGCCCTGCGAGGAAAATATGCAGATGGAGGAAACTTCCAGGAACTATTACAGTACACAGCAGAATTGGACCAAGAATTACAAGATCATCTGAGACTAGCTCCCAGAAATGCAGTCTACACATCTGCTCAAATCCAGAACGAGCTGATCCAGCTTATGGGCCTGCAACTGCAGCAAAAAATCTTACAAAAAGTCAAACAAGCTAAATGGTTCAGCCTAATTGTAGATGGTACAACTGATGTATCAACCAAGGAACAGATATCCTTATGCGTTCGCTACGTCCACAACACCATAGGCGACACTGAGATACATGAAGATTTTGTAGAGTTCACGGAAGGCTTGACAACACAGGTCGAGGACTGGCAGATCTCTTTATGCACGCCTGTCTGCCTGGGGCATTGACGTCAACATGATGAGAGGGCAAGGATATGACAAGGCAGTAATATGAGTGGTAGATTTAATGGGGTCCAAGCAAACATTAAGGCTGTTGTGCCAGAAGCCTTATATACAGTCTGCAAAGCACACAGCCTCAATACTGCAATTGTTCACTCCTGCTCCATGAGGCAAGTATCAAACATGTTTGACACTACAAAAAATTATTGCCTCATTAAATGCATCCGCTAAGCGGAATAATATTTTCCTTACAGAACTGAAGGAATTTCAACATCCCAACGATTATGATGACCCTGCAGATCACATCAGAAGTATTCCTGCAGCAGGCAACACAAGATGGATGAGCCAGGCTGACTGTTTGTCAAGGTTTAAGGAGAAATACTTGGTGGTTTGTAGCACACTGGAGAAGATGTCAGAATTTGAGGATGATGCTGAACGTTTCTTTATTCCATCACCAAATTTGATTTTATCATGACCCTGAGCTGTGTTGATCACATTATGGCCTTGACAAAACCCTTGCACCTTTATTTACAGCTTGTGGACATAGACCTCATTCAAGCATCTGAGGAGGCTACTACTTTGTGGGAAGTATTGAGGGGCATGAGGGAGTCCTCTGAAACTCATTTTGGGGAACTGTACACAGACATCATGTCACTGGCAGCCTCAGTGTGCACTGAGGAATCTGTTCCCCTCACCTGTGGAAGACAAACGCAATGCAGCAACATCAGTGCCACTAGCCCTAAGGAATATTACAGGCTCAACATCTTTATCCCATTTCTGGACCATGTCATTTCTGAGCTACAAGAGCAGCTTATTGAGTGTCGGCCTCGCTTCCTTGCTCAGTACCTTGTCCCACAAAAGTTACATTTGATAATACATGAGGAGCAAGTGTTGGAGCTCTATAATGCATACAAGCTGGATTTGGGCAGCATGGCAGAGTTTAGAATGGAGCTTGTAAGATGGCGTGCAGAGTGGGTGAATATTCCAGTGAAACAGAGGCCAGAATCTCTAATTACAACATTGCAGCACATAAACTCGGCACTGTATCAGAACATCAATGCCGCATTATCCATCTTGGCAACCATGCCAGTAAGTGTAGCAACTGCAGAGAGGTCTTTTAGTGCACTGCGATGGTTGAAGACATGGCTGAGAAGCACAATTGAGGAGTCGCGTTTCACAGGATTAGCTCTGCTGCACATCCACAGGGATATGGAAATTGATGTGGAACAATTGTTGAAGGACTTTGACCCATGCCAGGACAGGCGCTTTTCTAAAAGATGACCCCTGCTGTGTCTGTTTGTAAGGCAATAAGTGTGTCTGGTGTGGGTGGGTGTGTCAAGCTTTACTGTAGTGAGTTGTGAGGAATGCAAAGTGGGTAAATGTTCAATAAAGTGGATCTGACTCCCAAATCAGAGTGTGAATGGTCCTCTGTGGGACTGGCTACCTTGTCGCGGTACAGAGGCTTGACACAATTGAGAAATTGTAACTAAAAGCCAGTCTTGGTCTGACTGAGTGAGTGCATTTCATCTTTACATTGTCATACAGAGATGCTGCAAATGATGTGGAGGGGTGGGCGGGGCATGGAAAAGTGTTTGTGGCAGGCAGTATAGACAACAGTGGTCTGGGGTAGTAAAGGGGCAGCTTGGTGTACAAAACTGAAATGTCTGGCTACACCCCTGGCATTCACTTCCACTTGCACCAGTTTGTAGAACAAAATACAAACAAAATCATAAACGCAATATCCTCAAACCAGTGGAACCTTCCTCCACCACTGATTCAGCAAGCACTGACCGTATCTAAAAAAAAAGGCAGTTTACTAAAGGACATTTATACCTTCCCCTTGAATCATGTGACTTAGATTCATTATGTAATAAAACAATAAATGCATTTAAAATTTAGCTTAACATTTTAAAGCACACATGGGTTGCTGTACAATGCTTAAATTAATTGTAGAAGTCTTTTCTGTGACCAATTTTGATATACTAAGCCTAAGTATATTCAATCGCCATACATGACTTTACAACAGTATAAATCTAGCCTACTAGGGGCCGCCATTCCCCTATAGCTCCCTGCCAGAATGACACAGCTAATCCTCAGAGCAGCTTCCATTTTGTATCTCTCCTGCCAAGCTTAAGGTACAATTTATTTATTCCTTTATTTTGGAATATAACATTTCTGCTACTGTGGCATAACTGAAGGGGGACATTTCAAAAGTGCAGAGTGTAAAAGTAGGAGCCACACTACTAATATATTACTCCAGGGGAAAGGAAAAAAAACAAAATGAAAAGCTCTCACTAAGAACTGGGGCTCATACTTATTTTCACAGTGTTTTTCTGGGCTTCCTGCAAGGACAATATTTGTTTACCAAGGCTGCCCACCCTCTTCTGCCACTAGGTCCATTCCACTGGGAAGCATAGACTCCTGCAGCAAGAAAATGGGAGGAAATCATGTTTATGCAGGCTAGACAGCTGGTTTCAGTGCAGACTTGGCAGGCTAAGCTGTCGACAGCATTTACTCTAGGAACAAGGAAGCACTTCAGACAGTCACTGCACTCTCTCCAGGACAAAGGGGGTGAGCTACAAAAGCATACAAAATGAGCCCAAACAGATTTTATTAACCCTTTGGGCAACTTAAGGACCTTATAATCTGCAAAGCTCCCACAGTCTTTACCACAAAAGTACAGGGGATATGTATTTCTTTATTTAGGGCATTATACCACAACAACAATTATTTAAGGGAACCATAACCCTTTTCTAACCAGTATTAGGTGGATTTTTGCTGGAAATTTGTGAATAATGTTTCAATGGAAGGAAGAGAATAAAAAAGAGGGGCAAAGAATATAGAAGACTTAAAGGGGGGGGGGTTTACTTGATAAGAAGGTGGCCTGCCTTCGTATCAGGAAAATAAAAGGGATAGCTCTAGAAGACAAGAAGATAGATTGTTGCAACCAAGAGAAAGTATGAAACATTATTCCATGACAGGTATTAGCCCTGTCACAGTGAGGCTGAATAGAATGAATGGTGGGTGGGCAGAGAGGGACAGTGAAAAAGAAGGAATACTGAATGAATACTTCTGCTCAGTATTCACAAAAGAGGAAGAGAGGGAGGTGCCTAATCCAGTTAACAGAAGCACTCTGGATAGGGGTGGTTGATCCCAGTCCTTTCACAGAAGAAAGGGTTCTGAAAGAACTCCAAATACTGAAGGAGGACAAAGCAATGGGGCCTGATGGAATTCACCCCAGAATTCTAAAAGAAATAAGGGAAGAACTAGTGAAACAACTGACTACCCTTTTTAACAAATCGTGGGAGGATGGTGTGGTACATGAGGACTAGAGGAAGGCGGATGTGATTCCCCTTCACAAAAGTGGGAGCAAGACAGAGGCAGAAGTAGTAAAGGGATAGCTAAAATAAATAATATTAAAGTAAAGCAGTACCACAAAGCAAATTTTGACCTTATTAAACAAGATCTGGGAACAACCAATTGGGAGCAGATTCTACCCCTCTTAAAAACAAACAAAGTATGGGAAACAGTAAAACAAAAAAATTCTACAACTCAACAAACAACATATCCCTGAGAGACTTAAATATAACAGTAAAGGAAAAATTCCTCAATGGTTTAATAAACACGTAAAAATTCTAATAACTCGTAAAAAGAAACTTTTTTTCAAGCTTAAAAAGACATTAGTATCTCAAACAGATAGAATACTAAAATCCTATAGACAAACAGTTAAGGAACTTCAGAAACATATAACAATAGCCAAACGCAACCTTGAATTCAAGATAGCACATACAAAGGATTCCCACAAAACTCTATATTCTTACTTAAACAAAAAAAAGAACTGTAATAACCAAATTGGACCTTTGATCGTAAATTCACAAACCATTACTTCAGATATGGAAACAGCCACTGAGCTAAACAATTACTTTTCCACCGTCTATACACATAAATCAGAAATTATTACTGTACCCCCTATTACTGACACAAACACAGAAAAGATCTCAGAAGAAGATATAAAGAATGCAATAAACACTCTTAAAAAACACACAAGCCCAGGACCAGATAGAATCAGTTCCGGAATCCAGATTCTTACTGGAAACAAAAGATGATATCATTCAACCATTAAAAATACTATTCAATAGAAACATAGAACATAGAATTTGACGGCAGATAAGGACCACTTGGCCCACGCAGTCTGCCCATTTCCCTACCTACTGGATAAGCTGCAGATCCTAGTTAACCAGCAGCCTACTTCTTCCTACCCCAACCCCCCAGAATTGCCTTATGACTATCCCATGCTTGCTTGAATTCCACCACTGATTTTGACTCCACAACCTCCTCCGGAAGGCCGTTCCATGCATCCACAACCCTCTCTGTGAAAAAATACTTCCTTAAATTACCTCTGAGCCGCCCCCATCTTCAAATTGGGCCCTCTTGTTCTTGCACACCTCTTTTTTTGAAAGATGCTACCCTCTTGGACTTTGTTGATTCCCTTGAGGTACTTGAAAGTTTCTATCATGTCCCCCTCTCCCTCCTTTCCTCGAGGCTATACATATTAAGCTCCTTAAGTCTCTCTTCATATGTCTTCCGGTGCAGACCCTGCACCATTTTAGTTGCCCTCTTCTGGACAGCTTCCATCCTGTCTATGTCTTTGTGGAGATTGGATCTCCAGAACTGCACACAGTACTCCAGATGGGGTCTCACCAGCTGTCTGTACAGAGGGATAATAACTTCCTGTTTTCTACTGGTGATGCCGCTCCCTATGCATCCCAGTATCCCCCCAGCCCTCCTTGCTGCCCTCTCACATTGCTTGCCCATCTTTAGGTCATCTGATATGACTACCCCCAGGTCCCTTTCCATTTTTATTGTTGTTAGTATCTCACCCCCCATTGTGTACTCTTCCCCTGGGTTTTTGTTTCCCAGGTGCATTACCTTGCACTTCTTAGCATTGAATCTAAGCTGCCATACATTTGACCATTCCTCTAACCTTGCCAAGTCCCTTCTCATCCTTTCCACCCCACCCTGTGCATCAACTCTGTTGTGGATCTTAGTGTCATCTGCAAAGAGAATATACTTTTCCTTCCAGTCCTTCTGCAATGTCGCTTATAAAGACATTGAAGAGGACCGGTCCTAATACTGAACCCTGCGGCACCCCACTAGTAACCCTCCTTTCTTCTGAGTGGACTCCATTTACTATTACTCTCTGTGTCCTATTCTCCAGCCAATTCTTTACCCAGGCTGTCATCTTGGGACCCACTCCCAGGCTGGCTAACTTGTATATTAATCTTTTGTGTGGGACTGTGTCAAATGCCTTGCTAAATTCTAGGTAGGCCATGTCCACAGCCCCTCCCTGATCTACTACTTTGGTCACCCAGTCAAAGAAATCTATCAGATTCATCTGGCATGACCTTCCCGCTGTGAATCCATGCTGCCTAGGGCCTGTGCCCCTCTGGCCTCTAGATACTCGACAATTCTTTCCTTTAGAAGTGATTCCATTATTTTCCCTATCACTGAGGTTAAACTAATAGGTCTATAGTTTCTGCTTCTGCCTTGCTCCCACTTTTGTGAAGGGGAATCACATCTGCCCTCCTCCAGTCCTCGGGTACCACCCCATCCTCCCATGATTTGTTAAAAGGGTAGTCAGTGGTGTCACTAGTTCTACCCTTAGTTCTTTTAGAATTCTGGGATGAATCCCATCAGGCCCCATGCTTTGTCCACCTTTCAGTTTTAAGAGTTCTTTCAGAACCCTTTCTTCTGTAAATGGGCCAGTATCGACTTCATTATCCAGAGTGTTACTACTGTTTGTTTTATTAGTACCTCTTCCTTTGTAAATACTGAGCAAAATATTTGTTTAGTATCTCTGCCTTTTCACAGTCTCCCTCTGCCCACCCTCCTCCCTCCCTCCCTTTATTAAGCCTCATTATCCCTCCCTTGGTCTTCCTTCACTCCTGATGTACCTATAAAAGGTTTTATCCCCTTCTTAACTGAGTTGGCTATCTTTTCCTCGGGTTTGGGTCCTTTGCTGTTCTGACTGCCTTCCCAGCCTCCGTTTGTTTTAACTGATACAGTTCTCTGTCCTGCTACTTCTGATTCCTTGTACTTCCTGAATGCTTTCTTTTTCTTTTGAACCTTCACTGCCACTTCCTTTGAGAACCATAGTGGTTTCTTACATCATCTTGTTTTGTTTATTTGCTTCACACAAAGGCTCGTTACCTCTGTGATGGCAGTTTTTATTATTCCCCATTGTTCTTCCACCCCTCCTTTCTGCCCATTTGCTAGTGCAAAATCATCATTGAATGAATCATCAGTACCAAATGAATGGCGTACTGCAATAGTTACACCAATTTTCAAGAAAGGCTCCCACTCAAAGACTGAAAATTACAGACCCATAAGTCTGACGTCCATCCCATGTAAACTTATGGAAAAAATCATCAAGACTAAAATAGAACATGAACTAGCATTATTAAAAATAACCGATATATACCAGCATGGCTTCAAACAGAGTTTTTCATGTGTAACAAACCTCATTTCTTTCTACGAACACATCAGTTACCATTTAGATAACAACATACCTATGGACGTCATATTACTTGACTTTAGTAAGGCATTCGATAAAGTCTCTCACCCTCTACTGATTAAAAAACTTATCAAAATAGGGCTGTCACCATATTAACTTCCTGACACAGAACTCAGAGAGTCAGGGTCAACAATGTAATGTCTAGGGAAAGGGGAGTGAACAGTGGGGTCCCCAAGGGCTCTGTGCTTGGGCCTGTACTCTTCAATTTATTTATAGGAGATATGTACATATCAAGTAACAACAAAATGGTGAAATTTGCTGATGACACCAAAACTGGAGGGAGAAGCTACTAACCAAACCAAAGACTCTGCTCTACAATCAGAACTGTTGTTAATTGAACAATGGGCATCTATAAATGAGATGTACTTTAATGTCTCCAAACTCTCCACATGGGAAAAAACAATCCACTGCAAACATATTACTTAAATAACATGGCTATTAAAATATCTTCAGTAGAAAAAGACTTAGGTATTCTGATTAATAACAACTTGTCCTCCACATCATACTGCACTAAAATAACCAACCAAGCAAAAGTCACTCTCAGAAGGATCAATAAAACTTTCATAAACAAAACTGAACAATGACTACTCCCACTCTATAAATCTCATGTTAGACCATTCTTGGACTATTGTTCCCCTTTTTGGAACCCTTATTTAACTTCTGACATCAATAAGATCGAAAGTATCCAACACAAGGCAACAAAACTAATACCCCACCTTTCCAAACTCAATTACACTATTAGATTAGAACAAACAGGTTTACACACACTATCTCAAAGAAGACTCATAGGGGACTTATTATTATTATTCAAAATCACAGCAAACACTGAACAGATGCAAAACTGTGGCCTCAAATATTCCACTAGAAAAACAACCGCAAGACTACACAATAGACAACTGGAGATTATGAGAGCTAAAACCAACAAAAGAATGAACTTCTTTACTATAAGAGCACCCAGAATATGAAACAAATTACCCCAGGAAATAGTTGACTCACCTAATATATTGACGTTCAAAAATAAACTGGATAAATGGCTAACCAACTAGGGATTTACTCAATGATCCACAAAAGTGGAGGACAGCCACGATGGGCTAGTCGCCTTCTTTTGTCCCACACCACCAAAGTACCAAAGTACCAAAGGAGTCTACAGACCTGTCTGTTTGACCTCTGTGGTAGGGAAAGTGATGGAATCACTTCTGAAGGAAAGAATTTTTGAGTATATAGAGGTCAGTGGGGCACAGGACCCAAGATAGCATGGGTTCACAGAGGGAAGGTCGTGTCAGATGAATCTAATTGATTTCTTTGACAGAGTGACCAAAGTAGTAGACCAGGGAGGGGCTGTGGACTTGGCCTACCTAGACTTTAGCAAGGCATTTGACACAGTCCCACACAAAAGATTAGTAGTCAAATTAACCATCCTGCGAGTGGGTCCCTGGGTGGTAGCCTGGGTAAAATATTGGCTGGACAACAGGACACAGAAGGTAATTGTAAATGGAGTCCACTATGAAGAAAGAGGTGTTACTAGTGGGGTACTACAGGGTTCAGTACAGGTCCAGTCCTTTTTAATGTCTTTATAAGTGACTTTGCAGAGGGACTGGAAGGAAAAGTATGCCTCTTTGCAGATGACACAAAGATCTGTAACAGGGTTGATACACAAGGAGGTGTGGAAAGGATGAGAAGGGACTTGACAAGGTTGGAGGAGTGGTCAGAAGTATGACAGCTTGGATTCAATGCAAAGAAGTGCAAAATAATGCACCTGGGAAACAAAAACCCAGAGGACGATTACACAATGGGGAGGGGGTAGTAAAAACAACAAAAATGGAAAGGGACCAGGGATAATCATATCAGATGACCTTAATGTTAGCAGGCAATGTGAGAAGGCAGTGGGGAGGGCTGGGGGTATACTGGGATGCATAGGGAGAGGTATCACCAGCAGAAACCAAGAAGTTGTTATCCCTCTGTACAGACAGTTGGTGAGACCCCATCTGGAGTACTGCGTCCAGTTCTGGAGACCCCATCTCCACAAGGACATAGACAGAATAGAGGCAGTCCAGAGGAGGGCAACCAAAATGGTGCAGGGTCTGCAAGAGAAGCCATATGAAGAGAGACTAAAGGAGCTTAATATGTATACCCCTGAGGAAAGGAGGAAGGGGGGACAAGATAGAAACTTTTAAGTACCTCAGTGGAATCAACAAAGTCCAAGAGGGTAGCATCTTTCAGAAAAATGAGATGTGCAAGAACAAGGGGACACAATTTGAGGATGGGGGGTGGTTCAGGGGCAATATGAGGAAGCATTTTTTTTCACAGAGAGAGTGGTTGACATAAGAAACAGCCTTCCTGAGGAGATAGTGGGGTCTAAAACTGCGAGGGAATTCAAGAATGCATGGGACAGGCATAAGGCAAATTTTGTTGGGGGTAGGAAGAAATAGGCTGTTGGTTAACTAGGCTCTGCAGCTTATCCTGAAGGTAGGGAAATGGGCAGACTAGGTAGGAAATCATTCCTTATCTGCTGTCAAAGTCTATGTTTCTATGAGCATGCAAGATGGTCCAGGGAAGTGACCAGAAATGTGACAGAAGCCAAGGCCCAGAGGGAGCTGAGATTAGCACAGAGAATTAATGGTGGGGGGAAGACTTTTTCAGATACAGCAAGGAGAAAAGGAAGTGCAAGGAGACAATAGTGAGGATAAAAAGGGGTTGGGAGTGGATGGAAAAGGGTGAGGAGCAGGAAGAAGCACTGAATAAATACTTTTACACTGTGTTCACAGAAGAAAAGGGGGGACTGCTACCACCATGGGCTGAGAGGGTGGATACAGGGGGAGAGGAGGCAACAGATGGAAGAATTGAGGCAAGTAGAGTGCTAGAGGACTGAGGACACTGAAGGTAGACAAGGCACCAGGGCCATATGGTATCCACCCCAGGATGCTGAGGGAGATGGTGGCGGTGTTGGTGAAGCTGCTGGTGGATCTATACAGCATCTCACTGGAGTCGGGATGTGTGACACTGGACTGGAAGATGGCACATGTAGTGCCATTACACAAGAGCAGACCAAGGGATGAACTGGGTAATTATCGTCCGGTAAGTTTCACCTCCATAGTGTGCAAACTCATGGAAACAATACTAAAGGAAAGACTGGTGTCGTACCTGGAAGACAATGGCCTCCAGGATGTCAAGCAGCATGGGTTCATTTCAAGGAAGTCTTGTCAAACCAACCTGATACAACATTATGACTGGGTGACGGGTGAGCTGGATAATGGTCATGTGGTGGATGTTCTTTACTTGGATTTCAGCAAGGCCTTTGATTTGGTGCCTCATGGGCAGCTTGGGGGAAGTTAACTGGTGTAGGGGTAAGGGCAAAAATGATGAACTGGAGTACAAGCTGGCTGAGTGGGAGGCTACAACAGGTGATGGTGAGAGGGGAGCTCTCAACTCCATGGCCAGTGATGAGTAGGGTGCCACAGGGCTCTGTGTTGGGGCCAGTATTGTTTGGGCTCTTCATATCAGACATTGCACACAGGGTGGTGAGCAAGATAAGTCTGTTTGCTGATGACACCAAAATCAGAGCAGTGGTGGATGGAGGGGAGGGATGGAAGCAGCTGCAGGGGGACCTAAGCAAACTAGAGGAGTGGTCAGAGAGGTGGCAGCTGGGGTTCAATGCAAACAAGTGTAAGGTTATACACTTTGGGGTGAAGAAGGAGCTAGGGGTAATGATAACAGGACCATGAACAACACTGCCCAGTGCAGGAGAGCGGCGGCAAAAGTGAACAAAATGCTGGGGTGCATAGCGAGGGGGTTTTCATCCAAGCAAAGAGAGGTGATCTTGCCCCTGTACAGGTCTGTGGTAAGGCTGCATTTAGAGTATTCTGTGCAGTTTTGGAGGCCATACCTAAAGCATGATATCAGCCTACTGGAGCGGGTGCAGAGGAGGGCAGCAAAGATGATATGTGGAATGGAGGGGAGAGACTATGACAGCAGGCTGGGAGACCTGAATATGTACACCCTGGAGGATAGAAGGGACGGGGGGACATGACAGAGACATTCAAGTTTTACCAATTACCAATTATTTTACCAGGTGAGACACACTAAGCTGAAAGCTTGTTTGCAGGTGCAACCTGGGAGCACGAGGAAGTTAAGTGACTTGCTCAGGGTCACTCAGTATGCACCTAGGGGGCTGTGGGATTCAAACCCAGGTCTCCAGATTTGCAGCTCAGAGCCTTAACCCAGTGCGCCATACTGCCTCCTGAGGTATCTGAGGGGAATCAATAAGGATGTGGCTGATGGAGTCTTTAAGTTAAGGAGGGGGAGGGTCACCAGGGGGAATGGTCTAAGAATAGAGGGGGTAAGATTTAGAGAGGAGACACTATTTCTAATTAAGTACGCATAATTCTGGTGGTATTGTAAGCTCCTCCACAGAAGCGGATGTTGCTGGACACCCCCACTCAGTCTGTTGTATATGCTGAAACATTCTTTTTATGAGGTTTAATCTTGGAAGCCTACCAGTTATGGATTCAGGGGCTGCAGTAGTACAATCTACCACTACCTGGTATGTGCTTTCAGCTGTGGAACATGCATGACAACATATCCGTTTTGCTCCAACCTCCTCCACGTCAGGGACATGACTGTGCTCTTTTGGCTGAGCAACAACATGATCTGCCACAGTGTGGAGTCTCGCCAGACAATTACATTTGTGACAGCCAGCACAATGCCAGTATGTCTTATCCCCTGCTCCTTGAATATACTGCTGTCGGGGCCTCCCAGTCGATGTCCGGGAGGTTTGAGTCCCCTACCAGCACAATTTCCCCTTTCTGTTCCATTCTCACTATTGATTCTACAAAGTGCCTATCCCCTTCCTCCCCTTGCATAGGAGGTCTGTAAACTACCCCACATGCAGGTTTTCCCCCTTTCCCCTGTCTAGGGTGATCCACATTATCTCTGTTTCCCCCTCTTCTTCCTGCCCTTCCATGGCCCCAATCTCTTCCCTGATGTATAATGCCACCCTTCCTCTCCTCCCAATCCTTCCTAAACAAACAATACCCTGGGATCACTGTATCCCAGGCGCGGTGTTCATTCCACCAAGTCTCACTCACTGCTACAATGTCTAGGTTCTCCTCCATCATGGTGGCCTCCAGTTCTCACATTTTATTCCCCAGGATCCTGGCATTTGCAACCATGCCCTCCAACATCTAGCCCCATCCAACCCCTTTTCACTTTCCAACCCATCCCTGCTGCTAACTGTTCCCTTAATGATTGCAGTGTCTTGGGGGGGTTGATGGCCTCTCTGTTCTGCCTCCCATAAGGATGGACCTGTCCATAAGCCCCCCCATTTAGTTTAAATTGAACTTCCATGCTATGAAGTCCTCCAGTTTACTCTTTAGTGCAGTTTCCGCTGCAGAGCTCAGGTGCAGCCTATCGGGGGAATACAGCCTCTCCTCCACCCCATGTAGAGCCCCAGTCACCTATCCAACCAAACCCCTTTTGACTGCACCATCCCTGTAGCCATTTATTGAATTCCCTTATTTTTTTCCTTTCTGGGCGTGCTCGCTCTTGGTATTGGCAACACCTCAGAGAAGGAAATGGAAGGAAAAACAGTGTTGCTCCTATTGAACCTTTAACGAGTTCCTCGAACTTTGCCTGTACCTCCATCAGACTGCCTTCCTTCAAGTCATTTGTGCCCAGGTGAAACACCAGATGTGTCCTTTCATCTTGCTGCTTGCCCCAGGAAGGAATATTTTATTTATTTGTTTATTAGCTTTTGTTTACCAGGTAGGTGCATTAGGCAAAACACTGCCTATTTTCAAGCTATTTTCATATTATGCCTCATGTCCAGCATTGTCATCCCTGGCACACACTGTACCCACACTGCCTTGTTTTTTGCTCGCTTGAGTACCCCAAGAGTGCCACCCTAATGCCCACTGCTTCACGAGTGTCCTTTAGGCCTTCAGTTTTTTGTCTAGGGGCTCAGCTCCCCTTGGACTCCTCATCCTCATGTTCCAACCTGTCGTGGTTTCTGCCCCTGCTCAGCATTTTTTCCCCATCACCCAACCTGTCGTGGTTTCTGCCCCTGCTCAGTATTTTTTCTCCATCACCCAACCTGTCTTGGTTTTTGCCCACACCCAGCATATTTCCCTCTCCACCCTCTCCCTTTGGCCTTTTCACAGCCCCCCCCTCCTGTACCCCTTCTTCCCTTGTACTGCCTCCTGGCTTTTTGCGTCCCCACAACCCCCGTCAGCATCACTGTGTGAGCTTGTGCCAACTTCACTTGTTCCCCCTCTAACTGCTCTTTGCCTGCCCACTATTGCAGAAAATTCTGAGCACTGAACCCCTCTGTCATCGAGGCACAGGTCAGGAAGCATAGAGAAAACCCGGAAGCAGTTGTAAAATTCTACAAAATTGTTTATCTGTAGTTACAGGAACATAAAATAAAACAAATATTTTCAGAATAACTATATACAGAGGCACAAATAAAACATTTCTTGCAACCCCTTCCTTGCAGCTCAGTTTAGCTGTTTTATAAGTCTTTTCAACCCCCATCCTTTACAAGCATCCTGTTCTTTGTAAATTGCAGGAGCTGCTAGAACATTGAGAACTTCCTGAGGTCCCCACAGCAATTGCAAAAGGCTCAGGCATTTGCACCCAAGTAACCTCTAGCTTTTTACAGTTATCTCAAATTATAAATATATACATTTCAACAGTAACAAAAGTGATCCCAATATCCCCTACATTTCCATACATTGATTCTCATATATTTTATATTAGCAGATATAGATATGCAAGGGAGGAAAAATAGACAGCAAGAGAAAACAGAGAGACAGTGACAGGCAAAGGATTTTGAGACTGTTCAGGTTGATCAAGTCCGCAGTCTCACAGGAAAATTTGGTTGTGCAACCAGACAGAAGAGACAGAAAAGGAAAGAATACAAATCCTTGCATTTAAGCACTTTCTCCAAAACAAACAGGGCAGGATCCCATTCTACCCTGTCACACCTTCTTTGGGAAGTCCTCCTCCTCACCACCCACCCTGTCTACCTTTCTCCCCCTTGCCCAGTGCATCTCCCAACTTCTTACCACCACTCCCTTCCTGCTGAATACCCTTCTGTTTTTTTTGCAGCCTCCAAGGAGCTCATCCGCAGCTCTTCCAGTGCTTCCTTTCTTCCACTTGTCTCATGCCACTGATCATCTAGTATCACCCCCTGGTGTGACCCCAATTTGCCCATCCCCTCCTCCACCCCTTCCCCTGTACCAGAGATCACTTCTCCTGCATCTCCCAGCTGCCCTGCCCCCCAACCTTCTCTGAAGGCCCCTCCCGGACTCTTCCTCCTCAATGTCCTCAACTAGAACTGTTAGTTCTGCCCCCGGCTCATTTCACCTATGCTGATTTTACCTTTAGATTTGGTTGTCCGTCTGCCTTTTCCAGAGCCTATTATCTTCATCTTCCACTCCTCCAGTCCCCAGCTGACCCCTTTCCTCTTGTCTCGGGCATCATTGTCCCACTGCTGGACTTATTGCTGTCAGTTCCTGCTGACCCCTTTCCTTCTATCTCAGTCATCCTTGTCCCACCTCTGGACTTACTGCTGTCAGTTCCTGCTGACCCCTTTCTTCCTGTCTCGGGCATCCTTGTCCCACCTCTGGACTTACTGCTGTCAGTTTCTGCTGCTGGTCTACCCCCTCTGGATCCCCTTTCATCCTCTCCCCCCAGACCCTCACCTTCTTTAACCACGTATCTGATCCTCCGGTGGATCCTCCCAGCCCCTCCCACTCCTTCCCTGACTTATATTGTCCCTGCCTCTCTACCCCACTTCCCCAGTGTCCCCCCTTTCAACACCCACCCTAACGTCTCCCCTTCCTCCCTCAGCTGAGTAAGCTGCTTACACATCATACATCCCCCATCCTCAACGGCCAATTTAGAATCATAGCCGTTCCACAACCACTGCACCCCACCACTCTGCCAGAGATCCCCCTCCCTTGATCGCCCCTCCTTTTGTTCTTCCATTTTTTATGGCAAACAGACACCTGTTTTTGGTATGTGGTACAGTATAGTACCTAACCCTTTTATAGCTACACAATACAGTCCTAAATCACACTCTATGTATTTTAGGCCCTGACCCTAACCCTCTCACAGCAGCATAGTATAGCCTTAAATCACACTCTATGTATTTTAGGCATCAGACCTAACCTTGTCAAAGCTACACAATACAATCCTAAATCACACTCTGTGTATTTTAGACCCCAGACCTAACCCTCTCACAGCTACACAATATAGTCCTTAATCACACTCTGTGTATTTTAGGCCCCCAGCCCTAACCCTCTCACAGCAGCATAGTATAGCCTTAAATCACACTCTATGTATTTTAGGCACCAGACCTAACCTTGTCAAAGCTACACAATACAATCCTAAATCACACTCTGTGTATTTTAGACCCCAGACCTAACCCTCTCACAGCTACACAATATAGTCCTTAATCACACTCTGTGTATTTTAGGCCCCCGGCCCTAACCCTCTCACAGCAGTACAGTGCAGTCCTAAATCACTCTTTATGTATTTTAGGCCCCCGACCCTTCACCCCAGCAGCACAATACAATCCTAAATCACACTCTATGTATTTTAGGTCCTTGACCCTTCACCCCAGCACCACAGTACAATCCTAAATCACACTCTATGTATTTTAGGTCCTCGACCCCTCACCCCAGCACCACAGTACAATCCTAAAACACACTCTATGTATTTGTGCTTCTGACCCACAACCCTCCCTGGCCCAAACCCACAGGGCAAGAAGTATTATTAAACCACAGTCACCAAGTACAAGGCCACGTCAAAGTCCCCGTCAGTATGCTTGACCCAGTTCTGTTTACTACAATTTCAGCTCCTTCATGAAGAATTCTTATTATCAGTATTTATAAACCATAACCTCTAAAGTCCAAGTACAAGTCCTTTGTGAATAATTCTTTATTATCTGTATTAATATAAATATCCACCAAGGTTCAAGTACAAGTTCCCAGCGGAGGTGTGCACGACCCAGTTCCTTGTACTGCAATCCAGCTCCTTTATGATGATTTCCTTAGATCAGGACCCTCCTTAATCCTTCCAGCTACCCTTTCATGTACTTGGCCACTCTCCCTTCAGACCAGCCTACGTCAGCTCCTCCATATCGTATCTGACTCCTCCTCCCTCCTGTATTTAATAGAAGCCGGGGTCCAGGAGGGAGGGCAGGAAACCAACACAGCCCTGCTGCATCTCTGCAGTGGTCTGGCTGAGCTTTGAAAGCCAGACCACTTGGCGCCTCTCTCCCGGATTAGATGCCCCTCCTCCGTTCCTCCTATCACCACCGACTGTGGTGAGCCGTCCCCTTCTCCAGTCACTGGTTGCTACCTGCGCCCCTCACTCACATAGAAAGATAGAAACATAGACTTTGATGGCAGATAAGGGCCGCTTGACCCACCTAGTCTGCCTGCTTCCCTACCTACAGGATAAGCCACAGATCCTAGTTAACCAACAGCCTATTTCTTCCTACCCCCATAAAAAATGCCTTATGTCTGTCCCATGTATTCTTGAATTCTCCCACAGTTTTAGACCCCACAACCTCCTCAGGAAGGCCGTTTCATGCATCCACTTCCTCTCTGTGAAAAAATACTTCCTCACATTGCCCTGAACTGCCCCTCTATCTTTAAATTGTGTCCCCTTGTTCTTGCATGTCTTTTTCTGAAAGATGCTACTCTTGGACTTTGTTGATTCCACTGAGGTACTTAAACATTTCTATCATGTCCCCCTCCCCTTCTTTCCTTAAGGGTATACATATTAAGCTATTTTAGTCTCTCCTCAATGCCTCTCTTGCAGACCCTGCACCATTCTAGTTGCCCTCCTCTGACTGCCTCTATCCTATGTCCTTGCAGAGATGGGGTCTCCAGAACTGGAAACAGTACTCCAGATGGGGTCTCACCAACTGTCTGTACAGAGGGATAACAACTTCCTGTTTTCTGCTGGTGATGTATCTCCCTATGCATCCCAGTATACCCCCAGCTCTCCCTACTGCCTTCTCACATTGCTTGCTAACCTTAAGGTCATCTGATATGATTACCCCCAGGTTCCTTTCCTTTTTTGTTATTGTTACTACCATCCCCATTGTGTAATCTTCCCCTGGGTTTTTGTTTCCCAGGTACATTATTTTGCACTTCTTTGCATTGAATCCTAGTTGCCATACCTCTGACCATTCCTCCAACCTTGTCATGTCCTTTCTCATCCTTTCCATGCCTCCTTGTGTATCAACCCTGTTGCAGATCTTTGTGTCATCTGCAAAGAGGCATACTTTGCCTTCCAGTCCCTCTGCAATGTCACTCATAAAGACAATAAAAAGGACTGGACCCATTACTGAACCCTGCGGTACCCCACTAGTAACCCCTCTTTCTTCAGAGTGGACTCCATTTGCAATTACCTTCTGTGTCCTGTTGTCCAGCCAATGTTTTACCCAGGCTACTACCCTGGGACCCACTCTCAGGCTGGTTAATTTGACTATTAATCTTTTATGTGGGACTGTGTCAAATGCCTTGCTAAAGTCTAGGTAGGCCATGTCCACAGCCCCTCCCTGGTCTACTACTTTAGTCACCAAGTCAAATAAATCAATTAGATTCATCTGACATGACCTTCCTGCTGTGAACCCATGCTGCCTTGGGTCCTGTGCCCTACTGGCCTCTAGGTACTCAACAATCTTTTCTTCAGAAGTGATTCCATCATTTTCCCTACCACAGAGGTCAAACTGACAGGTCTGTAGTTTTCTGCCTCTGTCTTGGTCCCAGTTTTGTGAAGGGGAATCACATCCGCCTTCCTCCAGTCCTCAGGTACCACACCATCCTCCCATGATTTGTTAAAAAGGGTTTGTAAAAAAGTTTCACTAGTTCTCCCCTTAATTCTTTTAGAATTGTGGGGTGAATTCCATCAGGCCCCATTGCTTTGTCCACCTTCAGTTTTAGGAGTTCTTTCAGAACCCTTTCTTCTGGGAAAGTACTGGGATCAACCCCCCTATCCAGAGGGCTTCTGTTAATTGGATTAGGCACCTCCCCCTCCTCTTTTGTGAATACTGAGCAGAAATATTCTTTCAATATCCCTGCTTTTTCACTATCCCCCTCTGCCCACCCCCCATTCATTCTATTCAGCCTCACTAACCCTCCCTTTGTCTTTCTACTCTTCCTGATGTACCTATAAAAGGTTTTATCCCCCTTCTTAACTGAGTTGGCTATCCTTGCCTCAGTTTGGGCCTTTGTTATTCTGACTTCCCTCCCTGCTTCCTTCTGCTTTAACTGGTACAGCTCTCTGTCCTGCTCCTGCTGTGTTTCCTTATATGTCCTGAATGCTATCTTTTTCTCCCTGACTTTCCACCGCCACCTCTTTTGAGAACCATGGTGTCTTTTTCTTTCCTTTTGATTTGTTTATTTGTTTCACACAAAGGCTTGTTGCCTCTGTGATGGCAGTTTTGATGATTCCCCATTGTTGATCCACCCCTCCTTCTAGCCTGTTTGCTAGTGCTTTTCTGAGGCACTCTTCCATCTTGCCAAAGTCAGCCCTCCGGAAGTCCAGTACCCTCACTTTTGTATGGTTTGACTCTGTAGCTGAGTTTAACGTGAACCACACTGTTTGATGGTCACTTGTTCCCAGATGGCAACCCACTTCTAGATCTGAGATCCTCTCACTGTCCCCATTTGACAGTATGAGGTCTAAGATTGCTCCCTCACGAGTGGGTTCCAAAACTAGCTGTCTGAGGCCTGCCACCTGTAGGGCATCAAGAATGACTCAGCTCTTGGATGTTGCTGCAGCAAATGTGCTCCAGTTAACATCTGGCATATTCAGGTCTCCCATCAACAGTATCTTCCCTTTCTCTGCCATCCTAAGAATGCCTTCTATCATATCCTTGTCCATTCCCTCCTCACTGCTAACTGCAGCAAATACACAGCTCTTCTGCATCTCTGCAGCTATCTGGATGGGCTTTTAAAGCCAGACCACTTGGCGCCTCTCTCCCAGATTGGATACCTCCCCTGGTCCTCCTATCACTGCAGACTACAGTGAGCCGTCCCCTTCTCCAGTCACCGACTGCAACCTGTGCCTCTTGCCCACTGCTGACTGCAGCAAATACACAGCTGTGCAACAAATACACAGCTTTTACAACTGCTTTTTTCTCTGCTTAATCTTTATGTATCGTTACTCATTTTTTTCTTTCATATGTAATCCTTGTAAAAATCAATAATCTTAAGGAATGATGTTACTAATTCTAAAATTCTTGTTAACTCTGAATTTAACAAGTTCTTTGTCAAAACTTGGGGATTTACATTAATTTGTCCCGGAGTAGGCCCAATGTTTTTAATCTATCCTTTTGATAGAGTGTGCACATTATCAGCAAATGTACTACTGTACTCTAGGAAATGTTTGCTCACTTTTTATTTTCACGTTCTTCGTGCTAATGAAATTAGCCTGAACATTAACAGGGAGCAAATATTTTTGGAATACCGCTGCCAGATGCAGACAAATGAAACGGACATGGGCAGCATTATGTACCGGATCATCGGAAACACTAATGAATGAAGCAAACAGGATTAACAAATAAAACATCATACTTTATTTAAATTGTTTTAAAAGTATTTTGAAAAAAAGGCAAAAAAAACCCAGCAAAGAACAGCAAACGACTGTGCTCTGGTGTAACTCAATTTTATTTCAGTTTCTTTCACATTTAGAAGTGTT
This sequence comes from Neoceratodus forsteri, assembly GCA_016271365.2. NCBI lineage: Eukaryota > Metazoa > Chordata > Ceratodontiformes > Ceratodontidae > Neoceratodus > Neoceratodus forsteri. The sequence goes on from CM028129.1 coordinate 12,517,081, forward strand.
CTGGAAAACAGAAGAAAAAGGAATCACTGTAGTAGCAGGCAAACAACAACAACTGATTGCTACTGCAAACTCACAGATTCTGGTATCCAAGCATCTTTCGTGGGCTCCAGAAATGCCTGCCTCCATAAATCCCCAGATACAATCTTCCTTTCTCTCTAAGTTTATTGAAGCTGTTCTCCACCCACATTGCATGTTCCTCTTTTAATGTGGACATTTTCAGATCAATTTTCACTTTCTCTAAACCATCAGAGAGCTGGTCTGATATTACTCTGGCATGCCAGTATGTTGAACTCTGCTTCATATTATCTTTAAAGAGCTTATTTAGTGAAATATATTGGGGCTGCAGTAAGTTAGTACAGGAACATACAAACATACGAAGAAGCCAACAGAAGAAGGCCATTTGATCTATCAAGTCTGCTCCTATTGCAGAGTCCACAGCTTGATCTAATGTCCCTGTCCTCCTTCCCTCCCCACTCCTTCCATCCTCCCTACCCATGACCCTTACCGTCTCTCTATGCCTATCCCAGCATCTCTTAAAGCTGCGCACAGTCTTCAATGAGATGACCACTTCCGGCGGCACATTCCAAGTGTCCACCACCCTCTTTGTGAAGAAATGCTTCTTGACCTCCCTTCTAAACCTCCCACCCTCCAGCTTAAGACTGTGCCCCCTTGTGATATGGTTTCCACTTAGCTTAAAGAAGTTGGCACAAAAAGCAGGAATGAAAGTTGCCTCCTCTAACTGCTCGAGTACAGCAGCTGTAGTATGTGCCCTGAAAAGGTCTAGAATGAGGAGCCCTTTCTGTTCATTTGGCAGCCCCAGAGAATGCTTGACACCAGCAAGGTGTAGTACAAGCACAGCTTCAATGTACTGCTGTGTTGTAATTTCATTTGTCCAGTGACTGGGCGAATGTTTGATACACCAATCTCTGTGAAATTTGTGACTGTGGTGACATGCTGTAGTTTTATCTCCGTAGATCATTTGAGGTGGCAGCAAATCACCAGCAAGTGTACTCCCAAGTACCAAAGATACCTGCCTTTTGTCTCATAGTCCTGATAGGGCCACTTGTCTGGACCTTGTTGCCCCCATTGTCCACTGTGACACTGGGATGAGATTTACCCCCATCTCATCTGTGTTCACCACAAGCTCCGGGGGGATCAGCTCTTGAGCCACTGCTTTACAGATTCTGGCCAAAAAACCCACTTTCAATTGTATGAAATTGAGTGGGGTTTTGTGGGTAGCTTTGGTGCCCTTACAACGGCTGTAACCCATCCTGTTCAGGAAACCCCAAGCCCATTTGGTGATGATGGTAACACTACCACCATTCTCCACCAAGATCTGCGGTCTATTTGATTTAACAATTCTGAGGGCAACGGCATGCACAATTGGTGCATTCACTACTGCACCCTTGACTTGAAGGCTGGTAATAATGAAGCGTAGCTTGTCCTCCACCTCCTCTATCAGCAAGGTAGGTCTGCCATGAGGTTTTGTTGGGACAGATGGCTTCAATAGAGTGGGATCTGGGGTAAGTTTTAGTCACTCTTTATAGTCAGTTTTTAACTTCAAACAACACTTGCTGTATTCTGACATTATGCAGTTAGCCCCAGCATTTGAACTGCTCCCGAGAGGAAAGATTTAACTCTATGCCAGAGCATAGAACATTAAGCTCGAGCTCGGTTCAAACCTCTGTCTGCTGCACTTTGAAGTGTAACCGTCAGATTCTTTACTTCGCCTAACTGAAAATTGCTCTGGAGATTTCTCCTTCACTAACGGTTTGGTCTGGTTTAAAACATCAGTTTTACCAATATTTCTTTCGTTATTTCGGTTCAGATCCCTGTATGTGGTACAGTAAGTACATAGGTACTGGACTAGTTCGGAAAAATTGTGTGAAAATTGTAAAAGAAACAGCTTTTCAACCGGTTTGGTTGAACCGGTTGTCTGTATTTGTTTGTATTTGTGTGTATCTTTTTTCCTTTAGCTGATTTTAGTGTGAGGTATCGGTCCTTATTGGTTCTAAAAAAACATGTTTCATCATTTTTTTCAAACACCCGTAACACAGTTAGGAACCGATAAGGGGGTCTTGCCTGGCTGTTGCCATAAAAAGGGTAAGTGATAGGATGGCTTTGTCTGAGAAACCCAAGAGAAAAACTGGGCCCACTGGGTTTCAACACTGCAGCGAGTGTGGGAAGGCCTTTGCTAAGGCTGATCCCCACACCACCTGTGTTTACTGTCTGGGTTTTGACCACCTGGAATCAGACTGCCAAATATGCAAGAATTTCCCTAAAGCCACCTTGGAAAAAAGATTGGGCAGGCTTAGGGACAAGGAGTCTGAGAAGTCTGCTGACCCGGATGGCCAGCCCGGTTTGGTTCCGACCGAACCTGAGGGAGTGCTCACTAACCTGGGCAAGACTCCCTCAGGCAAACAGAGAGCCGATCCTGAGGGGTCAGTTCTGGAAAAAGGAAAAAGAAAGAAAAATCATCCGGTTCAGATCCAGAACCACATCATCCAACCGCCGAAGAAATTGCCAGGGTGATTAGCATAGTTGAATCACTCCATTTGGTTCCGGTTGATCCGACACATTTGGGCAGACATTCAGTTTGGTCAGTTCCTCCGGTTCAGGATTATTCCCCTGAAGACTTTTATGAACTGGATTTGGAGGGGGATGATTATGATGATGATGATGATGATGATGATGGTGTGGAAGGTCTGGATGAGCCCATAGAACTGGACATCTCCCAAGATAGACTTTCTGGTGTTTCCCCTCCTAGGCTTTCTGAGTCCCCTTCCCACTTTATGTTTTACAAGAAAGTGGTAGAAACCCTCCAGCTCCCTTTAATAGAAACTGTTGAGGAGCAAGAGGAGACTGACTACGTGGAGATGATGGACATCCCAGAGTCCAAGAGTTGTCTATTCCCCTTCACAAATCCTTTGGGAAACAGACACATAAGTTACTTAAAACTCCAAATTCTTTACTTCCTGTAGACAGATGAATGGACTAGAGGTATATGTTGTCAGGCCCAGGTAAGGAGTACTTGTACCAGCAATGCAGCCATGTCGGGGTGGTGCAGCCTGCAGCCTGTGGTAAGGCTAACATACCCTTGGCTTCACACAACCCAGATAAAGACTCCAGGAAGTTGGATGCCATGGCAAAGAAACAATGCATGGCATCTTTCTTGGGACTCAGGCAGGCTAATTATATGGCCTACACAGCCAGGTACCAGATATTCAGATGAGACACTGTTCTGAAACTGACTGAACAGGTCTCCCCCAGCTTGCCAAGGAGCTGGAGGAGGTGGCTGCTGATGGGACTGAGGCATCAAAAATCCAGTTTCATGCTGATGTGGACTACAATGATGTGTCATCAAGAGTCATGGCTACATCTATGGCTCTTTGGAGACAAGCTTGGCTCAGATGTACTAGCCTATCACAGGGTATCCAGGCTAAGGCCATGGATTTTCCTGTTGTTGATAATTCTCTGGGGAGCAAACAGAGAATTATATGAAAAAGATTGATGAGTACAGGACCACCTACAGGAGTGCACAGGCCAAGGAAAGGCAGGCAACTCCTCAGAAGCAGCAGGCTAGGGGCAGGCCTTTTCACAGGCATTTCTACCAGGCGCAGGCCTACCCTCCTTTTTCCCAGATGGGATTCTTCAGAGGGAGAAGCAGAAGGCGTATGAGCAGGGCTGCATCATCCTCTCAACCTAAGGCTCCTGCCAAGCAGACACCCTGATGTGTCAGCCTGGGTTGACTCTCCAATTCCTGTAGGAGTCAGGCTGGCATACTACTCCCAAGACTGGAAGTCTATTACCTCAGACAAGTGGGTCCTGGAAGTAGTAATCCAGGGACTGGCCCTCAGCTTCAAAAATGTCCAGATCTGTGGGTCAGGTCCTTTCCACCTGCAAACATCTGCGAAACCATTGCCCTAGAGGCAGAGGTTTCATCTCTGCTGGCTCTCAGAGATATAGAAAACATTCCTACACTTCAGGGACAAAGGTCTGTATTCCAGATACTTCCTTACCCCGAAAGAAACATGGGAAGTGGTGGCCCATCCTGGACTTAAGATACCTAAACAAGCATCTACTAAAGCCAAAATTCAAAATGGTGACTCTGGGAATAATTCTTCCCTCTCTAAGGTCAGGGGACTGGCTAGCCTCCCTGGACCTAAAGGATGCCTACTTTCACATTCCCATTAGGGGCTTCCACAGAAAGAATATCAGATTCATACTACCTTCAGGCCATTACCAGTTCAAAGCAATGCCCTTAGGCTTAACATCAGCTGCAAGGGTGATTGCAAAGTGTCTAGCAGTAGTAGTGGCCTTTCTAAGGAGACAAAACATCTCCATATTCCCATACCTGGATGACTGTCTCATAGTGGATCAGTCTCCAGACCAAGTCAAGTCAGATTTACAAGTGATCCAACAAGTGCTCACTTCTCTAGGATTCCTCCTCAATCTTCCCAAGTCAGTTCTTGAGCCAGTACAACTCTTGCTCTTCATAGGGGTAGAATTGGATACTGTCAAAGTAAGAGCATTTCTCCCCCTGACAAGGGTCAGGGCCATTATAGAGCTAGCCTCCTCTTTCCACCTTCTGGTGTCTCGACCAGCAAGGCATTTCTTTCAACTTCTGTGCCACATGGCAGCTTCCACTGCAGTGGTCCAAGGGGCCAGATTTCAGATGAGGGACATTCAGTTTCATTTGAGGGCTTTTTGGTCTCAGAAAAAAGATCCTTTAACCAAGCTTATTCCAGTGACTCAGACTCTGATCCATGCTCTCCAATGGTGGCAGGATCAGGACAACCTCAGGCAAGGAGTCTCATTCATCACTCAATCTCATTCTGTGGTTTCTAACTACAGATGCTTCTCTCCTGGGTTGGGGAGCTCACCTGGGAGCCCTTACAGCTCGGGGAGTGTGGTTCACTCAGGAGTCTCTTCTCCACATCAGTCTTCTGGAGCTCAGGGCAGTGTACCTGGCTCTGCAAGCCTTCTCAGAATCAGAACAGAACAAGGTGGTTCAGGTCAGAACAGACAACACCACCACAATGTAGTACATCAACAGGCAGGGAGGTACTCAGTCTACGGCCTTGTGCATGGAAGCTATGAAATTATGTCCCCTGGCTTATTCTCTGCAGACCTCTTTGGTAGCAGTCTGCCTCCTAGGGAAGGACAATGTGCTAGCAGATGCATTGAGCAGTATTTCCCTGGGCCATCACAAATGGTCCCTGGATCTCTTAGTGTTAAAAGTGATATTTTCAAGGTGAGGCACTCCAGAGACAGATCTCTTTACAGCCCCAGACAATCACCAACCTCCTGTCTTCTGTTGCAGCCCCCCAGCCTTGGGTTCAGCCCCTCTGGATGCTCTGATTCTGGATTGGGAAGGGAACTTTCTGTATGCCTTCCTTCCTTTTCCTCTACTGTTCAAGGTCCTGGTCAAGATAAGGTCACAGTCTTGCAAAGTGATCCTGATTACTCCAGATTGGGCCAGGTAGCCTTGGTATCCCTGTTGCTGTCCCTAGCAGTCCATCTTCCCCTATCTCTTCCCAGGAATCACAACCTGTTAACCTCCTCTCAGGGGAGGATCTGGTACCCCAACCTTCGGTCTCTCAATCTCAAGGCATGGCTCTTGAAGAGTTAGAGTATGCAAATTTGCATCTGTCTCAAGGGGTTCTGGACATTCTCAAAGCTTCTCAAAAACCTACCACCAGAAAAATGTATAACTCCAAATGGAAAAGATTCAGCATTTGGTGTTCCAAGAAGCATATATCCCCAGATACTGCTGACTAGTCTACAGTTCTGGATTACATAGTTCATCTTAATGGCCTAGGCCTCAGATCAGCTGCCCTCAAAGTACACTTGTCAGCTGTTTTTGCTTTTCTGTCAGTGGAAAAGCCCACCTCACTGCAGCTCACCCTGTTTTCTGTAAATTTTTCAAGGGATTGCTTCATACCAATCCCCCCTTTAAGGATCCTACTCCTGCTTGGAACCTTAATGTTTGCATTGCAACCCCCTTTTGAGACTTTGCCTTCAGCAGAGCTTAAGTACTTGACTTGGAAAACTGTGTTCCTGGTAGCTATTATCTCTGCCAGATGTATCAGTGAATTGCAAGCTCTGTCAGTAGAGCCTGATTTATCTCATTCCATAGAGATAAGGTGGTCCTTAAAACCAACAGGAGGTTCTTTTCCAAAGTGGTTTCAGATTTTCATCTGAACCAATCCATGTCTCTTCCTGTGTTCTTCACTGATCATTCTTCTTCAGGAGAGAGAAGATTACACAGTTTGGATGTTAAAAGGGCTCTTAGCTAGTACATTGAGCGTACTAAGGCACTCAGGTTTGGCTCACTCCAGTTGTTCCTCACTTATGGTGAAGTGGGGAAGAGGAAACCTGCTACTAAGAGCACTATTGCCAGGTGGATTGTCTCTTGTATACAATTCTGCTATGAAAAGCTAGGCAAAATACCCCCCTCAGGCCTGAGACTCATTCGACTAGAAGTACAGCTGCTTCTCTGGCTGCTGCCAGAGATATACCCTTATTAGAGATATGTAAAGCAGCCACCTGGAAACAGTCCTTACATTCACCAAGCATTACTCTCTGGATAACCAGGCTAGGAGTGATGCTCGGTTTGGTACAGCAGTACTGCAGAGCCTATTCCCAAGGAGGTTCGATTCCCTCCTCCATGGAGGTACTGCTTGGTAGTCTGCATAATGTCAGAATACTGCAAGACTTCATGTTGTTTTAAGAAAAAAATTACTCACATTAGTAATTGTGTTTCTTCTAATGAGGTCTTGCTGTATTCTGACCTCCCTCTCTCCCTCCCTTCCTCCCCTCTCAGAACCTGGTTTTTGGGAAGTGGGATGGTAGGTGCAGTGTTGCACCTCAGGATTGTACTTGGCACTTTCCCTCTTTAGTCAGGGGGGCGTGGGTTATTGTTATGGTTTGGTAATTATTTTGTTTACTACCTAGTTTTGGTTTTTGATTTCTTGACTTGAGTCTTTTGGGGATCCAAAATATTTGGTTGCATTTTTTGCTAGTAAAAATTTTACAATTTCCACATAGTGGGGGGGGGGTAGTTAGTATTAGCTCATAAGAATCTGACAGTTACACTTCAAAGTGCAGCAGACAGAGGTTTGAACCGAGCTCGAGCTCAACGTTCTATGCTCTGGCATAGAGTTAACTCTTTCCTTTCTGGAGCAGTTCAAATTAAAAGTTCAAGAAGCACATTCCTTTGCTTTGCATGGACCCTTCAAAAGGAATCTCCAACTTTACCTCACCTCAACAACACAATGTGACTGCTTCTCCTAAGTCACTGGCTCACCGTCCACCTGGACATTTCTGACCTATGACCTGTAACCATTAACAACTAACTACCTCCTGGCACCTGCTTTCCTACCCTACCCATGCCCTTCCCCTACCACATCACTCCTAGAAACATAGAAACATAGAAGTTGATGGCAGATAAGGACCACAAGGCCCATCCAGTCTGCCCATTTCTTTTTCTACCTTATAAATGTGCCATCGGCCTTTGCTTTGTCAATGGCCTATCTATTCATACTCATCTGCATTGCTCCCTTATGCTTATCCAATGCCTGTTTGAAGCCCTGCATGGTATTCATATCCACCACTTCCTGAAGTAGGCTTGTCCATGCATCCACCACCCTTTCTGTGAAAAAGAACTTCCTCACATTACCTCTTAATCGGCCTCCCTCTAATCTCATGCTGTGTCCTCTTGTCCTGCTATTTTTCTTATATTGAAACATGTTAGATTCTTTCACCTTGTTAATGCCCATAAGGTATTTGAATGTTTTGATCATATCACCTCTCTCCCTCCTTTGCTCTAGGGTAGACATATTGAGTTCCGTTAATCTGTCCTCATATGTTTTCTGATGTAGTCCCTGCACCATTTTGGTTGACTTTCTCTGGACTACCTCAATTTGGTTAATGTCCTTGTGAAGGTGGTTCCTCCAGTACTGCATGCAGTACTCCAGATGGGGCCTAATCAGTGTCTTGTAAAGAGGGATTATTACCTCCCTCTTCAGACTTGTGATACTCTTACTAATACACCCTAACATCCCCCTAGCCTTACCTACTGCTTTAGTGGTCTGCGTGGATGATTTCAGGTCATCGGTGATGATGATGCCCAAGTCTCTTTCTTCCCTTGTGACTGCCAGCAACTCCCCTCCCAGCCTATCGGTGGCTTCAGAGTTTTTCTTCCCTATGTGCATGATTTTGCACTTCTTTGCATTAAACCCCAGTTGCCACTCTTCCGACCATTCTGCAAGTTTATCCCGATCTCTTCTCATTCTGTCCACCCCATCTGGATCATCTACTCTGTTGTAGATCTTGGTGTCATCTGCAAACAGACAAACCTTACCCTCCAGTCCATTTGCAATGTCACTGATGAAGATGTTGAAGAGGTCTGGCCCCAGGACTGATCAATGAGGTACCCCATTTGTGACTTGCATCTCTTCTGACTGTATACCGTTTACCACCACTCTCTGTTTTCTGCCCTTAAACCAGTTTGGCACCCAGTTGACTAACTTCTGACCCAACCCAAGCCTACCTAGCTTAGTGCTGACAAGGAGTACTGTGGAGAGCTGTGAAGAGTTGCAGAGATTTGTTGCAGAGACTTGTCAGTGAAGCTCCATTTATGCCAACTTCCTGAGCCTTCTTTTCACTGATCTTCGTGCTGTACTTGGATTGTGTTTGGACCGAGGTTTGGAACCTTTACTGTCCTTTTGCCCCTGGGTACTTGAGCAGTGAGTGGACTAGTTGGGGATTATGGAAATTAAGCCGAAACCAAGCAGCCCAGGGTTTGGTGATTGTTGCCCCAGTGTGTGGTTCCGAACTGTCGGCTGTGTTCCCGGAGTTCCCCTGGAGTGCATGTGTATGATGCTAATAGGACTATTTGGAGCGGTGACCTGGTGAAGTAATTCAGAAGAGTTCTTAAGTCAAGTGGAATACAAAGTTTTTGTCAACTTTTTTGGAGTGTTGGATGCTTCTTATACTTGCGACTGGGTGATCTTGGGTTTTAAAGCTGGGTCTGCAGGGTTCCTGAGGGACCTCAGGGTTAGTGTCACACACAGGGGTGGGGAGTGGGGCAGGCTGGAGGGCCTGTCCATTATTCTCCTTCCCCTAGAGTCTTGGGGTAGCCAGCTGGGGGGCTGACTCTTCCTTGAGTTGAAGTAGTGGACCACTAACTTGCTGGGGTAATTTTCTTCTGGAAAGTTGATAGGAACCTGTGGCCTGCTAGTGGCCTTTCTGAGGTTGGAATTGGAGGTGGTTCTTGAACTCTGAGGTCTGATGATTGGATCTATATTGCTCGTTGTTTTTTGCTGACATCGGGGCTGGTATACTGACTTTTTTGTATTCTGGGCTTATATAATGGCTGTGTTTGGAAATATTCACAGCTAGATGGGACCTCTGCTGACTGCAAGTACTTTTTCTTTACGTATTTATTTAACAGAAATAATGTGAGCAGTGAGAGTGCTCTATAACATCTTTGAATCCACCAGTTTCCCGATATTGTGAGAGACTTTATCTGGAGGGTGGTTTCTAATTATTTCCTTTGATTATTATTATTATTATTTAAATAGTAATATTATTTTGATGTTTATTTTTTTGTTTAATAAGCAGTGAGAGTGCTTAGTTTTAGTAGGCACCAGGTAGTGAGATGACCTGGGTGCAATAAAATTGTTTTTGGTTAGTTTTAATTTGGTTGACCCCCAGGTTGTGAGAGGACCTGTGGGCTTAATCAATAAATAATAGTATGTGTTAAGGAGGTTTATATGTTTAGATGGTTTAGTTTAATTTAATTTCAGTTGTTTGTTATCTTATTTTAATTTGAAGTAGTATAATTACTTAGTTGTGGAAAGTGTGAGAGAAGTTTAGGATAGGTGGTGTTCTTCGGGATTTTGTAATTTTTACTGTGTTGTAAACTGAGCAGCTAGATGTGCCTGCTTGCCCTCCTGTCCTGTGCTATTCGGCCTCCACTTTCTGTGCCATCCACCCCTTCTTTTCTCCCCCCTGCCTGCTCATACCTATTACCATTGCCGGGCGTTGGGGATTGCTCATGGGGGAGTCGGGGATGGTTGGGGGGTTGCTGACAGCAGACCGAGCTGGGCTCTCCCATAGGGATGGTTAGGCCCAGAAGACGCCCTGGGGTGAAATGGTATCTAGAACGTGGTGATTCAGTTCTGGTTCCCATATCCAAGGGCACCTCCAGTTTGGGAATGCAAGTGGTTGGGACAACTCGCCAACCTCTTCCAACTCGGGCGCTGTTATGCAATGCCAGATCTGTCTGCAACAAGACTGGTCATATCTCAGACTTTGTTGTGAGGCAGCTCTGGCTTGCATTACTGAGACCTGGTTGGATCGGAATGCAGCCCCTTTTTTAGAGGCCACTGTTCCCACTGGGTACTCGGTTATACATTACCCTAGATTGGATCGCGGGGGGGGGTTGTGGTCTGTTTTAAGATCAAATTGGGCCTAACTGGTGTACCAGTTGAGGAGGCCAGGTCATTCGAGTGTACTGTGGTAGCTGGTGTAGGGTGCAGGATTGCCCTCATCTACCATCCACCAGGTGATGAGAAGCTTTTCCTGCAGGAAGTAGCAGATTTTGCCACTGACATGGCCTTGAAGTCGCCCAGACTGATGGTTCTTGGTGACTTCAGTGCTTGGGTCAATGGCGAATCTTCACTTTTTGTTCAACATTTCCTCCAGATGATGACATCTCTGGGCTTTACACAGGTTGTTTGCTCAGCTACACACAAGGGAGGTCACTCTCTTGACCTGGTCTTCCTCCTGGGGATCGAGGCCTCCGATCTGGTGGTGGAACCAGTCCATTGGTCTGATTACTACTCAGTTGGGTTCATTTTGAGGCCCCCCCGGGTAGGTCAGCCCCTGTGGAGTTGGTCAGGTACTGCCCTTTGTGGGACGTGGTCCCAGAAGACCTGATGGTGGTTATTGATCTCTCGTTGTTGGATGAGTCTTGCACTGATCCTGAGCAGTTGGTAGTGGTTTATAATGGGGCCATATCGGCAGCCCTAGATCAGATTGCACCTGTCCATGTTCACCCCCTTCTGTGTTGCCCCAGAGCCCCATGGTTTGATGGGGCTCTGAGAGAGTTGCGGAGGTTGGGACGGAGGTTAGAGCATCATTGCAGGAAGACTGCCAGTGATGCTGACCACCGTATTTTGCTAGAGCATTACAAACTCTACCAAACAGAAATTTCCCATAAGAAGACTGAATTCCTGTCCAGGAAATTTCTGTCACACGGAATCAAATGGCTCAACTCTTCAGAACTGTTGACAGACTGTGCAACCCAGTCTGTCAGCAGCTCCGAGTTTTTACACAAACTGATTGTGATGAGATCGCTCGCTTCTTTGTGAATACGGTTGAAGACATCAGGAGGGAGTGCCTCCAACTTCACTCTAAGGGAGTGGCTGTTGATCGGTGCCCTGTCGCAGAGCTTGGAGTTTCCTTGAGTGCCTTTGACCTGCTGGACTTCGTAGATATTATGAGGATTGTCCAGGAGATGCGACCCACGTGCTGTAATTTAGACCCTGGCCCTACTTCCCTGATCTTGGGTTGTAGTGAGATCATTGGCCCAGTCTTAGCTCAGATTGTCAGGCTCTCTTTAGATACAGGAGTGTTCCTAGCTCCCTGAAGGAGGGGGTGGTGATCCCCCTTCTGAAAAAAGCTTCTTTAGACCCGGAGAACCTAGCAAACTACAGGCCTATCTCTAACCTCCCTTTTGTGGGGAAGGTTATTGAGAAAGTTGTGGCTGCTCAATTGGATAACCATTTAACCATCCATAGTTTATACGAACCTCTCCAATCTGGTTTTCGTAAGAGGCATAGTACTGAGACTCCTCTGGTTTGGGTGCTCAATGATCTCCTGATGACGAGAGATCGGAGACACCATTCTATCTTGGTTCTCCTAGATCTATTATCAGCTTTTGATGCTGTGGATCATGGGGTTCTGCTCGAACACCTGAGGTTCATCTGTGGGCTGTCAGGTACAGTCCTCAGGTGGTTTTCATCTTTCCTCACAGGGAGAACGCAGAGAGTGGTCTCGGGTTTGTTTTCATCCAGTGCCTTCTGTCTTCCATTCGGGGTACCTCATGGCTCGGCGCAGTCCCCCATGTTATTCACAGTATATATGCTACCCCTCAGAGACATTGTGAGATGGTATGAGCTGAGGTTTCACTGCTATGCTGATGATACCCAGCTCTACCTGTCTTTTGCACCTGACCAGGTTGGTGCTATCTTGATACTGAACAACTGCCTCGCAGAAATCTAAGATTGGATGAATTCCAGCGGTCTAAAGTTGAACCCAGGAAAGACTGAGGTTTTGGTAGTGGACCCGGGTAATGGGGTAGAGGGATTGAGGACTGGGCTTCCTTCAGGTTTAGTCCTGGGGAGGACCAGATTCTCACTTCTGAACGGGTGCGTAACCTGGGAGTGGAGCTTGATGTTGGTCTGACTCTTTAACATCAGGTGTCGGCAGTCATCAAGCTGGCCTTTTTCCATCTTAGGAACATTGCCAGAATTGGGCACCTTGTTCCACCCAGTGACCTGCCTGTTTTGGTCCATGCCTTTGTGACATCGCACCTTGATTACTGTAACTCCCTTTATCTAGGGCTTCCTGGGGTTGATATCCGCTGCTTGCAACTAGTGCAGAACGCGGCAGCATGCTTGTTGACTGGGGCATCTAGAAGATCTCACATCTCCCCAGTGCTGCACACTCTGCACTGGCTGCCAATACATTGGCGGATCACCTTTAAGGTAGGTCTTCTGACCTACAAAGCCCTACAAGGATTGGGTCCTGATTACTTGAAACAGCTCCTGGTGCCTTATACCCCTCTGCGACAGTGCCGCTCGGCTGACGAGGGGTTGCTGGAGATTCTGAGGGTAAACTTGAAGTCATCTGGTGCTTGTGCCTTTGGATTTGTGGCACCTACCCTCTGGAATTCTCTGCCCCATCAGCTCCGGGAGTGCAGGATGGTGGGGAGTTTTAAGCAGGCACTAAAGACTTTTCTATGGGGAAAGACATTTCCTGTTTTATCCTGATTTTATATTATATGTATTTGAATATATGTTTTTTTTTTTATTAATACTGTACAGCACCTTGAAACTCTGAAAGGCGCTTAATTAAATACATTTTATTATATTATTATTATTAGTCAATCTTCTATGTGGAACAGTATCAAAAGCATTGCTGAAGTCAAGGTAGGAAACATCAACTGCTCCTCCTTGGTCCACCACTCTAGTTACTCAGTCAAAGAAATCTATGAGATTAGTTTGACAGGACCTCCCTTTTGTAATCCCATGCTGTCTTGGATCCTGTGCTCCTATGGATTCAAGGTGTTGCACTATCCTTTTCTTAGGGAGTGCCTCCATAATCTTTCCCACTACTGAGGTAAGACTGACTGATCTGCAGTTCCCTGCCTTCTCCCTGCTACCACTCTTGTGGAGTGGGATCACATGAGCCCTTATCCAGTCTTCTGGGACCTCTCCTGTGCTCAGAGACTCACTAAACAGTTTTGCTAATGACTCTGCTAGTTCCACCCTTAGCTCCTTTAGTACCCTGGGATGTATGCCATCAGGTCCCATTGCCTTGTCCACTCTGAGCTTATCGAACTCTTATAGGACCCTTTCTTTTGTGAAGGGACTAGTGCACACCTCCCTCCACCCTGTGCCCATGGTGCTGAGCTGTGGGCCCTGCCCTACCTTCTCTTCAGTAAATACTGAGCAGAAGTAGCTATTTAGGATATATGCTTTTACATGGTCCTCCTCCTCACATGCTTTCTTATCCCCTTTGATCTTAGCAATACCCCCTCTGGACTTTCTCCTCTCACTAACTATAGAAAGTCTTGTCACCTTCTTTTACTGTCTGTGCTAGTGTTTCCTCTGTTTGGGCCTTTGCCTTCCTTCCTGCCTTCCCTGCTTCCCTTAGGGAAGTTTGGTATGCCTCCCTATCTTCATCCCGCTGTGTTCCCTTATATTCTCTGAAGGCCAGCCTTTTGGCTCTGACCTTTTCTGCTACTGTATTTGAGAACCAAAGTGGTTTCCTTCTTCTTTTGCACTTCCTTTTCTCTCTAACACAATGGGATGTTGCTTCAAGTATGGCATCCTTAATGCTTGCCCATCTTTGGCTTACCCACTCTCCTGTATTTCTTTTTGCCAGGGCTAGTTTAACTCTGTTGGCCATCTTATCAAAGTCAGCTCCTCTGAAGTCTCATATGTTTGCCTTGTGATGTGATGATTTAGTTGTAGTGGCCAAACTGAACCATACCATGTGATGATCACTGGCCCCAGGTGACCTTCTACCTGGAGATCTGTGATCCTTTCCCTGTTAGTCAGTACTAGATCTAGGTTAGCCCTGTCTCTTATAGGTTGTTGTACCAGTTGATTGAGGCCCTCCCCCTGCAGGGAATCCACCATGTGTCTAGTTCTGGCAGATGTTCCTGCTGGTATTGACTAATCTGTATCTGGCATGTTGAAGTCTCCCATTATCAGAACCTCCCCTTTAGCTGTCATGTTTTGTATATCTTCTAACAGTAATGTGTCTATGTTCTTCTCCTGGTCTGGGGGCCTGTAGACAACTCCAGTTCTTATGGTTGTCCCATTTCCTGTTTCCAGGGTGACCCATAGTTCTTCTGGCTCCTTGTGTGTATTTTGAATTTCTGTAGCTTTGATATTTTCATTGACATACAGGGCTCTACTCCACCCCCCCCCCCCTTTTTGCACCTCGGTCTCTTCTGAACAGTACATAGCCAGGTACTGAAGTCTCCCAAGTGTGGTTACTGGTAAACCACATCTCGCTAAATGCTACCATGTCCAGTTTAGCCTCTGTCATTATTACCTGCTGGTCTGGGATCTTGTTTCCCAGAGTGTGAGCATTTGTGTACATGATTTTCCATTGGCCAGATTTTGGTGTGTTAGTTGTTGGGTGAGGTCTAGCATTTTCCCTCTGCATTGTATGGGGAGCTGGACCTTTTTCCTTACCTGGTGATGCAAATGAACTGCAAACATGCTGAACTCTGGTTTGACCACTAGCTGAGGGGGGAGAGGTGTTCTTCCCATTCGTCATATGGGGTGCTGCACCCCTCTCCCAATTTGCTAGTTTAAATATGCTGCAAAGATGTCAAACTTCTGCCCCAATGCACTGACTCCCTCCTTAGTCAGGCCATCAAATTTAAAAAAACTTTCGCTCCCAAAACTGTTGCCAGTTCCCTACAAATTTGTGTCCTTTTTCCTGGCACCAGCCTTGAGCCACATGTTTAGCTCCCCTATCTCCCCTTCTCTGACCTTCTGTCCATCTGCCCCCTCTCCCAGACTGGCAGGATCTCAGAGAAGGAGATGCCGGATGAAATGGATGATAGTTTGTCTCCCAGCCTGGTCAGGTGTTCCTTGGTCTCCACAACTGACTGGCTAGTGAGATCATTAGTCCCTTTGTGTACCAGGACATCAATGTTTCCCCTGCTTCCTGAACAATTTTAGTAATGTGGTCAGTGTCTCTCCATGCTGATGTACTGGGGAGACATCTGAACATTACCCCTGGCTGGAGATAGATATCTACTCCCCTAATCATGGAGTCTCCTGTGATCAGAAGTTTTTGGATTTCCTTTTTGCTTTTTTTTGTTTTGGTTCCTGTTTTGGGCAAGTTTTGTTATGCTAGCTCCTGTGCTCCAGTGTTCTGCTCTGCAGTGTCCTCTGCCCCTTTGATTTTGGAGATAGAGGCAGATACCTGTTTGTAGTTTTTTTATGGTTTGTGGAGGTAATATGTTGGAGAGCACCAAGTGATGGGGCACTTGATTTGCCCCTCCTAACCACCTGCTAACCTCCAAGACCAACTACCCTCTAAGGCCGAGGTGCTTCTGTTGGATGTTGGGGAAATGGCAGGTGGTTCTTATATTTCCTCTTGAATATGTAACTTGAGGTGAGCAATCTCTGCCCATGCTGCTTGGAGCTGAGCCCTAAGATCTCCAGTGGCCCAACATGTAGGACAGTGTCCTAAATCCTGTAACACTGCCCTTCTGAATAGTGTTCTGCAGTACCTGCAGTCAGTGATATCCATTCCAGATAAGTTGCTGGGTTTATAACCTGGTCAGAATTATTAGAGGGATGAAAATGAAAGCAAAAGTTTGATTTTGTGTTGTGTTTATTTGTTTTTGTATAACTTGTTATAACGAGTTAAATTACTAGTGCCCTTGTAAATTAGGTCACCGTGTGGATACTCCACTGATATGCCCCTTCCTGCTTTGCCACAGGAAATGTCATGGCTGTACTACCCTATAAAAGAAGTGTAGTGTGGGGTAGTTGGGGATGGGGTTGGGTGGCTGGGCCCTTGCCCTGCTGAAAAAGAAGAACCACAGACAAAAGAAACAAGGAAGTAACAGCAGAAACAATCAGTCAGCAACAAATGCAGTAACCCTGACAGCTTATCCTAATGATAGATAAAACTGTAAAACCTGTAAAAAGCACCACCTGTAATAATTTCATAGAAGATATACCCTGTAAGAAACACTTTGGTACAGAGAAAATAAAGCAGTAACAGAAGATATACCTTGCAAAAGACCATCTGAACCAAAGATTACAGCAGTAATCTGTTAGCATACACCTGTAGGCGCATCTTGTAATAATGCAGAAGGTATACCCAGCAACAACAATTTGAATCAGAGAAAAATAAAGCAATAAAATGTTAGCAACAAACAGTAACAATCCTTGAGAGTACAAAATAAAAATAACACACAGTAAATCTACCTAGCCAAAATAAGTCTTAATCCTTTCCCTTGCTCTGGTAAGGTTCTTTGCTCTGTCCTTTCAAACAACCTAGAAGGAAAGAGCTCAGGTGAAGCTAGGTGCCTTGGCCAGCAAACCTAGTCTGCCTTTCACCCATCTTTCACACCACCTCCCTCCACTACTGCACCTTACAGACATCTGCACCTTCTTCTCTAAATCTGCTGACACTACTTCTAACCACCCATCACTCCGACAGAGGCCCCTCAGCCTGCCTACCTCTTCTGTTTCCCCTTCTGCTGACCCTAACTGTCCTTCCTATATCATTTTTTTGTTGTTGTTGTGATACTCTGATACTTTATTTAAGCTGCCCTCTGAATTCTAGCTACACTTATGACTGTAACTGTAAAACATGTTAAAACTGTAAATCATTGTCTACCTTTGTATGTATGTTACCCTCCATCCTCTGACCTTTGTAAATGAGCAGTTCTTGCTCAAAGGTATTTGTAATTCTAGAGTTTAATAAGATAAAAAAAAACAAGTGCTGGGGCTAACTGCATAATGTCAGAATACAGCAAGACTCCATTAGAAGAAACAGAATTACTAAGGTGAGTAATGTTTTCTTTCTGACTGTGGACTAATTGATGTTGCGACCATACTTAGTAGAATAGTACCTGACCACCGACATCACCCCATTTTCAGTCCTATATCATCCAATTTCAAATCAGAACTCACCAGTGTAAGAGGCATAGGTTAAACATAGAAACATAGAATTTGACGGCAGATAAGGACCGCTTGGCCCACCCAGTCTGCCCATTTCCCTACCTAATGGATAAGCTGCAGATCCTAGTTAACCAGCAGCCTACTTCTTCCTACCCCACCCCCTAGAAATGCCTTATAACTGTCCCATGCATGCTTGAATTTCACCACTGTTTTTGACTCCACAACCTCCTTCGGGAGGCTGTTCCATGCATCCACAACCCTCTCTGTGAAAAATACTTCCTTAAATTACCTCTGAGCTGCCACCCCCTCTATCTTCAGATTGTGCCCCCTTGTTCTTGCACACCTCTTTTTTTGAAAGATGCTACCCTCTTGGACTTTGTTAATTCCCTTGAGGTACTGGAAAGTTTCTATCATGTCCCTCCTCTCCCTCCTTTCCTCGAAGCTATACATATTAAGCTCCTTAAGCCTCTCCTCATATGTCTTCCGGTGCAGACCCTGCACCATTTTAGTTGCCCTCCTCTGGACAGCTTCCATCCTGTCTATGTCTTTGTGGAGACTGGGTCTCCAGAACTGTACGCAGTACTCCAGATGGGGTCTCACCAGCTGTCTGTACAGAGGGATAATAACTTCTTGTTTTCTACTAGTGATGCCTCTCCCTACACATCCCAGTATCCCCCAGCCCTCCTTGCTGTCCTCTCACATTGCTTGCCCACCTTTAGGTCATCTGATATGACTACCCCCTGGTCCCTTTCCATTTTTGTTGTTGTTAGTATCTCACCCCCCATTGTGTACTCTTCCCCTGGGTTTTTGTTTCCCAGGTGCATTACCTTGCACTTCTTAGCATTGAATCTAAGCTGCCATACATTTGACCATTCCTCTAACCTCGCCAAGTCCCATCTCATCCTTTCCACCCCACCTTGTGCATCAACTCTGTTGCAGATCTTTGTGTCATCTGCAAAGAGACATACTTTTCCTTCCAGTCCCTTTGCAATGTTGGTTATAAAGACATTGAAGAGGACCGGTCCTAATACTGAACTCTGTGGTACCCCACTAGTAACCCCCCTT
Organism: Neoceratodus forsteri; assembly: GCA_016271365.2. NCBI lineage: Eukaryota > Metazoa > Chordata > Ceratodontiformes > Ceratodontidae > Neoceratodus > Neoceratodus forsteri. The sequence continues at coordinate 12,535,605 of CM028129.1, forward strand.
TCTTCAGAGTGGACTCCATTTACTATTACTCTCGCTGTTGTATTCTCCAGCCAATTCTTTACCCAGGCTGTCATCTTGGGCCCCACTCTGATCTACTACTTTGGTCACCCAGTCAAAGAAATCTATCAGATTTGTCTGGCACGACCTTCCCGCTGTGAATCCATGTTGCCTTGGGTCCTGTGCCCCTCTGGCCTCTAGATACTCAACAATTCTTTCCTTCAGAAGTGATTCCATCATTTTCCCTATCACTGAGGTTAAACCAACAGGTCTGTAGTTTTCTGCTTCTGCCTTACTCCCACTTTTGTGAAGGGGAATCACATCTGCCCTCCTCCAGTCCTCGGGTACCACCCCATCCTCCCATGATTTGTTAAAGAGGGTAGTCAGTGGTGTCTCTAGGTCTACCCTTAGTTCTTTTAGAATTCTGGGATGAATCCCATCAGGCCCCATTGCTTTGTCCACCTTCAGTTTTAAGAGTTCTTTCACAACCCTTTCTTCTGTAAATGGGCCAGTATCAACTTCTGTATCCAGAGTGTTTATACTGTTTGTTTTAGGTACCTTCCCTTCATTTGTAAATACTGAGCAAAATATTTGTTTAGTATCTCTGCCTTTCACAGTCACCTCTGCCCACCCTCCTCCCATTTATTAAGCCTCACTATCCCTCCCTTGGTCTTCCTTCACTCCTGATGAACCTATAAAAGATTTTATCCCCCTTCTTAACTGATTTGGCTATCTTTTCCTCGGTTTGAGCCTTTGCTGTTCTGACTGCCTTCCCAGCTTCCTTTTGCTTTAACTGATACAGTTCTCTGTCCTGCTCCTGCTGTGATTCCTTGTACTTCCTGAATGCTTTCTTTTTCTCTTGAACCTTCACTGCCACTTCCTTTGAGAACCATAGTGGTTTCTTACATCATTTCATTTTGTTTATTTGCTTCACACAAAGGCTTGTTACCTCTGTGATGGCAGTTTTTTATTATTCCCCATTCTTCTTCCACCCCTCCTTCCTGCCCATTTGCTAGTGCATTTCTTAGGCACTCACCCATTTTGGCAAAGTCAGCCCTCCTAAAGTCCAGTACGTTTGCCTTTGTATGGCTTGACTCTATTGCTGTGTTTATTGTGAACCATACTATTCGATGGTCGCTAGTTCCCAGATGGCTACCCACTTCTATATCTTCATCCCCATTTGAGAGAACCAGGTCTAAGATTGCTCCCTCTCAAGTGGGCTCCAATACTAGTTGTCTAAGGCATGTCCCCTTATAGGGCATCAAGAATAACCCCACTCTTCGAAGTGACTGCTGCAACTGCACTCCAGATAACATCTGGCATATTCAGATCACCCATCAGCAATATCTCCCCTTTTTCTGCCATTCTAAGTATACTTTCTATCATTTCCTTGAACAGTGGCTGTTTTTTGTGGGGTGGTGGTTGGCAAGCACCTAATTCCAGAGCAATTGCAGTAGCGGTATCCGTGTCCAGGCCAGTTCATGTTGCTAGCTGCTCTGAAGACACCATGTGTAGATCAAGAGGGTACTCTGTTTTGCTAGCAGCAATCCAGTGGAAGATGGGCATTTGTCCAGTGATTCAGCAGCAAACAGAGCAGCAAATAAATGAAGCAAAGATCAAGTAGGCATTTGTTTTACACTACACTACGTACTGCAGTCAGGACAGGCTGATCTTAAGTGGCAGTTGAGTACTGTAATTGACAAATTACAGTACATCACAGCTGACCAATTACAGTACAGCATAGTAGATCAATTACAGTACAGCAGCTAATGCTAATACCAGAAGTGAATACCAGGCACTGTCATCACAAGGCATGAACATTTCAAACTGCGATAAAGTCTTTAGGTCTTGTAGCACAAACATTTGTAGATGCAAACATATTCTTCTAAAGTATAACATCCCTATCTATAGTGCACCTGCATTTTCCATTTGAATTTGTCTTGTTTATTATATTATTTAACCTCTCACTTTTATGATATTCAAATCTAAATCTAATAAATAGGTTTCTTCTAGTCGGATTTCTGATCTTGCTTAAATATTTTTCTTGTCTAAATGTTTGTTTATTCACCGCTAGCCATTTACTGATTTTATGTTCTGTACTCCTTTCCAGATCCCTTCTTTGGAATATATCTCTAATTCTTGTCTTAATTTCTTTTCTAGTTTCTTCCACTGGTTTTCTGTATATATCTGCTAAATACAATATCAGCCCATATGATGTAATCCATTTTTCTACAATTTCCATTATTGGGCACTTATATTTTTTGTTATAATAAGCTATGGCCTCATCCAGGCATTTTCTTGGTAATTGGGAATCTGCCGTCATATAAATCTTGAAAAAATATAAAATTATTCTTTCTTGTACTAAACACTCTATTGGGACTTGCCCTAATTCTTCTCTTATAAGTGCTGCAAGGGCTCCTGGTGGTAAATCATTTACAATCTTCTCTATTTTACCATTTATTTCCATTCCCCATAGTTCCACTCCAAAGAGTATCTGTGATCATACCTTAGCATTTATTACCTTTATTGCTTCTTTAACTGAGCTACCCCCATAGAAAAAGCTAGTTATTGCTGGCAGGAATTTTTTTTAATTTTTATTTCCACTTCTTTAATATGTTTATTCCACCTAAGATTTCTTTTTTTTTCATTATTATTATTTATCCTCCTGTGGCCACCTTAACTGCTCCCCCCTTTAGACTTGCATCCCTACTGTTGGGGGATCTGGCCACCATCCATCTCGACTGGGACCTCTGACACCCAGTAACCCCTGCGGCTTACCCCCCACAGTGAGGTGGCAAGGATCCCCCTAACTCCCCACCCCAACGGATCTAGTTCAGGTGCCAGCATCTGGCGAGCAGTCGCAGATGGCCATCAAGCCATGGTTGGTGCCACTTTTTCCTTGTTTTGTTCCCCTGAGTCGGATGGCTTGCAATGACGCCAGTGAGCATGAGCCCGCATGCATCCGCACACATCCCCATCCAGGCGTCTGCCCCCGACTGTGCCCCTGTGTACAGTGTGCATCCCCAACCCCCAGGCTCCACCAGGGGGCAGTCAGACATTGACCTTTTTGGTCCCTCCTCCCCGGAGAGGAAGAGCCATCCATTGGATGCTCAATCCCTCTCCTCCCCTGCCAGCCCCCCGCTTACCTGTGCTCACTCCCGAACCTGGGTCACCAGCGTGGCGTGAGGTTTGGCGTCCAGTGCCTCAGCCCTCAGCACCACCGGGCCAGCTTTCCACCCAAGATTTTCATTCATAATGATACTTAAATATTTGAAATCTTTAACTTGTTCTGAAGTGTATTTATCATAGTATACGTTATATTTTTTCCCATTCTTGTTGCCAAATACCATCATTTTGGTCTTCTCTGTATTTATTTTTAGTTGGACATTATTACATTCTAACTGAAAAGTTTGGAACAACCTTTTTGCCTCTAAATTACTTGTTGAAATTAAAACAATGTAATCTGCAAATGCCAAATATGTTCAATTTGTATCTCCTATTTTGGGCATGTGGAATTCTGGATTATACAACTTAACCAAAATTCTATTAAAAAATAAATGAAATAAAATTGGGGACAATACACAACCTTGCTTTACTTCTTTATTCCCTTCAAATTCTTCTATGTAATCTCCTCCTGTATTATATATGATCTTAATTAGATTATTAATATAAAGGGCTTTTATTTTATTTAATATTTTTGTTTCCATTCCCAGTTCTTCTAGACATGCCCACATTAAATTTCTGTTTAAAGGGTCAAGGACCGCAAGGCCCATCCAGTCTGCCCATTTCTTTTTCTACCTTATAAATGAGCCATCAGCCTTTGCTCTGTCAGTGGCCTATCTATTCATGCTCATTTGTATTGCTCCCTTATGCCTATCCCATGCCTGTTTGAAGCCCTGCACTGTATTCATAGACACCACTTCTTGAGGTAGGCCATTCCATGCATCCACCACCCTTTCTGTAAAAAGAATTTCCTCACAGTCCCCTTAATTGGCCCCTCAATCTCATGCTGTGTCCTCTTGTCCTGCTATTTTCTTATATTTAAACATGTTAGACTCTTTCACCTTGTTAATGCCCCTTAAGGTGTCTGAATGCCTTGATCATATCACCTCTCTCCTCCTTTGCTCAAGGGCATACATATTGAGCTCTGTTAATCTGTCCTCATATGTCTCTGATGCAGTCCCTGCACCATTTTGGCTGACCTTCTCTGGACTGCCTCAATTTGGTTAATGTCCTTGTGAAGGTGTGGCTCAATACTGCACGTAGTACTCCAGATGGGGCCTAACCAGTGTCTTGTAAAGAGGGATTATTACCTTCTTATGACTTGTGATACCCTACTAATACACCCTAACACCCCTAGCCTTACCTACTGCTTTAGAGGTCTGCTTGATGATTTCAGGTCATCAGTGATGATGATGCCCAAGTCTCTTTCTTCCTTGTGACTGCTAGCAACTCCTCCCAGCCTATAGGTGGCTTCAGGGTTTCTCTTCCCTATGTGCATGATCTTGCACTTCTTTGCATTAAATCCCAGTTGCCACTCTTCTGACCATTTTGCTAGTTTATCCAGATCTCTTCTCATTCTGCCCACCCCATCTGGATCATCTACTCTGTTGCAGATCTTGGTATCATCTGCAAACAGACAAGCTTTACCCTCTAGTCCATCTGCAAGGTTACTAATGAAGATGTTGAAGAGGACTGGCCCCAGGACTGATCCCTGAGGTACCCCACTTGTGACTTGCATCTCTTCTGACTGTATACCATTTACCACCACTCTCTGTTTTCTGCCCACAACCAGTTTGCCACCCAGTTGACCAATGTCTGACCCACCCTGAGCCTACCCAGTTTATTTATCAATCTTCTATGTGAACAGTGTCAAAAGCTTTATGAAGTCAAGGTAGGCGACATCAACTGCTCCCCCTTGGTCCACCACTCTGGTTACCCAGTCAATGAAATCTATGAGATTAGTTTGACAGGACCTTCCTTTTGTAAACCCATGCTGTCTTGGATCTTGTGCCCCTATGGATTCCAGGTGTTGCACTATCCTTTCCTTAAGGAGTGCCTCCATAATCTTGCCCACTACTGAGGTAAGACTGACTGGTCTGTAGTTCCCTGCCTCCTCCCTGCTATCACTCTTGTGGAGCTGGATTACATGAGCCCTTCTCCAGTCTTCTGGGACCTCTCCTGTGCTCAGAGACTCACTAAACAGTTCTGCTAATAGCTCTGCTAGTTCCACCTTTAGCTCCTTAAGTATCCTGGGATGTATGCCATCAGGTCCCATTGCCTTATCCACCCTGAGCTTAGCAAGCTCTTGTAGGGCCCTTTCTTTTGTGAAGGGAGTAGTGCTCACCTCCCTCCCCCCTGTGTCCATGGTGCTGAGCTGTGGGCCCTGCCCTACCTTCTCTTCAGTAAATACTGAGCAAAAGTATCTATTTAGGATAGATGCTTTTAAATGGTCCTCCTCCTCATATGCTCCTTTTTCTCCATTAAGCTTAGCAATACCCCCTCTGGACTTATACTATCAAATGCCATTTTTTAAGTCTATATAAGTACAGAACCCCTATAAGTCTATATAAGTCAATCCCTAGCCGACTACATCTCCAGCTTCCCAACATAAAATGGAGCTCATTATTGTTGGAGACTTTAATGTGAACTGGTTATCTAGCTCGACCGCCACTATAAAAGACACCCTCTCAGCACTAGATCAAACCCAATTAGCTAAACAACCAACCAGGGTTAATTCCAGAAATGATTCCAGAACTCTAATTGACCTCCTACTCACCAATCAACCCAATAGAATCGCAAACCTAAATGTACTCCCAGACTCACTAAGCGATCACTCCCCTATCCTCTTCACCTGGTCATGTCAGCAGCAACTACCACAATCTTGCAGTTTTATCTAACACCATCTTCGACCTGGTGGCCTCACTAAACTAAGGAGATATCTTACTCAGTGTGATTGGTCCCCCATCAGATGCGCCCCTACCATAGATGTAGCCCTTGACTACTTCACCAGTACTTTCAACAATGCCTGCGATACATTTGCCCCTCTCGCTAAGGTTCAAACCAAAAAAAGAAATACCCCCTGGGTAATACCAGCACTGCTCCAGCAACTAAAAAGCCAGGATGACATCTGGCACAAAGCAGTTGCCTCTGGTGTACAAGCAGACAGGCTGACCTATAAAGTGGCTCGCAAAAAGTGAACCTGGGTTATTAGAATGGCTAAATCCAGCTATTACAAGTCCACCCTGGCCTCATCCTGGGGAAATGCTAGACTATTTTGGGACAACCTAAAGGAACTGAATGGAAAGCCCAGGATGCCCCACCTCCCAACTAAATGTAAACAATTATATTACCTCGGACCCACTCACCATCGCCAATGGCCTAAATGCAGCCTTTTCTGAGCTAAGCATAGTTTTGCCTAACAACTTCTTCGACCCCACCCCTAAAACCCCAGAACCCAGCAATGCCTACCCCTCCTTCTACCTTAGAGTTGTCACTATGAATGAAGCAAGGTCTTACCTTAAAAAAGACCTAGGGGGCTCAAACTATTGCAAAGACTCATTTGACATGAAAATCCTTAATATAGTACTTGACTCAGTGCTCTACCCCCTGACAGATCTCCTTAACCTCTCCCTATGTCTAGGGCAATTCCCAAATGACTGGAAGGTGGCCACCATCACACCTATACTAAAGATTGGGGACCCCACGTTACCTAACAACTACAGGCCCATCTCTATACTCCCTCCCATCTCGAAAGCTCTGGAAAAAATCGTTGCCACCCAACTCACAGACTACCTAATTATGCACAATGTCCTATGCAGGGAACAACATGGTTTTAGAGCCGGACACTTTACAACCACTGCCCTCATAGAGTTCTCCAACTCGCTGCACAATGCCCTAGATAAAAAGCTGCTTGCAGGAACCATTTTCATAGACCTGTCGAAAACGTTCCACACAGTCTCCCACACCCTGCTCCTAAATACTCTTCACCGCTCCTGCTTGTCCCCTGGACCCATTACTTGGTTCACAAGTTACCTCACAGATAGGTCCCAATGTGTGAAGATACACAGTACCCTCTCACCTGCTTTACCAGTCCACTCAGGGGTTCCCCAAGGCTCCATCCTTGGCCCACTGCTATTCAGCATCTTCCTGAGTACCCTGCCTAAATCCTGTCCATATAACCTTCTGTTCTACACAGATGATGTGGTAATGTATACCTCCCATTTGGTCACCACTATCCTTCCGTCTTCCCTACAACTTGCCTTCAATCAAGTTGAAAACTGGTTCGCTAACCACCGACTTGTGGTCAATGTAAAAAAGACTAAATCTATGCTCTTTTCACACTGGCAGAACAAGGACCACAAGGCCCAGATAGCAATCTTTTCCAAATCTCTCCTCTCACTGGAACAGGTCTACACCTATAAATATCTCAGCATTACCTTTGATCCTAACCTATCATTGCACCCACATACATATTAGTAATCTTTCCACTGCCATAAATATACGCACAGGACTACTGTTTCAACACATGCCTGTCTACCTCCAGAGGCCCTAAACATTGTGATTACCTCCTCTGTTCTCTCCCTCATAGACTATGGGCTAACCATCTACTCGGCCACTGACCACATGGCCCTAGATAAAATACACCTATCCATTAATAAAGTCTGTAGGCTCCTCGCTGCAGTGGGTAGGTATACCCACAGCTGCACTCTGTATGACCTAACAAAAATCCTCACCCTGGACAAAAGAGTACATTACCAGACATATCACCTTGCTAAGAAAATCCACCTAGGTCTCACTCCCACTGGAGTCTCAGCATCCCTCCGCACAGCTTATACCTTCACAAACACCCATGTGGCAGATAAATTAACGCAGACTGTTCCCAGGGTCACAACCATTCTAGCACAGTGGTCTGTTTCTTATAGAACACCATCCTGGTACAATAATCTCCCCCAGACCATCACCTCTATCTCCAGGCTAGGCCCCTTCAAAGCAACCCTCAAAAACACATAATCTCCACCCGTCACTGCCATTGTTCCCACTAACAACTGCTGCCTTCCCACAGGCAGCGTCATACTGGTTAAATATACACTTATCCCACTGCTGTTACTATGTGTTAATGACAATTCTGATAAGCCAACTGCTTGCACCTCCTGCTAGCGCATATGCTATACCATTTTTCTGACTTGACAGTTCGTAGTCATTCACAAACTCCCCACAGGACTTGTATAGCTACCAGCTGTATAGAACTAGCAGCTTTACATACATTGCTGTGTACCTTGTCTCCTTCCTTCACTGTAATATTATATACTGTCTACTATTTGGCACTCATTGTTAACCCTGTTGTTATCTCTTTCCCTACCCCACTGTAACTGTGTATAAATGTCTGCCTCCTATTTTGTTTTGTACCCTGATGTGGAGCCTTTGGAAATGAGTCCTTGACTCAAAGGTTGTTATCTGATACTCTCAATAAATAAAAAAATAAAAGGCAGCTTCTGATGTTTGATGATAGTGTATTTGTAAACGAGATGGCTTAATATATAACATTGGTCTGTTGTTGAGTGTCTCTCTATAACTCTTGCTTAGAAACATAGAAACATAGACTTTGATGGCAGAAAAGGACCACTTGGCCCACCCAGTCTGCCCATTTCCCTACCTACTGGATAAGCTGCAGATTCTAGTTAACCAACAGCCTGCTTCCTGCAACCCCGCACTATAATTGCTTTGTGTCTGTCCCAAGCATGTTTGAATTCCCCCACTGTTTTAGACCCAACGACCTCCTCAGGAAGGCTGTTCCATGTATCCACCACTCTCTCTGTGAAAAAGAATTTCCTCACATTACCCCTGAGCCGTCCCCCCTCTATCTTTAAACTGTGCCCCCTTGTTCTTACACATCTCTTTTGCTTGAGCTTCTTCAATTAAGTTGTTTTCCTTAATCCATACTAACGATCTATTGTTTAGAATTCTAGTTAATACCATCTGCGTATTGTCCAACAGACATATGGGTCTATAACAAGCTGGGTCTTTTTTCCCTCCTTTTTTGTAAATAGGGACTATAATTGATCTGGTCCATGATTTTCTAATTTCACCCGTTAATCCTATTTAGTTAAACAATTTTTCCAAGACTGGTACCCATATCTCAACATGGTTTATAATGACATCTATTGGTATTCTGTCTGGCCCCGGTGCTTTATGTCTTTTAAATTTCGTAATTGCATTTAATAGTTCCCTTTCTTCTATTTTCAATTCCAATGGGATCCAATCACTAATTGTCTTACTTTGAGTTTTGATTAAATCCTGATCTTGAAAAATACCCTTGAAGTGTTCTATCCATTCCTGTGGTTCTATAAATGCCTAAATTTCTCCTCTTTTTTCTCCTTAACCTTTTGCTACTATTTTCCAAAATTGCCTTATATCTTTTTCTTGTACTGCATTTTCTAATTGTATCCATAACTTCTGTCAATGCCTTTCATTATTTTTCCTATTGTGTTAAACTCCTTTCTAATTTTATTTAATTCCTTTCTATTTTCCCTAGTTGGTTCTTTTTTGTTCTTTGTCTGGATATTCAATTTCCTATAGGCATTCGCACATTCCTCCTTAAGCCATGTTGCCCTATGTTCCTTAATATAAATATTAACTCTTTCTGTACTAAGTTATTTAAACTATTAACAATTCTTTCATAGTTCATCATATAGTATTTTTCATCTGCATACAAGAACTTACTAATTTTGTATAATGTTCCTTTTCTTTTCATTGTTGCTTTAAAGTTTTTTTGGTTAATTTCTTTCCAACATACCCACTTTCTTGTTTGTACCATTTTGTACCTTTTTCTTTCTGTTTGTTTATCTTTTTGTTGTTCTATATTTATTGCTAATTCCAATGGAACATGTTCACTCTCCCCTCGTCCCTCTATTTTCAAGTCTATAAAATCCTCAAATACATTTAGATTTATCCAAATCATGTCAATTGTTGAGGCCTCTCTGGTATCCATGAAGGTATAACTCCCCTCACTGTCAGACATTGATCTCCCATTGACCAACATGAAATTTCTTTCTCTAAGCATATTACATATTTTTCCCCATTTCATTGAACTTCTCATCTTTGGTATTTCTGGCATATCTCATGCTCTTGTTGTTACAGATTGTTATAATTTCTGTGGCATCACTAGTAATTGTTGTTAAATTACCAATTCTGGCATTATAATCTCCTAATACTATTATTTTGGCCAATGGGTTATTAGCCACTTCATTGTCAATGATATCTTACAGATGTTGCAGGATTTTATCTGTTATTCTTATTACCTGTTGGGGGTACATATATATTCAATAATATGATTTCCATCTTTTTACGAGTAATTCTTACCCTCTGTATATTCTTATTATTAATACCCTATTCTTTAATTTCTTGATTATCATTTAATTTGTTCCACATTTCTAAACCTCCACTTTTTCTTCCCCAGTTTTTGTTCCTTACCTCAATATTAATATAAAATTTATAACCGTTCAGGAAGAACTCATTACTAACCCATGTTTCCTGGAGTCAAATCATATTGAAGCTATTGAGATATCTAATTACCTCCTTGTCCCCTAGTTTATTTTTAATGCCAGATATATTCCAAGACAAAATTTTCAATGTTTGACCATCCTTATCCACCCTTATATTGTTCGAGCTATCCTTTTCTAAGCCTCAGTTGTCTTTTCAAGTATTGCAAAACTATTAACATTGTATAGCATTCTAATCCATTCTGGTCTTCCATTCGAAAGTTCTCCTTTTTCATTTACATCTTTATTTTCACACATACTGTATATCCCCAAATGATCTAACTCACATGCTTTCTTTACAAGCTGGTCATAGATTGACTTGTTGTCTAACCAAATAGTTATTTGACCCATCTCTTCCCATCTGATTGCCTTCATGATATTGTTTCTTAATCCTTGTATTTTCAACAAGGGTTCCAATAAGTCACCTATTTTATTTTTTAGATTATTAACTGTTTTCCTAGGGAACAGTTCCAATCCAAAAATGGACACTGTTGAATTAATGTCCATTCTCATATTATCTTTCCTTCTCCCCCTTTTTGTTTTCTGGCAATATTCTGGGAAGAGTTGACCCAGCACTATAATATTCCCACATTCAATTCCAACCTGTTGAAGTCTTGGTTTATTATAAACAATTGTTTTGAGAATAAAGATTTGGTTTTTAACTAAGTAGAACCCAATATTTTTTTTAATTAGTCTAATTAAACTTAGACTGAATGTCATCATATGGTTATTTCAGTCTATGCCACTGAGCCTGCTCCTTGCAGAAACTGGCTGACTTTGGCTGGATCTTGCTTCTGCCTGCCTCCCATTGAATACTAAGTGCTAGCCATTAGTTTTCCACCCTGACCTCAGCCTCTATTAAATACCCTTCCTCCCTCACATTAAAATACTTTGCCCTTGGTTGCCTGTCCTGTGCTCCTGCCTTAAAAGTGTGAGGCTTTCTTCTGTAGGCAAGCACACTTGTCACTGCTGCACCTTCAACTGCTGAGGTCTCCTGCTCCCATTTGAGCCAAACCACTCATGTGGTCTACATTAATGCCCTGTGAATAATGTTTAGGGATAAACAGGAGTATTAGTGTCCTCCCTATTTATTTAGAGAAGTTAAGAGGTCCTCATTTTGGCCTGTAAGTCCCTAGGCTGCACATTTTGTGGCTTCACAACAGTAACAGGAGTTCCACTCCTTATCGCCCAGGTTTCCTCGTTTTGGAATGCTGAACTCTTACTAGCAACTACCAGCTAGCTCACTGTGTAGAATGTCCTCTTCTTCCATAATACTGTTACTGTCACTTCTACATTGGGCAAGCCTAGCAGGGTTTAATGCTGCCCAATTACCTTCAGACTCCTTTGTACCATGCCTTGCCAGCTATGGACAATTGAAGGTTGTAGCATCCTCCACCATCAGGCAATCACCTGCACACACTGGCACTCTTAATTTCTCTGGAACAGCTGATCCCTACATGTGCAGCAGCTGGCACAGTCCCCCCTTCTACTTACTGTGCTAATTAAAGCTTCACATACATTCTCCTTCAGATCAGAATATTGAAATACAAATCACAAATCCTCTGTAACTGCTCCACTAAGAAGGCCTTGCTCCTGCTCCTACTCTTATCTGGCAATGTACACCCTAACCTCGGCTCCCAGGGAAGGGCAGATAACAAAAGAGGCAAAGGCAATGGATTAAAATTTGCTGCCTTGAATATATGCAGCTTATTACCAAAGTTTGTTCAACTTCAAGTCTGGGCTATATTGCCAACCCTGACATCATCATCTGTTCGACTGAGACATGGCTAAACCCCGGGGTAAAGGATAATGAGATAGGGCTGTCTGGATTCATACCTTTCAGGTGTGACAGGAAAGGGAGAAGGGGTGGGGGCTGTCTTATCTATATCAGGGATACCCTTAATGGGGTCTTGCTCCCCAGCTCAGATTGTGAGATTCTCATGGTTAGGCTCATGTTCGGTGACCACAAAAAAGCACTCAACATTGCTTGCGTCTTCCTCCCACCTAAGAAGGCCAAGAAGGGTTTACACAAAGCAATAGGGGCATTAGCAGACCATGGCAGAGCATGAGAGCTAGTTGTCACAGGGGACTTCAATCTAAATTGGCGTGGGAGTGACTCACCTTACCTAAAGAATATGGTAGCGAGCTCTTATCTCATGCAGCTAGTTAGTGAATCAACCAGACTGAACCTTAAGTCAGGTAAGCACATGCTTCTGGACTGGCTCCTAGCTAGTTCTCTGGATGGGATATTGGAGGTCACAGTGCTCTCTGATTCCCTAAGTGACAACTCCCCCATCACCTGCCTATGGTCAGACAAATTCAAAAAGACTCCACTGACTATGGTAACAAGTAGAATACTTAGAAAGGGTCCACTAAAGGCATTCCAAGAGGCACTCTCTGCTATAGACTGGTCACCCACTGTTGCACTAAACAATATTGATAAAGCTCTCCAATTCTTTGTGGATAAGTTCAACATGGTATGCGACAGATTTGCACCATTTAAAATGAGAAAATCCTGAGGATACAATAATTGTTGGATTACCAGTGACCTCTTGAACCTAATGAGGGAAAGGGACAACCTCTGGAGTAGAGCTAGGGCCTCTGGGAATCAGTATGACCAACAAAAATACAGGACTGCAAGAAACAAGCCTCCAAATCCAGTGTGCCAAGGCCAGTTACTACAGGGATCAGCTAAAAAGGAACTAGGGTGATGGGAGAAGGATCTGGAACAAGATAAACTTATTGGAAAGGTTGACAAAACTCAACCACTGTTGCTTAATATTAATGGCTCAAACTCATTAGATCCCAATGCTATTTTGGACAAATTCAACTACGCCTTCACGGACCTAAGTTCCACACTCTCAGCTAATTACCTAGATCTACTTGATGAAGTCAACGAGGGCACTCAAATGTCTAACACACTCCCAAATTTTTACTTCAAATGAGTCACTGCCAGGGAAACCATGGGGTATGTCAAAAAGGTCTTGGGTAAAACTAGAGTGGGCAGCGACAACCTTGACATGAAAATGGTTGCGCTGGCAATTGATGAATTAATAGTTCCCATCTCCAATATCTTCATATAAATAAATCTCTCATGCTCAGAAAATTCCCCGCTGTCTGGAAGCAAGCATTAGTAACCCCTGCTCACAAGAATGGTGACATGACTCTCACCTCTAGCTATAGGCTCTTCTCAATTCTCTTTCCCCTCTCTAAAGCCCTTGATAAGATTGTGGCTGATCAAATCTCTGACTACATTCATAAATATCAACTGCAATGTCCTCAGCAGCATGGGTTCAGGAAGCACCACAGCACTACTACTGCTCTTATGGACTTCTCCGATTATGTCCAGAAGGCCATAGATGAGGGCAAACTGGTTGGAGCAGTTTTATTGATCTAACAAAGGTGTTCCATACTGTCTGCCACCCTCTTCTCCTGAGACAACTGCATTTACTTGGAGTAGCCCTCAACACTATATACTGGTTCCAGGATTACCTTTCCTCAAGGACTCAATGAGTCAAAGTAGTGCTGTCCATGTCTACCACAAAAGAAGTCTCCTTGGGTGTTCCACAAGGGTCCATCCTAGGTCCCTTGCTGTTCAGCTTATTTCTGAATAATCTATTGGATGCCTGCTCCTGTAAAACAATTTTATATGCAGATGATACCATAATCCTCAGCAGTCATCCCCACATCGAGCATCTACAGACTGAATTGTTGGCCTCCTTCTGTCTCCTGGAAACCTGGTTTATCTCTCAAAGGCTACTTCTTAACTATAAGAAAACTAAATCAATGCTTATATCCAGCCCCAACTAAAAAAGAGGTCCTCTGCTCTGACAATCATGAATAACTTGTCTAGCCCGCTGGAACAAGTGCACTGCTTCAAATACCTGGGCATCATGATTGACAGTACTCTGTCTTATGTACAGCTTGTTGACATGGTGGTTAAGACTATGAACACCAAATTGGGAGTCTTGTTCAGGCACAGAAAAAGCTTAACACCTAATGACCTCAGGATCACGGTCTCCAGCTCCACACTATCTATAGTTGATTATGGCTTAGCTGTTTATGGTGTGACCATGAACACTGCCCTTAAATGGATTGCCACTGCCCTGAACAAAGCTTGTAGACTACTATTCAGTGTTGATCACCTCACTCATACCTGCACCTTGTATGAGCAGGCTAACCTTCTCTCAGCAACAGGATCTGGTACCAAACTTGCCTCCTGGGGAGAAAGGCCTTGCTCTCCCAGACCCCACCATGTATCTCGGATCTGTTAAAGGTGGCTAACTCTAACTATAATACCAGGAGCACAGTCCTATCTCAAGTCAGTGTCCCATATTGCAGGACTGCTCAGGGACAATGCTCCTTTTTATATCGAGCAACACTCTGGCTCAATCTGATCCCTGCAATTACTCATAGTACAACTAACTTGAGGGCCTTTAAAGCAGATTTAAAGCTACATCTTATGAGCCTGAACACTTGTGTCTGTGTGAACTGAGTCAGTCCCCCCTCTTGCTTCCATCCCTATCCTCCTCCCAACTCTCACCCTTCCCCTCCATCTCAACTTGGCTCAACCTGCTGACATCTCACCTCTTCACACCTGCTGTTTTTCTCCTCTCCTCCTACCTTTCCTCCCCTTTCACCAACCAGTGCCAACCCGAGCTACTACTTCCCACACCTGCGATCTCTGCAAACCCTCAGTGCATCACTCCTACCTTCCCCACTCTCCTTGATTCCCCTACACCTTGTTTTTTATGCATCACCCCCCCAGGCTCAAACTACAACTCCCCCCTCTCCTCCCGCTCTCCCCCTCAGCCTTCATTACCCCTCTCCCCTGATCTACCGTTATCCCTGACAAGGCCTATAGGGGCTGCAACATTGCTAGCTACTGCTGTAATACTTACTGTTATTTGTTATTCACTCATCCATTGTACTTGCATCTTAATCTGATTGTAATGTTTTTAATTCTGTTCAAGTTATTGTCTTAGTGTATTGTCTGTACTGTATCTATGATGTGGAACCTTTGTAGAAGAGTTTGTACTCAAAGGTTGTTTCTGAATTATAATAAATAAAATAAAATTTCCTAAAATGGGGAGAACCAGACTCTTGACATTTTCCTCTAGTGTTTTCTCATTTTCATCTGGTAGGATCTCCACTTCCAGAAGTTATAAAGCAAAGTCTGATGTCTGTTTTTCTCATAAAATTCTGGAACTCATCACTTAAATCCTTCACACTTTTCAATTCCTCCCTTTCTTTTTTATTCTCTTCTAAATGAGTTGTCATCCTTCCTTCTATTCCATCTCTATCAGTGTGTTTTGTCATTTCATGTTTTTTTATTATTAATATCAAACTCTTCCTCCATTCCTACTTCATTGTCATTCTTACTTATTGCTTGATTTATTTTGTCAGTTTTTTGTTTCTTACTTTTCTTTCCATTATCTTTATTCCCTATCTCTTTTTTCTTTCTTTCCTTGTTTGACTTCATTTGTCCATTCTCTAATACTACATCCTTTCCACTTCTATTGTCATCTTGTAATGTCATGTCCTGCTTCTCTTTTGTCTCTTTTTTCTTTGTATTATTCATATTCTTCCTTTTTTCTTTCATAGTTTGTTTATTTGATGTCTGTCTCATATTTAATTTACTTATTTTGTGTTTTTTTCTTTCTTCCCCCTTATTTTTTTCTTCCTCCTCTCCTTTCTGTCATAAATCAGTATGTCTTTGTTTTAATTCCTCACATATACTGTTATCTTTTACACCTGGTGATGGTAACATTATTAGCTCCATGGATAGATCTTGACTCAGGATCACCTGTTCTACACTATTATCTACTCTTTCCATCTGACTGTCCCTCCATATCTGTAGTTGCAGATCTTTTATTGCCTTTGTATTTTCTATCTTAATTCCTTTAGTAAATTTTATGTCTTAGACTAACTTTACCAGTTGTCCATATATTAGTATGTTAGCCAAATATTAATCTTTTAAGGAAATGGCTAGAGCTTTAGTTATTCCTTCAATATCTGGAATATGAATTTCCTCCTGGCTCATAAATAACATATCTTCATCTTCTTCTATGCTTTCTCCCTTGATGAAACATTTGTGTAACTCTTGTATGATCTCATGTTCCTTAGCTTCCTCCCTTTGTTTACTCTCTATTTATTTTAATCCTTGAGTAATTTGGAATAACTGATGTCTCACTTCACAATTTCTTTGTGGAAATTCTCTCTTCTCCCTCCCATCATGTTCAATTTTTTCACTATACTTTAATTGACCCTAACTAATCTCATGTTCCTTTTCCTCCTTGTCTTTTTCCTTTTTGACTATTCCTTCATTTATTTTCTCCTTCAAATGTATATTACTATTCATTTTGGGAGTAGATGTCTGTAATAAATTCCCTTCTTCTCCCTCTGGCCATCCCTCTGACCATCCATCTTGTATTTCCTCCATTTGATTTTTTGTTTCAGACAAAAAAGTAGTTATCTTGGGCTGATATAAACTGATCTCCCTCCTCCCACCCTCCACTCACCCTTTTTTCCCTTTTTTCACTTCTTTATGTTCCTTCCTTTCCCCTTCGTTCTGGAGTTTTCGTTCTTTACCTGCCTGTTTTCTTTGAGCTCTCCCTTTTTTCTATAGGTGTTATTATTATTTTTCAAAATTGAATTACTTCTTGTTTTCATTGCCATTTTATTTCCTTTTTTTTTACTTTCATTACTTGTCACTCCCGAATGTTTCTATTAGGGTTATAACACTTCACTAGCGATCCTTTCCTTATCTGCTGTTATCCTGTGAAATTAATGTGCAGCTATTTACAGTTCTTGCAGTTGTAATTTTGATCTACCACACTAATGCTCAGAAGAACAATACAAAAAATACTCAATAAAATAAAATTAACCTTTTTCTTCTAATTCTTCACTTAAAATGGGCTATGATGTTATAGTTCAGTGCACAAAAATGTACTTAAATATACTATCAGTTCTAACTTATTTGTGCATTTAAAAACTTATTAAATCTAAATTCTTGGTCTTGTTGAGCTTCAAATTCCTCTGTCCTGATTATTCTGTATATTTTTAGTCTTCCTGTATCTATTAATACTTTTCAATCTTCTTCAAAATTCATGGTAAACAGTTCACAGTTCACAGTTCACAGTTACCTTCCCTTATCTTGATCTAGTCCACTTCCAGTATTGCACCTGCTCCTTTTAGGGGTCAGTTCATCTCACATTCTTTACAGTCCCCTTTTTGTAAAATTACTTGTCTCGGTACTTGTCTCATTGGAGGGTGTGACGTTTTCTGGTTTCAAATCAAACTATTCCATACCTTCAATACTTTTTGGGTGACTACAAGATCAGTGATAGCAGCAGTATCTGGTTCAGTTATTTGGTCACTTTAACAAAGTACAGGGCAGAATCAATAGTGGAATCAATACAGGAAGGAATCAGTTATGCTGCTAACCCATTTACTGTTCACTTAATGTCCTATGACGCTTATCGTTATATATAATTTATATCCCAGTTTGTCACAAATAAAATGCCAAAAATTCCAATTAAGAAACCCCCTTAAAAATCTCAAAAATGTCCTCAATAAAAGTTTATATAAAGTTATAACATTAAAACACAAATACACCAACCTAGTATTCTAGGCTGCTCTAATCAATTTCTAATTTTCTCTATAATTTTATTAAATGTACCACAAAACTAGGTAGCTCTCTAGCCAAATAATCTTATTCACCTTTTAACTGTTGGTCAAAATGCTAACAATAGAGGACAGGCTAATCGGTTATAAGAATTTAGCAAAAATATTAAAAAATCATTTTTTTTCACAAGTATATATCGACTGTTGTGGTTGAGCTACTTACATCCTTACCTCAAATCTTAATTTTAATACCAAGCTAAAGTGGACTTCAGTCCTTTGGTGTAGGCCACTAAAGTACTCTTTATCACACTCACACTCGCACTGGTGCTGCAGCTCCTGTTCAAAGAAACCCTAAGCATTTGACTATGCCCAGTTGTGCTGTTTCTCTAAATACTTGGCCTCTCAATCTCTGAGCTAGACTTTTGAAACATTAACAAGTGCAAAAGTGGTCAAGTGCTGAAGAACTCTCCCTAAGCCAATGTCCACTCTGCCTTTTCTATGCAAAGATGGCAAATCTGGCTCTTACAACATCACGCATGTGCTTTAAGTACACTCCTCATGTAGGCAAAGTGAGCCAATAGGGGCTTGTCAAGCTTGTTTGGAGCGAATGGTATAAAAAAAAATTAGCCTCATCAGCCTGTCAGCACAGTGGTTGGATTTCCACTTGTGACTCTAGCAACCCAGGTTTGGGAATGGACCCGGGGAACTTGAGGGCTGGCTAGGGAAGAAGGATTGCGCACCTTTGGACTGCTCTCCTTCTTCAAGGGGAGGGCTGGGAAGAATGTCCGGTGCATGAGGACACCTAGCAGAGGCTGGGAGGAAACACTATTGCTGGCATCTGACAGAGGTAGAGGGGTGGGACAGATGTAGGTTGTCATTGCACATCTCCACCCCTCTGGGAGAAACAAGAAAATACAGCTCACACCCACCCCTATGAAGCCTGCCTCTGCCCTAATCAGCTTTTGGGGCTAGCTCCACAATTCTAGTCCCATAAATCACGGCACTGACACCCCTAGGTGTCATGACCCCACCCCAAGGGGTACACCGGGGGTGTCAGGAGTCAAGGCCTAATGAAAGTGGGGGCATAAGGGGTCCATGACCATGCAGATCCTTGGTGGACGTGAGCAGCAAAAATACAGAATAAAAAAACTTTCACATTCAAATTAGTTATTTGTATATAACAAGTACAAGCAGGCTCTCAATATAAACAATATAAATGCTTGGTTCTCCCAATGCCTCACTGCCACCTAGTTTGTTTTGGGGGTTAAAATAAAGTTAAGCAGGCACTAAACATTAATATAACATTCTCATCTTATTTCTACTCTCCTTCTTTGTTCTCTGTCTCACTCCTGCTTCAGCCAAGCTCCGATTCTAGGCTAGTATCTATGTACTTGCGTGTCTGTGTGTCCACAATATCTCCCTTCTACCTGAACCCTCTCTTTCCTTCCCACTGTTGAGTCCCACCTCCAACTCTCCTCCTGAGAAAAAAAGAGCACACCTATGACAGAACACCAGACCAAGGCACCACACAAGGTTTACTGGTGAGTCCTACTATTCAGGTAACAGTGGCATACCTTTTCTTAGTAAATTCAAGGTGTTTAACAGGACCTGCCCCAGGGATCACTCGTCAACTCTGCAGCATGCAGCAGTGCAACTGGTTCATCTGGGCCTGCACCAGGACTAAGAGCAAGATGTGCAAGGCCAGGAAACCATACTGGCTGAACAGAGAAGTGTTGGAGGGGGGTGAGAGTGAAGAGAGCTGCATATCAGAAGTTCAGGAGAATGAGGAAGGAAGAAGACAGGAATGCTTATGTGAGTTGGTCCAAGGAGGTGAAAAAGTGAGTGAGAGCAGCCAAGGTCTCCAGGGAGCTCAGGATAGCCCAGGGCATCAAAGGGAAGGAGAAGGACTTTTTTTTAGATAAATCAGGGAAAAGAGGAAATGCAGACACCATATAGTAAAGATTAAGTGGGGAGGGGAGTGGGTGAAAAAGGGAGAAGAACAAGTGGAAGTACTAAATTAATAGTTTTGTTCCATTTTCTCACTACCACCATGGGCTGGAAGGGTGGGGTAGGAGGGGAGGAGATGACGGATGGAATGATCGAGGAGAGTAGCATGCTAGAGGGTCTGATAGCATTAAGAGAGGACAAGGCACCAGGTCCTGATGTCATCCACCCCAGGGTGCCAAGGGAGAAGGTGGAGGTGTTGGCCAAGCCACTAGTGGACCTGTTTGGCACCTCTCTGGACACAGGATGGGTGCCTCAGGACTGAAGGGGCAGCCCATGTGGTGCCCATACAAAGGAGTGGCCCTAGGGATGAGGCAGGAAATTATCAGCCTGTCAGTCTCATTTCCATAGTGGGTAAACTTATGGAAATGATATTGCAGGAGAGACTGGTGTCATTCCTCTAGGGTAATGACCTGCAGGATGGGCTGCAGCATGGGTTCATCTCAGGGAGGTCTTGTCAGAGCAGTCTAATAGAATATTATGACTGGGTGACAAGAGAGCTGGATATGGGTCATGCTGTAGATGTTCTGTACTTGGACTTCAGCAAGGCCTTTGATTCAGGGCCTCATGGGGGGCTGGGGGGAAGCTGACTGCTGCGGGTGGGATGAATGTGACAAACTGGATAAGAAACTGGCTGCAGGGGAGACTGCAGTGGGTGGTAGTGGGGGAGGAGCTCTCACCACCTATACCGGTGACAAGTGGTGTACCGCAGGATTTGGTGTTGGGCTCAGTGCAGTTTGGGCTCTTTATCTCAGACATTGCACATGGAGTTCAGAGCAGGGTTAGTCTGTTTGAAGATGATAACAAATATGGGGGCAGTGGTGGATGAAGAGGATGGATGGAAACAACTAGAAAGAGACCTAACCAAAATGGACGTATAGTCAGAGAAGTGGCAGCTGGGATTCAATGCAAAAATGTGCAAGGTTATGCATTTTGGGCCAAAGAACCCAAGGAGGGACTATTGGTTGGGAGGGGTGAGGCTGGGGATCACTGAGGAAGAGAAGGACCTTGAGGTGGTGGTAGCAGGGAGCATGAACAACTATGCCCAATGCAGGAAAGCAGCAGTTAAGGTGAACTGGATGCTGGACTGCATCATAAAGGCTTACTCATCCAGGAATGGGAAGAAGATTCTACCCTCTACAAATCTTTGGTCAGACCACACTTGGAGTACTGTGTGCAGTACTGGTGGCCATATCTGAAGAGGGATATTAATTTACTGTAAGGTGTGCAATGGAGGGCAACAAAAATATTACAGGGGATGGAGAGAAAGGCCTACAAGGACAGGCTGAATGAGCTGAATATGTACACGATGGAGGCGAGGGGAGTTGGGGGATATGATTGAAATGTTTAGGTATTTGAGGGGAATAAACAAAGCTAGAACTGAAGGGGTGTTTAAACTGAGGAAGGATAGGGATATGAGGGTCATGAACTATGACTGGAGGGTGGAAGATTTAGGAGGGAGATGAGGAGGAACTACGTCATGGAGAGGGTGGTGTCTAAATGGAATGCTCCACCAGAGGGGGTGGTATCATGTAAGACAGAAGGAAGTTTTAAGAGACTGTGGGACAGAGTACAAAGGAGGGTCTGGGTGGAGGGGGCTGAGGCCATCATAGGAATGACAGATGGTGAGGGGGTTTGGGGCACCTGCAATCTAGAGGTTTAGCTGCACAATTGGGAAGACATTGATAGACTGGGTGGTCTGTTTCTGCTGGCAGATATGCATGTTAGTATGTATTCCCAATCTATGTACTCATCAACTTGTCAGAATCTAGACAGTGCACATAAATTAATACAGCAGACTCCAGGTGTATCTGTGAGGGCAGGACTAGTGGTGATGTTTAAAAGAATGCAAGTTACAATGTGCCGCTTCACCAGCTCTTGCTTAGAAGGAGAAGGAAGTGGTTAGGCAGAGTAGCAGACCTTTATGAGAGTGATGCCCTGAAATCTTTTAGTTCTGACAGGCAGGATTTCACAATAGACACATTTTTTTTTGTTTAAGAGTTAGGCAATGTCTTTCTAACAACATACTTGTAGCGTCCCCCACTGAAGAAATTCAATTTTGCCCACAGCCAAGAACCAAGCCATGAACTTTTCTTTATAAACTTCTTGTGGGCACTACTTCATGACCAAGAATCAGACCACAAGAAGACTGGAGTACAGATTTGGGCCTGGATCTGGAGGAAAGGAAATGACTGCATTAAAACATGTCCATACTGTACCTGCTTCTCATCCAATAAAAACGATTCAGCTTTCTTCTTTGTATAGAACTATTGTACACCAAGAAAAGCTTCACCAGTTTAAATCTAAATAAGACCCAAAATGCCCAAAATGTTGCACAGAAGAAGGAGACTTCTTCCATATGGTGCTTGTGTGTAATAAGTTTGCCCCCTTGTGGCATCAGGTATATCAGTATATGGATCCATCCCATGTGTCCCCTCGGAGTTTATGTTGGGGATGAGTTCAGACCTGCATCCAAGGAAATGGTATGGGGGCATGACACAGATGCAGGGGTACTGCCCTGGTCATCGCTCTGAAGACTGTTGGACAGCATAGGCTCGGCTCCTCACCTCCTACTGTTGCTCACTGGTTCAATAATGTGCTTTTATGCATTAAACTTGAAAGTTTTACCTTAAAGCCACTTGAAGAAATGTACTATTTCATCAAAACCGGGGAGTTAATGCTTTGCACCATTAGTAATAATGAAACTACAATGTAGCTTGGCCAAGTGCCACTGAGAGTTCTTGTGTAAGTTTCTGATGTTGGGGTCAAACATCCCACCATGACAGTCAGAGATACTAAGGTTTCAGTACTGCATCAACATCTCCTTTAGTATCAGGCCCTAACTATGAAGTGATAATCTGTTGTTTGGTGTGCATTTTTTTTTTTGTCAACTCTACTGTAGAATCTTAATGTGTACTACTTTTGTACATTGTTCTTTATGATGTCATCCTTTGTAATACTGATGTGTTTGTTTATTTATTGTGTTTCTTGGTAGTACCTCAATAAAATATGTTTACAAAAATATAATCATGGTCCTTCCCGGGGGGCAAAGATCCTGCTACCCTGGGCAATTACAGGCTAATTTCACTTACCAATGCTGTTGCTAAAATTCTGGCTTAGGCATTAGCCTCTAGACCTGAGCTAATCTTACCCCACCTTGTTTACTCCTCCCATGTGGGTTTTGTCAATGCCCACTGAGTTCACACCATTACAGGGCACTATTCGACCTAATGTCCTTGGTAGAGTCCACACCCACTCCCACTGCAATAGTGGCTATAGATTTTGGAAAAGATTTTAACTTTGTAGAGTAGGGGTACCCGGATGCTATCCTTCCCAGGCTGGTCTTTGGCCCTCAGTTTGGTGTGTGGATTCAGGAGCTGTATTCCCAAGCTATGACTCAGGTTCTCACTAACTCATGCCCTCTTGATGGAGATTAGTGTCCAAAAGGTGGATACGCAGAAAAGGGGCAAAATTCAGCAGAAGGGCAGACAGCAAGGAGAACCAGGGATAAATGACAACCAAGGAAGGGGCTGGAGTAGAACAGTGAAGCAGTCTAGGGAGGTCAAATCATGGAAAGCCATGTGTGCAAATGCCAGGAGCCTTAGCAACAAGATGGAAGATCTGGAGGCTGTCATGGTACAGTCAGACCTGGACATTGTGGCCATCACTGAAACCTGGTGTAATGATAACCAAGACTGGGAGATGGCCATACCTGGCTACAACATATTCAGAAGAGACAGAGCAGGCAGGAAGGGAGGAGGAGTGGCACTGTATGTGAAAAATGACATAAGGGCCACAGAGATCCATGAGGAACAAAATGGGGGAGAGATACTGTGGGTTAAGCTGGAAAGGAAAATGGGGCCAGCCATCCGCACAGGTGTGGTCTATAGACCACCAGCCCAGGAGGAAGAAACAGATAGGAGTTGATGCTAGCCATCCAAAGGATGGCAGACAAGGGTGAGGTAGTACTGGTTGGAGACTTCACATTCCAGACGTGGACTGGAGCATCCCAGCAGCAGCATCAACTAGGAGCAGATTTATCCTGGACTCCTTCAGGGAGCCTTCCTCAAGCAACTGGTCATGGAACCAACTCAGCAGAAGGCAATACTGGACCCTTGTGCTCACAAACAGGGACAGTGTGATGGGGTAACAGTGGGGAGCACCTGGGTAACAGTGACCACCAGTCATTGTGGTTTGAAATCACAGAAAGAGCAGAACCAAACCACACAAAAACACGTATCCTGGATTTTAGGGGGCAGACTTTGGGAAAATGGGAGATACTTAAAGAGGCATTAAGGGAATGGGACAGGAATCAGGGTTGAGGAACAGGGCAGTATTTAAATGGGGATTATAAGAACAACAGAATTATGCATTAAGCAGGTTAGCAAGAAGAAAAGGAAGAGGAGACCATTATGGTTTTCCAAAGAGGTAGCAAAGAAAGTGAAAGCCAAAAGATTGCATTCAGGCAATACAAAAAGACACAGGCAGAAGGGGATAGGGAGAAGTACCAGGAGAAACAAAGGGAGGTAGGAAGTCAGTAAGGAAGCCAAAGCTCAGACAGAAGAACACATTGCAAAATCAGTGGTAAAGGGACAAAACCTTTACAGGTACATAAGTGAAAAAAGAAAGACAAAGGGAGGGATAGTGAGACTGAAGGGGGAGGATGGGAGCCACATGGAGGATGACAACAGTAAAGCTGACATATTGAACAGGTATTTCTGCTCAGTCTTTACTGAGGAAGAGGGGGGTAATGGGTCTGAAGGGAGTACAAAGGATGAGAATGGTGCAGAAATGGACACAAGTCCCTTTACACGAGAAAGGGTCCTGAAGGAACTGGAAGAAATAAGAGTTGATAAAGCAATGGGGCCAGATGAGGTGCACCCCAGGGTCCTTAAAGAACTAAGAGAGGTGGTGGCTGAACCTCTGGCTATCCTGTTTAGCCAATCACTGGAAACAGGGGAGGTACCCAAAGACTGGAGGACAGCAGATGTAGTCCCCTATACAAAAGTGGGAACAAAGAGGAAGCAGGAACTACAGACCAGTCAGCCTCACCTCAGTAGTGGGAAAGATCATGGAAGCACTACTGAAGGAGAGATTGGTGGAACATCTGGTTGTCAATGGACTACAGGACCCAAGGCAGCATGGTGCCTCACCAGGAGGAGGTCATGTCAGACCAACCTCATTGAATTTTTGACTGGGTGACTAGGGAGGTGGATCAGGGAGGGCAGGGACATGGCCTATCTGGACTTCAGCAAGGCCTTTGACACTGTGCCACATAGAAGACTATTACACAAACTGGGAATATGGTGGGCAGGAAAGTAGTGTGGTGGGTAGGTAACTGGCTGGGTGGCAGGACACAGAGGGTGGTGGTAAATGGCTGTCACTCCACAGAGGGAAGAGTGACCAGTTAGGTACCACAGGGATCAGTGCTGGGACCGGTCCTATTCAACATCTTCATCAGTGACATTGCACAGGATCTAGAAGGCAGAATTTCACTGTTCACTGATGACACAAAGCTCTGTAACAGAGTAGACACACCAGAGGGTGTAGACAGAATGAGAAGGGACCTGCAGAAACTTGAAGAATAGTCAGGGGTTTGGCAGTTGAAATTCAATGCAAAGAAGTGCGAGATAATGCATATGGGGCACAAAAACCCTGGCACAATATATCAGTTGGGGGGTGAGGATATAGCATGCACCAAGCAGGAATGAGATCTTGGGGTTGTCATCTCTGATGACCTCAAGGTAGGGAAATAGTGTGACAAGGCATCAGGTAAAGCAAATAGGATGCTGGGATGTATAGGCAGGGGCATCACCAGCAGGAAAAGGAGGTCATAATTCGCTATACAAGACACTAGTGAGGCGCCACCTGGAGTACAGTGTACAGTTCTGAGACCATACCTATGTAAGGACATAGACAGGGTAGAGAAGGTTCAGAGGAGGGCAACAAAGATGGTGCATGGATTGCATCACAAGTCCTATGAAGACAGGTTGAAGGAACTGAACATGTACTCCCTGGAGGAGAGGAGTGAGAGAGGGGATATGATAGAGACATACAAGTATCTTACAGGGAGGAACAGGGTGCAGGAAAACACTATTTTTAAGTGAAAAAGATGTTCCAGGACTAGAGGGCATGGGATGAAGTTGGAGGGAGGACGATTCAGAGGAAACGTGAGAAAGAATTTCTTCACAGAACGGGTGGTGGACAAGTGGAACACCCTGCCAGAGGAAGTGGTGGGGGCTGAAACAATCACGGGATTTAAGAATGCATGGGATAGACATAAAGGAATTCTAGAGGTCAGGGGTAAGGGGAAACAGACTTCTAGGAAAACAAACTGAACTTACAAGCTCAAATGGGCAGACTGGGTGGGCCATAGGCCCTTATCTGCCGACACTGTCTATGTATCTATGTATCTTCTCCATTCTGCTTGCATAATGGAGCCCATCATGGGTGCACCCCTTCTCCTATGCTGTTTTTCTGGCCATGGATCCTTTGGCCATCACCCTCAGGTGGTATACAGATCTGCATGGCATACCAGCTGGTACCACCAATTCTTCATCGCTGTTTTTTTACAGATAGCTGCCTTGTTCTCTCATTGCATGCCCCAATGGGCATTCTCATTTTACTCAGTACCCTATTATTCTTCCAGAATGTCTTCGGCATTCAGATCAATTCTAATAAAACAGAGACTTTACGAGCAAGGATCTTATTCAAAGGAGTCTGTTGCATTATTTATAGGATTGTTTTAACATACTTGTACAATGGCTAGAGAGCTTTGTTTCTCAACCTGGAATGTTAATGGGGCCCAAAAAAGAAACAAAGCAATATAGGATATTGAAGCATTTAGACTTCTTAGGGGTGAATGTTGTTTTTATCCAGGAATCCCATTTACTTGATTTGGAAGCTATTCAAATGAGACAGATGCAGACTGGACAGGTCTTCTCAGCCCAAGGAACTTCAAGCAGCTGTGGGGTCTTAATTATCATTAATAAGGGCATTCCTTTTCAGGTTATCCGGGAAATTAAAGACCCCAAGGGCAGATTTGTCCTGGTTAAGGGCACTTTATTTTCTCAAGATTTCGTGTTAGGCAGTATTTATGGCCTCAACAAAGATGACCTTTGTTTTTAGAGATTGCTTAATAATATTCTTCCACTATTGCCTTCTACCATTATTTTAGGGGGTTCTGGAATTTAGTGGTAGACTCAGTGGACCGCATTGGTTCTCGAATGAGTTCTCCTTCCCTTGCACAAGGTGCACTGCAGGAATTAATGGATAAGTTGGGCCTGTGCGATATTTGAAGGGTCCTGCACCCTGTGGGCAGGGAATACACTTATGTATCCCCTGTTCACAGGTCTCTTTCTCATATTGATTATTTACTAGTGTCTCAGGTTTTGTTACCGTGGGTGACAGGTGCCCAAATCTTATCAGGTCCACCCTCCGATCACTCGTTGGTGCTTTGTAAGTTGGCCCTTAACTTTTTGCCTAAACGGCAAACTAGGTAGAAATTGAATGCCCAACTGCTTAAGGATTCCAAATGCAGAGAACAAATCAAAGAATATATTACACAATTTTTCAATCTGAATGCTACCTAAGATACCAGACCAGATATGCTTTGGTGTGCCTTTAAGGCATACCTTCGAGGCATTTTAATTGGGATGACCGCGGCAAGGAAAAAGAGGTGAGAGGAGAGGCTGAGGGAAGTATTGGCCCGGATAAGAACATTAGAGATTAGCTTACACTCAACTCCGTCAGAGAAGTCGGAACAAGAGTTGGTTAAACTGAGGGACTCTTATGTTGCTATGCTTAATGAGAAAGCAGAGTTTGCTATCTTATGTACTAAAGCCTCTTATATAGAACATGGGGAAAAAGCAGGCAAGCTACTGGCCCAGGGAATTAAACAATGGGAGTCCAATCAGTTTATCCCTCCGATTCGCTCCAGATCTGATGGTACTCTCAAATCTAACCCTCAGGAAATTGTCTCAGAGTTTGTAACTTATTATGAACATCTACACGGTGAAACGCCTGATCCCCCCTCAGCCCTTACTCTCTCCTCTTATCTAGTGGGGACCCATCTGCCTTGACTCTCGGAATTCCAGGGCAGGAGGCTGATGACCCCTATTGCAGAGTATGAGATATTGGATGTGATAAGGGGCCTACCCTCAGATAAATCACCTAGATTAGATGGTTTCTCAGCAAATTTCTATAAGTGTTTTAGGGAACAAATTACTCCCTATCTCTTGTCTCTTTTTCATTATATTCTTTCAGGGGTTCAGGTTGATTACTCCTTATTTGAAGCCCTTATTGTGCTTCTTCCAAAACCAGGGAAAGATCCAGAGTATGTTGAGAGTTACAGACCTATATCTTTATTAAACCAAGATATTAAAATTCTAACGAAGATTTTTGCTGACAGACTTAGTCTAGTTCTGCCTGATTTAATTGGCTCGCATCAAGTTGGATTTATGAAAGGCAGATTTTCTGCAGACCACCTCTGTACTCTTTCACATGTATTCTCAGAATCCAGAGATGCTTCTGTGCCAGTGGCATTGGTCTCTCTAGATTCCGAGAAGGCTTTTGATAGAGTTAATTGGAGTTTTTTTACTTCAAACATTAAACTTCTTTGGCTTTCCTCAACAATTTCAATCCTGGGTAAGGGCTTTGTATCAGCGACCGATGGCTAAGATTTCAGGGAATGGTGTGTTCTCTAGGACTTTCAATTTGCATTCTGGTACCATGCAGGGATGTCCTCTTTCTCTCTTGCTTTTTAATCTCTACTTAGAGCCCTTAATCTGCAGACTAATATCTTGTCCGAAGGTACAGGGGGGTCTCCATTCTTGGTAATGAATTGAAGGTAGCTGCTTATGCAGACAATTTGCTTCTGTATCTCTCCCATCAAGATACTTCTATTCCTGCCATGTTGGATATAATAGAACAATATAGTAAATTATCTAATTACAAATTAAATGTAGGGAAGTCGATTGTATTCCCCTAAATCATCACATCTTTAAGAATGACATTATCTTCCTGGGTTTGGCCTTGTCTAAGGATTCATTGTGATATTTAGGCATTGTGTTAACTAGGGATATGCAGTCATCCTTTAAATATAATTTAGAGGCCATACTGTCCAAGGTGGCTTTGGACTTGGTGAGATGGTCGGCGTTACCTATTTCTTTTTGGGGGAGAGTCAGTCTGATTAAGATGAATATTCTCCCACGTATCTTATATCCTCTCCAGTTGCTGGACATTTCTGTGCCAAGCAGCTGGTTCAAAAAGGTTCAAAGTGTGATTGGAGATTTTATCTGGTCCAAATGGAAGCCTCGGCTAGCTTTTTACAAGCTCGTAGCTCCAAAGTCCAAGGGAGGCCTACGTCTTCCATATATATGGTTGTACTTCTGGGCTTCTTGTGCAGCCAAATACTTAAAATGGATGGTCTCCTATCCCCTGGATTATTTGCCTGCCTGGCTTAAAATAGAGAGGAAAAAGATCCGGTTGATTAATATTTCCCCCTCTGCTTTATTTTTTCTCAATGCAGCTTCGATACCTAAAGAGTTAAAAGATACTACAACTGGAATTTCTTTGAAGATTCATTTACAGTTGTGTAGATTCCTAAAGTATAAGAATTGGTTGGATGCGGACCAGTCAATTTGGAACTCTCCTGTTTTTAAACTGGATAACAAAATGTTACCCCCAGATGGTTACCCAGTTTAGTGAGGGGAAGGTTCACTCATTTCTCAAGGAGAATGGTACTTGGTTATCAGCTGAGGATATTGTTCTGAAATTTGGGCTCAAGGGAAGTGATTATTTCAAGGTATACCAACTTAGACATCTTCTCAAAAAATTTGGGGAAGGCCTCCCTATATCTCACGATTTTGCATTTCTTACAGATTTAGCCCCTTTGGCTAATTCTCCCGGAAGTATCTCTAAATTATACAAGATTTTGTATGACTGGCGTATCCCTACACCATTTGGCCCTACAGAGTTCTGGGCGACCCAACTCCCAAACTGGGATAAAGACTGGACAACTATCTGGAATAATTGCCATAATTTTGTAACACAAGATAGGTTATGATTGATGCAATTTCATATTCTCCATAATCTCTACCACTATCCTCAGAAACTGGCTAAATGGGGTTTAACCCCCTCTAGTCTTTGCACTAAGTGTGCTCAGGCAGAGGGTTCTCTACTTCACATTTTTTGGGAATGCCCTAAGATATTACCTCTTTGGGAGGCTATAAAGGAAAAGGCTGACCCACTTCTTGGGCTGAGAGACCTGTTCATTCCAGAGGTTTGTATTTTTCAGGATTACTGGCAGATTTCTGTTAATAAGCATAAATTCCATATTGCTTTGATTTCTATGTCCGTTAAAAAATTAGTGCTTAAGTATTGGAAGAGTTCTGAGGTTATCTCTTATTCTGAATGGCTAAATGAGTTATTATTTAACCTCCGAGTGGAGAAGACTATCTCGAGTATTAATACTAACAATACCAGGTATGATCGGATCTGGGCCTCGCTTCATACATTGTACACTATCTAATTCTTGTCCTTTTTTTTTAATACATTTATTTTATATGGATGGATGTCAAGGGCTCCTAATCTTCAGGAACTGTGTCAGGGGGGTGGTTTTTGGGGAAGGTGATTGGGGGGAGAGGAAGGGGTCATTTAGGCTGTTTTGTTTCAAAGAATACTCTTTGGATGTATGGACCCTGTCCTATCTGTATAGTGAAACTTTCAATAAAATTTTAAATTTAAAAAAAAAACAGAGACTTTACATTAAAATTGACTGCACTCCAAATGTAGTAGCTCACTGGGGGCTGCAGTTGTCACCTGGCAGTGTCATCTATTTGTTAATCTGGATCCACTCGGATAGAGCAGGCCTGATATCAGATGACCTTACCCCTTGGTTCAACCTTCTCTAAAAGCCTGGAAGACATTCCAAACTTGGGAATAGGCCCTCTGACATTGCATACTTAGACTCCATTGTAGGAGAACCCACTGCTTAAAATAGGTAATGAGCTTGTGTTCTGGGACACAAGGGCAGCGTGGGTCTAATGCATACCTTGGATCTGTGGCAGCCACACACCACATATCTAGACACGTATGAGAACCTTATGAAAAGCTTTGTGCTGCTAAAATGTGACTTCTGCAGATATTTGCAAATCTGCAGTGCCTAACCGGTAATCTTAAAAAGCTCCCTACCAACATTCCGAGCACCGCCCATCAGTCCTGATGTCCTGGATAGAAGCCTCAGGGGGCTGGGTGGGTCTGATGCATCTCACTATTTTACAGAAAATATCTGGCCCCTTTTAGCAGGCTAGAGATAAATGGTCCCATAATTTGGAAAGGGAAATATCTGAGACTCTGTCATCACATCTCTGGCCCCTCTTTCATAAAGCATGCCCAAACTCATAAAGACTACAAATTTAGAACAAGACCATACATATGTGGTACCACACTCCTGTGAGGCTCAGACCCTTTGGACTTCTGAACCATGATCACTGCTGGTGATGCCTTGCTCCAGCAGCGGACCTTCTACATGTTCTCTGCAGCTGTCCTACTTTGAGTACCTTCTGGATTCAGATCCATCTATGTTGTAGTGACATACTGGATGGGTAGGGTTCCCTTATTAAAACATAGACTTTGATGACAGATAAGGCCCACTTGGCCCACCTAGCCTGCCAATTTCCCTACCTATTGGATAAGCTGCAGATCCTAGTTAACCAACAGCCTACTTCTTCCTACTCCCCCACCAGAATTGCCTTATGTCTGTCCCATGCATTCTTGAATTCCCCCACTGTTTTTGACCCCACAACCTACTTAGGAAGGCCATTCCATGCATCCACCACCCACTCTGTGAAAAAATACTACCTCACATTACCCCTGAGCCGTCCCCTTCTCCATCTTCAAATTGTGCCCCCTTGTTCTTGCACATGTCTTTTTCTGAAAGATGCTACCCTCTTGGACTTTGTCGGTTCCCTTGAGGTACTAGAAAGTTCCTATCATGTCCCCCCTCTTTCTCCTTTCCTCAAGTTCCTCTAGTCTCCCTTCATGTGGCTTCTTTTGCAGACAATGCACCATTTTAGTTGCTGTCCTCTGGACTGCCTCCATCCTGTCTATGTCCTTGTGGAGATGGGGTCTCTAGAATTGCAAGCTGTACTCCAGATGGGGTCTCATCAACTGTCTGTACAGAGGGATAACAACTTCTTGTTTTCTACCGGTGATGCCTCTCCCTATACATCCCGGTATCCCCCCAGCCACCATTACTGTCTTCTCACATTGCTTGCTTACATTTAGGTCATCTGATATGACTACCCCCAGGTCCCCATCCATTTTTGTTGTTGTTAATATCACCACATTGTGTACTCTTCCCTTGGGTTTTTGTTTCCCACGTGCATTACTTTGCACTTCTTGGTATTGAATCTAAGCTGCCAGAGTCTTGGCCATTCCTTCAGCCTTGCCAAGTCCCTTCTCATCCTTTCCACACACACACACACCCTTGTGTATCAACCCTGTTGCAGATCTTTGTGTCACCTGCAAAGAGGCGTACTTTTCCTTCTAGTCCTTCTGCAATGTCACTCACAGAGACATTAAAATGGATCAGACCCAGTAATGAACCCTGCAGTACCCTGCTAGTTATCCTCTGTGTTCTGTTGTCCAGTCAATTCTTTACCCAGGCTACCACCTGGGACCCACTCCGGGGCTGGCTAACTTGTTTAATAATCTTTTGTGTGGGACTGTGTCAGATGCCTTGCTATAGTCTAGGAAGGCCATGTCCACAGCCCCTTCCTGGTCTACTACTTCAGTCACCCAGTCAAAGAAATCTATTAGATTCATCCTACATGACCTTCCCTCTGTGAATCCATACTGCCTTGGGTCCTGTGCCCCACTGGCCTCTATGTACTCGACAATTCTTTCTTTCAGAAGTGATTCCATTATTTCCCCTACCACTGAGGTCAAGCTAACAGGTCTGTAGTTTCCTGTTTTGGCTTTGCTCCCACTTTTGTGACAGGGAATCACATTCGGCTTCCTCTAGTCCTTAGGTACCACACCATACTCCCATGATTTGTTAAAAAGGGTAGTCAGTGGTGTCACTAGTTCTCCCCTTAGTTCTTTTAGAATTCCGGTGTGAACCCATCAGGCTCCATTGCTTTGTCCACCTTCAGATTTAGAGTTCCTTCAGAACCCTTTCTTCTGTGAAAGGACTGGTATCAACCCCCCTATCCAGAGTGCTTCTATTAATTGGGTTAGGTACCTCATCCTCCTCCTCTTCTTTTGTGAATACTGAGCAGAAGTATCATTCGGTATCCCTGCTTTTTCACTGTACCTCTCTGTCCACCCACCCTCCCTTTTATTAAGCCTCACTAGCCCTCCCCTTGGTCTTTCTTCACTCCCCAATATACTTATAAAAGAGTTAATCCTCCTTCTTAACCAAGTTGGCTATCTTTTGCTCAGTTTGGGTATTTGCTATTCTGACTGCCTTCCCTGCTTCCTTCTGCTTTACCTGGTACAGTAGTCTGTCCTGCTCCTTCTGTGTTTCCTTATACTTCCTGAATAGTGTCTTTTTGTTCCTACCCTTCCCCACTACCTCTTTTTAGACCCATAGCATTTTTATCTTTCATTTTGATTTGTTTATTTGCTTCGCACAAAGGCTTGTTGCCTCTGTGATTGCAGTTTGGATGTTTCCCAATTGTTCCTCCACCTCTCCTGCTTGCCTGTTTGCTAGTGCTTTTCTGAGACACTCTCCCATTTTGACAAAGTCAGCTCACCTAAATTCCAGTACCTTCACTTTTGTATGGCTTGATTCTGCAGCTGTGTTTATCATGAACCACACTGTTTGGTGGTCACTTGGTCCCTGATGGCTACCCACTTCTAGATCTGAGATCCTCTCTCCATCCCTGTGAGAGTTTGAGAATACCAGGTCTAAGATTGCTCCATCCCAAGTGGGTTTCAACACTAGCTGTCTGATGCCTGCCCCTGAAGGGCATCAAAAATGACCCTGTTCTTGGATGTGGCTGCAGCAAAGGTGCTCCAGTTAACATCAGGCATACTCAGGTCCCCATCAACAATGTCTCCCTTTTCCTGTCATCCTAAGGATGTCTTCTATCATTTCAGTTCACCCTGAAAAGTTTAGCTCTGATTTGCTTCTCACCAGCTTTTCCAAAAGGCCAAGAAGACAGTCTCACTGACCTTTGGCACCAGGCAGAGACTCTGTAGGCTCCCAGCCCTACCCACCTTCCACACCCTTGACAGGACCATCCTGAAGGACACCTCCTCATTTAGATATCTGGGGGTTTGGTTGGATCAGCACCTCAACATCTCTGTGTGTATCGATGCTATCCTGAAGAAATTGCATCCCAAGCTTGGTGCTCTGATTAGGAATTGTAGTTGCATCTCGCTGACTGCGAGGCACAAAATTGTCCAGAAGATGATACTCCCCATCTTTGACTACTGTGACATAGTCTATGGTGCTGCTCCTAAATCTTCCCTGACTAGGTTGAACACTCTCTTTAACTCATTTTGCCGCTTTGCTCCTGACTCCCCTTCCCATTCCCACCACTGCAAACTCTATCACTCCCTTAACCTTCCTTTCATTATCTCACAGATGCATCTCACACCTTGCCAAACTAACCTTCAAATTCTGGTTCTAAGTGCTTCCCTTCTATCTCTCATCCTCTCTCTCCATACCACCTCCCCTCACCCACTCTCTCAGATCAAATGACGCCCGCACCTTGATCGTCCCTCACTGCTCAACCCTCATCGGTCAGACTGGTTTCATCCATCACTTCCCTAACATCTGGCATTCCCTCTGAAATATGACACTCCTCCTCCAGCTACTCCCTTACCTCTGCCCTATACAATTACCTCTCCCTCAGCTCCCTCAGCTGTTCCTGCTTTAAGTCTCCTTAACACCTATCCCCAGTTTCTGCCTTCCTGCCCTGACCTCCCCCTGGCAGGGTTCTCAACATCCTGAAGGGGAAATCAGGAAATGGCTACCCCTTCTCCTCATATTTAGTTCTTGCCTCTCCCCCTCTCTTCTTCTTCTGCCATTCTGGGTCACCAGTGTGCACAACCTACCCAATCCTTTTTACTCCAACAACACTTGCGTACTATCTTGAGCCTGCTCCTGTTACACTCATGCACTATAAATGGTTTTGTTGCATTATTGTTTTGTATGTTTATATGTTCTTTTGTATGATTTTGGACATGTATTGTAATTTACCCAATGTTCCACTACTGTTTATTGTACAATACCTTGTGTTTCAGCTGTTGCATAATCTTACAATGCTGTATTGTTTGTATTACCCACATACTATTGTAACTGTTTATCCTTCATAACCCTATGTAACCCCCTCCCATGAGGTCATAGTGAGACAAGTAACTTGCTGTTCAGTGTGCCCTCCTGGTGAAACATTTCAATAAATAAATAAATAAAAAATAAATGAATTTCCTTGTCCATTTCCTCCCCAAGACAGGGGTCTGTACACAACCCTGTGTGGATTGTGGTGCCATTTCCAGTCTCCTGGGTGACCCACAGTGCTTCTTATACTCCCTGTTTACCCTTTAGTTCTGTTGCTTTGATCCCGTCCCTTACACAGAGATCTCATCCTCCTCCTTTTCTTCCTTCCCTGTCCCTCCTGTAGGTTGTGTACCCTGGTATATTGACATCCCAGTCACGGTTCTCTGATAATCATGTTTCTGTGATTGCCACACTATCCAGGTGTCCCTCTTCCATCAAGGCCACCAGCTTAGGGAGCTTGTTACTTAGACTACAGGCATTGTTAATCATTACCCTCCATTTTATGATGGCTTTACCCCTTTTTGCCCCATCCCTGCTCTTACTGCCTTTGCCTTTTTCTCCATTTACCCCTGCCCTTCTCCCTATCAAATTCTCTACCTTGGTGTTTACCTCACTAACTACCTGATTTTTTGGGGGAGGGGGCTAGGATTTTCCTGCTAGGATTTCACTGCTCCTTTTCAGTGCCTCTCCCTTTGCTAGTTTAAATGCTTGCCAATGAAGCATTTAAACCTATTACCTAGGATCCTGGTTCCCCTCCAGGACAGATGCAGATCATCGCACTAGTATAGGCCTGCATCCCTCCAGGTGGACCCCCCAGTCCCAAATGAAGATAAACCCCTGAGCTCTGCACCAGGTTTTCAACCACTGATTGAATCCCATGGTGCAGAGCTCCCTAGCTTCACCCATGCCATAGACAGACAGCACCTCTGAGAAGGTTACCTTGTGTGCTACTTGTCTAAGGCCCCCCCAACTCCACAAACTCCTCCTGCACTGCTCTGATCAATTGCCAGCCAGGTCATTTGTTCCTAGGTGGACAATGACATGCAGCTTCTTCCCCCGTGTACCTGCTCCCACAGTCCTGAGAATTCACTCCCTTTCCCTCCAAGCCATGGTGTCAGGCAGGCACTTTACCTCCCTCTCCCCCACCCCAGTTCTACCCTTTGAACAATGGAGTCCCCTACCAGGAGTTGTTTCTTTCTCCTGTGGGGTCCCATGCCACCTTCCTGTGGGTCTCCTTTGTGGAGGTTCCCAGCACCCTCTTTGGTCTTCACTGTGGGTGCAACCACAGAAGAACCACACTATGCCAGAATGGCACATGAATTGTGGAGAGGTACAACTGGAGGGATGCCCCTATGTTCCACCACTCTCACCCTCCCTGAGCCAACTCTTGTCCAACTGCTCCTCTTTCTTGGTAACCTCTGAGATAGCGGTGGCAGCCCTGGTTGTCCCTGAGTCCTGGCCAACTCAGTCTGGAGATGAGCAACCTCCTTCCTCAGTCCAGAGAGGTGCCTGCAGATGGGACAACACTGCACCCTCTAGAACGTCTCCCAGAAGACTGCCGTTCCACAGCCACTGAACTGCACCATTCTCATCATGTCTTATTTGTGACCCCTCACCTGTTGTTTTGCATGCTTACTCTTTCCTCTCTCTGTTTATTTATTTTTCTCCCTAATTTCCCACTGCCTCTCTACCCTTAAAGATTCTTCTCTTCCTGTTCTGGGACAGGAAGTTCCTGTATTCCTCTGTAGTATCCTTCTTACTTGCTCAGAGTCAGACCTCCAGCAGCTAGGAGGGATGAAGAGCTACTCTTTTCCTTCTAGAATTGTGAGTAGTTTGTGCCTCTGTGATCACTCCCTTTCTAATCCCAGTCAGGAAGTTCCTGTTGTCAGTCAAATCCTGTGCCTATAAAAGGTTAGCTGGCAAAGGGTGAGGGGATGGAGGGGAGGAAGGGAGGGCTGTATAGTCCCAGTAGAGTAGTACAGTTCTGACAGCACCTCCTTCCTCTTCCTGTTATCTGCCAAAAGCTATATATGGCAGTTTTAAATCTAAACACCTGGCTTCCTGCTGCCTAAGTCTACTCCCCCTAATTCACAGTTCCCTTCTTCACCTAGTTAACTGCACAGATAACAATTCCCTTCACCCAGCTCAAACACACTAACTCTAGGTTTTTTTGTTGTTGTTTGTTTTTACCACAAATTGAAGGTCCCAGTAGTAGAGTTCTAATTCTTAAGTCCCAGTAGAGTAATAACGTTCTAACAGCACCTCCTTCCTCTTCCAGTTCTCTGCCAAAAGCTATCAAGGTCAGTTTTTAAATGCAAACACCTGGCTTCCTGCTGCCTAAGCCACTCACCCAAATTTACAGTTCCCTTCTTCACCTAGCTAATGGTATAGATAATAGTTCCCTTCACCCAACTCAGACAAACACACTAAGTCTTGTTTTTTTGTTTGTTTGTTTTCTCCTCAGTTGTTAGTTAACTCCTCAGTTATATGTCCAATGGCTATATCCTTCCTTTTCAACTACCCCTAGGCCACAACTACAATGGCTTCTGATGATGAGTATAAGGGTAAGAGACTATTTTACAATTCTGGAGGACTGCAGAGTTACCTACTGTCTCTCATTGGCTAGCAGACCTATTTAACACTTCACTGGAGACCAGAGTGGTCCTCAAGGAATGAGAAGAGTGGACATAGTACCACTTCACAAAAGTGGTAGCAAGAAAGAGGCAGGAAATTATAGGCCTGTCAGCCTGATGTATGTAGTTGATAAATTAATGGAAACACTATTAAGGGAAAGAATCATTTAATACATAGAATCCAACAAATTGCAGGACCCAAGGCAGCATGGCATCACAGAAGGGAGGTATAAACATAGAAACATAGAAGTTGATGGCAAATAAGGACCACAAGGCCCATCCAGTCTGCCCATTTCTTTTTCTACTTTATGAATGTGCCATTGGCCTTTGCTCTGTCAATGGCATATCTATTCATACTCATCTGTATTGCTCCCTTATGCCTATCCCATGCCTGTTTGAAGCCCTGCACTGTATTCATATCCACCACTTCCTGAGGTAGGCCATTCCATGCATCCACCACCCTTTCTGTGAAAAAGAACTTTCTCACATTACCCCTTAATCAGCCTCCCTCAAATCTCATGCTGTGTCCTCTTGTCATGCTATTTTTCTTATACTGAAACATGTTAGACTCTTTCACATTGTTAATGCCCTTAAGGTGTTTGAATGTTTCAATCATATCACCTCTCTCTCTCCTTTGCTCTAGGGTATACATATTGAGTTCAGTTAATCTGTCCTCATATGTTTTCTGATGCAGTCCCTGCACCATTTTGGTTGCCTTTCTCTGGACTGCCTCAATTTGGTTAATGTCCTTGTGAAGGTGTGGCCTCCGGTGTGGCCTCCAGTATGGCATGCAGTACTCCAGATGGGGCCTAACCAGTGTCTTGTGAAGAGGGATTATTACCCCCTTCTTTCAACTTGTGATACCCCTACTAATACACCCCAACATCCCTCTAGCCTTACCTACTGCTTTAGAGGTCTGCTTGGATGATTTCAGGTCATCGGTGATGATGATGCCCAAGTCTCCTTCCCTTGTGACTGCCAGCAACTCCCCTCCCTGCCTAGAGGTGGCTTCAGGGTTTCTCTTCCCTATGTGCATGATCTTGCACTTCTTTGCGTTAAACCCCAATTGTCACTCTTCCAACCATTTTGTTAGTTTATCCAGATCTCTTCTCATTCTGACCACCCCATTTGGATCACCTACTCTGTTGCAGATCATGGTGTCATCTGCAAACAGACAAACCTTACCCTCCAGTCCATCTGCAATGTCACTGATGAAGATATTGAAGAGGACTGGCCCCAGAACTGATCCCTGAGGTATCCCACTTGTGACTTGCATGTCTTCTGACTGCATACCATTTACTTCCACTCTCTGTTTTCTGCCCGTCAACCAGTTGGCCACCCAGTTGACCAATGTCTGACCCACCCTGAGACTATAAAGCTTATTAATCAATCTTCTATGTGGAACAGTATCGAAAGCTTTGCTGAAGTCAAGGTAGGCAACATCAACTGCTCCCCCTTGGTCCACCACTCTGGTTACCCAGTCAAAGAAATGTATGAGATTAGTTTGACAGGACCTACCTTTTGTAAACCCATGCTGTCTTGGATCCTGTGCTCCTGTGGATCCCAGGTGTTCCAGTATCCTTTCCTTAAGGAGTGTCTTCATAATCTTGCCACTACTGAGGTAAGACTGACTGGAGTGTAGTTCCCTGCCTCCTCCCTGCTACCATTCTTGAGGAGCAGGACCACATGAGCCCTTCTCCAGTCTTCTGGGACCTCTCCTGTACTCTGAGACTCACTAAACAGTTCTGATAATGACTTTGCTAGTTCCACCCTGAGCTTCTTTAGTACCCTGGGATGTATGCCATCAGGTCCCATTTTCTTGTCCACCCTGAGCTTATCGAGCTCTTGTAGGACCCATTCTTTTGTGAAGGGACTAATGCACACCCCCCTCCCTCCTGTGTCCATGGTGCAGAGCTGTGGGTCCTGCCCCACCTTCTCTTCAGTAAATACTGAGCAGAAGTATCTATTTAGGATAGATGCTTTTACATGGTCCTCCTCCTCACATGCCCCCTTATCCCCTTTGATCTTAGCAATACCCCTCTGGACTTTCTCCTTTCACTAATGTATCTATAGAAAGGCTTGTCACCTTCTTTTACTGTTTGTGCTAGTGTTTCCTCAGTTTGGGCCTTTGCTACTGCCTTCCCTGCTTCCCTTTAGGGAAGTTTGGTATGCCTCCCTATCTTCATCCTGCTGTGTTCCTTATATTTCCTGATGGCCAGCCTTTGGCTCTGACCTTTCTGCTACTGTGTTTGAGAACCAAAGTGGTTTCCTTCTTCTTTGCACTTCCTTTTCTCACTAACACAATGGGATGTTACTTCAAGTATTGCATCTTTAATGCTTGCCCACTTTGCCTGTACCCCCTCACCTGTATTTCTTTTTGCCAGGGCTAGCTTAACTCTGTTGGCCATCTTATCAAAGTCAGCTCCTCTGAAGTCCCATATTTTTTCCTTGGAATGGGATGATTTTGTTCTAGTAGCCACATTGAAATATACCACGTGATGGTCACTGGCACCCGGGTGACCTTCTACCTGGAGATCTGTGATCCTATCCCTGTTAGTCAGTACTAGATCTAGGATAGCCCTGTCTCTTGGTGGTCATTGTACCAGTTGTCTGAGGCCCTACCCCTGCAGGGAATCCACCATATGTCTAGTTCTGGCAGATGTCCCTGCTGGTATTGACCAATCTGTATCTGGCATGTTGAAGTCTCCTATTATCAGAACCTCCCCTTTAGCTGTCATGTTTTGTATATCTTCTAACAGTAATGTGTCCATGTCCTCCTCCTGGTCTGGAGGCCTGTACACAATCCCAGTTTGTATGGCTGTCCTATTTCCTGTTTCCAGGGTGACCCACAGTTCTTCTGGCTCCTAATGTGTATTCTGAACTTCTGTAGCTTTGATATTTTCATTGACATAAAGGGCCTCTGCACCTGCCTTTTTGCACCTTGGTCTTTTCTGAACAGTACAGAGCCAGGTACTGAAGTCTCCCAAGTGTGGTTACTGGTAAACCATGTCTCGCTTATGGCTACTATGTCCAGTTTAGCCTCTGTCGTTATTGCCTGCAATTCTGGGATCTTGTTTCCCAGACTGTGAACATTTGTGTACATGATTTTCCATTGGTCAGATTTTGGTGTGTTAGTTGTTGGGCGAGGTCCGGTGTTTCCCCTCTGCATTGTATGGGGAGCTATACCTTTTTCTTTACCTGGTGATGCAAATGAACTACAGACATGCTGAACTCCTGTTTGACCATTAGCTGAAGAGGTAGGGGTGTTCTTCCCATTCGATGTTTCAGGTGCTGCATCCCTCTCCCCATTTGCTAGTTTAAATATTCTGCAAAGATGTCAAACTTCTGCCCCAATGTGCTGACTCCCCCCTTAGTCAGATGCAGTCCATCAAATTTAAGGAATTTTCACTCCCAAAACTGTTGCCAGTTCCCTACAAATTTGTGTCCTTTTTCCTGGCACCAGCCCTTGAGTCACATGTTTAGCTCCCCTATCTCCCCTTCTCTGACCTTCCATCCATCTGCCATCAGACTAGCAGGATCTCAGAGAAGGAGATGCCATATGAAATGGATGATAGTTTGTCATCCAGCCTGGTTAGGTGTTCCTTGGTCTCCACAACTGACCAGCTGGCAAGATTGTTAGTCCCTATGTGTACCAGGACATCACTGTTTTCTTCTGCTTCCTGAACAATTTTAGCAATGTGGTCAGTATTTCTCCACACTGATGTACCTGGGAGACATCTGACCTTTACCCCCGGCTGGAGATACGTATCAGCTCCCTGAATCATGGAGTCTCCTATGATCAGAATTTTTTTACTAACATACTAAAATGCCAGCAGAATAGGCCTAACAGTCTTTCACGTCTGCTCGTTTGGTCAGCCCCCACCCTGGGAGCTGACCTTGCTGCCCCCCTCACATTCTCTGGCTTCTCCCTACCCAGTTCCAGATATTCTCACTGCATTGGATTTTGCTTCCAGAACCCTTCCCCTGTACCTGTCCAACCCCCTCTTGAACCCCTCCACCATCTCTGCCTCCACCATCCCCCTAGGCAGCGCATTCCATGGCTCCACCACCCTCTCAATGAAGTAGCACATCCTCTTTTCTCCCCTGAATCTTCCCCCATCCAGCTTCCACCCATGCCCTGTAGTGGCCCCCTCCTCTTTCCTTCGAAGCACCCTGACTGCTCCTCCCCTATTTACCCCCTTCATGTACCTGAAGACCTCTATCATGTTCCCCGGTCCCTTCTCTCTTCCAATGTGTACATATTTAGCTCTTCGAGCCTCTCCTTATAGGTCCTGTCCCCCAAGTCCCAAATCATTTAGCTTGCCCTCCTCTAGACCCTCTCCAGGAGTTTAATGTCCCTCTTTAAGTGTGACCTCCAAAACTGCATGCAGTACTCGAGGTGCGGCCTCACCAAGCAGTTATACAGAGGGAGTATCACTTCCCTCTTTCTGGAGGTGATCCTCTTAGCGATGCATCCCAGCCTCCTGTTGGCCTTGGCTGCTGCCCTCCCTACAAGTCTCCGAGTTGTTCATCTTGACATCTACCACTACCCCCAGGTCCCTCTCAGCCATTGAGACTTGTAGCATTTCCCCCACCCAGGGTGTACACTTGACCCGGGTTTCTGGCCCCCAGGTGCAGTACCTTGCATTTCCCTGCATTGAACCTCAGCTTCCACTTTCTAGACCATCTTTCCAGAGCCTCCAGGTCCCTCTGTAGGCCACCATCCCCTCCTCCCCATCCACCACCACCCCCAGTTTTAAGTCATCCACAAAGAGACTCATCTCACTCCTGATACCTGTCCTTATGTCAGAGATGACAGGCATTGAACAGGAGGGGCCCAAAGACTGATCCCTGTGGGACCCCACTAATGACCCTCCTTGGGGATGAGACTATCCCACCAACTCCAGTCCTGGAGCCAATTGCCTATCCATCTGATCATCTGGTTCCCCACCCCCATTTCTCCAAGCTTATCCAACAGGACCTCATGAGGAACAGAGTCAAATGCCTTGCTGAAGCCTAGAAAGAGGATGGCCACTGGTCTACCCAGGTCCAAGGCACTTATCATCCAGTCATAGTACTCCACAAGATTTGTCTGACACGATTTCCCCGGGATGAATCTATGCTGTCTATCATCCAGGCACCCTGATTTTTCCAGGTCCCCTCCCAGCCTCTCCTTGACAATGCCCTCCATCACCTTGCCCACCACCGATGTCGGGCTGACAGGCCTGTAGTACCCTGCCACCTCCCTTGATCCCTCCTTGTGGATAGGCACTATATGCACCACCGTCCAGTCCTGGGGCACCCACTCTGTCCTTAGAGAGATGGTGAAAAGCTCCACCAGGGGTTTTGCCAGGACATCCGCAAGTTCCTTCAGCACTCTGGGATGTAATTTATCCAGCCCTGTTGTTTTCTCCATCTTAAGGTAGCTGAGGGCTTCCCTCACTCTCTCTGCTGTGATTTCCACTTCCACTACCTCTTCTCCCTGATTAGCCTTCCCCCTCCTGCCAGTGATGTCTTCCCCTCTCCCCAGACCCACCGATCGGTAAGGGTACCCTCTCCTCAGTATCACTGTCTCCACCTATGTATGATGCAGCACCCCCATTTTCCTTCGTGAAAACTGAGGTGAAGTACTCATTTAGTACCTCAGCCTGCTTCTCCAGGTCTTGTGTCCATCTCTCCCCTGTTTTAACTCATTGTCTCCTAGCCGACGCCTGTAGTCATCAGTAAAAAAACACTGTTGTGTCCTGAGTACGTCTGCAGAAGTCGGCTACTGACTCCCAGTGTGCCCAAGCAACGTCTGGAGAAGTCACTTATATATTTTAATATATAGTGTAACAAAATATAATATATATTTGACTGCATAGCACCGTTGAAAGGTAATGTTATGCTGAACAACTCTGTCACTGATATTTTGTGCACATCATGCATACTTTAGGAGTTATTTGCATTTGTTTATGGTATGGTGTGTGGCTTATGTTGCCTGTTTTAGTGAAAAATATTTTTTGCTGTTTCAACCAGTTTAAAATAACAAAACAAAATTACATATTATTATTTGCATACCACCATTGGGAAGGTAATGTTGTGCTGAACAACTTTGCCACTGATATTTTGTGTATATCATGTATACTTTAGGAGTTATTCACATTTGTTTATGGTATGGTGTATATGGCTGACATGTTTTCCATCAAGATTCACCTAAGCAGCTTGAATAAAATTCACTTTTTTGGCACTTCAGCAGGTATAAAATAAAAAATGTATTGATTACAACTGGTTGCATAGCACCATTGAAGCATTTTGTGCTAATCAACTTTCATGCTGACTCTTTGTGTGTATCATGTATACTTTTGGAGTTATACGCATTTGTTTATGATATGGTGTGTGTGGTTGAGATTCAGCCCTCAAATCTCGCCAAAGCACAGAGACTAAAATGGGGAAAAATTACATTTTATAGTAAAAAGATATATATTTTTTTAACTAACATAATATTAAAACACCATCTAATGTCAGTATGCTTAATTTGGTGTTGATATTTTACATATTTTCCAACAAAAAATGGCTTATGTTGCACTTTTTTAGTGAAAAAAATATTTAGTTTGCTCTTTCGACCAGCATAGAAAAAACACG
This sequence comes from Neoceratodus forsteri, assembly GCA_016271365.2. Classification (NCBI taxonomy): domain Eukaryota; kingdom Metazoa; phylum Chordata; order Ceratodontiformes; family Ceratodontidae; genus Neoceratodus; species Neoceratodus forsteri. The sequence continues at coordinate 12,580,322 of CM028129.1, forward strand.
AAATTACTTGTTATTACATGCATGCCACCATTGAAAGGCAATTTTGTGCTGAATAACTCTGCCACTGTACTTGTGTCTAGCATATACAGTTATTGAGCTATTAGCATTTGTTTGCAACATGCTGACTATGGCTTGATTTTGCTTAGAAAGGCCCAGGATTCACTGTTAAAAGTATAGAGGAGATTCAGGAGACAAGTGGTGTAATCTCAGAGTGAGCCTGTGGAGGCAATGAGTTAATCCTGCTAATCTGCCCCTTCACCCTTCATTTTTCCCCAATGAATCTAAAGAACCCCTTGTTCCCTCTCCTAATTTCCCTGGCCAGGTTCTGCTCCTTCCTTGACTTAGCTGCCCTCACCACCCTAGTGGCCCTTCTAGCCATCAGTTCATACTCCCCTCAATACCTTTCACTCCTTGACCACTTTAATTGCCTATAGACTGCCTTCTTTCCCCACACCACCTCCTGGACCTCCCTGGTCCACCAGCAGGGTTTTTGGGCCCTACCAAATTTTCGTCTTACTCTTGCACAGGTGCTGGTAGCATCCTGCACCCCTCTCCTGATGATTTCCCACCTATTATCAGTGTCCATGTCTGGCCTAAATCACATCCAAATGCTCCTTAAGGATCCTTCCCATTTCCTTAAAATCTGCCCCCCTGAAGTCAGTTATCTCCATCTTTGTGCAGCCTTCAACCCCTCCTAGGTCCAGGCAGAACCAGACTGTGGCATGGTCACTCCCCGTCAATGGGCCCCTTACCTCCAGGCCCCCAATCTGGTCACTGTCTGCCAGGACCACATCCAGTACCCACCCCTCCCTGGTCGGTTCCACCACCTGCTGAGTTAGGAATGCATCTTGAAAGACATCTAACAACCTCTGTTCCTTGGCCACAGAGGATGTCATAGTCTCCCAGTCTGTTCCTGGCATGTTTAAGTCCTCCAACACCACCACCCTTCCCCTGCCCAATCTGCAGTGTCTCCCAACATCTGCCACAAGACTCTCACCCAGCTCCTGCGCCAGTGTAGGGGGTCTATACACAACTCCTATTTTTACTCTCTTGTTCCCCCTTGTTATTAAGGTGACCCAAATCACCTCCACAGTTCCCTCTACCTCCTCTACTCCCCCTATGCCAATGCAGTTTTTGACTATCATTGCTACCCCTCCTCCCCTTCTCTCTCCCCTGTCCTTCCTGAACATAGTGTAACCCTCCAGGTTCAGGTCCCAGTCATGTCCTGCAGTGGCCCAGGTCTCAGTGACTGCTGCCACATCCACCACTTCCTCAGTTAGCATCACCTGGAGCTCAGGCATTTTATTGCCCAAGTTCCTGGCATTCAGCAGGACTACATTCCACCCTTTCCCTATACTTCCATTTCCCCTGTTGTGTTCCCATGGGGATTCCATTTTCCCCTGGTCTGCACTTTACCAGTCAGCCTTTTCCTGCATTCCTCTAGCTCCCCAGTGGGGTGGAGGCAGAGTCCCTCCTTTATCGGACCCCCCTTGACAGCCTTTTCTCCCATCCTTCCCCTTCACAAGTCTAAACCCCATTTTTCACCAATGAACCCCTCTATTTTCAACTTAAGGATTCCCCTCCCCTCCAAATTGAGATGGAGCCTATCTCTAGCATACAGCTCCTTACCGTCCCAGGTATCCCCGCAATCACCCATCAACCCATACCCTCTGGCCTCACACCACTCCCTGAGCCACTGGTTTATCTCCCTACTCTTCCTTTTGTGTTCCCCACTAGCTCTTGGCACTGGCAGGATTTCCGAGAAGGAAATTGTGCACCCTATGTCATGACAGACCCTGACAAGCTCCCTGAGCCTTGTCTGAATCACTAGCTCACTGTTTCCCTCAATGTCATTTGTACCCAGGTGGACCAGTATGTCCGGGGAACCTCCACAGTCCTTTGCCAGCTGATATACCTCATGCTTGACCCTGTGCACCATTAGTCCAGGAAAGCATTTTGTTCTAACTGGCAAGGCTTCTCCCTCCCATCCCAATTGATACCCCTGATCATAGAATCCCCCAGCAGGAGCACTCTGACCAATCCTTTTCCTCCATTCCCCCTTCCATGTCCCTCATCCTTTTTATTGGCCCCTCCACCCAGCCAGATCCTTGTTCCTCCCCATCTGAGTGCCACATGCTGCCCCCTCCTTATTTACCCTGGCCACCAACTCCCCTCCGATCCTATGTCTCTCCTCCTCCCGAGTATCCTTCTGTACCTCGCTAACTCCCCCCTCACTGATCATGACCGGTCTTTCTCCCTCATCCGCTAAACTAGCCTGGCTCATCCTCCCTTCCTTCCTGTCTCCATTTAGTCCCTCCTTGCTTGTCGTGCTCCCCTGGCCTAAACCCTCAGCTCCCTTTACTGTATCCTCCTTGTACTTCTGGTCCTTCTTCTTGCCCTTTCCTCCCAACTGGTTCTTCTCCTTGCACATTCCTCCATCTTCTCCCTGCCCCTCCTTCTCTGATTCACTGCTCCCCCCATTTTCCTGCATTCCAGGTTCCCCCCTGTTCCTACAGTTATCCAGCCCCTGCCTCCTGGCTCCCACTCCCTTTCCATCTCTAACCACCTCTGTTATGGCTACATCACCCCTCTCATCCTCAAGCAGAAGAAGAGAATTGAAGTGGTTACTGAGCGTAAGGTTCAAGCCACCTCCCTGCCTTGCTTCCTTCTGTCCAGCCCCGGCCATCTGCCTACTTCCCTGAGAATGTTGTCCCTCTGGCCCCCCTCTGTGAGGGTCTAGAGTTACCTGACTGCTTCCTTGGTAGTGTCCTCCTTTTGGGCCCCCTCTGCCAGGGTCACTATGTAACCCCAGAGTATTCTCCTGCACTCCTTTCCCTATGCCCCAACCCCCATTGCTTGGTGCAGCCCCGAAGGAGATCCCCTTCCCTCTTCCCCAACCATACCTCCCCTCTGCCTCCAGCTGTCTCCTAATCCCTGCAACCTCCTCCCTAAGCTGTGCCAGCTGGTAGCACATTGGGCAACCACTGAACTTCCAAGCCCAGTCTAGTATCATGGCTGCCCCACACCCTGTGTGCCCCACCACCCTCCCAAAGATGCCAGCCCTACTGATGTGTGGTCCCATCCCCCTCCAAGTAGGTTCCCTTGGGCGAGCCACCAGGTTCACCACTTGTCCAAGATACACCTCTACTGCCTAATCAGGTCACCCACTAATCCTAGATACAGTCCCACAGTAAACTGATAACCCTGTTACTAGGTGCAGTACAACACAGTAAACTTATAAGGGAAGTGAACAACTCCCTAAGCTCCTCTCTCCCAGCCTTTAACTCCAACCCCCAGTGGTTTGAACTACATGAGCTGCACCTGCAGCCTTTTCCTCCAATTGCAGGGCAGGTGTTCCCCTATAAATTAGCAGAGCTCTGGGGAGGGAGGGGTGGGGAGGGTGGGTCTTGGCCTACACCGACTCTCAAGAGAGTGTATCAGCCCTGTGTCTGCCCCTCCAAGCCCTGTAGCCAAAGAGCCAACCCCAAGCAAATCCCACCAAATAGGTTTTAAATCAGAAGAAACAGGCCTCCACCAGTGCAGCCTGTTACACAGTGAAAAATCCAACAAATGAGCCCATTTACAGCAACTAAACCAGTTTTCAAACTTCCAACAGTCCCAAAAACAATACCCTGCTAGTCCCTTAGAAGTAAGAAAGAAAAGAAAGAACCTTCTACCAAGTAAAATCCTCAAGAAACCCCGTAAAAACAACAAGAAGCAGCTACTGTAGTGGAACACAACTGATACTGTCCCTTTCTAGTTCCTCCTGAAAAGCCAAAGCAACTAACACCACAAACCTGATTCAGCTCTGCCTCCAGTTAATTAGCTGAGTGAGACCTGGCCAGACCATTAACACACTTCCCCCACTATGCACTAACCTTTGCAGCTAGTGAAGTCTGCATAAACTAATCAAAATTCAACTCAAAGCCCCCAAAATATGTTTACTGCCAAAGGAAACAGGTCTCCAATTCAATCAACTTCACTAACAACACATCAAAATAGGTTTGAAATTAACAGATATAGGTCTCCAATTCAAATAACCAGCCCCAAGCAAATCCCACCAAATAGGTTTTAAATCAGAAGAAACAGGCCTCCACCAACGTAGCCTGTTACACAGTAAAACATCCAACAAATGAGCCCACTTACAGCCACCCAACCAGTTTCCAAACTTCCATCATCCCCAAAAACAATACACTGCTAGCCCCTTAGAAGAAAGAAAGAAAATAAATAACCTTCTACCAAGTAAAATCCACAAGAAACCCTGTAAAAACAACAAGAAGCAGCTACTGTACTGGAACACAACTGATCCTGTCCCCTTCTAGTTCCTTCATGTCCCCTTCTAGTTCCTTTGGATTTCCTTTTTGCTTTTTTGTTTTGGTTCCTGTTTTGGGTGAGTTTTGCTGTGCTAGCTCTTGTGCTGCAGTGTCCTGATCTGCAGTGTCCTCTTCCCCTTTGATTTTGGAGATAGAGGCAGATACCTGTTTGCAGTTTTTATATGGTTTGTGGAGGTGATATGTTGGAGAGTACCGAGTGATGGGGCACCCGATTTGCCCCTCCTAACCACCTGCCAACCTTCCAGACCAACTACCCTCTGCAGTTGGATGTAGGGGAAATGGCGGGCGGTTCTTATATAATATATTTCCTTTTGAATATGCAATTTGAGGCACCCAATCTCTGCCCATGCTGCCTAGAGCTGAGCTCTTAGATCTCCAATGGCCCGGCATATACGACAGTTTCCTAAATCCTGTAAAATTGCCCTTCTGAAAAGTGTTCCACAGCACCTGCAGTTAATGATATCCATCGCAGATAAGTTGCTGGGTTTATAACCTGGTCTGAGTAATATACTTTGCAAAAGACAATTTGAATCAGAAGATTATAGCAGTAAACTGTAAGCACACACCTGTAGGTACACCCTGTAATAATGCAGCAGAAGGTATACCCAGCAACAACAATTTGAATCAGATAAAAATAAAGCAATGAAATGTTAGCAACAAACAGTAACAATCCCTGTGAGTACAAAATAAAAATAACACACAGTAAACCTGCTTAGCCAAAAGAAGCCTTAATCCTTACTATTGCTCTGGTAAGGTTTTTAGCTCTGTCCTTTCAAGCAACCTAGAAGAAAAGAGCTCAGGTGAAGCTTGGTGCCTTGGCCAGCAAACCTAGTCTTCCACTTCCAAGATATCAATTAACCTGACCTTTCAACCCTTCCCTCTGCTGGAAGGGACTGACAGTTTGTCAGCTCCACCCCCAGATACACACCTAATCCACTGGAAGAGCTATGGGAGAAAAGCAATTAACTTCTTCAATGTGAGAAGGAGACTGCAACACCTGTGAGACAAAAACAAACTTTTAGCAAAAAACAAAATAAAATAAAATAGTGTCAAACAGTAATTTGCTTAGCCTAATGATAAAAAGTCACAAAAATGTAAGCACCACCTTTAATAATTTCACAGAATATATACCCTGTAAGAAACACTTTGCTACAGAGAAAAATAAAGCAGTAACAGAAGCTATACCTTGCAAAAGACAATTTAAATCAGAAGATTATGGCAGTAATCTGTAAGCACTCACCTGTAGGCACACCCTGTAATAATGCAGCAGAAGGTATACCCAGCAACAACAATTTGAATCAGGTAAAAACAAAACAATAAAATGTTAGCAACAAGCCTCTGGGTGGCATTATAGCACAGTGGTTTAAGGCTCTGAGCTGCAAATCTTGAGACCTGGGTTTGAATCCCATGGCCCCCACTTGCATACTGTGTGACCCTGAGCAAGTCACTTAACTTCCCTGTGCTCCCAGGTCACACCTGTAAACAAGCTTTCATCTTAGTGTGTCTCTCCTGGTTAAACAATTGGAAAAAAAAACAGTAACAATCCCTGTGAATACAAAATAAAAATAACACACAGTAAACCTGCCTAGCCAAAAGAAGCCTTAATCCTTATTGTTGCTCTGGTAAGGTTTTTTGCTCTGTCCTTTCAAGCAACCTAGAAGAAAAGAGCTCAGGTGAAGCTAGGTGCCTTGGTCAGCAAACCTACTCTTCCACTTCCACTTGTACCCAAAAAATCTAACAGTTTTGACTGGCTCACTGAGGTGTTGGATCAGGAAGGGGCAGTGGACATGATTTACCTGAATTTTATCAAGGCCTTTGACATCATTCCACATAGGAGGCTTGTAAACAAATTGGGTAACATGAGTGTGAGCAATAAGCTGGTAACCCGGGTAAAAACTGTGCAAGGGATAGGAGGCAGAGGGTGGAGGTAAATGGAGTTAATTCTGAGGAGGGGGAGAGTGACCAGCAGGGTGCCTCCAGGGTCAGTGTTGGACCAGTCCTCTTTAACATTTTCATTGGCGACATAGCAGAGGAACTGGAAGGGAATGTCTGCCTCTTTGTGGATGACATCAAGATCTGCCACAGAGTGGAAACTCTGGGGGGTGGAAAAGATAGAGGGAGATTTAAAATGACTGGAGGAGTGTTCAAAAGTCTTGCAGCTAAGGTTTAGTGCCAACATTGCAAAATAATGCACTTGGGTACAGAAATCTAGGTGTGCAGTATAACATGGGTGGAGAGATACTTGCAATGACCAGAGAGGAAAATGACATGGGGGTAATCATATCAGATGACTTTAATGTGACAAAGTGATTAGGAGAGTTAGTGAGATGTTTGGGTGTATAGGTAGGAGTTGCACCATCAGAAACAAGGAAGTCATGTTGCCCCATATAGGTCATAGGTAAGACCCTTCCTGGAGTACTGTGTCCAGTTTTGGAAGGCACATCTTAGGAAGGACATAGGCAGAGTAGAAGCAGTCCAGAAAACATAGAATCTGTTAGCAGACAAGGACCATACAGCTCACCTAGTCTGCCCATTTCCCTACTTTGTTTGGCAATCCCTACTCTTATCTGGACTGCCTTTGAAATATGCTCCCCTCCTGTACCCTGTTTATTCCTCTAAGGTATTTGAAAGTCTCTATCATATATCCTCTCTCCCTTCTCTCTTCCAATGAATAGATGTTTAGTTCCTTGAGTCTTTCCTCATAAGGTTTGTGGTGCAGTCCATGTATCATTTTGTTGCTCTTCTCTGGACTGCTTCCATTCTGTCTATAGAAATATAGGGAAAAGGGCTACCAAGTTGCTACAGGTTCTGCATCAAAAGCCTTATGAGAAGAGGCTAAAGGAACTAAACACATACACCCTGGAGGAGAGGAGTGAGAGGGAAAATATGATCAAGACCTTTAAAGATCCCACGGGATAAATAAGGTACAGGCATGAGGTATTTTTGAAGGAAAGTGTACTCTAGAGCAAGGAGTCACACTATGAAGCTGGGGAGGGTAGGTTCACAAGAGATGTGAGGAGATACCTCTTCTCATACAAGGTGTTGAATGCCTGGAACAGTCTTCCAGTGGAGGTAGTAGAGGTGAGAACTATGGTGGGATTCAAAAAAGCCTGTGATAGGCACAAGTGAAACATAAAGGGTAAAACGGGGTGGAAGAGAAAGTGTCATAAACCTAGAGGGGTCTGCAGCAAAAGCAGCACATCAAAAAAGGGCAGACTGGATGGGACAAGCAGCCCTGACCTGATGTCAATTTCTATGTTTCTGGCCTCAGTGATATTTCCTGCCTCCCTAGCTAAAATGTCCCACTTCACTAGGAAACCCATGTCCTCCGAACATATTTTCTAGGAGCACATCTTGTCCTCCACGCATTTCCTACAGGTTCACAATCTTAATGTTACCCAAGATACTGACTGTTAATCTGATGCAGATTAGCTGAAGAAAGATCTGTGAACTGTATTCATATGTACAGGATGTTTTATGCTCCCTAAGGTGTTTTCAAAAATTACATATATTTTCTTATGCCAGTACTAGTGACCTACTGCATGTTTGATGTAACATCTTTGAAAGCATTCTCCATATTGGTATTGTCATGTGCTGTTATTGTCTTTGCCTGTATATTGTTCTCAGATGCATACAGTATGCATGCATTTGCTCAAATATTGAAAATTATTTAATAAAAAGACCTAACTGAAAAAAAAACAGGTAATAGAATGCAGTTCATATTGCATCCCTCAGTAACCGTGTTCATTTTATGACATGTAGAAGCTGCTCTCATGAGACATGTGGACTATTGGAGGAGACACATGGGGCCTGATTCTAAGATGAATGTCGCAACTTGCAGGTTTATGTGAGTTGACATTCACCACTATGCTGGGGACCCTGTTCCCTTTTCCAGAACAGGCAGGGTTCCCAGCACTTATGCTCTGTGACATGCAGCAGCCACAGGGTTGTGTCACCGGAATGGCACAACAAACCTGGGTGCCACAAGCTGCTGATGGCAGGGTGCAGTCCTTCAAGCCCCCATCCCCAAAACAGACCCACAAGCCCCTGTGGGCCATGGGGGGTCAGCAGAGTGGCACAGGCTCAAGAGTGGCACCAGCAAAATGCAGACCCAGGTGCCAGCGGGTGGCACCCCAGTATTGGGGGGTTTGCTCTGTAATGGGGGGTCTGTGGGGCACGACTGTGTGTGGGCGTGGCACTGTGGGGGGCAACCACTGTTTTGCCAGGACAGAAGCCCCTTAGACCAGCTAACAGCAGTTCTAACCCTGCAGTGCCACAGTGGGTCTTAAAATTGTATAACTGGGTTACGGCAGCCACCCTCTCAGAATAAGGCACATTTGCTGCTGTAACCCCCCCTTCTACCATGCCGTAGGGGCTGTGGACAGCAGATGTCCCCGTGGGCACAGGCCACCCGTGCCATGCTGCAGGCCACCTCTTGGAATCCCGACTGGTATAATGCATGTCTCAAGGTGCAATTTGCACCATTGCATTTGGCACAAGTTACCTTGCAACATGCATAACACAACTTAGAATTGGGTCCCTGGTTACAAAGGAGGAACACGAAAACATTTATAATTCAATTATTTTTATTTAGTATGATTTTTTTGCAAAACAAACTATGGATTACTGAATTACTGGGCAACATGATGAAAAGTGCAAATAGAGAAGAACAAGAAACACAGTAGGAGGTGGGTAATTAAGGACAAAGCAGCGATGAATATCAGATTCAGATTCACATACTTTATGCATCCAGTTTTGTGCACTGTGCTCAAGTGAAACATACATATATAATGCAACACCTTCAACATTCTATTGTCACGATCACTATTGTCACTATTGGACAGGAGCTATAAAAGGCAAAGCCCATGTGCACTCCTGGATGACGTGGCAAAAACTCCTTATTCCGCCATCTGACATCAAAATATCCATACCCTTTTTCTACTTTTGCAAGAGTTAGTGTGTTTTCTACTGAACTTTTATTTCACCCCGTGTTCCTTTCCCCATTAAATACTCTTTTGTATTTATATCAGGCCTCAGTAGAATGATGTAACACTTTGGGAAAAATATACAGGCGAGCAAACCTGCACTAGAAGAAATAATAGCAAATATCTCTACCGCTACCATATATTTGCCCTTAGTACTGAGGTACGCTGGGATGAATGACAGCCAAACGCTAACGAATACAACCATGCTGAAGGTGATAAACTTGGCCTCATTAAAGCTATCAGGCAGGTTTCTAGACAGGAAAGCTACTATAAAACAGATACCAGCCAGTAGGCCCATGTATCCCAACATGCACCAGAATGCAATGGCTGAACCTTCATTACATTCAATAATTGTCAGCCCAGATTGGGATTTGAAGTTCGGTTCTGGAAATGGAGGAGAGCAGATAATCCAAGTGATGCAAACAATAACTTGAACAAGTGTACACAGTGACACTATACTGTAAGAGAGCTGTGGTCCCACCCATCTTCTCCAGTGGCTGTTGGGTTTTGTAGCATTGAAGGCTATGACTACCATGATGGTCTTAGCCAACACACAAGAAATAGAAAGAACAAAAGTTACACCAAACACAGCTTGGCGAAGTCTGCAGGTAACTGTGTTAGGGTGTCCAATAAAAATCAAGGAGCACAGAAAACAGAGCAGAAGGGCAACAAGGAGTAGATAGCTGAGGTTTCGGTTATTGGCTTTGACAACAGGAGTTTCACTAAACTTGACAAAGATAATAAGGATGGCAGCCGGCAGCAGCGAACTGATAACTGTGATGGAGGTCAAAGCAGCACCCAGGGGGTCATCAAAGGAGAGGAACTCTGTAGATCTCCGAATGCACTTGTCTCTTCTTTCATTGGGCCACTCTTGAGATGGACAGGTCAGACAATCATTGGAATCTGTAATAGAAGATATATACAAGTAAATATATATATATATATATGTGAGAGAGATATATATGTATATATATATATATATATATATATATATATATATGTATATATACAGGCATTGGGGTGTATGTTGAGTCATCAGGCTAACTCCACCCCATTCTCCTATACAGCACCACCTCAGCTTCTTTACACATTGGATGGGGTGAGAGTTAGGCCGATGACCCCAACGCACACCCCGATGCCTGTTGGTGGGGACAGGGTGGGTGTGGGGTGCAAGGGGTGGTAACCCTAACACTGAATTTCCCTGCTTTTGTCACTGTGGAACAACCCTAACTGATGCATTAAATGGAGTTTTTGGCCATGAATATGAATATCTATCTATCTATCTATCTATCTATCTATCTATCTATCTATCTCTCTCTCTCTCTCTATATATATATATATATATATAGATAGATATATATGTATGTATGTCAATGACAAACATGCACAGGTATTTCTCACATTAGATTTAGCTATGTAGGGTGTTAATATTATAGCCCTGATGTAGATAGATGTGGGGTGTCACCTGAGAGCTAATTAAATGCCCTGGTTGTTTACTGTAGGAGATATACCCAAAATTCATGTTCTGTCTGTTGATTGCATGAACGCTGGGGCAAAATAAGTAGGTTGCACAATTTTGTACTGACACCTTGAACAATTTTGTGATTTTCAGCTCCATATACTTAATGCAGATTCTTGGGCCATTACTTCCAGACTAACTGTAATATACATTCAAGTGTGGTCTCAATGAATAGGTGGGAGTTAGAGCTTTACAATGCATACCCATACATTACATCAGATGAATAATTTTAAAAGTTATAGAGTTATAGAGTTAAATACCTACCACCACCCCTTAATTACATGTGAAATTTCAAAATACTCTTATATTAAATCTTGTCAGACATGATTTATTGTGCTTTATAATTTCATGTTGTCTAAAAGGGTATGGAATCTGCTTTGAAATGCATATGTGGTTTTGAAGTTTTAAGGTAATATGGGAGGAAAAATTGGTAAAAATGAAGACACCATAAATGGATGAAATTTTAGCAAGTTTATACTGTTTGAGCTCTTCACGCCGTATCTTCTGTGTTTATATACTGTATGTGTGACATAGGTATGTAAGTGTGTGTGTGTGTATACACATACATATGAAACATAGACTTTAATGGCAGATAAGGACCGCATGGCCCACCTAGTCTACCCATTCCCTACCTATTGGATTAGCTGCGGATCCTAGTTAACCAACAGCCTACTTCTTCCTACCTCCCAACCAGAATTGCCATATGTCAGTCCCATGCATTCTTGAATTCCTCCACTGTTTTTGATCCCACAACCTCCTCAGGAAGGTTGTTCCATGCATCCACCACCCTCTCTGTGAAAAAAAGACTTCCTCACATTACCCTTGAGCCGTCCCCCCTCTATCTTCAAATTGTGTCCCCTTGTTGTTGCACATCTCTTTTTCTGAAAGATGCTACCCTCTTGGACTTTGCTGATTCCCTTGAGGTACTTGAAAGGTTTTATCATGTCCCCCCTTCCTCCTGTCCTCAAGGATATACATATTAAGTTCCTTTAGTCTCTCTTCATATGGCTTCTGTTGCAGACAGCGCACCATTTTAGCTGCCCTCCTCAGGACTGCCTTCATCCTGTCTATGTAGTGTGTGTGTGTATGTGTGTGTGCATATATATCTATCTATCTATCTATCTATCTATCTATCTATCTATCTATCCATCCATCCTATGCAAAAACTAAGGCATCATTTAGGGTTAAAGTACAAAAAGTCAGGAAATGAAAAATCTTTAGGGTTGACCCGCCAATCATCCCAAGATTGACAAATGATGGGGTGTGTCATTGGGGTCATGAGACCTAAATGTCACCCCATTCCATGTGTAGTCATATTGACAAGGGATAGCAAAAGAGAATGGGGTGACATTTAGGCCTCATGATCTCAATGACACACTCAGTCATTTCCTGTCTTTTTGTGCTTTAACCTTAAATGATGCAGTAATGCAGTTTTTTGCATAGAATTTCCTTACTTTTTGAGAAAGAATTGAAAAGTAAGAACTTATGCAAGTTGGTGGGAGCACCTGCCCAACTTGTAAACATGTGTGTACCATCAGAACCCTCGAAATTTCCATGCAAAACACCAAACCATGTCCGAGATATAACATGTAAAAGTTTGAGATTTTTATTCATCAGAGATGCAGAATTCCACACCTGTTAACATTTTACAGGCACAATGACTGAAAAATACATCCACAACACTAAGGCTAAGCACCCTATCAATTTCAAGCCACCAGCACAATGCAAAACACTGTCCATGACATGTAAATTGTGGCACGCAATATGTCTGCAAAAAAAAATTTCTCTGACAGTACATGCAGAGAACAGCCTCCAAATTTCAAGTAAAAAGATCAAACAGTTTCCGAGATATTTAAACTTAAATATTGGTGAAATTGCCCTATCTAATGCATTATAAAATTTGGCCATCTAGTCCCTCCCTCACGATCAAAGAACATGATCAAAGAATCTCATGATCAAAGAATTTGCAGGGTCATGTTCAAAGAAATTGCTCGCTCGTGATCAAAGAATAAAAAATGCTGCAACTTGAGTTTTAGGCAGAATTCAATAAAACCACCACCATGCCTCAATAGAACAAAGCTCTCTGAGCAAAACCCACCCCCATTTGTGTTCCTAGGCCATCCCTGAGCTGAGAAAAATATATTTTTACCTCACGATGCAAGATCGCAGTCAAAGAAGCTCGCAATCAAAGAATTTGCAGGCTCGCAATCAAAGATCGTTAGCGAGCTGCAATCAAAGAAAGTACTGTTGCTTTTTCCAAGTTTCTTTGGACAGTGCTTAGTCCCCATACTTTCAAGATACCATATAGACATTTTGTACCTCTGTGCATTTGTAGGGGCAATGAGGCATTCCATAGAATCCTGCACTAATGAAACCTGACAAAATGTATACTGACATATTGTACAGTTCATTGTATACTGACATAAAATGCAAAGAAGCTCACAAGGTTGGGCTATAGTACAGGGTACCTTGCATGTACAGGTGACTAAAAGCAGCCTAAAGCAACTTGGCAAACAATCAGTACAGAAAATCTTCTTCTCAGAGTTGAACACCCCCAAAATGAAATAGAATAAACCAATGTCACATTTTAGTTACAAAGGCAGGACTTGTATTTAATTTTAAGTGGGATCCTGACCAGTGAGCTGTCCTCCAGAAGCATTACTGGCACAGCACTAAAGAAGGAAAAATCCCGTGCATCCAACTGGTGAAAATTAATAGTATGCAAGTTTGTAAACTCAGGGCCAGATATCCAAAACTTTGCCTCGGGGCTAAATTAGCACTGCCCGGCAGGCAAACTTACTGTAGCTCAGAGCACAAAGCAAGCCATAGTCAAAAGGAATAGCTCAGGGCAAACAGCTTCTAAATATAGCATGGGAATGAGGCTGGGAAAACTGGTCTGGGAGTGCAGGGCAAACTTAGCCCTGGAATAAGACAGCTCTGAATATGGCAACCAGGAAGTGCAAACCACAACAGCAACACAGTGCACAGTGATATGAAGGTAGGTAGAGGTGAACTATGTGGCCAATATTGTGCCAACAAATGCGTGGACCAGTACAGCTGCAGGCAAGGCGTATGTGAAAGTACAATGTGCAAAACTGTAAAATATTCCCCGAACTGTTTGCGCAGTGCTAACACATTTGCGTGGGTTTAGCGCATGGCTAAACCATTAGCCCTGTGCAAATACGTTTGCCCGGCACTAAACTTTGCCATATTCAAAAGTGACATGCAAATGAGCCTACTTCGGTAGTCTCTGGGCAAACATCCAGATTAGCATCTCATTATGCCCTGATTTGCATGCATTTTGCATCGGGCTAATGGTTTAGCACTGTGCAAACAGTTTGGGGGATATTATACAGTTTTGAACACTGTACTTTCACATGTGCTGCTGCCTGCAGCTGTACTGGGACAACATGGCATAGGCACAGATGGTGGTGGTGTCTGCATGCGACTGTCACACTGTAGGTCATGCTACAGTGCACAGCAGACACTACAGTAGCAAGGGGGCCAGTAGTGTGTGGACACAGCACTGCCTATGTTGTGTAGGGCAGTGATGATGACTGCACTGTACACAGTGACAGGCCCAACCTGCAGGTGTTTACTGACAGTGGACATTACTGTTATGCTGTTGTGTGACCCACAGATGCTGCACCTCTGGCATAGGATGCTCACAGTGGTATATACTGTACATGTCCAGCTTTGTGTGCTGTGGCAGTTGTACAGCTGTGCAGTATGTGACTGGGGGGGCATATATTATCAGAAAGGCACACTGGTGTTGGGGTATTCCCAGTACTGGCCCATGTGCACTATATGATGTGTCCCAGCCTTGTGGCCACACCTGGTCTGTGGCACAGCCTGGCCACCCATACACTCTCTCCTCAACATCCTCCATACCCACAGTGCTGCATGTGTGTGCTGGCATCTCTTGGTATCCACAGAAGAGTTGTCCGCAGGTGTGTGCTGTATGGTCACACTGCCATGCTGTCTACTGGTGGCAGGGTCACCACTTACTGCCTAGCTTGGCTGGGACTGGTGGCAGAAGATGGCATTGTTGTGATGCCATCAGTAAGCAGCATGTTTCCTCTATGTTTGGCTTTGTCTATGTGTCATATTTATTTGTTAGTGTGGTGCAAAGCCATGCAAAAGCCATGCAAACACTGTGCAAAGTCAAAGTGTCATGCAAAGCTGATTGCCCAGGGTAAAGACAAGTTTTTCCTTGGCGGTAATGTGCACTGCACTAAGTCACGCAAAACCACTTAGCACGCTGTTAGTCGCTGAATATAGCATTGCGCCTGTATTCATGTCAGTTTGCCCCTTGCATACATTATGATTTTGCCCCGCGCTAATGCAGTTTGCCCACACTATTTGGCCTTTTCAATATAGCAGACCCACCCTAATCTCGTGCCAAACCTGCCAAACGTATTTTGCCCGGCACAAAGTTTTGAATATCTGGCCCAAAGTATGTAAAATAATAAATTATCCCTTTTGATCAACAGCTGACATAAACATTCCATGATGGTAACTGAACATCATTGAAATAATGTCCAGCTCTTTCAGCAAACATGCAAACAATTTGTAAATGGAAAAGTGCCTGCAGATGCCATTGTTGGCATTCATAATCAGATCATCTGTTTGAAACTGCTGCACAAAGCATGTCCCAGATTTATGTAATGCCCAAAGTTGCTTCTCTGTTCCTTTTTAAAGTTGAAATGTGCGTCTGTAACTGTGGACCACTAGAGTTTCAATGAGGGCTAGTGTCTTTTGAATCACATGCCCTCAGCCCTCTGCCTCTGTGATAGAAGCCAGCTTTGGTACACAAAAATATATTTTTTTCTTCCTCCAGCACCAGACCTAGTCTGTATTTTTAATTATAGGGGACAAACTTTAGCTGTGGGAACAAGGGGAGTGCATAACATGACCGAATCGTTTATCACATATGTTCCACTGCAAGCAATCTCCCACGATCCACTACTGGAGATTTTAACACTTTTTTTTTATTATTTAATGGAGCACAGCAGTATTTATATGTACAGATCAATTATAACCACTGCATTAGAGAAGAGGTTTAAGAAATTACTCTGTATAATGATTTTCCAAAACAAATCAGTCACGGAGGGAATGGGGGAGTAGGTGGCTTCCATTGATAAACACAATCTCTGAAACCATGTGTTCCAAAGCTTGCAACCCTCGGAGTCTGGAATTAATTTTATTACAATCAGAGGCATTTCTTTCCATCTGTAAGTACAGGATTTAGTATTAGCTATAATAGTAAGTCAGGCACTACAAACAGGATCAGTAGCACTTGTTAATTCAAAAAGTGCTGTTTGTCACAGTAGTCACTGGGACCCTGGGGTTTCGACAGTCAAGCAATAACATCTGTGTGCCAAAAATACAGCAGGCTGTCCTGCCTTTATTTTCAAAGTTGCTTATGCTGAGTATGGCTATATATATATACTGTGTGTGTATATATATATATATATATAACAATTCTTAAACCTGTTGGGGTATTTTTTTTGCCTTAGCAACAGAGTTGCAACTATTTCAAACTGAACAGTATGTTTTGCCATTACCCATTGAGAAACAAACACTTGGTATGGCTTTCATGTGAATGCGCTAAAAATGCACAGGGGGACAAATCCATTGTGATGTATAAATATAACTAAATATCAGCAGTACATTTTTATTAAGTTCCATTTTTGGAGAACGTGGGTTTTAGTTTTTTAACTTGTAGACACAAGCATGATAGTGTTGGACCACCTGGCTTTGCAGTCTGAAAGCGAGGTATTATACCATGTACCACGATCTAGTCAACTGGCTCACAAACAGAGGCGTAACTCACAAAAAATATCTATGTACTGTATTGCAATTCTGATTAAGGTATTATATTAAACATTGTATAGCAACGAAAATGCCTTAGAACAGCATTTAGAACTAACCGTTATTCCTTGTTTGTTCTCACATTGTCTTAACCAGATGACTAACATGCAAACAAATAACTTGGCTTTTGCAAACAGAGAAATGCAAATTTCTATGTAAACCAGTGCTTCAGTTGTAATCCCATGTATGGCGCAGTATGAAGAATATAGTCACATTTGCCTCTATGATTTAAAAAAAATACTGTTTCGAAATCGAATGTTAACTTGTGACCTCATGGTCGGCTTGTGATTTATGGCCCACAGAAACGAGCAACACAGAATGGAGCACTTCACATTCCAAGATGTACAAATGTATCAAAAAGCAAATAAATTAGTGTAAGCTTTGAAATAGTGTAGGACAGCTTTATTTTCCTGCTAGGAAATTTGTTTACAATGTTGGGGGTCTAGGAATAGTGCACAGGTGTTAGCATGGGACACGTGGCAAAGAACAAAGTGCAAGTCTAACAAACCGCGTGCTCACTGCTAACCTGGAACTGTACTGTGTTGCAATTCAGTAGACCAGAAAAATTGTTAAACACAGCATATCCAAAGAATATTATATATGGCACTCAAATATTTTTTTCAGTCCATATAATATGCAATACATAGATTTTCAATTAAACAAAAACATTATAAAACGTGGAATTAATTGTCACAGAACAGCTTTTATTTACTCTTTGAAATGTTGCCTTTTAACAGATGTGTGAGTGGTACTGAATAGGGAAACGTCTCTAACACATAAACACAGTAATTTACATCTACAGGACATGCCGAGAACACCCTCCAAATTTCAAGTAAAAAGACCAAACCGTTTCCGAGATATTTAAACTTGAAGATTGGTGAAATTGCCCTATCTAATGCATTTTAAAATCTGGCCATCTGGTTCCTCCCTTGCGATCAAAGATCGCAATCAAAGCATCTCATAATCAAAGAATTTGCAGGCTCGTGATCAGAGCATTTACAGGCTCATGATCAAATAATAAAAAATGCTGAAACTCAAGTTTTAGGCAGTATTAGATGGACCCACCAACATGCCTCGATAGAACGAAGCCCTCTAAGCAAAACCCACCCTCATCTGTGTTCCTAGGCCACCCCTAGGCTGAGAAAAGTTAATTTTTAAAAGGGCCATCTGGTAGAGTGCTCGCAATGCAAGATCACGATCAAAGAATCTCACGACCAAAGAATTTGCAGGCTCACGATCAAAGAATAAAAAATGCTGAAACTCGAGTTTTAGGCAGAATTAGATGGAACCACCACCATGCCTTGATAGAAAGAAGCCCCCTGATGAAACCCCACCCTCATTTGTGTTCCTAGGCCACCCCTGGGCTGAGAAAATTGAATTTTTGAAAAGAGCCATCTCATCCCTTGCTCGCGATGCAAGATCACAATTAAAGAATTTCGCAATCAAAGAATTTGCAGGCTCGTGATCAAAGAAATTGAAACCTCATGATCAAAAATTAAAAAAATGCTGAAACTCGACTTTTAGGCAGAATTGAATAAAACCACCGCCATGCCTTGATAGAACGAAGCCCCTGAACAAAACCCAAATCAAGAGATCTACCATGTCCCACCGCGCAAACCACATTTCAGGCAGATCCGTTGAATGGGTCCAAAGTTATTAATGCATAAAATTTTGACTTTAACATAGAAGTGCCTTCTTAACCCTAAATATAGTGGTGTGACCACGCCACTGTAATATATATATATATATATATATATATATATATATATATATATATATACTTTGCAAAAAACTGCATTAATGCAACAGCTAGGGGTCTTTACAGCAAAAAAGTGAGAAAATTCAGTTAGGGTTTTCAACCCTAACTCTGACTTCCCCCCGCTGCTACACATACACACACACACACACACACACTCACTCGCACAGAACACACAACTGGGGGGGTGGTACAAGGTAAGACAGCCAATCACAGACACACACCACAACACAACTGAAACAACATACAACTCCTTAAACATACCACAACAGCCATTCATCATCATGTTTCACCAACTGTATCACTTCTGCTGCCATCCCAGTTTCTTGGGTGTGTAGATGACATACTGTACAAGCATGTCAGATACTGTTAACACTACATGCATTTTGCTATTAATATTATGGCGGTGTGTGGAAATGGGCCAGTTGATGGGAACATGGGGCTATGCTATTATGCAGAAATGGGCAAGTTGGTGGGGACGGGCCCCACGCTCCCACCAGTACATGTGGTTTTCTACTTATATTATACTGTTATGCAGAAAAGTTGGAGGTAGTGCAGGGGCCCAGTGGGTTCTGAGCTGTCACCAATCAATGTCTTTTGCTAGTTATATTATGGTGTTATGCAGAAACAGTAAACTTGGTGAGAATATGGGGTATGCTGTTATGGAAAAATGGGCAAGTTTGTGGTGGTGCAGGGCCTGAAGGGTCCCACGCTCCCAGCAATACATGTGTTTTACTACTTATATTATACTGTCATGCAGTAGTGCCTAATTTTGGACAAGTTGGTGGTACTGTGGGGGCATGAAAGGACCTGGGTCTCATCAATACAAGGGTTTTGCTACTTATATTATGGTGTTATGTAGAAACGGGCAACTTGGTGGAAACATGGGGCTATGATGTTAAGCAGACATGGGCAAGTTGGTGGGGGCTGCGCCTTGCATTCCCACCAATACATGTGTTTTACTAGTTATATTATGGTGTTATACAGAAAAAAAATCAAGTTGCTGGGGTATAGGGCTATGCTGTTTTGCAGAAATGGTAAAATTGGTGATAGCATGGGGTTATGTTGTTAGGCAGAAGTGGGAAAGTTGGTGAGGGTTTGAGGCCCAAACAGCCCTGCACTCCCATCATTATATACGTTTTACTACTTACATTATGCTGTTATGCAGAAGGGTGTATGTACCCAAGAGACTGGGATGGCAGCAGAAGTGATACAGTTGGTGAAACATGATGATGGATGGCTGTTGTGATATGTTTAAAGGAGTTGTATGTTGTTTCTGTTGCATTATAGTGTGTGTCTGTGATAGGTTGTCTTGCTTTGTACTGTGCCCATAGTTGTATGTGTGTGTGTGTGTGTATGCATGGCAGTGGGGGGGATGTCAGAGTCAGGGTTGAAAACCCTAATGCCAAATTTTCTCCCTTTTTTGCTGCAAAAAAACTATGTTGCATTACCCCAGTTTTCTGTAAAGAATTTCCTTATGTTTTGAAAAAGCATGGGTAAGTTACAATGTTGCAGAAGCTGGTAGGGCCCTGAGCTCCCACCAACTTGCACATTTCTGCATAGCATCATAATACAAGAGGTTAATTTATTTTATTTTTATTTGTTAGAAAAGTCGGATTTGACCTTTGAGCCATGGATTCATTTACAAAGGCACCTCGTCACGGGGTGGGGTAGACAGAGTTACATAGTGTGGTTACAACAGTGAGAACAGTACATGTGCAGAACATTAAACATAGAGTACACATAGATTACATAATAATGTTACAATAGGTTACAGTCATATACAAGGTACTCAAGGGTTACATTGATGGTACAGCCCTGGACATACCCAAAAAATACCTGGAGAGGGTGGAAGTAGGGATGGGAGTGGGGGGGGGTGGGAGGGAGGGATAGGTTGTCTGAAGGATGTTATCAAGTCAGGGAGGCCTGACAGGAGGATCCCACAGTGGGATTAATTAGGTGCATCAACAGCAACGAGTGTCGAAGAGATGGTTCCAGAGGGTGATTTTGAAGAGACCAATTTTGGCAATGTCTGTGATGCAGGGTGGAGGGAGTTGAACCAAGCAGGGGCTTGGTAATGGAAGAACCTCTGGGCTAGTGAGGTCTTGGTTCTGGGCACCAGAAAGGTGGCCTTGACAGAGCTACAGGTGGCAAACAGACGAGGATGCATGCCGTAGAGAAACAGAGATCCCGGGGGGTGACCTAGAAGAGATTCTTTGGTGAGTAGGCAGGTCTGGTAGTGCAGATGCTCTTCAAAGGTGAGCAGGTTGGTGGTGGAGTACAGCAGGCAAGTGTGGTAGCACGTCAATACGGTGATACAATTTCAGAGAGTCAATTACAGCGACGCTATTATAGCGACTGCAATAATAGCGATTGCTGCATTACAGCAAACAACAGTTTCAGTGACAGTGGTGTAGTAGCCTACCTCCGAGGTCCAGGTATGCCTCAGAGGATGTTATTTTAGAAACAGGGGGTTTGGGGCATAGCCCTCCAGCATGATGTAGTCAAATAAAGCGGCCAATGCTGTAGTGGACAGGAGCCTTACTTTTCTAAGTGGGTAGCTGAGTCTGTGTGTATGCTGAAATTGCCATGTACTATTATTGCCATTGCTGTTATAATGTCACCGATATTACACTCGCTGAAATTTATTAGCCAAATTGACATGGAACCGGCAAGTGTGAGTGCGGATAGGAGCCCCGGTCAGAAGTCTGCAGGCCTTATTGATTGAGAGCTGGATTTTAGTCAAAGTAGTTTTGTCCACCACAGAGTAAATGGGCAAGCCATAGTCCACTAGCAACAGGACGGAAGAGGTGATGGCCAACTGGAGGGCAGCTTAGAGGAGGCAATCTCTATGACAGTATAGTAGGCCTATCCAAGAATATATGGTGGAGGATAGGGCATTGATGTGGGTGTGGAAGGTAAGAGATGAGTCGAAAGTGATGCCTAGATATTTATAGGAGGTCACTTGCTCCAGCGGGTGCAGAGTGCTGGGGAGAATGAAGAAGGGGGCATTCTTGGCCTTGTTTTGGTGATGGGAGAAAAGCATTGACTTAGTCTTCTTTAGGTTAATGACAAGTCAGTGATCAAGGAACCACTTTTCAGCTTGGTTGCAGGTGTGCTGGAGGGATACCTGGAGAGAAGAGGGATCGGGGTGGGAGGCAAAGAGAACAGTATCATTTGCATAGAGGAGCATTTTTCCTGTGCAGGAATTGGGGAGAGTGTTGAGGTAGAGGCTGAAAAGTACAGGGCCCAGAATGGAGCCCTGGGGTACCCTGGAACAAATGGGCTAGGTATTGGACAGGGAGCTATTTATCTTCACACACTGGGATCTAGCAGAGAGGTAGCTGGAGAACCAGGCAAGGGGACCAGCAGAAAAGCTGAGTTGGTGGAGGGAGTCGAGCAGGAGGAGGTGACAAACAGTGTCAAAAGCCTTGGAGAAGTCTACGAACGCTGCGCTGGCAAGGTTGCCAGAGTCGAGAGCAGAGTGCAGGTATTGAGAGAACTCCAGGAGAGCAGTAGTGGTACTATGTCCTGGGGAGAAACCATGTTGTTCTGGGCACATTATGTCATATTTGGCCAGGTACTCAGAGAGTTGAATAGACACTATTTTTTCTAGGGCTTTAGAGAGTGGGGGGAGGATAGAGATCGGTCAGTAGTTGTTAGGTGCGGACTGATCTCCACTTTTATGTATAGGGGAGATTTTGACTGATTTCCAAGCACTGGGAAACTGACCAAGGCATAGAGACCAGTTTAGTAGGTCTATAAGGGGGACTAGGATGACATCCAAGACCAGGCAGAAGATCCTGGAGTCTAGCGGGTCACAGCTGGGGTTGTTGCTACCAAGGGCTTTTATCAGGTGCAGCCTGGATACGTGGGGGAATATAGTGTGCAGGTAGAAAGGAGGGCGATCCAAGGCAGGGGGGATAGAGGTGGGGATTGGGTCAAAAAAGTTGTTTGGGAGGACAGAATTTAGGTCAGAGAAGGTAGTATTGAGGCAATCAGCTATGCGAGTTGGGTTTGTAGTGACGGTGCCATCGATGGAGGGCTAGGATGGTGGGGGGGAGTGGGTCTTCCATTAAGCTCTTTTATGCTGTCCCAGAAAGTCCAGGCAGAACCCCAGGTGGATGCGAGCGTGGTCTGATAGTGCTCTGCTTTGGCCCATCTAATGGCCCAGGTGTACTGATTACATGCCACGTTGTAGGCTTGTCTATCAGCCAACTTGACTGATTCGATATTAATGTGCCAGAGATGATCCCTAGGCTTAAGTTTTTGGTTAAGGGATGGGGAGATCCATGCAGCATTTTGTTTAAGTACCGATTCTGATGTGGGGGCCAAAAAGGTCACAGGCCTTGCTGAAGGCATTGGTGAAAAGGTCTAGGCAGAGTCAATATCAGGGGTGTGATGGATGGGGGACCAGTCCAGCTGTACTAGATGCAATTTTAGCTTTATGAGACCCCAGGGGTGCAGGCACCGGTGCAATGTGGCCTGGGATGCAAGTTTTGGTATGGAGGATGACCAGAGACAGAGGACAGGTGAGTGATCACTAAGTGAGTCATGGAGGATGTTGATATCCCAGATTTTATGAGGGTGGTTCGATAGTATTACATCTAGGAGGGTGCTGGAGCCACTTGTCCAGTTGAATCTAGTGGGCTGGGTGACTAACTGGGACATGTCCAGGGCAGCGAAGGAGTCCCTGGTATGGGAAATAGTGGTACCAAGCCAATTGATGTTAAAGTCACCTAGGATGAATTACTCAGCTTTGTGTGGTAGGGAGGTGAGGTAGTCGATGAGAGATTGGACCGCTGGGTTCTGGTCCCTCGGGGGTATGTAGGAGACCATGAGGAAGAATGGGCCCCTGGCTGGGTCAAGGGTAATTTTTAGAGTGTGGGCTTGGGTGCTATAGTCAAGTTTGGGGGCAGGGAGCATGTGGCTTATAAGGGTGTCTGGCATGCAGATTGCACACCCACCACTGCGTTTATCAACTCGGTCTTCCCTAAACAGGGTGTAATCAGGGAGGGAAATAACAGAGTCAGGAATTGTTTTGGAGAGCCAGGTCTCTACTAATGCAATAATATTGGGTTGGTGTTGTACAACCCAGCAAAGGAGAGTGGCAGATTTCTTTAGAAGGCTGCATATGTTCAGTGATGCAATGCAGAGACCAGCTCCTGAGTGGGGTATGGGAGGACTAGTTGGCATAGGTCCAGGGTTTGAGTGTATATTCCCAGAGAGCAGTAAGAGCAGAGTGATTAATCTAATTAGGGGACAGTGGTGACCAGAACCCTTAGCGTGGTGACGATGTGGGGTCCTGATAGTAGGGGTGCAGGGGATGGGTAAGGCATGGAGGGTAGGAATGGCAAGGAAGAAGTAGGTCCAGGATGGGCCCAGGAGGGCAAAGGGAACAGGGGTATTGGTAGGTGGTGGATGCAGAGGAGTTGGGGGGTGTCCAAGGTGAGAGGGAGACGAGGTGTTTGGGGGTGGCTAAGGGGAGAAATGCTTGGGCTGGAGGGTGGGGCACAGGACAGGGGCTGGTCTGAGCCAGAAAGGTAAATGTGAGCAGGCTTAGTAGAAGAGCGATGGTACCCATTGTTATGTAGTAGGTAGCTGGAGGTAAAACTGAGCCAGCAATGGTGTGCCAGCTGTGAAATTAGCTGAAGCACATGACAATTTTGGTAAAACATGTGGAAAGAGTCACTGTAATGCAGCTTTACTGCATGGGGGTGGCAATGACACTAATACTAATTTAGTAATATCGTTGAAAATTCAGCTAAGGCAAAGGTGGCAGCTACTGGGATGGTTGGTTGTGACAGCGTATGTCACCATAGGCAGTGGAAGTGTAAGAATTGAAAGGGTATATAGCAGAATTAGGGTGAGGACCCTAACAATAGGGCAGGTTACAACAGTAATTCCACGTATTCCAGTTAACCACATATATTGGAGGGAGCACCACAATGGCCAGCACTGCATAACAATATAGTTCTGTCATACCTTTTGAGATGTCCTATGCCTTATAGTGATATCTTCCTGCACACCCAAAGATTTGCTTACCAACCTTCTCACAATGTACATATATACTTCCCCATTACCTATAAAGAGCATGCACCACAATTCAGAAACTGTAACTGCCACCTCCATGAAATTTGTCACAATCGAAGATCTATGATTAATCTTTCTAAATTCCAAATTTCAGGCAAATTGGACATATGGTTAAAAAGTTATTAACTCAAAACAAACTAAATGTTCATTCATTGGAGTGGCATAATTCCGCACCTGTTTAAGTTTTATACACCAAGCCATTGAAAGACACCTCTATGGCACTAGGGCTACCTACCTGATAAATTTCAAGCCACTAGCATGATGCAGAATGCAATGTGCAAAATGTTAAGTGTGTCACACAGTGTCTCTGCAGTAAATTAATTTTCTGACACATAAAGAGCATAATTCATATCTCCATGGCATCCCCTCGAAACCCTCCAAATATCAAGTAAAAACACCAAACCATTTCAGAGATATTCAATTTCAATTTTGCACACCTTTAAGAGTTCTTTGATCATGAGAATCGGCCATGACCACCACAAAATGGGGAAACCTTGTGGCTGAAAATGTGCTAAAATGGCAGACCTCAAGGTAAAAAAATCTTTGATAATGAGGGGGCAATTTCAAACACCTATAACTCTGGAATGGAACAGGATTTTTTCATCAAACAAAACCTTGCATGTTCCAAAAAAAAGGGATTTCT
Source organism: Neoceratodus forsteri (assembly GCA_016271365.2). Lineage (NCBI taxonomy): Eukaryota > Metazoa > Chordata > Ceratodontiformes > Ceratodontidae > Neoceratodus > Neoceratodus forsteri. Next base: position 12,605,526 of record CM028129.1, read on the forward strand.
ACATGTCATGTTTCAGGAAAATCAACTTCACAATGGCTGTGCTATGCATTACAGAAGACAGTGTGCCAAAAATACAAAAAACTGCATTTTTGGCACAGTGCTACACAAAAACTGTAAGCACCAGCGAAATAAAAATTGGTAAATAAAAAGATGTACTAAGCCAATCCATGCATACCAAATCTTAAACAAATCTTTTCAACGGTTGCAGAGCGGCATGAGAGGGAAACTGCACACGACTGTCGAAAAATACAATTTTGGTGCTTCACTGTGCAAAAACCATATGCACGTCAAACAAAACTTGGTAAATACACAGAAGTACCATAGTAGACCAAGAATCACAAATGACGAGCAAATCTATTTTACAGTTGTAAAGTTATAAGCTCATAAAAATGTGACGTTTAACATGAAAGTGCGTACTGAACCCTAAAGATGGGGCGCTATCACAGCAAAACTGACATCTGTGCCACAACATGTCACACACAACATATGCGCCCACCAGCACAATGCACTGATACAACAGAGTCCCACAGAAAGAAACAGCCAGGACAATGCATTGCAGACATGGTACCGCATGAACAGATGTTTGCACACTACACATATATATTTCCTATTGACTAAAGAGACACCAAAAAATGTCATAACTTGTCAACAGAGCAACATTTTCTCATGAAATCTTCAAACAAGAGAACCACAGCCCAGCACGCATGTATACAAAACAATCTGAGGTCAGTCAAATACATTCTTGCTGCACACCAAAGGATGACATCATCACTGCATTCACAATACACACATATATATTTTCCCATTGACTATAATAACATCCCCAAAACAAAACATAACTTTACAATGGAACAATTTTTTTTAAACAGACTTCAAAGGACACCACCACAGCCCAGCACCCATGCATACAGCCCAATCTAAAGTCACTGAAATGCATTGTTTCACTGCTGCTGGGAGTACGGGGCCCAAATTTGTAAATTTCTGCATGTCATCACAGTATAAGTACTGAATATCATAGGTATTTGGTGGGAGTGCAAGGGCCCCATGCTCCCACCACATTGCCCACTTTGCATTGCATAGCCACATACATCTGCCATACATTTTGAGCTGTCCTATACCTCATAATGGCATCTTCCTGCACAACCAAATATGTGCTCACCATGCCTTTCACAACACACATAAATACTTTCCAATTAACTATGATGAACATGCACCACAACTCAACAACTGCAAGTGCCACTGGCACAAAAATTGACACAACCGAACATCTATGATTCATCTTTCTACATTCCAAATTATAGGCAAATCGGACATACATTTGAAATGTTATTCAAATGAAACAAACCGAGTTTTCATTCATTGGAATGGCATAATTCCACATCTGTTTACATTTTAAACAACAAACCACTGAAAAGCACATCCGTGACACTAGGGCTACCAACCCTATAAATTTCAAACCACTAGTATGATGCAGAACTCTATGCACAAAACATTAACTATATCATGCAATATCTCCACAGTGAATCATTTTTTCATCACCTAAACAGGATAATCCACATCTGTAGGATGTCCACTCAACAACCTCTAGATTTCAAGTTAAATGACCAAACTGTTTCAGAGATATATAAGTTTTAAGTTTTACCACCTTAAAAAATTCTTTGGTCACAAGAATCAGCCACGACCTTGCGACCTAAGATAATTTTTGGTTGTGAGGAGGCATCTGGTTGTGAAATTTGCACTATCTGGTCCCTCCCAGAGACATCTGCTCCAGCATAAATCTGGCCATCTTTTCCCGAAGTCACTAAATAAGCTCGCGATTGAAAAATGGTCTCATGACCAAAGAATTTGCAGTCTTGTGCATAAAGATCATTGGGGAAATTTCAACCCCTTATAACTCTGGAATGGAAAAAGCTTTTTTCACCAATCAAAAACTGGCATGTACCTTAAACAAAAGGACTTTCTATGTGCCAAGCTTCAGACTAATCAACCACACAATTGCTGCGCTATGCATCACAGAAGACAGTGTGAAAAATAGCTGAAACTGCATTTTTGGTGCTTCACTGCACAAAAACCGTATACTACAGTTAATTAGAAATTGGTCGATAAAAAGATGTACCATGCCAGTCTACGTATACCAAATCTTATACAAATCTCTTGCAAGATTTGACAGCAGAACAAGCAGAAAACTGCGCATGAGTGGTGAAAAATACATTTTTGGCGCTTCACTGTGCAAAAACCATATGCACGTCAAACAAAACTTGGTAAATACACAGAAGTACCATAGTAGCCCAAGAATCACAAATGACAAGCAAATCCATTTTACAGTTGTAAAGTTATAAGCTCATAAAAATGTGACGTTTAGCATGAAAGTGCGTACTGAACCCTAAAGATAGGGGCGCTATCACAACACAACTGACATCTGTCACACGATGACTTGTCACACACAACATATGCACCCACCAGCACAATGCAGTGCTACAACAGAGTCCCACAGAAATAAACAGCCAGGACAATGATTTGCAGACATGGCGCCACATGAGCAGATGTTTGCACACTACACATACAGTATATATTTCCCATTGACTAATGAGACACCAAAAAATGTCATGACTGGTCAACAGAGCAACATTTTCTCATGAAATATTCAAATGAGAGCACCACAGCCCAGCACCCATGTATACAAAACAATCTGAAGTCAGTCAAATACATTCTTGCTGCACACCAAAAGATTTCATCACTGTTTTCACAGTACACACATATACCATATATATATATATATATATATATATATATATATATATATATATATATTCCCATTTACTATAATGACAGACCAAAGAAAACATTACTTTAGAAAGGAGGAAATTTTTTTTTTTATGAAATCTTCAAAGTACACCACTACAACCCAGCACCCATGCATACAGCCCAACCTAAAGTCACTGAAATGCATTGTTTCACTGCTGCTAGGAGTGCGGGGCCCAAATTTGTAAATTTCTGCATGACATCACAGTATAAGTACTGAATATCATAGGTATGGGTGGGAGTGCAAGGGCCCCGTGCTCCCACCACATTTCCCACTTTGCATTGCATAGCCACATACATCTGCCATACATTTTGAGCTGTCCTATACCTCATAATGGCATCTTTCTGCACAACCAAATATGTGCTCACCATGCCTTTCACAACGCACATAAATACTTTCCAATTAACTATGATGAACATGCACCACAACTCAACAACCGCAAGTGCCACTGGCACAAAAATTAATGCAACCGAACATCTATGATTACTCTTTCTATGTTCCAAATTGTAGGCAAATCGGACAAACATTTCAAAAGTTATTCAAGTGAAACAAACTGAATTTTCTTTCATTGGAGTGGCATAATACCACATCTGTTTACATTTTAAAAAACAAACCACTGAAAAGCACATCCATGACACTAGGGCTACCAACCCTATAAATTTCAAACCACTAGTACGATGCAGAACTCTATGCACAAAACATTAATTATATCATGCAGTATCTCCACAGTGAATTATTTTTTCATCACCTAAACAGGATAATCCACATCTGTAGGACGTCCACTCAACAACCTCCAGATTTCAGGTTAAAAGACCAAACTGTTTCAGAGATAAATAAGTTTTAAGTTTTACCACCTTTAAAAATTCTTTGGTTGCAAGAACCAGCCACGACCTTGCAACCTAAGATAATTTTCGGTAGTGAGGAGGCATCTGGTTGTGAAATTTGCACTATCTGGTCCCTCCCAGAGACATCTGCTCCAGCATAAATCTGGCCATCTTTTCCCGAAGTCACTAAATAAGCTCACGATCGAAAAATGGTCTCATGACCAAATAATTTGCAGGCTTGTGCTCAAAGATCATTTGGGGCAATTTCAACCCCTTATAACTCTGGAACGGAAAAAGCTTTTTTCACCAATCAAAAACTGGCATGTACCTTAAACAAAAGGACTTTCTATGTGCCAAGCTTCAGACTAATCAACCACACAATGGCTGTGCTATGCATCACAGAAGACAGTGTGAAAAAATAGCAGAAACTGCATTTTTGGTGCTTCACTGCACAAAAACCGTATACTGCAGTTAATTAGAAACTGGTTGATAAAAAGATGTACCATGCCAGTCTATGTATACCAAATCTTATACAAATCTCTTCAAAAATTTCACAGCGGACCAAGCAGAAAACTGCGCACGAGTGGTGAAAAATACATTTTTGGCGCCTCACTGTGCAAAAACCGTATGCATGTCAAACAAAAATTGGTAAATACACAGAAGTACCATAGTAGACCAAGAATCACAAATGACAAGCAAATCTATGCTACAGTTGTAAAGTTATAAGCTCATAAAAAATGTGGTGTTTAACATGAAAGTGTGTACTGAACCCTAAAGATAGGGGCTCTATCACAACACAACTGACATCTGTCACACGATGACTTGTCACACACAACACATGCACCCACTAGCACAATGCAGTGATACAACAGAGTCCCACAGAAAGAAACAGCCAGGACAATGCTTTGCAGGCATGGTGCCGCACGAGCAGATGTTTGCACACTACACATATACAGTTCCCATTGACTATAGTGGGACACCCAAAAATGTCATGACTGGTCAACAGAGCAACATTTTCTCATAAAATCTTCAAACAAGAGCACCACAGCCCAGCACCCATGTATACAAAACAATCTGAAGTCACTCGAATGCATTGTTCCACTGCTGCTGGGACCATGGGGCCCCCACCAACTTGTACATTTCTACATAACATCACAGTATAAGTACTGAATATCATATGTGCACCCACATTGCCCAACACTGCATAACCACATACATCTGGCATACATTTTCAGCTATCCTTTACTTTATGATGATATCTTCCTACACAACCAAATATGTGCTCACCATGGCTTTCACAACACACATAAATACTTTCCCATTAACTATAATGAACTCGGACCACAACTCTGCAACCGTACATGACACCAACACAAAAATTGACATAATTAAAGATCTATGATTAACCTTTCTACATCCCAAATTTCAGGCAAATCAGACACATGGTTCAAAAGTTATTGAAGTGAAAGGAACCAAATGTTCATTTGTAGGAGTAGCATAATTCCACACCTGTTAACATTTTACACACCAAACCACTGAAAAGTACCTCTGTGGCACTAAGGCTACTTATCCTATAAATTTCAAGCCACTAGCATGATGCAGAATGCTATGCACAAAATGTTAACTATGTCATGCAATATCTCCACAGCTAATTAATTTTCCAACACCCCAACAGCATAACTCACATCTACAGAACATCCCCTCAACACCTTCCAAATTTCAAGTTAAAACACCAAAAAGTTTCAGAGATATTCAATTTAAAAGTTTGTACACCTTTAAGAATTCTTTGATCGAGAGAATCAGCCATGACCATCACAAAATGGAAGACCTCATGGCCAAAAATGTGTTAAAATGGTGGACCTTGCAGCCAAAAATCTTTGATTGGGAGGGGGGCAACTTCAAATGCTTATAACTCTGGAACAGAACAAGATTTTTTCACCGAAGAAAATTTGGCATGTTCCTAAAACAAAGGGCTTTCTACGTGCCAAGCTACAGACAAATCAACTATGCATTATGGAAGACAGTGTGCAAAAATAGAAAGAAATGCATTTTTGGCGCTTGGGCTGCACAAAAACCATATGCACCAGTGAAATAGAAATTGATAAATAAAGAGACGTACCATGCCAGTCTATGATTACCAGATCTGATGCAAATCACTTCAATGGTTCCTGAGCCTCATGAGTGGAAAACTGCTTACGAGTGGTGAAAAATACATTTTTGGTGCTTCACTGTGCAAAAACCGTATGCACATGACAAACGAAAATTGGTAAATCCACAGAAGCACCATGGTAGACCAACTATTACAAATAGCACACAAATCTGCTCAACAGTTGTAGAGTTATAAGCACACAAAAAATGTGATGTTTTGCATGAAAGTGCGTACTGAACCCTAAAGATAGAGGTGCTATCACAAACACAACTGACATCTGTTACATGATGACTTGTCACCCACAACATATGCACCCACCAGCACAATGCAATGATACAACAGAGTCCCACAGAAAGAAACGGCCAGGACAATGCTTTGCAGGCATGGTGCTGAATGAGCAGATGTTTGCACACTACACATCCTTGCTTCCCATTGACTATAGTGGGACACCCAAAAATGTCATAACTTGTCAACAGAGCAACATTTTCTCACAAAATCTTCAAAAAAGAGCATCACAGCCCAGCACCCATGTCTACAAAACAAGCTGAGGTCAGTCAAAATACATTCTTGCTACCCACCAAAAGATAACATCATCACTATTTTCACAATACACACATATGTTTTCCCACTAACTATAATGACAGACCACCCAAAAAAATATAACTTTAGAACAGCACAATATTTTAGGGAGAAAGAGGGACAGAGAGAGGGAGTGAGAGGGTGAGAGAGATGGAGAGAGAGAGAGAGGGAGAGCAGAGTGAGAGGGAGAGAGGAGGAGGAAAAGAGTGAGAGGGGAGAAAGGAAAGGAGGGCAAGGAGAGGGGAGGGATGGAGAGCAGAGGGAGGAGAGAGAGAGAGAGATGGAGACAGAGAGGGAGGGAGGAGAAGAAGAGAGAGAAGGGAGGGAGAAGGAGGAGATGAGAGAGCAGGAGAGAGAGGCAGACAGAGACAGAGAGAGGGAGAGAGGCAGGGAGAGGACAGAGGGGAAGAGAGGGGAAGGGCAGGAGAGAGATGGGAAGAGAGAGGGAGAGAGAGAGAGAGGGAGGAGGAGGGAGAAAGAGGGAGAGAGAAGAAGACATAGGAAGAGACGGAAGAAGGGGAGAGAGAGGGAGACAGAGATAGAGAGAGGGAGAAGGGGAAGGGTAGAGAGAGGGACAGAAAGAGGGAGAGAGATGATGATGAGTGGGAGGGAGATAGAGAAAGAGAGGGAGGGAGAGGGAGAGAGATGGGGACAGAGAGGCAGACAGATACAGAGAGGGAGGGGGAGGCAGAGAGAGGGGGAGAGAAAGGGAGATAGAAGTAGAGAGAGAGAGTGAGAGAGAGGGAGAGGCAGAGAGAGGGAGGGACGGGGAGAGAAAGGGAGAGAGAGGGAGAGACAGGGAGACAGAAAGAGAGGCAGAGAGTGGGGCAGAAAGGAACAGAGAGAGAGAGGGAGGGGGAAGACAGGGAGTGACAGGGTAAGGGAGGGTGATAGATGGGGAGGGAGGGAGAGAGACAATGGAGCAATATTTTTTTACGAAATCTTCAAAGGACACCAACACAGCCCAGGACCAATGCACAGAACTTAATCTGAAGTCACTCAAATGCATTGTTTCACTGCTGCTGGGATCATAGGATCCAAACTTGTACATTTCTGCATAACATCACAGTATAAGTACTGAATACGATATGTATTGGTGGGAGCACAAGGGCCCCATGCTCCCACCATGTTGCCCAGCACTGCACAACCACATACATCTGCCATACATTTTGAGCGGTCCTATACCTTATAATGGTATCTTCCTGCACAACCAAATATGTGCTCACCATGTCTTTCTCAACGCACATAAATACTTTCCAATTAACTATAGAAACATAGAAACATAGACTTTGATGGCAGATAAGGACCACTTGGCCCACCCAGTCTGCCCATTTCCCTACCTACTGGTTAAGCTGCAGATTCTAGTTAACCAACAGCCTACTTCCTGCAACCCCCAGCTATAATTGACTTGTGTCTGTCCCATGCATGTTTGAATTCCCCCACTGTTTTAGATTCAACGACCTCCTCAGGAAGGCTGTTCCATATATCCACCACTCTCTCCATGAAAAAAAATTTCCTCACATTACCCCTGAGCCGTCCCCCCTCTGTCTTTAAATTGTGCCCCCTTGTTCTTACACATCTCTTTTTCTGAAAGATGCTACCCTCCTGGACTTTGTTGATTCCCTTGAGGTACTTGAATGTTTCTATCATGTCCCCCCGTCCCTCCTTTCATCAAAAGTATACATATTAAGCTCTCTCAGTCTCTCTTCATATGGCTTCTGCTGCAGACCCTGCACCATTTTAGTTGCCCTCCTCTGGACTGCTTCCATCCTGTCTATGTCCTTGCATAGATGAGGTCTCCAAAACTGCACGCAGTACTCCAGATGGGGTCTCACCAACTGTCTGTACAGAGGGATAACAACTTCCCTTTTTCTACTTGTGATGCCCCTTCCTATGCATCCCAGTATCCCCCTGGCTCTCCTTACTGACTTTTCGCATTGCTTACCCACCTTTAGGTCAACTGATATGACTACCCCCAGGTTCCTTTCCATTTTTGTTGTTGTTAGTACCTCCCCTGCTATTGCGTACTCTTCTCCTGGGTTTTTGTTTCCCAGGTACATTACTTTGCACTTCTTTGTATTGAATCTAAGTTGCCACATGTCTGACCATTCCTCCAACCTTGCCAAGTCCCTTCTCATCTTTTCTACCCCTTGTGTATCAATTCTGTTACAGATCTTTGTGTCATCTGCAAAGAGGCATACCTTCCCTCCAGACCCTCTGCAATGTCACCTATAAAGATGTTAAAGGACTGGACCCAGTACTGAGCCCTGATGTACTCCACTAGTAAACCCCCTTTCTCCGGAATGTGTTCCATTCACTATTACCTTCTGTGTCCTGTTGTGCAGCCAGTTTGCTACCCAGGCTACCACCCCGAGACCCACTCCCAGGCTGGCTAACTTGATTATTAATCTTTTGTGTGGGACTATAATGAACATGTGCCACAACTCAACAATGGTAACTGGCACTGATACACAAATTGAAACAATCCAAGATCTATGATTACTCTTTCTACATACCAAGTGTCAGGCAATTCAGACACACGGTTCAAATGTTATTGAAGCAAAATGAACCAAATTTTCATTCATCAGAGTGTCATAATTCTACATCTGTTAACATTTTTCACACCAAACCACTAAAAAGTACTTCAATGGCACTAAGGCTACCTACCCTATAAATTTTAAGCCACTAGCATGATGCAGAACGCTATGCAGAAAATGTTAATTATGTCACACAATATCTCCACGGACAATTAATTTTCTGACACTTTGTATGTGCTGACACCTGAACAGCATAATTCACTTCTACAGGACATCATCTCAACACCCACCAAATTTCAAGTTAAAAGACCAAACCGTTTCAGAGGTATTTAATTTTAAAGTTTTACCACCTTTAAAACTTCTTTGATCATGAGAATCGGCTGTAACCTCACGACCTAAGATTAGTGGTGGGAGAAGTGGGCTCAATCCTCTCCGCTAAGTGATTCACAGGGCAAAGGCGGATTCGCAGAGTGCTCCGCAACATGAAGTGGAGTACTTCGCATTATAATGAGTAAAGTGAAGTCCATTGAAAGCAATGACTTCACATTACCCTGCCTTCCCAGACTACTGCTCCACCAAATTTTAGGGGCAAAGTGCATTGAGAACAATGCACTTCGCCTTACTTCACCTTGTGTTTAAGCTTCAAAGGTGAATTTTGCAGTGATTCATGAGATTTTAGGTCACATGGGCTCTATATTGATCTGCACAGCCTCAGTCTGGGGTAGTGAGTGTAGGAAGGAGTAGGAGACAGTGTGCTGTGAGAGCTGTCTGTGATTGAAACCTTCTAAAAGCTGTTAAAAAAGCATTTTTGCATTTTTTTGGGGGGCTCAAACTTTAGTTCATCGAGTGTAGGAAACCCTCCTCTGCTCATATCATCAAGCATTTTTGTTTTTGTGTGGATTTTGAATGTTAATGTACAACATTGAGTGTGTGTGGTGAAAGACAGTGAAAGTGTGCTTTGGGAGAGGTGCATATCTATGGTGTAGGTAGATTTAAGTTGGAGAAATAGTGATTTCTTTGTTTTTTGGTTATATTTTTGTTATATAACTGACTGTGTTAATGCACACACAGTAATATTGTCAGTAATTGTTGAAATTTTCTTGCTGGTTGTGTGGATCTGGTGCAGCAGTTCATAATTTCAGGTTGTGTACATTACAATATGTGGCATATTACTGAACTTTTCAATTTGCTATGCATTACTCATTCACCATTGTAGACAAACTGTTCCTTGTTGTGTGTGTGTGTGTGTGTGTGCAGTGTTGCATGAAAATCAAATAATATACCTTTTATTGTGCAACAGACTAGTGTAATTACAGGCACAGCAGTGTGAACCTGCTATCCACTTCAGCTGCCTGATTTTGTATTGTAATCGTGGTATCTGTTCTTTGTTTTGCTGCTTGTACTGCCGTAAAAATCTGCAATCAGTGCTCCCCCCATCCCCACTGGCAAAAGGAATTTTTTACCAGATTGGATTGTTTTTGTGACCTCATCAGCACCACTGGTCACTGAAGTTGTTTTCATTGCATGACAGACTAGACGCTTATCTGTTGCTGAAGCTACAGTTGTTTTTTTTTGGCTTCACATCCAGCGTCCTCCCAGAGAGTGAATGGATCAAAATCTAAATTTGGTTATAATATTGTGGTTGATCCACCAAAATTCCCACAAACAGACATGCATGCAAAGCTTGTTCTTGCCATGGCAATACTGGCAGTAAGACAGACTGTGGGCATGGTAGTATGCAGATGCAGAAGTGCATTGCTGCTGATGTGAGGAAAGGTATTTGTCCTGAAATGTTTTTTACAGCCCAATCAGTAGCTTCACTCATAGTTAGAGGACATGATGCTTTCTCAGCCAGTGGCTTTAGTGTTACTGGTGTTATGGTGGTGATAGTATTAGTATTGGTGCGTCAAGTTCAAATTCCAACCAGTGTACCGTATCCAAAAATATTGAGTGTGAAGCAGTGCAAGTGAGTGGCAGCGCAGATGAAGTCATACTTCCCAGTAACATCCCAGTAACTGAACCTGAATATTCTGATAATCATGTCAATGACAGCATACAATGTGATATTCTGTCCACCATGGTGGTTAATGTCATGCATTTCCATGCAGTGATTCACAGTGTGGTGAAAGAGTATCAGGTGATGGTGGTGTAGATGCTGATGATGACTGTGATGACAACGATGATGTTGCTGTTGTTGCAACATGCAGTTCGCATCCTAGCATCCAAGCAGAAGATGTAGATGTGTGTGACGTTGATGAATATGATGATGATGTAATTGACCCCAGTTGGGAACCGGAGAAAAATAAATTCAAAGTGTTTGTGTCTGAGTCTGTTTGCAGGAATCCCCCCTGAAAAAAACTTGTGATTTACCTGGTTTAGTTGATGATGATGACCAGTAATAAATATGATAGGTAGTCATGGTTGTTAGTTGCAGTCCAGGTGTGCAGTGCCCGAAACATCACGTGCCCCCCCACTTCAGTGCTTAAAATAATGGACTTAAATAAGCCACATCGTGGACATGTTAAAAGCAGAGCATCACAATCCCTTGTTTGGGTTTTTTTTGTTCAAGATGCAAATGATGAGTCAGTTGTAATCTGCCAGGTTTGCTAAGTGTGTGTGAGTCAAGGTAAAAAGGGGAGCCATCTGGGCACAGGAGGACATACACATCTTAAGAATAGGCACATGGCACTGTGGACACAGCACAAGATGGCAGCTAATACCACAGTGGGGCATTCACCCTCATCACTGGCAACCATAGCGAGCATGTTATCCCCTTCCATGACAGTTAATCCTAGTAGTAAATTAAACGTGTGCAATAGTGCGGTAATAAGAGCAGAGGATTACTACAGGCATGATGAGGTGGAGGACCATAATGACTTTGAAGTGCTGTCCAGTGCTGGTGAGAGTAGCAGTTTTGGTGGTGGTGGTGAATGCAGTATGTCTAGTGCAAGTGGTACATCAACCCCAGTTGGCAAATCTGGCAAAATAACTGCATTTCTGGGTTTGCCATCATCACCTGTGCAACCGTCTTCATCAAATGTCCACTCTCCACCCCCTGCCAATGCCATTCATCACAGAGCACGACCATTTGTGATCACACCCCATGTAGCATGTTTAAGTCAGCCTATGTTACAGAGTGTTTTTGCGCATAAGCTGAAGTATCCCCCCAATCATACAGTGTCACGTGAACTTAAAGCTGCTATAGCAGAAATGCTGGCAATTTATCTTTTTCCCTTCTCCTTTGTGGAGAATTCTGGGTTCAGGCGGTTTGCTGCACGTGCCTATCCAAAATGGAAAGTCCCATCCAGGACATACTTTTCTACCCGTGCTGTCCCCTAGTTGTTCCGCACTGTGTCCGACTCAGTAAGACATGCCCTTCAGCATTCCTCCTCTCCCTTCATCCATTTAAGTATGGATATGTGGACAAGTGGCAAAACAGCGGGGAGTTCATATTTGTGTATAACTGCACACTGGGCTGGAGGATGTTTGTGGTGTTGGTAGTGTGAATAATCAGTGCAATAAGGTGAATTGTCACAGTAGCAATCTTCCAGGAATTTGACAGCATGCAACGATTGCTACACGCAATGTGACCTGTTCACATACTGGTGAGAACAGGTTGGACATGGTACTGACTGAAACTGACAAATGGCTAAACCCTCTGTCCCTGAGAGCTGGGTTCATAGCAAATGACAATGGGTCTAATGTGGTGAATAGATCACGAATGGTGTTTTTTGTGTTCCATGCATGGCCCACTGTTTAAGTCTTGTGGTGCAGGAGTTTCTGCAGCACCCCAATGTAAAGGAAATGCTGACCATTGCACGACGTATCTGCTCTCACTTTTCAAGATCTGGAAAGGCTGGTTGCAGATACAAAACAGCCTGCCTCAGCACCGCTTGAAGCTGGAAGTTGTCACCCAATGGAACTCCACTTTATACATGGCAGAGAGGTTGTATAAACAATACAAAGCCATCTCAGAATATCTTGTGATGCACACTAGCCGTGACAGTTCCAGGGCCTCCATGTCTATGACGATTGAACAGTGGCACCTCATGGACTCTGTAATAACAATTTTGAGGCCTTTTGAACATGTCACATAGGCAGTGAGTGACGAGTCTGCCTCCATTAGCCAATCAATTCCACTGCTGCGGGTGCTGAGGCAGACATTGGTGAATGTACAGCATGGCCTTGATGTTGCAGGAGACGGTGGAAGCAGTATGTTGCTGCAACACATGCTGACAGATTCAACCAGAATCATCACACTGTGAGCATTCAGCGTAGTGACAACTTTGCCATAGCAACAATGCTAGACCCACGATACAAACGTGGAATTGCATCATACTGGAGGGAGGGCCTGAACAGGTAAGAAATATCAGTGGTCAACTGGTGCGCTTGGTTCATGAGGCACAGAAGTCACGTGGTAAGGTCAGAAAACCACAGCAGCATAATTCCGGCTGAAGGTGTACCTGTTGGACTATCAAGCATATCCTGCAAGGGGAAGGTGACTGCAGTTCCAGGTAGTCTGTCATCCAAAGTGGCTGGTGTCAACCCACTTTGGGAGGCTTTGTCCCAAGTGGGTATTTGTGAAATAAATGATTCGTGAGAACAGGATGATGCATCAACAAATGGACTTAGTGTGCGGCACACAGAATGGTTGAGTCATATTTGTCTGAAAACAGGCATCTGACAATAACTGAAGATACTCTTTTGTACTGGAGTGGAAAGGTCAGTGAATGGCCAGAGCTGACTGCAGTGGCACTGAAGTACCTCACATGCCCACCCTCCAGTGTAAGTGTTGAGAGGGTATTCAGCTCAGCCGGTGCAATAGTCAGGGATCGTAGGACAAACCTGTCTCCTGCAAATGTTAGTTTGCTAACATTTATTAAAATGAATGAGAGGCACATACCAGCACAGACTGCAAACTCAGTATTCGTACCCCCGGCCTACTCATGGTGGTTTTGGTGATGTGGAAATGGACCATCCTGGTGGCACTGGCAGTGGCTGCCTGAAAAGTCCCACCACTGACATAGATGATGGCACAATGGAAAAAGAATTTCCAAGTGGTCAGACTTCAGACATAGATGACTGTGAGGGAAGCTTTCTTTATGAGGATGATGATGTGGTTAATGTTGGCAGGCTTTAACTGAAGTTGTTAAAAAGGCAGTGTGCCACCCTGGACCACCACCACCATCACTGGGACTGATGTTAGCCACTGCCACCACTGAGCATGAGTCTGTCTGCTCCCCACACCACCACCACCACCTGGACTGATGTTAGCCACTGCCACCACTGAGCTTGATTCGGTCCACCTCCCGGACCACCACCACCACTGGGACTGATGTTAGCCACTGCCACCACTGAGCATGAGTCAGTCCGCCCCAGACCACCACCACCACTGGCACTGATGTTAGCCACTGCCACCACTAAGCATGAGTCTGTCCACCCCCTGGACCACCACCACCAGGACTGATGTTAGCCACTGCCACCACTGAGCATAAATATGTCTGCCCCCTGGACCACCACCTGGACTGATGTTAGCCACTGCCACCACTGAGCATGAGTCTGTCCGGACCACCGCATCCATCAGCCACAGACACAAAGTTTCTTAATATTTAAACCATAAAGTTAGTATGTGTACTCATGTTTGTTATGCTGTGTCACTTCCTTTAGTTGTATGTTTTGTTTTCTGTAGCTTTTCACATACAGTACACTTATTTTGTTTTTTTATTACAGGTTAACAAAAAAGTCTCCATCGCTAAAACTTGGTTGGAATGGTACTGCAGCTGCAGGTACAGAGAGGAACCTATGGAATAGCCATGGCAAATCAATTCTGGTAAGTATGAAGATTTTATTTCATCCATTTCATTGTTTTGGAAAGACTGCAGCAAATATTGCACACAGGTCATGTTAGTTGACAAGATGTGGATTTGAAATGTAACTTGACTTGAGATTGAGAACCAGGGAGGGACAAATAAAAATTAAGTTGTAAGAAGTCATTCATTTCTTTTTTCAGGAAACTTCCAGATGCTTTGTTGTTCTGTCAAAGTGGCCTTATCCAAAAAAGTTCTTCAACATCAGGCACACCCCTCCCCCGGGCTTGGGCACACATGTAACACGCAGAAGTCATTTCATTAGATGACCATGACCATCATTAACAACCGGACTCTAGAAGGATGAAGATGAAATCTGTGAAGAAGTAACAAAATAAGAAACCATTACAGACAAACCTGCAAATATGATTCCCCCCACACCCCAAAAAAAAAATACTTACCTTCCTGTGCTTGAGAGTTATCCATTTCCAATTTCAATGCAAAAAATTCTCATTGGGCAATGGAATGTGAACACCAACAGTTTCTGTGACCTGTGATAGAGAACAATACCATGGGTGGGATATTCAAAGGGGTTGTGCATGGCGCAACAGTGTTGTGCCATGCGAACCCACTGATGTGCCCCGGTGTAATATTCAAAGAGGGATGTTGCACTGCACAATTCTCGATGTGCCGGGGTGCACCAGTAATGTATGTGGCCCAAGTGTGGCGGGGCATGCCCATGCATATGCGGCACATCCTGATATTCAGCCGGGATGTGCGGCTCATATGCAGGCACAAACCCGCCTTGTGCCACACGGGGGTGCAAAGATGTGCCCGTAAAAAGCAGGAGCATGTCAGGTGACACCCACAAGTGGGCTGCCTTATTGCTGGGTGCAACACGGCAGACGCCTGCTGTGGGTGGCCATCCGACCTCCCGAGACTCACTATGGGCATCGTGCCCTCACCCAAGCATAGGCATAATAGCAATAAATCCTAGTGGTCCAGTGCACCTGCTCCCCTGCCCGATAGTGGGCTGTGGTTAAATTAATATTCCCTGGTGGTCCAGTGGACCTGCTCCCAACCCAATCGTGGGCTTTAGTTGTACTTAAATTCCCTGGTGGGCCAGCAGTACCCCCCACCCACCCTCAGAACTGCCACCCCACTCTCCCAGGGTCAGCGGTGGGCAGCAGCTCCCACCCGCAATCCGGCCGGCCACTGGCCGACTGACAGTGTACAGTACAGCTGTATGCCCATTGGTCCCCTGCATGGGCCAATGGGCATCAGATACATTGTACTACACAGTTCCAAAATCTGAATAGTTCATTTACATTTTGGGACTGTGTAGCACAGTATGGTCTGCATGCCCATTGGCCTACGCAGGGGACCAATGGGCATACAGCCATACTGTACACTGTCAGTCAGCTGGCGGCCAGGCATCTTGCAGGTGGGGAGCTGCCGCCCGCTGCTGACTGGGGGGAGCAGGGTGGCAGGTCTGAGTGGGTGGGTGAGAGGGGGCACCACTGGCCCACCAGGGAATTAAGTAACACTAAAGCCCGCAATCAGGCTGGGGATTGGGGTCCACTGGACCACCAGGGAATTTATTCATCTGCCCATGATCAGGTTGGGATCAGGTCCACTGGACCACTAAAGAATTATTTTATTTATCTGCCCGTGATCGGGCTGGGGATTTGGTCCACTGGACCACCAGGGAATCATTTATTCATTTACCTACAATCGGGCAGGGGAGCAGGTCCACTGGACCACGAGGGTATTTACAGTTCACAAAAGCCCAAGATAGGGCAATGAGGTAGGGTCCATTGGACCTCTAGGGATGTGATTATATTATGCCTGTGATCAGGCGATGGGGTAGGGTACACTAGATCACCAGGGAACTTTACTTTAACTAATGCCCGTGATCAGGCATTGGAGTGCATTTCCACCGAGGGGTAGGGAGTCCAGTCCCGATGGCTGCAGCCTGGCAGGGTGCCATGCACAAGTTACCAGGGATCAGTGCATTGCATACAAAAGGGGCCATAATGACATGCAAATGGCCCCATTTTCACCTTGCATGCATAATGGCCTCATTTTCATGCCCAGCACTGAATATCATGGTTGCTGCACCTAGCGCACCCGCACTTGAGAGCTGGCACATCCTCCTGCTCCTCACTTGCCACTTGTGCTGGTGCAGTGCCACTGTGCCGTGAGCAGTGCGGGTGGCCCAAGTGCCATATTCAATAGTGCTGAGCCATGGTGCAGCACTGTTGAATATCACACGGACCATGCCCTGGTGCATCCCAGTTGCACTGCGCCCAGGCTTGTCCCTCTGCCTGGTGCAGTCTGAATATCTGGCCCCATGGTACATGTCCATGTCAACCCCTCTTCACCTACAAAATACACAAACATATATCTATATATATATCTACTCACCAAGGCTACTATTAGTGTACAGCCAAAGGAAACTTTTCCATGCAGTTGAGATGATCACATTACATTTGCAGTGTCAGTGGCTCAGTAGGTAGCACACTCACCTCTGAGACCAGGAGAGCAGAGGCTGTGGGTTCAGTTCCCACATCAGGCACTTGGGTTAATAGCCCAGTACTGACACTGTAGTGCAGCATGAGAGGGGTGCTGCACTTCTGAGGTGCCGCCTTTCAGATGAGACATTAAACCAGGTCCCATCTGCCTGGATTGGTGGTAGTTCAAGTAGATGTTAAAGATCCCATGGCACTTATTGAAAAGAGTAGGGGAGATTTTATTAAGCAATAAACACAACATCACATTAAACAGAAACATTCCAGATTCAAACAAAAAAAAAAAGAAAAAAGATTACACAAAAACTGAGAGTTTTAAACAGTTGAAAAATGGTTCCATAAATGATTAACATAAGATTTGGAGTATTTTTTTCCATCTCGTAAACGCAAAACATGTAACTCAGAATCAACAGAAGATACGATAGTAAAAAATCTGTATGAAGTTGTGTAATACAAAATGGCAACGTGCCTGCCATAAAAATATTGCAAAACAGCAAAGAAAACATTCAATGTCTTCTATGATACTGCTCCCATCTACCCGAATAATCCCCCAGTATCAAAGTATTATAAGTAATAGATCGTAAAGAAGGCATATTCCAGTGTAAAGCTGCAAAGTTCCAAAAACTCTGACTGTCTGGACAGTCAATAAAAAAATGGGATTGACTTTCTTCCATATCAATACAACCAGGTTTTAAACAATAACGATCAGTTACTGGTTTATATTTCAAATTTCCTCTCACTCCCAAGCGGCCATGAGCAGAGATCCAGACAATATCCCAGGTTTTAACAGGAATCCTAATGTCTGTTAACTTACAGAGGGCATATTTCATATTTGTTGGAGAACAATAGGGAAAGAGTAAGATTACCTTTTGTAAATCATAGACAATATAATCATAAAAAGTTTTTCTAGTTAGCGAGAGTAATTTTTGCATAGGAATCTGCCATTGAAATAACTTTTTAAAAGTGGAAAGGCCATATTTTGGAATATCATCCGACAATAAGATTCTAGGAGGAAAAAGTGACCATCGAAAAAAATATTTATGCCATAAAGCTTTGACCCAAAAATGCCATGGCAAAGAAGGTTCCTGCCAAATAAGCAGGAAAGAAAACAAAAATGGAATGAAAAAAAAATGAGGGGTTAATCATTTTAAGCCCACCATCCCTTTGTTGAAGATCATTATATTCTCTCTTCACTGGGTTCAGCCTATTTCCCCAGAGCATCTAAAAAAATACTATAAATTCTAGTTTCCAGGACTAAAGAAGTGAGAAACAGATGACTTAAATAGAGAAAATTGGTAATAAAATTTTTTAATGATTAATACCTTTTCTTTTTCCAAATTTCCAATGTTTCTATTGATTAATTTTAAATTCACCAACTCCTAGCTGCTTATCCCAGTTATATACTTCCATGTGTTCTACCCCAAACCATATTCCCAAGATTTTTTGAGGCCCATCTACTAAGGAAATACCAAAGCAATCGGATAAATCTGGAACAATACTTCCCAACTGTAAAACAAAACTTTTTTGAATGTTGAGAGAAGCCCCAGAATACTGACTAAAGAGGAAAAAAAACTCTAATGCCTTTTTTAATGATAATGTGTCTGCTAAAAGAAGCGTGACATCGTCAGCAAAGGCAGTTACTTTAACTGTCTCTAAATGAGGCAAGGGGGCAATACCCTTTATGGAGTCATGATATATAATATGTCTGATAATCAGGTCTAAAGTGAAAGTATATAGTAAAGGACTCAAGGGACATCCCTGCCGGACCCCTCTAGAAATTCTAATCTTATCACCCATTAATCCATTAACTATTGGGACAGTGACTGCATTATTATACAGTTGCGAGATCCACTGAACAAAAATAGTAGGGATTCCATGAAGACAGGACAAAATACAAATAGGAATGACTAACAGCATCAAAAGCTTTGGACTGGTCTAAAGCAGCAACTAATTCAGATGCACAAAAGCTGGACTGATTATTAAAAAGATCCCTGAGTAAAAAAGATTATATGAATTTTCTGTTTTTATGGCACATGTTTATGCCGGATGAATTAACACTTCTGCCAGTTTTTCCAACCTATTGTGCAGGATTTTTGAGAGAATTTTATAATCACTGTTCAATAAACAAATCGGCCTCCAATTTGAAAGGACTGCCTTATCTCCTTTTTTATAAATGAAAGTCATTATAGACATAGTAAAATCTGCACAGGAGATCCCAGAGGACAAATAAGAGTTAAACACCAAAGGAAGAAAAAAACTCATATAAACTATACATTTTTTATAAAATTCATTAGGAATTCCATCTATCCCAGGAGAGGACCCAGTCTTCAATTGTTTAATAACTTCAATCACCTCCTGGGATGAAATGGGTCGTATTAAGGATTGTATCGAGTCACCTGAAACTCTAGGAAGAGTAGAAAATAGATCCCGGAAAAGAATCAGTGGATAATACTTGTGGGGATGAAAAACAATTCTTAACATAATTCTGAATTATTTGCAACATGCCCAAATCAGAAGTAATTGTCTCATTTTCTGAATTTAACAACCCTGTCATTAGAGTATCTATTAAGTGTGCTTTACAAGCCTGAAAAGGATCAGCCATTGAGTATTTTTAATGTTAAAACAAAATTCTAAGTCTAAAGACTTAGCTCTATCATATTGATAGTTCTTCATTTGTTGTTTAATTTCTTTTATTTGAGATAGAAATAACTTATGATCTTTTGGGGGAAGTGACATTAACCTATATAATTGATTTCTATGAACCAAATATTTTCGATAATCCTCATTAACTTTACCCTTACCCCAGGTTTGAAATAAGCGTTTAATTTCTGTTTTAACATGCCTCCACCACTCAAAATATGAAGAAAAAAGTTCTAAAGTGGAAAATTTTGCAGCTAGAAAAATTCTAAATTAGAAAATAGGCTGAATCCATTAAAAGGAAATATTTAGCCTCCATCTTTGTATTGAAGAATATAATCTTGGTGGGAGGTTTCGTAATGATAGGGTACAAAGCAAAATGTGATGATCTGAAAATTCTGGGAAATATAGTACAAGATAAAATCTGAAGATAGGATGAAATAAAAACATATCAATTCTGGTTGCAAAAGTATACCTATGGTAGGTTTCACCACCCTGTGAATGTAAATGTCTAAAAGGCATCCGTGAGTCTAACATCCTTCACGATTTCCAAAGAGCATTTGAATCACAGTAAACCTTTTCCCAGATATTCTCCGAAATTGGATATCAAGAGAAACATTAAAATCTCCACCCATACTAAATGTTTTCTTGTAAATAAAAAGGGTTTTATGTCCTTAAATAAATCGATGCGGCCTGTTTTAGTTTGTGGGCCATAGATATTGATAAAACAAAAAAATAATCCCCAAAACAATCTAGAATGAGAGCTCTGCCAGGTAACAAATCAATAACTCGTGATATTTTAAAAGAAAGGTTCCCAAATAATATAGCAACCCCATCAGCCACTTCTGAACCAAAAGACCAAAAGAAGGTCCACATGTCCATTTTCTTTGTAACCGATTTTTTTCAGAAAGAGAGGACAGCCTAGTTTCCTGCAAAAAATTACATCCAGCTGTAAAGATTTTAGGTATGAGAAAATGGATATCTGCCTCTGAGAAATGTTTTCAAACTGCAGACATTAAAAGAAGCAAGTTTAAAAACCATAGAAATGCTTAAACACTATTTTTGGCTTACTTTTCTTTTCCTTTCTTTCCTTTTTATCTTTTGCAAGCTCCGTAGATTTACTCTCTTCCTCATCAGTCACAATTTCAGAAAGATGAGAAGTTTCAGATTCTAAATCTGAATCCCTAACTTCATCTTGAAGAAAAAAAAAATTCTCTGTTACCAATGGACTAGCTTGAGTTTGTTTCAATGAAGCCCTAGTAAATCTCCTACTTTTAACAACTTCAAATGGGTGGCATAGAAAGAACAGGGGCCTGCTTAACCCTAAGTGAGTGGAGGCCTGCTCAGTAGTAGTCTGGGAGTCATTAACTACAGGAGGCACTTCTTTAGGTTTATCTGCTACCAAAGGGGTCAGAATAGATTCTTGTCATGAGGAGTGAGGGAAACAGATCTATGTAAATTCTGAATTTTAGATTGAGCTTCTGAAGCAAGCCATCATGATCTAACCCATCAGGACAATTATGCCTAGCAGAGGGCATTGATGAAAGAGCATGTCCTTTCTTAGCATAAATTACACTGGAAAAGTTACTACACATATCCACTGAATGTCCAAACCCCACATAAAGGACATTTCATCATGTCACAAACACTGCTGATATCGTTCTGTCCCACACTTATAACAGGCTTCGGCTGTCCTCCGTAAAGCACACCCCCTATCCTTGCCCAGGAAAAAACTATTCGGTAGGTGAACAATTTCAGAGTTGACTTGTAATAGCTTCACTTTAAATTTCCACCCCCCTGTCCAAATGCCTTCTATATCCAAAAGTGCCTCAGGTGGACCTAATACTTCACACTTAGACTGTAGCCAATGGTATATATCGCTAACATTGACACCCTCATTTCTAAACATAATGGTAACAAACCTAATCAAAGGTCTAGTTAATGGAATTGCAAAAAAAGGTAACCATAAAGGATGAGTCTTTTGATTAGCATATTTATCCCAAAATGTATCCATAAGAGCGTTCGTTTGAAAACTAATATCAAATGAGTCTTCTCCAGAGATGTGTATTAAAGCATAAATATCCTTTGCACAAAATCCCATTTTAGTTTTCAAAAGCTGCTTGAAAATGTAATATCTATCAGGATGGTCCTTTAAGCCACCTCTGTACTTCAAACGAACAGCATTACGACGAGGGGCTTGTTCAAGTTTAGATTTAAATAGGTCAGACATTGTGGGTTTAAGAGTCTGGGTCAAAGAAGGCTTTTCAGGTACACAGGCAGCTGAAGTACTAGCTACAGGAGTACTAAGAGTCTCTTCATGTAGAACATTTCCCCCACCTACCCCTGAATTAACAGAGTTTGAATCAGGTCTTAATGTACCTGGAGATGGAGACCACGAAAAATCTGGTACCCAGTCACCCGATTCAGAGCGCTTCCAGCCAGCTTCAGATAGGAACCTTCTTCAGACCATTCCGACATACTGCTCCCAGTACCTTCATCCTTCAGACCGAATTGCGTCATACTAAATCGGACGTGCGGTCCAGCGTTGCACAGTCCTCCGGAAACATCCTCCTTCAATATTGGTTCCTGCTGTGGATCCGAATAGCGCGACACTCCTGGTGTACTGATTTCTGCAAAGATGATGAGGGCTCCAACAACGGTAAGCAAATCCTGGTCAGAAAATTGTGTAGTTGCCACTGAAACACTTCCAACCTGCTGAAACTCATGAGCCCGATCTTCCGATGCTGATTTCAAATTGTTAGCTGTTATTGTAGCTTGAGGCCGCTCTCAAAAGCGCGACCCTGTTCACTATGTATCTGTACACTCTCTCAACCTCCTCCTCCATCCCAACTGCAAAATCGTCTGCCATGTCGAGGGCGTGGCGTCAGAAAGACTCCCCACCAGCCACTGACCAGCAGGCAGTAGGGAATTTCCAGTATCCTGGCCAAATTCCCTCATTCACTAAAAATACACCAACAGCTTAATCTGGTTCAAAGTCAGTTGTCATTCATCTGTATCCCCTCCCCAGGTTGTGCCTGAAAATAGGCAGGATTTGTCTAGTGCACTTACCGGTCAACAAAAATGAAATAAATGAAAATAAAAATTTGCTTGAATCACCTCACAGAACATGTTGGACCAGCAACAGGACACTCATGGTCATCATTTTATTCTGGGGGACTTTGTATGTGCTGAAATACTCCCATTTACTGTGTTACCACTTGTCAATTTTCTGCACACAAGGCGGATGCATTTTGGGCATGCAGAAAAAATCTGGGGACTCTGTGCCACCACTGCATGTATGACTTACTGCACCATTAATTCTGGGGATGCATTTTGTGTGTTGTGTGATTGTTGTGAGCTCATGATGTCATACTGACATTACAATTAAAGCAGCATTGCAAGAATGTTGTGACAATTTTGAACTGTACTTTTTTATGCTACTTTACAATGCCACAGCCACTAGTTACCTCCAAGTTGTGATTTGAATGATGTGCTTCTTTTCACAATTTCTGTCTGCTTTACTTAGTTGACTACTTTTTTCATTTATGAAAAAAAAATGAGCACCCCTTTCAATATTGTTCTTACCAGGTTTGTATTTATTTGCAGCTGTTTTTCAACAAATATTGTTCTGTGGTGTCATAAAACAATGCCTGCAGCATAACTGTTAATTTACAACAGAAGTGATAACAACTAACTGATGTGATGGAGAAAAGCAGAGGAAAACAATGACAAAGACCTGGTCAGCACCAATTTAAAAGGAATGCTCCTTTCATTATTTCACACATGAAAAAAGGTAGTACAGAAGACTCAACTGCTGGAAATTCTCGTATTATTCTAATCAGTCAGAATGTAAGTAAAGGAAGCTGTAACATAGCATTAAAAATATAGGTCAGAGTTCTCAACAGATTGTTGCGCTGCTGCTTTACAGAGATTCATCACATTACATAGTTATGGTGATGCACATAGCCTAATATGTGGGCCTTACTTCCAGTAGAATATTTCTTGCTCCACATAGTGCAATACATTTCTGAGAAAACCGCCTGTAATTTCATTCGTGTCACATGACAGAGGAATTCCCTTTCAGAAAAGCTGCCCACTTTCTGCCCCCCTTTCTCAGCAATGTTAGGACGTGATGCCAGGAGGAGCACAGGTGCATGCTCCACTATAGTGAATGTTCGGCAGCTATCCCAATATTTCCTTATGTTATAAGGTTCACTTTGTGGTGAAATGTGAGAACATTTCCACTAACAAGGCTCGTCTTACTGGAAACGTGCCCTACGTTTCACCACAAACTGACCATTATAACATAAAAAACATTCGAAAGCTGTTGGACAATGGGACATTCACTGTAATGGAACACACCCATTCTCCCCTGGCATCATGCTAACATTGCTGAGAAAGGAGAATGTGGGTGGCTTTTCTGAATGGGAATTCCTCCTTTACATGACACACTGTAATTAAATTATGGGCGGTTTTCACAGAAATGTACTGCACTATGTGGAGCAAGAAAGATTCCCCTGCAAGGAAAAATGTGTATTATTAAACAACAACAAAAATAAAACAAACAAAACAGTACAACACAGTAGTGGGGTGGAGGGTTCCAGAAAATAATCCCTTACTGTGGCCGTGGGATGCCGTGGTGGTCCAACAGCAGGTGCAGCATTGTGAGTATTTGCTGCTGCTGTTCTTGTATTGTGTCAACCTGCTGCTGCACAGCACCTACCCTCTCATTATTCTCTTCCATGGCCGCCCACACCAGGGCGATGTCGGCCTCTGTTGCAGGGACTATGGCGGGGTCCACTGCAAGTAGAAACCCAGGTGGTGGTGGTGGTAGAGAGGGTGGTGCTGGTGGTTGTGGTGGTGGTGCAGCTGCTGTACTGGCCCTCCTTCTGCTGTGGCAGTGAGGCACAACTTCATCCCCAGCAGCACCCTCAGCCACTGCCACAGAAGGGCCAGCAGGTGGAAACCTGGCCCCTTCTGTGGCAGCCTGCCACTCCACCTGAGGTGGTTCAACATGTGGGTGTGCTGGTCACCAGTCCCCATATGTGTCCCCTGGAGGCCATGGTGCACTAGCACACCACACAGATGGCACACCATGACTGTGCTGTTTCCTCCACAGAGTTAAAAAACTCCCACACTGGGGAGCTGTGGGGGGACCAGATACAGTCCTCGCACCACCTATGTTTTCCTGGAGCACCTCCTGTGGCTGTGGAGGTGGTGGAGGGGGTGCTGCTGGAGTCCCTACAGCTGCTACCAGTGGTGGTGGTAGTGGCGGAGAAGGTGGATGCACAGCAGCCACCGGTGGCACTGCTGCTGCTGCTGCTGTTGCTTCCACAGGGGGGAAGCAAGACCCAAGAGTCGAGAGTGTTCCAGCATCACACGACAACCCCCATGTGTCTGCACTCCACTCCTCTGACCACGCCCATGGGCCAGCGACTCTCTTTCTCCAGGGTACATCCTTCCCACATAAGTCCCCGACCCCGATTATAAAAAAGTACAGCCACAGTGAATGCCTAGCCTTCACCCAGTGGCCGCACTCACTCTCACACTCCCAGACACACACACACATACACACTGACACACACAGTCACACACACACAAAACAAAACAAAACTTATAAAAAAAAATCATTACCAAAAAAAACAATCACAAACATAATACAAAAACTAAACAAAGATATAGCTTTTAAAAAAGCTGTTGTTTTCTTCAGACACAAAGACAATAAAGCACTTTCTGACAGTCAGTGACTCTAAACTGCTCTCTTCTCCACAAAGCCTTCTCCCTCTATGAATGCAAAGGAGAAAGTGAAACTGCTTCTCTGACTCACTTCTTTGCTGCCTGGCTAAAGCATGTCACTTACAGTACTGTAACCCATGTGATGTTTGGGGGGCTGCCTATTTACTTCACCTTACTTTGTGTTAAGGCATAATGGTAATGTGAAGTAATAATGATAACGTGAAGTGAGCACTTTACAGTGCCCACTTTGCATTTTACTCCACCAGCGTGAAGTGGCCACTTTGCATTCTCTTCACCAGCGGATTAAAAATTCACTGCATCTCTATCTAAGATCATTTTGGGGCATGAGGGGACATCTGGTCATGAAATTTGGGCTATCTGGTCCCTTCTAGAGACATCTGGTCCAACAAACATCTGGCCAACTTATCCCACCATTGCAAGATAAGCTCGCAATCAAAAATGATCTCGCGACCAAAGAATTTGCAGGCTCGAGATCAAAGATCGTTAGTGAGTCGCAACCAAAGAATTTCAAATTTTAAAACTCTATTTTTTGACACAACTACATTAAACCACAGGCATGGATTGATAGAGAAAAGCCTCTTTCAACAAACAAACAAACAGGCACCAGGACTCACTGAATCAATAACAAAGTGTTTTATTATACATAAATAATTCCAGCTGAAAAACTCCCGACCAGTTTCACCGTGACTTGGCTTTTCAAGAGAACCCCCGAGCAAAACCCATCCTAGTTTTACTTCACAAGTTATCCCTGAGCTGAGTTATTTGTTTTTTTATGACCGCAAACTGAAAACAAGATGGTGGCCGTCACGAATGATAAATTTCTCGCGATCAAAGATTCTTTGATCATGAGGATAGACCAGATGACCAAAACCCCATTCTTCTTTCGCAAAACAACCCAATAAATTTTCCCATGGACTTATAATGGGAGCCAAAAACTTTAATAACTTTTTAATTGATTCATATTTTTCACCAAATAAAAAGTGGCCTATTCCTTGACACTAGCTCTTTCTACATGACAAGTTTCAGACTGGCACACCACACAGTGGGCATGCAGCGCCAAGGTAAAAATTCCAAAAAGCTCCCACAAAATTAACGAAAAGTGCCTATTTTGACCATGTGTGTGTGTGTGTGTGTGTGTTTCCGTGTCTGTGTGTATGTGTGCCAGTGGGGGAGGGAGTTGGAGTTAGGGTTGAATACCAGCCAAATTTCCTCACTTTTGTCGCTATAAAAACCTGTTTCATTAACAGTGTTTTGCAAAATATATATATATATATATATATATATATATATATATATCCAAAGAATATGTATATGTGTGTGTGTGTATATATATATATATATATATATAATGAATAACTATGTCTGCATTATGAACTATTATACAGTGTGCCTCATTCATACTGAACAACTATCATCTAAGATTAAAACAGTCCACAAAAAGTTCTGTTGTTTACCTGAATGTACTACTATGTATGCCTTTTCAAAAACTGTAAGTTTTGAAGTGTATGTGCAGAAACATATTTTTCTTCATTGAAAGCAATGTATTATTCTGTACATTGTTAGAAATGTGTCTTTTTATAAAGATTGCATGATCTTGTTTACATGTACTGTGGTAACCGAAGCTAACCATTTTCATTTCTTTCACAAAAAGTAAGGAAATTCTTGGAAAAAAAACTGTGCTAATGCAACAGTTAGGATTTTCCACAGCAACAAAAGTGGGAAATTCAGCTTTAGGGTTTAAAACCCTAACTCCGACTTCCCTCCACACTACCACACACACACAGAGACAGACACACAGATAAAGACACAGAGATGCACGCGACACACACACACACACACACACACACACACACACACACACACACACGCACACACACACAACACACATACAAATGGGGGGGCCATACAAGGCAAGACAACTAATCACAAAACACACCATAATGCAACAGAAATAACAGACAACTTCTTAAACATACCACAACAGGCATCCATCATCATGTTTCAACAACTGTAGTACTTCTGTGTGTGAACATACCAATGTAGTTATGACCACATAATATTATAAAGCATTCACACTACCCATGACTATAAATTAATCTGTCTTGATGCTACCCCTATAGAAGAACAACCTGTCTACATTCACTATCATTAACAAATACATACCATTTCATTATCCACACTTAGTTGCTGCCTAAGTGCAAGCTGTTCTAACATCCACTGAAGATGAATGAGCAGTTACATTCCAAGAACAAGAAGTGTGTGTGTGTACGTGTGCATCTCTGTGTCTCTATCTGTGTGTCTGTGTCTCTTTGTCTGTCTGTGTGTATATGTGTGGTAGTGTTGGGGGTCGGAGTTAGGTTTGGAAACCCTAATGTCGAATTTCCTGATTTTTGTTGTTGTGGAAACCCTAACTATTGCACAGTCCCTCGGGGCACAATATTTTCTGTTGTACTGTACAAATGTAGCCTTCAGCTACCACCATGCACTCCCAGAGTGATCTACAGGTGAAGCTGTGGGCAGACCCAGCCAGCCCCTACACTTTCAGACTGATCTACAGGTGAAGCTGTGGGACCCTGCAATAGCTGGGAAAACTGCACACAAAACAGGTTATAATGAGGAAGCTAATCTGGATGTTTGCCCACAGACTACTAAGTAAGCTCATTTCATGTCACTTTTGAATATAGCAATGTTTTGCCCCAGGCAAATGTGATTGCATCAGACAAGCAGCTTAGCTCTGTGCTAAACTTGCACAAAAATTGCGCACTCAAATGTGAAGAAATATTGTACATTTTGCACAATGTAATTTCACATGTGATGCTGCTTTCAGCTTTACTGACTCCACTCCTTTGCTGGCACAACATTGGCCACATAGTTCACCTCTACCTTCCTTCACATTGCTGTGAACTGGGATGCTGTTGTGGTTTGCACTTCCTGGTTGCTATATTCACAGCTGTCTTATTTCCCTGCTATTTTTGCACTACACTCCCAGACCAGTTTGCCCGGCTACCTTAGCATGCTAAATTGAACAGGATTAGCACGGGGCTATCTCTTTTGAATGTAGTAGGCTATTGGATCTGGGCTATTTAACATGTTGGGGAATGCTAATTTAGCCCCAGGGCAAAGTTTTGAATATGTGACTCCTTATTTTTTTTATGTTTGTGCTTTTGCAATGCAAACATATAGCTGTGATACTGGATTTCAGTGGTATCAGTGCCAGGTCCAATAATGTTCAAGCTAATGTATAGTAGGATTTCTGTGTCTTACTGCCTGTATTTTTAACAATGTCTTTAATATCGACCCCCCTGCAAACACAAACACAGACACACACACACAAACCACAGACACACAAATACTTAAAAAACGTACAATCCTATTGTATTGTTATACTGTTTTTGCAAAGACTTGCAACATTTACTATATGTCATGAGTCTGAAGACTATTTTGTAATTAGCAGTTCACTGTATAACCAGATAACAATCTGTGCTGGCAAACCTTTTTTGCATTTATGTGGGGTTTCCATATTTTTAACTTCTCGAGACTAAAATCCACGTATTTTGTTGTTAGTTGCTCTGATGATGACATGGTAAAATAAAAAGTGCAATGAAATGTATTTGATTCAATTACCTACACAGTATGTTTTCTTGCACTCTGCTCTATTGCATTATTCTTACAGAGGAAGCATCCAAACACAGGCTGTAATGGAACTGCACTGGGCTGCTTCTCATTTCAATTCAGAGGCTGTTATGTCATGTCAAACAGTCCTAACCCCCCACACACACACACTCTTTGCCTTCAAAGAATAATGAGACATGCTATATTTTAGCAGTATTTTTATCTGAATGCCATATGCTACTCAAATAATTGATACATTAAGATGTTTGTCATTTTGAACGATACTATAGCAGTACATGCCAACTCTTAAATGTGGCACCATATATGAGTTTTAATGTGTTGTGGTTTCAGAATACATGCGATTCTATCAGTTTCTTGTCATTAGCTGATTATGGTGCTTGGCATTTACAGTTTGCCCTAAGGACATTGGGACATGCAGTGACACCACTCACAAGTTATCTTCATCATCATCAGTTCAATTTTGTTGATCAATCCTAAAAGATCATTACAATTAAAATAGCAACGTAGTATACAATAGTTATTAAAATATATGAATAAATAGTTCAAAATGTGAGGATACAAATATAATGTATAGTATACTAGTGTACATGAGGTGAACAAGATCCCTATTCCACTATATAATACATTGCTAGACAATGTCAGAAGCAGTACATGTGCATACTATCAACCTGGTGCCGATTACCCCCTCATAAGAATGAGACAGTGAATCTCACGATAAGTGAAAGTGGTACAGAGTATTGATAAACATCAAGAACTCTAATTTCACATCAAAAGTAGCTAAATAAAATACCATTTCTATTTTGCATTACACCTTTGATTCCAGTGTGTTTTAAACCATAAAATAAATAGGTATAAATATTATTGTTTATAGTCATTGTGATTAGTGCAGAATATCTGCACTGTACTAAACTACCCACTACTACATGTCTAGTCAGTATGTATATATGTCTTAAATGTCTTTAGCCATTTACCAATGAATGTACTGTATGTATGATGCTCTGTACTGTCAACACTGTCAAATGATTGTACCTGTAACTAACTCTGTGTCACCCCTGAAAAAAGGGATCTTTGGGTCTCAGTGGCCCACAGTTAACTAAATTGAAATAAATAAATAAATATAATTCCCCAATAAAATTAAATAAAATAAAAATTATTATACTGTCCCCTTTATCCATGATGAGTCTGCATCCTCTTTCAGCTCTTCCACAATCACCTTGTGGAATGCCAATGCATCTGAAACAAAACCCAGGAGAAGAGTACACAATAGCAGGAGGTACTAACAACAACAAAAATGGAGAGAGACCTGGGGGTAGTCATATCAGATGACCTAAAGGTGGGTAAGCAATGTGAAAAGTCAGTAAGGAGAGCCAGGGGGATACTGGGATGCATAGGAAGGGGCATCACAAGTAGAAAAAGGGAAGTTGTTATCCCTCTGTACAGACAGTTGGTGAGACCCCATCTGGAGTACTGCATGCAGTTTTGGAGACCTCATCTATGCAAGGACATAGACAGGATGGAAGCAGTCCAGAGGAGGGCAACTAAAATGGTGCAGGGTCTGCAGCAGAAGCCATATGAAGAGAGACTGAGAGAGCTTAATATGTATACTCTTGATGAAAGGAGGGACAGGGGGGACATGATAGAAATGTTCAAGTACCTCAAGGGAATCAACAAAGTCCAGGAGGGTGGCATCTTTCAGAAAAAGAGATGTGTAAGAACAAGGGGGAACAATTTAAAGATAGAGGGGGGGCGGCTCAGGGGTAATGTGAGGACATTTTTTTTCACGGAGAGAGTGGTGGATACATGGAACAGCCTTCCCAAGGAGGTCGTTGGGTCTAAAACAGTGGGGGAATTCAAACATGCATGGGATAGACACAAGGCAATTATAGTTGGGGGTTGCAGGAAGTAGGCTGTTGGTTAACTAGAATCTGCAGCTTAACTAGTAGGTAGGGAAATGGGCAGACTGGGTGGGCCAAGTGGTCCTTATCTGCCATCAAAGTCTATGTTTCTATGCCTTTCCCCATTATCACTGGAGTCACACAACCTGCTCCCAGCTCACTCATCTGACCCCCTACAGTAGCACTCCAGATGCACCCCTTTAGGGGTGGGTCTGACTTCTTGATAAGAGTGGATGGAATTGTACCGATTGATAAAAGGGGGCTGAGTTGTCTGCATGACACAGGTAGGTAAGGGAGACTGTGTACACCTATACGGGTGGCATTGGCTGCTAGGTATTAAGTAGATGGAACTGTACTGACAGATAAAGAGGCCTGGGTTGTCTGCATGACATAGGCAGGTAGGAGACTGTGGTTAAGTCATCTGCACAAGCTTCAACAATTTTGTTTTAATTTATTTTTTTTACTTATTGCATTCTTGGATTAATACCTTGAGCTAAAAGCTCTTTACATAGGTTCCACATCAGGGAAAAAGTACAAGACAATACACACAAATAAAGAACGACTATTGCAAGGAATCATAAGTACATGATATATATTTGGTGACTAGGCAAGAAAGTCAGATAGAATGGAATAAAGTCAACCAAGGGGGGCAGAATAAGTGAGGTACCTGCTAGGTCACTCCAGCAGACAACACAGTAGGTAGTGCCACTAGAGCAGAACAGGCAGTAGGAGCAGCCAGAGAGGCCTTGTCAGGGGTGAGAGGAAGGGGAGAACCATGAGTGGGGGAAATGAGGGAGGGTAGGAAGAAGATGGTTGAAGCTAGTGGCAGTCACAGGAGCCCCAAGTGAGAGCTACTGCTTAAGGTTTATTTTGAAGGCTTCAAGTGTGCAAAGATTGGCAATGTTATCCTGAAGGGAGTTGATCCACTGCAGGGCCCTAAATGCGAAGGACTGTTGACCTTGAGAAGTGTGACATTTGGGGTTAGGAAGAGCTGGTGTTCAGAATTTCTTGTGGGACAGGGGTTGGTGCTGGGAAGAAGCAATTGTTGAACCCCAGTCGGTAGTTGACCAAGGTGAATTTTTTTGGCCAGGAGGCAGGTTTGGTACTTCAGTTAATCTTGGAGTGGGAGCCAATTAGACCTAGAGTACAGGTTGCAGGTATGAGTGTATCTTGGCACTCCTGTGATGAGTCTACATGCATTATTAAGCACAACTTTTATGCACCATAGTGCAGTGTCACTGGTAGAGCCATAGACTGCAAGACCGTAGTCGACAAGGGAGACCACTGAGCTGTGAACTGCAATGCTTAAGGCTTCAGATGTCAGACTATGCTTGTTCCTATGGAGAAGACCAATGCGTGAATTGATTGCTTTGGCAGTGTTGTCTATGTGGATGGCATAGTTGAGTAAACTGTCAATGGTGATGGCAAGGTATTTGAAGTGTTGCATGAGCTCAAGTGAGGAATCAGCACTGTTAAATATTGAGAGGGGGTAATCTCTGTCCTTATTGTGGGGGCCAGAGAACAGCATGGCCTCAGTCTTTTTGTAATTCATAATTAACCTGTGTTCCTGGAACCATTGCTCGACACTTGTGAAGTCATGCTGAAGTTGCCTTTCAAGGGCATCTGGGATCACACTACTGGAGAAGACAGCCGCATCATCGGCGTTAAGTAAAATCCAGCTCTGGCAGGCTTGGGGGAGATTATTAAGAAACAAGCCAAAAAGGAGGGGACCCTAGATGGACCCTTGTGGGACACCAGAGCAAACCGTCTGACTGTCAGAGAGGTTGGTGCCTGTCTTCATTTGCTGGGAGCAACTGCCTAAGTAACTACGGAACTAATTGACAGAGTCAGTGGAGAGACCAATGATGACAAGTTGGTCAGCAAGGAGGTCATGATTAACTGTATCAAAGGCCTTTGTTAAGTCAATGTAGATGGCCCCTCCAAGATGCCCTGGTCAGGAGATTTATGGATCAAGCCCGTGAATTCAAGAAGAGCCGTGGTGGTACTGTGCCCAGATCTGAAGCCATGTTGCTCGGGGCATTGGAACTGGAATTTTTCCAAGTATTCATTGCGCTGGTCAGCAACGATCCTTTCAAGTGCCTTAGAGACTGGCGGCAGGATGGAAATGGGCCTATAGTTCTCTGGGAGAGCATGGTCACCATTCTTGTGCACAGGGGTAACAACAGTGGCTTTCCATCTCTGTGGGACACTAGAGTATCGGAGTGATAGGTTAAGGATACACGTGAGAGGGGATAGGATTTCCTCCAGGGCGAGAGCCAGTAGTTTGAGATCAAGGGTATCACTGCTGTAGCTCCCTTTGCCCAGGACTTTGTTCAGATATTTCCTGGCTTCACCAATGGAGACTGTTTCAAAATAGAAAGGTGGGTGTTTGAGGGTGGTCTGCGTGGCATTAGTTTGGTTGGTAGGGGAGGAAAAGCCAGTATGGAGGATGCCAAGGAGGTCTGTGAAGGTTTAGTTGAAGATGCTGGCTATAGATTTGGGTCCAAAATAATGGATTCATTTGTATTGAGCATGGTGGGTGTGGATTTGGGGTTATGGCCAGTGACCTCTTTCAGGTTCGTCCAGAATTTTCTACCATCTTTCTACCGTTGAGCAAGGGCATCTTTGTAATAGGTGTTTTTGGCCACATGGCTGGTCCTGGTACAGGTATTCCTGGCCTTTTCATAGTTCTGGATGTCTGATGGATTCCCTGTGGTTCTGGCAACATGCCAGAGATGGTCCCTGTTTTTCATGAGTTCAAGGACGTTATGGTCAAGCCAAGGGTTGAAAAGACTTTTGACTTTGCACTTTTTTAGAGGTGC
The DNA here is from genome assembly GCA_016271365.2 of Neoceratodus forsteri. NCBI lineage: Eukaryota > Metazoa > Chordata > Ceratodontiformes > Ceratodontidae > Neoceratodus > Neoceratodus forsteri. The sequence continues at coordinate 12,639,500 of CM028129.1, forward strand.
ATGTTTGTTGCACACTGCGTGTGTTCAAGTGCACAGTCAGCGTCAGAGGATCTATATACTGCTGACCAGTCTGTGTTTAGGAGATCAGTTTTCAGAAGGCTAGAGTGACCTCTGTTAAGGATCCTGTTGATTACTGTTCTTGGAGGAGGTTTAGTGTACTTGTTTGACCAGCATAACCGAATAGGAGAGTGATCACTGATAGCATCTGGGAGAATGGTAGCGTTGTTTGTGTGCTCCGGGTGGTTAGTGAGTGCCCAGTCAAGCAGGGTACTGGTCCCCATCCTGTAGTTGGTCCTTGTGGGGGCATCAATAAGCTGTGTAAAGTGTGCAGCGGTAACAGCATCTTTGAATTGACTAGCTTCTGTGACCAGCCAGTTGATATTGAAGTTCCCAAGGAGCAGGACTTCAGTACTAAGGCTAAGGGTCCCAAGACAGTCTAAGATGGCTTGCAGACCCAGGGCTGTGTGTCTAGGAGGGATGTACACAGAGAGGAGGGTGATAGATTTGTTGTGTGCACCAAGGAGGACCTTGATGACCAGGACCTGTATATTGGATCCAAGACTGGGTAGGTTCAGGACTTAACCCTGTATGTTGTCCCTAAGGTAGATCACATCCCCACCCTGTTTGGACAGTCTGTCCTGCCTGAAAAGCCTGGAAGGCTGATGGCTCCATCTGGGATTTTAGGGGTGAGCCATGTTTCTACTACAGACAGAACATCAGGGTTATAGAGGGCTGCCCATGCCTGCAGGTCAGTGTGCTCATCAACCAGGCTGCAAATGTTCATTGAAGCAAGGGTTAGCATGCCTCCTTTCTGGAGAGTTGCCCCAATTTTTTGAGGTGGGCCAAGGTTAGGACAGAGGTTGCCAGAGAGAATTAGTAACAAGAAGGGCTAGTCTGAGGAGGTAGCTTTTAAAATATCTCAGCCTGTTTGCGCTGCTGCTTGGTGGTTCCCGTATTTGGGTGTTTGTCCTTACAGGATACGAATCTGAGGAGGAGGAGGATAATAGGTGGTACATTCAGCTGGGGATGAGGTGGTAGAAACATAGAAACATAGAGGTTGACAGCAGATAAGGACTGCAAGGCCCATCCAGTCTGCCCATTTCTTTTTCTACCTTATAAATGTGCAATAGGCCTTTGCTCTGTCAGTGGCCTATCTATTCATACTCATCTGTATTATTCCCTTATGCCTATCCCATGCCTGTTTGAAGCCCTGCACTGTATTCATAGCCACCACTTCCTGAGGTAGGCCGTTCCATGCATCCACCACATTTCTGTGAAAAAGAATTTCCTCACATTCCCCCTTAATCGGCCCCCCTCTAATCTCATGCTGTGTCCTTTTGTCCTGCTATTTCTCTTATATTTAAACATGTTAGACTCTTTAGCCTCGTTAATGCCCTTAAGGTGTTTGAATGTTTTGATCATATCACCTCTCTCCCTCCTTTGCTCAAGGGTATACATACTGAGCTCCATTAATCTGTCCTCATACAGTATGTCTTCTGATGCAGTCCCTGCACCATTTTGGTTTCCTTCTGGACTGCCTCAATTTATTTAATGTCCTTGTGAAGGTGTGGCCTCTAGTACTGCACATAGTACTCCAGATGGGGCCAACCAGTGGCTTGTAAAGAGGGATTATTACGTCCCTTTTATGACTTGTGATACCCCTACTAATACACCCTAACATCCCCCTAGCCTTACCTACTGCTTTAGAGGTCTGCTTGGATGATTTCAGGTCATCAGTGATGATGATGCCCCAGTCTCTTTCTTACTTTGTGACTGCCAGCAACTTCCCTCCCAGCCTATAGGTGGCTTCAGGTTTCTCTTCCCTATGTGCATGATCTTGCACTTCTTTGCATTAAATCCCAGTTGCCACTCTTCTGACCATTTTGCTAGTTTATCCAGATCTCTTCTCATTCTGCCCACCCCATCTGGATCATCTACTCTGTTGCAGATCTTGGTGTCATCTGCAAACTGACAAGCCTTACCCTCTATTCCATCTAGAGACCCGGAGGACCTGTAATAGTTGTCAAACTTGTGGTGGTCATGCCTTTTAAGCCAGGCCCGAGGTTGTGGTACAGCAGGGATTGAGGGGTGTACTGCCAAGGAGGACTGGGGCAGATGGAGGGGGAACACAATGAGGCAGCCGAGCGAGCAGGGGATAGTGAAGATATTAGAAAGCATAATGGCAGTAGACTTAAGGGGCCTGACATAACAGGAGGTAGGGAGGCATTTAGTGCTAGAACCAGTGCTTGGAGAGGTAGAGCCCTTGTGATGGGGGTCCGAGGAAGTTAGTGGACTGCAGAAAAAGCTACTACCCTGCAAAACTACTCCCTGCAAAAAGATAAGAAGAGAAAAGAAACATTGAGCACAACAGGTAGAGGGCTGAGTCTGAGACACTCAGAAGGGACTGAGTGGGGACAAATCAGGCAAAGGAGGTGGGAGTGGCCAAGGACTGAGTGGGGAGGAGGCATATTGAATAACAGCCGGGTTGGGGCAGATGGGTGGGAGAAAATACACTTTCAAAATGAGTCCACTGAGCTAGAAAGTATGGCACAGCTTCGGTAGGGAAAGTTAAGTTTAGCATGCTGTGGATGTTGTCCAATGGCATTCTGCCAGGGACGCAGAAGCAGTCACTAGTAGAAGGAATCTGAAGAGCGGGGATGAATCTGAAGGCAGCACTCAGCCATGGCTTGAGGATGGAGAGAGCGTACCTTGGAGGGAAGTCCTGTGGGTGGAGAGATGTGGGCAGTCGGCTGTGTAGCAGCCCTGGTACCGCTTGCCCGAGGCAGGCCTCTGGGTGTCCACCAGTGCATCTGGAAGAAAATGGAGAGGGGAGAAGTTACACTTACTCAAGAGAGCTGTGGGTGGGAATAATCAGGCCCAGTTTTAAACAAAAGAATAATGGAAAAGAGGAGTAGCTGTGTGGTGAAGGAGGAGGTGAGAGAAAGCAGTAGCCGAGGAGGGATGGTGCCAGAGCTGGCTGGTCTCAGGGAGTGACAAAGGAGGGCGTAGGTGAAAGACATTATAGATTTTTAGGATGAGAGGGAGGGAGGGGGGAGCATGATACAAGAAGTAGGCAGGGTGGGAAAGAGTGAAACTTGAGGCTGCTAATGGAATAAGAGAGCGCAGGTGAAAGGTATAGAGAGTTGAAGAGGTTGCCCTGAGTTGCCTAAGTTAGGAAAAAATCACAAACAGTCCCAGTAGTAGTAAAAGCAGTCCCACACAGAATAGCTCATACTGAACCCCTTAAACTATGAAAATTCCACAAAGAATTGAGTGGGGGAGCAAAGTTAAGCAATCAAAGACATCACATCCCCCCCCAAGGCACATAACATTAGCTTGACAAATACTGTTTGCTTCTAGTGAGTCCTTGAAAATACACTTTCAAAAATGAGTCCACAGAGCTAGAAGTTATGGCCCAGCTTCGGCAGGAAAAGTTAAGTTTAGCAGGTTGTGGTCGCTGTCCAATGGCATTCTACCAGGGATGCAGGAGCAGCCACTAGTAGAAGGAATCTGAAGAGCGTGATGAATCGGAAGGTGGCGCTCAGCCGTGGCTTGAGGATGGAGAGAGCGTACCTTGGAGGGAAGTCCTGTGGGTGGAGAGATGTGGGCAGTCGGCTGTGTAGGAGTCCCAGTACCGCTGGACTGAGATAGGCTTCTGGGCGTCCTCCGGTGCATCTTGGAGGGAAGTCCTGTGGGTGGAGAGACACGGGCAGTCAGCTGTGTAGCAGCCTCAGTACCGCTTGCCAATTTTCCATTTTTATGTTTGTGCTTGCAAAGTGCTAACATATTGCAGTGATACTGGATTTCGGAGGTGTGTCACTGTTTGGTCCATGGCAGTTTAAGCTGCAATGAGTTTGACTATGACAGTCTGGCGATTAGTGAGGCTGATAATGGTGCTGCTGTGCTGGTTGATGGGCGGAAACATTGTGTAGTTGAAAAGAGGTAGCCGCTCCTATCAGGCAACAGCTGCCTTCCTTCATCTGCATGATGCTGCCTACCAACCAGTTGAGTTGTGTCCTCAGGGAGGACAGGACATTCACACCTGAATTGAAGTCCATGCAAAGTGAGCCACAAACGTGGAGCATAAGTTTTAAAATGGGTATTGAACCCAGTGTTGTTAAAACATACCATCCATTAATGTTAGATGTCATAGACCTGAATCAAATGCAATTATAATTTACAGTTGAGTTTTAGAAAATACCTGTAATCTGGCCAAAGGTGGGTACAAACTGAAAATAGATTTACTGTGAGTAAAGCGCTGCTGTGAGCAAGACATGGAATCAAAAGATGTGTTGAGTTGTACTGTTTGCTGCCAGCTCTCAGATTCAGCTTCAGTCGATAGCATGGTCTGTTGCTTCATTATCTCAGTATGTCACTGGGTGTGGGATTTCTAGTAATACACAATCAGTCAGTCAACCTCAAGTGCATAAAAAACACATGGATGAATTTGTCATTTTATTTTCTTTTACAAAAAATAAAAACTAAGGAAATAAATATTTACAGAAAGGAAAATAAGGGGGGAGTGGCTTGGCTCCTAAACTGATGGCCACCTGATTGCAGAGCTCCGCAGACTTGGGGATTTCAATCCGTGTTGGCACTTCTTTCCCTCATACTTTCCTCCTCAAAACGCAAGATTCTGTACCGGACTATACCTGGGAAAATAACAAGTTAGTCATCTGCTGCTTTTCATCCAACTCGGAGCGCTGATTGCTATGAGCGCTATGTCGCTTTCCAGCCCGCCACAGGACACAGGGCCTGAAGCTGCCATGACTCTTTCCATGCAGCAGTTTAGTGATATGTTCAATGCCATGATGTAGTGAATGGCTGAAGTCACTGTGGCCTCTAACAACACTACGCTGGCCACCCAGCAAATCAGCCAGAGGGTTCAGCTTGTTGAAAGCCAGGCAAATTGTAACACTGACTGTATTGACGCCTTATTGATAAGATGCGGAACAAGACAAAACTATTTGTGCCATGCAACAGAAGATTGATGACATGGAAAATAGAAGCCAACATAATAATTTATGTTTTCTTGGCTTCCTGAGGGGTTAGAGAAGGGTCGCCGGCTGACCTTCTCTATGACATGCTGCCTGAGATTATGCATTGCGATCTTCCACCTGGATGCACTATAGAAAGGGTTCATAGAACACTTAGCCCATTACCTAAACCCGAGAAAGGCCTAGGCCCATCATTGCACGGATTTTGAACTTCGCTGACAAGGAGTGGATCTCCTCCTGGGCTTGAGAGATGGGGGTACTATCCTGGTAGGGCCACAGAATTTTAATTTTCCATGATTACTCTAGAGAGCTGGCTGCAAATTGTAAAGAGTACACCGTGTGCCATCGAAAGATGCATGAAATGGGAATTTGTTTTTCCTTGCGGTACCCTGCCACCATGCGGCTGGAAATAAATGGTTTGTCACTATCCTTCTCTGCGCCAGCAGTGCTTATGGACTATCTTAATAACACCAGTTCAGCACATCATACAATCAGCCCGCTGCCACTCCAGAACAATACCTCCAGCCACTCACATGCCTCTGACTGGACAAGGACCGATCGCTATCAGGGCCTGAACCTCACTGCAACTACCATTTTCAGGTAGCCACTCGTGGTTTACTGGCTAGATCTCGCAAACATCAGCAACTAGAAAGGCATGAGAGATGAGTTCACCATGACAGGGAAGTAAGGCCTAACCAGCGACAAAACCAAGGAACAGAGTCCTCTAAATCTAGTCTGGATATATTTGCTGCTCCTAACCATTATGCTGCACTTACTGACGGATCCAGATGATACTGGGGATTTTCCAGAATATCCCAAAAATAAGATGGTCAAGGAAGTTCTGTTAACCGAAAGCATCCCACCGCTTAGGACCTCAGGGGACTCACTACCAAGTCTGATCCGCTACTATTGCAACTCCTTGGATTATGGCTCAGACAAGATGGCGTGAGCCATCAGCTCCAGACCCTTTACATCCTCTCCTGGACACCTCGTGAGACTACAGCAGATAGGTGTCTTTTTGATCACTCTTTTGAGGTCAGGGCAAGGGTAAAGTATAGGCTTTGGACCTGCTCTGGGAAAGGGTTCCAGTGCTCCCACCTCCCCTCCCATCTCACGGTTGGCCTGGCCTTATAACCTTGTCCTGCCACCCAGAGAATATATCCAGGGCACATTCTAGTAATTTTTCATACACTGTAATGTACCAGGAGTATGGCTATGTATTTACGTTAACTTTACTGTATGAATTTCAAGCAGCTTTTGGCAGGTTTAAATTTATGCTGGACCATAAAGCTATCTGATTGTATCCTTCTAAATCATTTCTCACATATCTCAGGCCTAAAAGTCAACCAAAACAAAACTAAAATACTTCTCCTGAATTCTGCTTGTCTTTCCAGTATTCTCCACCATACAGATCTGAAGTGGTCGAGGACACCATAACCTACTTGAGGTGTTAAAGTGAGTGCTAACCTGGATAAATGGTGGGAGTATAACCTGGGCCCCCTGTTAGCAGACTGCAAGGGAGAGCTAACCCACTGGATCCAATTGCATCTTACTATGGCAGGTAAAATTGCTTCTTTTAAAATGTCCATGGCACCTAAATGTGTTTTACTTTCTCTTGCACATCCCCCTGTTTCTTCCTCCCCACTGGTATCAGAAGATAGATAGGATGATTGGGGCTTTTCTATGGGGTTCTACCCATCCACGTTACAGTAGGAACAAACTTCAGGCACACTGGAATCAGGGAGACTGGGGGCTCCCATGGATGGAGGGGTACAAATTAGCATACCATTCCTCTCAGACTTTAAAGTGGTTTCACCCAGCTTCCCTAGGCTCCCCTCAATGGCTTGCAACAGAACAAAATATGGGTTGCACCCCTGTATTAGCCTCCCTTTTATGGTCTCCTAGACCGCCTGAAATTCAAAAACACCCATTTTAGCCTCCTCATGTTTCTATTGGGATGCTTTATATAAAATAATACCAGCCCAATCTTGCTCTATATCCTACATACCCCTCTGTTGTAATCCCCTTATTCGCATAGGTGGTCACCCTGTCCTCTGGTCTGCTTGGCTCAGTAAGGGTATTTATTTTCTTAAAGATTTGCTTACTCCCAGCAACGGGGTAGTAGATACCTTTCAAAACCTGCAAGCCTGCTGGTTCTTACCCACCTCAGGTTTTTGGAAATACAAACAAGAGATGCAGTCAAACCCTTATTACCCCAAGAGCCATATTTGCCAACATGTCCTTCACACGTCATGAAATGGCTTCAAATGACAGAAGGCACTGCGGGGGCAATATACTCCTTAGTAAGAGATTCTTTACCAAACTCATCTCTTCTAAAGACCAAATGGGAACAGGATTTGCATATTAAAATCTCAGACAGCCAGTGGATGCAATGCTGGCGCTCTAGCCACAGTACTTATAGGGACACTAGGAGCAGGCTGATTCAGAACAAAATCATGCATTTTTAGTATAGGACCCCCTTGATACTTTATAAGGCTAATGCACTTTCTAATGAAAACTGCTGGCGATGCCAACAATCTGGGGGTGACATGGTGCATGTACTATGGAACTGCCCTCTTGTATCACCAGTCTGGCTGGGCATCTCACAAGAGGCCAGTAAGATTCTATTCTGCCCCATTGCCCCTTCAGCTTCACTGATGTTGCTGGGTCTGAAAGTTGACACCCCATATCTCAAGACTTCTCACTATAGATGGCTAATGTTGCTATGCATGTTGGCAAAGCACTCAATCCTTAGTAACTGGAGAAGTTCCACTGTACCCTCTATTACTGATATCCTTTCATGTCTTGCCTCACTATATGAGCTGGACAGATGGTCACATATGGTTCTTGGACAAGGTTATAAATTCCATCACAGCTGGGCCCCATATATGGCATTCATTGACCCAGGCAGGCATAGGCTGAAAACGAAGGTCAGTCATCATGGATACTTTTACTGAACTAGCAATGTTACCATTCCTAGATAATCAGTGTCTTTAACAGCACAATAGATTTATGATCAGCCTCTGTATCAATGAAGTTTCTTTCTTTGTTATGTTAATAGTTATTTGTGTAAGTAGCAACTGCTCTTTTAGGCTCAACAATCAGGCATCTATGTTACAAGCCTCAGCTGTGTTTTATTGCCTCAGATGCTTTGTGATGGTCTCTCCATTTCATTACAGTCACTACCCTGAAGACCACTGGAAGATACAGCTTTCTTAACTTGGCCGTGACTAGACATCAGCAGAAGTACCTCCTACCAGTCTGACTTTAGCACCTGTAACCTCCTTTCTATGCTGGAGGTAGTTCTCCCTGGATGTCACTCCCAATTAGGTAAGCTTATTACTTGTTTTCTGGACAAAGAACACTGCAAGTATCGATGTGACCTTAATTTCCTGATGCTAGAGTATCCCTGAGTTTACTTAATTTTTATGTATCATAAATGTAATGCTATTGCCTATGTCTCATATTGTGACAAATGCTGTTGTATGTATATTTAAAATTAATAAAAACATTCAACTGAAAGGAAAATAAAAGGTGTTAATGCAGCACACCATACAAACTGGCTTCCTTCACCTACTTCCTCAGACACCTTCCTGTGTCCTTTTCCAACACAGAATTCGGCACAGGGTGTAACCTGCACACCTTCTTCCTTTGTAGCCAGCGGCACACTGTCCCACATATCACTCATTTGGGCCAAGGTAGCACTTTTATACCTGCCCAAATGGGGTCATGTGACAATAGTATCATCAGTCATACAACTATTTATTTAGGCTCTCCCTTTTAATATATATAATACCTAAGAGCCTTCTGAACATTATTCAACTTAGTATTAAGGCATACATAATACTGTAAAAAGAACCCCATATGGACAAAAAGAGGTTAGTAGCAGTTGGAAAACTGCAGGATGATTGACAGTAGAATCTGTATAAAATTGGCCACTAGAAGTTGCTGCTGTCCTATAAAGGGCAACCCAGTTGGTAGTTTCCTTCAGCACTGCACAAAAGGTACAGCTGATAAGTGCAAGACTTCTTACAGAAATAATCTTTTATTAGGTTTTCTCCACCAGAAAAACCTCTTGGTTGTTTGACATACACAACTGCTGTAACTTCCAACTTTACATTGAGGGAGAGCTGTTCTCTATAAAAAAAAAACCTTATTTTTATTTTAATGCATATTTTATATCAGCTCTACAAGTCCTAATGTAACCAGGGCAAAGAAACGTAATATGTAATTTATAGGCTGTTCTGCTAAAACAGAAGAAAATAACTGTGGAACTAAAAGATCCCGACTGCTGCAATTACAAGCTGAAGGCAAGTATTTCATTTCACCCTACTTTTATGAATGAGACAGTTTTGCTATTAAAAAAAACAACCTCCATTTTCTTTCTAAAACAGAGGCGCGAGATAATTTCCTTGAGCCCTTCTTTCCTGGCAAGTGCTAGGTTATTGCACTGCACAGTTTTACAGGGGAAGCAGCCACACAGCTGGAACTGAGCCAGAAGACCCTTTATTGAGAAGAGAGAGAGAGAGAGAGAGAGAGAGTTTTGTATGTACATGCGGTAATATTAAATCTTTACAAGTATTCTCTCTGTCTTCTCCTTTGCCAAAATTAGGGGCTAACAAGAATTCCAATAGTGGTGCACACTAGGCACTGCTTGTTTTGTAGCATACAAGCTGAACCAAGCATACTGCATACTGCAAACAGCAGGACTTTGATGGCTCTGCAAATTACCATTCTTTCTTTGCAGCCACCACACTTGCTGCACTTCTCTTTAAAAGAAATACCTGACTGGTTGTTCAGACCCAGCAATTCACTGCAAGGGCTACAGCCTGTGTACTGGGGTAGAGGTTTCTTTGCTGCCTTATTCTTTATAACAGTACCCTGGTACAGATATGGAGCGGCAAAGGGGAGTGGGGCTAATGGATACAAAATGAAGAAAGAGGTTGCCACTCTACTCCCTACTGTATCACTAACGCTGGTGTACCATTTATGACTCCTTCTTTATTTTTAGAACTACACATAGGGAGCAGCAGGGAGGTCAAGGGTACAAAAGGGAACAAAGGGGGTGGCGGCCCCATAGCTCACTAAGCTCACTTATAATTGTATTATTTCTACAGATGGCAAATAGCCATACTTTCTAATACAAAGAAGGTTTTTTTTTTATCACACATGCTAACATGGTTCAGAGGTCACTATTCCTGACCTTCCTATTTCTGGACCTAGAGAGGATATAAGAACATTAAGCAAGATATAGAGAGAGGAGAAGGAAGGGGGGGTGGGCAGAGAGTGACAGTGATAAAGCAGGGATACGGAATGAATACTTCTGTTCAGTATTCACAAAAGAGGAAGTGGGGGAGGTGTCTAATCCAATTAACAGAAGCACTCTGGAGAGGGGGGTCGATCCCAGTCCTTTTACAGAAGAAAGGGTTCTGAAAGAACTCCTAAAACTGAAGGAGGACAAAGCAATGGGGCCAGATGGAATTCACCCCAGTATTCTAAAAAAATTAAGCAGAGAACTAGTGACACCACTGACTACGCTTTTTAACAAATCATGGGAGGACGGTGTGGTACCAGAGGACTGGAAGAAGGTGGATGTGACTCCCCTTCACAAAAGTGGGACCAAGACAGAGGCAGAAAACTACAGACCTGTCAGTTTGACCTCTGTGGTAGGAAAAGTGATGGAATCACTTCTGAAGGAAAGAATTGTTGAGTACCTAGAGGCCAGTGGGGCACAGGACCCAAGGCAGCATGGATTCACCATGGGAAGGTCATGTCAGACGAATCTAATTGATTTCTTTGACTGAGTGACCAAAGTAGTAGACCAGGGAGGGGCTGTGGACATGGCCTACCTAGAGTTTAGTAAGGCATTTGACACAGTCCCACACAAAAGATTAGTAGTCAAATTAACCAGCCTGGGAGTGGGTCCCAAGGTGGTAGCCTGGGTAAAACTTTGGCTGAACAACAGGATACAGGAGGTAATTATAAATGGAGTCCACTCTGAAGAAAGAGGAGTTACTAGTGGGGTACCGTAGGGTTCAGTACTGGGTCCAGTCCTTTTTAATATCTTTATAAGTGACATTGCAGAGGGACTGGAAGGAAAAGTATGCCTCTTTGCAGATGACACAAAGATCTGCAACAGGGTTGATACACAAGGAGACGTGGAAAGGATGAGAAGTGACTTGGCAAAGTTGGAGGAATGGTCAGAAGTGTGGCAGCTTAGATTCAATGAAAAGAATTGCAAAGTAATGCACCTGGGAAACAAAAACCCAGGGGACGAGTACACAATGAAGGGGGGATAGTAACAACAACAAAAATGGAAAGAGACCTAGGGGTAATCATATCAGATGACCTTAAGGTTGGCAAGCAATGTGAGAAGGTGGTAGGGAGGGCTGGGGGATACTGGGATGTATAGGAGAGGTATCACCAGCAGAAAACAGGAAGTTGTTATCCCCATACAGACAGTTGGTGAGACCCCATCAGAGTACTGCGTCCAGTTCTGGAGACCCCATCTCCAAGGACATAGACAGGATGGAGGCAGTTCAGAGGAGGGCAACTAAAATGGTGCAGGGTCTGCAAGAGAAGCCATATGAGGACAGACTAAAGGAGCTTAATATGTATACCCTTGAGGAAAGGAGGAAGGGAGGGGAACATGATAAAAATGTTTAAGTACCTCAGTGGAATCAACAAAGTCTAAGAGGGTAGCATCTTTCAGACAAAGAAATGTGCAAGAACAAGGGGACACAATTTGAAGATAGAGAGGGGACGGCTCGGGGCAATGTGAGGAAGTATTTTTTCACAGAGAGGGTGGTGGATGCATGGAACAGCCTTCCTGAGGAGGTTGTGGGGTCTAAAACTGTGAGAGAATTCAATAATGCATGGGACAGACATAAGGCAATTTTTGTGGGGGATAGGAAGAAATAGGTTGCTGGTTAAATAGGATCTGCAGCTTATCCTCTAGGTAGGGAAATGGGCAGACTAGGGTGGGCCAAGCGGTCCCTATCTGCTGTCAAAGTCTCTGTTGCTATGTTGCTATGTAAAAAACATAGAGAAGGTGGAGGGGTGCAGTGGAGGGCAACTATAATGGCACAGGGCATATGGGATAAGACTTATGAGAAATGAATAGCCAAGTAAATATTTACATATTTAATTCATTTGGGTAAAGCATTTAAACCATTTTAAATACTGAATTTTTACAGGTTATGCCAGTTGAGATTCTATATATGCTATATCGACCCTCAACTGGCATAACCTGTAAAATACCATGTACTCAACTCATCAGGCTTCAACCTGCCCCGCCCTGCCCTAAATGTTCAAATGGTCCCAGCACACAGCCGATGCACCACACAGTCCCCACACACCTACCCCAGCCACCTAGTCCTAGCTGACCTCATCTCCCTTCTCCCTCTCCACATGCAATTGTTTTGCTGTTTTACCACTGACTCAGTGTATTTTAAGTGTTTGTAAAAATGTTGTGCAAGCTGTCTGCATTCTTCAATCTATTTTTACTCTCTGTACAAACTGTACCCGGGTGCACCTGGAAACGGGCCTCGGCTCAGGGTGCCTTTCCCGGTCATTAAATTTTAAATAAATACATAAATAATAATTAATAAATAAATAAATAAATAAAAATATCACTTACAGTGTGGTCATGCTTTTACTTTTTATTTCTAATGAATTTGTACAATGCAGATCTGCTGAGAGGCAGTTTCAGTGTGGTCTTCCTTTTACACATTTTTACAATGTTGATAAGGAAATCTACTGTTAGCTGAACTTCACTGTGTTCCACATAACCAAGGCTGACATAAACATACAGTTTCTTTATTGTTTTATAACACATTAGATTGCAGTACTTATTTCGAATGCTGTGGCCATGAGGATGATATGTATACTGTGTATGTGCATCTGTATGTGTGAGCGTGTGCTTGTTTATGTGTGTGTGCGCGCGCGCTATATGTAATAAACTACTTCTGAGACAGTGCTTGTCAGATAGTGTCTTAAGAGGTTAGAAAAACAGTGTAAATCTTTTTGGGAGATTCCTTGCTGAAAAATGGTGAAATTTATGTGGTCTGAATCTTTCTTGAAAGAGAATACATGGTCAACTGAAACTAGTAGCAAGAAAATGTTTAAATGCTAAGTATTTAAATGTGAAAGTTGTTGCATTTTGAAGGGGGTAAACAAATCTCCAGTTTTACAGACAACCAATATTTTAAAAGCTGCTTCAGTTTGCTAATGGCCATCTGATAAGCAGCTTGGAGTTCTGTCTACAACATTCAAGACAGAAAGAAGGGAGAATTTAACAGTCACTGTGATTTACTGACATGGAAGGATACACTGAAAAATACTGAAAAATGTGTTCCACGGTATGCCAGTTTTTTCTAGCTAAAGCAAGATGACAGTAGGTCCACCCACAACCATAAAAATCAGGTCTAACGAATGACTATAAATGTGAGTTGCAGAGGTAACCAATGAATGACCATAAACATGTGTTGCAGAGGTAACCAATGAATGACTGTACATGTGAGTTGCAGAGGTAACCAATGAATGACCGTAAACATGTGTTGCAGAGGTAACCAATGAATGACCGTAAATGTGAGGTGCAGAGGTAACCAAAGAATGACTGTAAAAGGGAATTGCAACGGTAACCAATGAATGACCTACATGTGAGTTACAGAGGTAACCAATGAATGACCATACATGTGAGGTGCAGAGGTAACCAATGAATGACCTACAGTACATGTGAGTTATCGAGATAACCAATACATGACCATAAATGTGAGTTGCAGAGGTAACCAATGAATGACCTACATGTGAGTTACAGAGGTAACCAATGAATGACCATACATGTGAGGTGCAGCGGTAACCAATGAATGATCATACATGTGAGGTGCAGAGGTAACCAATGAATGACCATACATGTGAGGTACAGGTAACCAATGAATGACCATCAATGTGAGTTGCAGAGGTAACCAATGAATGACCTACATGTGAGTTACAGAGGTAACCAATGAATGACCATAAATGTGAGTTGCAGAGGTAACCAATGAATGACCATACATGTGAGGTGCAGAGGTAACCAATGAATGACCATACATGTGAGTTGCAGAGGTAACCAATGAATGACCATAAACATGAGTTGCAGAGGTAACCAGTGAATGACCATAAACATGAGTTGCAGAGATAAACAATGAATGATCTAAATGTGAGTTGCAGAGATAACCAATGAATGACTGTACATGTGGGTTGTGGAGGTAACAATGAATGACAATGCATGTGAGTTGCAGAGGTAACCAATGAATGACCGAAATGTGAGTTGCATAGGTAACCAATGAATGACCATACATGTGAGTTGCAGAAGTAACCAATGAATGACTGTAAACGTGAGTTGCAGAGGTAACCAATGAATGACTGTAAACATGAGTTGCAGAGGTAACCAATGAATGACCATAAACATGAGTTGCAGAGGTACAGGTAACCAATGAATGACTGTAAACGTGAGTTGCAGAGGTAACCAATGAATAACTGTACATGTGAATTACAGAGGTAACCAATGAATGACCACAAACATGAGTTGCAGAGGTATAGGTAACCAATCAATGACTGTAAATGTGAGTTGCATAGGTAGCCAATTAATGACTGTACATGTGAGTTGCGGAGGAAACCAATGAATGACCATAAATATGAGTTGCAGAGGTCACCAATGAATGATCGTACATGTGAGTTGCAGAATTAACCAATGAATGACCATAAACATGAGTTGTGGATGTAATCAATGAATAGCCATAAATGTGAGTTGCAGAAGTAATAACCTGTGTCTGGCACAACAAACTCATTAGTTGGAGGAAATCTTGACCAAACTGCAAGAGTTCATCGTTGACCCAAGCATTGAAATCCTCCAGAAGAATCCATCTAGGGGAGATTCCAGCATCACATCGAAGATGAAGTCCACAATTTCCTGCAGGAATTCCCTCCCATTTCCAGGAGGACAGTAGATGAGGAGAATCCTGCAACCTGCACCTGCAACTATGATACATTCAAAGGATCTGGCTACTCCTACTGGGATGGCTGCAAGGTCCAAGTCTGATTTAAATCAAATTACTACTCCCCTGCCCCTACGATCCTTTCTCGGGCAGTGTACCTCTGAGTACACGGCTGGAACTGCTGATTCCAATACTGGGCCAGCATTTTCATTCAGCCAAGCTCAGCCGATGCAAGTCAGATCAGTTGTCACTACAAGATCAGCAATAATTGCCATCTTGTTTTACTAGATCTGGCATTGCACAACACTGCCAAGAAGGATCGGCGGAAACAGATCTAACACCCTTTCCGCTAGTTGTGGAACCCTCAAGTATGGGAACCATGCACGAGGGACTCCTCTCCTGGACCTATTTTGCCCCATTGCACTTTCTCATCCCCACCACTCCAATCCACCCACCATCCTCCATATACCCCTAAAGCTCCACAGGCCTCCACCTTCTTACCCCCCAGACTATCCACAATGATCTACAGTGATTATACACTTCTAATGTCAGAGGGGGTCATCAAAACATCAGAGGCCCTGGAGCTCAGTGGGAGAATAGTGTCTGACCACTGACCTTGTCAGTCAACACATTTCAACTATGTAATAAAATTAATCACACTAAAACACACTCAAACACTTATCACACAAACACACACCACTCATATGATACAAACAAAATACTTAATACAGCAACTCAAAAAAAAGTCCCCCCAACCAACATTACTAAAACATAAAGAGAATCCACCTCTTAGAGGAGAAGTTCTGTGCTCAGTCGAATGTCCACAGAGAGTAATCAGAAGTTTTTTAGAACAGTCATTCTTTGAAATTTTGAAGATTAAATCCACACCCAGTTCGGTACATTTTTTTTTAAAGAAGCCCTAGGAGCTCTCACATCCTTTGGCTTAAATCCATTACCCAGTTCCCAAGAGCTCTCACTCCTTCAGTGCTGGATATAATTGTAGTTATACATTAAATGCAGAATAGTTTTTTATTTGGCACTCTCACTGCCCCAAATTCAAGATTTTTATGAAAAATATTTCCTTTTCCACTCAGCTGAAAGAAAGTCTGATCTGCCCCAAATACCACAGGGCAAATCACTCACAGTTCCTTCCATTTCTTTTCTGTCAGGATCACATTTCACATCTCTAGCAGCCAGAGATTTTCCAGCTCCAGATGAGGTTGCTACTCTAGGTAATACTGAGCAGAAAAGTGTTTCAAGTCCCCACTCAGTTTACCAGGCACACACGCCCACAGCTACACCCACCCAAAAGCTGGAGTCATCATGGCAGCCCACTCGGATGGCGAGGGCCCAGGGAAAACAAAACAAGCCAGCAGTCACCAACAAACTTGAGGCACACATATTCCAGGCAGCAGACAGCCCCCAGAGCCATTCTTACTTCCCAGGTCATGACCATGGCTGCAAACACCTCTCTGGTAGGAACGCTATGGAACACACCGGCTCTCAAGCCAGACTCAGAAGAGCAATGCATGCTTGCTGCATACACTTGGGGATCCTGCCCAAAACCACCTGGCAGTCAGATGTCCCAGTCCCAGGCACAATCTGTAAACAATCCCATGATGCCAAGGACTTCCACCACAGGTATGGACAAGAATTTTCAAATGTTGACAGTAACAGTCATGAATTTCACTGTATAGGGAATGGGTACATTGTTTAACCAGGAGTAGCACACTAAGCCAAAGCTTGTTTCCAGATGCGACCTGGGAGCACTAGGAAGTTTAATGACTTGCTCAGGATCACACAGTATGCACGTAGGTGACTGTGGGATTCAAACCCAGATCTCCAGATCTACAGCTCAGAGCCTTAACCCACTGCACTATACTGCCTCCTAGATACATCTCCTAGGTATAGAATGGCTGTTGCTCTGATGCAGTTTGCAATTGTATCAGATTGTCTGGATTGAATTCTAGATAGTCAGGATTTCAACTAAACAGGAAATACTATCTTAAAATTAAATGCTACACTTCTAAGCTACCTCACTGAAAGGAACCTGATTAACACTGCCCAATCCTATTGCTTACTCTAAACTAAAATAAAATAAAAAATCAAGTTAAAATCTCTCTTTCTCCTCTCAACTGATGGTCTGCCCAGTGTAGCCACCATCTTTCATATAGTGTATATGTTGAGATACAGCAGTCTGTCCTTGAGGCTTTGATAATATCACAGCACCATTTTAGTTCTCTCTCTGGACTGCCTCTGCCCTGTCTATATCCTTGCTGAGATGTGGCCTCCAGAACCAGACACAATGCTCCAGGTGGCTATCAAAGTGAGTGATACAGTGCCAACACCACCTTCCTCCTCCTGCTGGAGCTATCTCCCTATGTATCCCAGCATCCCACTTGCCCTGCCCACTGCTTTGTTGCACTGCCCTGTCACTCTGAGGACATCCAGTCTGATAACCCCAAGATTCCATTCTTATTTAGTAACTGTCAGTGACACTCCTTTCCTATATTCAGCTCCCAGGTTCCTATGCACTAAGTGCATGATTTGTTTACTTTTTGGTATTGAACCCCAACAGCTGTCTCGTGTCTACTCCATGAGTTTTCCAAGTTGCCTGTGCTTTATCTCCATCCTGTCCTGAATGTTCATTCCATTACAGATTTTGTGCCATCTGAGAAAAGGCATACCTTTCCTTCTAACTCTTCTGTTTTGTTACTTATGAAGATAATGAAGAGAACCAGTCCAATAAATTAGCCCTACAGCACCCAACTGGTTACTCTCCTCTCATTAAGGTATCATTAATCACCATCCTCATTACTGGCTCAAGGACAGTGTTGGGTAAGTTACTTTTTCTATTACTTTCTATTATGTTTGGAAACTTGTTGCAGGAAGCTCTGTGCAGTCACTAACAAGGATGGAGAAGTGCTAGAAAAAGTAATACAACTGGCAGTTACAGCTACTTATTCCTTTTTATACAAAAACAATACAAAAATAATAACTGTAACAGATGACATTTATTTGAGAATAATATTTATTTATTAAATTTTGGTGACCGGGTAGGCCCACTGAGCCCTGAAGGTCCCTTTTTCAGGGGTGACCCAGGATAACAATACAAGTTATAAGAATGAACAAGGAAATAAGGAACATTTGAAGCATTGTGAGTAACATCATGAGGTGGTTGTAGTAAAGAAAAATAGTGGATACAGGCATGGTTACAGGCATGGTAAAAGAAAAGCAGTGGATATAGGCATAGCTTACAGGCACGGTAAAAGAAAAGCAGTGGATGCAGGCATGGGTACAGGCATGGTTATCATCATGACATGTAAGCAATTGGTAGTACTTTGCATATAGTTTATTCAGAGGTTACCGTGCCTCTGGCGAACTAGTCTGTATAAGGCAGGTGGTGGTAGGAAGTTAGGAGACAGGAGTTGGAGAGGAGGGAGTACATTAGCAGCTTTAAGTGCCATGACTGTGGGACTTAAGCCTGGTGCGGAAGTCCATGAGTGAGAGGAGGCCTGGACCTGGGAGGAGCTTGTTCCACTGGCAGGCTGCTTGGGAGGAAAAGGATCTTCCACCAGCATTTGTACTTACCCTAGGGACTTCTAATAGCATTCTATCTGAGGTCCTTAGGTTCCTTGGGTTGTGTTTGAGGGTTATGGTCCCGGCAATGCTAGGCAGAGCGTAGGGTTTGAGAAGTTTGTAGGTCTGGACAAGCAAGGGGTGTTGGAGGCGAAGATCACTGGGCCAATGAAGATAGCAAAGTGTCACAGTGGTGACATCTCGGTGGTCTAAGGTTGCAAAACAAGCTATTTTATTATATAGGGTTTGCATTCTGGTAATCTCTTGTTTAGCCATGCCCTGTATAATAGGGGCCGCAAAGGTCAGGTTGGGTAGAAGGACACTGGTAGCTAAGGAGAGCCTGACTTCAGGGATGAGTTGGTCCCTGAGTCAGTACAGGGTGCCAAGTTTCTGATGTAGGGTCATGGTGACCTGGTCCACGTGTTCCTTGTATGTGATATTCTGATCCAACGTGAGGCCTAAGTGTTTAAGGGAGAAGACTACGTTAATGGCTTTACCAGAGAGTGAGGTTAAGAGAGGGAAGAGGACCTGTCAAATCCCAGGATCTTGGCCCGATAGGTTAGTTACTAATTACTTTCAAATAAATGTAATCAGTTACAGTTACGTATTTCTTTTGTAAAAAACATAAGTACCTGTAACAGTCAGGTGTATTACTTTTTCTAGTACTTCTCCATCCTTGCTAGTGATTTCACAGAGCTTCCTGGAGCAAGTTTCCAAAAGTAATAGAAAGTAATAGAAAAAGTAACTTACCCAACACTGCACAGGAAGGGTCATAATGAAGTGGGAACAATAGCACTGCACACAATGCCACAGCCAAAATAGAGTGTGCGAAAAATGGTGTCCTCTGTATAATGTGTGTTGTTTTGCTTTCTTTCTTTACTGGAATTTCTTTCCTGATAATGTTGTATCCAGGATGGTGCTGTATCTCTGTACATTCACTGGTATATTGTCAGCTGTCCCAGTTGTTCGCAGCCTGCCTGGGTTGTGTCTGGAAACAGTTGAGCTGTGGCTACTGGCAACCTTTCTGGTTTCATAATGTGTGTTGTTTTGCTTCCATCACTACCGTATTTCTTCCTGAAATGTTGCACGCAGGATGCTGCTGTATTCTCTGTTCATTCTTATATAAGTTGCCAATTGCCCTATTGTTTGTAACCTCCCAGGTCGTGTCTGAAAACAGATACTTTTGTGGCTATTGGCACCTGCCTGGTTAACAAATACTAAATAAATAAAATAAATGAATAAATAAATAAAAATAAAATACCAGCCGACACTAACATAGTGCAAACCATACATCTCAATGGCAGGAACTGAGATTATTTTGTTTTTGCGGGGAGCTATTTCCCCCCCCCCCGCACATCCTGACATGGCAGTTTCTGCTCCCCCCTCCACACCCCCGGAACTAAAATAACTAACTCCAAGCGGGTGTGGACCGAGGGGATAAGGAGAAATTTAGAAGAGGGGAAACTTAAACTGTGACGGCATAAAATTAAAAACAAAATGTTGGGGGATGGGGAATCAAACCCCAATCTCCATGTTCACACTGCCTCAGGTGCCTAGGCTTTAAGCACTCCATCATGGAGAAGCATGACCAGACAGCGCACCTGACACTTCTTTAGCCTTTCATCCAGTCTGAAGTCAGTGACGGGGTAGCGATAGTTCCCTACCACTATTATACTCCTGTCTTTCTAAATGTTTCTGTGCTTTACACTGCACAGTTATTCCTGCACTGCTTCATCAGTGCTATACCGACCTAGTATCCTCTGTACCTTAGCCTTTAACCAGTTTCTTACCCAGTCCACCACTTGCAGTCCCACCCCTAGGTTGCTCAATTTCTATATCAAGCTTCTCTGTGTCGCAGTGTCAAAGGCCTTGCTAAAGTCCAGATTCTCCTGGATACTGCCCTCCCTGACCGACCACTAGTCTTACCTCGCTGCTTGCAGGAACTGTTTAACCATCTGGGGAACCAGGTCGTGGGTCTGCTAGTCATATTACCTTCCTTGTCCCTTCCATTTTCAGTCTGTGCAAAAAACACTTTTTTAAAGTGCAATGAGCATCTGCTTGAGGGCAAGGACTATTAGTCCACCTCCTGAATTTTTATTTAAAATACTGAAAACTAAAACACTCCTACATTCACCCTCATATTGACTACAGTTCACTCTTTTGGTCACCATATTTATTAAACGATGCCAGGCTCCTCAAGGGGTACAGAGAAGGGCAACAAAATTATTCCCAGGTTAAGAATAAAGCCAAATGAGCATACATTAGAAGAGCTGGGATTACACGTTGACTGTCCCTTCCCCCCTCCACAGGCTACCTTTCCCTGAATGGCCACCCACCTCCACCTTCTTCCCATGGGAGTTGCACCTTCTCTGATGGCTCTTCCTCAGTGACCCACCCAACTGCCAGACAGCCCACATTTTTTCTTTAGCAGAATGTAACGTCTAAGCACTAGAGGGCTATATCGCCACATGTTCAATACCTTCCCTTTACTCCTCTGTCTTAACTTTTAAAGTATGTCTCTTTGCAGATGACACAAAGATCTGCAACAGAGTTGATGGACAAGGTGGGGTGGAAAAGATGAGAGGGGATTTGGCAAGGTTGGAGGAATGGTCAAATGTATGGCAGCTTAGATTCAATGCTAAGAAGTGCAAGGTAATGCACCTGGGAAATAAAAACCAAGGGCAAGAGTACACAGTGGGGGGTGAGATACTAACAACAACAAAAATGTAAAGGGACCCGGGGGTAGTCATATCAGATGACCTAAAGGTGGGCAAGCAATGTGAGAGGGCAGTAAGGAGGGCTGGGGGATACTGGGATGCATAGGAGAGGCATCACCAGTAGAAAACAGGAAGTTGTTATCCCTCTGTACAGACAGCTGGTGAGACCTCTTCTGGAGTACTGCATGCAGTTCTGGAGATCCAATCTCCGCAAAGACATAAACAGGATGGAGGCAGTCCAGAGAAGGGCAACTAAAATGGTGCAGGGTCTGCACCAGAAGACATATGAAGAGAGTCTTAAGGAGCTTAGAATGTATAATGTTGAGGAAAGGAAGGAGGGAGAGGAGGAACATGATAGAAACTTTCAAGTACCTCAAGGGAATCAACAAAGTCCAAGAGGGTAGCATCTTTCAGATAAAGAGGTGTGCGAACAAGGGCACAATTTGAAGATGGGGGCGGCTCAGAGGTAATATAAGGAAGCATGTTTTCACAGAAAGGGTTGTGGATGCATTGAATGGCCTACCGGAGGAGGTTATGGAGTCAAAAACAGTGGTTGAATTCAAGAATGCATGGGACAGTCATAAGGCAATTCTAAGGGGTGGGGGTAGGAAGAAGTAGGCTGTTGGTTTATTAGGATCTGCAGCTTATCCATTAGGTAGGGAAATGGGCAGAGTGGATGGGCCAAGCGGTCCTTATCTGCGTTAAAGTCTATATTTCTATGTTTAAGCTCAACATGGAAAGAAAAGCAGAGCAATTAGTTTTGTAACAGTTGTTGGTCATGTGACTCTCCTCCCATTTTTAGACCCACCATGACAAAACCTGCTCTGGCTACTTGCTTCATTCCCTCCCTCTACAGACCACCCTTACTAAGCCTACCCTGACTGCTACTTCACTCTTCTCCCTGCTATGGGCCCACCCTTGAGAAAGCCTTCTCAGCAGTTTGCCTGCTTCCTAACCTCTACAAACCGACCCTGACAAAGATTACTCTAGCTGCTTACTTCACTCTCCTCCCCACTAGAGACCCACCCTCGACAAAGCCAACTCTGGCTACCTTGCCCGCTCTCCTCCGCTCTAAACCCAAACCTGACAAACCCTTCTCTGGCTACTTACTTCACTCTGCTCCCTCTATGTAACCCCCCGCCCAACAAAGCCGACTCTGTCTGCCTCCTTCACTCTCCTCCCCTTGTGGGACCCACCCCGGACGGCTACGCCAAGAGTGCTTTCTTCACTCTGCCCCCACGGACTCACCCTGACAAAGTCTACTCTGGCTGCTTACTTCACACTGCTCCCCTCCATAAACCCACCCTGACAAAGCCTGCTCTGGATGCTCATGTCACTCTCTCCACCGTCTACGGACGCCAACCCTGACAAAGCTAACTATGCCTGCTTCCTCCACTCACCTCCCGCTTTCATATCCAATCCTGACAAAGCCTACTCTGGCTGCTTATCTCCTCTCCTCCCTCTATGGATCCGCCCCTGACAAAACCAACTCTGGCTGCTTACTCTCCTACCCTCTATGGGACTACCTGACAAAGTCTTCTCTAGCTGGTTACTTCACACCTCCCTCTCCTCGAACACACCACTGACAAAGCCTACAGTAACAGCCTACTTCACTCTCCCTCCACTCTGCGGACCAACCACTGACAAAGCCAAATCTGGCTGGTCACTTCACACTCCTTCCCCTAACCACACACAAAGAAAGGCTACTCTGCTTACTTCACACTCTCCCACTATAAACCCATCCTGACAAAGCCCAGTCAGGCTGCTTAATCTTACTCTCCTCCCTCAACGAACCCACCCCGACAAAGCCTAATTTGCTGCTTACTTACTCTCCTCCCCTCACACCCACCCTGACAAAGGCTTCTCTGATTACTTACTTCATTCCCCTCTCCTCTACAGACCCACCCTTGACAAAGCCTATTCTGCCTGTTTACTTCACTCCCATCTCCCCTACGTACCCACCCCTGATTAAGCTTAATCTGATTGCTTACTTCACTCTCCTCCCCTCTACAGATCCACCCCTGACAAAGCCTACTCTGGCTGATTATGTCACTCTCCTCTCTTCAACAGACCCACCACTGACAAAGCCTATTCTGACTGCTTACTTCACTTTCCTCCCCTCTTCAAACCCTCCCCTGACAAAGCCTACTCGGGGTACTTACTTAACTCTCCTCAGCCCACCCCTGACAAAGCCTACTCTGACTGCTTACTTCACTCTCCTTCCCTCTACAAACCCACCTCTAACAAATAATTCTCTGGCTACTTACCTCACTCTCCTCACCTCTACAAACCCAACCCTGACAAAGCCTACTCTGACTGCTTACTTCACTCTCCTCCCCTCTTTGGACCCACCTTGACAAAGCCTACTCTGACTGCTTATTTCACTTTCCTCCAGTTTACAAACCCACCACTAACAAAGCCTTCTCTGGCTACTTACTTCACTCCCCTCCCCTCTTCAGACCCACCTAGACAAAGGCAACTCTGACTGCTTATTTCACCCTCCTCCCCTTTACAAACCCACCCCTAACAAAGCCTTCTCTGGTTACTTACTTCACTCCCATCCCCTCTTCAGACCCACTCCTGACAAAGCTTACTCTGGCTACTTACTTCACTCTGCTCCTTTCTACGGACCCACTCCTGACAAAGTCTACTCTGCTACATTTTTCACTCTCCTCTCTTGTACCAACCCAACCCTGACAAAGTCTACTCTGACTGCTTATTTCACTCCCCTCCGCTGTCCGGACCCACCTCTGACAAAGCCTACTCTGACTACTTACTTCACTCTCCTCCCCTCTTCAGACCCACTCACAAAGCTTACTCTGACTGCTTATTTCACTGTCCTCCCCTTTACAAACCCACCCCTAACAAAGCCTTCTTTGGCTACTTACTTCACTCTCCTCACCTCTATAAACACACTTCTGACAATCCTAATCTGGCTACTTACTTCACTCCCTTCCCCTTGATGGTCCCACTCCTGCCAAAGCCTACTCTGGCCACTTACTTCACACTCCTTCCCTCTACCAACCCAACCCAGATAAGGCCTTATCTAGCTGGTTACTTCACAACACTCCCCTCTATGAACACACACTTTTGACAAAGCATACTTTGGCTGTTTACTTTCCTTCACCCTAAGAACACACACTTGAGAAAGGCTACTCTCGCTACTTACTTCACTCTCCTCCCCTCCTTAAACCCACCCCTGACAAAGCCTAATCTAACTGCTTACTTCACTCTCCTCCCCTCTACAAACCCACCCCTAACAAAGCCTTCTCTGGCTACTTACTTCACTCTCCTCACCTCTACAAACCCACCTCTGACAAAGCCTACTCTGGCTACTTTTTTCCACTCTCCTCCCCTCTACAAACCAAACCGTGACAAAGTCTACTCAGACTGCTTGTTCCTCCCCTCCGCTCCCGAGGATCCACCTCTGACAAAGCCTACTCCTGACTGCTTACTTCCACTCTCCTCTCTCTTTGGACCCATAACAAGGCCTTCTCGGCTTCTTATATCACACTGTCCTCCTTTACAAATCCACCCTAACAAAGCCTTCTTTGGCTGCCACTTCCATTCTCCTCACCTCTACAAACCCACCCCTGACAAGCCAAATCTGGCTACTTCCTTCACTCCTTTCCCCTCAACGGTCCCACCCCTGACAAAGCCTACTCTGGTTACTTACTTCACCCTCCTTCCCTCTACCAACCCAACCCTGACAAAGCCTTCTCTAGCTGGTTACTTCATTCCCCTTGCCAATATGAACACACCCCTGACAAAGCATACTCTGGCTGTTTACTTCACTCCCTTCCTCTCAAATAAAACACTCCTGAAAAACCCTACACTGACTGCATAGTTCACTCTCCTCCATTCTACAAACCCACCCCGACAAAGCCTACTCTGGCTACTTTTTTCCACTCTCCTCCCCTCTACAAACCAAACCGTGACAAAGTCTACTCAGACTGCTTATTTCACTCCCCTCCGCTCTCCGGACCCACCTCTGACAAAGCCTACTCTGACTGCTTACTTCACTCTCCTCTCCTCTTCGGACCCACTAACAAAGCCTTCTCTGACTTCTTATATCACTGTCCTCCCCTTTACAAATCCACCCCTAACAAAAGCCTTCTTTGGCTACTTACTTCATTCTCCTCACCTCTACAAACCCACCCCTGACAAGCCAAATCTAGCTGCTTCCTTCACTCCTTTCCCTCATGGTCCCACCCCACAATAAAGCCTACTCTGATTTGCTTACCACTTCACCTCTTCCTCTACCAACCCAACCCTGACAAAGCTTCTCTAGCTAGTTGCTTCATTCCCCTTGCCAATATGAACACACCCCTGACAAAGCATACTCTGGCTGTTACTTCACTCCCTTCCTCTCCAAATAAACCTCCTGAAAAACCCCTACACTGACTGCATAGTTCACTCTCCTCCATTCTACAAACCCACCCTGACAAAGCCTACTCTGACTGTTTACTTCACTCTCCTCCTCTCTTCAGACCCACCCCTGACAAAGCCTATTCTGCCTGTTTATTTCACTCCCATCCCCTCTACGTACCCAGCCCTGACTAAGCCTACTCAGAATGCTTACTTCACTCTCCTCCCCTCTACAGACCCACTCCTGACAAAGCCTACTCTGGCTGATTATGTCACTCTCCTCTCTTCAACAGACCCACCACTTAAAAAGCCTACTCTGACTGCTTACTTCACTTTCCTTCCCTCTTCAAACCCACTCCTGACAAAGCCTACTGTGGGTACTTTCTTAACTCTCCTCAGCCCACCGCTGACAAAGCCTAGTCTGACTGCTGACTTTGCTTTCCTCCCATCTTCAAACCCAGCCCAAACAAAGCCTTCTCTGGCTACTTACTTCACTCTCCTCACCTCTACAAACCCAACCCTGACAAAGCCTACTCTGACTGCTTGCTTGACTCTTCTCCCCTCTTCGGACTCACCTTGACAAAGCCTACTTTGACGGCCTATTTCACTCTTCTCCCCTTTACAAACCCACCCCCAACAAAGCCTTCTCTGGCTACTTACTTCACTCCCCTCCCCTCTACAGACTCACTCCTGACAAAGCTAACTGTAGCTACTTACTTCACTCACCTTCCCTCTACAGACTCACTCCTGACAAAGCTAACTGTAGCTACTTACTTGACTCCCCTCCACTCTACGGACTCACTCCTGGCAAAGCCTACTCTGCCTACTTTTTTCACTCTCCTCCCCTTTACCAACCCAACCCTGACAAAGTCTGCTCTGACTGCTTATTTCAGTCTCCTCCACTCTCCGAGACCCCCTCTGCAAAGCTTACTCTGACTGCCTACTTGGCTTCTCCTCTCCTTCTTGGACCCATTAACAGAAGCCTACTATGACTGCTTATTTCACTGTCCTCACCTTTGCAAACCCACCCCTAAAAAAGCTTTCTTTGGCTATTTGCTTCATTCTTCTCACCTCTACAAACCCACCCCTGACAACGCCTACTCTGGCTACTCACTTCACTCCCCTCCCTTCTACATACCCGGCACTGACAAAGCCTAATCTAGCTACCTACTTCACTTTCCTCCCCTCTACAAACCAACCCCTGACAAAGCCAAAACTCCTGACTGCTTACTTCACTCTACTCCCTTCAACGGACCCACCTCTGACAAAGCCTGCTCTGGTTACTTATTTCATTCCTTTCCCTTCTACAGACCCACTCCTGACAAAGCCTACTCTGACTGCTTACTTCACTATCCTTCCCTCTACCAACCCAACCTTGACAAAGCCTTCTCTAGCTGGTTACTTCACTGCCCTCCCCTCCCCTCTATGAACACACCCCTGACAAAGCATACTCTGGCAGTATACTTCACTGCCTTTCCCTAAAATAAAACACTCCTGAAAAAAGCGTACACTGACTGCATACTTCACTCTCCACCACTCACCGGACCCACAACTGACAAAGCCTACTCTGGCTTCCTACTTCACTCTCCTTCCCCCTAAGAACACACACCTGAGAAAGGCTACTATCGCTACTTACTTCACTCTCCTCACCTCTTTAAACTCACCCCTGAAAAAAACTCATCTAGTTGCATACTTCACTCTCCTCCCCTCTACGGGACCACCCCTGACAAAGTTGACTCTGACTGCTTACTTCATTCTCGTCCCCTCTATGGACCCACCCCTAACAAACCCTACTCTGCCTGCTTACTTCACTCTCCTCCCCTCAATGATTCCACTCCTGACAAAGCCTAATCAGACTACTTACTTCACTCTTTTCCACTCTACAGACCCACCCCTAACAAAGCCTACTCTGGCTGTGAACTTCACTCTTCTGCCCATTTGAGTCCCACCTTGACAAAGCCTGCTTTTTTGCTACTTCCTTCTCTCCCTCCTCTCTACAGACCCACCCCAACAAAACCTACTCTGGCTACTTATTTCCTCCCTCCCTTCTAGAACTGGCCCTGACAAAGCCGAATCTGGCTACCTACTTCAATCTTCTCCCCTCTACAAAGCGACACCTGACAAAGCCTACTCTGACTGCTTACTTCACTCTACTCCCTTCAACAGACCCACCCCAGACAAAGCCTGCTCTGGTTACTTATTTCATTCTGCTCCCTTCTACAGACCCGCTCCTGACAAAGCCTACTGTAACTGCTTTCTTCACTGTCCTTCCCTCTACCAACCCAACCCCGACAAAGCCTTCTCTAGCTGGTTACTTCACTTCCCTCCCTCTATGAACACACCACTGACAAGCATACTCTGGCTGTTTACTTCACTCCTTCCCTCAAATAAAACACTCATGAAAAAGCCTACACTGACTGCATACTTCACTCCCCTCCACTCTGGACCGACAACTGACAAAAGCCTACTCTGGCTTCTACTTCCATTCTCCTGCCCCTAAGAACACACACCTGAGAAAGGCTACTTGCTACATTCACTCTCCATCCCTCTACAGCAATAGTTCTCAGACTTTGTCACAGCGAGCCTCCCAAATCCAAGGAAAGATTTTGAGCCTCCCCAAAACTGAAATAATCTTGGGCCTCCCCAAAGAAAAATCACATACTGTACTTTACGCAGTATACCATGAATAAATTGAAACCCCTTTGAGTACTTGGCTCACATTCAGTTCTTTGTCTTATACTGACTTGGAACTTTTGAAAAAGAGTTCCTGTGCTCAAAGGTGTTATCTTAATAACAAATAAATAAAATAAACAAATATTATTATTCAGCTTATTGTACCCCTTCCCCCACAGGCCAACCTACTGGCTCCACTATTTTCATTCTTGAACCATTGTTATCCCTTGTTGCAGTACCTTCATGGGTCAGACTACTTCCTCCGTTTCCTCTCTATATGAAATAATCTTCCTACATACTTTGCCTCTCCCCCTCCTTCCCTGCTCCTAAGCAACTTCTCGGGGATTACTTTGCTCCTTCCTGCTATTTCTCTCAGCACTTCTATGCTCAGCCCTTGTATTTGGGCTATTCTGCCATCAGTTTACAAACTGATCAATTACCACCACTCATTATTAATATATTGTTCATATTTGTTTTTGCACTATTGTTCATTGTGCATTTTCTTGACTGTTTTGCAGTTACCTTTTGAAATGTATTCACTCCCTACCCTTCCCGGGTACACCTGGAATGAGCCTTGGCTCATTCACCTTCCCTTGTCACCTATTAGTAAATAAATACATAACATTCACCTACTGTTATTATCCTCTTTCAGTTTGCTTCATCTCTTCACACAAAATATATAAAACCCAAAATTTAAATACAGTACTTTTTCAGACTTGCTTGAGCCTCCCCTGGAACAGGTTGGGGCCTCCCCAGGGAGGCTGGCCTCACCATTTGAGAACCCCTGCTCTAGGACCACCCCTGACAAAGTCTCTGCTGTGACAGTTACTTCACTCTCTCCTCCCCTCTGCAGATCCACCCAACCGCGCCTACTCTGGCCCAGTGCTTCACTCTCCCTCCTCTACAAACCCACACCCGACAAAGCCTACTCTGATTACTTTATTCCCCTCCAATCTACAGACCCACCCTTGACAAAGCCTATTCTGCCCTATTTGCTTCACTCCACATCCCCTCTGCTGCTTGCCCCACCCCTGTGAAGCCCCTAATCCCAGCTGCCTACTTCCTCCTCCTCCTCACATGCCACCCCACAATCAGAAAGCTTACTCTGACTGTTTACTTCACTCTACTCCTTCTACAGACCCACCCCGACAAAAAGCCTGCTCTGATTACTTATTACATTTCCCTCCCTTTACATACCCTCCTGACAAAGCCTGCTCTGACTGCTTACTTCACTCTCCTCCCCTGCAGACCCACCCCTGACAAAGCCTACTCTGACTGGTTGCTTTTCTCTCCACCCTTTATAAACCCACCCTGATAAAGCCTAGTCTGTCTACTAACTCCACTCTCTGTCCCCTAAAGTCCAATCCTGACAAAGCCTACTCTGGCTGCTTGTCACTCTCCTCCCCTCTATGGATCCACCCCTAACAGAACCTACTCTGGCGGCTTACTTCACTCTCCTCCCATCTGAGAATCTAACCCAGACAAAGCCTTCTCTACCTCGTTACTTCACACCCCTCGCTCTACAAACACACCCCTGACAAAACTTATTCTTGCTGCTTCCTCCCCTCTAAGTAAACAGCCCTGACAAAGCCTACTCTGACTGCTTATTTCACTTTACTCCACTCTGTGGACCGACAACAGACAAAGCCTACTCTGGCTGCTTATTTCACTCTCTTCCCCCCTAAGAACACACACCTGAGAAAGGCTACGTTTGCTATTTAATTCCCTCTCCTCCCCAATTTAAACCCACAACTGACAATGCCTAATCTGGTTGCTTACTTCACACTCCTCCCCTCTATGGGTCCACCCCTGACAAAATGTTCTCTGACTGCTTACTTCATTCTCCTCCCCTCAAGGAACACACCCCTTAAAAAGACTAATCTGGCTACTTACTTCACTCTCCTCTACACACCCACCCCTAGCAAAGCCTACTCTGACTGCTTACTTCACTGTTCTCCCCTCAACAAACCCACCTTTGCAAAGCCTACTCTGACTATTTACTTCACTTTCCTCCCCTCTTCAAACCCATCCCTGACAAAGCCTACTGTGGGTACTTAGTTCACTCTAATCAGCCCACCCCTGACAAAGAATACTCTGACTGCTTACTTCACTCTCCTCCCCTCTACAAACCCACCCCTTGCAAAGCCTTCTCTGGCTACTTACTTCACCCTCCTCACCTCTACAAACCCACTCCAACAAGGCCGACTCTGGCTACTTAGTTCACCCTCCTCACCTCGACAAACCTACCCCGACAAAGGCAACTCTGGCTACTTTCTTCACTCTCCTCCCTTTACAAACCCAACATTGACAAAGCCTGCTCGACTGCCTGCTTCACTCTTCTCCCTCTACAGCCCCCCGAAAAGCCTACTCCTGGCTTAACCCAATTCCACTCCCCTTCCTTCTATGGACCCTGCCCTGACAAAGCCTAATCTGGCTACCTACTTCCCTTTCCTCTCCTCTGCATACCCAACCCTGACAAAAGCCTACTCTGACTGCTTACACTCTCTTCTCCCCTCTACAGACTAAGCCCTGACAAAGACTTCTGTGACTGTTTACTTCCTCTCCTCCTCTACGGACCCACCCCTGACAAAGCCTACTCTGACTGGTTGCTTCACTCTCCTCCCTCTAAACCCACCCCTGACAAAAGCCTACTTAGGTACGACTTTGTTCCCTCAATCTACAGACCCACCCTTGACAAAGCCTATTCTGCCTATTTACTTCACTCCCATCCCCTCTATGTACCCACCCCTGATGATGCCTACTCTGGCTACTTACTTCACTCTCCTGACCTCTACAAACCCAACCCTGACAAAGCCTTCTCTGACTGCTTACTTCACTCTCCTCCCCTCTTAGGACCCACCTTGACTAAGCCTACACTTACGGCTTATTTCACTCTCCTCCCCTTTACAAACGCATCCCTAACAAAGCCTTCTTTTTCTATTAACTTCACTCCCCTCCCCTGTACAGACCCACTCCAGACAAAGCTTACTCTGGCTACTAACTTCACTCTCCTTCCCTTTACCAACCCAACCCGGATAAAGCCTTCTCTAGCTGGTTACTTCACATCCCTCTTCTCTATGAACACACACTTCTGACAAAGCATACTTTGGCTGTTTACTTCACTCCCTTTCCCTCAAATAAAACACCCCGAAAAATGCCTACACTGACTGCTTGCTTTACTCTCCTCCACTATACGGACCCACAACTGACAAAGCCTGTATTCACTGCTTACTCCACTCTCCTTCCCCAGGCACACATCTGACAAAGGCTACTCTGCATGCCTTTTCCTCTCCTCACTACTTCAACACACCACAATAAGCCTAATCTGTCTGCTTACTTACACTCCTCCCCTCTACAGACCCACCCCTAACAAAAGCCTACTCTGACTGCTTTTTCAGTCTCCTCTCTACAGACCCACACCTAACAAAGCCTACTCTGACTGTGAACTTCACCCTTCTGCCCTCTACAGACCCACCCCAGACAAAGCATAATCTCGCTACCTACTTGCTCTCACTCCCCCTCTAAAACCCACCCCTGACAAAGCCTACACTGACTGCTTACTTCACTCTACTCCTTCAACAGACCCATCCCTGACAAAGACTACTCTGGCTGCTTACTTCTCCTCCCTCTAAAACCCACCTGACAAAGATTACACTGATTGTTTACTTCACTCCTCCCTCTTTGGAACTTCTACCCCTGACAAAGCTTCTTTGTGCTTACTTCACACCCTCCCTCTCACAGACACACACCACTTACAAAAGCCTGCTTTGTGGCATACTTCCCTCTCCTCCTCTCTAGGACCAGCCACTGACAAAGCAACTCTGGCTGCTTGCTTTACTCTCCTCCCCACTAAGAACACACACCAGAAGGCTACTCGCTTCTTGCTTCACTCCTCCCCATTTTAAACTCACACTTGAGGAAGCCTAGCCTGGTTGCTTACTTCACTCTCCTCCCCTTTACAGGCCCACCCCTGACAAAATTGACTCTGACTGCTTACTTCATTCTCCTCCCCTCTACGGACCCACCCCTGACAAAGCCTACTCTGCCTGCTTACTTCATTCTCTTTCCCTCAACAAACCAACCAAAGACAAAGCCTAATCTGGCTATTTACTTCACTCTCCTGCCCTCTAAAGACCCACCCCTGACAAAGCCTACTCTGACTGCTTATGTCATTCTCCTCCCCTCTTCAGACAGACCCCTGACAAAGCCTACTCTGGCTGTTAAATTCACTGCCATCCCTTCAACAGACCCAACTCTACAAAGCCTAATTTGGCTGCTTACTTCACTCTCCTCCCCTCTACAAACCCATCCCTGAGAAAGCCTACTCTGATTACTCACTTCATTCCCCTCCCCTCTACAGACCCACCCTTGACAAAGCCTATTCTGCCTGTTTACTTCACTCCCATCCCCTCTACGTACCCACCCCTGACTAAGACTACTCAGACTGCTTACTTAACTCTCCTCCCCTCTACCGACCCAACTCTGACAAAGCCTACTCTGGCTGATTGTTCACTCTCCTCTTCAACAGACCCACCCCAACAAAGCCTACACTGGGTGCTTACTTCACTCTCCTCCTCTCTTCAAACCCACTAACAAAGCCTACTCTGGCTACTTACTTCACTCTCCTCACCTCTACAACCCACCCCTGACAAAGCCTAATCTGGCTACTTTCTTCACTCCCCCCCCATACAAACCCAGCCCAGACAAAGCCTACTCGGACTGCTTACTTCACTCTCCTCCCCTCTTCAGACCCACCTTGACAAATCCTACTTTGACTGCTTATTTCACTCTCCTCTCATTTACAAACCCACCCCAGACAAAGCCTAATCTGGCTATTTACTTCACTCTCCTCCCCTCTACAGACCCACCCCTGACAAAGCCTACTCTGGCTGTTAAATTCACTGCCATCCCTTCAACAGACCCAACTCTACAAAGCCTAATTTGGCTGCTTACTTCACTCTCCTCCCCTCTACAAACCCATCCCTGAGAAAGCCTACTCTGATTACTCACTTCATTCCCCTCCCCTCTACAGACCCACCCATGACAAAGCCTATTCTACCTGTGTACTTCACTCCCATCCCCTCTATGTACCCACCCCTGACTAAGACTACTCAGACTGCTTACTTAACTCTCCTCCCTCTACCGACCCTAACTCTGACAAAGCCTACTCTGGCTGATTATGTCACTCTCCTCTTCAACAGACCCACCCCTGACAAAGCCTACACTGGGTGCCTTCACTCTCCTCCTCTCTTCAAACCCACCCCTAACAAAGCCTACTCTGGCTACTTACTTCACTCTCCTCACCTCTACAAACCCACCCCTGACAAAGCCTAATCTGGCTACTTTCTTCCTCCCCCCATACAAACCCAGACAAAGCCTACTCAGGACTGCTTACTTCACTCTCCTCCCTCTTCAGACCCACCTTGACAAATCCTACTTTGACTGCTTATTTCACTCTCCTCTCATTTACAAACCCCACCCCTGACAAAGCCTAATCTGGCTATTTACTTACTCTCACTCCCTCTACAGACCCACCCCTGACAAAGCCTACTCTGGCTGTTAAATTCACTGCCATCCCTTCAACAGACCCAACTCTACAAAGCCTAATTTGGCTGCTTACTTCACTCTCCTCCCCTCTACAAACCCATCCTTGAGAAAGCCTACTCTGATTACTCACTTCATTCCCCTCCCCTCTACAGACCCACCCATGACAAAGCCTATTCTACCTGTGTACTTCACTCCCATCCCCTCTATGTACCCACTCCTGACTAAGACTACTCAGACTGCTTACTTAACTCTCCTCCCCTCTACCGACCCAACTCTGACAAAGCCTACTCTGGCTGATTATGTCACTCTCCTCTTCAACAGACCCACCCCTGACAAAGCCTACACTGGGTGCTTACTTCACTCTCCTCCTCTCTTCAAACCCACCCCTAACAAAGCCTACTCTGGCTACTTACTTCACTCTCCTCACCTCTACAAACCCACCCCTGACAAAGCCTAATCTGGCTACTTTCTTCACTCCCCCCCCATACAAACCCAGCCCAGACAAAGCCTACTCGGACTGCTTACTTCACTCTCCTCCCCTCTTCAGACCCACCTTGACAAATCCTACTTTGACTGCTTATTTCACTCTCCTCTCATTTACAAACCCACCCCTGACAAAGCCTAATCTGGCTATTTACTTCACTCTCCTCCCCTCTACAGACCCACCCCTGAAAAGCCTACTCTGGCTGTTAAATTCACTGCCATCCCTTCAACAGACCCAACTCTACAAAGCCTAATTTGGCTGCTTACTTCCTCTCCTCCCCTCTACAACCCATCCCAGAAAGCCTACTCTGATTACTCACTTCTTCCCCTCCCTCTACAGACCCACCCATGACAAAGCCTATTCTACCTGTACTTCACTCCCATCCCTCTATGTACCCACCCTGACTAAGACTACTCAGACTGCTTGCCAACTCTCCTCCCCTCTCTGGACCCAACTCTGACAAAGCCTACTCTGGCTGATTATGTCCTCTCCTCTTCAACAGACCCACCCCTGACAAAGTCTACACTGGGCTTACTTCACTCTCCTCCTCTCTTCAAACCCACCCTAACAAAGCCTAATCTGGCTATTTGCTTCACTCTCCTCACCTCTACAGATCCACCCCTGACAAAGCCTACTCTGACTGCTAACGTCATTCTCCTCCCCTCTTCAGACCCACCCCTGACAAAGCCTACTCTGGCTGTTAAATTCACTGCCATCCCTTCAACAGACCCAACTCTACAAAGCCTAATTTGGCTGCTTACTTCACTCTCCTCCCCTCTACAAACCCACCCCTGACAAAGCATACTCTAATTACTTACTTCATTCCCTTCCCCTCTACAGACCCACCCATGACAAAGCCTATTCTGCCTGTGTACTTCACTCCCATCCCCTCTACGTACCCTCCCCTGACTAAGCTTTTTCAGACTGCTTGCTTCACTCTCCTCCCCTCTATGGACCCAACCCTGACAAAGCCTACTCTGGCTTATTATGTCACTCTCCTCTCTTCAACAGACCCACCACTGACAAAGCCAACTCTGGGTACTTACCTAACTCACCTCAGCCCACCCCTGACAAAGCCTGCTCTTACTACCTACTTCACTCTCCTTCCCTCTAGAAACCCACCCCTAACAAAGCATTCTCTGGCTACTTACTTCACCCTCCTCACCTCAACAAAGCCGACTCTGGCTACTTACTTCACCCTCCTCACCTCTAAAAACCCACACCGACAAAGTCCACTCTGGCTACTTCCTTCACTCTCCTCCCATTTACAACCCCAACTTTGACAAAGACTACTCTGACTGCCTGCTTCACTCTCCTCCCCTTTACAAACCCACCCATGACAAAGCCATCTCTGGCTACTTACTTCACCCTCCTCCCCCTACAAATCAAATCCTGACAAAGCCTGTTCTGGCTGCTTAAGTCACTCTACTCCCCTCTATGGATCCACCACTGACAAAGCCAACTCTGGCTGCTTACTTCACTCTCCTCTCCTCTACGGAACTACCCCTGACAAGCCTTCTCTAGCTGGTTACTTTACACTCTTTCCCTCTACAAACACACCACTGACAAAGCCTACTCTGACTGCATACTTCACACTCCTCCCCTCCACAAACACACCACTGACAAAGCCCACTCTGACTGCTTACTTCACTCTCCTCCCCTCAACGAACCCACCCCAGACAAAGCCTAATTATTTCACTCTCCTCTCCTCTCCTCTACAGACACACCCCTGACAAAGCCTACTCTGACTGCTTACTTCACTCTCCTCCCCTGTACAAACCCACCATTAACAATGCTGACTTTGGCTACTTACTTCACTCTCCTCCCCTCTACAAACCCACCCCTGACAAAGCCTACTCTGATTAATTACTTCATTCCCTTCTACTCTACATACCCACCCTTGACAAAGCCTATTCTGTCTGTTTACTTCACTCCCATCCCCTCTACGTACCAACCCCTGACTAACCCTACCCTGACCGCTTACTTCACTCTCCTCCCCTCTATGGACCAACCCCTGACAAAGCCTACTGTGACTGTTTACTTGACTCTCCTCCACTCTGTGGACCCACCCCTGACAAAGCCTACTCTGGCTGGTTACTTTACTCACCTCCCCTCTGCAAACCCACCCTGACAAAGCCTTCTCTGGCTACTTACTTCACTCTCCTCACCTCTACAAACCTACCCATGACAAAGCCTACTCTGGCTACTTACTTCAGTTTCTTCCCCTCTACCAACCCAACACTGACAAAGCCTTCTCTGATTGCTTTCTTCACTCTCCTCCCCTCTTTGGACCCACCTTGACAAAGCCTACTCTGACTGCTTATTTCAATCTCCTCCCCTTTACAAACCCACCCCTAACAAATCCTTCTCTGGCTACTTACTTCACTCTTCTCCCCTCTACAGACTGACCCCTGACAAAGAATACTCTGACTACTTACTTCACCCTCCTCCCTTCAGCCTAATCTGGCTACTGACTTCACTCTCCTCCCTTCTACAAACTCACCCCTGTCAAAGCCTACTTTGACTGCTTACTTCACTCTATTCCCTTCAACAGACCCACCCCAGACAAAGCCTGCTCTGGTTCTATTTCATTCCCTCCTCTATACAGACCAACTGCTGACAAAAGCCTACTCTGACTGCTTACTTCACTCTCCTCCCTCTACTGACCAAACCCTGACAAAGCCTACTCTGGCTACTTACTTCACTCCCCTCCCTTCTACGGACTCTGCCCTGACAAAGGCTAATCTGGCTTCCTACTTCACTCTCCTCTCCTCTGCAAATCCACCCCGACAAAGCCTACTCTGATTGCTTACTTCACTCTCTTCCCCTTTACTAACCCACCCTGACAAGGCCTGTTCTGGCTGCTTACTTCTCTCACCTCCCCTATACGTAGCCACCCCTAACAAAGCCTAATCTTGCTGCTGACATCACTTTCCTGCCCTCTGTGGCCCACTCCTGACAAAGATACTCTGGCTACTTACTTCACTCTTCTCCCCTCTTCAAACTCACCCCTACAAAGCCTACTCTGATGCTTACTTCTCTTTCTCCCCTCTCTCTTAATCCACACATGACAAAGCCTACTATGGGTGACACTTCTCAGCCTCCCCTCAGCCCACCCCTGACAAAAGCCTACTCTGACAGCTTATTTCACTCTCCTCCCATCTACAAACTCACCCCTAACAAAGCCTTCTCTGGCTACTTCACCCTGCTCACCTCTACAAACTCACCCTTGACAAAGCCTACTTTGACTGCTTACCTCAGTCTCCTCCCTTTACAAACTCACCTGTGACAAACCCTTCTCAGGCTGCTTATTTCAGTCTCCTCCCTCTACAGACACACCCATGACAAACTACTCTGTCTACCTACTTCTCTCCTGTCCCATACAAATCCAATCCTGACAAAGCCTACTCTGGCTGCTGATGTCACTATCCCTCCCTATGGATCCAACCCAGACAAAACGTTCTCTGGCTGCCTATTTTACTCTCTCTCCCCTGTGAATCTACCCCTGACAAAGCCTTCTCTAGCTCTGTTACTTCACACCCTCCTTCTATGAACACACCACTGACAAAACTTATTCTGGCTGCTTGCTAATTTTCCTCCCATCTAAGTAAACAGCCCTGACAAAGCCTTCTCTGACTGCTTATTTCACTGTCCTCCCCTTTACAAACCCACTCCTAACAAAGCCTTCTTTGGCTACTTACTTCACTCTCCTCACCTCTACTAACCCACTTCTGACAAGTCTAATCTGGCTACATATTTCACTCCCGTTCACTCTACATACCCAACCCTGACAAAGCATACTCTGACTACTTACTTCACTCTCCACCCCTCTACAAACCCAAACTTGACAAAGCCCACTCTGACTACTTTCTTCACTCTCCTCCCCCTTCGGACCTACTCCTGACAAAGCCTACTCTGACTGCTTACTCCACTTTCCTCCCCTCTTCAAACCCACCCCTGACAAAGCCTACTCTGGGTACTTATTTATCACTCCTCAGCCCACCCCTGGCAAAGCCTACTCTGACTGCTTATTTCACTCTCCTCCTCTCTTCAAACCCACCCCTAACAAAGCCTTCTCTGGCTACTTACTTCACCCTGATCACCTCTACAAACCCATCCCGAGAAACCCTACTCTGACAGCCTACTTGACTCTCCTCCCCTCTACAACCCCATCTCTGACAATCCCTGCTCTGGCTGCTTACTTCACTCTTCTTCCCTCTACAGACACACCCCAGACAAAGACTACTCTGGTTACTTAGTTCACTCTCCTCCTCCTACAAATCAAATCCTGACAAAGCCTGTTCTGGCTGCTTATGTTACTCTCCTCCCCTCTATGGATCCGCCCCTGACAAAGCCTACTCTGGCTGCTTACTTCACTCTCCTCCCCTCTGCAGAGCTACCCATGACAATGCCTTCTCTAGCTGGTTATTTCACACTCCTCCCCTCTACAAACCCACCCCTACAAAGCCTACTCTGACTGCTTACTTCACTTTCCTCCCTTCTTCAATCCCACCCCTGACAAAACCTACTGTGGGTACTTACTTCTGTCTCCTCAGCCCTCCCCTGATAAAGCCTACTCTGACTCCTTACTTCATTCTCCTCCCCTCTTCGGACCCACCTTGACAAAGCCTACTCTGACTGCTTATTTCATTCTCCTCCCCTCTACGGACACACCCCTGACATAGACTACTCTGTCTACTTACTTCACTCTCCTGTCCCCTACAAATCCAATTCTGACAATGCCTTCTCTGGCTGCTTATGTCACTGTCCTCCTCTCTATGGATCCACCCCTGACAAAACCTACTCTGGCTGCCTACTTCACTTTCCTCTCTTCTGAGAATCTACCCCTGACAAAGCCTTCTCTAGCTCATTACTTCACACCCCTCCCCTCTACGAACACACCCCTGACAAAACTTATTCTGGCTGCTTACTTCACTTTCCTCTCATCTTAGTAAACAGCCCTGACAAAGCCTACTCTGACAGCTTACTTCACTCTCCTCCATTCTGTAGACCCACAACTGACAAAGCCTACTCTGGCTGCTTATTACACTCTCCTCCCTCCTAAGATCACACACCTGAGAAAGGCTACTTTGGCTTCTTAATTCACTGTCCTCCCATTTTTAAACCCACCCCTGACAAAGCCTAATCTGGTTGCTTACTTCACACTCCTCCCCTCTACGGGCCCACCCCAGACTAAATGTTCTCTGACTGCTTACTTCAACCTCCTCCCCTCAAGGAACACACCCCTTAAAAAGGATAATCTGGCTCCTTTCTTCACTCTCCTCTACACACCCACCCCAGGCAAAGCCTATTCTAACTGCTTACTTCACTCTCCTCCCCTCTACAAACTCCCCCCTGCAAAACCTACACTGACTGCTTATTTGACTTCCCTCCCTCTTCAAACCCACCCTTGACAAAGCCTACGGTGGGTACTTACTTCACTCTAATCAGCCCACCCCTGACAAAATGCTCTGACTGGCAAGCTTTCCCTCCTCTCTCTACAAGGCCACCCCTAAGAAGCCTTCTTGAGCTACTTTCTTCACCCTCCCTCACACTCTAGGCCCTCATGAGAAGCCTACTCTGGCTGCTTTCTTCTTTCTCCTCTCCTCCCTACAAACCCAACCCTGACAAACCTTGCTGTGGCTGCAGTTCCTCTCCTCCCCTACAAATCAAATCCTGACAAAGCCTATTCTGGCTGTATGTAGCTCCTACTCCCTCTATGGATCCGCCCCTGACAAAGCCTACTCTGGCTGCTTACTTCCTCTCCTCCCCTCACGGAACTACCCCACAACAAAAGCCTTCTCTAGCTGCTTACCTCACCTCTCCCTCTACAAACACACCACCCAGCAAAGCCTACTCTGACTGCATACTTCAATCAATCAATCAATCAATCAAAATGGGTATTTATTCAGGAGAACATCATTGAGCATAGCTCATTTCACAAGATGGACCTGAGTGGTCATAACAATATAAGGTTACAAATTTTACACAAAAACATCATACTGAGTGAACACAAATACAAACATTTATGAATGAGACAGGTATACAAATATTTACATATATACAAGGCAAAATGACATTGGACCTAGATCATATTAAAGAAAGAAACAAACAGTATTGGGATAAATAAAGCTAGGGTAATGGGACTGGGGGGGCATTTTATACAAGTAGGTTGGTGAACAAGCTAGAAGAACAATAAAGAAACTAGGGTAGTATAAAAGGGGTAGGGAAGGAGAGTGTGAGAGGACTAGGCCTTATGGAAGCAAATTGCATGATTCTGGGAATAGACTAGTGTACAGTTTTTGAAGGATGTTAAAGGAATGAAAGTATCCAATTTCAAAGGTCTTTTGAAGAGAATTCAGATAAGTGCTAGGGGTAGCTGATTGCAGCCCTTCCATACGGGTGCAGGTGATAGGAATCTTCAGCATATTAGGTTTATTGATCCTTAGGGTGTGAGCCTGGATGTGATCGGTTGAAACAATCTGAGATGTAGGAAGGGAGTTTGTTTGTCAGAGCTTTGTAGATCCAGACAGCAGCATTTTGTTTCTTCTATGTTGTAGGGATGTCAACTGACTGCATTGTAGAGAGGCAATGATGGGTGCTGGAGGGAAGATCTGTAATGAATCTAATAGCTCTATGATACAAGGTGTCTAATTTATTTAAATGGGAGAGGGCAGTGACTATAAAAGGAAATCCAGTGTAGTCAAAGAGGATAGGAATGATGCAGGATTAGCCTTTGTTTGGAATCACGGTCAGGTAGTGTTTGATCCTATAAAATAGGCCAAGTCTTTGTCTAAGCTTTTTCAGGAGCTCTTCAATGTGGCTAGTATAGTCAAGTTTATTGTCAATCCAGACTCCAAGATATTTGAATTTGTCCACATATTCCAGATTTTCACCAAGGATGGTCGATAATTGTGGGAGGGTGAATGATGGGACAGTGGAAGAGCAGCTCTTGGTGGCAAAGAACATATCTTTCGTTTTCTTGGTATTTAGTAGTAATTTCTTTTCTAGTAAATTGTGCTGTAGGGGAGAACTCAGACTGTAAAGCTCACAGGCTTTTGATGGTGAGGATTACTGACATATAGTACAGTATCATCTGCAAAGAGGTAGATATTAGATTGTGAGATTGGAGTCAATATTGTTGATGTAAATGGCAAAGAGGATGGGGCCCAGGATGGAACCTTGCGGTACACCTCTTAGGAGTGGTTTAGAGGTAGATAGGTCACCTTCATTTTTTACCAGTTGTATTCTTCCGGAGAGATAGCATCTGAACCATTTAAGAGAGAGTGAGTCAAGGCCTATGGAGTTCAGAGAGGAGATTAGTAGTTCATGGTCCACAGTGTCAAAGGCTTTGCTTAGATCCAGGAACACAGCACAGGTGTTATTCTTTTTGTCTAAGGCAGTCTTCCAGTCATTTGTAACTTTTGCTAAGGCAGAGATGGTACTGTGCATAGATCTAACCCAGATTGAGCTGGATTAAGGAGATTATTGGTATCAAGGTAGGCACTTAACTGAAAGTTCACTAACTTTTCAAGCATTTTGGACAGTACTGGTAAGATGG
The DNA here is from genome assembly GCA_016271365.2 of Neoceratodus forsteri. Taxonomy (NCBI): domain Eukaryota; kingdom Metazoa; phylum Chordata; order Ceratodontiformes; family Ceratodontidae; genus Neoceratodus; species Neoceratodus forsteri. The sequence goes on from CM028129.1 coordinate 12,681,403, forward strand.
AAATGGGCCTATAGTTGTTGAGGTCCATGGGATCACCTGCAGCAAGTAGTGGAAACACTTGAGCTGTGAACTCCTCCCTCCACAAACACACCACTGACAAAGCCCACTCTGACTGCTACTTCACTCTCCTCCCCTCAACGAACCCAACCCAGACAAAGCCTAATCTGGCTACTTATTTCACTCTCCTCTCCTCTACAGACACACCCCTGACAAAGCCTACTCTGACTGCTTACTTCACTCTCCTCCCCTCTTCGGACCCACTGACAAAGCCTACTCTGACTGCTTATTTCACTGTCCTCCCCTTTACAAACCCACCCTTAACAAAGCCGTCTTTGGCTACTTACTTCACTCTCCTACCCTCTACAAACGCACCCCTGGCAAAGCCTACTCTGATTAATTACTTCATTCCCTTCCACTCTACAGACCCACCCTTGACAAAGTCTATTCTGCCTGTTCACTTCACTCCATCCCCTCTGTCTTGACAACCTATGTCAACTTCTCTCTGACTGCTTACGTCACTCTCCTCTCCCTCTGCAAACCCACTTCTGACAAGCCTAATCTGGCTACTTACTTCACTCCCCTCCCCTCTACAGACCAACTCCTGAAAAAGCCTACTCTGGCAACTTATTTCACTCTCCTCCCTCTACCAACCCAACCCTGACAAAGTCTACTCTGACTGCTTATCTCACTCCCCTCAGCTCTCTGGACCCAACCCTGACAAAGCCTACTCTGACTCCTTACTTCACTCTCCTCCCCTCTTCGACCCCACTGACAAAGCCTACTCTGACTGCTTATTTCAATGTCCTCCCCTTTACAAACCCACCCCTAACAAAGCCGCCTTTGGCTACTTACTTCACACTCCTCACCTCTACAAACCCACCCCTGACAAAGCTTACTCTGTCTACTTACTTCACTCTCCTATCCCCAACAAATCCATTCCTGACAAAACCTACTCCAGCTGTCTACTTCACTCTCCTCCCCTCTTCGCACCCGCTGACAAAGCCTACTTTGACTGCTTATTTCATTATCCCCCCTTTACACCACACCCCTAACAAACCCTTCTTTGGCTACTTACTTCACCCACCTCACCCCAACAAACCCACTTCTGACAAGCCTAATCTGGCTACGTACTTCACTCCCCTCCCCTTTTCGGACCCACTCCTGACAAAGCCTACTCAGGCAACTTATTTCACTCTCCTCCCTCTACCAACCCAACCCTGACAAAGCCTACTCTGACTGCTTATTTCACTCCTCTCTGCTCTCTGGACCCACCCCTGACGAAGCCTACCTTAACTGCTTACTTCCCTCTCCTCCGCTCTTCGGCACCACCCGACAAAGCCTACTCTGACTGCTTATTCCTCTCCTCCCTTTATAAACCAACCCCTAACATAGCCTTTGGCTGCTTACTTCATTTCCTCCCTCTACAAACCCACCCTGACAAAGCTTACTCTGATTGCCTTCTTTCCCTTCCACTCTACAGACCCACAATTGACAAAGCCTATTCTGCCTGTTTACTTCTCTCCCATCCCCTCTATGTACCCACCCCTAAGCCTACTCAGACAGCTTACTTCACTCACCCCCCTCCCCCACGGACTCACCCTTGACAAAGAATACCGTGACTGTTTACTTCACTCTCCTCCCCCGCCATGGGCCCACCCCTGGCAAAGACTACTCTGAGTACTTACTTAACTCTCCTCAGCCCACTCCTAACAAAGCCTACTCTGACTGCTTACTTCTCTCTCCTCACCTCTACAAACCCACCCCTGACAAAACCTACTCTGGCTACTTACTTCATTCTCCTCCCCTCTACGAACCCAACCTTGACAAAGTCTACTCTGACTGCTTTCTTCACTTTCCTCCCCTTTACAAACCCACCCCTAACAAAGCCTTCCCAGGCTACTTACTTCACTCCCTTCCCCTCTACAGACCCACCCCTGACAAAGCCTACTCTGGCTACTAACTTCACTTCCCTCCCTTCTATTGACCCGGCCCTGACAAAGCCTAATCTGGCTACCTACTTCACTCTACTCCCCTCTACAAACCCACCCCTGAAAAAGCCTACTCTGACTGCTTACTTCAATCTACTCCCTTCAACAGACCCACCCCTGACAAAGACTACTGTGGCTACTTACTTCACTCTCCTCTCCTCTGTGGATCCTCCACTGACAAAGCCTACTCTGGCTGCTTATGTCACTCTCCTCCCCTCTAAGGAACTACCCCTGAAAAAGACTTCTCTAGCTGGTTACTTCACATACCTCCCCTCTACGAACACACCTCTGACAAATCCTACTCTGACTCCATACTTCACTCTACTCCACTCTACGGAATAACCACTGACAAAGCCAACTCTGGCTGCGTACTTCATTCTCCTCCCCCCTAAGAACACACACCAGAGAAAGGCTACTCTCGCTACTTACCTCACATTCCTCTCCTCTTTAAACCTTCCCCTGACAAAGCTTAGGCTGATTGCTTATTTCACACTCCTCCCCTTTACAGACCCACCCCTTACAAATTTGACTCAGACTGATTACTTCATTCTCATCCCGTCTACGTACCCATCCAGGACAAAGCCTACTCTGGCTACTTAATTCACTCTCCTCCCCTCTATGGACCCACCCCTGACAAAGCCTACTCTGAATGCTTACTTCACTCTCCTCCCCTCCTCAGACCCACCCCTAACAAAACCTACTCTGGCTGTTAAATTCACTGCCATCCCTTCTTCAGACCTAACCCTACAAAGCCTAATTTGGCAGCTTAGTTCACTGCCCTCCCCTCTACAAACCCACCACTGCAAAGCCTACTCTGATTTCTTACTTCATTGCCCTTCACTATACAGACCCACACTTGACAAAGACTGTTCTGCCAGTTTACTTCACTCACATCCCTTCTACATACCCACCCAAGACTAAGCCTACTCTGACTGCTTACTTCACTCTCCTCCCCTCTACGGACCCACCCCTGAAAAAGCCTCCTCTGGCTGATTATGACACTCTCCTCTCTTCAACAGACCCACCGCTTACAAAGCCTACTCTGGGTACTCATTAACTCTTCTCAGCCCACACCTGACAAAGCTTGCTCTGGCTGGTTACTTTACTCTCCTCCCCTCTACAAACCCATCCTGACAAAGCCTTCTCTGGCTACTTACTTCACTCCCCTCCCCTCTACAGACCCACTCCTGACAAAGCTTACTCTGGCTACTTCCTTCTTTCCCCTCCTTTCCACTGGACCAGCTCCTGACAAAGCCTAATCAGCTACTTTTCGCTGTCCTCCCCTCTCAGCAACCCAACCCTGACAGCGTCTCCTCTGACTGGATTTCCTCCCCTCTGCTCTCCGACCCACCCTTGACAAAGCCTACTCTGACTGCCTGCTTCACTCTTCTCCACTCTTCAGACCCACTGACCAAAGTCTACTCCTACTCTCATTCCACTGTCCTCCCCTTTCAAACCCACCACTAACAAAGCCATCCTTGGCTACTTACTTCACACTCCTCCCCTCTACAAACCCACCTCTGACTAAGCCAACTCTGACTGCTTATTTCACTCTCCTCCCCTTTACAAACTTACCCATAACAAAGCCCTCTCTGGCTACTTACTTCAATCCCCTCTCCTATGCAGACCCACTCCTGACAAAGCCTACTCTGGCTACTTACTTCACTCCCCTCCCCTCTACAAACCCACCCCTGACAAAAGCCTACTCTGACTGCTTACTTCACTCTACTCCATCCAACAGACCCACCCTTGACAAAACCTGCTCTGGTAACTTATTTCATTACCCTCGACTCTACAGACCCTCTGACAAAACCTACTCTGACTACTGCTTCACTCTCCTCCTCTCTATGGACCAAACCCTGACAAAGCCTTGTGCTACTGTTTACTTCACTCCTCCCTCTCTGGACCCATCCCTGACAAGCATATTCTGGCTGGTTGCTTTACTCTCCTCCCTTTACAAACCCACCCCTGACAAAGCCTACTCTGGCTACTTACTTCCTCCCTTCCTTCTAGGACCTGCCTGACAAAGCCTAATCTGGCTACCTACTTCACTCTCCTCCCTCACAAACCCCACCCCTGCAAAAGCCTACTCTGACTACTTACTTCACTGTCTTTCCTGTTCAAACCCACCCCAGACAAAGCCTACTCTGACTGCGCTTACTTCACTCCCTTCAACAGACCCACCCTTGACAAAACCTGCTCTGGTAATTTGTTTCATTACCCTCCACTCTACAGACCCACTCCTGACAAAGCCTACTCTGACTGCTTACTTCACTCTCCTCTCTCTATGGACCAAACCAGCACAAAGCCTTGTGCTACTATTTACTTCACTCTCCTCCCTCTCTGGGCCACCTGACAAAGCATATTCTGGCTGGTTGCTGCTCTCCTCCTTTACAAAACCCACCCTGGCAAAGCCTACTCTGGCTGCCACTTCACTCTCCTCCCCTCTACAGAGCCCCCCCTAACAAAGCCTAATCTTGCTGCTTACTTCCTCTCCTCCTCTGTGGCCACCCCTGACAAAGCCTACTCTGGCTACTTGCTTCACTCCCTCCCCTCTACAAACCCACCCCTGACAAAAGCCTAATCTGGCTGCTTGCTTCTCCCCTACTTCTCCGGACCCTGCCCTGACAAAGCCTAATCTGGCTACTTGCTTCACTCTCCTCTCTTCTACAAACCCACCCCTGCAAAGCCTACTCTGACTGCTTACTTCACTTTATTTTCCTGTTCAGACCCACCCTGACAAAGCCTACTACGTGCTTTCTTCACTCTCCTCAGCCCACCACTGACAAGGCCTACTCTGACTGCTTTTCACTCTTATCCCCCCTCTACAAACCCACCCCAACAAAGCCTTCTCTGGCTGCTACTTCACCCTGCTCACCTCTACAAACCCACCCCGACAAAAGCCTACTCTAGCTACGTGCTTCAACCTCCTCCCACGTCTACAAACCCACTCCGAGAAACCCTACTCTGACAGCCCACTTCACTCTCCTCCCCTCTACAAATCCACCCCTGACAAAGCCTAATCTAGCTGATTTTGTCACTCTCCTCCCTTCAACAGACCCACCCCAACAAAGCCTACTCTGGGTACTGCCAACTCTCCTCAGCCCACCCCCAGCCAAAGTCTACTCTGACTGCTTACTTCACTCTCCTCAACTCTACAAACCCACCCCTAACAAAGCCTTCTCTGCTACTTACTTCACACCCCTCCCTCTGCAGACACACCCCTGACAAAAGCGTATTCTTGCTGCTTATTTCACTTTCCTCCCTCTAAGTAAAAGCCCTTACAAAACCTCTTTGACTTCTTCGTCACACTCTCCTTGACTCTGTGGACCGACAACAGACAAAGCCTACTCTGGCTGCTTATTCACTCTCCTCCCCTAGAACACACACCTGAGAAAGGCTACTTTTGCTAGTTAATTCACTCTCCTCCCCACTTTAAACCCCACCCTGACAAAGCCTAATCTGGTTGCTTGACTTCACTCCTCCCCACCACGGCCCACCTCTGACAAAATTTTCCAACTGCTTATTTCATTCTCATCCCTCACAGATCCACCCCTGACAAAACCGGTTCCATGTTAAAATTATGACTGCAGAATAGCGCCAGAAACAATGGCGAACTCAAAACGCGAATGGCAAGTTAGCGGCCGATCATAATAAGCGTTGCAATTTTAGCTAAACCGTCAAAATAAGCCATGCTATCCTGTGTCCTTCTTAAGCTAGAATGCAGTTTTTGATGTAAGTACTAAAATTTGAACATTCAGTAAATATACTCTTTCACTGAATTTATTCAAGGCTGGAGTGCTGGTTCTTTGTTGTTTATTGTTCCTTCTCATTTTCCAGGACCGGCTCTCATATGTGAGCATTGCCATCTGTGGACTTGCATATTTGTGATTTTGGCAGTCTGCTCCATTCAGCATTTGCTGTGAGCTGTACTTTGGAACTAATAGGAGAGTGGGAGCCCCACATGCATTTGAAAATGAGGATGCTATTTTTCATTTTGCAATTCAAATTGATCAGTGAATTTAAAGGAGAAAATGAAGTTCTCATTGTCCAGTATGAGCCTCACTACAAAAAGAGTTCCCATATGCACTTTATAAACAGATGGGAAGACACCGTTAAAAAAGCACAATGAATTGTTCAGAATGCAAACTGAAGAATACAAGTTTAACAGAGCTGAGGTTCTGAAAGAGACTGAAACAATAATAAAGACATTAATAGGGGATCTAAAGGTACAAAATGCTCTAATTCAAATATGACATCTCCCACATCCTCTAGAAGTGTCCACTTTTTGAGCCCTGAGTCTTAACACACAATCATCTTCAAAAAAAGAAAAAAAAAAAGACGATGAGAGACATCATTAAATGAAAGTACAACTAATGACTACAATTCATCAACCCAAAACTTAACAGTTATAAAGACTTTAACTGAATCTCAATTAAGTGTCTTTCGTACCTGTTCAGAATATTAATGAGTTGACATCTGAGAGAAGCAGCAGCAGCATGATAAGATGCATTTTTCGCTTATTAGACAGTTGTGATTGTTGTTATTCAAATGGCAGTAGTAGTCGCTGTAACGTGCTATGCGCTGTTGTGTCCAGTCGCCATTCAATGGATCGCTATTTTTTAGTCGCCTTTTTAAAAATCGCGATTAGATAGTCGCTATTATCACGGGATACCGACAAAACCTACTGTGCCTGCTTACTTCTCATTCCTCTCCTTAAGGAACACACCTCTTAAAAAGACTAATCTGGCTACTTACTTCACTCTCCTCTACACACCCACCCCTGACGGACTCACTCCAGACAAAGTCTACTCTGGCTGCTTACTTCACTTCTCTCCCCTCTAAAAACCCACCCCTGACAAAGACTACTCTGGCTACTTATTTCACTCTCCTCCCCTCTACAGACTCACCCCTGACAAAGACTACTCTGGCTACTTACTTCAGTCTCCTCCCCACTGCGGACCCACCCCTGACAATCTTATACTGGCTGCTTACTTCACTCTCCTCCCCACTAGAGACCCACCCTCGATAAAGCCTACTCTGTCTACTTATTTCAGTCTCCTCCCCTCTGTGGACCCACCCCTGACAAATCATATACTGGCTGCTTACTTCACTCTCTTGCCTCTACCTACTCACCCCTGACAAAGTCTTACTCTGGCTTTGTTCCTCCACTTCCCTCTAGCAAATCCTACCCCTGACAAATCCAGCTCTGGCTGCTTATTTCTCTCTCCTCCCTCTACAAACCCACCCCGACAAAGCCTACTCTGGCTGCTTGCCTCACTCTCCTCCCCTCTACAAACCCAACCCTGACAAAGCTGACACTGGCTGCTTACTTCACTCTCCTAACCTCTACAAACCCACCGCTGGCAAAGCCTACTCTGGCTTCTTACTTCACTCTCCTCCTCTTTACAAACCCACCCATGACAAAGACTTCTCTGGCTACTTACTTCACTCCCCTCCCCTCTACAAACCCACCTCTGACCAAGACTGCTCTTGCTGCTTACTTCACTCTCCTCCCCTGTATGGACACACCCCTTACAAAGACTACTCTGGCTACTTACTTCACTCTCCTGTCCCCTACAAGTCCAATCCTGACAAAGCCTAACCTGGTTGCTTATGTCATGCTCCTCTCCTCTATGGATCCACCCCTAACAAAACCTACTCTGGCTGCTTACATCACTCTCCTCCTCTCTACGAATCTACCCCTGACAAAGCCATCTCTAGCTCATTACTTCACACCCCATCTCTCTATGAACACACCCCTGACAAAACTTATTCTGGCTGCTTACTTCATTTTCCTCCCCTCTAAGTAAGCAGCCCTGACAAAGCTTACTCTGACAGCTTACTTCACTCTCCTCCACTCTCTGGACCCACCACAGACAAAGCCTAATCTGACTGCTTATTTCACTCTCCTCCCCCCTAAGTACACACACCTGAGAAAGGCTACTCTCAATGCTCACTTCACTCTCCTCCCGTCTTTAAACCCACCCCTGACAAAGACAAGTCTGGTTGCTTACTTCGCACTCCTCCCCTCATGGGCCCAGTCTTGACAAAATTGACTATGACTGCTTACTTCACTCTCCTCCCCTCTACGGACCTGGCCCTGACAAAGCCTAATCTGGCTGCTTGCTTCCACTCTCCTCCACTCTACAAACCACCCCACAGCAAAGTCTGCCCTGGCTTCATTACTTCACTCTCCTCCCCTCTACAGCCCACCCTGACAAAGTTGACTCTGACTGCTAACTTCACTCTCCTCCACTCTAAAGACCCCTCCCTGCCAAAGCCTACTCTGACTACTTACTTCACTATCCTCTCCTCAACAGACACACCCTTGACAATGCCTACTGTGACTGTTTACTTCTCTCTCCTCCCCTCTGCGGACCCACCCCAGATAAATCACATACTGCTGCTTACTTCACTCTGCTCCCCACTAGAGAACCACCCTCAACAAAGCCTACTCTTTCTATTTACTTCTCTCTCCTCCGCTATGCAAATCCAAAACTGATCAACCTTTCTCTTGCTACTTACTCCACTCTCCTCCCCTATACAAACCCACTTCACACAAATCCAACTCTTGCTACTTACTTCACCATCCTCACCTCTAAAAAACCCAGCCCGACAAAGCCAACTCAGCCTACGTACTTCACTCTCCTCCCCTCTGCAAACCCACCCCTGACAAAGCCTACTCTGACAGTTTACTTCACTTTCCTCCCTTTGCAAACTCACCCCTATCAAAGCCTTAGCTGGCTTATTTCACTCTCTCCTCACCTCTACAAACCCCCAGCCCAGCCAGCAATACCCTGGATGCTTACTCCACTCTCTTCCACTCTATGCACCTTAACCCAACAAAGCCTACTCAGTCTGTCTCCCTCAATCTCCTCCCTCTGTGGACCCACCCATGATAAAGCCTACCATGAGTGCTTACTTCAATCTCTTGCCCTCTACGAACTCACCCCTGACAGAGTCTACTCTGGTTGCTTACTTCACTCCACTCCCCTCTACAAACCCATTGCTGACAAAGCCTGCTTTGGCTGCCTACTTCACTCTCCTCCCCTCTACGGACACACCCCTGACAAAGATTACTCTGGCTACTTCCTTCACTCCCCCCTCTCTACAGACCCACCCCTGGCAAAGCCTACTCTGCAACATCACACTTCACTCTTCTCCCTTCTACGGACCTGCCTGACAAGCCTAATCTGGTTGCCTACTTCTCTCCTCCCTCTACAGAACCCAACCATGACAAAGCCTACTCCTGACTGCTTACTTGCTCATCTCCTTCTTACCCTCCCCAGGCAACTCCTGCTCAGTGCCCTCATTCCCCTCCCCTCTACAGACCCACTCTGATAAAGCCTACTCTGACTACTTACTTCACTCTCATCACTCCACACCACCTGACAAAGCCTGCTCTGGCTGTCTTCACTCACCTCACTCTATCCAACGACCCCACCCCTGAAAAAGCCTCACGTTGACTGCTTCACTCTCCCCCTTTCAATGGGCCACCCCTGGAAATGTTGACTCTGACTGCTTGCTTCAACTGAGACCCTCTCCAACCAAACCCTACTCAGGCTACTTATTTCACTCTTCTTTTGCAATACAAACCCAAACCTGACCAACCCTTCTCTGGCTGCCGCTTCACTCTCCTCCCCTACAACCCCACTCCTGACAAATCTTGCTCTGGCTACTTAGTTCACTCTCCCCACCCTTCTAACGAATTTCCCCAACAAAGCCTACTCTGTCCTGACTCTTTCACTCTCCTCCCTCTGCAGACCCACCACTTACAAAGCCTACCATGGTGCTTAATTCACTCTCTTGCCCTCACAGGACTCTCCCTGACAAAGTCTACTCTGGCTGCTTGCCTCTCCACTCCCTTTACAAAACCTCCCTGACAAATCCTGCTCTGGCTGCTTATTTCTCTCTCTTCCTCTACAAACTCACCCCTGACAAAGACTACTGTGGCTGCCTTCACTCTCCTCACCTCTAAAACCCACCCGACAAAGCCTACTCGACTGCACTTGCTCCTCCTCCCTCTACAAACCCCACCCCTGAAAAAGCCTACTTTGGCTGCCTACTTCACTCTCCTCCCCTCTACAAACCCACCCCTGACAAAGCCTACTCTGACTTCTTACTTCACTCTCCTTCCCTTTACAAACCCAAGCCTGACAATAGTACTTCTCTGGCTACTTCTCTCCTCCACCTCTACTAACTCATCCCTCACAAAGCCTACTCTGGCTGCTTACTTCACTCTACTGCCCTGGGAGACCCCCAACAAAACCTACTCGCCCGGTTTCCATCACTTTTCTCTCCTCTTCAGAACCACCCATGACAAAGTCTAAAATGAGTGCTTACTTAACTCTCTTGCCTCTACTGACTCACCCCAGAGAAGTCTCTGCTCCCTCTACAAAACCACCCCTTACAAAGCCTGCTCTGGCTACTTTCTTCACTCCCTTCTCTATATAGACCCACCCCTGACATGGCCTACTCAGGGTACTTACTTCACTCTTCTGTCTTCTACAGAGCAGGCCATGACAAAGCCTAATCTGGCTACCTACTTCACTCTCCTCCCCTCTACCAACCCACCCCTGACAAAGCCTACTGCGAGTGCTTACTTCACTCTCCTCCCTTCTACAGACCCACCCCTAAAAAAGCCTGCTCTGTTTACTTACTTCATTGCCCTCCCCTCTGCCTACCACTTCTGACAAAGCCTACTCAGCTACTTGCTTCAATCACATCCCCTCTCTACCCACCCTTTCTAAGCCTACTCTAACTGCTTACTTCACTCTCCTCCCCTCTACAGACCAATCCTGGCATAGCCTACTGTGACTGCTTACTTCACTCTCACTCCACCTGTGGACCCACCCCTGACAAAAGCCTACTCTAACTACTTACTTCCTCCCTCCCTCTATGGACCAACCCCTGACAAGAGCCTACTGTGACATTGCTTCACTCTCCTCCCCTCCCCTCCATGGACACACCCCTGACCAAGAATACTCTGGCTACTTACTTCACTCTCCTGATGACTAATCCACCCCTGACAAAACCTTCTCTGGCTGCTTACTTCACTCTACTCCCTCTAGAATCTACCACAACAAAGCCTTCTCTAGCTCGTTGCTTCCACCTCCCTCTACGAACACTATAGAAAACTTATTCTGGCTGCTTACTTCACTTCCCTCCACTCTAAGAAAACACCCCTGACAAAGCCTACTCGGGCTGCTTACTTCACTGTCCTCCACTCTGTGGACCCACCTCTGACAAAGCCTTCTCTGGGTGCTGATTTCACTCTCCTCCCCCCTAAGATTACACACCTGAGAAAGGCTACTCTCGCTACTTTCTTCACTCTCCTAATCTCTTTAAATCCCCCCCTGTCAAAGCCTAATCCTGGTTTGCCTTCAAACTCCTCCCTCTGGTCCCACCCTGACAAAATTGACTCTGACTGCTGGCTTCTCCTTCTCCTCCCTCTGCAGACCAAAGCCAGACAAAACCCTACTCTGTCTGCTTTCTTCACTTTCCTCCCCTCAATGAACACACCCCTTAAAAGACTAATCTAGCTACTTATTTCACTCTCCCTCTACACACCCCCCCTCACAAAGCCTACTCTGACTGCTTACTTGCTCTTCTACCCTCTCGTCCCAACCCTGACAAAGCCTACTCTGGCTGCTTGCTTCCTCTCCTCCATTCTATAAACCCACCCGACAAAGCCTACCCTGCCACTTCCACTCTCCCTCCCTATGCAGGCCCACCCCTGAAAAAGTTGACTCTGACTGCTTGCTTGCTCTCCTCCCTCCTACAGTCCCCCCTGACCAAAGCCTACAGTGATTGTTTACTTCACTCCCTCCCCTCTGCAGACCCACCCCTGACAAATCAAATACTGGCTGCTTTCTTCACTTTCCTCCCCACTAGAGACCCACCCTCGACAAGCCTACTCTGCTGCTTCTTCACTCTCCCTCCGCTATACACACCCCAAACCTGACAAACCCTTCTCTGGCTGCGCAATTCACTCTCCTCCCTCTACAAACCCACTCCTGACAAATCCTACTCTGGCTACTTCGTCACTCTCACCCTCTATGGAACCTCCCCTGACAAAGCCTACTATGTCTGACTTTTCACTCTCTACTCCCTCTGCCGACCCACCCCTAATGAAATACCGCGAGGTGCTTACTTCACTCTCTTGCCCTCTCTGAGACTCACACTGACAAAGTCTACTCTGGGTCCCTTATTCCACTCCGCTCCCTCTACAAAACCACCCCTGACAAATCCTGCTCTGGCTGCTTATTTCTGTCTCCTCCCCTCTACAAACCCGCCCCTGACAAAGCCTGCTCTGACTGCTTACTTCACCCTCCTCACCTCTACAAACCCACCTTGAGAAAGCCCACTTTGGCTACACACTTCACTCTCCTCCCCTTTACAAACCCAACCCTGACAAAGCCTACTCTGACTGCCTACTTCACTCTCCAGCCCTCTAAAAACCCACCCCTGACAAAGCCTACCCTGACTGCATACTTCACTCTCCTTCCCTTTACATACCCAACCCTGACAAAGCCTACTCTGGCTGCTTACTTCACTCTATTCCCTTCTACGGACCCCCCCAACAAAGCCTACTCCATCTGTCTCCTTCACTCTCCTCCCCTCTGTGGACCCACCCATGACAAAGCCTACCATGAGTGCTTACTTCACTCTCTTGCCCTCTATGGACTCACCCCTGACAAAGTCTACTCTGGCAGCTTACTTCAGTCTGCTCCCCACTACAAACCCACCACAGAAAAAAGCCTGCTCTGGATGCTTGCTTCACTATCCTCCCTTCTGTGGATACACCTGTCAAAGACTTCTCTGGCGTCATACTTCACTCTCCTGTCCTAAATCCACCACAGGCCAAAACCTACTCTGGCTGTTTGCTTCACTGTACTCCCTCTGAGATCTGATCCTGACAAAGCATTCTCTGGCTTGTTGCTTCACTCCTGCCCTCTAGTAACACTCCTGGAAAACTTATTCTGGCTACCTGCTCCTTCCCTCCCCCTAAGAAAACACCCCTGAAAAAGCCTACCCTGACTGCTTAATTCACTCTCCTAAACTCGGTGGACCCACCTCTGACAAAGCCTTCTCTGGCTGCTGATTTCACTCTCCTCCCCCCTAAGAATACACACCTGAGAAAGGCTACTGACGCTACTTACTTCACTCTCCTCCCCTCTTTAAATCCACTCCTGACAAAGCCTAATCTGGCTGCTAATTTCATTCTCCTCCCCTCTAAGGACCTACCCCAGACAAAGCCTGTTCTGCCTGCTTACTTCACTTTCCTCTCCTCAATGAACACACCACTTAAAAAGACTAATCTGGCTACTTACTTCACACTCCTCCACACACCCACCCCTCACAAAGCCTACTCGGATTGCTTACTTCACTCTCCTACCCTCTACGGACCCGGACCTGACAAAGCCTACTCTGGCTGCTTACTTCAATCTCCTCCACTCTACAAATCCACCACTGACAAAGCCTACCCTGGCGACTTACTTCACTCTTCTGCCTCTATGGGCCCACCACAGACTAAGTTGACTCAGACTGCTTACTTCACTCTCCTCCCCTATACAGACCCCCCTGACAAAGCCTACTCTGACTGCTTACTTCACTCACTTCCCTCTACAGACCACACCACAATACAAAGCCTACTTTGGCAGCACTTCACTCTCCTCCCCTCTGGGGGCCCACCCCTGAGAATCATGTACTGGCTGCTTACTTCACTCTACTCCCAACTAGAGACCCACCCTTGACAAAGCCTACTCTGGCTACTTACTTCACTTTCCTCCACTATACAGAACCAAACCTGACAAACCCTTCTCTGACAACTTACTTCACTCTTCACCCCTCTACAAACCCACTCCTGACAAGTCCTACTCTGGCTGCTTACTTCACTCTCCTCCCCTCTACGGACCCCACCCTTTACAAAGCCTACAATGTCTGACTCCTTCACTCTCCTCCACCCTGCGGCCCCATCCCCAACGAAGCCTACCATGAGTGCTCACTTCACTCTCTTGCCCTCTACGGACTCACCCCTGACAAAGTCTACACTGGCTGCTTACTTCAATCCGCTCCCCTCTACAATACCACCCCTGACAAAGCCTACACTGGCTACTTACTTCACTCCCTAACTCCTATTTGTACCCACCCCTATTCAGCCTACTCTGACTGCTTACTTCACAATCCTCCCCTCAACGGACTCACCCTTGACAAAGCCTACTGTGACTGTTGACTTGACTCTCCTCCCCTCTGTGGACCCACCCCAACAAAGCCTAATGTTGCTGCTTACTTCTCTCTCCTCCCCTCTGTGGCCCACCCCTGACAAAGCCTCATATGTCTACTTACTTCACTCTCCTCCCCTCTACAAACCCACCCCTTACAAAGCTTATTCTGACTGCTTACTTTCCTTTCCTCCCCTCTTGAAAACCACCCCTGACAAAGCCTACTCTGGGTACTTACTTCACTCTCCTCTGCCCCCCCAAAGTCTTCTCTGACTGTTTACTTCACTCTAATCCACTCTACAAACCCACCCTAACAAAGCCTTCTCTGGCTCGTGGGCATACAGCCATACTGTACACTGTCAGTCAGCTGGCAGCCAGGCATCTTGTAGGTGCTGCCCGCTGCTGACTGGGGGGAGAGGCAGGGTGGCATTGAGTGGGTGGGTGAGAGGGGGCACCACTGGCCCACCAGGGAATTTAAGTAACACTAAAGCCCGCAATCAGGCTGGGGATTGGGTCCACTGGACCACCAGGGAATTATATTATTCATCTGCCCATGATCAGGCTGGGGATCAGGTCCACTGGACCACTAAAGAATTATTTTATTTATCTGCCCGTGATCGGGCTGGGGATTTGGTCCACTGGACCACCAGGGAATCATTTATTCATTTACCTACAATCGGGCAGGGGAGCAGGTCCACTGGACCACGAGGGTATTTACAGTTCACAAAAGCCCAAGATAGGGCAATGAGGTAGGGTCCATTGGACCTCTAGGGATGTGATTATATTATGCCTGTGATCAGGCGATGGGGTAGGGTACACTAGATCACCAGGGAACTTTACTTTAACTAATGCCCGTGATCAGGCATTGGAGTGCATTTCCCACCGAGGGGTAGGGAGCGTCAGTCCCCGATGGCTGCAGCCTGGCAGGGTGCCATGCACAAGTTACCAGGGATCAGTGCATTGCATACAAAAGGGGCCATAATGACATGCAAATGGCCCCATTTTCACCTTGCATGCATAATGGCCTCATTTTCATGCCCAGCACTGAATATCATGGTTGCTGCACCTGCGCACCCGCACTTGAGAGCTGGCACATCCTCCTGCTCCTCACTTGCCACTTGTGCTGGTGCAGTGCCACTGTGCCGTGAGCAGTGCGGGTGGCCCAAGTGCCATATTCAATAGTGCTGAGCCATGGTGCAGCACTGTTGAATATCACACGGACCATGCCCTGGTGCATCCCAGTTGCACTGCGCCCAGGCTTGTCCCTCTGCCTGGTGCAGTCTGAATATCTGGCCCCATGAGTACATGTCCATGTCAACCCCCCTCTTCACCTACAAAATACACAAACATATATCTATATATATATCTACTCACCAAGGCTACTATTAGTGTACAGCCAAAGGGAAACTTTTCCATGCAGTTGAGATGATCACATTACATTTGCAGTGTCAGTGGCTCAGTAGGTAGCACACTCACCTCTGAGACCAGGAGAGCAGAGGGCTGTGGGTTCAGTTCCCACATCAGGCACTTGGGTTAATAGCCCAGTACTGACACTGTAGTGCAGCATGAGAGGGGTGCTGCACTTCTGAGGTGCCGCCTTTCAGATGAGACATTAAACCGAGGTCCCATCTGCCTGGATTGGTGGTAGTTCAAGTAGATGTTAAAGATCCCATGGCACTTATTGAAAAGAGTAGGGGAGATTTTATTAAGCAATAAACACAACATCACATTAAACAGAAACATTCCAGATTCAAACAAAAAAAAAAAAAAGATTACACAAAAACTGAGAGTTTTAAACAGTTGAAAAATGGTTCCATAAATGATTAACATAAGATTTGGAGTATTTTTTTCCATCTCGTAAACGCAAAACATGTAACTCAGAATCAACAGAAGATACGATAGTAAAAAAATCTGTATGAAGTTGCTGTAATACAAAATGGCAACGTGCCTGCCATAAAAAATATTGCAAAACAGCAAAGAAAACATTCAATGTGCTTCTATGATACTGCTCCCATCTACCCGAATAATCCCCCAGTATCAAAGTATTATAAGTAATAGATCGTAAAGAAGGCATATTCCAGTGTAAAGCTGCAAAGTTCCAAAAACTCTGACTGTCTGGACAGTCAATAAAAAAATGGGATTGACTTTCTTCCATATCAATACAACCAGGTTTTAAACAATAACGATCAGTTACTGGTTTATATTTCAAATTTTCTCTCACTCCCAAGCGGCCATGAGCAGAGATCCAGACAATATCCCAGGTTTTAACAGGAATCCTAATGTCTGTTAACTTACAGAGGGCATATTTCATATTTGTTGGAGAACAATAGGGAAAGAGTAAGATTACCTTTGTAAATCATAGACAATATAATCATAAAAAGTTTTTCTAGTTAGCGAGAGTAATTTTTGCATAGGAATCTGCCATTGAAATAACTTTTTAAAAGTGGAAAGGCCATATTTTGAAATATCATCCGACAATAAGATTCTAGGAGGAAAAAGTGACCATCGAAAAAAATATTTATGCCATAAAGCTTTGACCCAAAAGTGCCATGGCAAAGAAGGTTCCTGCCAAATAAACGGGAAAGAAGAAAACAAAAAAATGGAATGAAAAAAAATGAGGGGGTTAATCATTTTAAGCCCACCATCCCTTTGTTGAAGATACGTATATTCTCTCTTCACTGGGTTCAGCCTATTTCCCCAGAGCATCTGAAAAAAATACTATAAATTCTAGTTTCCAGGACTAAAGGGGGCGGAAACAGATGACTTAAATAGAGAAAAATTGGTAATAAAAATTTTTTAATGATTAATACCCTTTTCTTTTTTCCAAATTTCCAATGTTTCTATTGATTAATTTTAAATTCACCAACTCCTAGCTGCTTATCCCAGTTATATACTTCCATGTGTTCTACCCCAAACCATATTCCCAAGATTTGTTGAGGCCCATCTACTAAGGAAATACCAAAGCAATCGGATAAATCTGGAACAATACTTCCCAACTGTAAAACAAAACTTTTTTGAATGTTGAGAGAAGCCCCAGAATACTGACTAAAGAGGAAAAAAAACTCTAATGCCTTTTTTAATGATAATGTGTCTGCTAAAAGAAGCGTGACATCATCAGCAAAGGCAGTTACTTTAACTGTCTCTAAATGAGGCAAGGGGGCAATACCCTTTATGGAGTCATGATATATAATATGTCTGATAATCAGGTCTAAAGTGAAAGTATATAGTAAAGGACTCAAGGGACATCCCTGCCGGACCCCTCTAGAAATTCTAATCTTATCACCCATTAATCCATTAACTATTGGGACAGTGACTGCATTATTATACAGTTGCGAGATCCACTGAACAAAAATAGTAGGGATTCCATATGAAGACAGGACAAAATACAAATAGGAATGACTAACAGCATCAAAAGCTTTGGACTGGTCTAAAGCAGCAACTAATTCAGATGCACAAAAGCTGGACTGATTATTAAAAAGATCCCTGAGTAAAAAAGATTATATTGAATTTTCTGTTTTTATGGCACATGTTTATGCCGGATGAATTAACACTTCTGCCAGTTTTTCCAACCTATTGTGCAGGATTTTTGAAGAATTTTATAATCACTGTTCAATAAACAAATCGGCCTCAATTTGAAAAGGACTGCCTTATCTCCTTTTTTATAAATGAAAGTCATTATAGACATAGTAAAATCTGCACAGGAGATCCCAGAGGACAAATAAGAGTTAAACACCAAAGGAAGAAAAAAACTCATATAAACTATACATTTTTTATAAAATTCATTAGGAATTCCATCTATCCCAGGAGAGGACCCAGTCTTCAATTGTTTAATAACTTCAATCACCTCCTGGGATGAAATGGGTCGTATTAAGGATTGTATCGAGTCACCTGAAACTCTAGGAAGAGTAGAGAAAATAGATCCCGGAAAAGAATCAGTGGATAATACTTGTGGGGATGAAAAACAATTCTTAACATAATTCTGAATTATTTGCAACATGCCCAAATCAGAAGTAATTGTCTCATTTTCTGAATTTAACAACCCTGTCATTAGAGTATCTATTAAGTGTGCTTTACAAGCCTGAAAAGGATCAGCCATTGGAGTATTTTTAATGTTAAAACAAAATTCTAAGTCTAAAGACTTAGCTCTATCATATTGATAGTTCTTCATTTGTTGTTTAATTTCTTTTATTTGAGATAGAAATAACTTATGATCTTTTGGGGGAAGTGACATTAACCTATATAATTGATTTCTATGAACCAAATATTTCGATAATCCTCATTAACTTTACCCTACCCCAGGTTTGAAATAAGCGTTTAATTTCTGTTTTAACATGCCTCCACCACTCAAAATATGAAGAAAAAAGTTCTAAAGTGGAAAATTTTGCAGCTAGAAAAAATTCTAAATTAGAAAAATAGGCTGAATCCATTAAAAAGGAAATATTTAGCCTCCATCTTTGTATTGAAGAATATAATCTTGGTGGGAGGTTTCGTAATGATAGGGTACAAAGCAAAATGTGATGATCCGAAAATTCTGAGGGAAATATAGTACAAGATAAAATCTGAAGATAGGATGAAATAAAAAACATATCAATTCTGGTTGCAAAAGTATACCTATGGTAGGTTTCACCACCCTGTGAATGTAAATGTCTAAAGGCATCCGTGAGTCTAACATCCTTCACGATTTCCAAAAGAGCATTTGAATCACAGTAAACCTTTTTCCCAGATATTCTCCGAAATTGGATATCAAGAGAAACATTAAAATCTCCACCCCATACTAAATGTTTTCTTGTAAATAAAAAGGGTTTTATGTCCTTAAATAAATCGATGCGGCCTGTTTTAGTTTGTGGGCCATAGATATTGATAAAACGAAAAAAATAATCCCCCAATAAACAATCTAGAATGAGAGCTCTGCCAGGTAACAAATCAATAACTCGTGATATTTTAAAAGAAAGGTTCCCAAATAATATAGCAACCCCATCAGCCACTTCTGAACCAAAAGACCAAAAAGAAGGTCCACATGTCCATTTTCTTTGTAACCGATTTATTTCAGAAAGAGAGGACAGCCTAGTTTCCTGCAAAAAAATTACATCCAGCTGTAAAGATTTTAGGTATGAGAAAATGGATATCTGCCTCTGAAATGTTTTCAAACTGCAGACATTAAAAGAAGCAAGTTTTAAGGAAGCCATAGAAATGCTTAAACACTATTTTTTTGGCTTACTTTTCTTTTTTTTCCTTTCTTTCCTTTTTTATCTTTTGCAAGCTCCGTAGATTTACTCTCTTCCTCATCAGTCACAATTTCAGAAAGATGAGAAGTTTCAGATTCTAAATCTGAATCCCTAACTTCATCTTGAAGGGGCGAAAAAAAATTCTCTGTTACCAATGGACTAGCTTGAGTTTGTTTCAATGAAGCCCTAGTAAATCTCCTACTTTTAACAACTTCAAATGGCGGTGGCATAGAAAGAACAGGGGCCTGCTTAACCCCTAAGTGAGTGGAGGCCTGCTCAGTAGTAGTCTGGGAGTCATTAACTACAGGAGGCACTTCTTTAGGTTTATCTGCTACCAAAGGGGTCAGAATAGATTCTTGTCATGAGGAGTGAGGGGAAACAGATCTATGTAAATTCTGAATTTTAGATTGAGCTTTACGAAGCAAGCCATCATGATCTAACCCATCAGGACAATTATGCCTAGCCCAGGGCATTGATGAAAGGCATGTCCTTTTCTTCGCATAAATTACACTGGAAAATGTTACTACACATATCCACTGAATGTCCAAAACCCCCACATAAAGGACATTTCATCATGTCACAAACACTGCTGATATGCGTTCTGTCCCCACACTTATAACAGGCTTTCGGCTGTCCTCCGTAAAAGCACACCCCCCTATCCTTGCCCAGGAAAAAACTATTCGGTAGGTGAACAATTTCAGAGTTGACTTGTAATAGCTTCACTTTAAATTTCCACCCCCCTGTCCAAATGCCTTCTATATCCAAAAGTGCCTCAGGTGGACCTAATACTTCACACTTAGACTGTAGCCAATGGTATATATCGCTAACATTGACACCCTCATTTCTAAACATAATGGTAACAAACCTAATCAAAGGTCTAGTTAATGGAATTGCAAAAAAAGGTAACCATAAAGGATGAGTCTTTTGATTAGCATATTTATCCCAAAATGTATCCATAAGACGTTCGTTTGAAAACTAATATCAAATGAGTCTTCTCCAGAGATTGTATTAAAGCATAAATATCCTTTGCACAAAATCCCATTTTAGTTTTCAAAAGCTGCTTGAAAATGTAATATCTATCAGGATGGTCCTTTAAGCCACCTCTGTACTTCAAACGAAACAGCATTACGACGAGGGGCTTGTTCAAGTTTAGATTTAAATAGGTCAGACATTGTGGGTTTAAGAGTCTGGGTCAAAGAAGGCTTTTCAGGTACACAGGCAGCTGAAGTACTAGCTACAGGAGTACTAAGAGTCTCTTCATGTAGAACATTTCCCCCACCTACCCCTGAATTAACAGAGTTTGAATCAGGTCTTAATGTACCTGGAGATGGAGACCACGAAAAATCTGGTACCCAGTCACCCGATTCAGAGCGCTTCCAGCCAGCTTCAGATAGGGCAACTTCTTCAGACCATTCCGACATACTGCTCCCAGTACCTTCATCCTTCAGACCGAATTGTCGTCGTACTAAATGCGACGTGTGCGGTCCCGCGTTGCACACAGTCCTCCCGGAAACATCCTCCTTCAATATTGGTTCCTGCTGTGGATCCGGAATAGCGCGACACTCCTGGTGTACTGATTTCTGCAAAGATGATGAGGGCTCCAACAACGGTAAGCAAATCCTGGTCAGAAAATCGTGTAGTTGCCACTGAAACACTTCCAACCTGCTGAAACTCATGAGCCCGATCTTCCGATGCTGATTTCAAATTGTTAGCTGTTATTGTAGCTTGAGGGCCGCTCTCCAAAACGCGACCCTGTTCACTATGTATCTGTACACTCTTTCCAACCTCCTCCTCCATCCCAACTGCAAAATCGTCTGCCATGTCGAGACGTGACGTCAGAAAGACTCCCCACCAGCCACTGACCAGCAGGCAGTAGGGGAATTTCCCCGGTATCCTGGCCAAATTTCCCTCATTCACTAAAAATACCACCAACAGCTTAATCTGGTTCAAAGTCAGTTGTCATTCATCTGTATCCCCCTCCCCCAGGTTGTGCCTGAAAATAGGCAGGATTTGTCTAGTGCACTTACCCGGTCAACAAAAATGAAATAAATGAAAAATAAAAATTTGCTTGAATCACCTCACAGAACATGTTGGACCAGCAACAGGACACTCATGGTCATCATTTTATTCTGGGGGACTTTGTATGTGCTGAAATACTCCCATTTACTGTGTTACCACTTGTCAATTTTCTGCACACAAGGCGGATGCATTTTGGGCATGCAGAAAAAATCTGGGGACCTCTGTGCCACCACTGCATGTATGACTTACTGCACCATTAATTCTGGGGATGCATTTGTGTGTTGTGTGATTGTTAGAGCTCATGATGTCATACTGACATTACAATTAAAGCAGCATTGCAAGAATGTTGTGACAATTTTGAACTGTACTTTTTTATGCTACTTTACAATGCCACAGCCACTAGTTACCTCCAAGTTGTGATTTGAATGATGTGCTTCTTTTCACAATTTCTGTCTGCTTTATTAGTTGACTACTTTTTCATTTATGAAAAAAATGAGCACCCTTTCAATATTGTTCTTACCAGGTTTGTATTTATTTGCAGCTGTTTTTCAACAAATATTGTTCTGTGGTGTCATAAAACAATGCCTGCAGCATAACTGTTAATTTACAACAGAAGTGATAACAACTAACTGATGTGATGGAGAAAAGCAGAGGAAAACAATGACAAAGACCTGGTCAGCACCAATTTAAAAGGAATGCTCCTTTCATTATTTCACACATGAAAAAAGGTAGTACAGAAGACTCAACTGCTGGAAATTCTCGTATTATTCTAATCAGTCAGAATGTAAGTAAAGGAAGCTGTAACATAGCATTAAAAAATATAGGTCAGAGTTCTCAACAGATTGTTGCGCTGCTGCTTTACAGAGATTCATCACATTACATAGTTATGGTGATGCACATAGCCTAATATGTGGGCGCCTTACTTCCAGTAGAATATTTCTTGCTCCACATAGTGCAATACATTTCTGAGAAAACCGCCTGTAATTTCATTCGTGTCACATGACAGAGGAATTCCCTTTCAGAAAAGCTGCCCACTTTCTGCCCCCCTTTCTCAGCAATGTTAGGACGTGATGCCAGGAGGAGCACAGGTGCATGCTCCACTATAGTGAATGTTCGGCAGCTATCCCAATATTTCCTTATGTTATAAGGTTCACTTTGTGGTGAAATGTGAGAACATTTCCACTAACAAGGCTCGTCTTACTGGAAACGTGCCCACACGTTTCACCACAAACTGACCATTATAACATAAAGAAACATTCAGAAAGCTGTTGGACAATCGGACATTCACTGTAATGGAACACACACCCATTCTCCCCCTGGCATCATGCCCTAACATTGCTGAGAAAGGGGGGCAGAATGTGGGTGGCTTTTCTGAATGGGAATTCCTCCTTTACATGACACACTGTAATTAAATTATGGGCGGTTTTCACAGAAATGTACTGCACTATGTGGAGCAAGAAAGATTCCCCTGCAAGGAAAAATGTGTATTATTAAACAACAACAAAAATAAAACAAACAAAACAGTACAACACAGTAGTGGGGTGGAGGGTTCCAGAAAATAATCCCTTACTGTGGCCGTGGGATGCGTGGTGGTCCAACAGCAGGTGCAGCATTGTGAGTATTTGCTGCTGCTGTTCTTGTATTGTGTCAACCTGCTGCTGCACAGCACCTACCTCTCATTATTCTCTTCCATGGCCGCCCACACCAGGCGCTGTCGGCCTCTGTTGCAGGGACTATGGCGGGGTCCACTGCAAGTAGAAACCCAGGTGGTGGTGGTGGTAGAGAGGGTGGTGCTGGTGGTTGTGGTGGTGGTGCAGCTGCTGTACTGGCCCTCCTTCTGCTGTGGCAGTGAGGCACAACTTCATCCCCAGCAGCACCCTCAGCCACTGCCACAGAAGGGCCAGCAGGTGGAAACCTGGCCCCTTCTGTGGCAGCCTGCCACTCCACCTTGAGGTGGTTCAACATGTGGGTGTGCTGGTCACCAGTCCCCATATGTGTCCCCCGGAGGCCATGGTGCACTAGCACACCACACAGATGGCACACCATGACTGTGCTGTTTCCCTCCACAGAGTTAAAAAACTCCCACACTGGGGAGCTGTGGGGGGACCAGATACAGTCCTCGCACCACCTATGTTTTCCTGGAGCACCTCCTGTGGCTGTGGAGGTGGTGGAGGGGGTGCTGCTGGAGTCCCTACAGCTGCTACCAGTGGTGGTGGTAGTGGCGGAGAAGGTGGATGCACAGCAGCCACCGGTGGCACTGCTGCTGCTGCTGCTGTTGCTTCCACAGGGGGGAAGCAAGACCCAAGAGTCGAGAGTGTTCCAGCATCACACGACAACCCCCATGTGTCTGCACTCCACTCCTCTGACCACGCCCATGGGCCAGCGACTCTCTTTCTCCAGGGTACATCCTTCCCACATAAGTCCCCGACCCGATTATAAAAAGTACAGCCACAGTGAATGCCTAGCCTTCACCCAGTGCGCCTCCTCACTCCCAGACACACACACACATACACACTGACACACACAGTCACACACACAAAACAAAACAAAACTTATAAAAAAATCATTACCAAAAAACAATCACAAACATAATACAAAAACTAAACAAAGATATAGCTTTTAAAAAGCTGTTGTTTCTTCAGACACAAAGACAATAAAGCACTTTCTGACAGTCAGTGACTCTAAACTGCTCTTCTCCACAAAGCCTTCTCCCTCTATGAATGCAAAGGAGAAAGTGAAACTGCTTCTCTGACTCACTTCTTTGCTGCCTGGCTAAAGCATGTCACTTACAGTACTGTAACCCATGTGATGTTTGGGGCTGCCTATTTACTTCACCTTACTTTGTGTTAAGGCATAATGGTAATGTGAGTAATAATGAATAACGTGAAGTAGGCACTTTACAGTGCCCACTTTGCATTTTACTCCACCAGCGTGAAGTGGCCACTTTGCATTCTCTTCACCAGCGGATTAAAATTCACTGCATCTCTATTCAAGATCATTTTGGGGCATGAGGGACATCTGGTCATGAAATTTGGGCTATCTGGTCCCTTCTAGAGACATCTGGTCCAACAAACATCTGGCCAACTTATCCCACCATTGCAAGATAAGCTCGCAATCAAAAATGATCTCGCGACCAAAGAATTTGCAGGCTCGAGATCAAAGATCGTTAGTGAGTCGCAACCAAAGAATTTCAAATTTTAAAACTCTATTTTTTGACACAACTACATTAAACCACAGGCATGGATTGATAGAGAAAAGCCTCTTTCAACAAACAAACAAACAGGCACCAGGACTCACTGAATCAATAACAAAGTGTTTTATTATACATAAATAATTCCAGCTGAAAAAACTCCCGACCAGTTTCACCGTACTTGGCTTTTTCAAGAGAACCCCCCCGAGCAAAACCCATCCTAGTTTTACTTCACAAGTTATCCCTGAGCTGAGTTATTTGTTTTTTTATGACCGCAAACTGAAAACAAGATGGTGGCCGTCACGAATGATAAATTTCTCGCGATCAAAGATTCTTTGATCATGAGGATAGACCAGATGACCAAAACCCCATTCTTCTTTGCAAAACAACCCAATAAATTTTCCCATGGACTTATAATGGAGCCAAAAACTTTAATAACTTTTAATTGATTCATATTTTCACCAAATAAAAAGTGGCCTATTCCTTGACACTAGCTCTTTCTACATGACAAGTTTCAGACTGGCACACCACACAGTGGGCATGCAGCGCCAAGGTAAAAATTCCAAAAAGCTCCCACAAAATTAACGAAAAGTGCCTATTTTGACCATGTGTGTGTGTGTGTGTGTGTTTCCGTGTCTGTGTGTATGTGTGCCAGTGGGGGAGGGAGTTGGAGTTAGGGTTGAATACCCTAACGCCAAATTTCCTCACTTTTGTCGCTATAAAAAAACCTGTTTCATTAACAGTGTTTTGCAAAGAATATATATATATATATATATATATATATATATATATATACAAAGAATATGTATATGTGTGTGTGTGTATATATATATATATATATATATAATGAATAACTATGTCTGCATTATGAACTATTATACAGTGTGCCTCATTCATACTGAACAACTATCATCTAAGATTAAAACAGTCCACAAAAAGTTCTGTTGTTTACCTGAATGTACTACTATGTATGCCTTTTCAAAAACTGTAAGTTTTGAAGTGTATGTGCAGAAACATATTTTTCTTCATTGAAAGCAATGTATTATTCTGTACATTGTTAGAAATGTGTCTTTTTATAAAGATTGCATGATCTTGTTTACATGTACTGTGGTAACCGAAGCTAACCATTTTCATTTCTTTCACAAAAAGTAAGGAAATTCTTGGAAAAAAAACTGTGCTAATGCAACAGTTAGGATTTTCCACAGCAACAAAAGTGAGGAAATTCAGCTTTAGGGTTTAAAACCCTAACTCCGACTTCCCCTCCACACTACCACACATACACAGAGACAGACACACAGATAAAGACACAGAGATGCACGCACACACACACACACACACACACACACACACACACACACACACACACGCACACACACACAACACACATACAAATGGGGGGGCCATACAAGGCAAGACAACTAATCACAAAACACACCATAATGCAACAGAAATAACAGACAACTTCTTAAACATACCACAACAGGCATCCATCATCATGTTTCAACAACTGTAGTACTTCTGTGTGTGAACATACCAATGTAGTTATGACCACATAATATTATAAAGCATTCACACTACCCATGACTATAAATTAATCTGTCTTGATGCTACCCCTTATAGAAGAACAACCTGTCTACATTCACTATCATTAACAAATACATACCATTTCATTATCCACACTTAGTTGCTGCCTAAGTGCAAGCTGTTCTAACATCCACTGAAGATGAATGAGCAGTTACATTCCAAGAACAAGAAGTGTGTGTGTGTACGTGTGCATCTCTGTGTCTCTATCTGTGTGTCTGTGTCTCTTTGTCTGTCTGTGTGTATATGTGGTAGTGTTGGGGGGGTCGGAGTTAGGTTTGGAAACCCTAATGTCGAATTTCCTGATTTTTGTTGTTGTGGAAAACCCTAACTATTGCACAGTCCCTCGGGGCACAATATTTTCTGTTGTACTGTACAAATGTAGCCTTCAGCTACCACCATGCACTCCCAGAGTGATCTACAGGTGAAGCTGTGGGCAGACCCAGCCAGCCCCTACACTTTCAGACTGATCTACAGGTGAAGCTGTGGGACCCTGCAATAGCGCTGGGAAAACTGCACACAAAACAGGTTATAATGAGAAGCTAATCTGGATGTTTGCCCACAGACTACCTAAGTAAGCTCATTTGCATGTCACTTTTGAATATAGCAATGTTTTGCCCCAGGCAAATGTGATTGCATCGGGCAAACGGCTTAGCTCTGTGCTAAACTTGCACAAAAATTTGCGCCACTCAAATGTTGAAGAAATATTGTACATTTTTGCACAATGTAATTTCACATGTGATGCTGCTTTCAGCTTTACTGACTCCACTCCTTTGCTGGCACACACATTGGCCACATAGTTCACCTCTACCTTCCTTCACATTGCTGTGAACTGGGATGCTGTTGTGGTTTGCACTTCCTGGTTGCTATATTCACAGCTGTCTTATTTCCCTGCTATTTTTGCACTACACTCCCAGACCAGTTTGCCCGGCTACCTTAGCATGCTAAATTGAACAGGATTAGCACGGGGCTATCTCTTTTGAATGTAGTAGGCTATTGGATCTGGGCTATTTAACATGTTGGGGAATGCTAATTTAGCCCCAGGGCAAAGTTTTGAATATGTGACTCTTATTTTTTTATGTTTGTGCTTTGCAATGCAAACATATAGCTGTGATACTGGATTTCAGTGGTATCAGTGCCAGGTCCAATAATGTTCAAGCTAATGTATAGTAGGATTTCTGTGTCTTACTGCCTGTATTTTAACAATGTCTTTAATATCGACCCCCCTGCAAACACAAACACAGACACACACACACAAACCACAGACACACAAATACTTAAAAAACGTACAATCCTATTGTATTGTTATACTGTTTTTGCAAAGACTTGCAACATTTACTATATGTCATGAGTCTGAAGACTATTTTGTAATTAGCAGTTCACTGTATAACCAGATAACAATCTGTGCTGGCAAACCTTTTTTGCATTTATGTGGGGTTTCCATATTTTTAACTTCTCGAGACTAAAATCCACGTATTTTGTTGTTAGTTGCTCTGATGATGACATGGTAAAATAAAAAGTGCAATGAAATGTATTTGATTCAATTACCTACACAGTATGTTTTCTTGCACTCTGCTCTATTGCATTATTCTTACAGAGGGAAGCATCCAAACACAGGCTGTAATGGAACTGCACTGGGCTGCTTCTCATTTCAATTCCAGAGGCTGTTATGTCATGTCAAACAGTCCTAACCCCCCCCACACACACACACTCTCTTGCCTTCAAAAGAATAATGAGACATGCTATATTTTAGCAGTATTTTTATCTGAATGCCATATGCTACTCAAATAATTGATACATTAAGATGTTTGTCATTTTGAACGATACTATAGCAGTACATGCCAACTCTTAAATGTGGCACCATATATGAGTTTTAATGTGTTGTGGTTTCAGAATACATGCGATTCTATCAGTTTCTTGTCATTAGCTGATTATGGTGCTTGGCATTTACAGTTTGCCCTAAGGACATTGGGACATGCAGTGACACCACTCACAAGTTATCTTCATCATCATCAGTTCAATTTTATTGATCAATCCTAAAAAGATCATTACAATTAAAATAGCAACGTAGTATACAATAGTTATTAAAATATATGAATAAATAGTTCAAAATGTGAGGATACAAATATAATGTATAGTATACTAGTGTACATGAGGGTGAACAGAATCCCCTATTCCACTATATAATACATTGCTAGACAATGTCAGAAGCAGTACATGTGTGCATACTATCAACCTGGTGCCGATTACGCTCCTCATAAGAATGAGACAGTGAATCTCACGATAAGTGAAAGTGGTACAGAGTATTGATAAACATCAAGAACTCTAATTTCACATCAAAAGTAGCTAAATAAAATACCATTTCTATTTTGCATTACACCTTTGATTCCAGTGTGTTTTAAACCATAAAATAAATAGGTATAAATATTATTGTTTATAGTCATTGTGATTAGTGCAGAATATCTGCACTGTACTAAACTACCCACTACTACATGTCTAGTCAGTATGTATATATGTCTTAAATGTCTTTAGCCATTTACCAATGAATGTACTGTATGTATGATGCTCTGTACTGTCAACACTGTCAAATGATTGTACCTGTAACTAACTCTGTGTCACCCCTGAAAAAAGGGATCTTTGGGTCTCAGTGGGCCCACCCAGTTAACTAAATTGAAATAAATAAATAAATATAATTCCCCAATAAAATTAAATAAAATAAAAATTATTATGCTGTCCCCCTTTATCCATGATGAGTCTGCATCCTCTTTCAGCTCTTCCACAATCACCTTGTGGAATGCCAATGCATCTGGGAAACAAAAACCCAGGAGAAGAGTACACAATAGCAGGGGAGGTACTAACAACAACAAAAATGGAGAGAGACCTGGGGGTAGTCATATCAGATGACCTAAAGGTGGGTAAGCAATGTGAAAAGTCAGTAAGGAGAGCCAGGGGGATACTGGGATGCATAGGAAGGGCAACACAAGTAGAAAAGGGAGTTGTTATCCCTCTGTACAGACAGTTGGTGAGACCCCATCTGGAGTACTGCGTGCAGTTTTGGAGACCTCATCTATGCAAGGACATAGACAGGATGGAAGCAGTCCAGAGGAGGGCAACTAAAATGGTGCAGGGTCTGCAGCAGAAGCCATATGAAGAGAGACTGAGAGAGCTTAATATGTATACTCTTGATGAAAGGAGGGACAGGGGGACATGATAGAAATGTTCAAGTACCTCAAGGGAATCAACAAAGTCCAGGAGGGTAGCATCTTTCAGAAAAAGAGATGTGTAAGAACAAGGGGACACAATTTAAAGATAGAGGGGGGACGGCTCAGGGTAATGTGAGGACATTTTTTTTCACGGAGAGAGTGGTGGATACATGGAACAGCCTTCCCAAGGAGGTCATTGGGTCTAAAACAGTGGAATTCAAACATGCATGGGATAGACACAAGGCAATTATAGTTGGGGGTTGCAGGAAGTAGGCTGTTGGTTAACTAGAATCTGCAGCTTAACTAGTAGGTAGGGAAATGGGCAGACTGGGTGGGCCAAGTGGTCCTTATCTGCCATCAAAGTCTATGTTTCTATGCCTTTCCCCATTATCACTGGAGTCACACAACCTGCTCCCAGCTCACTCATCTGACCCCCTACAGTAGCACCCTAGATGCACCCCTTTAGGGGTGGGTCTGACTGCTTGATAAGAGTGGATGGAATTGTACCGATTGATAAAAGGGGCTGAGTTGTCTGCATGACACAGGTAGGTAAGGGAGACTGTGTACACCTATACGGGTGGCATTGGCTGCTAGGTATTAAGTAGATGGAACTGTACTGACAGATAAGAGAGGCCTGAGTTGTCTGCATGACATAGGCAGGTAAGGGAGACTGTGGTTAAGTCATCTGCACAAGCTTCAACAATTTTGTTTTAATTTATTTTTTTTTTACTTATTGCATTCTTGGATTAATACCTTTGAGCTAAAAGCTCTTTACATAGGTTCCACATCAGGGAAAAAGTACAAGACAATACACACAAATAAAGAACGACTATTGCAAGGAATCATAAGTACATGATATATATTTGGTGACTAGGCAAGAAAGTCAGATAGAATGGAATAAAGTCAACCAAGGGGGCAGAATAAGTGAGGTACCTGCTAGGTCACTCCAGCAGACAACACAGTAGGTAGTGCCACTAGGAGCAGAACAGGCAGTAGGAGCAGCCAGAGGGCTTGTCAGGGGTGAGAGGAGGGAGAACCATGAGTGGGAAATGAGGGAGGGTAGGAAGAAGATGGTTGAAGCTAGTGGCAGTCACAGGAGCCCCAAGTGAGAGCTACTGCTTAAGGTTTATTTTGAAGGCTTCAAGTGTGCAAAGATTGGCAATGTTATCCTGAAGGGAGTTGATCCACTGCAGGGCCCTAAATGCGAAGGACTGTTGACCTTGAGAAGTGTGACATTTGGGGTTAGGAAGAGCTGGTGTTCAGAATTTCTTGTGGGACAGGGGTTGGTGCTGGGAAGAAGCAATTGTTGAACCCCAGTCGGTAGTTGACCAAGGTGAATTTTTTTGGCCAGGAGGCAGGTTTGGTACTTCAGTTAATCTTGGAGTGGGAGCCAATTAGACCTAGAGTACAGGTTGCAGGTATGAGTGTATCTTGGCACTCCTGTGATGAGTCTACATG
The DNA here is from genome assembly GCA_016271365.2 of Neoceratodus forsteri. Lineage (NCBI taxonomy): Eukaryota > Metazoa > Chordata > Ceratodontiformes > Ceratodontidae > Neoceratodus > Neoceratodus forsteri. The sequence continues at coordinate 12,712,294 of CM028129.1, forward strand.
CATTATTAAGCACAACTTTTATGCACCATAGTGCAGTGTCACTGGCTGAGCCATAGACTGCAAGACCGTAGTCGAGCAGAGACCACTGAGCTGTGAACTGCAATGCTTAAGGCTTCAGATGTCAGACTATGCTTGTTCCTATGGAGAAGACCAATGCGCGAATTGATTGCTTTGGCAGTGTTGTCTATGTGGATGGCATAGTTGAGTAAACTGTCAATGGTGATGGCAAGGTATTTGAAGTGTTGCATGAGCTCAAGTGAGGAATCAGCACTGTTAAATATTGAGAGGGGTAATCTCTGTCCTTATTGTGGGGCCAGAGAACAGCATGGCCTCAGTCTTTTGTAATTCATAATTAACCTGTGTTCCTGGAACCATTGCTCGACACTTGTGAAGTCATGCTGAAGTTGCCTTTCAAGGGCATCTGGGATCACACTACTGGAGAAGACAGCCGCATCATGGGCGTTAGTAAAATCCAGCTCTGGCAGGCTTGGGAGATTATTAAACAAGCCAAAAGGAGGGGACCCTAGATGGACCCTTGTGGGACACCAGAGCAAACCGCCTGACTGTCAGAGAGGTTGGTGCCTGTCTTCATTTGCTGGGAGCAACTCGCCTAAGTAACTACGGGGAGGGCAATGGATACAGCCTATCTGCTAATTGACAGAGTCAGTGGAGAGACCAATGATGACAAGTTGGTCAGCAAGGAGGTCATGATTAACTGTATCAAAGGCCTTTGTTAAGTCAATGTAGATGGCCCCGCCAAGATGCCCTTGGTCAGGAGATTTATGGATCAAGCCCGTGAATTCAAGAAGAGCCGTGGTGGTACTGTGCTCAGATCTGAAGCCATGTTGCTCGGGGCATTGGAACTGGAATTTTTCCAAGTATTCATTGCGCTGGTCATCAACGATCCTTTCAAGTGCCTTAGAGACTGGCGGCAGGATGGAAATGGGCCTATAGTTCTCTGGAGAGCATGGTCACCATTCTTGTGCACAGGGGTAATAAGAGTGGCTTCATCTCTGTGGGACACTAGAGTATCGGGAGTGATAGGTTAAGGATACACGTGAGGGGATAGGATTTCCTCCAGGGCAGAGCCAGTAGTTTGAGATCAAGGGTATCACTGCTGTAGCCCCTTTGCCCAGGACTTTGTTCAGATATTTCCTGGCTTCACCAATGGAGACTGTTTCAAAATAGAAAGGTGGGTGTTTGAGGTGGTCTGCGTGGCATTAGTTTGGTTGGTAGGGAGGAAAAGCCAGTGGAGGATGCCAAGGAGGTCTGTGAAGGTTTAGTTGAAGATGCTGGCTATAGATTTGGGTCCAAAATAATGGATTCATTTGTATTGAGCATGGTGGGTGTGGATTTGGGGTTATGGCCAGTGACCTCTTTCAGGTTGCGTCCAGAATTTTCTACCATCTTTCTACCGTTGAGCAAGGGCATCTTTGTAATAGGTGTTTTGGCCACATGGCTGGTCCTGGTACAGGTATTCCTGGCCTTTTCATAGTTCTGGATGTCTGATGGATTCCTGTGGTTCTGGCAACATGCCAGAGATGGTCCCTGTTTTTCATGAGTTCAAGGAAGTTATGGTCAAGCCAAGGGTTGAAAAGACTTTTGACTTTGCACTTTTTTAGAGGTGCATGTTTGTTGCACACTGCGTGTGTTCAAGTGCACAGTCAGCGTCAGAGGATCTATATACTGCTGACCAGTCTGTGTTTAGGAGATCAGTTTTCAGAAGGCTAGAGTGACCTCTGTTAAGGATCCTGTTGATTACTGTTCTTGGAGGAGGTTTAGTGTACTTGTTTGACCAGCATAACCGAATAGGAGAGTGATCACTGATAGCATCTGGGAGAATGGTAGCGTTGTTTGTGTGTCTCGGGTTAGTGAGTGCCCAGTCAAGCAGGGTACTGGTCCCCATCCTGTAGTTGGTCCTTGTGGGGCATCAATAAGCTGTGTAAAGTGTGCAGCGGTAACAGCATCTTTGAATTGACTAGCTTCTGTGACCAGCCAGTTGATATTGAAGTTCCCAAGGAGCAGGACTTCAGTACTTAAGGCTAAGGGTCCCAAGACAGTCTAAGATGGCTTGCAGACCCAGGGCTGTGTGTCTAGGAGGGATGTACACAGAGAGGAGGGTGATAGATTTGTTGTGTGCACCAAGGAGGACCTTGATGACCAGGACCTGTATATTGGATCCAAGACTGGGTAGGTTCAGGACTTAACCCTGTATGTTGTCCCTAAGGTAGATCACATCCCCCCACCCTGTTTGGACAGTCTGTCCTGCCTGAAAAGCCTGGAAGGCTGATGGCTCCATCTGGGATTTTAGGGGTGAGCCATGTTTCTACTACAGACAGAACATCAGGGTTATAGAGGGCTGCCCATGCCTGCAGGTCAGTGTGCTCATCAACCAGGCTGCAAATGTTCATTGAAGCAAGGGTTAGCATGCCTCCTTTCTGGAGAGTTGCCCCAATTTTTTGAGGTGGGCCAAGGTTAGGACAGAGGTTGCCAGAGAGAATTAGTAACAAGAAGGGCTAGTCTGAGGAGGTAGCTTTTAAAATATCTCAGCCTGTTTGCGCTGCTGCTTGGTGGTTCCCGTATTTGGGTGTTTGTCCTTACAGGATACGAATCTGAGGAGGAGGAGGATAATAGGTGGTACATTCAGCTGGGGATGAGGTGGTAGAAACATAGAAACATAGAGGTTGACAGCAGATAAGGACTGCAAGGCCCATCCAGTCTGCCCATTTCTTTTTCTACCTTATAAATGTGCAATAGGCCTTTGCTCTGTCAGTGGCCTATCTATTCATACTCATCTGTATTATTCCCTATGCCTATCCCATGCCTGTTTGAAGCCCTGCACTGTATTCATAGCCACCACTTCCTGAGGTAGGCGTTCCATGCATCCACCACATTTCTGTGAAAAGAATTTCCTCACATTCCCCCTTAATCGGCCCCCCTCTAATCTCATGCTGTGTCCTTTTGTCCTGCTATTTCTCTTATATTTAAACATGTTAGACTCTTTAGCCTCGTTAATGCCCTTAAGGTGTTTGAATGTTTTGATCATATCACCTCTCTCCCTCCTTTGCTCAAGGGTATACATACTGAGCTCCATTAATCTGTCCTCATACAGTATGTCTTCTGATGCAGTCCCTGCACCATTTTGGTTTCCCTTCTCTGGACTGCCTCAATTTATTTAATGTCCTTGTGAAGGTGTGGCCTCTAGTACTGCACATAGTACTCCAGATGGGGCCTAACCAGTGGCTTGTAAAGAGGGATTATTACGTCCCTTTTATGACTTGTGATACCCCTACTAATACACCCTAACATCCCCCTAGCCTTACCTACTGCTTTAGAGGTCTGCTTGGATGATTTCAGGTCATCAGTGATGATGATGCCCCAGTCTCTTTCTTACTTTGTGACTGCCAGCAACTTCCCTCCCAGCCTATAGGTGGCTTCAGGTTTCTCTTCCCTATGTGCATGATCTTGCACTTCTTTGCATTAAATCCCAGTTGCCACTCTTCTGACCATTTTGCTAGTTTATCCAGATCTCTTCTCATTCTGCCCACCCCATCTGGATCATCTACTCTGTTGCAGATCTTGGTGTCATCTGCAAACTGACAAGCCTTACCCTCTATTCCATCTAGAGACCCGGAGGACCTGTAATAGTTGTCAAACTTGTGGTGGTCATGCCTTTTAAAGCCAGGCTCCGAGGTTGTGGTACAGCAGGGATTGAGGGGTGTACTGCCAAGGAGGACTGGGGCAGATGGAGGGGGAACACAATGAGGCAGCCGAGCGAGCAGGGATAGTGAAGATATTAGAAAGCATAATGGCAGTAGACTTAAGGGGCCTGACATAACAGGAGGTAGGGGAGGCATTTAGTGCTAGAACCAGTGCTTGGAGAGGTAGAGCCCTTGTGATGGGGGGGGTCCTAGGAAGTTAGTGGACTGCAGAAAAAAAGCTACTACCCTGCAAAACTACTCCCTGCAAAAAGATAAGAAGAGAAAAAGAAACATTGAGCACAACAGGTAGAGGGCTAAGTCTGAGACACTCAGAAGGGACTGAGTGTGGGGACAAATCAGGCAAAAGGAGGTGGGAGTGGCCAAGGACTGAGTGGGGGAGGAGGCATATTGAATAACAGCCGGGGTTGGGGCAGATGGGTGGGAGAAAATACACTTTCAAAAATGAGTCCACTGAGCTAGAAAGTATGGCACAGCTTCGGTAGGGAAAGTTAAGTTTAGCATGCTGTGGATGTTGTCCAATGGCATTCTGCCAGGGACGCAGAAGCAGTCACTAGTAGAAGGAATCTGAAGAGCGGGGATGAATCTGAAGGCAGCACTCAGCCATGGCTTGAGGATGGAGAGAGCGTACCTTGGAGGGAAGTCCTGTGGGTGGAGAGATGTGGGCAGTCGGCTGTGTAGCAGCCCTGGTACCGCTTGCCCGAGGCAGGCCTCTGGGTGTCCACCAGTGCATCTGGAAGAAAATGGAGAGGGGAGAAGTTACACTTACTCAAGAGAGCTGTGGGTGGGAATAATCAGGCCCAGTTTTAAACAAAAAGAATAATGGAAAAGAGGAGTAGCTGTGTGGTGAAGGAGGAGGTGAGAGAAAGCAGTAGCCGAGGAGGGGGATGGTGCCAGAGCTGGCTGGTCTCAGGGAGTGACAAAGGAGGGCGTAGGTGAAAGACATTATAGATTTTTAGGATGAGAGGGAGGGAGGGGGGAGCATGATACAAGAAGTAGGCAGGGTGGGAAAGAGTGAAACTTGAGGCTGCTAATGGAATAAGAGAGCGCAGGTGAAAGGTATAGAGAGTTGAAGAGGTTGCCCTGAGTTGCCTAAGTTAGGAAAAAATCACAAACAGTCCCAGTAGTAGTAAAAGCAGTCCCACACAGAATAGCTCATACTGAACCCTTAAACTATGAAAATTCCACAAAGAATTGAGTGGGGGAGCAAAGTTAAGCAATCAAAGACATCACATCCCCCCCCAAGGCACATAACATTAGCTTGACAAATACTGTTTGCTTCTAGTGAGTCCTTGAAAATACACTTTCAAAAATGAGTCCACAGAGCTAGAAGTTATGGCCCAGCTTCGGCAGGAAAAGTTAAGTTTAGCAGGTTGTGGTCGCTGTCCAATGGCATTCTACCAGGGATGCAGGAGCAGCCACTAGTAGAAGGAATCTGAAGAGCGTGATGAATCGGAAGGTGGCGCTCAGCCGTGGCTTGAGGATGGAGAGAGCGTACCTTGGAGGGAAGTCCTGTGGGTGGAGAGATGTGGGCAGTCGGCTGTGTAGGAGTCCCAGTACCGCTGGACTGAGATAGGCTTCTGGGCGTCCTCCGGTGCATCTTGGAGGGAAGTCCTGTGGGTGGAGAGACACGGGCAGTCAGCTGTGTAGCAGCCTCAGTACCGCTTGCCAATTTTCCATTTTATGTTTGTGCTTGCAAAGTGCTAACATATTGCAGTGATACTGGATTTCGAGGTGTGTCACTGTTTGGTCCATGGCAGTTTAAGCTGCAATGAGTTTGACTATGACAGTCTGGGATTAGTGAGGCTGATAATGGTGCTGCTGTGCTGGTTGATGGGCGAAACATTGTGTAGTTGAAAAGAGGTAGCCGCTCCTATCAGGCAACAGCTGCCTTCCTTCATCTGCATGATGCTGCCTACCAACCAGTTGAGTTGTGTCCTCAGGGAGGACAGGACATTCACACCTGAATTGAAGTCCATGCAAAGTGAGCCACAAACGTGGAGCATAAGTTTTAAAATGGGTATTGAACCCAGTGTTGTTTAAAACATACCATCCATTAATGTTAGATGTCATAGACCTGAATCAAATGCAATTATAATTTACAGTTGAGTTTTAGAAAATACCTGTAATCTGGCCAAAGGTGGGTACAAACTGAAAATAGATTTACTGTGAGTAAAGCGCTGCTGTGAGCAAGACATGGAATCAAAAGATGTGTTGAGTTGTACTGTTTGCTGCCAGCTCTCAGATTCAGCTTCAGTCGATAGCATGGTCTGTTGCTTCATTATCTCAGTATGTCACTGGGTGTGGATTTCTAGTAATACACAATCAGTCAGTCAACCTCAAGTGCATAAAAACACATGGATGAATTTGTCATTTTATTTTCTTTTACAAAAATAAAAACTAAGGAAATAAATATTTACAGAAAGGAAAATAAGGGGAGTGGCTTGGCTCCTAAACTGATGGCCACCTGATTGCAGAGCTCCGCAGACTTGGGGATTTCAATCGTGTTGGCACTTCTTCCCTCATACTTTCCTCCTCAAAACGCAAGATTCTGTACCGACTATACCTGGGAAAATAACAAGTTAGTCATCTGCTGCTTTTCATCCAACTCAGAAGGCTGATTGCTATGGAGCTTATGTCGCTTCCAGCCCGCCACAGGACACAGGGCCTGAAGCTGCCATGACTCTTTCCATGCAGCAGTTTAGTGATATGTTCAATGCCATGATGTAGTGAATGGCTGAAGTCACTGTGGCCTCTAACAACACTACGCTGGCCACCCAGCAAATCAGCCAGAGGGTTCAGCTTGTTGAAAGCCAGGCAAATTGTAACACTGACTGTATTGACGCCCTTATTGATAAGATGCGGGAACAAGACAAAACTATTTGTGCCATGCAACAGAAGATTGATGACATGGAAAATAGAAGCCGACATAATAATTTATGTTTTCTTGGCTTCCCTGAGGGGTTAGAGAAGGGTCGCCCGGCTGACCTTCTCTATGACATGCTGCCTGAGATTATGCATTGCGATCTTCCACCTGGATGCACTATAGAAAGGGTTCATAGAACACTTAGCCCATTACCTAAACCCGGAGAAAGGCCTAGGCCCATCATTGCACGGATTTTGAACTTCGCTGACAAGGAGTGGATCTCCTCCTGGGCTTGAGAGATGGGGGTACTATCCTGGTAGGGCCACAGAATTTTAATTTTCCATGATTACTCTAGAGAGCTGGCTGCAAATTGTAAAGAGTACACCGTGTGCCATCGAAAGATGCATGAAATGGGAATTTGTTTTTCCTTGCGGTACCCTGCCACCATGCGGCTGGAAATAAATGGTTTGTCACTATCCTTCTCTGCGCCAGCAGTGCTTATGGACTATCTTAATAACACCAGTTCAGCACATCATACAATCAGCCCGCTGCCACTCCAGAACAATACCTCCAGCCACTCACATGCCTCTGACTGGACAAGGACCGATCGCTATCAGGGCCTGAACCTCACTGCAACTACCATTTTCAGGTAGCCACTCGTGGTTTACTGGCTAGATCTCGCAAACATCAGCAACTAGAAAGGCATGAGAGATGAGTTCACTCTCATGACAGGGAAGTAAGGCCTAACCAGCGACAAAACCAAGGAACAGAGTCCTCTAAATCTAGTCTGGATATATTTGCTGCTCCTAACCATTATGCTGCACTTACACTGATGGATCCAGATGATACTGGGGATTTTCCAGAATATCCCAAAAATAAGATGGTCAAGGAAGTTCTGTTAACCGAAAGCATCCCACCGCTAGGACCTCAGGGGGACTCCACTACCAAGTCTGATCCGCTACTATTGCAACCCTTGGATTATGGCCCAGACAAGATGGCGTAGCCATCAGCTCCAGACCCTTTACATCCTCTCCTGGACACCTCGTAGACTACAGCAGATAGGTGTCTTTTTGATCACTCTTTTGAGGTCAGGGCAAGGGTAAAGTATAGGCTTTGGACCTGCTCTGGGAAAGGGTTCCAGTGCTCCCACCTCCCCTCCCATCTCACGGTTGGCCTGGCCTTATAACCTTGTCCTGCCACCCAGAGAATATATCCAGGGCACATTCTAGTAATTTTTCATACACTGTAATGTACCAGGAGTATGGCTATGTATTTACGTTAACTTTACTGTATGAATTTCAAGCAGCTTTTGGCAGGTTTAAATTTATGCTGGACCATAAAGCTATCTGATTGTATCCTTCTAAATCATTTCTCACATATCTCAGGCCTAAAAGTCAACCAAAACAAAACTAAAATACTTCTCCTGAATTCTGCTTGTCTTTCCAGTATTCTCCACCATACGGATCTGAAGTGGTCGCAGGACACCATAACCTACTTGGGTGTTAAAGTGAGTGCTAACCTGGATAAATGGTGGGAGTATAACCTGGGCCCCCTGTTAGCAGACTGCAAGGGAGAGCTAACCCACTGGATCCAATTGCATCTTACTATGGCAGGTAAAATTGCTTCTTTTAAAATGTCCATGGCACCTAAATGTGTTTTACTTTCTCTTGCACATCCCCCTGTTTCTTCCTCCCCACTGGTATCAGAAGATAGATAGGATGATTGGGGCTTTTCTATGGGGTTCTACCCATCCACGTTACAGTAGGAACAAACTTCAGGCACACTGGAATCAGGGAGACTGGGGGTCTCATGGATGGAGGGTACAAATTAGCATACCATTCCTCTCAGACTTTAAAGTGGTTTCACCCAGCTTCCCTAGGCTCCCCTCAATGGCTTGCAACAGAACAAAATATGGGTTGCACCCCTGTATTAGCCTCCCTTTTATGGTCTCCTAGACCGCCTGAAATTCAAAAACACCCATTTTAGCCTCCTCATGTTTCTATTGGGATGCTTTATATAAAATAATACCAGCCCAATCTTGCTCTATATCCTACATACCCCTCTGTTGTAATCCCCTTATTCGCATAGGTGGTCACCCTGTCCTCTGGTCTGCTTGGCTCAGTAAGGGTATTTATTTTCTTAAAGATTTGCTTACTCCCAGCAACGGGGTAGTAGATACCTTTCAAAACCTGCAAGCCTGCTGGTTCTTACCCACCTCAGGTTTTTGGAAATACAAACAAGAGATGCAGTCAAACCCTTATTACCCTAAGAGCTATATTTGCCAACATGTCCTTCACACGGCCATGAAATGGCTTAAATGACAGAAGGCACTATGGGGCAATATACTCCTTAGTAAGAGATTCTTACCAAACTCATCTCTTCTAAAGACCAAATGGGAACAGGATTTGCATATTAAAATCTCAGACAGCCAGTGGATGCAATGCTGGCGCCTAGCCACAGTACTTATAGGGACACTAGGGAGCAGGCTGATTCAGAACAAAATCATGCATTTTTAGTATAGGACCCCTTGATACTTTATAAGGCTAATGCACTTTCTAATGAAAACTGCTGGCGATGCCAACAATCTGGGGTGACATGGTGCATGTACTATGGAACTGCCCTCTTGTATCACCAGTCTGGCTGGGCATCTCACAAGAGGCCAGTAAGATTCTATTCTGCCCCATTGCCCTTCAGCTTCACTGATGTTGCTGGGTCTGAAAGTTGACACCCCATATCTCAAGACTTCTCACTATAGATGGCTAATGTTGCTATGCATGTTGGCAAAGCACTCAATCCTTAGTAACTGGAGAAGTTCCACTGTACCCTCTATTACTGATATCCTTTCATGTCTTGCCTCACTATATGAGCTGGACAGATGGTCACATATGGTTCTTGGACAAGGTTATAAATTCCATCACAGCTGGGCCCCATATATGGCATTCATTGACCCCCGGGCAGGCATAGGCTGAAAACGAAGGTCAGTCATCATGGATACTTTTTTACTGAACTAGCAATGTTACCATTCCTAGATAATCAGTGTCTTTAACAGCACAATAGATTTATGATCAGGCCTCTGTATCAATGAAGTTTCTTTCTTTGTTATGTTAATAGTTATTTGTGTAAGTAGCAACTGCTCTTTTAGGCTCAACAATCAGGCATCTATGTTACAAGCCTCAGCTGTGTTTTATTGCCTCAGATGCTTTGTGATGGTCTCTCCATTTCATTACAGTCACTACCCTGAAGACCACTGGAAGATACAGCTTTCTTAACTTCTTAAGCCGTGACTAGACATCAGCAGAAGTACCTCCTACCAGTCTGACTTTAGCACCTGTAACCTCCCTTTCTATGCTGAGGTAGTTCTCCCCTGGATGTCACTCCCAATTAGGTAAGCTTATTACTTGTTTTCTGGACAAAGAACACTGCAAGTATCGATGTGACCTTAATTTCCTGATGCTAGAGTATCCCTGAGTTTACTTAATTTTTATGTATCATAAATGTAATGCTATTGCCTATGTCTCATATTGTGACAAATGCTGTTGTATGTATATTTAAAATTAATAAAACATTCAACTGAAAGGAAAATAAAAGGTGTTAATGCAGCACACCATACAACCGGCTTCCTTCACCTACTTCCTCAGACACCTTCCTGTGTCCTTTCCAACACAGAATTCGGCACAGGTGTAACCTGCACACCTTCTTCCTTTGTAGCCAGCGCACACTGTCCCACATATCACTCATTTGGGCCAAGGTAGCACTTTTATACCTGCCCAAATGGGGTCATGTGACAATAGTATCATCAGTCATACAACTATTTATTTAGGCTCTCCTTTTAATATATATAATACCTAAGAGCCTTCTGAACATTATTCAACTTAGTATTAAGGCATACATAATACTGTAAAAAGAACCCCATATGGACAAAAAGAGGTTAGTAGCAGTTGGAAAACTGCAGGATGATTGACAGTAGAATCTGTATAAAATTGGCCACTAGAAGTTGCTGCTGTCCTATAAAGGGCAACCCAGTTGGTAGTTTCCTTCAGCACTGCACAAAAGGTACAGCTGATAAGTGCAAGACTTCTTACAGAAATAATCTTTTATTAGGTTTTCTCCACCAGAAAAACCCCTTGGTTGTTTGACATACACAACTGCTGTAACTTCCAACTTTACATTGAGGGAGAGCTGTTCTCTATAAAAAAAAAACCTTATTTTTATTTTAATGCATATTTTATATCAGCTCTACAAGTCCTAATGTAACCAGGGCAAAGAAACGTAAATATGTAATTTATAGGCTGTTCTGCTAAAAACAGAAGAAAATAACTGTGGAACTAAAAAGATCCCGACTGCTGCAATTACAAGCTGAAGGCAAGTATTTCATTTCACCCTACTTTTATGAATGAGACAGTTTTGCTATTAAAAGAAAACAACCTCCATTTTCTTTCTAAAACAGAGGAGGGCGCGCGAGATAATTTCCTTGAGCCCTTCTTTCCTGGCAAGTGCTAGGTTATTGCACTGCACAGTTTTACAGGGGAAGCAGCCACACAGCTGGAACTGAGCCAGAAGACCCTTTATTGAGAAGAGAGAGAGAGAGAGAGAGAGAGAGAGTTTTGTATGTACATGCGGTAATATTAAATCTTTACAAGTATTCTCTCTGTCTTCTCCTTTGCCAAAATTAGGGGCAACAGAATTCCAATAGTGGTGCACACTAGGCACTGCTTGTTTTGTAGCATACAAGCTGAACCAAGCATACTGCATACTGCAAACAGCAGGACTTTGATGGCTCTGCAAATTACCATTCTTTCTTTGCAGCCACCACACTTGCTGCACTTCTCTTTAAAAGAAATACCTGACTGGTTGTTCAGACCCAGCAATTCACTGCAAGGGCTACAGCCTGTGTACTGGGGTAGAGGTTTCTTTGCTGCCTTATTCTTTATAACAGTACCCTGGTACAGATATGGAGCGGCAAAAGGGGAGTGGGGCTAATGGATACAAAATGAAGAAAGAGGTTGCCACTCTACTCCTACTGTATCACTAACGCTGGTGTACCATTTATGACTCCTTCTTTATTTTTAGAACTACACATAGGGAGCAGCAGGGAGGTCAAGGGTACAAAAGGGAACAAAGGGGTTGGCGGCCCCATAGCTCACTAAGCTCACTTATAATTGTATTATTTCTACAGATGGCAAATAGCCATACTTTCTAATACAAAGAAGGTTTTTTTTATCACACATGCTAACATGGTTCAGAGGTCACTATTCTGACCTTCCTATTTCTGGACCTAGAGAGGATATAAGAACATTAAGCAAGATATAGAGAGAGGAGAAGGAAGGGTGGGCAGAGAGTGACAGTGATAAAGCAGGGATACGGAATGAATACTTCTGTTCAGTATTCACAAAAGAGGAAGTGGGGGAGGTGTCTAATCCAATTAACAGAAGCACTCTGGAGAGGGGGGTCGATCCCAGTCCTTTTACAGAAGAAAGGGTTCTGAAAGAACTCCTAAAACTGAAGGAGGACAAAGCAATGGGGCCAGATGGAATTCACCCCAGTATTCTAAAAAAATTAAGCAGAGAACTAGTGACACCACTGACTACGCTTTTTAACAAATCATGGGAGGACGGTGTGGTACCAGAGGACTGGAAGAAGGTGGATGTGACTCCCCTTCACAAAAGTGGGACCAAGACAGAGGCAGAAAACTACAGACCTGTCAGTTTGACCTCTGTGGTAGGAAAAGTGATGGAATCACTTCTGAAGGAAAGAATTGTTGAGTACCTAGAGGCCAGTGGGGCACAGGACCCAAGGCAGCATGGATTCACCATGGGAAGGTCATGTCAGACGAATCTAATTGATTTCTTTGACTGAGTGACCAAAGTAGTAGACCAGGGAGGGCTGTGGACATGGCCTACCTAGAGTTTAGTAAGGCATTTGACACAGTCCCACACAAAAGATTAGTAGTCAAATTAACCAGCCTGGGAGTGGGTCCCAAGGTGGTAGCCTGGTAAAACTTTGGCTGAACAACAGGATACAGGAGGTAATTATAAATGGAGTCCACTCTGAAGAAAGAGGAGTTACTAGTGGGTACCGTAGGGTTCAGTACTGGGTCCAGTCCTTTTAATATCTTTATAAGTGACATTGCAGAGGGACTGAAGAAAAGTATGCCTCTTTGCAGATGACACAAAGATCTGCAACAGGGTTGATACACAAGGAGACGTGGAAAGGATGAGAAGTGACTTGGCAAAGTTGGAGGAATGGTCAGAAGTGTGGCAGCTTAGATTCAATGAAAAGAATTGCAAAGTAATGCACCTGGGAAACAAAACCCAGGGACGAGAACACAATGAAGGGGATAGTAACAAATAAAAATGGAAAGAGACCTAGGGGTAATCATATCAGATGACCTTAAGGTTGGCAAGCAATGTGAGAAGGTGGTAGGGAGGGCTGGGGGATACTGGGATGTATAGGGAGAGGTATCACCAGCAGAAAACAGGAAGTTGTTATCCCCATACAGACAGTTGGTGAGACCCCATCTGAGTACTAAGTCCAGTTCTGGAGACCCCATCTCCAAGGACATAGACAGGATGGAGGCAGTTCAGAGGAGGGCAACTAAAATGGTGCAGGGTCTGCAAGAGAAGCCATATGAGGACAGACTAAAGGAGCTTATATGTATACCCCTTGAGGAAAGGAGGGAGGAGGGAACATGAAAAAATGTTTAAGTACCTCAGTGGAATCAACAAAGTCTAAGAGGTAGCATCTTTCAGACAAAGAAATGTGCAAGAACAAGGGGACACAATTTGAAGATAGAGAGGGGACGGCCTGGGCAATGTGAGGAAGCATTTTTTCACAGAGAGGGTGGTGGATGCATGGAACAGCTTCCTGAGGAGGTTGTGGGGTCTAAAACTGTGAGAGAATTCAATAATGCATGGGACAGACATAAGGCAATTTTTGTGGGGGGTAGGAAGAAATAGGTTGCTGGTTAAATAGGATCTGCAGCTTATCCTCTAGGTAGGGAAATGGGCAGACTAGGTGGGCCAAGCGGTCCTTATCTGCTGTCAAAGTCTCTGTTGCTATGTTGCTATGTAAAAAAACATAGAGAAGGTGGAGGGGGTGCAGTGGAGGGCAACTATAATGGCACAGGGCATATGGGATAAGACTTATGAGAAATGAATAGCCAAGTAAATATTTACATATTTAATTCATTTGGGTAAAGCATTTAAACCATTTTAAATACTGAATTTTTACAGGTTATGCCAGTTGAGATTCTATATATGCTATATCGACCCTCAACTGGCATAACCTGTAAAATACATGTACTCAACTCATCAGGCTTCAACCTGCCCCGCCTCCTGCCCTAATGTTCAAATGGTCCCAGCACACAGCCGATGCACCACACAGTCCCCACACACCTACCCCAGCCACCTAGTCCTAGCTGACTCATCTCCCTTCTCCCTCTCCACATGCAATTGTTTTGCTGTTTTTACCACTGACTCAGTGTATTTTAAGTGTTTGTAAAAATGTTGTGCAAGCTGTCTGCATTCTTCAATCTATTTTTACTCTCTTACAAACTGTACCCGGTGCACCTGGAAACGGGCCTCGGCTCAGGGTGCCTTTCCGGTCATTAAATTTTAAATAAATACATAAATAATAATTAATAAATAAATAAATAAAAAAATATCACTTACAGTGTGGTCATGCTTTTACTTTTATTTCTAATGAATTTGTACAATGCAGATCTGCTGAGAGGCAGTTTCAGTGTGGTCTTCCTTTTACACATTTTACAATGTTGATAAGGAAATCTACTGTTAGCTGAACTTCACTGTGTTCCACATAACCAAGGCTGACATAAACATACAGTTTCTTTATTGTTTTATAACACATTAGATTGCAGTACTTATTTAATGCTGTGGCCATGAGGATGATATGTATACTGTGTATGTGCATCTGTATGTGTGAGCGTGTGCTTGTTTATGTGTGTGCTGCTGCCATTATATGTAATAAACTACTTCTGAGACAGTGCTTGTCAGATAGTGTCTTAAGAGGTTAGAAAAACAGTGTAAATCTTTTTGGGAGATTCCTTGCTGAAAAATGGTGAAATTTATGTGGTCTGAATCTTTCTTGAAAGAGAATACATGGTCAACTGAAACTAGTAGCAAGAAAATGTTTAAATGCTAAGTATTTAAATGTGAAAGTTGTTGCATTTTGAAGGGGGTAAACAAATCTCCAGTTTTACAGACAACCAATATTTTAAAAGCTGCTTCAGTTTGCTAATGGCCATCTGATAAGCAGCTTGGAGTTCTGTCTACAACATTCAAGACAGAAAGAAGGGAGAATTTAACAGTCACTGTGATTTACTGACATGGAAGGATACACTGAAAAATACTGAAAAATGTGTTCCACGGTATGCCAGTTTTTTCTAGCTAAAGCAAGATGACAGTAGGTCCACCCACAACCATAAAAATCAGGTCTAACGAATGACTATAAATGTGAGTTGCAGAGGTAACCAATGAATGACCATAAACATGTGTTGCAGAGGTAACCAATGAATGACTGTACATGTGAGTTGCAGAGGTAACCAATGAATGACCGTAAACATGTGTTGCAGAGGTAACCAATGAATGACCGTGAAATGTGAGGTGCAGAGGTAACTAAAGAATGACTGTAAAGGGAATTGCAACGGTAACCAATGAATGACCTACATGTGAGTTACAGAGGTAACCAATGAATGACCATACATGTGAGGTGCAGAGGTAACCAATGAATGACCTACAGTACATGTGAGTTATCGAGATAACCAATACATGACCATAAATGTGAGTTGCAGAGGTAACCAATGAATGACCTAAATGTGAGTTACAGAGGTAACCAATGAATGACCATACATGTGAGGTGCAGCGGTAACCAATGAATGATCATACATGTGAGGTGCAGAGGTAACCAATGAATGACCATACATGTGAGGTACAGGTAACCAATGAATGACCATCAATGTGAGTTGCAGAGGTAACCAATGAATGACCTACATGTGAGTTACAGAGGTAACCAATGAATGACCATAAATGTGAGTTGCAGAGGTAACCAATGAATGACCATACATGTGAGGTGCAGAGGTAACCAATGAATGACCATACATGTGAGTTGCAGAGGTAACCAATGAATGACCATAAACATGAGTTGCAGAGGTAACCAGTGAATGACCATAAACATGAGTTGCAGAGATAAACAATGAATGATCTAAATGTGAGTTGCAGAGATAACCAATGAATGACTGTACATGTGGGTTGTGGAGGTAACCAATGAATGACAATGCATGTGAGTTGCGGAGGTAACCAATGAATGACCGGAAATGTGAGTTGCATAGGTAACCAATGAATGACCATACATGTGAGTTGCAGAAGTAACCAATGAATGACTGTAAACGTGAGTTGCAGAGGTAACCAATGAATGACTGTAAACATGAGTTGCAGAGGTAACCAATGAATGACCATAAACATGAGTTGCAGAGGTACAGGTAACCAATGAATGACTGTAAACGTGAGTTGCAGAGGTAACCAATGAATAACTGTACATGTGAATTACAGAGGTAACCAATGAATGACCACAAACATGAGTTGCAGAGGTATAGGTAACCAATCAATGACTGTAAATGTGAGTTGCATAGGTAGCCAATTAATGACTGTACATGTGAGTTTGTGGAGGAAACCAATGAATGACCATAAATATGAGTTGCAGAGGTCACCAATGAATGATCGTACATGTGAGTTGCAGAATTAACCAATGAATGACCATAAACATGAGTTGTGGATGTAATCAATGAATAGCCATAAATGTGAGTTGCAGAAGTAATAACCTGTGTCTGGCACAACAAACTCATTAGTTGGAGGAAATCTTGACCAAACTGCAAGAGTTCATCGTTGACCCAAGCATTGAAATCCTCCAGAAGAATCCATCTAGGGGAGATTCCAGCATCACATCGAAGATGAAGTCCACAATTTCCTGCAGGAATTCCCTCCCATTTCCAGGAGGACAGTAGATGAGGAGAATCCTGCAACCTGCACCTGCAACTATGATACATTCAAAGGATCTGGCTACTCCTACTGGGATGGCTGCAAGGTCCAAGTCTGATTTAAATCAAATTACTACTCCCCTGCCCCTACGATCCTTTCTCGGGCAGTGTACCTCTGAGTACACGGCTGGAACTGCTGATTCCAATACTGGGCCAGCATTTTCATTCAGCCAAGTCTAGGCGATGCAAGTCAGATCAGTTGTCACTACAAGATCAGCAATAATTGCCATCTTGTTTTTACTAGATCTGGCATTGCACAACACTGCCCAAGAAGGATCGGCAGAGGAAACAGATCTAACACCCTTTCCGCTAGTTGTGGAACCCTCAAGTATGGGAACCATGCACGAGGGACTCCTCTCCTGGACCTATTTTGCCCCATTGCACTTTCTCATCCCCACCACTCCAATCCACCCACCATCCTCCATATACCCCTAAAGCTCCACAGGCCTCCACCTTCTTACCCCCCAGACTATCCACAATGATCTACAGTGATTATACACTTCTAATGTCAGAGGGGGTCATCAAAACATCAGAGGCCCTGGAGCTCAGTGGGAGAATAGTGTCTGACCACTGACCTTGTCAGTCAACACATTTCAACTATGTAATAAAATTAATCACACTAAAACACACTCAAACACTTATCACACAAACACACACCACTCATATGATACAAACAAAATACTTAATACAGCAACTCAAAAAAAAGTCCCCCCAACCAACATTACTAAAACATAAAGAGAATCCACCTCTTAGAGGAGAAGTTCTGTGCTCAGTCGAATGTCCACAGAGAGTAATCAGAAGTTTTTTAGAACAGTCATTCTTTGAAATTTTGAAGATTAAATCCACACCCAGTTCGGTACATTTTTTTTAAGAAGCCCTAGGAGCTCTCACATCCTTTGGCTTAAATCCATTACCCAGTTCCCAAGAGCTCTCACTCCTTCAGTGCTGGATATAATTGTAGTTATACATTAAATGCAGAATAGTTTTTTATTTGGCACTCTCACTGCCCCAAATTCAAGATTTTTATGAAAAATATTTCCTTTTCCACTCAGCTGAAAGAAAGTCTGATCTGCCCCAAATACCACAGGGCAAATCACTCACAGTTCCTTCCATTTCTTTCTGTCAGGATCACATTTCACATCTCTAGCAGCCAGAGATTTTCCAGCTCCAGATGAGGCTGCTACTCTAGGTAATACTGAGCAGTAAAGTGTTTCAAGTCCCCACTCAGTTTACCAGGCACACACGCCCACAGCTACACCCACCCAAAAGCTGGAGTCATCATGGCAGCCCACTCGGATGGCGAGTGGGCCCAGGGAAAACAAAACAAGCCAGCAGTCACCAACAAACTTGAGGCACACATATTCCAGGCAGCAGACAGCCCCCCAGAGCCATTCTTACTTCCCAGGTCATGACCATGGCTGCAAACACCCTCTGGTAGGAACGCTATGGAACACACCGGGTCTCAAGCCAGACTCAGAAGAGCAATGCATGCTTAAGCGTATACTTGGGGGATCCTGCCACACAAACCACCTGGCAGTCAGATGTCCCAGTCCCAGGCACAATCTGTAAACAATCCCATGATGCCAAGGACTTCCACCACAGGTATGGACAAGAATTTTCAAATGTTGACAGTAACAGTCATGAATTTCACTGTATAGGGAATGGGTACATTGTTTAACCAGGAGTAGCACACTAAGCCAAAGCTTGTTTCCAGATGCGACCTGGGAGCACTAGGAAGTTTAATGACTTGCTCAGGATCACACAGTATGCACGTAGGTGACTGTGGGATTCAAACCCAGATCTCCAGATCTACAGCTCAGAGCCTTAACCCACTGCACTATACTGCCTCCTAGATACATCTCCTAGGTATAGAATGGCTGTTGCTCTGATGCAGTTTGCAATTGTATCAGATTGTCTGGATTGAATTCAGATAGTCGATGATTTCAACTAAACAGGAAATACTATCTTAAAATTAAATGCTACACTTCTAAGCTACCTCACTGAAAGGAACCTGATTAACACTGCCCAATCCTATTGCTTACTCTAAACTAAAATAAAATAAAAATCAAGTTAAAAATCTCCTCTTTCTCCTCTCAACTGATGGTCTGCCCAGTGTAGCCACCATCTTTCATATAGTGTATATGTTGAGATACAGCAGTCTGTCCTTGTAGGGCTTTGATAATATCACAGCACCATTTTAGTTCTCTTCTCTGGACTGCCTCTGCCCTGTCTATATCCTTGCTGAGATGTGGCCTCCAGAACCAGACACAATGCTCCAGGTGGCTATCAAAAGTGAGTGATACAGTGCCAACACCACCTTCCTCCTCCTGCTGGAGCTATCTCTCCCTATGTATCCCAGCATCCCACTTGCCCTGCCCACTGCTTTGTTGCACTGCCCTGTCACTCTGAGGACATCCAGTCTGATAACCCCAAGATTCCATTCTTATTTAGTAACTGTCAGTGACACTCCCTTTCCTATATTCAGCTCCCAGGTTCCTATGCACTAAGTGCATGATTTGTTTACTTTTTGGTATTGAACCCCAACAGCTGTGCTCGTGTCTACTCCATGAGTTTTCCAAGTTGCCTGTGCTTTATCTCCATCCTGTCCTGAATGTTCATTCCATTACAGATTTTTGTGCCATCTGAGAAAAGGCATACCTTTCCTTCTAACTCTTCTGTTTTGTTACTTATGAAGATAATGAAGAGAACCAGTCCAATAAATTAGCCCTACAGCACCCAACTGGTTACTCTCCTCTCATTAAGGTATCATTAATCACCATCCTCATTACTGGCTCAAGGACAGTGTTGGGTAAGTTACTTTTTCTATTACTTTCTATTATGTTTGGAAACTTGTTGCAGGAAGCTCTGTGCAGTCACTAACAAGGATGGAGAAGTGCTAGAAAAAGTAATACAACTGGCAGTTACAGCTACTTATTCCTTTTTATACAAAAACAATACAAAAATAATAACTGTAACAGATGACATTTATTTGAGAATAATATTTATTTATTAAATTTTGGTGACCGGGTAGGCCCACTGAGCCCTGAAGGTCCCTTTTTCAGGGGTGACCCAGGATAACAATACAAGTTATAAGAATGAACAAGGAAATAAGGAACATTTGAAGCATTGTGAGTAACATCATGAGGTGGTTGTAGTAAAGAAAAATAGTGGATACAGGCATGGTTACAGGCATGGTAAAAGAAAAGCAGTGGATATAGGCATAGCTTACAGGCACGGTAAAAGAAAAGCAGTGGATGCAGGCATGGGTACAGGCATGGTTATCATCATGACATGTAAGCAATTGGTAGTACTTTGCATATAGTTTATTCAGGGGTTACACGTGCCCTCTGGCGAGCAGTCTGTATAAGGCAGGTGGTAGGAAGGTTAAGCTAGGAGACAGGAGTTGGAGAGGAGGGGAGTACATTAGCAGCTTTAAGTGCCATGACTGTGGGACTTAAGCCTGGTGCGGAAGTCCATGAGTGAGGAGGAGGCCTGGACCTGGGGAGGGAGCTTGTTCCACTGGCAGGCTGCTTGGGAGGAAAAGGATCTTCCACCAGCATTTGTACTTACCCTAGGGACTTCTAATAGCATTCTATCTGAGGTCCTTAGGTTCCTTGGGTTGTGTTTGAGGGTTATGGTCCCGGCAATGCTAGGCAGAGCGTAGGGTTTGAGAAGTTTGTAGGTCTGGACAAGCAAGGGGTGTTGGAGGCGGAAGACCAATGTGGGCCAATGAAGATTGGCCAAAGTGTCACAGTGGTGACATCTCGGGTGGTCTAAGGTTGCAAAACAAGCTATTTTATTATATAGGGTTTGCATTCTGGTAATCTCTTGTTTAGCCATGCCCTGTATAATAGGGGCCGCAAAGGTCAGGTTGGGTAGAAGGACACTGGTAGCTAAGGAGAGCCTGACTTCAGGGATGAGTTGGTCCCTGAGTCAGTACAGGGTGCCAAGTTTCTGATGTAGGGTCATGGTGACCTGGTCCACGTGTTCCTTGTATGTGATATTCTGATCCAACGTGAGGCCTAAGTGTTTAAGGGAGAAGACTACGTTAATGGCTTTACCAGAGAGTGAGGTTAAGGAGAGGGAAGAGGACCTGTCAAATCCCAGGGATCTTGGCCCGATAGGTTAGTTACTAATTACTTTCAAATAAATGTAATCAGTTACAGTTACGTATTTCTTTTGTATAAAAAAACATAAGTACCTGTAACAGTCAGGTGTATTACTTTTTCTAGTACTTCTCCATCCTTGCTAGTGATTTCACAGAGCTTCCTGGAGCAAGTTTCCAAAAGTAATAGAAAGTAATAGAAAAAGTAACTTACCCAACACTGCACAGGGAGGGTCATAATGAAGTGGGAACAATAGCACTGCACACAATGCCACAGCCAAAATAGAGTGTGCTAAAATGGTGTCCTCTGTATAATGTGTGTTGTTTTGCTTTCTTTCTTACTGGAATTTCTTTCCTGATAATGTTGTATCCAGGATGGTGCTGTATCTCTGTACATTCACTGGTATATTGTCAGCTGTCCCAGTTGTTCGCAGCCTGCCTGGGTTGTGTCTGGAAACAGTTGAGCTGTGGCTACTGGCAACCTTTCTGGTTTCATAATGTGTGTTGTTTTGCTTCCATCACTACCGTATTTCTTCCTGAAATGTTGCACGCAGGATGCTGCTGTATTCTCTGTTCATTCTTATATAAGTTGCCAATTGCCCTATTGTTTGTAACCTCCCAGGTCGTGTCTGAAAACAGATACTTTTGTGGCTATTGGCACCTGCCTGGTTAACAAATACTAAATAAATAAAATAAATGAATAAATAAATAAAATAAAATACCAGCCGACACTAACATAGTGCAAACCATACATCTCAATGGCAGGAACTGAGATTATTTTGTTTTATGGGAGCTATTTCCCGCACATCCTGACATGGTAGTTTCTGCTCCCCTCCACACCCGAACTAAAATAACTAACTCCAAGCTGGTGGACCGAGGGGATAAGGAGAAATTTAAAGAGGGAAACTTAAACTGTGACGGCATAAAAATAAAACAAATGTTGGGGGATGGGGAATCAAACCCCAATCTCCATGTTCACACTGCCTCAGGTGCCTAGGCTTTAAGCACTCCATCATGGAGAGAGCATGACCAGACAGCGACCTGACACTTCTTTAGCCTTTCATCCAGTCTGAAGTCAGTGACGGGTAGCGATAGTTCCCTACCACTATTATACTCCTGTCTTTCTAAATGTTTCTGTGCTTTACACTGCACAGTTATTCCTGCACTGCTTCATCAGTGCTATACCGACCTAGTATCCTCTGTACCTTAGCCTTTAACCAGTTTCTTACCCAGTCCACCACTTGCAGTCCCACCCCTAGGTTGCTCAATTTCTATATCAAGCTTCTCTGTGTCGCAGTGTCAAAGGCCTTGCTAAAGTCCAGATTCTCCCTGGATACTGCCCTCCCCTGACCGACCACTAGTCTTACCTCGCTGCTTGCAGGAACCGTTTAACCATCTGGGGAACCAGGTCGTGGGTCTGCTAGTCATATTACCTTCCTTGTCCCCTTCCATTTTCAGTCTGTGCAAAAAACACTTTTTTAAAGTGCAATGAGCATCTGCTTGAGGGCAAGGACTATTAGTCCACCTCCTGAATTTTTATTTAAAATACTGAAAACTAAAACACTCCTACATTCACCCTCATATTGACTACAGTTCACTCTTTTGGTCACCATATTTATTAAACGATGCCAGGCTCCTCAAGGGGTACAGAGAAGGGCAACAAAATTATTCCCAGGTTAAGAATAAAGCCAAATGAGCATACATTAGAAGAGCTGGGATTACACGTTGACTGTCCCTTCCCCCCTCCACAGGCTACCTTTCCCTGAATGGCCACCCACCTCCACCTTCTTCCCATGGGAGTTGCACCTTCTCTGATGGCTCTTCCTCAGTGACCCACCCAACTGCCAGACAGCCCACATTTTTTTCTTTAGCAGAATGTAACGTCTAAGCACTAGAGGGCTATATCGCCACATGTTCAATACCTTCCCTTTACTCCTCTGTCTTAACTTTTAAAGTATGTCTCTTTGCAGATGACACAAAGATCTGCAACAGAGTTGATGGACAAGGTGGGGTGGAAAAGATGAGAGGGGATTTGGCAAGGTTGGAGGAATGGTCAAATGTATGGCAGCTTAGATTCAATGCTAAGAAGTGCAAGTTAATGCACCTGGGAAATAAAACCAAGGGCAAGAGTACACAGTGGGGTGAGATACTACAACAAAAAAATGTAAAGGACCGGGGTAGTCATATCAGATGACCTAAAGGTGGGCAAGCAATGTGAGAGGGCAGTAAGGAGGGCTGGGGGGATACTGGGATGCATGGGAAGAGGCATCACCAGTAGAAAACAGGAAGTTGTTATCCCTCTGTACAGACAGCTGGTGAGACCTCTTCTGGAGTACTGCATGCAGTTCTGGAGATCCAATCTCCGCAAAGACATAAACAGGATGGAGGCAGTCCAGAGAAGGGCAACTAAAATGGTGCAGGGTCTGCACCAGAAGACATATGAAGAGAGTCTTAAGGAGCTTAGAATGTATAATGTTGAGGAAAGGAAGGAGGGAGAGGGGGAACATGATAGAAACTTTCAAGTACCTCAAGGGAATCAACAAAGTCCAAGAGGGTAGCATCTTTCAGATAAAGAGGTGTGCGAGAACAAGGGGGCACAATTTGAAGATGGGGGGCGGCTCAGAGGTAATATAAGGAAGCATGTTTTCACAGAAAGGGTTGTGGATGCATTGAATGGCCTACCGGAGGAGGTTATGGAGTCAAAAACAGTGGTTGAATTCAAGAATGCATGGGACAGTCATAAGGCAATTCTAAGGGGTGGGGGTAGGAAGAAGTAGGCTGTTGGTTTATTAGGATCTGCAGCTTATCCATTAGGTAGGGAAATGGGCAGAGTGGATGGGCCAAGCGGTCCTTATCTGCGTTAAAGTCTATATTTCTATGTTTAAGCTCAACATGGAAAGAAAAGCAGAGCAATTAGTTTTGTAACAGTTGTTGGTCATGTGACTCTCCTCCCATTTTTAGACCCACCCATGACAAAACCTGCTCTGGCTACTTACTTCATTCCCCTCCCCTCTACAGACCCACCCCTTACTAAGCCTACCCTGACTGCTTACTTCACTCTTCTCCCTGCTATGGGCCCACCCTTGAGAAAGCCTTCTCCAGCAGTTTACTTCGCTTTCCTAACCTCTACAAACCGACCCCTGACAAAGATTACTCTAGCTGCTTACTTCACTCTCCTCCCCACTAGAGACCCACCCTCGACAAAGCCAACTCTGGCTACTTACTTCGCTCTCCTCCGCTCTACAAACCCAAACCTGACAAACCCTTCTCTGGCTACTTACTTCACTCTGCTCCCCTCTATGTAACCCCCCCGCCAACAAAGCCGACTCTGTCTGCCTCCTTCACTCTCCTCCCCTCTGTGGACCCACCCCTGACGAAGCATGCCAAGAGTGCTTTCTTCACTCTCTTGCCCTCTACGGACTCACCCCTGACAAAGTCTACTCTGGCTGCTTACTTCACACTGCTCCCCTCCATAAACCCACCCCTGACAAAGCCTGCTCTGGATGCTCATGTCACTCTCCTACCGTCTACGGACGCAACCCTGACAAAGCTAACTATGCCTGCTTACTTCACTCACCTCCCGCTTTCATATCCAATCCTGACAAAGCCTACTCTGGCTGCTTATGTCACTCTCCTCCCCTCTATGGATCCGCCCCTGACAAAACCAACTCTGGCTGCTTACTTCACTCTCCTACCCTCTATGGGACTACCCCTGACAAAGTCTTCTCTAGCTGGTTACTTCACACCCTTCCCCTCTACGAACACACCACTGACAAAGCCTACAGTAACAGCCTACTTCACTCTCCTCCACTCTGCGGACCAACCACTGACAAAGCCAAATCTGGCTGAATACTTCACACTCCTTCCCCCTAACAACACACACAAGAGAAAGGCTACTCTCGCTACTTACTTCACACTCTTCCCCACTATAAACCCATCCCTGACAAAGCCCAGTCAGGCTGCTTAATTCACTCTCCTCCCCTCAACGAACCCACCCCCGACAAAGCCTAATTTGGCTGCTTACTTCACTCTCCTCCCCTCTACACACCCACCCCTGACAAAGGCTTCTCTGATTACTTACTTCATTCCTCTCCTCTACAGACCCACCCTTGACAAAGCCTATTCTGCCTGTTTGCTTCACTCCCATCTCACCACGTACCCACCCCCAATAGCTTAATCCCTGATTGCTTCACTTCACTCTCCTCCCTCTACAGATCCACCCCTGACAAAGCCTACTCTGGCTGATTATGTCACTCTCCTCTCTTCAACAGACCCACCACTGACAAAAGCCTATTCTGACTGCTTACTTCACTTTCCTCCTCTTCAAACCCTCCTGACAAAGCCTACTCAGGTACTTACTTAACTCTCCCTCAGCCCACCCTGACAAAGCCTACTCTGACTGCTTACTTCACTCTCCTTCCCTCTACAAACCCACCTCTAACAAATAATTCTCTGGCTACTTACCTCACTCTCCTCACCTCTACAAACCCAACCCTGACAAAGCCTACTCTGACTGCTTACTTCACTCTCCTCCCCTCTTGGACCCACCTTGACAAAGCCTACTCTGACTGCTTATTTCACTTTCCTCCAGTTTACAAACCCTCCACTAACAAAGCCTTCTCTGGCTACTTACTTCACTCCCCTCCCCTCTTCAGACCCACCTAGACAAAGGCAACTCTGACTGCTTATTTCACCCTCCTCCCCTTTACAAACCCACCCCTAACAAAGCCTTCTCTGGTTACTTACTTCACTCCCATCCCCTCTTCAGACCCACTCCTGACAAAGCTTACTCTGGCTACTTACTTCACTCTGCTCCTTTCTACGGACCCACTCCTGACAAAGTCTACTCTGCTACATTTTTCACTCTCCTCTCTTGTACCAACCCAACCCTGACAAAGTCTACTCTGACTGCTTATTTCACTCCCCTCCGCTGTCCGGACCCACCTCTGACAAAGCCTACTCTGACTACTTACTTCACTCTCCTCCCCTCTTCAGACCCACTCACAAAGCTTACTCTGACTGCTTATTTCACTGTCCTCCCCTTTACAAACCCACCCCTAACAAAGCCTTCTTTGGCTACTTACTTCACTCTCCTCACCTCTATAAACACACTTCTGACAATCCTAATCTGGCTACTTACTTCACTCCCTTCCCCTTGATGGTCCCACTCCTGCCAAAGCCTACTCTGGCCACTTACTTCACACTCCTTCCCTCTACCAACCCAACCCAGATAAGGCCTTATCTAGCTGGTTACTTCACAACACTCCCCTCTATGAACACACACTTTTGACAAAGCATACTTTGGCTGTTTACTTTCCTTCACCCTAAGAACACACACTTGAGAAAGGCTACTCTCGCTACTTACTTCACTCTCCTCCCCTCCTTAAACCCACCCCTGACAAAGCCTAATCTAACTGCTTACTTCACTCTCCTCCCCTCTACAAACCCACCCCTAACAAAGCCTTCTCTGGCTACTTACTTCACTCTCCTCACCTCTACAAACCCCACCTCTGACAAAGCCTACTCTGGCTACTTTTTTCCACTCTCCTCCCCTCTACAAACCAAACCGTGACAAAGTCTACTCAGACTGCTTATTTCACTCCCCTCCGCTCCCGAGATCCACCTCTGACAAAGCCTACTCTGACTGCTTACTTCCACTCTCCTCTCCTCTTGGACCCACTAACAAGGCCTTCTCGACTTCTTATATCACACTGTCCTCCTTTACAAATCCACCCTAACAAAGCCTTCTTTGGCTCCCACTTCATTCTCCTCACCTCTACAAACCACCCCTGACAAGCCAAATCTGGCTACTTCCTCCTTTCCCTCAGCGGTCCCACCCCTGACAAAGCCTACTCTAGTTTGCCACTTCACCCCCCTCCTTCCCTCTACCAACCCCAACCCTGACAAAGCCTTCTCTAGCTAGTTACTTCATTTCCCCTTGCCAATGAACACACCCCTGACAAAGCATACTCTGGCTGTTTACTTCCTCCTTCCTCTCAAATAAAACACTCACAGAAAAACCCTACACTGGCTATAGTTCACTCTCCTCCATTCTACAAACCCACCCCACAAAGCAAAGCCTACTCTGGCTACTTTTTTCCACTCTCCTCCCCTCTACAAACCAAACGCTACAAAGTCTACTCAGACTGCTTATTTCACTCCCCTCCGCTCTCCGGACCCACCTCTGACAAAGCCTACTCTGACTGCTTACTTCACTCTCCTCTCCTCTTCGGACCCACTAACAAAGCCTTCTC
The DNA here is from genome assembly GCA_016271365.2 of Neoceratodus forsteri. Classification (NCBI taxonomy): domain Eukaryota; kingdom Metazoa; phylum Chordata; order Ceratodontiformes; family Ceratodontidae; genus Neoceratodus; species Neoceratodus forsteri. The sequence goes on from CM028129.1 coordinate 12,739,289, forward strand.
TGACTTCTTATATCACTGTCCTCCCCTTTACAAATCCACCCCTAACAAAGCCTTCTTTGGCTACTTACTTCATTCTCCTCACCTCTACAAACCCACCCCTGACAAGCCAAATCTGGCTACTTCCTTCACTCCTTTCCCCTCATCGGTCCCACCCCACAATAAAGCCTACTCTGATTTGCTTACCACTTCACCTCTTCCTCTACCAACCCAACCCTGACAAAGCCTCTCTAGCTAGTTGCTTCATTCCCCTTGCCAATATGAACACACCCCTGACAAAGCATACTCTGGCTGTTACTTCACTCCCTTCCTCTCAAATAAAACACTCCTGAAAAACCCTACACTGACTGCATAGTTCACTCTCCTCCATTCTACAAACCCACCCTGACAAAGCCTACTCTGACTGTTTACTTCACTCTCCTCCTCTCTTCAGACCCACCCCTGACAAAGCCTATTCTGCCTGTTTATTTCACTCCCATCCCCTCTACGTACCCAGCCCTGACTAAGCCTACTCAGAATGCTTACTTCACTCTCCTCCCCTCTACAGACCCACTCCTGACAAAGCCTACTCTGGCTGATTATGTCACTCTCCTCTCTTCAACAGACCCACCACTTAAAAAGCCTACTCTGACTGCTTACTTCACTTTCCTTCCCTCTTCAAACCCACTCCTGACAAAGCCTACTGTGGGTACTTTCTTAACTCTCCTCAGCCCACCGCTGACAAAGCCTAGTCTGACTGCTGACTTTGCTTTCCTCCCATCTACAAACCCAGCCCAAACAAAGCCTTCTCTGGCTACTTACTTCACTCTCCTCACCTCTACAAACCCAACCCTGACAAAGCCTACTCTGACTGCTTGCTTGACTCTTCTCCCTCTTGACTCACCTTGACCAAAGCCTGCTTTGACTGACATTTCACTCTTCTCCCCTTTACAAACCCACCCCCAACAAAAGCCTTCTCTGGCTACTTACTTCCACTCCCCTCCCTCTACAGACTCACTCCACAAAAGCTAACTGTAGCTACTTACTTCACTCACCTTCCCTCTACAGACTCACTCCTGACAAAGCTAACTGTAGCTACTTACTTGACTCCCCTCCACTCTACGGACTCACTCCTGGCAAAGCCTACTCTGCCTACTTTTTTCACTCTCCTCCCCTTTACCAACCCAACCCTGACAAAGTCTGCTCTGACTGCTTATTTCAGTCTCCTCCACTCTCCGGACCCCCCTCTGGCAAAGCTTACTCTGACTGCCTACTTCGCTCTCCTCTCCTCTTCGGACCCATTAACAAAGCCTACTATGACTGCTTATTTCACTGTCCTCACCTTTGCAAACCCACCCTTAAAAAAGCTTTCTTTGGCTATTTGCTTCATTCTTCTCACCTCTACAAACCCACCCCTGACAACGCCTACTCTGGCTACTCACTTCACTCCCCTCCCTTCTACATACCCGGCACTGACAAAGCCTAATCTAGCTACCTACTTCACTTTCCTCCCCTCTACAAACCAACCCCTGACAAAGCCAACTCTGACTGCTTACTTCACTCTACTCCTTTCAACGGACCCACCTCTGACAAAGCCTGCTCTGGTTACTTATTTCATTCCTTTCCCTTCTACAGACCCACTCCTGACAAAGCCTACTCTGACTGCTTACTTCACTATCCTTCCCTCTACCAACCCAACCTTGACAAAGCCTTCTCTAGCTGGTTACTTCACTGCCCTCCTCCCCTCTATGAACACACCCCTGACAAAGCATACTCTGGCGGTATCACTTCACTGCCTTTCCCTAAAAATAAAACACTCCTGAAAAAAAGCTACACTGACTGCATACTTCACTCTCCACCACTCACCCGGACCCCACAACTGACAAAGCCTACTCTGGCTTCCTACTTCACTCTCCTTCCCCTAAGAACACACACCTGAGAAAGGCTACTATCGCTACTTGCACTTCACTCTCACCTCTTTAAACTCACCCCTGAAAAAAACTCATCTAGTTGCATACTTCACTCTCCTCCCTCATGGACCACCCCTGACAAAGTTGACTCTGACTGCTTACTTCATTCTCGTCCCCTCTATGGACCCACCCCTAACAAACCCTACTCTGCCTGCTTACTTCACTCTCCTCCCCTCAATGATTCCACTCCTGACAAAGCCTAATCAGACTACTTACTTCACTCTTTTCCACTCTACAGACCCACCCCTAACAAAGCCTACTCTGGCTGTGAACTTCACTCTTCTGCCCATTTGAGTCCCACCTTGACAAAGCCTGCTTTTGCTACTTCCTTCTCTCCCTCCTCTCTACAGACCCACCCCTGACAAAGCCTACTCTGGCTACTTATTTCACTCCCCTCCCTTCTACGGAACTGGCCCTGACAAAGCCGAATCTGGCTACCTACTTCAATCTTCTCCCCTCTACAAAGCGACACCTGACAAAGCCTACTCTGACTGCTTACTTCACTCTACTCCCTTCAACAGACCCACCCCAGACAAAGCCTGCTCTGGTTACTTATTTCATTCTGCTCCCTTCTACAGACCCGCTCCTGACAAAGCCTACTGTAACTGCTTTCTTCACTGTCCTTCCCTCTACCAACCCAACCCCGACAAAGCCTTCTCTAGCTGGTTACTTCACTTCCCTCCCCTCTATGAACACACCACTGACAAAGCATACTCTGGCTGTTTACTTCACTCCCTTCCCCTCAAATAAAACACTCATGAAAAAGCCTACACTGACTGCATACTTCACTCCCCTCCACTCTATGGACCGACAACTGACAAAGCCTACTCTGGCTTCCTACTTCATTCTCCTGCCCCCTAAGAACACACACCTGAGAAAGGCTACTTTCGCTACATACTTCACTCTCCATCCCTCTACAGCAATAGTTCTCAGACTTTGTCACAGCGAGCCTCCCCAAATCCAAGGAAAAGATTTTGAGCCTCCCCCAAAAACTGAAATAATCTTGGGCCTCCCCAAAGAAAAATCACATACTGTACTTTACGCAGTATACCATGAATAAATTGAAACCCCTTTGAGTACTTGGCTCACATTCAGTTCTTTGTCTTATACTGACTTGGAACTTTTGAAAAAGAGTTCCTGTGCTCAAAGGTGTTATCTTAATAACAAATAAATAAAATAAACAAATATTATTATTCAGCTTATTGTACCCCTTCCCCCACAGGCCAACCTACTGGCTCCACTATTTTCATTCTTGAACCATTGTTATCCCTTGTTGCAGTACCTTCATGGGTCAGACTACTTCCTCCGTTTCTCTCTATATGAAATAATCTTCCCTACATACTTTGCCTCTCCCCCTCCTTCCCTGCTCCTAAGCAACTTCTCAGGGGATTACTTTGCTCCTTCCTGCTATTTCTCTCAGCACTTCTATACTCAGCCCTTGTATTTGGTTATTCTGCCATCAGTTTACAAACTGATCAATTACCACCACTCATTATTAATATATTGTTCATATTTGTTTTTGCACTATTGTTCATTGTGCATTTTCTTGACTGTTTTGCAGTTACCTTTTGAAATGTATTCACTCCCTACCCTTCCCCGGGTACACCTGGAATGAGCCTTGGCTCATTCACCTTCCCTTGTCACCTATTAGTAAATAAATACATAACATTCACCTACTGTTATTATCCTCTTTCAGTTTGCTTCATCTCTTCACACAAAATATATAAAACCCAAAATTTAAATACAGTACTTTTTCAGACTTGCTTGAGCCTCCCCTGGAACAGGTTGGGGCCTCCCAGGGGAGGCTGGCCTCACTCATTGAGAACCCCTGCTCTAGGACCACCCCTGACAAAGTCTCTGCTGTGACAGTTACTTCACTCTCTCCTCCCCTCTGCAGATCCACCACAACGCGCCTACTCTGGCTCAGTGCTTCACTCTCCCTCCCCTACAAACCCACCCTGACAAAGCCTACTCTGATTACTTTATTTCCCTCCAATCTACAGACCCACCCTTGACAAAGCCTATTCTGCCCTATTTGCTTCACTCCACATCCCCTCTGCTGCTTGCCCCACCCCTGTGAAGCCCCTAATCTGGCACTCTACTTCCACTTCTCCTCACATGCCACCCCAGAATTTCTGGATGCTTACTCTGACTGTTTACTTCACTCTACTCCTCTCTACAGACCCACCCCTGACAAAGCCTGCTCTGGTTACTTATTACATTCCCCTCCCCTTTACATACCCACTCCTGACAAAGCCTGCTCTGACTGCTTACTTCACTCTCCTCCCCCCTGCAGACCCACCCCTGACAAAGCCTACTCTGACTGGTTACTTTTCTCTCCACCCCTTTATAAACCCACCCTGACAAAGCCTAGTCTGTCTACTAACTCCACTCTCCTGTCCCCTACAAATCCAATCCTGACAAAGCCTACTCTGGCTGCTTATGTCACTCTCCTCCCCTCTATGGATCCACCCCTAACAGAACCTACTCTGGCGGCTTACTTCACTCTCCTCCCATCTGAGAATCTAACCCAGACAAAGCCTTCTCTACCTCGTTACTTCACACCCCTCGCTCTACAAACACACCCCTGACAAAACTTATTCTTGCTGCTTCCTCCCCTCTAAGTAAACAGCCCTGACAAAGCCTACTCTGACTGCTTATTTCACTTTACTCCACTCTGTGGACCGACAACAGACAAAAGCCTACTCTGGCTGCTTATTTCACTCTCTTCCCTAAGAACACACACCTGAGAAAGGCTACGTTTGCTATTTAATTCCTCTCCTCCCCAATTTAAACCCACAATGACAGCAATGCCTAATCTGGTTTGCTTACTTCACACTCCTCCCTCTATCGGTCCACCCCTGACAAAATGTTCTCTGACTGCTTACTTCCATTCTCCTCCCCTCAAAGGACACACCCCTTAAAAGACTAATCTGGCTACTTGCTTCCTCTCCTCCTCTACACACCCACCCCTAGCAAAGCCTACTCTGACTGCCTTACTTCTCTGTTCTCCCCTCAACAAACCCACCTTTGCAAAGCCTACTCTGACTATTTACTTCACTTTCCTCCCCTCTTCAAACCCATCCCTGACAAAGCCTACTGTGGGTACTTAGTTCACTCTAATCAGCCCACCCCTGACAAAGAATACTCTGACTGCTTACTTCACTCTCCTCCCCTCTACAAACCCACCCCTTGCAAAGCCTTCTCTGGCTACTTACTTCACCCTCCTCACCTCTACAAACCCACTCCAACAAGGCCGACTCTGGCTACTTAGTTCACCCTCCTCACCTCGACAAACCTACCCCGACAAAGGCAACTCTGGCTACTTTCTTCACTCTCCTCCCTTTACAAACCCAACATTGACAAAGCCTACTCTGACTGCCTACTTCACTCTTCTCCCCTCTACAACCCCCCGCGAAAAAAGCCTACTCTGGCTGCTTAATTCACTCCCCTTCCTTCTATGGACCCTGCCCTGACAAAGCCTAATCTGGCTACCTACTTCCCTTTCCTCTCCTCTGCATACCCAACCCTGACAAAGCCTACTCTGACTGCTTACTTCACTCTTCTCCCCTCTACAGACCAAGCCCTGACAAAGACTTCTGTGACTGTTTACTTCACTCTCCTCCCCTCTGCAGACCCACCCCTGACAAAGCCTACTCTGACTGGTTACTTCACTCTCCTCCCCTCTACAAACCCACCCCTGACAAAGCCTACTCTGATTACTTACTTTTTCCCTCCAATCTACAGACCCACCCTTGACAAAGCCTATTCTGCCTATTTCCTTCCTCCCATCCCTCTGTACCCACCCCTGATGATGCCTACTCTGGCTACTTACTTCACTCTCCTGACCTCTACAAACCCAACCCTGACAAAGCCTTCTCTGACTGCTTACTTCACTCTCCTCCCCTCTTAGGACCCACCCGGCCTGCACACTTGGCTATTTCACTCTCTCCCCTTTACAAGCGCGCATCCCTAACAAACCTTCTTTTCTATTAACTTCACTCTCCTCCCCTGTACAGACCCACTCCAGACAGCTTACTCTACTACTAACTTCACTCCTCCTTCCTTTACCAACCCAACCGGATAAAGCCTTCTCTGGCTGGTTACTTCACATCCCTCTTCTCTATGAACACACACTTCTGACAAAGCATGCTTTGGCTGTTTACTTCACTCCTTTCCCTCAAATAAACACCCTGAAAAATGCCTACACTGACTGCTTGCTTTCCTCTCCTCCACTATCACGGACCCCTAACTGCCAAAGCCTGTTTCTGGCTGTTTACTTCACTCTCCTTCCCCAGGCACACATCTGACAAAGGCTACTCTGCATGCCTTTTCCTCTCCTCACTACTTCAACACACCACAATAAGCCTAATCTGACTGCTTACTTACACTCCTCCCCTCTACAGACCCACCCCTAACAAAAGCCTACTCTGACTGCTTTTTCAGTCTCCTCTACAGACCCACACCTAACAAAGCCTACTCTGACTGTGCTTCACACCCTTCTGCCCTCTACAGACCCACCCCAGACAAAGCATAATCTCGCTACCTACTTGACTCTCCTCCCCTCTAAAAACCCACCCCTGACAAAGCCTACACTGACTGCTTACTTCACTCTACTCCCTTCAACAGACCCATCCCTGACAAAGACTACTCTGGCTACTTACTTCACTCTCCTCCCCTCTAAAAACCCACCCCTGACAAAGATTACACTGACTGTTTACTTGACTCTCCTCCCCTCTTTGGAACTCACCCCTGACAAAAGCTTCTTTGTGCTTACTTCACACCCCTCCCTCTCACAACACACCACTTACAAAGCCTGCTTGATGGCATACTTCCCTCCTCCTCTCTTGACCAGCCACTGACAAAGCTAACTCTGCTGCATTTTACTCTCTCCCCACTAAGAACACACACCAGAGAAGGCTACTCGCTTCTTGCTTCCACTCCCTCCCATTTTAAACTCACACTTGAGGAAGCTAGCTGCTGTTTACTTCACTCTCCTCCCTTTACAGGCCCACCCCTGACAAAATTGACTCTGACTGCTTACTTCTATTCTCCTCCGCCACGGACCCACCCCTGACAAAGCCTACTCTGCCTGCTTTACTTCATTTCTTTCCTCAACAAACCACAAAGACAAAGCCTAATCTGGCTATTTACTTCACTCTCCTGCCCTCTAAAGACCCACCCCTGACAAAGCCTACTCTGACTGCTTATGTCATTCTCTTCCCCTCTTCAGACAGACCCCTGACAAAGCCTACTCTGGCTGTTAAATTCACTGCCATCCCTTCAACAGACCCAACTCTACAAAGCCTAATTTGGCTGCTTACTTCACTCTCCTCCCCTCTACAAACCCATCCCTGAGAAAGCCTACTCTGATTACTCACTTCATTCCCCTCCCCTCTACAGACCCACCCTTGACAAAGCCTATTCTGCCTGTTTATCCCATCCCTCTACGTACCCACCCCTGACTAAGACTACTCAGACTGCTTACTTAACTCTCCTCCCCTCTACCGACCCAACTCTGACAAAGCCTACTCTGGCTGATTATGTCACTCTCCTCTTCAACAGACCCACCCCTGACAAAGCCTACACTGGGTGCTTACTTCACTCTCCTCCTCTCTTCAAACCCACCCCTAACAAAGCCTACTCTGGCTACTTACTTCACTCTCCTCACCTCTACAAACCCACCCCTGACAAAGCCTAATCTGGCTACTTTCTTCACTCCCCCCCCATACAAACCCAGCCCAGACAAAGCCTACTCGGACTGCTTACTTCACTCTCCTCCCCTCTTCAGACCCACCTTGACAAATCCTACTTTGACTGCTTATTTCACTCTCCTCTATTTAAACCCACCCCACACAAAGCCTAATCTGGCTTTACTTCTCTCTCCTCCCCTCTACAGACCCACCCCTGACAAAAGCCTACTCTGGCTGTTAAATTCACTGCCATCCCTTCAACAGACCCAACTCTACAAAGCCTAATTTGGCTGCTTACTTCCTCTCCTCCCTCTACAAACCCATCCCTGAGAAAGCCTACTCTGATTACTCACTTCATTCCCCTCCCCTACAGACCCACCATGACAAAGCCTATTCTACCCTGTACTTACTCCCATCCCCTCTATGTACCCACCCCTGACTAAGACTACTCAGACTGCTTACTTAACTCTCCTCCCCTCTACCGACCCAACTCTGACAAAGCCTACTCTGGCTGATTATGTCACTCTCCTCTTCAACAGACCCACCCCTGACAAAGCCTACACTGGTGCTGCCTTCACTCTCCTCCTCTCTTCAAACCCACCCCTAACAAAGCCTACTCTGGCTACTTACTTCACTCTCCTCACCTCTACAAACCCACCCCTGACAAAGCCTAATCTGGCTACTTTCTTCCTCCCCCATACAAACCCAGCCCAGACAAAGCCTACTCGGACTGCTTACTTCACTCTCCTCCCCTCTTCAGACCCACCTTGACAAATCCTACTTTGACTGCTTATTTCACTCTCCTCTCATTTACAAACCCACCCCTGACAAAGCCTAATCTGGCTATTTACTTACTCTCACTCCCTCTACAGACCCACCCCTGACAAAAGCCTACTCTGGCTGTTAAATTCCACCATCCCTTCAACAGACCCAACTCTACAAAGCCTAATTTGGCTGCTTACTTCACTCTCCTCCCTCTACAAACCCATCCCAGAGCCTACTCTGATTACTCACTTCATTTCCCCTCCCTCTAGACCCACCCATGACAAAACCTATTCTACCTGTGTACTTCACTCCATCCCTCTATGTACCCACTCCTGACTAAGACTACTCAGACTGCTTACTTAACTCTCCTCCTCTACCGACCCAACTCTGACAAAGCCTACTCTGGCTGATTATGTCACTCTCCTCTTCAACAGACCCACCCCTGACAAAGCCTACACTGGGTGCTTACTTCACTCTCCTCCTCTCTTCAAACCCACCCCTAACAAAGCCTACTCTGGCTACTTACTTCACTCTCCTCACCTCTACAAACCCACCCTGACAAAGCCTAATCTGGCTACTTTCTTCCTCCCCCCATACAAACCCAGCCCAGACAAAGCCTACTCGGACTGCTTACTTCACTCTCCTCCCTCTTCAGACCCACCTTGACAAATCCTACTTTGACTGCTTATTTCACTCTCCTCTCATTTACAAACCCACCCCTGACAAAGCCTAATCTGGCTATTTACTTCACTCTCCTCCCCTCTACAGACCCACCCCTGAAAAAGCCTACTCTGGCTGTTAAATTCACTGCCATCCCTTCAACAGACCCAACTCTACAAAGCCTAATTTGGCTGCTTACTTCACTCTCCTCCCCTCTACAAACCCATCCCTGAGAAAGCCTACTCTGATTACTCACTTCATTCCCCTCCCCTCTACAGACCCACCCATGACAAAGCCTATTCTACCTGTGTACTTCACTCCCATCCCCTCTATGTACCCACCCCTGACTAAGACTACTCAGACTGCTTACTTAACTCTCCTCCCCTCTACGGACCCAACTCTGACAAAGCCTACTCTGGCTGATTATGTCACTCTCCTCTTCAACAGACCCACCCCTGACAAAGTCTACACTGGGTGCTTACTTCACTCTCCTCCTCTCTTCAAACCCACCTCTGACAAAGCCTAATCTGGCTATTTACTTCACTCTCCTCACCTCTACAGATCCACCCCTGACAAAGCCTACTCTGACTGCTAACGTCATTCTCCTCCCCTCTTCAGACCCACCCCTGACAAAGCCTACTCTGGCTGTTAAATTCACTGCCATCCCTTCAACAGACCCAACTCTACAAAGCCTAATTTGGCTGCTTACTTCACTCTCCTCCCCTCTACAAACCCACCCCTGACAAAGCATACTCTAATTACTTGCTTCATTCCCTCCCTCTACAGACCCACAGCAGAAGCCTATTCTGCCTGTGTACTTCACTCCCATCCCCTCACATTGCCTCCCTGGCTAGCTTTTCAGACTGCTTGCTTCACTCTCCTCCCTCTATGGACCCAACCCTGACAAAGCCTACTCTGGCTTGTTATGTCACTCTCCTCTCTTCAACAGACCCACCACGACCGAGAAACCAACTCTGGGTACTTGCCAACTCACCTCAGCCCACCCCTGCCAAAGCCTGCTCTTACTACTTACCTTCCTCCTTCCTCAAGCCCACCTAACAAAGCATTCTCTGGCTGCTTACTTCACCCTCCTCACCTCAACAAAGCCGACTCTGGCTACTTCTCCCACCCTCCTCACCTCTAAAAACCCCACACCGACAAAGTCCACTCTGGCTACTTCATCACTCTCCTCCATTTACAACTAGCTTTGACAAAGACTACTCTGACTGCCTGCTTCACTCTCCTCCTTTACAAACCCACACAATAGAGCCATCTCTGGCTACTTACTTCACCCTCCTCCCCTACAAATCAAATCTGACAAAGCCTGTTCTGGCTGCTTAAGTCACTCTACTCCCTCTGATGGATCCACCACTGACAAAGCCAACTCTGGCTGCTTGCTTCACTCTCCTCTCCTCTCTGGACTACCCCTGACAGGTATTCTCTGGCTGGTTGCTTTCACTCTTTCCCTCTACAAACACACCACTGATAAAGCCTACTCTGACTGCATACTTGCACTCCTCCCTCACAAACACACCACTGACCAAAGCCCCTCTGTTTGCTTACTTCACTCTCCCTCCCTCAGCGACCCACCCCCAGACAAAGCTTATTATTTCACTCTCCTCTCCTCTCCTCTACAGACACACCCCTGACAAAGCCTACTCTGACTGCTTACTTCTCTCCTCCCCTGTACAAACCCACCATTAACAATGCTGACTTTGGCTACTTACTTCACTCTCCTCCCCTCTACAAACCCACCCCTGACAAAGCCTACTCTGATTAATTACTCATTCTTCTACTCTACATACCCCACCCTTGACAAAGCCTATTCTGTCTGTTTACTTCACTCCCATCCCTCTACGTACCAACCCCTGACTAACCCCTACCCTGACCGCTTACTTCACTCCTCCCTCTGTGGACCCAACCCCTGACAAAGCCTACTGTGACTGTTTACTTGACTCTCCTCACTCTGTGGACCACACCCTGACAAAGCCTACTCTGGCTGGTTGCTTTACTCACCTCCCCTCTGCAAACCCACCCTGACAAAACCTTCTCTGGCTACTTACTTCACTCTCCTCACCTCTACAAACCTACCCGCTGTGACAAAGCCTACTCTGGCTACTTACTTCCGTTCTTCCCCTCTACCAACCCCAACTTTTCAACAAAGCCTTCTCTGATTGCTTTCTTCACTCTCCTCCCTCTTTGGACCCACCTTGACAAAGCCTACTCTGACTGCTTATTTCATCTCTCCCTTTACAAACCCACCCCTAACAAATCCTTCTCTTGGCTGCTTACTTCACTCTTCTCCCCTCTACAGACTGACCCCTGACAAAGAATACTCTGACTACTTACTTCACCCTCCTCCCTTCAGCCTAATCTGGCTACTGACTTCACTCTCCTCCCTTCTACAAACTCACCCCTGTCAAAGCCTACTTTGACTGCTTACTTCACTCTATTCCCTTCAACAGACCCACCCCAGACAAAGCCTGCTCTGGTTACTATTTCATTCCCCTCCTCTATACAGACCAACTGCTGACAAAGCCTACTCTGACTGCTTACTTCACTCTCCTCCCTCTACTGACCAAACCCTGACAAAGCCTACTCTGGCTACTTACTTCACTCCCCTCCCTTCTACGGACTCTGCCCTGACAAAGGCTAATCTGGCTTCCTACTTCACTCTCCTCTCCTCTGCAAATCCACCCCGACAAAGCCTACTCTGATTGCTTACTTCACTCTCTTCCCCTTTACTAACCCACCCTGACAAGGCCTGTTCTGGCTGCTTACTTCTCTCACCTCCCCTATACGTAGCCACCCCTAACAAAGCCTAATCTTGCTGCTGACATCACTTTCCTGCCCTCTGTGGCCCACTCCTGACAAAGATACTCTGGCTACTTACTTCACTCTTCTCCCCTCTTCAAACTCACCCCTACAAAGCCTACTCTGACTGCTTACTTCTCTTTCCTCCCCTCTTCAATCCCACGCCTGACAAAGCCTACTATGGGTACTTACTTCAGCCTCCTCAGCCCACCCCTGACAAAGCCTACTCTGACAGCTTATTTCACTCTCCTCCCATCTACAAACTCACCCCTAACAAAGCCTTCTCTGGCTACTTCACCCTGCTCACCTCTACAAACTCACCCTTGACAAAGCCTACTTTGACTGCTTACTTCAGTCTCCTCCCCTTTACAAACTCACCTGTGACAAACCCTTCTCAGGCTGCTTATTTCAGTCTCCTCCCCTCTACAGACACACCCATGACAAAGACTACTCTGTCTACCTACTTCACTCTCCTGTCCATACAAATCCAATCCTGACAAAGCCTACTCTGGCTGCTGATGTCACTATCCTCCCCTCTATGGATCCAACCCAGACAAAAACGTTCTCTGGCTGCCTATTTTACTCTCCTCCCCCTGCGAATCTACCCCTGACAAAGCCTTCTCTAGCTCGTTACTTCACACCCCTCCCTTCTATGAACACACCACTGACAAAACTTATTCTGGCTGCTTACCTAATTTTCCTCCCATCTAAGTAAACAGCCCTGACAAAGCCTTCTCTGACTGCTTATTTCACTGTCCTCCCCTTTACAAACCCACTCCTAACAAAGCCTTCTTTGGCTACTTACTTCACTCTCCTCACCTCTACTAACCCACTTCTGACAAGTCTAATCTGGCTACATATTTCACTCCCGTTCACTCTACATACCCAACCCTGACAAAGCATACTCTGACTACTTACTTCACTCTCCACCCCTCTACAAACCCAAACTTGACAAAGCCCACTCTGACTACTTTCTTCACTCTCCTCCCCCTTCGGACCCACTCCTGACAAAGCCTACTCTGACTGCTTATCCACTTTCCTCCTCTTCAACCCACCCCTGACAAAGCCTACTCTGGGTACTTATTTATCACTCCTCAGCCCACCCCTGGCAAAGCCTACTCCTGACTGCTTATTTCACTCTCCTCCCTCTTCAAACCCCACCTAACAAAAGCCTTCTCTGGCTACTTACTTCACCCCTGATCACCTCTACAAACCCATCCCAACCCCTACTCTGACAACCTACTTGCTCTCCTCCCTCTACAACCCCATCTCTGACAATCCCTGCTCTGGCTGCTTACTTCACTCTTCTTCCCTCTACAGACACACCCCAGACAAAGACTACTCTGGTTACTTAGTTCACTCTCCTCCTCCTACAAATCAAATCCTGACAAAGCCTGTTCTGGCTGCTTATGTTACTCTCCTCCCCTCTATGGATCCGCCCCTGACAAAGCCTACTCTGGCTGCTTACTTCACTCTCCTCCCCTCTACAGAGCTACCCATGACAATGCCTTCTCTAGCTGGTTATTTCACACTCCTCCCCTCTACAAACCCACCCCTACAAAGCCTACTCTGACTGCTTACTTCACTTTCCTCCCTTCTTCAATCCCACCCCTGACAAAACCTACTGTGGGTACTTACTTGTCTCCTCAGCCTCCCTCTGATAAAGCTTACCTGACTCCTCTTACTTCTATCTCCTCTCCCTCTTCGGACCCACCTTTGACAAAGCTCTACTCTGACTGCTTATTTCTATTCTCCTCCCTCTACGGACACATCCCTGACATAGACTACTCCTGTCTACTTACTTCCTCCTGTCCCTACAAATCCAATTCTGACAATGCCTTCTCTGGCTGCTTATGTCACTGTCCTCCTCTCTATGGATCCACCCCTGACAAAACCTACTCTGGCTGCCTACTTCACTTTCCTCTCTTCTGAGAATCTACCCCTGACAAAGCCTTCTCTAGCTCATTACTTCACACCCCTCCCCTCTACGAACACACCCCTGACAAAACTTATTCTGGCTGCTTACTTCACTTTCCTCTCATCTTAGTAAACAGCCCTGACAAAGCCTACTCTGACACTGACTTCTTCCCCTCTCATTCTGTAGACCCACAACTGACAAAGCCTACTCTGGCTGCTTATTGCACTCTCCTCCTCCTAAGATCACACACCTGAGAAAGCTACTTGGCTTCTTAATTCACTGTCCTCCCATTTTAAACCCACCCTGACAAAGCCTAATCTGGTTGCTTGCTCACTCCTCCCCCAGGCCCACCCCAGACTAAATGTTCTCTGACTGCTTACTTCAACCTCCTCCCTCAAGAACACACCCTTAAAAGGATAATCTGGCTCTTTCTTCACTCTCCTCTACACACCCACCCCAGGCAAAGCCTATTCTAACTGCTTACTTCACTCTCCTCCCCTCTACAAGCTCCCCCATAAAACCTACACTGACTGCTTATTTGCTTCCCTCCCTCTTTCAAACCCCACCCTTGACAAAGCCTACGGTGGGTGCTTGCTTCACTCTAATCAGCCCACCCCTGACAAAATGCTCTGACTGGCAAGCTTTCCCTCCTCTCTCTACAAGGCCACCCCTAAGAAGCCTTCTTGAGCTACTTTCTTCACCCTCCCTCACACTCTAGGCCCTCATGAGAAGCCTACTCTGACTGCTTTCTTCTTTCTCCTCTCCTCCCTTACAAACCCAACCCCTGACAAACCTTGCTGTGGCTGCCAGTTCACTCTCCTCCCCCTACAAATCAAATCCTGACAAAGCCTATTCTGGCTGCTTATGTCGCTCTACTCCCCTCTATGGATCCGCCCCTGACAAAGCCTACTCTGGCTGCTTACTTCACTCTCCTCCCCTCTACGGAACTACCCCTGACAAAGCCTTCTCTAGCTGCTTACCTCACACTCCTCCCCTCTACAAACACACCACTGACAAAGCCTACTCTGACTGCATACTTCAATCAATCAATCAATCAATCAAAATCGTTATTTATTCAGGCGAACATCATTGAGCATAGCTCATTTACAAGATGGACCTGAGTGGTCATAACAATATAAGGTTACAAATTTTACACAAAAACATCATACTGAGTGAACACAAATACAAACATTTATGAATGAGACAGGTATACAAATATTTACATATATACAAGGCAAAATGACATTGGACCTAGATCATATTAAAAGAAAAGAAACAAACAGTATTGTAGGGATAAAGCTAGAGTAATGGGACTTGGGGGGCATTTTATCACAATGTAGTTGGTGAACAAGCTAGAAGAACAATAAAAAAGTAGGGTAGTATAAAAAGGGTAGGAGAAGTGTGTGAGGACTAGGCCTTATGGAAGCTAATTGCATGATTCTGGGAATAGACTAGTGTACAGTTTTTGAAGGATGTTAAAGGAATGAGAGGTATCCAATTTCAAAGGTCTTTTGAAGAGAATTCCAGATAAGTGCTAGGGGTAGCTGATTGCAGCCCTTCCATACGGGTGCAGGTGAGGAGATCTTCAGCATGATTAGGTTTATTGATCCTTAGGGTGGGTAGGCCTGGATGTGATCCAGTTGAAACAATCTGAGATGTAGGAAGGAGTTTGTTTTGTCAGAGCTTTGTAGATCCAGACAGCAGCATTTTGTTTCTTCTATGTTGTAGGGATGTCCAACTGACTGCATTGTAGAGAGGCAATGATGGGTGCTGGAGGGAAGATCTGTAATGAATCTAATAGCTCTATGATACAAGGTGTAATTTATTTAAATGGGAGAGGGACAGTGACTATAAAAGGGAAGTCAATTGTAGTCAAAGAGGATAGGAATGATGCAGGATTAGCCTTTGTTTGGAATCACTGGTCAGGTAGTGTTTGATCCTATAAAATAGGCCAAGTCTTTGTCTAAGCTTTTCAGGAGCTCTTCAATGTGGCTAGTATAGTCAAGTTTATTGTCAATCCAGACTCCAAGATATTTGAATTTGTCCACATATTCCAGATTTCACACCAAGGATGAGTCGATAATTGTGGGAGGGTGAATGATGGGACAGTGGAAGAGCAGCTCTTGGTCAGCAAAGAACATATCTTTCGTTTTCTTGGTATTTAGTAGTAATTTCTTTTCTAGTAAATTGTGCTGTAGGGGAGAACTCAGACTGTAAAAGCTCACAGGCTTTTGATGGTGAGGATTACTGACATATAGTACAGTATCATCTGCAAAGAGGTAGATATTAGATTGTGAGATTGGAGTCAATATTGTTGATGTAAATGGCAAAGAGGATGGGGCCCAGGATGGAACCTTGCGGTACACCTCTTAGGAGTGGTTTAGAGGTAGATAGGTCACCTTCATTTTTACCAGTTGTATTCTTCCGGAGAGATAGCATCTGAACCATTTAAGAGAGAGGAGTCAAGGCCTATGGAGTTCAGAGAGGAGATTAGTAGTTCATGGTCCACAGTGTCAAAGGCTTTGCTTAGATCCAGGAACACAGCACAGTTATTTATTCTTTTTGTCTAAGGCAGTCTTCCAGTCATTTGTAACTTTTGCTAAGGCAGAGATGGTACTGTGCATAGATCTAAACCCAGATTGAGCTGGATTAAGGAGATTATTGGTATCAAGGTAGGCACTTAACTGAAAGTTCACTAACTTTTCAAGCATTTTGGACAGTACTGGTAAGATGGAAATGGGCCTATAGTTGTTGAGGTCCATGGGATCACCTGCCTTAAGTAGTGGAAACACTTGAGCTGTGAACTCCTCCCCTCCACAAACACACCACTGACAAAGCCCACTCTGACTGCTTACTTCACTCTCCTCCCCTCAACGAACCCAACCCAGACAAAGCCTAATCTGGCTACTTATTTCACTCTCCTCTCCTCTACAGACACACCCCTGACAAAGCCTACTCTGACTGCTTACTTCACTCTCCTCCCCTCTTCGGACCCACTGACAAAGCCTACTCTGACTGCTTATTTCACTGTCCTCCCCTTTACAAACCCACCCTTAACAAAGCCGTCTTTGGCTACTTACTTCACTCTCCTACCCTCTACAAACGCACCCCTGGCAAAGCCTACTCTGATTAATTACTTCATTCCCTTCCACTCTACAGACCCACCCTTGACAAAGTCTATTCTGCCTGTTCACTTCACTCCCATCCCCTCTATGTACCAACCCCTGACTAACCCTACTCTGACTGCTTACTTCACTCTCCTCACCTCTGCAAACCCACTTCTGACAAGCCTAATCTGGCTACTTACTTCACTCCCCTCCCCTCTACAGACCAACTCCTGAAAAAGCCTACTCTGGCAACTTATTTCACTCTCCTCCCTCTACCAACCCAACCCTGACAAAGTCTACTCTGACTGCTTATCTCACTCCCCTCAGCTCTCTGGACCCAACCCTGACAAAGCCTACTCTGACTCCTTACTTCACTCTCCTCCCCTCTTGGCCCCACTGACCAAAGCCTACTCTGAGCTGCTTATTTCAATGTCCTCCCTTTACAAACCCACCCCTAACAAAGCCGCCTTTGGCTACTTACTTCACCTCCTCACCTCTACAACCCACCCCTGACAAAGCTTACTCTGTCTTACTTCATCTCCTATCCCCAACAAATCCATTCCCCTGACAAAACCTACTCCAGCTGTCTACTTCACTCTCCTCCCTCTTCGCACCCGCTGACAAAGCCTACTTTGACTGCTTATTTCATTATCCCCTTTACACCACACCCTAACAAACCCTTCTTTGGCTGCTTACTTCACCCCACTTCACCCCAACAAACCCACTTCTGACAAGCCCTAATCTGGCTACGTACTTCACTCCCTCCCTTTTCGGACCCCTCACTGATAAAGCCTACTCAGGCAACTTTTCACTCTCCTCCCTCTACCAACCCAACCCTGACCAAAGCCTACTCTGACTGCTTGTTCCACTCCTCTCTGCTCTCTGGACCCACCCTAGAAAGCCTAACAACTGCTTACTTCCCTCTCCTCCGCTCTTGGCACCACTGACAAAGCCTACTCTGACTGCTTATTTCACTCTCCTCCCCTTTATAAACCAACCCCTAACATAGCCGCCTTTGGCTACTTACTTCACTTTCCTCCCCTCTACAAACCCACCCCTGACAAAGCTTACTCTGATTACTTACTTCTTTCCCTTCCACTCTACAGACCCACAATTGACAAAGCCTATTCTGCCTGTTTACTTCTCTCCCATCCCCTCTATGTACCCACCCCTAAGCCTACTCAGACAGCTTACTTCACTCACCCCCCTCCCCCACGGACTCACCCTTGACAAAGAATACCGTGACTGTTTACTTCACTCTCCTCCCCGCCTAGGCCACCCTGGCAAAGACTACTCTAGTACTTGCTTAACTCTCCTCAGCCCACTCCTAACAAAGCCTACTCTGACTGCTTACTTCTCTCTCCTCACCTCTACAAACCCACCCTGACAAAACCTACTCTGGCTCACTTACTTCATTCTCCTCCCTCTCTGAACCCAACCTTGACAAAGTCTACTCTGACTGCTTTCTTCACTTTCTCTCCTTTACAAACCCACCCTAACAAAGCCTTAGGCTACTTACTTCCTCCCTCCCTCTACAGACCCACCCCGCCGAAAGCCTACTCTGGCTACTAACTTCACTTCCCTCCCTTCTATTGACCCGGCCCTGACAAAGCCTAATCTGGCTACCTACTTCACTCTACTCCCCTCTACAAACCCACCCCTGAAAAAGCCTACTCTGACTGCTTACTTCAATCTACTCCCTTCAACAGACCCACCCCTGACAAAGACTACTGTGGCTACTTACTTCACTCTCCTCTCCTCTGTGGATCCTCCACTGACAAAGCCTACTCTGGCTGCTTATGTCACTCTCCTCCCCTCTAAGGAACTACCCCTGAAAAGACTTCTCTAGCTGGTTACTTCACATACCTCCCCTCTACGAACACACCTCTGACAAATCCTACTCTGACTCCATACTTCACTCTACTCCACTCTGCGGAATAACCACTGACAAAGCCAACTCTGGCTGCGTACTTCATTCTCCTCCCCCCTAAGAACACACACCAGAGAAAGGCTACTCTCGCTACTTACTTCACATTCCTCTCCTCTTTAAACCTTCCCCTGACAAAGCTTAGGCTGATTGCTTATTTCACTCCTCCCTTTACAGACCCACCCCTTACAAATTTGACTCAGACTGATTACTTCATTCTCATCCGTCTACGTTACCATCCAGGACAAAGCCTACTCTGGCTACTTAATTCACTCTCCTCCCCTCTATGGACCCACCCCTGACAAAGCCTACTCTAGATGCTTGCTTCACTCTCCTCCCTCCTCAGACCCACCCCTAACAAAGCCTACTCTGGCTGTTAAATTCACTGCCATCCCTTCTTCAGACCTAACCCTACAAAGCCTAATTTGGCAGCTTAGTTCACTGCCCTCCCCTCTACAAACCCACCACTGCAAAGCCTACTCTGATTTCTTACTTCATTGCCCTTCACTATACAGACCCACACTTGACAAAGACTGTTCTGCCAGTTTACTTCACTCACATCCCTTCTACATACCCACCCAAGACTAAGCCTACTCTGACTGCTTGCTTCCACTCTCCTCCCCTCTCACACCCCTGAAAAAGCCTCCTCTGGCTGGTTATGACCTCTCCTCTCTTCAACAGACCCACCGCTTACAAAGCCTACTCTGGGTACTCATTAACTCTTCTCAGCCCACACCTGACAAAGCTTGCTCTGGCTGGTTACTTTACTCTCCTCCCCTCTACAAACCCATCCTGACAAAGCCTTCTCTGGCTACTTACTTCACTCCCCTCCCCTCTACAGACCCACTCCTGACAAAGCTTACTCTGGCTACTTACTTCTTTCCCCTCCTTTCTACGGACCCGCTCCTGACAAAGCCTAATCTGGCTACTTATTTCGCTGTCCTCCCCTCTGGCAACCCAACCCTGACAACGTCTACTCTGACTGCTTATTTCACTCCCCTCTGCTCTCCGGACCCACCCTTGACAAAGCCTACTCTGACTGCCTACTTCACTCTTCTCCACTCTTCAGACCCACTGACAAAGTCTACTCCTACTGCTCATTCCACTGTCCTCCCCTTTACAAACCCACCACTAACAAAGCCATCCTTGGCTACTTACTTCACACTCCTCCCCTCTACAAACCCACCTCTGACTAAGCCAACTCTGACTGCTTATTTCACTCTCCTCCCCTTTACAAACTTACCCATAACAAAGCCCTCTCTGGCTACTTACTTCAATCCCCTCTCCTATGCAGACCCACTCCTGACAAAGCCTACTCTGGCTACTTACTTCACTCCCCTCCCCTCTACAAACCCACCCCTGACAAAGCCTACTCTGACTGCTTACTTCACTCTACTCCCTTCAACAGACCCACCCTTGACAAAACCTGCTCTGGTAACTTATTTCATTACCCTCGACTCTACAGACCCACTCCTGACAAAGCCTACTCTGACTGCTTACTTCACTCTCCTCCTCTCTATGGACCAAACCCTGACAAAGCCTTGTGCTACTGTTTACTTCACTCTCCTCCCCTCTCTGGACCCATCCCTGACAAAGCATATTCTGGCTGGTTACTTTACTCTCCTCCCCTTTACAAACCCACCCTGACAAAGCCTACTCTGGCTACTTACTTCACTCCCCTCCCTTCTACGGACCCTGCCCTGACAAAGCCTAATCTGGCTACCTACTTCACTCTCCTCCCCTCTACAAACCCACCCCTGCAAAGCCTACTCTGACTACTTACTTCACTGTCTTTTCCTGTTCAAACCCACCCCTGACAAAGCCTACTCTGACTGCTTACTTCACTCTACTCCCTTCAACAGACCCACCCTTGACAAAACCTGCTCTGGTAATTTATTTCATTACCCTCCACTCTACAGACCCACTCCTGACAAAGCCTACTCTGACTGCTTACTTCACTCTCCTCCTCTCTATGGACCAAACCATGACAAAGCCTTGTGCTACTATTTACTTCACTCTCCTCCCCTCTCTGGGCCCACCCCTGACAAAGCATATTCTGGCTGGTTACTTTACTCTCCTCCCCTTTACAAACCCACCCTGGCAAAGCCTAATCTGGCTACCTACTTCACTCTCCTCCCCTCTACAGAGCCACCCCTAACAAAGCCTAATCTTGCTGCTTACTTCACTCTCCTCCCCCTCTGTGGCCCACCCCTGACAAAGCCTACTCTGGCTACTTACTTCACTCCCCTCCCCTCTACAAACCCACCCCTGACAAAGCCTAATCTGGCTACTTACTTCACTCCCCTACTTCTACGGACCCTGCCCTGACAAAGCCTAATCTGGCTACTTACTTCACTCTCCTCTCTTCTACAAACCCACCCCTGCAAAGCCTACTCTGACTGCTTACTTCACTTTATTTTCCTGTTCAGACCCACCCTGACAAAGCCTACTATGCGTACTTTCTTCACTCTCCTCAGCCCACCACTGACAAGGCCTACTCTGACTGCTTATTTCACTCTTATCCCTCTACAAACCCACCCCCAACAAAGCCTTCTCTAGCTACTTACTTCACCCTGCTCACCTCTACAAACCCACCCCGACAAAGCCTACTCTGGCTACGTACTTCAACCTCCTCACGTCTACAAACCCACTCCGAGAAACCCTACTCTGACAGCCTACTTCACTCTCCTCCCCTCTACAAATCCACCCCTGACAAAGCCTAATCTAGCTGATTTTGTCACTCTCCTCCCTTCAACAGACCCACCCCTGACAAAGCCTACTCTGGGTACTTACTTAACTCTCCTCAGCCCACCCCTGACAAAGTCTACTCTGACTGCTTACTTCACTCTCCTCAACTCTACAAACCCACCCCTAACAAAGCCTTCTCTGGCTACTTACTTCACACCCCTCCCTTCTACGAACACACCCCTGACAAAACGTATTCTTGCTGCTTATTTCACTTTCCTCCCCTCTAAGTAAAAAGCCCTTACAAAACCTACTTTGACTTCTTACGTCACTCTCCTTGACTCTGTGGACCGACAACAGACAAAGCCTACTCTGGCTGCTTATTTCACTCTCCTCCCCCCTAAGAACACACACCTGAGAAAGGCTACTTTTGCTAGTTAATTCACTCTCCTCCCCACTTTAAACCCACCCCTGACAAAGCCTAATCTGGTTGCTTACTTCACACTCCTCCCCACTACGGGCCCACCCCTGACAAAATTTTCTCCAACTGCTTATTTCATTCTCATCCCCTCTACAGATCCACCCCTGACAAAACCGGTTCCATGTTAAAATTGCGACTGCAGAATAGCGCCAGAAACAATGGCGAACTCAAAACCGCGAATGGCAAGTTAGCGAGCGATCATAATAGCGTTGCAATTTTAGCTAAACCGTCAAAATAGCGCCATGCTATCCTGTGCTATTCCTTAAGCTAGAATGCAGTTTTTGATGGAAGTACTAAGAATTTGAACATTCAGTAAATATACTCTTTCACTGAATTTATTCAAGGCTGGAGTGCTGGTTCTTTGTTGTTTATTGTTCCTTCTCATTTTCCAGGACCGGCTCTCATATGTGAGCATTGCCATCTGTGGACTTGCATATTTGTGATTTTGGCAGTCTGCTCCATTCAGCATTTGCTGTGAGCTGTACTTTGGAACTAATAGGAGAGTGGAGCCCCACATGCATTTGAAAATGAGGATGCTATTTTTCATTTTGCAATTCAAATTGATCAGTGAATTTAAAGGAGAAAATGAAGTTCTCATTGTCCAGTATGAGCCTCACTACAAAAAGAGTTCCCATATGCACTTTATAAACAGATGGGAAGACCGTTAAAAAAAAGCACAATGGAATTGTTCAGAATGCAAACTGAAGAATACAAGTTTAACAGAGCTGAGGTTCTGAAAGAGACTGAAACCTTAATAAAAGACATTAATAGGGGGATCTAAAGGTACAAAATGCTCTAATTCAAATATGACATCTCCCACATCCTCTAGAAGTGTCCACTTTTTGAGCCCTGAGTCTTAACACACAATCATCTTCAAAAAAAGAAAAAAAAAACGATGAGAGACATCATTAAATGAAAGTACAACTAATGACTACAATTCATCAACCCAAAACTTAACAGTTATAAAGACTTTAACTGAATCTCAATTAAGTGTCTTTCGTACCTGTTCAGAATATTAATGAGTTGACATCTGAGAGAAACAGCAGCAGCATGATAAGATGCATTTTTCGCTTATTAGACAGTTGTGATTGTTGTTATTCAAATGGCAGTAGTAGTCGCTGTAACGTGCTATGCGCTGTTGTGTCCAGTCGCCATTCAATGGATCGCTATTTTTTAGTCGCCTTTTTAAAAATCGCGATTAGATAGTCGCTATTATCACGGGATACCGACAAAACCTACTGTGCCTGCTTACTTCTCATTCCTCTCCTTAAGGAACACACCTCTTAAAAAGACTAATCTGGCTACTTACTTCACTCTCCTCTCCACCACCCTGGCCGGACTCACTCCAGACAAAGTCTACTCTGGCTGCTTACTTCTTCTCCCTCTAAAACCCACCCCTGACAAAGACTACTCTGGCTGTTATTTCTCTCCTCCCTCTACAGACTCACCCCTGACAAAAGACTACTCTGGCTGCTTGCTTCAGTCTCCTCCCCACTGGACCCACCCTGACAATCTTATGCACTGGCTGCTTACTTCACTCTCCTCCCCACTAGAGACCCACCCTCGATAAAGCCTACTCTGTCTACTTATTTCAGTCTCCTCCCCTCTGTGGACCCACCCCTGACAAATCATATACTGGCTGCTTACTTCACTCTCTTGCCCTCTACCTACTCACCCTGACAAAGTCTACTCTGGCTGCTTATTTCACTCCACTTCCCTCTACAAATCCTACCCCTGACAAATCCAGCTCTGGCTGCTTATTTCTCTCTCCTCCCCTCTACAAACCCACCCCGACAAAGCCTACTCTGGCTACTTGCCTCACTCTCCTCCCCTCTACAAACCCAACCCTGACAAAGCTGACACTGGCTGCTTACTTCACTCTCCTAACCTCTACAAACCCACCGCTGGCAAAGCCTACTCTGGCTTCTTACTTCACTCTCCTCCTCTTTACAAACCCACCCATGACAAAGACTTCTCTGGCTACTTACTTCACTCCCCTCCCTCTACAAACCCACCTCTGACCAAGACTGCTCTGCTGCTTACTTCACTCTCCTCCCTGTGTGGACACACCCTTACAAAGACTACTCTGGCTATTTACTTCACTCTCCTGTCCCCCACAAGTCCAATCCTGACAAAGCCTAACCTGGTTGCTTATGTCATGCTCCTCCCTCTGTGGATCCACCCCTAACAAAACCTACTCTGGCTGCTTCATCACTCTCCTCCTCTCTCCAGATCTACCCCTGACAAAGCCATCTCTGGCTCATTACTTCACACCCCATCTCTCTGAACACACCCTGACAAAACTTATTCTGGCTGCTTACTTCATTTTCCTCCCCTCTAAGTAAGCAGCCCTGACAAAGCTTACTCTGACAGCTTACTTCACTCTCCTCCACTCTCTGGACCCACCACAGACAAAGCCTAATCTGACTGCTTATTTCACTCTCCTCCCCCCTAAGTACACACACCTGAGAAAGGCTACTCTCAATGCTCACTTCACTCTCCTCCCGTCTTTAAACCCACCCCTGACAAAGACAAGTCTGGTTGCTTACTTCGCACTCCTCCCCTCATGGGCCCAGTCTTGACAAAATTGACTATGACTGCTTACTTCACTCTCCTCCCCTCTACGGACCTGGCCCTGAAAAAGCCTAATCTGGCTGCTTGCTTCACTCTCCTCCACTCTACAAACCCACCCCTGACAAAGTCTACCCTGGCTACGTACTTCACTCTCCTCCCCTCTACAGCCCACCCCTGACAAAGTTGACTCTGACTGCTAACTTCACTCTCCTCCACTCTAAAGACCCCTCCCTGCCAAAGCCTACTCTGACTACTTACTTCACTATCCTCTCCTCAACAGACACACCCTTGACAATGCCTACTGTGACTGTTTACTTCTCTCTCCTCCCCTCTGCGGACCCACCCCAGATAAATCACATACTGCTGCTTCTTCACTCTGCCCCCACTAGAGACCACCCTCAACAAAGCCTACTCTTTCTATTTACTTCTCTCTCTCCGCTATGCAAATCCAAAACTGATCAACCTTTCTCTTGCTACTTACTCCACTCTCCTCCCCTATACAAACCCACTTCTGACAAATCCAACTCTTGCTACTTACTTCACCATCCTCACCTCTAAAAAACCCAGCCCGACAAAGCCAACTCAGCCTACGTACTTCACTCTCCTCCCCTCTACAAACCCACCCCTGACAAAGCCTACTCTGACAGTTTACTTCACTTTCCTCCCCTTTGCAAACTCACCCCAGACAAAGCCTTCGCTGGCTGCTTATTTCACTCTCCTCACCTCTACAAACCCCCCAATGACAACGAATACCCTGGATGCTTACTCCACTCTCTTCCACTCTATGCACCTTAACCCAACAAAGCCTACTCAGTCTGTCTCCCTCAATCTCCTCCCCTCTGTGGACCCACCCATGATAAAGCCTACCATGAGTGCTTACTTCAATCTCTTGCCCTCTACGAACTCACCCCTGACAGAGTCTACTCTGGTTGCTTACTTCACTCCACTCCCCTCTTCAAACCCATTGCTGACAAAGCCTGCTTTGGCTGCTACTCACTCTCCTCCCCTCTACGGACACACCCCTGACAAAGATTACTCTGGCTACTTCCTTCACTCCCCCCTCTCTACAGACCCACCCCTGGCAAAGCCTACTCTGGCAACTTACTTCACTCTTCTCCCTTCTACGGACCTGCCCTGACAAAGCCTAATCTGGTTACCTACTTCACTCTCCTCCCCTCTACAAACCCAACCATGACAAAGCCTACTCTGACTGCTTACTTGACTCATCTCCTTCAACATACCCTCCCCAGGCAACTCCTGCTCTGATTACTTACCTCATTTCCCCTCCCCTCTACAGACCCACTCCTGATAAAGCCTACTCTGACTACTTACTTCACTCTCATCCACTCCACACACCCACCCCTGACAAAGCCTACTCTGGCTGCTTACTTCACTCTCCTCCACTCTACAAACCCACCCCTGAAAAAGCCTACGTTGACTGCTTACTTCACTCTCCCCCTTTCAATGGGCCACCCCTGGAAATGTTGACTCTGACTGCTTACTTCAACTAGAGACCCACTCTCAACAAACCCTACTCAGGCTACTTATTTCACTCTTCTTTGCAATACAAACCCAAACCTGACCAACCCTTCTCTGGCTACTTACTTCACTCTCCTCCCCTCTACAACCCCACTCCTGACAAATCTTACTCTGGCTACTTAGTTCACTCTCCACCCTTCTAACGAATTTCACCCAACAAAGCCTACTCTGTCTGACTCTTTCACTCTCCTCCCCTCTGCAGACCCACCACTTACAAAGCCTACCATGAGTGCTTAATTCACTCTCTTGCCCTCTACGGACTCTCCCCTGACAAAGTCTACTCTAGCTGCTTACTTCTCTCCACTCCCCTTTACAAAACCTCCCCTGACAAATCCTGCTCTGGCTGCTTATTTCTCTCTCTTCCCCTCTACAAACTCACCCCTGACAAAGACTACTGTGGCTACTTACTTCACTCTCCTCACCTCTAAAAACCCACCCCGACAAAGCCTACTCCGGCTACTTACTTCACTCTCCTCCCCTCTACAAACCCACCCCTGAAAAAGCCTACTTTGGCTGCCTACTTCCCTCCTCCCTCTACAAACCCACCTGACAAAGCCTACTCTGACTTCTTACTTCACTCTCCTTCCCTTTACAAACCCAAGCCTGACAATGCCTTCTCTGGCTACTTACTTCACTCTCCTCACCTCTACTAACTCATCCCTCACAAAGCCTACTCTGGCTGCTTACTTCACTCTACTGCCCTGTAGAGACCCCCCCAACAAAGCCTACTCCTTCGGTTTCCATCACTTTTCTCTCCTCTTCAGAACCACCCATGACAAAGTCTAAAATGAGTGCTTACTTAACTCTCTTGCCCTCTACTGACTCACCCCAGAGAAAGTCTCTGCTCCCCTCTACAAAACCACCCCTTACAAAGCCTGCTCTGGCTACTTTCTTCACTCCCTTCTCTATATAGACCCACCCCTGACATGGCCTACTCAGGGTACTTACTTCACTCTTCTGTCTTCTACAGAGCAGGCCATGACAAAGCCTAATCTGGCTACCTACTTCACTCTCCTCCCCTCTACCAACCCACCCCCTGACAAAGCCTACTGGAGTGCTTGCTTCACTCTCTCCTCCCTTCTACAGACCCACCCCTAAAAAAGCCTGCTCTGTTTACTTACTTCATTGCCCTCCCCTCTACCTACCCACTTCTGACAAAGCCTACTCTGGCTACTTACTTCAATCCCATCCCCTCTACGTACCCACCCCTTTCTAAGCCTACTCTAACTGCTTACTTCACTCTCCTCCCCTCTACAGACCAATCCCTGACATAGCCTACTGTGACTGCTTACTTCACTCTCCTCCCACCTGTGGACCCACCCCTGACAAAGCCTACTCTAACTGCTTACTTCACTCTCCTCCCCTCTATGGACCAACCCCTGACAAGGCCTACTGTGACTGTTTACTTCACTCTCCTCCCCTCCCCTCCATGGACACACCCCTGACAAAGAATACTCTGGCTACTTACTTCACTCTCCTGTGAACTACAAATCCACCCCTGACAAAACCTTCTCTGGCTGCTTACTTCACTCTACTCCCCTCTGAATCTACCCCAGACAAAGCCTTCTCTAGCTCGTTACTTCACACCCCTCCCCTCTACGAACACACTATAGAGAAAACTTATTCTGGCTGCTTACTTCACTTCCCTCCACTCTAAGAAAACACCCCTGACAAAGCCTACTCGGGCTGCTTACTTCACTGTCCTCCACTCTGTGGACCCACCTCTGACAAAGCCTTCTCTGGGTGCTGATTTCACTCTCCTCCCCCCTAAGATTACACACCTGAGAAAGGCTACTCTCGCTACTTTCTTCACTCTCCTAATCTCTTTAAATCCCCCCCTGTCAAAGCCTAATCTGGTTGCTTACTTCAAACTCCTCCCCTCTATGGTCCCACCCCTGACAAAATTGACTCTGACTGCTGACTTCATTCTCCTCCCCTCTGCAGACCAAAGCCAGACAAAGCCTACTCTGTCTGCTTTCTTCACTTTCCTCCCCTCAATGAACACACCCCTTAAAAAGACTAATCTAGCTACTTATTTCACTCTCCTCTACACACCCACCCCTCACAAAGCCTACTCTGACTGCTTACTTGACTCTTCTACCCTCTACGTACCCAACCCTGACAAAGCCTACTCTGGCTGCTTACTTCACTCTCCTCCATTCTATAAACCCACCCCGACAAAGCCTACCCTGCCACTTACTTCACTCTCCTCCCCTATGCGGGCCCACCCCTGAAAAAGTTGACTCTGACTGCTTACTTGACTCTCCTCCCCTCTACAGTCCCCCCCCTGACAAAGCCTACAGTGATTGTTTACTTCACTCTCCTCCCCTCTGCAGACCCACCCCTGACAAATCAAATACTGGCTGCTTTCTTCACTTTCCTCCCCACTAGAGACCCACCCTCGACAAAGCCTACTCTGGCTACTTACTTCACTCTCCTCCGCTATACACACCCAAACCTGACAAACCCTTCTCTGGCTACTTAATTCACTCTCCTCCCCTCTACAAACCCACTCCTGACAAATCCTACTCTGGCTACTTACGTCACTCTCAACCCCTCTATGGAACCTCCCCTGACAAAGCCTACTATGTCTGACTTTTTCACTCTCCTCCCCTCTGCCGACCCACCCCTAATGAAATACCGCGAGGTGCTTACTTCACTCTCTTGCCCTCTCTAGACTCACGCTGACAAAGTCTACTCTGGGTCCCTTATTCCACTCCGCTCCCTCTACAAAACCACCCCTGACAAATCCTGCTCTGGCTGCTTGTTTCTGTCTCCTCCCTCACACAACCCGCCCCTGACAAAGCCTGCTCTGACTGCTTACTTCACCCTCCTCACCTCTACAAACCCCACCTTGAGAAAGCCACTTTGGCTACACTTCTCTCCTCCCTTACAAACCCAACCCTGACAAAGCCTCTGACTGCCTACTTCACTCTCCAGCCCTCTAAAACCCACCCCTGACAAAGCCTACCCTGACTGCATACTTCACTCTCCTTCCCTTTACATACCCAACCCTGACAAAGCCTACTCTGGCTGCTTACTTCACTCTATTCCCTTCTACGGACCCCCCCAACAAAGCCTACTCCATCTGTCTCCTTCACTCTCCTCCCCTCTGTGGACCCACCCATGACAAAGCCTACCATGAGTGCTTACTTCACTCTCTTGCCCTCTACGGACTCACCCCTGACAAAGTCTACTCTGGCAGCTTACTTCAGTCTGCTCCCCACTACAAACCCACCCATGAAAAAGCCTGCTCTGGATGCTTACTTCACTATCCTCCCTTCTATGGATACACCCCTGTCAAAGACTTCTCTGGCGTCATACTTCACTCTCCTGTCCCTTACAAATCCACCACAGGCAAAACCTACTCTGGCTGTTTACTTCACTGTACTCCCCTCTACGAATCTATCCCTGACAAAGCATTCTCTAGCTTGTTACTTCACACTCCTGCCCTCTAGTAACACACTCCTGAGAAAACTTATTCTGGCTACCTACTTCACTTCCCTCCCCCTAAGAAAACACCCCTGAAAAAGCCTACTCTGACTGCTTAATTCACTCTCCTAAACTCGGTGGACCCACCTCTGACAAAGCCTTCTCTGGCTGCTGATTTCACTCTCCTCCCCCCTAAGAATACACACCTGAGAAAGGCTACTGTCGCTACTTACTTCACTCTCCTCCCCTCTTTAAATCCACTCCTGACAAAGCCTAATCTGGCTGCTAATTTCATTCTCCTCCCCTCTAAGGACCTACCCCAGACAAAGCCTGTTCTGCCTGCTTACTTCACTTTCCTCTCCTCAATGAACACACCACTTAAAAAGACTAATCTGGCTACTTACTTCACACTCCTCCACACACCCACCCCTCACAAAGCCTACTCGGATTGCTTACTTCACTCTCCTACCCTCTACGGACCCGGACCTGACAAAGCCTACTCTGGCTGCTTACTTCAATCTCCTCCACTCTACAAATCCACCACTGACAAAGCCTACCCTGGCGACTTACTTCACTCTTCTGCCTCTATGGGCCCACCACAGACTAAGTTGACTCAGACTGCTTACTTCACTCTCCTCCCCTATACAGACCCCCCTGACAAAGCCTACTCTGACTGCTTACTTCACTCACTTCCCCTCTACAGACTCACCACTGACAAAGCCTACTTTGACGGCTTACTTCACTCTCCTCCCCTCTGCGGACCCACCCCTGAGAAATCATGTACTGGCTGCTTACTTCACTCTTCTCCCAACTAGAGACCCACCCTTGACAAAGCCTACTCTGGCTACTTACTTCACTTTCCTCCACTATACAGAACCAAACCTGACAAACCCTTCTCTGACAACTTACTTCACTCTTCACCCCTCTACAAACCCACTCCTGACAAGTCCTACTCTGGCTGCTTACTTCACTCTCCTCCCTCTCACAGACCCACCCTTACAAAGCTACCACAATGTCTGACTCCTTCACTCTCCCTCCACCCTCGTGCCCCATCCCCACTAAACTACCAATGAGTGCTTACTTCACTCTCTTGCCCTCTACAGACTCACCCCTGACAAAGTCTACACTGGCTGCTTACTTCAATCCGCTCCCCTCTACAATACCACCCCTGACAACGCCTACACTGGCTACTTCTTCCCTCCTATCCCTGTACATCCACCCCTATCTAAGCCTACTCTGACTGCTTACTTCACAATCCTCTCTGTATGTGGACCCACCCTTGACAAAGCCTGCTGTGACTGTTTACTTGCTCTCCCTCCCTCTGTGGACCCACCCCAACAAAGCCTAATGTTGCTGCCATTTCTCTCTCTCTCCCTCTGTGGCCCACCCCTGACAAAGCCTCATATGTCTACTTACTCATCCTCCCTCTACAAACCCACCCCTTACAAAGCTTATTCTGACTGCTTACTTTCCTTTCCTCCCCTCTTGAAAACCACCCCTGACAAAGCCTACTCTGGGTACTTGCTTCACTCTCCTCTGCCCCGCCAAGACAAAGTCTTCTCTCACTGCTTACTTCACTCTAATCCACTCTACAAACCCACCCCTAACAAAGCCTTCTCTGGCTACTTACTTCACTCGCCTCACCTCTACAAACCCACCCCTATCAAAAGTATACTCTGGCTACTTACTTCACTCCCCTCCACTCTACAGATCCACTCCTGACAAAGCCTACTCTGGCTACTTACTTCACTATCTTCCCCTCTACAAACCCAACCCTGACAAAGACTATAATGACTGCTTATTTCACTCTCCTACCCTCTACAAACCCACCCCTGACAAAGCCTACTCTGACTGCTTATTTCACTCTCCTCCAATTCACAAACCCACAACGAACAAAGCCTTCTCTGGCTACTTACTTCACTCTCCTCACCTCTACCAACCCACTCCTGACAAAGCCTTCTCTACCTGGTTACTTCTCACTCCTCCCCTCTACAAACACACGCCTGACAAAGCATACTCAGCTACTTACTTGCACTCCTTCCCTCTTTAGACCCACCCTAACAAAGCCTAGTCTGGTTGCTTGCACTTCTCTCTCCTCCCCTCTCTTGAGACCTACCCCTGACAAAGCGTACTCTGCTGCTTACTTCACTCTCCTTCACTCAATGAACCCACCCCTCACAAAGTGTAATCTGGCTACTTAATTCAGTCTCCTCCCCTCTACAGACCCACCCTGACAAAGCCTATTCGGACTGCTTACTTTACTCTCCTTCCCTCTTCAGACCAATCCCTGACAAAGCCTACTGTGGCTACTTCCTTCACTCCCCTCCCCTGTACAGACACAACACTGACAAAGATTACTCTGGCTGTTTAATTCATTCCCATCCCGTCTAAAGACCAACCCCTACAAAGAATACTCTGGCTGCTTACTTCACTCCACTCCCCTATATAAATCTGCCCCTGACAAAACCTGCTCTGTCTGCTTATTTCTCTCTCCTCCTCTGTACAAACCCAACCCTGACAAAGCCTACTCTGACTGCTTATTTCATTCTCCTCCCCTCTACAAACCCACCCCTGACAAAGACTAATCCGGCTACTTACTTCACTTTTCCTCCCCTCTTCAGACCCAACCATGACAAAGACGACTTGCACTACTGATTTCACTCCCCTCCCCTGTACAGACACACACCTGACAAAGCCTACTCTGACTGCCTACTTCACTCTCCTCCCCTCTACAGACCCACCTGTGACAAAGCCTACTCTGGCTCCTTACTTCACTCTCCTTCCCTCTGTGCACCCATCCTGACAAAGATTAATCTGGCTGCTTGCTTCACTCACATTCCCTCTGCACACCCACCCTGAAAATCATACTCTGGTTACTTACTTCACTCTCCTCCCCACTAGAGACCCACCCTCGACAAAGCCTACTCTGGCAACTTACTCCTCTCTCCTCAACTCTACCAACCTAACCCTGACAGAATTCACTAGCTGGTTACTTCACACCCGTCCACTCTACGAACAAATGCCTGACAAAGCGCACTCTCGCGGTATACTTCACTCTCCTCCACTCTCCGGATCCACCACTGACAAAGTCTACTCTGACTGCGTACTTCACTGTCCTCCACTCTGCGGACGCACCACTGACAAAGCCTAATCTGGCTGCTTACTTCACTCCCCCACCCAAGAACACACACCTGAGAAGGGCTACTCTCGCTACTTACTTCTCTCTCCTTCCCTCTTTAAACCCACCCTTGACAAGGCCTAGTCTGGTTGCTTGCTTCACTCTGTTCCCCTCTATGGGCCCACCCCTGACAAAGTTGACTGACTGCTTTCTTCATTCTCTTGTCCTCTACAGACCCACCCCTGACAAAGCCTACTCTGCCTGCTTACTTCACTCTCCTCGCCTCAAAGAATCCACCCCTGACAAAGCCTAATCCGGCTGCTTACTTAACTCTTCTCCCCTCTTCAAACCCACCCCTGACAAAGATTACTCTGGCTACTTACTTCACTCCCTTCCCATGTACAGACACACCCTGGACAAAGCCTACTCCTTCTGCCTTCTTCACTCTAGTCCCCTCTGTGAACCCACCCTTGACAAAACCTACCATGAGTGCTTATTTCGCTCTCTTGCTCTCTTCAGACTCACCCCTGACAAAGTCTACTCAGGCTGCTCACTTCACTCTGCTCCCCTCTACAAATCCACCCCTGACAAAGCTTTCTCTGGCTTCTTACTTCACTCTCCTCCCCTCTACGGACCCACCCATGACAAAGACTACTCTGGCTGCTTGCTTCACTCTCCTCCCCTTTATGTATCTACCCGTGACAAAGCCTTCTCTAGCTGGTTACTTCACATCCCTCCCCAGTATGAACACAACCTGACAAAGTTACTCTGATTGTTTACTTCACTCTCCTCCACTCTGCAGACCCACAACTGACAAAGCCTACTCTGGCGGCATACTTCACTCTCCTCCCCTCTAAGATCATATACATGAGAAAGGCTACTCTCTCTACTTACTTCACTCTCCTCCCCTCTTTAAACCCACCCCTGACAAAGCCTAATCTGGTTGCTCACTTCACTCTCCTCACTTCTACGGGCACACCCCTGACAAAAATGACTCTGACTGCTTACTTCATTCTCCTCCTCTCTACAGACCCACCACTGACAAAGCCTACTCTGCATGCTTACTTCACTCTCCTCCCCTCAAGGAACCCACCCCTGACAAAACCTACCCTGACAGCTAACTTCACTCTCCTCTCCTCTTCAGATTCACCTGTGATAAAGCCTACTGTGGCTACTTTCTTCACTCTTCTCCACTCTGTGGACCCAACCCTGTCTAAGCCTACTCTGACTGCTTACTTCACTCTTATCCCTCTCTACAAACTCACCCCTTACAAAGCCTACTCTGACTGCTTACTTTCCTTTCCTCCCCACTTCAAAACCGCTCATGACAAAGCCTACTCTGGGTACTTCAATCTCCTCAGCCCACCCCAGACAAAGTCTACTCTGACTGCTTACTTCACTCTCCTCACCTCTACAAACCCACCCCTATCAAAAGCATACTCTGGCTACTTACTTCACTCCCCTCCACTCTACAGATCCACTCCTGACAAATCCTACTCTGACTACTTGCTTCACTCTCTTCCCCTCTACAAACCCACCCCTGACAAAGCATACTCTGGCTGCTTACTTCACTCTCCTCCCCTCTACAAACCCCTCCTGTCAAGTCCTACTCTGGCTACTTACTTCACTCTCCTCCCATCTACGGACCCCAACCCTGGCAAAGCCTACTTTGTCTGACTCCTTCACTCTCTTCCCCCCTGCAGACCGATCCCCAATGAAGCCTACCATGAGTGCTTACTTCACTCTCTTGCCCGCTACGGACTCACCCCAGACAAAGTTTACTCTGGCTGCTTACTTCATTCTGCTCCCCTCTACAAAACTACCCTTGGCAAATCCTGCTCTGGCTGCTTACTTCACTCTCCTCCCCTCTACGGACCCACCCCTGACAAAGCCTTCTCTAGTTGGTTACTTCACAGCCCTCCCCTCAATGAACCCACCCCTGACAAAGCCTAATCTGCCTACGTACTTCACTCTCCTCCTATCTACAGAAGCACCAATGACAAAGCCTAATCTGGCTACTTACTTCACTGCCATCCTCTGTATGTACCCACCCCTGACTAAGCCTACTCTGACTGCTTACTTCACTCTCCTCCCCTTCACAAACCCACCCCTAACAAAGCATTCTCTGGCTACTTACTTCACTCTCCTCACCTCTACAAACCCACCCCTAT
Source organism: Neoceratodus forsteri (assembly GCA_016271365.2). Classification (NCBI taxonomy): domain Eukaryota; kingdom Metazoa; phylum Chordata; order Ceratodontiformes; family Ceratodontidae; genus Neoceratodus; species Neoceratodus forsteri. The sequence goes on from CM028129.1 coordinate 12,774,119, forward strand.
CAAAAGCATACTCTGACTACTTACTTCCCTCCCCTCCACTCTACAGATCTACTCCTGACAAAGCCTACCCTGGCTACTTACTTCATTCTCTTCCCCTCTACAAACCCAACCCTGACAAAGACTACTATGACTGCTTACATCACTCTCCTTCACTCTACAAACACACCCCAGACAAAGCCTTCCCTGGCTACTTGCTTCACTCTCCTCACCTCTACCAACCAACCCTTGGAAAAGCCTTCTCTAGCAGCTTATGTCACTCTCCTACCTTCTATGGATCCACCCCTGACAAAACCTACTCTGGCTGCTTACTTCACTCTCCTCCTCTATACGGATCTACCCCGACAAAGCCTTCTCTAGCTGGTTACTTCACACCCCTACCCTCTATGAACACACCCCCGACAAAGCATGCTCAGGCTGCTTACTTCACTCTTCTCCCCTAACCTCTAAGAAAACTCTCCTGCCAAAGTCTAGTCTGACTGCTTACTTCACTCTCCTCCACTCTGCGAACCCATCACTGACAAAGCTTACTCTGGCTCTTTACTTCACTCTCCTGCGCCTAAGAACACATACCTGAGAAAGGCTAATCTCTATAATTACTTCACACTCCTCCCCTCTTTAAACCCACCCCTGACAAAGCCTAGTCTGTTTGATTACTTCACTCTCCTCCCCTCTATGGGCTCACCCCTGACAAAGTTGATTCTGACTGCTTACTTCATTCTTCTCCCCTCTAAGGACCCATCCCTGACAAAGTCTACTCTGGCTGCTTACTTCACTCCCCTCCTCTCTATGGACTCACCCTGACAAAGCCTAATCTGGCAATTTACTTCACTCTTCCTCCCCTCTAAGGACCCATCCCTGACAAAGTCTACTCTGGCTACTTACTTCACTCTTCTCCCCTCTATGGACCTGGACCTGACAAAGCCTACTCTGACTGCTTACTTCACTCACCTCCCCTCTACAGACTCACCACTGACAAAGCCTACTTTGACTGCTTACTTCACTCTCCTCCTCTCTGTGGACCCACCCCTGACAAATCATGTACTGGCTGCTTACTTCACTCTACTCCTCACTAGAGACCCACCCTCGACAAAGCCTACTCTGGCTACTTACTTCACTTTCCTTCACTATACAGAACCAAACCTGACAAACCCTTCTCTGACATCTTACTTCCTCTCTTCACCCTCTACAAAACCCCTCTGACAAGTCCTACTCTGGCTACTTGCTTCACTCTCCCCCCTCTATAGGCCCACCCCTTACAAAGGCCTACACAATGTCTGACTCCTTCACTCTCCCTCCACCCTGTGGACCCATCCCCAATGAAGCCTACCAAGAGTGCTTACTTCACTCTCTTGCCCTCTACGGACTCACCCCAGACAAAGTCTACACTGGCTGCTTACTTCAATCCACTCCCCTCTACAACACCACCCCTGACAAAGCCTACTCAGGCTACATACTTCACTCCCATCCCCTGTACATACCCACCCCTGACTAAGCCTACTCTGACTGCTTACTTCACAATCCTCTCCTGTATGGACCCACCCTTGACAAAGCCTACTGTGACTGTTTACTTCACTCTCCTCCCCTCTGCGGACCCACCCCAACAAAGCCTAATGTTGCTGCTAACTTCTTTCTCCTCCCCTCTGTGGCCCACCCCTGACAAAGCCTCATCTGCTTACTTACTTCACTCTCCTCCCATCTACAAACCCACCCCTTACAAAGATTATTCTGACTGCTTACTTTCCTTTCCTCCCTTCTTGAAAACCACCGTTGACAAAGCCTACTCTGGGTACTTGCTTCACTCTCCTCTGCCCCGCCCAGACAAAGTCTTCTCTCACTGCTTACTTCACTCTAATCCACTCTACAAACCCACCCCTAACAAAGCCTTCTCTGGCTACTTACTTCACTCGCCTCACCTCTACAAACCCACCCCTATCAAAAGTATACTCTGGCTACTTACTTCCCTCCCCTCCACTCTACAGATCCACTCCTGACAAAGCCTACTCTGGCTACTTACTTCACTATCTTCCCCTCTACAAACCCAACCCTGACAAAGACTATAATGACTGCTTACTTCACTCTCCTACCCTATACAAACCCACCCCTGACAAAGCCTACTCTGACTGCTTATTTCATTCTCCTCCAATTCACAAACCCACGACAAACAAAGCCTTCTCTGTCTACTTACTTCACTCTCTTCACCTCTACCAACCCACTCCTGACAAAGCCTTCTCTACCTGGTTACTTCTCACCCTCCCTCTACAAACACACGCCTGACAAAGCATACTCTAGCTACTTACTTCACTCTCCTTCCCTCTTTAAACCCACCCCTAACAAAGCCTAGTCTGGTTGCTTACTTCTCTCTCCTCCCCTCTCACGACCTACCCCTGACAAAGCGTACTCTGCTGCTTACTTCACTCTCCTTCACTCAATGAATCCACCCCTCACAAAGCGTAATTTGGCTACTTAATTCAGTCTCCTCCTCCTACAGACCCACCCTGACAAAGCCTATTCGGACTGCTTACTTTACTCTCCTTCCCTCTTCAGACCAATCCCTGACAAAGCCTACTGTGGCTACTTCCTTCACACCCCTCCCCTGTACAGACACAACACTGACAAAGATTACTCTGGCTGTTTAATTCATTCCCATCCCCTCTAAAGACCCACCCCTACAAAGAATACTCTGGCTGCTTACTTCACTCCACTCCCGTATATAAATCCGCCCCTGACAAAACCTGCTCTGTCTGCTTATTTCTCTCTCCTCCTCTGTACAAACCCAACCCTAACAAAGCCTACTCTGACTGCTTATTTCACTCTCCTCCCCTCTACAAACCCACCGCTGACAAAGCCTACCCTGACTGTTTGCTTCACTCTCCTCCTCTTTACAAACCCCACCCCTGACAAAGTCTTCTCTGGCTATGTACTTCACTCTCCTCACCTCTAAAATCCCACTCCTGGCAAAGCCTACACTGTCTGCTTACTTCACTCTACTCTCCTCTACTGACCCCCTCACCCAACAATGAATACTTTGTCTGTGTCCTTCACTCTCCTCCCCTTTGCGGACCCACCCATGAAAAAGCCTACCATGAGTGCTTACTTCACTCTCTTGCCTCTGTGGACTCACCCCAGACAAAGTCTACTCTGACTGCGTAATTCACTGTCCTCCACTCTTCGGACCCACCACTGACAAAGCCTATTTTGGCTGCTTATTTCACTCTCCTCCCCACTAAGAACACACACCTGGAAAGGCTACTCTCGCTACTTATTTCACTCTCCTCCCCTCTTTAAACTGACCCCTGACAAAGCCTAGTCTGGTTGCTTACTTCACTCTCCTCTCCTCTGCTGGCCCACCCCTGACAAAATTGACTCTGACTGCTTTCTTCATTCTACTCCCTTCTACGGACCCACCCCTGACAAAGCCTACTCTGCCTGCTTACTTCACTCTCCTCCTCTCAACAAACACACCCCTTAAAAAGAGTAATCTGGCTACTTACTTCACTCTCCTCTACACACCCACCCCTCACAAAGCCTACTCTGACTGCTTACTTCACTCTCCTACCCTCTATGGACCCGGCCCTGTCAAAGCCTACTCTGGCTGCTTACTTCAGTCTCCTCCACTCTTCAAACCCACCACTGACAAAGCCTACCCTGGCTCCTTACTTCACTCTCCTCCCCTCTATGGGCCCACTCCTGACAAAGTTGACTTTGACTGCTTACTTCACTCTCCTCCCTTCTTCAGAGCCCACGGCAAAGCCTACTGTGGCTGTTTACTTCACTATCCTCCCTTCTGCGGACCCACCCCTGACAAATCATATACTGGCTGCTTACTTCACTCTCCTCCCCACTAGAGACCCTCCCTCAACAAAGCCTACTCTGGCTACTTACTTCACTCTCCTCACCTCTACAAACCCATCCATATCAAAAGCAAACTCTGGCTTCTTGCTTCACTCCCCTCTACTACAGATCCACTCCTGATAAAGCCAACTCTGGCTACTTACTTCACTCTGTTCCTCTCTACTAACCCAACCCTGACAAAGACTACTATGACTGCTTATTTCACTCTCCTCCAATTCACAAACCCACCCCAAACAAAGCCTTCACTGGCTACTTACTTCACTCTCCTCACCTCTACCAACCCACCCCTGACAAAGCCTTCTCTACCTGGTTACTTGTCACCCTTCCCCTCTACAATCACTCGCCTGACAAAGCATACTCTGGCTGCTTACTTGACTCTCCTCCACTGTCCAGACCCACCACTAACAAAGCCTACTCTGGCTGTTTACTTCACTCTCCTGCCCCCTAAAACACACACACACATAGAAAAGGCTACTCTAGCTACTTGCTCTTCTTCCCTTTATAAACCCACCCCTGACAAAGCCTAGTATGCGTAATTACTTCTCTCTCTTACCCTCTATTGGCCCACCCCTGACAAAGTTGACTCTGACTGCTTACTTCATTCTCCTCCCCTACGGACCTACCCCTGACAAAGTGTACTCTGCCTGCTTACTTCACTGTCCATCACTAAGTGAACCCACCCCTCACAAAGAATAATCTGGCTACTTAATTCATTCTCCTCCTCTGTACTGACCCACCCCTGACAAAGCCCACTTCGACTGCTTACTTTACTCTCCTCCCCCCTTCAGACCAATCCCTGACAAAGCCTACTCTGGCTACTTTCTTCACTCCCCTCCCCTGTACAGACATACCACTGACAAAGACTACTTTGGCTGTTTAATTCATTCCCATCCCCTCAAAAGACCCAACCCTACAAAGCCTACTCTGGCTGCTTACTTCACTCTCCTCCCCCCTACAGACCCACCTGTGACAAAGCCTACTCTGGCTCCTTACTTCACTCTGCTTCCCTCTGTGCACCCATCCTGACAAAGATTAATCTGGCTGCTTACTTCACTCACATTCCCTCTGCACACCCACCCTGAAAATCATACTCTGGTTACTTACTTCACTCTCCTCCCCACTAGAGACCCACCCTCGACAAAGCCTACTCTGGCAACCTACTCCTCTCTCCTCAACTCTACCAACCTAACCCTGACAGAATTCACTAGCTGGTTACTTCACACCCGTCCACTCTACGAACAAATGCCTGACAAAGCATACTCTTGCTGCATACTTCACTCTTCCTCCACTCTCCGGATCCATCACTGACAAAGCCTACTCTGACTGCATTCTTCACTGTCCTCCACTCTGCGGACACACCACTGACAAAGCCTAATCTGGCTGCTTTCTTCACTCCCCTTCAAGAACACACACCTGAGAAAGGCTACTCTCGCTACTTACTTCTCTCTCCTTCCCTCTTTAAACCCACCCTTGACAAGGCCTAGTCTGGTTGCTTGCTTCACTCTGTTCCCCTCTATGGGCCACCCTGACAAAGTTGACTCTGACTGCTTTCTTCATTCTCCTGTCCTCTACAGAACCACCCCTGACAAAGCCTACTCTGCCTGCCTTACTTCACTCTCCTCGCCTCAAAGAATCCACCCCTGACAAAGCCTAATCCGGCTGCTTACCTAACTCTTCTCCCCTCTTCAGACCCACCCCTGACAAAGTTTACTCTGGCTACTTACTTCACTCCCCTCCCATGTACAGACACACCATGGACAAAGCCTACTCCTTCTACCTTCTTCACTCTTGTCCCCTCTGTGGACCCACCCTTGACAAAACCTACCATGAGTGCTTACTTCACTCTCTTGCCCTCTACAGACTCACCCCTGACAAAGTCTACTCGGGCTGCTGATTTCACTCCACTCCCCTCTACAAATCCACCCCTGACAAAGCCTTCTCTGGCTGCTTACTTCACTCTCCTCCCCTCTACAGACCCACCCATGACAAAGACTACTCTGGCTACTTATTTCACTCTCCTCTCCCCTTCAAATCCAATCCTGACTAAGCCTGCTCTTGCTGCTTATGTCACTTTCTTACCCTCTATAGAGCCACCTCTGACAAAACCTACTCTGGCTGCTTACTTCCTCTCCTCCCTTTACGTATCTACCCTGACAAAGCCTCTCTAGGCTGGTTACTTCACATCCCTCCCCGTGCGAACACACCCCTGACAAAGTTACTCTGATTGCTTACTTCACTCTCCTCCACTCTGCAGACCCACAACTGACAAAGCCTACTCTGGCTTACTTCCTCTCTCCCTCTAAGATCATATACATGAGAAAGGCTACTCTCTCTACTTACTTCACTCTCCTCCCCTCTTTAAACCCACCCTGACAAAGCCTAAACTGGTTTCTCACTTCATACTCCGCCCTTCTATGGGCACACCCCTGACAAAAATGACTCTGACTGCTTACTTCATTCTCCTCCCCTCTACAGACCCACCACTGACAAAGCCTACTCTGCATGCTTACTTCACTCTCCTCCCCTCAAGGAACCCACCCCTGACAAAGCCTACCCTGACAGCTAACTTCACTCTCCTCTCCTATTCAGATTCACCTGTGACAAAGCCTACTGTGGCTACTTTCTTCACTCTTCTCCACTCTGTGGACCCAACCCTGTCTAAGCCTACTCTGGCTGCTTACTTCACTCTCATCCCCCTCTACAAACTCACCCCTTACAAAGCCTACTCTGACTGCTTACTTTCCTTTCCTCCCCACTTCAAAACAGCTTCTGACAAAGCCTACTCTGGGTACTTCACTCTCCTCAGCCCACCCCAGACAAAGTCTACTCTGACTGCTTACTTCACTCTCCTCACCTCTACAAACCCACCCCTATCAAAAGCATACTCTGGCTACTTACTTGACTCCCCTCCACTCTACAGATCTACTCCTGTCAAAGCCTACCCTGGCTACTTACTTCATTCTCTTCCCCTCTACAATCCCACCCCTGATAAAGATTACTCTGGCTGCTTACTCCACTCTCCTTCCCTCTATGGACCCACACTGACAAAGCATACTTTGGCAGCTTACTTCACTCTCCTCCCCTCTACAAATCCCCTCCTGTCAAGTCCTACTCTGACTGCTTACTTCACTCTCCTCCCCTCTATGGACCCCAACCCTGGCAAAGTCTACTTTGTCTGACTCCTTCACTCTCTTTCCCCCAGCAGACCCATCCCCAACGAAGCCTACCATGAGTGCTTACTTCACTCTCTTGCCCTCTACGGACTCACCCCTGACAAAGTTTACTCTGGCTGCTTACTTCACTCTGCTCCCCTCTACAAAACCACCCTTGACAAATCCTGCTCTGGCTGCTTACTTCACTCTCCTCCCCTCTACGGATCCACCCCTGACAAAGCCTTCTCTAGTTGGTTACTTCACAACCATCCCTCAAGGAATCCACCCCTGACAAAGCCTAATCTGCCTACATACTTCACTCTCCTCCCATCTACAGAAGCACCATTGACAACGCCTAATCTGGCTACTTACTTCACTGCCATCCTCTGTACGTACCCACCCCTGACTAAGCCTACTCTGACTGCTTACTTCACTCTCCTCCCTTCTGCGGACCCACCCAGACAACGCCTAATCTTGCTGCTTACTTCTCTCTCCTCCCTTCTGTGGTCACCCATGACAAAGCCTCATCTGCCTAATTACTTCACTCTCCTCCCCTCTACAAACCCACTCCTTACAAAGCCTACTCTGACTGCTTACTTTCCTTTCCTCCCTGCTTCAAAACCGCTCCTAACAAAGCCTACTCTGGGTACTTACTTCACTCTCCTCAGCCCACCCCAGACAAAGTCTACTCTGACTGCTTACTTCACTCTCCTCTCCTTCACAAACCCACCCTTTACAAAGCCTTCTCTGGCTACTTACTTCACTCTCCTCACCTCTACAAACCCACCCCTATCAAAAGCATACTCTGGCTACTTACTTCACTCCCCTCCACTCTACAGATCTACTCCTGACAAAGCCTACCCTGGCTACTTACTTCATTCTCTTCCCCTCTACAAACCCAACCCTGACAAAGACTACTATGACTGCTTACATCACTCTCCTTCCCTCTACAAACACACCCCTGACAAAGCCTTCCCTGGCTACTTACTTCACTCTCCTCACCTCTACCAACCAACAACTGACAAAGCCTTCACAGCTCTTATGTCACTCTCCCACCTTCTATGGTCCACCCCTGACAAACCTACTCTGCTGCTTACTTAATCCTCCTCTCTACGGATCTACCCTGACAAAGCCTTCTCTAGCTGGTTACTTCACACCCCTACCCTCTACGAACACACTCCCGACAAAGCATGCTCAGGCTGCTTACTTCACTCTTCTCCCCTAACCTCTAAGAAAACTCCCTTGCCAAAGTCTAGTCTGACTGCTTACTTCACTTTCCTCCACTCTGCAAACCCACCACTGACAAAGCCTAGTCTGGTTGCTTACTTCACTCTCCTCCCCTCTATGGGCTCACCCCTGACAAAATTGATTCTGACTGCTTGCTTCATTTTTCTCCCCTCTACAGACCCACCCCTGATAAAGCCTACTCTTGCTACTTATTTCACTCCCCTCCTCTCTATGGACTCACCCCTGACAAAGCCTAATCAAGCAACTTACTTCACTTTTCCTCCCCTCTTCAGACCCAACCATGACAAAGACAACTCTCGCTACTGATTTCACTCCCCTCCCCTGTACAGACACACACCTGACAAAGCCTACTCTGGCTGCTTACCTCACTCTTCTCCCCTCTATGGACCTGGACCTGACAAAGCCTTCTCTGACTGCTTACTTCACTCACCTCCCCTTTACTGACTCACCACTGACAAAGCCTACTTTGACTGCTTACTTCACTCTCTTCCTCTCTGCGGACCCACCCCTGACAAATCATGTACTGGCTGCTTACTTCACTCTCCTCCCCACTAGAGACCCACCCTCGACAAAGCCTACTCTGGCTACTTACTTCACTTTCCTTCACTATACAGAACCAAACTTGACAAACCCTTCCTCTCTGACAATCCTATTTTACCCTTCACCCCTCTGACAAACCCACTCCTGACAAGTCCCATCTGCCATTTCTACTTCACTCCCTCCTCCCCACTTGACCCCACCCCTTACAAAGCTTTCATAATGTCTGACTCTTCACTCTCCTCCACCCCATGGACCCATCCCAATCTGGCTTCACCATGAGTGCTTACTTCACTTCTTGTCTCCCACGACTCACCCTTGACAGTTCCTACTGGCTGTTTACTCTAATCCGCCTCCCCCATAACACCACACCCCTGACAATGAGCATTTCTATTATTTTATTTCACTCCCATCCTTGTACATACCCACCCCTGACTATGCCTACTCTGACTGATTACTTCACAATCCTCCCCTCTACGGACCCACCCTTGACAAAGCCTACTGTGACTGTTTACTTAGCTCTCCTCCCCTCTTCGGACCCACCCCAACAACGCCTAATGTTGCTGCTTACTTCTCTCTCCTCCCCTCTGTGGCCCACCCATGACAAAGCCTCATCTGCTTACTTACTTCACTCTTCTCCCCTTTACAAACCCACCCCTTACAAAGCTTATTCTCACTGCTAACTTTCCTTTCCTCCCCTCTTGAAAACCACCCCTGACAAAGCCTACTCTGGGTACTTATCACCCTCTGCCTCCAAAGTCTCTGACTGTTTACTTCACCTCCTCCCCCTGGCAAACCCACACCCTAACAAAGCCTTCTGGCTACTTACTTCACTCGTCTCACCTCTACAAACCCACCCCTATCAAAAGCATACTCAGGCTACTTACTTCACTCCCCTCCACTCTACAGATCCACTCCTGACAAAGCCTACTCTGGCTACTTACTTCACTCTCTTCCCCTCTACAAACCCAACCCTGACAAAGACTATTATGACTGCTTACTTCACTCTCCTACCATATACAAACCCACCCCTGACAAAGCCTACTCTGACTGCTTATTTCACTCTCCTTCAATTCACAAACCCACAACAAACAAAGCCTAGTCTGGTTACTTACTTCTCTCTCCTCCCACGGACTCCACCTCACAAAGCGCACTCTGCTGCTTACTTCACCTCCTTCACTCAATGAACCCACCCCTCACAAGTGTAATTTGGCTACACTTCAGTCTCCTCCCTTACAGACCCACACCCTGACAAAGCCTACTCTGACTGCTTATTTCACTCCTCTAATTCACAAACCCACAGCAGACAAAGCCTTCTCTGTCTACTTACTTCCTCTCCTCACCTCTACCAACCCACTCCTGACAAAGCCTTCTCTACCTGGTTACTTCTCACCCCTCCCCTCTACAAACACATGCCTGACAAAGCATACTCTAGCTACTTACTTCACTCTCCTTCCCTCTTTAAACCCACCCCTAACAAAGCCTAGTCTGGTTGCTTACTTCTCTCTCCTCCCCCCACGGACCTACCCCTGACAAAGTGTACTCTGCTGCTTACTTCACTCTCCTTCAATCAATGAACCCACCCCTCACAAAGCGTAATTTGGCTACTTAATTCAGTCTCCTCCTCTCTACAGACCCACCCTGACAAAGCCTATTCGGACTGCTTACTTTACTCTCCTTCCCTCTTCAGACCAATCCCTGACAAAGCCTACTGTGGCTACTTCCTTCAATCCCTTCCCCTGTACAGACACAACACTGACAAAGATTATTCTGGCTGTTTAATTCATTCCCATCCCCTCTATAGACCCAGCCCTACAAAGAATACTCTGGCTGCTTACTTCACTCCACTCCCCTATATAAATCCGCCCCTGACAAAACCTGCTCTGTCTGCTTATTTCTCTCTCCTCCTCTGTACAAACCCAACCCTAACAAAGCCTACTCTGACTGCTTATTTCATTCTCCTCCCCTCTACAAACCCACCGCTGACAAAGCCTACCCTGACTGCTCACTTCACTCTCCTCCTCTTTACAAACCCCACCCCCGACAAAGTCTTCTCTGGCTATGTACTTCACTCTCCTCACCTCTAAAATCCATTCCTGGCAAAGCCTACTCTGACTGCTTACTTCACTCTACTGTCCTCTACTGACCCTCACACCCAACAAAGCCTACTCTGTTTGTGTCCTTCACTCTCTTCCCCTTTCCCGGACCCACCCATGAAAAAGCCTACCGTTAGTGCTTACTTCACTCTCTTGCCTCTGTAGACTCACCCCAGACAAAGTCTACTCTGACTGCGTACTTCACTCTCCTCCACTCTGTGGACCCACCACTGACAAAGCCTATTTTGGCTGCTTATTTCACTCTCCACCCCACTAAGAACACACACCTGGAAAGACTACTCTCGCTACTTATTTCACTCTCCTCCCCTCTTTAAACTGACCCCTGACAATGCCTAATCTGGTTGCTTACTTCACTCTCCTCTCCTCTGCTGGCCCACCCCTGACAAAATTGACTCTGACTGCTTTCTTCATTCTACTCCCTTCTACGGACCCACCCCTGAGAAAGCATACTCTGCCTGCCTACTTCACTCTCCTCCCTCAACAAACACACCCTTAAAAGAGTAATCTGGCTACTTACTTCACTCTCCTCTACACACCCACCCCTCACAAAGCCTACTCTGACTGCTTACTTCACTCTCCTACCCTCTATGGACCCGGCCCTGTCAAAGCCTACTCTGGCTGCTTACTTCAGTCTCCTCCACTCTTCAAACCCACCACTGACAAAGCCTACCCTGGCTCCTTACTTCACTCTCCCCCCATCTATGGGCCCACTCCTGACAAAGTTGACTCTGACTGCTTACTTCACTCTCCTCCCCTCTTCAGACCCCCCGGCAAAGCCTACTGTGGCTGTTTACTTCACTATTCTCCCCTCTGCGGACCCACCCATGACAAATCATATACTGGCTGCTTACTTCAATCTCCTCCCCACTAGAGACCCTCCCTCGACAAAGTCTACTCTGGCTACTTACTTCACTCTCCTTGGCTTTACAGACTCAAACCTGACAAACCCTTCTCTGGCTACTCATTTCACTCTTCTCCCCTCTACAAACCCACTCCAGACAAGTCCTACTCTGGCTACTTACTTCACTCTCCTCCCTCCTGTGGACCCATCCCCAACGTAGCCTACCATGAGTGCTTACTTCACTCTCTTGCCCTCCATGGACTCACCCCTGAAAAAGTCTATTCTGGCTGCTGAATTCACTCCACTCCCCTCTACAAAACCACTCTGACAAGTCCCCTTATACAGCTGCTTACTTCACCCCTCCCTCTGAGCAAATTTTTTGACAAAGTCTTCTCTAGTTGAAGTTGCCACACCCCTCCCTCAATGAACCCACCCCTGACAAAGCCTAATCTCCTACTTACTTCACTCTCCTCCCTTCTGCAAAACCACCATTGACAAAGCCTACTCTGGCTACTTCCTTCACTACCCTCCCTGCTGGGCACCCCTGATAAAGCCTACTCTACGCTGTTTAATTCACTGCCATCCCTTCTACACAGACCCACCCCTACAAAGCCTACTGTGGCTGACTTCAGCCTCTCCTCTATGGACCTAGCTCTGACAAAGCCTAATCTGTTACTTTACTTCACCTCATCCCCCACAGACCCAATTCTGAAAAAGCCTACTTGGCTACTTTACTTCACTCCCATCCTCTGTAATGCACCCACCCCTGACTAAGCCCTCCTGATTCATTATTCTGCTCATCCTCTATGGAATCCACCCTTGACAAAGCCTACTGTGACTGTTTACTTCACTCTCTTCCCCTCTGCGGACCCATCCCGACAAAGCCTAATCTTGCTGCTTACTTCTCTTTCCTCCCCTCTGTGGCCCACCCATGACAAAGCCTCATCTGCCTACTTACTTCACTCTCCTCCCATCTAAAGACACACCCCTTACAAAGCCTACTCTGACTGCTTACTTTCCTTTCCTCACCTCACCTCTTCAAAACCACCCCTGACAAAGCCTGCTCCAGGTACTTACTTCACTCTCCTCAGCCCACCCCTGACAAAATCTACTATAACTGCTTACTTCACTCTCTTCCCCTCTACAAACCCACCAGTAGCAAAGCCTTCTCTGGCTACTTCCTTCACTCCCCTCCCCTGTACAGACATACCACTGACAAAGACTACTTTGGCTGTTTAATTCATTCCCATCCCCTCAAAAGACCCAACCCTACAAAGCCTACTCTGGCTGCTTACTTCACACTCCTCCTCCCTCTACAGACCACCTGTGACAAAGCCTACTCTGGCTCCTTCACTTCACTCTGCTTCCCTCTGTGCACCCATCCTGACAAAGATTAATCTATTGCTTACTTCACTACATTCCTCTGCACACCCAATTCTGAAAATCATACTCTGTTACTTTACCACTCCTCCTCCCCACTAGAGACCCACCCTCTGAAAGCCTCCTCTGGCAACTTACTCTCTCTCCTCAACTCTACCAACCTAACCCTGACAGAATTCACTAGCAGGTTACTTCACACCCGTCCACTCTACGAACAAATGCCTGACAAAGCATACTCTCGCTGCATATTTCATTCTCCTCCACTCTCCGGATCCATCACTGACAAAGTCTACTCTGACTGCGTACTTCACTGTCCTCCACTCTGCGGACCCACCACTGACAAAGCCTATTTTGGCTGCTTATTTCACTCTCCTCCCCACTAAGAACACACACCTGGAAGCTGCTCTGTTTCGCACTTATTTCACCTCCTCTTTTAAACTGACCCCTGACAAAAGCCTAATCTGGTTGCTTACTTCACTCTCCTCTCCTCTGCTGGCCCACCCCTGACAAAATTGACTCTGACTGCTTTCTTCATTCTACTCCCTTGTACGGACCCACCCCTGACAAAGCATACTCTGCCTGCTTACTTCACTCTCCTCCCCTCAACAAACACACTCCTTAAAAAAAGTAATCTGACTGCTTACTTCACTCTCCTACCCTCTATGGACTCGGCCCTGACAAAGCCTACTCTGGCTGCTTACTTCAGTCTCCTCCACTCTTCAAACCCACCACTGACAAAGCCTACCCTGGCTCCTTACTTCACTCTCCCCCCATCTATGGGCCCACTCCTGACAAAGTTGACTCTGACTGCTTACTTCACTCTCCTCCCCTCTTCAGACCCCCGGCAAAGCCTACTGTGGCTGTTTACCTACTCATCCTCCCTCTATGGACCCACCCATGACAAATCATATACTGGCTGCTTATCACCCTCCTCCCCACTCAGAGACCTCCCACAAAGCCTACCTGGCTACTTACTTCACCTCCTCGGCTATACAGACTCAAACCTGACAAACCCTTCTCTGGCTACTCACTTCACTCTTCTCCCCCACAAACCCACTCCTGACATGTCCCACTCTGGCTACTTATTTAATTCTCCCACCCTGGACCCATCCCCAGCGAAGTTTCTACCATGAGTGCTTTCATTTCACTCTCTTGCCTCCATGGACTCACCCCTGAAAAAGTCTATTCTGGCTGCTGACTTCACTCCACTCCCCTCTACAAAACCACCCCTGACAAGTCCTGCTCTGGCTGCTTACTTCACACTCCTCCCCTCTACGGACTCACCCCTGACAAAGCCATATCTAGTTGGTTACTTCACACCCCTCCCCTCAATGAACCCACCCCTGACAAAGCCTAATCTCCCTATGCTTCACTCTCCTCCCTTCTACAAAACCCCAATTGACAAAGCCTACTCTGGCTACTTCCTTCACTACCCTCCCCTGTACAGGCACACCCCTGACAAAGCCTACTCTCGCTGTTTAATTCACTGCCAACCCTTCATCAGACCCACCCTACAAAACCTACTGTGGCTGCATGCTCGCTGTCCTCTCCTCTATAGACCCAGCTCTGACAAAGCCTAAATCAGCTACTTACTTCACTCTCATCCCTCACACATTACCCCTGACTCAAGCTTCACTCTGACTGCTTACTCATCTATCCTCCCCCAGGACCCACCCTGACAAAGCCCACTGTGACTGTTTTACTTTACCTCCTCCTCTATGGACCCATCCCGACAAAGCCTAATCTTGCTGGGTTACTTTCTTCCCTCTGTGGCTCCACCCATGACAAAGCCTCTCATCTGCCTACTTACTTCACTCTCCTCCCATTAAAAACACACCCCTTACAAAGCCTACTCTGACTGCTTACTTTCCTTTCCTCCCCTCTTCAAAACCGCCCCTGACAAAGCCTACTCCGGGTACTTACTTCACTCTACTCAGCCCACCCCTGACAAAATCTACTATAACTGCTTACTTCACTCTCTTCCCCTCTACAAACCCACCCATAGCAAAGCCTTCTCTGGCTACTTACTTCACTCTCCTCACCTCTACAAACCCACCCATATCAAAGCAAACTCTGGCTCTTGCTCACCCCTACTCTCACAGATCCACCCTGACAAAGCCTACTCTGGCTACTTCTTACTTTGTTCCTCTCTACTAACCCAACCCTGACAAAGACTACTATGACTGCTTATTTCACCTCCTCCAATTCACAAACCCACCCCAAACAAAGCCTTCCCTGGCTACTTACTTCACCTCCTCACCTCTACCAACCCACCCCTGACAAAGCCTTCTCTATCTGGTTACTTGTCACCCTCCCTCTACAATCATGCCTGACAAAGCATACTCACAAGCATTTTACTCTCCACCTCCTCCACTCTCCAGACCCACCACTAACAAAGCCTACTCTGGCTGCTTACTTCACTCTCCTGCCCCCTAAAAACACACACCTGAAAAAGGCTACTCTCGCTACTTACTGCTCTTCTTCCCTTTTTAAACCCACCCCTGACAAAGCCTAGTGTGCTTAATTACTTCTCTCTCTTCCCCTCTATGGGCCCACCCCTGACAAAGTTGACTCTGACTACTTACTTCATTCTCCTCCCTTCTACGGACCTACCCCTGACAAAGTGTACTCTGCCTGCTTACTTCACTGTCCATCACTAAACGAACCCACCCCTCACAAAGAATAATCTGGCTACTTAATTCATTCTCCTCCCCTGTACAGACCCACCCTGACAAAGCCCACTTGACTGCTTACTTTACCTCCCTCCCACCTCTTGAGACCAATCCTGACAAAGCCTACTCTGGCCACTTTCTTCACTCCTCCTGTACAGACATACCACTGACAAAGCCTACTTTGGCTGTTTAATTCATTCCCATCCCCTCAAAAGACCCAACCCTACAAAGCCTACTCTGGCTGCTTACTTCACTCTCCTCCCCCCCTCTACAGACCCACCTGTGACAAAGCCTACTCTGGCTCCTTACTTCACTCTCCTTCCCTCTGTGCACCCATCCTGACAAAGATTAATCTGGCTGCTTACTTCACTCACATTCCCTCTGCACACCCACCCTGAAAATCATACTCTGGTTACTTACTTCACTCTCCTCCCCACTAGAGACCCACCTTCGACAAAGCCTACTCTGGCAACTTACTCCTCTCTCCTCAACTCTACCAACCTAACCCTGACAGAATTCACTAGCTGGTTACTTCACACCCATCCACTCTATGA
Source organism: Neoceratodus forsteri (assembly GCA_016271365.2). Taxonomy (NCBI): domain Eukaryota; kingdom Metazoa; phylum Chordata; order Ceratodontiformes; family Ceratodontidae; genus Neoceratodus; species Neoceratodus forsteri. The sequence continues at coordinate 12,790,472 of CM028129.1, forward strand.
ACAAATGCCTGACAAAGCATACTCTTGCTGCATACTTCACTTTCCTCCACTCTCCGGATCCATCACTGACAAAGCCTACTCTGACTGCATACTTCACTGTCCTCCACTCTGCGGACACACCACTGACAAAGCCTAATCTGGCTGATTACTTCACTCCCCCCCTCAAGAACACACACCTGAGAAAGGCTACTCTCGCTGCTTACTTCTCTCTCCTTCCCTCTTTAAACCCACCCTTGACAAGGCCTAGTCTGGTTGCTTGCTTCACTCTGTTCCCCTCTATGGGCCCACCCCTGACAAAGTTGACTGACTGCTTTCTTCATTCTCCTGTCCTCTACAGACCCACCCCTGACAAAGCCTACTCTGCCTGCTTACTTCACTCTCCTCGCCTCAAAGAATCCACCCCTGACAAAGCCTAATCCGGCTGCTTACTTAACTCTTCTCCCCTCTTCAGACCCACCCCTGACAAAGTTTACTCTGGCTACTTACTTCACTCCCCTCCCATGTACAGACACACCCTGGACAAAGCCTACCATTAGTGCTTACTTCACTCTCTTGCCCTCTACAGACTCACCCCTGACAAAGTCTACTCAGGCTGCTGACTTCACTCCGTTCCCCTCTACAAATCCACCCCTGACAAAGCCTTCTCTGGCTGCTTACTTCACTCTCCTCCCCTCTACGGACCCACCCATGACAATGACTACTCTGGCTACTTACTTCACTCTCCTCTCCCCTTCAAATCCAATCCTGACTAAGCCTGCTCTTGCTGCTTATGTCACTTTCCTGCCCTCTATAGAACCACCTCTGACAAAACCTACTCTGGCTGCTTACTTCACTCTCCTCCCCTTTACGTATCTACCCCTGACAAAGCCTTCTCTAGCTGGTTACTTCACATCCCTCCCCCGTACGAACACACCCCTGACAAAGTTACTCTGATTGCTTACTTCACTCTCCTCCACTCTGCAGACCCACAACTGACAAAGCCTACTCTGGCGGCTTCCTTCACTCTCTTCCCCTCTAAGATCATATACATGAGAAAGGCTACTCTCTCAACTTACTTCACTCTCCTCCCCTCTTTAAACCCATCCCTGACAAAGCCTAAACTGGTTTCTCACTTCATACTCCGCCCTTCTATGGGCACACCCCTGACAAAAATGACTCTGACTGCTTACTTCATTCTCCTCCCCTCTACAGACCCACCACTGACAAAGCCTACTCTGCATGCTTACTTCACTCTCCTCCCCTCAAGGAACCCACCCCTGACAAAGCCTACCCTGACTGCTAACTTCACTCTCCTCTCCTCTTCAGATTCACCTGTGACAAAGCCTACTCGTGGCTACTTTCTTCACTCTTCTCCACTCTGTGGACCCAACCCTGTCTAAGCCTACTCTGGCTGCTTACTTCACTCTCATCCCCCCACAAACTCACCCCTTACAAAGCCTACTCTGACTGCTTCTTTCCTTCCTCCCACTTCAAACTGCTCTGACAAAGCCTACTCTGGTACTTCACCCTCCTCAGCCCACCCCAGACAAAGTCTACTCTGACTGCTTACTTCACTCTCCTCACCTCTACAAACCCACCCCTATCAAAAGCATACTCTGGCTACTTACTTGACTCCCCTCCACTCTACAGATCTACTCCTGACAAAGCCTACCCTGGCTACTTACTTCATTCTCTTCCCCTCTACAAACCCAACCCTGACAAAGATTACTCTGGCTGCTTACTCCACTCTCCTTCCCTCTATGGACCCACACTGACAAAGCATACTCTGGCAGCTTACTTCACTCTCTTCCCCTCTACAAATCCCTCCTGTCAAGTCCTGCTCCTGACTGCTTCACTTCACTCTCCTCCCTCTCTAGGAACCCCAACCCTGGCAAAGTCTACTTTGTCTGACTCCCTACACTCTTTCCCCAGCAGACCCATCCCCAACAGAGCCATGAGTGCTTGCTTCACTCTCTCTTGCCTCTCACGGACTCTCACCCTGACAAAGTTTGCTCTGGCTGCTTACTTCACTGTCTCTACAAACCACCCTTGACAAATCCTGCCCAGCTGCTTTCTACTTCACCTCCTCCCCCACGGATCCACCCCTGACAAAGCCTTCTCTAGTTGGTTACCTCACAACCATCCCTCAAGGAATCCACCCCTGACAAAGCCTAATCTGCCTACATACTTCACTCTCCTCCCATCTACAGAAGCACCATTGACAACGCCTAATCTGGCTACTTACTTCACTGCCATCCTCTGTACGTACCCACCCCTGACTAAGCCTACTCTGACTGCTTACTTCACTCTCCTCCCTTCTGCAGACCCACCCAACAAAGCCTAATCTTGCTGCTTACTTCTCTCTCCTCTTCTCTGTGGCCACCCATGACAAAGTCTCATCTGCCTACTTACTTCACTCTCCTCCCCTCTGCAAACCCACTCCTTACAAAGCCTACTCTGACTGCTTACTTTCCTTTCCTCCCCGCTTCAAAACCGATCCTGACAAAGCCTACTCTGGGTACTCACTTCACTCTCCTCAGCCCACCCCTGACAAAGTCTACCCTGACTGCTTACTTCACTCTCCTCCCATTCACAAACCCACCCCTAACAAAGCCTTCTCTGGCTACTTACTTCACTCTCCTCACCTCTACTAACCCACCCCTATCAAAAGCATACTCTGGCTACTTACTTCACTCCCCTCCACTCTACAGACCCACCCCTGACAAAGCCTGCTCTGATTACTTACTTCATTCACATCCCCCCTACAGACCCACCACTGACAAAACCTACTCTGACTGCTTACTTCACCCTCATCACCTCTACATACCCACCCCTGACAGAGCCTGCTCTGATTACTTCCTTCATTCCCCTCCCATCTGCAGACCCATCCTGTCTAAGCCTACTCTGACTGCTTACTTCACTCTCCTTCCCTCTACGGACCCACCTATAAGAAAGCCTTCTCCAGCTGCTTACTTCACTCTCCTCCCATCCACCGGACCCACCTGTGACAAAGCCTACTGTGGCTCCTTACTCTCCTCCCCTCTACAAACCCACCGCTGATAAAGATTACTCTGGCTGCTTACTTCACTGCCATCCCCTCTACGTATCCACCCCTGACTAAGCTTACTCTGACTGCTTATTTCAGTCTTCTTCCCTCTACGGATCCACCCCTGAGAAAGTCTTCTCCAGCTGCTTACTTCACTCTCCTCCCCTCTACAGACCCACCTGTGACAAAGTCTACTGTGGAAACTTACTTCACTCTCCTCCCCTCTGTTGACCCACCCTTGACAAATCCTTCTCTGGATGCTTACTTCACTCTCCTCCACTCAACAAACCCACCCTTGACAAAGATTACTCTGGCTGCTTACTTCACTCTCCTTACCTCTATGGACAAACCCTGACAAAGCCTAATCTTTCCGCTTACTTCACTCTCCTCCCCTCTACAAACCCACCCCTGACAAAGATTACTTTAGCTGCTTCCTTCGTTTTCCTCCCCTCTGCGGACCCACCTCTGAAAATCATTCTCTGGCCGATTCCTTAACTCTCCTCCCCACTAGAGACCCACCCTTGACAAAGCCTACTCTGGCTACTTACTTCACTCTCCTCCCCACTACATATCCATTCCGGACAAATCCTACTCTGGCTACTTACTTCACTCTACTCCCCTCTACGGACACCCCGACAAGCCTACTCTGTGTGCCTTCTTCACTCTTCTCCCCTCTGCGAACCCACCCTTGACAAAGCCTACCATGAGTGCTTACTTCACTGTCTTGCCCTCTGCAGACTAACCCATGACAAAGTCTACTCTGGCTGCTTACTTCACTCTCCTCTGCGAACCCACCCCTCACAAAGCTTGCTCGGCTGCTTGCTTTAACTTCCTCCTCTACGGGACTCACTCTCTGACAAAGTTTACTCTGGCTACTTACTACACACTCCTCCCCTCTACAGACCCACCACTGACAAAGCCTACTTGCTGCTTACTTCACTCCTGTTCCCTCTATGGACCCACCCTTGACAAAGCCAAGTTTGGCTGCTTACTTCACTCCCCTCTATGGACCCACCCCTGACAAAGCCTTCTCTGACTGCTTATTTGAGTCTCCTACCCTCTACAGACGCCCCAACAAATGCTACTCAGACTGCTTACTTCACTTTCCTCCCCTCTTCAAATCCACCCCTGACAAAGCCTACTCTGGGTACTTACGTCACTCTGTTCAACCCACCCCTGACAAAGCCTATTCTGACTACTTACTTACTCTCTCCTCCTCTACAAACCCAATTTCTAACAAAGCCTTCTTTAGCTACTTATTTACCTCTCACCTCTACAAACCCACCCCTGACAAAGCCTACTCTGCATACTTACCACTCCTCCCTCCCCACTGACCCACCCTGACAAAGCCTCTCTGGCTACTTATTTCACCTCCAACCCACTACAAGCTCAACCCCTGACAAAGCCTACTCCTGACTGCTTACTTCACTCTCCTCCCCTTTACAAACCCTCCCCTAACAAAGCCTTCTCTGGCTACTTACTTCACTCTCCTCCCCTCTACAAACCCACCTCTGACACAGCCTACTCTGGCTACTTACTTCACTTCCCTCCCCTCTATGGCCCACTCTTGACAAAACCTACTCTGGCTACTTGCTTCATTCTCCTCCCCTCAACCAACCCAACCCTGACAAAGTCTACTCTGACTGCTTACTTCACTCTCTTCTGCTCTGTGGACCAACCCCTGACAAAGTCTACTCTGACTGCTTACTTCACTCATCTTCCCTCTGTGGACTCACCCCTGACAAACTATCTCTGGCTGCTTACTTCACTCTCCTCCCCTCTTCGGACTCACCCCTGACAAACCTACTCTGACTGCTTACTTCACTCTCCTCCCCTCTTCGGACTCACCCCTGACAAACCTACTCTGACTGCTTACTTCACTCTTCTCCCCTATATGGACTCACACCTGACAAACCTACTCTGGCTGCTTACTTCACTCTTCTCCCCTCCTCTCTGCAGACCCACCCCTGACAAAGCCTGCTCTGGCTGCTTGCTTCACTCTCATCCTCTCTATGGACCCACCCCTGACAAAGCCTACTCTGACTTCTTACTTCACTCTCCTCTCCTCTACAGACCCACCCCTGACAAAGCCTACTCTGGCTACTTACTTTACTCTCCTCCCCTCTTCAGACTCACCCCTAACAAAGCCTCCTACTACTACTTACTTCAGTCTCTTCCCCTCTACAGACCCACCCCTGACAAAACCTTCTCTGGCTCCTTAATTCAGTCTCCTCCCCCTTACAGACCCTCCCTGACAAAGCCTACGATGACTGCTTACTTCACTTTCCTCCCCTCTTCAAACCCACCTCTGACAAAGCCTACTCTGGGTACTTACATCACTGTCTTCAACCCACCCCTGGCAAAGCCTATTCTGCCTGCTTACTTCATTCTTCTCTCCTCTACAAACCCACCCGTAACAAAGCCTTCTCTAGCTACTTACTTCACTCTCCTCACCTCTATAAACCCACCACTGACAAAGCCTACTCTGACTGCTTACTTCACTCTCCTCCCTTCACAAACCCACCTTGGTAAGCCTACCTGACTGCCTACTTCACTCTCTCTCCCTCTACAACCCACCCTTAACAGAGCCTTCTTTGCTACTTACTTCACTCTACTCCTCTCTACCAACCCAACCTTGACAAAGTCTACTCTGACTGCTTACTTCACTCTCCTCCGCTTCTTTCGACCCACCCCTGACAAAAGTCTACTCTGACTGCTTACTTCACTCTCCTCCCCTCTGCACACTCACCCCTGACAAACCTACTCTGACTGCTTACTTCACTCTTCTCCCCTCTGCAGACTCACCCCTGACAAAGCCTACTCTGGCTGCTTACTTCACTCTCCTCCCCTCAATGAACCCACCCCTGACAAAGCCTACTCAGGATGTTTAATTCACTCCCATCCCCTCTAGAGACCCACCCCTACAAAGCCTACTCTCACTGCTCATTTCACTATCCCTCAGTAGTGAACCTGCATGGCAATCACAAAGCGCTGTACCTTACATAAGTGATGACACTGCTACCACTTCTGTGCTGTAAATAACTCCCTATTTGCTGTTACTGTATCAACTGTGTGTACTGTGTAAACTCTGCTAAGTGATGCCATGTTATGATATAAAATGTCTTGCCTTGTACTGTACTGACTCACTTGGATCCTTTGTAAACAAGCCCTCGGCTCAACGGTGTTAGTCCTAAAGTTAAATAAATAAACAGTGAGTCTTGAACAGAGAAGAACTAGAAGGGACTTACTATTATTCTACCAGCTGATAAATAACCAAGATTTTAGTAACTCAGGGTACTTTACATTTAAACATAGATCTAGGAACCTTAGATGTCATGACAGACAAATAGATATTCCTGAAGCAAAAACAAACAAGCATTTGTCAATACCGAATGTTGGCTTGCTAGCATTGGCATTGGTAGTGCAGGAGTTAGAGAGATGCATAATAGGAATAGGATGAACTGATACCAACCCACCCCCACCCTGAAGAGACTGACAGGCATTGGGGTGTCCCTTTGGGTGTTTGGTAGTGCAGTGCGGGGAAACATTTGGGGCAGAATGTGAAAAATGACACCTGTACAGTTCATAAGGAGGTGCAAAAAAATACCAGTGTTGAAAATGTGACATGTAAATATAGCAAATTACAAGGGTGCTTGGGAAATATGCAACGCAAGCTTGCAACACTGCCATTTTATGGGTGTTCGGCATTAATTTTCAATAATGGCATTTTAGCACCTCCGCTCATGTACAGTGTCACTGTTATTTCCTCAAATTGTCCCAAGAAGTGATTTCACACAGCGACCATGCTATTCCGTGCCGGAAGTGTGAAAGCACATTTTGGGCAGGGTATGTGAAATGACAGCTGTACTGTTCATCTAGGGGTGTGGAAAAATGGCAATGGTGAAAATTCAGAGTGAAAATATCACAAAAGCATGACTGTACGAGCGTGCGTGCAATCTGTCAACACACTCTTGTAACAGTCATTTTATGGAGTATCATCACCAAATTTTCAACATAGGCATTTTAGGACCTCTGCTCATGAGCTGTGTCATGGTCATTTTCATAATCTGACCCAAACACTGATTTCCCACAACGACTGCGCTATTGTGCACCGGAAGTGCAGAAACACATCTCGGGCAGGATGTGGAATGTGACAGCTGTACTGTTCACAAGGAGGTGTACAAAAATGGCAATGCTGAAAATCCAGCATTAAAATATTGCAAATGCGTGAAGTTACGAGTCTGCGTAGCAACTGAGCAAAACACGCTAGTAAAACAGCCACTTGTTGGATTTTTTCCACCAAATTTGGAACACAGGCTTTTTGAGAGGCCACCTCATGAACACTGGCACTGTCATTTCATTAATGGGTCCCAGAAGGTGATTTTGTGCAGTGACTTTGAAATCACCTTTTGAGGCTGATTAATGCCATGACAGTGATAGAATTCATGAGGAGGGGTCCCAAAAACCCCATGTTGAAAATTTGATGCCAAAATTCCAAGAAGTGCCCGAGATATGCAGCAAAGTTGAAAAAACCCTATACATTCCATTATACAGCTTACCCGCATTTCCTCAGTTCGCGGTCAGCTTTGAAGAGTGCAGACGTGTTCCTGGTCCACCGAAGATCATTGCACTGGACTCTGGAGGTAATTATGGGGTGAAGGGAGGCAGGGTGCACAGTGGGTGGGTGCAGAAGAGGGGCAGGAGACTATGAGGGACCTTTTTTTGTTACAGGTAAAATAAATTACATCGTGGGAAAGTTTTTTTTTTCAGGAAATTTGGCATGCTGGGGTGGGCTCCCAGCATGCCACCTAACTGCTTTTGGGGGGGGTGCTGCAGCTGTCGGAGACTGGGCACCCCCGTCAGCTGACTATGGGTGGGTGAAGTTATGCTGACGGGAATTGGGCACCCCCGTCAGCACACAATGACAGCAGGGGGAGGCAAGAGGGGGATTGGGCACCCCCTCAGCATATAAGAAATGCAGAAGGGGGGCTGATTTATGCCAACAGGGAGTGGGCTCCTCATTCGGCACACAAAGAAAGTGGGGGGGAGGCAATAGGAAATGGGGGGGTGTTCTATGCCGATGGGGAGTGGGTTTCCCATCAGCAAATTTGTCCAGCCACAGAAAGCCAGCTGGGGGATTGGGCACCCCGCGAAGTTGGCCGTTTGGCGGCCACCAGCCATGCCCGCTGCGTCTGACGAGCTTTGCTTGGATTGCAGCGGATCTTTCCTTAGATGTGCTCACCACATTAGCATGCATGGTGTGGCGCCAGCATGCAAGCTGATTGGGGAATGATGGACGCACCTACTGATGCGTGTCCTGCATTTTCCCAACAGCAGTCACGCCCCCAAATCTGCACTCTCCCAAGATGTTGACTTGTGCGCAAGCGCAGCAAGCCAACATAAAAAGGAATTTTTTTCACAATAGAAGCCCCCAAAATCTAGAGTGGAATCCATAGTAGTATTGCTAATATCCCTACTTTTCTCAAATACAAAACTGAATTAGATAAATTACCCAGGAATAAACTAACCTTTGTTACCCACAGAATGTGGGATACAGTACTATGAGTTCACACCTTCTTCTGTCTTATTGCACCAATTAACCAAGGACTCAGCAATGTTACTATTACCATTAATAAAAATAAAAATAAATAATTATGTTAGTTCAAAAATTATCAAGAAAATATTATTGTATAACTTCCTTTTTGCTGTTTAAAACTTTCAGGAATACGTCGTCAACCCTTTCTTGTTATTGGTTCACTTACCACTGTGGTTAGCAATTTCCCCTTCAGCACATGGGACACAGTCATAGCAGCAGGCAGGTTTCCCTCGTTGGATAGCCTTTCTAAAGCCTGGGAGACAACTTTCACTGCAGACAGATCTGGGAGGCTGTGGATGTGAAGGAAGATATATAATTTGGTGAACAAATATAACACAGATGATCTCAGCCTACTGTACAGTTCCTTAAGTCATAGTCAGTTTACCAGCACAAAATTAAACAGCCTTCATAAATTATGAGCCAAACGTTAGTTTAAAAAATGAGCTGCTAACAAATGTTTTACAACCAAACTAAGTGGGCCAGCTATTCAGAAATGTGCCAAAGGCCATCACAAAACCGGTGCAGTGCAAGTCAAATGTGCCATGGCAAAATGGGAGCCATATTCAGAAGATGCACCCCCTGAAATGCTCCTGCACAAGCTAGCTGAATATGGCAAACATGCACCATGGCACAACCATAGATGCACCGGAGCAACCAGGGATGTGCAGAGCAGACCTGAGCACAAACCCAGTAAGCAGGGCAAGAACAACAGGCTGCAGGAACACATAGCCAAGGAAACACAGGAACAAGGAGTACACGACCCCACCAGCAGGGCAGACCCAGTTACAAAGAAGCTCTGCCCTGGAGGGAACACAGGGAATGGTGAACAGACAACCCCAGTCCACCAACCATGGAAGAAGCACCCAGTCAAAAGCCTGGACCACAGCCATGCCAATGGCAGGGCTATGCAACAGACACCCACCAGGCATGGCCACAGGGCACCATGAGCACAGTGCCAGCTGATGATGCAAACATAAAGAGCAGACGACTGGGGTGAGCAGGGCACAGACCACACAGGGCACCTGCCATAGTGTGGAGGGGCACAGCAGCACTGCCTACAGTGGCTATGCACATCCCCACAAGCAAACAGGACAGGCAGACAGGTGCACAAGTAAGTAGTAGTAGTAACATTATTTATTCATATAATCATATGAACTAGGATGTACTCAACTGAGCCGAAGCTCATTTACAATGAGGTCCTATACATACGATTTCACATTATATGCAAACTTTACAATAAACATACATATAACACAAAATAAAATTTAAAATAATAAATATACCCACTAATGACAACAATCCCTAGCACTTATAACCTGCTGTCTAATCCGTACCCTAATTTTCTGCCAGGATAATTTCCCCTTACAGAACTTAATATCAGCTGGTATCTTAATCCATGCCATAGGGCCTCTAAAGAATACAGAGTGTCTGCCAGTCTCTAAATGATACCTAGGCACAACAAACTCAAGGGTATGTGAGGCTCTCAATGAGCTTAATTTAGTTTGTCATGGAATCGCTACATTAATATATCAGGGCAGGGCTCCCAACCATCATCTACCCATAAAAGCAAGCAAGTGCTCCTTCCTGTGTTCAGATGGTCTCATCCACTTGAGGTGATTAAATAGGAAACACTTGTGAGTAAACCTATCAGTTTCAAGAATTACTCTGTCTAATCTACCATAATATACATCAAACCCATCTAGATCAATATTCTTAGCACTGGCATAGATAAAATCCCAATAACGTAGTGTCATAAGGTATACACCTCACTCTCAGGTTCTTGGCAATATTGGGAATGCAAGGAATCACAAACACGTTGTATAAGAGTAATAAACTTGTTTATTACTACCAAAAGAATAAATCACAACAGTTGCCCTAAGCAGTTCTTACCAATATGAACTGGGAGCCAATGCTAAGCAGTCCCTATACCTTGAGGTTTCTTCATGTATTTTGGGATCTCCGAGGTATAAGACTCAGTGTCTCACATTATATACCTATGATAATTACTATGGTTACTGTAAGATAGCAACATTTCTAGTTACAGAGACGAGCCATATTGACTAAATTAGAGGTGGCTCCACGGTCCAAGATGACATTATACAATTTTGTAGTAGTCATCACTTATGAAACAAAAGAGTACAGTTCTTACCTATTCTTACACAAATCAGTGTAGTAGTAGTACAAATCACCAAAAGGTGGCAATGCCGACTTATATATCATAATTATTCCAAGGACGCAGATGTCCTAACATCTTGTAAGTAAGAAATACACAGAAAATACATAGAAAATATACAGTATATGTATTAGCAAGCAAAATATATAACAATAATATGCATACATATCCTGACATCTACTCTTGTACGCCCTTAACCCTATATGTTAGCATAATATATACCTAACATTAGCTGTCTACAGTGTACCTCTAAGGGTACCAATAAGAGTGCAGGGACCTCATTTAACAGTAGGGAGGGCAAAACCATTGAACGTACTACTTTCTCCCTAATTTCAGTACTCATTCAATCTCTAACACAATACAAAGCACCCAGTTTTCTTCCTACACTAGTTATCACAATATTTATGAAAGTTGCCCAATTTAAAGACTCATCAAGCCACATTCCTAAATGTTTATATGTTTGGGTTTGAAGAATCAGGGCTCCATCCAGAATATACATTTTTAATGTCAAGTCTTCCTGACCCAAGGAGGAACGAGAAAACAAAGTTGTCTGTGTTTTTTTGGAATTCAAAACCAAATCACTTTCCCTCAAAAAATTCTACAAATTATTAAATGCTTTCTGGAGCTTTGTTTGAACACCATTTACCAGACGATCCGATGTATAAATAATCGTATTGTCAGCATGCATATGATAATGAATAGATGAGTCTGAAAAACTTAAACCATTTACATAAATATTAAACAATATTGGGCCTAAAATTGAGCCCTGAGGGACCCCAATCCAACTACCACACCATCCAATGTCCAATTCCCCAATGTAAGCGACTGGGTTATTTCTGTCAAATTGGAATGCAGCCACTGCAAACTAGATCCCACAAACCCCATGGAGGCCACTCTGGATAGGAGGACCCTGTGGTTCAATGAATCAAAAGCTTTTGATAAATTGACAAAGATTGCACCAACCGGGGTCCTCCCATCCAGAGCAGCCTGTAGATCCCCACTAACCTTAATCAAAGCTGTTATGGTATTAAAGGATTTCCTAAACCCAGACTACATACTGTTTAAAAGACCCTCTACATCCAAATATCCAGAAATCTGGACAGCAACAATCTTTTCAAAAATCTTTGAGAATTGAGGTAACAAAGAAATCGGACTATAACTGCCAAAGTCAGTGTTAACCCCCCCCCCTTGAAAATTGGGACTACTTTTGATTGTTTCCATGCTTTAGGAAATACCCCTAACTTAATAGAAAAATTAAATAAATATGCCAGTGGGGAAGCAATCTCTGGAGAGGCAAACTTTAATAAGTTTGAAGGAATACCACCCAGACCTATAGCTTTTGACAAGTTCAGTTTCAATAATTCCACCAGAACATTATGTGACAAGATCTCCATAAAGGTAAATGTAGGACCAGTATCTCCCTTTGCACTTAACTGGTCTAAATCTTTCCCCTGTGAAGACTTTGAACCAAGTTCACCCAAAAACTCATTACATTTGTCCACCACTAATTGGGGCAGCTGAGTTGGATGACCCTCAATTGTAAACACATTAGAAACTATTGTACCTTGCCCTTTCATGAGAAGGTTTATCATACACTAAAAATCGTTAGGCTGGTCTGAACATTTTGAATCTAAAAGCCTTTTATATTAATTTTGTTTAGTAGCCCTTACTACTTTTACATAATGATTATGTAACCTTTTATAGTTATCCCAATCTGATTTTTTCCCTGTTTTCTTTGCTTTAAACCAGGCTTGGTTTCTAGCATAATTATGTTTTCTTAAACCATTAGAGAACCACATGGCATTTTTCTGTTTTAATTGTCTAAATTTAATGGGTGCAAGTCTGTTACATACTTGTAAAAATTCTCGCTGAAAGTAATCCCAACCATCCTCCACTGTGGGTATCAGTGCTAATCAATCCCAATCAATGTTGCACACATCCTGCATGAAGTTTGTGTAATCAAATGTTTTAAAACTACACCAATTTGATTGTTTATTACCTGTAGGCTTCTTACATTTTTTCCTAGTTCAAAAAGTGAACTGAAGGTCGGATACTAAATTAGACAGAACCCCACTGGAAGATATGTTATCCACATAGTTGGCAAATATTAAATCCAGCAATGTAGAAGAACCTGGGGTTTCCATATTAATTCTATTGGGATCACAAAGTAATTGACCCATACCCAAATTTACCTGTAAATCAAGTAACAGATGAAAATCTTTAATACAGCCCCAATTAGTACTAAAATCACCCACCATGAGAATTTCATGGGTGGTGTTGAACTCTAATAGGAAATCCTGGAGATGATTAAAAACTGTATGATTGATTTTTGGGGGGCTATAAATCCCAAAAATTAACATTCTTTTATGAAAAGGAACACTCAATTCTAAGGCCAAAACCTCTAAACCATTAATGTCCCTACTAATTTCTACAAGTGCTAAGGGTAGGGCAGATTTCCCATAGATCAAAGTACCATCGCCACCATGCTTAGTCTTGTCCAACCTCCAAAGATTATACCCAGAGATACTTACCAAGGCATCTTCCTTTTTATTATCTAGCCAGGTTCCATGATAATAACTAATTTGGGCTTTTTTCTATAATCCATGAACAAATTAAATCAAATTTGGGTAACTTACCCCTAGCATTGAAATGAATCAAAGTAAAATCTAAACTAGTGTTATCTGTGCTAAATGGGCCCAGGCCTCCCAACTTTAACCCATTCTGGAACCCATGCCAGACAGGTAACTCAAAAGTAGTTGGGCCAGGGTTTGGATGCATATCCCCAAATAACATGAGGAAAGCCATAATCATAAATTTTAAAACCCTAATGTGTTTTCATTTTGTTCTACAAGTCCTCAGGCAAAACAAAATATAATCATTAAAGGTTACTTGAAGCCCAACCTTATTAAAACCCAAGTATTTTATAAAACAACAAAACCTAAACAAATCATTATAACAACTTTTAGAAATTATACCATCTATAATAAAAACAGTGCTAGTTACTTCAAATCTATCAACCCCAAGAGTACAGTGTCTAACGTATCCATGTTCCCGCATTGCATCCTGTGTCCCCTTATCCTGCCCTAGTTCCTCTATTACATTCACATCCCATAAGATGCCAAAACAGCACCATAGGATGCAAATGCATTTCAAACCCATTTCCAGAGCACTTTACTATACTATAAGCAATTATAACAAGGGTCTGAGAAATTAAGCTTTCTGATTGGCTGTAAACATTCTAACAGCTTTATGTTAATCTTTTATTAACATACTCATACAGCTTAACCATAAATTGGACAAGGTTTAACACTGTTTAAAAAAAAAACATTTTATTATATTAGTAATACAGATTCCTAGGGGTTATCAAAGACATCACCTCTAGGGGCATGTGGCACAGGCAATGCCTCATGCCACATTATGCCCCTAGAGGGTGATTAACAGGCCAGTAACATAACCCCTGGTCATGCCTTATTGCTTAAGTGGTTTACAGCAGATTCATCAAAAAAGCTAATATTCTTCAGGTAGAAGCTACCTCTGGCTGAAAGCTGAAATACTGAACTTAGAATCTGCAAGAAATACAGTCTTGCTCACAGCAGAGGGAGGTGTACCTTACCTTACATTTTACAATTGTTATTGTACTTTGGTTTGTAGCAGATTCATCAGAAAAGCTAATATTCTTCAGGTGGAGGCTACTTCTAACTGAAAGGTAAAATACTGAACTTAGAAGTATCAGGAAAGACAGTCTCACTCACAGCAGAGGGGGTGTACCTTACTTTACATATTACAATTGGTATTATTATTTTCAGTGAAGGGGCTTGCTATACTGCACTAGAGACTGGGAGTTAAAACCCAGAGGGATTGACATACAGTCTACTGTGTCTGTTCTTGTGCACAGCTGACTTGTTTTGGGGCTGATTGCTTTCAGAGCACAAATCACCAGGCTGTTTTGGGGCTGGGGAGGTTTACCTGTGTCTGTCTCAGCTGTTTGTTTTTTTTCTCTGTTTAATTAGCAGGGTATTTTCTCTGTTAAATTGTTGTGTAGGTCATCTTGCAGACAGGAAGGTCAACACTCATCGTAGCGGTGGGTCAGAGCTTTTAGCTGATTGTTTTGTAAGGGCACAGTTTGGGCCCAAATTCCCCCTTCCCCTCACCCCACCCCGATAACATTTCCTTTATACCAGGGGTTCTGACATCATTTCCTCAAGATAGCAAGGTGCATACCACTGTCATATCCTTTTTAGCACACTGCACTGACAATATAAGCATACACATTATATAATATATATATATATATAACAAAACAATCACTGAAAAACAAACAAAAAATCATACAGGATAAACAGGAATGTAGACAGACATGTGGGGAGCAGTGCAATGTACTGGCTGTGGGACAGCAGTCTTCTGGGAGTCTTTCTGGAGGCTGAGATGCTGCCCTATTTGCAGGCAACTCTCTGCCCTGAGGGAGGAGGTTGCTCATCTTTGGGCCACACTGGACAGTAGTAGGGGAACCTCCCCCACCCAGGGAGCACCAGAGCCACCACCACTACCTCAGAGATTGTGAAGAAAGCATAGTAGTTGGGCCACAGTGGGCTCAGGGAGGATGAGGGAGGTGGAACAGAGGCACACCCAGTCAGTTGTACCACTCCACAATCCATACACCATTCTGATGGAGCATAGTTCCCCTATGGATGCAATCACAGAGGAGACTAAGGAGGTTGCAGACAACTGTGGCAATGGAGCCCCACAGGAAGGAGGCAGAGGACACCACAGGGAAAGGAAGCAGCTCCTGGTGGGGGACTCAATCATTAGGGGGATAGAACTGGGGGAAGCATGAAAAACTGAAGTAAGATGCCTGCCTGGCATCATGGCTTGGAGGGACAGGAAGCCCATCCTCAGGATCATGAGAACAGCTGCACGGGAGACTGATCTGGATGTCATTGTCCACCTAGGGATGAATGACTTGGCTCAACATGAGATTAGAGCAGTGCAGGAGGAGTTTTTGGAGTTGGGGAGGGGCCTAAGGCAAGTAGCACACACAGTATCCTTCTCAGAGGTGCTGTCTGTCTATGGCAAGGGTGAGGCGAGGGTACTCCGCACCATGTGATTCAATGGATGGTTGAAAAAAATGGTGCAGAGCACAGGAGGTCGGCTTCATTGGGGACTGGGGTTCCACCTGAAGGGATACCAGCCTATACTAACAGGATAGTCTGCATCTGTCCAGGAAGGGAACAAGTCTTCTGGGTGGTTGGTTTAAATGTTTCATTGGCAAGCTTTTAAACTAGTCAAGGGGGGAGGCACAGATAAGTAGCAGGGCATTCTCAGCCTTTCCCTACAAAACAGGGTACTAAATGAGGTAAAGACTAAGGTAGAAAGGTCAGTAGGGAGCAGGACAGGTGTAAATGAAGAAAGCAAAGTCAATAAGGACATAGATGGTGTTACAAGAGGTAAATCCATCAAAAAATGGAGAGCAATGAGTACCAAAGCATGTAGTCTGGGTAACAAGCATCCTGAATTAGTGGCCTTGATGGAGGAGGAACATCTGGATATCATGGCAGTTACAGAAACAGGGTACACACAGAACCATGACTGGGATGTAAACATACCAGGATACACTATCTACAGGAGGGACAGGGAGGGCAAAAGTGTAGGAAGAGTAGCTCCCTACATAAGGGAAGAAATCAAAGCAACAGAACAAAAGGGTAAACATAGAGGAGAGGAAGCACTGTGGGTCAATTTGGAGACAGGCAATGGCACCACAATCTGCACAGAGGTTGTATACAGACCCCCATCTCAGGGGGGAGACATGGACAAGGAAATGATAGAAAGTATCCTTAGAATGGCAGTAAAAGGGGAGATATTGCTGATGGGAGATCCAAATATGCCAGATGTTAAGTGGAGTGTATTTGCAACAGCCACGTCTAAGAGTGGGGTCATTCTAGATGCCCTACAAGGGGCATGCCTTAGAAAACTAGTATTGGAACCCACTCAAGAGGAAGCAATCTTAGGCCTGGTACTCTTAAATGGAGATGGTGAAAGGATCACAGATTTAGAAGTGGGTAGCCATCTGGGAACTAGTGACCTCTGAACAGTATGGTTCACGATAAACACAGCAGTAGAGTCAAGTCATACAAAGGCAAAGGTACTGGACTTCAGGAGGGATGACTTTGACAGAATGGGTGAGTACCTAAGGAATGCACTAGCAAATGGGCAGGAAGGACGGGTGGAAGAACAATGGGGAATAATCAAAACTGCCATCACAGAGGCAGCAAGCCTTTGTGTGAAGCAAATAAACAAAACAAAATGATGTAAGAAACCACAATGGTTGTCAAAGGAGGTGGTAGGGAAGGTTAGTAGAAAAAGAAAGTATTCAGGAAGTACAAGGAATCACAGAAGGAGCAGGACAGAGAATTGTATCAATTAAAGCAAAAGGAAGCAGGGAGGGCAGTTAGAACAGCAAAGGCCCAAACCGAGGAAAATATAGCTAACTTAGTTAAGAAGGGGGATAAAACCTTTTATAGGTACATCAGGGAGCGAAGGAAGACCAATGGAGGGATAGTGAGGCTTACTAAAGGGGAGGGGGGTGGACAGAGTGTGACTGTGAAAAGGTAGAGATAATAAACAAATATTTTTGCTCAGTATTCACAAATGAAGAGGGGTAAGTCCCAAACCAAACAATAGCAACTACCTGAGATATGGGGGTTGATACCAGCCCATTCATTGGTAAAGAAAGGTCTGAAAGAACTCTTGAAATGTAAGGTGGACAAAAGCAAATGGGCCTGATGGGATTCATCCCAGAATTCTAAGGGTAGAACTAGTGACACCACTGACTACCCTCTTTAACAAATCATGGAAGGATGGGGTGGTACCTGAGGACTGGAGGAGGGCAGATGTTATTCCACTTCACGAAAGTGGGAGCAGGGCAGAAGCAGGAAACTACAGACCTGTTAGTTTAACCACAGTGATTGGGAAAATGATGGAATCACTTCTGAAGGAAAGCATTGTTGAGTACCTAGAGGCCAGAGGGGCACAGGACACAGGACACAAGGCAGCATGGATTCTCAGCAGGAAGGTCATGTCAGATGAATCTAAATAGATTTCTTTGACTGGGTGATCAAAGTAATAGATCAAGAGGGGGGCTGTGGACATGGCCTACCTAGACTTTAGCAAGGCATTTGACACAGTCCCACACAAAAGATTAATATACAAGCTGGCCAGCCTGGGAGTGGGTCCAAAGATGGTAGCCTGGGTAAAGAATTGGCTGGAGAATAGGACACAGAGGGTAATAGTAAACAGAGTCCACTCGGAAGAAAGGGGGAGTACTAGTGGGGTACTGCAGGGTTCAGTACTAGGACCAGTCTTCTTTAATGTCTTTATAAGTGACATTGCAGAGGGATTAGAAGGAAAAGTATGTCTCTTTGCAGATGACACAAAGATCTGTAACAGAGTTGATATACAAGGTGGGGGTGGAAAGGATGAGAAGGAACTTGGCATGGTTGGATGAATGGTCAAATGTATGGCAGCTTAGATTAAATGCTAAGAAGTACAAAGTAATGCACCTGGGAAATAAAAACCCAGAGGAAGAGTACACAATGGTGGGTGAGATACTAGCAACAACAGAAATGGAAAAGGACCTGGGGTTAGTCATATCAGATTACCTAAAGGTAGGCAAGCAATGTGAGAGGGCAGTAAGGAGGGCTGGGGGGATACTGGAATGCATAGGGAGAGGCATCACCAGTAGAAAACAGGAAGTTGTTATCCCTCTGTACAGACAGATGCTGAGACCCCATCTGGAGTACTGTGTGCAGTTCTGGAGACCCAATCTCCGCAAAGACATAGACAGGATGGAGGCAGTCCAGAGGAGGGCAACTAAAATGGTGCAGGGTCTGAACCAGAAGACATATGAAGAGAGACTTAAGGAGCTTAATATGTATAGCCTCAAGGAAAGGAGGGATGGGGAGACATGATAGAAACTTTCAAGTACTTCTAGGGAATAAACAAAGTCCAAGAGAGTAGCATCTTTCAGAAAAAGAGGTGTGCAAGAACAAGGGGGCACAATTTGAAGATTGAGGGGGGACAGCTCAGAGGTAATGTGAGGAAGTATTTTGTTCATGGAGAGGGTTGTAGATGCATGGAACAGCCTTCCCTAGAAGGTTGTGGAGTCAAAAACAGTGGTGGATTTCAAGCATGCATGAGACAGTCATAAGGCAATTCTAAGGGGTGGGGGTAGAAAGAAGTAGGCTGCTGGTTAACTAGGATCTGCAGCTTATCCATTAGGTGGAGAAATGGGCAGACTGGGTGGGCCAAGCGGTCCTTATCTGCCATCAAATTCTATGTTTCTAAGAAAAATATAACCCAATTAAGCTCCACACTTTATCTTTCTTTCAATTAGGTGCTTAAACCTTCCCTCGTTACTTACTTTCTGTGGATGAGTGGTGCTTGCTCCGCTCACACCACTCGTGCCTTGTGGCATGAGAGATTTAAACAGCCCCTCGCCCCTCCCCTTTGATTTGCTCCTGCGTGGTCTGCCTCCAGACCCCCTACAACATGAAGCCGAGTGCAAAATTTTGGTCCCAGTTACAAGGGGCGGTACAGCTGAAACAATCACAGTTCTAGCAGGCTTCCAGTTACAATTCAAACAACAACAGCAATAACAGTTCAGGCACTTAAACATGCAGTACTTTCCGTCAGCAGAAATATTGATTGCACAGTTACTAGCAGCAGTCAAAAAGACAAAAGGTAGCACTTTCACAGTCAGGCACAGCAGCAAATACTCTTCAATTCAGCAGTTCTCCTGTCACCAATACAGCTTTCACCTGTCAGCAGATCTTTCAGGGAACTCCACAAGATGCTAGGGCAGACACAGGCCACTATGGGACACATGACACAGGGCCATGCACAGGACAGGGAAAAGCCCCACATGCCCAGTGAACAAAGGGGCAATGGCCCAGGGGGATAGTGGAGGAACACCAGAGACATGGCAATGCACAGTGGAACAGATATCTGCAGCATGGCTCCTCATGTCATCTGCAAAGCAGACACAGACACAGGGATGCAGCAAAATAAAGCTTTATAACATGAAACTGTGCAGTACAATCCAAAAACAGGGTCAGGGATGGGGAAGGGTGAGAGGAGGATGGGGACAGGAAATGGGGGCTATACAATGGGATGGGGGACTGCAGTGAAAGAAGGTAGGCAAGGGGAAAGGAGGCTATAAACAAGTGGTGCCTAGTGATGATTCCTGGCCACCTGCACCAGTCCCTTGATGGTCCTCCAGATTGCGGCTATCTCCCACAGTTGCCGCTGTGACAGTCCTAGTAGCCTCCACAGAATCACCATCATCCTCCCAATGAGCTGGAATGGCATCCATGCCCCCCCTCTGCTGTGCCATCCTTGGTCTACCTAGGAGAAAGGACAGGACAGGACAGGCAATCAGTGTAATGCCCCAAAGAACCTTGGCCCACCCACATCGTGCAGTGGACAGTGGGGACACACACCACTGGAGGTACCGCAATGGACTCATGCCCAGAGGGCCACACCAGCCATCCACACAGCACACCACAATGGTGCAGACAGGCAGACAGTGTCATGCAGTGTGTGCATGTGCACATGGGCACACAGCACAGAGTAACGGCACCACTGCAACACACATGGTGGAAGCTGTGTGCATGCCCACCCCCCGGGTGGCACAAGACCACCAAAGGACATGCAACACTGGCAAGCCCAAGGGACAGAGTGTCAACAATGGCCATGCAGACACATGGCCGGGGAGACCATGACCAAACCCTGTCCCCACTGGTAGTTCACAGAGATGTGTAACAGCAATGTGATCAAGCTACCTGCCGGCAACGTCTGGCTGGTCTTGCAGGTTATGCCCTATCAAGGCCCTGGATCCTTGCAGCAGACATCCTGGCCCACCTGCAGTCCTATGGCCTCATGAAAGGAGAAAAGAGAGGAGGAGGAGATGAGAACACTAGCATGCATGGACAGTGCCCTGCCACCACACGGCCCGCATGGTACAGGGCATGTCATCGTCTGTCTCATGGCTCCCATGCCTGCACAACTGCAATGCATACAGGAGCCATGCATGATGCGTAGCAACTGCCAGGACAGTGCCAAACCTCTGCAGTGGACAGTGCTGCCCAGATGTACACCCACTATGGTAGACCACCTGATCGTGCATGTCACCTGTGCCTACCTACCTGGCTGTGGCACGGGCCCACACTGCACTCACGCCTGCATCCTTCAGAAGCTGCTCAGGGTCCCTCCTCTGCAGGTCTCCATACCTGGGGTGGCACTGCTTTGGGGCCCTAGGGACCCCTGTCTGCCTCTCCAGTGCCCTGGCCACTTCCTGCCACACCTCTCCCGCTCAGCTGGTGGAAGGGTACCAGACTGTACAGCTGTCCTCATATGGCTGCACCACCATAAAGCAATTAATAACCCTGAGATTGGACCAATTGCTGGCCCATCTAGCTCTCCCCTGTGCCATGTCTCTGCCTTTCTCAAGCTATGCCAGGGAAACTGGCCAACAAACCATGCACGTGGGCCTACATGGGTATGATGCGTGATCGTGAATGGTATGATGTGATAGCGCAGCATGGGGATGCAAGAGCACAGTGCGCAGTGTGGGTGCATAGCAAAGTACTGCATATGCACACACTGACAGTGACTGGCAGGTGCACGAGGTCACGTACATGACCCAGAGGGCACAAGGTATGACCCCATGCAGTGTCACACATGTGACCACCATGTGCTGCAAGCTACATGCCACAGTGTGCAGCTGAGCAGTAGGAGGCAGTGACATGAGGTGCCCACATGCATGATGACCCCCCATCACCACATGCACAATGACACTGCATCGTATAAGGTAAGGCAGTCATGCAATAGGCATGCGTTACAGTGCGCACACATGTGCACAGCAGGCACAAGCAATGCACATGCACCAGCCTTGCGCAACAGGCTTGCTCTGGCGCAATTAGACTGAGCCTGAAGCATTTATGCAATATTCAGCCATCATATGCAAATCCCCTCCTCAGCCAATGCACAGTGCAGTAGGATGCATTAGCATATGATTACTGTTGTGCACAAGCTCATTTCCATGTGATACGCCATATATGCGCCACTGAACAGCACAGGTCACGGACCGGTATTGCAACCATTTAGGTACATGGATACTAATGCAGTGTACCAGAGGCCTACAACAACACTGCAATGGGGGAATGCTATGGGCCATGCTGTCACTGACCCATTGTGCTGTCACTGTTCACAGGTAGTGACATGTTGAGCAATGATGAAGAGGAGGAGCGGGGGCCTGCCCACAAATGCAGGCCCAACTTCAGAAGAGAAGAGCAGAATGCCCTGTTCGAGGCACACTGGGACAGGGAGGGCCTGCTCAGTGGTGCAATAGGCACGCCTCAAGAGAGGTCTGCAGGATGGGATGAAGAGACAACATTTGTGAACACACACAGCAGGCCCCAGCGCAGTGTGCAGGAGTGCCGTAAGAAGGTCGGCGCTGACAAGAGGAGGATCAAGGAGAAGGTGACAGTAATACAGGCATCCCACAGTGTGACCGGCAGTGGCCCATACACTGCTCCCACCCTGTCTGCCACAGAGGAGCTGGTGGCAGCCACCATCAACTGCACAGTGGTGGAAGATGTGCCTGGTGGCAGCTTCCAGATGGGTGGAAGCCCATCACTGCATGGTGAGTATGCACTCAACAGACATGTCTGGCAGTTGTGGGATTCACATGCAGGTGTGCCTACTGCCATGCTGTATGCCACATGTGTGGGTGGCCACTACAATGCATGGCACCATGTTGGCCAGTGACAAATGGTGACATGCACACTGGGGGAGCAGGCGCACAGGTGATACAGCACCACTAATTCTCTGTTTCTTCATCGCAGCACCATAATGCCTCCATGGGGTGGACGGAGCAGAGGCAGCCATCGATGCAGCCATGGATGCCAAATCGTCCACCTCCACCAGCATCCAGAGTAGGGAAAGGCTGTGGCTCAGCAGTGCGGAGCAGGTGGGTGTCCTTGGCCTGGGGACGGCTGATGCCCTGGCTGAGTTCCTGCAGGATGCCAGCCTGACAGTGCTGTGTGCTGGGACTCAGTTGGGGGCCGGGTCTGGCTTTGATGATGACCTAATGCTGATCCTGAATGTTGTAGGGGCTGTGGTGCCAGACACATGCCTGGGAGTATCACGGGCAACATTAGGGCCCAGTGCTGTGCCTGTGTCTGTGCAGCTGCCACCCATCCCCACTGGCACGCTGGCATGTGGTGCCACCACTGTGTCTAGCGTGGGTGGTAGTACTGTTGCGGCAGTGGCGGCACAGAGCAGTGCCCAGCAGATGGGCAGGCAGCGGCAGCAGGATGCAGGTACCACCAGGCAGTGTGGCACAGTGTCCACTGCCAGTGTATCTGAAAGCACTGTACCCCCAGTATGGCCCCCTGTGCAGCATCCACCTGAGCAGGACGCTGGACAGCATGCCATGTCACACCCCAGTATCCTGCCCATGAGGTTCAGCATGCCAAACGGCTGGCAGAGCACACCTTGTTGCTGCAGGAATCCATGCAGAACCAGGCACTGCTTGCCACAGAGGTGCATGAACTGTGGGAGGAGGTGCGTCAGCTGGCCGAGCAGCAGGTCGGGGCAATGCACAGCAAATTGACAAGCTCTGTCAGATGCTTGAGGCCATAACCATGTCAATGGACTGCATGACTGGTGCTATTGTGGCCAGGCTTGTGTCAGCAGCATCCACTGGGCTTGGCCTTGCACAGAGGACCCCCTGCAGTGTGTGGTCCACCCCACGGTCCTGGTGAGTGATGACCCCCTCACAGCAGATACCGGGCTCTGATATTTGGCTGCCTCTACATCCCTGTAATGACACGGTCACAAACTAGGACATCAACCCCTTGGGACCACATGGTTGGCCTGAAGTGTGTGCTGCCCTGAATTGCTGTCTGCTGCTGCTGTGGCCCCATGCACATGTGGGTGGTGGTGCTGCAGCATGCATGTTGTGGCACATATGTGTGTTGTGGCTCATGCCCCCTGTGTGTGCTGGCCAGGCTGCTGGGATGTGTGGCATGGGTGTTATGAGGGCAGTTCCATGCCGGTTGTGCCTGTGCACCGATGTCATGCTTCTGATCAATGCCATGTTCCTCAGCCTGTGTGTGTGTGTGTGTGTGTGTGTGTGTGTGCGCCCATGCCTGTGTGTGTGTGTGTGTGTGTGTGTGTGCATCTATGCCTGTGGTGTGTGTGTGGGTGTCTGTGTGCCACTGCCTTCACCATGCCTGTTGTGCGCCCCATTCCTTGCATGCATCCTGCTGTGTGTGTGTGTGTGTGTGTGTGTGTGTGTGTGTGTGCGTGGGCGTCTGTCTGCCACTGCCTTCACCATGCCTGTTGTGTGCCCCATTCCTTGCATGCATCCTGCTGTGCATGTTCCTCAGCCTGTGTGTGTGTGTGTGTGTGTGTGTGTGTGTGTCCAGGCCTGTGTGTGTGTGTGACCCATGCATGTGTGTCAGTGCACTTACCTGCATTTTATATAATGCTACTGTGCAATTGTGTCCCAGTGCCTCCTGGCCTCCACTGCTAGGTGGGGGTCCCGCTTCCCTGGTAGTGGCTGCCTACCACCCTTTGGCCCATTCTCACCATAATTCCCACTGCTGTCACCCTCATACACCTGGACAGCTATCCCATGGTCAATGGCCATGTTGTGCAGAATGCAGCAGACCAGGAATAGTCCACAGGTTTTTGATGGACTGTATTGTAGGGCACCACCTGACCTGCCTAGGCAAAGAAATTGCATTTTCAGCATGTCAAAGACATGCTTAATGATACTGCACATGTTGGCATGTGCCTCATTGTATCTCTCCTCTGTGGGGGTCACCGGTCATCTTTACGGGGTAAGCAACCAGGGCCTGAGAGGATATGTGCTGTCACCTGAGTGAGGAAGGACATGGTTAGCACTACACTGTGTTGTGGTGACCACCCTGTCCCTGTCACACACTGCCCACTCCACCATGCCCACCCTGTCTGCCCTCCCTCCTCCCACGGCCATGCTGTGCCAGCCCCCTGGCCAGTGCCCTACTCACCTACCAGGGGACCCGTGGGTATGTCCCCACATTTGAACCTCTGGCACAGTACAGAGCTGTGCCAGATGAATGCATCATGTGCACTCCTGGGGTGTGTGTCGCAGACATTGATTATGCGCCCCATAGCATCGCACAGCATCTGGAAGTTGATGGATGGATAGCCTTTTTGATTTATGTATTCTGGCCCCCCAGGGCCAGGTGGTATGCAGATGCCCACATGGGTGCAGTCTATGGCCTCAATCATGCCTGGCATGCCACCCTGCGGAAGTCTTACATGTTTGCTGTGTGCTCTGCCTGTGTGTTTGGGAAACAAGCACATCACGGCGGTCACCTTAGTCTCCACTGACATGGCATGACTACGTCTGGTGGGTGCCTACATCTCTTCACTGCACAGCTCACAGAGCAGCCTCAGAACTGACCTGTTCAGGTGGTACTAGCCCACTATCTCTCTATCACTAAAGTTCTCAAATGTGATATGGGCAAGGTACCACCTGTCAGGTATATCGCTACCAGGCTCTTCGTCAGCCATCACAAAAAGTGAGCTGTCCACGTCTCTCTCAGGGTTGGCACAGGGTTGTGCATCTGCTGTCTGTGTGTTTGAGCCAGTTTTATATGCTCAAGTCCGGCTGGTGCATCTTGTGGTTTGCTCTGGACTTGCACCATGTTATCTGGTTGAATATTCCATTGCACCGCATATTCATGGGAATGCCCCCCTGCACCTGTGCTGCATACATTACATTTGTGCCATCTTGCAGTGAGACTTTTGCTGTGCAGCTGCACTGTTTGAATATCATTCGGAGGCGCAAGTCCATAGTTGTGCCAGCTCAGATCAGTTGCACCATGATCAGCTGCTCTGAATATCCAGCCCAGTGTGTTACACATCTTTATAGAGAGTTAAGATGGTGCTGCTGAGCACTGAGGATTGAATTGTTGTCAAGTTCTGTCCTCAAGCCCTACATTTAAAACTTCTCAAGCTGCAGTTTGCCATTAATCTAGAGGAAGAGAAATATGTTTTAATCAGCACTGAGCCACATGAGAAGGTGCTTGTTTTGATCTTTATTTTGAGCTCTGGTTTTGGAGGTCTACGTGTGCTGCAAATAATTCACATTGAACATCACCATGTAACTCCCGCAGACTTCACATGCATACAGATCTCTCAGTGCGTGGCAACCCAGGCAATCATGTTGGAGGGGCAGCAGAAGGTGAGAGCTACAAAATAAGCACCATCATATCCTGAAACAGCCAAAACCTCCATTGCTGGCTTACTTAAAAAAGTAGATAGACACTTAGGCCCAGATATTCAAAAAGAAATGCACCTGGCACAACTGAGTTGCACTGGCACATCTCTGAAAAGCACCTCATGGTCATATTCAAAGGACAGGGATGCACCACATAATTCTTGATGTGCTGCAACACAATGATAATGTATGCAGTGTATCCGCCGGGGAGTTCCCTTGGACATGCAGCATATCTAGATATTCAGCCTAGATGTGTGGTGTAGCTGCACGCACATCTCAGAGATGTGTTTCACAACGTTAGGCATGGAAGAACCATGCCTAAGCCATAGTCACTCACAGGTGGCTGCTGTACTGCACAGAGCAACACAGTAGCCACCAGCTCCTGGGTGGCTAGTCCCCCATCCACGATCATGGGAAAAATGAACCCATACCCATATCCCTGGTAATCTAGTGGCCTCCTTCCCATCCCCAATTGAATAAAAAATTAAATGTCACCCTGTATTCAAACAGTATGAAGTCTTGCTGTATTTTGACTACTGCAGTTAGCCCCAGCACTTTAACTGCCCTGGAGAGTAAGGGGATAATTCTATGCCAGGGCATAGAACGTTGAGCTCAAGCTTGGTTTTCAAACCTCTGTCTCTGGTACATCTCAGTGTAACTGTCAGATTCTTTACTCCGCCTAACTGTGAAGTCACTCCGGAGATTTCTCCTTTACTTCAGTTTGGTAAAAGTCTGAATCATTTGGTTTAATCAACTAATTTCTTAATTTTTTCAGTATCAAATCTCTGTCTATGGTACAGGTAGCGTAACTAGAGAGATAGTGAATTAGTTGTTGTTGGGAATTGTTTTTATTTGTTTTTTGATCAGTCAGCCTGGTTAGGAACTGAAACAGCTTGTGTTTTTCTTTAAATTGTTCTTTAGTAGTGGCGCCCAGTTCCTATTGTTTTCAAAAAAACAAACTTTATTCATTTTTTCCACAGCCCGTGACACAGTTGGTAACCGATAGGGGAGTATTACCTGGCGTGAAAGCTGTAACGGGTAATTTTGTAGTGAGGCTATGAGAAACCCAAGAAAACCAAGCATTTGTCAATACCGAATGTTTGCTTGCTGGTATTAGCATAGGAAATGCAGGGGTTAGACAGATGCAGAATAGGAATGGCAGTGAAGGATTGAACATCACGCCAACCCCACCTCCATCCTGCAGAGATGGACAGGCATTGGGGTATGTGTTTGGGTCATCGGCCATGACATTCATGCTGTGTCACCTTGCCCTATCCTGCAGACACCGATATGTGTTGAGGTGTGTCTTGGGGTGTTCAGCTTCACAGTCATCCCATTCCATAAGGACATATGCTGAAATGGGTGCAGTATAAGAGAATGGGGTGAACTCTGAGGCTGAAGAGTCCAAGGCACACCTCGGTGCCTGTCACTGGCAGGGGGGTGAAGGTGGGATGGCATGAGCATTACAGTCAGCAATCCAAAGGCACACCCCGATGCCTGTCAGTGTACACAGTGGGATGTTGTGGTTAAACCCTAATGCCCCAGGCATTTGTTGGTATTTGCACTACAAGTTTTCAACATGGCCTTTTTGTGACTGCACCTCATGAAAGCATTTGGGACCTCTTCTCATGAAGCGTGGCAGTGTGATTTTGTTAATGTGTCCCGAACTTTGAGTTCCAACAGCGACCGAGCTATTTTGCACCAGATGTATGAAAACACAGATCAGGCAGGATGTGAAGAATGTCACTGTACCATCCATAGGGAGGTGTGAAGAGATGGCAATGTTGAAAATCTGAAGTGGGAATATTAAAAATATTCGCACTTCCTGGCATACGTGGAAACTGCGCAACACATGTGTGTAACACAATAATTTTATGGACTTTTGGCACCAAATTCTCAACAATGCACGCTTGTAAAACAGTCATTTTGGGGATTTTTCCCACCAGATTTGCAACATAGGCTTTTTGAGAGCCCACCTCATGAACACTGGCAGTCATTTCATTAATCGGTCCTGAAAGGTGATTCCTTGCAGTGACCATGAAATTACCTTTTGGCACTGAATAACACCATGACAGTGGCTGTTTTCATGAGGAGGGTCCCAATAACCCCATGTTGAAAATCTGATCCAGAATTCCTCAAAATGCCTGAGATATGCACCTAAGTTGAAAAAACCCTATTTATGCCATTATACAGCTTACCAGTATTTCTTCAGTTTGCGGTCAGCTTTGAAGAGTGCAGACGTGTTCCCGGTCCACCGAAGATCATCGTGCTGGGCTCCAGAGGTAAGTATGGGGTGAGGGGGTGTGAGGAGGTAGGCTGCGCAGAGGGTGGGTGCGGGTTGGGAGAGGGGCCAGCAGACTCTATGAGGGACCGTTTTCTGTTTTACAAGTTCAAGAAAAAAACAAAAACATTGTGGGACATTTGGCATGCTGGGGTGGGCTCCCAGTGTGCCACCTGAGTATTTTTTTTGGGGGGGCTGTAGTCAAAGGGAATTGGGAACCCCCCTCAGCACAATCAGATTTTTTGGACAGGACATTATGCCGACAGGGAGTGGGCTCCCCCATCAGCAAATTTACTGGGAAGGGTGGGGACTGAGGCTGACAGGGATTCGGTCCCCCTGTCAGCAAAGAAAGACTGTTGGAGGGGCTCATGATGCTGAGGGGGATTGGGCACCCCCTTGGCACACAACAAATGGGGGAGGGGTCACATTATGCCGATGGGGAGTGGGCTCCCCCATCGGCAAATGAACTAGTGGGGGCACGATGGCAAGGTACTGCACTGTAATGATGGGTCGCTCCCTCATTGCAGCAGAATGGCTGGTACTGCAATGACTAGGTGGCCCCTCATTGCAGCAGCAAAAACGTTTCAACTTGGTGGCACTTTTGGAAACCAATGTCATTGGCACAGTGTGCCAGCATTGGTCCACCAGTGCCAAGCTCCCAAATGCAGTGCAGCCACTGGCTGCCACAGTGCCACACATCAACAACCCACTTCTCTCTTAAGCTGCTGCATAATGTTTCTTGCACACTTGTGCAAGCAAATATAAAAACAGACCCACTGGGATTCAACACTGTTCTGAGTGTGGGGAGGCTTTTGCTAAAGCCGATCCCCATCTCATCTGTGTTTATTGTCTGAGGTTTGTCCACCTCAAATCAGACTGCCAAATCTGTAAAACTTTCCTAAACCCACTTTAAATAAAGGTTGAGTAGGCTAAAGGAAAGGGAGCTTGAGAAGTCCTCTGACAAGGATGGCCAGCCCGGTTTGGTTCTGACAAAACCCGAGGGGATGCTTGTTAGCCCAGGCTATACCTCCTCAGGTAAAAGGAGATCCAACTCTGAGGGGTTGGTTCCGGCAAAATGAAAGAAGAAGTCATCCAGTTCGGATCCAGAACTGGAAGTTCCAACTGCCACAGAAATAGCCAAAGTGATAAGCATAGTACAATCACTTCAACCAGTTTCATCCAATCCGACACTATCACCAGTTTCAAATACCTTGGGATCCATCTTGACCAAGAGATGACCTACAGACCCCATATCAACTCCATAACACGGTCCATCCACCAAACGCTTGGCCTCCTCTACCGTCTGGGGAACTCACTATCCTGTGTCACACGTCGAGCAATTGCCTGCTGCAATCTTCTCCCCTCCATCCTATATGGGGCTCCTCTATTGCAGTTCCTCCAAGAGACGGAATTCAGTAAACTTACCATACTCTATAACTGAGTGGCTTGCTTCACCACAAACTCCTCTTCTAGGAGGCATCACTGTGAGGCACATAAGGAACTTAACTGGCCCTCTCTTCAGCACAAACTAGCCTACCCCATTGCCTGCCTTGCCTTCAAGTTCTCTACCCTTGGTCCTCCTCCCCATCTTAGTGGACTACTCTCTTCCAAAGTACCCTGCCATCCTCTGCAAAACACCCCCTTGACATCCCTCGGATACGCTCCAACCAAGGCAAACGCTCCTTCAGATTTTCTGCCTCCCACCTATGGAACTCCTTACCAGCTAGCTTGATTGACTCATTCACCCTTAACCAGTTCAAGTCTGGACTCAAACTACATCTTCTCAATCTCAGCCTCTGTGGCTGCAACCATTAGCTCCCTAGTCCAGATCTCATTCATGTCTCACTGCCTTGAACCTCCCTTCATCCTGGATGTATCTCCAAAACTATGATGTAAATTTTCTGTTGTTGTCTTAATTCCCTACTAATTGGTGTGTAACCTGATGTCATGTATTGCTAATAAGAGCCTGAATGTGAACCTGATTCTACCCCTGTAACCTGTTTATAATGCATATTTGTGTAACTATTGTAACTACTGTAAATAATGCTATTATGTGTCATTATCTGTAACTAATTCCGGGTTGCCCCTGAAAAAGGGATCTCTGGTCTCAGTGGGCTTACCCCATTAGCAAAATCCAAATAAATAAATAAATAAAATCAGCTAAGCAGTCAGTTCAGTTGGACCCAACTCCATCGGATTATGATCCGGATGAATTCTATGATGTGGAGTGAGAGGGAAATGTAGAATTACCAGATGATGATGATGATGATAATGCTTTTGGACACCTAGATGAGCCTATAGAGCCTGACATCTCCCCAGACAGGCCTACCAATGTCTCCCCTCCCAGACTTTCTGAGTCCCCTTCCCATTTTTTGTTTTACAAGAAAGTGACTGAAACTCTCCATCTCACAGTGGTAGAAGCTGCTGAAGAGGAAGAAGAGCCTGATTATGTTGAAATGATGGATGTCCCAGAGTTCAAAAGGCTTTCTATCCCTCCTCACAAGTCTGGGGAAACAGACAAGGAAACTTTTACAAATGCCTAATTCTTTACCTCCTGTGGATAAGAAAATGGACGGGAGATATATGTTATCAGGCCCTGGAACAGAATTTTTATACAATCATTGCAGCCATGTTGGGGTAATAGAAACAGAAACATAGAAACATAGAATTTGACGGCAGATGAGGACTGCTTGGCCCACCCAGTCTGCCCATTTCCCTACCTAATGGATAAGCTGCAGATCCTAGTTAACCAGCAGCCTACTTCTTCCTACCCCCACCCCCTAGAATTGTCTTATGACTGTCCCATGCATGCTTGAATTCCACCACTGTTTTTGACTCCACAAACTCCTCCGGAAGGCCGTTCCATGCATCCACAACCCTCTTTGTGAAAAAATACTTCCTTAAATTACCTCTGAGCTGCCCCCCCATCTTCAAATTGTGCCCCCTTGTTCTTGCACACCTGTGACAAGGCTAATATTCCTTTGGCTGCACAGCTCCCAGATAAAGATTCCAGGAGGGTGGATGCCATGGCCAAGAAACACAACTTGGCATCCTCCTCGGGACTCAGACAGGCAGCTTATATGACCTATACAGCCAGGTACCAGAAGTCCAGGTGGAATACTGTCATGGAACTGGCAAAGAAGGCTTCCCTCTAGCTAGCCAAAGAGCTGGAGGAGGTGGCTACTGATGGAATTGAGGCATCAGAAGTGCAGTTTCATGCTGCTGTGGACTCTAATGATGTTGCATCTAGAGTCATGGCTACATCTATGTCTCTCAGGAGATTTGCTTGGTTCAGATGTACTTGCCTTTCACAGGATACCCAGGCTAAGGTCATGGATTTCCCTGTGGTCGGTAACTCTCTGTTTGGGGAGCAGGCAGAGGCTTACATGAAGAAAATGGATGACTATAGGACCACCTGCAAGAGTGCACAGACCAAAGAAAGGCAAGCCACTTCTCAAAGGCAGCAGTCTACGGGCAGGGGCAGGCCTTTTACCAAACCCAGGCTTCCTCATCTCACAGAGGGGGTTCTTTCAAGGGAAAGGCAGAAGGGGAATGAGCAGGGCTGCATCCTCCTCTCAGTTCAAGGCTCCTGCCAAACAGACACCCTGATGTGTCAGTTTGGGTCATCTCCCCTATTCCACTAGGGGGCAGGCTGGCTAACTACTTCCAGGCCTGAAAGGCTGTTACCTCAAACAAGTGGGTCCTGGAGGTAGTAAGCTAGGGACTGGCTCTCAGTTTTAAAAGGTTTCCCAAAATGAGAGTCATGTCTTTTCCACCTGCAACAACTTCAGAAGCCATTACCCTAGAGGCAGTGGATTCCTCCCTGCTAGCTCTAAAAGCTGTGGAAAAAGTTCCTCCGCAGCTCAGGGGCAAGGGTTTGTATTCCAGATACTTCCTTACCACAAAACAAACAAGGGAGTGGCAACCCATCCTAGACTTGAGATATCTGAACAAACATCTCACTAAGCCAAAATTCAAAATGGTGAATCTGGGAATAATTCTTCTGTCTCTGAGGCCAGGGGGATAGTTAGCATCCCTGGGCCTCAAGGATGACTATTTCCACATTCCTATCAGGTGCTCCCACAGAAAGTACCTCAGGTTCGAGTTGCCCTCAGGTCATTACCAATTCAGAGCCATGCCCTTCAGCCTGACATCAACTCCAAGGGTGTTTACAAAGTACCTTGCAGTAGTAGCAGCCTTCCTCAGAAAGCAGGGTGTCTCAGTCTTCCCTCAGCTTTGGAAGTTTCTCAGAATCTGCTCATTTCCCTAGGATTCCTTCTCAATCTTCCCAAGTCAGTTCTCAAACCAGTACAGCTCCTTACTTTTTTATAGGAGTAGCATTAGATACTGTCCAAGCAAGGGCCTTCATCCCACAAGCAAGAGTATAGGCCCTTTCAATTCTGGCTTCTTCCTTTTGACCTCTGGTCTCACGCCCAGCTAGACACTTTCTTCAACTCCTAGGCCACATGGCAGCCTCTACTGCAGTGGTACAAGGAGCCGAATTTCAGATGAATGACATTCAGTTCCACTTAAGGTCATTTTGGTCTCAGAAAAAAGACTCTCACCAAACTGATTCCAGTGACTCAGACTCTGGTCCAAGCTCTCCAGTGGTGGCTGGACCAGGACAATCTCAGACAAGGTGTTCCATTTCTCAGTCAACCTCCTTTAGGGGTTCTAACCACAGATGCTTCTCTCCTGGGCTGGGGAGCCCATCTGGGAGCCTTCACTGCACAGGATATTTGGTCACAGCAAGAGTCCCTCCTTCATATCAATCTTCTGGAACACAGAGTGGTGTTCCTAGCCCTTCAGGCTTTCTCAGAGTCAGTCAAAGGCAAAGTGGTGCAGGTCAGGCCAGACAACACCACTGCAATGTGGTACATAAACAAGCAAGGGGGCACTCGGTCTATGGCCTTGTGCACAGAGGCCATGAAACTGTGGTCTCTAGCCTACTTCCTTCAGGCTTCCCTGACAGCAGTTCATCTCTCAGGGAAAGACAATGTCCTGGCAGATGCTTTCAGCAGGATATCCCAGGGCCATCACGAGTGGACACTGAACCTTCATATTGTAGAAGCAATCTTCACCAGATGGGGCACTCCAGAGATAGATCTCTTTGCAGCCCCAGACAATCATCAACTTCCTCTGTTCTGATGCAGACCTCCAGTCCAGTGGACTGTTCCTCTGGATGCTCTCCTATTAGACCGGATGGGCAGGTTTCTCTATTCCTTTCCTCCCTTTCCTTTGCTGTTCAGAGTCTTGGTCAAGATCAGGTCTCAGCCCTGCACAATGATGCTAGTGGCCCCAGACTGGGCCAGACAACCTTGGTATCCTCTGTTGTTGTCTCTAGCAGTGTTACATCCCCTGTATCTACCCAGGAGATACAATCTGTTAACCTCCTCTCAGGGGAGAATCTGGTATCCAAAGCTCCAGTCTCTCACACTTAAGGCCTGGTTCTTGAAGAGTTAGAATATGCAGGCCTGAATCTTTCTCAGGGGGTAATGGATATTATGAAGGTCTCTAGGAAAACTTCCACCAGAAAAACTTGTAATTCCAAATGGAAAGATTCAGCATCTGGTACTTTCAGACAGGCACACAACCGGATGCTGCTGGCATTCCCACAACCTTAGATTATCTGGTTCACCTTAATGATCTAGGCCTTAGATCCGCTACCCTTAAAGTTAATCTGGCAGCTGTTTCTGCATTCCTCACTGCAGGGAAGGGATCTTCCCTGGCATCACATTCTGTGTTCAGTACGTTCTTCAAAGGCCTGGTTCACATTAACCCTCCTTTTAGAGAGCCTACTCCAGATTGGGATCTGAATGTCTGCACTGCACAACTTATGCAGCCTCCGTTTGAGCCCTTAGCATCTGCTGAACTTAAGTACTAGACTTGCAAGACAGTATTTCTTATAACCATCACTTCTGCCAGGAGGATCAGTGAATTACAGGTCCTGTCAGTAGAACCTGATTTTATATCCTCCCATAGGGATAAGGTGGTCCTCAGGACAAGTAGAAAGTTCCTACGTAAAGTAGTACCAGATTTTTATCTGAACCAATCTATGTCCCTACCTGTGTTCTTCAGTGATCATTGCACCTCAGGGGAGAGAAGATTGCACAGTCTAGATGTGAAAAGGGCACTTAGCTATTACATAGAGCATACTAAGGCACATAGAAATTATTGTCTTTAGCTATTTCTCACTTATGGGGAACTGGGAAAAGGTAGAGCTGTCACAAAAAGGACTATTGCCAGGTGGATTGTCTTCTGTATTCAGTTCTGCTATTCCAAATTGAGCAAGGAACCCCCTTCAGGCCTGAGAGCTCACTTGACTAGAGGTATAACTGCATCCCTTCCAGCTGCTGGAGATATCATTTTGATAAAAACATGTAAAGCAGCCACCTGGAAAACAGTCCATACATTTTTTTTTTTTAGTTTTTAGTTTTCCCACATTCACTAAGCATTGCTCTCTAGATATCACGGCTAGGAGTGATGCTAGGTTTAGTGTAGCCATGTTGCAGAACTTGTTCCCAAAGTAAGGTTCTGTGTCCCCTCCTCCAGGGGAAACTGTTTGGTAGTCTGCATATAGTCATAATACAGCAAGACGTCATGTTGATGGAAGAACAAATTACTCACCATAGTAATGTTGTTTCTTCCAATGGAGTCATGCTGTATTCTGACCTCCCTACTTGCCTCCCCTCTCAGAACCTAGTATTTTGGGATGTGGGTTGGCAGGTACAGTGTTGCACCTCAGGGGTGTGCCTTGTACCAGCTCCTCCTTTCAGGGTGGGGCTGTTGCTTTTTTATTGTTGTTTTATTATGTATGTTCACTATCTACTCTATTTTTTCTTGGGTTCTCGACTTGAGTTTTATTGCCCCAAGTTATGGTTGCCTTTTGGCCTAAACTGAAACAATTTCCATAACTTTTAGTTAGTTAGTATTGCTCATAAGAATCTGACGGTTACACTGAGATGTACCAGAGACAGAGGTTTGAAAACCAAGCTCGAGCTCAATGTTCTATGCCATGGCATAGAATTAACCCCTTACTCTCCGGAGCAGTTCAAGTGCTGGGGCTAACTGCAATAGTCAGAATACAGCAAGACTCCATTAGAAGAAACAACATTACTATGGTGAGTAATTATTTCTTCCTGGTAGTCTAGTGCCCCCCAGCCCTGATTGTAAAATAAAAATAAACCCCACAATCTCCCTGGTTGTCCAGTTGACCTCCCTCCAGTCCATGACCTAATATATGAAAAAGTCCAATCCGAATTATCCTGGTAATCTAGTGGTCCATCTCCCATCCCTGAACCCTGTATGTAGAATAAACATACCCCAAGCATCCATGGGAGTCTAGTGGACCACCCTCTGAGCCCCGATCATAACATGAAAATAAATTCCAAGATCTCCCAGGTAGTCCAATGGACCCCACCCACTGAGGCACCCACACCCCACCCTGCTCCCCTGTCTCAGCATGGCCACTGAAATCAGCAGGCAGCAAAACCCACCTGCACACCTCCATGGCTGCCTGCCAACTGTGCAGTCACTGAATGACAGCCTACAGTAAGCAGTGCAATACCATTGGTTGACATTGTCAACCAATGGGCTTGCAGTATGTACTGTAAGCTTTCATTCACATCTTTGTGGTATGTGGATGGGTTTTGCTGCCTGCCTGCTTCAATGGCCATGCTGGGATGTGGGAATGGGGTGCGGTGTGGGTGCCTCAGTGGATTGGGTGGGTGGGGGGTCTGCTGGACTACCAGAGAGAACTTGGCTTTTATTTTCATGTTACGATTGGGGCTGGGGGGGTCCACTAGACTACCATGGATGTTTGGAGTATGTTTATTCTATGGATGGGGTTCAGGGATGGAAGGGGGCCACTTTACTACCAGGGTAATTCAGAGCAGACTTTTTCATACATCAGGTCAGGGATGGGAGGAGGGGTCCAGTGGAATACCAGGGAGATCATGGTATTTATTTTCATGTTATGATCAGGGCTGGGAGGGAGGTCCACTAGACTACCAGGTTCAAGCATTGTGGTCCTTACAGTATGGACTGGGTTTGGGGCTGTGAGGGGAGACACTAGACTACTAGGGATATGGGATGAAATGTAATTTTTGATATGATCAGGGATGGGGGGGGACACTAGAATACTAGGTATGTGTGGTGTAATAATTTTTATTTTATGATCAGGGCGGGGTGGGGTGACACTTGACTACCGGGGGAATTTTTTGTTATGGATTTTGCAGAGTGCCCATGCTGGTGCATCCCTGCCCCGGACATGCAAATGGTCCATTTGTGCCTTGCCTGGTTAATGGCCCCTTGCCTGGGTAATGGACCCTTTTACATGTCACGGTCTGAATATCTGGAAATTGTGTCTGGCGCATCTCAAGGATGTGCCGCATGTGACAATCCACCTCTCCCTCTGGGCTGAAACAGCAGATGGTGGCTGCTAAACAGAGTTTACCTCAGCCAGTGAAAACCATGTATTACCTTAGAAAAATGACATCACAGTCACAACTGTTGAGTAAATAAATAGCTTTTTACTTAACAGAAAGTTAACAGAGCATTACAGGATATTTATTTACAGCACAAGAGGATAACACTAATACAGGAAAAGTAAACAAATGTTCTTAAATAACAGTTGGCAAAAGGAAAATGGCTATTCCTGCAATATGCTAGTACTAAACTTACCCTTCCCTGTCCTTTCAAGAGAACACTGGACCCTATGCTAACTGCCAGCTCCCACGGACATAGCTAGAAGGGTAGGCCCCCATGCTTAGTTCGTCGTCCAACTCCCAAAGAGTAACCAACAACCCCCTCACTGTCTTTCAGCATCTTATATAATATCTTGAGAATAGGTCATTCCTATTCCCCCTTTGAATGCACCAACCATCTACCATATATGTATTTAATTGTCCCAATCAGACTGAACACCTATCAGTTACCAATTATAGTCCCTTTTAAGCTCAAGTTTATATTTGAGTGAACCAATCTCTTTAAACTTTGAGTCTGTGAGTGGACAGGTCCACTCAGATTTATGACCCAGGTCTTATCTAGCAGCTAGGAAGGACAGTGAGAATTCCAGTTTTCAGCATTTCAGCTTGTGTTTCTCTTTCCAGACTGCTAAAAAATAATCCCACTACAGAATCCATCATTAACTCCTTCCTTCTCATTTCTATCACATCTACCCCCACTCAGTTGATAAGGTGTGTCCCTTGGGCCAGCCCAAGTGACGCAGCCATTCATGCAACTGCCGGGAAGTGCCTAAAATATCCAGCCATACCATTAGTCCTGTCTAGATAGCTGATCCGCTTTTGCATTTTGTTTACCACTGCGATGCTGGATGGTCATGTTGAATGCCTGCAGTACCCAACTCCAACTTCGTAGTTTTCCATTTTGCCCACTTGACCTATGAAGCCATATCAGGGGATTATGGTCTGTGACTACAGTAAATTCTCTCCCATATAGGTAAGGCTGCAGTTTCTGAAGGGACCACATTATTCCCAAGCATTTCTTCTCAATTGTGGCATATGCCTCTTCTCTGGGCAAAAGCCTCTGGCTGAGGTATTCAACTGGGAGCTCCTCCCCCTACTGTTTAACCTGGCTCAGCACAGCCCCCAGCCCATGATCTGAGGCATCCACATGTACCATAAACTTTAGACTGTAACTGGGGCTGGCCAATACAGCTGGGCCACTTAAGGCCTTCTTTAGCTCCAGAAAAGCAACCTCACAGCCTTCTGACCACTGCACCTGATCAGGCTTTCCCTTCTTGGTTAGGTCTGTCAGGAGCTTAGCCAAATCACTAGAGCGAGGAACAAACCTCTGGTAGTAACCTGCTTTCCCCAGAAGTGCCCTTGCCTGTTTCTTGGAGGTAGTAGTAGGCCAGGCCAGAATGGCATCGACCTTGGCAGGCTCCGGGAAGATGTGTCCACTACCCATGCAGTGCTCAAGGTAAGACACTTCTGTCATACCTATCTGGCACTTTTCAGCCTTGACTGTCAGACCTGCATTCTTCAGCCTGTGGAACACATCCCGTACATTCTTAATGTGCTCATCCCAGGTCTGGCTGTATATGGCTATATCATCCACATACACCAATGCAAACTCACCTACCCCAGACAGAATGCAATACACAAACCGTTGAAAGGTTGCAGGTGCATTCTTCATTCCAAATAGCATCACCTTGAATTTGTATAAACCAAATGGAGTGACAAAAGCTGATCTCTCCCTGGCTGCAGGGGTCAGAGGTACCTGCCAATAGCCCTTTGTTAAGTCTATTGTGGTCAGATACTTGGCTCCCCCCCCAATCAGTCCAGGGTCTCATCTGTTCTGGGCATGGGATAGGCGTCAGACTCTCTGCAGCTGTTAAGCCTCCAGTAGTCAATGCAGAACTGTGTGGTGTAGTCGTCCTTTTGGGGATCAATACCACGGGTGATGCCCAGGGGCTACTAGATTCCTGGATAACTCCAAGTTCCAGCATCTCCTTGAGCTCCTCTTTCATGGCTTGCTTAACGTGCTCAGGTACCTTGTAGGGAGACTGTTTCAGGGGAATCTAGGTCCCTGTATCCACATGGTGCTCTGTCATCGTGGTGTACCCTGGTTTCCCTGTGAATATGTCCTCAAATTCTCTCAGCACAGCCTGAATTTCTCACACCTGTGTGGACTTCAGCTGTTCAGTGAGGGTAAGGTTGTCCACAGAGGATGCAATCCGGGCCTCCCCAAGCAGGTCCACCAATGGATCCATCTCAGTTTCCTCCTCTGGGGCACTGCATACAGCAATGACCAATTCCTTCTTGTCATAGAACGGCTTCAGCATGTTAACATGATACATCTTTCACCTGCTTCTCCTGTCCAGTAGCCCTACCATGTAATTGATGTTACTAACCTTTTGGAAAATGGAGAATGGCCCCTACCATGCTGCCTGTAATTTATTCTGTTGGACAGGGATGAGTGCCATCACTCGCTGTCCAACCTCATATTCTCTGTTTCAGCCCCGCAGTCATACCAGACATTCTGCCGCTGTTGTGCAGTGACCAAATGCTCCTGACAAGCCCCATGAGCTCCTTAATGGGGCTCCTGAAATTCAGGACATACTCCACAACAGACTCCCCTTCAGAAGCACGGTCACCCTCCCATTCATCCTGAATCAAATCTATGGCCCCTGCACCCTATGACCAAACAAGAGCTCGAAAAGTGAGAACCCTGTGGACTCTTGTGGGACTTCCCTGTATGCAAATAGGAGATGAGGCAAATATTTGTCTCAGTCCCTCTTTTGCTAGTCTGCAGAAGTCCTTATCGTGGTCTTAAGGGTTGAATTAAATTGCTCCACCAGACCATTAACTTGGGGATTGTATGGGGAGATTTTGAGCTGCTTTACCCCACACTGCTCCCAAAAACTACTCATTAATCCTGACATGAAATTGGTACCCCGATCTGACAGTATCTCCTGGGGAAAGCCCACTCGGCTAAATATTCCCAACAGTGCATCTGCCACAGGTACCACCTCAGAGAATGATAGGGCCACTGCCTCTGGGTATCTGGTGGCATATTCAACTACCACCAGGATATACCGCTTGCCAGTGCAACTTAGGGTGCTCAGTGGCCCCACTATGTCCACAGCTACCCTCTTGAAGAGTTTGTCAATAATGGGCAGGGGCACCAAGGCTGCCTTGTCCTTGTCCCCCATTTTCCCCACCTGCTGGCACTGTGGACAAGTCCTGCAATAAACTGCCACATCCTTGCCAATACCAGGCCAGAAGAAATTGTTGGTCTGACACTTTTCCATGCACCTCACCCCCAAGTGGTCTGAAAATGGGATATCATGGGCTAGGGCCAAAAGTTGATGATGGTGAACCTTAGGGACTACCAGCTGCTGGAGCACCTCACCATCTTGCCCTTCCTCTGTTGTACATTCTCTGTACAGCAGCCCATTGTTCCAGTAAATTGACTCTTTACCCTCCTGAAGGCCCTCAGTCCTATTAGCTATTTCCCTCAGTTTTTGCAAGGTAGGGTCAGTTTACTGTGCAGTGCTGAACTGCCCTCATCTGACCCTTTCCAGCGCCCCTTCAGAAGGAAGTTCTGTGGGTGCCTCTATTTGAGACTGGGGTTCAGGACTTCTGCTTCTAGCCAGCACCTCCCAGGTGCTAGCCACTTTCTCAGCTGCTGAGGGAGGGGCTGGACCACCTTGATTCACCCACTCTTCCCCCTCAGAAGCTTGCCCTTTTTCCTGACTATGAGTTACAACACACACCAATTTTTTTGTGTGTCAAAATCATTCCCCACAATCACATTTACAGGGAGGTCCTCTACAACCCCTACCTCCTTTTCCCCATGGCCCCCCTCCCAGCTCAGGAAGACTCTAGCCATTGGTATTTGGACTACTGGCCCTGTGAATGTCAGGACCCTGGAGTATTTCCCAGGCAACATCTGCTCTGCCTGGATGAGATCCTGACTCACCAGGGAGATGTAAATGCCTGTGTCCCTGAGTACCTGTGTTACTGTTCCATTAACTACAATGGGATGCAGATTCTCATCAGAGGATTGTGGTTCTTCAGGCTGTGCGCACCCCACAAATGAACCAGTGCTATTTTGATCATCCCATCCCCCATGCCTCTGTCCCTTAACCATTTTCTGAGGGCAGTTATATCTCAAGTGCCCCACTTGATTGCAAATATGACATTTCTTGGGTCCTGTCTCTTGAGTCCCTTTAGAACCATAGGGTTCTGCTTTGGGCTCAGGTGCAGACTGGTTTCCTTTGGGCTGCCCCCCATGGGATCCCTTATAACCATGGACTGCTCCCCCCACCATGAGACTTATGCTGTGCGTATGGCCAGCTAGACAAGTACATGTTAGCACTTGCTGCCACCTCTTTGGAGGAGGTATATGCCCTGTCTAGGAGTCATACGCACATATGCTCAGGTACAATTTTAAGAAATTGTTCCCTCACCAACACATCTTTGATTAGTTCTACAGTGTCTGCTTTAGCCCCCTCCACCCACCTATCAAGGTAAGTACACAGTTGAACCTGCAGTTCTACATAACTGTCTTCTGGGCTTTTCTTTAACTCCCTAAATTTCCTTCTATAAGCCTCATGTATTAATTCAAAACATTTCAACAACACTGTTTTAACCTTATCATAATCAGCATAGTCTTCATTACTTATTTTAGAAAATGCATGCAAAGCCCTCCCCATAAGTAAGTAAGGGTGTGAGATAAGTTGACCACGAAGCCTTAGTCATTTGGAATTGCTCACAGACTCTCTCAAATGACCTTAAAAATATATCAAGGTCATCTCCCTCTCTAAACTGAGGGAACAATTTAGAATTAATTTTGGCTTCATGAGGAGAACTCACTCCACCATTACTCATGGTTTTCTGACTGTGCAGGGTCATCATCACCTTCTCATGCTGTCATTCTCTTTCTCTTTCTTCATGTTCTTTTTCTCTGTCTGCCAGTCTCTTTTCTTCTAGTTCTTTCTCTGCTTCCTGTTGTCTTGTCTCTGCTTCTCATCTTTTTGTTTCGGCTTCCAATCATTTTGTTTCTGCATCCAACCTTCATGTTTCTGCTTCAGTATCTAGTCATTTTGCATCCAGCACCTTGTCTTGCAGCAACAGCTGCAGTCACAGTGCATCAAGCTGGTTTGGGGGTCTGCTACATCAGTTCCTGACTCACCCTCAGGGACTGTCTGCTTCTGGTCTTGTGCCACCAGGGCAGCTATGAGGTCTGCCCTTTTCCTTGTGTTTTAGATCTTCAAGCCGAACCCCCTTTTCCTGGCACTTTTTGCAAAGCTGTTGCACAGTTAGTGAGTCATACTCAGCGGAGCTCATTCTCTAATCCTACACTATACTGTGCTAACTGGGAAAAGAAAAAAACAGTTGCACAAGAGTGTTCTCATATATCCTGTTTTGTAACTGCTAAGGTAAATGTTCTACTGGCAAACTCTGTATCTAAGTGTGCTAAGCAGTCTGCTATCATCACCCCACCACTGCCAACCAGTTGTGACAAACCACCTCTCCTTCTGGACTGGAAGAGCTTTTAGAGAGGTGTCTGTCCTTGGGTATTTGCTGTCACAAGCTAGAGTTGTCCAGTGTCAACCTTCAAATTTACAAACTTGGGTAATTAAAAGTGCAATTGCATAACTCAAAGTCTGGTAGTGTGTCTCTCTCGGGTGGCGGATGCTAAACAGAGTTTACTTCAGCCAGTGGAAACCATGTATTACCTTAGAAAAATGACATAACAGTCACAACTGTTGAGTAAAAAATAGCTTTTTACTTAACTGAAAGTGAACAGAACAGTACAGGATATCTATTTACAACACAAAATAATAACACTGTTACAGGAAAAGTAAACAAATGTTCTTAAATAACAGATGGCAAAAGAAAAAGGTTATTTCTGCAATATGCTAGTATTAAACTTACCCTTCCCTGTCCTTTCAAGAGAACACTGGACCCTATGCTAATTGCCAACTCCCACAGACATAGCTAGAAGTGTAGGCCCCCAATCTTAGTCCGTCCTTCAACTCCAAGAGAGAGAGAGGGTAACCAAAAATTACCTTTACTGTCGTTCAGCATCTTATATACTCTCTTGAGAATAGGTAATTCCTATTGCCCTTTTGAATGCACAGACCATCTACCATGTATGTATTTAATTGTCCTAATCAGACTGAACACCTATCAGTGATCAATTATATACCCCTTTAACCTTAAGTTTAAATTTGAGTGAACCAAACCCTTTAAACTGTGATTCTGTGAGTGGACAGGTCCACTCAGATTTATGACCCAGATCTTATCTAGCAGCTAGAAAGGACAGTGAGAATTCCAGCTTGTGTTTTTCTTTCCAGACTGCTAAAAAATAAGCCCCCTACAGAATCCATCATTAACTCCTTCCTTCCCATTTCTGTCACACTGCACATCCCCATTCCAGGTATTCAGGCTGCTCAAGGAGATGTGCCGGTGCATTCTTGGTGGCCCCATTTGCACTGCTGGCATCTTTTACTATATTCAGACAGGATGTTTGATTACACATCTGGTTTGAATATAGCAATTGTACAATCCAGCACAACCCAGTTGCCTGGAGTAACCACTTGTGCCCTTTCTGGGTGCACTGTGACTATCCTGGCCTTAGTCCCTTCACCCCCCCAAAAAAATGGAGGAAGCTAAGAAAGCATAAGCCATTATGGAACCCAGTTTGACCTCTGGAGATCCCTCTGGAAAATAATAAGGAGCACCTGGCATTAGCAGAGTCTGCAACTGAGACTGTGGCTTTGAAGCCGGTAACAGCTATTGAGGATGAGATGCCAAAGTTCAAAAACATGGCATTGAAGCAGCACGAGTATGCAGATGTGGGTGTCTGGGAAGGAACCTAAAAAAAATCAACAGCAGGTGAACCTCCCAGAGTAGCAGCTGAAACTACTAGAACTCAGAGAAATGGAGGAAGAGGACACTATAAATAACAGTGAGAGATGTAAGGGTCCAGACAGATTGCTGAAGCAAAGCTTGGATTTCAACAAGCAGAAGCAGCAAAGGGAGAAGCCTCTAGAACACACAATAAATAGGACACAAATGTAAAAGCAGAAGCAGATACAAGCACTGAGGTATCACATCATCCGGGCAAGACAAAAAGTATGAGTGCAATAAGGGTGAGGGCACTTTGGCAAAATCAAATATGGTGACAGTAATTTCAGCAAGTGCTATAATGGTGATAATTGCTATCCCCCTTCCCTGAGGAGCTATGACCTCATAACTGTTTATTCTAGTAAAGGAGTGTGGGGTGCAAATTTCCTCACATAAAAGCAATTGTCACCATTATAGAGGGCCAAAATTGCCATTGTCATATTTGATTTAGCGGAAGTGCCCTCGCTCTTATTGCACTCACGCTTTTTGGCTCACCCACCTGATATGGAGCCAGCACTGTCACAAGTCAAGGTTCTGCAGGAAGTAAAAAGTATGTTGTTCATTGAAATTTTTTAAACACCTAAAACAAACATAATGAGAAAATATAAACACTTAACGGGGAAAAATAACATGCAAGGAGGTACAGCATTCAAAGGAAGGGCCTTCTTCACAAAAAAATAACAATAAAAACATTTGATGGGAAGAAAGCAAATATAATCACACAGAACTTTTTAGCAACTGTGTGACAATTAAAAGAAAGATTTTCTGTTGCTGAAGTCCTGACTATTGCTATAAGGGGGATAGAAGAGGATGAACTATCAGCAAACTCAGATACGGAAGCATATAATAAAGGTCCAGAATCTGAAATTCATTCAGAAGATGAACCTAAACTTCTAATCAAAAAGATGGTAGCATGCAGCATAAAGATACAATGAAACATTCAAGCAAACTTTATTTATGAATAACCCATTCCTAAAGGTTCTGGGCATTATAAAAGGTATAACTTTACATTAGAACAGGAATAATACAATACAGGAAAATAATTTGTAAATGAAAACTAACAGAATAAATAAAACAACTGTCTAAAAGATTATAAAAATGTAATGATTCAATAATTCAGAGTAATTCAAAA
This sequence comes from Neoceratodus forsteri, assembly GCA_016271365.2. Lineage (NCBI taxonomy): Eukaryota > Metazoa > Chordata > Ceratodontiformes > Ceratodontidae > Neoceratodus > Neoceratodus forsteri. The sequence continues at coordinate 12,835,393 of CM028129.1, forward strand.
CCTTCCCTAAAAAGAAAGGACTTCAGACCCTCTTAAAGGCTTCCAGAGAGGGGGCCTCCTTCAATGACCTCAGAAATGAATTCCACAGGGTTGGGCTGGCTACATAAAAAAAACTCTCACCAAAGGATTTAAGATGAATCTTGGGAATCAATTGGAGGTCTGCCTCAGAAGAGTGGAAAGGGAAGAAGATCTAATGAAGGGAAACAAGGTCACACAGGTCGCTGGGGCCCTGTCCATGTAGGGCTTTAAAGGTCACTAAACTGACCTGCAAGGAAATCTGCCACTTCACCAGCAGCAGGAGCAGCTTACACAAGACTGGAGACATGTAACAGCACATAGGAAGGCTCTTCAGCAACAAGGCCTCAATGTTCTCCACCAGCAGCTAGTGAAGCTCCAGCAAGGCTGGGAACATGTGACAGGACATAGGAAGGCCCTTCAGCAACATGGCCACAATGTTCTGCACCAGCAGCTAGTGAAGCTCATGCAATACTGGGAACATGTGACAGGAAATAGGAAGACCCTTCAGCAACATGGCCACAATGTTCTGCACCAGCAGCTAGTGAAGCTCATGGAAGACTGGGAACATGTGACAGGACCTCGGAAGGCCCTTCAACAACCTGGCCACAATGTTTTGCACCAGCAGCTAGTGAAGTTCACACAAGACTGGAGGCATGTGACAAGACCTAGGAAGGCCCTTCAACAACTTGGCTATAAGGTTTATTTATTTATTGTGATCTTGGATTAACACCTTTAAGAAAAATGTCATTACATAAGTTCTACATCAGAATTTCATTAACAGTGATTTAAAAAGGAAAAAAACATAAAGATGTACAACAGAGCTATAAGAGCAGGCTAATGACAAATATGAGTCTAAGTATCAATCTGAACATAAACAGACTATGTCAGCAGGTCATTGTAAGTACAACAAGTTTGTGAGGGGATTAAGGTAGTTTAAGGAAGAGAGGACAGTTCAGACTGGGGGGTGCCTGTAAAGCAGAGGGAGGTAGTGCAGCAGACTGAGTTGTCAGGATGGGAGGGCTATGTTCAGGGGTTACAGCAGCAGCAGGTGCAGGTGCAGGTGATGCATGTTCCCTCCATTGAAAGGGCTTTGCAAACATCAAGCTTCATTGTCACAAAAGCATATGCTAATGAGGGTGAGCCATTGGGCAGGATAACGTTTAATCAAAGTGATATTTCTAAAATGGTAAAAAATATTTTGGACTGCCAGTGATACCTGAGTCTCCAGGGCATGTCCACTATGCAGAACACAACTGAAACTGTTCACTTTAGCAGAGGTGGGAAGAGAAGCAGAACCAAGTAAGGTGCAAAGAGAGGAGAAATCAAGAGCATGTCCAGTTGCCTCTCCCAGCATCCTTGCTACCTGTCAACATCAAAGCTCAATCACCAGTACTTCCATCTTACCTGGGTTAAACTTTAGCCAATTGCAGGATTTTGAGCCCTGGATCTCAGCCAGAGAGAAATTCAGAACAGAGACTGTACCCTGTGTTTCTGGTGCAAAAGAAATATACAGTTGGGTATCATCTGCACAGCAGTGAAAACCCACCTGCAACATCTTACAATCTCTCCCAGGGGTGATATGTACACTGCACACAACATGGATGAAAGGATCCAGCCCTGGGGAACTCCACAGGATTGGGGCTTCAGTGGGAAGAATAGTTTCCCATCACCACTCTTAGCATCCTACCTGTGAAAAAGGACCCAAACCAGTTGATGATCATATCAGTAAGTCCACAGAGCTCTCCAGGTGATACAACAACTTGATTATATCTTATTATGGTCCCAGGTCGTATTTCAAAATGGGCTTTGGCTCATAATGCTTACCCGGTAAACAAAAGTTTAAGTAAATTAAATAAACAAAATTCCCCATTATCCAATTGCTGAGGAAATATTGAGACATTTGAAAATTGTTCTCCTCTATCTCTTGCCCTAAGGACATTATGCATACTGACAAGTAAAGTATCCGTACTATCTCTGGATCAGAAACTAGACTGGAGTGACTCATAAATGACAAAGGCAATGAGATGTGCTTCAATCTGTACAGCCACCATATTCTCAATAACTTTCCTCTGAAAGGGGAGGTTAGAGACCGGTTTATGAGTTGAGACAATCAGGGTCCAATTATGGTTTCTTCAAAAGAGGTTTCACCAGTGCCTCTTTTAAGGAACTGGGAAATATCCCTTTGAAAGGAAGCACCAAATTATCCCGATGAACACTGGACCTACCAGCTCCACTCATCCCACCAAGAGTCACGTTGAACCAGGGTCAAGATTACAGCATGTAGGTTAGAGCTTCAAGATTATCTCTCTGACCTCTTCCACCTCCACTGGGACAAACAGGCTCCAGACAGGATAGTTCTGTTGACATCAGACCCACCACGGCATACCTGTTGAGGACCCCCTTGGGAGATATATGCTGTGATGGAGGACATCTTGACAACAAAGAAAAGAGCAAACCCTTCAAATGTAGGGGCTATCAATGCTGTCACCATCTGGAGCCAGGCAGGATGTAGAAACCTGTCTACTGTCCAGAAGAGCTAACCAGGTCTGTTCCTTGCTGCGGCAATCACCCTGGACAAGAACTCTTCTGTCTTACATGAGATAGCATCTTGATACTGTACTCCTTATACTGAGTTCTCAAAGTCAGTCTGTCCTCCTAGACTGGGATCTCTGCCTGCAGTACCTCAACTTCCAACCCATGGTCTTCATCTCTCTGAACTCCCCATAGAATCAAGAGGACTACTGGCAGAACAGCTAGGGTTGTTCACAGATAGGTGCTACAGAACTGAGATCCAAGACAATGGCCTTTATATTGTCCATCACCACTTCATCTGGTTCTCACACACTCAGCCAACACACCCAATAGGTACAGCTCTGCCATCAGTCCTGCTGGGGCAAAGACCTTTAAATAGCATAAATGTACCCTCTCCACAGAAGGAGTACTCTTGAGGGGGGCCAAAGGAGAATGTACAAATATATGAAATTTTCCATCATATAAAGGCCTAGTGGTCTACCAAGTCTGCTCCAATCTGCAGCTAGCACCCCTTATTTTGCAGCTGCCCTTCCCCCCACTCTTCCCCTCTATTGGCTTTCCCCCTTGCCCTGTCCCAAAATATCAAACCCGGGCCACGGCACTGAGAGCTCTGAATTCTAACCACTAGATCACATGGGATTCCATACAACTTCACTATACAATGATCTGTCCATGCAACCAGATTACTCTCAAAATTATCAACCCTGAGCAACAGTATCCAGTGAGAATAGCAAGCCAGTATGAGCACCCAATCAAAAGGGCAACTAATATTGGAAAATACACTCCCTGGACTACTCTGCAAGGGTAGCAACCCTATATGAATGTAAGGCTAGGGGATGTGGACTGGAAGGGGGGATAGCAAGGGAAAGGGGAGGGACAGGGAAGGGGTATGTAGGGGGCTAGTGTGCCTGCTGCCACCGAGCTAGCCAGGTGGTGTGGTGGTGAGGGTGGCTAGCTCTAGCAGAGCAAGTACCAGGTTTGGTGCTGGGGACCAGCGTGAAATTTTTGCCACTACTTGCTGCCTCGACTTTATTTTTTCTGTGGCAGTCAGAGTGTCACCTTCCCTGATATGCAGCCCCTGGAGTTAGTAATCTAAATTCAGTGAGGAGTGGGGGGGCAAAGATCTCCATGGGGTGTGTGCAGGTGGGTTCAGACCCCCCCCACAAAAAAACTTTTAGGTTGTCGGATATTGAGTCGTGCAATGTGTATATTTCCAATTTGCTTTTCGGTGATATACGCTCACTATAAAAGTGATTGCTATTTTGCAATCGCTATTATGACTTGGAAACCAGGGGTAATACCAAGTCCAAGATGTGGCCAAAGATGTGAGTCACAAAAGTAACCATTTGTAACAGGCCCAGTCGTTCCATGGTCTAGCAGAATTCAGTGCCAAATTGCAAGAGTTTGTCATTGACCCAGGCTTTGATATCACCCTGAACTATCTGGGCAACTCAAACACCTGGTATGTGTCAAAATCTTCCACTTCCCATACAAATCTCCTTCTTGTCCAGGAGGCCACTGCATAAGAACTCTGCAGCCTGCACCTAGGCCCTCTTGAAAGGCCACATGTTCAAATAACAAGGTAGAATCCACTCTGAGCACAGCAAATTTCAGTCTGGATCTAAAACAGATAGCAACTCCCATGCCACTGTGGTCCCACATTAGGTAGTGCACAACAGAGAACCCAACCAGAACCAACACATATGAAAATGGCCCAGTGTCATCATTCATCCAGGTCTCCATAATGCAAACAAGTCTGCTATAATTTGTATCTTATTCCTCATTGACCTTGCATTGCATAGCACTGCCTGAAGGAACAAGTGGTGCCTGCTGGACCAGCTGCTGCCTGTCCACATGGTCCTCTGGAAGCCCTGGGTATAAGAACCATCTACAAATGACCCCCTTCTAGCTCAAATTTTGCCTTAGAGTTCCTTGTACACCTCACCATCTTGATGCCACCCCCTCATTTAGCCCTCCTTGAACTCTTCCACCTAATCTCCTCATGAAACTCATGGCCCTACAGTAGCTATAAGTCACTGCCAAGAAGGGGTGGTCCTCAAAGGGGTGCAGATCCAGTAGCTCAGTGGAGGAGCCTTGAGTGTTTCATTTCCAAACAGATCACTTTAGAACAAAGCTATCCCAGCAATATTTATCACTAAACAATTAGAACCCTAGAAAATCATAAATGATACAAGTAACCCTCTCTCCCTTTTTTTATTTATAATTTTAATTTACATAGTACAAACAAAAGAATAAATCAATACTGTACATAGGTTATACACATTGAAATTGAGCTACAAACATTTGTCATTGCACACATCCCAAAATTTACAAAATAATTTAAATATTTCCATCTTTTAAACTGTTAAAGACAGCAAGAAGATTGGACAAATAGAACAAATCAAGTCAAAAGTACATTTAAACCATCAATTTTGTGCAAAAACAGGGCCCACATTTGTATAGAATTGGACATTTGTTTCACAGAAGTCTAATAAATGCATTTCAGTGCCTGAACTTGTACCAGTGAGTTAAACCATTCCCCAAAACTCGGAGGCTGTGAATCCTTCCATCTCATTAGAATAATCTTAAAGGCCACTATGAGGCAGATGTTCACAAAGTAAAAGAGAGATTGTGTTAAACCTATACAACATATGTCATTGCATAGTAGCATCCAATATTGATGTTTATTTAAAATACTTTGTACTATTTCAGAAATAAATGATAATATGTCATGCCACCATAAATCCAATTGAGAGTAGGAGATCAACATATGCCCAAGTGACCCAGTTTGAGAACTGTATCTGGGACAGTTGGGAGAGATGGGGGGGGCAATTTTATGAAGAAAGTAAGTAGTACACCCTATGTAAAATATTGAACATTATCTGTTGAAATCTGACAGATTTAAAGCCCCATGATCTTATACCTATCATTTTTTCCTGGACGTTGAGGGGATATTAACATTTAGTATTTGAGACCATCTCAGTCTCAAATCATTTAAATGTTCCCTATGGATGGCAAAATAAGTCTATACATTATACTGATTAACTTGGCCAACCTGCCTCAGAACAAAATCTTCTCCATCTCAAGCATTAGATTATTACCTTTATTTCAAATATTTTTAATAGAATCCTGAGCCTGACAATATCCCAACAAATATTGATTATCTAGCTTGAACTTATCTCGTAGGTTACGGAACCCAAACATTTGATCCTGATCTCTGTCTTTGGGACCGGTCCTATTTAACATCTTCTTCAGTGACATTGAGCAGGACCTAGAAGGCAGAATGTCACTGTTCGCTGATGACACAAAGCTCTGTAACAGAGTAGACACACCAGAGGGTATAGACAGAATGAGAAGGGACCTGCAGAAACTTGAAGAATGGTCGGGGGTTTGGCAGTTGAAATTCAATGCAAAGAAGTGCAAGATAATGCATATGGGGCACAAAAACCCTGGCACAATGTATCAGTTGGGGGTGAGGATATAGCATGAACCAAGCAGGAAAGGGATCTTGGGGTTATCATCTCTGATTACCTCAAGGTAGGGAAACAGTGTGACAAGGCAGCAGGTAAAGCAAATAGGATGCTGGGATGTATAAGCAGGCATCACCAGCAGGAAAAGGGAGGTCATAATTCCACTATACAAGACACTAGTGAGGCCCCACCTGGGTACAGTGTACAGTTCTGGAGACCATACTTATGTAAGGACATAGACAGGGTAGAGAAGGTTCAGAGGAGGGCAACAAAGGTGGTGCATGGATTGCATCACAAGTCCTATGAAGACAGGTTGAAGGAACTGAACATGTACTCCCTGGAGGAGAGGAAGAAGAGAGGGATATGATAGAGACATACAAGTATCTTACAGGGAGGAACAGGGTGCAGCAATACACTATTTTTAAGCGAAAAATGTTCCAGAACTAGAGGGCATGGGATGAAGTTGGAGGGAGGATGATTCAGAGGAAACATGAGGAAGAATTTCTTCACAGAACGAGTGGTGGACAAGTGGAACACCCTGCCAGAGGAAGTGGTGGGGGCTGAAACAATCACAGGATTTAAGAATGCATGGGATAGACATAAAGGAATTCTGGAGGTCAGGGGTAAGGGGCAACAGACTTCTAGGAAAACATAAACTGAACTTACAAGCTCAAATGGGCAGACTGGGTGGGCCATAGGCCCTTATCTGCCGACACTGTCTATGTATCTATAAACTGCCCCACTTCTTCCAGGCCTTTGGCATGCCATGTTGCAAACATTTCTTGTGATTACAATGGGGGAAGTGTTGATTACAGTATAATGGGAAATAAGCAGAAAAATACAGTTTGCACTGTTTTGGTGAGAATATCTTATACCAAATATGCAAGGTAGTCCGAGTAGTCTGAGCTAGTTGAATAGTCCTGTTTTTAAAGGGACCACAAAATAGCAGATGTCTTAAATGTTTGTAACATGAAAAAGCAGATGCAATACTAAATCTATAATCTTGAATATAATCCCTATGCTATAAAGCAATGGCACTTAAATTGGCAGAATAATAATAATATTTGAAGCATGGCAAAGTCAAACCTGCCTCCAAAGGTTGGGGGGATAGATATAATTTCTCCAGTATGATCCTCAGTTTTTTGCCTTTCCATAGAACTCTCCTAAAAACAGCATCAAGTCCCTTAAACACATTTATCTTCATGTCTTCAAGAATTCTGGCAGCGTCTGAAAAAACCCCATAAATTTGGGATAAATGCCCATCTTAACTACATTTACATGGCCCTTTAATGTAAATGGTAAGGATTTCCAGAGTCCTAATTGCAATTGGATATCCTGAATCAGAGGATTAAAATTTAGAGAAATCAGCTATTTTAATTTGTTATCAATTTGGACACCCAAATACATTATTTTAGAAACTTTCTAGATATTCAACATAGATGAGGAGACAAAAGGATCAGCGTGTAAAGGGGAGTCTATTACCTCCATCTTAGACCAATTAATCTGATAACTCGAGATATTCCTGTATTGATTTATAATTTCTAAAATATAAGGTAAACTATGGTTCAAATTATTCAAATATAACAGAATATTGCCTACATATAAACTTATTTGATGTTCCATATTATTGATAATGGGACCTTGAATTAGTGGAGAATAGCAAATTATGATTGCTAGAGGTTCAATAACCAAAGCATAGATTAAAGGAGATAGGGGACAACCCTGGCGGGTGCCTTATTATAAAGAACTTTTGGGGAGAGATCGTTATTGGTTTTGACTCTGGCCACCAGACTTGAATATAATATATCAACCCACTTGTAAAAATAAGGGCCAAAACCAGCATTCTTAATAATATATTTAATAAAGGGCCACTCCACTTGGTCAAATGCTGATTCAGCATCTAAGAGCATCAATGAAAGATCTGAATATTGGAGATAGTCCAAAGCATTTATCACCCGACGAATATTACATTTTATCAATCTCCTTTAATAAATCTATTGTGATCAGGGGGAATTAATATAGGGAGAATTTTTAAGTCTGGTGGCCAAGGTTTTTGGCCAAGATTTTGGCATCAGTATTAATCAAAGAGATTGGTTAATATGATGATGGTAAAGAAAAAGCTTTTTTAAGAAAAAGTAAAATATGTGCTTCCTTAAATGAAGATGGTAGAGAACATGAGCTCAGAATCGAGGCAAATAATAATTTAAGATATTTAATTAATTTAGGGAGAAGATTTTTAAAAAATCCATAATGAGCCCATCGGGACCTGGAGCTTTCCTGGCTGTTAATGCTTTAATAACCAAAATGATATCAGAGTGTGTTAAACATTGATTCATATTTTGAGTCTGCACTGCCATCAGAGAAGGAAATTTAACCTGTGACAGCACAGACTCAATCTGATGAATAGAAACATTATTTTCTGAGGTATATGAGCACTGTAGGTGGGGTAGATAATATTATGCTTTTAATAATTTGTCAGCACTAAATTTATTAATAGATTTTTGTTTGTGTGTTGAATTTTTAGTTTCTTGTAATTTTGTTTTATAAGTTAAGTAGGACTTATTATTATTAATTGTGGTGTGATTTATGTGCTGGAAAGATAATAAGATGGTCGGGTATTATTCCCCCTCTATGCTCAGGGACCTCCGTCCTTTCTTCTGTCCCTCTTTGTCTCCGGGAGTCTACAGAAAGTGTAGGGCTCTGGGGATTGTGAGAAAGAGATGGAGGGTTGGTGCTGGGCCTGGGGGGGGAATGGAAAGGAGTGGGCGGATAGGGATAGTGGGGTCAAGGAGACACCCTGGGGTGAAATGGGCACAGGAGAGGGGATCTCCCTGTCTTGTGTCCATACCCAAGGGTTCTGATCAGGGTCAGCAGGTAGGGCGGTCATCATCGGTGGCTTATACTGCTCTGGCGGTATTATGCAATGCCAGGTCTATTAAAAACAAGACGGCTGTTATAGCCGATCTTGTTGGGTCATCTGATCTGGCATGCATCACCAAGACTTGGCTGGATGAAAATGCTGGGCCTGTTTTAGCTGCAGCAGTTCCAGCTGGGTACTCAGTGATACACCACCCGAGGCAGGATCGTAGGAGCGGGGGTGTTGCCATATGTTTTAAGTCAGAACTGGCCTTGTGGAGGTACTGATGGTAGTCACCAGATCCTTTGAGTGTATTTTGGGCGAGGGTGTGGTGCAGGATACTTCTGTATACCATCCACCAGGTGACGAGAATGCTTTTCCTGCAGGAAGTCGAGACTTCATTGTCGACCTATCCTAGGGTCCCCCAGATGGTTGGTTCTGGGGACTTCAATGCTTGGGTCAACGATGAACTATCTCAATTTGGTCAAGACTTCTCCAATTGATGATATCATTGGGCTTCACACAGTTTGTTTCCTCCTCGACCCATATTGGTGGACACTCATTGGACCTGGTGTTCCTTTTGGGGATGGGGATATCCGACCTGGTGGTGGAACCGTTGATGGTCTGACCATCACACCATTAGGTTCAGTTTTGAGGCCACCCTGTTAGGTCAGCCTTTGGAGATGGTCGATACTGCCCTTGAGGAGTGTTTCCCAGATGACCTGATGGCGGTGTTGGACCTATCAAGCCCTACTGATAGATTGCTTGGATCCAGGTGACCTGGTACATGCTTATAATGAGGCAGTGACAGGGGCCCTGGATTCCATTACACCAGTTCGTGTACGTCCTCTCACCTCTCTCCCCAGGTCTACTTGGTTTGATGAGACCGTGAGGGAGTTGAGGAGGGTCGGACGAAGGCTGGAGAGGTGTTGGCGGAAGTCCGGTCTTGATGTTGACAGGCTTATTTTGGTGGACCATTATGTGGTCTATCAATCTGCAATCTCTCGTAAGAAGGCAGAATTCCTGTCCGGAGAGATAGTGGCTGCACAGAACAGACCAGCTCAGCTCTTTCGGACTGTGGACAGACTGTACAATCCAGTCTGTCTGCAGCCCAGAAGAGCCTTATCTCAAGAATGGTGTGAGGAACTTGCTCTCTTCTTTGCAGATAAGGTTGTCAAGATCAGATCAGATATCCACTTTTCCTTCCCCAATGGGAATGATGGTGGTCGACAGGAGACATCGAACACCCAGTTTAGCTGGTCTGACTTCAGCCTTCCCATAATCGATGATGATGTGATGATGTGATGATCATTCGAGCAATGCGACCGACTAGCTGTGATTTGGACCCTGGCCCCACACGCCTTTTAATGGGTTGTGTGGATAAAATCGTCCAAGTCCTGGCTTTGATAGTCTGGAAGTCTTTAGAGAGGGGGATCTTTCCAGACCCCCTAAAAGAGGCTATAGTTAAGCCTCTACTAAAGAAATCCTCTTTAGATCCAGATTGTCTAGCAAATTACAGGCTAATCTCTAATTTACCCTTTGTGGGTAAAGTTATTGAGAAAGTGGTTGACTACAGCTGGAAGATCATCTGACCAACAACAATATCTATGATTCTCTCCAGTCTGGATTTAGGAAAAGGCATAGTACCGAGACAGCTGGTTGGTACTAAATGACCTCCTAATAGCGAGATCGTAGGACTCGATCCATCTTAGTACTTCTTGATCTCTCTGCAGCGTTTGACACCGTTGACCATGATGTGCTGTTAGAGCATTTGCAGTCTGTCTGTGGACTATCTGGCACGGTCCTCAGATGGTTTCGATCTTACCTCAAGGGTAGGACTCAGAGAGTGGTGTCAGGAATTTTTTCCTTGGCATCAGTCTCCCTATCCTGCGGGGTACCGCAGAGTTCTATCTTAGCACCCATGTTGTTTGCAGTGTATATGCTGCCGTTAGGAGCGATTATTAGATTATACGGTCTGGGTTTTCATTGCTATGCGGATGATACCCAGCTGTATATGTCTTTTGTGCCCGGCCAGGATGCTGCCTTGTCGGTATTTAATAACTGCCTTGCAGAAATTCGAGACTGGATGAATGGGAGTTGGCTGAGGTTAAACCCAGAGAAAACTGAGGTGTTGGTCATGGATAAAGGCCGCTGTGAGGCAGGTTTACCGGATGGTTCACCCTCAGGATTATGGCTTGGGGGAGTTCAGTTGGCAACCTCAGATCAGGTGCGGAATCTTGGTGTAATAATTGACAGCCATCTGACGCTTAAATCTCAGGTGTCAGCGGTTGTCAAAGCTTCCTTTTTCCATCTGAGGAATATCACCAGGGTGAAGCACCTGGTTCCTCCAGAGGACCTTCCAACGTTGATCCACACTGCTACTCCCGGCCTGACTACTGTAACTCCTCATACCTAGCGCTATCAGGGGTTGAACTTTGCCGTCTGCAGCTAGTGCAGAATGCGGCAGCAAGGCTGTTGACTGGATCTTCTAGATCCAGCCATATAATGCCTGTGCTTTTCGGACTGCACTGGCTGCCAGTGGCTTGGCGAATCACCTTCAAGGTCAGTTTGCTGACCTATAAAGCCCTACATGACCTGGGACCTACCTACCTGAAAGAACTCCTTTGCCTCTACTGTCCCTCCTGCCCCCTCCGATCCACTGACGAGGGATTGCTGGAGATTCCTAGGGTCCGTTTGAATACATCAGGTGCAAGATCATTTAGTTTTATGACACCGACCCTATGGAATTCTCTACCTCGTCAGGTGCGAAATTGCCCGACCGTCCTTAGTTTTAAAGGAGCTTTGAAGACCCACCTTTTTAGCATAGCTTTTAATGATTTATAGTAGTTTTAATTTTACTGTATTTATTGTTTGAACCATACAGGCGCTTTGGTTTTAAGAAAAGCGCCTTTTAAAAATAAAGTTGAATTGAATTGAATTGAATTGAATTGAATATAAAGCTTGGTAATATTTATGAAATAGTTGGTTTATTTTTTTAGGGCAAGTGTGAACTTGGCCCTCTTGATCCATAGCCTGAATGATCATATTTTTTGTTGTGTCACTTTTTATTGACAGGCCATAGGTTTCTCAAACTTATCTCCCTTAATATAATAACTGGACCTTACATACATCGATTGTCTCTCCACTTGATCAGAAATAAGCTCTGCATATGCTGCTCTAAGAGAAATTAATTTTAATAAGATTTCATCATCTTGATTAGCATATGAAGGGTTTCAATATCCTTAATTTGTCTCTAAAGTGTTGTCTTTTTGATTTTATTTACCCTATTCTTTTTAGACGTATATGCTATTAAAATAGAGCCCAGTACATAGGCCTTAAATGTTTCCCATATATTAATAAAGGATATAGCCGAATCATTATTCCTTTATAATTCATTGAAAAAAACAAAAGCTGATTTACTGGTTAATGAAATCAACAAATTTACTGTATTTAAGGAGAATGGGATCCAACTTGAAGTGTGGGATATCATTAACTTTAGATAGTTCCAAATCAGGTTGAATAGGTGCATGATCAGATATCAGAATGCTGTTATATTTAACTTCCTTTACATAAAAGAACATGATATTAGAAAAAAAATCAATACAGGAGTATGCTGAGTTGAGAGAAGAAAAAGGAATATTGTCTTTCCTCAGGAAATTTATATCATCATATGTTTGTCAAATTATAATCTGTTACAAAGAGCAAAATTGTTTCTGTTGCTGGGTTATGGGTATAGGATCAACAGGATGATCTATCGATACCCGGGTCTAACACTGAGTTAAAGTCACCGGCTACAATATAAGGTGCTGGATGGTTGGCTAATTCAAGAAACAAAGTGGTTGATTATTTGCATACAAATTACAGATTGTGTATTTTTGACCATGTATGGTAACTTGACATATAATAAATTGACTATATGGGTCAATAATATGTCTGATTATCTGAATATTCAAAATTTTCATAAAGAAAAGCTTCACCCCTGAGGACACACTGGTGAAAGGATTACTTATATCATTTCCCCATCTTTTAGAATACTCTGAGTTGCTGAGATGTGTTTCCTGAAGAAACACACAATTAACTGCCTTACAGTCAGTAATTTGGAAAATTTGCTTAGCCTTTGATCTATTGCGCATCCCCTTCATGTTCCAGGACATTATGTTTCATCTAACTGCTATAAGTTATGCAAAAAAACAAAAATAAGAGAATATGGGGTGCCAAAGAGAAACAAATAAACCCCCAAAATATGCCCTAAAATTCCAGCCTGTACATGAATAAATTCATGCCATGCTATTTGCCAGTATTATAACATATGACCATGTAGCTCAGTAAAAATCATATAATGACCTTTGGGTATACAGAAATTAGTACTGTATTGACAAAAAAGAAGGTTAAAAGTTTCCAAAATAATCTCCTCCTCCCAGTATACCTGCCTCCCAACACAATATGCCTTTAAACTATCTTTATTAAATGAGCTGAGCCTTTTCATATTAACTTGATTATCATAGTGCCACATTCCAAGATTAATATTTATACTACCCAGACCACTGTAGATTACAAAAAAAACTGTCAAAGTTTGCAATGTAGTAATCCCAGTTATGGCACAAAAACAAAGATAAGGCTTATAGCACAGAATGTTTGAGTTTCTCGATAATCCCCAGCCCAGTTCTCCCGCCCCCCCCAATCCACTATGTATCCCAATAAGCATGCTCAGTGGCTAGCCATAACCTCAACACTGCTTAAGCATTGATAAATAGATAAGTACTTCATTAACAAGCGAAATAGGTGATAAATCAAAATGAACAGCTAACATTATAGTATTTTGAATAGAGTAGTTCATGCCCAGGTGATCCTAAACAGAATTTTTAGCAAACAAAATCACATTTATTAATTTTCAGTCTTAAAGCATTTTTAAATCATTCTTTGTGACCCAAATCACCCAGTGGCAAATCAAGCGAGAATGGACAGAAACTATATATTGCCCAGATCCCATTGTTAGTTAGACACTTTTCTCCTTTACTAGAGTCCTGGAACATCTATGTTTTGCCTTGGACAGAAAATTTTAGTTTAGTTGGGTATAAGATTAAGCTTTTAATATGGTGTGCCTTGAGAATGTCTCTAGAGCTATCAAATGCATGGTGTACCTGGGGTGTACTCATGGACAGGTCAGGAAATGCTGAAAATTAAAATTGTTCATAAGCAAAACCATTTTTCAAATGGGCATGATGTAGTATTTCTACTCAGTCCTTGAAATAATATGGCTTGATGAAAATAGGTTGAGGCGGAATGTTATTAGACAGGGATGCTATTAGATTTCTTGTGCCCCATGTGCTTGGTCCAAAACTATGTGCTCTTATGGATATTTTTTATTAAGAGCGACCATGAACATTTTTCAAAACAGGGGAGGGGATCCCTGAGCCCTCTATGTGCTTAGGAATCTGAAACAGTTTAATGTTTGGATGATGAGACCTGTCTTTTAAATCTGTGACTTCCGGGGGCCCACATGATGCAGGGTACCAGGTAGAAGCTCCTCTGTATAACTCCAGCCTCCCGACTCGATGAAAGTGTTTTTTGGAGTGTTTAACAAGTCTAAAACCCTATATTTTTAAGGTCTACTGCCTTCCTAGCACTGAGTGTTCCTGCAGGGGAAATCTGAGAGAGAGAATGGAGGTTTACATGAAATGGGCGCCGCAAAAACATACCCCGCCAGTTTCTCCAGAGAAGGCCCTGAAGAAATCATGGGCCTTGAGTTGAACTGATAAGCCAGAGGTCGCAAATCATGGCATGGAGAAGGAGCCGCTCATGCTAAACAGATTCCTAGAGGAATTCAAGCCCTTTCAGAAAGAAATAAAAGAAATGGCATCAGAGATGAAATCTCTATCTAGAAAGCTTGAAGAGATCTCAGTCTTAACTATGGATAACACCTCCAGGATCTCCTCCTTGGAGAAACGAGCAGAGAGGTTTGAGCCTGGGATGGCAGCTATGCGGTAGAAACTTGCACGTTTTGAAGCTAAGCTGGAAGACCTTGAAGGTCGTAGTCATAGAAATAATATTGTGATCCTGGGGTTGCCGGAGAGAGAAGAGGGCCAGAAGACCATAGCATTTGTCCAGAAGTTGGTGGAGAAGATCGCTGGCTCCTTGCCCTTTGGGACTAAATACATAATCGAGACAGCCCACAGATCCCTGAGGCTGAAGCCCCCAACCCGGAGCTACACCTCGCCCAATAATATGCAGATTTTTGAATTACTTGGAGAGGCAGCATTTGCTGTATAAAGTTAGAGAAATCCAGGAAGTGAGATGGGAACAAGTCAAACTCAGGCTAGCACAGGACTTGCTGGGCTCTGTCCATTTGAAATGCAAAGCTTAGATTACTGCAGCTGGTATGAAGTTTCATATGGTGTATGGTGTACCCAGCCAGGCTACAGGTCCAAGTAGCCGGTACCTGGGTTTCTTATGAGGTTCTTATGAGGATCCTGAGGCTGCGATTTCTGGCCTAAAGCTGTCCCTACCTGATCTTTTCAGAGATACTTGAGAGGCCTTTCATCATGCCAAGGGAAGAGTTCTGGATTGAAGATATCTGGCTGTCACTTGGAGAACTCTTCGGGGATGAATATATATAATTGCTGAATTTCTATCCAAGCCTGTTTAGTGGGCTTAAGGGACACAATTTCTTTAATATTTTCTGGATTTTATATGGTTGCTTACACTCTAGCTTTATCTGGGACTCTGATCTCTCTTAAAATGACTGTTTAAGCTTATCTTTTTCAGGCATTGGGGAAGAGTAATTTTGTAATGTTTGGCTAGTAACTCCCCTGCAAGCATGCGAGGGGGAACTGGTACAGTTAAGGCCTTTGGTGTGCACCCCGCAAGGTATTAATACCCATCACTTGGTGGGTTGCCTGGAGGGGGTCTCGGGGCATTCTCTCTACAGCACCTTACTATGTGCTTTTGTTTCTGTACCACCAGAGGGAGCCTGAACCTCATTGAAATAGGGCCCATCGATTTCAATGGCTTGTGATGGGGGGTTTTCCGTGGCATATGGGTGCTACTATGGATGGAGCACCGTTTGGTGGGGCCAAGTGTATCGTGTTGCAGGTGAGTCTGGCATGGGGACCAGAAATATTGCCTGTGGTCCATCTTAACAGCACTTATTGAGGTGCATTCCTTTCAGCAGGCAAGGTGTGAGGGTTGGTAACTCTCACTATTCCTAGCACCCTAGTTCTATTACAGAGTGTTACTCCCACGGGTCATTTGGAGTGGATCAACTAAGGACCTCACATATTGTTACTGTTACTTAGGTCATTTACCTTCTGTTGTTTTCATGCAGGAGGGCCCAAAGATCTTTCTTCTTCTTTTTTCTTTTTCTTAGGGTTTAGGGGTAATGTCGGGGCTGGGGAGAGAGGAAATGGTATGCTGTTGAACGTTGTTGGTGACAGTTGGGGCAGGAGGGAGGGCAGAAGGCAATAGTTTGGGTTTATTAATGCTAGTTTGTGATTGGACATTACTTGAGGGGATGGAAGGGTTAGTTTGGGCAGGATTGGGGGGTGTGGGGTGGGAGGATGGCACAGCAGCTTTAGTGGAACAGGAGCATGAATCACAATAGTAGTAGCTGTCAAAGGTTAACCTCGGGCTTGTTTTGTCAACAAAGATGGCTAGTAGTATTAACCTAGCTACGTGGAATGTGAAGGGGCTTAGAAGAAAACCTAAGCATTATCAGGTGCTTAAATACCTGAGCTTGCTGCATGCCCAGATTACGTTCTTACAAGAATCTCACCTGCTAGATACTGAGGCATTACAACTCAGGAGACAACAGGTGCAGCAGGTCTTTAATGCCTCAGGCTCTACCAGTAGTTGTGGGGTCATGATGCTGGTTAATAGAGACGTTCCATTTATTCCCACTCAGGTTTTTAGGGATTTGGAGGGAAGGTACATTCTAGTTCAGAGTACCCTTTGGGCCATGCCACTTTTGCTTGGCAGCATTTACGGACCAAACGTGGACAATCCCACCTTTTTCACGAAATTGACTTCCACTATTCTCCCCTTACTCCCTATTCCCATTATCATGGGGGGGAGACTTTAATCTGGTTTTGAACCCTAACATAGACAGGTCTGGAAATGTGTCAAGGGGAATGTCCCCGGGACAAAGAGCTTTCAAGGAATTACTGGATCAGTGCAGACTGTGTGACGTATGGTGAGTTTTGCATCCCAACTCCAGGGAATTTACTTTTAGTTCGCCAGTACACAGCTTGCAGTCTTGCATTGATTACCTTCTGGTCTCTCATGAGCTCTTGCCGGGTGTGTTATCCGCCTCGATTCAACCAGGTCCTGTATCTGACCATTCTCTGGTGTCATGTAATCTGGCTTTCTCTAATATTCCCGAGAAAGAGACCCGATGGAAATTAAATGAGCAGCTATTGAAGGAGGAGAAATACCGTCAACTAGTGAAAGATCAGATTGATTTCTTTTTCTCTACCAACCCTTTAGAAGGTGCTACACCAGACATTTTATGGGGTGCTTTTAAGGCTTACATTAGGGGTATTCTCATTAGTTTAGCTACAAAGAGGAAAAGGGCTCAGGAAGCAGAGTTTTTATCATTATTGTCTCAAATACGGGAACTAGAATCTAGACAGCCAAACAATATTTCCAAGGAGGAAAGGCAGAAATTATTAGTAGTTAAGGACCAATATTTAGAATTATTAAGAGAGAAAGCGGAGTTGGCTATCATTCGTACTAAAGCAAGTATCACAGATCAAGGAGAAAAAGCGGGGCATCTGTTGGCCTTACGTTTAAAACAGCAGGAGTCTGCAAGATTTATACCTCCGATTAGGGCACAAGCAGATGGATCCTTGAGGGTATCCCCTTTAGAGATTATGCAGGAATTTGCTACTTACTACGAGCAGCTATATAGGGACATGGCTAGCCCTCCTTCCACAGAGGAGTTGGAAGAGTACCTTAGGGATTCTAGCCTGCCTTCCTTGGCAAATCCCCCCCCCAAATGTTTATCCTCTCCCTTATTGCAGGAGGAAATTTCAGCTGTTATAATGACCCTGCTCTCGGATAAAGCTCCGGGATTGGTTGGGTTTTCCGCTTTATTTTATAAAGTTTTCAGGGAGCAATTATTGCCTGTTCTCCACTGGCTCTACCTTTATATTCTCTCCGGGGCTGCAGTAGACACTTACGTGTTTGAAGCCCTAATAGTTCTATTACCCAAACCGGACAAAGACCCCAAATTGTTTCAGAGTTATAGGCCAATATCCCTATTGAATCAGAATGTCAAAATTCTCTCAAAGATATTAGCAGATAGGCTAACGCCGGTTCTCCTGGACCTAAGTGGCATGTCTCAGGTTGGGTTTATGAGGGGACGTTCATCCTCAGACCATTTACGTACCCTCCAAGACATCTTTCTCGAGTCCAGGGACGCACCATTCCCTCGGGCTTGGTCTCCCTGGATGCCGAGAAGGCATTTGACCGGGTAAACTGGAATTACTTATTCCAAGTTCTCAGAGCTTTTGGGTTTCCTGCCATTTTTATAGGTTGGATTAGAGTGCTATATCGGTCTCCCTCTGCAAGGATTTCAGGTAATGGGGCTTTTTTAAAATCTTTCCTGTTACATTCAGGTACGAGACAGGGTTGTCCCCTTCCCCCCTATTATTTAATCTTTATTTAGAACCCCTCATTCAAAATATTCTTAATAACACAGGAATACAAGGTATTCCAATCTGGAATAATGTGATGAAGATAACAGCATATGCTGATGATCTCCTCCTCCATTTGGCCCACCCGGTAACTTCTATCCTGAATAAGCTAAGTGAGATAGTTAAATTTAGTCGTTTTTCGAATTATAAGTTGCATGCAAACAAGATGTCCTTTTTTCCCCTCAGTCACAAGGTTTTTAAGACAGACATTATCCCCCTGGGATTGTGTTGGTCTCCCCGTGTTATCAAATACTTGGGTATCAAGTTAACATGTAACTTCCCTATGGTTTAAAGAAAACTTAGAACCTCTTTCTCAGATGATTGTGCAGGACCTAGACAGATGGGATAAGCTTACGATTTCACTATGGGGCCACATTAACATAATAAAGATGAATGTATTTCCCCAAATTTTTTATCCCCTGTCGCATCTGAACTCATTTGTTCCTGTATCCTGGAATAAGAAAATGCATAAGCTTTTCACTAATTTTATCTGGTCTAATAAACACTCCAGGCTGGCCTATCACAAACTAGCCACTGCCAAAAATGAAGGGGGGTTACGGATTCCTCATTTGGCAATTTATTACTGGGCTGGTTATCTTTCCAAGTACCTGAAATGGGTAAGGCCAGGTCCGGAAAATCTGAGACCAGCCTGGCTTAACATTGAACTAGACTATATTCAGGCTATGAACATGGATCCCTCGACCATGCTCTTTGTTAAAGTCTCCCTTTTACAGACTGCTAGTAAATACCACACTCTCATGACCTCATTAAAGGTTCACTCGCAGCTGTGTTCATTTCTAAGATATAATCTGAGTACAGACCTGTCTCAGTCTATCTGGAATTCTCCGGCTTTTACCATAAATAAGCAGGTAATTTCTTGTACATGGTTACCTCAGTTAGGTGAAGGGATAGCCTCCTCTTTATTGGATGACTCGGGGGCTTGGTTCTCCGTAACTGAGATTCTCAGAAGGTACAACATTCCTGACTCTCAGTCATTCAGGGTTTGCCAATTGAAGCATTTGTTAATCACGGCTTTTGGTAAAGTCCCTCCCCGCCCAACAGTTTTTGCATTAGTACTTGAACTTTCTTCCCTTCTCGAATCTCCAGGGGTTATCTCTAAGATATATCAGGTATTGTATCTATTGTGGTTTGGGAGTGGCAACGGTCCCACTAGTTTTTGGAACCCATTTTTCCCTCAGTCCACTTTCAATTGATCGGCTCTCTGGATGTTCTGTCATAAATACGTGTCCCAAGATAGATTACGCCTCATGCAATTTCATGTTTTGCACAATATGTATAACACATCAGTCAAACTGGCAAAATGGGGCCTTCTTGATATTGATAGATGAACTAGATGCTCCCAGGAAGCTGGGACACTTTTTCACATATTCTGGTCGTGCCCCAAGATAACCTCGTTATGGGATTTAATTAAAACCCGCCTGAATCCCTTATTGGGATTACAGGACTGTTTTACTCTGGATATTTGCCTTTTGGGAGATTTGTCTTCTATTAAGGTTAAAATTCTGAGATTTCATATTTCCATGATCGCACTCTCGGTTAAAAATTATTCTCAGGCATTGGAAAGACAGGATTTGTCCAACATATCAGGAATGGATACATGAAATCCTTGCTAATCTCCGTACAGAAAAGGCCATAGCAAGACTTCAAAATAGGCTACATAAGTATAAGTCTATATGGGATACCCTTCGCACTTTAATTATCACCGCTGGGATTTAAAGTGTAATTGGTGTACCTGCTATCTTATCAAGCATTCGATCATCACGGTTTACTAGCTACTACAGTATTCAAGGGAACTGCTGTGCTGGGGGAGAATGGGGGGGTTGGGGGGCAGTGCTGGATTGCACCACTAACTGGCTGTTCATACTTGTTTCAATGCCTCCTGTATTGTGGACATTTTCTGAATAAAGTGTGATTTGAAAAAAAAAATCTGTGACTTTCTATTTTTTTGGGGGGTTGTGTTATCTTTTCCCCCAACATGCTCTGGACACAGCCAACCCTTCAGGATGCCAGGGACTCCCACACCCCTCTGATTGCTCCCCCAAACCTCCTTACCTCAAATTTCTGCCATCTAGGGTAATCCAGAGTTTCCCTTCACTGGACAGGTCACCCTCCTCCAATGGGAAAGGCACTGGGGAGGGCAGCCAGCACACTCACAATTGGCCCCATGCTGCTGAGGCAGACATGGCTCTTCAGGAAGTCTGGAGTAGGTACAGAAAGACTGGCAGCTATCATCTGACTGAGCCCCAAGTGTTTTTATGGTCCCACAGCTATTGCAGTCCTCCTGCAGTGCTCCTGGTCTCCACCTGGGACCGCTGCACAGCAACGCATTCCCAGTACCCACCACAGGAGAGGAGAGCAGTCCTATGGGTGCCAGTCTTCTTTCTCACCTGCCAACCCACAGCAAACCGAGTCCATTCCTGAATGCGGGTCACTGGCGTGTCACGATGTGTAGCATCCAGTGCCTCAACCCTCTGCTCCATGGGGCCTGCCCAACTTTCTGTTTTAATATTGACAACTCTTTCTCCAACAATACATTTTCTCTGCATAAGAGGATCTACTTTGTCCTCCAGGTTTCTTATTCATTGTTCTGCTTCAGCCGCACATATAGTTCATGCATCCATCTTTAACTGCAAACCTTTGAGTAATGAAGTAACCTCTCCAATTGCTGCAGTCACAGAGGCCAAATCATGTCTGATTTCACTTTTAATAGCTTCCTAGAAATAAAAAAAATTAATTTGCTGCATCTGTTCTGGCATGTTCAAAGACTTATGTCCCCCCAACCTGTATTTCCTTGGCATGATCTTGGTTGGATTCTGAGGCCTTATTATCTAAATCCTCTGTCTCATTAAACTCAATAGGTTCTGCTATGACAGCAGCAGCTATGTCAAAAGAATTTATGTCATCTTGAGTTTCCATATCAATTGTTTCAGAGCACACAGTTGCAAGCGTTGTTGATTGAGATTTACAAAGATTAGCACTGGCCTTTCCAGCTGTAGTTGCTAACTTAGGGATTTCAGCACCTTCATCTTCTGTGGTCAGGTATCCAGGTTCCTCTACTTCAGCTGGTAGCACAGGAGAAGCAACAGTGGTAGCCTTCACCGTAGTTGGAGAAATGGGTAAGGGAGACAACGGTTTGGCTGTAAACTTTAAAGATGCACCGAAAAAAATATTTAAATCCTGCAGTTGGGTACAGCCAGCCCGAGTAGAGTCCACTGTGACCTGTTCAGCAGTCTGAGGTGACTGCTTAATGCACCATTGTTTTCTCTTTTTCCTCCCTGAATCTGCAGGGGGATTCATATTATAAGCATAAACTAGAAACATGAGAGCATAACAAGCACCATACACAGCTGAACAGATTTAAGTAGACCACCACTAATACAGAGCCACAATACTTTTAGGTTGCCAGATATTGAGTCGCTGCAATATGTATATTGCTAATCTGCTTTTCGGTGATATACACTCACTGTAAAAGCGATTGCTATTTTGCAATCACTATTATGACATGAAAACCTGGGGTAATACCAAGTCCAAGGTGTGGCCAAAGATGTGGGTGACAAAAGTAACCATTTGTGGCAGGCCCAGTCATTCCATGGTCTAGCAGAAGTCAGTGCCAAATTGCAAGAGTTTGTCATTGATCCAGGCTTTGATATCACCCTGAACTAAATATCTGGGCAACTCAAACACCTGGTATGTGACAAAATCTTCCACTTCCCATACAAAAATCTTTTTCTTGTCCAGGAGGCCAGTACATAAGAACTCTGCAGCCTGCATCTGGGCCCTCTTGAAAGGCCACATGTTCAAATAACAAGGTAGACTCCACTCTGAGCACAGAAAATTTCAGTCTGGATCTAAAACAGATAGCTACTCCAATGCCACTGTGGTCCCACATTAGGTAGTGCACAACAGAGAACCAGCCAGAACCAACACATATGAAAATGGCCCAGTGTCATCATTTAATGAGGTCTCCATAATGCAATCAAGTCTGCTACAATTTTGATCTTATTTTCATTGACCTTGCATTGCATAGCACTGCCTAAAGGAACAAGTGGTGCCTGCTGGACCAGCTGCTGCCTGTCCTCATGGTCCTCTGGAAGCCCTGGGTATAAGAACCAACCACAAATGACCCCCTTCTAGCTCAAATTTTGCCCCAGGGTTCCTTGTACAACGTCACCATCTTGATGCCACCCCCTCATTTAGCCCTCCTTGAACCCTTCCACCTAAACTCCTCATGAAACTCATGGCCCTACAATTGCTATAAGTCACTGCCAAGAAGAGGTGGTTCTCAAAAGGGTGCAGATCCAGTAGCTCAGTGGATGAGCCTTGAGAGTTTCATTTCCAAACAGATCACATTAGAACAAAGATATCCCAGCAATATTTATCACTAAACAATTAGAACCCTAGAAAATCATAAATGATACAAGTGACCATCTCTCCCTTTTTTATTTATAATTTTAATTTTCATAGTACAAAAAGAGAGAATAAATCAATACTGTACATAGGTTATACACGTTGAAATTGAGCTACAAACAATTTATCATTGCACACATTCCAAAATTTACAAACTAATTGATATTTAAATATTCCATCTTTTAAACTGTTAAAGACAGCATGAAGATTGGACAAATAGAACAAATCAAGTCTAAAGTACCTTTAATCCATCTATTTTGTGCAAAAACACCTACATTTGCATATAATTGGACATTTGTTTCATGGAAGTATAATAAATAGGTTCCAGTACATGAACTTGTACCAATGAGTTAAACCATTCCCTAAAACTCAGAGGCTGTGAATCCTTCCATCTCATTAGAGCAATCTTAAAGGCCACTATGAGGCAGATGTTCAAAAGTAAAGAGATTGAGTTAAGCCTACATGACATAAGTCATTGCATAGTAGCATCCAATATTGATGTTTATTTAAAATACTTCATACTATATCAGAAATAAATGATAATATGTCATGCCACCATAAATCCAATTGAGGGTAGAAGATCAACATATGCTCAAGTGACCCAATTTGAGAACTGCATCTGGGACAGTTGGGAGAGATGGGGGGGGTAATTTTATGAAGAAAATAAGGAGTACACCCTATGTAAAATATTAGACATTATCTGTTGAAATCTGACAGATTTAAAGCCCCATGATCTTATATCTATTATTTTTTCCAGGACATTGTGGGGATATTAACATTTAGCATTTGAGACCATCTCAGTCTAAGATCATTTAAATGTTCCTTATGGATGGCAAAATAAGTCTATAAATTATACAGATCAATTTGGCCAACCTGCCTCAGAACAAACTCTCCATCTCAAGCATTAGATTATTGCCTTTATTTCAATTTTTTAAATAAAATCCTGAGTCTGACTATATCCTAATAAATGTTAATTATCTAGCTTGAACTGATCTCGTAAGTTATGGAACTCAAACATTTGATCCTGATCTATAAACTGGCCCACTTCTACCAGGCCTTTGGCATGCCATGTTGCAAACATTTCTTGTGATTGCAATGAGGGGAAGTATTGATTACAGAATAATGGGAAATAAGCGGAAAAATACCGTTTGCCCTGTTTTGGTGAGAATGTCTTATAACAAATATGCAAAGTAGTCCGAGTAGTCTGAGCTAGTCAAATAGTCCTGTTTTTAAAGGGACCACAATACAGCAGATGTCTTAAATGTTTGTAACACGAAAAAGTAGATTCAATACTAAATGTAGAATCCTGCATATCATCCCTATGCCATAAAGCAATGGCACTTACATTGGCAGAATAATAATAATTATAGAAGCATGGCAAAGCCAAACCTGCCTCCAAAGGTTGGGGGGATAGATATAATTTCTCCAATATGAGCCTCGGTTTTCTGCCTTTCCATAGAAATCTCCTAATAATAGCATCAAGTCCCTTAAACACATTTATCTTCAAGAATGTTGGCAGCGTCTGAAAAAATACCATAAATTTAGGAAGAATGCCCATATTAACTACATTTACATGGCCCTTTAATGTAAATGGTAAGGATTCCCAGAGTCCTAATTGCAACTGGACATCCTGAATCACAGGATTAAAATTTAGAGAAAACAGCTATTTCAATTTGTCATCAATTTGGACACCCAAATACATTATTTTAGAAACTTTCTGGATATTCAATATAGATGAGGAGACAAAAGGATCAGTGTGTAGAGGGGATTCCATTACCTCTGTCTTAGACCAATTAATCTGATAACCCAAGATAGTCCTGTATTGATTTATAATTTCTTATATATAAGGTAAACTATGGTTCAAATTATTCAAATATAACAGAATATTGTCTACATATAAACTAATTTGATGTTCCATATTATTGATAATGGGACCTTGAATTAGTGGAGAAGAGCAAATTAAGATTTCTAGAGGTTCAATAACCAAAGCATAGATTAAAGGAGATAGGGGAGAACCCTGGCGGGCATCCTATTGTAAAGAACTTCTTGTAGAGATCGTTATTGGTTTTGACTGTGTCCCCCAGACTTGAATATAATATATCAGCCCACTTGTAAATACAAGGGCCGAAACTAGCTTTCTTAAAAATATATTTAATAAAGGGCCACTCCACTTGGTCAAATGCTGTTTCAGCATCTAAAAGTATCAATGAAAGATCTGAATATTGCAGATAGTCCAAAGCATTTATCACCTGATTAATTTTTCATTTTATCAATCTCCCTTTAATAAATCTATTGTGATCAGGGTGAATTAATGTAGGGAGAATTTTTTCCTGTCTAGTGGCCAATGTTTTTGGCCAAGATTTTGGCATCAGTATTGATCAAAGAGATTGGTTAATATAATGATGGTAAAGATTTATCCTTTGCTTTTTTAAGAAAAAGTAAAATGTTTGCTTCCTTAAATGAAGATGGTAAAGAACATGAACTCAGAATCGAGGCAAATAATAATTTAAGATATTTAATTAATTTAGGGAGAAGATTTTGAAAAAATCGATAATAAGCCCATCGGGACCTGGAGCTTTCCTGGCTGTTAATGCTTTAATAGCCAAAATGATATCAGAGTGTGTTAAACATTGATCCATATTTTGAGTCTGCACTGTCATCAGAGAAGGAAATGTAACCTGTGACAGCACAGACTCAAAATGATGAATAGAAACATTATTTTCTGAGGTATACAAATTTTGATAATATTTATGAAATATTTGGTTTATTTTTTTAGGGCAAGTGTGAACTTGGCCCTCTTGATCCATAGCCTGAATGATCATATTTTTTGTTGTGTCACTTTTTATTGCCAGTCCATAGGTTTCTCAAATGTATCTCCCTTAATATAATAATTGGACCTTACATACATCGATTGCCACTCCCCTTGATCAGAAATAAGCTCTGCATATGCTGCTCTAAGAGATATTAATTTTAATAAGATTTCATCATCTTGATTAGACATATGAAGAGTTTCAATATCCTTAATTTGTCTTTTAAGTGTTCTCTTTTTGATTTTATTTCCCCTATTCCTTTTAGACGTATATGCTATAATAGAGCTCAGTACATAGGCCTTAAATGTTTCCCATATATTAATAAAGATATATCCGGATCATAATTCCTTTACAATTCATTTAAAAAAAACCAAAAGTCTATCTACTGGTTAATGAAATCAACAAATTTACTATCTTTAAGGAGAATGGGATCCAACTTGAAGTGTGGGATATCATTAACTTTAGATAGTTCCAAATCAGGTTGAATTGATGCGTGATCAGATATCAGAATGCTGTTATATTTAACTTCCTTTACATAAAAGAAGATGAAATCAGAAAAAATAAATACAGGGATATTATGAGTTGGGGGAGAAAAAGGAATATTGTCTTTCCTCAGGAAATTTATATCACCATATATCTGTCAAATTATTATCTGTAACAAAGGACAAAATTGTTTCTGTTGCTGGGTTACGGGTATACAATCGACAGGATGATCTATCTATACCCGGGTCTAACACTGAGTTAAAGTCACTGGCTACAAAATAAGGTGCTGCATGCTTGGCTAATTCAAGAAACAACATAGTTGAAAAGGGGCAGAGTTATGATTAGGAGCATGCAAATTACAGATTGTAAATTTTTGACCATGTAGAGTAACTTGACATATAATAAATTAACTATATGGGTCAATAATATGTCTGATTATCTGAATATTCAAAGTTTTCATAAAGAAAATTATCACCCCCGAGGATACATTGGTGAAAGGAGCATTTATATAATTTCCCCATCTTTTAGAATGGTATATATACTCTGAGTTGCTGAGATGCGTTTCCTGAAGGAGCATTCAATTAACTGCCTTACGGTCATCAATTTGGAAAATTTCCTTAGCCTTTGATCTGTTGCACATCCCCTTCATGTTCCAGGACATTATGTTCCATCTAACTGCTATAAGTTATACAAAAAAAAAAAAAAATAAGACAATAAGGGGTGCCAAAGAGAAACAAATAAAGCCCCAAAATATGCCCTAAAATTCCAGCCTGTACATGAATAAATTCTTGCTATGCTGTTTGCCAGTATTATAACATATGAGCATGTAGCTCAGTAAGAATCATATAATGACCTTTCAGTGTACAACAATTAGTACTGTATTAACACAAAAGAAGGTTAAAAAAGTCCAAAATAATCCCCTTCCCCCAGCATCCCTGCCTCCCAACACACTATACCTTTAAACTATCTTTATTAAATGAGCTGAGCCTTTTCATATTAACTTGATGATCAGAGTGCCACATGCCAAGATTAATATTTATACTACCCAGACCACTGTAGAATACAAAAAAACTGTCAAAGTTTGCAATGTAGTAATCCCTGTTATGGCACAAAAACAGAAATAAGGCTTATAGCACATGACATTTAAGTTACACGATAATCCCCAGCCCAGCTCCCCAACCCCCCAGTCCACTATGTATCCCAATAAGCATGCTCAGTGGCTAGCCATAACCTCAACACTGCTTAAGCATTGATAAATAGATAAGTACTTCATTAACAAGCGAAATAGGTGATAAATCAAAATGAACAGCTAACATTATAGTATATTGCATAGAGTATTTCATGCCCAGGCCATCCTAAACAGAATTTTTTGCTAACAAAATCACATTTATTAATTTTCATTCTTAAAGCATTTTTAAATCACTCTTTGTGATCCAAATCACCCAGTGGCAAATCAAGCGAGAATGGACAGAAACTATCCATTGTCCAGTTCCCATTGTTAGTCAGTTAGACATTTTTCTGCTTTGTTAGAGTCCTGTAACATCTATGTTTTGACTTGGATAGAACATTTTAGTTTAGTTGGGTGTAAGATAAAGCTTTTAATAAGGTGTGCCTTGAAAATATCTCTAGAGCTATCAAATGCACAGTGTGCCTGGAGTGTACTCATGGACAGGTCAGGAAATGCTGAAAATCGAAACTGTTCATAAGCAAAACCTTTATTCAAATGGGCATGATGTAGTATTTCTTCTCAGTCCTTGAAATGATATGGCTTGATGAAAACAGGTTGAGGTGGAATGTTATTAGACAAGGATGCTGTTAGATTTCTTGTGCCCCCATGTGCTCGGTCCAAAACGATGTGCTCTTCTGGATATTTTTTATTAAGAGTGACCATGAACATTTTTTCAAAACAGGGAAGGGGATCCCTGAGCCCTTTGTGCCCATAGGAATCTGAAACAGTTTAATGTTCGGATGACGAGACCTGCCTTTTAAATCTGTGACATTCTATTTTGGGGGGGGGTTGTGTTATCTTTTTCCCCCTACATGCTCTGGGTATAGCCACCCCTTCAAGATGCCAGGGACTCCCACACCCCTCTGATTGCTCCCCCAAGCCTCCTTACCTCAAATTGCTGCCTTCTAGGGTAATCTAGAGTTTTCCTTCACTGGACAGGTCACCCTCCTCCAACGGGAAAGGCACTGGGGAGGGCAGCCAGCACACTCACAATTGGCCTCATGCTGCTGAGGCAGACATATCTCTTCAGGAAGTCTGGAGGAGGTGCAGAAAGACTGGCAGCTATCATCTGACTGAGCCCCAAGTGTTTTCCTGGTCCCACAGCTATTGCAGTCCTCCAGCAGTGTTCCCGATCTCCACCGGGGACCCCTGCAGAGTGACACATTCCCAGTACCCACCCCAGGAGAGGACGGCAGTCCTATGGATGCTCAATCTTCTTCCTCCCCTGCCGACCCACAGCAAACTGAGTCCATTCCCGAACTTGGATTGCTGGCGTGGCACGATGTGTAGCGTCCAGTGACTCAACCCTCTGTGCCACGGGGCCTGCCCGACTTTCTGTTTTAGTGTTGACAACTCATTCTCCAACAATATATTTTTTCTGCAGAAGAGGATCTACTTTGCCCTCCAGGATTCTTATTCATTCTTCTGCTTCAGTCGCATATACAGTTAATGCTTCCATCTTTAACTGCAAACCTTTGAGTAACAAAGTAACCTCTCCAATTGCAGCAGTCACAGAGGCCAAATCATGTTTGATTTAATTTTTAATAGCTTCCTGGAAATGAAAAAAAATTAATTTGCTGGATCTGTTCTGGCATGTTCAAAGACTTATGTTCCCCCTCTCCAACCTGCATTTCCTTGGCATGATCTTCGATGGATTCTGAGGCCTTATTATCTAAATCCTCTGTCTCATCAAACTCAATAGGTTCTGCTATGACAACAGCAGGTATGTCAAACAAATTTGTTATGTCATCTTGAGTTTCCATATTAATTGTTTTAGATGAACCAGTTGCAAGCGTCGTTGATTGAGATTTACAAAGATTAGCACTGGCCTTTCCAGCTGTAGTTGCTAACTTAGGGATTTCAGCACCTTCATCTTCTGCGGTCAGGTATCCAGGTTCCTCTACTTCAGTCAGTAGCTTAGCAGAAGCAATAGTGGTAGCCTTCACCGTAGCTGGAGAAATGGGTAAGGGAGACAATGGCTTGGCTGTAAACATTAAAGATGTACCGAAAAAAGTATTTAAATGCTGCAGTTGGGTACAGACAGCCTGAGTAGGGTCCACTGTGGCCTGTTCAGCAGTCTGAGGTGACTGCTTAATGCACCATTGTTTTCTCTTTTTCCTCCCTGAATCTGCAGGGGGATTCATATTATAAGTACAAACTAGAAACATGAGAGCATAACAAGCAACATACACAGCTGAACAGATTTAAGTAGACCACCACTAATACAGAGCCACAATGCTGAAATTTCATCTGTAATGGCATGCGTCAGTCACTGCTGGCGTTGCTTACTCCCATTCCTATGCAAAATTCAAAGCATCAAGTCCATTCACATTATCACTGTTCAAATAAAAAGCATAAAGTATTGCTAACTGTACTATCGAAGTAAAGCACCGAAACAGTGGAACAGCTGAGCCCACAATGCAGCTATCCCAGAGACGCCATCATGGATCTGCAACCAAGTCACAAGTCACCCCCTCCCCCATTAACACTGTAATATGACACACTTACACAGCACACAGTTATTGCCTAGAACACTCTCCCATTGAAACTGTGATATAACACACTTACCCAGCACACAGTTACTGTCCAGAACCTCTCCGATTAAACCTGTAATATGACACACTTACACTGCACACAATTACTGCCCAGAACCCTCTCCAATTAAAACTATAATATGACACACTTACACAGCACACAATTACTGCCCAGAACCCTCTCCCACTAAACCTGTAATATGACACACACAGCACAGTTATTGCACAGAACCCTTTCCCATTGAAACTGTAATATGACACACTTACACAGCACACAGTTACTACTTAGAACCCTCTTCCATTAAACCTGTAATATGACACACACAGCACACAGTTACTGCCCAGAACCCTTTCCCACTAAAACTGTAATATGACACAATTACACAGCACACAGTTACTGCCCAGAACCCTTTCCTATTAAACCTGTAATATGACACACTTACACAGAACAGTTACTGTGCAGAACCCTTTCCCAGTAAACCTGTAATATGACACTCTTACACTGCACACAGTTACTGCCCAGAACCCTCTCCCATTAAACCTGTAATATGAAACACACAGCACACAGTTACTGCCCAGAACCCTTTCCCACTAAAACTGTAATATGACACAATTACACAGCACACAGTTACTGCCCAGAACCCTCTCCCATTAAAACTGTGATATGGCACACTTACACAGCACAGTTACTGCCCAGAACCCTCTCCCATTAAACCTGTAATATGACACACTTACACAGCACACAGTTACTGCCCAGAACCCTCTCCCATGAAACCTGTAATATGACACATACAGCACACAGTTACTGCCCAGAACCCTTTCCCATTGAAACTGTAATATGACACACACAGCACACAGTTACTGCCCAGAACCCTTTCCCACTAAAACTGTAATATGACACAATTACACAGCACACAGTTACTGTCCAGAACCCTTTCTCACTAAATCTGTAATATGACACACTTACACAGAACAGTTACTGTGCAGAACCCTTTCCCATTAAAACTGTAATATGACACTCTTACACTGCACACAGTTACTGCCTAGAACCCTCTCCCATTAAAACTGTAATATGACACTTACACAGCACACAGTAACTGCCCAGAACCCTCTCCCATGAAACCTGTAATATGACACACACAGTACACAATTACTGCCCAGAACCCTTTCCCATTGAAATTGTAATATGACACACTTACACAGCACACAGTTACTGCCTAGAACCCTCTCCCATTAAAACTGTAATATGACACACTTACACAGCACACAGTTACTGAGCAGAACCCTTTCCCATTAAATCTGTACTATGACACACTTACACATCACACAGTTACAGCCCAGAACCATCTCCCATTAAAACTTTAATAAGACACACTTACACAGTACACAGTTACTGTGCATAACCCTTTCCCATTAAACCTGTAATATGACACACATCACACAGTTACTGCCCAGAACCCTTTCACATTAAAACTTTAATACGATACACTTACACAGCACACAGTTACTGTCCAGAACCCTTTCCCACTAAACCTGTATTATGACACACTTACACAGCACACAGTTACTGCCTAGAACCCTTTCCCATTAAAACTGTAATACGACACTCCTGGCACACAGTTACTGCCCAGAACCCTTTCCCACTAAAACTGTAATATGACACAATTACACAGCACACAGTTACTGCCCAGAACCCTTTCCCATTAAACCTGTAATATGACACACATACACAGAACGCAGTTACTGCCCAGATCCCTCTCCCATTAAACATGTAATATGACACACTTACACAGCACAGTTACTGCCTAGAACCCTCTCCCATTAAAACTGTGACATGGCACACGTACACAGCACACTGTTACTGCCCAGAACCCTCTCCCATTAAAACTGTACTATGACAAACTTACACAGCATGCAGTTACTGCCCAGAACACTCTCCCATTAATCTGTAATATGACACACTTACACAGAACACAGTTACTGTCTAGAACCCTCTCCCATTAAAACTGTAATATGACACAATTACACAGTAGACAGTTACTGTGCAGAACCCTTTCCCATTAAACCTGTAATAATGACACACTTACACAGTAGACAGTTGCTATGCAGAACCCTTTCCCATTAAACCTGTAATATGACTCACTTGCACAACACACAGTTACTGCCTAGAACCCTCTCCCTTTAAAACTGTGATATGACACGCTTACACAGAACACAGTTACTGCCCAGAACCCTCTCCCATTAAAACTGTAATATGACACACTTACACTGCACACAGTTACTGTGCAGAACCCTTTCCCAATAAACCTGTACTATGACACAATTGCACAGCACACAGATACTGCCCAGAACCCTCTCCCATTAAACCTGTAATATGACACACTTACACAGAACACAGTTACTGCCCAGAACACTCTCCCATTAAAACTCTAATATGACACACTTACACACCACAGTTACTGCCTAGAACCCTTTCCCATTAAAACTGTAATACGACACTCACAGCACACATTTACTGCCCGAACCCTTTCCCATTGAAACTTTAATAAGACACACTTACACAGTACACAGTTTCTGTGCATAACCCTTTCCTATTATACCTGTAATATGACACACTTACACAGCACACAGTTACTGCCTAGAACCCTCTCCCATTAAACCTGTAATATGAACCACTTACACAGCACACAGTTACTGCCTAGAACCCTTTCCCATTAAAACTGTAATACAACACTCACGGCACACATTTACTGCCCGAACCCATTCCCACTAAAACTGTAATATGACACAATTACACAGCACACAGTTACTGCCCAGAACCCTCTCCCATTAAACCTGTAATATGACACACTTACTCAGAATGCAGTTGCTGCCCTGAACCCTCTCCCATTAAACCTGTAGTATGACGCACACAACACACAGTTACTGCCCAGAACCCTGTCCCTTTTAAACTGTAATATGACACACTTGGGCAGCACACAGTTACTACTCAGAACCCTCTCCCATTAAACCTGTAATATGACACACTTACACAGCACACTGTTGCTGCCCAGAACCCTTTCCCATTAAACCTGTATTATGACACACTTAGACAGCACACAGTTACTGCCTAGAACCCTTTTCCATTAAAACTGTAATACGACACTCACCACACACAGTTACTGCCCAGAACCCTTTCCCATTAAAACTGAAATATGACACTCTTACACAGCACACAGTTACTGCCCAGAACCGTCTCCCGTTAAACCTGTAATATGACACATTTACACTGAATGCAGTTACTGCCCAGAACCTGCAGTCCTTCAACTTCCAACCCATGGTCTTCACTCTCTGAACTCCCCTTAGAATCATCTGGACCACTGGCAGAATAGCTTGGGTTGTTAATGGATAAGTGCTAAAGAACTGAGATCCAAGACAATGGCCTTTTTATTGTCCATCACCACTTCATCTGGTTCTCTCACACTCAGCCAACACACCCAATAGGTACATCTCCACCATCAGTCCTGCTGGGGTCAAGACCTTTAAATAGCATAAATGTACACGCTCCACAGATGGAGGACTCTTGAGGGGGGCCAAAGGAGAATGTACAAATATTTGAAATTTTCCAGCAGATAAAGGCCTAGTGGTCTACCAAGTCTGCTCAGATCTGCAGCTAGCACCCCTTATTTTGCAGCTGCCCTTCCCACAACTCTTCCCCACCATTGGCTCTCCATTTGCCCTGTCCAAAATATCAAACCCAGGCCATGGCACTGAAAGCTCTGAATTCTAACCACTAGATCACATGGGATCCCCTACAACTTCAATATACAATGATCTGTCCTTGCAACCAAATCACTCTTGAGGTTATCAACCCTGAGTAATGGTATCCAGAGAGCATAGCAAGCCAGTATGATCACCCAATCAAAAGGGCAACTCATACTGGGAAATATACTCCTGGGCTACCCTGCAAGGGTAGCGACCCTATATGAATGTGAGGGTAGGGGATGTGGACTGGAAGGGGGGATAGTGAGGGAAAGGGGAGGGATAGGGAAGGGGTATGTAGGGGGCTAGTGTGCCTGCTGCTGGTGAGCTAGCCAGGTGGTGTGGTGGTGAGGGTGACTAGCTCTAGCAGAGCAAGTACCAGGTTTGGGGCTGGAGAATGGAATGAAATTTGTGCCACTACTTGCTGCCCCGACTTTATTTTTTCTGTGGCAGCCAGAGTGTCACCTTCCCAATATGCAGCCCCTAATCTAAATTCAGGGGGCAGTTGAGGGCAAAGCTCTCCATAGGGTGTGTGCAGGTGGGTACAGCCCCCCCCCAAAAAAACTTTTAGGTTGCCAGATATTGAGTCACTGCAATGTGTATATTGCCAATTTGCTTTTCAGTGATATACACTCAGTATAAAAGCAATTGCTATTTTGCAATCACTATTATGATATGAAAACCAGGAGTAATACAAATTCTAAGGTGTGGCCAAAGATGTGTGTCACAAAAGTAACCATTTGTGACAGGCCCAGTCATTCCATGGTCTGGCAGAAGTCATTGCCAAATTGCAAGAGTTTGTGATTGACCCAGGCTTTGATATCGCCCTGAACTTAACTATCTGGGCAACTCAAACACCTGGTATGTGACAAAATCTTCCACTTCCCATACAACATCTCCTTTTTGTCCAGGAGGCCAGTACATAAGAACTCTGCAGGCTGCATCTGGGCCCTCTTGAAAGGCCACACATTCAAATAACAAGGTAGACTCCACTCTGAGCACAGAAAACTTCACTCTGGATCTAAAACAGATAGCTACTGCTATGCCTCTGTGGTCTCACTTTAAGTAGTGCACAACAGAGAATCCAGCCAGAGCCAACACATATGAAAATGGCCCAGTGTCATCATTCAACCAGGTCTCCATAATGCAATCAAGTCTGCTACAATTTTGATCTTATTTTCATTGACCTGGCATTACATAGCACTGCCTAAAGGAACAAGTGGTGCCTGCTGGACCAGCTGCTGCCTGTCCTCATGGTC
This sequence comes from Neoceratodus forsteri, assembly GCA_016271365.2. Lineage (NCBI taxonomy): Eukaryota > Metazoa > Chordata > Ceratodontiformes > Ceratodontidae > Neoceratodus > Neoceratodus forsteri. The sequence continues at coordinate 12,870,445 of CM028129.1, forward strand.
CTCTGGAAGCCCTGGGTATAAGAACCAACAACAAATGACCCCCTTCTAGCTCAAATTTTGCCCCAGGGTTCCTTGTACACGTCACCATCTTGATGCCACCCCCTCATTTAGCCCTCCTTGAATTCTTCCACCTAACCTCCTCATGATACTCCTGGCCCTACAGTAGCTATAAGTCCTTGCCAAGAAGGGGTGGTCCTCAAAAGGGTGCAGATCCAGTAGCTCAGTGGAGGAGCCTTGAGTGTTTCATTTCCAAACAGATCACTTTAGAACAAAGCTATCCCAGCAGTATTTATCACTAAACAATCAGAACCCTAGAAAATCATAAATGATACAAGTGACCCTCTCTCCCTTTTTTATTTATAATTTTAATTTTCATAGTACAAACAAGAGAATAAATCAATACTGTACATAGGTTATACACATTGAAATTGAGCTACAAACATTTGTCATTGCACACATCCCAAAATTTACAAAATAATTTAAATATTTCCATCTTTTAAACTGTTAAAGACAGCAAGAAGATTCGACAAATAGAACAAATCAAGTCTAAAGTATCTTTAAACCTTCAATTTTGTACAAAAACAAGGCCTAAATTTGCATATAATTGGACATTTGTTTCATAGAAGTATAATAAATAGATTCCAGTGCATGAACTTGTACCAGTGAGTTAAACCATTCCCTAAAACTCAGAGGCTGTGAATCCTTCCATCTCATTAGAATAATCTTAAAGGCCACTATGAGGCAGATGTTCACAAAGTAAAATAAAGATTGAGTTAAGCCTACATGACATAAGTCATTGTATAGTAGCATCCAATATTGATGTTTATTAAAAATACTTTGTACTGTATCAGAAATAAATGATAATATGTCATGCCACCGTAAATCCAATTGAGGGTGGGAGATCAACATATGCTCAAGTGACTCAATTTGAGAACTGCATCTGGGACAGTTGGGAGAGATGCGGGGGTCATTTATGAAGAAAATAAGGAGCATACCCTATGTAAAATATTAAACAATATCTGTTGAAATCTGACAGATTTAAAGCCTCATGATCTTATACCTATCATTTTTTTCCAGGACGTTAGGGGGATATTAACATTTAGCATGTGAAACCATCTCAGTCTAAGATCATTTAAATGTTTCCTATGGATGGCAAAATAAGTCTATAAATTACACTGATCAATTTGGCCAACCTGCCTCAGGACAACATCTTCTCCATCTCAAGTATTAGATTATTACCTTTATTTTGATTTTGTTAATAAAATCCCGAGCCTGAAGATATCCCAAAAAATGTTGATTATCTAGCTTGAACTTATCTCATAGGTTATGGAACTCAAACATTTGATCCTGATCTATAAACTGGCCCACTTCTACCAGGCCTTTGGCATACCATGTTGTAAACATTTCTTGTGATAGCGATGGGGAGGGAGTATTGATTACAGTATAATGGGAAATAAGCAGAAAAATGCTGTTTGCACTGTTTTGGTGAGAATATCTTATGCCAAATATGGAAAGTAGTCTGAGCTAGTCAAATGGTCCTGTTTTTAAAGGGACCACAATACAGCAGATGTCTTAAATGTTTGTAACACGAAAAAGTAGATTCAATACTAAGAGTAGAATCTTGAATATCATCCCTATGCCATAAAGTAATGGCACTTAAATTGTCAGAATAATAATATTATTTGAAGCATGGCAAAGCCAAACCTGCCTCCAAAGGGGGGGATAGATATACAGTAATTTCTCCAGTATGAGCCTCAGTTTTCTACCTTTCCATAGAAATCTCCTAATAATAGCATCAAGTCCCTTAAACTCATTTATCTTCAAGAATGTTGGCAGCGTCTGAAAAAAACATAAATTTAGGAAGAATGCCCACCTTAACCACATTTTCATGGCGCTTTAATGAAAATAGTAAGGATTCACAGAGTTCTAATTGCAGTTGGACATCCTGAATCACAGGATCAAAATTTAGAGAAAACAGCTATTTTAATTTATCAATTTGGACACCCAAATACATTATTTTAGAAACTTTTTGGATATTCAACATAGATGAGGAGTCAAAAGGATCAACATGTAAAGGGGATTCCATTACCTTTGTTTTAGACCAATTAATCTGATAAGCCAAGATATTCCTGTATTGATTTATAATTTCTAAAATAAAGGTAAACTATGGTTCAAATTATTCAAATATAACAGAATATTGTCTACTTAAAAACAGATTTGATGTTCCATGTTATTGATAATGGGACCTTGAATTAGTGGAGAAGAGTGAATTAAGATTGCCAGAGGTTCAATAACCAAAGCATTGTTTAAAGGAGATAGGGGACAACCCTGGCAGGTGCCCCATAATAAAGAACTTTTTTGGGAGAGATCATTATTGGTTTTGACCCTGGCCACCAGACTTGAATATAATATATCAACCCACTTGTAAAAAACAAGGGCCACAACCAGCTTTCTTAATAATATACAGTATTTAATAAAGGGCCACTCCACTTGGTTGAATGCTGTTTCAGCATCTGAACATATCAATGAAAGATATGAATATTGGAGAGAGTCCAAAGCATTTATCACCTGACGAATATTACAGTTTATCAATCTTCCTTTAATAAATCTATTGTGATCAGGGTGAATTAATGTAGGGAGAATTTTTTTAAGACTGGTGGCCAAGGTTTTTGGCCAAGATTTTGGCATCAGTATTAATCAAATAGATTGGTTAATATGATGATGGTAAAGATTTATCCTTTGCTTTTTTAAGAAAAAGAAAAATATTTGCTTCCTTAAAGGAAGATGGTAGAGAACATGAGCTCAGAATCGAGGCAAATAATAATTTAAGATATTTAATTAATTTAGGGAGAAGATTTTGAAAAAATCCATAATGAGCCCATCGGGACTTAGAGCTTTCCCGACTGATAATGCTTCAATAGCCAAAATGATATCAGTGTGTGTTAAACATTGATCCATATTTTGAGTTTGCTGTGCCATCAAAGAAGGAAATTTAACCTGTGACAGCACAGACTCAAACTGATGAATAGAAACATTATTTTCTGAAGTATATAAAGCTTGGTAATATTTATGAAATATTTGGTTTATTTTTTAGGGCAAGTGTGAACTTGGCCCTCTTGATCCATAGCCTGAATGATCATATTTTTTGTTGTGTCACTTTTTATTGCCAGTCCATAGGTTTCTCAAATGTATCTCCCTTAATATAATAATTGGACCTTACATACATTGACTGTCTCTCCACTTGATCAGAAATAAGCTCTGCATATGCTGTTCTTAGAGAAATTAATTTTAATAAGATTTCATCATCTTGACTAGACATATGAAGAGTTTCAATATCCTTAATTTGTCTTTTAAGTGTTCTCTTTTTGATTTTATTTCCCCTATTCCTTTTAGATGTATATTTATTTATTTAGCTTTTGTTTACCGGGTAAGTACACTAGACAAGTACTAACATACTAACATACTAACATACTAACATACTATTTGCCAGCAGATTAGGCCTTATGGTCTATCAAGTCTGCTCGAACCAAGATCCTTAGTTGGGTGCCGAGACCCTCCCATCCCTTGTGCTCCAGAAACCCCTATCATCCATCCCCACCCCCCCGGGACAGGCCATCATCTGATACATCCACTTTCTGTGTCTGTCCCACCCTTTCTTAAAGCTCTCCACTGTGGATCTCTGAACCAGCTCACCAGGCAGAGCATTCCAAGGGTCCACCACCCTCTCAGTGAAAAACCTCCTCCTCTTTTCCCCTCACCCTTCCACCTTCCAACTTCAAACCATGCCCTCTGGTGATGCCTCCTGCTTTAGTCTAAAGATCCCTCCATGTTTACCCTATTTATTCCCTTGAGGTACTTGAAGACCTCAATCATGTCCCCCTGTCTCTCCTCTCCTCCAATGAAAACAGGCAGAGCTCCTCAAGTCTGTCCTCGTAAGTCAAATCCCTAGCCCTCGTATCATCTTTGTTGCCCTCCTCTGTACCCTCTCCAGGAGCTGTATGTCCCTCTTCAAGTGTGGTCTCCAGTACTGTACACAGTACTCAAGGTGTGGTCTAACCAGTCCATTGTACAGTGGCAGAATCACTTCCTTGCTCCTAGAGGTGATCCCCCTTGCGATGCATCCCAACATCCTGTTTGCCTTGCTAGCTGCTCTCCTGCACTGCTCAGTGTTATTCATACATGTATCCACCACTGACCCTAGGTCTTTTCCCCTGTTGAGGCTTCCAGCACCTCCCTCCCAGGGTGTACCTGTGTTTAGGTTTCCCGACCAAGATGCAACACCTTGCACTTGGTGATATTGAAATTAATTTCCATGTGAGCCCAGCTTTCCAGGGTGTCCAGGTCCCCTTGCAGGGCCAACCTCCCCTCTTCTCCCTCAACTACTGCTCCCATCTTGGAGTCATCCGTGAAGAGACTCATTTCACACCCTATACCATCCCTGATGTCTGATATGTATGCATTAAACAGGATTGGACCCAGGACCGAGCCCTGTGGTACCCCACTACCAACCTCTGTAGGGTTCGAGAGCTCCCCACAGACCACTACTCTCTGAGTGCGTCCAGCTATCCAGTTTTCAATCCATCTGACCATCAAAGGCCTACTCCTAACCCCATCAGTTTCTCCACCAGACCATTGTGGGGACAGAGTCAAACGCTTGAAGTCCAAGAATAATACATCCACAGGCTTACCCCTATCCAGTTCTGATGTTACCCATTCATAGAACTCTACAAGGTTGGTTTGACATGATCTACCTGGCACAAACCCATGCTGCCGACTATCCAGACCTCCACCTCCTCCAAGTAAACCCCAATCGTTCCTTTAGTATACTCTCCATTAATTTTCCCCACCGAGTTAAACTGATGGGTCTATAGTTTCCTGGTACTTCCTTCGACCCCCTTTATGGATTGGTACCACATGTGCCTCGCCAATCCTAGGTACCCTCCCTGTCTCAAGTGACCTGTTGAAAAGCTCCACCAGGGGTGCAGCCATGTCCGCCAATTCCATAGTACTCTCGGATGAATGCCATCCGGCCCAGGAGATTTGTCTTTCTTTAGGGCCTTGAGGGCAAACCACACCCTTTTGGTGGGGATGGCATCATCCGTCCCCTCCACCTTACTGGTCTTTTTATCCTTATCCAGATACGACACCCTTGGGGTACCTTTCCCTCCCTTTTGCTCCATTTCTGCTGCTCCCCTGATCCCACTCCCTGCCGCTTCTATCCCCTTTGTGCCTTGCTTTGTAGATATCCCATCCCCCTCCCTAGTGAACACAGAGGCAAAGTACTCGTTAAACACCTCTGCCTGGTCCCTCGCCTCTTCCACCCACCCTCCTTCTGATCTCAATCTGCTGAGATGGCCCTTAGTTTTTCTCCGCTCCCCAATGTACCGGAAGAACCCTTTTCCTCCATGTATCCCTGTGCCAGCCGATGCTCTTTACTGGACTTTGCTCCCTCACCATACGGTGACTTTTCTAGATGCAAGGTGGTACATTTCCTTATCCCTATCCCTCTTGTTGTTTTATATTTTTGTAAGCCGCCTTCTTTTCTCTGACTGCTACCTGGACCTCACTGGACAACCAGCATGGTTTATGTGACCTTGCTCCCTTACGTTTCAACTTAGAGCAGATCCTGACTGCCTCATGAAGTCCCGTTTATGACCTCCATCTCCTTTCCACACTTGTTGATGGGTAATCCTTCAAGTGATCCTTGAGAATATTTCCCATGCCCATAAAGTCTGCCCCCTGAGTCCACTGCCAGTGTCCTAGATCTCACCCCACTCCCCCAATGCTATTTGAAACCAGACAGTATTGTGGTCACTCCCAGTCAGGGGTCCTGTACAACCATGTCCTTACCAGATCCCCATCTGCCAGAACCACATCCAGGACATGCCCTCCCTTGTGGGCTCCATCACATGCTGTGTTAAGAACACATCCTGGAAACCATCAGCAGCCTCTGCTCCTTGGCCACCTTAGAGGACATGGTTCCCCAGTTAGTACCTGGCATATTAAGGTCTCCCATCAACACCACTCCTTCCCCTTTTGGACCACACTGGGCAATGATGTTGTCCAGCAAACCATCCTCTAGAACATCACTCATCCCGGGGGGCCTATATACTACACCCAGCTTGACCTTATCTCCTGCTGGGGATCGTAAGGTGACCCATAAGGCCTCCACGTTTCCCTCTGCCTCTTCTACCATAGCAATTTCTATGTCATCTCTAATGAACATAGCCACTCCACCCCCTCTGCCCTTCTTTCTATCCTTCCTAAGCATAGTGTACCCCCGTACATTTAGGTCCCAGTCATGATTTTTGTTGGCCCACGTTTCCGTGACTGCCGCCACATCCACCCCCCCCCGAACAGCATGGCCTGGAACTCTGGCAACTTGTTTCCCAAGCTCCTGGCATTTACTAACACTAACCCCACCCTTATCCCTGATCCTTTTTGTCGAACCCCACCCAGATTCCTTATACTTCCATCCTCCCCTGCTCCTCCTAAACCTCCACCTCCAGTCTGTTCCCCCTCCCCCTTGGGCAGAGGCTACTCCCTCATCTGGAGGGAGGCTTCTGTCTGCCCTCCCTTATCCCTCCCCCTTACAAGTTTAAACCCCACCTTTCTTGTATGTAGTCAGCCATCCCTGTTTAAGGACTCCTTCCCTAATGGGGCAAGATGAAACCTGTCCTTGGCATATAGTCCCTTATCCTCCCAAACTCCATTCCAGTTCCCTAACACCCCAACCCATTCTCTTCACCCACTTCCTGAGCCATTCATTAACCTCTGTGAGCTTCATTTTTTTCCCTGAGGCCTTTGGTACTGGCAATATCTCGAAAAAATGTTGCATCCATTATCCCGACAGACTCTGGCAAGTTCTTGGAACCTTGCTTGATTTCCATAATGCTATTTCCCTCTAGATCATTAGTTCCCAAATGCACCAGGAAATCCGGTTTCCTCCACAATCCCTAACCATTTCATACACCATGAACTTTGCTCTGTGTACTGTCAGCCCAGAGATACTCACTACCTTCACCTGGCTATGGCATCCATCCCCTGTCCTCCCAATGGATACCCTTAATCATCGAGTCTCCCAGTAACAGAACCTTAACACCGCCATCATCCTTATGGTTACCTCCACTATGCCTCTCAGCCCCCTCTCCCACTTTTATTCATGATCACAATTTCATGGGAGTCTTCCTGCCTTATTAGAGACCCCTTGTCACCCTCCCTTTCTGCCTCCCTTGCTATTTTGCCCATTAACTCAAACCCCTCTGAATAGGTGTCCCCTTTAACCCTCTCTTATCTGAACCATTTATCCTGGCCTGATGGTTTCCCTTCCCCACACCTCATCCCCCTTGTAATAGTACCCTGTCTCCAGAGGCTCTCTGTGGGTCCCTTTAGCTAGGCCCCATCCTTGGTACTGACCTTCCTGCTGAAGGGGCTCCTCTCCACCTCCTTGTCTCCCAGTTCCTCTCCAATCATGCTCTCCTCCCTCATGTCTGGAATATGTTGCATCTCCCCATTTGCTTAACATATATGTTTCCCTTCTCCCTCTGGGACTATGTCTATCCTTTCCATAGCTGTTCTGTGATGCCCTATGGGTATCTGACTCCCTCCCCCCGGCCTCTGTATAAGTTTCCTCATTTCCACCAACCCTTCCTCCCCTCTAGGATGCTTAGTATCTCAAATTTATTGTGACACTCTATGTCAGCCTCCATCAAGTAACCCAGAGTTTCCCCTGACTGCATCTCTAAACTGACCCTCTTCTTCCTCTCTTGCACTGTTCACCTTAGGAGCTCCCTTCCCACAGTCTGCTGTTTTAGGCTTCCACACAACAGCCCTCTACTTTTCCCCTCAGTCTCCTTGAATTCAGAATTTTCACCCTGTACCCTTTCCCCTTAGCATCAACTTCCCTATCTAAGGGTCCTCTGTCCCTAATATCCCCCTTCTGCTTGCTGTAGCATAATGTCCTGTAATTTCAGGCGTTGCCCCAGCCCCCTCAGCCCCACCCTTCTGCTGCCCATATCCACACCCTTATCCTTGGACACCCCCAGCCCCACAGCTTACTCCCTTAACCAATATACCTCACTCCTAATACAAGATAGCTGTCTACAGAGTGGGCAGCCTCCTCTCTCCAGGCCCAATTTAGAATTATTGCCATCCCACAGCCTGTGCAGCCTACAACCCTTCCAAGATGCCTGCCATGGTGGAATATGGCCACCCAGATTATCCCTCTGTTTATAATAGCACCCCCTTTCTCAGTCCCTTTCCCTGAGTACAGTTTCTCTCTATACTGACTGTAGTTATTTACAAACCCAATTTCAACCCCACCAACAAAGTTCCCAAGTCTCACAAACACATACAGTCCAGTATGTGTTCAGTCCCATAACAGTGTGTAAGCAGACTCCAGGTACCTTATGATGTCACAGGCCCACCAACTCCTGTTGCTTCAAAATTTCAGTCCCAAACAGAAATACTCAGCCCTTCAATCCCAACCCCAGTGGCTTTTCAGTATTTAAGTAGCCTACAAAACAGGGTGGGTGGGAGGGCTCTTACCAAACACCAGGCAAACACATTTAAATTACCTTCTAATTTTCCCTGCCAAACATCTATCCCCAAACCTACAATATCACAGCCCAAGTATCAGTTCAAATTCAAGGTAATAATTTTTAACACATAGAACTAATTTCACTAACAAACTATTCAAATATTTCAGTTTAAAACAAAATATAACTCCTGGCCTCTTTTCTACCAACCTGTTGCTTAAGCTCCCAAGTGAACAATGAAAGCCACAGTAATTCCTGTTTAAAGACAAGTTAATTGCAGCTAATGTCCCCTCCTCCAAACACCAGGCAAACACATTTAAATTACCTTCTAATTTTCCCTGCCAAACATCTATCCCCAAACCTACAATATCACAGCCCAAGTATCAGTTCAAATTCAAGGTAATAATTTTTAACACATAGAACTAATTTCACTAACAAACTATTCAAATATTTCAGTTTAAAACAAAATATAACTCCTGGCCTCTTTTCTACCAACCTGTTGCTTAAGCTCCCAAGTGAACAAGTAGTATGCCTATTTTCAGGAATGACCCGGGAGAGCACAAAACATACAATATACATACATGGCAACATTGGAGAAACAGCATGATACAGTAAAAAACAGCTATAACAACGCTTGTATAAGGGCAGAGATACTGCCACACATAGTACAAATTGTTACAGGACATAGATAGACATTAGAATCACTGAATACATATTTCATAGACCATCATGGACTCAGAGTGGACAATAGTGGACTGCAGAGTATTACATTACAGAGACTAGGAGCAGTCACATCTTGTCATTTGTTTTAGGTGGGACCACAGGAAGGAGCGAAAGGTCCCATGGGAAAGGGCAGAGTGAACAGAGTCCGGAATGGAGTTCCAGAGCCTAGGCACAAAAGCGGCAAAGTCACGATCCCTCATAAGGGTCTGAGTAGGGGGAACTTTAAGCAACTTGGCGGTCTGTGACCTGAGCTGGTAGGGGATGGCGTCCAGTTTTGGGAGGAGATGCGCCAGTCCCGACGGGATGCCCATGGCAAGCACTTTCCTGGTGAAGTTTCCTACACCAAGGATCAGGAATTCCACAAGGGGGAGCCAGTTGAGTTTACCATAGAGCTCACATCGGTGGGTGAGTTTGGGAGCAGCAAGTGCAAACCGACAGATATCATTATATGCCGTGTTCCACCGATTAAGATGGATTTGGGGTGACCTGGAAAATAGGTGGTATCCATAACTAAGGGAGGGGAGAAGCACTCCCCTCGCAAGTGCTAGCCTCGCTCCTGGAGTCAGGTTGTATTTGGCCCTGTAGGCAAGGCCAAGCTTACACCTGGTGGCTCTGCAGATGTTTTGGATATGGCTTCCCATGTCAAGTTGTGGGTCAAGGGTGACCCCAAGATATTTAATTGAGCTCACTGTTGGCAACAGGGGGCCTCCATCACAAGCTATTTTGAGCATAGCTGATGGGGCTTTTAACTTGGCCGTGGAACCAAAGAGCATGGCCTGAGTTTTGTTAGGATTCAATACCAGTCTATGGTTGGTAATCCAGGCCGAGACTCTGCTGAAGTCTTCAGATAGGCACTGGTTAAGGTCAGCAGCATTACGAGCATGGGCCACTAGCACAAGGTCATCTGCATAAAGCGTGACTTGGCAATGAGAGGTCACCCGTGGGAGTTGATTAATAAAAAGTGAGAATAGGAGAGGTCCAAGTACCGATCCCTGTGGAACTCCCATGGTCACAGCCCTAGGCTCCAAGAGGACCTTGTTAAAGCAGGTGCACTGCTTTCTACCCATTAGGTAGCCCATCATCCAACTCATGGCATGCAGAGAGAACCCGAGAGCCCTGAGCTGCTCCCCCAGTAGGTCATGGTTGACAAGGTCAAAAGCTTTTGACAAGTCAATAAATATAGCACCTGACAGTTTGCCCTGATCCATGGCAGATCTAATACTAGAGGTTACAGTAATCAGGGCAGTAGTGGTACTATGACCCTTCCAGAAACCATGTTGGGCCCCAGAAAGCAGCTCATGGGTATCCACATACTCCGAGAGTTGCTCCGCCACAACCTTTTCCAGGAGTTTACCAAGGGATGGGAGAATAGCAATAGGGTGATAGTTGTCAGGGAGTTTGGGATTTCCCTGCTTCAGAACAGGGACTATCCTTGCCTCCTTCCAGATGTCAGGGATTATCCCAGAGCTAAGGGATAGGTTAAAGATATGGGCAATCAGAGGGCAATGTAAGCTGCTCCCAGCTTGAGAAGCCTGGGCTCAGGTTGTCAGGCCCTGCACTGGAGTGCTGGGAGAGGCAGCCAAGTGGTTCCGAACATCAAGGACAGACACGCGCCTTAAGATTAAATACTCTCGAGGAGGATGTTCTACTCTGCATCGGAGGGATATTAGTGGCGACCCCCATCGGTCGTGAAACGAAAGGTGAGGGCCGAAAGGTTGGAGAAGTGGAGATTGAGGTGGTCGGCTATAGTGTGGGGATTATTGCATGGGACTCCATCAATAATCATGTCCACGACACCCGAGTGAGAGGGCCCACTGACGAGGGATTTAATGTTCCTCCAGAACCTCCTAGGATCTCTGACAGAGCTAAGTAGTGCCAATTTACAGAAGTTACTTTTGGCAGCCCTAATGGCTTTTTTACACCGATTCCTGAGTTGCCGATATCTCAGGAGATTAGCAGGATCTCTGGAACCCTTAGTACTTGCCCAGCATTTGTCTCTCTCCCGCATCTGGGCAAGTAAGTCACCATTCAGCCAGAAGGTGGCTGTTCCCCTCACCCTCTGGGTGACCCTGGGGGCATGTCTATCTTGGAGAACACCAAAGAAATGTATGAAGCAGGAGGCTTCCACTGAGGGGTCAGAGGCTTCAAGCATCCTGGTCCAGTCAGTACATCCTAGATCGGCCAGAAAAGCCTCAGGGTCAAAACTGGAGTATTTTCTGACTTGAATGATTTTGTGTGGAATTCTAGGGAAGGGGATTTTCCAGACACAGTATACTGAGGAGTGGTCAGATATGGAGTCTGATAGCGTGCCTGATGAGGCAATCCTCTCCAGCCGGTTGGTCAGGATCCAGTCCAGCAGGGAACTTGAGGAACCATTGGCTGCCTGTCTCGTCGGGTCATGGATTAGTTGGTTAAGGATAGGCAGGCAAGTTGTGATTAGCATTTCTAATATTGCCACACTCCCAGTTCATGTTGATATCACCCATAATAATGAGTTCATTGTCACCTATACTGGGCCTAACTGCATCTAAGAGGAAAGTGAGTCCTGTCAGACCCCCCCAGGGGGTTATAGGCACACACCAAGTGCAGCTTCTTAGCATCGCCCAGCAGCAGGAGCACATGAAGAAACTCACAAGGTGGATGATCAGGTTTACTCTGTGCCACCAGGGAGATTTTCAGATGGGATCTGTAGTAGATGAGGGTGCCACCCCCCTTCCTACCCCCAGTCCTGTCTAGACGAATGAACTCGTATCCTGTTAGGAAGCAGGCAGAGTCAGGAATTGAGGGTTTGAGCCAAGTCTCAGTTATCCCTAGGATGTCTGGCTTGTATAGCTCAGTCCACACTAGGAGATCGTCTCGGTTAGGAAGCAAGCTTCTAATATTCATATGCACTATTTTTAGTCCCTTATTCCCACTCCAGGTGGCGGGAATATTAGAGATCAGCTTAGATGGCCCAGGATCGAGCTCAATATCTCCAGCCATGAGAAGTGAGAGCAGGGCTAGCCAGGGGAGGAACAATCTTACGAGCGGCCTACCTCCAGGCCTGTGCATGCTTCAGACTTTCTTCAACCTGACCATACACATAAGGCATCTAGTGTCAAGGCTAAGGACAGTACAGTAGTGCATTACCTTAGTTACAAGTAGGTTGGAAAAGGATAAATCAGTATCATCATGGGAGGAGGGCCACAACCCTGGGTCAATAATTAGGCTAGGACTCAAGGTAGCACAATGAAGGAGGACTAGCCCCAGGGCCAGTATCATAATTATTAGTGTTGTAAAACTGATCTGCCACCCCCTCCTGAACATAGGAGAGGTGGCTTCCAGTTCTTCCATGGTAAGGACAGTAGTAACCACCCCAACAGATTATAGGCAACTGGAGACCTAGAAAAGGAGCAAACCAGGGCTCCTGGAAACCTGTAAAAGGGGCAAACCAGTACACCACATATGGTAGGACCCCAAAAGGAACAGATCACCACAACTAGCACGCTGGGGGGGCCCTCAGTGTAGGTCGCCCACGCCTCCCCTCCTCTCGTCAGCAGCTTGCAGTAGTTGAAGGCATTGGGACAGCAGATAGCAGAGCAGGAACTAAACAATGCTGATAGGCAAACAGGTGGTGAAAATAGGAAAATGTCTTTAAAGGCAAGACAGAACAAGTGTTAGGCCTAATAGCTGCACTCTGTAGCTTTAAGAGGAGTTGCAATATTAGAGAGAGGGGAGGATGAACATTGCTAGGGGTTGTGCCGAGGGGGGAAGGGGAGTATTTAATAAAGGCTGGAGGTGGGGGATGGGGCAGTGGGCATAAAAATTCAAGCATGCTATAACAGAGCCCAGTACATAGGCCTTAAATGTTTCCCATATATTAATAAAGGATATATCCAGATCATAATTTCTTTATAATTAATTTAAAGAAAACAAAAGTCGATCAACTGGTTAATGAAATCAACAAATTTACTATCTTTAAGGAGAATGAGATCCAACTTGAAGTGTGGGATATTATTAACTTTAGATAGTTCCAAATCAGATTAAATAGGTGCATGATCAGATATCAGAATACTGTTATATTTAACTTCCTTTACATAAAAGAAGATGATATCAGAAAAAAATCAATACAGGAATATAGTGAGTTGGGGGAGAAAAAGGAATATTGTCTTTCCTCTGGAAATTTATATCAGCATATGTCTGTCACATTATAATCAGTAACAAAGAGCAAAATTGTTTCTGTTGCTGGGTTACAGGTATAGGATTGACAGGGTGATCTATTGATACCCAGGTTTAACACTGAGTTAAAGTCACCGGCTACAATATAAGGTGCTGGATGCTTGACTAATTGAAGAAACAAAGTGGTTGAAAAGAGGCAGAGTTATGATTGGGAGCATACAAATTACAGATTGTAAATTTTTGACCATGTAGGGTTACTTGACATATAATAAATTGACTATATGGGTTAATAATATGCCTGATTATCTGAATATTCAAAGTTTTCATAAAGAAAATCATCACTGCTGAGGATACATTGGTGAAAGGAGCATTTCTACCATTTCCCCATCTTTTAGAATGGTATATATACTCTGAGTTGCTGAGATGCATTTCCTGAAGGAACACATAATTGCCTTACAGTCATCAATTTGGAAAATTGGCTTAGCCTTTGATCTGTTGCACATCCCCTTCATGTTCCAGGACATTATGTTCCATCTAACTGCTATAAGTTATGCAAAGAAACAAAAATAAGAGAATATGGGGTGCCAAAGAGAAACAAATAAGCCCCAAACTATGCCCTAAAATTCCAGCCTGTACATGAATAAATTCATGCTATGCTATTTGCCGGTATTATAACATATGATCATGTAGCTCAGTAAGAATCATATAATAACCTTCCGGTGTACAGCAATTAGTACTGTATTGACACAAAAGAAAGTAAAAAATGTCCAAAATAATCCCTTCCCGCCAGTATACCTGCCTCCCAACACAATATGTCTTTAAACTATCTTTATTAAATGAGCTGAGCCTTTTCATATTAACTTGATTATCATAGTGCCACATTGCAAGATTAATATTTATACTACCCAGACCACTGTAGATTACAAAAAAAACTGTCAAAGTTTGCAATGTAGTAATCCCAGTTATGTCACAAAAACAAAAATAAGGTTTATAGCACAGGACATTTGAGTTTCCCGATAATCCTCAACTCAGCTTCCCTGCCCCCTCCAAACCACTATATATCCCAATAAGCATGCTCAGTGGCTAGCCATAACTCTTCCAACCACAGAATCAGTGTGCTTTCTTTCAATTTATACTTTATTATGGTGCAGGCAGCCAGCACTGAAGCAAGTAATGTTGGGGGGGGGGTGGGCTTGTACTTCTCACTAAGTGAGAGAAAAAAACATGGCGGGCATTTCAGATTTTCTGGGGATGATTTCAGCCAATTAAAAAGCAGGCAGTGCACCACTGAAGAATGCTACTCAGTGAAGTGGCACATGGACTGGCTATTATCTTTGGCTGCGCATCTAATGAAAAATAAATGCCCAGGTTGGAAGTGATTTTAGCCAGTTAGGGAACAAAATGCATTCTTGCCATTCTCTAATAGGCAAATAGCAGTTTCAACCATGATGCAGGGCCTCTGATGCCCCGAGTTCCTGCCTAAAGGTGAGCATACAATTTCAGAGTGTGCAAAACTAAAACTGAATAAGATTGAAAGCCTTAAAACAGAAGTATCACCCATTATAGCTGTTAAAGAAGAGTTACAAGTACTAAACACCATACTCTCTGGTCCGAGCAAATATGGCTGCAAGTGTTATTCTACAGGGATTAGGAGTCATCAACAGGGAATTGTTCCCACAGACTTGCATTGGTTATAGGGGAAATTACGGCATTTATGTGTCCATGGCAAACAATGTAATCTACAGGACAACATAGGGAAAGCACCCTGGTGTTACTTACAAAGTGTGTGTGTGTGTGGTTCAAATGGGTTTAATGCGGAGATGCAAAAACATTTAGTAAAAGAGCCAGGAGTCTGGGGGGCATGTAAACCCCCAGAAATTGTGTAAATTTTTGCAGTGGTTTTGTGGCTTTTTTATTAATATTTTTATTTTATTATTTTAGTCGGATTTTCAACCTTTGAGTCAGAGAATCATTTACAAAGACACCTCATCACAGTGAAGACAACACAATAATACAATGTTCTAAATACAGACAGTGATACATAAAATACATAGGTTCCAGTGATGAAAGTATTATTACAGCAATACAGAGCATATGTATAGTCAATTTACATAGGTAACATGCAATAGAAATGTGAGATATAAGCCCCATGCTGTGAAATTACAATGAAGGTAGAGAAAGAGAATAATTTCAGGTAGGAGCTCTAAGTGAGAAAGGGGGGGGAGTCCAGAGGACTTTGTTGAGGTTGGATTGTGCTAGTTGGCACGAGTCTTCGGTGGCCTCAAGGAGAGGGTGCAGAGATTTAGTTAGTTACATTTACAACAACTCATGTTGAAGAGCAATTTTAAAGGGACCAATTTTGAGAATGTTGGTGATGTTAACTGGGAGGGAGCTGAACCAGGCAGGAGCCCTGTAGCAAAAGGATCACTGGGCTAGGAAGGTCCTGGTCCTAGGCGCCAGTAGGGTAGCCTTATCTGTGCTATGGGTGGCCACAGTTGGGGTGGCAAGTTGGAAGGATGCAGTCACCCCTGGAGGGGAGAGCCCAAAAAGAATTTTCTTGGATAGTAGGCAGGTTTGGTAGTAGAGTCTTTCTTCTAGGTTAAGGAGGTTTTCAGTGGCATAGAGTAGGCAGGTATAGGTAAGTCTGGGTGCCCCGTTCAGGAGCCTGCAGGCCTTGTTTATAGAAAATTGGATTTTACTGATAGCAGTGTTAACAGCTGCACCATATATAGGCAGGCCATAATCCACTAGGGACAGGACAGAGGATGTGATGGCCAGTCTGAGCACATGGGGAGTGAGGCAGTCCTTGTGCCGGTACAGAAGGCCTAGCTGAGAGTTGATGGCTACGAGAGGGCATTTATATGGTGGTGGAAGGTGAGAGCAAAGTCAAAGGTAATCCCTAGGTATTTATAGGTGGACAATTGCTCTAAGGGCTGCTGTGTGCTGGGGAGGATTAGGAGGGATGCATTTCTGGATTTGTTTCTGTGGTGGGTGAAAAGCATTGACTTGGTCTTTTTTAGGTTGATAACGAGTCTATGATCCTTGAACCATTTTTCAGTTTGGTTAAAGGTGAGCTGGAGAAAGTCCTGGAGTGAGGCAGGTTTATGGTAAGAGGCAAAGAGAACGGCATCATCTACATATAGAAGAATTTTGCCAGAGCAGGCACTGTGCAGGGTGTTGAGGTAGAGCTGGAACAGTAGCGGCACCAGGATGGAGGCCTGGGGGGACCCTGTAGCGAACAGGTCAGGTGCAGGATAAGGTTCCATTAACTTTTGCACACTGGAAGTGAGCTGAGAGGTAGCTGGAGCACCAGGCAAGAGGACCAGTGGAGAGTTGGTGGAGGGAGTTCAGCAGAAGGGGATGGCAGACAGTGTCAAAGGCCTTGGAAAGGTCTATGAACACAGCACCAGCAAGCTTGCTATATCACATGGTGTTCATTTCATAAAAGTAACATGTCATGGGTAGAATTTATTCTTGATTAATAAGATTAAATGCATTACCTTAAGTAGGTTTGGGAGCCAGGGGAAGGGTGAGAGGTGGGCCATTCAGTCAACCATGGGCTCCACAGTGAGCACGAAACACCGAATAAAGATGATGGAGGGACACCACTACTCGCACTTGGGCAGCCAGGAGAGGCGGCTGCCCCCAGCCAACTTTTTTTTTTTTTTAGTCTTTGGTAACCGGGTAAGGCCCACTAGGCACAAGTGCCTGTTTTCAGGGACAACCTGGGAGCACTGGGCAGCTAAGTGACTTGCTCAGAGTCACACAGTATGCAAGTGGAGGTTGTGAGAATCAAACCCAGTTCTCTTGTCTGTTGGATGTACCAAGCTTGTTCATACCTCGTTCCTCTAACCTCTAGGCTATACTGCCAGCCAGTATGCCACTGCTCCATTTCATTGAAAGTTCCTATGCCCCTTATACACACAGCCATCAGTGTTTCCAAACCTCACACACATGCACACACTGTGTCACTCTGCATCCTTCCCCACCCCCAATTCACAGGACCACTCCCTAGCTACCACATTCATAGACTGTGAACCTATTCTCCTCTCAATAAACACAATAGTCCTTTCAGGGCCTCCACACCTCCTATGCAATGATGACCATCAGTTTCTCTGCTGGGTGGCCTACACTATTACTTCCCCCTAACCTGGTCACACATGGTTCCCAGTCCTTCTACACACAATGTGGCTCAGGGTTTTCTGGATTTTCAGATCTGACACACACCCACCATACCACACCACACATAGAAATATACACTTTGATGGCAGATAAGGACCGCTTGGCCCACCCACCCAGTCTGCCCATTTCCCTACCTATTGGATTAGCTGCAGATCCTAGTTAACCAACAGTCTATTTCTTTCTAACCCCCACTAGACTTGCCTTATGTCTGTCCCATGCTTTCTTGCATGACCCAAAGGAAATTGCCGCAAAACAGTCAGTTCAGTCCAGTGCAAACAATAGAGCGACCAGCTTATAAAATTGAAACAGAACAAAGAAGTATCACTCGCACCAGCTAATCCCACTAGTGAAAAAACACCAAGTACTAGTGGAAACTTCGATGAAACTTCAATAGTTTAATAATCACAAAATACAAAAGGTGATACAACTACACGCCAAAATGGCCACCCAGCGCTTTGACTCCTCACGAGTCTTCCTCAGGGGTGTGGCCAACAAACAAGAGAACATAGTTAAATATACAAAAGAATATGACGTCACACAAGGATTCTAACAAGATTTAAACAAATATTATCTAATTCAATTCTACATTTCAATAATGAAAGAACAAAATTACTCTATTAAGTACATATATATAAAAAGTGTAATAAACCAACACCTAAAAAGAAACAAAAGAAGTATAGTAACAGGTTCATTTAAAATGGCTCTAGGTTATAACAGGTGCAGCTATTAAAGCGCACTATGTAGAAAACTAAAGTATACTTATACTTAATATCATAAGGATCTAATAAATCCCAAATGAGCCAATAAATGAACAACAAAAGAAACTATACATTAGCAAAGGGATTCCATTTCTGGAAGGATGTATTTTCCTTATTTAAAACAATGGTGGCAGCCACAACCTCCAAAATATTTTATACCAGCCCTTGTGAGTCTGGATCCAGGAAACAGAGTGTCCCAAATGCTGTTTTAGAAATCTAAAGAAAAGGAGAAAAGGAAAACCATTAGTATTACAAGAACCATATAATATCACATAATAACTCAAGGAAGATGGAGATGAGGGAAGGGGGAAAAATAGGGGAGGGAAAAAGGGGTGAGTAGGAAAAAGGGAAGGGAAGAGAGTATATAAAGGAAAGGGAGGAAGGGGAGAAAAAGGGGAAGGGAGGAAGAAGGAGGGGAAAAGGGAAAGTGGGGGGGAACAATCGAAATTACTTAACAAGAAAAGGTTTTAAATCCCATCTTTCATTTAAACCTTCTGGTTTAACACTTTTCAATTGAAATATCCATTTGCTTTCTTTTTCCAAAAGAAGATTAGCTCTATTACCTCCAAATTCAAGTGGAGGTACCCACTCAATGCCCATGAATTTTAAGCAGTCTGCATTGGAATTGTGTTGGTGACTAAAATGTAATCCTAACGGTGTGTCCTGTCTATTGTTGTATATTGATCTGACATGTTCTTGAATTCTCTGCTTCAAGGGTCTAACTGTCTTGCTAACATAGATAAGATTACAGCTGCACCATAGTACATAAACTACATAACTTGTATCATAAGTTATAAGTTCCCTGATTTCAGTCTGAATTTCTTGTTTTCTTGGGTGTAAAAATTTCTTTCCTGTCATACAGAATTTGCAGATATTGCTCCTGGCACATTTAAAGCAACCATTACTTCTTCTAGGTAACCAGGTGCTACTTGGTATACTTTGTGTTGCTGATATACCAAATCTGCTGTGCACTAGAATGTCCCTAAAATTATTTGCTCTGCTGAAAGACACCCTTGGTTTTTCCCCCACTACCTTTGCTACTATAGATTCACTAAGTAGAATAGACCAATTGTTAAAGATAATATTCCCTATCTTACCTGCCTTATGGTTGTATTGTGTAGTAAAAGTGCAAGGCTGCTGTGTAGTAGCTTCTTGCTGTTCTGTGGACAAAAGTGTTAGTCTATCCAGGTTAGAAGCCTTGTCTCTAAGACCCAATAAAAGATCTGGAGCGTACCCCCCTCTCTGTAAAATGCTTTATAAGTTCATCTGTCTGCTCTTTGAAAATTTCATCAGTACTGCAGTTTCTGCATATTATAACCATCTGACTGTATGGAATACAATCTATTAGTTGTTTGGGGTGTGCACTGGTTGCATGTAACACTGAATTAGTAGCTGTTGGTTTACGACAGCATTTAGTTTTAATAATTTTCAGTTCTTCATCTATAAAAAGACTTAGATCCAAAAAGTTAATTTCAGACCTATCAGCTACATGAGTAAACCTTAAATTCAAACAATTCACATTAAGCCATTTAACAAAATCCCCTTTCTCTAGATCATTACCTTGCCAGATACATATTATATCATCAATAAAATGATACCAATATTTGATACTTTTAATGTAGGGATTGGTCTCATCATTAAAAATGATGGTTTGTTCCCAATGGCCAAGAAACAAATTTGCATAGCTTTGTGCCATTGCCGCCCCCATAGCAGTACCACACTTTTGCAAATAAAACTGAGTATCAAACTTAAAGAAATTATGCTCCAGAATAAATTCCAAAGCCATTAGGGATTTAGCTAAAGACTCATCCATTGTAATTAAACCTGCTGATAAAGGGGGCAATATTGTTATTTTGGATAGAGCACATTATTTAACTATAGTGATGAGTTTGTTGAATGATACTGAAAATTATCACAAACTATGTTTTGATCCAACAGTGCTTTATAAAAAAGAACTATCTGCCTTATTGACTCAGGCAGTTCAAACTGGAGGTATTTCAGTCTGAATTTCAGTATATTTGGAGTGAATTTCCTGTCACACCAGGCTTTTACATATTGCCTAAGGTACATAAAGATCTGGCAAACCCACCAGGTCGCCCTATTGTTTCAGGTGTAGGCAGCATGACACAGAATCTAGGTAAATTCATAGATCATTTTTTATAACTAAGTGTATCAAATTTAGATTCATATATTTGTGACACCAAGAATTTGTTACAAAAAATTCAAAAGATTAGATGGGAGGAGGAATTTTGTTTTCTTGGGATCGATGTGGAATCTTTGTACACATCGATCAAACATGATCAAGGTATTCCAGCTGTAAAATATTTTTTGGATAAAGCATCCGAACTGAATGATACACAAAAAGGCTTTATTCTACAGGCTTTGAAATTTATTCTGGAGCATAATTTCTTTAAGTTTGATACTCAGTTTTATTTGCAAAAGTGTGGTACTGCTATGGGGGAGGCAATGGCACCAAGCTATGCAAATTTGTTTCTTGGCCATTGGGAACAAACCATAATTTTTAATGATGAGACCAATCCCTACATTAAAAGTATCAAATATTGGTATCGTTTTATAGATGATATAATATGTATCTGGCAAGGTAATGATCTAGAGAAAGGGGATTTTGTTAAATGGCTTAATGTGAATAGTTTGAATTTAAGGTTTACTCATGTAGCTGATAGGTCTGAAATTAACTTTTTGGATCTAAGTCTTTTTATAGATGAAGAACTGAAAACTATTAAAACTAAATGCTATCGTAAACCAACAGCTACTAATTCAGTGTTACATGCAACCAGTGCACACCCCAAACAACTCATAGATTCTATTCCATACAGTCAGATGGTTAGAATACGCAGAAACTGCAGTACCGATGAAATTTTCAAAGAGCAGACAGATGAACTTATAAAGCGTTTTACAGAGGGGGGGGGTATGCTCCAGATCTTTTGTTGGGTCTTAGAGACAAGGCTTCTAACCTGGATAGGCTAACACTTTTGTCCACAGAACAGCAAGAAGCTACTACACAGCCCTGCACTTTTACTACACAATACAACCATAAGGCAGGTAAGATAGGGAATATTATCTTTAACAATTGGCCTATTCTACTTAGTGAATCTATAGTAGCAAAGGCAGTGGGGAACAAACCAAGGGTGTCTTTCAGCAGAGCAAATAATTTTAGGGACATTCTAGTGCACAGCAGATTTGGTACATCAGCAACACAAAGTATACCAAGTAACACCTGGGGTTACCTAGAAGAAGTAATGGTTGCTTTAAATGTGTCAGGTGCAATATCTGCAAATTCTATATGACAGGGAAGAAATTTTTACACCCAAGAAAGCAAGTAATTCAGACTGAAATCAGGGAACTTATAACTTGTGATACAAGTTATGTAGTTTATGTACTGTGGTGCAGCTGTAATCCTATCTATGTTGACAAGATGGTTAGACCCTTGAAGCAGAGAATTCAAGAACACGTCCGATCAATATACAACAATAGACAGGACACACCAGTAGGATTACATTTAGTCACCAACACAATTCCAATACAGACTGCTTAAAATTCATGGGCATCGAGTGGGTACCTCCACTTGAATTTGGAGGTAATAGAGCTAATCTTCTTTTGGAAAAAGAAAGCAAATGGATATTTCAATTAAAAAGTGTTAAACCAGAAGGTTTAAATGAAAGATGGATTTAAAACCTTTTCTTGTTAAGTAATTTCGATTGTCCCCCCACTTTCCCTTTTCCCCCTCCTTCTTCCCCCTTCCCCCTTTTTTCTTTTCCCCTTTTCCTCCCCTTTACTTTATATACTCTCTCTTCCCTTCCCCTTTTTCCTACTCACTCCCCTTTCCCCTCTTTCCCCACCCCTCCCCTTCCCCTATTTTCCCCTTCCCTCATCTCCATCTTCCTTGAGTTATTATGTGATATTGTATGGTTCTTGTAATATTAATGGTTTTCCTTTTCTCCTTTTCTTTTAGATTTCTAAAACAGCATTTGGGACACTCTGTTTCCTGGATCCAGACTCACAAGGGCTGGTATAAAATATTTTGGAGGTTGTGGCTGCCACCATTGTTTTAAATAAGGAAAATGCATCCTTCCAGAAACGGAATCCCTTTGCTAATGTATAGTTTCTTTTGTTGTTCATTTATTGGCTCATTTGGGATTTATTAGATCCTTATGATATTAAGTATAAGTATACTTTAGTTTTCTACATAGTGCGCTTTAATAGCTGCACCTGTTATAACCTAGAGCCATTTTAAATGAACCTGTTACTATACTTCTTTTGTTTCTTTTTAGGTGTTGGTTTATTACACTTTTTATATATATGTACTTAATAGAGTAATTTTGTTCTTTCATTATTGAAATGTAGAATTGAATTAGATAATATTTGTTTAAATCTTGTTAGATTACTTGTGTGACGTCATATTCTTTTGTATATTTAACTATGTTCTCTTGTTTGTTGGCCACACCCCCGAGGAAGACTTGCGAGGAGTCTAAACGCTGGGTGGCCGTTTTGGCGTGTAGGTGTATCACCTTTTGTATTTTGTGATTATTGAAGTTTCATCGAAGTTTCCACTAGTACTTGGTGTTTTTTCACTAGTGGGATTAGCTGGTGCGAGTGCTACTTCTTTGTTCTGTTTCTTGAATGACTCCACTGTTTTTGACCCCATGATCTACCCAGGAAGGCCATTCCATGCATCCACCACCCTCTCCATGACAAAATTCTTCCCTACAATGTCCTGAGCCACTCCCTTTGTCTTCAAAATGTGCCACACACACACGCACAAACACACACACACACACACACACACACTGTGCCATGCTGGTCTCTTCACCCTCTGCCCCTCCCAACACACAGGACCCTCCTAAAGCCTACAGATACAAGCATACACTATGGAACTTTACTTCCAACAAATACACAAAGTGGACCAATCAGGTTTCCCAGAATCTCATGCACAGTCAGCAGTATAGGCATTAAAAATTTAAGGACCTGCTGGGAGATCCACAACTGGTCATCGACAAAAACTTTGTCAAATGACCAGACAGAGAAACCTGCAGGTCGACTGCATTTTGCAGTCGACTGCCTGTTTTGAACAGAAAAGAGTGTTTTCTTGAGGAGGTTTCCCCCCAAACCCCACACTCCCCCAATCAAGATTGTCAGCTCCTAGTCAGAGCTGATTTGGGGAGAGTGCAGGACCTCCAACAGGAAGTGCTGGGTTCCAGCGGGTTCCCTACAGTGACATGGCACTGTACTCACTGTAGGGGATGTCACTGTTGAAACGTCACTTAACATGTGTCACACCCCTGCTGTCCATGTTGCCATTGTGGATTTTGAACTGTGGCATATAGAGCAGACCTGCAATAAAATACATGAAGAAAAAAACAGTTGACAACGCTAAATTGGAAGGAAGAATAAGTACCATCCACATGTCCACTTTACCAAAAACCACCAATTAACATTGGTGGCCACTGCATGATTCTATGGGCTGGTTGGTGTACTTCTGAAGCTCAGGAGAGCAATTGCATCAAGCCTACACCCATTTAAAAAAGGCTCCAACTACATGAAGTCCTATATTGGCAATGAAACTGCTGAACTGGAAGGTGCAAATCTCTACTTTGCTCAGTTGGTCTGTGGCTGAATACCAAAATGGGCCAGGACAAACTTTGAATGCGAGTGCAAGCCAATGAACAGAGATTTGTTGTAGACAGGAGGCACTAGTGGCATGGACAACACTTGTTTTAGACTAAGCCTAACCTTATGTAAATCCAAAGCACAAAAAAGAGAGCGAGAGAAGTTAATCTCTAGTCAAGCAACCATCCACAGTGTATGTGTCTATGACTGACAAAAGCATTGCTGTATGTGACAAAAGTAAATATTTTGCAATATAAAAAACCTGCATAACCCATTAGGAACAGATCAGTCTTTGACTTTTATTCTCCTTTGGTTTCCTCCTTTCCTCAGGACCACTATAGGGCCTGCCTGCCATATCTCTTAACTGAACTAGCAGAAACCATTCGCCCGACACACAGCAAGCTCAGCTGTTAAGACAGGATTCCATATTTCTAATTAATGTAGCAGAGGTTTAGGGGAGAAAGTGCAATTAACAATTATTTAGTTAAGCAGCAAGACAACTGCAGAGACTAGTGAGAACTTCTTGGCTCAACCGCAATGACTGAATCAGCCAAACAACTTGCTGAGCTCCAACTCAAATTATTCAGTTACCAGCTGCATGGCAGGCAGGCAGAGTACTGAAGTGATGCAGTCAATAGCGTCCATGATCACTTTTCTTACCGCCGCTCTTATTGCACGTTTACCACAAATATCAGTTTTCCTGCTTTGCTTGTACTAAATACGAATGGACACTGATGCACAGTCCATGAATATACTGTATATTAAAAAAAGCTGGCATCCAAAAAATTGGGGACTAAACTGCTTATGTGGCCCCCTTAAAAAAAGTGGGGTCAATGGCCTAGTCAGACCCCCTGTATTAGCCACCCCTCTGTGTGCCTATTGTGGTTTGTGTGGAATATGAATAGGTTAAAGCTTTCCCCAACCATTTCCCATAAAGCACGTATTTTTACTATATATTTTACACTGGATACAGTAGATAAGATGCAGTGCTTCATTTTCAGTGATGTCCTGCTTTTACAAATTGTTAGATTACAACTACCCAGGATAGGAAAACGGAGAGGTAATATTTACTTGCCTGTGGACTTCCACATTTTGACCCCAAATTTCCAGCAGTGTTTTTATGACCTGACATGATCAAAACAGGTAGATTTCTTAAAATTCCAAATGGAGGGTGCTTTTGTTCTGCCACTGTGGGAACAAGTTTCAGAAGAAATTTGAGAAATGACATCTGACCTGCCATGTTTAGGAGGTGTGGTAATATAAGGGATATGTTAAATATTTGGGGCCAAAATCTACAAACATAAAGTTATGAATAAATGGTGGAACAGTTCAACATTTTCTCAAAACTTAAGTTTTTTTTTCACATTTTACCCCACATTTTCAATGTAGTCTCTTTGGTTGAATTTGAGAAATTTCAGCTGCCACATTCATGAGGTGGTGTAAAAAATGACTACTTTAAAAATTTGTGACCCAGGTTTGTGCCCCAATCCTGGGTACCAGGAGAGGAGACTGACAGGGAGAGGTTCTAGGTGTCCATTTGATGCTTCCCTCCCAGGAGGGGGGGGCAGGGCCTCAGCACCTTCCAGCAGATTGGAGATGTGCTTGAGGGATGTGCAGCCTTAACACACACCCCAAACATCCCCATCACTGCTTCCTCAACACCCAGTCAGGGGTTGAGTGGGCAGGGCAATGAAATGCATAAATGCCCCCTGGGTGACTAAGTGGCAGCCACCCATCCCCAGCACATCATGAAACTGGGATAGACCTGTGCTGTCCACCTCACTGCTGATTGCAGGGCTAACTGGTTGTGCCTATGGCACTTCTCATGCAGAGGTAGGACCCACCTGATGATGGGTCACATCTGATCACTCAGGGGATCAGTTGGTGGTAGTGGGCAGCAGTGGGATGGTGGCTAATGGAAGAGGGTGACTGTAAGGTGCATGAGGCCTGAAGGAGTGGCCAGCCGGGACGGATGTGGGAGGAGCAAAAAAAAAAATAATCATCTTCCGTCAGAATAATAAAGATTACCACAGGTTTGACAGCAGTTGTTTTTAATATTTGTACTACACATTTTAAACATAGCCTTTCCTGCAGGCTGTCCTGCCCATGATCACTGTACTGTACAGAGTGTGAGCCTGATGATGACAGCCAATGGGCTCTCACTCTGTAGAGTAAAGTTATCATGAGCAGAACAGTCCGCAGCTGGCCATGGCAGGATATGGAGGACTCTCTCACTCTGTAGAGTACAATTATCATGAGCAGAACAGTCTTCCCCGGCCATGGCAGGATATGGGAGACTGTCACCAGCATGGGTGGTGCGGGGGGGGTGCAGGGAAGGGGTCATACCTGCCCTAGTGGGAGGCCGCTACACTGTGAAAAATATAAGGGCATTTCTTCTTTGAAAGGAGAAACTGGATTGCATATGGGGTGTGGGATCCTACACTATTGGACTGATACAGGGCAGGATTATTTATCAAATGGGGATTGGGGAACCAGAGTGGGGGGCACTGCACTATAGAAAAGAGATTGTGGGCTGCTTGTAATATTCAGTTGGGGATCAGGCAGGGAGAGGGTACCCTACGTTATGTAAAAGGGGGAGTACTTTATTTGTGACATGGCCGGGGATCGGGCAGGGAGAGGGTACCCTACATTATGTAAAAGGGGGAGTATTTTATTTGTGACATGGCCGGGGAACAGGCAGGGAGAGGGTACTCTACATTATGTAAAAGGGGGAGTACTTTATTTGTGACATGGCCGGGGATCGGGCAGGGAGAGGGTACCCTACATTATGTAAAAGGGGGAGTATTTTATTTGTGACATGGCCGGGGATCAGGCAGGGAGAGGGTACCCTACATTATGTAAAAGTGGGAATACTTTACTTGTGACATGGCCGGGGATCAGGCAGGGAGAGGGTACCCTACATTATGTAAAAGGGGGAATACTTTATTTGTGACATGGCGGAGAGGATACCCTACATTATGTAAAAGGGGGAGTACTTTATTTGTGACATGGTTGAGGACTCGGCAGGGAGAGGGTACCCTACATTATGTAAAAGTGGGAATACTTTATTTGTGACATGGCCAGGGATCAGGCAGGGAGAGGGTACCATACATTATGTAAAAGGGGGAATACTTTATTTGTGACATGGCCAGGGATCAGGCAGGGAGAGTGTACCCTACATTATGTAAAAGGGGGAGTACTTTATTTGTGACATGGCTGGAAATCAGGCAGGGAAGTGCACCTACATTATGTAAAGGGGAATACAGGGATCAGGCAGGAAGGTACCCTACATTATGGAAAAGGGGAGTATTTTATTTTTGACATGGCGGAGAGGATACCCTACATTATATAAAAAGGAAATACTTTATTTGTGACATGGTTGAGGACTGGGCAGGAGATGGTACCCTACATTACTGTAAAAGGGGAGTACTTTATTCTGACATGGCCAGGGATCAGGCAGGGAGGGTACCTACATTATGTAAAAGGGGAGTACTTTATTTGTGACATGGCGGAGAGGATACCCTACATTATGTAAAAAGGGGAATACTTTATTTGTGACATGGTTGAGGACTGGGCAGGGAGATGGTACCCTACATTATGTAAAAGGGGGAGTACTTTATTTGTGACATGGCCAGGGATCAGGCAGGGAGAGGGTACCCTACATTATGTAAAAGGGGAATACTTTATTTGTGACATGGCCGGGGATCAGGCAGGGAGAGGGTACCCTACATTATGTAAAAGGGGGAGTACTTTATTTGTGACATGGCAGAGAGGATACCCTACATTATGTAAAAAGGGGAATACTTTATTTGTGACATGGTTGAGGACTGGGCAGGGAGATGGTACCCTACATTATGTAAAAGGGGGAGTACTTTATTTGTGACATGGCCAGGGATCAGGCAGGGAGAGGGTACCCTACATTATGTAAAAGGGGGAGTACTTTTTTGTGGCAAGGCTGGGGATCAGGAAGGGAGAGGGTACCCTACATTATGAAAAAGGGGGAGTACTTTATTTGTGACATGGCGGAGAGGATACCCTACATTATGTAAAAAGTGGAATACTTTATTTGTGACATGGTTGAGGACTGGGCAGGGAGATGGTACCTTACATTATGTAAAAGGGGGAGTACTTTATTTGTGACATGGCCGGGGATCAGGCAGGGAGAGGGTATCCTACATTATGTAAAAGGGGGAGTACTTTATTTGTGGCAAGGCTGGGGATCAGGAAGGGAGAGGGTACCCTACATTATGTAAAAGGGGGAGTACTTTATTTGTGACATGGCCGGGGATCAGGCAGGGAGAGGGTACCCTACATTACGTAAAAGGGGGAGTACTTTATTTGTGACATGGCCGGTGATCAGGCAGGGAGAGGGTACCCTACATTATGTAAAAGGAGGAGTACTTTATTTGTGACATGGCTGGGGATCAGGCAGGGAGAGGGTACCCTACATTATGTAAAAGGGGGAGTACTTTATTTGTGACATGGCCAGGGATCAGGCAGGGAGAGGGTACCCTACATTATGTAAAAGGGGGAGTACTTTATTTGTGACATGGCCAGGGATCAGGCAGGGAGAGGGTACCCTACATTATGTAAAAGGGGGAGTACTTTATTTGTGACATGGCTGGGGATCAGGCAGGGAGAGGGTACCCTACATTATGTAAAAAGGGGTGTACTTTATTTGTGACATGGCCGGGGATCAGGCAGGGAGAGGGTACCCTACATTATGGAAAAGGGGGAATACTTTATTTGTGACATGGCCGGGGATCAGGCAGGGAGAGGGTACCCTACATTATGTAAAAGGGGGAATACTTTATTTGTGACATGGCTGGAGATCGGGCAGGGAGAGGGTTCCCTACATTATGTAAAAGGGGGAATACTTTATTTCTGACATGGCCAGGGATCAGGCAGGGAGAGGGTACCCTACATTATGTAAAAGGGAGAATACTTTATTTGTGGCATGGCAGAGGACTGGGCAGGGAGAGGGTACCCTATTTTATGTAAAAGGGGGAATACTTTATTTCTGACATGGCCAGGGATCGGGCAGGGGGAGGGTACCTTACATTATGTAAAAGGGAGAATACTTTATTTGTGACATGGCTGGAGATCAGGCAGGGAGAGGGTACCCTACATTATTTAAAAGGGGGAGTACTTTATTTGTGACATGGCTGAGGACTGGGCAGGGAGAGGGTACCCTACATTATGTAGAAGGGGGAGTACTTTATTTATGACATGGATGAGGACTGGGCAGGGAGAGGGTACCCTACATTATGTAAAAGGGGGAGTACTTTATTTGTGACATGGCCACGGATCAGGCAGGGAGAGGGTACCCTACATTATGTAAAAGGGGGAGTGCTTTATTTGTGACATGGCGGGGATCAGGCAGGGAGAGGGTACCCTACATTATGTAAAAGGGGGAATACTTTATTTGTGACATGGCCGGGGATCAGGCAGGGAGAGGGTACCCTACATTATGTAAAAGGGGGAGTACTTTATTTGTGACATGGCCGGGGATCAGGCAGGGAGAGGGTACCCTACATTATGTAAAAGGGGAATACTTTATTTGTGACATGGCCGGGGATCAGGCAGGGAGAGGGTACCCTACATTATGTAAAAGGGGGAATACTTTATTTGTGACATGGCCGGGGATCAGGCAGAGAGAGGGTACCCTACATTATGTAAAAGGGGGAGTACTTTATTTGTGACATGGCCGGGGATCAGGCAGGGAGAGGGTACCCTACATTATGTGAAAGGGGGAATACTTTATTTGTGGCATGGCCAGGGATCGGACAGGGAGAGGGTACCCTACATTACGCAAAAGGGGGAGTAATTTATTTGTGACATGGATGAGGACTGGGCAGGGAGGGGTTACCCAACACTGTGAAGATGGGGGGGTAATGTGATTATTTACCAGGGATGGGCATTGGGCAGGGGAGGGACACAGACCTCACACCTCCAGGACCTTGCAGATATGTAAATGGGCCCATAATGGGCATGGTCCATGCATGTCTAATGGCTCATTCGCACTGTCTGGCTGTTTATTGCCATTGGTGGCTCGGCGCATCCCCCATTGGCAGTATTCTGCCCATTCCCAGGATGCATCAGGAGCATTATCAGCCACTTCCCCTTTGCACCACTCAGCAGGGTTGTAATATTCAAACAGGATGTATGATTCACTGGGATTGTGCATCTTGTTTGAATATATCATTTGGCTGAGCAGGAGCAACTTTTTCTGCAGTGCGTCTAGATGTACCATGTATCCCCCCTTTTGAACATGGGGGCCAACAAGTTTAATTTACATATTCAGGATATGTTGGAATACAATGCAAGGAGCCTATAAAAATAGGGAAATTAGGAAAAATGTGACTCCTCTAATATTGGGTGTGACAACATAGCCTAGAGGTTAGAGTAACAAGCTGTGAATGAGCTTGGTACATCCAGCAGACAGACCTGGGTTTGATTTCCACAACCTCCACTTGCATACTGTGTGACTCTGATCAAGTCATTTAACCTCTGCTGTGCTCTCCGGTGGCCCCTGAAAACAGGCACTTGTGCCTAGTGGGCCTTATTCAGTAACCAAAGGATAAAAAAATAATGGAATGTTCATGGAATACATTCTCCAATGAAAAGAAAAAGGATACGGACATACAAAGAAGAAACCTGCAGAAGAGGATCATTTGGTCTCAAAACAAATTAAACTTTGTTTTTATAGCGCCTTTCATATCAAGGTGCTGCACATAAAATCAGATATAAATATACATTTAAAACAAAAACAATAAAAAGATTAAACATAATTAGGGAAGGCTAAGTCAAATACATTTGTTTTTAGCACAGTTTTAAACCTATTGACGGTCAGGCATTCTCTTAACTGACAAGGCAGAGAACTCCACAGGGTTGGAGCCAAAAAAGAAAAAGCATGGCACCAGAATCTCTAGCAATCCCTCATCAGCAGATCGGAGAGGATGGAGGTGGCAGTAGGGTAACATGAGATCTTGCAGGTAACCGGGTCCCTGATTATGTAGGGCTTTGAAGGTTAGGAAACCAACCTTGAAGGTGATCCGCCACTGAATAGGCAGCCAGTGCAGCTCGCAGAGCACAGGCGTAATATGACTGGTCCTAGAAGTCCCACTCAAAAGCCTGGCCACTGCATTCTGCACCAGCTGTAGTTCGACCAGTAAAAGAAGGTGACAAGACTTTCTATAGATACATTAGTGAAAGGAAACACTCCAGAGGGGGTATTGCTAAGATCAAAGGAGATAAGGGGGCATGTGAGGAGGAGGACCATGTAAAAGCATATATCCTAAATAGATACTTCTGCTCAGTATTTACTGAAGAGAAGGTAGGGCAGGGCCCACAGCTCAGCACCATGGACACAGGAGGGAGGGAGGTGTGCACTACTCCCTTCACAAAAGAAAGTGTCCTACGAGAGCTCGATAAGTTCAGGGTGGACAAGGCAATGGGACCTGATGGCATGCATCCCAGGGTACTAAAGCAGCTAAGGGTGGAACTAGCAGAGCCATTATCAGAACTGTTTAGTGAGTCTCTGAGCACAGGGGAGGTCCCAGAAGACTGGAGAAGGGCTCATGTGATTCCTCTCCACAAGAGTGGTAGCAGGGAGGAGGCAAGGAACTACAGACCAATCAGTCCTACCTCAGTAGTGGGCAAGATTATGGAGGCACTCCTTAGGGAAAGGATAGTGCAACACCTGGAATCCATAGGAGCACAGAATCCAAGACAGCATGGGTTTACAAAAGGAAGGTCCTGTCAAACTAATCTCATAGATTTCTTGGACTGGGTAACCAGAGCGGTGGACCAAGGGGGAGCAGTTGATGTCGCCTACCTTGACTTCAGCAAACCTTTCAATACTGTTCCACATAAAAGATTGATAAATAAGCTGGGTAGGCTTGGGGTGGGTCAGAAGTTGGTCAACTGGGTGGCAAACTGGTTGACGGGCAGAAAACATAGAGTGGTGGTAAACGGTATGCAATCAGAAGAGATGCAAGCCACAAGTGGGGTATCTCAGGGATCAGTCCTGGGGCCAGTCCTCTTCAATATCTTCATCAGTGACATTGCAGATGGACTGGAAGGTAAGGTTTGTCTGTTTGCAGATGACACCAAGATCTGAGCAGAGTAGATGATCCAGAAGGGGTGGAAAGAATGAGAAGAGATCTGGATAAACTAGCAAAATGGTCGGAAGAGTGGCAACTGGGGTTTAATGCCAAGAAGTGCAAGATCATGCACATAGGGAAGAGAAACCCTGAAGCCACCTACTGGCTGGGAGGGGAGTGGCTGGCAGCCACAAGGGAAGAAAGAGACTTGGGCATCATCATCACTGATAACCTGAAATCATCCAAGCAGACCACTAAAGCAGTAGGTAAGGCTAGGGGGATGTTGGGGTGTATTATTAGGGGCACCACAAGTCATAAGAGGGAGGTAATAATCCCTCTTTACAAGACACTGGTTAGAACCCAACTGGAGCACTGCAAGCAGTACTGGAGGCCACACCTTCACAAGGACATTGACCAAACTAAGGCAGTCCAGAGAAGGGCAACCAAAATGGTGCAAGGACTGCATCAGAAAACATATGAGGACAGATTAACGGAGCTCAATATGTATACCCTAGAGCAAAGGAAGGAGAGAAGTGATATGATCGAAACATTCAGACACCTTAAGGGCATTAACAAGGTGAAAGAGTCTAACATGTTTCAATATAAGAAAAATAGCAGGACAAGAGAACACAGCATGAGATTAGAGGGAGGCCGATTAAGGGGTAATGTGAGGAAGTTCTTTTTCACAGAAAAGGTGGTATATGCATGGACCAGCCTGCCTCAGGAAGTGGTGGATATGAATACAGTGCAGGGCTTCAAACAGGCATGGGATAGGCATAAGGGAGCAATACAGATGAGTATTAATAGATAGGCCATTGACAGAGCGAAGGCCAATGGCACATTTATAAGGTAGAAAAAGAAATGAGCAGACTGAATGGGCCTTGCAGTCCTTATTTGCCATCAACTTCCATATTTCTATGTTTCTATTTAAGTGGTGGATATCAGCCCCTGCAAGCCCAAGGTAAAGGGAATTGCAGTAATCAAGGCAGAAAGTGATGAAAGCATGGACCAGTGTTGGAAGACCATCTGGAGGAACCAAGTGTTTCACCCAGGCGATATTCCTGAGTTGGTAAAAAGAGGATTTGATGACAATCAACACCTGAGAGTTTAGTGTCAAACCATCATCAAAAATAACGCTAAGGTTACACACTCGGTCTGAGGTAGTGAGCTGTATGCCATAGATCGAAAGACCTGATGCCTGTCCAGCTCCTAAACCCACCCCTGGATGACCAAGGTCCACTACCAACACTTCAGTTTTGTCTGGATTCAGTCTGTCAAGTCTGCTCATATTGCAGGGTCCACAACTTGAGCTAATGTCCCTGCCCTCCCTCCCCACTCTTCCCATCCTCCCTACCCATGATCCTTCCCTTCCCCCATGGCTATCCCAGCTTCTCTTAAAGCTACCCACTGTCTTCAATGAGATGACCTCTTCTGGCAGTGCATTTCAAGTATCCACCACCCTCTCTGTGAAGAAGTGCTTTCTGACCTCCCTCCTAAACCTCCAACCCTCCAGCTTAAGACTGTGCCCCCTCATGTTATGTTTACCATCTGGCTTATAGGTCTCTCCTTATGAACCTTATTTATCCCTTTCAAATACCTGAAGGTCCCAATCATGTCCCCGCTCTCTCTCCTGTCTTCCAGGGAGTACATGTTCAGTGCCCTCAACCTGTCCTCATATGCCATGCTCTGCTGATCCTCTGTTATCTTTGAAGCCTTCCTCTGGACCTACTCCAGTGGGTTAAAGTCCTTTTTGAGGTGCGGGCACCAGTACCGAACTCCATAGGATGTTAACTTACGTAAGACAGGTCAATATCTCCAGCCTCATGGTGCAGGAGACCCATCTAAATGAAACATAAATGTTAAAAACAAACTGGATGAAGACGGTGTTTTCAACAGGTACAACCAAAAGCAGAGATGCCACCATGTTAATAAATAAAACATTAGATTTCAGAGGTATTTCACACTACAAAGATAAATGCAAGATAATGGTAAAGTGTCAGTTTTGGGTATAGGAATATATGTTTGTTTACTACATGCACCCGTTACAGCATAGTAGAAATTTTCAGTGAAATAACCAAGGGAATAATACAATTAAGGAATCAAGTATTAATTAGCAGGTGAAACCTGAATGCCTGTTATGACCCAGCAAGGGATAAGAAATCTAAACCAAATATAAGTGATAAAAGTGCCTCAGTATTAATTCTTTTTTTCTATGCAATGGCCAATTATGTATTTATTTTATTTATTCAGAATTCGGAAACTACCTTTGAGTCAGAGACTCATTTACAAAGGTTCCACATCACATTAGTGGTACAAACAGTAATAAGGTAAATAAAAAACAGGAAACAGGATAAGCTTGATACATGGTATTAATACCAAATAAATACAGTTAAAGTCTCACATTCAGTATTAGACGGTCTCAGCTCAGATGGGCATGTAGGCATGTGAGCTGAGATGCTCGAAAAGTGGAGGTAGGGGAGGAAAGTGAGGTGGGGTTGGGGGGGAGGAGGGTAGGGTAAGCCAGCCGGAGGCCATTGTCGTGGTGGGGGAGGAGCGAATGGCAGCAGGATCAATGGCAGTCACAGCTGTTTAGGGACTGGAGATGCCCTTTGAGATGGGATTTGAAGAGGCCAATTGCATTTTCATTTGTGATGGAGCTAGGTAGGCCATTCATCCACACAGGGGCCTTGTAGCTAAAGGATCTTTGAAATTGGGAGGTTCACAGTGGGGAACTGCAAGGAGATTCTTGCTAGAGCTGCAGGTTACTTTTTGGTTAGTAGTCGGATAGATTATGGAGGTAAGACCGGGGGGAAAGACCAAGAGTGATTTATTTTGGCCAATAGACAGGTGTGGAATTTAATTCTATTGTCTAAATTAAGCCAGTCTGTGGAGTTATACAGTGAGCAGGTATGAGCGAGATGGTCACAGTTCAGTACAAGGTGACAGGTTTTGTTGAGTGAGAGGCATAGCCTACTAAGGGTCGATCTGGTGGCAGTACTACAGATGAGAATGCCATAGTCAAGTAGGGAGAGGATAGAGGATGAGACGGCAGTTTGGAGGGTGTCAGGAATAACGCAGTGTTTGATCTGGTAGAGCAGGCTGAGGCAGACATTAATGGCAGTGGACAGGTGATGTATATGCAGGTGGAGGTTTAGTGCTGGATCTAGGGTGAAGCCCTGGTATTTAAAGGAGTCTACTTGCTCAAGAGGGGTTTGGTCCATTGCTAGGATCTGTGGGCAAAGTTCCTTCTTAGAGCTCTGAGGTTGGGAGAATATCATGAACTTGGTCTTCTTTTAGTTTAGTACAAGGCATTGATCAGTAAACCACAGTTCTGCTTTACTGAAAGAGGACTGGAGGGTTTGGTGCAGATGAAAGGGGTCAGGGCTGGATGCATAGAGTGCCACATCATCTGCATATAGTAGAAGGTTGCCAGGGCAGGAGGTGGGAAAGGAGTTAAGGTAAAGGCTGAAGAGGAGGAGGAGATCAAGGATGGACTCCTGTGGGACCCACAAGAGGACTGGGAGTTTATTGGATAGAGTAGTGCCAATTTTGACCTGTTGGAACCAATTTGACAGGTAGTCAGTGAACCAGCTCAGAGCATCTTGGGAGAAGCCAATGTCTGAGAGTGTGACTAGCAGAAGGGAGTGACTGACGGTGTCAAATGCCTTAGTAAGGTCGATAAACACAGCACCAGTGGTGTGGCCTTTGTCAAGTGCGGAGTGAATGTGTTCAGTGAATTCTAGGAGGGCTGCAGTGGTACTGTGCCCTTTGAGGAAGCCATGTTACTGTTTACAGAGAAGGCTGTGCTTGTTAAGGTGGTTGGTGAGTTGATCATAGACAATGCGTTCAAGTGCTTTAGACAGGGGAGAGGACAGAAATGGGCCAGTAGTTATTGGTGACAGTGCGGTGTCCATTCTTAAATATAGGGGTAATGGAGGCAGATTTCCAGAGGGAGGGGAACTTACTTTGGCAGAGACTGCAGTTGAGGATATGGATGAGGGGGTAAACTACTTCTAAGAGGGTGAGCCGGAGAAGCCTTAGGTCCAAGGAGTCACTACTGTAGGTGGAGTTTCTTAGAGCATTTTTAATGTAATGCTCGTCGGTCTTGGGGGTGATGCATTGCAGGTGGAAGGGGGTGTAGGGAGGGGGGGAGATTGGGCAGTGGGTGGGTCGAAGAAGGTAGTGGAAGGACATAGCTATGGTTGGTGAAAGTACAGTTGAAAGCAGAGGCTATTCGAGAGGGGTCAGAGGTCAATTACCCATCCACAACTATCTTGTTGGGAGGGGGGTTAGTGTCTTTGCTGCTGATTTCCTTTATATCATTCCAGAATTTGCACCTTGAGTGTACTTAATGTTTCTCATAAGATTAAGAAAAACTGCTCTTTAGTAGAATCCGTATGGCTTCATATTAAACATCATAATAAAACAAATTTAGTATTGGGACTTTGTTACAGGCCACATGACTCTAACCCAGTGATATTAAACGATATCACTGCAGAGATGTCATCAGCTGCTGAATTAAGGAACATCTCGTTTATGGGTGATCTAAATCTAGGTGACATACACTGGACAAATAAATCAGCCAGAACTAGCTTGTCAAAAGATTTTTTGAATACTTGTGTTGAGTTGAATTTAATTCAACTTATTACATTTCCAACCCATGACTCTAATATTCTGGCCATTGTTTTAGGTAGTGAATCAATAAATATCAAAGAATGTCAGCCATCTGCTCCGCAGGGAAACAGTGACCATTGTACTGTTAGCTTTAAATCTCATAGTATCTGCTTAGAATCTGATAACATTATGGAAGCATTTGCTGTCTATAAAACAGATACTATTGCTCTTAATAAACATCTGGCAGCTATTGACTGGTCCACTCAGCTAAATAAAAACAACATTGATGATATGTGGAATTCTTTAACCACCATTATTTTGGACGCTGCTAATACATTAATTCCTAAGGTACTTAAGAACATACGAAATTTGCCAGCAGATAAAGGCCTAGAGGTCTATCAAGTCTGTTCGAATGTGCAGCTAGCACCCCTTATTCTTCAGCTGCTCCTCCCTTCCACCCTTCCCCTTCATTAACCCTCCCCCTTGTCCTGTCCCATCCCATTTGAAGCAGTCCACTGTTCTACTGGATACTACTTCTGCAGGTAACGTATTCCACCCAGCCACCACACTCTCTGTAAAAAAGTGTCTCCTCATCTCCCTCCTGAACCTTCCTCCAGTCTCATATCATGGCCCCTGGTGTCCCTCCCCTGCCTTACTTTGAACAACCCCTCTGTACCTGTCTTGTTTATTCCTTTCATGTACTTAAAGATTTCAATCATGTCCCCCCTGTCCCTCCTCTCATCCAGTGAGTACTTGTTCAACTCCTTCAGCCTCCTCTCAAATGATAAGTCCCCCAGCCCCTTGATCATCTTTGTTGCCCTGCGCTGCACCCCCTCCAGTAACTAAATGTCCCTCTTCAGATATGGGAGCCAGTACTGCACGCAGTACTCCAGTTGCGGTCTAACTAATGACCTATACAGTGGCAGAATCACCTCCTCCCTCCTCGAGGATATATCCCTTGCAATACAACCCTGCATTTGTTGGCCTTGCAGCTGCCTTCCTACATTGTGCCGAGTTGTTCATTGACCCTGTAATGAGCACCCCCAGATCCTTCTCCTCCTCTGTCTGGGCTAGCTGCACTCCTTCCAGCTGGTAACTCCTCCCTGGGTTCTTAATCCCAAAATGCAGCACTTTGCACTTTTTGGCATTAAACCTCAGTTGCCAGGTGTCTGACCAGGTTTCAAGCTTTGCCAGATCATCCTGCAACCCCTGCCATCCCCCTAGGTCATCCACTACCTCTCCTACTTTGGTATCATCAGCCAACAGACTGATCTTGCTCTTGTTGTCCCATGATATGTCTGCAATGAATAACCAAACAACACTGGTCCCAACACCAAGCACTGTGGAACACCGCTTGTCACTACCCTTGGGTGTGAGAGCTCACCACCCACCACCACCCTCTGTTGCCTTCCTTGAAGCCAGTTTCCTAAGGATCTCACCAGCTTTGCACCCACTCCTGTACCTACTAACTTACTTCCCAGCCTTCCATGCAGCACCAAGTCGAATGCCTTACTGAAGTCCAGCTACAGTACATCCACTGCATGGCCCCTGTTTAGTTGCCTAGTGACCCAGTATAGAACTTCACCAGGTTGGTTTGGCAGTGTCTGCCCCATATGAAGCCATGCTGTCTGCTGTTCCTGTAGTCCTTTGGCCTCTAGGAGGGCCACCAGCCTCTCCTTCAAGATAGTCTCCATTAGCTTACCCACGATGGATGTGAGGCTCACTTGTCTGTAGTTTCCCAGTTCATCCTTGGGGCCACTCTTGTGGAGAAGCACCACATGAGCCATCCTCCAGTCCTGAGGTACTCACCCCGAATGTAGTGAGGCATTAAATAGGTCTGCCAAAGGTCTTGCAAGGACCTCTGCCAGCTCCTTCAGTACCCTGGGTGGATGCCATCTGGGCATGGTGCCTTGTCCACCCTCAGTGCCTTCAAACCCTCCGAACTCTGCCTCCATGATTTCCCCATCTGTCACCCCTTCCCCCCTGTTTCTGCCATTTCTCCCCTTGGGTCTCACCCCCTCTTCTTTTTAGTAAATACTGAGCAGAAGTACTCATTTAGTGCTTCTCCTTATGCAGTCTGCTTCCACCCAACCCCCTCCTTCCTAATCCTTACTATGTGGTCCTTACAGCTCCTTTTCTCCCTGATGTACTTAAAGAAGTCCTTCTCCCCCTTCTTAATGCCTTGTGCCAGCCTGAGTTCCGTAGATGCTTTGGCTCCCCTTACTGCCCTTGTCACCTCCTTCGATTCTGTCAAGTACTCCTCCCTGTCCTCCCCCTCCCTGTTTTCTTGTACTTCCTAAAGGCAGCTCTTTTCCTCCTCACCTTTTCCATGACTTCCTTGCTCAACCAGCTTGGTTTATTAGCCCTAGCCTTCTTGCTCTGGGCCTTGGAGCAGGTTTTGGTTGCCTCCACTATCCCCAGCTTTATGAGCTCCCACCTCTGGTTAGTGTCCATACTAGGCTGAATTCTGGCCAGGTACCCTTTTACCACTTCTCCCATCCTCCCAAAGTCAGCCCTCCTGAAGTTCAGCACTCTTGTGCCAGATTTCACTCCTTCCTTGCCCATATCCAATGTGAGCCATACTGAGTGGTGGTCACTCCCTCACAGCGGTTCCTCCACTGTAAGTTCTCTCACAAAGTCCCCATTTGCCAGAACAAGGACAAGGGTATTCCATAACCTGGTTGGTTCACTGACCATTTGCAGCAGGAAGCTGTCCTGGAAGGCATCCAGCAGTACCTGCTCCCTTCTGTTCCTGGTTGATTGGGTACTCCAGTCCACTCCTGGCATGTTGAAGTCCCCCACAATCACAACACTACTCTTCTCGCAGGTCCTCCTGATCTGTCCTGCTAGTTCCCTGTTTAACTCCTCCGTCTGAGATGGTGGTCTGTACACCGCTCCCATTCTAAGAATCCTATTCTTGGAATCCTCAATTTGTATCCAAAGTGAATCCATACTACCCTCCTCCCCTTCCTCCCTTACACACTTCAATCCTTCCTTCACAAATAGTGCCACACCCCCTTCTTTCCCAATCACCCTGTCCCTACAAAATAACCTGCACCCTGGTACAGACAGGTCCCAGTCATTGTATTGGGTGGCCCATGTTTCTGTGATGGCTGCAATGTCCACCTCTCACTCTGCCATGAGCACCTGTAACTCTGCAGTTTTCCTCCCAAGGCTCCTAGCATTAAGGGTAACCACCTTCCACCCTTCCCCCTCCCATCCCGCCCTCCGTTACTAGCATCACCACTAGTACTTGCCATTTGTCCTTTGTCACTGTTATGGGGTGTAAGCTCATATGGTTTCCCAACCTGTGGTCTCTGCATGTCTCTTGCCCAATTGCCACCCCCCGCTAACTTAAAAAGAAGTTAAGCTCTCAACCAAAATGGCTTAATTTTAAATTGTGGAAATTGATTAAAAAAAAAACAAATATTAGAAAAAATATTCAAATAAATGTGACAGAACCCTCTTTGCATTTAAGCAGGTACAAAAGCTCTGTAAAAAGGAAATTAAAAAGGCAAAAACGTCAATGGAAAAATCACTAGCTAAACAAGCACCAAAAAGGAACTGTAAATTGATGTTCAGTTATATTAACTCCTTAAAAAAACAGACTTGCAAGGTAGGTTCAATTAGCTCTGGTAATAGGAGTTTGTATCACCCTAGAGATATGGGTGATTTTTTTAATTCACAGTTCTGTAATGTCTTCACAGATAATAACATCCCTTGTAATGCCTCATTAGGTGATTAGCCTTTTCATTATTCAAACATACTGACTGAAACCATTAAATCCAAATTGGTGGAAATTAAAAAAGGCTCCTCTGCTGGTCCTGATGGCATCTCCAGAGATGTCACTACTTTAATGAAGGACCATCTCTGTGTTCCATTAAAAATACTTTTTGACATGAGTTTGAATACTGGTCAGATTCCATCTGGATGGAAACATGCTAATGTGATTCCCTTATTCAAAAAAGGATCTAAAAGTGTTTCATAAAATTATCATTCTATCAGTTTAACACCAATTTTCTGTAAAATATTAGAACAAATCATTAAAGGTTATGTAATCCCTGTTATTACAAGATTAGATCAAACTCAACACAGATTTGTAAAAGGCTGATCGTGTACAACAAACTTAATATGTTGTTAAGACTTTATCAGTGAAAACCTGGACAGAGGCATTTCATGCAATGTTATTTTTCTAGACTTTAAAAGGGCCTTTTATTCTGTACCTCATTATGCCTTGATACAGAAGCTACAGCTCCATAATACAGAGCCAATATATATCAGATGGATCACTAATTGGCTGTCTGAAAGGAAGCAGAGGGTTATAATAGATGGACATGTTAGTAGTTGGAAAGATGTTAGAAGTGGTGTTCCGCAGGGATCAGTTTTGGCCCAACTGATTTTCCAGGTCTTTATATCTGATTTATCTACAAATATCAAAAGTAAGATTATTAAACATGCAGACGATTGCAAAATCAGTAACATCTGCAAAAGTGAAGCTGAATACATGGTTATTCAGAAAGATTTAAAGTTATTACAGTCCTGGTCCATAAAATGGAATCTATATTTTAACATTTCTAAGTGTTGTGTCTTGCACTTTGGGGAAAAATCCCAAATATCAACATTATCTTTATGATAGTACTTTAGTAAGTAAAGATAGTGAAAAGGATTTGGGGATCACTATTGACTTAAGCATGTCATTTGATTCCCATATATCAGACACTGTACGTAAATCAAACAAGATATGGTGGGTAATACAACATAATATAACATCCAAAAATCCAGATATTTTGTTGTCTTTATGTAGAGCATATGTGAGACCTCACTTAGATTATGTGTCACAGTTATGGAGTCCATATAAAAAGTAGGATATAGCAAGAATTTAGAGAATTCAGAGAAGGGTGACAAAATATTTTGCATCCTCCAAATTGCTTTCATATCCAGACAGGCTCTCCAAATTTAAGCTGATGTCCCTAGAAGATTGAAGGGTATGAGGTGATCTCTTGCTCACATGGGACATCATTAACGGCGAATACCTGTCTGCAGAAAGTGGACTGGATCTTAAACAAATTAGGGTCAATACCAGAGGACACCCATTGCAACTAGCTAGAAATAAGTGTAAAACCAAAAAAAAGGCTCACTACTTTTCGCAAAGGATAGTAAAGCCCTGGAATAAGTTGCCTATAAATGTGATCATCAGTGACAATAAGAACATTTGTAAAAAACAGACTTGACAGTTTCATGAAATCAAATAAGCTGCCAAACCACTATATGTAGGTCTGAAGCTCTACGGGCATTCAGCCTTTTGCTTCACACAGTTTCTTAGTATGATTCTTAGTAAGAGAGGCTTTGAAGTGCTCAGCCTTGGCTTTGCGCAGTGCCCATGTACATTTGTTCTGGGCTTCTCTGTCTCTGCCTGTCGGCTGGAGATCTCATCTCATTGGAAAGGTGCCAAAGTGAGTCATGAGTACTCATTTGGGTCAAGAGGTGGTCAGAGATCCAAAGGGCAAACTTGTCGCAGATGGTGTTGAAGGTGCGGATGAACAGATTGAGGGCTAAGTTGATAGACATGTGGTGGATAGCTCAACCTAAAACCAGATAATATACCTTTTCTCCTGTTCAGCAGAAGCTGCCATGATATATTATGTTAAGATTTCATGCACAAATGTTTTTCATTCATGGACATTGAAAGTATCCACAACTCAGATCATGCAATGTGTCAAGCCTCTTGGTTTGAAAATGCCCTTCTGAGATATGAAGCCATTGTAGATCATATTACTGCAATGATACCAAAGTTCTGGCATTTTAATAATGATGGCTCATAACATCTCAGAGATCTACAAGATGCCTTTAAAGTGACAGTAAAAGCACATATTTTATCTTATGACATCAACCATAGGGAACAGAAACATGCAATTACAATACACTTAGTCATTTAGAAGAGGAAATCAAGCAACTTAATATACAAATAGAACTGGGAGAGAGCGAGAGATCTTGTAGGACAGAATTATGACATATTATTTCAACATTACATTAATATGCAAATTGAAAGAGATGTGCATACCATGACAGAAAATATATATGAAAATTATGATAAATCAGGGAATTGTCTATCTCACATGTTGAAACAAAATATAAAAATAAGACTAGAAATAAGATTGTGGCTATATTGGATATGACAGGCAACCTGGGAACAGAAAACAGATATATAGGTCACATTTTCTGGTTTATTATAAAACTTTATAAAATAAAACTTTTTTCCAATTCCTAAATTCCAATAATTAATTTGCAATATGAACCATATAAAAAACAGAAAGCTATTGATTTTATGAAAGAAATGCCAAAAGGCAAGTCTCTGGGTCATGATGGACTGACTGGGGAGTTTTTTCATTGCTTAGTTGAGTACTTACACCATGGCTCCAACAAATGCTAGAAGTAATAGTGATATATGCTGAAATGTCACAGTCAGTGCAGCAAGCTTTAATAACACGTAAGCGATAAGTTATGTTGCAGTGTGCATTAGAGAGTTCTAACACATGGTCTGGGCATTGCATGGCAAGAGACTACAGGCCCTTAACCATGCATTAGAACTGCCAAATGCATAGCCCTGGAGTGACTTATTACACTTATAAAATGAGCTTTTTTACATGTCAGAAAGAATTAAAAAAAAGTTCAAATCTGCCTATTAGAAACAAGCATTTGTCAATGCTGAATGTTACTTGCTTATATGTGCTGATTAGATATTTGGAAGTGATAGTACCATGCCTAAGAACTGTCATGGGCCCACTCCCCCCAAGACATCCACTGTATAGCACAGCAATCATAACAGTATAGCTCAGTACTTAGCGCAGTTAGAGGAAAAAAACAGAACAAGTAA
The DNA here is from genome assembly GCA_016271365.2 of Neoceratodus forsteri. NCBI lineage: Eukaryota > Metazoa > Chordata > Ceratodontiformes > Ceratodontidae > Neoceratodus > Neoceratodus forsteri. The sequence continues at coordinate 12,914,024 of CM028129.1, forward strand.
ATCTGTATTATTAACTCATTCACACCACAAGAGCTCTTTGAGACTTCCACCACTTGTGCCTTGTATGCTCTTAGCACTGCATCCTGGACCTTTCTAAACAAAATCAAGCCATAATCAGCATGCCACAAACAAATATGAATAACTCTTGAACCGAAAGTGCTACACACAAAGTACAAGCGGCAAAGTTGTTTGGCACAACATTTCCTTTCCAATGGTGCTATGCAATCAATTATAATCAGTTTGGGTTTTATTTTATATTAGCTGAAATACCAAACAACTGTGTTTTTTTCACAATTTTTCAAGGTGCTTAGGTGAGGCTCAAGAGACAAATATCAGCCATGCACACCATACCTTAAACAAATGTGAATAACTCCTAAAGTATACTTGGTAGACACAAAGTATCAGTGGCAAAATTGTTCAGCACAAAATTACCTTTCTAATGGTGCTATGCAATCAATTGTAATCCATTTAGTTTTTATCTTATACTAGCTGAAATACCCAGCAACTGTGTTTTTTTCAGATTTATTCAAGGTGCTTAGGTGAGGCTTGAGAGACAAATGCCAGCCATGCACACCATACCTTAAACAAATGTGAATAACTCCTAACGTATACTTGGTAGACAGAAAGTATCAGCAGAAAAATTGTTCAGCACAAAATTCCCTTTCTAACAGTGCTATGCAATTAGTTCTAAGCAATTTGGTTTGTTTAATATTTAGGTAAAAACTGATGACTTCCTCAGATGTTTCCTAGCCTGAGTGAAAGTCAGCCGAGGGTGTCTACAGGTGTTATTGGCCTTAATGGCTATGCTTTTAGATGCCACCTACAGGCATATCTCGGCCTGAATGAGTTAAAGCTATCCTAAAAGTATCAAATCATTGCTTTGTCTCCATTCCAGAGACCCTGCTGTAATATAGGACCACAGAGAACCCTGGGAGGGAGGTGGGCAACTCTAAAGTCACGGCAGAACTCCTTTGAGCTTGCTCGCTCCCCCACTCTCACTCGCTCGTTCTATTTCTCATGAAGCTGCAGGCTGCCCTTTTATACTGGGCTCCTGCTTGCATTGGTACCTTTTTATGCCCACAAAGAAATCCGCAGCAGTCCCGACAGAGCTCCGTTGAGCTCACTCACTCCCCCTCTCACACTCGCTCATTCTATTTCTCATGAAGCTGCAGGCTGCCCTTTTGTACTGGGCTCCTGCCTGTGTTGGCAACTTTTTCTGCCCACAAATAAATCTGCAGCAGTCCCAACAGAGCTCAGTTGAGCTCACTCACTCCCCCCACGCGATCGTAATCTGTCCCAAACACTGATTTCCCAAAGTGACTGCGCTATTCTGCGCCAGAAGTGTCAAAACACATTTCAGCCAGGATGTGAAAAATGACAGCTGCACTGTTCATAAGGAGGTGAGAAAAAAATGCTAGTGTTGAAAATCTGGTGTGAAAATATTACTAATTTGCAAAGTTACAAGGGTGCATGGAAACTGAGCAACGCATGTTTGTAACACAGTCATTTTATGGACTTTCATCACAAACTTTTCAACATACGCATTTTAGGGCCTCTGCTCATGAACAGTGTCACTGTGATTTTCTTAATGTGTCCCGAACATTGATTTCCCACAGCGATCGCGCTATTCAGCATCGCAAGTATGAAAACACATTTTGGCCAGGATGCAAAAAATGATAGCAGTACTGTTCATAAGGAGGTGTGGAAAAATGCCAATGTTGAAAATCTGGAGTGAAAAAATTGCAAATTCGTGAAGTTACTAGCATGCGTAGCAACTGTTCAACACACGTTCATAAAACAGTCATTTTTTAAATTTTTCCACCAAATTTGCAACAAAGGCTTTTTGAGAGCCCACCTCATGAACACTGACACTGTAATTTCATTAATCAGTCCCAAAAGGTGATTCCATGCAGTGACCGTGAAATCACCTTTCGGGACCGAATAACAACATGACAGTGGCTGAATTCATGGGGATGGGTCCCAATAACCCCATATTGAAAATTTGGTGCAAAAATTCCCAAAAATGCATGAGATATACACCAAAGCTGAAAAAAAATGTATTTATGCCATTATACAGTTTACAGACATTTCTTTAGTTCGTGGTCGGCTTTTAACAGTGCAAACATGTTCCTGGTACACTGAACATCGTAGCTCCTGGTTCTGGAGGTAAGTATGAGGTGAGAGGGGGTGTGGAGAAGCAAAGTGCATGGAGGGTGGGTGCGGATTGGGGCAGGGCCACCAACTCAATGAGGGACCGTTTTCTGTTTTACAAGGTTTAAGAAAAAAACAACATTGTGGGATGGTTTTTCTTTTTACAGGGACATTTGGCATGCTGGGATGGGCTCCCAGTGTGCCACCTGAGAGTTTTGGGTGGGCTGTAGCTGGCAGAGGATTGGGCACCCCTATCGGCACCTACCGAGGTGGTGGGAGAGCTGAGGGGGATTGGGTACCCCCATAGCAGATAAAACATTGGGGGGAGACATTATGCAGATGGGGAGTGGGCTCCACCATCTGCAATTTCAACAGGGAAGGGGGGACTGAAGCTGATGGGGATTGGGTGCCCCATCAGCAAAGGAAAAGGAGGGCATGATGCCAAGGGGGATTGGGCACCCCCTCAGCATAGAGCAGAAACTTGGGGGTGGGGACATTATGCCAATGGGGAATGGGCTCCCTGTTGGCAGACTGGGTCGGGGGCATGCAAGGTACTGCCCTGCAATGATGGGTCTCTCCCTCATTGCAGCAGAATGGCTGACACTGCAATGATGAGGCAGCCCCTGATTGCAGCAGTGAAAACCTTTTAAGGTGGTGGCACACTGGCTGAACTAGTGTCAGCAGCAGTGTACCACCCCATTGGGGAAAGCAGGCTAAGCCTCAAAAGGCAGTGGTGGCATTGGCCACAACAGTGCCACACCTCCACAACCTCCATTAGCTATATCTGTTTTTCTCCCTTGGATCATGTGCCCCAGTAGTGCATCTATATCTTAAGTTCTTTAAATGGTGAGTACTGCATAGCTGCCTAGTTGCCATCCCCACATCATGTGTACAACATTTCTTAGGTTGGCTTCACACTGTCTTGTTTGTTTTCCTTTTTTTTGGTTAATTTTCATCTGTTTCCAGAAAGCGAGGCAAGTGAGTGATGAGTAAAGAGAAAATGTGAACTGTTCAGCACCGGCAGGTAAACTAAAAACCATGTAGAGAGTGTATACCATCTGAACTGTTGCAGCTGGGATGACAAATTTCAGTTTTGTTTTTGTGGTTATGTATTCATAATCATTTCAAAAAACGCACCAGTTAGGATTGCTACTAAAGCAACTTAAGCAGGGAAATGTGGCATTAGGGTTTTCAATCCTAATACCCCACCTCCACCCTGCAGGTACTGACAGACTTCAGGGGTGTGCCTTGGGGTAACCAACCCTAATGCTCATCCCATTCCATAAATAAATAAGCTGAGATGGATACACTGTAGTTGAATGGGGTGAGCATTAGGGCTGATGACCCTAAACCACACCCTCAATGCCTGTCAGTGCTGACTGGGTGGGGGTGGGGGTGGCGGTTTAGGGTTAGAAACACTAATGCCACAGTTACCTATTTTTGTTACTTTAGTAACAACCCTAACTGATGCATTAACATTTTTTGCTACAGATTTTTTTTTTACTTTTTCAGATAGTGTGATCATATCCTTATTTGTCTGTGGGAGTTCAGGGCTCTCTGTGCCCTTTGCTTCCATGTATAAGACAACAGTGACTAAATTGTCAGCATAGGCAGCTTATTACTCCACCTCATGTAATAAATGCGACAATAACAAATGTTTTTGTATCATCAGTGATCCCGCCATCACCCTGTAATGTTTACCTCTCCAAACTGTATAAGCATGATATCTAACTAAGCAATGTCCCACGTGGTAAACACCTCAAATATATCCATTTTAATGAAAAATATCCTTTATTGGAACCATGACAAAGGATTCATGAAAAAAGGGAATCTTTTTTGCAAGACTTTGCTTTCTCATGTACTCACAAAAAAGGATCTTCTAGCAAAGAAAGAATCCTTAAGAATTCATTTTTCACAATCTTGCAGTAAAGAAATCACCTTGTGAGAATGGAATCCTTTTTCACAAAGTTGAGAAAAAAAATCTGCTCATGAAAAATGAGTCAGTTCATGAAAAAGAACTAAGCAAGTAGTGAATAGGGGTAACTGATGCTGAAAAAGCCTTACAGGGTCGTTCTTCAAAAAAACAACTTCAGAATCTACCTAACAGTGTCCCGATGACCAAAGTACATTATTTGAGTTCTTGCTATTATTCTTTTGTTGTGGGTTTTCATAAAAAAAAATGTTCTCTTACGAAAAGGGATTTTGTTCTCACAAAAAAATATAAAGATCTCATGAGGTTGAATTCTTCTTCATGAGATTGATTCCATTGTCAAGCATTTTACTTCTGTCCTGGAAAATGAACTTCCCTTAGGAAATACCGAGAACTTGAAATTTGAATAACTTTGTACCAGATTACTATTTTTGCATGAAGCAAATACACACAGTTTCAGCATTCTTTGTACCATGAAAAATCACTTCAAAATTCCACATTATATGGGTGGAAGGGAATGGGAGAAAACTGCAAAAAGTCGTGATGTTTCCCTTTTTTTACTATCCAGATCTCAGAATCTGCAATTTCAACTGGAACAAAACTTGCCAGGTCAAGCGATCCACCCCACAAGACAGTGCATACCAAATTTTGTGCAAATCCATTTCTGCAAATCCATTAATCAATTGCAAGTTTATTAAACTGCAAAATTTGAGGTTTAACATTAAATAGGCAATTCAACTCTAACTGTAATAATTCAGTTGCGCCACAGCAAAATAATACAATATTCAGCAGATGCACCACGGAAGTGCACCAGTGCAAACTATGCTGCATATAGTACAAATGTGTCATGAAGCTAACAGACTTGTGCTGGAGCAATATGAAATGTGCAGGAACAACAGTACATGCTGAATGTAGCAAGTGGAGCAACTTGCACCATGCACCAGGGAACACAGGCCAGGCTGTGCAAAGGCATAGGATCATGGTAGTGGAGGCAGGGCAGAACCACAATGGGAAAAGGTGCAGATGGCACAAAACAAGCACAGAGCCCAGTGGCCATGGGCAAAGCACTGAGCCCCACACAGACCCAGAGAACCAATGTGACAGGGCATGAAACGGCCATGGCACAGATGACTGCAGGCAATGAGCACCCTAGGACCACATTCCCAACATCCAACATAGAATAGCCAAGCCCTGTAGCAACCGTGCAAAGGCACTGTGCAGCCACAGTGAGTCACAGCCACAATAGCAGACAGGCAATTGGCAGTATGCAGCACATGACAAACAGCCACACACAGGCACAGATCACTGTACCGCATAGCCCAGCAGCATGGGGAAGGGCAACACTGTGGGGGGGGGGCACAGTGCTGAACATATGGACAAGGGCATATGATTCTGTGGAATGCACAGAGGAGGCCCACCACCTGAAAACTATGTAACAGTGACACACAGGGATGTGACAGGCAAGGCAGTGGGCACCCACCAATGCCACACTGCAGGGACACCACTGGTCATGACATGTACCATCTCGACCCCAACAATGTACAACACCTGCTCACAGCAGCAACAGGCATGCAAAGGAGACACAGAAATACACAAGCACATGGTAGAAAACATTTTAATCAAAATGGAAAGATAAATCACAACAGCAACACAGGAACAAACAGCCAATGGGACTGATACAGGAATTAGGAACAAACCAAAATGTAAATCGGGGCACAGTCCAACAGTGAACATAATGGTATGGGGATGGGAGTGTGCAGGGAGAGCAAGCAGAGATGAAACAACAGTCCACGTGGAATGGGGTGTATGGGAGGGAAATCATGGGGCTATATACAGAACAGTCCAATGTTCAATGCCGCAGCTGGCAGATGTCTGCCCTCATGCATGGGACCTCAGCCACCAGCACCCTTGTTGCCACCAGGTGCCTCCTGGACAGGTGGATGTGGACTGCCACACGTGTGAACATATACATAGTCAAGCACTGCAGCTGTAGCACACTACCTCCCAGGATGCCCACACTGTGTTGACCTCTCCTTGGCCCTGGAAAACCTATGCAAGGGAAACACAGAACAGCCACTGAGTGACAGGTCCTAAACAGGAAATGCCAATCACTCCCTACCCAGGTGTGTGTGTGGGGGGGGGGTCTGAGGCTGTGCAGACCCATGGATGAGGCCACCAACAACACTTGCACAGTGGACACTGACAGTAGCCCAGGACACTGTGCTACACAAGGAATATGCATATCACTAGGGAGTACCTAACACAGTCACATGTGCAAAAACACCCCACAGTGAGGAACCGATGCCCCCAAGTGCAACACTTGAGCTGGCCAATCAGCAGCTGCATGTGTGCACTGTGGGTCAAACACACAGCCACCACCAGTGACAGCAACAGGGTACCACAACACATGCCACTTGTGCTATGGCACTACCACATGCTGCCGACCAACACTAGCAGCAGTAACTGTGAACCAACACATGCCCAAGCACTGCATGCAGGCATTGCCCTGCTGTGTGTACTGGCCCCCCAACACCAGTCCCCAACTACTGATATGAATTGCATATTGCATACACTCACCTGCAGCCTGTCCCGCTGTCCCAGCTGCTGCACCATCAGTCACCTGCCTGCCCTGCCTATCGACCTTGCCCTGGCCCACCTGCACACCTTTGGCCCTGAGAAGGAAACACAAAGAAAAAGGACTATGAGAAGCATGCTACAGACATACACACATTCCTTGTCCATGCATGCCCAACATGGTGCACTGCTACACAGAGTGCCATGCTAGGAACTGAGCTCACAGCCCACGAGATGGGCCACTGGCAAGGTGCAACATAAGGTCACACAGAGCACTGCATGGCCTTACCACAATACCCACATACCCAAACAGGGCTGGCCAGCCCTTTAATAATTCAAAGTTTATTAGATTTTCATATTGCAGATACATACAGTGTATCAGATAAGATAACAGTCAATTTAACCAACTGAATTAGATTTTAATATGGAAAGAGATGATTAAATTGTTAATATATAAGTTGAGCTTTGTACTACTTAAATAACTATAAAAGCATTTGTAGCCATACATCTATTAGCATAGCTTAAACTATATTCTTATATATAAGTGCAAAGTATTCATTATAATAACTCTAAATAAATATCCCAACACCAGAGAAGATATTATCATCAGCTCTTAAAATGAACCTAAGCGCATTTTGTATATGGTTCCTAAATACAGTATCAAGAAATGTATCTAGATGTCTCATATTTACATAAGCAACTCTCTTATAACTACCTCTTAAACTTAAATCTTGCAACAATTCCTTAACTACATAGGTAACGTGACTATTCCAATGTCTAAAAAATTATATTCTTTGCTGTAATAAAAGCCACCACTAACCATAATCTTTGACATTCTGATAAATGAATGAGTTGTGAACGTATTCCTAATATTGCAAACTTAGCTGAACATGTCACTGCACTTCCAAGAACAGTTTTACATATCGATATAACACTTTCTCAGAATGGGCGTATACACAGACAGAATCACAGTATATGAAAGAGAGTGCCTGGATTTTTTTTTAACATCTCCAGCACTTATCCACAGTTGAAATGTCCAACTTAAGCATCCTGCTAGATGCATAATACCATCTATGTACTATTTTGTATAAGTCTGCCTTTGGCCTCTCTACAAGTTTTTAAAATGATGTCCCAAATACTTTGCCATTCTTCAGCTGAAATTTGTGTATTTAATTGTTGTCGCCATTTTTGTAGAAGTGATAATATTGGATCAGAACGAGACTCTAGCAGTACAGAGTATATTTTTTATGACCATTGTTAGTCGTACATAGTTTACCCAAAAAGTGGGCCTGTGAAGATGAATAACAATTTGTGCTGAGACTTTCTCTAAGCTGCAAATATTTATAAAACTCAATTCCAGTGAGTTTATATTTTGATGATATTTGTGAAAGACATCAAAGCTGATGTGTTAGGGTCAAAAATGTCTTCTAAAAACAGAATTCCCTTATTTTTCCAATTTGGCCATACTACACTCCTCCCTCCCTCCTATTTTAACAAGGGGATTTCCCCATAGTGGACAGCGAGGAGAGGACTTTGGATCCCAACCTAATGCGGATGCTGCTGACTTCCAGGAACTATTTGTTTGATTTAATACAGGATTAGATGCAAATATCTTGGAAGTATCCGAGAATAGACTTATTCTTGGATGACTGCCTTTTAATATATTTTTTTCAATTTACACCCATCCAGGAATAACCTGATCTTTTAACCACAGTGACTTAACACATTGAGCAGCAATAAAAGCATCTTGTCTCAGTCTAAAATTTGGAAGGCCAAAACCTCTGTGCTTTTTTGGCTGTTGAAGTTTACTTAACGATATCTGTGGTGATTTGTCATTCCATAAAAATTTCCTAATTGAAGTATAAAGTTTACTAAAATAAACTTTAGGGACTTAAATTGGTAAGTGTTGAAGTAAATAATATATAACTGGTGCCAACATCATATTGAAAGGAACATCTTGCTCCATCTAGAAACATATGATGTCATTCTTTCTAGAATGGACTTGAAGTTTAGTGGGATCATGTGAGAAATAGTATGTGTAATATGTATACCCAGGAATTTAATACTTTGAGATGTGATCTTTCATAGGCTGTTTAAAAGCTCATTGGGCTAAGTTCACTTTTAAGAGCAAGCCACTCATTTAAGAGTGGTATTCATATTTTCTATCTGCCATGTATAAATCTAGGCCTCTCTTAAATGTCCCAAAATCAGGACTTGAAGCCACATAGGATGGTAGACTGTTCCATAGACTCACAACTCTTCGAGTAAAGAAATTATTACGTTTTGTGCTTCTAATGTTATCACCTAATATCTTACATCCATTATTTCTCGTATTTGTCTTCCCACTGTAAAAAGTTTATCCGATTGTTGATGCAAGATAATTATTCCTCATAGCTATGTATGTAAGGCATAGATCTCTATGAAGTTGTCTATATTTTACTGAGTATAGATTTAGATCCTTTAGTCTTTCACTGTACACAGTTGTTTTCAGTTTTTTTTAAATCTTATTAGTGTATTTATGCTGAACACCTTCTATGAGTTTATTACTTCTACAGGTCAGGGGTTTGCTGAACTGAGATGCATACTCCAAATGTGGCCTTACAAGGCTAGTGAATAGTGGTATTAAAATGTCTTGATCTCTACTCTGTATATTCGTTAATATTGATCTGATAATGGGATGACATTTTTTAACTTTTGTAATGGTATTTGCTTCAAACTTAAGGTCTTTTGAAATGATTGTACCTAGATCTTTTTCATCACTTATAGTTTGTAGAATATTATTCCTTAATTTATACTGAAAATAAGGAATTTTTATTCCAAAATGCGTGACTTTGCATTTATCTGTGTTAAAATGCATCTGCATTGTCTTCCCCATACCATGAGATTATCCAGATAAGTTTGGAAATTTTTGTCATCATTTGTGGTGGTAATTAACCCCCTAACCTTACAATCATCAGCATATTTTGATAGCCATACTTTATCTGAGACAGGCATTGTAGCTACTAATATATTAAAAAGGGTGGGTCCCAAAACAGATCCCTGGGGTACCCCACTAGTCACAGCTCCCCATTTTGAACAGATTCCTCTAATTGCTACTTGCTGTTGTCTGTTGTTTAGCCATGAACTTATTTAGCTAATAACATTTGATTGAAGATCTATCTTCTGAAGTTCTTGGATCAATATAACATGCAATACTTTATTGAAAGCCTTTGCAAAATCAAGCTATATTACATCACTGGATATACCTTTATCCATGGCCTGACTTATTGGTTCAAAAAAGTAAAGTTGGTTCATTAGGTACGATCTACTAGTGACAAAGCCATGTTGGGTATAGTCTATTACACCTTGTTTTTGTATGTGTTCATCTATCAGCTTATGTAAATATATTTCCATAATTTTACCTACAACAGAAGTTAAGCATATAGGTCTGTAATTTTTGGATCATCTTTTTTCCTTCCCTTATGTAATGCAGTTACAGCTGCCTCTTGCCAATCTTGAACAATTTTGCCTTCTTGAATTGATTTATTATAGAGCATTGTTAGTGGTCCACTAACCTCAAATGATAGTTCTTGTAATAATTTGGGGGTTATATCATCAGGACCCGGTGAACTATTGGGCTTAAATGAATGAATAATGTTTTTAACCTCAGATTCAACAAATTTAATATGACATTCCATGATTGGTTTCATAGAAACTATGGTGTTCACTTTAGGTTCAAAAACACTAATAAAGTAATCATTTGATGTTTTAGCTATGTCTTCTTCTTTGATTTTGTAATAATTAAAGATGGATGAGTTAAAATGCATTGGGAGAGCCTCAGATTTCTCAAAATGTATTCTAAATCCTGAAAAGGTGGAACATTCCTGAACTTTAGCTAGTATTTGTGGAATTGAAATCTGCGGGTTAGTAATAGATAATAGTATATCATCCGCGCATAGGCTGAAATGTTTTGGTCCTGTCCTATTTTAACACCAGTTATTAAGGTAGATGTGCATAATTTAATGAGTAGAGCTTCCAATGCTAGTAGAAATAGTAGTGGTGAAAGAGGACAGCCTTGTCTTCTGCCTCTATATATTCAGAATTTGTTTGAAGATATGCCATTAGCCGAAACCGTCGCATACACTTCCGAGTAAAGAATCTGTACCCATTTGCAAAAACAACTTCCCAAATTATATTCCCAAAATATTTTCAATAGATAGCTCCATTCTATCCTATCAAATGCTTTATAAGCATCCAGGGATATTAGAGTAGGGCAACCAACTTTATATTTTGTTTCATAAATGCTGTGCAAAATCCAATGAAAGAGGTCTGAGCTACAGCACCCATGTACAAAGCCTACTTGATCTGAGTGGATTAAATTCTGAATGACTGAATTAAGTCTATTAGCCATAATCTTGGACAAAATCTTACAGTCTACATTAATTAATGATATTGGTCTATAGTTACTGTAAAGTGTAGGATCACTATCTTTTTTTGGAATGACTACTATTGTAGTTTCTCTCATGTAAGGTGGTAAAGATCCTGGTTCCTTGTTACTGCGGCAGGTTTCATGTAGAACTGGGAAGACTGGATGAGTAGTGGCTTTATAAAATTCACTGGAAAGGCCATCTGGACCCAGAGCTTTGACTTCGGGCAGGGACTGAATTGCTTTATGTATTTCTCCTAAGGTGATGGGCTTATCCAACTTTGCTTTGTTCTGTTCAGAGATCACTGGTAATTTAATATCTCACAAAAAATGATCTAAATTGATCTGAAGAAACTGACCTTCAGAAGTGTATAAATTAGAGTAAAATTTCTTGACAGTTTCTAAAATTTGTTCTGTTTTATATACAAATGCCCCTCTTTTATTCTTAATTTAAGTGATTCTATTAGCTTCAGATAACTTCTTAGGTTTATGAGCCAGTAGTTTCTCTTGTACCTCACCTCACCTGCTTCCCAGTATGTTTGTTTAAGTCTGAATAGAGCATATTCTGCTTTGTGATTATATTTTGTATTAATCTCATATTTAATATTAATGACCTCCTGTTATAAGGATAAATCCTTGGACCCTACGGCAATAAACGCATGTTTTTTTTTTTAAATCACTTTCTAGCTCCTTCAACTTTGCCTCTCTAAACTTTTTTTTGTAAGATGAGAAGGAAATTATATGCCCTCTGATGTATGCCTTAAAGGAGTCCCAAAGGGTTGAAGTAGAAATATCCCCAGTATCATTTAATTGGAAAAATACTATAATTTCACCTTGCAACCATTCAGGGAAATCGGGTGAATTCAATAGTCCACTATTAAATTTTGAGCTTCTTTCTGATGTTACATCATGTCGAAGTACAAGACTTATAGATTCTGGAGCATGATCTGATATGATAATATTACCAATGTGACTTGTAGATAGACCTTGTAGCAGGGACTTAGTCACAAAAATGTAATCCAGCCTACAGCGTGAACCATGTCTATTAGATAAAAATGTATAGTCCCTCCCTTTAGGATACATAATCCTCCATATATCAATTAAATTGAACTCACTACAAAACTCGCTTAAAACATTGGAGGAGTTAGAGTGAACTAATGGTCTAGAATATGCACTATCAGTGAATACATCCATAACTGTGTTCATATCCCCAGCAAAAATTAGATCACCGTTTGTTTTGTTACGCATTTAGTCAGCTAAACTAGCAGAAAATGCAGCTTGGTTAGAGTTAGGAGCATATACATTTACCAAAATCAGTAATCTATCTTCTATTTTAACATCTGTAATGATAAACCTACCCTCTGGATCAGAAACAGTAGACTCCACTGTGACATTTAGACTCTTGAGAAACAGCATACAAACCCCCTTGCTTTTAGAATTGAACGAGCTGCCATGCACAGTCCCAACCTTGGATCTCTTAAGTTTGGCAGTTACCTCTGTAGTTAAGTGAGTTTCTTGCAGAAGAGCAACATCAAAGTTCATTAACTTTAAGTGTGCTAGAACCTGAATCCTTTTAGTAGGACTGTTACAACCCTGTATGTTCCAGGAAACTATATTAAGTGATTGATTTGATGTAGTCATTCTACAAATAACATCAGTTAGCTGCCAACTTACTATAAAACACTAGTTATTTTTAAACAATGGCAGGAGAACACTCTGCAACTTACAATAAGCTAAATCTATAAAGATACTCTAAAGAGGTAAGAACAATTCTAATAAATAATAACAGATGTGTCAGTATAAATAAGGTTGGACTTGAAATACTTATTTATTTTTATTTATTTAGTTGTTTAACCAGGTATAGCACACTTATACTTAACCAGCTTTGTAGAATAAAAGCACACCACTTATGAGTAACAATATCTAATATGGAATTATTAATAGGGCTGGCCAGCCCTGTGTACAGGAGCACACGCACCTGCTGCACACCCCAGTGCTCCAGGCCTGGTCATAGGATGCATGCACCATGCACGGAAACACATACCTGGTTGTCTGACCACACCATGGCAGGCCGGGTCCTGCAGTCTCTGCAGCTACTCCAGATCATGGCAACACAGGTCACTATAGCAGTGATGGCACTGTTCCCCAACCCCGGGCACACCAGTGTGCCTCTCCAGGCCCTCTGCCACAAAGGCCCACTCCTGGAACCATACCTCCTGCAGGTCTCCTGCATTAAATCATTGGTCCTCAACTGGGGCAACCACTGCCATGAGGTTTGCATCTTGACCTCACTCCAGTTCTTAGCCAGATGACTGACACTCCCAGCACATGTTATTGTGTCTGTGCAGTAAACAGGCCTGACTGTGTAATGTGGTACCTAACTACAACCCCTGTAGCACTGCAGTGCTTGTTGCATGACAGGAACACACAGAACACCATTGCACAGCACATAAATGCATGATAGACAAGCACCATTGGGCCAGATTGTGCATTCCCGCACATGCACAATGCCAAAAGTGCATGTGGTAGACTAGGTTCATGTCCGTGACCCATGTGCATGCAAGGTTGTGTATCCGCAGTCTTGTGAAGGTCATGCATTGCTGCACATACTACACACCAATGGCACAGTGACCGCACATGTGAAACAACTGCCAATGGCGTGACAGGGCCAGATGCATGATAGGGATGTCATGCACAACACTGCTGGATGTGCAGCATGCACCCATGGATACATGCATGGGAGGATATGCATGAGCAGCTCAGTCGGATGCACGATATGCAGACATGTACAGAGCTTAGCAATCCATGCACATGGCAATTGTGGTACTGTGAAGTGCACATGCATGAAAAATTATCCTGTGAATTGCTCTGGTGCATCCATATTGTGCATAACAAAGTCTAGTACACATTGAGCAATTTTGCAATATTCAGCCTGAATATGCAAATAGCCTTATGAGCCAATGCCAGTGCAAGTGAGCACATTAGCATCTCACTACTGGTTGCTTCCCAAGCTCATTTGCATGAGTTGAGCCATAAAAGTGACACCACACAGCACTGGTCACTGACAGGCATTGCAGCCTTTAAGGTAGGTGTGTTTACATTTTGCTCTCCGACAGTTGCATTGCAATGCCACAATTCATTGTTGCTCATCTGTGCACCATTACAGGTCACAGTAAGCAGAATGTCAGATTTTCAGAGGGTGCTGAGGAGCAGGGGCCTGCCAGGAAACGCAGGTCAGGCTTCACCAAAGATGAGCAGCAGGCCCTGGTGGAGGCCTATCTTGAGAGGGAGGAACTCCTGAGTGGGGCAACAGGGACTGCACAGGAAAGGGCCATAGGCTGGGACATGGTGGCACTCTATGTCAATGCCCATGGATGCCACAACTACACTCCACAGTAGTGCAAAAACATGGGCACTGACAAAAGACATATTAAGGAGAAAATAGCTGCCATCAGGGCATCATGCAACAAGATGGGTTATGGACCATCTACAACACCCATTCTCTCAGCAGAAGAGGGGTTGCTGGAAACCACCATCAGCTGAGCAGCTGTTAAGGGTGCCCCAGGGGGAAGGTTCCAGATAGGAGGCAGCCCTTCATGGGGGAAGGTTCCAGATAGGAGGCAGCCCTTCACAGCATTGTGAGTATGCCAGCGGGATGGTGGCTGTGTTTGCAGGCCAATGGTATGCCATGTACACAGCAGGGGTGCCAGTATTCTGAAACTGTTGTGTCATGATGTGGTGCACCATGTGCACAGCAACACTGTGGACCAACATGGCCCTGTGTGCTGTTTGTCAGCAGCGTGGGGTATGTTATTTTCCCCCCCAATTGTTTAACCAGGTGAGACACACTAAGCTGAAAGCTTGTTTACAGGTGCAACCTAGGAGCACAGGGAAGTTAAATGACTTGCCCAGGGTCATACAGTATGCAAGTGGGAGCTGTGGGATTCAAACCCAGGTCTCCAGATTTGCAGCTCAGAGCCTTAAACCACTGCGCAATACTGCCTCCCAGTGGTTGGGTAGTGCATGGTTCAGGGGGTGTGCATCACCTGGCATGCCTGTCAGATGGGTGTGCACTGCAGGATATGCTGACATGTGTACATCCACAGTGGACACTATCACCAGCATGTCACATCACACAGGGCATGCACATGTTTGCTGTATGGGGTGGTATAACTGTCATGCTTGTACATGTGCCTCACACTGCTATGTGTGCGCATAGAATCATGACAGTCATGGGCTGTGGTGCTGTCACACCATACACAGGGCAGGCCTGGCACACCTGTGGCACACTGAACAGTACAGCTGATTAGTTGCAATGCATCAGTGACACACTTAACACTCACCATTCTGTCTTTCAGCTCCATCATGCCTGAGGAGTGCTCTGCAGACCAAGACTGGCAATGTGACATAAGACGATCCAATGCCACCCACATGGACTGGTATTAGTCCACTGCCAGGGGGCTCTGTAATAGTCTGGGATTGATGGTTCTCCTTGGACTGGGTTATGAGAATTGTCGAGCTGACCTCCTTGTCGAGGAAAGCCTCCCTGAACTTGTGCCAGCAGCACAGGATGATGATGATAATAACAGTGATGATGTCATTACCCTGATCTTGGGATGCACCAGTATTGCCACCCCTCACTGAGTTCAGGTATTGATACAGGCAGTAGCAGGTGGCTCTGGTGGCCCAGGAAACATGCAGACCCCCTCAACGCCCACTCAGTGGCATGTGGCACTGCTGCCAGTGTTGACTGGGGATGGAGTGCAGCTGTGTGCACTGGTGCCAGTGTTGACTGGGGCTGGAGTACAGCTGTGGGCACTGGTGCCGGTGTTGACTGGGGATGGAGTGCAGCTGTGGGCACTGGTGCCAGTGTTGACTGGGGATGGAGTGCAGCTGTGGGCACTGGTGCCAGTCTTGACTGGGGATGGAGTGCAGCTGTGTGCACTGGTGCCAGTGTTGACTGGGGATGGAGTACCGCTGTGAGCACTGGTGCCAGTGTTGACTGGGGATGGAGTACCGCTGTGGGCACTGGTGCCAGTGTTGACTGGGGATGGAGTGCAGCTGTGGGCACTGGTGCCAGTGTTGACTGGAGATGGAGTGCAGCTGTGGGCACTGGTGCAGTGTTGACTGGGGATGGAGCGCAGCTGTGGGCACTAGTGCCAGTGTTTTCTGGGGATGGAGTACAGCTGTGGGCACTGGTTCCAGTGTTGACTGGGGATGGAGTGCAGCTGTGGGCACTGGTGCCAGTGTTGACTGGGGATGGAGTGCAGCTGAGTGCACTGGTGCCAGTGTTGACTGGGGATGGAGTGCAGCTGTGGGCACTGGTGCCAGTGTTGACTGGGGATGGAGTGCAGCTGTGGGCACTGGTGCCAGTGTTGACTGGTGATGGAGTGCAGCTGTCGGCACTGGTGCCAGTGCTGACAGGGGATGGAGTGCAGCTGTGTGCACTGGTGCCAGTGCTGACTGGGGATGGAGTGCAGCTGTGTGCACTGGTACCACTGGTCTGGCCCAGCAGGCTGCCATCCTGCTGCAATAGCTTGTGGGGGACACTGTGCAGCAATCCCCAGGGGCCACTGCCAACACTCACAACCAGTCCCCATTCCATCTGTTGTGTCCTGTGCAGCATTCCCAGTCAAGGGATATTGCACGGCAGTTTGTCACCCCCCTAGCCTGTCAGAATGAGTACCATGATATGCCCAGTGCAGACAGACTGGATGAGCACACCAGGCTGCTGCAGGATTCTGTGGGCAACCAGGTGATGCTAAGGGCAGAGATACATGTGCTGCAGGTTGAGGTGCATCCACTTGCTGAGCATAGGGCCATGGGACGTGCTCACTGATTGGAGAGATCTGGCAACTGTGGGAGGCCACAATCATATTGCTGGACCGCATGCAGAGACCATCACTGCAGGCTTTGCAACACTAGTATCCACTGGTAACAACAGGGTGTGCAGGACTC
Source organism: Neoceratodus forsteri (assembly GCA_016271365.2). Taxonomy (NCBI): domain Eukaryota; kingdom Metazoa; phylum Chordata; order Ceratodontiformes; family Ceratodontidae; genus Neoceratodus; species Neoceratodus forsteri. The sequence continues at coordinate 12,931,042 of CM028129.1, forward strand.
CCTGTAGCACAATGTCTACAGCAAGGGCTCAGTGTCTATTGACCCCATCAAGGCTGATGCCACCTACTGCCATACCCATCCCTGACACTCCCAGTAATAGTCTGTTTGCTGCTCTGTGCACACCCAAGAGAACCCAGTCACATTCTCATGCCTCTACCCCTGTTAATGTGATGATGACACCACCTGTGACTGTTCAGCAGCCTCTGACTGCCACACAGTCAGGGTGTGGATGCCCATGTGGCCATGGTGGTTGTGGTACTGCATAGTAGTGCTGATGGGTGCACTTCCCAGTCCAGTTTCCTGCTGCTGTTGCCAGCTATGTGCATGTCTGGCTGTGCTAGGTTCTCATGCTGTGGCACATGCGAGTCCTGGGTCATGTCTGGCATATGTGTGGGCAATGTTACTGGACAGTGTGGCATGGGCATGATGAGTGTAGCACTGTGTTGCCATTGCCTGTGTGCCAGTGCTTACCCTCTGATCCATGCCACTCCCTGCAGTACTGCTGTGTGTGTCCCTGTCCATGGCTGCACTGTTGTGTGTATCCCACCTGGTGCTGTGTACCCTGCTGTGCACCCTGTGGTGGTACTGCTGCATGTGCCTGCCTGTGATTGTCAACCTGGGTATACAGCACATGGCACCTGGGTGGTTAGGCCTATGTCTGTTGTTCCATGGGGGTGTGGGTGTGTGTGTGCATGCGTGCGTGTACACCTGTGTGAATGGTGTGTGTTCTTGTGTCCCTGCATGTATCACTGTGTGCCCATGCATGTGTGTGTGTGTGTGTGTGGTGCTGCACATGCCCTGCTTCCCTATGTGGTACTTACTTGTGGTTCTCATAGTGCTCCTCAATGATGGTGTGTCTGTGCCTCCTGGCATATGCGGCAAGCCTGGGGTCCCTCCTCTCCATGGCCAGCAGCACACCCCCATCCAACTGGTCCTCCTCAACATCATCTGTACTGTTGTCCTCATCCACCTGGAGAGGTATTCTATGGTCAATGGCCATGTTGTGCAGCATACAACGGGCCAGGAATATGCCACAGGCTATCACAGGGCTGTACTGTAGAACAATGCCAGACCTGTCTAGGCAATGGAAAAGCATTTTGATCATGCCAAAAACACACTGTATGCTGCTGTGTGTGACAATGTGTGCCTCATTGTACCACTCCTCAGCACCATGGCTGCTTCACTGTATGCGAGTGAGCAGCCTGGGTTGTAGGGAATATGCATTGTCACCTGTGGGAATAACACATGTGTTAGGTGACTGCCTGTCTTTGATCATTTCCACTCCACCCCTTCTAGTCCATATTGCCACTGCATGCCACCATGTGCGCCCTGGCCAATGCCCCCATGAACGGCTGCTGTGCCACCATTCCCAGATGGGCATGTATGTCCTGTATGCCTGGGCCCCTATATCCATGTTCCCTTGCAATGTTGTCATCCTCCATTTCCAGTCCTGTCTCCTCATCTAGCACTGTCCTTGTTCCCACCTCCTCATCCTGCTGCTGTGTGGTGTGCTGCATGGCTGCTGGTTTCACCTCTTCCTAGTCCCTACTCACCAACTAGGTGCCCTATGGAGATCATCACACTCTCAAAACTCTGGCACAGGATGGATTGGTGCCATATAAATTCATCATGTGTACTTCCAAGGTGTGTGGCTCACACATTGATGATGCACCCAGTGGCATTTCACACCACCTGTTAGTTGATGGAGTGGTATCCCTTCCTGTTCATGTATACTTCACCCTCCTGGCCAGGTGGTGAGAGTATGGCCACATGGGTGCAACCAATGGCCCCTATCATGCCTAGCATGTGTGCCACCCTATGGAATTCCTGCATGTTTGCTGTATGCTCTACCTGTGGGCTTGGGAATTTTATGTACTCTGAAGCATGTGGCAGCAGAGCGTTGAGGACGTGGGTGAGGAGGCATGATGGGGCCAACTGTGATATGCCAGCAGTGGAACCCACTGGTGTCTGGAAGGTGCCGTGGTGAGCAGGCACATTACTGCTGTCACCCTGGTCTCCACCATCATAGCGTTACCCCTTCTTGTGGGTGCCTGCCACTCATCATGGCACAGCCCACACAGCTGCCTCAGAAGTGCCCTGTTGAGATGGAACCAGCCCACTATCTCTGTATCACTGCAGTTCTCAAATGAGAGCCAGGCACAGTATTGTCTCTGTTGGGCATACTGCTGACAGGCCCTTCCTTGGACATCTTGTTGTTCCTCCCTCCTCCTCCTCACCCCCCTCATTACCTGCTCCATCAGGAATGGTGCTGTGTCCATAGTACTAGCTCTCCTGTTTGGAGTCTGTGCTGTGTGTGCAGTTGAGTCTCTTTCTTTAATGCTGAGTTTTGTGTGGTACAATGTGTGAGTTACTCCACAGTTGTACCATGTGTTTTAGCTGAAAATGCCATTGCTCTGCATAGCCATGATCATGTCCCCCTGTACTTGTGGAGCATACATTACTTTAGTACAACAGCGCATCCAGAATTGCGCTGTCCAATATTGCTGTTTGAAATGTCTCTGGGGCACATTTCAGTAGTTGTGATAGCACACTGTAATTGTGCCATGCGCATCTTCTTTGAATATCTTGGCTATACAGTGTATATGTATATATATATATATATATATATATATATATATATATATATAATAAATGTGTGTGTGTATATATATATATATATATATATATATATATATATATATATATATATATAAATATATATGTATATATATTTTTTTTTTCGTGTGTGTGTTATACTGGCGCAGTAACACCAGTATATTAGGGATGAGTGCAAACATCTATGTCAAACTCAAAATTTTGAACCTTAAAACCTTTGGAACCAGTCAACAGATTTGCATGCAATTTGGTATGCATAATTACCAGGGTTGGGGCCTTTGATGTACAGCATGTCATGCAAATCGGTTGTGTGGTTTGTGAGATGGAAAACTGCCCAAAAATCCTAAATTTACCAATTTTTTCCCTTTTCTTTAGCTACCTGTATCTCAGAAATGCCTTTTTGTTGTGGTCTGATTTTTCCAGATAGAAAGCCTTTGGGTCACAGATTTACCTTTTGAAGGGTTGGTGAAAAAATGTTAATCTGTTTGTAAATATTAAATTTTTATTTCCCATTATTTCCTATTGGAAAATGTATAAGTGTAACGAAAGCATTTTTTGTACACTGTCATCCAGTTATTCATATTTTGCACCTTAATAACTTTGCAACTCTTAAATGTATTTGCATGACATTTGGCATGCATTATCTCTGGGGGTAGGTCTCCTGATGTGCCACATTTTGTGTGAATCGGATTTGAGGTTCTTGAGATACAGAGCATCAAACAATTCTACATTTAATTTACATACGATGCAAGATACTGTCAGACATGAAAGTTGTAAATTGCTCAAGTTACAGAACTTGCATAAGATACTGTTGTACAACAGTATTTTACGCAAGTTATGTAATTGGCATTAATGGTAGTGCAGGGTCTGAATGACCCTGTTCTCCTATTGTACCATAAGGATGCTGTTGTACTGTCTCAATGGAGGGATGGGAGGGCAGGGTACAAAGGACCCTGTGGTCCCACCGTAACATAAGGATAATATTATACTGTCTCAGTGGAGAGATGGTAGCTCAGGGTCCTTCCCATTGTAAGGTAAGGATACTGTTACAGTGCCTCAAGGATACTTATGTACTAGCTCAAAGGAGAGATGGGATTTAAGGGTCTGAAGGACCCTACGTCACACCATAAAATAACGATACCATTACACCATCTGAAAAAGTAAGGAAATTCATTGCAAAATACTTTGTTAATACACCATTAGGGCTGAAGCGTAAAAAGTAGGGAAATGTGATCTTAGGGTTCCCAAGCACAAGACCCTGCACCCACCTTTGGCTTCCAACCCAAACACCCATCTCCACCCTGCATGCAAGAACAGATGTGAGGGGCATGCCTTGGGGTTGCAAACCCTAATATATTGTCCATGAGATGTGGTGTTGAAAATGTGGGGTCAAAATATGTAAAAGTGGCAAACTTATGACCATTTGTTACAATTTTGCTATGCACACTCAGAACTTTGGAAATTGCAATGACTCTGACCCCAAATATTCAACAAAGACTTGTTATTACCCCACCTCATGTGTGTCACAGCTGTCAGTTTTCAAATCCAATCAAAATGTGTTTTTGCACCTGTACTGCTGAATGGCATTTTAGTTGCATGGAACTAAATTTTATCTGGGTTTTAAAAATGTTCTGTACCAGGTACATGAGGTGGGCTAAAACTATGCCTGTGCTGGTAATTTGGTCACTGTTGTCCTATTAATTGGAGTGCAGGGCCCTTCCAGAGCAATATACATATACACATCAGTGGAGGGATGAGAGTGCAGTGCCCTTCCAGAGCAATATATGTATACACATCAATGGAGGGATGAGAGTGCAGTGCCCTTCCAGAGCAATATATGTATACACATCAATGGAGGGATGAGAGTTCAGTGCCCTTCCAGAGCAATATGCATATACACATCAATGGAGGGATGAGAGAGCAGTGCCCTTCCAGAGCAATATACATATACACATCAATGGAGGGATGAGAGTGCAGTGCCCTTCCAGAGCAATATGCATATACACATCAATGGAGGGATGAGAGTGTAGTGCCCTTCCAGAGCAATATGCATATACACAACAATGGAGGGATGAGAGTGCAGTGCCCTTCCAGAGCAATATACGTATACACGTCAATGGAGGGATGAGAGTGCAGTGCCCTTCCAGAGCAATATACATATACACATCAATGGAGGGGTGAGAGTGTAGTGCCCTTCCCGAGCAATATGCATATACACATCAATGGAGGGATGAGAGAGCAGTGCCCTTCCAGAGCAATATACATATACACATCAATGGAGGGGTGAGAGTGTAGTGCCCTTCCAGAGCAATATACGTATACACATCAATGGAGGGATGAGAGTGCAGTGCCCTTCCAGAGCAATATGCATATACACATCAATGGAGGGATGAGAATGAGAGTGCAGTGTCCTTCCAGAGCAATATGCATATACACATCAATGGAGGGATGAGAGTGCAGTGCCCATCCAGAGCAATATACGTATACACATCAATGGAGGGATGAGAGTGCAGTGCCCTTCCAGAGCAATATACATATACACATCAATGGAGGGGTGAGAGTGTAGTGCCCTTCCCGAGCAATATGCATATACACATCAATGGAGGGATGAGAGAGCAGTGCCTTCCAGAGCAATATACATATACACATCAATGGAGGGATGAGAATGAGAGTGCAGTGCCCTTCCAGAGCAACATACATATACACATCAATGGAGGGGTGAGAGTGCAGTGCCTTTCCAGAGCAATATACATATACACATCAATGGAGGGATGAGAGTGCATGGCCCTTCCAAAGCAATATACATATACACATCAGTGGAGGGATGAGAATGAGAGTGCAGTGCCCTTCCAGAGCAATATACATATACACATCAATGGAGGGGTGAGAGTGCAGTACCCTTCCGGAGCAATATACATATACACATCAATGGAGGGATGAGAGTGCAGTGCCCTTCCAGAGCAATATACATACACACATCAATGGAGGGTTGAGAGTGCAGTGCCCTTCCAGAGCAATATACATATACACATCAATGGAGGGATGAGTGTGCAGTGCCCTTCCAGAGCAATATACATATACACATCAATGGAGGGATGAGAGTGCAGTGCCCTTCCAGAGCAATATGCATATACACATCAATGGAGGGGTGAGAGTGCAGTGCCCTTCCGGAGCAATATACATATGCACATCAATGGAAGGATGAGAATGCAGGGCCTGAAGGTTACTGCACTCCCACAGGCAAATAAGGCTACATTTACACTGCAGTATCTCAAAAAGTAAGGAAATTCATTGCAAAATCTATGTTAATGCATCAGTTAGGGTTAATATCAAACTGCAAAAAGGAGGGAAATACAACATTAGGGTTTCAGTAAAGCGGCTTTGTTGTGCTGTGCTGCTGTTTTAATTCTTTAAAGGCGAGCTTCATTTGTTGGCAGCTGACATCCGTGACTAATTTAGTCTGGTGTGCAAAAGTTTTTATCTATTATATAGTTTAACTAGAGTTGTGAGTTAGAGATTTAGAATTAGTTTCAGGGTTGGGTAAGTGAGTTTATTATTAGGAGATTAGCTTTATTATTTTGAGAAAGGGTTTGAATCCAAAACTTACTGTTGAAGAAAAGCTAGAGAGACAATCCTGGAAAGGCAAAGAGACACAGGAAGTGTGGAGGAAGGAAGAAAATGCTGGTTTTAGACATCGGCTTTCACCAGACTAAATGTGTTGCAGGACTGTGGCTGAACTTTGGCCAACCAGAAAAATATCTCTTGACTGCTGTAACAGTAAAACTTCAAGCTTGTCTCTGCCCGGGGGGGGGGTTGCTGAAAGGCCTACGCTGTGCTCTATCTGCTGGAGCTACAAATGCTTCTGGAAACTATTCCAGAATCACCATGTTGAAAGAGCCTGTGGTGTGGCAACATGGGTTTGCCCTGCTGTCTTAGACATCAGACCAGTTGTTGCCATAACTGTGGTGGATTTGTCAGCTGGTCTATGGCCAAGGCCAGTGAAGTTTTGTGGTAACTCATTTTCGGACATCTATTTCTGCCAGTGTGTGTCCACTACCCAAGTGAAGATCTGTCCAGATTGCCTCCGGTAGTGCAGGAGGGTGAAGCTGGACCTCGCTATGGACCAGAGAGTTCATTTCTTGACTGCTACTCTCACCTACACTGCCCCAGAACAGGTGAGAGTTCACTGAAGACAGTTTTCTAAAAACTATAGCCTCTCCCTCCTGGGATAGTTTCTCCCCAAATTCTGCTGTCAGTCCGATGTCTTCCTATCAGGACCTTGAGTTCATTTCAGCTTAGTGAGAGTGAACTGCTTTGGAATGGTAAAAATCAGTTCTCTGGAAGTTCTCCCTGAACATTGTTGAATCATTTGCTTAGCTAAACTTTGTTTTTATCCCCCTGGAGAAAGGGATTATAGACTTATTATTGTGCTCAGTTCTCTACTGGACTTTAATAAATGCTGATCTGTTCAGGCAGGTGGTTTGTGGTGGAATTGCAGGGATTAGATAGAGTGTGACTGAGGAGTGTTCGAGTAGGGAACGTTATTGTATTTAGCTTATGACGGCTAAATGGGTAATTAGAATTGTAACTGTTATAAGTTGTCATTTATTATTGTTTCACTGGTTAGGTTACTTGCTTTGGGAGTATATTTTAATTTAGTTAATTTTAGCTAATTTAACATTAGTGTATATAGGATTCTGGGGCACCTCTTAATTAGCTACCCAGTGTGATGGATAGCATCTGCTTGTTACTATATTGATTCATCTTTGTGATACATACATGTTTATTTGGTTGTCTGCTTAGGGAAATGGCAGCCAGCAGCTTTTAAAGGGACCTGACCTTTTCACCCCAAAGGTCTTGGCTTGCTGAAAACAATTGGCTATGTAACACTGACCCAGTGAATGAGTTAATTAAAAGGCTTCCTTCTGACATATCCTGTCCTGCCTGGTTTAGTTGTTATATAACAAATTGTAAAACTTTAAGTACTTTGAAGTCCCAGAAGCGGTAGAAGGCTGCATCTTTTATGACATCCTACAAAGCAACAAATTCTAACAGCTATCTATTACATTGCTCACCACTAGAAAATAACTGTTTGTCCGGATGTATTTCTAAATATCAAAGGTGATTGTTTTGATCAAAGAGACTGTATAACTTAATATTGCTGTCTTTGCAGATTTCCAGCAAGCAGTAAAACCCTTACAGAAATAATTAGATGACATGTTTTCATGCTGCACACATAAAACTACCCAAATGATATGTATGCTGCAGGTATGATATAAATGTTTAATGGGAACCAACTGCATTGTATATGGCATGCTGCACGCAAGTGTGGAATCCATGATTTTTATGTTAAATTGGGAAAGACTGCATGCATGCAAAAAAAGCACATGGTCACTGATAACCGCACAAGAAAAAGTTGAATAACTTACTCAGGATCACACGATACACAAGTGGGAGTTGATGAGATTCAAACCCAGATCTGCATATTTCCAAGTCTCCTGTCTTGTAGTTCAGTGCCTTTAGCCACTAAACCATATTGTCGGCATGCATATGGCTCTCTTGTACTTCAGTACATGCTGTATCTGAATACATCTGCATGCATGCGACATGCGTGTAGCCAGTGTATGCTTTTCAGTTTTCTTCTCTAACCTCATCTCATTTTCACAGTTAAACTGTATCACACATACCGATGGAAACACATGTTTTTCTCACCCCAATACACAAACTTACACACAAGACCATTTAATTACTTCTATCTGTCTGTACTCCATCAATTTTTTTCTCCATTGTTTTGAATGCTTACATGCAAACAGACTTTCAAGTGCAAACACAAATGAAGCAATAAATTGATGCCCACACTCACTCATGTGGCCAGTCCCCTCCCCATGCACACACACTGTAGCAGATATAGCCATGCTGCTACAGAGAGCCCACCAACTATAGATATACAGTAAGTAAAAAGTGTCTTACTTGAGTACTAGGGAGCCAGAGGCAGGAGTCTTTTTTTTTCTAATTATTGTACTTTTCTAATGCTTCCAGCCGTCAGAATCCACCCTGATCAAGGACCCCCATACTCCCACCTCCTAATATGCTGGTGCTCTCCCTGGCACCCCGGCTTCCCCCCTGGGGGTGGGGTCACGGCACTGAATCCCCATTATTCATTGTCTCAATACTGTTACTAGACAGGAGAGCTGGCTTGGAGACTAATTGAGGCCCAGGGGCAGGGCTTCACAGAGATGGCCATTGGCAGATTTTCTCCCCCTGTAAGCAGGGGCAGGGATGTGCAATGACGTACAGTGTCCGCCCTGCCCCTGAGTTCTTGTAGGCGTCGATGCTATGTGACATACCCAGCCTCTACCAGGTGTCACTCTTGTTCCTAGCACTCACTATCCTCCTTCCTGGAGAAGGAGAGCAGTCTTCAGGATGCTTGATCCTTCTCCCCCCAGCCAGCCCTCCAACAACCTGGATCTGTTCCAGAACCCAGGTCACCAGCTTTGCAAGAGGAAATCCTACCACTGCACCGGTGGGCCAGCGAGGCAGGAGTCTTTAAGAGATGATGTCCATTGGTCAGAATGCTGAGGTGTACCCCCTTGAAATTAATGGAGTTATTTTCTATCACTATTTTATACATTATGACAGTGAATCGGAGAATAATGAAGGCCACTGTTCTACTAACAAGGCCCTGGTTAGTCGAGCAGTGTCCTTCATTAATCTCGAACTCTCCATCAATACTGTATAAAATAGTAATTAAAACATACCCCCATTCAATTCAATGGTACACACCCCTGCAGTCTCCTTTGCCCTTTGTCATTATGTGCCTGAGCATGGGGATGTGGAGGTCAGCTTCACTTGGGGGAGGGGGCATAAGCCTGACTATACTGGGGCTCCAATAGTCTGTGCATACCACACTGCTTCATTGCCAGTGAATGCAAGAGACAGCTGTAGAATGTCTGGAACATCTCTAAAAGGTACAGCTTATTTGGTTTGACTGAAATATCATATGTAAATCAGGAAAAATTCAAATGTATAAGAGTCATCTGTATATACCCCAGAGCAGTGCATCAGATTTGACTTAAACCCACCCAGTTACTAACTAATTTTTTTCCTGGCTGAAGTTTGCACTGCCCCCAAAAAAGAACTTTGTCCCAATTTTTCCCCCTGACTCCATTCCATTCAATACCCATCCCCTATGGGACATGAAGCCACTCAAAGGTGAAGAAATGTGAAAAACACAGCAATATTTCAGTCCCTCCTCCTTCCCCAATCCTCCTGTAAAAAAATTATTTACTTTTACTTACCCGGCCATATGGCCAGAACTTGCAGCCTGACATAGTGTGCCACCAGCCCAGTTTTTGGTCTGCTCCACCTCTCTCCTTCACCTGAAGCAGGATGCTAGAACCGACCATCACAGGTCCCCAACATGGTCCATGACTAAGTCACCGTGTCATACGAATCCACCAAACCTGGGTTGCTTCCTTCTTGCTTGGTTGGTGCTGTGGCTGTCGCACTGCACTGATCAAGGCCTATGAAGTCACCCACACTGCTGTCACCACTGCCGCACTGCACTGATCAAGGCCTATGAAGTCACCCACACTGCTGTCACCACTGCTGCACTGCACTGATCAAGGCATATGAAGTCACCCACACTGCTGTCACCACTGCTGCGAAGCCTAGATTGGTGCTGTGTGGGTCTGCGCTGTTTTGTTTTGTAAGGCGAGCCTAGCAAAGTAAGTAGGTAGCCTAGTCTTGAGTTAGCTTCTAGTTCACCCTCTACCCCTTCAGCCACCAGGGGAGATGGAGACTCACTAAGATTAGAACAACAAAAATATGCTTCCACAACACTGCTATTGAGAGTTCAGTGCTCACTGACTCCTCCAAGCTGTAGTGTTCAGCCTGTCTACTCAGTGGTTGGAAAGACACTGTCGCACTTGCAAGGCTCATGCGCACTTTCTTGGCTGGAGATCATCTACATCACATGTGATTTTGCCACTGCTAATAGGTGGAGAGTGTAGACAGCACAGTACAGTACAGACACAGTCCAGTATGGAGAGTACCTGCAGAGTGAGCACACACACAGACCAGGTGGACACTTATTGTGCAAAAGATTAAATCCAAATTTAAAGCCATTACTACTACTCCATTAGAACAACCTAGGCACAAACACAGGAGTGAGTGGCAACTGCATCCCTTTGACCTGCCTAAATGACAGCTCTGCTCAATGGTAGAAATTCAGTCTCAGGTGCTAATACAATGGTTTCCATTGTGTTCTGAGGTACCGTATCTTCATGTTTCATTATGTGTCCTGATCATCATGCGCGGGTTAGTGTCCCTCATTTTCCCTTATTTTGAGTGTCCATGTCCCTCATTTCAGTGACAAAATGTGAGGTATGGTGCATGTTTCCAAGACACTATTCAGCACAAAGAGTGCTGAGCATGGCCATAGTGTATTTGCTCAGTATGGAATGACAAAGGGAAAGTAAGTGAGACGAAACAGTCATGGAGAAATGCATTTGTAGCACTAAGTATGCATTAGGGATTTGCATTGTCCAAAACAAAAATGATAGTCTTCATAACACAGAGGCCCCCTCTTCGTACATCTGGAATGGAGGATGTTGACTATCTATAGCCTAAGCATTTAATGCAATAAGCAAACAATACAGATTAATGGCAATTTAATGACAAAAATCAAAAGACATTACACAACTTGCAAAAGGATTAGAATTAATGACTTTACCTAATTTTTATGGAAATTCAAATAAAAATATATGTTAATGACTAATTCCTACCAGTAGTATGTCAGATAGAAACTGATGTTTTTTTTTTTTGCAATTTACTTCTCTTTTTTCTGGCTGAGCCCCATAACCCCGTGAACGGGCTCACCCCGGGCCATGGTACCTGACCCTTACTCCGGGAAGCCCCCCCCCCAGGAGTGGAGCCGCTGAAGTGGAACTGTTGTGACTGAAGGGTCGGGCACCATGCCTGGCTCATACGTGGGGGCCAGTGATTTTTTCCTAATTAGAGTAATTAGAGTCCCCTTGGAGCTAGGACATGCAATGACACAAGGGTGAGTGTGTCTGTCCTAGTTCCACCCCACTTCTAGGTGTGGCATGCTTAGTCCCCCAGCCTCCGCTAGATGGCAATTGATGTCAACATTCTGGAGTCCTCCCGCCCTGGAGAAGGAGAGCAGTCCTCCAGATGCTCGATCCATCTCCTTCCCTGCCAACCCCCAATGAACCGTGCCCATTCCTGACCACAGGTCGCCAGCGTGGTGTGAGGCGTGGCGTCCAGCACCTCAACATTCAGCGTCACCGGGCTGGCTCTGATGCATTTCTAAGATGAGATTTGTTCCAGCTTAGCTGCTGCACACATGGCAAGAATGTGGCATGTGAACCTGATGTGATGTTTAAATGATAATCACACTAGCTTAACTGCTGTACTCATGTTCGGCATGCAACACTAAACCTGATGTCATTTTAAGATGTTCACACCAGCTTATCTGCTGTGCACATGTCAAGCTTGCAGCATGTGAACCTGATTTGCCTTTTAGATCTGGTTTGCATATTTTCACTTAGTGTATGCGAACCACATGCAAACATTGCACAATTGAGCATGTGCCATGCATTCTGCACGTTCATAGCGCACCTATATTTCGGTAAGGGAATGACACCTGTTTGGATATTCTTGGTCAAGTAACAAAGTAATTACAGGACTAACAGTGACCTCATGAGCTATGACCTCACAGGATGGGAAGGGCATTTCTGACTTATTATCACTCTGGTTGAAAGGAGTGGGGGCACATCTATCTCCGGACTCCTAAGGGAACACACACCAAGTGTTCTAAACTAAAGGCACTTCTGTTCAAAGTTCAAAAAGTGTTATTATTCAGCAATAAAGCCATTACAATATACTAAAACTAAGATAAGTTCAAACAAACCATACAGCACACTGCCTAAATCATTATTAGATATCACAACTGCACATCATAAATGTACATATATTCAGATACCTGCAGCCAGAGACCAAATTATGTTTTGAATCTCTTATCCATATCTGTTAAAATTTACATTGAAGGGGTCACTTGATGACTGCTTAAGCAAGAACAGCACCTTCTCCTTAGCTCCTCTACTTTCCCACAAACAAATACATCTACTGCTTACCTGAGAGCTCTAATCAGGGTCAAAACCACTTGAAAAGGAGTTGAAATAGTGCAGCTTCAGATCTGGAGACTTTCCCATGAAGCATATATGACAAAAGCTCCTCCACGGCACTCCCCACCACCCACGCTTGAAAAAGACAAGGCAGCAAAAAGGCCCAGGCAGCAAGCCTCCAGCTCTGGTAAAAACTCACCTGGCAGCACAGCACTGACAGAAGAGCGCTTCCTAGGTATTATGTCACCCATACAGGAGACTATTTTCACCATCTCAACAGATCTCCAACAAATTCACTCCTCTGTGGAATCCCTCACAATCAGAGTGGGAGATTATGAAGCTCCTCTTACATAGGTTGAAAAATGGCAAGGGACACTAGAGAAGGACAACACTTTCATCAGGCATAGACTTAAGAAAGTGGAGGAAACAATTGAGGATTTAGAAGGATGCAGTCGATGCAACAATTTATTGATCATCGGTTCGCCTGAGGCAGAAGAGGGCAGCAACCTAATTTTGTTTGCACAGAAATTTTGTTCCAAAATAGCGGGACTGTCGCCTTACTCTGCCTCCTATATCATTGAGCGGGATCACCACTCTTTGCGCCACCCATCTACCATCGAGTGTTCCTTCAAGACCTCTGATTTTTAAACTGTTTAATTATCAGGACAAACAGCATATACTTGCCAAAGTTAAAGAATTGCTAGAAGTACAGTGGGAGTTGCACAAAATCAGAATAATGTAAGATTTACCCCAGTTAATTCGGGTGAGGAGGCAAGAATTTCACCCAGTAATGTCTACATTGATTGTAGCTAGCAAGCCCTTCAGAATGTGGTACCCAGCTGTTCTGCAGGTTAACACGATGAAAAGTGGGCTCCTTATGACACCCCAGAGTAGACGGCTACCTAATTAAAAGTCCTATTGCCCGACCTATTTAAGTGATTTCCTGTGTGCTCTTGCTGTCACTCCTTTTCCTTTAGAAGAGGTAACAAGGAAATCTAACTTACTGTCTGCTGTTCTGATTTGTGTGGAGCTGACTGTACACCTTGGAGGATCTGCTGCCTTTCACTTCACAGCACTATGACTCTGAGCTGCCACATTGTGTACATTGCCAGAGGCCTCCTGATCTGCTCGTTTATCTGATTGTGCGACGCCTCGGTAAAATTCCATCTTGGCTGGCCTCATTTCTTGGGCCCACCTTGGGTTAATTTGACTTTGTCCCAGAGGTTTGGCTAGAGACCCGAATGTAGGAGCCTTGTTTTGTGCTCCCTTCTCTGTGCGACCATGGAGGATGTCCAAACTTTCCTGCATAAGCTCAGTGTCCCCTCTTGCAAAAACAGAGGGAAGGGGAGTCATGAGTAACTCTCTTTGTTTTTTCTCTTCTTTTTTGTTGGTTTGAGAAGCCTAGTATAAGGATAGCGGCTGCGGTCATTGACTGCATAACCCAGCCACAATGTCTATTATTTGTAGTGAAATAACAATTGCTTTATCAGTTACTCTATCTCCCCTCCTCGGAACATTTGAGCGAACTTTTATTTCAGGCAAACAGCAAACTACAACTGTTTATTTTCTGTTTCTTTTGATAAATAGCTGCTTCCTGCTGGGACTTATTTGTCTAATATTTTTATTTTGTTAAGACTGTTTGCTTTTTATGCAGTAGAAAATAGCCTAGAGGGGTTATATATATGCAGATTGTTGGGAGGGGGTAGTTGGGGGGTTGCGGTGATAATTCTCCTTAGTGCAGCTTAGTGAATATCACCTGACAGTGTGTAACAGGTGGTCCAGTTTAGTTAGAACTGGGGGTAGTTAATGTTCGAGTTTAATGTTTTTATGTCCAATTACTTGCTATTTGTTCTGGGGAGGGGTGGAGTCTGGACAGTGCATATCAATCTTGCAGAAGTATTTGTTGTACGTTGTGGGATTATGTGGTGTGTAAATCTGTGCAGCCTCTTCCTTTGGCTTTGGACTTCCCTGTTCAAAGGGCAAGAATCGGTTATATATTATTAATCCCTACATGATCCATTACATTATGCATTGTTACTCAAGTTTCCATTGGAGGTCCATACATGTTTGTAAGTTGGAACATTAAAGGGGGTCAAGATAGAAAAAAGTGGATGACGATATTAAAGCACCTTGTTCACCTGAAAGTAGGAATTGCCTGTCTACAAGAAACCCACTTGCAGAGACAGAATATTTCCTTCTTTAAGAGAAGTTGGGTTGGGAAAAGTTTTTGGGACAGGGCTTCACCTAAAAGGGGGGACAATGCTATTCTGATTGCTGAGTCAGTTCCCTTTGTTATGACACAAGAGTGGTGGGACCCTTCAGGATGGTATACTATAGTAAGAGGTACCTTAGATTCCTTTCCAATATTAATAGGCTCAGTTTATGGCCCCAATACAGATTCTCCCAATTTTTTCATCCATTTACTCTCCTCAGTTTCCCTTGACCCTCCTGTACTAACCTTTTTAGGTTGGGACTGGAACCTGGTCCCTCAAACAGAACTAGATCGCTCAGACAGAAGGAGACTAGGGCTTTCCCCAGCTTAACGAGCTCTGCATGACCTCTTGTCTGGTGCCAGTTTCCTAGATGTCTGACAAACCTTACATCCCTCAGATAGGCTCTATTCCTATTACTCCCCACTGCATTTTATTGAATAGAGAATCAGGGTGCTGGGTCCCATGTCACCAGGGACAAGAAGTATTTTACTGAATAAGAGATTGGGGCTGGGGATCACAAGTAACCAGGGACATTGAAGTCTTTTATTTAATTGATCTGGGCTGGCATTCACAAGTAATCAGGCACATGAAGTATTTTGTTTATTAGGAGATTGGGGCTGGGGGTCACAAGTAACCAGGGACCTGAAGAATTGTATTTATTAGACTGGGCAGGGGTCACAAGCAACCAGAAACATGAAGTATTTTATTGAATAGGAGATCGGGGCTGAGGGTCACAAGTAACCAGGGATGTGAAGTATTTTATTTAATTGATTGAGGCTGGGAGTCACGAGTGACTAGGGATATGAAGTATTTTATTGAATAGGAGATCAGGGATTGGGCTGACAAGCAACCAGGGACAAGAAGTATTTTTTTTAATAGGATATCAGGACTGGGGGACACAAGCAAAAAAGACCAGCTTTATTTGGAGACCGTTGAAATCTCTGGTGGCATAATGTTTGTACTAGTGAGTTAAGAATTAAAAGTTACATAGAAATATAGAAATATAGTATCCCTTGGCTTGCTTGATTCCCCATTTCATATGGCACCCCGAGGTTGAAAATAGCCACTTTCTTGATGTTACCAAAGATCAGAAGGCAGATTCGGCAAGAGATGTTGGGCCACACATAGTCCCAAAGGAAATGTTAGAATTATTTCCCCCCCGATAAAAAGAAATCACAATACTACTGTACTTCTGAGCAGATATCATTTGGGTTACTGCAGACTAACATTACGGCTCGGTTATTCCTTGTTCTTATGCATTGTCAACATTAGGATTCTTCTGCAAGGACCATCGTTTGATAAGATGTGATATTTGTACTACTGTCCTACATTTTAAATGACTTTCATAAGGACCCCAGTTTCTTTTATTATTTCCTGTGGTTGATTCAGGGTGAGACGCCATTAAAAGGTGTTGGCTTGTTTTTTTTTTTACTTCATATAGCCCAAGAAAACATGGTGGGCAATAACTAAGTGATCCAGCTAGATACAATATGTAAATTGCCTGATTATTCAAATTTATATGGGGCAAATGATTGTAACCAGGAGTTTGGTAATGTCAAGATTGAAACAGTGTCTGGGATAAAAACTTTGGTGGAGAAGTAAGAATATTTATGAGGGATATTAAGATGCTAAAACAGTATTTTGTAAGTTTTCTTAGGGGTAATAGTTCTTTAGAATTATAATTAGTATTATTATGAACAGATAATTCTGAGTGTAGGGTTGATATCTTGATCATTTTATGTAGGTTAAAGGTTGTATTGCAGTTGGGTTGGCCGGGGGGGGGAGGGCATTCAGTTCGCTGATCGCCAACACTTATGAGGGGTGGGTAGTTCTTACCTTAGTATTAATGAGGTCAGATTGCTAGTTATAAGGTTAGGTAGGAATAGATATTTAGGTAATAAATGTGTTTTAGGTCAGTTAATCCTTTTTGATGGAGGGAGTTTAAGAAACTTAGAGGGATTAGGTTATTTTGTGGGGAATTTTGGTGTGGGGGGGTTGGACTTTATGTTTTTGCTAATTAAACAAGCATTTGTCAATGCCGAATGTTTGCTTGCTGGCATTGGCAGTGGTAGTGTAGAAGTTACAGAGGTGCGTAATAGGAATGGCAGTGAAGTATTGAACTGAAGCCAACCCCACCACCACCCTGCAGAGAGTGACAGGCATTGGGGTGTGCCTTTGGGTCATCAGGCATAACGGCCACGCCATTTCACCACACCCCACCCTGCAGACACTGACAAGTGTCACGGTGTTCCTTGGGGTCTTTGGCCCTTATGCGCACCCCATTCCATTAGGAAATACAGTGAGATGGGTGTGATATAGGAGAATGGGGTGAACACTGGGACCAAAGAGTCCAAGGCATACCTCGATGCCTCTCACTGGCTGCAGGGTGTGGAATGGTATGTGCATTACAGACAAGAATCCCAAGTCACACACCTGATGCCTGTCATTCTCTACAGGGTTGGGCGTTATGGTTGGAAACCCTAATACCTCAGGCATTCATTGGTATTTTCACTCCAGATGTTCAACATGTTTTTTTTGTGACCCCACCTCATGAACAGGGGGAATATCAGTTTGTTAGCCTAAAGCTGCTTATGCACAGCGACTACGGCATTTAGCACCACAGGTGCAAAAACATTCCGAACAGGATGTAAAAAATAACAGCTGTATTGTTCATGGGGAGGTGCAAAAAATGGCAATGTTGCAAATCTGCAGTAAAAATATTTAAAAAAATGGTGAAGTCACGAGTGTACATAGAAACTGTGCAATGCACACCCGTAATATAATTAGGTTGGGGATTTTTTACAGCAGATTGTCAACTCAGGCATTTTGGTGCCTCCGATCATGAACAGTGTCACTGTAGTTTTTTTCTGTCCCGAACAATGATTTCACAGCGACCATTCATTTCTACGCGAGAAGTGTGAAAACACACTTCAGCCATGTTGTGAAAAATGACAGCTGTAACTGTAAATAAGGAAGTGTGAAATACCACTGGTGAAAATCTGGACTTAAAATATTACCATGTCATGAACTTACAAGGGTGCGTGGAAACTGTGCAATGCTCACTCATACTACAGTCATTTTATGGACTTTTGTCACCAAATTTTCAACATAGCCATTTTAAGACCTCTGCTCATGAACAGTGCAACTGTGATTTTCCTAATCTGTCCCAAACATTGCTTTCGCACACCAACAGCACCATTGTGCGCTACATGTGTGAAAACACATTTTGGATGGCATATGAAAAATGGCAGCTGTGCTGTTCATAAGGAAGTGTAATAAAATGGCAATGTTGAAAATCTGGGGTGAAAATATTAAATTCGCAAACTTATGAGCATGCATAGGAACTGCGCAACGCACGCTCATAAAACAGTCATTTTTAGGAATTGTTTCACCAAATTTTCAACATAGCCATTTTAAGACCTCTGCTCATGAACAGTGTCACTGTGATTTCTTAATGTGTCCCATACATTGATTTCGCACATTGACTGCGCCATTGCGCGCTACATGGGCGGAAACACATTTTGGGCAAGATGTGAAAAATGACAGCTGTACTACTCATAAGAAGGTGTGGTAAAATGGCAATGTTGAAAGTCTGGAGTGAAAATATTGAAAATTCGTGAACTTACGAGCGGCATAGGGATCTGCAACGACGCCAGAAACAGTCATTTTTAGGACTTTTTTCACAAATTTTCAACATAGCCATTTCAAGACCTCTGCTCATGAACAGTGTCACTGTGGTTTTCTTAATTTGTCCCATACATTGGTTTCGCACACCGACTGCGCCATTGTGCGCTACATGGGCAGAAACACATTTTGGGTGAGATGTGAAAAATGACAGCTATGCTGCTCATAAGAAGGTGTGGTAAAATGGCAATGTTGAAAATCTGGAGTGAAAATATTGAAAATTTGTGAACTTACGAGCGTGCGTAGGAACTGCGCAATGCACGCTCGTAAAACAGTCATTTTTAGGACTTTTTCACCAAATTTTCAACATAGCTATTCAAGACCTCTGCTCATGAACAGTGTCACTGTGGTTTTCTTAATTTGTCCCATACATTGGTTTACTTTTACGACTGCCATTGTAGTGCTACATAGGTGGAAACACATTTTGGGTGAGATGTGAAAAATGACAGCTGTGCTGCTCATAAGAAGGTGTGGTAAAATGGCAATGTTGAAAATCTGGAGTGAAAATATTGAAAATTCGTGAACTTATGAGCGTGCGTAGGAACTGCGCAACACACGCTCGTAAAACAGTCATTTTTAGGAATTTTTCCACCAAATTTTCAAAATAGTCTTTTTGAGAGCCCACCTTATGAACACTGGCAGTGTAGTTTCATTAATCATTCCGGAAAGGTGATTTCATGCAGTGGCTGCGAAATCACCCTTCGAGCCTGAGTAACGCCTTGACAGTGCAAGAATTCATGAGGAGGGGTCCCAAAAACTCCATGTTGAAAATTTGGTGCAAAAATTCCAAAAAATGCCTGAGATATGCAATAAAGTTGAAAAACCCTTATCTAGCCCATTATACAGCTTACTGGCATTTCCTCAGTTCACAGTTGGCTTTGAAGAGTGCAGACGTGTTCCCGGTCCACCGAAGATCGTCGCGCCGTGCTCGGAGGTAAGTATGGGATGGGGGTGTGGGGAGGCAGGGTGCGCAGTGGGTGGTGCGGGTTGTGGGAGGGGCTGGGAGACTGCGTCGGACGTTTTGCTTACAGTTGTTTTTAAAGATGATGCGGGACGTTTGCCACACTGGGGTGGGCTCCCAGTGTGGCACAAGGACATCTGGGGGGCATGAAGACAACGGAGGATTGGGCACCCCCATCAGCCATAGCATCAGTTGCCATGCTGGGGTGGGCTCCCAGCGTGGCACCTTGTACTGGGGGAAGAGTAAAGCCAACAGGGGATGGGCACCCTCGTTGGTGATAACATGGGGGGGAGGGAGAGACAGTGAAGCCGACGGGGATTGGGCACCCGTTGGCTATACCATCAAGTTGCCACGCTGGGGTGGGCACCAGCATGGCATTTGGAAGCTTTGGGGAGCGCAGTGCTGGACGGGGATTGGGCTCCTCGCCAGCTATAGAGTGTGTGCATGGGGGCAGCACGCAGTATGTGTGCATGTGTGTGTGTAGGGGAGCTGCGCATGAGCAGGCGATATCTTATCACTGTTCACTGAAGCGTAGCTCCCCCTTTCAACTATATGCCACTGCATTTTGGAGCTTGCCATAGACAGCTCCAGCATGCATTGACTTACAGGGTCCATGCCTGCCAACACACTGACTGAACTGGAAGAGGGGGTGACACACCTCCAAAATCTCGGATGATGGCACTATGTTTCTTGCACATGCATGCAAGCAAACATGAAAATGGGGGAGATCGTGCTTTAGCAGAATGGTTTTAGGGTTATCGGCTGTTTCACGGTGGTGTTCTGTGTTGTAGGTATCGCTCATATAATTAGTACTCAAGATACATGGCATCACCCTTTTACTTTGCACCTGGAATATAAGGGGGGGGGCGAGACACCCTCTTAAACGAAACAAGTTGCTGAAACATTTAAAAAATATTTATTGTGATGTGATATTACTACAAGAGACCCATCTTTTAGAAGTAGAAGGGACATTACTGAGGAGACAGCAGGTGAACCATGTTTTTGCCACTGGGGTATCCAGAAATAGTAAAGGATTGGTGATCTTATTCATGAGGATATTTCCTTCTAAGTGTGAACAATGTAAAAAGTAGATTTCTAATAGTAAAAGGCCAAATTCATTTATCTAATCTCCTGATAGGCAGTATTTATGGTCCCAATACGGATTCACCTTCATTTTTATGGATTTACTTTCAGCACTAATACCCTTTTCTGACACCCCTATGATTTTAGGGGGAGATTGGAATATCCCATTTGACCCTTTATTAAATAAATCTACAGGCACTAGATTCGGTGGTCTTTCTCCTGCCCAAAGAGCTATTCAGGACCCAGTTGATCATATGGGCCTGTGTGATCCATGGAGACTATTACATCCTAAAGAGAGGGAGTACACATTCAGATCTGCTGTCCATGGCTCTGCTTCTCGAATTGATTATTTCTGGATAAGTAATTCCCTTTTGCAAGGTCTAATGGACAGCAGATCAGAAACAGGAATGGGCTCAGATCATTTAGTTGTGACTTGCCTTATCTCCTTATCTCTCAACTGGGGGACTGACAGACAATGGAGAATAAAAAAAACAAATGTTAAAGAATACCAAGATATCAGATCATATCATTGCACCATTAGATACCTTTAAAATTGACAACTGGGGAATCACTCAAACACCATCTATGGAATGGGGAGCACTAAAGTGTTATCTCTGGAGGGAACTCATGAAACTACCAGCCCTTAAGAAACTTAAGGAAACTCAGGAGACTAATTCTTTACTAGTGTAAATTAGAAACAAAGAAAGAGACATATCTCCTGGGCCCACTGTTTCAGAAAAAGAAGAACTGATAAAGCTCCAAGATAAGTATTCCGAGTTACTCAGAGAAAAGGCAGAATGGGCAATCCGAAAATCAAAGGCCACCTATACTGAGCAAGAAGATAAAGCTGGGAGACTTTTGGCACTTTGACTTAAAAAATTTGAATCATCTAAACATATAGCGGCCTTGCTCAGTGATCTCCAAGGCCCCCCTTGTACCCAGGAGAAATATATAGTGGATACATTTGAAAGGTATTATAGGAAGCTATATGACCAAATGCTTAATCAACCAGCTAGAGAAACAGTAGATCAATACTTAAAAGATCTCCCACTTCCCTCCATTTCTTCTACACAGGCGGAAGGTCTTATTGCCCTATTCACAGATGGGGATATTATCCAAGTGATCAAAAATTTACCCTCATACAAAGCTCCGGGACCAGAAAGTTATTCCCCTAATTTTTATAAAAAGTTTGCCCCTCAGTTAGCACCATGGTTATTAGCAGTTTACCAACAAATGCTTAACAATGAAGAACTTGACACCAGAATGTTAGAGGCTATGATAGTGGTTCTTCCCAAACCAGGTAAGAACCCTTCACAGGTCTTCAATTATAGGTCTATTTCATTGCTCAGCTGTGACCTTAAAATTCTCACCAAATTACTGGTTTACAGATTAGAACAAGTACTTCCTTTCCTTATTAGTTCCAACCAAGTGGGTTTTATGACAGCTAGGTCCTCGGTGGATCATCTTAGTCACCTCTCCCATATCTTTTCCATCTCCCAGGATGCCCCTAAAGCCATGGCCTTGGTATCCCTGGATGCGGAAAAGGCTTTTGACAGGGTAGATTGGCAGTTTCTGTGTAGGTCCCTTCATAGATTTGGATTCCCTTCTAAATTTATTTCCTGGTTAAAAGTTCTTTACTAAGTTCCCACAGCAAGGGTTTTTTGTAATGGCATGTTCTCCTCCACTTTCCCTTTAGTGGCTGGAACTAGACAGGGGTGCCCTCTCCCCCCATTGCTTTTTAATTTATATTTAGAGCCACTTATAGTTGCCATTCAAAATTGTCCCGGAATACATACCCATAGGTATAACTGTGGAAAATATAGCTGTATATGCAGATGACATACTATTACATATTACACAAATAAAATCCTCCTTCCAAAATCTCTCTCAGTTAATACATCAATATGGCTCCCTCTCCAATTACAAAATTAATATGGAAAAAACCTTAGTTTTCCCACTTAATTTAAGGGTTCTCAAACAAGATGTTGTAGACTTAGGAGTTAATTAGGCACCTAAATCTATCAAATACTTAGGCATACGCCTTTCAACTAGTGATAGACAGTTCCGGAAACTAAATTTTGAAGACTTGATTAAAATTATTCAACAAGATTTAAAACACTGGCAGGTTCTTCCTCTAACCCTTTGGGGGAGGATGAACATTATCAAGATGAATATTCTATCGCACCTTTTTTATCCTATCAATCTTTCAAATGTTTAGCTTCCAAAAGCGTGGTTCAAATCTGTCTCTGTCTGAATTCCTTTGGAAAGGTAAACTACCTAGACACACATTTCACAAGTTAGCCGCCCCTAAATCTTTAGCGGGACTCAAGTTGCCACATTTCAGTCTCTATTACTAGGCAAGTCATTTAAGCAAATACCTTTGATGGACTTTGCCTATTGATATTCAAGACATGACAGAATATGTACCTTC
Source organism: Neoceratodus forsteri (assembly GCA_016271365.2). Taxonomy (NCBI): domain Eukaryota; kingdom Metazoa; phylum Chordata; order Ceratodontiformes; family Ceratodontidae; genus Neoceratodus; species Neoceratodus forsteri. The sequence goes on from CM028129.1 coordinate 12,954,178, forward strand.
CTGGTTAAAAGCAGAAAAAGACTTAATATTTTCATTCGGCATCAATCCCTTAGCCTTGTATTATCTGAAACCTACAAAATTACCTTCTAACCTTTGGTATGGACCTATAGGATATTCCGTTCATATACTGTACATATCCAGCTTTGCAACACTTTAAAATATGATCATGCTCATGACCTTTCCCAGCCTCTTTCCCAAAATCCTAATTTACGGATAGGTGGACAAATGATCTCTCCTAATTGGATCCCACAAACAAATAACTGGGTAGCAAGAGATTTTTTATAATTCCAACTAAGAATGGCTAACGACACAAGAGCTACTTATTAAATTTGGCTTGGGAAACGAATGGACCTTTAAAATTTATCAGATACATCATATGATTATCTCCCACTTTGGGAATACAGGCACTTCAGATTCTCCCACTGATTGGATTTCAGAAGGCAGTGTTAGGGCCTCAGCACCACATGCTGTTTCCTTAATAGATTCTATTCTTTATCCAATAGTGTTTCCCAAGGTGAATGGTATTCCCAAATACTGGAACACGTTATATCCTGACATTTCTTCTAGATGGCCCAAAATCTGGGAAACCTGTCATAAAGTTATCATGCAGGACAGATTAAGATTAATTCAAATGTAAATTTTAAACAATATGTATTTGACTCCTTATAAATTGCATAAAATGGGAAGGGATGAAACTCCTTTATGCAATAAATGCAACAAAAGTACGGGTATCCTGATCCATATGTTTTGGAAATGCCCTAGCATCTCTCTGTTATGGACTATCATTAAAAATAAAGTGGACCCCATTAGGTCTACAAGATTATTTCACTCCAGAGGTTTGCCTGCTAGGTGACTTTACAGGTTTTCCCTTAACGGTCAGAAATTATTACATCACTATGATAGCTATGTCAGTCAAGAAAGTGGTCTTAAAGCACTGGAGAGATTATATGCAACCTTCATATCAGGAATGGCTGCAAGAGTTCCTACACAACTTGAGGATTGAAAAAATGATAGCTAGTTTATTTAATCGCCTGGGTGTCTACAAAAAGAGGTGGGAGAGTTTGCACGTCCTGTGTACCTTGTAATATATTTGAATAAGTTCAACCTAACAACAAATATGATGATGAGATAATCCTGCTTAGTTTCTGATTTTTACCTTTCTTGGCACCAAGGGGGGTGGACGAGTAGGTGGTAATGGGGAGGGGAGATTTTTGTTGTGTATAATTTGGATATATTTAACTTGCTTAGTTACAGTTTAGATTATTTCCTTTAATGATATATTGTTCTGTTTGCATTTCCTGTTAAATATTACATTGTTAACATTTATGTATGTAAGTAAGCAAAATAAATGAACTTTAAATTAAAAAAAACTACCTCATGTCCCTGATTACTTGTGACCCCTAGCCCCGATCTATTAAATAAAATACTTCATGTCACTGGTTGCTTGTGGAGCCCAGCTCCGATCTCCTATTCAATGAACTACTAGATGTTCCTGGTTGCTTGTGACCCCCAGCATCGATCTCCTATTCAAAGAAATACTTCATGCTTGTGGTTGCTTGTAACCCCCAGCTCCAATCTCCTATTAATTAAAATGCTTCATGTGCCTTATTACTTGTGAACACCAGCCCCGATCTATCAAATAAAATACTTCATGTCCGTGGTTGCTTGTGAATCTTAGCCCCAATCTCCTTTTCAATAAAATACTACTTGTCCTTGGTTACTTGGAACTCAGAGCCCTGATCTCCTATTCAATAAAATACTTCACAACCATGGTTACTTGAGACACCAAGTCTGAATCTCCTATTCAATAAAATACTTCATGTCCCTGGTTACTTGTCAGCCCCAGACCCGATCTCCTATTCAATAAAATACTTCATGTGCCTGGTTACTAGTTAACCACAGCCTGATCTATTAAACGAAATACTTAATGTCCCTGGTAACTTGAGATCCCCAGTCCTGATCTATTCAATAAAATACTTCATGTCCCTGGTTGCTTGTAAACCCCCAGCTACGATCTTCTCTTCAATAAAATACTTCATGACACTGGTTACTTGTGACCCAAAGCCTCAATCTCCTATTCAATAAAATGCTTCATGTCCCTCGTTTCTTGTGACCCACAGCCCAGATCTCCTATTTAGTAAAATACTTGATGTCCTGGGTTACTTGACACACACCCCACCCCAATCTATTAAATAAAATTCTGCATGTCCCTGGTTACTTGTGACAACCAGCCATGAACTCCTATTCAATAAAATATTTCATGGCCCTAGTGACTTGTCACCTCCAGCCCCAATCTCTTTTTCAATAAAATATTCCATGTCCCTGGATGCTTGTAAACCCCAGCCCAGATCTATTGAATAAAATACTTCATGTCCATTTTTGCTTGCGACCCCAACCCGCGATCTCCTAAACAATAAAATACTTCTTGTCCCTGCTTACTTGTGACTCCAAACCCTGATCTCCTATTCAATAAAATACTTCATATTCCTGGTTACTTGTACCCCCCAGTCCCAATCTCCAATTCAATAAAATACTTCATGTCCCTGGTTGCCTGTGACCCCAAACCCTGATCTCCTATTTAATAAAATACTTCATATTCCTGGTTACTTGTGCCCCACCAGTCCCGATCTTGAAATCAATAAAATACTTTGTGTTCCTGGTTGCTTGTGACCCCCAGCCCTTATCTTCTATTCCATAAAGTACTCCATGTCCCTAGTTCCTCATGACCCCCAGCCCCAATCAATTAAATAAAATACCTCATGTCCATATGTTCTTGTGACCCCCTGCCCCAAACTACTATTCAGTACAATACTTCATGTCCCTGGTTATTTGTGACCCCAAACCCTGATCTCCTATTCAAAAAAATACTTCATATCCCTGGGTACTTGGGACCCACAGCCCAGATAGCCTATTCAAAAAAATACTTAATGTCCCTGGTTGCTTGTGACCCCTAGCCCTGATCTATTCAATAAAATACTTTATTTCCCTGATTGCTTGTGAACCCCAGCCCCAATCTCCTATTCAATAAAATACTTCTTGTCATTGGTTAAATGTGACCCAGATCCCCAATCCTCTATTCAATAAAATACTTCATGTCAATGGTTAGTTGTGACACCAAGCCCCAATCCCCTATTCCACACAATACTTCATATCCCTGGTTAATTATGACCCCTAGCCCCATTCTCCTATTCAAAAAAATACTTCATGTGCCTGGTTACTTGTGAATCCCAGCCACGATCTATAAAATAAAATACTTCATGTCATTGGTTACTTGTAATCCCCAGACCCAATCTATCAACAAAATATACTTTATAAGGAAAGGGGAAATTGTTTAACCAGGAAAGGCACACTAAGCCAAAGCTTGTTTCCAGGTGCGACCTGGAGCACAAGGAAGTTAAGTGACTTGCTCAGGGTCACACAGTATGCAACTGGGGGCTGTGAGATTCAAACCCGGTCTGATCTGTTGGATGTCACCAGATTTGCAGCTCAGAGCCTTAAACCACTGTGCTATACTGCCTCCTTTATGTCACTGGTTGCAAGTAAACCCCAGCCCAGATCTTCTCTTCAATAAAATACTTCATGTCCCAGGTTGCTTGTGATCCCCTCAGACATGATCTCCTATTAAATAAAATACTTCACGTCCCTATTTACATATAACCGGCGCCAACAATCTATTAAATAAAATACTTCATGTCGCTGGTTGCTTGTGGCACCCAGAACTGATATTTTAAATAAAACACTTCATGTTCCTTTTTGCTTGCGACCCACAACCGTAATCTCCTATTCAATTACATTCTTCATGTTCCTGGTTACTTGTGCCCCACAGCCCCAGTCTCCTATTCAATAAACTACTTCATGTCCCTGGATGCTTGTGACCCCCAACCGTGATCTCTTATTTAATATCTTTCTTCATGTCTCTGGTTACTTGTGACCCCCTGCCCCGAACTCCTGTTTAATAAAATACTGCATGTCCCTGGTTACTTGTGACCCCTAGCCCCGATCTCCTCCTCAATAAAATACTTTATTTTCCTGGTTACTTGTGACCCCTTCCCCAATCTATTAAATAATATTCTTCATATACCTAGTTATTTGTGACCCCCAACCCCGATCTTTTAAATAAAATACTGCATGTCCCTGGCAACTTGTGACCACCAGCCCCGAACTCCTATGCAATAAAATACTTCATTTCTCTGGTCACTTGTCACCCATAGCCATGATCCTCTCTACAGTGAACTACTTCATATACCTTTTTACTTGTGACCCCCAGGCCCAATCCATTAAATAAAATACTTCATGTCGCTGGTTGCTTGTTGCTCCCAGCCCCGATATTTAAAATAAAATACTTCATGCCTCTTTTTACTTGCGGCCCATAATCGCAATCCCCTATTCAATTAAATACTTCATATCCCTGTTTACTTGTGACCCCCAGCTATGATCTTATATTCAATAAAATACTTCACATCCCTGGTTACTTGTGCGTCAAAGCCCCGATCACCTATTCAATATAAATACTTCATATCTCTGGTTGCTTGAGACCCTCAGCCCCAATCTCCTGTTAAATAAAATACTTCATGTACCTGGTTGCTTATGCTATTAGCCCCAATCTCCTATTCAATAAAATACTTCATGTCCTCATTACTTGTGACCCCCGGTACCGATCTCTGATTCAAAAATACTTCATGTCCCTGGTTACTTGTGACCCCCAGCCCTGATCACTTATTCAATAAAATGCTTCATGTCCCTGTTTTCTTGTTACCCATAGCCTGATATCCAATCCAATAAAATTCTTCATGTCCCTGGTTACTTGTGACCCCCGGCCTCGATCTTCTGTTCAACAAAATACTTCATGTCCCTGGTTGCTTGTGACCCAGGCCCCTATTTATTAAATAAAATTCTTCAGGTCCCTGGTTACTTGTGACCCCAAGCCTCAATCTCTTATTCAAAAAAAAACTTCATGTCCTAGTTACTTGAGCCATCAACCCAGATCTCCTATTCAATAAAATACTTCATGTCCCTGGTTACTTGTGACCCCCCCTCGATCTCCTCCTCAATAAAATATGTTATTTCCCTGGTTGCTTGTGACTGCATCCCCAATCTATTAAAACATATTTCTCATGTCCCTGGCTACTTGTGACCACCAGCACTGAACTCCTATTCTATAAAATACTGTATTTTCCTGGCTACTTGTCACCCCCAGCCACAATCCCTCTTCAGTGAACTACTTCATGTACCTTTTTACTTGTGACCCCCAGGCCCGATCCATTAAATAAAACACTTCATGTCACTAGTTGCTTGTTGCCCCCAGCCCTGACATTTAAAATAAAATACTACATGCCTCTTTTTAATTGCTACCCATAACCGCAATCTCCTACTCAATTAAATACTTCATCTCTCTGGTTACTTGCGACTCCCAGCCCTGATCTCCTATTCAATAAAATACTTCACATCCCTGGTTACTTGTGCGTCAAAGCCTTGATCACCTATTCAATAAAATACTTCATATTTCGGGTTGCATGTGACCCTCAGCCCCAATCTCCTGTTAAATAAAATACTTCATGTCCCTGGTTGCTTGTGCCATTAGCCACGATCTCCTATTCAATAAAATACTTCATGTCCTCATTACTTGTGACCCCCGGTCCCGATCTCTGATTCAGAAAAATACTTCATGTCCCTGGTTACTTGTGACCTCCAGCCCTGATGTCCTATTCAATAAAATGCTTCATGTCCCTGTTTTCTTGTGACCCCTAGCCTGATCTCCAATCCAATAAAATACTTCATGTCCCTGGTTGCTTGTGCCATTTGCCCCAATCTCCTATTCAGTAAAATACTTCAGGTCCTTGCTACTTGTGACCCCCAGTCCCGATCTTTGATTCAAAACAATGCTTCATGTCCCTGGTTACTTGTGACTCCCAGTCCTGATCTCCTATTCAATAAAATTCTTCATGTCCCAGGTTGCTTGTGACCCACAGCCCCGATATTCTATTCAACAAAATACTTTATGTCCCTGGTTGCTTGTGACCCCAGCCATGATCTATTAAATAACATTCTTCAGGTCCCTGGTTACTTGTGACCCCAAGCCTCAATCTCTTATTCAAAAAAACACTAAATGTCCTGGTTACACGTGCCATCAGCCCAGATCTCCTATCAAAAAAAATACTTCACTTTCCTGGTTACTTGTGACCCCAAGCCCCAATCTCCTATTCAATAAAATACTTCACATCCCTGGTTACTTGTGTCTCCCAGCCCCGATCACCTATTCAATAAAATACTTCATATCTCTGGCTGCTTGTGACCCCCAGCCTCAATTTCCTGTTAAACAAAATACTTCATCTCCCTGGTTGGTTGTGATCACCAGCCCCGATATCTCACTCAATAAAATACTTCATGTCCCTAGTTGCTTGTGACACCCAGCCTCAGTCTATTAAATAAAATACTTTATGTCGCTGGTTGCTTGTGACCCCAGCCTCAGTCTATTACATAAAATTCTTCTGGTCCATGGTAACTTATGACTACCAACCTCAATCTCCTATTCAATAAAATACTTCATGCCGGATATTCAGACTGCACTATTTTGTGGCACAAGCCCTTGTGCTGCACAAAATAGTTGCGCAGGGGTGTGGCCAGAGTGATAGTCAAAGGAGTTGCGCTATTGAGCAACTCCTATGAATATCACCCCCCGGCCATAGCCACTGTGCATGGCGCAGTGGAACTTGCACCACCGCAAGTGGTCAGAGTGGAGCATTCAACTTGCGGTGGCGCAAGTACCATTGCGCCATGTGAAAATTTCTGATATTCAAAAGGTGACATGCAAATGGAGCCATAATTCATGCAAGGCACAGGGGGGGCCATTTGCATCTGATTATGGCCCCATTTGCATGCCATTAGCATGCAGGTGCACCAATCCCCGAGAACTTGCACCTGGTGCCCTGCCAGGCAGCAGCCATCGGGGACAGACGCCCCCTGCAGCCCGATCTCGGGCAAAGAGTAAAAATCCCCCCACCCCCACTGGCCTGATTGCGGGCAAAAGCATTAAACTCCCCTCCCCGACTGGCCCGATCATCAGCGCTGAAATACCCCCCACCAGCCCAATCGCGGGCAGCAAAGTGTCCCCAAACATATCCCTGGTGGTCCAGTGGACTGATAAGCCCAGTCGCAGGCTGGAGATGTTTAAGACCCCCGAACATATCCCTGCTGGTCCAGTGGACCGATAAACCCGATCGTGGGCTGGAGATGTTTAAGACCCCCGTACATATCCCTGGTGGTCCAGTGGACCGATAAGCGATCGTGGGCTGGAGATGTTTAAAACACCCCAAGAACACATCCCTGGTGATCTAGTGTCCCCCACCCACACATGACCCCACCATCCGCTCCCCCAGCGGCGGCAGCAGCATCCACCTGCCTGCCACCTGCTGCCCGCTGACTGACTGCCGGTGAGACTGCCGCCCATTGGTGCAGAGCAAGAGCCAATGGGCATGCAGCCATACCGTCAAAGGCAGTCAGATTTGTGAATAATTGTGAATGAATTCATTCATTCTAAATCTGAACTGTCATATACAATATGGGCTGCACACCATAGCTCTTGCTCTGCACCAATGGGCAGTGCAACTGGGCAATCGTGATGATGCGGTGGCAGGCGGCAGGCGGTAGGATGCTGCCCGCTGGTGTGTGGGGGACTGGGGTGGTGGGGCTTCATGGGTGAGTGGGTGGGGGGACATTAGTCACAAGGGATGTGTTCTTAGAAGTGTTATTAACATCTCCAGCCCACGATCATGCTTATTGGTTCACTGGACCACCAGGGATATGTTAGAAACTTTGCTGCCCGCGATCGGGCTGGTGGAGGAGGTTATTTCAGCTTTGACGCGGATCGGGCCAGTGTCGGGAGAGACTTTTCTGCTTTTGCCAGCGATCGGGCCAGTTAGGGGTTGGGGACTTTACACATTTGCCCACGATTGGTTTGCGGGGAGGCAAAGGGAGTAGGTTGAGGGCCAGCCACAGGTGGCAGCTGCTGTGTTGCACCCTGCAATGCGGCAGCTCACCTGTGGGTGGCCCACGACTGGATCCTTTTTTTTTTGGATCAAAGTTGTGCAGGTGCAGGTTGGGGGTTGCACCTGCACAACTCTGCACAGCCCGACTGAATATCGGGCTGTGTAGTTTATGCATGGTTCCTCCCCCTCCAGTTCAGCATGCATTCATTTGCATTGCGCTGTTGCTCAGCATGTTTTCAGTGGCGCAACTGCCTCATGCTGAATATCACAGAATGGCGCAATTTAGGCCTTTTGCAGGCGCAACCCTATTGCGCATGGTGCAACCCTTTTGAATATCTGGGCCTTCATGTCCTGGTCACTTGTACCACAAGCCCTGATCTCCTATTCAATAAAATACTTCACGTCCTCGTTATTTGTTACCTCCTGCCAAGATATCTGATACAAAAAATTACTGCATGTCCCTGGTAACTTGTGACCCCCAGCCCCGATCTCCTATTCAAAAAATTACTTCATGTCCCTGGTTACTTGTGGCCCCCAGCCCCGAGCTCCTATTCGAAAAATTACTTCATATCTCTGGTTGCTTGTGACCCTCAGCCCCAATCTCCTGTTAAATAAAATACTTCATGTACCTGGTTGCTTGTGCCATTAGCCCCAATCTCCTATTCAATAAAATGCTTCATGTCCTCATTACTTGTGACCCCCAGTCCTGATCTCTGATTCAAAAATACTTCATGTCCCTGGTTATTTGTGACCCCCAGCCCTGATCTTCTATTCAATAAAATGCTTCATGTCCCCGTTTTCTTGTGACCCATAGCCTGATATCCAAGACAATAAAATTCTTCATGTCCCTGGTTACCTGTGACCCCAAGCCCCGATCTTCTGTTCAACAAAATACTTCACGTTCCTGGTTGCTTGTGACCCAGACCCCGATCTATTAAAGGAAATTCTTCACGTATATGGTTACTTGTGACCCCAAGCCTCAATCTCTTATTCAAAAAAAAACTTCATGTCCTAGTTACTTGAGCCATCAACCCAGATCTCCTTTTCAATAAAATACTTCATGTCCCTGGTTAATTGTGACCCCCAACCCCGATCTCTGATTCAAAAATTTAATTCATGTCCCTGGTTACTTGTGACCCCACAGATCTCCTCCTCAACAAAATACGTTATTTCCCGGGTTGCTTGTGACCCCATCCCCAATCTATTAAATAATATTTCTCATGTCCCTGGTTACTTGTGACCCCCAACCCCGTTCTGTTAAATAAAATACTGCATGTCCCTGGCTACTTGTGACCACCAGCACTGAACTCTTGTTCTATAAAATACTCTATTTCCCAGGCCACTTGTCATCCCCAGCCACGATTCCCTCTTCAGTGAACTACTTCATGTACCTTTTTACTTGTGACCCCCAGGCCTGATCCATTAAATAAAATACTTCATGTCACTAGTTGCTTGTTGCCCCCAGGCCTGATATTTAAAATGAAATACTTCATGCCTCTTTTTAATTGCGACCCATAACTGCAATTTCCTACTCAATTAAATACTTCATATCCCTGGTTACTAGTGACCCCAGCCCTGATTTCTTATTCAATAATATACTTCACATCCATGGTTACTTGTGCGTCAAAGCCCTGATCACCTATTCAATAAAATACTTCATATTTTGGGTTGCTTACGACCCTCAGACCCAATCTCCTGTTAAATAAAATACTTTATGTCCTTGTTACTTGTGACAACCCGGTTCCGATCTCTGATTCAAAATAATACTTCATGTCCCTGATTATTTTTGACCCCCAGAACTGATCTTCTATTCAATAAAATGCTTCATGTCCCTGTTTTCTTGTGACCCATTGCCTGATCTCCAATCCAATAAAATACTTCATGTCCCTGGTTGCTTGTGCCATTAGCCCCGATCTACTATTCAGTAAAATACTTCATGTCCTTTATACTTGTGACCCCCGGTCCCGATCTTTGATTCAAAACAATACTTCATGTCCCTGGTTACTTGTGACTCTCTGTCCTGATCTCCTAATCAATAAAATGCTTCATGTCCCTGTTTTCTAGTGACCCATAGCCTCATATCCAATCCAATAAAATTCTTCATGTCCCAGGTTCCTTGTGACCCACAGCCCCAATCTTCTCTTCAATAAAATACTTTATGTCCCTGGTTGCTTGTGACCCCAGCACTGATCTATTAAATAGAATTCTTCAGGTCCTTGGTTACAAGTGACCCCAAGCCTCAATCTCTTATTCAAAAAAACACTTCATGTCCTGGTTACATGTGCCATCAGCCCAGATCTCTTATTCAATAAAATACTTCATGTCCCTGGTTACTTGTGACACCAAGCTACGATCTCCTATTCAATAAAATACTTCACATCCCTGGTTACTTGTGTCTCCCAGCCCCAATCATCTATTCAATAAAATATTTCATATCTCTGGTTGCTTGTGACCCCCAGCCTCAATTTCCTGTTAAACAAAATACTTCATGTCCCTGTTTTTTTGTGACTCCCAGCCCCGATATCTTACTCAATAAAATACTTCATATCCCTTAATACTTGTGACACCCAGCCTCAGTCTATTAAATAAAATACTTTATGACCCTGGTTGCTTGTGACCTCAGCCTCAATCTATTACATAAAATTCTTCAGGTCCATGGTTACTTATGACCCCCAACCTCAATCTCCTATTCATTAAAATACTTCATGTCCTGGTCACTTGTGCCATCAGCCTCGATCTCCTATTCAATAAAATACTTCATGTTCTTGTTACTTGTTACCTTCTGCCCAGATATCTGATTCAAAAAATTACTTCATGTCCCTGGTTGCTTGTGAACCCAGCCCCGATCTCCTATTCAATAAAATGCTTCTTGTCCCTGGTTTCTTGTGACCTATAGCCCGATCTCATATTCAACACAATTCTTCATGACACTGGTTACTTGTGACCCCCAGCTCTGATATTCTATTCAACAAAATACTTCATGTCCCTGGTTGTTTGTGAAACCCATATCCAATCTATTAAATAAAATTCTTTAGGTCCCTGGTTACTTGTGATCTCAAGCCTCGATCTCCTATTCAAAAAATATATCATGTCCCTGGTTGCTTGTGACTCCAGTCCCTATCTATTAAATAAAATTCTTCAGGTACCTGACTACTAGTGACCCCCAGCATCAATCTCCTCTTCAATAAAATACTTCATGTCCTGGTTACTTGTGCCATCATCCCCAAACTCCTATTCAATAAAATATTTTATGTCCTCGTTACTTGTTACCCCCTGCCCCAATCTCTGATTCAAAAAATTACTTCATGTCGGTGGTAACAGGTGACCCCCAGCCCCGATCTCCAATTCAATAAAATTCTTAATGTCCCTGGTTGCTTGTGACCTCAGCCCTGATATCTTACTCAATAAAAAACTTCATGTCCCTACTTACTTGTGACACCCGGCCTCAGTCTATTAAATAAAATACTTTATGTCACAGATTGCTTGTGACCCCCAGCCTCGATCTCCTATTCAAAAAAAATACTTCAAGTCTCTGGTTGCTTGTGACCTCAGCTTCGATCTATTAAATGAAATTCTTCCAGTCCATGGTTACTTGTGACCCCCAACCTCAATCTCTTATTCAATAAAATACTTCATATCCTTGTTAATTTTACCAACAGCCCAGATCTCCTATTCAGTAAAATATTTCATGTCCTCATTATTTCTGACCCCCTACCCTGATCTCTGATTCAAAAAATTACTTCATGTAACTGGTTTCTTGTGACCCTCAGCCCCAATCTCCTATTCAATAAAATACCTAATATGCCTGGTTGCTTGTGACCACAGTCCCGATCTCCTATTCAGAAAAAGTATGTCATGTCTTTATTTGCTTATGACCCCCAGCCCTGATCTCCTACTCAAAAAAATAGTTCCTGTCCCTGGTTACTTGAGACTCCCAGCACCGATCTTCTATTCAACAAAATACTTCATGTTCCTAGTTGCTTGTAACCCCAGCCCCAATCTATTAAATAAAATTTTTCAGGTCCCTGGTTACTTGTGACCCCCAGCCTCAATCTCTTATTCAAAAAAATACTTCATGTTCTGGTTACTTGTGCCATCTGCCCCACTCTTTGATTCAAAAAATTACTTCATGTCCCTGGTTATTTGTGACCCCCAGCCCCAATCTCCAGTTCAATAAAAACACTTCCAATCCATGGTTACTTGTGCCTCCCAGCCCTGATCACCTTTTTAATAAAATACTTCACATCTCTGGCAGCATGTGACCCCCAGCCCCAATTTTCTGTTAAATAAAATATTTCATGTCCCTGGTTGCTTTTGACCCCCAGCCCTGATATCTTATTCAATAAAATAGTACATCTCCCTAGTTACTTGAGACACTCAGCCTCAGTCAATTAAATAAAATACTTTATGTCCCTGGTTGCTTGTCACCCCAGCCTCGATCTATTATATAAAATTCTTAAGGTCCATGTTTCCTGGTGACCCCCAATCTCAATCTCCTATTCAATAAAATACTTCACGTTCTGGTTACTTGTGCATCAGCCTCAATCTCCTATTCAATAAAATACTTCATGGCCTGGTTACTTGTGCATCAGCCCCAATCCGCTATTCAATAAAATACTTTTTGTCCTCATTACTTGTTACACCCTGCCCCGATCTCTGATTCAAAAAATTACTTCATGTCACTGGTTACTTGTGACCACATCCCCAATCTCCTATTCAATAAAATACTTCAAGTTCCTGGTTGCTTGTGACCTCAGCCTTTATCTATTACATAAAATTATTCTTGTCAAAGGTTACTTGTGACCCCCAACCTCGATCTCCTAGTCAATAAAATACTTCAAGTCCTGGTTAATTGTGCCACCAGCCCTGATCTCCTTTTCAATAAAATATTTCATGTCCTTATTACTTGTAACCCCCTGCCGCTCTGATTCAAAAAATTACTTCATGTCCCTGGTTGCATGTGAACCCCAGCTCTGATCTCCTATTCAAAAAAATACTTTAAGTTCCTGGTTGCTTGTGACGTCAGCCTCGATCTATTACATAAAATTATTCTGGTCAATGGTTACTTGTGACCCCCAACCTCAATCTCCTATTCAATGAAGTACTTCATGTCCTGGTTAACTGTGCCACCAGCCCTGATGTCCTATTCAATAAAATATTTCATGTCCTCATTACTTGTGACCCTCTGTCACTCTGATTCAAAAAATTACTTCATGTCCCTGGTTACTTGTGATCCACAGCCCTGATCTCCTATTCAACAAAATACTTAATGTCCCTGGTTGTATGAGACCTCAGCCCCAATCTCCTATTAAAAAAAATACTTCATGTCACTATTTGCTTGTGATCCCCAGCCCTGATCCCCTATTCAAAAAATTACTTCCTGTCCCTGGTTAATTGTGTCTCCCAGTCACGATCATTCATTCAACAAAATACTTCATGTCCCTAGTTGCTTGTGACCCCAGCCCCGATCTATTAAATAAAATTTTTCAGGTCCCTTGCTACTTGTGACCCCAGCTTCAATCTCTTATTCAAAAAAACACTTCATGTTCTGGTTACTTGTGCGATCTGCCCCACTCTCGGATTCAAAAAATTACTTCTTGTCCCTGGTTACTTGTGACCCACAGCCTCGATTTCCTATTCAATGAAATACTTCCCATTCATGGTTACTTGGGCCTCCCAGCCCTGATCACCTATTCAATAAAATACTTCATATCTCTGGCAGCATGTGACCCCCAGCCCCAATTTCCTGTTAACTAAAATACTTCACATCCCTGGTTGCTTTTGACCCCCTGCCCCGATATCTTATTCAATAAAATAGTAGTTCTCCCTAGTAACTTGTGACACCCAGCCTCAGTCTATTAAATAAAATACAGTATGTACCTGGTTGCTTGTGACCCCAGCCTCAATCTATTACATAAAATTCTTAAGGTCCATGATTACTTGTGACACCCATCCTCAATCTCCTATTCAATAAAATACATCATGTCCTGGTTAGTTGTGCATCAGCCCCAATCTCCTATTCAATAAAATACTTTTTGTCCTCATTACTTGTTACCCCATGCCCTGATCTCTGATTCAAAAAATTACTTCATGTCATTGGTTACTTGTGATAACAGCCCTGATCTCCTATTCAATAAAATACTTAATGTCCCTGGTTGCTTGTGACTCCAGTCCCAATCTTTTAAATAAAATTATTCAGCTCCCTGGATACTTGTGACCCCAAGCCTCAATCTCTTATCCAAAAGAAACATTTCATGACCTAGTTACTTGTGCCATCAACCCAGATCTCCTATTCAATAAAATACTTCATGTTCCTGGTTACTTGTGGCTCCAAGCCCCAGTCTCAAATTCAGTAAAATACTTAATATCTCTGGCTGCTTGTGACCCCCTGCACCATTTTTCTGCTAAATAAAACACCTTATGTTCCTGGTTGCTTGTGACCCCCAGCCCCCATATCTTACAATAAAATACTTCTTGTCCCTAGTTTCTTGTGACAATCAGCCTCAGTCTATTAAATAAAATATTTTATGTCCCTGGTTGCTTGTGAACCCCAGCTCTGATCTCCTATTCAAAAAAATACTTCATGTCCATGGTTACTTGTGACCTCAGCCCCCATCTCTAATTAAAAAAATACTTTATGTCACTATTTGCTTGTGACCCTAAGGCCTGATCTCCTATTCAACAAAATACTTCATGTCCCTGGTAACTTGTGACTCCAGACCCGATCTATTAAGCAAAATTCTTCAGGTCCTGTGTTACGTGCGACCCCGGGCCTCAATCACCTCTTTGAAAAAAATACTTCCTGTCCATGGTTACTCGTGACTCCCAGCCTCTATCTCCTATTTGAAAAAATACTTCCTTTCCCTGGTAACTTGTGACACCCAGCCCCAATCTTCTATTCAACAAAATACTTCCTCTCCCTGGTTGCTTGTGACCCCTGCCCTGAGCTATTAAATAAAATTCTTCAGGTCCCTGGTTACTTGTGACCCCCAACCTCAGTCTCTTATAGAAAAAAAACACTTCATGTCCTGGTTACTTGTGCCATCAGCCCCGCTCTCTGATTCAAAAAATTTCTTTATGTCCCTGGTTAATTGTGACCCCGAACCCCAATCTCCTATTCAATAAAATACTTCCCATTCCAGTTACTTGTGCCTCCCAGCCCTGATCACCTATTCAATAAAATGCTTCACCTCGCTGGCTACTTGTGACCCCCAGGCTCAATTTCCTGTTAAATAAAATACTTCATGTCTCTAGTTACTTGTGACACCCAGCCTCAGTCTATTAAATAAAATACTTTATGTCCCTGGTTGCTTTTGACCCCAGCCTCGATCTCTTACATAAAATTCTTCAGGTCCATGGTTACTTATGACCCCCAACCTCAATCCCTTATTTAATAAAATACTTCATGTCCTGGTTAATTGTGCCACCAGCCCATATCTCCCATTCAATAAAATACTTCATGTCCTCATTACTTGTGACCCTCTGCTGCTCTGATTCAAAAAAATTACTTAATGTCCCTGGTTACTTGTGACCCACAGCTCTGATCTCCTATTCAATAAACTACTTAATGTCCCTGGTTGCTTGAGACCTCAGCCCCGATCTCCTACAAAACAAAATACCACATTTCACTATTTGCTTGTGACCCCAAGCCCTGATCTCCTATTCAATAAAATATTTCATGTCCCTTGTTACTTGTGACCCCCAGCCCCGATCTTCTATTCAACAAAATACTTCATGTCCCTGGTTGCTTGTGACCCCAGACCCGATCTGTTAAACAAAATTCCCCATGTACTGGGTTACTTGTGACCCCCAGCCTCAATCACCTATTTGTAAAAATACTTCCTGTCCATGGTTACTCGTGACTCGCAGCCTTGATCTCCTATTTGAAAAAATACTTCCTTTCACAGGCAACTTGTGACACCCAGCCCCGATCTTCTATTCAACAAAATACTTCATCTCCCTGGTTGCTTGTGACCCCTGCCCTGAGCTATTAAATAAAATTCTTCCGGTCCCTGATTACTTGTGACCCCCAGCCTCAGTCTCTTATAGAAAAAAAAAACACTTCATGTCCTGGTTACTTGTGCCATCAGCCCCGCTCTGTGATTCAAAAAATTAGTTTATTTCCCAGGTTAATTGTGACCCTGAGCCCGATCTCCTATTCAATAAAATACTTCCCATTCCAGGTTACTTATGCTTCCCATTCCCGATCACCTATTCAATAAAATGCTTCACTTCGCTGGCTACTTGTGACCCCCAGGCTCAATTTCCTGTTAAATAAAATACTTCATGTCTCTAGTTACTTGTGACACTCAGCCTCAGTCTATTAAATAAAATACTTTATGTCCCTGGTTGCTTGTGACCCCAGCCTCAATCTCTTACATGAAATTCTTCAGGTCCATGGTTACTTATGACCCCCAACCTCAATCCCTTATTTAATAAAATACTTCATGTCCTGGTTAATTGTGCCACCAGCCCATATCTCCCATTCAATAAAATACTTCATGTCCTCATTACTTGTGACCCTCTGCTGCTCTGATTCAAAAAAAATACTTAATGTCCCTGGTTACTTGTGACCCGCAGCCCTGATCTCCTATTCAATAAAATACTTCCCATCCCAGGTTACTTGTGCCTCCCAGCCCCGATCACCTATTCAATAAAATGCTTCACATCTCTGGCTACTTGTGACCCCCAGCCTCAATTTCCTGTTAAATAAAATATTTCATGTCACTAGTTACCTGTGACACCCAGCCTCAGTGTACTAAATAAAATACTTTATGTCCCTGGTTGCTTGAGACCTCAGCCCCGATCTCTTATTAAAAAAATACTTCATGTCACTATTTGCTTGTGACCCCAAGCCCTGATCTCCTATTCAATAAAATATTTCATGTCCCTTGTTACTTGTGACCCCCTGCCCTGATCTTCTATTCAACAAAATTCTTCATGTCCCTGGTTGCTTGCGACTCCAGACCCGATCTATTAAACAAAATTCTTCAGGTCCTGGGTTACGTGTGACCCCCAGCCTCAATCACCTCTTTGAAAACTATTTCCTGTCTATGGTTGCTCGTGACTCCCAGCCTCTATCTCCTATTTGAAAAAATACTTCCTTTCCCTGGTAACTTGTGACACCCAGCCCTGATCTTCTACTCAACAAAATACTTCATCTCCCTGGTTGCTTGTGACCCCTGCCCTGAGCTATTAAATAAAATTCTTCAGTTCCCTGGTTACTTGTGACCCCCAGCCTCAGTCTCTTATAGAAAAAAAACACTTCAAGTCCTGGTTACTTGTGCCATCAGCCCCGCTCTCTGATTCAAAAAATTACTTTATGTCCTGGGTTAATTGTGACCCCGAGCCCCGATCTCGTATTCAATAAAATACTTCCCATTCCAGGTTACTTGTGCCTCCCAGCCCCGATTACCTATTCAATAAAATGCTTAATGCCGGTGGCTACTTGTGACCCCCAGGCTCAATTTCCTGTTAAATAAAATACTTCACGTCTCTAGTTACTTGTGACACCCAGCCTCAGTCTATTAAATAAAATACTTTATGTCCCTGGTTGCTTGTGACCCCAGCCTCAATCTCTTACATAAAATTCTTCAGGTCCATGGCTACTTATGACACCCAACCTCAATCTCTTATTCAATATAATACTTCATGTCCTGGTTAATTGTGCCACCAGCCCTGATCTCTTATTCAATAAAATACTTCATGTCCTCATTACTTGTGACCCTCTGCTGCTCTGATTCAAAAAAATTACTTAATGTCCCTGGTTACTTGTGACCCGCAGCCCTGATCTCCTATTCAATAAAATACTTAATGTCCCTGGTTGCTTGAGACCTTAGCCCCGATCTCCTATAAAAAAAAATTACATTTCACTATTTGCTTGTGACCCCAAGCCCTGATCTCCTATTCAATAAAATATTTCATGTCCCTTGTTACTTGTGACCCCCAGCCCCGATCTTCTATTCAACAAAATACTTCATCTCCCTGGTTGCTTGTGACCCCTGCCCTGAGCTATTAAATAAAATTCTTCCGGTCCCTGATTACTTGTGACCCCCAGCCTCAGTCTCTTATAGAAAAAAACACTTCATGTCCTGGTTACTTGTGCCTTCCGCCCCGCTCTCTGATTCAAAGATTTACTTTATATTCCTGGTTAATTGTAACCCCGAGCCCTGATCTCCTATTCAATAAAATACTTCCCATTCCAGGTTACTTGTGCTTCCCAGCCCTGATCACCTATTCAATAAAATGCTTCACGTTGCTGACTACTTGTGACCCCCAGGGTCAATTTCCTGTTAAATAAAATACTTCATGTCTCTAGTTACTTGCGACACCCAGCCTCAGTCTATTAAATAACATACTTTATGTCCCTGGTTGCTTTTGACCCCAGCCTCGATCTCTTACATAAAATTCTTCAGGTCCATAGTTACTTATGACCCCCAACCTCAATCCCTTATTCAATAAAATACATCATGTCCTGGTTAATTGTGCCACCAGCCCTGATCTCCTATTCAATAAAATACTTCATGTCCTCATTACTTGTGACCCACTGCTGCTCTGATTCAAAAAATTACTTAATGACACTGGTTACTTGTGACCCGCAGCCCTGATCTCCTATTCAATAAAATACTTAATGTCCCTGGTTGCTTGAGACCTCAGCCCCAATCTCCTATTAAAAAAATACTTCATGTCACTATTTGCTTGTAACCCAAATCCCTGATCTCCTATTCAATAAAATATTTTAAGTCCCTTTTTACTTGTGACCCCCAGCCTCGATCTTCTATTCAACAAAATACTTCAAGTCCCAGGTTGCTTGTGACCCCAGACCCGATCTATTAAACAAAATTCTTCATGTCCTGGGTTACTTGTGACCCCCAGCCTCGATCTCCTATTTGAAAAAATACTTCCTGTCCCAGGTTACTCGTGACTCAAAGCCTTGATCTCCTATTTGAAAAAAATACTTCCTTTGCCTGCTTACTTGTGCCTCCCAGCCCTGATCTCCTGTTCAATAAAATACTTCATATCTCTGGCTGCTTGTGACCCCCTGCCCCAATCTCCTATTCAATAAAATACTTCATGTCCCTGGTTACTTGTGACTCCAAGCCCTAATCTCATATTCAATAAAATACTTCATATCTCTGGCTGCTTGTGACCCCCTGCCCCATTTTCCTGTTAAATAAAATACCTTATGTCCCTGGTTCCTTGTGACCCCCAGCCCCCATATCTTACTCAATAAAATACTTCTTGTCCCTAGTTACTTGTGACAATCAGTCTCAGTCTATTAAATAAAATATTTCATGTCCCTGGTTGCTTGTGAACCCCAGCTCCGATCTCCTATTCAAAAAAATACTTCAAGTTCCTGGTTGCTTGTGACCCCAGCCTCAATCTCTTACATAAAATTCTTCAGGTCCATGGCTACTTATGACCCCCAACCTCAATCCCTTATTCAATATAATACTTCATGTCCTGGTTAATTGTGCCACCAGCCCTGATCTCCTATTCAATAAAATACTTCATGTCCTCATTATTTGTGACCCACTGCTGCTCTGATTCAAAAAAATTACTTAATGTCCCTGGTTACTTGTGACCCGCAGCCCTGATCTCCTATTCAATAAAATACTTAATGTCCCTGGTTGCTTGAGACCTCAGCCCCGATCTCCTATTAAAAAAAAATACTTCATGTCACTATTTGCTTGTGACCCCAAGCCCTGATCTCCTATTGAATAAAATATTTCATGTCCCTTGTTACTTGTGACCCCCAGCCCGAATCTTCTATTCAACAAAATACTTCATGTCCCTGGTTGCTTGTGACCCCCAGCCTCAGTCTCTTATAGAAAAAAAACATTTCATGTCCTGGTTACTTGTGTCATCAGCCCCGCTCTCTGATTCAAAAAATTGCTTTATGTCCCTGGTTACTTGTGACCCCGAGCCTCGATCTCCTAGTCAACAAAATACTTCCCATCCCAGGTTACTTGTGCCTCCCAGCCCTGATCACCTATTCAATAAAATGCTTCATGTCTCTGGCTATTTGAGACCCCCAGCCTCAATTTCCTGTTAAATAAAATACTTCATGTCCCTAGTTACTTGTGACACCCAGATTCAGTCTATTAAATAAAATACTTTATGTCCCTGGTTGCTTGTCACCCCAGCCTCGATCTCTTACATAAAATTCTTCAGGTCCATGGCTACTTATGACTCCCAACCTCAACCCCCTATTCAATAAAATACTTCATGACCTGGTTACATGTGCCATTAGCCCCGATCTAATATTCAATATAATACTTCATGTACTCATTACTTGTTACCTCCTGCCCGATCTCTGATTAAAAAAAACTACTTCTTGTCCCTGGTTACTTGTGACTCCCAGCCTCACTGTATTCAATAAAATACTTAATGTCCCTGGTTGCTGGAGACCTCAGCCCCAATCTGCTATTAAAAAAATACTTCATGTCACAAGTTGCTTTTGACCCCCAGCCCTGATCTCCTATTCAAAAAAATACTTCCTTTCCCTGGTTACTTGTGACTCCCAGCCCCGATCTTCTATTCAACAAAATACTTCATGTCCCTGGTTGCTTGTGCCATTAGCCCTGATCTCCTATTTAGTAAAAAACTGCATGTCCTTGTTACCTGTGACCTCCGTTCCTGATCTCTGATTCAAAATAATACTTCATGTCCCTGGTTACTTTTGACCCCCAGAACTGATCTCCTATTCAATAAAATGCTTCATGTCCCTGTTTTCTTGTGACCCATAGCCTGATCTCCAATCCAATAAATACTACATGCCCCTGGTTGCTAGTGCCATTAGCCCCAATCTCCTATTCAGTAAAATAATTCATGTCCTTGTTACTTGAGACCCCCAGTCCAGATCTCCTATTCAATAAAATGCTTCATGTCCCTGTTTTCTAGTGACCCATTACCTCATCTCTAATCCAATAAAATATTTCATGTCCCAGGTTCCTTGTGACCAACAGCCCCGATCTTCTATTCAACAAAATACTTTAAGTCCCTGGTTGCTGGTAACCCCTGCCCTGATCTATTAAATAAAATTATTCAGGTCGCTGGTTACTAGAGACCCCAAGCCTCAATCTCTTATTCAAAAAAACACTAAATGTCCTGGTTACTTGTGCCATCTGCCCCACTCTTTGATTCAAAAGATTACTTCATGTCCCTGGTTACTTGTGACCCCCAGCCCCGATCTCCTATTCAATAAAATACTTAATGTCCTTGTTTGCTTGTGACTCCAGTCCCGATCTTTAAAATAGAATTCTTCTGCTCCCTGGATACTTGTGACCCCAAGCCTCAATCTCTTATTCAAAAAAAAATTTCATGTCCTAGTTACTTGTGCCATCAACCCAGATCTCCTATTCAATAAAATACTTCATGTCCCTGGTTACTTGTGACTCCAAGCCCCAATCTCGTATTCAATAAAATACTTCATATCTCTGGCTGCTTGTGACCTCCTGCCCCATTTTCCTGTTAAATAAAATACCTTATGTCCCTGGTTGCTTGTGTCCCCCAGCCCCCATAACTTACTCAATAAAATACTTCTTGTCCCTAGTTACTTGAGACAATCAGCCTCAGTCTATTAAATAAAATATTTTATGTCCCTGGTTGCTTGTGAACCCCAGCTCTGATCTCCTATTCAAAAAAATTCTTCAAGTTCCTGGTTGCTTGTGACCTCAGCCTCAATCTATTACATAAAACTCTTCTGGTCAATGGTTACTTGTGACCCCCAACCTCAATCTCATATTCAATAAAATACTTTGTGTCCTGGTTAATTGCGCCACCAGCCCTAATCTCCTATTCAATAAAATATTTAATGTTCTCATTACTTGTGAACCTCTGCCGCTCTGATTCAAAAATTACCTCATGTCCCAGGTTACTTGTGACCCCCAGCCCTGATCTCCCATTCAATAAAATACTTAATGTCCCTGGTTACTTGAGACCTTAGCCCCAATCTCTTATTAAAAAAATGCTTCATGTCACTTTTTGCTTGTGACCCCAAGCCCTGATCTCCTATTCAATAAAATATTTCATGTCTCTTGTTACTTGTGATCCCCTGCCCCGATCTTCTATTCAACAAAATACTTCATGTCCCTGGTTGCTTGTGACCCCAGACCCGATCTATTAAACAAAATTCTTCAGGTCCTGGGTTACGTGTGACCCCCAGCCTCAATCACCTATTTGAAAAAATACTTCCTGTCTATGGTTACTTGTGACCCCCAGCCTCAATCTCTGATTTGAAAAAATACTTCCTTTCCCTGGTAACTTGTGACACCCATCCCCGTCTTCTATTCAACAAAATACTTCATCTCCCTGGTTGCTTGTGACCCCTGCCCTGAGCTATTAAATAAAATTCTTCAGGTCCCTGGTTACTTGTGACCCCCAGCCTCAGTCTCTTATAGAAAAATAACACTTCATGTCCTGGTTACTTGTGCCATCAGCCCAGCTCTCTGATTCAAAAAATTACTTTATGTCCCTGGTTAATTGTGACCACTGAGCCCTGATCTCCTATTCAATAAAATACTTCCTATTTTAGGTTACTTGAGCCTCCCATCTCCGATCACCTATTCAATAAAATGCTTCACGTCGCTGGCTACTTGTGACCCCCATGCTCAATTTCCTGTTAAATAAAATACTCCATGTCTCTAGTTACTTGTGACACCCAGCCTAAGTCTATTAAATAAAATACTTTATGTCCCTGGTTGGTTGTGACCCCAGCCTTGATTTCTTATATAAAATTCTTCAGGTCCATGGTTACTTATGACCCCCAACCTCAATCCCTTATTCAATAAAATACTTCATGTCCTGGTTAATTGTGCCACCAGCCCTGATCTCCTATTCAATAAAATATTTCATGTCCTCATTACTTGTGACCCTCTGCCGCTCTGATTCAAAAAAATTACTTCATGTCCCTGGTTAATTGTGACCCACAGCCCTGATCTCCTATTCAATAAAATACTTAATGTCCCTGGTTGCTTGAGACCTCAGCCCCAATCTCCTATTAAAAAAAACACTTCATGTCACTATTTGCTTGTGACCCCAGGCCCTGATCTCCAGTTCAATAAAATATTTCATGTCCCTGGTTGCTTGTGATCCCAGCCTCAATCTATTACATAAAATTCTTAAGATCCATGATTACTTGTGACACCCAACCTCAATCTCCTATGTAATAAAATACTTCATGTCCTGGTTACTTGTGCATCAGCCCCAATCTCCTATTCAATAAAATACTTTTTGTCCTTATTACTTGTTACCCCCTGCCCCGATCTCTGATTCAAAAAATTACTTCATGTCACTGGTTACTTGTGACCACAGCCCCGATCTCCTATTCAATAAAATACTTAATGTCCCTGGTTGCTGGTGACTCCAGCCCCGATCTATTAAATAAAATTCTTCAGGGCCCTGGTTACTTGTGACCCCAAGCCTCAATCTCTTATTAAAAAAAAAAAACACTTCATGTCCTAGTTACTTGTGCCATCAACACAGATCTCCTATTCAATAAAATACTTCAAGTCCCTGGTTAATTGTGACCCCCAACATCAATCTCCTATTCAATAACATACTTCTCATCCCCTGTTACTTGTGCCTCCCAGCCCCGAACTCCTGTTCAATAAAATACTTCATATCTCTGGCTGCTTGTGACCCCCAGCCCCATTTTCCTGTTAACTAAAATACTTCATGTACCTGGTTGCTTGTGACCCCCAGTCCCGATATCTCACTCAATAAAATACTTCTTGTCCCTAGTTACTTGTGACACCCAGTCTCAGTCTATTAAATAAAATGCTTTATGTCCCTGGTTGCATGTGAACCCCAGCTCCGATCTCCTATTCAAAAAAATACTTCAAGTGCCTGGTTGCTTGTGATCTCAGCCCCGATCTATTACATAAAATTGTTCTGGTCAGTCGTTACTTGTGACCCTCAACCTCAATCTCCTATTCAATAAAATACTTCATGTCCTGGTTAATTGTGCCACCAGCCCCGATCTCCCATTCAATAAAATATTTAATGTCCTCATTACTTGTGACCCACTGCTGCTCTGATTCAAAAAATTACTTCATGTCCCTGGTTACTTGTGACCCGTAGCCCTGATCTCCTATTCAATAAAATACTTAATGTCCCTGGTTGCTTGAGACCTCAGACCCGATCTCCTATTAAAAAAAATACTTCATGTCACTATTTGCTTGTTACCCCCAGCCCTGATCTCCTAATCAAAAAAATACTTCCTGTCCCTGGTTACCTGTGACTCCCAGCCCCGATCATCAATTAAACAAATTACTTCATGCCCCTAGCTGCTTGTGACCCCAGCCCTGATCTATTAATTAAAATTCTTCAGGTCCCTGGTTACTAGAGACCCCAAGCTTCAATCTCTTATTCTTAAAAACACTTCATGTTCTGGTTACTTGTGCCATCTGCCCCACTCTCTGATTCAAAAAATTACTTCATGTCCCTGGTTACTTGTGACCCCCAGCCCCAATCTCCTATTCAATAAAAACACTTCCAATCCATGGTTACTTGGGCCTCCCAGCCCCGATCACCTACTCAATAAAATATTTCATATCTCTGGCAGCATGTGACCGCCAGACTCAATTTCTTGTTAAATAAAGTACTTCATGTACCTGGTTGCTTTTGACCCCCAGCCCTGATATCTTATTCAATAAAATAGTTCATCTCGCTAGTTACTTGAGGCAACCAGCCTCAGTCAATTAAAAAAATACTTTATATCCCTGGTTGCTTGTGACCCCGGCCTCGATCTATTACATAAAATTCTTAAGATCCATGATTACTTGTGACACCCAACCTCAATCTCCTATGCAATAAAATACTTCATGTCCTGGTTACTTGTGCATCAGCCCCAATCTCCTATTCAATAAAATACTTTTTCTCCTCATTACTTGTTACCCCCTGCCCTGATCTCTGATTCAAAAAATTACTTCATGTCACTGGTTACTTGTGACCACAGCCCTGATCTCCTTTGCAATAAAATACTTAATATCCCTGGTTGCTTGTGACTCCAGTCCCAATCTTTTAAATAAAATTCTTCAGCTCCCTGGTTACTTGTGACCCCAAGCCTTAATCTCTTATTAAAAAAAAAATGTTTCATGTCCTAGTTACTTGTTCCATTAACCCAGATCTCCTATTCAATAAAATACTTCATGTCCTCATTACTTGTGAACCTCTGCCACTCTGATTCAAAAAATTACTTCATGTCCCTGGTTACTTGTGACCCCTAGCCCTGATCTCCTATTCAATAAAATACTTACTGTCCCTGGTTGCTTGAGACCTCATCCCCGATCTCCTATTAAAACAAATACTTCATGTCACTGTTTGCTTGTGATGCCAAGCCCCAGATGATCTATTCAATAAAATATTTTATGTCCCTTGTTACTTGTGACCTCCAGCCCCGATCTTCTATTCAACAAAATACTTCATGTCCCTGGTTGCTTGTGACCTCAGACCTGATCTAATAAACAAAATTCTTCAGGTCCTGTGTTACTGGTGACCCCCAGCCTCGATCGCCTATTTGAAAAAAATACTTCCTTTCCCTGGTTTCTTGTGACTCCAGTCCCCAATCTTCTATTCAACAAAATACTTCATGTCCCTGGTTGCTTGGGACCCCAGCCCAGAGCTATTAAATAAAATTCTTCAGGTCCCTGGTTACTTGTGACCCCCAGCCTCAGTCTCTTGTTGAAAAAAAACACTTCATGTCCTGGTTACTTGTGCCATCAGTCCCGATCTACTATTCAATAAAATACTTCTTGTCCTTGTTACTTGTTACCTCCTGCCCAGATCTCTGATTGAAAAAACTACTTCATGTCCCTGGTTAGTTGTGACACCCAGCTCCAATCACCTATTCAATAAAATACTTCATATCTCTGGCTGATTGTGACCCCCAGCCCCAATTTCCTGTTAAATAAAATACTTCATGTCCCTAATTACTTGTGACACCCAGCCTCAGTCTATTAAATAACATACTTTATGTCCCTGCTTGCTTGTCAGCCCAGCCTTGATCTATTACATAAAAATCTTCAGGTCCATGGTTAGTTGTGACCCCCAACCTTAATCTCCTATTCAATAAAATACTTCATGTCCTGGTTTCTGGTGCCATCAGCCCTGATCTTCTATTCAATAACATACTTCATATCCTCGTTACTTGCTACCTCCTGCCCAGATCTCTGATTCAAAAAATTACTTAATGTTCCTGGTTGCTTGTGACCCCCAGCCCAATCTCCTATTCAATAAAATACTTAATGTCCCTGGTTATTTGTGACATAAGCCCTGATCTCCTATTTAATAAAATGCTTCATGTCCTTGGTTTCTTGTGACACATAGTCTGATCTCCTATTCAACAAAATTCTTCATGACCCTGATTACTTTTGACCCCCAGCCCAATCTTCTATTCAACAAAATACTTCATGTCACTGGTTGTTTGTGACCCCCAGACTCAATCTACTAAATTAAATTTTTCAGGTCTAGGGTTTCTTGTGACCCCGAGTCTCAATCTCTTATTCAAAAAAATACTTCATGTCCCTGGTTGCTTGTGAATTCAGCCCAGATCTATTAAATAAAATTCTTCAGGTCCCTGATTACTTGAGACCCCCAGCATCAATCACCTATTCAATAAAATACTTCATGTCCAGGTTACTTGTGCCATCAGCCCCACTCTCTGATTCAAAAACTTACTTCATGTCCCTGGTTACTTGTGACCTCCAGCCCCAATCTCCTATTCAATAAAATACTTCATGTCCTCATAACTTGTTACCTCCTGCCTCGATCTCTGATTCAAAAAATTATTTAGCATCCCTGGTTACTTGTGACCCCCAGCCCCAATCTCCTAGTCAATAAAATACTTAATGTCCCTGGTTACTTGCGACATAAGCCCTGATCTCCTATTTAATAAAATGCTTCATGTCCCTGATTTCTTGTGACACATAGCCCGATCTCCTATTCAACAAAATTCTTCATGACCCTGGTTACTTGTGACCCCCAGCCCCGATCTTCTATTCAGCAAAATACTTCAGCTCTGGGGAGATCATGTGATGCAGCGACTGGAGTAGCAGCTGCCTGAGATTGCTCCGGCCACCGGACCGCCTTATACACATTTAAAACACTGAAATCCAATATATCAGTGTCCACTTGACTATAATTAGTTATCTAAATACCAGTGCCATCAGGATATTCAAGTACGATGTGTTGGGGGACAAACGGAATGAAAAAATCAGCCCTTAAACACATGCCGCCCTCCACCCCAGAAAAGGCTGCTAAAAAGTCTAGGGCTACTGGAGTGGCCAGCTCAGC
The DNA here is from genome assembly GCA_016271365.2 of Neoceratodus forsteri. Lineage (NCBI taxonomy): Eukaryota > Metazoa > Chordata > Ceratodontiformes > Ceratodontidae > Neoceratodus > Neoceratodus forsteri. Next base: position 12,981,459 of record CM028129.1, read on the forward strand.
GAGTGAAATGCAAACAGAACTAGAAACGGAACCGCTTACCTTGGCAAGATTTCTGGAGGAGTTTCAGCTATTTAGATCTGAACTTCGGATGATCTCAGAAGAAATTAAAACTATTGCTCAAGCACTGAAGATGTGACCACCAGAACGACGTGGACAATGAAGCAGAGTGGCTTCTCCACCTAATCTAAAACAACAAAGGATGGATACCTAATTAATAGCTACAAAACAAAAGTTAAGAGTCTTGAGAATAAGGTGGAGGACTTAGAGGGCAGAAGTCACGAACAATATCATTCTAATAGGCTACCTGAGAAGGAGGAAGGTCCAAACGCCATTGGCTTTTCACAGAAATTCATAGAGACAATGCGGCTCCATCTCCTCCGAGATAAATATATAATAATCGAGCGAGCCCATAGAGCTTTAACCCCCCACCACCTATGGGTGCCCCTCCTCATATATTTATACTTCGTTTTCTTAATTATCAGGAATGGCAGCATTTCATTGTGAAGGTAAAAGGGCTTCAAGAGATCAGATGGGCTGACGCCAAAGTGCGAGTGGCTCAGGATTTACCACTCTCGGTAAGACAAAAAAGAGCAGCATACCATCACATTGTGGTTAAATTGATTGCTGTGGGTATAAAATTCCAGATGGAATACCCAGCGAGATTCCAGGTACTAGTAGATGGGAGCTGGTCAACATCTGTGGATGTGGAAGCGGCGTCGGTTAGTCTGAAAAGCTCTTTCCAGATCTATTTCGTGATCGCTGATCTGTTTAGGGAATACCTCAAGGATGGACCACTTCAAAGAAATGGAAAGAAATGTCAAGTATGTACTGTAGAATTATATGGGGGTTGATGTTTACTGATTTTATGTACTATATTGGGATCGTAAAGAAAATGGTATATAATTGCCCTAAAGTATAACTTATTTGAAGGACTGGTCATCGCTCATTTTTTTCTCCTTTATTCATGTTCTTTGTAAGAATAGTGAGCAGTAATTCATGATATAGAAGTCATTTTAAGTTTTGTAATGGCGACTATAGTCTGGGACATGGCCAACGCCCTTGTTATGATGACCTGCAACAAAGAACTTGTTTTTTCGATCGGGGTAACTGAAAAAGGACTGAAACAGCTGCTCATCCTGCTTTTAATGCTAGAGGGAGCCAAAGACTGTGCTATGAGTACAAGCCATAAGTATCCTCTGTTATATGTTTGGGACTAAAATATTGGCTGGGCAGTTATAATTTCAGGAGTTATAGTTGTTTTAAGTATCGCTAGGGCTTTGTGTCTCTTAGCTACATAAAACGGAATACAAACGAGTTAGGTTACTGTGTTAAGATATGATGAATTAAGATTTAATGGGATATATTTTATACGATTCTCAAAACCTCTTTTATAAATAGTCGGTGATTGGTAAGAACAGATTTCCGATATTTAAACATGAGGAGGCTGTATTGACTTACATTCTAGTGTTTTTATAAGGTTACTTTAGAGTTCAAGGTAATTAGTAGTAGGATACTTTACATATAGTGGGGTGGCTGGTTTGGCTGGGGAATAGTTGCTGCCTAGTTAGCTGTTAGGGGGCATTAAGAATAAGGAGGGTTCGGTATACAGAAACTCAAGAGTACAACTTATTGTACATTTCTCAAAAGGTTTCAATAAGATAGGGTGGGGAGGATTTGGAAAGGGAGGATTCAATGCAACACAGCTAATTGAGAAAATTTTTCTTCTTTTCTTTTCTTTTCTCATCTTTTTCTTCTCCTTAGATATTGTGGATTATCAAGAGTTGTCTCTATCTCATTAGATATTAAGTAGGCATATGGCTACAATTAAAATTGCTTCTTGGAATGTTAAAGGACTGAGGCAACAACTAAAACAGTATAAGATTCTTAAATGTCTAGCTTTATTAGCTGCAGATATTATGTTTATACAAGAATCTCATTTGCTGAATTCAGATGAGGAGACAACAAATAAACCATGTTTTCTCCCCTGGAGGCACGACCCAAAGTTGTGGAGTCCTAATATTAATATCCAGAAAGATGCCTTTTACACTTATCCAAACACTTAATGATCCACAGGGCAGATACATGTTTGTACATTGTCATTTATTCTCCACTGAATTGTTGTTGGGAAGTATGTATGGACCTAATAGTGATTCCCCAGGTTTTTTATGCAACTGGTCAATGTTTTATCTCCTTTCTTATCTATACCCATGATTTTGGGAGGAGATATGAATATTGTATTCAATCCCATGATAGACCGCACATCAGGACATAAAAGGGGGTTATCACCAGCGCAAAGGGCATTCAGAGAGTTTATTGATAGTTTAGGGCTATGTGATGTATGGCGTGTCCTTAGTCCTGCTGTCAAAGAATATACTTTTACATCTTTGGTTCATAAGACATCCTCCCATATTGATTACATATTTATATCTAAAACTCTCCTGAGTGGAGTTTTAGGGACATCTATCCAACCGGGACCTCCGTCTGATCACTCAATAGTGATGTGTAACTTATCTATATCGGTTACTCAAGGTAGAACTGCAAGATGGAAACTTAACAATCAGTTGTTGAAGGACAGAACAATGATCTCTACGATTACTAGACACATTGAACAGTTTATAGAAATTAATGTTGGATCTATAAAAAAAGTTGATTCAGTGTGGAGTGCATTTAAAGCTTATATAAGAGGGATTTTGATTAGCCTCTCCTCCCAAAGAAAAAAAAAAAACACCCAGGAGACAAATAACCTGCTTGCACAAATACGTCTCAAGGAAGCCCGGCTGACCTCTTCCTCATTGGAAGAGGATAGAGTAGAGTTATCTAAACTAAAGGACAGGTATTTGGAAATTCTAAGGGAAAAAGCAGAGTTTGCTATCTTGAAAACTAAAGCTTCCTATGTAGAACAAGGGGAAAAAGCAGGACGTCTGTTAGCACTTAGAATTAAGCAACAGGAGTCTGCTAGATACATTCCAGTTATAAGATCTGTTAAGGATGGTGGGTTAAAAACATCTCCGTCTGACATAGTAGCTGAATTCAAGAGTTTTTATTCTGATCTATACCGTGCTAGGCCAAACCCACCCCTTCCTGAGGATTTAGAGTCCTTTTTACTTTCTGCAAAATTACCAACCCTGTCTATTTTATTTTTTATTTATTTAGCTTTTGTTGACCGGGTAAGTGCACTAGACAAATCCTGCCTATTTTCAGGCACGACCCGGGGGAGGGGGATACAGATGAATGCCAACTGACCTTGAACCAGATTAAGCTGTTGGTGGTATTTTTAGTGAATGAGGGAAATTTGGCAGACACCGGGGAAATTCCCCTACTCTTTTCGATAAGTGCCATGGGATCTTTAACATCCACCTGAACTACCACCAATCCAGGCAGATGGGACCTCGGTTTAACGTCTCATCCGAAAGACGGCACCTCAGAAATGCAGCACCCCTCTCATGCTACATTACAGTGTCAGTACTGGGATATTAACCCAAATGCCAGATGTGGGAACTGAACCCACAGCACTCTGATCTCCCGGCCTCAGAGGTGAGTGTGCTACCTACTGAGCCACTGACACTGCAACATGTCTAACATCCAACAACAAATGCTTACTAACCCAATTACTACTGAGGAGGTTATAGGGGCTATGGATAGTCTCTTTCCTGATAGATCGCCTGGCCCAGATGGTTTTTCATCTAATTTCTATAAACAATTCCAGAAACAATTAACACCTCTACTACTGTCACTGTTTCAATATGTTCTAAAAGGGGCCGAGGTCGACCCTACACTATTTGAAGCTTTGATTGTGGTACTACCCAAACCCGGTCATAATCCCAAACTTGTTTCCAGTTACTGCCCCATCTCCCTAATGAATCAAGATATTAAAATTTTGACTAAATTACTTGCTACATGTCTCAATATGGTATTGACATTTCTAATTGGACCAGAGCAAGTAGGGCTCATGAAAGGGCGCTCATCTGTAGATCATCTCAGATCGCTCTCACGTATTCTATCGGTCTCAAGGGATGCTTCCTACCCAGCCATTTTACTTTCTCTTGATGCAGAGAAGGCTTTCGATAGAGTGGAGTGGAACTTTCTGTTTTGTACTCTTAAGGTCTACAATTTCCCTCTTTTATTCCAGAACTGGATTAAAACCTTATATCATGCTCCCTCGGCTAGAATCCTGGTCAAAGGAGTGATTTCATCTCTTTTTCCATTAGAATCGGATACCAGGCAAGGGTGCCCTCTTTCTCCTTTACTTTTAACCTATACCTGGAACCTCTGATTCGTTCCCTAATAGGATGTACTCAGATCCAAGGCATCCCTGTACATGACCATAAGATCAAAGTATCGGCATATGCTGATGATCTGCTACTACAGCTATCTAACCCTGAGAACTTGATACCTCCTGTTTACCATGATAGATAAATATAGCCATCTTTCCAATTATAAATTAAACAGAGAGAAGAGTATTATTTTTCCTCTTAATCATAAAGTCCTCAAATCTACAATTAGAGTATTCAGCCTATCTTGGGAACAAGATACTTTAAAATATTTAGGTATTAACATTTTGAGACACCCTGAGTTATTGCAGAAGTTGAAATTGGACTCATTAGTTAGAGTTATTGAGACAGATCTTGACAGGTGGTCCAAGCTCCCTATTTTCTTATGGGGGAGAATTAATCTAATTAAGATGAATGTTTTCCCAAGGCTATTTTATCCCCTTAATTTACTTAATATTTGGTTACCCTTTTCTTGGTAAAATACATGCAATTATCACAAAATTTATCTGGGCCAATAAACAACCCAGGCTGGCCTATAATAAACTGGCGGCTCCTAAAGAAAAGGGTGGTTTACGTCTGCCACACCTTCTTTTTTATTACTGGGCCGGACATGTCTCTAAGTATCTCCACTGGCTTTCACCTAAGGAAGAAGTCTTCTTGTCTGTTACCATAGCTCTTTGGCTTAAAATTGAATTGTCCCTGGTTGCGGATCATGGAATTTCACCTGAAGCTCTCCTGCATATCAAGGGTAGTGCGTTACCAGCCCAGCTGAAAACAACGCCCATTGCAACATCTATTAAAGTTCATTCACAACTGTGTAATTTCCTGAAATACAATTATAAACTGGATTTAACGCAACCGATTGTGGGTAACCCCAACCTGAAATTGAATAATAATTTAGTTTCTACTAAATGGCTGGTTTCTATTAATAATTTATACCCCGCTTTATTGTTATCTAAAGAAAATAACTGTCTTTCTTCAACTGAGCTATTAGATATGTTGAAACTATCCACAAAATATATTTTTAAAATATACCAATTAAGACATTTAATGATAAAAGTATTCGGAAACCCACCTCCTCAATTATCTACAATAGCTTTTAAGAGTGACCTGGTTAACTTAATCGGCTCCCAGCAGGTGGTTTCTAAGTGTTATAGAACCCTATATAATTGGGCCTATCCAGACTATCTATCTCCCTCAGACTACTGGGCTTCCTTTTTTCCCACGCAAGATATACAATGGGAACTGGCATGGAAGTACTCTTTCAAGTATATTTCACAAGATAGATTATGGCTGACTCAATTATATATACTACATAATTTATACTATACACCGCAAAAACTAGTTCAATTTGGCCTTCTGTCGTCCTCTACCGGTAACAGATGTGGAACGGAAGAAGGTTCCTTATATCATATATTTTGGACCTGTCCCAAAGCAGCAGAATTGTGGACTAGTATTAAACAAAAGATGGATCCATTATTGGGTCTCCAAGATGTATTTACTCCTGAAATATGTATATTAGGAGATTACAGCATGATTACTGTACCCAATAGAAGGTATCACATAGCCCTTATTTCTGTGACGGTTAAGAAAGTTATTTTACGGCACTGGAAAGATGCCGAGGTTATCTCTTATTCTGAATGGCTCAAAGAATTTCTTTCCAACATGAGGATGGAGAAAACAATAGCCAGTCTTAATAACAAGACTGAAAGATATAAAGAAAGATGGGAATCAATTCATACGTTGGTTTCATTTTAATATATATAAGGTGTACTTATTAGACAGTGCTGTGTTGCATCAGGGAAGAAGGAATTTTGTGTGTATTTGAGAGGGGTTTGGGGGAAGGGAGATGAGAAGGGCTCATACTTATAGAACCTGTTTTATTGTTACATTAACAATGCTCTAGTTAATCCCCTTTTCATATTATCTCACGTTAACATTATGTGTACATCTCATTGTTTGTATGGTGTGGTTTGGAGTGAATGTACTATAAAAGAAAATTAATAAACTTTAAATGGAAAAAAAAATACTACAGCTCACTGGTTGTTTGTGACCCCCAGACTGGATCTATTAAATACAATTCTTCAGGTCCATGGCTAGTTATGACCCCCAACCTCAATCCCCTATTCAATAAAACACTTCATGTCCTTGTTTCTTGTGCTATCAGTCCCAATCAACTATTCAATAAAATACTTCATGTCCTCATTACTTGTTACGTCCTTCCCAGATCTCTGATTCAAAAAACTACTTCATGTCCCTGGTTACTTGTGACACCAAGCCTCAGTCTACTAAAGAAAATACTTTATGTCCCTGGTTGCTTGTGACCCCCAGCCCTGATCTCCTATTCAAATAAATACTTCAAGTCCCTAGTTTCTTGTCACCTTAGCCTTAATCTATTATATAAAATTCTTCCAGTCCATGGTTACTTGTGACCCGGAACCTCAATCTCTTGTTCAAAAAAATACTTCATGTCCTGGTTAATTGTGCCATGAGCCCCAATCTCCTATTCAATAAAATATTTCATGTCCTAATTACTTGTGACCCCCTGCCCCGATCTCTGATTCAAAACTTACTTCATGTCCCTGTTGACTTGTGACCCACAGCCCGATCTCCTATTCAATGAAATACCTAATGTCCCTGGTTGCTTGTGACCACTGTCCCAATCTCCTTTTCAAAAAACATACTTCATGTCTGTATTTGCCAGTGACCCCCAGCACAGATCTCCTATTCAGTAAAATACTTCTTGTCCCTTGTTACTTGTGACCCCCAGCCCCGATCTTCTATTCAACAAAATGCTTCATGTCCTGGTTGCTTGTAACCTCCGATCCGATCTATTGAATGAAATTCTTCAGGTCCCAGGTTATTTGTAGCCCCCAGCCAATCTATTCAAAAAAATACATCCTGTCCCTGGTTACTTCTGTCTCCCAGCTCCAATCTTCTATTCAAACAAAATACTTCATGTCCCTAGTTGCTTGTGACCCCAGCCCAGATCTATTAAATACAATTCTTCAAGCCCCTGGTTACTTGTGATCCCCAGCCTCAATCTCTTATTCAATAAAGCACTTCATGTCCTGGTTACCTGTGCCATCAGCCCCGCTCTCTGATTGAAAAAAAATTACTTGATGTCCCTGCTTACTTGTGACACCAAGCTACAATCTCCTATTCAATAAAATACTTCCCATCCCAGGTTACTTGTGCCTCATAACCCAGATCACCTGTTCTATAAAATACTTCATATCTCTGGCTGCTTGTGACCCCCAGACCCAATTTCCTGTTAAATAAAATACTTCATGTCCCTAATTACTTATGACACCCAGCCTCAGTCTATTAAATAAAATACTTTATGTCCCTGCTTGCTTCTGAGCCCAGCCTTGATCTATTACATAAAAATCTTCAGGTCCATGGTTAGTTATGACCCCCAACCTTAACCTCCTATTCAATAAAATACTTCATGTCCTGGTTTCTGGTGTCATCAGCCCTGATCTTCTATTCAATAATATACTTCATGTCCTCGTTACTTGTTACCTCCTGCCCAGATCTCTGATTCAAAAAATTACTTAATGTTCCTGGTTACTTGTGACCCCCAGCCCGATCTCCTATTCAATAAAATACTTAATGTCCCTGGTTATTTGTGACATAAGCCCTGATCTCCTATTTAATAAAATGTTTCATGTCCTTGGTTTCTTTTGACACATAGTCTGATCTCCTATTCAACAAAATTCTTCATGACCCTGATTACTTGTGACCCCCCAGCCCAATCTTCTATTCAACTAAATACTTCATGTCACTGGTTGTTTGTGACCCCCAGACTCGATCTATTAAATTAAATTTTTCAGGTCCAGGGTTACTTGTGACCCCGAGTCTCAATCTCTTATTCAAAAAAATACTTCATGTCCCTGGTTGCTTGTGACTCCAGCCCAGATCTATTAAATAAAATTCTTCAGGTCCCTGATTACTTGAGACCCCCAGCATCAATCACCTTTTCAATAAAATACTTCATTTCCAGGTTACTTGTGCCATCAGCCCCAATCTCCTATTCAATAAAATACTACATGTCCTCATTACTTGTTACCTCCGCCCTGATTACTTCATGTCGCTGGTTACTGGTGACCCCCAGCCCCGATCTCCCTATTCAATAAAATACTTAATGACCCTGGTTGCTTGTGACCCCAGCCCTGATCTATTTAATAAAATTCTTCAGGTCCCAGGTTACTTGTGACCCCAAGGCTCAAGCTCTTATTCAAAAAAATAAACTTCATCTCCAGGTTACTGGTGCCATCAGCCCAGATCTCCTATTTAATAAAATACTTCATGTCCCTGGTTACTTGAGACCCCCAGCCCCTATGTCCTATTCAATAAAATACTTCATATCCCTGGTAACTTGTGTCTCCCAGCCCCGATCACCTTTTCAATAAAATACTTCATATCTCTGGATGCTTATGACCCCAAGCCCCAATTTCCTGTTAAATAAAATACTTCATGTCTGTGGTTGCTTGTGACCCCCAGCCCCAATATCTCAGTCAATAAAATACTTCATGTCTCCAGTTACTTGTGACCCCCAGCCCGGATCTGCTATTCAATGAAATACCTAATGTCCCTGGTTGCTTGTGACCACAGTCCTGATCTCCTATTAAAAAAAAATACTTCATGTCCCATGTTACTTGTGACCCCCAGCCCGATCTTTTATTCAACAAAATACTTCATTTCCCTGGTTGCTTGTGACGCTCGATCCGATCTATTGAATAAAATTCTTCAGGTCCCAGGTTATTTGTGACCCCCAGCATTGATCTATTCAAAAAATACTTCCTATCGCTGATTACTTCTGACTCCCATCCTCAATCTCTTATTCAACAAAACACTTCATGTCCAGGTTACTTGTGCCATCAGCCCCACTCTCTGATTCAAAAACTTACTTCATGTCCCTTGTTACTTGTGACCTCCAGCCCCAATCTCTATTCAATAAAATACTTCCCATCCCTGGTTACTTGTGCCTTCCAGTCCCGATCACCAATTCAATAAAATGCTTTATATCTCTGGCTGCTTGTGACCCACAGTCCCAATTTCCTATTAAATGAAATGCTTCCTGTCCCTGGTTGCTTTTGACCCACAGTCCCAATATCTGATTCAATAAAATACTTCCTGCCCCTAGTTACTTGTGACACCCAGCCTCAGTCTATTAAATAAAATACTTTATGTCCCTGGTTGCTTCTCAGCCCAAGCCCTGATCTCCTATTCAAAAAACTACTTCAAGTCGCTGGTTGCTTGTGACCTCAGCCTCGATCTATTACACAAAATTCTTCTGGTCAATGGTTACTTGTGACCCCCCAACCTCAATCTCATATTTAATAAAATACTTCATGTCCTGGTTAATTGTGCCATCAGCCCTAATCTCCTATTCAATAAAACACTTCATGTCCTCATTACTTGTTTCCTCCTGCCCAGATCTCTGATTCAAAAAATTATTTAATGTCCCTGGTTACTTGTTACCCCCAGCCCCATTCTACTATTCAATAGAATACTTAATGTCCCTGGTTACTTGTGACATAAGCCCTGATCTCCTATTTAATAAAATGCTTCATGTCCCTGGTTTCTTGTGACACATAGCCCGATCTCCTATTCAACAAAATTCTTCATGACCCAGGTTAGTTGTGAACCCCAGCCCCTATCTTCTATTCAACAAAATACTTCTGCTCACTGGCTGTTCGTGACCCCCAGACCGGATCTATTAAATACAATTCTTCAGGTCCATGGCTAGTTATGACCCCCAACCTCAATCCCCTATTCAATAAAACACTTCATGTCCTAATTTCTTTGTGCTATCAGTCCCAATCTACTATTCAATAAAATACTTCATGTCCTCATTACTTGTTACGTCCTTCCCAGATCTCTGATTCAAAAAACTACTTCATGTCCCTGGTTACTTGTGACACCAAGCCTCAGTCTACTAAAGAAAATACTTTATGTCCCTGGTTGCTTGTGACCCCCAGCCCAGATCTCCTATTCAAATAAATACTTCAAGGCCCTAGTTTCTTGTGACCTCAGCCTTAATCTATTATATAAAATTCTTCCAGTCCATGGTTACTTGTGACCCTGAACCTCAATCTCTTGTTCAATAAAATATTTCATGTCCTGGTTAATTGTGCCATGAGCCCCGATCTCCTATGCAATAAAATATTTCATGTCCTAATTACTTGTGACCCCCTGCCCCGATCTCTGATTCAAAAATTACTTCATGTCACTGGTTACTTGTGACCACAACCCCAATCTCCTTTTCAATAAAATACTTAATGTCCTTGGTTGCTTCTGACTCCAGGCCCAATCTTTTAAATAAAATTCTTCAGCTCCCTGGTTACTTGTGACCACAAGCCTTTATCTCTAATTAAAAGAAAAATGTTTTATGTCCTAGTTACTTGTGCCATCAACCCAGATCTTCTATTCAATAAAATACGTCATGTCCTCATTACTTGTGAACCTCTGCCACTCTGATTCAAAAAATTACTTCTTGTCCCTGGTTACTTGTGACCTTCAGCCCTGATCTCCTATTCAATAAAATACTTACTGTCCCTGGTTGTTTGAGACCTCTTCCCCGATCTACTATTAAAACAAATACTTCATGTCACTATTTGCTTGTGACACCAAGCCCTGATCTCCTATTCAATTAAATATTTCATGTCCCTTGTTACTTGTGACCTCCATCCCCGATCTCCTATTCAACAAAATACTTCATGTCCCTGGTTGCTTGTGACCCCAGACCCAATCTAATAAACAAAATCTATTACAATCTATTACATAAAATTCTTCAGGTCCATGGTTACTTAAGACCCCCAACCTCAATCCCCTATTCAATAAAATACTTCATGTCCTGGTTTCTTGTGCCATCAGCACATATCTACTATTCAATAAAATACTTCAAGTCCTCATTACTTGTTACCTCCTGCCCAGATCTCTGATTCAAAAAATGACTCTTTGTCCCTGGTTAGTGGTGACACCCAGCCTCAGTCTAATAAATAAAATACTTTATGTCCCTGGTTGCTTGTGATCCCCAGCCCTGATCTCCAATTCAAAAAATTACTTCAGGTCCCTGGATTCTTGTGACCTCAGCCTCGATCTATTATATAAAATTCTTCCAGTCCAAGGTTACTTGTGACCCCCAACCTCAATCTCTTGTTCAATAAAATATGTCATGTCCTGTTTAACTGTGCTTCAGCCCCGATCTCCTATTCAATAAAATATTTCATGTCCTAATTACTTGTGACCGGCAACCCCGATCTCCTATTCAGTGAAACACCTAATGTCCCTGGTTGCTTGTGACCACTGTCGCAATCTCCTTTTCAAAAAACGTACTTCATGTCTGTATTTGCCTGTGACCCCCAGCACAGATCTCCTATTCAGTAAAATACTTCTTGTCCCTTGTTACTTGTGACCCCCAGCCCTGATCTTCTATTCAACAAAATGCTTCATGTCCCTGGTTGCTTGTGACCTCCGATCCAATCTATTGATTGAAATTCTTAAGGTTCCGGGTTATTTGTAACCCCCAGCTGATCTATTCAAAAAAATACATCCTGTCCCTGGTTACTTCTGTCTTCCAGACCCAATCTTCTATTCAACAAAATACTTCATGTCCCTAGTTGCTTGTGACCCCAGCCCAGATCTATTAAATACAATTCTTCAAGGCCCTGGTTACTTGAGACCCCCAGTCTCAATCTCTTATTCAATAAAGCACTTCATGTTCTGGTTACCTGAGCCATCAGCCCCGCTCTCTGATTCAAAAAATTACTTGATATCCCTGGTTACTTATGACACCAAGCTACGATCTCCTATTCAATAAAATACTTCCCATCCCAGGTTACTTGTGCCTCCCAACCCAGATCACCTGTTCTATAAAATACTTCATATCTCTGGCTGCTTGTGACCCCCAGCCCAAATTTCCTGTTAAATACAATATTTCATGTCCTTAATTACTTGTGACACCCAGCCTCAGTCTATTAAATAAAGTACTTTATGTCCCTGCCTGCTTCTGAGACCAGCTTTGATCTATTGCTTAAAAATCTTCAGGTCCATGGATAGTTATGACCTCCTATTCAATAAAATACTTCATGTCCTGGTTTCTGGTGCCATCAGCCCTGATCTTCTATTCAATAATATACTTCATGTCCTCGTTACTTGTTACCTCCTGCCCAGATCTCTGATTCAAAATATTACTTAATGTTCCTGGTTACTTGTGACCCCCAGCCCGATCTCCTATTCAATAAAATACTTAATGTCCTTGGTTATTTGTGACATAAGCCCTGATCTCCTATTTAATAAAATGCTTCATGTCCTTGGTTTCTTGTGACACATAGTCTGATCTCCTATTCAACAAAATTCTTCATGACCCTGATTACTTGTGACCCCCAGCCCAATCTTCTATACAACTAAATACTTTGTGTCACTGGTTGTTTTTGACCCCCAGACTCGATCTATTAAATTAAATTTAGCAGGTCCAGGGTTACTTGTGACCATGAGTCTCAATCTCTTATTCAAAAAAATACTTCATGTCCCTGGTTGCTTGTGACTCCAGCCCAGATCTATTAAATAAAATTCTTCAGGTCCCTGATTACTTGAGACCCCCAGCATCAATCACCTTTTCAATAAAATACTTCATTTCCAGGTTACTTGTGCCATCAGCCCCGATCTCCTATTCAATAAAATACTACATGTCCTCGTTACTTGTTACCCCCGCCCTGATTACTTCATGTCACTGGTTACTGGTGACCCCCAGCCCCGATCTCCTATTCAATAAAATATTTAATGACCCTGCTTGCTTGCGACCCCAGCCCTGATCTATTTAATAAAATTCTTCAGGTCCCAGGTTACTTGTGACCCCAAGGTTCAATCTCTTATTCAAAAAAATAAACTACATCTCCAGGTTACTGGTGCCATCAGCCCAGATCTCCTATTCAATAAAATACTTTCATGTCCCTGGTTACTTGAGACCCCCAACCCCGATGTCCTATTCAATAAAATACTTCATATCCCTGGTAACTTGTGTCTCCCAGCCCCGATCACCTTTTTAATAAAATATTTCATATCTCTGGCTGCTTGTGACCCCAAGCCCCAATTTCCTGTTAAATAAAATACTTCATGTCTGTGGTTGCTTGTGACCCCCAGCCCCAATATCTTAGTCAACAGAATACTTCATGTCCCTAGTTACTTGTGACCCCCAGCCCCGATCTGCTATTCAATGAAATACCTAATGTCCCTGGTTGCTTGTGACCACAGTCCTGATCTCCTATTAAAAAAAAAATATTTCATGTCCCATGTTACTTGTGACCCCCAGCCCGATCTTTTATTCAACAAAATACATCATTTCCCTTGTTGCTTGTGACGCCCGATCTGATCTATTGAATAAAATTCTTCAGGTTCCTGGTTATTTGTGACCCCCAGCATTGATCTATTCAAAAAAATACTTCCTATCGCTGATTACTTCTGACTCCCATCCTCAATCTCTTATTCAACAAAACACTTCATGTCCAGGTTACTTGTGCCATCAGCCCCACTCTCTGATTCAAAAACTTACTTCATGTCCCTTGTTACTTATGACCTCCAGCCCCAATCTCTATTCAATAAAATACTTCCCATCCCTGGTTACTTGTGCCTTCCAGTCCCGATCACCAATTCAATAAAATGCTTTATATCTCTGGCTGCTTGTGACCCACAGTCCCAATTTCCTATTAAATAAAATACTTCATGTCCCTGGTTGCTTTAAACACACAGTCCCAATATCTGATTCAATAAAATACTTCCTGCCCCTAGTTACTTGTGACACCCAGCCTCAGTCTATTAAATAAAATACTTCATGTCCCTGGTTGCTTCTCAGCCCAAGCCCTGATCTCCTATTCAAAAAACTACTTCAAGTCGCTGGTTGCTTGTGACCTCAGCCTCGATCTATTACACAAAATTCTTCTGGTCAATGGTTACTTGTGACCCCCAACCTCAATCTCATATTTAATAAAATACTTCATGTCCTCCTTACTTGTTATCTCCTGCCCAGATCTCTGATTCAAAAAATTATTTAACGTCCCTGGTTACTTGTGACCCCCAGGCCCAATCTACTATTCAATAGAATACTTAATGTCCCTGGTTACTTGTGACATAAGCCCTGATCTCCTATTTAATAAAATGCTTCATGTCCCTGGTTTCTTGTGACACATAGCCCGATCTCCTATTCAACAAAATTCTTCATGACCCTGGTTACTTGTAACACCCAGCCCCGATCTTCTATTCAACAAAATACTTCAGGTCACTGGTTGTTTGTGACCCCTAGACCGGATCTATTAAATACAATTCTTCAGGTCCATGGCTAGTTATGACCCTCAACCTCAATCCCCTATTCAATAAAACACTTCATGTCCTAATTTCTTGTGCTATCAGTCTCGATCTACTATTCAATAAAATACTTCATGTCCTCATTACTTGTTACGTCCTTCCCAGATCTCTGATTCAAAAAACTACTTCATGTCCCTGGTTACTTATGACACCAAGCCTCAGTCTACTAAAGAAAATTCTTTATGTCCCTGGTTGCTTGTGACCCCCAGCCCTGATCTCCTATTCAAATAAATACTTCAAGTCCCTAGTTTCTTGTGACCTTAGCCTTAATCTATTATATAAAATTCTTCCAGTCCATGGTTACTTGTGACCTCGAACCTCAATCTCTTGTTCAATAAAATACTTCATGTCCTGGTTAATTGTGCCATGAGCCCCGATCTCCTATTCAATAAAATATTTCATGTCCTAATTACTTGTGACCCCCTGCCCCGATCTCTGATTCAAAAATTACTTCATGTCACTGGTTACTTGTAACCACAGCCCCGCTCTCCTTTTCAATAAAATACTTAATGTCCCTGGTTGCTTGTGACCACAGACCTGATCTAATAAACAAAATTTTTCATGTCCCGGGTTACAGTTGACTCCCAGCCGTGATCACCTATTTGAAAAAATACTTTCTTTCCTGGGTTACTTGTGACTCCAGTCCCCAATCTTCTATTCAACAAAATACTTCCCTGGTTGCTTGTGACCCCAGCCCTGAGCTATTAAATAAAATTCTTCAGGTCCCTGGTTACTTGTGATGCCCAGCCTCAGTCTCTTATTGAAAAAAAAAACTTCATGTCCTGGTTACTTGTGCCATCAGCCCCGATCAACTATTCAATAAAATACTTCTTGTCCTCGTTACTTGTTACCTCCTGGCCAGATCTATGATTCAAAAAACTACTTCAACTCCCTGGTTAGTTGTGACACCCAGCTCCAATCACCTATTCAATAAAATACCTCATATATCTGGCTGATTGTGACCCCCAGCCCAATTTTCTTGTTAAATAAAAAAAATACGTCATCTCCCTGGTTGTTTTTGACCCCCAGCCCTAATATCTTTTTCAATAAAATACTTTGTGTCCCTATTTACTTTTGACACCCAGCCTCAGTCCATTAAATAAAATACTTTATGTCCCTGGTTGCTTGTGACCCGCAGCCCTGATCTCCGATTCAAAAAATTACTTCACGTCCCTGGATTCTTGTGACCTCAGCCTCGATCTATTATATAAAACTCTTCCTGTCCAAGGTTACTTGTGACCCCCAACCTCAATCTACTGTTCAATAAAATATGCCATGTCTTGGTTAACTGTGCCATCAGCCATGATCTCCTATTCAATAAAATATTTCATGTCCTAATTACTTGTGACCCGCAGCTCCGATCCCCTATTCAATGAAACACCTAATGTCCCTGGTTGCTTGTGACCACTGTCGCAATCTCCTTTTCAAAAAACATACTTCATGTCTATATTTGCCTGTGACCCCCAGCACAGATCTCCTGTTCAGTAAAAAACTTGTGGTCCCTTGTTACTTGTGACCCCCAGCCCCGATCTTTTATTCAACAAAACGCTTCATGTCCCTGGTTGCTTGTGACCTCCGATCTGATCTATTGAATGAAATTCTTCAGGTCCCATGTTATTTTTGACCCCCAGCTGTCTATTCAAAAAAATACATCCTGTCCCTGGTTACTTCTGTCTCCCAGACCCAATCTTCTATTCAACAAAATACTTCATGTCCCTACTTGCTTGTGAACCCAGCCCAGATCTATTAAATACAATTTTTCAATGCCCTTATTACTTGTGACCCCCAGTCTTAATCTCTTATTCAATAAAGCACTTCATGTCCTGGTTACCTGTGCCGTCAGCCCCACTCTCTGATTCAAAAATTACTTGATGTCCCTGATTACTTGTGACACCAAGCTACAATCTCCTATTCAGTAAAATACTTCTCATCCCAGGTTACTTGTGCCTCCCAGCCCCGATCACCTGTTCTATAAAATACTTCATATCTCTGGCTGCTTGTGACCCCCAGCCCCAATTTCCTGTTAAATAAAATACTTCATGTTCCTAATTACTTGTGACACCTAGCCCCAGTCTATTAAATAAAATACTTTATGTCCTTGCTTGCTTGTGAGACCAGCCTTGATCTATTACATAAAAATCTTCAGGTCTATGGTTAGTTATGACCCCCAACCTTAATCTCCTATTCAATAAAATACTTCATGTCCTGGTTTCTGGTGCCATCAGCCCTGACCTTCTATTCAATAATATACTTCATGTCCTCATTACTTGTTACCTCCTGCCCAGATCTCTGATTCAAAAAATTACTTAATGTTCCTGGTTACTTGTGACACCCAGCTCGATCTCCTATTCAATAAAATACTTAATGTCCCTGGTTATTTGTGACATAAGCCCTGATCTCCTATTTAATGAAATGCTTCATGTCCTTGGTTTCTTGTGACGCATAGTCTGATCTCCTATTCAACAAAATTCTTCATGACCCTGACTACTTGTGACCCCCAGCCCAATCTTCTATTCAACAAAATACTTCATGTCACTGGTTGTTTGGGCCCCCCAGCCCCGATCACCTAGTCAATAAAATACTTCATATTTCTGGCTGCTTGTGACCCCAGCCTCAATCTCCTATTAAATAAAATACTTCATGTCCCTGGTTGCTTGTGACACCCAGCCCTGATATCTTATTCAATAAAATACTTCATGTCCCTAGTTATTTGCGACACCCAGCCTCAGTCTATTAAATTAAATACTTCATGTCCCTGGTTGCTTGTGACCCCCTGCCCTGATCTCCTATTCAAAAAAAATACTTCATGTCCCTGGTTGCTTGTGACTGCAGTCCCGATCTAGTAAATAAAATGTTTCAGGTCCCTGGTTACTTGTGACCCCAAGCCACATCTCCTATTCAATAAACTAGTTCATGTCCTATGTTACTTGTGACCCTCTCCAAGATGTATTAAATAATATATGTCATGTCACGGATTGCTTGTGGCCCCCAATCCCAATTTTCTATTCAATAAAACACTTCAAGTCCCTGGATGCTTGTAACCCCCAGCCCCAATATAGTTAATAAAATACTTCATGTCCCTTTTTGCTTGCTTCCCCCACTCACGATCTCCTATTTAATAAAATGCTTAATGTCACTGATTAATTGTGACCCCCAGACCCTATCTCTTATTCATTAAAACACTTCATATCCCTGGTTACTTGTGCCCCCCAGCATTGATCTCCCATTCAATTAAATACATAATGTGCCTGGTTACTAGTGAACCCCAGCCCTGATCTATTCAATAAAATATTTCATGCCCCTGGTTGCTTGTGACACACAGCCCCGATCTCTGATTCAAAAATATTACCTAATGTCCCTGGTTCCTTGTGACCCCCAGCTCGATATCCTATTCAATACAATTCTTCATGTCCTTGGTCCTATGTGACCCCCAGCCCCGATCTCCTATTCAATAAAATACTTCATGTCTCTATTTGCTTGTGACCTCCAGCCCTGAACTCCTTTTCAATAAAATGCTTCATGTTCCTGGTCCTATGTGACCCCTAGCCCCAATCTCCTATTCAAAAAAATACTTAATGTCCCTTGATACTTGTGACCCCCTGCCTCGATCTTCTATTCAACAAAATACTTCATGTCCCTGGTTACTTGTGACCCCAGCCCCGATCTATTAAAAAAATTATTCAGGTCCCTGGTTACTTGTGACCCACAGCCTCAATCTCCTATTCAATAAAATAGTTCATGTTGCTGGTTGCTTGTGCCCCCAGCCCCAATCTCCTCTTCAATAAAATTCTTCATGACCCTGGTTACTTGTGACCTCCTACCACTATCTCCTATTGAAAAAAATACTTCATGTCCCTTTTTCCTTGTGACCCACAGCCCAGATCTAATATTAAATAAAACACTTCATATCCCTGGTTACTTGTGACCCCCCCACCTCTGATCTATTAAATCAAAATACTGCATGTCCCTGGTTACTTGTGGTCACCAGCCCCTATCTCAAATTCAATAAAATACTTCATATCCATGGTTACTTATGCCCTCCCCCAGCCTCATCTCCAATTCAATAAACAAGTTTATGACCTGGTTACTTATGACCCCTCCAAGATGTATTAAATAAAATACATCATGTCACTGATTGCTTGTGGCTCCCAATCCCGATTTCCTATTCAACAAAACACTTCATGTCCTTGGATGCTTGTAATCCCCAGCCCTGCTATATTTAATAAAATACTTCATGTCCCTTTTTGCTCGAGTCCCCCAATCGCGATTTCCTGTTTAATAAAATACTTAATATCGCTGATAAATTGTGACCCCCGGCCCTGATATCTTACTCAATAAAATACTTCATGTCCCTAGTTACTTGTGACACTCAGCCTCAGTCTATTAAATAAAATACTTTATATCTCTGGCTGCTTGTGACCCCCTGCCCCAATCTCCTATTCAAAAAAATACTTCACGTCCCTGGTTGCTTGTGACCCCAGCCCTGATCTATTAAATACATTTTTCTGGTCCCTGGTTACTTGTGACCCCCCCAGACTCGATCTCCTATTCAATAAAATACTTTCTGTCCTGGTTACTTGTGTCATCAGCCCTGCTCTCCTATTCAATAAAATACTTTGTGTCCCTTGTTTCTTGTTACCCCCTGCCCCGATCTCTGATTGAAAAAATTACTTCATGTCTCTGGTTTCATGTGACCCCCAGGTCCGATCTCCTATTCAATAAAATACTTAATGTCCCTGGTTCCTTGTGACCCCAGCCCTGATCTCCAATTCAATAAAATACCTTATGTCTCTATTTGCTTTTGGCCCCCAGCACCGACTGCTATTCAAAAAAATACTTCATGTCCCTGGTTGCTTGTGACCCCAGCCCTGATCTATTAAATAAAATTATTCAGGTCCCTGATTACTTGTGACCCACAGCCTCAATCTCCTATTCAATAAAATACTTCATGTCACTGGTTAATTGGCACCCCCAGCCCCGATCTCTGATTCAAAAAATTACTTCATGTCCCTGGTTACCTGTGACCACCAGCACTGATCTCCTTTTCAATAAAATGTTTCACGTCCCTGGTTTCTTGTGACTCCTAGTCCGATCTCCTATTCAATAAAATTCTTAATGTCCCTGGTCCTATGTAACCCCCAGCCCCAATCTCCTATTCAATAAAATACTTCATGTCTCTATTTGCTTTTGACCCCCAGCTCTGATCTCCTATTCAATTAAATACTTCATGTCCCTGGTTTCTTGTGACCCCCTAGCCCAATCTCCTATTCAATAACATTCTTCAAGTCCCTGGTTACTTGTGACACCCCACCCTGATCTATTAAATAAAATATGGCATGTCCCCAGTTACTTGTCACTGCCAGCCCCAAACTCCTAATCAATGAATTACTTCATGTCCCTGGTGACTTGTGATCCTCAGTCCCAAACTCCTTTACAATACACTAGTTGATGTCTTGGTTACTTGTGACCCCCCAGCCAAGATCTTTTAAATAAAATACTGCATGTTGCTGGTTGCATATGGCCCCCAACCCTGATCTCCTATTCAATAAAATACTTCCTGTCCCTGGTTGCTTGTGACCATCAGCCCCAATCTATTTAATAAAATTCTTCATGTCCCTTTTTATTTGTGACCCCCAACCGCAAACTTCTATTTAATAAAATACTTCATATCCCTGGTTACCTGTGTCCCCCAGTCCTGCTCTCCTATTCAGTAAAATTCTAAATTTCATTGGTTACTTGTGACCCCCAGCCTCGATCTCCTAGTCAAAAAAAAATACTTCATATTCCTGGTTCCTTATGATCCCACCCCTGATATAGTAAATAAACTTCTTCGGAACCCTGTTTACTTTTGACCACCAGCCCCAATCTCCTATTCAATAAAATACTTTATGTCTCTGGTTGCTTGTGACCCCCATCCTCAATCCCAATTAAATAAAATACTTTGTATGACTCGTTACTTGTGAACACCAGGCCCAATCTATTAGATAAAATACTCCATGTGCTTGGTTTCTTGTGATCCTCAACCCCAATCTATTCAATAAAATACTTCATGGCCATAGTTGCTTGTGGCCCCAGCCCTGATTCAAAAAATTACTTCATCACAGAATCACACAGAATCACAGAATCTTTACAAGTTAAAAAGACCAAGGTCCAATAGAGAACTTGTCACCATTTAATTTTCTATTGGTGGTAATAATCATGTTTATCTTCCATGAATATATCTAATCTGACTTTAACAATCTCCATGTTACCACTTTCAACCACATGGCTAGGGAGTTTGTTCCATATTTCAATAACCCTTTGTGTATACCAGTGGTTTCTTTTAGCTGTTTTATTCACCTCTCACTTAAATTTATATTTATAAGATCTTGTATTTAAATCATTCGTACTTTGTTTTTGAAGCCCTAGTGCACATTCAAGAATTTCGTCTGAACATGATCTATATGCCAAACATAGGTCTCCTCTTATCCTCCTATAATCCATGGAGTATAGTTTCAGTGAAGACAATCTTTCACTATATGATTTATTTTTCATATTATCAATTTTTTTTAGTAATCTTCCCCTGTACTGTCTCGATTTTATGTTTCCCTTCTACGGCATATGGTGCACAAAACTGTGTGCAATACTCCAGATGTGGTCTAATCAAGGACATATATAATGGTACGATGATCTCCACACTACGACTCTTTATATTTTTTATTATACAATGATAGATACTATAACATTTTTTCATCATCATGTTTCTATAGTTGTTAAATTTAAGGTCAGGTGTGATATAGATACCCAAATCCCTTTCATTGTCCGTTACCTTTAATACGGTATTATTTAATTTATATTCAAAGCCTGGATTATTCTGGCCAAAGTGCATGATTTTACATTTTGCCTCGTTGTCCCTGATCTCCTATTCAATAAAATACTTCATGTCCCTGGTTGCTTGTGACCCCCAGCCCCGATCTCCTATTCCATAAACTACTTCATGTCCCTCTTTAATTGTGACCCTCAGCCCCGATCTCATATTAAATAAAATACTTCATGTGTCTGTTTACTTGCTAACACCATCCCCAACCTATTAAATAAAAGAGTTCAGGTCCCTGGTTGCTTGTGAGCCCTAGCCCCGATCTATTCAATAAATTATTTCATCTCCCTGGATGCTTGTGAACCCCAGCCCCAGTTTCCTACTGAATAAAACACTTCATGTCCCTGGTTACTTGTGACACCATGCCCCAATCTCCTATTCCATTAAATACTTCATGTCCCTGGTTAGTTGTGACCCCCACACTCTGATCTATTAAATAAAATACTGCATGTCCCAGGTTACTTGTGACCGCCAGCCCCAAATTCCTTATCAATGAATTACTTTATGTCCCTGGTGACTTGTGATCCTCATTCCCAAACTCCTTTACAATACACTAGTTGATGTCCTGGTTACTTGTGACCCCCAGCCAAGATCTTTAAAATAAAATACTGCATGTTGCTGGTTGCATATGGCCCCCAACCCTGATCTCCTATTCAATAAAATACTTCCTGTCCCTGATTGCTTGTGACTCCCAGCCCCAATCTATTTAATAAAATTCTCCATGTCCCTTTTTGTTTGTGACCCCCAACTGCGAACTCCTATTTAATAAAATACTTCATATCCCTGGTTACTTATGACCCCCAGCCTCGATCTCCTATTCAGTAAAATACTTCATGTCCCTCGCATACCTCTCAACCTCCTGCCTCATAAATCAGGGACAAGGCTTACAAAAAATCAGGGACAAAGGACCAAAATCAGGGACACTTCTTCAAAATTAGAGATATCCACTCAAGAAGCTGGTAGAATAAAGGGCTATATGTAAAATGCATTTTCAAAGGAAGAACATGTCTCTTACTTTAATGTCTGACATTATTTTGTGCTTATAACCTCCACTATTTGGTCATGGAAACACAATTTTTAGGAGGGACAGAGTAAAATTTTGAGGCAAAATCAGGGACATCCCTGAAAATCAGGGACAGTTGAGAGGTAGGTGTCCCTGGTTCCTTGTGATCCTAGCCCCGATATAGTAAATAACATTCTTCAGAACCCTGTTTACTTTTGACCTCCAGCCCCAATCTCTTATTCAATAAAATACTTTATGTCTCTGGTTGCTTGTGACCCCCATCCTCAATCTCCAATTAAATAAAATACTTTGTGTGACTTGTTACTTGTGAACACCAGGCTCACTCTATTAGATAAGATACTCCATGTGCTTGGTTTCTTGTGATCCCCAATCCCAATCAATTCAATAAAATACTTCATGTCCATAGTTGCTTGTGGCCCCAGCCCCGATTCAAATAATTACTTCATCGCAGAATCACAAGGAATCTTTACAAGTTCAGAAGACTAAGGTCCAATAGAGAACTTGTCACCATTTAATTTTCTATTGGTGGTAATAATAATGTTTATCTTCCATGAATATATCTAATCTGACTTTAACTATCTCCATGTTACCACTTTCAACCACATGGCTAGGGAGTTTGTTCCATATTTCAATAACCCTTTGTGTATACCAGTGGTTTCTTTTAGAAGTTTTATTCACCTCTCACTTACATTTATATTTCTGAAATCTTGTATTTAAATCGTTTGTACTTTGTTTTTGAAGCCCCAGTGCACATTCGAGAATTTCGTCTGAACTTGCTCTATATGCCAAACATATGTATCCTCTTATCCTCCTATAATCCATGCAGTATAGTTTCAATGAAGACAATCTTTCACTATATGATTAATTTTTCATATTATCAATTTATTTAGTAATCTTCCCCTGTATTGTCTCAATTTTATGTTTCCCTTCTACGGTATATGGTGCACAAAACTGTGTGCAATACTTCAGATGAAGTCTAATCAAGGACATATATAATGGTACGATGATCTCCACACTACGACTCGTTATATTTTTTATTATACAATGATAGATACTATAACATTTTTTCATCATCATGTTTCTATATTTGTTAAATTTAAGGTCAGGTGTGATATAGATACCCAAATTCCTTTCATTGTCCGTTACCTTTAATATAGTATTATTTAATTTATATTCAAAGCATGGATTATTCTGGCCAAAGTGCGTGATTTTACATTTTGCCTTATTGTTCCTGATCTCCTGTTCAATAAAATACTTCATGTCCCCGGTTGCTTGTGATCCCCAGCCCCGATCTCCTATTCAATAAAATATATTGTGTCCTGGTTGCTTGTGACCCCCAGCCCTGATCTCCTATTCCATTAAATACTTCATATCCATCTTTAATTGTGACTCTCAGCCCTGATCTCATATTAAACAAAATACTTCATGTGTCTGGTTACTTGCTAACACCAGCCCCAATCTATTAAATAAAAGAGTTCATGTCCCTGGTTGCTTGTGAGTCCTAGCCCTGATCTATTCAACAAATTATTTCATGTCCCTGGATGCTTGTAAACCCAAGACCCAGT
The DNA here is from genome assembly GCA_016271365.2 of Neoceratodus forsteri. Classification (NCBI taxonomy): domain Eukaryota; kingdom Metazoa; phylum Chordata; order Ceratodontiformes; family Ceratodontidae; genus Neoceratodus; species Neoceratodus forsteri. The sequence continues at coordinate 13,005,543 of CM028129.1, forward strand.
CTCCTATTGAATAAAATACTTCATGTCCCTGGTTACTTGTCGGCCCCATCCCCGATCTATTAAATAAAATACTTCATGTCCCTGGTTACTTGTGACACCATGCCCCAATCTCCTATTCCATAAAATACTTCATGTCTCTGGTTAATAGTGACCCCTAGACCCAATCTCCTCTTCAATAAAATACTTCATGTGCCTGGTTACTTGTCAACCCCAGCCCCTATCTATTAAATAAAATACTTCATGTTGCTGGTTGCTTGTGGCCCTCAGCCCCGATATTTTACAGAAAACACTTTATGTCCGTATTTGCTTGTGACCCTCAACCACGATCTCCTTTTCAATTAAATACTGCATGTAACTGGTTGCTTGTGACCCACAGACCCAATCTACTAAATTAAATACTTTACATCCCTGGTTTCTTGTGGCCCCAGCCCTGATCTCCTATTAAATAAAATACATCATGTCCCTGGTTGCTTGTGACCCTCAGCCCTAATCTCCCATTCAATAAAATACTTCATGTTCCTGGTTACTTGTGACCCTCAGCCCTAATCTCCCATTCAATAAAATACTTAATGTCCCTGGTTGCTTGTGACCCTCAGCCCTAATCTCCCATTCAATAAAATACTTCATGTTCCTGGTTACTTGTGACCCCCATTCCCGATCTCCTGTTCAATAAAATACTTCATGTTCCTGGTTACTTGTGACCCCCATTCCCGATCTCCTGTTCAATAAAATACTTCATGTTCCTGGTTACTTGTGACCCCCATTCCCAATCTCCTGTTCAATAAAATGCTTCATGTCCCTGGATGCTTGTGATACCATGCCCCGATATATTTAATAAAATACTTCATGTCCCTTTTTGCTTGCGACCCCCAAATACGATCTCCTATTTAATAAAATACTTCATGTCACTGGTTAATTGTTACCCCAACCCCTATCCCTTATTCAGTAAAAGACTTCATGTCCCTATTTACTTGTGACCCCAACTCCAATCTATTCAATAAAATGCTTCATATCCCTGGTTGCTTGTAAACCCCAGCCAAGATCTCCTATTCAATAAAATACTTTGGGCCCGATTCTCAAAACTGCCCTTAGGGTGGCTCAAGGTGCATCAGACACAGCGTGCGTCAAAGCCTCCTGCACCATCTGTAATGCACCCTATTCTGTATGGAATGCACCATGTGCCAGATGCAGCACACATGGCGTATGAACGCATGGTGCATCATATAAACAGCACAGGCAACACGCAAGGTGTAGGCAGCATCTAAATGCAAGGGTGGAGGAATATCAGAATCTCAGAGGATGCAGCAAGGAGAGAGGGGGCAGCCAACCCCAGGGACATGGAGGAAGAAGGCTGGACACTCCAGGAAAAAGAACTTCACAGACCAGAAGACAGACATCCCCCTGGATGCAATAGAGGCCCATGTAGGTGTGATGTGTGGTGAGAGGACATGAGCATGTGGGGCAATGGTGCAAGGCCCTGACCAGTGTGTGATACCCAACAGGTGGACCTGCTACTATCCCAGGGACGGGACCAGAAGCTATGGGCAAAGCAGCAGGAGGCATGGGTCAAGGTAGCTAGACTAGTGAATGCAGTGGCACCCAGCAAGTGCAGTGTGAGGGAGCTGCAGAAATGGCACTGTGACATAAGGCACCATGCCAAGGAGAAGGCTGCCCACAACAGGTGCTGCACGACGGCAACAGGAGGAGGGCCCACACAACCACGGCCCCTCAGCAGACATGAGGAATGTGTAGTGGCAAACATCAGCATGCGCAGCATAGAGGGTGACACAGAGCTAGACCTGTATCAGCCACAACATGCACAAGGTAAGCACCAGGCATGAATGGGATGGGTGGCACCACTGTGCAGACAGCCAATGTGGCACCACCAGTAGAGGCTGATGCACCACAGGGGCACCAGGGACCCACAGTGGAGAGGGATCCAGGGGAAGGCAAAGAGGGACATAGTGCAGCCTGGGCCCCATGCAGATGCAGGGTATGCGAGGGTGACCAATCCACTGGTTGGCACAGGCTGTACATGCACCATGGTACTGGATACATACCGGCACATGGGCAACCAAGGTAATGCACTGTGCACATCTGTCTGTATACCCAGCAGGTGCCAGGACTACAGCGACCAGACAACAGGCCACTTCCAGCCAGTCAGCACCACCACAATGCCATGCCAGGACCCACAGTGACAGTGAGGCATCGGAGCACAGCAGATACAGCAGCAGTGAGGAGGGCCAGCAGCAGGCAACCACCGGTGACAGCACAGTGAGCCAGGCCCACAGGAGGGTGACAGAAAGTGACTCAGAGGCCCAACAGGGAAGTGACACCAACAGCAATGCCACACCGCCCTGCAGCAGCAGCACTGCTGGGCAGGGCACACCTGCATCCAGTATATCCAGCCAGTGCAAGACCACGGTGGAAACACAGCAGCAGGGAGACAGAGGGGATGGCCCTATGGTTGGATTGGCAGGCAACACACCCACCCCTATAGGCAGCAGTGGCCAGGCACACAGCATTGCCACACCAGACCATGGAGGTGCAGGTGGGACAGTTGAACATGGTGCAACCCCACTGCCACTTGAGGATAACCTTGGGGAAAACTTGCCATGTTACTGTCAGGATGTCCTGCTCACCCAGGAGGCAGCACAGTGGGAGCTAGCAGGGATACAGGACAGCATCTGGGAACACACCACAGCCACGGGTGCACACATGGGACAGCTGCAGCTGACAGTGGCAGATATCCATGCAGCCATCATACATGGGATCCAGGAAGGGGCATGCCAAACAACACAGACAACATAGCTACTCCTGGCCATATAGCTGTGTGTCACACGCCAAATGGATGCCATAGAATGCAGCATGGGGCAGTATATCACCAAGACAGAGGCAACAACGGCAATGGCAACTGTGCTGCAGGAGATTGCAAGATGCATGCAGCAGCAGGTAGCCGGTGTGGCACTGGTCACACAGGTATGCCTGAAGTGCAATGTGTGACACCACATAAGAGGGGCGGTAGATGCCCACCATGGCACAGGGAGCACAACCAGCAGACAAGATGTGGGACAGGGCTATAAGGGCATAGGGCAGCCAGAGATGCCCACGTGGACAACAGCCAGACACAGTGCTGACACAGCACGGGCAAAGCACAGCCATGCCTGAGGGCAGGGCTGTGGATGACACTGCAGCCACACACATAGCCACAGGAGAACAACAGCCAGATGCAGATGCCGCTGCTGACAGACACGCAGGCCTAACAGACAGGAGGGTTGGGCTGGAGCCGCACAGCAATGCTGGTGTGGAGGATGGCCATGGCGCAGTGGGGCACACATGGCAGGGGACCACATATGCACAGGGCATGGATGTCAACTGTGATGAAGCACCCGTTAACATGGCACAGGGTGTGCACCCGCACACAGGGGTACAGGACCATGTTGGACTTAGGGGGGATGGACACCCATCCACGTGTCAGTGATGGTGAGCAGCCTGGCCAGACACAGGATGGTACAGTGAATGCCTACAGCATGGCCATGACACCACCCAGTGCAGCACAGAGGCTGGGACAACACAATCCAGCCCATTCCCGAGGCCGAAAGAGGGCCCACCCTGAGGCGGGTGGTATGGCCTGTGAAGGGCGGAAGGCCAGACAAGGCGCACCGGCAGTGATACCCACAGCACAGATGGCAGCCACTGGCAGCAGGACTGGAGATAGGGAGGACAACAGCAGCAGGCCACTAGGGACTGCTGCAGTGCAACAGAGACCCCAGTGATACAGCGCCAGCCACAGTGGCATATGGTGAAAACAGTGCCCCCAGTGGTGGGGGTGCAGCCAGGCCGTGCCACACAGCTGGAAGCTACACAGAGTGGCAACTTGGAGGTAAAGCCACCATGCACTGCATGGAGTGAGACAGTGGACACTGTAGGCCGGAGGGTGAGGCCAACATACACACACCAGTAGGGTGCATGCAGCATGCTGGACATGTGCATTGGAAGGGGTTGCTGCCCCATGGTGCCACCCACCACATTGCAATGTTCCAGTGCACCCATCCAACCATGGACAGGGGCCCCAGCACAACACACACCACACATGGCTGTGCAGGCATCTGGGCCATGCATACCCCTGCTGCATGCACCTGTGACCCTTGTCTCCTGTACAGTGCCCATAGCCTTGATGCATCACGCATGGCACTGCAGCATGGGAACCGCACACAACCCTGCATTCCCTGACAGTGGTACCCCCCCACACCAGTGGGAAGCACACCGCCACCCCTGCAGGCACATACCAGACACCTGCATGGCCCCCACTGCCAGCCCTGGGACCTGTTGCATGGGCCCAGTTGTGTACACCATGGCATGCCACAGACCCCTCACACAGTACCCCCACACCCATGCACCCCCAGCCACCACCACCCAGACAGTCCCCCCCTGTTGTCGGTGTAAGCAATGGGTGCACACACCATGGCATGGAGCTGCAACACAGGTGCAGCATCTTGCACACACAGTGCCATACCTGTCCATGATGCCATGCGTGTTCCCACACCTGGGTGCAAGGCCACTGCAGGACTGTCACCTCCACACCACACAGGGGCACCACAGTCCACGCAACACCAACCCACACACACAGTACCCACCATGAGCCATTCCACCACGGCAGCCATACAGGGCTGTGCATAGCAGTCCACTGGGTGGGCCCTGTGGTATGCCACATACCATGCCACACCACCTAGCCCCACATGGCTGGCACCGACACATGTACGACACATGCAGGCCCAAACTGCGGGGTCCCACCTTGTTGATTGGTGGTTTGGATTACCCACCGTGGCATGTCACTTTAGAACTAAGAGGACCCCTACACTGGGTGGCACAAGCTCACTAGGGTACAGTGTCCTGACACCGTGCCCTGCATGTGGCAGCACCACACCCTGTGGCATGCTGCAGTGCTGTCCACATGTTGCTGGACAGCGGTCCCTGTCACCACTAGGGGCCCTGCAGAGGCCCTGTGGGCTGCCACCCACACAATGGCTGCCCTTGACCAGTGTACAGCAATGACGGGTGATAAGCATGCACAGTACAGAGTGACACACAGACACAGTGTGAACATTGAACAACATTGTATTGGGGACACATAAACAACACATAACAGCAACAGTCATGATGAACCACAATCAGCTATAGACATACAACAGTGCTGCACTCAACTGCAGTGCATGCACTGCCCCATTATCCCTGATGTCCTAGTGTCCTGTGTCCATACCACCCAGTGTTCCCCGCTCGGGGCTTGTCCACTATAGCATGGGTGGGGCCAGGACCCTAATGTACACACATGTCCGCCACTCATTGTCCACCATAATGATCCAGGTAGTCCAGCAGGTCTTGCACCGCAACCTGTAGGTCAGTCAGCAACCTCGCCATGGGTCTGATGCACAGGCCGAGTCCCTGGGCAAAGTCACAGAGGCTGCATGGCTGGGGTTGCATGTCACCTACACCCCTTGTGTCACTGTCTGGCATCATGTCACTTTTACTTCCGGGCTGCCCTGGACCATGGTCAGGGGTTGCATTGCCACTGCCATGCATGGGGGCGGGCTCATTCCCCCATTGGCTCGGCAGCCTCACGGTCAACTGTGCCACGGGCATCCCCACCTGTCACCATGATGGCAGTGTCACCTGCTGCATGCTGTCCCACAGCACTGTTGCCTGGCCATGCACTCCTACGATGCCCCTGTCAGGCATCCAGGATACCCTCCTCCACCTCCTCCATGTCTTCTCCTCTGTTGCCTCCTCTGCACCCTGCTGTGACTCCACCTGTTGCCCACCCTGGGCCACCATCCAGGTACTGGCTGTGCATGTCCGTGCATTGCTCTGCTTCAGGCGTCACATCGCCTGCTACAGGGAATGCCAGCATGCGTCCCGGCCCTGATGCTCACTCCTTGAGACTCCATGGGCACCTGGAACACAAAGTGACAGCCAGTGAGTATGCCACAGGCCCATGAACTACCTAGATGCATGTAGCCCACACCACCGATGCATGCCCAGCAGGCCACCACCATGCCATGGCACGTGTTGCATGGGCTGCGCCGTGCACCGGCCATGTGTGTGGCACACACCCACACATGTGTCCATGGTAGCTGTGCCCCATCAGACTTTAAACCAAGGTCCCATCTGCCTGGAATGGTGGTAGTTCAGGTGGATGTTAAAGATCCCATGGCACTTATCGAAAAGAGTAGGGGAAAGTTTTATTGAGACAAAAATCGTACAATAGTACACAAAGCATAATACAAAACAAAGGAAAAACAGGATAAATATTATACAATCATTCAGGTAACTGCAAAATCAGAGTCAGTGATCCAAGGAAGAGCTTTCCAAAGTTCCAAAAGTGTCATATCTGAGTATAGAGTATGTTCATGCTCATAAATTTCTTTGAAATCTTGTACAATCTTTTTTTTCGAGCTCTAAATAGGAGAGAAGTCCTTTTGCTGTAAAGAAAACATGCAACGCACCATCCAAATATTCCATTTAATGCAGACAAATACAAGGTTTAAAGTGTCCTGGTGCCATTTTGACCACTGGGGGAGAAAAAAACCCCGTATACAAGATTCACATAAGTAACCGACTGAAGCAAGGGGGTATCCCATGCCTGTGCCAAAAGGACCACCAATTTTGATAAAGGAACAGTCAAAAATAAATGAGGGAGAGTTTCAAGTTCTGCAATACATAATAAGCGAGAACACATTCTATCTTGGGACTGCTTATGTTTATGATTTGATTTTAATTAATTTTCATGGCATAAGCCAATGAAATTCCACATTTTGTCTGGAATCCTCTACATTTCCACAATAATAACAAAGAGAAGGGAGGTGTTAGACCAGGACACTTATCAAAGGGTACTGATACAGCACAAACGACAGAGTAATTTCTTGTATAAACTTTATGTGAATGATTTAATAACATCTGAACAGACACCTTCCATTGTTTGAGACGAAACATATGTTTTACATGTTAGTTGGTATACCAACAGTTTGTCTTAACACAGTTAAGGAATTAGTTTCCCATTGATGAAACAAAATCCTGCAAGAGTCATAAAACCAAGGTTCCCACCCCCTTTGGGCATGAATCAATAAAGGCCTAAGGTTTGCAGTGAAAAAATACAAGAAAAATAATAACAAAGGGTTAACCATACAAATGCCACCCTCAGGGATAGGTAAATAAGTGATATTCCACTTTATCGGGTTTAACCTACTACCCCAAAGAGCCTGAAAAAACAGGCTAAAGACAGCAGTTTCTAGCTGTCGTGGAATAGGGAATACATAACTCAGAAAAAGGAAAGTAGAGATCAAATAGTATTTAATTAAGAAAACACGTTTCTTTTTCCCTATCTGCCCACGGTTCCAGGAGGCCACCTGAAGTTTACCTTGTGGCAGTTTAACATTCCAGTCAAAAAAATCTGAGTACTGTGTCCCAAAAAAAAATTCCCAAAATGCAAATAGGGCCCTCAACTAAATGTAACGGGCCAATATGGTCCGAGGGGGAGGTTACTGAACCGACCTGAATAACCAGACTTTTAGTGTAATTTAAAACAGCACCAGAGAAGTTTCCAAAAATAGAGCACTCATGGAGAGAGTGAACCACTGAGGCTGCATCAGCTACAAGAAAACAAACATCATCTGCATATGCGATCGCCTTATAAGGCAAGCATAAGGCACAACTAGAAATAGACTGAATCTGAGAATTAGTATTCAACCGACGGAGCAAAACATCAAGAAAAAATACATATAACAATGGGCTTAAAGGACAGCCCTGACGAACCCCACCTTTTTGTGGGGATCATGGGTCCTATCCAACCATTCACTACAGGCACAACAGTAGCCGTTCTATTGAAAGCACGGATCCAGCATACCATAACATCAGGTACATGCAGAAAATGAAGTGCTTCCCATAAAAAATCATGCCTAACCAAATCAAAAGCAGCCTTCTGATCTACGGAGACAACAAGTCCCGAAGCCAGACCTGCATAGCATGAGAAAATAATTTCATAAGAGGATCAAATGATCAGAAATTCTCTTTGCGCACAGAACAGGATTGGGCGGATGCAAACCACTCTGCTATCCTCACCAAACGCTTCACAATAATTTTTGTTAAGAGCTTAAAGTCGGAGTTCAACATACATAGGTCACCAATTCTCTAGAGAACGGATATCACCTTTCTGTTTATAAATGTAAATCAGCACCTTTAGTAAATTCCAAAGGAGAGATTCACATGTTAACAGAGAATTAAACACATGATGTAAGTTCTGGGGCCAAATGGTCACCCAGCACCTTATATAAGCCAGCAAGAGACCATCCGACCAGGAGTTCTCTGTAAAGGTAAGAAGAAATAGCCATTGTCAAATCCTGCTGCGTGATAGGAGAACAAGCCTGGTCCTGATATAGCTGTGAGGGAGCTGGGATATCAAGACCACTATACAAAGTCGCGACTGTTACCAGCCACAGCAGGGAGGGAGAAAAAGGCTGTAGTATACTTTGTTACAATATGACAAATCTCAGTTTGTGAGGAACATAAGGTCCTTTTGAATTTAGAAGACACGCTATATTTTTTCGGCGGTCTGATCGAATTAGATTCAAAAGGACAAATAACATCACGTGTTCCAACAGTACAGAATTTATGTTGGTAATAAAGTTGTTGTGATTGTCAGAACTGGAAAGTCAACAAATCATTCTGTTGGACTTCATTTGTTGAGTAAGGTCTCGCCCGTCAGACGCTTATGGTTAATAATGACTGAAAATGTACCCTCTTCTGCAAATAGTCTAGGTATTCCCTCCTACATTTTAAACGACTGTAAGTTTTAAAAAAAGTGACCAGATCATGTTTCATGTCTAACCACCACTGAACAGGATCTTCATAACAAATAAAAACAGATGTACGGGCTTGTATGAAGGACAGGAGGGACTGCATAAACATCAGAATCTGCAACAAAGATGTGTTGAATTTCCAAATACCTGGACCTTTACGGGAAGAGACAACAGAACCAAAACCAACAGAAAGCAGCTTATGATCAGAAAACTCAACTGCTTGAACTTTGGCAGAAATAATTGGTACTGTAGGAGAGGAAAACACATAATTAATACGTGTGGCTACTATCTTTGGAAGGTAGGGTGTGTAGTGTAAGGAGAGATAGGAGTCCGTTATGGGCGTCTTACCCAATTCATGGGAATCACAAAACAGTTTCTTTGTAGCAGCAAAGGAGCTCTTATCTGGAAGACTCAGGCCACAATTAAAGTCACCAGCAAACAATACCTATAAGGAAGTATGCAAATAAGGATGAAGCAAAGTAAATAAAGCTATGCATTCAGTTTTGATTTGAGGGGCATAAATGTTTATCACCCGTTAAGGACAGGACCTAATGACAAAATCTATAATAAGCACCCTACCAGGGGCTACTTCAAACAATTTTATCAAATGAAAGTCTGGGATATTAATTAAAATTCCCAGTCCCGAACAAGAGTCCTGACCAATCGGCCAAAAAGAAGGACCCAGTAACCAGTCCTGTTGTGCTTGTCGGATCTCATGTGTAGTATGAAGTCTTGTATCCTGTAATAAAATTAAACCCAAAGGCAAAAGCTATAGAAAGGAAAAAATCAATCTCCTTTTAGCCATATGCTTCATTCTATTTACATTAATAGTATGGCAAACAAAGTGAAACATAGCAACAAAAAAAAGGAAAACAGACAAAAAATACATTTTACAATTTCCTTTTCCCAACCACCTTCTTCCCTTTAAGTTTTACTCTGGCCTTTCGCTTCTGAGAAAAGGCCAGTGCCAAGTTGCAACTCAGAGTCAGTGGTACCGTCAGAGAGAGAAGAAGCTATGGAGGTAGAGTCCGACTCACCTCCAGTGTCATCAGAAAGGGGTTGGAGAAGTTCAAAAGAATTAGATAAGGAACTGGGGGTTCCGGACCACTCACAGGAGATGGTGCAACCCGAGGGTTATTTCTCAGTGACCTTCTACTTATGACACTTGTAAGCACTCGGGGGGAGGGGGCACAGTACTTGGACCTGGGACTGGGTCCTGAACAGGAAAATTAGACTGGGCAGGATCAGGCACAGGAGAAATTTCGCAAGGGGTCATCTGTGAAGGAAACTATCTGAGGTACGACCTCAGAGGATACAACAGGAACTGAAGCCTGCAGTAAGGGCTGGGCTGCCTTAGGGGAGGTACAAGCGGGTGGTCCGGAGATGGTCCTATCATGCCCGTAATAATAAAGCGCTGGTCCACTCCACCATTGTGAAATTCCTGGTTATGCGTAGCCCATTTACAATTCTGAAAGGTGTGCCCCTGTTCATCACCTAGGTTACATCTACATTCATTCAAACAGTGTGCCCCTACATGGCCCAATTCCCCACAGACATTGCATTTCATTTTATCACATACATTACTAAGATGTGCAGGGTCGCCACACCGATAGCAAGCCTTCGGCTGGCCAGGGTAGATCAAGACCCCCTATCTTGGTCTATGAAAAAAGAGTTAGGCAGATGTACGACCCCAGAATCATTAAATCGTAACAAGACTTTAAACTTCCAGCCCCAGTCCAAATGTTCTCGGTATCCAAAATGGCTTCAGGCTGCCCTGGACGTCACAATGCTGTTTCAGCCAATACACAACATCCTCCACCTCAACTCCCTCATTACAAAACAGAATAGTGATTGTCTTAAAAGTAGGTTTAGAAAGAGGAATAGCCTGAAATGGGGTCCATAATGCAGTAGTTCGCAGAGAATTATACTTTGACCAAAAAAGCTCCAGTCCCCTAGATGTTTGGAAACTAATGTCAAATGTGGTTTCACCAGAGATATGAATCAACACATATATTTCATGGGAAAAGAATTTTAAAGAATCCTTCAGAAGCATACGTGCCACATAGACCCGATCAGGTGGCTCAGGTAACCCCCTCCGGTATGCCAAGCGAACAGCATTGTGTCTCTTAGCAGCCTGGATTGGAAATTTAAAGAATGAAGAATATGAATGGCTTGGTCCCGATATTTTGGGGGGGCTGTGGTGGTGAGGGAGCCAGAGCCTCTATAGAAGTAGTAGAAAGAGAAGTCTGAGGTGGAGAACCCTTCAGATAATCCAGCACAGGGTTCTGTGTAAGTTCCAGTTCATGAGGGAGAAACAAGGGGTCAGTAGTGACATTTGAAGCACCTGTCTTGCTCTGTAGCTCTGGAAAATCTTCAGGGTGGGGGGACCGAATTGGAGATGGACCAGACTTCCAGCTTCCTGGCACAGTACCCTGAACCGAGCCAGCACCTCTCAGCACTGATTCAACAGTCCAGGTAGACACTTTATTAATATTTACTGTAGATGATTCTTGTACATGTAGGGAGCTCTTCGATGAAATAGAAGCTGGTAGTGAAAAAGAAACCAAATCTGTTTGTACTCCAGGTGGCAGGGGAGCATTTACTGTAGATAAGTATTGTACATGTGAGGAACTCTGTGATGTAATGGAAGCAGGTTGTGAAAAGGAAACCAAATCCATTTGTACTGCAGGCGGCAGGGGAGCAGGCATTAGGGCTTCAGCTACCAACGCACTGGTTGGGTTAGAGCCTGTCATAGCAACAGGCAGTGAAGGAGACAAGTCAGGTAAATCTTCAAGAGCTTCCACCCGAGTGGAAGATGCATCTGTGCTGTCGGCTCTCAGGCATTGCATATCTATGTGCATTTTCAGTTTTGCACTAGCAAAATGGCGCTCCGCCATTGCAAAATGCTTCTGGATCTCTTGTGCTGTTAAACAGTGGTTTTCAGAATCAGATGAAGTAAAATCCTCCAGTAAGCCGACTGTAGGCACGCAAGTCAGCAAGTCAGTTCCATAAGAAGTAAGCAAAGGGCTATGTATAGCATCCTTGGTATGAGCAGCAAAACTTAAAGCTGAAGTAGGAACAGCAACAGGCAAAACATCAGTTGTTGGCACTGTGGTCTCCATTTGATCAGAGGTAGGAGCAGAGACCAAATCTCCCACCTCCATAGCTCCCTTCTCAGACGGCAAGGGTGCATCCGCCATCTTGGACAGAGGTTCCCTCTCTTACAAGTAGGGGAATTTCTCCAGTGTCCTCGCCAAATTTCCCTCATTCACTAAAAATACCACCAACAGCTTAATCTGGTTCAAGGTCAGTTGGCATTCATCTGTAACCCCCTCCCCCAGGTCGTGCCTGAAAATAGGCAGAATTTGTCTAGTGCACTTACCCGGTCAACAAAAAATAAATAAATAAATAAAAATCAACCACCAGCCATGGCAACCTCTGCCAGCCTGCCGGTGCGTGTGTGTGTGTATACCCCCCCGCCTGCTGGTCCCCACACAGTTGCCTGCACTGCAGCACACATGACATGACCACTGCACACCTACCTTGCCGATGCTGCTCTCTGTGGCGTCCTCCACCATGTCAATCCTGTCCGGCATCCCTGGGCCTGCCCTGGCCTTCGGCATTACTGACCTCACCTGTGGGAACATAAAGGTGTGTGACAACATCAGTACCCATCTGTGCAGTCGAAGTCCCTGTCATGTGCTGTGTGTTGGACATGTTACTGGTGCCACATACCTGATCAGTATGGGCATCCACCACGTATCTGGACATCAGACTCTTGAGCCATCCTCCTCAGGTGTCCAAGGAGCTGCCCTTCCCTCCAGGTCAGGTCATTCCAATGGTGCTTGGCCTGTCTCATGGTCCTCTTTATTCCAGACACTGCCTGGAGCCTGCGGCCTATGGTGGACCACACCCTCTCCCTGTCTGCTGGGCTGGACTGCTGTGCCCCCTGTGGGAACAGCACCCTGCTCCACTGCTCAGCCGGGCTGATTAGAAGCACTGTCTCATCATCTGAGAAGTTTCGTGCCCTGCTCCAGTGTGCCATGGCAACTGGGACTGCCACCTGCAGCTTGCCTTGTGACTGGTGATATCCCTTGCCTGCCTCTGCAGTGTGGTTGGGGCTGTGCCTGTGCTTCACCATCCCGTGCAGCCTAGCATATGCTACCCAGGCCCTACACGTGCTGATGGCTTGGTTCCATGTGTTCCCCGCCTTCCCCCATGAGTCACACGTTGCATCGTACACACTATGCAGCTTGCATCAGCATGCAGCTCACGGCACACCATGTGTTGTGTGTGAGATAACTCAGTACACAAGTAGCGTAGTTGTGGCTGATGCATCAGTGTGACTTGTGGCTACCAGCCGCCACTGCACAGTGCACCATGTGGAGCTGTGCTCGCCATACCCCCTGTCACCGGACACTGTGCTTCTGCAGGGTACCTCGCCTCTGTAGGGGGGCATGCCTCCAGTGGCACTGTGCCAGTCCATATGACATATCATGTGGGTGTGCCATGACACACCCATGTCTTGCTGCCTGTGGTGCACTGCACCCACCCTTGTGCATCCCCCATGGCACCGCTTCATGGTGTGTGTGGCCTTCCACCCACACTGTCCCCCATGTCCCTGTTCTGTCTGCCTCTGGCGCTCACTGTACACTGCCATTACATGTTGGCATTGGCACCAGGGTGCTTTGTGCCACTTGTCTGTGGCCACGGCCACAGCACTAGCAGTCCCACTGCCTAGCACCTTGGCCGCTGTGCGACTGCCCCACACAGTCCCTCATCCTGACATCATGCTGCTCACGCACATGTTGCCCCTGCTTGCTTTGGACACTTGGATGCCCCTGCCACTGTCCATGTCACTGTGTGCTGCACCATCTGGGGTAGCACACAGGCAATGGGCACATCTGTGTCACCTGTGCTGCCACTGCCTGTGTGGTGGCCCAGGCGACAACACCTCCATCTCGCCGCAGCTGTTCCGGTCCACCTGCTGTGTGTGCTTTCCGTGGTGGAACTTGGGTTCCTGGCACTGCATTGTTGTTCCCTGCATTGGCTTGGCACTGCTGCCCAGAGTGCCTGTTGTGTGTGCCACTGCTGCACGTGTATGGTCTTCTCATGGTCCTGGGGCTGTGGTTCAGGGCCTGCATGCCACATGGTGGTGTTGGTGTACCTGTGACCTTGCACACTGCGCATACTATTGTGTGCTCATCCAAAGTGTGCCACGATTAGCTGCGCTCTCCTCCATTGTCCTGCTATTGTGTGCTGTGCCTGGCCTTGCTGTCACCAGTCATGCACTGGCCCCGCAGCCTCCTCCTCCTCCCCCCCTGCAGTGTCACTATCCTCACTGGGTGCGTCCTCATCCTCTGCCAGTGGCATGCCATGTGCCAGTGCTATGTTGTGCAGCACACAGCATGCTATGAACAGTTTGCATGCCATTACTGCTGTATACTGCAGTGCACCCCCTGATCTGTCAAGGCACCGGAACCTCATCTTGAGGATGCCAAATGAGCACTTTATCACACTGCATGTTGCTGTGTGGGCATCGTTGTACCACTGCTCTGCCACACTCTGTAGATGCCTCACTGATGTCATCATCCAGGGCTGTTGTAGGTATCCACTGTCACCTGTGGGGGGTAGGGGTTGGTTAGTGTTGTGCCCACATACGTCCCATGCCCACCCATTCTGCATGTGTCCATGTGTGCCTTACCAATCAGCCAGCCATCTGTGAGTGTCCTGCTCTGGAAGGCCTCACACACTCTGCAGTTCCTGATGATGTGCACATCACGTGTGAACCCTGGATACTGTGCCATAACATCAAGGATCCTGCACCTGCTGTCACAGATGACCTGTACATTCATGGAATGGTAGCCCTTCTGGTTGACATAGGTCTCTGGTTCATCCGGTGTTGCCCTTATGGTGACGTGTGTGCAGTCTACTGCACCAAGCACATGTGGGAACCCTACCATACTGTAGAAGCCCTGCTTGATTGTCAGTTGCTCCTTGGCATCTGTGGGTAGGTGGATGTATTGGTGTGACCTGTGCATGAGGGCATCCATGACTGCCCTCAGGCACCGTAATACAGAGGGTTGTGAGATGCCCATAGTGTCACCACTCGGTGTCTGGAAACTGCCAGTGGCCAGTACCTGTAGGGCTGCACATACCTTCACCTCTATTGGTATAACATGGCCTCTTTGGATCCTGCTTCTGAGGACAGCATCAAGTTCCTGGCATAGCTCTGTTATGGCTACCTCACCAAGTCAATATTGTGTGGTACACTGCTCCTCACTCAGGTCTGTGTGGGTGGTGTGTGGCCAGTACACACACCTGGCATGCCTCCGGTGTCTGGGTTGTGACCGTCTGTGCATCTGCTGTGCAATGCCACCCTGTTGTGCAGCCTGGCGGGCAAGTCACCTATGGCATTGCTTGACCAGCTGTATGGCCAGTAGGGCCTGTGGTGCTAACATCCTCCTGGCAGTCATCCATTTCCATCCTGTTGCAGTCCTGTGTCTCAGTCCTGTATCACTGCCCTGCCCCTTTCCTTCCTTTTTCTAAGTCCCCTTGGAGCAGCTCTGTGTGGAGTAACAAGTGTTTGGTATCCACTGTTGGGCGCTCCTTTGTGAATTGCACGCCTGTGTCCTACAAGTCTTACCCCTGTTGCAACACACCTTGCGTCATGGTGCTAGCTGCCTTCCAGTGCTGTGCTGGCACATGAGATACTTGACGCAGTGGGTCTTTGACTTCACGCATGGTGCGTTTGTGAATCCCGTCTTGCTTGCATCTTGGCGCAGCTTGCTGCTTGCGTCCTGCTGCTTGGTGCAGGCACCTTGCATCTTGGTGCAGTGTTTGAGAATTGGGCCCCTCATATTCATGGTAACTTGTAACTCGCAGCCTGGATCTCCTATTCAATAAAACACTTCATGACCCTGGTTACTTGTGACCCCTCCCAATCCTGATCTACTAAATCAAATACTGCATCTCCCTGCTTGTTTCTGACCACTAGAACCAAACTCCTATTCAATAAAATGCTTTATGTCCCTGGTTAATTGTGACCCCCAGCCCCGATCTCCTATTCAATAAAATACTTCATGTCCCTAGTTACTTAGGACCCCCATCTCTGAACAATTAAATAAAATACTTCACGTCCCTGGTTGCTTGTGACTCCAAACCCCGATGTCCAATTCAATAAATTATTTCATGTCCCTAGTTACATATGACCCCCAGCTCCAATTTATTCAATAAAATACTTCATGTTCCTGGATTTTTGTAACCCCCATCCCCGATATCCAATTCAATAAAATACTTCATGTCCATGACTGTTTGTAGCCCCTGGCTCCTATTTCCTTTTCAATAAAATACTTCAAGTCCCTGATTTATTTTGATCCCTAGCCCTGCTCTCCTATTCGATAAAGTACTTCATGTCCCTGGTTGCTTGTGGCCACCAGTCTTGATCTCCTATTCAATAAAATATTTTATGTCCCTAGTTGCTAGGGACCCCCAGCCCTGATCTTCTATTCAATAAAATACCTCATGTTCCTGGTTGCTTGTGAAACCCAGCCCTGATCTGTTCAATAAAATACTTCATGACCCTGGTTACTTGTGACCCCCTGCCCCAATCTCCTATTAAATAAAATACTTCATGTCCCTGGTTTCTTTTTACCCCATTCCCAATCTCCTATTCAATAAAATGCTGCATGTCCCTGATTACTTGTGACCCCCAGCCACAATCTCCTATTCTATGAAATACTTCATGTCCCTGGTTGCTTGTGACCCTCAGCCCCAATCTAGTAAATTAAATACTGCTTGTCCCTGGTGTCTAGTCATTTCCCCTGCTCTGATCTCCTAGTAAATAAAATAATGCTTGCCTCTGGTGATAGCATACCCCAGCTGTGATCATTCCTGGTGTCTAGCAGTCCCTCAGACCCTGATCTCCTATTAAATGAAATAATGCATGTCCCTAGTAGATAGCAGACCCTCCCAAGCACCAATATCCTATTGTGGTGGACAACCTGTGGTGATTCACACCCCTACAGTTAGTGGGTGATGTCAGATTAATCTGGAAGGAGAGGCTGGAGGCATACTCTAGGGCCAAAATGCAAGGTTTATTAGCAATTGTTGGAGCACACAGAAAAATAATTTGCATTCACTACCACTATCACAAAAATTAAAAAATGAACAAGAATATTGGGACCACAAACTGACCTCACTAATGTCATACAAATGTCCACATGATTCAAGTCTTAAGGACGCAGCAATCCGATGCACCAAGCTTTGGTTTGTAGTATCTTGGTTCACTGACCATTGAGTGTGAATCCAAGGTAGTGCTTCCTATACAGGCCATAAAATAGGATCGCTCCTCAGCTCCAGCTCCATCACAGACTCTCATCTTTGGCACTCCTACCTCCTCATCTTGCTTTCCCTCCTCTGCCCTCCACCTGCCCCTTTCTTTCTCTCTTTTTCTTGTAGCCCTCCAGATCTTCTTTTCCTGCCCTCCTTACTCCCACCCTGTTCTCTGTGTGCTGTTGACAAAGCCTGCATGTAGGCTGCTCTCTACTTTGTCATCATCTCCTACACACCCTCCTTCCTAATATGCGCTTCTCTCCCAATAGCATTGCTCAGGATTGGAATCACTGAGAGGGGTCTCTCTCTCTCTCTCTCTGCACCTCACATAAACTGTAGACAATCAACTTTATACTGTTGTTACCAATGCTTGCTCAATGTTAAAGTTCTGTCTTCTGATTTAACAATATTTTTGTATGGTGCTCTGTTCTAGTTGTTTACTTCTCATGAAGCAGGCAATTGGAGCTAGAAGATAAGTACTTTCTCTGTGCTGTTTGTTTTCCTTTAGGATTGAGCTAGCATTTCATGAGATGGCAATGTGTGCTGTGTGATTTCAACAGTACAAGTTCCAAACAAATGATTTTGTCTTGGCTTGGAGGAGGGGGCATTTAACTAAGGGAGAGAGGTTGGAAATACACAGGAGGGGAGGGGTGGTCAAGTGACTCAGACGAGCCAATAGTGGGGCTGGGATCCAATTATGTTTCAGGGGGGCCAAGCGTCCTGAAGCTTGAATGTCACAAAGCAGGAGTGTAGCATCTTGAGTAGTGTCTGCAAGGCATCTGCAGGGAGGACAGCAGGCTGCAGTACACACTGGTAGACAGGGAGGAGTCTAATTGGGAGGGCTACATATATCCATTACAGACATGGGGAGTTCAAGGTGGGGGAAGGGTTCCATAGAGTGGGGTACGACCAGGTTAAGGCAGGAAAGGATGTGCAGGTGTAGTCAATTAGGGCAGGAGGTGGGAAGGGTTGTATGTTGCCAAGTATGTGGAGCAGCCATATTACTGGGAGTGGCTTGGAGGGCAGGGGACTGCAGGGTGTGTTGGCAGATGGGCCAGCTCAGACAGGAAATAGGGTGGTTGATAAGGGAACTGGAAGCATGGAGGAGACAGAATGGGGGGGAACACAACCAGGAGGGGAAACTAATGATGTATTCAAAAGAGCTAATAACAGGCACAGATAAGGGGGAACTAGGTGAGACAGCAGGAGGGCCGCACGAGTGGCAGTAGCCTAGGGAAGGAAGTGATGACTTGAGGTGGGTCTGGCATGACTAAGACTAGGTTGGATCAAAGATATCGGCCCGGGGGAGGGGAACTGGACTCATTAACGGAAAGGAGATTGGCACGGCAAACCGATTCTCAGGGTTGGCTCGTCCAGAAGACCAGGAAGCAGAGAGAAGGGACGTCACTGAGAAGGAGCAGGGAGAAGTTGCTACAGGGGAAATGTTACACAGCAGGGAGGCAGTAGGCAGTCCACCAAGAAGACACAGTGGCGGGGGGGTCAGTGGGGAGATGCAGTCTCTTTGGAGGGAAGTAAGGAACAAGGAGTCAAGAGGACAAGGGAAGCAGCAGGCAGCCTTGTGAAGGCTAAGGATAGGGAGAAGAGGGGAGTCAGAGTGGGGAAGGGCCACATTTCTGGGAAGACACATTGAAGTAATAGCAGAAGAGGTGGTAGCATGGTGGATGGAGCAACAAATGAATGAAAAGTGGAGGTTCCACAGAAGTAAAATAGTTCAGAGGTGGAGGTCAGTACCCTGGTTATATTTGCAAGGGGGGGCGTGGACAGGACAGAGGTTAGAGGAGGCAAAGGGGATGAGACAGCCTCACAAGTTGGGGGACGGGAGTGATGGTCAACAAGAGTATGAGCAGGAAAAGGGCCAGTGAGTCCTAATTCTAGGGAATTCTATACTTAAGGGTATAAGATGGAGGGGAAAAGGGTGCCAGAAAAAGTAAAATATGGGTAGAATGCATGCCAGGCATGATAGCAAGTAGAATGAGGCAGAATATGGTCAGATATGTGGGTAAGGTGGATGGGAAGCTGCACATTGTTGTGCACCTGAGAACAAATTATCTGGAAGGGAGAAGGATAGAGGAGGTGCAAGACAGCTTCGGGGAAGTGGGGAAACCATGCAACAAAGAGGGAACAATGGTAGCCTTCTCAGAAGTTCTGCCAGTGCCAAGGGCTAGTAGAGACAGGAAGAGAAGAATCAGTGACTTCAACAAGTGGCTGAGGGAATGGTGTGTGTCCAAGGGGTATGGATTGGTGGGGGACTTGGGTAGTCCATGGGATGACACAGATCTTTATGCAGGGGATAGGTTACACCTCAGCAGGGCAGTGTCACAGGTGTTGAAGAAGAAGCTGGGGGATTCCATCAATGACAGGTATCATATAAACTAGGTGGGGGAAGTCACTGGAGCTGGGAATTGCCAGGAGAGGGGGTCCAATGGACCTCCCCCAATCACTGGGATAGATATGAGTGTAGGCGAAATAGAGGTTGAAGTGAAAGGTAAAGATGCAGGAAGGCTAGGAGCAGTGTGGAGAATGGTTTCACTAAATGCTAGGAGCCTGGGAAATAAGTTGGCAGAGTTGCAGGCATTGATAGCAGAGGGAGAGGTGGACATAGCTATCATTACTGGGACATGGGCAACCAGACACCATGACTGGGACCTAACCAGCCCAGGGAACAAACTTTTCCAGAGTGAAAGTGATAAAGTGAAGGTTGGGGGGTTTGTCATTTGCATTAGGGAAGTGATCAGATATAATCAAGAAGAAGGGGAGGAGAGCAGCTCAGAAATAATCTGGCTGCAACTACACATCCAGAAAGGGACCAAGATCTGTCTGGGAGTTGTTTATAGACCTCCGGCCCAGAAGCAGGACATAGACAAGGAAGTGGGTGATCAGACAAGGAGGCATAGAGGCAAAGGGAGCACAGGGGTGGTGGGAGATTTTAATCTACTGGGGGTGGATTGGAGCATTCCAGCAACCACTTGCATCGGGAAGCAGATCCTCCTGGAAGCATTCCAGGATGGCTTCCTTTCCCAGAGGGTAATGGAGCCAACAAGGAAGGGGAATATACTAGACCTGGTACTGAAGGATGGTGAACAGATCAGGAATGTATGGGTACAGGAACCGTTAGCAAGCAGTGAACATTGCACAGTGTGGTTCTCAATCAATCTGGGTAGGGAAGTAGCCACTACAAAAACTAGGGTCCTGGACTTCAAAAGGGTGGACTTTGGCAGGATGGTACAAATACTGGAAAATCATATGGCAAGCATCCACTCAGAAATGGACATGGAACAAAAATGGGCAGTCATCAAGGCAGGACTGGCTGAAGCCACTAAAACTTGTGTGACGAGCCAGATCAAGAAAGCCAGGACCAAGAAACCAAGTTGGATGAGTAGCGAGGTAGTGAAGAAGGTAAGGAAGAAGATAAATGCATTTAGGATCTTCAAGAGATCCAAAAGGGGAGAAGACAGAGAAGAAGAATATGTGAAGAAATCCAGAGAAGAGAGCAGAGCGGTAAGGGCAGCAAAGGTGACTAGGGAACGAAGGTTAGCACAGTGGATCAAAGAAGGAAAAAACGATTTCTTCAGATATATCAGAGAGAAGAGGAAGGAATTGTTAGGATCAGGAGGGGAAGAGGATGGGTAGAAAAGGGGGCTGAGCAGGCAGAAGAACTTAATGAATACTTCTGTTCAGTTTTCACCAAGAAGAGGGATGGGCCCATACCTTTGAAGAAGAGCAAGGTGGGAGAGGGTGGAAAAGTAACCATGGATGGGGAAATCATGGTAGAAAGGGTGAGTGAGGGTCTAAATTCCGTGAAGGTGGACAAGACACCTGGCCCAGATGGAGTCCACCCCAGGGTGCTGAGAGAGTTGGCTGAGGTTCTGGCAAGGCCATTGGTGGACCTATTCAATGACTCTCTGAACTTGCGGTGCATACTCAGAGACTGGAGGGAAGCACATGTGGTACCTGTCCATAAGAGAAGGCCAAATTGGATGAACCAGGGATTTACAGACCGGTAAGCCTTACTGCAATTGTAGGAAAACTGGTGGAGACAGTCCTCAAGGAAAGACTGGTGCAATTTCTTGAGGACAACAATCTCCAGGACAGCAGGCAGCATGGGTTTGTCTCAGGCAGATCTCACCAGATGAAGTTGGTTGATTTTTGCAACTGGGTTAAGAGGCACTAGACAGGGGACAAGTGGTAGATGTCTTCTGCCTGGATTTGAGCAAGGCCTTTGACTCAGTGTCACATGGTAGGCTGATCTGCAAGTTGAAGAGTCTGGGAGCAGGGAGGAAACTGGTAATATGGGTCAAGTACTGGCTGTGGGGAAGACAGCAAAAAGTAGTAGTGGGAGGGGAGGCATCTGAACTCAGGGCAGTAACAAGTGATGTACCCCAGAGCTCAGTGCTGGACCAGTTTTGTTTAACATTTTCATCGCCAGCATTGCAGTGGTGATTAAGAGTAAGATCAGTCTTTTTGCAGATGACACAAGGATTTGTGCCGAAGTAGATGGGGAGGAGGGAGCAAAAGTACTTCAGGAGGATTTGATGAAGCTGGAGGAATGGTCTCACACTTGGCAGCTTGGGGAGCGTGTGCTGGCACTTAACTGTAATGGACACAGCTGTGTGAGCTCTGTGTGATCCCATCCCTTTTCCAAAAAAATTCAGCTCGAAAAGGAAAGATTTTATCTCTGTTTTAACCGTGGTGTATGTGGCTGATAGTGTGAACTAAGTTGATACCAAATTTAAAGAAGTAGCAAAGGTATTTTGGTTCCTTTAGAGATTACCTTCAGTGCCACTAACAGGACGCTGTCCACAACTGTAAAATATGCTGACCGGGTGGCCCCTTTCACCTCGGTTCCTCGTCTGCAGGACCACATGTTAAAACCTGAAGAAACTCCACAAAACTGTAGGTATTCGAACTATGCCAGTAAAAACAATATTGCTAAAATAAAAGAATTACTTTCTGGGCTTAAAATTGATATTTCTGATGTTAAGCAAACAACTTCCACTTTAACCAAACAAAATGAGGAGATGAACCTCTGTATTGGATCTAATAGTGACAAAATAAATGAACTAACATCCTTGGTGGGCTTTTTAGAACAGTATGCCAAAAGACAGTCTAAACAAATTTTCATACCTAATGGAGAAAGTGGATAATTTAGAAAACGGGCCAGAGGAATAATATATGGATTTTAGGAGTTCCAGAGAATACTGAGGGTGTTAACATGATTTCCTTTCTTCAGCATTTTATTCCTGATCTATTGGGCTATCAGTGGCTGTGGCCGCTGGAAAGCAAAAGGGCATGCAGAGCTTTAGGCCATGAAGAGGAAAACCAGAAGTCTGCGCCGATAATTGAATACTTTCTGCATTTCTCTGTTAAAGAGGAGATTCTGCAGATGGCAAGGAACAGGAAATCTTTAGTGTGGTGAGGAGATAAAATATTTATTTTTCAAGACTTTTCAACAGATCTTGTTGTCAGGAGTAAGGAATTTGATGAAGTGAAACAAATGCTTTGGTCGGATGGTGTACAGTACTTCTAAAAATATCCCCCCACACTGTGTGTACAAAACCCTGAAGGGAAAATAGTTAAGTGTGATTCTGTAAAGAAACATTTGAAGTTGCTTTCTCTCACACAGACTTAACTAAAATGGGCCCAAACAATAACAATGCATCCAACTGTCAGTCCTTAAAAAACTCACGAGAACCTCCAGATCCATCATGCGCAGATAATGCCTAGCACCCCAAGACTGGTAGCTTTAGTGCTACTGAAACGTTGTACAATACCTGCTTGCAGGCCCATATGCTCCCAACATCCTAGTCTAAAGAATCCACACCTCACCTCTATTCAGATGTAGTACAAAAAGTCAGACATTCATGATGGAGCTCAGGGATTCAGAGGAAACCTAGATATTCAGGGAGACCCTCCAGTATACCTTGTCCTTCAAGACAGCAAAATCCAAGGAAAAGAGAATGTAGTGGAGGAAGCTATTCCACTGCCTCACCAATTAGCACTCCTTCTGAACTGCAAAATGCATCATTATATGGATACCACACCCTCTACATCCTCAGCTCCTCTTAATCTGCCAATGAAAATACACGCTGCAAAAAATGATACAGGGGAGCTCTTTGACCCCATATAATTCACTTTCTTTTGTCACGCATCCTATCTGCAACTCTTTACTTTTGGTTTAGCGAGGTGGAAAACTTTCATTCACAATCACAGTGAACTAAAAGTGTTCACTTCCAATTTGCAGCAAGGACAGATAAATATTTTATGTTTTTGATGTTTGTGCTAACTCTAGATTAACGTTGTGTCTAGATCATTTAGCTGGCGCATTACTCGGTATGCTGTTAGCTGCATCAGAGACAAGTTGCTCAAATGGAATGTTTTGCTGAATGACATGTATAGGTACCTACAGTAAATGGCTGAATCTCTCCAGTTATGATAACATTTTAGTTGGAAAAGTTGAAGCACTGTTCCAAAAATTCATGTTATATTTTAATTTTAAAATGTGATGAAATTAGTTGATGCAAAATGTTTTTGTGGATAGCAATGATAAAGGTATGACGTTGCCACCAACCACGTTCCTACTCAGGCGGTGTAGTGCTATAGATGGTGAAATAAGGGTTTATTGATGGGGGTAGTGTATGAGTGACAGATGTTGAATTCCTGCTTTTTGGATGTTTGGTCACACTAAATAGGCCATACATGTCTTCTTCTCATCTCCTTATTACTACCCCACATGGCAAGCTGTCGAGGAGATGACTACTATGCTGTAGCTAATAAATTTTTAGCCCATGATAGCATGGTCAGTAGATTAAAGTTGCTCAAATGATGACAGCTAACAATAGAGTAGTGAGTTCCTCTATGCACTGTGTGGTTAGTATGTCCGAATTTAAAAATAAATAAAGGTAACAGGGGATTGCCTAATGAAGCTGAATAAGTACTCATTATACTGCAGTCCCTAATGTTGCTGCTGCTGACAAAAGAGTATACTCTAAATATGTGCTGAGGACTAACTGGCTATAATGAACTGACAAGATCTTCAAGTTAATAAGTCCTCGTACAGCCAACTTTGTCTAACACATTATGCGTCTGTGTTGGAAAGATTGAATGTGATTTTTTCTATGTTATGTTTGTCCTGCAGTTTTATGTAATCTACCCCGTGTCATGTCTGTGTCTTGCTGCCTAGCACTGCCTGGTTGGAAGTGCATGTTCCTTTTCCAGATTTGCTAGCTACTCACACATTCTGGAAATTTGAATAATTTTATACAGAGCACAATTATTAGAATAATAGGGATGGGTTATTCTGCATTGCATACACAGCTGTTTATGTACCTATTGTCTATCTGAGCCAAAACCACCTTGGACTGACATTCGGTGGACTCTCTTTTTAGCAAAACAGTTGATAACAGCTTACTGGTATTACTTCTCCCCCTTTTTTCTTTTTCTTCTCTCTCTGATTAATACTGAAGTTATTTTAAATTTCTTGTTAAACAGTTCTGATGCATATATAAAAGTTGCTGTGAATAACAGTGCTGTTTACTAGTTAGTTAAACACTTTGCTGTATACAAAACAGTCTTATTGAAGGTTTCTTATCAGCTTTAGCTTGGTGTTCTTTCCTTTCTTAAATCTTTTGACCATTGTGGTTATAATAATTAGTCAGTGTTATTGTTGTTAACTGTGTACTAAAGTGACATTCTTTAAAGTAAATACAAAATCACACATGCCCCCACAATGCAAAGCATCATGGGCTGCATATGCAAATCACCACAGAATGTTATGCTGGTCCAACTTTAAGCAGAATTGCATGGTGCCGAAAGGCCTCTCACAGGTGTTAGCACCCTTTAGCAAACTATGTAGAGAGGCCTTTCCCGGCACCATGCAATCTGCAAAACAGACCAACCTCTTTGTCTATGATGTCTCTAATACATTAATGTGTCTGCTTATCTTCTTTCTTGAAACAGCTTCCACCAAATGCCCTTTGGGGTAACCCTTGCCTCAGTGTTTACGCACAGAGGTTCTTTGTTCTTTAAAGTATGTATCTTTGTAAAATTGTGTCATGGGATGTCAATGGATTAGGGTCTCCCATTAAAAGGAAAAAAAATATTAACATATTTAAATAAGAAAAGAGCTGATACAGCTTTTCTACAAGAGACTCATTTAGATGAAAAATAATCTGTTAAACTACATAGGTTGTGGGTGGCATGAGTGGTATTCAACACGTTTAGCTCCAAACAGAAAGGAGTCACAATATTAATTAGAAAAGGGGTTAATTTCATCAAAACTGGTCATGTGTCTGACCCAGAAGGTAGATATCAGATCCTGTTAGGCTCTTTAGATGGTGTTAATGTGATTCTATGCAACATATATGCTTCTAATTCTGGTCAGCACACATTTTTTGATCAAATAACTACAAAACATGTTAGTTACGCAGAATATAAATTAATTGTGGGTGGAGACTTTAATGAGGTTATTGACCCCATTATAGATGAGAAACCTTTTAAGGATCCCTTGTACTAACTAAGGCCCACCAATCCTTGCACATTCTAACCAAGGCTCTGGCGTTAACTGATATCTGGAGGCTGGTAAATCCACAAGAAAAGGATTATGTATTTATTTCTAATCATCACCTAACTTATAGTCGAATAGATTATTTACCTTTTTTTTCCCAATTGTTTGACCAGGTGAGACACATTAAGCTGAAAGCTTGTTAACAGGTGCAACCTGGGAGCACAGGGATGTTAAGTGACTTGCTCAGGGTCACACAGTATATGCAAGGGGGGGTTGTGGGATTCAAACCCAGGTCTCCAGATTTGCAGCTCAGAACCTTAAACCACTGCTGTATACTGCCTCCCTGCTTATATCATCATTTACTTGTATCATCTAACCTGGTTAATTGTGTAGTAGATGTTAAAATTGACTCTATCATCATATCGGACTGTGCCTTAGTAGATTTGTGCATAGTTCTAGGGGCAGGTAGACCTAAAGAGATGAGATGGAGACTCAACACATCTTTAACAAAAGAAAACAAGTTTATTGAATGGGTGTCTAATGAAACTGATGAATATTTTAAAAACAATGATAATGGGGAGTACAGATACATGTCTTTGGGAAGCTTATAAAGTCTTTATACAAGGCAGAATAATTAGCTTTTCTGCACATCGAAAAAAGGAAAGGCTAAGATAATTACAGAGAAAAAAAGCTGATCTAACTGCTCTGGAAACACAGCTTAAAAATTCTAAAGTATTGGATCATAACCTGCTTCGCAGAATAGCTTTGCTAAGGTTTGACATTAATACTTTAGTTTCAGCACAAGCTGAACACACTTTGTTCTATATAAAAACGGAGGTATTGGGAATGGGGGGAAAAGCAGGGAGACTTCTTGCATACAGTCTAAAGAAGATACAAGACCAAAATATTATCCCAGGCATTCAACAAGCAAGGGTGATATTAAGGGGGAAAAAGGCATCACTAATGTGTTTAGAGATTTTTATGCACAAATCTACACACATAAAAACATAGCTGTACAAAACATTTTCAATTTTTTTAAAAAACATACCCTTGAAAGAAATACCCAAGTCTCGTCTAGAGCAACTTATTAAAGAGTTAAGTGTTGAAGAGATTCTATCGGCAATAAATTCAGTACCTAATGGGAAAACACCTGGACTTGATGGACTCCCAGGAGAATTCTTTAAAATATTAAGTTTGAAAATCTCCTCTTGCTTACTTAAAGTATACAAGAAAGCTTGGGACAATGACAGCTTACCCTCAACTCTTGCACAGGCCCTGGTGACCCTGATTCGTAAAAAAAAATATAAAGATCCTCTATTATGTACCAGTTATCAACTCATATCATTTATAAATACAAATTATAATATATTGACTAAAATATTGACTTCCAGATTACAAGATATTATACACGATTTAATCAGAAAAGAACAAATAGGTTTTATTCATAATAGATCATGTGCTGATAGTGTCAGGAGACTCCTAAATGTGATATGGCAAGCTGATACAATTAAATACCCTTATCTAGTGCTTTCATTGGATCTATTTAAAGTCTTTGATTCACTGTCCTGGGATTACATGTGCATGGTCCTAGATCACTTTGGCTGTGGAGGCAACTTCAGTAACTGGGTCTCATTGTTATATAAAAGATTGTCGGCACAGATTCTCACTAATGGAATAATTTCACAACACATTGCTCTAGGATTTGAAACCAGACAAGGATGCCCTCTGTCCCCTTACCTCTTTATTCTAGCAATTGAACCATTAATCAGAAACATTGCCAGCCACCCAGAAATATCAGGAATCCATACTAACACAGTAGAGCATAAAACATTTGCCTTTGCAGATGATCTTCTACTATCCCTCTGCAAACTGGTGCAGGCTTATAATGCACTCAAATGACATCGTTCTCATTTTAGTACCTTGTCAGGACTCCAGGTAAATTGGGATAAGATGCAAGCCCTATGCTCTAACCAACCCCATTTATTTTACAAGATCTCTCAGAGATCTTTGATAATCATTGTGTGAAAGATCAATCAACATATCTGGGCCAACAAATTACATGTAAACTTGAATCATTAGCTAACATTAATTACCTACCATTACTACACGATATAGAATCTGTACTAAAACATTGGAGAAAGCTGAACCTTTCCCTTTGGGGTAAAGTTAATAAAAATGATTATTGCACCCAAAACATTTTATATTTTCCAGAACGTACCAATTCTCCTCAAAATAACTTGCGATGTAAAATAGACACAATATTTAGAAATGTTCTTTGGGATGATAAATGCCCAAGGCTGAGTATAAATAAACTTTGAGTGCCACATGAATTATTTGGACTGCCATTATCTCATTGGGAATGATACCAGTGGGCATTCATATTCAAGCAAACTTCTATGCATCTACAGACTTATCCAGATAATTCACCATTTGTCCCATTATGGGTACAAGCAGAAAATAATCTTCTTAAATCCAATCTGTTAATGGATTTTATTTACATACTGTACTCTTCCCCAAAGTACTAAATGGCAACCTAGGTTTAGAGGACTTGGTAAATGTACTAAAAAAAGATCAATAAGGTAGTTAAACCTGTGCCTCTTCCCTTGAAATCTATGCCACTTTGGTCTAACATCCACTATACAAAAAAAAAAAACTTGCTGCTGCCAAACAAGACTTGGTCAAAGGCTGGCATTAATAGAATTAACGATGTTATTGCACAAGACTCAATTACAATGATGTCCTTTTCAGAGATAAAGGAAAAATATCATCTGCCATGGTTCCACTTTCACTACTATGTACAATTCTGTAATGAACTTAAATAACATATCCTTATGGATGGTTTTTCCCTACCCAGTAACCCAGAATGGGAGCAAATAATAAAATTAGTGCCACTTAAAAAAGGTCTATTGTTGTGTATGAGATCGTAACAAATTCTCTTATGTCTTCATCTCTGACTTCCTCCACCAGACATAAATGGGAGATGGAATTGGGTGTTTCCACATCAGAACAAGACTGGAACTCAGCATGGGAACAGGGATACACAAGTTAAGCTCATTCAGTATAAAACTATTCATCCGTTTTATATGTCACCCATGAAACTGTATGAGTAAGGTTTATCTTCTACCTCTGACTACTGGAGATGTCAGAGTCCAAATGCAAAAGTTACACATATGATGTGGAGCTGTCCATTACTGAAAACATTATGGAATGAAGTTCAAAAAGTATGTTGTGAGTTAATACGAACCACCATATCTTTCTCACTATCAATCTATATTCTTGGAATTTTCCCAGATGATACTATCCTTAGCCGGCAACAGAAGTTGTGGCTATCGGTAGCATCGGTTTGTGCAAAACACCTTATTCTTAAACACTGGAAAGACCCCCAAGTTCCCTCAGTGGTTGAATGATATAATATGATGAGCTGCACAGTGAATAATGAAAGAATATCCTATATGATAATTGATAAATTGGATACATTTCTTGACATATGGAGCCCCTTCTTACAACTAACTACCATTTAAGGGTCCTAAATAGGAAAATAAGTTTGCATTTGATTCCTAGATTAAGGAAAAAGGAATGCTAATTTTCATTGAGCAAGTGTTATGTTTTGTTTCGGATATCCTATTTACTGTAATAAAATCATAATTACTTATCAGTTATCTTATAAAATCTGGAAGATATATGCTGTTTGAACATTAGCCAACAAATCGATATGTAATCTGTTGTGATTACTGTGATATTTATAATTTGTTGCACTCTTGTGAAATACACTGTAAATCTATTATATGCTGTTATTGTGAAACTTTAAATAAAAAGTTATTGATGGCAACAACAACAAAAAAAAAAAAACACTTGGCAGCTTAGTTTCAATGCCAAGATGTGGAAAGTGATGCATTTAGGAGGCAAGAACCCAGGACACAATTACTGGCTGGAGGGGGTCCTATTAACAAAATCCAAGGAGGAGAAGGATCTGGGAGTGCTGGTAACCTGGCAGATGAACCACTCTGCTCAGTGCAGGAAGGCAGCAGTGAAGGCAAACAAGATGCTAGGGTGCATAGCAAGGGGGATTACATCTAGGAGTGGGGAGGTCATCTTGCCCCTGTACAAGTCCCCGGTGAGACTGCACCTAGAGTACTGCATGCAGTTCTGGCACGCAACTTGAAAAGGGACATCAAACTACTATAAGGGGTACAGCACAGGGCAACAAAAATGATCCTGGGGCTGGGAGGCAGACCATATGAGGAGAGACTAAGACAGCTCAATATGTATACCTTGGAGGAAAGAAGGGAGAGATGGGATATGACTGAGACGTTCAAGTACCAGAAGGGTTTGAACAAAGTAGACACCAGGTGTATGTTCAATCTGAAAGGTAGAAGGGAAACAGGGGACACTATAAAGCTGAAAGGGGGCAAGTTCAAGAGGGAACTGGGGAGGCACTATTTCACAGAAAGGGTGGTGGCAGGGCAGAATGGTCTGCCAGCAGAAGTTATATCATTGCAGAGTGTTGGGGCTTCAAAGGGTGGGACAGATTCAAGGGGAGGGTACAAATTGGGAAGGGATGGAAGATGGGGGAGGGCATATGAGGGAGGTGGGGGCAGCTACAGTTTAATGAACTGAAGTGCTGCACACTCGAGCAGACTAGATAGCCCGAATGGCCTGTATCTGCTGGCAATTTTGTACATTCATGTGTTCTTATAAACTGTATTTTTTTTTGTTTGTCACTGGTATTATAACATGGAACCTTTGTAAAAGAGCTTCGGCGCAAAGGTTTTTATGAATAACTGAATAAATAAAATAATAAATCATATAAAATGAGGCTTCCCACAGTGAACCAAAAACAGAGGAAAGCATTGTAGGCCTCCTGGCCTATGAAGAAGGTGACTCCTGATGTCACTGAGGCAATATTGAAAATGAAGCACCCAGTCGAGGATGGGTGCTGAAGCCTGGTTGCGGGTGAAGAGAATCCTTACATGGCGTCTTCAGCTGTGATAAACTTGGGCACAAGGGCAAGTAAATATCAAGTCAAGGAAAGGATGCTGGGTGTGATACTCCACAGGATGACCTCTGGGTAGGTCCACAGAACCCTTATCATCTCACTGCTGCAGCTTCGGAACGTGGCAATCTTTGTCATGATGTCTTGCAGAGCCAATGGGTGCTCCCTCAATGGAATTTCTTGACAGTGCCTCTGGCTGGTACCCTTCCAGCTTGCCTGATTGTCACAACTACTCCCATCCCTCTCTTTATTGCTCACTGCCTCTGCTTTACTGTTGTGTTTACGTTTTGCACTGTAATAAGAAAATTGTTGTGTAAGTTTTTTACTTTTTTTAGTGTTCCCGCTGTTAGTCTTCCCATATATGTATATAACCCCCCTCTGATGCGGAATCTTTATGAATGAGCTGCCTGGTGCTCAAAGGTAATTTGTAATCAAAAGACTGAATAAATAAAACAATAAACAGACACGAGCCATCTATGGATGTTATAATCACAAGCATGGTAACGCTTGGGGAGGCCTCTTGCATGGGCCACTGGTAATTTTCCTACCTCAGGGGATGGAACACAGAGACTGGCAATCTTTGGTGAGGCCTTGGTATGGGCCATCAATACTACTGCCACCTCTGGGGAAAAGTGAAGAGACTGGCAATCTTTGGTGAGGTCTTGGTATAGACCATCAGTACTACTGCCACCTCTGGAGAAACATGAAGAGAACAGCAATCTTAGGTGAGGTTTTGGTATGGGCACTCAGTACTGCTGCCATCTCTGGGGAAAAGTGAAAAGACTGGCAATCTTAGGAGAGGCCTTGGTATGGGTCATCAGTACTACTGCCACCTCTGGGGAAATGCAAAGACACTGGCAATCTTCAGTGAGGTCTTGGTATAGACCATCAGTACTACAGTCACCTCTGGGGAAAAGTGAAGAGACTGGCAATCTTCGGAGACGCCTTGGTATGGGCACTCAGTACTACTGCCACCTCTGGGTTAAAGCGAAGAGACTGGCAATCTTCGGAGAGAGGTCTTGGTATGGGCCATCAGTACTACTGCCACCTCTTGGGAATACTGAAGAGACTGCAATCTTTGGTGAGGTCTTGGAATGGGCCATCAGTACTGCTGCCACCTCTGGGAAAAAGTGAAAAGACTGGCAATCTTTGGTGAGGCCTTGCTATAGACCATCAGTACTACTGCCACCTTTGGGGAAAAGTGAAGAGTCTGGCAATCTTTGGTGAGGCCTTGGTATGGGCCATGAATACTACTGCCACCTGCAGGGAAACTGAAGAGACTGGCAATCTTTGGTGAGGTCTTGGTATAGGCCATCATTACTACTGCCACGTCTGGGAAAAAATGAAGAGACCGGCAATTTTTGGTGAGGCCTTGGTATGGGCCATCAGTACTACTGCCACCTCTGGGGAAAAGTGAAGAGACTGACAATCTTCAGTGAGGCCTTGTTATGGGCCACTGATAATATAGAAAAATAGAAACATAGAAGTTGATGGCAGATAAGGAAGACAAGGCCCATCCAGTCTGCCCATGTTTTTCTGCCTTATGAATGTGCCATATGCCTGTACTCTGTCAATGGCCTGTCTATTCATGCTCATCTGTATTGCTCCCTTATGCCTATCATATGCCTGTTTGAAGACCTGCACTGCTTTCATATAATCCATTCCTTGAATCTACCACCCTTTCTGTAAAAAAGAACTTACTCAAATTTCCCCTTACTCAGCCTCCCTCTAATCTCATACTGTGTCCTCTTGTCCTGGTATTTTTCTTATATTTAAACATGTTAGACTCTTTCACCTTATTAATACCCTTAAGGTGTTTGAATGTTTCAATCATATCACCTCTCTCCCTCCTTTGCTCTAGGGTATACACATTGAGCTACATTAATCTGTCCTCATATATTTTCTGATGCAGTCCCTGCACCATTGTGGTTGCCCTTCTCTGGACTACCTCCATGTTGTTAATGTCCTTGTGAAGGTGTGGCCTCCAATACTGCATGCAGTACTCTAGATTGGGCCTAAGCACTGTCTTGTAAAGAGGGATTATTACCTCCCTCTTAAGACTTGTGATACCCCTACTAATACGCCCCAACATCCCTCTAGCTTTACCTACTGCTTTAGTGGTCTGCCTGGATGACTTCCAGTCATCTGTAATGATGATGCCCAAGTCTCTTTATTCCCTTGTGATTGCCAGCAACTCCCCTTACAACCTATAGGTGGCTTGAGGGTTTCTCTTCCCTATGTGCATGATCTTGCACTTCTTTGAATTAAACCCAATTTGCCACTCTTCTGACCATTTTGCCAGTTTATCCAGATCTCTTCTCACTGTGACCACCCCATCTGGATCATCTACTCTGTTGAATGTCTTGGTGTCATCTGCAAACAGACAAACATTACCCTCCAGTCCATCTGCAATGTCACTGATGAAGATATTGAAGAGAACTGCCCCAGGACTAATCCTTGAGGTGCCCCACTTGTGACTAGCATTTCTTCTGACTGTATACCGTTTACCACCACTCTCTGTTATCTGCCCACCAACCAGTTTGCCACCCTGTTGACCAACTTCTGACCCCCCCGAGCCTACCCAGCTCATTAATCAATCTTCTATGTGAAATAGTATCAAAAACTTTGCTGAAGTCAAGGTAGGTGACATCAACTGCTCCCCCACACTGGTCACCCAGTCAAAGAAATGTATGAGATTAGTTTGACAGGACCTTCCTGTTGTAAACCCATGCTGTTTTGGGATTGGCTGAAAGTGCTCAGCCTGTCCTCC
The DNA here is from genome assembly GCA_016271365.2 of Neoceratodus forsteri. Classification (NCBI taxonomy): domain Eukaryota; kingdom Metazoa; phylum Chordata; order Ceratodontiformes; family Ceratodontidae; genus Neoceratodus; species Neoceratodus forsteri. The sequence continues at coordinate 13,039,016 of CM028129.1, forward strand.
TGCTGGAACAGGAATGTGACCAAACTGGTTTGGCCTGGCCTAACTAGGTGTTGGACTTGGGCAGAGGGAAGGGAGAAAAAAGGGACAAAAATGGTTTTCTTTTTAACTGGAGATTTAAGCTGCTAGGACTGTCTGCTGGACAGCAGCCTGTCCTATGCTCCAAAGAGTCCCCTAAGCTTTTCCAGAGTCCCACAATAAGCTGCCAGGATCCCCATGGCTGCCTGACCCCTAATGCCCTGGGGGTCCCCTATTTTTACAGGTGCCACCAATTTCCCTGGGGCACTACACTATTAAGTAATATTATGCCTGTCCCTGGTGACTAGCTGGTCCCTTAACCTTGATCTCCTATTAAATAAAATACTGCAGTTCCTTGGTGGCTAGTAGCCCTCCCCAAGTCCAATCTCCCATTAAATAAAATAATGCAGATCACTGGTGGCTAGTGGCACCCCAATCCCTGATCTTCTGGCAAATAAAATACTACATGTCCCTGGTGGCTAGCCATCCCCCCCGTGCTGATGTCCTAATAAATGAAATGCTGCATGTCCCTGGTGGCTAGCCATCCCCCTGTGCTGATGTCCTATTAAATAAAATGCTGCATGTCCCTGGTGGTTAGCCATCCCCCCCCCCGTGCTGATGTCCTAATAAATAAAATGCTAGCCATCCCCTCCATGCTGATGTCCTATTAAATAAAATGCTGCATGTCCCTGGTGGCTAGCCATGCCCCTGTGCTGATGTCCTATTAAATAAAATGCTGCATGTCTACAATGACTAGCAGTTCCCTCCAACCCTGATCTCTTATTAATATTCTAATGGCCTCATGATGGCTACCACCAACATTTGCAGCCTCCTAAAGAAATTTGCACTACTCCAATCCTGGGTTTGACTTCATAACCCTTACATGCTGGCAGTAGTCAAAACGTAGTTACATAGTGGTTTTAGGCACCAGCAAACCCTGTGGTTGCTGGGGGCCACCTGCTTATTGGGGTTCCACAACCAGAGCAGTTTTAGTTTTAAATGTTTTGTTAATCTTCTTAAAACAGCAATACAAGGCTGTGCTGCTCCTTCTGATGTGGCATTGTGATGTCATTAAATGTCTCTCCAAGCTATGACTCAACTGATAAGAGGCAGATGGGCAGCAAAGGATAGGAATGGGAAGAACAGCCCAAAGGAGCAATACTACTCTCTCAACCCTAGAAAATATAAATATAGCACTAGTTGTAAAGAAACAAAACTAAAATGTCGAAGGAACTACAGTCAAGTACATGTGGTGATGGTGGGTCAAGTTGGGGGCCCCATGACGTCACTAATCCTGCTGGGGGCCCCCTGAAATCCTAAAGCTGGCCCTGTTTGGTTACCAGAGAGTATTCCAGACTCCTTTGTTACCCTATAGGGTTGCACACTGTTCCGATCGGACAGACTGGGAAGAAGGTTGGGGTGTGTGCAATTTACATAAGGGACTCCCTACAAGGTTTAACCATTGAAACAGCATCCCCCCCATGTTGGGGCCCAGACTTTTTCCCTAAAGGTTGCTGTTAGCAATTTTGTAAAATCTCTTTACCTTATGGCAGTCTATGTACCTCCCCATAACCATTAGGATTCCTTCACATCCATCCTATGCATAACCGACCAGCTCCCCAAAATCTCAGAAATTATTGTACTTAGGGACTTCAACATTAATTGGCTTGCCCTGCAGACGTCCTGTCTCAGGGATGCAGCTGCCATCCAAAATCTATCTTAGACGGTACTTTCTCCTACTGGACTAAACTACAGTAGGGGCACCAGCTCCCTTACTGACCTCATCTTCAAAAATCATCCTGAGCATATCAAGGACATCCAGTTTCTGTCTTATTCATTCAGTGATCACTCCCCTATAACTTGTCACTGGTCCAACAGCTGGAAATCCCCTTCTCCAAGTAGTTGTAGGCATCACATGTTGAAGAAAGGCTCACTAGTGCACTTCCGCAGTTACCTACAAAACCTTATCTGGTCCCACCTCAATCACCTTACATCAATGGATGCCACTCTGTCCTTCTTCATTACCTCCTTCCAACATGCCTATGACATCTTTGCCCTCAACGTGATGCGGACTGTAGAAAAATCAATCCTCTCCTTGCATAAACCAGTCCTTCCTCAACCAAATGACAGCCCCATGATAATCTGTGGCACCGTGCCCAGATGATCATCAACTCTATCCCGCTGTCTGAAACTCCTGCACCTTGCCCATCCACAAAGCTAAGGTAGACCATTACCAGGCTAGACTCACTGCTACCTGAGGAAATGGACAACATTTCTGGGAGAATATTAGGGAGCTTTTTTTTTTTACTGTATTTTTGCTTACTCCAACTAACTCTCTCCAGCATCCTCCCAGGCCCTTAGTCTCTACCTTCCTGCATGACCCAACTGGTTCTCTACTCCCCCCCCGGCACCAGACATCCCTAAGGTCTGCCCTCCAGGGAAGGGTCACTCCCACCCAGGGCACTCTTTCTATAGTATTGAGATCCAGGCCTGGGAGGAGGTGGGCAGTAAAGAGAGCCAAGTCCAACTCCAAGAGTGGGAAACATGGGTGGGAGGTGCCATCACCTATCAGTGGGAGGAGGGGGTACTTATATATTATTACATGAACCCCTCTGGAGCCCAGTTGACAAGGCAACATACTGCTGTGGCTTCACCCCAGGCATGTGCCACATCGCTATCGTTGCGTACCTCCAGCCACCACCAGAGGCCACTCCCTGAGTGAACGTTTTACTCCGGCCCTCCCCATGAAGAAAGAGCAGTCTTCCAGATGCTCAATCTCTTCCCTCCCTGGCCAAACCTAGACAACATGGGTTTGTTCCCGAACCTGGGTCGCTGGCATACCGTGAGGTGAGGCATGGCATCCAGCACCACAACCGTCAGTGTCACTGGGCCAGCTAATATTAGGAAGCTTAATGGTAAGCCCTCCTCCCCTTGCTGATTGTCAATGGAACTCCTACCCAAGACCCAGACAAGATTGCTAACACTTTTAACACTGCTTTCTCTGACCGCTGCTCTATCTTCCCCCCGATTTCTTCTCTGCCTCTTCTAGTCAGTTCCCCCCCATGGGTCCCACCATTTCACTTTAAAATAATCTGTCCTAGCTCAGCTTACCCATATCTCTCCAAGTTTCTTCGAAACCAGACAAAGTTATGACTCCCTAGATCTAAAGCTGCTCTCCTTATCTCTTGATGCAATACTAATCCCCCTAACCAAAATCCTCAAAAGGTCCCTATGTCTAGGGCAGTTCCATACACAGTGAAAAAGGGTGGTCATCACTTCTATTCTTAAAAATGGTGACTGTACCTCCAGCAGTAACTATAGTCCTATATCCATTCTTCTCCCCTCTTCAAAGCATTAGAAAAAAATTGTTTTTGACCAAGTACTTGGATTCATGTTGTTTACTCTGCCAACAACAGCATGGCTTCAGAAAGGGGCATAGAACAACCATTGCCCTCCTGGAGTATACCTCTTATATCTGTGATGCCTTTTACCAGGGGGGCCTTGACTGGATCAGTGTGCATAGATCTCTCCAAGGCATTTGACATGGTCAGCCACCCTATGCTGACTGACTCCCTCCTCTCTGCTAACACATCCCAGGAGGCCACTGGTTGGTTCTCCCACTATCTTCATGGCTGCACCCAGCAAATGAAGATAAGTAACACTCAATCCACATACCTCCCTGTCCATTCAGGTGTCCCTCATGGTTCCATCCTTGGTCCACTCCTCTTCTTACTGTATTTAAACTCCCTACCCCTGGCCTCCACTGGACGTCTCCTCCTCTATACATATGATGCATTGATCTTTAGCCTGCATCCTGATCCCCAATCAGATTCAATTATCACTACAGGGCACCTTCAATGAAATAGAATCCTGGTTCTCCACTCATAAGCTTGTCCTCAATTATATAAAAACAAGGTAATGCTATTCGCCCACCCCTGACATGAACATAACTCAACTACCCTCTCTATACGTAACTGCCAAGGAACCACCTTGGAACCAGTCAAAAGCTTTAAATACCTAGGCATCACCCTTGACTCGGCTCTCAATTTCTGTTACCATATCGTGTCTACCTGCTCTGCAGTAAACTCCAGAACTAGCCTCCTATGTAGGCTTAGACCCTGCCTCCTCATGATGCTTTCTGGGTAGCTATCACTAGCTCAGTCCTACCCTTGGTTGATTATGGCATAGTTATCTATGGCTCTGCCTAGGATACTGCCCTGTCCAAAATCAAACTTACCTTAAATAAAGCCTGCCAGCTGGCCACAGGCAGCAAATGGCTCATACACACCTTTGACCTCTACCAAAAATCAGCATTGCTAAACTTCCAGGGATTACTACTGTATCAGACCAGCCTACTTGCTAAAAAAATCCAGCTGGGCCTACCCCCGCCGGTTGTATTTCTCTTCTACAACCGGGGTTACAGAGGTGGACTACAAGTGTTTCTGATTCTGCTACCTTCCATATCCCCTTTGTCAAATCTACTGCTGGTCAAAGGTCCTTTCAATACAGGACTCCTGTATGGATGAACTCAATTCCAGGGCCCCTTCTCGTCATACCCAAATTGGGGCTTTTAAAAAAAGTGCTGCATGACTACATCATATCCAACTCATACTGTGACTCCCCATTACCCTTCTAGCCTCCTCCCCTCTTCCTCTGCTTCTCTGCTCTCAACCTCTACCTCCTAGTCATAGTCACATGTGCTACTTTCTTCAACCTGTTAAATATATGTATCTCTCATTGAATGTTTTTGTGCAGATTACTGTGTATAATTATTATTGAATGCTTTCGTATTGATTATTGCGTATAATTATTATTGAATCGTTACCTGTCGATTACTGTGTATAATTATTATTGAATCTTTACCTGTTGATCACTGTGTATAATTATTATTAAATATTTACTTGTTGGTTACTGGGTATAATTATTATTGAATCTTTACCTGTTGATTACTGTGTATAATTATTATTAAATATTTACTTGTTTGTAACTGTGTATAATTATTATTGAATCTTTACCTGTTGATTACTGTGTATAATTATTATTAAATATTTACTTGTTGGTTACTGTGTATAATTATTTAATCTTTACTTGTTGATTACTGTGTATAATTGTTATTGAATGGTTACCTGTTGATTACTGTGTATAATTATTATTAAATATTTACCTGTGGATTATTGTGTAAAATTATTGACTGTTTATTTGTTGATTACTGTGTATAATTATTATTGAATCTTTACCTGTTGATTACTGTGTATAATTATTATTGACTGTTTTCATGCTGATAGCTGTGTATAATTATTATTGAATGTTTACTTGTTGGTTACTGTGTATAATTATTATTTAATCTTTACCTGTTGGTTACTGTGTATAATTATTGAATCTTTACCTGTTGGTTACTGTGTATAATTATTGAATCTTTACCTGTTGGTTACTGTGTATAATTATTATTGAATGTTTACTTGTTGGTTACTGTGTATAATTATTTAATCTTTACTTGTTGATTACTGTGTATAATTATTTAATCTTTACTTGTTGATTACTGTCTATAATTGTTTTCGTGTTGATTACTGTGTATAATTATTATTGAATCTTTACTTGTTGATTACTGTGTATAATTATTATTGACTGTTTTCGTGCTGATAGCTGTGTATAATTATTATTGAATGTTTACTTGTTGGTTACTGTGTATAATTATTTAATCTTTACTTGTTGATTACTGTGTATAATTATTTAATCTTTACTTGTTGATTACTGTGTATAATTGTTTTCGTGCTGATTACTGTGTATAATTATTATTGAATGTTTACTTGTTGGTTACTGTGTATAATTATTGAATCTTTACTTGTTGATACTGTGTATAACTATTATTGAATCTTTACTTGATTAATGTATACAATTATTATTGACTGTTTTCGTGCTGATTACTGTGTATACTTATTATTAAATCTTTACTTGTTGGTTACTGTGTATAATTATTTAATCTTTACTTGTTGGTTACTGTGTATAATTATTTAATCTTTACTTGTTGATTACTGTGTATAATTGACTGTTTTTGTGCTGATTACTGTGTATAATTATTATTGAATCTTTACTTGTTGATTACTGTGTATAATTATTATTGAATCTTTACTTGTTGATTACTGTGTATCATTATTATATATTGCCTGTGGAGCATGTTCTCCCATATAGAAACCCAGTTACAATTCGCTGTTATAACCCATGGATTATACGGCGAACACATGCCAGGTTTCCAATGCTCTATGCATGAGCCTGTCGCTGCTGTCTCCCGGTGCTGACACTTTGTCCGTTGACCAGTCACCACCAGGATCACTCGGCGGTAAGTAGAAAAGGAAAAAAACAACCTTGCCTCTAAAGGATATTTGACTCCTCAGTAAATGAGTCCCTGACTCAATGGGTTGTAATTCCTACACTTTAATAAAATAAAAAAATTAAAAAATACTGTATGTCCCTGGCAGCTAGTGGTCCCCCCAGCCCTGATCTCCTATTCAAAAAGTTACTCTATGTCCCTGGTGACTAGTGGTCTCCCCAGCCCTGATCTCCTGTTAAATAAAATACTGCATGTCCCTGGTGGCTTTATGCAATTTTTCAATTATTTAACCAGGAGTGGCACGCTAAGCTGAAAGCTTGTTTACAGGTATGACCTGGGTGCACAGGGAAGTTCAGTGACTTGCTCAAGGTCACACAGTATGCAAGTGGGAGCTGAGGGATTCAAACCCAGGTCTCCAGATTTGCAGCTCAGAGTGTGGCAGATCTAGGCTAAACTCCATAAAAATGGAAGCAGACTATAGCTATTCTGTGGTCTTTGACTGTATATTGGAAATTGCAAGAAACCACTGAGGGAAAAAGTAGTCATTGACATTGCAACTTACTTTTCTTTATTTTTGATTGTTTTTGGTTTTCTGACTTTTTGTAAATAAATGTTACATTCCTGTGTATTTTTTATCTTGAAATATTGCCTAGTCTGAATTATTTATCACACCCTGTGACATATGGTGTTAGAAGTGGGATATGGTACTGGTCATCTTGTGAAACGAGGGAGAGACTAGTGCTAGACACCAGCCCTGGTGTCCAGACTATTGGGGCAAACATTCAGGATGACACATGAAATGGAGTCTGTGGATATCCAGGATCAGAAGGAGGAAGACCAGGTGACAGACCTGATGAGAGTCATCCATTTTCTGTGTGGGCAATGGTTGGTAGCGGACCAACGATGGAGAAAGGTGGAGCATCGATACCAGATGCTGATAGAGTTGACCCATTTAGTGGATTCTGACGTGGCTGCAGATGTCCAGGAACCTTGGAACCAAGAAGAGGAAGGCCCATGCATGGGATCCTTGCTACCAGTCTTACCAGTTTTTCCTGGTTGTTATCTGGAGGAGGACTGCCTAATGGAATGTTTGCCACCCACTACAGAGTTTGTGATTCCTGAGCTCCCGATGTTCCCAGGCTGTTACTGGATAGAGGACGAAGGAGGTGATAAATCCCCAGGTAAGACTCTGACTGATCATGTTAACCATGGGGTGAAGACTTCAATCAAGCCTGAAGAGGCCAAGATGGTTGAAAGGACTTGTGTTACTAATACTGGTATAGATGCCATTACCAGTACCCCATGTACTGACTGGGGGAAACTGCACACAGGGGATCCTGAGGTGGCCCAGCTAGCAGCATATGTTTCAGTACAGGAGGGTGGTATGGGTACCAGTGGTATGGGGTGGAACCATTGTGGTGGTTTGAGTGAAAGCAAGGTACCCTGTATCATATGAAGCCCAACCCCAATACTAAATGTGTAGATGCCAGAGTAGTGATGCCCATGGCCTATAGAGAGGAAGTGATAGAGGAAAGCTTGTTCCAGTCACTCTAGGCCACTGAGTCATGGGGAAATCTTGGAAAAAATAACACCCTTTTACTATTGGCCAGGAATGTACCAGCAGGTGTCTGCCTATCTGAAGGCTGGTTCTGGGTTCCGGCAGGTAGAGGTACCAGGAATGAAAGTGGGAGGAGTAACCCAAAGAGTAGAAGGCCACAAGAAATGGCACCCTTGGAAGAGGGGGAAGCTCCCATGTAGGTCAGAAGGTGCAAGGTGGTAGCAGATGGCTAACCTTGGTGTACCTCTGTATAAATTGTATAACTGTTGTAAGGAGTGGTACCCCAGGACTTTGAGAGGAACTGGCTACTTGCTGTTAGTTTGGGAGGTTCTTGATCTGACTGGAGGTGTTTGTTGAGACCCACCTGGGATGGGACAATAAGGGCTTAGGAGTCAAAAGAATACCCTCAGGTTATAATGAGAATCAAAATAAAAAGTATATAATGAAAAGAAATGTTTAGGCAGTTTGAAATGGGAAATGTGCCTAGGGCTGTAGGGACCAGGTATGGGAGGAAACCAGAGGCCCCCAGAAAAAGGCTGGGTATGTCTAAATGGGAACAGACTAGGATAGTGTCCCCTCCAACTGAAGTCTTTTTTTTTTTTAGTACTGTATTATCCAGGTGGCCAGGTAGAGAAAGAAAAATGCAGCTTTTTCTTTCTCTCCTTCAGTACATGGGACTGTAGCTGATTTTATATGTGTATATGTCATACGTACTAGGCAGATTCTAGTACGGTGATAGCCCAAGGCTATAGTTAGTGTGCATAGCTAATGATAAATAGCTGCTTTGAAGGCAATACTAATAAAGGAACCCTGGGGTGGAGCTTCAGGTGAGGGAGGACGGAAGCGCCACACCCTTCCAGGACATTGGTTGGGAAACAGAACCCCATTTTTTATTCTATTTTTTATTATACTTGACCTTATAGCCTGATAGTTTCGATATGGGTTTTCTGAGGAAACAGCCTTTGGGGGCTGCAGAAAATGAGTGTGTTCCTCTTGTGTGAGATATTTAAGGTATACATGATTAGGATGTGTCAGGTAATGGATAGGGGCAGCACCCCTTTTTCTTTTTGTTTCTCTTTTCCTGCTGCTCCTGATCCTGCGAATACAAAGGACATGCTAGTAGTAGGTGTCTCACATTCTAATAGATATTAATGGATGTTATGTTGTAAAAGCATCTGTAGCCCTAGGGTATAGTAAGTCAGTATTGTTATCAGTGAGAGACTGCATAAAATACTTACTCTGATTAAGGGACCAGGGTATGAAATTCGTGAAAAAAAGTACATGCCCACTTGAGCATGTAAGAAGAAAATGTACATGCCCAACAAACTATTTACATGCCGTCCCTTAGTTTACATAATTTTAGACGTCATCTTCACTGGACCAAGCACTTTCATTTTCATCACCACCACTAGGGTTGGCAGAAGCAGTATGCAGTGACAGTGTTCGGGAGCCATAGGCTTTGGTAGTGGGCCTTCTTTTGCCATTTTTCCACCACAGTGATATGGCATCTTCAGGGTTATAGTCACTAAGCTGGGATCCATTCACAGATATAGACATTAGGTCATGTAGGGTGTCTTGGCGTAATCCAACCCTCCAGTCATTTTTTATTCTTCCCATCAGAGAGAAGCCTCATTCTGCAGCAGCAGTGTGCACAGGAATCAGGAGAATGAGTCTGACAATGGCCAGCACATTTCTAAATTGTTGATCCTGCACATCCGCAAGAATCACTTTCTGCCACAATTTCAGAGACTTACAACTTTCAACAGACAGCAAGTGGAGTACATGCTTTTTTAAGTCTAGCCACTCCAGCAGTACCAAGGTAACATCAACTCCACGAGACTCTAGGACCACTTTATAGTGATCAACAATTGTTTGAGTGCTTGATCTCCATATGTTCAAGTGCCTCTGTGGATGTTGGCCAGGACTGAAAATTTAAAGCTCTTGCAGCTAGTAGCACTTTATTGGTCATGAAGGACTGAAAGTGAGATTCAATGTGCTGTGACGTTTTCTGAATAATTTTTTTATCTCTGAAATTGTGGCTTCTACAATGTCTGAAGGAGAACCTGATCTGTGCCTGCTAGTTTCATTAGTTAAGTCAAAACTGTTGTACTGAGTTAGGTTCTCATTTACAGATGTAAGTGTTATGTGGTGAAGAGTTTCTTGATTCGAGAGACCATTTAGTTTTTGAATTGTGCTTTCTACTCTGCTGTGAACTTTTTCAACAGTGGCATCCTCTTGCTGAAAGCACAGACTAAGAGCAGATAAGTAACCAAAAAACACTTTCAGAAAATTCATGTATAACACATTTTAAAGTCTTAAGCACTTTAAGTATTCCTAGTGCTTTTTGGCCATGATCCTGCTCGTTTGTCAGTGACACATGTTCGAGGTGAGGCACTAATGCAGCCCAGTTCCTTTCAAGGGCAGAAATGGCCCGTTCTCTGTGTGCAAGCCACCTAGTGCCACCAGTGTTAACTGGTTTGACCACATTAATATTTAAAAGGGATCCCGTTTCCTGTAGACCTTTCCAACTTTTTGGTGACCTGTGGTAAAATGAGTAAATGTTCAGCAGAAGTTGTTGTAATGACTTGTAAAAGGGACAGTCTCTGAATGAATCCTTTACAGCAAGCTCTAAACGATGTGCACAGCAGTGTATGTCAATGAGGTATGGGCACTGGAAATCTTGTTTTATTCAACTAAGGACACCTGAAGTGCTCCCCAACATTACAGCAGCACCATCAGATGCCGCACTTATCAGCTTATGTTTCCAACCACCATCCCTTAAACCACCTTCACCCTCTAAAGCATTAATCACAGTATTTAAAATGCTTTCTGAATTAGGGACACTGACTGGTTTCAGTGCAAAATCTTATTACAGGTAGGCCATTTTCAAAACAGTACATAAATGCCCTCCTCCTCAGTCACACTTTTATCTGTGCAGGAATCAACAAGAAAAGAAAAGAAGTCATTGTCTTGTAGTAGACTAGCAGTAGTGCTTTGAATATCTTGGGCAATATAGTGAATGAAGACACGGCATTGCTTGTCACTACTGTAACTATAACTTATAGCATCATCCCCATGATTTCTTTTTTGTAAATCTATCAACCCAGGAAAATCCCTGAAAGGCCTTTTGGTCCTAGCAATGTAATATGCAGCACAGAACAATTTACAAATTTGATCCATTTCTTTTTGTTCCATAAATAATATGGATTTCTCTATTGGTCTTTCTCCAACTTTTGTTTTATTTGCAATGTATGCCAACTCAGCATTTTTGTGTGCTATGGACACTTCATGTGCTGAGATAATGTGTCCTCTAAAAGTACTGCATCCAGTTACATACTAACATACTATTTGCCAGCAGATTAGGCCTTATGGTCTATCAAGTCTGCTCGAACCTAGATCCTTAGTTGGGTGCCGAGACCCTCCCATCCCTTGTGCTCCAGAAACCCCTATCATCCATCCCCACCCCCCCGGGATAGGCCATCATCTGATACATCCACTTTCTGTGTCTGTCCCACCCTCTCTTAAAGCTCTCCACTGTGGATCTCTGAACCAGCTCACCAGGCAGAGCATTCCAAGGGTCCACCACCCTCTCAGTGAAAAACCTCCTCCTCTTTTCCCCCTCACCCTTCCACCTTCCAACTTCAAACCATGCCCTCTGGTGATGCCTCCTGCTTTAGTCTAAAGATCCCTCCATGTTTACCCTATTTATTCCCTTGAGGTACTTGAAGACCTCAATCATGTCCCCCCTGTCTCCTCTCCTCCAATGAAAACAGGCAGAGCTCCTCAAGTCTGTCCTCATAAGTCAAATCCCCTAGCCCTCGTATCATCTTTGTTGCCCTCCTCTGTACCCTCTCCAGGAGCTGTATGTCCCTCTTCAAGTGTGGTCTCCAGTACTTTACACAGTACTCAAGGTGTGGTCTAACCAGTCCATTGTACAGCGGCAGAATCACTTCCTTGCTCCTAGAGGTGATCCCCCTTACGATGCATCCCAACATCCTGTTTGCCTTGCTTGCTGCTCTCCTGCACTGCTCAGTGTTATTCATACATGTATCCACCATGACCCCTAGGTCTTTTCCCCTGTTGAGGCTTCCAGCACCTCCCTCCCAGGGTGTACCTGTGTTTAGGTTTCCCGACCAAGATGCAACACCTTGCACTTGGTGATATTGAAATTTAATTTCCATGTGTGAGCCCAGCTTTCCAGGGTGTCCAGGTCCCCTTGCAGGGCCAACCTCCCCTCTTCTCCCTCAACTACTGCTCCCATCTTGGAGTCATCTGCGAAGAGACTCATTTCACACCCTATACCATCCCTGATGTCTGATATGTATGCATTAAACAGGATTGGACCCAGGACCGAGCCCTGTGGTACCCCACTACCAACCTCTGTAGGGTTCGAGAGCTCCCCACGGACCACTACTCTCTGAGTGCGTCCAGCTATCCAGTTTTCAATCCATCTGACCATCAAAGGGCCTACTCCTAACCCCATCAGTTTCTCCACCAGACCATTGTGGGGACAGAGTCAAGCCTTGCTGAAGTCCAAGAATAATACATCCACAGGCTTACCCTATCCAGTTCTGATGTTACCCATTCATAGAACTCCACAAGGTTGGTTTGACATGATCTACCTGGCACAAACCCATGCTGCCGACTATCCAGACCTCCCACCTCCTCCAAGTAAACCCCAATCGTTCCTTTAGTATACTCTCCATTAATTTTCCCTCCACGAGGTTAAACTGATGGGTCTATAGTTTCCTGGTACTTCCTTGACCCCCCTTTATGGATTGGTACCACATGTGCCTCTCGCCAATCCTAGGTACCCTCCCTGTCTCAAGTGACCTGTTGAAAAGCTCCGCGCCAGAATTGCAGCCAGTATGTCCCCAATTCCATAGTACTCTCGGATGAATGCCATCCGCCCAGGAGATTGTCTTTCTTTAGGGCCTTGAGGGCAAACCCACCCTTTTGGTGGGATGGCATCATCCGTCCCCTCCACCTTACTGGTCTTTTTATCCTTAACCAGATGTGACACCCTGGGTACCTTTCCCTCCTTTTGCTCCATTTCTGCTGCCCCTGATCCCACTTCCTGCCACTTCTATCCCCTTTGTGCCTTGCTTTGTAGATATCCCATCCCCCTCCCTAGTGAACACAGAGGCAAAGTACTCGTTAAATACCTCTGCCTGGTCCCTCGCCTCTTCCACCCACCCTCCTTCTGATCTCAATCTGCTGAGATGGCCCTTAGTTTTTCTCCGCTCCCCAATGTACCGGAAGAACCCCTTTTCCCCTCCATGTATCCCCTGTGCCAGCCGATGCTCTTTACTGGACTTTGCTCCCCTCACCATACGGGTGACTTTTCTAGATGCAAGCTGGTACATTTCCTTATCCCTATCCCCTCTTGTTGTTTTATATTTTTTGTAAGCCGCCTTCTTTTCTCTGACTGCTACCTGGACCTCACTGGACCACCAGCATGGTTTATGTGACCTTGCTCCCTTACGTTTCAACTTAGCGCAGATCCTGACTGCCTCTTGAAGTCCCCGTTTATGACCTCCCATCTCCTTTCCACACTTGTTGTTGAGGTAATCCCTTCAAGTGATCCTTGAGAATATTTCCCATGCCCATAAAGTCTGCCCCCTGAAGTCCACTGCCAGTGTCCTAGATCTCACCCCACTCCCCAATGCTTATTTGAAACCAGACAGTATTGTGGTCACTCCCAGTCAGGGGGTCCTGTACAACCATGTCCCTTACCAGATCCCCATCTGCCAGAACCACATCCAGGACATGCCCCTCCCTTGTGGGCTCCATCACATGCTGTGTTAAGAACACATCCTGGAAGCCATCCAGCAGCCTCTGCTCCTTGGCCACCTTAGAGGACATGGTTCCCCAGTTAGTACCTGGCATATTATTTTGAAATTATTCTGAAATTATTTTTGCTTTGGCTTTTATCATAACTCTGACACCATGTACAGAACATGGCACATTTATCGGCGTCATGCGTAAGCCATTTCCTGCTCTTTTTCCAGGATTCCTGAAATTTTCTAACTTTCGGGGCCTTAACTGGGTTTTCAGTACAAGCAGCAGCACTTGAGGAAACATCAGTGGTCACCACAAAAGTCTGACTGTCTGGGCAAGGAGGTGGTGCCATTACAGTAGGTGTCGGTGAAGTGCCTGTGGTGGTGGTACAACTGCTAATACTTGCTGCTGGGGAATCCTCAGCTCCCACAGTTTCATCAATACACTTTCTCTTAAATCCAAATTTAAAAAGACTCATGGTGTCTGTCTGCTCGTGGGTACGTCGGCAGGCAGTTGTGCAGACTGGTGGCACTAAGTGGCTTGCACTTGCACAGACTAAGACAGAGTAACAAACTGTCCAAACTAGACTGTTGTTAGGCTATGCTATCACGCTATGCACTCAGAGAATGTTTATTAATGTGTTGTTGATGCTGAACTTCAACTTGCCTGAATTGATTCAGCTGTCAATATTAGTAAATGCTATACAACAAGAAAAACTGCCTGTATGTGCTGTTTGTCTCTGTACTTGAAAATAAAATAAACACAACAAGAAAAACTGTGTTGTCTGATTTTTTTGATCACAGACAGTTGCCCAGCTATTTGTGGCTTCAGGCAGCTTTAATTGTCCCTTTTGGAATGTAGGCGGTCCATTTCCAAGCAGTAGCTTTTAAAAAAGCTGTTTGGACCTTATCAAAACCTTTTTAGATTAGTTACTGAATGTGACGTCCAGAGTGTAGATTCTGAAAAAACTTTACTGTATGCAGATGAGACTTTATTTAGCAATAATGTACAATGTACAACAGATTACACAGATGGACCCTGCTGTACTTACTAGATAGATCATGTAATAATGTTGTAATCCAGAGTAACTAGTTTAAGACACAGCTTTTAACTTAAATAGGCTTTACTGTAACAATAACTCAGATCAGATTCTGACCCTGTATTTAGATAGGTAGTAGTCTGACCACAAAGTAGCTTGCTCATAAAAAAGCTTAACTAGTCTGTAAAAGGCCTTATTTAACGGTAGATCCCTGCTGTCTAGATTTTTTAGGTAGTCCAGTCCACAGGTAACTGGTAAAAAAAACAAACAAAAAAAAAACTTTTAATATTTTTTTACAACTCATCCCTGAATTTACATTTAGTTACTTGGTCCTCAGAGTAGCTTGTAACTAAAGCTTTAATAGACTTTACTTATTGTAATCAACTGACTGATCTCTTTTAGATTTTAGTTAGTCCACACAGTAGTGTGTAAAAAAACTAGCTATATTAAAAATGTATTGTATATGGCCACGTAGTGTACAGCTGTAGACTTCGATCCTTTCACAGACAGTACAGACTAGTACTGATTACAAATCAAGATGACAGACTGTCTTCACTTCAGTTACTTAACTCCAGCAAGTTAAAGTTGTATAGCTAGCACCTAGCTAGAGCTGTTTTAATATTTGATGGATTAGTTAGCTAAGCTTTATAGCTAAGCTTCAGTTAGCTGAGGAGTAGGTAAAAAAAAAAGGTAGTAGTAACACACAGGCAGGAGGCAACTTTTTAGTAAAAATAAGACATATAAGCTTTAGCATTTAGCTGTCCTGTGTGGTTTTAAATTCAAAGTCTGTGGCCACTACTAGCTACATAAAAAACAAAAAGAGATTGCTTTTCTAGCAAACTTTACTGGAATTTGCTGCAAGTAGCCTGCAAGCTCTGAGAATGGGCCCCCACTGAGTCCCCTTTCACTCTGTTTAGTGTTTATTTGCTAATAGTAGTAGTAGCAGGGTTTTATTTAACTCTAAAAAATTGATTAGCGTTTTGCTCATAAAAGTACTAAAACATTGTGAAAATGCATAACACTTGCCTCGTTGTGTTTAACAAACATAACACTTCTAGAAAACCTATACAAATACTTTCTGTACAGTTAGTATTGTCCCAAGGAAAAAACTGCTAATCAATTATTTAAAACCCTGAGTAGTAGTTGTTACTCAATAATACTGTCTCTTAATTACACATCCAATGGACAGTACAGAATTATTCCTTTTTGGGATGCTTTATTTTGCTGGTTGGTAGTAATAGTATATTTATTTAGAGAGCTAGTCTCTTCATTCTGTGTCTGCAGTGCTTCAGCACGAGTCTGCAGTTAGTGCCCCTTCCCCCTCAAGTCATATTGAGACTGCCACTGTTTTTTATTAGCTAGAAAATGGACACAAAGACTAGAGCAGTTCAGCAGACTTTGATTAGCTTAGAGATCTGTGTCTGCTTTGCTAGCTGCTACTCTCTTTTTTTTCTAGGTTTGCCAAAATTGCTTTAAATAATTTTTCTCCTGACAATTTCATTCCCTCCCGACTGAGTCCCGACTCAAGAGACCCTCACGGTCTCACAAACACACACTCCTCTCTAGCTTTCACCTTGTTTAGTTATATTCTCCTCCCTCCTTTCTGCACTTCCATTTTTCTTCCCCCAGATGTTTGTTTTCTTTACTCCTGCCGATTTCCTTACTGGAGGGACCCTCACGGTTTTACATACACCTCTCCTCCCCCACTGCCCCTATGAACTCAAACCACTTCCTTTGTACTCCCGTTTTTTTTAAAGATCTAAATACTTCAATCAGCTCTTAAAAGAGCTTTTGGTTATTTATTTTTTTAGAGTGTTGATCGAGATTGGTTTCAGGCTGGCAGACAGTACTGCAGAATGACCTGTCTCTCTGAATGCAAGCCACAGAATGGCACGCTGTGCTGGGTGCTTGCGTCACACTGTCTGGAGGGGGTGGGTGAATAGTTTATAACGGCACCTATTGGTACGTGTGTGCCTGCTGCAGCCCACCTCCAAAAGCAAACAAGGGATCCCTGAAGAATTGACTGGCTGATCACTGTGCCACTCAGTTGGGGCACATCAGTCTGCTACTCCTCCTCCATCCTTCTCTCCTTCACGGCGGGTGATGAAGCAGACAAGCAGTCAGCTGACATCCCAAAGAGCACACTTGTGATCAGCTCTAGTGATGTCAGCGCTGCGTCTGCGCTCCTCGAGTGGCTCCCCCACCCCAGGGAAAGTTAAACTGCAAAAAAAAACAAAAAAACATGGCAAGCGCTAGAAACGGAGGGAAAAAATGAAATACCTTAGGTGCCCAAAGGGGCAGGCACTAAAATGCTGTAGGTGTCCTGAAGCAAAAGTGCCTGCCCTGGGGCACCTAAGGTATAGGAATTTCACACCCTGTAAGGGACCCTGGGGTGGAGCTTCAGGTGAGGGTGGGCCGGAGCTCCAACCCCTCCAGGATAAGAGAGGTGGTAAACCTGTGATTCTCCTGTGTGTAAAACCAACAGAGTAAACACTAAGGGCCAGATATTCAAACTGCACCCAAAATGTGCACAATAGCAGGAGCAAGCACAAGTCAATTGCGCACATGCTCAACAGATGCGATATTCAAACATGGTGCAAGTCAAATTGCGCAACCAGCCAATGTCTGAATATCGCACAACCTGCGCCATAGCACAACCAGGAAGGGGAAGCTGAGCACATATGATGTGCCATAGCACAACAAGGCCAGCCCAGCTGAGCAGTCCAAAGATGCCATAGCGCAAGCAGAGAGCCCCCCCCAGCAGCAGAACAATGGAACTGCACAACCAGGGAGGTAGGCAGGGGCCCACCACCCATGCCACAGATGGGCACAGGAACACATTGCAGAACTAACAATACACCCCCACACCCAAAGCACAGCATCACTGGTGGAGGGATGGAATATCCACTGTCCCATGGGGACAAGCCAACAAAGCACAGCTGGGCCATGGTACCCCAGCACACCCACTGGCAAGCTGAGACTGCCACACCAAGGGGCTGGACAACCCAAGTGTACAACAGCCCCCCCATGCACAACACAACCTGCGCTGGAACCCCAAGACACCACCCATGAGCAGTGACTGTGACCGTCACTGCAGGAATCCCCATGCCCCCCTGGCACAATGCAACCGTGTGTACCACAGAACCATACAAGCCAGACCCACCAGGAGCACTCAGCGGTGTGTAGCAGCACACAGCCAGACCAGCTGAAAGCCACTACCACACCAGGGACACCCCCCCATGCACACACACACACAATCCCAGGACAATACCACCCCAGATGCCATGCACACCACTGCAACTGAGTACCCATAGCCAGCTGCAAATCAGAGACCACCACAGTATTCATATCAAAATAGATTTATAAAAGAATATCAACAGGAACACACAACAATAAACTATATACAGATAGATATATACAAGAAAGGGGTGGGGGTATGGGTACAAGGTAGGGGTGGGTAAGGGGCAGGGGTGAAGAACTGGCTGAGGGAAGGCAGAGTGTGAGGGAAGGGTAAAGGGGGTAGGTGTGGGGCAGCTACTGCCCTCCAGACTGCACGGCATCAGGCTGCCTCTGGTCCCGTGGCCTCCTCCATCGTCTCACTCCCCTCTGGTGCATCTCCCGCAGAATGGACAGGGACTCCATAGACACCTCCAGCAGGCGGTGGACAGCCTGCTCAATCCTGCGCAGGACCTGGACACCTAGGGCAAGGGAACAGAATCAATGGCTGTGACTGTCCACAACCCTGAAGCCCACCCAACATGCATGGCATACAGCCAAGTGCCCCACCCCTGTGAAGGACTGCACCCACCCACAGTGACCGTGCACAAGACAAGCCCAACCAGGCAGCAACAGCCATGTGTGCCACTGCACACACACCCCAACCATGACCAGCACAGCACAACCAAGGCTGTCCAGTGACGTGACTACGTGGTGGGAAGTTAGTGCCACAGCCATGTGCCCAGTGCATGCATGGACCACCAGTGATGCACTCACAGACATGCAGTGCCACTGGACAGTGCTGACTGTCACACGTCGCGTGCATGGCAGTGTTGTCCATGGATGGTGGCCATGCCCTTCCCCCTCCACAGCATGCAATAGCATCCATGATGTAATGACACTCACCCTCATCAAGCCGCCACTGCTGCTGCTGCTGCTGCAGCTGCTGTGGCCCAACACCACCGCCACCTTGGCCAGCCACCTCCACAACGCCTCTTTGAGCCTCATCCAGGGCCGGCCTCTGCTCCTCCATGCCAGTGGGAAACAAAAGTTGAGAAACACATCAGTGAGATCCCAAAGCAGACAGCCCCCTGCCCCAATGAGTGTGCCTGCCCACACAGCCAGACCCATACATCACACACCTGCAAACATCGTCACAGCCAACCATAGACCAACCCTCCCCCATGTGCTGGTCACATTACACAGTGTTGCCCATGAGGACAATACAGGTTCATAGACGGCTCACCCACCTGGCCTAGGCACAACACCCCTCCTGGCACGTGACCTGATGCACCAGCAGTGCCCGCTCCCTCCTGTGCAGGTCACTCTACTGGTGCCTGCACTGCTCTGGTGTTCTCCTCTGCCCAGTGGCCTGCTCAAGATCGGTGGCCACCTGCTGCCACACATGGGTACGGGCCATGTTTAGGGGTTCCTCCCCAAACAGTGGCCCATGGTGAGGCTCCACCACAGCCACCAGGTTGGCCACCTCCAATGCACTCCACTGTGGAGCTCTCCTGCGTGCCATCCCTGCAGGTTTATAGTAGGCAATATGGCGCTCCACAGCGCGTCAACCTCACGTGGAAATGTTGTGCAATACAACTCCATCAGTCCCTCATGAGGTATTCGTACAGCGCCGTCAGTCCCTATTAGCATGCGAACAGCACTATAGAGCTGCAGACATGCCATACGTACAGCGCCAAGGGGCCAAAGGTAGGGCACAAGGTCATGGGTCTGTGGCGCAAGGCCACGCACAGCGCCATCGGATGTCTACACGTCCAGTGCAATCGGTAGCCTGTGTGCCATTGCCACAGTGGACTATTGCACAGTTGTGTCAGAGCGCCATGTGGTGACCAGCGCTGTAGTGCCTCTGGCACAATGGTGGCCGTGTCCTGAATTGTCAATCGCGCACAGCACATCATCAGTGCAGCAGACACCTGCGTAAGCTACCTGGGCATGCACAGTGCGGTGTACTATGCAGTCACAGAACCATGCCATTGGCTCAGCCGGCTCAACCGTATTGCGCAAAGTGCAACAGCGCGATATTCAGCTGTCATATGCAAATCATCTGATCAGCCATTCAATGGCTCAGTGGTGCGATTTGCATCTAATTAAAGTTCCTCCACTCCTAATTTGCATGCATTGTGCTATAAATGTGCGACATTAATCTGCAGTGGCCATATTCGGTTACTGCAGGTGATAGGTGAGTTGCATGCTGTGTGATGTTCTGGACTATGGTCTTAGGATATTGCTGTATACTGCACAGTCACAGGTGTCCACTTTCACCCATACAGACTGTGACATGGCCGAGCCAGGAATGGGTGAGGAGGATGATGTTGGGCGGAAGAGGAGGCCCAACTTCACAAAAGCCGAGACAGAGGCACTCTTCGAGGCCTACCTGGAGGAAGAGCCACTACTCTGTGGACAGCAGGGCACCCCTCAGGCCCGTGCTGCTGCATGGGAGGGGGTGGCTCGCACCATAAACCTACATGGAAGCCACCAGTGCTCCGTGCAGGAATGTAAAAGGAAGATGGGGACCGACAGGAGGAGGGTGAAGGAGAAGGTGGCAGCCCTCAGGGTGGCACACGCTGCAACAGGCGGGGGACAGCCGGAGGTGGTGCAGCTGACCCCGGCGGAGGACTGTCTTGCTGCATTCATGCAGCACAGTGCCATCGAGGGAGTTCCGGGAGGTGGCTTCCAGACAGATGGTAGCCCATCACTGCATGGTATGACATGGTTGGGGGGGAAGGTGGATCCCATGCACTAACATGTTCTCACTTTCTGTTACAGATCCTGTGCATCTGCAGGGGACAGTGGTGGAGGGCTCGTCCACTGTGGACATCCAGCCAGAGTTGGAGGAGGGTCCATCCAACTCTGCTGGTAGCCGGCATGCTTTACACCAGTGTGCACGCCTGGCTGCCATCTCCGATGTCAGTGAGACAGGTGTGGGGGGGTGCCCTTCCTGTGTCTCAGTGGTCTGGCATGCAAGCATGCCAGCACGCTGTGGCTGTGGCATGAACCTGCACCACTGATGAGGCAATGACCACTATGGGCATTGACACGTGTGTGTCACATAATGGACACACAGCAGGACAGCTCGCACCCATGGACCTAGCTGGTTCCAACATGTGTGCCAGCACATCAGCACAGTCCTAGGCTGTGCCTGTCAGCACTGGTGGGGCAGCACCAGTGGCTGTACAGGTCACTGGCACTGTTGCGGACACAGCAGTGGAACGACTGGTCCCTTGGCGCACAGCAGGCAGAGGGGCAGCAGCAGCAGTCACCCACCGGGTCTGGGGGTACAGGGCTCAGTGGTGGCACATGTACACCGCCTGTTGACTTGCCCATACCTGGTTCTGGTGAGCAGTGCCCACCCTCAAGGGGTGTTGATCATCAGGCCCTTCCATACCCTGATGGACAGGTTGCCAATGTGGCAGACGACCCATTTGATGAGCACACCCGCCTGCTGCGGGCATCAGTACAGCAGCAGATGCGGGTTGCAACATCCGTGGAGGCACTGTGTGTGGCTGTGGAGTGGCACAGCAAGGACAATGCAATGATCCTTGCAGGGATTGTCCAAATGTGGATGGATGTGACCACCGCCATTGACAGGCAGACTCAGGCATTGGTCGCTATCATGGCTGCATTGGGCACACAGGTGCCCCTGTGCCAGGCACGCTGCGCAGTATGCTATCCACTCCCCATTCCCGGCATCAAGTGACACCCAGCCTGTCGATGCCGGGTTCTGCTGTGGGCATCCCGAGCACCCCTGGTGCAAGTATGTTCGGTATGCTGCAGACCCCTGTACAGACAAAGTCATGCTCACGCAGTAGGACCCCTGGTGGTCCATCATTACCACCCCAAGTGGCCCATGCTCAGCCTGCCAGTGCTGCTGGGTCTCGGCAGGGCCACCCATGCATCCAAGGTGGCCATGGCACAGTGTCACATGACTGACCTGTCTCCCAGTGTGGGCCCTGTCTGGTGCGGCCCTGTGTGCAATGTGTGTCATGGTGGGTGCCCTGCCCAACACGCTGACACACGGACCACCTGCACACCCTCCCAACTGCTGTCCACAGGTCCGTGTGCATGATGATGCCTGCATTGCACTGTACACCAAGGTGCAAGGGTGCCCAGCATCTGACACATGTACATGGACAGTACAGGTGGTGGAGGTGGCCTGTGGATGTGTGTGTTTCACATGTCTGCGCCTGCTGTGCTGTGCACCTGCCCCTGGGCACTTTGTGCCAGGTGTGTGTGTGTGTGTGTGTGTGTCTGTCCATGTGGAGTGTGACTGTTCACCCCTTCCTGGTTGTGTGTTTGTGCTCCTGTACCCTTCCACTCCCCTTGCCATCATGCACCCCTGGTGTGTTACCCTGTGTGTATGTGGGTTGCGCCCTGGACAGTGTTGGTTGCACTTGGCCCCATGACTTACCTGTGTTGTGCAAAGTGCTCCTCTGTGATGGTGTCCCAGTGCAGCTGGGCCAGCCAGATCAGTTGGGGGTCACGCCATCCAAGGGGGGGGCTGCTCATCCCCATCATCACCGGCATCACCAGCATCCCCATCGCTGTCCCCCTCCTCGACCTATATGGCTAACCCACAGTCTTTGGCCATGATGTGCAGGATACAACAGGCCAGGAATATCCCACAGGCCTTTGAGGGACTGTACTGTAGGGCACCGCCAGAGGTGTCTAGGCATCAGAAGCATGCCTTCAGCATCCCAAACACCCACTCGATGATGTTGCGTGTGGTGGCATGTGCCTCATTGAAGCGTTGCTGCGATGAGGTAGTGGGGCGCCGGTAGGGTGAGAGCAGCCAGGGACGGAGTGGATATCCACTGTCACCTGTGTGGAGATAGTGGAGGTTAGTGTCATGTTCAGGCCCATATTGCCCCTAGCCCTGTGTGCCACTCCCATGGTACCTGTGGCTTACCCACCCTTGCCCCAACTTTGCCAATCCTACATGCATACTCACCCACTAGATGTCCTGTGGGGATGTCCCCACTCTGGAATCGATGGCACAGTGCAGACTGGTACCATAAGAATGAATCGTGTGCTCCACCAGGATGCGTGGTACAGACATTGATGATGCGCCCACTGGCATCACACACCACCTGGCAGTTGACACTGGAGAACCCCTTCCGATTGTGATATGTGGCCCCATCGGGGCCAGATGGCGTGTGAATGGCCACATGGGTGCAGTCTATCACCCCTAGCACACCAGGCATACGTGCTACCCTGTGGAACTCCTATATGTTTGCTGTACGCTCTGCCGCAGTGCTGGGGAAATGGATGTACTCCACAGCATGTGGCAGCAGTGCACTGAGGAATTGGGTGAGGATGCGTGACGTGGCCAACTGTGTTATGCCTGTGGTATCCTCTGTTGGCCTCTGGAAGGTACCCGTGGTGAGCAAGCACATGCAGGCTGTTACCTTTGTCTCCACTGACAGAGCATGACTCCGTCGTGAGGGTGCCTGCATCACATCACTGCGCAGCTCACAGAGCCGCCTCAGTATTGCCCTGTTCAGGTGGTACCAGCCCACAATCTCGACGTCTGAATACAGCTCAAAGCTGAAGTGGGCACAGTACTGCCTTTTGGGGGCATACCACCGACGGGCCCTTCCACAGCCACGTCCCCTTGCAGCATGCCTTATCACCCCCCTCATTACAGCTTCCATGTTTAAGCTGGCACCATCCCCTGGCTTGTGTCCCCCAGCTGTTATTGTTCTGTTCCCCGCTGTCCTGACTGCTACCTCCACTGCACTGGGTACACCTACTGGCCTCTGAACTCTGTGGCCCCACACAGTTTCAGCTGCCCCTATTCTGTCCTGACTACTCCCTGGCCTGCACTGGCTGCTGCTGTGGCCTGCTCTGTGTGGCTGCCTCATGTGCATTCCCTGTCGAGTTCTTGCACCTCTTCCTTGACCCTTTTTATTTTGGTTCATTTCCGCCGTGGCACAACTTCCAGCTGATCCACAGTTGCGCATTGCGCAAGCCTTTGAATATCGCATTGTGCACTTTATGCATGGATCCACCCCCTTCGGTTGCGCATACCTTCATTTGCATTGCGCTGTTGCTCAGCATGTTTTCAGTGGCGCAACTGCCTCCCGCTGAATATTGCAGAATGGCACATTTTTGGACTTGCGCATAGCGCAACCCTTTTGAATATCCCACCCTGAGTGTCAAATACTGCTACTAAGTGTAGGTGGTAGAATAAGGGGTAGCTGCGGAAGCTCCAGCCAACCGCCCCCCCTACTTTTGTAGTAGATAATAGAAAGAGAGGTTGTCAAACCAGTTTTGAGAGGTACTGGTCTGTTTTTGAAGAGGGAGGTGTGTGGCAGATCTAGGCTAAACTCCATAAAAATGGACTGTTGAACCCTGTCCTGTTTTCTTTTTCTTCCACTTTAAAACTTCAGTTGCAACAGTACCCTCTTATCACTTCTACTTTTAAATACTTTTTTTCTATTATCCTAGGTAGGCCACCTAGGATGAAACTGTACTATCTGCTTCTGTACTTCATTTCTATTCTCTAGCTCTGTCTAAAACTTTTACTTTTGGTTCATACACCCCCCCCAAACCCCTAGGTGCAAGGAGTTAGTAAAACAGATATTGTACAGTAAGAAAAGAGGATTATGTCCTCAGACATAATAAAGTAATGAAGACTACCAACTAAAAGTCTTCTGGTTTCTGAGTTAAAGAAAACAAATGCATAAATGTCTTCTGGTTAAATAAGGCAGGATCCTGGAGCCATGTAAGAGATGCCCCTGTCTTAAAGCAGCATGCAAACATTAAACAGAAGGAAAAGCGAAGCTTGCAAAATGAACACTAGAAGCATGAGGACTTGTAGAAAAAAGGGGCAACACTATAAAATGGAATTAAGTTAACCTCTCTGTAATACTGTACACCCAGAATTAAAGCAGCTTGCATTTGTTTAAAGGTAAACTGTTTTAACAAGGGACTCAGGTTTAACCAGGTAGAAATCAATACCTGGTTGCAAATAAAATAAACAGCACTACTTTATCTTGCTTGTCTCTAAACTTGAACTATAATACAGATACTGTAAGACAGGAGGCTCCCCTTGCATGTATACACTTCCATGCAGTATATAAAGAAAGCAAGTTTAATTTAGTTCTTTAAAAATTACAAGGACTTGCAGAAAGGAGGGGAAAATAATTAAACTAGATTATTTAGACCCCTGTATTACTGTGTACCCTGTAGTGAAGCAGCAATAATTTCTGAGCAAAATAATGCTTTGAAAACTAAGGTTTGACCAGGTAGAAATGCTTACCTGGTCACTCAGGAAAATAGAAGGCCTCCTCCTTTTCTGAGCTGCAGATCTTTGAATGGGTATTCCTAAGGGATCAGCGCCCTCTACTGTCCCCTTTTTATATGTTCACCTAATAAGCCCCTGTCACTCAGATGGTTACTAAGCATATTACCTTTGGGTTGCTAGGTAATTAACAGTCTAATAAACCCTGAAATAGGAATACAAGTTTTGTTTATCAGACTGCTGTATAAATGGGAACAGTAAGAGAATGGTATTTATTTAAGTAATGGTTTTAGGTCACATTTAGATACCTAACTTATTCTAAAGCATTGCATTTGTGTTAAGTGTGTTAAGGGGTCTAGTCAGGTGACCTTGTCCAGGGAGTATAAATACCTCCCAAATCTGTTCTTTAGGCAGATGAGCTTTGGAAGTAAGACAGGGAGGTCTGTAGTGAGAGTAAAGTAAATACAGAAGTAAGCAGACCATAACTCTTCTGTGGTCTTTGAATGTGTATTGGAAATTGCAAGAAACCACTGAGGGGGAAAAGTGGTCATTGATATTGCAACTTACTTTTCTTTATTTTTGATTGTTTTTGTTTTTTTTACTTTTTGTAAATAAATGTTACATTCCTTTGTGTTTTTAATCTTGAAATATTGCCTTGTCTGAATTATTTCCCACACCCTGTGACACAGAGCCTCAAACCAGTGCGCTATACTGCCCCCCATATTTTTGTATTTTATCAGTCATTAACAATTAATTTTTGGGTTTTAATTTTTTTGTTTGTTTTATGGCTAGCAGTCCCTCCCAGTACTGAGTTTCTATTCAGTAAAATACTGCAAATACCTGGTGGCTAGTGGTCCCCCTAGCCATGCTATCCTATTAAAAAATATAATGCATGTCCCCAGAGACTACCAGTCCACTGAGTCACAATTGCATTGCTATTACAATAACCATGTCCCTGTTAGTCTAGTAGACTCCCCACACTGGCAGGCAGTGACAAACCACCCTGCTCCCCATCCCAACCCCAAGCTGGTGACTGACACAGACCTCCACTCACAACCATGACCAGCAAACTACCAAGCTGTCAAGGTGTACATATGCAGTACACACTCCATGACAGCTCAGTCCGTGACTGTCTGTGATGGTGAGTGGAGGGCTGTGCCTGTCACCTGCCTGGGTCTAGGATGGATGAGTGGGTTGGTGCAGCACTGTCTGCATTGTAGGGTGGCATCTACACTACCAGGGATGTGGGTTATTGTAATATTAATGGGATGAGGGCTAGGGGCCAACAGGAACATGCTTTTTAAAATATATCTGCCCTGTGGCCCCAGCCTGCTCTTTCCTTCTTTCTGTTCCTGCAGCACCACCCACAAGGATCAGACCCTCCCTTCCATGCCCCCCAAAAACTTAGCCTTCATGGCAGGGCATTGAGGAGTGACCTAACTCACCAGAACAGATCCAACATCGAGGACGTGTCTTCTCAGGGGCGGCTCCTGCAGGGGACGGTGTTCATGCTGCTCAGCCAGGCCCTTTTTCTGCTTTTCTTGCAGAGGTGGGCATGCAGTGCTGACGGTGGCATGCAGCGTGCATGTCTGCACACTGCACACCAGTCAGCTGCTCCTCCAGCACAACCCAATGCACAGGACTTGGCATGCAAACATCTAACCTCTGCTGGGTGTCAGGCAAGTGCCGATGTATGTTCCCCACCCTCCCCAGGAAGAGGAGAGCTGTTCCTCGGATTCTTGATCCTCTCCCCAGCTGACCCCCAGTGACCCACTGACACTGAGAAAAAGGGTCACCAGCGTGGCAGGAGGAAAGACATGATGCCTCAGCCCTCCACACCATTGGGCTGGCTAGCATTATTTATTAATAGGAGATTGGGGCTAAGTTGGGCTGCTAGTCCCCAAGGAAATTCAGTTTTCTATTTAATTGGAGATCATAGCTATAGGAGCGCTAGCCACCGGGCACATGCATTATTTTATTTAACAGGAGACCAGGGCTATAGGGGCGCTAGCCAACAGGCACATGCATTGTTTCATTTAATAGAAGACCAGGGCTATAGGGGCACTAGCCACCAGGCTCATGCAATATTTTATTTAATAGGAGACCAGGGCTATAGAGGCGCTAGCCACAAGGCACATGCATTATTTAATTTAACAGGAGACCAGGGCGATAGGGGCGCTAGGTGCTAGGCACCAGAAACATGCATTATTTTATTTAATAGGAGACCAGGGCTACAGGGGTGCTAGCCACCAGGAACATGCATTATTTTATTTAATTGGAGACTAGGGCTATAGAGGCATAAGGTGCTAGGCACCAGAAACATGCATTATTTTATTTAATAGAAGATCAGGGCTATGGGGCGTTAGCCACCAGGCACAAGCACTATTTTATTTAACAGGAGACCAGGGCGATAGGGGCGCTAGGTGCTAGGCACCAGAAACATGCATTATTTTATTTAATAGGAGACCAGGGTTATAGGGGTGCTAGCCACCAGGAACATGCATTATTTTATTTAATTGGAGACCAGAGCTATAGAGGTGATAGCCACTAGGCACATGCATTATTTTATTTAACAGGAGACCAGGGCGATCGGAGCGCTAGGTGCAAGGCACCAGAGACATGCATTATTTTATTTAATAGGAGTGCAAAGCTATAGGGGTGCTAGCCACCAGGCACATGCATTATTTTATTTAATAGGAGACAAGGGCTATAGGGGTGCTAGCCACCAGGCACACGCATTATTTTATTTAATAGGAGACCAGGGCCATAGGGGTGCTAGCCACCAGGCACATGCATTATTTTATTTAATAGGAGACCAGGGCGATCGGAGCGCTAGGTGCAAGGCACCAGAAACATGCATTATTTTATTTAATAGGAGTGCAAAGCTATAGGGGCGCTAGCCACCAGGCACATGCATTATTTTATTTAATAGGAGACCAGAGCTATAGGGGTGCTAGCCACCATGCACATGCATTATTTTATTTAATAGGAGACCAGGGCTATAGGGGTGCTAGCCACCAGGCACATGCATTATTTTATTTAATAGGAGACCAGGGCTATAGGGGTGCTAGCCACCAGGCACAAGCATTATTTTATTTAATAGGAGAGCAGGGCTATAGAGGTGCTAGGCACCAGGAACATGCATTATTTTATTTAACAGGAGATCAGTGCTATGGGGTGCTACGTGCTAGGCACCAGGAACATGCATTATTTTATTTAATAGGAGACCAGGGCTATAGGGGTGCTAGGCACCAGGAACATGCATTATTTAATTTAACAGGAGACCAGGGCTATAGGGGTGCTAGGCACCAGGAACATGCATTATTTTATTTAATAGCAGAGCAGGGCTGTAGGGGTGCTAGCCACCAGGAACATGCATTATTTTATTTAACAGGAGAGCAGGGCTGTAGAGGTGCTAGCCACCAGGAACATGCATTATTTTATTTAATAGCAGAGCAGGGCTGTAGGGGTGCTAGCCACCAGGAACATGCATTATTTAATTTAACAGGAGACCAGGGCTGTAGGGGTGCTAGCCACCAGGAACATGCATTATTTTATTTAATAGCAGAGCAGGGCTGTAGGGGTGCTAGCCACCAGGAACATGCATTATTTTATTTAATAGCAGAGAAGGGCTGTAGGGGTGCTAGGCACCAGGAACATGCATTATTTTATTTAACAGGAGACCAGGGCTATAGGGGTGCTAGGCACCAGGAACATGCATTATTTTATTTAATAGGAGACAAGGGCTATAGCGGTGCTAGCCATCAAGCACATGCATTATTTTATTTAATAGGAGACCAGGGCTATAGGGGTGCTAGCCACCAGGAACATGCATTATTTTATTTAACAGGAGACCAGGGCTAAGGGGTGCTAGGTGCTAGGCACAAGGAACATGCATTATTTTATTTAACAGGAGACCAGGGCTATAGGGGTGCTAGTTGCTAGGCACCAGGAACATGCATTATTTTATTTAATAGCAGAGCAGGGCTGTAGGGGTGCTAGCCACCAGGAACATGCATTATTTTATTTAATAGCAGAGCAGGGCTGTAGGGGTGCTAGGCACCAGGAACATGCATTATTTAATTTAACAGGAGACCAGGGCTGTAGGGGTGCTAGCCACCAGGAACATGCATTATTTTATTTAATAGCAGAGCAGGGCTGTAGGGGTGCTAGCCACCAGGAACATGCATTATTTTATTTAATAGCAGAGAAGGGCTGTAGGGGTGCTAGGCACCAGGAACATGCATTATTTTATTTAACAGGAGACCAGGGCTATAGGGGTGCTAGGCACCAGGAACATGCATTATTTTATTTAATAGAGACAAGGGCTATGGGTGCTAGCCATCAAGCACATGCATTATTTTATTTAATAGGAGACCAGGGCTATAGGGGTGCTAGCCACCAGGAACATGCATTATTTTATTTAACAGGAGACCAGGGCTAGGGTGCTAGGTGCTAGGCACAAGGAACATGCATTATTTTATTTAACAGGAGACCAGGGCTATAGGGGTGCTAGTTGCTAGGCACCAGGAACATGCATTATTTTATTTAATAGCAGAGCAGGGCTGTAGGGGTGCTAGCCACCAGGAACATGCATTATTTTATTTAATAGCAGAGCAGGGCTGTAGGGGTGCTAGGCACCAGGAACATGCATTATTTTATTTAACAGGAGACCAGGGCTGTAGGGGCGCTAGGCACCAGGAACATGCATTATTTTATTTAACAGGAGACCAGGGCTATAGAGGCGCTAGGCACCAGAAACATGCATTATTTTATTTAACAGGAGACCAGGGCTATAGGGACGCTAGACACCAGGAACATGCATTATTTTATTTAATTGGAGACCAGGGCTATAGAGGCGCAAGGTGCTAGGCACCAGAAACATGCATTATTTTATTTAATAGAAGACCAGGGCTATACGGGCGTTAGCCACCAGGCACATGCACTATTTTATTTAACAGGAGACCAGGGCGATAGGGGCGCTAGGTTCTAGGCACCAGAAACATGCATTATTTTATTTAATAGGAGACCAGAGTTATAGGGGTGCTAGCCACCAGGAACATGCATTATTTTATTTAATAGCAGAGCAGGGCTGTAGGAGTGCTAGCCACCAGGAACATGCATTATTTTATTTAATAGCAGAGCAGGGCTGTAGGGGTGCTAGGCACCAGGAACATGCATTATTTTATTTAACAGGAGACCAGGGCTATAGGGGCGCTAGGCACCAGGAACATGCATTATTTTATTTAATAGGAGACCAGGGCTATAGGGACAATAGGCACCAGAAACATGCATTATTTTATTTAATAGGAGAGCAGGGCTATAGGGGCCTAGGCATCAGAAACATGCATTATTTTATTTAATAGGAGACCAGGGCTATAGGGGCGCTAGCCACCAGGCATGTGCATTATTTTATTTAATAGGAGAGCAGGGCTATAGGAGCGCTGGCCATCAGGCACATGCATTATTTTATTTAACAGGAGACCAGGGCAATGGGGCACTAACCACCATGCTCATGCATTATTTTATTTAATAGGAGACCAGGGCTATATCGGTTCTAGGCACCAGGAACATGCATTATTTTATTTAATAGGAGACCAGAGCTAAAAGGGCGCTAGCCACCAGGCACATGCATTATTTAATTTAATAGGAGACCAGGGCTATAGGGGTACTGGACTCCAGGACCATGCATTATTTTATTTAATAGGAGACCAGGGCTAAATGAGTGCTAGCCACCAGGAACATGCATTATTTTATTTAATAGGAGACACGGGCTATAGGGGTGCTAGGTGCTAGGCACCAGGCACATGCATTATTTTATTTAACAGGAGACCAGGGCTATAGGGGCGCTAGGTACCTGGAACATGCATTATTTTATTTAATAGGAGGCCAGGGATATAGGGTGCTAGCCACCAGGCTCAGGCATTATTTTATTTAGTAGAAGAGCAGGGCTATAGGGGTGCTAGGCACCAAAAACATGCATTATTTTATTTGATAGGAGACGAGGGCTATAGGGGTGCTAGACTCCAGGAACATGCATTATTTTATTTAACAGGAGACCAGGGCAATAGGGGCACTATCCACCATGCACATGCATTATTTTTTTTAATAGGAGACCAGGGCTATAGGGGCGCTAGCCACCAGGCTCATGCATTATTTTATTTAACAGGAGACCAGGGCTATAGGGGTGCTAGGTGCCAGGCATCTGGCACATGCATTATTTTATTAAATAGGAGACCAGGGCTATAGGGGCACTAGCCACCAGGCTCATGCATTATTTTATTTAGCAGGAGACCAGGGCTATAGGGGTGCTAGGCACCTGGAACAAGCATTATTTTATTTAATAGGAGACCAGGGATTTAGGGGTGCTAGCCACCAGGCTCATGCATTATTTTATTTAGTAGGAGAGTAGGGCTATAGGGGTGCTAGGCAAGAGGAACATCCATTATTTTATTTAATAGGAGACCAGGGCTATAGGGGCGCTAGAAACCTGGCACAGGCATTATTTAATTAAAAAGGAGACCAAGGCTATAGGGGCACTAGCCAGCAGGCACATGCATTATTTAATTTAATAGGAGACCAGGGCTATAGGGGTGCTAGGTGCTAGGCACCAGGAACATGTGTTATTTTATTTAACAGGAGACCAGGGCTATAGAGGTGCTAGGTGCTAGGCACCAGGAACATGTGTTATTTTATTTAACTGGAGACCAGGGCTATAGGGGTGCTAGGCACCAGGAACATGCTTTATTTTATTTAACAGGAGACCAGGGCTATAGGGGTGCTAGCCACCAGGAAAATGCATTATTTTATTTAATAGGAGAGCAGGGCTGTAGTGGTGATAGGCACCAGGAACATGCATTATTTTATTTAATAACAGAGCAGGACTGTAGGGGTGCTAGCCACCAGGAACATGCATTATTTTATTTAATAGCAGAGCAGGGCTGTAGGGGTGCTAGGCACCAGAAACATGCATCATTTTATTTAACAGGAGACCAGGGCTAAATGGGCGCTAGGCACCAGGAACATGCATCATTTTATTTAATAGGAGACCAGGGCAATAGGGGCGCTAGGCACCAGGAACATGAATTATTTTATTTAATAGGAGAGCAGGGCTATAGGGGCACTAGCCACCAGGCACATGCATTATTTTATTTAATAGGAGAGCAGGGCTGTAGGAGCGCTAGCCATCAGGCACATGCATTATTTAATTTAATAGGAGACCAGGGCTATAGGGGTGCTAGACTCCAGGAACATGCATTATTTTATTTAATAGGAGACCAGGGCTATAGGAGTGCTAGCCGCCAGGAACATGCAATATTTTATTTAATAGGAGACAAGGGCTATAGGGGTGCTAGGTGCTTGGCACCAGGCACATGCATTATTTTATTTAGCAGGAGACCTGCGCTATAGGGGCATTAGGTACCTGGAACATGCATTATTTTATTTAATAGGAGACCAGGGATATGGGGTGCTAGCCACCAGGCTCATGCATTATTTTATTTAGTAGGAGAGCAGGGTTATAGGGGTGCTAGGCACCAAGAACATGCATTATTTTGTTTGATTGGAGACCAGGGCTATAGGGGTGCTAGACTCCAGGAACATGCATTATTTAATTTAATAGGAGACCAGGGCTATAGGAGTGCTAGCCACCAGGAACATGCATTATTTTATTTAACAGGATACCAGGGCTAGAGGGGCGCTAGGCACCAGGAACATGCATTATTTTATTTAATAGGAGACCAGGGCTATAGGGGAGCAATCCACCAGGCACAGGCATTATTTTATTTAGTTGGAGACGAGGGCTATGGGGCGCTAGCCATCAGGCTCATGCGTTATTTTATTTAACAGGAGACCAGGGCTATAGGGGTGCTAGGTGCAAGGCACCAGGCACATGCATTTATTTATTTAATAGGAGACCAGGGCTATAGGGGTGGTAGAAACCAGGCTCATGCATTATTTTATTTAACAGGAGACCAGGGCTATAGGGGTGCTAGGTACCAGGAACATGCATTGTTTTATTTAATAGGAGACCAGGGATATAGGGGTGCTAGCACCCAGGAACAATCATTATTTTATTTAGTAAGAGAGCAGGGCTATAGGGGTGCTAGCCCCCAGGAACATGCATTATTTTATTTAACAGGAGACCAGGGCTGAAGGGGCACTAGCCACCAGGCTCATGCATTATTTTATTTAATAGGAGACCAGGGCTGTATGGGTTCTAGCGACCAGGAACATGCATTATTTTATTTAATAGGAGACCAGGGCTATAGGGGCGCTAGCCACAAGGCACATGCATTATTTAATTTAATAGGAGACCATGGCTATAGGGGTGCTAGACTCCAGGAACATGCATTATTTTTTTTAATAGGAGACCAGGGCTACAGGAGTGCTAGCCACCAGGAACATGCATTATTTTATTTAATAGCAGACCAGGGCTGTAGGGGTGCTAGTTGCTAGGCACCAGGAACTTGCATTATTTTATTTAAAAGGAGCCCAGGGCTATAGGGGTGCAAGGCACCAGGCATATGCATTATTTTATTTAATAGGAGACCAGGGCTATAGGGGTGCTAGCCACCAGGAACATGCATTATTTTATTTAACAGGAGACCAGGGCTATAGGGGTGCTAGGCACCAGGAACATGCATTATTTTATTTAATAGGAGACCAGGGCTATAGGGGCGCTTGCCACCAGGCTCATGTTTTATTTTGTTTAATAGGAGACCAGGGCTATAAGAGTGCTAGCCACCAGGCACATGTATTATTTTACTTAATAGGTGACCAGGGCTATAGGGGTTCTAAGTGCTAGGCACCAGGAACATGCATTATTTTATTTAACAGGAGACCAGGGCTATACGGGCGATAGCCACCTGGTACATGAATTATTTCATTTAATAGGAGACCAGGGCTATAGGGGTGCTAGGCACCAGGCACATGCATTATTTTATTTAACAGGAGACCAGGGCTATAGGGGTGTTTGCCACCAGGAACATGCATTATTTTATTTAACAGGAGAGCAGGGCTGTAGGGGTGATAGGCACAAGGAACATGCATTATTTTATTTAATAGCAGAGCAGGACTTTAGGAGTTCTAGCCACCAGGAACGTGCATTATTTTATTTAACAGGAGAGCAGGGCTGTAGGGGTGACAGGCACCAAGAACATGCATTATTTTATTTAATAGGAGACAGGGGCTACAGGAGTGCTAGCCACCAGAAACATGCATTATTTTATTTAATAGGAGACAAGGGCTATAGGGGTGCTAGGTGCATGGCACCAGGCACATGCATTATTTTACTTAACAGGAGACCAGCGCTATAGGGGCGTTAGGTACCTGGAACATGCATTATTTTATTTAATAGGAGACCAGGGATGTAGGGGTGCTAGCCACCAGGCTCATGCATTATTTTATTTAGTAGGAGAGTAGGGCTATAGGGGTGCTAGGCACCATTAAAATGCATTATTTTATTTAATAGGAGACCAGGGCTATAGGGGCGGTAGCCACCAGGCACATGCATTATTTAATTTAAAAGTAGACCAGGGCTATAGAGGCACTAGCCACCTGGCAAATGCATTATTTAATTTAACAGGAGACCAGGGCTATAGGGGTGTTTGACTCCAGGAACATGCATTATTTTATTTAATAGGAGATCAGGGCTATAGGATTGCTAGCCACCAGGCACATGCATTATTTTATTTAACAGGAGACCAGGGCTTGAAGGGGACTAGGCACCAGGAACATGCATTATTTTATTTAATAGCAGACAAGTGCTATAAGAGTGATAACCACCTGGCACATGCATTATTTTATTTAACAGGAGACCAGGGCTATAGAGGTGCTAGGTGCTAGGCACCAGGAATATGTGTTATTTTATTTAACAGGAGACCAGGGCTATAGAGGTGCTAGGTGCTAGGCACCCGGAACAGGCATTATTTTATTTAACTTGAGACCAGGGCTATAGGGGTGCTAGCCACCAGGAACATGCATTATTTTATTTAATAGGAGAGCAGGGCTGTAGGGGTGATAGGCACCAGGAACATGCATTATTTTATTTAATAGCAGAGCAGGACTGTAGGGGTGCTAGCCACCAGGAACATGCATTATTTTATTTAATAGCAGAGCAGGGCTGTAGGGGTGCTAGGCACCAGAAACATGCATCATTTTATTTAACAGGAGACCAGGGCTAAAGGGGCGCTATGCACCAGGAACATGCATCATTTTATTTAATAGGAGACCAGGGCTATAGGCGTAGTAGCCACCAGGCACATGCATTATTTTATTTAATAGGAGAGCAGGGCTATGGGTCGCTAGCCACCAGGCTCATGCATTATTTTATTTAATAGGAGACCAGGGCTATATGGGTTCTAGGCACCAGGAACATGCATTATTTTATTTAATAGGAGACCAGGGCTATGGGGCACTAGCCACCAGGCACATGCATTATTTAATTTAATAGGAGACCTCGGCTATAGGGGTGCTAGACTCCAGGAACATGCATTATTTTATTTAATAGGAGACCAGGGCTATAGGAGTGCTAGCCGCCAGGAAAATGCAATATTTTATTTAATAGGAGACAAGGGCTATAGGGGTGCTAGGTGCTTGGCACCAGGCACATGCATTATTTTATTTAATAGGAGACCAGGACTATAGGGGCGCAATCCACCAGGCACAGGCATTATTTTATTTAATAGGAGACCAGGGCTATAGGGGCGCTAGCCATCAGGCTCATGCATTATTTTATTTAACAGGAGACCAGTGCTATAGGGGTGCTAGGTGCTAGGCACCAGGCACATGCATTTTTTTATTTAATAGGAGACCAGGGCTATAGGGGTGGTAGCCAACAGGCTCATGCATTATTTTATTTAACAGGAGACCAGGGCAATAGTGGTGCTAGGTACCAGGAACATGCATTATTTTATTTAATAGGAGACCAGGGATATAGGGGTGCTATCCACCAGGAACAATCATTATTTTATTTAGTATGAAAGCAGGGCTATAGGGGTGCTAGCCCCCAGGAACATGAATTATTTTATTTAACAGGAGACCAGGGCTGTGGGGGCACTAGCCACCAGGCTTATGCATTATTTTATTTAATAGGAGACCTGGGCTATATGTGTTCTAGCCACCAGGAACATGCATTATTTTATTTAATAGGAGACCAGGGCTATAGGGGCGCTAGCCACAAGGCACATGCATTATTTAATTTAATAGGAGACCAGGGCTATAGGGGTGCTGGACTCCAGGAACATGCATTATTTTATTTAATAGGAGACCAGGGCTATAGGGGTGTTAGGCACCAGGAACATGCTTTATTTTATTTAACAGGAGACCAGGGCTATAGAGGGTGCTAGCCACCAGGAACATGCATTATTTTATTTAATAGGAGAGCAGGGCTGTAGGGGTGATAGGCACCAGGAACATGCATTATTTTATTTAATAGCAGAGCAGGACTGTAGGGGTGCTAGCCACCAGGAACATGCATTATTTTATTTAATAGCAGAGCAGGGCTGTAGGGGTGCTAGCCACCAGAAACATGCATCATTTTATTTAACATGAGACCAGGGCTATAGGGGCGCTAGGCACCAGGAAAATGCATTATTTTATTTAATTGGAGACCAGGGATATAGGGATGCTAGCCACCAGGAACATGCATTATTTTATTTAGTAAGAGAGCAGGGCTATAGGGGTGCTAGGCCCCAGGAACATGTATTATTTTATTTAACAGGAGACCAGGGCTGTAGGGGCACTAGCCACCAGGCTCATGCATTATTTTATTTAATAGGAGACCAGGGCTATATGGGTTCTAGAAACCAGGAACATGCATTATTTTATTTAATAGGAGACCAGGGCTATAGGAGCGCTAGCCACAAGGCACATGCATTATTTAATTTAATAGGAGACCAGGGCTATAGGGGTGCTAGACTCCAGGAACATGCATTATTTTATTTAATAGGAGACCAGGGCTACAGGAGTGCTAGCCCCCAGGAACATGCATTATTTTATTTAACAGGAGACCAGGGCTGTGGGGGCACTAGCCACCAGGCTCATGCATTATTTTATTTAATAGGAGACCAGGGCTATATGTGTTCTAGCCACCAGGAACATGCATTATTTTATTTAATAGGAGACCAGGGATATAGGGGCGCTAGCCACAAGGCACATGCGTTATTTAATTTAATAGGAGACCAGGGCTATAGGGGTGCTGGACTCCAGAAACATGCATTATTTTATTTAATAGGAGACCAGGGCTACAGGAGTGCTAGTTGCTAGGCACCAGGAACTTGCA
Source organism: Neoceratodus forsteri (assembly GCA_016271365.2). Classification (NCBI taxonomy): domain Eukaryota; kingdom Metazoa; phylum Chordata; order Ceratodontiformes; family Ceratodontidae; genus Neoceratodus; species Neoceratodus forsteri. The sequence goes on from CM028129.1 coordinate 13,076,500, forward strand.
TTATTTTATTTAACAGGATCCCAGGGCTATAGGGGTGCAAGGCACCAGGCATACGCATTATTTTATTTAATAGGAGACCAGGGCTATAGGGGTGCTAGCCACCAGGAACATGCATTATGTTATTTAACTGGAGACCAGGGCTATAGCGGTGCTAGGCACCAGGAACATGCATTATTTTATTTAATTGGAGACCAGGGCTATAGGGGCACTTGCCACCAGGCTCTTGTGTTATTTTGTTTTATAGGAGACCAGGGCTATAAGAGTGCTAGCCACCAGGCACATGTATTGTTTTACTTAATAGGTGGCCAGGGCTATAGGGGTGCTAAGTGCTAGGCACCAGTAACATGCATTATTTTATTTAGTACTACAGCAGGGCTATTGGGGCGTTAGCCACCAGGCACATGCATTATTTTATTTAACAGGAGAGCAGGGCTATTGGGGTGCTAGGTGCTAGGCATCAGGAACATGCATTATTTTATTTAACAGGAGACCAGGACTATAGGGGCGCTAGCCACCAGGAACATGCATTATTTCATTTAATAGGAGACCAGGGCTATAGGGGTGCTAGGCACCAGGCACATGCATTATTTTATTTAATAGGAGACCAGGGCTATAGGGGAGCTAGGCACCAGGGACATGCATTATTTTATTTTACAGGAGACCAGGGCTATAGGGGTGCTAGCCACCAGGAACATGCATTATTTTATTTAACAGGAGAGCAGGGCTATAGGGGTGATAGGTACCAGTTACATGCATTATTTTATTTAATAGCAGAGCAGGACTGTAGGGGTGCTAGCCACCAGGAACATGCATTATTTTATTTGACAGGAGAGCAGGGCTGTAGTGGTGACAGGCACCAGGAACATGCATTATTTTATTTAATAGGAGACCAAGGCTATAGGAGTGCTAGCCACCAGAATCATGCATTATATTATTTAATAGGAGACCAGGGCTACAGGGGTGCTAGGCACCTGGAACATGCATTATTTTATTTAATAGGAGACCAGGGATATAGGGGTGCTAGGCACCAGGAACATGCATTATTTTATTTAACAGGAGACCAGGGCTGTAGGGGCACTAGCCACCAGGCTCATGCATTATTTTATTTAATAGGAGACCAGGGCTATATGGGTTCAAGCCACCAGGAACATGTATTATTCTATTTAATAGGAGACCAGGGCTATAGGGGCGCTAGCCACCAGGCACATGCTTTATTTAATTTAATAGGAGACCAGAGCTTTAGGGGTGCTAGACTCCAGGAACATGCATTATTTTATTTAATAGGAGACCAGGGCTATATGAGTGCTAGCCACCAGGAACATGCATTATTTTATTTAATAGCAGACCAGGGCTATGGGGTGCTAGTTGCAGGCACCAGGAACATGCATTATTTTATTTAACAGGAGACCAGGGCTATAGGGGTGCTAAGGCACCACTCATGCATTATTTTATTTAATAGGAGCCAGGGCTATAAGAGTGCTAGCCACCAGGCACATGCATTATTTTATTTAATAGGAGACCAGGGCTATAGGGTGCTAGGTGCTAGGCACCAGGAACATGCATTATTTTATTTAACAGGAGACCAGGTCTGTATGGGTACTAGGTGCTAGGCACCAGGAACATTCATTATTTTATTTAATAGGAGAGCAGGGCTATAGGTGTGCTAGGCACCAGGAACATGCATTATTTTATTTAATAGGAGAGCAGGGCTATAGGGGTGCTAGCCACCAGGAACATGCATTATTTTATTTAACAGGAGACCAGGGCTATAGGGGTGCTAGGCACCAGGAACATGCATTATTTTATTAAATAGGAGACCAGGGCTATAGGGGCGCTTGCCACCAGGCTCATGTGTTATTTTGTTTAATAGGAGACCAGGGCTATATGAGTGCTAGCCACCAGGCACATGTATTATTTTACTTAAAAGGAGACCAGGGCTATAGGGGTGCTAAGTGCTAGGCACCAGGAACATGCATTATTTTATTTAATAGGACAGCAGGGCTATTGGGGCGTTTGCCATCAGGCACATGCATTATTTTATTTAACAGGAGAGCAGGGCTATTGGGGTGCTAGGTGCTAGGCATCAGGAACATGCATTATTTTATTTAACAGGAGACCAGGGCTATAGGGGCGCTAGCCACCCGGAACATGCATTATTTTATTTAATAGGAGACCAGGGCTATAGGGTGCTAGGCACCAGGCACATGCATTTTTTATTTAATAGGAGACCAGGGCTATAGGGGTGCTAGGCACCAGGAACATGCATTATTTTATTTAACAGGAGACCAGGGCTATAGGGGTGCTAGGTGCTAGGCACCAGGAACATGCATTATTTTATTTACCAGGAGACCAGGGCTATAGGGGTGCTAGGTGCTAGGCAACAGGAACATGTGTTATTTTATTTAATAGGAGAGCAGGGCTGTAGGGGTGATAGGCACCAGGAACATGCATTATTTTATTTAATAGCAGAGCAGGACTGTAGGGGTGCTAGCCACCAGGAACATGAATTATTTTATTTAATAGCAGAGCAGGGCTGTAGGGGTGCTAGGCACCAGAAACATGCATCATTTTATTTAACAGGAGACCAGGGCTATAGGGGCGCTAGGCACCAGGAAAATGCATTATTTTATTTAATAGGAGACCAGGGATATAGGGATGCTAGCCACCAGGAACATGCATTATTTTATTTAGTAAGAGAGCAGGGCTGTAGGGGTGCTAGGCCCCAGGAACATGCATTATTTTATTTAACAGGAGACCAAGGCTATAGGGGTGCTAGGCACCAGGAACATGCATTATTTTATTTAGTAGGAGACCAGGGCTATAGGGGCGCTTGCCACCAGGCTCATGTTTTATTTTGTTTAATAGGAGACCAGGGCTATATGAGTGCTAGCCACCAGGCACATGTATTATTTTACTTAAAAGGAGACCAGGGCTATAGGGGTGCTAAGTGCTAGGCACCAGGAACATGCATTATTTTATTTAATAGGACAGCAGGGCTATTGGGGCGTTTGCCATCAGGCACATGCATTATTTTATTTAACAGGAGAGCAGGGCTATTGGGGTGCTAGGTGCTAGGCATCAGGAACATGCATTATTTTATTTAACAGGAGACCAGGGCTATAGGGGCGCTAGCCACCCGGAACATGCATTATTTTATTTAATAGGAGACCAGGGCTATAGGGGTGCTAGGCACCAGGCACATGCATTTTTTTATTTAATAGGAGACCAGGGCTATAGGGGTGCTAGGCACCAGGAACATGCATTATTTTATTTAACAGGAGACCAGGGCTATAGGGGTGCTAGGTGCTAGGCACCAGGAACATGCATTATTTTATTTACCAGGAGACCAGGGCTATAGGGGTGCTAGGTGCTAGGCAACAGGAACATGTGTTATTTTATTTAATAGGAGAGCAGGGCTGTAGGGGTGATAGGCACCAGGAACATGCATTATTTTATTTAATAGCAGAGCAGGACTGTAGGGGTGCTAGCCACCAGGAACATGAATTATTTTATTTAATAGCAGAGCAGGGCTGTAGGGGTGCTAGGCACCAGAAACATGCATCATTTTATTTAACAGGAGACCAGGGCTATAGGGGCTCTAGGCACCAGGAAAATGCATTATTTTATTTAATAGGAGACCAGGGATATAGGGATGCTAGCCACCAGGAACATGCATTATTTTATTTAGTAAGAGAGCAGGGCTGTAGGGGTGCTAGGCCCCAGGAACATGCATTATTTTATTTAACAGGAGACCAAGGCTATAGGGGTGCTAGGCACCAGGAACATGCATTATTTTATTTAGTAGGAGACCAGGGCTATAGGGGCTCTTGCCACCAGGCTCATGTGTTATTTTGTTTAATAGGAGACCAGGGCTATAAGAGTGCTAGCCACCAGGCACATGTATTATTTTACTTAATAGGTGACCAGGGCTATAGGGGTGATAAGTGCTAGGCACCAGGAACATGCATTATTTTATTTAATAGGACAGCAGGGCTATTTGGGCGTTAGCCACCAGGCACATGCATTATTTTATTTAACAGGAGACCAGGGCTATTGGGGTGCTAGGTGCTAGGCATCAGGAACATGCATTATTTTATTTAACAGGAGACCAGGGCTATAGGGGTCTAGGCACCAGGCACATGCATTATTTTATTTAATAGGAGACCGGGGCTATTGGGGAGCTAGGCACCAGGGACATGCATTATTTTATTTTACAGGAGACCAGGGCTATAGGGGTGCTAGCCACCAGGAACATGCATTATTTTATTTAACAGGAGAGCAGAGCTGTAGGGGTGATAGGCACCAGGAACATGCATTATTTTATTTAATAGCAGAGCAGGACTGTAGGGGTGCTAGCCACCAGGAACATGCATTATTTTATTTAATAGCAGAGCAGGGCTGTAGGGGTGCTAGGCACCAGGAACATGCATAATTTTATTTAACAGGAGACCAGGGCTATAGGGGCGCTAGGCACCAGGAAAATGCATTATTTTATTTAATAGGAGACCAGGGCAATAGGGGCGCTAGGCACCAGGAACATGCATTATTTTATTTAATAGGAGACCAGAGCTTTAGGGGTGCTAGTCTCCAGGAACATGCATTATTTTATTTAATAGGAGACCAGGGCTATATGAGGTGCTAGCCACCAGGAACATGCATTATTTTATTTAATAGCAGACCAGGGGGTGCTAGGTGCTAGCACCAGGAACATGCATTATTTTATTTAACAGGAGACCAGGGCTATGGGGTGCTAGGCACCACTCATACGCATTATTTTATTTAATAGGAGTCCAGGGCTATAAGAGTGCTAGCCACCAGGCACATGCATTATTTTATTTAATAAGAGACCAGGGCTATAGGGGTGCTAGGTGCTAGGCACCAGGAACATGCATTATTTTATTTAACAGGAGACCAGGTCTATATGGGTACTAGGTGCTAGGCACCAGGAACATTCATTATTTTATTTAATAGGAGAGCAGGGCTATAGGTGTGCTAGGCACCAGGAACATGCATTATGTTATTTAATAGGAGACCAGGGCTATAGGGGTGCTAGCCACCAGGAACATGCATTATTTTATTTAATAGGAGACCAGGGCTATAGGGGTGCTAGGCACCATGCTCATGTGTTATTTTATTTAATAGGAGACCAGGGCTATACGAGTGCTAGCCACCAGTCACATGTATTATTTTACTTAATAGGAGACCAGGGCTATAGGGTGCTAAGTGCTAGGCACCAGGAACATGCATTATTTTATTTAATAGGACAGCAGGGCTGTTGGGGTTTGCCATCAGGCACATGCATTATTTTATTAACAGGAGACCAGGGCTATTGGGTGCTAGTTAGGCATCAGGAACATGCATTATTTTATTGAACAGGAGACCAGGGCTATAGGGGCGCTAGCCACCTGGAACATGCATTATTTTATTTAATAGGAGACCAGGGCTATAGGGGTCTAGGCACCAGGCACATGCATTATTTTATTTAATAGGAGACCGGGGCTATAGGGGAGCTAGGCACCAGGGACATGCATTATTTTATTTTACAGGAGACCAGGGCTATAGGGGTGCTAGCCACCAGGAACATGCATTATTTTATTTAACAGGAGAGCAGAGCTGTAGGGGTGATAGGCACCAGGAACATGCATTATGTTATTTAATAGCAGAGCAGAACTGTAGGGGTGCTAGCCACCAGGAACATGCATTATTTTATTTAATAGCAGAGCAGGGCTGTAGGGGTGCTAGGCACCAGGAACATGCATAATTTTATTTAACAGGAGACCAGGGCTATAGGGGCGCTAGGCACCAGAAAAATGCATTATTTTATTTAATAGGAGACCAGGGCAGTAGGGGCGCTAGGCACCAGGAACATGCATTATTTTATTTAATAGGAGACCAGAGCTTTAGGGGTGCTAGACTCCAGGAACATGCATTATTTTATTTAATAGGAGACCAGGGCTATATGAGTGCTAGCCACCAGGAACATGCATTATTTTATTTAATAGCAGACCAGGGCTATAGGGGTGCTAGTTGCTAGGCACCAGGAACATGCATTATTTTATTTAACAGGAGACCAGGGCTATAGGGGTGCTAGGCACCACTCATACGCATTATTTTGTTTAATAGGAGTCCAGGGCTATAAGAGTGCTAGCCACCAGGCACATGCATTATTTTATTTAATAGGAGACCAGGGCTATAGGGGTGCTAGGTGCTAGGCACCAGGAACATGCATTATTTTATTTAACAGGAGACCAGGTCTATATGGGTACTAGGTGCTAGGCACCAGGAACATTCATTATTCTATTTAATAGGAGAGCAGGGCTATAGGTGTGCTAGGCACCAGGAACATGCATTATTTTATTTAATAGGAGACCAGGGCTATAGGGGTGCTAGCCACCAGGAACATGCATTATTTTATTTAATAGGAGACCAGGGCTATAGGGGTGCTAGGCACCATGCTCATGTGTTATTTTATTTAATAGGAGACCAGGGCTATATGAGTGCTAGCCACCAGTCACATGTATTATTTTACTTAATAGGAGACCAGGGCTATAGGGGTGCTAAGTGCTAGGCACCAGGAACATGCATTATTTTATTTAATAGGACAGCAGGGCTGTTGGGGCGTTTGCCATCAGGCACATGCATTATTTTATTTAACAGGAGACCAGGGCTATTGGGGTGCTAGGTGCTAGGCATCAGGAACATGCATTATTTTATTTAACAGGAGACCAGGGCTATAGGGGCGCTAGCCACCCGGAACATGCATTATTTTATTTAATAGGAGACCAGGGCTATAGGGGTGCTAGGCACCAGGCACATGCATTTTTTTATTTAATAGGAGACCAGGGCTATAGGGGTGCTATGCACCAGGAACATGCATTATTTTATTTAACATTAGACCAGGGCTATAGGGGTGCTAGGTGCTAGGCACCAGGAACATGCATTATTTTATTTAACAGGAGACCAGGGCTATAGGGGTGCTAGGTGCTAGGCAACAGGAACATGTGTTAATTTATTTAATAGGAGAGCAGGGCTGTAGGGGTGATAGGCACCAGGAACATGCATTATTTTATTTAATAGCTGAGCAGGACTGTAGGGGTGCTAGCCACCAGGAACATGCATTATTTTATTTAATAGCAGAGCTGGGCTGTAGGGGTGCTAGGCACCAGAAACATGCATCATTTTATTTAACAGGAGACCAGGGCTATAGGGGCGCTAGGCACCAGGAAAATGCATTATTTTATTTAATAGGAGACCAGAGATATAGGGATGCTAGCCACCAGGAACATGCATTATTTTATTTAGTAAGAGAGCAGGGCTATAGGGGTGCTAGGCCCCAGGAACATGCATTATTTTATTTAACAGGAGACCAGGGCTGTAGGGGCACTAGCCACTAGGCTCATGCATTATTTTATTTAATAGGAGACCAGGGCTATATGGGTTCTAGCCACCAGGAACATGCATTATTTTATTTAATAGGAGACCAGGGCTATGGGGCGCTAGCCACAAGGCACATGCATTATTTAATTTAATAGGAGTCCAGGGCTATAGGGGTGCTAGACTCCAGGAACATGCATTATTTTATTTAATAGGAGACCAGGGCCACAGGAGTGCTGGCCACCAGGAACATGCATTATTTTATTTAATAGCAGACCAGGGCTATAGGGGTGCTAGTTGCTAGGCACCAGGAACATGCATTATTTTATTTAACAGGAGACCAGGGCTATGGGGTGCTAGGCACCAGGCATCATGATTATGTTATTTAATAAGAGACCAGGGCTATAGGGGTGCTAGCTACCAGGAACATGCATTATTTTATTTAACAGGAGACCAGGGCTATAGGGGTGCTAGGCACCAGGAACATGCATTATTTTATTTAATAGGAGACCAGGGCTATAGGGCTCTTGCCACCAGGCTCATGTGTTATTTTGTTTAATAGGAGACCAGGGCTATAAGAGTGCTAGCCACCAGGCACATGTATTATTTTACTTAATAGGTGACCAGGGCTATAGGGGTGCTAAGTGCTAGGCACCAGGAACATGCATTATTTTATTTAATAGGACAGCAGGGCTATTTGGGCGTTAGCCACCAGGCACATGCATTTTTTTTTTTTAACAGGAGACCAGGGCTATAGGGGCGCTAGCCTCCTGGAACATGCATTATTTTATTTAATAGGAGACCAGGGCTATAGGGGTCTAGGCACCAGGCACATGCATTATTTTATTTAATAGGAGACCAGGGCTATAGGGGAGCTAGGCACCAGGAACATGCATTATTTTATTTACAGGAGACCAGGGCTGTGGGGTGATAGGCACCAGGAACATGCATTATTTTATTTAATAGCAGAGCAGGACTGTAGGGGTGCTAGCCACCAGGAACATGCATTATTTTATTTAATAGCAGAGCAGGGCTGTAGGGGTGCTAGGCACCAGGAACATGCATAATTTTATTTAACAGGAGACCAGGGCTATAGGGGCGCTAGGCACCAGGAAAATGCATTATTTTATTTAATAGGAGACCAGGGATATAGGGGTGCTAGCCTCCAGGAACATGTATTGTTTTATTTAGTAGGAGAGCAGGGCTATAGGGGTGCTAGGCACCAGGAACATGCATTATTTTATTTAACAGGAGACCAGGGCTGTAGGGGCACTAGCCACCAGGCTCATGCATTATTTTATTTAATAGCAGACCAGGGCTATAGGGGTGCTAGTTGCTAGGCACCAGGAACATGCATTATTTTATTTAACAGGAGACCAGGGCTATAGGGGTGCTAGGCACCACTCATACGCATTATTTTATTTAATAGAAGTCCAGGGCTATAAGAGTGCTAGCCACCAGGCACATGCATTATTTTATTTAATAGGAGACCAGGGCTATAGGTGCTAGTGCTAGGCACCAGGAACATGCATTATTTTATTTAACAGGAGACCAGGTCTATAGGGTACTAGGTGCTAGCACCAGGAACATTCATTATTTTATTTAATAGGAGAGCAGGGCTATAGGTGTGCTAGGCACCAGGAACATGCATTATTTTATTTAATAGGAGACCGGGGCTATAGGGGTGCTAGCCACCAGGAACATGCATTATTTTATTTAACAGGAGACCAGGGCTATAGGGGTGCTAGGCACCAGGAACATGCATTATTTTATTTAATAGGAGACCAGGGCTATAGGGGCTCTTGCCACCAGGAACATGCATTATTTTATTTAATAGGAGACCAGGGCTATAAGGGTGCTAGCCACCAGGAACATGCATTATTTTATTTAACAGGAGACCAGGGCTATAGGGGTGCTAGGCACCAGGAACATGCATTATTTTATGTAAGAGGAGACCAGGGCTATAGGGGTGCTAGGCACCAGGAACATGCATTATTTTATTTAATAGGAGACTAGGGCTATAAGAGTGCTAGCCACCAGGCACATGTATTATTTTACTTAATAGGAGACCAGGGCTATAGGGGTGCTAAGTGCTAGGCACCAGGAACATGCATTATTTTATTTAATAGGACAGCAGGGCTATTGGGGCGTTTGCCATCAGGCACATGCATTATTTTATTTAACAGGAGACCAGGGCTATTGGGGTGCTAGGTGCTAGGCATCAGGAACATGCATTATTTTATTTAACAGGAGACCAGGGCTATAGGGGCGCTAGCCACCCGGAACATGCATTATTTTATTTAATAGGAGACCAGGGCTATAGGGGTGCTAGGCACCAGGCACATGCATTTTTTTATTTAATAGAAGACCAGGGCTATAGGGGTGCTAGGTGCTAGGCACCAGGAACATGCATTATTTTATTTACCAGGAGACCAGGGCTATAGGGGTGCTAGGTGCTAGGCAACAGGAACATGTGTTATTTTATTTAATAGGAGAGCAGGGCTGTAGGGGTGATAGGCACCAGGAACATGCATTATTTTATTTAATAGCTGAGCAGGACTGTAGGGGTGCTAGCCACCAGGAACATGCATTATTTTATTTAATACAGACAGGGCTGTAGGGTGCTAGGCACCAGAAACATGTATCATTTTATTTAACAGGAGACCAGGGCTATAGGGCGCTTAGGCACCAGGAAAATGCATTATTTTATTTAATAGGAGACCAGGGATATAGGGATGCTAGCCACCAGGAACATGCATTATTTTATTTAGTAAGAGAGCAGGGCTATAGGGGTGCTAGGCCCCAGGAACATGCATTATTTTATTTAACAGGAGACCAGGGCTGTAGGGGCACTAGCCACTAGGCTCATGCATTATTTTATTTAATAGGAGACCAGGGCTATATGGGTTTTAGCCACCAGGAACATGCATTATTTTATTTAATAGGAGACCAGGGCTATGGGGCGCTAGCCACAAGGCACATGCATTATTTAATTTAATAGGAGTCCAGGGCTATAGGGGTGCTAGACTCCAGGAACATGCATTATTTTATTTAATAGGAGACCAGGGCCACAGGAGTGCTAGCCACCAGGAACATGCATTATTTTATTTAATAGCAGACCAGGGCTATAGGGGTGCTAGTTGCTAGGCACCAGGAACATGCATTATTTTATTTAACAGAAGACCAGGGCTATAGGGGTGCTAGGCACCAGGCATACGCATTATTTTATTTAATAATAGACCAGGGCTATAGGGGTGCTAGCTACCAGGAACATGCATTATTTTATTTAACAGGAGACCAGGGCTATAGGGGTGCTAGGCACCAGGAACATGCATTATTTTATTTAATAGGAGACCAGGGCTATAGGGGCTCTTGCCACCAGGCTCATTTGTTATTTTGTTTAATAGGAGACCAGGGCTATAAGAGTGCTAGCCACCAGGCACATGTATTATTTTACTTAATAGGTGACCAGGGCTATAGGGGTGCTAAGTGCTAGGCACCAGGAACATGCATTATTTTATTTAATAGGACAGCAGGGCTATTTGGGCGTTAGCCACCAGGCACATGCATTATTTTTTTTAACAGGAGACCAGGGCTATTGGGGTGCTAGGTGCTAGGCATCAGGAACATCCATTATTTTATTTAACAGGAGACCAGGGCTATAGTTGCGCTAGCCACCTGGAACATGCATTATTTTATTTAATAGGAGACCAGGGCTATAGGGGTCTAGGCACCAGGCACATGCATTATTTTATTTAATAGGAGACCAGGGCTATAGGGGAGCTAGGCACCAGGGACATGCATTATTTTATTTTACAGGAGACCAGGGCTATAGGGGTGCTAGCCACCCAGGAACATGCATTATTTTATTGAACAGGAGAGCAGAGCTGTAGGGGTGATAGGCACCAGGAACATGCATTATTTTATTTAATAGCAGAGCAGGACTGTAGGGGTGCTAGCCACCAGGAACATGCATTATTTTATTTAATAGCAGAGCAGGGCTGTAGGGGTGCTAGCCACCAGAAACATGCATCGTTTTATTTAACATGAGACCAGGGCTATAGGGGCGCTAGGCACCAGGAAAATGCATTATTTTATTTAATAGGAGACCAGGGATATAGGGGTGCTAGCCTCCAGGAACATGTATTATTTTATTTAGTAGGAGAGCAGGGCTATAGGGGTGCTAGGCACCAGGAACATGCATTATTTTATTTAACAGGAGACCAGGGCTGTAGGGGCACTAGCCACCAGGCTCATGCATTATTTTATTTAATAGGAGTCCAGGGCTATATGGGTTCTAGCCACCAGGAACATGTATTATTCTATTTAATAGGAGACCAGGGCTATAGGGGCGCTAGCCACCAGGCACATGCATTATTTAATTTAATAGGAGACCAGAGCTATAGGGGTGCTAGACTCCAGGAACATACATTATTTTATTTAATAGGAGACCAGGGATATATGAGTGCTAGCCACCAGGAACATGCATTATTTTATTTAATAGCAGACCAGGGCTATAGGGGTGCTAGTTGCTAGGCACCAGGAACATGCATTATTTTATTTAACAGGAGACCAGGGCTATAGGGGTGCTAGGCACCACTCATACGCATTATTTTATTTAATAGGAGTCCAGGGCTATAAGAGTGCTAGCCACCAGGCACATGCATTATTTTATTTAATAGGAGACCAGGGCTATAGGGGCGCTATCCTCCAGGCACATGCATTATTTTATTTAATAGGAGAGCAGGGCTGTAGGAGCGCTAGCCACCAGGCACATGCATTATTTTATTTAACAGGAGACCAGGGCTATAGGGGTGCTAGGCACCTGGAACATGCATTATTTTATTTAATAGGAGACCAGGGATATAGGAGTGCTAGCCTCCAGGAACATGTATTATTTTATTTAGTAGGAGAGCAGGGCTATAGGGGTGCTAGGCACCTGGAACATGCATTATTTTATTTAACAGGAGACCAGGGCTGTAGGGGCACTAGCCACCAGGCTCATGCATTATTTTATTTAATAGGAGTCCAGGGCTATATGGGTTCTAGCCACCAGGAACATGTATTATTCTATTTAATAGGAGACCAGGGCTATAGGGGCGCTAGCCACCAGGCACATGCATTATTTAATTTAATAGGAGACCAGAGCTATAGGGGTGCTAGACTCCAGGAACATGCATTATTTTATTTAATAGGAGACCAGGGCTATATGAGTGCTAGCCACCAGGAACATGCATTATTTTATTTAATAGCAGACCAGGGCTATAGGGGTGCTAGTTGCTCGGCACCAGGAACATGCATTATTTTATTTAACAGGAGACCAGGGCTATAGGGGTGCTAGGCACCACTCATACGCATTATTTTATTTAATAGGAGTCCAGGGCTATAAGAGTGCTAGCCACCAGGCACATGCATTATTTTATTTAATAGGAGACCTGGGCTATAGGGGTGCTAGGTGCTAGGCACCAGGAACATGCATTATTTTATTTAACAGGAGACCAGGTCTATATGGTACTAAGTGCTAGGCACCAGGAACATTCATTATTTTATTTAATAGGAGAGCAGGGCTATGGGTGTGCTAGGCACCAGGAACATGCATTATTTTATTTAATAGAAGACCAGGGCTATAGGGGTGCTAGCCACCAGGAACATGCATTATTTTATTTAACAGGAGACCAGGGCTATAGGGGTGCTAGGCACCATGCTCATGTGTTATTTTATTTAATAGGAGACCAGGGCTATAAGAGTGCTAGCCACCAGGCACATGTATTATTTTACTTAATAGGAGACCAGGGCTAGAGGGGTGCTAAGTGCTAGGCACCAGGAACATGCATTATTTTATTTAATAGGACAGCAGGGTTATTGGGGCGTTTGCCATCAGGCACATGCATTATTTTATTTAACAGGAGACCAGGGCTATTGGGGTGCTAGTTGCTAGGCATCAGGAACATGCATTATTTTATTTAACAGGAGACCAGGGCTATAGGGGCGCTAGCCACCCGGAACATGCATTATTTTATTTAATAGGAGACCAGGGCTATAGGGGTGCTAGGCACCAGGCACATGCATTTTTTTATTTAATAGGAGACCAGGGCTATAGGGGTGCTAGGCACCAGGAACATGCATTATTTTATTTAACAGGAGACCAGGGCTATAGGGGTGCTAGGTGCTAGGCACCAGGAACATGCATTATTTTATTTAACAGGAGACCAGGGCTATAGGGGTGCTAGGTGCTAGGCAACAGGAACATGTGTTATTTTATTTAATAGGAGAGCAGGGCTATAGGAGTGCTAGCCACCAGGCGCACACATTATTTTATTTAACAGGAGAGCAGGGCTATAGGGGCGCTAGGCACTAGGTGCCAGGCACATGCATTATTTTATTTAATAGGAGGCCAGGGGCATGAGTCTCAAAGCCTTCAGAAGGTGCAAACCTTACCTCAGTCCCCAAAACTTCCTCAGCTATGGAAAAATTGGGGAGATTGCTCCAAGTGCTATTCACAAAAACCTCCGTAGCTGCGGAAATAAACACTATGGACTCTGGAACAAAGCGCAGCTGCGGAAGTCCCTGAGGACAAAAAGGTGTGAGATAAGTAAGGCACACCCCTGAAAGGCTATTCACAGGCAGTGTTTTTCAGCAGCTGAGGAAAGAATGTTACACACAGTGGAATGAGGTGCAACTCTCCCTCAGCACACTGCAGTAGTGCCCCAGCAATTGGAATCATTTGAGGTGGAGGTGTACCACAGGTAATATCACCTCAGACAGTATAGCAGTGGCTGATGTTACAGCACTGAAAGCACTCATTGCCATAATATGGCTACAGGAAACAACCACTAGACCCAGTGCAGCCCATTAGAGAGCCCCACAAACAGTAGAGCCTGACCAGCCAGCAGTGAGTGCTACCCCCACAGGCCACAGGAACACCCCAGGGACAGATAACCAGCAGGGACAGTCAGTCACTGTGGTTCCAAGGTATTGCTGGTACCTGTTCTGCTGCTGTGGTCCCTGTTGGGGACTGGTTGCTGGTCTCATTGTGTGCTGTCAGCTTCATATTATAGCAGCACTGTTACAGTCTGCTGCTTTAGCTACTGTGGTTGCCTATTACTGTGCCTTCACAGCCCCTGCAGCTGCGGATTCGCAGCATTTGTGCAAGCCCTGAGGCAGCCAAATTGCTGCACCTACGGCACTTTTTATGGAAATCTGCAGCTGCGCTGGTTTTCTTTAAGAAGTCAGCTCAACTGCATTTCCGCACTGCAGCAAGCCTTTTTCCTGCAGCTGAGGGAAGCTCGGCTTTCTTTGTGAATCCTGCCCCAGGGCTATAGGAGCGCTAGCCAGCAGGCACATGCATTATTTTATTTAACAGGAGACCAGGGCTATAGGGGCGCTAGTACCAGGCGCATACATTATTTTATTTAACAGGAGACCAGGGCTATAGGGGTGCTAGCCACCAGGAACATTAATTTGTTTTATTTAATAGGAGATCAGGGCTGGGGGCCTGCTAACATGATGGTTATGAAGTGTTTTCTTTAATGGGTGATTGGGGCTAGGGAGCCCGTAGCTGCCAAGGACATGCATTCTTTTATTTAAAAAGGGATCTGGGATGGTGGAATTGTGGCACATTGGTGCAGGTGACTTTCCTTCCCCTTCCACTCTCTGCCCTTCTCTCTGCTGCTCCTGCCCACAGCCTTGACTACTAGCACCAAGCACTCTCCCACACTTATAACTCGGATAAATCCCCAGTTATCCTTCTCTATGGAATGTTCTCCTATTTCTCTCCTTCACTCCTGTCTGTATCTGCAGCTTTTGGCATTCTCTGCAAACTGCTTCGTACAACTTGTGTTTCCTGCTCACCTTCACTTAAGCACCTGCTGAATGTAGCTCACCCAAATGTGCACTAGTCCACTTGTATTTGAAATACTGTTCAAGTGTACTTTGTCTAAAATGTGTTATGTTTTACCCTTATCTAGCATGTATTATTTCCTGCACTGTTTGCCTAATGTAATGAGCTGTATTGCTTGTCCTATACTATATTGTATTTGTGTTTTGTGTAATTTGTTCTCTCCCCTTCCAGGTCACGCATGAAAACAGGCATTTCTATGTCTACTTCACTTACCCAGTTATCAAAAATAAAATAAAATAAAGTGACTAAACCTTCTTAGAAGGCATCGTCTAAGTACCCTTAAACCAGCTCTGCTTAGAAATTTCCCCTCTGGGGTAGTTTATGTGAATAACGAATTTAGGGATAATGCATTCTGCTTCCTCCACAAGCCCCACAGCACCGTGCCACTGTCCATCTTGTGCCACTTGGTCAAGACGAGCCCCATTTGTCACCAGCAACCTGAGTTCACCACAGGCTACTTTTGTGAATTGCATCTTTTGGTGCAAGCCACATCTTGAATCTTTCGAGGGGGGGGCAGGGGGGATTCAGAATCATGCCCCATGTCTGCAAGTAATGCCCAATGGGTGTCTGGAAGGGTTACTCATAATGCCCATTGTCCCCTAAAAGTAAGATGAAGCAGTGTGAAAACAGATGAAATGATTACGATAATTAAATGACAAAGCCACCAGTGCCATCACACTGATGTAGCTGCTGGGGGTTAAGGCAAGTCACTGTGTTATGGCCCTGCCATGACGGGTGACAGCAGAATCCAACATTTCACTGGTCTTGACTGCACATAGAAACATAGAAGCATAGAAGGGTGATGGCAGAAGGAGACCAAAATGGTCCATCAAGTCTTCCATTGAGGGGCATGTGTGATATCTCAGCGGTAACATATCATAGACAGTATTTGTGATGGAAGATATGTTGGCAGAACAGATAGAAACATAGACTTTGATGGCAGATAAGTATGAGAAGGGACTATGCAAGGTTGGAGGAATGGTCAAATGTATGGCAGCTTAGATTCAATGCTAAGAAGTGCAAAGTAATGCACCTGGGAAACAAAAACCCAGGGGAAGAGTACACAATGGGGGGTGAGATACTAACAATAACAACAATGGAAAGATGACCTAAAGGTGGGAAAGCAATGCGAGAGGGCAGAAAGGAGGGCTGGGGGGATACTGGGATGTATAGGAAGAGGAATCACCAGTAGAAAACAGGAAGTTGTTATCCCTCTACAGACAGCTGGTGAGACCCCATCTGGAGTACTGCATGCAGTTCTGGAGACCCAGTCTCTGCAACGACATAGACAGGATGGAGGCAGTCCAGAGGAGGGCAACTAAAATGGTGCAGGATCTGCACCAGGAGACATATGATGAGAGACTTAAGGAGCTTAATAAGTATACACTCGAGAAAAGGAGGGACGGAGGGACATGATAGAAACTTTCAAGTACCTCAAGGGAATCAACAAAGTCAGAGAGGGTAGCATCTTTCAGAAAAAGAGATGTGCAAGAACAAGGGGACACAATTTGAAGATAGAAGGGGGATGGCTCAGAGGTAATGTGAGAAAGTATTTTTTCATGGAGAGGGTTGTGGATGCATGGAACAGCCTTCCTGTGGAGGTTGTGGAGTCAAAAACAGTGGGGGAATTCAAGAATGCATGGGACAGACATAAGGAAATCCTGGTGGGGAGTAGGAGGAAGTAAGTTGTTGGTTAACTAGGATCTGCAGCTTATCCATTAGGTAGGGAAATGGGCAGACTGGGTGAGCCAAGTGGTCCTTATCTGCCATCAGATTCTATGTTTCTATGACTGCTTTACCCAGCTAGTCTGATCATTTCCCTACCTACTAGATAACCTGCAGATCCTAGTTAACCAAAAGCCTATTTCTTCCTACCCCCCACAAGAATTGCCTTATGTCTGTTCCATGCATTCTTGAATTCCCTCTGTTTTTGGCCCCACGACCTCCTCAGGAAGGCTATGCCATGCATCTACCACTCTCTCTGAGAAAAAAATACTTCCTCACAATGCCTCTGAGCTGATCCACCCCCCATTAACTTCTGCGCAGCTGCTACAGATGTTCTCCATCACTGTTTCCGAGCCAAGCTACTGTTATGCCTAATTGTTATATTTATTTATTTATTTATTTTATTTATTAAATTCTCAGATTACAAATACCTTTGAGCAGAAACTGCTCGTTTGCAAAGGTTTCACATCAAAGGATGAGGGTCAACAAACATACAGAGGTAGTAAAAGAATGCACAATAAACAACCAAAACAACTAAAAGAAAAAATAAAGATGCTCAGTTATAACATACTTTGAGATAATATTCATATAACGAGCAGCTTGAGTAGGCAGCTGGCTGCGGTAACAATAAGAGACAGAGGGCATCATACGCAGTTAGTATTGCAGGTGTGCGACCGGGAGAGGAAGTTGGCAGGCTAATGGGCCACTGTCCGATGGTGATGGAAAATGTCTTGTACCAGTGGAGATGTGAAGCAGGAAAGGAGTCACAAGGAAGGCCCAGTGCCAGAGGGAATGAGACTGGGAAAGGGCGGGCTCTGAGACATGAGTGAGCTGGGAGGTGTTTAGAGAGATCTCTGTTCAGAGAAGCAGTCACATTGAGTGGTAGAGGTGAGGTAAGGTTTGAGATTCCTTTTAAAGGGTCCAAGTGTAGAAGAGGAAAGTGCTTCTTTATTGAGGGAATTGAACCATTGAGCGGCTCTATAGATAAAGGACCGCTGACCCATGGAGGTACGACATCTGGGAACATGAAAGGTTAGAGACTGGGCACTTGAGTTTTGAGTGCCACTGTAGGTAGTCAGGAGTGAGCTAACACCAGGTGGCATGAGACCAAGGAGAATCTTTTTGGTAAGTAAGCAGGTCTGGTATTGTATTCTGCTGCGTAGGGGTAGCCAGCTGGCCTGTGCATAGAGGTCACAGGTGTGAGTTTGTCGGGCTGCACCCGTCAGTAGTCTACAGGCTTTGTTGAGAGCAACGGAGATCCTGCGGAGGGCACTTGCTGAGGCAGAGCCATAGATGGCAAGGCCGTAGTCAATGATAGAGGTGACAGAGCTGTAGATGGTTAGTTTAAGGGCATCCGCAGGCATACAGTGCTTGTGTTTGTGTAGTAGTCCAATCCATATATTGGCAGTCTTGGCAACAGTGTCAATATGCCGAGTGTAGGAGAGGGTACTATCCAGGGTAATACCAAGGTACTTGAACTCCTTTGACATGTTCGAGTGGGGTTCCCAGCGTGGTTCTTGATGGTGAGGGACAGAGAGTTGTGCCTGCTCTGTCGGTTACAGAAGGACATGGCTTTAGTCTTGCTGTGGTTCAGGACAAGTTTATGAGAATTGAACCAGTCTTCGATGCACTTGAAGTGGAGCTGCAGCTGGGATTCAAGGACTGTAATGTCATGGTGGCTGGAAAACAGGACTGCATCGTCTGCGTATAGTAATATTTTTTGGTGACAGGCACTGGGGAGATTGTTGATGAAGAGGGAGAAGAGTAGAGGGCCCAGAATAGATCCCTGGGGGACTCCAGAGTGGACCAGTTTCTCATCCAAAGAGATCCCTGCAGTCCTTACATGTTGCATCCGATTATCAAGGTAGCTGGTGAACTATGGAAGGGCATCGCTGGAGATCCCAATGGAGGACAGTTGCTTGAGCAGTAGGGGGTGGTTAACTGTGTCGAATGTCTTGGTAAGGTCTATAAATACTGCCCTCCACAATTCCCTTTGTCAAGAGTGGCATGGATGAAGGTTGTAAATTCAGTAGTGCAGTGGTGGTGCTGTGCCCTTTTCTGAAGCCATGCTGCTCTGGGCACTGTACATTGTACTTATCCAGGAATTCAACTAGTTGGTCCGATACTATTCGCTCCAGCGCTTTGGATAGTAGCGGGAGGAGTGAGATAGGTCTGTAATTGGTGTGCAGTGTCCTGTCTCCGCTTTTGTGAACCGCTGTGACAGTGGCTTTCTTCCAGAGAGAGGGGAAATGGCCCAGTCTAAGTGAGAGATTAAAGATCTTTGTAAGAGGTTCTAAGATTTCATCAAGGACTTGTGCTAGCAGTTTCAGGTCAAGGGAGTCACCACTGTACCCTTGTTTGCCGATGGCCTTTTGAATGTATTTTCTAGCTACTTGTGGTGGTACCTCCTTAAAAAAAAACTTTGGGGTTGTACGTTCTAGTTGGGGGTAACTTGGGAGGAGCTGGAGGGGAGGTAGTCGAAAAAATTTGGTGGAAGGACACTGTCCAGGTTTGTAAATGCATTATTAAAAGTGCTGGTGATGGTACCTAGGTCGAGTGTAGGAGTGCCATGAAGGTTGAGCATAATGGGTGGTGCTTTAGGATCCTTGCCTGTGAGTTCTTTCATGTTGTTCCAGAATTTGCTTCCCTGGCCCCAAGAGTTGGTCAGAGCCTCTTTGTAATAGCTGCACTTAGCATTCCGTATTTTTCAAGTGCAATCATTTCTGGCTGCTTTGTATCATTGTATGTTTACTTGTGTCAGAGTTGCACGAGCACAATGCCAGAGGTGGTCTCTGTGCTTGAGCAGAGTTAAAAGGTCAGTAGTAACGCAGGGGTTGGTCTGTCCTTTGACCTTCATCTTTTTTCACTGGTGCATAGATGTCACAGGCTTCGTTAAAACGTTTGATAAATAGGTCCAGAGCTTTGTTGGTGTCATTGAGGGAGTCAAACACTGCCCAGTTCAGCCTGGTTAGATGGGATTTTAACAGCTGGAGGTGCCCTTGTTTGATAACCCTGGCATAGATAAGCTTGGGAGGGGGCTTGTGGTATTTGTTTGACCAGGAGCAGATGACAGGCGAATGGCCACTTATTGAATCTGGGAGTACAGAAACATTGGAGATGCGTTCAGGGCGGTTAGATAGAATCCAGTCTAGAAGTGTAAGGGAGCCTGTCCTATAGTTACACCTAGTGGGGGCATTGACCAGTTGAGTGAGGTGATGCGCCGCGCGGCTGCATCCTTAGAGGTAGCAGCCTCAGCGGAGAGCCAGTTAATGTTAAAATCACCCATGATTATGGTTTCAGAATTATGTTGCTTATATATACTACTGTCATCTCTTCTTGATGCCATCATTGACTTGAGAAACTTGTCGTTAAGCTACTATTGTATTACAACCCAAACTTGTATAATGCTGCTGATATCTGGCCCACTATGTATTTTCAATTGCCTCTACTGTTTGATGTACTTTGTCCTGACTGGTTATGTATTTTTTTTCTTTCTCTCATTATGTACAATTTGTTGTTCACTGCTGTTTTTCTCCTTGTACTGTCCCGGGTCATGCCTGAAAATAGGCAGGATTGTTGCCTAGTTCACTTACCTGGTTACCAAAAGCTAATAAATCAATCAATCTTCACATTGTGCCCCCTTGTTCTTGCACATCTTTAGCTTCAGCCAACCTGGTGGCGCTGAGGATTGAGGTGCTGGATGCCACACCTCGCACCACATTGGTGACCCAGGTTTGGGAATGAGCCCAGGTTGCCGGGGGTTGGCAGGGGAGAGAGAGGATCGAGTGTCCGGAGGACTGTTCTCCTCTCTCTGGAAGGGATCCAGGGGTAGCCTGACATAGCAGCAGCTCCTGATAGAGACCGGCGGCCCTGCAATACACAGGGGCTTGCAAGCAGGGGACAACATCAGGTGGCTGCCCTCTGGACATGAGTAGGAGCATCCCCATCGCAGGCTGTGTGGAACTGCATGGCCCACATCAAGGGTGTAATTTACAAAAATGCCCTCCAGCCCAGACAGGTGACAGCTTGCAGGTCCTACTGCCACATGCCCAACACTGGATCTCCGCCCCGGCCCCTTCGATCTCCTCATGGACCCTGGCTGAAGAGGATTTACCGAGGTGAAAGTAAATACCTTGAGGGGGTGGGATCATGGTGGGCTGTAGATGCGGGAGAGTGCTGTGAAGCCCAAAAGAATTCCGATACCTGGAGTGAATAAAGTTGACAAAAAAAAAAGCTCATTTAGCTTCTTTTGGTATGACGTCTGGTGCAGACCCTGCATCATTTTAGTTGCCCTCTTCTGGACTGCCTACATCCTGTCTATGCCCTTACAGAGATGGGGTCTTCAGAACTGCACACAATACTCCACACAGGGTCTCACCAACTGTCCGTACAGACAGATAACAACTTCCTATTTTCTACTGGCGATACCTCTCCCTATACATCCCAGTATCTCCCCAGCCATGCCTACTGCCTTCTCACCTTGCTTGCTAACCTTTAGGTCATCTGATATGACTACTCCCAGGTCTCTTTACATTTTTGTTGTTGTTACTAATCCCCCCCCATTGTGTACTCTTCCTCAGGTTTTCATTTCCCAGGTGCATTACTTTACACTTCTTTGCATTGAATCTAAGCTGCCATACCTCTGACCATTCCTCCAACCTTGCCAAGTCCCTTCACATCCTTTCCACCCCCACTTGTGTATCAACCCTGTTTCAGATCTTTGTGTCATCTGCAAAGAGGCATACTTTTCCTTCCATTCCCCCTGCAATATCACTTATAAAGACATTAGAAAGGACAGAACCCAGTACTAAACCCTGCAGTACGCCAATAGTAACCCCCTTCCTTTGGAGTGGACTCCGTTTACTATTACCTTCTTTGTCCTGTTGTACAGCCAATGTTTCACCCTGGATACCACCCTGGGACCCACTTCCAGGCTGGCTAATTTGTTTATTAATCTTTTGTGTGGGACTGTGTCAAATTCCTTGCTAAAGTCTAGGTAGGTCATGTCCACAGCCCCTCCCTGGTCTACTACTTTGGTTACCCAGTCAAAGAAATTGATTAGATTCATCTGACATGGCCTTCCCACTGCGAATCCATTCTGCCTTGGGTCCTGTTTCCCACTGGCCTCTAGATATTCAACAATTCTTTCCTTCAGAAGTGATTCCATAATTTCCCCTACCACTGAGGTCAAACTGACAGGTCTGTAGTTTCCTGCCTGTCGTGCTCCCACTTTACTGAAGGGAAATGACAACTGTCCTCCAGTCCTCAGGTATCAAACCATCCTCACATGATTTGTTAAAAAGGTTAGTCAGTGGTGTCACCAGTTCTCCCCTTAATTCTTTTAGAATTCTTGGGTGAATCCCATCAGGTCCCATTGCTTTGTTCACCTTCAGTTTTAGGAGTTCTTTCAGAACCCTTTCTTCTGTGAAAGGACTGGGATCAACCCCCCCCATCCAGAATACTTCTATTGATTGAATTAGGTACCTCCCCCTCCTCTTCTTTTGTGAATACTGAGCAGTAGTATTAATTCAGTATCCCTGCATTTTCACACTCCCTCTCTGCCCACCCACCATCCCCTTTACTCAGCCTCAGTATCCTTTCCTTTGTCTTTCTTCACTCCCTAATGTACCTATAAAAGGTTTTATCCCCCTTCTTAACCGAGTTGGCTATCTTTTCCTCAGTTTGGGCCATTGCTATTCTGACTGCCTTCCCCATTTCCTTCTGCTTTAACTGATACAGTTCTCTGTCCTTCTCCTTCTCTGTTTCCTTATACTTCCTAAATGCTAACTTTTACTTACTAACCTTCCCCGTCACCTCTTTTGAAAACCATAGTGTTTTTTTCTTTTGTTTTGATTTGTTTATTTGCTTCACATAAAAGTTTGTTCCTCTTTGAGGCAGTTTTGATATTTCCCCATTATTGCTCCATCCATCCTTCTTGCCTGTTTGCTAGTGCTTTTCTGAGGCACTCTCCCATTTTGACAAAGTCAGCCCTCCTGAAGTCAGATACTCCCACTTTTGTATGGCTTGACTCTGCAGCTGTTTATCATGAACCACACTGTTTGGTGATCACTTGTTCCCAGATGGCTGTCCACTTCTAGATCTGAGATCCTCTCTCCATCCTATTACGATAGTACTACAGTAGGTCTAAGACTGCTTCCTGTCAAGTGGGTTCCAACACTAGCTGTCTGAGGCATGCCCTCTGTAGGGCACCTAGAATGGATGTGGCTTGCAGCAAAGGTGCTCCAGTTAACATCTGGCATATTCAGGTCCCCCATCAATAATAGCTCCCCTTTCTCTGCCATCCTAAGGATGCCTTCTATCATTACCTTCTCCATTTCCTCCCCCTGAGGTGGAGGTCTGTATACAAACCCAGTGTGGGTCGTGGTGCCATTTCCAGTCTCCAGGGTGACCCAAAGTGCCTCCTCTCCTCTCTGTTTACCCTTATGTTCCATTGCTTTGATCTCTTTCTTACATAGAGAGCTACTCCTACTCCTCTTCTAACCTCCCTCTCTCTCTCTCCTGTAGATTGTGTACCTTGGTGTGTTGACATCCCAGTCATGGTTCCCTGTGTACCATGTTTCTGTGACTGCCACAATATCCAGGCATCCCTCTTCCATGAAGGCTACCAGTTCGGGGAGCTTGTTACCTAACCTATGGGCATTGATACTTATTACCATCCAACCGTTCAAGGGGGAGGCATTGATAAGAAAGCATGAACTTTTCTGCCCCCCCACAAAACAGGGTAGTTAGTGAGGTAAACACCAAAGTAGAAAGGTCAGTAGCAAACATGACAGAGGTAAATGGGGAAGGCAAAGTCAATGAGGACAGGGATGGTGCTACAAGAGGTAAAGCCATCAAAAAATGGAGAGTAATGAGTACCAATGCCCATAGTCTTGGTAACAAGCTTTCTGAACTAGTGTCCTTGATGGAAGTGAAACATCTGGATATCGTGACAGTCACAGAAACATGGTACACACAGAACCAAGACTGGGATGTCAACATACCAGGGTACACAATCTAAAGGACGGGCAGGGAGAGTAAAGGAGGAGGAGAAGAAGCTCTCTACATAAGGGAAGTAATCAAAGCACCAGAACTAAAGGGTAAATGGGGTGAAGGGGAGGCACTGTGGGTCAATTTGAAGACAGACAATGGCACTACAATCTGCACAGGGGTTGTATACAGACTGCCCTCTCAGGGGAAGAAAATGGACAAGGAAATGATAGAAGGTATCCTTGGAAAGGCTGAAAAAGGGGAGATATTGTTGATGGAGGACCTGAATATGCCAGATGTAAACTGGAGCACATTTGCTGCAGTCACATTCAAGAGTGAGGTCATTCTCGATGACCTGCAGGAGGCATGCCTTAGACAGCTAGTACTGGAACCCACTCGGGAAGGAGCAATCTTAAACCTGGTACTCTCAAATCGGGATGGAGAGAGGATCACAGATTTAGAAGTAGGTAGCTATCTAGGTACTAGTGACCACTGAACAGTATTGTTCACGATAAACACAGCAGTAGAGTCAAGCAATATAAAGGCAAGGTTCCTGGACTTTAGGAGGGCTGACTTTGCCAAGATGGGTGAATGCCTAAGGAATGCACTAGCAAATGGGCAGGAATGAGTGGTGGAAGACAATGGGGAATAATCAAATCTGCCATCACTGAAGCAACAAGCCTTTTTGTAAAGCAAAGAAACAAAACAAGACAACGTAAAAACACACTGTGGTTCTCAAAGGGTGTGGCAGGGAAGAGTAGGGAGAAAAATATAGCATTCAGGAAGTACAAGGAAACACAGAAGGAACATGACAGAGAACTGTATCAGTTAAATCAGAATGAAGCAGGGAAGGCAGTCAGAATAGCAAAGGCAAAACTGAGGAAAAGATAGCCAACTCAGTTAATAAGGGGGATAAAACCTTTCATAGGTACATCAGGGAGCAAAGAAGACCAAGGAAGGGATAGTGAGGCTAAAAGAGGAGGAGGTGGGCAGAGGATGATTGTGAAAGGGCAGAGATACTGAATTAATACTTCTGCTTAGTGTTCATAAAGAAGAGGGGGAGGTACCTAAACCAAATAATAAAAGCACTCTGGACAGGGGGTTGATACCAGTCCATTCAGAGAGGAAAGGGTCATAAAGGAACTCCTAAAACTTGAAGTGGACAAAGCAATGGGCCCTGATGGTATTTACCCTAGAGTTCTAAAAGAAGTAAGGGGAGAACTAGTAACACCACTGACTACCCGTTTTAACAAATCATGAGAGGATGGTGTGGTACCAGAGGATTGGAGGAGGGCAGATGTGATTCCTCTTCACAAAAGTGGGAGCAAAGCAGAGGCAGGAAACTACAGACCTATTAGCTTGACCTCAGTGGTAGGGAAAATGATGGAATTACTTCTGAAAGAAAGAATTGTTGAGTACCTAAAGATCAGCTGAGCACAGGACCCAAGGGAGCACAGATCCACAGCAGGAAAGTCATGTCAGGTTAACCTAATTAATTTCTTTGATTGGGTAACCAATGTAATAGACCAGGGAGGGACAGCAGAGATGGGCTACCTAGACTTTAGCAAGGCATTTGACACAGTCCCACACAAAAGATTAACAAATAAGTTATCCAGTCTGGGAGTGGGCCCCAGGGTGCTAGTCTGGGTGACAAGCTGGCTGGACAACAGGACTTAGAAGATAATAGTTAGAGTACATTGTGAAGAAAGTGAGGTTACTAGAGGGAAAGCACAAGATTAAGTATAGGGACCAGTCCTCTTTAATGTCTTTATAGGTAACATTGCAGAGGGTCTGGAAGGAAAATTATGCCTCTTTGCAGATGACACAAAGATACGCAATAGGGTTTCTACACAAGAAGGGGTGCAAAGGATGAGAAGGAACTTGGCAAGATTAGAGGAATGGTCAAAAATATGGCAGCTTAACTTCAATGCAAAAAAGTGCAAAGTAATGCACCTGGGAAACAAAAGCCCAAGGGAAGAGTACACAATGGGGGGGTATTAACAACAACACAAATGGAAAGGGACCTGGGGTAGTCATATCAGATGACTGTAAGGTAGGCAAGCAATGTGAGAAGGCAATAATGAAGGCTGGGGGATACTGGGATGTATAGGGAGAAGCATCACCAGTAGAAAACAGGAAATTGTCATCCCTCTGTACAGACAGTTGGTGAGACCCCATCTGGAGTACTGCATCCAGTTCTGGAGACCCCATCTTCTCAAGGACACAGACAGGATGGAGGCAGTCCAGAGGAGGTCAACTAAAATGGTCTAGAACAGGTCCTTATATATAAATACTTGGGCCTTACATTTGATTTCAGACTCTCCTTCCATTCACACATTGACACTCTATCATCAGCCATAAATGTCCGTATAGGCCTATTGTATTAGCACAAGGATTGCCTACCTCCGGAAGCCCTTGATCTGGCTGTCACCTCCTCAGTCCTTTCCCTAGTCGATTATGGGCTTGCTATCTACTTGGCTGCTGACCACACAACCCTTAACAAAATCCACCTTGCCATAAACAAAGCATGAAGACTCCTCAGTGGGGCAGACAAGCATACTGATACCTGTACCCTATATGCC
This sequence comes from Neoceratodus forsteri, assembly GCA_016271365.2. Taxonomy (NCBI): domain Eukaryota; kingdom Metazoa; phylum Chordata; order Ceratodontiformes; family Ceratodontidae; genus Neoceratodus; species Neoceratodus forsteri. Next base: position 13,103,071 of record CM028129.1, read on the forward strand.
CTGACAAATCTCTTTACCCTGGATGAAAGGCTATTTTATCAAACATGCCTCCTCACAAAGAAAATACAGCTGGGGCTTACCCCCTTGGGGGTTTCTGCCTCTTTTCTATCCCCCCACGCCTCGGTGAACACCCGCACTGCCAACCAACAGGTGTGGTCCATCCCGAGGGTTAGAATCTCCTTAGCCCAAAGGTCATTCCCACACAGGGCCCCAGCCTGGTACAATGAACTCCCCTCTGATGTCTCCTCCATCTCCAAATTAGGACCTTTCAAGTCAACCATCAGAAAGCACATTCTCGCTTCATGGCGCTGCCAATGTACCAGCTAGTGTTGGGTCATCTATCTATCATCTTATGGGACCACCCCGCCACTGAGCTCCTACTGATAGGGCTACCAAACATTACCTATTAATAATGCCTCCTTTGGCTGCACTCACAAGGTGTCTGTCTAATTCTCTACTGCGCTGTAAATATCAAACCTGTTACTCCCTCCCTCTATCAGCAAACTTATTGTTCTCTTGAAAACTGTAAAATACAGCTCTCAGTAACAAGTTCAATGCAATGTATAGCTGATCTTGATTCTGCAATATTGTATAACTAAAAGAACTGTAACCTTCAGCTGCCATTCTATGTCTATATGTATTAAGTGTTTATGTTTGTTTTTTCTGACACGGAGCCTTTGTAAACGAGTCCCTGACTCAAAGATTGTAATCTTAAAGTCTGTTGAATAAATAAAATAAAAACAGAAGCCATAGGAGAAGAGATTAAAGGAACTTAATATGTATACCCTTGAGGAAAGGAGGGAGAGGCGGGACATGATAGAAACTTTTAAGTACCTCAAGGGAATCAATAAAGTCCAAGAGGGTAGCATCTTTCAGAAAAAGAGATGAGCAAGAACAAAAAGACACAACTGGAAGATAGAGGTGGGATGGCTCGGGGCAATGTAAGTATTTGTTTCACAGAGATTGTGGTGGATGCATGGAACGGCCTTCCAGAGAAGGTTGTGGATCAAAAACAATAGGGGATTTCAAGATTGAATGGTTTCATAGGTTTCAGAGCTTTTAAGACATAGTCCATATGCTCACCTTATTCTTAAGAATATCCCCTTATTCCCTTTTTTAGTAAGTAACTATCCAGTTTACTCTTAAAAATTTCCATATCCACACTATTAACTATTTCTGCTGGTAGTCTGTTCCAGATCCTTGGTACTCTAACTGTTAGCCAGTACTTTCTTTTATTTCATTTAAATCTCCATTTTTATCTGTAATGTGTGTGCCCTGGTGTTATGATTATGAATTATAACATCTAGAGCAAGCTGATCCTTTAATACTGGGTCATTCAGTGCCCTATATATCATACACATGTCCCCTCTCAATCTTCTAAACTCCAATGAGTATAATCCCGATTACACTAGTCTTTGATCGTAATCCATCCACTGTACTTCCTTCATTCTGCGGGTGGCTCATCTCTGTACCCTCTCTATCGATGCTATGTCCCCTACCTTATATGGTGACCACAGCTGTGAACAGTATTCCAAATGAGGCCGTACCAATGATAAATATAGTGGCAACAGCACACCCTTGTCTCTACTCTTTATATGTTTGTTGATACAATATTGAATACTACCAGCTTTTTTAATAATTTGATTATGATGGGGTGTAAAGTTTAATTTATTACCAATCCTTATCCCCAGGTCGCTTTCCTCAGAAGTTTCTTTAAGATCTCTACCTCCCATTTTATAATTGTGCATTATATTGTTCTTACCCAAATACATTACTCTGCACTTATCCACACTATACGACGAACCGTGACTGTCTGCCCAAATTTCTAATTAGCTTAGGGCTGTCTGTAATAAGTCCGCATCTTTATTTGTGTTAACCACCCTTCCTATTCTGGTATCATCTGCGAATTTCGAACACCAGATATCCGGGGTGGCTCTCATTGTTCCTATATAGGCACTGAACAGGCAGGGACACAACACGGATCCCTGTGGGACTCCACTAGTCACCCTTTGCCAATTAGAGAGTTCTCCTTTTATACATACTCTCTGTGACCTATCCATCAACCAAGATTTTATCCAACAAACAACACTTTGTTTGACTCCCATATTTACTAGAGTTTCCAGTATTTTAATGTGAGGTACCTTGTCGAATGCCTTGGCAAAGTCCAGGAATACCACATCCACTGCATCACCCTTGTCCAATGCCTGATTTACTTTACCATAAAATTCTAACAAGTTGGTCTGACATGACCTTCCTTTAACAAATCCATGTTGTGTCCTGTCAACCATCCCTGATCTATATTGGTACTCTAAAATTAAGTCTTTGATGAATCCCTCTAGCATTTTTCCAAGAATCGAGGTCAGGCTCACAGACCTATAATTTTTAACTTCTTGTTTAGAACCTTTTTTGTGGATAGGTATCACATTTGCCTATCTCCAATCATCCAGAACCTCCCAATCTCTTAGTGATTTCTGAAATATTATAGTTACGGGGCCTGCTAATTGTTCAGCCAGATCTTTAAGTACTCTTGGGTGTAACCCATCTGGGCCCTGTGCCTTATTTTGGTCTAGTTTTTGAAGTTGTAATAAGACTTCCTGCCTATCTATAATTATACCCTGGTCATCACTAGGTATTCCACAATTTATCCCCTCTAATGGTTCTCCCTTATTAAAAATGGAAGCAAAATATTTGTTGCTTAATTCAGCCATACCAAAATTATCAGTAACTAGTTTCCCTTCGGTATTCATTATAGGGCCTATCTTTTTTGATTCTCCCTTCTTATTATTAATGTACTGATGAAAGAATTTGTAGTTGTCTTTAACCCTTGTGGCCAATGTAACTTCAAACTTGCTCTTTGCTTCCTTAATGCTTTTTTTGGTGTTTTTTAAACACCTTTTGTAATTTGCCCAACTGCCATCATTGCCTTTTACTTTGGCTTTCTTAAAAGTTGTATTTTTTTCCTTTATTTGATGCTTTATTATTCCTGTCATCCATGGGGGAAGATTATTTTTAACTTGTTTATATTTATTATTCATAGGTACAAACATGTGGATCAGACCCAAAATTTTGTTTTTAAAGATATTCCACATCTTACCTAATGATGCCCCCTTAAACTCTGCCTCCCAGTTCCAGTTTGACAATTCTCTCTGCATGCCCTTTTTATCGGCCCTATTATAATTATACACTATAGTAGCTCCCTCATTCTGGTTTACTGTCCCAATGTAATAACATTTAACCATTAAGTGGTCACTAGAGCCCAGGGGTGTCAGGACTTGGCAGTTGTTTAACTTTTCCCCCATATTACTTAAGATTAGTGCAAGAATGTGCTTATCACAAGTGCTTTCCCCAACATACTCTTCCATACTTGCTAAGTTAAATGTGTTTAAGTAATCATTTTCATTTTTATGTTTGCTTGCACGCATGTGCAAGAAACATAGTGCCATCATCTAAGTTTTTCAGAGGTGTGTCAGCATCTTCCAATTCAGTCAGTGTGTTTGCAGGCGTGGTCACAGTTCTCCAATCACTGCTGAAGCTGTCTATGACAGCAGTTGAAAATGCAGTGGCATACAGTTGAAAGAGGGAGCTACGCTTCAGTGAGCAGCTCCTCTCCGACCCCCCACACACACACAGATCAACTGTGTTGGTTGCCTGATAGAATGGTGTAGTCTTGTCTAGCTTAGAGAGACAAGCCACTCATCATTACTTTAATAAACTGTTCCCTGCCAAAGCAGGACCACCAAAATGTGTGGGTGCCTAACAGTCCTTACACACGCCAGCTCTCCAAAGCACACCTTCATGGACTCCATGGGTTCTAATCTTCCAGAAAAAAAAACCTCAGCATTTGATGTGAAAACTCAGACTTCTTTGTATGTGTAATTCCAAGCATTTTCTCTTACTAGACTCTGTCAATGTGAACTCCTCGCTGCTAAAACCTATGCAAACGAACTTGAGCGTACTGTACTACCTGCAGCTGAAGCAAAGAACAGCCAGAATGCACGAAGAACATACTGCTATGCATTTCAGCAGCAGCCAGTGGGGGGGAGGTTTTCATGACTGAAGCACTTTAATGCACCTTTTAGTGCTGTCATATACACACCCTTGTGAGGTAATTCACTAAACTGCACACACAGTCTGGTAATGCAGCTGCAAAATATTTTTTTTTCTCTGAATTGCCGTTAGCTGGCATTTAGATAGAATCACACAGCTCTTTCTCAAATCAGATGCTCAATGAAGTCACATCACCTTGTGACCCTAAACATCTTAGGGCTGGACATGTGCCCTAACAAAATAGTGAAAACTAGGTATAGAAAAAGAAAATACAAATTCAACCGTAGCTCACAATCGAATCCACCCTTTTCTCCAGTGAATCTGAAGCCGCCTAACAGCCCACCCCTGGGTGCTCATGCACTCCTTCCACCCGCACAACATATGGCCGATGGGGGTGCTGTTGCATTTTATTTCATAATTTCCTGATCCTGTTGCTGCCACCATACTGATACAGGAATACTTTTTATGGCTCGAAAACTGCTTGACATTAGCTGAATTATAAATGGCATCCCTGTTTGACGCTGTGGTGGAATATGGTGGTGCTCAAATTTTAAGCCAAGTATTACATGCAGATATGTTGTTATTGACTCATGTCACTTACCATTTACACATCTATTGATTTTTTCAATTCACTTTTGCTGACAAATGTTGATCGCAGGGATTCTGGTGTGTCAATTCAGTTCAGCGACGTGTAACATCTTAGTGCAGATGCTAAGTAACTGTTTTAAAATGCTGAAAAAGTTAACAGCGATGAAAGTGCATGAACTTCTTTCTTCCGTGTCTGGAGTTGTAGTGGTGTTATTGGCAAGTGCATGTCCCTTTGCTCCAGATCTATCAGTGAGATGTCTATTCTGTGCAATGGACAGTGGCTGAATGTTATCAGCTGACAGTTTTCATTTCATTACCGACAGATAAATATTCAGGGCTTTGCAAATGCAACTTTGCTGGTAGCACAGTTTCATGCCCCCAGGTGTCTCATCAGTTAGTGGTTATATCTTAACCGATGATCACAAAAAGTATGAAAAAGATTTGCCGCTAAGTAATGCAAATGCCAATCCACCAAAGCACCTTTAGGCTGCAAACATAATTTAAACGTATAGGGATTCTGGACCAGTGTATCACTCCTTGGCACAGCAACGGTTAATAAGTTTAAGCACATTCTCAGGACATTGTTCACTCCTCCCCACTACGTTCCTGGTCACCTGAAATAAACCTGACGTTTTAGTATCTGTTTTACATCTTGGCTCAGTTAGGCAATCAACGCTGTAAGAACATAAACAGACATATAAATGGGGACTATAAGAACATGGTCACCTGAAATAAACCTGACATTTTAGTGTCTGTTTTACATCTTGGCTCAGTTAGGCAATCAGTGCTGTAAGAACATAAATGGACATATACATGGGAACTATAAGAACATGCCATGGGTGCTTTTGCCTTAGTCCAGCTGTGCAACATCAGCCCGAAGCTCAGGTAGAGCTTACTGTCTACCACTTTGTTCACCCCCCATGTACCTGTACCATTTTACATCCTCCCTTGCCTTAGTCCAGCTGTGCTACATCAGCCTGAAGCTCTGGTAGGGCTTACTGTCTACCACTTTGTTCACCTCCCCCCACCCATGTATCGCTGTGCTACATCAGCCTGAAGCTCTGGTAGGCCTTACTGTCTACCACTTTGTTCACCCCCCCATATACCTGCACCATTTCACATCCTCCCTTGATCTACAGTGAGTGGATCCCTCATTCATATGTCACATATGCACGCACAAAAAGGAAAAAAACGGTCTTCAAAAATTAAGATACATTTATTATGTTTATGTTTGCTTGCATGCATGTGTAAGAAACATAGTGCCATCATCCGAGATTTCGGAGGTGTGTCACCCGCTCTTCCAATTCAATCAGTGTATTGGCAGGCGCGGCCCCTGTAAGCCAATGCATGATAAAGCTGTCTATGACAAGCTCCAAAATGCAGTGGCATACAGTTCAAAGGGGGAGCTATGCTTCAGTGAGCAGCGATAAGATATCACTTGCTCATGCACAGCTCCCCCCCACACACACACGCACAAGCAGGCATGTGAGCCCCCCTGCATACGCACACACTGTATAGCCGATGGTGTGCTGTGCTCCCCCACCAAAGCCTTCCAAATGCCATGCTGGGTGTCCACCCCAGCGTGGCAACTCATGATATAGCCAGGGGTGCCCCAATCCCCCATCGGCTCCACTGTCCTCACCCCCCCGAGTACTGGGTGCCATGCTGGGAGCCCCACCCCAGCGTGGCAATCGATGCTTTGGGCGACGGGGGTGCCCAATCCCCCATCAGCTGAATGCCCACCAACCATCCTTGTGCCATGCTGGGAGCCCACCCCAGCATGGCAAACATCCTGCTTCATCATTGGAAACAAAAAGAACACCTGTAAAGAAAAAACGGTCCCACGTAGTCTCCCTGACCCCCCTCCCACAACCCGCACCCACCCACTGCTCACCCTGCCTCCCCACACCCCCCCTCACCCCATACTTACCTCTGGACCTCAGTGCAATGATCTTCGGTGGACCGGGAACACGTCTACACTCTTTAAAGCTGACCGCGAACTGAGGAAATGCCGGTAAGCTGTATAATGGGCTAGATAGGGGGTTTTCAACTTTGTTGCATATCTCAGGCATTTATTTTGAATTTTTGCACCAAATTTTCAACACGGGGTTTTTGGGACCCCTTCTCATAAATTATGTCACTGTCATGGCGTTATTGGGGCCCGAAGGGTGATTTCGCAGTCACTGAGTGAAATCACCTTTCGGGACTGATTAATGAAATGACACTGCCAGTGTTCATAAGGTGTGTTCTTAAAAAGCCTATTTTGAAAATTTGGTGGAAAAATTTCAAAAGACGACTGTTTTACCAGCGTGCGTTGTGCAGTTCCTATGCACGCTCGTAAGTTTGCAAATTTTCAATATTTTCACTCCAGATTTTCAACATTGACATTTTACCACACCTTCTTATAAGTAGTACAGCTGTTATTTTTCACATCTCACCCAAAACGTGTTTCCACCCATGTAGCGCACAATGGCGCAGTCGGTGTGCTAAATCAATGTACAGGACAAATTAAGAAAATCACAGTGACATTGTTCATGAGCAGAGGTCTTAAAATGGCTATGTTGAAAATTTGGTGAAGAAATTCAAAAATGACTGTTTTACGAGCATGCGTTGTGCAGTTCCTACGTACGCTCGTAAGTTCGTGAATTTTCAATATTTACACTCCAGATTTTCAACATTGCCATTTTACCACACCTCCTTATGAACAGTACAGCTGTCATTTTTCACATCTTGCCCAAAATGTGTTTCCGCCCATGTAGCGCACAATGGCGCAGTCGATGTGCAAAATCAATGTATGGGACACATTAAGAAAATCACAGTGACACTGTTCATGAGCAGAGGTCTTAAAATGGCTATGTTGAAAATTTGGTGAAAACATTCCTAAAAATGACTGTTTTACGAGCGTGCGTTGCGCAGTTCCTATGCATGCTCATAAGTTTGCAAATTTAATATTTTCACTCCAGATTTTCAACATTGCCATTTTATTACACTTCCTTATGAACAGTACAGCTGCCATTTTTCATATGCTGCCCAAAATGTGTTTTCGCATATGTAGCGCACAATGGTGCTGTTGGTGTGTGAAAGCAATGTTTGGGACAGATTAAGAAAATCACAGTTACACTGTTCATGAGCAGAGGTCTTAAAATGGCTGTGTTGAAAATTTGGTGACAAAAGTCCATAAAATGACTGTGTTATGAGTGAGCATTGCGCAGTTTCCACGCACCCTCGTAAGTTCATGACTTTGTAATATTTTAAGTCCAGATTTTCACCGGTGGCATTTTTCCACACTGCCTTATTTACAGCACAGCTGTCATTTTTCACAACATGGCCAAAGTGTGTTTTCACACTTTCAGCGCAGAGATGCGTGGTCGCTGTGAGAAATTATTGTTCGGGACAGATAAAGAAAATCACAGTGACACTGTTCATGATCGGAGGCACCAAAATGCCTGAGTTGACAATCTGCTGTAAAAAAAATCCCCAACCTAATTATATTACGGGTGTGCGTTGCACAGTTTCTATATATGCTCATGACTTTACCATTTTTTTAAATATTTTTACTGCAGATTTACAACATTGCCATTTTTTACATCTCCCCATGAACTGTACAGCTGTCATTTTTTACAACCTGTTCAGAATGTTTTTGCACCTGTGGTGCTAAATGCCGTAGTCGATGTGCATAAGCAGCTTCCGGCTAAGAAACTGATATTCCCCCTGTTCATGAGGTGGGGTCACAAAAAAACCATGTTGAACATTTGGAGTGAAAATACCAATGAATGCCTGAGGTATTAGGGTTTCCAACCATAATGCCCAACCCTGTAAGAGAATGACAGGCATCAGGGATGTGACTTGGGATTCTTGCCTGTAATGCTCATACCATTCCACGCCCTGCAGCCAGTGAAACATTGAGGTATGCCTTGGACTCTTGACCCCAAAGTTCACCCCATCTCTATATCACACCCATCCCACTGTATTTCCTAATGGAATGGAGATGCGCATAAGGACCAAACCCCAAGGAACACTGTGACACTTGCCAGTGTCTGCAGAGTGGGGTGTACTGAAATGGCGTGGCCGTTATGGCTGACGACCCAAAGGTACACCCCAATGCCTGTCACTCTCTGCAGGGTGGTGGTGGGGTTGGCTTCAGTTCAATACTTCACTGCCATTACTATTACGCAGCTCTGTAACTTCTACACTACCACTGCCAATGCCAGCAAGCAAACATTCAGCATTGACAAATGCTTGTTAGTGTTTTTAACCAGATTAACCCAATCAATACCCGGTAGATTGAAATCACCCATTAGGACCACATTCTTCCATTCTGATAATTTAACAAAATCTAATATCATAAAGTCCTCCTCTGTTTATATAGACAGATTTCTGTAAACTAGTCCCAGTTCAATGTATGTATTGTACGATGGAGAGATTGATACCCAGAGAATTTCTCTATCTTCCCATCTAGATGTATCCTTTTTCTCTGATATTATTTCATCCTTCACATAGATGGCCACTCCCCCCACCATTAGTGTTCCTATCTTTATTATATAGGGTATATCCTGGTATATTTTTCCCCCATCCATCTTCAGGATTCCACCAAGTTTCAGTTACTCCATAAACATGAATATCCATGTCTTGCAAGACTAGCTGGAGTTCCTCGATTTTATTATTTAAGCTTCTTGCATTAACTAAGAGAAAGTTTAATTTGGGTATACTATGCTTGTAAGTTTTCTGAGCCTTTATCCCGGTTGCTCCACTACTTGCCCCTACTATTTTGTCCCTTGCCCCCCTCTCCTTTAGTTTAAATGTACCATATTTTCATCCCTCAATTTTTTTTAGTTTATAGGAAAAAATCCTTTTTCCTTGTCTGTTACGGTGTAGTCTATCTCTAGCAAACAAATGATGTACTTGAAAATCATGCCAATTATCCACGAAAAGCTGATCCTCTCTCTGGCACCAGCATTTTAACCAACCATTTAATCTTTGAATTTCCCTACCAAGTGTAACATTCGCTCTAGGTACTGGTAGGAGCCCTGATATAATGAAACTACCATTGTTTGCTTTAATATTTTGCCCAACCTGCTCAAAATCTCTCTGGATATCCAAAACATTTCTTTTCCTCACATCATTTACCCCTAAATGCAGAGCTGTCACTGGTCTGATGGTATTTTCCATTAGCCCTGGTAACATTGTTTTTATGTCCCCTATACCTGCCCCTGGTAGGGCACTTACTGTAGTATGTAAATTTCTATTTTCACAAATTATGGTATCAGTATATTTTAACATTGAGTCTCCTATATAGAGGACATCCTGGTTCTCTAGCAGGTGGGGGGATGTATCATGTTTTATAGTCATGGACCCTTGCTGTTTTTGGAGAATCACAGAAACCTTTTCTTCTTTTGTATGTTAGCATTCAGTATCCCCTCCTGATCTTCCAGTGCCAGTACACTGAACCTATTGGGTGTTAGAATGTTTGAGGCCCCCCCCAATATTTTTTCTCCCACTTTTATTACTCATTTTTTTATTAACCAAGTACCATTTATTTGATTCCTCCTCTTAGTTTTCATTTCCCTGGCTCTGGGTATCTGTATTAAATTGATCCTGAGAATTTAACTCAGTCATGCTATCCACCACGTTGTCTATATATTGTTCTAGTGAGGATATATTGGCCTGTACTTTTATTCTTTCCTTTAATTGAGCAATCTCAAGTTCCAAACTCTTTATTTTACAACATTTAGAACACATAAATCCCAATTCAACCTCCCCTTCGGCATACATGTTACAACCAGCACATATCTTCATTGTGATTACCTTGTAAATATTCTCTATCCAGGAAAACCCTTTTTATGTCCTACAGTCCCAGCAGACACAGCCGACACACGCTGACGTGCATGTCTCTGCGCGCGTCTCCGCACGTGAAAATGCATGCCCTGCACACGCTCGCCCTGCTCACTGCAGGGGCGAGTTTTAAGCTCTTGCTGACCCAGAAGTTGTTCTCCGAGGTCATGCTGTGCTCACAACTACAGTTTGCAATAATGTGCCCCAAAATATTATTGTAGTGTCCTTAGATAGTAATTAGAACTTGCAAAGCTTTAAACTGTTGTCAAAAGTAAATAAAAACGCTGTACAAGAGTTTTAGTAGGCAGTCCAAAGGTGAGGACAGCACTACTCTCTTCCTGCTTCCTGTTTAGACCAGCAGGGCTCCCAGAGATAAAATAACACAAAGTTTATAACAGTTTTAAACAGTTTTCAGGCAAGATAGTATATTTCCCCACACACGGGCAGTGTAACACTTGGCAGAACCTCTGTAATTAATTCTGCTCACTGCAGGGGCGAGCTTTAAGCTCTTGCTGACCCGGAAGTTGTTCTCCGAGGTCATGCTGTGCTCACAACTACAGTTTGCAATAATGTGCCCCAAAATATTACTGTGGTGCTCTTAGATAGCAATTAGAGCTTGCAATGAACATAAGGCAATTCTTGAGGGGGGTAGGAAGAAATAGGCTTTTGGTTAACTAGGATCTGCAGCTTATCCTGTAGGTAGGGAAATGGACAGACTAGGTGGGTGAAGTGGTCCTTATACGCCGTCAAAGTCTACGTTTCTCTGTCTCTATGTTTTTTGATGGCCTTACCCATTTTTGCCCTATCTCTGTCCTTACTGCCTTTGCCTTTTTCTCCATTTACCCCTGCACTGCTCCCTATCAGTGTCTTTATGTTGGTGTTTACCTCACTAGCTACTCTGATTTTGGGGGAGGGGGCTAGGATTTCCCTGATCCTTTTCACTGCTTCCCCCCTTGGCTAGTTTAAATGCTTGCCAATAAAGAATTTAAACCTATCACCTAGGGTCCTGGTTCCCCTCCTGGACAGATGCAGACCAATGGCACAAGTACAGGCCTGCATCACTCCAGGTGGACCCCAGTCCTCACTAAAGCCACATTCTTGAGATCTGCAACAGTATTTCAAGCATTGATTGAATCTCATGGTGCAGAGTACCCTAGCCTCACACCTGTCATAGACAAGCAGCACCTCTGAGAAGGTTACCGTGCATGCAACTTGTCTAAGGCCCCTCCCCAACTCCACAAGCTCCTCCTGCACTGCTCTGATCCCTTTCCCAGCCAGGTCATTTTTCCCTAGGTGGATAATGACATCCAGCTCCCTCTCCATAGAGTTGCTCCCATTATCCTGAGGATTCCCTCCCTGTCCTTCCAAGCCATGGTACCAGACAGGCACCTAACCTCCCTCTTTTCTCCTTTCCTCTGGTATACCCTCCTAGCAATGGAGTCCCCCACCAGGAGTTGTTCCCTTCAACTGTGGGGTCCCATGTCACCCTCAAGTTCAAGTTCAAGTTTATTGCAGGAAAGACTCCGTTGAGCAAGCTCATTCACAAGGAGGTCCTGAGGCACATACACATACAGTTTGCAATTACATTGACAGGAGATATGAAATGTAGAACAACAAAGAAAAACTACATAATACAAGAGGTATACACAATAGAAGTCCTTATGCTATATATGCAGAACATTCCAGCTTTAACCTTGCCCTAAATTATGCAACAAATTTCAGCTTAATAAGTAGAGGGCCAGTTGGTAGTTAGGAAGTTGACTTGGAGTTGGGGGCCTAGTAGCACTTACATATGTCTTTTAATTTAGAGATAGCTAGTGTTTTGTAGGAGTTAATTGATACGATGCTGGTTAGCTTCAGCATGGCTTATAGTTGGTTCCAAATGTTTGGGAGGGCATATGAGACAGCTCTTTGGCCAGCTGTGGTACGTTTCCTGGGAACATCTAATAGGCTAAGGTTGGATTTCCTTAGGGAGTAGGCACTATGCGAGACTCTCCTATGGGTCTCCTTTGTGGAGGTTCCCAGCATCCTCCTTGGTCTCCACTGCAGGTGCCTCCATTGAGCAACCACACTTCAACAGAACAGCATATGAACTGTGGAGCAGTACAACTGGAGGGATGCACCTCTGTTTCTCCACCCTCACCCTCCCTGAGCTCACTGTGGGCAAACCACTCTTCTTTCTTGGCAACCTCTGAAGCAGCGGCAGTGGCCCTTGTGGTCCTTGGGTGGAAAGGGAGGTCCCCCAAATCCTGGCCAACTCATCCTGGAGATGAGCAACTTCATCCCTCAGCCCCGAGAGGTATCTGCAGATGGAACAACACCTATCCTCCAGAATGTCTTCTGGAAAACTGCTGCTCCACAGCCACTGCATGCACCACTACCATCTTGTCTTATTTGTGGCCTCTGAACTGTTTTGTATAATTACTCTTTCCTCTCTCTTCTTTTTTTAATTTTATATACATTTTTTCTTGTCTACATTCCTACTGCCTCTGTGCCCTTAAAGCTCAGGATATTCCTGTTCTCAGACAAGACGTTTCTATATTCCTCAGTAGTCTCCTTCTGACTTGCTCAGAGTCAGAATTCCAGCAGCTGGAGGATAGAGAGCTACTCTTTTCCTTCTAGGATCATGAGTCTTTTGCATCTCATTGATCACCCCCTTCTTGCTTCTAACCAGGAAGTTCCTGTTGTCAGTCAACTCCTGTGCATATAAATGTAGAACTGGCTGAGAGTGGGGGGGGTGGAGGGGAGGGGGTGGAGAGCAATGTAGGCCCAGTAGAGTAGTAAAGTTCTAACAGCACCTCCTACCTCTTGCTGTTCTCAGACAAAAATTATCTAGGGTAGGTTTTTTTAATTCCAAACACCTTTCTTACTTCGGTCTAAACCACTTCCCCTAATTTTCAGTTTCCTTCTTCACCTAGCTAGCTGCACCGATAACAATGCCCTTCGCCCAACTCAGACAAACATATTAACTTTAATGGTATACAAGCAGATGGTATACAAGCAGGCAAAAGGATGATAAAAAGCCAAATCATTAGATAAGAGTGATTCTCTAACCTGTATTTGGCCATCATTCCATGTGATTTTCTTATCTGCAATGTTTAAACTTATGTTAATAGGCACTCTGGGATCAAATAAGCCAATATTTGCCAGGGTGACATATTGTTCATTCCTCACTTGCCAGTTGCCAATAAAATATGATATTCGTGTATATCCTCCCTCATCGAAAAATATATCTTCCTTCACAGGTGTTGTAAAGTGAACATTGCGTAAGTAATGGAAGAGCTACAGAGAAAAACAAGCAATTGTATTAATAATGAAAACATGCCATGTTGTCTACTATCAGCAACTTTATGTCAGTTTACATATTGTGGGGGAGATATTCAGAACAGTTGCACATGGCACAACTGAGTTGCATGGGCGCATCTGTGGATTTGCACTGCTGAGTGATATTCAAAACCGCTGCTACGCAGCGCAAGTCGCACTGCACCATGGCACAAATATAATATATGCAGTAAAAATGCAGGGGATATTCCCTTGAATATACGTCGCAATGGGATATTCAACCGGAAATCATGGTGCAAGTCTGGAGCAAAACACAAGATGCGCCAGCCTGACTTGAGCCTAAAAAAACTGCCTCAAACACACAGACAGCAGATGCGCAACCCTGTGACAACCCACAGACAGACCGATAGAGAGATGGATGCCATACCACTCCTGATGGAGGCAGTAATGAGGGGTGTGAGGAGGCAGGAGAAACACCAACGTGGCCGACGAAGGGCTTGGCAGTGGTATGCCCGATACAGGTGGTACCATACCCTTATCACATTTGAGAACTATAGTTATACAGAGATAGTGGGCCAGTACTGCCTGAACAAGGCTATTCTGAGGCAGCTCTGTGAGCTTTGCAATGAGGAGATGCAGGCACCCACCAGATTTAGTCATGCCATGTCAATGGAGACTAAAGTGATGGCTGCAATGTGCTTGCTCACCACAGGCACTTTCCAAAGACCAACAGGGGATACCAAGGGCATCACCCAGTCATCCACATCCCACCTTCTCACACAGTTCCTCAACACTCTACTGCCACATGCTTCGGAGTACACACATTTCCCCAGCACTCAGGCAGAGTGTACAGCAAACATGAAGGACTTCCACAGGTTGTCATGCATGCCAGGCATGATCAGGGCCATAGACTGCACCCACATGGGCACCCACACACCACCTGGCCCTGAGGACCCAGTATACATAAACAGAAAGGCATACCTATTAATCAACTGCCAGGTGGTGTGCAATGCCACGAGGTGCATAATCAATGTCTGTGCCACTCTCCCTGGGAGTGCACTTGATGTATTCATCAAGCTGTGCAAGAGGTTCAAACATGGGGACATCCCCATGGATCACTTAGTGGGTGAGTAGGGCATGGGCCCGGGAGCTTGCTGGCATGGCAGTGAGAGGATGTAGGGCAGACAGGGTGGGTGTGGTGGAGTGGGCAGTGGGTGACAGGGACAGGGTAGTCACCACAACACAGCGCAGTGCTAACCATGTCTTTCCTTACACAGGTTACAGCGCATATCCACTCAGGACCTGGCTGCTCACTCCCTACCTGTGACCGGTGTCCCCCGTGGAGGAGAGATACAATAAGGCACAAGCCAGTACATGCAGTATTATAGAACGTGTCTTTGGCATGATGCAAATGCAATTCCATTGCCTAGACAGGTCAGGCAGTGCCCTACAATACAGCCCATCAAAAGTCTGTGGCCTATTCCTTGCCTGCTGCATTCTGCACAATATGGCCATTGACCGTGGGATAGCTTTCCAGGTGGATGATGGTGATAGCAGCAGGGACAACAGTGAGGATATGCCAGAGGGTGGTGGGCAGCCACCACCAGGGAGGAGGGACCCCTGCCTGGCATTGGAGACCAGATGGCATTGTGACACTATCAGGTAGGAGCATTATGGAAAGCGCAGGTTATTGCACTCACATATGCTTGGGACACACTGACCAGCACACCACACAGGGCCTGTACTCACACAGCGGGATGCATGCAAGGAATGGTGCACACCGCAGGCATGGTGGACACTATGGTGTACACACACACACACACACATATACACTCACACACACACTCTCACACTCAGCACATACATGCAAGCACACACACGTGCACGTGCGCACACACACACACACACACAGACACAGGCTTAGGGACGTGGCATGGATCAGATGTACGACACCCCTTGAATCTCTCCCACCCACTCTTGAAGCCCTGAACACTCTGCAATGATACAACTTCCTCTGGCAGAGTGTTCCCCCATGCCACTGCCCTTTCTGAGAAATAGTGCCTCCACAGTTCCCTCTTGAACCTGCCCCTTCCAGCTTCATAGAGTGTCCCCTGGTTTCCCTTCTGCCTTTCAGATTGAACATACACCTGGTGTCTACTTTGTTCAAACCCTTCAGATACTTGAAGGTCTCAATCATATCCTCTCTCTCCCTTCTTTCCTCCAGGGTATACATATTGAGCTCTCTCAGTCTCTTCTGATATGGTCTGTCCCCCAGCCCTAGGATAATTAATTTTTGTTGCCCGGTGCTGTACCCCCTCCAGTAGTTTGATGTCCCTTTTCAGGTAGAGGCACCAGAATTTCATGCAGTACTCTATGTATGGTCTCACCAGGGACCTGTGCAGGGAAAAGATTACCTCCCCACTCCTAGAAGTAATCCCCCTTGCTATGCACCTTAGCATCCTGTTTGTCTTCACTGCTGCCTTCCTGCACTGAGCAGAGCAGTTCATCTCCCAGGTTACCAGCACTCCCAGATCTTTCTCTTCCTTGGATTTTGTCAACAGGACACCCTCCAGCTAGTAATTGTGTCCTGGGTTCTTGCCTCCTAAATTCATCCCTTTGCACTTCTTGCCATTGAAAAAAAGCTGCCAAGTGTCCAAGTGTGAGACCATTCCTCCAGTTTCATTAAATCCTCCTGAAGGACTTTTGCTCCCTCCTCCCCCTCTACTTTGGCACAAATCTTTGTGTCATCTGCAAAAAGACTGATCTTACTCTTAATCTCCACTGCAAATGTCAGCTATGAAAATGTTAAACAGAACTGATCCCAGCACTGAGCCCTGTGGTACACCGCTTGTTACTACCCTGATTTCAGATGCCTCCCTTCCCACTACTACTTTCTGCTGTCTACTCTGCAGCCAGTTCTCGACCCATCTTACCAGTTTCCTCCCTGCTTTCAGACTCCTCAGCTTGCAGGTCAGCCTGCCGTGTGGCACTGAGTCAAAGGCCTTGCTGAAATCCAGGTAGAGGACATCCACTGCATGTCCCCTATCTAGTGTCCTTGTAACCCAGTTGTAAAATTCAACCAAGTTCATCTGGCAGAATCTGCCTGAAACAAACCCATGCTGCCTGCTGTCCTGGAGATTGTTATCCTCAAGAAATTGCACCAGTCTTTCCTTGAGTATTGTCTCCATCAGTTTTCCTACAATTGCAGTAAGGCTTACCGGTCTGTAATTCCCCGGTTCATCTTTGGGCCCACTCTTATGGAGAGGTACCACATGTGCTTCCTTACAATCCCTGGGAATGCACCTCGAGTTCAGAGAGGTATTGAATAGGTCCACCAATGGCCTTGCCACGACCTCTGCCTATTCTCTCAACACCCTGGGGTGGACTCCATCTGGGCCAGGTGCCTTGTCCTCTTTGAAGGACTTTAGGCCCTCCCTCACCCTTTCTACCATGATTTTCCCATCTTTGGTTGCTTCTCCACCAACCTCTCCCACCTCACCCTTCTTCTCAGGTACGGGCCCATCCCTCTCCTTGGTGAAGACTGAACGGAAGTATTCATTAAGTACTTCTGCCTACTAAGCCTCCTTTTCTACCCACCCTCTTCTCCTCCTGAACCTAACAAACTCTTCTCTCTAATATAGCTGAATAAATCATTTTCTCCTTCTTTGATCCCCTGTGCTAACCTCTGTTCCCTAGTCACTTTTGCTTCCCTTACCACTCTGCTCACTTTTCTGGATTTCTTCATACAGTATATTCTTCTCTGTCTTCTGCCCTGTTGGATCTCTTGCAGATTCTAAATGCATTTCTCTTCTCCCTCACCTTCTCCACTGCCTCTCTACTCATCCAACTCAGTTTCTTGGTCCTGGTTTTCTTGCTCTGGCTCTTTACACTAGTGATGACTATTCACTACTTGACAGTATTAAAATAATAATTTCCCTGGTGACCACTCTATTAAAATAATAATTTCCCTGGTGACCACTGTATTAAAATAATAATTTCCCTGGGATCTGGGGAAGGGGAGTCAATAATTTCCCTGGTGACCACTGTACTAAAATAATATGTTACCCCTTTGTTACCCGGGGTTACTAGAATCCCAGTAAGACCTAGTTGTAGGCAGGGAAGGCAGCTTGTGAAACTCCAGTTAAATGGGTTTCACACTGTCCCACTCTGTTCTCAGTCTCAGCTGAGAATGAGGGATAACATCACCAATAGAACTATCGCAGCTGCATGAGCCACATTGGAATCTGCAGCAAGGGAGTTGGATAGAATGTTGGGAGGTTCTGAAGTCAGTCTTCAGTCAATCTTCAGTGAGTGAGTGTGAAGTTGGGAGCTTGCTGAGAAAGCAGCTCAGTGAAGGCTCTAGGAGTTTAAGCCCTGACAGAGGGCTACTTTTAAGTAGAAGGGTGCATGTCTCCACCTTAAAGAGAGACACAGAAGATAACTGAAGTGGTGCAGACTGCTGTTTTCATGTCTCAGTGCCCCCTCCCTTTGGGGGAGCAGGAAAGATTTCCCTGAAGATTCCTGGGGCAACCCCCTAGTTCTGCTTGTGAAGGAAAAGCTGCCTATGTGTTCCAGTGTTTATTTGGGAGAAAAGAAGATTTGTGAGTTACCTGTGGGGCACCTGCAACATGAGGGTGAGTGTCTGCTCTTGCTAAAAGGGCCTATGTTTTTCACCCTGGGACTTGTGTGACAATGTGGGGATTGAACTATTAAATATTGGGAAGCCTAGAGTAATGGGCTAAGTAAAGTAAAAATAGGTTCAAGTCCAGAGCTTGTTGGGATGTAAATGATATGTAGAGGAGATGTGACAGACATCTACCCATAATCTACATTTGAAAGTTCAGTAAAGGAATTGTTCAGTTTCCAGAGAAATGGACAAGTATGGGCTGTGGGAGCTAGAGGTGGTTGGCCCCCCATCTTTAGTGGGCAGGTCCACCTCTATGGATTTCTTCTGTGGATTTCTACTTTACCTCAGGCACTTGGCCAGTGATGAGGGAAGTACCCAGATGTGGGATTGTAAGGAAAATTCTCTCTAGGAGTCAAAGACTGTAGTGTGGTTTTGGGAGCCACAACAGGATAATTGGTTCATTCCTCAAATGGACTGTGAATTGGATAATTGGTTCATTCCTCAAATGGACTATAGATCAAGTGGCCGGCAGGGGAGCCAGGCTAGTGGGGAAAACCCAAGTAGTGTACAAGTCGGGCTGTGTACCCAAAGCTGCATGCAAGTCCGGCCTGTGTGCCTGGTGGGTTTAGAGCCTGAGGGCTGGAAATAGTGATAACATGTTCTTTTGTCTCTAATCTTCATTACCAGGAATGTAGCCCCGTGGGGGTCCGTCTATGCTTTGTTTGTTCAGACTGGATGTGAATAAAAGCCACACTGAAGAATCCCGTTCCTGGTTCTGGACATTACAGTTATTGCTTCCTATTTTTGGATTTACTTGGGTGCCTCTGTGCAGAGAAGCCAAACCTAGGTCCCCTGTGCCGAGTAACCTCATCCTCCCTGAACCCAGCCCACACCAGGTACTGCTGGTCAGCTTCAACAGCATGCCGCCTGTCAGTTTAGCAAAAAGGCTGGGATGAGGGGTTACAAAAATGAAGGCACCACTTTGGATTTTGTTCTGGGAGGAAGGTGCTTGGGCAAGGGGGCTAGCATTTTGGCTATCTGGCAGTGGGTAGCCCAAAAAGCTGAAGCAATTTACCTAGTGTTGCTGTTTGCTGTGGATCTTGTGCTGCTGTTTAAAATGCCAACTGTTTACCAAGGGGCAGTAAAGCCAAAGAGTTTGCCCTGACCTGCATCAATTGTTTGCAGCATTCTTGCCTGCTTTAATAATGAACTGTGGTAAAGAAAAGTGTGGAAGACTAGGGGCAGCAACAGGAAAATTGTGCCCTAGATATTGGAAATGCTTTTAAAACGAACTGTGGTAAAGAAAAATGTGGAAGACTGGGGTAGCAACAGGAAAATTGTGCCTGGACGTTGGAAATGCTTTTTAAATTGAATGAGAGACTTGCAGATGTAATGGCTATGTTAAATGACTAAAATGGGCTCCCACTATGGAGTCAGTTGAAAAGGAAAAAAGCTGCATTTTGCAGTTTAAATTTGCCTGATCAACAATCGCCATGAGGAGAAGAGCACTCACGAGGAAGAAGAGACTCATTTGCATGGCGTTGTGTGATTGGTCAGGTTGCAATCAGTCCTGCCCCTCAGCCAGCTTTGCAGTGACTGCTCCAGCATTCAAGAGGGAGTGTGAGTGGAGTGCGTGTACTGGCTAGTGGAGAAGCATCGCTGAGTGTTAAAATTGCTGTAAACCTTGTAAAAATAGACTTTCTCATTTAAAATCAGGCTCAACCTGCTAATCGATCGTCAGAATTGCAAGTGTGGTGGTTGAGAAGATGATCGGCAGGACTGCCCACCTGCTTCTGTTCTGAGGCTTCCAAGAACTGGCTGCAAGTCATTTTTCCCCATCGCAGCAAACTGCTACTTATAACAGTAAGTAAAACCTAAAAAAACTGCTCAGACAGTGATTTTCTGCCCTATGCCATATAAATGTGTGTGCAGCAGTGCAGTCGCTGTGCAAGTAACGACTGTGTCAAGTCCTGCCAGCAAGTGCAAGTCTGCTAAGCCATTAATTGTGTGCATAGTAATGAATTCAGCCTCAGTTTAAAGTTTAAAGCCAGAGAGAGACTATTAGTTGTAGCCAATGTGCAGCACTAGTTATACAGGCAATCCTGTGCTTAAAAACCTGAAGCTTTAAGGGACTGGTAATCAAAGAAATGTTTCCAGCATGTTTAGTTTAGTTTAGTTTAGTTTATTAGTCTAGGAATTAATACCTTTGAGCCAGGGCTCTTTTACAAAGGTTCCACGTCACAAAGAACATTTAACAAAGCACGATACACATTACAGGTAAAACCAGACAGAAAGTTACATCATAAATTTGCTAACAGTTTAAAGCAGTAACGTTTTAAGTTTCATGAAAAACAAGCTATAACAGGTTCAGCAGTAGACAATTTTGAGGTTAAGGAAACTTCCAGGAGAGGGGTGATCATTAGGCGCCAAAGGAGGCTGAGAGGAGGAAAGGTGGTGAGCGGAGAGTAAGTGAGAGGACAGGAAAAAAAGGGGGGAGTGAGTTTGGGACAGGAAGTAGTAAAGGTACCAGAGGGTTCATTAGTCAGGGAGGAAGAGGCCTCAGATGTGAGGATGGACATGAGGAGTAGTAGTCTTTATCTAGCGCAATCACAGTTGCTAGTGGTGGTGAGGTGGGCATAGAGCATGGATTTGAAAGCTTCAAGCGAGGTTGAGGATAGAGTAGGTGGACTAAGCGCATTGAACCATGTCGGGGCCCTGTATGTGAAAGATCTTTGTCCCTGTGCAGTCCGGCATCTCGGAACCAGGAAAGGTTGGCGTTCAGATCTGGTGGAGGGTCATGAGCCAGGATTCAGTCGGAGTAGGTTTTGAATACATAATGGAGTCAGTCCCAAGATAGATTTTTTTGCCTTTGTGCAGGTGAGATAAATAAGACGTTCAGCCAGCCTGATTCATAGTACAGATCACACATGTGAGTCAGTCTTTGAGCCCCCGTGAGGAGCCGGCAGGCCTTATTTAGAGTGATTGAGATACGCCTTAGAGCAGTGGAGGTAGCTGAGCCATAAATAATAAGGCCATAGTCAATGACTGAGATTATGGAACTCTGTATAGCTATTCTCAATGCCGCTTGATTTAGAAATTGGCAGTTCTGAGAATAGTATTCCAAGGTGTTGGTTCACTGTTTTCGCAGTGTTGTCAATGTGGGTTGCAAAGGTGAGCCCTTGGTCAAAGTGATGCCAAGGTATTTGAAAGTATTTACTTGGTCCAGTGTAATTCCGCAGAGGTTTGTATGGTGAGTGGAGTATGCCTATTTTGTTTTGGTGATTGAGAAGAGCATGACTTTTGTTTTATTGTGGTTTAGCACAAGTTTACTATCCAGGAACCACCTTTCAACACTAGAACGAGTTGCAGGCTTTTTTCGTAGGGAGTTTGGATCCTTGGGGAAGAGAGAATTACAGCATCATCAGCGTATAAGATTATTTTCTCCTGGCAGATATCTGGGAGGGAGTTAAGGAACAGGCTAAAGAGGAGCGTCCAAGAATTGATCCTGTGGTACACCCAAGAGAACTGGTTTGAAGTCGGAGAGTTCATTAGAGATTTTACAGCCTGTGACCGATTGGACAGGTAACTTTTTACCCAAGCACAAGGACCTTGGCCAGGCCTAGGCTAGAAAGTAGGGAGGTAATGGCCATGATGGACTGTGTCAAAGCTTTTGTAAGATCGATAAAGACTGCACCTGTTTGGCACCTTTGTCCAGGGCTGAGTGGACTTCTCCAGAGAAATCAAGTAAGGCTGTTGTTGTACTATGTCCTTTCCTAAAGCCGTGCTGTTGATTACAGAGTGATTGTATTTGTTCAGGTAATCAGAGGTTGGTCTGCCACTATTCATTCAAGTGCTTTGGAGAGGAGGGGAGTATTGATATTGGTCGATAGTTTCCTGTTGAAGTTCGCCCCTTGTGCACTGGCATAACATGGCAGATTTCCATTTGTTGGGAAATTGACTTTGGCAAAGTGACAGATTAAGAATTTTTGCAAGGGTGAATTACTTCATCCAGGGTGAGAGACAGGATTTTTAGATCTAGCGTGTCACTACTTGTTCTGGATTTGGAGCAGGCCTTTCTTATGTACTTGTGTGCTCGTGCACTTTGATTTTCTTGAAGTAAAATTGTGGTTTGTCACGAGGGTGTTTTGTGATACTAGGCTAGACACAGAAGTCCGAGAAGAAATCTGGGGAGGACCCCACTAAGGTCTGTGAATGTCTTATTAGCACATCTGCAATAGACTTTGGGTCAAGAGTGGTGGATCCATCAACTTTCATAATGGTAGTGACGATTTTGATTGTTTACCCATTATGTTTGCATGTTGTCCCAAAAGCTCTTCCATCACCCCAGGTGGATTCAAGGGCATTTTGAAATAGGCTCTTCATTTGCCTAATTTGTGAGGTACATCTATTTCATGCCTGCTTGTATTTTAGGTATCATGAGGTGAGCCTGTGTCTCTGGCAACTGCCCAGAGGTGGTCCCGAACCTTGAGCTCGGCAAGTAGTTTGGCAGTAATCCATGGATTTGATAAGCCTTGATTTTATGTTTTTACTGGGCTTATAAGTCGCATGCAGAGTTGAAATATTTAATGAAGTATTCTAGTGCGTATTAATATCAGTTGATTCAAGGACTGGCGTCCAGTCCTGTTGTAGGAGATGGGTTTTCAACTTGATAAGATTCCCATAAGGCAATACTCTGCTTGTTATAACTTTGGGGTGGCTTGAGAAATTTATTAGACCAGGTAAAGGACACTGGGAGTGGTCACTGAGGAGTCAGGAGGACTTTAATGTTTTTTATCCGGTCAGGGTGATTTGTGAGAACCCAGTCAATAAGGGTGCTTGTACCAGTTTTGTAATTTTTCCGGGTGGGGAGGTTACCATCTGAGTCAGGTTTGCTGCTAGGATGTCATCTTTATAGAAGCCAGTGTCAGAGGCGAGCCAGTTTATGTTGAAATCCCCGAGGAGGAGGAGCTCATTTTCAGAGGGCTGCAGACTAACAAAATCAAGTACAGACTTAATACTGGCACGGTGGTCTTTTGGAGAGATATAGACTGCGGCCACTGTGAGAACTTTGTTTTGTGCACCAAGAAGCAGTTTGATAGGGAGGAGTTGCATCTACGTATTTGTGGGGGTGAAGCTGCCGCGTTGACAGGAGAGGTTGTCCTTTTATGTAGATAGCACAGCCCCCACCTTTCTTGCTTGCCCGGTCGAGTCTGAAAAGATTGTAGCCTTCAAGCGAGACCGCATGATCCGGGGTGCTGGGAGATAGCCAGGTTTCCACAATAGCTAGTATATCAGGGTTTTTTTGTCCAGCGAGAGTTTGAAGAGATGCCAATTTGGGAAGGAGGCTGCAGATATTTAGAGTGATAATGGAGAGACCACTACCAACTTTCCCTGTTTTGTGGGCTTCAGTGCAACAGGACCAGGGTTTGGGTGTATCCCACAGATATTAAAGTAGGAGGAGCAGGAGTTTCAGCGATGTCATTCATAGTTCATAATAGGTTGGAGTGAGTTTCTGCTTGTACTTTTTAAGATGCTTGGATTGTCTTCTGGAGTCCCAGTAGAGGGTGATCATTAGTGAGTTATAATGATGTGGCAGTTTCCAATTAGGAACTATGGCTCTTTGCAGCCAGGTATTAATGGGTGATGTTTGTTTAAGACTTCCAGAGTAAAAGCCATGGTACAATGTTTCGGGTAGTAGTATAGAAAGGTGAGAGTAGGTGGAGGGGTAGTGTAGGAGGGGGGAGTTGGCATAAAGGAAAAGGAGGGTGAGGGTGAGCAGGAACAGGTGGTGGGGACTAAGTCAAAGCATTTTTTAGCGAGGCAGGAGAGAGCCGAGTAGTGTGGGCTAGGCACTGGGGTGAGCGAGCAATAGGAGGGTGGTGGGGTACGGATTTTAGTGGGCTAAGGTGGATAGCTAAGCACTATGGCGAATACAGAAAAATGAAAAAAAGACTGGGAGGTTTGGTGCCAGAGAGTTTAAGAGAAGTACTATAGTACTGTTGAGATCCAGGATCACATAATATGTTAAAGTTCCTGAAAGGTGATAAACTGTGGCCTGGGCATATGCAATGTGTAAAATCCTTTTGTCTATATGTTTCCTTTGTTCTTCAAAGTCCTCAGAGTTAAGTACAATACCTTGGGAGTAGGTCAGACAGTAGGCATATGCAATGTGTGAATCCTTTTGTCTGTATGTTTCCTTTGATCTTCAAAGTCCTCAGAGACAAGTACAATACCTTTGGAAAAGGTCAGACAAAAATGTTGATTCAGTCACAAAATGTGTTAAAATTCCTTTGTTCTTTAAAGTCCACAAGTGTAGTTGCTTTAAGAGTGGTCAGATGAGAATGTTGAAAATGTTGATTCAGTTGCAGGACCCAGCATCACCATGTTTGTAAGACTAGTTGTAAGGCATATGCTTCCTTGGGGAGGCTTCAAGAAAGTTGATTTAAAATTAAAAAGCTGATACCTGATGATGGCGATTTGCAGAAATTCAGTCCAGGAGACTTTCACCAATGTTGTGTGCAAGAATGGCACAGGTGTTCCCAGCAGAAAAACATGTAAATGAACAAAAAACTAACCTACAGACACAGACAAGCACAAACAGCCACCACACCGTGTAAAAAGTTTGTGGAAAATCCTGTAACTGTATTTAAAGCAAGAACAGAGCAGGTTGTGCAGTTTGAGCAGAAGTTATCAGTAGTTTGTGTAAATCGGATGCGCAGTGGCTTGACCCAGATTCTAAATGTTGATGCACAGCAGTGCTGCCGCCGCCATTACAGGGTGGGTTAGTAAAGTAAACACAGCAGCAGAGGAGCCATTTTACAACTAAAGATGTGTTCAGTAAAGTGGGACTTTCAGTTACAGTGAACTTTTGCTTGTTTTCTGCAGTTATGGCCTCAGGACCAGCTTGTTACCTGGATCATGCCCGGGTTGCAGTAACAGCAGCAGTGAATAGACTGAGGGGATATTGAAAAGTGGTGCTATGGAGGACAACTGTCTCCTCATGTGGCGATTCCTGGTTTTCCAGTGCATGTATGTGAAATATGCTTGAGAGCTGGAAGAGACATCTTCATGATTCCTCAATGTGCTGGATGCCTAGAAAATATTGCTTGTATAAAGCGCCTTAAATCCAGTTTTCTCCCACATGGACAAACATTCAGGAATCTGCAGTTGGCAGCACACAGCACCAGGTGGAGCCTATGGAGGAAGGCCCCTCAGGGGAGTGTGGCACAAAGCTAGAGGGTGCAGAGTTAGAGCCAGAACCAAAAGAAGAAGTTTCAGATGCTGGATCCCAGAAGGAAAGTTTGGAAAAAGCATCAATAGACCCCTGGAGGGGGGGCCTAGCCCAAGTCTCTTAGATGAAGATGAGAAGTGGGAGGCCTTTGAGTGGGAGGTGTCAACCTCTGTGCCTAGTGATGAGTGGATAGTCTCAGGAGTGAGAACGACTGCTCACTCCTGGGCTCAGATCCTCAGTGAAGAGGAAGATCAGGGGGAACCTATGTGGCCTTGTGAAAAAGGAATGGGTACACAGCCTCAAGATCTTGCCTTGGAGGAATGTATAGTAAGTGGTGATGCCACTGCCCTGGCTTTGCAAGAAGAAGAAGTCAGGGATCCATTTCTAAATTCTTTAAGGATGTGTAGCTGGCAGAACCAGGACTGACCACCCCCAAGCCAGGCCAGCGGTCTCAGATTGACCAAAGCAAGTAAAGAGGAGAGACTGGTTCATAGGAAGGCAAATGAGATCTATGGTATGACCTTTCCTACCTTTCCTCAGAAAGTCTGGGAGGAGATTGAGAACTGCAGGAAATCCTGGATCTGGGACGAAGCAATGAAAAGTGTGCATCCTGTGGCCAACAAGCATGTAAAGAACAGATTGTTTCACAAGAAGTATACCCAGTGGAAGAGAGGCAGGACACTGTTTATAGACAGAGTGCGAATAGTGGACGGAGAGGGACGTGAAATCTCCCACTGTGTGAATTATGTGTGCCCAGACATGGTAATAATTCAAACTCCTGACCCCCGGTACTACTGGCCTCAGTGCAAGGACCTCCCAGCAAATGTTCCCGTGCCTACAAAATGGAAAGCCGAGCAGTGGTAGTCAATACTGCCACACCAGACTGTGAAGTGCCTTTATTGATCCACCAATATGGACATCCAGGACTCAGGTGCCCCACATTCATCAGTCTACAGTGTATTGGCCTTTCCAGAAACCATCGACTGGCCCACCAGATGACTTCAGATCCAAAGAGGATACCAGCCCATCTGTATCCTGTTCATAGCTTGGTAATCGGATGACGTCAGACCAGCTGTTTTGTTTTTGTTCCTGTTCTCAGGTTCCATCTCCAGAGATGACATCAACCCAGCAGGACCCAGATATGCCCTCCTGTGGTTCCTGGAAGATGTCTGCCCAGCCGTATCAGAAGAAATGCTTCCGGGGAGAGTCTTTGTCAGAGGTGCAGGTCGGTTAAGAATTTTTCGTACTGCAAGTGGCTGGTAAGTCCGAACTTTTCTATCTTTATCACATTGCAGTACACACCCTACACTAGCAGACTTAAAAATCTGTGAACTGTCAGCAAAGACTCTCCCCTTCAGGACTTTGGCCTGTAAGAACTGTGCTTCACCGGGCTCCGGACCAGGAGAGACTCTTTATTGGACTAGACTTCGGGCATTGTGGTCACTAGTTGGGACTTTTAGGGCACTCCATCCCCCCAAATGTGTATTGTAAATAATGTCATTGTTTTCTAATGTAAATACTGTTTTTCTACCTTTTTTCTAAAAAAATATTTTGGGATTTTTCAGTGTTTTGATGGCAGGGGTCTAGGTAGACTGTGAATGCAGATTAGAAGTGTGTGTTGTCTTTCTTTTTCTTACAGGTGTTCCTGGGAAGATAGAAGAGAAGACAAGAAGAAGAGGAGGGGCTCATCGGAGTTCCTCATCAGTGCTTTAGTGTGTAGAAATTTAAAGTACTGTGGTGTTATGGTTGTTATTACTGTATTAACCCTTTCTTTCCACAGGTGTGGTTGTGGGGGTGGGGAGGAGGTGGTAACGTGGTATTTTAATAGTGTGTGGTTTTAGGTTGCCCAAGGTCAGGGAGGTCTCTGGGTTGTTTTTATTTTGGGGGTATTAGGTTAGAGGCAGATAGGTTTTCCCTAGAGGGTTGGGGGGATAGACAGGCTGTGGTCCTGAATGGCCATTGGGACCACAGTGCTGATCTATCAAGGCTATGCTCTGGATAGTTCTACCACAGCCACTAGGCGTCCATCGTAAGTGGATAGAGTAGAGGCTGATATGTCAGCCAAAGGCCTCTAGGCCCTTAGTGTTGCCTGCCTGTGCTTGCACATGGTAGGAGAGGGTCTGATCACCCCCCTCCGCAGGTAGCACATAGGGTGGGATGGCCTAAGGCCGGGTAAATAATGACTGCAGATGGTCATTTTCCTGGTCAAGGGTGCATGTAACCCCCTTGTTACTTGTTACCCAAGGTTCCTAGAATCCCAGTAAGACCTAGTGGTAGGCAGGGAAGGCAGTTTGTGAAACTCCAGTTAAATGGGTTTTACACTATCTCACTCTGTTCTCAGTCTCAGCTGAGACTGAGGAATGACATCACCAATAGAACTATTGCAGCTGCATGAGCCACAATGGAATCTGCAGCAAGGGAGTTGGATAGAACGTTGGGAGGTTTTGAAGTCAGTCTTCAGTGAGTGAGTGTGAAGTTGGGAGCTTGCTGAGAAAGCAGCTCAGTGAAGGCTCTAGGAGCCTCAGCCCTGACAGAGGGCTACTTTTAAGTAGAAGGGTGTGTGTCTCCATCTTAAAGAGAGACACAGAAGATACTGTAACTGAAGCGGTGGAGACAGCTGTTTTCGGGTCTCAGTGCCCCCTCCCTTCGGGGGGGCAGAAAAGGTTTCCCTGGAGATTCCTGGGGCAACCCCCTAGTTCTGCTTGTGAAGGAAAAGCTGCCTATGTGTTCCAGTGTTTATTTGGGAGAAAAGAAGATTTGTGAGTCGCCTGTGCGGCACCTGCAACATGAGGGTGAGTGTCTTCTCTTGCTAAAAGGGCCTATGTTTTTCACCCTGGGACTTGTGTGACAATGTGGGGATTGAAATTCTAAATATTGGGAAGCCTAGAGTAATGGGCTAAGCAAAGTAAAAGTAGGTTCAAGTCTAGAGCTTGTTGGGATGCAAATGATATGTAGAGGAGATGTGACAGACGTCTACCCATAATCAACATTTGAAAGTTCAGTAAAGGAATTGTTCAGTTTCCAGAAAAATGGCTGAGTATGGACTGTGGGAGCTAGAGGTGGGTGGCCCCACCATCTTTAGTGACCAGGTCCACCTCTACTGATTTCTTCTGTGGATTTCTACTTTACCTCAGGCACTTGGCCAGTGATGAGGGAAGTACCCAGATGTGGGATTTTAAGGAAAATTCTCTCTAGGAGTCGAAGACTCTGAGTGACAGTTTGAGGGAGCCACAACAGGATATTGGTTCATTCCTCAAATGGACCGTGAATTGGATAATTGGTTCATTCCTCAAATGGACCACGGATCAAGTGGCTGGCGGGGGGCCGGGTCATTGGGGAAAACCCAAATAGCGTATAAGTTGGGCTGTGTACCCAAAGCTGCGTGCAAGTCTGGGCTGTGTGCCTGGTGGGTTTAGAACCTGAGGGCTGGAAATAGTGATAAAGTGTTCTTTTGTCTGTATTCTGCATTACCAGGAATGTAGCCCCATGGGGGTCCATCTAGGCTTTGTTTGTTCAGCTTGGATGTGAATAAAAGCCACACTGAAGAATCCCATTCCTGGTTCTGGACATTACAGTTATTGCTTCCTGTTTTTGGATTTACTTGGGTGCCCCTGTGCAGAGTAGCCAAACCTAGGTCCCCTGTGCCGAGTAACCTCATCCTCCCCGAACCCAGTCCCCCACCAGGTACTGCTGTCAGTTTCTTCAGCATGCCACCTGTCAGTTTGGCAGAAAGGCAGGGGTGAGGGGTAACAAATAATTTCCCTGGTGACCACTGTATTAAAATAATAATTTCCCTGGGATCTGGGGAAGGGGAGTCAATAATTTCCCTGGTGACCACTGTATTAAAAAAATAATTTCCCTGGGATCTGGGGGGAGGGGAGTCAATAATTTTCCTGGTTTATTTATTTATTTAGTTTTTTTTTAGCTGGGTAGTACACTAGACAGCATAGCTGCATATTTTGTGGCACGACCCAGGAGATACAACAAAGGGTATGTAGACAATAGTAGCAAGAAAACATCATGGGAACAAGAAGAAGTCAGACATAGTACACTTACACAAAATGTTCAGCAATGACAGTACATTTGCAGGAATCTTTGTGTAGCAACAAAACAGGAATATAAGTGAAAATAACTAACACTCATTAGTCATCCAACTACTGAGTAACTGCTAGAAGAGAGGAAATAGCAAGATTTTCAGGCAGGTTTGAGAGGAGTAGTAGAGGTTGGAGCCAGTAGGCAACTAGGAGGAACCAGTGCAGGAGTGGGTGGATAGAGAACAGGAGCAGGTTTCAGAGCTTAGAAGAGCCATACAAAGCTTTTACCACTGTATTAAAATAATATTTTCCCAGAGATCTGGGGAAGGGGAGTCAATAATTTCCCTGGTGACCAATGCATTAAAATAATTTCTCTGGCATCTGGGGGAGGGAAGTCAATAACTTCCCTGGCTACCACTGTATTAAAATAATAATTTCCCTGAGATCTGGGGGGGGGAGGGAGTCAATAACTTCCCTGGTGACCACCATATTAAAATAATAACTTCCCTGGGATCTGTTGGGAAGGGAGGAGAGTTCTGGTTCCCAATATTGCTTTGGCAGGCAGGGAGCTGGAGTGTGCATCGAGAAAGAGGAACAATAGCGTAAGTGACCACACAAAGGTGAAAGTCCTAGGCTGCTCTTTCTGCTCCCAGATCACATGAAGCTCAATCTGCATCCTGCTCTGTGTGGTCAAGGAAGAAAGGGACAGAAGCGTTATGTTTAAATACAACAGAAACTCATTGTTCAAAAACTATGCTGCCCCACAGCGCAAGCTTAACTGAAATACAAAACTAATAAATTTCACTATTAGCACTGACTAAACTAATTGTCCTCAGCATGGCGCCATCTTGATTCTGGACTTCAGTGCTACCACGCTAAAGGGACAGTACTTGCAGGTGCTTTCAACTCAAAGCCTGCAGAGAGTTCAGGCTGTGGCCTACTTCATGTGGGTGGGAAAAAAATCAACATTTTTTGGAAGGGGCAGAGGCTAGGGCTACAATGCCTTGCTCCATCAATCAGCCACACAGCAGCTATGTGAGGAACTCCGGGAGGGGAGCTTAAGAGGGTCCAAAGTGTGGGAAGATAGCAGGAGGTGGCAGCTTGCCAGATAAGCCACTTGTCAACTGAGTGTATTAGCCTGCAAGCGACTGGGAGAACAAACACACAGGATGTGATCAGAAAGGAAATGTCACACTGCAGCTGAAGGCCATGCCCAACATGGGCATAAAAGTAGCTGCAGGTAGCAGACATGAGGAATCAGTGGGCTGCCTGAGGAGAGCATGGAAGCAAGCACAGCATGACAGCACAGTGGCAGAATCCTTGGCTGATTTCAGAGCACCAGTAGGCTCCCTGAGAAGGTCATGGAAGCAAGCATAGCAATAGAGCACAGCGGCTGAATCCTAGGCTGATTTCAGGAATCAGTGGATTCCCTGAGGAAAGCATGGAAGCAAGCACCACAGTAGAGCACAGCGGCTGATTCCTGGGCTGATTTCAGGAATCAGTGGACTCCCTGAGGAGAGCATGGAAGCAAGCACAGTAGTAGAACACAGTGGCTGAATCCTAAGCTGATTTCAGAGCATCAATAGGCTCCCTGCAGAGAGCATGGAAGCAAGTACAGCGGTAGAGTACAGCGGCTGATTCCTGGGCTGATTTCAGGAATCAGTGGGCTTCCTGAGGAGATCATGGAAGCAAGCACCACAGTAGAGCACAGCGGGTGATTCCTGGGCTGATTCAGGAATCAGTGGGCTCCTTGAAGAGAGCATGGAAGCAAGCACAGTAGAAGAGCACAGTGGCTGATTCCAGGGCTGATATCAGGAATCAGTGGGCTACTTGAAGAGAGCATGGAAGCAAGCACAGCAGTAGAGCACAGCGGCTGATTCCTTGGCTGATTTCAGGAATCAGTGGACTCCCTGAGGAGATCATAGAAGCAAGCCCCACAGTAGAGCACAGTGGCTGATTTCTGGGCTGATTCAGGAATCAGTGGGCTCCTTGAAGAGAGCATGGAAGCAAGCACAGCAGTAGAGCACAGTGGCTGATTCCTGGGCTGATTTCAGGAACCAACAACCTTGCACAGCTGCCAACAACCACCATGCCATTCCCCCGACATCCTCAAGCACACCTACTTTCTCTGCCACATCCCCGCCGTCCTCAAGCACGCCCACTTTCTCCTTCCGGACGGTCTCTCCAGCAGAAGTTCTTTCTGCACTACGCTCCCTCAACCCAAACAAAGGCAAGTGCCCGCAAGGTCTGGACACCAAACTCCTCTTCCTATCAATCCCTGTGATAGCCTCCCCCCTAGCCGACCTACTAAACCTCTCTTTCGCGACGGCAAAAATCCCAGCCGCCTGGAAGGAAGCTGTAATCATCCCCCTACCTAAAGGGGGCGACCTATCTGAGCCGGGCAACTACTGCCCAATCTCTCTCCTACCGGCCCTGGCCAAGCTGCAAGAGCAGCTGGTACTCACCCAACTAACACAATTCCTCGACTCCACCTCTTTCTTCACTCCATTCCAGTTGGGTTTTCGCAAAAATCATTCCACCGTCACAGCTCTGCTAAGGATCACTAACAATATCTCTTTGGATATGGACAAGGCCCTTGTCACCTCTGCTATTTTTATTGACTTGGCCAAAGCCTTTGACACTGTGTCCCACTCTAATCTTCTCTCAAAACTGCAACAAGCAGGCCTCTCCCCGTCTGCCTCTAACTGGTTCCAAGCCTATCTGTCAGGCAGAACGCAGGCAGTAAAAATTGGCCCCCACATCTCCTCCCCACTTCCAGTGAACATGGGGGTACCCCAGGGCTCGGTCCTGGGTCCCTGCTCTTCTCTATTCTCTTAAACGATCTGCCGCTAGTCTGCTTCAACTCAGCATTGCAAATATACGCGGATGACACAGTGCTGTACACCTCTGGCCCCTTTACCGATGACACAATGTTATCTCTTCAACGGGATTTCGATGCCATACAAACTTGGCTCAGGTCCAACCAGCTGATCCTAAATGCCAAGAAAACCATCTCCATAACCTTTGGCACCCATCCCAAGCTATCCCAGCTGGCTGCCCCCCCGTCTTCCACACCCTGGATGGCTCCAACCTAGACTCCTGCACCTCCTTCTGGTACCTTGGGGTTTGGCTCAATCAACACCTCATTTTCCATGCCCACATTGAATCTCTACAGAAAAAACTCCACCCTAAATTAGGAGCACTGTACCGGCACAAAGGCTCCCTTCCCACCTCTGTTAGGAGGGAGCTAGTCCTCAAAATGATCCTCCCAATTTTTGACTACGGTGATGTGGTCTACAGCACTGCCCCACCATCTACTCTGGCCAGACTGGACCTCCTCTATCACTCATTCTGTCGTTACGCACTTGACTGCCCTCCCTCCACCCATCACTGTGACCTATACAGAGCCCTCTCCTTCCCATCTTTAGAATCTCGGCATAAACTACACTGTACTAATCTTATTTACAAATACTGGTCGAATACCCTCCCCCTCTACCTCAGATGTGCTCTATCAACCCAACCACCCCCTGTCTACCCCCTCAGAGCTTCTGATCCTAAACAACTCCATGTACCCTTCATGTGCACCTCTTAGGGCCAAATGGCCTTTATGCATCAACTGCCTAAACTATGGAATGAGCTACCTGCAGACATCAGGCTCTCAGACTCCACTGGGCCTCAAACCACGCCTGAGGTCCACTACTCTGATGTATGTAACTGCCACCGTAGATTTAGCTAACATATATATAAGGTCTTATACTGCTGCCTGCTGTCTAACCACACTGTGTACTGTGACTACTAGCAACTAGCCTTAGACCTATGTAACACTGTTGTACTGTGACTTTACTGTATCTATTCTTTGACCTATGTAACCCCAGGTCGCATCTGGAAATGAGCGGGCCCCACTCAGAATGCTTATCTGGTAAATCTCTTAATAAATAAATAATAAATAAATAAAAAAATCAGTGGGCTCCTTCAGGAGAACATGGAAGCAAGCACCACAGTAGAGCACAGCGGCTGATTCCTGGTCTGATTTCAGGAATCTGTAGGCTCCTTGAGGAGAGCATGGAAGCAAGCACCACAGTAGAGCACAGCGGCTGATTCCTGGGCTGATTTCAGGAATCAGTGGGCTCCTTCAGGAGAACATGGAAGCAAGCACCACAGTAGAGCACAGCGGCTGATTTCTGGGCTGATTTCAGGAATTTGTAGGCTCCCTGAGGAGAGCATGGAAGCAAGCACAGTAATAGAGCACATCGGCTGATTCCTGGGCTGATTCAGGAATCAGTGGGCTCCTTGAGCAGGGCATGGAAGCACACACAGCAGTAGAGCACAGCAGCTGATTCCTGGGCTGATTTCAGAGCACCAGTAGCTAAGTAAAGGACTGGGGAGAAGTAAAAGAGCAACATAAGAGCCTTGATAGCCCACAATTCAAAATGCACAGTGGCAAATAGAAGAAGCCCAGATGGGCTATAAATATAAATAAATATATTTACCTGACGGGAAAACAAGCAGTCCCTGAAGTGACAGGAGGCAGGCCACTTTGCAGCATGCTACAATGGATGTTGACGCAGGAACTTTCTGACATCAGCAGGGAAACAGGCTACCCAGCAGTGAATATAAAGGATAAGGGTGGGTGTTAATCCTTAAGCTGCCTTCAGAATTAGAATGTATAGGATTTCTGAACTGATATGTCAGTCCATGGCACAGCTGATAAAGGGGATAGATATTGCAGTGAGGTTGGATTTTATATCCCTTAACAGAATTTTATAGTGTTTTTTTATTTTTTTTTATTTTAAGTTGTTGCATGTAGCGTAGTGTCTAAGGCACTAGAGCTGCTAACTTGGAGACCTGGGTTTGAATCTCACAGCCCCCACTTGCATATTGTGTGACACAGAACTTCATTGTGCTCATGGGTCACACCAAGAAACAAGCTTCAACTTAGTGTGCCTTTCTTGGTTAAACAATTTCCCCTTCCCTTCCCTACAAATGCACACCAGCCTGGGGGAGACCTACTGTAGGTTCTAATTCCACTGGAGTCATTTCTCATTGAATGATCCTTAGCAAGTCCCTTGCAATGTTTCAGGACACCCAAGAGTATATGGTAAAAATAGACTTCATTGAGGCTGGCCCTCCCACACAGAGTTTGGATTTCCATCTGTGACACTGACATCCTGGATTACGAAATGGACTTGGGATGTCAGAGAGCCTGCTGGGGAGAGGAGGATTGAACATTCTCGGGATTGCTCTCCTTGGGGGGTGGCATCTGGTGCAAAATTGACTCATGGTGGTGACTGGGGGGAATACAGCTGCTGGTGCAAGCTATTAGGGAAGCATGCTGGAAGTTGCACATAACGACCTATGGAAATGCACCTCACATGCCCTGGGGAGCCCATTAGAACAAAAACTGCTACCAGCTGACCTCTGGCATGCTCAGCTGGTGACTGAGTGAGGGTCTCTGTTGGTGCAGCCCAGTGCCATAGCCCCACCCTGGGGGTGAGCCAGGGAAGCCTCCTGCTGGGACCCTTGTTCAGTCTTCTGTGGGTGGTGTGCCTGCCTGATGACTCCACCTGGGGGGGCACCTGGGTGTATCACTGCTCTGAGTCAGTCCCATGGATGGGCAGACATTGAAAGATTGAGCGGGTTGAGTCATCAGAGGACTGGCACGTAAAGCATATTAATTAAAACAATAGACCTCACAGGAAACAAGGTGTTGCATTTCTGTTGCACTATCCTGAACATAATTCTGTGCCTGCTCTTGCTGCTGTCATGCCCATCCCACCTCCGTGGGCCATGCTGTTGTTCCTTTTAGACAAACCTCTCCCACTATGTTCTTCATTTCTCCCATCATTTTTATTTTGTCATTAAATTGCTGCCTTCTGCCTTCCCTTCCTCTCTCCTTCATTCCATCCTAATTATATGTTCTTGCCTTCTTTATCTACCATGTAAAATGTCTTCTTAACAAATTGCCTTTTCCAACCACTTTCATATCCTTTGGAACAAACTCCTGCTCCTCATTTATCTCCACTCATTCCCCTTGTTTCTGAAACCTCTTCTTAAGGCTCATTTTGGCCTCTGTTGTGCCTGCTTTTCCACACAAGCTCCATGTGTTCCCTGCTCCTATCACCTGGCCCTATCTTGTTGTCTCCCTTCCATGACAACAACTCCCCTCCTTCCTTCTGTGACTCCCCCCACATTCTCCCTAGGGGAGTTCACAATTTCTTTTTGTGAATACTATTCATCTTCAGCACCCCAGACACTTGGCTGTCCATTACACAGTGTTCAGCCTTTCACCCAAGGGACATACATTAAAGGGAAACATCCATGTCAGTAAGCCCCCTGCCTCAGCTTGGGGGGGGGGGACACTCCACAATTAGAATTTTTTCCCACTGTACAAAAATGTAGGTACCTCCTCCTGATGTAAATTAGTATTCTCCTGTCAGATTGCTCACACAGTCTGGCAATGGGGCCTCCTTTTCCAAAGGGAAAACTGAACAAAATTGAAAGGCTTAGCCTATGGTTCAATGGGCTGAAGCAACCATTCACACCCCCTGCCTAAGCTATAACACTATCCTTTCTGCTTCATGCAGAAGCATTTTTTCTTTGTCCCACCATCCTCCTCTCCTCCTCCAGTGGCCTCACCACTCTCCTCAAGGTACCTTTAGACTGAGGAAATCTTTCCCATGGCACATCTAAGAGTTTAGCCCTCCTCCAGGGTTCCTTGCCTTCAGCATCCCTACAGGATGGTATTCCTCAAGGAACAGACAGCTGAACAGCCACAAAGGTTTGTTTAATAGTTGCAAAAGCACAGATGTTCATTTAATAAGCTGCATAAGCACAATACTATACTAAGTTTTGTAAGCATGTTGAAACATTGGTTCTGCATGTTGGCCTAACTTTATCCCCTTCCTCCCTCTCCCTACCATAGCCTAATCTCTTATGTTTTATGTTTCCCCCATATGTAATGGAAGAATGCCTTATCCCCGTGATTCAACCCCTCAGCTATTCTCAGTCCTGCCATAGATTGTTTTTTTTTCACCCAACTATTGGTTTTGATATCATTAACAGTAAATAAGAAAAATGGTAGTAACACAAAAACTAACCCCCCCCCAAAAAAAACAATGTAAAATGAAATATTCAGAATAATTACTGCTTCAAGATGGGTCAATTGAAGGGATATTCAGAGCAGTTTTGACAATGAAAGACAAAACAGAAATTGAATGGTTCAGAATAATAAAAGATGGAAATGGAAACAATTGCTTTGAAATAATAAAGAATGGAAAATGAATGGTTCAGAATAAACTACTCAAAAATATGAGTCATTTGAAGGGTATTTGAAGAGATATTTGGAGCAAAAAATGAAGGGTAAAGATAAAAAAATTAACTTAATGGTTGAATTGTATAAATACTGAGAAATTAATTGACTTTGAGAATAAAACAACTTAAAATGTATCCTTCTGTTTCTGTATGGGTAGGAATAAAAACAAGCAAAGTGTTTAGAGTAACTTTAAGGTACATTAAAAATATCACCAGGAGTTAAGAGTACATTTAAGGTACATGAACAGAATGATAAAGGTTTAGGAGTAACACTGAGGTAAAAGGAAAACTGAATCACAATAGTTCACGTTTTTGTAGTACATACAGGTACAATGCATGAGTCACTGTGTTAATCTTTAGGTAAGATGAAATTTACCCTTGTGTTTGCAGGAATTTTGGAGTCATGCAGTAACTATGGAGCGGGTACTCAAAGGGCACTGAAAAATTACTTAAAATAAAGTAAGGTACTCTAGTTTGGCAAGGGGGAGGACTGGAAGGAGGCAACCATGGTGCTGATACACGGGGGGGCAGGGAGCTGAGTTAAAAATATCACCTGGTCGTTCTCACTGCAGTGGTGCTGAAGGTCATGGAGGCACTCATCAGGAAGAGGTTGACAGAATACCTGGAGGAAAATGTGCTGATCAACAACAGACAGTGTGGATTCACAAGAGAGAGATTATGCCAGACCAATTTGATTGAGTTCTTTGACTAGGTGATGCAGGTAATTGACTTGGGGGGGGCAGTGGAGATGGACTACGTAGACTTTAGCAAGGCTTTCAATGCCATACCTCACAGAAGACTAGTCAACAAGCTGGAGAGTGCGGGGGTTGGGGGACAAAATAATTAGATCTGTAGAAAACTCGTTGACAGGCAGAAGCCAGAGGGTGGTAGTAAATGGGGTGCAGTCCAGGACAGGGAAGGTGACAAGTGGGGACCCCAAAGGGTCCATCCTGGGACTGCTTCTTTTCAATATCTATATCAGTGATGTAGCAGTAGGACTAAAGGGAAGAGTGGCCCTCTTTGCAAATGATATGAAAATCTGCAATAAGGTTGACTCTACAGAGGGTATTGAGGACATGAAGCAAGACCTGAGGGCACTGGAAGTGTGGGCAGAGACTTGGCAACTAAAATTCCATATCAAAATGTCTGCGGTCATGTACCTGGAGTACAGAAACCTGAAGACAGGCTGCCAAATTTGGGGGGGGCAAAGTTATGGAGAAGGAGAGGTATCTGAGAATAATAGTGTCTAGTAACCTCAAGGTGGGAAATCAGTGTAGCAGGGTGGTTGGGAGAGTTTACAGGCTGCTGGCATGTATTGGCAGGGGAATAACTAGCAGAAGAAGGGGGGTTCTGATGCCCTTGTACCAAACAATAGTAAGCGCGCCTACAGTAATGTGTCCAATTTTGGAGGCCATACCTGCACAATGACATAGATATGATTGAAACAGTTCAAAGAAGAGTGACAAAGATGATTCAGGGGATGAAGAGCAAACCTTATGAACAGAGGTGTAGGGAATCGGGGTTCTACACATTGAAGAGTAGAAGGGAGATAGGAGACATGATACAGACCTTTAAATACATCAAAGGGATAAACAGAGTATGTTCAGGGCATTTATTTCACATCAAGGAAGGCACCAAAAAAGAGGCATGGGTTGAGACTGCAGGGGTGAAACTACAGAGGCAATGTGAGAGGATGTGAGAGGATGGTTCTTCACTAGGAGGGTGGTGGAGGCTTGGAACAGGCTTCTGAAGGAGGTGGTGGGATCCAGAACAGAGCTGTGCTTCAAGAGAGCATGGGACATGCACGTGAGGTTGCAGCGCAGTGAGATGGGTGCATGCAGGGGAGGAATAATGGGAAGGAAAGGTGTGGACTAGATGGGCCAAGAGGTATTTTTCTGCTGTCTTGTTTCTATGATTCTATAATATTAGTTAGAAGCTCAGA
The DNA here is from genome assembly GCA_016271365.2 of Neoceratodus forsteri. Taxonomy (NCBI): domain Eukaryota; kingdom Metazoa; phylum Chordata; order Ceratodontiformes; family Ceratodontidae; genus Neoceratodus; species Neoceratodus forsteri. The sequence goes on from CM028129.1 coordinate 13,141,965, forward strand.
AAAGCCAGGGGAATGCACAACAAATATGACTTTGTAAGATAACATTTTGCCCATCTCAGTTAAATCCTGTCCTTTAATTGAGCCAACTGAGATAGTTTGAAACAGCTCAGTACAGATACCTGCATTTATTAACTTAGAATTAATGGTGACACCAAATATCAACTGGATTACTAGTCTCTTCAAATGTTGTAATAACCTGAAATCCTGTCATTATGGCATCTCCAACTACTTTCACTTTCCCCACTGACTGTAGCATGACCAAGTGATTCACTATTCTAAACAAAACTGTAAACATTTTGCACAAAACAGCATTATTTTTTGCTTAAGAACTATGAAAATCTTCTTGTCATACCTAAATGTTTCTGTTTTCTTGAGAAGAAACTGCCGAGTGTAGATTGAGGAGAGCAAGTGACTTGGCAGCTTCAGAAGACCCCACACAAGCATTAGTAAGCATTGCTATAGTAACACATGCATTACCAGGTTAAGAAGTGACAAGGCAGAGATCCTGAAGTCTATGAGGGGGGTGACTTACCATGGTGGCAGAGGAAGGCAAAAAAAAAGTAAAAATGAGAGAGGATAACAAGAGAAAATTGAGGAAGATGGGGAGTGGTCAGGAAATGAGAAAAAGGAGGAGAGGAGATGGGGGCAGACAGAGTGGAGGGAGGGGACAAAGGAATTTTTATGGGCAGAGAGGGGTGGGAGAATGGAAGAGCATGGGGAAAGCCAGGTGCAGAGAGGTGGTGAAAGGAAAGGGAGAAATAAACAGAAGGAAACAGGGAGAAGGTACACAGGGGAGGGAGAGGAGAGGGAATGAGGGACATAAGAATGTCACTGGGACACAGGACAGTGGGGGAAGAGGAGTGCCAGGGCAGAGAACAGAAAGTAGGGAGAGTAGAGGTGCAAGATTAGAGGGCAAGTAGGAAGGTGGAAACATGAGAGAAGAGTAGATGGGAGTGGGATCAGGTCCCACAATCGCAATGTTTGATAGAGACAATGTATGATAGAGATTTTAACTCTGGTGATATTTTGGCCCACTGTCATTCAGTCCATGTATCCTAATAAATTGTTTTCCTACACAATCATGTGGCCATAGTGCAGATTCATTAATAAGGTAAGGCTAAATGACTTGTGTTCGGGCGGGGGGTGGTAACTTCTGATGTCGAGTCTCATACACTATAAATGACAATGCCTCATGTACAGGTGATGACCATGGTGTAATCATCTTTCGTGGTTGCTAGGGTAATTGTAAACCTCTTGAGCTGTGCTCTTGAGGTTTACTGATGCCCTAACAACTACTTGAGGTGATTACACCGTGGTTATCACCTGTACATCAGACATTATCCTCTATGTTATTTAACACCAGGCTAGTATCTTGACTAGAGAATGTGACAAACCCACGAGGCCGGTCAGTCCTCTACTCCCAACGTGCCAACCTCTGAGCATATGATTTGTGGACAGTGAATAGAACAAGGTAACCCTCTTGTCTGTTTTGTGGGTTCAAGTCACCTTAGACTCAAGTTCTGGAGGGATTCAAACTGATAACCTCTTGTTTGCATACCCAATTATCAGGCTCAGATAATTCTGTCTTCGAGGGGCCAGATATCTTTGCCTACGGGCACCTAATCAGGTATTTCAAATGAACCCTTAGAACTCTGTGCAAGACTTTAGAGAACTCTGTCCGTTACCCAGTTTGGTATAGCAATAAGCCCATACACAGTGTTAACTAAAACCTTTAAAAGCTTCACTTAAATAAAAAGAAACGTCAAGACACTCCATGCAGTTTCCATTTTAAAATATATGTATCTTTACTTTAAAATAGGAAAATAGGAATACAGTAAAATTACAGAACAAAATATCCCTACACATACAGCCTTAAACACAAACAGGTTTAAAGTGCAAGTTTCTACAATACATACATTCAGACTGGTCTAATCTTACTTTCTTTCAGTGCTGTGATGTTTCTTCCTCAGACAGATAATATGAAAAAGTGTGTCTGTCAAGGTTCTCTCAGCAATTAAAAACAGTTCTGAGATGGCCTTCTCTGAGGTCACCAAACTCCGCCTTGGTGTAACAAAATCTATATTTATTCTAACACAGGATGTCTAAATAAAATATTTAAAAAAACATAATAGGTGACCTCACTGACTTTCCTCTCCTCAGGTTAACCAGACAAAAACGGTTTGTGCTCTGCTACACATACATATCAAAAGTTTCTTTGATACAAGTCACTGTATTCAAAGCAAAAGTGTATTTTAATCTTTAATCCTGTCTGGGCCTTGGTATCTACACATCAATGGTCTCTCTGATGTAATTCAAAGGTTTCCCGGGAATGGATATTGGACCTTTCAAATTCGTCTGGGTCCTGCTTTGCCCAGACATCAACCTCTTTGATGAAATAAGCTGGTTTCCTGGGCTGATAGCAAAAACACATGCATGCTCTTTCCGTATGACACCTAGGTCAAAATCAAAGGATTTCCTTGGGGATTCCATGAATGGCTAATTTCATTTCCTGGGATCAAAGCAAATTTAACATGCTAATTGAATCTCAGATTTCAGTAGTTTAAAATACCTCCTGTCCTTTGAACTTATTCCTTGGGTTTTTGATGTGTCCATTCAGCAAGACTGTAGTTTCCTCAAACTGACCTTCCCATAACATATTTTATATGTAATATAAAAATTGATACAGAACTCAGAACTGGCTGTCTACATCACAGAGAATTCCTATGGAACCAGAATTCTGACCCATGTCCACTGGAAGTGAAGTATCAGTTGGATCACCCCATTGTGTACATTTATATTGCTCAGAATAGTTTGCAGATAAGAAGGATAATGGTCACAAACTCGGCTCCTCAGTTGCATAACAAATGACAGAAGCTGATAATTGTAACTTTTAATCATCCTTCAACTCCATACTCTTCTCTCTGATTTCACTTCTCACTCTTGCATTTCCATCTGATACATGTCCATATTCACTGCTCACAAGCTCTGCACTTCTGAATAGTATTTTCCTTTCCAGAGGAAAAAAACAACAAATATGCTACGGGTGATACCTTTTTTTGGACTAGTAAAATTATTTCCAAGACTAGCTTTTGAGAGAGAAAACCCTGTTCCTCAGGTCAAAGTGGAAAACTGCTGAGCAGAAAGACAGATATAAAGGTTGGATGTGGATTTAAAACATAGACTAGCAGTTTACAGATCAAAGCATTGCAGTCAATTTGTACTCCTTACAAACAGGAAGACTCTCATTGTAATTGGACAGTGTCTGTTGGAGAGATCAACTTGTAAGATCGAAGGGCTGCTTAATTTTACACCCACTCTGGACCATCAATTAACATTTGTAAAAAGTGAAGACAGGAAAAAAAATACATACCATTGTCTTTAGAAGGAACCTGTTAAAAGAGCTAGAGGGTGCTGATGTGAGGGGTTGAGAAACTCTGAATCTTAAAAAAAAGAAAATTTGAATCCTTTGATCTTACAAGTTGATCTGTCCAACAGACACACTCCAATGACAATGTGTCCCAGCCTTGTGGCTACACCCAGTCTGCTGTGCAGCCTTGCCACTTGTACACTGTCCCCTCAACACCCTCCATGCCCACAGTGCTGCATGTGTGTGCTGGCATCTGTTGGTGTCTGCAGAAGGATATTCTGCAGTTGTGTGCTATATGGCCTCACTGCCATGGTGTCCACTGGGAGCTGGGTCACACTTACTGGCTGGCAAGGCTAGGACTTGTGGCAGATGAAGGCATCATTGTGATGCAATCAGTGACCAGTTTGGTTCCCCTATGTCTGGCTTTTTTGTGTTATACTTATTGGTTAGGGTTGCACAAAGCTGCACAAAAGCCTCGCTAATGCTGTACAAAGCCACAAAGTCATGCAAAGCTGGTTTGCCTAGAGTTAAAACTACCTTTTCCTGGGTAGTAATTTGCACCACACAAAGTGTTGTGCTTAGTCACGCAACACCACTTTGCATGGCGCTAATTGCTGAGTATAACATTACACTGACACGCCCCCTCACTTTACATGGCGCTAATAGCTGAGTATAGCTTTGCACTGACATGCCCCCTCACTTTGCATGGTGATAATTGCTGAGTATAACATTGCACTGACATGCCCCCCTCACTTTGCATGGTGCTAGTTGCTGAGTATAGCATTGCACTGACATGCCCCCTCACTTTGCATGGTGCTAATTGCTGAGTTTAGCATTGCACTGACGTGCCCCCTCACTTTGCATGGCACTAGTTGCTGAGTATAGCATTGCACTGACATACCCCCTCACTTTGCATGGCATTAATAACTGAGTATAGCATTGCACTGACACATCCCCTCACTTTGCATGCCGCTAATAGCTGAGTATAGCATTGCACTGACACGCCCCCCTCTCTTTGCATGGCACTAGTTGCTGAGTATAGCATTGCTCTGACACACCCCCTCACTTTGCATGGCACTAATTGCTGGGTATAGCATTGCACTGCCACGCTCCCTCACTTTGCATGGTGCTAATTGCTGAGTATAGCATTGCACTGACATGCCCCCTCACTTTGCATGGCGTTAATAGCTGAGTATAACATTGCACTGACACGCCCCCTCACTTTGCATGGCACTAGTTGCTGAATATAGCATTGCACTGACACCCCCCTACTTTGCTCCTTGCACACATTATATTGTCTCTTGTCCCCCTCCCACTTTTTTCTCTCCCTTTCATTCTCCTCTTTGTGACCCCCACCCCACCTGCACTTATACTGCCCCTCTCTCTCCCCACCCCACCTGCACTTATACTGCCCTTCTCTTCCACCCCACCTGCAGCACTTATACTGCTCCTTTCTCCCCCAACCCATCTGCACTTATACTCCCCCTTATAGACTAGCTCTTAAAAAGAGTGACTGGATCCTATGTGTTCTCCCTGCTGCATCTGCATCACTAGATAACTGCCTGTAATGTATGCATTGTCAACCTTGCATCAGCCGTGGATAAGCTAATAGAGACTATCCTGAAGGAGAGGCTGGTGGCCCTCCTAGAGGCCAAAGGACTACAGAACAGCAGACAGCATGGCTTCATACTGGGCAGATCCTGCCAAACCAACCTGGTGGAGTTCTATCACTGGGTAACTAGGTAACTGGACAGGGGCCATGCAGTGGACATCCTGTATCTGGACTTCAGTAAGGCATTCGACTTGGTGCCACATGGAAGGCTGGGAAGGAAGTTAGTAGGCACATGGGTGAGTGCAAAGCTGGTGAGATGGGTAGGAAACTGGCTTCAGGGAAGGCAACAGAGGGTGGTGGTGGTGGTGGGGAGCTCTCACACCCGAGGGTAGTGATGAGCGGTGTTCCAGAGGGCTCTGTGTTGGGACCAGTGTTGTTTGGGATATTCATTGCAGACATATCATGGGAAATCAAGAGCAAGATCAGTCTGTTTGCTGATGAAACCAAGGTAGGATCAGTGGTGGATGACATAGGGGGATGGCAGGGGTTGCAGGATGATCTGGCAAAGCTTGAAACCTGGTCAGACACCTGGCAACTGGGGTTTAATGCTAAAAAGTGCAAGGTGCTGCATTTTGGAATGAAGAACCCAAGGAGGAGTTACCAGCTGGGGGGAGTGCAGCTAGCCCAGACAGAGGAGGAGAAGGATCTGGGGCTGCTCATTACAGGGTCACTGAACAACTCGGCACAATGTAGGAAGGCAGCTGCAAAGGCCAACAAAATGCTGGGTTGTATTGCAAGGGGTATATCCTCGAGGAGGGAGGAGGTGATTCTGCCACTGTATAGGTCATGAGTTAGACCACACCTGGAGTACTGCATGCAGTACTGGCATCCGTATCTGAAGAGGGACATTAAGTTACTGGAGGGGGTGCAGCGCAGAGTGACAAAAGATGATCAAGGGGCTGGGGGACTTATCATACAAGAGGAGGTTGAGTGAGTTGAACATGTACTCACTGGAGGACAGGAGGGACAGGGAGGACATGATTCAAACCTTTAAATACATGAAAGAAATAAACAAGACAGGTACAGAGGGGCTTTTCAAAGTAAGGGAGTGGAGGGGCACCAGAGGCCATGATATGAGACTGGAGGGAGGAAGGTTCAGGAGGGAGATGAGGAGACACTTTTTTACAGAGAGGGTGGTGGCTGGGTGGAATGTGTTACCTGCAGAAGTGGTATCCAGTAGAACAGTGGACTGCATCAAAAGGGAATGGGACAGGACAAGGGGGAGGGTTAATGAAGCGGAATGGTGGAAGGGAGGGGCAGCTGCAGAATAAGGGTTGCTAGCTGCAGATTCTAGCAGACTTGATAGACTTCTAGGCCTTTATCTGCTGGCAAATTTCGTATGTTCATATGCTCGCATGCTTGGTCCCTGTACTGATTCTATACGTATACTGCTCCTATGAACTGCCAGTACAGTAACTATTGCATCAGCCTAGATTGTACTCAATTGTCATGAACTGTTTTTGTAACTGTATGTATGTATTCTCCAGCTGTTATGAATGTAGATAAACTCTCACTCTGTACATCCCTCTTCCCCATTCCCCCAGGACGTACTGTGAGATGAGCATTAAGTTGCTCAGTGTATTTTTCCTGGTGAACCAATTAAATAAATAAATAAATACTTTTGCCCGCGCTAATGCAGTTTGTGTGCTCTATTTGCCCTTTTGAATATAGCAGGCTCGTGCTAACCCAGCACTAAACCTGTGCAAATGGTCTGAGACCAGCACAAAGTTTTGAATATCTGACCCTTGGGATTTTAACATTGCAGGCCCTGAGAAAACCTGGATTAATTACAGGTCTTGATTTAAAGCCTTATTTAGAAGATGGATGAAATTGTTTCTAGTCCTTGCTGTAACTTGATAAATTGGCACATACCGATAACTCATGATTTTGAGTGCTGCATTTTTAGGATTTTTTGCACTTTATAATTTTTGTGTACATGACATTATAATGAATTGTAATGCACTTTAGATATGCTGTGTTTTGTGGATATATGGATTTTGTAAGGTGTCTTTATCCCTCCCACCCTTTTTTTATTTGTCCAAGAACTTCAAGTGTTACCACAAGCTGTTCTTATAACTGGTTTTATGAATGGGATACTAGCCTTGAATTAAGAATATCAATTAAGCCTTTAAATAAGGCTAAACCAATGAATTTAAACTGTAATGCTGTGATGTCACAACCTTTGTGGGGTATTTAATGTGTCTTTCAGATTGTGTGTGAGCTTTTGATAAAGTAAGACTAGTTCTGAAACGCTCAAGCGTACATGCACTTTTCAATGTTGTGGGTTAGAAACATCGAAACATAGGAATTGATGGCAGATAAGGACTGCTTTGCCTACTTAGTCTGCCCATTTTCCTACCTAATGGATAAGCTGCAGATCCTAGTTAACCAACTGCCTACTTCCTCCTACTCCCCCACTAGAATTGCTTTATGTCTGTCCCATGCATTCTTGCATTCTCTCACTATTTTTGACTCTACAACCTCCTTAGGAAGGCTGTTCCATGCATCTACAACCCTCTCTGTGAAGAAAAACTTCCTCACATTACCTCTGAGCTGCTCCCCCATCTTCAAATTGTACCACCTTTAGTCTTTCTTCATATGTCTTCTGGTGCAGACCCTGCACCATTTTGGTTGCTCTCCTCTGTGCAGCCTCCACCCTGTCTATGTCTTTGCAGAGGTGGGGTCTCCAGAACTATACACAGTACTCCAGATGTGGTCTTACCAACTGTCTGTACAGAGGGCCAACAACTTCCTGATTTCTACTGGTGATGCCTCTCCATATGCATCCCAGTATCACCCCAGCCCTCCTTACTGCTTTCTGACATTGCTGGCCCTCCTTTAGGTCATCTGATATGACTACCCCCAGGTCCCGTTCCATTTTTGTTGTTGTCAGTATCTCACTCCCCTATTGTGTACTCTTCCCTTGGGTTTTTGTTTCCCAGGTGCATTACTTTGCACTTCTTTGCATTGGATCTAAGGTGTCATACATTTGACCATTCCTCCAACCTTGCCAAGTCCCTTTTCATCCTTTCCACCACACCTTGTGTGTCAACCCTGTTGCAGATCTTTGTGTCATCTGCAAAGAGATTTTTTCCTTCCAGTCACTCTGCAATGTCACATATAAAGACATTAAAAAGGACTGGCCCCAGTACTGAATCCTGTGGTACCCCACCAGTAACCCCTGTGTCTTCATTGTGGACTCCATTTACTATTGCCCTCTGTGTCCTGTTGTCCAACCAGTGTTTTACCCAACCTACTACCCTGGGACCCACTTACCATAATCTTTTTTGTGGGACTGTGTCAAATGCCTTGCTAAAGTCTAGGTAGTTCAGAGCCCCTCCCTGGTCTACTACTTTGGTCACCCAGTCAAAGAAATCAATTATATTTGTGTGACATGACCTTCCCACTGTGAATCCATGCTGCCTTGGGTCCTGTGCCCCACTGGCCTCTAGGTACTCAACAATTCTTTCCTTCAGAAGTGATTCTATCATTTTCTCTACCACTGAGGTCAAATTGACAGGTCTGTAGTTTTCTGCCTCTGTCTTGCTGCCACCTTGTGAAAGGAATCACATCCACCCTCCTCCAGTCCTCAGGTACCACACCATCCTCCCAAGATTTATTAAAAAGGGTAGCCAGGGTAGGGTTACTCTTTTTAAATGTTTATTTGTTTATTCTTTATTTATTTATTTATTTATTTAATGAATCAGAAAGACCTTTGAGCCAAGGGATCTTTTACAGTGGTTCCACATCAAGTCACAAAAAATAGCAAATTACAATGGTTTCAGTAAGTAGCGAGGAAAGTAATTACATAATCAAAAGAACAATATGGCAAGATAAATATTATGCCAAGTGCAGCCAGTGGCCTTGTCTGAAGAGGGGTGAAAGGGATTACAAGGGGAGAAGTACAGGGGGTGAATTGGGAGGGGTGGAAGGAGCAAAATAAGAGCAAGGAGAGAGATTCCACAATGAAGTTTATGCAGGAAAGACCCACGGGGGGGTTAGAGGGAGAGAACAAGATGAGGAAACAGAGGGGGAAGGGGGAAAGTGGGAGTGGAGGAGTAAAGCAAGGGGGGATGAGGTAGGATGAAAACAGGATAGGAATGAAAAGGGGTAAGGGAGGAAGAGCTGTGAGTGAAATAGTGCAGCAACAGGATAGGGCTATACAGGTGCAAAGTGGTAAAAAAAAGGGAGGTCCCAGTGCATTTAGCTGTCAGCAGAGATTAGGTATAGCAGTCACAAGATGCTATGGAAACTAGGAATTGACACAGCTTCTACTTAAATGGCCCCAAGGTTGCAGCCATCTCAATCTCTGGAGGAAGGGAATTAAATAAATTAGCAGCTCTAACTGCAATGGATCGCTGTTGGAGTGAAGTTCAACAGCGAGGGACAGTAAAAGTTTGGCTCACAGAACATCATGTGCTATGAGTGCCCCAGAAGGGACTGAAAAGCTGAAGGGAACCTGATGATAGGAGACCAAAATCTGCCTTCTTAGCCATAAAGCAGGCTTGATATTCAATGCATGCCTGGAGATGAAGCCAGTTTCAATTTCAATTTCAATTTCAATTTCAACTTTATTTTTAAAAGGCGCTTTTCTTAAATCAAGGCGCCTGTACAAATAAATATGACAATAAATATAGTAAATCAAATCAACAGAAATCCTTAAAAGCTATATTAAAAAGGTGGGTCTTCAACTCCCTTTTAAAACTAAGGACGGTCGGGCAATCTCGCACCTGACGAGGTAGAGAGTTCCACAGGGTAGGTGCCATAAAACTAAACGATCTAGCACCAGATGTTTTCAGACGTACCCTGGGAATCTCTAGCAATCCCTCGTCAGTGGATCGGAGGGGGCGAGAGGGACTATAGGGGCACAGGAGCTCTTTCAGGTAGGCAGGTCCCAGATCATGTAGGGCTTTATAGGTCAGCAAACCGACCTTGAAGGTAATTCGCCAAAACACTGGCAGCCAGTGCAGTCCGTGGAGCATGCGGCGTATGACTGGGATCTAGAGACTCCAGTCAACAGCCTGCTGCCGCATTCTGCACCAGCTGCAGACGGCGGGTTCAACCCCGATAGCCCTAGGTATAGGGAGTTACAGTAGTCAAGCCGGGAGGTAACAAAGGCGTGGATTAATGTTGAAGGTCCTCTGAGGAACCAAGTGCTTCACCCTGGCAATATTCCTCAGATGAAAAAGGAAGTCTTTATAACCGCTGACACCTGGGATTTGAGTGTCAAACGGTCATCAAGTACTACGCCAAGATTTCAAGACTTGGTCTGAGGTCGCCAGCTGGACACCTCCAAGCCATAGGCCTGAGGGTGATCCCTCTGGCAGACCCACCTCACAGCGACCTAATCCACAACCAACACCTCAGTTTTCTCCGGATTTAACCTCAGCCAACTCCCATTCATCCATTCTTGGATTTCTTCAAGGCAGTTATTAAATACCGACAAGGCAGCGTCCTGACCGGGCACAAAAGACATATACAGCTGGGTATCATCAGCATAGCAGTGAAAACCCAAACTGTACTGTCTAATAATCGCCCCCAATGGTAGCATATACACCGAAAACAACATGGGTGCTAAAATGGAGCCCTGCGGTACCCCACAGGGCAGGGAGAATGATGTTGAGGAAAAAATTCCCGACACCACTCTCTGAGTCCTACCCTCAAGGTAAGATTGAAACCATCTGAGGACCATACCAGACAGTCCACAGACTAACCGCAGGCGCTCCAATAACACACCATGGTCAACGGTGTCAAACGCTGCCGAGAGATCAAGTAGTACCAAGATGGATCAGGTCCTCTGATCTCTTGCCATTAGGAGGTCATTTAGTACCGTATGAGCTGTCTCGTACTATGCCTTTTCCTAAATCCAGACTGGAGCGAATCGTAGATATTGTTGTTGGTCAGATGATCCTCCAACTGCACTGCACCACTTTCTCAATAACTTTACCCACAAAGGGTAAGTTAGAGACTGGCCTGTAATTTGCTAGACAGTATGGGTCTAAGGAGGGTTTCTTTAAAAGGGCTTAATTATAGCCTCTTTAAGGGATCTGGAAAATCCTCTCCAAAGACTTCCATACGATAAAAGCTGGGACTAGGCCAATCTTATCCACGCAACCCACTAAGAGTGCCGCGGGACCAGGTCCAAATCACAGCAGGTCAGTCGCAGTGCTCGAATGATCATCACAACATCCTCGATTATGGGAAGGCTGAAGTCAGACCATTCCAACTGGGTGTTGACATCTCCTGATGACCACCGCTGCTCCCATTAGGAGGGAAGAGCTAATGTCCGATCTGATTTTGGCAACCTTATCTGCAAAGAAGAGAGCGAGCTCCTCACACATTCTTGAGATAAGGCTCTTCTGGGCTGAAGACAGACTGGATTGCACAGTCTGTCCACAGTCCTAAAGAGCTGAGCGTCTATTCTTGTGCAGCCGCTATCTTCTGACAGGAATTCTGCCTTCTTACTTAGAGATTATGGATTGATAGACCAAATAATGGTCCATCAAACTAAGCTTGTCATCATCACGACAGGACTTTCGCCAACACCTCCAGCCTTCGCCCAACTCTCCTCAATTCCCTCATGGTCTCATCAAACCAAGGAGACCTGGGGCGAGGAGTAAGAGGATGAACACAAAATGGTGCAATAGAATCCAGGGCCCTGTTACTGCCTCATTATAGGCATGTAGCAGAACACCTGGATCCATGCAATCTATCGGTAGGCTCGATAGGTCCAACACCGCCATCAGGTCCTCTGGGGATACACCCCTCAAAGGGCGGTATCGAACCATCTCCGTAGGGGCAGACCTAACAGGGGTGGCCTCAAAACTGAATCTGATGGAGTGATGGTCTGACCATCCAACCGGTTCCACCACCAAGTCAGATATCCCCATCCCCAGAAGGAACACCAGGTCCAATGAGTGTCCACCCACATGGGTCGAGGAGGAAACCACCTGTGTGAAGCCCAGTGATATCATCAACTGGAGGAAATCTTGACCAAACCGAGAGAATTCATCGTCAACCCAGGCATTGAAGTCCCCCAGTACCAACCATCTGGGGGACCCCAATGTTAGGTCGACAATGAAGTCTGCGATTTCCTGCAGAAAAACATTCTCGTCACCTGGTGGACGGTATACGAGAAGTATCCTGCACCCCACACCCTCGCCCACAATGTACTCAAAGGATCTGGTGACTCCCGCTGGCACCTCCACCAGACCCAGTTCTGACTTAAAACACATGGCAACACCCCCGCCCCTACGATCCTGCCTCAGGTGGTGTATCACTGAGTACCCAGCCGGAATTGCTGCGGCTAATACAGGCCCAGCATTTTCATCCAGCCAGGTCTCGGTGATGCATGCCAGGTCAGATGACTCGACAAGATCAGCTATAATAGCCGTCTTGTTTTTAATAGACCTGGCATTGCATAACACCGCTTAAGTAGGACAAACCTCCGATAGTGACCGGCCTACCTGCTGGTCCAATCCAGGACCCTTGGGTATGGGCACAAGACAGGAAGGCCCTCTCTCCCGTGCCCATTTCACCCCAGGGCATCTCCTTGACCCTACAATCCCAATCCGCCCACTCCTTTCCATTCCCCCTCCAGCATGGGACCTCCGTCTCCTTCTCACAATCCCCAAAGCCCTACACCTCCTATAAACTTCAGCTGGCAGCGGGGGGCAGGAGAAAGGACGGAGGTCCCTAAGCATACAGGGGAATAATACTCGACCGCCTTACAATCCCTCCAGCACATCTCTGCACTACAATAAAACACTCACAATAAAATAAGATCTAACAAATACTAGTTCTGTAAAATCATCTATTCAAATTCTAGTACTATAAAATCATCTATTATAATTCTAGTTCTACCCCCCAACCCCCACAGTACTCTCACCACTGCAGGAAGAGGAGCACCCCACCTAAAACTACTAAAAAGTATTATTGAATGGCTTTAATATTTATCCAATAGCCAACACCACAGTTTCTTTTGAAAGTTCAAGAGAGAGTTCCCAGGTCTTTTGTTGTCCACAGCCGTGTGCTCTCACCACTTTAGACTGTGAAATTTTTTAAAAGTATGCCAGCCTCCTCTCACAAGGCGGCAACAACCCCATCGAACCCAGTTCTGATCTTTACAAAAGATATTACAAACGCTGACCCAAAACAAAAATTCAGAGTACTTCACCAAAAAAATGGTCCAGGGAGTCCCACTTTTCTTCCTACGTTGTGGTTTTCTTCCTTAGGAATCCTTCGCAATGGCAAATAGGCAGGCAGGCAGCATATAAATTTCACCTTCGGGTTAGGCTCAACCCGATCCTTCACCACGGTGGGGCAAGCAAGATCACTCTTCGGTGGTCCCCCTACTCCCCCTAAGGAACTGGGTTCGCACCAACACCCTCCAGTGTCAGTGATCACCGTCCCTCCGTCCGGACCGAGGAGCCCAACCTTTCCTTTTTCCAAAACTTGCCGAAATCCTTGCTGCACACCATGCGCACCCCCTCTCAGGGCTTCCACTTCCTCCAGCCAGTCCTCTCTCACAGGCACCCGGCCACGTCTTCCACGCACAGTCCGGCTGTATCCCATCCCGTATAGAAACCGCCACTCCACCTCACCATTCCTCCGATTTCCACAGCCCCGAAACAACTCCACTGGACCACCAAGCATAAAATTCCCTCGATGAATCGAGCCAGCGATTAAACAACCAGCAAAAACGAGCTCCCACGGCTCCGACACGCCAATCTCCACAGGCACCAATTTTCCAAAAAGCGTAATAAACAACGATCGACTTAAACTCCAGGTCGCAATAGTACATAAAAGCAAAGCGATAAAATAAAATAGGCGAATTCTCTGAATTTTACTGAATTTTCTGCAAACAGCTAGGGAGCTTACAGACGGCAGCCCAGCGTGGCTTGCTTGCTTGTAAAAATCACAAGTGTGAGTATGATATGCAGCATCAGTTATTTTATTTATGTATCTATTTATAATTTAGGAATTACAACCCTTTGAGTCATGGACTCATTTCCAAAAGCTCCACATCGAACATGATTTTACAGATAACAACAATCCAGTTTAACAATGGTACAGAGTCATATAAGTGTGGGTGTGCAAGTAGTAAGTAGGAGTAGAATTTGAGTTAAACATAAACATGGTAATTGCCAGTACAAGTGACTGCTAAACATAGGATAATTGCCTATACAGTTGGTAGCTAAACAGAGGCTGCCTAACAAGGAAACAGATATTACAAACTGTGCGATGTACTTATATAGGGTGACTGCCTATACAAGAGGTAGCTAACAGAGCTCAGCAGTACAGGTTACAGAAAGATTGCAGTGTGCTGCCTCCTGAGATGCTTTGTGGGGTGCTGCTTCCAGAGACGATTGTCAGGTTCATATCATAGGACTGAACAAATAGTTAGCTAAGTTAGGCCTAGGGCACATGTGCCTCAGAGGCAGTGGAATGTGAGCTGCTTCGCTCGAGACATTGTCAAAGGCTTGGGATGGCCTAGAGTGAAGTAACATGGCCTAGGATGGGGTTAGTGGACACACTGGCAGTTATGTAATGCTAAAATATGTGTTTTCAGAGCTGCCTTAAAAGGACCTCATTTAGTGATGGCGGTGATATCGGGTGGAGGGCATTATACCATGATGGAGCTCTGAAAGGGAAGGATCTTTGGGCTAGACTGGTCTTGACCCTAGGAACCTTCCATATGGTTTTGGTGGCTGTGTGAGTGGCCATGGAGAGGGTGGCTGGTTAAAGGGAGGCCATGACACCTGCAGGGGAAAAACCCAGTTGGATTTTCTTAGTGAGAGATATGGCGAGCCGACGTATCATTGTGTCTGTGGCAGAACTATAAATGAGCAAACCGTAGTCAATAATAGACACACCTGAACTGTAATACATAACGAACAAATATAATAAAGTATTTATACATCTCTTAGCTGTGATTCGAAGTGTTGGTTTTCTTTGAAGCTTTTTATGCTGGATGACTAACCTAAGCACCATCATCCTTATGCGCACTTCTGTGTTTACCTTGAACCAGATTTGCCCATCAATAGCATTATGAGCAAAGAGCTCAGCTTATATTATAAGTCACAGGATAGTAGAGCCCACCTACCTGCCAGGGCTGAAAATGTGGAAATTTTGTACATGACCCATTTAGAAAGGGTCCATCTCCAGGTCTGCATGCTCGCAGTTCATGTAAAGCATATGCAACAGCATGTACAGCATTGTATGCTGCATACATCATCATATTTGGTATATCATTCACAGACAAAATGCTTCTTAAATTCTCTTTCCCTGTACAAAGAGGCATTTCTATATTAGTTACTGCATGAGAGCTATTAAGAGTAGGCCATCTGCATCCAAAAGCCGTTTCCCAAAACATTCTCGTGAACACATCATTCGGATCCCTTGATGGATGAATGCTGTACTGGAAATTCCCAAATCCAGTTAAAGACTTAAGTGCCATTGTAAACCAAAGTGTGCCACGTAACAATTTATAAAATTTCACATTCTTAACTAATGGGCTATTCATAGGCCACCAGTCCAATCCAATCCAAGTTATCCCAGTTATGTTTTCCCTTACCATAAAATCCAGAAAATCCACTAAAGCAGCAGTATATGAAGCAATTAGAACTTTTGAAGACAGCATTTTGACCATCTTTATTAAACGCATTATTCCATCATGGTCAACTGGAATGGTTTGAAACAGCTCAGTGCAGATACCCACATTCATTAACTTGTTCTTTAAGACCAGGCTAGACTGCTGAGCAGACAAATCAGTTGGAACCAGCATCCCGACCCATGTCCACTTGAAGCGAAGCAGCAGTTGGATCAGTCCCTCGTGTACATTCATGTTGTTTGGAACAGTGCGTAAAAATGAAGGAAACTGATAATGGTCACTGAAAATTATCTCCTCATTTGCATAACTGACCTGAAATAAATATGTTTTAATAAATTGTAACAAATAGTGCATTAACATGACAAATGATAGACGCTGATAACTGTAACTTATAATCACCCAGCCACTCCATGACTGACCTGAAATAAATATGTTTTAATTGTAACATATGGTGCAGTAACATAAATGATAGAAGCTGATAATTGTAACTTATAATCACCCCATCAATCCATAACTGACCTGAAATAAATATTTTTTAATAAATTGTAACAAATAGTGCATTATCATGACAAATGATAGAAGCTGATAATTGTAACTTATAATCACCCCGCCACTCCATAACTGACCTGAAATAAATGTGTTTTAATTGTAACATATGGTGCATTAACATCACGGCTCCATAAGCTGCCCTCCCTCACAGAAGAAATCCGGTCACCCGAGGTCGTGAGGGGCTGGATTACAGCAGCCCTCCCCACAGACACCGAAGTCAGGTACGCTCGGGACTCGCTTTCATCCAGGAACCACCAATTCTGTGCCGCTGCAAGCTTGCTGAGCTAGATCAGTTAAAGTGCAGTTTGGTCCCCACTGGTGCGGCGCGCCGGCTCCCCATTTTCCCCACCACCACCCTTGGTCGACATCTGGTTATATAGATAAGACCACGTGTCATTTGGAACCAATCAGCCCACTTTGCCATCTGCAGCTTATACTGCAGCACCACCAGAGGGCTCCCTCTCTTTCCTTACATTACAAAGTCTTATATTTAGACAACATGAACACCATCTCTTGTCTCCTAACCCTTACAATTTTAATTTTATTTGTTTCTCACTCCCCCCCAACCCCTTGGGTGCATAAACCTTCCTGGGACCCCCTTGTTTGCTCTTCTGTCTATCACCCTGGTAACACACCTTGGCCAAAACTCCTACAACCTCTCTCCTTAGCTTTTCAGAGCAGCAACTGCACCCCTAGCCTTAGCTGCACCACTAATGGTATCTGGTTTGCACAAACACCCACCCCCTCCTGCAAACTCCCACCATCTAACCCATACCATTCATTATCCCCAGCTATCTTAGCCCATCTGGTATCTACCATCCCCATACCTACAAGTCCCACTAAATCACCCACTTATCCAGGTCCCCGCCACAATACAACCAAGTTAATGCAGAAATTCACTCTCCGGCAAGCTCTCCTTCTCCTCCTACTCATATCAGGGAATGTTCATCCCAATCCAGGTCCTCCCTTGCCCAGTGTCATTAAGAAGGGCAGACACAGTGGCCTACTGCTGGCCTCCCTCAACATCTGCAATTTGCCTAAAAAACTAACACTGTTGCAGGGTTGACTTGCCCAGCACTCCACAGACATCCTTACCTTGTCAGAAACCTGGTTCTCAAAAAATACCCCCGATGTTTTGGTCTCCCTCAGGAACCATACCATTTTCAGAGCTGATAGGACAGGCAAGAGGGGTGGGGGTTGTGCCATATATGTTAGATCATCTCTCTCCAGCCTCTCTTAGTCCCCCTTCCCATGCCTGAACATGGTGCACAGGCCATTACTATCAAAGTTGCCTTTGGTACTCCTGGTAAACCTCTTTATATTATGGCAGTTTACATCCCCCCATCAAACCAGAAACTTGCATTTGATTCTATCTTGTCTGGAATCACACATCTTCCCCCTAAGAGTGAACTGATTATTATGGGTGACTTTAATGTGAACTGGCTATCCCCTATGTTGGCTTCCTACAAAGACGCTGCTCATGCCTATGACCTTACCCAAGTAGTGCTGTCGCCCACTAGGCAGGACCCTCGAACAGGCTCCTCCACACTTATAGACCTTATCTTTACAAACCTCCCAAACCACCTCTCCAAAGTCAGAGTGCTTTCCGATGTACTTAGTGACCACTCCCCCGTCTCCTGCTGGTGGACAAATAAAAATACTCCTAGCAGACCAAAAACTTCCATCAAAAGGCGCCTCAAAAAAGGTGCCCTCTCTCACCTCAAAGTGTATCTCTCCACCTGTGACTGGCAACCAGTCCATACTGCCCAATCTATTGACACTGCACTCACTGCATTCATTACCATCTTCAACACTGCCTGTGACATATTTGCCCCTTTCACAAAACAGGTAATAAAAACCTGGGACACCCCTTGGATTACCCAGACCCTCCTACAACTGATACATCACAGAGATAAACTCTGGCATAGGGCCCTAAACTCACAGCTACCCCATGATAGACAGGTCTACAGAGAAGCAAGAAATAAATGCACGTGGGCTATCTGGCAAGCCAAGGCAACTTACTATCACCAAGCCTTCACCACCACTTGGAGCTCTGGGAAATCTTTCTGGAACAATGTCAAGGAACTCTGTGGGAAAGCCACCACTGCAGACCCAACCCAGCTCCTAGTTCAGGGTACCCTCTCTCAGGACCTCACCGCCATATCCAATGCCCTTAACACCGCCTTCTCTGACCTTAGTCACATCCTCCCTATAAACTTCTTTGACCCCATTACCAACCCCCACTGTTACACCTTCTTCCTCTACCCCACCTTCTTTCAGGCTGCGTATAGTCTCCTGTAATGAGGCTAAACGCTACCTCTCTAAAGTCCTGCACAACTTGCGATATAGCAGCGCCTCCCTTGACCTTAAAATTCTTCGGCTTACCCTTGATGAGACTCTGCCTCACCTTACAAAACTCCTCAACTACTCAGTGTGCCTTGGCCAAATCCCAACTACATGGAAGAGGGGAATTATTACACCCATCCTAAAGAAGGGTGATCCAACAATCCCAGGTAACTATAGGCCCATTACTATCCTCCCCCCCCAAAAGCACTAGAAAAAATTGTGTCTGACCAACTCACTGAATACCTGGACAAATATAGTCTCCTCTGCCATGAACAACATGGTTTCAGAAAAGGGCACAGTACTACCACGGCCCTACTTGAAATTACATCACACATTCATGAAGCACTTGAACAGGGGTCAACAGTAGGGGCAATCTATGTTGATTTGACCAAAGCATTTGACACCGTCAGTCATGAGCTACTTCTCCACGACCTTGCATCCCTTCATGTTGCCCCTGAAACTATCTTCTGGTTCAAAAACTATCTTACTGACAGAACACAGCAAGTAAAAATTAGCAACACACTCTCCTCCAAGCAACCAGTTCTAGCTGGTGTCCCTCAAGAGTCAATACTTGGCCCACTGCTGTTCACTCTCTTTCTGAACTCACTCCCCCAAGCCTGCAGTGGAAAGCTATTGCTATATGCAGATGATGCCGTGCTATATTGGAAACACACCAACCTCATCTATCTCCAAAATACCCTTCAAGGCTGTTTTAGGCAGCTTGAATACTGGTTCACTGACCACCGACTAATACTTAACTACAACAAAACAAAATTCATGATATTTGCTCACCGCCAAAACCCCCTTAGTAATTCCCAGCTAACAATCTCAAACTTGCAGGGTTCCCACATTGAACAGGTTACACATTTCAAATATCTAGGTATCACTCTAGACATCCCTCACCTACCACCACCATATTAAACTCCTCTCCTCCTCAGTTAACATCCGACTTGGCATTCTTTACAGACACAAACACTGCCTTACCCCACAGGCTCTACTGTTGGCTGTTACATGCTCAGTCCTTTCATTGGTTGATTATGGAATAACTATTTACGGTGCCGCTGACCAATCAGCCCTAAATAGCATCAATATAGCGCTCAACAAAGCCTGACGCATGGTCACAAGCAGCAATAGACAAACCCATACATGTCTGCTCTATAATTGAGTGGCCTGGCTAACCCTCGAAGGGAGGTTTAAATACCAAACCTGCCTCCAAGCCAAAAAGATTCTTATGAAACTCACACCTAATTGTCTACACCACCTCATCCAACCAGCCCCCCATAGGGGTACCCCCAGATGGCTGGCTCGGACCTCCTATACAGTCCCCCACTGCAGGACCTCTCTAGGGCAGAGGTCCTTCCATTATCATGCTCCCCTCTGGCTTAACAATCTACCATCTTCCATCTTACTTGCCCCTAATCTAGGCCAATTTAAAACCGGGATCAAGAGGCTTCTTATTAATTCTGAGACCTGTAGCTGTTTCCATCATTCCCCTAGGTTGTCGGTCACCTGTGCCACCACACCGTTATGACCATTTCAACCCTCAGATGTTATCTGAGCTCTGTCAATACCTTATACTGTGATCATTGAACACTCGTAATGCCCTGTTTGGAAACTTCTGTACAACCTGTCGTTATGTAATGCTGTATTGCAACTGACGTGTAGCCTTTGCTTATGCTATAATTTTGAACATTTTGTCAAAATGTAATGTTTCTGTCTTGAAAACTTTTGTAAATCTGTCTTGTTGTAATGTTCTGTTGTGACTGACGTGGAGCCTTTGCAAAGGAGTCCTTGACTCAAAGGTTGTAATTCTGAAATTTTCAATACATAAATAAATAAATAAAATGATAGAAGCTGATAATTGTAACTTATAATCACCCTGCCACTCCATAACTGACCTGAAATAAATATGTTTTAATTGTAACATATGGTGCATTAACATAACAAATGATAGAAGCTGATAATTGTAACTTATAGTCATCCCGTCAATCCATTACTGACCTGAAATTAATATTTTTTAATTGTAACGTATGGTGCATTAACATGACAAATGATAGAAGATGATAATTGTAACTTATAATTGCCCCACTAATCCTGAGTACAAAGCAGGGATAGGACATGTTTATAGACGACTATGAATACTGTACCGCAGCATGGGGATTTATACGTATAGTATTTTGATGGACTCCTATGAAAACAAGCATTTGTGACAATAGATCTTGTTTTGAATAAACAAAATGAATAATATTAATATTATGGGAATGGGATCACCCTTGCATTCATATGGTTTGACAGGCAGGTTGTCATAGCAGTCAGATTTCTCCCTGCATAAAACTCAGAGGCCAGATATTCCATACTTTGCCCCGGGCTAAAACAGCACTACTCAGCATGCTAAATTAGCCCAGAACCAATAGCCCACTATATTCAAAAGGGATTGCCCTGGTAATAAACCTGCTGAATATAGCATTCTAAGGAAGCCAGGCAAACTGGGCTGAGAGTACTGTGGAAAACTAGCCCACGAAATAGGGCAGCTCTGAATATAGCACCCAGGAAGTGCAAACCACAACAGCAGCTCACTGCACAGTGACTCAAAGGAAGGTAGAGGTGAACCATGTTGCCAATCTGTGCACTAGCAAAGGAGTGGATTCAGTAAAGCTGCAAGCACCGGAGCATGTGAAAATCTGCAGAAATGTAATACGTTTCTGAAACGTTTGCATAGCTCAAAAGACAATTGCGTAGCTCAAATGTTTACCAGGGGCAAATATTTGCTGTATTCAAAAGTGACATGCAAATGAGCCTACTTAGCAGTCTCTGGGCAAACATCCAGACTAGAATCTCATTGAGTCTGATTTGCATGCAGGTTGCCCAGTGCTATTGCAGGGTCCCACAGCTCCACCTGTAGGTCAGTCTGGGAGTACAGGGGCTGGCTGGGTCTGCCCATAGCTGCACCTGTATGTCATTCTGGAAGTGCATGGGGGTAGCTGCAGCCTACATTTGTACAGAATCGCATAGAATATTGTGGCCTAGGGGACTACACAGCACAGGCACAGGTGGTGGTGCTGCATACAATTGTCAAACTGTAGTTCCTGCTACAGTGCACAACAGACATTACAGTAACATGGGGACCTGTAGTGTGAGGGATACAGCAATGCCTATGGTGTGTAGGGCATCACTGACTGCTGCACTTTACACAGTGACAAGCCCATCTTGCATGTGTGTACTGAGAGTGAACATTACTGTTACACTGTTGTACGACCCATAGATGCTCCAACACTGGCATGGGACACTCACAGCAACATACTGTATACATTGCTGGCTGTGTGTGCTGTGGTGTCTGTACAGATGTGTGGTATGTGGCCAGGGGCAAATACAACAGACCCACACACCTGTTTTGGGGTATTCCCAACACTAGAACAGTTGCACTGCGTGGATTGTCCCAGCCTTATGACAGTACCCAATATGTAGTGCAGACTGGTCACCTGTACACCTCAACACCCTCCACACCCTCAGTGCTGCATGTGTGTGCTGGATTCTGTTGGTGTCCACTGAAGGGTGGTCTGCAGGTGTGTGCTGTATGGACACATTGCCTTGGAGTTCACTGGGCACCATGTCAGCACTTACTGCCTGGCAAGGCTGGGACTGGTGGCACATGATGGCATTACTGAAGGTGCCATCTTTGTGCAGCATGTTTCCTCAATGTCTGGTTTCATTCTATGTTTACTATTTATTGGTTAGGGTCATGCAAAGCTGCCAAATATCATGCAAAGCTGCACAAATATCATGCAAAGCTGCCAAATATCATGCAAAGCTGCACACATATCATGCAAAGCTGCAAAAATATCATGCAAAGCTGCACACATATCACGCAAAGCTGCACAAATATCATGCAAAGCTGCCAAATATCATGCAAAGCTGCACAAATATCATGCAAAGCTGCCAAACATCATGCAAAGCTACCAAACATCATGCACAACTGCACAAATATCATGCAAAGCTGCACAAATATAGTGCAAAGCTGCACAAACATCATGCAAAGCTGCACAAACATCATGCAAAGCTGCTAAATATCATGCAAAGCTGCACAACTATCATTCAAAACTGCACAAATATCATGCAAAGCTGCACAAATATAGTGCAAAACTGCACAAACATCATGCAAAGCTGCACAAATATCATGCAAAACTGCACAAATATCATGCAAAGTTGCACAGATATAGTGCAAAACTGCACAAACATCATGCAAAGCTGCCAAATATCATACAAAGCTGCCAAACATCATGCAAAGCTACCAAACATCTTGCAAAGCTACCAAATGTCATGCAAAGCAACCACATATCATGCAAAGTTGCCAAATATACTAACATACTTATTGCCAGCAGATTAGGCCTTACGGTCTATCAAGTCTACTCGAACCTCAGATCCCTAGTTGGGTGCGAGGCCCCCTTGTGTTCCAGAAACCCTATCATGCATCCCCACCCCTCCCCAGGCCAGGCCATCATCTGATACATCCACTTTCTGTGTCTGCCCTACCCTCTCTTGAAGCCCTCCACTGTGGATCTCTAAACCAGCTCACCAGGCAGTGCATTCCAAGGGTCCACCACCCTCTCAGTGAAAAATCTCCTCCTCTTTTCCCCCTCACTCTTCAACTTTCCAACTTCAAACCATGCCCTTTGGTGATACCTCCCTGCTTTAGTCTAAAGATCCCCTCCACGTTTACCCTATTTATTCCCTTGAGGTACTTGAAGACCTCAATCATGTCCCCCCCATCTCTCCTCTCCTCCAATGAAAACAGGCAGAGCTTCTCAAGTCTGTCCTCATATGTCAAATCCCCTAGTCCTCGTATCATCTTAGTTGCCCTCCTCTGTACCCTCTCCAGGACCTGTATGTCCCTCTTCAAGTGTGGTCTCCAGTACTGTACACAGTACTCAAGGTGTGGTCTAACCAGTCCATTGTACAGTGGCAGAATCACTTCCTTGCTCCTAGAGGTGATCCCCCTTATGATGCAACCCAACATCCTGTTTGCCTTGCTAGCCGCTCTCCTGCACTGCTCAGAGTTATTCATACATGCATCCACCATGACCCCTAGGTCTTTTTCTCCCCTATTGAGGCCTCCAGCACCTCCCCTCCCCTCCCAGGGTGTACCTGTGTTTAGGGTGTCCCCGCCCAAGATGTAACACCTTGCACTTGGTGATACTGAAATTTAATTTCCTTGTGTGAGCCCAGCTTTCCAGGGTGTCCAGGTCCCCTTGCAGGGCCAACCTCCCCTCTTCCCCCTCAACTACTGCTCCCATCTTGGAGTCATCAGTGAAAAGACTCATTTCACACCCTATACCCTCCCCTGATGTCTGATATGTAAGCATTAAACAGGATCGGTCCCAGGACCGAGCCCTGCGGTACCCCACTACCAACCTCTCTAGGGTTCGAGAGCTCCCCACAGACCACTACTCTCTGGGTGCGTCCAGCTAGCCAGTTTTCAATCCATCTGACCATCAAAGGGCCTACTCCCAACCCCATCAGTTTTTCCACCAGACCATTGTGGGGGACAGAGTCAAACGCTTTGCTGAAGTCCCAGAATAATACATCCACAGGCTTTCCCCTGTCCAGTTCTGATGTTACCCATTGATAGAACTCCACAAGATTGGTTTGACATGATCTATCTGGCACAAACCAATGTTGCTGACTATCCAGACCTCCCACCTCCTCCAAGTACACCCCCAATCATTCCATTAGTATACTCTCCATTAATGTTCCCACCACCGAGGTCAAACTGATGGGTCTATAGTTACCTGGTACTTCCCTTGACCCCCCCTTCTGGATTGGCACCACATGTGCCTATTGCCAATCCCTAGGTACCCTCCCTGTCTCAAGCGACCTGTAGAAGAGCTCCGCCAAGGGTGCAGCCAGTATGTCCGCCAGTTCCCATAGTACTCTTGGATGAATGCTATCCGGCCCAGGAGATTTGTCTTTCTTTAGGGCCTTGAGGGCTATCCACACCCTTTCAGTGGAGATAGCATCATCTGTTCCCTCCACCTTACTGGCCTTTTTTATCCTTATCCTGATGTGACACTCCTGGGGTACCTCTCCCTCCCTCTTGCTCCATTTCTGTTGCTCCCCTCATCCCACTCACTGCTGCTTCTATCCCCATCATGCCTTGCTTTGTAGACATCCCATCCCCCTCCCTAGTGAACACAGAGGCGAAGTACTCATTTAATACCTCTGCCTGGTCCCTCGCCTCTTCCATCCACCCTCCTTCTGATCTCAATCTGCTGAAATGACCCTTAATTTTTCTCTGCTCCCCAATGTACTGGAAGAACCCCTTTTCCCCTCCATGTATCCCCTGTGCAAGCCGTTGCTCTTTACTGGACTTTTGCTCCCTCACCATCCGGGTGACTTTTCTAGATTCAAGATGGTACATTTCCTTATCCCTATCCCCTCTTGTTTATATTTTTTGTAGGCCGCCTTCTTTTCTCTGACTGCTACCTGAACCTCACTGAACCACCAGCATGGTTTATGTGACCTTGTTCCCTTACATTTCACCTTAGCACAGGTCCTGACTGCCTCATGAAGTCACCGTTTTATGACCTCCCATCTCTTTTCCACATTCGTCATTGATGTAATCCCCTTCAAGTGATCCTTGAGAATGTTTCCTATGCCCATAAAGTCTGCCCCCTGAAGTCCACTGCCAGTGTCCTAGATCTCACCCCCCTCCCCCCATGCTTATTTGAAACCAGACAGTATTGTGGTTGCTCCCAGTCAGGGGTCCTCTACAACCAGGTCCCTTACCAGATTCCCATCTGCCAGAACCATGTCCAGGACATGCCCCTCCCTTGTGGGCTCCATCACATGCTGTGTTAAGAACACATCCTGGAAGCCGACCAGCAGCCTCTGCTCCTTGGCCACCTTAGAGGACATGGTTCCCCAGTTTGTACCTGACATATGAAGGTCCCCCATCAACACCACTCCTTCCCCTTTTAGTCTACACTGGGCAATGATGTTGTCCAGCAAACCATCCTCCAGAACATCACCCATCCCGGGGGGCCTATATACTACACCCAGCTTGACCTTACCTCCTGCTGGGGTTCATAAGGTGACCCACAAGACCTCCATATTTCCCTCTGCCTCTTCTACCCTAGCAATTTCTGTCATCTCTAATGAACATAGCCACTGCACCACCTCTGCCCTCCTTTCTATCCTTCCTAAGCATAGTTACCCCCACATGTTTAGGTCCCAGTCATGGTTTTTGTTGGCCCACATTTCCGTGACCACTGCTACATCCACCCCCCCCTTGAACAGCATGGCCGGCAACTCTGGCAACTTGTTTCCCAAGCTCCTGGCATTTACTAACACCACCCCCCCACCCCTTATTCCTGATCCCCTTTGTCGAAACCCACCCAGGTTCCTTATACTTCCATCCTCCCTCTGCTCCTCCTGAAACTTCCACCCCCAGTCTGTTTCTCCCCTCCCCTGGGTTTGAGGCTACTCCCCTCATCCAGAGGAGAGGGCTTCTGGTCAGCCCCTCCCTTATCCCTCCCCCCTCACAAGTTTAAACCCCACCTTTCTTGAATGTAGTCAGCCATCCCCTGTTTAAGGACTTCCTTCCCTAACAGGGCAAGATGAACCCTGTCCTTGGCATACAGTCCCTTATCCTCCCAAACTCCTTTCCAGTTCTCTAACACCCCCAACCCACTCTCTTCACCCCACTTCCTGAGCCAGTCATTAACCTCTGTGGTCTTCATTTTTTCTCCACTGATGCCTTTGGTACTGGCAATATCTCCGAAAAGGAAATATTGCATCCATTATCCCGACAGATTCTGTCAAGTTCTTGGAACCTTGCATGGATTTCCAAAACGCTATTTCTCTCTAGATCGTTAGTTCCCAAATGCACCAGGAAGTCCCATTTCCCTCCACAATCTCTAACCAGTTCTTACACCATGAACTTTGCTCTGTGCACTGTCAGCCCAGAGATACTCACTACCTTCACCTGGCTATGGCATCCACCCCCCCATCCCTCCCACTGGATACCCCTAATCATTGAGTCTCCCAATAACAGAACCTTAACAATGCCATCATCCTTATGGTTACCTCCACTATGCTCTCTCAACCCCCATCTCCCCCTTATTCATTATCTCAATTCCATGGGAGTCTTTCTGCCTTATAAGAGACCCCCTTGTCACCCTCCCCTTTCTGCCTCCCTTGTTATTTTGCCCACTTAACTCAGACCCCCCCGAATAGGTGTCCCCTTTAACCCTCTCTTATCCGAACCATTTATCCTGGCCCTGATGGTTTCCCCTTCCCCCACACCGCCATCCTCCTCCCTTGTAATAGTACCCCTACCTCCAGAGACACTCTGTGGGTCCCCTTTAGCTAGGGCCCCATCCTTGTACAGACCCCCCTGCTGAAGGGGGCCCCTCCCCCACCTCCTTGTCTCCCAGTTTCTCTCCAGTTGTGCTCTCCTCCCTCATGTCTGCAATATGTTGCATCTCCCCCATCTGCTTAACATTTATGTTTCCCCTTCTTCCTCTGGGACTATTTCTATCCTTTCCATTGCCGGTCTGTGAAGCCCAATGGGTATCCGATTCCCTCCCTCCAGCCACTGTATCAGTTTCCTCATTTCCACCAACCCCTTCCTCCCCCTCTAGGTTGCTTAGTAGCTCAAATTTATTGTAACACTCTATGCCAGCCTCCATCAAGTAACCCAAGTTTCCCCTGACTGCCCCTCTAAACTGCCCCTCTTCCTCCCCTCTTGCTCCGTTCTCCTTAGGAGCTCCCTTCCCACAGTCTCCTCTTTTAGGCTTCCCCACAACAGCACCTCCCTTCTCAATGTCTGTTCTTCTAGGCTTCCCCACAACAGCCCCTCCTGACTCTTCGCCCTCCACTATCTTTGTATTCAGAATGTTTACCCAGTATGCTTTCCCTTAGCATTAACATCCCTATCTAAGGGTCCTCTGTCCCCAATATCCCCTTTCCTGCTTGCTGTAAGATAACGTCCTGTAATTTCTAAGCATTTACTCAGCCTCCCCGCAGCCCCACCCTTCTGCTGCCCATACCCACACCCCTTATCCTTGGACACCCCTCGACTTACTCTTTAACCAATATACTTCACTCCTGATACAAGATAGCTGTCTACAGAGTGGGCAGCCTCCCTCTCTCCAGGCCCAATTGAGAATTATTGCCATCCCACAGCCTGTGCAGCCTACAACCCTTTCGAAGATGCCTGCCATGGTGGAATATGGCCACCCTGTTTGTCCCTCTCTGTTTATAATGGCACACACCCCTATTCTCAGTCCCTTCTCCCTGGAATACAGTCATTCTCTATACTGACTGCAGTTATTTACAATCCCAGTTTCTACCCCACCAATAAAGTTCCCCAGTCTCACAAACACATATAGTCCAGTGTGTGTCCAGTCCCACTAACAGTGTGTGTGTGCAGACATCAGGTACCATATGATGTCACAGGCCCCCAGTTCCTGTTGCTTCAAATTTCAGTCAGTGGCTTTTCAGTATTTAAGAAAGCCTACAAAACAGGATGGGTGGGAGGGCTCTACCACCACCAGGCAAAAATCACATTTAAATTTCACTGTAATTATCTCTGCCAAACAAGTGTTCCCAAGCCCCAATAGTTACAATATCACAGCCCAAGTAACAGTTCTAACTCAAAGTAGTAATTTTTAACACACAGAACTAATTTCAAGTACAAAACTATTCAAATATTACAGTTAAAACAGAAGATAAAACCAAACCTCTGTCCTGAAAAGCCTCCTGCTACTGTTCCATCATGCAAAATATCATGCAAAGCTGCCAAATATCATGCAAAGCTGCACACATATCATGCAAAGCTGCACAAATATCATGCAAAGCTGCCAAATATCATGCAAAACTGCACACATATCATGCAAAGCTGCCAAATATCATGCAAAGCTGCACAAATCCAAAAGTCGCACAAAGCTAGTTTGCAGAGACTTAACACTAGTTTTTTCTGAGTGGTAAGTTTCACCATGCAAAGTGTCACGCTAAGTCATGCAAAAACACTTTGTCTGGCACTAATGCACTGAATATAGCACTGTGCCTGTATTCATGTACACAAACCCTTGTTTTGCCCCTTGCATACATTATACTTTTGCCCAGTGCTGATGCAGTTTGCCCGTGCTATTTGATCTTTTGGATATTGTGGACTCACACAAACCCTGCACACTCGGTTTGCTCCCAGCGCTAAGTTTTAAATATCTGTCCCCAGGTGTCATAACTACATGTGTAAAGAGATAGAAAGGTATAAACGCCATGTACATAGATTTGGTAACACACTGAATAATACCATGCAGCCCTTCTAGCTGTCTCCCTGCGAACATCAGTAACCTGAAATGTCTTTTACCTTCCATTATGTTCAGAAAATAGGTTTTGTGAGCACTGTGACTATGCCATCCATCTAGTGCTCCTTCATGTTAACCTAACAGAAGGAACCCAAAAAGCCTTGTTCTTACAGGTATTCATTCATGGTTTTGGTGGCAAATGGGCCAGGATATCCATCTAGGTCACCTCTCAGTTAACCTAACAGCAATAAACTGAAATGCTCTTTTACCTTCAGGCATCTAGGACTGCTGAGAATTGAGGCTGTGGCATTCATCTAATGCACCTCCTTTGTAGTCTAATAATAATGGGCTACATATTCAAAGGAGATGTGAGGTGCATCCCTGGATTCGTTGTGCATGTCCAGACTTGTGCGGTCCATCTGACATGGCAATATTCAAAAGCCTCCAATGCACCCCCCAAACCTGAGTGCACAGCCATGCAAAATATTGTGATGCATAAATGCAAAGGAGGCTGACCTCACGCATAATCAGCACATCACATTATTCAACCCCTCCAAGCATAACTGTGGCAGGCTGCACCAGTGAATAGTCACACTTTTGAAATCTACTTTAACTATGCACACAGGGTCAGGTCATGTGCCATGTATAGTCTAGGGATGAGTACATGGTCCTACCCAATCCCCAATCTCTGAGTGGTATAAGACAACAAACACCTACCCTATTTCCATAATGTAGAGATGCCCCCACCCCCCCAGATGACTGTATGAAATACAATACAGCAAACGGTTCTGTTTTCCATAGTGTAGCATCCCCCCACCTGGTGGGCAGTAACCCACCACTTCACACCCCCTATCCTGTCCCATCCTGGCAACTGGTACAGCCCTCCTTACCCTGCCACAGCCATCCACGGACTGATCAGAAACAGAGCACATACACTAAATAGTACATGCCTATTGGTTGTCGAGACAACCAATGGGCATGTACTATTTATTGTAAGGGCTCAGGTGCTGATCATTTGGCAGCTGACCATGGCAGGGTGAGGAGAACTGTGCCAATCACTAGCATGGGATGAGATGCGGGGGTGAGGTGGTGGGTGTGAGGCATGGGTTTTTCAAGGAGGACTCTTACCAGCAGTTGTAGCCACTCAAAATAAAATTTATTGAAGCTGCACAACTTCGTTGCAAACTTTATGCGACAAATAAAATAAAAAAAAGATAAAACATCAAAAAAGCAAACCAATAATATGCTGGACACTAGGAGGAGCTAGTGTATCATCCTTCTGAGGTCAGAACACATCTGTACCTCACCAAGCTATATGCCTAACTGAGCGAAAACATGTCTTATATACTTGAAGAAGCATGTGACCTTCATAACTCCTCCCTATTCCATTTTAAGTTGAAATCAACAAGAACAAAAAAGTATTCTTTTATATAACACCATAGAAAACATTTTTACAATGTTTACATACTTCACATCATATACTTATACAAAAATAATAAATAATAACAAATTAATTCCAAAGACTACAGGATTAGCTCCGCCCCCTCTGTATTGTACCAATAAATAGGGATGGAGACCGGCCGGCCAGCACTATAGTACAACATAGAGGAACAGGATGCTGCAGCTCAAGACAAAAGAACTGGTACAGCCACCCCAAAAACCTTTTTTTTAGAATCAATTCTATAATTTTATAGGTTTATGTTTATCTTCCTCAAATGCCAAATAATTAAAGACAAACACAAAAACGTAAGTTTGATATTGTAAAGTAAGCTTTCAACCTGTACTATACTTTGGCTTGTGTAACTAGGTGCCTATTAGCGTTTATATTCCCTTTTAATACCACAAATGCTCTATTAGAGCCACAACAAATATTTAAATACAAATTTACAAGGCTGAAAACATTTAATTTACACCTTAGGATCCACACCATTTACTACTTTAAACTAGGCACACCCAGCAGCAGAGCTTTGCGGTAATTAACAGTATTCCAACGTTGCTAAGGGTGTTTTGTTTACTTCTTTAGCCTTTCTTTTCCCGAACTGAGAACTTCCAAAAGCAAGAGAGGAAAGTCCTAAAGTAAGACATACGCTTTTGTTTCAGGGTTAAGTGGGCTTAGCGGTAACCAGGAAGTGCTTGAACTCATTGAGAGGAATTCAGCTGAAATGGCAGCTAGCACTATCGAGCAGCTACTTTACCTGGTTACCACTTTTGTAGCCCTGAACAATGTTTAACTCTGTAATGAAAGGAGGTTCATTTCGAACAGGCAGGCTTAACTTATTTAAGAGGACATGCCAGCACTGCCCATTCTTTCATTTCTGGACTAAACAAACGCCAAAAAGAGCAAAGGGGGGGGTTAAAAAACACAAAAAGCTGATTGCCTAGCACTATAAAAACTCAGCCTACCAACATAATATATTTATTTGAACCACAGACTAGCGCAAAATGAGTGCTTTTATAAAACATAAAGGTACCAGCATGAAAAACATTGCAGAAACCACCCCTCACACATAAGGGTCTTTTTGATGACTGGAACTAAATAACTTTAATTTATATTTATTACATACAATGGGGAGGGAGACCAAGTGATGATCACTTAAACAAACAAATACATGAATGTTTAAATCACTATATACCAGACAAAGAATATGATAGGGATAGAAATAATGTTATATAGGAGGCCTGCCTATATGTGTGTAGGTGGACAGGTGGAAAAAGAGAAGAACAAGCTAGAAAAAGGGCTGTTGCAACAGATTTAAAAAAAAAATTTGTCTGGTATATTATGTCATCCATCACAGTGGGTAACTGCCTAATGGGGTGCAGGGGTGGGGTGGGGCACTACACTATGAAAAACAGTGACTCATCTGCTACATTGTGTTTCTTACAGTGAACCAGGCAGGGTGGGGGTTCCTACACTGTGGAAGAAAGGAATGTTTATTATCACCACCTGTGGATTATACCAGACATCATCAAAGTATGCAAGAAATGTAACCTTGCTTGGACTCATCACAAAGCAGTTACATCTGCTAGCAACCTCTCAGTCTACCATGTCTTAAGAAATGCTTCAACCCTTGGAACAGGTGCTGAGCAATTAGGGCACCAGTCGGCAATGTGGCTGACCACTGTGCCTCCCCCACACCCACTAATCATAAATCCTAACTACAGCGTGGGCAGGTCTTGGGGAAGGAGCAGTGATTTGCAATTTTGGCACTCTAATTACACAGCGCTTTAAAGTTGGTGCTCTGAGAGTTGGCAGTGTGAAGAAATGCTTGCACCAAAGCCATCAGAGCGGCCAAATCCCACTTTTTCAAAAACACACTACATGAAAACTTCTACTCTCCCCATAAATATTGGTAGACTCTTTCCTCCCTTCTCAGCCCTCAACCCAGTTCCTCTTCTCCATCCCTTCTTATCAACAACACACTAGTCACAAACTCTCTCTCTGTTGCCTCCCCTTAAACCACTATTTTACAAATTGCACCCTAGTCTCCACCACAGTCCACAGTCCCACCCCTAAGCCTACTGCCTCTGCTCCTGTGCTCCTGCACACCTCTCCACAGCACCTCCACTACCCCAAAGGATTTTCAATTTTCCCCTGAACCTGCATAAATCCAACCCAAATGTTCTTGACCCTCTCCTTCTCCAAATCTCTGCCTCAGCCATTACCCATCCTGTCTCACTTGCTTACTCTCTCCTTCACCTTTGGTTCCATGCCACAGACCTGGAAATCAGCCAAGGTAATCCTCTTTCATGAAAGTGGTGACAGGTCTCAACCAGGCAATTACTGCCCATCTCTCTACTCCCAGTCTTGGCCAAGTCCTAAGAATCCCTTGTCCATTCCAGACTTACCCATTTCCTCACCACCTCAAATTTCTTGTCCCCTTATCAGTCTGGTTTTAGAAAGACTTATTCCATGGTCTCCTCATTATTCTAGGTGACAGATGG
The DNA here is from genome assembly GCA_016271365.2 of Neoceratodus forsteri. Lineage (NCBI taxonomy): Eukaryota > Metazoa > Chordata > Ceratodontiformes > Ceratodontidae > Neoceratodus > Neoceratodus forsteri. The sequence goes on from CM028129.1 coordinate 13,174,700, forward strand.
CACCTTCACTGGTATGTATTTTGGCCACCTTACTGTACATCGACCATTTTCATAGACCTAGCCAGTTCTTTCTATTCAGTCTCCCACCCTCTCCTTATCTCCAAACTAAAATTAGCTGGGCTTTCCCCCTTGCCATCCAATGGTTCTGCACCTACCTCTCTGACCAATCCCAAAGTGTCGAGATAGGTGATACTATCCCCCCCCCAGTCCTAATGGATGTTCACAAGTCTCTATCTTGGGCCCTATCCTCTTTTGGTTTTTTCTCAATGATCTACCTCTTGCGTGCTCTTACTCCCTTACTCCCATATTCATCAAACACCGAAGATACCATCCTCTACACTTCAGGCCTCTCTGCTCCTGAGGTATCCTCCCTGTTACAAACCAACTTCATTCATGTCCTAAACTGATTCCAAAAAAAAACAGCTCAAAGTCAATACAATAAAAACAATCTCCATGAATTTTGGCACACCCCAAAAGCTTGCCAAATTCCTCACCCCCTCCTACTCCACCCTTGATGGCTGCACCTTAGACATTGTCCCTGCTTATAAGTACCTCAGGATTTGACTCAACAGCCATTTGGACTTCTCCACACACATAAATCACATCCACTCCTTGATCCACCCCAAACGCTGTGCTGCTTCTGAAATGAAGATGCCCTATCCCTCTCCCTCTCTGTTTACTAGACCCTCCTTACCAGGACAATCCTCCCACTCTTTGACTGTGCAAATGTTGTCTGCAGATCAACCTCAGCATCCACCCTATCCAGATTGGACATATTTTGCAATGCTGTTTGCTGCTTTGCTCTAAATGCTCCTCCAAAAATGCATCACTGCTTTCTTACACCTCCCTATTGCTCTCCTCCTTATCCTCCCGTTGTGACCATCGCACCTCCAACATTGAGTCTAAGTATTGGTTTGGCACACTCACTCCAGACCTCATTGCCTTCCTTTCCCCTTCCCCTCACACACCTCCAATGGCCTCTGCACATGGGATGCCCACTTCTTTGCCCTTTCTTGACCTCACTCCAACTCAGATAAGGTCAATTTCTTCTTCCCTCCCCTCCTCACTCTGAATGCTACCCACGTTTAACTGTTTTGAAAGAGCTCTCTACCTCTTACCACCTCTGCCCTGCTTGTGTCCCACCCTATCTAACTCCCTGCCAGATCTGTATGATGCAAATTTCCTTCTATTGCCAAATCCTTTTACAAGCCCTACTCCCATCTTCCTTCACTGCACTTTACATGCCATTTTTCTTGTCCAGGAAGCCATGCTTTTAGCACTGCAGTCTGCTTTGGAACTGTGACTTGTATCTGTATTTTCCTATCCCAAAGCTTTCTTTGTTCACTGTTTACTCATCTATGCTTTTTGCACATTACTGTATGTCTACCTGTACCTTGTTGTACTTATCAGCCTCGCGCACAAGCTTGCCTGCAATCCTGAGTCAAGTCTTTGCTCCCATGTATTTCTGCTTTATCACTTATGCCATTTGCACTGTAGGTCTAACTGCATCTTGTAAAATGTACCAGCCTTGTACACAAGACTGCCTGTAACCTGTGCCTAATTCACACTTACGTATTTTGTTCTGCCTCTTCGTATACCCACACTGTCAGCATTCTATCTGATGTATTGATGTATTTACACCTCCTCTTCCTCCTTCCTCTGGGTCACACATGGAATTGAACTTCGGCTCAGTATGCCTCTCCCGGTTACCACCTTTTAAATAAAAATAAATATAGGAACATAGAATTTGATGGCAGATAAGGACTACTAGGCCCACTTAGTCTGCCCATTTCCCTACCTAATGGATAAGCTGCAAATCGTAGTCAATCAACAGCCTACTTTCTCCTATGCCCATTAGAATTGTCTTATGTCTGTCCCATGCATTCTGAGTTTCTCCACTGTTTTTGACTCCATGACCTCCTCAGGAAGGCTGTTTCATGCATCTACAACCCTCTCCATGAAAAAATACTTCCTCACATTACCTCTGAGCCATCACCCCTCTATCTTCAAATTGTGCCCCCTTGTTCTTGCACATCTCTTTTTCTGAAAGATGCTTCCCTCTTGGACTTTGCTGATTCCCAAGAGGTACATGAAAGTTTATATTATGTCCCCCTCTCCCTCCTTTCCTCAAGGGTATACATATTAAGCTCCTTTAGCAACTCTTCATATGTCTTCTGGTGCAGACCCTGCACCATTTTGGCTGTTCTCCTCTGGACAGCCTCCACCCTGCCTATGTCGTTGTGGATCTGGGGTCTCCAGAACTGCACACAGTACTCCAGATGGGGTCTTACCAACTGTCTGTACAGAGGGATAATAACTTCCTGTTTTCTACTGGTGATGCCTCTCCCTATGCATCCCAGTATCCCCCCAGCCCTCCTTGCTGCCCTCTCACTTTGCTTGCCCACCTGTAGGTCATCTGATATTACTACACCCAGGTACCTTTCCATTTTTGTTGTCAGTATTTCACCCCCATTGTGCACTCTTCCCCTGGGTTTTTCTTTCCCTGATGCATTACTTTGCACTTCTTTGTATTGAATCTAAGCTGCCATACATTTGAATATTCCTTCAACCTTGCCAAGTCCCTTCTCTAAAATTATTTTATTTTGTCACTTAGTGATCGGGCCAGGAAGGGGGTCCCCACATAAGGAAAACAGGGACAGTGTGTGTGTGTTACTATTTAAGCTGGGGAAGGGGGAAGGCTAGCCTGGTGCATTGCATCAGGTGCAGCCATGCAAATGAGCTCATGATGTGTATGCAAATGGCTCCTGTTCACTGTGCATGCCCAATGGGCTCATTTGTATGTTTGGGCTAAATATTGCCCATAGGGGCTGCAGTGCATACTGGCATGCACCAAGCATTCCCCTGTGGGGGTATTCAGCCCCACACCCTGGATGAACTGTGTCATACATGGTGGTATCTTGCTATGTGCTGCACTTCCAGGGTCCAATAGTCTGACAGACTGCACGATCTGTTCCAGTCATGCATTCTATTTCAATATCTCAACAGAGATGACTGGTGCAACTTATTTGTATGATGCTCTGTTTTTCAGGTGCATCCAGTTTGCTCTGAATATGGGGACCAATAATTTGATGTGACTTGGACATTCATGTACAAGGAGAGTACCATGCAATACTGAGGTTTGGTGAGAACTGAGACCATGCTATTCATGTAATGCACCTCTCTGTCACCCTAACAACAGTAACCTGAAATTTATTTTCCCTTCAGGAATACATACATAAGTTTAGTGAGAATTAAGATCATGCCATCCATCTAATGCATCTCCCTGTTAGCCTAATTGCAACAACCTGAAATGCTTTTTCCTTTAGGTATACATATAGAGATTTGCTGAGAGCTGACAACTGAGACCCTGCTACCCATCTAGTGCAACTCTCTCTTAATCTAACAGCAATAACCTGAAATACCATTTCTATTCAGGTATGTATATGTGCATAGAAGAGGTGATAACTGAGACCATGCAATAGGTTTTCTCCGTGATAACATAACACCAATAACCTGAAAAGCTTTCCCCCCCTTCAGGTATAACATACACATGTGATTGGTGAGAACTAAGACCATGCCATCCATCTATCTAAAAAAATGGAGGGCAATAAGTACCAGTGCCCATAGTCTAGGTAACAAGCTCCCTGAACTGGTTGCCTTGATGGAAGAGGGATGCCTGGATATCATGCAGTCACAGAAACATGGTACACAGAGAACTATGAATGGGATGTCAACATACCAGGGTACACAATCTACTGGACAGACAGGGAGGGTAGAAGAGGGGGAGGAGTAGCTCTCTACATAAGGGAAGGGATCAAAGCAACAGAGCTAAAGGGTAAACAGGGAGGAGGGGAGGCACTGTGGGTCACCCTGGAGACTGGAAATGGCACCACAATCCACACAGGGCTTGTATACAGACCCCCATCTCAGGGGGAGGAAATGAACAAGGAAATGACAGAAAGCATCCTTAGGGTGTCAGAGAAAGTGGAGATATTGTTGAAGAGGGACCTGAATATGCCAGTTGTTAACTGGAGCACCTTTGCTGCAGCCACATCCAAGAGCAGGGTCATTCTTGATGCCCTACAGGGGGCATGCCTCAGACAGCTAGTGTTGGAACCCACTCTGTTAGGAGTAATTTTAGACCTGGTGCTCTCAAATGGGGATGGAGAGAGGATCTCTGATCAAGAAGTGGGTAGCCATCTGGTAACAAGTGACCACCAAACAGTGTGGTTCAAGATAAAGTCAGCTGCAGAGTCAATCCCTACAAAAGTGAGGGTACTGGACTTCAGGAGAGTTGACTTTGGCAAGATGGGAGAGTGCCTTAGAAAAGCACTAGCAAACAGGCTATAAGGAGGGGTGGAGCAACAATGGGGAACATCAAAACTGCCATCACAGAGGCAACAAGCCTTTGTGTGAAGCAAATAAACAAATTAAAATGAAAGTAAAAAACACTCTGGTTCTCAAATGAGGTGGTTGGGAAGGTTAGGGAGAAAAAGATAGCGTATAAGAAGTACTGTATAAGGAAACACAGAAGAAACAGAACAGAGAACTGTACCAGTTAAAGAGGAAGCAAGTGGGGAAGGCAGTCAGAATTGCAAAGGCCCAAACTGAGTAAAAGATAGCCAGCTCAGTTAAGAAGGGGGATAAAACATTTTATAGGTACATTAGGGAGCAAAGAATGACAAAGAGAGGAATAGTGAGGCTGAATAAAGGGGACAGTGCGTGGGCAGAGAGGGACAGTGAAAAAGCAGGGATACTGAATGAATACTTCTGCTCAGTATTCACAAAAGAAGAGAGGGGGAGGTACCTAATCCAATCAATAGAAGCACTCTGGAAAGAAGGGTCAATCCAAGTCCTCACAGAAGAAAAGGTTCTGAAGGAACTCCTAAAACTGAAGGTGGACAAAGCAGTGAGGCCTGACAGGATTCACTCCAGAATTCTAAAAGTATTAAGGGGAGAACTAGTGACACCACTGACTAGCGTGTTTAACAATGGGAGGATGGTGTGGTACCTGAGGACTGGAAGATGGCTGATGTGATTCCCCTTCACAAAAGTGGGAGCAAGACAGAGGCAGGAAACTACAGACCTGTCAGTTTGACCTCAGTGGTAGGGAAAACAATGGGATCACTTCTGAAGGAAAGAATTGTTGAGTACCTAGAGGCCAGTGGGGCACAGGACCCAAGGCAGCATGAATTCACAGCTAGATAGTCATGTCAAATAAATCAAATCGATTTTTTTGACTGAGTGACCAAAGTAGTAGACCAGGAAGGGGCTGTGGACATGACCTGCCTAGACTTTAGCAAGGTATTTGACACAGTCCCACACAAAAGATTAATAAACAAATTAGCCAGCCTGGGAGTGGGTCCCAGGGTGGTAGGTTGGGTAAAACATTGGATGGACAACAGGACACAGAAGGTAACAGTAAACAGAGTCCACTCTGAAGAAAGGGGGGTTACTAGTGGGGTACTGCAGGGTTCAGTACTGGGTATGGTCCTTTTTAATGTCTTTATAGATGATATTGCAGAGGGACTGAAAGGAAAAGTATGCCTCTTTGCAGATGACACAAAGATCTGCAACAGTGTTGATACACAAGGGGGGTGGAAAGGATGAAAATGGACTTGGCAAGGTTGGAGGAATGGTCAGAAGTATGGCAGCTTGGATTCAACGCAAGGAAGTGCAAAATAGTGCACCTAGGAAACAAAAACCCAGGGGAAAAGTATACAATGGGGGGGTAGTAACAACCACAAAAATGGAAAGGGACCTGGGGGTGTTCATATCAGATAACCTAAAGGTTAGCAAGCAATGTGAGAAGGCAGTAGGAATGGCTGGGGGATACTGGGATATATAAGGAAAGGCATCACAAGCAGAAAACAGGAAGTTGTTATCCCTCTGTACATAGAAACATAGAATTTGACAGCAAATAAGGACTGCTTGGCCCACCCGGTCTGCCCATTTCCCTACCTGACGGATAAGCTTCTTCTGAAAGATACTACCCTCTTGTACTTTGTCGATTCCCTTGAGGTACTTGAAAGTTTCTATCATGTCCCCCTTCTCCCTCCATTCCTCAAGGGTATACATATTAAGGTGCTTTACTGTCTCCTCGTATGCCTTCTGGTGCAGACCTTGCAGTTAGTGAGACCCCATCTGGAGTACTGCATCCAGTTCTGGAGATCCCATCTTCTCAAAGACATAGACAGGATGGAGACAGTCCAGAGGAGGGCAACTAAAATGTTGCGGGGTCTGCAACAGAAGCCATAGGAGGAGAAACTAAAGGAACTTAATATGTATACCCTTGAGGAAAGGAGGGAGAGGAGGGACATGATAGAAACTTTTAAGTACCTCAAGGGAATTGACAAAGTCCAAGAGGGTAGCATCTTTCAGAAAAAGAGATGTGCAAGAACAAGGAGACATAATCTGAAGATAGAGGGGGGATGGCTCAGAGGCAATGTGAGGAAATATTTTTTTTTTACAGAGGGAGTGGTGGAAACATAGAACAACCTTCCTGAGGAGGTTGTGGAGTCAAAAATGGAGGGTGAATTCAAGAATGCATGGGACAGATATAAGGCAATTCTTGTAGGGGGTAAGAAGAAATAAGCTGTTGGTTAACTAGTGTAACCCCTGGCTGGCACTATACCCAGTGTTTCACCCTTGTCTACTACCCTGAACATAGGCTGAGGGGGTGGGTTCATTAGCTAATAACTACATTTTTAAACCTTTGTGCAGTGCCTCCACTCAGGGTGCTTTGCGTGGGTGAGATGGTCATGGATGTAGCCCCGCGAGATGCTACACAACCCACAATAACCAGTTACTTTCCCCAGACATGCCCCAATACACAGTTCCCCACATCTCAACATTTTGATTTAAAGGATCTCTCTAATAATGTGCTCACAGAAGGTATTTGAACACCAAATAAGAGATTTATTTGGTGGGGTCAAAGAGTTAGGAAGGGGAAACAGAGGTTACTCGATTTCTATTTACAAAATGTACAATGTCGTTTTAGGTTTTGCTGGTGAATCCTTTAGCTGGGTGGCTACATACCAATAGGCAGACATAAATCACAATTTACCATTCCGGCTTAGGCTACCCAGAGCCCTGGCTAGCTAGCTGCTGAATAATCAGTTGACACATAAACCATTATTACCCACACTGGTACCAGTACCCAGATATAATACGAAACCCCACAGTCTCATACCATTCTGGGCAACCAGATACTCCAGTTCAAGATGTTGCAGGCCTGGAGGATGTTGCATCTGGTAGAGGTGGTGGGCTGTTGATTTGAAGGGGGGGCAACCTGGAGATAGATCCTTACAGAGCTACAGACAACTATTCACAACCCAGCCAGGGACTGCCATGCAGTTAGCAGTGAGACAGGGATTGCCCTGCACTTGTAGACTTCTGAACATCCTCAGACAAGATACTGGGATTTAACATCTCGGACATTCAGCACAATGTTTGAAAGTCCCATCCAATATAGTGAGCAACTGGTACTTTTATCAAGCATCCAAATTCCCTTGAAAAGGGGTCACATCCAGTACATTTACACACCAAAAGACATCCATCTAGTTTTGGGAGACTGCAGCACTTTTATCAAGCATCCAGTATTCAGTTACATGAAGTCACATCCAGTACATTTAATTACAAAAACAGTTTTCATAGACCGTCTCATTCAGCACGTCCAGGCATTTTACACTTACGGCAAGCGCACTCAGGGGAAATCCGGGTAGACAGAGGTGAATTATCTTCAGAACAACTCAGACTTAATCGCTCTAGGGCCTCCTGTCCTATGAAGTGGCAAATGTGGCTTGGCAGTCAACTCCATGAAGGCAGGACTCTAACCCACAGCTGCAACAACTTGCAACACATTTATATGATTCACTAGCCAGGCATCTTGCTGCATCTGTGAATTATCCATTTCGGCCACAGACAAGATGCATCCATCCTAACTTTCACTAGACAGTCTCTGTAAGTGCTTTTCATCCCAGACTGATAACTCAAAGCTCTTATCACACAGCAGAAAATATCAGGAGCAGGGCTTGAGGCTCCCAAGATTACTTGTACAGCTTCTCCCTCGCATCGGAGGATACAAGGGTACTCACTCAGGTCCTCCATGGGTCACATCCTCAATCAAAGGCATCCTGAAGTCTCTTCAGCTCTCTCACTGCTGAGGCATGGCTGGTGCTCTTCTTTTCCACATCTTTCCCCGACGTGGGAGGGAGGGAGGGCTAGCTTCTGGAGGACATTCCTGGCAACCTCCAGACTAGCTGTTGCAGAAACTAATATGACTTTAACTGGTACTTCAACTAGAAGATAATAAATGCCCCCTGATGACTGAAGGGGCTTGGATTAAGTGGCCCAGGCCTGAAGGCATGGCTGGGGCATGAACTCCCACCCCTGTAAGGGGGGGGTCCCAGCAGGCTAAAGCATGCTCTCCTTCTATTCACTGTAGCTGATCTGAAGAAAAAACTGTCTCTTATAGGGCTCCTATTTCGACTCCTGATTGGCAGCAGAGATGGGGTGACAGGTCTCCAAGTGGCTGAGGGACCTGTCAATCAGAACACTTGAGACACAATTGGGTTGAAGACTTGGTGCCTAAAATGATGTCCCTGTAAGTCCCCATGAACACTTGGGTGGTTAACCATGAGGTGTAGAAATTGTCCCACAAGTCCTGCCATTTTATTTTTGACTCCCAATTGGCTGTAGTTGCTTGCAATGGCTGCTTAATCCACTGTCCATTATAGCAGATTAGATACAGTCCTGAAATAGTGCTGGTGCAGCCAGAAAGAAATAATTATTTGCCCCAAATGCCCCAGAGATTAGCAGCCCAGATGCTGTACTTGCAGTCACTACACAGTTGAGGAATGTGACTCCTTTGCTTTTTCTGTCACTACTACACTTATGCAAGCTCCCCCTGCATCAGCTGACAGGCTGACACACAAGAAAGTATTCATTTTAATTCAAAACACTCTCCCCTTTATGTATAGAGAATCCCCTCTATTTGCAGCAACAGGTTCCATTATTTAAATCATTTAAATTCCTTTAATTTCATCTGAGGCCATCCAGGGCTACCCAGGAGGCAGCCAGACATGGTATTATTTGTTATTGGTTAACTAGGATCTGCGGCCTATCCTGTAGGTAGGGAAATGGGCAGACTAGATAGGCCTAGCTGTCCTTATCTGCCATCAAAGTCTATGTTTCTATGTCTATTCAGATGACTGGGTCCCTGCTCAGGCATAATTAATCAAGCCTCAGTCTAACTCTTTAGATTTAGATGCAAAGCGGTCCCCCAGCAGGCTCTCCATGGTCACTGGGTCCCAGTTTATTCATTTATTTATTTAACAAATAGAAAAGACCTTTGAGCCAAGGGCTCTTTTACAGAGGTTCCACGTCAAGTCACAAGAATAGCAAATTACAATGGTTTCAGTAAGTAGTACAACATAAGGAAAGTAATTACATAAACAAAAGGACAATATGGCAAGATAAATATTGTGTCAAGTGCAGCCAGTGGCCTTGTCTGAAGAGGGGTGAAAGGGCTTACAAGGAGAGAATGTACTGGGGGGGTGAATTGGGGGGTAAAGGAGCAAAAAAAAGATCAAGGAGGGAGATTCCACAATGAAGCCTGAGCAGGAAAAACCCACAGGGAGGGGGGTAGAAGGAGAGAACAAGGTGAAGAAACAGAGGTGGGGGGGGAGTGAGAGTGGGAGTGGAGGGGTAAGGGAAGGGGGGATGAGGTAGGATGAATAGAGAGAAGGAAAGGGCAAGGGATAATTGAGGAAGTGCTGTGAGTGGAATAGCACAGCAGCATAGGGCTATACAGAGGCAAATGGTAAAAAGATGGGGGTCCCAGTGCATTTAACTGTTAGCAGAGATTAGGTATAGCAGTCACAAAATGCCCTGGAAACTAGGAATTGATGCAGCTTCTGCCTAATGGTCCCATGGTTGCAGTCATCGCAATCTCAGGAGGAAGGGAATTAAATTAGCAGCTCTAACTGCAAAGGATCACTGTAAGATCAAGGTTCGATAGTGAGGGATAGTAAAAGTTTGGCTTGCAGAACTTCGTGTGCTCCGAGTGCCCCGAAAGGGACTGAAAAGATGAAGGGAACCTGGTGGTAGGAGACCAAGATCTGCCTACTTAGCCAGAAGGCAGGCTTGATATTTAATGTGAGCCTGGAGTTGAAGCCAGTTTGCTTGTTCGTAAAGGTCACAAGTGTGAGTACGATATGCTGCACCAGTTAGTAGATGGCATGCTTTATTTAGAGCTGTGGTGAGCCGATGTAGGGTTGTGCCTGTGGCAGAACCATAATTGACCAAACCATAGTCAATAATAGACATAATTGAACTTTGGAGAGCCAATCTGAGGGCTTCGGTAGTAAGGCAGTGTTTGTGTCTGTGTAGAAGGCCTAGGCGAATGTTAACTGCCTTGGCAACATTCTCAACATGGTTGGAGTAGGAGAGTGTACTATCCAGAGTAACTCCTATGTATTTAAAAGATTGAGACTGATCAAGGACAACACCCGCACTGTTTTTAATCACTAATTGTTTGGCTTTGTGCTTGCTGTGGGTACCATGGAAGAGCATGACCTTAGTTTTTTTTGAAGTTAAGCACCAACTTATGAGAGATGAACCAGGACTCAGCTTCAATAAAACTTTTCTGAAATTGGACCTGAAGGAGGGTAGGGTCAGCAGTCTTTGAGAAAATGACCACATCATCCGCATAGAGGAGTACTGGTTTGGAACAGGATGCCAGAAGATTATTGAGGAAGGTGCTAAATAGAAGGGGTCCCAGTATCAATCATAAGGAACCCCAGAGCAGACAGGCAGTTTAGCAGGAGGGGCAGACCCTATTCTCACCTGCTGTGTGCGGTTTGCTAGATAGCTGGTGAACCACTTTAGGGCCTCTGAAGATATACCAAGCCCAGCGAGCTGATGTATCAGCAAATGGTGATTGACTGTGTCAAATGCTTTAGACAGATCAATAAAGGTTGCACCAACAAGCTGACCCTGATCAAGAGTATGGTGAATAAAACTTGTGAATTCCAGTTGGGTTGTAGATGTGCTGTGCCCTTTCTGAAAACCATGTTGACACATTGTAGGCTGCATTTTTCCAGGTACTCCACAAACTGGTCAGCAACATTCCTTTCAAGTACTTTGGACAGCAGGGGAAGAATAAATATTGGCCTGTAATTCCCAGGTAGTAATCTGTCCCCACTCTTAAAAACTGGTGTAGCCAGAGCAGATTTCCAGATCTGGTGGAATTGTGAAAGTATGAGGGAGCGATTGAGAAGTTTGGTGAGGGGGGATAGGACTTCATCTAGAGTTAGAGTAAGAAGTTTTAGGTTGAGGGAATTACTTCTTGTCCTAGTACCTCCTAGAACTTTACATAGGTAGGTCTTGGTCTCACTTTCCGAGATAGCTTTGAAGTAGAAACATGGGTGGGCAGAGGCCTCTTCTGATTTGGTGGACATAAGAGCTGTGCTGGGTGGTTCAAAGAAATTTGGGGACAGAGTTTGGCTAAGGGCTGTGAAGGATGAATTAAATGTGTTGGCAATTACCATGGGGTCATGGGCGATAGACCCATCAACATTTAACATAGTTGGAGCCTGTTTGGATGCTTTCCCAGTGTTTTCCGAGAGGTTTTCCCAGAATATTTTCCCATCAGCCTAGGTCATGGCAAGGATGTCCTTATAGTGACGTACGTTGTACTCATGGATAGCCTTAGTACATGCATTCCTGGCCATCTTGTAGGCCTGTACGTCAGGTTGACTGCCAGAGGTGGTCACAATCTTTCATCTGAGCCAGAAAGCTAAAAGACATCCAGGGATTATCAAGTCCCCTGATCCTATGTGTCCAAAAAGGGGCATGGATGTCACAAGCTTCACTGAAATGTTCAATGAAGTATTGTAGGGCAGAGTCACTATCAGGTGCAGTTTCAATGTAAGACCAGTCTTGTTGTTGGAGGAGAGCCTTTAGTGGCTGCAGGTGGCCACGGAAGAGCAACTACTTGTGATTGTTCTGGCAGGGGGCTTTATAAATTTGTTAGACCAATAACACTTGGTAGGAGGGTGATCACTGATAGTGTCGGGCAATACTTCAGAATGGGAGATATGTGTTGGACGATTCATTAGGACCCAGTCAAGGAGTGTGCTAGTCTCAGTCTTATAGTTTATCCTGGTTGGAGCTGATATTAACTGGGTAAAGTTCAGGCCTGTTAACTCATCCCTATGCCTTCTGGCACCTGACAAGAGCCAGTTGACATTAAAGTCGCCTAACAGTATGGTTTCTGTGTCTTGGTTTAGACTCATGATGCAGTTCATTAGGGGTTTTAAGCTCTGTTCGGCAAGGTATGGGGGAATATAGACTAAGCCAATGTTGGGGACCTTGTTGTGTGCACCGAGCATAACCTTAACAGCAAGGATCTGAATATCCATTGCTGGTTCAGGGAGGGAAGGTGGATAGGCCAACAATGACTCCTTTAGGTATATGGCACAGCCACCTCCTCTTCAAGATAGTCTGTCCTGTCTGAAAAGTGAGTAGCCTGGTAGGGTGATGACTGAGTCAGGGGTAGATGGTGACAGCCATGTTTCGATGACTGACAGGATGTTGGGATCGTGTACTACAACCCAAGCAGTGATGGCATCACATTTTTTAACAGACTACAGATGTTCATACTGGCCAGGACAAGGGTACCTGTTTTTTGTTGCCATTGACTCCATATGAAGGAGGGACTGGATTAGGGTGTACACTCCCAGAAAAAAGGAGAAGAAGAAGAAGAAGAATGAGGTGTTTCAGGAGTTGTTTTAGTAAATAGAGTGTAAGGGGATGATAATTCCTCTTTAGATGTACTTTAACAGGGCCTGTAGGATCAGAGAGACTTTTAAGTAGCACAACAACAGTGGGGTCAATAGAGGACAGACAACTTCCATGTTTCATGTGCAGCCTGCTGTGGTGCAGCTTCCATGGGAAGAAATGGGGTTCAGTATGTTACATCGACACTGGTGGCCATGCCAAGTGTGATAAGAGGAAGCTCTGTGGTAGGGAGAACAGGGGTATGAGATATGGGGTGCCATACTAATGAGAATGGGACCCAAAGTGTGCAGAAAAGCACCAGAAAAAGTTTCACACCTTGTGATGCCATTGGAAAGGAGAGGAACCAAGTGAGGTAAAATAGGACTTAGTTGGGAGGCAGAACAAGGAAGGTATATAGCAAATAAAGCAACTGTGACTTTAAGAGGATAGACTTTTTTAAATGAAAGAACAAGATCCCTCTAGTGGCACATCTGTATAACCTTCTAATGGAAAAAAAAACAGTAATTTTAGGTATAAGGAGCAATTGTGGCATCAGGAAGAATTAGCCAGGGGAAAACCACTCAAGATGCAGCAACAGAGGGCAGTGTCCAATCAAGATGTGGCTGTGGAAGGCACCAAAAATTTAACCTGATGACTGAATCCTGTTGTACCTTTGCAGGATAGAGGAGCTTTCTTCCAGGCAGACCAGCTGAGCTGAATTAGGTGGAAGGGATCCCGGGACCCACGGCACAGTCCCCGAGGTGACTGCAAAACAAGCAGCTCCGAATCAAAGGTGCTTTGTGTGCCAACGCGACTCCCATTGCCCTGGAGGCAGCATTTTTGCAGCAGGAGATTGCGGTCAGCGTTTTAAGCCCAGAGGGGCTGGATATTTAAATTGGGCAGGTGGCAGGGCATAAAGAGGGATGAACAGAACCTGAGGGACAAAAAAAAGACAGGAGGCAGATCGGGAGAAGCTCTGGAGACAGCAGGAGGAGAACAGACATAAGGGTTAAGATAAGCCTAGACTGGCAATTTTAGGAACCCCCATTTTCAGGGGAGTTACACTAGGATCTGCAGCTTATCCAGTAGGTAGGATAATGGGCAGACTAGGTGGGCCAAGCAGTCCTTATCTGCCATCAAAGTCTATGGGCCTGATTCTAGAAGGGTGGCGCATGTCACCACCAAACACAACTTGTGCCACCCGCAACTGTGACATTGACCCTGAGCCCTAATCTAGAAGGGGCAGGGTCATCATAGTTAAGTCCTGTGCCTTGCGACATACAGCCAGGTATGCCGAACTGTGGGTGCACCTGGAGAGCATGTTGCAAGCCGTACCGCAGGATGTAAGTGTTCCCCCATGCCCAGCAAGTCATAGGTGTCCCACAGGGCTGCCCACACCCCCATATCCTGAATCCCCCTTCACAAAGTGCCCTGCAGGGCAGCACAGTCAACCACCCCACCCGTGCCCCAACCCCGAGTCACTAGCCACAAATGTGGCATATACCCAGCGATGCCTTGGTAGTCTAGTGGCCCCCATCATGGTACAATAGACACATATTATCAATTCCCTGGTAGTCTAGTGGCCCCACGAACATCATGAATTATATAAACATCTCGAAGTCCCTGGTAGTCTAGTGGCCCCCCCATCATGTAATGAAGAAAGAACTCCATTTCCCTGGTAGTCTAGCGGCCTCCCTGATCATTATAGAATAATAAAGGAATACTGCCTGACAGGGTGGGTGTTATGCTGGGATAACATCCTGCCCCAGGTGGTTGGGCCCGAGGCCACCAGCTGAGGGCGTCCAACACCCGAGAAGGGATGTTATCCCAGCATAACACCCACCCTGAAGGGCATTATTCCTATTATACAATGGCTGACCTTTAAATAAAAGAATAAAAATAAAAAGAAATATGTTTTAAAGAGTTTTTTCACTTATTTTTTTTATGTGTGGAAGAATATTTATCCATAAAGAAGTTCATTTTCCCTGTTTATCCTATAGGTGGAGCTGTGTGGGAGATTGGATTTTTTCTGTAGTTCTGTATCTGCTTGGTTGTCTTACAGTAGGTGTGCTTTCACTTCATTTCCGTTGGTCCCTTCTTCCCATCCAGTGTGTTGTAGTTCAGGTTCTCCTGGTAGAGTTTTGTATGGGAAGATTTTTAAAGTTGTGATATTTTGCCCACAAGAGCAAGTACCGTTTCAACCTCCCATCAGCGCTGCTGCTGCCCACTCGGTGCCAGTGCCATAAAAAGTAACTGGTAGGTGAATGATTTTACTGTTTCTGTTTATGTGCTGAGTTAAAAAAAAGACAGCACCTATAAAAAATTCAGTTGAAGAGTGAGCGAGCGTTATGGAGAAAGTCACGCGGTGACTGTTGAAAGGCTCGCTTGCTGGTTCAGTCCATCAGTGTGCTACTTCAGTGAACGCAACTCTTAGGTCTTCTTTTTTTTTAAATAAGAAGATATTTTGGGAATTTGGGGAGAAGTGCCACGGTTGTTATGTTGGTTTGTGCTGTTTTTTTTCTGTTGTGGGACTCAGGATTTGCAGTTTTGTGGAGCGGTGGAAATTCAGATTTTTGTTCAGAGGAGCAGTGAACAAGATTGGACGAATGGCTGTGCAGTGTTTTTTACCACTTAATGCGGTCATTAGAGTGCTGGGATTAGAGTCAGGATGTTATGCTGGGATAACATCCTGGGTCCAGCCCCAGACTGACCAATCACAGCCCAGCATTCTTTCTTGCCATTGTATAATGTAATATCAATTCCCTGGTAGTCTAGTGACCCCCGGTCATTATTCAATAATGTAATATCACCAATTCCCTGGTAGTCTAGTGGCCCTCCATCCCCCCCCAGCTGTGCCAGCCCACCCAGCACCCTCCCACCTGTCCCCAGCTGGTGACTGGCACAGCCCACCTCTCACTTCCACGGCCAGCCACCGACTAAGTGCAGTATGAATGCTACAGGAAAGACATGCTCAGAAATTAATATCTGAGTGCGTCATTTCAGTAGCACTCATACTGCACTCAATCGGCGGCTGGCGATGAAATGAAGGTGGGCAGCCAGTGCCAACTGGGATGGTGGGGAGGTGCTGGGTGGGCTCTTAACAAGCTGGGAGCCGCTAGACTACCAGGGAATGGGATAGTGATTTATTATATGATGATGGGGAGCCACTAGACTATCAGAGAAATGGAGTTCTTTCTTTACTATATGATCGGGGAAAAATAATTGCCACATTTTCAGCTGGTGACTCAGGGTTCGGGGCACAGGTGGGGGGATGGCAGCACCGCCCTGTGGGGCTTGTGCCAACAGGTGTTTCAGTGGGATGGGGGTATGGGTAGCCCTGCGGGACCCCACTGTGGAATGCTGGCATGGGGGGGTGGACAAGGTGGGATGTCTGCAGGTTGGTCTACAGGACCCCCGGGAGGGGCAGCCATAAGTTACACCTGCTAAATGCTGGTGTAACTTATGTTGCCGGTTCTCCTCTGGGGGTTCCTGTAGAATCCCGACATTGGGATCTTTGTTGCTTACCTTCTGGAATGGAGTACAACTGCTGCCGTAAACCCCCTAGTGCCATGTCACAGGGGGTTTATGACGAAACTGCTGGCGTAACTGCTGTTCCGTGCAAGTGGCCTGCAACATGTCACAGGCCACTTTGTAGAATTGCGCATGTCGCAACTGCTGTCGTAAGTTGCTACATGTGCCATTCTACTTGGCGCAACTGCTGTTACGCCAGGTGTAACTCTTCTAGAATCTGGCGCTATATGTTTCTATGTAGTGCACCTCCCTGTTATCCAAGCAGTAATAATCTGAAATGTCTTCTCCCCTTCAGGTGCAATGGTGCTAACCAAGATACAATGAATACAGCAGTACACTGTTCTAGAGTTACTGCAGTAAACAGGGCAATTTCAATGGCAGTTAACAGAAACATACAAATATAGAAGCATAGAATTTGTCAGCAGATAAGGCCCCCCTGGCCCCCCTGGTCTACCTAGTTTGTCTCTCCTTATACTGTCATCACAGGCTATACCTGATCTCTGGCAACCCCCTCCCCTCCACACACACTTTTCTAGTATGATTCCTTTGTGCCTTTCCCATGCATGCTTGAAGACCACTACTATTTCTGCTCCCACCAAGTCCTCTGGTAGATTGTTCCATGTGTCTATCACTCCTTCAGTGAAGAAGTACATTACTTCCTCACATCCCTCCACAGCTTCACCCCTTCTAATTTCATTGCATATCCTCTTGTCCTGTCGCACCTTTTCCTCTTTAAAATACTCCTCTCCTGTACCTTGTTCACCTGTGAGGTACTTATAGATATCTGTTATGCCCCTTCTGTCCCCTCTCTTCCAAGGGGTACATATTGTGGTCCTTCAGTTTCTCCTCATAGAAGTTTTGATGCAACCCCTGCACTATTCTAGCTTTACTCCTCTGGACAGCCTCTACCCTTTCTATATCTGTTCTGCTATGTGCTATCCTGAAATGGACACAGTACTTCAGTGGTGTCTTACAAATAATAGGCTCAGTGGCAACACCACCTCACTTCTTTTGCTGGTCATTCCCCTCCCTATGCAGCCCATGATCCTGCCAGGACTACCTACTGGAGTGATGCTGTCTAGGTGTTTAATAGCTGCTTCACTGAGATTCAGGATTGGATGAGTGCTAATTGGTTGAAGTTGAAGCTGGACAAGACTGAGGTGTTGGTTGTGGACCCAGGTCATTAGATGAAGGGGTCATATGCTGGTCAGTCCTCCAGACTTGTGCTGGGGGCAACCAGTTTGTGACCTCTGAGCGGGTGCAGAATCTGTGTGTTATATTTAATAGCAGCCTGATGCTTAAATCCCAGGTGTTGACCATTGTCAGGACCTCATTTTACCATCTGAGGAATATCACCCAGATAAAGCACCTTGTTCCACCTGATGACCTTCCAATATTGGTCAATGTCTTTGTTATCTCTCACCTTGACTATTGCAGTGCTCTGTACCTAGGCTGCTGGGGTGGACACCTGCCATCTGCAGTTGGTGTAGAATGTGTCGGCCAGGCTGTTGGCTGATCTTTCTAGGTCTTGTGATGTCACACCTGTGCTCTGCAGACTGCACTGGCTGCTGGTGCAGTGGAGAATCACTTTCAAGGTTTGTTTGCCGACCTATAAGGCCCTACATGGACAAGGACTGTGTTATTTGCAAGATCTCCTCTACCCCCACTACCCATTCCACCCGCTCCGCTATACCAACGAGGGATTGCTAAACCTTCTCAGTGTCCTTTTAAAGACCTCTGGGGCTAGATCTTTTGCTTTTGTGGCCCCAACCCAGTGGAACTCTCTACTTCGTTGAGTTAAAGAGTGCTTGACCGCACTCTCTAACCTGACTTGAATTGAAAACGTATTTAGTTAATCTAGCTTTTTCTGAAAATTGTTAACCTTTGTTACCTCATTATTTAAAGTATAGAAACACAGAAACATAGACTTTGATGGCAGGTAAGTAGGGATGTAAGTTTGTCATGGCAGTCATACACGTCATTGATTCCATGACGTTTGATCTTTATTCAGGACTTCCATGACTTTCACTAGTGTCATCAGAATGTAGCAATGATGACAGTGCCACAACATTTGCTACTGTTTACTAATGATTTCATGAACAAACAATACTAACATACTAAAATGCCAGCAGAATAGGCCTAATGGTCTTTTGCATCTGCTCGTTTGGTCAACCCCCACCCTGGGAGCTGACCTTGCTGCCCCCTTTGCCTTCTCTGGCTTCTCCCTTCTCAGTTCCGGATATTGTCACTGCATTGGATTTTGCTTCCAAAACCCTTCCCCTGTACCTGTCCCACCCCCTCTTGAACCCCTCCACTGTCTCTGCCTCCACCAGCAGGCCCATGGGCAGCACATTCCATGGCTCCACCACCCTCTCAGTGAAGTAGCTCCTCCTCCTTTCTCTCCTAAATCTTCCTCCCTCCAGCTTCCACCCATGCCCTCTAGTTGCTCCCTCTTCCTTTCTTCGAAGCACCCTGACTGCTCCTCCCCTATTTACTCCCTTCATGTAACTGAAGACCTCTATCATGTCCCCCCGGTCCCGTCTCTCTTCCAATGTGTACATATTTAGCTCTTCAAGCCTCTCTCAATAGGTCCTCTCCCCCCAGGCCCCAAATCATTTTGGTTGCCCTCCTCTGGACCCTCTCCAGGAGTTTAATGTCCCTCTTTAAGTGTGGCCTCCATAACTGCACGCAGTACTCGAGGTGCGGCCTCACCAAGCAGTTATACAGAGGGAGTATCACTTCCCTCCTTCTGGAGGCAATCCCCTATCGATGCATCCCAGCATCCTGTTGGTCTTGGCTGCTGCCCTCCTACAAGTCTCCGAGTTGTTCATCTTGACATCCACCACCACCCCCAGGTCCCTCTCAGCAATCGAGACTTGTAGCATTCCCCCCACCCAGATGTACACTTGGTCCAGGTTTCTGGCCCCCAGGTGCAGTACCTTGCATTTCCCTGCATTGAACCTTAGCTTCTACTTTCTAGACCTTCTTTCCAGAGCCTTCAGGTCCCCTTGTAGGGCCACCCTCCCCTCCTGCCCATCCAACACCGCCCCCAGTTTTGAGTCATCCGCAAAGAGACTTATCTTACTCCTGATACCTGTCCTTATGTCAGAGACGTAGGCACTGAACAGGAGGGGCCCAAGGACTGATCCTTGTAGACCCCACTAATGACCCTCCTTGGGGATGAGACTATCCCGCCAACTACGACCCTCTGGGTCCGGTCCTGGAGCCAATTGCCTATCCATCTGATCATCTGGTTCCCCACCCCCATTTCTCCCAGCTTATCCAACAGGCCCTCATGAGGAACAGAGTCAAATGCCTTGCTGAAGTCTAGAAAGGGGACGTCCACTGGTCTACCCAGGTCCAAGGCACTCGTCACCCAGTCATAGAACTCCACAAGGTTTGTCTGACACAATTTCCCCAGGACAAATCCATGCTGTCTTTCGTCCAGGCACCTTGACTTTTCCAGATCCCCCCCAGCCTCTCCTTGACAATGCCCTCCATCACCTTTTCCACCACCGATGTCAGGCTGACAGGTCTGTAGTTCCCTGCCACCTCCCTTGATCCCCTCTTGTAGATAGGCACTATATGCACCACCTTCCAGTCCTGGGGCACCCACCTTGTCCTCAGAGAGATGGTGAAAAGCTCTGCCAGGGGTTTCACCAGGACATCCGTAAGTTCCTTCAGCACTCTGGGATGTAATTTGTCCTGCCCCAGTGCTTTTTCCATCTTAAGGGAGCTGAGGGCTTCCCTCACTCTCTCTGCTGTGACTTCCACCTCTGCTACCTCTTCTCCCTGCTTAGCCTTCCCCCCTCCTGCCAGTGATGTTTCCCCCCTCCCCAGACCCGCAGATCAGTAAGGGTCCCCCTTCCTCAGTATCACTGTCTCCTCCCATGTATGATGCAGCATCCCCATTTTCCTTGGTGAAAACTGAGGTGAAGTACTCATTTAGTACCTCAGCCTGCTCCCCCAGGTCTTGTGCCCATCTCTCCCCTGTTTTAATCCTGCTAATCTGCCCCTTCACCCTTCATTTTTCCTCCAATATATCTAAAGAACCTCTTGTTCCCTCTCCTAATTTCCCTGGCCGGGTTCCGCTCCTTCCTTGCCTTAGCCACCCTCACCACCCTAGTGACCCTTCTAGCCATCAGCTCATACTCCCCTCGATCCCTTTCACTCCTTGAGCACTTGAATTGCCTATAGGCTGCCTTCTTTCCAAGCACCACCACCTCCTGGACCTCCCTGGTCCACCAGCAGGGTTTTTGGGCCCTACAGCATTTTCGTCTTACTCTTGCACAGGTGCTGGTGCATCCTGCACCCCTCTCCTGATGATTTATCACCTACTGTCAGCATCCATATCTGACCCAATCCCATCCACATGCTCCTTAAGGATCCTTCCCATTTCCTTAAAATCCACCCCCCTGAAGTCAGTTACCACCGTCTTTGTGCAGCCTTCTACCCCTCCTAGGTCCAGGCAGAACCAGACTGTGGCATGGTCACTCCTCGCCAACGGGTCCCTTACTTCCAGGCCCCCAATCTGGTCACTGTCTGCCAGAACCACATCCAGTACCCATGCCTCACTGGTCAGTTCCCCCACCTGCTGAGTTAGGAATGTGTGTTGAAAGACATCCAACAACCTCTGTTCCCTGGCCACCAAGGATGTCATAGTGTCCCAGTCTGTTTCTGGCATGTTTAAGTCCCCCAACACCACCACCACCCTTCCCCTGCCCAATCTGCAGTGTCTCCCAACATCTGCCACCAGACTCTCCTCCAGCTCCTCTGCCAGCGTGGGGGGTCTGTACACCACTCCTATTTTTACTCTCTTGCCCCCCCCGTTATCAAGGTGACCCAAATTGCTCCACGGTTCCCTCCGCCTCCTCTACTCTCCCTATGCCAATGCAGTTTTTGACTATCATTGCTACCCCTCCTCCCCTTCCCTCCCTCCGTCCCTCCTGAACATGGTGTAACCCTCCAGGTTCAGGTCCCAGTCATGTCCTGCGGTGGCCCAGGTCTCAGTGACCGCTGCCACATCCACCGCTCCCTCAGTTAGCATTGTCTGGAGCTCAGGTATTTTATTGCCCAAGCTCCTGGCATTTAGTAGGACTACCTTCCACTCTTTCCCTATACTTCCATTTCCCCTGCTTGTGTTCCCATGGGGATTCCATTTTCCCCTGGTCTTCACTTTACCAGTCGGCCTTTTCTTACATTCGTCCAGTTCCCCAGGGGGTCCTTCTCCTTGCCCTTTCTTCCTTCTTCTCCCTGCTCTGATCCACTGCTCCCCCCATTTTTCTGCATTCCAGGTTCCCCCTGTTCCTTCTGCTATCCAGTCCCCCCTACTGCCCCCCACCCCATTCTATCTCTAACCACCCTGTCATGGCTACATCACCCCTCATACTCAAGCAGAAGAAGGATGGAAGCAGTTACTATGAACATACGAAATTTGACAGCAGATAAAGGCCTGAGGTCTATCAAGTCTGCTCAGATGGCTAGCTAGCACTTTATTCTGCAGCTGCCTCCTTCCACCCTTCCTTCATTAACCCTCCCTTGTCCTGTCCCATCCTCGTTTGAAGCTAGTCTACTGTCTCTACTGCATACCAATTCAGCAGGTAATGCATTCCACCCAGCCACCACCCTCTGTGAAAATGTCTCCTCATCTCCCTCCTGAACCTTCCTCGCTCCAGTCTCATATCATGGCCCCTGGTGGCCCTCCCCTCCCTTACTTTGAACAGCCCAACTGTGCCCGTCTTGTTTATTCCTTTCATGCATTTAAAGGTTTCAATCATGTCACCCCTGTCTCTCCTCTCCTCCAGTGAGTACATGTTCAACTCCTTCAACCTCCTCTCGTATGATAAGTCCCCCAGCCCCTTGATCATCTTTGTCACTCTGCACTGCACCCCCTCCAGTAACTTAATGTCCCTCTTCAGATACGGACACCAGTACTGCACGCAGTACTCCAGGTGTGGTCTAACTAATTACCTATACAATGGCAGAATCACCTACTCCCTCCTCGAGGATATACCCCTTGCAATACAACCCAGCATTTTGTTGGCCTTTGCAGCTGCCTTCCTACATTGTGCCAAGTTGTTCATTGACCCTGTAATGAGCATACCCAGATCCTTCTCCTCCTCCTCTGTCTGGGCTAGCTGCACTCCCACCAGCTGGTAACTCCTCCTTGGGTTCTTCATCCCAAAATGCAGCACCTTGCACTTTTTGGCATTAAAGCCCAATTGACAGGTGTCTGACCAGGTTTCAAGCTTTGCCAAATCATCCTGCAACCCCTGCCATCCCCCTAGGTTATCCACCACCGCGCCTACCTTGGTATCATCAGCAAACAGACTGATCATGCTCTTGATGTCCCATGATATGTCTGCAATGAATATCCCAAACAACACTGGTCCCAACACTGAGCCCTGTGGAACACCGCTCGTCACTGCCCTTGGGTGTGAGAGCTCCCCACCCACCACCACCCTCTGTTGCCTTCCCTGCAGCCAGTTTCCTACCCATCTCACCAGCTTTGCACCCACCCCTTGCCTACTAACTTCCTTCCCAGCCTTCCATGTGGCACTGAGTCGAATGCCTTACTGAAGTCCAGATACAGGACATCCACTGCATGGCCCCTGTCCAGTTGCCTAGTTACCCAGTCATAGGACTCGACCAGGTTGGTTTGGCAGGAACTGCCACATAAAAAGCCACGCTGTCTGCTGTCTTACTGAGCATAAGGTCCGATCTACCTCCTTGCCTTGCTTCCTTCTGTCCAGCCCCAGCCATCTGCCTACTTCCCTGAGAATGTTGTCCCTCTGGCCCCCCTTTGTGAGGGTCTCCAGTTACCTGCCTGCTTCCTTGGTAGTGTCCTCCTTTTGGACCCCCTCTGCCAGGGTCCCTATGTGACCTCAGAGTATTCTCCTGCACTCCTTTCCCTATGCCCATGCCTCTAGTGCTTGGTGACACCCCATGGGACATCCCCTGCCGTCTTCCCCAACCATACCTCCCCCTTCTTCCAGCTATCTCCTAATCCCCGCAACCTCCTCCCTTAGTTGTGCCAGCTGGTAGCACTCTGGGTAACCACTGTACTTCCAAGCCCAGTCCGGTATCATGGCTGCCCCACACCCTGTGCACCCCACCACCCTCCCAAAGATGCTGGCCCTAATGACATGTGGTCCCATTCCCCTCCAAGTAGGTTTCCTTGGGTGAGCCACCAGGTTCCCCACTAGTCCAAGATACATCCCTACTGCCTTATCAGGTCACCCACTAATCATTGTTACAGTCCCACAGTAAACTGGTAACTCTGTTATTAGTTGCAGTACAACACAGTAAACTTACAAGGAAGTGAACAACTCTCTAAGTTCTCTCTCCCAGCCTTTAAATCCAACCCCCAGTGGCTAGAACTACATGAGCTGCACCTGCAGCCTTTTCCTCAATTGCAGGGTAGGTGTTCCCATAAATAAGCAGAGCTCTGGGAGGGAGGGATGGGGAAGGTGGGATTAGGGCCTACACCCAACTCTCAAGAGACTGTATCAGCCCTGTGTCTGCCCCTCCAAGCCTGGCAACCAAAAAATGAGCCCCAAGCAAATCCCACCAAATAGGTTTTAAATCAGAAGAAATAGGCCTCCACCAGTGCAGCCTGTTACACAGTGAAACATCCAACAAATGAACCCACTTACAGCCACCAAACCAGTTTTCAAACTTTCAACAGCCCCAAAAACAATACCCTGCTAGCCCCTTAGAAGCAAGAAAGAAAAGAAATAACCTTCTACCAAGTAAAATCCACAAGAAACCCTTTAAAAACAACAAGAAGCAGCTACTGTACTGGAACACAACTGATCCTGTCCCCTTCTAGTTCCTTCTGACATGAGTCATTAAAACCTCATCTATGACAAACTTACATCCCTACAGATAAGCACTGCTTGGCCCTCCCAGTCTGCCCATTTCCCTACCTACATGATAAGCTGCAGATCCTAGTTAACCAATAGCCTATTTCTTCCTACCCCCACAAGAATTGCCTTATGTCTGTCCCATGCATTCTTGAATTCTCCCACAGTTTTAGACCCCATAACCTCCTCAGGAAGGCTGTTCCATGCATCCACCACTTTGTCTGTGAAAAAGTACTTCCTCACATTGCCCTGAGCCATCCCCCTTCTATCTTCAAATTGCGCCCCCTTATTCTTGCACATCTCTTTTTCTGAAAGATGCTACCCTCTTGGACTTTGTTGATTCCACTGAGGTACTTAAAAGTTTATATCATATCCCCCCTTCCTCCTTTCATCAAGGGTATACATAGAATACTATTGCTTGTTTTAATAATTTAATTTTTATTTTATGGTGTACAAGCACTTTGGTTTGTATGAAGAGCACTTTTTATAAATAACTTATGACTTGACTAGACTACTGTCTTGTTGCACTGCCCTGCCTCCTTAAGGACATCAGGTATGATAACCTCAAGGTTTCATTTCTGCTTTTTGACTGTCAATATCCCCTGCTTTATACACCACTCCTTGGTTTCTGTGTCCTAGATGCATGATTTTAGACTATTTGTATTGAAACATAGTTGCCATGCCCTTGACTGCTCTTTGAGTTTTCTCAGGTCTTTACTCACTTTCTACACCTCTGTGGAGTTATCCATTAGACTGCAAATTTTTTATGGCATTTGCAGTCATACCTTCTCTTCCAGCTCTTCTGCAATGTCACTTATGAATATATTAAAGAGCACTAGTCCCAGTACAGAAGCCTGAGGCACTCTGTTGGCCCTGGATTAGGTACGTTTCATCGACTCTCAATCCACCGCCTACTAGTCTGCCATATTCAATTTGCAAATTCTCAGTGACCCCCTAGTTTAATTGCACAATGCTCAAAACACTGACTCAGTTGCAATTTGCAATGTGCCAGTTGCTACTTGCACAATTACCTTTAGTTGATTTGCGTTTTGCGATTTGCAATGTGCCAGTTGCTAGTTGCACAATTAGCTGTTCAGCATGTTAGTAAGGCGAAGGACTAGCCATGAAGCATGGCTCAGAATCTGACTTCAAATTATGCGTGATGAAAGTGTATCATTCAAACAACAACCTCTTACTGATGCTGCCAAATTGCATCAAGGAGTAAATGTTTGCGAGGTAAGTTTGTGCTAAATTCTCTGCCTTGTGGGTAAAGTTTGTTTAATTCTGCCTGCTACTTGCCGCTTGCCGCTTGCAAGTTGTTTCATGAATTCATTAACTTGACTCAAAACACAGTTGTGACTTGCATGTTAAGTTTGTTTAATTCTCTTGCTTCCTGCTACTTGTTACTTGCGACTTGCAAGTTGTTTCATGAATTCACTAACTTGATTCGAAGTACAGTTGTGACTTGTGTGTTAAGTTACTTTAATTCTCTAGCTTCTTGCTACTTGCGAGTTGTTTCAGTGTTTTGATTGGCGGTAATTAGGAATCCGGTGAAGTGACAGATTTGGTTAGACGGAGTCGGTGATTGATGTGTCAGTGAGTCGAGAGTCGAACAGTAGTACTGATCCCATTGGCCCCCTCTCTAATGGGTCCCCTCATTGGAGTGAGCACCCATTTACCACCACCCTCTGTTGCTTATCTATCAACCAGTTCTTTACCAAGCTTATAACTTTGGGTCCCACACCTAAACTGCACAGTTTCCTTATAAGTCTCCTTTGTGGTACAGTGTTGAAGACCTTGATGAAGTCTAGGTAGGATATGTCCACTGCCCCACTGTCACTTATCCATCAACCAGTTTCTTACCCAGCTTACAACCTTAAGTCCCACCCCTAAACTACCCAGTTTCCTTATAAGCCTCCTATGTGGAAAAGTTGTGTGTGTGTGTGTGTGTGTATGTGTATAAATGTGTGTGTGTATGTGTGTAAGTGTCATGTGTGTATGTGAGTGTGTGTGTGTATGTATGTATGTGTAGTGTGTGTGTGATGTGTATGTATGTATATATGTGTGTGAATGTGTGTGTATGTATGTATGTGTGTATGTGTGTGTATATGTGTGTATGTGTATGTATGTATGTGTGTGTATGTATGTGTGTGTGCATATGTGTGTGTATGTGTGTGTGTATATGTGTGCATATGTATGTGTGTGTATGTATATGTGTGCATGTGTATGTATGTATGTGTGTATGTGTGTGTGTGTATGTGTGAGTATATGTGTGTATGTGTGCATGTGTATGTATGTGTGTGTGTATGTATGTGTGTGTATATGTGTGCGTATGTGTGTGTGTATGTGTGTAAGTGTGTGTGTGTGTGTGTGTGTGTGTCTTTCTCTCTCCCACTTTTGGCGAATGGTATATACCCATCTGGTAAAGGTGATTATCTCTGCAACCTTTCTGTTTTTACATGCTATCTTAACATCAATGCGATATTTTAAAGTGTGTAACAGTAGTTATGCACAAGCACAACAGATATGCAGAATGTCATCTTAAAACATGTCTTGCTGTTAGATTTTCCTTCAGGATAGTCATTTAAGTAGTCATTAGTCCTTGTACTTGAAAAGGTAATATTTCAGTAAGTACATCAGCTGGGCCAGCAGAAATGTCTGTGGGGCTAGTGGGTTTTCCAAGACACAACCTTGCTGGCTAGCGGCTGCAAAACATAACGAGCTAGTAGAGCCAAAACAGAGAGATGGAAAATAATGCAAAATTTAAGAAGTAATCATTTGTAAGTTTTGTTTCTGATGCATTTTTCTTCTTTTCCTTTTTTTGCTCATTGCTAAGTCTTTTATGTGATAATATTGTGCTGGATGTGTGGAACAGCTCATAGTCTGTCAGTTGACCTGTCCATCTGTGTCACCCCCACTTTGTCATCAGCATGGTGATCTCACTGAAAGTAACACCACAAGTGAATGGCCTGGCAGTCACTGGATGGCTTTTCTTAAGCAACAGTGATGTCACAGTCAGTGAGGTAATAACATTGCGGATAATGCCTTGCAGAGCAGTAGAGCTACATATGTCAGCTGCCAGGCTAAGTTCTGTTCCATGCATGACACCTACTAACATCAGGTAAACAATCTTCTAATTAAACAGAAGGAAAAGAAGAAGTACCTCAGATATAAAAGGTAATGGTTGCTTTTCAGATGTTTTTATTTTACATTTCATTTTCCTGCAGAGCTGGCAGATTGTGCTCTGGCCCTCTGTGAGGGCTCATTCTCTAATCCCAGCCACCTGTGCCATCGTAGGGCCTGCCAGCTCCACTTTTCTGCAGGTTCTCCCTGGGCCCCATGAACATGCAATGGGTGGAGCAACTGGGCTCCACCTCCATGGGGGCATCCTCACACCCTGGATATGGGACCCTTCCATTCTGATGGTGCACAAGTGCTGACACCCAGCCGCCACTGGGTGTCAGTTAAACAGCACATTTCACTCTCCTCCCTGAGGAAGGAGAGCTGTCTCCTGAGACTCAATCCTTCCTCACCCCTGCCAGCCCTCAAGTGAACAGAGTCCATTCCTGAACCCATGTCACTGGCGTGGTATGAGGTGTGGTTTCCAGTGTTTCAACCCTCAGCACCACTGGGCTAGCTTCATATCTAATATTAGTTTTAGGCAGTACATTAGCTCTTTAATTTCAACCCCTTCATGGATCAACCTGAGATGGGATTTCTCTTTTTCTCTTTTTCTTTTTTATTCTCCCCTAACCTGCAGGTCTCTGCCACCTGATGGTAGACAGCTGTAACTTGTACAGTGGGCCCCCTTATGGGAATCATGACAGGTGGTAGAGAGAGTATACATATGTACACAGAGAACAGTGTATCCCAAATATCTGTCATGTTGGTTTTGCTGTCCATTTCTGTGCCATCACCTTGGCAACCACATGTCGTGATGCAGGGATCAGCATGACAAGTTGACATTTTATTGTTACCTGTTGTCAAAAGGGTGCAGCAGGTATGTAAAATGCTGTTGTGTGTCAGTTTTTGTCCCTGTTAATTTTCTTAATTCTCCCTTACCTGATGGCCCTGACATACAATGGCACCTACCTGCTAGGCAGAGTTTACCAGGGTTCCTGACCTGCATCGGGGCAGTCATGTTCCCCAGCTCCCATCCGGTATGACTAAACAGAAGCTTGTGGAATATGGGTGAGACTGTAGTAAACAACAATTATGAAAACAGCAGTTTCATACTGACATGACAGAGGCATGTCACTTTTGTTGCATCACATGTTATACATGCTCCTCGTGGTTGTTGGTTTTGCTTCTGTGTGTACTTTAACAGCATGTTTACCTCTTTTCCATTACCTCTTTTTTATTTATATTGGGGCTCCTGCTTTCCACTAAAATGCTTATGCTGCTGCAAGGTGAATGTTATATTGGTCAGATTTACATACGAACACGTAAAACTGCCAGCAGAAAAAAAGCTGTAATGGTCTATCGAGTCTGCTCAAATGTGCAGCTCAGTTACTTCCTTAGAGCTCCCCCCCACAACCCCACCCAGTGTTATCTCCTACCTTCCAATTCCCCCCCTAATACTGTATTATTTTTTTATTATTTATTTATTTCTAGGAAGTACCTTTGAATTTAAGGATATTTTACAGAGGTTCCACATTGTAGTAATACATGGGCATAACATCATTTACAATGGTTACAAATAAATAAGCAGATACAAAGAGGTTCTATGCCTAGAAAGACATGTGTACTTCAGGTTACAGAGGCTACATAATTATGACAGGGATTACATAAGTAAAAATAAACAGACACATAATTTAAAGCAGGCTAGGTTGACAGGTTGTTAAGTGAACAACTTGAGAATCTACAGGATATAGAGTGAATCAGGTAGGGAACAGAGGATGATATAGTCTGTGAAATAATTAACTAATACTATACGTAGGGAGGTGAGAACTTGATGGGCAGCGGTTCTTTTGTCTTAAGTGCTAATGAGTGTAGTCGTAAAGGAGAGCTAGACTCACTGGGGGGGGGGGGGGGAAGTGCTGAGGTGGGGACCTGGAGCTTACTAGGGAAGTGTTAGTTAGCAAGAAGAAAGGAGAAGGCAAGGACACTGTACCTTCTCAGTAGAGTCCCTATCAGTCCTGCTCCTCTTCATCACCCTATTCCACCCACTCTTGAAACTGGCCACTGTCTTTGCTGCCACCACTTCCTCCAGTTGCTGATTCCACTGCTTCACTACCCTTTCAGTGAAAAAGGGCCACCTCATTTACTTTTTGACTCTCCCCCACCAATTTAAGGTTATATACCCTTGTTGAACTCTGCTTTCTTAAGTTAAAGATGCCCTCCATACCAACCCTGTTCATGTCCTTAAAATACTTGAAGATTTCAATCACATCCCCATTTTCCTTCTGTTCTCCAGGAAGTACATGTTCAGGTCTCTCAGCCTCTCCTCATATGTTCATTTACAAACAAATCACCCGGGGCTAAATAAAGATTACCTTAGGCTGTGTCTCCTTCCCACCTAATATCTCATCTGCCTCTCTCTGCTCCCTTATTTCGTCTTGGTCTAGCCTCCCCCGGACTTGGTGTTATGTGGGGATTTCAGCATATGTTGGCTGGGATCGGGGCTGACACCACTCATACCTCTATATCTGACAACCACCTATCTCAGTTAACAACTGAACCCACCAGGCTCAATATTACATCAAGCAATCACTCCCTTTCAGACTGGGTCCATACCAACAGCCCACTAGGGGAGAATAAATAGAAGAAAAAAAAGAAAAATCCCATCTCAGGCTGATCAATGCTGGGGCCAAAAAAAGGTTTGCAGCCACTTGCCAGCACAGTAGTGACTTACAAAATCCACTAGCCCCACAGATTTTTCTACTGACCCAGCTGATCAACTTTTTGAAATATTACCTTTTCCAGTACAAGCCCTCATGCCTAATTAAACACATTTTTGACTAACCCAAAAGAAAATCTAACAGCATATGACTACTGGACTGGTGCCAGTTTTGACCCTATCCGTAAACATCCACAAGTGGTCAGACAGTTGACAGTACAGGAGCAGACAGCCAGGACCACCCTCCCAGTATATTACTATTCCTGGTTATCAGATTTGGAGGAACAATTGTATCAAAACAGGAGGGGTGGTTCTGGCTTATGGTTTTCTTGCCCTGGGTATAAATTGCATTAATTGTGACATCAAGATCCAGGGTATGGAAAGATTAAAATTGGAAATACTGTAAATATTCCACACCAAAAGTCCAATTTGTTGTTGGGCTGTTACCCCCCCAGACCAATGACCACATTTTTCTGAATATCTATGAACTATTATTTCCATATACAGATAGTCATGTACTTATGTCATTGGGTGGCCTAAGTGCAAACTGGGCATATCTTCCTAGTACAAGTTTGTTTTGTTTAGTTATTTAACCAGGTGAGGCACACTAAGCTGAAAGCTTTTTTACAGGCGCAACCTGGGAGCACAGGGAAGTTAAGTGACTTGCTCAGGGTCACACAGTATGCAAGTGGAAGCTGTGGGATTCAAACCCAGGTCTGGTCTGCTGGATGCCACCAGATTTGCAGCTCAGAGCCTTAAACCACTGTGCTATACTGCCTCCAAGTAAACTGTTTTATACACCTACTAGAACTAATCCAAAGAACCCAAATATTTCTTCTATTCTTGATTTAATATTTATTTCTGTGCCAGATAAATGCCCCTTACATGGTGTGCTGCCGGACACCTTTAGCAACCACCAGGCCACTTTCTGCATAAGACAGAAAGCTGAAAAACTTAGGCCAGATATTCAAAACTTTGCCCCTGGGCAGAATTAGCCCTGCCCAGCAGGCAAACTTAGTACAGACACAAAAGACTGCTATATTCAAAAGGAATAGCTCAGGGCAAACAGCTTCTGAATATAGCATGCAAATGAAGCAGGGCAAACTGGGCTGGGAAGACAGAGCAAACTTAATCCTGGAATAAGACAGCTCTGAATATAGCAACCAGGATGTGCAAACCACAACAGCAACACAGTGCACAGCAACGTGAAGGTAGGTAGAAGTGATCTATGTGGCCAATGTGTGTACCAGAAAATGCATGGACCCAGTACAGCTACAGGCAGCAGTGCATGTGAAAGTACAGTGTGCGAAACTGTATAACATTTCCCGATCCATTTGCACTACCCTAACATGTTTAAGTGGGTTTAGCACAGAGCTAAGCTATTTGCCTGGTGTAAACACGTTTGCCTGGGGCTGAACTTTTCCATACTCAAAAATAACATGAAAATGAGCCTACTTAGGTAGTCTCTGGACAAACATCCAGTTTAGCATATCATTTTGCCCTGATTTCCATGCAGTTTGCCCAGTGTTACTGCAGGGTCCTACAGCTCCACCTTAGGTCAGTCTGCACCAGAAGTGCAAAAACACATTTCAGCCAGGATGTGAAAAATGACAGCTGTACTGTTCACAAGGAGGTGTGAAAAAATGTCAAAGTTGAAAATCTGGTGTGAAAATATTGCAAATTTGCGAAGTTACAAGGGTGCATACCAACTGCGTAACGCATGCTCGTAAAACAGTAGTTTTTTGGATTTTGTCCCCCAAATTTGCAACATAGGTTTTTTGAGAGCCCACCTCATGAACACTTGCACTGTCATTTTGTTAATCAGTCCAAAAAGTTGATTCCGTGCAGTGATGGCGGAATCACCTTTCGGGGCCGAATAACACCATGACAGTGGAAGAACTCATGAGGAGGGGTCCCAAAAACCCCACGTTGAAAATTTGGTGCCAACATTCCCAAAAATGCATGAGATATGCACCAAAGTTGAAAAAACCCTATTTATGCCATTATACAGCTTACCGGCATTTCTTCAGTTCACGGTCAGCTTTGAAGAGTGCAGATGTGTCTCGGTCCACCAAGATTGTCGCGGACTCCGCAGGTAAGTATGGGGTGAGGGGGTGGAGAGGCAGGTGTGGAGGGGCAGGGAGACCACGAGGACCATTTTCCTTTTGACAAGTTAAAAAACAAACATTGTGGGACTTTTTTTTACAGGGCCATTTGGCATGCTGGGGTGGGCTCCCAGTGTGTCAACAGAGTGTTTGGGGGCAGCTCTAGCCAATGGGGATTGGGCACCCTCATTGGCATAAAGGGGGAAAGCAGAGCCGAGGGATTGGGCATCCTCGCACAACTGTACTGCATGTAGGGTGGGTACTTATGTCGATGGGGGGAGTGGGATCCCATTGGCAAATGAAACTGAGGGGAAATAATGTCAAGAGGAGTGGGCTCCCCCATCAGCAACTTGAATGTATAGGCACCTTAAGCCAATGGGAGTTGGGCCCCCATCGGCAAACAAACATGGTGGGGGGTAGGGCACATGCTGCCAGGGGATTGGGCACCCCTACGTGAAGTGGGGGTGCTTATTGTTTGTGAACAAGATGGTAAGCCGGCGCCATGTTCACAAACAATATCACAGTAACAAGGTTCTGCCCAGCAATGACGAGCTGCTCCCTCATTGCAGCGCACTGGCTTACGCTGCATTGACGAGGTGGCCCCTGATTGCAGAGGCTGAAACCTTACAAGGTTGTGGCACGCCAGCTGAACTAGTGTTAGCAGCAGTGTGCCACCCCATTGGCAAAAGTGGGCCAAGCCTCCAAAGGCTGTGGGGACATTGGCCACAACAGTGCTGTGCCTCCACAACCTGCTTTTCAGCAAGCTGCCGCAACATGTTTCTTGCACATGCGTGCAATCAACATAAAAATTTAAACACAATAACTCTCTTTGGTACACTACAGATCTAACAAAATTTCACAAACTTAGGGATAAAGAGTGGAATCTTGCAAAACAACAACCCCATACAAGATTACTATGGGATAAATATCAACAGGCTAGAAATAATTACATTAAAAAATAAGATAAGCTAAAGCAGGTTACTTTTTGTCAAACTTTTAGTCAGACTAGTATAACCATCCAAGAGACTTTGGGAAAACGGTTACAAAATGACAAGGAAATAGATACTGTACTAGCTCCTCTCACCAACCTTTTAAACCAGTCACTATGTCTTGGTCAATTTCCCAGTGCCTGGAAAATTGCAGAAATCACCCCTGTCCATAAGAGTAGAGATAGAATCTTCCCTAGCAATTTCAGGCTCATCCTCATTCTTCCCCCTCTCTCCAAAGCACTAGAAAAAATAGTGGCCATTCAGCTTTCTGAGTATCTGACCAAATACGACCTGCTGTGTCCGGAACAACATGGATTCCACCCTGGGCACAGCACCACTACAGCCCTTCTGGAGTTCTCCCAGCACCTCCACTCTGCTCTCGACTCTGGTCATGTTGCGAGTGCAGTGTTCATTTACCTCTCCAAGGCCTTTGACACTGTCTGTCACCCCCTCCTACTTGACTCCCTCCACTAACTAGGCTTCTTCTCTGGCCCACTGACTTGGTTCACCAGTTACCTCTCTACCAGATCACAGCGCATGAAGGTAAATGGCACCATGTCCAATACCCTGCCCATTCGCTCAGGGGTTGCCCAGGGTTCCATCCTGGGTTCCGTTCTGTTTAGCCTATTTCTCAACACCCTCCCCAGCTCCTGCTCTGGCAATATGCTACTCTATGATGATAATGCAGTTCTCCTTGCCTCCCACCCTGACCCTGCATCTGTGCAGGAATCCCTGCAGCACACATTCAACCAAGCTGAAAAGTGGTTCCTTGACCACCAGCTGGTCATTAACCTCAAAAAAAACAAATCTATGCTTTTTTCACATCACCAGAATAAGGGCAAAAATGTCCCCTTCTGCATTCTCCCCAGTAATGCTCACCCTCTCTAGCAGGTGTCATCCTACAAGTACCTGGGCATCACCTTCGACTCGGCTCTTACATTCCACACCCACATCAATACCCTGTCCTCAGCCATAAACTCTCAGATTGGCCTTCTCTATCGCCACAGAGACTGCATCCCCCAAACTGCCCTCTGACTGGCCATCATCTCCTCCATTCTGTCCCTAGTGGACTACGGCCTACCTATCTATGCTGCAGCCAACAATACTGCCCTCACCAGAATCCAAACCTTCATAAACAAGGCCTGCAGACTCCTGACCAGCGCATCCCTCCACACCCATACTTGCCTGCTCTATTCCACCATCAACCTACTCATCTTGGAGGAGTTGCCTGTGCTATCAAACCTGCTTACTTGCCAAAAAATCCCTGCTAGGACTCTCCCCTCCAGGGGTCACTGCGTTCTTGCACCTTGCATCCCCATCTGTTGCCACCTGCAGCTCAGTTAAGGCCACCTTTCTGGTACCCCACACCAAGACTTCCTTAGCCCAAAGGTCCTTTCACTACTGCATCCCCACATGGCTCAACTCCCCTCCCACCCTCTGTCACTAAGTCTACCAAAATTGGTCCCTTTAAAGTCGCTCTCCATAACCACCTCTTTGGCACCAGAAGCTGTAGTTGTCATTAATCAACCTCATGTTGGGGTCCCTCCCTGTTTCTGGCCCATAGCCTTGACAATGTCTGTTGGACTGCTTCCCCCCCCTTTTTTTCTTTTCCTCACCCCTGTTCCCCCCCCCACACCCTTCCACATAGGTATTTCCCCGGTATGACCAGGGTTGCGACTTCTACTATTGTTATACTTTATATGATTGCTATTTCCTGCATGTAACTCTATTCTGTAAACCACTGTTATATTGTGTTCTTTTGTTATCTGTATTGCACCTGTATGTTACCACTGTTGTATCACACACTGTAACCATATCTACCCTCCTTGTGATGAGGTGCCTTTGTAAATGAGTCCCTGACTCAAAGGTTGTAAATCTGACTTTCAAAAATAAATAAATAGCTCCTTTCTGTGAATGGGATCTCACAAGCTACTTCAAATAGAGTGGCAGACATGTTTAATGAACAATATGCAGGGACAGCAATTTACTGTGATCGAGAAAAGGCAAATTCCATTTTGCAGATTGACAAAACCGGTATTGTCACCAGTGTCTGCAAGGCCAAAATCGTTTTTTACCAGTGTTGGCTTTGTGACCTGTGTATAACCATTTTTTTGCTCTGCTAGCATGAATTCTCACATTTCTACCTCTGCTGTTGCATAGCTACACTATTGTAGCTATTAAGTTACTTTCAAAGCTACAGTGTGTGAAGGCAGCAGATGCACTACATCCCCTATCCCTCCCATATAATGACAGGACCACTATGGCCCCCTTTCCTTCTGGTGCAATGGGGACAGCAGAACTGTGGGCCCTTCCCTCGGGTGTGATTGGCAGCAGCACTGCGTGCCCCATACCTCTGGTGTGTTGGCAGCAGCAGCAGCACTATAGCCCCCATCCCTCCAGTATGATGGCAGAAGCAGCACTGCAGCCCTCATCCCTCCTGTGCAATGGTGACAGCATGGTGCCTCCATCCTTCCAGTTAGAGATGCAGCAAATTTAAAATCTGCCATTGAAGTGGATGCAAAGTGGCCACTTCTCATCATCATCATAAAGCTACATGAACTGAGCACTGGAAAGTGCTCACTTCACCTTTCCATTCTGACTTCATGTTGTCATTCCGCCTTAATGGGAAGTAAGGCAAGGTGACAACAACATAGGCAGCCCCCTACACATCACATGGCTTACAGTACTGTAAGTCACGTGCTTTAGGAAGGAAGTGAGTCAGAAAAGCAATTAGTTTAGAAACATAGAAACGTAGAATTTGACAGCAGATAAAGACCGCTTGGTCCACCTAATCTTCCCATTTCCCTACCAAACGGATGAGCTTCAGATCCTAGTTAACCAACAGTCTACTTCCTCCTACCCCCACTAGAATTGCCTTATGTTTGTCCCATGCATTCTTGAATTCCCCCACTGTTTTTGATTCTACGATCTCCTCAGGAAGGCTGTTCCATGCATCCACAACCCTCTCGGTGAAGAAATACTTCCTCACATTACCTCTGAGCCATCCCCCTCTATCTTCAAATTGTGCCCCTTTTTCTTGCACATCTTTTTCTAAAAGATGCTACCCTCTTGGACTTTGTAGATTCCCTTGAGGTATTCGAAAGTTTCTATCATGTCTCGCCTCTCCCCCCTTTCCTCGAGGCTATATATCTTAAGCTCCTTTAGTCTTTCTTCATATGTCTTCTGGAGCAGATCCAGCACCATTTTGGTTGCCCTCCTCTGGACAGCATCCACCCTGTCCATGTCTTTGTGGAGATGGAGTCTCTAGAACTGTACACAGTATTCCAGATGTGGTCTTACCAATTGTCTGCACAGAGGGCCAACAACTTCCTGTTTTCTACTGGTGATGCCTCTCCCTATGCATCTCAGTATCCCCCAGCCTACTTTACTGCCTTCTCTCATTACTGGCCTACCTTTAGGTCACCTTTAGGAAACATTTACTTTCTCCTTTGCAGTGATAGAAGGAGGAAGCCTGCTGGGTGTAGAGAGAGGAGAGTTTGTTACTTGGTAGTTGATATCTTGCTATTTGAACCAAAAAAACAGCTTTTTTAAAAGCTAAATCTTTAGTTTTTTTGTAGTGTGTTTTTAAAGTTCTTTTTTGCTACAGATTTTTTTTATAAGTTTTGTGTGTGTGTGCGTGTCACTGTGTGTGTGAGACTGTGAGTGCGTGTGAAGGAGTATTCTGAGGCATAGGTCACAGTCTAAGGAATTTGTGTGTGATGGACCCAGGAGAACAGCCTGTGACCCATGGGCATGGGCAGAAGGGAGGAGTGTGCACACGTGGGGGCAGTCGGGTGTCATTGGACCGCTCCTGACTGTTTGGTGTTATGTCTCTCCCTCTGGAAGCAGCAGCACCAGTGCCACTGGGGGGGGCACATCCAGTGAGTCCATCACCACCACCACCAGTAGCAGCTGTAGGGGCTCCAGCAGCACCCTCTCCACCACCTCCACATCTGTAGGCAGAGCCCCAGGTGAATGAAAGTGCTTCTGACAGTACATTTGGTCTCCCCCAACAGCTCCCCCAGTGTGGCAGTTTTTTAACTGTGTGGGGGAGACAGCACCATTGTGGTTTGCCATTTGTGTGGTGTGCAGGTGTGCCATGGCCCCCAGGGGACACATTTGAGAACCAGTGACCAGCACACACACATGGTAAACCACCACAAGGTGGAGTGGCAGGCTGTCACTGAAGGGGCCAGGTGTCCACCTGCTAGCCCTTCTATGGCAGTGGCTGAGTGTTCTGGGGGTGTTGTGCTTCACCACTGCAGCAGGAGGAGGGCAACAGCAGCAACTGCTCCACCACCACCACTGCCACCACAGCCACCAGCACCACTCTCACCACCACCACCACTATCCAGCTTTCCTGCTGCAGTGGACCCCACCACAGTGCTTGCAATGCAGACAGACATTGCACTGGTGTGAGTGGCCCTTGAGGAAAGCAACAAGAGGGTGGGTGCTGTGCAGCAGTAAGTGAAGCAGATCCAGCAACAGCAGCTGCAGATACTGTCAATGCTCCACCTGCTGCTGGAACAACGTGGAATCCAGCATTAAGGGATTTTTTTGGGATGCCCCCAACCCCCACTGCTGTGCTGTAGTGATTGTGTTTTGTGATTTTATTTTGTTTAATGATAGACACTTGCCATTCTGTTATAATGCAGTGCCTTAGTAATGTTTACTTTCCGTTGTGGAGTGCTTGTGGAAAAGTTGGAGTGAACAGTCCAATTATGATGTGCTAAATTGCATGTGTGCTGTCAGTGTTGTTTCCTCTGTGCATGTGTGTGTGTGTATGTGTGTGTGTGTGTGTGTGTGTGTGTGTGTGTGTATGTGTTTGTGTATATGACATCAGATATTGTGCAGCTTCTTGCAAACATATCTTGCTGACTTGTCGCAGTATTTATGGTATAAAGAATAGCAAGCAGAATAATGTATATTTAATTGTCACCATCATCATCAGTAGACTAAGTGATATGATAGTTTTTCAGAGGTGTCTGGCCAGAGTGAACCTTAGTCACATACTGCATACGTAACTTTTAGGAGAGCATATGTTTTTTGTGCTACGATCTCTGCAAAGGCATGTGTGCACTGTGAGTGACTGAGGTGCACAGTGACCCGATATCTCTGAAAAAATATCATATCACTTACTCCGCTGGTGCTGATGGTACAAATAAAATATACGTCATGTATTCTTTGTTATCTTTATTCTTGAGATACTGCAACAAGTCACACCATATATATGTTTGCATGAAGCTGGACAATGTATGCACACACAGTAAAGAACACTGACGGCATACATGCAGTTTAGCACAACATACTTGTACTGCTCAGTCATGCTTTTTTGGGAAATACTTCAAATCCAATTCATGAGTCCCGACACAAAGTAAACATTACTGAGGCTCCATAAATATTTTGTTTGTGAAATAGACATTAAAGAGATTCACCAACTTACAGCATTGCACCCGATATATGGGCGCCTTACTTCCAGGGGAATCTTTCTTGCACCATATGTCCTTACATAGTGCAATTCATTTCTGTCAAAAACATCCTTAATTTCATTAAAGTGTGTCACATCATAGAGGAATTCTAGTTCTGAAAAGCTGCCCAAATTCTGCCCCCCATTCTCAGCAACATTAGGACGTGATGCCAGGGAGAGCGTGGGGGCGTGCTCCATTATAGTGAATGTCCGCCAGCTTTCCGAATGTTTCTTTGTGTTATAATTGTCAGTTTGTGGTGAACCGTGTGGGCACATTTCCAGTAATAAGAGCCTTGTTAGTGGAAACGTGCCCACATTTCACCACAAACTGACAGCTGTAGTACCATTCATACTAAATTGACCATTGCAGCTCAGAAAAGCTACAGAAAACAAAACATACAGCCAAAGGAAGTTAAATAGCATAAAAAATATTAGTACACATACTCACTTTATAGTTTTAATATTAAGAAGCCTTATGCCTGTGGCTGATGGATGTGGTCTCCTGTTCGACTCCTTCTGCTTGGCATGGTCAATGTAATGGGGGAACATTGTCTGAATGACACTGGTGGTGGTGGTAGGTGCTTGTTATTATTACTTGGTATTATTACTTGGTAGAAAGAGGCATAAGAAGGCTGAAGCCCATCGAGAATGCCCCCCACAACATAGTGGATCAGTTATATTGATTGGTTCCCATCCAACGGTCCAAGTTGGTTTTGAATATTTCAAAATTAGGACTTTTAACCAGGTCCCCAGATAGTTTATTCCAAGCTCTTGGGGCCCTAAGGGTGAAGTAATTAAACCTTTTGTTAGTATTTGCTTTGTCAATAGCAAGTTGTCTAGAATGTAATATGGGGACTAGTTTTCTGTCGGTGTACATAATTCCGAAGGGATGCATAAGCACTGGATTTTCTAAAGTTTTATAGAGGAACAAAAGGTCTCCTCTGTGTTGCCTTGCTTGTAGTGACTGAAATTTTAATATCTGAAGTCTTTCATTATACGAAAATTGTGCTAAGTGAGGTATCATCCGGGTTGCTCTTCTCTGAATGCTTTCTATTATAGCTATGTCTTTCTTCAGATATGGGTTCCAAAAAGGTGATCCATAATCTGAATAAGGTCTGACATATGTCCTATACAGGGGGATAATACATTGTTCAATTTTAGTAACAAAAGTACAATCAATCCTTCAAAGCAACACATTAGAATGTCTTGCTAATTGGTTACAGTGGTCTCCGGAAGACAAATTGTCATTGATGACAATCTCAAGATCCTTTTCACTTATAGAGGTCTTAAGTATTGTATTATTTAGTTTGTATGATTGTCAGGGATTATTTTTCCCGAGATGAAGTACAGTGCATTTATTCACATTGAACTCCATACCATTAGTGACAGCCTATTTTTCAATTTTATGTAAATCAATACACAATTGCATTCTGTTATCTGGTGTATCTACTCTACCTCCCAATTTAGTGTTATCAGCAAATTTTGTTAAAATAGTCAGAATTAGTCTGCATATCAGAGAATAACATATTAAATAGTACAGATCCAAGGACAGAACCCTGTGGAACCCCACTGGTCACCCCACCAGAGTCGGACAAGAGGTAATTAATTTTCACTTGTTGAGTCCTATTTGTTAACCAATGACCAACCCATTTAGTCAAAGTTGTTGAAATTCCAAAGTGAGAGAGTTTGTTAACAAGTTGTTTATGGGGTACTTGGTCAAAGGCCTTGCTCTAGTCAAGGAGAATAATGTCCATAGGAATTCTAGCGTCTAGTTCATGATGAATATTATTATAAAAAGCTATTACATTTGCAGTTGTAGAATATCCATGTTTAAACCCATATTGGGTGATTCACTAAGATTTAGAATGTTAACTTCCATTTCTAATAAGCCTTTAATAATTCTTTCCAGTAATCTACATGGTACAGAAGTTAAGCTCATTGGCCGATAATTTTCCAATTTTGATCTACTTCCCTTTTTAAAGATGGGCAACACATGGGCAGTCAACCAATGCACAAGAACTGATGACTCTTTAAGTGAGTTGTTAAAATTAATAGCTAATGGGAGCAAGATAGTGTCAATGGTTTCTACAAGGAATCTAGGGCTAATCCTGTCTGGTCCAGGACTGCCTTTTTATTAAGGGTTTTCAATATCTCTTTTATTTGGGTAACTGTTATAACATATTTAGGCTCATTTGTGTATCTAACTAATGGAGTTAATTGTACATCCTTTTTAGAAAAGACAGAGCAAAAATATTTATTTAATTCATCAGCTGTAGTTTTATCTGATATTATGGGGGTATTATCA
The DNA here is from genome assembly GCA_016271365.2 of Neoceratodus forsteri. NCBI lineage: Eukaryota > Metazoa > Chordata > Ceratodontiformes > Ceratodontidae > Neoceratodus > Neoceratodus forsteri. The sequence continues at coordinate 13,215,584 of CM028129.1, forward strand.
ACAATTAAAGGTCCCACCTGCCAAACGTTCCCCTTTTTTTATTGAGATAAGAGTACAATGATTTGTGTCCATCTTTACAGTGGGCTATTCTAAATTCAAGATTTTGTTTAGACTTAATAATAGCTAATTTCAATTTCTTAACAGTTGCCCTATATACTGATAAAATTGTTTTATTGTTGGGATTTATTTTAGTAGAACAAAAAAGCATTTTTTTGTTTAATTAATCATTTTATACCAGTATTTAGCCAGGCGGGAATATGACCCTTATGATTATATTTATTTTATGTTGACACATATCTAGATTCCACATCTAGCATTACTGTTTTTAGCTGATTCCATGCCTGTTTTACAGTTAATTTTGATAGTGTCTCTTCCCATTTTATATTCCCTAAATGGGTATTTATTAGATTAAAGTTGGCTTTGTTGTATTGTTTTAATAGTATATTATTTCTAGCATATTGTTGATATTTTGCTAAACTGAACAATATAGATTTATGGTGGCTGTTACCTAAATGATCTAGGATGGATAAATTAGAGATCTGAATATCAGTAGTTGTTAATATTAGATCCAATATATTAATCTCTCTGCTAGGTTCAGCAATTAGTTGTTCCAGGCCTAACTCAATTATTGCTGAGATGAAGATTTCATCAATTCCTGATTTACCAGTTAGGTCATCCCAATTAATGTAGGTAGATTAAAATCCCCCAAAATAATTACTCTACCTTTATCTGCCTGTTTTTTTATATCTGTCACCAGTGAGTTAATATAGTCAAGGTTTTCACTAGGGTGTCTATAGCATGTTCCAAAGAGTATTTGTGATTGTCCTTTTGGTTGAATTGTAACCCAAAGATTTTCTGTGTCTGTATGTTGTATATTTTCAGAGGAAGGGATATTATCTCTTACGTACATACAGACACCACCACCTTTTTTATGATTCCTGTCCTTCTGATATAACTTGAAACCCGGTATATGTTTAATCCAGTCTGAGCGGTTGTCCCACCAGGTTTCAGTTACTGAAATTATGTCAATATTAAAGACATTAATTTTAGCTTCAAGCTCAGTGAGTTTAAGGGCATTTAGTGATCTAGCGTTTAGAGATAGAACGTTACATGATGGGCAATTTTCCCTATACTTAGTAAGAGACGTGGATAAAGATCCATTCTCCCCCTTCGCTTTTAGTTTAAAGTTTTATTTATTTATTTATTTATTTTTTAGTTTAGTTTATTGGTCTAGGAATTAATACCTTTGAGCCAGGGCTCTTTTACACAGGTTCCATGTCACATAGAACATCAAACAGACAAAACACATTACAAGTATTATCAGCAACAGATGTTACATAATAAATATGCTTTACACAGCTACAAGGCATTACAGTTTAGGGAATGAATGAAGCAATTTTTTTCCCTAGGATGGAACTTCCTCTCCTACTTAAATAGAGGTCATTCCAACAGTAGGGGGAGGATGTGTTATAAAAATCCTCCCAGTGGGTTAAACATTTGATGTTTTGTTTAAGGCACCATTTCCTAAGCCAATCGTTGAATGCCTTAGTTTTGTTAATGCCGTCAGTGGTAGCCCTAGGAATGGGAGGAATTTTGGAAAAACATACATCACATCTTTGATCAACTAAAACATTATTTAGGGCTAGAAAATTATTTTTAAGATCAGTTAATGTAGTCCTATTTATATCGTTCATGCCGGTGTGGACTATTACTAGCGACCCCTGTGGTTGATCTTTCAGAATAGGTTTGATAATTTTTGTAATGTTAGCTATTCTTGCTCCCCTAAAACTGGAGCAAGTGTGATTGGCTTTGTCAGGAATGCAAATTAATCATTCTATATATTTGCTAATTAAGTCTTCCAGAACAAAGACTGGTTTTGGTCTAGGAGCATTTGTAGAAAATTTTAGACTGTCCTGTCTATTAGTATCTGAGTTTTGTGTTGATATATTTCTCTTGGGGGGCTGTTTGTACCTGAAGTGCCAGTTTAGGTGGTGTACTTATTTGAGCTACAATGGAGTTGATCATGCATGAAACAACAGAGGTGTCTGATTGTTTTTTATCAGTGGTTTGAAGAATAGGGTCACCAATCTGTAATGATTTAAACTTGTTATTTAAAGGCAACCATGGGGTACTAGAGTATCCTAAATAGATAATTTGGCTCAGTATTTACTGAAGAGAAGGTAGGGCAGGGCCCACAGCTCAGCACCATGGACACAGGGGGGGAGGGAGGTGAGCACTACTCCCTTCACAAAAGAAAGGGTCCTACAAGAGCTCACTAAGCTCAGGGTGGACAAGGCAATGGGACCTGATGGCATACATCCCAGGCTACTTAAGGAGCTAAGGGTGGAACTAGCAGAGCCATTAGAAGAACTGTTTAGTGAGTCTCTGAGCACAGGAGAGGTACCAGAAGGCTGGAGAAGGGCTCATGTGATCCTGCTCCACAAGAGTGGTAGCAGGGAGGAGGCAGAGGACTACAGACCAGTCAATCTTACCACAGTAGTGGGCAAGATTATGGAGGAACTCCTTAAGGAAAGGATAGTGCAACACCTGGAATCCATAGGGGCACAGGACCCAAGACAGCATGGGTTTACAAAAGTAAGGTTCTGTCAAACTAATCTCATAGACTTCTTTGACTATGTAACCAGAGTGGTGGACCAAGGGTGAGCAGTTGACACTAACATCTGCAACAGAGTAGATGATCCAGATGGGGTGGGCAGAATGAGAAGAGATCTGGATAAACTAGCAGAATGGTCAGAAGAGTGGCAACTGGGATTTAATGCAAAGAAGTGCAAGATCATGCACATAGGGAAGAAAAACCCTGAAGCCACCTAAAGGCTTGGAGGGGAGTTGCTTGCAGTCACAAAGGAAGAAAGAGACTTGGGCATCATCATCACCGATGACCTGAAATCATCCAAGCAGACCTCTAAAGCAGTAGGTAAGGCTAGGAGGATGTTAGGGTGTATTAGTAGGGATAGCACAGGTAGTAAGAGGGGGGTAATAATCCCTCTTTACAAGGCACTGGTTTGGCCCCATCGGGAGTACTGCATGCAGTACAGGAGGCCATACTTAGAAACATAGAATTTGATGGCAGATAAGGACTGCTTGGCCCACTCAGTCTGCTCATTTCCCTACCTAATGAATAAGCTGCAGATCCTAGTTAACCAGCAGCCTACTTCTTCTACCCCTACCCCCTAGAATTGCCTTATGGCTGTCCCATGCATGCTTGAATTTAACCACTGTTTTTGACTCCACAGCCTCCTCTAGAAGGCTATTCCATGCATCCACAACCCTCTCAGTGAAAAATGATTCTTACATTACCTCTGAGCCGCCCCCATCTTCAAATTATGCCCTTGTTCTTGCACACTCTTTTTGAAAGATGCTACCCTCTTGGACTTTGTTGATTCCTTGAGGTACTTGAAAATTTCTATCACGTCCCCCCCTCCCTCCTTTCCTCGAGGCTATACATGTTAAGCTCCTTTAGACTCTCTTCATATGCCTTCCGGTGCGGAACCTGCACCATTTTACTTGCCCTCCTCTGGACAGCTTCCATCTTGTCTATGTCCCTACGGAGATTGGGTCTCCAAAACTGCACACAGTGCTCCAGATGGGGTCTCACCAGCTGTCTGTACAGAGGGATAACAACTTCCTGTTTTCTACTGGCAATGCCTCTCCCTATGCATTCCAGTATCCCCCCAGCCCTCCTTACTGCCCTCTCACATTGCTTTCCCACCTTTAAGTCATCTGATGTGACTACCCCCAGGTCCCTTTCCATTTTTGTTGTAGTTAGTATCTCACCGCCCATTGCATACTCTGGGTTTTTGTTTCCCAGGTGCATTACCTTGCACTTCTTAGCATTAAATCTAAGCTGCCATACATTTGACCATTCCTCTAACCTTGCCAAGTCCCTTCTCATCCTTTCCACCCCACCTTGTGTATCAACTCTGTTGCAGATCTTTGTGTCATCTGCAAAGAAACATACTTTTCCTTCCAGCCCTCTGCAAAGACATTGAAGAGGACAGGTCCTAATACTGAACTCTGCGACACCCCACTAGCAATTCCCCTTTCTTCAGAGTGGACTCCATTTACTATTACCTCTGTGTTCTATTCTCCAGCCAATTCTTAACCCAGGCTAGCATCTTGGGACCCACTCCCAGGCTGGCTAACTTGTATATGAATATTTTGTGTGGGACTAAGTCAAATGCCTTGCTAAAGACTAGGTAGACCATGTCTGCAGCACCTCCTTGATCTACTACTTTAGTCACCCAGTCAAAGAAATCTATTAGATTTGTCTGGCATGATCTTCCCGCTATGAATCCATGCTGCCTTGGGTCCTGTGCCCCCTGGCCTCTAGGTACTTACCAGTTCTTTCCTTCAGAAGTGATTCCATCATTTTCCCTATCACTGAGGTTAAACTAACCTCAGTGACAAGGACATTAACCAAATTGACGCAGTCCAGAGAAAGGCAACCTAAATGGTGCAGGGACTGCATCAGAAGACATATGAGGACAGATTAATAAAGCTCAATATGTATACCCTTGAGCAAAGGTGGGAGAGAGGTGTTATGATTGAAACATTCAAACACCTTAAGGGCATTAACAAGGTGAAATAGTCTAACATGTTTAAATATAAGAAAAATAGAAGCATGAGACTAGAGGGAGGCCAATTAAGGGGGAATGTGAGGAAATTATTTTTCACAGAAAGGGTGATGAATGCATGGAATGGCCTACTTGAGGAAGTGGTGGCTATAAATACAGTGCAGGGCTTTAAACAGGCATGGGATAGGCATAAGGGAACAATACAAATGACTATGAATAGATAGGCCACTGACAGAGCAAAGGCCGATGGCACATTCATAGGTAGGCAAAGAAATGGATAGACTGGATGGGCTCTTGCGGTCCTTATTTGCCATCAACTTCTATGTTTCTATGACCTGACCACCTCTCTTTTTGTTTTGTATTTGTTTGCTGGTACAAATGCTCATGTGTCATCTGTCATGGGTAATTGGGTAAAATCCGTGGTAATCAGAAGATGACTATTAGTATTGGTGTTTGGATTTGACTTAGGTACCATTATTTCAAGTTTAGATGCCATGGAATCAATGTAATTCTCTAAATAGGTTATATCAGATCTTACTGACATTCTGGCATGTAGGTTTGCTATTTCATTTTGAAGGGTAGTTATCAGTTCACAGTTTTCACATTTATATCCCCATATTTGTTCCCCAAGGCTGTACATTCCACAGGACTGACAACAGTTTTCAGGAGTGGTTATTTTAACCAGTGGCGTTACAGCAATTTTTAAAGTTAAATCTAAAAGAATTATTGATTAGTGTATGAATCCTTAGCAGTATATAGATACATTTACAGTTTAGACAACTAGCAGTCCACTGACCCATATGAGTGTATATTATCCCCTGACCCCTGCTTCCCAGGATATAATAACAATCAGATGTGTAAGTAAACAACACAAGTGCAACAATGGTCTAAACTGAATCTGAAAGTTAGATTTTGCATATAAGGCATATATACTTAGTATAGTTGTACCTACATCTAGAAGTCTTCAAAATCACCTCTTCATGCCTGATGACACTTAACACGCTGTGATCGCTGCGTGTCTTTGAGTGAGGCCACGCTCATCCTGCTCGGCTCACACTGCCTCTGAGTGCCGAAAGAGAAATAAAGCGTAATTTGACCCGGAAGTTGAGTATGTGGGTCAAATTCACTCATTGCAAGTGTGGTTTAAAAGTAAAAAATGAAGCTATTAAAATTAGTTGTGGTGCAGTAGAACAACTACAGAAGTGGTAAATGACTGAACATATTCCCAAAAAGAAGAAATAAAATCAAACATTTTAATCTGTAGTTTCTCAGTGCTACTGAAGAACCACAAGATTCTCTTCCTGGTTCCTACTTAGGATGGTGATGGCTGCGGCACATAATGACATTCCCTGTGACATCTTCCTGCATCTGATGGTGGTGGCAGTGGCTAACATCAGTCCCGGTAGCGGTGGTCCAGGTTGGCGGACAAACTCATTTTCTGTGGTGGCAGTGGCTAACATCAGTCCCAGTGGTGGTGGTCTGGGGGGCATACAAACTCATTCGCTGTGGTGACAGTGGCTAACATCAGTCCCGCTGGTGGTGGTGGTCTGAAGGGGCAGACAAACTCATTCTCTGTGAGAGCCAGAAGAACTGTGGGTCACCCTGGAAACAGGAAATGGGACAGCCATAAGAACTGGGGTTGTCTACAGGCCCCTAGACCAGAGGGAGGACATAGACACATTACTGTTAGAAGATATACAAAACATGACAGCTAAAGGGGAGGTTCTGATAATGGGAGACTTCAACATGCCAGATATAGATTGGTCAATACCAGCAGGAACATCTGCCAGAACTAGACTCATAGTGGATTCCCTGCAGGGGGAGGGCCTCAAACAACTGGTACAGCAACCCACAAGAGACAGGGCTATCCTAGATCTAGTACTCACTAACAAAGAAGGGATCACAGATCTCCAAGTAGAAGGTCACCTGGGGGCCAGTGACCATCACATGGTATGGTTCAGTTTGGCTACTACATCTAAATCATCCCATTCCAAGGCAAAAATATGGGACTTCAGAGGAGCTGACTTTGATAAGATGGCCTCACAGAGTTAAGCTAGCCTGGCAAAAAGAAACACAGGTGAGGGGTACAGGCAAAGTGGGCAAGCATTATGATGCAATACTTGAAGCAACATCCCATTGTGTTAGACAGAAAAGGAAGTGCAAAAGAAGAAGGAAACCACTTTGGTTCTCAAATACAGTAGCAGAAAAGGTCAGAGCCAAAAGGCTGGCCTTCAGGAAATATAAGGGAACACAGCCGGATGAAGATAGAGAGGCATACCAAGCTGCCCTAAGGAAAGCAGGTAAGGCAGTAAGGCAGGCAAAGTCCAAAACAGAGGAAACACTATCACGAACAGTAAAAGAAGGTGACACGACTTTCTATAGATACATTAGTGAAAGGAGAAAGTCCAGAGGGTATTGCTGCTTAATGGAGAAAAGGAGCATGTGAGGAGGAGGACCCTGTAAAGGCATCTATCCTAAATAGATACTTTTGCTCAGTATTTACTGAAGAGAAGGTAGGACAGGGCCCACAGCTCAGCATCATGGACACAGGGGAGGGAGGTGAGCACTACTCCCTTCACAAAAAGAAAGGGTCCTACAAGAGCTTGCTAAGCTCAGGTGGATAAGGCAATGGGACCTGATGGCATACATCCCAGGGTACTTAAGGAGCTAAAGGAGGAACTAGCAGAGCCATTAGCAGAATTGTTTAGTGAGTCTCTGAGCACAGGAGAAGTCCCAGAAGACTGGAGAAGGGCTCATGTGATCCCGCTCCACAAGAGTGGTAGCAGGGAGGAGGCGGGGAACTACAGACCGGTCAGTCTTACCTCAGTAGTGGGTCAAGATTATGAGGCACCTTAAGGAAAGGATAGTGCAACACCTGGAATCCATAGGGGCACAGGATCCAAGACAGGCATGGGTTTCATAGTGAAGGTCCAGTCAACTAATCTCATAGATTTCTTTGACTGGGTAACCAGAGTGGTGGACCAAGGGGAGCAGTTGATGTCGCCTACCTTGACTTCAGCAAAGCTTTTGACACTGTTCCATAGAAGATTGATAAATAAGCTGGGTAGGCTGGGTGGGTCAGAAGTTGGCCAACTGGGTGGCAAACTGGTTGACGGGCAGAAAACAGAGAGTGGTGGTAAATGGTATACAGTCAGAAGAGATGCAAGTCACAAGTGGGTACCTCAGGGATCAGTCCTGGGGCCAGTCCTTCAACATCTTCATTAGTGACCTTGCAGATGGACTAGAGGGTAAGGCTTGTCTGTTTGCAGATGACACCAAGATCTGCAACAGAGTAGATGATCTAGATGGGTGGGCAGAATGAGAAGAGATCTGGATAAACTAGCAAAATGGTCAGAAGAGTGGCAACTAGGATTTAATGCAAAGAAGTGCAAAATCATGCACATAGGGAAGAGAAACTCTGAAGCCACCTATAGGCTGGGAGGGGAGTTGCTAGCAGTCACAAAGGAAGAAAGAGACTTGGGCATCATCATCATTGATGACCTGAAATCATCCAAGCAGACCTCTAAAGCAGTAGGTAAGGCTAGGGGGGTGTTAGGGTGTATTAGTAGGGATATCACAAGTCGTAAGAGGGAGGTAATAATCCTCTGTACAAGACACTGGTTAGGCCCTCATCTGAGTACTGGCAGTATTGGAGGCCACACCTTCCAAGGACATTAACCAAATTGAGGCAGTCCAGAGAAGGGCAACTAAAATGGTGCAGGACTGCATCAGAAGATATATGAGGACAGATTAATGGAGCTCAATATGTATACCCTTGAGCAAAGGAGGGAGAGAGGTGATATTATCGAGGCATTCAAACACCTTAAGGGCATAAACAAGGTGAAAGAGTCTAACATGTTTAAATATAAGAAAATAGCAGGACAAGAGGACACAGCATGAGATTAGAGGGAGGCCGATTAAGGGAATGTGAGGAATTCTTTTCACAGAAAGGGTGGTGGATGCATGGAATGGCTTACCACAAGAAGTGGTGTCTATGAATACAGTGCAGGGCTTCAAACAGGCATGGATAGGCATAAGGAGCAATACAAATGACTATGAATAGATAGGTTACTGACAGAGCAAAGGCCGATGGCACATTTATAAGGTAGAAAAAGAAATGGGCAGACTGGATGGGCCTTGCGGTCCTTATCTGCCGTCAACTTCTATGTTTCTATGTTTCTATGGTGGCAGTGGCTAACATCAGTCCCAGTGGTAGTGGTCCAGGGGTGCAGACAAACTCATTCTCTGTGGTGGCAGTGGCATCAGTCCCGGTGGTGGTGGTCTGACTCCAGGAGGGCACACCACCTTTTAACAACGTCAGTTAAAACCTGCCAACATTAATCACATCATCATCCTCTTGAAGAAAGCTGCCCTCACAGTCATCCATGTCTGAAGTCCGACCACTGGGAAATTCTTTCTCCATTGCGTCATCATCTACATCAGTGGTTGGCAGTTTCATACTGCCAGTGCCACAAGGATGGTCCATCTCTACATCACCAAAGACACCATGACTAGGCCGGGGTACGAATACCGAGGTTGCAGTCTGTGCTGGTATGTGCTCCTCATTCTTTTTTATGAATGTTAGGCGACTAACTTTTGCAGGACAGAGGTTTTTCTGATGATCCCTGATTATTGCACCTACTGAGCTGAATACCCTCTCAACACTTACACTGGAGGGTGGGCATGTGAGGTACGTCAGTGCCACTGCAGTCAGCTCTGGCCATTCACTGACCTTTCCACTCCAGTACAAAAGAGGTTCATCAGTTATTGACAGATGCCTGTTTTCAGACAAATATGACTCAACCATTCTCTGTGCTGCACTAAGTCCAGTGGTTGATGCATCATCCTGTTCTCCGGAATCATTTATTTCACAAATACCCACTTGGGACAAAGCCTCCCAAAGTGGGTTGACGCCAACCGCTTTGGATGACAGACCACCTAGAACTGCAGTTCCCTTCCCCTTACAGGATACACTTGATGGTCCTCCAGGTACACCTTCAGCTGGATAATGCTGCTAAGGTTTGCTGACCTTGGCACGTGACTTCTGTGTCCCATGAACCAAGCATACCAGTTGCCCACTGACATTTTTTACCTGTTCAAGCCCTCCCTCCAGTATTAAGGCAACTCCACGTTTGTATCTTGGGTCCAGCATGGTTGCTATGGCAAAGTTGTCACTATGCTGAATGCTCAAAATGTGATGATTCTGGTTGAATACTGTCAGCATGTGTTTCAGCAACATACTGCTAGCAGCCAGCACTGTCTCTGACAACATCGAGGCTATGGTGTACATTCACCAATGTCTACCTCTGCACCCACAGCAGTGGAATTGATTGGTTAATGGAGGCAGACTCGTAACTCACTGCCTGTGTGACATTTCAAAAAAATGCAAAATTGTTATTACAGAGTCCATCAGGTGCCACTGTTCAGTCGTCATAGACATGGTGGCCCCGGAACTGTCACGGCTAGTGTGTATCATAAGATATTCTGAGATGGCTTTGAATTGTTCATACAACCTCTCTGCCATGTATAAAATGGAGTTCTACCTGGTGACAACTTCTAGCTTCAAGTGGTGTTGAGGGAGGTTGTTTCACATCTGCAACTGCCGGAGTTGGTCATCGGCCTTTGCAGTTAGTGAAAAGTGAAAGCAGATACAGCGTGCAACTGTCAGCATTTCCTTTACATGAGGGTATTGCAGAAACTCCTGCACCACAAGATTTAAATAATGGGCCATGCATGGAACATGAAAAAAGTCACCATTTGTGATGCATTTCACCACATTTGACCCATTGTCACTTGTTATGAACCCAGCTCTCAGAGACAGGGGGTTCAGCCACTTGTCAGTTTCAGTCAGTACCACGTCCAACATGTTTTCACCAGTATGTGAACAGGTAACATTGCACAGAACAATCATTGCATGCTGTTGAATTCTTGGAAGATTGCTACCATCAGGGGGTCAGTTAATTTATTGTTAGTGGAAGTCAGATACCTACATGAGGCAAAATCTGGAAGTCATTCCAATTTTTTGGAAGTCAACATACTTCCCAGATCCCACAATTTGAAAGGCAGTATTCTAGGAATGACCAATTTATGGCTGTTAATACAAATATTAGTGGTAAAATACAATTGTTTTAGAAACAAATCCATCATTTCTTAGCTTCTGTGCCTTCAGTTTTGTAAGTCATTCAATTTAGTTTTTTACATCTGGAAGTTAATAAATTCCTCCCCTTAATTTTGGAAGTTTTTGCTTTATCTTTGGGAGTCAAATACTCCCAAAATGGAGTTAACTTAAGCCCTGGCTACCACGACATTACACCTTACTGCACTGATTATTCGCAATACCAACATCACAAACCACCCCCCCGGCACCTGCTCCCAGTGTACAGTTATAAACAAATATGAACTCCCCGCTGTTTTACCACTTGTCTATATATCCATACTTAAATGGATGAAAGGAGAGGAGGAATGTTGAAGGGCATGTCTTACTGAGTCAGACACAGTACGGAACAACTCGAGGACAGCACAGCTTAAAAAGTATGTCCTGGATGGACTTTCCATTTTGGACAGGCACATGCAGCAAACCGCGGAACCCAGAATTCTCCACAAAGGAGAAGGGCAAAAGATCAATTACCAGCATTTCAGCTATAGTTGCATTAAGTTCACGTGATGCTGTATGATTCAGTGGGTACTTCAGCTTCTGCGTAAAAACACTGTGTAATGTGGGCTGACTTAAACATTTTACACAGGGTGTGATGACAAATGGTTCTGCTCTGTGAATGGCGGGGGGGGAGGGTGGACGTTTGATGAAGACGATTTCACACGTGATGATGACAAACCCAGAAATGTAGTTATTTTGCCAGATTTGCCAACCGGGGTTCATGTACCACTTGCACTAGACATACTGCATTCAGCACCACCACCACCAAAACTGCTACTCTCACCAGCACTGGACAACATTTCAGAATCATTATGCTCCTCCACCTCATCATGCCTGTAGTAATCCTCTGCTCTTATTTCCTCACTACTGCACACATTTAATTTTTTACTGGACTTAACACTCATGGAAGGGGATAACATGCTAGTAATGGTTGATGACAAGGGTGAATGCCCCACTGTGGTATTATCTGCCATCTTGTGCTGGGTCCACAGTGCCATGTGCCTGTTCTTGAGATGCATATGCTGTCCTCCTGTGCCCAGATGGCTCCTCTTTTGACCTCAACTCACACGCACATGGCAAACCTGGCACATTGCAACTGACTCATCATTTGCATCTTGCACAAAAAATCCTAAACAAGGGATTGTGATGCTCTAGTTTTAACATGCCCATGATGCTGCTTATTTAACTCTGTTCTTTTAAGCACTTTAGTGGGGGGTGTGCTACGTGATTTTTCAGGCAGTGCACACCTGGACTGCAAATGACCACCATGACTACCTATCATTATTACTGGGTCATCATCATCATCATCGACTGAAACTGGTAAATCACAAGTTTTTACGGGGGTTAATGCAAACAGACCCAGACACAGCTACCTTGAATTTCTTTTTCTCTGGTTCCCAGCTGGGGTCCATTACATCATCATCATATTCATCAGCATCACCCACATCCACATCTTCTGCTTGGATGCTGGGATGTGGACTGCATGTTGCAACAACAGAGACATCATCATCACATTCATCATCATCATCAACACCACCATCACCTGATATTTTTTCACCACACTGTGAATCACTGCATGGAAAATGCATGACATGAACCGCAGTGGAAGAAATGTCACTTTGTGTGCTATTGTTGACATGATTATCAGAATCCTTAGGTTCAGCTACTGGAATGTTACTGGGAAGTATGACATCATCTACACTGCCACTCACTTGCACTGCTTCACACTCCACTCTATTTTTGGACGTGGTACACTGGTCAGAAGTTGAACTTGAGGCAGCAATACTCATACTACCATCACCAGCAACTGCACTAACACCACCGGCTGGGACAACATCATCTCCTCCAAGTATGAGTGAATACTGATTGGGCAGTAAAAAACATTGCAGGAGAAATACCTTTCCTCACATCAGCAAAACACTTCTGCGCCTGCATACTACCACACCCACAGACTATCTTACGACTGGCAGCAGTGCCATGGTGAGAACCAGCTTTGCTTGCATGTCTCCTTTCCAGGCATTTTGGGAGATCAACAACAATATTTTAAATAAATTTAGATTTTGGAGCGTTCACTCTGCGTGGGGGATGCTTTATGTGAAGCCAAAAAAACAACTGTGGCTTCAGCAGCAGGTACAGGTGTAAATTCACAAGTAAAAGCAACACCTTAACTAACCAGTGGTGCTAAGGTCACAAACAATCCAATCTGGAAAACAATTCCTTTTGCCGAGGGGTTGGGGGGAGCACTGACTGCAGATTTTTACGGCAGTACACAAGCAGTATAACAAAGAATGGATACCACAATGGCGGTACAAAATCACGCAGCTGCAGTGGATAGCAGGTTCACACTGCTGCACCTGCAGTTACACTGTGGTACAATAAAAGGAATATTATTTGATGTCACGCAGCACTGCACACACACTCACACACACAGACACAATTTGTCTACAATGAGTAATGCGTAGCAATTTGAAACGTTCAGTAATATGCCACATATTGTAAACAACCTGAAATTATGAACTGCTGTACCAGATCCACACAACACACACAATCAGCAAGAACATTTCAACAATTACTGACAATATTACTGTGTGAACATTAACACAGTCAGTTATATAACAAAAATATTACCAAAAAACAAAGAACTCCCTATTTCTCCAACTTAAACCTACCTACACCACAGATACACCCTTCCCCCAAAGCACACTTTCACTGTCTTTTACCACACAGACTTAATGTTGTACATTAACATTCAAAATCCACACAGAAATAAAAACGCTCAATGATATGATCACAGGAGGGTTTCCTATAATCGATGAACAGGGACACTGGTTTACCTCATACACAGTGATGAGGACGGAAACCTGGAATTGTAATTGGCCCACAGCAAAACAGTGCCAAAATGGAAGTCGCATTTGTTCTCAGGGAGGCTGTGATCTGAGGGCTATAAAAGTTACTGCACAGTAGCGTGCTTTCTTCTTGTGCTGCTACTTGCTACTTTCTTTGCAGTGTACTTGGATTCCTCATCATTGGATTTATTTGTCAACCATTTCACTGTTGGAGTCCGAGAAACATAGAAACATAGAAGCTGATGGCAGATAAGGACTGCAAGACCCATCCAGTCTGCCCATTTCTTTTTCTACCTTATAAATGTGCCATCGGCCTTTGCTCTGTCAGTGGCCTATCTATTCATAGTCATTTGTATTGTTCCCTTATGCCTATCCCATGCCTGTTTGAAGCCCTGCACTGTATTCATAGCCACCACATCTTGTGGTAAGCCATTCCATGCATCCACCACCCTTTCTGTGAAAAATATTCCTCACATTCCTTAATCGGCCTCCTCTAATCTCATGCTGTGTCCTCTTGTCCTGCTATTTTTCTTATATTTAAACATGTTAGACTCTTCCACCTTGTTAATGCCCTTAAGATGTTTGAATGCCTCGATCATATCACCTCTCCCTCCTTTGCTCAAAGGGTATACATATTGAGCTCTGTTAATCTGTCCTCATATGTCTTCTGATGCAGTCCCTGCACCATTTTGGGTGCCTTCTTGACTGCCTTAATTTGGTTAATGTCCTTGTGAAGGTGTGGCTCCAATACTGCATGCAGTACTCCAGATGGGGCCTAACTAGTGTCTTGTAAAGAGGGATTATTACCTCTCTACGACTTGTGATACCCTACTAATACACCCTAACACCCCCTAGCTTACCTTCTGCTTTAGAGGTCTGCTTGATGATTTCAGGTCATCAGTGATGATGATACCCAAGTCTCTTTCTTCCTTTGTGACTGCTAGCAACTCCTCCCAGTCTATAGGTGGCTTCAGGGTTTCTTCCCTATGTGCATGATTTTGCACTACTTTGCATTAAACTCCAGTTGCCACTCTTCTGACCATTTTGCTAGTTTATCCAGATCTCTTCTCATTCTGCCCACCCATCTGGATCATCTACTCTGTTGCAGATCTTGGTGTCATCTGCAAACAGACAAGCCTTTACCTCTAATCCATCTGCAAGGTCACTAATGAAGATGTTGAAGAGGACTGGCCCCAAAACTGATCCCTGAGGTACCCCACTTGTGACTTGCATCTCTTCTAACTGTATACCATTTACCACCACTCTCTGTTTTCTTCCTCACAACCAGTTTGCCACCCAGTTGACCAACTTCTGACCCACCCTGAGCCTACCCAGCTTATTTATCAATCTTCTATGTGAACAGTGTCAAAAGCTTGCTTGAAGTGAAGAGGTGACATCAACTGCCCCTTGGTCCACTACTTGGTTACCCAGTCAAAGAAATCTATGAGATTAGTTTGACAGGACCTTCCTTTGTAAACCCATGCTATCTTGGATCCTGTGCCCCTATGGATTCCAGGTGTTGCACTATCCTTTCCTTAAGGAGTGCCTCCATAATCTGCCCACTACTGAGGTAAGACTGACTGGTCTGTAGTTCCCTGCCTCCTCCCTGCTACCACTCTTGTGGAGGGATCACATGAGCCCTTCTCCAGTCTTCTGGGACCTCTCCTGTGCTCAGAGACTCACTAAAACAGTTCTGCTAATGGCTCTGCTAGTTCCACCTTTAGCTCCTAAGTACCCTGGGATGTATGCCATCAGGTCCCATTGCCTTTCCACCCTTGAGCTTAGCAAGCTCTTGTAGGACCCTTTCTTTTGTGAAGGGAGTAGTGCTCACCTCCATCCCCCTGTGTCCATGATGCTGAGCTGTGGGCCCTGCACCTTCTCTTCAGTAAATACTGAGCAAAAGTATCTATTTAGGATAGATGCTTTACATGGTCCTCCTCCTCACATGTTCCGTTTTCTCCATTAAGCTTTGCAATACCCCCTCTGGACTTTCTCCTTTCACTAATGTATCTATAGAAAGTCTTGTCACCTTCTTTTACTGCTCGTGCTAGTGTTTCCTCAGTTTGGGACTTTGCCTGCCTTACTGCCTTCCCTGCTTCCCTTAGGGCAGTTCGGTATGCCTCCTTATCTTCATCCCATGGTGTTCCCTTATATTTCCTGAAGGCCAGCCTTTTGCTCTGACCTTTTCTGCTACTGTATTTGAGAACCAAAGTGGTTTCCTTCTTCTTTGCACTTCCTTTTCTGTCTAACACAATGGGATGTTGCTTCAAATTGCATCCTTAATGCTTGCCCACTTTGCTACACCTGTTCCACCTGTGTTTTTTTGCCAGGGCTAGCTTAACTCTGTAGGCCATCTTATCAAAGTCAGCTCCTCTGAAGTCCTATATTTTTGCCTTGGAATGGGATGATTTAGATGTAGTAGCCAAATTGAACCATACCATGGATGGTCACTGGCCTCAGGTGACCTTCTACCTGGAGATCTGTGATCCCTTCCTTGTTAGTGAGTACTAGATGTAGGATAGCCCTGTCTCTTGTGGGTTGCTGTACCAGTTGTTTGAGGCCCTCCCCCTGCAGGGAATCCACTATGTGTCTAGTTCTGGCAGTTGTTCCTGCTGGTATTGACCAATCTATATCCGGCATGTTAAAGTCTCCCATTATCAGAACCTTCCCTTTAGCTGTCATGTTTTGTATATCTTCTAACAGTAATGTGTCTATGTCCTCCCTGGTCTGGGGCCTGTAGACAACCCCGTTCTTATGGCTGTCCCATTTCTGTTTCCAGGGTGACCCACAGTTCTTCTGGCACCTTATGTGTATTCTGAATTTCTGTAGCTTTGATATTTTCATTGACATACTGGGTCACTCCTCCCCCTCCCTTTTTGCACCTCGGTCTCTTCTGAACAATACACAGCCAGGTACTGAAGTCTTTCAAGTGTGGTTACTGGTAAACCACATCTCATTAATTGCTACTATGTCCAGTTTAGCCTATGACATTATTGCCTGCAGGTCTGGGATATTATTTCCCAGGCTGTGAACATCTGAGTACATGATTTTCCATTGGCCAGATTTTGGTGTGTTAGTTGTTGGGTGAGGTTTGGCATTACCCCTGTGCATCGTATGGGGAGACAAACCTTTTTTCTTACATGGTGATGCAAATGAACTGCAAACATGCTGAATCCTGTTTGAACCACTCAGCTGAGGGGAGGGTTCTTCCATTCGATGTATGGGTGCTGCTCCTCTCCCATTTGCTAGTTTAAATATTCTGCAAAGACGTCAAACTTCTGCTCCAATGCACTGACTCCTCCTTAGACAGATGCAGTCCATCAAATTTAAAGAACTTTTCTCCCAGAACTGTTGCCAGTTCCCTACAAATCTGTGTCCTTTTTCCTGGCACCAGCCCTTGAGCCACATGTTTAGCTCCCCTATCTCCCCTTCTCTGACCTTCCGTCCATCTGCTCCCCTCTCCCAGACTGGCAGGATCTCAGAGAAGGAGATGCCGGATGAAATAGATGATAGTTTGTCACTCAGCCTGGTCAGGTGTTCCTTTTTCTCCACAATTGAACAGCTGGTGAGATCATTAGTCCCTATGTGTACTAGGACATCAATGTTTTCTCCTGCTTTGTGAACAATTTTAGCAATGCAGTCAGTGTCTCTCCATGCTGATGTACCTGGGAGACATCTGACCATTACTCCTGGCTGAAGATGGGTATCAACTCCCCGAATCATGGAGTCTCCTATGATCAGAAGTTTTTTGAATTTCCTTTTAGCTTTTTTTGTTTTGGTTCCTGATTTGGGTGAGTTTTGTTGTGCTAGCTCCTGTGCTGCAGCGTCCTGCTCTGTAGTGTCTTCTGCCTCTTTGTTTGATTTCAGAGATAGAGGCAGATATCTGTTTGTAGTGTTTATATGGTTTTTGGAGGTAATATGTTGGAGAGCAGAGAGTGATGGGGCACCTGATTTGCCCCTCCTAACCACCTGCCAACCTCCTGGACCAACTACCCTCTGCGGTCGAGGTTTTTCTGTTGGATGCTGGGGAAATGGTGGGTGGTTCTTATAATGTATTTCTTCTTGAATATGAAATTTGAGGCATGCAATCTCTGCCCATGCTGCCCGGAGCTGAGCCTTAAGATCACCAAAGGCTCAGCATGTAGGACAGTGTCCTAAATCCTGTAAGACTGTCCTTCTGAAAATTGTTCCACAGTACCTGCACTTAATGATATCCATTCCAGATAAGTTGCAGGGTTTATAACCTAATCAGAGTAATTAGAAGGGGAGAAAAAAAAGGAAAAAAATGCAAGTAATGGTTTGATTGTGTTTTGTTTAACTTGTTATAACAAGTTAAATTACTAGTGCACCTGTAAATGAGCTCACTTTGTGGAGGCCCCACTGATCAACCCCTTCCTGCTCTGCCACAAGAAATGTCACAACTGTGGTACCCTATAGAAGGAGTGTAGTGTGGGGTGGTTGGGGATGGGGGTGGGTGGCTGGGCCCTTCCCCTGCCAAAAAAGAAGAACCACGGGATGAAAGAACAAGGAGGTAAGAGCAGAAATGATCAGTCAGCAACAAATGCAGTAACCCTGAGAGCTTATTCTAATGTTCGATAAAACTGTAAAACCTGTAAAGCACCACCTGTAATAATTTCAGAGAAGATATACACTGTAAGAAACACTTTGCTACAGAGAAAAATAAAACAATGAAATGTTAGCAACAAACAGTAGTAATCCCTATGAGTAAAAAATAAAAACACCACCACACAGTAAATCTGCTTAGCCAAAATAAGTCTTAATCCTTTTCCCTTGCTCTGGTAAGTTTCTCTACTCTGCCTTTCAAGCAGTCTTAGAAGGAAAGAGCTCAGGTGAAGCTAGGTGCCTTGGCCAGCAAACCAATTCTTCTACCTCCAAGATATCAACTAACCTGACTTTTTAACCCTTCTTTCTGTTGGAAATTAATGACAGTTTGCCAGTTTCACCCCCCACATACACGCCTAATCCTTTGGAACCATAGAAACATAGAAACATAGACTTTGACGGCAGATAAGGACCGCTAGGCCCATCTAGTCTGAAATTTCCCTACCTACAGGATAGGCCGCAGATCCTAGTTAACCAACAGCCTATTTCTTCCTACCCCCCACAAGAATTACCTTACGTCTGTCCCATGCATTTTTGAATTCTCCCACAGTTTTAGATCCCACAACCTCCTCAGGAAGGCTGTTCCATGCATCCACTACCCTCTCTGTGAAATAATACTTCCTCACATTGCCCTGAACCGCCCTCTTTCTATCTTTAAATTGTGTCCCTTGTTCTTGCAAGTCTCTTTTTCTGAAAAAATGCTACCTCTTGGACTTTGTTGATTCCACTGAGGTACTTAAAGTTTCTATCATGTCCCCCTCTCCTTCTTTCCTCAAGGGTATACATATTAGCTCCTTTAGTCTCCCATACGGCTTCACTTGCAGACCCTGCACCATTTTAGTTGCCCTCCTCTGGACTGCCTCTATCCTGTCTATGTCCTTGTGGAGATGGGGTCTCAGAACTGGACACAGTACTCCAGATGGGGTCTCACCAACTGTCTGTACAGAGGGATAACAACTTCCTGTTTTCTGCTGCTGATGCCTCCCTTACATCCTAGTATACCCCCAGCCCTCCCTACTGCCTTCTCACATTGCTTGCTAACCTTAAGGTCATCTGATATGATTACCCCAGGTCCCTTTCCTTTTTGTTGTTGTTACTACCTCCCCACCCATTGTGTATTCTTCCCTGGGTTCTTGTTTCCCAGGTGCATTATTTGCACTTCTTTGCATTGAATCTTAGCTGCCATACTTCTGACCATTCCTCCAACCTTGCCAAGTCCCTTTTCATCCTTTCCATGCCTCCTTGTGTATCAACCCTGTTGCAGATTTTGTGTCATCTGCAAAAGGCATACTTTTCCTTCCAGTCCCTCTGCAATGTCACTGATGAAGACATTAAAAGGACTGGACCCAATACTGAACCCTGCGTACCCCACTAGTAACCCCCTTTCTTCAGAATGGACTCCATTTACAATTACCTTCTGTGTCCTGTTGTCCAGCCAATGTTTTACCAGGCTACCACCCTGGGTCCCACTCCCAGGCTGGTTAATTTGACTATTAATCTTTGTGTGGGACTGTGTCAAATGCCTTGCTAAAGTCTAGGTAGGCCATGTCCACAGCCCCTCCCTGGTCTACTACTTTGGTCACCCAGTCAAAGAAATCTATTAGATTCATCTAACATTACCTTCCTGCTGTGAACCCATGCTGCCTTGGGTCCTGTGCTCCACTGGCCTCTAGGTACTTGACTATTCTTTCCTTCAGAAGTGACTCCATCACTTTCCCTACCACAGAGGTCAGACTGACA
The DNA here is from genome assembly GCA_016271365.2 of Neoceratodus forsteri. Classification (NCBI taxonomy): domain Eukaryota; kingdom Metazoa; phylum Chordata; order Ceratodontiformes; family Ceratodontidae; genus Neoceratodus; species Neoceratodus forsteri. Next base: position 13,235,542 of record CM028129.1, read on the forward strand.
GGTCTGAAGTTTCCTTCCTCTGTCTTGGACCCACTTTTGTGAAGGTGAATCACATCCACCTTCCTCCAGTCCTCGGGTACCACACCATCCTCCCATGATATATTAAAAATGTAGCCAGTGGTTTCACTAGTTCCTCCCTTAATTCTTTTAGAATGCTGGGGTGAATTCCATCAGGACCCATTGCTTTGTCCACCTTTAGTTTTAGGAGTTCTTGCAGAACCCTTTCTTCTGTGAAAGGACTGGGATCAACCCCCCTATCAAGAGTGCTTCTGTTAATTGGATTAGGCACTTCCCTCCTCTTTAGAATACTGAGCAGAAATATTCATTCAGTATTCCTGCTTTTCACTGTCCCCTCTGCCCACCCACTGTTCATTCTATTCAGCCTCACTATCCCTCCTTTGTCTTTCTACGCGCTGATGTACCTATAAAAGGTTTTACCCCTTCTTAACTGAGTTGGCTATCTTTTCTTCAGTTTGGGCCTTTGCTATTCTGACTTCCTCCTGCTTCCTTCTGCCTTAACTGGTACAGCTTTCTGTCCTGCTCCTTCTGTGTTTCCTTATACTTCCGAACGCTATCTTTTCTTCCTGACTTTCACAGCCACCTCTTTGAGAACCATAGTGGCTTTTTCTTTCATTTTGATTTGTTCATTTGCTTCACACAAAGGCTTGTTGCCTCTGTGATGGCAGTTTTGATAATTCCCATTGTTGCTCCACACCTCCTTCTAGCCTGTTTGCTAGTGCTTCTCTGAGGCACTGTCCCATCTTGCCAAAGTCAGCCTCCTCAAAGTCCAGTACCCTCACTTTTGTATGGCTTGACTCTGTAGCTGAGTTTAACGTGAACCACACTGTTTGATGGTCACTTGTCCCCAGATGGCAACCCACTTCTAGATCTGAGATCCTCTCACTGCCCCGTTTGAGAGTACGAGGTCTAAGATTGCTCCTTCACGAGTGGGTTCCAAAACTAACTGTCTAATGCCTGCCACCTGTAGGGCATCAAGAATGGCCCTGCTCTTGGATGTGGCTGCAGCAAATGTGCTCCAGTTAACATCTGGCATATTCAGGTCTCCCATCAACAGTATCTCCCCTTTCTCTGCCATTCTAAGAATGCCTTCTATCATATCCTTGTCCATTCCTTCTCCCTGACATGGGGGTTTGTACACAACTCCTGTGCAGATTGTGGTGCCCTTTCCAGTCTCCAAGGTGACCCACAGTGCCTCCTCTCTCCCTGTTTACTCTTTTGTTCAGTTGCTTTTATCCCTTCCTTTACATAGAGAGCTACTCCTCCCCCTCTTCTCCCCTACCTGTCTCTCCTGTAGGTTATGTACCCTGGTATGTTAACATCCCAGTCATGGTTCTCTGTGTACCATGTTTCTGTGACTGCTACGATATCCAGGCATCCCTCTTCCATTAAGACCATCAGCTCAGGGAGCTTGTTGCCCAGACTACGGGTATTGGTACTCATTACCCTCCATTTCCTTATAGCCTTACTCCCTTTTACCCCATCCCTGTCCTTCTTGCCTTTGTCACCTTCTTCATTTACCCCTGCCCTTCTCCCTATCGACACCTCTATGTTGGTGTTTGCCGCACTTACTACAGTGATTATTTGGGGGGGCTAGGATTTTCCTGCTCCTTTCCAGTGCCTCCCCCCTTGGCTAGTTTAAAAGCTTGCCAATGAAGCATGTAAACCTATCACCTAGGATCCTGGTTCCCCTCCCGGACAGATGCAGCCCATCATGCCAGTATAGGCTTGCATCACTCCAGGTGGACCCCCAGTCCCCAATGAAGCCAACTCCTGAGCTCCACACCAGTTTTCAACCACTGATTGAATCCATGAGTGCGAACACCCTAGCCTCTCCTTTGCCATAGATAGGCAGCACCTCCGAGAAGGTTACCGTGCATGCTACTTGACTAAGGCCCTTCCCCAATTCCACACACTCTTCCTGCACTTCTCTAATCCCTTTCTTAGCCAGGTCATTTATCCCTAGGTGGACAATGACATCCAGCTCCCTCCTCTGTGCAGCTGCTTTGGCAATCCTGAGGATTCGCTTCCTGTCCCTGCAAGCCATGGTGCCAGGCAGGCACCTTACCTCCCTCTCCCCTTCCTCCCCCAGTTCTACCTTCCTAACAATGGAGTCCCCCACCAGGAGTTGTTTCCTTCCCCTGCAGGGTCCCCTGCCACCCTCCTGTGGGTCTCCTTTGTGGAGGTTCCCAGCATTCTCCTTGGTCTCCACTGTGGGTGCCTCCATAGAGGAACCACACTTTGCCAGAATGGCATAGGAATTGTGGAGAGGTACAATGAGAGGGATGTGCTTCTGTTCCTCCACTCTCACCCTCCCTGAGCCCACTGTGGTCCAACCGCTCCTCTTTCTTGGCAACCTCTGAGGCAATGGCAGTGGCACTGGTGGTCCCTGGATGGAAGAGGAGGTCCCACAAATCCTGGCCAACTCAGCCTGGAGATGAGCAACCTCCTCCCTCAGCCCAGAGAGGTGTCTGCAGATGAGACAACACCGCATCCTCCAGAACATCTCCCGGAAGACTGCTGCTCCACAGCCACTGCACTGCACCACTCCAATCATGTCTTATTTCTGGTCCCTTAACTGTTTGCAATCCTTACTCTTTCCTCTGTTTTTTTCTCTCTCTCCTTATTTTCTGCCTGTGTGCCCTTTAAGCTCCTAATTGTCTTGTTCTGAGACAAGAATATCCTATATTTCGCAGTAGACCACTTACTTGCTCAGAGGCAGACCTCCAACAGCTAGAGGGGGCCAGAGAGCTACTCTTGCCCTTCTAGGATGGTGGGTCCTTGGTGGTTCTGTGATCACTCACTTCCTGCCCCTAAACAGGAAGTTCCTGTTGTCAGTCAAATTCTGTGCCTATAAAAATAGAACTAACTTTGGGTGGGGGGGTGGAGGAGGGCAATATAGTCCCAGCAGAGAAGTCCAGTCACACAGCAGTCCTTTCTCCTGGTGTCTTCTGCCAAGCTATTAGCAGAAGCTTTCTAAGGCAGTCTTTAAATGTAGCTTCCTTCAAGCTAAGCCACTCCCCCTACTTACCAGATCTTTCTACAAGTAATTTAAACCTCACAGCAGTTAAGTCCTTTCAGTCACCTGAGATTTACACCTAGATAACTCTTCAGATACCCATTCAGTTCAGTTAACCCTAACACACACTTTTTTTTGTGTATGTTAGTTTTTTTACCCTAAATTAAAAGTCAAATACAAAAGTTCTTCTACTTTAGTCCCAGCAGAGAAGTCCAGTCACACAGCAGTCCTTTCTCCTGGTGTCTTCTGCCAAGCTGGAAGAGCTGTGGGAGGAAAGCAATTAGCTCCTTCAATGTGAGAAGGAGACTGAAACACCTCTGAGACAACAAACCTTTTCAACAAACAAAAAAAAAAACAAGAATAAAATAAAACAGTGTCAAACAGTAATTTTGCTTAGCCCAATGATAAAAAAGTCACAAAAATGTAAGCTCCACCTGTAATACAGTAATTTCAGAGAAGATATACCCTGTAAGAAATACTTTGCTACAGAGAAAAATAAAGCAGTAACAGAAGATATACCTTGCAAAAGACAATTTGAATCAGAAGATTACAGCAGTAATCTGTTATCACACACCTGTAGGCACACCTTGTAATAATGCAGAAGAAGGTATACCAGCAACAACGATTTGAATCAGAGAAAAATAAAGCAATGAAATGTTAGCAACAAACAGTAGTAATCCCTGTGAGTAAAAAAATAAAAACACCACCACACAGTAAATCTGCTTAGCCAAAATAAGTCTTAATCCTTTTCCCTTGCTCTGTTAAGTTTCTCTACTCTGCCTTTCAAGCAGTCTTAGAAGGAAAGAGTTCAGGTGAAGCTAGGTGTCTTGGCCAGCAAACCAAGTCTTCAAGAACTTCTGAAAAATAAAACCTGCTGCAATAAAACCTGCTGCTGTATCCCCTAACTGCGGAATTCTGTTTTAAAGTATTCCAGCTCTGCTCAGCCCATGTTTCTCGTCAGTTAATATGTAATGTAGAACTAAATATTTTTGCTTGCCAAAAGTTTGGTCACTTGTTGTGTTAGCGCCTGTTAATATTTGCACTTCGGTGACAGATGGGTATTTGCCCAGAAATGAGTGCAGCATCAATGGTGAGGTAATCAATTTGCCTACTGGCAGAGTGAGTGATCTGAATTCTTTTTCAGCTTGCTAAGTATCCCATTACTGTGACTTTTTTTTTTCGGATGGCCAAGTGCTGTTGAGGATGACCGAGCTATCTGGGATGCTTGCATAACTGAATTCATCACTTTGGTGTGTGAGGAAGTTTAGAGGATAAGCTGGGTGGCACTGAGAATGGGGTTTCTGCTTGTGGAGTGAGTCCATTTAAAAGAAAGTGGTTGCCAGCATGTCAGGACAGAAACTGCTGGGTGTAGAGAGCTGCAGTTCCCATGAGGGAGGTAAGACGATGCGACTGAGATAGACGAGTAAGAAGATTGCAATCAGGCGGCAGTCTGTTTATTCAGTGGATGTGCAGGCCTGTGTATTTGTATTTCTGAATGACATCCTTGTCAAATTTAAAATGGATACAATTAAAATGTCTGTGCCATTAAAAATAAATGATTTATTTTTGGTCACTGTCTGAATGCCTGGCATCTGTGGTGGGGGGGCATTGAGAGCGCCTGTGCTGGTGGGGTGTGGAGAGAGGCCATGCTGGTGTGGTTGAGTGAGCAGAGTGGCTGTGCTGGAGGGGTTGTGTGTTGAGTGGCCTTGCTGGTGGGGTTGAGTGGGAGAGTGGTCCTGCTTGTCTATTGGGGTAGGGAGCGTGACCATGCCAGTCCAACAGAGTTGGGGTGGTGGTCGTGCTGGTTCATCAGAGTGGGGAGAGTGGCTGTGCCAGTCTGTAGGGATGGGGAGAGAGGTCAGGTTAGGCCATTGGGGTGGGGAGAGTGTCTGTGCCGGTCCATAGGGGTGGGGAGAGGGGTGCTGGTTTGTAGGGGTGGGGAACATGTTTGTGCTGGTTTGTTGGAGTGTGAAGAGAGTCCGGGTTGGTCCATCGTGGTGGGGAGAATGGGCATGCTGGTCTGTAGGGGTGGGGAGAGTGGCTGGTCTGTGGGTGTGGGGAGCGTGTCTGTGCTGGTCCATCAGGGTGGGAAGAGTGGGCATTCCGGCCCGTCAGGGTGGGGAGAGTGGCCGTGCAGGTCTGTTGGGGTGGGAAAGTGGGTGTGCTGGTATGTAGGGAGGGAGAGGGTGTGCTGGTCTGTAGGGGTGGGGTGAGTGGTCAGGTTAGGCCGTTGGGTGGGAGAAAGTGGGCATGCAGTCCATCGGGTGGGAGAGTGGGCCTTGCCAGTCCATGGGGGTGGGAGAGTGGTGTGCTGGTCAATAGGAGTGGGAGCGTGTCCGTGCTGGTCTGTGGGGTGGGAAGAGTGGCCGGTTTAGGCCATTGGGGGTGGGGAAAGTGTCTGGGTTGGTCCGTTGGGGTGGGGAGATTGGCTTTGCCAGTCCATTGGGGTGGTGAAAGTGGCCGTGCCTTTCCGTAGGGGTGGGGGGAGTGGCTGGGTTAGTAAATTGGGATGGAACAAGTGGCCTTATTGGTCCACTGGGGTGAGGCTTGTATTTCTGCCTGACATCCTTGTAAAGAGATCTCTTGTCTGGGTTAGCCAAATTTAAAATGGATGCAAATAAAATGTCTATGCCATTAAAAATAATTTATTTATTTTTGGTCACTGTCTGAAAGCTTGGCATCTGTGGTGGGGGGGCACTGAGAGCACCTGTGCTGGTGGGGTGCGGAGAGAGGCCACGCTGGCATGGTTGGGTGAGCAGAGTGGCTGTGCTGGAGGGGTTGTGTGTTGAGTGTCCTTGCTGGTGGGGTTGGGTGGGAGAGTGGACCTGCTTGTCTGTTGGGGTGGGGAGAGTGTCTAGGTTGGTCCGTCAGGGTGGGGAGAGTGGCAGTGTTGATCCATTACTTCACAGAGAGGGTGGTAGAGCCATGGAATGCAATGCCTGGGAGCCTAGTCAAGCAAGACACTGTGGAGGGCTTCAAGAGGGGGTGGGACAGATGCATGGGGGTACTGAAGCCAAGATTGACCTTCACGGGGACAAGGGGTGGGGGAGAAAGTGCCCACTAAGGGCTGGAGACTGAGCAGATACGAAATACCGACAGGCCTATTCTGCTGGCTTTTTAGTATGTTAGTATGTTAGCTCCTGCATGTTTAAAATAAGCACTGTCCCAGTGGAAGTTAGATCTGTCTAGCTTTGTTCTGTTCAAATTTGTGTCTGGTTTGGTTAAAAAGCTGCTGCTGGCAATGGGAAGAGAAGTGAAAGCGAGTCGCAGCTTCAGTGAACACATCATGAGCTCATGTGACCGTTGCTATAGCAACACTCGCTCAGGGTCGCAATGTCTTCACTAAAGCTGCAACACCCTTTTAGGGCTGCGCGAACCCCTAAAAGTTCTACCTGGTGAACTTTCTGTGAGAACCCTGTAGCTCTACTTTGAGCCCACCAGGTAGAACCCAGTAGAATCGGGTTCTACCAGGTAGAACTGGGTTCTACCATTTATAATCAAGTTCTACCAAGTAAACCAGGTTCTACCAAGTAGAACCAGGTTCTACCAAATAAAACTAGTTCTACTATGTAAAAAAACAAGTTCTACTAAGTAAAACCAGGTTCTACATGGTATGACAAAGTTCTATAATATATAACGCAAAACAAAAATTACGTTTACATGGTTCTACTTAATTAAGAAATCCACAGAAGTATTGTTTTTTGTTTGGGAAAGTACATGTAGTACTAAGAATGGTATAAATACAATTAAGTATTGCAAAGCTTTGGTGCATAGGATTCTGTCCCGGTGTTCGAAAGCTTTGCAAAACTTACCATTCTTAAAGTTAGAATCTTAGGCCCAGATATTCAAAAGGGTTGCCATGGAGCAACAGTGCCGTGCCATGCACAACCCACTGATGCGCTCCGGAAAAAGTCGCTGCACAAATCCCAGATGTGCCTGAGCGCGTACTAATGTATGCAGGCACAGGTTGGGCGTGCGTCTACGCAAAGCTGCACAGCCAGATATTCAGCCCGGATGTAAAGTCACGCATGCGCAACCCCTACCTGCGCCTGCACAATGTTAAGCCTAAAAAAAAAGGAACAAATGATAGCCACCCACAGGTGAGCTGCCGCATTGCAGGGTGCAACATGGCAGCTGCCACCTGTGGTGGCCACCTGAGTTCCTGCCACACCTGGTGGCACCCCCCATGCCCCATCGCGGGCATCTATGTAAAGACACCCCTGTCCAATATCCCTGGTGGTCCAGTGGACCCCTATGTGCCCATCACGGCAGCGTATAAACCCCGTCATATCCTGGTGGTAGGGTGGACCACACTCTGTCGCGGGCATCTGAAAGTATAGAACAGTCCTATATACCCTGGTGGTCTAGTGTGCCCCCCTCCCCCGCCCACTGAGCCCCACTGCCCGCTCCCGATCAGTCGCCGAGCAGCAGCATCCCACCTGCCTGCCACCTCATCACCATGGACTGACAGCTGGTAGTTGCATGCCCATTGTTCACATGTGAGCCAATGGGCATGCAGCCCATTCCTCTACTCTGTCCAGATATGAATGAATTCATTCACATATCTGGACTGTGTTATGTTATAGCTGCACGCATTGGCTCATGCTGTGGACCACTGGGCATGCAGCCCTACTGAGCTGTCAGTCAGTGGGTGGCAGGTGGGTGGGGTGCTGCCGCCTGCCAGCTGACTGGTGGGGAGTGGGGCAGTGGGGCTCAGTGGGGAGGTGTGGAGGGGGGGACACTAGACCACCAGGGTAATAGGACTGTTCTATATTTTACAGATGCCCGCGATCAGGCACAGTGCGGTCCACTGGACCACCAGGGATATTAGAGGGGGGTTTTCTTTCAGATGAATGCCCACGATTGGGCTGCAGGGGGCGTCGGTCCCTGACAGCTGCTGCCTGGCAGGGCGCCAGGCACAAGTCGTCGGGGATCGGCGCACCTACATGCTAATGGGATGCAAATGGGGCCATAATGACATGCAAATGGCCCCATGTGTGCCTTGCATAAATTATGGCCCAATTTGCATGACCCCTTTTGAATATCACAGGTGCTGTGCATGGCACAATGGCACTTGTGCTAGTGTATCTCCATGCTCCACTCTGGCCACTTGCGCTGGCACAGTGCCACTGCACCATGCACAGTGGGGGTGGCCAGGGTGCGATATTCAAAGCTGCTGTGCCATAACGCAGCTCCGTTTAATATCGCCCAGGCCACAACCCTGCGCAACAAAGTTAAGCTGCGCCCAGGCTTGCGCCACAGCCTGGTGCAGTTTGAAAATCCGGGCCTAAGTATTACATGTACTGTATATTCCCAAATATGCAAAATAAAATATGTGGATTTTTTTTATAGTTAAGTAGAACCAGGTGGAATGGGCTTACTGCTTATATATTATAGAACCCCCTGGTTACCCAGCAGATGCTTAAAAATACTAGTGTTGAAACTAGTGAAAGGTTCCTTCAGATCAAAACATTGTATATCATTGGGTACAACATTGAAATTGGGAATGTATTGTAAAGTTGACATTTTACAGCAAAAAAAAAACATTTTTTAAATTAAATTCCCATTAAATTCCCATCTGGAATTGAACTAGAAGAACAGTTATTTATTATTTATTTATTTTATAATGTTTTTGTTTGTTAACAGCCAGTAATAAGTATTCATTGAATGTGTATTTTGTAATAAAAATCCAATAAAACAAATAGATGAAGACAGAGCTGTGTGACAGTGTGTAGTCATTTCTGGTTATTTTAGTTTAACTGCCACATGCAGTGGTCCATCAGTTTCTGGTGCTAGTCAGATTGGGCCTTAGTGGCACATGAGAACCACCATTGGATGTTTGTTTCTGAAATTAATGGAACTCCAGGATGAGGAGGAGACAGAGGGACCCACCAGTGGAGAAAAGACAGCTGGAAAGGCTAGTGGCTACTAGTGGCAACAGAATCCTTCACCATCATCGTCGTCATCATCAGCATGGCATGATGCCATTTGTGTGCTGTCACCCTGCATAAATTTGGGACAGTATATGTTTTTGAACCAATGCAGGTTCATTTTTAAAAAAGTGAGCCTCTCTACATATTTCGTGGAAAGACATGTTCTTTTGTCATTCACTATTGCCCCAGCAGCACTAAAAATTCTCTCTGAATAAGTGCTGGCAGGTGGGCAACTGAGGTATTCAGTTGCAATCTCAGTTAAAGAAGGCCAGATCAATTTTTTTCTGTTGCCAGTAAAGCAATAGTTCATCACCTGCAGTGAGATGTGCATTCTCCTCCATGTAATCCTTAACTATTTTTGCAGCAGGAACTTCTGGTGCTACTATTGCCGCCTGAGCCTTCCCAGCTGTCTTTATTAGACCAAAGTCTGACAGCATGTCTCACAGTGGTTTGTCCTCTTGTGGTGTAGCAGCAGTTCTGGTTTGCATTTGATGAGCCTAAACATCAGTAGTGGTGGCAGCAGCAGCAGCAACAGCAGATTGTGCTCCCTCTCCACCAGATTTTGGTCAGAATTTGAATGTTGCCAAAAGGACACTGATGATGTACTACTTTTCTGAACTATACATGCTGACACTTATAAATTAACAGCTCATGATAGTGTTCCAGGTCTTTAAAGTCATGTGGTTTGAAGAATAGAAACATAGAAGTTGACGGCAGATAAGGACCGCAAGGCCCATCCAGTCTGCCCATTTCTTTTTCTACCTTATAAATGTGCCATCGGCCTTTGCTCTGTCAGTGACCTATCTATTCATAGTCATTTGTATTGCTCCCTTATGCCTATCCCATGCCTGTTTGAAGCCCTGCACTGTATTCATAGCCACCACTTCTTGTGGTAAGCCATTCCATGCATCTACCACCCTTTCTGTGAAAAAGAATTCCTCACATTCCCCTTAATCAGCCTCCTCTAATCTCATGCTGTGTCCTCTTGTCCTGCTATTTTTCTTATATTTAAACATGTTAGACTCTTTCACCTTGTTTATGCCCTTAAGGTGTTTGAATGCCTCGATCATATCACCTCTCTCCTCCTTTGCTCAAGGGTATACATATTGAGCTCTGTTAATCTGTCCTCATATGTCTTCTGATGCAGTCCCTGAACCATTTTGGTTGCCCTCTCTGGACTGCCTCAATTTGGTTAATGTCCTTGTGAAGGTGTGGCCTCCAATACTGCACGCAGTACTCAGATGGGGCCTAACCAATGTCTTGTACAGAGGATTATTACCTCCTCTTATGACTTGTGATACCCTACTAATACACCCCTAACACCCCTGGCCTTACCTACTGCTTTAGGAGGTCTGCTTGATGATTTTAGGTCATCAGTGATGATGATGCCCAAGTCTCTTTCTTCCTTTGTGACTGCTAGCAACTCCTCTCAGCCTATAAGTGGCTTCATGGTTTCTCTTCCCTATGCATGATTTTGCACTTCTTTGCATTAAATCCCAGTTGCCACTCTTCTGACCATTCTGCTAGTTTATCCAGATCTCTTCTCATTCTTCCCACCCCATCTGGATCATCTACCCTGTTGCAGATCTTGGTGTCATCTGCAAACAGACAAGCCTTACCCTCTAGTCCATCTGCAGGTCACTAATGAAGATGTTGGAATAGGACTGGCCCCAGGACTGATCCCTGAGGTACCCCACTTGTGACTTGCATCTCTTCTGACTGTATACCATTTACCACCACTCTCTGTTTTCTGCCAGTCAACCAGTTTGCCACCCAGTTGACCAACTTCTGACCCACCCGAGCCTACCCAGCTTATTTATCAATCTTCTATGTGGAACAGTGTCAAAGCTTTGCTGAAGTCAAGGTAGGCGACATCAACTGCTCCCCTGGTCCACCACTCTGGTTACCCAGTCAAAGAAGTCTATGAGATTAGTTTGACAGGACCTTCCTTTGTAAAACCCATGCTATCTTGGATCCTGTGCCCCTATGGATTCCAGGTGTTGCACTATCCTTTCCTTAAGGATGCCTCCATAATCTTGCCCACTACTGAGGTAAGACTGACTGGTCTGTAGTTCCCCGCCTCCCCTGCTACCACTCTTGTGGAGCGGGATCACATGAGCCCTTCTCCAGTCTTCTGGGACCTCTCCTGTGCTCAGAGACTCACTAAACAATTCTGCTAATGGCTCTGCTAGTTCCTCCTTTAGCTCCTTAAGTACCCTGGGATGTATGCCATCAGGTCCCATTGCCTTATTCACCCTGAGCTTAGCAAGCTCTTGTAGGACCCTTTCTTTTGTGAAGGGAGTAGTGCTCACCTCCCTCCCCCCTGTGTCCATGATGCTGAGCTGTGGGCCCTGCCCTGCCCTACCTGTCTCAATTGTATCCTTAAACCGAGGGTCCAGAAGTGTGGCCAAAATGTAATGTTCTGCTTTGCACATATTTACAATGCGCTCATCAGCCAGGAAGGGTTATATCATTTTTCCAACAAGTGATGCAGCATTGATGTCATCATTGTCAAAGAACTGTGACTCGAGACACTGCAGTCTCATCCTGATGAGTGAAATTAAGGGTGGGATCTGACTTAGTCCGGCACCATCAGAGCTCACCGCTTGGGTAGCCTCCTCAAAGGGTTTAAGGATACAACAAAGATTCTACATCAGATGCCACTGATTGGGGCTGATATTCACATCTCCTTTCCCAATGCCATGTTCTACTGCATATTGATGGATGGCTTTCTGTTGTTCAAGCATTCTCTGCATCATATAGTAAAGTGGAATTCCACCAGATTGGAACTTCCTGTATCATCTGGTGGAGAGGGAGGCTGTTTTCAATCTGAATCTGCAGCAACAACTTTTGGGCTTTCACAGAATGACTAAAGTGAGTGCACACAGTGCGGGTAGCTGCAATCAAGTTCTGCACATTTTGGCCCTCACTGATGAAGTCTTTTACCACCATGTTAGTAGTGTGTGCAAAGCATTGTACATGTGTAAACTTACCAAGTCTTACTACTTTCACAATATTTGAAGCATTGTCAGACACTATAAACCCTGGTTGCAAGGACTTTGGAGTCAGCCGCACAGCAAACTTTTCTTTGAGGCCCTCCAGAAGATGTTCTGATTTGTGATCTTTTTTCAAAACCATAAATACATAAAGCTGCCTGCCTTCAAACTGTGAAAGTCCCTTGCTGCTTGCTGCTGCTGCTGCTGTCACCAGTGCCACTACATGATAATGATGAAGATGATGATGAGGAGGAGGAGGCGGAGGGAGGAAAGTTTACCCAGTGGCCAGTCACAGCCATATAGTCTGTCGTCTGACCACTGTTCCACATATCTGCCGTGACATGAACCTTTTTGCCCACTGAACTTTTCAGAGCATTAGATATGCTTTTCTGAACAGTGTCATACAAATCTGGAATGGCAGCACTGGAGAAATAGGTCCGTCTGGGGACCTGATACTTTGGCACAGTGATTTCCATGAGTCCTTTAAAACCTGGGTTAGCCACAAATGAGAATGAGAGCAAGTCAGTGGCTATCATCTCCCCAAGTGCCTTTGTCAATCACCTTGCCTCAGGCCTGTTGGGCTTATATTTCTGTGAGCGCTCAAAGCAGTCTTTCAAAGAAATTTGATGCCCGCTATGCTTGCTGCTATCACATGATTTTCTGGGCTGCTTTCCTTGACCTTTACCACCAAGAGGGGTGGATGTTGTGGCCATGGATGGTATATGACACTGGTTGGGCTGTGGTGGTGGAGTCAGAGGGGTAAAGAAATGAGAAATAGAGTATGCTGTGCTTTGACTGGAAGGAAGACATTCATCCTCCTCCACCTCCGCATCAGTTACTTCATTGCCTTGGTAAACATCCATTACCTCATCCTCCTCAACTGAGTGCAGAAGTGCAACAATGTTTGTGTGCTCCTTTTGTGCTTTCTGAAACTGATAAATGTGAGACTTGTTCATATGTCTTATCATTGTTGATGTTCCCAGTCGAGTATCCACTTTACCACGAGTTAATTTTGTTTTGCATAATTTGCAAACCACATGATTGACAGATTATTTATCTTGTGTGGAAAAGTCCCACACAAGGGATTTCACAGTTTTTGTTGCACTGCTGCTTATAGGGAGGATAGGTTCATTACTACCACTGCCACCACCACCACAGCCACTACTATTTCCACTACCTCTTTGAGGTCTTTCCATGCCCATCTGCACGGAATTTTGAAGATGCACAACCCCTCTGTCTGGTTGAACTGCATCTCTTTCTTCCCCTTGTGAAGCCTGTCCATCTTCTGTCCTCTGTTGTTCCTCTGCATGTGAGGGTGTCTGACTCTGCAAGTTACGCCCCACTATCATTAATGTTTTTTTAGCACCACAGCCATCCTTCCGAGAACTTGTTTTTGTTCTTTTTCTGCCTCTGTATTCCTCCTCCTCTTCATACCACTCCCCAGAGCTACTACTGCTTGACATACTGACTGTTGCCTTATCTACTACAAACTCAGGATCTGTTCCACTGATTTCCCCCCACTCTCATCAGTCTTCTCCTCTTATCATCATCATCATCCCTCACTCCGCTTACTAAAACTGGCTGCCGCACTATTATGGCCCTTGTGCTCATCCTCTGAATACCACGATGGGTTACTCCTGCAACATCCTGAATTTTCTTTACTGTTGCTACTGTTGCCTGGATTGCCTGAGAAGTGCTGCTATTTTTTTTACCACTCATGGCTGCGTTGAGTCAAGTACTTTTAGTAAGACACAGGGATATTTTCTCCCTAACTGGTAGATAACAGCACTGCTTGCTGCATCGAGTCAAGTACTTTAAGTGGTAAGACACAGGGATATTTTCTCCCTAAGAGATAAATACAGCACTGCTTGCTGCGTCGAGTCAAGTACTTTAAGTAGTAAGACACAGGGATATTTTCTCCCTAACTGGTAGATAACAGCACTGCTTGCTGTGTTGAGTCAAGAACTTTAAGTGGTAAGACACAGGGATATTTTCTCCCTAACAGGTGAATACAGCACTGCTTGCTGCATAGAGTCAAGTACTGTAAGTGGTAAGACACAGGGATATTTTCTCCCTAACAGATAAATACAGCACTGCTTGCTGTGTCGAGTCAAGTACTTTAAGTGGTAAGACAGGGATATTTTCTCCCTAACACAAAAATACAGCACTGCTTGCTGCACCGAGTCAAGTACTTTAAGTGGTAAGACACAGGGATATTTTCTCTCTAACAGGTAAATACAGCACTGCCTGCTGCATCGAGTCAAGTACTTTAAGCGGTAAGGCACAGGGATATTTTCTCCCTAACTGGTAGATAACAACACTGCTGGTTGTGTCAAGTCAAGTACTTTAAGTGGTAAGACAGGGATATTTTCTCCCTAAGAGATAAATACAGCACTGCTTGCTGCATCGAGTCAAGTACTTTAAGTGGTAAGACACAGGGATATTTTCTCCCTAACAGGTAAATACAGCACTGCTTGCTGCGTCGAGTCAAGTACTTTAAGTGGTAAGACAGGGATATTTTCTTCCTATGAGATAAATACAGCACTGCTTGCTGCGTCGAGTCAAGTACTTTAAGTGGTAAGACAGGGATATTTTTTCCCTAACAGATAAATACAGCACTGCTTGCTGCGTCGAGTCAAGTACTTTAAGTGGTAAGACACAGGGATATTTTCTCCCTAACAGGTAAATACAGCACTGCTTGCTGCGTCGAGTCAAGTACTTTAAGTGGTAAGGCACAGGGATATTTTCTCCCTAACAGGTAAATACAGCACTGCTTGCTGCGTTGAGTCAAGTACTTTAAGTGGTAAGACACAGGGTTATTTTCTCCCTAAGACATAAATACAGCACTGCTTGATGCGTCGAGTCAAGTACTATAAGTAGTAAGACACAGAGATATTTTCTTCCTAACACATAAATACAGCACTGCTTGCTGCATCGAGTCAAGTACTTTAAGTGGTAAGACACAGGGATATTTTCTCCCTAACTGGTAGATAACAGCACTGCTTGCTGCGTCGAGTCAAGTACTTTAAGTGGTAAGACAGGGATATTTTCTCCCTAAACACAAAAATACAGCACTGCTTGCAGCACCGAGTGAAGTACTTTAAGTGGTAAGACACAGGGATATTTTCTCCCTAACAGGTAAATACAGCACTGCCTGCTGCATCGAGTCAAGTACTTTAAGCGGTAAGGCACAGGGATATTTTCTCCCTAACTGGTAGATAACAACACTGCTGGTTGTGTCAAGTCAAGTACTTTAAGTGGTAAGACAGGGATATTTTCTCCCTAAGAGATAAATACAGCACTGCTTGCTGCATCGAGTCAAGTACTTTAAGTGGTAAGACACAGGGATATTTTCTCCCTAACTGGTAAATACAGCACTGCTTGCTGCGTCAAGTCAAGTACTTTAAGTGGTAAGACAGGGATATTTTCTTCCTATGAGATAAATACAGCTTTGCTTGCTGCATCGAGTCATGTACTTTAAGTGGTAAGACAGGGATATTTTTTCCCTAACAGATAAATATAGCACTGCTTGCTGTGTCAAGTCAAGTACTTTAAGTGGTAAGACACAGGGATATTTTCTCCCTAACAGGTAAATACAGCACTGCTTGCTGCGTCGAGTCAAGTACTTTAAGTGGTAAGGCACAGGGATATTTTCTCCCTAACAGGTAAATACAGCACTGCTTGCTGCGTTGAGTCAAGTACTTTAAGTGGTAAGACACAGGGATATTTTCTCCCTAACTGGTAGATAACAGCACTGCTTGCTGTGTTGAGTCAAGTGCTTTAAGTGCTAAGACACAGGGATATTTTCTCCCTAACTGGTAAATACAGCACTGCTTGCTACATCTAGTCAAGTACTTTAAGTGGTAAGGCACAGGGATATTTTCTCCCTAACAGTTAAATACAGCACTGCTTGCTGCATCGAGTCAAGTACTTTAAGTAGTAGGACACAGGGATACTTTTCTCCCTAACTGGTAAATACAGCACTGCTGGTTGCGTCGAGTCAAGTACTTTAAGTCGTAAGGCACAGGGATATTTTTTCCCTAACTGGTAACTAACAACACTGCTGGCTGTGTCAAGTCAAGTACTTCAAGTGGTAAGACACAGGGATATTTTCTCCCTAACTGGTAGATAACAACACTGCTGGCTGTGTCGAGTCAAGTACTTTAAGTGGTAAGACACAGGGATATTTTCTCCCTAACTGGTAAATAAAATCACTGCTGGCTGTGTCGAATCAAGTGCTTTAAGTAGTAACAGAGGGATAATTTTTTCAGGTAAAATAATAGCCTAATACCAAAAAACTAACATTATTTATTTTTTATTATTCTGCAGTGCTACACAAAGAAAAACAGTCTGCCTGCCTAATGCTGAAAAACTAAATACTATTTTTTTTTTATTAATCTGCACAAAGAAAAAAACAGGCTGCCTATCTATTGCCAAAAAATATCAAACTATGGCGAACAGAGGAGCTGAGCTGAGCAGCAGTGTATACCTCCCCTTCAACACACTCTGCTTTGCTGCTTTCCTACTTTGCTTTAATGCCTTGCTGTGTACTGATGGTGTGTTTACTGTTTGGTGCTGTTAGTACAAAGAGAACAACTTCCTGAACTGTTGGGGTTAATCACTTAAAACTTTTGATTGAATTATTCAATCACCAGTGCCACATGAAGGACAGATAGAGCCCCTTGCCCCCACGTGGCTCCCGAGCTCCTGATGGATTTTCTCTTCCCCCTCGGTTGACCCTCGAGTCCCACAGTGCGCTCTCTACAGTTTTTCCCTTCCCACGGAGTAAAAATGCCATGTTTTTTTCTTTGCTTCACAAAAAGGCCATGTTTGATTTGGATCTGATTGGAAAACAACAAGACAGTCACTGCTGTTTCCGTAACCGTGTCTCTACGAGTCGCACCATCAACTGCTACACTAAACGATTAGCTGGTGCTGCGAGACTTACCCAGAGCCAACCACATGACTATTTTCTGTCACAGCTAACAGAGGGAGTTGTCTCTTTAGACAGCCTTTCAGCATCCAATCACCCGCTCCCTTACAAATGCCTTCTAGGCAGGAACTTGGGAGCTGCTGAGGCTGATGTGGAGGGGGCTGCTGACAACACAGGAGGAGGAAGAGGAGTCACTTGATGGTGGAAAAGTGAACTTTGGCTTCCCTGGTTTGCCCCTGCAATGCCCATTATAATTTTTTATGGGTTCTGCAGGAGTGAACCGGATGAACCAGGCAAAGCAAAGTTCACACAATTCATTCATATGTTCGTGTATGTGTGGACTAGCGCCAACATCAGGGATTTGACCATATAGAAAGAATGGTCTAACCGAACTTGCAACCCTACTGTCTTTCACTTCTCTTTCCATTGCCAGCAGCAGCTTTTTAACCAAACTAGGCACAAATGTGAACAGAACTAAACTAGACAGATCTAACTTATACTGGGACAGTGCTTATTTTAAACATGCAGCAGCTCCTCACTTTACTATGCTAAAATAAAGCGGTCACTCACACCACTGCTTGACACCAGCTCTGTCACTCTGCAACAACCATCAAAACTGTAGCTGCTTCTGAAAGTTAGAACACAAGTAAAAAGCAGCACAATCAACCAGATAACATTTGTTTTAAGTAAATATTTCTGAAAATCCACTCATTTTCTAGGCATATACAAAGACAGTGTCTCACTGTAAACCTGTGGAGAATTGCATTAAGTGAGACATGTGGCAGGTTCTGTTGCATGACAAAACAACATTGTGGGGGTTGCATTGGAGGAGCCTAAAACATACAGGCCTGGATATTCAAACTGCGCTGAAAACTGGCGCAACAGTAGGAGCAAGCACAAACCAGTTGCGCAAATGCGCAACAGGTGCGATATTCAAACATGGAGCAGAGCAAATTGCGCAAGCAACCAACGTCTCAATATCGCACATACTGCACCATCGCGAACCAGGAAGGAGAAGTTGAGCTAAAATGCTGCGCTTATGGCGCAACCATGGAAGCTCAGCTGAGCATTGCAGAGCTGCCATAGCACAAGCACAGCCCCCCAGAGCAATGGAACTGCACATCCAGGAGGCAGGCTGGGGCCCACCGCCAGCCATGCCACACATGGGCACAGGAACTCACTGCAGAACCCACACCACACTGGCACACCCCAGCACAGCATCACTGGGGTGACGGATGATCCACGCGCTCATGGGGACAAGCTATCCAAAGCATAGCAGAGCCATGACACCCCAGCACAACCACTGGAAGGCAGAGAGTGCTAACACAGGGGGTTGACAACCACAGTGCACATCAGTCCCTCTTGCATGCACAGCACAGCGTGCACCATGCCCCTCAAGACACTGGCTTGGCAGTGACAGGCACTGCAGGAAACACCATGCACCCCTGCAAGCACACGTCAACCCCATGCTGCAGAGAAGCACATACCAGCCAGACCCACCCCTGTGCACCCAGCAGTGGGTGGCAGCAGATGGCAAGACCAACAGAAAGGCAATGCCATGCTGGTGATACCTCCCATGGACACACACACACACACACACACACACACACACATATACCCAGGACCATAGCAGCCCAGATGGCATGTACACCCCCGCAACGGAGCACCCATAGCCAGTTGCAAAGCAGAGACACTAACACAGCAGTTGTATCAAAATAGAAAATGTATATTTCAAAACAACATATAAACAATAACAGTGAAACTATGTATGTTGGGGGGAACGTAAAAAGGCAGGGGTGTTCTAAGGAGGGAATAAAACTTGGAGAGGGAAGGCAGGGTGAAAGGGATGGGAGAAGGAATGAATGTGGCCACGGCTCAGCTAGCCCTGGTCCTCCACCTGCTGCGTCCTCCTGTGCCACCGCCACGCTCACCCTGGCGCTGTATGGCCTGCAGGAGCTCCCCCGGTTTGTAGTCCGACCTGGGTCAGGCGCCGCAGATCTTGTGACATGCATCTCAGCACCCCGAGGCCTAGGAAAATGGGAACACAGTCAATGGCTGAGACTGACCACAACCCTGAACACCACCCAACCTGCAACCCATATAACCTAATGTCCTTGCACCTGTGATGGCATGCACCCACCCACAGTGAACATGCACATGGCCATCACAAACAGGCGGCACCAGCTATACATCACCGCCCACACAACTGCCCACGCCAATCACAGTACAAACTAGGCTGCCAAGTGATGTGGCAACGTGGTGCGATGCCAGTTACACAGCAGGCCCAATGCATGCCTGGGACCACCTGTGATGCATACACAGACATGTCGTGATGCTGCACTGTGATGCAGGTCACCTGGTCATGCCTACATACATGGATACATAGACAGTGTCGGCAGATAAGGGCCTATGGGACACCCAGTCTGGCCATTTGGCCTTGCACGTTCACTCTGTTGTCCCATAAGTCCGTTCCCTCACCCCTGACCTCCAGAATTCCTTCATGGCTTAACCCACGTGATTCATAAATCCTGTAACCAAGTCAGCTCCCCACCACATCCCTCTGGCAGGGTGTTCCACTTGTCCACCACCCATTCTGTGAAGAAATACTTTCTCAGCTGTTTCCTCTTAAACGAGCCCCTCCAACTGCATCCCATGCCTCTAGTCCTGGAACATCCTTTACGCCTCACAAATATTGTTTTCCTGCACCCTGTTCCCCCTGTAAAATACTTGTATGTCCCCATCATATCCCCACACCTCCTCCCCTCCAGGGAGTACATGTTCAGTTCCACAACCTGTCCGTATAGGACTTCGTGATGCAATCCATGCACCATCCATGTCGCCTCCTGTGAACCCTCTCCACCCAGTCCATGTCCATACGCAGGTATGGTCTCCGAACTGTACACTGTACTCCAGTGTGGGGACTCACTAGTGTTTCGTATAGTGGAACTATGACCTCCCCTTTGGTTGTGTCCAGCATGGTTGGTGGTCTTGCCCCCCCAGCATGCAATAGCATCCATGATGTAATGATACTCACACTCCTCCAGCAGCTCGGTCTGACGCTGATGATGCTGCTGCTGCTGTGGCACAACATCCCGTGGCACCGGGGCCCTGGCATGGCCCACATCACCGTGGTCCGGTGTCCTCACAATCCGGCCTGTGGGAGACATATGGTGAGACAAACATCAGTGTGACTCAAAAGCAGAGTGCCCTGCCCCAGTGAAAGTGCCTGCCCACACAGCCATAACCATCCATCGCACAGCTGCACACACTGACACACCTATGCACAGCCACCCAAGCACACACACATCCCACAGAGAATAGGTGCATAGATGGTACACTCACGCGGCTTCAGGCACCAGGCCCCACCTGGCACGTGAACGCATGCGCTCAACAGGTCCGCCCCTCGGCGGAGGTCACTGTACCGTGCTGCACTGCTTAGCAGATCGGCCCGCCAGTGACCCCACCAGGTCACTGGCCACTGCTGCTGCCATGGGTCCCAGGCATGAGAGAGGGGGCTCACCACAGTGCCTCACAGTGGGGTTCCACTAGGCCACCAGGTTGGGCCACTCTCCAAGCGGCTCCAGGACACCGCCTCCTCCCAGCCATGGTGGCACCAACTTTACAGCAGGCAATATGGCTTCTCGCCGCGCCTGTAACCCCACGCGGAGTTGTTGCAGTAATAGACCAGCACAGTAGCTCCAATCGCTCGTTCGAACAGCCACATTTCACGGCGCTGGTCACCAGACAGCGCCATTAGGGACATACATGGCATGCCAACAGCGCCAGGGTCAGAGGGCATACACAAGGTCACGCAATGACGCAAGGCTACGACAGCACCATAGGATGTATAGGCATCCTGCTAATCAAGCAGAGTACCAGTGCTACAGTGGACTATCGCGGGCAGAAGTGCCACAGCGCCATATAGTGCCCAGTGCCGTAGCACCACTCGGCGGTCACGGTGGCTATGTCGAATCGCCTATCGCGCCAGCAGGTCTGCAGCACGATCGACGACAAGCGTAACTTCCGTCTGGGCATGCACAATGCAGTGTAGCACACAGTCCACAAACATGCGCCCATCAGCTCAGCCGGACCTTCCAGATGCGCTAAGCGCAAATACGCCGATATTCAGCTGACATATGCAACCAGTCGATCAGCCATTCAAAGGCGAGTGGCGTGATTAGCATGTTTATTAGTTGCGCCACACCTCATTTGTATAGTGTTGCGCTTATAAAAAATGCGACACTGGGTTGTGGCGCCAGATTTGGTTGTTGCAGGTGAGAGGTGAGTTACCTGCTGTGTGATGCTCAGGACAATGCTCATGGGCAGGGGTGCTGGAGGATGATATAGGTTGAGGGGTTAGTATGATGAGTGGCACTCTAGAAAGCGGGAGAGAGAGGCACCCTTTCCATCGCATCTGCACATGCGGGAGGAAAGGGTACTGGCCTCGGCCGGCAGCTATGCTCATGGGGAAATGCTGTGGACTGCACAGTGACAGGTGTCCACTTCCACCCATAGAGATCACCATGACTGACGAGAACCAGGCTGAGGCTGTGGACGGCGGGTGTAGGAGGAGGCCGAACTTCACCACGGCAGAGACTGAGGCCCTCTTCCAGGCCTACCTGGAGGATGAGCCACTTTTGAGTGGATGGAGGGGCACCCCTCAGGAGCGTGCAGCTGCATGGGAGGGGGTAGCTCAGGCCGTCAACCTGCACGGAAGCCACCAGCGCTCCGTGCAGGAATGCCGGAAGAAGATGGGGAGTGACCGCAGGAGGCTGAAGGAGAAGGTGGCAGCCTTCAGGGTGGCAAGTGCTGCCACTGATGGGGGACCACCAGTGGTGCTGCAGCTGGACCCCGACTGAGGAGACACTGGTCACGGCCATGCAGCTGAGTGCCATTGCTGGTGTTCCAGGCGGAGGATTCCAGACAGGTGGGAAGCCCATCACTGCACGGTATGACATGGTGATGTTGTGGGGGTGTTGTCACATGCACTCACATGTACCTCTTTCTGTTACAGATCCTGTTTGCCTGCAGGAGACTTGTGGTGGTGGTGGGTGCTGACAGTGAGGCAGACCTGCTGGACCTGGAGGAGGGACCATCCACCTCCGCCACCAGCCTGCAGGCACTGCAGCAGCATGGTGTGCTGGCCCACCAACCCGGCAGTGATACGGGTGCAGGGGTGCACAGCCTGTGTCATACAGCAGTCTGGCATGCGCAGGTATATGCCAGCATGCTGTGCTTCATGGCAGTGGCACGCACCGCACCATTGATGATAGCAGGCCTGCAATGGCTAGTGATAGGTGTGTGTCCCACGATGGACACACATGGCAGGCCAGCACGTGCCCCTGGGCCATCCTGCTCCACACCTGTGTACCAGCATGCTGCACAGTCACAGGCTGTGCCTGTCAGCACCGGTGGGGCAGCATCGGTGGCTGAGCAGGTGTCTCAGCACTGTTGACAGCACAGGGGTGAAACAGGTGGACCTGGGGCTCAGCAGTTGGAGGGGCGGCAGCAGTTGCACACCAGGCCTGGGGACAGCGCTAAGCAGTGGCACTTGTCCACCACCCTTAGATCCACCCATACCTGGTCCCTGGAACAGCGCCACCCTCAGGTGCTGTGCACCAGGACCATCCACACCCTGGGGTCACGATGTCAGTGGGTACAGTACCCATTGGACGCCAAGATGGCCCGCCTGCTGCAGGAGTCGGTACAGCTGCAGGTGGTGGCCAGGTCCGTGGAGGCACTGTCTGTGTCCATGGAGTGGCATAGCAGGAGTGTGCTCAGGACCGAGCCGAGATGGTCCTTGCGCGGACGGATGACCTCTGCCATTCACAGGCTGACCCAGGCAGTGTCTCTGTGGTGACCGTGATTGACCACACCGTCTGGTGCCCCTGTACCACGCAACCCCACAGTGCGCACGCACTTCCTTTCGCTTCCGCATCGTGGCACACCAGGCCTGTCGACGCCCGGGTTCTGCTGTGGGTATCCCAGCACCCCTGGTGCAAGTTTGTTTACGGGATGCAGACCCCTGTGCGGGCAAGGTCGTGGTCGCCAACTGACCCTGGTGCACTCACACCACCCGGCTGTGGCCCTGCTCAGCCTGCCAGTGCTGCTAGGCCACGGCGGGCCGCCCACGATCCGTGGTGATGCGGGACAGTGCTCCTGACTGAGCTGTCTCCCAATGCAGGCTCCTGTCTGGTGCTGCCCTGTGCAATGTGTGTCATGGTGGGCAGTGCACTGCTGGGTGCTCTGCTCACTGTTGACACACGGACCACCCACACTCTCCCAACTGCCGTCCACAGGTGCATGTGGGATGATGATGCCTGCATTGCACTGTACACCAAGGTGCAGGTTGCCCAGGGTCCTGACACACGACGTGACAGTCCCAGTGGTGGGGGTGGTTGGTGGTGCTGTGTGTTGGCGATGTCATTTCCGCAGTGCTGTGCTGCTGTCTCCCCTGTATGCTGCCTGGTGTGTGTGTGTCCATGAGTGCTCACCCTCTGATGGTGTGTTGATATGCCTGACCCTTCAACTCCCCTGACCTTCATGCACGGTGTGTTCCCGTGTGCCTGTGGTTTGCGCATGGACAGTGTTGCCTGCACATGTCCCCTTGACTTACCTGTGTTGTGCATAGTGCTCTTCTGCAATGGTGTCCCGGTGCAGCTAGGCCTGCCGTGTCAGTCGGGGGTCCCTCCGTCCTAGGGGACTGCCTCATCACCCACATCACTCGGCCGCCACTGGCTGCCCCCATCGCTGTCCCTCTCTTTGACCTGTACTGCTATCCCATGGTCTTTGGCCATGTTGTGCAGTGATGCAACAGGCCAGGAATATCCCACAGGCCTTTGGGGCTGTACTGTAGGCTCACCGGAGGTGTCCAGGCATCGAAGCGTAGCCTTGAGTATCCCAAACACCCGGCTTATGATGTTCCGTGGTTGCGGCATGTGCCTCATTGAAACCGTGGTTGCGCTGGGGTCGGGGCGCCTGTGGTATGGTGTAAGCAGCCAGGACAGAGTGGGTAACTACAGTCACCTGTGTGGAGATAGTGAGATCAGTGTCATGTCAGGTCCATATTGCCTATATCCTTGTGTGCCACTACCATGGCACCTGTGTCATTCCACCCTTGCGCAGAGTTTGCATTCCATACATGTGTACTCACCCACTAGATGACCCGTGGGATGTTCCCACTCCTCGAATCGATGGCACAGTGCAGATTGGTGCCAATGAAGGCATCATGTGCTCCGCCAGGTGTGTGCACAGACATTGATGATGCGCCCAGTGGCATCACACACCACCTGGCAGTTGACACTGGAAAAAGCCCCTTCTGTTCCGAGCATGGCTGCCGGGCCAGGTGGCGTACAATGGCCACATGGGTGCAGTCCATGGCCCCTAGCATGCCAGGCATATGTGCTACCCTGTGAACTCCTGCATGTTTGCTGTACTTCTGCCATGGTGCTGGGAAATGGATGTACCTGCAGCATGAGCGCAGTACGCTGAGGAATTGGGTGAGGATGCGACATACGGCCAACTGTGTAATGCCTGTGGTGTCCCTGTCGGCCTCTGGAAGGTGCCCGTGGTGAGCAGGCACATGCAGGCTGTCACCTTGATCTCCACGGACAGAGCATGACTCCGTCGTGAGGGTGCCTGCATCACATCACTGCACAGCTCGCTGAGCCGTCTCAGTATTGCCCTGTTCAGGCGGTACCGGGCCACAATCTCGACATCTGTGTACAGCCCGTAGCTGATGCGGGCACGATACCACCTGTCGGGGGCATACCGCCGACGGGCCCCTCCACGGCCACGTCCCCCTGCAGCATGCTGTCTCACCCCCCTCATTACAGCTTCCATGTGGAAGCTGACACTGTCCATCTCCCTGGCTTCTACCCCCCCCAGCTGCTGTTCCTGTGTTACCCCCACTGCCCCCACTGCTGCTTCCACTGCACCGGGCACCCTCCACTGGCCTCTCTGTCCTCCAGGACCCACTGTCCCTCTCTGCCCTTCCTGCTCCTGTCTCTCTCTCTGTCTCTGTCTCTCTCCCAGTTTGGCGTATGCTAGGGTTCTGCACCGCCTTTGAGCCTTTTTATTTTGGCTCACATCCGTACTGCGATCCTCCGGTTGAGCTTCCTTTTGCGCATTGCGCAAGTGTTCAGAATTTTATTGCGCACTTTATGCATGGACCTGCCTCTCTGGTTGGCGTATCCCTTCATTTCCATTGCGCTGTTGCTCAGCATGTTTTCGTGGCGCAACTGGCCCCTTCTGAATATCGCAGAATGGTGATTTTTGAGTTAAGACGTAGAACCCTGTTGCGCATGGCGCAAACCCTTTTGGAATATCCAGGCCACATTGTTCAAATAGAATACGACATGGCTCTGATTGATGATATCATATTATCTTCACGAGAGGCCAATGACATCATGATATCTCACTTGTGGCTTCGCCACTCGTGAAATGTCATGATATCATTGGCCTCTCGTGAAGATAAATATGATATCTTCAGTCAGGCCATGTCACGTCCGATGTATATCTCTTTTTTAACATTACTGTGTGGTTCTACAAGATGTTACATGACCTGTCTTCATTTAGGACCCTGGATACCCAAGTGGTGACTGGCTGCATGACCGGCCTGGGTTCCAGGCTTGTGATGCAGCTGTTCCACATACCCCCCTACCGGGGTAGTGGGAAGGTGTGTTGTTTGGTTATGTGGTGATTGTTTGGGCATGTGTCTTTACTGAAGAATGCATATTTTTCATTTGTTCCATTTGTCATTTCCTGTGTTGTGCTGCCCGGGACCTACTGCCTCTATCTTGGCTATTTTTAATTTAAACGTGGTGTAAAGTATTGTTGGGTGGTGTGCACATCTGTGTAGAAGAATACAGACACATGCTCAGAAAAAAATCTTTATTAAACCTCATCAAACTGAATCAACCATGTTTCATCTGAACTCAGAGGGCATCATCTGTGCAGTTGGAAATGTGGATTGTCCTCCTCAGTTCCCTTCATCAATTTTGGAGGATGCAGACAATGGATTTCCTAGGGGATAAACTGACAGGTTACACTGTCGAACTGCATGTTAACAATTTTACCCCTTTTTTTAAATACATTTTCTAAGTTGAACCTTTTGCTGAAATTTCTAATGGAATATGTTGGAGACCTGTTGGAGGCATGTCTTGATTTGTACTTACAAAATTTAAGAGTTTCGAATAAAGAAGTTGTTGCTGGAAGGGGGGCCTTCACGACAACCTGGGCTACCACAACCAGGCCCATAACCCACTGTCTCATCATAGGTGATGCTAATAAAAACACCACTGAAGTGTTTGCCTGTCAGGGGGTACTGTGTGGCAGTGCATGGTATCAGGAGGGTGCTTTGAGGCAGTGTATGAATATCTGGAGGGTACTGTGTGGCAGTGCACAGGTATCTGGAGTGGTCATCCATGCAAACTTCTTGTGGTGGCGTTTCTTCTAGGTGGTGTGGCATCACTGCCTTGGCACCAGAGCAGTCCATGTTTGCTTGGATGGGGTTGGGGAACTAGAGAGATGATGACTTCTTAAAGGAGAACTACTGGCCCAGGTAAAGCCTTGACCACTGTACAGATTGGGGCTGGCTTCATCTGTCTTGCCCCTCCCTGTAGGCACTATATTAAGTTAATAATCTTTGCACGTAATCACTTAAATTGGTAAATTCTCCAGTGCATCTGGCTCATTTATTTAGGAGCTTGTGAACATCTCCCACTCTCGCTCATGAACTGGTGACACTACCTTGCCCTTACTTCTAGTGCCCTTATGCTTGGACATTGAAGTTTTGTGCCCTTTTATTATAAGTACGATGGATGGTGTGTCTAGGCTATTATTACACTGCCAGTTGAGAAAGGAGCAAGGCATTGTCATCAGCTTGCAGTTTTAATAAGCAAAAGAGTGCGTCTTGTTCAGTAGCGCCTTATTTAACATTTTGGGTGTTCCAGAGGTTGTACCAATTGGTATAAGTGATTGGGCTCAAAGAATAATTTATCTATACTAATTGCAGGAGGGATAGGAGAGACAAAGCCCCAATCCCCAATCTGAACAGCTATCATGGTTTCACCACTGCCAGCAGGGCTCCTTTCTTGAGTTTGAGCTCCGACATGAAAATTAAGAGGCTCCATTTTCAAGAAGATAGCCAGAAAGTTCCAAATTTACTATTTTTTCGATTCTGGATTGCTTTATTCTTTGGCAGAGACTGTGTTTGTGTATCTCTCCATTTGCATCCATTAGCATCCTCATTAATCACCTGAATTTATTAAGTTGGTTGCACTTTGTTTACAAATAAACCAATTCAGGCATCTATATAGTAGACAGGGACTGAACCGACGGAGTCCACCTTGGCGTCTGGTGGTTCGACTTACTTTACGTCTGAGTTTGGGCAGATTTGTACATGGCATTGGGCTGCAGTGCTGCACATGCTGCCATCACACGAGGACAGGTAGGGGCTGCAGTGCTGCACATGCTGCCATCACACGAGGACAGGTGGGGCTGCAGTGCTGCCACTGTTGTCATTACGTGGGACGGATGGGGGCTGCACTGCTCCACATATCCTGCAGTGCTGCACATGCTGCTGTCACACAAGGCTGGGTGGGGGCTACAGTGCAGCCACTGTTGCCATCACATGGGGCAGGTGGGTGCTGCAGTGCTGCACATGCGCTGTCACACAAGGCTGGGTGGGGACTACAGTGCTGCCACTGTTGCCATCACATGGGACAGGTGGGGGCTGCAGTGCTGCACATGCTGCTGTCACACAAGGCTGGGTGGGGGCTACAGTGCTGCCACTGTTGCCATTACATGAAACAGTTGGGGGCTGCAATGCTGCACCTGCTGTCGTCACATGGGATGGGTGGGTGCTGCAGTGCTGCCACTGTTGGTGTCACATGGGATGGGTGAGGGCAGCAGTGCTGCACATGCTGCCGTCACATGGGATGGGTGGGGGCTGAAGTGCTGCACATGCTGCAGTCACACAGGACAGGTGGGGGCTGCAGTGCTGCACATGCTGCAGTCACACAGGACAGGTGGGGGCTGCAGTGCTGCCACTGTTGCCGTCACATGGGATGGGTGGGGGCTACAGTGCTGCCACTGTTTCCGTCACATGGGATGGATGGGGGCTGCAGTGTTGCACATGCTGCTGTCACACGGGACAGGTGGGGGCTGCAGTGCTGCCACTGTTGCTGTCACACAGGATGGGTGGGGGCTGCAGTGCTGCACATACTGTCATCACATGGGATGGGTGGGGGCTGCAGTGCTGCCACTGTTGGCGTCACATGAGATGGGTGAGGGCTGCAGTGCTGCACATGCTGCCATCACACGGGATGGGTGGGGGCTGCAGTGCTGCACATACTGCCATCACACAAGATGGGTGGGGGCTACAGTGCTGCCACTGTTGCCGTAACATGGGATGGGTGGGGGCTGCAGTGCTGCACATGCTGCCATCACACGGAATGGGTGGGGGCTGCAGTGCTGCCACTGTTGCTGTCACATGGGAGGGGTGGAGCTGCAGTGCTGCCACTGTTGCTGTCACACGGGATGGATGGGAGCTGCATTGCTGCACATCCTGCCGTCACACGGAATGGGTGAGGGCTGTAGTGCTGCACATACTGCCGTCACACAGGATAGGTGGGGGCTGCAGTGTTGCCACTGTTGCCGTCACACGGGACTGGTGGGAGCTGCAGTGCTGCCACTGTTGCCGTCACATGGGATGGGTGGGGTCTGCAGTGCTGCTGTTAAATATTGATTGAGGAAAGACCGCGGTTTCCATTTTGCCTGGAGATGTAAGTTGAAGTGACTGCTCAGTGCTTTCAAGGTTGTGCATTGCTACATACTGTACTGCTGTTCAGCTCACACCCAACCCTGGCCTGTTGACTGATGTGAATGCCTGAACTCCAGACTGCTAATAGCAAACATGTACTGTCCACTGAAAAAGTAAGTTTATTTTGGATGTCTCATCGTTCACTTTTTTGGTCAAGACTGTCTGGTTCAGTTTCTTGGTCGGGTATGGGGGCAACAGTAGCTATTCAAGGTAGAGTTTATTTTCAGGTGATTAGTGACTGAATGGTTTGGAGTGTTGGTGGCAAGTTGGACTGCCATGTAACTGCCCCACCATCAACCACAATTAAAATAATTGAAAATTATTTACAGTGATACTGATACCAACCCTGGCTGGACACTTTTTCAGTGATGCCCCTTGTGGCAGTCACTGAGAGTACCGCAACCCAGTCAGTGAGGAGTTACCCATGATGAGTGACTTGAATGAATGGAGGGTGTCTGCGTCAACATCCTCCATGGAAGTAGGTTTTGTAGTACAACCTGCCATGTTGACCCAGAGCCCTTGTCCTCAAATGCAGACATGTGGGGATCTGCTGCTTTACGTTTTATATACCCTGGGTGGTTTGGTACAAAGGTGTGTTTCCTGTGGTGGTGGTAACTAGGGACTGAGGAGTGTGGGTGGCAAGCAGGGCTATCGCAATAAGACCCTACCTATATGGCCCTTTGCTTATGTACTTGACTTTCAGGATAGGTGGCTGCAACCATGGCTATATTAGTAACACCTTAGTCCTGGTGGCTCACAGCTGAACTTTCAGGTTCTGCATGTCAGCAGCAGAGGCAGATGGCATGTCTAACTAGGTGTCATTTACTTGTGTGTGTCCTTTATTTTGATAATAATTTTTTTTTTTTCTGATTTTAGGCTTCAACATTCCTGCTTGGTGTGAATTTCAGCTGGAAATAGTTGTCACCTCTAAAAGGTCTTCATATTAATGTGCTTTTCAAGTCTTTGTTTGAGCTTGGAGACCAGCAAAGGTCTTAGTGCAGTGCGGGCAGCAAGCCCGGGATCCTGTATGTCATCAGGATTTCTCATCAGCTATGACCGGGGCTATATTCGGATGTCAGTACTCTACTTTTGCATTATATAGTCAAGCCTGTGACAGCTTCTGAGAACAGCTAGGTTTCTGTACCTGCTCATTCCGAATGTCATCCATGGATTGCGCATGGATTAGCAGTGAGATTCAGATTCTCGTATTGTTTTTTGTATGGATTGTGAGCAGCTGAGATCAGCGTGTTTTCTATAGCTGTTCTCCAGACTATCATCCATGAGCAGAAATTATCTGTAATAATTTTAATCCTTAATGTAGTAGTTCCGAAGCTTTAAGTCATTCTAAAGCCTGTTTTTAACATCTCTCCAACTTGTGCTCCACTTTTTAGTTCTTTGGCGTCATCTGTGCTACCCATCATGATGGCAACACCAAGCAAAACGGCAAAACTTTCCAGTGTCACTACTAAGGACCATGCATTGCAGTTCAAATTGGAAGGCATGTATGAGGATGGAGGGAAAAAGTTTTGTTGCTTTTGTGATCACCCCATTGACTATGTGAGGAAGGATACAGTGGTGGATCACTGCAAAAGTAAAAATCATATGAAGAATGCAAGCCAGAAGAATAGCAGCAGACAGGTGATGCTTCACACCAGCTTTACTGCCACAACTTCTGTAGCTGCAGCACGGGAAAATACTGTATTGGGTGTATTGAGGGCTTGCTGTGGTGTAAATATACCCACTGAAAAGTTGGATTAAGCATGCATAAGAGACTGGATGGGGACAAGGTTAAAGGAATTGGTGATCTCCCAAAATTATCCAACCTAAGGCAGAACTATTAGCCCAATTTGAGAAAGGAAATGGAGGACAGAATTTCACAGCGTGTGAAAGGGAAGACATTCTCTGTAATATGTGATGAAATGACAGAAGCAGATGCCCGCTGTGTACTGAACATAATTTTTGCCATGCAGGGTGGAAAATCTATCATTACAAACACAACAGAGTTGACAGCAGTGAACCACACCACTGTCGCTCAAAGTGTTATAAAGACATTGCAGCAATATGATGTGGAGATGGACCAGGTAGTCGCCTTCATCAGTGACAATGCTCGGTACAAGTTGAAGGGATTCAAAGAGGTTTTATATGGCCTTATTGGTGCCCATGTGATCCATGTTGGTTGCTGGGCACATGTTATCCTTGGTGGGAGACACATGGATTGACCATTTTGAACCGATCAATAAATTTGTGGCACTTGTAAAATACTCATTCTGGCAGTCGCCCAAATGCAAAAGAGTACTTGGCATTCCTGGAGGGGCATGATGTAGAAAAGAAAATATTGCCTCTTGTTCCTGTCTTAACCCATTGGAATGCTTGGTTTGAAACCGTGAAGTATCATTCACTTTACCTTCAGCACTTAAGAGACTTCTACCAGGAGGAAGCAAGTGATTGCGACTCCATGAATTCTTTGAGAAAACTTTTCCAATACTGGTTTACAGAGCTGCAGATTCATACTAACATACTAATTGCCAGCAGATTAGGCCTTATGGTCTATCGAGTCTGCTCAAACCTCAGATCCCTAGTTGGGTGCCAAGACCCTCCCCCCTTGTGTTCCAGAAACCCCTATCATCCATCCCCACCCCCTCCTGGGCCAGGTCATCATCTGATACATCCACTTTCTGTGTCTGTCCCACCCTCTCTTGAAGCCCTCCACTGTGAATCTCTGAACCAGCTCACCAGGCAGTGCATTCCAAGGGTCCACCACCCTCTCAGGGAAAAACCTCCTCTTTACCCCCTCACCCTTCAACCTTCCAACTTCAAACCATGCCCTCTGGTGATACCTCCCTGCTTTAGTCTAAAGATCCCCTCCATGTTTACCCTATTTATTCCCTTGAGGTACCTGAAGACCTCAATCATGTCCCTCCGTCTCTCCTCTCCTCCAATGAAAACAGGCAGAGCTTCTCAAGTCCATCCTCATAGGTCAAATCCCCTAGTCCTCATATCATCTTAGTTGCCCTCCTCTGTACCCTCTCCAGGAGCTGTATGTCCCTCTTCAAGTGTGGTCTCCAGTACTGTACACAGTACTCAAGATGTGATCTAACCAGTCCATTGTACAGCGGCAGAATCACTTTCCTGCTCCTAGAGATGATCCCCCTTATGATGCATCCCAACATCCTGTTTGCCTCGCTAGCCACTCTCCTGCACTGCTCAGAGTTATTCATACATGCATCCACCATGACCCCTAGGTCTTTTTCCCCCTGTTGAGGCCTCTAGCACCTCTCCTCTCAGGGTGTACTTGTGTTAAGGGTTTCCCCACCCAAGATGTAACACCTTGCACTTGGTGATATTGAAATTTAATTTCCATGTGTGAGCCCAACTTTCCAGGGTGTCCAGGTCCCCTTGCAGGGCCAACCTCCCCTCTTCCTCCACAATCTTCATCGCTGAAAACTGCAATGATCTCATCAGCATAATAAAACTTCTACAAAGGAAAGACAAACCCTTAGCCATTTCTATATTCGATGCACTACATGGAATAAAACAGAGGTTTCAGATGGGTATATCAAAAATGGAAGCATTTGGAGAAAGGACACATGAATACTTGGCTACTCTTAGGCCACAGGTTAAGCAGGAGCAGATTATAATTTTCCAAAAGGCATTTGGAGTAGCCCTAAACAAAATGATAAAACACATGGAAAAAAACCTAGCCACAGAGTTCTTGAAAGCCTGCCATATTCTGAACCAATACAACCTTCCTAAATTGAGTAGGGACTTCACACGCTACTCCACACATTACTGACATTGGTGTATTTGGACTGCACAACCAAACTGCACTATGAAATGACTGGGAGATGTATGTTGGGCAGGACATAGGAGAGCTTCCAGACATAATGGACTTTAATGTTGGCCAGTACTTGTTTCCAGTGCAGCCACAATTACCAGTAGTAGCCAAAGCTGCTCTGCATGCCATGTGGATACCTGTGTTGAGTGCCGATGTGGACAGATCCTTTTCGGTCTATGGACAGATCCACACAGACCAAAGATGTAACCTGCTAGTAGGCAATATGAGATTGCTATCCCAGTTTATGTACAATAAGTCAAAGGATTAGATTGGTGAACATTTTCTACAGAAGTTTTGCACATTTCATTTATTTATAGGGTGTAAACACTTTCAATAACTTTGTTAGCTTGTTTTCCATATTCCTTGCCGTGTGTGTGTGTGTGTGTGTGTGTGTGTGTGTGTGTGTGTGTGTGTGTATATTTATATATTGTTTTAGTTAATGTGTTCTTCACTGTATATATTTTGTCATACTGTATTGCACATTTTAGTTTAGGTTTTGTTTATGCACAGTTTTCCACATTTCCTGTACCTTTGCACATTTGACACTTCAAGAATTTGTATTTAGGTTTTAGTTCACTTGTGTTTCAATATATATTCACTTTTCTACATTCTGCACATTTTCAATTAGATTTTGTTTTTGTTCACATTTTTCAACTGCTGTACTTGTATATTGTTTTTGATTTGCAAAATTTGCCCTCTTTATAAACTACTTTTCTTGAAATGCTGTACTGCTTTTATTATTGACTTCATTAACATTTGTTGGGATGAGAACTTACAAGAAAGGTCATGTGGGTGGGAAGTTAGTCTGCATTGTGTGGTGACTGGTGGCAGTCTCTAATGGCTAGTTCCTTTTAATTTATCCAGGTGTCCTGCTATGTAATGTTCTATATTGTCACACCTGAGGGATGTGGGCTGCAGAGCTTTACCACAATGTTATTGACAACACAAAGGGAAAGTGGAGGCCACAATGCTGCCGCCATTGCACAGGAGGGAGGAGGGCCGCAGTGCTGCCGCCATTGCACAGGAGGGAGGAGGGCGGCAGTGCTGCCACCATTGCACAGGAGGGAGGAGGGCTGCAGTGCTGCCGCCATTGCACAGGAGGGAGGAGGGCCACAGTGCTGCTGACATTGCACAGGAGGGAGGAGAGCTGCAGTGCTGACACCATTGCACAGGAGGGAGGAGGGCCACAGTGCTGCTGACATTGCACAGGAGGGAGGAGAGCCACAGTGCTGCCACCATTGCACAGGAGGGAGGAGAGCCGCAGTGCTGCTGACATTGCACAGGAGGGAGGAGGGCCACAGTGCTGCCACCATTGCACAGGAGGGAGGAGAGTCACAGTGCTGCCATCATTGCACAGGAGGGAGGAGGGCCACAGTGCTGCCGCCATTGCACAGGAGGGAGGAGGGCCGCAGTGCTGCTGCTGCCATCACACTGGAGGGATGGGGACTGTAGGGCTGCTGCCAATCACACCAGAGGGAGGGATCCACACTACTGTTGTCCCCATTGCATCTGAAGGATAAGGGGCATTAATGGTCCGGTCGTTATACGGGAGGGATAGGGAATGTAGTATGCCTGCTGCCTTCACACACTGTAGCTTCTAAAATAACTTGATAGCTACAAGTGCAGATATGCAACAGCAGATGTAGAAATGTGAAAATGAATGCTAGCAGAGCAAAAAAAATGGTTAAATACAGGTTACAAAGCCAACACCAGTAAAAACCAATTTTGGACTTGCAGACACTGGTGACAATACTGGTTTTGTCAATCTGCAAAATGGAATTTGCTTTTTCTCTATCATGGTAAACCACTGTCCCTATCGATGTACTAAAGTTTGAGCAAAAAAAATTACTCAAAAAGGCTTTTTTAACAGCTTTTAGAAGGTTTGAATCATAGACAGCTCTCAGAGCACACTGTCTCCTACAGCTTCCTACACACACTACCCTGACCTGAGGCTGTGCAGATCGATATAGAGCCCATGTGACCTGCAATCCCATGAATCACTGCAAAATTCACCTTTGGAGCTTAAAAAACAGAGTGAAGTGAGGTGAAGTCATTGTTTTCAATGCACTTTGCATTACCCATCATAACACGAGTTACTCCCCTTCGCATTGTGGAATACTCCGCAAATTGACCTTTACTCCACAAATCACTTTGTGGAGCGAATTGAGCCCTCTTCGCCCACCACTACTTCTGGTGAGTTGGCACTAGCAAGGTGGTAAAGTTCTACAGCCCGTATTCCTCAGGTGTGACAATATGGAACATTAGGTTGCAGGACACTTGAAACATAGAAACATGGAAACATAGACTTTGACAACAGATAAGGACTGCTTGGCCCACCTAGTCTGCCCATTTCCCTACCTACAGGATAAGTTGCAGATCCTAGTTAACCAACTGCCTATTTCTTCCTACCCCCCCCACAAAAATTGCCTTATGTCTGTCCCATGCTTTCTTGAATTCTCCCACAGTTTTAGACCCCATAACCTCCTCAGGAAGGCTGTTCCATGCATCCACCACCCTCTCTGTGAAAAAATACTTCCTCACATTACCCCATAGCCATCCCCCCTCTATCTTCAAATTGTGTTCCCTTGTTCTTGCACATCTCTTTTTCTGAAAGATGCTACCCTCTTGGACTTTGTTGATTACACTGAGGTACTTAGAAGTTTCTATCATGTCCCCCTTTCCCTCAAGGGTATACATATTAAGCTCCTTTAGTCTCTGCTCATATGGCTTCTCTTGCAGACTCTGCACCATTTTAGTTTCCCTCCTCTGGACTGCCCCCATCCTGTCTATGTCCTTGTGGAGATGGGGTAGGGTCTCCAGAACTGGATGCAGTTCTCCAGATGGGGTCTCACCAACTGTCTGCACAGAGGGATAATAACTTCCTGTTTTCTGCTGGCGATGCCTCTCCCTATATATCCCAGTATCCCCCCAGCCCTCTTAACTGCCTTCTCACATTGCATGCTAACCTTAAAGTCATCCAGTATGATTACCCCAGGTCCCTTTCCATTTTTGTTGTTGTTACTACCTCTCCCCCATTGTGTAATCTTCCCCTGGGTTTTGGTTTCCCAGGTGCATTATTTTGCACTTCCTTGCATTGAATCCAGGCTACCATACTGCTGACCATTTCTCCAACCTTGCCAAGTCCCTTCTCATCCTTTCCATGGCTCCTTGTGTGTCAACCCTGTTGCAGATCTTTGTCTTCTGTAAAGAGGCATACTTTTCCTTCCAGTCCCTCTGCAATGTCACTTATAAAGACATTAAAAAGGATTGACCTAGTATTGAACCCTGCAGTACCCCACTAGTAACCCCTCTTTCTTCAGAGTGGACTTCATTTACAATTACCTTCTATGTCCTGTTGTCCAGCCAATGTTTTACCCAGGCCACTACCCTGGGACCCACTCCCAGGCTGGTTAATTTTATTATTAATATTTTCTGTGGGACTGTGTCAAATGGCTTGCTAAAGTCTAGGTAGGCCATGTCCACAGCCCCTGCCTGGTCTACTACTTTGGTCAGCTAGTCAAAGAAATCAATTAGATTTTTCTGGCATGACCTTCCCACTGTGAACCTATGCTGCCTTGGGTCCTATGCCCCACTGGCCCCTAGGTACTCAACAATTCTTTCCTTCAGAAGTGATTCCATCACTTTCCCTACCACAGAGGTCAAACTAACTGGTCTGTAGTTTCTTGCCTCTGTCTTGATCCCACTTTAGTGAAGGGGAATCACATCCACCTTCCTCCAGTCCTCAGATACCAAGTTATCCTCCCATGATTTGTTAAAAAGGGTAGTCAGTGGTGTCACTAGTTTGCTCCTTAATTTGTTTAGAATTCTGTGGTGAATTCCCTCAGGCCTCATTGCTTTGTCCACCTTCAGTTTTAGGAGTTCTTTCAGAACCCTTTCTTCTATGAAAGGACTGGTATCGACCCTTCTATCCAGAGTGCTTCTGTTAATTGGATTAGACACCTCCCCTCCTCCTTTTTTGTGAATACTGAGCAGAAGTATTCATTCAGTATCCCTGATTTTTCACTGCCCCTCTCTGCCCACCCGCTGTCCATTCAATTCAGCCTCACTATCCTCCCTTTGTCTTTCTGCATTCCCTGATATACCTATAAAAGGTTTTATCCCCCTTCTGAACCAAGTTGGCTATCTTATCCTCAGTTTGGGTCTGTGCTATTCTGACTTACCTCCCTGCTTCCTTTTGCCTTAACTGGTGCAGTTCTCTGTCCTGCTCCTTCTGTGTTTCCTTATACTTCCTAAATGCTATCTTTTTCTCCCTAATCTTCACTGCCACCTCTTTTGAGAAACATAGTGGCCTTTTCTTTCATTTGGTTTGTTTATTTGCTTCACACAAAGGCTTGTTGCCTCTGTGATGGCAGTTTTGATGTTTCCCCATTTTGCTCCACCCCTCTTTCTAGCTTGTTTGCTAGTGCTTTTCTAAGGCACTCTCCCATCTTGACAAAGTCAGCCCTCCAGAAGTCCAGAATCCTCACTTTTGTATGGCTTGGCTGTGTAGCTGAGTTTATGTTGAACCACACTGTTTGGTGGTCACTTGTTCCCAGATGGCTACCCACTTCTAGATCTGAGATCATCTCACTGTCCCCATTTCAGAGTATGAGGTCTAAGATTGCTCCCTCATGAGTGGGTTCCAAAACTAGCTGTCTGAGACATGCCACCTGAAGGTCATCAAGAATGGCCTTGCTTTTTGATGTGGCTGCAGCAAAGGTGCTCCAGTTAACATCTGGCATATTAAGGTCCCCCATCAACAGTATCTCCCCTTTCTCTGGCATTCTAGAGATGCCTTCTATCATATCCTTGTCCATTCCTTCCCCCTGACATGGGGGTCTGTATACAACCCCTATGCAGATTGTGGTGCCATTTCTAGTCTCTAGGGTGACCCACAGTGCCTCTTCACCTCCCTGTTTACTCTTTTGTTCAGTTGCTTTCATCCTTTCCCTTACATAGAGAGCTACTCTGCCCCTCTTCTCCCTTCCTTGTCTCTTCTGTAGGTTGTGTACCTTGGTGTGTTAACATCCCAGTCATGGTTCTCTGTGTACCATGTTTCTGTGACTGCTACGATATCCAGGTATCCCTCTTCCATCAAGGCCACCGGTTCATGGAGCTTGTTGCCCAGACTATGGACATTGGTGCTCATTACCCTCCATTTCTTGATGGCCTTACTGCTTTTTGCCCCATCTGTGTCCATACTGCGTTTGTCATTGTCTCCATTTATCCCTGCACTTCTTCCTATTGACATCTCTATCTTGGTGTTTACTGCACTTACTACCCTGATTTTTTTGGGGGGGGTCTAGGGTTTCCCTACTCCTTTCCAGTGCCTCCCACCTTGGCTAATTTAAATGCTTGCCAATGAAGCATTTAAACCTATCACCTAGGATCCTGGTTCCCCTCCTGGACAGATACAGACTTTCACGCCAGTAAAGGCCTGCATCCCTCCAGGTGGACCCCCATGTCCCAATGAAGTCAAATCCCTGAGCTCTGCACCAGTTTTTTAAACCACCAATTCAATCCCATGGTGTGGAGCACTCTAGCCTCACCCATGCCATAGACAGGCAGCACCTCCGAGGATAAATTAAAAGAACTAGCCATTACAGATTTCCACCAGTCACTACACAAAGCAGATTAAGTTCCCACCCACATGGCCATTCTCGTAAGTCCTCATCCCAAGAAATGTAAATGAAGTCAATAATAAAAGCAGTACAGCATTTCAAGAAAAGTAGTTTATAAAGAGTACAAAATACTGCAAATCAAAAACATATAAAAGTACAACAGTTGAAAAATGTGAACAAAAACAAAATCTAAGTGAAAATTTGCAGAATGCAGAAAACAGCGAAGATATAATGAAACACAAGTGAACTACAACCTAAATACAAGTAACTTAAGTGTCAAATGTGCCAATGAACATGAAATGTGAAAAACTTTGCAAAAACAAAACTTAAACGAAAATGTGCAAAATGTGCAATACAGTATGACAAAATATATACAGTGAAAAACATATGAACTAAAATCTAAATTATATAAATACATGACATGCCAAGGAATGTGGAAAACAAGCCAACAAAATTATTGAAAATGTTTAAACCCTATAACTAAATTAAACGTGTAAAACTCATGTGGAAAATGTTCACAAATCTAATCCTTTGACTTGTTGTACATAAGCTGGGATAGCAATTTCATACTGTCTTCTAGTAGGTTGCATCTTTGGTCAGAGCAGCTCTGTCTGTAGACTGAGAAAGATTTCTCCACATCGGCATGCAACACCGGTACCCAAATGGTTTGCAGAGTAGCTTTGGCTAGTACTGGTAATTGTGGCTGCACTGAAGTCTAGTACTGGTCAATGTTAAAGTCCATTATGTCTGGAAGCTCTCCTATGTCCTGCCCAACATACATCTCCCAATCTTTTCGTAGTGCAGTTTGGTTGTGCAGTCCAAATACACCAATGTCATCAGAGTAGCGCGTGATGTCCCTACTCAATTTAGGAAGGTTGTAGGGGTTCAAAATATGGCAGACTTTCAAGAACTCTGTGGCTGGATTTGTTTCCATGTGTTTTGCCATTTTGTTTAGGGCTACTCCAAATGCATTTTGGAACACTGCAATCTGCTCCTGCTTTACCTGTGGCCTAAGAAGAGCTAAGTATTCCTCTGTCCTTTCTCCAAATGCTTCTGTTTTTGATATGCCCATCTGAAACCTCTGTTTTATTCCATGTAGTGTATTGTTTATAGAAATAGTCAAGGGTTCATCTTTGTAGAAGCTCTATCGCGCTAATGAGCTCATTGCAGTTTTCGTGGATGAAGGTTGTGTGAATCTACAGCTCTATAAACCATTCATGGAAAAGTTTTCTCAATAAATTCATGGAGTTGCAATGACTTGTTTCCTCTTGGAAGAAGTCTCTTAAGTCCTGAAGGTAAAGTGAATGATATTTAACTGTTTCAAACCAAGTGTTCCAATGAGTTAAAACAGGAACAGGAGGCAATATTTTTCTTTCTGCATCTCACCCATCCAGGAATGCCAAGTACTCTCACTTGTGTTTGGGCTACTGCTGGAATGCATATTTCACAAGTGCCACAAGTTTATTGACCAGTTCAAAATAGTCAATCCATGTGTCTCCCACCAAGGATAACACATGTGCCCAGCAACCAACATGGATCACATGGGCACCAATAAGGCCAAATAAAACAACTTTGAAACACTTCAGCATGTACTGCCCATTGTCACCGATGAAGGCGACTACTTGGTTCATCTCAACATCATATTTCTGCAATGTCTTTATAACACTTTGTGTGACATTGGTGTGGTTCACCACTATCAACTCTGTTGTGTCTTCAGTGATAGATTTTCCACCCTGCATGACAAAAATTATGTTTATTATACAGCGGGCATCTGCATCAGTCGTCTCATTGCACATTATAGAGAGTTTCTTCCCTTTCACAAACTGTGAATTTCCCTCCTTCACTTCCTTTCTCAATGTGGGCAAGTAGTTCTGCCTTAAGGTGGATACCTTTGGGAAAGCACCAATTCCTTTAACATTGTGCCCCATCTAGTCTCTTATGCATGGTTGATCCAGCTCTTTAGTGGGTATATTTGCACCACACCAAGCCCTCAATACACCCAATACAGTATTCTCCCGTTCTGCAGCTGCAGAAGTTGTGGCAGTTAAGCTGGTGTAAAGTGTCACCTGTCTGTTGCTATTCTTCTGACTTGCGTTCTTTGTATGTTTTTTACTTTTGCAGTGATCCACCACTGTATCTTTCCTCACATGGTCAATGGAGTGATCACATACATGCCATCCAACTTGAATTGCAATGCACAGTCCTTAGTAGTGACACTGGAATGGTTAGCCATTTTGCTTGGTGTTGCCATCATGCTGTGTAGTGCAGATGACTCCGAAGAACTAAAAAGTGGAACACAAGTGAGAGAGATATTAAAACGCGCTTTAGAACTACCCATGAAAGTTTCAGAACTACTACAATAAGGATCAAAATCTCACAGATAATTCCTGCCCATGGATGAGAGCCTGGAAGGACAGCTATGGAAAATAAGTTGACCTCAGCCACTCACAATCCATAAAAAAATAAGAACAGCAGAATCAGAATCTCACTGCTAATCCATGGTCAATCCATGGATGATGACAGAAGGGAGGAGCAGTTACAGAAATCTAGCTGACCTCAGAAGCTGTCACAGGCTTGACTATAATGCAAAAGTAGAATACTGACAACGGACTATAGCCCCAGTCACAGCTGATGAGAAATCCCGGTGACATACTGGATCCTGTGTGCAGTAGCCCAATGGACACCCACCTAACTGGAGTGAGGTAGAGGATGTGAGGAACTGCTACCCTATCCCTAGTCAGGCAGGAGAACAGCAAGGGTGATGCAGAAGCTGGAAGAGCTGCTCTCATGACATGGAGGGCTAGGCCACTGGCAGCTTGGCCAGCATGGTGCCCCAACCTTGGTTCTGTTCCCGGAAGGGGGAACTTTTTTGCCACTGTTGTTTGCCCTGTAACATTCAACACCTACTCAGAGGTCCACGCCCCCTCGGAGAAGGCTTGCCCCCCGCATTGCACTAAGACCTTGGCAGTCTCCTCGACTCAGACTTATTGAGTTTGTGAGAAATGTCAGCATTTCATAATGAATCCTGTCCAGACCCATCCCTGAAACACCAGCTTGGCCATCTAAAACAAACCAAAACTTGATAAAACATGTGAACATGAAGACTATACCATATCTTTTAGAAGAGATGATTATTTTCAACTGAAATTCACACCAAGCAGGAATGTTGAAGTCTAAAATCAGAAAAAAAAAAACAATTATTATCTAAATAAAGACACTCACACACACCTTCGCCCTCTCACGCGTAGGTCGACAGTTTCAATGCAAAGATTACATAAACACACAGAACAAAGAGTATTGAATCTACCTAGACTAGATGAGGGAAAGGCCCTCACACAACTGTGTGAGAGGCCTTCGCACCATGCAATTCTGCTTAAAGTTGGACCAGCATAACATTCTGTGGTGATTTGCATATGTAGCCCATGATGCTTTGCATTGTGGGGGCATGTGTGATTTTGTATTTTCTTGAAACTTGGCTTCCCAGCCAAATGCCCTTTGGGGTAACCCTTGCCTCAGTGTTTATGCACAGAGGTT
The DNA here is from genome assembly GCA_016271365.2 of Neoceratodus forsteri. Lineage (NCBI taxonomy): Eukaryota > Metazoa > Chordata > Ceratodontiformes > Ceratodontidae > Neoceratodus > Neoceratodus forsteri. The sequence continues at coordinate 13,277,255 of CM028129.1, forward strand.
CTTTGTCTCTTAAATAGTTTTTTATTTTAATGGGTTCACCACAATATATCCCAGGCACACTGCCTTAGGGGTAGCTGGTCCATTCCACTGGGGTGTCAATCAGACGATGCATACTGATGAGTCCTGGTAGGATGAAACACGTGTCTATGTCTTCTGTTAGCACCCTTTGCCAACTGTGTGAGAGGCCTTTCGGCACCATGCAATTCTGCTTAAAGTTGGACCAGCATAACATTCTGTGGTGATTTGCATATGTAGCCCATGATGCTTTGCATTGTGGGGGCATGTGTGATTTTGTATTTTCTTGAAACTTGGCTTCCCAGCCAAATGCCCTTTGGGGTAACCCTTGCCTCAGTGTTTATGCACAGAGGTTCTTTGTCTCTAAGTAAATGACACCTAGTTAGACATGTCATCTGTCTCCTCTGCTGGGAGACAGAACCTGAAAGTTTGACTGTGAGCCACCAGGACTAAGGTGTTACCAATAACCATAGTTGCAGTGACCTAACCTGAAAGCCAAGTACATAGGCAGGGGTCCATAGAGGTAGGGTCTTATTGCAATGGCCCAGCTTGCCAACCACACTCCTCAGTCCCTAGTTATCACCACCCACAGGAAACACACCTTTGTGCCAAACCAACCAGGGTGTATAGAGATTAAAGCCACAGATCCCCACATGTTTGCATTTGGGGACAAGGGCTCAGGGTCAACATGGTGGGGTATCCTGACAAAACCCACTTCCATGGAGGATGTTGATGCAGACACCCTCCATTCATCCAACTCACTCATGGGTGTCTCCTCAATGATTGGGATGTGGTACTCTCAGTGACTGCCACCAGGGCCATCACTGACAAAATATTCAGCCAGAGTTGGTGTCAGCATCTCTGCAAGTAATTTTCAATTATTTTAATTGTGGTTGATGGTGGAGCAGTTACACGGCAGCCCAACTTGCCACCAATACTCCAAACCATTCAATCAGCTAACCACCTGAAAATAAACAGTACCTTGAATAGCTACTATTTCCCCCAAACCCAACCAAGAAACTGAACCAGACAGTCTTACCCACAACCCTAACCCAAAAAGTGAATTATAAGACATCCAAAAATCTTACTTTTTTTAGTGGAGCTGCAGCGACACTATCACAGGGCTTGTTGCTGTTAGCAAGTCTAGAGTTCAGGCATCCACATCAGTCAACAAGCCATGGTTGGGTGCGAGCTGAACAGCAGTACAGTCTGCAGCAGAGCACAACCTTGAAAGCACTGAGAAGTGACTTCAACTTTCATCTCCAGGCAAAAAGGAAACCATAGAAACATAGAAACATAGAATTTGACGGCAGATAAGGACCACTTGGCCCACCCAGTCTGCCCATTTCCCTACCTACTGGATAAGCTGCAGATCCTAGTTAACCAGCAGCCTACTTCTTCCTACCCCCACCCCCCAGAATTGCCTTATGACTATCCCATGCATGCTTGAATTCCACCACTGATTTTGACTCCACAACCTTCCTCGGAAGGCCATTCCATGCATCCACAACCCTCTGTGAAAAATACTCTTAAATACCTGAGTCAGCCTCTATCTTCAAATTGTGCCCTCTGTTCTTGCACACCTCTTTTTTTGAAAGATGCTACCCTCTTGGACTTTGTTGATTCCCTTGAGGTACTTGAAAGTTTCTATCATGTCCTCTCCCTCCTTTCCCTCGAGGCTATACATATTAAGCTCCTTAAGTCTCTCTTCATATGTCCTCCGGTGCAGACCCTGCACCATTTTAGTTGCCCTCCTCTGGACAGCTTCCATCCTGTCTATGTCTTTGCGGAGATTGGGTCTCCAGAACTGCACACAGTACTCCAGATGGGGTCTCACCAGCTGTCTGTACAGAGGGATAATAACTTCCTGTTTTCTACTGGTGATGCCTCTCCCTATGCATCCCAGTATCCCCCCAGCCCTCCTTGCTGCCTTCTCACATTGCTTGCCCACCTTTAGGTCATCTGATATGACTACCTCCAGGTCCCTTTCCATTTTTGTTGTTGTTAGTATCTCACCCCCCATTGTGTACTCTTCCCCTGGGTTTTTGTTTCCCAGGTGCATTACCTTGCACTTCCTAGCATTGAATCTAAGCTGCCATACATTTGACCATTCCTCTAACCTTGCCAAGTCCCTTCTCATCCTTTCCACCCCACCCTGTGCATCAACTCTGTTGCAGATCTTAGTGTCATCTGCAAAGAGACATACTTTTCCTTCCAGTCCTTCTGCAATGTAGCTATAAAGACATTGAAGAGGACTGGTCCTAATACTGAACCCTCAGTACCCCGCTAGTAACCCTCCTTTCTTCTGAGTGGACTCCATTTACTATTACTCTGTGTCCTATTCTCCAGCCAATTCTTTACCCAGGCTGTCATCTTGGGACCCATTCCCAGGCTGGCTAACTTATATATTAATCTTTTGTGGGACTGTGTCAAATGCCTTGCTAAAGTCTAGGTAGGCCATGTCCACAGCCCTCCCTGATCTACTACTTTGGTCACCCAATCAAAGAAATCTATCAGATTCGTCTGGCATGGCCTTCCGCTGTGAATCCATGCTGCCTAGGGTCCTGTGCCCTTCTGGCCTCTAGATACGCGACAATTCTTTCCTTTAGAAGTGATTCCATCATTTTCCTATCACTGAGGTTAAACTAACAGGTCTATAGTTCTGCTTCTGCCTTGCTCCCACCTTTGTGAAGGGAATCACATCTGCCCTCCTCCAGTGCTCGGGTACCACCCCATCCTCCCATGATTTGTTAAAGAGGGTAGTCAGTGGTGTCACTAGTTCTACCCTTAGTTCTTTTAGAATTCTGGGATGAACTCATCAGGCCCCATTGCTTTGTCCACCTTCAGTTTTAAGAGTTCTTTCAGAACCCTTTCTCTGTAAATGGGCTGGTATCAACTTCTGTATCCAGAGTGTTACTACTGTTTGTTTTATGTACCTCCCTCTTCCTTTGTAAATACTGAGCAAAAATATTTGTTTAGTATCTCTGCCTTTTCACATTCTCCCTCTGCCACCCTCCTCCCTTTATTAAGCCTCACTATCCCTCCCTTGGTCTTCCTTTGTTCTGATGTACCTATAAAGGTTTTATTCTTCTTAACTGAGTTGGCTATCTTTTCCTCAGTTTGAGCCTTTGCTGTTCTGACTGCCTTCCCAGCTTCCCTTTGCTTTAACTGATACAGTTCTCGTCCTGCTCCTGCTGCGATTCCTTGTACTTCCTGAATGCTTTCTTTTCTCTTGAACCTTCACTGCCACTTCCTTTGAGAACCATAGTGGTTTCTTACATCATCTTGTTTTGTTTATTTGCTTCACACAAAGGCTCAGTTACCTCTGTGATGGCAGTTTTATTATTCCCCATTGTTCTTCCACCCTCCTTCCGCCACATTTGCTAGTGCATTCCTTAGGCACTCACCAATTTTAGCAAAGTCAGCCCTCCTAAAGTCCAGTACTTTTGTCTTTGTATGGCTTGACTCTATTGCTGTGTTTATTGTGAACCATACTGTTCGATGGTCGCTAGTTCCCAGATGGCTACCCACTTCTACATCTGTGATCTCTCTCCATCTCCATTTGAGAGTATCAAGTCTAATATTGCTCCCTCTCGAGTGGGCTCCAGTACTAGTTGTCTAAGGCATGCCCCTGTAGGGCATCTAGAATAACTGCACTCTTGAGTGGCAGCTGCAACTGCGCTCCAGTTAACATCTGGCATATTCAGATCACCCATCAGCAATATCTCCTTTTCTGCCATTCTAAGTATACTTTCTATCATTTCCTTGTCCACTTCCTCCTGAGAAGGGTCTGTATACAACTCCTGTGCGGATTGTGGTGCCATTGCCTGTCTCCAAATTTACCCACAGTGCTTCTTTCTCCTCCCTGTTTACCCTTTTGTTCTGTTGCTTTTATTCCTTCCCTTATGTAAAGAACTACTCCTCCCCTCTTTTACCCTCCCTGTCCCTCCTGTAGATAGTGTATCCTGGTATGTTTACGTCCCAGTCATGGTTTTGTGTGTACCATGTTTCTGTGACTGCCACGATATCCAGATGTTCCTCCTCCATCAAGGCCACTAATTCAGGAAGCTTGTTACCTAGACTACGGGCATTGGTACTCATTGCTCTCCATTTTTTGATGGCCTTACCTTCTGTTGCAGCATCCCCCACTGACCGTTCTACCTTGGTCTTTTTCTCATTTAGTACCCTGTTTTGTAGGGAGAGGCTGGGATTTTTCTGCTGCTTGTCTCAATTCTCAAACAATGTTTGACAGCAGCACTGCAGCCCCCACCCCTTTGGTGTGATGGCAACAGTGGCAGCACTGCAGCCCCCACCCATCCAGTGCAACAGCAAGAGTGGCAGCACTGCAGCCCCACCCATCCAGTGCAACAGTAACAGTGACAGCTCTGCAGCCCCCACCTCAAAGATGCGATGGCAACAGTGGCAGCACTGCAGCCACCACCCCTCTGGTGTGATGGCAACAGTAACAGCTCTGCAGCTCCCATCTCCAAGGTGCAACAGCAACATAGATACATAGATACATAGACAGTGTCAGCAGATAAGGGCCTATGGCCCACCCAGTCTGCCCATTTGAGCTTGTAAGTTCAGTTTGTTTTCCTAGAAGTCTATTTCCCTTACCCCTGACCTCTAGAATTCCTTTATGTCTATCCCATGCATTCTTAAATCCCGTGATTGTTTCAGCCCCCACCACTTCCTCTGGCAGGGTGTTCCACTTGTCCACCACCCGTTCTGTGAAGAAATTCTTTCTCATGTTTCCTCTGAATCGTCCTCCTCCAACTTCATCCCATGCCTCTAGGCTGAAACATCTTTCGCTTAAAAATAGTGTTTTCCTGCACCCTGTTCCTCCCTGTAAGATACTTGTATGTCTCTCATCATATCCCTCTCTCCTCCTCTCCTCCAGGGAGTACATGTTCAGTTCCTTCAACCTGTCTTCATAGGGGCTTGTGATGCAATCCATGCACCATCTTTGTTGCCCTCCTCTGAACCTTCTCTACCCTGTCTATGTCCTTACGTAGGTATGGTCTCCAGAACTGTACACTGTACTCCAGGTGGGGCCTCACTAGTGTCTTGTATAGCGGAATTATGACCTCCTTTTCCTGCTGGTGATGCCCCTGCCTATACATCCCAGCATCCTATTTGCTTTACCTGATGCCTTGTCACACTGTTTCCTACCTTGAGGTCATCAGAGATGACAACCCCAAGATCCCTTTCCTGCTTGGTGCATGCCATATCCTCACCCCCCAACTGATATATTGTGCCAGGGTTTTTGTGCCCCATATGCATTATCTTGCACTTCTTTGCATTGAATTTCAACTGCCAAACCCTTGACCATTCTTCAAGTTTCTGCAGGTCCCTTCTCATTCTGTCTACACTGCAGCCACTACCCGTCCAGTGCAACAGCAATGGTGGCAGAACTGCAGCCCTGATCCATCCAGTGTGATGTCAATGGTGGCAGCACTGCAGCCCCCACCCCTCTGGTGTGATGGCAAAAAGCAACAGCAACAGTGACAGCACTGTAGCCCCCACCCATCCAGTACAACAGTAACAGTGACAGCTCTGCAGTCCCCACCTCAAAGGTGCGATGGCAACAGTGGCAGCACTGCAGCCACCACCCCTCTGGTGTGATGGCAACAGTGACAGCTCTGCAGCTCCCATCTCTAAGGTGCAACAGCAACAGTGACAGCACTGCAGCCACCACCTTTCCAGTGTAACAGCAACGGTGCAGCACTGTAGCCCCAATCCATCCAGTGTGATGGCAACAGTGGCAGCACTGCAGCCCAAAGCCATGTACCAATCTGTCCAAGCTCAGACGTGAAGTAAGTTGAACCACCAAACGCCAAGGTGAACTCTATCAATTCGGTCACTATCTAATATGTAGATTACTGAATTGGTTTATTTGTAAACAAAGTGCATTCAGCTTAAAAAATCCACATGTGATTAAGGAGGATGCTAATGGATGCTAATGGGGAGATACACAAACACAATCTCTGCCAAAAAATAAACCAATCTGGAATCACAAAAACAGTAAATTGAGCACTTTCTGACATGGCCATCATGAAAATGGAACCTCTTAGTTTTCATGTTGGAGCTCAAACTCGTAAAGGGAGCTTTACGGGCAGTGAAACCATGACAACTGTGCAGATTGGGGCTTGGTGTGTCCTATCCTTCCTACAGTTAGCACAGGTAAATTAATCTTTGCACCTGATCACTAGTACAGATTGTTACATCCTCTGGAGCACCCGGAATTTTAACTGTGGTGCTACTGAACATGATGCACTCCTAGTCATATTAAAACTGCAAGCTGATGACAATGTCTTGCCCCTTTCTGAATAGGCAGGGCAACAGTGGCCTAGGAACATCATGGGATTTATAATAAAAGGAACAAAACTTGAATATCCAAGCATAAGGGCACTAGAAGTAAGGGCAAGGGTGTGTCATCAGTTCATGAGCGAGAGTGCGAGATGTTCACAAGCTCCTAAATTAATGAGTCGGGTGCACTGGAGAATTTGCCAGGTTGAGTGATTAAGTGCAAAGATTATTTTTTAATATAGTGCCTGCACGGGGAACAAGATGAATGAATCCCAAAATCTGTGCAGTGGTCAGGGCTTCACCTCAGCAAGTAGTTCTCCTTTAAGTACTCACCGTCACTCTAGTTCGCAACCACATCCAAGCAAACACTGACTGCCCTGGTGCCAAGGCAGTTATACCACACCACCTAGGATAAAAAAACACCACAAGACATTTGTATGAATGACCCCTCCAGATACCCATGCACTGCCACACAGTGCCCTCCAGATATCCATGCACTGCCGCACAGTACCCTCCATATACCCATGCGCTGCCACACTAACTTCCAGATTCCCATGAACTGCCTCACAGTACCCTCCAGATACCCATGCACTGCCACACAGTACCCTCCAGATACCCATGCACTGCCGCACAGTACCCTCCAGATACCCATGCACTGCCACACTAACTTCCAGATACCCATGCACTGCCGCACAGTACCCTCCAGATACCCATGCACTGCCGCACAGTACCCTCCAGATACCCATGCACTGCCACACAGTACCCTCCAGATACCCATGCACTGCCACACAGTACCCTCCAGATACCCATGCACTGCCACACAGTATCCTCAAGATACCCATGCACTGCCACACAGTACCCTCCAGATTCCCATGCACTGCCACACTAACTTCCAGATACCCATGCACTGCCGCACAGTACCCTCCAGATATCCATGCACTGCCACACAGTACCCTCCAGATACCCATGCACTGCCACACAGTACCCTCCAGATACCCATGCACTGCCGCACAGTACCCTCCAGATACCCATGCACTGCCGCACAGTAGCCTCCAGATACCCATGCACTGCCGCACAGTACCCTCCAGATACCCATGCACTGCCGCACAGTAGCCTCCAGATACCCATGCACTGCCGCACAGTACCCTCCAGGTCAGCAGCACAAGTAAGCTAGTAGAGCAGGTTAGCAGCACAAAGCTGGCAGGGCAATTCAGCATGGCCTCTCCCCCCGGATGGACCAGCACACTCAGTCTCCCAACCACCACAGACCTGCATGCCCACTTAACCCACAGACCAACATGGCCACTATCCCCACCCAGACAGACTTGAATGGCCACACTCCACAACCCCACAGAAACATAGAATTTGATGGCAGATAAGGATTGCTTGGCCCACCCAGTCTGCCCATTTCTCTACCTAAAGGATAAGCTGCAGATACTAGTTAACCAACAGCCTACTTCCTCCTACCCCAACCCCTAGAATTGCCTTATGTCTGTCCCATGCATTCTTGAATTCCTCCACAGTTTTTGACTCCACAACTCGTTAGGAAGGCCATTCCATGTGTCCACAGCCCTATCCGTGAAAAAATACTTCCTTACATTACCTCTGAGCTGTCTCCTTTCTATCTTCAAATTGTGCCCCCTTGTTCTTGAACACCTATTTTTCTGAAAGATGCTACCCTCTTGGGCTATCATGTCTCCCTGCTTTCCTTGAGGGTATACATATTAATCTCTTTAAGTCTCTATTCATATGCCTTCTGGTGCAGACCCTACTTGCGAGCAGCCAGGACAATCTCACCTCCTCAGATAGACTGGCACGACACTCCCACTACCACAACAGACCAGCAGATCCACTCCCCCCCCATCCTAACAGACCAACATGGCCACTCTCCCCACCCTAACAGACTGGCATGGCAACTCTCCCCACCATAACAGACTGGCATGGCCACTCTCCCCACCCTAACAGACTGGCATGGCAACTCTCCCCACCATAACAGACCAGCACAGCCACTCTCCTGACCCTAACAGATCAGCACACCCCCCAACCCAACGGACTGGCATGGATATTCTCCCCACCCCAACAGATCAGTAGATCCACTTTCCCCACCCTAATGGACTGGCACAACCACTCATCCCACCTAACAGACCAGCAGATCCACTATCCCCACCCAACAAACTGGCACAGCCACTCTCTCCACCCCAACCAACTGGCACGGCCACTGTCCCCACCCCAACTGACTGGCACAGCCACTCTCTCCACCCCAACCAACTGGCACGGCCACTGTCCCCACCCCAACTGACTGGCACAGCCACTCTTCCCATTCAGACAGACCAGACGGACACTGTCCCCACTCGGATGGACCAGACACACACTCCCCCCACTCAGATGACCTAACAGACACTCTCCCCACCCAGATTGCCCAGATTGCCACTCTCTCCACCCCAACAGACCGGCAGATCCACTCCCCCCACCCCAGCAGACTGGCACTGCCACTCTCCCCACCTAGACAGACCAGATGGGCACTGTCCTCACTCAGATGGACCAGACACACACTCCTCCCACACAGAAAAAACAGATGGACTCTGTCCCCAATCAGATTGCCACTCTCTCCACCCTAATAGACTGGCATGACCACTCTCCCCACCCCAACAGACCGGCAGATCCACTCCCCCCACCCTAATGGACTGGCATGGCAACTCCTCCCACCCTAACAGACCAGCACAGCCACTCACCCCACCCTAACAGACCAACACAGCCACTCTCCCCACCCTAACAGACTGACATGGCCACTCTCCCTACCGTAACAGACCAGCACAGCCACTCTCCCCACCCTATCGGATCAGCACATTCCCCCAACCCAATGGACTGGCATGGACATTCTCCCCACCCCAACATATCAGTAGATCCACTCTCCCCACCCTAATGGACTGACACAACCACTCAACCCACCCTAACAGACCAGCAGATCCACTCTTCTCACCCAACAAACCGGCACAGCCACTCTCTCCACACCAACCAACTGGCACGGCCACTGTCCCCACACTGACAGACTGGCATGGCCACTGTCCCCACCCCAACACACTGGCACTGCCACTCTTTCCACCCAGACAGACCAGACGGACACTGTCCCCACTCAGATGGACCAGACGCCACACTCCCCCCACCCAGATGGACCACACAGACACTCTCCCCACCCAGATTGCCACTCTCCCCACCCCAACAGACAGGAAGATCCACTCCCCCCACCCCAGCAGACTGGCACTGCCACTCTCCCCACCTATACAGACCAGATGGACACTGTCCCCACTCAGATGGACCAGACACACACTCCCCCACCCAGACAAACCAGATGGACACTCTCCCCAATCAGGTTGCCCAGATTGCCATTCCCTCCACCCTAATAGACTGGAATGACCACTCTTCCAACCCCAACAGACCAGCAGATCCACTCCCCCCCCCCACCCTAATGGACCGGCATGGCAACTCCTCCCACCCTAACCGACCAGCATGGCCACCCACCCCACCCTAACAGAGCAGCATGGCCACTCTCCCCACCCTGTCAGAGCAGCAGATTGACTCCCCCCACCCTAACAGACCGGCACAGCCACTTTACCCCAACAGACTGGTACAGCCACTCTCCCCACCCTAAGAGATTAGCACATCCACTCCCCCCACTCAAATGGACTGGCACAGCCACTCACCCTACCCTAATGGACCAGCACAGCCACTCATCTCACCCTAACAGACCAGCAGATCCACTCTCCCTACCCTAACATATCGGCATGGCCATCTCCCCACCCCAACACGGCCACTCTCTCCACCCGGACAGACCAGATGGACACTCACCCCACCCAGATGGACACTCTCCCTACCTGGATGGACCAGATGCACAGTCTCCCCACCCAGACAGTCCAGATGGACACTCTCCCCACCCAGATGGACCAGACGGACACTCTGCCCACCCAGACAGACACTATCCCCACCCAGACAGACAAAATGGACACTCTCCCCACCCAGATGGACACTATCCCCACCCAGATGGACCAGACAGACACTCTTCCCACCCAGACAGATGATAACAGCCACACTGCCTGCCCAGCCCCACCAGTGCGGCTATTTTCAAAACCCTGGAACTTCTCAGCCACTTCTCTTACCCTACCCCACCAACATGGCCACTCTCACACCTTGACTGATCTGCACAGCCCATCTACCCAATTCACTAGCATGGTCACCCTCCCCACCTGAAGGGCCAGCTGGACACCATCCCCACCCAGACAGGTCAGAATGGTCACATTCCCCACCAGCACAGCCACTCTCCCCACCGATAGGCTATACTAACCTCCCTGAAATCAAAATGTTATGCTTTTTGCTGGTCTCCACTTAGTAAACCACATGAAAAAGAAAGAAATATATATATGAATTGCAGACCAGCAAAATTAAGCCCTGCCACCATGGCCATTCAGACCAACCCCAACGAGCCAGCTGCCCCTCCATCTTACCTTAGAATGAAACTGATAGCTACCCCCCCGTCACTCGCGTCCAGCTTTGGAATGCGTAATTTAATACACACAATTAAATAAATGGTAGTGTCAGTCTGCACGCCCACTACAGGAACTTGGAGCACTATAACGATGTCGACAGATAGTCGGATAGACACAGTGGAAAAGGTTGTTTTTTTTTTAAAAATTAAGCCCTGCCACTGCGGCCAGTCAGGCCAATGCCAGTCAGACCAGTGCCAGTATGCCAGCTGTCCCTCCACCATCTTAACCTTACAATGGAGCTGATAGCATCCCTCCCCTGCCACTCCAGTCATCCAGCTTTTGAATGGAAAATAAACAGCAGCGTTGGTCTGTATGCCCATCACGGAGCTTCAGGCTCTTTAACAATGATTAAAAAAAAAACTTGTTTCTCTGTGTTTTATTTTTAAATTAAGCCTGGCCAGTCGGACCAACACCAGTTTGCCAGCTGCCCCTAGATCTTACCTTACCTTCATAAAGAAATCTGTACATTAGGGCACCTCACCCCCCCCCACTCTGCTCATCCAGCATTTCTTGAATGTAAAATAAATAAATAGCAGCATTTGGTCTGCACCACAAATGCCCATCTCACAGACCTTCAAGCGCAGGCTTCACCCATGTCAAACAGCAGGCTGAAAACAGGAGAAATGGAGAATAAATACAGTACCCTGCACAAGCAACCAAACAGATACAGTCAACTGAAAACAGGGGAAATGGAGAATAAATGCAGTAGCCTGAACAATAATAAAATAATAATTATAAAAATTATTTAATTGAGCGCCTTTTCAAAGTTTCAAGGTGCTGTACAGCAAGAACAAACATAAAAGCATATTCAAATACATTCAATAAAATCAAATATAAACATATTCCAATACAACAGTATAAAATCAGAACAGAGAAGGAAACGCCTTTTCCCATAAAAAGGTCTTTAGTGCCTGCTTAAAACTCCCCACCATCCTACACTCCCAGAACTGATGGGGCAGAGAATTCCAGAGGGTAGGTGCAGCAAATCCAAATGCACGGGCACCAGATGACTTCAAATTTACCCTCGGAATCTCCAGCAACCCCTCGTCAGCCGAGCGGAGCTGTCACAGAGGGGTGTAAGGCACCAGGAGCTTTTTCAAGTAGTCACGACCCAGACCATGTAGGACTTTGTAGGTCAAAAGACCCACTTTAAAGGTGATCCACCACTGTACTGGTAGCCAGTGCAGAGCGCGCAGCACGGGGGTAATATGAGAACTTCTAGAAGCCCCAGTCAACAAACATGCTGCCGCATTCTGCACTAGCTGCAAGCGGCAGATATCAACCCCAGGAAGTCCTAGGTAAAGGGAGTTACAGTAATCAAGGTGTGATGTCACAAAGGCATGAACCAAGACCAGCAGGTCACTGGGTGGAACAAGATGTCTAATCCTGGTAGTGTTCCTAAGATGGAAAAGGCCAGCTTGATGACTGCAGACACCTGATGATGGAGGGTCAGACCAGCATCAAGCTCCACTCCCAGGTTATGCACCCATTCAAAGATGAGGATCTGGTCCACCCCCAGGATTAATCCAGAGGGGAGACCAGTCCTCATTCCCTCTACCCTGCAACCCGGGTCCACAACCATAACCTCAGTCTTTCCTGGGTTCAACTTTAAACCACTGGAATTCATCCAGTCTTAGATGTCTGTGAGGCAGTTGTTCAGTACCGAGATAGCACTAACCTGGTCAGGTGCAAAAGACAAGTAGAGCTGAGTATCATCAGCATAGCAATGAAACCTCAGCTCATACCATCTTACTATGTCTCTGAGGGGTAGCATATACAGTGTACTGCGAATAACATGGGGGAAAGCACCAAGCCCTGAGGCACCCCACATGGCAGACAGAAGGCCACAGATGAAAACAAACCCGAGACCACTCTCTGTGTTCTCCTTTCAAGGAATGATGAAAATCATCTGAGGACTGTACTTGACAGCCCACAAATGGACCTCAGGTATTTGAGCAGAACCCCATGATCCACAGTATCAAAAGCTGATGATAGATCAAGGAGAACCAAGATAGAATGGTGTCTCCAATCTCTCGCCATCAGAGATCATTGAGCACCCGAATCACAGCAGTCTTGATACTATGCCTCTTGCAAAAACCAGACTGGAGAGGTTTGTATAAACTATGGATGGTCAAGTTGTTATCCAATTGAGCCACTACAACTTTTTCAATAATCTTCCCCACAAAAGGGAGGTTAGAGATTGGCCTGTAGTTTGCTAGGTCATCCAGGTCTAAAGATGCTTTCTTCAGAAGGGGGGGTCACCACCCCCTCCTTCAGAGAGCTAGGAAAAACTCCCATATCTAAAGAACACCGGATAATCTGAGCTAAGACCGGGCTGATGATCTCGCTACAACCCAAAATCAGGGAGGTAGGGCCAGGGTCTAGACTACAACAAGCAACCAAACAGACACAGTCAACTGAAAACAGGAGAAATGGAGAATAAATACAGTACCCTGCACAAGCAACCGAACAGACACAGTCAACTGAAAACAGGAGAAATGAAGAATAAATACAGTACCTCGTACAAGCAACCATACAGATACAATCAACTGAAAACAGTAGAAATGGAGAATAAATACAGTACCCCGCATAAGCAACCAAGCAGACACCGTCAACTGAAAACAGTAGAAATGGAGAATAAATACAGTACCCCGCAGAAGCAACCAAACAGACACAGTCAACTGGTATAAAATAGCAGCTTATGACCCCACAGATAGCAGAATACTGCAAAAGCAGCACAAAACTTACTTAGACAAGTAGAATTCAGGCAGAATGAGGTTAGTGAGTGTCAGAGGCAATGGATCAGGGACTGCACAGGAATGGGCCAGCAACGATAGCAGCATCAAGGTAGAGTGGAAACATACTACACACCAATTTATGGTGCTGAGTTGACGGTGTCAGTGAGAACAAATGCAGTTTCCATTTTTGGTGCCGTTTTTCATGGATCAATGGGAATTGTGCCTTTCCGACCACATCACCGCATATGGGGTAAACCACTGTCCCTGACTATATGTTAATATAGGAACATCTTTGGCTAATGCCCCACCATCTGCTGTGTTGACAGGAAGTAAACAAATAGTTAATGGTCTGCCATTTCCCCTGTTTGTAGGAGGTAATCAAACTGGCTCCTCTCCCTCTGGTTGCACCTATTTCTGTAAGTCAAGTTTTAATAGAACTACTGAAAATAGATATACCAAAGGCCCAAGGGGAGGATGGTATTCCATCCTACTTTCTAAAGCTGGCTGCTTCAGCCATTGCTCCCTATCTTGCAGCTATCTATAATCTCTCTCTGCAAACTGGAAACTTTCCTCAAGCTTGTAGTACCCATTTGTAAAAGTGGTCAGAAAAATATTTTGAGTAACTGTAGGCCAATATCACTACTTTCAGTCATTTCAAAACTGTTTGAGAAATTATAGCTTATCGGTTAAATCAGTATTTAGAGAAACATAAAAAGTACAATATTTATCAATCAGGTTTTAGAGCATTTTACAGTACTTCTACTGCACTAGTAAAGGTTGTGTCAGACATACAGGTGGCCATGGACAGGGGTCTCATGGTTGGGGCCATATTTATAGATTTGTCAAAAGCCTTTGACACTCTGAAACATGATGTCTTGATTAACAAACTACAGTCTGTGGGCCTCAGCCCTGGGAACCTGAGATGGTGCCATGTCTACCTTTCTGAAAGACAGCAAACAGTAACTTTGAACAATGCTTTTAGATCTGGATATTTGACTATCAAAACAGGGGTTCCCCATGGGTCGGTTATGAGTCCTCTATTATTTAATCTATATACAAACTATGTCAGACACTTATTGAATGGTGTCCAGCATCATCTGTGTGCAAATGGCACCATTCTCTACATTGAGGGTTGTTCTGTGGTTCAAATACAGGAGAAACTTCAAAGTGCTTTTGAGAGGCTACAGGGCTATTTTTGTGATTGTGGCTTGATGCTAAACACCACAAAATCTCAGCTAATGCTGTTTTGCAATAAGTCAGATGCTATTTAATAGCCGTTGACTATAAAAACATTGGATAATTGTACCCTTAGTGGTATAGAGTTCATATATATCTCATCCAATGTTAAATTTCAGCCAGTCAGCATGCGCCACGCCATTTGACAGGTAGGCATAGTGGAAAATGGGCCAATCAGAATCATCCCTGTATGGTGCAGGAAGTCCCACCTCTCTGCGAAGGACGTCCTGCTTAAACGCAGGGAGCCCCACATCAAACACAGGAAGTGACATACGAAACGCAGGAAATGACATATTCTCAAACCCGGAAATGACACATCATTCCCGTTCTACATCTCTACATCCATCCCCAGTCCCTCAAACCTCCACAACACCAGCCAAGCTCAAACCCAAGTCCATACTCCTTCCCCTCGATATGCAACCATCCCATCCTAGCTCAAACTTGAAGCCATCCTTCATCCCTTGACCCCCTGCCACAATATCTTGGCACAAACTCTCCCATCCTCTCACCTTGTCCCACCACCACCACCCTTGCACCCATCACCAACCTTGAACCTGAGTCTCTCCCCTCCTCTCTCCATGCCCCACCACCACCTACATTGTACCCCATCACCTACCTGGAACCTGAGTCTCTCCCATCCTCTCACCTTGCCCCACCAACACCTACCTGGCATTCCCTCAACCTCCTCCTGTCAAACTGTGATATGACTGCAGGGTGCCTTTTTACTCGGGGAATTTTTTGTGTGAAATGTGCTTTGAAGCTTGAATGACTGTAAGGACATTTATCTCTTCAGTGTAAGGAAGTTCTTTTAACACAAATCATTTTAAGTATTTATGAAAAAACAGTGATTTCTCTTTTAATGTGAAAAAGAAAATGAGTTCTAACTTTAAAAGTAGAGACAGTGTGTGTGTGTGTGTGTGTGTGTGTGTGTTTTTGAAGCTGATGTTTCAAGGGTTTGTAGCCTAAGTAGACTGCTTCAAATCCTAAAGTCTGTTTAAAAACTGTCATACATACTCTCTGCATTCTGTTTTTCAAGAGGGTTTTATCCTCTCTGCATTTCCTGTAAGAACATTTTATCTTTGCTATACAAAAAATTATGTTAAAAGAATGCATTTTAAGTATTTAAGAAAAAACAGTGATTTCTTTTTTAATGTGAAAAAGAAAATGAGTTCTAACTTTAAAAGCAGAGACTGTGTGTGTGTGTGTGTTGAAGCTGATGTTTCAAGGGTTTGTAGACTAAGTAGACTGCTTCAAATCCTAAAGTATGTTTAAAAACTGCCATACTCTAAATGCACCTTCATACATCAGAAATCTGGTATTTTGATATCAGAAGCTAAACATATTTTTCTATTTTCTTTAAAAAAGATAATTTACAAAGATCACTGCTTATCAAAAGCATATATTTCTATTAAATATATATTAATGTACTGGTGAAAGTATTTAAGAGTGTTCTAACTGCCAGAAAGCAACAAAAAGTGCTCTGCATTACCTATGTAAAACTGAAAAACCAGTAGACTGCTTCATGGAGACTTTCATACTCTGAGAAACTTAGAGATGAGATAACTATATTTATCAATGGAAGACTGTAATTTCATCTGGCAGGGGCCTTATATAAACTCCTGGTTGGAGATGTGCCAGAATAGCTTTCAGAGCCTCATTGTATCTACTTTATAGGATCTGAGCTGATTATCCAAGAGATTCAAGAAGATGGTCCAGAACACAGCATCTCAAACTAACATTCCAGTCATGGAAGAGACTGTTATGTCACCAAATGAACAGCCAGGAGATGAAAAGCCAGAAGAGAAGGCACCTTTCAGGCCCAAACCCATGCATGTGCGCTACATAAAGTGTGAAAAAGAATGTCCAATTTGAATTTTGGCCAGTGGATGGATTTGTGACATAAAAAGAAATCTCGCTGCACAGTTTGGTGAATTGGAAAAAGCAAAAACTGATCCTGATGCACCTATCAAAGAGGTACAGCAGCAAGACCTTGAAGAAGAGCTAGCTTGTGAGTCTGATGTGGTGAAAGATGTGAAAATGAAGCCCATAACAGAGTGTGACATGGATGGAGAATCAGATAAGGATGCCAAGACACAGGCAGAAGCAGCAGCCAGCCAAGAGGTAGATGGTGACACTGCCATTACCAGTAAGCCACAGGCTACAAAAAGAAAAGATACGAAAAAGCAACAGGCTAAAGAAGAAGAAGGAAAAGATGGCAAAGCATCTTGCACTGCAGAGGTAAATATATGTTTTGTTTTTAAACACTAAAAAATGAGTGAGTGGAGACATGCATGCAGAGTGTAACTGAACAGATGAGTTAGCAGATGAACTGTAACTTACTGAGTAAAAGGACCAATGTTGTTTACTTTTTGCTTTATCAAAGTGATGGATATGGAATGGATCAACAGTCTTATTTGGACAGCATGGATACTCGAGTCTCCACAGATCTACTTCTTGACTGTGTTTGCTGTGTGCAAGATACAGATGTGGTTATTAATGAGATGAATGAAGGTCAATATGTTAGAAAGTTAGAGAGCAATAGAATGCTTGAAAAAACAGAAAACACTGTAACCACTACACAACCACAACCATCTTCGTCTACTCAGATTAGACAGGTTTCCTCAGGTGAAAAACCAGGCCTAAGTATTAAGCCCCCCAAAAGTGACCACGATGTGTATTGTAAGTATGTTATGTACCATACCATTCATGGTGTAATTGCTGCAGGGATAAAGAGGGTGATACGTTATGAAATGGTTGATGCTTGTCCTGGGTGTGATATAGATGACCATAGTCAGATAAACCATACATGTATCTTTGATGACTTGATGGCTAGAGAAGTATACAAAAATGTTTCTGAAGCCATACATATAGGGCACCTCATGCCTGTGATCTTAGCAATAGCTATGAAACAACAGGGCTTATGCTTAAGCAACAAAATTATAGAATCTGTAAGTCATGTTTTAAATGATGTGAAAAGAGCCGATGACCCCATGGGCTTACTTACAGATATGTTACAACAGACAGATGGTGAGATTAGAAAAGAGGCCAGATGTCTAGTCAGTAAATGCTCCTTTAAAAAATTTCTAACAAGATCTTCGGGGACTCTGTTAAATTTCTAAAAAGAAATTAAGGGACTCTGTTTTTGTTGTGAAAATGTATATAACTGCTGATCTGCTACAGGTTATGTGTAAATGTTGTAGAACCCAAAGCTTCATATTTTATTTTAAAGAGAACCATGCGGGATGCAAGCAAACAGAGTGTCCAAAGACTTATGTATCTGATCATAAGCCATTACTGTGATCCTTCTGTGTTCAGGCTGCCTGACTTTGAAGCATCCCTTTCTGACTTATCTTCTGCCATGGAACTAATGTTGCGTGCCCCCTTAGACATGTGGGAGGATATAGATAACTATATGAAAGAATCTGAGTTGACACTTTTAGAAAACATTATAGTGATTGTGCCTAGATTCATAGAAGATCCTGAATGTCCCCAAGAACCCAGGGGAAGAATACACAATGGGTGGTGAGGTAGTAACAACAACAAAAAAGGAAAGGGACCTGGGGGTAATCATATCAGATGACCTTAAGGTTAGCAAGCAATGTGAGAAGGCAGTAGGGAGGGCTGGGGGTACACTGGGATGTATAAGGAAAGGCATCAGCAGCAGAAAATAGGTAGTTGTTATCCCTCTGTACAGACAGTTGGTGAGACCCCATCTGGAGCACTGTGTCCAGTTCTGGAGACCCCATCTCCGCAAGGACATAGACAGGATAGAGGCAGTCCAGAGGAGGGCAACTAAAATGGTGCAGGGTCTGCAAGAGAAGCTGTATGAGGAGAGACTAAAGGAGCTTAATATGTATACCCTTGAGGAAAGAAGGGAGGGGGGACATGATAGAAACTTTTAAGTATCTCAGTGGAATCAACAAAGTCCAAGAGGGTAGCATCTTTCAGAAAAAGAGACTTGCAAGAACAAGGGGACACAATTTAAAGCTAGAAGGAGGGCGGTTCAGGGGCAATGTGAGGAAGTATTATTTCACAGAGAGGGTAGTGGATGCATGGAACAGCCTTCCTGAGGAGGTTGTGGGGTCTAAAACTGTGGGAGAATTCAAGAATGTATGGGACAGACATAAGGCAATTCTTGTGGAGGGTAGGAAGAAATAGGCTGTTGGTTAACTAGGATCTGTAGCCTATCCTGTAGGTAGGGAAATGGGCAGACTAGATGGGCCTAGTGGTCCTTATCTGCCATCAAAGTCTATGTTTCTATGTTTCTATGTCTTTGTAGCCTGTATATATTGGTAGTTGTAGCCATGTGTGTGTGTCTGCTTTAAAGCAAAGAAAAGAATGTGATATTTCTCATACAGTGAAAGTGGCTTCTTCAATTGTTATGATGCTCCATTAAATGAAAGAGCAGTAAGCATCATGAGTATACATCACTTTTCTGCAGAATATATCACTTACATTGTATTTAATAAATGTGATGTAGCAGTCTTTTTTTCTGAATAAAAAAGTGATACGATAATCTGTATAACGTGTATTATGTCTGGGAAATGCCTAATCCAATTAACAGAAGCACTCTTGATTGGGGGGTCGATCCCAGTCCTTTCACAGAAGAAAGGGTTCTGCAAGAACTCCTAAAACTGAAGGTGGACAAAGCAATGGGGTCTGATGGAATTCACCCCAGAATTCTAAAAGAATTAAGGGAGGAACTAGTGAAACCACTGGCTACTCTTTTTAATAAATCATAGGAGGATGGTGTGGTACCTGAGGACTGGAGGAAGGCGGATGTGATTCCCTTTCACAAAAGTGGGACCAAGACAGAGGCAGGAAACTACAGACCTGTCAGTCTGACCTCTGTGGTAGGGAAAGTGATGGAGTCACTTCTGAAGGAAAGAATAGTTGAGTACCTAGAGGCCAGTGGAGCACAGGACCCAAGGCAGCATGGGTTCACAGCAGGAAGGTCATGTCAGATGAATCTAATAGATTTCTTTGACTGGGTGACCAAAGTAGTAGACCAGGGAGGGGCTGTGGACATGGCCTACTTAGACTTTAGCAAGGCATTTGACACAGTCCCACACAAAAGATTAATAGTCAAATTAACCAGCCTGGGAGTGGGTCCCAAGGTGGTAGCCTGGGTAAAACATTGGCTGCACAACAGGACACAGAAGGTAGTTGTAAATGCAGTCCACTCTGAAGAAAGAGGGGTTACTAGTGGGGTACCGCAGGGTTCAGTATTGGGTCCAGTCCTTTTTAATGTCTTCATCAGTGACATTGCAGAGGGACTGGAAGGAAAAGTATGCCTTTTTGCAGATGACACAAAGATCTGCAACAGGGCTGATACACAAGGAGGCATGGAAAGGATGAAAAGGGACTTGGCAAGGTTGGAGGAATGGTCAGAAGTATGGCAGCTAGGATTCAATGCAAAGAAGTGCAAAATAATGCACCTGGGAAACAAGAACCCAGGGGAAGAATACACAATGGATGGGGAGGTAGTTACAACAACAAAGGGAGAGGGGGGACATGATAGAAACTTTTAAGTACCTCAGTGGAATCAACAAAGTCCAAGAGGGTAGCATCTTTCAGAAAAAGAGACTTTCAAGAACAAGGGGACACAATTTAAAGATAGAAGGAGGGCAGTTCAGGGGCTATGTGAGGAAGTATTATTTCACAGAGAGGGTAGTGGATGCATGGAACAGCCTTCCTGAGGAGGTTGTGGGGTCTAAAACTGTAGGAGAATCCAAGAATGCATGGGACAGACATAAGGCAACTCTTGTGGGGGGGGGGTAGGAAGAAATTGGCTGTTTTTAACTAGGATCTGCGGCCTATCCTGTAGGTAGGGAAATGGGCAGACTAGATGGGCCAAGCGGTCCTTATCTGCCATCAAAGTCTATGTTTCTATGTGCTTTCAGATGGAATGTAATGGCATGCTCCCGATATTCCAGTCACTCTTGATGGCTACAATATGTTGTGTGATAAAGGCCATTTTAAAGGCCCCTGTATACTTTGGAAAATGCCATGCATTAAAGGTATACTGTGAAAGTGCTGCACCTTCACTGGCAGAAAGGACAATGACTGAGATTAAAGTATGCCCCCCAATTTTGTGGCATATGTATATTGATGCAACGAACAACAAAAAAAAACACACAGACATATGTATGGTGAATAGCATTTTTGATTCTGCAAAAGTACCCCTCAAAGATCACCCTGATTATTTTGAGGGGTGCATGTCACATGTGTGTATGTTTTGTCACCAGGGGGAAAGTGTATGAAACCCTTGCTCGTGTGAAACATACAGCCCAAAAGTTACTGGCTCTGGGTATGGTAGAATGTGAAAGAATCTAGTAGGGTAGAAACAGGATATTATGTAATCATTGCATGCATACTATGTGTTACGGGTAAATAAATGCTCTTTAAAACACTCTTATGGCTTTTGTATGTAATTAATCTACGTATCAGTTTACATTTTGTATGTATGAATAAAATATAATCATACATTCAGTTTATGGCTGTCATCGAATTTTTAAGAAAAAAGAGCACACACGTACATATACATCATTTTACAGGTGACAAGAGGTTGGCTAGTTAACAGATGTATTTTGGTACTGATGAAAGAAGATGACTGATCAATTGCTTCAGAATATATATTTGAATGCAAGAAAAGTGGGCAGTTTTAGTGATGTGACTCAGTTATATAAAGCTGCAAAAGAAATTGATTAAGGTGTGACCAGGAAATGTGTTGCAGAATGGCTTGTCAAGCAGGACCCCTATACATTACACAGACCAGCAAGAATTCAATTTACATAGAAACATAGAAACATAGAATTTGATGGCAGATAAGTACCGCTTGGCCCACCCAGTCTGCCCATTTCCCTACCTACTGGATAAGCTGCAGATCCCAGTTAACCAGCAGCCTACTTCTTCCTACCCCAACCCCCTAGAATTGCCTTATGACTGTCCCATGCATGCTTGAATTCCACCGTTTTTGACTCTATAACCTCCTCCGGAAGGCCATTCCATGCATCCACAACCCTCTCTGTGAAAAAATACTTCCTTAAATTACCTCTGAGCAGCCCCCTCTATCTTCAAATTGTGCCCCCTTGTTCTTGAACACCTCTTTTTTTGAAACATGCTACCCTCTTGGACTTTGTTGATACCCTTGAGGTACTTGAAAGTTTCTATCATGTCCCCCCCTCTACCTCCTTTCCTCGAGGCTATACATATTAAGCTCCTTAAGTCTCCTTCATATGTCTTCCGGTGCAGACCCTGCACCATTTTAGTTGCCCTCCTCTGGACAGCTTTCATCCTGTCTATGTCTTTGCAGAATTGGGTCTCCAGAACTGCAAATACTCCAGATGGGGTCTCACCAGCTATCTGTACAGAGGATAATAACTTCCTGTTTTCTACTGGTGATGCCTCTCCTATGCATCCCAGCATCCCCAGCCCTCCTTGCTTCCTCTCACATTGCTTGCCCACCTTTAGGTCATCTGATATGACTACCCCATTTTGTTGTTGTTAGTATCCCACCCCCCATTGTGTACTCTTCCCCTGGGTTTTTGTTTCCCAGGTGCATTACCTTGCACTTCTTAGCATTGAATCTAAGCTGCCATACATTTGACCATTCCTCTAACCTTGCCAAATCCCTTCTCATCCTTTTCACCCCACCTTGTGCATCAACTCTGTTGCAGATCTTTGTGTCATTGCAATTCTCTCAAAAGGCACATCTATCAAGGGTAGGGGCACCAGGGACACCTTGTCTTTTCTAGTGACTGGGGCTACTTTCTGACACTCAGCACAGGAATTACAATAGGTAGCAACATCTTCATGAATTCCAGGCCAGTAAAATCTATACAGTAATCTGGCAAGGGTGCAATCCCTCCCTGAGTGACCAGCCATAGGACTATCACATGCTATCTGTAACAACTCTGTTCTATACTTCTGTGGTATAACCAATTGTTCTGTTTGTTCCTGTGTCTGAGGTTTAACCCAAACTCTGTACAGTAACCCATTACATTTTTTAAACATTGGTCCACCCTGTTTTGGTTTCACCCCAGCTGCTTAAAATAATCCTGGAGACCAACATCGTTAGCTTATTCTAAATGAAAATCACAATCGGTTATCAGTTTAGTTTCAGCATTTTCACATTTTAACCCTTCATGTCCCTCAGTCATTTGTTGCCACAGTTTCTTCAGGCATCGTCTTTCTTTCCTGGATTTCCAGATCTTGGAGCTGTGCTCAAACAAATCTGAATCAAAATCACTGAAAGGAAAAGTGTCCCCACCGTCTGAGATTTTCTTTGCCTGAGCTCTTGTCACCACAGCTGCTGAAATATCAGGATTTACTCCCTCCTTGATTAACTCAGTAAATCCTGGAAAGTAATTTCCAATAATCACAGGTACAGGCAACTTAGGTGCTACCCCCACTTTCATTTGGTGCGACACACCCTTAATGGTCAGAGTCACTTTGGTGGTGGGATAGTATCGAGTGTCCCCGTGGATGCAGATGACACCAGTACCTGGTCCCTTTGCACAGTGTTTTCCCAGTATTTCAACATGCACTAGTGTCTGTCTGCTTCCTGAATCAATGAGTCCCTTTACAGTCTTATCCCACACCTTCACATCTGTTAAGTACTTGCCCCAATTTGCTAAGGACAAATCTGCTCCAGTGCCACTCTCCTTACTATGGCAGTTTCTTGCAATATGGCCTGGCTTATTACAGTTATAGCAGATAATGTCTTTGGGCACAGATGTGTTACCCCCACCAGAGTTCTCATCTGGCTTGGATGTTAAATGGGAAAAGAGTGTCTCATCAGTGATTGGCTGTTACCTCACTGGTGTGGCATCTGTCTGGCCATTTGGTAGTCCTCGGCCAAAGAAACAGCCTATTCCCCACTCTCTAAGTGTTCCATTATCCAAAGCTGCACATCTGTAGGCAGGATGTTGATGAATTGCTCCATGGCAAATGTATCGATGATCTGTGGGACTGTCTTGCTCTTTGGTTGGAGCCATTTTATCAGGAGTTCTCTGAGTCGGGTGAAGACATCTCGAGGATTGTCAACTGAGTTGTACCTCAGAGATCGAAATCTCTGTCTGTAGGTCTCTCTGCAGAAGTCATACCTTTTCAGGATTTTGCTTTTCACCAGGTCCTAGTTTTCTGACTGTGCAGTGTCCATATTGCTGTAGGCAAGTTGGGCTTTCCCAGTCAGGTGGGGTACCAGTCTGATTGTCCATTGCAGCTCTGCCATTGGCAGGCTGTGGCAACTCTTTCAAAAGTTGTCAGGTATGCCTCGATATCATCAGAGGGACACAACTTTGTAAGTTTAATGGCTTTTGGTTGCTCATCTGGATCTGTGCCAAATCCTCTGCCTTTGATAGCTTGCAAGGGATCCAGCCATTGCTGCTCCTGTCGCCGCATCTCTTCTGTCCTTTGTGCTTCTAAATGTTGAATCTCTTTTTCTCTCTGCTTCTCTGTCTCTTTTTTGGTTGTATAGCCCACCATTTGAAAAAGTCCATCAGGCTTTTAGGTTCTGTCACTGCCTGTTCTTTTCCCATAACTTGTGTTGGCTGTACAATCTCAGCTTGGACTTCTGTCTCTGCTAGTTTAGCTGCCATTCTCCTGGTAACCACTCCTGGACTTGCTACTGCAGAATCCATACCTTTCTCTGTGCTTCCCTGGTACTAGCTCCAGTACCCATGCACAAAACTCCTGTCTTAGGTTATGCATGGCATAAATCCCACTTAAGCTGACATCATTTGCCATCGAGGCACAGGTCAGGAAGCACAGGAAAACCAGGAGCAGTTGTAGAATTCACCAAAAATATTTATTTACGTTAGCAGTAACATAAAAAAATAAACTTGTTCAGTATAACTATTTACAAAGGCCAAATAAAACAGAGAACATCCATCAGAGTTTTCCTTCAATCTTTGTGTTCCTTTTCTCTCTCAAGCAATTGCAGTTCAGCTCTCTTATAAGTCCTTCCAACCTCCATTCTTAACAAGCATCCTGTTCTTGTATCAGGCACGTGCAGCTAGAACAGAGTGTCCCTGAGCTGAGGCCCCTTTTTCACAGCTCTTCTGTAAAAGGCTTAAAACTTGCATTCAGGTAACCTCTTGAGTTTACAATAGCTTTTTGCCATCATCTCAAACTATAATTTTTATATATATATATATATATATATATATATATATATATATATAAAATAACACTATATATTTTCTAAACAAAGGGATCCAAATATCAGTTACATTTCCACATAATGATTTGCATGTATTTTTATATCAGCAGCTATGCAAGGGAGGAAAAGACAGACAGCAAGGGAAGACTGAGAGACAGTAAGAGGCAAAATATTGCTAGACTGTTGGGGTGATGAAGTCCTAGGTCTCACAGGAAAATTTGGTTGTGCAACCAGACATGCAAGAGACAGGAAGGGAATAGAACAGAACAGATCCATGCATTCAAACTCTTTCCATAACAACTGGGACAGGATCCTAGTCTGCCCTGTCACAGTGGATTACAAAATGGGTTGAGTGGTATTGATGATCACCAAGCAGGAAAGAAACCTGGGGGTAATCATACTGGATGACCTAAAGGTGGCCAGGCAGTGCAACAAGGCAGTAGGGAGGGCAAGTGGGATACTGGGATGCATAGGGAGGGGTATCAACAGCAGAAAGAGGGAGGTGGGGTTGCCTCTGTATAGATCACTGGTAAGACCCCACCTTAAGTATTTAGTCCAGTTCTGGAGACCACATCTCCAGAAGGACATAGACAGAGTGGAGGTGGTCCAGGGGAGTGCAACTAAAATGGTGCAGGGTCTGCATCAAAAAGCCCTATAATGAGAGACTAAAGGACATCAATACGTACACCCTGGAACAGAGGAGGGAGATGGGGGATATGACAGAAACCTTTAAATACCTCACGGGGGTAAATAAGGTACAGGAAGGAAGTATTTTTCAGAAGAAAAGGTGGTCAAGAACAAGGGGATATGCTATGAAACTGAAAGGTGGTAAATTTTGTTTTTCCAATTGTTTAACCAGGTGAGACACACTAAGCTGAAAGCTTTTTTACAGGTGCAACCTGGGAGCACAGGGAAGCTAAGTGACTTGCTCAGGGTCACACAGCATATGCGAGTGGGGGCTGTGGGATTCAAACACAGGTCTCCAGATTTGCATCTCAGAGCCTTAAATCACTGCGCTATACTGCCTCCCCAATGTGGAGGCTGTAGGAATCAAACCCAGGTCTGCTGGATGTACCAAGTTCATTTACAGCTCGTTACTTTACCCTCTAGGCAATACTGCCAGCCCCTAGATTTGGGAGAGATGTGAAGAAGTACTTCTTCATAAAAAGAGTGGTGGATTCCTGGAACAGCCTTCCAGTGGAGGTGGCAGGGCAAAACCAGTGGTGGGGTTCAAGAATACATAGGATGACAACAAAGGGATCATTGTGGAAAGGAAAGGGAAGGGAGGGAGAAGGAAACACAGAAACATAGAATTTGACAGCAGATAAGGACCAATTGGCCCACCTAGTCTGCCCATTTCCCTAACTAATGCATAAGCTGCAGATCCTAGTTAACCAACAGCCTACTTCTTCCTACTCACCACTAGAATTGTCTTATATCTGTCCCATGCATTCTTGAATTCCCCCACCATTTTTGACTCCACAACCTCCTCAGGAAGGCCATTCCATGCATCCACAACCCTCCCCATGAAAAAATACTTCCTCACATTACCTCTGAGCCATTTCCCCTCTATCGTCAAATTGTGCCCCCCTTGTTCTTGCACATCTCTTTTTCTGAAAGATACTAACCCCTTGGACTTTGTTGATTCCCTTGAGGTACTTGAAAGTTTCTATCATGTCCCCGCTCTCTCTCCTTTCCTCAAGGGTATACATATTATGTTCCTTTAGTCTCTGTTCGTATGACTTCTGGTGCAGACCCTGCACCATTTTAGTTGCCCTCCTCTGGACAGCCTCTATCCTGTCTATGTTCTTACAGAGATGGGGTCTCCAGAATTGCACACAGTACTCCAGTTGGGGTCTCACCAACTGTCTGTACAGAGGGAGTACAACTTCCTGTTTTCTACTGGTGATGCCTCTTCTTATGCATCCCAGTATCCCCCCAGCCCTTCTTACTGCCTTCTCACATTGCTTGCCCACCTTTAGGTCATCTGATATGACTACCCCCAGGTCCCTTTCCATTTTTGTTGTTGTTGGTATCTCACCCCCCATTATATACTCTTCCCCTGGGTTTTTGTTTCCCAGGTGCATTACTTTGTACTTCTTTGCGTTGAATCTAAGCTGCCATATATCTGACCATTCCTCTAATCTTGACAAGTCCCTTCTCATCCTTTCCACCCCACCTTGTGCATCAACCCTGTTGCGGATCTTTGTGTTGTCTGCAAAGAGACATGCTTTTCCTTCCTGTCCCTCTGCAATGCCACTTATAAAGACATGAAAGAGGACTGGTCCCAGTACTGAACCCTGCAGTACCCAGCTAGTAACCCCCCTTTCTTCAGAGTGGACTCTGTTTACTATTATCCTCTGCATCCTGTTGTCCAGCCAATTTTTTACCCAGGCTACTACCTTGGGACCCACTCCCATGCTGGCTAACTTGTTTATTAATCTTTTGTGTGACTGTGTCAAATGCCTTGCTAAAGTCTAGGTAGGCCATGTCCACATTCCCTCCCTGGTCTACTACTTTGGTCAAAGAACTCTATTAGATTCATCTGACATGACCTTCCTGCTATGAATCCATGCTGCCTTGCATCCTGTGCTCTGCTGGCCTCTAGGTACTCTTCAGTTCTTTCCTTCAGATGTGATTCCATTATTTTCCCTGCCACTGAGGTCAAGCTAACAGGTCTATAGTTTCCTGCCTCTGCCCTGCTACACTTTTGTGAAGTGGAATCCCATCCGCCCTTCACCTGTTCTGAGGTACCACCCCATCCTCCCATGATTTGTTAAAGAGGACAGTCAGTTGTGTCACTACTTCTACCCTTAGTTCTTTTAGAATTCTGGGGTGAATCCCATCAGGATCGCATACTGCGTGACTCTGAGCAAATCACTTATGACCCCATATTCAGAGCTGACCAGCTGCGTGTGCAAACAGGCACACCATGCAGAAAAATAGGGCTGGCCAGCTCTGCTGCCATAATCAAGGAGATTGCCTGAACTGAACTGACCATGCTATCTGTCTGACTATGGGGCCATGGTAGCACAGCATACATCAAAGCAGCCACCATGCTTGGTGCAGTGCTACCAGAGCCCTAGGATGAAGACCACCCATAGGGTAAAGTGCAGTGCACACTGGTTAGCGCTGTGGCCCCCATGGGTGATATTCAACCCAAACATGCAAATGAGACAATTGGGCATGCACAGTTCTAAGGGGCCACTTGCTTGCCCATTATGGGCTCATCTGCATGTGAGCACCATCTGAGTGTGCCAAGGCAGGTCCCTCACAATTCCTGATCCCTGTAAGTAAATCATTGGTTGTCCAGTGGTCCCTCCTCTGTCCCAATCCCTGTCCCCATATATATAAAAAAAGCAATGGTGGTTCAGTGTCCCTCCTCTGCCCTGATCCCTGTCCCCATATATATAAAAAAAATCAATGGTGGTTCAGCGTCCCCCCCGCCCCAATCCCTGTCCCCATATATATAAAAAAAATCAATGGTGGTTCAGTGTCCCTCCCCTGCCCCGATCCCTGTCCCAATATATATAAAAAATCAATGGTGGTTCAGCATCCCTCCCCTGCCCCGATCCCTGTCCCAATATATATAAAAAATCAATGGTGGTTCAGCGTCTCTCCCCTGCCCCAATCCCTGTGGCCAGAAATATATATAGATATATTTATATATATATATAGAAAACATGATGGGCAGGAGTGGGATATGGAAAACACTCCAACCCCTGCAGAGTGAGGCATAGATCTCATGAGGGCCGAAGGCATGAGTGAGATATCCATGCCTCACGATGAAGGAGTGAGAATATTTGCCACACCTCACAATCTGCACATAATGTGTGCGATTTATACAATAGGTGTGGAAGCTTTAATTTGTTTTGTTCTATCTTATGTTGTTCTGTTGCTGTGAGTTGCTGCTGTGAGTGAATGGGTATGAATGGGATTTGTATATGTTGTGCGATTGGTCTTTGTGTGTAAGAGCGAGTGGTAATAGGTTGATGAGTGTGTGAGTGTGATCCGTGGTTGGATGATGTGTTTTGGTAGGCGGGATATGTCCGGGAGGTTTCCTGTAGATACTGTGTGAGATTTTCCTTTTCCCCTATATTTTATTATGTGTAGTGTTTAATTTTTGTTGTATGCTGCTGTGCGTAACTTTTTCATTTGTGTTTGGCTTATATGTTATTTGTTTTGGAATGTCTGTGAGAAGCTCCATGGGAACTACAGGTAAAGAGAGCAGTTTTGATTATGCGAGGTGCTTTCGTTGTCATTAAGACGTTCAGCTTTATTTTTTACTGAGACCAACAGCAAGAATTATACAGTTTCAGAGTATATATCATGTAAGTAATACCAGTTTAAAGAGGTCATGTTTAGGTTGCTATAACATGTGAAGAAATGAAATTAAGAACTGAAGGCTTCGGGTGTGGAAATGTGTCTGCTGTGCAGTTCACTGGTATGTTAGTCAGAGTTGGAGTCTGTAGACAGATTTTCTTTATGTTTGTTATCGCAGAGATCATAAATGGGACCTGATAGGTTTACAGTTTGGATGCAGTGTGAGAGACTGCATGACCATTCAGCAGCTTGTAGTACAGAAATGTGCTGTTTTCGGTGTGTGCCATTTGGTGCAGTGAGGGCTGTACTGCTGCAGACTTCTGGTGTTTGTAAAACTGCAAGCAAACAATGAAGAATGCAGACCAGCTGCTTAATTAGGTGCCTCAAACATTCCAGTTTCCTATTTAAAAGAAGTTCTAACTTACATTGGGGACATGCTGCTGGAGTAAGAATATTGGCTGATGACATAACTACAGTATGTGTAAATGTAAATTTTTTTCCTGTCGATCAGGTACAATCTGTGGTGCTAGTGTGGGTAGGGAGAAATGGGCAGACTGGATGGGCCAGACAGTCCCCATCCACCGTCACATTCCACGTCTCTTAGTAAATCTCCAAAAAGAATTCACACTAGGTTGGGGTGCTCATGTCATTGTTTCTGACATAGATAGACAATGGCAAGCCAAATTAGTGGATATGACTCAATATGCAAAGTACAATAATGGGTTTAAATACATACTGATGTGCATCGATATGCTGTCCATGCATGCCTGGGTAGTGGCTTTAAAAGATAAATCGAGCAAGGCCGTGATGCAGGCCTTTAAAACAATTTTTAAAAGTGGACACATACCTGAGAAATTGCAGATGGATCAGGGTAAAGAATTTCCAAATGCATCCTTAAGGGCATTATTAAAACAAAATAAAATACACCATTTTGTAACAAATAATGAAGTTAAGGTTAGCATTGTCAAACGGTTCAGTAGAACTTTAAAAACATGCATGTGGCGTTACTTTACAGCCCAAAACATGTGGAAATATATTTATGTGTTGCCTGGCCTGGTGCACAGCTATAATCATACTTATCACAGTAGCATTACATGCAGACCAGTGGATGTTAACCCTTCCAATGCCCTGGATGTATGGAAGACCATCTATGGCAAAACAGTTCTTGGCAAAAAACAAAAGGGTACCCTTCAGAAAAGTGATCACGTGAGAATATCTAAGCTGAAAGGGGAGTTTGAAAAGGGATATGAAGAAACATACACAGATGAGATATTTATTGTGATGGAGGTCTTAAAAACACTGAGACCCACCTATAAGCTAAAAGACCATCGGGGGAAGACATCAAAGGTACTTCCTATGTAGAAGAGTTGCAGAAAATTAAACCCGATGACTACCGAGTATATAGGGTGCAGAAAATCCTAGCAGAGAAAAAGTGTGGCAGGAAAACTTGGAATCTGGTAAAGTGGTTAGGGTGGCCTGATAAATTCAATAACTGGATCGAGGCAACACAGGTTCGAGACATTAGAAGCAGAT
Source organism: Neoceratodus forsteri (assembly GCA_016271365.2). NCBI lineage: Eukaryota > Metazoa > Chordata > Ceratodontiformes > Ceratodontidae > Neoceratodus > Neoceratodus forsteri. Next base: position 13,308,115 of record CM028129.1, read on the forward strand.
ACAATTTAAAAATGTTCAAAAATGGCATTTATATCACCTTGCCTAGCAACGCCTCACACAACATTTTCCCCAGTAATACTATATCTGCTTTTACAGTAGTTACCACAAATGCTGGAACTGCCTGGGGAATGGGAAGTGGGATTAGCAGAAATTCAGTACCCTCATACCTGGGACAAAGTGCCTGCACAGAAAACAGGTTCAGTATGCTCTATTAGCCTTTAAGCATAGCCCATAGTAAAACACCACCAACCAGCCCCTTTGTTGAGTCTGAAGCATTGAAAATTCCATCAGGCTATTATCTTAACATGGTGAGTGTTATTAAGCAAAATAATAAAAGCATATTTGAAGCAAATGAACTGCCAGTGGTTTTGGAACAACAAGCCATCAGGAGAGAAATAAGCATTGACAGTGACAACAAATGCATTCTTTTTATACATGGGCAGTTACAGTACCTTTAGGGGTTTAGTAGACATGAGGTAGGTGTAGGAAAGACTCTAAAAAAGAACCCTACAGATATTAATGTTTTTTTTTACACATCATATATCTACACTGACATTATCACGCATGAAATAGTGGGTGACAGTCTAGTGCCTCTGCTGAGATGCATACCCATCTGGGGCCAAGACAATGTGATAGTGACAGTGACCTACGATAAACCCCATTACCAAACAGTCAGTAAACATCAGATCAATGCAGTCACTATTGAAATAAAGAAAGATCAAAATGAACCTGTGCCATTTCGATTTGGAAAGGTGATGGTGAAGTTGCTTTTTTGCCCCCAGAGAGTACTTTAAAATTTAAACAAGTATGGTGATTGCTTGACATTATGGAGACCCTGCCTTGAACAGAAGCTACTACAAGGCACAGGCAGGATACAGCCTTCCGGGCTTTCATGGACTTCCTACTATGTATGGTTCTGGTATAGGAGGGATATTTCTTACTCTGTTTATAAAAGCAGTTCCATTTTTAAGAAGGAGGTTTGAAATTGCCAAACCACATCTACAAACAGCTGCTAAAAATGTTGCAAAGGATGTTGTGGGGCATGTGACTAGTGCCATCACTCAAAGGATGTCAGGAGGCAATAAGACCACTCAGGGTGGTTCAGGGCTGATTGTGGTCAAGAGAGGTAAAAAGAGAAAGCGCAGAGTACATCTTTTGCTTCTCATCGGACCTACCACTACTTTAAAAGGCGTGTCTCAAAATGCAAACCGTCACATAAAAGGAAGAGGTAAAAGTCCAAAGGACCTTCGAGGGGGCATAAAAAACATAGAGATTTATTCTAAAAAACATGGCTTTTGTGCTCTGTGTTTCTGAAGAATGCACAAAATCGGAACTGAACTTGTTTACCGTTGCTCCCACACAGACAAGCATTGAAAAAATCATTTATGTAGAGGTACTCCCTCTGCCTGCCCTTTCAGAAAACTCACCAATTGAATTTTATATAGCAGGGAATGGTGAAGACTATTTGGATCTAAACAACATGCTTCTTTACCTGGTTTGCAAAATCACTGAAGCAGATGGTGGTGATATACCTTCAGCAGACAAAGTGGGTCTTATAAACTACCCAGTGGCCACCATTTTCAGCCAGCTGAATGTGACTGTCAGTGATTGGCTCAGCAGTCAGAGCAATAACTGTTACCCCTACAGGGCTATCATAGAATCTGTGCTGAACTTCAGTGAAGAGACCCTTTCTACACAATTCACAACAGGATTATTTTACAAGGACATCCCAGTGAAACACGAAATCACAGACAGAGTGGGTGACAGTGTAGGGTTTAATAAAAGAAGCTCCTTCACACATCTCAGTAGAGGAGTAGAGCTGCTGGGATACTTGCACACGGACTTGTTTTTTCAACAGAAACTGATGCTGAATGGTGTGTATATTAAAATTAAACTGACACATAACAGGGACAGTTTTTGCCTGATGAGTGGAGATGCTGAGCCTTATAAGTTAAAAATCATGGCCGCTTTTTGTCAAAAGGGTTAAAATGACCCCCGGAGTTCATCTGGGACACTTGGAAGCCCTGCTGACCTCCAACACTAAATACTCTATAGATGGACTGGGGATGAAAGTGTTCAGCCTGCAAGCAGGCAGCAGGGTTTGTAACCAAGATAATTTGTTTTTGGGACAGTTACCAAACATGATGGTCATGGGATTTGTTGACAATGATGCTTTTAGTGGTTCCTACACTCAAAACCCCTTTAACTTTAAATGTTATAACATTAATTGTGAGACTATGTACCGGGACAGTGAACAAATCCCTGCTAAACCTCTGCAGCCCAATTTTAGAATTGGAAATGCTGTGAGAGAATATTTTAATCTAGTACAGACAGAAGGAAAAAATTTGAAAGATAGACCAATAGTTGTCAACCATCAGGAATTTCCCAAAGGGTACACACTGTTTGCCTTTGATCTCACTCCGGACCAAGAATGTGCTGATCATTGCTCTTTAATTAAAACTGGGAACCTCAGAGCAGAAATCAGATTTGCAGAAGCCCTTCCACAAACAGTTAATCTCATTGTCTATGCAGTTTTTGATAACGTCATTGAAATAAACCAGAGAAGAAATGTTATTTTTGATTGTATGTGATAAACCATAAAAATATGAACACAAAGCAGCTGGAAACAATTGTAATGAATGTCTCCACACATCTGCGACTGCTTTCTGGGTGTGTTTCCCTATGATCTGCTACCCAAAGAGAGACTGAGAAACCTTCCACAGCACTAGTCATCAATACTGACCCCTATGACCTCCCTGGACAGCACTGGTTATCTGTATACATTTCAGAAAATGGGGCTGGGGAGTTCTTTGATAGCTATGGTTTTCATCCTGACAATTATGCACAAAGGATCGGGGTCTTTTTAAAAAGCAATACAAAGACAATTCTACACCAAAACACACAGTTGCAAGATACCTTCTCTACCACCTGCGGATTTCACTGCATCTTTTTCTTACATCACAGATGTAAAGGACTTTCTTATGATCAAATTCTAAATATGTACTCTAATGATTTGCTCAAAAATGATGCCATGGTAACTAGTTTTGTACGTCATCCTTTCAGACATCAAAACATGTTGGGGCCTGTACCAGTGGGATGACAACATGTTAAGACTTGTTTGCCTTGTAATGAATTTAAAACATGCAATCACCTGTAACTTACAACCATAATTTTATAAAATCATATATACCCTCATGATCTCTGTGTCTTTGTCAGTTTTTCTGGGGGCCATGTGTTTGAAATTGTCAGATATGTAATGTCTTCGATAATTACAATATATATGAAATATTAAAAGATATTTATTGTAAAAGAATGACAGACAAAATCATAGATAAGATACACAAAACTAAAAGCATCTTGTTAAAAATGCACATTACATGTGACATACCACTGAGCTAGGATTATGATATAAAAAACATGATTACATACTAAAGATGAGGTAGGCTAACATGTATCAGTACATTCACCTGTAGTAAAAAAAATACTACCATATTCAATATGAGGTAGGATGATAACATACAGAAATATAAGTATCTTTTTAAAAAACATGTTAATGTATTCAATACGAAGTAGGATTATAACATATATCACTGTTAATACCTTTTTGTGAAAAAAGAAAAAGCTAAAATAGCCAGTACACATTGGTCACTAAGGTATATAATATTCACATTTATACAGGGAGCCAGGCAGGTTTCTTAAACGTCTTTCGTCTTTTGGGTGTCACTGACCATTTGGTAAGTGGAGAGGGTTCAGGGGCTTTTACATTGGCTATTTTTCAACTTTCAACATATCTCCTGTTTGCTGAACAACCCAAGATGGATGTGGGTATGTTAGCCTCTGCCACCGCTTTGACAAACACATCCCACCCCTTGGTTTTTTTGTGGTCAGGGATAACGTGAGTGACCGTAGCAGCCCTTAGCAAATCGACCATATGAGACCCAGAAACAACACTACCTTTATACATCAATTCCCCCATATTATTACAAAAAAGAATATTCTTGTTCTTTGCCATTTGCTTTAGTAATATCTCAGTATTTTTTAGACCTTTGAGAAACACTGTTCAAAATGTCTTTTTCTATAGAACTCGTGACAGAAAGAGTCTCAATAGGGGGTTGCTCAGAAACTGCATCACTCTCAGGCATGTGTAAGGTCAAACTGGTTTTAGCCTGTTCTCCTTGACATACTAGAGTGAGGTAATGTTGTAACACTGCAGAGTACAGCTTGGCTTTGTCATGATCTGATAAATCAGTCTGTGATAGTATAGATCTCATTTCTGTATCCAAGCTGTAAGTTGCGACTTTTCTCATATCCTCATAGGGATAGTTTGTTTTCATATGGTCCTATTGCTGTTGTGGTACCATATATATTTTCTGAGTAAAAGCCATTATCTGTTAGCCAGCAGTCCAGTAATCAAAGGAATAGCAATACCCAGCAATGTCCCTATGAATCCACCTGTCTGGTTTACAATCAGTTTTTTTCTTTCTAAAGGCACTTTCCTGTTGCTTAAATTTTTTATGACTCCACCCCTTTTTCTCAGAAAAGCTAGCTGTTTAGCCAACAATGGTATATTTCCTTTCAGGGTGTTTAAAGCAACCTCTGTGTTGGCGGATATCAAGTCATCAGAGGCTGAGCACAAAATAGCTTTTTTTAAATGGGGAGGTCTTCTGACAAGTAACTCTAAAACAGAGAGGTTTCTCTTCAGTCGTTTGGACATAATGACAATACAGCATCATGTATTTCTAAAATCAGAATGTGTTTTTTTCAAGATGTACGCTACAGGCCAGTCAGGTGGAAACAACCCACTGCACAACCTGTATTCATCTGGCGTATCAGCTCTTAAATCAACCAATAAATAGCCGTACGGTTGTTTTGTGGCATCTTCAAAAGCTTCTAAAAAAAATTGGTCTGACTGGGGTACATCTGTCTGGCCAATATTTGTATCTGCAGCTTGACTTGTGGGTTTTTAAACAGGACCATATATATGGCATTACGCATGATGGTCCAGCATTTCTTGCCTAGACAAAATACATTCTGTACAATTAGAAATATAGTTAGCTGTTTATGATGGCTGTACTTGGTAAACCCATACTCAACGTCACTATTTTGACAGGCAGAGTCCATTAAATCATCTATAACTACAAAATTCACCTTCCCAAGGGGAAAGAGAGATCATCATCAGCGAATGACTCTGGTAGCCCCTCCACAAACTTAATCTGTGGAAACTTTAACTTCAGTTCATTGTACAAAGGTTGCCAACAGCTGTAAAACCAGACAATATTTTCAGGTTTATGTGACAAAGTGGTGTCATAATTTTCCAACAACTGCTTTATGAAGAAGCTTTTCCCACTGTTAGATGGGCTGGCCAACAGACAAGTAAAGGGATGCTGCAACCTGATATCCAATTTCAGTCCTCAGTATCCGTAAGGAAGTGTTCTGAAATCTGATTGTAAAACTCATTTATCATAAACTACTCTTTGGGTCTTGGACAGCATTCTTTTCAAGGGACCACTGCTTTTTGTTTCTAACTATGCTGGGTTGCCTCACTTTGATTTTTTTAGATGTCTGTGACCCTGAGTAATCAAAAACCAGATCTTTTAAGCTGTCAAAATTAATGTGTTCACTGTTACCTACATTAAGGGTGAAGCTTTTCACTTTAATGACAATTTGTCCTCCAGACTGCTGGTACCCATACGTCTTGGGACCTGCAGACACAAACTCAGTAATGTGCTCATCTGGAGGAAGCTCACTAGTCAATTCCCCAAAATAGTCACCTAGAGGGGGCTTCCAGTCACCCAGTCTAGACACAAAAATGACAGAGTCTGTGTCATGATACAGGCACCTGTCCTGTAACTTATCTAGCAGTTTGTAGAGTTCTAGTCTGGCATATGCAGTGGTGAAACTAGCTATGAATATGTTGACATTGTTAGAATTTGGGTAGTGGTCTTTGGTATATTTCCAGCATAAACACGCTGTTTCATCATCGATGAACCAGCACGATGCCACATCATAATAGGGGGCAAACACATACTGGAAAAGCTCATCAGGGTCTGATATTAAACTGGTGGTGGGCAAATGAACTCTCTGTCCAAATTTCCCCCAAAGAGAATTTAAGAACAGTTTAGATATCTGTCTCTTTGCGGGGGTAACAGGAATGTCAGTGGGGTTCAAACACACATTTTCTCTTTCAAAATACTGCTGTATGTACCTGACATTATCGGCTTCATTTGTTACCTATGAAGGGAAACCAGATGCCTCTTGCTTGCCTTTCAGATGCAATTTGATGTAGTCTGCAAACAGTTCTGTTGATGACTCTCTAAAATGCCACACTTCATAATTTTTTAAGATCTTGTACACTTTTTACAGTGCCAGGCTCAGTTTCACAGTACAGTAGGTACCAGTCAGTGCCCGTTGTTCATCATTGTGTGTGCACGGTGTCTGAACTTTGTCTTCTGCACATGCACAACATAATGTGAATACAAGTTTTTTTTTCCAATCCTGGATGGCAGCACTGGAAAAAAGAGACCTCTAGGGTGTAAAACTTTTATTTTTGCCAAACCAAAGCACTGACTCATGTCAGCAAAGTTCTCATAAATGATGGCAGGGTGACCCACTGGGTACTGTTTAGTTTTGTTGACAAAAGGGTGCAGGCTGGTAAAATCATAATAGCAGATTGTCTCATTGGGCTGTATCTTATAGTACAGAGAAATGGCATTTGTTCATCCCCCAAACAGTGACTCTCTAGGTTCAAAAGGTTGGGGTAGTTCCCTGTCCCTCAAAAAATCAGTCAGCCCCCGATCTGTGGCCAACATTTCCCTCCACTCGTGTTCCCACAGGACTCTAATGGCAAACCCCTGACTTTTAAAAAAATTAACCTTGTGCATGGTCCAATTGAATAACTGCCCAAAAGTTGTACCTGTCATATGATTTTGATCTTTTTCACAATAACAGATGTTGCAGCCATAAAAAAACACTGATTGAATTCAAAGGCAGTGAAAACCATATTAATTATCAAGTAACCATCGAGAAAATATGGCCCCACTTTAAATTCCCTTCCCCGTAGTGTGTACTGAATAGCAATGTTTTCTTTCTCTGCTATATACATTAACCACTGTATCGCAGGTGTGGAGAACCTCTTTTGCAGGCTGTGGTAATTATCTGGGGGGAGAACTGTGAGTGTGTGTGTTCTTTCAAAAACGTGAATCTGTATGTGGCCATGCAGACAGATGCTATGGTCGTATATTAAAAGGGATCTAAACAAACCTCATCATGTTCTAAAATGTGACCATCTGACTGTTTTAAAACTTACATGGTTATCATGTTCATCACTTCTTGTCTAAATCTGTCACAGGCTTTTCAAAGAATTTCAACATCCAACTGACAATAGTAGTGAAGCTCTTTTTTCAGAACAAATTCTGTATGTTGGTTGACTAAGTACCATCGCATGAACTCTGCTTTTTCTCTAGGCATCATATAATCTACCCCATAAAATTTGGCATCAGGCAGGGGTCCTACATAGTTTTCACTGGTCTTGGTATTAAAAAAATGTGGAAAATACCCTTTAGCGATCTCATTTTCAAAGCCAAATGCGCCTGGGATTTTCGACAAACGCAATGGCAGCAAACAAAGTGAATCTATAAATCTAATGTGTAGTGCAGATACCATCACGGAGAACAATTTCCCTCCTTGTGTGAGCAATTTGATACCAATTTTTTCCTTGACTAGCTAACTAACAATAAAATAGCTGTCATAGCCTTTGGCACTGTGAGCTATAAATGTGTAGTGTTTGAATGGTGTATCTATAAAGTGCCTGACAAAATCGTTTACACAATCATCTCCTTCAAGTGCCCAACATCTGCTATCATCCAGTTGCTTGGCATAGACAGAATTTGGTGTGTGTGTGTTCCTGTTTCTTGTCTGGCCTCAAAATCAAACACTATATATTTCTCAGAGTTCTTCACTTGTTTCAGTGGAGACATGTAACACAAATGTTTGTCAGCAGTCATAAGAGAACCACATCTAGGACATTTGCCCATTTTGCATTTATGATTTCATTTGTATACAGCAAAACATTCTTCACATAGCTTGCCTGACTCACAGGGGATCATACCTAAATCAGCTTTGATCATGTGCCTCTCCAGACAATCTAAGGATCTTCAAATTTTGTTACATTTTGGACATTTCACTATACTGGCAATCTGTTCTGCACGGACTGGATGACAGCACACCTTACACCAAAGAGGGCATGAGTGATGATTTTTGTGACTGAAGGCTGATTGACAATTTACAGAGGTATCTGGCCCCTATACATTTCTTGACATTTGTGACACTGTAAAAGTTATTGTTATGATGTAATACAAACAGTGTTTTAGGATAGCTCCCAGACCCCGTTGGAAATGTTTGCCAATTTCCTTCAATATGATATAGAACCTTAATAGCTACTCCTAAAAACTATTCAGATTGTGGCACATCACTGAAACTGACAAGTGTGTGTTCTGACAAACCCATTTCAGCATGCAATATTTTAGCTTTACTGAACAATTGATTGTCAGACAGGTATCTGTTTAGGAGCATGAGTACGCTTCCAGCAAAACAAAACAAAACACATTGGACCAGATATTCAAAAGTGTTGCGCATGGCACAACAGTGTTACACCATGCACTACCCACTGATGCACCCCAGCATGATATTCAAAAGGGAAAAGTGCAGCGCACAAATCCTAATGTGCCAGAGCGCATCAGTAATGTATGCAGGCACAGGTGGGGGGGTGTGCCCATGCATAACCTGCACAGCCCAATATTCAGCCCGGGATGTGCAGAGCCATGCATGCGCAACCCCTACTTGCACCTGCACAAAGTTAATCCAAAAAAAAGAGGAACAAATGATGGCCATCCACAGGTGAGCTGCCACATTGCTGGGTACAACACAGCAGCTGCCACCTGTGGGTGGCCACCCGAGTTCCTGCCGCACCTGGCAGTGCCCCCAATGCCCCATCACAGGCATCTGTGTACATAAACCCCTCCAATATGCCTGGTGGTCCAGTGGACTGAGTGCTGCCCAATCGCGGGCATCTGGCTAGATAAAACACCCCCCCTTCCTATATCCCTGGTGGTCCAGTGGTCCGCTATGTGCCCGATCATGGGCATTTGTCTAGAAGAAATATCCTCCCCTAATATTCCTGGTGGTTCAGTGGACTACTATGTGCCTGATCATGGGCATCATTATAATAACCCCCCGTCCAATATTTCTGGTGGTCCAGTGGACTGATAGCTGCCTGATCACGGGCATCTGGTTAAATCACCCCCCTGCCAATATCCCTGGTGGTCCAGTGGTCCCGATTGTGGGCATCTGTAAAAGATGTAAAATGACCTATTACCCTGGTGGTCTAGTGTACCCCCCCACCCACCCACTGAGCCCCACCGCTCTGCTCCTCCCAGTCAGCCTGCAGGCGGCAGCACCCTGCCTGCCGCGCCACCCACTGACTGACAGCTCAGTAGGGCTGCATGCCCATTGGTTCTGGCGGGAGCCAATGGGTGTAATATACTATACTACACATTCAGATATGTGAATGATTTATTCACATATCTGGAATGTGTATGCGGATGGGCTGCACGTCCCATTGTTCACGCTGAGAATCAATGGGCGTGCAGCCTACTGAGCTGTCAGTCACCTGGCAGCGGGTGGCAGGCAGGGTGCTGCCACCCGTCGCTGACTGGGGTGAGCGGGCGGTGAGGATAGTGGGCGGGTGAGGGGTACACTAGACCACCAGTGTAATAGATCATTTTATATGTTTTACAGATCCCCGCAATTGGGCAGAGTGCAGTCCACTGGACCACCAAGGATATTGGATGGGTGGGGTTATTATACCGATGCCCGCGATTGGGCACATAGCAGTCCACTGGACCACCAGGGATATTAGGGGAGGTTATTTCTTTTAGACAAATGCCTGCAATCAGGCACATAGCAGTCCACTGTACCACCAGGGACATTAGGGGAGGATATTTATTTTAGACAAATGCCTGTGATCGGTCACATAGTGGTCCACTGGACCACCAGGGGTATTGGGGGGATATTGCTTTTAGACAAATGCCCACGATCAGGCACATAGCAGTCCACTGGACCACCAGAGATATTAGAGGAGGATTTTTGTTTAGACAACTACCCACGATTGGGCTGCAGGGGGCATCGGTCCCCGACAGCTGCTGCCTGGCAGGGTGCCAGGCACAAGTCGTCGGGGATCGGCACACCTGCATGCTAATTGGATGCAAATGGGGCCATAATGACATGCAAATGATCCCATGTGTGCCTTGCATAAATTATGGCCCCATTTGCATGTCCCCTTTTGAATATCGCAGGTGCTGTGCATGGCGCAATGGCACTCACGCTAGCACATATCCATTCTCCACTCTGGCCACTTGCACTGGTGCAGTGCCACTGCACCATGCAGTGTGGGGGTGGCCAGGGTGTGATATTCAAAGCTGTTGTGCCATAGCGCAGCTCCGTTGAATATCATGAGCCTCACCCTCTTGTAAGTTGGCTGCTCCCAGGCTTGCGCCACAGCCTGGCACAGTTTGAATATTTGGGCCATTATCTCTATTGTTTAAATCAATCAAGTAATGTCTCTTTTTCTCAATTATTTTGCTATAGAGGATAGAACTCAGTGTACGTCTACACCTCACCCCACCACCATCCCGGTTTCTGATGGTTGTTACCACCAACTGTAAAGAATCATCAGCAATGACTTCAGCATTGCTTTGTAACATGTCAGCTATGTGATATAAGAATATACCAGCATTTAACTCTTCGGGGCATGTTCTCCTTGAGAACAAAGAGTGATTTAAAGAGCCAGCACTCAAACGCAATTGTAGAAAGTCATGTACCCCTAACTGAGAAATAATGTGGTCTAAAAGTTCTTGAATTGCTGATTGTACAGCTTGAATGGCCTGGCTGAATGAGGCTAATCTATCAAGATTTACAAACCTAAATGTCTGATAAAATTCTGTTGCTCTGAAGTTTTGTAGCACAAGTTCATAATGCTGAATTCTTTCTAAAAAAAAACTGGAGGGGGCTGCTGGTTTTCTAATTCAGCATCTGGCTGATTTTCAACAAGCTGCTGTGATGCCCTATGGTGTAATATGATTTTGGCACGCCTTATTTTCTTTCTCAGATGTTCTAGGGTTCTTCTATTTTTATCCCATGTAATTCTTTCACTCGTTTACTATTTTATTCATTCTTTTAGTGCTGACCCCCTTTTTATTCAGCCTGTTACATTTTCTGTCTTGTCACTATTTCTGAGACAGTTTCAGTTCCAGCCCTTTGATTGTTTGATACATTTCTGCTACCTGCAGAGCATGTTTCAGCTCTGAGTTCAATTCCTTAGGTATACATATCAAAGACAATACATGTTTTATCACAGTACTGTTTAAAAGGTCATTTTTAAACAATGATGTGGCCTGTAACCTGCCATGAGCCACAAGTCCTTTAAACAAGGCACCAGCTATTAATGGAAAAAATGTCAGCAATGACTTCAGTGCAACAATGTCCCTTTCCTCGATCCTGGGGTGAGGCACAGCTCTGTCTGCAACCCCTGAGCTGGTGGAAGGTTGTACCTTCTGGTTAAAATTTAAACAAATGTCATTTATTGCATTTAAACTTTCAGTGCTGGCAGTGGCAATTTCAGTAGGCCTCTGTTTGTTTTCACAAACTTCTGTTTCTTTTTATGTTGTCTTTTCCCTGAAGCACACATTTGAACTGTTGACAAAAAAAAAGCAGAGCATCAGCATATCACATAAGCATTTTAAACATTACAGGAGTATCAATAGTGTAATTGAAAGGTCTAAAAGGTCTCTAGGTCCATCATGTCTGCCCCCAAAGAAGAACTACCAATCAAAGGCTGGCTAGCTTTCATTTACATTGTTATAAAGACATCTTCCAAAGATCATTCACACACACTTACACTAAAAGCAATTACGATTATATAAATGTATGTCAAATATTTTCTCAAACTACAAAGCAGTTAAGCCATAACTCCCAACTCAAGCTAATGCCATTTTACTCAAACATATGTAGTAAGACAGATGTCCCCCAACAGATATATAGCATTGTATTTTATCACACACATACACACACACACACACACACACACACACACCTGTCAGACAAAGGCTACTCAAGTAAAACAATGTAAGTGCATGCTATTTTCTCAAACTGACACTAAGAAGCATTTAAGGCAATATAAATACATGTGCTTATTATCTGCAAACATTAATGCAATATGAACCAACCAACCCCCCAACCACAATGTACAAAGATTACCCCACCATTTTACAAAACATATTTAGTAAGACAGATGACCCCAATAGATATATAACATTGTATTTCTCTGACACACACACACACACACACATATACACCAGCCAGACAGAGGCTACTCATGTAAAACAATGTAAATGCATGCTATTTTCTCAAACTTGCACTGCAAAGCAGTTAAGTCATAACTTCCAACACAAGCTAATGCCATTTTTCTCAAACATATGTTGAAAGACAGATGACCCTAATAGATATATAACACTGTATCTATCTGTCAAATCCCCTACCAATCAGACAAAAAAAAGAGGACTGGCTTTAAGTTGTAATAACAAAGCATACAAGTAGGTACATTTTAAACATTTTCAGAAACAGTACATACCTTGTGGTTCTGGTACTGATACAACAGCAGCTTCCATTATCTCACTATCAGATAGATCTTCTGAATCAGACAAGCTGTTCATGATCATAAAGTTTTCAAAACTATGAATTTCTGGTTTTTGGGACTCTAACTATATACAAGACTTAGCTAGATGAAGTCACGCAATGTGACCATCACACAGTTTTCCAAATTACAGTCTTCCATTGTTAAATATAGTTATGTCATCTGTTATGACTAGCAACACGCATCTGCATGTTCAGTTGAGTATTATTAATATCAGCTATAATCTGTGTGACCCATCATAAGGCTGACAAAAGGTTTCTAAGAGAGAGGCCACTATTGTTAAATATAGTTATGTCATCTGTTGTGACTAGCAAAACTCATTTGTGTGTTCAGTTGGGGGTTTCTTAAGATCAATATTCATCTATGTGAATGTCACATGGATGGGCATGTGGTTTCTAAATAACAGACCTCTTTTGATAAATATAATTATGTCATCTCTTGTGATTTTTATACTGTAATGTTGGGCAGGGCATGTTTAATATTAACTTTTAAAAGAAATGTTCTTAAGTTTCTCAGAATATAAAAGTCTCCATGAAGCAGTCTACTGGTTTTTCAGTTTTACATAGGTAATTCAGAGCACATTTTGTTGATTTCTGGCAGTTAGAACACTCTTAAATACTTTCACCAGTACATTAATATATATTTAATAGAAATATATACATTTGATAAGCAGCGATCTTTGTAAATTATCTTTTTTAAAGGAAATAGAAAAACATGTTTAGCTTCTGACATCAGAATACCAGATTTCTGATGTATTCATTTAAAAGAAAATGTATGTAGAGAGTATGACAGTTTTTAAACAGACTTTAGGAATTGAAGCAGTCTACTTAGACTACAGACCCTTGAAACATCAGCTTCAAAACACACACACACACATGCACACAGTCTCTGCTTTTAAAGCTAGAACTCATTTCCTTTTTCACATTAAACAAGACATCACTGTTTTTTCATAAATACTTAAAATGCATTCTTTTAACAGAATATTTTTGTATAGCAAAGATAAAATATTCTTACAGGAAATGCAGAGAGGATAAAACCCTCTTGAAAAACAGAATGTAGAGAGTATGTATGACAGTTTTTAAACAGACTTTAGGATTTGAAGCAGTATACTTAGGCTACAAACTCTTGAAACATCAGCTTCAACACACGCACAAACACACACACACACACACTGTCTCTACTTTTAAAGTTAGAACTCATTTTCTTTTTCACATTAAAAGAGAAATCACTGTTTTTTCATAAATACTTAAAATGATTTGTGTTAAAAGAACTTCCTTACACTGAAGAGATAAATGTCCTTACAGTCCTCTGAGCTTCAAAGCACATTTCACACAAAAATTCCCCTGAGTAAAAAGTCACCCTGCAGTCATACCACAGATCGACAGGGTGAGGTTCAGGGAGTGCCAGGTAGGTGATGGTGGGGCAAGGTGAGAGGAAGGGAGGGACTCAGGTTCCAGGTAGGTGATGGGGTGCAATGTAGGTGGTGGTGGGGCATGGAGAGAGAAGGGGAGAGACTCAGGTTTGAGGTAAGTGATTTGTGCAGGGGTGGTGGTGGTGGGACAAGGTGAGAGGATGGGAGAGTTTGTGCCAAGATATTGTGGCAGAGGGTCAAGGGACAGAGGATGGATTCAGGTTTGAGCTATGATGGGGTGGTTGCAGTTTGAGGGGACGGAGGATGGACTTGGGTTTGAGCTTGGATGGTGTCGTTGAGATTTGAGGGACTGGGTATGGACTTAGAAAGGGAATGATGTGTCATTTCCAGGTTCGAGAATATGTTATTTCCTGCATTTCATATGTCACTTCCTGTGTTTGACTTGGGACTCCCTGCGTTTATAGTGGGACATCCTGTGCAGAGGGGCAGAACTTCCTGCACCATACTGGGATGATTCGATTGGCCCATTTTACACCACACCCACCTGTCAAATGACGTGGCACACGCTGATTGACTGAAATTTAACACTGGATGACGTATATGAACTCTATATTACTACCCTTGAACTAGCTGATTCTTATAAATATTTGGGGGTTTGGATGGATTCCCGGTGCAAATGGAATACTGACATAGTCCCAGATTGGCAACCTAAATAGAAAATTGGGATGTTTGTATAAACATAGAACATATATTCCACAAGAAATACGATTAAACATAATTAATTCAACAGTTATTCCTTTGTTTGACTGTGGAGACATCCTATTTAGGGGGCATCTAAGCAATTGCTCCATAGATTTGATGTGATTTAAAACAGATTTGCCCAGTATGTTCTGGACGCCCCATGGAATACCCACCACTGTCTCTTCTATGGAGCATTAAACTGGACATGTTTATCTGTATGTAGAGACATCCACACAATTTATCTGTCTCTTAAGTGCTATTTAAAGAACACACTTATATACTTATTAGATATAGTGAAACTTAGGAAAGTAAAGAGTGGCTTGCGTTCAGGAAATTTGATTGAATATGTAGTACCAGTCATGGAAACAGTAAAAGGAGATTCTACTTTGTTCTTACTGCTTCTAAATTATGGAATAATTTATCACATCATTTCTGTCTACAGAAAATGGTTACTCATTGGAACATGCTAAAAACTTGGTTAATGGGTAATGCTGCCTTACCTAAGGCTTGTCGTGACCATACTGTCTACATTTATTTTAAGAATGCTTTAATTGTCATTTGTATATGTTGTATTGTATGTGTAACATCTGTCTTTTATATGCCCATGGAACCCCATTGTAAATGAGCCTAGGCTCAACTGGGTCATCCTTTTCTGAATATCAGAATAAAATGTTTACTACTACTATTGCTACAGTACACACACACACACACACACACATATATCATAGCAAACATTCAGCATTGACAAATGCTGTTTACTTAGTTTTAGGCCTGAAACACAGAACACTGTATGGTATACTTAAGTACAGTTATACAGTATATATTTTAATGTCCTTCTCTAAGGAAACTATACTGCCATGATTCTTCACTTTTCTGGTTATTGACTTAGGCCACATATTCTGATGGTTTGTGCTGTGTGCACCTGGTTTGCCCTGCACAGTCTGTTGTGCAGGAATGGTGGGGGCAGAAAAGGGGACAGAAGAGGCAGAAGCACTCAATGAATACTTCTGCTCTGTGTTTACCAGGGAGATGCATGAGCCAATATCAGAGTGGATGGGGTGGTGTGCACAGTGGGAGCAGAGATAACAGTTGAGGATATTCCAATGGGTAGGGTACTGGAAGGCCTGAGGGTCCTGGAGGTAGATAAGGCTCTGGAACCAGATGGGATACACCCAAGGGCTCTGAAGGAGATGGAAGAGGTCCTGGTGGAATCACTTGCAGTCCTGTTCAATACCTCTCTGGGAACTGGATGCATGCCCCAGGACTGGAGGACAGCATATGTGGTGTCCCTCCACAAGAGTGGTCCCAGGGATGAACCCAGCAACTAGATACCAGTCAGTCCTACATCCATTATGGGGAAGCTGATGGAGAATATACAAAAGAAAAGATTGATAACCATTCTAGAAGTGAATGGTCTCCAGGATAACAGGATACATGAGTTTGCCTCCTGCAGATCCTGTCAGACCAGCTTGGTTGACTTTTATTACTAGGTGATTAGAGCACTTGACAGGGGCTAAGCGGTGGCTGTCCTGTGTCTGGATTCCAGCAAGGCATTCAATTCAGTGCCAGATGGGAGAATGACTAGCAATCTGAGATACCAAGGAGCTGGGGAGAACATGGTGGTTTGGATCAGGAACTGGCTGCAAGACAGACTTCAGAGAATAAAAGGAGGGAACGCTCAACTCTAAGAGCTGTAACCAGTGAAGTAGCACAAGGTGCAGTACTGGGACCATTGTAGTTTGGCATTTTTATCGATGACATCTCACACGGGATGAAGAATAAAATCTGCCTTTTTGTGGATGACATGAAGATCAGTTTAGTGGTTGACAATGCAGAGGGGTGGCAGGGGATACAGACTGATGTGAGTATGCTTGAGCAGTGGCTGGACACATGGCACCTGGGTTCAATCAATCAATCAATCTTTATTTATTCAGGTGAAACACCATTGAGACAGCTCATTTACAAGGTGGACCTGGGTCAGGTACAGGTATATAACATACAAACGTTAGATGAACATGTAATACAAGGCACAATGAGTACAATCATGCAAATATGTTATAGTTTGTACATCATAATGCAAAAGAAAAAAGAAACACAAGTTTGTATATTATATACATAAAAGACACAAGAGGATACATAAGACATTTAGCACAATTGTTGCCCAGTAAACACATTATCCTGATAGTAGAAGTCATGAAGTAGCTGGACACTAGAAGAAGAGGAAAAGCTCCAGAAAGGTTAAGCTAGTGAAGGCTAGTGGTTATTTAAAGGCCTTAGCAAAGAAGGTTTTGAAGAAGGGTACTTTCACTGGGAGAACAATTTTTAAGGTTTTTTACATATTGTTCAAAAGGACAGGGAGAAAGTGACATATGGCAACTTTGCCATAGAGTGTATTTGCCTTAGGAATAACAAGAGAGGGATATGGGAGACTTCTTAGAAGGTAACTCCCTGATTGACAGAGAGGCAGACAGTCAGAGATGTATTTAGGAAGCTTATTTGTTAATGCTCTAAGTGTCCATAGGATTGTGTTTTTATGTCGTCTGTAACTAAGTGAGTTCCAGCCAACCATAGAGTAAAGGGTGCAGTGATGAGTGGAGTATGGTGCATTTGGATGAATCTAATTGCCCGATGATGGAGGGCGTCAAGTTTCCCTAAGGCCACACTTGTCCAATGCCCATACAGGATATCGGCATAATCTAGGAGTGGTAAGAATTTCGTTTGTACTAGACGGATTTTTGCCTCCTGAGTTAGTAGATGTTTTATGTGAAAGAAGATACCAAGTCTTTGTCTTAGTCTTTTGGTTAAGTTTTCAATGTGAATTGAGAAGGACAGCCTGTCATCAACCCAAACCCCCAAGTACTTGAAGTTTGATACAAACTCTAGGGATTCACCAAGCAGCGACTGTATAACAAGGAATCCTTAGTTGTATTTATACACGAACTTGGAGCAAAAAGCATAGCCTTGTTATTTTTAGCCTTTAAAAGTAACTTCAGATGCAGAAGGTTTTCCTGCAAACCAATGCAAAGAAGGGCAAGGTCATGCACTTGGCTGCAAGGAAACCAGGGAATTATTTATTGGAGGAAGGTAAAGTTGTCCACTACAGAGGACAAGAAGGACCTTGTGTTGCTAATAACAAGGCAAATTAACAACTTAGCACAGTGAAGTTAAGTGGAAGCTAAAGTTAATAAGATGCTAGACTGTTTTGCCTGTGAAATCCTTTCCAGGAGATGGGAGGTTATCCTACCACTGTACAGGTCGTTGGTGAGGCCACACCTGGAATACTGGATACAGTTCTAGTGCACCTACTTGAAGAAAGATGTAAAATTGCTGAAGGGAGTCCAGTGCAGAGCAACAAGAATGATCCTTAGATTGGAGGACAAACCCTATGAGGAGAGACTAAGGGAACTCATTATGTACTCCCCAGAGGAACGGCGAGACAGGAGAGACATTATAGAAACCTTCAAATGTATGAAAGGCTCAAATAAGGCTGGTACAGAGGGTATATTTAGAATGAAGGAAGGGAGAGACACTAGGGGTAGCAGTCTGAAATTTGAGGGATAGATTCAGGAGGGAGATGAGATGGCATAACTTTTTGGAAAGAGTGGTGACAGGGTGGAATGCATGTACGTCAAGATCAAGTACATTCGATGAACTCCACTCAAAACTCAATTTTGTTCAAGCCAAAACAGTTTTATTTGTTCCTCAAGTTTACACCTGGTAACCAGGATGATGGTTTCATAGCTGACACCACTTCCTCATGCCCATACAGTGATGTATCTGTTTAATCTCAGCTATTTTCTGTATATTCAACATTCTCCTTTAACCCTCTGCACCTATATTATTTTAAAACTTCCAACCTGCTTTTCTCACCCTTTTTAGAAGCTCCTACATTTTGTTTCTTTACATAATGTTTTAATTTGTATGTTTCCTGTCCTAAATGCCTCACTCTGTCTGATGGTTCCAGACATTCCATTTCATACTTCTTTCATCTTTTGTCCTATTTTTCTCCTTTTTCATTAGGAGTATCTGGAAAACTGTATACCATCAGGCAGCAACTGTCTCCATATTGTTAGGAACATGGAGACAGCTGCTGCCTTTTGGTACACAGTTCTACCTTTAAAAAACTTGAGCTTTGGGTGGAATTCATCCAACCTACTTGATGTATAGTTTGAACTGCCTTTTTTGGATGGCCCAAATACTTAGAAGCCATTGAAATACAGGGCAACCTGAACCACCACAGAAAAGATTGGGGTGGAATGCACTGATAGATGAGACTGTACCCTTGAAGTCAGTGGGCAGTTTCAAAAGGGAATGGGACAAGGTCAGGGAGAAGATCTCTGGGAGGGTACTGGGGGAAAGGGGTGTCAGCTAGCAAGGGTATGAGTTCAGATATGCAGGTAGGAGAGGAAGGGGCAGCTGCAATGTAATAGACTGCTAGATGCATACTCAAACAGACTTGATAAACTGAATGGCCTGTTTATGTTGACAGCTTTTGTATACTTACATGTTTGAAAATGCAATATTCAACTATTTGCCCTGCATCGGGCAATCGTGATAGCACATGAACACAAAACAAATGTATTCAGTGCAGAAAAAAGGGGGCAGGGATGCAAATGTCTTCGCCAGCCCAATATTAAACAATTTAGTGCTGTGCTAATGGGACTTATCATGGCTCAATGCTGCAGAAATTAAGATCAATAAAAAGCAGCTTTTAATTGGGGAGAACCTAGAGGTGGGCTCAGAACCGTGGTAAACAAAAGGGTTTGCACTGTGTACCTGGCAGAAGCTGTCCTGGAAGATGAGGAGCTTGGAAATTCTCACTTGGGCCCCAGCCAATGACAGACAAAAGCTGTCCTGGAGGATGAGAAACATGTAAATGCTCCCTGGGGTCCCAGCCAATGACAGGCTGAAGCAGTCCTGGAGGATGAGAAACATGTAAGTGCTCCCTGGGGCTCCAGCCAATGACAGACTTAAGCTGTCATGGAGGATAAGAAGCATGCTAATACCCCCCCCAGACCCCAGTCAATAACAGGTGGAAGCTATCCTGTATGGTGAGCAGCATGCAAATGCTCCCCAGACCCCAGCCAATGACAGGCAAAAGCTGTCCTGGAGGACAAGAAGCATACAAATGATCCCCTGGGCCCCAGCCAATGACAGATGGATGCTGTCCTGGAGGATGAGAAGCATGCAAATGATCCCCTGGGATGTAGCCAGTGACAGGCAGAAGCTGTCCTAGAGGATTGGGAGCTGCAAATACACCCCAGGCCCCAGCTGATTACAGGTGGAAGCTGCCCTGGAGGATGTGAAGCATGCAAGAACTTCTCTGTGTTCCAACCAATGATAGACAGAAGAATTTCTGGAAGATGAGGAGCATGCAAATGCTTCCCTGGGATCTCACCAATAACAGGAGGAAGTGGTCCTCAAGAATGTGGAGTATGCAGTTGTTCCCCTGGGCCCCATCCAATGACAGGCATAATCTGTCCTGGAGGTTGGGGGGCATGCAAATGCTCCCCTGGGCCGAAGGCCCCAATTTTCTGTGGCAGTTTGGGTCTAAATTCTTAAGCAAGTCCCCCCTATTGCAGCAGAACATCTGTGGCACTGGTTTCCTATTTTTGGGGAAATTCTGCTGCAGTAGTTGGGGGCTTTGATAGCAGTCAGCAACCACCCACCAAGCACCCAGATATTGGAAAAATATTAGTTTTGGGGCTGGGACCTACAAACCAGAGAAGGCAGTCAATTTACTCCTGAGTTCTTAGTATTAGAAAGTAAAATATCCTCCCTGTCCATCTCAGACCCATCACCCTCCCCACTCGAGCTCGAGAGCCCCCAATGCCACCGTATTTGAATGAGTTATATTTTTAGCAACTACACACTGCACAGCAATTCTCATCCTTCTAGATTTACCACTTGGCCGGATGCCAGTTTTTCATTCCAGCAGTGCTTTGTGCGGCTGTGCTCAAAGCACTTCTGGCACAAGAAACCAGAATTCAGGCTTTCTGGTGGTGAAGTTAGAAGGATGAGGATTGCTGCATATGACCTGATACAACTATTTCTACTTCAAATAAAGGGACTCAAGGAGGTTCTCAGAAAAGGGTAGGGAGAGTGATGGGATTGGGGGGGGTTAACTGTTTTGGGTTTGGAGGTAAAGGCCTAACAGACAAACTAATGTGCAGGGGCTATTCCAAAATGCTTTTCAGAGTTTTGGTTTTAAAATGCTGTAGAAATCCAAAAGGCATTCTTCAGAATTTAATATAAACTGCAGAACAGTTTTCCAGAGTTTAAATGATCCACGGAATAACCACAGTTTATATGATCCATGGAATAATTTTCCTAGGTCAAAGTAAATGTAAACTGCAGATTTGTTTTACTCACAGTTCATGATGACTTTTCATCTTTTTTTTTTTTGAAATTATATTTCTTTTTTATTTTATATAAAGGTAATATACCTGAGAGAACAGTACAGGGATTGCACATTATGACCAATGACATAAACTGTATAGCAGCTGCAGAGTGACAATATACAGCATTTTACAGAAATCCCTGAATCTGGGAAAACAATAAGAAAAAAAAAACCCTACCCCCTCACCCAAATCCCCAGGCCCCCATCCCCACCCCCATGATGTGCCTTCTTTGAAGGAAAAAGAAAAAATAGAAAGGAGAAGAAAAGGGAAGAAAGGGAGCTGAATCTGATACATATGAGATGCATAAAGGTATATCAGCTGCCAAGGTAGCTAGAGGTGTACCCAACAGGAGATTAAGTCAAATAAAGAGCATATTATTTGCCCCATTTCCACTCAAACAAAACTAGACAATTCCGAGAACTTGCTATTAACTTTTCAGTCCAAAAACAGAGAGAAATTTCATTGATCCATTCTGCATACGAGATAACCAATTGGTCTATCCAATGCCTAAGGACCAATCTTTTGACAACCATCGAGGTTACTGCCATATGGAATCTACCCTCCATCACTTGTATATTGGAAAGCTTCCCTTCAAACTTCTATAGTGAATAAATCATCAAGGCCCAAAAGAGGGTCTAAGTTAGATTATGACTTTTCATCTTATTATTTATCTTTATTTATTATATTTTATCTCCTTAACCGCCATCCCCTATCAGTCTGATCTACAAGAACTCAGCCCCACCACACACTCTTGGACCTACCTCATTCCCAAACACTACAGGCTCAACCCCCCCAAAGGTAGGGCCACAGGTGGGGGCCCCTTCCCCTGACAGAGACTGAATGGTAGAATGGGAACGAGAGCCCAGTCAGTGGTGTGGGGTCTGCAGCATGGGGGAGGATATCATTGTGCGATGGTGGAACACCAATTTTCCAATTTTCTCCCCTGTAGGCATGCCATGCAATGATGTTGGGGTGGCAATCTGAATGTCTGACATGCCTCCCAAGCTTAGATAGTCTTGGCTGTCATGCCTCAGGCTACTGCGAGAGGTTACCCAAACACTGGTGACTCCCTCTACATCCCTCTCAAAGAGTAGAGCAGTCCATAAGATGTGCAAGCCTTTCCCCCCGGCTGGCCCTCCAACTTCCCAGGCTCATTCCGAAACCCAGATCATCAGAGCCCTGAGTGGTACCGCTGCACTGGTTAGCCGGCTAAATACTGACTCTTCAGTACAAACCATGGAATAATATTCTGCAGTTCATGTAAAATGTGGTATGATATTCTGCAGTTCATGTGAACCACAGAATGATATTCTACAGTTCATGTAAAATGTGGTATGATATTGTGCAGTTCATGTAAAAAGCAGTATGAAATTCTGCAGTTCTTGCAAACTACAGAATGATATTCTGCAGTTCATGTAAACCACAGTATGATATTTTGTAGTTCATGTAAACCACAGTATGATATTATGCAGTTAATGTACACTGTGGTACGATATTCCACAGTTCATGTAAACCACTGTATGATATTCTGCAGTTCATGTAAACTGTGGTATGATATTCTGCAGTTCATGTAAACCGCAGTATGATATTATGCAGTTAATGTAAACTGTGGTGCAATATCTTGCAGTTTATGTAAACCATGGTATGATATTCTGCAGTTCATGTTAACCGCGGAATGATATTCCGCAGTTCGTGTAAAATGCGGAATATTATTCTGTGTTTTTTCCACCATACTGGAACTGCCTAATTGTAATTTGGGTATAGGATGACAGTCTTTATATTATAGAGGGGCTAGGAGTTGGAATGAAATCCCTGAGTCTCTGCTCTTGTCTAATGTAAAAAATCATTGGCCTCTGATTCAACATTGGTGTCAAATCAGTTCACATCAAAAAAGGCATTGCTGTTCTTGTTAAATATGTTATAATTGTTTGTAATTGTGTATTTTATGAAAATTAGTGTTGTATGTTGCTGTAACATTTTCCTTTTTATTTACTGTATTATATTGTTTGGGACCTCGTTGAAAACGAGCTATGCTCAATCGAGTTTATCCTTTATTCATTTTTTATGAATAAAAATATTTTACTACTACTACTACTACCATACACATTAAATTCTGTGGCAATCTCCATGGCTGTGGAATCATGGAAAAATAAGGGCCTTGACAGTAGGTCGAGAAGAGCACACAACATGAGTGCTATGGCCATGGCTCTAGTGTGCCTCAACACCTGAGGGCTCTACACGCGTTCATATACACATTGATGTGTCCCAGCAGTGTACTTACATGTCTGGAAGGACACAACCTGGGATTCAAAGCCATCCAAAAAGAGTACTGCCTCAGTCACTGGCCACAGCATGGAAGACAGAACCTCCTCTTCAGGGTAAAGTGATCTTGCAACAGTTGATTACTGTGTCCACCACCAGTTGCACATTGTGCATGGCACTGAGTAGCCATATTTTCTTTGACACGGTTCTGAAGGTCTCTGAAGCACTTGCACACCACCGTGAGTGATTGAACCCAACCACCTATGGCACTGACTGCTGCAGTGATCTCCTCCTACACATGCCTGACAGTAGCATCTGTGTCATAGCCTTGTGTTAGCAGGGACTCCCTGGCTATGTATACCTCAGCCAGGTCTTTAATCTTTTCATAGGAGAATTTCTGTGTACACAGTCTCTCCCCTTGACCAGAGGCACCTGTTGGAAGAGGTTGTGAGGCAGTGGTCAGTGCCTGGAGTGACAGTAGAGTGTATGCATATGTGTGTGTGTGTGTGTGTTTCCACAATCCTGACCACTGTTGTAGCATTATTGTGTACTATGTACCTGTGTTGATGGGTTGAGACCACACCCACTGCCAGCCTGTCATAGGCCACTATTGTTCAACACATGGTCACTGTGGAGCACCACACATCTGTTGGAGTGTACATGACACATATAGCCCAGCCAACAACGTGCAGTGAACAGGCGGTAACATACCAGGAACATAGAAGCTACCCTCACAGATGTGTCAGTGGCTCAGTAGGTAGCACACTCGCCTCTGAGGCCGGGAGATCAGAGGGCTGTGGGTTCAGTTCCCACATCTGGCACTTGGGTTAATATCCCAGTACTGACACTGTAGTGCAGCATGAGAGGGGTGCTGCACTTCTGAGGTGCCGCTGGATGAGACGTTAAACCGAGGTCCCATCTGCCTGGATTGGTGGTAGTTCAGGTGGATGTTAAAGATCCCATGGCACTTATCAAAAGAGTAGGGAATTTCCCGGTGTCCTGGCCAAATTTCCCTCATTCACTAAAAAAAATACCACCAACAGCTTAATCTGGTTCAAGGTCAGTTGGCATTCATCTGTATCCCCCTCCCCCGGGTCATGCCTGAAAATAGGCAAGATTTGTCTAGTGCACTTACCCGGTCAACAAAAGCTAAAATAAAAATAAAAAAATAAAAATGTGGGTCAACACATGTGTCATACAGTCTGTGGTGTTAATGTTCCTTTGCAGCCCACTGCCATGGATGATGTCCTGCACTGCAGGTATAAGTAGGACAAAACGACCAACACCATGATGCCTGTAAGTGCTGGTTATGACATGCATGTGCATGTGGCATTAAAGCTGTTACACAAGGTCCCTGCACCCTTATTGGTACCCCCAGAGGTACACCATAGACAGCTAGTGCTTAGGCATATGTTATACTAACATATAGAGCTTAGGGCATCTACTGTACAAGAGTAGATGTCAGGATATGTATGCATACTATTGTTATACACTTTGCTTTCTAATACATATACATATTCTATGTATTTTCTATATATTTCTCACTTGCAAGATGTTAGGACATCTGTGTCCATGTAATGATTATGGTATATAAGTTGGAATTGCCATCTTTTGGTAATTTGTACTACTATACTGATTTGTGTAAGATCTGTAAGAACTGTACTTTTTTTTTTTGGTTTCACAAAGTGATGACTACTACAAAATTGTATAATGTTATCTTGGACTATGGATCCACCTCTAATTTAGCCAATAAGGCTCATCTCTGTAACTAGAAATGTTTCTGCCTTACAGTAACCATAGTAATAATCATAGTTATATAATGTGAGACACTGAGTTTTATACCTCGGAGACCCCAAGAGACATGGAGAAACCTCGAGGTATAGGAAATGCTTAGCATTGGCTCCTGGTTTGTATTGGTAAGAACTGCTTAGGGCAACTGTGATTTATCCTTTTGGTAGTACTAAACAAGTTTATTACTCTTATGCAATGTGTCTGTAATTCCTTGCATTCCCAATATTGCCAAGAACCTGAGAGTGAGGTTTAGACCTCCTCACAATTGGCCACCATGGACAGGCAATATTTGGTGTTTGTAAGCTTTCTCTTCTTGCTTAAAACTTTTCCCTTCCCAATGGGGACTGTAGGTGTACATTTCTGCATCACCTGTCCTGTTTTCAGACCACTTTGTAGTCACTTGCTAAGTCTGGCTGCTTTTCTTGGGTGGGGTCGATGCCGACTCGACCCACTCCACAGGAGCTTTGAATTGCAAGCCTACAAGAGTATACAGTAACCCGACTGTGTGTAAAATGTTCCTGCTGTGGATTGATACACAGCACAGAGCCTTTTTTACAGTTTGATTTTTTTGTTCCTTCCCACACAATGGCCACCGTATCGAATATCTGCGCAGAAGACTTCCTTGCCTCCCATGGAGGATGGGCTGACAATGCACGGGATGCAAGTCAATCCAAAAAACCTATATTAGGGATTTCAACTCAGTACTGTGATATGAGAAAAACAGCCAATAAGCATCATGCCAAAAGGCTGTTAGTCATGGGTCTCTATGCTGCTCTGGAAGCCTCCAATGTGAGGTTTCGAACCCTTGACCTGCAGATTTCATCTCTTAAGCAAGAGATGGGTTTACAGGAAACAGAATGTGTTAGACTGCAGCAGAATTTGGGGTATGAACTTCAAACACTGCGAAATGAAAAGGATTCACTTTTGCATCATTTAGCACAGGGTGGAGAGCAAGAAATTTGTATGTTGAAGCAGGAGTGTGAAAGTTTGAGACAGGATAAGGGGCAGGCTTTGAATATGAATGACTTGTTAAGTAGAGCGAATGAACAGTTTAGTGAGGATATGGGAGAGCTACAGGATGAGATAAACCAGGTACGTAATGACTTAGAAGTGGCTACTAGGGACAATCTCAAATTGAGCGCCATGTATAGAGTGTTGCAGAAACAAATTCAGGATGAGGCTGAGGTGAATGTTGCAAATGTGAGTCATGCAGAATGTGAATCTAAGATGGCAAAACTGTGCCATCAGCGAAAGGTTCTGGCTGGACATGTTAAGGCAATGGGAGGCATGGCCCCTGTCTTACACATGTCATTTGAACGGGAGGTCTCAGATGACAACATCTCTCAGTACAACACCCAGTCACACCCCTACTATGGCACAGAAACCCACCCAGCCTTCCACATCATGGTGGGCCCCAACCCCACCCACACCTTGTCAAATGTCGTCAACGTTGTGACACACATCATGGGTGATGCCAACATGGCTGTCCCCATGATAAGGGGGGGAGCAGGCCCAAGCCAGGTCCCAGTGGCACCACTGGTGGCCATTATTAATGTGGAAGACATGTCAGGAGTAGATGGTACTAGGTTACCTGCATACCGCTCTCTACCACTACCTGTGGAGTTGGGCCACCTGAAGGCCTCACACACCTTCCAACATATGGTGTTGCATGATCACCCTAGTATCACTGGGACTGACTTCCTTGCACCACATGGCTGTGTGGTGGACCTAGCTAACATGCTACTGATACAGATTCAGGGCCAACATCATACTATCTTGATCCCTGATTCACACATTGTGGCAACGATATCTGCCAGCAAGGAGTATGACGTCATAAGTTTGTTCAAGAAGCATGAGCTTTTTACAAAGCTCCTTCCCATTCTGCAAAGGCATTTGGAGGCATTTTCTATCAACAAGCATGATGTGGCAGAATGCACACTGTCATCAAAGTGCCTGGCCTAGCACATGAGAGGCAAAGGCAATATCCTTTCCCATCTGAGGCCTTGTCTTCTCTTAGGGAAACAATAAAATCACTCCTTAACTAAAGGGTAATCAGAACATGTCTTTCTACTGCCAACTCCCCAGTGTGGCCTGTGAAAAAACCTACAGGTGCCTGCAGACTTACTATTGACTACAGGAAACTGACCCAAGTCACCCCCAGTTGTGCTCCAACTGTGGCCTCTGCACATGATGTGCTACAACTCTTGACCCCTGACCTAAAATGGTTCAGTGCCCTGGATATTTCCAATGGTTTCTGATTACTGCCATTGGCCCCTAAAAGTCAATATAAGTTCACCTTCATCTTCGAAGGTAGACAGTACATGTGAACCTGCTTACCACAGGGATTCCATAACAGTCCGTCCCTGTTCCATCTGCACACAATAGGCACCCTTGAGGGTTTCTCTACTCTCCAGTGTCTCTTGCAGTATGTGGATGACCTGCTGTTGGCAAAAGCCACACAGGAACAACACCTGGATCTTTTGGATGAACTATTGACTCTCATCCAGAGAGCAGGCCTCAAATGTAATCCAGGAAAAGCACAATAATGTCAGAAAGAGGTACTCTTTCTGGGCCTGAGAATAACTGACCAAGGCCGTAGCCCTACCTGGAAAAGATACAAGGACTGCAATACTTGCCATTGCCTACCAGCGTGGCAACTCTTAGAAGGTTTCTAAGTATGGCAAACTATTCTAGGGATTTTATTTGTGATTTTGTTCAGTAGGCTGCTCCTCTGTATGAGCTACTGAAAAAGGACATTCCCTGGACTTGGGGTCCCTTACACACGCAAGCTGTGATGTCACTGAATCAGGCTTTGGCCTCGGCTCCAGCCCTTGTCAACCCCAACCCAGCACTACTATTCCATCTGGAATGTGCCACCTCTGACATTGCTATGTCAGCAGTGCTGGCCCAGAAGGTTCATGGCATTCAGAGACCCACTGCATATGCATCACAGCTCTTGACCCTAGTGGAACAGAATTATAGCCTTTGTGAAAGGAACCTTCTGGCTACCTACTGGGCTGTCTAGCACTTTCTGTATATCATTGGGTACTCTCCACTGATTAACACCAACCACACCCTAACTACCTTTCTGCTATCAGACGGAGTGAAGGAAAGATCAGTCTCTAATACCAGACTGACACACTGGTCACTTCTTCTCCAGGATAGAGACAAACAGATACACCCAACTAAAATTCCATCCATGCTGGCACATGGACTCCTTTTCCAAGGAGAACCCCATGACTGTACAATGCAACCACCTGATCTTCCAGATCCAGGTCCTTTCCTCTCTGCCACACCACAAATACTTGAGAGCACCGCTTTGTGTCATATTTTCACAGATAGTTCAGCTTTCTACTACCAGGGAGAACAGATTGCAGGGATGGGAATTTTAGTGATTTACCTCTATGGTAACACTGTTAAAATCTCTAAACATTGCAGTGTAGCATCATCACAGTATGAAGAGATGGCAGCGGTGGCCTCTGCACTTGAGTTCATACAGCATGGAACCGAGGATACCATCATTTTTATAGACTCTAACTGGGTTTGTTGTTCTCTTACAGAGCTTCTCCCCTTCTGGCAGAAGAACTCCTTCCTCTCTACTGATGGCAGCCCAGTGAAGTACAAAGAACTGGTAATACACATACACTCACTGGCATAAAGGTTTGCACACAAACTCTATGTACACAAAGTTAAAGCTCATTCCCTACATGACCCGTACCATGCCTTCAATGACACAGCAGACACCCTTGCCAAGGAAGGGGCCCGAGGGGGAGGGACACCTGGATGATGGATCATTCAGAGACTAATGTCGCTGTGCATATTGTAGCAGTCAGGAAAAAAAAGAACCTTTTTCTCCATTGGACCTTTCAGCAGCCCAACATGTTGATACTGAACTCAAAGAAGTTTTCAGATTCCTTGACAAAGGTACCAAGGAAAAACTCCCCACACATAATCCCTACCAGAGGCATGAAGGTAAGTTACACTTGTCACCAGAAGACAAGCTCATCTGGTACCAACCAGATGATTCCACCACCAAGTTGTGGGTGGTCCACAAACACCTTAGGTCTGAATTCTTGCACCAAGTGCATGATACACCCACTGGTGGACACTAGGGAGTGGAAAACACCCTCCAGATGCTCAAGACCACTGCCTGGTGGCCTAGTGCCACCAAAGATGTTAAACAGTACATAGACAACTGCCTTGTTTGTGTGCAAAACAATCTCATCCCTACCAAATGAAATCCCAAACTACTACCACAAAGACACTCTGGCCCTTGGCATGTCATACAGATTGATTTTACTGGTCCTCTGACCAATACCAGCAGAAACAATAAGTATGCACTTGTGGTAACTGATCTCTTTTCTAGGTGGGTCGAAGCTTTCCCCACTAAGACATGCACTGCTAAAACCACTGCCAAAATCCTGGTTGAGGCCTACCTCTTAAGGTAGATTCTGACAAAGGAACCAGTTTTACAGGTGAGTTGATGAAAGAATCCTTTGAGCTCCTTGGAGTTCAACAAAAGTTCCACATACCTTACCACCCCCCAATCTTCAGATTAAGTAGAAAGAGCCAACAGATGGATTAAGCAAATGTTTTCCAAATTTATTGAAGATAATCCCAAAACCTGAGATTCCCTATTGCCATTACTGGAAGACAGATGAGATTACCCAAACACCTGTTCTTTGACCTGCACAGCCCCACTGTGGGCCATGTGTCTGTAGACCAATATGTGGAAAAACTCAGAAAAGACCTCATATACACACACACACTTATATGCTGCCAATGCATGGGCAAGGCCCAGCAACAGTCCAAGATACAGTTTGACAAGCACACACAAGAAGTGGATTGGCAGGTTGGAGATCAGGTAGTGGTCCTCTGATTTACACATCCCACACACTCCTTCTCCAATAAGTGGGAAGTCCTTTACCCCATTGTCAACAAGCTCAGTCCGGCAGTCTATCAAGTTAGACTCTTGCACAACAACAAACTGACTGACAAATGGTTACATGCAAACCAACTGAAACTCTATAAAGAAGTATAATTACTTTTCCTCACCCCATTGGGTGGAATAGTACTAACCTACTAATTTTTGATTTTCCTTTTCAGATATGCTGACAAGATGGCTATCTTGTTCCATTTTCTCCTCATCTCAGGAGTTATCCCCTGCATCCAAGGCATGGTACCGAGCCTTCTACCTCAGCTTGATCCTCCAGCATCTGCTCCAGAGGGAGTACCCCTCAAAATACCCAATAGTTTGATTACTGTCCAGGAAGGTTCTGATGCTTACCTCACTACCTCGGTTGTTGGTCCTGATAAATCTACCCTACAAACTGAGTGGAAAACCACATCGCAAGGACAAATTCTCCCTGAGGCCAAACTCTCCAGGGCAACTTTCCAGGGTTGGCCTAATGCTAAATTATCCTCAAATGGTTATTTGTCCTTGCTGCAAACTCCTCTTAGACATTCTGGTTTATACAATATCACTGCTTTAATTGATCCCTCGTATCATAATTCTTTGTCTAAGGACTCTGCTTGAAAAGTTTGTGCTGTACACAACATGGCCTCTACTGCCATGTACCTTTCTGTGTTACCACCCACTGACAAACAGCTTTTAGAATGTCCAAAACACACCCCTGATCCCCGTAGTGGTCTAACAGCCACTGCTCTACCCGGTACACTGATTAACAATTTGCAATTTATGCATATACCTGTTTTGTTTAATTTAACTTACTGGAATATGAAAGAATTTGGTATGTGCCACAATACTAACACTTCAGCATTTTATAGCATGCTATTGCTTGATAGTTTAGCAGCATTTCAGTTTCGTACTCAAGACCCTATTGCCTGGGTACATACCACTGAACATAGAGACAACTTCAGGAGAAGACCAAATCCTGATGATCAAAGTCATGAATGTAATACATGTGAATTTGACAGTTCTGATGTCATTGGTGCAACAGGCACTGTCACAGGTCTCTTTGGTACAGCTATGTCTGTCTGGAATAAAGCAGACATTGCAGCTATCAAATCTCATTCTGCCAAATTTTAGACTGGTTTGGTAATAATATACTACCCCATTATTGCATGGTGTGGATGGCCTTAGTCAGGAAGAAAGATACACTGTTTACAATATGCGCAACATTACTAAGGCATTTACAGATTCTAAAGATAAGATTAACGCACTCATTGCACAAAACAACAAAGAAGCAGATAAGCAATATATTGCCCGTGAGATATGCTCAGCCTATGGCTCATACATTATCACTACCATCAATAATCTCTTCCGTGATCTAGAATCTGGAAGAATCCCTGATATTATTCATGACAGACATATTTCCAGATGGTATTGTCCATGATGTAAAACCCCTGGCTGTATTGCTATGTGTATGCAACAATCTTTAACCATGTCCTCTTTCTTCAGCTAGGAATTTGGGTTTTGTGACCAGACACTTGAATTCTGGTCCCTGTTTTACTTCTAAGAAATGTTCTATCAAAGATACAATGTTTGTTTCTTTTACTGTCTCTTCACCACGTTTTCATCCCACTACAGCTTTGTTTGACAAGCTGGCTTCTGTACACTCCGCTGGGCACCTTGATGATGACATCTACAGAGAACGCGTAAGCTTGCCTACTCTACTGGTCTTCCATCCTTTCCTGGATGCCTGAGTCACTCAGCAGACAGGCTGCTGTGTGAAGAAACAGTAGTTCTACTTGTGTCGATGTGATGTTATTAAATCTGTGTGTGGTAATTCTCCCGACAGCATTGATTGGTTCTTTTCCATGGACGATGACATCAGCACTAAGGGCACAGACTTTTCAGACTCAACATTGGCTCCAGATAAACTTTACCAGTCTTATTGAGAGAAGGTTCATTGCCTGTCAACACGGATTTCCAAGACGACCTACTCCTGCCCGGTACAGTTGCAAAAATGGAGATTTCCCGCTGTTAAAATGCAATACATTTCTGATGGGGAGTACTGCGTGGTGACTAAATATAAATCCTATACTTATGGAGCTGAGACATGTGTTATTGATAACCCTAACATTTGTTTTGTTCCCCACCAGAAGGCTGTTATTGGACATACCATTTTTACCCCATCCCCCTTATGGATGCGGACATCATTGATGGTAACCCCGATTATCTGCTCACCCTTCCTGAATATTTACCATATTTTAGTGTACATATAGATCCACTGTCACTTACATTAAAATCACTTTTAGAGAGAAAAGACAGACACCTCATTCACATCAGCAATAATATTACTAAGGCCAATGAAGCTATCCTTTTATTGATTTATGATGGTGATATGAATGATGCATTAACTAACACATGGTTAGAGATTACTTTTTAAGGTTTTGTTATTATACAAGCATTTTTTGATATTTTTCATGGTTATCATGCTATACTGACTATGGCGCACACTGCACTAACACCATGAGCAGCTGGAATTCCTTTACAAAGCTTGCACATCTGGTTTGTAAATGACCCCTGCTCTCTGACATTTCCCTATTTTTGACTGTGTTGCTCTTCGAGACAACAAGGGGGGGAATGTTACATGAAGTCCCTGCACCCTTATTGGTAGCCCCAGAGGTACACCGTAGACAGCTAGTACTTAGGCATATGTTATACTAACATATACATGGATACATAGATACATAGACAGTGTCAGCAGATAAGGGCCTATGGCCCACCCAGTCTGCCCATTTGAGCTTGTAAGTTCATTTTTTTGTTTTCCAAGAAGTCTGTTGCCCCTTACCCCTGACCTCCAGAATTCCTTTATGTCTATCCCATGCATTCTTAAATCCTGTGATTGTTTCAGCCCCCACCACTTCCTCTGGCAGGGTGTTCCACTTGTCCACCACCCATTCTGTGAAGAAATTCTTCCTCACATTTCCTCAGAATCATCCTCCCTCCAACTTCATCCCATGTCCTCTAGTCCTGGAACATCTTTTTTGCTTAAAAATAGTGTATTCCTGCACCCTGTTCCTCCCTGTAAGATACTTGTATGTCTCTATCTATCCATCTGTATATAGGGCTTAGGGCATCTACTGTACAAGAGTAGATGTCAGAATATGTATGCATACTATTGTTATACACTTTGCTTTCTAATACATATACATATTCTATGTATTTTCTATATATTTCTCACTTGCACGATGTTAGGACATCTGTGTCTTTGTAATGATTATGATACATAAGTTAGAACTGCTATCTTTTGGTGATTTGTTCTACTACACTAATTTGTGTAAGAACGGTAAGAACTGTACTCTTTAGTTTCACAAAGTGATGACTACTACAAAATAGTATAATGTTATCTTGGACCGGGGAGCCACCTCTGATTTAGCCAATAGGGCTCATCTGTAACTTGAAATGTTTCTATCTTACAGTAACCATAGTAATTATCATAGGTATATAATGTGAGATACTGAGTCTTATACCTCAGAGACCCCAAGAGACACAGAGAAACCTCGAGGTATAAGGAATGCTTAGCATTCACTCCCAGTTTGTATTGGTAAGAACTGCTTAGGGCAACTGTGATTTATCCTTTTGGCAGTAATAAACAAGTGTATTGCTCTTATGCAATGTGTCTGTGATTCCTTGCATTCCCAATATTGCCAAGAACCTGAGAGTGAGGTTTAGACCTCCTAACAAAGCCTTTTCCCCATCAAACAAGGTAACATACATGTACAAGGATCATGTTGTCTATTCCCCTGCAATGTATGTGTTATCAGTTGAACTCTGTGCCACTGCCTTATGGGTTTATGTGGACAGTGTGACAGTGATATCTATCTATATATATATATATAAATATATATGTATGTATGTTTGTGGACAGTAATTGAGAGACTTGAGTGTGCACTGAAAATAAGGTCTGTATTTTACTCATAATTTATTAAAAATACAGAATTTGTGCTCTGTACTGTTGCCATTATGGTCGCGAGACAGTGTGCATAAAAAAGGGTGTATGTATTTTTATTTTATTGTGGCAACATTTTAATAATGAAAATAGCCTTAAAAAAAGGCAGCCATTTTGTGACATGACTGTGCTACACATCTTGGTGACCATTAAATTTACTGTATTTAAAGCACAATACTAAAGTTTTGCTTTTTTAGTGGACAGAGTGGATGTATAACTGACCCCCAGTGATTATTGATTTTATGCAGATGTAATTACGTTTACATGACACCATGGCCCAGATATTCAAAAGGGTTGCACGTGGCGCAACAGTGTTGCACCATGCGCACTCATGTACTGACCTGCATGATATTCAAAGGGAGAAGTGCTGCACAAATCCCGATGTGCCGGAGCACATCAGTAATGTATGTAGGCACAGGTGGGGGGGCGTTCCCATGCATAACCTGCACAGCCCGATATTTAGCCTGGGATGTGCAGAGCCATGCATGCGCAACCCCTACTTGTGCCTGCACAAAGTTAAGCCAAAGAAAAATGAACAACTGATGGCTACCCACAGGTGAGCTGCCGCATTGCAGGGCGCAACATGGCAGCTGCCACCTGTGGGTGGCCACCCAAGTTCTGGCTGCACCTGGAAGCACCCCCATGCCCGATCACGGGCATATGTTGAAAAATAATATCCCCGTCCAATATCTCTGGTGGTCAGTGGACCGCTATGTGCTCGATCGCTGGTATGTGTATATTAAAGATTCTCATCCAATATCCTGGTGGTCAGTGGACTACTATGCTAATAGTGGGCATGTGTTATATAAGCCTCACCAATATCCCTGGTGGTCCAGTGGACCGCCATGTGCCCTGAGCTCGGCATCATTATAAACCCCATCCAATATCCCTGGTGGTTCAGTAGACCAAATGTTGTCGCCGATCACGGCGTCTTTCACATGAAACCTTCAATAGTCTCTGGTGGTCCAGTGGACGATCGCTGCCCAATCGCTGGCATCTGTCTTAACAGAAATCATCCATTACCTGGTGGTCTAGGTACCCCTCCACCCGCCCACTGAGTCCCACTGCCCCGCTCCCCCAGTCAGCCAGTGGGTGGCAGCACCTACCCGCCTGCCGCCACCCGCTGAATGATTACTCAGGCAGCACACCCATGGCGCCAGCGTGAGCCCATGGGCATGCAGCCCATATTGTGTTACATATCTCCAGATATGTGAATGAATCATTCACATATCTGGAATGTGTGGGCATGGTGGGGTTATGCCCATTGGCCCGCGTTGTGAGCCAATGGGTGCAGCCCTACCGAGGTGTCAGTCCAGTGGGTGGCGGCTGCAGGCAGGGTGCTGCCACCCACCAGCTGACACAGGGAGGAGCGGGCAGTGGGACCCAGTGGCAGGAGGGGAGGGTACCAGACCACCAGGGTAATAGGACAATTTCTGTTAAACGAATGCCCACGATCGGGCAGCATTTGGTCCACTGGACCTCCAGGGATATTGGATGGGGGGTTTCATTTGAGCAGACGCCCGTGATTGGGCAGCATTCGGTCCACTGGACCACCAGAAATATTGGATGGGGGGTTTATTATAATGATGCCAATGATCGGGCACATACTGGTCCACTGGACCAACAGGGATATTGGACGAGGAAGTAATTTTTAATATAACACATGCCCGCAATTGGGCACATAGCAGTCCACTGGACCACCAGGGATATTGGATGAGGAAGTCATTTTTAATATAACACATGCCCGCGATTGGGCACATAGCAGTCCACTGGACCAAATGGGATATTGGATGAGGAAGTCTTTTTTAGACCAACGCCCGCGATTGGGCTGCAGGGTGCATCGGTCCCCGACGACTGCTGCCTGGCAGGGCGCCAGGCACGAGTCATTGGGGATGAGCGCACCCTACATGCAAATGGGATGCAAATGGGCCATAATGACATGCAAATGGCCCCATGTGTGCCTTGCATAAATTTTGGCCCCATTTGCATGTCCCCTTTTGAATATGGCAGGTGCTGTGAATGGTGCAATGGCACTTGCGCTAGCACATCTCCGTGCTCCACTCTGGCCACTTGCGCTGGCACAGTTCCACTGCACCATGCACAGTGGGGGTGGCCAGGGTGTGATATTCAAAGCTGCTGAGCCATAGTGCAGCTCCATTGAATTTCGCCCAGGCCACACCCCTGTGCAGCCGAGTTGAGCTGTGCCCAGGCTTGCGCCACAGCCTGGCACAGTTTAAATATCCGGGCCCATATGTAATTTATTACTTTGTGCATTACTGTGGTGTCTTATATAGCTGCATAATTGCTTTTGTGCATTCTGCCTTTATGCTTTGAGGTTTTTTTTCAGTCTCAGTTCACATTGCTTAATGTGTTTCCCCTGCATAAATCTGTCATTTTAATGCAGTGGAACATAGTGCCTGCTAGGAGCAGCAGCATCAAAATCTGTGGCTCTTGCTGTCATGTCCATGTTACCCACGTGGATGATGATGATGCTGGTATTGGTGCAAATAGCCGGGATCCAAAGGTGACATCAGGCATTCAATTTTGGTACTCTGTCTCTAAGCAAAACTGTTCTCTTCCCACTGCTTCTCCCATTTATCATTTTTAAAAACAGGTAGAATGAATTGTCATCCATTTTAAATCTGGTGTGCTGCACAGGGGTTTGGATGGATCTCAGCGGTCTCCAGTCGCTAGAAAACATGATCTTCAGCATTCTACTACTAAACAGCAAGTTAAAATTCTGGCAGGCATATTAAATAGTGACTGGCTAAGGTGCAGCAGTTATTCTGTGTCATTTTGGGGACTGAAAAAGTAAAGTATTCACCTTAAGACTTCATGATCCTGCTGTTTGTGAAGGACCCCTCTTCAAAATAGAGGATGACTGAATTAGTGGGCTGTGCAGCACAATGAGTGTATTTGAAAGTTTTGTTTTCAAAGTGTATCAGCAGAAATTTCATCTGGTTCTAGCACTGTGTAAATGGGGCATATTAAATATTGTAGTCTAAAGTTGTGTATGGGAAGTATATCAGCAGAACTTTCTTTTGGTGCGTCTAGTGTTTAAACAGGGCATATTAAATAGTATATTTTAAAGTTTTGTTTGGGAAGTATATCAGCTGAACTTTCCTCTGCTGCTGGCACTTTTTAAATGGAGCATATTAAATACTATCTGGCTATAGTGCAACATTTGTGTTCTATCATATTAGGGGGCAGAAAAGTTAAATTTGTGTGTTGTATCATGGCCCAGCTGTTTGTGAAGGGCCCTTCTTCAAATTGGGGCTGTGCATATATGTGACCAGTCTAATCAAATAAAATTTTGTTTGAAATTCATAGTTTTTTTGTTTACAATCCATCCAGCGGGTTTTCATTGTATAATTAGATTTTTTCAGAATATTACTAATATTGGTGAACTTTCCATTGCTGATGACATTGATCATGTTTAAATGGCTTTGAACAGACCTAGTGTTCAGGCAGAGGAGATAGTGTGGTTGTGATCATTCATCCAAAGAGGAGCCCTATAGGTGAAGGAGCACTGGCCCTGTGTAGTTTGACAGTGAGGAACTTGTAGAATCTGTTGGTTGTTGAGCTCCTGGTGTTCTGTTGGTTGTTGTTTTGATGTAACAAGGCAGTAACACTGGGGGGTGTGAGGCCAAGGTTGATTTTTCCCACCATAGCAAATGTGAGACACTTTATACTGTTACAGAGTTAGAGCCATCCAGATTGTTCATAAAGGGCACAGGTGTGGGTGAGGTGGTGGGCACCAGCTGTGAGTCAGCATGCTTTGTTAAGTGCAGTTGTTATACAGCGGAGGATGGACATCATGGCAGAGCCATAGATAATGAGGCCATAATCAATACTTGACACCACAGAGCTCTGGATGGCAATCTTCAGGGCCTCTGGGGTGCGGTGCTGCCAGTGCTCGTAGAGTAATCCAAGGCATGTGTTGGCAGCTTTAGCCATGCTGTCAGTGTGAGCCGTATCGGAGAGATTGGGGTCAAGCAGAATCCCTAGGTATTTGAATGAGCAAACTTGTATGAGGACAGTCCCCTGTGGAGATGGCAAAGGGGTGTTGCTTGTAACGGTTATGTGAACTGCAGAATAGCAATGACTTGGTTTTCTTGTACTTGAGGACTAGTTTATGATTGGAGAACCATGTTTCAATGGCACTGAATCCGAGTTGGAGGCTGTGTTGTACTGGTGAAAGGTTCTGATGCGTAGAAAAGACAACAGCATCATCTGCATGCAGGATGATTTGTTCCAAGCAGGATTGTGGTGGGGAGTTTAAAAAGAGGCTGAAAAGGAGAGAGCCCAGTATGGACCCCTGAGGGACTTCGGAGCAGACAAGCAAGGTGTCCGAGATAGAATTGGCAATTTTTACTCTTTGAGAGCGGTTGTCAAGGTAGCTTCTGAACAAGTGGGCTGAGTCCGGTGCTAGGCCAGCAAGGAGTAGTTAGTCATACAGCAGCTAATGATGGACCATGTCAAATGCCTTCGAGAGGTTGATGAAGACAGCCCCAGTAAGAAGACCTTTATCAAGGGAACTATGCACTGCACCAGTAAATTCAAGCAGGGCAGTGGTGGTACTATGCCCTTTTCTAAAACCATGTTGTTGGGTGCACAGAATATTATATTTGTCCAAATAATCAGTGAACTGGTCCACAACAATACACTCTAGGGCCTTGGATAGTGGTGGCAATATGGAGCTCGGGCAGTAGTTAGAGTGGCAGGTCTTATCCCCACTTTTGTGGACCAGGATCACAGAGGCAGTTTTCCATATTTCAGGGAATGTACTGGTGTGGAGAGAGAGGTTAAGAATTTTAGTTACGGAACCTCGTCAAGTGTAAGTGATAGCAACTTAAGGTCCAAGGTGTCACTGCTGATTCTGGAAGTGGAGATGGCTGAGGCAATGTGGGGATGAGCTTCATTCATCTTAATCTCCTTGAAGTAAAAATGAGGGTGGTTTGACAGGGTGCAGGTTAGTACACGTAAAGGCGACCCAAGCTGCCAGTAGCGAAAACTGTGTACCTCTCTTCATTTTCAAGATATTGGTGGTGAAAGGCATCTTGGGTGCTGCAATGTTAGTCTATGGGACATTGCTGAATTTCATAACACTGTACCTTTGTCATCGTTAACCATTTTAGCACCAAAACAACAAAAGGGACATCTGTGGGACCAGGGCTTGCCACCTTAAAAATTTCAGTCCAAGGACACAACTGTTTGCTTGCAGGAAGAAGGCAAAGATGTGTAGTTATCAGGAGAATACTTTAGCAAAATACTTTCACAAACACGAAAGCGTCGCAAACAGAAGACACAAAGTGTTGCATTTGTGAATGTGTGTAAAATATGTTGCAAAACACTGCCACAAACACAAAAGTGTAGCAAATGCATAGCACAACACTGTCACATCTGTGAAAGTGATTTTCAAAAGTATTTCAGGGAATGTGCAAAATCCTGTTTTGGGTCTTGTGGACACCAAAATACCATACGTGTAGTCTGTGTTATGTGTTGGTGGCAGTGTGTGGCCCAACATGCCCAGTTGTCCATAGTGATATGTGTTTTGTAGTGTGTAGAATGCCCATGATTAGAGTTAGCAGTCATGACCCCATGTCACAGCCTAACATTTGTTGGTGTGAGGAAGATGGGAGCATGGCTGAGGGGTTTCATGGTTTAGATAGTTGTATGTTATTTCTGCTACCTGCTGCTGGTTGTGTGTGATTGGTTGTGTTGCCTTGGTCCTTCCCCTACTTGCATGTATGTGTGTGGTGATGGTGGTGGGGGTTGTGGTGGGGGGATGGGGAGTTAGGGTTTTCAACCCTAACTCTGAATTTTCTTGCTTTTGTCTCTGTAGAACAACCCTAATTGTTGCATTAATGCAGCTTTTTACAAATAATTTTCTTACTTTTTGAAAAGGCATAGGTCAGTACATTGTTGCACAAGCTGGTGGGAGTGTGGCATCCAAACCACCAACTTGCATATTTTTCAATAGCATCACAATATAAGTAGTCAGTCACATGTATTGATGGGCAGGCCCTGCGCTCCCAACCACACTGCCCAGCACTACAGAATAATATACATGATGTGCCATACCTTTTGAGCTGTCCTACACCTTATAATAGGATCTTCCTGTGCACCCCATAATGTGCTGACCATAGTTTTCACAATGCACATAAATACTTTCCAATTAACTATTGGCAGCATGCACCAAAATTCAGCAACCGTAACTACCAGAGACCCAAAAATTGTCACATTCGAGGATCTATGATTAATCTTTATACATGCCAAGAGAGTAGCATCTTTCAGAAAAAGAGACATGCAAGAACAAGGGGACACAATTTGAAGATAGAGAGGGGACCTCTCAGGGGCAATGTGAGGAAGTATTTTTTCACAGAGAAGGTGGCAAACACATGGAATAGCCTTCCTGAGGAGGTTGTGGGGTGTAAACTGTGGGAGAATTCAAGAATGCATGGGACAGACACAAGGCAATTTTTGTGGTGGGTAGGAAGAAATAGGATGTTGGTTAACTAGGATCTGCAGCTTATCCTGTAGGTAGGGAAATGGGCAGACTAGGTGGGCCATGCAGTCATTATCTGCCATCAAAGTCTATGTTTCTGTGTTTCTATTCCAAAGCCCAGGCAAATCGATTACATATGGCTCAAAGCGTAATGAACCAAATTTCCATTCGTTGGAGTGGCATAATTCTGCACCTGTTTAAGTTTTACACACCAAACTATTGCAAGGCATGTCCAGGGCACGTCCAGGGCACTAGGGCTACCTACCCTATAAATTGCAAGCCAATAGCGGCATGCCTAATCCAATGGTAAAAACTTCAACTACGTCAGTCAATATCTCCCCAACAAATTCATTTTGCAGCACCTAAACAACAGAATTCACATCTGTAGGACATCCCCTCAGCACCCCTCCAAATTTCCAAGTAAAAAGACCAAACTGTTTAAGAGATATTACATTTTAAAGTTTGTGCATCTTTAAGAAGTCTTTCACCACAAAATGGCAGAACTCGCGAATGAAAATGCACTAAAATAGTGGACCTAGCAGCTGCAAAATCTTTAATTGTGGGGGGGGACAACTTCAAATGGTAATAACTCTGGAATGGAAAAATCATTTTTCACTAAACAAAAAGTGGCATATTCCTTGAAGGAAGGGCTGTCTATGTCCCATGTTTCAGGGCAATGAACCACACAATGACTGTGCAGCACCACAGGCAACACAGTGCGCAAAAGTATCAAAAACTGGATTTTTGTCACTTCGCTGCGCAAAAACAGTATGTCGGACTGACAATGAAAATGGGCAGACTGGGTGGGCCAAGCGGTCCTTATCTGCCGTCAAATTCTATGTTTCTATGTTTCTATGCTCCCACCATGCTGCCCATATCTGCATAATAACCAAAACAGCAAAGCTAATGCTAACAGTAACGATATCAGTGACTGAAACGCAAACGCTAATGGTAACTGTAACGCCAGCACAAATGTGAATGCAAACATTAACTGTTACGGTAACACAAGTGGAAATGCAAATGGTAATGCAAACAATAATGCAAACTCAAACGGTAACAGTAATGGTGACACAAATGCAAACACAAAAGGAAATGGTAATGGTAACAGTAATGTAACCGCAAATGCTAACAGTAACAGTGACGTAAACATAAATGGAAACAGAAATGGTAACGGAAATTGAAGCACAAATGCAAGCCTCCAGGGACATCTACCATATGTACTTGTGTATAAGCTGACCCACATGTAAGCCGACCCCTCCTCCCAAAGTGCTGCATTGATTTCACAAAAAAATGCAGTAACCCGTGTACAAGCCGATATCAAGTTTTACAATTGAATATGTACATAAGGCTTAGGCAAGGGAGTGCTGTTTCAATAAGTTTGGTGCCTCAGTGAATTTTTTCTTTGTTTTGTCTACCACCATTCACTCAACAACCCACCAACCCTGCTCCCTTTCCACCAACCCTCTTCCTCCCTCTACGCCCCATGTCCCCAGTTCGCTGTGCTTCCCTTCATCCAGGTGACTTTCTGGTGATATCAAATGCCAAAGCCCTCACAGGTTGTAATGCCGGTAGACACCTGCAATACCCCAGATACTGCCATAGAAACACATAAATATGGAAGTTGATGGCAGATAAGTACTGCAAGACCCATCTAGTCTGCCATTTCTTTTTCTACCCTATGAATGTGCCATAGGCCTTTACTCTGTCAATGGTCTATCTATTCATAAGCATCTGTAATGCTCTCTTATGCCTATCCCATGCCTGTTTGAAGCCCTGCACTGTATTCATATCCAGTACTTCCTGAGGTAGGCCATTCCATGCATCCACCACCCTTTCTGTGAAAAATAACTTCCTTACAGTACCTCTTAATCAGCCTCTTTCTAATCTTATGCTGTGTCCTCTTGTCCTGCTATTTTTCTTATATTGAAATATATTAGACTCTTTCACCTTGTTAATGCCCTTAAGGTGTTTGAATGTTTCGATCATATCACCTCTCTCCCTCCTTTGATCTAGGGTATACATATTGAGCTCTGTTAATCTGTCCTCATAAGTTTTCTGATGCAGTCCCTGCACCATTTTGGTTGACCTTTTCTGGATTGCCTCTATTTTGTTAATGTCCTTGTGAAGATGTGACCTCCAGGACAGCATGCAGTACTCCAGATGGGGCCTAGCCAGTATCTTGTAAAGAGGGTTTATTACCTGCCACTTACGACTTGTGATACCCCTACTAATACAACCCAACATCCCCCTAGCCTACCTGCTGCTTTGGTGGTCTGCTTGGATGATTTCAGGTCATCTGTGATGATGATGTCCAAGTCTCTTTCTTCCCTTGTTACTACCAGCAACTCCCCTCCCAACCTATAGGTGGCTTCAGGGTTTCTCTTCCCTATGTGCATAATCTTGCACTTCTTTACATTAAACCCCAGTTGCCACTCTTCTGACCATTTTGCCAGTTTATTCAGATCTCTTCTCATTCTGCCCATCACATCTGGATCATCTACTCTGTTGCAGAACTTGGTGTTATCTGCAAGCAGACAAACCTTACCCTCCAGTCCATCTGCAATGTCACTGATGAAGATATTGAAGAGGACTGGACCCAGAACTGATCCCTGAAGTACCCCACTTATGACTTGCTTCTCTTCTGACTGAATACCATTTACCACTACTCTGTTTTCTGCCCGTCAACTAGTTTGCCACCCAGTTGGCCAACATCTGACCCACCCGAGCCTACCCAGCTTATTAATCAATCTTCTATGTGGAAGAGTATTGAAAGCTTTGCTGAAGTCAAGGTAGGTGACATCAACTGCTCCTCCTTGGTCCACCACTCAGGTTACCCAGTCAAAGAAATCTATGAGATTAGTCTGACAGGACCTTTCTGTAGTAAACCCATGCTGTCTTGGATCCTGTGCTCCTATGGATTCCAGGTGTTGCACTATTCTTTCCTTAAAGAGTGCCTCCATAATCTTGCCCACTACTGAGGTAAGACTGACTGGTCTGTAGTTCCCTGCCTCCTCCCTGCTACCACTCTTGTGGAGCGGGATCACATGAGCCCTTATCCAGTCTTCTGGGACCTCTCCTGTGCTCAGAGACTCAGTAAACAGTTCTGCTAATGGCTCTGCTAGTTTGACCCTTAGCTCCTTAAGTACCCTGGGATGTATGCCATCAGGTCCTATTGCTTTGTCCAACCTGAGCTTAGCAAGCTCTTGTAGGACCTTTTCTTTTGTGAAGGGACTTTTCCACCCTGAGCTTAACAAGATCTTGTAGGACTCTTTCTATTTTTCTGCCCCACTCTGTTACTTACCCCTGCTGAACAATTTGTTGCCCTCTATACCTAATCCCCTTTCCATTCCCTTCTCTCTCTCTTTTTGATCAGCTCCATCTTTGGGGTACTCTTCACTGTCATTCACAGCTGCAGTCCTCCTGGCATCCGTTCTGCCCTGCAACCATTCCCTTTCCTGTTTCTTTTATTTAAGAAGACTTTTCTCCCTAGCTGGCTATGCCAGCCCATTGCACTCAACCCTCAATATTACTGTGCCATAATGACTGACCCACATATTAGCCGAGACCCCCTAAACTGAAATGCTGACTT
This sequence comes from Neoceratodus forsteri, assembly GCA_016271365.2. Taxonomy (NCBI): domain Eukaryota; kingdom Metazoa; phylum Chordata; order Ceratodontiformes; family Ceratodontidae; genus Neoceratodus; species Neoceratodus forsteri. Next base: position 13,352,445 of record CM028129.1, read on the forward strand.
GGAACAAAAATTTCAGCTTATATATAAGTATATATGGTATTTCCATCCCATAGGAAATAATGAGAAAAAGAACATTTAATAACTTTTAAATAGATTCATATTTTGTCAATAAACCTTCAAAAGGCTCATCTGTGAGGCCACAATTTTCTACCTTGAAAATGTCAGCCCTGTAGCAAAAGCCACTTTGAGATACAGGTTGTCAAAAAAAAAGCAAAAAAGCATAAAACTCTCTTATTTGTCAACACTATGTATCTTGGACACGACAAAAGGGGTTCAAACCAAATCTGATGTATAAGTAGACCTGTCCATTTGGAAGATGCATGCAAAATGTTAAGCAGATCTGTGGAGCCTACCCAAAGTTATTACCCTACAAATATTGGCCTTTAACATTAAATGCTTGCTTTAACCCAACTACAGAACCATCTCAATCCTCTCACCTGTCCAAGACACTGGAAAAGATTGTGGTGGATCAACTCATTGGCTACTTCAATAAGTATAATCTACTATGCCCCAACCAGCATGGCTTTAGACAAAATTACAGTACCACCACTGCCCTAGTGGACTACACAAACTATGCACATAAGACCCTGGATGAAAGCAAACTGGTGGGGTCTGTCTTTATTGACCTGACCAAAGCCTTTGATATAGTCAACCACCCCCTGTTACTGACCCAACTGCAAAACATGGGTGTGGCACCCAATGCCCTTTGCTGGTTCCAAGACTACCTGATACAGAGAAGTCAATGTGTCAAAATTGGGCAAACAATATCCAGCGCAAGACAGGTATCATTAGGGGTACACCAGGGATCAGTACTGGGGCCTCTACTCTTCAGTCTCTTCTTAAATGACCTTTCCACAGCCTGCAACACCAAACTCATACTATATGCAGATGATGCTGTGCTTCTGAGCAGCAGCACATCTCAGGTGGCCCTACAATATGAACTGCAGAACTTCTTTCCAAACTTGAGGACTGGTTCTATATTCATAAGTTGCTACTAAACTACAAGAAGACCAATGCCATGCTTATGTGTAGCCCCCACAACAAAAATAAGCTCCATCCCTTCATCATCTCCAACTCATACAGTGAGCAACTGGAACAAGCAACCAATTGTCTGGCACAATTCAAAACTGACTTCAAACAGCACCGAATAACACTCTCTAAGTGCACCTGCCCATGAGTCCAGCCACACCTGCTCTCTCTGTCCCCCAGCAAGCACTAGGAAGGCCTCAGATACCCTCTCCCTCTGTCCCTTCTCATGACTTGCCTCAGCAATCAGTTTTCATCATACTGCTTTGGCACCTGCCACAGTCTCCCTATCCCCCAACTCACAGTCCTGTGAGTTTCCCTAACAGTCACTATTAATGCAGGCTGCCTGACCATGCCCCCTCAAACCCCATCATTTACTCTAGAATGTCTTCTCTGCTCAGCCTCCCTTCACCCCACCATTTCTCCCTATAAATTATCACCCTTTTCTCCCCACCCTTCACCTCCACCGCAGTACATGCCTCTCTCTCATATCTCCTTTCTTCACCCCACTGCCAGCTATCCATGTCCATTTAAACTACTGGCAAGGTACTTTGTGGCTGCTTATTCCTCCTCCCACCCTCATAAAGTGTTTTTCTTGTTATTTTAACTTGTACCTATGTTTTGAGTTATTCTGTAAGTTCTGAATCCAAGTTGTGTCTTTCATTGTAATGTACCTTTGCTTTCTCCTATTGTACTTTGTTTTGCAATCTATGACATGGAACCTTTGTAAAAGAGCTTGCGCTCAAAGGTCTTTTCTGAATCACTAAATAAATAAAATAAAAAATTAAAAAATAAATAAATAAAAGAAACAACTTTAGCTGCACAGATAATACATATTCCTGAAAAATGCACTAGCAAATGACTAAAAAGGAGGGGTGGAAGAACAATGGAGAAAAATCAAAACTGCCATCATAGAGGCAACAAGTCTTTGTGTGAAACAAATAAAGAAAACAAAGCGGAGTAAAAATCCGCTATGGTTCTCAAAAGAGGTGGCAGGGAAGGTCAAGGAGAAAAAGGCTGCATTCAAAAAGTATAAGGAATCACAGAAGGAGCACAACAGGGAACTGTATCAATTAAAGCAGAAAGAAGTGGGGAAGGCAGTCAGACTAGCAAAGGCCCAAACTGAGGAAAAAATAGCCAACTCAGTTAAGAAGGGGGATAAAACCTTTTATAGGTACATTAAGGGGCATAGAAAGGTTAAGGGAGGGAGAGTGAAGATTAATAAAGGAGAGGGGGTGGGCAGAAGGAGACAGTAAAAAGGCAGAGATACTGAATGAATACTTTTGCTCAGTATTCACAAAAGAAGATGAGGAGGAGTTACCTAAACCAGACAATAGAAGTACTCTGGGTAGGGGGGATGACACCAGTCCATTCACAGAAGAAAGAATCCTGAAAGAACTCCTAAAACTCAAGAATCCTAAAAGAACTAAGGGAGGACCTAGTGACACCACTGACCATGCTTTTTAACAGATCATGGCAGGATGGGGTGGTACCTGAGGACTGGAGGAGGGCAGATGTGATTCCCCTTCACAAAAGTGGGAGCAAGGCAGAAGCAGGAAACTACAGACCTGTAAGTTTGACCTCAGTGGTAGGGAAAATGATGGAATCACTTCTGAAAGAAAGAATTGTTGAGTACCTAGAGGCCAGCAGGGCACAGGACCCAAAGCAGCATGGATTTACAGCAGAAAGGTCATGCCAAACTAATCTAATTGATTTCTTTTACTGGGCGACCAAAGTAATAGACCAGGGAGGGGCTGTGGATATGGCCTACCTAGACTTTAGCAAGGTATTTGACACAGTCCTGCATAAAAGATTAATAATCAAGTTCACCAGCCTGGGAGTGGGTCCCAGGGTGGTAGCCTGGGTAGCAAACTGGCTGCACAACAGGACACAGAAGGTAATAGTGAATGGAACGCATTCCGAAGAAAGGGGGGTTACTAGTGGAGTACCTCAGGGCTCAGTACTGGGTTCAGTCCTCTTTAACATCTTTATAGGTGACATTGCAGAGGGTCTGGAGGGAAAGGTATGCCTCTTTGCAGATAACACAAAGATCTGTAACAGAGTTGATACACAAGGGGGGGTAGAAAAGATGAGAAGGGACTTGGTAAGGTTGGAGGAATGGTCAGACATATGGCAACTTAGATTCAATGCAAAGAAGTGCAAAGTAATGTACCTGGGAAACAAAAACCCAGGAGAAGAGTACACAACAGCAGGGGAGGTACTAACAACAACAAAAATGGAAAGGGACCTGGGGATAGTCATATCAGATGACCTAAAGGTGAGTAAGCAATGTGAAAAGTTGGTAAGGGAGCCAGGGGGATACTGGGATGCATAGGAAGGGGCATCACAAGTAGAAAAAGGGAAGTGGTTATCCCTCTGTACAGACAGTTGGTGAGACCCCATCTGGAGTACTGTGTGCAGTTTTGGAGACCTCATCTATGCAAGGACATAGACAGGATGGAAGCAGTCCAGAGGAGGGCAACTAAAATGGTGCAGGGTCTGCAGCAGAAACCATATGAAGAGAGACTGAGAGAGCTTAATATGTATACTCCTGATGAAAGGAGAGAGGGGGGGACATAATAGAAATGTTCAAGTACCTTTAGGGAATTAACAAAGTCCAGGAGGGTAGCATCTTTCAGAAAAAGAGATGTGTAAGAACAAGGGGGCACAATTTAAAGATAGAGGAGGGACGGCTCAGGAGTAATGTGAGGAAATTTTTTTTCATGGAGAGAATGGTGGATATATGGAACAGCCTTCCTGAGGAGGTCGTTGGGTCTAAAACAGTGGGGGAATTCAAACATGCATGAGACAGACACAAGGCAATTATAGTGGAGGGTTGCAGGAAGTAGGCTGTTGGTTAACTAGAATCTGCAGCTTATCCAGTAGATAGGGAAATGAGCAGACTGGGTGGGCCAAGTGGTCCTTATCTGCCATCAAAGTCTTTGTTTCTATGTTTCTATCACAAAACAATGCATTTAATGCATCATTTATGTTTAAAGCAAAAAAGGTCAGGAAATGAAACATTAAGGTTGAGCCCCTAACCCTCCCACACCCCCATCCTCCACAGACTGACAGACACCAAGGTGTGCCATTGGGGTCATGTGGCCCAACTCTTACCCCATTCCATGTGTGAGCAGGTTGACATGCTACACTATTTATTTTATTTAGTTTTTGTTGACCAGGTAAGTGCACTAGACAAATTGCCTATGTTCAGGCACAACCCGGGGGGGAGGGGCATACAGATGAATGCCAACTGACTTTAAACCAGATTAAGCTATTGGCAGTATCTTAGTGAATGATATACTGTATATATCTATATATGTGTATATATATATATATATATATATATATAGATATATCTATATATCTATATATCTATATCTATATCTATGTATATATATTAGAGGCAAACAACTCCATTTCATGTATCAGTTAGGGTTGTTCCACAGAGACAAAAGTGAGGAAATTTGGTGCTAGGGTTGAAAATCCTTGGACCCCCCAGACCATCCCCAAACGGCATTGGGGTGTGTATTGTCTCGCCGCCTAACTCTCACCCCATCACATGTGAAGAAGGAGAGGTATAGGAGAATGGGGTGAGAGTTAGGACCGAAGACCGCAATGCACAGCCCAATGCCAGTTGGGGGTTGTGCTGGGGGGTCCAAGGGGGGTTTTCAACCCTAACACCAAATTTCCTCACTTTTGTCGCTGTGGAACAACCCTAACTGATGCATGAAACAGAGTTTTTGCCTCTAATTTCCCTTCTTTTTGAGAATGATAATGACAAATAGTGAATGTAATGTGGCATTGGGAGCGTGGGGCCCTTTGGGCCCCAAGCTTCCGCCATGTGATGTCTTCACATGTAGTAACACAGTGCCGACAAATGCAAATGGTAATGTGCATGGTGACACAAAGTGAAACAGAAAGATAAACAGTACTGAGAAATAGTGACTGTAATACAGTGATGGGACCAGCGACAGGAGCGTGGGGCCCTCCTCATATTGTCTTCTTGCCACATAGTAACACAGTGCCCACAAACAGAAATGGTAATGTGCATAGTGTGACAAAGTGAAACACAAAGATAAACAGTACTGTAGACACAAATGGTTAAAATTACAGAAACAGAAGCGCAAATGAAAACACAAAGAGTAAGGCAGAAGGTGGCGTAGACAGGAAAAGTAAGTGAAACAGGTACAGAACCAGAAGCAGAAGCATTAAGGGAAAGAGTTATGGAAACACACGCAATAGTTTTCCCTAAAAGGTGCATATAGAAAGACAGTGAGTACAAAGAATGTATGCAAAATAGTGAGTCTCGTAACAGAAAATGAGGACTTGGAATAGTAAATTGCTTATATCTCAGGAACCGTATGACATAGAAAAAAAATTTAAGTCATATGAATTATCACTTTCCTGGCTAGTTTTATATTTAGCCCCAATGGGGGCTAGGTATTTTTCCAACAAAAAGTCTATATCTCGCACTGTTTCCAAGATACAGGCCCTGAAAGGCACGGCGAACACCATAATGTTATCCTACGGCAAAAAAAGAAACATTCGGAGTGCCATAACTTTGCCTCCCTGTAATATTTGTTCATCAAACCACTGAAAGGCACATCTGTTGGGTGTTGACTGTCTTCCCTCCAAATTTCAGCCCAAAAGACTGAACCGTTATTTTGCAGCAGGGAGTCAAAGGATTGCTGCAATGAGTTGGATGCCGTAATGTTATCCTATGGGAAAAAGTGTCAACTTTGGAGTGCCATAACTTTGCTGCTGTGTAATATTTTTTCAACAAAATACTGAGAGGCACATCTGTGAGATGTGGGCTGCGTTGCCTCCAAATTTCAGCTCAAAACACCAAACCGCTCTTTTTCAGCAGGGTGCCAAAGAATTGCTGTCATTTTCCCACAGCCTAGAAAAGTACTGTTGCAATTTGCAAAAGCTTTTGCAAATTCATTTGACAGTGTCACAAGTGCGAAAGTACTTTGCGAAAGTACTTTTCCCAGAAATTTGAAAAACATATTTCTGGACTGTTTTACCCCCAAATAAAGACTTGGCTAGCATCCTCAGGGTCCGGGTAGGTAAATACAAAAATAATTAGGTTGCTAGAGGGTCTTAAATTTAAATACCAAGCATTTGTCTGATCACCAACTGAAAACAAAATGGCGGATTTGTGACATTAAAAGGGCCATTTGCAAAGTAAAAACTGCATTTGCGACAGTCGGACTTTTTGTTAACTTTTCCCCTTGACTTATAATGGGAACTTGTTTTTTGAATAACTTTTGAACCATGTAATATTTTTTCACGAAATCTTCAAAAGGCACATCAGGGACCCCAGCCGCACGTTACCTGAAGATTTTGGTCTGGTCGCACCAACCGTATGACCTGTAGGTGCAACCGTAGAATTCCAAAAAAAGTAAATGTGCACACAGATCACGCTAAATAACTCTGCAGCCATATATCTGACTGGTACAAAACTTGTCAGATCCCAAGGTGTATGGGTCTTGATCATGTATTCCAAATTTCAGGCAAATCCATTGAACGGTTGCAAAGTTATTAAGGTGCAAAATTTTAGGATTAACATGTAAATGGCTCTCGACTTAATTATGGTAGCACTACTGTATATATATATATATATATATATATATATATATATATATATATATATATATATATATATATATATCTATATATATATATATATATATATATATATATATATATATATATATATATGTGTAATAGGCAACCCACTCTAGGTTGTGCAGTCATACTCTGATATACACAGACCTTGGAGTGCATTATTACACACAAGGCCGCAGGCCAAATGCATCGGCCTCCCATGTTATAAAATGGCAAAACTGATTTGGATGGGGGTGAAAGTGCAGGTGTGCTATATGCATGGTCATCTGATGCATTTCAACCAACTGCTTCACTTGATACTATTTTCTTACCCATTTTATATATATATATCTAGTAACCCTTTTGCTATAACGATCAAGTTGGGAGCCACAATGAACATTCGTTATAGTAACTTGTTCATTACAGTGAAGGACGATGTTTTGTATAGTGCAGCTAAGCAGTCGAAAGCTGTGATTTTATGGAGAACAAGATGCAGCTGTTCATCACTTCAGGCTTCATACTGTTTCCTTTTAAAAAGTTTTTTAAAAAGAAAAAAGGATAAACGAAACTGCCCTTGTACCTGTAGGCATCTGAAAGCTCTTTTATTTGGCACACCCAATATCAGATTTGTCTTTATGCAGGACTTTCTCTCTCTATCTCTCTCTTACTCCCTCTCACTCAGTCTCTCTAACTCTATTCACAGCCGTGCCTCTCAAAATTCACCTTCATTTACTTCTTCCTTATAAATTGTACAGCACAGTTTGAAAGCTGGATGCAGTAAGTACTGTTGCAACACTATTAGGTGCGGCACTGAGCAACAGGGAGGGAATGTGGTCAGATGCAGTAGCAGTGGGGAGCAAGGACCTTCTCTCACTTTCTTGCTTTCTCTCACTCCATCTCTCTGTCCCTAATCTCAGCTGTGCCCCTGTCAAAATACTGTATACTTTCATTTACAGCTTCCTTTTAAAGGTTTTTTTGCAACTCTGATATTTGGCTGTTTTTATTACCGGGATTCCAGTATTTTGTCCGTGCCGACGCTGCCAACGCTGCAGTTCCAAGTTGTACAGCACAGTTTGGGAGCTAAATGTAGTAAGTACTGTACCAACAGAATAAATTCCTTAACAAATTCTATCAGGTGGGGCACTGAGCAACTGAAAGGGAGTGTAGTCAGGATGCAGTAGCAGCAAAGAGCAAGGGCAACAATCAGAGAGTGTAACTGATTCTGTTTATTGTTGAGAGCCATGCACTCCATTTGTTATAGCCAAAATTTTGCTATAGTGAGGGGTTACTGTATATACATTGTAGGGGTGCAGTCGTGTCCCTATAGTTAGGGTTGAGTAGGCACTTTAATGTTAAACCTCAAATTGTGCACATTAATAACTTTGCAACTATTCAATGGATGTGCATGAAATTTGGTATGCGCAGCATGGTATGGTAGATCTCTTGATTTTCCAAATTGGGTTTTGGTCAGTCATATGGTTTTTGCACAGCAAAGTGCAAAAAAATGCTCTTTTGGCCAATTGTGGGTGGTTGGATTTTAGGAGATAGAAAGAGCTTGAGCCAAGGAATATATCACTTTTGTTTGGTGAAAAAACATTAATCCATTCAAAAGTTATTCAAGTATGAAGGTTCTATTATTTACTATGGGAAATTTAAAAAAAAATGTGTGTGGTAGTTTATCAAAAAAAGAATGGGGTTTTAGCCATCAGGTTTTTCTCACAGTCAAAGAATTTTCAGGGTCACAGATGATAACTCTTCAGCCACCAGAAGTGTTTTGTCTGCAATGCTGCTATTTTGTTTCCAGTTTGCAGTTGGAAAAAAACAAATCTCTTAGCCCATGGGTAACTTGTGAAGAAAATGCCTTTGGTTTGCTTTGGTTTTGACAAAAACTAGAGTTACTGTATGAACTTTTAAATTCTTAGGTCGTGGCTCACTAACGATTTTCGGCCACGAGCTTGCAAAATCTTAGGCTGTGAGATTGTTTTCGGCCGTGAGCTTAGTCCACCAATTCACAACCAGATAGCCAGATTTTCATGACCACATGTCTATGGGGAAGACCAGATGGTTTGAATTTGGGATGACCAGATGTCCCCTCATGGCTGAAAATCACCTTAGAATGTGTATCGTGGCCGATTATTTTCCAGTCTCATGGTCAAACAATTTTTAAAGGTGTACAAATTTTAAAATTCAATATCCCTTAAACGGTTTGGTCTTTTTACTTAAGATTTGGAGGGTGTTGAGGGGATGTCCTAGAGATGTGAATGGTTCTGTTTAGGTGCTGGAAAATTAATCTGTTCAAGAGATATTGAGTGACATAGTTGATATATTTCCTATAGGATTGTGCATGGTGCTATTGGCTTGCAATTTATAGGGTAGGTAGCCTTAGTGCCACAGATGTGCTTTTCCATAATTTGGTGTGTAAAACTTAAACAGATGTAGCATTATGCCACTGCAAAATGTAAAAATTTCATTCGTTCTGCTTTAATAACATTTGAATCGTTTGTGCGATTTACCTGAAATTTGGAATATGGAAAGCTTCATTATAGGTCTTCAACTGTGACAATTTTCATGTTGGTGGGACATGCAATTGTGGAATCATACAGTGCATTCAGAAAATTAAAAAATCCTCTAAGTTGCAGTTCCTTTCTCTACCCATAATGCACTGCAGAATGGATTTCAGTGGGTTCCAATTGCATTGTATGCATGGGTCCTGGTCTGCACTGCTGCCATTTGAAGATTTCATGAAAAAATCTCACTCTGTGCCAAAGTTATGCCATTTTGTGTCTCCCATTATAGTTAATGGGAAACTATATATTCACATTGTGAAAACAGTGGTGAATGTATTTTATTGGTGTGCAGCAACACCCCATTATAAGGTATTGGAAAGCTGAATCGGTATGCCAGATGTAGATTGTGATGCAGTAGTGGGCTATGTGGTGGGATCGTGGAGCCCAAAGGGCCCCATGCACCCACAAGCAGTGAAGAATGCATTTCAGTGGCTTCAGATTGGGTTAAATGCAAGAGTGCTGTGCTGTGATGGTGCCCTTTGAAGATTTCATGAGAAAATGTTCATCTCTTCAAAAGTTATGCCATTTTTTGGTCTCCCATTATAGTCAATGGAAAAATATATATGTGCATTGTGAAAACAATGCAATCAATGCATTTGAGTGGCTTCAGATTGGTGTGTATGCATGGGTCCTTGGCTGCGGTGGTGCCCTTTGAAGATTTTGTGAAAAAATCTTGCTGTGTTCAAATGTTATAACATTTTTTGTCTCCCATTATAATCAATGGGAAAATGTATATGTGCATTGTGAAAATATTTGTTCCTGCTGCAACATTTCTGCACAACATTTTGCAGATTGTTTCTTTCTCTGACACTCTGTTGTGCCATTGTATTGTGCTCCTGACCCCATATTTGTTGGGTGCCAAGTTGTGGTGCCACAGATCTGTGGTTTAGGGCACTAGCACCCCTATATTTAGGGTTGATTAAGCACTTTAATGTTAAATGTCAAATGTTGCACATTGATAACTCTGCAACCGTTAAATGGATTTGCCTGAAATTTGAAATAAGAGGTCTGGTATGGCAGAGCTCTTGATTTACTGATTTGTATTTCAGTTGGACATATGGTTTTTGTGCAGTGAAGCACCAAAAATGCACCTTTCATGAGTTTTGTGCACTTTTTTGCCCATGGTGCTGCAAGGCCATTGTACAGTTGATTGATCTGAAACCTGGGACGTAGAATGTGCTTGCTGTAAGGAACGTGCCACATTTTGTTTGGTGAAAACATATTAATCCATTCAAAAGTTATGAAGGTTTGAAGTTGTCCCCCCCTCGCAGTCAAATAATTTTTGGCCGCTTAGTCTGCAATTTTGTTTTTACTTCACGGACGAAAAAAGTTGTAGTTTTCTCTGTGGGTGACTTTTGGGGAAAATGAGGCATGGGTTTTCTGAGGGGACCTCCTCTATCGAATCACGCCTTTGGTTTGCTTTGATTTTGTAAAAAAATAGAGTTAATACATTTTTTGTTTGCAAAGTAAAAACAAAATGGCTGACCTCGTGGCCGAAAATGCTTTGACAGTTGAGAGGGGGAACAAAGACAAATGTTCAAAACTTTTGAATGGATTAATATTTGTCACCTAACAAAACAGTGACACATTCCTTGAACCAAGCATTTTCTATGTCCCAAGTTTCAGACCAACCAACTGCACAATGGCCGTGCAGTGACATGGGCAAAAAAGTGCACAAAAATGGAAAAAAGTGCATTTGTGGTGCTTCACTGTGCAAAAACTGTATGTCTGACTGAAACGAAAATTGGTACATGAAGAGATCTACCATACCAGACCATGTATTCCATTTTTTGTGCAAATCTATTCAACAGTTGTTCAGTGCCACAGCCAAGTTGCCACGGCTGATTATTTTGCAGCCTCATGGTCAAAGAATTTTTAAAGGTCTAAAAACTTTGAAATAAAATAACTCTTAAATTGTTTGGTCCTTTTACTTGAAATTTGGAGGGTGTTGATGGGATGTCCTAGAGATGTGAATTAGGCTGTTTAGGTGTTGAGAAATTAATTTTGTTGTGGAGATACTGAGTGACGTAGTTGACGTATTTCACATAGGATTATGCATGGTGCTATTGGCTTGCAGTTTATAGGGCAGGTAGTCCTAGAGCCACAGATGTGCCTTTCAATGGTTTGGTGAGTAAAACATAAATAGGTGTGGCATTATGCCACTGTGAAATTTGAAAATGTCATTTGTTTCACTTTAATAACCTTTGAACCATTTGCATGTTTTGCCTGAAATTTGGAACTTAGGAAGATTCATCATAGATCTTTGTGACAATTTTCATGTTTGTGGGATGTACAGTCGTGGAATCATACTGTGCACTAAAAAAAAGAAAATCCTCTAAGTTGCGATTTCTTTCTCCACCCATAGTGCACTGCAGAATGGAGTTCACTGGGTTCCAGTTGTGTTGTATACTTGGGACCTGGGCTGCTCTACTGCTCTTTGAAGATTTTGTGAAAAAATCTTGCTGCATCCAAAAGTCATGCCTATTTGTTTATTCCAGTATAGTTAATGGGAACATGTAAAAATACAGTGGTGATCAAATGTTATTGGTGCGCAGCAATATTCCATTATACGGTATAGCAAAGCTCACAAGGTATATCAGATTTATATTGTTATGCAGTGATGGGCTTTCTGGGCCCTGGGCTCTCACCAGCACATGGGTTTTACTAGTTATATTATCATGTTATGGAGAAATGTGGAAGTTAGTGGGAGTGTGGGGCTCAAAGGGCCCATGCTTCCACCAATATATGTGTTTCATTACTTCTATTAAGTGGAAATGGGCACAGTAACCACCAATATATGTATTTTACTACTTCTATTATGCAGAAATGGGCAAGTTGGTGGGAGCGGGTCAAAGAATCTTCGTCCGTAAGGTCTGCCATTTTGTTTTTACGTCACAAGTGAAAATAATTTATTAACTCTTATTTTTTGAGAAAACTGAAGCAAACCAAATGCATGGTTAGACAGAGGACATTCTAATCAACAAAACCCATGCTTCATTTGCCCCAAAAGTCATCCATGGAGAAAACTATAACATTTATTTTGATAGCAAAGTAAAAACAAAATGGCAGACCTGGCGGATGAAAATGTTTTGACTGTGTGGGGAAGGGGCAACTTCAAACCTTCTTAACTTTTGAATGGATTAATGTTTTTTCACTAAACAAAAAGTGTCATGTTCCTTGAGCCAAGCACTTTCTACTTCCCAAGATTCAGACCAATCAACAACACAACGATCGCACAGCCCCATGAGCAAAAAAGGAAAACCAACCAGTAAAAAGTGCAATTTTGGCACTTCACTGTGCAAAAAACGTATGTCCAATTGAAACAAAAATTAGTAAATCGAGAGATCTTCCAATCCAGATCCAAGAATTCCACATTTTGTGCAAATTTGTGCAACGGTTGAGCAGCACCTCAGGCAAAAAGTGCACAGAACTAATTAAAAGTGCATTTTTGGCACTTCACTGCATAAAAAACATCTGTCCAACTGAGACCATGTATTCCAAATTTCATGCAAATTCATTCAGTGGTAGTCCAGTGATACAGCAAGAAATGTTTGCAGAACTGGCAGAAAGTACCTTTTTGATGCTTTGCTGTGCAAAAACCTATCTGACTGAAATGCAAATCTGTAATTCAAAAGATCGACCATACTAGCCTGCATATTCCTAAGTTCATGCAAATCTGTTCAACAGTTGCAAAGTTATCAACACACAAAATTTGATGTTTAACATTAAAGTGCCTACTCAGCCCTAAAGATAAGGGAGCTAGTGCACCAACACACAGATCTGTGGCACCATGACTTGGCACGCAGCTAATATGGGCCCAGGAGCACAATACAATGGTACAATGGAGTGTCAGAGAAAGAAACACCCCACAAAATGCTGTGCAAAAATTTTGCTGCAGGAACAAATCTTTTCACAATGCACATACATATTTTCTCATTAACTATAATGGGAGACAAAAATGCTATAACTTTTGAACACAGGAAGTTTTTTCATGAGATCTTCATAGGACACCACTGCAGCCCAGAACCCATGCATACAAATTGATCTGAAACCACTCAAATGCATTCCTGTTGTCCACAAAAGAAATGTGATTGCATTGTTTTCACAATGCACATATATATGTTCCTATTGACTATGATGGGAGAACACAGAATAGCATAATTTTTAAACAGAGCAAGATTTTCTCACAAAATCTTCAAAGGGCCCAACACCCATGCATACAACCCGATCTGAAGCCACTGAAATGCATTCTCCACAGCTTGTGGGACCACAGGGCCCCTTGGGCCCCACGATCCCACCCTGTAGCCCACTACTGCATCACAATAAACACCTGACATAACGTGCGCCCAACAACTTGCAGATTTATACATAACATCATAATATAAGAAGTAAACCACACCGCAGACCAGGACCAATGTATACCAAACAATCTGAAGTTACTCAAAAGCATTCTTGTTGCTCACCAAAAACTGTGATCACCATCGTATTCACAATGCACATATATATTTTACCACTGACTATAATGGGAGACAAAAAATGGCATAACTTTTGAATGGAGCAAGATTATTTCATGAAATCTTCAAAGGGCACCAGCACACGCCAGGAACCATACATACAACTCAGTCTAAAGGCACTGAACTGCATTGTTCAGTCCTGGTGGGAGACTGCATTATAATATACATCTGGCATACTGTTTGAGCTTTCCTGTAGCTTAAAATGGGATATTGCTGCTCACCAATAACATATGATCACCATTGTTTTCACAATGCACATAGAAACATAGAATAGAATTTGACGGCAGATAAGGAACGCTTGGCCCACCCAGTCTGCCCATTTCCCTACCTACTGGATTAGCTGCAGATCCTAGTTAACCAGCAGCCTACTTCTTCCTACCCCCACCCCCTAGAATTGCCTTATGACTATCCCATGCATGCTTGAATTCCACCACTGATTTTGACTCCACAACCTTCCTCCGAAGGCCATTCCATGCATCCACAACCTCTCTGAAAAAATACTTCCTTAAATTACCTCTGAGCCGCCCCTCTATCTTCAAATTGTGCCCTCTTGTTCTTGCACACCTGTTTTTGAAGATGCTACCCTCTTGGACTTTGTTGATTCCTTGAGGTACTTGAAAGTTTCTATCATGTCCCCTCTCCCTCCTTTCCTCGAGGCTACATATTAAGCTCCTTAAGTCTCTCTTCATATATCCTCCGTGCAGACCCTGCACCATTTTAGTTGCTCCTCTGGACAGCTTCCATCCTGTCTATGTCTTTATGAGATTGGGTCTCCAGAACTGCACACAGTACTCCAGATGGGGTCTCACCAGCTGTCTGTACAGAGGGATAATAACTTCCTGTTTTCTACTGGTGATGCCTCTCCTATGCATCCCAGTGTCCCCCAGCCCTCCTTGCTGCCTTCTCACATTGCTTGCCCACCTTAGGTCATCTGATATGACTACCCCAGGTCCTTTCCATTTTTGTTGTTGTTAGTATCTCACCCCCATTGTGTACTCTTCCCTGGGTTTTGTTTCCCAGGTGCATTACCGCACTTCTTAGCATTGAATCTAAGCTGCCATACATTTGACCATTCCTCTAACCTTCCCAAGTCCCTTCTTATCCTTTCCACCCCACCCTGTGCATCAACTCTGTTGCAGATCTTAGTGTCATCTGCAAAGAGACATACTTTTCCTTCCAGTCCTTCTGCAATGTTGCTTATAAAGACATTGAAGAGGACTGGTCCTAATACTGAACCCTGCGGTACCCCTCTAGTAACCCTCTTTTCTTCTGAGTGGACTCCATTTACTATTACTCTCTGTGTCCTATTCTCAAGCCAATTCTTTACCCAGGCTGTCATCTTGGGACCCACTCCAGGCTGGCTAACTTATATATTAATCTTTTGTGTGGGACTGTGTCAAATGCCTTGCTAAAGTCTAGGTAGGCCATGTCCACAGGCCTCCTGATCTACTACTTTGGTCACCCAGTCAAAGAAATCTATCAGATTCGTCTGGCATGACCTTCCCACTGTGAATCCATGCTGCCTAGGGTCCTGTGCCCTTCTGGCCTCTAGATACACGACAATTCTTTTCCTTTAGAAGTGATTCCATCATTTTCCCTATCACTGAGGTTAAACTAACAGGTCTATAGTTTCTGCTTCTGCCTTGCTCCCACTTTGTGAAGGGAATCACATCTGCCTCCTCCAGTCCTCGGGTACCACCCCATCCTCCCATGATTTGTTAAAGAGGGTAGTCAGTGGTGTCACTAGTTCTACCCTTAGTTCTTTTAGAATTCTGGGATGAATCCCATCAGGCCCCATTGCTTTGTCCACCTTCAGTTTTAAGAGTTCTTTCAGAACCCTTTCTTCTGTAAATGGGCTGGTATCAACTTCTGTATCCAGAGTGTTACTACTGTTTGTTTTATACCTCCCTCTTCCTTTGTAAATACTGAGCAAAATATTTGTTTAGTATCTCTGCCTTTCACATTCTCCTCTGCCCACCCTCCCCCTTTATTAAGCCTCACTATCCCTCCTTGGTCTTCCTTTGCTCCTGATGTACCTATAAAAGGTTTTTATCCTTCTTAACTGAGTTGGTTATCTTTTCCTCAGTTTGGGCCTTTGCTGTTCTGACTGCCTTCCCAGCCTCCTTGCTTTAACTGATACAGTTCTCGTCCTGCTCCTGCCGAGATTCATTGTACTTCCTGAATGCTTTTTCTCTTGAACCTTCACTGCCACTTCCTTTGAGAACCATAGTGGTTTCTTACATCGTCTTTGTTTTGTTTATTTGCTTCACACAAAGGCTCGTTACCTCTGTGATGGCAGTTTTATTATTCCCCATTGTTCTTCCACCTCCTTCCTGCCCATTTGCTAGTGCATTCCTTAGGCACTCACCCATTTTGGCAAAGTCAGCCTCCTAAAGTCCAGTACTTTTGTCTTTGTATGGCTTGACTCTATTGCTGTGTTTATTGTGAACCATACTGTTCGATGGTCACTAGTTCCCCAGATGGCTACCCACTTACATCTGTGATCCTCCTCGCCATCTCCATTTGAGAGTATCAAGTCTAATATTGCTCCCTCTCGAGTGGGTTCCAGTACTAGTTGTCTAAGGCATGCCCCTGTAGGCATCTAGAATAACTGCACTCTTCAAGTGGCAGCTGCAACTGCACTCCAGTTAACATCTGGCATATTCAGATCACCTATCAGCAATATCTCCCTTTTCTGCCATTCTAAGTATACTTCTATCATTTCCTTGTCCATTTCCTCCCCTGAGAAGGGGTCTGTCTAACCCTGTGCTGATTGTGGTGCCATTGCCTGTCTCCAAATTTACCCACAGTGCTTCTTCTCCTCCCTGTTTACCCTTTTGTTCTGTTGCTTTTATTCCTTCCCTTATGTAAAGAACTACTCCTCCCCTCTTTTACCCTCTCTGTCCCTCCTGTAGATAGTGTATCCTGGTATGTTTATGTCCCAGTCATGGTTCTGTGTGTACCATGTTTCTGTGACTGCCATGATATCCAAATGTTCCTCCTCCATCAAGGCCACTAATTCAGGAAGTTTGTTACCCAAACTATGGGCATTGGTACTCATTGCTCTCCATTTTTTGATGGCCTTACCTTCTGTTGCAGCATCCCCCACTGACCGTTCTACCTTGGTCTTTTTCTCATTTAGTACCCTGTTTTGTAGGGAGAGGCTGGGATTTTCTGCTGCTTGTCAGTGCCTCCCCATTGACTAGTTTAAAAGCTTGCCAATGAAGCATTTAAACCGATTGCTCAAAAGACTTGTTCCCTTCCTGGACAGATGCAGACCATCCTGCCAGTATAGGCTGGTGTCCCTCCAGGTGGAACCCCAGTCCCCAATGAAGCCAAAACCCCTGTGCTCCGCACCATTTTTTCAACCATTCATTAAACTGCATGGTGCCAATTACCCTCGCCTCCCCATGCCTTTGACAGGCAGCACCTCTGAGAAGGATACTGTGTGTGCTACTTGTCTTAGGCCCCTCCCCAACTCTGCAATGTCCTCCTGCACTGCTCTAACCTCATGATGAGCCAAGTCATTTGTCCCTAGGTGGACAATTATGTCCAGCTCAGAATCCTTGCAGCTGTTGTTGTGATCCTGAGGATGCTTCCTGTCCCTCCAAGCCATGGCACCAGGCAGGCACCTTACTTCAGATTTCCCAGCTCCTCCCAGTTCTATCCCCTAATAATTGAGTCCCCACCAGGAGCTGCTTCCTTTCCTTGTGGTGTCCTCTACCTCCTTCCTGTGGGCCTCCCTTGTGACAGTTGTCCTCAGCCTCCTTAATCTCCCTCTGTGGGTGTGATCTATAGGGAGCTATGCTCCCCAGAATGGCGTATGGATTGTGGTGTAACATCTGACTGGTGTGCTCTGTTTCACCATCCTCATCCTCCCTGAGCCCACTGTGGTCCAACTGCTGTGTTTCTTTGCAACCTCTGAGGTAGTGGTGGTGGTTCTGGTGCTCCCTGGATGGGGAGGTCCTTCCTACTGTCCATTGTGGCCTGGGAAGGTCCCTGTACTACTGTCCAGTGTGGCCTGAAGACGGGCAACTTCCTCCTCAGGGCAGACAGTTGTTGCAAATAGGGCAGCATCTCAGCCTCCAGAAAGACTCCTGGAAGACTGCTGCCCCACAGCCATTACATTGCACTACTCCCACATTTTTTTTGTGTGTGTGATTGGTTTGTAATGTAGAATATATATTTATATTATACAATGTTTATGCTTATATTGTCAATGCAGTGTGCTAGAGAGGATATGACAGTGACATGCACCTTGCACTCTTGAGGAAATGATGTCAGAACCCCAGGTATAAAGGAACTATTTCCAGGGGTGGGTGGGTGAGGTGGGAAGGGTTGGGCCTAAACTGTGCCCTCGCAAACAATCAGCTAGAAGCTCTGACCCACTGCTGCAATGAGTGCCTTCCTGTCAGGAAGATGCCCTACACAACAATTTGATAGAGAAATACCCTGCTAATCAATCAGAGAAAAATCCGCACATCCAAGTCAGACACAGGTAAACCTTCCCAACCCCAAAACAGGCCTGGTGGTTTGTCTCTGAGAGCTGTCTGCCCCAAAATAAGTCAGCTGTGCTTTAAACTCTTCCTGCACTGAAAATCTTAAGAATTGTAACAAACAAACGTAAACCTTAATCCACCACCCTCTGTTGCTTGAAAGACCGTCTTTTCCTGTTTCACACTGCAGGTTTTTCTGTGACCACCCTAACCCCAGTAACTCTGTTTAAAAGAGTTTAACTATCACAAACTCCTACGCACTAGTAAATTATTTAAAATAGTTTCAGTCCCAAAGCCTAGTAGTCAATCCAGCTATCCCCAAGGGACAACCAGAATGAAGTATTCAAACACTTATGAGGTTACTTCCAAGATAAGCAGAGTTTGCAAGTTTCTTTTTCAACTCCTCAGCCACCTGAAATTTAAAAATAGTATAACTGTCAGCAAATCCTAGTAGACAATCTAGCTACCTCCAAGGACCTACCCAAATGCAGTATTTAAATCCTTCTGAAGTTACTAACAAGATAAACAGAGTTTACAAGCCCCTTCTTGGTTAAACCCTAAATAAATATGTGAATAAAAAGCAATTACCAAGGGTAGTTAGTTTCACCTCCACAGAATTAAGCAAAGTGCACGCTTGTTGCAGATATCAAGTGCAATATAGAATTTCTACACAGCTCAAGTTGAAGAAAGCAGTATCCTTCCAGCTCCAGCAAATGTGCTTTGTGTCTTTGAAAATTGCAGCCTGTAGTGACTTATAGTAATCTGATCTAGTCTGGATATCTCCACCAGGGCAATTTGTTGCCAATGGTTATATGTAGCCCTTCCTGTTCCAATACAACCTGTTTGGTCTGAAAACAATGTCCTGCCCCCTAAGGCTGTCTGTGTTTCAATTCACACTGCAGGTTTTTCAGTGACCACTCCTTAACCCCAGTAACTCTGTTTAAAAAGAGTTTAACTATCACAAACTCCTACGCACCAGTAAATTATTTAAAAATAGTTTCAGTCCCAAAAGTCTAGTAGTCAATCCAGCTACCCCCAAGGGACAACCAGGATGAAGTATTCAAACACTTATGAGGTTACTTCCAAGATAAGCAGAGTTTGCAAGTTTCTTTTTCAACTCCTCAGCCACCTGAAATTTAAAAATAGTTTAACTGTCAGCAAATCCTAGTAGACAATCTAGCTACCCCCAAGGACCTACCCAAATGCAGTATTTAAATCCTTCTGAAGTTACTAACAAGACATACAGTATATACATACAGTATATATTTGCCTGTTAACTATAATGGGAGACAAAAAATGCCACAACTTTTGCATGGAGTTAGATTTTCACGAAATCATCAAACAGCACCACCGCAGAGCAGGACACATGCATACAACACAATTGCAACCCACTGAAATCCAGTCTGCAGTGCACTATGGGTGGAGAAAGAAATTGCAACTTAGAGGATTTTCCATTTTTTTTAGTGCATGCTGTGATTCCGCAACCACATGTCCCACAAGACATGGAAATTATCACAGCCAAAGATCTATGATGAATATTTTTCATTCCAAATTTCAGGCAAATCACACAAACAGTTCTAAAGTTATTAAAGTGAAACAAATGAAATGTTCAAATTTCACACTGGCATAATGCGGCACCTATCTAAGTTTTACACACCACACCACACCACACCACTGAAAGGCACATCCGTGGCACTAGGGCTACCTACCATATAAATTACAAGCCAATAGCTCCATGCATAATCCTATGGGAAAAACATCAACTACATCACTCAATGTCTTGCAACACATTCATTTACCAACACCTTAACAGGATCATTCATATCTCTAGGACATCCCATCAACACCCTCCATTTCAAGTAAAAGGACCAAACCGTTAAAAAGATATTGAATTTAAAAGTTTTTACACCTTTAAAAATTCTTTGACCGTAAGAATCGGCCACGACTCGTGGCCTAAGATGATTTTCAGCCACAAGGGGACATCTGATCATCTCAAATTTTTGACATCTGGTGTTCCCAATGGACATCTGGTCATGAAAATCTGGCCATCTGGTCGTGAAGTGGTGGACTAAGCTTGCAGCCAAAAACAATCTCGCAACCAAAGATTTTGCAGGCTCATTGCTGAAAATCATTAGCGAACCGTGAATGAAGAATAAAAATTTTAAAAAACTCTATTTTTTGACAAAACCATAGCAAGCTAAAGGCATAGTTTGATAGAGGAGGTCCCCCTTATCAAAACCCATGCTTCATTTACCCCAAAATTCACCCGTGGAGAACATTTTTTCTAGTCACAAAGTTAAAGACAAAATGGATGACTTCACAGCCGAAAATGCTTTAAAATGGCAGAGCAGGTGGCCGAAAATTCTTTAACTGTGGGGGGGGGGACAAACCTTCATAAGTCTTGAATGGATTAATATTTGTTCACCAAACAAAAAGTGTCATATTCCCTGAACCATGCATTTTCTACTTCACAAGATTCAGACCAATCAACCACACAATAGCCGCACAGCGTCATGAGCAAAAAAGTGCGCTAAACTTGTAAAAAGTGAATTTTTGGCACTTCATTGCGCAAAACAAAGTATGTCCAACTGAAACAAAAAGCAGTAAATCAAGAGATCTCCCAAACCAGACCAAGTATTCCAATTTTTTTACAAATCTGTGCAACAGTTGTGCAGCTCCACAGGCAAAAAAGTGTGCAGAACTGACAAAAAGTGCATTTTTGGCACTTCACTGCACAAGAACTGTCTGTCCAACTGCAACGTAAATTAGTAAATGAAGAGATCTACTATACCAGACCTTGTATTCTGAATTTTGTGCAAATCCATTATACGGTGACACAGCACCACAGCATAAAATGTGCACAGAACTGGCGGAAAGTACATTTGGGTGCCTCGTTGCACAAAAATCATATGCCTGACTGGAATGTAAATCAGTAAATAAAGAGATCTACCCAACCAGACCATATATGTCAAGTTTCATGCAAATCCATTCAACAGTTGCCAACTCATCAATGTGCAAAATTTGACATTTAACATTAAAGTGCCTACTCAACCCTAAAAATAGGGGCACTAGAGCACCAAAACACAGATCTGTGGCACCGCAACCTGGCACCCAGAAAATATAGGCCCAGGAGCACAATATAATGCAAAATGGAGAGTCAGAGAAAGAAACACCCTGCACAATGTTGTACTGAAATTTTGCCACAGGAACAAATCTTTTCACAATGTACATATATATTTTCCCATTGACTATAATGGGAGACAAAAAATGGTATAACTTTTGAACACTGCAATACTTTTCATGAAATCTTCAAAGGGCACCACCATAGCCCAGGACCCACGCATACCTGGCAAATGAGTGTTGCTCAATGGTGACCACCTGGATAAATAAAGATTTTGATTGATTGATTGATATTTTCCAGGACTATTCAGGGGAATTATCCTGAACGCCAGAAAGAGTATGGCCCAGCAAGGAAAATTCTCCATGCACATAATTATTCCTTTTCCCTACGTTACCCAGCTACCATGTAGGTCATACACAATAGAGTACCGTTAATGTTTGCATCACCTGAAAGCTTAATGGACTTTCTCAGAGCCCAGCATCCAGTGGAGTTTTGAGAACAAGGAGCAGTGTCAGTGGCTCAGTAGGTAGCACACTCGCCTCTGAGGCCGGGAGATCAGAGGGCTGTGGGTTCAGTTCCCACATCTGGCACTTGGGTTAATATCCCAGTACTGACACTGTAATGCAGCATGAGAGGGGTGCTGCATTTCTGAGGTGTCATTTTCGATGAGACGTTAAACCGAGGTCCCATCTGCCTGGATTGGTGGTAGTTCAGGTGGATGTTAAAGATCCCATGGCACTTATCGAAAGAGTAGGGGAATTTCCCCGGTATCCTGGCCAAAATTCCCTCATTCACTAAAAATACCACCAACAGCTTAATCTGGTTCAAGGTCAGTTGGCATTCATCTGTATCCCCTCCCCCGGGTCGTGCCTGAAAATAGGCAGGATTTGTCTAGTGCACTTACCCGGTCAACAAAAGCTAAATAAAATAAATAAATAAATTTACAGCTACTCTGGCAGCAGCAGAGTCCCCAGGGATGGAGGAAACCTCACTGACTACAATGGCTACATCTGCTACTTTGCAGGTTAAGAACTTTGAGGCTGTTTTATCTCCCAGATCGAGGAAGAGTCATCCTTCAGCTTGCCACTCCAAGCATCAGCATCCTAAGATATGTGCCACCTCGATAAGCCCTCAACCGGAGCAAAGGTGCAGAACCAGTCCGGGCTTCAATCTGCGGGCTTACTTTACGCCAAATCCATATGTACCACTGCAACTGGACAATCCTGAACCAGAAGTGGAAAACAGCATTAATATAGCATCGCTGACAGTAAATGGGAAGGCCACATCACATCACAGAGCAAATCATGGGCAGACATTGTGGCCTCTCCTTCAGGCCAGTGGACGAGCTCCTCATCTCCCTTGGTTATCGGAGCGGCTAACCGATCCCCTGAGCATGCAGTGGCCGGTGAGGCTCGATCAAGGACTTACTTAGATACTGTTACATGACTAACTGCTAACTAAGTAATGGTTTTCTCTTTGATATGGAAGCTGGGCCACTTAGGCCTGAAAGAGCTGTTTGCCCCCCTCTCTAGTTTTTTATTTCCTTTGCCATTCTCCCCCCAACTCCTTTTACTTACTTTTTCTCCCTATTCCCTCCTTTTATTTTATCAAGACAGCTCAGACTGCACTCAGTAGTGATTGTGATACATGGGCGCTCCTTTCAAATGGACCCTACGACCCTACGATAACACTCCCATATAGCTGCGAGATATCAATCTCTCCCCTTGCAACACAGTGTAAGGCATTGCCCTCTCTTCTACCCCTCAAGAAGTGCATGGGGGCCTTTTAGCACTTGCTACAGACTGTGCGTGGTTGTTGATGTGCAATATGGCCGCCGCTACACATTCCGTCACTTCACTATCAGTCTAACATTGCTTGTAAAGGGCTTTGGGATATATTGTATATGAAAAGCGCTACATAAATGCTGATTCTTCTTCTTCTTCTTTTACCATGGGGCTCCCCCAGCCGTATTTTGGCTGGTTGTGTATAGTTGTGGTTATTATGTCTGTTATTTGATTATTTATTTGTTACAATGTCCTTTGCATGCTGTAAGTTTACAAGGCAATACTGCATGGATGGAATCTATGATGGACAGTTGCTATATAATTTCTTGGAAGGGGCTTCTTCCCCTCTCAGCCCTTTGCTTCTTACTAATTTGGGAAATTAGATATGTTGTCACAAGTATCTTGGACTATGGTTGACATAAATTTAATCACCTGGAACGTGAGGTGTCTTAATACCCCAGTAAAGCATTCACAGGTTTTAGGACACCTCAAAAGGCTGACAGTGGATGTTGCTTTACTCCAAGAGACTAAACTTAGAAAAGAAGATAATGATAGTCTTAAATGGGCATGGGTGGGTCAAATATCTCATCCTCTGCCCCTACTCACAAGCGAGGGGTTGCCATCCTAGTACATAAAGCTCTTCAATGGTCATTGGTTATATCCAAGTGGGATACATTTGGACGATGGGCAATAGCTCTTTTAACACACTGGAAGGCCCCCTAGTGGTTGTCAATATATATGGCCCTAATGAAGACCAACCGGAATGATTTCATGCCTTGGTGCATAGCATCTCCTCCATAGCTGGGGATGACATACCGGTGGTCCTGGGGGGGATCTTAATATCCCCTTAGACCCGAGTGCTGATAGGAACACAAATGCCCCAGATAAACACTCGAAGGCCAGATGGACATTCCAGCAACTTATGTCTGATGTGGGACTGCAAGATGCCTGTAGGGTCCACCATCCAGGGACAGAGATTATACACAAGGGGGGGTAGAAAGGATGAGAAGGGACTTGGCAAGGTTGGAGGAATGGTCAGACATATGGCAACTTAGATTCAATGCAAAGAAGTGCAAAGTAATGCACCTGGGAAATAAAAATCCAGGAGAAGAGTACACAATAGCAGGGAAGGTACTAACAATAACAATAATGGAAAGGTATCTGGGTGTAGTCATATCAGATGACCTAAAGGTGGGTATGCAATGTGAGAAGTCAGTAGGGAAAGCCAGGGGGATACTGGGATGCATAGGGAGGGGCATCACAAGTAGAAAAGGAAGTGGTTATCCCTCTATACAGACAGTTGGTGAGACCCCATCTGGAGTACTGCGTGCAGTTTTGGAGACCTCATCTACACAAGGACATAGACAGGATGGAAGCAGTCCAGAGGAGGGCAACTAAAATGGTGCAGGGTCTACTTTAGAAACCATATGAAGAGAGACTGAGAGAGCTTAATATGTATACCCTTGATGAAAGGAGGGACAGGGGGGACATGATAGAAACTTTTAAGTACCTCAAGGGAATCAACAAAGTCCAGGAGGGTAGCATCTTTCAGAAAAAGAGATGTGTAAGAACAAGGGGGCACAATTTAAAGTTAGAGGGGGGACGGCTCAGGGATAATGTGAGGAAATTCTTTTTCACGGAGAGAGTTGTGGACGCATGGAACCACCTTCCTGGAGAGGTTGTGGGGTCTAAATTTGTGGAGGAATTCAAACATGCATGGGACAGACATATGGCAATTATAGTGGGGGGTTGCAGAAAATAGGCTGTTGGTTAACTAGAATCTGCAGCTTATCCAGTAGGTAGGGAAATGGGCAGACTGGGTGGGCCAAGTGGTCCTTATCTGCTGTCAAAGTCTATGTTCTATGTTCTATACATATTTTTCTCCAGTTCACAAATCCCATACCTGCTTGGACTAGTGGTTAGTTTCCCCCTCTCAGATGAATGCGGCATTCAATACTCAGATTCTTCTGATGGTGATCTCTGATCATGCTCCAGTTCGATTGCTTTTAACTCGGGGTCCAGTGACTAGTGGAAAACTTGACCGTCTCCTGCTGCAGGATCCAGACTTCCCTGAGCGGCTGACTACCCAAGTCAATTTATTCCTGCTCAACAACTCCCCTAATTCAAAAGACTTGGCATGCCTGTGGGAAGCTTTGAAGGCCACCATCAGGGGAGCTATAATGGCCTATGCTGCTAATCGCAGGCGGCAGAGGGAGTGGCAGCTTAAAACTTTGGAGCAATGACTAGCAGTGTTAGAAACCACCTGCAAATGCCATCCCCCATACACTTCTACATCTTCTCCTTGCCATCTGGAAATTATAACACATTTGCTCTGCTATCAATGACCTCTTAGCTAGGAAGGCAGAGCTGGTCCTTCTCCATTTAAAGCACAGGTATTGGGTGGGGGGAGAGAAAGGGGGGATGCATTAGCATACAGGCTGCACAAGCAGAGGGTGGAGAGCTACATCTCTGGTCTTAGAGACTCAGGAGGAACCGTACAGGTGACTCAGGAGCATGTGAACTCTATTATGGTAAACTTTTACACAGAACTATATTCCTCTTCGAGGAGTATTGATCTCACAGTGGTAAGCCGATTTCTTGTCTTGCTTCACATCCCTCAGCTGTCTCTGCTGCAGGCTATGGTCTTGGAGGCCCCCATAGCATCACTGGAGGTTATTGCAACCTTACGGGCCTTAAATGTGGGCAAAGCGCCAGGAGGGGATGGTTTTTCTCCGGAGTGTTGGAGTATTGTGGGCCCACAAATCGCCCCAATACTGGTGACCCTTTTTAATTCAACAAAAAATGCTGGCTCCTTTCTCCAAACACTTGGAGAAGCAATTATCACAATTTTCCCTAAGAAAGAGAAGGATCCAACAAGGCCCTCTAACTATCAGCCTATCTCCCTAATTAACTCCAACAGCAAAATATTTTCTAAAATTATGGCAATTCGTCTAAGTCCCTTACTTCTCTCCCTGGTTCATCCCTCTCAGGCGGGCTTTGTCCTGGGGAGATTCAGTAGGGATCATATTTGCTATATGATTAATATCATGTTCTATGCTAAGTCTAGCTCAACCCCCACCGCAGCACTGGCGATAGAATTCAAGAAGGCCTTTGATTCAGATCCTTTTGCAATAGCCATTAGGTCCTGTTAATATTGAGGGCATACAGATTGGCGATAAGGTCTACATTACTTTTTTATGTGCAGATGACCTGCTAGGGTCTCTAGCCGATGCCTCAGTCTCCATCCCCCCACTCAAACTGTTGGCTGAATTTGCCACACTGTCTGGACTGAAGATTAATCATTCCAAAACAGAGGTATTACCACTAAACTCTCGTTGTACGGAGTCTTCAGTCGCTCAGTATGGATTACAGTGGGCAGCTCATTCACTTGTATACTTGGGCATCAGGCTCCTCACAGATTTAACTAGAATGTGGGAGATCAATTTAAGCCCCTTGCTTGCCGATATTAAGATGGAGCTGGATCGATAGTGTGAACTCCATCTCACTCTGGCTGGTAAAATTTCAGCCCTGAAAATGGTTATAGCCCCTAAACTTTTATATATTATTTCATATATCCCTCTGGCTCTGCTGGTAACATGGGTTGCGCTCATAGACAGGATGTTTGGGGTTTTTTTGTGGGGAAAGTCTAGACCCAGCTATAGCAGGAATAAACTATATGCTCACTGGAAACATGGAGGGTAGAATCTCCCTTGGACAGAGGGATACAACCTACCCTACCTTACAGCGCAGACCCTGGCAGGGTTCCTGCCACCTGGAGTAAACACTCCACAGTGGGTTGGGATGGAGACAGAAAGGGCCAGACGGCAGAGCCTATCAGACTTGCTGTACTCCCCTTTGCCAAAAACCCTGCGGGAGCACTCTACCATTTCGGCCTCAGCCCTAACATGGCATCTGGTCCACAGGAAGTTGAGGGCCAATCCGTATTCACTGGCTGAAATGACAATCTGGCACAATAGTACAATTGAGGAGAAACCACTATTTTGGACTGAATGGGCAGACAAGGTATCTTTAAACTAACTCAGATACAGGATAAGGTGGGATCTAACTTGAGACCCTTTATGGAAACAGATGCTGAATATCATTTGTGGAAAAAGACTGTCTGGCAATATCTACAACTATGTAGTGCTGTACAGACCTATATCAAGAAACACCATGGGTCATGACAAAGCAACCCAGCCTCACTTTCCAATTGGCTCTCTGTGAAGAAAGGAGTGGTTTGCTATATATGTTCAGCTCTTAGGTCTCAACTTCCCTCTGGTTCCAATGTGGCTAAGACCAAATGAGAAAAGGCCCGTAATCAGTCTATCTCAGAGGAGCAATGGCTGGCCAGCTGGTGGGAAGCCCACAAAAATCTTCTGGATATTTGTAGCCAGCTTATACAACGTAAGATCTTCTCTCATTGGTACCCACCCCGAGTATGCTCTATCATATGAATCTTCTTGGCAATGACCAATGCTGGAGGTGCAATACCCCTCTGGGAGACTTGGTCCATATTTTATGGCACTGCCCTATGCTGGCATCCTTCTAGCTTGCAGTATTGGGACTAGCTGAACAGGTGTTGGGGTGCACAGTCGGTGTGAACCCTATGGTCTGGATTCTGGGGCTTCCACCTCTGAATGTTAAACTTTCTAGGGTGCAGGACAGATGGCTATTGATTTTTAGTTTACAGGCTAAGCGGCTTATCTTAAGCCATTGGAGAACTACAGAGATCCCCTGCTTATCCAAGCTATATCATTCGATGGCTCACATTGCCCAGCTGGACCATCTAGCTCACATAGCTGCCAACAAATAGTCTCAATACTATCTTTGCTAGGCCCCCTATATGGCATTTCTCTCCCCTTGTGCTGAGATAGGCTGACATCCAGCAACACCCTCCTCTTAGTTACAATCTGTTAGTAAAATGTAGTGGCTGTAGGACTCCTGATTTTAGGTCTGGAGTCTCATTATTAGATTTTGTCTTTTATGTAATTGTCTTTTTCTTATATTAGATGATATTTCAGATGGACATGAAGTTTAATGTTTAATATAGTGTAAGAATGCTTCTTGTTCAAGTGATAACTGTCTCAGCTTATCTCTATGGAGAATCCACTGGACCTTTATACAGCTCTGTATGCTTTAAGCAGGCACTGAAAACCTTTTTGTGGGAGAAAGAATACCCTGAATTCCTCTGATTTTTATCTGTATTTATTATTCATTGTTTTTAGCTGATTGTGCAGCGCCTTGATGCATGAAAGGTGCTATACCAAATAAATTTATTATTATTATTAAGTGATAATTTTTGATTTGCAGGGACATCATTTTCTTTTGGTTATTCTGTGGCAGCTTTTTTCATGTGCCACTCTGCTTACAGATATTTGTAAATACAATAATGAAACAGCTAAAATGCCACATACAGTATGTACTAAACTCTTGTAAGACATCTTAATGTATGCTTCCCTTTTCCATGGTCATTTTCTTTCTTACCTTGTTGTAAACCTGTTCAAAACAAGATCATGGCTATGAAGCATAACTGTATTGTTCTAACTGATAAACACCAATAAAAAGTATTAACTGAAAAAAATTATGGAATTTTGCTGCACACCAAGAAAATATGATCATCATTGTTTTCACAATGTGCATATATTTTGGCAATTAAGTATAATGGGAGACATAAAATGGCACAACTTTGCCACGGAGTGCGTTTTGTTCAAAAAATCTTCAAAGTGCACCATCGCAGCCCAGGAACCATATGTACAACTCAATCTAAAGACACCAAACTGCATTGTTCATTCCTGGTGGGAGATTGCATTACCATATACATGTGGCATACTGTTTTAGCTTTCCCATACCTTATAATGAGATATTGCTGCTCACCAATAAAATATGATCACCACTGTTTTCACAATGTGCATATATATTTGCCTGTTAACTATAATGGAGACAAAAAATGGCATAACTTTTGCAAGGAGTGAGATTATTCAAGAAATCTTCAAACAGCACCACCGCAGAGCAGGACACATGCATACAATACAATTGCAACCCACTGAAATCCATTCTGCTGTGCACTATGGGTGGAGAAAGAAATTGCAACCTCAAGGATTTTCTATTTTTTTCAGTGTATGCTGCGATTCCACAACCACATGTCCAATATGACATGAAAATTATCACAGCCGAAGATCTATGATGAATTTTTCTACATTCCAAATTTCAGGCAAATCACACAAACAATTCTAAAGTTATTAAAGTGGAATAAATGACATTTTCAAATGTCACAGTGGCATAATGAGGCTTCTGCTTTTACACACCACACCACTGAAAGGCACATCCATGGCACTAGGGCTACCTATGCTATAAATTGCAAGCAAATAGCACCATGCATTATCCTATGGGAAATATGTCAACTATGTCACTCAGTGTCTTGCAACACGTTCATTTACCAACACCTTAACAGGATCATTCATATCTCTAGGACATCCCCTTAAAACCCTCCAAATATCAAGAAAAAAGACCAAACCATTTAAGAGATATTGAATTTTAAAGTTTTTACACCTTTAAAAATTATTTGACTGTGGGAATCGGCCGTGATTTGTGGCCTAAGATGATTTTAGAACACGAGGGGACATCTTGTCATCTCAAATTTGTGTCATCTGGTCTTCCCATGGACATCTGGTCATGAAAATCTGGGAAATCTGGTCATGAAATGGTGGACTAAACTTGCAGCTAAAAATGATCTCGCTACCAAAGATTTTATCAGGCTAATGGCTGAGAATCATTAGCGAGCCACAAATGAAGAATAACAATTTGAAAAACTCTATTTTTTTGACAAAACCAAAGCCAACTAAAGGCATGGCTTGATAGAGGAAGTCCCCCTAATCAAAACCCATGCCTCATTTGCCCCAAAAGTCACACACGGAGAACTTTTTTTCTGACCGCGAAGTTAAAAAACAAAATGGATGACTTTGCAGCCCGAATGCTTTAAAACAGCAGAGCTGGTGGCCGAACATTCTTTGACTATGGGGGGGGGTGAGGGAACAAATCTTCATAACTTTTGAATGGATTAATATCTGTTCACCAAACAAAAATTCAAAAATTGGCATGTTCCTTGAGCCAAGCAATTTCTGCTTCCCAAGATTCAAACCTATCAACCACACAATGGTTGCACAGTGTCATGAGCAAAAAAGTGTGCTAAACTTGTAAGAAGTGCATTTTTGGCACTTCAATGTGCAAAAAAGTATGTCCGACTGAAACAGAAATTGGCGAATCAAGAGAGCTCCCAAACCAGACCAAGTATTCCACATTTTTTACAAATCTGTGCAACAGTTGTGCAGCTCCACAGCCAAAAAAGTGCGCAGAACTGACAAAAAGTGCATTTTTGGCACTTCACTGCACAAAAACTGTCTGTCCAACTGCAACGTAAATTGGTAAATGAAGAGACCTAATATACCAGACCTTGTATTCTGAATTTTGTGCAAATCCATTCTATGGTGGCACAGCACCACGGCAAAAAATGTGGGCAGTACTGGCAAAAAGTACATTTGGGTGCCTCGCTGCACAAAAAATCATATGTCTGACTGAAATGCAAATCAGTAAACAAAGAGATCTACCCTACCAGACCACATATGCCAAGTTTCATGCAAATCCATTCAACAGTTGCCTACTCAGCAACATGTAAAATTTGACGTTTAACATTAAAGTGCCTACTTAACCCTAAAGATAGGGGTACTAGAGCACCAAAACACAGATCTGTGGCACCACAACCTGGCACCCAGCAAATATTGGCCCAGGAGCACAGTTATAATGCAAAATGGAGAGTCAGAGAAAGAAACATCTGCACAATGTTGTAATGAAATGTTGCCACAGGAACAAATATTTTCACAATGCACATATATACTGGGGCCCAGATATTCAAAAGGGTTGCACCATGCGCAACAGGGTTGCTCATGCGCAAGTCCAAAACTGCGCCATTTCATGATATTCAGAAGGAGGCAGTTGCGCCCCTGAAAACATGCTGAGCAATAGTGCAATGAAAATGAAGGCATGCGCAACCGAAGGGGGAGGATCCATGCATAAAGACCGCAATGCGATATTCAAAGACTTGCGCAATAGCGGCACAGCCGGAAACTGCGCACTAGCGGAAATGAGCCAAAATAAAAAGGCTCAAGGAAGCGGCGCAAGAACGCTACCAGGCTGCCAAGTGGGGAGAGAGAGAGAGAGACAGACAGAGACAGACAGACAGACTTAGAAGGGCAGGCAAGGAAAGTGTGTCCCATAGTTTGTAGAGGCCAGCGGGGGGTGCCCGGTGTAGTGGAAGTAGCAGTGAGGACAGCGGGGGTAACACAGCAACAGCAGCCAGGGCGGGGGCAGAAGCCAGGGAGATGGACAGTGCCAGCTTCCACATGGAAGCCGTAATGAGGGGGGTGAGAATCCATGCTGCAGGGGGCGGGCCGGTGAGGCCCGCCGGGCGGAGCAAAGCTTCGACAGGCGGTAATCGCGTCTGCATCAGCTTTGAGCTGTACATGATGTAGAGATCGGGCTGGTACCGCCTGAACAGGGCAATACTGAGACGGCTCTGTGAGCTGTGCAGTGATGTGATGCAGGCACCCCACGACGGAGTCACGCTCTGTCGGTGGAGACCAAGGTGACAGCCTGCATGTGCCTGCTCGCCACGGGCACCTTCCAGAGGCTGACAGGGAACACCACAGGCATCACACAGTTGGCCACGTCACGCATCCTCACCCAATTCCTCAGCGCACTGCTGCCACATGCTGCGGAGTACATCCATTTCCCCAGCACCGCGGCAGAGTGTACAGCAAACATGCAGGAGTTCAACAGGGTAGCACGTATGCCTGGCGTGCTAGGGGCCATAGACTGCACCCATGTGGCCATCTGCATGCCACCTGGCCCCGATGACCACGCATATCGGAACCAAAAGGGATTCTCCAGTGTCAACCGCCAGGTGGTGTGTGATGCCACTGGGCGCATAATCAATGTCTGTGCCACACACCCTGGTGGAGCACATGATGCCTTCATATGGTATCAGTCTGCACTGTGCCATCGATTCGAGAGTGGGGACATCCCACAGGACATCTAGTGGGTGAGTACACATGTATGGAATGCAAACTCTGGGCAAGGGTGGAATGACACAGGTGCCATGGTAGTGGCACACAGGAGATGGCCAATATGGACCTGAACATGACACTGCTCTCCACTATCTCCACACAGGTGACTGCAGATACCCACTCCGTCCCTGGCTGCTCACACCGTACCGGCGCCCCACGACCCCAGCACAGCTATGCTATAATGAGGCACATGCCGCAACACGTAACATCATAGAGTGGGTGTTTGGGATGCTCAAGGCATGCTTCTGATGCCTAGACACCTCCAGCGGTGCCCTACAGTACAGCCCCCAAAAGGCCTGTGGGATATTCCTGGCCTGTTGCATCCTGCACAACATGGCCAAAGACCATGGGATAGCCGTACAGGTCGAACAGGGGGACAGCGATGGGGACACCAGTGGCACCGGTGATGATGGTGATGAGCAGCCCCCAGGACGGAGGGACCCCCGACTGATCTGGCAGGCCCAGCTGCACTGGGACACCATTACAGAGGAGTACTACGCACAACACAGGTAAGTCAAGGGACATATGCAACCAACACTGTCCATGCGCAAAACTACAGGCACACAGGGAACACACCAGGGTGCAGCATGAAGGTCAGGGAGTGGAAGGGTCCAGGCATACCAACACACCATCAGGGAGGGTGAGCACTCATATGGACACACACACACACACCAGGCACAGAGCGTACATGGGCAGATGCACAGCACTGCAGAACCGACATTGCTAACACACAGCACCACCGACCACCCCCACCACCTGTACTGTCCAAGTACATGTGTCAGAACCTGGGCACTCTTGCACCTTGGTGTACAGTGCAATACAGGCATCATCATGCACACGCACCTGTGGACAGCAGTTGGGAGGGTGTGCAGGTGGTCCGTGTGTAGTCGTGGTGAGCAGAGCACCCAGCAGTGCACTGCCCACCATGACACACATTGCACACAGGGCAGCACCAGACAGGGCCCGCACTGGGAGACAGCTCAGTCATGTAGAGATGTCCCATTGCCACCATGGATGCATGTGCGGCCCCGCTGTGACCCAACAGCACGGGCAGGCTGAGCAGGGGCCACATGGGGTGGCACTGTTGCACCACCAGGGGTCCCACTGTGCAAACGCGACCTTGCCTGCACAGGGGTCTGCAGCACGCTGAACAAACCTGCACCAGGGGTGCTCGGGATGCCCACAGCAGAACCCGGCATCGACAGGCCTGGTGTCGCACGACACCGGGAACGGGGAGTGGAGAGTGCACTGTGTGGGGTGTGCAGTACAGGGGCACCTGACTGTGTGCCCAATGTGTCCACGACAGAGACTACTGCCTGGGTCAGCCTGTCAATGGCGGCGGTCACATCCGTCCGCATACGGACCAGCTCGGCTCGGTCCCGAGCACACTCCCTGCTGTGCTGCTCCACGGACACAGAAAGTGCCTCCACGGACCTTGCAACCCACCCCTGCAGCTGTACTGATTCCTGCAGCAGGCAGGTGTGCGCGTCCAATGGGTACTGTGCCCCAATGGCATCGTGACCCCCAGGGTGTGGACGGTCCTGATGCACATCACCCCTTGAGGGTGGGCGCTGTTCACCAGGACCAGGTATGGGTGGATGAAAGGGCGGTGGACATGTGCCACTGCTTGACAGTGTACCTCCAGACCTGGTGTGTGACTGCTGCTGCTGCCCCTCCAACCGCTGTGCCCCCAGGT
Organism: Neoceratodus forsteri; assembly: GCA_016271365.2. Classification (NCBI taxonomy): domain Eukaryota; kingdom Metazoa; phylum Chordata; order Ceratodontiformes; family Ceratodontidae; genus Neoceratodus; species Neoceratodus forsteri. The sequence goes on from CM028129.1 coordinate 13,386,381, forward strand.
CCACCTGTTCCACCGCTGTGCTGGCAACAGTGCCAGACACCTGCACAGCCACCGGTGCTGCCCCACCGGTGCTGACAGGCACAGCCTGGGACTGTGCCAGCATGCTGGTACACATGTTTGAACCAGAAAGGCCCAGGGGCACGTGCTGGCCTGCCGTGTGTCCGTCATGGGACACACACCTATCACTGCCCATTGCAGGCCTTCTATCATCAATGGTGCAGGTACGTGCTACTGCCATGGTCACAGCATGCTGGCATGCTTGCATACCAGACTGCTGAGACACAGGCTGTGCATCCCCGCACCTGTATCACTGACACCAGAGTTGTTGGCCCAGCGTGCATGCTGCTGCAGTGCCTGCTGGCTGGTGGTGGAGGTGGATGGTCCCTCCTCCATTTCCAGCAGGTCCGCATCACTGTCTGGACCCACCACCACCATCTCCTGAAGACGAACAGGATCTGTAACAGAAAGACAGTACATGTGAGTGCCTGTGAACAACTGCCACCACCCCCCCGAACACCACCATCATGTCATACCGTGCAGTGATGGGCTTCCACCTGTCTGAAATCCTCCACCTGGTATTCCCACAATGGCGCTCTGCTGCATGGCTGTGACCAGTGTCTCCTCATGTGGGGTCAGCTGCAACACCACTGGTGGGCCCCCGCCAGTGCCAGCACGTGCTGCCCTGAAGGCTGCCACCTTCTCCTTCAACCTCCTGCGGTCAGTCCCCATCTTTTTCTTGCATTCCTGCACGGAGCGCTGGTGGCTTCCGTGCAGGTTAATGGCCCGAGCTACCCCCTCCCATGCAGCTGCACGGGACTGAGGGGTGCCCCTCCGTCCACTCAGTAGTGGCTCATCTTCCAGGTATGCCTGGAAGAGGGCCTCCGTCTCTGCCGCTGTGAAGTTGGATCTCCTCCTATGCCCACAGTCCTCACCCTCACCTTGGCTCTGCTCGGTCATGGTGATCTGTATGGGTGGAAGTGGACACCTGTCACTGTGCAGTCTACAGCATTTCCCCATGAGCATTGTCCTGAACATCACACAGCATGCAACTCACCTCTCACCTGCAGTAACCGAATCTGGCCAGCACAGCCCACTGTCGCACATTTATAGCGCAACACATGCAAATTAGGAGTGGAGCATCTTTAATGACATGCAAATCGTGCCACTGCGCCCTTGAATGGCTGATCAGATGATTTGCATGTGTCGGCTGAATATCGCGAATCTGCACTTTGCGCTATACGGAAGAGTCGGCTGAGCCAATGGCGCAGATCTGTGCCTGTGTGGTACACTGCATTGTGCATGCCCAGATAGCTTACGCATGCGTCTGTCGTGCTGCTGATGTGCTGAGCATGATAGGCAATTCAGGCCATGGCCACCATTGTGCCAGTGGTGCTACAGCACTGGCCACTATATGGCACTGTGGCATTACTGCGCAATAGTCCACTGTGGCACTGGTACGCAGCTGGTCGGTCATGCAGGATACCTACACGTCAGATGGCGAAGTGCGTAGCCTTGCGTCATTGCTCATGACCTTGTGTATGCCCTTTGCCCCCTGCCGCTGTTCGCCTGCCATGTGTACGTCCCTATTGCGCTGTCTGGTGACAGCGCCATGTGAAGTGACGCGCTGTCTTCGTGACAGCGATTGGAGCCTGTGGTGGTCTATTGCGCAACATCTCCACGGGTTACGGTAGCAGGGCGCCATATTGCCTGCTGTAAACTGGCTAACATGGCTAGGAGGAGGGCTGTGAGTTGGAGCCCACTGGAGGTGGTCAACCTGGTGGCCCTAGTAGAGCCCCACTATGAGGCACCCTGGTGAGGCCCCTCACCATAGCAAGAACAGAGGTGGGCAAGTGGCCACTGACCTGGTGGGGTCACTGACGGTGCCGGTCTGCTTAGCAGTGCCGCACTGCACAATGACCTCTGCCGGAGGGAGCCAGACATGTTGGTCGGGGCTGGCGGCACGCACAGGCGGGGCGGTGCTAGGGCCAGGTGAGTGTACCATCTATGCACCTGTATTCTCTGTAGGGATGTGTGTGTGCTTTGGTGGCTGTGCATAGGTGACGGCTTGGACACGGTTGGCTGTGTCAGTGTGTGCAGCTGTGCAATGGATGGGTATGGCTGTGTGGGCAGGCACTCTCACTGGGGCAGGGGGCAGTCTGCTTTTGAGTCACACTGATGTTTGTCTCAACATATGTCTCCCACAGGCCGGGATGTGAGGATGCAGGGCCGGGGTGAGGAGGGCCGTGCCAGGGCCCCGGTGGCAGCAGGAGTCACCCCCCGGATGCAGCAGCCACAGCAACAGCAGCAAGAGCAACAGCAGCAGACACAGCTGCTTGAGCAATGTGAGTATCATGACTTCATGGATGCTATTGCATGCTGGGGAAGGGAAGTCCACTAGCCCTGCACAATACAACCATGCAGGACAGGGGAGGTCATAATTCCACTATACAAGACACTAGTGAGGCCCCACCTGGAGTACAGTGTACATTTCTGGAGACCATACCTACGTAAGGATGTAGAGTGGGCAGGGAAGGTTCGGAGGAGGGCAGCAAAGATGGTGCATGGCTTGCATCACGGGTCCTATGATGACAGGTTGAAGGAACTGAACATGTACTCCCTGGAGGAGAGGGAGAGAGGGATATGATAGAGACATACAGGTATCTTACAGGGGATCAGGGTGCAGGACACACTATTTTGAAGTGAAAAATGTTCCAGGACTAGAGGGCATGGGATGAAGTTGGAGGAGGGACGATTCAGAGGACACATGGAGAAGGATTTCTTCACAGAGCGGGTGGTGGACAAGTGGAACACCCTGCCAGAGGAATGGTGGGGGCTGAAACAATCACGGGATTTCAGAATGCAGGACAGACATGAAGAATTCTGGAGATCAGGGTAAGGGGCAACAGACTTCTAGGAAAACAAAGTGAACTTACAAGTTCAAATGGACAGACTGGGTTGGCCATAGGCCCTTATCTGACGACACTGTCTATGTATCTATGTATGTATGCACGACACAGGTGACATGCATCACTGTCCAGTATCACAGCATGTCTGTGTATGCGTCACTGGTGGTCCAGGCATGCACTGGGCACATAGCTGTGTAACTGGCATTGCACCACTTTGCCATGTCACTGGACAGCCTTGTTTGTGCTGTGATGGACATGGGCAGTGTGTGTGTGCAGTGGTGCACATAGCTGGTGCCGCCTGTTTGTGATGGCCATGTGCATGTTCACTATGGGTGGGTGCATGCCATCACAGGTGTGGGACATTGGGCTATATGGCTTGCAGGTTGGGTGGTGTTCAGGGTTGTGGTCAGTCACAGCGATTGACTGTGTTTCCATTTTCCTAGGCCTCGAGGTTCTCAGGAGGTTGGCATGGCGATGTTAGGCGCCTCCCACAACTTGGCATCGAGAACCAGGAGATCCTGCAGCCATCCGCGCCATGGAGTACATCAGAGGCGGCACAGGACGTGCGCCAGCAGGGGAGGACCAGCAGCTGTTGGGCCATAAGCTCACATTACCCTTCCCACTCTCCCATCCCTACCACCCTGCCTTCCTCTCCAGTTTTTGATCCTCCCTTGAACACCCTACCTTGTACCCGCCCCCTTGTGAAATAGTTTCTCTTGTTTTTGTTATTTAATATTTTCAATATACATTTCTATTTTGATATGAATACTGTGTTGGTCTCTGATTTGCAGCTGGCTATGGGTGCTCAGTTGCAGGTGTACATATGCCATCTGGGGTGGTATGGTCCTGGGTGTGTGTGCGTGTGTGCGTGTGTGTGCATGGGAGGTATCTCCAGCATGGCAGTGACTTTCTGTTGGTCTTGCCATCTGCTGCCACCCACTGCTGGGTGCACAGGGTGTCTGGCTTGTAGGCTTCTGTGCTGCAGGGTTGGCGTGTGCTGGGGGATGCATGGTTTCCTGCAGTGCCAGTCACTGCACATAGGTGGTGTCTTGGGGTCACAGTGCAGGGTGTGCTGTGCGTACAGGGGTTGCTGCGCACTGCAGGTTGTCAACCCCTGTGTGTGGCACTCCTCAGCATGCCAGTGGTTGTGTTGGGGTGTCATAGCTCCGCTATGTTGTGTTGGCTTGTCCCCATGGGCCAGTAGATCATCCGTCATACCCCAGTGATGCTGTGCTTGGGGTGTGCAGGTGTGGTGTGGGTTCTGCAGTGTTCCTGTGCCCATGTGTGGCATGGCTGGCGGTGGGCCCCAGCCTGCCTCCTGGATTTGCAGTTCCATTGCTCTGGGGGCTCTGCTTGCGCTATGGCACCTCTGGAATGCTCAGCTGAGCTGCCCTGGTTGCTCCATAGTGCAACATTTCGGCTCAGCTTCTCCTTCCTGGTTGCGCTATGGCGCAGTATGTGCGATATTCAGACGTTGGTTGCTTGCGCAATTTGTTCTGCTCCATGTTTGAATATCGCACCTGTTGCACATTTGCGCAACTGGTTTGTGCTTGCTCCTGCTGTTGCGCTCATTTTGAGCGCAGTTTGAATATCTGGGCCCATATATATATATTTTCCCATTGACTATAATGGGAGACAAAAAATTGCATAACTTTTGAACAGAGCGTGATTCTTGCACAAAATCTTCAAAGGGCAGCAGCACAACCCAGCACCCATGCATACAACCCAATCTGAAGCCACTGAAATGCATTCACTGCTTGTGGGAGCATGGAGCCCTTTGGACCCAGCACTTCCACCAACTTGCACATTTCTGCGTAACATCATAACATAATTACTATACCACATGTATTGCTGGAAGCACAGGATATGAAGGGCCCTGCATTCCCACCACGTAGCCCACTACTTCATAACAATCTACATCTGGCATACCGTTTGATCTTTCCTATACCTTATAATGGGATGTTGTAGCACACCAATAAAATATAATCACCATTGTTTTCACAATGCTCATATATTTTTGGCTATTATGTATAATGGGAGACATAAAATGGCACAACTTTGCCATGGAGTTAGATTTTTTCACAAAATCTTCAAAGATCACCTGCACAGGCCAGGAACCATATGTAAAACTCAATCTAAAGGCACTGAAATGCATTGTTCACTCCTGGTGTGAGACTGCAGAACAATATACATCTGGCATACCATTTGAGCTTTATTGTACCTTATAATGGAATGTTGCTGCTCACCAATAAAATATGATCACCATTGTTTTCACAATGCACATATATATTTGCCTATTAACTATAATGGGAGACAACAAATGGCACATCTTTTCCATGGAGTGAGATTTTTTCACACAATCTTCAAATGGCACCACCACAGACCAGGAAACATGCATGCAACACAATTGCAACCCACTGAAATCCATTCTGCAGTGCACTATGGGTGGAGAAAGAAATTGTAACTTTGAGAATTTTCCATTTTTTTCAGAGCACTCTTCTATTCCACAACCGCATGTCCCACTGACATGAACAGTGTCACACTCGAAGATCTATGATGACTCTTTCTACATTCCAAATTTCAGGCAAATTGGGCAAACGATTCAGAAGTTATTAAAGCAGAATGAATGAAATTTTAAAATTGTGCAGTGCCGTAATGCAGCACCTGTTTGAGTTTTACACACCACATGTCCTTGGTACTAGGACTACCTTCCCTATAAGTTGCAAGCCAATAGCACCATGCATAATCCTATGGGAAATACATCAATTATGTCACTGAATATCTCCACAACAAATTAAGTTTCCAGTACCTAAATAGCATCATTCACATTTATAGGACATCCCCTCAACACCCTCCAAATATCAAGCAAAAAGACCAATCCATTTATGAGATATTACATTTTAAAGTTTTTACACCTTTAAAAATTCTTTGACTGCGAGACTGCAAAATAATCGTCCGTGACCACGGCCTAAGATGATTTTCAGTCATGAGGGGACATCTGGTCATCTCAGATTTGGGCCATTTGGTCTTTGCCATGGATATCTGGTCGTGAAAATCTGGCCATCTGGTCATGACATAGTGGATCAAGCTTGCAGCTGAAAATGATCTCGCAGTGGAAGATTTTGCAGGCTCACGGATGAAAATCATTATTGAACTGCAACCCAAGATTTTAAAAGTTTTAAAATCTATTGTTTGACAACACTGAAGCAAACTAAAGGCATTGGTCAATAGAGGAGAGTCCCCTGAGCAAAACCCATCCTTCATTTACTTCCCCAGTCATCCGTGGGCTGAGATGTTTGTTTTTTTCCGACCGCAAACTGAAAACAAGATGGTGGCCATCACGGCTGAACGATTTCTGCAGGCATAAGATTTATCGGCTGTGAACCTGCAAATTCTTTGAGGAAAGACCAAATGGACAGAACCCCATTCTTCTTTTGCAAAACAACCACATACATTTGTTTTGAATTTTCCCATAGGAAATAACGGGACCTTAAAGCTAGAATAACTTTTGAATTAATATTTTTTCACCAAACAAAAATTGGCATGCTACTTGACTCAGCTCTTTCTATGTCTCAAGTTTTGGAGTGGCAGACAACACACTGGCTGCACAGCACCACGGACAAAATCTGATTCTCCCCCCACAATTGGCAAAAGTGCATTTTTTGGTGCTTTGCTGCACAAAAATCATTTGACCGACCGAAATGCAACTTGGTAAATCAAAAAACTTAACATACCTCACCACACATTCCAAATTATGCGCAAATCTGTTGAACAGTTGCAAAGTTATCAACATGCAAAATTTGAGGTTTAACAAAGTGCCTAATCAACCCAAAGTATAGGGGCGTGACTGCGTCCCTATAATATAATATATTATATCTATCTATCTATCTATCTATCTATCTATCTATCTACAGACAGTATCTATCTATCTATCTGTCTATCTATCTGTCTATAATCTACAGACAGTATCTATCTATCTATCTATCTATCTATCTATCTATCTATCTATCTATCTATCCACAGACAGTATCTTTCTATCTCTCTATTTATATATCAATCATCTTTCTATCTATCTACAGACAGTATCTATCAATCTAACTATCTACAGACAGTGTTGATCTATCTATCATCTATCTCTCTATCTACAGACAGTATCTATCATCTATCTATCTATCTATCCATCTTTCTTTGTAACCGTTTGTCCAATTGACCTGAAATTCGGAATGTAGAAAGATTTTTAATAGAGCTCTGGTTCTGGAAATGTTTGTGTTGATTGGCTGTACGGTTGTGGAATTGTAACACACTCAAAAAGTAAAAAACTCCCAATATTCCATTTTTTTTCTTTGCCCATAATGCACTGAAGAATGCTTCTGAGTGGGTTCAAATTGTACGGGCTGCATGGTCTTGGCTCGCAGTGGTGCCTTTTGAAGATTTTGTGAAAAAATCGTGTTCCATTCAAAAGTTATAGTATTTTTAGTGTCCCATTATATCATATGGAAAAATGTATATGTGCGCTGTGAAAATAATCGCAATCACATTCTGTGGTTGAGCTTGCCCCAAAATGTTGTTGTGCTGCCGCCATCTTATTTTCAATTTGTGACAGAAAAAAAATGTTATAACGCAAAAAATACTGCACTTTGAAGACACAAGTAGTTGGGTTTATCGAAATGGGCCACTAGCAATATGTCTATGGCATTAGTTTTTGGCTAATTGGCCTGGAAATGTTTTTCAATTTTGTTTATGTTTTTGATTGTGACAACATTGTTTGTGCCATGAGAACAATTGTGGCAACTTTAAATATGATCGTAATCACATCTTTTAAATTCTGATCACATTCCCGTTATGAAGATATGAGCTTTTTCTGTCTGTTACTTTTCTTTCTCACTTGATTGTGGCATGGTGGATTGTGCTATTGGCATGAAATTTTCAGGGTACGAAGCCCTAGTGCCACGGGTGTGCCTTTCATACAAACATACAAAATTGGCAGCAGACACAGGCCATATGGTCTATCTAGTCTGCTTGAGTGTGCAGCACTTCAGTCCATTAGACTGCAGCTGCTCCACCCCATTAACTCTTCCCTCCATGAACTTCCCCCCAGTATGTTCTTTCTTCTTGAATTTGTACCACCCCCTCTTGAAGCACCCCACAGTCTGCACTGATACTAGTTACTCAGGCAGTGCAGTCCACCCTGTTCCCACTCTTTCAGTGAAGTAGTGCCTCCTCCTTTCCCTCCTGAATCTGCCCCCCCTTAACTTCAGGGAGTGCTCTTTAGTATCTCTTCCATTATGGAGAGTAAACCTACCCTGGAAGCCTACTCTGTTCATCCTCTTCAGGTACCTGAAGGTCTTGGTCATGCCCCCTCTCTCTCTCTCTTCTATCCTCCAGGGTATGCATGTTGAGCTCTTTTTAGTCTTTCCTCGTAAGTTCTATCCCCAACCCCTGGATCATCTTTGTTGCTGTATGCTGCACTGTCTCCAGTAGTTTGCTATCCCTTTTCAAGTATGGGCACCAGAACTGCATACAGTACTCCAAGAGCAATCTCACCAGGGACCTGTACAGGGGCAATATGATTTTGCTACATCTGGATGTACTCTCCCTTGCTATTTATTTATTTATTGAATTGTTTCACCAGGAAAGATACACTGAGCAACTTAATGCTCATCTCACGGTACTCCCTGGGGGAAATGGGGAGAGGGATGTACAGAGTGAGAATTCATAGATACATACATAACAGTGGGTGAATACATACAGTACATACAATTTCAAAACAGGTTTAAAACAATTGGGTACATAGTAGGCTGATGCAGCAGTTACTATACTTACACAACAGGCAGATGCAACAGTTACTCTACTGGTGGTTCATAGGAGCAGCATATATAAGGATTCAGTACTGGGTCAAAAGCATAGGATGCAAGGTTGACAAATGCATACAGTTACAGTAAGGAGGGCTGGGTGATACTGGTATGCATAGGGAGAGGCATCAAGAGCAGAACACGAGAAGTTGTTATCCCTCTGTACAGACAGTTGGTGAGACCCCATCTGGAGTACTGTATGCAGTCCTGGGGACCCAATCTCTGCAAAGACATAGACAGAGTGGAGGCTGTCCAGAGGAGGACAACCAAAATGGTACAGGGTCTGCACCAGACAACATACCAAGAGAGACTAAAGGAACTTAATATGTATACTCTTGAGGAAAGAAGAAAGAGAGAGAGGGGACATGATAGAAACTTTCAAGTATCTCAAAGGAATCAACAAAGTCCAAGAGGGTAGTAGCTTTCAGAAAAAGAGATGTGCAAGAACAAGGGGGCACAATTTGAAGGCGGGGGGGTGGCTCAGAAGTAATGTGAGGAAGTATTTTTTTCTCAGAGAGGGTTGTGGATACATGGAACAGCCTTCCTGTGGAGGTTATGGACTCAAGAACAGTGGGGGAATTCAAGAATGCATGGGAAAGACATAAGGCAGTCCTAGTGGGGGGGGTAGGAGAAAGTAGGCCATTGGTTAGCTAGGATCTGCAGCTTATCCATCAGGTAGGAAAATGGGCAGACTAGGTGGGCCAAGCGGTCCTTATCTGCTGTCAAATTCTATGCTTCTATGTTTCTATTTTTCTATTACAGGTAATTCACAGGTGATGCAGAGCTGCAAGGGTGAAAAAATAGGATCCAAACATCTTTTTTAAGAGCTAGTCTATAAAGGGCAGTATGAGTGCAGGTGGGGTAGGGGAGGATGAGAAAGAAGAGAGCGAGAGGGAGAGAGAGAGAGAGAGGTGGACAAGGAGTGGGTCAGGAGCAGGTGCAGGTAGGTGTAAGGCAATTGTGCAGAGCAGAGGTAAGAGAATACAGGGAGGAGGAGGAGTAGCAAATTTGTGGAGGAAGTGCATTCCACATTTTAGGCAGCTGGTAAGAGAAGGCTTTTTGGCCAGAGGAAGTAGTTCTGCAGGGGACTGAGAGGGAACGTGTGTCAGCCTGGGATGTCAGGGAATAAAGGGAGTGAGTAGGGGTGCCAAGAGAGGAGGAGATAGATGAGGGGAGAGATCCAAGCCAGAATTTAGAGAGGAACTTAATACCATGTAGCAGACACCGGGAGTGGAGGGGAAGAAATTTGAGAGAGTAGTAGAGGTCACAATGATGGGTGCGGGGAGGGGCATGAAAAGCAAAATGACAGAAGGAATTGAAGAGAGAGTTCAGTCTGGATAGATGGGACTGTGGGGCAGCACCGTAGACTATGTCGCAGTACTCAGAAATAGGCATGATCATCTTCAGTAACAGTTCACGCCTGGCAGCGAGTGGGATGCAGCTGCGGTTTCTGTAAAGGACCCCAAGCTTGGGTCTTAATTTTTTCAGAACGGCATCAATATGTTCAGAGAAGTCAAGGTATCTGTCCAGCCAGATTCCAAGATACCTGAAAGAGGAGGAGTACTCAAGAATAGTCCCATCAAGGGTGTGAAAGGTGGGGAGGTGACTTAGCCTAGCGAGTCTCTGCCTTGTGCCAAAGGACATAGAGACTGTCTTCTTGGCATTTAGAAAAAGTTGATGAGAACTAAACCAGAGTTGGACTTTAGTGATGTCAGACTGGAGCCTGGTAGTGACATCAGAGACAGAATTGCCAGAGGTAAACAATACTGTGTCTCCCTATGCACCCTAGAATCCTGTTAGCCTTAGCCACTGCCTTCCTACATGGGGCTGAGTGGATTAGTTCCCCAGTCACCAGCTGCCCCAGAACCTTCTCCTCGTTGGATGTGGACAGTTTGATACCAACCATCCAGTAGCTGTATCCTGGGTTTTTGGCCCCAAAATGCATAATCTTGCACTTCTTGGCATTGATACCAAGCTGCCAGGTGTGCAGCCCCTCCTCGAGTCTTGCAAAGTCCTCCTGCAGTAATTTTCCACCCACCTCCCCATCCACCTCAGCACAGATCTTGGTGTCATCGGCAAAGAGGCTGATCTTATTCTTGATCTCAACTGCTACATCTGTGATGAAAATGTTAAACAGGACTGGTCCCATTACTGATCCCTGTGGGACACCACTTGTCACTGCCCTGGGCTCCGATGCTTCTCTTCCCACTACAACCCTCTGTTGCCTGTCCCTCAGTCAGTTTTCTACCCATTGTGCTAGCTTCCACCCTATACCAAAACTCCTCAATGTACAGGTCAACCTTCCATGTGACACTGAATCAAAGGCCTTACTAAAATCCAGGTAGACTACATCTACCACATGGCCCTCATCCAGTGCCCTCATGACCTAGTCAAAAAAATCAGCCAAGTTAGTCTGACAGGATCTGCTAGCGATGAACCCATACTGCTTGTTGTCTTGCAGATCATCATCAATAAGAAACTGCACCAGCCTTTCTTTGAGGATAGATTCCATCAGTTTCCCCACAATTTTGGTGAGGCTCACTGGTCTGTAATTCCCTGGTTTGTCCTTGGGCCCACTCTTGGGGAGAGGTACTATGTGTGCCTCCCGCCAATATCTGTGCACACATCTCGTATTTAGTGAAGTGTTGAACAGATCCACCAGTGGCTCTTCTAAGACCTCTGCCAGCTCCCTCAGCACCCTGGGATGTACCCCATCTGGACCAGGTGCCTTGTCTACCTTTAGGGACGTAAGGCCCTCCATCACCCATTCCACTGTGATGACCCCATCTGTGGTTGTCTCACACCCCCATACCTGTGCCCCCTTTCTCTGCAGGAATGGGTCCATCCCTCTCCCTTGTGAACACCGAACAGAAATACTTATTAAGTATTTCTGCCTTCTCTGCCCCCTTGTCTACCTACCCACTGCCTTTCCTGATCCTATTTGCTCCTTGCACTTCCTCTTTTCCCTGATATACCTGAAGAATCCTTTTGTACTCCCTTAATCCCCTGTGCTGATTTCCTTTCCCTGGCTACCTTTGCAGTCCTGACCGCTCTGCTCACTTCCCTGGATTTCCTCACATAGTTCTCCCTATCCTCTGCCTTGATGGTTCTCTTGTAGGTTTGGAAAACCCTTCTCTTATCCCTCACCTTCTCCGTTACCTTGCTGGTCATCCGGTTGGATGCTTGGTCCTTGATGTCTTTTGCTAGTACTTGACACAAGCATCAGCGGATTCAATCAGCCCTAGTTTTATGATCACCATTTCTGCTCTGCATCCATGTCAGGGTGCATGCCATTTATGTGTGTTCTCATTAATTGCCCCATCCTGCCAAAGTCTTCCTTTCTGAAGTCTAGGACCTTTGTTTTTTTTTGTGAATCTCTCTACCCAAACTGTTAGAGAACCACACTGTGTGGTTCTACCACCTTTACATCTGTGGCCTGTTCTCCATCCTCCAGCACCAGGTCTAGAATATTTTCTTCCCTTGTTGGCACTGTCACACTTTGGGTCAGGAAGCCATCCTGGATTGCTTCCAGGAGGATCTGCTACCTGGTGCATGTGGTGGATGGGATGCCCCAATCCACCCATGGTAAATTGAAGTCTCCCACCTCCACAGTGCTCCATTTGCCATAGAGTCTCTTTAGCTGCTCCCCAGCTCCTGATCCACATCCTTTTTCTGGTTTAGGTGCCTATAAACAACCCCCAATCGGACCCTAGCCCCCTTTGGAGCATGGAGTTGTATCCAAATGACTTCTGACCTACCATCCTCCCCCTCCTCCATGATGCATCCAAACCCTTCCTTTATGTAAACAGCAAGCCCCTTGCCTTTTTCTCCGTCCCTCCTGAATAATTTAAATCCTGAGATGATTTTGGATTGCCCACATCTCAGTGGTGACTGCTATGTCCACCTTTCCTTCTGCCAGCAGTGCCTGCAGCTCTGCCATCTTATTCCCCAGGCTCCTAGCATTTAGTGATACCATCCTCCACCCTGACTCTCTCTGAGCAGCACCCTTACTCTCCCTCCATTCTAGACAAAGTAGGCCCTATCATTGCTATGGGGAAGTCCTCTGGACCTCCTCTCCTGATTCGCTCCACCTCCACAGCCCCCTCCACAGCAAGTTTAAATTATACTTTGCGGTGATAAATTCCATCAGTCTCTGCTTTAACACGCCTGAACCCTCCTGCATATAGATCTGGGTTCTCCCATGTGTTGCTCCACTCTTCCACCCAGCCGTACTACATGGACTCACACCATTCTCTCAGCCACTTGCTGAAGTCCATGATTCTTATTTTTCTGTCTGTACCTGCCCTTGACACTGGCAGCACTTCTAAGAATGCCACTGGGCTTCCTTTCTCTCTGCATAGCTCCCCCACTTCTCTGAAGCTGTCCTGAACCTCCTCTGTCTTCCCTCCTTCCAGATCACTTGTTCCCAGGTGAACAATGATGTGTGGTTCCCCCCTTCTGTACACACCTACTAATGTGCTGCTGCACCCAACTTACTGTCATGCCAGGCACGCACTCTACCCAGATGCTACTTTTCCTGGCCTCCCTTCCCCCTATCTGATCCCCTTAATTATAGAGTCCCCAGAATTATGACTCCTTTATGTGCTCCTCTCTTTTGGGCTCTTTTCCGCCCCAAAATGCTCCTTCCCCATCCCCCAGCTATTCCCCACTTCTGCCTCCTCCGCTGTGTCCTTACTTTCCCACACTATGAGCTAGTGCAACAGCTCACTTACTAGACTATCCCCTTGTGTGCCCCCTCACCTTCTCTCATGCCATTTCCTTTGCCCCATCCTGCCCCCTCACCACAATGGTTTTCCTGTGTTTTCCTTGAGTTGCATCTGCCCCTCCCCAAGGTTGCTTCCTCAGCCTTATTCCATCCTTATCCTTGTTGTCTCCTGTTTCTAGCTTCTCTGCACCTCCCTGCTCCATTGTTCCTGGATTCACTTCCTTACCACCTTTCTGCTGCTCTTATCTCTAGGGCTGTAGGTGTCACCTGCCACTTCTGTGATGTTTCCTTTCTCCCTGGTAGTGAGCCCCCTTGAACCTTCTCAGTGATTACACTACCTTCCCCCTCCTGCTTCTCCCAGTTAGCCACACCATTGACCTGATTTGCTCTGGTGATCCTCGTTCCCTGTTTTTTCCTTGCCCCCCTTTCCTGAGGCTTATGACCTTGCACTGGCCCTGCTGTAGTCTTGTCTCCTCGACTACTCCACCCCCTGTTTCCACATCTTACATGTGACTGCATTAGAGTTTGTAGCCCACCTCCTGAATCTTCTGGAATTTTCTTGTTCTGGCCTGCTGGTGGCTGTATTGTGTGTCCCAACAGGTTCCTGTTACAACCCCAATCTTCCCTACCAATGCCTCCCCATTCCTAAAGCTCCCTCCTCAGCCATCCAATTTCTTCCTGTATTTTCCCCCATCTGCCAGCACAATAAGCATCCCCCAGCCCTCCATGCCACTGCCAGGAACATGGCTGCTGCACATCCTTGGCAACAAACTACCCTCTCTAGCCCTTTCTGGCTGTCAATCCCCTTCTTCCCTTCCCACTGATAGGACCTTCTCCTGTCTCAACCCTTCCCCCACGCTGGCCTCCTCTCATCTATGTTGGTCATGTTCACTCTTGTCACTCCCTGTAATTTCTATGTTGTCTATTCCCCTTCAGTCTTCCACACACTATACCCTGCCTGCTTCCCTTCCCAGTTGAACACTACTAGTACCTGATATTGCCTAGTTGAAAGGCCCCCTCCCACAATATCCACCTATTACACCAATTAGCAATTCATTGTGGATGCTGTACTCCCATTTGAGCCCAACCTATGCTTTTTCCTGCCCCGTGACTGCGCTTTTGGATAGGAACTACATAAGCTGCACCTGAAGTCCCTCCCTCCAATTGCAAGGTAGGTGTTCCCCTGTAAATGTGCTGTGTGCAGGGGAGGGTGGGAATAGGGCCCACACCCAATTCTCATGAGAGAGTATCAGCCCTGTTTCTGCCCCTCACCACTACCCCAAGCACTGCAGCATCCTCGGGAGGAAGGTCTCACACACAAACACTGTATTAAACAAGTCAGCACTACTGCTCTAAAGGCAACAGACTCAAAAAGAATTTAAATCTTATCCAGCAACTAATTCCTTTCCTCCTGCCCCTAAACTTCTCACAAAAGACGGTTCAAACTACTTCTGTCAAACCAAGTCTGCTTTTGCTTAGTGGTTTTGCGTGTAAAATTAAAGATGCTCCAAGTTACGCCATTACCAAGTTCAGAAATTTCCCCATAGGATAACATTGCAGTTGTGGTTTTTCTTTCTCCTCTTGTTGTGGCAATGTAGATTACAGTATTGACCTAAACATTTCATGGTGGAAAGGCCTGCTCCCACAGGTGTGCCTTTTCATGGTTTGGTGCTACAACATTCAACAGGGCCGTAGTTACAGCATTCCAAAGTTCTGAATTTTCTCTTTAGGATAACATTGTGGTGGTGGTTTTTCTTTGTCCCTTCATTGTAGGAACATGGATTGCAGTATTGCCCTGAACGTTTCAGAGTGGAAAGGCCCAGTCCCACAGGTGTGGCTTTTAGTGGTTTGCAATGAAAACACTTGACAGGACCATAGTGACAGCATTCCAAACTTTAGAAATGTTCCCATACGATAACATTGCAGCTTCCATGATGCCTTTTGGGGCCTGTACCTCGAAACTGGTTTGAGATACTGACTTTATGTCCCAAAATTCCTTGGTCCCCCCTAAAGGGGGAGTAAGTATAGAACTAGGTTGGAAAGCCATGAAACCCGTGAAATTTTAATTTTTTTTCTACCATGTATGGTTCCTGAGATATTTGAGATTTACTTTTTCAACTGGTCATTTTCTTGTGTGTGGGCCACTATTATGACTTCAGAGTTAGCAGTCATAGTGCTTTTCAGTGCCCATAACATGGAAACAATGTGCAATATGGGTTCGGTACCTGCACTGTCGCAACAACTAGTCACTCTCACAATTACGATACCGGAAGTTTTTTCTGGCTGTTGCGGTTCATGAGATATGAGCAAACTACTGTTATAAGGGCTCCTTGCCTTACAGCACCATACTTAACTGTAACTGGAAGAGCAAGGCCTGTAGGTACCATGCTCCCACACACATAAACTATTATGCACACATGGGCAGCTTGGTGGGAGTGCCGGGCCACCAAGCCACCCATTTCTATTACTACTTACATCACACTTTTAAAAAAAGAAAGGAAATTATTTGCAAAAAACTTTGCTAATGCATCAGTTAGGGTTGTTCCACAACAAAAGTGTGGAAATTCAACATTAGGGTTGCCACCCCTACCACCTCACCACTACCACCCCACCCTCCATGCAGAGTTAGACCGATGACATAGCACACCCCAATGCCTGTTGGTGTGTGGAGAATGGTGGTGAGTGATAAATGATAAGAATGGTAGTGAAACCAACCTAACATTGAATTGGTGGGGAGGTTGATTCTGGCCTATCTGCCACCATCTTCCTCAGTGAAGGAGACTTGCTAATAATTTATTGGACTTCATCTGAGAAGGTTGTACTAGTGACCTGATTTCTGATTTGTGACAAGGTGAATTCTGTTGGAGTGGACCGAAGACTTATCTCGGTGTGTTCGGCCTTCCCAGAGTTGGAGATACTGCAGAGCATCAGTTCATGGATGGACTCTGCCAATTGCTACCAGACTATTATCTGAACTGTGGTGAATGCTTACTATTAATATAAGTGTGCTGATAGTGAAAAGTGGGTCACAATTTGGTTCTCCACTGTATTGAATGTGTCATGGAGGTTGCATCCAGCAGTTAAACTGGATTGTATCCGAACTGATTCCCAGTGTGGGCCCTGCCATCCTGGCCCAGACACCTGATCCCACTGCAGAGAAACCATCAATGAGAGACCTGCCTGAAGATTTGGCTCCTTGATCAACAACACTGAATGGGAATGAGTGCCATGACACATCATGTGGGCCCTGCTTCTCCTGGCCATCCAGCTTTCCACCTCGAGCTCTCCATTTAGTCCATCCTGCCTCCAAACTTGGGTAGTGTGAGTAAAATCAGGGTGGCTCCCTGAAACACAGCTAACAATCACAGTGTGGCATCTTATTCAGTTGTTGTTAATCTTTATGGACTGAGCCATCTGGCTCCAGGTTACAATTTAAGGGTTCAAGTGCATGCATGTGTTTTTCCTTTCAGGGTCCCAACCTGATGCAATGCTGGCCTACCCTGGGCAACACTTCAGGCTAGCTTGCCAAAACAGAGGGTGTGACTGTGTTAGATGGACTCTTAGGTGCATACATTACAAACTGCCAGTAGCTAGTCAGAGACCAATCACTAGATCATGCCCCTTCCTTGTTCATGATCCCCCTAATTAAATCTGATTTGAATCTTGAATCTTTTTGCAGTTAACCTGGCTGTTTAGTACTTTTGCCAAAAGGGTACTGTGATGTTGTTGTTTATTGGTTACAGGTTTTATTTTCCAGGGAGTTCTCAGGGCCATGTAGCAAATCCAGCCCTGTTGGTAAGTGGTTGCAAGGAGGGATTCACTGTGTATTGCAAAAGTTTATGGGTGTGGGGTAACCTCTGACTTAGCTAGGCAACTAAGGGGAAAGACGAGGGTATCAATGTCCTGGAGGGTTGTACCCAGGGCAGTCACATTGCCATCAACCCTGTCCTCTGGGTAGAGACACCCTTTCCATGAGCTCAGGCCCCCTCAATCTGCAGGCAACTGTGCAGGCAGGAATAGTAACCCTTGGGGTAGCATCATCTAGGGGTTACATATATATTATAGGAGTGCGGTCGCACCCCTATATTTAGGGTTGAGTAGGCACTTTAATGTTAAACCTCAAATTTTGCAGGTTAATAACTTTGCAACCGTTCAACAGAATTGCACGGAATTTGGTATGACCAGTCTGGCATGGTAGATCTCTTGATTTGCCAAGCTGCATTTTGGTCAGACACATGTTTTTTGTGCAGCAAAGTGCCAAACAGTGCACTTTTCACCAGTTTTGTGCATTTCTTGTCTGTAGTGCTGAGCGGCCACCAAGTGGTCTACTGGTTCAAAACATCAGACATAGAAAGTGCTTGGGTCAAGGAACATGACACTTTGTTTGGTGAAGAAATAATAATCCATTCAAAAGTTATTAAAGTTTGAAGTTCCCATTATAACCCTATGGGAAATTTATATGTATAATTTGAGAAAGAAGAATGGGGTTTTGGCCATCTGGTCTTCCCTCATGGTCAAAGAATTTGCAGGCTCGTGGCTGAAAAATTTTCAAAATTTATTGGCCATGAGAGAAGCCATTTTGTTTTCAGTTAGCAGTCGGAAAAAAATCATATTTCACCTCAAGGGTGACTTCTGAGGTAAATGAGACATGGATTCTACTCAGGGGGCCCTCCTCTATCGACCCATGCCTTTGGCTTCCTTCAGTTGTGTCAACAAATAGAGTTTTGAAGTTTTAAAATCTTTGTTCGCAGCTCTCTAATGATCTTCATTTGTGAGCCTGCAAAATCTTTGGCTGCCAGATCATTTTCTGCCACCAGCTTCCTTCACCACTGCATAACCAGATAGCCAGATTTGTATGATCAGACGGCCTTGTGGAAAACCAGATGGTCAGAATTTGGAAGACCAGATGTCCATTTGCAGCCGAAGATTCATCTTAGGCCACAGTCACGGCCGATTATTTTGTAGTCTCGTGGCTGATACATTTTTAAAGTTGCAAAAACTTTAAAATTACATCGCTCATAAACTGTTCAGTCCTTTTATTTGATATTTTCAGTGTTTTGAGGGGATGCTGGACAGATCTGAATTATGCTCTTTAGGTGTTAGAAAATTAATTGTTTGCAGAGATATTCCATAACAAAGTTAACGTTTTCTCCATAGGATTACATGCATTGGTTTGGCCTTTCTTCATGAAATTTTCAGGGTTTTGAGGGGATGCCCTACAGATGTCAATTATGCTGTTTGGCTGTTGAGCAATTAATTGGTTGCAGAGATATTCCATGACAAAGTTGATGTTTTCTGCATAGGATTACAGTGTGGTCTCTGTGATGCATTCTGGTACCACTATCTTGGGAACTAAATGAGATACACGCTTTTCACTGCTGGCAGCTTACATCACCTTTAGGTGATGTATGCTGCTGCAAGAAGAATGTAAACCACACAGTAAGCATGCAGTATAATTTTTCTTGTAGGTTGAACAGCTCATGAGATATTGTTACTTTTCTTGAATTTTTTCATATTTATCCTACTTTTTCTGGCGCACTACTATCAACCCCCATTCTGGTCACCTTACCGTGCTCTCCTGTATCTGGGGTGGGGTCAGAACACTATGGCCTGCCTATCAATGACAGAAGAAGGTGTCGGCATCTCTGGTTTCCCTCCAAAGGTGGGGTTCAGGACCTGTGGTGGCATCATGGACTAATTCAGTCAGTGGAGTGGCAGAGCAGTGGAGAGGCATAGAGGCAGATGCTGGGGCGGTGTTCTCCTGGCCTGCCAGAGCTTTTCTCCCTTTGAAAGGGTGAGGACATTCAATGATGTCCAGTGTCCACCCCACCCCACCCCCAGAACGACCAGATGACTGGGTTGCTGCAGTACTCCTGGCATCTGCCAGATATCTATTGAGAATTGGTCATGCTCCCATCCCTCCCTCAGAAAGGAGAGCAATCCAACATGAAACTCCAGCCTTCCACCCCCGCCGCCCTCTGACCCAGGTCTGTTCCTGAACCCAGGTCATCGGTGTCACAAGCGTAAATCCAACTGCTGCGCTGACGAGCCAGCATACTGTTACTTTTCTGTTGCAATGGTTATTTGCTGTATAGGGATGTTGTATAGCTATGCATATGGGCAACTTGTTGGGGCCCCACACTCCAACCAATACAGGTTTTTCTGGTAGTTATAATATGCTTTCTCAAAAAGTATGGAAATTATTTGCAACAAAACTGCATTTAATGCATCATTTAGGGTTAAAGCAGAAAAAGTTAGGAAATGAGAACATTAGGGTTGACTCCTAACCCCCCCACACACCCCATCCTCCACAGACTGATAGACAATGGGTGTGTTGTTGGGGTTATGATGCCTAAATCTCACTGCATTCTCCTTTACTGTGGCATATCAACCTGCTTACACATGGAATGGAGTGTGATTTGGGCCATGCAACCCCAATGACGCACCCCATCATCTGTCTATCTGTGAAGGGTAGGCGGTGTGGGCAGTTAGGGGTCAACCCTAATGTTCTCATTTCCTGACCTTTTCAGCTTTAACCCTAAATGGTGCATTAAATGCATTTTTTTGCAAAGAATTTATATATATATATATATGTGTGTGTGTGTGTGTGTGTATATATATATATATATATATATACACACACACACACATACATATATATAGATTGATGGATGGATGAATAGATATATTCACTGCAAAAACAAAAACCTCTTTTAATGCATCAGTTAGGGTTGATAGCACAGCAACAAAAGTTTGGAAATTCAATTATATGTTCCCCAACCCCCCCACACACACACCAACAGACATCGAGGCATGCCATGGGGTTGTCAGGCCTAACTCTCACCCAATTCCATGTGTAAAAAGATTATGTGCTACCTTATAGAAGAATGTGGTGAGAGATAGGCCTGATGACTCCATGGCATGCCCTGGTGCCTGTTGGTGT
Source organism: Neoceratodus forsteri (assembly GCA_016271365.2). NCBI lineage: Eukaryota > Metazoa > Chordata > Ceratodontiformes > Ceratodontidae > Neoceratodus > Neoceratodus forsteri. Next base: position 13,406,808 of record CM028129.1, read on the forward strand.
GTGGAGTGTGGGGGGGTGAGGGTGGGAACTCTAACATCATATCTTTAAACTTTTGTTACTATACTGTCAACCCTAACTGATACATTAACAGTGTTTTTTGTAATGAATTTCTCTTCTTTTTAAGAAAGTATGATGTAACTGGTATGTGTTTGTGGCAGCAAGGGTGCTGTGGGCCCTGTGCTCCATTCATGCTACCCATTTCTACATACTTGTATGCATATGTGGGAGTGCAGGGCCTCTCTGGGCCCTGTACTCCCACTTACATAGAAGTACAGAGACACACCACAGCTCTACAGTCATGAAACAGAACCCTTGTAACACTAATATTACAATATCTCAGTAACTAAAGCAACTGTGGAACAAAATTCCACTGCTGTTGTATTCATGACTTGAAATCCTTCAAGAGTTCTTGTTCTGTATGAAGTGAAAAATCCATATCTCGAACCATTTTTCAGATACTGGCACCGTAGTGTTATTCTATGTGAAATTTCTCAACTTTTGAGTTCCGTAGCTAATGAACCATTGTAATTTTTTTTTCTCCAAACCAGCAGAATGCACATCTGTGGGCCAAGGGCTTGTCACCCTGCAAATTTCAGCCCAAAAGCCCTAACCGTTCATTTGATATGAAGTTGCAAAGAAACATAGAAACGTAGAAACATAGAATTTGATGGCAGATAAGGACTGCTTGGCCCACCTAGTCTGCCCATTTTCCTACCTAACAGATAAGCTGCAGATCCTAGTTAACCAACAGCTTACTTCCTCTTACCCCCCACTAGGACTGCCTTATGCCTGTCCCATGCATTCTTGAATTCACCCACTGTTATTGACTCCATGACCTCCTCAGGGAGGCTGTTCCATGCATCCACAACCCTCTCTGTGAAAAAATACTTCCTCACATTACCTCTGAGCCGTCCTCCCTCTATCTTCAAATTGTGCCCCCTTGTTCTTGCACATCTCTTTTTCTGGAAGATGTTACCCTCTTGGACTTTGTTGATTCCCTTGAGGTACTTGAAATTTTCTATCATGTCCCCTCTCTCCCTTATTTCCTCAAGGGTATACATATTAATCTCCTTTAGTCTTTCTTCGTATGTCTTCTGGTGCAGACCCTGCACCATTTTGGTTGCCCTCCTCTGGACAGCCTCCGCTCTGTTTATGTCTTTGTGTAGATGGGGTCTCCAGAACTGCACACAGTACTCCAGATGGGGTCTCACCAACTGTCTGTACAGAGGGATAACAACTTCCTGTTTTCTACTATTGATGCCTCTTCCTATGCATCCCAGTATCGTCCCAGCCTTCCTTACTGCCGTCTCACATTGCTTGCCCACCTTTAGGCCATCTGATATAATTACCCCCAGGTCCCTTTCTATTTTAACTGCTGTCAGTATCTCACCCCTCATTGTGTATGCTTCCTCTGGATTTTTGTCTCTCATGTGCATTACCTTGCACTTCTTTGCATTGAATCTGAGCTGCCATACATTTGACCATTCCGCCAACCTTGCCAAGTCCCTTCTCATCCTTTCCACTCCAACCTGTGTATCAACCCTGTTGCAGAACTTTGTGTCATCTGCAAAGAGACATACTTTTCCTTCCAGTTTCTCTGCAATGTCACTTATAAAGACATTAAAAAGGACCAGTCCCAGTACTGAACCCTGTGGTACCCCGCTAGTAACCCTCCTTTCTTCACTGTGTACTCCATTTACTACTACCCTTTGAGTCCTGTTGTCTATCCAATTTTTTATCCAGGCTACCACCTTGGGACCCACTCCAAGGCTGGCTATCTTGTGTATTAATTGTGTGGACTGTATCAAATGCCTTGCTAAAATCTAGGTAAGCCATGTCCACAGCCCCTCCCTGGTCTACTACTTTGGTCACCCAGTCAAAGAAATCTATTAGATTTGTCTGACATGACCTTCCCATCATGAATCCATGCTGCCTTGGGTCCTGTGTCCCACTGGCCTCTAGGTACTCAACAATTCTTTCCTTCAGAAGTGATTCCATCATTTTCCCTACCACTGAAGTCAAACTAACTGGTCTGTAGTTTCCTGCCTCTGTCCTGCTCCCACTTTGTGAAGAGGAATCACATCTGCCCTCCTCCAGTCCTCGGGTACCACCCCATCCTCCCATGATTTGTTAAAGAGAGTAGTCAGCGGTGTCACTAGTTCTACCCTTAGTTCTTTTAGAATTCTTGGGGTGAATCCCATCAGGCCCCATTGCTTTGTCCGCCTTCAATTTTATTAGTTCTTTCAGAACCCTTTCTTCTGTAAATGGACTGGTATTGACTCCCATCTTCCGATTGTTTCTCTTGTTTGGTTTAGGTAACTCCCCAAAGAAACAGAGGTTTTTGGGGTGACACTTTTGCAAATTTGAGACACTTTCACAGATGTACTTTTGCAAATTTGTGAAAGTTTTGCCGTATTACATTTATGAAAGTTTCACAACTGCGAACGTTTCACAAACAAAGTTTCACAAATTTGCGAAAGTACCAATGGCCAAATTATAAAAAAACATATTTCTGACCATTATTTTTTAAAACTAATGTCCAGAATTAATTCCTTTGGCCCCGATTAGGTAAACAAAAGTGTTGTTGTTTACCAACGGACACTATTTTATGAATTACAGCATTTTGTAGCCACCACTAACCGAAAGCAAGATGGTGGATTTGTGAAAGTAAGACAATTTGTGAAAGTGAAAAGCCCATTCACGAAAGTAAAACTTACTTTTGCAAAAAGTGAAATGTACTTTCATGCTGTACATATATTTTCTGCCATAGGCTATACTGAGAAACTTCAAACTTTATTAACTTTTGAACAGATTGATATTTTTTCACCACATCTTCAGAAGGCACATCTGACTCAGACCCCATCTACCCTGAAAATGTTGGACCACAAACCCAAACTGTTTGGGCTGTAATCCTGAAAAAAAAAATGCCAAAAAGTGATGTTTTACATGTTTTGTGGCACTTTGCAGCTCCACAACCACACATCCGATTGGAACAAAACTTGCCAGATCCAGAGATCTGTGGTATCACACCACACATATTACATTTCAGGCAAATCTGTCATATGGTTGCAAAGTTATTACAGTGCAATGTTTGGGGTTTAACATAGAAGTGGCACTACCATGCCACTATACACACACAGACAGACATATATATATATATATATATATATATATATATATATATATATATATATATCATAGGGCGGGAGTTCCAAGCTGATGATAAAACCTGTTATTTTCACTGCAGTGTGATAAATGGTGATGACAACAGAGTTAAAATAAATGCCCATTTATAGACCCTCTGCTGATGTCACCACTCACTCACTATATTCTGCATTCTAAGTACATAGTGTTTCTGAGATTCTAAGCCCATTACTATGCTGATCTCAGCTTCACTACAGGCTGCATTCTAAATGAAACTGCTTCACAAAAAATGTTCTGTTTCTTACTGCTACCTGTAACTTACTCAGTTAGCACTGCAAATGACACTCAACCATGTCCCATGTGGTTTGTGAGATTCCTAGCCCATTCAGAAAACACACACACACACTCAAACCACACACAAAGACAGGAAAAGAGCACAGGAAAACCTAACTGTATTTCTGGAGCTCCCACCTGATTTGCAGATTGTGTGGTATGGAAAACATTCTAACTCCTGCAGGGTAAGCTGTGGATCCTCTCACTCAAGCCTTCAGCAGTTGTGAGTATCGAGAGTTCACTCTACGGAAGTGAGAATTTTTTCCATATCATACTCCTCCCATCATGTATCCCATATCTATCTATCTATCTATCTATCTATCTATCTATCTATCTATCTATCTATCTAGCTAGCTATCTATCTATCTATCTATCTATCTATCTATCTGGGTTGCGCTGGTGCCTCTTGAATATTTCATTAAAAATTCTTGCTCTGTCCAAAATTTATGCCATTTTTTGTCTCCCATTATAGTCAGTGGGAAAATACATATGTGCATTGTGAAAACAATGGTGACCACATTTTTGGTGTGCAGCAACATCCCATTATAAGGTATAGGAAAGCTCAAAATATATGCCAGATGTATATTGTTATACAGTAATGGGCTAGGTGGTGGAATACAGGGCCCAAAGGGCCTGTGCTGCCACTAATACATGTGGTTTACTAGTTATATTATGATGTTATGCAGAAAAGTGCAAATTGGTGGGAGCAGGGGCGCAAAAGGGCCCCATGCTCCCACCAGCACTGAAGAATGCATTTGAGTGCCTTCAGATTGGGTTGTATGCATGAATCTTGGCTGTGTGGTGCCCATTGAAGATTTCATGAAAAAATCTTGCTCTGTTCAAAAGTTATGCCATTTTGTGTCTCCCATTATATTCAAATGGGAGATGTGTATGTGCACTGTGAAAATACTTATTCCTGTGACAACATTTCTCCACAACATTGTCCAGAGTGTTTCCTTCTCTGACACTCCATTGTGTCAGTGTTTTGTGCTGCTGGGACCATATTTGTGGGGTGCCAAGTGCTAGTGTCACATATTTGTGTTTTGGTGTGATAGCACCCCTCTATTTAGGGGTGCATAGGCACTTTTCATGTTGAACTTCTAATTTTGCATGTTACTAGCTTTGCAACTGTAGAACAGATTTGCATGAAATTTGGTATACATGGTCTGGTATGGTAGATCTCTTGATTTACCAATTTGTGTTTAAGTTGAGTATACAGTTTTTGCACAGCAAAGTGCCAAAATTCACTTTTTGCCAGTTTTGAGCACTTTTTTGCCCTTGGTGCTGCATGGCCACCATGTGGTTGATTGGTCTGTTTCTTGGGGCATAGAAAGTACTTGGTTTTAGGAACATGCCACCTTTTATTTGGTGAAAAAATATGAATCCATTCAAACTTATAAAGATTTGAAGTTACCATTACACTGTCACAGTCAAAGAATTTGCAGGCTCATGGCAGATACATTTTTGGCCTTGAAGCCTGCCATTTTGTTTTCAGTTTGCAGTTGGAAAAAAATAAATATTTCACCCCACAGGTGACTCTTGAAATAAATGAGGCATGAGTTTAGGTCAGGAGGCTTCCCTCTCTCTACCCATGCCTCTGGTTTCATTCAAGTGTGTCAAAAACAGAGTTTTACATTTTTATAATCTTTGATCATGGCTCACTAATGATCTTCAGCCATGAGCCTGCAAAGTTATTGGCCACGACATAGTTTTTACCCACAATCTTTGTCTGCCACTGTACAACCAGATGACTGGCTTGGGACAACAAGATGGCTAGAATTTGGAATGACTACATGTCCCCTCACAGCTGAAGATAATTTTAGACTGTGGTCAAGGCCGATTATTTTGAAGCCTCGTGGTCAAAAAAATTTTAAAGTTGTAAAAACTTTAACATTAAATAACTCTTAAATGGTTTGGACCTTTTACTTGAACTTTTCAGGGTTTTGAGGGGACAGCACAGAGATGTGAATTATGCTGTTTAGGCATTGGGAAATTAATTAGCGGCAGAGATATTCAGTAACATATTTGACACATTTCTTATAAGATTATGGATTGTGCTATTGGCCTGAAATTTTTAGGGTAGGGAGCACTGGTGCCACTGATATGCCTTTCAGCCAGTGTAACTGCTGAGACCTAGAGCTGGACTTACAGTGTTTAGGGTCCAGAGGGAGGAGGAGGTCCCTCCCTGTGGGGGCTGGAGGGTGCCGTGCCCCCTCCACATCTCATTCTCTGCCCTTCCTTTTGTTCTATACCTTTCCATCTCAGCTGTCTCCCTCATGGCACTGGGACAGGGGTCTTGGAGTACTGGGGGTCCTGAGTGCAGCCTGAAGGGACATAGGGAGAAGGCCTCCCAGGATGTCTCTGGGAGGATTTATGATAGGTCCATTGGAACTGAGAGCATTTGGCAAGGCCGCAGGTGGGAAGGATGTGACCAGCCGGGGGTCAGGTTGGCTGATGAAGAGGTGGCATATGCCCATAAAGGGAATAATAAAAGAACAGCTGGGGTTTGAACAGCAAAGAGACATGCTAGCTCCTCACAAGGAAGCAAGAAGGGTGTAGAGTGCCCCACCACCCCAATCATATATTTGTTCCCAGGGGAGTATACTGTTTGGGATTCTTGGTGACAACAAGATCTCCATATGATAATGATTGTGCACAACCTAGGATCAAGGGAGAGGAGGCGATATTATAAAGTGGTTCTGGCAGATATTAAGAGCCAGGCAACCAGAAAGCATACAGATTGAGCATGGCCCCCTATGTTGGGCCACACCCTGCCAGCTTTGAAACACCAAATAAGCAGACAGACCTATGAAACACATGTCTATGAAACACTGAAAGTTCTAATTTACTGTACATAGTTTTTGTTTGTGTTTACTTTTTTGGTGCGAATGAGCTGAGGTGACTCTTGGGCACAACAGTGGGGGTTTAGAGCAGATTTCACCTGAGCCATGGCAGAGGGATAAGTAGTTACATATAACGTGAAGGGTCTCAGCAGCCTGATTAAGAGGAAGAAGGTGTTAAATGAGATCAAACAGGTCCACCAGGAGACCCACCTGGATCCAAAAGAGAGTGCCAAGCTGAAGAGGGCCTGAGTGGGACAGGTCTTGTCAGCCTCCTATGTGGACCACCCACATAGAAGTGGGGGTGGCTATTTTAATTCATAAAGATTGTCCCTTTAAATACATGAGTAGTGACCAAAATGAAGAGGGCAGATTCATTATAGTTAAGGGCAATTATAGAGATATGCCCTGCACTCTAGTGAAAGTATATGTGCCTAACTTAGATGCAGAAAACTGTTTATTTTTGAAAGAAGTCTTGCTGAGGGTGATGCACCCACCGGAGGAGTTGATAGTAGTAGGGGTGATTTTAACCTCATTCTCAGCCCATCAGCTGATAGTTCGGGCTCCGGGCGGAGACCACCATCTCAAGCAGCAAGGACCTTGGACAGGCTCACAAAGGAGTCGTGGCTGATAGATGTTTGGTGCCACTTCCACCCCAGGGTACAGGACTACTCTTGTTGGTCAGCCCCCCATAATGTCTATTCTGGACTCGATTTGATATTAGTCCTGACCGAGTAGGTATATAGAGTTAAGGAAACAAGAATTCACCCTAGAACCTGGTCAGACCATGAGATGGTCTCGATTATACTCTGACCAACCTCTAGGATTGGTGGTTCCTCTTGGCAGCTGAACATATCCCTCTTGAACAGAGCTGACTTTAAAGGGCTGCTTCAAGAGGAAGTTTCAGACTATTTCAATAATAATTCTATCCAGGATACCTCGCTGGCTGTTTGGTGGGATGGGTTAAAAGCTTTTTTCACTGGTAAAATTATACAATATGCCTCCCATCTCAAAAGAAAAACTCAGAAAGAGATTCTGGACCTGGAGGCTAAGCTCTGGGACCTTGAAATAGAGTACAAGATAGCTTTGGACCCAGAGCAGGAATGACCTGGATTCCACCAGGCAGAGGTTAAATAAATTACTGGACAAAAAAAATAGAGGGTCAACTCATATATTCCCATCAGAGATTCTATGAGTCAGGAAGAAGGGCTGGCAAGCTATTGGCTTGGCAACTGAAGAAAGAGGCTGCCACAAGAACAGTTCTCAAGTTGAAGACCTCTCAAGAGGACACAAGTTTTGTCTCAAACCCAGAGCATATTGCAATGTGATTCCAGGAGTTCTCCAAGTGTCTTTACTCACAGGAACCCCTAGCCAACTATTAGAGTGGGCTAGACAGTTTCTTTGTGAAGGTTAGGTTGCAGAAGCTTACTAAGGATGAGAGAGAAGCCCTAGATGCCCTGATTAGGGATGAGGATGTCCTCTCCAGAATTCAGGCCCTGAGTGTGAGAAAAGGTCCCTGGTCCACATGGGATGGCAACAGAAATGTATAAATCCCTTAAGGGACTGTGGACCCTGCTGCTTGGGAGGGTATGCAGGGAAGTGCAGGAGGGTAGGAGGACCTCACTGAGCTGGCAATATGTACAGATAACTGTGATCTACACAGAGGACAAGGACCCAATGGACTGTGGGTTGTACTGGCCAATCTCTTTCTTGAATGTAGATCAGAAAATATACACCTCCATATTAGCTAACAGGCTACACAGTGTGGTGGGACATCTGGTCCACCCGGACCAGACAGACTTCATCAAATGGAGGCTCCTTCATGATAATATAAGGTGCCTGCTGAATTTAATCATGCAATGATAAATAGCCCACGAACCCACACTTGTCATTTTTACGGACGCCAAAAGAGCCTTTGACAGGATGAAATGGAGGTTTCTTCATCGCACCATCTTGGAGATGGGGTTTGGACCCAAGTTTGGGGGGGGTGGAGGCCTTTTACTTGGCCCCTCAGGTAGCAGTTAGGTCATTGGCTTTACAACAGAGAGATTCCACCTCTTGAGAGGCACAAGGCACTGGTGTCCCCTATCCCCCTTGCTTTTTGCCCTGTGCATTGAGCCATTGATGGTGACTATCAGAGCCTCAGAAGAGATCGGGTGGTCAGAGTGAGTGATAGAAAGCATAAAATCTCATTATATGCTTATGATTATCTCTTCTATGTGACCTCCCTGGAAACCTCACTCCTAGCATTGAGAAAGGAGCTAGAGAAGTACGGCCTGGTCTCAGGGTATAGGATAAATCAAGACAGATCTGAGGCAATAAATTCAGAGGTCCATTGCCCAGAGAGGGGCTGAAGGATTTCCCATGTAAGTGGGCTAGGACTAATACAGTGAGATATCTGGGGGTCAGGATCTCCCCAGGGATGTCTGCCCTTTTTGACTTAAATTATAAAAAGCCATGGGGAGAGAGATCCTCAGATCTGGCAATGTGAAGGTTGCTTCCTTTGTCCCTCAGAGGGAGGGTAGAGACTGTGAAAATGAATATCCTCCTTCATTTCCTGTTTTTGTTTCAGACCCTCCCAGTAAGTGTGCCAAACAACTTTTAGAAGAAGGTGTCAGGTGACCTCTTAGACTTTGACTGGCAGGGGGGTAGGAGATAAATAAGGTTAGGGCTCCTCTCACAACCCAAGGAGGGGGGTCTCACATACCCAGACCTCACATTGTACTACCTGATGACCCAGTTGGTCCCTGTCATATCTTGGATGAAGCAGGAAAGTGAGATGGACTGGCAGGGCATAGAAAGATATTACTCCAGACCCTTCCCACTGGCTTTACTCCTGCACACCCTGATCACCCCTATGATCTGGAGGTCTCCAAAGAATCCTTGGACCAGGCACACCATTAGGGTCCTGATTAGGGTCAGAAAAATCACCCAAGCCCCAGAGGGAATTGGCCCCTTGACCTCCATTCTGGGGGATCTGGGTTTTGCTCTGGCTCAATCTGATCTGGGATTTAGGGTGTGGAATAGTCAGGCCCTGGTCAGGTTCAGTAACCTGATGCAGGATGATAACCTGATGGCCTCTGAAGTTGTGCAGCATAAATATCACCTAGATAGGACTGATGTTTAGAAATACTTACAGATCCAACACTAACTAACATCCAGTCACCTAATACCCCCAATTGCAATGGACCTGACCAGCCTTGAGAACATTTTGTACTGGTCAGCTAAGCTAACTGGCCCAAGGAAAGTAGTATCAGGTGGGTACAAGGTCCTCCTGGGTGAAAGCAACCCTCAGTTTTATACCCTTTGAGAGAGGTGGGAGAAGGAGGTAGGAGTTCCACTTGCTGGACAATGCTGGGAGGAGGCATGGAAAAGGGGCTGGTGGACAACGGTATCTCCTATTTGGAGGGAGTTCCATTGGAAATGCCTGACTCACTTTTTCTACACTCCAACAGTTACAAAACACTTCCAGGGAGGTGGCTTGGAGTTGTGTTGGGGAAGGAGTGGCCAGGTAGGTGCCTGTACTCACATCTGGTCATACCCGGTGGTGCTGAGGTTCTGGCAGGGGGTTTATAGAACACTTTGTTCCATCTGGCAGGTGCAGATTCCCTTCTCATTTGCCTTGATGTTCCTGGGTCTAGACATAAAAGAGATAAGGGGCAACATACAGCAATCTCTGTTTAGATTGCTCTGCCTGGCAGCATTAAAGGAAATTACAGCCAGATGGCTGACCCCAGCTCTGCCAGACCTGGGTTCCTGAAGAAATAGAGTTGAAGGGGGGTCACGTGATGGCAGCCTGAGCTACGGCAGCAGTCCCCCAGAGCTCCATTTTCTATCTCCTGTTTTTTCATAAATAAACGGTAACTAAAGGTGAAATCCATTGTAAACTAGCCAAATAGTGAGCCAACTCACCTCCGACACTCAAGATAGGTCCGTAAATGGAGGTATACATGAAGAAGACACCACCGAGGCATTCTCCACTGTGCACACCGGAGAAGGATAAGGCCATGAAATGGTCTAAGCAGCAGGCCGCTGGTATAACCAAGATGCCCGTCACAGATGCAGCACTTTCTTAAGGAAAATTTATGGAAATCATGCAGCCCCTTCAGACTGCCATAACTGCTATCTCAGAAGACCTTCAAGAAATCAAGGGATCTGTGGAGTCATTGATAAGGAGGGTCGGAGACTCTGAAGTTAAAATATCTTCCTTAGAGAGGAAACATGAGAAGTCCGAATTAGAAATGGTAACCATGAAGCACAGAATGGAGAAACTTGAGGACAAGCTGGAGGATTTAGAAGGGCATAGTAGACGGAATAATTTAATAATCATTGTATCCCAGAGAAGGAGGAGGGGAGTGTGATGATAATTTTCCTACAGAAGTTTTGTAATAAAATAGCCGGCTCACCCCCGGGTGGAGGAGAGCACACAATAGAGAGAGCCCATCGGGCATTGCACCCGCCACCAGCCCCATGTCAGCCACCGAGGCCAATTATATTCAAACTACTAAACTACCTAGATAAACAGCATATTCTATCTAAAGTCAGAGATATCAGCGAAGTGACCTGGGAGGGCAGGAAAATACGCATCACTCAGGATCTGCCCCACTCAGTGCGGACACGGCGGCAGGAATTCCACCCTCTAGTTTCCAAGCTGGTGGCAGCGTCTATACCATTTAGGGTTAAATATCCTGCCATTCCGATGGTCAAGCAAGAGGATAAATGGATTTCATTTGAATCGCCTGCACAAGCAATGCAAGAGTTAAAAGGTATTTTCCCAGATCTCTTTAAGTGAACAGCAGAGGGGCATACTCTCGATTAACGAACATGTTTAACTTTCTGGAGGTAGTTAAATCTAAAGATTGATTCTGCTGAGCATATTACATTGGTAATTTACCCCGAGAAGGGTAACACCCGAGATGTGCTGCTTGTGGTTAGTTCGGCTGAGAGCCACGAGAATATTTATGAGACTCCTATGCGCTTGCACCTGCTCTATTGGATGGCATCGCACTTAATTACTGAGTCTTTGCCCTAGGAGGACGCTTGTGTCAACGTAGGAGCGGAGAAGATCACTTCAGCAATTGTAAGAGCCGAATGCTACTCGGAGGTACATGAGCAATGTTATTTCAGAATTTAAGTCCCAGACTGATGCTGTTCAGTACAATTTTATTTTGAGTTGGTTGGACTTTTGGTTATGTCAAGTCATTAAGTTGCAGCGAGGGTTCTAATCCAATCGAAGTTGCGTTTGGACTGATCTGTTGCTAAGACTCACGATTCTTACAGAGTGCAAAGATAATTCCGATTCTGAGACAGAGACTTTAGCATTATTTCTTTGCCGATAACAGTGGAATAGCTAAGAGGTTGGACAAAAGATAGCTCCACAAGGATCCAGGCTCTCCTGCTTGGGGAAGAGTTTCGAGGATTAGAAGGGAGAGACTGCATTCGTGAAGTTAGCAAGGGTCTTATCTGTCATGGAAACCTGAGATAACTTGCACGGATATTTTGTGTTGAAGCTAGGTCCTTTATTAAGGTTGGTCTGGAGCAGCAGCTTGTGCCCCGTAGAGTGCAACTGGCTGTTATAATTGAACATACAGCATAAACAAGACTGAGCTTGAACTTGCTATAATATCCCTGATAAGAATGTTTCAAGGTTTGTGTAGGAAACAGGATTACTTGCTCTAGCACATAAGCCCCAAAAAACAGTTTGCTGGTTGCACTATGTGACGCTAAGACTGATGGACTGGCCAGTGACCATATTCTGTCATATCCAAAGGCCGATTTCACAGGCACGAAGTCATTTAATTTCTGGGAAGGATGCTAACAGGGCTTAGAGGTTTTCTAAGTGATAGAGATGAGCGTGGTTTTGCTTAGTATTTTGTTGCTAATTTCACAGGTATATGTTTAATCTGACAGTGTGGGGGGGGGGCTCCGGGAGGCGCGAATGTTGGGTTTGGATTGCTTAGACATTAATCATGTGGCATAACAAGAATGGGAGTACAATTAATTTGAACTGGGGTTTGTCTGTTAAGCTTGGATTGGGGGGTTATAGGTTTGTTAATTATGAGGGAATTGAAGGGATTTTCAGTTTGGGGGTGGGGATCAAGGCTACACACCGTTAGTGTTCTGTAATTAAATCTAAAGCCAGGATGTGTTCTGATTTTTCAATGGAACCTCTGTATAATCCACTGGGGGCAGCTGGACGCATCTTCAACTGTGTATTATCACTGTAAGGCATAAGCAGTCAATACAACTTCATTAGTTGGAACGCTAAGGGAGCCAAGGATAGGGTCAAGAGGCAAATTATTTTGAGGCACCTGCGACAATTACGGGCGCAAGTTGCCTTCTTGCAAGAAATGCATCTGAAGAGAGAGGATATCCTCCTTTTCAAAATATCATGGGTGGGACAAGTTTTTGGGGCTGGGATATCCATGAATAGGGAAGGGGTAGTCATACTCATGGCAAAGAATGTCCCTTTTAAATCACCCAGGAAATCTGGGACCCGGAGGGCTGATATGTAATCATGCATGGTTCCTTAGAATCTCGCCCGATTCTACTCGGCTCAGTATATGGTCCAAATTGTGACTCCCCAGCCTTTTTTGTTCAATTACTTAATATCATGGTGTCTAATCCACCTAAGCTTACTATCTTAGGAGGGGATTAGAACTTAGTGCTCCAAACAGAATTGGACAGATCCGGCCAAGAGAGACGAGGGCTATCCCCAGCACAAAGAGCAATGAAAGACCTTATTAGCAATGTTGCATTACTTGATGTTTGGAGGGTCCTAAACCCAGCTGTTCAGCAATATACTTTTTCCTCTACAGCACATAGGACATACTCCCAAATCGACTATATTTTTATAAGTTTCTTTGCAATGCCCGGGGTAGTGCAGGCAGAAATATCAGCCAGAGTCTTGTCTGATCATGCGCCTGTTAGCCTGGAATTCTGGCTAGGGGCGGAGTGTAAACGGTCTCCTCAGTGGAGATTAAATAGCCAGATACTGCGGGATGAGGCTTCATTGGGGCACATAGTGGACTTTATCACCTCCTTCCTTAATAGCAACCAGGGTTCAGTGGCTAAATATGACTTAATCTGGGAAGCTTTAAAATGCTCCTTAAGGGGTGAGCTCATAAAGATGGCCTCTAAGAGGGTTCAGTGTCAAAGGGCTCAATTAGATTCTCTTTTAGTATCCATTAAGAATTTGGAATATAGTCTATCCCGCGCCTCTTCGGCAGAGAGTTGGGCCAGGCTTTATCAGCTACAGGCTCAATATGCAGGTCTGGTATCCCAAAGAGCTGAATTAGCCCTTCTGAGAACCAAACTCAAATACTTGGAGACAGGGGAGAGGACAAGCAAGTTGCTCGCAATGCGTATCCGTCAATTAGAGTCCTCACAATTCATTACAGGAATTTACGCGGGGTGGGATGGACAAGTTTGTACTGATCCTCTGGAAATGGCGAAAGCCTTTGGCTCTTATTTTCAAGGGTTATATGCAGTGGACCCAGCCTTATGACCCACTGACACTGATATAAGCTCTTACCTTAGTTTGGTGAACTTACCTAAGATTACAGATGCAGAAGTGGCCTCCCTATGTGCCCCAATAACTTTTATTGAAATACAGCAGACCATTCAGCAGATGCCCTTAGACAAGTCCCCTGGGCCAGACGGGCTACCTAGTAATTTTTATAAGGCCTGCCAATGAGTAATAATCCCTGTTTTAAAGGAGGTGTTCACGTATTGGTACGACAATGGGATCTCACACCCTAGCTTCCAAGAAGCCACAATATCTCTAATTTTAAAGCAAGGGAAAGACCTTCTTAATATCGACAGCTACCGCCCCATTTCCCTATTAAATACGGTTGTTAAAATTCTGGCCAAAGTTCTCGCAAATAGGCTTTCCAAAGTTATCGGTAGTCTCGTAGGCCGTGAACAAGTGGGATTTATGGTGGGTAGGTCATCCCAAGAGCACATGAGAAAACTGCTACATCTCATTAAAATTGCTAGGGACTCTTATACACCAATGGTGCTGGTCTCACTAGATGCCGAAAAGGCATTCGATAGGGTTTCCTGGGATTTCCTATTTGCTACCCTAACCTCATTTGGCCTGCCTAAAGAATTTAGGAGATGGGTACAACTTCTATACTCACTCCCCTCAGCTAGAGTCAAGTGTAATGGGGTGTCGTCTCCACCCTTTAAATTAGCATGGGGCACAAGACAAGGATGTCCCTTGTCTCCCCTACTCTTCAATTTATACTTAGAGCCAGTGCTTTGCAGATTGGCAGGGAATCCTGCTATAAAGGGGATTCAAATGGGAAATGCCAGGTATGCCTATTCGGTGTATGCGGACGACATCCTATTGCATGTTGAGGAACCAGGTCTCTCAATTCCAGCTATCCTGGCTGAGATTGAGGTTTTCTCTAAAATCTCCTTTAATAAACTAAAGCGGGTTAAAACTAAGATCCTTCCTTTAAATGGTAGAGTTAATAAGGCTGAACTTCTCCCCCTTGGCCTCTCCTGGGAAGCAAAGTCTCTCACATATCTGGGAATCAAAGTTTGCAAAGATTCGAACTCCATAATAAAAGATAACCTTGGTAATTTAGTTAAAACGATAATTGGGGACATGGAGCAGTGGCGCTTGCTCCCCTTCTCTCTTTGGGGCAGGCTAAGCATAATTAAAATGAATGTATTACCAAGGATACTATATCCTCTAGGGATGCTGGGTGCTTACCTACTGAAAGGGTGGTTTTCCAAACTACAAAGTGCAGTGAACCTTTTTGTGTGGAATAAGAAAAGTATCCATAGATCTTATCTTAAATTGACAGCCCCAAAATTAAGAGGAGGCCTGGCTGCCCCGTTCTTTTTCTTTTATTATGTTGCACAGCACCAAAGCAAACTGGCCTACTGGCATAAGGAGATTGGGCACTCAGAATATCTCCCGTTGTGGTTAGATATAGAACAGCACTTGGCAGCATGGGTTAAATGCTCGCTATGGGCTCTTTTATATGTCTCCCCATCATGTATCCCTAAGCCCCATAGAAGCAATCCCATGGGATGGTCACTAAAAGCCTAACACCAGATACAAAAATACCTTGCAGTGAGATGGTGTCATTCGACCGATCAGCCGATTGTTGGCAATCCACACTTTAAGGTTGGGGGTGCACCAATGTCCCTTACATTTTGGCCTCAGCTAAATTGCTCCAGAGTTTCAGACTTTTTGTTGAATGGGAAGCTGCTCCCCTTTGATCAACTGCAAGAATCCATTGGAGCTTCTTGTAAGGAAGTATTTAAGTACTTTCAAGTTGGCAAAGCCTTAACTTCCTTTTTCTCCCGGGCCCCACTGGCAGACCCTGGTGAAAGAGATTTAGCTACACTTTTACATGTAGCATCTCAGTCATGTTCAGTCTCAAACTTGTATAAAACTCTTCAGGAGTGGGACTTTAGATTACCATTGGGGATTTGTTATTACTGGGCATGGAGCTCAGCATCCCGGAGGACCCTAATCTTTGGAAGAAACTCTGGCTGTCAAAGCACAAATTCATAAAGCAAGATAGACTTAGATTAGTGCATTTTAATAGTATGCATAATATTTATCTAACGCCTGCTCATCTGTTTAAGTATGGGACAATGACTACGCCACTCTGTGGCAAATGCAAGAGGGACAATGGTACCCTATTCCACATGATATGGTTATGCCCTTATGTGCAGGCCTTTTGACAATCTATTAATAACATCCTAGACCCTATCCTTGGCTTAGAAACCCTGTTTACCCCTGAAGTCTGTCTAATCAATTACTTTCCAGCAGGTACTACCAAAGTAAATGGGGCACATATGTCGCTTATTTCTGCAACAGCCAAATTGACAATCTTGAGGCACTGGGCGAGTGATAAGCCTCCCACTTTGATGGAGTGGTACAGGGAGAGCACTCTGGCTTTGCAATTGGAAAGGCACATAGCTTACATGCATGGCAGAGCTAAGGCTTATTCATCTCTCTGGGGTACTCTCGAGGCGCTTCTGATAGCCTGGAAGCCTTGATGTCCGAGCCTATTCCAGAAGTGGTGAACCAAGTGCAAATTATCTGTGTAGTTATGGGGGGAGGGGATTGATTTGGTTGTTTTGATTCCTGGAGTTAATCGATCTGATATTTGACATTTGTATGATTGTTGGGCATTGTGTTGTTTATTGTT
This sequence comes from Neoceratodus forsteri, assembly GCA_016271365.2. NCBI lineage: Eukaryota > Metazoa > Chordata > Ceratodontiformes > Ceratodontidae > Neoceratodus > Neoceratodus forsteri. Next base: position 13,423,303 of record CM028129.1, read on the forward strand.
AAACTAATAAAACTGGTTTAATTATAAAAAAAAAAGAAATAGAGTTGAGGGCATTAAATGTATTGAAGGCTTGACAGCTAAGCTCAGATTGATGGAGGAAAGACATACAGAGCTGTGAGGCTTTTGGGAGTGAGTGAGGGCAGGAGGAGAACCAAGTCAGTAGGCAGTGAGGCCGACCCATCCTGCCATGAGGGGACCCTGGTGAGTCAAAAGAGTCGAGAGAGAAGGAGCTGCCTGGAGGGCTGGGGATGGAGGTGCCATTTACCAGCCATTTTGGTCTTTGCCACTGGAGTGGGGACAGATATACTGTAGGTCATGTAAACATTGACCCATGTTATAGAGATGGTTGATGGGTCCCATGCCAAACAGAGTCTCCCCAGATAGTTGTAAGACTCCAGGTGAGTCATAGGTTTAGTGGGTTATGCCCAAAAGTTAATTTAAAGCATTTACTGATGAAGGGTACGCAACACAGAACTCACCTTGTATTGACCTGGAAGACTGCACTGTCAAGTCTTCTGTGATGGAGATTGAGATTCAAGGAAGACACATGTGTAACTGTTGGGTGCATGCACCTCATAAAGACTGAAGGGATACAACTGAGGGACTGTACTACAATGTCAGGGGGGAAGGAATTTGTTATATGAGGGCTTTCTTTTAGGTTAGAATCAAAGGAATTGATAGGATGTTCTCGACTCTTCTCACTTTTTAGATTGCATGAAATTATATCTATGGATTTTGGGCATCCCATGTCAATACAAGTGCATGGGATGTATGATATACATAGGAAATAAAAATGAGTTAAAAAAAATCAAAGTTAAAACTGGTCAGACTTTCACCGCCTGCAATGTTCAACTTCCAGGTGCAAAAGTAAGTTTAACACAAAAATGCACAAGAAATGGGAAAGGAGTTTGAAAAAATCCCACACTCATCAGAGCACTGTTTTTAAGCTTCCATCTACTCACCGCCAGAACCAAAAGTCTCTGCAACATCACCCTTAACATAGATGGTGTGTAAAATTTTTATTTTATTTATTTAACACAGCATGTGATGGACCCCACAGGGGAGGGGCATGTCCTGGACGTGGTTCTGGCAGATGGGGATCTGGTAAGGGACCTGGTTGTAGAGGATCCCCTGACTGGGAGTGACCACAATACTGCCTGGTTTCATATAAGCATGGGGGAAGGGGGGTGAGATCTAGGACACTGGCAGTGGACTTCAGGGGCAGACTTTGTGGGCATGGGAAGCATTCTCAAGGATCACTTGAAGGGATTACATCAATGACAAATGTGGAAAGGAGATGGGAGGTCATAAAACGGGACTTATGGAGGCAGTCAGGATCTACGCTGTTGAAACGTAAGGGAGCAAGGTCACATAAACCATGCTGGTGGTCCAGTGAGGTACAGGTAGCAGTCAGAGAAAAGAAGGCGGCCTACAAAAAATATAAAACAACAAGAGGGGATAGGGATAAGGAAATGTACCATATTGCATCTAGAAAAGTCACCCGGATGGTGAGGGGCAAAGTCCAGTAAAGAGTAATGGCTGGCACAGGGGACACATGGAGGGGAAAAGGGGTTCTTCCGGTACATTGGGGAGTGGAGAAAAACTAAGGGCCATCTCAGCAGATTGAGATCAGAAGGAGGGTGGGTGGAAGAGGCGAGGGACCAGGCAGCGGTATTTAATGAGTACTTTGCCTCTGTGTTCACTAGGGAGGGGGATGGGATATCTACAAAGCAAGGCACAATGGGTATAGAAGCGGCAGTGAGTGGGATCAGGGGAGCAACAGAAACAGAGCAAGAGGGAAGGAGAGGTACCCCAGAGGTGTCACATCAGGATAAGGATAAAAAGGCCAGTAAGGTGGAGGGGACGGATGATGCTATCTGCACCAAAAGGGTGTGGTTAGCCCTCAAGGCCCTAAAGAAAGACAAATCTCCTGGGCCAGATGGCATTCATCCAAGAATACTATGGGAATTGGCAGACATACTGGCTGCATCCCTGGTGGAGCTCTTCAACAAGTCACTTGAGACAGGGAGGGTACCTAGGGATTGGCGAGAGGCACATGTGGTGCCAATCCATAATGGGGGGTCGAGGGAAGTACCAGGTTACTATAGACCCTTCAGTTTGACCTTGGTGGTGAGAAAATTAATGGAGAGTATACTAAAGGAACAACTGGGGGTGTACTTGGAGGAGGTGGGAGGTCTGGATAGTCGGCAACATGGGTTTGTGCCAGGTAGATCATGTCAAACCAATCTTGTGGAGTTCTACTGAATGGGTAACATCAGAACTGGACAGGGAAAGCCTGTGGTGTATTATTCTTGGACTTCAGCAAGGCGTTTGACTCTGTCCCCCACAATGGTCTGGTGGAGAAACTGATGGGGTTGGGAGTAGGCCCTTTGATGATCAGATGGATTGAAAACTGGCTAGCTGGATGCACCCAGAGAGTAGTGGTCAGTGGGGAGCTCTCAAACCCTAGAGAGGTTGGTAGTGGGGTACTGCAGGGCTTGGTTCTGGGTCCGATCCTATTTAATGCATACATATCAGACGTGAGGGAGGGTATAGGGCTTGAAATGAGTCTCTTCGCTGATGACTCCAAGATGGGAGCAGTAGTTGATGGAGAAGAGGGGAGGTTTGCCCTGCAAGGGGACCTGGACACCCTGGAAAGCTGGGCTCACACATGGAAATTAAATTTCAATACCACCAAGTGCAAGGTGTTACATCTTGGGCAGGGAAACCCTAAATACAGGTACACCCTGGGAGGGAGGTGCTGGAGGCCTAATAGGGGAAAAAGACCTAGGGGTCATGGTGGATGCATGTATGAATAACTCTGAGCAGTGCAGGACAACGGTTAGCAAGGCAAACAGGATGTTGGGTTGCATCATAAGGGGGATCACCTCTAGGAGCAAGGAAGTGATTCTGCCACTGTACAATGGACTGGTTAGACCACACCTTGAGTACTGTGTACAGTACTGGAGACCATACTTGAAGAGGGACATACAGCTCCTGGAGATGGTACAGAGGAGGGCAACTAAGATGATACGAGGACTAGGGGATTTGATGTATGAGGACAGACTAGAGGAGCTCTGCCTGTTTTCATTGGAGGAGAGGAGACACGGGGGGACATGATTGAGGTCTTCAAGTACCTCAAGGGAATAAATAGGGTAAACATGGAGGGGTTCTTTAGACTAAAGCAGGAGGTATCACCAGAGGGCATGGTTTGAAGTTGGAAGGTGGAAGGGTGAGGGGGGGAAAGAGGAGGAGGTTTTTCACTGAGAGGGTGGTGGACCCTTGGAATGCACTGCCTGGTGAGCTGGTTCAGAGATCCACAGTGGAGGACTTCAAGAGAGAGTGGGAGAGGCACAGAAAGTGGATGTCTCAGATGATGGCCTGTCCTGGGGGGATGGATGATAGGGGTTTTTAGAACACAAGGGGGGGGCCTCGGCATCCAACTAGGGATCGGAGGTTCGAGCAGACTCAATAGACCGTAAGGCCTAATCTGCTGGCAAATAGCATGTTAGTATGTTATTCATTTCAGAAATTGGAATTATAACCCTTTGAGTCATAGACTCATTTCCAAAGGCTCCACGTCAGAAAAAAACATAGACATTCATACAGTACATACATAGAATAAATGTGGGTGAGTAATCATACAGAGTATGTATACAATGAGCACGGGTTAATGCCTATACATTTGGTTGCTAAAACAGGGCAGAGCTAGTGGCATATTTACCTAATGAGTGGTTAAGACCTATATAATTGGTAACTAAAGCAATGTATGATATGAGTTGGTAGTAAGCCACCTCAGGGAGGCCTTATCTTATACATAATACAATTCATTCATAGTCCATTGCTACTATATGGTAACCAAGGGAGGTGAGAAGCCTGTAGGCTAGAAATAGTGAAGGCTCTCCACTGCCTGGCCAAGGGCAGGTGTATGGCCAAGCAACATGGTGCAGGATCCACAGGTTACCGATTACACTGGCATTGACATGAGGAGAGGATATGGGCCCTTAAGGCAACTTTAAAAGGACCTAGATTGGTGACTAATGTAACAGCCGGTGGGATGGTATTGTACCAGAATGAAGCTCTTAAGGGGAAGGATCGCTGGGACAGGGTGGTCCTGACCCTAGACACCTTCCCGATAGTTTTAAGGGCAGCATTATAGGTCTGCCTATCGCTTAGCAAACCGGAGGCAGTGGCATGATGCCAGAGGTTGTCATGCATTTTGAACTGTTGTAGGAGTTCTGGGGTGATCCAGATATAAATTATGTTTGTGTGAGTGTGTATGTGTGAGTGCGTGTGCATGTTTGTATGTGAGTATGTGTGTGTATATGTGTGTGTGTGTGTGAGTATGTGTGCAGGTTTGTGTGTGTGTGTGTGTGTGTGTGAGTGTGTGTATGTGTGTGTGTGAGTGTGTGTGTGTGTGAGTGTGTGTGTGAGTGCGTGTGCATGTTTGTATGTGAGTATGTGTGTGTGTGTGTGAGGGTGTGTGCATGTTTGTGTGTGTGAGAGTGAGTGTGTTTGTGTGTGTGTGTGTGTGTAAATACTAAAATCTGCCAGCTGGTCATCAGTGTATCAGTGCTGTTTCTTGCATACTGTTTGACCCCTCCAAGAAATCAATTATCTGTCTTCTTCCTCCCTGTGTTCACTCAGTGGGGTATAAGCTTTGACTTAGTGGGCAGAGCATTCTATCACATCATGAGGAATAAGTAAAAACAAAAAGCCAGGCAGGCCCGGTGGTGGCGAGGGTTGAGGCGCTGGATGCCACACCTCATGCCTTGTCAGTGACCCATGCTTGGGAATGAACATGGGCTGCGGGGGGGTCAGCAGGGAAGGAGAAGGATTGAGCAGCGAGGAGAGAGAGAGCGTGAGAGAGAGGCTTATTTCATGGCGTTGAGTGATTGGTGCAACTGCGATCAATTCTGCCCCTAGCCTGCTTCAGAGTGCTGCCCAGTATTTGAGAGGGTGAGAGTGAGTGGTGTGTAAGCTGGTAGCAAGAGAATCTTCGTGGTGACTGTGAACATTCTAATTCTGTAAAAACAGACTTTTTTCTGTGTACGTTTGGGCTCAACCTGGTATCTAACCAACTGGGAAGCAAACATGATGTTCATAGAGACAATTGGCGGGATCACCAGCCTGTTTCAACCCAGAGGCCTTCAAGGACCGTCTTTAGAGATTTTCCAGTGGAGCAATCCAGTTACTGATTTAGTGAGTACCAATCAGCAAAACTGAGCTCAAACTGTTTTGTGATTTATCAAAGCCAGCTGGATCTGTGTGCAAACAGTGTGATTGTTTTTGCAAAGAAGGACTATAAGGAAAATCAAAACAAACAAAAATTCTGAGCAACAGACTGTGAGCATGTATTATGGATTTGGCAACAGTATAATTTTCTGAGCAATTGAGAGACTGTGAGATGTAGTAGAAGCTCCATCTGCAACAAACAGGAAATCCTGTTCTAGAAGTACTGTGGCTTTAGTGAATTTAAGCAAGTGAGTTGATTGAATGCTAATTGCAAAGTCCAAAAAAGTCATATAGTTTGCTTAGGAAAGTAAAATGCAGTGCCGTTGTTACAGTTTGAGCAAATTTATCAGTATGCAGAAAGTCGGGTGCACAGTGGGTTGAGTCAGATACAGATTTGATGATGCGCCAGGAGTGCTGCCACCACCATTACAGGGTGGGACAGTAATGTAAACACAGCAGCAGGGGAGCCATTTTGAGAGAGTGTTCAAAGTATAGTGAACTCAGTAGTAACAATGAACTTTGATGTGTTTATTTTCAGACATGGCTTCGGGACCATCCTGCTACCCAGATCATGCCTGAGCTATGGTAGCTGAGGAAGTTTCCAAGCTTAAAGAAATTGAACAATGTTTCTGTGGTGGAAGTTTGCCTCCTCATGTTGCAATTCCCGATTACCCTGTGAGAGTATGCATAATGTGCCTCAAGGATTGAAGGGATGTATTTATGATTCCTCACTGTTCAGGGTGTTTAGAGAAGCAAGGTCTGTCTAAAACATCACACATTTGTTTGGCTCCCACTTGGACAAAACTACAAGATCCTGCAAGTAGCAGCACACAGCACCAGGTTGAACCTGTTGGGGGAGGCACAGCAGAGTGTGGAACAAAGGAAGATAGTGTAGATATACTACCAGAGTAGATTTCTTGTGATGTCTCCATGCCTGCATCACTGATGGACAGTCTGGAGGGAGAGTCAGTGGATCCATGGAGAGAGATCTCATTGGAGAGGATGAGGTTCATGAAACTCTAGAATGGGAGGTGTCTACCTCCATGCCCAGTGAAGAGTGGACTGTCTCTTGGGAGTGAGGACAACTGGTTGGCAGCTTTAAAAACAAATAAATCTCCAGGACCAGATGGCTATCACCCCTGATTGTTAAAGGAGTTAGCCATTGAGTTGGCCCCACCTTTAAGTCACCTATTCCAGCAGTCATTAGATACAGGGATGGTTTTAGATACCTGAAGGGAAGCTACGGTGATACCTCTTTATAAAAAGGGAAATAAAAAGGATCCATCAAATTATAGACCAGTGAGTCTGATTAGTGTCCTGGGGAAATTGCTGGAAGGGATAATTAAGGACTTTATAAATAAACATGTACAAAAAAATGACTTGGAGGATAAGTCACAGCATGGTTTTAGGAAGGGGTACTCCTGTCAGACAAACATGCTTCACTTTTATGACAGGGTGAGCAGGGTTTTGGATGGAGGGGGGAGCTGTGGATGTGGTTTATTTGAATTTTACAAAAGCTTTTGCTAAGCTCCCTCATAAATGTCTTATTGAGCAGCTTCAGAAGATTGGGCTGCACTGTAGTGTGATATCTTGGATTGCCTCTTGGTTGGCAAACAGAGTGCAGCATGTAAATATAAGGGGAGCTTTTTCAGATTGGGCAAAGGTCACCAGTGGAGTGCCTCAGGGGTCAGTGTTGGGACCAGTCCTTTTTAATTTCTATGTGGCAACACTGGAGGAACATCCAGGAAATGTATGGCTCACCAAATTCGCTGATGATTGTTGATTACGGTTGGAGTTAATGGATCCAAATGATTACTTAAAATTACAACATGAACTAAATTATATTAATACATGGTGTTCAACCTATAAATTATATTTGAATCCAGAAAAATGTACCATGATGCATTTGGGATCCAAAAATACAAATGCCACCTACTACTTAGGTGATATCATCCTAAAAACTGTAGATGAGGAAAAAGATCTAGGCATCTTGGTGACAAAGGATCTTCATTTTACTACACATTGTAAAAGTGTTACCAAAAAGGCAAAACTTATATTAAATTGTAGATTGAGAAATATCTCAAGCAGGGATAATGATGTAATGTTGCCCTTGTATTCCACCCTGGTGAGACCCCTTATGGAATATGGTGCCCAGGTTTGGTCACCCTATTTAAGAGGAGATGTGGAGAGATTGGTGGGAGTCCAGAGAAGGGCTACATGAGCGATGAGGGGGATGCAGGGTAAAAACTATACAATGAAGCTAAATTTAGTAAATCTGTTTACTTTAGAATACAGAAGATGAAGAGGGGTTATGTGCTTGTTGTTTAAAGCCTTAACTGAGGATGAACTCTGGAGTAAAATAGGCTCAAAGTTTAGAGTCAAAAGTCATAATACTAGAGCACACCCCTATAAGTTACATGGAGAACAATGTACAACTTGGCACAGAAAAAGGTGGTATAACCAAAGAGTTGTTCCTATATGGAACTCACTGCCATTGGAGGTGGTGGAAAGTTAAGACAATAGAGGTATTCAAGCAGAAATTAGTTGGTTTATATCGATTGGGTAGACTTTAGGAATGCATTTTGGTGAGCATTATGGACATTAATGTCCCCCTTAGCTCTGATTTACCTATGATACATATGAATTACTCAATCCTGGGACCAAATCCTAAGTGAGGAAGAGGAGGAGGAGGAAGCTATGTATCTTTCTGTTGAGGTTCACAGTCTGTGGCTTCAAGCTCTTGCCTCAGAGGAACCAGAAGAAGAAATTGGTGACTCCACAGCCCTGCCATCAGAAGGGGTCAGGGACAAGTTCTATGTTGCTTTAAGTGTGCAACACTGCCAGAACCAGGACTGGTCACCCCCAAGCCAAGCTGAGGGTCATAAACTGATGAAAAGTAATAAGGAGGAAAGGCCTGGTTTGTAGGAGGGCTAATGACATATATAGAATGTCCTTTCTTACCTTTCCTTGGAGAGTCTGGGAGGAAATTGAGCGAAACAAGAGAGCATGGCTAGTGGAAGAGGCAAGTCAAACTTTGCATCCAGGTGTGACTAGTTATGTCAGAAACAAAGTCATAAGAGATAGACTGCAGTTTTTGGAAGTTGGGCTGGACATTGTTCATAGACACTGCACAATATGTGGATGATACAGGGAAATAGACTTTCTATAACATTAATTCTGAGCACCCAAATGGGGTCACAGTTCTTGCACCTGACCCATTGTGGTACTACCCTCCATGTTACCATTGTCCTATGAATATAATCCAAGCAATATCTGCACTCATGTGCCAAAAATGTTGCAAAACAGACACCAACCTTCTTTTTCTTTCCACAAAGCTGTGAATTTTTATTGTATGATGTCAGAATTCACAGATAAATCTTGCTGCTCCAAAGATTTCAGTTTACAGCCATTGTAAGTGCATCCAACAAACACTGTTACCCTGAATATGCCTGTACCTACACAGAGGGAAGTAGAGCAGTGGAAGCAAGTGTCTGCCATCCAGCCATTGCCATGCCTATGTTGTTCCACCAGTCCAGAGTTCCAGGATCCAAGGTGTGTTCAGATTCATCGGCCTTGCAGTGTACCTTTCCAATTTCATCACCTGATCTCCCAGATAGCTGAAATGGCATCATCCCAGCTGTTTTCCTGATTCATTGCCTGGTATTTCAGATGAAATCAATGCAGCTGTTCTTTTCCTGTTCCAAAGTTCCATCTCCTAGATGACATCAACCCAGCAGTTTCCAGACTACCATCTGTTTTCCAGATGTCCACCCAGCTCTGTCCAAAGAATGCTGCCAGGGAGAGTCTTTGACTGGAGAAGCAGATGATGTCCATTTTTCATTCTTCAAGGGACTGGTAAGTCCATACTTTTCTTACTTTATTGACATTACAGTGTACATCCTACACCTGGCAGACTACAGGCTGTTGAACTGTCCACAGAGACTCTCCCCTTTGGGATTACAGTACTTCAAGAACTGTGCTTCAGCTGGCTCCAGCCCAGGAGACACTCTTTAATAGTCCTTGCCTTCAGGCACCATGACTGTTACTAGTTGGGACATTTAAGGCATTCCATCCCCAAAATGTGGTATTGTATATAATGTCAGTATTTTCTAACGTTTTCTACTTTTTAAAAATATGTATTTTTGGAGATTGTCCAGTGTTTTGATGGAAGGGGCTATTGTTGCTATACTGTGTGTTTTGCAGATTTGGGGTGTGTTTTGTCTCTTTTCTCTTTCTGGTGGTTCCTGGTGAAGAAATAAGGCAAGAAGAGGATAAGAGGGGCTCATCAGAGTTTCTCTGTGCTTTAAAGTATTTTTTAAAGTATAGTGTAGTTGTTAACATGTGTTAACCTTTCGTTCCACAGGTGTATTTGCGGGGGAGTGTGGGAGTGTAATGTTTTTGGTATAGTGTTAGCTCTGTGTGTTTGGGTTGCAGGTGCCCTGGGTTGGGCGGAGGTTCCTATTTTCTGTTTGGGTAGGTTTTTGGTTAGTTAGGTTTCCCTAGAGGGCTAGCAGGATAGACATATTGTAATCCTGGTCTGCAGTAGGGGTCACAGCTCTGATCTGTTAAGGCTATGCTCTGGACAGTTTTTGCCACAGCTACTGGTTCTCCATAGTAAGATCATAGTGTAGAGGCTTGCCTCTGGGCCCTTAGTGCCAGCTGCCTGTGCATGGCACATTGTAGGAGAGGGCCTGATTACTCCCTCCATAAGTAGCACATAGGGTAGGATGGTCTGGTGCTGGGTAGATAGTAACTGGGACAGTCATTTTCATGGCTAAGGGTGGGTGTAACTCCCTTGTTCCCAGGGGTTACCCAGTTTCTGTGTAAAAGTATCTGCCTACATTGGAGTCTGGTATGTGACTGTCCAAGTACAGAACTTTTAATTTTTGACACCTCTGTGGTGTGAGTGTAGCATAAGTGTGATATATATTTCCTGACAGCATCTACAGTGTTTTTACAGTTGTGTGTTGTTATTAACCAGATGAATGGCTGAGTATAAGCTTGGAAGAAAAAGGTAGGAGACCTCCCCTTCAGGAGTGGCCAGTTTACCTCTCCGGTTTCTGAAGGTCACCTATTACTGTTTCTACAGTGCATTTGGCCAATGCCTGAGAAGAGTGTTTACCCAGTAAATGGGTTGTTTTTCTCTCAGTTTACCGCAGTATACTGGGTTCTGAAAGTCCTGAGCCTGTATGTGCTCTGTGTGGTCGTATGTACCACCTCTACTCCTGTGAGAAATGGGAACAGTACCAGAACCTGGCCATATGTGTCAATTTCGAATAGTAACCAGTGTATTCACCAGTGTGTGCTTTCCTCTGCCTATGCTAAATGGGAATTCAGGAGCATCTATATTTCAGTGATCTGCATTACCAGTATGTGTAACCCTGTGGGGGCCCATCTTCACTTTGTGATTATTCCTACTCTTTTATGTGAATAAAGGCTACACTCTAGAATCCCATCCTGGTTTGGACAGTAATGTTATTCCTTCCTTGTGTCTGGAATTACTTGGGTGCCCCTGTCCAGAAATGTAAACCTAGCATAACTATGAGCAAATGTTTTCTTCCAGGGACCTGGGTTGTTGGCCATGGTAAATGGTCCCTCCAGGTGCATGCCAGTTAGTAGCCACACATGGCTGAGTGTTTTTGTATAACAGTCTGGTAACCTGAGTCTAATGGTGGCCACCTTGCTTGTTTGTTTTCTCTGTGTCTTTTAATAGTTATGTAAAACCCCTACCTCTGTCATCTACTGGGGCCGGTGAGGGGAGGGGTTACATATAAACACATTGTCCCCTTCTACAGCAATTTGGACTCAGGAGATTTGTTTTAAAAAAAAATAGAGATCTGGTACTTGCTTGCCTTTGGACCATGTCATCGTTATCCTGGGGGTGGGTGGAAGGCAAAGCCACTACATGACATGATTGTACTGGTAGCAACTGTGGCAGAAACGTCCCTGATCTCACATACATTCTGAAGAGATCATTTAGCTAAATTTACCTTAACCAAAAAAATTAAAATTAAAAATGTTGTTTTTTGCCTTGTTAGTAGTGGTAGTAGCAATAGTGAAGTGGTGACTTTCGTAATGCCTGGAACTATGTCTTTTTTTTTGCCATGTTGCTTCACACTGTGTGCCATTCTGAGAGCCATTGCTAAACAAAAGTCATGCCAAACATATCACCTTCTGCAAAAAGTCAGATTTGGGATACTGGTTTAAAAAAAAATAAACATCTAGGACTTGCCTGTCTTTTGGCCAAATCATTGACATCCTCCAGTAGACACATCCATAGTCACATTATTCACTCCTCATCTTATTTAATTACTCATGCAGTTTTGTACTAGTAAACAGTGTTTTGATTTTGTTTTTATGGCTGTGGGTGGAGCTTACAGACATCTTGCTGTTTGAAGGTTGAAAAATGGAGAACAGTGGAATACATTTTTGGAATTTTCAGTGTATCCTTCCACAAATACAAACCACTATGCTAGCTGAAATAAAATACTCCCTTCTTTCTGTTTGTAATGTTGGAGACAGAACTCTAAGTTGTTTATCAGATGGCCATTAGGAAACTGAAACAGCTTGTTAAATATTGGTTGCCCATTTATCTTGAGATTTGTGCCCAATAGTGAGACATTGGGGCCTTTGTCAATAAAAAAAGAGTAAATATAAAAATAATCAAAAGAAAACAAACACAGAAAGGTGTGAATGAAGAAGACACACAGAGACCAGTGCACAGTTGATTGTATATAGTGTTTTATTAGTTTCATCTTGTTACAATTATTCTTGTTTTTATGTTGTGTGCAAAATCCTTGAAGATATGTAGATTGTCACATAAAAAGACATACCTATGTGCAATACAAAGTGAAAGTGGAGGTTTTAGAGAAGAAGGCAAAATGTACAGGGCTAAGATCAGTTGAAACAATTACAGAGCATGGAATAAATTCATAGGACCTTATCACCACATAAGATAATTAAAAATTGGGTACTGTAATAGGGAAAATCATATTTGCTATGTCTGGACTAATTACAGTTGATGTAATTATGTTGTTTTTTGGTGAAGACTCCATGAATTGTACAAGTGTTAACACTCACTTTGTTCAATAAAAATAAGGTTAAAAACAAAACTGGAGATTTGTTTACTGCCTCCTTCAAAATGCAACAACTTTAACATTTAAATGCAAAGTATTTAAACATGTTCTTGCTGCTAGCTTCAGTTGAGCAGGTATTGTCTTTCAAGAAAGATACAGTCCTCACATATGTCATCCATTCTCAGCAATGAATCTAAAATATTTACACTGTTTTTTAACCTCTTAAGACACTATCTGATAAGCACTGTAGTAGGCATATGTCAGTTCTTCTGTGAACTATCCAGGCTAAATATATAGCAAATTTCCAAATCTCAGTTCTAGCATCCTGTCGTTAAGTTGGTGGGTGCAGTTATAGGAGGCCAGTCCCAAAACATACAAAAAAAAGTAATTAACTGCACTCCAGAGATAGAGAATAACAAAACAATGATGTCAGTTACACATACAAGAAATACCCCAGCACTTCGCCTTCTATCCTCATGAAGCCTTAGGGAGAAGGCGAAGCACTGCGTATTTCTTGTATGTGTAATTGACCAAAGTCTACTTTAGAGCTAGTTGGCTCAGCAATAAATATCTTTAAATTGCTACATTGTTGTTTTGTTGTTCTCTTTCTCTGGAGTGCAGTTAATTACTTTTTTTCTAAATATATAGCAATCAGCAGGCATTTTAATATCTTTTTTGTGGGAAATACACAGTGGACTTCAGTTTACAGTAGATTTCCTTTAAATATTTCTTATCCTGTATTTTGTAACATGGATAGCGCTGGGGAGATGCTACATATGTTCTGATCAAACCCATAACAATGCTATTTAATAAATCCTTGGCCCTAGCTCAATTCCCAGAAGTAAGGAAGCAAGCCCTGGTAACTCCAGTGCACGAGAATTGAGATAAGGCACTGGTATCAAACTACAGGCCAATATCTATCCTCTCCCCACTATCCAAAGCTCTGGAAAAAATTGTGGCAAATCAACTAACAGAATACCTCAACAAGTACAATCTACTCTGCCCAAACCAACATGGTTTCAGGCAAAAACACAGTACCATCACGGCACTGCTGGCATACTCTGACTATGTGCACAGGGTGCTGGATGAAGGAAATTGTTGGGATCCATCTTCCTTGACCTCACCAAAGCCTTTGACACCTTCAACCACGCTCTACTAATACTCCAACTCCAAAGACTGGGAGTGGCTCCAAATGCCCTAAATTGGTTCAATGATTACCTATCACACAGGAATCAGCAAGTCAAGATCCGGCAGATGTTATCCAGCTCCAGAGATGTACTCCTAGGAGTTCCTCAAGGATCAATTCTAGGGCCCTTGCTTTTCAGACTCTTTATTAATGAATTACCCATGGCCTGTGACACCAAACTTATCCTGTATGTGGACGATGTTGTGCTGCTGAGCAGCAGCACCTCCCAGGCTGCCCTTCAAACAGAACTACAGACCTCTTTCAACAAACTTGAGGACTGGTTCTGTAGGCAAAAGCTGCTACTGAACTACAAGAAAACCAAGGCCATGCTTCATTCCGGCCCCTACAATAAACGCAGGCTCGCTCCTCTCGAAATCATCAATAATGCTGGTGAGCAGATTGAGCAGGTACAATCGTTTAAGTACCTCGGGGTCACCATTGATGACTCTCTCACTTACACAAACCATATTGACTCCCTTGTCAGATCGGTAAATGCAAAGATCAGGGTCCTCTATAGACATAAGAAATCCCTCACCCCAGAAGCACTTTGAATTTCATTCTCCAGCTCCATACTCTCCACGATAGACTACAGGCTAGTGGTCTATGGAGCTGCCACTGATACAGCACACAACAGGGTCCAAATTGCATTAAATAAGGCATGCCACCTGACCCTGTGCGCAGATCAATACACTCATACTTGCACCCTGTATGTGCGTACAAACTGGCTTAACCTAAAAGATTGGATCAAATACCAAACTTGTCTCCTGTGAAAGAAGGCACTCCTTGGAAAAAACCCACCCTGTGTAGGAAACCTGCTCAAGGTCTCTCTCTCATTCAACATTACCAGAGAGAGGAAGAATGGAGCACTGTCCATCCCATTCTGGCGAACCTCACTTGGGCAGTGTACTTTCTCCTACCAAGCCCTCTTCTGGTTAAATGAACTTCTGTTGCAACTACAAACAAACAGCCTGCCCCAGTTCAAAACAGGCCTCAAACAGCACCTAATGTCTAGCTCCAAATTCACCTGCTTCTCAGGCCCTACTTGAATGACTAGCCTACACCCTAGGTAGCACCCAGCATGGAAACCTAGAAAACCTGCCCCCATCCCAGCCTAGCCAGGGGCACAGGTAAGCTTTTAATCCTCTTTACCGCTCTTGGTACAGCCCCTCCCAACCCCCTAACCTACTTTCTCAACCATAGTCTATCAATGAATTTTGGTGGTCTCCAGGACTGAGCTACCAGGGTAACATCCTAGAAATAGCCTGAATTCTCTTACAATCGCTTTGTTTTTCTCCAGTTTGTTGAAACTTCTCATGTAACTGCTCTTTAATGCCTAATGTGCTGAACTCTGTAACTACTGTATTTGCGTTTTTTATAATTGTCCACCCTGACGTGGAACCTTTGTAAAAGAGCTCATGCTCAAAGGTTTTTCCAATACCACAAATAAATAAATGTATCATTGTCATAGGGATCTTCATTTTACACCTTTCTGTACTATATTTACTCAGGATGTCCCAGATTAGATGTAATATCTTATGTTCAGTGGGGCCATGACTTTACTATTTTATAATGTATTTATTTATGGTAGCCTAGTCCAGGTGGGCTGGCAGTATAGCCTAGAGATTAATGAGCTGTGAATGAGCTTGGTACATCCAGCAGACCAGACCTTGATTTGATTTTAACAACCTCAACTTGCATACTGCTTGACTCTGAACAAGTCACTTAACCACCCAGTGCTCCCAGTTCACTCCTGAAAATAGGCACTTGTGCCTAATAGGACTTGTCCAGTTACCATAGACTAAAATAAATAAAAAATGTAAAATATTGTTTTTAATGTGTTCTGATTTTACACAGTGCAGCATAATATTATGTAGATTCAGAGCCCCACTGAAAATAAGATGCCATGTCTTCTGTGAACTATCAGGCTAAATATACAGCAATCAGCAGGCATATTCTAGCAAAACACATTGCAAAAATGTGCAAAAAGAAGACCACATTGAAACTGCCTCTCAACAGATCTGCTTTGTGCAAATTCATTAGAAATAATGGGTAAAAGCATCTCAAAAGCTATCCACAGCCATATTGGCTCTGACAATTCTTGTTTCTATAGCTTGTATATATATATATATATATATATTTTGACAATGTCAGTGTCTCAGCAGGTTGCATACTTGCCTCTGAGGTCAGATGATCAGAAGGCTGTGGGTTCTATACCCACACCAGACACTTTGTTAAATCCCAATACTAACACTGTAGTGCAGCATGCGGGGGTGCTACACAAGTGAGGTGCTGTCTTTATGATGAGACATTAAACTGAGGTCCCATCTACCTGTT
Organism: Neoceratodus forsteri; assembly: GCA_016271365.2. Classification (NCBI taxonomy): domain Eukaryota; kingdom Metazoa; phylum Chordata; order Ceratodontiformes; family Ceratodontidae; genus Neoceratodus; species Neoceratodus forsteri. Next base: position 13,439,134 of record CM028129.1, read on the forward strand.
CTGGTGGTTGTTGAGGTGGACAGTAATAATTCCATGGCACTTCTCAAAAAGAGTAGGGGATTTTTTATTATAAATCACATCAGTACAAATCATACATTACATGCATAACCATTTGAACATAACTCAAAAATTTGAGGATCGGGGAAGTGGGAAAACAACAACGAAACAGTTCATTATATACATGTTTATCATTTTAGGACACCTTCCCTTCTTTACACACAGTTTTATTTTTCAAATTAATATAACTGTGCTACCCTCATGTTCCTTATTTATTTATTCAATTCTTGGATTAATACCGTTGAGCTACAAGGTCATTCACAAAGGTTCCACGTCAGAGAGTTTACAAACAAATATACAAGCAGTTAACAAATAACACTTGAATGTAATAATTGATACACATTCATATACAATTGTGTAAATAACAAACACTGAAATTGGTTTACATGACTAGTAAAAGAGACATGGTATAACAACTGAGAAAGATCTAAAATTATACTCAAAAAGGAAGTTGTAACAGTATTGTACAGGGGTAAAGCATAAGACTGATCAGAACTGGGGAGCATAGTTCAGGTAGAGTTAAGGAAGGGAAAAATATTGGTATTAGATAGAGGGGAGGAGCTAAGGATGGGGGATGGATCAGGAAAAAATCTACCCTTGGGGTTTTGTTGAGGAAAGCAATAGGCAAGCAATAATACCCTCCAGGGTGGGCAGTACTGTGCAATACCAGACTGCCCCGAGGTGTAATGAGGCCCAATGCTGAAGGCAGAGGACCTTATAGCCCCTGGAATGTCCGGTATTGCCCATACCACCCTCCCTGGAGGGTATTATTGCGCTTAGAAAATGGACTTTCATTAATTTTGGGGGGATGGTGATTTTATTAGGAAAACATAGGGAGAAATATTAATAAACATGATTAGAAACAACAGCTTGTGTAAAATAGTTCATTTATACGATAGTTAAACTGTCACTAGAGGGTCCTGCTGCATACAAGACCCATTTTTACTACATCTGTCTTAATTTTTGCCATGGACACTTTTCAGTTACCCCAACCCACCATGAGTTTATTTAACTCATTAATTTTTACCTTAAACAATTTTTATTGTTGTTTTCAGTCAAAGAGTGAGAGTGATCGGTCCAAAAATGGCAGGGTGTTGGACTGACATGCAATTGGAAAGGGAACAGCACAGTCAGCTGTTTCACTGCATCGGAGGTCAAGGGTACTAGGAACAAAATAATAAGAAAGTGACTGTGTAAGACAGGTGCATTTCTTAATTTTTTTAGAGGCTTTACTGTAACATGAGAGTGGTTGTGATCTGAAGCATAAGACTACTGAAGCCATTTGTTACTAGGAGGATTGCATTGTTGACAGTGAGGTATATGAAGCACTTCTGGAAGCTGTTACAGTGGGCACGTGAGCTGACTAAAGAAAACTAATGTAAGCCTAGTAAATTAAAATTATATTCATCTGGTTTGAATTTGTAATGTTCAGTTTTCTGCTGGGGTACCATGAGTAGGGTATAATTTGGAAAGTCAGTGCTTCAGGAAATCGGTGAGGAGTTGTGCGGGCAGTCGGGCGGCTGCAATTTTGAACAACGTAGGTTGTGGAGCTGAGAGGAGAAATAAACTGAAATAATTATGTGATTTTGGTGGTGGTTTAGTTTATTTAAACAAAAATTATGGCACACCTGTGGTCCTGTTACGGTGCTTGTACTGAAACAACATTCAGGGGGGACAGTATCTCTCACTAAGCAAGAGACAAAAATGGCAGTGATTTGAAATGAAATTGGAGTTTTAGGCCAATGAGGAAGCAAGGTAGGCATAGGGGTACCAAGTAGGTAAGAGGCACTGGAGCTGGTACTTTTTATTTCCTTGGCATCTATTGAAAGTTAATATACCCCTGCTAGGGGTACCAGTCAATCAGAACACAGGAAATAAAGAGCCCATATTTTAACTAAGGATAGAGTAAGGGTTTCGGGGCGAGAAGGGGGGGTGAGGGAAGAAAAGTGAAAGTAGGAGCTCCAGATGGTTCTTGAGTTACAGAGAGGTAGAGGAGGTGTGCAATTGCTGTAAGATAAGATTATGTTAGATAGGGGATTGGTGAGGTGGTTGCAGGGAAGGTAGGGGTAGCTGCAAGTAGGTCATCTACCTGAAATGGCAACAGGGGAGGTGGGGGGTTAGTTGCTTAGTTGGGTGTATAGTTGATTTTCAGTCAGATTTAGATGTTGCAGTTACACATGCTAAGAGCAGCCAAATATATTAGTAAATTGGTTTTAAAGAGGCAAAGTTTTGATTCAGTGAGCAGATCAGTGCTGAGTGAGTTTAACCAGAGGGGGCCCTGTACTCAAAAGAACGCTGCCCTTCCAGGGTGCATCAAAAGGTAATGTGGAATACAGCTTTGCCAGACCTCTTGGTATGTCTGAGGCTGGTGAGCTGGCTGAGTAGCTTCTGCAAGTCTGGGGGTGTAAGGCCAGGGGACAGTTTTTTAGTTAGCAGACAGACTTGATATTGAGTCTTGTTGTTCATGTTTAACCATCCAGTGTTGGTGTGTAGCTCATATGTTTAAGTTAGATGGTGTGAGCCCAGCACTAGTATGCAGGCTTAGCTTAGGACAGTCCTTATTCTCTTAAGGGCAGTGTCGGTGCTTGCTCCATAGACAACCAGGCCGTAATCTGTGACTGACAGTACTGAGCTATTTGTTGTTAATAAACTCATATTCTCTTTCCATCATTTATTTATAGTATTTTCTGGGTGCACAGGTAGATCTTTAACATGTGCTGAGTTCATGGCTTGTTCCACTAGCATTATGTACGTATTGTAAGGCATTAACTGTTATTGCAAAGTCCACTGACATCTTGCCTGCCATAGATAATATTTTAGACAGCAGAAAAAACCCCATCAAGGTCCCATGGTCATATTTACTTAAAGATGTGGACAATTCTGTAATAGTAAGGGTTCTTAATTTAAATTCTTTAACCACTCCAACTTCCATTTGTTTGCCAAGAAAGACCATAGGGGCTTAGCATATGAGCCGGAGAAGAAAAAATGTTACATGGATTCTTTCAAGTTTAAACAACTATTATATGGGCAGTTTCTCTCTTCTTGAGCCTTTTGTTTTGCATTTCCTCTGAGGTTTAATTGGCTATAAACTGATAATCACAGAATCTCCCTCATATGAAGGGGAATCCTGATATTATTTAGCTGTTTCAGGACCCCTCCCCTCAAAGTGGGAGGACAATTTTTAAAATCTGGTTCTGTTAAGTAGATTTTGGAAATAATCACATCATATAGATGGGGTCCAGAAAAAGGACATATTTGTGCTCTAGTTTGGCTCCCATTTCTGGATTTATAGCTCTGCAGACCTAATAAATTATAGAAACTGTAATTTGGGAGATAGTTTGGGAAGATTTTCTCTGACCCATGATGACAGATACTAAGACAAATTATTGAGAAACCATAAGAATTAAGACTTTGGGAAGGAACCAACCTTATCTTAAAATTCAGAGATATGAATAGGGGCAAGAACAAAGAGATGCATTAACCATCCCAATGCCCCCTTGTGCTTTGGGCAGAAAAGGGAAGCATCTTTTTATCAGGTTCTGCCTACTGCCCAAAACGATCTGGAAAAAACTGGCATATAATCTCATTTCTAGTGCATTTGGGGGAAGGAAAATCATTTTACATACAACAGACAGGGGATGATAAATCTTGTTATAATATATTCCCTCTGGTGTTGTCCTGGTGGGTATCCAGGTGGAAGTAAAAGAACCCAGAGCATTCTTCGCAAAGAGCAGGGAACATTCCTGGTGCCCTGGCCAACATTCCCCTTCCCATAAACCGGTTCATGCAATTACTCAGGCTGTGTGTGGGTGATGATGTGCGATATGGCTGCCACTACACATTCAGTCACTTCACCACCAGTCTAGCATTGCTTGTAAAGCGCTTTGGGATACTGTGTATGAAAAGCGCTACATAAATGCTGATTCTTTTTCTTCTTCTTCTTAATTTTGGATAACTTCCAAGCTTTCCATCTATTTACCTTAGTCTCAACTCCTTACAGTACTGTTTCCCAATTTTCTAGGGGCAGATTGTGAGATCCAATGAGGATACCTAAAATTGTTTGTCACTCAGAGGAAATCTGGATCCTATTTACGGTGACTGGGTCCTCTCAATCCATTACATTTCTCTGCATTTAACTTTGAGTTTGAGATTTGAGAGTATTCCTGTAGTTGGATTACTGAATATGGGATTTGGTCCTGGTTTGCAATAGACAGACAGCTGTTATCTGCATACTCCTGGATTTTTATGTAGTCTTGTCTGGAAGATCCTTGCAAGCCGTACCAAGAATGGGAATTACTAAATTTCATAACTAACGGGTCAAGGGAGAAAATATACTGCAGGGAACTGAGAGGACAACCCTTCCTAACCCTGGCTCTGATAGTGATTCCCACCATCACTTTTCCCTTAGTAATGGGGTGTACTGTAGCACATGAGTATAATAATTTGATTTTGTTAATGAACTCAGTAGGGATGTCATACTGCTGTAATGTTTTGTATAGAAAGGGGTGATGAACCCTATCAAAAGCCTTGCTCTGGTCTACAGTCAGAATGCAGCCTTGTTTCTGTTTTGCTTCATAGTAAGCTATTACTGTATGTCCCTGTATAGCCTAGAGGTTAGAGGAATGAGGTGTGAACGAGCTTGATACATCCAGCAGACCAGACCTGAGTTTGATTCTCACAGCCTCCACTTGCACACTGTGTGACTCTGAGCAAATCACTTAACCTCCCTGTGCTTCCAGGTTGCCCCTGAAAACAGGCACTTGTGCCTAGTGGGCCTTACCTGGTTACCAAAGACTAAAATAAAAAAATAAAAATATTAGGGCTGTGCTAATACATCATATTCATCTAAATATTCGGTATTCGGTGCCCAGGTATTCGGCTGAATTATTCATTATTCAGCTTTTAATAGAAAGCAGACCACTCACCCTCCTCCCTAGCCAACTTTCAGTAAAGTACATACGCCCCATCCCCCCACCCTCAGTTAGCACCCAATTCTGACCCACCTGAGTTCCCTCGCCACACACACACACATTTTTGAAATGCCATTGCCTGCTGGCTCCAGAGGATACAAAATGGAGGCAGTGGCTGGCGTGACCAAGGCAGCTTGATGGCCATGCTCCCATCAACATGGAGGACTGTCGTGGAATTGCACTGGGGGGGGGTCTAGTCCAGCCCAGCTCGAAGAGGCAAGGGGAGGCCCTTGGGGTGGTCGCACCTGACCCCCGATATGTGAGTGAGTCTGTTGCTGTCTGGGGCAGTGGGAGCCAGTGGCTGGATGCCCCCACCAATGGTGCTGCAGTAGGGCACATAAATAAGGAAGTAAAAAAAGAGAAATGCCTTTGCCACCAGTAATAAGAAAACATACAAGGATGGGTGACCAGCACTATCCACTCCCATCATTTCCCCTTCATAGTTAACAGCACCCTGCACCCCACACATGAATTAAAATGGAATGGGAAGGCAGCCAGCACAGCCTACCGTCCTCCATGGCTGGCTGCCTTCTCCTGAATGAAGAGACTCGTGTGCTCTTGCTCGTGTAGTAAAACCCGCTCATCATGTGATCAGATGGTTTTACTACATGACTAAGCACAGGCATCAGACTCTTCATTCAGAAAAAGGCAGCCAGCCATGGAGGAGGGTGGGCTGGGCCGGGTGCCTCCTTTTTCAATTTTAATTCAGGTGAGGGGTGCAGGTGCTGCTAACTATGAGGAGGGAGGAATAAGCAAAAAGACACGAGAGGGTGTACATGGAACATATTTTACCACATGGCCAGGGGTGTAATAAGGTATGAGGCCTTGGCCGAGTGCCTTTAACCCCTGGCGTGCAGTAAAATATGTTCCATGCACACACCTGGAGTGTCATATTGCACTTATAAAATTGGATCCTATCTTTATTTTACTTTTTACCAATAGAAAAAACATGCTTGTATGTAGAAAACATGTAGAAATGTTCATAATCTATGATAAAATAGTCCTTCTGTGGACATGTTTTAATATTCATAAGCTTATTTGCATATCCATCTACAGTTAACAGTGCAACCTGCACTCAAGGCCCATTAAGTTTCAATGCTGAATTTTCAATAGACCTATCAACTTTATTAAACTTGGTAAAATACTTCAATTACACTCACGGCTTCTGCTGTTGAGATAATAGTAGTTGAATGACTACTGCTGGGCTATTTGCACCCATCAGTACATCTCATAACTGCATGAAATTACCCAAAAAGCGATCATTGCAGAGCTACAGATCACTCGCTCTTTCCCTCTCTGAATAATGTTGTGAAGCGGGCCTCTCTACCTAGCTTGAACCCAGACATCGCCTGCCCACCTCCAGGTAGCTGCCTGTAGAGTCTGAAATTCTGTTCTCTGCTAGTGTCTTCCATTCCACCTCTCTGTGACTGTGCATGTGTGTGTGCTCTGCTGAACTCGCCGGTTTCCTGCGTTTCTGTGGCAAAGCTCGGACCTAATAGGAGTCGTGCGAGTGCAATTTAAAATAAATTGGAGAAGGGTGAGACGGTAACTACAGACTCTGCCTTTCTGTACAGACTGTTTCTTTTCTTCTCAAATGCTGTCAGGTTTGTTATAGGGTGGGTGCAGGGGAACAGTAGCGAGGAAGAACAATGGTGGCATTTTCAAATGCCAGCATTCTAAAGCTTAGTGATTTTTGCCTTTTCACTGCCGTTCTTTTTTTACCCATGCATGGAACATATTGCATGCATGATAAGCTAGGTCTCTGATCGGCTGGTTTAGCCTACCCATTTTATAATGAGAGCTATGAAAACCTTGGTGGCTGACCGTGGGGGTGGGTTGGTAGTGCCAGTTGCCCATCCTTGTACTTTTTTTATTACTGGTGGCAATGGCATTTCAAAAATGTGTGTGGCGGGGACTTAGGTGCCTCGAAATTGGGTACTAAATTAGGGTGGGGAATAGGGGCTTGTGTACCTTACTGAGACTAGGCTAGGAAGGAGAATGGGGCTGCTTTTTCATGTTTAAAGGTGTTTCCCGAATAGGGGATGAATAGTGAACTATTCGTTATTTGGGATCTGAATAATGAATAGTCCACTATTTGTGGTATTCAGGAAATAATATTCATAATATGCCTCTCTGCCCCTGACCAGGGCACTCAGCTCTGCTGACTCTCCTGGACCCGGCCCCCAGACGGATGGCATCCTCGGAGCCACCATCCAAGACCGCAAGCCCGGCTCTAGGACTGAAGAGTTGCCTCTCTGCCCCTGACCAGGGCGCCCAGCTCCGCTGGCTCTCCTGCACCCAGCCCCCAGACAGACAGCATCCCCGGAGCCGCTGCCCGAGCCCGCAAGCCCGGCTAAAGGACTGAGGAGTACAGCACTGAGAATCAGCCAATTGGAACCCGAGTGCTTCCTCCTGCTATGCTCCGATTGGTCCAAAGTTCTCTTCTCGACTGTTTGCTGTCTGGTGCCTTTTTTCTCTAATTTCAATCTGCCTGCTATATTGAACTGTACCTAAGAGACCTGTAATTGCTTGATTTTAGCTAATTGTTGTAAAGGATTACCTGTTTAAAGCCATTTACTGTGTTTCAAGTGATACAGCCCTCCTCTGAGTATTTTCTCTCTCTCTCTCTCTCACTGCATGCCCCTCTGGCGCCCTTCCCTTTTGTCCTCTCCGATACCTCCTGCTGCGACTGTCTGCCACCCAGCCCACAGCCAGTGCTTAAAAACCTCTCTTCTCTCTTCTCCCTGCAGCTGCCTCTCTGCCCCTGACCTGGGCGCTCAGCTTCACCAGCTCTTCTGGACCCGGCCACCGGATGGACAGCATCCCCGGAGCCACCATCCGAGACCACAAGCCTGGCTCAAGGACTGAAGAGGTATGGCAGTTGGCGCCCCACCGGTGCTGCGAGCTGGCTCCCCACCCTAGATAGGCTATTATATTTATAGGTGCGGTAGACACATGAGCCGAAATTTACTAACAGTCTACTTCTCCATTGGCTCCTTATACTCTTGCGCCACTAGAGGGACACGGTTGCCTCCATTTCGCTCTGGCCACTATGCATCCCTATTGCATACAGTTGTCTTACTCACATCACCTGCACTGGGTGTTTTAGTTTAGCATCTTCCTAGGGATGTCAGGTACACCTGCTCCCCCACCCACATACCTAGCCAGCCAGCCAGAAGCAAACACAGTAAACCACACAGGTACACTACCACACACCCAGACACTTTGTCACAGTAAGCACCCACACCACCCCGCACTACCGTGTGCATCACTTACACGCCTGTCTGACTTCCTTATCACTCTGCTCAATATAGTGATGACTGCACCCTGCAGTGTCACATCAGCACATCCTTATTTTCAAAGCATCTCAACATCTTACACCTACCGCAAGGCCAAATTCCTTGCACTCCTGCTCCTCCTCCTCCTGCTAGCAGGTGATATCCACCCTAACCCCGGTCCCCTCCCACAAACTCTCCTGCCCACCTCGTCTAAACCTCCACTCCTCAAACCCTACCAAATGGACTAAAAATTATCCACCTAAATGCTCGCAGCCTCACCAACAAACTACCCCTACTGCAGGTCATGGTCCTCGAGTACAAACCTGATGTCATCATAGTGTCTGAAACTTGGCTCTCGGACTATATAATGGACCACGAAGTCCTGATCCCTGGTTTCACTACAACTAGAATGGACAGACAGGGAAGAGGTGGCAGAGTGGTGATCTATGTCTCTTCCTTCCTACAACACACAGTCGTGTGGAAGGGAACATCTCCCTCCTCCCATGAAGCTATCCTACTCAGCCTGCATTTTTCTCACTCCTGCCCCCTTTTCGTCGCAGGCATATACTGCCATCCAGGTCAGCCCTCTACCCAAGTCACTGATCTGATCAAGAATTTAACAGCCCGTGCTCACTCTGGTGAACTATACATACTGGGAGACCCAAACATAAACTGGCTCTCAAACTCGTTAGCCAAAACTCGCTCTGACATTGAATCACTAAACCTGACTCAACTAATACAGGAACTTACTCGCCTAAACCATAGAACAAATAATCCCTCCCTCCTGGACTTAGTCCTCACATCCCACCCTCATAGGGTTAGGGCTGTTGCCTCCTACCAGATGCTATAAGTGACCACCACCCAGTATACATGGTTCGTAAAATACACAGGCAAAAAATTCCACGTAAAGTCCTGTTAACACACACCTACTCCTCTCTGGACACGCTACCTCTGCATCATGACCTCACCAACACAGACTGGTCCCCACTTGCCATCTGCACCACTATCGATGCGACTCTCAAATTGTTCAATGATAAGTTCCTCCATGTGTGGAATAAACATGCACCACTGCATAAGATCAGAGTCCTGGGCAATCATCGGCTCTGGGTAACCCCTGCGCTCCTAGCCTGCCAAAGAGCCCGCAATACTGCTTGGTGAAAGCACAAGGCTACCAAATGCCCTAGGAACCTCCAATGATGCAGGGAGCTTTGAAACAAATGCACAACAGCTATCCAGCTGGCCAAATTAAAACACTATCAGGAAAACTTCCATGCTAACACAAATAATCCTTCTAAATTCTGGAAAGTGGTCCAGTTCCTCTTCTCTCCTTCCACCAAGCCTCCCACACCTACCATTAGGCAAAACCTCACTGACATCTCTGAGCCGCTGACAGTCGCCGACTGCTTTGACTCCCACTTCATGGCCTGCACTGCTATGCTGCAAATAGCGCCCCAGGCAGACTCAAACTCCAACTCAGGCCCGACCCCACTCCCCACTCCCCCCGCAAATCCACGAACTCCCACTCCCAGTAACCCCTTCTCCTTCACCTATATCACCCCTGCTGCTGTTCTCCTGGCCCTTTCAGTCTATCATCCCAGCTAAAGGCTCCTCACCAGACGGTATGGACCCCAAGCTCCTCTCTCTGTCTGCTCCTGCCATCTTCTATTATATATCCATCTTGCTAAACCTCTTCTTTGCCTCCTCCACTGTCCCTGCAGCATGCAAACATACCCCGGTTCTTCCACTACCCAAAGGGCATGATCCCTCCTCCCCAAACAACTACTGTCCTATCTCTATCCTTCCCACTCTGGCAAAGCTCCAGGAACACCTAGTCCTTGAACAACTCACCTCCTACATTACTGACTCCTGCTTTCTCACTCCTAACCAAGCCAGCTTCAGGAAACACCACTCCACTTCCACCTCGCTTTTAAGCCTGACAGACACAATCGCCTCGGGCATGGACAAAGGCCACATAACCTCAGCTATTTTTATTGACTTTGCCAAGGTCTTCAACACTGTCTCACACCCCATTCTCATAGACTGCCTCAGGACCGCAGGTCTCTCACCAAATGCTACTGACTGGTTCAAATCCTATTTATCAGGTAGAACTCAATCTGTTTGGATAGCAGAGGCCATCTCCTCTCCCTTCCCCTCCCCATTACCATGGGAGTACCCTATAGATCACTACTAGGGCCACCACTTTATTCTGTTTTCATAAATGACCTCCCTCAGGTTTGCTCAACTACTGATATACACATGTATGCAGACGATATTGTGCTGCTCACAACGGGTAACTCAGTCCCTGATGTCACTGCCAGACTACAGCTAGATTTTGAAAAGGTGCAATGCTGGCTAAGGGAGCACCATCTTTCCTAAACCCAAAGAAAACAGTCTCTATGATGTTTGGTACTAGGCAGAGGTTGGCAAGACTTCCCTCCCTACCCACCTTCGTCACTACAGATGGAATTGTACTTGAAGACACCACTTCCTTCCGCTATCTAGGAGTCTGGCTCAATAGAAACCTAAACTTCTTCATCCACATTGATGCAATCCTAAAGAAACTCCAGCCTAAACTAGGAGCCCTCTATTATAGCAGGAGGAGTATCCCTCACCTTGCCAGGAGGGAACTAGTACACAAAATGATAATGCCTACCTTCGACTATTGTGTTGTCGTATATGGTGCTGCCCTCAGTTCTCCTTATCCAGGCTTGAGCGTCTCTTCAACTCCTTCTGCTGTTATACCTTGGGCCCCTGCTCTGAACATCACTGCTCCTTCTACCGCTCCCTGAATTTTCCTTCACTTGCTGACAGGAGAACACTGCACGCTGCTAAGTTTATCTCAAAATTCTGGTTAGGCTTACTGCCATCTTATCTAGTCACCTCCTTATCCACCCCTCACCAGTCCAAATACACCCTCCAGTCTGAGTACACCCACTTCCTCTATATACCTTCCAGAAACACTACGTCAGACCAATTGGCTTTCTTGTATCGCCTACATAAACTTTGAAACCTACTTTGAGCCCAAATCCGCCACTCCTCCTCAGCCTACTCCCTCTCCTCCTCCCTAGCAAACTACATAGTGACAACCTGCAACTGCACAAACCCCTGAGGGCCGGCCAAATTTCTGCTGGTTTTATTCCATCTTAGTATTAGCCTTTGCAAGTCTGCACTTACTCCAACTCAGCGCTCTCTCACTCCTCTACTTCCCATCTCCTCCTCACCAATTCCTTCTATCCCCCCAAATGCTGAAACTATGTTGTAGTTTGTAAACTGTACAATCTGCTAAATGTATATTTATATGTATACGTGTATGTATTAGGTGTAATGTATCTATTATATACCTAGTTATATATGGTTGTTAACCTAGCTGCTACTGTATGTATCATATGCAGTATTGTCTGTTGTCCCAATCCCCTTCCCCCAGGATGTACCGTGAGACGAGCTTCTGCTCAGTGTAACTTTGCTGGTGAAACACTTCAATAAATAAATAAATATGCACAGCCCTACTAATTATCATTAAGGCGTGTTACATTTTCCTCTCCGGTAAACTGCAACACTGGGCTGGATGGATCAGTGTACAGTACATGCTAGTTTCCTTACTCTAGTATTTAAAGTCTATGATAGTAGTTTAAAATCTGATTTCAGCAAGGAGATGGGTCTCCAGCTGAAGATGTCACGTCTGTTCCCTGACTTGAATAGAAACAACAGTAGTTCTGAGGTAAAGTGAGGCGGTGCCGACCCTTTCTGAAAGAAAGAGGACAAACTTCCAAAAGGCATCTTGCCATTATGTCTAGGAAGGTTTTATAAAATTCATAGGGCAACCTGTTTGGTCCCTGGGAAGTCCCAAGTCTTAGGTTTTTAATCAACTATTCAATTTCATCTAATGTCAAGGGGGAATTGAGCTCAAATAATTAGTGATTGTTCCTATCGGGGGGAGGAGCAATTTTCTTTACCTTTTCCATTACCTTCTGCTAAAGATATGTTCACTCTCTCATTGTTTTTTGCTTTCATTACTACATAGTATGAACTCCAATTTGTTGTAACACTGTATATATTTCTGTCTTGTACCTATTGTTTATTTTTGCATTACTGTATTGCTGTACTCCCATTTGTTGTAACACTGTATATATTGCTGCCTTGTACCTATTGTTTATTTTTGCATTACTGTATTAGCCAAGGGGGAGGTGCTGATAGGAAACAGAAAAGTTCAAGCCTCCCCCCACAAAACATGGCAGGTAGTAGGGTAAACACTGAGGTACGGAGCTTGACAGAGGGCAGGACAGGGGTAAATGGAAAAATGGACAAGGGCAATAAGAGAAGGGATGGGTTAAAAAAGGATAAAGCCAACATTAAATGGAGGGCAATGAGTACCAATGCCCGTAGTCTGGGAAACAAGCTTCCAGAGCTAGTAGCCCTGATGGAAGAGAAACACTTGGATATTGTTGTAGTCACAGAAACATGGTACATAGATACATAGATACATAGACAGTGTCGGCAGATAAGGGCCTATGGCCCACCCAGTCTGCCCATTTGAGCTTGTAAGTTCAGTTTGTTTTACTAGAAGTCTGTTGCCCCTTACCCCTGAATTCCTTTATGTCTATCCCAAGCATTCTTAAATCCCGTGATTGTTTCAGCCCCCACCACTTCCTCTGGCAGGGTGTTCCACTTGTCCACCACCTGTTCTGTGAAGAAATTCTTTCTAATGTTTCCTCTGAATCGTCCTCCCTCCAACTTCATCCCATGCCCTCTAGTCCTGGAACATCTTTTTTGCTTAAAAATAGTGTTTTCCTACACCCTGTTCCTCCCTGTAAGATACTTGTATGTCTCTATCATATCCCCTCTCCTCCTCTCCTCCAGGGAGTACATGTTCAGTTCCTTCAACCTGTCTTCATAGGACTTGTGATGCAATCCATGCACCATCTTTGTTGCCCTCCTCTGAACCTTCTCTACCCTGTCTATGTCCTTACGTAGGTATGGTCTCCAGAACTGTACACTGTACTCCAGGTGGGGCCTCACTAGTGTCTTGTATAGCGGAATTATGACCTCCCTTTTCCTGCTGGTGATGCCCCTGCCTATACATCCCAGCATCCTATTTGCTTTACCTGCTGCCTTGTCACACTGTTTCCTACCTTGAGGTCATCAGAGATGACAACCCCAAGATCCCTTTCCCTGCTTGATGCATGCTATATCCTCACCCCCAACTGATATATTGTGCCAGGGATTTTGTGCCCCATATGCATTATCTTGCACTCTTTGCATTGAATTTCAACTGCCAAACCCTGACCATTCTTCAAGTTTCTGCAGGTCGCTTCTCATTCTGTCTACACCCTCTGGTGTGTCTACTCTGGTACACGGGGAACCATGACTGGGATGTCAACATACCAGGGTACACAATCTACAGAAGGGACAAGGAGAGTAAAAGAGGAGGTGGAGTAGCTCTCTACATAAGGGAAGGGATCAAAGCTACAGAACTAAAAAGTAAAGGGGGAGGACAAGAGGAACTCTGGGTCACCTTGGAGACAGGGAATGGCATCACAATCTGCACAGGGGTTGTATACAGACCCCCGTCTCAAGGGGAGGAAATGGACAAGAAAATGATAGAGGGCATTCTCAAAATGTCTGAAAAAGGGAAGATACTGTTGATGGGGGACCTGAATGTGCCAGACGTTAACTGGGTGACATGGACTGCAGCCACATCCAAGAGCAGGGTCATTCTCGATGCCCCACAGAGGGCATGCCTTAGACAGCTAATGGTGGAACCCACTCGGGAGGGAGCAATATTAGACCTGGTACTCTCAAATGGAGAAAGGATCACAAATTTAGAAGTCAGTAGACATCTGGGAACAAATGACCACTGCACAGTGTGTTCAATAAATACAACCAAGGAGACAAGCCATACAAAGACAAGGATACTGGACTTTAGAAGGGCTGACTTTGGCATACTGGGTGAATACCCGAGGAATGCATTAGCAAATGGCCAGAAAGGAAGGGTGGAAGAACAATGGAGAAAAATCAAAACTGCCATTATGGAGGCAACAAGTCTTTGTGTGAAACAAATAAAGAAAACAAAGCGGAATAAAAAAACACTGTGGTTCTCAAAAGAGGTGTCAGGGAAGGTTAAGGGGAAAAAGGCTGCATTCAAAAAGTATAAGGAATCACAGAAAGAGCATGACAGTGATCTGTATCAGTTAAAGCAGAAAGAAGTGGGGAAGGCAGTCAGAAAAGCAAAGGCCCAAACCGAGGAAAAGAAAACCAACTCAGTTAAGAAGGGGGATAAAACCTTCTATAGGTACATTAGGGAGCATAGAAAGATTAAGGGAGGAATAGTGAAGATTAATAAAGGAGAGGGGAGGTGGGCAGAGGGAGACAGTGAAAAGGCAGAGATACTGAATGAATACTTTTGCTCAGTATTCACAAAAGAAGAAGAGGAGGAGTTACATATACCAAACAGTAGAAGCACTCTGGGTAGTGGGGTTGATGCCAGTCCATCTACAGAAGAAACAGTCCTGAAAGAACTCCTAAAAATCAAGGTGGACAAAGCTATGGGGCCTGACTGGATTCACCCTAGAATCCTAAAAGAGCTAAGGGAGGACCTAGTGACACCACTAACCACACTTTTTAACAAATCATGGGAAGATGGGGTGGTACCTGAGGACTGGAGGAGGGCAGATATGATTCCCCTTCACAAAAGTGGGAGCAAGGCAGAAGCAGGAAACTACAGAGCTGTTAGTTTGACCTCAGTGGTAGGGAAAATGATGGAATTACTTCTGAAAGAAAGAATTGTTGAGTACCTAGAGGCCAGGGGCACAGGACCCAAAGCAGCATGGATTCACAGCAGGAAGGTCATGTCAGACGAATCTAATCGATTTCTTTGACTGGGTGACCAAAGTAATAGACCAGGAGGGGCTGTGGATATGGCCTACCTAGACTTTAGCAAGGCATTTGACACAGTCCGCACAAAAGATTAATAATCAGTTAGCCAGCCTGGAGTGGGTCCCAGGGTGGTAGCCTGGTAGCAAACTGGCTGCACAACAGGACACAGAAGGTGATAGTGAATGGAATACATTCTGAAGAAAGTTAAGCACAGTGAGTACCTCAGGCTCAGTAATGGTCCAGTCCTCTTTAACGCCTTTATAGGTGACATTGCAGAGGGTCTGGAAGGAAGGTACTGTATGCCTCTTTGCAGATGACACAAAGATCTGTAACAGAGTTGATACACAAGGGGTAGAAAGGATGAGAAGGACTTGGCAAGGTTGGAGGAATGGTCAGACATATGGCAACTTAGATTCAATGCAAGAAGTGCAAGTAATGCACCTGGGAAATAAAAATCCAGGAGAAGAGTACACAATAACAGGGGAAGTACTAACAACAACAATAATGGAAAGGGATCTGGGTGTAGTCATATCAGATGACCTAAAGGTGGGTAAGCAATGTGAGAAGTCAGTAAGGAGTGCCAGGGGGATACTGGGATGCATAGGGAGGGGCATCATAAGTAGAAAAAGGGAAGTGGTTATCTCTCTATACAGATAGTTGGTGAGACCCCATCTGGAGTACCACGTGTAGTTTTGGAGACCTCATCTACGCAAGGACATAGACAGGATGGAAGCAGTCCAGAGAAGGGCAACTAAAATGGTGCAGGGTCTACATCAGAAACCATATGAAGAGAGACTGAGAGAGCTTAATATGTATACCCTTGATGAAAGGAGGGCCAAGGGGGACATAATAGAAACTTTTAAGTACCTCAAGGGAATCAACAAAGTCCAGGAGAGTAGCATCTTTCAGAAAAAGAGATGTGTAAGAACAAGGGGGCACAATTTAAAATTAGAGGGGGGACGGCACAGGGGTAATGTGAGGAAATTCTTTTTCATGGAGAGAATGGTGGATGCATGGAACCACCTTCCTGGAGAGGTTGTGGGGTCTAAAACAGTGGGGGAATTCAAACATGCATGGGACAGACATAAGGCAATTATACTGGGGGGTTGCAGGAATCAGGCTTTTGGTTAACTGGAATCTACAGCTTATCCAATAGGTAGGGAAAGGGGCAGACTGGGTTGGCCAAGTGGTCCTTATCTGCCGTCAGAGTCTATATTTCTATGTTTCTATGTTTATTACTGCACTCCCATTTGTTGTAACACTGTACAGTATATATTGCTGCCTTGTACCTATTGTTTATTTTTGCATTACTGTATTGCTGTACTCCCATTTGTTGCAACACTGTATATACTGCTGCCCTTGTACCCATATATGTCAATGCCTAGGCTCATCTAGTAAATGAGTTTTTCTCTATGATGCTCACCTGGTTAAATAAAGATTGATTGATTTCATGAGAACCCATTAGTTTCAGCACCAATTGATGTAATTTTTCCTCATTTTCTTTTACCTCTCTCTTCTCATCTATTAGGTGTTGGAAAGCCAGAGTATCTTTCCATGTTTTGCATGCTTCAAAGGAGCTCCAATTGGGAATTTCTGAGTTCCATACTGCAAGCAAGTAAGGTTTTTTCCCATTGTATTGGTAGGCTTTCATATCTGCTTTTAACTGTTCTATCTGTGGGCTGAAGTCTTGCCTGGATGTGAAATCAAGGGTGTACAAATACTGAAGCTGAGATTGCAGTTTCAGATATTGGAAACATTTACTCCTTTCTTCATTTGTTCCATATTTCTGGAACCAGGCTATTATATTGTGCTTCGTGTCCATCCATCAATCCCCTAAATCCTTGTATAGATCACTTACTGAGGTTCTGGCCCAGATGAGGGATAGAATTCCATCCTGTACCTGGATGTCAGACTGGTGCCCCCCCTCCAGCTCGACACCCTGACAGCTACACTCAAAAATGACCATTAAGGTGACAGTCGCTGTAATGGCCCATTTTCAAGTGTAGTTTTCTCCCCATGTTCTGCCCACTCCCAGAACAACTCTGACCTAGAGTTGATAATCTAAAAGTCTGGAGGGCGTGGGGACAGAGCTCCCTGTATGGAGTGTCTCTGGGGTGCATCCTCCCACAGATAACACTAGTGTTTCCAATGGCACAATGCAAGTGTCGATATTGTGCCGTCACTCTGAGGAAGGTTGGTGATTTCACTGTCAACCTCCCTTGGTGCTTCCATGTCAGATAGGATGGAGGAGTTCAATCTCCATCCCTTGTCCTTGTTTTTCTGTGGGGGAAGGGTCTGAAAGGAAATGTGTAAAAATAAGCGGTCAGAAAATTGCAATGGTTAGATTTGGAAGCTGGGGATAGGTAGGTTTTCAGAAATAAAAATTTGATCGATGATTGAGGTTAGTCTATCACTCCTATAGGTATATTTTGGTACTTGAGACTGATACTGAACACATTCTACCACGTCTGCTAGGTTATTACATTTTTAAATCATTAGCATCGCAGTAAGCTTTCTTTTCCTCTGAAATTTTGACTTGTTGTGGTTGATCACAAATGAAATCTCCACATAAAACTATATGTGATGCAGTGTAAAAGTAGGGCTGAAGTTATGAAGTTAAGGACACTCTATCTGCCTTGGACTGGAGCCCATAGACATTTATAAATCAATATGGTACATGTTTCCAATAACCATCAATAATTAATAAATGTCCTGGGATCAAGGCTAAAGGTTTTGTCAGTGTGAAGGGAAAAGAGCTGCAGATTATCCCTAGCCCAATCACTCTGTCTGCTCCAAAGGACCAGAAGGATGGCCCCATTGTCATTCCACCTGAACTGCTTTAAGATGGTCCAAGGTGAACATCCACATTTCCTGCAGGAAACAGATATCCAGATTATTATCCAACAAATGCTGAAAAAGTGCTTGTCTTTTAGTAACATTTAACAAATTATGGCAGTTACAAGACCCATGGATTAATTTATTCATTCACAATATTTTGTTTTAAGGCCCCATTTTCCTTTTCTTTTTCTTCTTCCCTCCATATTTCACCAAGTCCGGACTGCCCCCAGGTTTCTTGGGGGTTGGGGGGATCAAGATCTGTCAAATCTGTATCTGAATCCTCACCCATTGGGGCTAAGACTAAGAAGGGATTAACTGCCTCCACTACTGGGGGCTTAGGGAAAGGTTTTGTGTTCCTAATCACTCTTCTTCACAGAAGTGGAGTGGGTTTCTTTGAAGGGTTGGGGGTTTGTTCCTCCTATTACTTCCACAGTTTGGCTATCTGAATAACACATGGGTGGAAACTCAACACACTTTAGCTGGGAAGGGGGGCAGCTCTTCTCTTTCCTCATGTTCTGGTTGTCTATCTGAATTGTTTTCTCTCCCTTGTTTTGGGGATGTGGGTTGAGGGGGTGAAGGTGTGCTAGTTCCCTCGGGCACTCCCTCTATTGGATCGAGTGGGTTAGAGGCTGCCTCCTAAGCTTGTTGAGTTCTGGACTAATGACTAAGGCTTTGTTTGTTACTGCCCATGGGCACTCCAGAATACAAGGTCTGTCTCTTCACACTAATTATATCTAGTTAGGTAGGCACACCGAATGCTGTTATGGTCCACTTCTCCACAATTATCGCACCTTGGCTTGTCGCAGACACTAGAGAGGTGGGTGCATGCCCCACACTTATAATATGTTCGGGGTTGCCCCAAGTATAAAACCATCCATCTATCTCTGCCCAATAAAAATTAATTTGTAATGTGTTCTATTTTGTTCTCAGTCTGCTTCAGTTTCACCTTGTACTTCCATCCCCCATTCCAAAATAATTCTGAATCTATCAATGTTTCTGGTATACTCAATACCTCACATTTTTGTGATAGCCAATAGGTGATGCCATCAACATGGATTCCTTCATTCCCAAACATGATTGTAGCAAATTTGATCAGAGGTTTTGTGAAGGGTATCACTTAAAAGGTGAACCACAGGGGAGAAAATTTGACTTGATTATATCATTGCCAAAACATTTCTAAAGCATATGATGATCTAAAGTTTACGTCACAATTATTTTCCCCTGATATATTTATAAAGGCAACCACTTCCTTTGGTGAGAAGTGTAAATAATCTTTCAGGAGTTGTCTTCTAACATACTTTCTGTCAGGCTGTATATCTAATCCACCTTTATATTTGATTCAGATGGTGTTCCTCCTATGGGTGGCCTTTTTTTTTTACCTGGGAAAAAGTTCAGACAGTTAGGGTCTCTGTGGGGGGGGGGTCTTAAAATTATTCATCCTTTGTCTTTTCCACAAGGATGGTTAGAAAATTGTTGATTAGCAGTTGGTTTTGAACCAGGAGGTCCACTGGAGGGGGCGCTCTAGAGGAAGGTTATTTTTGTCATTTGTTCTTTTGTTTTCCTGTGCTGAGATATCTTTAGCCACTTTATGAAGTTGTTTTTCCAGAGGTATTGTAGTGTTTATAATTGTTGCAGGTACCTGAGTTTGAATTGGTGGCCACCATTCCAGGATATTTTGAGAGAGAGTGTCTTGGGGAGTCTATTCCAGATGAGGTAGCCATTGGCCACTAAACATTTTCTTCCACCCTGCATCTAGAAGTGCTTGTTTTGGGGACCATGTTGCAAAAGGGGCTGCATTCATAGGTAGCAATGCAAAGACTTTCTGGATTGTGTCAGTAGTTGATAGGTCCTGTTTTGACCAGTCCAATCTTGGACCAATTTTGTCGGATTGCTCAGACAATAAGATGGAAGGAGCCAGTACTAGATTTCCGTTGGCTAAGGTGAGAGCATCTCTCTTGTTTTCATTTTCCTCTTTAGAGCATAACTTTTGTGCTTGGTTTCTAGCTATAAAAGAGAAGACAGTAGCTTCCGTCTTAGATGCCATTGTAGTTTGAAAAACAATTGTTGCTGCCTTCAATTGATTTATTTCACACCCAGGTGTCATATAGTCTTTTGTTTGCAAGACCTGGTCTTTTTCTGAGTCTGAGACATTTGATTTCACATGTGTGCTGCCACCTTTAGAAATTCAATCATTTAATTCAGTATTGTCATGCAGTGTCCCTCTCGAGCTTAGTTCCACCTTCTGGCTTACTTGCTTGTCACTTCTAATTTGTTCCCTCGGTATATAACTTAAAACTAACCCATGCAGCTCTACATACACACTTATTCCATTTCTACTGCCAGCCATGACCTCTGTAGACATTTTCATAGGCACAGTAGGTGTTGTTTTTACCTGTGTGAGTAGTGGCATTTGCAAGGCAGTACACTCTTTTGATGCTGCTGTATTATCGATCATCCTTTCAGTTGGGACGCACCCAGTGTCAAGCCAAGATGCCTCTGAGACTTTTGCTATTTCTGCTTTCAGCCTGATGCAAAGAATTGAATGTCTGTGATCTTCCTCTTCCAATTCTTTCACCATTTTTAACCTTTGTTCATCAGTCAATGAACCCATATTCTGGATTTCTGTTGTATGTGGCTCTGTTTCTAAGTTTATACTTAGATCCTCAGTTAATGCAAAAGCATTATCCCCCATTTCTTTTCTCCATTGTTTTTCAATTCTGTAGCATTTCTGGTAGCCTCTTGCAGTAAGAAGTCAGGGGAAGAGGCTTGATCCCCTACCTCAGAGATGTCCATCCTCTCCATCACTTCACGGTAAGTGGCTATCTTGGCAGAAGGCCAAGGGATCCCCCTACGGGTCAGTTGGGGGAATTTTCCCAGTGTCCTGGCTAAATTTCCCCAATTCGTTAAAAGTAAATACCACCAACAGCTTAATCTGGTTCAATTTCAGTTGGTTACCATCTGTATCCTCCCCCGCCGGCTCGCCCCTGAAAAAGGGACTTCTAGTCTCAGTAGGCCTACCCGGTCAACAAAATTCAATAAATAAATATATATATAGATACACTGTGTTGATTAAAAGCTGTTTGAAATTATTTTTTCACATACAGTTACCAGAAAACCATAAAAGTTATAAAAGATTTGCATAAGGTTTTAATAAGCATCCAAACCAATTGTTGCTTATCTGAACCTTTTAGAACTTCAAAACCTTTTGAGGTTGTCCCATCCCTAGTTGTATTCATTTGTGGAATATGAACATGTCTCAAGGTGTTTAAAGGCACTCAGCTTTACCTCATGTCTGACAAAAAACAAGGACATGTTTGTATTCTTTAGTGATAAAAACCAATGAAATTCAGTGCATGATCAGATCAGTGTTTTGTTACCTGTGGAAATCTGTAGAGTCCCAACACTCTAGCAATATTCATTGAATTTTCTGGTAACCATTCTGCCATCATGGCAGCGACAGGAGTTGTGGTGTGACAGTTGAAGTTGGGAACTGGCTTCCTTCTCCCAGACAGATACCAGAATGCACTTTCAAGACATCTGAATGCACTAACACATGAACTATAAATTTCAAATCCCAAGGTGATGTTTGGCAGTATCAGTGGGTTTCTTTGTACTTCCTCAATTGCAAATATCATTGCCTGAGCATTCCTATAAGCACCGACATCAAAGCTGAAAGGAACACAAACTAAATTTAGAATTCATTGTGAATTATTAAATGGGATACAAAGATTACAGTGAACCCTTTTATGATCAACAACTTTAAAGCCCTAAAAAGGTAAGCAGATTCATTAACAGAAGGAAACATAACTTGTTATGGCAGAGTCTGTGCAACATTTCGAATAGAAAGGTGGAGAAATGTAAGTAAGAGAATGGAAATGCACAAAATCTTTTCTGAAGTGAAGAAAGATTTAAGGGGCAAGAAAGGCAGTAAGATCTGAAAGCAAAAGTACTGCAGCAGCAGCAAAGGGAAAGGGAAAAGGGGAAGGAAACATTGTTTAACCAGGAGTAGCACTCTAAGTAGAAGCTTGTTGCCAGATCCTTCCTGGGAGCACAAGAAAGTTAAGTGACTTGCCCATCATCTTACAGTAAGCACCTATGAAAAAGGCATTAGTCAAGCTGCAGTAACAGGAGCAATGACTGGTGATGGCCCAAAAGCAACAGTCACAGCTACAGAAGCTAGCCCAAAAGCAACAGTGAAAGCTACAGAAGCTAGCCCAAAAACAGCAGTGAAAGCTATAGAAGCTAGCCCAAAAACAGCAGTGAAAGCTACAGAAGCTAGCCCAAGAACAGCAGCGAAAGCTACAGAAGCTAGCCTGAAAACAGCAGCGAAAGCTACAGAAGCTAGCCCGAAAACAGCAGCGAAAGCTACAGAAGCTAGCCTGAAAACAGCAGCGAAAGCTACAGAAGCTAGCCCAAAAACAGCAGCGAAAGCTACAGAAGCTAACCCAAAACAGCAGCGAAAACTACAGAAGCTAGCCCAAAAACAGCAGTGAAAGCTACAGAAGCTAGCCCAAAAACAGCAGTGAAAGCTATAGAAGCTAGCCCAAAAGCAGCGGTGACAGCAACAATTGCTAGAAGCAGTAACAGCAACAGGTGCTAGTCCAAAAGCAACAGTGACAGCTATAGAAGCTAGCCTATAGAAACAGAATTGAATATGACAGTAGACAGTAGAGAAGGACCACTTGGCCCACCCAGTCTAATTATTTTCCCCTACATGCACTATTACCACAGACAGTGCCCAATCTACAGCTCTTTCTTCCTCCACCTTTCCCCCTCTCAACAATTAGCTTTGCAGGGGGTCTCATTTTATTAGGCTGCCCTATTTTTCCCTCTCTACTATGTGTTTGATACCCTTGCCTTCTTCCCACTGCCCTTCTCTATGTCCCACCTTCCTCTCCTCACTTGTACTCTATTAGCTATGGCCTATATACGCTACTGAGTTTGTATACTGTAACCGTCTGTACCGATGTCTACTTTTGTATGACTTGTTGTCTACTGTAAGTAAAACTGTCCTCTGTGTCCAGGACCATCTTGAAAATGAGCTTGTCGATGATGTAACTGCCTGGTTAAATAAAGTCTGATTGATTGATTGATTGATTGATTGATTGATTGTGCTTGCCCCATGCATTTCTGAACCCCACTGCTGTTTTAGCCCCCACTACCTCTGCTGGCAGGCTGTTGAAGGATTCTACCGCTCTGTCTGTGAAGAAGTACTTCCTCACATTTCTCCTAAATCTACCCCCTCCAGCTTCATAACATGTCCCCTTATTCTTCAGCACCTTTTCTTCTTAAAATACTTACCTCCTGTCCCTTGTTTACCCCAGTGAGGTATTTAAGGGTCTGTATCATATTGTGTTCTCCCTCCTCTCTTTCAGGGTATTTTAATACAGGTCTCAAACCGTTTTAGTTGCCCTCCTCTGGACTGCCTCTGGTCTGCCTATTTCACTCCAGAGATGAGGTCTCTAGAACTGTGCACAATACTCTAGGTGGTGTCCTACCAGCAAACTATAGTATACAGAGGCAACACCACTTCTCATTCTGCTGGTGACACCCCTCCTTATGCACCACTCATTCATCTAGCCTCTTTTTTTTTCCAATTGTTTAACCAGGTGAGACACACTAAGCTGAAAGCTTGTTTACAGGTGCAACCTGGGAGCACAGGGAAGTTAAATGACTTGCTCAGGGTCACACAGTATGCAAGTGGGGGCTGTGGGATTCAAACCCAGGTCTCCAGATTTGTAGCTCAGAGCCTTAAACCACTGCACTATACTGCCTCCCTCTCTTATGATATGCCACACTGCCTGCCCAAATGTAGATGATATGATATGATTACTCCCAGATTTCATTTCTGCTTGGTTGTCAATACCACTCCACCCATTTTGTACTCCACTCCAGGGCTTCTGAGCCCTACGTGCATTGTTTTGCACTTCTTCACATTGAAACACTGCTGTGATACCTTTAACCACTCTTCTTGTTTCCCCATGTCTCTGCTCATCCTTTCCAGCCCCCCCCAGGAATGTCTACCATATTGCAGATTTTGATGAAATCCACAGATACAGACCTTGCTGGCCAGCTCCTCCATAAGGTCACTTTTAAACACGTTAAAGAGTATCAGTCCCAGCACCGATCCCTGAGGCACGCCACTGGTCACCTTCCCCTCCCTTCCTTGGAGAGAACTTATTTTACCACCACAGTCTGTCGCCTATCCCCTAACCAATTTTATATTCAAGTAACACCTTTGGACACACACCTAGGCTACCCAGCTTGCTTATTAGTCCCCTATGTGACCTGAAGAAGGGAGTATTATCTCTCAAAAGCTCATCTCAAAAATAATTTTGTTAGTCCATTAAAAAGTATCACCAGCAACATCTTTGATCTTTTCTTTTCCTTCTGCACTGTTGACTGGACTAACACAGCTACCCCTTTATTTAGCCCCCTATGTAGAATTGTGTCAAAAGCCCGACTGAAATCTAGGTATACTGCATCCACTACTCTACCTTGATCTAAATCCTTTATCACCCAAAGAAATCTATCCGATTCATTTGACATGACCTTGTCCTATCGAGACATGATGCCTTAGGTCTTGTAACCCACTGGATTCAAGATAGTCCATAATCCTTTCCATCAGCAGTGATTCCATTGATTTTCCCATCACTGATGTCTGGCTGACTGGTCTATGATTGCTTGCTTTCTCCCTGCTAACACTTTGGTGCAGTGGGATGACATCTGCCCTCCCCAGTCCTCTGGAAATACTCCTGTTTCCAGTGAGCCATTCAGTAGAACTGCCAGAGGTACGGCTAGTGTTTTCCTGAGCTCCCTCAATAATCTTGGATGCACCCCATGTGTTCCCCTTGTGTCGTCCACTTTCAGTTTAGCAAATCACTTCAAGACTATTGCCTCCAAAAAGGGTCTAGTGTTCCTCTCCTTCCCTCCAAAACTTGGTTGTATGTCAACAGTGATTAAAGAACGGTGACTGCTTAAACAACCCACTGATAATGCCAAATGACAAATTCAGTTATGTCCATTTTTGTGTGGAGCTGTGTCCCCTACACCCTTGTGGGGGGCAGTGCCCCCCCACACCCCACTTGCTAAATGTACTAACTCTGGGGGGGACCTCAGAAGGGGATACAGAGACTTCGCCGAATTTGTCATTCAGCAAAATCAGTCACTGTTTTCAGCAGTAGCTATTCCAGATTTGCAGTTATCATGGAATACCCCAAAACATCTGTTCCTTTTATTGTGGCCGCTCCCCTTCTCCTGCCTCAGTGAACAGTGAAAAAAAATATTTGTTCAGGAGATCTGCCTTTTCCTAGTCCCCTTCTGCACAGTCCCCCTTCCCTATTTAACCTTACAATCCCACCACTGGTCTTCCTCTTTTCACTTAAATAGCTAACAAATGCCTTGTTCCCTTTAATTACTTCCTGGGTTATTCTCATTTCAGTTTGCACCTTTACACTCCTTACTGCTTTTCCTGCTTCCTTTAGTTTCCCCTGATACACCTCCCTATCCTTCTTCCTCTGTCTCTACTTTTACCTTTTGAATGGTACCCTATTAGCTTTACCTTTGCAGCAACCTGTTTTAGGAACGATAGTGGTCTCTTTTTCCTCGTGATATTTTGGTTACAGTTTTTGTCATTTACTGACCCGCCCCTTTTGGTTTTGATCCCTGTGCTCATCCCCGTTATCAGCATCATGGTACTAACTCTGCTCCCTGGGTACCCCGGCTTGTCCCCCAGGGTGGGGTCACAGAGGTCTCCCTCTTCCTCTGGCGGAGACTCAGGTAACAGATTTGCAGTGAGTGCCCTGGTTTTTGGTGCAGGGCCTGCAACTCAGGGTTGACATCCTTTTTCCGTGCTCGTATATGTCCAATTTTCTCCTCCACCGAATGGCACTCACGTGCGTGCAGAGACATACAAACATATGAACATACAAAGGAGCCAGCAGAAGAAGGCCATTTGACCTATCGAGTTTGCTCATATTTCAGGGTCCACAGCTTAAGCTACTGTCCCTGCCCTACCTCCCCACTCCTCCCATCCTCCCTACCCATGATCCTTACCTTCCCCATGCCTATCCCACCCTCTCTTAAAGCTTCCCACTGACTTCAACAAGATGACCTTGTTACATGAGGTCCCTGCACCCTAATTGATACCCCAGAGGTACACTGCAGACAGCTAGCATTTATGTATATGTTATACCAACATATATGGCTAAGGACATCTACCATATAAGAGTAGATGTCAGGTTATGTATGCACATGATTGCTATATGCTTTACTTTCTAATATTCACATGTATTTCTTGCTTACAAGATGCTGGGACACTTTTGTCCTTGTAGTATCATGATATATGAGTTGGCATTGCCATCTTCTAATGATTTGTATTACTACACGGCTATGTACAAACTGTACTTCTTTGTTTCCACAAAGTGATGACTATGACAAAATTGTGTAAAGTTATATAGGACTGTGGAACTACCTCTAATTTAGCCAATAGGGCTCATCTCTGTAACTAGAAATGTTTCTATCTTACAGTAACTATGGTAACTATCTTAGGTATATAATGTAAGACATTATGTCTTCTGCCTCAGAGACCCCTGAGATTTTTACACTCCTCAAGGTATAGGGAACGTATAGCATTGGCACCCAGTTCCTAATGATAAGAACTGCTTAGGGCAACTGTGATTTTCCTTTTGCTACTAATAAACAAGATTTATTAGTCTTATGCAATGTGTTTGTGATTTCTTGCATTCCCATTATTGCCAAGAACCCTAGAGTGAGGGTTTAGACCTTCTGACAATTGATGACCACATGTAGGCAATATTTAGCATTTGCAAAGTATTTACTCATTGCTACTACTTTCCCTTCCTAACTGGGACAGAAGGTGTGCACACCCGCATTACCTCTCCGGTTTTTCACCCACTTTGTAACTACTTGCAAAGCCTGGCTGCTTACTGGGTGTGGTCAATGCCAACTCACCTCACCCCATGGCAGATCTGAATTGCAAGCTTGCAAGTGCACAGTAGCCCACTTCTGAATTAGTGCACCTGTTGTGGATTGATACACAGCACGGCACCTTTTCACAGTTTGATTTTATGTTCCTTCCCACTAAATGGCCACTGTATCAAATATCTGCACAGACTTGAGACTCGATGTCTTGAACTTCCTTGCCTCCCATGGACTATGGGCTGACTTTGTGCTGGACACAAGTCAATCTGACAACCCCTTGCTAGGGATTTCAATGCAGTACTCCAAGACAAGACAAACAGCCAGAAAGTGTGATGCTTAAGGGCTGTTGGTCGCAGCTCTCTACGCTGCTCTGGAAGCCTCTGAAGTGAGGTTTTGACCCCTTGATCTGCAAGTCTCATCTCTCAAGCAGGAGATAGAACTGCAGGAAACTGAATGTTTGAAATGAGAGCAGGATTTGGAGTCTGACCTTCAAACTCTGAGGAATGAAAAGGAATCACTTTTGCATCATTCTGTAGAGGAAAATGAGAAGGAACTTTGTATGTCGAAGCAGGGATGTGAACGTTTGAGACAGGATAAGAGGCAGGCATTGCAAATGAATAATTTATTGAGTAGAACTAATGACCAGATCTTGATGAGTTGGGAGAGCTCCAGGATGAGATAAACCAGGTACATAATGATTTAGGTGCAGCTACTAGGGACAATTGCAAATTGAGCTCCGTGTATAGAGTATTTATTTTTATTCGTTTATTTTATTTTATTGAAATCTAGGATTACAAATACCTTTGAGCAGGAACTGCTCATTTACAAAGGTTTCACTTCAAAGGAATGTGGGGTATAAATACATACAAAGGTCAACATAAGAATATATAGTTGCACAATAAAAGAAGTAAGAGACTGAGGCTTAGGAAATTCCAGTAATTCAAAATGTGCCAAATGTTAGGTGGCATGATATACCAGCCAAGGGCAATCTTAGAAATAAGCACTGCAGGTGAGAGGGAAGGGGGTTTGCAGGCAGGAAGGCCATTGTCGGAGGGTAGAGGGTGAGGGTAAGAGCTCTAAAGGGGAGGGAGGGAAGGGTTAAAAGTCAGAAAATGCCCAGAGGGAGGAAAGGGAGAGCAGGCAAGGGGTAGGCAGGTAGAAGGGGGCAAGGTGTGGAGAGGTAGCTGTCAAGACTGAAGTGGAGGGCAGTGAGCAGTGGGCCCCTGATTAGGTGAGTTAGTCACAATGACTATATGAAATGAGATGAAGTTGGAGTTGTCTCTTAAAAGGGCCAAGAGCAGCAGCAGTAAGAGTTTCTATGTTGAGAGTATTGTACCACTGTGGTGCTCTGTGGGCAAAGGCCCTCTGGCCCATGGTAGTCCGGCATCTGGGGACAAGAAAGATTAGTTGTTGTGAACTTCTAGTTTGCTGGGTGGTCAATGAGGAGCTTTTCAATGCCCAGGGGCATGACTCTAAGGAGGACTTTTTTGGCTAAGAGGCAGGTTTGATACTGTATCTGGCTGATGAGAGGAAGCCATCCTGCCTGAGTGTACAGGTCACAAGTGTACATAAGTCAGTCAGCCCCAGTTAGCAGCCTGCATGCTTTGTCGAGTGCAGCTGTAATTCTGTGGAGGGCAGAGGCGGAGACAGAGCCATAAATTGCTAGCCCATAATAGATGATTGAAGTGACAGAGCTGTTGATAGCCAACTGGAGAGTGTCAGGAGTCATGCAGTGTTTGTGCCTGTAGAGTAGGCCTATATGGATGTTGGTGGCTTTGGCGACAGAATTTATGTGCCGATGGTAGGAGAGTGAGCTGTCCAATGTGACACCTAGGTATTTAAAATCAGGAACGTGTTCAAGTAAGGTCCCTGTTCAGTTTAGAATGGTGAGGTCAAAGGATTTGTACTTGCTCCTGGCATTGTAGAAGGTCATAACCTTTGTTTTCTGTAGTTCATGACCAGTTTGTGCGACTTGAACCATTCTTCAATGTGCATGAATTCAAGCTGTTATTGTTTCTCTAGGAGCTCTGCGTTTTGGTGGTTGGTGAACATGACTGTGTCATCGGTGTAGAGCAGTAATTTCTGGTGGCAGACACTGGGAAGGTCATTGAGAAAGAGGCTGAAGAGTAGTGGCCCCAGGATGGACCCTTGTGGAACCCCTGAAAGGAATGGCTTTTCTTCCGAGGCAACACCAGCAATCCTAACCTGCTGGATCCTCTCCCCAAGGTAGCTTGAAAACCAGAGCAGCACTTCATTGGAGAGCCCAATGTTTGATAATTGCTTGAGTAGTAGTGGGTGGTTCACAGTATCAAAGGCTTTTGCAAGGTCAATGAATACTGCCCCTACACAGTTTCCTTGATCGAGCATGGTATGGATGAAGCCAGTGAATTCTAATAGTGCAGTGGTGGTACTGTGCCCTTTTCGGAAACCATGCTGCTCAGGAAACTGGATGTCATATTTTTCCAGGTACTTGACTAGTTGATGTGAGGCGATGCGCTCCAGGGCCTTAGACAATGGAGGGAGGATGGAGATAGATCTGTAGTTGGAGTGCAGTGATTTGTCTCCGCTTTTGTGTACTGGTGTGATGGTCGCCCTTTCCAGTGAGATGGGAACTGGGACATCCTTAGTGATAGGTTGAGGACCTTTGTCAGGGGTTCAAGGACTTCTTCAAGGACAAGTGCTAACAACTTCAGGTGAAGGGAGTCACTGCTGTAGCCTGCACTGTGAATGGCCTTCCAAATATAGGTTCTGGCTTCATGCGCTGGGATCTCCTTGAAGTAGAATTGTGGGGCAGGGTGTAGGAGAGGAGTAGTTGCAGGAGGGTTACTACCAGAGGGGGCATCAAAGAAATTAGAAGGAAGAACACTATCCAAGTTAGAGAATGCATTGTTAAAGGTATTGGTGATTGTGTACAGGTCAGATGTTGGTGTTCCATTTATGTTTAGCATGGTGGGTGGTGACTTAGGGTCCTTTCCTGTAAGGTCTTTCAAGTTACTCCAAAATTTTTTCCATCACCCCAGGAGTTGGAGAGAGCTTCCTTGAAGTATTTGCATTTGGCACTCCTAACTGCCCATGTGCACTCATTTCTGGCAGCTTTATATTTATGAATATCCACAGGTTTGGATGTTGCACAGGCTCAGTGCCAGAGATGATCCCTATGTTTGAGTAAAGTGATTAGATCGGGGGTTATCCAAGGGTTAGCTCTGCCCCTGACCTTCAGCTTTTTGAGAGGTGCAAAGATATTGCAGACCACAGTGAAGTGGCTGATGAAAAGGTCTAAGGCTTGGTTTACACCAATGGCAGAGTTGATTGGTGTCCAGTCCAAGTGGCTTAGGTGTATTTTTAGTAGCTCAATGTACCCCTGCTTTAACACTTTGGTGTGGATTATTTTAGGAAGGGGCTTAATCAATTTGTTTGTCCAGGTACATGTGATCAGTGAGTGGTCACTGATCCCAACAGGGAGCACTGAGACTTTTGAGATTCATTCAGGGTGATTAGTAAGGACCCAGTCCAGAAGTTACAGAAACAGTTACAGGATGTTGTGGATCAGAATGTTGCAAAAGTTTGTCATGATGAATATACATCTAAAGTAGTGAAACTGCACCATCACGACAGGTACTGACCGGTCACATCAAGGCAATGGGTGGCGTAGCCCCTGTTTTGATGATGTCATCTGAAAAAGAGGAGTCAGATGATGACATTTCTCAGTACAATGCCCAGTCATGCCCTTACTATGGTCCAGTGATGCTACCCTACCATCTACAACATGGTGGACCCCCATCACATGACACCACTCCCCTACATCATTGATGGCATGTCGACCCTCATGGGCAATGCCAACATGGTGACCCCCATGATGGGGATTAGCAGGCCCAGACCTAGTCCCAACAGCACCACTGATCACCATTATTTCTGTGGATAATAGGAAGGAGATAGAACAAAAGATTGATAATGCTTTAGGTACTGTGACCCTTCCCAAGAGAAGCAAATGGATCCTCCAAGCACAGATTAAGCAGCTTCTGTTCAGGACATTGCTACTCGGGAACAGATGGTACAGACCGTGGTGAAGCTGCAGCTCAAGAAGCCCTGCAGGGTGCCCAAGACAATCTACCTCTGAATAATTGTTCCAGCAATCCCCTACAAATGGCCCATTCTGTTCAGCAGATAGCTGACAGCATTGGTCGGATGAACCCATCTGATAACCTCAGTTGCCACTTGGAGAAGATGAGCTCCAAATGTGAAATGCTTAGTCTTGCTGCAGACTACCAAGTCCAGATCCTACACCAAATGATTGATCCTGGCCTGTGGGTGAAACTCCCCTATGCTATCTGACAAGATAGCCATGCCACCTTTGACAAAGTTGCAGCTGAGCTCATTACTGCACATAACCCAGGTGTGGTGGGAGTGATGCTCACATATCATGTGAAACAGAATGAAAAGGAGAGTCCAGAGACCTTCCACCAGAGACTTTGGATGGCCCACCGAGCAGGAAGGAATCTTGCATAAGAAGCCGCAGATGCAGACCTTATTGAGTACAAGACCTTGTTCCTTCCAAACATGATCCCTGCAGTGTGACAGAAGGTAGAGCCAACCACCTATCCCACCATGGAGAAGTTTGCTGACATTCTTCAGACAACAGAGAGAATTTATCAACTCGACATCCATGAGTCATGTTTTGGCCCCAAGAAGGTAGCTGCTGTGGAACCCATCCAGGAGGCCACGATGTACTACACAGTGGTGGGCAGGCCCAAGAAAACAACCCCTCCCTACAGATAACCAACAACCCCAGCTGGCCCAACAACAACAATCCTGGGGCAGGAACCAGAACTACCACAAAAACAAGAAACACCAGAAAAATAATAAGGGCAAACAACAGAGACCAGGCCCTTCATATAGGGAAATAGCTGATGAGAACAGAAGCCTCCAAGACCTTCTTGGGCAAGTGTGCTCCATAGCAGAAGCTGTTACAGTCCAGGCCCTTGCTACAATACAACAGGGAGGGCAGGCCTCAACAGACCGTGGGAATATCGGAAACCCAGGCTCTCAGAACCCTACATGCCTGAACCCAGAAGTGGCTCCCTATATAGCACCAGCACAGCATGGCGAAACAGTTCACAGGAACCAGGCCCAGAAGGTCTTTCAAGAGCTTCCCCATGCCTCTACTAGTACAGATTGACAATCACAGCCCCCAGTCCATATTGTAAACAAGCTAGTCTTAGATACAAATGGATAGCCCTGTTCAAAGGCCGAGGTTGGGGGCCACCTACTTACAGTATTATTTGATACAGGCATGGCAGTGTCTGTATTGCATGATGACAACCCAGCCACGTCACCTTGGTTCACTGGATGGAAGACCAATATGTTTGACATAGACAGAACTAGGCTACCTGCGTGCTGATCCCTGACACTACCTGTGACACTGGGACACCTAAAGGCATATCATACCTTTCAGCTGATGGTATACATGATCACCTTAGTATTATCAGAATTGACTTCTTGGCACCACATGGCTATGAGGTAGACCTGGCCAACATGTTGCTGATACAGATTCAGGGACTGTACCACACTGTCATGATTCCTGACACACATGTGGTTGCAACAATAGTCGCACATGTGTGGTAGGGCACAGGTTTATGTGGGCAAATCAAGTTGCTTGACACATGTAGCCTCTTTCCAAAGTTCCACATTTATTCTCAATTCTCCAGAAAATTATTCAGAGGCAGATCAATACTTAATTTAGTGCATCAATTCAACATCAGGTTCTCAGTTTTAGTACAGAAATTGTATACCTTCGCTCTTTAGAGCACTTTGTCAAAGCTTTTCTGGAACTCACAGCAGAAATACCACAGCAGACAAATTCATCTGGCATTTATAAATCTTCCTTTCAGAGCAGTAGATAGCACAGAGCATTATGACTCCGTAGAACACTTTGAAAAACAGCTTCCAGAGCATAGCTCCAGACCCACAGCAAGCAGAATGACCTTGCACTCTCCCTTGATCTCAAACAAAACTTGACTCTAATCCAAAGAGTCTGAATTTATATCCCAAAAGGGTCATGTGATCATTCAACTCCTCCCCAATATTTTAATTTAAACTTTAAATCTCTATTTGCCAAGTATTTATTTTATT
This sequence comes from Neoceratodus forsteri, assembly GCA_016271365.2. Taxonomy (NCBI): domain Eukaryota; kingdom Metazoa; phylum Chordata; order Ceratodontiformes; family Ceratodontidae; genus Neoceratodus; species Neoceratodus forsteri. The sequence continues at coordinate 13,472,222 of CM028129.1, forward strand.
TATATACACACTGCTCCTTTAAATTACCAAAGCAAAACATTTATTATGCTTTTAATAGTGGTTTAAACTTTATTTCTGAAAATTATAGCACCTCCCCTTCCTATACCTGATAAAAGGATAGGAAATGAGGTTGTCTGGCTCCTAGAAGAAGAAGAAGGAGCCAGGACTCGAACTCAGGACTCCATTACCACTGCAAACACCCTTGTTCCAGAAAGAGTCTGGAATCACTTCCAAACCTCCCCACTCTAACTCAGAAAGGTTAGTGAAGTTCAAGACAATTGTGCTTTGTTGGAATAATCCATTTTTAAAGAAGGTTTTAAAAGTAAATATCTTTGTGATAGTGCTTACAATCGCACCATCAGGAAAAAGCTCAGAAATATATAACAAAACCCTTTATACAGAGAGTCAATATAACACTGATTTAAAGGCATTCAATCTGGCACTGGCTTATGGCTAAAATATAACACTTTTAAACTGAACCATTGGATGTTTCCACTGTATTTAAATTAGAATACAGATGCTACAAAATTATATTAAACACCAAGAGGCACTCACCCAGAGAATAACAAAGCGGCTCAAAATAGCTATTAGCCATGAGAGAAGAGCACACAGAAAAGGATCCCCCCCAAAAGTCTCCTGACCCTTTTAGCCACGATGCATTCAACAAATAAATGTGAGTCTAATGAGACCAGCTGACTCATATTAGCGAGCAAACCAGAGCCAAAGTTAAATGAAACCCCTGGGCTTACAAAATCACCCGTAAATACAAAAATCCTCTCGCTCTACTAAAGTCCCAAAACCACCCACAAACAGCCTACTCAACTCCAGAGGGCAAGTAGAACATTCCCATTGATTTTCAAGGGAAACATGAAATTAAACACCACTAGAAGGCTAAATGCCTTACGACTTCATGCACAGTCAAGCAGGAAAGCCGCTTTGTTTACTTACTGTTGCGCTTAAAGCCCTAAAGCAATTTTAACACCGACAGCATATTTTAAATACATTTTAGGAATAAAGAACATAACGGAGAATATTAAGGAGAACCAGATAATTCTCCACACCATTTTTAAACCTGACATCGTAGCTTGAAAGACTGCAAGGCTACATCACAAGGGAAAAACATACCTAATCAAAGGTGCATACCCTCACACAGTAATTTTACCGGCAATTCATGATGCTGACTGGACTCTCCACATGACGACTGACCCTGGGCAAGAGACTGAATTTAAGCATGCTTTCACAAAAGCTCTACACTTCAGTTTCTCCACCCAGAGAAAGTGTCATGAAATATTTTTATTAATCTAACAACTATCCCTTCGTTTGATTTTTATTTTTATTCATTACATTTTTTTAACCACTATTACTAAACAGATGCTGTCTTTTGTTTTAATGAAATTAGCAGCTGCCAGACTTCAAACTGACAGCCTAACTGAAAACTATAAGTACATAGACAGCACCTTCAGACCAAAATTCAACACAGCTTGTAGGTTCCCTCCTATTTTATATATATAACAACTCGGGGCTCTAAACCCTTCACAGGAGCACCCTGTGACAACATGACAAAGAATATGATGTCATAGATTTGTTTAAGAACCACAAGCTTTTCCCAAAGCTCCTTCCCATCCTGCAAAGGCATCTGGAGGCATTTGCCACCAACAAACATGAGTGTGGCAAGATGCATACTGACATTGAAGTGACAGGCCCAGCCCATGAGAGGCAAAGGCAATACCCCTTTCCTTCCGAGGCCTTGCCTTCTCTTAGGGAAACAATCAAATCACTTTTCAAGCAAGGTGTAATCAGGACACGTGTTTCCACTGTGAATTCCCCAGTGTGGCCTGCGAAAAGCCCACGGGTGCATGGAGACTTACAATTGACTACAGGAGACTAAACCAGGTCACCTCTAGTTGTGCCCCAACAGTGACATCAGCGCCAGATGTGCTACAACTACTGACCCCTTACCAACAATGGTTTAGTACCCTGGATATTTCCATTAGCTTCTGGTCATTGCCATTGGCCCCCAAAAGTCAATGTAACTTCACATTCACCTTTGAAAGTAGGCAGTACATGTGGACCTGCTTAACACAAGGGTTCCATAACAGTGTAAGTGTGTGGGTTCAATAACAGACACCAGTCCTTAAATCAAGTGCATAAAAAATGCTGGTATAGCATTTATCATTTTATTTTCCAAAAATGATAACAAAAATTAACTGCTTAAGAAATATTTACAGAAAAGAAATGGGTGTTCAAACTTTCACACCAAAATAACAACAAACAAACAAAAAATAATCAGGCTAGTCTTTCCTCAGACTCCCTGCTGTTCTCTGTATATTCAATATTTTTCTCCGCTCCGGAGTGTAGGCACTCACACCTCCTCTCCCTTGCTTGGTCAGAAGAAACTGACCAGCACACCTGAATTAGCCTTCTGGTGGGGAGGTTAATTTAGCACAAAAATCATTACATCATTGACATGTGACTATCAATTATACCAAAAAACCTTATTCTTCTACTCTGGAACTTAAGATTAGGCTTCAAATTCTCTAAATATAAAGCTTAGTATGTCTTTTTTCAACATAATATTAGTAATACTCTATAGGTACTCATTTTAACTTAGAGGAACCTTAATTGGTGGTGCAAGCATCATCAAGGACCTTTTTAGCCCCTCCCTGTTCAATGACATCACCACACCACTTCTATATTAGCAGCCATTTTCTGGGCTGCCAGCTCTATAGAAGCCATCTCTTGCTACCTGCCACCATTTCAGGTAAAGAAACCAAGAAAATCAAACTTGTTTATAGAGGAATCTAACCTTCCCAGATAAAAACAGTGTAGGGGCGTGCTCCCCCTCTATTTATTCTGTGAAGCCAGAGTAGCTCTATCACTATTCAGCCTTGTTTATTTATCCCTTAAATTTGTTACTTGGCTTAGTTTTTCTACTTATACCTTTACTTCATTTGAACACATTTTTATTCTCTGCATACATTCCAAAAAGAGCCTAGTATTATTGTTATTATCCTAAATTTACTGTGCTAGAACTGTATTAAAACATATTTTTATGTTTTACATTTCTCCACCCCACCCCCCACGACAGCTCTGCCATTTTAGCAGTAGGCAAACATTGCACTATTTCACTCCCCATACTGTACTTCACTTCTTGGTAGCTTTAAACAACACAATAACAAGTCAAACACCCCAAATCATGTTTTTGTGCACAGGAACAGTCTTCACTAACGCTGCAGTACTTATTTTAACTTTTTATTTAATCTCTTTGTTTTTCAGGCAGCAGAGCGAGATCTAAAGTGAGCGGCTGCAGGGAGAGTTTACTTTCTCCCTTACAACAGCCTGCTTACTCATCTTCCAACCTTGCAGAGACTCGCTTTAAAATGGGGCTATATGGCAATCTGCTCTGGTGTTGGAAACACTATTGTTTCTTGGGGGATTCAAAATCTTCCACAAAATTTACATAGCAGGAGGCTTTAAAGGTGATCTGCTTTTAACTTCATGTGGCAGTTTTAATGGCTAGAATGACAACAGATTAAAGGTATTGCACAGATAGAACAGAATTGTCAGGTTGACCACCCTGACAAGAAATTAAGGATAGACAGAAAAGTTTAAGAGAATAGGACAGAGTGAAAAGAATATATTTTTATTTTATTTTAATGTTGACATTCTCATCCTGCCACAAACAGCCCCTCTGTATTCTATCTACACATGATGGACACTATTGAGGGTTTCTCTACACCCCAGTGCCTCTTGCAATATATGGATGACCTGTTGCTGGCAACAGCCACACAGGAACAACACTAGGATCTCTTGGATGAATTGTTGACCCACATTCAGAGGGCAGGCCTCAAATGGAACCCAGAAAAAGCACAACTGAACCAGAAAGAGGTGCTCTTTCTTGGTCTGAGGATAACAGACAAAGGCAGAAGCCCTACCTGGAAGAAGATACAGGGATTACAGTACATGCCACTCTCCAGCAGTGTGGCCACCCTTAGAATATTTCTAGGTATGGTAAATTATTCCAGAGATTTTATTTGTGATTTTACTCTGAAGGCCACCCCTCTGTATGAACTACTGAAAAAGGATGTTCCCTGGGCATGAAGCCTCATACATAGCCAAGCTGTGAAGTCACTGAAGCAGCCCCCTGGCCTCGGCTCCAGCTTTGGTCAACCCCAATCCAGCCCTGGCATTCCATTCGGAAGCTTCTACCTCTGACATTGCAATGTCTGCAGTGCTGGCCCAGAAGGTCCTTGGCACCCTACGACCCACTGCATATGCATCACAGCTCTTGACCCCAGTGAAACAGAAGTACAGCCTTTGTGAAAGGAACCTTCTGGCTACCTAGTGGGCTGTCAAGCACTTTTGGTATATCATTGGGTATTCCTCTCTGATCATCAATACAAACCACACCCCTACAACCGTTCTACTCTCAGACAGAGTAAAGGATGGATCAGTCTCTAATACCAGCCTGACACACTGGTCCCTCTTTGTCCAGGATAGGGACATCAAGATGCACCCAACCAAATGCCATCCATGCTGGTGCATGGTCTCCTTTTCCAAGGAGAACCACATGACTGTACACTGCAGCCACCTTATCTACCAGATCCAGGCCCTTTCCTTCCTGCTACATCACAACTACTTGAGAACACATGATTGTGTCACATTTTTGATGGATCAGCCTCCTATTATCTGGGAGGACAGATAGCAGGAATGGGTATATTCATGATTTACCCCTATGATAACTGTTAAAATTTCCAAACATTGCAGTGTAGCATCATCACAGTATGCAGAAATGGCAGCAGTGGCCTGTGCCCTCGAGTTCATGCAGCATAGAACTGGGGATACCATAATTTTTACAGATTCTAACTGGGTTTGTTTTTCTCTTACAGAATTTCTCCCTTTCTGGCAGAAGAACTCCTTTACCTCTTCTGACAGCACCCCAGTAAAACACAAGGAACTGGTAATATGCATTCATTCAGTGGCACAAAAATTTGCACCCAAGCTCTATGTACACAAGGTTAAGGCCCACTCTAAACATGACCCCTATCATGCCTTCAGTGACACAGCTGATACCCTTGCCTAGGAAGGTGCCCGAGGGGGGGGCATCTGGATGATGGACCATCCAGAAGCCAGAATGGCTGTACACATTGCAGCCATCAGGAGGAAATCTGAACCCATCTCCCCCTTGGATTTTTCAGAAGCCCAGCATGCTGACTATGAGCTCAAGGATGTGTTCAGATTTCTGGACAAATATACTGAAAAAAATCTACCTGCCCATAACCCATACTGAAGGCACAAAGGTAAGTTACCCTTGTCCCCAGATAACAAGCTCATTTGGTACCAACCAGATGACACCACCACAAACTTGTGGGTGGTCCCACATCATCTTAGACCTGAATTTTTGCACCAGGTGCATGACAACCCCACTGGTGGACACCAGGGAGTGGAAAACATACTCCAGAGGCTCAAGACCACTGCATGGTGGCCTGGTATCACCAAGGATGTCAAACAGTACATAGTTAACTGTCTTGGTTGTGTGAAAAACAACTCCATCCATACCAAAAGAAATTCCAAGTTACAACCACAAAGGCATTCTGGTCCTTGGCATGCTTTACAGATCGATTTCATTGGTCCCCTCACCAATACCAGTAGAAACAACAAATATGCCCTTGTGGTAACAGATCTCTTCTCTAAGTGGGTTGAGGCTTTCCCACCAAAACATGTACTGCAAAAGCCACTGCCAAAATCCTGGTGGAACACATTTTCTCCATTTGGGGCCTACCTCTTAAGGTAGACTGCGACAATGGAACCAGTTTTACAGGTGAGTTGATGAAAGAAGTCCTTGAACTCCTTGGAGTTCACCAAAAGTTCCACATACTGTATCACCCACAATCATCAGGTCAAGTAGAGAGGGCCAACAGATGGATTAAGCAAATGCTTTCCAAATTTATCGATGACAATCCCAAGGACTGGGATTCCCTACTTCCACTACTTCTTATGGCAATTAGGTGCACCCCCTCAGCCACCACTCAGTTGACACCCTTTGAGGTGATGACTGGCAGAAGTATGAGATTACCTGAATACCTGCTTTTTGACCTGCGCACTCCCACTGCAGATCATGTATCTGTGGATCAATATGTGGAAAAGTTGAGACAAGACCTAATACACACTCATTTGTATGCTGCAAACTGCATGGGCAAAGCCCAACAACAGTCCAAAATCCAGTTTGACAAACATGCAAAAGAAGTGGTTTAGCAAGTTGGAGATCAGGTAATGGTTCTCAGATTTGCGTATCCAACACACTCTTTCTCCAATACGTGGGAAGGACCCTACCCAATTGTCAACAAGCTCAGTCCAGCAGTCTATCAAATTAGACTCATGCAAAACAACAAATTGGCTGACAAATGATTACGTGCAAATCAGTTGAAACTGTATAAAGGAGTATAATTACTTTTCCTCACCCCATTGAGAGAAATAGTACTTACCTTGCTAATGTTTGATTTTCCTTTTCAGATACACTGACAAGATGGCTATTTGGTTCCATTTTCTCTTCATCTCAGGAGTAATCCCCTGCATCCAAGGCATGGTAATGCACATCCATCCTCATTTTGATCCACCTGCAACTTCCCCAGAGGGCATCTCCATCACTATTCCTGACAATTTAATTACAGTTCAGGAAGGTTCAGATGCCTACCTCACTTCCTTGGTTGTTGCTCTTGATAAATATACCCTACAAATTGAGTGATAAACCAAGTCTCAAGGACAAATACTCCCCATGGCCAAACTCTCCAAGGAAACTTTCCATGGATGGCCCAATGCAAAATTATCCCCAAATAGTACCTTGTCCTTGCACCAAACCTCTCTTAGACATTCAGGTTTATGTAATATTACTGCCTTAATTCACCCTTCATATTGTAATACACTTTCTAAGGATTCTGCCAGGACATTTTGTGCCATACACAACCTGACCTCAGCTGCCATGTATTTATCTGTGTTACCCCCCACTGAGAAACAACTTTTGGAATGTCCAAAACAAAATCCTGGTCCTCGTACTGGTCTCACAGCCACTGCTCTACCTGGCTCACTTATTAACAACTTACAATATATGCATACACCTGTTTTGTTTAACTTGACTTACTGGAATATGAAAGAATTTGGTATGTGTCATACTACTAACACATTGTTATTTTATAGTACTTAGTTACTTGATAGCTTAGTAGCTTTTCAGATTCATAACCAAGACCCTATTGCTGGTGTAAACACCACTGAGCATAGAAGCAATTTTAGAGGAAAACCTAGTTCTCAGAAAGAAGATTCACAAAGTCATAAAAGAACTACCCATGACACATTGGGTGTCACTGGTGCCACAGGCACCCTTACTGGTCTCTTTAGTACTACAGTACAATGTCTATTTGGAATAAACCAGACATTGCTATCACCGCACATTCACAGAAGTTTGAAACTGGTATGATCAATGACATCATACCCCCATTATTGCATGGTGTGGGTGGCCTTAGTCAAGAAGAAAGATATACTGTATAGAATATGCATGACATTGCTAAGGCATTTACAGATTCTAAAGACAAGATTAATGCCCTTATTGCACAAAACAATAAGGAGGCAGATAAGCAAGACATTGCCCATGCTATATTATGCTCTGCCTGTGGGTCATACATTATCACAGTCATCAACAATCTTTTCCACAAGCTGGAAATTGGAAGCATCCCTGATATCATACATGATAGACATATCTCTAAATGGCACTGTCCTCACTGCAAATCCCCTATCTGTGTTGCCATGTGTATGTTACAGTCTATTTCTATTTTGGGATTTGTGACCAGGCACCCTAATACTGGTCATTGCTTTACTTCTAAGAAATGTTCCATCAGTTGCAAGAATTCCTGACCTTCCAAAGCTTTAAAATAGCATTAAAAACATTTCTTTTTAGCCTAGCATATAATGATTTTTAAATGTTGCTGCCGTGGATTTTAATTGATACATGGTTTTTAATTATGTATTTATTGATTTATTTTATTATGTTATGTACAGGCGCCTTGGCTTTAGAAAGGCACTTTTTATAAATAAAGTTTGATTGATTTGATTTGAAGGATACTATGTTTGTGTCTTTTAATGTCTTTTACCATGTTTTGATCCCAATACAGCTATCTTCAATAAACTAGCATCCGTACACTCCATCAGGCACCTTGATAAAGATATCTACAGAGAATGCCTTGATTTGCCACCTCTTCTGGTTTTTCATCTTCTTCTAAACGTGTGGGTCTCACCACACATGGACTGTTGTGCAAAGAAAGGGTATATTTATTTTTGTCGCTGTGACGTATTTGATCTTATTAAACCTATATGCGGAGATTCCCCAGACAATATCGATTGGTCCTTTACCATGGACGATGACTTCACCACCAATGGCACAGAATACCAGGACTCAACATCTGCTCCAGACACTTCTCAACTGTACCATTCTTACCAGAAGGAGGTTCATCGGCTGTCAACTCAGATTTCCAACCTGACTAACACTTGCCCAGTACAACTACAAAAATGGAGACTACCTGCTGTGAAAATACAATATAATTTGAATGGTGAATTTTGTGTGGTAACTAATTTTAAGCAATTTACTTATGGAACTCAGTTATGTGTTATTACTGAACCCAATTTCGGTTCCGTACCTCACCAGACCACTATTATTGGGCACACAGTTATCACCCCTGTTCCCCTTGTGGAATCAGATATCATTGATGGTAACCCTAGTTATCTTCTTACTCTTTCAGAGTACCTACACTACTTTAATGTACATATTTACCCTCTGACTTTAACACTGAAGTCCCTTTTAGACAGGAAAGATGCACACCTCATCCACATCAGCAATAATATGACCAAAGCAAATGAAGCAATCTATGATCTTATTAATGATAATGATTTTAATAGTGCTCTTACTAATGCTTGGTTAGAGATTACCTTTAAAGGTTTTGTTATTATACAAGCCATTTTTTTTATTTTTTCTCATTATCATGCTTTGCTGCCTTGGGTGCACACTCCACCAACACCGTGAGCAGATCAAGTTCCTTTACAAGGCTCACGTGTCAAGTCTGTAAATGACACATGCTCTCTTTCCACTTCCCTACTTTTGTTTGTGTTGCCCCTTCTGATGCAACAAGGGGGGAATGTTACATGAGCTCCCTGTACCCTAATTGATACCCCAGAGGTACGCTGCAGACAGCTAGCATTTATGTATATGTTATACTAACATATAACGCTAAGGACATCTACTGTACAAGAATAGATGTTGGGATATGTATTCGCATGATTACTATACAGTTTACTTACTAATATACACATGTATTTCTTGCTCACAAGATGTTAGGACACTTCTGACCTTGTAGTATTATGATATATGAGTCGGCATTGCCATCTTCTGATGATTTGTATTACTGCACGGCTATGTACAAACTGTACTTCTTCATTTCCACAAAGTGATGACTATAACAATATTGTATAATGTTATCGAGGACTGTGGAGCCACCTCTAATTTAGCCAATAGGGCTCATCTCTGTAACTAGAAGTGTTTCTATCTTACAGTAACTATGGTAACTATCTTAGGTATATAATGTAAGACATTACGTCTTCTATCTCGGAGACCCCAGAGAATTCTACACTCCTCGAGGTATAGGGAACTCATAGCATTGGCTCCCAGTTCCTAATGGTAAGAACTGCTAGGGCAACAGTGATGTTCCTTTTGGTACTAATAAACAAGATTTATTACTCTCATGCAAAGTGTTTGCAATTTCTTGCATTCCCATTATTGCCAAGAACCTGAGAGTGAGGGTTTAAACCTCCTGACAACCTCTTCTGGCAGTGCATTCCAAGTCTCTATCACCCTCTCAGACATTCATATGCCCTCTGGCATCCTCTCACCCTGATCCAATGGCACCAGCTGCTCCACCACCTGTGGTCACCCAGCTGGCAGTAGTGCACCAGCAGCCATGCACTCTCCACCTATGAGCTGCAGAGTGTCCACTCAGATACTTTTCTCACCTTACCCAGCTGGCCCACTGACATCACTGTCTCATTCCCAAATCCAGATCAACAGCTCTGTGGGTGGTAAGTCTACCACTGCTCAGATGCTCTTCTTACTTTTCTCTCACTGGCATTCTGACATTTCTGGATCATTCCTAAATCCAAATCAACAGTGTTAAGGATGGTAACTCCACCACTGTTCAGATGCTCTTCTCACCTTTCCCTGGCTAGCATTCTGACATTACTGGCTCATTCCCAAATCCAGGTCAGCAGTGTTGTGGGTGGTAAGTCTACCAGTGCACTGGAGGGTTGACACATTCATCTTGATTTTGCTCATTGATTGAAGCAGAGGTTTGTTGCCTTTGTTGTACTCCCCTTTATCCCACTGTTCCTTTTGCCCATATAGTCATCCTTCATGCCAGGTCATCTTGGGGCATTTTTCATCTTTATAAAATCTGCCCTTTTGAAGTCTGGAACTGTTCTGCTTGTGTGGTTAGATTCCGCAGATGTCTTTGTATTGAACCACACTGTATCATGATCACTGCTACTCAGATGGCTTCCCACCTTGATGTCTACAACACTGTCTCTGTTAGTGAGTACCAGGTCCAGTATTGCCCCATCATGAGTACGTTCAATAACTAGTTACTGGAGGAATACCCCACTTCAGAGAGTCCAGAGTGTTCCTGTTTCTTGGTGAAACTGATGCTGGGAGCCTTCAGTCTACATCTGGCACATTGAAATCCCTCATTAGCAGGACCTCCCTCTTTTCTGCCATCTCATCTGTATTTTCCACCAGTACCTTATCTAATTCCTTGCCCCTTTGCTGGAGGCTGTAGCTCATTCTTGTGTGAATAGTGGTTTCATTCCTCATCTTCAGGGTGAACCACAGTACCTCTGCATCACCTGTATGCACTGTATCTCCATCACTTCTATGCTTTCCATCACATAAAACACTGCAAAGCCCTCCTTTCCTTCCCCCATAGTCCTTCATGAACAGAGTATAGTCTGGTATATCATGTCTAAATCATGGCTTTCAGTGCACCATAAGTCAGTAATGGCCACAAAATCCAGACTGGCCTCTGCCATTATGGCCTCTAGAACTATGATTGTACTTCATAGACTTCAAGTGTTAACACATATAGTCCTCCAGATTTAGTTTCCACTCTGCTTGTTGCCTACCTTGTTCCTTTTTGTCCTCCCTCTTTCCACCCTGTCTTTTTGTTGCTAACATTCCTTTCCTCCTTTATCTCTACCACACTACTTAGTTTTAATATTTCATGCTGGAGGATTCCTTCTCCTCAAGTTCTCCTTACTCTCTACTTCAGCAGGGGGCAGTTTTGGGTTCCCCAATTACTTCCTCCACCACCCTTGGCTAGTTTAAATGTTCATTAAAGTAACTTTTAAACCATCCACTGAGGACTGCAGTCCTCTTTGTGGAAGGATGGATGCAGGCATCATCCCTGTATAGTCCCTTATCCTTCCATGTTGGTCCTTGTCTCCAGTGTAGCTGAACCCTTCCCCCAGTGCAATTTCTTCAGCCAGGAGTTGAATCTCCTTGGTTAGATATCCCTTTCTTGTCACCTGTCATAGACAGGCAACACATCAGCCAAAGCAACTGAGTGAGCTGCTTGTCAAAGAAACCTCCCCAGCTCATTAAACCCCTCCTACAGTATCCCTGCCCCTTCCCAGGCCAAGTTGGCTAGGATGGCACATCCTGTACTTGACCCTTCTGCAGCTCTGTTTGCTTTGTATATATGTATCACTGTCTGATTTTGCAGGTATCTGCACTGATGCTTTTGTACACTTCAATTATTGGTTGCCTTGTCTTTGTTGTTGTATACTGTCCTATACTTTTCTCTGCATCTGCTTTTGCTTATACCTTTTGCTGTACATGACACTGACATGTAACTATTGCTTTATCTGTTCTCCCTGTACTTTATACCCCAGGTCTACCTCAAAAATGAGCCTTGCTCAATGGTGTTCACCTGGTTAAATACTTTGCTTGCTTGATTGATTGATTGATTGATTATTCCTCAGGTGGATAATGACATCCTGCTCTCCCTTTTGTCTTGTTATCTTCAGGTTCCTCAGTATCCACATCCCATTACTCCAGATCATGGTGCCGGGTCAGGGCCTAACCTGCCTCTCCTCTCCTTTTCCAGTTTCTAAAACTATCACTCTGACAGTCATGGTCCCTTCATAAGTTGTATTTTTTTCCAGTGGGATCCTCTACCACCCACCTTAGGGTCTCTACTACGTAGGGCCCCAATATCCTCCTGGTCACTACTATGGGTGCCCCCTCCTGGCAGTCCCATGCCTATTATGTCAGTCACTTGTTCCATTTCTTCACTGATCCACTCACTGATGGATGAGCATATGGGACATGTTGGAAACCACTGGATTCATACTGAACCTGTTCCCTTTCCTGTGGTACACTGTTGGCTGGGGTAATCATATCAGATGATGTAAAATTAGACAAACAATATGAGAAGGCAGTGAGGAGGGTTGGGGGGATACTGGGATGCATAGGGAGAAGCATCACCAGTAGAAAACAGGAATTTGTCATCCCTTTGTACAGACAGTTGGTGAGACCCCATCTGGAATACTGCATACAGTTCTGGAGACCCCATTTTCACAAGCACATAGACAGGATGGAGTCTGTCCTGAGGAGGGTAACTGAAATGCTGTAGGGCCTGCATCAGAAGCCATGCAAAGAGAGACTAAAGGAAGTTAATATGTATACACTCAAGGAAAGGAAGGAGAGGGGAGACATGATTGAAACTTTCAAGTACTTCAAGGGAATCAACAAACGGCATTCCTGAGGAGGTTGAGGAGTCAAAAACAGTGGGAGAATTCAAGAATACATGAGACAGACATAAGGCAATTCTAGTGGGGTGTAGAAGGAAGAAGGCTGCTGGTTTACTGGGATCTGTGGCTGATCAAGTACATAGGGAAATGGGCAGACTAGGTGGGCCAAGTTTTCCTTATCTGCCACCAAAGTTTATGTCTCTATGTTTCTGTGTGAGGTCAACTACCAACTAGTTAAGGCTCAGGCCAGACAGCACATCAAACCCAATGTTTCTATGATCTATGTTATAAGGTTAGATACAGTTCACAGAATATGGCCAATAAAAGGGGGACACTTTGGCCGGTCTCAAATGTATCACCAAAAGCAGCAATAACAGCAATTGGTGCAATACCAGCAACAGTGACAGCAGTGTGTGCTGGGCCAAAGGTAGCAGCAACATCTGCAACTCAAAAGCAGCAGTGATAGCATTAGGTGCTATCCCAAAAGCAGCAGTGATAGCATTAGGTGCTATCCCAAAAGCAGCAGTGACAACATTAGATGCTACTCCAAAAGAAACAGCGACAACATTAGGTGCTATCCCAAAAGCAACAGTGACAACAAAAGGTGCTACACCCAAAGCAGCAGTAACAGCATTGGATGCTACACCCAAAGCAGCAGTAACAGCATTAGGTGCTACACCCAAGGCAGCAGTGACAGCATTATGTGCTACCCAAAGCAGCAGTAACAGCCTTAGGTGCTACGCCCAAAGCAGCAGTAACATCATTGGGTGCTACCCCAAAAGCAACAGTGACAGCATAAGATGCTATCCCAAAAGCAGCTATAACAGCATAAGATGCTACTTCAAAAGCAGCGGTAACAGTATTAGGTGCTACACCAAAAGCAACAGTGACAGCATTAGGTGCTACCCCAAAAGCAGCAGTAACAGCATAAGATGCTACTCCAAAAGCAGTGGTAACAGCTTAAGGTGCTTCACCCAAAGCAGCAGAGACAGCATTAGGTGCTACTCCAAAACCATGAGTGACAGCATTATGTGCTACACCAAAACCAACAGTGACCAGATTAGGTGCTACCCAAAGCAGCAGTAACAGCATTATGTGCTACCCAAAGCAGCAGTAACAGCATTAGGTGCTACGCCCAAAGTAGTAGTGACAACATTAGGTGCTACGCCCAAAGCAGCAGTAACAGCATTGGGTGCTACCCCAAAAGCAACAGTGACAGGATTAGGTGCTACCCCAAAAGCAGCAGTAACAGCATAAGATGCTACTCCAAAAGCAGCAGTAACAGCATTAGGTGCTACACCCAAAGCAGCAGTGACAGAATTATGTGCTATACCCAAAGCAGCAGTGGAAAGAAGGACAGGGATGCCCTACAGGTGGCAGGCCTTAGACAGCTAGTTTTGGAACCCACTCATGAGGGAGCAATCTTAGACCTCGTACTCTCAAATGGGGGCAGTGAGAGGATCTCAGATCTAGAAGCAGGGAGCTAAGTCAGAATAGCAAAGGTCCAAACTGAGGAAAAGATAGCCAACTCAGTTAAGAAGGGGGATAAAACCTTTTATAGGTACATCAGCGAACATAGAAAGACAAAGGGAGGGATAGTGAGGCTGAATAGAATGAACGGTGGATGGGCAGAGGGGGACAGTGAAAAAGCAGGGATACTGAATGAATATTTCAGCTCAGTATTCACAAAAGATGAGGGGTAAGTGCCTGATCCAATTAACAGAAGCACTCTTGATAGGGGGGTTGATCCCAGTCCTTTCACAGAAGAAAAGGTTCTGCAAGAACTCCTAAAACTGAAGGTGGACAAAGCAATGGGTCCTGATGGAATTCACCCCAGAATTCTAAAAGAATTAAAGGAGGCTAGTGAAACCACTGGCTACTCTTTTAATAAATCATGGGAGGATGGTGTGGTACCTGAGGACTGGAAGAAGGCGGATGTGATTCCCCTTCACAAAAATGGGACCAAGACAGAGGCAGGAAACTACAGACCTGTCAGTCTGACCTCTGTAGTAGGGAAAGTGATGGAGTCACATATGAGGGAAAGAATAGTTGAGTACCTAGAGGCCAGTGGAGCACAGGACCCAATGCAGCATGGGTTCACAGTGGGAAGGTCATGTCAGATGAATCTAATAGATTTCTTTTACTGGGTGAACAAAGTAGTAGACCAGGGAGGGACTGTGGACATGGCCTACCTAGACTTTAGCAAGGCATTTGACACAGTCCCACACAAAAGATTAATAGTCAAATTAACCAGCCTGGGAGTGGGTCCCAGGGTGGTAGCCTGCGTAAAACATTAGCTGCACAACAGGAGACAGAAGGTGATTGTAAATCAAGTCCACTCTGAAGAAAGAGGGGTTACTAGTAGGGTACTGAAGGGTTCAGTAT
This sequence comes from Neoceratodus forsteri, assembly GCA_016271365.2. NCBI lineage: Eukaryota > Metazoa > Chordata > Ceratodontiformes > Ceratodontidae > Neoceratodus > Neoceratodus forsteri. Next base: position 13,487,447 of record CM028129.1, read on the forward strand.
TGGGTCCAGTCCTTTTTAATGTCTTCATCAGTGACATTGCAGAGAGACTGGACGGAAAAGTATGCCTTTTTGCAGATGACACAAAGATCTGCAACAGGGTTGATACACAAGGAGGCGTGGTAAGGATGAAAAGGACTTGCAAGGTTGGAGGAATGGTCAGAAGTATGGCAGCTAGGATTCAATGCAAAGAAGTGCAAAATAATGCACTTGGGAAACAAGAACCCAGGGGAAGAATACACAATTGGTGGGGAGGTAGTAACAACAACCAAAAAGGAAAGGGACCTGGGGGTAATCATATCAGATGACCTCAAGGTTAGCAAGCAATGAGAGAAGGCAGTAGGGAGGGCTGGGGGTATACTGAGATGTATAGGGAGAGGCATCAGCAGCACAAAACAGGAAGTTGTTATCCCTCTGTACAGACAGCTGGTGAGACCCCATCTGGAGTACTGTGTCCAGTTCTGAGACCCCATCTCCCAAGGACATAGACAGGATAGAGGTAGTCCAGAGGAGGGCAACTAAAATGGTGCAGGGTCTGCAAGAGATGCCGATGAGGAGAGACTAAAGGAGCTTAATATGTATACCCTTGAGGAAAGAAGGGAGAGGGGACATGATAGAAACTTTAAGTACCTCAGTGGAATCAACAAAGTCAAAGAGGGTAGCATCTTTCAGAAAAAGAGACTTGCAAGAACAAGGGGACACAATTTAAAGACAGAAGGAGGGCGGTTCAGGGGCAATGTGAGGAAGTACTATTTCACAGAGAGGGTAGTGGATGCATGGAACAGCCTTCCTGAGGAGGTTGTGGGGTCTAAAACTGTGGGAAAATTCAAGAATGCATGGGGCAGACATAAGGCAATTCTTGTGGGGGGTAGGAAGAAATTGGCTGCTGGTTAACTAGGATCTGTGGCCTATCCTGTAGGTAGGGAAATGGGCAGACTAGATGGGTCAAGCAGTCCTTATCTGCCATCAAAGTCTATGTTTCTATGTTTCACAGCATTAGGTGCTACCCCAAAAGCAACAGTGACAGGATTAGGTGCTACCCCAAAAGCAGCAGTAACAGCATAAGATGCTACTCCAAAAGCAGCAGTAACAGCATTAGGTGCTACACCCAAAGCAGCAGTAACAGCATTAGGTGCTATACCCAAAGCAACAGTGACAGCATTATGTGCTACCCAAAGCAGCAGTAACAACATTATGTGCTACCCAAAGCAGCAGTAACAGCATTAGGTGCTATGCCCAAAGTAGCAGTGACAACATTTGGTGCTATGCCCAAAGCAGCAGTAACAGCATTGGGTGCTACCCCAAAAGCAACAGTGACAGAATTAGGTGCTACCCCAAAAGCAGCAGTAACAGCATAAGATGCTACCCCAAAAGCAGCAGTGACAGCATTAGGTGCTACCCAAAAGCAGCAGTAACAGCATAAGATGCTACTCCAAAAGCAGCAGTGACAACATTTGGTGTTATGCCCGAAGCAGCAGTAACAGCATTAGGTGCTACTCCAAAAGCAGTAGTGACAGCATTGGGTGCTACCCCAAAAGCAACAGTGACAGCATTAGGTGCTACGCAAAAGCAGCAGTAACAGCATAAGATGCTACCCCCAAAAGCAGCAGTGACAGCATTAGGTGCTACCCAAAAGCAGCAGTAACAGCATAAGATGCTACACACAAAAGCAGCAGTGACAACATTTGGTGCTATGCCCAAAGCAGCAGTAACAGCATTAGGTGCTACCCCAAAAGCAGTAGTGACAGCATTGGGTGCTACACCAAAAGCAACAGTGACAGCATTAGGTTCTACCCCAAAAGCAGCAGTAACAGCATAAGATGCTACCCCAAAAGCAGCAGTAACAGCATAAGATGCTACTCCAAAAGCAGCAGTAACAGCATTAGGTGTTACACCCAAAGCAGCAGTAACAGCATTAGGTGCTATACCCAAAGCAACAGTGACAGCATTATGTGCTACCCAAAGCAGCAGTAACAACATTATGTGCTACCCAAAGCAGCAGTAACAGCATTAGGTGCTACACCCAAAGTAGCAGTGACAACATTTAGTGCTATGCCCAAAGCAGCAGTAGCAGCATTGGGTGCTACCCCAAAAGCAACAGTGACAGCATTAGATGCTCCCCCAAAAGCAGCAGTAACAGCATAAGATGCTACCCCCAAAAGCTGCAGTGACAGCATTAGGTGCTACCCAAAAGCAGCAGTAACAGCATGAGATGCTACACCCAAAAGCAGCAGTGACAGCATTAGGTGCTACCCAAAAGCAGTAGTAACAGCATAAGATGCTACACACAAAAGCAGCAGTGACAACATTTGGTGCTATGCCCAAAGCAGCAGTAACAGCATTAGATGCTACCCCAAAAGCAGCATTGACAGCATTAGGTGCTACCCAAAAGCAGTAGTAACAGCATAAGATGCTACACACAAAAGCAGCAGTGACAACATTTGGTGCTATGCCCAAAGCAGCAGTAACAGCATGAGGTGCTACCCCATAAGCAGCATTATACAATGGCAAGAAAAAATCCTGGACTCTGACTGGTCAGTCTCAGGCTAGACCCGTGATGTAAACCAGTACAACATCACGGGTCTAGTCTCAGCCTCACTGTGAACCTGCTGATGAGTTTCTTGATGATGAGCTTATGGCAGATGATCCCTTTTTTTGCATCTCCTCTTAAGAAACAAAAATATTTTTCCACACTAATAAAAACATTCTTTAAATTTTTTTTTACTTTATATATAACAACGAGCCATTGTATAATAGCAATAATGCCCTCCAGGGTGTGTGTCATTTGGGATAATGTCATGTCTCAGTTGTTGGACGCACTCGGCCTGTGACCTTGTTTCCAACCACCTGAGGAGTGACGTTATCCCAGCACGACACACACCTGTCAGGCATTATTGCTTAAGTAACAACATTAGTGCTACACCCAAAGCAGCAGAGACAGCTTTACATGCTATTCCCAAAGCAGCAGTAACAGCATTAAGTGCTACCCCAAAGCAGCAGTGACAGTATTAGGTGCTACTCCAAAGCAGCAGTGACATCATTAGGTGCTACACCCAAAGCAGCAGTAACAGCATTAGGTGCTACCCCAAAGCAGCTGTAATAGCATTAGATGCTACCCCAAAAGCAACAGAAACAGCATTAAGAGGTACCCCAAAAGCAGCAATTACAGCATTACGTGTTACCCCAATTGCAACAGTGACAGCATTAGGTGCTACTCCCAGAACAGCAGTAACAACCTTAGGTGCTATCCCAAAATCAGCAGTGACAACATTAGGAGCTACTCCCAAAGCAGCACTGATGTATTAGGTGCTACCCTACAAGCAGAAACATAGAAACATAGAATTTGACTGCAGATAAGGACCACTTGGCCCACCCAGTCTGCCCATTTCCTTACCTAGTGGATAAGCTGCAGATCCTAGTTATCCAGTAGCATACTTCTTCCTACCCCCACCCCCTAGAATTGCCTTATGACTGTCCCATGCATGCTTGAATTCCACCACTGTTTTTGACTCCACAACCTCCTCCAGAAGGCCGTTCCATGCATCCACAACCCTCTCTGTGAAAAAATACTTCCTTAAATTACCTCTGGCCACCCCCCCCATCTTCAAGTTGTGTCCCCTTGATCTTGCACACCTCTTTTTTTGAAAGATGCTACCCTCTTGGACATTGTTGATTCCCTTGAGGTACTTGAAATTTTCTGTCATGTCCCCCCTTTCCCTCCTTTCCTCGAGGCTATACCTATTAAGCTCCTTAAGTCTCTCTTCATATGTCTTCCGGTGCAGACCCTGCACCATTTTAGTTGCCCTCCTCTAGACATCTTCCATCCTGTCTATGTCTTTGCAGAGATTGGGCCTCCAGAACTGCACGCAGTACTCCAAATGGGGTCTCACCACTGTCTGTACAGAGGGATAATAACTTCTTGTTTTCTACTGGTGATGCCTCTCCCTATGCATCCCAGTATCCCCCCATCCCTCCTTGCTGCCCTCTCACATTGCTTGCCACCTTTAGGTCATCTGATATGACCACCCCAGGTCCCTTTTCATTTTTGTTGTTGTTAGTATCTCACCCCCATTGTGTACTCTTCCCTTGGGTTTTTGTTTCCCAGGTGCATTACCTTGCACTTCTTAGCATTGAATCTAAGCTGCCATACATTTGACCATTCCTCAAACCTTGCCAAGTCCCTTCTCATCCTTTCCACCCCACCTTGTGCACCAACTCTGTTGCAGATCTTTGTGTCATCTGCAAAGAGACATACTTTTACTTCCAGCAGCAGTAACAGCATTAGGTGCTACCCCACAAGCAGGAGTAACAGCATTAGGTGGTTTGCCCAAAGCAGCAGTGACAGCATTAGGTGCTACTCCCAAAGCAGCAGTGACAGGATTAAGTGCTACTCCCAAAGCAGCAGTGACTTCTTTAGGTACTACTGCCAAAGCAGTACTTACAGCAACAGGTGCTACTCAAAAGCAGCAGGAACAGCAATAGGTGCTACACCCAAAGCAGCAGGAACAGCATTAGAGCTTACTCTGAAAGCATCAGCAACTGCATTAAGTTCCACTCCAAAGCAGCAGTGATAGCATTAGTACTACTCCCAAAGCAGCAGTGACAACATTAAGTGCTACTCCACAAGCAGCAGTCACAGCATTAGGTGCTACTCCACAAGCAGCAGTGACAGCATTAGGTGGTACCCCACAAGCAGCAATAACCGCATTAGGTGGTACCCCAAAAGCAGAAGTAACAGCATTAGGTGCTACCCAAAGTGCAGCAGTGACAGCTTTAGGTGCTACCCCAAAGCAGCACTTACAGCAACAGGTGCTACTCAAAAGCAGCAGGAACAGAAATAGGTGCTACACTCAAAGCAGCAAGAACAGCATTAGAGGATGCTCCAAAAGCATCAGCAACAGCATTAAGTGCCACTCCCAAAGCAGCAGAAAAAATTAGATGCTACTCCCACAGCAACAGTGACAGCATTAGGTGCTACTCCAAAGCTGCAATAACAGCATTAGGTGCTACACCAAAAGTAGCAGTGACAGCATTAGGTGCTACTCCAAAGCAGTAGTGACAGTATTAGGTGTTACTCCAAAAGCAACAGTGACAGCATTAGGTGTTACTCTAAAGTGGCAGTGACAGCATTAGGTGCTACTCCAAAGCAGCAGTGACAGCATTAGGTGCTACTCCCAGAACAGCAGTAACAACATTAGGTGCTATCCCAAAAGCAGCAGTGACTAGCTGGTGCTAGTCTTGCTTGGAAGGGTACCGTATCAGCTGACTTTGCTAAACCAGTAGGAGGAAAGAGAGCTTGACTGGGGGTGTGGCTTAGACATTATAAAAGCAGGTGACTCAAATTACAACTTCCTGTTGCTAGCCTTGCTTGTAGAGCAGAAAGTAGCTAACTAAAAAAAAGAAGCTACATTTTCTTATTAATTTAAAACTTATAACTCAGCAGGAGTCAGTGTCTGTTGAGATTAAGTAGACATTTACTTTATTAGAAGTAGAAGGGGTCTTATTTAGGGTTTAAAAAAAAGAAAGAAAAGAAAGAAAGTTAGTGTGTGTTCTGTGCTGGAAGGGTACCGTAACAACTGACTTTGCTAAACCAGTAGGAGGAAAGAGAGCTTAACTGGGAGTGTGGCTTAGACACTATAAAAGCAGGTGACTCAAATTACAACTTCCAGTTGCTAGCCTTGCTTGTAGAGCAGAAAGCAGCTAACTAAAAAAAGAAGCTACATTTTCTTATTAATTTAAAACTTGTATCTCAGCTGGAGTCAGTGTAGGCGTCAAACAAGGCTTCGGTCTCGGTCTTGGTAAAATTAGGTCTCCTTCTCCCACCACTGTGTTCCTCCTCTCCCACAACTTGCTTGGTCATTATTTAGCCTGTAAGAATGGCAGTTGTTACCTGTGACCAGGGCCCCTACTTTTCTGCGGCACAGTGGGACCAAGTTCTGTGACAAGGCTACCATTTGCAGCAGAACTTCTGCGGCGGTGGTTTGTAATTTCTGCAGAAGTTCTGTGGCACTAACAAACTACCATATCACAGTGTCAGCTTGTCATTCTGACTTCACTTTCATGGCAGTGGTTATAGCAATCAGGATGGTGGAAAGCACAGTAACACTAGTTCAAAAAATAACAGACTTATAAAAATAATTCTATGCCTAAAAAAGCAAAACAGATGTCTCTCCCTTAAGGTCCTAGCCTTTTGCATAAATGACATATGTAGAGGGGATCTTACATGATAAGTAAGGTATTTCTATATGCATGCTATCTATCTCACTAATGAGGTTTCCACTGTCTATCACTTATATATTTGTATGTGCTTTCTACACCACTCATGAGGTTCCCACTGTGTATCACTTATATATTTACATGCAATCTGTAGCATACATACAAATGTGTGTGTGTGTGTGTGTGTGTGTGTGTGTGTGTATATATTTTATTTATTTTTAAATTTCCATGAACTTGCATCCTCATTCATACAGGTCCCATTGGAAATAGAATAGAGGAGTTATTGCAAAACTCATTTTTCATGTCAGCCTGCTTACCCTGACACACTGCATAACACCATCAGGCCATGACATGCATGTGAACCAGTTGTGAGATAAAGCTCTCCAGCCCATCACAATGTGTCCACCATGTGACAGAACACAGCACCATACCTTCCCAGGCTCTGAGCAGTGATGTGTTCCACCAATCCTTATGTTGTCCAGCCAGGTCCCAGAGCTAATCTCTGAACCTGAGTTGCCAGCAGGGAAACACAGCATACTACCCTCTGGCCCAACAGCTGTCCCTGCACACAACATTTCTTCATAACTTTTAGGTGATTCTATCAACCAATGACAATATGTAATCAATAACCCTGGCAAAAACGCTTACAGTGCAATTATTTATTTAACAGGTCTGTTCTTTCAACAGGTCTAGACATTATTATGTTCCATTTTTCTGGGCATAATTACTTTATTTTTCTTAAAAATGACAGTTAAATTCATTTTACCAGATATCCATTTCAGATGACATCTCTATACCTTAAAGGCACAAATAGGTTTGTACAAAGTGAGGTATGGACTTAACAAGTCTGTGCAATTGACAAGGTTTTGTTTAAGTTGGCCCTAGCGCAATAATGTAAGACTGAAAATTGTATTAGGCTGTAGTGCAGGTTGAGCAAATATCACCATGCATGATGTGCTGTGCCACCATCTCTGGCAGTGGGAGCGGTGGTAGAGAAGAAACTGTTAATTTCTGTTGCAGAATGCAGTCATTTCGTTAGCTAATGTATGATGTTATAGCAATGATAACATCACATTCTGAGCATATAGGAGGGTTTTGGATATAAAAAGAGGGGAAGGGAACCAGATTCTATGGATAAACAGAAATATTAATAAAAAATCACTAAGAAGAGTGAATTCTGCGGCACCGCAGAAGTTCTGCGGTAGATTGCAAGTTCTGCACAAAATTCTGCAGTCGCAGAATTCTAGGGGCCTTGCCTGTGACTGTGCAGTCCCATGCATGTCCCTAAATCACAGTCCACACTCCCAAACAGCATGCAACTCACCAATAGATTGCAGTAACTGGCTATGGCCACTGCAGACCAATGTCGCACTTTTATAGCGCAACCCATGCAAATGAGGCGATGCGCAACTTTAAGTGGATGCAAATTGCAGTGCTGCACCATTGAATGGCTGATTAGATGATTTGCATATGATGGCTGAATATCGTGCTTTTGCACTTTGCGCAATTGTGTTGAACATTCTGAGCCAATGGCGCAGTTCTGTGACATGCGTAGTACACACCTCACTGTGCATGCCTGGGTTGCTGACGCAGGTGTCTGCCATGCTGCTGACATGCTGTGTGTGGGAAGCAACACAGGGCATGGCCACCATTGTTCCAGTGACACTATAGTGATGGTCATCTACATGGTGCTGTGGCACTGGGCCATCATAGGAGCACTGGGGCAACTGCGTGGTAGGCTGCTACTGGCGGTAGCATACAGGCAGCCAATCACGCTACACGCATTGGGTTCCAATGGTGCTGTGCATGTCCATGTGCCAGAGACCCTTGACCCTGTGCCCGACCTTGGCCCCCTAGGCACCATGCGTCAGGCATGGGTGCATCTCTATCTCACTGTTCGGTGACAGTGCAATAGGGAATGGCAGCGCTGTACTGTGCAGCATCTGCATGTGGGGAGCCAGGCTGCAGAGTGCCATATTTGCAGATCAAGCAGAAAGCATGGTGCACAGGAGGGCTGTTCAGTGGTCACAAATAGAGCTGGCCAACCTAGTGGCCATTGTGGAGCCACACCATGGGCCACTGTTTGGGGAGGCACCCCTGGACAGGTCCAGGAGCCAGGTGTGGGAGGAGGTGGCCACTGCACTCGAGGAGGCCACAGGATGGGGGAGAAGCACAAAGCAGTGCCGCCACAGGTATGGGGACTTGCGGCGGAGGGAGCCAGAGCTGCTAGCCTGCCTGTGGTCACGTGCAAGGAGGGGCATGGTGCCACTGCCAAGTAGGTGTTACTTCAACACACTTTTATCTTTCATATGGGTATCACAGTTGTATGTGTCCAGCACATGGGGGAGGGACTGTCTGGGGTTGGCTGTGGTGGTGTTATCAGGGTGTGGGGTGGGTGAGTCTGGTTGGGTGGGAGGGCACAGATCTGGGGGCAGGGGGGCTTTGCTACAGGATTGTACTGATGTTCCTCTATCCAAGTTTGCACCACAGGCCCGGAGGAATGTTGCCTTGCCCATGATCTTCAGCGGCAGGAGGAACAGAGGGAAGCCAGGCGGGGTGAGGGCCCATACCGCCCAATGGAGCAGTCCTCTGATGGTGAGTGCCATAACTCCATGATTACTATTGCATGCTGTGTAACAGGGTTGCCAACAGGGCATGGCCACCATCCATCGACACCACTGCCATGCACGCAACATGTTACAGTTAACACTGTCCAGTGGCAATGCATGTCTTGGAGTGCACCGATGGTGGTCCATGCGTGCACCAGGTACATGGCAGAGCCACTGCCTTTGCACAATATAGCCATGTCATTAAACAGCCACGGTGGTGCTGTGCGTGACTTGGCCGGTGGGTGTGTGCAACATTCTGCATGGCTGTATGTGTCTGGGTGGGCAGGTCATGTGGACGTGATCACTGTGGGTGGTCACACACCATCACAGAGGTATGTCCCACGGCCGTATGCCATGCACAGTAGGTGGACTGTATGGGGCTGTGCATTCACACCTATTGACTGTGCTCCCTTGTCCTAGGTACATGTCATCTCCGGGAGATCAGAGAGGTGCTTCAGGAGATCCTGCAGGTAGCAAGGGCATCACTGGACATCCTCAGTAGGATTGATGACACCAGGGTCCTGCGGAGGCACCAACAGAGACAGAGCCAGAGTGGGGAGTGGCACTCCTGCTAGGAGTCCCTCAGCCCCTGAAATCCCCTACCCCCTTTACCCACCCTCTCACCCCTCTCTTTCTGTCCCATTTGTCCATTCCTGCCCCTTACCCACCCCCACCTTGTTTGTGGCCCTCACCCCCTCCTTGTATATATTTTATAAATAGTTTTGTAAACAGTCAACTTTTATCTGTTTTTTCAATACAGTTATTTTGATATGAATACTGTGGTGGTCTCTGATTTGCAGTGGGTTATAGGTGCTCAGCTGCAGTGGTGTGCATGGTGTCAGGGGTGGTTCAGTCATGGGTATGTGTGTGTCCATGTGGAGGTGACTATGGTGTGGGGGTAGCTATCAGTCAATGTCTGTGGTGTGTGTGTTGTTCCCTGTGCACTGGATGACTGTGTACAGTGGTCCATTGTGCATGCTCTGTGTCCCTGGTGCCCCTATCAGCCCATCCATGGCCTGTGCAGCTGACACACATGCATGTCTGTGACCTGCACGGTCCACTGGCATGTCAGTGGTGGCAGTCCCTGCAGGGCAGCCACTGTACCCGTCACACTGCTGGGTTGCCTCCTGTCACTGGTGTGGTGCATGTCTGCCTCAGGTGACACTGTGGTCACCACAGTTGTTGTCCCACCTCCATGCTGTGCCTTGTGTGTGTTGCAGGGGATATGCACCACTGTCTGTGACTTGTGCCCCAGGAAATGCTGGTGGCATACGGGTCCACAGTGCCTGCGCTGGGTGGCTGGCACTCCAGTGCCATGGAGGACTGTAGGTTGTGTGTACACAGTTTACATGGGCCCACGCTGGGAGCTTGGTTGCCCCACCATTGGTCCCTGTGTTGCTGCACCCTTGTGTATGGGTGGGTGTCTATCCATGCACTGTGTGGCATCCGGTGTGGTGCATGCTTCCACGCACTACTGTGAGTGTCTGTGCTGGCTGTTGTGGCCAGTGCTGGGTCGGGGTGTGCCATTGGAATACTGTGCAGGGTGCTGTTCCACTGGTAGTGGTGTCCAGGGCATGCCCTGTCCCGTGTGGGGTACCTCATGTACCTATGCATGGTTGGTCTCTCAGCAGTACCTCAGGGGGACTGTGCGTGGTGGCACTGTGTATGCCATTGTTGCATCGCTGTGTGCTGCCACCCACTGATGGGTGCTCGTGGTGGGGCTGCCTTGCATGGTTCTGTGGTGCATAGGGTTGCAGTGTCACAGTGGGGGTGGTGGCATGCATGGGGTTTCCTTCAGTGGTAGTCACCGCTCCTGGGCAGGGTGTCTAGGGGTCATGGTGCAGGGTGTGCTCTGAATTGGGGGGATGGTGTGGCATGGGGTGGTCAGCCCTTCTTGTGTGCCAGTCATAGCTTGCTGGGGGGATGTGATGGGGCACCATGGACCAGCTGTGGGTTGTTTGCTTGTCTCCATGGGCCAGTGATTATTCCAGCCCTCCTCCAGTTGTGCAGTGCATGGGGTGTGGGGGGATGATGTCTGTTCTGCTGTGTGTTCCTGTGCCCATCTGTGGCATGGGTGGTGGGCCCCTACCTCCCTGGTTGTGTAGCTGCATTGCTCTGCTGTTGAGGAGCATCCCTGGTTGTGCTATGGCACCTCAGGACTGCTCAGCTGCACATCCCTTGTTGCGCTATGGCGCATCAGATCTGCTCAGCTTCCCTTCCCTAGTTGTGCTATGGCACAGGTGGTGCAATATTCAGTCATCACTGTAGGCGCAGTTTGGCCTGCTCACTTTTTGAATATAGCGCCTCTTGCACATGGGCGCAATGGACTTGCGCTTGCTCCTTCTATTGCGTACTTTTTGGGAGCAGTTTGAATATCTGGGCCAGAGAACCTAGCCAACTACAGGCCTATCTCTAACCTCCCTTTTGTGGGGAAGGTTATTGAGAAATTTGTGGCTGCTCAAATGGATAACCGTCTACCCGTCCATAATTTATACGAACCTCTCCAATCTGGTTTTTGTAAGAGGCATAGTACTGAGACTGCTCTGATTCGGGTGCTCAATGATCTCCTGATGGCGAGAGATCTATCATCAGCTTTTGATACTGTGGATCATGGGCTTCTGCTCGAACGCCTGAGGTTTATCTGTGGACTGTCGGGTACAGTCCTCAGAAGGTTTTCATCTTTCCTCACTGGGAGAATGCTGAGAGTGGTCTCGGGATTGTTTTCATCCGGGGCTTTCTCTCGGCCTTGCGTGGTACCTCAGGGTTCAGTGCTGTCTCCCATGTTATTCGCAGTATATATGCTACCCCTCGGAGATATTGTAAGATGATATGAGATAAGGTTTTACTGCTATGCTGATGATACTCAGCTCTACCTGTCTTTTGCACCTGACCAGGTTGGTGCTATCTCGGTACTGAACAACTGCCTCACAGAAATCCAAGATTGGATGAATTCCAGCGGTTTAAAGTTGAACCCAGGAAAAACTGAAGTTTTGGTTGTGGACCTGGGTCATAGGGTTGAGGGACTGAGGACTGGGCTCCCTTCCGGTTTAGTCCTGGGGAAGTCCAGATTCTCACCTCTGAACGGGTGCTTAACCTGTGAGTGGAGCTTGACGATGGACTGACTCTTCAACATCAGGTACTGGCAGTCATCAAGCTGGCCTTTTTTCATCTTAGGAACATTGCCAGGATCAAGCACCTTGTTCCATCCAGTGACCTGCCTATTTTGGTCCATGCCTTTGTGACATCGCGCCTTGATTACTGTAACTCCCTTTATCTAGGGCTTTCTGGGGTTGATATCCACCACCTGCAGCACGTTTGTTGACTGGGTCTTCTAGAAGATCTCATATCACCCCTGTGCTGCACGCTCTGCACTGGCTGCCAATACAGTGGTGGATCACCTTTAAAGTAGGTCTATTGACTTACAAAGCCCTACATGGATCGGGTCCCAACTACTTGAAAGAGCTCCTGGTTCCTTATACCCCTTTGCAACAGCTCCACTTGCTGATGAGGGGTTGTTGGAAATTCCGAGGGTTAACTTAAAGTCATCTGGCATGCGTGCTTTTGGATTTGCGGCACCTACCCTCTGGAATTCTCTGCCTCATCAGCTCCGGGAGTACAGGATGGTGGGGAGTTTTAAGCAGGCACTAAAGACTTTTTTATGGGGGAAGTCATTTCCTGTTTTATCGTGATTTTATATTATAAGTATTTGGAATTGTGTTTTGCCTATATTATTATGGTACAGCACTTTGATATATTGAAAGGCGCTTAAATAAATTTTATTATTATTATTATTAAAGCCCAAACACAATAGTAACAGCAACAGATGATGGCCCAAAAGGCAATAGTAACAGCAACAGATGCTGGCCCAAAGGCAGAAGTAACAGGAATAGGTGTTAGCCCAAAGGCAGTAGGAACAGCAACAGATGCTGGCCCAAAGGCAGTAGTAACAGGAATAGGTGTTAGCCCAAAGGCAATAGTAACAGCAACAGATTTATTTATTTATTTCATTTATTTATTAGATCATCAGTTTACAGACCTTTGAGTCATATACTTATTTACAAAGGCACCTCGTCAAGAAAGCAATACCTCAAAGCAAACTAAGCAGTACTATACATAACGCTTATGTAACCCCCAGACCCCTGCCTTTTTGCAAAATGACAGGTGGCATGCTGTTGAAGCTGACAGCAGTACCTGGTTGGGACTGGGTTCAGGGAGGATAAGGTTACTCGACACAGGGGGCCTAGGTTTGGCTACTCTGCACAGGGGTACCCAAGTAAATCCAAACACAGGAAGCAATAACTGTAATGTCCAAAACCAGGAATGGGATTCTACAGTGTGGCTTTTATTCACATCCAAACTGAACAAACAAAGCATAGATGGACCCCCACAGGGCTACATTCTTGGTAATGCAGATTAGAGACAACAGAACACTTCTTCACTATTTCCAGCCCTCAGACTCCGAACCCACCAGGCACACAGCCCAGACTTGAATGCAGTTTTGGGTACACAGCACAACTTGTACATTACTTGGGTTTTCCCCACTGGCCCGGCTCCATCGCTGGCCACTTGATCCGCAGTCCATTTTGGGAAATGAACCAGTTTTCCTGTTGGTGGCTCCCCAAACCACCTTAGAGCCTTCGACTCCTAGAGGGAATTTTCCTTCCAATCCCACATCTGAGTACTTTCCTCATCATTGGCCAAGTGCATGAGGCAAAGTAGAAATCCACAGAGCAAATCCATAGAGGAGGACCTGGTCACTAAAGATGGGGGGGTCTCCCACCTCCAGCTCCCACAATTCATACCCGGCCATTTCTCTGGAAACTAAACAACTCTTTTCTGAAAGCTTGGCAATGTAGATTACTGGGTAGACGATGTCACATCTCATCTACATGTCTTGACTTCCCATATGTGCTGGACTTGAACATACTTTTGCTTCTGGCTAAGCCTATTATTCTAGGCCTCCCACTACTTCAGTAGTCCAGTCTCCACTATCACAGAAGTCCCAGGGTGAAAACATGGGCCCTTTAGAAAGAGCAGAAACTCACCCTCCAGTTGCAGGTGCCCCACAGTTGATTCACGAAATCTTCTTGTTTCCCAAAAACTCTTGGACCAAATAAGGCAGCTTCTCCACTAGCAGAAAACCCAGGGGGTTGCCCCTGGAATATGCAGGACAACCTTTCCTGCCTCATCCCCTGAGGGATGGGGCTCTGAGATCCAAATCAGCGGTCTCCACCACTTTAAAACTAGCTTCTGTGTCTCTCTTTAGGTGGAAACACACACCTTTTTTCTGAATGTAGCCCTATGTCAGGGCTGAGGTTCCACGAGCCTACACAGAGCTGCTGTGCTCCTCTCTCAGCAAGCTCCAAACTCCAACTGACTTACAGACTACTGTTCAAGCCTCCTAACATTCTATTCCAACTCCCTGCTGCAGATTCCATTGTGGCTCATGCAGCTGCGATAGTTCTATGGTGATGTCATCTCTCAGTCTCAGCTGAGACTGAGAACAGAGTGAGACAGTGTGAAATCCATTTAACTGGAGTTTCACAAGCTGCCTTCCCTGCCTAACACTAGGTCTTACTGGGATTCTTGTAACCCTGGGTAACAAGGGGGTTACACTTAGATTAAAAAAGCAACCAGTGTTACAGGCATTCAATGGTTGTACATGCTTGGTAATAGGTAGATCACAGTAGCCATAATATAGGTACATACGAGCATACGGAATTTGCCAGCAGATAAAGGCCTAGAGGTCTATCAAGTCTGCTCGAATGTGCAGCTAGCACCCTTATTCTGCAGCTGCCCCTCCCTTCCACTTTTCCCCTTCATTAACCCTCCCCTTGTCCTGTCCCATCCCCTTTTGAAGCAGTCCACTGTTCTACTGGATACCACTTCTGCAGGTAATGCATTCCACCCAGCCACCACCAGGTACACAAGCACCATGTCAGGTAGCAACCAGAGATATTTTATTACATTAGTCAGCAGATGTTGCATGAGACCCCAGGTATATACAGCAAAAGTAGACAGGGCAGACCCAGCCTGGGGTGAGGGTAAAGGGCAGGTGGGGCATTATGTGCAGTTGCTGCAGCGAGTGCTTGTCAGATGGCTTCTAAGGGAGACCTTGAAAGAACCAAGCTTAGTAGAGTCAACTATGTTTGCTGGGAGGGAATTGAACCAGGAGGGATCCCAATAGCAAAAGGATCTCTGGGCCATAGAGGTCCTTACCCTGGGGACAATAAGGGAGGTTTTGACAGTGCTGTGGATGGAGACTGAGGGGGAGGCATGCTGCAGGGAGGTGGTGACCCTGGGGGGGGAGAGCCCTAGCAGGGTCTTTTTGACAAGATGGCAGGTTTGGAAGTGGAGTCTTTCTTCAAGGTTGAGCAAGTTGGTGGTGGAGTACAGCAGGCATGTATGGGTGCACCTAGGGGCTCCAAGCATTAGCCTGCAGGCCTTGTTTATAGAGAGCTTGATTCTTGCAAGTGCAGTGTTGTCAGCTGCAGCATAGATGGGCAGCCCATAGTCGATTAGCGACAGGACAGAGGAGGTGATTGCCAATCTAAGGGCCTCTTGTGGTAGGCAGTCCCTATGGCAGTATAACAGTCCAATCCTGAACTGGTGGCAGCAAAAGGGCATTGATATGAGAATGGAAGGAGAGTGCAGAATCAAAGGTAATGCCCAGATACTTGCAGGAGGAAACCTGCTTAATGGGGTTTAGTGTGCTAGGCAGTATCATGAGAGGGGCACCACTGGCTTTGCTTTGGTGATGCGAGAAGAGCATAGCTTTGGTCTTTTTTAGGTTCAGGATTTGCCTTCTTGATGTGAACAAATGCTCAGCTCTATCAAAAGCTTGTTGGAGGGTGGCCTGGAGTGTGTTGGGGATGGGGTCAGAGGTGAAGAGCACAGCATCATCCATGTAGAGGAGGATCTTACTTGGGCGGGCCAAGAGGAGGCAGTTGAGGTAGAGACTGAAGAGGAGAGGGCCTAAAATGGAGCCCTGGGGAACCCCAGAGTGGACAGGTCGTGTGTCAGATAGGGTGCTATTGATTTTTACACACTGAGTTCTGGCAGAGAGGTAGCTGGTGAACCATGCAAGGGGGGCTGGGGGAGAATCCAAGGCATCTGAGGGAGTCAAGCAGGAGGGGATGGCAAACCATGTCAAAGGCCTTGGAGAGGTCAATGAACACGACACCGGCAGGACTTCCAGCATTAAGTGCAGAGTGCAGGAAGTTGGAGAATTCAATTAGTGTGGTTGTGGTGCTGTGACCTGCACAAAAGCCATGCTGTTCAGGGCACAGGATATTGTGCATGGCCAGGTATTTGGCAAACTGGTTGGCAACTACTTTTTCAAGGGCCTTAGAGAGTGGGGGGAGGATGGAGATAGGTCGATAGTTACCCGGGGTCACTCAATCACCGCTTGCATGCCTTAGACAACTAGTACTGGAGCCCACTTGAGAGGGAGCAATATTAGACTTGATTCTCTCAAATGGAGATGGAGAGAGGATCACAGATGTAGAAGTGGGTAGCCATCTGGGAACTAGCGACCATCGAACAGTATGGTTCACAATAAACACAGCAATAGAGTCAAGCCATTCAAAGACAAAAGTATTGGACTTTAGGAGGGCTGACTTTGCCAAAATGGGTGAGTGCCTAAGGAATGCACTAGCAAATAGGCATGAAGGAGCGATGGAAGAACAATGGGGAATAATAAAAACAGCCATCACAGAGGTAACGAGCCTTTGTGTGAAGCAAATAAACAAAACAAAACGATGTAAGAAACCACTATGGTTCTCAAAGGAAGTGGCAGTGAAGGTTCAAGAGAAAAAGAAAGCATTCAGGAAGTACAAGGAATCACAGAAGGAGCAGGACAGAGAACTGTATCAGTTAAAGCAAAAGGAGGCTGGGAAGGCAGTCAGAACAGCAAAGGCCCAAACCGAGGAAAAGATAGCCAACTCAGTTAAGAAGGGATAAAACCTTTTATAGGTACATCAGGGGCGAAGGAAGACCAAGGGAGGGATAGCAAGGCTTAATAAAGGGAGGGAGGGTGAGAGGAAACTGTGAAAAGGCAGAGATACTAAACAAATATTTTGCTCAGTATTTACAAATGAAGAGGGAGGTACATAAAACAAACAGTAGAAGCACTCTGGATACAGAAGTTGATACCAGCCATTTACAGAAGAAGGGTTCTGAAAGAACTCTTAAAACTGAAGGTGGACAAAGCAATGGGGCCTGATGGGATTCATCCCAGAATTCTAAAAGAACTAAGGGTAGAACTAGTGACACCACTGACTACCCTCTTTAACAAATCATGGGAGGATTGGGTGGTACCCGAGGACTGGAGGAGGGCAGATGTAATTCCTCTTCACAAAAGTGGGAGCAAGGCAGAAGCAGAAAACTACAGACCTGTTAGTTTAACCTCAGTGATAGGGAAAATGATGGAATCACTTCTGAAGGAAAGAATTGTCGAGTATCTAGAGGCCAGAGGGCACAGGACCCTAGGCAGCATGGATTCACAGCCGGAAGGTCATGCCAGACAGATCTGATAGATTTCTTTGACTGGGTGACCAAAGAAGTAGATCAGGAGGGGCTGTGGACATGGCCTATTAGACTTTAGCAAGGCATTTGACACAGTCCCACACAAAAGATTAATATACAAGTTAGCCAGCCTGGGAGTGGTCCCAAGATGACAGCCTGGGTAAAGAATTGGCTGGAGAATAGGACACAGAGAGTAATAGTAAATGGAGTCCACTCAGAAGAAAGGAGAGTTACAGTGGGGTACCGCAGGGTTCAGTATTAGACTGGTCCCTCTCAATGTCTCTTATAGCTACATTGCAGAAGGACTGAAGGAAAAGTATGTCTCTTTGCAGATGACACTAAGATCTGCAACAGAGTTGATGCACAGGGTGGGGTGGAAAGGATGAGAAGGGACTTGGCAAGGTTAGAGGAATGGTCAAATGTATGACAGCTTAGATTCAATGCTAAGAAGTGCAAGGTAATGCACCTGGGAAACAAAAACCCAGGGGAAGAGTACACAAATGGGGGTGAGATACTAACAACAACAAAAATGGAAAGGGACCTGGGAGTAGTCATATCAGATGACCTAAAGGTGGGCAAGCAATGTGAGAGGGCAGCATGGAGGGCTGGGGGGATACTGGGATGCATAAGGAGAGGCATCACCAGTAGAAAACAAGGAGTTATTATCCCTCTGTACAGACAGCTGGTGAGACCCCATCTGGAGTACTGTGTGAGTTTTGGAGACCCAATCTCCGCAAAGACATAGACAGGATGGAAGCCCAGAGGAGGAAACTAAAATGGTGCAGGGTCTGCACTGGAAGACATATGAAGAGAGCGAAAAGAGCTTAATATGTATAGCCTCGAGGAAAGGAGGGAGAGGAGGACATGATAGAAACGTTCAAGTACCTCAAGGGAATCAACGAAGTCCAAGAGGGTAGCATCTTTCAAAAAAAGAGGTGTGCAAGAAAAAGAGGGCACAATTTGAAGATGGGGGGGTGGCTCAGAGGTAATTTAAGGAAGCATTTTTTCACAGAGAGGGTTGTGGATGCATGGAACGGCCTTCCAGAGGAGGTTGTCAGTGGTGGAATTCAAGCATGCATGGGACAGTCATAAGGCAATGCTAGGGGGTAGGGGTAGGAAGAAGTAGACTGCTGGTTAACTAGGATCTGCAGCTTATCCAGTAGGTAGAGAAATGGCAGACTGGGTGGGCCAAGCAGTCCTTATCTGCCATCAAATTCTATGTTTCTGTAGGATGGGAGTGATGATGGCAGTTTTTCATGTGCTGGGGAA
The DNA here is from genome assembly GCA_016271365.2 of Neoceratodus forsteri. Classification (NCBI taxonomy): domain Eukaryota; kingdom Metazoa; phylum Chordata; order Ceratodontiformes; family Ceratodontidae; genus Neoceratodus; species Neoceratodus forsteri. The sequence continues at coordinate 13,506,064 of CM028129.1, forward strand.
CTATCCCAGGCACTGACAGTGGTTGAGCAGCTCGGTAAGTGGGACCAGGATAGCATCTAACATCAGACGAAGTAGCCTAGCATTGAGTAGGTTGGTGCTGGGGTTGTTACTACTAATGGCTTTTTGAAGAAGGGGTCTAGCCACCAATGGGGAGATGGTACATAGATAGAAAGGAGGTCTCTGGAGAGTGGGCAGGGGTGCTACTGGGATGGGGTTAAAGAAGTTACTGGGCAGGACTGAACTCAGGTCTGAGAAAGTGTGGTTTAGGCAGTCTGCAATGCCAAGGGGGTCAGAGCAGACATTTCCATTAAAGAGGAGTTGAGAGGTGGGTGGGGAGCAGGATTTCCCATTCAGCTTCTTTACATTATCCCAAAAGTTTCTAGCAGACCCCCAGGAGGAGACAAGTTCAGATTAGTAGTACTGGGCTCTGGCCTGTCGAACGGCCCAAGTACACTTATTGTGCTCAGTGTTGTACTCTTGCCTATCAGTTGGCTTGCAAGATTCCGTGGCAATGTGCCATAGGTTGTCTCTCATTTTAAGTTTGTGAAGGAGGAAGGGGGTAACCCAGGGCGTGCTTTGCTTTTTGGTGCGATTTCTAGCGAAGGGGGCATAGAGGTCACAGGCAGTGTTAAAAGTGCGAGTGAAAAAATCCAATGCCTCATCTATGGATGGTGTAAGCCTGATTGGGGACCAATCCAGTTGTGAGAGGTACAGTTTAAGGTGATGCAGGCCTCCTGGGAGTAGGTGACGTCACTGGGTGGTTTGTGGTGCAGGTTTGCTGTTGGCAGCAGACCAAGAGAATATGACTGGGCAGTGGTCACTAAGTGAGTCAACAGGACTGGTGTGGTTCTGAAGTTCTTCCATTACTATTCAATTTTTCCTTTAATAAACCTTTATTATTATTGGGTATGTATCGACCTCCAAAAGCTAGTACTGAGGTGTTTCAAGTTCTGCAGTATTTTTGGGAGGAATATTTGAATGGTCATGAGATTATGTTAATTAGGGATCTAAATGTAGATTGGAAAACTGTAGAGAGTAATCACAGTAGTGTAGAGATTGGTACTATTTTGGGTATGACCCAGTTAATCACAGATGTAACTAGAGTCAACACTAAACATCCACTTTCCTCTACAGTTTTAGATTTATTGTTTACCACGGACCTAGATAAATTTGTGGTTAGTGGTGTCCTCCCAGATTCTTTTTCAGATCATCAGATGATATATGGTATTAGAAATCAAAAGAAATTAAGGAAATCAGTAAAAATAGTTCATTGTAGATCATTTAAAAATTTTGATTATATAAATTTCATGTTAGAGTTGGAAGAGTACAATTGGGAAAGGTTAGAATTAGTCCCCACTGTTGCTGATGCTTGGGTAATGTTTCATGAGGACTTTTTGACAATTTGTAATAGGCATGCTCCACCCAAAACTAGGAAATTAAAGTTTAATAATCCCCCCTGGCATAATTCTTATTTATTTAAAGTTAAGAAACAGCGAGATAGGGCATGGAAGGTAACTAAATTTACAAAAGATGATATAGATTGGGTGAAGTATAAACAATTGTGGAATCATTATAATTATGAACTTAAGGTTAAACATGATTTCTATAATAGGGAATTAACAACTAATTTGACTGATAATCCAAGGAAATTTTGGAAAGTTTTAAAAAAGGTGAAGGGAGATCAACAATTGGATTATCCAGAGAAATTTGAGATTGGGAAGGTTGAAGTTCCATTGGGCCCACAGGCTGTGGATAGCTTTAATGACTATTTCACAACCATGGGCACAATGGCTTTATCACAAGGTATAACCAGTCTCTTCATTAAATATTCTTAAAAAAGATATAGAAGTTGTCCCTGAAAGGTGTAAGGAGTTTGATTTTGAACCAATATCCCCATTAGATGTACAAAATGCGTTACTTAGAATAAATATTAAGAAAGCTGGGGGCTAGATGAGATTCCTAATAGTCTATTGAAATATGCTGCTCCAGTTATTTCGTACCCCTTAACTAACATCTTTAATATGTCACTCGCATGTGGGGAAATTCCTGAAATGTGGAAATTGGCTAGAGTAATTCCCATTTTTAAAAATGGATCTAGAGCCTTACTGGAGAATTACAGGCCTATATCATTATTACCAATAGTAGCTGAAATATTTGAAAAGATGATAGCTAAACACCTTCAGACTTATTTAGAAAATGGAAAGCTGATTAATAAATTTAAATCTGGTTTTAGGCCTATGCATGGTACAACTTCTGCTTTGTTGAAAGTTACTGGGGATATTATGGTGCTCTGGACAGGGGATGTCGGTGGGGCAATTTTGTTGATTTGTCCAAGGTTTGATACCTTGGACCATGACATCCTCCTGTCCAGACTACCTGTTTGGGTGTTTTCTAATGTGATTGGGTGGTTTGATGCTTATCTAACTGGAAGGAAACAAATGGTCTCAATAAATGGGTGGGGATCTGGTTTTAAGGTAATTATTTCTGGAGTGCCCCAAGGATCCATTTTGGGTCCAATATTATTTAATTTATATATGAATGATTTTGTTCTAACTAATCCTGATGTACAATGTCACCTATATGCAGACGATATTATCATTTATGTGGAGGGTTCATCAGTAATGCAGATAGAACTTACTCTTCAAAGTGCATTTGATGAGCTTCAGTTATTTTATAGTGAATCCAAACTTGTTCTTAATTCAAAAAAAATCCCAGGTTATACTGTTCTCTAAAGAAAATAGTGTAACCTATTCAGAGTTAGGTTTCAGTATAGTAACTAAAGACAAAATTGTTCTTGAACAAGTGCAATGTTATAGATATTTAGGTATGTATCTGGATAGATCACTGGGATGGATTTCTCACATAGACCATATAATTAAGAAAGTTAGTGGACGTTTGGGTGCACTATATAGAATTATAAACTGTATGGATGAAACAGTGAGGAAACATGTAGCCATAGTTACATTGATACCTTAGTTGGATTATGGGGATATTGTTTATATAAGGGCAACTTTAACCCAGTTAGCTAAAATAGAGGTTCTTTTTAATAAAATAGCAAGGTTTATTTTGGATGTTCCTAAGAGAGCTCATAGAAGAGAGCTGTATCAGTCCTTGAATTGGATGTACCCAAATGATAGAAGGTTTTTACATGTTCTGATATATATGGTTAATTCAGTTAGGGGTGAAGTACCTGAATATATTACTGATGAACATCAGGTTAGGACAGTTAGAGGAGGCCTACACTCTGCGGAAGGTATGGAATATGTTTTGCCTAGAAGAAGGACATATTTGGGTAGAGAACATTTTTTTCTATTTAGGTCCCAGTATATGGAATTTATTGCCTATTTATCTCAGGTCACTCAGTTCTAGTCCCAGTATAGGAGAAATAAAAAGATGGTTTAAAGTTGAAGCAGATAAAAGGTTTATTGTTGAGCAACCATGAACATTATGTATTAAATATGATGAAGATTTGCACTTTATATATGGGAATGTATGTGTTGTATGTTTATGTAGTTTATTTGTATGGATGTTAGTAGTTACTGTAATTTAAATATTATTGTGGTGTTAGTTTTTTGTATGTATATGTATGTATGTAATTTTTGTGAAATTTTTTATGTCTGTTATGAATGTTTGTACTGAGGACCTCACTGGAAATGAGCTTGTCTCAGTTGAGTTTCCTATTCTTTTGCTTTTCAATTGAATAAAATTTTTACTACTTTACTACTACTACACTGATATCGAGCACCCTCTGGGGGCAGTTGGTAATGGTGATTTCCAGGAGGGTGCTGGAGCCAGTAGAGGGGTTGAATCTAGTTGGGGTGGTGACAAGCTGAGACATGTCAAGGGCGGCAAAGATGTCTCTGGTTTGGGAGACCATGGCAGAGAGCCAGTTGATATTCAGGTCACAATTATCTGGGCCATTTTGGGTAGTAGGCCATAGAGGTAGTCAGCAAGTGCCTGCATGGTGAGGTCTTGCTTTCTGGGGGGGATATAGGCAACAGTAAGAAAGTGGGCCCTTACCAGGGTTGGGGGAGATTTTTAGCATGAGGGCTTGTGCCCCATTATCAAGCTTGGGTGGTGGAAGTGCATGTCCAAGGAGGGAGTCACACATGTAGACAGCACAACCACTTCCACGCATACCCACCCAATCTTCCCTGAAAAGGATGTAACCAGGAAGGGAGACAAAGAAGTAAGGGGTGGATTTGGATAACCAGGTTTCGATGAGTGTGACAATGTCTGGTTGGTGTTGAGTAACCCAGCATTGGAATGCAGCAGCCTTCTTAAGGAGGCTGCAAATATTCATAGAAGCTATGCGGAGTCCTTGAGCCTTGGCAGGCATTTCATAAGGTTGGACATGGGGCCAGGCTTTGGATGAATGTTATCTGATAGAAGCAACAGGAGGGTGATAAGGCACACCAAAGCGTGGTACTGATTGTGGCATCTCCCCTTGTGACTGAATACAGGGTCAGTTGCTGGGGTGCAAGGGGTGGGTAGAGTATGAAGGGTGGGAAAGGCACTGAGGAGAAGAGACCAAGGTATGAGTGGGAAGTAAGAGGTAGCAGGGGTGGAAGTGTGGGGGGTACTGAGGGTGGGAGGTGATCAAACATCAGGGGGTCTGGCAGATGTGTTGTAGATAAGAGGAGGTACTATGCATAGATAGTGATGGTCCTAAGTGAGGTGGGGCTGGTGTAGGAAGTAGGAGGAGGACCATAGTCAGTGTCAATGCACTTGATCCCAGATGCATTGTGGACAATAAGTTATTTGAGCATGAGAGAGAGGATCACCCTTTAAGAAGTTACAGAAAGGAGGGACCCTTTCAGGAGTTGCTGTAATTGACTCGTGTGAGGCCTCAGGGGGTGGGGATCACTGGGGAAGTGTACTTAATGAAGGAGGGAGGAAAGGATGGGGGGTGCGAAAACTGTCCAGAGAGCAGTACAGTAAGGCAGTGGCTGAGCTGTGTTTTGAAAGAGGTGCCTTGTGTGTTTTCTTTTTCAACGTGGATCTGCAGCATCCATTTGGGAAGCAGTCACAGTCCCCAGGAGCCAGTCCAATTATGGGGATTAAAGCCTGACAGCGCCGAGCTAAAAGCTGACCAAACGTACCTGCTTTCCTTGGTCAGGGGGTGGTGGCCTGGATGCAGAGATCCGGCCGCCAGCAGGTAGCAGTGCCAGGGCCACACAGCTGAAGTGGAGGTCCTGGTTTTGGCTTGTGGCTAAAACAGAGCAGAAAAAAGGTGGGTGATTAGTTAAAAAGTCAAAGACATAGGTCAAGTAAACTGGTGGGAGGCCCCAGGGCAATTTAGTGCTCAGGGCAGAAGTAGGTGCAAATAGTGGGAGAGAAAAGGTTCATGCAGAGAGGTCTGATCAAAGGTGCCAGGTGGGAATTTAGCAAAACAAAAGGCAGATTCAGGAGGTTGGGAGGGGGAGGCCCCTTGAATGAGATCAGGGAGAGCTGGGAAGGAGGTGTGTGGTGGAGAGGACTCAGGGTAGTCTGGAATGGGAAGAGAAGATGGCTCACAATGCCAGGCAACATTTACAGAATGTACTGGTTCAGGGTGGTGTCAGGAGAGGGAATCAGGTGTCCAGTAGATGGCAGAGAAACATTGTGGGGAATAGAGAGAAAGAAATACAAAAGGGAAAAAAGCAACAGAAAGAGGGAAGCAAAGAAGGCAGTCTGAGGAAGAATGAGAGGAACTGTGATGGGAAAAGAGTGTGGCAGAAAAAACAACAGGTGGTAGTCAGTTCTAGCTATTCTACAATATTGGGCAATTAGTAGAAAACATTCAGTAGTGCAAGCAGTAAGCCATATAGACATCAGGCAGTCAGTTAAAGTTTGCTACAACTCTACTATACTCAGTAGGCAATTCCTACATATACAATGCAATAGTTTAAAGGTAAAATGTTTAAGCAGTAAAAATATTCAGCAGTGCAAGCCATGAGCTATATAGAAGTCAGGCCTAGCTAATACAGCAGGCTAAACAGCATAAAATTCCAGGAGAAGAGAAAAATATGTATATTTCCACATAAGCAGTAAATTCAGAAGAAAAAAATGTTCAGAGAGCAGTACAGCAAGGCAGTGGCTGAGCTGTGTTTTGAAAAATGTGCCTTGTGTGCTTTCTTTCTCAATGGGTATCTGCAGCATCTAATTGGGAAGCAGTCACAGTCCCCAGGAGCCAGTCCAATTATGGGGATTGAAGCCTGACAGCTCCGAGCTAGGAGCTGACCAAATGTACCTGCTTTCCTTGGTCAGGGGTGGTGGGCTGGATGCAAGGGTCTGGCCACCAGCAGGTAACAGTGCCAGGGCCACTTGGCTGAAGTGGAGAGCCTGGTTTGGGCTTGTAGCTGCTTTCCTTGGTCAGGGGGTGGCATGCTGGATGCAGAGGTCTGGCCACCTGCAGGTAGCAGTGCCAGGGCCACCCGGCTGGCTTAAAGGCAGTAGTAACATCAATAAGTGCTACCCCAAAAGGCAGCAGTAACAGCAACAGATGCTGGCCAAAAATCAATAGTAACAGCAAAAGGTTTTAGCCCAAAGATAGCAGTAACAGCAACAGGTCATGGCCCAAAGGCAGTAGTAACAGCAGTATGTGCTAGCCCAAAGGCAATAGTAATAGTGACAGATGCTGGTCCAAAAGGTGGTAGTAACAGCAATAGGTGCTTGCCTAACGGCAGTAGTAACATCAACAGATGCTGGCCCAAAGGCAGTAGTAACAGAGACAGATGCTGGCCAAAAGGAGGTAGTAACAGCATTAGGTGCTAGAAGAAAGACAGTAGTAACAGATATAGGTACAAGCCCAAAAGGCAGTAGTGTCAGTAACAGATGATACCCCAAAGCAGCAGTGACAACAACATACGCTAGCCCAAAAAGCAGTAGTGACAGTAATAGGTGCTAGCCCAGATGCAGCAGTGACACCAACAGATGATAGCCCAAAGGCAACAGTAACAAAAAGAGATGCTGGTCCAAAGGCAGTAGTAACAGAAACAGATACTGGCCCAAAGACAGTAGTAACAGAAACAGATACTGTCCCAAAGGCAATAGTAACAGCAATAGGTACTAGCCCAAAGGCAGTAGTGAGAGCATCAGATTCTAGCCAAAAGGTATTAGTAACAGCAATAGGTGCTGGCCCAAAGGCAGTAGTAACAGCAATAGATATTGGAGCAAAGGTGGTAGTTACAGCAAAAATTGCTAGCCCAAAGGCAATAGTAATAGCAAAAGATGCTGGCCCAGGCAGGCCCGGGGGCAAAGAGGGTGAAGGTGCTGGTGCCTTTCCTCAACCCACACAGGCGACCCAGGTTCAGGAATGAGCCCAGGGCATTGGAGGTCAGAATGGGGGGAAGGGTGGAGCTGGATAGAGCTGCTGACAGGCAAGCTCTCCTCTCCTGGGAGGAAGCATGGCTTCCCTTGGCTGATAGGCAACCCCCAGTGGAGGATGGAGGAAGTTCAGGCCAAACGGTGCTTGACAGTAGGTCAGGGGATGGGGCAAGAAAACTGTGACAGGGGCTGTTCAGCGCTTGCTCACCTCCACATGCATGTGCACTGACTCATAGGGCCTCCAGGAGAAAATAAGGTGGAAAAATGAATGCAAGTCTACAGGATGAAGACTGACCCTCCATAGGCACCGCTCCCAGGCTGGGCAGGTAAGAGCTGGTAATTCTGGAGGAAGGGGCTGAGGGGGGTTGGTTGGATGGGGGCCGACCAGCAGGAGAGATAAATAGTGATATGATAAAAAAGATGCTGGCTCAAAGGTAATAGTAACAGCAATAGGTGCTAGCCCAATGGCAATAGTAACAGTGACAGACACTGGCTAAAAGGTAGTCAAAGGCAGTAGTAACAGAAACAGAGGCTGGACAAAAGCCAGTAGTAACAACAATAACTGCTAGCCCAGTCCGCAGTAATAGCAAAATGTTTTAGCCCAAAGGCAGCATTAACAGCAATAGATGCTTGCCCAAATGCAGTAGTAACAGCAACAAGTACTAGCCCAAAGGCAATAATAAGAGTGACAGATGCTGGCCCAAAAGGCAGTAGTAACCGCAGTAGGTACTAGTCCAAATGCAGAAGTAACAGCAACAGATGCTAAGCAAAAGGCAGTAGTAACAGCAATAGGTGCTACACCAAATGCAGTAGTAACAGCAACAGATGCTTTCAAAAAGACAGTAGTAACAGCAATAGGTGCTAGCTGAGAGGCAGTAGTAAGAGCATCAGATGCTAGCCAAAAGGCATTAGTAACAGCAATAGGTGCTGGCCCAGAGGAAGTAGTAACAGCAACAGATATTGGAGCAAAGGCAGTAGTTTCACCAAAAAGTGCTAGCTCAATGCAATAGTAATAGCAAAAGATGAAACATAGAAACATAGAATTTGATGGCAGATAAAGACCGCTTGGCCCACCTAGTCTGCCCATTTCCCTACCTAATGGATAAGCTGCAGATCCTAGTTAACCAACAGCCTACTTCCTCCTACCCCCCACTAGAATTGTCTTATGTCTGTCCCACGCATTCTTGAATTCCCCCACTGTTTTTGACTCTATGACCTCCTCAGGAAGGCTGTTCCATGTATCCACAATCCTCTCTGTGAAGAAATATTACCTCACATTACCTCTGAGCTATCACCCCTCTATCTTCAAATTGTGCCCCCTTGTTTTTGCACACCTCTTTTTCTGAAAGATGCAACCCTCTTGGACTTTGTTGATTCCCTTGAGGAATTTGAAAGTTTCTATCATGTCCCCCCTTCTCCTTTCCTTGAGGCTACACATCTTTAGTTCCTTTAGTCTTTCTTCATATGTCTTCTGATGCCAGACCCTGCATCATTTTGGTTGCCCTCCTCTGGACAGCCTCCACCCTGTTTATGTCTTTGTGGAGATGGGGTCTCCAGAACTGTACACAGTACTCCAGATGTGGTTTTACCAACTGTCTGTACAGAGGGCCAACAACTTCCTGTTTTCTACTGGTGATGCCTCTCCCTATGCATCCCAGTATCCCCCCAGTCCTCCTTACTGCCTTCTCACAGTGCTGGCCAGGTCCCTTTCCATTTTTGTTGTTGTCAGTATCTCACCCCCCATTGTGTACTCTTGCCCTGGGGTTTTTTTCCCCCAGGTGCATTACTTTGCACTTCTTTGCATTGAGTCTAAGCTGCCATACATTTGACCATTCCTCCAACTTTGCCAAATCATCCCTTTTCATCCTTTCCACACAACCTTGTGTACCAACCCTGTTGCAGATCTTTGTGTCATCTGCAAAGAGACATACTTTCCCTTCCAGTCCCTCTGCAATGTCACTTATAAAGACATTAAAAAGGACCGACCCCAGTACTGAACCCTGTGGTACCCCACTAGTAACCATCCTTTCTTCACTGTGGACTCCATTTACTATTACCCGCTGTGTCCTGTTGTCCAACCAGTGTTTTACCCAGCCTACCACCCTAGGACCCACTCCCAGGCTGGCTAATTTGTTTATTAATCTCTTGTGCGGGACTGTGTCAAATGCCTTGCTAAAGTCTAGGTAGGCTATGTCCAGAGCCCCTCCCCTGGTCTACTGCTTTGGTCACCCAGTCAAAGAAATCAATTGGATTTGTCTGACATGACCTTTCCGCTGTGAATCCATGCTGCCTTTTAGTCCTGTACCCCACTAGCCTCTAGGTACTCAACAGTTCTTTCCTTCAGAAATGATTCCATGATTTTCCCTACCACTGAGGTCAAATTGACAATTCCGTAGTTTTCTGCCTCTGTCTTGCTCCCACTTTTGTTAAAGGGGAATCACATCTGCCCTCCTCCAGTCCTCAGGTACCACCCCATCCTCCCATGATTTATTAAAAAGGGTAGTCAGTGGTGTTACTAGTTCTTCCCTTAACTCTTTTAAAATTCTGGGATGAATCCCATCAGGCCCCACTGCTTTATCCACCTTCAGTTTTAAGAGTTCTTTCAGAACCCTTTCTTCTGTGAATGGACTAATATCAACCCCCCTATCTAGAGTGCTTCTATTGATCGGATTAGGTATTTCCCCCTGCTTTTCCATTGTGAATACTGAGCAGAAGTATTCTTCAGTATCCCTGCTTTTTCACTGTCGCTGTCTGCCCAACCAGGTGGGTCTAGTGGCAAAGAGGGTGAAGGCACTGGCACCTTTCCTCGACCCATGCTGGCAACCCAGGTTCAGTAACACGCCCGGTGCATTGGAGGTCAGCATGGGGGGAAGGGTTGAGCTGGATAGAGCTGCTGACAGGCAAGCTCTCCTCTCCTAGGAGGAAGTATGGCTTCCTTCAGCTAATGGGCAACCCCCAGTATAGGCTGAAGGAAGTTCAGGCCAGACGGTGCCTAGGTAGTAGGCCAGGAGGTGGGGGAAGAAGGCCGTGACAGGGGCTGTTCAGCGCATGCACACCTCCACAAGCATGTGCACTGACTCCTGGGGTCTCCCGGAGAAAATAAGGTGGAAAAACAAATGTAGGTCTACAGGATGAAGACCGACCCTCCACAGGCACCGCTCCCAGGCTGGGCAGATAACAGCCCATAATTCTAAAGGAGGGGGCTGGGGGGGTTGGTTGGATGAGGGCCAACCAGCAGGAGAGATAGATAGTGATATGATAAAAAAGATGCTGGCCCAAAGGCAATAGTAACAGCAACAGATGCTGGCCAAAAGACAATAGTAACAGCAATAGGTGCTAGCCCAAAGGCAACAGTAACAGTGACAGACACTGGCTAAAAGGTAGTCAAAGGCAGTAGTAACAGAAACAGAGGCTGGCTAAAAGCCAGTAGTAATGACAACAATAACTGCTAGTCCAGTCAGTAGTAACAGCAAAAGGTTTTAGCCCAAAGACAGCATTAGCAGCAATAGATGCATGCCCAAAGGCAGTAGTAACAGCAACAAGTACTAGCCCAAAGGCAATAGTAAGAGTGACAGATGCTGGCCCAAAAGGCTGTAGTAATAGCAGTAGATGCTAGTCCAAAGGCAGAAGCAACAGCAACAGATGCTAAGCAAAAGGCAGTAGTAACAGCAATAGGTGCTAGCCCAAAGGCAATAGTACCAGCAACAGATGCTGACCCAAAGGCAGCAGTAACAGCAATAGACACTATCCTAAAGGCAGTAGTAACAGCAACAGTGTTGGCCCAAAGGCAGTAGAACCGCTACAGATACTGGCCCAAAAGCAGTAGTACCAGCAACAGGTGCTAGCTCAAAGGCAATAGTAACAGCAACAGATGCTGGCCCAAAGTCAATAGTAACAGCAGTAGGAGCTAGCCCAAAGGCAATAGTAACAGCAACAGATGCTGGCCAAAAAGTAGTAGTACCAGCAACAGTAGCTAGCCCAAAGGCAATAGTAACAGCAACAGATACTGGCTGAAAGGCAGCAGTAACAGTAACTAATGCTGGCCCAAAGGCATTTGTAACAGCAAAAGAGACTGGCCTGAAGGCAATAGTAACAGCAATAGTTGGTAGTCCAAAGGCTGTAGTGCCAGCTATAGGTGCTAGCCCTTAGGTAATAATAAAACCAACAGATACTGGACCAAAGGCAATAGTAGCAGTGACAGATGCTGGCCCAAAGGCAGTAGTAACAGCAATAGGTGCTAGTTCAAAGGAAGTAATAACAACAACAGATGCTAGCCAAAAGACAGTGGTAATAGCACTAAGTGCTAGCCCAAAGGCTGTAGTAGCCATAACAGATGCTGACCCAAAGCTGGTTAAATTAGTATTAGTTGCTAGCCCACAGACAATAGTAACAGCAACAGATGATGGCCCAAAGGCAAGAGTAAGAGCAATAGGAAATATCCCAAAGACAATATTAACAGCAACAGATGGTGGACAAAAGGTAGTAACAAAAGCAATAGGTGCTAGCCCAAAGGCAGTAGTAACAGCAACAGATGATGACCGAAAGGCAGTAGCAACAGCAATAGGTGCTAGCCAAAGGCAGTAGTAACAGTAACAGATGCCAAACAAAAGGCAGTAGTAACAGCAATAGGTGTTAGCCCAATAGAAAGAGTAACAGTGACAGATGCTGACCCAAAGGTGGTAGAAACAGCAATAGGTGTTAGTACAAAGGCAATAGTAACAGCAACAGATGCTGGCAAAAAGGCAGTCATAACAGCAATAGGTGCTAACCCAAAATCAGTTGTAACAGCAACAGATGCTGGCCAAAAGGTGGTAGTAACAGCAATACCTGCTATACCAAAGGCAGTAGTAATATCAATAGGTGCTAGCCAAAAGGCAGAAGTACCAGCAAGAAGTGTTAGCCCAAAGGCAATAGTAAGAGCAACAGATGCTGGCCAAAAGGCAGTTGTACAAGTAAGCTAGCTCAAAGGCAATAATAACAGCAATAGATACTGGCTAAAAGGCAGTAGTAACAGCAACAGATGCTGGCCCAAAGGCAGTATTAACAGTAAATGATGCTGGCCCAAAGACAGAAGTAACAGCAATAGTTGCTAGCCCAAAGGATGTAGTACCAGCAATAGGTGCAAGGCCATAGGCAATAGTAACAGCAACAGATGCTGGCCCAAAAGCATTAGACACAGCAATAGGTGCTAGCCCAAAGGCAGTAGTAACAGCAACAGATGCTGTCTCAAAGTTGGTGGTAACAGCAATAACTGCTGGCCCAAAGAAAGTAGCAACTATAACAGATGCTGACCCAAAGGTGGTAGAAATAGCAATAGGTACTAGTCCAAAGACCATAGTAACAGCAACAGATGATGGCCAAATGGTGGTCATAACAGCAATAGGTGCTTGCCCAGAGGCAATAGTAACAGCAACATATGCTGGCCGAAAGGCAAGAGGAAGTGCAATATGAGCTAACCCAAAGGCAATAGTAACAACAACAGATGCTGGACAAAAGGCAGTCATAACAGCAATAGGTGCTAACCAAAAGGCAGAAGTACCAGAAATAGGTGCTAGCCTAAAGGCAATAGTAACAGCAACAGATGCTGGCCAAAAGGCAATAGTAACAGCACAGATACTGACCCAAAGGCAGTAGTAACAGTAACTGATGCTGGCACAAAGGCACTAGTAACAGCAAAAGATGCTGGCCCAAAGGTGGTAGTAACAGCACTAGGTGCTAGCCCAAAGGCAAAAATAACAGCAACAGATGCTGGCCAAAAGGCAATAGTAACAGCACAGATACTGACCCAAAGGCAGTAGTAACAGTAACTGATGCTGGCACAAAGGCACTAGTAACAGCAAAAGATGCTGGCCCAAAGGCAAAAGTAACAGTAACAGATGCTGGCCAAGGGCAATAGTAAGAGTAATAGAAGGTAGCTGAAAGGCAGTAGTAACAGCAACTGATGCTGGTTCAAAAGGCAGTAGTAACAGGAATAGGTGCTAGCCCAAAGGAAATAGTGACAGTGTCAGATGCTGACCAAAAGGTGGTAGAAACAGCAATAGTTGCTTGTCCAAAAGCAACAGTAACAGTAACAGTAACTGATGGTTGCCAAAAGGCGATTGTAACAGCAATAGATGCTAGCCCAAAAGCAGTAGTAACAGCAACAGATGCTGACCAAAAGGTGGTGGTAGTAGCAGCAATACATGCTAGACCAAAGGCAGTAGTAACAGCAATAGGTGCTAACCAAAAGGCAGAAGTACCAGAAATAGGTGCTAGCCTAAAGGCAATAGTAACAGCAACAGATGCTGGCCAAAATGCAATAGTAACAGCAGAGATACTGACCCAAAGGCAGTAGTAACAGCAACTGATGCTGGCACAAAGGCACTAGTAACAGCAAAAGATGCTGGCCCAACGGTGGTAGTAACAGCAATAGGTGCTAGTCCAAAGGCAAGAGTAACAGCAAAAGATGCTGGCTCAAAATGCAGTAGTAACACCAATAGTTGCTAGCGCAAAGGCAATAGTAACAGCAACAGATGCTGGCCAAAAGGCAGTAGAAACAGTAACAAATACTGGTCCAAAGGCTACAGTAACAGCAACAGATGCTGTCTGAAAGGCAGTAGTTACAGCAATAGGTGCTAGTCCAAAGACAGTAGTAACAGCAACAGATGCTTCCTAAAATACAGTGGTAACAGCAGTAAGTGCTAGCCCAATGGCAGTAGTAAACATAACAGATGCTGTCCAAATGCAGTAGTAACAGCAATAGTTGCAAGCCAAAAGACAGTAGTAACAGCATTAAGTGCCATACCAAAGACAGTAGTAACAGATACAGGTACAAGACCAAAAGGCAGTAGTGACAGTTACATGTGCTACCACAAAGCAGCAGTGACAACAACAGATGCCTGGCCAAAAAGCAGGAGTGACAATATTAGGTGCTACCCCAGAAGTATGAGGGAAATTAACAGATGATAGCCCAAAGGCAGTAGTAACACCAACCGATGCTGCCCCAAAGGCAGTAGTAACAGCAACAGACAATGGCCCAAAGGCAGTAGTAACAGCAACAGACAATGGCCCAAATGCAGTAGTAACAGCAACAGATACTGGCCCAAAGGCAATAGTAACAGCAACCTATGCTGGCTTAAAGGCAGAGGAAACAGCAACAGATGCTGGCCCAAAGGCAGTAGTAATAGCAACAGACACTGGTCCAAAGGCAGTAGTAACAGCAACTGATGCTGGCCCAAAGGCAGTAGCAATAGCAATAGGTGCTAGCCCAAAGGCAGTAGTAACAACAACAGATGCTGGCCAAAAGGAAGCAGTAACAGCAAAAGGTGGTAGTCCAAAGGTGATAGTAACAGCAATATATGTTAAAGCAAAGATAGAAGTAACAGCATGAGGTGCTAACCCAAAGACAGAATTATCAGCAGTAGGTACTATCCCAAGGGCTGCAAGTACAGCAATATTTAGCTGCCCAAAAGCAGCAAGGACAGCAATAGGCAGATCACCATGTATTTTTAACGTAGTAACAGCAATAGGTGCTAGCCTCCAAACAGCAGTAAAATCAATAGGTGCTAGCCCCAAAACAGCAGTAACATCAATGGGTGCTGGCCCCAAAACAGCAGTAATATCAGCAGTTGCTAGCCCCAAAACAGCAGTAACATCAACAGGTGTTAGTTCCAAAACAGCAGTAACATCAATAGGTGCTAGCCCCAAAACAGCAGTGACATCAACAGGTGTTAGCCCCAAAACAGCAGTAACATCAATGGGTGCTGGCCCCAAAACAGCAGTAACATCAACAGGTGTTAGTTCCAAAACAGCAGTAACATAAATTGGTGCTAGCCCCAAAACAGAGTAACATCAACAGGTGTTAGTTCCAAAACAGCAGTAACATCAATTGGTGCTAGCCCCAAAACAACAGTAACATCAGCAGATTTTAGCCCCAAAACAGCAGTAACATCAATAGGTGCTAGTTCCAAAACAGCAGTAACATCAATAGGTACTAGCCCCAAAAATAACAGTAACATTAATAGGTGTTAGCCCCAAAACAGCAGTAACATCAATAGGTGCTAGCCCCAAACAGCAGTAACATCAATAGGTGCTAGCCCAAAACAGCCGTAACATCAATAGGCGCTAGCCTCAAAACAGCAGTAACATCAATTGGTGCTGGCCCTAAAACAGCAGTAACATCAATAGGTGCTAGCCCCAAAACAGCCATAACATCAGCTGATGTTAGCCTCAAAATAGCAATAACATCAATAGGTGCTAGCCCCAAACAGCAGTAACATCAATAGGTGCTAGCCTCAAAACAGCAATAACATCAATAGGTGCTAGCCCCAAAACAGCAGTAACATCAATAGGTGCTAGCCTCAAAACAGCAGTAACATCAATTGGTGCTGGCCCTAAAACAGCAGTAACATCAATAGGTGCTAGCCCCAAAACAGCCGTAACATCAGCTGATGTTAGCCTCAAAATAGCAATAACATCAATAGGTGCTAGTACCAAAACAGCAGTAACATCAATGGGTGCTAGCCCAAACCAGCAGTAACATCAGCAGAGGTTAGCCCCTAAACAGCAGTAACATCAATTGGTGCTGGCCTCAAAACAGCAATAACATCAGTAGGTACTAGTCCCAAAACAGCAGTAACATCACTAGGTGCTAGCCCCAAAACAGCAGTAACATCAGCAGATGTTAGCCTCAAAACAGCAGTAATATCAGTTGGTGCTAGCCCCCAAACAGCAGTAAAATCAATAGATACTAGTCCCAAAACAGCAGTAACATCAATGGGTGCTAGCCCCTAAACAGCAGTAACATCAATTGCTGCTAGCCCCAAAACAGCAGTAACATCAACAGGTGCTAGCCCCAAAACAGCCATAACATCAGCTGATGTTAGCCTCAAAATAGCAATAACATCAATAGGTACTAGTCCCAAAACAGCAGTAACATCATTGGGTGCTAGCCCAAAACAGCGGTAACATCAGCTGATGTTAGCCTCAAAACAGCAGTAACATCAATGGGTGCTAGCCCCCGAACAGCAGTAACATCAGTTGGTGCTAGCCCCCAAACAGCAGTAAAATCAATAGATACTAGTCCCAAAACAGCAGTAACATCAATGGGTGCTAGCCCCTAAACAGCAGTAACATCAATTGCTGCTAGCCCCAAAACAGCAGTTACATCACTAGGTGTTCGTCCTAAAACAGCAGTAACATCAATAAGTGCTAGCTCCAAACAGCAGTAACATCACTAGGTGCTAGCCCCAAACATAGAAACATAGAATTTGACAGCAGATAAGGACCACTTGGCCCATCCAGTTTGCCCATTTCCCTGCCTAATGGATAAGCTGCAGATCTTGTTAACCAGCAGCCTACTTTTTCCTACCCCCACCCCCTAGAATTACCTTATGACTGTCCCATGCATGCTTGAATTCCACCACTGTTTTTGACTCCACAACCTCCTCCAGAAGGCTGTTCCATGTATCCACAACCCTCTCTGTGAAAAAAATACTTCCTTACATTACCTCTGAGCCACCCCCCCATCTTCAAATTGTGCCCCCTTTTTCTGAAAGATGCTATCCTCTTGGACTTTGTTGATTCCCTTGAGGTACTTGAAAATTTCTATCATGTCCCCTCTCCCTCCTTTCCTCAAGTCTATACATATTAAGATCCTTAAGTCTCTCTTCATATGTCTTCCAGTGCAGACTCTGCACCATTTTAGTTGCCCTCCTCTGGACAGCTTCCATCCTGTCTATGTCTTTGTGGAGATTTGGTCTCCAGAACAGCACACAGTACTCCAGATGGGGTCTCACCAGCTGTCTGTACAGAGGGATATCAACTTCTTGTTTTCTACTGGTGATGCCTCTCCCTATGTATCCCGGTATCCCCCCTGCACTCCTTACTGTCCTCTCATATTGCTTGCCCACCTTTAGGTCATCTGATATAACTACCCCCAGGTCCCTTTCCATTTTTGTTGTTGTTAGTATCTCACCCCCCATTGTATATGCTTCCCCTGGGTTTTTGTTTCCCAGGTGCATTACCTTGCACTTCTTAGCATTGAATCTAAGCTGCCATACATTTGACCATTCCTCTAACCTTGCCAAGTCCCTTCTCATCCTTTCCACCCCACATTGTGCATCAACTCTGTTGCAGATCTTTGTGTCATCTGCAAAGAGACATACTTTTCCTTCCAGTCCCTCTGCAATGTCGCTTATAAAGACATTGAAGAGGACCGGTCCTAATACTGAACCCTGCGGTACCCCACTAGTAACCCCTCTTTCTTCAGAATGGACTCCATTTACTATTACCCTCTGTGTCCTTTTCTCCAGCCAATGCTTTACCCAGGCTATCATTTTGGGACTCACTCCCAGGCTGGCTAACTTGAATATTAATCTTTTGTGTGGGACTGTGTCAAATGCCTTGCTAAAGTCTAGGTAGGCCATGTCCACAGTCCCTCCCTGATCTACTACTTTGGTCACCCAGTCAAAGAAATCTATTAGATTCATCTGGCATGACCTTCCTGCTGTGAATCTATGCTGCCTTGGGTCCTGTGCCCCTCTGGCCTCTAGGTACTCAACATTTCTTTCCATCAGAAGTGATTCCATCATTTTCCCTATCACTGAGGTTAAACAAACAGGTCTGTAGTTTCCTGCTTTTGCCCTGCTCCTACTTTTGTGAAGTAGAATCACATCTGCCCTACTCCAGTCCTGAGGTACCACCCCATCCTACCATGATTTGTTAAAGAGGGTAGTCAGTGGTGTCAGTAGTTCTACCCTTAGTTCTTTTAGAAATGTGGGATGAATCCCATCAGGCCCCATTGCTTTGTCCACCCTCAGTTTTAAGAGTTCTTTCAGAACCCTTTTTTCTATAAATGTGCTGGTATCAGTTTATGTATCCAGAGTGTTACTATTGTTTGATTTAGGTACCTCTCCCTCTTCATTTGTAAATACTGAGCAAAAATATTTGTTTAGTATCTCTGCCTTTTCACTGTGACCATCTGCCCACCCCCCTCCCCATTATTAAGCCTCATTATCCCTCCCTTGGTCTTCCTACACTCCCTGATGTACCTATAAAAGGTTTTATCCCTCTTCTTAACTGAGTTGGCTATCTTTTCCTTGGTTTGGACCTTTGCTGTCCTGACTGCCTTCCCAGCTTCCTTTTGCTTTAAGTGATACAATTCTCTGTCCTGCTTATTCTGTGATTTCTTGTACTCCCTGAATGCATTCTTTTTCTCTTGAACCTTCACTGCCACCTCCTTTAAGAACCATAGTGGTTTCTTACATCATTTTGTTTTATTTGCTTCACACAAAGGCTTGTTGCCTCTGTGATGGCAGTTTTTATTATTCCCCATTGTTCTTCCACCCCTCCTTCCTGCCCATTTTCTAGTGCATTCCTTAGGCACTCACCAATTTTGGCAAAGTCAGCCCTCCTAAAGTCCAGTACTTTTGCCTTTGTATGGCTTGACTCTACAGCTATGTTTATTGTGAACCATACTGTTCGATGATCGCTAGTTCCCAGATGGCTACCCACTTCTACATCTGTGATCCTCTCTCCATCTCCATTTGAGAGAACCAGGTCTAAGATTGCTCCCTCTCAAGTGGGTTCCAATACTAGTTGTTTAAGGCATGCCCCCTGTAGGGCATCTAGAATAACCCCACTATTAGAAGAGGCTGCTGCAACTGCACTCCAGTTAACATCTGGCATATTCGGATCACCCATCAGCTACATCTCCTCTTTTTCTGCCATTCTAAGTATACTTTCTCTCATTTCCTTGTCCATTTCCTCCCCCTGACAGAGGTGGTCTGTATACAACCCCTGTGCGGATTGTGGTGCCATTGCCTGTCTCCAAGTTGACCCACAGTGCTTCTTCTCCTCCCTGTTTACCCCTTTGTTCTGTTGCTTTGATTCCTTCCCTTATGAAGAGAGCTACTCCTCTTCCTCTTTTACTCTCTCTCTGTCCCTCCTGTAGATAGTGTATCCTGGTATGTTTATGTCCCAGTCATGGTTCTGTGTGTACCATGTTTCTGTGACTGCCATGATATCCAAATGTTCCTCCTCCATCAAGGCCACTAATTCAGGAAGTTTGTTACCCAAACTATGGGCATTGGTACTCATTGCTCTCCATTTTTTGATGTCTTTATCTTTTGTAGCAGCATCCCCTACTGTCCTTTCTACCTTGGTCTTTTTCTCATTTAGTACCCTCTTATGTAGGGGGAGGCTGGGAATTTCCTGCTGCTTATCAGTGCTTCCCCCCTTGACTAGTTTAAAAGCTTGCCAATGAAGCATTTAAACCGATTTCCCCAAAAGACTTGTTCCCTTCCTGGACAGATGCAGATCATCCTGCCAGTATAGGCTGGTGTCCCTCCAGGTGGAACCCCAGTCCCCAATGAAGCCAGATCCCTGTGCTCCACACCATTTCTTCAACCATTCATTAAATCACATGGTGCAAAGTACCCTCTTCTCACCCATGCCATAGACAGACAGCACCTCTGAGAAGGGTACTGTGTGTGCTACTTGTCTTAGGCCCCTCCCTGACTCTACGAAGTCCTTCTGCACTGCATTAATCTCATGATGAGCCAAGTAATTTGTCCCTAGGTGGACAATGACATCCAGCTTAGACTCCTGTGCAGCTGTTCACATGATCCTGAGGATGCACTTTCTGTCCCTCCAAGCCATGGCACCAGGCAGGCACCTTACTTCAGTTTTCCCCTGCTCACCCTGGTTCTATCCCTCTAATAATTGAGTCCCCTACCAGGAGCTGCTTCCTTTCTCTGTGGTATCCTCTGCCTCCTTCCTGAGGGCCTCCCTTGTGACAGTTGTCTGCAACCTCCTTAGTCTCCTCTGCGGGTGCATCCATAGAGGAACTATGGTCCCCCAGAATGGTGTATGGATTATAGAGTGGAACAACTGACTGGGTATGCCTCTGTTCCACCACCCTAACCCTTCCTGAGCCCACTGTGGTCCAACTGCTGTGCTTTCTTCGCAACCTCTGAGGTAGTGGTGGTAGCTCTGGTACTCCCTGGATGAGGGAGGTTCCCTTACTACTGTCCAGTGTGGCCTGAAAATGGGCAACTTCCTCCCTCAGGGCAGAGAGTTGTCTGCAAGTAGGGCAGCACCTCAGCCTCCAGAAAGACTCCCAAAAGACTGCTGCCCCACAGCCATTACAATGCACTACTCCCCACATGTCTGTCTACCTTCTTGTTTATCCTGTTTATAATTTTTTAATTTTTTTGAGTGTGTGTGTGTGATTAGTTTGTTATATAGAAATATATATAGTATACAATGTGTATGCTTATATTGTCAGTGCTGTGTGCTAGAAAGGATATGACAGTGATATGCACCTTGCCCTTTGAGGAAATGATGTCAGAACCCCAGGTATAAAGGAACTATTTCCAGGGGTGGGTGGGGTGAGGGAGGGAGGGTTTGGGCCTAAACTGTGCCCTCATGAAACAATCAGCTGAAAGCTCTGACCTACCACTGTGATGAGTGCCTTCCTGTCAGCAAGATGCCCTACACGGCAATTTGACAGAGAAAATACCCTGCTAATTAAACAGAGAAAAATCCAATCATCCAAGTCAGACACAGGTAAATCTCCCCAGCCCCAAAATGGCCTGGTGATTTGTGCTCTGAAAGCAGTCAGACCCAAAACTGCCTTTTAAGACAAACAGAGATAAACACAAAAACAGTTTTCACCCCCTGTGGCACTGTCTGGGTCAATACACAGCCTGTAACCTGCACTCACTTCAGGACTTATGACAAATTCTTAGCCCATTGAATAACTCACAGTATTACAAATATTGCAATGCAAACAGTCAATCAATAATTCCTATCAAGTCAGCTGTGCAGCAGGACAGATGCAATAAAAGTATTCAGCCCCTCTAGGTTTAAACTCTTCCTGCACTGAAAATATTAACAATTGTAACAAAAGTATAGTAAGGTCCACCTCCCTCTGTTGATTGAAATACTGTCTTTCCTGATAATTCTAAGTTCCTTATTTCACTTTTCAGTTATAAGTAGCCTCCACCTGAAGAATATTAGCTTTTCTGATGAACTGCTACAAACCAAAGACAATTGTAAATTGTAAGGTTCACCTCCCTCTGTTGTAAGCACTACTCGCTTTCTTGTAGATCCAAAGTTCAGTATTGCAGCTTCCAGCCAGAGGCAGCTTCACCTGAAGAATATTAGCAGTAACATCAATTGGTGCTAGCCCCAAAACAGCAGTAACATCAATAGGTACTAGCCCCAAAACAGCAGTAACATCAATAGGTGCTAGCCCCAAACAGCAGTAACATCAATAGGTACTAGCCCCAAAACAGCAGTAACATCAATTGGTGCTAGCCTCAAAACAGCAGTAACATCAATAGGTGCTAGCCCCAAAACAGCAGTAACATCAATAGGTGCTAGCCTCAAAACAGCAGTAACATCACTAGGTGCTAGCCCCAAAACAGCAGTAACATCAACGGGTGCTGGCCCCAGAAAGCTGCAGTAAAACTACCAGGTGCTATTCCAAAAGCAACAGTGACAGCAACAGGTGCCAGTCAAAAAGCAACAGTAAAAATGGAAGGTGCTTGTAACATAGCAGTAACAACAACAGTGTCTTGCCAAAGCTGCAGGAAAGCAGTAGGTGCTTGTCCTAAGGCAACAGTAACAGCGATAGGTTCTATCCCCAAAACAGCAATAACAGCATTTGGCTCAAGTCGAAAAAAGCAATACAGCATTTGGTTCTTACCCCAAAGCAGCAGCAATAGCTATAGGTGTGATCAGTATATAGCAACAGTAACACCAGTAGATGCTAACAAATCAAGATCTGGCACAGCCACTATGACTGAATGCATTAACTAGATAACGGTGTTTCATGGACTTAAACATAAACATGAATTGCTGTTGCATACACTGACTAAGTCAAATTGTGGTACATTGAGAAAGGGCAGGTATAAAATAATGACACTCTGTATTACAGTTACCTAAATGTTTAATGTTTTATTCTATGCACTGTTATAGCAGTCAACTCAACAGAACCAGGCCATCATATACATGAAGGTACTATACCTTAACCGAAAACAATGCTGAGAGGAACTACTGTTTACGTTGTGACAAGGTGGAAGATAAACATGATGTTGAGACATGTTTTTGAAGACATCTGATGTGTTTAATTGATTTTTTTAGAGATTGCTATACAGTTCACAGAACCCCTAATCGGGCTACCGCCACATGCTCTGAGGTGCCATGGCTGGAGAAGCCAGCTGGCCCTGTGCCCTAAACCTGCCTGCCTAGGAGCTTCCACACTGGGTAAGTCTGCTCTCAGCCTCAGGGAATACCTTGGAGCCCAGATTGGACAGTAATTCTCTGTCTTACCAATGATTGGCTGCTGCTACTATGGCACTGCCTGGGATTGGCTGCCTAGAGACTCAGCTCCTTCTTAAACCTGTTTCTTGCTCTGGGTGCCTCTGCCCACTCGCTATATGCTTCTTGTGAATTTTATCTCCAAATGTGATTGCTTATTGTGGGGAATTTACAGTTTTATGTAGAAGTATCAAAATTTATTGGGTCTGTATTATTGCACAAAGTGCTTACTGCTACTGTTCTCTGTTCTTTCTTTCTATCTACCCAAACCTCCTTTAGCAACTCTCCCTCTAACACTTAAACCTATTTCCTCTCTCTCCACATCACCCTGGGCTAAGTGGTGCTGCACTAAATTGCACTGCCATCTGATCTCTGCCCCTCACCCCCCCATTGCTTTGTCTAACTCCTCTCTCACATAATCACACTCTGCCCTCTGATTAAACTCCTGCAGTCATCTCAGATTCTTTTGTTCTGCCTGCCTCATCTAAAATCCCCTACTTTATTCTCTTCCAGCTCACAGAGCCCCTGATCAGGCTACCACCACATGCTTGAAGGCACCATGGCAGGAGAATCCATCTGGCTGCGCACCCTACACCTGCCCGCCTAGGAGCTTCCATACCAGGTAAGCCTGATCTCAGCCTTAGGGAATCCCTTGGAGCCCCGATTGGACAGTAATTCTCTGCCTCACCAATGATTCGCTGCTGCTACTATGGCTCTGCCTGGGATTGGCTGCTAAGAGACTCCGCTCCTTCTTAAACCTGTTTCTTGGTCTGGGCACCTCTGCCAGCTCGCTATATGCTTCTTGTGAATTTTCTTCCAATACCACCCGCCCCAACCCCAACCTCTATTTAATGCTCTTACTCTGAGAGCTAGGCCAACGCCACTACTTGCCTATTGGATCAAGTACATTCAGCCATGCCCAGTGCCTAGCCCCCACCCCTAGATAACCCTGCCTTTTAAGAAGCTGTCACTGACCAGCCTTGCTAAACTAGTGCAAGATACTAATACTAGCCTTATCTAAAGAAACTGTTGCTGACCAATTCGGCCAACCCCTGCATGACACCAGTACAAGGAGATAATTCCCTGTTAAAAATGTCTTTTGTGGATACTCTCCTGTATAGTTGCCTCATTCTACTAACTTATGCCCCAATCAAAATATCAGTTTATAACTCGTGCCAAAACCCATCCTTTAATGTCTACCATGTTATACCCTTTTTTTATTAAACCATGGTGTCACACAACAGGGATGACTCTATTATGTTCATGCCCCTGCTCTCACCAGACATTACTTGGTTTACTTGGTTAATTTGAGAAAAAAGAAGGCCGAGGCCCATCTAGATTTTCTCCCCACATACAGTGGGAACATTTTGAATTATCTATTTCATGGTTAACCATTTATCTACTCCCTTTTTAAATGATTCAATATTAACTGAATCCACCAGTTCCTGTGGGAGTCTGTTCCATAATTTTGGTGCCCTTAATAAAAAGAAATGTAATCTTAGATTAGTTTTTGCCTTAGGTACCGTGAGTTGTTTAGTGTGGCATCTTGGGACAATACATCGAGTATCATGAGGTAATCCGCATTTGTTCAACAAATCAGGGTTTTTAAGAAGCTTATGTATTAACAATAGATCCCCCTAACCCTTCTTTTCTGAAGAGATTGTAAACCAGTACAAGATAATATGGATTTCTAAGGTAATTTAGCTAATCTAGGAATCATCCTTGTTGCACGTCTTTGAACTCTTTCTAAACAATCAATATCAGTCTTTAGATATGGGTTCCAGAAGGGGGACCCATAATCAATAAGAGGTCGAACACATGATCTATAAAGGGTCATCATAGACTGTTCTGATTTATTTACAAAAGATTGTTGGATTTGTCTTAATAGACCATTAGCAGAATTGGCCACTTTTGAACAGTGATTATTTGATGATAGCTTGGTATTGACTAGAACACCCAAGTCCCTTTCCACACAAGATGATTTCAATAATGAGTTATAAATGAAATATTCATTTTAGGGGTTTTAGAGTCCAAAATGCAGGACAACACACTTGTCCACATTAAACTCCATCAAGTTGTCAATTGCCCATTTTTCAATTGACTTTAGATCAGAGTTCAAGGAATTAAATTCTGATGAGTTATTCACTAGACCCCCAAGCTTCGAGTCATCAGCAAATTTAGACAATCAGCTGTTATTTACTACCTGCATATCTCTTATATAAATAAAAACGGGGGGGGCGTGGCCTGACACCGAACAAGATGGAGGCTTAATCTCAGAGCTCCTCACTGACAAGCTGAATCTAGTATCATCCTCTGTTATATAATGCCATAAATCACATCTAACTCAAGAGAACAAAGTAAGGAGGGATACTGCTACTATCAAGAATACTTTTGTCAAGATACATCTACAATCACTTACAATTTTGGAGATCTTGGTGAGACCCTGCAAGGCCCTTTAATGGCCTACTCTGACAAGCAACCAGATCCTCTGGAGAAAATAGAAGGAATGTTTAATAAGTTATCCATGGATATGAATGATTTAAAATCGGCTACACAGTACAATACACAAACAATGAAAAGTATTGATTCAAGGCTGGCTTTCACTGAGAATAAAGTTTGTCTTAATGAAAATCTATACAGGACCTACAAACAACTATTAGATCTCAGGACCGAGTGATTAAAGAGCTGCAATTAAAAATTGAAGATCTAGAAAATAGAACCCAAAGAAACAATCTATATTCAGTTTTCCTGAAGTGTGGAGGCTAAAAATACTACTGCTTTCCTACAACAAGAGCTACACATACTGCACCTTCAAACCGCAAAGAATTAACTATAGAACGTAGCCACCGATCATTAGGCCCTAAGCCCTCTACAGATCAAAAACCGAGACCTATAATTGTAAAATTCCTTAATTACACCAGCGTAGAGCTAATTCTGCAGAAGGCACGTGAAATCGGTCAACTTAAATGGCAAGATTACAATATCTATATATATAGGGATTTTTCTAGAGAACTATCTCAAAAACGGAGGGCATACACTGCGGCCAGACGGTTAATGCATCAGATGGGAATCCATTTTAATTTAAGGTACCCAGCAATCATGCAATTATATCTAGGAAATACAGTAAAAGACTTTTACAATCCTGAGTCTATCATGTTATTCCTGAATAATTATTCATCATGCGAGAAAAGTGAAATAAAGAACCGACAAACCCCATCCATAGTTATTGCCTCCGAGAATACTGGCCGGGATTTAACAAATAATACAGTCACTCACAATGCAATGGATCATTCTCCGGTTTCCCCTGAGAATCCATCGAAGGTGCAGTCTAACTCTGTGCAAAATGGTCCCAACACTCAACTAGCCAGACCAACAACGAGTAATTGCAGCCACGAATCTTTAAATAAAAATAACTCCAAGTCTAACTCTGAGGCATTAATTTTCACGAACGTCACAGTACAGAATAAATATGCTGTGCTACAAGATCTGCCCTCCCTTTGTGATGACACAGAAACAGAGTCAGGTACCTTGATAAGGGAAGAAGCAGTCTGTGAACAAGCAGAATCTTCATGGGCAGGCTGCGAAGAGAAATCCCCAGCTAAAATTACCGAACCGCCAAAGAAAAAACACCGAGGCAAGAGTAAATACAAAGGTGACACTTCTCCCACTAAACACTGGAGATGAGCACCACGATATATGCTTGACAGACTGGTTTTTATTTGAATGATGTTCAAGCATAATAATTGGGATCCCGATTTTTGGTAGTGGATCAAATTCTTCACCTTGATGGATTAAGGGGTAGATGGAGCTACATGATTAATCGGAAGCTTTAAAATGCAAGGAGGTTATAAGTGGCTGTGTCGGGACTCGAAAGTTGGCATTACTACAGACACGATCTAGTCATGTATCACAGACACCAAAAGAAGCATTTTGAATATAACCTGGTAATCAATCTATGACAGTAACAACGTTACGATCACTGGGGACTATGTTAGAAAGAATGTACTGACACTTTTGTTATTCGGCTCACGGAGGAACAGTTTGACCGAATAGAAACTCGCCGTGAACACCATGATTGTGTTTGGGATTTTTTCTATTTTTTTTTTTTTTTGTTTATAATATTGATCCTTAAAGTTCAAATCAATTTATTTTGTTTTTAATTTTATAGGATGTACCCATTAAGTGGAGCGCATTCACTTATGTGGAAACCAACTAAGTTATAAGAAGTCTGTTATAAGTTGCAATACTTAGGTCTAATTAATACAAAAGGCAGTTATATAATGTTATCAAGTAATTAAGTAATTTGCTCAGTTACAGTTAATGGATCCACGGAAACTTTTGCCAATATTGGCCTTTTTTTTTTACAAGTATACTGGGTAACTCTCCTTGCTAGAGAGAAAGGAAAGACAATATATTATAAAGGTGCAACAGCAGCTATTGTATACTGGGCAGATTAAACCTTAGAACACATTGAATATGTGATGGAATACAATACATCATATCTGTATATATTGTCTAACCTCTCAAAGGTAATTCATTTTTTTTTTTTACTTCTTTCCTTACCAGAGGTGATGCTAGATACAGTTAAGTTAGTGGAAAGTAATATTTCTAACTCTAGCGGAGTTAAACATTTAATATCTACTACCCTATTTAAAGTGTTAGTATAAATAATATCATTTAGTCATTGTTAGACATTGTTTGACCAACACTGGTTGTGTTACTACATTAAGGAAGATTGGATAATTCCCTTTTTCTCTCTTACTTTTAATTGGGATCTCCTTTATTCCTGATTGATAAGCTACATCCTTGATTGCAGGGAGGTGGTCTTGGTCTTTTTGATTTCTTTTTTGTCTTTTTACTCAGACCGACCTTATCCACTCTGTATATCTCAGATGATAATTTTACTTCATTATTATGTATTGTTGATGTTTAAGATTGTTAGATTTACAAAAGTTAGAAAGAGCTGCATAGAAAAACATCAGATAGAACGGATATATTTTGCCAGTTCATTAACATTAAAAACACCTGCCAACACTATGATAATATATAAAACTCATTATAATTTGACCTGTATGTCATTGCCGTATATCAATCCGCATTACTGTCCCTAGACATTATATTTAATATACAGTAGACTAATAACTTAATATACTATGGCAAATTTAGCATTATGTACATGGAATGTCAAGGGACTTAATGCACCAAATAAGTGCAAACAAGTTTTGAATCATCTTAAGAAACACAAAGTACAAATTGCGTTGTTGCAAGAAACTAAATTGTTAGATGTAGACAATGACAGATTAAAAAGTGATTGGGTTAGTCAGGTGTTTGCAGGTATAATACTAAAAAAGAGGTGTTGCTATACTGATACATAAAAATTGAGATGGACGCCTCTAACATCCAGAAAGATACGGATGGCAGATGGCTTATTATAACATTTAATACCCCATCAGGACCATTAACTATAGTCAATATATATGCACCAAATTCAGACGATCCTCAATTTTTCCAGAGTTTGACCCAAATATTAATTACTTCAAACATGAACAATTCCCCAGTACTAGTTGGAGGGGATTATAACTCTACTTTAGATGCATACATGGATAGGAGCAATGGTTCATTAGATTGCCACCCCAAGAGTTTAATCATTATTACTCAATTAATGCGGGATTTGGGCTTATCTGACATATGGAGAACCCTTCATCCCAGAGATAGAGAATATACGTTTTACTCCTCACGTCACCAGACTTATAGCAGAATAGATTATTGGCTAACTTCTCCTACAATAACTGCAAATACAATTGACATCATTATTCTACCATTAATTATATCGGATCATGCTCCAGTTAAGCTTTTGTTTACATGGGGCTTCCCCCCATAAAATCTTTTACGTGGAGACTAGATCCTCTATTACTTAAAGATCCTGAATTTGTACCTTGGATTAAAATGCAAATAGAAGAATTTGTACATATTAATGATCCCAAAGACACTTACATGGGTACTATATGGGAAGCGCAAAGCTACATTACGGGTAAAATAATTAGCTATGCCCATAGACAGAAGCTTAGAGAACAACTAAATTAATAATCTTGAAAGCTGTTGGAAACAAAGCAAAGATTATATTCTAGTACTTCTCATCCTGACCCCTCCTCAGACCTACATTATGAAATTTTGCAATTAAGAATGCAAATCAATGAGCTAATATCCAGGAAAACAGAGATTGCTTTGCTCAGAATAAAACAAAAATTCTGGGAAGGTGGTGAAAAAGGGAGTAAAATTCTTGCCTACAGACTTAGAATGCAACAGACGGAACGTCACATAGCTGCCTTAAAAGATAATACAGGGAAGATTCAAACTAATGAGTCTGCTATCAACCAGATAGACATCTTTTTATAAAAAACTTTATTCTCTATCTCATTCACCATCAACTTCAGACATTTCTTCTTTCCTGGATAAATTAGCACTCCCTTGTCTCTCGCAGGAGACAACACATTCTCTAGACACTCCGTTTACTGTAGAAGAGATAAAAAAGGCTGTTCATTCTCTTAAATCTGGACGCTCTCCGGGGAGACGGTTTTCCTGTCGAGTTCTATAAACTTTGTGAAGAACAACTATGTCCTCTATTATGTAAAGTATTCCATGAATCTTCTCTATTAGGCCATTTACCATATACCATGACAGATGCAATAATTACAATTCTGCCTAAAAAAGATAAAGATACTACCAGTCTGGCTAATTACCGTCCAATATCTTTACTTAATACAGATGGCAAGATCTTTGCTAAGATCTTGGCAAACCATATAGAACCATATATCCCGAAGTTAATTCATAAATCTCAAGTAGGTTTTGTTAAAGGAAGGATGGGCTCTGATAATTTACGCTCTCTAATAAATCTTATTTACAAAGCCAAGTCTCTCGGTTTTCCTGCAGCAGCGATTGCTATAGATTTTGAAAAAGCTTTTGCTTCACTGGGCTGGAATTTTCTCTTTCTGGTATTGTCTCGTTTTGGTTTTAGTAACCAATTTTGTTCTTAGATTAAACTTCTTTATACTAATCCCCATGCTAGAGTGCTTACTAATTCCACATTGTCTCAGTCATTTAGGCTAGAAAGGGGTACCAGACAAGGATGCCCTCTTTCACTGTCTCTTTTCATCTTAGCTCTGGAAACTCTTGCTACTTTTCTTAGACAAAACAATGACATTAAGGTATTAATATCGGTCATACATAATGTACAACACTGTCATATGCTGATGATATGCTAATTTTATTAGAAAATCTAAAAATATCTGGAGAATTACTTAAAAACATCTTTAATTTGTTTTCTAGACTCTCTGGACTTACAATCAATTATCAAAAATCTGAAATATTACCATTGAATAAACACTGTACATCTACCATGAATATACATTTGGGCTTTCATTGGGCCCCACGTTGCATTACCTACTTAGGGATTAAAGTATCAACTGAATTTGATAAGATATGGGAAAATAATTTACGTCCATTACTCGCTAACATTAAAGCAGATTTAGATAGATGGAAAAATCTGAAACTATCCCTCCTTGGTAAGATAGCTGCAATTAAGATGAATATTACTCCTAAAATTCTATATCTGTTTGCCTGCATCCCTCTCAAATTACCTCCCTCCCTATTGGGAAAATATTGACAAAGTTATAGGAAACTTTATATGGGAAGGTTGTATTCCAAGGTTTAACCGTATCAAATTATGATTGCATTGGTCTCAGGGTGGCTTTGGATTACCATGGTATACGGCTTATATGTGGACCTTTAGAGCTTCACAAACTATTAAGTGGTTTATCAAACCCAATTATAATGTACCATTATGGTACGACATGGAAGCTTCTTTGTCTCCAGGATATACGCCCTAACAGTAATATCTATTTCTCATTATCCCCTAAACTAAAAAGGCATCCCATAATCAATGCATCCATTTATTATTGATTTAAAATGCATAAATGTCTTAAATCCGACCCTTCTCCTCTACCATTTACACCTATCTGGGGCAATCCAAAATTCCTACTAGAAAATAAACCAATATATTGTAAATCATGGATGTATAAGAATATTCTATTTCTATGTGATATTTCAATGGACGATGGTAGCACACTTAATTCTTTCAATAATATCCAAATAAAATGGAATATCCCTAAGGAAGAATTTTGGAAATATCTACAAATCCGTAAGGCCATATCCCCCAACTTTCAGCAATGTAACAAATCAGAATTATCATTTTCATATATGAATACATGGATCAATACCTCCCATGGCTTGATCAGTAAAATATACAGGCAGATTAGAGACAGACTACCAAATCAATTGCTTTTAGCTAGAGACAGATGGAACCGAATATTAAATGTAAATATTACGAACCCTCAGTGGAACAGTTGTTGGAAAAACTGTCATGACACCTTTAAGGACATGCGTAGTAGGTTGATTCAATCTAAAATTTTACATTTATGGTATAAAACACCGTCTCATTTATATAATATAGGTCTAGCTCCCAATAATAAGTGTTGGTGATGTAATTCGCCAAATGGAGATCTCTTATATATACTGTGGTCTTGTAAACCTATATCTAATCTATGGCATACTGTTCACAATTTAGTTACCCAAATTGTCAGACATGATATCATCTTTGAACCCAAATTTGTCTCTTAGGAATCATAAACAACAATATAAACCTAACAAAATACCAACTTAGATGGTTACAGATCTTATTTATGCAAATTAAGAGACTGATTTTAATCCAATGGAAAACTCAACATATACCTACTCTCAAAGATATTTTAAATAGTTTGACCCATATCGCATCTCTGGAAAGAATTTCATATTTGATAACAGACCGACTAAATGAGTTTTATCTGTGTTGGCAGGACTATTTAAATTTCCTTCAAACACCTATACGGACTAAATATTGTACATCATGTGACGTTAGATATACCTCTAATATGGATGCAGAGGTATAATCAACTTCTATGCAGCTCTTAGATTTAGTATAGATTATAAGTACACCAAGAGAAATTTCTCTAGTTTTCTTTTCTTGTTTTATTATTAGATTTACATTATAGTACATACAGTGAAGATATAATGTAATATGTGTTCATATAAATCCCCTACTAGGGTATCAATATGTTAATTAGTATACTGGTAAGTTGATAACTCATTATGCCTTACATATTAACATTTTTATTACCCGGTATACAATGTGAATCATCATCCATATCCGATTTTGTAAAATGTACTATATGTAATGGATAAATCTTAACAATAAATAAATTAACTGTAAATAAATAAGAACAGAACCGGACCCAGCACTGAGCCCTGTGGAACACCACTAGTGACTGCCACTAGTTGAGATTGTTGGTTATTTAGTATTACTCTCTGGGTTCTATTTGTCAACCAAGCAGAAACCCAGTTGATTACTTGATCAGAGAAACCGAATAGATGCATTTTATTAATCAAAATGCCATGAGGAACTTTGTCAAAAGCCTTACTGCAGTCTAATAGGATAACATCCATTTGGTTTTTGTTATCCAGGCCCTGGCTAATACTATTATAGAATGAGATCAGACTAGCTGTACAGGAATGATGCGTTCTAATTCCATGTTGGGTATGATCAGTAATTTTAATTCAATCATTTCTTTTTCAAGAAATTATTTGATCAATTTTTCCATTAGTTTACAAATTATAGAGGTAAGGCTTATTAGGCGATAGTTCTGAACTACAAATCTACTACCCTTCTTATGAATTGGGGTAACAAAAGCAGTTAACCAATCTAAAGGAATTTCAGCTTTGTGAAGAGATTTGTTGAATATTAATTTTAAAGGAAGTGCTAAAGCCTTAGCAGTTTGGATTAAGAATCTAGCATTAATTTGATCCAGACCTGGGCTAGTGGTTTTCTTTAGATTTGTTAATAATGGCAATATATCTGAAACCTTAATATTATATAAGTGAGTTAATCTGGTATTAGATCCAATAGATTTGTTTGGTACAAAATCTTTTTTTTGTGAAAAAACTGAGCAAAAATAAGAATTAAAGAGATTAGCTATATCTAGATCTGATTGTATGGTACTGCCATCATGAGTTAATGGCCCTATCTTATGCAGACTACCTTTTTTTATTATTTAGATATGAAAACAAAGATTTGTATCCATCTTTAGTATGTGCCAATTTGAATTCTAATTTTGTTTTAGCCTGTTTAATCATATGTTTAAGTTTTTGTAAAGTTTTTTTATACTGAAGAAAAATTCCATATTGTTGTTGCATTGAGTATTTTTTAATTTCTTGAACAGTTTTCTTTTTTTTTATTTGTAACCTAATAGGTTTATTAAACCATCTAGGTATTCTACCCTTTCTGTTTTATTTATTTTTAATTGGAACATATTTCTTTTCTAGTAAGTAGATGAGATCTGTTAGTACAATCCAGGCCTCATTTGAAGAAAGTCCCTGAAAAACCTTATCCCACTGTATTTTTTTGATTTCCCTATTTATACTATTGTAGTCTGCACTGTCATAGTTTTTATATGTTGACTTGTTAGATAGATTACATTTTGCTCCCATTAAATCGAACAAAACAAAAAAATGATCACTGTTGCCCAGGGGATCCAAAATATGTATATTGGATATTTTGTGACTAATATTGGTAATAAGGAGGTCCAAAATATTAGTTCCTCTAGTAGCAGACGAAATTAGTTGAACTAATCCATTGTCTGTCAATACAGATAGAAATTCACAATCATGGTTGTTATTTCCTGAATTTAAGGGCCAGTCTATATGAGGCATATTGAAATTGCCCAATATTATTACATCCTTTAGACTTGTAAAAAGGGTAAGATAGTTCATTAGAGCTTTCCATGTATTAGGGTCACATGATGGGGGGTTATAACAATTCGCAATTGTTATTTGTTGAAGTCCCTGAGGTTGTACTACCACCCATATGCTTTCTGAGTCATTGGGGCTGGAATTTCAAAGGAGGGAATATCATCTCTGATATATAGACATACCCCCCTCCCCTTTTTTGGACTCTGTTTTTGTGATAGAGTCAGTAGCCCATTATATGTTGGCTCCACTGGGAATGAGAGTCCCACCAAGATTCAGTCACTGCAATTATAGCTAAATTCAATAATTTACTTTTTGCTTCCAGTTCTGATAGTTTAGACATATTTACAGAACAAGCATTTAATGATAGAATTTTAAAAGTTGTTGGTGACTGTGTCTTAGATTTAATTAGAGAAGTGGGTTGATTCCCATTCTCCCCCTTTTTTGTTAGTTTAAATGATTATTTATTTTTTAATTTTTTTTTCAATTCAAAGTTTATTCACCACATTTTCCACATTACAGGAGGCAGTGATGAACATTTTGACATGAGATTTGTAAGAGAAGACATACTGCCCCAGCCCTTCCCCCCTCCCCAGCACAGCAGTTCATTCTAACACTGTTATCACCCACTAAATACCTTTACCAAGAATAATTAAGGTGGTAACCTCGACTACACATTACTTCATGGCCACCATAATTAGAGTGTGACTGGGATCCCAGAAAACTTTATACCTATGTACTCTGTTTTGAAGGCTGGCAATAGCCTCCTCTGAATGCATATTTGCTAAAATCTCATTGAGCCACTCCTGATATGTTGGATAGGTCCCTTCCTTCTAACACCTAAGAATGTTTATTTTGGCCGCGAGTGCAATCATGGATTTATGAAATCTCCAGATTTTAACCTTTATGGAAGACAAATCCCCCAACAGGCTGATATCTGGTGTAAAATAGTCTTGTAAACTCAATAAAGGATCCAGATCGGTTTTTATATGCTCCCATAATAAGGCTATCTGGGGACATGACCAGAATAGATGAAAAAGTGACCCTGTGTCCTGGGAACGCTTATTATACCTATCAGTATTGAGAAGATCCCATTTCACCAGTTTAGTTGGGGTATAGTACAAATTATGCAGGATATGAAACTGCATGAGATATAATCTATCTTGGGATACATATTTATGACAGTACATCCAGAGAACGGACCATTTAAAAGTATATTGGGGAAAAAATGAAACCCAAAAGTTAGTGAGGCCACCACCGCATCCAAACCACCATTGGAACAACACCTTATAAATCATAGAGATCACACCTGAGGAGTCGGAAAAAGGAGAAAAGTTCAGATACCAATGCAAAGGCCGCCGGATGGGGTGGAGTGGCCCCTAGAACTGTGATTAACAAGTTCCTCAATAGAAACACTTTAAAAACCTGAGACTCTGGAATTTTGAACTTGTAAATGAACTGAGAGAATGAGAGCCACTCTCCAACTTCATCCAAAAATAAAGATACTATCCCCTATCCTAAATGAGGCAACCATGAATGGGAAATTTTCTGTTTGTTTATGTTGAAAGCCGGGGAATTCCAAATGGATTGAGCGAGATCTTTACTTTGATTGTAACGCAGAAAGAAGCACAATTGTGAATGTACTCTTAGTGAAGTCATGATAGTGGGACATTTGTTAATATTTTGCAACTGAGAAATATTTAGATAAAGCATAGTCAGAGGGTCCATGTTCATAGATTGGATAAAATCTAATTCAATCTTGAGCCAAGCTGGGTTCATGTTATCTGGGCCCGGTCTTACCCATCTCAGGTATTTAGCCAAATGACTAGCCCAGTAATAGATGGGCAAGTAAGGAATCCGCAGCCCCCCCTCATTTTTGGGTGCAGTTAGTTTGTGGTATACCAGCCTAGAGGTGTTATTCGACCGTATAAACTTGGAAAAGAGTCTATGCATTTTCTGAAACCAATTTAAGGGGACAAATGAGTTAAGATGTGACAAAGGGTAAAATAAATGGGGAAACACATTCATCTTAATTATATTAATATGACCCGATAAAGATAACTGGAGTTTATCCCATCTCTAGGTCTTGAGTAATCCCCTGCAATAGAGGTTCCAGATTTTCTTTGAGCCACAAAGAAGGATTACGCGTTAGTTTTATACCTAGGTATTTAATAGCCTGGGGTGACCAGCGTAGTCCCAGAGAGATAATGTCAGTTTTGAAAATGTTATGGTTAAGAGGGAAAAAAGATGTCTTGTTGGGATTTAACTTGTAATTCGAGAAACTACTGAATCTATTAACCTCTCTTAACATGTTCAGAATAGATATTAGCAGATTAGCTAAATGTAAGAGGAGGGCGTCAGCGTACGCTGTTATTTTCACTACCTCATTCCTAATGGGAACACCTTTCATTCCTTCATTATTGAGAACATGTTGAATAAGGGATTCCAGATAAAGATTGAAAAGTAATGGAGAGAGAGGGCATTCCTGCCTTGTACCTGATCACAGTGTAAAAGACTTGGAGAAGGTCCCATTCCCTGAGATCCGCACCGTAGGAGACCGGTAAATTGCCCATATCCAATCTATGAACATGGATGGGAGTCCAAATGCTTTAAGGGCTTGAAATAGAAAAGTCCAATTAACCTGATCAAATGCCTTCTCAGCATCCAGGGAGACCAACCCCACAGGATATATGGCATCCCTGGACTCTGAGAAGACATGCGAGAGAGTACGAAGGTGATCTGAAGATGCACGTAATCTCATAAATCCCACTTGAGACATAGCCATGAGATCTGGGAGAACCAGGGTTAATCTATCTGCCAATATCTTCGAGAGAATTTTGACATCTTGATTCAGCAAAGATATTGGCCTATATCTCTGAACCAATTCTGGGTCCTTGTCCAGTTTATTAAATGATTATTTATGATGTTCAGAAAGGATTTGCCCAGCACAGTGCTGCCTCTTCTACTCAGATGCAGACCATCCCAACAATACAAGGGGGACTTATCAACAAAATTTTCCCAATGGGTTAAGCATGAAATATTCTGACCAGTACAACATTCTCTAAGCCAGTTGTATATAGATTTAATTTTTAAAATCAAATCCTGAGTGGCTCTGGGAACAGGTAAAATTTCTGAAAAACAAACTGTTCAACCCCTATCTACAAGCAAGTAGTTAAGTGCTACAAAATCCTGTTTCAGTTTATTAAGAGTAGAATTGTTCTGAATATTATTTACACCTGCATGAACTATAAAAAAAGGATTTGGGCCTGCATTTTTTAAAATGCTGGGGATCCTGGTTGTAATGTCACTTATCTTTGCCCCCCTAAAGCAAGAACAAGTTCAATTTAATTTGTCAGGGTTGCAGATAGCCATATCCAAGTGTTTAACAAGGGAATTACCAAGAACAAATATCTGTTTCAGGACATCTACAAGATTTGGAGCCCCAACTGGTTTAGGCATTAAGGATGGAGTTTTGGAAACTGGTAAATGTGAAAATGAAGTATCCAAAGAGGAAGAAACAGTGGGTACTAGATCGTTTTGTCTTTTATGGGTGTTATTTCTTGACATAGTAGTTCCCAAAGGTATAGGCCTCAGAGTATTTTTAGTACTTAACTTTGGATAATCTACCAATGTGTTTGGGGAAATAACTTTTTCCTGAGATGTAATATCTTTTAGTGCTGAAAAATTATTTTGTAATGGAATTTGGAAGGACTTATGTATTCCCCCAACATTTTATTTTTGATTTAGGAATCATAGCCCAATCTTCCCCATCAGACTGGTTTTGAAAGTTTATACATTCTGAACTTTTGGGTTCAGACAAGGAAACAGCCGCAGGAGAATTTCCAGAAATAAAATGTTCAACTGCCTGATCAATAAAGGATTCTAAACTAGTTATATCACTATCTGCTGGTTTTTGACTAAGAAGACCAGAGACTTGGTCTTGTAGAGATGATATCAGCACACAGTTTTTACAAATAAGTACAAAATCTGAAATATCTAAACCAAACATCCTGCAACAAGCACACTGTTTCTACAAATCATCCATATTGATGAAGAATTATAAGTCTTCTCAGTAAGCGGGAAGCAATAATCTTACCCCGATGTAAACACAGTTTCACCTAGTGAGGTATGGGATATTTCTCACTACATGCACTAAACACGCAAAACACGGGCAAGGACAAGCGTGTCTTTGCACGCATCTTCCCGCTTGTCAAGCGCTTGCTCTAGCTCACCCCACTCGCTCTAATGCAGTAAATATAGCTCCCAACCCAGAAGTGCGAATGAGTGCTCCCCGAGCCCACTCTAGCCCTGTAGAAGCAAGTCTAGAGTTTTAAAATCAGCCCACACGTATTTAGTAGTGTGGAGACACAGTATAAAAGGGATGTTTATCTTTCTGGACAGTGGTCCCTCTGCCTGTAATTTCACGGGGCTCAAACAATCAGTTATTACACAAATCACACTTAAGACAATGTTATATAGCAGTCAGATGGCTAATATACTATAGTCCAGAGATCTTATTATGCACGCTGTAGAAAACTAGAGGGATAAAATAGAACAATAATACAGAAATACAACAATTATAAGTTCTCTTAACAAAATAGGTTAAAACCTTTTATAAAACACTCTTTATCATCTCTGGCCTATTCTCAATTTGATCCAAGTTGGTTTCTACAACCTTCAACTCTGCTTCTCTTGTCGCGCTCACAACTCAAAGGTTACAAGTAAACAGTTTTTTCCAACAGGTTGTTGTGCTCTCGAACATAAAAAGAACCACAGCACTCTCTGGTAGTAGACATGTAAAAAGGAGATACAAAATCACACATGCCCCCACAGTGCAAAGCATCATGGGCTGCATATGCAAATCACCACAGAATGTTATGCTGGTCCAACTTTAAGCAGAATTGCATGGTGCCAAAAGGCCTCTCACACAGTTTGCAAAGGGTGCTAACAGAAGACATAGACACGTGTTTCGTCCTACCAGGACTCATCAGTATGCCTCGTCTGTTTGACACCCCAGTGGAATGGACCAGCTACCCTTAAGGCAGTGTGTCTTGGATATATTGTGGTGAACCCATTAAAATAAAAAACTATTTAAAAGACAAAGAACCTCTGTGTGCAAACACTGAGGCAAGGGTTACCCCAAAGGGCATTTGGCTGGGAAGCCAAGTTTCAAGAAAATACAAAAATCACACATGCCCCCACAATGCAAAGCATCATGGGCTGCATATGCAAATCACCACAGAATGTTATGCTGGTCCAACTTTAAGCAGAATTGCATGGTGCCAAAGGCCTCTCACACAGTTTGCAAAGGGTGCTAACCAGCATAACATTCTGTAGCACTCACCCACTGCTTGTTTATATTCTGCAGTTGGATGGACTTGCTTCAATTTAGAAGAGACAGAATGCAATACTATGGACTTACAGAGCAATATCACAGTGGCTTCCAAATCTATCTCAGACTGCTTATTACAAGCCACATCAAGTAATTATGCATAAAGTCTGAACTTCATTATGCTCAAAGTGCTAAATTCCACTCTC
The DNA here is from genome assembly GCA_016271365.2 of Neoceratodus forsteri. Taxonomy (NCBI): domain Eukaryota; kingdom Metazoa; phylum Chordata; order Ceratodontiformes; family Ceratodontidae; genus Neoceratodus; species Neoceratodus forsteri. The sequence goes on from CM028129.1 coordinate 13,545,052, forward strand.
GACATGGCTGATATGCTTGGCTATGTGTTATCTACTTTATGGAACACAATGCAGAAGACACTGAAAGTGAACAAGCTTATATCTATTACAGCCTTCAAATATCTATACAACAGGATATTCAAAGAAAATGTAATCTTGCTTCATAACATTAGATTATTCCATCTTTCTCCTTAGCTGGTCCGACCATTATAAGGTAGCTCAGCACCCTAAGTAGCAGTTGCCTTACAATTCATAAACCATCACCACAATCCATTCTTCTTATTCATTATTGTACATAATCTCCTTTACACTCTTGTACTATACTACCAGTCTGGCTCCTTCCTTCCCTCTTGACCCACTATTGATCCTCTATAGCATCAGCTTTTTCCATTGCTTGCCCACCTCACCACCCTTTCCCTACCCCTGGCCACAACACCGAGTATTCACCTATCCATCCCTTGTCACTGTCCCTCTGGTACTTACCATTTCTAAATCATTCCTCATAGATATATCCTCCAGCTGTCCACATACAGCTCATCACCTGATTTTAAAATTATCTCTGATAAATCTCTGACACTTTTAACCCTTCATCCAAAGTACCCCTAGCTTTAAAGTGTCTCCCATTACTTACTTATCAAGCTGGCTACTTCATGAATCATGTATATATGTATTATATTCTTGTTTAGTATCATAATAATGTACTGTGACAGAATTGATGTATTGTATCAATGTGCTGTCTTCTCAAAGTGTGTATACTCTGTATTTGTTTTATGTAAATTGAACCTGCCCTTACCAGGTCCATCTTGCAAATGAGCTTTGCTCAACGATGTTCACCTGGATAAATAAAGATTTGATTGATTGATTGATTGATTGATTGTGGAAGAGGATATTGCAATACTTTTGAACAGTGTATGGGTTTGTACATTTTTACAACTTGCAGTAAACAATTGGTTTTCAAAGCAACAGTTTTCAAGAACATTTTGGGTATGGGGTTGAGGGTGTGGTAAGAGATGATGAGGCGAGGGTTGAGTTTAGGTCTGTGTTGTAGTCCATAGGGTTTATAGAGTCCTTTTATTGTATAGAATGTGTATTTTTTTATTTTCTGTCTTTGATTCAGATCTCCTTTCTAGTAGTAGTTGCTCTGTATTCAAAGATGGTGATGGTGAGAAGGTGTTTTGTTTTCCAGGTATTTGCAGGTTTCAAAGAAGGAAAGTCCGTTATTGTTAGATATTTTTATGGTTTGACAAGCCTTTTCTTGCTTGTAGGTTCTGTTTATTCTGAGGTGTCTTTTTATTTGGTACAGTATTTTAGAAAGGAATGTTTAGGTATGCACAGATCTTCTTTTCTGCCTTTACAGTGTTTTTGAGGGACAGTTAAGTTATTTTCAGGTCTTTTTCTTTGCTGTAATCAGATCTTCTATTCATTTTACAGGTTTTTGACTTGTTTTTGTTAAGGAGAATATATGATCTTTTGAAAGTTCATTCAGAGTCACTGTCAATTTCCTAAACCATTGGTCTCTTCTTGCCATAGCTATCATACTTGTTACCTGCAGGTGGGGAGGAAAGAGGATTATGCAGGTGGGGGGAGGGAGAAATATTATTTTGTTTTGCAATGTGTGTGTGTGGTGGTGTTTGGAAGGGTGGAAGTGGTGGTGATGGGTGGGTATGTGGGTGGGAGGAGGTTTTTGTTTTGTGTTTGGACTTTTGTATGTAGAGTAATGATCCTTACCTGCATGATCTGAAGGTGACTTGCTTTTGCATGTGGTGAGCTGTGGCTTATGCATGTTGCAAGTAGGTCTTTGTGGTTTGTAGGATTAATGGGTCAGTTCTTGTTGGCAGGAAGGCTTAGGCTGTGGAATCTGATCACCACTTAGTAAGTGTTATTTGATGTTGTTTGGGTCATTCGAGCTTTGAGTATTCATTGAGGCTTTGCAGCTGTTTATGTCTGAAATCTTTTGTGATTTTGGTTGGTGGTATTCACTGTCACTAATTTTGTTTACAGGTGCTTTTTGTACAGAATGGTTAATTAATGTTTATCAGTTTGTATGCCTGCATTGGTAACCATGTTTTTGACAATAGTGGAGAGTTTATTAATTCCCACAGGCTGATTTTTTAAACCATTTGTGGGCTTTGTGTTGTATGTTGTTGTTGATAGCCAAAAAAAGGTGCTTCAGGGTGGTTACTTTCTGGGCCTGGGGTACTGTATTGGGTTATTAGTTGGTAACTGGGCATCCAGTATGATTTTGTTGTTACTTTGTATGCCTTGTCTTCACTTTTCTACATTCTTTTGGGTTGGAGCCTTGTCTAGTTTTTGTTTGATGTTCACTGTGTACTGGAGGTAGAATAGTCCATTTCATCTTTTTGCATGATAATGTCTCCCATTTGACTCTTTCTTTTTCAGTTATGCCTCTGGCGCCAAGTATAGGCTAACTATTAATCTTGTAGTATGAGCAGGCATCGGGCAGTGTGGGCTTAATTGTTGAGTGTCATATGGTTTGTTGATAAGGGAATCTGTCCAACTCATGTGCTGCTTTTGGTTTGTTACCTTGCCGTACATTTTGGGTGTTTTTGTTTACACTGCAGAATTTCTCTGGTTGTGAGGAATGCAAGTGATGTTGATAGAGATTCTGGATAGCGTTTCTGTTTTAAATATCTTTCAAGGCTCTGAATGTCACGTAGTGTTAAGGGTCGTAGGAGTTCCATCTTTCCTGGTGGATTACATGTATATAGGTAGCAAGTAATTTATCCGGGTTTGCGCTGTGCTTTCGAGGAGTTTTATATTGTGTTTTTTCGTTTAAGTATTTTTGAAGATCCTTGAGCTGTTAGTCTTTTCACTGTGTTGGGGTTTTGCCTGCTTGGATATATTTTGTATGGCATCTTCGTCTATGTCGACTGCAGTGCTAGTACTGACTTTTGTCTTTTTCTTGAATTTCAGTTTCTTGTAGTTATATCAATTGTTGGTGTTCTAGCAGGGTTCAGTGTCTTCTTCAAATTGTGTTAATATTTTTGCTAGTTCCATTTGAGTTTCGGCGTCGCCACTGTTGCCATTGTTTATCAAGTAACAGTGGTTGTTTTTGTGATTCTTGCGCTGTCAGAAAGGTGATCGAAATCAGCAGTCTCTAAAGTTGTAGCAGCCCTTTTTTTTAGTTTATGATGAAACAGTGTGTTTCTATGGAAGAAAATAGTTGTGGTGCTGCTTGTGATATTACTGTAGATGACGTCATGTGGTCTGTGTGCTGTTTTTTTGAGTGCACGAGGGTTGTGTGCAGGTGTGATTTAGTGAGTTGTGCCAGTGTTGATTGTTGGTTTCTGTGTGCCAACTGTGTGGTTGGCAGAATGTGAGATACAGTAGAATGCTTGTGATTGACGGTTTGTATTTATCCTTGCATATGTGATAAATCTATGTGGTTAGATTTATTCCACATATGTGGAAATAAATGGATTTATTCAATGGATTTTGGTTCCAGACTATTAGCTTATATATATATATATATATATATATATATATATATAGATATAGATATATATCTATATATATATATTCATGGCAAAAAACTCAGTTTAATGGGCATCAAAGTTGGGGTTGTTCCTGATGACAAAAGCAAAGAAATTCGGTGTTGGGTTGAAAACCTAACTCTGAGTCACCCCCACCACACACACACACACACACATACGACACACACACATATGCAAATGGGGAGGACCAAGGCAACACGACCAATGACAGACAAGCAGCAGCAGGTGAGCAGAAATAAAAACAATTATCTAAATGTACTACAAAGACATCCCCGCCCACTGATTCAGGTGCTACATGCTCAGTGGAGATCAACAGCAAAACTGAGGCTATGTACACCAAGCGTGCCGTCTCTGATTGCAGGTACACAATGTACCACACGGTAGTTGCATGGCCTTACCTAGCGATGACCCACCTCACCACACCTGATAGTCCACCTCATTATACAGCTGTACAAAACTAAGCAGTTATACAGTTATAATATGTGTGCTTGATTTCATGTATACACAATCTCCCACTACTAGGCACTGGAGGCTTTGCAAGGCAGTGTCTCACCCTCCAGACCACGTACTTCGTAGGTCACTGGACTTCCCACTTTAAATAAACACATGATGATCAATACTGTAACTCAATGATTGCAGCCATGCAAAGGTTAGTAAATTATGACTCACAGAGTCTGTGATAGAATGCCCCTCCATCCTACAACAGTTATCCATTGACTAAAAGCTATACTAAAAGAAATTCTGTTTATAGCTACACTATACCCACAATCCTGTTGTACTACAATTTGATAGTTATCACTTCCATGGCATCAATGACAGAATGGTCTGCAAACCCAAAGACTAGTTACTACAATCTGAGTGGTAGACCAACTACAAAAAAGTGAGACTGTGGGCATAAAATACAGATCACTAATTGCAACGATACTCAACTTACCACAATTTCGATAACTGAGAGGCATAACAGAGCAATGCCATTTTCTTTACCAGTACTACATCTTCAGTACAGACTTACATAACTCATTGCAACAATACTAAACTTATCAGTATTTCAGAAAGTGAGGCATCATAGAGGCAATGCCATTGTCTTTACAGGTAGTACATCCTCAGTAAAGAGCTACAGGAAAATTCAGCCTATAGACATCCTGTGATACACCTACGTCACTGTAGCTACAGTAATGTTGGGATATTTAGAACTTGCTTGTCCTCAGCCAGGAAATTACACTCTTTGTTGAGACAGAAAGTTACTGCATTTGTAGTATCGGTCACAGTGAAGGTGACATATATGTACAGCAACAGTACACCTACATCACTGAAATCTGATACCTGTTACTGACATTAAGTTGCACATCCTTGTACAAGCAATAGTTTTCCCATACCTTGACAGCAGCCACTGTATCTTGAGTGGACAGCTGGTAAATTTAGTACTAAGTAAATTATATAGTGAATGCAACACCTCTTGTATCTTGATGATGACTGTATCTTGTGATAAATTTATGTTTGTTGTCTTTATTTATGTTTACTCATGAGTGTAAAAACCTTTGTATTGCTGCAATCAGACACCTGCATCATTGATGTCCATTCACAGTGCAGTACCAGGTGTGGTGGGGTGTGGGGCATCTGGGTGAAGGCCATGCAACTACCAAGTGTGGTACATTGTGTGCACCTGCAATCCGGGATGTGTACGTTTGGTTTACATGGCCTCAGTTTTGCAGTTGATCCACTGAGCATGCAGTACCTGGTCAGGTGGGTGGGGATGTCTTGTAGTACATTAAGACAATTGTTTTTTATTTCTGTCACTGCTGCTGCTTGTCTGTCATTGGTCGTGTTGCCTTGGTCCTCCCCCTACTTGCATGTGTGTGTGTGTCTGTGTGTGTGTGTGTGTGGTGCTGGGGGGGTGGGTCGGAGTTAGGGTTTTCAACCCTAACACGGAGCCCCTCCCCTCACCCCATTGCTGTGGAACAACCTAACTGATGCATTAAACTGATTTTTTGCATGAATATCCTTTCTTTTGAGAATGATAAGTACCAGTAGTATATGATTTTTGTTGTCCTAGGACTGCACATATGAGACAGATGCACCAAAATGAAGAACACAGTAACTCATCTAACAGGATTTTCTGTTATGAAGAGTAAGACAACATCCATCTCAACCATATACCTCTTAATATTTATCTATTTACTTTCCACTTACCACTCTTATGTCCAATACTAATGTATTATGTTGCAGTGTTTCTCAGTATCTTTTGCAGCTAATGAGTCTTCTCTTCTGACACATAAAGAATGTAGTAGTCTCTTTCTAACCACAACTTTGAAATATTCAGATATCTTACATCTTCCTCTTCTGTATCTTTACTACACGAATTTCAAACATAAATCACTTTACTAATGTAGGTACAAAAATGTTTCATAACACTGTAACATACGTAACAGAACAAGAATTTAAATGTGTCATCTGTTTATGAACCTTAAATGCTGTCAATAACAATCTTCTTTACCAAACTAGGTAAGCCAAATGGTTTCTTATAGAATTTTTTACCAATAAGGCCACGACAGTTGTGTTAATGATCTGTTAATGACCTGCTACTGGTGTAGTGTGACACAATGTGTACAGACTAACAGATGCACTTACAGGCTGATTAACTGACCATTAACATAATCCCTGGAAGTCCCTTTTTGCCTCAATTAATAAAAGTCATTTTAAATAGTGTAAAACCTTGTTCAACATATGATCAACCTACATATGTAGTTAATTAAAATTTCACATGAATCTGGTAGAATGTTTGATGAAATGAAAACTACATTTCTCTAACCCTTTGTTATAAATATTGATGACAAACATCCCCACAATTGAATAATACCACAGACAAATGTTATATTCAAAAATATTTATTCTATATTGTTATTAAATTAAAAAATATTTTTTAAATCTTAAATGAGAAAAAGTCAGTCTTATCAAAAAAATTGTTAAAACATTCAATCTGGTAAACTCTAAAGCAACAAAAATGAGAAACTATATTGATTTGTTCTGATTTAGAAAAAAATAAATAATACATTAAAATATATATTTTTATTTATAAAACTTAAAAAATAAAATTTTACAAAATATATATACAACAGTGTAGAGACAAAAATTCAAACAATTTACAGCCACCATTTGCAAGAGGTGTTGTGTTGCTGGTCAGTCCAACCCATAAGCTGGACTCATGTGGAGGCACAACGGAAGTGAAGCTGTTGCGCCTCTCTGAGGAGATACCCGGACGGAGGTGCTGGTGCATTTCATCCCAGGAAGCTGGATGCCACAGTTGGAGGTGGAGGTGAAGTGCTGGTACTGGCCATGTTGTCCCCGGCAGCTGTCACCACAGGCTCGAGCTGAAGGTTGACAGTCCGCTGTTGCATTTCCATGAAGGACAGCAATCTCTGCTGTCCTTCACGGACTGATATCTTTAATAAGACTGTCACCCTTGCGCCCGGTCTGCGATAACAGCGGCAGTGGCTGGTACAGCTTTTCACACGATGGTGTTCTACAAAGTCAAAAACATAAATCAATATATCAGCCTCAAAACAGTGTTTACCATTCTGTCTTTCACCTTACAACATTGATATCTAATTCAATAATTGTTATACGTTTGTTGCCAATATTAACACTGTTTAGAACTGTAACACAAATTATAAGTCCTGTCTTGCCAGTTCAGTTATTATATTCTTTTCTACCATATTATGTCCTTTATTTGACAACGTAAAAGATTTATAAAGGTACACTTTCTACACTATTCTTGTATTTTACTTACTTTCTACTGCAACACTAAGTATCTAATGTTTTTACCATAATAAACAACATAGTCTCATATACACTGATACTATCTCTTCATTGTGTATGAACAACTAAACTCTAGCATCTGTGCCTATATTGTTTCTTCACACCTGCAGAGAATATTAGACTACCTGTACACCAACAGTATGATTACATAATCCAATGTTTAGATAATCATTCTATTAATAACTGCTACAAAGAGACACACATGTGAAATTGTTATTTACCTCTGTGTACATATTTCCATTATACAAATCACCTTTACTGCTGTAACATTCTATTGAGCAGCAAGGCATGACCAATGTTATTTTAATGTTCTCTTGATCACTTGCATGGTTGTAGTGTGGCAGAAGTGTAACCAAATACCAAAATGTCCTAGATGGTGATTAACTAACCACATGACACAATCTCTTGTGAGTACCTTATTTGTATTATAATAAAAACAACTTAATAACACTCTTAAACCTTGTTCACCATATGATCAATTTCTACATTAATGTTCATGAAGATGTACATAACCAGTTAGAATGTTTACAGAGAATCAGAAAACTCTATTTGTCACACTGTTTTTATAATACTTGAAATCATCTTACAGATTTACTAAGCAAAGCTGCGGATTACTTTAGTAACTACTTAATCTAATAAATTCTTTCACATCATGCAAATAAAGATTGGGAGACATATTCAGAAGTGCTGTGCAAGAGGCACAACAGTGACACCATGCACAATGCACTGATGCATGCCAGTGTGCTATGCAAAGTGCTATGGGCCTGGCATAAATACCAATCAATCTAAACATAACAGTATTATATGCAACACAATTAGTAGGTTCATTACCATTCCATGTTACCATACATCCCAACATGCAGCCTAGGATGTAGTAACACATACAGTCTCAACTCCTACTTGTACTTCACAGAGTAGATCCTCATTAAAATGGTCAACAGCTGACACTCACAGGCTGAGCTGCCATATCACACCTTGCAACATGACAGCTCTGAGTGACCACCCAAGCTACAGCAGCACCTTCATCCTAGCACCCCCCATGCTGACTGTGGTATTACTATAGTAATAATGGTCCTTTGACCCTGGTGCTCCAGTGCTACACTCACAGGCCTATTGTAGGAATCCCTGCAATATTATGTCAAAGCAATCCATCCTGGTTAACTAGTGCTACACCCTCCTCTCCCACCCACTAAGCCACAACACGTCCTCCTCCACCTCCACTCCTGTCAGTGACAGTAGTAGCTGCTTGTCAACTTGCAAGCCTGATGCACAATCACTGACTCTATGGAATAGGGCTGTACACCCATTGGGCCACAACAGAAGCCACTGAGCATAAACCTTGTACCGTACTACACAACGAGATTTATGAATGGATTCATTTGCATTTTTGTACAATGTAGTACTATACAGCCTTCACAACCATTGTTTGGAATTCTGACACACAATGCTGTACAGTCCTCACTCATGAAGTCAGTCAGTGCTCAACAGCCTACCAAGCAGACAATGCACATAACATACATTCTGGGTTCGATACTGTGACACTATATTTTGTATGAATATCTGTTGTGATGGTACTTACATGGAGAGTTGGTGCCTGGCTCTTGCTTCACCTCCACAGGTCTCAACCACAGCTTCCTGGGCTCTATAAAACATACAAGTAAAAATATGATTACGTATACCACAATATATTAGTAGCACTATACTTTTATACGTGAAATCCATTGTTTCATACTGTGTATTGTGTAATTAAGCCATGTAAACACATTTCTCTTTTGCAGATGACACTTCTGTGTTCTATGATGTTCTGTCATTAAGCAACAGTGACATGCACACATCAACTGTTCTCATCTGTACAGTGAAAGTGACTTACATGAACAGTATATAAGCAATGTCACAAATAATATTACAGAAACATTTCCTACAACTTGTGACCACATCATCACTGTACACCTGACTGTAATTTTGAAACTCTGTCTGTACATTACATTGCACATGGTCATTGAGCTGTTCAGTGACGCCCACCCCATTTTCAGCTAGTACGCCAGTGTTACCATAGACATAGAATACTGTCCATTCAGTCAGTCACAGATTCTGGTAATATGTAACAAGGACATAACCAGATGCAAAATCATAATCTGTGACATATACATGGGGCATATCACTCAACCTCATTAACAAATACAACTATACAACTACAGATAGAAAAAGCTATTTTACACTGTGTATGTGCCTCTGGTGGGGTTGCTGAAGTAATATTGTGTGATATATGCCTTTTATCCAGTATACTGTTTGCCTCTGAATAGGGTACCTTTCCTTTTTGCTGCACTCCTGTCCGCAGGCAGAGGATTGTGGGCGTACTGGAGACCCAGTCTATAGCCACCAGTGCTCCCCTCAGTTGGTATCATTTTGTAACAACATCTGTTGTACCTTTCAGAGTACTGCTGCACTACTTTCAGCCCTCAATCAAAGGGTTAGCCTTTTTAGGCTTTTCCAAATGCTCCTATAAACTATTTACGCAGTGAAACCAGAAGTAGCTTACGATTAGGCGCTTCTGGTTTTGAGCTACTATATAAGAAGCTACTCTAGTGAGTGGGGGCAAATGTCGCAGTGAGACCATGACATGAAGATCTGACACTTGTCTTGTGCATGTCTATCATGTCCATTGAGGACAAAGGGACAAGTTGGTAAACACTGGGCTCTGATTAGCATAGGACATATGGGTTAAACCATTACTTGTGCTTCATATAGTACTCGGTGTATCCACTTTTAAAAATGAAAAAGCTAATAAATATTGCTCTACATGTAAGATGTATGCCTCTGGTAAAGTTATACCTAATTACATCTGTGAAAAGTGTATCTTGGTTAGTGACTTACAAATGGAAATTACTCGATTACAGCCAAAATGTCTTCCAAATCAGAATAAAAGCACTAGAAGACTATGTCTGACCGAATGTCTTTTTGGTAGAAACAAATATATCTCAACTAAAGAAGTACGGATGATGCTAACTATCGGGAGCTTCATTTAGACTATACCACAAGTCCCTGTATTAAAACATCCAGCCATTGTCTACACCCTTAACTGCAGCCTGACAAGTTGCAACGAGTTAAATACAAGTAAAGCTGACTCCTGGATTACAGTACCCAAAACAGGGTTGAAAAACTATCAAAAACACCTCTCCTCTTACACCAACATATCAGATCCCCACACATAACTCTTTGAACAATTATCACAATTGGTTAATGAAACTGTGTCAAGGCAGTCCTGTTAAGAATGATGAAAATAAAGCAAAATGTATCCAAAAACCTAGTGAGCAATTACTTACTACCCAGATCTATCCTCATAATTTCCACCTGTATCTATCCCTGAGCTAGTACTCAAAATAGAAGTATTTGTATTGGAAGACTCGATTATAAAATATATCGATCGTGTGGTTTGTAATCTGGACAAAGAACATTGTACTTGTTCCAGTTACGCGAGGCAAAGATTTCGAATATCACTTCAATGATGACACCTATCCTACAATCAGCGGAGACAATCCATTGGTGGTTATACATGTAGGAACCAATGACATTACTAAACAATCTTTGCAACAAATAAAACAAGACTATGTATCCTTGTAACTTACTGGTTGAGAGAGGCTGTGATATATGTTTATCTGAAATCTACCAGTTCACAAGCTACAGAATATATTACAGCTAAAATAAAAACCTTAAATGAATGGCTTCATAAATGGTGTCTCAGACAAAATATTCCCTGTCTGACATTTTGGGAAAATTCCATCAAAATCCATCACTCTTTTGTTGGGATGAAACTTACCTTAGCAGGCGAGGAAAGCACAATACTGGGTCATAAAATTGCTACTTTTATTCAGACTCATTTAAACTAATGATAAAGGGGGAATTGGGACTCAAACCAATTCTCTTTTACTGGGATTCACTTTTCTAATCAGCAACAACTAAACATATTGGCCCAGATATTCAAAGAGTTGTGCCAGCGCTGAAGTCAATCGCGTTCTGTGATATTCAGTGGGAGGCAGTTGTGCCCCACAAATCCCGTTGAGCAACAGCGCAATGATAATGAATGTGTGTAACTGAAGGGGAGGAACCATGCATAAATGGCGAGTGCGATATTCAACAACATGCGCCATGCACAATAGGGGAGCCAGCGGAAGTTGTGCCATAGCAGAAATGAGCCAAAATAAAAAGGAGCAAGGAGAGTGTAAGAATGCTACAGGGAAGCCTCAAGTTGTGGAACTATAGCCAGCCACAGGCAACACATACACACACAAGGGCAGGACAGTGAAAGGGCATCTGGAACCCATTCTCAGGGGGAAGGTGTAGGAAGCCACAGTGCAAGTGGGAAGTACTTGCCACATAGCAGTGAGAGCCAGCACAGTCAAATGTTCGGTGTGTGGAGGTAGCAGCCAGGACAGTGGGGGAACACAGAAACAGCTGCCAGAGGGGTGAACACAAGCCAGGGACATGGCCAGTGCCACCATCCAGTTGGAGGCAGTAATGAGGGGGGTGAGAAGGTGGGCAGCAGGGGCATGGCTGTGGAAGGGCCCATCGGTGATGCCCCCGACAGGCAGTACCGAGCCGCGCAACCGAGCTGTACAGTGATCACGGAGATGGTGGGCCAGTACCACCTGATCAAACCAATTCTGAGGGTGGCTCTGTAGGCTGTGCAGTGATGTGATACGCAGGCACCCACATGGCGGAACCATGCTCTGTCCAGTGGAGACAAAAGTGACAGCTTACATGTGCTTGCTCACCATGGGTACCTTCTAGAGACCAACTGGGGACACCAAAGGCATAACCCAGTCGGCCACGACACGCCACCTCACCCAATTCCTCAGCTCACTGCTGCCACATGCTGTGGGTACATCCATTCCCCAGCACACTGGTGGAGCGCACAGCAAACATACAGGAGTTCACAGGGTGGCACATATGCCTGGCATGCTAGGGCAATAGACTGCACCCAGTGGCCATCCACACACATCTGGCCTGAGGGGCCCATCATATAAATCAGAAGGGCTATGCTAGCATCAGCTGCCGGGTGGTGTGCGATGCCAGGGGCGCATAATCAATGTCTGTGCACGCACCCTTGGGGAGCACGCTGCCTTCATCTGGCACCAGTCAGCACTGTGCCACAGATTCGAGTGGGGATATCCACTGGCCATCTAGTGGGTGAGTATGTAAACCATATGGACAATCATAGGGCCTGGGGGGCATGGTCAGAGGTGACATAGGTAGTGGCCAAATGGCCCAGGGCAGGTGATGCTGATCACCAAACTAATCTCCACCCTCTACACACAGGTGACAGTGGATACCCAGTCCATTCCTGGCTGCTCACACCATACCGGTGGCCCGCGACCCCATCGCAGCCAGCGCTACAATGAGGCACAGTGCCACCACACGTAATGTCATCGAGTGGGTGTTCAGGATGCTGAAGGCATGTTTCCTTGCCTGGACACCTCCAGCGGTGCCCTACAGTACAGCCCTTCAAAGGCCTGCAGGCTATTCCTGGCCTGTTGCATCCTGCACAACAGCCGCAGATGAATGGGATAGCCATACAGGTTGAAGAGGGGACAGCGATGGGGACCGATGAGGACGCCCAGTGACAAAGGCATGATGGGCAGCTCCTTGGGAGATGCCGGGACCCCAGCTGCTTCAGTGACACAGCTGCACTGGGACACCATCATGGAGGAACACTTCAGCCAGCAGGTAAGTCATGGGGCCATGTGCAACCACCAGTGGCTAAGGCACAACCCACAAACATGCATGGACACACACCAGGGGTGCATGCCATCAAAAGGACTGGCTGGGCATGGAACCACACACCACCAGGGATGGGTGAGGTCTAACATGGCCGCGGACAGACACACACACACACACACACACACACACAATGCACCAGAAATGCACAAAGGGTAGGAGGCACACCGACCCAGAACGCCACCCATAGCCACACACATGTCCACAGACCACCACGCCCACTGCCTGTCATTGTGCATGTGTCAGATGCTGGGCACCATTGCACATTGGTGTACAGCGCAATGCAGGCATCGTCATGCACACGCTTCTGGACAGCAGCCGGGAGGGTGTGCAGATGAACTGTGTGTCTGTGTCGGGCTGTACCACCCATGCATTGCCCGCTGAATGACACAATGCACACAGGGCAGCATCAGACATTTGCCATGTTGGGAGACAGGTAAGTCACACGCCACAGTGCCCCAGCTGCCACGGATGTGTGCACGGCCCGCTGAGACCCGCCAGCACTGACAGGCTGACCACTGGCCTCATGGGGTGGCACCAATGGTCCCCAGGGGTTCCACTGTGTGAATGCGACTGTGCTCGTGCAGGGGTCTGCAGCACACCGAACATGCCTGCACCAGGCATGCTCAGGATGCCCACAGCTGAACCTGGTGTCAACAAGGATGGTGTCGCACGACACTGGGAATGGGGGTGACAGTGCACTGCATGAGGTCTGCGACGCGATGGGCAAATAACTGTGTGCCCATTGTGGCCATGACAGCAGGAATGCCTGTGTCTGCCGGTCAATGGCAGTGGTCACATCCTCCCGCAACTGGTCCATCCCTGCCAGGAGCAGAGTGGTGTCACTGCTGTGACACTCGTCTGCCCACTCAGAGCCACACTCAGTGCATCCACCACCGTCACAAGCTGCATCTGCTAATTGACTGATGCTTGCAGTATGCAGGTGTGCTCATCCAGAGGTCATCTGCCTGATCAGCATCCTGTCCCTCAGGGTGTGCGTAGCCCTGATGCTCAGCACCCCTTGAGGGTAGGCACTGCACACCAGGACCAGGCCTGGGCATGTCCACAGGTGGTGAACTGATGCTGCTGACACTGTACCCCAAGCCCATTGGCTGACTGCTGATGCTGCCCCTCTGGCAGCCACTCCCCGGGCTCACTGGTGCCACCACAGTGGCGCAACCATCCCTGTCCTGTACACACACCAGTGCTGCCCCACCAGTGCTGACAGGCACAGGCTGGGACTGTGATGCACACAGGCCTCTCCAGCAGCACCACCCACAGCCATGGTGGCGATGTTACCTGCTGTGTGGCCATCCTGTGGCACACCGTGTCACTGCCCATGACGTTGGTGACATCATCACTCGGTGACAGACCCGGCAGCCCGAGTCACAGCATGCTGGCATCCATGGACACTGGCATGCTGGGACATAGGCAGGACCTCCTCCACACCTGTTTCAACAACATCAGTCTGGACATCCAGGTGGGCCACTGAGCCCACGTATTCCTGTGGAGGTGGATGGGCCCTCCTTCTCTCCATCTGACTGGCTCTGGTGGAGACCCACCACCGCTGACCCATGCAGATGCTCAGGAGCTGTAAGGGAAAACAAAGTCGCTGTTACTCATGTGACCCTACCCTGTCCCCCAATAGACAGACCATGACCTACCATGCAGTGACGGGCTACCACCCATCTGGAATCCAGCACCTGGAACACCAACGGCATAGCGCTGCATGCTGCCAGAAACCCTCCTCCTGTAGGGTCAGGTGTAGCACCTCCGCTGTCCCCACTTGTTGCAGATTGTGCTGCCCTGATGGCAGCCACCTTCTCCTAATCCTCCTCCTGTCTGTGCCCATCTTCTTCTTGCACTCCTGTACAGAGTGCTGGTGGCTGCCTGCCAGGTTCTCACAGCGGCCACTTCTCCCATGCAGCAGCACAGGCCTGTGGTGTTTCCTGGCGTCCACTGAGAAGCGGCTCCTGGTCCCAGGTAGGCCTCAAACAGGGCATCCATCTCAGCCTTGGTGAAATTTGGCCTCCTCCCACAACTCTGTTCCTCTTCTCCCACAACTCACTCAGTCATGATTCAGCCTGTGAGAATGACAGTTGTTACCTGTGACTGTGCAGTCCCATGCATGTCCCAAAATCCACAGTCCACACTCCCAAACAGCATGCAACTCACCAATAGACTGCAGTAACTGACTATGGCCAGTGCAGGCCCAATGTCACACTTTTATAGTGCAACCCATGCAAATGAGGTGAGGTGCAACTTTAAGTGGATGTGGTTGCAGTGCTGCGCCATTGAATGGCTGATTAGCTGATTTGCATATGATGGCTGAATATTGCACTTTTGCACTTTGCACAACTGTGTTGAACATGCTGAGCCAAGGGCACAGTTCCTGTGACATGCACAGTACACACCTAACTGTGCATGCCGGGTTGATGATGCAGGTGCTGCCACGCTGTTGATGTGCTGTGCATGGGGGCAATGGGGCACAGCCACCATTGTGCCAGTGGCACCACAGTGATGTTCACCATGGCGCTGTGGCACTGGGGCATCATAGGTGCACTGGGGCAACAGTGTGGTAGGCCTCTACTGAGGTGACACACAGGCACCCAATCACACCACTGCATTGGGTTCCAATTGTGCTGTGGCTGTCCATGCGCCGAGACCCTTGACCCTGTGCTGACCTTTGCCCCTAGGCACCATGCGTCCGGCATGGGTGCACTCACTATCGCCTGTTCAGTGACAGCGCGATGAGAATGCAGTGCGTTGTACCACACAGCATCTGCATGGCGGAACCATGCTGCAGAGCACCATTTGACCCTACCGAGCAAGAGATGGTGCAGAGGAGAGCTGCCCAGTGGAGCCAGATTGAAATGGTAAACCTGGTTGCCATTGGGAGCCACTTGTTGGCCCACTGTTTGGTGAGGCACCCTGGACAGGTCCAGGAGTCAGGTGTGGCAGGAGGTGGCCGCACTCCTGGAGAAGGCCACAGGAATGGGGTGGATGGTGAAGCGCTGCCACAGATATGGGGACCTGAGGAGGAGGACCCGGACTCTGCTTACCACCTGCAGGAACATGCCAGGAGAGTACAGTGCCATGGCCAGGTAGGTGTAATGTCCATAAACTTTATCTTCCATATGGGTATCACAGTTGCATGTGTCTGGAACATGGGGGACCATCTGGTGCTGGCTGTGCTGGTGTTATCAGGGTGTGGGGTGGGTGGGTCTGGCTGTGTGGATTGCACACACGGGGCAGGGGGACTTTGCTACAGGATTGTATTGGATGTTCCTCTCTCCATGTTTGCACCTTAGGCCCAGAAGAGAGATGGCTGGCGAGGGAGAGGAGGTGCCAGCTGGAAAACCAGAACACAGGAGGGGTGAAGGTCACAGCAGCAGAGGACCAGCATGATGATGGTGAGTGCCTTATATCCATGATTACTAGCTGCATGCTGTGTAACAGGGCAGGCAGCGGGGCATGGCCACCATCCATTGACACCACTGCCATGCAGCAACTTGTTGCACAGTCAGCACTGTCCAGTGGCACTTCATGTCTGGGGTGCATCAATGGTGGTCCATCGTGCACCGGGTGCATAGCTGTGCCACTGCCTTCACTACACACTAACCATGTCACTTCAGCAGCCATGGGCAGGCGCTGTGCAGGACTTGGCTGGTGGGTGTGTGCAGCAGTCTGCATGGCTGTGTGCACCTGGGTGGGCAGGTCTTGTGGACACGATCACTGTGGGTGGTCACACACCATCACAGAGGCATGTCCACGGCCGTATGCCATGGACAGTGGGTGGGCTGCAGGGGCTATGCATTCACACCTATTGACTCTGCTTCCTTGTCCCTGGTGTGTACAGTGGTTGCAGAACATCGAGAGAGTGCTACAGGAGATACTGCAAGTGGCCAGGGCCTCCTGGAACTTTTACAGTGGATCGACCAGCTAGGAGTCCACAGGAGGCATGGCGGGAGGTGCCTTCAGAGGGGGGGGGGTCTCCGTTGAACATCATACTCCCCAAGATTTCACCTACTCCCTTGACCCACCCTCACACCCTCCTTCCCCTACCAATTGTTCACCCCTGCCCTTACCACCCCACCTTGTTTGTGGCCTCCCCCAAACTTTTGTAAATATTTGTAAATAGTTTTGTGTGTTTTTACGATACATTTGCTTTGATATACCTAATGTAGTGGTCTCTGTTTTGCAGTGGAGCTATGGGTGCTCAGCTGCAGTGGTGTGCATGCGTCAGAGGGTGGTGCAGTCGTATGCGTGTGTGTGATGTCCATGGGAAGTGACTATGGTGTGGGAGTAGCTATCAGTCACTGTCTGTGGTGTGTGTGTTGTTCCTCGTGCACTGGATGACTGTGTGCAGTGGTCCATGGTGGCATGCTCTTTGTCCATGGTGCACTCGTCAGCCCATCCATGCCTGTGCAGCTGACACCCTTTGTATGTCTATGACCTGCACAGTCTGCTGGCATGTCAGTGGTGGCTGTCCTACTGTACCCGCCACAATGCCGGGTTGCCTCCTGTCACTGCGTGTGGTGCATGTCTGCCTTGGGTGACACTGTGGCCTCCGCTGTTGTCCCACCTCCATGCTGTGGCTTGTGTATGTTGCAGGGATGTGCACACTGTCTGTCACTTGTGCTCCAGGCAAATGCTGGTGGTGTACAGCTCCACAGTGCCTGCACAGGGTTGCTGGCACTCCTTTGCTGTGAGGACTGCTGGCCTTGTGCACAGTTTCATGACCCCACGCTGTGGGCTTGTTTGCCCACTACTGTGTCCCTGTGTTGGTGTGCCCTTGGGTATGGGTGGATGTTTGTCCATGCACTGTGTTGCATCCGGTGTGAGTGCATGCTTCCATGCACCACTGAGTCTCGCTGTTGTGGCCAGTGATGGGTCGGAGGTGTGTCCTTGGGAGGGTGTGCAGGGTGCTGTACTACTGGTGGTGGGGTCTGGGGCATGCCCTGTCACATGTGGGGTGCCTTGTGTGCCAATGCATGGTGGGTCTCAGCCTGTGCCTTGGGAGGGCTGTAGTGGTGGCACTGTGTATGTGCGTCATTGCATTGCTGTGTGCTGCCACCTGCTGATGGGTGCTCGTGGTGGGCTGCCTTGCATGGTTCTGTGGTGTACAGGGTTGCATTGTCACAGTGGGGGTGGTGGCATGCATGGAGTATCCTGCACTGGTGGACACTGCTCCTGGCAGGGTGTCTGGGGTCATGGCGCAGGGAGTGCTCTGCATTGGTGGGATGGTGTGGCATGGGGTGATCAGCCTGCCTGTGTGCCGGTCACAGCTTGCCAGGGTGTGATGGGGCACCATGGCCCAGCTGTGGGCTGTTTGCTTGTCTCCATGGGCCAGTGGTTATTCCAGCCCTCCCCAGTTGTGCAGTGCATGGTGTGGGGGACGATGTCTGTTCTGTTGTGTGTTCCTCTGCCCATCTGTGGCATGGGTGGTGGGCCCTGCATCCCTGGTTGTGCTGTTGCATTGCTGCCCTGCTGCTGAGGGGCATCCCTGGCTGCACTATGGTGCATCTGGACTGTTCAGCTGAACATCCCTTGTTGCGCTATGGTGCATCAGATATGCTCAGCTTCCCCTCCTAGTTGTGCTGTGGCACAGTTGGTGTGATATTCAGTCACGGGCTGTAGGCGCATCTTGGCCAGCGCAGTCTTTGAATTTCACACCTCTTGTGCATGGGCTCAAATGGATTTGTGCTTGCTCCTGCTATTGCACACTTTTTTGGGTAGCAGTTTGAATATCTGTGCCATTGTCTCTTAATGCTCATTCTCTAAATATTGCTAAACTAGCAGAGTTGGAACTTAAGGCACAAAGTCTTGATTTATCATTAATAGCTATAACTGAAACTTGGGGCAATACTGATAAAACCTGGATAACTGAAATCCCAGGATTTAATTGTTATTACAAAATAGACCAGATAATAAAATAGGTGGTGGGTCTGCCTCTATGTCAGAGGTAGCATCCCTTTTTCAATCTTCAGTGAATGTCCTGTCTGAGAGTGTATGGGTATATATTCAACCCAAAGGTTCTTTCCAGATTTTGATTGGTACTTGCTATCGTCCACCTTCATCAGACTATAACTAAAATGTACCGTTAGCCAATGAAATCTCTCCTAACTAGCAAAATGGTTCAGTTTTAATTTGGTGACTTTAATCTTCCCAATATAAATTGGGATACTCTAACAGGTTCAAGCCATCAGGACCAGAAATTTCTTGAAACCATTATTGATTAAGGACTTATCAACTGGTTAAGGAGCCAGCAAGGGGTAATAACATTTTAGATCTCATCATAACTAACATTGAAATACCGGTAAACAATTTACTAATATCAGAACCTCTGGGAACAGTGACCATCTGTCCTTACTTTTTCTATCCTTTCTCTCAACCCCTTGTAGGGAACAAGCATAAAATTAAACAATATGACTGGGTTGATTTCATAAAATAAACCATTGTTTAGGAGCATTAAACTGGGATGACATTCTTTCCCTCTTAACATTAATGAAGCATGGAATTCTTAAAAACAAATCAAAGAACTTGAACATTAGTTTGTTCGGAAAACATAAATATAATAAAAAGGTAAAATCCCCTTGGTTTAACAGAACTACAAAAACAAATATCCCATAAACAAAATTATTTTCATTATTAAAAATGCCCACTTACACAAAAGAATGAAATATTAATTAAATACAGAGAATCGGTTAGAACATTAAAAATGTAATTTTGTTAGCAAAGCGTAATTTAGAATTTCTATTGACACATACTAAGGACTCCCATAAAGCTTTTTATGCCTACCTAAATAGTAAAAAGGGAACAACAGAAAATTGGGCCATTAAATATAAACAACACAATAATTACTTCAGACTCTGAGACTGCTACAGCTCTTAATAACTATTTTCATCTGTTTTTGTTCAGGATCCATCTCAATTCTCCGATAGCTGCCTTCCAAGCCATACAAAATTTACAATCTCACTGAATGAGGTCTATGATTTATTATCAACTTTAAAGAAAACTACCAGTCCTGGTCCTGATGACATATGTACCAAATTTCTCATTAGGTGTTAAAGATACTATAGTCTTACCACTTGCTATAATTTTCAATAAATCTCTTCACAAATCTAAGGTACCTTCGATTGGTTAACAGCAATAGTGACTCTATTTTAAACAAGGTTCTCACTCTAGAGTAGAAAACTATTGTCCAATTAGTCTGACTTCTATTCCTTGTAAATTAATGGAAAGATCAATTAAAACTTTACTTGAAACAGAAATGAAACCCTGAAGATCTAGTGTTCCAGTGGAGGAACCAGTTCTTTTGAATGTGTCGTAGTGGCAGGTGGGGGTTATAGAATGGCACTCGTTTATCGGTCCACCGGTGATGAGAAACTATTTCAAGGAAGTGGCGGATTTCATCGTCGACCTGGTATTTGGATCGCCTAGGTTGATGGTGCTGGTGATTTCAATGCCTGGATCAACGACAAACTCTCGCATTTGGTCAGCACTTCCTCCAACTGATGTGTTCATTGGGCATCTCACAGGTGGTTACCTGCCACACATAAACATGGCCATTCTCTTGATCTGGTCTTCCTGCTGGGGTTGGAGGCCTCAGATGTGGGGTGTAACCAGTCGGATGGTCTGACCACCACACGTGAGGTTTAATTTATGCACCCCCTTGTAGACCTACCCCAGTGGAGATGGTCCTTTATGGATGTTACTCCATTGGTCTATCTGTGGTTCTTGACCTATCAGAATTTCCTGGGTTGAGCTTGGATCCTGAAGCGATGGTGCTAGCCTATAATAAGGCTGTCACCGTCACTTGGATTCAATTGCTCCCACCCATGTTGCGGCCTATCTCTCTTCGCCCAATCCCTTGGTTTGATCAGGATCTGAGGAGTTGTGGAGAGCTGGTCACAGGTTGGAGAGATGTTGGCAGAAGTCCGCTTGGATACTGACCATCTCAGACTCCTAGAGCATTATAAACTCTATCAGTCAGCAATTACTCATAGAAGGCAGTGTTCCTGTCCAGAGAAATTGCTGCTGCTCAGAACCGACTCGCCCAGCTCTTCGGACCGTAGACAGGCTGTGCAGCCCAGCCTGTCTGCAGGTTCATCGTGCTTTCACAGATGCAGTGTGTGGAGTTAGCTCGATTCTTTGCAGATAAGGTGGCCGACATCAGAGCTGAGATTTCTTGCGCCCTCACGGGAGTTGCGGTGGCCCAGCCATGGTTGCTGCACACGTTTACCTGAGTTCCTTCATAAGGCCGGAAATCAAGGATGTTGTAAAGATTGTCCAGGGTATGCATGCCACTGGCTGTAGTTTTAGGCCCAGGCCCCACAGGTCTGATCATGGGCTGTGGGAGGTTGTCATCCTGGTTCTTGCCAGGATAGTCTGGTGTTCCTCTAGACACTGGTGAATATCCCCACCCTGAAGGAAGGGTGGTGACACCAATGTTGAAAAAGGCATACTTGGACCCCGACGCCCTGGCTAACTACAGACCTATCTCGAACCTCCCCTTTGTTGGAAAGGTTATTGAGAAAGTGGTGGCAGCCTGTTGGACAACAATCTTACCATCCATAACATCTACGATCCTCTTCAATCAGGTTTTCAAAGAGGCACAGCACTGAGACTGCACTGGTTTGGGTGATGGCGAGAGACCAGAAAAATGGTCCATTTTGGTCCTTTTGGATTTGTCTGCAGCATTTGACACCGTAGACCACGGGGTGCTGCTTGAGCGCCTGAGATGCATCTGTGGTCTTTCGGGCATAGTGCACAGATGGTTTACTTCTCTTCTTCACAGGTAGAATGCAGAGGGTGGTATCGAGTTTTTTCCTCTGATCCCGCCGCCTGACCTAGTGGGTGCCTCAGGGCTCTGTGCTGTCCCCATGTTGTTTGCAGTGTACATGCTCCCCTCGAGATATTGTTGAGCCGATATGAACTGGAGTTTCATTGCTATGCCGATGATGCAGCTCTATCTGTCTTTTCAGCCTGACCAGAATAGAGCACTCTCAGTGTTTAACAGCTGTCTCGGTGAGATCCAGGATTGGATGAGGTCCAGTTGGTTGAAGTTGAACTCGGGAAGACAGAGGTGTTGTTTGTGGATCACAGCCACCGGATTGAGGGGGCACTTCAAACCTCGGGTTTATTCCTGGGGATGTGGAGCTCCGACCTCTGAGCGAGTGCAGACCTGGGGTGATAATACCGACGTATCTGACACTGCGCGGCAGTGTCGGCGGTTGTCAAGGTGTCCTTTACCATCTTAGGAACATAGCCAGGATCAAGCACCTTGTTCCACCTGGCGACCTTCCCACTCTGATCCACGCCTTTGTGACCTCATGTCTGGACTACTGCAACTCCCTTTACTTTGGGCTGCCTGGGGTTGATATCCACCGCTATAGCTAGTGCAGAACCCGCAGCCTGGTTGTTAATGGGGACTCTCATCTTCTTATTACACCGGTGCTCCGAGATCTGCACTGGCTGCCGATTCAGTGGTGGATCACCTTTAAAGATCGGATTGCTGACTTATAAAGCCCTACATGGGTTGGGTCCGGACTACCTGAAAGAGCTTCTGGTACCTTACCTACCGATGCGATCACTCCGCTCTACCAATGAGGGTTGCTAGAGATCCGAGGGTTTCCTTAAAATAGTCCGGTGCCTGAGCTTTTATGTTTGTTGGCGCGACCCTCTGGAATTCTCTACCACGTTGGATTAGAGAGTGCATGACGGTGGAGGGTTTTAAAAGGGGCTTAAAGTCCTTTTATGGAGCAAGGCTTTTACTGACAACCTGTAAGATGATTAATTGGTGTGTTGCCAACTTAGTTTTTAAATATGTTTTAAGATGTTTTACTCTGCATTTATTGTAATGCGCCTTGATGTTGAGAAAGGCGAGATAAATAAAGCTATTATTATTATTATTATTATTAAGATACTTGATACAACCCAGCATGGATTTAAAACAGTTTTTCTTGTGCTACAAACCTGCTTTCGTTCTATTATTACATTAGTGTGAAGCTTGATTCAAATATACCAACAGATGTCATTCTATTGGACTACAGTAAAGCATTTGACAAAGTATCACATGACATTCTGATTAAAAAACTAATTCACCTAGGATTTTCTACTAACATTGGTTTCTTGGATTAATAGCTTGGCTGAGTAACGGCACCCAAAGGGTTCGAGTAAATGGTGCCGTGTCAGATTTGGGAAAGGTTACAAGCAGAGTTCCTCAAGGTTCCGTCTTGGGCCCCACTCTCTTTAATTTATTCATCAGTGATATGAAATTTGTTCCCCAATATACTTATGAAATTTTCTGATGACACCAAATTAGGTGGCACTGTTAACAACGCTGATAATATACAAACATTACTAGCAGACCTTGCATCTATTGATCATTGGGCCACCATAAACAAAATGCACTTCAATGTAAAAATGTGCAGTCCTACATATGGGTAAAACAACTTAGACAGGTATATACCTTAAATAATACAGCTATTAGAGTATCCACTCTAGAAAAGATCTCAGAGTACTGGTAAATAATAAACTTTCCTCATCCTCCCATTGCAATAAAATAGCCAATCAAACAAATGCTCTTCTATGAGGATTAACAGTACATTTGTTTCAAAGTCAGAACAGTGTATTATGACCTTGTATAGATCCCATGTCAGACCCTACATGGATTATGGCTCCTCTTTTGGAGTCCCTACCTAGCATCAGACATTAATAGAATCAAACAAATTCAACGCAGGGCTACAAATAATTATTCCATATTATGCAAATTTAGATTATGACACCAGATTACAGAAGACATGCCTATAGTCACTCAAACAGAGACGAACAAGAGGTGATCTTTTACAGTTATTTAAAATTATGGACTCTCCTATTCTAATGGAACAATATGGCTTAACATTATCCAACAGAAAAATCGTTGCTAGGATACTTAATAAACAAATCAACATTAAAAAATGTAATACAGACAAAAGACAAAATTTTTTACTATTAGAACCCCAATGTTATGGAATACATTACCACAAGATATTGTCAATTCTCCTACTGTTATGATTTTCAAAACAAAATAGATTAATGGTTATTAGAATAGCATCAGTATACAATGATCCACACATGTGGAGGGCAATCTCAATGGGCTGTGGCCTTCTTTTGTCCGACAAACCAAGCAAGTAAACCAAGTAACCAAGTATTATTACCTTCTCATATCACTATGTGCATAACAGAAAATTTCTTATGTATATTGTATCTGGTGACATCAGTATGTGTCACATATAGAGTAGTATAGCAATATGTAATAACTCTTTTCATATACTATACAAGATCTAGATAACAGATATATTGGAGTGAGTACCTCTATTACTCATTTGTAAGATTACATCACACAAAAATACAATTCAAATCTGTACAAATATTGTCTTACACTGGAATGAACACAACATTCACTTATTAAACAACTGAAAAGAAATTCATAGCACTACAATATTTCATATGTCATTCTTGTCTACAAATGTCATGGCGTTTGTGGATCAAGGTCAGTTAAACCAAACTGAGATGTGTATAACTGATGTACATCTGTCTATAATATCTTTGAATCACCATTTATATAATGAAATAGCACATCTTACAATTCTCATGCAACATACTCCAACAGGGTGTTTGTTCACTGGAGATGTCTCATGACTGCTGTAGTTCAGTCACAAAGTACAGCTTAGAGACTTGACCATGCCACATGTGGCACATCCTCCAGTATACCCACTCCCTTTAGCAGTATATTTCAATTATACAAATGCCAGAATATTCAAGCTGTGCCAGTCTGTGGTGCAAGCCTGGGTGCAGCTCAATTTGGCTGTGCAGTGGCGTGGACTGGGAGATATTCAACAGAGCTGCTCCATGGCTCAGTATTGTTGAATGTCGCACCTGGCCACCATCAGTGCACGTGGCACAGTGGCACTGTGCCAGCACCAGTGGCCAGAGTGGACCATGGGGATGCAGTAGCACTAGTTCCATTGTGCTAGGCACAACAACCTTGATATTTGAAAGTTGACATGCAAAGAACTTAATGTATGTATACTTAATGGGGCCATTTTCCTGTAATTATGGCCCCATTTGCATGTAGGTGCACCAATCCCCATGACTTGTTCCTGGTGCCCTGCCAGGCAGCAGCCATTGGGAATGAACACCTACAGTGCAGCAATGTGCCCAACAGCCCAATCACAGGCTGAAGTAAAATAACATAAACCTATATCCCTGGTGGTCCTGTGGACCTGTCCATTCAATTGTGCACTGAATTAACATAAAATGAACCGCTATCCCTGGTGGTTCAGTGGACATGTCTGCCCAATCACAGGCTCAATAAAAATAAAAGAAACCTATTATACCTGGTGTACAGTGGACACCCTCCCACCCGCCCAGTAATCCCTACTGGCCCACTCCCACCCTGGTTAGTGGCAGAGCAGCACCCCACCCACCTGATAGTATGGTATATTAATGTATATAATTTATGGAGGAAAGACCGATCAAGAAGGGGTGGGGAGTTATTATTTATGTACTTAGTTCTTTGGATGTTTCTACAGTTAACTGCCAAATGGATTAGGGTGGATCTGAAGTTCTTCCTTTATTGCTTAATCTACCATTTAGTAAACCTTTGCTACTATTAGAATCTATCGTCCTCCAAAAGCCAGTATTGATGTGTTTCAGGTTTTGCAGGATTTTTGGGTGATTATTTAAGCAGATATGAGATTATGTTATGTGGGGACATGAATGTAGACTGGAAAACTGTAGATGTTAATCACAGTATTGTTGAGATGTGTAATTCTCTGGGCATGACTCAGTTAATAGCTGAAGTAACTAGAGTAAATTCCAAATGACCATTTTCCTCTACAATTTTAGATTTATTGTTTACCACTGAACCAGTCAGGTATATTGCTAGTGGTGTTCTTCCAGATTCTTTTTCGGACCATCAGATGATATATGCTATTAGAAATCAAAAAGAACTCAGAGAGTAGTAAAACAGTTTATTATAGATCATTTAAATATTTTGATTATATAAATTTTATGTTAGATTTGGATGAGTTTAATTGGGAAGGTTGTATTTGGTTCCCACAGTTGCTGAAGCCTGGAGATTATTTCAGGAGGATTTTTGACAATTTGTAATAGGCATGCCCCATTGAAAATTAGGAAAACAAAGTCTAATAATTCCCCTTGGTATAATTCTTACTTATTTAAAATTAAGAAACAGCGGGATAAGGCTTGGAAGGTGGCACAGCACAAAATTGGATAATGATTGGGTGAAATACAAACAGATGTGAAACTATTATAATTATGAACTTAAGAAGGTCAAAAAGATTATTGTAATAGGGAATTGAATTTTAACCTGATTAATGATCCAAGGAAGTTTTGGCAAGTTTAAAAAGGTGAAAGGGGATCAACAAGTGGATTATCCTGAGAAGTTTAAAATGGGGATGTTGAAGTCCTATGGGCCTTCGGTAGTGAATGGATTTAATGATCTTTTATAGCAGTGGTAAAAAGGCCTCACCACAGGTTAAGTCTTGTTTTTCTCCTTTAAATTTTCAAGGTAGAGTTATAGAGGCTGCCCCTTGAAGGACAAGGAGTTTGTGTTTGAATTGATATCACCATCTGAAACACAAAATGCATTACTTAATATAAATACTAGGAAGGCTGGTGGA
Organism: Neoceratodus forsteri; assembly: GCA_016271365.2. Taxonomy (NCBI): domain Eukaryota; kingdom Metazoa; phylum Chordata; order Ceratodontiformes; family Ceratodontidae; genus Neoceratodus; species Neoceratodus forsteri. The sequence continues at coordinate 13,571,828 of CM028129.1, forward strand.
TTGGATGGGATTCCTAGTATTTTGTTGAAATATGCTGCTCGGTTATTTCTTATCCCGACCAGTATTTATAACATGTATCTTATGAGTGGGAAATTCCTAGATATGGAAATCGGCTAAAATTATTCCAGTTTATAAGAACGGACTTAGGTCTTTAATGAAGAACTATAGGCCTATATCACTATTACCAATAGTAGCTAAGGTTTTTGAAAGATTGATAGCAAAACAACTTCAATCTTATTTGGAAAATGGTAGGTTGATTAATAAGTTTCAATCTGGCTTTAGGCCCTTGCATGGTACAACCTCTGCCTTGTTGAAGGTTGCTGGGGATATTGTGGGTGCTCTGGATAGGGGGATGTTGGTGGGAGCAATTTTTGTAGATCTATCCAGGGCATTTGATACCCTGGACCATGGCATCCTCCTGTCCAGACTACCTGCTTTGGGAATTTCAATAAAGGTGATTAGGTGGTTGAGGCTTATTTAACTGGTAGGAATCAAATGGTTTCAGTGAATGGATGGGATTCTGGTTTTAGGGAGATAATATCTAGGGTACCTCTAAGGATCCATTTAGGTCCGATATTATTTAATTTATACATGAATAATTTTGTATTGACTAATTCTGATGTACAGTGTCATCTGTATGCAGATGATACTATTATTTATGTGAAAGGGTTATTATCAATTCAGATAGAACTTACTCTCCAGAAAGCATTTGATGAGCTTCAGTTGTTCTATAGAGAATCTAATCTTGTTCTTAATCCAAAAAATCCCAGGTAATACTTTTTCCAGGGAAAATAATGAGACCTATTCCAATTTGGGTTTGAGTGTAGTGACAGTGGATAATATTGCTCTAGAACAAGTCCAATGTTATAAATATTTAGGGATGTATATGGATAGATCATTGAACTGGACTTTCCATATAGAACAAACGATTAAAAGGTTAATTGTCATTTGGGTGCACTTTACAGAGTTAGGAATTGTATGGATGTTAATGTAAGGAAACAGGTAGCCATGGCTACCTTGATCCCTTTGTTGGACTCTGGGGATATTATTTATCATGGGGCTACCTCAACCCAGTTGGCTAGATTAGATGTTTCCTTTAATAAAATAGCTAGGTTTATTTTAGATGTTCCTAAGAGAACTCATAGGAAAGAGCTATACCAATCTTTAAATTGGATGAGTCCTAAAGATAGAAGGATATTTCATGTTTTGATATATATGGTTAAATTAGTTAGGGGTAGGGTACCAGATTATATTACTGAGGAATTTCAGTTTAGGATAATTAGAGGAGGATTACGTTCTGCTGTGGGTATGGAATTTGTTTTGCGGAGAAGAAGGACAGAGTTGGGTAGAGAACATTTTTTTCATTTGGGTCCTAGTTTATGGAATTCACTCCCAAGTTACCTGAGGCCAATTGGATCCAGCCCTAATCTGAGTGCAATAAAAAGTTGGTTTAAATCTGAAAGGGTCAAAAGGTTAAAAGATGATTAATTATGTAGGTTTTGTTATATATTTTGTCCTATAATAGCATATAACAGTATCTTAAGTATGTAATTTTGTTGTATGTTGTTTGGTGTATGTGTTATTGTAAATAATTTTTTCTGTGTGTATTTTACTGATTCTGTTAATTATGTATGTAATTAAGTATGTGTTAAGGACCTCACTGGAAATGAGCTTGTCTCAGTTGAGCCTCCTATTCTTTGCTTGTCAACTGAATAAAATTTTTACTACTACTACCACTACCATGCCACATGCTGACTACTGTTGGAAGGGTTGTGCACTCATTGTCCCACAGCATGAGCCTATGGGGTGCAGCCCATACCATATTAGACATTCCAGATATGTGAATGGATCAATTCCCATATCTGCAATGTAGTACAATATGTGCTGCATGACCATTGCCTCACGCTGTGGACCAATGGGCGACAGCCTACCGATGTGTCAGTCAGTGGGTGGTGGGGTGCAGGTGGGTGGGATGGCTGACTGTCACTGACCGGGGTGAAGCGGGGCAGTGGGGATCAGTGGCAGTTGAGGAGGAGGTCCACTGGAACACCACGGATAACAGCTTCTGTTTTTGTACTTCATTCCATAATTGAGCACACAGATCAACTGGACCACCAGGGATAATAGTTAATTTTATGTTAATTCTGCCTGCGATCAGTCAGACACCTCCACAGGACCACCAGGGATAGTGGTTTATTTAATGTTAACTTAGCCTATGATCAGGTGGGCAGCAGTCCACTGCACCACCAGGGATATAGAACAACTATTTTATTATAGTTAGCCCACAATCAGGCAGGCATCATTGCACTGGACCACCAGGGATGTAGGACAAATATTTTACTATACTTAGCCCGTGGTCGAGTGGGTAGTGTTCCACTGTACCATCAGGAATGTAGGACAAATAAATTTATTTACTTAGCCCATGATTGGGCATGGGGTGTGGTGCCACCACAGAGGTTCAGCCAGAGCTCAGGTAGCCACCCAGAGATGGCAGCTGCCATGTTGCAACTTGCAATACGGCAGCTTACCTGTATGTGACCAGCTGTTTGTCCTTTTTGGGATCAACTTTGTGCAGCGCAAGCAGACATTGCACATGCATGGTTGAGCACATCCCAGACTGAATGTCGGGCTGTGCAGAATATGCATGAGCACAGTCCACCTATCTGTGCCTGCATACATTGCTGATGCGCTCCAGCGTATCGGGATTTGTAACACGTGCAATTCCTGTATGAAATCACGCTGGGCAAGATCAGTGTAAGTTGCGCATCTTGCAACACTGTTGCAGCATGCACAAGCCTTTTGAATATCTGAGCCAAAGTGTTTAATTATTTTTTAAACAAATGAATTAATTTTATACATCCATTTGGTTTCAAACTTACTTCTCATTTCTGTGATATACATCCATTAGCTTTACAGTGCTCTTTTGCAGTTAACATATGCATTTGTGACAGAGTTCCTGATGTGGCTGACTGGTGACTGGCATTTTTCACAACAAGTACACAGTATTATCTACAATACTAAAAATGTTCCAGGTACACAATCAAAACTCAAAATTCTACAGATCTCATTGCTGTACATTATATTAATACAAATATTACATAGATGCTTCAAGTAATACTAACTTACTAAATAGTATTTCCTAAAAGAATTGAGTTAAGCAGTGCAGGTTACACCTTACATGATAGCCTCATACCACCCCAATTACATATTACAATTATTTCAATCAGTATCTTACCATCTGACTCGACAACAATGACACTGCAGTGTCAGAATGACCAGCTCCACAGCTTCAGACTCTGCTGGTACTACTTCACTTGCAGGTGGGGAAGCCCTATGTTGGTCTGTGAAAAAAAGATAAAAATAGATCCACTAAGTCTTGCATGTAAATTTCATCAGATGATAACACCACTTTATGTAACCATTAAACATGTTTCAGGTAGCTAACATTGCCTGTCATCAGGTACACCACAAGCATTGCAGGCACATATTAAATAACAAGTACTGCAAATATCAAGGATAATGCTTGAAGAGCAGGAGACAACAACGCTTAATCACCTTGAGTGGTTGCTTGGGTAACATGGACAACCTTGGGACTACAACTCGAGAGATTAACTGTTCCTAGTAACTACAAAAGGTGATTTTACCATATTTTACTTGAGATACCCAGACATCATCTTTCATACTGCATGGTCAAAAAACACTATTTACAATCTATGCTGTCAGAATACTGCAACTCAGGTACATTCTGTTTTGTTATGCCAGTATTTGAAAGTTTTAAACTCCATTTAACAACTTGTAAACCCCAAACTGTGCATCACTAAGTTGCATGACTGCTGATTATGGTGGTTAATACACACTAGCCATACATAATAAATTTAATAAAAGAAAAGATCATAAACTCACTTAGTACACAACACTTAATAGTTATAGAACTTTACATGAAGTACAATTCTGCTTTGATAAAATGGATACTGCATAGTAACTGCAACACTATCATTTGCTGATTATTTAAAATTATCATAAAATACATGTAATACAATGGGTTATGAAAATTAAGTAACCTAATTGTTAAAAATACATCACATAACAGTGCTAAATCCTCCAGTATACCCACTATTAAAGTTTCATATCGGTATAAACACAGCAAGACAAGTTCAGCATTGTATCGTAGCAAAATGCCATGACAGGGACTGTGTATACAGGTATTTACTACTTGTGCTGTTGTTCAGTCACTCAGCTGAACCTCACAGCCAAACCACACCAGGCATGGCAAATCAGCAATATACTACTACCTGCCATAGCATATTTCATCATTTTAATCTAAATCAATATCAAGACACATGCATTGTACAAAGTTCTGTTGAGTAACTTATGATGAGTGAGGTGCTCCCCACTGCTGGCTTTCCTGCAGCCTCCCACAACTCATACACGAGGTAGTACCAACACTTATCACTGTCCGGTATCTCCCTCTGCTTCAACACATAGAAGTGCTGGCACAACAGCTTCCACTTTCTCTTCAGCTGTAGCACAGTCTTATTCTTCACCTTCAGAATAACATGAAGGAAACTGTTTATTCGCCTCACATTGAATCCAGCTTATGGTTTGTGCTCCACATTAAAATGCGGCACTCACCCTGGCTTGGACTGCCTCAAGCAGCAAGCACACCTCTCGCAAGGTCCACTGTCTCATTTTTTCTTTTGGTTCTGCAATAGAAACATACAAAACATTCCATTACTGTCATGTCTCAGAGTCTATATATTTCTATGTATTGTATGAAGTTTTATTATTAGAACATGACAAGAACACATTTCACAACCCTATCAAAGCCCTTCACACAGAAATCACTTTTCACATGCTTTGTTTTGTGGAACAGTATAACTTTTATGCTCACTTAAGACATCCTGGTATTGATCCTGTAATGACATGAGTATTCCAACCATGACCTGTACTTGTGCTGCACACTGTTGAAGCTGCCCCAAAACAATTTTACTAATGAGAACCACAGTATAGCTGCAGTATTGCACACCACAATAGTGGGGTTGATACCAGTCCATTTACAGAAGAAAGAGTACTGAAAGAACTCCTAAAACTCAAGGTGGACAAAGCAATGGGGCCTGACGGGATTCACCCTAGAATCTAAAAGAGCTAAGGGAGGACCTAGTGACACCACTAACCACACTTTTAACAAATCATAAGAAGATGGGGTGGTACCTGAGGACTGGAGGAGGGCAAATGTGATTCCCTTCACAAAAGTGGGAGCAAGGCAGAAGCAGGAAACTACAGACCTGTTAGCTTGACCTCAGTGGTAGGGAAAATGATGGAATTACTTCTGAAAGAAAGAGTTGTTGAGTACCTAGAGAGTGAGGGGCACAGGACCCAAAGCACATGGATTCACAGCAGGAAGGTCATGTCAGACAAATCTAATTAATTTCTTTGACTGGGTGACCAAAGTAATTGACTAAGGGAGGGGCTGTGGATATGGCCTACCTAGACTTTAGCAAGGCATTTGACACAGTCCGCACAAAGATTAATAATCAAGTTAGCCAGCCTGGGAGTGGGTCCCAGGGTGGTAGCCTGGGTAACAAACTGGCTGCACAACAGGACACAGAAGGTAATAGTGAATGGAACACATTCTGAAGAAAGGGGTTACTAGTGAGTACCTCAGGGCTCAGTACTGGGTCCAGTCCTCTTTAACATCTTTATAGGTGACATTGCAGAGGGTCTGGAAGGAAAGGTATGCCTCTTTGTGGATGACACAAGATCTGTAACAAGTTGATACACAAGGGGGATAGAAAGGATGAGAAGGGACTTGGCAAGGTTGGAGGAATGGTCAGACATATGGCAAATTAGGTGCAATGCAAAGAAGTGCAAAGTAATGCACATGGGAAATAAAAATCCAGGAGAAGAGTACACAATAGCAGGGAGGTACTAACGACAACAGTAATGGAAAGGGATCTGGGTGTAGTCATATCGGATGACCTAAAGGTGGGTAAGCAATGTGAGAAGTCAATAGGAAAGCCAGGGGGATACTGGGATGCATAGGGAGGGCATCACAAGTAGAAAAAGGGAAGTGGTTATCCCTTTATACAGACAGTTGGTGACACCCCATCTGGAGTACTGCGTGCAGTTTTGGAGACCTCATCTATGCAAGAACATAGACAGGATGGAAGCAGTCCAGAGGAGGGCAACTAAAATGGTGCAGGGTCTACATCAGAAACCATATGAAGCAAGACTGAGAGAGCTTAATATGTATACCCCTGATGAAAGAAGGGACAGGGGGACATGATTGAAACTTTTAAGTACCTCAAGGAATCAACAAAGTCCAGGAGGGTAGCATCTTTCAGAAAAAGAGATGTAAGAACAAGGGGCACAATTTAAAGTTAGAGGGGGACGCCTAGGGTAATGTGAGGAAATTTTTCATGGAGAGAGTGGTGGACGATGGAACCGCCTTCCTGAGAGGTTGTGGGGTCTGAAACAGTGGAGGAATTCAAACATGCATGGGACAGACATAAGGCAATTATGTGGGGGTTGCAGGAAATAGGCTGTTGGTTAACTAGAATCTGCAGCTTATCCAATAGGTGAGGAAATGGGCAGACTGGGTGGGCCAAGTGGTCATATCTGCCATCAAAGTCTATGTTTCTATGTAATATGCAGTCAACAGCTTTGTGTGATAGCCAAAGTCAACTGTACCATGTGTTGTCATCACCGTCCCTCACCAAGTATGATTTTGCTATGAAAATATATCCATGGTGATACACTGCACCCTACCCCTCACCCAATTGTGTTCTTTCTGTTTAAACTACCCATTGTGCTGTACTGCAGCTACCACCCATGTCAATTTAACAGCAAGTAGAGCTAATATGGCCACAAGGGATTACTTTAAAATGTAACCCATTATAACGTGAAAGGCAGCACCCACTGTACTACCACCATTTTTTTCAAAATAAAAGTCTACTTTTGAAACACATTACCACCAAGTTACTGTGGGGTGGATCAGTAGACAACAGATCCTGACTCAGACAATACCAGCAACAACTTACTCATAAAGAGGACACCTGCATATGAATGACGCCATGATAATATGAAAATAGCTGTGTTGATGCCTTGCATGCATTATGGCTCCATTTGCATGTATATTACTAAATAGTGTAATACTTAAACCTACCACCACTGCACTTCAGTGTTGTAACCCCTACTCTCTCTTCCCACTTACAGTAGTGCAGTGCCAGAGTAATATGAACAATGCACCTTACAGACTGAAATATTTCACAATGCTAACCATACCACAGCACTGTTAAATATTGTACTAACAACAACCTGCTGCATTGCAATTGCACTTTCCCCAGTGTTATTACACAGCATGGCACAATCTGAATATTCCCAACCCATGTGTTACATGTGTGGAGTGATGTATGCAGCTGTTCTATTTTTGACCAATTTTTGGTTCTGAAAGAACCTTTGTTAGCAGTTTGATATTTGATCAAACAGTCTGACATTCTTACAGGACTTTGAGGATTGCATCTCAAAGGTCTCTCAGGAAATGGCAATTGCCAGCATGTGACAAATGTACACTGTCTGGTAGGTATAGCCAATCATAACAATACTTAATTTCTGGGTGACGAATGGTGTACATTCCAGACATGCATAGAAATGCAGATATTTGTATGTTGACTTTCTTGGCTCTGTCAATCAGGTACATATGGTGTTCTGCTTGCCAGATTCTACGCTCTGTAATATCTGAAAAAATGATTTTACAGGCAGGTAACATACTCATAATAGAAGCAAGGTCCATTTTGCTTCTGTTACTAAATTGACCCAGCATTTGGTGCCCAAATCATTGCCCTTGAGATGTATCAGCAGTATGTCTGATGACACTGAGTACTCAAAATCTGTGCATGGTTGGCATGAGGTGCTCCCATCTCATTCCACCCCTACCAAAACCACTTTACAGAGCAATTTGGGAGCTGCAGGTTTCTCCCAAAATCACTATTTTGAGCATACTCAGATGCTCATCTCACGATACTGCTTCCAACTATCCACAAAGTCCTTTTGATATTTTCTGCCATTCGCAGGTTTTAAACTTAGAAGTGGACAGAGGGCTACCAAAAAGTCAGTGTTCACCCTGCAGTGGCTAAGCAGTAGTGAAAGTAAACTGATATTTTCCCTCCTAACTTCAGTCCAGCTTCAGTGGGCTGATTCATAACACACAAAAAAAAAATCATTGGCTAGTATTCTGCCTTCATTAATCAGTGTAGGCTATGCACTGACTATTGCTGCACTTCTGTTACAGCTAAAATGTGCAAACATTAATAGGTGGGAAAAATATCTTTTCATAGGCAGTTTTAAACAATTACAACTGCAGAAACATGTCTGATTGGTTCCTCTTCTGTTATGGGTCCACATGCAGCTTCCTATCTCCCTCTAATTGCAGCTGTATCTGTACAAGTAAGTACTAAACTACTATACAAATACATCACTAAAAACGTTTTGACTAATAGTATTTACATGTTACTAACACTTTTATTATACTAGGAAAATGCTTTATAAAATATAATGTACTTACAGTTTTCAAAATGCTGTCTCAGTGTAAACTAAGATGGCTGCTGTTGACTTCTTCTTCAGTGTTGTTTGTCTCTGATTGGTTGTCTCACATGGCCTGACAAATCTGGCATAACATTGGCAGATGAGCTGTCACTCAAATAGCAATCAGATCTGATTCAATAATGAATGCACTTTCCACTCCATAGTTTAAAATTTGCAACACTTTTGCACGCCGCGACACTACTTTTGTGACATTGTTGAATGCACGAAAGTATTTTGTTGACACTGTCAAACTGCACAACAGTACTTTTTGTGACACTTTGAATGTTTGATAGTATTTTGGGATACTGTCGAATGCATGACAGTACATTTGCAACACTGTCGATTGCACTACACTACTTTTGCGACACTTTCGTGCACACGACACTACTTTTCAAAATTTTCAATTTTCAACAGAATATGATGATTTATGGCAAAACAAGCAATTTTCAGTGCCAAACATTGTCACACTGCGTTGGCAGTCTCACAAATGGAGATGCATAGTCTTGTGACTTTGTAAATGTACCACCAAAAGGTGATTTTGTTCAGCGAGTACGGCACCGTGCAACAGACTTGCAGGAAGGCATTGTTTGGCAGTTGTTAAGCACGGTCACAAAATAATGGAGTACTGGCACCAAATTTTCAACACAGTCATTTTAGGACCTCTGCTCAACAACAGTGTAACTGTCATTTTTGTTATGTGCTCCGAACACTGATTTCGCAGAAACCGTGCCATCCTGCACCAGAATTGCAAAACACATTTTGGGCAGGATATGAAAAATCACACCTGTACAGTTCACAACATACCGTGGCAAAATCTCAATGCTGAGAACATGGCATTAAAATACTGCAAATATGCTAACTTACAGTGTGCATTACGCAGTTCCTACGCACACTCAAAAACAGTAATTTATGGAGTATTGTCACCAAATTTTCAACACAGTCATTTTAGGACCTCTGCTCAACAACAGTGTAACTGTCATTTTTGTTGTGTGCTCTGAACACTGATTTCACAGAGAACCGCGCCATCCTGCTCCGGAATTGCAAAAACACATTTGGGCAGGATATGAAAATCACACTTATACAGTTCACACCAAACTGTAGCAAAATGTCAATGTTGAGAACCTGGCATTAAAATACTGTGAATACACTAACTTACGAGGGTGCAATGTGCAGTTCCTACGCATACTGTAAAACAGTCATTTAATGGACTATTCACACCAACATTTTAACATAGTACTTTTTAGGACCTCTGTTCATGAACAGTGTCACTGTCATTTTCGTTATTTGCTCTCAACACTGATTTTCCATAGCGACTGCGCTATTCTGTGCCAAAGTGCGAAAACACATTTTGGGCAGGATATGAAAATGACAGCTGTACAGTTCACAACAAAGTGTGGAAAAATGTCAATATTGACAATCTGACATTAAAATAGTATGAATACACTAACTTACAAGTGTGCATTTGCAGTTCTCGTGCACTCAGAAAACAGTCATTTTATGGACTATTCACACCAAAATTTCAACATAGTAATTTTATGACCTCTATTCATGAACAGTGTCACTGTCACTTTTGTTATTTGCTCCAGACACTATTTTATACAGCAACTGCGCCATTCTGCGTCAAAGTGCGAAAACACATTTCGGGAATGATATCAAAAATGACACTTGTACAGTTAACAACAAACTATGGAAAAATGTCAATGTTGAGAACCTGGCATAAAAATACAGTGAATACGCTAATTTACAAGTGTGCGGTGTGCAGTTCCTATGCACACTCCTAAAACACTCAATTTATGGACTATTCACGCCAAAATTTTAACATAGTACTTTTACGACTTCTGCTCATGAACAGTGTCACTGTCACTTTGTTATTTGCTCTGAACACTGATTTTACATAGCAACTCGCGCTATTCTGCGCACAGTGCAAAAGACATTTTGAGCAGAATATGAAAATGACAGCTGTACAGTTCACAACAAAGTGTGGCAAAATGTCAGTATTCAATATCAGCCATTAAAATAGTGCAAATATACTAACTTACAGTGTGTGTTGAACGGTTCTACACACATCGTAAAATAATCATTTAATGGACTATTCACACCAAAATTTAAACATAGTAACTTTAGGACCTCTGTTCATGAACTGTGTCACTGTCACTTTCATAATTTGCTATGAACACTCATTTTGTATAGCAATTGTGCTATTCTCACGGCGAGTGCAAAAACACATCTCAGACAGCATGAAAATGACAGCTGTACGGTTCACAAGAAGATTTGGTGAAATGCAATGTTGATAACCTGCCATGAAAATAGTGCAAATGCACTAACTTACAAGTGTGTGTTGTGCAGTTCATACACACACACTCATAAAACAGTCATATTACAGAGTATTATCACCAAATTTTATACGTACTCATTTCCATACCTCTGCTTATGAACAGTGTCACTGTCATTATCACAATGTGTTCCAAACAGTGGTTTTCACACTGGCTGTGGCACTGGACACTGTAACTGCACAAAAACATTTTAGCAAGGATGTGAAAATGACAGCTTCATAATTTACAAGAAGATGTAGTAAAATTCCAATGTTAAGAATGTGACATGAAAATATTGCAAATGCACTAACTTAAGCTAAGTGTGTAAAGTTGACTTATTAATGTGTTACTGATTAACAGAAAGATTGTTAATAAAGTAATTGTGTAACCAGCAGGTGTGACAGCATTAGCTAAAAACTATTCTGAATAATACTAATTGTTCATTACTGAACAGTGAAATCATACAAAACAAAATCTATATGCTATAGTGATAATGCTATACAAGGCAATGTAACACGAACAAAATAAAACTGTTACAATGTTAATAACTAATGTGATTCAAATATTTACAATTTTTTAAATAGATGTAATACTTAAATCATATGTCTCAATATACAATGTTAAAAGGCTTGAACACATGCATATACTAATTTTGTCTCTTTCTCTGTCTTTTATACAGGTGTCTGATACTTCTGTAAGATTGCTGACTGCCACTGAACTAGCATATCAAAGATGCCTACTAAATACAGGTGTAGATGTACAGGGAATGAGACAGGTATCATAGTACTTCACTGTTGCTTAAGGGTGATAAAGAAAACATTATGTGACTTCAGAACATAAAAGAAAACAGAGTTCTACTGCAACAGTGAGCTTTACAACAACTCACTCCACATCAACAGCACATACTTCCTCAAGACAAGTAAAAACTGCTTACCTCTGCAACAGTTGTGTAGATCTCTCAGATGAAACATAACTATTGCAACAGCAACCATCAACAGACCTTCTAAACAACGCCGTAAACTCACATCTGGTGATTTTCACCTGAGAAAGCAAAAGTATTTTGATCACTCAACAATTAAAGCTAAGATCGACAGATTTATTGCTGCTGTGATGAGACATGAGTGCAAAAAAAAAGAGTCATCTGTTTTGAAGAAATTGCATCTCAAAGTAACACTTTTGTTAACAGAGCAGTGTTTGTTACTGCAACGTTTATGCGTAAGATGTCTCATGTGCTTGAACTATTCAGAAAAGTTGTGTATGACATCAAAAAAGGCTACAACAGTATCATTCTTGACTCGCACAATTTCTGTGATGTATTCACAGGTCACTAGATGCACACACAGCACTCAGAGGCATATTTCTGGGAAGAATGTTATTATTCATGGAAAAGGAAACCAAGTTCACCATTGATGAGTCCGGTAAGCTGGTCAATGTCCTCAGTGTCTGTGATGACACAGCAATGGACACAGATGATGACTGTGATGCAACCACTGTGTCCCATAAACGGCACTGTCTGTCATGGGCATGTGATGACACCTGCAACCATAGGCAATTGTCATTTGAAAAAGTTGAACAGTTTTCAACCTATTTGTGATTACAGATCACAAAGAATGATATAAACTGTTTAACAAGATTGACCATTGTGAAATCCGTCCACATACTGGACTTATGGGTCACTCACTAGCATGCCTTGATAGTGGTGTTTGTGACAGTGTCTTTCACAACATGGGATGCTTGGAGTGCATCAAACAGGCATGCAAAACTTTGCATACAGAGTATATGAAGTATGACGAGTTGTAAATCAGTACACTTGTTTAAATGACTTATTGCAGTCAGATGACATGCAGGGTGCCATCACATTTCTCAAACAACTGCAACATGTAACTTCTGTACTAGACACAATTTCTCAGTCAACAAGTTCTGCTGAAACATCTGTTTCAGTGTTAGAAACTGACATACTGAGACAATGAATGGCAAAGAAATAACAAAATTTGAGCTGGCAAAGTCTCAGAAGTTTGACTCTGTATAGGTGTCATGTGACCGTTTGTGCTACAGTAAACAAACAGTCACAGTGAACCTGGAAACCTTGTCACCATACAATGACATGTGGTTCCATCTCTCAGCATTTTGCTGCTGAAATATGACTTTCAGTTAGAAAACACCATTCTGCTGTGCAAGCACTGTTTCTCCAAACTAAAGTCTAACATTTTGCCACCAAGGTCACTGCTGAATATTATGGAGGCACATGTTACACCAAGCGAGATTTCAACATTGAATATGTTTGAACACATTCTAATTCAGACAATGAAACCATTCCAAACCATTCTACATCTTAACACAAAGACATGGAACATTCCACAGAAAGAACTTGTTAGATCTCTAAAGGATTCCATTATGTATCTCCCACTTCCTCTACAGGAAAATGTGGAAGCAATCTCTATGGAAAATAGTTTGGTGATTCTTGTAAATGGTGTTCTAACAAAGTCCAAGGTCATTTAACACAAGTATCTGTGACTGTCCCTAAGGTGTTCTTGCTCACAATGCTCTGACAAAGCTCTCTGAGTGGCTCTGCACCCAACCTACTACCAACCACGTCCCATAGCCCTATGAGTTATCACCTCCTTCTGTCTCTGCAGTCTACTGCATGTATGCTCATGCCATTGTATGTTTATGCTGTAACTAAATAACTGTACCAGCCTGTGTTAACCAAACCTGTAACCTCAATATTGCAACTAAGAAATAACAGCATGTCACTACCAACGTTGTAACCACAATGATGTAACAAAAATGTTGTAATGTATTTGTCCTCTTTGTGATGAGGTACCTTTGAAAATGAGCCTCTGGCTCAAAGGTTGTAAACTGATGTACAAATAAATCAATAAAATAAATAAATCTGGCAAGATGTTGTCAATGTACAGAAGGTAAAGCTTGCTCTTACTTATTTAAAGAGTAACAATCCTTTTATACAGACCTTGACATAGATCACATGACTAGTCTCTGTCCAACATGATCTCTTAGAAACAAGTAAACCAATGATTGAAAATGTCAGTGGACAGACGAGTGATAATGTGTATAAACAGTACACAATTCACCCACTACATGGCAGAGATCCAGTAGGAGACAACATTGATCTCTATCAAATGAAACAGGTGAAAGGTGAACCTGTCAGCATTTGGAGGCAACACTAGAACACGTTGCTTCCCAGACTTATTCCCAAAAGGGTCAGGTGGACGTCTAGATGAAAGAGAAGTGTGCACAGGGTGTTGAGTACCGCACTACTCGTGTGCTCAGTAAAGACAACAAATTCAGACGTAATATACAGTACCTGTTTCATCTCCTCTGGGAGAGTGAACTTAGCATTCTGTCTGCATCTATTGCACATACTATTCATCTCACAACTTCACTAGAAGGAATAACAGCTGCTCAATTTCTAGAGAATTAAAGCAGAAAGATGAAAATATGCAAGTGAATCTGTCTTCCATACTTTCAAGTCTTCGAGGCACCAAAGAATATTGGTATCGGGAGACACTCTGAAGTGATGACAATGCTGCGAGTATGGTGCAGCCACATGGTTTGTCACACTTAGTTGTGCTGAATATGCCTGGGACAAGCTCATTGAACTGTTGAAGTGGGCAAATTCTGATGTCAACGGCATCTCAACAATGACGGTCGGAGAAATGTGTTCACTTGATCCTCTCTGTCAAAAGACATTTTCACAAGTGGTTCCTTGACATTCAGACTTTCATATTGTCAAAGGACAAATCACCTCTTGGTACTGTAGAGCATTACTTTTGGAGGATGGAATATCAAGCACGGGTGTCCTCACATCCATATGTTATTGTGGATCAAGGATGCAACACGCATAGGTGAACATGAAGCAACACAAGTGCTATCATTCATTAAGAAATATATCATTTGTCACATTCCAGACAAGTATGACAGTCCTACACTATGGAAGTTGGTTCAAAAGTTCCAGCAACATATTTGTGCAAAATACTGCCGGCTAGAAGTAAAGAACAAATCTAATTGGTACACACGATGTTGCTTCGGATTTCCTAGACGAGTTTGTCAGGATGGTTCCATGAATGAGCTTTTCTCAGCAATGTGACACCACTTGATGGCAAAATCAACCAAGAGGGTATAGGAGTTACCCAGAGATGAGAAAGAGGTGTACATCAATGACTACAACCCAAATCTTTCCTAATGTGAAGCAAACATAGATGTTCAGTTTGTGGTCGATAACTCATTGGTCCTGGTGTAGTACGTCACTTGTACATAACCAAACATGAGCAGACTAGCTTGCAAGATCTTTGGGAAGATATTGCCAGTTCAAGCAGAAGCCTGACATTCAGCTCTGGCCATTGGGCTTGAAGACTCTTTCACACAGAGAATGTGGAGCTTATGAAGCCAATGACCATTTAATGGGTACACATCTGTACGGGAAGTCTGACACTGTCTGGTTTCTCAGTGTAAACTACAAAGAGAAATGCAAATGTGTACTGATTTCCCATGCCGAAATTGAGGAGCACGCTGCCAATAGACCTTCTTCAAACATATCTTGAAGAGTAACCTGATAGACACATACTACCACGTAGACATGACGACATGGATGACATACGCCTCTTTCAGGTGGCTAAGTGATATGACTACAAGGCAGATATATCACCTGACTCAACACACCAGATTTACAAGGTGAACAGAGTGGATGGCTGTCTCAGTAAAGAGACACAAACCATGGCTCATAGACCACTGTAAATTGCATCTAGGCACATCAGAGAGCAGAGAGCATTACTACTTTGCTCTCCTATTCCTATTTAGACCCTGTAGGAGTGAGTCTGAATTAAAAGGTAACTGTGATACATTCGAGGAAGAATTCAATGTCAGTTATGAGACTTTCAAAACAGAATACTCAGAGACATACATACAGAGACTAGAGAATGAGAAAGAACAGCTTGAGAAGGCAGAGAAGCAGCTCAGGAAGACACTCCTGTTAGTTCACAAGACAACCTTGATCCAGAAGGACAAGCTGTTCTAGGTGAACCTCTGCCCTTAGGTGCCCGGAAGTGTTAATCTCAGAAATTGAGACAGCCATGCAACATGGAACACACTCCACTGTCAACCCAACTGACTTGAGAGAAAGACTAAATCAGCAACAGCATGCAATTTACTTCGAGTAGTTGACGCTGTTCATCATGGCCTGCTACATGAAACAAAAAATGTGACTGTCATGACTATAAGCCACTACTAATCTTTGTTAGTGGTTCAGCTGGCACAGGAAAGAGTTTCCTTACTGAAGCCATCATTGCTGAAATCACGGAGCCTGACAGGGTCATCAATGTTTGTTGCTGTTACTGCTCCCACAGGACTAGCTGCATACAACATTGGTGGAGTTACATTACACCATCCTTTATGTTGCCAGTGGAACATGGCAAAACTGGAGGATATCAGAACTGTCATTTGAGGTTGTATCTCAGCTCCATTCCATGTTCACAAATATGAAGTTACTCATCATTGATGAAATCAACATGGTCTCCAATGTCATGCTTGCCTGTATTCATCTACATCTGCAGGAGATCTTAGGTACTGATGATGGAGTACCATTTGGTGGCAAAAGTATAGTTGTTTTGGGAGACCTTTTCAACTTGCACCAGTTAATGCAGAGTATGTGTTTACAACTCTAACCGCCAGCAAGCTAAGAATATTCTTGGTTGCATTGCAGGGTATAACATTTGGGAGTTATTTACCCATGTTGAGTTGTATGACAACATGTGCCAAAGTGGTGATCTGACTTACAAATCACTTTTAGATGAAGCTCATACAGGTTCTCTATCACCAGAACATGTTGCTATGTTAAACGGTCGGAGAATCACAGTAGATACTGCATCCATAGAAAAGCATGTAATGTTTTCAGTGATGTATACTCTACAGGAACACACATAGTGTGCCTTATGCCACAACTAAAGAAATGCACTGAATTTAACAATGTTATGCTGCAGAGAGAAAGCCAAGAAATTGTAACTTCCATGCTGTTGACACAGTTGATGGTGTCATTCTCAGTCGTAACCTAGCAGCAAAGATAACTGAATGACCCAGTGAACCTCAAGTCAGATATTTCACGCACAGCTGGCCTAGAAGCTGTTCTTACACTTTGTAGGAGTGCACATATCATGCTGCAACGTAATCTAGATGTCAAATGAGGCCTGGTAAATGGTGCCATGGAAACATCACTGACTTTGTCTGCAATGTCCACAAGACATACATTGAGACACCTGTATTCACTTTGACAACATGGAACAGCCTGTACACATAGAACACACCGTGAAATTCCAGGTAATTCCAGGCACAGGGGTAATGCCAAACCTCACCCAACAACCAACACACCAAAATCTGGCCAATGGAAAATCATGTAAAAATGCTCACAGCCTGGAAATAAGATCCCAGACCTGCAGGCAATAATGTCAGAGGCTAAACTGGACATAGTAGCAATTAGTGAGACGTGGTTTACCAGTAACCACACTTGGGAGACTTCAGTACCTGGCTATGTATTGTTCAGAAGAGACCAAGGTGCAAAAAGGGGGGGGGAGGGGTCTGTATGTCAATGAAAATATCAAAGCTACAGAAATTCAGAATACATATAAGGAGCCAGAAGAACTGTGAGTCACCCTGGAAACAGGAAATGGGACAGCCATAAGAACTGGGGTTGTCTACAGGCCCCCAGACCAGGGGGAGGACATAGACACATTACTGTTAGAAGATATACAAACATGACAGCTAAAGGGAGGTTCTGATAATGGGAGACTCTCAACATGCCGGATACAGATTGGTCAACACCAGCAGGAACATCTGCCAGAACTAGACACATAGTGGATTCCCTGCAGGGAGGGCCTCAAACAACTGGTACAACAACACACAAGAGACAGGGCTATCCTTGATCTAGTATTGACTAACAGGAAGGGATCACAGATCTCCAGGTAGAAGGTCACCTGGGGGCCAGTGACCATCACATGGTATGGTTCAATTTGGCAACTACATCTAAATTATCCTATCTCCAAGGCAAAAATATGGGACTTCAGAGGAGTTGCTGACTTTGATAAGATGGCCAACAGAGTTAAGCTAGCCTGGCAAAAAGAAACACAGGTGAGGGGTACAGGCAAAGTGGGCAAGCATTAAGGATGCAATACTTGAAGCAACATCCCATTGTGTTAGACAGAAAGGAAGTGCAAAAGAAGAAGGAAACCACTTTGGTTCTCAAATACAGTAGCAGAAAAGGTCAGAGCCAAAAGGCTGGCCTTCAGAAAATATAAGGGAACACAGCGGATGAAGATAGGAGGCATACCAAACTGCCCTTAGAGGAAGCAGGGAAGGTAAGGCAGGCAAAGTCCCAAACTGAGGAAACACTAGCACAAACAGTGAAAGAAGGTGACAAGACTTTCTATAGATACATTAGTGAAAGGAGAAAGTCCAGAGGGGGTATTCTAGCTTAATGGAGAAAAGGGAGCATGTGAGGAGGAGGATCATGTAGAAGCATCTCATCCTAAATAGATACTTTTGCTCAGTATTTACTGAAGAGAAGGTAGGGCAGGGTCCACAGCTCAGCACCATGGACACAGGGGAGGGAGATGAGCACGACTCCTTCACAAAAGAAAGGGTCCTACAAGAGCTTGCTAAGCCTCAGGTGGATAAGGCAATGGGACCTGATGGCATACATCCCAGGGTACTTAAGGAGCAGCGTGGAACTACAGAGCCATTAGCAGAACTGTTTTAGTGAGTCTCTGAGCACAGGAGAGGTCCCAGAAGACTTGAGAAGGGCTTATGTGATCCTGCCCACAAGAGTAGTAGCAGGAGGAGACAGGAACTACAGACCAGTCAGTCTTACCTCAGTAGTGGGCAAGATTATGGAGGCACTCCTTAAGGAAAGGATAGTACAACACCTGAACTATAGGGGCACAGGATCCAAGACAGCTTGGTTTACAAAGGAAGATCCTGTCAAATTAATCTCATAGATTTCTTTGACTGGGAACCAGAGTGGTGGACCAAGGGGGAGCAGTTGATATCACCTACCTTGACTTCAGCAAAGCTTTTACACTGTTCCACATAGAAGATTGATAAATAAGCTTGGAGTAGGCTTGGTGGGTCAGAAGTTGGTCAAGTGGGTGGTCAAACTGGTTGACAGGGCAGAAAACAGAGAGTGGTGGTAAAATGGTATACAGTCAGAAGAGATGCAAGTCACAAGTGGGGTACCTCAGGGATCAGTCCTGGGGCCAGTCCTCTTCAACATCTTCATTAGTGACCTTGCAGATGGACTAGAGGGTAAGGCTTGTTCTGTTTTCAGATGACACCAAGATCTGCAACAGAGTAGATGATCCAGATGGGGTGGGCAGAATGAGAAGAGATCTGGATAAACTAGCAAATGGTCAGAAGAGTGGCAACTGGATTTAATGCAAAGAAGTGCAAGATCATGCACATAGGAAGAGAAACCCTGAAGCCACCCATAGTCTGGGAGGGAGTTAGCTAGTCACAAAGGAAGAAAGAGACTTGAGCATCATCATCACTGATGACCTGAAATCATCCAAGCAGACCTCTAAAGCAGTAGGTAAGGCTAGGGGGTGGGGTGTATTAGTAGGGGTATCACAAGTTGTAAGAGGGAGGTAATAATCCTCTTTACAAGACACTGGTTAGGCCCCATCTGGAGTACTGTGTGCAGTATTGAGGCCACACCTTCAAAAGGACATTAACCAAATTGAGGCAGTCCAGAGAAGGGCAACAAAATGGTGCAGGGACTGCATCAGAAGACATATGAGGACAGATTAACAGAGCTCAATATGTATACCCTTGAGCAAAGGAGGGAGAGAGGTGATATGATCGAGGTATTCAAACACCTTAAGGGCATTAATAAGGTGAAAGAGTCTAACATGTTTAGATATAAGAAAAAGCAGGACAAGAGGGCACAGCATGAGATTAGAGGGGGCTGATTAAGGGGAATGTGAGGAAATTCTTTTCACAGAAAGGGTGGTGGATGCATGGAATGGCCTACCTCAAGAAGTGGTGGCTATGAATACAGTGCAGGGCTTCAAACAGACATGGATAGGCATAATGGAGCAATACAAATGAGTATGAATAGACAGGCCACTGACAGAGCAAAGGCCAATGGCACATTTATAAGGTAGAAAAAGAAATAAGCATGACTGGGGGGCCTTATGTCCCATCTCGCCGTCAACTTTTATGTTTCTATGTTTCTATGTTAAGGATATCTATGTAAACAGGAAACAGTTTCCATTATGTGTTGCATATGCTGTTTCTATTCACAAATCTCAGGGCTTGAGCTTTGATTCAGCAATGGTGGACATAGGTACAGACATTTTCAAGGATGGCATGAGCTACATGTCCGAAGTCTTTCTGGGTTGCACATTATAACTCTAGCACCTCAGAAGGTACGAGCTGACAAGCGATGTATTCATGAGTACAACAGGTTACGTACCCTGCATCAGCCACAAATGTCTTTAATACCACTGCCTACATATCTGGCTGTCTCACATTGTTCAGTCAAATCTACAGGTGTCATCAAACAGCCACAAGCTTCTAAAAGTGATGCAACTCAAAAGAGCTCAACAAAGGTCACAACTTCAACTAAACATTCAGAGCCAGCAATTTGTCAGAAATCAGTTGGTGTAGCAGCTGACCAGTCTTTGACAATAGCACTAGAGTGAACTGCTGTGCTAACTCAGCTATGCAAGTTTTTCTTCACATTCCACACTTTGTGCAGGCATATCTGCTTCACAAGACAATCTCCTATCAAACACTTTGAAGCAGACTTCTAGTCTAACAATGTACAGTCACTAACACCACTATGACAGGTGTTAGGTACATATAATGGATGTAGTACATTTGCTGCTGACATACAACAAGACATAAGTGAGTTTATGATGACTATCATAAACAACTTAGATGAAGATAGCACCCCAATGCGACACTACTTCACAGTGTCATATGTAACCAAATATGTATATGTTTCATGTGGCCATTCACAGCGTGAAACCACAGAAGACATGCTGTGGATTACTCTTTTGTCCCTCAAGCCAAAGGTGTCAAATTTCAACAGCTATTCACCAATGCTCAATGTGGTCACCCTGTAAAAGATGTGGAGGCAGATGCACTCAGTCCATACACGCCTCGGAATTCATCTCAATATCTGTTGCTTATGTTGCACAGGCTTGACACCAACGGCTCAGAGTTGACACTCCTATCACAGATTACACAGCTGGTAGAATAGTTTTTAACCAATCAGTGTTTGACACTCACATATCACCATGGTCAATCCATGCACTCTGGCCATTACACTTGTTTACTAAGGTACAGAAGTGGATGGGTAGAGTGTGACGACTCTACAAGCAGTTTTAAACAGAGACTGCCGTGACACTTAAAAATGCGTATCTTCTAATACTGAAGAATTATGATGACCTTCATATTTTAGAAGAATAGGACACAACATGTGGCATTTTTTAAATGACTACTTTGTGACAGAAACAGTTGTAGGTCAGTACAATTGTTTCCAATTACGACTCTCAATAAACTATAGCATGTCAACAAATTGCTATACTGGCAGAGACATTTCATGCATTATGACATCTAAGATCTTGTGTGGATCAGTGACAACATGGAAATTGTTGTAGTGGCTTCAATCGGCGCCAACAGTATTCACAGTCACTAGAGAAACCATGCTTACATGTCTATCAAAGATTGTACATCTCAAAACAGAGACCTTCCTGCCTCTCCTCTTCTGTACATATCTTTTCTTGTAGCTGTATCATATCCATACATAACAAGAAGTTGCTTGCCAGTTTCTAACTTTTCTCTCTGCAGAGAAACAAAAGTTGTCACTTCCCATCTTAAATAACTGTGCAACACGTCTCATTCACCAAACGGTACAGTCTGTCACAAGTTGTCTATTACCAGTTGTTTTTGTCTATTAGATGTTGACATGTAGACAACAGCATCATTCGTTCACCATGCTAACGGTGTTGAACTATGCCTGCTTTATTTGTTATACTGAAACTGTACATATGTAAAAATAACAAGTCTTTAGTCATAATGCAATAGTTAAATGAAGCAAGTGTTATTACTGAATGATTTCATCTTATTATTAACTGACTTTGACATGCCTTTGTAATTACATGTAAATAATGTTTACATTCTTATTGTTGCTAACTACTTTTATTGTTCTAGTAAAAGTATTACTATAAGAGTAAAGTAAAATGAATGCTTAACATATATAATAATACTATACTGATTGAGTTCAATGAACCGTATATTTGATAAAAACAGCATACCATGTACATTTTTTACTTACTAGTTCACAGTTAACATGAAACGAATGTAACAATTGAAAGAAATGTTTTTGTACCTGTAATAATATGAAATATTTTTGTGTTGTCATACAAATAATTCTAACCTATGGTAAAATACTGACAATTGTAAATCAGACACTGTTACTAATCACAACGCACGTCATACCTGTTCCTGACAATATTTATGATTGCCTCTATTGAGGGTAGGTGGGAATTTTCCATATGCACCTAGTCAGTGACATATCATAAAATATTTAACTGAACATACCAGTTATCTAATGTCACTGAAATCAGATTTTGTTTTATATTCTATTACTTGAACACTTATCTGGTTTTTCGCCCACCCTAGGAACATACACGTTATCAGTCACACAATAACAACTGAACATTACTATTTCATGTGTGAAATCACTACTTAGAAGCTCCTGACATACCTTTATTAATATAGGACACAACTAATGGATGACACATAATTAGAAAAGTCAACAACCTAATACATATAAATAATATTGTTAACCAAAATCTCTTCAACCTCAGTAGCAAAAATATAATGAAGAGACACAGGTTCAGCTTGAGTGTCACAAGTTCAACAGGAATGTCAGAAAGCACTGCTTCCTACAAACAGTAGTGAACACTTAAAGTTCAGTGCTAAAACAGGTCACCCTCATTAAAGACAGTGACCCGCTATTAAAGAATCAGGTATATGCATAGAAGGAAGATAACAACCATGCCACAGAAGGTGGGAGAACACTGCAGGGATAGTCAACACTTTACCTAAATATGTGAACCCTGCAGCACAATCACACTAATAGACCAAATTGCCTTCTTATGCAATATTCTTTCTATGCTATATTACAATATGTACATACTTGTTCCAATTCATCTAATCTAGTTGCTATAAATGTGACTCATTTAGATATATTCCAAGCAATGATTACACACATGCAAGGATTGTATTGTGAGACTGATTTTGTAAAGAATATAAAATCTTAATTGACCCTTTTCAGTTTCACCAATTGGCAATAAATCTTTTAAAACATAACCACCCATGTTGAGTCTTTACTGAAACATAGCATAATGACATTAGAGTGTAACTGTTGTTTTTATTATGCATGAAAATCAACTGCAACAAATAGTACCACAACTATGTGTCCA
Organism: Neoceratodus forsteri; assembly: GCA_016271365.2. Taxonomy (NCBI): domain Eukaryota; kingdom Metazoa; phylum Chordata; order Ceratodontiformes; family Ceratodontidae; genus Neoceratodus; species Neoceratodus forsteri. Next base: position 13,595,223 of record CM028129.1, read on the forward strand.
TGTACTGTTTTGTTGCTATGCTGTCCACTCAGTATCCACAACATAGGCTACGATGTGGGCACATTGCATGTCACACTTCCCATGATTCCTTAAAGTGTTAAGAAGTCTGCAACGCCTACTTTTCCTGTGACTCTCCACTCAGCATGCAGTAATTACTGTAGCAAGGTGCTTGCACATCACTACCTAACACTATGCAGCTGTGGCTAAACAGTTTGGATACAGTAACTGCTATGTCCAATGCAATTCCCTGGCTGAGCTCAAGCAACTGCTAACTGTGGTAACTTCACTGTACCAACAATTATAGATGTGTGCCATAGATCTCCAGTCCCCTATTGTTCCTATAGATAAACAGTCATAATGCACTACAAATTTTAAAAGGCACAACATCTCTAGCTGCCTAAATCCATACAAATCCTAACTGAGTTAACTTCAGCATCCCTGCAATCAGTGATGTGTACCATTGGTGTACAAGCCCTCACCTGTGTTCTGTATCTCCACTAAGATGTTCATTCCTCACCTGTGTTGTGTATCTCCACTTACAATGTAGTAGCTGCTGTCACGTTTGGAGACATATTGCCTGCCTGAATCCATTCAAGTGACAACTGTGCTAACTGGATTATTCCTGTAATCAGAGAACTGCACAGCTGATGCACATTGCCTGTCTTTTCCTGTGGCTGTTTACTTAGGATGCTGCAAGTGGTGGAAGTGCAACCCCATCACACTCTACACCTCCATGATTTTTTGGTTTTGCACTGTCAACTCAGTGTGCAATATGTGGGCTAGGTGTTCAGACATTGAGTTACAGATCTCCTGTAATTCTAACTAGGTTAACTAGCATGTACCATGCTTACATTTACTGTCAGTCTGCAGTCAGAGTGCAGTACCTGGTGTAGAGAGCTGTGTGACATTGTACCTAAGGACATGCACTTGTGGCTGTACAATCAGGATCAATAACTGGTATGTGTGGAAAATTGCCTGTGTGAGGCCATAGAAATCTAACTGTGCTAACTTGTGTGTACCAACAATTACAGAGGTGTACCATTCATGTCAATTGCCTCAGTCTTGCTTTGCATCACTACTCATGATGCAGTACAAATTTTGGTGAGGGTATAACCTCTGAGCCAACACAAACACTAACTGTGCTTACTTGAGTGTCCCTGCAATCACTGATGTCTACGATTGATGTCCATACCCTCACCTCTGCTGTGGGTCTCTACTGAGGATCCAGTACCGCTGTTGCAGTTTGAAGAGACATTCCCTGGCTGAGTCCATTCAAGTGACAACTATGATAACTACACTTTACCTGACATCAGGGAGGTGTACAACTGATCTGCATCATCCTTCTTTGCCTGTGGCTCTTCACTTAACATGCAGCAAGTCTGTGATTGTTACTGTTACCTTGACTCTCCCCTACTTCCATGTGTGTCTGTCTGTCTCGTGAAAATAAAATGTGCTAGTAATGGACCCACCACACAAAGCACAAACACACAAACAACAGCAAAAATACTGAATGTCATACAGCAGCGGGAGGCAGGGCCCTTTGGCCCCCATGGTCACACAAAAAAACACAAACATAAACAGTACTGAAATATACTAAATGTGATATAGGAGTACAGGGCCCTTCAGGCCCCGTGCACCACCACACAAAACACAAACATAAACAGCACTAAAAACACTGACTGTCATACAACAGCGGGAGCGGGAGCCCTTCGGCCCCGTGGTCCCACCACACAAAACACAAACATAAACAGTACTGAAATATACTAAATATGATACAGCAGTGGATCACGGAGCCCATTCAGGCTGCGCTCCCACCACATGATGTCTTCACATATACTAACACAGTGCCAACAAACACAAATGTTAATGCACATGGTAGCACAAACCAAAACACAAAGATAAACAATTTGATAAATACTGAATGTAATACAGTGACAATAGTGCAGGGCCCTTCCAGACCCGCATTCTCACCACACAAAAATATACAGTACTGTAAAATACTAAATGTGCTAGTAACAGCAGCGAGGGCTGCCACACAAAACACAAACATAAACAGCACTAAAAACACTGAATGTCATACAGCAGCTGTCCCACCACACATAAACCAAACATAAACAGTACTGTGAAATATTGAATGTTATAGTGAACGGAGCGTGGGGTCCACACAAAACACAAACATAAACAGCACTAAAACACTGAATGTCACACAACAGTGGGAGGTGGGCCCTTCAACCCCCATGGTCCCACCACACAGAACAGAAACATAAACAGTACTATGAAATACTGAATGTGATAGTGACAGAGTACTGGCCCTTTGGGCACCGGCCCCACCACATGATGTCTTCTCTACACATAGTAACACAGTGCCAGCAAACACAAAACGTTAATGCACATGGTACCACAAATTGAAACACAAAGATAAACACTACTGTAGAGACAAATAGATAAAATTACATAAACATAAGTGCAAATGAAAATGCAAATGGCAACACACAAGATGGCATAGACACAAAAACTTATTGAAACAGGTACATAACCACAAAGAGAAGCACTAAAGATAACACTTATACAAAAACACACAATAGTTTTTCCCAAAATCTGCATATAGAAAGAGAGTGAGTACAAACAATGTATGCATTATAATGGGTCTCGATCACAAAATGAGGAATTGGAATACTAAATTGCTTATATCTCAGGAACCGTAAGACGTACAAAAAAATTTTAAACTCATATGATTTATGACCTTCCTGGCTAGTTTTGTATTTATCCCCTGTAGGAGGCTAAGAACTTTTCTGACAAAAGTCTGTATCATCTACCTTTTCGAGATATGGGCCCTGAAAGGCATGGCGAATACGTAATGTTATCCTATGGAAGAAAGAGAAGTTTGGAGTGTCATAACTTTGGCTCCCTGTAATATTGTTTCACCAAACTACTGAAAGGCACATCTCTGGATGTTGACTTTCTTCCCTCCAAATTTCAGCCCAAAGATCAAACCGTTATTTTGCAGCACAGTGCCAAACAATTCCTATAATGCAACAGACACCATAATGTTATCCTATGGGAAAAAGTGTAAATTTAGAGTGCCGTCACTTGGCCATCGAGTAATATGTTTTACCAAACCAGTGAAAGGCACATCTGTGACATCTTGGCTGCATTCCTCCAAATTTCAGCCCAAAAGACCAAGGCGTTCTTTTGCAGCACAGTGCCAAAAGAATTGCTGTTATTTTACACACCCTGGAAAAGTACTGTCGAACTTTGCGAAGCGTTCGCAAATTCATTCGACAGTGTCGCATGTTCGACACAACTTTGGGAAAGCACTTTTCCAGAAATGTGAAAAACATATTTCTAGGGTGTTTTACCCCAAAATAAAGACATGCCTAGCATCCTCAGGGTCCGACTAGGTGAGTACAAATATAATTAGGTTGCTAGATGGTCTCAATTGTAAATGCCAAGCATTTTCTGATCCCTAACTGAAAACAAAATGGTGGATTTATGACAGTAACAGGGCCATTTGTGAAAGTAAAACTGCATTTATGACACTGTCGAACTTTTTGTTAACTTTTCCCATTGACATATAATGGGAACTTGTTTTTGAATAACTTTTGAACCGTTTAATAATTTTTCACAAAATCTTCAAAAGGCACATCAGGGACCCTGGCTGCACATTCCTGAAGTTTTTGGACTGCTCACACAAACCGCAACCTGTGGCACTACCATGGAATTCCAAACAGCATAAATGAGTGCGCAGGATCATGCTTAATAACTCAGCAGCCACATATCCAACTGGTACTAAACTTGGCAGATCCTAGGGTGTACAGGTCTTGATCAGGTATTCCAAATTTCAGGCAAATCTGTCAAACAGTTGCAAAGTTATTAAGGTGCAAAATTTTGGGTTTAACATGTAAATGGCTCCTCAACCATAACTATGGTAGCACTACCATGCTACCATATAAATATATATATATATATATATATATATATATATATATATATATATATATTTGTATATATTCAAGGCAAAAACTTTGTTTAATGCATCAGTTAGGGTTGTTCCACAGCGACAAAAGCAAGAAAATTCAGTGTCAGGGTTGAAAACCCTAACTCCACATTCCCCAAGCCCCAGCTCTACACACACACACACATACACACACAAACATATGCAAGTAGGAGGCAGGACCAAGGCAACACGACCAATCACAGACAACCAACAGCAGGTGACAGAAATAACATTCAGCTGTCTAAATGTACTACAAGACACACCATCATCATGGAGAACAACTGTAGAGGTTGTGCTGCCATCTGAGTTACTTCATCCTATGCAAGCATACTGCCCATCAGTTGTTGCTGTAGCATATAATACATTTTTTCTAATAATAGATTTCTTATGTCTTCTGAATGATAGTGTGTTGATAATCATCACTCTAATAACAATATTTGGCAGTGGTCTTAAGGACCTTTGTTGACTGTTAATGCTTCCTGATGTTACCCCAGAATAAGACAATTATGTGTCAGTACACTATTCTCTGCACAGTACTGTTGTACCTATTATCTTACATAGCAGAATTGAAGATCTGTGTGGAACTATCAGACCTGGTAGCTCACATGGTCACAATACACAATAAGCTGAGTTGTGGAAAGTTTATCACTTAAAAGAGCAAAGTGTGTTCCTCTACTATTTGATATATTGCTGCTAGCATGGTGTTCAAAGGACTCATATTCACATGTTTGTCTTTATGATGGTGTGGTAGCACAGATTACTGTAAGACAGTTTAAATGCATCTAAGTACCCACTGATCTTACCATGCCATAAGAAACAATTGGATCAGTACAGTATTATCTACAAAGTCATTCTCCACTATTATTTGAACCTTTACAGCTGTATATGGGACTGTGTCACCCAAACTATTCTGTGGTAGCAGTTCACTCTTTTGCCTTGCTGTGATTTAGTAAGTGCAAATGCATGTTTCTGTTTGCATACTCATTCCTAGGTATATGGTAATAGTGCTGTCCAAACACGTTACCACCTCTGTACCTGTGAATGGATAATATTAGACACCATTTACACCAGGCTTTCATGTGTGTAAATGTCTCCTAATGTTACTGTAACAGTACCAAATAATGTATCCGAATACAATTATAAAACAGTGTGCTGCTACACTGTTATCTAACTCTAAACACAACATGTTACCACCTCTGTACCTGTGAATGGATAATATTAGATACCATTTACACCAGGCTTTCATGTGTGTAAATGGCTCCTAATGTTACTGTAACAGTACCAAATAATGTATCCGAATACAATTATAAAACAGTGTGCTGCTAACTGTTATCTAACCCTAAACACAACATGTTACCACCTCTGTACCTGTGAATGAATAATATTAGACACCATTTACTCCAGGCTTTCATGTGTGTAAATGGCTCCTAATGTTACCGTAACAGTACCAAATAATGTATCCGAATACAATTATAAACCTGTGCTGCTGCACTATTATCTAATCCTAAACAGCTCAACAGCTATGTGGAACAGTAGCTTGCAAACTGTAAAATATCATCATGGCCCATGGTTCACATTATTATATAAAGCATTTCACATATTTCCATTAATATGACTATTATCATCAGATGGTAATATCATGCAGCATTTATACCACTGTTAGTTCTGTTAGTGGTTCTGCATGTGTCAGAAAAATAAAAAATATTCATTCTGCATTCTATTGTGAATCGCAAATAACAGAACTGTCTTACAACTATTGAGCACTGCATGTATTTATAGATTTGTGACTAGAAATAATTATTCATGCAACATGTGTGTCTCAATGTGACCAAGCCATCTTGATTTGAACAGGGTACATTGAACAATATATGTTACTGAAAGTGTCCTATAATATCATTTTGTTTTGCCTACATCCACATTAGATTACGCATCATGTAATACATGCTTTCTTCTATATTGATATCTCATGATATTATCACAGCATAACCAAACAATGTATATCATAGGAATTTTGTACACAGTGCTATTGTTGTGACATGTGACCACGTGAAGCGTGCACAACATTTTGTACACCCATGGCAAATCAAATGCCACAGTTGTTCTCCATGATGATGGATGTGTCTTGTAGTACATTTAGACAGTTGTATGTTATTTCTGTCACCTGCTGCTGGTTGTCTGTGATAGGTCGTGTTGCCTTGGTCCTGCCTTCTACTTGCATGTGTGTGTGTGTGTGTGTGTGTGTGTGGAGCTGGGGTGTGGAGATGCAGTGTTAGGGTTTTAAACCCAAATACTGGATTTCCTTGCTTTTGTCACTGTGAAACAACCCTAACTGTTGCATTAAATGGATTTTTTTGCCATGAATTTCCTGTCTTTTTGATAAATGATAATGGCATACCATACTTTATATGTTGTTGAGAATGTGCCTCCATTTTGGACCACAGACTCACCAAGATATTGATACCTTCATCAGAGTAAGTACTTGTCTTATACTATTCATGCAGCAATAGTTCATGTGCTTCACCTTTCACATGAAACTGAAATGATAAAGTAATGTAATAGCAGATTAATATGTGCACCGAGACTCACCAAGATATAGATACCTTTATCAGAATAAGTACTTGTCTTATACTATTCATGCAGCAATAGTTCATGTGCTGCACCTCTTACATGAAACTGAAATGATAAAGTAATGTAATAGCAGATTAATATGTGCACCACATGTACCAATAGCACATGTACTGTGCTAAGTAGAAATCTGCACAGATGAACTTCTAGCTCTTTGTTTCTATGCAGTAATATACCAAAAACAATATACATATTACCACTGTAACTTAATATATAATAAAACAAACAACACAGGTAAATAAGGCTTAAAAGATTTACTGCCCAATTAAAAGTTGATGATAAAAGGCTGAATTAAAATTCCAATTGGTACACAGAATCAGTCTCACAAAACATTTGTAAAAAGTATCACACCAAAGTTGAAAATACATGTAACCAGTATGGCAGGAACTTCATGAACAAGATCTGACAGTAGCACACAACACATGAGCACAGCTACCACAGTACTCTCCGAAACTGCTTACATGCATTAAATAGAAATTATGTTATTGTCATTGTGTGACTGATAGTGTGAATGTTCCTGGGGTGGGCGAAAAACCAGATGCCAACTGTTTAAATAATAGCAGCACAAACACATAATGTTTTCTTAAAAAAGATGGATGCTAAAGCTATTTTAAAACATTTAATTTTAATATATATTTATGAGTAGATATACGCATATATATATATATATATATATATACACATACATATACATGAAAAGACATATAGATATATGGGTGCATTTGAAGATACCCCCACCCTCAATAGAGGCTATCAAAAATATTATCAGGAACATAAAATTCAGTTGTTATCAGTGAAAGTGTCTGATGTACAATAGTGTACTATTCTATACATACATTTAATGAACTTAGAAACATAGAAACATAGAATTTGACAGCAGATAAGGACCGCTTGGCCCACCTAGTCTGCCCATTTTCCTACCTAACAGATAAGCTGCAGATCCTAGTTAACTAACAGCTTACTTCCTCCTAGCCCCCACTAGGACTGCCTTTATGCCTGTCCCATGCATTCTGAATTTCCCCACTGTTCTTGGCTCCACGACTCCTCAGGGAGGCTGTTCCATGCATCCACAACCCTTTCTGTGAAAAATACTTCCTCTCATTACCTCTGAGCTGTCCCCTCTGTCTTCAAATTGTGCCCCTTGTTCTTGCACATCTCTTTTCTGAAAGATGCTACCCTCTTGGACTTTGTTGGTTCCTTGAGGTACTTGAAAGTTTCTATCATGTCCCCTCTCCTTCTTTCCTCAAGGGTATATATATTAAGCTCCTTTAGTCTTTCTTCATATGTCTTCTGGTGCAGACCCTGTACCATTTTAGTTGCTCTCCTCTGGACAGCCTCCACTCTGTCTATGTCTTTGTGGAGATGGGGTCTCCAGAACTGCACATAGTACTCCAGATGGGGTCTCACCAACTGTCTGTAAGAGGGGATAACAACTTCCTGTTTTCTACTATTGATGCCTCTTCCTATGCATCCCAGTATCCCCCAGCCTTCCTTACTGCCTTCTCCATTGCTTGCCCACCTTTAGGTCATCTGGTATAATTACCCCAGGTCCCTTTCCATTTTACTGTTGTCAGTATCTCACCCCCATTGTGTACGCTTCCCTGGGTTTTGTTTCCCATGTGCACTACCTTGCACTTCTTTGCATTGAATCTGAGCTTCCATACATTTGACCATTCCTCCAACCTTGCCAAGTCCCTTCTCATCCTTTCCACTCCATCTTGTGTATCAACCCTATTGCAGATCTTTGTGTCGTCTGCAAAGAGACATACTTTTCCTTCCAGTTCCTCTGCAATGTCACTTATAGACATTAAAAGGACCAGTCCCAGTACTGAACCATGCTGTACCCGCTAGTAACCCTCCTTTCTTCACTGTGTACTCCATTTACTACTACCCTTTGCGTCCTGTTGCCTAGCCAATTTTTATCCAGGCTACCACCTTGGGACCCACTCCCAGGCTGGCTAACTTGTGTACTAATCTTTGTGTGGGACTGTATCAAATGCCTTGCTAAAATCTAGGAGGCCATGTCCACAGCCCTCTCTGGTCTACTATTTTGGTCATCCAGTCAAAGAAATCTATTAGATTCATCTGAAATGACCTCCCATTGTGAATCCATGCTGCCTTGGGTCCTGAGCCCCACTGGCCTCTAGGTACTCAACAATTCTTTCCTTTAGAAGTGATTCCATCATTTTCCCTACCACTGAGGTCAAACTAACTGGTCTGTAGTTTCCTGCCTCTGTCCTGCTCCCACTTTTGTGAAGAGGAATCACATCTGCCCTCCTCCAGTCCTCGGGTACCACCCATCCTCCCATGATTTGTTAAAGAGAGTAGTCAGCGGTGTCACTAGTTCTACCCTTAGTTCTTTTAGAATTCTTGGGTGAATCCCATCAGGCCCATTGCTTTGTCCACCATCAATTTTATTAGTTCTTTCAGAACCCTTTCTTCTGCAAATGGACTGGTATCGACTCTCGCCTTCAGAGTGTTTCTCTTGTTTGGTTTAGGTACTCCCCTCCTCTTCCTTTGTGAATACTGAGCAGAAATATTCGTTCAGTATCCCTGCTTTTCACTGTCACCTCTACCCACATTCCCTTCCCTGTATTAAGCCTTACTATCCCTCCTTTGGTCTTTTTGCTCCCTAATGTACCTATAATAGGTCTTATCCCTTCTTAACAGAATTGGCTATCCTTTCCTCGGTTTGGGCCTTTGCTATTATGACTGCCTTCCTACCTCTTTCTGCTTTAACTGATAAAGTTCTCTGTCATGCTCCTTCTGTGTTTCCTTATATTTCCTGAATGCTATCCTTTTCTCCTTAATCTTCCTTGCCACCTCTTTTGAGAACCATAGCATTTTTTCCTTCATTGTGTTTTATTGATTTGCTTTACACAAAGGCTTGTTGCCTCTGTGATGACTGTTTTGATTACTCTCCATTGTTCCTCCACCCCTCCTTCTTGCCTTTTGCTAGTGCTTTTCTGAGGCACTCTCTTTTTCCCAAAGTCAGCCCTCCTAAAGTCCAATACTCTTGCTTTTGTATGGCTTGATTGTATGGCTGTGTTTATCGTGAACCACACTGTTTGGTGGTCGCTTGTTCCCAGATGGCTACCCACTTCAAATTTGAGATTCTTTCTCCGTCCCCATTTGAGAGTACCAGGTCTAAGATTGCTCCCTCCCAAGTGGGTTCCAATACTAGCTGTCTGAGGCATGCCTCCATAGGGCATCAAGAATGACCCTGCTCTTGGATGTGCCTGCAGCAAGGTGCTCCAGTTAACATCTGGCATATTCAGGTCCCCCATCAACAATATCTTCCCTTTTTCTGCCATTCTAAGAAAGCCTTCTATCATTTCCTTGTCCATTCCTCCCTGAGATGGGGTCTGTATACAACCCCATGCAGATTGTGGTGCAATTTCCTGTCTCCAGGGTGACCCAGAGTGCCTCATCTGCTTCCTGTTTACTCTTTAGTTCTGTTGCTTTGATCCCTTCCTTTACATAGAGAGCTACTCCTCCTCCTCTTTTACCCTCCCTGTCCCTCCTGTAGATTGTGTATCCTGGTATGTTGACATCCCAGTCATGGTTCTCTCTGTACCATGTTTCTGTGACTGCCACAATATCCAGGCAACCCTCTTCCATCAAGGCCACAAGTTCAGGAAGCTTGTTACACAGACTATGGGCATTGGTACTCATCACCTCCACTTTTGATAGCCTTACCCTTTTAGCCCCATTCCTGTCCTTGCTGCCTTTGCCTTTTTTACATTTACATCTGTTCTGCTCTCTAATAACTTCTACCTTTGTTGTTTACCTCACTAATCACTATGTTTTGTGGGGAGGCTGGGATTTCCCTGCTCTTTCAGTGCCTCCCCCTGGCTAGTTTAAATGCTTGCCAATTAAATAAACCTCTCACCTACAATCCTGGTTCCCCATGGACAGATGCAGACCATCGCATCAGTATAGGTCTGCATCCTCCAGGTGGCTCCCAGTCCCCAATGAAGCCAAACCCTGAGCGCCCCACCAGTTTTTCAACCACTCATTGAATTCCTGGTGAGGAGTGCCCCAGCATCTCCCTTGCCATAGACAGGCAGCACCTCCGAGAAGGTTACCATATGCGCTACTTGTCTAAGGCCCTCCCCAACCTCTACAAATCCTCTTGCACTGCTATGATCCCATTTCTAGCCAGGTCATTTGTCCCTAGGTGGACAATGACATCCAGCTCCCTCTCTCATGCAGCTCCTCCCACGATCCTGAAGATTCGCCTGTCCCTCCAAGCCATGATGCCAGGAAGGCACCTACCTCCCTCCCCCATTTCTACCCTCCCAGATTGAGTCCCCACCAGGAGTTGTTTCCTTCTCCTGTGGGGTCCCATGCCACCCTCCTGTGGGTCTCCTTTGTGAAGGTTCCCAGCATCCTCCTTGGTCTCCACTGCAGGTGCCTCCATAAAGGAACCACTATCCACCAGAAGAGGAATGAACTGTGGAGAGGTATAGCTGGAGGGATGCAACTCTGTTCCACCACCCTCTCCTTTCTGAGCCCACCCTGGTCCAGCCTCTCCTCTTCTTGGCAACCTCTGAGGTAGTGGCATTGGCCTGGTGGTCCCTGGGTGGTGGAGGTGTTTCACTAATCCTAGCCAGGTCAGCCTGGAGACAAGCAACCTCCTCTCTCAGACCAGAGAGGTGCCTGCAAATAGGGCAGCATCGCAGAATCCAGAATGTCTCCAGGAACACTGCCACCCCACAGCCATTGCACTGCACCACTCCTACCATGTCTTATTTTGTGTCCCTCTACTGTTTCTCTGTATGCTTACCTCTCCTCTCTTTACAACTCTCACCCTTCCTGTTCTGGGACAGCAACTTCTTATCTTCTTCAGTAGCCTCCTTCTTCCTTGCTCAATGTCAGGTCACCAGCAGCTGGGGGAGAGTGAGCTACTTTTTCTTTTAGGGTTGACAAAACCAGTGTTTCTCTATGATCCTTCCTTCCTACTGCCAAACAGGAAGTTCCTGTTGACAGTCACATCCAGTGGCTATAAAAGTAGAACTGGATTAGGGTGGGTAGGTGTAGGGTGGGATGGGAGGGCAATTAGTAAAAAATGGCTAGCAACAGGAAGTTGTAATTTGAGTCACCTGCTTTTATAGTGTCTAAGCCACACCCCCAATTAAGATCTCTTTTCCCTACTGGTTTAGCAAAGTCAGCTGATACAGCACCCTTCCCAGCACAGAACACACACTGACTTTCTTTCTTTCTTTCTTTTAACCCTAAATAAGACCCTTCTACTTCTAATAAAGTATCTGTTCACTTAATCTCAACAGACACTGACTCCTGCTGAGATATAAGTTTTAAATTAATAAGAAAATGTAGCTTCTTTTAGTTAGCTGCTTTCTGCTCTACAATTCAACAGGCTAGCAACTTATTACACAAAGCAAAATCAAATGGAATACAGTAACAGTAACTGTATAAATCAGTGAAAATGATAACAGCAATAATCAACATTAATAGTGAACAAAAGAAGTATGTACATCACTAGAGACTTGTACTTACAAAAAGTAAACATTTAACAGAATGGTATGAATATGACAATAAATAATTTCCTATTCAGAAAATGTCACATCTTGAGAATAAACAAATATCTATCACACCACTCTACTTTACTATCAATGACGGCTATATTAAATAACTACTAACTAGAAAAGATCTTCTAAATATATATGCTGTATTTATAAATATATTAACAATACCTTGAAATAGTTGTGAATACAATATTGTTAAACAGTGAAATATTGAAAATTGTTTAATCAATTCAATTAAATAGTAAGTAATACAGTTACTTAAAACCTAACAGTACTAACTGTAATGTATTAATTATAATATATACATATGTACAACACAGATGTACAGCAAGAAAACAGGGATAGTACTTCACTGTTGCAGCACAATATAGTAGTATTCAGTGAAGATGCAAATGGACAAAAAAAGAAACACAAGCCAAATATGATGATACTCAACATGTCACAGAGTGATGTCTATTTCAGAGTATTGTACCCTTAAGTACAGGTCAGCAGATCATGTTAAAAACAGAGTTCAATAGTGCTGACACAGAAGTGCTATAAACAGCGGGATCTTTTACTCATAAAGATCCAAATAATGTCATCATGCAGACAACTCTTAAAAAGACATATATTACACAGTGTTGTTTATGAACATGGCCAAGTATTGTGCCTTAGTAGAGGCACACAGTTGGCAACGATGTCAACTAGTACTTGTTATGGCTGCATATGACATACTCATAAGAAAAGACAATGACAGAAGAGTACAACTGGATAGGAATAACTCTTTTGACATTTAAAAGTCTTCCTTAGACATGTAAGTGTGGTTTCTCTAGTGACCGCAAAGACAGTTGTGCCAATTGAAGACCACTGTAACTATTTTCATGGTATCACTGATCAACACAACAATCTTACAAGTCAGATTTAGTAAACATATGCATATAAACCATGTGATATGTTACCAGTGTAATCATGAGTGCAGATTTGCATGAAAAAAGTTACTCTACCAGAACTCACTCTGTAACAAAATGGACATCAAGATATGTCACCTGTTGTGTGACTATTCCTCTCATGCATGAAGATTGTAGTAATTCTTCGGTATCACCACGTATACATTTTTAAGTGTCGTGGTAGTCTCTGTTTGAAAGTGCTCGTTGAGTCATTGCATTCAGCCCAGCCAGTTCTGTACCTCAACAAACAAGTGTATTGTCAAGAATGTACAGATTGGCCATAGTGATAGATCACAGCCTGAGTGTCAAACACTGCTTGGTTAAAACAATTCTGCCAGATGTGAAATCTGTGATAGGTGTGTTGACTCTGAGCCCATTAGAGTCAAATCTATGTAATACAAGCATAAGATATTGAGATGAAGTCCTGAGTCGTATGGACTGAGTACATGTACCTCCACACCTTTCACTCAAGTGACCACTTTCAGCATTGGTAAACAAAGTCAAAGTCAAAGTCAACTTTATTTAAAAAGACGCCAACCCGAGGCTCTGGGCGCTGTACAAAACCTTACAGTTTATCATACTGTATACATTCAAATTAAAATCACAAAACATATAACTTAGACCCCAAAAGCCTGCACAAATAAAAACAGCTGCCGGAACTTGACACTTTGAGTCTGAGACACAAACAGAGAAACCCAAAGCATGTCTTCAGTAGCTTCTCCTCTGAATGACCACATGACGACGTTATATCTGGTAACATATGACACAGTGAAGTACTGACGCATTGAATCCCTCTTCATCCAAGCTGTTTATGATGGCCATCATAAAATCACTGGCATCCTACTGCATGTTAGCAGCAAATATACTGCATCCATCATATGTGCCTAACACCTGCCGAGAGGTGTCAGTGACTGCACATTGTTTGATTGATCAGAAGCCATGCTTACAACTTCTTCAATGCCTTTGATAAAGGAGTGTCTTGTGAAGTTGATATTGCCTGCACAAAGTGTGGCATGTGGAGAAAAGCTTGCATAGCTGAATTAGCATAGCAGTTTACTCTAGTACTGTTATCAAACACTGGGACCACAGCCATACCGAGTGACTTCAGAGCAACAGCTGGTTCTGCATCTGCATTTGCCATGCTGACCTTCTTAGTACTCTGCACAGTTGATTCAGTTGTGGCAGCTCATTGTCTCTGTTGCCAGCTGAAGCTGTGATGGTAGGATGAGACAACCACATACGAGATAGTGGTATTAGAGACATCTGTGGCTGAAACAGAGTATGTAATCTGTTGTACTCAATACATCGCTTGTTAGTGCGTATCTTCTGAGGAGCGAGTGTTATGATGTGCAACCCAGAAAGACTGCTGACGCGTGAAAGTGCGAAGTAGCTCATGCCATCTTTGAAAATGTCTGTTCCTATGTCCACCATTGCTGAATCCAAACTCAAGCCCTGAGACTTGTGAATTTAAACAGCATAGGCAATACATATTGGGAACAGTTTTCTGTTCACATAGATATCCTTAAATACCTGGAACTTAACACAGGTATGATCAATCTGCACTGGCTGTTCCATGCTGTCAAAGTGGACAACAAGTGTTTCGATAAACGCCTCCTGAACATTGTAAATGAAGTCTATGATGTGACCCATGGCACCGCTCATGCCACGCTCAACATCAAGATTACACCATAGTATGACACGTGCATTCTTATAAACTGTAAGAACAGCTTCCAGGCCAGCTGTGCATGAAACATTCTACTTCAGTTCAGATAGTCCTTCAGTCATCTTCGCTACCAGCTTCCAACTTAGAATGACACCATCAACTGTATCAACAGCATGCAGTATGAGAATTTTCCTGATTCTCTGTCTGTAACATAACACTGTTGAACTCAGCACATTTCTTAAGTCATGGCATGAGACACACAATGCGTGTGCCCCTGGAGTATACATCACCGAAAACATCACAAACTGTTTCTATAGATTTAGTATCCATTCTGATTCTTTGACCATGTAACATTGAAAGATGTTCTGGTGATAAAGAACCAGTATGAGCTTGATCCAACAATGCCTTGTAAGCCAGATCACCACTCTGCTGCATGTTCTGGCACAAGCTCGACATAGGTAAATAACTCCCACTGGTTAAAACCTCCAATGCAGCCTAGTGTATTCTTAGCCTGCTTGACAGTCAGAGCTGCAAAGACATGTTCTGCATTAACTGGTGCAAGCTGTAAAAGATCTCCAAATACAACAATGCTTTTACTACCAAATGCATCTCCATAGTCAGTCCCAAAATCTCCTGTAGACATAGGTGTATACAGGCAAGCACAAATTAGAGACCATGCTAATCTCATCAATGATAAGTAACTTCATCTTAGTAAATATAGAACAAAGCTGAGATACAACCTCAAATGACAGCTTATGGTACTGTCCTGCTTTGCCATGCTCCACTGACAACATGAAGAGATGGTGTAACGTAACTCCACTAATGCTGTATGCAGCCAGTCCAGTGGGAGCACTAACAGCAACAGACATTAATGAGCCTGTCAGTTTCTGTATTTCAGCCATAATGGTCTCTATAAGGATGCTCTTTCCTGTACCTGCTGAGCCACTAACAAACATCAGCAGTGGCTTGTGGTCAAGACAGTCACATTTCTTTTGTTCATGTTGTATCGCATGCCGGACAGCATCAGTAACTGTAGAATGCACCACACATTGCTGCTCATTGAGTCTCTCTCTCAATTCTGCTGGGTCAACACTGCAGTGTGTGCCATGTTCCATAGCACTCTTCACTTCTGACATGAGTACTTCTGGGGCATCAGAGACAGAGGTTCTCCAAGGATACCTTCTCCTTCCAGATCAAGACTGTCCTGTGAACTGACAGGAGTGTCCTCCTCAAGTTGTTTCTGTGCCTTTTCAAGCATCTCCTTCTCAGCGTCTAGTCTCTGTATATATGTATCTGAGTATTCAGTTTTGAATGTCTCATAACTGTGATTGAATTCTTCCTCGAATGTATCAGTCACCTTTAATTCAGACTCATTCCTCCAGGGTTTAAATAAGAATAGGAGAGCAAAGTAGTAATGATCTCTGCTCTCAAATGTGCCTAGATGTAATTTACAGTGGTCAATGAGCCAAGGCTTATGTCTCTAATGAGACAGCCGTCCACTCCTTTGATCTTGTGAATGTCACATGTACAATCAGGTGAGACATCCGTCTTGTAGTCATACCACTTAGCCACCTCAAATAAACACATTCGATCCATGTCTCTGTGTCTACAGGGGTAGTACGTGTCAATGAGGTTATTCTTCAAGATATGTCTTGAAGAAGGTCTATTGAGAGCCAGTTCTCAATCCCAGTGTGAGGAATAAGTACACATTTGTGCTTCTCTTTGTAGTTTACACTAAGAAAGCGACAGCATCAGATTTGCTGTACAACTGTGTACTGATCAAGCAATCCGCCGCCTCATAAGCACCACATTCTCTGTGTGATAGGGTCTTCAATCCCAGTGACCACAACTGAGATGTCAGTGACTTGCTTTGAACTGGCAATATCTTCCCAAAGATCTTGCAAGCTAGTCTGTTCATGTTTGGTGATGTACGGAGTTATGTAACGAACCAGAGCTAATGAGTTGTCAGCCACAAACCGAACATCTATGTTTGCTTGCCACATTAGAAGAAGAGTGGGCTGTAGTCATTGATGTACACCTCATTCTCATCCCTGGGTAACCTATACCCTCTTGGTTGATTTTGCCTTCAAGTGGTGCCGCATAGCTGGAAACAGTTCTTTCATGCAACCATCCTGACAGACATGCCTGGGAAATCCAAAACAACATCTTGTGTACTAATCAGATTTGTTCTTCACTACCCAGTGGCAGTATTTTGCACAAATATGGCATTGAAACTTCTGCACTAACTTCCACAATGTAGGACTGTCATACTTGTTTGGAATACAGCAAGTGATGTATTGCTTAATGAATGCTAGCACTTGTGCTGCTTCTGTTCGCCTATGCATGGGGCATCCTTGATCCACAGTAACATACTGTATGACTATGAGGAGCACCTCTTGCCTGATATTCCATCCTCTAGAAGTAATGCTCCACAATAGCAGGAGGTGGATTGTCCTTTGACAAAATGAAAGTCAGAATATCATGGAATCGTTTGTGAAAATGCCTAGTCATAGACACTGGGTCAAGTGAGCACATTTCTCCCACAGTCATTGATGAAATGCCCTCTACATCACAATTTGCCCACTTAAAGAGTTCAATGACCTCATCCCAGGCATACTTGGCACAGCTGAGTGTGACAAACCATGTGGCTGCACCATGCTCTCGCAGCATAGTCTTACCTCAGAGTGTCTTCAATACTAGTATTCTTTGCTGCCAAGTAGACTTGACAGAATGGAAGACAAATTCATGTGCACATTTTCATCCTTCTGCTTTAATTTCTGTAGAAACTGTGCAGCAGTGATTCCATCAAGTGGAGTTGTGAGCCGAATAGTATGTACAATAGACACAGATAGTATGCTAAGCTCAGTCTCCCACAGGAGATGAAACAGGTACTGTATGTTGCATCTGAATTTGCCATCCTTACTGAGCACATGACTAGTGCAGTACTCTGAACCTTGTACATGCACTTTTTTATCTAGGTGTTCACCTGACCCTTTTAGGAACAAATCTGAAAACAGCATGCTTCCAATGTGGCCTCCCAAATGCTGACAGGCTCACCTTCCACCTGTTTCATTTGATAGAGATCAATGTTGTCCCCTACTGGATCTCTACCATGCAGTGGGTGAATTGTGTACTGTTCATACATATCATCATTTGTCTCCACATTGGCCTACTCAATCATTGGTTTTGTGGTTTCCAACACATCATGTTCAACAGACACACTAGTCATGTGATCGATATAAAGGCCTGCATAAAAGGATTGTTGCTCTTCAAATAAGTAAGAGCAAGCTTCACCTCTCTACATTGACAACATCCTGTCAAATGACTTTTGACTTTGTTGGAACACCGTTGACAAGAATCACCAAAGTGTTCTCAAGGAGATTGCCTCCACATTTTCCTGCAGAGGAAGTGGAAGATACATAACGGGACCCTTAAGAGATCTAATGAGTTATTTTGTGGAATGTTCCATGTCTTTGTATTCAGACATAGAATAGTTTGAAATGGTTTCATAATCTGAATAAGAATACGTTCAAACACATTCAATGTGGCAATCTCAGGTGGTGTAACATGTGCCTCCATATTGTTCAAGACTGACCTTGGCGGCAGAATGTTAGCCTTCACCTTGAAGAAACAGTGCTTTACATCACAATGATTGGGTCTAACTGAAAGTCACACTTTAAGAGCAGAAATGCTGACAGTCTAAACCACATGTCATTGTACAGTGACAAGGTTTCCAGGATCACTGTGACCATTTGTTTTCATAACAGAGCCAATCACATGACACACATACAGAGACAAATTTCTCTGTCTTTGCCAACTCAGATTTGGCAATCGATTTCCAACCTACTTGAGAATATCAGTTTCTAAGACAGAGACATAATTTCCATCATCAATTGATGACTGATCAATAACAGTATCTGTGACACTGCTGACACGTCGCACCTGTTTCAGAAATGGCATGGCACAATGCACGTCCACCAGACTGCAGTAACTCATTCAGTCGGGTATAATGTGCAACAACTCATCGCACCTCATAGACCCTGTACACAAAGTTTTGCAAGCCTGATTGATGCACTCCAGCATCCACATGTGGTGAAATACATTGTCACAAACACCACTATCTAGACATGCAAACGAGTGACCCATACGTCCAGTATGTGGACGGATCTCACAAAGTCTATACTCTCAAACAGTTTATGTCTGTCTTTATGATCAGTACGACAAACAGGTTGATAAAGTGCTCAACTTTGTCAAATGATGATTGTCTTTGGTTGCAAGTCGCATCACACGTCCATGAGAGACAGTGATACTTACGAGGCTGAACAGTTGCCTCACACTCATCATCTGACTCCACTGTAGTGCCATTACACACACTCAGCACATTACACAGTTTACCAGACTCAACAATGCAGAAGTTGCTGTCCTTTCTCTGTAAATAATATGACTCCTCCCAGAAATACGCCTCTGAGTGCTGTGTGTGCAGCCAGTGACCTGTGAAAACATCACAGAAATTGTGTTGGTTCAAGACAGGATACCATTGTAGTCTTATCTTAATCTCATACACAACTTTTCTGAACTGCTCAAGTACATGTGACATCTTACACCACAAGTGTTGAAGAACAAATACTGCTCTACTAACAAATGTACATACTCTGAGACGCAATGTCATCAAAGAGAGATGACTATTTAGTTTTTGTGCTCACGTCTCCTCACAGCAGCAATAAGTCTGTCAATCTTGGCTTTGAAGCTAGTGATCAAAAATACTTTTGCTTTCTCAGATGCCCATCAGCAGCCACAGGTTTATGCCGCTGCTTAGTACGCTTCTTTATGCTTGCCTTTGCAATATTGGTGTTCCATCTCAAAGATTTCCGCAACTGTTGCTGAGCTCCACAATTTACATGCAGCTGAGCAAGTACATACTTTTCTGTGGAGTGTGCAGCCTGTGAAGTTACTCCTGAGTGGAATGCTTAATTGTTTATGTCTTGAACTACCATGTGTGGTTTTCAGACCACTCTTAAGCAACAGTGAACTACTTTACTATGATATCTGTTTCGTCTCTACGTAGAACTGCGTCTCTGTTTAGAGGCATCTTTCTTCTCTGGAAATTCACAGAGTGTGGAACAATGTTACAGAAGTATCAGACACCTGTATAAGAAATAGAAAAAACAAATATTTAGTGGTGCACTGTCTTTTTGTCCTAACATTACATACTCACACACACTGTTCATGTGTCATGTAACAAGAATAAATAGTACTGCTTACAAAACATTGCACACATTATTAGTTTCACAACTGGACACCAGTAAAACCAATATAAAATGTTTTAAGTGTCACAGAACAGAATGTCACTTATAACATGAGAATAAATATCTAAACATGTCAAAAGTAAATTATTGTCACAATCTAAAGCATCCACAGTATTTAAAAAATACTGTATTTTAAAACATTTTCAAAAGTAGTGTTGAATGTGAGACAGTGTCACAAAATATGGTGTCATGAGCACGGAAGTGTCACAAAATTTGGTGTCATGAGCATGACACTGTCGAATGTAGTGTCGTAAAATAGTGTCATGAGCATGAAAGTGTCGAATAATCACATTAAAAAATCCTCTTTAAGGCTAAGCCAATCAGACATTGCTTCCTATTTGACTGACAGACACTGGCACAATGGAACATAACATTGATCAGGCCATGTCAGGCAGCCAATCACAAGTGCTGAAGACTGGAGAAGAAGGACATATCAGCCATCTTAGAGAAAACAACAGATCCTGCTTTACACAGTGTAAGTACATCTCATTTCTAAACAATTTTCTAGCATTACTAAAACTGTTAGCAACACAAAATAGCATTAAACAAAATGTGTGTTACTTCTATTTAACTATGACACTCTAAATAACCAGTTATGCTGTAAAAAAGTTATTAGTGTTTAAAGTCAGAGTGTCAATCAGTACTTACTAGCACAGATAGAGCTGCAAATGGAGGCAGAAAGCAAGCAGCACGTGTATCATAACACAAGGAGTAACCAATCATACACCTCTGTGTAGCTGTGATTGATTGAAGTAGCGTATGAAAATGTTGTATTTTCCCACTAAGAAATCTTCCAGCATTTCTGGTTGACAGCAGCTACAGCCATTCAGTGTAGTCATAGTCAGTGCATCCACTGCATTGGTTAGCCATGATAAGGCATTAACCAATAACTTTAAAAATCACTGTTTTGGAACAGCCCACCAAAGCAACATTGAAAGAGAGGACAATTTTACTTTCATATTCAGTATTAACTAGACAGTGCAGGGAAACACTAATTTTTGGTAGCTCTCTGTCCACTTCTCAGTTTAAAATCTCAGAATGGCAGAAAACAGCAAATGATCTGTGTGGGTCATTAGCAGCAGTATAGTATGAAGAGCTTCAGAGTATGCTAAGAGGAGTGATTTTGGCAAAGACCTGCAGTTTCCAAATTGCTCTGTTAAGTAGTTTGGCAGGGTGGCATGAGGTGGGAGCATTTCATGCCAACAATGCACAGGCTTCTGAGGACTCAAGCTCGACCGGACATACTGCTGATTCATCTCAGAGGCAATGATTGGCACCAAACGATGGGTAGATTTAGTGTCAGAAGCAAATTGGACCTTGCTTCTATTATGGGTATGTTACCTGCCTGTAAGATATTTTTTCTGATATTACAGATCTTAGAGTCTGGCAAGCGGAACAGCATATAACCTGCTTGACAGAGCATGGACAAAGGTTAACATACAAATATCTGGATTTCTGCACATGTCTGGGATGCATACCATACGTCACCCTGAAATTAAGTATTGTAATGTTTAGCTCTACCTACCAGATGATGTGCACTTCTCACATGCTGGCAATTGCCTTTTCCTGGGAGACCTTTGAGATGGAATCCTCACAGTCCTCTAAAAACATCAGACTGTTAAAACAGATATAATTAAAAAGGCTATTTAAGAGCACAAAACCTTGGTCAAAAAAGAAAAAGTTGCATACATAACACACACAACACAAATACATGCTATCTCACTTTCACACTACTTCACAAACTTAGATGCATAAACATGTTCACAATTGTGACATGCATACAGCTCCCAAGATGTACTATAAATATCTAGCTATGTGATTTCAGTATGCGATAAGGCACAGTCAAACATGACATCACGGAGGCAGTGCTGTGTTGTTACTCTAATATAATCTAACAATTAGTATAGTCAAATGGTATTACTTCTTATAATAACTGTAGAATCATAATAATGATGATACTGTCTGAATATGGTAGTTAAAAAGCTGAACAGAGCACAAGTACAGACATGTAACAATGTATCACAGTAACATACTGCTCTCTCTCTATGTATCGCAGATTCAAAGAAAAAGAGCCAGAATGAGACTCTGGAGTCGGGTGTGCTGCCAGGGCAATGTCAAGGGGCTCATGAGAACACAAATAGGAAGCTGGATGCAATGTGGAGGCGCATCAGTGGTTACCTACACCTAATTTTAAAGTCAAAACAAGAATGCACAAATGTGCAAAAGAAAGTGGAAGCTGTTGCACCAACACTTCTACGTACTGAAGAACAGAGGGAGATACGGACAACGATGCTGGCTGGTACTACCTCACACTACGAAATGTGGGAGGCAGCTGGTAAGCCTGCTGCAGGGACACCTAACACATTGTGAGTAAAGAAACCATTTGTTACTCAGCATTGCATATACTTAAACAGGACTCACTAACAAGCTGACTGTTGTGCTGGATAACATCACACCTCAGGTAGTCAGGTACGAGACCACAGGCTGAGTACATCCACTACCTGAGGTGTCAAGATATCCCACCTACACAGCTTTAAGGGTATGTTTGCCATAATGCAATGGTTTGTTGTAATACAGAGTGTGAAAAATAATGTTAATTTGTGTAACTTCAATCACAGTGATGTTTCATTGATGTACATTGCCTCAGTCTTACAATGGGTCTGCAGTCAGGTACGGTACCTGGTCTGGAGGGAGTCATTGCTTGGCTGACACCATGAACTACTAAGTGTCCTAACTACATCTTCCTGAAATCAGAGTGATATTCTGTTGATGTCCATGGCCTCAGTTTTACAATGGGTCTGCACTCAGGATCCATTACCTGATCTGGGGGAGGGAGGGGCATTGCGTGGCTGATGCCATGAAACTCTAACTGTCCCAACTATTGTGTTACTGCAATCATGGAGCTGTAATGTTTATATCCATAACCTTTGTTTTCCTGTGAGTCTCCACCCAGGATGCAGTTCCTGCTCTGGGGGACAGTGCCTGACTGACACCATACAACTCCTAACTGTTCCAACTATTGTGATATTGCAATCATGGAGCTGTACTGTTTATATCCATAACCTTTCTTTCACTGTGAGTCTCCACCCAGGAAGCAGAACCTGCTCCGGGGCAGATGCCTAGTTGGCACCATACAACTCCTAACTGTCCCAACTATTGTGTTACTGCAGTGATGGAGCTGTACTGTTTATATCCATAACCTTTCTTTCCTGTGAGTCTCACCCAGGATGCAGTACCTGCTCGGGGTGGCAATTACCTGGCTGATACCATACAACTCTAACTGTTCCAACTAGTGTTTTACTGCAGTCATGGAGCTGTACTGTTTATATACATAACCTTTCTTTCCCTGTGAGTCTCCACCCAGGAAGCAGTACCTGCTCTGTGGAGGGGCGGCATTGCCTGGCTGACACCATACAACTCCTAACTGTCCGAACTAGTGTGTTACTGCAATCATAAAACTGTACCATTTATATCCATAACCTTTATTTTCCTGTGGGTGTCCACTCAGGATACAGTACCTGATCTGGGGGCATGGCCTGGCTGACACTGTAGGACTCCTAACTGTCTTAACTTGCATGCCCGTGCAACCATGAAGGTGAACTGTTGATGTCTATGGCCTTTCTTTTCCTGTAACTCTCTACTCAGGATGTTCTGCCTGTCCTGGGAGAGGGGAGAGTGATTGCCTCGCTGACACCATCCAACTCCTAACTGTCCCAACTAGTGCATTACTGCAATCATAAAACTGTACCATTTATATCCATAACCTTTATTTTCCTGTGGGTGTCCACTCAGGGTACAGTACCTGATCTGGGGGCATGGCCTGGCTGACACTGTAGGACTCCTAACTGTCTAACCATGCCTGTGCAACCACGAAGGTGAACTGTTGATGTCTATAGCCTTTCTTTTCCTGTAACTCTCTACTCAGGATGTTCTGCCTGTCCTGGGAGAGGGAGGGGAGTATTGCCTCGCTGACACCAACTCCTAACTGTCCCAACTAGTGTATTACTGCAATCATAAAACTGTACCATTTATATCCATAACCTTTATTTTCCTGTGGGTGTCCACTCAGGATACAGTACCTGATCTGGGGGCATTGCCTGGTTGATGCCGAGCAACTCCTAACTGTCCTAATTTGTGCGCCCTTACAACCATGAAGGTGAACCGTTGATGTCATGGACTTTCTTTTCCTGTAACTCTCCACTCAGGATGTACTACCTGACTGGGGAGGGCATTGCCTAGCTGACACCATGCAACTCCAATTGTCCCAACTAATGTGTTACTGCAATCAAGGAGCTCTACCGTTTATATCCATAACCTTTGTTTTCCTGCGAGTCTCCACTCAGGAAGCAGTACCTGCTTGGTGGGGGCATTGCCTGGCTGACACTGTACAACTCCTAACTCTACCAACTAGTGTGTTACTGCAATCAAGGAGCTGTACCATTTATATCCATAACCTTTATTTTCCAGTGGGTCTCCGCTCAGGATGAAGTACCTGATCTGGGGGCATTGCCTAGCTGACACCATGCAACTCTTAACTGTCCCAACTAGTTTGTTACTGCAGTCATGGAACTCTACCATTTATATCCATAACCTTTGTTTTCTTGTGAGTCTCCACTCAGGATGCAGTACCTGCTTGGGGGCAGCATTGCCTGGCTGACACAGTACAACTCTGAACTGTCCCAATTAGTATGTTACTGCGGTCAAGGCTGTACCATTTATATCCATAACATTTATTTTGCTGTGGGTCTCCAATAAGTATACAGTACCTCATATGGGGCATCTTAAGTAGCAGACAATACTAGCATTGTCGAAACAGATCTGTATTAAATAATTGAAGATACACATACAGTACCACGCTCAATAAATATGATTATTATCTTTCATTCACAGGACATTAGAGGTGCTCCCCACCACATGCTGAGGTAGTACCAGACCAAGCTGAGGGCTGTGGAGGTCGAACAGTTTGACTCGGACAGTGTCATCATTATTGGAGTCAGAAGGTAGAAAATCCTAAGCGGAAATTATTTGAATAGCTGCTCTCAGTACTTGGTTTGCTAACATGCTTGATCCTCTGCAAGCACTCAGCTTCTGTAACATTGCTGTGTTAAGGCTGTAGTTTCACTCTGACTCCATACTCACAAGCCAGAACCTCCTTGTGGAAGATCAGAGGACATATCCTTGCAGACCCCATACAACTCGTAATTTTGCAAATGTATGAGGTCTGCAATCAGCAGGGTGTTCTGGTAATCTCCATGTCAGTAGTTTTCTTTTGGCTCTCCACTCAAGACTCAACACCTGTTTAGTGGTGAATGGTTCATACCCTGGGTGGCACCATGGAACTCCTAAGTATGCAAATGTCCATACCGTTCAAGTCCATTACAGTACTTTTGTTGCAGCACTACAATCATGCCACAGTACCAGTTTCCTTTGATGCCATTGTCTACCTCAGAATATCCAACTACTAAGTCTCTAACTCAGCTACATAAGCTTGCTAAGCCCATGTGACTGAAAATTTTATTAATTTGTAACACCTCATATTACAGCAGTGTACCATTGATGCACATGACCTCACTTTTCTATGCGTCATTAGCTGGTTTTATCTGTACAAGTTCTCAGTGCCTTCATGAAGCAATAAATCATGACAGGGTGTGGGTAATGCTGGGTTTACCCGCCTGGTGTGGTTCAGTCATGAGACTACAGGGCAGTGACCAAACATCCAGGCGTGGTAAATCCCAGCATCACCCACATCCTGGATTAGTTTATTGCGATTATACAATGTGTCCGTATGCTTTTTGGTATAAAAAATAAAGAAAAGGAACAATTGTTGGTATTTGCAATGTTTTTATTTAATCTATCCTTACGCCAGGAAAAAATAGTCCTGTTGTCCCACAGTCAGCTTTCTCTAGACTAGTCATGATGTTAAATCGCTTCCCCTCCTCCCCATCCTTCCAAAGAGCCATGTGCCTCCCCCATCTCTCGAGTCCTCCGGATATCAGTAGTGCAAATGCCACTGTACCTTTACTATCGCTGTATACTAATCTTGTTACAATAACATCAGGAGGAATCTGATTACATTGCCTCTTTCAAACAATACTAAAACTCATTCTCCTATCTTGTATGCATCTCCTATCAGAGACATCTGCAATGAATGTTCATGCCTCTATTTCAGCAGTATTTATGTACTAAGGAAGTAGTATATTTAAGCCATAAGGGACACGACAGGGTGTGGGTTATTGAGATTACCCATTCCTTGTGTGGTGTATCATGAAATTGCAGCAATTGACTTAACCACACAAGAGTGATAAATCCCCAATAACTACATCTTGAGTGTAATTACTCATTATACAATGGATCCATGTAAAATAAATTTAAAATGTGTTTAAGTATGTTTTATAAATGCCATTTCTCAACCGTAGGTTATTACAGGATATAGCACAGTTCCGTGATGTGTTTTGACCAATGAGTTTACAGGATTTTCTATACCCATTGTATAATATTTGTTTAACCATTGATAAAATCTCACAAAGTACAGGTGACTTCGGTTTGGCGAGAGAACAAATGGCGGCAGACTAAGCTCTCCCACAAACTCCGGGTAAAATCTGCCAGATTCCATAACTAGGGGTCCTCAAGATCTCCCCTTATCCCTGACTGAACATCTTACCTTCTCTATCAACTTCTGTGGCTGACTGATCATGAATAACTGGGGATTCTACAGTTTACTACCAGCTTTAGCACTGAGAGAATGGAACCACCTCAGGTAGCACTTGGTGAGCTACAGGCCTCGCTGTCGGCGTTCCTCTCGGAGTTTCAAACCTATCGCACAGTATAGGGCTGACCAACAAGCTCTAAAAATACCTTGTCAGCTTTGAAGCAGAAGGCAGCAAAACTTGAAAGTGAAACAGGGGAACATAATCAGAAAATCCACAAACTACACCAAATTTCTGTTAAGTTGCTCAGAGATAACATTGACCTCAGAGAGAAACTTGAGGACCTGAAAACCGCTCAAGGTGGTCTAACATTAGAATTTTTGGGGTGCCTGAGGGAATGGAAGCAGGAGAGTTTACAGCATATATTGAACACCTCTTTGATGAGGTCTTAGCTCTACAACATGTCTGTCCTACGACATAGAGCATGTACATTGGGCTCTTACTCCCCAAAGACCCCAAGCAAGACCACGCTCCATTGTTTTGTGCATGCAGAGTTTTTTTAAAGGAGGAGATCATCAAACAAGCATGGCGTCTTAAGAAAATCTTGCTGGATGGAATCCATAGAATTACCTTTGACCATGACTTTCCCCAGCTGTGGTGCAGCAGTGGACAGCGATGTATACAACCAAAAGGAACTGCAGGCACATAACCTAAAAGCTACAATAATCTTTCTGGCTAAATTAAAAATATGGCTTAGGAACTCTACAAAAGTTTTTGATACATGGACGAGATGAAGCTATACTTACAACAAAATAAACTGCTCCCTACGTAAGAGGATATGGAATCAGAGACTATGAGGGAAAAATGCACTCAACGGTCGCTGAGTAAATCTTCTCTGTCCTCCCCACAAGTGCAGTAAACAAGCTGAGGCTCTGAGGGATATAAGGGCGATACTCCAGGAATATGCATACCATCCCAATAGCTCACCTAAATCAGCAGCACAGGTCTCTCAGGACTGCGGAGACACCACATTAAAGGTTGAGAGCCTTCTCATATAGCAGCATCTTCCTGGCTTGTCAGCAGCTCCTATGGATTTTTCCAATTTCTAGGATGATTAGGCTTGAGAAGGGATTATCCTCCCTTTGCTGTCTGCTGAGTATCGAAGGAGGCTGAAAGATGGGGATGCCGGCACTTTTACACACGTGGCCTGGGCAGCTTGTCTATCCTTCCTTCTGTGCCTACATTACCCAGGCTCCTCAGTGCTGACTGCCAGGGCAGTCTATGATACCTTGAACTGAGTTCCTGACCTCCTGATACAGAACTTGCTACGTTGGTTACAATCTCCACTATTTCCACTATTCTTCTGTTAGAGTGTGCTGGAGGATGAAATATATACCTGGGCGAATGTTTCTCCATGCATCTCCTTTGTGTGACTATATTATGTGCTATCCTTTGTGCCTGTGGAAGGGTCCTATGCCTCCGATTGACTATATCTATATTACTTATATCCTACTATTTATATTTGATCATCACTGAAGTGGACATGCTCAATACTAATCAGTGGATTGTGGCCCCTTTGTTTTCCCCTCCTCCCTATTTTCCTATTCCTTTTTAAGCTCAACAAAGTTGATCAACATCACTGGATACAATCTCCCTATTAATTAGATTGGTCTTTACCCCAGATGGAAACCCACTGTATATTGGATTCTTATTCTCTTAGAAGGTGTTTCTATGGGGGTTGACAGGACAAGGGAGGACTGGAGATGGTAGTGTGCTACCATGCAAGAGAGAGTGAAGAGTATGCACCTATCTCCCCCATAATATTACTCCACACCAGCCCTTATTATAGTATTGGCATTTACCTTCACTTCACATACATATTTGGGACCCCTTTCAAGAGGTAAATAATTACCCTGGGAAGCAGGCATTTATTCTCTTATCCTGCCTTAATACTTTGAGAACATGTGACACCATTTGGTGACTTGATTTGTTTTCTACCCTTTACTGGAGCTCTCGAGCGAGAGTCCAGGGAGTGCCAGTTAGCCAGAGGGGCCCCTGGATCTGGACTCCTATTTGGAGCACTGCAATAAACTGCTCCCTACGTGGAAGTCATTCTGGTTGGGTTTTATTCATCCTAGTACTAAGTTTATCTATTAGTTTAATGTTGGACAGTTGTCAATTGTGTCAGTTACTTTATGTAGAAAGTAATTATGCAGCTTCATGGCTACAATTGAAATGCAGCCTGGTGGGGGTTGAGGGAGGGGGAACCAGGGATATGGCTCCATTAGGAGTTATTGGGGAGTGACAGGAAGGGGCACGACATTATGGTTCTGGAATGTAGATGGTATACG
Source organism: Neoceratodus forsteri (assembly GCA_016271365.2). Classification (NCBI taxonomy): domain Eukaryota; kingdom Metazoa; phylum Chordata; order Ceratodontiformes; family Ceratodontidae; genus Neoceratodus; species Neoceratodus forsteri. The sequence goes on from CM028129.1 coordinate 13,624,287, forward strand.
CACCCTATTAAGAGACAGAGGTTATTCAGGGATATAGGGAGGGCTAACTCCATATTTGTGTTTCTCCAAGATGCACCTTAGCCAGGCTGAACATGCAAGTTAGGGGCACAAGAGGATACCAGCCTGGTTGAGACATCCTCGTATAATAGGGGTAGAAGATGTGGGGTGGGAGCCTAGTACATTCCAGAATCTTGTGGTCGACTTTGAAGGTGGTCCAGGACCCAAAGGGATGTTTTTCTTGGTGGTGGGAGCACTTGCAGGACTAACCTACACACTGGTATCCTTGTATTTAACACCGGGGACCCAGGCGTTGGAGTTGAAAAGGTTTTTAAGGTTTTGGATCAGCACACCCAGGGTTGTCTCATTATTGCAGGGACCTGAACTTGCGATTAACCTTCTCTAGATACAGAATACCTGAATAGAAGCAGATATACCCACTTAGGAAACTCTGGAAAACTGAGATGTGTAAAAAGACTTGTATGATACATTTGGAACCCTATATCCAGTGCTAGGGAATATACAAAGTACCCCTAAAATACTCAGTCTGCTGCTCAGCTAGACTATGCTTATGTATCTAGGGACCTTATAGGATCTGTGTCTGTGGTAACAACCACCCCAACCCTGCTTTCTGACCATAGGCCACTACAGGCGGTATAGATTTGAGTATTAGCTCAGAATGTTCCCCATGGAGACTAAATGTTATGCACCTTGCATCCCCTGAGGCTTGTGACTTTATTCGACAACAAATTCAAGATATCCTTGACCATAATGGCCAGGGACATACCCACAATATTATGGGATACTATTAAAACTACGCTGAGAGGTGCATTAATTGAATGGGGACTAGGATAAAGAAGGATAGGAAGCGTACAGAGAAGGAATTGGTAAAGAATTGTACCATCTCCAAACTCCTAAGCATATTCAAACATTTTTCATCAGCGACTTCTCTATGTCAAAGCCGGCTTCAGGGATACAGGATCAGAAACTCTAGCCCAACTCTATTATCTCCGTAGTTTAAATCAGGGTTGCCCTGTCTTGATGAGATGCATACCTAGAAAAGTCAGAGGGCAGAGAATTCTTACCAGAATCCCCAAACTATGATCTGCTACCCACAGTAATTTGGTGAGCCTCCCTTCCCAGATATGTGTGGTTTTCAGGAATATTACTCATGGCTCTATCAGGCCTCTAACTGCTGATCAAGAGGCGAGGCTGAACTTTCTCTGTCGGTTAGGCCTCTTGACTTTAACTAGGAGTGTCAAGCAAGCTTACTTTCTCCAGTTACTAAAGAGAGTTATCCCAAGCTATTAAGAGAGAAAAACTAGAGAAGCACCTGGTTTTGATAGCTATCCCATACAGTTCTATCAGGATTTTTGGAGGAACTTACACCGACCTATTCCAAGTCCTAGTGTTGGTTCAGAAGGGGGATCCACTGCCCACTGCCTTCTTGGAAGATCTCACTGCTAAACCCTATCCCCAAACCTAGAAAAGACCACACCAAATCAGACTCATACCATCCAATTACACTGGCCAACGTGGATTACAAGCTGTTTATGGCAATACTGACACAGGTTAGATGAAATAATGCCTCTTATTATACACCCTGACCAGGTAGGATTTATCAAGCAGCGTCAGGCAGCTGATGCTATCTGCTGGACTTTGCTGGTACAGCAACTGACTGTCCATTCTCTGGAGCCCACCCTATTTCTTAGCTTAGATGCCCACCAGGCATTTGATACGGTAGGTGGGTTTTCTGTGGGATGTCATGAACACTATAGGTTTTCAGCATCAATTCATATATCAACTTAGGTTGATTTATGAATCTCAAAGACACACTGTGAAGTGATGGGAGAGATATCACAAGCTATTCCAATCTGCCGAGGGACAAAGCAAGGTGCCCCCTTTCACCTCATCTCTTTGCCATCTGTATCAAACCATTAGCATAAGCAATTCAGATACATCAGGGTATGGGGAGTTACCATCCATGGTGCTCACAGAAGAATATCTTTATATGCAAATGATATACTGCTTACCTTGTCTGACCCATATGCCTCACTCCTGCAGTTTGGACCCTCCTTTCCAGGTTTGGGAACTCTTGGGGTATACCCTGAACCTAATAAAACAGAAACAGTCTTGTGCAATTATTCCCTCTCAGGGATTTAAAATCCAGATACCAGTTCAAATTATACCAACTTAAATTAAATATCTGGGTATACACTCACCAGATTTTCTTCACACTTGGACATGGATAATTTTGAGCACCCTCACACTCCAGTTAGAAAATTTGATTGGTAACTGGTAACTGGAAACTGAAGGCGGTCCCTATGCAAGAAAGAGTTCTACTGGTTCATCAACATTTACTATCCTGGGTGCTCTATCCAATCCAAACCTTAGCTGTACCCCACCTAGCTGTTAATACTGACATGGAATACACTTACCAGAAGACTCATCTGGCTGGACAGTCCCCTAGGGTATCATTAAAACAGCTGCAAGCTCAAAAACAGAAGGGGTCTTAATCTCCCCAATTTTAAGACTTATGTTAGGCCATGATGCTTTGTATAGCTCTCCTCTGGTTTGCAGCCCAGATCCATGCTATTTGGCTTGGGATTGAATCCACATTCCTAGGGGATATCACTGACCCAGTCTTAATGGCTGGTGTGCCTCCACCTCAACATCTTCCTGAACCTACCCAAATAATCTGGAAAGCCTGGCGTGAGCTTTTCCCTTCCCTGATACCCCCTCTGTATATCTTTCAATTCTGTACTGTCAGGAGTTTGAGTCCCAGGGGATAGACAAATGATGCAGGCTCTTAAGCTGTGGGAGAGGTTAGGGCTCAAATGGGTTTTCAGTTATATAGGGAAGAATTACTTGGGGATTCTCTTACATTCAAGGACTATAAGGTGTCCCTGGAATACATATCGAGAATATGTTCTTATAAGCTGAATTATCAGTGGAATAACTCACCCCAATACTCTCATATGGAAGAGACCCGAATGTAGTCCTCTGGCTGCGAGAGAAACTGTCTGTTCAGAAGTCTAATCTTGCAGTGAGTGAGCTATACCAGTTTCTCCATAACTTAGAGTATTTAGATAAACCCCATGGTTAATTAAATGGGAAAGGAATATTGATTCACGCTCCCACTACAACAATGGGTGGCAAGCCTAGACATTATCCCAATGGTATGTAAATCCCTTGGTGGTGTTTATTTGCTTGGAAGTTATAGCTCACTACTTCCTGACCCCCAGAGGGTCTGCCTGGTGACACATTTAACCAATCCCTGCTGGAGAGGATGTGAAGTCTGAGCCCTAATTTAGTGCATACACTTACCTAATGCCCGAAATTAGCAGATTTTTGGGACGGAGTACTACGGATATTGTTAAAATCTGTGGTGAAGAGGAGTGGCTACAACCACGTTTCTTCACTACCCATGCTCAGTGACCCAACTTACCCCTCTAAGTCCAAACTTTGGAAGGTATTAATATTTTTCCACCTACAATGAAAGCTATTACCAGAAAATCGGTCAGGCCGAGGTCCCTGCGATACAGGAATGGCAAAAATGGTTCAGGAATTCTCTGATGATGAGAGAATTTCAGCAAAATATAACAGGGTCAAAAGGTGGGATGATAGATGGAGAAGGTGGTTGATACTCCAGGATATGTTGGATTATGATTAAGCCTCTCTATGCTCTCTGAATCATCGGACGCTTAGGCAACAATTCAGGGATATTAATCAGGGACAGTTCTGCTGAGTCTGTAGGTGGTTCTGCCCCACTCCCCCATGCCCCCCGGATGGCTGTCTTCCCTCTTTTCTCTCATTCCCGCACTAGCTGATCTCCTAATACCACCTTTAAACAAGGTATGGGGCCACCAGTAGAATACTCAGGGTGTCATTTCAGCTGCATAAAGTAGGATAACTGACTTGTTCATAGTTGGATAGGTAAACTATCTTCTCCTAGTTAGCTGTATTGCTTCCTTCCTCTGGAAGCTTTCACTTGTTAATACAATGTAGGGTTTGGCAGGTCCACACACAATCTGGTTTCAGGTCAAGCACAGTACAATCACAGCCTTGGCTAAAGTCTCTAATGACTGGATCATACTATGGACACCAAGAAGGTCACTGGTGCAGTCTTTTCAGACCTTAGCAAGGCCTTGACACTTAGACCATCACCTCTAATCACCTGTCTTGCACACACAGAGTGCCACTCCAACCACCTTTCAGTGTCTAACGAGTTACCTCACGGAAAGGATACAAAGTCAATATTGATGGCCTACTATCTGCCCGCTTCCAATCACCAGAGAGTCCCTCAAGGCTCCATCCTGGGACCAATCCTTTTCTCCTCTACATTAACAACCTTGACTCACACAAAGACATGCAGCATACATTTCTTTGCAGATGATATGGTTTTGTACACATCAGGCTCGTCCTTATCTAAAGTCAGGGAAGCGCTCCAAGCTGACTTCTTTCAGCTAGAAGACAACCTTATCAATGTCAAGTTAGCCTAAATGCAAAAAAACTAAAACTACGATTTTCTGAGACTTGCTGTGGCTGATCCCTACCTTTCACAACTAAAAACTTTGTGGTAACCTCTCATGTGAACCCGTGGAAGTCTTAGACAAATTCAAATACCTAGGTATGTGGATAGACAATAAGCTCTCCTTCCATGACCAGATTGAGGATCTTTTAAGAGGCTTAAAACACGCCTGGGTTTCTTCTACAGAAATAGGACCCTCTTTTCTCTTGATCCTTAAAAGACTAGTCCAAACAACTTTCCTTCCCCTGCTAGATTACGGAGACATTATCTTCATATCCTCCCCAACCTTGAGACTATCAAAACTAGATGTACTCTACCACCGTGCTCTTTGCTTCATTACCAACTCGGCGTACAGGACCCACCACTGTGATCTTTATGCAGCAGTTGGTTGGTCCTCCTATCCACCAGACATCTCCTCCATGCTGGCATGTGGACCCTCAAACTACTACTTCACAAATTGCCAGCATATCTGGCGACACTTATACATATGCACAGCACCTACTCCTTAAGGAAATCCAACCTTGTCCTACTAGATATTCCCAGGACACGTACTGCAGCCGGACAAAGGGCTGTCTCATACACTCTACCAAATATTTGGAATCAACTCCAAACCATGCTGAAGCTAACTAGTACTGTATCAACTAACTCCTTCAAAACATTAGCAATCTCTAAAATAAAAGACATATGTAGGTGCAACTAGACACCAACACCTAAACAGCTCCCCATGTGTCCACTGGCCCTCTATTGTATAAACTGAAATGTGATGCATAACATAGGACTAGGTTAACTCTGAAATGTACAGCAATATAGTATAAGAATGTCTATTGTATATACCTCTTAAATGTATATAATTCTCCACCTATTGTCCTACATTGTATATCTCCTATCTATGTAATTGTGTATTGTATATGCATATGACTCAGGACCTCCTTGTGAGCGAGCTTGCTCAACGGAGTCTTTCCTGCAATAAACTTGAACTTGAACTTGATGGTTGGGGTTGGCATTGGATATCATGGGGCCAACTCTTTAGGACCTGTGAATGCAGGGCGGGATTCTGGATGAGAGAAAGACCTGTAATGTCAGAGCTTAGCCCTTGAGTGGACAGGATGATATAGGACACTGTTATTCAGATATGTGTGATGTGCATTGTTCAATATTGGGAAGATGTATTGGATTATGTGATACTTAATGGTTTTGCTGGCATACATTCTGGCTATCTGTAACACTCTAATGCTATACACTCTGTATGCTGAAATATCTTCCTGAATAAAAAAAAATCTCACAAGTACAAGTTGTCAGCAGGCACATGATTAACTGTGGACATTGTACCATGCCAGAATCATAACATAAATAGATATATAAGAAAATAACAGCATTGTTTACCATGGACATATTGAGATGATCCCTATTAAACAATCTGTTTATGTATTTTCTAGTGGTCAGGGAGACCGTTGCCACACCTAAAGCAGGTGAAGCAGGGGCCTGGCACCAGTGTTAAGCGTAAGTGTTGTAACAGAAACACATACAGATGTAATTAACTGGTAAGCAGACTACTGACGTGTTATATCCTGGTCTATGTTTGCTCAATCATTAAAGGTGTACACTTGATGTGCATGGCTTTACTTTTGCTATGATTTATCTGTCAGGGTACAGTATGTGGTCTGCAGTGAGCAGGAGGCGTTGCCTCGCTGAGCCAGCACAACTCCTCAGTGGCCTAACTTGTGTCTAACTCCAATCAAGGAGCTGTACTCTTTATTTCCATGGTCTTTGTTTTACTGTGCCTCTCTACTCAGGATGCAGTACCTGGTCTGGCGTGTACATTTCCTGGCTAAGTCCATACAACTCCTAACTATACAAACTTGTGTACACCTGCAATCAGAGAAGTGTACCATTGATGTACATGTTTTAGTTTAACTGTGGCTATCCACTCAGCATGCAGTACCTGATCTGTTGGGGTTGGGAGGTATTCTGTGGCTGACGACATGCAACTATGAACATTTCTAACTTCTCTGTTCCTGCAACCGGAAGGCATATCATTGATGTCCACAGACTTTGTTTTCCTGTGGTTCTTCACTCACAGTGCAGTACCTGTTCTCGGGTGGGGGCAGAGGATTACCTAGATCAGCCAGTGCAACCCCTAACTATTCAAAGTTATATAAACCAACAGTCATGTAAGGATATCATTCATATCCATGGGTAAGTTTGAGTGTGGTTCTCCATTCAGGATGCAGCACTTTATCTGTGTGGGGGGGCATTATGGGGCTGACACCATCCAACTCAAAATGTCCTAACTTGTGTGGGCTGCACGTGGACATCTACCACTGATGTCCATGGGCATTCTATAACAATGACTCTTCACTCAGCATCCACTACCTGGTTACAGATGGTACTAGGGCATTGCCTATCTGAGCCTGGACAACTACTAACTTACCTAACTTGTGTACAGCTAGAATCAGGGAGGTGTACCATACATGTTTTCTTGTGAATCTTCACTCAGGAAACAGTACCTTTCCAAGTACAGGGGATGGGTAGCCTTGCCAATGTGACACCATGTAACTCTAAACTATTCTAACTTGTGTCTTACTGCAACCACAGACATGTACCATAGATGTTCATGGGCTTTCTTTACCTGTGACTCTTCACACAGCATTCAGTAACTGGTCTGGGGGAGGGGCACTGCCTGTTTTACACAGTACAACTCCTAAGTGCTCTAACTTTTGTATTGTTGATGTCGATAGCCTCAGTTCTGCTCTGCTTCTCCACTCAGGATGCAGAACCTGCTTGGAGGGGTGGGGTGGGGGATTTCTGCCTGACATAATACAAGTCCTAAATCTCCTAACTTCTCTGTTCTTACAGTGAGCAACGTATACAGTTGATGTCCATAGCCTTTGTTTTTTTCTTTGTGGCTCTTCACTCAAGATGCGGTTACTGCTATGCAGGAGATGGCAGTAGGAGGGTCGGTGGGCCTTGCCTACCACAAGCCATACAACTCCTAACTATACTAATACTAATTTGAATTAAACAACAATCTGAGACATGTACCATAAATGTGCATGACCTCACTTTCCTGTGGGTCTCCACTTAAGATGCAGTACCTTATCTTGTGGGTGGGGGTGGGAGTGAGCATGCATTACATGGCTGAGGCCCTCCAACTCCTAACTTTAGTCCACCTGCAATCAAAGAGGTGCACCATTCATTTACATTGACCTAATATAGCTGCCACTGTACTGTCAAGATGCACTACCTGTCCACAGAGTGGAGGAGAGGGGAGGGGTCATTGCCTGACTGATGAGAGACAACTCTTTATTATCATAAGTTGTGTGTATATTTAACAAAAAATACATATCTAAAACCACTGTAAAGATATGGACCCCAGACACCACATCTAATGAGATTAAACAGAACCAGCAAAGTACAGTTATTACTGTTACATGTTAATAGATGTTTTCTCTTAACAGATCTGCCACGGAGTAAGCATTGCACTGCGCATGGCTGCTGTGTTACATGAGTCGAGCACAAGGGTTGACTGTCTCCAAAGAAAAGCAGGCCTGCGAGAGGGACAGGATCAAATACTATCCCTCCTTAGAGCACAGCAGGTGACAGTCAGCCTTGTGGTTGAGCCTGTGGACACAGCAGCAGCTAGCAGTGCACGGAGCAGCACTGCTTCACCTGCTAACATATCGTCCAGTCTCCCTGACCACTGATGGATGGCCTCCACAGCTTTCCCGGTGTCTCACCATGGCACAACAGCTTCCACTCCCGATGCGTCTCCACATGCATCCAGCTTCCTGCCTGAGCTGCCTCTAGCAGCAGCACACTCCCTCAGAACTATTTAAGTAAAACAAATGTTTTGTCTTTTATAATAATTTTAAACTGCTTGAAAAATTATACAATTTTAAAAACTATTTTATAATGAATATTTATTTTACAGAAGAAATGTATATTTTTCTAAATTATGTTAAGTAGATTATTTTATATATTTTTTAAAAATCTTTACTCAAAATCAAAATTTTAAAATGAATATTTTTACAGCATATATTTTGATTTCTTATACTTTAAAACAATCATTTTTTACAAGAAATTTTTATAATATTTTCTTAAAAAGTGTTTTTCTTCTACAATTTTAACATGACTATTCTGCAAAACTATAGCCATTCTAACTTGTTCGCATGCCATAGAAAACCATAAACACCATTTTTACCATGCCTGACTTTCACAATGGGTCTCGACTCAGGGCACAGTACCTGGTCTGGGGGGCATTGCCTGGCTGACACCATGCAGCTCCTAACTATACTAACTTTGTGTTCCCGCTATCAGGAAGGTGTGCTATTGATCTCCATGACCTCAGTTTAACAATGAGTTTCCACTCAGGATGCAGTACCCAATCATGGGAGGGGGACATTGCCTGGCTAATGCCATGCAACCCCTAACTGTCTAACTTGTGTGTTCCTGCAATCAAAGTGGTGTACTGTTGATCTTCATGCCCTTACTTTTACCATGAGTCTCCACTCAGAATACAATTTCTGATCTGTGGGGGGCATTGCCTGGCTGATGCTGTGCAACTCCTAACTGCCCCAACTGTGTGTTCCTACAACCAGGAAGGTGCCCCATCAATGTCCATAGACTTTCTTTTTTTCCTATCACTCTACTCAGGATGTGCTACCTGATCTGGGGGCAGCATTGCCTGATTGACACCATGCAACTCCTAACTGTTCCAACTTGTGTGTTACTGCAATCATGGAGCTCTACCATTAATATTGTTAACCTTTGTTTTCCTGTTAGTCTGCAGCCATGCAACTCCTAGCTGTCCTAACTTATGTGTCCCTGCAACCATGGAGGTGCACCACTACTGTCTATGGACTTTCCTTTCCTGTGACTCTTCACTCAGAATGCACTACCTGCCCTGGGGAGCATTGCCTAGCTGACACCATACAACTCTAACTGTCCCAAGTAGTGTGTTACTGCAATCATGGAGCTGAAGTGTTTATATCCATAACCTTTCTTTCCCTGTGTGTCTCCACTCAGGGTGCAGTACCAATCATGGGAGGGGACATTGCCTGGCTAATGCTGTGCAACTCCTAACTGTCCCAACTAATGTGTTCCTGCAAACAAAGTGGTGTACTGTTGATCTTCATGCCCACTTTTACCATGAGTCTCCACTCAGGATACAATATCTGATCTGCAGGGGGTATTGCCTGGCTGACACTGTACAACTCCTAACTGCCCTAACTTATGTGTTCCTACAACCAGGAAGGTACCCCATTAATGTCCATAGACTTCCTTTTCCTATCACTCTCCACCAGGATACACTACCTGGTCTGGGGAACGGCATTGCCTAGCTGATGCCATGCAACTCCTAACTGTTCCATCTTGTGTGTTACTGCAATCATGGAGCTGTACTGCTAATATTGATAACCTTTGTTTTCCTGTTAGTCTGCACTCAGGATGCAGTACCTGCTGTGTGGGGAGAGGAGGCATTGCCTTGCTGATGCCATGCAACTCCTAACTGTTCTAAACTGTGTCCTCCTGCAAACAGGGATGTATACCGTTAATGTCTAGAGCCTTTGTTTCCTGTGAATCTCCACTCAGGATACAGTACCTGCTGTGTGTGTGTGTGTGTGTGTGTGTGGTGGGGGCTTTGCCTGGCTGATGCCACGCAACTCCTAGCTGTCCTAACTTATGTGTCCCTGTGGCCACAGAGGTGCAATGTTAATGTCTATGGACCTTTTCCCATGATTCTCCACTCAGGATGCACTACCTGGCCTGAGAGAGGGGTGCATTGCTTATTTGACACTGTGCCACCTCTAACTGTCCCAGCTAGTGTGTTACTGCAATCATGGAGCTGTACCATTGACATCCATAACCTTTGTTTTCCTATGTATCTCAACTCAGGATGCAGTACCTGCTTTGGGGTGGGGAAGGTTGCCTAGGTGACACAGTGCAACTCCTAATTGTCCCAACTAGTGTGTTACTGCAATCAAGGAGCTTAACCATTTATATCCATAACCCTTCTTTTGAGAATGAGGACTATAAATAGTGAATGAAACCCCAACGCACAATCTGATGCTGGATGGGGGGTGGGTTGGGTGGGACCAGGGGGTTTCAACCCCAACATCAAATTCCTCACTTTTGTCACTGTGAAACAACCCTAACTGATGCATTAAACAGATTTATTTGCCCTGAATTTCCCTTTTTTGAGAATGAGGACTATTAATAGTGAATGAAATGTGGTGATTGGAGCATGGGCCCTTCAGGCCCTTTGCTCCAACAGGTGATTTTTAGTCAAATAGTAACAATAACCACAATGGAAATGCAAGTGCAAATGGTAACACACATGGTGATTAAAATGTAAACAGTAACATAAACTGTAACAGAAAGCAAAGTGCAAAGTGATGCCAAAGCGAACAGTGATGCAAACGGAGACCCAAGCAAGCAGCGGAAACGCAACTGGTAATGCGCATGGTCACGGTATTGCAAATGATAATGGTAAAAGCAACAATAATGCCAAAGGAAACAGAAATGCAATGCAACGTGCACAGAAATGTAAACCCGTAATGCTCCGGCCACAATGCCATAATCCGAAGCATAAAATGGTAGTAAGTAACAGCAACAATAACAACCAAAGAAAACAGAAACACAAATGAAAGTGTGTAGGAAATGCAAACCATAACATGCACAGGCACGGTAGCGCAAATGGAAGTGCAAATGGTAAGAGCAACGATGATGCAAACGAAGAGAAATGCAAATGGAAGGGCATCTTCAAACGCAAATGGTAATGCGCACTGTGATGCAAACAGAAACACAAACAGAAACAGTAGTGGAGAAGCAAATGCTAACAGTAACGTAGAAATGCAAGTGCAAAAGAAATGCAAAGGGTAATTTATGCTTTTGAGGAACGCTTTGAACTGTTCAATATTTTTTCACGAAATCTTCAAATGGCACATTGGGGACCCCAGACACACATTCCCTGATGTGTTTGGACTGGTAGCACAAACCATGCAACCTGTAGGTGTGAGCAAAAGAATGTGCAAAATACATATATGACTCCCAGAATGTAAGCAATAACTCCACAGCTGTATATGAGACCTGTACGAAAGTTGGGAGATCCCAAGATCTATTGTTACACCCCATGCCTGCCAAATTTCAGGCAAATTCATTGAACAGTGGCAAAGTTATTAAGGCACACATTTTCACCATTTAACCTTAAATGGAGTACTCAACCCTAACTATGGTAGCAGTGCTGTGCTAACATTTTATATATATATATATCTACTGTATATATATATATATATACACATATTATAAATATATATACATATATAAATATATATAGACATATACATACATATATAAATATATACATATTATAGTGGCAAGGTAGTGCCACTATAGTTAGGAGTTGAGGGCCATTTACATGTTAAACCCAAAATTTTGCACTTTAATAACTTTGCAACCGTTTGAGATTTGTCTGAAATTTGGAATACACGATCAAGACCCACACGCCTTGGGATCTGCAAGTTCTGTACTGGTTGCATATACGGCTGATGGGTTATTAGCATGATCTGCACGCGAGGCTACGCTTTTCTGAATTTTACTGTCGTATGACAGGTCGTGACGCTTGCATACAACTGGTCTGAAATTTTCAGGGGAATGTGCGGCGGGGTCCTGATGTGCTTTTGAAGATTTCATGAAAAATATTAAACGGTTCAAAAGTTATTCAAAACAAGTTCCCATTGTAAGTCAATGGGAAAAGTTAACAAAAAGTTCTACAGCGTCCAGAAATGCGGTTTTACTGTCGCAAATCCACCATTTTGTTTTCAGTTAGTGATCAGAAAAATGCTTAGCATTTAAAATTGGGATCCTCTAGCAACTTAATTAGTTTTGTATTCACCTAGTTGGACCCTGAGGATGCTAGCCATGTCTTTATTTTGGGGTAAAACACCCCAGAAATATGTTTTTCAAATTTCTGGAAAAAGTATTTCAAGAAAGTACTGTCGCACTTATGACACTGTTGAATGAATTTGTGAAAGCTGCAAACTTTTGACAGTACTTTTCTAGGCTGTGGAAATGACAACAATTCTTCAGCACCCTGCTGCAAAAGAACGGTTTGGTGTTTTGGCATGAAATTTGGAAGGTGCACAGCTGACATCTCACATATATGTCTTTCAGTGTTTTGTTGAAAAAATATTGCATGGCGGCAAAGTTACGACACTCCAAAATTTATGCTTTTTCCCATAAGATAACATAAAGGTGTCCGATGCATTACAGGAATCTTTGGCGCCCTGCTGCAAAATAATGGTTTGGTCTTTTGGGCTGAAATTTGGAGGAACACAGCCAACATCCCACAGATGTGCCTTTTGTGGTTTGGTGAAAAATATTGCAGGGAGCCAAAGTTATGGCACTCCAAACTCTCTTTTTCCCATAGGATAACATTACGGCGTTAGCTGTGCATTTCAGGGCCTGTATCTCAGAAACAGTGTGAGATACGGACTTTTGTCAGAAAAATATTTAGCCCCTGCTGAGGCTAAGTATTAAACTAGCCAGGAAAGTCATAAATCATATAACTTTTAAATTTTTTCTCACGTATTTTTAGTATTCCAACTCCTCATTTCTGCTCCTAGAACCATTATTATGCATACATTCTTTGTACTCACTGTCTTTCTTTATGCAGCTTTTGGGAAAACCAACCTGTGTGCTTACATTACTGTTACCATTACCATTATACGCTTGTAGTTCCGTTCCCATTTCACTTACCATTCACGTCTACACCACCATATGCGTTACCATTTACATTTTCATTTGTGCTTGCTTTTGCATTGTTTTTAACATTTCTGTCTACACTGCTGTTTCTCTTTCTGTTTTGCTTTCGTCACCATGCACATTACTGTTTTGCGTTTGTGGGCACAGTGTTACTATGTGACAAGACATCATGTGGTGGGAGCATGGGCCCAATTGGGCCTGCACTCCCGCCACCGCATTACATTCACTATTTCTCATTATCATTCTCAAAAGAAAGGAAATTAGAGGCAAAAACTCCATTTAATGCATTAGTTAGGGTTGTTTCACACTGACAAAAGTGAGAAAATTCAGTGTTAGGGTTGAAGCCCCCCTTGACCCCCGCCCCACACCCCAACAGGTATTGGGGTGCGATTAGGCTCCGGTCCTAACTTTCACCCCATTCTCCTACACCTCTGCTTCTTTACACATGTGATGGGGTGAGAGTCAGGGTCGACAACCTAATGCACACCCCAATGCTGGTTGGGGTGTGGGTAGAAGGAGGGGGCTTTCAACCCTAACAACACCAAATGGTTCATGCAAACTAGTCAGGAAAGTCATAATTTATATGATATTTTCATTTTTCTATGTCATACGGTTCCTGAGATATAAGCAATTTAGTATTCCAAGTGTTCATTTTATCCTCTAAGGCCCATTATTATACATACATTCTTTGTATTCACTATGTTTCTCTATGCAGCTGTTTGTGAAAAAAGAGTATGTGCTTTCTTTACTGTCAGTTAGCGTTCCACTTGTGTTTCCGTAACCATTTTGCATACTTCTCCCATCTCGCTACCGTATACGATACCCTTGCATTTCGTTTGCACTTGCCATTGCTTTACTATTTGTATTTGTGTACCTGCTTCTGTTTGCATTTCTGTTTCCTTTGGCATCATTGTTACTGTTACTGTTAGCATTTGCATTTTAAATTGCAGTACCATGACCGTCGCATTACCACTTGCATTTTCATACGGCGCTTGCATTTGTGTTTCTGTTTGCATTACTGTTCACTTTGGCATCATCATTACTGTTACTGTAACTGTAACTGTTTGCATTTCTAATTGCATTACCATTACTGGTTGTGTCTTCATCACCATTTGCATTTCTGTTGCCATTAGCTTTGTGTTTACGGTTGTGTTTCCGCTGTCGATTGAATTACTGTCTCCCTTCTGCAGTGCCATTGCCTTAACCTTTGCATTTCTATTTGCATTTCTGTTACCATTTTCATTTTCTTACTGTTTGCATTTCCATTGGTGTTACCCATTTATGTTACTGTTTTCATTAACGTTTGCTTTTCTGTTGCATTACAGTTTGCGTTACCATTTCTGTTTTCATTAACATTTGCGCTTGCAATTCTCTTACCGTTTGCATTACCATTTACATTTGTGTCACCATGTGTGTTACTATTTGCACTTGCGTTTGTGTTATCTTTACCGTTACTATGTAACAAACAAATCACATGGTGGAGGGCCCCACGCTCTCACGACCACATTCCATTCACTCTTTATAGTGCTCATTCTCAAAAATTAGGAAATTCATGACAAAATAAAAACTCTGTTCAATGCATCAGTTAGGGCTGTTCCACAGCAACAAAAGTGAGGAAATTTGGTGTTAGGGTTGCCACCCCTGGCACCATAGCTCAGCCCATCCCCACCAACAGGCATCGGAGTGTGAGTTGGGATTGTTGGTCCTAACTCTCACCCCATTCTCCTATACTGCACCACCTCAGCTTGTTTACACATGGGATGGGGTGAGAGTTTGACCAATGACCCCAACACACACCCTGATGTCAGTTGGTGGGGACGGGTGGGCTTAGTGCAAGGTGTGGCAATCCTAATGCTGAATTTCCTTGCTTTTGTCACTGTGGAACAACCCTAACTGATGCATTAAATTGAGTTTTTTTATATGAAAATATATATAAACATATATATATATATATATCACACACACACATACATAAACATTGTGGAAGAGATGTACATTAGGGTCACGAGGATAACCACTAGACATTGAGAGACTGATAGGGTTAGCTGTCAGTCTTTTATTTGGGGATCAGCTGGGGGTACAGCCATGGCTCTGCATGAAGCCTTCATGCATTCAAGGATGGTAGCATTGTGTGAAGGGGCTTATGGCCATAATGATCTGCAACTGTGGTCACTAACATGCCTGGCAATGACTATGGCTCACAGGAGCAAAGGCACCCTCTAATTTGAAACACACTCTCTCCTTTGCTCCAAAGAGTCAGTTTCCTGCATGGTGCTGTGTTACTGCTGAACACAGCCACTGTGGAAAGCACTTGCACAGCTTCATATTCAGACAGATAGTGCACTCTGAACAGGGTGCACCATCTGTCTGAATACAGAAACCAGTCTGGCCCTGCATTTTCTCACTTGTGCCACTAAAGAGTACATTGCATGAATGGCCAACACTGAATATAGAGCCTTAGAGATGCCCAAAGTGGCATTATGCTTATTGAGGACTTTTGATCCTGATTCTGGAATTTATTGGTGTTAGACATTTCCACCAATTACTTCAGAGTGATCCCTGCTGTAGCTTTTCTCTGGTTTCAACTGTAGTTTACAGTAGGATCTACATTTGATTGCATCATTCTAGAGATTGTAGTTATTTTGATGGAAGCCATATGGAAAGGGACAAACAACTTCTACCCATGGAATATCTGTTACCAGGGGCATTGGTGCTATCAGAAATCCTCTAGAAATGTATTTATTTTGTTAGAATTAATTATGTTATTGTACATATTTTGGAAATTCAGAGCCTATGGAATTGATGCATAATTATAGGGTACTCAATAAATGCTGTTTACTCCAAACCGATGAACTTGTTGAAACAGTTTAAATAAGCCTGTAGTAAACAACTGAGAGATTATAAGGTGTCATAAACCAGAACCGTGCACATCCATATCAGATTAGAGTTAATACATGGTAATTTGGCTATGTGGTTTCCTTAAACCACTTGTTTGAAGGAAGTATTTAATTTTTAAATTTGTTACAATAATTAGCTTTGGTTGCAACTTGTTGCCTTTTTCATGCTTAGAAACCAGTTTAATTTTGAGTAACAGAATTTCACAGTAACTTACAGATAAGACTCAAAGATTATGTAGATGTTTCAGACACAGGTAATTCTTTTCAGTGATAGAGCTCACCTTGCACAAAACAGTTTTAAGTATATTTTCCTTCAAGCAATGATGCCAAACATTTTGGTGGTGCTTGTGTTCCTCTCTGACCTCGCCTATGGAGAGATCCCGTATAAGTGGTTGTCAGCACCACAAAAGTCGGAGCTTCTCAGGTACAGAAGAAATGGAAGTATCATTATAGGAGGAATCTTTCCAATTGAGCATGGTATTATTTTTGATGATGTTGTGGACAATCCCTGTACTGGCAGGTAAGGTAAACATCATAGGTACTATACTGTAACAATGGTGTATTACATGGAACTGTCACATAATTCTTGCTTCACTCTAAAATAAGAACAATCTGGCTCAGATGTGTGGATTTATTTGCCATTGCTATGTCACAGTAAGGGTTATGCATTTCATCCAGCTACTGAATGCATAGGTATGCAGAAACTCAGTTCATATGGTAGAAACTTGCTGGTACGTCATTGGCATGGGTTACATACCCACTTAGGCAATGGTTATTTTCTTCACTTTCCATTTTTTTCTTTATTTTATTGAGTTTCATATCAACAAATGAATGCAGCATAAAATATCAGCTATAATGATTCATTACTCAAAAATGGACTGGGAAAGTGCAGCAGTGTAAAATTTGATGGCTCGGTATCTTGATAAACACTGGTCAATACTATTTCATGAAAGACAATATGTTGGGCATGTCTTTCATTGAACCAAAATCCAATGCCACTCACCCATGTGTTGCCCAGACAAGGATGTTCCTGATGTTTTAGCACAATTTTGTCCACTACATGATGATTGTCTAAACATTTTAAATCCACACAAAAATAAGTGTGTTGCCATGCTGCTTTTAAATTATATGGCAAGGATTAATCCCTGTTTAAAGGGAAAAATCTGTAAGTGGCAGATTGCATTATATCATTATAACATTAATGTTTTAGGTGTCAACTTGAGTGTGACAGAAAAAGTGAAACATGGACACATCATTTGTCAAAATGTCTGCTTTATTTTATTCACAATTGCAAAAATAATGAGTTAATTATCTAAACTATTACATCACCTTGAACTAACATTCCTAACAGTGGAGAAAATATTTGTTTGTTTTATATGTAAAACCATTTCAATCCTGTGTCATTTTAATAAAACCATTTTTGAAAGACTTAGAATATTTGCATGAATATAGCATGCTGCCATTCTGTATATATCCTTAGAGGGACACAAGAGGATAAGTCATTATTCTAATTATGCTTCCATGTATTTATGAATGTTCTTGTGGCAAGCACCGCTTACAAGGTTACTCCATTTGCCATGCACTGCACTATTATAAATGCTCCACTACTCAGAATGAATTGCAGTATTGTGCATTCTATCACCAATCCAGTCCTTCTAAGATTTAATTTCATCCCAGAATTTCCTAAATACTCCCAGTGATCTGAAGTACTGTATTTTCAATCTGTTATTAATATTGACCTCAAATCTGAAATTGTTATGCCTCTGCATATATCTGTGTCAAATTTGTTACCTTTAATGTGTTTAAATGAGTTAAAAGACAGAGGTGTCTCTCTCATAGTATCTTGTTCCCCAACTGGTAGCACAGCTGATTCCTTTCAGGGGATGCATAAATTCAGACAGAAACTCAGCAGGCTGTGTAGATAATGAAAAGAAAGCACACTATTATAACCCATGGGTATCTGAGAATTTAGAGCAGTGTAGGATGTGGTTCATAGGTGATCACCATATGGTGTGGTTCAACATAAGGACAGCTGCAGAATAAACCACACATGGGGAGGGTCATACCTCTCAAGTGTCCCTGATTTTCAGGGATGTCCCTGATTTTGCCTCAAGATTTTACTCTGTCCCTTCTAAAATTTGTGTTTTGTGGCTAAACAGAAGGGACAGTAAACAAAATAATGTCAACCATTAACTTTACAGACTTGTTCTTCTTTAGAAAATGTATTTTGCACTAAGCCCATATTCTACCAGCTTTCTGGGTGGATATCTCTAATTTTGAAGATGTGCCCTGATTTTGGTCCTTTGTCCCTGATTTTTAAGCCTTGTCCCTGATTTATGAGGCAGGAGGTTGAGAGGTATGGGGAGGTATTGACTTCAGAAGGGCAGAATCTATAAAGATAGGTGAAAGCCTCAAGGATGACCTGGCAGGGGAGAGATGACCTAGGGGTGGAAGAACTATGGCAAAACTAAATAGCAGAATAGTGAAGGCAACATAACTGCTTCAAATAAGTGAGCAAAAGTAAGATGAAGAGGAAGAGGATACTGCTATGATTCTCAAAGAGGATAATAAAGGTAAGGACTAAAGGGTTACATTCAAATGGTACAAGGAGATGAGAGAGAGGAGGATTAGGAGGTGTATCAGGGGAACAGACAGAAGCATGGAAAGCAGTAAGGACTGCAATGGCATAAATGAAGAGAAAATAGCCCAGACAGTATCAAAAGGGGACAAGACAATGTATAGGTACAGTATGGAAGCAAAAAGGAAGACATTGGTGGTGGATAATTAATGGAAACATAGCTAAAGAAAGGAAGGTGGAATGTCTTGAATCAACAGGTCACAAGATCAGGAACAGCAGGATGCACAGTAGGGAGGTCATGTTAAAGAAATCTGATAGATTTTTAATTGGGTGACAAGAAAGTGGCTGTGGTCTATATAGTTTTCAGTAAGACTTTCAACACCATTCCACATATGAGAATAGTAAGCAAGCTGGGGAGCTTAGTGGTGAAAACAAGAATTGACTAATGGATAGTCAGCAGAGGGTACTGATAAACAGAGTTCACTTCAAGGATGGGGGGAGGATGACTAGAGGAGTACCTCAGGTTTCAGTGTTGGAACCAACCCTTTTATTGTCTTTATAAGTGAGATTGCAGAGGAGCAGGAAGGGAAAGTCTACCTCTTTGTAGATGGCAGTATGATCTGCAACAGGGTAGGCACTCAGGTATGTGGTAAGGATGAGCAGAGATCTGAGAAAACTGAATAAGTGGTCAAGCATAGATCAGTTCATTTAAATGTGAAAAACTTCAAAATAATGCATTTGGGGCACAGAAAAACTATGGGTGGAGTCCAAAATGGGTGAATGTTATTGACAACAACTAGCAGGAAAGAGACCTGGGTCTAATCATATTGGTTGACATAAAGGTGGTCAGGTACTATGCCAAGGCAATCATGAGGGTGAGGATGCTCGGTGCATAGGAAGGGTATCAGAAGCAGAAAGAGGGAGGTATTGTTCACCTGTACTGATTGCTGGTGAGACCATGGGTTCAATCTTCTTTTTTCTTTCTTTTTTTTACTCTTGTTTATGTGCCTCTGCAGTGCACTGGCAAGGCATCCAGCTGCCAGCTCCACAGATCTGGAGGACAGCAGGCTCACTCAATATGTGGGGTCTTGCATGGCCATCCTATCCCATTGGAGAGTCTCCCATACCTCTCTGCCCCAGGCTGGACTAGACCCTTGATGCAATTCCATGGGTAGAGGGACAAAACCTTTACAGGTACATAATGGAAAAAGGAAGGCAAAGGGAGGGATAGTGAGACTGAAGGGGAGGATGGGGCTGTGTGGAGGATGACAACAGTAAAGCTGACATATTGAACAGGTATTTCTGCTCAGTCTTTACTGAGGAAGAGGAGGGTAATGGGTCTGAATGGAGTACAAGGAGTGAGAATGGTGCAGAAATGGACACAAGTCCCTTTACACGAAAGGGTCCTGAAGGAACTGGAAGTAATAAGAGTTGATAAAGCAATGGGGCCAGATAGGGGTGCACCAGGGTCCTTAAAGAACTAAGAGAGGTGGTGGCTGAACCTCTTGCTATCCTGTTTAGCCGATCACTAGAAACAGGGAGGTACCCAAAGACTGGAGGATAGCAGATGTAGTCCCCTTATACAAAAGTGGGAACAAAGAGGAGCGGGAACTACAGACCAGTCAGCCTCACCTCGGTAGTGGGGAAGATCATGAAAGCACTACTGAAGGAGAGAGTTGGTGGAACATCTGGTTGTCAATGGACTACAGGACCCAAGGCAGCATGGTTTCACCAGGGAAGGTCATGTCAGACCAACCTCATTGAATTTTTGACTGGGTGACTAGGGAGGTGGATCAGGGAGGGCAGTGGACATGGCCTATCTGGACTTCAGCAAGGCCTTTGACACTGTGCCACATAGAAAACTATTGCACAAACTGGGGAATATGGGTGTGGGCAGGACAGTAGTGCAGTGGGTAGGTAACTGGCTGGGCAGCAGGACACAGAAGATGGTGGTAAATGGCTGTCACTCCACAGAGGAAGAGTGACAAGTGGGTACCAAGGGATCAGTGCTGGGACGGTACTATTCAATATCTTCATCAGTGACATTCGAGCACCTAGAAGGCAGAATTTCACTTTTCGCTGATGACACAAAGCTCTGTAACAGAGTAGACACACCAGAGGGTGTAGACAGAATGAGAAGGGACCTGCAGAAACTTGAAGAATGGTCAGGGGTTTGGCAGTTGGAATTCAACGAAGGAAGTGCAAGATAATGCATATGGGGCACAAAAACCCTGGCACAATATATCAGTTGGGGGTGAGGATACAGCATGCACCAAGCAGGAAAGGGATCTTGGAGTTATCATCTCTGATGACCTCAAGGCAGGAAACAGTGTGACAAGGCAGCAGGTAAAGCAAATAGGATGCAGGGATGCATAGGCAGGGGCATCACCAGCAGGAAAAGGGAGGTCATAATTCCACTATACAAGACACTAGTGAGGCCGCACCTGGGTACACTGTGCAGTTCTGGAGACCTTACCTCAGAAAAGACATAGACAGGGTAGAGAAGGTTCAGAGGAGGGCAACAAAGATGGTGCATGGATTGCATCACAAGTCCTATGAGGACAGATTGAAGGCACTGAACATGTACTCCCTGGAGGAGAGGAGGGGGAGAGGGGATATGATAGAGACATACAAGTATCTACAGGGAGGAACAGGGTGCAGGAATGCACTTATTTTAAGCAAAAAGATGTTCCAGGACTAGAGGGCATGGGATGAAGTTGGAGGGAGGACGATTCAGAGGAAACATGAGGAAGAATTTCTTCACAGAATGGGTGGTGGACAAGTGGAACAACCTGCCAGAGGAAGTGGTGGGGGCTGAAACAATCACAGGATTTAAGAATGCATGGGATAGACATAAAGGAATTCTGGAGGTCAGGGTGAGGGCAACAGACTTCCTGGAAAACATAAACTGAACTTACAAACTTAAATGGGCAGACTGGGTGGGCCATAGGCGTATCTGCCGACACTGTCTATGTATCTATGTATCTATGACAGGCCCCAGGTCACTGGGGCATGGCTATCAAGCTGCATGGTTGCACCCAGCCTTTTTCCATCAGTTAAGCCCTGGATCCAGCAGTGCAATGACACACAATACATATGTGGGGGTCTTGTCTTGCTCCTCCCCATTGGAGCGCCATGCCTGTGCCACTCCTGGTCATCACCAGGGGCTGCTACACATGCAACGCATCCCCAAGCCCACCCCAGAGGAGGGAGAGCAGTTCTAGCATGCTCAATCCACCCTCTCCCTGCCACCCCCGATGGCCTGAGTCTGTTTCCTAACTCAGTATGCTGGTGTGGCTCAAGTGTGGCATCCAGCATCTTAATCCTCAGTGCCACCAGGCTGGAATGGGCTCAATATTCTAATGGCTTTTAGAGCAATGCAGGTGCATCACTCTAGGGCTGTGGTGAACTCCAGATGTTTCCCAGACCCTGTGTTTGATTTTATGGAAGGGAGGTCCCTGCAGAAAAACAGAGGAGTTGCTGCAGCTACCCGGCTAGTGCCAAACATTTAGCACACCTGCAGGTATTGTCATGGGAATCACCACCCTTATTTGCTGGAGGGTGAGAGCAGCTAGTGGTGCAGTGGAATATTTTCTGGGCACAGCCACAGTCTGCTTTCACACTCAGTCCCTTCTCTGCAATCAGGCAGTCAATCTCCTCCATACTTGCTTGATATTGTGGCACCTCTGGGCTAGGTGCCATGGCATTTTCCATCTGGGGCTAGGTCCATTTCCCTCCCTCCCTACCACCCTCCATGGACTACCAGTCAATCAGCTGCATGACATTTGTCAAATGAAGCCTGGGCAGGTACCACATTACCACCCTGAACTTCCTCCATGTCCCACACATCCCTAAGTGCACTCCTGTGCTCTGCCTGCCCCATTGCCCCTGCTGGTAGGTATCCCTAATGGCATCACTATCCCCTGTTGGCACAAGGTCTTATATCACCTTCTGACTGGTCTATGCAGAATCCTCTGTTGTGTCTATGGTGAGGTTTACAAAATTCTGAAAAAGAGCAGCCCCACTGTGCCATAAATGGGGAATGCCAAAAGTTTGACTCAAGGTGCTAATTTAAAATTGGGCCCCACATCTCTGTAAGGACATAGACTGATTGGAGACAGTCCATAGACGGGCAACTAAAGTGCTGCAGCCGTCTGTATCAAACGTCCTATCAGGGAGAGACTGAAGGACCTCCATAGGTACATCTTGGAAGACAGGAGGTAGAGGGGAATAGGATAGAGATGTGAAAATATTTCTGAATTAATTATAACAAAACTTAAAATGGGCATTTCATTCTGTGAAGCACACCATTATACTTGTTAAATAAATGTTAACAAATCATAAACATGTATATATAATTTATTTCTCTCAGTATATAAACAATAAAATATTGGTTTTTTGGGTGTTATTTCTCCTCGGAGCTCTGGCTACAACCCTCCCCGCACTCCGTTGTTCCCGGTGCCATCCCGGACATGAGACCCCCTCCCTTCTGCACCCTGACTTACCCTTCACGGCAGGGTGGTGAGGGCGACTCGACCCACCACAACGGATCCATGCCAGGGAGGCTCCTCCAGGAATGGCACCAGGGAATGACGTCATGCTGCCGGGCACCCATTTTTCTTGTTTTCTCCCGGCCAGACCATGGCGTGCAATGGCCTTGGCGAGCTAGTCTTGGCGCATGCTCCCGATGCGTGCACTAGTCAAGCGTCTGTCACGTCCTGCCCTTCCCTTGTCTTGGTAGCCACGCGGTTGTTGATCCCCAGCTCCGCTTAGGGGTCGATAAGCACCGCTGACCGAATCCCCCACCCCAGAGATGGAGAGCAGTCCTCTGGATGCTCGATCCATCTCCGCCTCACGACCTCGGCAACCCATGTCCATTCCTGAACACGGTGCCGGCGTGGAGCGAGGTGTGGCATCCAGCGCCTCAACCCTCAGTGCCACAGGGCCGGAGTATAAAATATTGTTAATTGATAAAAAATAATGACAAATAATCAATTTGTCTTTATATTTAGTCATACAGTTGTGTATCACACTGTCTTACTAAACATCTTATGATATATAGACATAATTGTTGTATAATCAGGTGACCTTATTTTCTCAATTTAACCTCATACATATGATACAAAAATAAGGGGGATATCAGACCTTGGGGTTGGATGAAAGAGCAAACAAGGTGAGGACTACCAGTGTATACAGGAAGGAGAGGAACCATGTAGCAAATAGTTATTTCTTAGCACCAAAGGGCATCACTATCCTCAGTTACTAACAGGCAGTCCAGTTTTTTATCTTCATTCACATCAACTGATTTATCTGAGGTTGTTAACTTAAAATCTAGTACATCTCTCTTTCTCAAGTAATTTATTGCCTTCACCCTCTCTGTTTTGGTTATTGTATTGCACCTCCCCAGTTTCCCAGACCTTTAGAGAAGCTACCTTACTGTATGTTCTGATCCATTAAAGTGAAGTGCAAAAGGCAAACTCTCAGTCCTATATCTAATAGCACTGTTCTGGATGCTAATCCTGACTTTTAAAGCCCTTGTAGTCTTTCCTACATTGCATCACAAACAGGGACATGTTATTAAATAGACCACATGGTGTGGGTCACAGTTAATTATAGAATTTATTTTATGACTCTTATCCCTATTAGGGTGCTCAAATTCTTTCTTTATGAAAGTATTATTACACTGGTGCACCTGCCACTTGGTATGGTGGCCAGGCACAGTGGGTCAAAAGTGTTGCCCACTGTTCACAATTATATAATGCTCCATGAGAACCAATCTGTCTTTCAGTGGGTTAACGATTTTGATGCAATAATTGGTGGTTGAGGGACCTTTTATAGGTATGTTCAGTAAAATTTCCCAGTGTTTAACACCAGCCTGTTGGTGTAGCAGTAGCACTACTGCACATGAAAATAGTGAACAAGCCTGGATTGTTGAAACTGTCTGGGGAGAAGGTTAAAGTGCCCAAATGATGCCCTCTCTTCTGGGAGGGAAGGATGTATGTTCCACTATGTTACTGCCACCTGGGTGACAACAGGAGGCAGTGCCCTGGATCCATGAAGGAAGTTTGGGTGCTTCCTGGAATGAACGTGTGCACACTTGCATGCCACTCTACACTGAGTTCAAGCCCATGAAGTGCCAGTGGATGGGACCAAAGATAAAAATACTTCCCTGACCTATAACAGAGTGAAGCCTTCTCCCTCCACAGACCCCACATCACAGACAGAGGTCTTGACACCAACCTAGTTGAAACTATGACAGGACTTGGGAAACTCAGAAAGCTCCACCATGGGAAGGATAATCATCCATGGGGCACTAATGAGTTAGATGTAAGTCCTTGGGACAGCATAAATGGGGTGGCACCATGGAAAAGGTAATCATCCATGGGGCAATAATGAGTTAGATGTAAGTCCTCGGGACAGCGGTAATGGGGTTGCACCATGGGGAGGGTAATCATCCATAGGGCACTAATGAGTTAGATGTAAGTCCTCGGACAGCATCAATGGGGTTGCACCATGGGAGGGTAATTATCCATGGGGCACTGATGAGTTAGAGGTAAGTCCTTGGGACAACGGTAATGGGGCTGCACCATGGGGAGGTAATCATCCATGGGGCACTGATGACTTAGAGGTAAGTCCTTGGGACGGCGGTAATGGGGCTGCACCATGGGGAGGTAATCATCCATAGGCAATTGATGAGTTAAAGGTAAGTCCTTGGGACAGCGGTAATGGGGTTGCACCCATCGGGAGGGTAATCATCCATAGGGCACTGATGAGTTAAAGGTAAGTCCTCGACAGCAGTAATGGGGTTGCACCATGGGAGGGTAATCATCCATAGGGCACTGATGAGTTAAAGGTAAGTCCTTGGGACAGCGGTAATGGGTTGCACCATGAGGAGGGTAATCATCCATGGGGCACTGATGAGTTAAAGGTAAGTCCTTGGGACAGCGGTAATAGGCTGCACCATGTGGAGGGTAATCATCCATGGGGCACTGATGAGTTAGAGGTAAGTCCTCGGGACAGCGGTAATGGGGCTGCACCATGGGGAGGGTAATCATCCATGGGGCACTGATGAGTTGGAGGTAAGTCCTCAGGACAGCATAAATGGGGTTGCACCATGGAAAAGTAATCATCTATGGGGCACTAATGAGTTAGAGGTAAGTTCTTGGGACAGCGGTAATAGGGCTGCACCATGAAGAGGTAATCATCCATGGGGCACTGATGAGTTAAAGGTAAGTCCTTGGGACAGTGGTAATGGGGTTGCACCATGGGAGGGTAATCATCCATAGGGCACTGATGAGTTAGAGGTAAGTCCTTGGGACAGCGGTAATGGGGCTGCACCATGGGAGGGTAATCATCCATGGGGCACTGATGAGTTGGAGGTAAGTCCTCGGACAGCAGTACTGGGGCTGCACCATGGGGAGGGTAATCATCCATGGGGCACTGATGAGTTAGAGGTAAGTCCTCGGACAGCAGTAATGGGGCTGCACCATGGGGAGGGTAATCATCCATGGGGCACTGATGAGTTAGAGGTAAGTCCTCAGGACAGCATAAATGGGTTGCACCATGGAAAAGTAATCATCTATGGGGCACTAATGAGTTAGAGGTAAGTTCTTGGGACAGCGGTAATAGGGCTGCACCATGAAGAGGTAATCATCCATGGGGCACTGATGAGTTAAAGGTAAGTCCTTGGGACAGCAGTAATGGGGCTGCACCATGGGAGGTAATCATCCATGGGGCACTGATGAGTTAGATGTAAGTCCTCAGGACAGCATAAATGGGGTTGCACCATGGAAAAAGTAATCATCTATGGGGCACTAATGAGTTAGAGGTAAGTTCTTGGGACAGCGGTAATAGGGCTGCACCATGAGGAGGGTAATCATCCATGGGGCACTGATGAGTTAAAGGTAAGTCCTTGGGACAGCGGTGATGGGGCTAGGAGGGAGGAAGGTCATTGACCTCCAGGCAAGAATGCAAAATATGGAGTAAATTAAAAAAATACATCACAGTGTTCATACTGTATACCACCTTTTGTTTGCTCAATAAAGTCTGAAAATGATAAAGCCAGGACCATTCTATCCTGGTTCTCCTTTCCTTACAACTAGTGCCGTGTTGTTTTCCTGTGTAGCTTCCCTTATACAGTAACTTTGGAGAGAGTCCTAGCACTGTAGCCTTTTTATAATAATCTATTACCCATATTCTCCATCTCCTAACTTCTCATGTCCTTGTTACTGCAATTACGGCTTAGTCTAATCATTTAAGACAGCTGTACAGTGCCTTTTAACTTCTTAGGATGAAAACTATCCATGTGCAGTAAAGTGTTAGTGTCAGTGTCTTTTCTAAATAATTCATGTTACCAATTTTGTTCATCTTCTTTATAAATAATTATGTCAAATGGTAGTTCTTTGTCACTATAGCTTAATGCAAAGCAGAGCGTAGTCAGTGAGGCTATGCAGAGGTCCCTGAACTCCCTCAGCTCCTGTTCATTCTAAAAATTGAGATGAAAATGTATCTCTGTTACAGTTTAATATGTTTGTAATATGGGTTATAGAGGGAGTCAAGTCAATATATACTGCATTTAAAACAATTCTATAAACAAATGCCCAAATATTGGGGCCACTGTGCTGCCCATTACTGTCCCTCTATTTGCTGATAATACACCCACTCAAATGTGAAATAATTCCCTATGCAAGACCAGCCTAGACAACTCCAAGAGTTATATAGATGGTCTATCATCTGTAAAATTTTGATTTAAAGCTGATTCTAGACCATTAAGTCCCACCTCGATGATGAGGAATAGACATACGTAAGTCTTTCATGTCAATGGCACATAAAATGGTACTTATAAAATCATCTCAAAAAATCTAGTTGCTTCGACAAATTTAATATATCCCCAGTATCTTTAACATAACTCAAATGGTTGAGTGTAGAATTCGGTTCTGGAAAGGTTACAAGTAGCTTTTACATTTATAAAAAATTTTTTGAAACTCAGTTTATGAAACTTAATGTGAAAAGACACAAACAATTCTGTTCAGTAGGTTCAGTGAATATACGTAAGGATTATGATTAAAAATTAAAATCAAAACAGGAGACATACTAAAATCTACATCTAGCTACAATTATTTAGGAAAGTGGCTAGATAGCCCTCAAATGGGACAAACATATTCAATTTGTAGTGAAATACTCATTAAAAAATCGGAGCCTTGCATAGGGTGAAAAGTTTCTGGGACACTGAATCTAAACTTAAATTGGTTAACAACACAATTATTCCAACTATAGACTATGGGGACCTTATATATGCAAGAGCCTGCAGAATATTATTGGGCACTATTCACATAGCCTGTAATAGTCTGTCTAGTTATGTTCTGGAGACACATTATAGAAAGTACCATTGCTTAATGTACCAAAAACTAAACTGGATGAGATTGAGTGATAAATGGGACTTATATATCTCATTATTTATGGTAAAAGTTTAGAAAAGGGTGGTTCCTCAATACATTAAGGACCTTTTTCACTTAGATTGATACCACAAAGTTTGAGGTCAGCTGGTTGTCTAGAATTTAATGCCCTTAAAATTAGATTAGACATTGGGATATTTTCAATGAGACATAAATGAGTGGTAGTCTGGAATTCAATCCCTATTAAAATAAGAGAACCCACTTTACTAAATAAAAGAAGTCTATTAAACTATAATTTAATGATCAGAGTCATTTGCCTACACTGTGCTGTTTGTCAGCAATAACTTAAAATGTTGGATTATTTTGGTTGTATGATAGCATTACGGATTCCATAAAATGTGAGTTACGCACTTTGTATTTTTGTAAATGTTATTTACGTATGTTAGAAGTGAGAAAGAAACTGTATGAATGTATTTTTTGATCAGCTTGAAAATGAGTTCGCTTAATGGTGTTTTATCTATTTAATGGCATATTTGAATAAAATATATTAATACAACTACTAGTAATTTATGAAAGAAGAGAGTGGTGCCAACGTCCAATAGATTTCAGTCCTGTAACAACTAGATGTTCAGGTGTGATTAAACAAGTTTGTATATACCCTGGGCAATCCAAACAATTGAAGTTTTGGAAATGTTATCAGAATGAGTTTTTGCCAACAGTCTATATACTGAAGTTCATGTGCTTTAGAAAGTATTTACTGTATATGCTGTCTAATCCTGGGTAAAGGTCCTATCAAGCCAGACATAATTATCTTGACTGCATAGAAGTGAATGACTGTTCAAGCATTCACCACCCTCTCCATGAAAAGATATTTCCTCATGTTTGCCCTGAGCTGTCCCCCTCTATCTTTAATTGTGCCTCCTTGTTCTTGCATATCTCTTTTTCTGAAAGATGCTACCCTCTTGGAATTTGTTGATTCCCCTGAGGTACTTGAACATTTCTATCATCTTCCCCTCCCACTCCTTTCCTGGAGGGTATACTTATTAAGCTCCTTTAGTCTCTCTTCAAATGCTTTCTGGTGCAGACCCTGCACCATTGTAGTTACCCTCCTCTGGACTGCCTCCATCTTGTCTATGTCATTGTGGAAATGGGGTTTCCAGGACATAGCACCATACTCCATATGTAGTCTCACCAACTATCTGTACAGAGGATAACAACTTGCTGTTTTCTACTAGTGATGCCTCTCCCTATGCATCCCAGTATCCCCCCAGCCCTTCGTATTGCCTTCTCACATTGCTTGCCTACCTTTAGGTCATCTGATATGACTACCCTAGGTCCCTTTCCATTTTTGTTGTTGTTAATCCCTCCTCCCCATTGTGTACTCTTTCCTGGGTTTTCTTTCCCAGTTGCACTTCTTTGCATTGAATCTAAGCTGCCGTACGTTTGACCATTCCTCCAACCTTGCCAATTCCCTTCTCATCCTTTCTACCCACCTTGTGTATTAACCCTGTTGCAGATCTTTTGTCATCTGCAAAGATGTGTTAATGACAGATAAGGACCACGTGGCCCATTGAGTCAGCCATTTCTCCCTACCTACACTGTTACTGCAGGCCATGCCTGATCTGTAGCTTTTTCTAATTCTCCACTTCCTTTCCACTGTAATTCACTTGTGTTCATCACATGTATTCTTGAACTCCAACACTAGATAGATAGATAGATAGATAGATAGATAGATAGATAGATAGATAGAGATACTGTCCGTAGATAGATAGATAGATAGCTAGATAGCTAGATAGATACCATCCATAGATAGATAGGTAGGTAGATAGATAGATAGCTAGATAGATAGATACTGTCAGATAGATAGACAGACAGACAGATAAATAGGCAGATAGACAGATTGACGACAGACAGACAGACAGACAGATAGATAGATAGATAGATAGATAGATAGATAGATAGATAGATAGATAGATAGATAGATAGATAGATAGATAGATAGATATTTTATTTATAAAGTGCCCAATTCCAGGGACTTTGGGCACTGTACAACACAATTCAAAAAACAAAATAAACATAGCAACAAGTGAACATAGACATTAAAATTATATCCATCCCATTTAAAACATTGTTTTCATCCCCAGTACCCTCACTGGAAGGCTGTCCTAGAAATCCACCACTTTTTCTGTGAAGTACTTCCTCACATTTCTCCTAAATCTGCCTTTTCCAGCTTCATAGCATGTCTCCTTGTTTCTCAGCAGCTTTTCTTCTGAAAAATACTTCCCTTCTGTGACTTATTTAGTGGTATTTAAATACATTTATTGTATCTCCCATCTCCCACCTCTGTTCCAGAGTTTACATTCCTCACAGGGTTTTGATGCAGACCCGCACTATTTTAATTGTCCTCCTCTGCTGACCCTGCTTTGTTTATGTTTCTTCAGAGATTTAGGGCTCCATTCTCAAGGGGCTGCTTTGCACAAGCTGTGGCAAACTGCAGCTTGCATCAAAGTCCCTTGCGCCAGGACCCTGCACCCAATTCAGGTATGGGAGTGGTCCGGTGCCTAAGTCCCTACACTTGCGGCAATACCACCCATGCGGTGAACACTTGGCACACAGGAGGGTTTGCTGCAAGCCCCATGCAGCACTGGCTGGATATCCCCAAGTCCCAATCCTTGATGTGCCCCACTGGCATCCAGGGCAGGCGCACCACTCATTCCTCAATGTGCCCCTCAGCATGTATAGATATAGTAGTGCCCCCCTCAGAGCCTGGTGCCCCAGTTAGTACCATGACAAATGCCACCACCCTCCCACTGGTGCCCGTGCCCCCATCCATGTAGTAGCACCCTCCCCATCCCCAGACAGAGCAGGGGACCAGCACTGCCCTCCACACACACCTCCGTGGCTGGTCTCCAACTGAATGGAATGTGCAGAGACCATATAGTGTACACGCTAATAGATAGCAATTATTGTGTACACTATACAGTCCACTGCACATTCTGTTCAGTTGGGAACCAGCCAGGAGTGTGCAGAGGACTGTGCTGGTCCCCTGCCTGTCTGGGGATGGTGAGTGGCACTACCTGCATGGGTGGGGCATGAGGAACCAGTGGGAGGGTTGGTGGTATTTGTCATGGTACTAATTGGGACACCAGGATCTTGTGGGGCACTACTATATCTATACATGCTGAGGGGCACACTGAGGATCGGGTGGGTGCTCCTGCCCTGGATGCCCTATGGGGCACAATGTGGATGGGGGTCCACTATGTGGTACTTGTGGGGCACAGTGGGGTTGTGGAGGTGGGACACACTGCATTACCAATAGGACAGCCCACCCATGGAAGTGATGTCTAAGTCCCTTAAACCTGCTCTGGATGGTCTAAGGGCACTTAGGATTTCTCCCACTGGGTGCTATCTTTGAAAAGCAAGCTGCAACTTGCATTGATGCAGTCCACCTAGCACCATGTCACAGGGCAGTGCAGGGCGCAGGGCTGGCGCACCCCTCTTTGGGCAGGCAGCCCTGCGGTTGGCTCAGGCATCCTTTGTGAATTGTGGAGGCAGCCCTGGACACAAGGTACACTTTGCACCATATCTTTTTGGTGCAAGCACCTTGCGTCAGATGTAGGGCTTTGAGAATCAGGCTCGAGTCTCCAGAACTGGACACAATACTCTAGGTGGGGTCTCACCAGAGATCTATACAGAGGCAATACCACTTCCTTCTTTTGCTGGTAATACCAATCCATATGCAGCCTTGCATCCACTAACCTTCAACAGAAGAAACAGAAACATAACATTTGACAGCAGATACAAACTGCTTGACCCAGCCAGTCTGCCCATTTGTTCCTACCAACACTATTTTCCCAAACCCTATCTAATCTATAGCTCTCCCTCGTCATTTCCACTATGATTCCTTTGTGCTTATTTTAATGCATTCTTGAACTTCACCTCTGCTTTTGCCCCCACCACTTCCACTGGAAGACTGTTCCCAAAATCCTCCACTCTCTCAGTGAACAAGTACTTCCTTACATCTCTTTTGATTGTACCACCCTCCAGCTCCATGACAATTTTACATGTCCTTGTACACCTTTCTTCTGAAAATATTTCCATCTGGTAGATAATTTATCCCATCAAGGTATTTAAGATCTCTAGCATATCCTATCTCTCCTCCTTTCATCCAGGGTATACATATAATGGCCCTTAAGTCTCTCCATGTAGGGCTTTTAATGCAGACCCTTAACCATTTAGTTGCTCTCCTCTGGACTGCCTCTATTTGGTCTATGTTCTTCTGTAGATGTGGTCTCCAGAACCAAACATAGCCCTCTAGGTGAGGTCCTACCAGCAATCTATACAGAAGCAACACCTCTCTCTCTCTCTCTCTTTCTGCTCTTATAACCCCTCCATAGAAACATAGAAACATAGATTTTAACGGCAGATAAGGACCGCTGGCCCACTCAGTCTGCCCATTTCCTACCTATTGGATAAGCTGCAGATCCTAGTTAACCAGCAGCCTACTTCTTCCTACTCCACCCCTAGAATTGCCTTATGACTGTCCCATGCATGCTTGAATTCCACCATTGTTTTTGACTCCACAACCTTCCTCGGAAGGCCATTCCATGCATCCACAACCCTCTCTGTGAAAAAATACTCCTTAAATTACCTCTGAGCCGCCCCTTCTATCTTCAAATTGTGCCCCTTGTTCTTGCACACCTCTTTTTGAAAGATGCTACCCTCTTGGACTTTGTTGATTCCTTGAGATACTTGAAAGTTTCTATCATGTCCCCCTCTCTCTCTTTCCTCGAGGCTATACATATTCAGCTCCTTAAGTCTCTCTCTTCATATGACTTCCGGTGCAGGCCCTGCACCATTTTAGTTGCCCTCCTCTGGACAGCTTCCATCCTGTCTATATCCTTGCAGAGATTGGGTCTCCAGAACTGCACGATACTCAGATGGAGTCTCACCAACTGTCTGTACAGAGGATAATAACTTCCTGTTTTCTGCTGGTGATGCCTCTCCCTATGCATCCAGTATCCCCCAGCCCTCCTAGCTGCCCTCTCACATTGTTTGCCCACCTTTAGGTCATCTGATATGACTACCCCAGGTCCCTTTCCATTTTTGTTGTTGTTAGTATCTCACCCACATTGTGTACTCTTCCCTGGGTTTTGTTTCCCAGGTGCATTACCTTGTACTTCTTAGCATTGAATCTAAGCTGCCACACATTTGACCATTCCTCTAACCTTGCCAAGTCCCTTCTCATCCTCTCCACCCCACCTTGTGCATCAACTCTGTTGCAGATCTTTGTGTCATCTGTAAGAGACATACTTTTCCTTCAGTCCTCTGCAATATCGGTTATAAAGACATTGAAGAGGACCGGTCCTAATACTGAACCCTGTGGTACCCCACTAGTAACCCCTTTCTTCAGAGTGGATTCCATTTACTATTACTCTCTGTGTCCTATTCTCCAGCCAATTCTTACCCAGGTTGTTATCTTGGGACCACTCCCAGGGTGGCTAACCTATATATTAATCTTTTGTGTGGGACTGTGTCAAATGGCTTCTAAAGTCTAGGTAGGCCATGTCCACAGCCCCTCCCTGATCTACTACTTTTGTTGCCCAGTCAAAGAAATCTATCAGATTTGTCTGGCATGACTTTCCACTGTGAATCCATGCTGCCTTGGGTCCTGAGCCTCTGGCATCTAGATACTCAACAATTCTTTCCTTCAGAAGTGATTCCATAATTTTCCCTACCACTGAGGTTAAACTAACAGGCCTGTAGTTTTCTGCTTCTGCCTTGCTCCCACTTTTGTGAAGGGAATCACATCTGCCCTTCTCCAGTCCTCGGTACCACCCATCCTCCCATGATTTGTTACAGAGGGTAGTCAGTGGTGTCACTAGTTCTACCCTTATCTTCATGTGTCATCCCACTAGCCCTTACTACTGCCTTGTTGCACTACCTGGCCACCTTTTGATCATCTTACATGATTACCCCCAGTTCTTGATGCTGCTTGGTGGTCATCAATCCACTCCACCCATTTTCTACTCTGCTCTTGGGTTTCTGTGCCTCGGTTGCATTATTTTGCACTTTTGCACTGAAACTCAGCTGCCATTCAACTGACCACTCCTCTTGTTTTCTTTGGTTTCCACCATCTGTTAACCCCTAAAACCCCCAGAGTGTCCACCCTCTAAAGAGATAGACTGTGCCTTTCATCTCCTCTGCAATGTCACATATAAGGACAGTAAAGAGGACCAGTCCAACATGATTCTCTGAGGCACCATGCATTTCACCCTCCCTTCCTCAGAGTGAACTCCATTTACCAACACCCTCCGTTGCTATCCCATTACCAATTTCTGATCTGGTTTACCACATTTGGACCAACTCCTCACCTGCCCAGCTTGTTTGTTATATGGAATAGATTTTAAAGCCTTATTAAAGTCTCAGGTAGGACACATCCACTGCTCCATCCTGATCTGAATCCTTTGTCACCCTTTGCCTTGTTGCACTACCTGGTCATCTTTAGGTCATATGATATGATTACCCCAGGTGTATTTCTTGCTTGATACTTGCCAATAGCACTCCTCTCATTTTGTACTTTGTCTGTGGTTTGATGTACCCAAAGTGCATTATTTTGCTATGAAACCCTACAACCATACCCTTGACCCCTCCTCTAGTTTTCTAAGGCCTCTGCACATCATTTCCACCCTCAAAGTGTCCACTGTATTGCAGGTTTTGGTGTCATCTGCAAAAGACAAACCGTCCATTCAGTTCTACTGCAATGTCACTGGAATACTGCTCAGACACATGTCAAATAAGTTTCAATGCAAAGAAGTGCAACGTTGTGCACTTGGAGCCAGAAAACAAATGTTTGCTAGAAGCTGGGGTACAGTTATCCACTATGCAGGAAGAGAAGGATCTTGGGGTGCTAATCACAGGGTAAATTAACCATTAGCTCAGTGCAGGAATGCTGCAGTTAAGGCTAATAAGATGTTGGGGTGTATAGCCAGGGGAATCACCTCAAGGAGGAGGGAGGTTATCCAAACACTGTAAAGGTCACTAGTCAGATCAAACCTGAAGCACTGTGTACAGTTCTGGCTTCTGTATTTAAAGAAATATGTCAAGCTGTTGGAGGAAGTCCAGTGCAGAGCAATCATGAGGATCACAGGAATGGAAGACAAATCCTATGAGGACAGACAGGGGAGCTCAACAGTTACTCCTGGAAACATAACATAGAAACATAGAAGTTAACAGCAGATAAGGACCACAAGGCCCATCCAGTCTGCCCTTTTCTTTTCTACCTTATAAATGTGCCATCGGCCTTTGCTTAGTCAGTGGCCTATCTATTCATAGTCATTTGTATTGCTTCCTTATGCCTATCCATGCCTGTTTGAAGCCCTGCACTGTATTCATATCCACCACTTCCTGAGGTAGGCCATTCCATGCATCCACCACCCTTTCTGTGAAAAAGAATTTCCTCACATTCCCCTTAATCGGCCCTCCCAATCTCATGCTGTGTCCTCTTGTCCTGCTATTTTTCTTATATTTAAACATGTTAGACTCTTTCACCTTGTTAATGCCTTTAAGGTGTTTGAATGCCTCGATCATATCACCTCTCTCCTCCTTTGCTCAAGGGTATACATATTGAGCTCTGTTAATCTGTCCTCATATGTCTCTGATGCAGTCCCTGCACTATTTTGGTTGCCCTTCTCTGGACTGCCTCAATTTGGTTAATGTCCTTGTGAAGGTGTGGCCTCCAGTACTGCATGCAGTACTCAGATGGGCCTAACCAGTGTCTTATAAAGAGGGATTATTACCTCCTCTCTTACGACTTCAGGATATTCTACTAATACACCCTAACACCCCCCAGCCTTACCTACTGCTTTTAGAGGTCTGCTTGATGATTTCCAGGTCATCAGTGATGATGATGCCCAAGTCTCTTTTCTTCCTTTGTGACTGCTAGCAACTCCCTCCCAGCCTATAAGTGGCTTCAGGGTTTCTCTTTCCTATGTGCATGATCTTGCACTTCTTTGCATTAAATCCCAGTTGCCACTCTTCTGACCATTTTGCTAGTTTATCCAGATCTCTTCTCATTCTGCCCACCCCATCCAGATCATCTACTCTGTTGCAGGTCTTGGTGTCATCTGCAAACAGACAAGCCTTACCCTCCAGTCCACCTGCAATGTCACTAATGAAGATGTTGAAGAGGACTGGCCCCAGGACTGATCCCTGAGGTACCTCACTTGTGACTTGCATCTCTTCTGACTGTACACCATTTACCACCACTCTCTGTTTTCTGCCCGTCAACCAGTTTGCCACCCAGTTGACCAACTTTGACCCACCCCAAGCCTACCAAGCTTGTTTATCAGTCTTCTATGTAGAACAGTGTCAAAAGCTTTGCTGAAGTCAAGGTAGGCGACATCAACTTCTCCCCTTGGTCCACCACTCTGGTTACCCAGTCAAAGAAATCTATGAGATTAGTTTGACCGGACCTTCCTTTGTAAACCCATGCTGTCTTGGATCCTGTGCCCTATGGATTCCAGGTGTTGCACTATCCTTTCCTTAAGGAATGCCTCCATAATCTTGCCCACTACTGAGGTAAGACTGACTGGTCTGTAGTTCCCTGCTCCTCCCTGCTACCACTCTTGTGGAGTGGGATCGCATGAGACCCTTTTTCAGTCTTCTGGGACCTCTCCTGTGCCCAGAGACTCACTAAACAGTTCTGCTAATGGCTCTGCTAGTTCCACCTTTAGCTCCTTAAGTACTCTGGGGACCCTTTCTTTGTGAAGGAGTAGTGCTCACCTCCTCCCCTGTGTCCATGGTGCTGAGCTGTGGGCCCTGCCCTACCTTCTCTTCAGTAAATACTGAGCAAAAGTATCTATTTAGGATAGATGCTTTTACATAGTCCTCCTCCCTCCTCATGCTCCCTTTTCTCCATTAAGCTTAGCAATACCCTCTCTGACTTTCTCCTTTCACTAATGTATCTATAGAAAGTCTTGTCACCTTCTTTTACTGTTCGTGCTAGTGTTTCCTCAGTTTGGGACTTTGCCTGCCTTACTGCCTTCCCTGCTTCCCTTAGGGCAGTTTGGTATGCCTCCCTATCTTCATCCGCTGTGTTCCCTTATATTTCCTGAAGGCCAGCCTTTTGCCTCTGACCTTTTCTGCTACTGTATTTGAGAACCAAAGTGGTTTCCTCCTTCTTTTGCACTTCCTTTTCTGTCTAACACAATGGGATGTTGCTTCAAGTATTGCATCCTTAATGCTTGCCCACTTTGCCTGTACCCCCTCACCTGTGTTTCTTTTTTGCCAGGGCTAGCTTAACTCTGTTGGCCATCTTATCAAAGTCAGCTCCTCTGAAGTCCCATATTTTTGCCTTGGAATGGGATGATTTAGATGTAGTAGCCAAATTGAACCATACCATGTGATGGTCACTGGTCCCAGGTGACCTTCTACCTGGAGATCTGTGATCCCTTCCCTGTTAGTCAGTACTAGATCCAGGATAGCCCTGTCTCTTGTGGGTTGTTGTACCAGTTGTTTGATGCCCTCCCCTGCAGGGAATCCACTATGTGTCTAGTTCTGGCAGATGTTCCTGCTGGTATTGACCAATCTGTATCTGGCATGTTGAAGTCTCCCATTATCAGAACCTCCCTTTAGCTGTCATGTTTTGTATATCCTCTAACAGTAATGTGTCTATGTCCTCCCCTGGTCTAGGGGCCTGTAGACAACCCCAGTTCTTATGGCTGTCCCATTTCCTGTTTCAGGGTGACCCACAGTTCTTCTGGCTCCTTATGTGTATTCTGAATTTCTGTAGCTTTGATATTTTCATTGACATACAGGGCCACTCCTTCCCCTTTTGCACCTCGGTCTCTTCTGAACAATACATAGCCAGGTACTGAAGTCTCCCAAGTGTGGTTACTGGTAAACCATGTCTCATTAATTGCTACTCTGTCCAGTTTAGCCTCTGACATTATTGCCTGCAGGTCTGGAATCTTATTTCCCAGGCTGTGAGCATTTGTGTACATGATTTTCCATTGGGCAGATTTCAGTGTGTCAGTTGTTGGGTGAGGTTTGGCATTACCCTGTGCATCATATGGGGAGACAAATCTTTTTCTTACCTGGTGATGCAAATGAACTGCAAACATGCTGAATCCCTGTTTGACCACCAGCTGAGGGGAGGGTGTTCTTCTCATTCGGTATGGGGTGCTGTACCCCTCTCCCCATTGCTAGTTTAAATATTCTGCAAAAGACATCAAATTTCTGCCCCAATGCACTGACTCCTCCTTAGTCAGATGCAGTCCATCAAATTTAAAGAACTTTCGTTCCCAGAACTGTTGCCAGTTCCTACAAATCTGTGTCCTTTTTCCTGGCACCAGCCCTTGAGCCACGTGTGGGAGGGATAAAAGGAAATGATTGACACCTTCAAATATATGAGTGGCATAAACAGGATTACTACAGAGGGATTTTAGATTAAAGGGAGGGAGAAACATTAGGAGGGACTGTCTGAAATTGGAAGAGGGACAGTTCATTGGGGAAATGAGAAGACACTACTTCATGGAAAGGGTGGTGGCTGGGTAGCACACTCTACTGGGGAGGTGTTATTGTTGGGGTCTGTGGGCAGTTTTAAGAGGGATGAGACAGGGTCAGGGGAAGGTCACTACTGTACAGGGGAGGGAGGTGTCAGCTTTAGAGTAAAAACATATAGCTGCACACTTCAGCAGACTTGATAGACCTTAGGACCTGTTTCTGCTGGCATTTTTCATGTGTTCGTATGTCACTTATAAAGGCATTGAAAAGAACTGGTCTCAACCCTGATCCCTTCAGCACTCCACTTGTCAACCTCCCTTCTTCAGAGTGAACTCTGTTTACAACCACCATTTGTTGCTTATCCCCTAACCAGGTTCTTATCATAGCTTGCCACCTTTGGACACCCTCCTAAGCTACTCAACTTTCTTACTAGTCTCCTGGAAGGGAGGTCTGCCTCTTTGTGGATGACACCAAACTCTGCAATAGCTGGATACTCAGCGGGGGTGGCAGAAAGGATGAGCAGAGACCTATATAAAACTAGAAGAGTGGTCAAGGGTATGGCAGCAGAGTTTTAATCTAAAAGTACAGGATAATGCACTTCAGGCACAGAAACCCAGAAGCAGAGTACAAATTGGATGGAGTGGTATTGATGACCAGTAAGCAGGAAAAGGCCTGGAAGTAATCATATCAGTTGACCTAAAGGTTGCCAGGCTTTTCAAAAAGGCATTAGGGAGGGCAAGTGGGATGCTGGGGTGCACAAGGAGGAGGTATCGCCAACAGAAAGTGGGACGTGGTGTTGCCTCTGTATATATTGCAGGTAAGATTCCAACTAGAGTATTGTGTTCCATTCTGGAGACCACATCTCTGGCAGGACATAGACAGAGTAGTGGTGGTCCAGAAGGGAACTGAATGGTGCATGGTCTGCATCAAAAGCTCTATGAGGAGAGATGAAAGAACCTCAATATGTACATCCCAGAATAGAGGTGTGAGAGAAGAGGTATGATAGAAACCTTTAAATATCTCACAGCATTTACAAAAGGTAAAGGATGGAAGTGTTTTCAGAAGAAAAGGTGCTCATGAATAAGGGACATGCTATGCAGCTGGAGAGAGGTACATTCGGGAGAGATGTGAAGAAGCACTTCTTCACAGAAAGCTGGTGGATTCCTGGAACAGCCTTCAATCAAGGTGGTTGAAGCAAAAAGAGTCGTGAGGTTCAAAAATGTATGAGTGTATTGGATAAGCACATAGGAATCATACTGGAAAGGAAGGGGAGGTAGAAAGAGCTGT
Organism: Neoceratodus forsteri; assembly: GCA_016271365.2. Classification (NCBI taxonomy): domain Eukaryota; kingdom Metazoa; phylum Chordata; order Ceratodontiformes; family Ceratodontidae; genus Neoceratodus; species Neoceratodus forsteri. The sequence continues at coordinate 13,664,238 of CM028129.1, forward strand.
ACATCAGGCATGGTCTGACCCCATCTCTGCAGGAACATAGAATGGAGCCAGTCCAGAGGAAGGCAACTAAAATGGTGAAGGGTCTGCAAGAGAAGCCATACTAGGAGGCTAAAGGAGCTTAATATGTATACACTTGAGGAAAGGAGGAGAGGGGGACATAATAGAAACTTTTAAGTACCTCAGTGGAATCAACAAAGTCCAAGAGGGTAGCATCTTTTGGAAAAGAGATGTGCAAGAACAAGGGACACCATTTGAAGATGATGGGGAAGGTTCAGGGGCAATGTGAGGAAGCTATTTGTTTCACAGAGAGGGTGGTGGACATGGAACAGCCTTCTTGAGGTGGTTGTGGGGTTTTAAACTGTGGGAGACTTCAAGAATGCATGGGACAGACACAAGGCAATTTTGTGGGTGGTAGGAAGAAATAGGCTGTTGGTTAACTAGGATCTGCAGTTTGTCCTGTAGGTAAGGGAATGGGCAGACTAGGTGGGCCAAGCAGTCTTATCTGCCATCAAAGTCTTTGTTTTATGTTTCTATGTAATAGTGAAAGCAGGGAGGAAATAAGCAGACTGGATGGCCAAGTGGCGATATCTGCCATAAAATTCTGTTTCTATTCTCTATGTAGATCAGTGTTGAAAGCCTTACTGATATCTACTTGGGCCACATCCAACACTCTACTCTGATCTAAATCCTGTCACCAGGTCAAACAAAAACCTATCAGAATCATTTGAATGACCTCTGCCCCTTGAAGCCATGCAACTTCAGGTCTTGTAACCCACTGGATTCAAGGTATTTCACAATACTTTCCTTCAGCAGTGATTCCATTACCGTTTCCACCACCAGTGTCAGGCTGACTGGCCTATAACTGACAGGCTCCTCCTCCTACCATTTTTGTGCAGTGGGACTATATCCACTTTCTTCCAGCCCTGCAGATCCACTCCTATTTCCAGTGAGTGTTAAATAGAACTGTCAAAGGTGCAGCCAGTATTTCTTTGAACTTCCTCATACCCTTGAATGCACCCTATCTGGCCCCATTGCTTTGTCCACCTTCAAATTATAAAGTCCCTTCAGGCTCTCACCACCAAAGAAGGACTAGTCTCCACCCTCCAAAGAATGTTACTTTTCCTGTGGCCCCTCCACTTTTCCTTCCTCTGGCAACACTGAGCAAAAGTATTTGTTTAGAATGTCTGCCTTTTTCTGGGCCCTCTGCTCAGTCCCCTTCATTTTTAACTTTAAATCCCACCTCTGCTCTTCTTTTCACTTACACACCTAAAATATGTCTTGTCTCCTTTTGCTACTTCCTGGGCTATTCTCCTTAAGCACCTTTGCACTCCTTACTACTGTTCTTGCTTCCCTCTGTTTTTCCTGATACACCTCCCTATCCTCCTTCCTTTGCAACCCTTTTAGCATTTACCTTTTCAGCCACCGTTTTTGAGAACCCTAGCAGTCTCATTTTCTTCTTGCTTTTGCTCACTTGTTAGCGCAGAGGTTTGTTCCTTTACTAAGCTCCTTTATCTTTGCCCAAAGTTTCTCACCCATTTGAAATCCTCCTTCCTGCCAGGTCATCATTGAGGAGTCAATCATCTTTATATAGTCTTCCTGCTGAAGTTCAGGACCCTCTCCCTTGTGTAGTTCAATTCCACAGCCATCCTTATATTGAACCACACTGTATGATGATCACTGGTCCCCAAATGGTCTCCCACCTTATGGTGTGCAACAGTGTTCCTGTTAGTGAATACCAGGCCCCATATTTCCCCGTCATGAGAGGGATTACTGACTACTTGTCTGAGGAATGTCCCCTGTAGAGAGTCCAGTCTACATCTGGCAGGTTCGTGTCCACCACCAGAAGAACCTCCACCTTTTCTGTTATCTAGCTAATGGGCTAGATCAGTACTGTATCTAATTTCTCCCCTGTGCTGGAGGTTTGTAGATTACTCCAGTGTGAAAAGTGGCACCATTCCCCATCTTCAGGGCAGGGCTAATCAGCATAATATTTTGGGAGGGCTAGTCATTTTGCAAAAGGGTACTTTTTATAAGAACCAGGGTCTGGGAGCCTACAGGTGCCCAGAATCCATTGGGTACTAGATGGTCTGTGGTGAATTTTGTAGTTTATTTTGAGGGTAAATGACTAATCTCTGAGCTCTCATCCACCATGGAGGATAACCAGAGATGAGTTATTTAGCTTTAAAATAGCAGAAAACTGACTTGCTCTGAGGGATATTTTTATTATCTGGCTGGCTGCAGACTCAACACTACATATTTGTATTCAGTACATGAGGCTGTCAAGAGACTGATAATGTGCTAACCTGAGGAGTGCAGTCCTTCACCTTAGGTGTGTTTCACTGACATGCTACTGTATCTCTTGGCAACAAGCACAGCAGCAGGTATCCAGCTAAACCCAGCTGTGTTTCTAGCCCAGGGATCTGAGGCCTTCAGGCCTACAAAAAGCCCTTAGGTATTAGATGCTCTGTGCTGCATTTGCAGTTATTTTAAAACTAAATAATTCATCTCTTGTTACCACTCTTTTAACATTGAGTCGAGATCAGACATGAGTTATTTAGCTTCAAAATAAGCCACAAAATGACTTGCTGTAGTACAATGATGATCTGGCTGGCTGCAGGTTAAATGCTACGTGTGTGCATCCAGTACTTGAGGCTAACAAGAGGCTGACAATTAAGCAATAAGATATGACCAGGACTCATGTTAATGTTCTAGTTAATCACCCTAGGGGTGCAGTGTGCATGAGGTGCAGCTGAGTGCCTTATTGCCCCCATGGGGTGATTAACTTGAACGTTAACATAACCCTGGTCATACCTTATTGCTATTAAAACAAAATCAGGCAAGAGCCGATAGGGCTGCAGGTGATGAAGTTTGTGTAAAAATATGGAAAATTATTAAACTTACTAGCCTGCATTAGCAAAATGTAACATAAGCTCACAAATTTGTTGTTTTGTTATATTTGTACACCAAATTTTCAGCGTAACCTTGTTATGACCCTGTCTCATGAAGAAGGGCAGAGCAGATATTCAACTTCTGCCTGAAAGATGATGTGCTTGTTCCTGTTCATTCTGGATTACCCATGGCTGTTTATCTGCTAATAAGGTGTTACTGGGGAGGACTACCTGGAGTGAAATGGATAGGGACAGCTTCTCAAAGGGTTGCACCCTGCTACCATGTAACTCATTGCCATTCACTCTCTTGCTGGAGGCACCTTGGTATACAAGATTAATCACCCTCAGCCCAGGCTTCCACCAAAGGTTAGTCACCTATGACAGGGTAGAGTAACATGGGATTGTACCCCTCAAAATAATCCTTACATCTCGATTTGAACTGAGTCTTGCAAATCGATTCACAATTATGACACATATTTGCTATGGGTAGACTAAAGTGCAAGACAAAAGGTATTAAAAGAAAATGTGGCAGCAGAAGGATGTTTACAAAAATATGCAAGTTCTGGTCAGAGCTGATACAGCTCCTCTGAGTGATGTGAGTGCTGCAAGAGTGAGTAAAAGAATAGTTGGAACTCTTGCCATGCTCTCACCACACCAGAGTCTGTCGTGCATGTGTGAAAGTAAATGCAGAGGTACCACATTAATGTAGTATAGTGCATGCTGACTGTATAAGGGAGCTCACTAATGGTCACAAGCATATTGAGGCCTATGCACTACCATGTGTGAAGTAGGCTCCAAAAGCGTGTATCTCAATCATGCAGCTCTGCACCCATGGACAGGTATGCACCCATCTAATACATCAATGGCCACCACCTGTACTGCAGCACCACCCTCCCCATGTGCAGGACTCCACAGGGTGACTGGGGCAGAGTAGTAGACTGAGGCAGGCATCCAACTGAATGCCTTTCTGGGCCCCTATAGATCCCTTATGCAGTGGGGTGTGGGTCCAGGTTTGTGAATAGCACCAGCAGACACCCAAACCCAAGCAGCTTTAACCCCATCATTTGGCAGAACTCTGGCAGTACCCCAGGAGTACAGCAGCAACCTGCCACATGTCCCCCACACGCATGATAGCCCTGACACCAGCACCCTTGCAGCAAGGCCCCCCCATGCCTGCTCATCCATGCATGGCAGTCGTCGTACCCCACACATGGCTGCCCATGTCCTCTGAGTCTTGCATGTGCTCCCTTTGCCTGTTGTCCACCACACACCCATGCCCCAGTCTCATCTGCCTAGCCTTCATTGGTAACCAGTGGTTCCCCACCCACAGCACTGGTGCTGACCTGGGGGTGGGGATGGTGGACACACAGAGACTGGGTGCTGGGCACACATATCTGGTACAGGTCTGCAATGGAGCACACTGTCCATTACTGTGGGCACTCACCAATTCAATGCCCCAGCCCACTCCACCAGCCTTGTGGGGCAGGGCAACTGTAGTGGTCACATACTGGTGCCACCCCAACTGGTGGGTGTAGTCCACAGGGACACACAGTTGGCTATGGCAGAGTTCCACCTCATGTAGCTGGCATCTTCTTACCACCCTTGGTATGTAGTTCCATGCAGTAGTACATGCCTTTGTTCATGGCATGCAGTGCAGGCATGCCCCTGCCCTCCCCAACAAGTTGTGGTCTGTGGGCCCAGGGCATAAAGTGCATTAAGGCTGCATGCCCTCCCAATTAGTGCATCCTGTGCAGTGGTCACAATGGGTGCAGAGTTGCTACATGCCGCAGATACATGGCATGTAGCCTTTCCACGCACCATCATGCAGAAACCCTTTGCTATTAGAATGTATCAGAAACTAAAAAGTAGCCATTCAGTTAATTATGGAACTAAGAAAGAATATTCACATGTGATGCTGAATTATTAATAAAAACAATAGTCTAAAATGATTACTAGAAAGAAACATTGGAAACCTTTTAAAATAAATGACTGTAGAGTCAAGGTCAATAATTATAAACATACTGGCATGTTTTTACTTCCAATGAACTGCCATGGAAAGACATGTGTAGGAGCACAACCCTGTTATATTAAGACCACAGGAGTGGGCTACAGCTACCTCTGATGCCATAATTAAGGGAAACATCCATCTAGACTCCTGTGTTTGCTTGCTGTATTGTCTTACTTATTTATTTCTGTCATTGTCAATGTTTTCTTTGTTCAGCATGTTTTCCAGCTCCTTCAATGCAACTGCCGACTTCCCTAGTACTCGTGCTGTGCCCAGCATATTGCTTCAAGCCAGCACATGTGTAATTCCCTATAGCTGGCTGAGACTTGTGATATGGGAAAAGTCTCGTGGTGTTTTTCCCTTTTTTGCCAGACTGCCTTAAGCGTGAATGTTCAATTGAGGAATGCTGGTACACATTGTGGTCCTATCACCAAACAAATTACAATTTAAAAATCTTTTTGTTGAAAAGCTATTACTTTACTTTAGATTGCAACAAAATTTTTTCAGTACATCAACCAGTAATTGCAAATGGTGTACTGTTGTGTGGTTAGCTGCAAGAGTGACAGCTGCAAAAGCGAATGTAGGAGGCTATCTTTCCATAGTTCCCTCGTGATCCCTTGCTATTGTTTATATGAAAAGTGGCTATTAAGAGGAGAACCTCCCAGATACTACCAGTCAAAATACTATCATCTGTTCATCCCATTTTGGTGATTACAGTTACTAAAGAGATAAGCAAGCAAAGTAACATAATATGCACCAGTCACTTTTCCCACTAACATGTAACACAGTACAGTGTAAGTGTGTCCTATTAATTTCTATTAATAACTTTCCTTTTCTTTTGCAAAGTTTGTGTCATTCTGTTTATGTAATTTACTGTCCACTTGTTGCTGTATTTTGTAACTGTCCAAAGACTTCTGTCTTCTTGTGTTCGTGGGTGGGTTTTGGTGGTGAGGTCAAAGTGTCATCTTCTGAATTACATGGCATGTAAGTCAAATTGTCTTGTATTAGGTGTGTATGGTGTCTCATTTAAATCGTAGTTTAATGACACAATTTTACCTCTGAAGTGTAATGTGTCATTCAGAGCAGAAAAGACAGTGGGTGTGTTTGTGTTGCTGCGTTTGGTCTGGTTGGCTGTTGCATTATCATTTCATGCTGATGCTACAGTGTGCTCCTTTAATGTGTAGTTACATGGTATATACTATGCATGTGTGTGTTGTCTTAATTGTGTGGGCTGTGTATATTACAATGTGCTCCTTTATTGTTTAGTTACATGAGGTGGGATATTCAGAACTGCACCAGGCAGGGGCACAAGCCAGGTGTAGCACAACTGGGATGCACCAGGGCATGGTCTGGATGATATTCAATGGAGCTGTGCCATGGCTCGCACCATTGAATATGGCACCATGGCCAACCGCATTGCACATGGTGCAGTGGCACTGCACCAGCATGAAGTGGCCAGAGGAGCAGGGGGATGCGCTAGTGCAAGTGCCATTGTGCTAGACACAGCAACCATGATATTCAGTGGTGGACATGCAAATGGGGCCATAATGAATGCAAGGTACAAATAGGGCCATTTGCATGTCATTATGGTCCATTTGCATGGAGGTGCACGATCTCCGCACTTGCACCTGGTGCCCTGCCAGGCTGCAGCCGTCAGGGACCGATGCCCCCTGCCCCTCACGGCACACACCCCCATTGCGGATCATGGGCTGTAACATTAATTTAACTCCCTGGTGGTCCAGTGGACCCTACGCCTTGCCGATTGTGGGCTGTAATATTTTCATAACTCTCTGGTGGTCCAGTGGTACCCGTCCCCCCCTCCCAACCTGTCCCTCATTCCCACCACCTCCTCCCCCCCAAGTCAGCGGCAGGCGGCAGTACCCCACCGCAAGCCGCCTGGCCACCTGCGACTGACAGCATACAGTAAGCTGTCGTCCATTGGTCCACAGTGTGGGCCAATGGGTGTACAACCGTATTATGCTGTCAGTCAACTAACGGCCCTAGCGGCTTGAGGGTGGGGTGCTGCCACCGCTGACCGAGGAGCAGGGTGGTGGGAATGAGTGGCAGGTAGGTAGAAGGGCATACAGGTACCACTGGACCACCAGGAAGTTATGAAATATTACAGCCCATGATTGGCAAGGCGTTAGGTCCACTGGACCACCAGAGAGTTAAAATTATATTACAGCCCACGATTGACATTGAGGGGTGCTACACCACTGGACAGTGACGCCAGGGCTCAGGTGGCTATCCACAGCTGGCAGCTGCCATGTTGCACCCAGCAATATGGCAGCTGGCCTGTGGTGGCGATCCTTGCTCCTGTTATTGTTGGGAACATCTTTGCACCCCGTGTGGCGCAAGGTGGGTGTGTGCCTGCATATGCACCGCACATCCGGGCTGAATATCGGGATGTGCCGAATATGCATGGGCATGCCCCCGCACTTGCGCGCATACATTACTGGTGGTCCCCAGCGATCGGGATTTGCATGGAGCAGATTCTCCTTTGAATATCATGCCGGGCACATCAGTGGGTTGCGCATGGCACATCACTGTTGCACCATGAGCAGCCCTTTGAATATCCCACCCATGGTATATAATATGCATGTGTGTGTTGTCTTAATTGTGTGGGCTGTGTATATTGCAATGTGCTCCTTTAATGTTTAGTTACATGGTATATAATATGCATGTGTATTGTCTTAATTATGTGGGCTGTGTATATTACAATGTGCTCATTTGTTGTTTAGTTACATGGTACATAATATGCATGTGTGTGTTGTCTTAATTGTGTGGGCCTTGTATATTGCAATGTGCTTCTTTATTGTTTATTTACATGGGCTTGGATATTCAAACTGCACCCAGCTATGGTGCAAGCCTGGGTGCAGCTCAACTTTGTTGTGCCAGGATTTGGCCTGGGTGATATTCAGCGAGCCTCGCGCTATGGCACAGCAGCTCGAACATCGCACCCTGGCCACCCCCCACTGTGCATGGCGCAGTGGCACTAAAGCAGCGCAGCGGCCAGAGTGGAGCATGGAGATGCGCTTAGCACAAGTGCCATTGCAACATGCACAGCACTCATGAGCATCTAAAAGGCGACATGCAAATGGGGGCATAATTTATGGCAAGGTGCACAGGGGGCCATTTGCATCTCATCATAGCCCCATTTGTATGCCATTAGCATGCAGGTGTGAGAATCCTCAAGGACTTGCGCCTGGCGCCGAGCCAGGCAGCAGCCATCAGGGACCAACACCCCTGCAGCCCTATCATGGGCATTCGTGTACAAAAACCCACCTCCTATATCCCTGGTGGTCCAGTTGACCTCTATGTGCATGATTGTGGGCATCAGTAATAGAACCCCCACAAGTCAAATATCCCTGGTGGTCCAGTGGACCAATTGCTGCCGATCATGGGCATCTGTACCACAACAAATACCGCTAAGACCCTGGTGGTCTAGTGTACCCCCACCCACCAGCCCACTGAGACCCACCACCCCACTCCCTCCGTCAGCCGGGCGGGCAGCAGCACCCACCCGCCTGCCGCCCGCCACTTGCCGACTGACAGCTCGGTAGGGCTGCACACCTATTGGTTCACAGCATGAGCCAATGGCTGTGCAGCCCATACCATCTACTCAGTCCAGATATGTGAATGAATTCACCTGATGTGTCCCCTAAACCCACTACCCTCCTCCAGTAGCATATGCCTCCTGGGCCCCATGTTCCCTCTTGGGCTGGGAAGGCTGTCCCTGGTCCCCATCTATCCCCACCATTCATTCAAATGTTCCTATCATAAACCCCCACCCCATCCGTGGTCCAGTGAGTACAATCCCAGTTTGACCAAATTAGTTTTGCATGTTAGGTAATGGAGCACAACCACTGTGCACTGCACCCTCCCCAGCCAGTCTACATCCTTGTGTCAGGAACGGTTTCCAGAATTGCACCCCATAATCCAAATGTGGCCTGACCAGCTGTTGACATAAGGAGATAATGACCTCTCCCATCCTGCAAGTGAATCTCCTTCCCATGCAGCCCAAGGTCCTGCTAAGCTTGCCCAAAGCCTGTCCACAGTGTTTGGCTACAATTAGGTTCTTGGAAACAATAATACCCAGGTCCTTCAGCCAACAGTCACCACCAGTGCCAAACCCTGCCAGATGTTAACTGGAGTACAGTTGCAGCAGCCACTTCAAAGAGTGGGGTTATTCTAGATGCCCTACAGGGGCATGCCTTAGACAACTAGTATTGCAGCCCACTCAAGAGGAGCAATCTTAGACCTGGTTCTCTCAAATGGAGATGGAGAGAGGATCACAGATGTAGAAGTGGGTAGCCATCTGGGAACTAGCGACCATCGAACAGTATGGTTCACAATAAACACAGCTATAGAGTCAAGCCATACAAAGGCAACAGTACTGGACTTTAGGAGGTCTGACTTTGCCAAAATGGTCGAGTGCCTAAGGAATGCACTAGCAAATGGGTAGGAAGGAGGGTGGAAGAACAATGGGAATAATAAAACTGCCGTCACAGAGGTAACAAGCCTTTGTGTGAAGCAAATAAACAAAACAAAATGATGTAAAAAACCACTATGGTTCTCAAAGGAAGTGGCAGTGAAGGTTCAAGAGAAAAAAAGCATTCAGGAAGTACAAGGAATCACAGAAGGAGCAGGACAGAGAACTGTATCAGTTAAAGCAAAAGGAAGCTGGGAAGGCAGTCGGAACAGCAAAGGCCCAAACTGAGGAAAAGATAGCCAACTCAGTTAAGAAAGGAGATACAACCTTTTATAGGTATATCAGGGAGCTAAGGAAGACCAAGGGAGGGATAGTGAGGCTTAATAAAGGGATGGAGGTTGGGCAGAGGGAGACTGTGAAAAGGCAGAGATACTAAACAAATATTTTTGCTCAGTATTTACAAATGAAGAGGAGGTACCTAAAACAAACAGTAGAAACACTCTGGATACAGAAGTTGATACCAACCCATTTACAGAAGAAAGGGTTCTGAAAGAACTCTTAAAACTGAAGGTGGACAAAGCAATGGGGCCTGATGAGATTCATCCCAGAATTCTAAAAGAACTAAGGGTAGAACTAGTGACACCACTGACCTCCCTCTTTAACAAACCATGGGAGGATGGGGTGGTACCCGAGACTGGAGGAGGGCAGATGAGATTCCCTTCACAAATGTGAGAGCAAGGCAGCAGCAGGAAGCTACAGATCTGTTAGTTTAACCTCATTGATAGGGAAAATTATGGAATCACTTCTGAAGGAAAGAACTGTCAGTATCTAGAGGCCAGAGGGCACAGAACCCTAGGCAGCATGGATTCACAGTGGAAGGTCATGCCAGATGAATCTGATAGATTTCTTTGACTGGGTGACCAAAGTAGTAGATCAGGGAGGGGCTGTGGACATGGCCTACCTAGACTTTAGCAAGGTATTTGACACAGTCCCACACAAAAGATTAATATACAAGTTAGCCAGCCTGGGAGTGGGTCCCAAGATGACAGCCTGGGTAAAGAATTGGCTGGAGAATAGGACACAGAGAGTAATAGTAAATGGAGTCCACTCTGAAGAAGGGGTTACAAGTGGGGTACCGCATGGTTCAGTATTAGGACTGGTCCTCTTCAATGTCTTTATAAGTGACATTGCAGAGGGACTGAAGAAAAGTATGTCTCTTTGCAGATGACACAAAGATCTGCGGCAGAGTTGATGCACAAGGCGGGTGGAATGGATGAGAAGGGACTTGTCAAGATTAGAGGAATGGTCAAATGTATGGCAGCTTAGATTCAATGCTAAGAAGTGCAAGCTAATGCACCTGGGAAACAAAAACCCAGGGAAGAGTACATAATGGGGAGTGAGATGCTAACAACAACAAAATGGAAAGGGACCTGGGGTAGACATATCAGATGACCTAAATGTGGGCAAGCAATGTGAGAGGGCAGCAAGGAGGCTGGGGGATACTGGGATACATAGGGAGAGGCATCACCAGTAGAAAACGGGAAGTTATTATCCTCTGTACAGACAGCTGGTGAGACCCCATCTGAGTACTGCATGCAGTTCTGGAGACCCAATCTCCATAAAGACATAGACAGGATGGAAGCTGTCCAGAGGAGGCAACTAAAATGGTGCAGGGTCTGCACGGGAAGACATATGATGAGAGACTAAAGGAGCCTAATATGATAGCCTCGAGGAAAGGAGGGAGGGGACATGATAGAAACTTCTAAGCACCTCAAGGAATCAACAAAGTCCAAGAGGTAGCATCTTTCAAAAAGAGGTGTGCAAGAACAAGGGGCACAATTTGAAGATGGGAGAGTGGCTCAGAGATCATTTAAGGAAGTATTTTTTCACAGAGAGGGTTGTGGATGCATGGAACAGCCTTCGGAAGAGATTGTGGAGTCAAAACTGTGGTGGAATTCAAGCACGCATGGGACAGTCATAAGGCCATTCTAGGGGGTGGGGGTAGGAAGAAGTAGGTTGCTGGTTAACTAGGATCTGCAGCTTATCCAGTAGGTAGGAAATGGGCAGACTGGGTGGGCCAAGTGGTCATATCTGCCATCAAATTCTGTGTTTCTATGTTTCTATATGTATTTCCAGTCAAGCGTCCCCTTCCCTTGTGCTTGGAAATGCACCTGTGTACATTGAGGTCTAGTTGCCATCAGGTGGACCAGGCCTCCAAGACACCTAGGTCCCCACCTGGTTCCCCACCCTGTACTAATCCCCATGTCATCTGCAAAGAGACACACCAAACCCTTCCGATCCTCAGTTATATCCACCACGACCACTTGAAACAGCAGTGGACCCAACATGGACTCCTTGGGAACCTTACTCATGACCCGCCACTCCCCTGTGGTGACCCCATGTACTATTAGCTGATATCTGGAGCATGTCTTTTATGCAACCTGCAAAGCAGACATGGGCACAGGGATGTAGCAAAATAATGCTTTATAAGAACAACAGGAATAATACAGATTGCAAAACCAAGGGCAGGGATGGGGAGGGTGAAAGGAGGATGGGGACAGAAAATAGGGGCTATACAATTTGATAGAGGACCGGAGGAACATAGGGTATGCTAGGAAAGGGGTTGTATACATCTCAGCCTTCGCTCTCCTCTGGCTGCAGTCCTCCGCTGTTCTATGGCCCTTCTCACTGCAGCCGTCTCTCTGAGTTGTACTGCTGTAGGCCAGGATCCACTGCTGCACTGCAAAAATGCTCTGCAGGATCTGCAACAGGGTCAGAGCACCCTTTGCCCCACCATCCATCGTCAACTAGAGGATGGGACAGGACAAGCAATGACTGCAATGCCCAAAGAACCCGCCCACCCACAGGCGTTACAGTGGACAGCGGCTACACACCACTGGAGGGACCACAATTGACCCTTGCCCAAGACTCACCAACCCCCAGTGCAGCACACCACAATGGTGCAGACAGGTGGACATTGTAGTGCAGTGCACATGTATGCATGTGCATGGGCACATGGCACAAAGTAATGGCACCATCACAGCACACACAGAGGAAGCTGTGACATGCCCCCACCAATTGGCCAGCATAGGTAAGGACATGCCACAGTGGCATGCACAATGGACAGATCACCAACCACACCTGTGCAGGCATGGCTGGGGCAAACATGCCAGATCCCTGTCCCATTGCTATCCCACAGAGACACGTGCCAGCAATGTGATGAAGCTTACCTGCCTGGCGCTGTCCTACTGGGGCTGGCCACTGAAACCTACAGGCGTCCTTTGCACCTGCTGCATCTTCCCTAGCACACCTGTGGTCCTCTGGCCCTGTGGAAGGAATGAAGAGAGAGGTCATGAGTACACAAGCATGTATGAGATCCCCCCACCACCACACAGCCTGCATGGTGCAGGACAAGTCCCTGTCTATCCTGTGGCCCCAAGCCTGCATGACTGCAACATGTGCAGCAGCCACTAGGACCATGATGAGATCCTGCAGTGGACCATGTCATGCAGCCTACACCCACTACAGTTGAGCACCTGAGCATGCATGCCATTTGTGCATACCTACCTGGCTGTGGCACTGGTCCATGCAGGACATGCACCTTCATCCTGCATGAGTCTCTTCAGGTCCTTCCTCCTCAGGTACTGGTACCTAAGGTGGCATGGCTCCAGGGTCCTAGCCACCCCGTCTGCCTCTCAGGGCCATTTCACCCACTGCCGCACCTCGCCCCTGGCCTGTTGGAGGGGTACCTGGCCAAAAACTGCCCTCAAAGGGCTGCATGACAGGTTAATGACTTCCACATCACTCCAGTTGCTTGACCATCTGGCTCTCCCCTGTGCCATGGCTCAGAACGGGACATGCAATACCTGTGGAAGTTGCCAGGAAATCACACACATGGGGGCCACACGTGTGTGATGCACAATGAATGGCACATTGCAATGCGCGGCGTGGGGATGCATGATCACAGTGCACAGTGCAGATAAATAGTGCAGTCCCAAGCATATGCACAATGCCATGGCCTGGCGGGTGTACAGGGTCATGAATATGACCCAGAGGTCTGGGTTGTGACCCTACACACAGTACGTATGTGCCCACCATGCACTGCATGCTACATCGTACACAGTGTAGCGGCATGTGTCAGTAGGAGCCAGTGTCGGGAAAGCATGTGCATGCGCCAATGCCACCCCAGTGCCACATGGACAATGGCACAGCATTGCACAAGGAACTCCAGTTGTGCAATTGCCATGTCTGTGTGTGTGCACAGGTACACTCACGGGCATGTACAATGTGCATGCACTGAACATGCACCATGGGGTTGCTCTGGCTCAACTCAATTGAGAATGGTGAGGATTTGACAACAGCCGACACCTGAGATTTTAGGGTCAGGCCATCATCTATAATAGCGCCCAGATTACGTTACCTGGTCTGAGGCTGGAGTTGGACACCATCAAGCCATATGCCCGATGGAGCCCCAGCCCTACAACCCACCTCAAGACAACCTGGGTCCACAGCCAACACCTCAGTCTTATCCGGGTTTAACCTCAGCCAGCTGGCACTCATCCAATCTTTGATTTTGGAAAGACATCTGTTAAGCATAGAGATCGCGTCTGCCTGTCCGGGATTGAAGGACAGATACAGCTGGGTATCATCTGCATAGCAGTGAAAACCCAGACTGTGTCACCTAATAATGTCTCCCAATGGCAGCATATAAACAGCGAACAACATGGGTGCTAAAGTGGAGCCCTGCGGCACCCACAAGACAGGAGATGGCGTCAGAGGAATAAATTCAGGGACAACCTCTGCCTCCGACCGTGAGGAAAGATCGAAACCAATGCAGAACTGTACCAGACAGTCTGCAATAAAGCCACAGTGCTTCATAAGCACACCATGGTCCACAGTATCGAATGCTGCAGAGAGATCAAGAAGGACTAGAATAGTATGAGCCTTTCGATCTCTTCAATCAGGAGATCATTTAAAACCCGGACAAGGGCAGTCTCAGTGCTATGTCTTTTCCTAAATCCCAACTGAAGAGTACCATGATCCACTTCATGTTTCAGATCTGGCAGCCTCCCACCCATCATATGGCTTGCAGTACTGTAAGTCACAAGCTCTTTAGCCAGGCAAGAAGGAAGTGAGTCATATGAGCAGACATTTTCACTTTCTCCTGTGCAGATGGAGCGAGAGGAGTGTGTTGCTTTGTCACTGCTGAGACTAAGAGACCAGAGCAAGGAGGAGATTTAAACTTTGATTTAGACCCAACATCTTTTTAAAAACTACATTTTTTGTCTTTTATGTACTCTTTTTACTTAATTTGCTCTTTCTGTAAATTTATTTGTCTTACCTTTATAAGTAGTTAGTTGTTTGTCTGTGTCTGTGTGACTGTGTGTGTGTTGTGTGACAGTGTGAGTAGTCTTTGCTCAGACTGAGGAAGCACAGTAGGAGAGATGGACCAGGGTGAGGAATATCTGGGGTGGGGGCAGCTCTGGAAGAGCATGGTACTGGTAGATGTCATACTGTGTGCACACGTGGGGGCATGGCCACCCATTCCTGTAGGACCGACTAAAATTCAGAGTGTCCCCACGGAAACAGGACCAGTACTGCCTCCTGACTCTGAGGCAGTTGAAACACCACCATCACCACATCCAGTACCAGCTCCAGCACCAGGTTCTCTGGAGCAAGATGTGCCTGTGTCCCCAGTCCCAGGTGTGGATCCCATCCCTGTTGAGCACCTTGTTCAGCAGGCTGCCAGTTCATCTGGCCTCCCTTGCCTGTGCCTGGTCCTCCCAGCACCTCCATTGTTTGGCAGTTTTTGACTGTGTCAGGAGACAGCTGCATGGTCAGGTACCACCTATGTGAGGTGGAGGTGCACTGTGGCCCCAGGGACTCACCTGGAGGCTGGGGGCCATGCATCCATATGCTAAATCACCACCAGTTGCAGTGGCAGGCTGTCACAGAATGGGCCATGCCAGCACCTGCAGGCCCTTTGTGGCAGAGGATGTAGCTGTGTGTGTGACAGCCCTAAAGAGGAGGGCCACAGCAGCACCTGCTGCTCCACCAGCACCCCACCCCTCCAGCAGCAGTTCAGGCTATAGAATGTGGACCCCAGAGAATGCGTGTAATGCAGGCTGACTTAGCAGTTCTATGGAGTGTTGTTGAGGAGAACAATGAGAGGATGAGTGCTGTTGAGCAGTGGCTGGATCGCATAGACGGACATCAGTTGCAAATTATGTCCATGCTGGAACTGCTGCTGGATCACCACAGGATCCCACATTAGTTTTTTTCCTCACACAGTGCCCCCCACACCTTTCTTGCTGTGTTATAAAATGTATTCCTCCACCATCCCTGACCCTTATATGTAATTATTCCCTTTTTTGTTGTCTTCTGTATGTGTGACACTTTGTATTCTGGCCCCCTTCCTTCTATCAAGTGTGTGTGTGTGTGTGTGTGTGTGCGGCTGTTCTGGTGCCTCATTAATGTTTACTTTCTGTTGTGGAGTGTTTGTGGAAAAGCAGACTTAGCAGTGCAAGTATACTGTGCTAAACTGCATGTGTGCAGTCAGTCTTCTTTCCTGTGTGTGTATGTACTGCAGACACCCTCCAGCTTCCTGCAAACATATATATGTTGATTGCTGTCTGACTTGTTGCTGTGTTTATTGTATAAAGAATAAGGTAAGAATATGTAATGTATATTTTGTTAGGAAGTCATAGCAACCAAAAATCCTGCTGTTCAAAACCATATCTAAATGGCGTGAAGTATTGCTAATGCACCAAAATATTTCACGGTGTACAGACATTATAAAGTCAGAAAATATATAAGGTGCAGTTCACTGCCACCACACTGTACTACCACATTCCTTCTTTCCATTATTTATTCTGGAATATGCCTTTCTAGTTTACACTGGCAGTGTCAGTTTTTCAACAAGTTGATGGACACCATAAAATGACATGGTGCCAGTGGTAGCACAGTGTGGTGGCAGTGGACTGCAGGACCTGTTATATATTCTGACTTGAACATTCTGTACACATAAAATATTTTGGTGCCTCAGCAATATTTTATGTCTGTTAGGTATGGTTTGTTTAAAAGCATGATTTTTGTGCTATTATCTCAGAAAGTCATGTGTGCACTGTGTCTGTGTGATTAGTGATTGAGGAGCACACTGGCCCAAGACCTCTGAAAACATATCATATGACTTTGTCTGCTGCCATTGATGGTACAAATAAAATATAAGATATATATTCTTATCTTTATTCTTTATACCATCACTATGAACAGTGCAACAAGTCAGCATCAGCATACAGTATAAATATATATATATATATATATTGCTTGCAACTTGATGCTGGACAGCGTCTGCACACACAGGAAAGAAGACGGGCTGCACACATGTAGTTTAGCAAAGTATAATTGCAGTGCTCAGACCTGCTTTTGACAAATACTTCATGATAACATGACAGAAAGTAAACATTACTGAGGCTCCAAAAATATTTATCAGACTCACCAGAATTCCCAATCCCAAAATGCAACTGTCTTGTGTCCAGAAAATTGCCCAGTGCTGACAAAGTTAAATGAAAGCGTAACATGAAATACAAAGTCTCCAGAATTAATGGTGCACTCAGTCGTGCACGAGTACTCACAGAGAGTCCCCAGATTTTTATGCATGCCCAAAATACATCTGACTTGTGTCCAGAAAATTGACAATTGGTAAGGAAGTGAAATGGGGCGTTACACCACATGCAAAGTCTCCTCAGAAATGAAGACCGTGAGCAAACTGTTGCTGGTCCAATGCGTGCAGCGATTCCGCAAATGCAATGTGATCATCTCAACCAGATGGAAGGGTGCCCTTTGTCTGTACACTAATAGTAGCCTTGGTGAGTTGATATATATATATATATATGTATATATATATATATATATATATATGTTTCTGTATTTTGTAGGTGGAGTTGACATATATAGACATGTACCCATTGTATTGTTTTGTATCACAGGTCACAGATACTGTTGGTGTGCACATTCCAGTGCTTGATGAGAACTTTTGCATAGAAATTTGAAATGGATAACTCTCAAGACAATGAAGGTAAGTATTTTTGGGGAGGAAGCATATTTGCAGGTTTGTCTCATTAATGGTTTCTTATTTGGATACTTATTCACAGATTTCATTTGCATTCTTCTCGAGTCTGGTTATTAATGATGGTCATGGTCATTGATTGAAACGACTTCTGCATGTTGCATGTCTTCCCAGCCTGGGGAGGGCCTGATGTTGAAGAACTTCTTTGGATAAGGCAACTATGACACAACAAAGCATCTGGAAGTTTCCTAAAAAGAAATGAATGACTTCTTACAACTTGATTTCCCTGGTTCTCAATCTCAAGTCAAGCTACATTTCAAAACCACATCTTGTCAAAAACACAACCTGTGTGCAACTTTTCAACACTGTCATGGCTGCACAGCTGCAAGTTCAGAATACAGTGCATGATATCTTGCAGAAATAGTTTTGTGACGTACACGCCACTTAGTTTATGAATCATACTCAGTCGCATTTGCTGCAGTCTTTTAAAAAAAAATTGAACAGATGAAATAAAATCTTGATACTTACCAGTATGGCTTTGAAATTGATATTCCATCCCAGGGTAATGAAGGAGCTGGCAGAGGTCCTTGCAGGACCTTGAACCTATTTGATGCCTCACTACACTCAGGGTGTGACCTCAGGATTGGAGGATGGCTCATGTTGTGCCCTTCCACAAGAGTGGCCCCAAGGATGAACTAGGGAACTACAGACCAGTGAGCCTCACATCCATTGTGGGTAAGCTAATAGAGACTATCCTGAAGGAGAGGCTGGTGGCCCTCCTAGAGGCCAAAGGACTACAGAACAGCAGACAGCATGGCTTCATGTGGCAGATCCTGCCAAACCAACCTGGTGGAGTTCTATGACTGGGTAACTAGGCAACTGGACAGGGGCCATGCAGTGGATGTCCTGTATCTGGACTTCAGTAAGGCATTCGACTCAGTGCTACATGGAAGGCTGGAAAGTAGTTAGAAGTCACAGGGGTGGGTGCCAAGCTGGTGAGATGGGCAGGGAACTGGCTTCGGGAAGGCAAAAGGGTGGTGGTGGGTGGGGGCTCTCACACCCAAGGGTAGTGATGAGCGGTGTTCCACAGGGCTTGGTGTTGGGACCAGTGTTGTTTGAAATATTCATTGCAGGCTTATCATTGGGTATCAAGAGCAAGATCAGTCTGTTTGCTGATGATACCAAGGTAGGAGCAGTGGTGGATGACCTAGGGAAGGCAGGAGTTGCAGGATGATCTGGCAAAGCTTGAAACCTGGTCAGACACCTGGCAACTGGAATTTAATGCAAAAGTGCAAGGTGCTGCATTTTGGCATGAAGAATCCAAGGAGGAGTTACCTGCTGGGGGAGTGCAGCTAGCCCAAACAGAGGAGGAGAAGGATCTGGGGTGCTCATTACAGGGTCAATGAGCAACTCAACACAATGTAGGAAGGCAGCTGCAAGGCCAACAAAATGCTGGGTTGCTTTGGGGTATATCCTCGAGGAGGAAGGAGACGATTCTGCCACTGTATAGGTTGTTTGTTAGACTGCTCCTGGAGTACGCGTGCAGTACTGGCACCCGTATCTGAAGAGGGACATTAAATTACTGGAGAAGGTGCAGCACAGGTGACAAAGATGATCAAGGGACTAGGGACTTATCATATGAGAGGAGGCTGAGGGAGTTGAATATATACTTGCTGGAGGAGAGGAGGGACAGAGGCGGACATGATTGAAACCTTTAAGTACGTGAAAGGAATAAAAAGACAGGTACAGAGGGTCTGTTTAAAGTAAGGGAGGGAGGGTCACCAGGGCCATGATAGAGACTAGAGGTAGGAAGGTTCAGGAGGAAGATGAGGAGACACTTTTACAGAGAGGGTGGTGGCTGGGTGGAATGCATTACCTGCAGAAGTGGTCTCCAGTCGAACAGTGGACTCTTTCAATAGGGTATGGGACAGGACAAGGGGAGGGTCAATAGAGGGAAGGGTGGAAGGAGGGCAGCTTCAGAATAAGGGTGCTAGCTGCACATTCTGAGCAGACTTTATAGACTCTCTAGGCCTTTATCTGCTGGCAAATTTCATATGTCTGTATGTTCATATGTTCGTATGGTATTAGCTGCATCTTGTGCTGGGTCCACAGTGCCGTGTGCCTATTCTTAAGATGCATATGCTGTCTTCCTGTGCCCAGATGGCTCCCCTTTTACCTCAACTCACATGCACATGGAAAACCTGGCAGATTGTAACTGACTCATCATTTGCATCTTGAGCAAAAATCCCAAACAAGGGATTGTGATGCTCTACTTTTAACTGTCCATGATGCTGCTTATTGAACTCTGTTCTTTTAAGCACTGAAGTGGAGGTGTGCTATGTGATTGTTTTGGGCAGTGCACACCTGGACTGCAACTGACCACCATGACTACCTATATTATTACTGGGTCATCATCTTCATCATCACCATCAACTGAAACTGGTAAATCACAAGTTTTACAAGGGGATAAATGCAAACAGACCCAGACACAGCCACCTTGAATTCTTTTCTCCAGCTCCCAACTGGGGTCAATTACATCATCATCATATTCATCAACATAACCCACATCCACATCTTCTGCTTGGATGCTGGCATATGGACTGCATGTTGCAACCATAGCAACATCATCGTCATCATCATCATCACATTCATCATCATCATCAACACCACCATCACCTGATATTTTTTCACCACACTGTGAATCACTGCATGGAAAATGAGTGACATGAACCACGGTGGAATAAATGTCACATTGTATCTATCATTGACATGATTATCAGAATCCTCGGCTCAGGTACTGGGATGTTACTGGGAAGTATGACATAATCTACACTGCCACCCTCACTTTGCACTGCTTTACACTCCACTACATTTTTGACATCGGTCAGAAGTCGAACTTGTGGCAGCAATACTCACTACTACCATCACCAGCAACTGCACTAACACCACCGCAGGGACAACATCATTTCTCCAAGTATGAGTGAAACTACTGATTGGGCAGTAAAAACATTGCAGGAGAAATACCGTTCCTCACATCAGCAAAGCACTTCTGCGTCTGCATACTATCATGCCCACGGACTATCTTACCACTGGCAGCAGTGCCATGGCGAGAACCAGCTTTGCTTGCATGTTTCTTTGCGGGCATTTTGGGGATCAACAACAATATTCTAAATAAATTTAGATTTTGGAACATTCACTCTGCGTGGGGACACTGGATGTGACCAAAAAACAACTGTGGCTTCAGCAACAAATAGAGACTCAAATTCACAAATGAAAACAACTCCTTAACTAACCAGTGGTGCTGAGATCACAAACAATCCAATCTGTAAAACAATTCCTTTTGCCGGTGGGGTGGGGGAGCACTGACTGCAGATTTTTATGGCAGTGCAAGCAGTAAAAGAAAACAGATACCACAATGGCAGTACAAAATCATGCAGCTGCAGTGGACAGCAGGTTCACACTGCTGCACCTGTAATTACACTGTGGCACAAAAAGGAGTATTATTTGATGTCACATCGACACACACACACACACACACACACACACACACTCACACACACTCACACACCAATTTGTCTAGAACGAAATGCGTAGCAAATTGAAAAGTTCAGTAACATGCCAACGTGATTGTAACAATTTGAAATTATGAACTGCTGCACCAGATCCACACAACACACAATCAGCAAGAAAACATCAACAATTACTGACAATGTTACTGTTTGTACATTAACACAGCCAGTTATATAACAAAATATAACCAACAAACAAAGAAATCACTATTTCTCCAACTTAAATCTACCTACACCACAAATACACCCTCCCCAAAGCACACTTTCACTGTCTTTACTACACACACTCAGTATTGTACATTAACATTCAAAATCCACACACAGACAAAAATGTTCAGTGATATGAGCACAGGAGGGTTTCCTACAATCAATGAACTAACGTTTGAGCAAAAAAAAATACTCAAAAGGCTTTTTAAAAGCTTTTAGAAGGTTTGAATCACAGACAGCTCTCAGAGCACACCGTCTCCTACATCTTCCTACACACACTACCCCGAACTGAGGCTGTGCAGATCAATATAGAACCCATGTGATCTGAAATCCCATGAATCACTGCACAATTCACCTTTGGAGCTCAAAAACAAAGGAGTGAGGTGAAGTGCATTATTTTCAATGCACTTCACCTTTAAAATTAGTGGAGTTGTGGTCTGGGCAGGCAGAGTAAGCACAAAGTCATTGTTTCAGTGGACTTGGCTTACCCATTATAACATGAATTACTCCACTTTGCATTGCGGAATACTCCACAAATTAGCCTTTGCTTCGTGAATCACTTTATGAGCGAATTGAGCCCACTTCTTCGCACTGCTATTTGCCAGAGTAACTCTTGATTGCACAATGCTAACACATTAGCCTGGTGCAAACAGAATAGGCCATATGGTGAAACAGGGCTTGCGGGTCACGTGATGGCAGCTTAAGCTCCGGCAGTGGTTCCTCGGAGCTCCGTTCCCCATCTAGCTGATTTATAATTAATAACTGCTTTACGTGTGAAACCACCCGCTAGTCTCGCCTAAAGGTGATCTATCTCGTCCCCGTGCGCAAGGCGATCCAGCACATGGAGGCATATAAGGAAAAGGCTCTATTACATTCTCCACCGCGAACGCCAGAGAAGGAGAAGGCCACTAAGCGGCCTAAGCAACAGCCTGCAAGCCTGCTCAAGATGCCTGCAATGGAGCGGCTCTCACCGAGGGCAGATTTTTGAGGTTATGCAGCCGCCCAATCTCGATCGCGCTATTACTGATGACTTGCAAGATATCAAGAGCTCAGTGGAGCCATTTTCAAGAAGGGTTAATGATTCTGAAGTTAGAATTGTTTCTCTGGAAAGGAAACAAGATAAGGCTGAGCTAGAGGTGATTAACATGAGGCATGGGATGAAGAATCTGGAAGACAAATTAGAGGACCTGCAGGGCGCAGCCAATGGAATAATTTGATTATACTAGGAATTCCGTAAAAAGAGGAAGGGTGGGATAATCAAGTTTCTGCAGAAACTCTGCAATAAGTAGCCACCCCTCGCGGGTGGAGGAGAATACATCATAGAACGAGCCCACAGAGCCCTTCGCCCCTCCAGCTCAAGGTCAGCTGCCTAGACCAATTATATTCAAGCTTTTGAATTACCTGGATAGACAACATATGCTAGATAAAGCTAGAAGCATTGGGAAGTCACTTGGGAAGGGAAGAAAATCCATATTGCCCAGGACCTTCCACATTCAGTGCGGATCTGACGGCAGGAGTTCCATCCTTTAGTCTCAAGCTGGTTGCTGCCTCTAAACCATTCAGGGTCAAATACCCTGCCATCCTGATGGTTAAAAAGAAGATAAGTGGCTCTCATTTGAATTGCCTGCTCAAGCCCTTCCAGAGCTCAAAAACATCTTTCCTGATCTCTTTAAGTGAAAGACAGGAGTTTATACCATGGCCCAGAAGGCAAGTTGATGTTGTGTGCTTTACTTCTGTTTAAAGCCTCCTGAACTTCGGGTTTGTTTCAGTGGAGCACGCTGTACAGTCAACCACTTCATGATGAAGTTGAAGTTTGGGTACTAGCATTTATTGGCTCCTAGGGCACAGTGCCTTTTCGCCTCGATCCTCGCGAGGAGGAATCTTCCTTTTGGAATGGCTCTTCAAGAGAATACTCTAACAACTGAACTGTTTTATTATTGTGCTCGTTGTTTTACATTGATGTTTTCTTTTATGTGTCACTGAATGCGATATTTGAGGTCATCTATTCATTAAAGTCTCAATTAAGTCGTAGATATAAAAATATATAAATTTTTTTTTTCTTTCTCCTCCTCTCTATTTGTTCAGTGCGCCACGTCTGGCTATGGATTTGGGTGTCAAGTTATCCCTGCATAAAATGTTGATAATTGCCGGGGACTGTACAATACGAAGCTGGAACTGATGGACCAGTCTTTGACCACTTTTCATTATTCTGGAATCTTTATTTCCACAGGATCGAAGTTAACTGATGGTTGTTAACAATCCTAGTAGGTTGTGGGGCTTTCTCAAGGGTGCAGTTGTTCAAAATAAACAAGATGGGAAGGGGGCTCGGGGAGTATAACTGTAGAGTTTGAACTGCTATGATATTAATCATGTGGCATAGCTGGCTTGGGAGTGCAGTTGTGTTGAACTGGTGGTTGTTGGTTTTATTAGGATTGGGGCTTATTGGTTTGTTGTTTTGGGGACTATTCCAAATATTGGGTCAGTGGGTGGGGTTTGACCACACACTATTGAGATTATCGATCCCAGCTGAAGTTAGGTTTGATCTCACTTTATTAGTAGAACCCTGGCTTCTCTTGCTGGGGACGGATTACGTATTTTGGGTTCTCTTCACCTACTTTGCACTATTATAGGCCATGGGTAGTCACTACACCTTTATTAGTTGGAATGTTAAGGAGCCAAGGATCAGGTCAAGAGGCAAATCATTTTAAGGCATTTACGACAGTTGAGGCAGAAATTGCTTTTCTGCAAGAAACGTACCTAAGGAGAGGATATTTTCCTCTTCAAAAGAACATGGGTTGGGCAAGTCTTGGGGCGTGCGTGTCCTCAAATAAAGGAGGAGCAGTCATCCTCATAGCAAAAATGTTCCTTTTAAACTGGCCCAAGAAATTTGGGACCCAGAGGGTCTATATGTTGTTGTGCATGGTGTTTTAGAATCCCATTCAGTTCTTCTTGGCTCAATATACGGTCCAAACTGTGACTCTCCATCCTTCTTCATGTGGTTACTTAGTATTGTGGTGTCCGACCCACCTAAACTTACTATTTTGGGAGGGATTGGAACCTAGTGCTTCAATCAGATCTAGATAGATCCGCTGTGATAGGCGAGGGTTATCTCCAGCACAAAGAGCGCTGAAAGATCTCATTAGAGATGCTGCTCTAGTTGATATCTGGCGGGTTTGAACCCTACAGCCCGGCAGTATACCTTTTTCTCTGCTGTGCACAGGACATATTCGAATAGATTACATTCTCATCAGTTCTTTTGCCATATCTGGGGTGGCCATGAGCGGAGATATCGGCCAGAGTATTGTCTGATCATGCCCCAGTGAGCTTGGAATTCTGGTTGGGAGAGGAGTACGGTCACCCCAGTGGAGGTTAAACAGTCAGATACTGAAAGAAGAGAACTCGCTGAGGCATATAGTAGACTTCATTGCTACTTTTCTCAACAGTAATCAGGGCTCAGTGGCTAAGTATGATTTAATCTGGGCCGCTTTAAATGTTCCCTAAGGGAGAGCTGATAAAAATGGCCTCCTTAAGGTTCGGTCTCAAAGAGCTCAATTGGACTCTCTCTGGTCTCAATTAAGGATTTAGAATATAGTTTGTCCCAGGCCTCCACGGCGAAGCTGAGCCAGACTTTATCAATTACAAACCAAATATGCTGGCCTTGTATCCCAAAGAGCGGAGTTAGCCCTCCTAAGGACTAAACTTAGATACCTAGACGGGGAAAGAGCTAGTAAGTTGCTCGCCATGCTCATCCAGTCAGTTAGACTCCTCGCAATTCATCACAGGAATCTGCTTGGGGGATGGTCAAGTGTGTACCGATCCTTTGGAAATGGCGAAAGCTTTGGCGCCTATTTCCAGGGTTTGTACGATGTTGACCTGTAATCTAATCCTCTGATACTGAAGATATTAATTTTATCTTAGCTCGGTCAACCTGCCTAAAATTACTGATGCAGAGGCGGCCTGTCTAAGTGCTCCAATCTCTCTCATTGAAATATAGCAAGCTGTGCAGCAGATGCCCTAGATAAGTCCCGGGACCAGACGGCTTACCTAGTAATTTTACAAAGCCTGTCTCCTGATTACCCCTGTTCTGAAGAGAATATTTATGTATTGGTTTAATAATGGGGTTTCAGACCTAGTTTCCAAGAGCCACAATCTCTTTAATTTTAAAACAAGGAAAGACCCGTTACATATTGACAGTTATCCTTCCATCTCTTTACTAAACACGGATGTTAAAATACTGGCCAAAGTCCTGGCAAATAGACTCTCAAAAGTTATGGGTAGGCTGGTGAGCCAGGAGCAAGTAGGATTTATGACTGGCAGGTCTTCTCAAGATCACCTGAGAAAATTGCTACATCTTCTGGCATCGGCCAGGAGTTCGAGATACCAGCAGTACTAGTGTCACTCGATGCTGAGAAGGCAATCGTATAGGGTCTCCTGGGATTTCCTATTCGCTATCCTAATATCATTGGGCTGCCTATAGAATTTCAAAGTTGGGTCCATCTTTTATACCAGTTTCCTTCAGCCAGGGTTAAGTGCAATGAGGTATTGTCCCGTCATTTAATTAGCCGGGGCACAAAGGTGTCCTTTGTCCCCTTGCTCTTTAATTTATATTTAGAACCATTATTAGCAGGTTAGCAATGAATGCAGCTATAAAGGGAATTCGAGTGGGGAATGCCAAGTGCGCCTTTTCGTATATGCAGATGACATACTACTCCATGTTGAGGAACCAGATATTTCAATTCCAGCTACCCTAACTGAGATTGAGAGTTTTCTAAAGTCTCTTATTATAAATTGAACGGGCCAAGACAAAGATACTTCCGTTAAACAGTAGAGTCATTAAGGCCGAACTTTCTCCTTGACCTCTCCTGGGAAGCAAAATCAGTCACATACCTGGGAATCAAGATTTGTAATGCTTTGAATTTTATTACCAGGGTTAATGTTGGCAATTTAGTTAACACAATAAAGGAAGATATGGAGAGGTGGCGGTTGCTCCCTTCTCTCTCTGGGGGAGGCTTAGTATAGTTAAAATGAACGTTTTACCGAGGATAATGTATCCCTGGGTATGCTAGGGTTTATTTGCTGAAAAGATGGTTCTCTAAACTACAAAGCGCAGTCAGTATCTTCCTGTGGAATAAAAAAGAGTTCATAGATCTTACGTAAAATTGACGGCTCCAAGTTAAGAGGAGGTCTGACGCCCCTTCCTTCTTCCTTTATTATGCTGCGCAGCATATAAGTAAACTAGCTCACTGGAGTGGGGGGATTGGACATCAGGAATATAGACCGCTGTGGGTAGACATAGAGCAGCACTTGGTAGCACAGGTTAATTGCTCTGAGGGCCCTTCTATCTGCCTCTCCATCGCCATCCCTAAGGTCTTTCGAGGGAATCCAATAGTTTGGTCGTTAAAGCCTTCCATCAGATACAGAACTATCTGACTGTAAAGTGGTACTTCTTGGTTGACCAGCCCATTATTGGTAATCCACATTTTAAGGTTGGAGGAGCACCTCTGTCCCCTGCATTTTGGCCTCAATTAAATGCGCTAGAGTCTCAAATTGTTGGTGAAATGGAAACGCTCCCGTTTGACTATTTTCAAAAAGTCTTTTGGGGCCTCGGTAAGGAGATGTTTAAATATCTACAAGTTAGCAATGCCCTATCCTCCTTTTCTCCGAGGTATCACCGATAGGTCCGAGTGACAGAGACCTTTCCTCGCTTATTCATAAAGCCTCCCAACCACGTTCAGTTTCAAACCTATATAAAACTCTTCAGGAATGGGATTCTAGACTACCATCAGGGATCTGTTATTATTGGTCAAAGGAATTGGGTATTCCGGAGGATCCACTCTGTGGAAGAAACTCTGGTTATCCATGTACAGGCATATAAAGCAAGACAGACTTAGACTAATGCACTTCAACATCATGCACAATATCTATATTACTCCTGTTCAACTATGCAAATATGGGGCATCGACAATGTCATTTTGTATAAAGTGTAAAGGTAAGCCGCACCCTATATCATATGTTTGGCTATGCCCCCTACGTGTAGGCTTTTTGGCGTTTCTATCGCTAATAATATCCTTGACCCTGTCCCTGGCTTAGGAGCTTTGTTTACACCTGAAGTTTGTCTAATCAATCTCTTTCCTTTGGGTGTCATCAAAATTAAGAGAGCCCATATGTACGCTTGTCTCGGCTACAGCTAAATTAATAATTCTGAGACACTGGGTTGGTGACAAGCCTCCCACTCTGATGGAGTGGTACAAAGAGAGCATGTTGGACTTACAGTTAGAGAGAATATCGCCTGCATGCATGGTAGGCCTAAAGCATATGCATCACTATGGGGCTCCTTGGAGGCCCGCCTGACTACCTGGAAGCCTTGAAAACTATATTTGTTACTTGGCTGTAAACTAAGATTATCTAGCGTGTGTAGTCTGGGGGAGAGGAGAGGGAGGGTTGGGTTGTTTGGTTTGTTGTTCACTGTTATGATACATCGTTCTGTGATTATTACTGGGTATGGTTTTGATTTTTGAAAATTTAATAAAACTGGTTTAATAACAAAAAGAATAGGCCATGGTAAAATTTGCTACTGTAAATTCAAAGATACCATGCAAATTTTCTGGCTCTGGCAATCCATGGGCAAACAGTCACATTTGAATCAGGTTATGGCTGGCTTAGCATGCACTCCCATGTACTTTGCCCAGTGCTGTTGCATGGAGCTCACAGCAACCCCATAGTGGTCGGAAAGAAGTACAGGCCGGATGCTGCAGGATATGTGTGTATGCAAGCACATTCAGTGCACACCAGTAGCATATACATTACTGCAATGAGGAACACAGACTGAGGGTCAAGGAGGACACTGCTTCCAATAACATACCTGTCAAACCCTTGCCTCATAAACCAGGGATGAGGTTTAAATAAATCTGGGACTATGGACCAAACTCAGGGACACATCACATACATTGGTAATATCCACCCAGACAGCTGATAGAATGAGGAGAAGAGTGTAAGATGCAGATTCTGAAGAACAACAGGCCTGCAACTGTAATGTTTTACAGTATTTGGATTTCTGATCCCCACTGTTCCGTGACAAAAACACATAGTTTATGAGGGACAGGGTAAATACTGAGGCAAACTAAGGGACATCCCTTAAACCCAGGGACAGTTCAGGGCATGCCCCAGATGGTGAGAATAGCCTCACATATAGGAGAGCCCATAGTACAGAAATGCTAAGAATTTCCCTTGGTAGTCTAGTGGTCAACCCACCCCACTCCATCATGATCCCCACTCTGGTATGTTTAAAAATACATGAATTTCTCTGGTTGTCCAGTGGACCACCACCTCCTCCATGCTGGTGGCACCTCCTCCACCCAACCATCCACAAATGGAGCCCTACGACTGGCTCAACTCAGTGCTCTCTTTGTAGCCAGCTGCCAACTTTGTGATGAATGGTCACATACCAGATTAAGTAGTGCAAAGCTACACTACTTAGTCTGGTATGTTCTTTCATCACTCAGTCAGTGGCTAGCTGCGGAGGTAAGTGTTGGGTTGAGCCAGTTCCAGCTCCATTTGGGGATGGCTGAGAGTCGGGGATCATCACCACTGGGTGGGGGTCCACTGGACTAAGAGTGAAATTTATTTGTTTTTAAACATGCCAGAAAGTCGAGATCATGATAAATGAGAATGGAGAACACCAGAGTACCAGGAAACTAATTATTTTTAAACATACTGGAGCTGGTGAAAGGAGTTACAGTACAGGCGCCAGGTAATCTAAAAGGGGACAGATAAACGATGATCACTAGACTCGGTTACTACCGAGTAAGCTGTCATCATTATCGTGACATTCCGGTTGTATGGAATACTAGGCAATGGTAGCATTCATTTTGTAAACTCACTGCCATGATGTAGAAGAGATGGATTTATAAGGTACTGATGTTATGACAGTGTGATTATGTAGACAACTTGATTTCAATGGATAATAGGTGCTTCCCATACATTATAATGATGATTGTATTAAAATTTGAATCTATTGGTTATTTCCAGTTTCAGTATTGACTAATATTATATTTCAGAGAACCAGATGTGCTATGACCATTGCGTGCATGGAAAAAGATTCTGTCAAATTGGCACCCAAACAGATAATATAGCACCCACTGAAAAGGTAATAGATGTACAGATTTCAATGTTATGGGATCAAGGAGCACAATGGCCCGAATCTGAGTTTAATTTCTTTAGGTCAGCCTAAAATGTCACAAATGATCACACATATAATTACAAAATGAATACTCCTTGCAAGTAAGTGAGGCTTCTGTGAAGATGACCTCCACAAAGTTATAGAACAGTCTGATGTCGGCGAGCATCTGAATGTAGCATAAGCGATTACAATGAAGATGTGTGGATGGATAAGCGGCAATGACTGTGGCAGAATCTGACACATCAGATGAATACTCTAGTGAAAGCAAAGAAGAGGACAAGGACAGCACCAATGGCATTAGTTAGTTAAATAAATGCATTGTCTGCTTAGACAATCTACATGAACTGTTTCACTTCTGCAATACTTATGGCTGTGCTGTCACAGAAAACCATGAAGTACCAAGGTAGTATGTTATCAGTCAAAATGTAGTGTCAGAATGGGCACTCAGTACACTGTGGTCGGGATATTCAGACTGTGCCAGGCAGTGGCACAAGCCTGAGTGCAGGCGCAACTGTGATCTGTGGGGGCCAGGTCAGGTGATATTCAGCGGTGCTGCGCCATGGTGCAGCACCATTGAATATGGCATGGCAGTGCACAAGCTGTGCATGGCCAGTGGCACTGTGCCAGCACAAGCCACTGATAGGGAGCATGGAGATGCACCAGCA
The DNA here is from genome assembly GCA_016271365.2 of Neoceratodus forsteri. Taxonomy (NCBI): domain Eukaryota; kingdom Metazoa; phylum Chordata; order Ceratodontiformes; family Ceratodontidae; genus Neoceratodus; species Neoceratodus forsteri. Next base: position 13,694,251 of record CM028129.1, read on the forward strand.
CAAGTGCGGTTGTGCTAAGTGCATCACCATGATATTCTAAAGGGGCATGCAAATTAGTCCATAATATATGCAAGGTGCAAATGGGGCCATTTGCATGTCATTAAGGCCTCATTTGAATGCCTTGCACAGGTAGGCTGGCGACTCACGCATGGCGCCTGCAACAGTATGGACTCTGATATTCAGAATGCACCACAGGCCAGCACAAGCCTGGCACAGTGCAAATCAATGTGCACTGGTGGAACAGGAGTGATATTCAGAGATTGCACATGCCACAACGTCCAGCTCAACCGAGGCTGAATATGGTACAGTTGCACTATGGCACAACTGTGAATGTGCCATGGTGCAACTAGAGGTGCTCCCTTAGCACACACACAGACACAGTTGCACCACAACAGCAGAGTGACGGAGGGCATGGCACAGAACAGGGACAGAACCAGGGAGGCACAGTGACAGGCCACAGGAGTCCACCACCAGCTGGGCACAGCAGGGTGCAAACAGGCACCCACCCACCCAGAATATAACAGTGGCACGAAGGTAGGCAACAGGAGGTGCCAATGGCCACAAGGAGCACCAGGGGACCCTCCCAGGCTGCATGCCGTGCCCCAACACAGCCAGACCACAGCAGGGTCACACCCAGGACCACATAGCCAAGCACCATACAATACTCCCCTGACAGCCCTCCATGGGATCCCATGACACGCCCACCGACCAAGGTGAGGACACCACCACAGTGGGACACACCACAGCACAGAGCAGTGAACCACAGAAGCACAACACGTGCCCTGACACATGCACACCACATGGACAGGCACTGGGCCACTGCGGCATGGCTCTACACACCACCTGCAAGGCAAACACTGACATAGGCAGGTAAGTCATAAGATTGTAATATAAAATTATGAACAGCAAACTATGTGCAGAACAAAGGGGTAGGAAAGGGTAGGAATGAGATGGATGGGAAACAGAGAACAGGGACTGTACAGTGGGAAGGGGACTGTGAGGCGGTACAGCAGGGAAACAGGGAAGGTAGGGTGCACACTAGCGGTGGCCACACTGTGCCACCCTCGATGACCACAGCGTCCACCTCCCATCATCCACCTTAGGTCTGGAGCACTGCCTCCATAGTGGTGGATGTGACGAGGATCAGCTGCCTCAAGAGTCTGCAGTACGGTGGCATTCTCCGCTGCCCCAGAACACCTAGGACAAGGGACAGGACAGGTGATCAGCAAGGCCACTGTTTTTCGGTGCTCGGAAAAAGCAAATTCCGTTTTGACCATCCTGGATTCCGGGATTTTACGGTGTTTGGGAATCCAGTTTCGGATTTTTACGGTAATACAAAATTTATATTATTCACTCATTTTAAGTAATAAATTTGTCTATCAGTGTTTTATCATGTTTTATGCAGATTTAAGTCACATCAGCAGAAAACAAGAACATTTAATCTCATATTGCCTGTTATATTACCTATCCAAGTTTTGCATCTACCAACTATCAAGGCTAATAATGAGTTGACCGTAGAACTCCATTGGCCAAACTGGCATAAATAATATTCCCGTCAGATCAATGCAGCTGGTGAAAATAAATGGTCTCATGTAACAGTAACATTTTTCTCACAGGAGGAACCAATTCTGAAGACTGTTCAATACTAAATAGACACCAAAAGCTAGTCTTTGTTTTAATGTTGACAATATGCTCTGTGACATGTATAATAAAAACTTCTCAAAGCTAAAATGCAATTCATGTGTTTTGTTTTAAAAGATTTACAAAGATAAACATGTGCAAAAACACAATTCAAGTATTGACTACTGAACATGGATTGAAACAAATCGCTACCAGACAAATCGCTACCCAGACAAATCAGCTACCCAGACAACATGAATAAAGCATACTATAGGAAGGACAGTAGAATCTAACCCATAGCTACATATAATGCAGAGATACTACATATTGCACATCGACACTATTGCACAGTGGAGCACCATTTTTCCTACAATACTGCACCAGAACACATCTTCGTCATTGCATAGTGAAGCACCACTTTGTTTTCTACAACATTGTACTAGAACTGCATGTCTGCAACTTTATTGCACAGAGAAGCACCATTTTCTGCAATAGACAGTGCATCAGTACTGCAATTACACAAATGAGGGTGGGAGATTCTGGGTCTACTTATTGAATAGCAGCATTGAAAATAATTTTAAATTGTCCACAGTCAGGCTTCTCTGTTGGTCAGTCAGGATTTGTCCATGTGCAGAAAATGACCGCTCCACTTCTGCACTAGAAACAGGGACAGATGGCCTGAAGAGCTGCCTTTGCTAGAGTTGGTACCTGTGAGGACATAGAGATCCAGTACTGGTGCAGATCAAATGTTTGATCTCTGGTAGTTCCCGCATCCTGCCATCAGTAGATCTCCCAGTCCCTTATCAGTGCATTCTTATTGTGTAATGTGAACATTGGGATATAGGGCAAGTACAGCTGGAAGTCCTTATTGAGTTTGGGAAGGTTGAGTGGGTTTAGAATTTGACAGGCCATAAGAAACTGTACAGATGGGTTTGACTGCAGGTGTTTTGTCAGTTTCTCCAAACTGACCTTAAAAGCATTTTTGAACAGTTTGATGTTCTCATCTCTTACTTTATTCCTCAGTTTAGAGAGGTAAAGCTCTGCTTTCTCACCAAAGCCATCATTTTTAGTTGTGCCAGCCTCAAAGCGGCTCTTGATTGACATTAGCATGTCATACGTGGATGTCAAAGCGGTTTCTCCTTTGACTGAAATAGTTCTATCGCAGCAATAATGTCACCTGAATTATCTGTAATGAATGCCAGTTGTGCTTGTAGCTCATTGTGCCATTTGTCCAGTAATGCCCATAGATTGTTTATTGAGGTGGCATCACTTGAATCCACCCTGAAAAAGTCCCTCAGGTATTGCAGGTGTGTTGAATGGTATGCCACAGCTGCAGACCATGTGTTCCATCTAGTTAAAACAGGAACCGGTGGCAAAGCAATCATTTCCCAGACTTCCAGATCCTCCAAAAGCGTGATGAATTCTCGTTTTAGTTTGAGTGACTGCTGAAGGCATATTTTACCAATGAAACCAGTTCATTAACTTTTTGAAATGGTGTAGCCATGTATCCCCAACAAGGGACAAGACATGTGCCCAGCAACACATGCACAACATGGTCCCCAAAAACCCCGAAGTGCATCATTAAAACATTTAATCATATACTTGAGCACTGTAAGCACTGACAAAACTACATTCATAAAGTCAATGTTACAACTCTGGAGAGTCTTCAAGACAGCTTGAGCCACTGTGGAATGGTTGACAGAGTCTAGTTCTATGCTGTTTCCAAGATATGTCTTGCCCCTTCAACACAAAGATGACATTAAGAATGCAGCGTGACTGTGCATCTGTGCTCTCATCACATATCAGACAATGATTTCCCAGTCACAGCTGCTTTAAGGTCTTCATAAATTTGTTCTCTTACCTTGGGTAGATAGAGCTGCCTCAGGGTGTCTGCTTTTGGCACGCTCCACTCCCTTCACATACTTGCACATCCATTCCCTCAGCTGTGGATGGTCCAGCTTCTCCAATGGGATATTTGCAGCCCCCATGCCTTAACTGTGTCCATGACCATCTCATTTCTTACTATGGATGATTCTGTTGCAGCTCTGAAACTGCTGGTCAGGGTCACCTGCCTTGCTGGTCTTCCTTAGCTAGCAGCTCGTTCCTTATTCCTAGCATGTTTCTTGCTGAGCAGATGATCTTTGACTGTATCTTTTCTGGTATGGTCCAGGACATGGTTGCAGTAAGGACGAAAAAGTTTTCCTCCATCCTCATAGAGGCCTTCAGATTTAAACTGAAGAGCTCGCTCCTTAGCAGTGTGTAAGGCTTGGCTTTTATTCATTGTGTGTAGCAAACATCATGCAGGAAGTATGAATACTGAAATCACAACCAAAAAATTATTAGTAGTGTGTTCCACTAATCTGCTTAAGATAAAAATTCAATAAAATGGGAGTTTCAGATCCCTGGATAGGGCAGTCCATGACTTTTATCCTCTGGCTATTATTTATGACTGCAGCCACCACATAAAGCACCCATTCTCCAGATACGATGGCAGCAGCAGCCTATGACTTCCATCCCCAGATATGATGGCAGCAGCAGTCTTATGACTCCCATCCTCCAGGTGTGAAGGCAGAAGCAGCAATCTATGACTCCCATCATCCAGATATGACAGCAGCAGCATTCTACAACTCCCATCCTCCAGGTACGATGGCAGCAGCAGCCTACAACTCCCATCCTCCTGGGATGGCAGTAGTAACCAGTGACCACCATTCACTAGGTGAGATGGCAGCAACCGTCTATAACTCCCATCCTCCAGGTACAACAGCAGCAGCAATCTACTACTCCCATCCTCTGGGTGTGAAGGCAGCAGCAGCAATCTACGACTCCCATCATCCAGATATGACAGCAGCAGCATTCTACAACTCCATCCTCCAGATGCGATGGCAGCAGCAGCCTACAACTCCCATCCTCCTGGGATGGAAGTAGTAGCCAGTGATCACCATTCACTAGGTGAGATGGCAGCAACCGTCTATAACTCCCATCCTCCAGGTACAACAGCAGCAGCAATCTACGACTCCCATCCTCTGGGTGTGAAGGCAGCAGCAGCAATCTACGACTCAATCATCCAGATATGACAGCAGCAGCATTCTACAACTCCCATCCTCCAGGTACGATGGCAGCAGCAGCCTACAACTCCCATCCTCCTGGGATGGCAGTAGTAGCCAGTGACCACCATTCACTAGGTGAGATGGCAGCAACCGTCTATAACTCCCATCCTCCAGGTACAACAGCAGCAGCAATCTCGACTCCCATCCTCGGGTGTGAAGGCAGCAGCAGCAATCTCGACTCCCATCCTCCGGGTGTGAAGGCAGCAGCAGCATTCTAGAACTCCCATCCTCAAGGTACAATGGTAGCAGCAGCCTGGCTCCCATCCTCCTGGTGTGATGGCAGTGGGGGAGCAGCATATAGCCACCATTCTCCAGGTGCAGTGTGAAAATCATGTAAAAGTGCAGAACTTTTAACATGCTGCACTTTACATGATTTTCTACATTCTGAAAATGGATTCATGCTCAGATTACCTGGTCCTCAAAACAAGACACTGTGGGCAGGTATAGCAAGGCATTGTTGCAGTGGGAAGTGGGGGTATTTCCATATCGTCCCTGGCGGGATGGCTTGTGCTTGCATAAGTGGTATGGAAAACCACTGCACCTGCTGTAGGTTGGTCTCTGAGGTGTGGCAGGCAGGTGTGGAGTGCAAGGTTACTGTGGGGATCCAGGGGCTTTCCATCCCCTCCCAAAAGGAACACTTTTATGTAAGAACTTACCATTAGTGGATCTTCAGGACAGTCTCTTGAAGTGGGTCACAGTTTGGGTCTGCAACCATTGGGCGCGGGACCACATGGAACATTTTGCTAGTGGTCTATCTGGGGCCACAGCTACATAGGAGGATGTCAACCTCATGACAGTGCTGTACGTGGCCCCAGATAGACTGCTGGCAGGGGGATTTCTGTGTGGTCCTGGTGCCTGATGGTTGTGGTTCCTGGGGTGTGGCCAGCTGCAAGAGACTCTTGAATATCTACGGTCACAGTGAGTTCTCACAAGTGTTTTTGTTTGATGCCTGGTTTGGCCATCTCTCCATACCTGCCTGCTATGCTTCTGAGGTCAACCTAGGTGTAGTGATTTTATTTGCACTTTGCTGTGGCAGGTGCAAGTTTTTTCTGCTGGTGAAGGCCGGAACCCCTCCCCACACAATCCCCAGGGCAACTCTGTCTTGCCATGTCAGTCTACCATGTTCCTTTTGAGAGACATCCTACAAGAGATATCCCCAAGAATAAGATCTAGAAAACATTTTGTCCTCAGACTTGCTCTGGGTGCACAGCAACCAACACTGCCCTTCAGACATGCTCCGAGGCACAGCACTACCAACTCTCATCCATCAAGCCTGCCCATGTTAGCATGCTGCATCATTCCATCACCCCACCCCACCCTTTCTTGGAACAGCACTTGATTTCTTCCAGTTAAAACCCTCACTTCTACACCAGCACACTCACTGTAGCAATATGCAAAATGGACAGTGACCACTCTCAGAACCCAGTAAAGCACATTATATAGGCAGTTCAGAATGGACTGGGAATTGATGACACCCACACATAGGTAGCTGTATGAGCTGTTGTATTACTTAACAGGAAGGGCTAGCCTTTACATTTCTGAGATCAAGTACCTCAATGGAATCAACAAAGTCCAAGAGGTAGCATCTTTCAGAAAAGAGATGTGCAAGAACAAGGGACACAATTTGAAGATAGAGGGGAAGGCTCAGGGGCAATGTGAGGAAGTATTTTCAGAGAGAAGGTGGTGGACATGGAACAGCCATTCTGAGGAGGTTGTGGGGTCTAAAACTGTGGGAGAATTCAAGAATGCATGGGCCAGACATAAGGCAGATCTTGTGGGGGGATAGGAAGAAATAAGCCGTTGGTTAACTAGGATCTGCAGCACATCCTGTGGGTAGGGAAATGGGCAGATTAGGTGGGCAAGCGGTCCATCAAAGTCTATGTTTCTATGTTATTGCACAGCTTCTCCAATAGTAAATAATAAAACCTTTGGCTACAACTCTACCACACAAGAAAGCCCAATGCTAGAGCACGTTTAACACAATGTTTATTGAATACAAAAGCACCCCCGGTCAGCGTATGTTTCGATCCAAAGCATCTACGTTGACGGGAGGGTGCTTTGTATTCAATAATATATGTGGCTCCTCTTTGGGTACTTTAGCCGCATATTTTGTGCAAAGCTTCTCAATATATGCAAAATCCAGGCAAAGTTCAAGATAGTGATCAAAGTGCTAAAGCTGGTACAGGACATGACATTTCACCATAGTGACGAACATAGCAAAAGAAAGGCACCCAATGTAGCTTGGGGGTCAGTAGGTGAAACAGGAGTATCCCCAAGGAGCACATCAAATAAAAGTCCCTGAAGAAGCCCTTTATTATAGGGTGGAATGTTGGGATGCCTTGCATTAAAAAATGGATTAGGACAGTGTGGAAGCTGATTTTTTACCTTTTGAAAAAAAGCATTAGAACTCCCTCCTCCTTTTATAAGTGCCAGTTTTAAAAGTTGTTTCTGTTATGGACAGATATGTCTGAGGTAGACATGTAGCAGGTGCAGTCCTGAGCCAGAATATATCAGCATTCCGCTCTGCTGTGTGCATAACCAACCCCCTCCCAAACCCATGCTATCACTGGCTTTCAGCTCTGCTCAGTAATGCAACATCGGGGAGGATTCACAAAGTAAATAAATATGAATTAAGGCCACTCATGCCAGCAAAATACTAACTACCCAAGAGTGGACACGGGCAGGGCACAAAGAAAAGGAAAGGAAAAACTACTACACCTCTGGTGCAACCCGATGGAAAAACCTGGAATATTACACTTCTTGATCTCTGGTTCAACACCTTAGTGAAAGTCCCACCCATATCCTCCCGACTGCCAGTTGTGTTCCATTTACACAAATGCTCACACAACACTGCCACAGGTTTTCAGCAGTTCTTAACACAGCTGCAGTGTTCCTGTTCTCATCTTAGACTAGCCACTTAATCTTCCCTCTTGAATTGGCTCAGCCTCTCCTCTCCCCAACACCGTTACCCCTGACCTTCTCTGCGGTGGCTGCGTGCTGCTGGTCCTATCCCCATTCCTACACTAGCGTGGACCAACAAAAAAAGTATCTTGAGATTGAGAGAGCATAGCACCTTCTCTCCTTCACTTACACTGCTCAACTGTCTCACCACTTCATGTACATGTGCAGCTCACACAACTCTGCTCCAGCTGCCTTCTCTCTTTACTGACTGGAGGCGTTGGTGCCAAGGAGACAGGAAGGTCATTTCGGGTTTCAATATTGAATTCTACACAAGGAGAGATAGTAGTCTAAAGCAACCTCCCCCAGAGCAGCCAGGTTCAGGGCCAGGCACTATCTCAGTAGGTCAGCTCAAAAAAAAAAAAAACCGAGATGAAAAAGTCTTTTAAAGTCCCTGTCCCATTTCTCAGCTTGCCCCACCTGCCCCCCACAATCTACGCCATTATTAAAGTTTGTTGTGTCCTCCCAGCTTCTGCATTGCTGTTACCCTTGCCGCCTTCCCCCATTAGTCGCAAAATCGCAAAATATGAAACAGCTGGGCAAATATAGCAATTATGTAATAAAACTTTATCTGGGTAATGATTCCAGTTTCTGTTCCAGAACTTGTACTGGACTCCAAAGGGTGAAGAACAACACTTTTCAAAGATGCAACTAGAGTCTGATTCCACCATACTGTGATTCTTTATTTCTTAATTCACAAAACTGCCCCACGTTTGCTTATGTCAGCTTGTTCACGGGCTTCTACAAATATAGAACATACTCACAATCAATGTTCATTTTAACATACTATGAAATAAAATAATTTTTAAAAGCCATTTTAAATAATCTACCTGCTGCCATCATGCTTCTATTTCACTTTACTTAGAATTCATATTTCTTCTGCATATAACCTAAACCAAAGTAATTTGTTACAATTAATAAACCATCCTATAGAGCTCATGATTATAAATCCATAACCAATATGTATTATAGTTTACAATGGAATCCATTACCTAGTGTATTGTGCCTTTATAAAACCATTCCACGTTAAATCGCTTTATAAACAAAAACAAAACCTTTTAAGTTGTATATATTGATTCCCTTTTATATCTAGATAAATTCGTTTGTAATTACTAGTTCTTTCAATAACATACCCTTTTAGGACTTTCCACACTCGGTATTTTTATATAATCCTTCACAAAGCGGTTTATATTAATAGCCAGTATAACGTCCTTCATTTAAAAGCGCTAATCCCAGCATGTAATATTTGTTAAGCCACCACTTTCATTCCAGAATTCCTTGATAATATAGGTCCGTTTTCGATGTAACTCACTACGGCTTTATAAATGAGATAACGGCAAAATTATCTAAAAGCAAACTTCAATACCGTTCAGGATTCGGTCATCAAAGAATTCCACCTAGGTGCGAGCAACGCCAACAGTTCAATGTATTTATACCCCTCAAGGTTGCAGCGTCTAGTGCAAAATTTAGCCTATTTTTAATTGCCAATATCTCTGTAACAAGGTAAATCTAATTCACCTGAACTACAATCAAATCATTCATGAATTTAATATCCTTCTGACATAACTACTTTCTATTGGCTAAAAGCCCTCAAAGTGCTTTAGACACGCCTTCCTTCATTATTATTAATATATTCAGCGTCATACTGACGAATTCACCTCCTATTGGATAGCGTGGAGGCTAATGAATAAAATCAACCTCCATTATGAATATTCATAGGGTTCTCAATCCCATTGCGAAAACAATATGCTTGCTACTTATTTCAAATCCTTTAAAGATTAAATACAATGAAAAACGAGACGTAAACCATTAATAAATGAATCCTGCTGCTTCCTATCTCTCTAAAAGGGTTGTGACTTTCAAAAAATAAGCCCCTTTACGAGCTGAACTTATATTCTTATTAAATTATGTTGTGGGATAGTGCTATGGATTCAAAACATCAAATACCCTTCTATAAATAATTACAGTGTTATAGCAAGTACCTGAAGGTTTGTAACCTGGTGTACTTCAGGACAGTCGTTCTTTCATTCTTGAGCTGGGCGTCCTTCAGGTGGTGGCTGGGGTGGTTGTTGCGGCGAGTGTAGCAGCAATAAATACTTTTTTATGGCACAGTGAGAGCAGTGAGAACACGACAAATTTCAGTTATCGTGACCGAGAAACAGCTAAAACAGCTAAAAAAGTGAGGTTCTCTGTTCTCTGGCATCCAAACTGCGTGGTTTTCAGTGTTCAGCATTTGCAGCTGCTTCTCTCTCCTTCTTCGGTGTTCCTGAAAATAGGAGAAGCTACTCTCACATGCCGGCTTTTAAAGGGACAACTCCCAAGCTCACACTAGCAGCGTGAGTTCTGCTAGTCACTGGCAGGATGTTTTAATTCCAGCAGCCAATGGGAATTCCGTGATTCCGTCAGCCAATGGGAATTCTGTGATTCCGTCCGTGAACAGGAATTAGGGTAAAACAGTGGCCTTGGTGATCAGTGCAGTGTCCCAAGAAACCATGCCCATCTATAGAACACATTGGGCAGTGGGATCACCCTTCTTGGAGGGCCTGGACAGGCCACTCACAGGGGATGGGCCAAAGACTACCAGCAATGCAGCACACCACAACAGTGCACAATGGTGGTCCCTGCTACACAGTAGCCACCCAACTGCACTATGGCAGTCACATGGCACAGTGCCTGGCAGCACCACAGCATTGACAGTGGCAGTTGGGCGCACACCACCCTACCAACAGCTGGCACACAAGTACAATGACTGTGCCACAGTGGCAGGCACCACTCACAGTGCAACACACACAGCTGCCATGGCACATGGCATAGGCAGCCATGCCCACAACTCCATGCCCTGCAAACCCCAATACATGTGAAGGACCATGACATTGCCTACCTGCTCTCCATGGCCCCGCTGATGCTGGAGCCTCCCTGCACCACCTCCGGTTCCCATTGCAGCCTGCTGTCCCATTGCAGCTGCCACCACTGCCACCCTCCAGCGATTCTCAGGGCCTGTGAATGGAACATAGACAGAAACACATCAGTACACAACCACAGCAGCTACCCCACCCTGCACAGTGTGAGCCCCTGCCTGGCATGGTCCGCACAGTGGCATGTAAATGCAAGCAGTGGTGTGTGATGCCACCCCACAATGCACACATTGATAGTACACTGCCCTGCATGACATGCCAGGCAGACCAGCCAACACCACAGTACAGCATCAGGGCACGCATGCATGTTGGGTGTACTCACCTGGCTGTGGCACATGCCCATGCCTGACACATGCCTCCAGCCATCGGAGGTGCTCTGGGTCCCTCCGCATCATGTCCCCACAGTGGTGCCAACACTGTTCACCAGTCCTGACCACCCCACTTGCTGCACTAGTGTGGCAGCAATAGCCTGCCACACAGCAACACAGGGCTGCTGTAGCGGCACCTGGCCAAACAGCCATGGTGCATGGGGCTGGACACAGGACACGAGGTTGGCCAGCTCCACTTGAGTCCAGTTAGGTGCCCATCGAGACCTGTACTGTGCCATGTCTCTGCTGAGAGCCATGGAACAATGTGGTGGCCAAAGCCACACATAGCCACAACAAGCACCAGATGCACGGGCCAAGGGATATGCACTGTGTCCACCTATCCTACAACATCAGAGATGCACGGCATGAGCATTGCTGGGCAGGGCCACATGTGTGGGCTCATCCAAGGTCAGAGGTCACTGCAGGGATCGAAAGCATGGTTGCGCACTGTCTGCATGTGTACAACTGCTGCCATAACACCGTGCACCATGGCCACTATTACTGGTGGGCACATAATGTGCAATAGGTGGCGGTGCACCGACAGAGCACCTGCGCACAGCAGCAATCCGCACTGTGCATTCCATGCTCACTGTGCCACATCATGCTCTGGAGCAATCCAATGACTTGCTCCAGAGCACTTCATTGTGCATGGAGCAAGTATGTGATATTCAGTTGCCACATGCAAATTAGCTCATTAGTCAATGCATGGCACAATAGGGGCATTAGCATGTCATTATCATTGCGCCAAAGCCCATTTGCATGCAATGCACTATAAAAGTGCCATGGATCCTCACAGGAAATGGATTGGTATTGCATCCTTTTGAGGTAAGTTGCACATGCTGCTGGAGCATACTGAGCACAGAGGCACAGCAGGTGGGATGGCAATGGGTGTTGCTGCCACTGACACACTGTGCTTTCCATTTCCATGGGAAGTGACATGTCAGAACCTGAGGAGGTTGGAGAACATGGGCCTGCTCTGGCAGAGGCCCAACTTCCTAAAGGAAATGTCAGAGGCTCTGTTCGAGGCCTACATTGACAGGAGCTGCTGTTGAGCAATGCCATGGGCATACCACAGGCCAGGGCTGTGGCCTGGGTGGAGGTGGCAGAATCGTGAACCAGCAGGGCAGCCACCAGCGGTCATTGCAGGAGTGCCACAAGAAGCTGGGCACTGACAGGAAGTGGATCATGGAGAAGGTGGCGGCCATCCGTGCAGCCCAGAATACCACCGGAGGGGTCTGCTGATGCACCGCAGCTCATGGCACAGGAGTTGGTGGCAGCCACCTTGTGCTGCAGCACTCTGGAGGTGTGCCTGGTGGAAGATTCCAGACAGGTGGCAGCCCAGTCCTGCATGGTATGTATGGCAGAACCGCACAGCATGTTGTGACATTGGGGGCATTTGTGGCCATTGCTTCACTGACACACCTGTTTCCTCTTCCAGCACTGTCACACCTGTGTTCAGAGGATGGGGCACTGGTAGCAACCATGGAGGCAGGACCAGCCCTGGAAGACCAGCCATCCACCTCCATGAGTATCCGGTAGCCTGGGAGGCCACAGCACACCACCATTGTCCAGCTGGATATCCTGGGCATGGGGTCAGATAAGGCCCTGGATGTGTCTACAGGATGCTGGTCCCAGCCTCCTCTGCATAGAGACATAGATCAGGTGGGATCTGACAATGATGATGACCTCACCTAGTCCTGGACAGCATGGGTGGTGTTGTGGGAGACACCCATACCAGACACAGGCAGCATGTCCAGCGACCTGACAGTGGGGAACAGCTGCTTGCCCCACACGGTTCAGCTATGTGCACTGCCACAGCTGTGCTGTGTGGTAGTGGTGGTGGTGTGGCCTTGCAGATGCTGGGCGGTGTTCAGCAGCGGAAGGGCAATGGCAGCAGCCTGCTGGTGCCACAGGGCAGCCAGACACAGGGTCTACTGCCAGGGCACCAGCTAGGGACATACCCCATGAGGACCCCACTGTGCAGTGTCCACCTGGGGGCTGTGCAGCATGGCTGGTCACCACGGGAGGTTGGTGTCCCACCCAGAATCCCGGATGCTGATCTAATGGCAGGGCACACCCATCCGGCCTCCATAAAGCAACAGGTACAGGTTGCCATTGGGCTGCATGCACTGCATGCAGAGGTGCACCAGCTGGTCAGGCAGTGTGAGAGGGACATTGTACAGTTCCTGGCAGGGATGCAGCACCTGCAGGTGGCCATGACTGCATTCATGGATCGCATTACTGCGCATGCAGGAGGCCATGACTGCATCCATGGATCGCATTGCACAAGCAGTCATTGATGGCTTCATGCTGCTGATTGTCACAGGGCATGGCCAGTCACCATGGACCCCATGCAGTGCATTTGTCCACATCACAATCCCGGCATTGGGCAACACCACACTGTTGATATGGGCTCTGCTGTTTGCATCAGACACCTCGGGCTGGCCTGTTAGAGCACCTAGACACCTGCACTGACCAGTGCGTGGTCCTGTGGGTCAACCACTGGGGGCTGTTGCAAACACCTCCTGTGGCTGATGAGAAGCCTGTGGCTGCTGACTGGCCCTGGCACAGCTGCCCTTGTGGCCGTGGTGGCCATGGATCCATGTGGTGGCCCTGATGTGCAGCCCACCATCACCACAGTCTGCAGCTGCTGCCTATGCATGCATGGGTGGTGTGTGCATGTGTGTGTGCGTACTGCTGGTGTGGCACCTGTGTGTCACACCATACACTGCCATTGTGTATGCTTGCCCAGCTGCTGGACCATGTTGCATGGGCATAATGAGGCCAGTTCTGCACTGGTTGTGCCTGTGCACGGTGCACTGCATCTGATCCTTGTCACATGTCACCACCTGGGCGTGTGTGTGTGTGTGTTGCTGTGTGCTGCTCTGTGCAGTTGTATGTGGTTGTGCCTGTGGCTCCTTGACCCTGCACCATGCTCTGTGTGTGCATGCCCATTGCCATGCACAATTCCCTGCATGTGTGCTGTACCTGTGTTTGTGGCTCATGCATAGGTTTAGCACCACCCACCTGTGTGCATCATAGTGCACCTGTGTGAAGGTGTTGTGGTGCTGTTGGGCCAGCCTCATTAGCCATGGATCCCTCCACCTGACAGGGGCTGTCCACCTCCCTCCGGCATATTGTCTCCATCGTCCCCAGTACTGTTACCCTCATCAGCCTCGACAGCTATCCCATGGACAATGGCCATGTTGTGCAGTATCCAGCAGGCCAAGAATAGGCCACAGACATTTGAGAGGCTGTACTGTAGGACACCACCCGGACCTGTCTAGGCAATGGAATCATACCTTCAGCAGTCCAAATACATGCTCAATGATTCATGCTGGAGTGTGTCTCCTTGTAGTGTTCTTCTGCTGGGGACAACAGGCGCTGGTGGGGAAGCAGCCAGGACCTCAGTGGATAGGTGATGTCACCTGAGTGGAAAATGACATGTATAGCTCTCTGCCTTTCCTTGATGTGCCCTTGCCTGCCCTGGTGCCCTCGCCTGCTTGCCCACCCTGCCTTCTCCCATTCCATGGCCTGCTCTGCCTGTCACCCTTGCCCATCCCATACTCACCCATTAGATGGTCTGTGGGGATGTCCCCACATTCAAATCTGTGGCACAGCATGGAGCTGTGCCAGATGAACGCATCATGTACACTCCCAGGGTGTGTGGCACAAACATTGGTGATGCACCGTGGCATCGCACACCACATGGCAGTTAATGCTCGAGCTCCCCTTCCTATTCATGTAGCTAGCCCTTGGGGCCAGATGGCATGTGGATGCCACGTGGGTGCAGTCAATGGCCCCAAACACACCAGGCACACGTGTTACCCTGTGGAAGTCCTGCATGGCTGCTGTACGCTCCACCTGTGTGCGGGGAAATGGATGTATTCCAAGGCACATGGCAGCAGGGCATTGAGGAACTGTGTGAGGAGGCGTGATGTGGCCAACTGAGTTATACCTCCTGATGTCCCCTGTCGGTCTCTGGAAGGTGCCCGTGGCAAGCAGGCACATGACTACTGTGACCTTCATCTCCACAGACATTGCATGGCTCCATTTTGTGGGTGCCTGCATCTCCTCTCTGCACAGCTAGCAGAGCTGCCTCAGAATGGCCCTATTCAGGCAGTACCAGACCACTATCTCCATGTCAGTGAAGTTCTCAAAGTTGGTGTGGGCATGGAACCACCTGTGTCAGGCATACAGCCGATGGGCCATTCCTTGGCCAAGTCGCTGTTCCACCTCCCCTCGCACCCCTCATTGTGGCCTCTATCATGAATGGGTGCACTATCCAGCCCCTGATATCTCGTCTCCCCTGGGCAGTTGGCTGCTGCGGGATGTGCCAGCCTAGTGCACTGCCTGGCCCTGTGCCTGTGTGTCCCTCTCACTCTCTCTGCCCTGTCTCCTTTCCACTGCCACTTCTGTCCCTCTCCTCTGTGGCTGCCTCTTTCTTTCTTTCTTTCTTTCTTTCTCTTTCTCTATTTTGGAGTTTCTCTCCCCCTCCTCTCTCTTGCCTGGCACAATTGCTGTTTGTGTGCTTGCACTATGTATTTATCGACTCAAGTCTGCTCGGCGCTTCTCGGATTTAATCTGCACTTGAGCCATGGTTTCATGGTTGAACATCACACTGTGCTGGATATTCATGGCACGCCCCTACACTTGCACCTGCATTCATTATGGCTGTGCATTGGTGCAATCGGATTTGTGCTGTGCATTGGCTCCCACTGAATATCACTCCTTGCACATTTATGCCCGCCAGTACAACTCAGTTGTGCCATGCACAACTGCTTTGAATATCCTGATTCATGATGTGTGCTGTGGGGATTCAGGGAATCCCCCACCCCATAACCGTGATCGCACAGCATATGTGTATAATGAAAGCCCTGGTAGTCTACTGCACCCAGCACCAAAACTCCAAATGTAGGAAACATGTTCAACCCTGGTGGTCCAGTGGTTCCCACTCCCACCTGAGTCCCTGATGCCCCGACATGACATTATGATGTCCCTGGTGGTTCAGTGGAAACCCCACCGTCACCACAATCACGGTAAAATCCAACTTGAAATGCCCTGGTGATCCAGTGGCACCCCCCACCCCACCCACCCACACAGAACCCCTCACCCACCCTACTCCCCATCATTGGCAGGCAGCTGCATCCCATCCACACACCTGGCCACCCACTGAATCACAGGTACAGTATGGGCCAATGGGCTTGCAGGGCATACTGTACTAGACAGTCCCAAATATGTGAATGACTCCATTAGTTAGTAAGAGAAAAATTGTTATAACTCAAAAATAGTGCACGTCTGAACACAGCAATCATTGGGGTTACTTAAACGGGCCCTGGGGAACATGCCTGTGGCATTAGTTTGTGGTCAGCTAGTCTGGAAATGTGTTTTGAAATTTGTTCAATTTTTTATCGCAATAATTTTTGTTTCACGAACACAATCATGAAAACATTACACATGCTCATGATCACATTTTTGATTACAATCACATTCCCATTTTTGAGAGAGGAGAATTTTGCCATCTGCTGATTTTCTTTCTCACTTGATTGTGGCATACTGAATTGTGCTATTGGCATGAAGTTTGCAGAGTACAATGCCCTACTGCCATGGATGTACCATTCACTGGTCTGGTGTGGAAAAGTTAAAGAGGCCACTAGTTACACCATTCCAAAGTTTGGGAATTTCCCCATAAGATAACATTCTGGTGGTGGTTTTCTTTGTCCTTCATTGTGGCAAGGTGGATTGCAATATTGCCCTGAACATTTCAGGGCAGAAGGCCTAGTCCCACAGGTGTGTCCTTTGGTGGTTTGGTAAGAAAACATTCAACATGACCATAGTTACAGCATTCCAAAGTTCAGAAATTTTCCTACAGGATAATATTGCAGCACCCTTGACACCTTTCAGGGCTTGTATCTCAAATTGGTTTGAGTTGCAAACTATTTTGTATAAACATTCTTAGTCCCCTGAAGGGGACTAAGTATGAAGCTAGTTGCAAAAAGACATGAAACCCCTGAAATTTGAATTTTTCTAGAGTGTACGATTCCTAAGATATTTGGCGAATTGGTGTTCCAATTGGTCATTTTTATGTATATGGACCACTATAATGACTTCAGATTTAGCCATCACAGTGTTTTCAGTGCCCATAACTTGGAAACAATGTGAGATATAGGACTGGTCAATGGTTGTCATGAGAACTACTCACTCTCACAATTACAATGATACTTGAATTGTTTTTCTAGCTACTATGGTTTCAGAGATATGGGCAAATTAGTGTTACAAGGGTTCCTTGCCTTTGGGCCTGCTGAATGGTTCCATACTTATCTGTGTAACCCTTGCAAATGGGGGTTCCTAGAAATGTCAGCCTGGGTTTACCTTAACCCGTTTTGTTCTGTCCTTCTCCCATTGTCTCTCGGGCTTCTCCTGACTTGGCCTCTAATTTTTCTGTCTTCCTAGGACCTGTTTGCCTTTGTGTGTGCCCCAGCTTGCAGTCAAATGAAATCCAGCCCCTCAGGGCTTAAACTGCTGACTCGAGCTCCTGCTGCAAAAGTGCCTGCCTCCAGGGCAGCGGGAGTCGCGTTAGCGCCTGGCGCCTTTGATGTAGAGCCACTTGTTTTGCGGTCACCTCAGGGACTGTGCCGTGGGTCCCGGATCCCTTCCACCTATTTGGGACCCGGTGACCATGGACAGCCTGCTGGGGACCACTCAGATGAAATTAAAGGAGTTCTGACCGGGCTCATTTGAGTATCCTGTGCAGGGCCCGGTCATCTGAATAATGCATAACAGTGTATCTCGCCACCTCCAGGATAGCTATGTTCAGTTCCAGCTGAAAAGTAAAGAAATAAAATGTTTTAAATAATAGAACTGTTGCTGCTTGTTGAGAATATACTGTGTATGTGGGAAAAGTGCTTAAAGTTAAAATGAGTACTGTTTCCTGCGATTCGGTATCTGGGACTCTGTGTGTCAGCCTGTCAGCTGCTGCAAGGAGCTTGCATAAGTGCAGTAGCAACAGAAAAAGTAAAGAGCCATGTTTTTCATCTGTGCAGCAACTGCAAGTACAGCCTTTAAGCTATAAACTGTGGTGCATTTGAGGCAAATAATTACTTCTTGCTGGCTGCACCAGGACATTATTCAGGACTGTATCTAATCTGCTATAAGGGACAGTGGGTTAAGCAGCCATTACCAGTATAGCCAATTGGAATTGCAGCAATAGAAAGCCAGGACTTGTGGGACATTCACTGCACCTTATGGGTAAGCACCCAAGTGTTTATGGGGCTTACAGGGACATTATTTTAGGTGCAAATTCCACAACCCAATTGTGCCTCTAGTGTTCTGATTGACAGCTCCTTCAGCAACTTGAGACATGTCACCCCATTCCTGCTACCAGTCAGGAGTTGAGCTAGGTGCTCTATAAAGAGACAATGTTGCTAGTTTGTCTGGAGATTTCAGAGATGCAGAGCTGAGAGAGAGAGAGAGAGAGAGAGAAAGAGAGAGCAGCAGAGCAGGCTCCTGCCTGCTGGCAGCCCCATGAGGGAGGTGCTCATGCTCCAGCAATGCCATCAGGTCTGGGCCACATAATTCTAGCCCTTTCAGTCTTCAGAGGGCATTTGTTATTTTCTTCAGTTAACAGTTATCTAGTTACAATAATTGGGCTTTCTGCAACAGCTAGTCTGGAGGTTGCCAGTACTGTCCTCCAGAGGCTAGCCTTCCCTCCCATGCTGGGGAAAGATGTGGACTGAAGAATCGGATGTTCAGCAGCGGTGAGAGTGCTGACCAAACCACATGACATCATGCAGTGGTGAGAGCGCTGACCAAGTACCTCAGTGGTGAGAAAGCTGAAGAAGTCTTCAGGATGGCTTCATTGGATGAGACCGTGGAGGACCTGGTGAGTAACCTTGTACCTCCCGGTGCAAGGGAGAAGCTAAACAAGTAATCTTGGGGCTCCATGCCCCATTAAGAAATGTGTGCTGTTAAGTGTGAAGTATTGAAGTCATCAGTCTGGGCAACTAACCCCATAAGAGACTGCCTAGTTCAAGTAATGGATGCATCTAGTCTGTGGCCCAAATGGCTATGTTGCAGGTGCAGCAAGATGCTGGGCTTAGTGAATCATATAAATGTGTAGCTAGGGTTACAGTCCTGCCATCGTGGAGCTGTCTACCAAGACATGCTTGCCACTTCATGAGACAGGAGGCCCCAGAGCATAGTAATGTCTAAGATGCCTTAAAGAGAATGTACCTATGTCTGCACAGAATTTCATCTAAGAGCATTTGGTAGAAGTGTTAAATGGCTAGGCGTGCTGGATAGGACTCCACTTGTGGATAATGTTCTTGGTATATAGAATGTACTGGATGTGACTGCCTGTGACTAAAGTATGGGATGTTTGATAAAAGTGTCATTACCAACTTACTGTGGATGGATGCCTTTTGGTATATAAAGTACTGGATGTGACCATGTTTAAACTACGTTTAGGATGCTTGATAGAAGCATCACTCTCATTACATTGGATGGGACCTTCAAGTATTGTGCTGTATGTTCTGGATGTAAGATCCATAGTTTATTCTGGAATGTTCGAAGTATGCAAGTGCAGGGCAATCCCTGATTTGTCTGCAAGTCAAGGGCAATCCCTGCTATATCTGCTGAAGTGCAGAGCAATCCCTGCTGCAGTTGTAAATAGTAATTTGCTGCTTTACAAAAATCTGTTTCAAGTTGCCCCCACCAAATTAATAGCTGGCCACCTCGACCAGCTGCAACTCCATCAGGTCTGAAACATCTTGGACTGTGGTATCTGTTTAACCAGTATGGTATGAGATTGCGGGGTTTCTGCTGTATCTGGGACTGGTACCAGTGTGGGTAATATTAATAATTATGTTTAACATCTGATTTATCAACAGCTAGATAGCCAGGTTTGGATGTCTTAAGTCGAATGGTAAAATGTGATTTATGTCTGCCTGTTAATATGTAGCCACCCAGCTGGAGGGTTCACCAGCAAAATCAAAATGATCTCTGTACATGTGCAAATACGGTAAGATAACCTCTACTCCTCCTGTTTCCTTTCCTAGCTCCTTTATTACCCCAAAATAAATATATTGTTGTTGTTGTTTGAAATCCTTTGTGAGCATATTATTAGAGAGCCTTCAATTCAAAATGTGGAAATGTGGGGAACTGTGTATTGGGGCATATCTGGGGAAGGTAATTGGTCACCTTGGGTGGTGTAGCAGCTCAAGGGGCTACACCCAGTACCATCTCACCCACGTAAAGCACCTGAGTGGAGCACTGTGCAAAGGTTCCAAAAATGTTATAAGTTAGCTAACCCAAACCCCTTAGCCTATGTCCAGAGTAGTAGGCAGGGTGCAACACTGGTGGGTGGTGCAGCCCAGGGTTACATCTGTGAGTGGGAGCACAGGGCCTGGGTTCATGCTCCCACACACATATCATTATGTACAAATGGTGAGACTAGTGGGAGAGCAGGGCCACAAGGGCCCTGTGGTCTCACAAGACATTCCATTTACTACTTACATTACACTTCTAAAACAAGAAAGGAAATTCTTTGCAAAAACATTGTTAATGCATTAGTTGAGTTGGTTCCACACTAACAAAGTGTGGAAATTTCACATTAGGGTTACTACTCCACCACCCCACCACCCACACCTCCTCTGCATCCTAACTCTGCATTCACCCCTCACCCCACACACATGCAGCATTGTACAACACTATACCACTATGGCACTTCTGTAAGCACAATAATCACAAGACTGTACTAATTTCACATAACACTATGATATGAAAAACAAATGCAGTATAAGCGCCTCTATACTGCCAGCACAGTATAATTACACATTACTGCTGGCATAGCTTTCCATACAATGACACTTAGTCTGTGCACATTTTCAAAATATTTTTCACTCTAGTGGTTTATGTAGCATCCCACACCTCAGGCAACCATTAATTTCTCATTAAGCACACTTCCCCATGCATTATTGTATATATTATATATAAAGACATAATAAAGAATTGAATTTCAAGCTTACAATGCAAATAAGTTAGGATTACATAGGAGAGTAACATATATTATTATAACAGAATTTCGTAACAATCACAAAATGGTTATGAGCTAAAGTAATCAAAGAAGGATTCCATAATTCATTAAATTTATCTATTCTGTTTGAGATTAAGGGCCAGATATTCAAAACTTTGCCCTGGGCCAAGTTAACACCACCTGGCAGGCAAGCGTAGCCCGACACAAGGCAAGCTATATTCAAAAGGAATAGCCTGGAGCAAACAGCTTCTGAATATAGCATGGGAAAGAGGCCATGCAAACTAGGTTGGGAGTGCAGGCAATCGTAGCCCTGGAATATGACAGCACTGAATATAGCAACCAGGAAGTGCAAACCACAACAACAACACAGTGCACAGCGACATGAGGGTAGGTGAGAGGAACTATGTGGCCAATGTGGGTGCCAGAAAATGCATGGATCCAGTACAGCTGCAGGCAGCAGCAGATGAAAGAACAGTGATCAAAACTGTAAACTATTCCCGAAATGTCAGTGCCCAGCTAACACGTTAGCGCAGCTTTAGCATGGAGCTAAGCAGTTTTCCGGTGCAAATACGTTAGCCCGGTGCTAAACTTTGCCATATTCAAAAGTGACATGCAAATGAGCCTACTTAGATAGTCACTGGGCAAACAGCCACATTAGCATCTCATCATGTCCTGATTTGCATGCAGTTTACACAACGTTGCTGCAGGGTCCCACAGCTCCACCTGTAGGTCAGTCTGGAAGTACAGGCACTGGCCAGGTCTGACCACAGCTCCGCCTGTAGGTCAGTCAGGCAGTACATGATGATAGCTGCAGGCTACATGTGAACAGTACAGCATACCATAGCATATCATACCCCAGGGGACAACACAGCATAGGCACAGGTGGTGGTGGTGGTGCTGCATGCAACCATCACACCATAGCTCATGCTACAGTGCACAGCAGACACTACAGTAGCAAGGGGCTGCTAGTGTGAGGGACACAACAATGCCTAAGTTATGTAGGGCAGTGATGACCACTGCACTGTACTCAGTGACAGGCCCAGCTTGCAGGTGATTACTGACAGTGGACAGTGCTATTATGCTGTAGTGTGATCCACAGATGCTGCACTTGTAGCATGGGATGCACACCACAGTGTCATGTACATGGCCAGCTGTGTGTGCTGTGGCATCCATACAGTTGTGTGGTAGGTGGCTGGGGGCATGTAAATCCAACAGGCACACAGGTGGTGGCGCATTCCCATTACTGGCCCATGTGCACTCCATTCTGTGTCCCAGCCTTGTGGCCACACCTGGGCTGTGGTGAGGTCTGGTCACCTGTACACCCTCCATCACTGGCCACCATGCCCACAGTGCTGCATGTGTGTGCTGGCATCTGTTAGACACCACAGAAGTATGGTCTGCAGGAGTGTGCTTATGGCCACACTACCATGCTGTCCCCTGTGGGTCAGATTACCCCTCACTGTCTGTGCTTGGCTGGGACTGGTGGCAGCTGCTGGCATCATGGTGGTGCCATCAGTGAGCAGCATGTGTCCTCCATGTCTGGTATTTTTAAGTGTCATACTCCTATATTAGGGTTGCGCAAGCTGCACAAATTCCACACACAAACACCATGCAATGCACCAATGATGTGAAAAGCTGTTTGCCCAGGGTTAAGACCAGCTTTTCTTTGGTGGTAAAATGTAACGCGCTAAGGGTTGTGCTATGTCACGCTAAACACCTTAGCGGGCGTTAGTCACTGAATATCTCAAAGCACCTTTATTCATGTTCATTTTGCCCTGCATATCATTATGTTTTGCCTGGCACTACTGCTGTTTGCATGCACTAGTTGGCCTTTGAATATGGCAGACCTGCACTAATCCCATACTAATCCCGTGCAAACTGTTTGCAAACTGTACAAAGCCTTGAATACCTAGCCCTAGGTAACTAATGCATTCTTTGTTAGCCATGGTCCCTACTGAATCTAATAATTCTCTTAAGACAGGAACTCTAACAGACTTCTAATTCTGAAGTAGCAGTCTTTTATATGCTAATATCAAATTTAATAACCAAAGTTGAGAGGTTCTAGATAAACAAGTTAACTGTGAGATATCCCAATATGAAAATAAGAGGTGAAATGGAAGTCTGAACATTCAAAATCTGTTGACATAATGACTGTATTACCGTGCATTTTGGTAGTATTCTTGAACAACTCAAAATAAATGACCTAGAGATGCTGAAGATGCACTGCACTTCCAGCATACTTAACTATTGGAATTGTATATTTTGTTTAATCTCACTGGAGAAAATAGAATCTATGAAGTATTTCAAACTGAGTAAGTCTCCCATTAGCCTCCCTACTACATTTGTATGCATTTTTCCAGTAGTTTTCCCAACAGTGGTGGGATATATTAACTTTAAAATCTTGTTACCAGGCAGCCTTAGCTGAGGCAGTTATATCAACATCACAGTCTGAAATAAATTTATATAGGAGACTAGAACCTCTCTTCTTCAAAGCCAGATTTAAGATTTAGTACCAGTCCGAGTCTTTCAAAAAAGAATGTGAAATTTAGCAATATACTGAGTGACCTTTTCCTTAGTTGTAAGTATAACCAAAATTGCAGTCTGGATATATGAAATTTCTCTCATATTTCCTTAAAGAAAGGAAAATGCCAGATTCTGGATTTAAAGATCTTCTACTTGAGCTAATCCAGCTTTATTCCAAGTCTCATTTTTGAATTGTGAGCCATTACAAGTAATATTTGGATTCTCCCAAAGGGGACTAGTTCCATGGGCAACATACTTAGATGAAACTTATATGCCACAGCTTTAAACAGCCAACCTGTTGCTGAAAGAGTGGGATGTGACCTGAGATGTGTGAAAGTGGTTTAAAGAAAAAGTCAGTTAATCTATGGCTTAACTAATTCTTATTCTGTAAGAAGCCAAAGATGCTTGTTTTCTGGTGGATCTTTAGATAACTACAGGGCTCACTGTTTAAGTAAAAATGCCCAATGATATCCCTGCCACCAGTGGTAGTTAAAACCATCCACTCGCCATGGCTTTCAGTTTTGTAATGTTTAATCTGGGGGTTTGTTATCCGTTAAGAATTTTGAAAAAATCTTGTCTAATTTCTTGTACCAATCTTTATGCATTTGTGTTGGTAAGTGTACAGGGTGCTGTAAGACCATTTGTATTTCTGGATTACCTTCTTCTCTTTCTCTTGCTTCAAGTCTGCTGCAGCAGCACCTTCTTTATCTATCCTGTCTCTATTGGCACTGCTTTATTTCCCTTTCCCAGACAGGCCAATCGGGAAAGCTCTTTGTACTATCCCTGTGATTCTCTATGGTTTCAGGAAGAAAATGTCTTCATGCCCCCGGTAACTAATGTATCTAATATATCTTCACTTGTGTCCCATTATTGCAACATTATGGCACTTTGACAGTGCTAGAATTTCTATGCACAGTGCATTCTCAGTGAGATTTTGCAGTATGGGCGTTTGCCCTGTTAGCCTCATTTAGAAACCTGCACACAGTATACTCAGTAAAGCAGTGGTTTAAAGCTGCCAAGAAGTGAACCCCCCTCCGCACTTGTGAGGTGGAACCCTTTTCCTTTTTTCCCTTTTGAGATGTCAAAGAGACCTCCATGTGGAGGTATTTGTTAAACTGTTGAATTTACCTCGGTAGAAGCTGTATTTTAAACCTAAACGAAACAAACACAGTTTTCTGTTTGTTTCTTTTTCAGGCCTAGGCATCCAAGCATAACACTGAATGATATGAAGTTCTCTCTGTTAGTAACCCAGTGAAATGAATTCTAGAAACATGGTTTTAATGTTTGTTTTCTGCAGAATCTCCAGAAGTATTATAGTTGAATAAACATAAAGTAAGAATGATAATGGTCATACAAGAGCTCTGTGTTTCCCTGTTCTGCAGCATGTTTGTAAATATAAAAATAAACTTCTGTACCTAAATGTGTAGAATTCTACATAACTTTCAGCTTTTGGCTAAAAAGAATGTATAAAATTCCAATGTTAGTTTATTTGTTACTTAAGAATGGAAGGTCTTACGAGGTATAAGAAGGGAATCTTCTAGAAGGGTTTTCTCCTTGCAGGGATCATTTTGAATGGATCCTTAGGAGTCAATGCCCTCTCTTCTCCATACTTATACCTTGGGTCATTCAGGGAGGAGTCTGCTACCAGGAACAGCATTACAATAAAGAAATAAAGCATATTTATTGATATTAAAAGCTATGTTACATAGTCTTATGCTGAATTGAAGCTGTCCTGTGTTTAAAATATGAAAATAATGGTTAGTTTTAAAATTAAGGATTTTGGAAGTAAGTGGTAGGACTTCAAGTAAATCACTGAGATAAAAGGAACAGCTTTTATGCATCTCCTCAGATAGATAGTGAGTGGAGAGGTTGGTAGTACACTGACCTGCTGTTATGCTCTAGCCATTTCTAGAGAACTGTATATTGATATATTTTTTGTTTTGTTTCTGTTTATTTTTGTATTCAGTTCGCCTTTTGTTTTATTTGCTTTGCTTATCATGCTGGCTTAAAATAAGTTTGCCTAGCAATTGCTTGGTCCAACCTGATACCGTTTGACTCTGCGTCCATCCTTGACCACTTCCTCTGACAGTAAGTTATTAAGCACATAAAAATATTTGGTGCAAGAATCATTTTGATTGAGGTAATCTTGCCCTATAGGGATAGATTCAGTTTAGACCATTTTACAACTTATGTCTAAATACTTCCAGTGAGTGTTGATAAGATTACTTGTACTATTTTCAAAATTGAATTAACAATCTGCATTCCCAGATATTGAATCCCTTTGTTTTTCCAAGAAAATTTAAGATTATGCTGTAAATCTAAAATATCCCATGGCGAGCCCTGAAGTTTGATTGCCTCCAATTTTTCCAGTTCACACTTAGCTCTGACAGCACAGCAAATTTATCTAATATGGTATTCAGGGCCCCTAAAGAATTAGTTGGATTTGAAAGAGTGACTAACAAATCATCTGCAAGCAAGAGATTTATTTATTATTTCCACGTTTGAATACCTTGAATTTGGGTGGAAGAGTTAATGTGTCACAACAATAGTTCAAATGCTAAAATAAATAAGAAAGGGAAAGTGGAGAACCTTGATGTGTTCCCTAAAAAGTTGAAATTGTTTAGAGATTAAGCCATTAGAAATAACGGCTGCTTTTGGGGTCGAGTATATGGCTGATATCCATCTATTAAAGATGGAGCCAAAGTTAAATTCTCTAGAACTTTTTGTAGATAAGTCCAATCTAGTGAATCAAATGCCTTACCTATATCCAAAAAAGGACAATTGCTGGGGTATTATTGTTCTGAGCTGCCCAAATTTTCAAAAAGAGAATTCTGAGATTATCTAAGGCTTGAAGACCACAGACAAATCCCACCTGTTCTTTACTGATCAATTTCTGTATAATACCAATATGTCTGTTTGCTAAAACTTTGGTCAAAATCTCGTAGTCAAATTTCAAGAGAGAGATCAGTTGGTAATTTGAAGGATCCAGTGGGTCTTTATTTTCTTTGCAATCTGATACATGTATGCATCATTTAGGAACCAGATATTTGTCCTTTCAATAAAACTTTGTTAAATAAATTCTCTAAATAATCTATGATAATTTGGTTATTTTGTTTATAAATTTGCTTGAAAGTCCATCAGGACCTTGGTGTTTTTGAGAACTCGAGGAATGTATTACCTGAGTAATTTCTATTTTCAAAATTGTCTTGTCTAATAGTTCTTTCTCCATTTCAGACAGGTGGGGTAGTTTAGCTGATTCCAAGAAGGTATCTATATTTCCCATAGATTGAGTGTTGAAGGGTTTATAAAGATAGGGTTGCACCTACGCCAAGTCAAAATTGCACCATTCTGTGATATTCAGCAGGAGGCAGTTCGCCCCAAGTCATACTGAGCAACAGCGCCAATGCTAATGAAGGCATGCTCAACGGAGGGAGGAACCATGCATAAACTACACAGCACGATATTCCAGCGGGCTGTGCAGAGTTGTGCGGCGCCAACCCCCAACCTGCACTTGCACAACTTTGAGCCAAAAAGAGGTAAGTCGAGGGCCACCTACAGGTGAGCTGCCACATTGCAGGGTGCAACACAGCAGCTGCTACCTGTAGGTGGCCTCCACTCTTCCTGTGCCCCTGCACAGACTGATCACCCGGGCATAATAGTAACCCCCGTGGCCCAATCATGGGAAGAACATAACTGAACAACCCACACTGGCCCGATCGTGGGCAAGCATTAGTAACCTTCCCCACTGGCCTGATCTGGGTGCATAACATTAGTAACCCTAGTCAGGCCAGTCGGGGTTACTAATGTTATGCCCGTGATCAGGCCAGTGGGGTGGGGTTACTAATGTTATGCCCGCGATTAGGCCAGTCAGGGGTTTACTTCATGCCCGAATTGGGCTGCAGGGGATTCGTCCAATGGCTGCTGAGCCTGGCAGGGCACCAGGCACAAGTCGTCAGGGATCGGTGCACCTGCATGCTAATGGCATGCAAATGAATATAGTAGATGCAAATGGCCCCTCCTGCACCTTGCATGAATTATGGCCCCATTTGCATGTCACCTTTGAATATCGGAAATTTGTGCATGGCGCAATGGAACTTGCACCACCGCATCTTGAATGCTCCACTCTGACCACTTGCGGTGGTGCAAGTTCCACTGCACCATGCACAGTGGCTGTGGCTGGGGCGATATTTAAAGGAGTTACTTAATAGCGCAACTCAGTTGAATATCACCCGGCCACACACCCCAGTGCAACTTTTTGAGCAGCGCAAGGACTTGCACCACAGAATGGTGCAGTTTGAATATCCAGCCCCATGTGTCTTAGAGTTATTCTTATTTCATATTTTAGAAATCATGTTTTGATGTTGTTGCTTTTTCAATCTGTATACTAGGAGTTTGTTTTTCCACAGATTCCCAGAATTGTTGTTTGGTGTGAAAGAGTGCGAACTCCACTTTACTGAATAAAGTTTATTTACTTCAAATTTCAGAGTTATCAGTTGATAAACTAAATCTTGATTTGCTCTAGGATTTTGTTTTAATATATCCTCTAAATGTTTAATACAACTTTCTTTTTGTTCTAGTTCTTTTGTCATTTCTTTTCTGATTGAAGCATATCTAATTATGCCCCTCTTATATATGCTTTGTATGCATCCCACAGTATCTGATATGAGGTTTCTTTATTATCATTGTGATCAACATATGCCTTTGTTTCTTTAGAAAGCCAGTCCTTAAACTCAGAATCCTGTAAAAAATGTATTAAAACACCATCTGGGCTGCTTCTTAAATAAACCCTTGAGGGCATAAGATATTTTAAGTAGCCCATGATCTGAAATGATGATGGAATCATATTTAGATTCCAATGTTTCATTACATAGTGTAAGAGACATAAAAAACAGTCTATCCTACTAAAGAATTACGTCTAGCAGAAAAAAAGGCAAAATCTTTACCACTTGGATTGACCATTCGCCATACATCTAAAAGTCCCAGGTCAGTCACTAGTTCCTGAAGATAATTATGAGATGTAAGCTGTGTTACTTGGGAAGGAGGTCCTAATCTATCAAGCAATGGATCCATCACATTATTAAAATCTCCCCACTACTATTTCAAAATCCTTACATGGCAGAAGATAAGCAAGTAGCTCTTGAAAAAAGCAGATCTATCTCTATATGGAACATATACATTGCATAAACCAATATTTCTGCCATGTAGGGTACCAATGAGAATTTGAATTCTACCTTCAAATCAACTGCGTGCTCTTTCTTGATGAAAGGATACCTTTCGAATCAAAATCGCTTATCCTCTTTTCTTGATGTAAAACAATTGTGTGCTACCTGTTCTACCCATTGCCTTTAAAGCTTATCAGCTTCTTCTGGAATTAAATAGAGTTTCTTATGAAAATAATGCCCTTTTATGCTTTTTTAAATGAGACAGGACTTTCTTCTCTTGATAGGGAAGCAAGGCCATTAACATTCCAAGTAATGAAGTTCAAGATTGACGTATTAGTTAAGTATGCAACTATACCCTACTGTATGTACTGAATTAAACAAATATACAATGTACAGATATTACTAAGAGACATTTAAATTTAAATGAAAAGAAATTCAAATAATTAACTATATAGACTTAAATAATAAATTCAACAGAATCTATCCTAGCTGAAGTAAAACCCAGATAAGCTTAAAAACTTTTAAAGTTTCAGTATGTCAGAACAGGAGAGGTAAAAAAAAGGTAAATATACTAGGGAAGAACCAAAAGAAAATGTACTGAGCAGAGATCTCAAGGTACCTCCACTGGTTCAAAGCCAGATAGCAGATCAGTTACCACGATGCCAAGTGCTGAACTGATTTATAAATGTAAGCAGTCTAAGAAATAACTTAGAAATAAAAACAATCCCAAAAATTGAGAAAAGTAAGAAATGATATTGTAACTGTACCATAATATGCTACTTACATATATTTCCTTTCCTCAGAATCACCTGGATACTTCTATAAACTTAGGATATCATGGATTGTAAACAATAGAAATAAACTCAGTTTACCATTCCTGTCTATTGCCCCATGCCAGAAATACCCAATGCATGCAAGGCACAAGGCGCCTCCCAACTGGTGGATGAGACACCGTCCACCACAAAAGATATTATTTCTATTTCCTTGAAAATGATGACTCAAATAATAGATAAGAAGTATTATCTAGAATTACTTACTCCTTTGACAGACCCAGCTCCTGTAGTAATACATTATATTTTCATAATGTCTCCAGATCTCAGTTGGCAGCTGAAGGTATGTACTGTATTTGCCAATAACATCCCCATAAAGAACAGCATGCATCATATATTGCATCCCTGTATTCAGAAAACCCTGTTATCAAGAACAGTCATAAAATAAAAATAAACTCCCAATAATTCCAACAAATATATTGATCAAATGAGGATTACTACTATCCTTGTAGATCAAGTAAGTCTGTGGATGAGAGCTTGGGATTTCTGTAAACTAGGGAATTATACAACCCCACTAGCGCATACACCAGTATCTATGTCCATGGTAAACACAATAGCTGTATCTAAAATGATGGGATATAAAAGATTAAAATAGTACTCAGTAGCCAATTGAAACTACCCAATCTGGGATGTGTAAACATCACTCATTTCAGATTTAAAAGTGATACCCATGTTAACGATGTGTCATCCACCAAAGGATGTTACCGATCCACTGCCCCATTCAGGCACTCTCAGCTGGATATACTGTAGCAACAGACAGCAAGGGAAAATTCACCATCTTTTAATAGTATATCTGAGTAACTTGGTATGAAACTGCTCCTGATGTGATCCAGGAGGAAGTAAAAGAATATTGTCAAAGGTGCTATTTTAAAACTGCCTGTAAGTGACACTAATGACAAAAGAAAACTTATGTTGAATAATAGTAACTAAATACTGTATAACAATGCTTGAGATTTCAATAGGAGCAGAGAAAAAGTGTCCTGTAGGAATCCATCCAATAACAAACAATTACTATTTTAAAAAATATTTTTTTTCTGAATGCTTGTAAATGTCCAGGACAGAACAAAACAAACTCTTTTCTGACCTAGTAATGTGTTTTCTAGCAATTCCACACCGCTTTATGGATCATGCCTATTGTCAGTATAAAGGACATATAATCAGGCTGAGCTAATCAGGAGGCTGTAGATTTAAGCCATAGCTTCCTTCCACCCTCGAGGAGAACTGCAACAGACATAGTTTACCCCAAATAATTTCAGAGTAAGCAGCATTAATTTCAGCCATCCTGGGAGTAAGTAGTATTGTCCATCGAACAAGACTCTTCCTGATCAGATTGTGAAAAGTGAGGGCTTGACGAGGCTCAAACCATTGAGCTGTATCTGACACTTGTTTTGCATTGGGCTTATTCTGTAGCTCAGATGTCCTGGAAGCTGTTTCTATTTGTCTGTATCCATGTTTGGAAATGGGTATCATCTTTCTAAAGATTTTGTGGACCAAGTCAGAGATTTGGGCAAAGGTTTAGTGTTCACTAAAACAGCTGAGGTAAAGTTAAGGGAAAGAGAGTCATAAGTGATTTGATTAGGGTGGCTCTTTTCTGCTCGATCTTGGATGTAGGATTTGGCTTGTGATGGTGTTTCAAGTCAGATGCACTTGTGGGCGAGCGTTGAAACTCTCTCTTTCTTGTCGGATTCTGTCTGACTGGATGAATTAGGACAGTTTTGTTAATAAAGTCACGCATCTTCAACATTATTAAAGAGTACATGTCTCCTTCTTTCAGTATGACTAACACTGCTGGGTATTTCACAAAATATTTAATATTCAGCTTTTGCAGTACTTTTCCTAGCTGGGGCAAACATTTTCTCTTTTCCACTAAATGTGCAAAAAGTCCTGAAAGATGTACATTTTTTCCACATTCGATATCAGACTCTTACTTTCTCTGGCCACCCTAAGTATTTCATCCTTTACAGTAAACCTTAAAAAGTAGCTATAATGGGTTTAGGTCTTTGACCCGTTTAGGTTTGGCAGTTAAAGTTCTATGTGTTCTTTCTATTTCAACAAGCCAGTTCCAGTGGTATTTCAGTAATGCTGGCAGAAAATCTTGTTAAAAACAGACCATATCTGGCCCTCCTGACCCTCAGGAATTCCTACAATTCTTAAGTTATTTCTCTGACCTCTGTTTTCCAGGTTGTCTATTTTGTCTGTTAATCTCCCCATTTGCCTGGCCTCCCTTCTACAAAATCCTCAAGTTTTGTGAGGGATTCTTCCATAAAAGACATTGTCTCCTCAAAAGAATCCAGTCTTGCAGTAATTTAGTTTATTTTGTTGCAGTGACATTGTCTTTTAGATGTAAGTCTGCTATATCTGCTTTAATAGATACTGACATGTCTTTGATAAAGACATGTCATGAGCCAGCTCATCTAGCAGCAGTTGTATTTCTGCTTGCAATGCCAGTGACCTGGATTTGGGAATGGACTTGGGTCACTGGAGAGCCGGCTGGGAGGAGAAGGCTTGAGTGTCTTGCGACTGCTCACCATCTCTGGGGTGAGGGAGGGGACACGGCTCGCTGTCTGCCACCTCCTGGCAGAGGCCGGGAGCAGCAGTGCAAGTGAACCCCATTGCACACTGGGGCATGGTGAATGTCGGCACTAGTCTAGACGTCCATGGCACACCACACCCTGGGGATAAAAATGCAGAAAACTCAGCTTCCTGGTAGGCCGGATGATGGCTGCCAGCTCCTGCCGACTTGAGTGCCCTGACACCTTGGAATCCACCTGGGGACTGATTGATGAGTGCGCTGGTTTCCCTCCTGGTGCCTTCCCCTCAGAGGAGAGGGACCCATCCAGCAAAGAATACGCTGGGCCACCCCTGGGATGGCTGAAATGTGAGGTGAGTGGAAGGGGTCAGGAGCGAGAGGGCGGGGGTCCTTGAGCAGCGGAAGGAGAGGCAGACCAGGGAGCATGGAAGGAGCAAAATAAATAAATAAATAAATAAATAAATAAATAAATAAATAAAGACATGTCACTTTTGTCCCCTTATTAGAAGATCCAGTTTTACCTGAAGAGGCATGTTTGTCTGAAGAAGGCGAGAAGAGTATCTGACTCTCACTCTGTTGTGGCAGTTTCTATGTGCTGCTGTAAGTTTACCATTACTGGTCATAATTTAAGCTACTAACTGCTGGGTATATAAATCAATTTAAAATAAAAATCCCATATGGACAGGCACTTTTTATAATGGATAGGACTGCGATATCAAGTATTAGCATTTCCTGACTGTCAAACTAATGAAACAAATATTTATAACGCTAAAATTATGCAGATTTTAAAGTGGCATCGAGCATCTGAATCAGGCTGGCATCCTCACTGCGCCGCTACACCTGACCACATTTTCAAAATATTGATTTATATGTGTCATCATCCAACAATTGGGTCACTGCAAGTATCGTTGCTACCACATAGGCATGTGGTAACAGGACACATACACGTGACACACAAACAGTACTTTGCAGATACTGATCCAGTATGAAACTACCACCAATACATGTTGTTATGCCCCACTATCCCCTTCCCAATGCCTGACCAGTGGCCTTAGCCTTGCTACAGAAGCTGGCATATAGCCCCAACCTTCTACTTATGTCCTGGGCCTATTTTGTCCTATGTACTGTGTATAACTGTGATATATGTCCTCCTTTTTTCGGCTGTTACTGCTGTGCTAATTTACCTTGTCTGCTGCTTCTCATCACAAAAATGGTTATTTGATACTATAATATCCTAAGCATTCAATGTGTGCTGCTTGTATGTTCATGCAATCGTATCCTTATGCTGCTTGTTATTTGCTTCTGTTAACTGTTCACTTGATATCCTGCATGTTATCATATCGATGTGTAGCCCCCCAGGTCGTACTGGGAGACGAGCATCTTGTTGCTCAGTGTGCCTTTCCTGATGAAACAATTGCAATAAATAAATACAGTAAAAAATAAATTATGCTGCTACATTACCTGGAAATACTCATTAACAGTAAGCTATGGTTAGCTTTGTATGTCATAGTTCTTGTTTTACATCTTACTGGTAAACTATGCTACACAAAATTACTTTTATTACTAACACTGTTTGTTATTAGGAATGACTTACTGTATGACAAACAAAATGCAAGCATCCAATGACTGTTGCTAGGCTCACAGAAACTATCATTTCTAATCCACTATGTGTGGATAACATACTATGTGTTTCATCAGCTGTTAACTTTAGGAATGTGGGCATCTGTGCCATGATTGCCCAGCATGTGTGTGGACCCCTAAGCAACTATGATGGCTGCAGAACTTATACACTTGGTGGACTGTGAGATGCCTGTGCTTGTTGAACATTTACAGAGTTGTACGTCACTTCTGTTACCTGTTCCTTCTTGTCCCTGGTTGCTTGTCTTGGCCCTTCCTTGCTTGCATGTGTGTGTGTGTGGGGGTATGTGGAGTTAGGGTGTTGAGAAGGGCATGGGGATGGGTGGTAACCCTAACTTGGAATTTCCACATTTTGTCAGCGTGGAAACAACCCTAACTGATGCATTAACAATTTTGCAAAGGATATATATACACAGTATGGATATATAAATTATAGGGGCACAGTCTCACCTATACTTAGGGTTGAGTAGGCATTTTAATGTTAAACCTCTAATTTTGCACGTTAATAACTTTGCAAACTGCTTCAACAGATTTGCACGACATTTGGAGTGCACAGTCTGGTATGGTAGATCTCTTTTTTTACAGTTGTGTTTTGGTCAGAAATATAGTTTGTGCACAGCAAAGCACCAAAAATGCACTGTTCTCCACTTTTGTGTGTTTTTGTCCATTGCACTGTACGGACACCATGAGGTCTATTGGTCTGACACTTGGGACATAGAAAGAGCTTGGGCCAAGGAACATGCCAGCATCTGGTGAAAAAAATATTAATCCATTCAAAAGTTATTAAAATTTAAATTTCCCATTATATCCTATGGGAAAATTTATATGTATATTTTACAATGTCTATGGGGAAGACCAGATGTCCCTAGGGATGACCGGATGGCCCAGAGTGGGATGACCTTGTCTCAATAATGGTTTAGTCTTTTACTTGAAATTTCCAGGGTGTTGGGGATGTCTTAGAGATGTGAATTATGCTGTTTAGGTTTTGGGAAATTAATTGGTTGCAGAGATACTCAATGATGTAGTTGATATTTTCCCATAGGATTATATTGTGGTCAGTATCACAGCTTTTGGCTGTTATCTCAGAAACAAAGCGTAGCTACAGACTTTTCACTACTGGAGCTATGCAGGAAAAGCTTTGAAATTGTGGAGTAAGCCTAGAGTGGAATTTTTTGTCCATTGCATGGTTCATGAGATATTGTGAAATTACTGTCACAAGGGTTCAAAGAGTGCCTGCCCAGTGCATTTCAGTGCCCATATCTTGGAAACAGTGCGATACAGGATTTGGTCAGCTACTGTCAATGTGATCTACTCACTGTCGCAGTTACAATGACACTTGGATTTTTTTTCTAACTGTTACAGTTCCCAAGATATGGACAAATTACTGTTACAAGCATTCGGAGGCCTATAGGGCTGTTGTATGGCTCTGTAGCTATATGTAAGTGGGAGCGTGGGCCTCACCGATGCATATTGTTATGCAGAAATGGGCAAGTTTATGAGAGAGTGGGGTCCTTCCCACCAATACATGTTTTTAGTAGTTATTATAGGGCATGGTTATGCCATTATATTTAGGGTTGAGTAAGCACCTGAATGTTAAACCTCACATTTTGTGCATTAATAATCTTTGCAAACTGCTCAACAGAGTTGCACAGAATTTGACATGCACGGTCTGGTATGGTAGTTCTCTTGATTTGCTAATTTGTGTTTCAGTCTGTCATACAGTTTTTGCACAGCAAAGTGCTAAAACAATTCACTTTTCACCACTTTTGCAATATTTTGTCCATTATGCTTCACATACTCTGTATGATCTATGGGTTCAACACTTGGGACACAGAGAGCTTGGGCCAAAGCACATGGCAGCATTTGTTTGTGAAAAATATTAATCTGTTCAAAAGTTATTACAATTTAAACTTCCCATTATATCCTATGGAAAATGTATATGTATACTCTGCAAAAACTGTGATAATGCAACAGTTAATGTTTTTCACAGTGACAAAGTAAGAAATTCGGTGTTAGGATTTTCAACCCTAACTCCAACTTTTGCCCCCTCACTGCCACACATACACACAGGCACACACATAGATACACACACACACACACACATATATACACACACACACACACAGAGCACACAATTGGGGGTGGTTCAAGGCAAGACAACCAATCACAGACACACACCATAGCACAACAGAAATAACATGCAACTTCTTAAACATACCACGACAGGCATCCATCATCATGTTTCATCAATTGTATTACTTTTGTTACCATCACTGTCTCTTGGTGTGTACATACGCATCCTCTACAAGCAAGTGAGATGCTTACTGCATGAACAGATTAACAACAAACATGGTATGTGGATATGACCGAATAACATGTGACAGCATTCAAACCACCCATTTAGTGTGTGTTAATGCCTCCTCATATTACCCTGACAGAAAGAAGACTGTTTGCTTATGTTGGGCTAACATAAGAAGATATCCACACACATTAAAGGGTGGTGTGAATAGTTCCATATTATACATTCATAATGTTGACAATGAGTGCAAAGACGTGTCTGGTCATTTTCATCACTGTCTACAGCAGCCATACACGTATGCAGTACTCAGTTCCTTCTCTTGTCACTGCAGGCCTTCATTGATAAAATAAGATCTAAACAGTATTTGGTTATGGTGCAGTACTACCAGGGGCTTAAACAGACAATAAGTGGTGCAGAAAATTTGTGTGATGTTATCCACACATAAGTACATGAGTAGCATAATGGCATGTCTTTTGTTATGTCTCTGTACTATTAGAACACATAAAGACACACTAAAGACTGATGTGATTGCTGTGTCATGGTATCTGTCATTTAACACATACTCATCTTGTTTCTTCATATTAGAAAGCAGTTTTGCATTTATATTTAACAATCATCACAACACCTTAGGCATATGCAGTAGTAAACTGTTTATCATTTCACTGCATACATTTCTTAATAATAGTAAACTAAAAAGGACTTGGTTTTATCAGGGGAACACGAGGATGCATTAACACACAACAAAGGGCTGTGTAAATGTTGTCTCATGTTATCTTGTCATAACCACATAAGCATCTTGGTTGTTAGAATTTTTAAAGCATATGTCATACTAACATACTAACATACTATTTGCCAGCAGATTAGGCCTTACGGTCTATCGAGTCTGCTCAAACCTAGATCGTTAATTGGGTGCCGAGACCTCCCATCCCTTGTTCTCTAGAAACCCCTATCATCCATCCCCACCATGTCTGTCGATGTCAGCCACTGCCCAACAATATGCAGATTTCATATAGTAACCATACTAAGATACATAGTAAGACAAATCAGGAGCTAAAGAGTGGTGAGGCTCATAAATTGTTCCTGTGTGTTAATAATAGTTTAACAGAAAATGTGAAAGAATAAGCTTGTTCAACTACTTTTTGAAAGTTATTTTAGTGCTGCTAACAATAACTTCAATTGGCAATGCATTCCAAGGCTTGATAATGCCCAAGAAAAAAAGTATTTTCATGTCATAAGATTGAATCAGCTTCTGCTACACCTGTAATGGGTGACCTCTAAGATTAAAAGTGTCTTCTTTAAAGGAGAATCCTAGGTTTACTAATAATTGTGGAGCCTTAATAATATCATACATTAAGAGAAGATCTCTTAATCTTCTAGTGGATAAGGACATCACTTTAAGTGAGTTGAGTCCAAGTTCATATGGTACATCCTGCAGTCCTTTATTAATTTAGTGAATCCCTTTGTACTTTTTCCAATTTCATAATGTCCTGTTTCTTATAGGGACACCAAATCTGTGATGAAAAATCCAAATGTGGTTGGACATAAGCCCTGTAAAGTGGCATCAGCACTTGTTGGTCCCTTGAATTAATATTTCTTTTATAGCCCAGATGACACTGTTTGACCTACATATGACTGCATTTATCTGGGAATTTGGAAGAAAATTGTCAGATACTGGACTCTCATTTTCTGTATCTGTGTTGATCAATGCCTTATTATCTAGGGTGTATACATGCCTTGGGTTGTATGTCCCAAAATGTATAATCTTACATTTTGTATTATTTAATTTCATCCCCAGGTTGAGATCCATAGAGATATATTATCCAAATCATTCTGTATTGATTTTATTTGATCAGAATTTGCACATAGTACACAGATCGTGATATCATTGGTATATCTGATAGCATTTGAAAGACAATTCTTTGTTATGTCGGCTATGAAAAGCTGAAAAGGCAAGGTCCCAGGACAGAACCCTGGTACACCACTTGTAATGGATCCTAAGCTTGAAAGCTGGCCATTTATAAGTACTTGCTGTGTTCATTATTTAACCAATTTGCTATCCATTTAACCAAAACTGGATTGATATTAAACTGGTATAATCTTTTCAATAAAGCCCAGTGAGGAAAAGGTTGAATACCTTACTAAAATCTGTATAAACCACATCGTAAGGAAGTATATTATCCAATTGGAAGCTTTTTTAATTAAATGTACTTTATTTAAATTTCACTCAAAACGATGTTACATACTCTCTCAAGAAAAGGCAATAGTACATAGAGCGATATCTCTGATTCCAATTTTCATGTCATTCTTACAGCTCACAGGTAATGGAGGGATTGACTTAAGAAGGAGAAAAAAAGAAGCAACACAAAACGCACCCAAATCACCTATCTCATCCCTCCCCCAACCCCTAGCCAAGTGCAAAATCTGGCATGCTAAGCTCAGTTCTGTCTCCGTCCATTCAATATAGAAACATAGAAACATAGAATTTGACTGCAGATAAGGATCGCTTGGCCCACCCAGTCTGCCCATTTCCTGCCTACTGGATAAGCTGCAGATCCTAGTTAACCAGCAGCCTACTTCTTCCTACCCCACCCCTAGAATTGCCTTATGACTGTCCCATGCATGCTTGAATTCCACCACTGTTTTTGACTCACGACCTCCTCCGGAAGGCTGTTCCATGCATCCACAACCTCTCTAGAAAAATACTTCCTTAAATTACCTCTGAGCCTCCCCTCTATCTTCAAATTGTGCCCCTTGTTCTTGCACACCTCTTTTTTGAAAGATGCTACCTCTTGGACTTTGTTGATTCCTTGAGGTACTTGAAAGTTTCTATCATGTCCCCCCACTTTCCTTGAGGCTATACATATTAAGCTCCTTAAGTCTTTCTTCATATGTCTTCGGTGCAGACCCTGCACCATTTTAGTTCCCTCCTCTGGACAGCTTCCATCCTGTCTATGTCTTTGAGACTGGGTCTCCAGAACTGCGCAGTACTCCAGATGGGGTCTGACCAGCTGTCTGTACAGAGGATAATAACTTCCTGTTTTCTACTGGTAATGCCTCTCCCTATGCATCCCAGTATCCCCAAGCCCTCCTTGCTGCCCTCTCACATTGCTTTTCCACCTTTAGGTCATCTGATATGACTACCCCAGGTCCCTTTCCATTTTGTTGTTGTTAGTATCTCACCCCCATTGTGTACTTTTCCCTGGGTTTTGTTTCCAGGTGCATTACCTTGCACTTCTTAGCATTGAATCTAAGCTGCCATACATTTGACCATTCCTCAAACCTTGCCAAGTCCCTTTCATCCTTTCCACCCCACCTTGTGCATCAACTCTGTTGCAGATCTTTGTGTCATCTGCAAAGAGACATACTTTTCTTCCAGTCTCTCTGCAATGTCGCTTATAAAGACATTGAGAGGATCAGTCCTAATACTTAACCCTCCTGTACCCCACTAGTAACCCCTTTCTTCAGAGTGGACTCCATTTACTATTACTCTCTGTGTCCTATTCTCCAGCCAATTTTTTACCCAGGCTGTCATCTTGGGACCCACTCCCAGGCTAGCTAACTTGTGTATTAATCTTTTGTGTGGGACTGTGTCAAATGTCTTGCTAAAGTCTAGGGTGAGCCATGTCCACAGCCCCTCCCTGCACTTCTTGGTCACCCAGTCAAAGAAATCTATCAGATTTGTCTGGCATGACCTTCCTGCTGTGAATCCATGCTGCCTTGGGTCCTGTGCCCTCTGGCCTCTATATACTGACAATTCTTTCCTTCAGAAGTGATTCCATCATTTTCCCTACCACTGAGGTTAAACTAACAGGTCTGTAGTTTCCTGCTTCTGCCTTGCTCCCACTTTTGTGAAGGGAATCACATCTGCCCTCCTCCTGTCCTTGGGTACCACCCCATCCTCCATGATTTGTTAAACAGGGTAGTCAATGGTGTCACTAATTCTACCCTTAGTTCTTTTAGAATTCTGGGATGAATCCATCAGGCCCCATTGCTTTGTCCACCTTCAGTTACATACTAACATACTAAAATGCCAGCAGAATAGGCCTAATGGTCTTTCGTGTCTGCTCGTTTGGTCAGTCCCCAACCTGGGTGCTGACCTTGCTGTCCCCTCGCCTTCTCTGGCTTCTCCTTCCCAGTTCGGATATTCTTGCTGCATTGGATTTTGCTTCCAGAACCCTTCCCTGTACCTGTCCCACCCCTCTTGAACCCTCCACTGTCTCTGCCTCCACCAGCCCCTAGGCAGTGCATTCCATGGCTCCATCACCCTCTCAGTGAAGTAGCACCTTCTCCTTTCTCTCCTGAATCTTCCCCTCAGCTTCCAGCCATGCCTCTAGTGGCCCCTTCCTCCTTCCTTCCAGTTTTAAGAGTTCTTTCAGAACCCTTCTGTAAATGGGCTGGTATCACTTCTGTATCCAGAGTGTTTCTACTGTTTGTTTTATGTACCTCCCCTCTTCATTTGTAAATACTGAGCAAAAATATTTGTTTAGTATCTCTGCCTTTTCACAGTCACCCTCTGCCCACCCCCCCCCTTTTATTAAGCCTCACTATCCCTCCTTGGTCTTCCTCTCGCCTGATGTACCTATAACAGGTTTTATCCCCTTCTTAACTGAGTTGGCTATCTTTTCCTCGGTTTGGGCCTTTGCTGTTCTGACTGCCTTCCCAGCTTCCTTTTGCTTTAACTGATACAGTTCTCTGGCCTGTTCCTTCTGTGATTCCTTGTACTTCCTGAAATTCTTTTCTCTTGAACCTTCACTGCCACTTCCTTTGAGAACCATAGTGGTTTCTTACATCGTTTAGTTTTGTTTATTTGCTTCACACAAAGGCTTGTTACCTCTGTGATGGCAGTTTTATTATTTCCATTGTTCTTCCACCCTCCTTCCTGCCCATTTGCTAGTGCATTCCTTAGGCACTCACCCATTTTGCAAAGTCAGCCCTCCTAAAGTCCAGTACTGTTGCCTTTGTATGGCTTGACTCTATTGCTGTGTTTATTGTGAACCATACTGTTCAATGGTTGTTAGTTCCCAGATGGCTACCCACTTCTACATCTGTGATCCTCCTTCATCTCCATTTGAGAGAACCAGGTCTAAGACTGCTCCCTCTCGAGTGGGCTCCAATACTAGTTGTCTAAGGCATGCCTCCTGTGAGGCATCTAGAATAACCCCACTCTTAAGTGGCTGCTGAACTGCACTCCAGCTAACATCTGGCATATTCAGATCGCCCATCAGCAATATCTCCCCTTTTTCTGCCATACTAAGTATACTTTCTATCATTTCTTGTCCATTTCTCCCCTGAGAAGGGTTCAGCACAACCCTGTGTGGATTGTGGTGCCATTGCGGTCTCCAAATTTACCCACAGTGCTTCTTCTCCTCCTGTTTTCCCTTTTGTTCTGTTGCTTTGATTCCTTCCCTTATGTAAAGAGCTACTCCTCCTCCTCTTTTACCTCTCTGTCCCTCCTCCTGTAGATAGTGTATCCTGGTATGTTTACGTCCCAGTCATGGTTTTGTGTGAACCATGTTTCTGTGACTGCCACGATATCCAGATGTTCCTCCTCCTCCATCAAGGCCACTAATTCAGGAAGCTTGTTACTCAGACTATGGGCATTGATACTCATTGCTTTCCATTTTTGATGGCTTTTACCTTCTGTTGCAGCATCCCCACTGACCTTTCTACCTCGGTCTTTTCACATTTAGTACCCTGTTTTGTAGGAAGATGCTGGGATTTTCCTGCTGCTTATCAGTGCCTCCCCTTGACTAGTATAAAAGCTTGCCAATGAAGCATTTAAACTGATTGCTCAAAGACTTGTTCCTTCCTGGACAGAAGCAGACCATCCTGCCAGTATAGGCTGGTGTCCTCCAGGTGGAACCCCAGTCCCCAATGAAACCAAACCCCTGTGCTCACACATTTTCAACCATTCATTAAACTGCATGGTGCAAGTACCCTTACTCACTCATGCCATTGACAGGCAGCACCTCTGAGAAGAAGGATTCTGTGTGTGCTTTCTTGTCTTAGGCCCTCCCAGTT
Organism: Neoceratodus forsteri; assembly: GCA_016271365.2. Lineage (NCBI taxonomy): Eukaryota > Metazoa > Chordata > Ceratodontiformes > Ceratodontidae > Neoceratodus > Neoceratodus forsteri. The sequence continues at coordinate 13,736,255 of CM028129.1, forward strand.
CTACAAAGTCCTTCTGCACTGCTCTAATCTCATGTTGAGCCAAGTCATTTGTCCCTAGGTGGACAATGATGTCCAGCTCAGACTCCCGTGTGATTGTTCTCGTGATTCTGAGGATCGCTTCCTGTCGCTCCAGCCTTGGCACCAGGCAGGCACCTTACTTCAGTTTTCCCTGCTCCCCAGTTCTATCCCCTATTAACTGAGTCCCCACCAGGGCTGGGAGAAAAAGTAAGAAAAATAAGAATATACAGTAAAGGTGTGGGCAGCATTTCTTAGGGATTCAGATTGCCAGTGCAGCATCAAGTGGGCCCACTGGTCTAAGTAAGCATTTCCCCTATGTCTCATATAGGCAATGTGTTTTTTCTAGCTGTAGTGCCAATAACATTTCTCTATACCATTCTGCGATGAGGTGTTTGACACTCCTTCCAGTGTCTCACTATTATCAGTTTAATGTTCGCTGCCACCAAAGCAATATGGGCTCTTCTCTGTGCTGGTGTTCCGGAAATAGATGTATTAAGCAGGCTCCTGGGTAAGCAACAGCTGCCACAGCAAGGTGGGGTCTATCCCTTTCACTACAGCTTGCCAAGGGCTGAATTTTTGAATAGTCAAAGCATATGGAACAATGTGCCCTCCTCACCCTGGCACCTTGCACAGAGGTGAGGAGTTAGCCCACTTATACAACTTTGTTGGCGTATAGTATAAATTATTGCATTATATTAAACTGGACCATCCGGAGCCTATCCTGCTTAACAACTCTATAACACTCTTGCCAAATTCTCCTCCACACGCCAATATCCTGTGTCAGTTGTAGTTCCTGCACCCAATGGTAGCATATGCCCTTGGGTAGCTATGGATCTAATGACTACAGTTTTTATACACCGGATACAGACTGGGGTTGGGATGCTGCCTGAATTAACAACTGTACCTCTGGATCTTCTCTTTTGCCTATTATAGTCCCTGTAAAGTCAGAATTGCTTTGTTAGCTTGGATATACTTGAATTTATTGAGTCCGTATCTTGTAGCGAGACTGGAGATAGGAAAATGGGGCTAAATCCCTTGCTGAGAAAATATATTAACTGGAACTCTTTTAATGGGGCCCAAAGAATGGCGGAATAGGCTTCCCTCCTATTTTAAAATGAGGTTGCCTATAATCGGCTGCTGAAGCGATTGTGCCAGTTTAAGGAAAAGTGACATTGTATTTGATGAATTGCTCTAAGTGACCATCCTATTGGAGTATTTCATAGTTGTTTGAGGAATGTGGGAGGCACAGCATACAAGAAGGTGAATAGTGCATACTGGTATCTGGCTACTAAATATTTTTCTATCTCCACCATAGAGGCACATATCTGCCCACACCTGACAAAGCATCAGCTTGCAGCAGAATGCCATCTTACTCAGATGTTGAGCACAATAGTAAGTAAAAATGGAAGGGCGCTCTACCCTGCCCAGTTTGGGAGCCGTTAACTTATAATATGCTTTCGGTTTGCTTTCCCTTCCATCAAATTGTTTAGCATTTTCTGTACTTTAGTAAACCAACTTTTGGGAGGTAACAACCTATAATTCCCATGGGGTATAAGATACGGGCTGAATATTCATTTTACCATACTAATTCTACCCCATAGGACAGGGTAAAGACTCCCACCGATCCAGGTCGGCTTTCAGGTTTGTATCAGGGAACGTAAATTCTCTCTCGCCAGATAGTTAATATCCCTTGTTATTTTAACACCCAAATATACAATTGACCTTGACTCTGAGGACAGGTTGTAAGGTGCCACCTGAGCCCATGTAAGCCAACTATTCAATGGAAGAATCTTAGTTTTGGAGCAATTTAACTTATAATACGATACTTGAAAAGGCACCAATTTCTTTTAATAGGACAGGGATAGTTTGCTGTGGTTCTTCAATATGCATAAGTATGTCGTCCGCATAGGCCGAAAGTGAGATCTCTTCTCACCCACCGGATACCTATAATCCCATGGGAATGTAAAAGTCACTGAATTAAAGGCTCTAAATAAAGATTAAAAAGAAGGAGACAAGGGCAACCTTGTCTGGTGCCCTCCCTAGGGAAATGGATTGAGAGGATACCATTTCTCCATACTCTGTGCCTGGGGACAGTATACAATAATCGGATCCACCTAATGTATTCTTCAGGAAGACCAAAGTGAGATAAGGTTTCAAAGAGAAAGTCCCAGGAGACCGGTCAAAAGCCTTCTCATCTCTAAAGAAATCAAAGGCAGATGGTTTGTTAGGCTATTTGTAACCAATATAAGATGTAACAATTTCCTCAGATGATCTCCCAAGGACCTTCCCATCATAAAACCAACCTGCTCAGGGCTGACAAGTTCCTCATAATAGGCGCAAACCTGTTGGCAAGTATCTTGCCAGTATTTTAAATCTAAATTTAACAACGAAATGGGTGAGTAATTCTCTGGATACATGGGGTCTTTCCTGGCTTTGGAATAAGGGTAATTAGAGCTTCTGAAAAACTCTGCTCTGAAAGCCATTATCATACCAGTAATTATAGACCTCATGCAATGTCGGTATTAAGACCTCGACACTTCTTGTATAGATTATTGGGCAGGCTGTCAGGGCCTGCAGACTTATCTGAGGGCAATTGGTTAATAGCTTGGAGTATTTCATCCGGAGAATGCAACCTTTAAGAAGCACAACTGTGTTACTGATACTTTAGGGAGGTTTACTTCATCTAGATACTGAGTGATTTCTAATCGGGATGGGAAATGTTTGGCTCTTCTGGTAGAGGGCCTGTGTCTGATCCCAAGCCTTGGGCTATCTCTTTAGGATCCGTACATACTTGATCATTCCCAGGAGTAAAGGCCAGAGATATACCTGACTGCTTCTGCTTGCCTCATTCTATGGGCAATAGCCTTCCGGCTCTCTCACTGGATTCCAAATATTGAATTTTAGTGTGCTGCAGGACCAATTCTGCCCGCTGCACCTAAGTCTACATACTCTCTTGCAGCTGGCTTAGTTTAATTTTTTGGCCTCTGTAAGTTGTACATACATGGTACATTCTCCAGTTCCCAAATGGAACCCAGCATTTCTGAGACATAGGCTCAATGCTTAGATGCCCTTACAGCTAATCTAATACACTCACCATGGAGCACACATTTAGGCGGACCAGATCACGTCCTCTTTAGCAATTGCTCCTTGTTAGTTTCCTGAAAGAAGGTGATGAAGTCAGTTATACATTTAAGGGTATCTAAATTCTGCAGGAGTTGAGTATTCAGCCTCCATATGGAGTTCCTTTTGACTCCGGGCTCTAACAGATAGGTGATAACCACTGGGGGAGTGATCAGAGATCATCCTGGCATGGATATCACTGTCAGAACCCTGATTTCAAAGTCATTGATCAGAAAATAATCTATCCGTGAATAAGTACAATGTGGAGGAGAGAAAAGGTGTATTGCTGGTTGTTTGGATTTAAAACCCTCAGACATCTAATAGTCCAGCCAAGTCCATTAGTTCATAAGGCTCTCTGGGTTGGGTTAATCCCTTTTAGAATCCGACCTGTCTATGTCCGATTGCATAGTAATATTTGAGTCTCCCCTAATAATGTGAATTTTGTAGGTTCCCTCATTATTAAGTTAAGAAGGTGTGTAAAGAAACCAGGTGATTCCTATTGGGTCCATATATAGCTCCTACAAGCACTGGAGTACGCTGCTAGATAACCATGTATCAGGATGTATGCCCTTCGGGTCCAAACTTCTTTGCTCAGTCTGAAGGCGTAGACTTGCAATCAAGATGAGGACCCCTCCTTGGATGTGGGCACCAGCTCCGTAAGCCTGTCTACAGTTTCTTTTCATAAATGCACATCCTCCTTTTTGTGTGCGTTTCTTGCAAGCATGCTAATGCTACCTTTAAATAACCCTAGGTGTCTGAGGATAATCTGTCTCTTTACACCTATCGCGGCCCCCTTTAACGTTTCCATCGTTACACATACTTATATGGTCCCCCATAGGTTATTCAGAACCTCGGGAAATGATTATGTCCATCTACGAGATCCACTCAGGTTACTCTCTGCCTCATCTTATACTGTATATACACTAGCTTTGCACTTGGCATACCCCTCAATACTGAAGCCTGACATTTAAGTTTACCCCCCAAGTCAACTACTACAATAACCTCTAATACCCCAGTTCTGTGCAACTGCTTCCTCACATACATACTGTCAGGTGATGTTACCTTGCCAACCTGGCTGAAAACGATGCCCCCCCCTCTCCCCTGCTCTTCCATATTTTCTCCAGTCATCCAAAACTATTATAACCAATGATAAACACTAAACTTTTAACAATCTGTTATAGCGTACACAGAATTCAGTAGCCAACCCCATCTCAAATAACATTCCCCATATTTTCCACATTTTGCTAGGGGTTCTTACAAAATAACACATTAAGTATGTCTTGGCCCAATTAAGGCTAGGTCATTTATCTGACAAAGGCCTTATTCACATAAAGGCCACGCTCATTATGATCAAATCAAGTCCTCCCATCTTTCTAGAGGACCCAAATCGAGTTATATCTCATTTCTATCTCTAGGGCTAGGCTCTTCCATTCAATATTATTCATAACTGTAGTCTCTCTTAAATAAATGGTGCGGCCTGAAAAAAGAGGGGAAGGGGATGAAGGGACTAGTGAAAGAAATTACGGTGTCCATTTCCTGATGTCTTGCAGCTGTTAGACCTCGTCGTTCATGCCCACACTAAGCTCTGTGGCATCAAGCAGTTTCCTTATTATTCACTCTCCCTTGCAGGTATCTGAAGCGATCCGGTTAAAATGGGATGCTTAGGACCATTTACTTCCCTCCATCCCTCTTCCTCGTCTCACTGTCTTAACTGAGCTCTCGGGATCCATCCATGTACATGTTCAGAAGGATAAAAGGGAAAGAAATAACAGGAGAAAGCGTGCTATGCGGCAGCACCTCTTTCTTAAGTCAAATCAACAAAATTCATATGCATTCTTGGTATTTTGGGTTAACATTATTACACCATCACACTCAGTACAGGGTTATCGTCTACTTTTGTAACCTCATTCGGCTACCAATAGAATGCATTTAAGACTCATCTAAAAGTCTGGCAACAGCGATCTAAGGTCTTTCTTGGTTTGATCTGAGTTCTCAAAGGAGTGCCATTGTTCGTTATGCTTAACTTGCAAAGTCACGGATACTTTACCCAAACGGTTTCCCGCTGCTATTAATTTCACCACTATTGGGTGTAATTCTTGCCTCTTAACTCGGACTGAGTCCGGAGATCCTGGGTAATTCTAAGCATTCTGCCTTCCCACTTGATTTCCTTAGCTCCTTAATTTTCATCAGGATATATTGTTTATCTAGGAAATTAAGAGTTTAAGATGAGGGTTGGAGGAGGCAAACCAGCGGTTGATGGGGATGCAGAGCACGATCTGCATGTTACACAACATACATGGGACCATTGGGAGGGCCCCACTATTTTTCACACAGCTTTTGAATAAATTGAACGGCGCTGCCCTCCTCCCTTCTGGGATGCCAATAATGACAAATTATTTCACCGACTGCATCCTTCTAAGTCCTCTAACTTCTCCTCAATCGCCTCATTCTCTTGCATGCTGCCATTATATCCTGCTCCATCTTTGCCTGCTTACTTTCTGGAAGTCACACAGACCTCAGGAGTCCCCACCCGAATAGTTAAGGCCGTGACCGAGATTTGATTTGGTGTAAGTCTTCCGACATTGCTTCGATCCTCCTGTATCAGCTTCATTATTTCCAGGAACTTATCTTCAGATAATGCTGGCTGTCCAGTCAAAGGCTTGTGGATTAGCGGCTGCAGCTTTGCCCGTTTTCAGGTCTTGTCTTTCTCGGGCTCGGTGGAGGAGAGTGCAGCGCGGAGCATGTTTCATGTAGACCTCCATTTCGACCCATTTGAGCGCCTGCAGGTAGGGTCTTAATTCAAACATACACTGCCAACCACAACTGGTAGTCAAGTCAACTTTCTTGGGTTTTAATTGGTTAGAGTCGGTGGAGGCGGAGCTGATGTGGAACCTCTTCCTCCAGACCCGTCATCACGTGACCAACTCCCAGTTGGAGCTCACATCTTCATAGAAGCACAACAAATTGGTTAGACAACTTCTACCTTTTAAAACATGTTGTTTTGAGTCAGTATCATTTAAGATAGAATTAATCAAGTTCTTAATTAAACTTTCCAGTACTTAAACAATGATGCAGTAAGACTTATGGGTCTATAATTTTCCCAAGATTTCTAGGTCCTTTTTATGGATTGGAATTTCGTATACTATTTTCCATAGGTCAGGGACATACTTTTGATTTAAGCAATATTCATATAATAGTTTTAAAGGTAATGACAAACTATTGGCCTATAAATATAAAATGACCAGGCACATCATCAGGAGATGTACTGATTTTTCTTTAAGCCCAACTAATTTAGTACGAACATCTGTTTCAGAAATAGATATGTGACTACCAATTGGAGTTATCCACCGTGGCATCCATCTGTTTCTTCTGAAAAAACTACAATAAAATACATTGAATAAATTGGCCATCTCAAGTGGGTCGCTAATTAAGCATCATTAATCAAAGAGGGCCTACCTGACAAGTAGTTTTTAGAGAATTTATATATACAAAAGTATTTACTGTTATCTTTAAAAGTATTGGAAGCTAAGTTAAGCTCCCAGTTCCTTTTGATCTTCTAATACTATTTTTACATTTTTTGAATATATAAAGTAAGAACTCCAGTTAGCAGGTGTTTTTAGATTTCAAATAAGCTGCATAACGCCAATTTTTTATTTTTGTCAGTATGGCCAGGTCTTTAGTCATCCATTTCGCTTAGGTTGTTTGGATGTATTTTTTTTCTAGTTTTATATAACTATTTCTCAATGTACTAATTTTGTTGAGTAAATTATTAAAATATTCCTCAACACCTACATTGTTAAGAACAGAAGACCAGTCCATACTGTCCAGACCCTCTTTTATGCTATGAATATCTGCTTTATCATATAAATAAATCTTGGAGCTACTGGATATCATGGATACTGCTTGAAATATAACAAATCTGATAGAACAATGATCACTATTTCCAATGGGTGATAATACAGTAAGAGTTTTTACTATGACAGAGTTACTGTAAAGGACTAAATCTAAGAGATGTTTTTCCAGGTCAGTTGATTCGCTCCTGTGTTAGATTACATTGCTGACATACATCAACTAGCTTTTACCAGAATTAGAAACTGCTGTCAACTTAGTCCAATCAATATCTGTCAAATTAAAGTCACCAGTGATACAATATCTCCAAGATCACAAGCAGTATTAATTCTTAATAATTGTATCCAAATATTCATTTGGAGCACTTGGGGGTGATAGCAGACACCTAGAATAATATGCTCAGTAGTGTTAACCATTACTTTAATCCACAGGGATTCGATACATTGACGGGCTCTTGACTTTATTAGAAATATCAATGACCTGGATATAGTTCCTTAGGAAGATGGCAACTCCACCTCCTTTTCTATTCTCTCTATTGTAATTATACAGCATAGAAACCAGGCAAGGAAACATCCCAACTTGATTTATCCCCCCATGTTTCTGTAATAAATACAATATCCATATAATCAGTTATTACAGATACCGTCCAACTCATCTAATTTGTTTGATAGGCTCCTGGCATTAAAATAAAGACATTTTAAATTTTTGTATAAGTGTTTTTATTTTTCAAACTTTTAATGGGAGAGACTATGTTCTCTCCCAAATTAATCAGTTTAAATGTTTATCAATGTAGTTTAATATATGATGGCCCAATAGTAAGTTCCCCTTGTGGTTTAGATGTAATCCATCCCTACTGTACATGTCAGATCTTCCAATATATTCTTACCAGTGGGTAAGACATCCCTGATTTTGGCAGAGACACCACACACAGAGCCAATTATTAAACATACATATAGGGCTGGATATTCAAACTGCGCCCAAAATGTGCACAATAGCAGGAAGCAAGCACAAGTCCATTGCGCATATGCGCAGTAGACGTGATATTCAAACATGGAGCAAGGCAAATTGCGCAACCAGCCAACGCCTGAATATTGCACAACCTGCGCCATAGGCAACCAAGAAGGGGAAGCTGAGCAGATATGATGCGCTATGCGCAACAAGGCCAGCCCAGCTGAGCAGTACAGAGGTGCCATAGTGCAAGCAGAGAGCCCCCCAGCAGAAGAGCAATGGAACTGCACAACCAGAGAGGTAGGCAGGGGCCCACCACCCATGCCACAGATGGGCACAGGAACACACTGCAGAACTAACAGTGCACCCCACACCCCAAGCACAGCATAAGTGGGGAGGGACGGAATATCCACCAGCCCATGGGGACAAGCCAACAAAGCACAGCCAGGCCATGTTGCCCCAGCACACCCACTGGCAAGCTGAGACTGCCACACAAAGGCGGTGGACAACCCCATGCACATCAGCCCCACCTTGTGCACCACACCACTGCACTGTGACCCCAAGACACCACCCATGAGCAGTGACTGTCACTGCAGGAATCCACATGCCATCCCCATCACACTGCAACCTCGTGTACCACAGAACCATACAAGCCAGACCCAATGAGCACCCAGCAGTGGGTGGCAGCACACAACAAGTCCGACTGAAAGCCACTTCCACACCAGAGACACCTCCCATGCACACACACACATACCCAGGACAATACCACCCCAGATGCCATGCACACCACTGCAACTGAGCACCTATAGCCAGCTGCAAATCAGAGACCACCACAGTATTCATAACAAAACATATATTTCAATTAATATATGAACAATAACATTATGAACCACCAGAACTATATACAAATATATACAAATACAATACAAGGGTGGGGGTATGGATACAAGGTAGGGGTGGGTCAGGGGCAGGGTGAACAACTGGGAGAGGGAAGGCAAGGTGTGAGGATGGGTAAAGGGGAGGTGATGAGCAGCTACTGCCTGCCAGCCCACTCACATCTGGCTGCTCCTGGTCCTGGGGCCTCCTCCCCGTGCCTAATGCCATGGCACTGCAGGTCCCTCAGGATGTTGAGGGAATCCATGGCCACCTGAATGAGCTGGTGGACTGACCACTCAAGCCTCCACAGGATCCAGACACCTAGGACAAGGGATCAGAATCAATGGCTGTAACTGTCCATATCCCTGAAGCCCACCCAACATGCATGGCATACAGCCATGTGCCCAGCTCCTGTGATGGAGTGCACCCACCCACAGTGACCGTGCACAAGACATGCCCAACCAGGCAGCAACAGCCATGTGTGCCACTGCACACACACACACCATGTCCAGCACAGCACAACCAAGGCTGTATAGTGGCGTGGCTACGTGGTGGGAAGGCAATGCCACAGCCATGTGCCCAGTGCATGCATGGACCACCATTGATGCACTCCCAGACATGCAGTGCCACTGGGCAGTGCTGACTGTCACATGTCGCGTGCATGGCAGTGTTGTCCATGGATGGTGGCCATGCCCTGCTCCCCACAGCATGCGATAGCATTCATGATGTCATGTCACTCACCCTCATCACACTGCTGCTGCTGCTGCTGGACGTGGTTTGTCACCACCACCACCACCACCAACACCACACACAGCCACCACTGCCACCTTGCTGCACCTCAGCCAGGTCCCTCCTCCGCTCTGCCATGCCTGTGGGAAACAAAGGTGAGAAACACATCAGTGAAATCCCAAAGCAGACATCCCCTACCCCAATGAGTGTGCCTGCCCACCCAGCCAGACCCATACATCACATATCCCGTAAACACCGCCACAGCCAACCATAGACCAACCTTCCCCATGTGCTGGACACAATACAGTGTTACCCATATGGACAATACAGGTGCATAGATGGCTCACCCACCTGGCTGAGGCACCATGCCCCTCCTGGCATGTGAACAAAGTCATGCCAGTAGTGCCGGCTCCCTCCTCCGCAGGTCACCGTACTGGTGCCTGCACTGCTTGCCGACCGCTGCCGGCTAGTGGCCTCCTCCAGGGCAGTGGCCACCTGCTGCCACACATGAGTCCTCACCATGTTCAGGGTTCATCCCCAAACAGTGGGCCATGGTGAGGCTCCACTATAGCACGAGGTTTGCCAGTTCCACTACACTCCATTGTGGGGCTCTCCTGTGTGTCATCCCTGCATGTATATAGTAGGCAATATGGCACTCCACGGCGAGCAGCCCCATGTGGAATTGTTGTAATAAACTCCACTATTCCCTATTGCACTGTTAAGTATGGCGCACTGGTCCCTATCGCGCTGTTAACGAACAGCGGCGTTAGAAACTGCAGACATGCCATACATTACAGTGCCAAGGGGGCAAAGGTCAGGCACAGGGTCATGGGTCTCTGGCGCAAGGCCACGCAGCGCCATCAGATGTCTATACATCCAGTGTGATTGGTCGCTTCCATGTGCCACCAGTGGACTATTGCGCAGTTGTGCCACAGCGCCATGTAGTGACCATCGCTGCGCCCACTGGCACAATGGTGGCTGTCCTGGATGCTATCGCACAGCACATCATCAGCGCAGCAGATGCCTGTGTAACTACCTGGGCATGCGCGCGAAAAGTGTGTACCGCGCAGTCACAGAACTGCGCCATTGGCTCAGCCGTTCAACTGTATTGCACAAAGCGCGCAACAGCATGATATTCAGCCATCGTCATATGCAATCATCTGATCAGCCATTCAATGGCGAGTGGCATGATTTGCATCTCAGTCAAAGTTGCTCCAGTCCTAATTTGCATGGATTGCGCTATAAATCTGCGACACTGTTCTGCAGTGGCCATATTCGATTACTGCAGCTGATAGAGAGTTGCATGCATTGTGCTGTTCTGGACCATGGCCCCAGAGAATTGCAGTGTACTGCACAGTCACAGGTGACCACTCTCACCCATACAGGCTGTGAAATGACCGAGCGAGGACTGGGTGAGGAGGATGATGATGGGCGGAAGAGGAGGCCCAACTTTCCAAAGGCGGAGACAGAGGCACTGTTTGAGGCCTACCTGGCTGAGGAGCCACTTCTCAGTGGATGGCAGGGCACCCCTCAGGCCCATGCTGCTGCATGGGAGAGGGTGGCACGTGCTGTCAACCTGCCGGCAGCCACCAGCACTCTGTGGGAGTGTAAAAAGAAGATGGGGACCGACAGGAGGAGGGTGAAGGAGAAGGTTGCAGCCATCAGGCGGCACATGCTGCAACAGGTGGGGGACAGCTGGAGGTGGTGCCGCTGACCCTGGCAGAGGTCATGCTTGCTGCAAGCATGCAGTGCAGTGCCATTGAGGGTGTTCCTGGAGGTGGCTTCCAGACAGGTGGTAGCTCATCACTCCATGGTATATTATGGTCAGGGAAAGGTAGTTCACATGCACTAACGTGTCCTTCCTTTCTGTTACAGATCATATGCATCTGCAGAGGTCATCAGTGGAGGCGTCCACTGCGGACAGCCACCCGGAGTTGGAGGAGGGACCATCCACCTCCGCAGATTGCCAGCGTGCACTGCGGCAGTGTGCACGCCTGGCTACCTTCACTGATGTTGAGACAGGTGTGGGGAGTGCCCTTCCTGTGTCCCAGCAGTCTGGCATGCAAGCATGCCAGCACGCTGTGGCTGTGGCTGTGGCACAGACTTGCACCATCATGATGCACCGACCACTATGGGCATTGAAATGTGTGTGTCACAGAATGGACACACAGCAGGACAACTCATGCCCATGGATCTAGCTGGTTCCAATGTTGCGCCAGCATGTCAGCACAGTCCCAGGCTGTGCCTGTCAGCACTGGTGGGCAGCACCAGTGGCTGTGCAGGTCACTGGCACTGTTGCAGCCACAGTAGTGGAACCACTGATCCCGTGGGCACAGCAGCAGGCAGAGGGCAGCAGCAGCAGTCACCCACCAGGACTGGGGTACAGGGCTCAGCGGTGATGTAGGTGCACCACCTGTGGACATGCCCATATCTGGTCCTGGTGAGCAGCGCCCACCCTCAAGGGTGCTGTACATCAGGCCCTTCCAGACCCTGAGGGACAGGTTGCCGATGTGGCAGATGACCTCTTTGATGAGCACACCCACCTGCTGCAGGCATCAGTACAGCAGCAGATGCGGTTGCAACATCTGTGGAGGCACTGTGGGTGGCTATGGGTGGCACAGCAGGGACACAGAAAGGATCCTGTCCCAGATTGACCATTTGCGGGTGGATGTGGACCGCCGCCATCGACAGGCTGACACAGGCAGTGGTCGGTGTCGTGGCCACATTGGGCACACAGTCAGGTGCCCTGTGCCACTCACACCACGCAGTATACTATCCACTCCCCATTCCCGGCATTGTGCGACACCCACCCTGTCGACGCTGGGTTCAGCTGTGGCATCTCAAGCACCACTGGTGCAGGTATGTTCGGTATGCTGCAGACCCCTGTGTGGACAAGGTCGTGTTCATGCAATGGAACCCCTGGTGGTCCATCGGTGCCACCCCATGTGGCCCATGCTCAGCCTGCCAGTGCTGCTGGGTCCCGAGGGCCGACCATGCATCTGAGGTAACCATGGCACTGTGCCGCATGACTGAGCTGTCTCCCAGTGTGGGCCCTGTCTGGTGTTGCCCTGTGTGCAATGTGTGTTTCGGTGGGCAGTGCACCAGTGGGTGCCCTGCCCTACGCTGACACACAGACCACCTGCACACCCTCCGACTGTTGTCCACAGGTGCATGTGCATGATGATGCCTGCATTGTGCTGTACACCAAAGTGGAAGGGTGCCCAGCATCTGACACAAGTACATGGCCAGTACAGGTGGTGGTGGTGATGGCCTGTGGACGTGTGTGTATTTAAATGTCTGTGTTCCTGCTCTGTTGTGCACCTGACCCTGTGCAACTTTGTGCCTGTTGTGTCTGTGTCTGTCCATGTGGCGTGTTACTGTTCACCCCTCCCTGGTTGTGTGTGTGTGCTTCTGTGCCCTGCCACTTCCCTCATCATCATGCCCCCTGGTGTGTTTCCTGTGTGTATGTGGGTTGTGCTCTAGCCACTGTTGGTTGCACATGGCCCCATGACTTACCTGTGTTGGGCAAGTGCTCCTCTGTGATGGTGTCCGGTGCAGCTGGGCCAGCCGGATCAGTCGGAGATCATGCCCCAAGGGGGCTGCTCATCCCCATCATCACTGGCGCCACCAGCATCCCATCGCTGTCCCCTCCTCGACCTGTACGGGCTATCCCACAGTCTTTGGTCATGTTGTGCAGGATACAACAGGCCAGGAATATCCCACAGGCCTTTGAGGGGCTATATTGTAGGGCACCCACTGGAGGTGTCTAAGCATCAGAAGCATGCCTTCAGCATCCCAAACACCCACTCGATGATGTTGCGTGTGGCGAAGTGTGCCTCATTGAAGCATTGCTGCAATGGGGTCGTGGCCGCCGGGTAGAGTTTGAGCAGCCAGGGATGGAGTGGGTATCCACTGTCACCTGTGTGGAGATAGTGGAGGTTAGTGTCATGTCAGGCTCATATTGCCCTTAACCCTGTGTGCCACTCCCATGGCACCTGTGGCTTACCCACCTTGCCCCCGATTTGCCAATCCCACATGCATACTCACCCACTAGATGTCCTGTGGGATGTCCCTCACTCTGAATCGATGGTACAGTGTTGATTGGTACCATATGAATGAATTGTGTGCTTCGCCAGGGTGCTTGGCACAGACATTGATGATGTGCCCACTGGCGTCACATACCACCTGGCAGTTGACACTGGAAAACCCCTTCCGATTCTGATAGGCAGTCCCATCGGGCCAGGTGGCATGCGAATGGCCACATGGGTGCAGTCTATTGCCCCTAGCATGCCAGGCATACGTGCTACCCTGTGGAACTCCTGTATGTTTGCTGTACAGTCTGCCACAGTGCTGGGGAAATGGATGTACTCCGCAGCATGTGGCAGCAGTCGCGCTGAGGAATTGGGTGAGGATGCATGATGTGGCCGACTGTGTTATGCCTGTGGTGTCCCCTGTTGGTCTCTGGAAGGTATCCGTGGCGAGCAAGCACATGCAGGCTGTTACCTTTGTCTCCACTGACAGGCGTGACTCTGTCATGAGGGTGCCTGCATCGCATCACTGCACAGCTCACAGAGGCCGCCTCAGTATTGCCCTGTTCAGGCGGTACCAGCCCACAATCTCGATGTCTGAATACAGCTCAAAGCTGATGCAGGCATGGTACTGCCTGTTGGGGCGTACTCGCCGACGAGCCCTTCCACGGCCACGTCCCCCTGCAGCATGCCTTCTCACCACCCTCATTACAGCTTCCATGTGGAAGCTGGCATTATCCATGTCCCTGACTTGTGTTCCCCCTGGCTGTTGTTGCTCTGTTACCACTGCTGCCCTGACTGCTACCTCCACTGCACCGGGCACACCTACTGGCCTCTGTACCTGTGGCCCCACACACCTTCCTTGCCCCTCTTCTGTCCTGTGCACCCCTGGCCTGCACTGTTTATTGCTCTGGCCTGCTCTGTCTCCCTGCCTCATGTGGCTTCCCTGTCAAGGTCTTGCACCTCTTCCTTGAGCCTTTTATTTTGGCTCATTTCCGCTGTGGCTAACTTCCACCTGATCCACTGTTGCACATTGACGCAAGCCTTTGAATATCGCATTACGCCACTTTATGCATGGTTCCACCCCTTGGTCGCGCATACCTTCATTAGCATCGCGCTGTTGTTCAGCATGTTTTCTGTGGCGCAACTGCCTCCTGCTGAATATCACAGACTGGTGCAATTTCAGACTTGTGCTGGCGCAACCCTATTGCACATGGTGCAACCCTTTGAATATCCCACCCATAATGTTATTGAACTCAGTTGAGGCTCTGGGAAGAGGCAAAACTTCAGAAAATACTATCTCACATCCAATATCCACAAAAATATTTGAAAGAGCAACTAAATCTTGTTTAATATCCAACAGATCTGCATGCAGAAAATCATTGGTGCCAACATGAAGAATCACTAGAGGATTAATACCCCCATTGGCCAGGATGTTACGCCCATGCTTGTGTTGTGTGAGATCCTTGCACCCTGAAAACTCAAACATGTGCGATTTTCCTTATCTGGATCTCATATATCCCTGTCTAAGTGTTTCACCATGGAGTCTCCTATTACAAAGATCTGCCTTTTGACACTTCAAAGGATGTGGGATCCTCCATGGAAATAGACCCAGAGGCAGGGTCTTCTGAACCTTCAGGTGGAACAACTATAGATGGAATCAATGGGATAACCGAAGGGGTGGGCAACTGGTCACAGGGCTAATTGGGTTTGTTACTGAATTAATAATATCACTATGATGACTTATTTCTGTGTACCTATATCAATCTCTACTGAGGAGTAGTAACCATACTCTGGTCTTCAAATTCATTTAGAATGGAAAAACTATTACTATGGGCAGTGAAAACTGAATGGCATAACAATCTTTTTGTATACCCTTTTACTCTGTGCCTCATACACTGATTGTCTGGACTATCAGCACAATGAATATCCTTTGGCCATTTTTAGTACTGCCTGGATGTACCTTGGTAGATGAATAGCTGCAAGATGGTTGTGTAAGGTCCGATACAGATGAGGATTATATTGACATTGGATGAAACTGTTGTTGTACCTGCAGTAGATTGGTTTAGAGCCACAGATCTGGCCTGCATTTGCCTTTGACTGGCTTCTAATTCTGAAAGCATGGCATGAAATAAGGATGTAGCTTCCTTTAATAATTCATGTTCTTCGTATTTGGGCAAATGAACCCATCTGCTACATTATCACTTCCAGTAGTACTGAACATATGATATACTACACATTCCACACCATCACAGATATGTGAAGCAATATTGGATTGGGACATTTTCTGCAACTTTATTTATGGGCTTACTGTGTAGTGAACACAACTATAATGCACACACAGGTACTCACACTAATCAAGATGATATTGCTTGCCACATCTACACTGAAAGTACCAGCTTACTCCCACTACTCCTGCTGAACACATAGAACATGCGCAGATGCACGTGTCTCTGCATGCATCTCCACACACAGCATCGGCACGCCATGCTTGCCAAGCACCCAGGTTAATAGCAGTACTTGACCTGGAAATGCAATGTGGAGTCACACTGCACCTCACTCAATGTGGTAGAAAATACTGAATTATTTTAAAAGCAGGCATCACAACAGACTTGAATAAGTGCTGAGACACTCCACAAGAGCTCTATAAGTGAAAAGAGCACTGTATCACAGTCTGTAGTCCACAGAGTACACCCATGAACTATAGGTTTCCTCCTGGTTTCCCTAACAGGAAACTAGGGCTTCACATATATAATGGTACATACAATATGAAAACGTCCTCAGTATAGTGTATATATTCTACTTATGAACAGGGAGCACACTGGGCAGCGTTCTGTTCAGAGACGTTTTAGAAGATGTGGGTGTACTTTTAATGATTTGTGACATCAAGCAAAAAGGATCCAGCCTGCATTGCTTCATTGATGTCAGAAGATTCTACAGTTCAGGTTCCAAGGAAAAGATAGAAGACTGCAGTCAAGCAAAACCACCGATTAACTTTTTCATCCAAAATCAGAAGCTTTCACCAATATTTTGAAGTTAAAAGTAGAAAACCACACGTACAGGTGACTAAATATTAAGTAGTCCTTTTATTATTCCAGTTTTACTACTTTTTTGCTATTTTGAGGTAGTAACGTAGTGCATTTTAGCTCAAACCCTTAGGTATATAGTTAAGCTAGAATGTAAATGTAAAGAAGTGCCTTCTTGCATACTAAAGTTAAAACAATTGCTACACAAGATATAATCTGGTGTAATGAGTTGTAAGTTCTCATCATTAAAGGTCATGATATTTATAAGTATACTAAAGGAATAGTAGAAACATTGTCATTTATTACACTGAATAGAGCTTATTCATTTGCATTGCTCATTTGCTGAAATTTGTGTTGTTTTTGTTTTATTCAATGTACTTGATTTTCTAAAACCTGTTGTTTTGTTTACATTATGGTTCATTATGTTTACATTATTTTTATTATGCTTGATATTTATGCTAATTATGAATATTTAGGACGTGTATGTATGTGAATAAAATATATATTTATCTGTTATAATCCTAAGTGTGTCAAAGTGTTTTTCACCATCATTTTGAATATGGAGAACAAGGAATATCATATTTGAATTTTTATTGTTTTTGGTAATTTATGAAAATACTTTTTGATAAAGCCTGAGGTAAATCCAAGTGCATCACTGTAAAAAAGTTGATATTATAGCCTTTGTCGGTAGGACAGTATGCAATGTCTGTAGCTTGCTGATTTTGTGTGACTGCCTGGAAGGAGATCAATGGTATGGGACAGCATTCAGGGTTTGCAGTTGTCTGCTTATGTGCCTGCCAGTTAAGGAGATTAGTTATGTGAGACAGTATGCACTTTATGTAGCTAGGTGCTAATGAGTTCTTGCCAGGCCAGGAGATGAGTGGTGTGGGTCAGTATACAGTGCCTGCAGCTAGCTACTTATGTGTTCCTGCCAGGTATTGTGATCAGTGGAGTGGGGCAGTATGCATTTTCTGCAGCTAGCTGCTTATGTGTGAGTGCCAGGCAAGGAGATCAGTGGTGTGAGATTGCATGTAGTGTCTGCAGCAAACTATTAATGTAGCCTGCCAGCAAGGAGATCAGTGGTGCGTAAAATACATAGATACATAGATACATAGACAGTGTCGGCAGATAAGGGCCTATGGCCCACCCAGTCTGCCCATTTGAGCTTGTAAATCTAGTTTATGTTTTCCCAGAAGTCTGTTGTCCCTTACCCTGACCTCCAGAATTCTTTATTTATTTATTTTATTTATTTCTAAGAATCAGTTTACAACCTTTGAGCCAGAGGCTCTGTTTCCAAAGGTACTTCATCACATAAAGACATACATTGTGTTTTTGGTTACATAGCAAAGATTTGTAAAACAATAGGGCGTTCAACAGAGCCGCACGTCACATTGTGGTCAGACAAATACAATTGGGTACAGGGTACATGTAATTGATAACAGGTGTTGCACAAGTTGGTATCAAGTGAGCAATCTGGTTGGTAAACACTGAGACAGCTGGCACTGGCCAGGTTAAATATAGGCACGGTGTACAGGGAAGTGGTGGAGGGATGGTTAGGTGGAGAGCTCCTCGGGGCATTGTCAAGAAGGCAGAGGTGGAGGCTATGTTCAGAGACAGGAGCAGTTACGAGAGTACAAGATGTGGCCTCAAGGGTGGTTTTGAACTTGGAGATGGTGGTGGCATTGGTGATGGGGGCAGGAGAGAGTTAAACCAGGTTGGGGCTCTATAGCAGAAGGACCTCTGGCAACGGCTGGTTCTTGATCTGGGGACCTTTAGAGTGGTCTTGTAGGAAGACCATGTTGCAATAGTGGGGAGGGCTCTGGTGGATGGATGCCATTACCCCAGGGGGAGAGCCCAGTAGGGTTTTTTGTGAGGAGACAGGTTTGGTATTGAAGCCGTTCATCCAGGGTAAGCAGGTTAGCCTCTACATACAGCTGACAGTGTGTGTGAGCCTGGGGGCACCAGTAATCAATCTGCAGGCTTTATTCAGGGTTTGGTGAATTTCGTTGAGTGCAGCGTGTGTCGGCAGCACCATATACTGGTAGACCATAGTCTACAAGGGACAGAACGGATGATGTAACAGCTAGCCGGAGAGCATTTGGGGAAGGCAGGTTCTATGGCGGAATAGAATGCCAAGCCGTGTGTTAGCGGCAGATGTTAGAGGCGTCGATGTGGTTGTGAAATGTGAGGGCTGAGTCAAAGGTAACCCCAAGGTATTTGTAGGAGCAGACTTGTTCCAGTGGCTGATTGGTACTTGGAAGGATATAGAGTGGGTGGTTGCTAGCTTTGTTTTGGGGGTGGGAAAAGAGCATAGCTTTGGTTTTATTAAGATTGATGACGAGTCTGCGCTCCTTAAACCAAGCCTCGGCACTGTTGAAAGACTGCTGTAGGGAGTCCTGTAGGGAGATGGGATTGCGGTGGGTGGCAAAAGGACAACGTCCATCTGCATACAGTAGAATTTTGCCAGGGCATGCACTGGGCAGGGTGTTCAGATAGAGTGAGAAGAGAAGGGGGCCCAGGATGGAGCCTTGGGGGACCCCAGAGAGAATGGGACGGGTATCGGAGAGTGTGCTATTAATTTTACACACTGAGATCGAGTGTCAAGATAGCTAGCGCACCATACCAGGGGTCAGCTGAGAGACCAGTGTGGCAGAGTGCATTCAGCAGAAGTGGATGGGAGACAGTGTCGAAAGCCTTTGAGAGGTCGATGAACACTGCACCAGCTAGGAGCTGGTATCCAAGGAGGGTGTAGAAAGTTGGAGAATTCTAATAAGGGCAGTGCTGGTACTGTGACCTGCACGGAAGCCATGTTGCTCTGGGCATAAAATGTTATGCTTAGCCAGATAATCAGTGATTTGAATGGCCACCACTTTCTCAGGGCTTTAGAGAGGTGAGGGAGGATGGAGATTGGCGGTAGTTGTTGGCCAATGACCTGTCGCCCTTTATGAATAGGTGTGATAATGGCTGTTTTCCAAGCTGTGGGAATTGTCCCAGGCAGAGTGACTGGTTAATTAGGCTGGTGAGTGGGGCAAGGACTTCATCTAGCACCAGCCTGAGGATGCTGGGGTCCAGCGAGTCACTGCAGGATTTTGCCATTGAGAGCTTTGATTAGGATGGGTCTGGCTTCCCGGTTGGAAATCTTTCGCAGGTGGAAGCTGGGGGTGCTGGAGGACAGGGGAGGTTGTCTGGGGAGGGTCAAATAAATTACTAGGAGGACTGAGCTAAGGTCAGTGAAAGTGGTGTTGAACCAGTTAGCTATGGTGGCAGGCTTGGTGGAGGTGGTGCCATTTCTAGTGAGCTGGGATGGGGCAGGGAGCAAGCTTTACCATTAAGTTGTAATATTATCCCAGAAGGTCCGGGCTGAGCCCAGGAGGAGGTAAGGGAGGCCTGGTAATGGTCTCGTTGGCTTTCCTGATGGCCCATGAGCACTTATTCCGGGCTGCATTGTAGGCTTTCCTATCAGACAGACGGCCTGTTTCAGTGGCAAGGTGCCAGAGGTTATCCGTTTCTAAGTAGTTGTAGGAGGGCCGGGCTAACCAGGGTGCATTCTGTTTTTGGACCGGATTTTGGTTAAGGGTGCAAAGAGATCACAGGCCATGTTGAAGGTGTGAGTGAAGAAGGCGAGGCAGTGTCAATGTTGGTTGCATGCTGAATGGGGGACCAGTTTATCTGGGTGAGGAGTGCTTTAAGTTTTTCAGCCCACCAGGGTGGAGGCGCCATGGAGGGTGGTCTGGGTTTTGGGTTTGGGATTGGGGCTACCAATGAAATAGGATAGGGGAGTGGTCACTTAGGGAGTCTGGGAGGACCTGGATATTTTGAATTTTATGGGGTCGGGTTAGTTATAATAACATTCTAGAAGGGTGCTAGTACCACTCTTAGGGTTAAGTCTCGTGGGCTGGGTGACAAGTTGCGTCAGATCTTGGGCAGCAAATGAGTCTCTGGTCACGGATGAGGAGGTGCTGAGCCAATTTACATTAAGGTCCCCACTAGGATTTGTTCTGCCTTATGGTGGAGGGTGGCCAGGTAGTCCGTTAAAGATACCAGGGCTGGGTGCTGGTTCTTTGGGGGAATGTAGGCTGTGGTGAGATAGACAGGGCTCCTAGAGGGGTCTGGGGTCAGTCTAAGGGTAAGGGCCTGGGCCCCATTTATAAGGGCAGGGGTGGGGAGCGCATGTCCAGGTATTGTGTCCCTGTGTGGATTGCACAGCCTCCCCTCGTTTGCCTACTCGGTCCTCCGGTATAAGGTATAGCCTGGGAGGGAGACAAATGAGTCAGGAGTTGATTTTATGACTATCCCATGCATTCTTAAATCCTGTGATTGTTTCAGCCCCCACCACTTCCTCTGGTAGGGTGTTCCACTTGTCCACCACCCATTCTGTGAAGAAATTCTTCCTCACATTTCCTCTTAGTCGTCCTCCCTCCAACTTCATCCCATGTCCTCTAGACATGGAACATCTTTTGCTAAAATAGTGTATTCCTGCACCCTGTTCCTCCTTGTAAGATACTAGTATGTCTCTATCATATCCCTCTCTCCCTCTCTCTTCCAGGAGTACATGTTCAGTTCCTTCAACCTGTCCTCATAGGACTTGAGATGCAATCCATGCACCATCTTTGTTGCCCTCCTCTGAACCTTCTCTATCCTGTCTATTTCCTTACATAGGTAAGGTCTCCAGAACTGTACACTGTACTCCAGGTGGGCCCTCACTAGAGTCTTGTATAGTGGAATTATGACCTCCTTTTCCTGCTGGTTATGCCCTTCCTATGCATACCAGCATTCTATTTGCTTTACTTGCTGCCTTGTCATACTGTTTCCTACCTTGAGGCCATCAGAGATGATAACCCCAAGATCCCTTTCCTGCTTAGTGCATACTATATCCTCAACCCCACCAATTGATATATTGTGCCAGGGTTTTTGTGCCCCATATGCATTATCTTGCACTTCTTTGCATTAAATTTCAACTGCCAAACCCTGACCATTCTTCAAGTTTCTGCAGTCCCTTCTCATTCTGTCTACACCCTCTGGTGTGTCTACTCTGTTACAGAGCTTTGTGTCATCAGCAAACAGTGAAATTCTGCCGTCTAGGTCCTGTGCATTGTCACTGATGAAGATGTTGAATAGGACCGGTCCCAGCACTGTTCCCTGTGGTACCCCACTGGTCACTCTTCCTCTGTGGAGTGACAGCCATTTACCACCACCCTCTGTGTCCTGCCACCCAGCCAGTTACCTACCCACCACACTACTGTCCTGCCACACCCATATTCCCAGTTGTGTAATAGTCTTCTATGTGGCACAGTGTCGAAGGCCTTGCTGAAGTCCAGATAGGCCATGTCCACTTCCCCTGATCCACCTCCCTAGTCACCCAGTCAAAAATTCAATGAGGTTGGTCTGACATGAGCTCCCCTGGTGAAACCATGCTGCCTTGGGTCCAGTAGTCCATTGACAACCAGATGTTCCACCAATCTCTTCTTCAGTAGTGCTTCCATGATCTTCCCCACTTTCGAGGTGAGGTTGACTGGTCTGTAGTTCCCGCTTCTTCTTTGTTCCCACTTTTGTATAAGGGACTACATCTGCTGTCCTCCAGTCTTTGGTACCTCCCTGTTTCCAGTGATCTGCTGAACAGGATAGCCAGAGGTTCAGCCACCACCTCTCTTAGTTCTTTTAGGACCCTGGGTGCATCCCATCTGGCCCCATTGCTTTATCAACTCATTACTTCCAGTTCCTTCAGGACCCTTTCTCATGTCAAAGGACTTGCGTCCATTTCTGCACCATTCTCACCCCTTGTACTCCCTTCAGACCCATTACCTCCTCTCTCTCCTCAGTAAAGACTGAGCAGAAATACCTGTTCAGTATGTCAGCTTTACTGTTGCCATCCTTCATGTGGCCCCTTCCTCCCCTTCAGTTTCACTATCCCTCCTTTGCCTTTCTTTTTCACTTATGTACCTGTAAAAGGTTTTGTCCCTCTACCCACTGATTTTGCAATGTGTTCTTCTGTCTGAGCTTTGGCTTCCTTACTGACCTCCCTGCCTCCCTTTGCTTCTCCTGGTACTTCTCCCTATCCCCTTCTGCCTGTGTCTTTTTGTATTGCCTGAATGCAATCTTTTTGACTTTCACTTTCTTTGCTACCTCTTTGGAAAACCATAATGGTCTCCTCTTCCTTTTCCTCTTGCTAACCTGCTTAATGCATAATTCTGTTGCTCTTGTAATCCCCATTTTAAATACTGCTCACTGTTCCTCAACCCTGATTCCTGCCCCATTCCCTTAATGCCTCTTTCAAGTATCTCCCCATTTTCCCAAAGTCTGCCCCCTAAAATCCAGGATACATGTTTTGTGTGGTTTGGTTCTGCTCTTTCTGGATTTCAAACCACAATGACTTGTGGTCACTGTTCTCCAGGTGCTCCCCACTGTTACCCCATCACACTGCCCTGTTTGTAAGCACAAAGTCCAGTATTGCCTTCTGTCGAGTTGGTTCCATGACCAGTTGCTTGAGGAAGGCTCCCTGAAGGAGTCCAGGATAAATCTGCTCCTAGTTGGTGCAATGTATTCAGCTAACTATTTATGTGCGAGTTCAGGCAAGGAGATCAGTGGTGTGAGATTGCGTGTAGTGTCTGCAACCAGCTGCTTATGTGTGTCTGCCAGGCAAGGAGATCAGTGGTGTGGGACAGTGTACAGTGTGTGCAGCAAGCTGCTTATGTGGTGCCTACCAGGCAAGGAAATAATATATGTGGAACAGTATGCAGTGTCTTCAGCTATCTGCTTATGTGTGCTTGCCAGGCAAGGAGATCAGTGGTGTTGAACAGTATACAGTGTCTGCAGCAAGCTGCTTATGGGTGACTGCCTGGAAAGGAGATCAGTGGTGGTGTGGGACAGTATGCATAGTCTGCAGCTAGCTGCTAATGTGTGTCTGCCAGGCAAAAATAATTTGTGTGGGACAGCATGCAATGTCTGCAGGTGCTGTTTATATGCATCATTCAGGGTATGCTAGTTGTCAGTTGCTGGTCCAGGCTGCACAATGTTGAGCTAGCACCTATTGCTGTCACCGCCACTCTTGGGCTACAACACAGTGCTGTTTTTCTCTTTTATGACTGTGGGCATAGCCCAACATGACTACTGCATTCAGAAAAGGGCTGATGTCATCTTTGCTACCAAACAACATGATAGACTGTTAAAATAGATTCCTCCATTGAAGCCTCATTACTATGCTGCCTGTGTGCATAGGAAGCTTAACAGCACTTTTTCCTCTGGCTTGAAGAGTTAATTGAGCTCACAGAAAGTTAACTCATTTTCTTCTGGCAGTATTCTGTGTCAGATTATCAATTGATAGTACAGACATAATAGAAAGCTATTGGAAGTAGAATGGGTTAAACACTTCCTGGAACCTTCTGTATACCATGTTTTTCTAGCCCCTAAGAACTCAACACCTCATTAATCCAATTGATACCACGATTTTAAGAGCAGTCAATGTGTTACTTTGCTGGACATTGCATAGCAAGAGTTCCAGTCTTGCCTTTTCAAATAATATACCAATGTCATTCTCAGGCAGGTAGTTCTGGGATACTGTTTATATTCTACTGAATCTTCTTAACTTGCAATTTGTGACTGTAGATGTTTACAACTGAATGATAGGAACCTCATTTGCTTCACTTGCAAATAGGTAGGCATTGTGTGTCTAATTTTGGTTTGACTTACTGTAAGTTACACATAGAATCTGATAAGTTCATAACATGCTGTATTGTGATTCTATGACTTGATAAATGGGTGTTTTGATTTCTTTTACAAATTAATGTTGCCTGACCATTGATATATTAGAAACATTTCTCAACAACATTTTTAAAATGAGGAGTTTAGCATTAACTAGTTAATATGGTATAAGAACTGTTCCTGGAAAATTAGCTTTTTGGGGAGGGAGTTGCAACAAGCAGAATGGGATTGCATGGGTGGGGAGCTCATAGCAACAGAAGAGGCATGTTGGAATTAAAATCTTAGTGATGTAGAGGAACCAGTATTTAAGCATGACTTTGGTAGATGATTAATTGTGACTGGGGGTGAGGGAGTGAGTCTTGGTATTTTAGCATTATAGTTTTCTGAAACTTCAACCTTCAATGGGTTAGACTCTGCATCCATCTGTACAGTATATCACAAAGTCACATGCAGTGGGATACAGGTAAAACCCAGATCACCAGACCGGACCAGAGCTGTAAAATCTGGACTGGGCAAGCTTGTGAATATTGCTGATCCACTCACATCCAGATGATCTGGTCTGGCTTTACCTATCTGGTCTGGTCCTGCTGGTTCCATTTTTAACCATGCCAAGGAAGGGTTGAAAACAGACTTCCAGGAGTCGGCCAGATATGTAAAAAGCCAGACTGAACAGTGCAGCCAGAGTGGACCGGATCAGCAGTATTTGTACAAGTTGCACCTAGTATGGCCAGTCTGGATTTTAACACAACTGGTGGTTCTGGTCTCTCAGTCCAGTTTTTAATCAATCAGTCTTTATTTTATAGTGAAAGGCAAGTGAGCAAACATGACCATTTACACAAATGTCCAGTTTAGCATAAAAGAGAACAGAACACCATGTCAAACAATTACATAATAAAATACAATATAAACAGGTCTAACATAAACAGGTCTAATACAGAGATCATGAGGGATATACAGAAGAATGGGGAAGCAAATAAATAACAGTGACAAATTGACAGCATGGGATATAGTTGGAGGTACAGTTCAGGAACATGAATAGTTGGGTGATGTGTTGAAAAGAAGATGTGCAAGTCCTGCAGCATCCAAATCCTGCATGCTAATTAGCATTCCCACTGTGTGATCTGCCACTGCCCCAAGCACGGGCCAAGGATTGTGCACCTTGCCAATCCTTCATCTTCTTCTTCTTCAACACCAGAACTCTCCCCCAAAAAGGATAAGGAGGGCATCAACACTGGGATAGGTCTCCACCCACTTCAGTATGTACCCCATTGCCAGTCTCCTACTACTCTGATGAATCAGACCAGGGCTTCCCTACCTGCTTTACTTATGGTGCAGTCAGGCCTCTTCTTGGACAATGGAACCCTATTGTGCTCCATAGGCCCATATCTTCTTGAGGGTCTATCTCCAGCAGTTAGGTCAATAAGTTGCTCCCAGCCCCATGGAGGAGCAGATGGTCACAGCTGATAAACTGGATGAGACACACTAAGCTCAAAGCTTTTTACAGATGTGACCTGGGAGCATAAGGAAATTACGTGGCTTGCTCAAGGTCACACAGTATGCAAGTGGGGGCTGTGGGATTCAAACCCAGGTCTCCAGGTTTACAGCTCAGAGCCTTAAACCACTGCACTACATTGCCTCCTCACTCTGTCCAATCTCTCCATGGGGTCCCCTATTTCAATGCCCTGCTTCTACCATCACCTTAACAATGGATGCTTCATGTCATAGCTGGGGAGCACTCCTAGGAGACAATCTGACCCAGTAAACATGGTATCAGCTGGAAGCATCTCCACACATCAATGTGTTAGAAATGAGGCAATACTGTATGCCCTCCCAGCCTTCCACCCTCTTCCAATGTTTAGGAATACTCCTGATTCAGACTGACACTATGTCTGTGGTCTGATACCTGAAAGAAACAGGCAGGCAGTTGCTTGTACCCTCAATGCCATCAAGAAATGGAGGATAATGAGTACCAATGCCTGTAGTTTGGGCAACAAGGTCCCTGAACTGGTGGCCCTGCTGGAAGAGGGTGCCTGGATATCATAGCAGTCACAGAAACATGGTACACAGAGAATCATGACTGGAAATTAACATACCAGGGTACACAACCTACAGGAGAGACAGGGAGGGAGGGGAGAATTGGGGCAGTGTAGCTCTCTATGTAAGTGAAGGGATAAAACCAACTGGAACAAAAGAGTAAGCAGGGAGGAGAGGAGGCAATGGATCACCTTAGAGACTGGAAATGGCACCACAATCTGCACAGGGGTTGTATACAGACCCTCATGTTGGGGGTATGGACAAGAATATGATAGAAGGCATCCTTAGGATGGCAGAGAAAGGGAGATAATGTTGATGAGGGACCTTAATATGCCAGATGTTAACTGGAGCATGTTTGCTGCAGCCACTTCAAAAAGCAAGGCCAGTTTTGATGCTCTTCAGGTGGCATGCCTCAGACTGCTAGTTCTGGAACCCACTCATAAGGGAGCAATCTTAGACTCTGTACTCTCAAACAGGGACAGTGAGAGGATCTCAGATCTAGAAGTGGGTAGCCATCTGGGAACAAGTGATGACCAAACAGTGTGGTTCATCATAAACTCAGCTACAGAGTCAAGCCATACAAAAGTGAGGGTTCTGGACTTCAGGAGGGCTGACTTTGGCAAGATGGAGAGTGCCTTAGAAAAGCACTATCAAACAGACTAGAAGAATGGGTGGAGCAACTGGGAAACATCAAACTGCCATCACAGATGTAACAGGCCTTTGTGTGACGCAAATAAATCAAAATTAAATAAAAATCACTATGGTTCTCAAAAGAGCTGGCAGGAAGGTAGGGAGAAAAGGATAGCATTTAGGAAGTATAAGGAAACACAGAAGGAGCAGGACAGAGAACTGTACCAGTTAAGGCAGAAGGAAGCAGGGAGGGTAGTCAGAATAGCAAAGAACCAAACTGGGGAAAAGATGGCCAGCTCGGTTAAGAAGGGGGATAAAACCTTTATAGGTATATCAGGGCATAGAAAGACAAAGGGAGGGATAGTGAGGCTGAATAGAATGAACGGTGGGTGGGCCGAGAGGTACAGTGAAAAACAGGATACTGAATGAATACTTCTGCTCAGTATTCACAAAAAGAGAGGAGGGGAGTGCTAATCCAATTAACAGAAGTGCTCTGGATAGAGGGGTTGATCCCAGTCCTTTCACAGAAGAATGGGTTTTGAAAGAACTCCTAAAACTGAAGGTGGACAAAGCAATGGAGCCTGATGGAATTCACCCCAGAATTCTAAAAAGAATTAAGGAGAGAACTAGTGTCACCACTGACTACCCTTTTACAAATCATGGGAGGATGATGTGGTACCTGAGGACTGGAGGAAAGCAGATGTGATTCCCTTCACAAAGTGGGATCAAGACAGAGAGGCAGGAAACTATAGACCAGTTTAACCTTCTGTGCAGGGAAAGTGATAGAATCACTTCTGAAGGAAAGACTTGTTGAGTACCTAGAGGCCAGTGGGGCACAGGGACCCAAAGCAGCATGGGTTCACAGGGAAGGTCATGTCAGACAAATCTAATTGATTTATTTGAATGGGTGACCAAAGTTATAGACCAGGGAGGGGCTGTGGACATGGTCTACCTAGATTTTAGAAAGGCATTTGACACAGTCCAACGAAAAGATTAATAGTCAAATTAACCAGCCTGGGAGTGGTTGGACAACAGGACACAGAAGGTAATTGTAAATGGAGTCCACGCTGAAGAAAGAGGAGTTACTAGTGGGTACCGCAGTGTTCAGTACTGCATCCAGTCTTTTAATATCTTTATTAGTGACATTGCAGGGGACTGAAGGAAAAGTTTGCTACTTTGCAGATGAAACAAAGATTTGCAACAGAGGTGATACACTAGGAGCCATGGAAAGGATGAGAAGGGACTTGGCAAGGTTGGAGGAATGGTTAGAAGTATGTCAGTTTGGATTCAATGCAAAGAAGTGCAAAATAATGCACCTGGGAAAAAAAACCCAGGGAAAGATTACACAATGGGAGTGGAGGTAGTAACAACAACAGAAATGGAAAGGGACCTGTGGGTAATCTTATCAGATGACCTTAAGGTTAGCAAGCATTGTGAGAAGGCAGTAGGGAGGGCTAAGGGATACTGGGATATATAGGAGAGGCATCACCAGCAGAAAACAGGAAGTTGTTATCCCTCTGCACAGAAAGTTGGTGAGATCCCATCTGGAGAACTGTCTCGAGTTCTGGAGACCCCATTTCCACAAGTACATAGACAGGATGGAGGCAGTCCAGAGGAGGGCAACTAAAATGGTGCAGGGTCTGCAAGAAAACCATACTAGGAGAGACTAAAGGAGCTTAATATGCATATCCTTGAGGAAAGGAGGGGGACATGATAAAACTTTTAAGTATCTCAGTGGAATCAACAAAGTCCAAAAGGGTAGCATCTTTCGAAAAGAGATTTTCAAGAACAAGGGACACAATTTGAAGATAGAGGGGACAGCTCTGGGGCAATGTGAGGAAGCATTTTTCACATAAATGGTGGTGAATGAATGGAACAGCCTTCTTGAGGAGGTTGTGGGTTCTAAAACTGTGGAAGAATTCAAGAATGCATTGGAAAGACAT
This sequence comes from Neoceratodus forsteri, assembly GCA_016271365.2. Lineage (NCBI taxonomy): Eukaryota > Metazoa > Chordata > Ceratodontiformes > Ceratodontidae > Neoceratodus > Neoceratodus forsteri. Next base: position 13,765,154 of record CM028129.1, read on the forward strand.
AAGGCAATTTTTGTGAGGGGTAGAAAGAAATAGGCTGTTGGTTAAATGGGATCTGCAGCTTGTCCTGTAGGTAGGGAAATGGGCAGACTAGGTGGGTCAAGCAGTCCTTATCTGCTGTCAAAGTCTATGTTTCTATGCTTCTATGTTTCTATGCCAGGTAACAATGAGAGTGTGGTATTGGGCAGTCCAGCACAACCTCTTCCTGACTGCTGTCCATGTGCCGGGCATCAGCAATATCCTCGCAGATTGTCTCAGCCACACCATTGTCAGGCTCATGACAGGGAGCTAAATCAAGAGGTAGTTGAAATGTATTAGTGCTTGTCTACCCACTTACTCAGTCTCATGCTTGTTTCTGTCCTTGTACCAACTAATTCCTGTTTTTTCGTATCAAGGAGTTATTGATTTTATATTGCATGTGTTGGGGGCAGCAATAAAAGATAAGCTACACAATACCCTCAATAATACCTACCGAGTTTACATTTACATGATGCCCATTTTGGGCCTTGTACAGTATTATCTTCTTTCAAGAGAACAGCTTGTAATGAAATGTTTAAGATTTACATTGACATTTGTGTATAAGCACTTTTATATCATTACGAATTATCAATCAATCAGTCAATCAATCAATCAATCAACTTTATTTAACCAGGCATAAACATCATTGAGCAAGCTCATTTTCAAAGGGTCATGAGCATTAATACAGTACAATACAATATATAGTTACAGATTTGGTAGCCAACAGTGTAGCAACATTGAACAGGTGTAGGCCAAAATAGGTCTATACATACAGGTCTAACATAGTTACATGCAACTACATTCCATAAAGGTTTACAGGAGTGAGAGGAGACAACAATCCTAGGCTGTCTCCACTAAGTAGAAGCTAGTACCTTTTTAATAATAAATAAGGATAGTCGGGAAAGAGAATAATAAGGGTGGAGGGAGAGAGTGAGAGTGTGCTAGAAAAGGAATAGACTGAAGAAGACCAGGTTTAGGGAGATAAGTAGGAAGTGCTAGATATCCCTTGCTAGAAGTGTGAGGTGGGTGAGATTCAGAGGGTAATATTTGTGGGAGGACCAGTGGCTTAGGGTTCATAGCAGTCTAAAACAGCTGCATGTTTCCTTCAAAAATCTGTTATCAGAGCTTTGAATGTGAAAATACTAGGGAGTGAAGAAAACTTTAATGAACTTTGCACAGCATTCCAAAGCATCAGGAGTGAAAAATTGATTGATGCTGAGCCATAGGTTGTTTGCACTCTAGGAATCTGGAAACAAAGTATGGAGAAGTGTCTCAAAGCCATAAAATCCTCATGGCACGATCAAAGAAGCACAAAATGTATGCAGAGAGACTATCAGATAGTGCTCTAAAGAGCCAGAGGAGAGCATTTTTTTCCTCCTGGTTAAGAGTGAGGGCCATCCCACTTCCTGGTATAATAGACAGTGATGAGTACAATGGGTAGGTTAAGGATAAATTTTAGGGCCCGTGGTAAAGAGTGTCAAGTTTAAGCATCGTTGTGGGTCAATGACTGTAGAGAAAGTCAGCATAGTCCAGTACGGTAGGAATGTGGCTTGTACTAGTCTCTTCTGGCTTCTAAGGTAAGCAGATGTTTAATACGATAGAATAAGCTCTAACCACTGCCTTTAGTTTCTTCGAGATTTCATGCAGGTGGCACAGAAAGTTAAGTTTATTATCCAACCAGAACCCTAGGTATTTAAAAGTATCAACTATTTCAAGGGGTTCATCTAAAAGCATTGGGATCTGGGGGATATGTGTAGATCCGGAGGCAGATTTTGGTGAGAGAATCATGGCTTTAGTCTTTTGGCATTGAGGAGGAGTTTGTGTTTGATGAGGTTATACTGAGAGTGGTGAAGTCTTGCTGTGGGTTCTCATGGGCCAAGTCCAGGGATGAGCTTGTATTGTAGAGTACAGTATTATCTGCAGATACGGCATTGGCTGTGTACAGATGCAAGTCCAGGTTATTGATATAGATTGGGCCCAGGATGGAGCCTCTGTGGGACACCTCGTAAAAGAGATTTTTGTGGGGACGGATCACCTATAGCTTTGACTTGCTGTAACCTGTTGGTTAGGTTGCTGGTGAACCATTTGATGGCAGAGATATCGAGACCGATATTACCCAGTGCGGTAAGCATGATGTTATATCCACAGTATCTAAGGCCTTACTAAGATCCAGGAAGAGGGCAACTACATGTTTTAGAATCCAGGGCAATTTGCCAATCAGTGGTTACTTTTGCAAGAGCCAATACGGTGCTATGTTTGGCTCTGAAGCCAAACTGAGCCGGTTTATAAAATTTGCAACTCCAAATGTTCTCTAATTTGGACGTTGACAATTTTTAAAGTCATTTGAGAGGACAGATAGAATAGAGATAGGCCAGTTATTGTTCAGATCACTTGGATCCCCAGATTTGAATAAGGGTAGGATGTGAGCAGTTTTCCACAACACAGGTAGTTTGCCCTGTTTGAGGGAGGTGTTGAATAAATGGGTGATGGGGGCTGGTCAAGTAGAAATGGTCAAGTTTTAGGAAGCAAGGTTCAATATTGTCTGCACGGTATTCTTTTAGTGTCCAGACACAGGAGGAGGTCCTCTACTTGTTTAAACGTGACTGTAAGAAAGTTGAAGTGGGTGGGATGCGGTTGGTTTGGGTTGAGGTAGCAATAGGGTTAGCAGTGAAGTCTCTTGCGGGCTGAGTTTGTTGATGGGGAGGTGTCAAAGGCAAGCCCTGCAGTGGTAAGTGTTCATTGAGCTGCTCTAATATAACAGCTCTGTCTGTGTAGGTAGTTCCTGCTGACACAATTTTGGCTGGGAGGGGTGAGTCGGTAGACTGACCTTTGACCTCGTTAAGGATGTTCCAAAATTTGGCAGAGTTGTTTTTGTTGTTTTCTAGTTCAGTTTGGAAATATCTAGCTTTTTCAGACCTAATTAGTTTGGTGCTGGCATTTCTAGAGGTCTAAAATGCTAGCCAATCTGCCTCCAGGTGAGATTTCTCACTTTTTTCCACCAGTAGCCCCTGTCTTTAAGTGCTTTCTTTAGGATGGGTGAGAACTAGCTGGGAGGTGTTTTTAGATCTGATCATTCTTAGAGTGGCATGTTTGTCTATTAGCCCCATTAAAAGGCTATGAAAGATGTTAAAAGCCTTGTTAAGGTGGGGGCTTGAAAGAAGTCCTGCCATCTGATGTTGCTTAAATCTTATAGAGAGTGTCCTGGCAGAACTTTTTCAGGTATCTTTTCAATTTGAATTTAGCAGCCAGTTTCATTTGGGGAGAATGTCTGATACAAGCAGTAGTGCAGTGATCACTTATGTCACTGAAGAATAGTCCAGTATGTGAGATGTTATGTGGCTTGTTTACTAACATGAGGTCCAGAAGGAGCTACGCTCAGGAGTTTTTCTGTTTGGTCTGGTGACTGAAGTTGTCATTTGTACCAGTCCATTTGCACCACAAAAATCCTTCAGCTTCTTGAGCTGTCATCATTCCAGTTTTGATTGAGATCCCCATTAGAATACACTCAGTGTTAGCTGAGTCAAGTAGGCTTTGGAGATGTGGCAGGAATGCCTTCCCACCAGAAGATGGTTGGTAGCATGCTGCTGTAAGGAGTGACTTCTTGTTGGAAAGGAGAGTTTTAGAGCCATGCATTCAAATTCTCTAGCCTTTGAGGTACAATCAAAGACTGTGGCTGTGAATTTGCTCTTGAAATATATTACGATCCTCCTCCTCTACACGGTCTATCACATCGGTAGGTATTGTATCCGGTATGTAGATACATTTGTCTGGGGTCGAGGGCATGTGCCAAGATTCCGTTATCATGAAGAAATCAGGTGATGCATGCAGAGCCCAGGTCTGTATAGGGTCAAGCTTTTTAGTAAACCACAGGCATTAACATGGAGAAAGCTAATACCTTTATATTGTGGGAGGTCTGTGGGTGTCCAGAGAAGTAGATGGACCTGGGTTTAGTTCGATAATTCCTGAACAGAGAAGGAGAAGTAGTAGTAATTTGTTAAAGTAATATCTTAGCCTGCTAAGTAGTCTTTTGTTACTCCTTCTAGTATATGTTGTTTCAGTGGCAGCTATTTTATGGGCAGTATCACAGTTTGAAGGATAGGACATAGATGACCGTTAAGGCCAATAATGTCAAAGGCATTTGCACCTGTTCTTTAGTTAATGTTGGTTGGGTTCCTGCAGCAGCAGTTTTTGGAGCCATGTTGAAAAATGCCAAAGTGGGGTTGAAGAGGATGGACACGAAGGCGAGTCAGCACCAGCAAAGTGACTAGCAGACTGTGGATTTGCAGCCACGCTTAACGTTGACAAATGCTCCCAAATCTTTGAAACGGCAATTTCAGTTTTATTGAGTGAAGTATCTATGGAAAGAAAACACTGTTGGGAATCCTGCACAAGCAGCTTGGAAGTAGCTGTCTGGAGCGCAACTGTGCTATTTGAGCTGAACAGTCAGGTCGGACAGGTTCACTGCTGCTTTAAGAGACGCTCAAGAAACAAGCTCTGTTTTGCTCTTTTCCTACCTATGTAAGGTATGCCACCAAAGCTGTGAATAGAGCTTATCAGTACATTTTAGCGAGTAGACAGCCAGCTGTCGTATGGTCTCAGGTGTTCTTTTGCCCCTTAGGAGGATCATTGAGGTGGTGGTGAGAATAATGGAGCTGGAGGGGCCCTTCGGGAAGACCTGATCCAGAGGCTGATGCTAGATGCAAGGCACCAGAATCTGTCAGTTACCGAGAACCGAAAAGGTTCTGAAAGAGACAAGAACCCAAAAGAACCCAAAAGCAACAACAATTGAAGAGGAGAGACTTTTCTTTGCACTTGTTTTAATTTGTTTTAAATTTAAACGCTAACTCATACACATTTAGTACAAATACATACAGGCTGAGAGAGATAGTCTGTGTAATGAGCTTAATTGAAAATCTATCAGGTGTTGAGACAAACAGTAGATTTGGGAGAAGTTTGCTTACTTAAGATTTAAAAAGTGCTTTTATTTAGGATTATAAAAGAGTTTAAAGGAGCTGCTGTTCAGATTGTTGGCCTAATATGTACGCAAAGGAATACATTTTGAACAGCACGTCTCGTGTAACCGCACTAACGTGAACTAAGAGTTAAACTTTGTCTGGGTTTCTTGCAGCTTGTTTTTAGGTTTTCTATTACCTTACTGATCTACTGGTACCGGCCCACCTCTGTCCGGGATCTTCGCTCCTCTGGTGGTGGCCTCCTCACAGTTCCGAGATCTAGTTTGAAATCAGCAGGGATAGCTCTTTTGGAGTTGCTGCTCCAGCTCTCTGGAACTCGTTGCCGTTTGAAGTGAGAGGCCCCACTGTAGAGGCTTTTTAAGAGTGGTCTAAAGACCTTTTATTTGTGCAGGCTTTTGGGGTTTAAGTTATATGTTTGGGATTTTATTTGAATGTATACAGTATAATAAACTGTAAAGGTTTTGTACGGCGCCCAGAGCCTTCGGATTGGGCCTTTTAAATAAAGTTGACTTTGACTTTGACTTTGACTATATTTTATTCTATTTTATAACATTCCCAGTTTTACTTTTAATTGCATTTAAAAGCAACTGCTAAAACACTAGGAATTGGACAAGATAGGTCACATGGTCTTTGCAATAAAGCACAAGCATGGTGCATTTGCTGTAAACTAGTCATTCATTTGAACACTGCTTCTCAAAGAACAAGGTAGAGGTCCTCCTTTTACATGACAAAGAACCTCAAAGCAAACACTGAGGCAAGGGTTACCCCAAGGGCATTTGGCTGGGAAGTCAAGTTTAAGAAAATACAAAATCACACATGCCCCCCACAGTGCAAAGCATCATGGGCTGCATATGCAAATCACCACAGAATGTATGCTGGTCCAACTTTAAGCAAATTACATGGTGCCAAAGGCCTCTCACACAGTTTGCAAAGGGTGCTAACAGAAGACATAGACACGTGTTTAGTCCTACCAGGACTCATCAAGTATGCCTCGTCTGTTTGACACCCAGTGGAATGGACCAGCTACCCTTAAAGGCAGTATTACCTTGGATATGTGTAGTGAACCCATTAAAATAAAAAACTACCCCCAAGACAAAGAACCTCTGTGTGCAAACACTGAGGCAAGGAGAGTTACCAAGGGCATTTGGCTGGGAAGCCAAGTTTCAGAAAATACAAAATCACACATACACAGTACAAGCATCATGGGCTGCATATACAAATCACCACAGAATGTTATGCTGGTTGCCTTTGCAAACTGTGTGAAGAGGCCTTTACGCACCATGCAATTCTGTAAAGTTAGACCAGCATAACATTCTGGGTGATTTAACACAGGCCTGATACTTTGCTGTGGGGGCATGTGTGATTTTTCAGTTGACGAAAGAATAGGAGGCTCAACTGAGACAAGCTCATTTCCAGTGAGGTCCTTAACACATACTTAATTACATACATAATTAACAGAATCAGTAAAATACACACAGAAAAAATTATTTATATAACACATACACCAAACAACATACAACAAAATTACATACTTAAGATACTGTTATATGCCCTTTATAGGACAAAATATATAACAAAACCTACATAATTAATCATCTTTTAACCTTTTGACCGCTTCAGATTTAAACCAACTTTTTATTGCACTCAAATTAGGGCTGGATCCAATTGGCCTCAGGTAACTTGGGAGTGAATTCCATAAACTAGGACCCAAATGAAAAAAATGTTCTCTACCCAACTCTGTCCTTCTTCTCGGCAAAACAAATTCCATACCCACAGCAGAACGTAACCCTCCTCTAATTATCCTAAACTGAAATTCCTCAGTAATATAATCTGGTACCCTACCCTAACTAATTTAACCATATATATCAAAACATGAAATATCCTTCTATCTTTAGGACTCATCCAATTTAAAGATTGGTATAGCTCTTTCCTATGAGTTCTCTTAGGAACATCTAAAATAAACCTAGCTATTTTATTAAAGGAAACATCTAATCTAGCCAACTGGGTTGAGGTAGCTCTGTGATAAATAATATCCCCAGAGTCCAACAAAGGGATCAAGGTAGCCATGGCTACCTGTTTCTTTACATTAACATCCATACAATTCCTAACTCTGTAAAGTGCACCCAAATGACAATTAACCTTTAATCGTTTGTTCTATATGGAAAGTCCAGTTCAATGATCTATCCATATACATCCCTAAATATTTATAACATTGGACTTGTTCTAGAGCAATATTATCCACTGTCACTACACTCAAACCCAAATTGGAATAGGTCTCATTATTTTCCCTGGAAAAAAGTATTACCTGGGATTTTTTTGGATTAAGAACAAGATTAGATTCTCTATAGAACAACTGAAGCTCATCAAATGCTTTCTGGAGAGTAAGTTCTATCTGAATTGATAATAACCCTTTCACATAAATAATAGTATCATCTGCATACAGATGACACTGTACATCAGAATTAGTCAATACAAAATTATTCATGTATAAATTAAATAATATCGGACCTAAAATGGATCCTTGAGGGTACCCTAGATATTATCTCCCTAAAACCAGAATCCCATCCATTCACTGAAACCATTTGATTCCTACCAGTTAAATAAGCCCAACCACCTAATCACCTTTATTGAAATTCCCAAAGCAGGTAGTCTGGACAGGAGGATGCCATGGTCCAGGGTATCAAATGCCCTGGATAGATCTGCAAAAATTGCTCCCACCAACATCCCCCTATCCAGAGCACCCACAATATCCCCAGCAACCTTCAACAAGGCAGAGGTTGTACCATGCAAGGCCCAAAGCCAGATTGAAACTTATTAATCAACCTACCATTTTCAAATAAGATTGAAGTTGTTTTGTATCAATCTTTCAAAAACCTTAGCTACTATTGGTAATAGTGATATAGGCCTATAGTTCTTCATTAAAGACCTAAGTCCGTTCTTATAAACTGGAATAATTTTAGCCGATTTCCATACTTCAGGAATTTCCCACTCATAAGATACATGTATAAATACTGGTCGGGGATAAGAAATAACCGAGCAGCATATTTCAACAAAATACTAGGAATCCCATCCAATCCACCAGCCTTCCTAGTATTTATATTAAGTAATGCATTTTGTGTTTCAGATGGTGATATCAATTCAAACACAAACTCCTTGTCCTTCAAGGGGCAGCCTCTATAACTCTACTTGAAAATTTAAAGGAGAAAACAAGACTTAACCTGTGGTGAGGCCTTTTTACCACTGCTATAAAAGATCATTAAATCCATTCACTACCGAAGGCCCATAGGGACTTCAACATCCCCATTTTAAACTTCTAGGATAATCCACTTGTTGATCCCCTTTTCACCTTTTAAAACTTGCCAAAACTTCCTTGGATCATTAATCAGGTTAAAATTCAATTCCCTATTACAATAATCTTTTTTGACCTTCTTAAGTTCATAATTATAATAGTTTCACATCTGTTTGTATTTCACCCAATCATTATCCAATTTTGTGCTGTTAGCCACCTTCCAAGCCTTATCCCGCTGTTTCTTAATTTTAAATAAGTAAGAATTATACCAAGGGGAATTATTAGACTTTGTTTTCCTAATTTTCAATGGGGCATGCCTATTACAAATTGTCAAAAAATCCTCCTGAAATAATCTCCAGGCTTCAGCAACTGTGGGAACCAAATACAACCTTCCCATTAAACTCATCCAAATCTAACATAAAATTTATATAATCAAAATATTTAAATGATCTATAATAAACTGTTTTTACTACTCTCTGAGTTCTTTTTTGATTTCTAATAGCATATATCATCTGATGGTCCGAAAAAGAATCTGGAAGAACACCACTAGCAATATACCTGACTGGTTCAGTGGTAAACAATAAATCTAAAATTGTAGAGGAAAATGGTCATTTGGAATTTACTCTAGTTACTTCAGCTATTAACTGAGTCATGCCCAGAGAATTACACATCTCAACAATACTGTGATTAACATCTACAGTTTTCCAGTCTACATTCATGTCCCCACATAACATAATCTCATATCTGCTTAAATAATCACCCAAAAAATCCTGCAAAACCTGAAACACATCAATACTGGCTTTTGGAGGACGATAGATTCCCAATAGTAGCAAAGGTTTACTAAATGGTAGATTAAGCAATAAAGGAAGAACTTCAGATCCGCCCCAATCCATTTGGCAGTTAACTGTAGAAACATCCAAAGAACTAAGTACATAAATAATAACTCCCCCACCCCTTCTTGATCGGTCTTTCCTCCATAAATTATAACCATTAATATATACCATACTATCAGGTGGGTGGGGTGCTGCTGCTGCCACTAACCAGGGTGGGAGTGGGCCAGTAGGGATTACTGGGCGGGTGGGAGGGGTGTCCACTGTACACCAGGTATAATAGGTTTCTTTTATTTTTTATTGAGCCTGTGATTGGGCAGACATGTCCACTGAACCACCAGGGATAGCGGTTCATTTTATGTTAATTCAGTGCACAATTGAATGGACAGGTCCACAGGACCACCAGGGATATAGGTTTATGTTATTTTACTTCAGCCTGTGATTGGGCTGTTGGGCACGTACTGCACTGTATGGGTGTTCATTCCCCAATGGCTGCTGCCTGGCAGGGCACCAGGAACAAGTCATAGAGGATTGGTGCACCTACATGCAAATGGGGCCATAATTACAGGAAAATGGCCCCATTAAGTATACATACATTAAGTTGTTTGCATGTCAACTTTCAAATATCAAGGTTGTTGTCCTAGCACAATGGAACTAGTGCTACTGCATCCCCATGGTCCACTCTGGCCACTGGTGCTGGCACAGTGCCTGTGCCACGTGCACTGATGGTGGCCAGGTGCGACATTCAACAATACTGAGCCATGGAGCAGCTCTGTTGAATATCTCCCAGTCCACGCCACTGCACAGCCAAATTGAGCTGCACCCAGGCTTGCACCACAGACTGGCACAGCTTGAATATCTGGGCATTTGTATAATTGAAATATACTGCTAAAGGGAGTGGGTATACTGGAGGATGTGCCACATGTGGCATGGTCAAGTCTCTAAGCTGTACTTTGTGACTGAACTACAGCAGTCATGAGACATCTCCAGTGAACAAACACCCTGTTGGAGTATGTTGCATGAGAATTGTAAAAAAAGATGTGCTATTTCATTATATAAATGGTGATTCAAAGATATTATAGACAGATGTACATCAGTTATACACATCTCAGTTTGGTTTAACTGACCTTGATCCACAACTGGCCATGACATTTGTAGACAAGAATGACATATGAAATATTGTAGTACTATGAATTTCTTTTCAGTTGTTTAATAAGTGAATGTTGTGTTCATTCCAGTGTAAGACAATATTTGTACAGATTTGAATTGTATTTTTGTGTGATGTAATCTTACAAATGAGTAATAGAGGTACTACTCCAATATATCTGTTATCTAGATCTTGTATAGTATATGAAAAGAGTTATTACATATTGCTATACTACTCACTTATGTGACACATACTGATGTCACCAGATACAATATACATAAGAGAATTTTCTGTTATGCACATAGTGATATGAGAAGGTAATAATACTTGGTTACTTGGTTTACTTGCTTGGTTTGTCGGACAAAAGAAGGCCACAGCCCATTGAGATTGCCCTCCACATGTGTGGATCATTGTATACGATGCTATTCTAATAACCATTAATCTATTTTGTTTTTGAAAATCATAACAGTAGGAGAATTGACAATATCTTGTGGTAATGTATTCCATAACATTGGGGTTCTAATAGTAAAGAAATTTTGTCTTTTGTCTGTATTACATTTTTTAATGTTGATTTGTTTATTAAGTATCCTAGCAACGATTTTTCTGTTGGATAATGTTAAGCCATATTGTTCCATTAGAATAGGAGAGTCCATAATTTTAAATAACTGTAAAAGATCACCTCTTGTTCGTCTCTGTTTGAGTGACTATAGGCATGTCTTCTGTAATCTGGTGTCATAATCTAAATTTGCATAATATGGAATAATTGTTGTAGCCCTGCGTTGAATTTGTTTGATTCTATTAATGTCTGATGCTAGGTAGGGACTCCAAAAAGAGGAGCCATAATCCATGTAGGGTCTGACATGGGATCTTCACAAGGTCATAATACACTGTTCTGACTTTGAAACAAATGTACTGTTAATCCTACGTAGAAGAGCATTTGTTTGATTGGCTATTTTATTGCAATGGGAGGATGAGGAAAGTTTATTATTTACCAGTACTCTGAGATCTTTTTCTAGAGTGGATACTCTAATAGCTGTATTATTTAAGGTATATACCTGTCTAGGATTGTTTTTACCCATATGTAGGACTGCACATTTTTTTACATTGAAGTGCATTTTGTTTATGGTGGCCCAATGATCAATAGATGCAAGGTCTGCTAGTAATGTTTGTATATTATCAGCGTTGTTAACAGTGCCACCTAATTTGGTGTCATCAGAAAATTTCATAAGTATATTGGGGAACAAATTTTCATATCACTGATGAATAAATTAAAGAGAGTGGGGCCCAAGACGGAACCTTGAGGAACTCTGCTTGTAACCTTTCCCAAATCTGACACGGCACCATTTACTCGAACCCTTTGGGTGCCGTTACTCAGCCAGCTATTAATCCAAGAAACCAATGTTAGTGAAAATCCTAGGTGAATTAGTTTTTTAATCAGAATGTCATGTGATACTTTGTCAAATGCTTTACTGTAGTCCAATAGAATGACATCTGTTGGTATATTTGAATCAAGCTTCACACTAATGTAATAATAGAACGAAAGCAGGTTTGTAGCACAAGAAAAAACTGTTTTAAATCCATGCTGGGTTGTATCAAGTATCTTAATAATAATAATAATAATAATAGCTTTATTTATCTCGCCTTTCTCAACATCAAGGCGATTACAATAAAATGCAGAGTAAAACATCTTAAAACATATTTAAAAACTAAGTTGGCAACACACCAATTAATCATCTTACAGGTTGTCAGTAAAACCTTGCTCCATAAAAGGACTTTAAGCCCTTTTAAAACCCTCCACCGTCATGCACTCTCTAATCCAACGTGGTAGAGAATTCAGAGGGTCGGCGCCACAAACATAAAAGCTCAGGCACCGGACTATTTTAAGGAAACCTCGGATCTCTAGCAACCCTCATTGGTAGAGCGGAGGATCGCATCGGTAGGTAAGGTACCAGAAGCTCTTTCAGGTAGTCCGACCCAACCCATGTAGGGCTTTATAAGTCAGCAATCCGACTTTAAAGGTGATCCACCACTGAATCGGCAGCCAGTGCAGATCTCGGAGCACCGGTGTAATATGAAAGGAATGAGGAGTCCCCATTAACAACCGGGCTGCCGAGTTCTGCACTAGCTGTAAGCGGTGGATATCAACCCCAGGCAGCCCAAAGTAAAGGGGAGTTGCAGTAGTCCAGACATGAGGTCACAAAGGCGTGGATCAGAGGGAAGGTCGCCAGGTGGAACAAGGTGCTTGATCCTGGCTATGTTCCTAAGATGGTAAAGGACACCTTGACAACCGCCGACGCTGCATGCGCAGTGTCAATGATAGATCGGTATTATCACCCCCAGGTCTCGCACTCGTTCAGAGGTCGGGAGCTCCACATCCCCCAGGAATAAACCCGAGGTTTGAAGTGCCCCCCCCTCAATCCGGTGGCTGTGATCCACAAACAACACCTCTGTCTTCCCCGAGTTCAACTTCAACCAACTGGACCTCATCCAATCCTGGATCTCACCGAGACAGCTGTTAAACACTGAGAGTGCTCTATTCTGGTCAGGCTGAAAAGACAGATAGAGCTGGGTATCATCGGCATAGCAATGAAACTCCAGTTCATATCGGCTCAACAATATCTCGAGGGGAGTATGTACACTGCAAACAACATGGGGACAGCACAGAGCCCTGAGGCACCTCATAGGTCAGAGCGGCGGGATCAGAGGAAAAATCGATACCACCCTCTGCATTCTACCTGTGAAGAAGGAAGTAAACCATCTGTGCACTATGCCCGAAAGACCACAGATGCATCTCAGGCGCTCAAGCAGCACCCCTGGTCTACGGTGTCAAATGCTGCAGACAAATCCAAAGGACCAAAATGGACCATTTTTCTGGTCTCTCGCATCACCCAAACCAGTGCAGTCTCAGTGCTGTGCCTCTTTGAAAACCTGATTGAAGAGGATCGTAGATGTTATGGATGGTAAGATTGTTGTCCAACTGGGCTGCCACCACTTTCTCAATAACCTTTCCAACAAAGGGAGGTTCGAGATAGGTCTGTAGTTAGCCAGGGCGTCGGGGTCCAAGTATGCCTTTTTCAACATTGGTGTCACCACCGCTTCCTTCAGGGAGTGGGGATATTCACCAGTGTCTAGGGAACACCAGACTATCCTGGCAAGAACCAGGATGATAACCTCCCCACAGCCCATGATCAGACCTGTGGGGCCTGGGTCTAAACTACAGCTAGTGGCATGCATACCCTGGACAATCTTTACAACATCCTTGATTTCCGGCCTTATGAAGGAACTCCAGGTAAACGGTGTGCTAGCAACCGTAGGCTGGGCCACCGCAACTCCCGTGGAAGGGCGGCGCAAATCTCAGCTCTGATGTCGGCCACCTTATCTGCAAAGAATCGAGCTAACTCCACACACTGCATCTGTGAAAAAGCACGATGAACCTGCAGACAGGCTGGGTTGCACAGCCTGTCTACGGTTCGAAGAAGCTGGGCGAGTCGGGTTCGAGCAGCAGCAATTTCTCTGGACAGGAACACTGCCTTCTATGAGTAATTGCTGACTGATAGAGTTTATAATGCTCTAGGAGTCTGAGATGGTCAGTATCCAAGCCGGACTTCTGCCAACATCTCTCCAACCTGTGACCAGCTCTCCACAACTCCCTCAGATCCGACATCAAACCAAGGGATTGGGCGAGAGAATAGGCCGCACATGGGTGGGAGCAATTGAATCCAAGTGGCGGTGACAGCCTTCATTATAGGCTAGCACCATCGCTTCAGGATCCAAGCTCAACCCAGGAAATTCTGATAGGTCAAGAACCACAGATAGACCAATGGAGTAACATCCCATAAGGACCATCTCCACTGGGGTAGGTGTAGCTAAAGGGGGTGCATAAATTAAACCTCACCGTGTGGTGGTCAGACCATCCGACTGGTTACACCCCACATCTGAGGCCTCCAACCCCAGCAGGAAGACCAGATCAGAGAATGGCCATGTTTATGTGGCAGGTAACCACCTGTGAGATGCCCAATGAACACATCAAGTTGGAGGAAGTGCTGACCAAATTCGAGGAGTTTGTCGCTGATCCAGGCATTGAAATCACCCAGCACCATCAACCTAGGCGATCCAAATACCAGGTCGACTGATGAAATCCGCCACTTCCTTAGAAATAGTTTCTCATCACCGGTGGACGATAAACGAAGTGCCATTCTATAACCCCCACCTGCCACTACGACACATTCAAAAGAACTGGTCTCCACTGGAACACTAGATCTTCAGGGTTTCATTTCTGTTTCAAGTAAAGTTTTAATTGATCTTTCCATTAATTTACAAGGAATAGAAGTCAGACTAATTGGACAATAGTTTTCTACTCTAGAGTGAGAACCTTGTTTAAAATAGAGTCACTATTGTTGTTAACCAATCGAAGGTACCTTAGATTTGTGGAAGAGATTTATTGAAAATTATAGCAAGTGGTAAGACTATAGTATCTTTAACACCTAGTGAGAAATTTGGTACATATGTCATCAGGACCAGGACTGGTAGTTTTCTTTAAAGTTGATAATAAATCATAGACCTCATTCAGTGAGATTGTAAATTTTGTATGGCTTGGAAGGCAGCTATCGGAGAATTCGAGATGGATCCTGAACAAAAACAGATGAAAAATAGTTATTAAGAGCTGTAGCAGTCTCGGAGTCTGAAGTAATTATTGTGTTGTTTATATTTAATGGCCCAATTTTTCTGTTGTTCCCTTTTTTACTATTTAGGTAGGCATAAAAAGCTTTATGGGAGTCCTTAGTATGTGCAATACGAAATTCTAAATTGCGTTTTGCTAACAAAATTACATTTTTAATGTTCTAACCGATTCTCTGTATTTAATTAATATTTCATTCTTTTTGTAAGTGGGCATTTTTAATAATGAAAATAATTTTTGTTTATGGGATATTTGTTTTTTGTAGTTCTGTTAAACCAAGGGGGATTTTACCTTTTTTATTATATTTATGTTTTTCCGGAACAAACTAATGTTCAAGTTCTTTGATTTGTTTTTTTTAAGAATTCCCATGCTTCATTAATGTTAAGAGGGGAAAGAATGTCATCCCAGTTTAATGCTCCTAAACAATGGTTTATTTTATGGAAATCAGCCCAGTCATATTGTTTAATTTTATGCTTGTTCCCTACAAGGGGTTGAGAGAAAGGGATAGAAAAAAGTAAGGACAGATGGTCACTGTTCCCAAGAGGTTCTGATATTAGTAAATTGTTTACCGGTATTTCAATGTTGGTTATGATGAGATCTAAAATGTTATTACCCCTTGCTGGCTCCTTAACCAGTTGATAAAGTCCTTAATCAATAATGGTTTCAAGAAATTTCTGGTCCTGATGGCTTGAACCTGTTAGAGTATCCCAATTTATATTGGGAAGATTAAAGTCACCCAGAATTAAAACTGAACCATTTTTGGCTAGTTGGGAGATTTCATTGGCCAACGGTACATTTTGGTTATAGTCTGATGAAGGTGGACGATAGCAAGTACCAATCAAAATCTGGAAAGAACCTTTGGGTTGAATATATACCCATACACTCTCAGACAGGACATTCACTGAAGATTGAAAAAAGGGGATGCTACCTCTGACATAGAGGCAGACCCCACCACCTATTTTATTATCTGGTCTATTTTTGTAATAACAATTAAATCCTGGGATTTCAGTTATCCAGGTTTTATCAGTATTGCCCCAAGTTTCAGTTATAGCTATTAATGATAAATCAAGACTTTGTGCCTTAAGTTCCAACTCTGCTAGTTTAGCAATATTTAGAGAATGAGCATTAAGAGACAATGGCACAGATATTCAAACTGCACCCAAAAAGTGTGCAATAGCAGGAGCAAGCACAAATCCATTGCGCCCATGCACAAGAGGTGTGAAATTCAAAAACTGCGCTGGCCAAGATGCGCCTACAGCCGATGACTGAATATCACACCACTGTGCCACAGCACAACTAGGAGGGGAAGCTGAGCATATCTGATGCACCATAGCGCAACAAGGGATGTTCAGCTGAACAGTCCAGATGCACCATAGTGCAACCAGGGATGCCCCTCAGCAGCAGGGCAGCAATGCAACAGCACAACCAGGGATGCAGGGGCCCACCACCCATGCCACAGATGGGCAGAGGAACACACAACAGAACAGACATCGTCCCCCCCACACCCCATGCACTGCACAACTGGGGGAGGGCTGGAATAACCACTGGCCCATGGAGACAAGCAAACAGCCCACAGCTGGGCCATGGTGCCCCATCACACCCCCTGGCAAGCTGTGACCGGCACACAAGGAGGGCTGATCACCCCATGCCACACCATCCCACCAATGCAGAGCACTCCCTGCGCCATGACCCCCAGACACCCTGCCCAGGAGCAGTGTCCACCAGTGCAGGATACCCCATGCATGCCACCACCCCCACTGTGACAATGCAACCCTGTGCACCACAGAACCATGCAAGGCAGCCCCACCACGAGCACCCATCAGCAGGTGGCAGCACACAGCAATGCAATGACCACACACACATGCCACCACTACGCCCTCCCAAGGCACAGGCTGAGACCCACCATGCATTGGCACACAAGGCAACCCACATGTGACAGGGCATGCCCCAGACCCCACCACCAGTAGTACAGCACCCTGCACACCTCCCAAGGACACACCTGACCCATCACTGGCCACAACAGCCAGCGAGACTCAGTGGTGCATGGAAGCATGCACTCACACCGGATGCAACACAGTGCATGGACAAACATCCACCCATACCCAAGGGCACACCAACACAGGGACACAGTAGGGGCAGCCAAGCCCACAGCGTGGGGTCATGAAACTGTGTCACAAGGCCAGCAGTCCTCACAGCAAAGGAGTGCCAGCAACCTGTGCAGGCACTGTGGAGCTGTACACCACCAGCATTTGCCTGGAGCACAAGTGACAGACAGTGGCACATCCCTGCAACATACACAAGCACAGCATGGAGGTGGGACAACAGCGGAGGCCACAGTGTCACCCAAGGCAGACATGCACCACACCAGTGACAGGAGGCAACCCGGCATTGTGACGGGTACAGTAGGACAGCCACCACTGACATGCCAGCAGACTGTGCAGGTCATAGACATGCAAGGGTGTCAGCTGCACAGGCCTGGATGGGCTGACAGAGTGCACCATGGACAAAGAGCATGCACCATGGACCACTGCACACAGTCATCCAGTGCACGGGAACAACACACACACCACAGACAGTGACTGATAGCTACTCCCACACCATAGTCACTTCCCATGGATTATCACACACACGCATTACGACTGCACCACCCTTTGACGCTGCACACCACTGCAGTTGAGCACCTATAGCTCCACTGCAAAACAGAGACCACTACATTAGTATATCAAAGCAAATGTATCGTAAAAACACACAAAACTATTTACAAATATTTACAAAAGTTTGGGGGAGGCTCACAAACAAGGTGGGGTGGGAAGGGTAGGGGTGAACAATTGGTAGAGGGAAGGAGGTGTGAGGGTGGGGTCAAGGGGGTAGGTGAAATCTTGGGGAGTATGATGTTCAGCGGGAGACCCACTCCCCTCTGAAGGCACCTCCCGCCATGCCCCTGTGGACTCCTAGCTGGTCGATCCACTGTAAAAGTTCCAGGAGGCCCTGGCCACTTGCAGTATCTCCTGTAGCACTCTCTCGATGTTCTGCAACCACTGTACACCTAGGACAAGGAAGCAGAGTCAATAGGTGTGAATGCATAGCCCCCTGCAGCCCACCCACTGTCCATGGCATACGGCCGTGGGACATGCCTCTGTGATGGTGTGTGACCACCCACAGTGATCGTGTCCACAAGACCTGCCCACCCAGGTGCACACAGCCATGCAGACTGCTGCACACACCCACCAGCCAAGTCCTGCACAGCGCCACCATGGCTGTTTAGTGACATGGTTATGTGGTGCGAAGGCAGTGGCACAGCTATGTACCCGGTGCACGATGGACCACCATTGATGCACTCCAGACATGTAGTGCCACTGGACAGTGCTGACTGTAACAAGTTGCGTGCATGGCAGTGGTGTCAATGGATGGTGGCCATGCCCCGCTGCCTGCCCTGTTACACAGCATGCAATAGTAATCATGGATATAAGGCACTCACCATCATCATGCTGGTCCCTCTGCTGCTGTGGACCTTCACCCCTCCTGGTGTTCTGGTTTTCCAGCTGGCACCTCCTCTCCCTCGCCAGCCATCTCTCTTCTGGGCCTAAGGTGCAAACATGGAGAGAGGAACATCAGTACAATCCTGTAGCAAAGTCCCCCTGCCCCCATGTGTGTGCAATCCCACACACAGCCAGACCCACCCACCCCAACCCTGATAACACCAGCACAGCCAGCACCAGATGGTCCCCCCATGTTCCAGACACATGCAACTGTGATACCCATATGGAAGATAAAAGTTTATGGACATTACACCTACCTGGCCATGGCACCGTACCCCTCCTGGCATGTTCCTGCAGGTGGGTAAGCAGGTCCGGGTCCCTCCGCCTCAGGTCCCCATATCTGTGGCAGCACTGCTCCACCATCCACCCCATTCCTGTGGCCTTCTCCAGGGCGTCGGCCACCTCCTGCCACACCTGACTCCTGGACCTGTCCAGGGTGCTCACCAAACAGTGGGCCAAGTGGCTCCAATGGCAACCAGGTTTACCATTTCAATCTGGCTCCACTGGGCAGCTCTCCTCTGCACCATCTCTTGCTCGGTAGGGTCAAAATGGTGCTCTGCAGCATGGTTCCGCCATGCAGATGCTGTGTAGTACAACGCACTGCATTCTCTATCGCGCTGTCACTGAACAGGCGATGGTGGTGCACCCATGCCTGACGCATGGTGCCTAGGGGGCAAAGGTCAGGCACAGGGTCAAGGGTCTCTGGCGCATGGACAGCCACAGCACAATTGGAACCCAATGCATGTAGTGTGATTGGGTGCCTGTGTGTCACCTCCAGTAGAGGCCTACCACACTGTTGCCCCAGTGCACCTATGATGCCCCAGTGCCACAGCGCCATATAGGTGAACATCACTGTAGTGCCACTGGCACAATGGTGGCTGTGCCCTGCATTGCCTCCCATGCACAGCACATCAACAGCGTGGCAGGCACCTGCATCATCAACCCGGGCATGCACAGTTAGGTGTGTACTGTGCATGTCACAGAACTGTGCCCTTGGCTCAGCATGTTCAACACAGTTGTGCAAAGTGCAAAAGTGCAATATTCAGCCATCATATGCAAATCAGCTAATCAGCCATTCAATGGCGCAGCACTGCAACCTACATCCACTTAAAGTTGCACCTCACCTCATTTGCATGGGTTGCACTATAAAAGTGTGACATTGGGCTGCACTGGCCATAGTCAGTTACTGCAGTCTATTGGTGAGTTGCATGCTGTTTGGGAGTGTGGACTGTGGATTTTGGGACATGCATGGGACTGCACAGTCACAGGTAACAACTGTCATTCTCACAGGCTGAATCATGACTGAGTGAGTTGTGGGAGAAGAGGAACAGAGTTGTGGGAGGAGGAGGCCAAATTTCACCAAGGCTGAGATGGATGCCCTGTTTGAGGCCTACCTGGACCAGGAGCCGCTTCTCAGTGGACGCCAGGAAACACCACAGGCCTGTGCTGCTGCATGGGAGGAAGTGGCACGTGCTGTGAACCTGCATGGCAGCCACCAGCACTCTGTACAGGAGTGCAAGAAGAAGATGGGCACAGACAGGAGGAGGATTAAGGAGAAGGTGGCTGCCATCAGGGCAGCACAATCTGCAACAAGTGGGGGACAGCCGGAGGTGCTACACCTGACCCTACAGGAGGAGAGGGTTTCTGGCAGCATGCAGCGTTGTGCCATTGACGGTGTTCCAGGTGCTGGATTCCAGATGGGTGGTAGCCCGTCACTGCATGGTAGGTCATGGTCTGTCTATTGGGGGGGACAGGGTAGGTCACATGCAGTAACGCGACTTTGTTTTCCCTTACAGCTCCTGAGCATCTGCATGGGTCAGCGGTGGTGGGCCTCTCCACTGAGGCCAGTCAGATGGAGACGGAGGAGGGCCCATCCACCTCCACAGGAATACGTGGCTCAGTGGCCCACCTGGATGTCCAGACTGATGTTGTTGAAACAGGTGTGGAGGAGGTCCTGCCTATGTCCCAGCATGCCAGTGTCCATGGATGCCAGCATGCTGTGACTCGGGCTGCTGCCGGGTCTGTCACCGATGATGATGTCACCAACGTCATGGGCAGTGACACGTGTGTGCCACAGGATGGCCACACAGCAGGTAACATCGCCACCATGGCTGTGGGTGGTGCTGCAGAGAGGCCTGTGTGTCATCACAGTCCCAGCTCTGTGCCTGTCAGCACTGGTGGGGCAGCACTGGTGTGTGTACAGGACAGTGGGATGGTTGCGGCCACTGTGGTGGCACCAGTGAGCCCAGGGGAGTGGCTGCCAGAGGGGCAGCATCAGCAGTCAGCCAATGGGCTTGGGGGTACAGTGTCAGGGGGCAGCATCAGTTCACCACCTGTGGACATGCCCAGGCCTGGTCCTGGTGTGCAGTGCCCACCCTCAAGGGGTGCTGAGCATCAGGGCTGCGCACACCCTGAGGGACAGGATGCTGATCAGGCAGATGACCTCTTGGATGAGCACACCTGCATACTGCAAGCATCAGTCAATTAGCAGATGCAGCTTGTGACGGTGGTGGATGCACTGAGTGTGGCTCTGGAGTGGGCAGACGAGTGTCACAGCAGTGACACCACTCTGCTCCTGGCAGGGATGGACCAGTTGCGGGAGGATGTGACCACTGCCATTGACCGGCAGACACAGGCATTCACTGCTGTCATGGCCACAATGGGCACACAGTTATTTGCCCATGCGTCGCAGACACCATGCAGTGCACTGTCCACCCCCCATTCCCAGTGTCGTGTGACACCATCCTTGTTGACACCAGGTTCAGCTGTGGGCATCCTGAGCATGCCTGGTGCAGGCATGTTCGGTGTGCTGCAGACCCCTGCACGAGCACAGTCGCATTCACACAGTGGAACCCCTGGGGGACCATTGGTGCCACCCCATGAGGCCAGTGGTCAGCCTGTCAGTGCTGGCGGGTCTCAGCGGGGCCGTGCACACATCCGTGGCAGCTGGGGCACTGTGGCGTGTGACTTACCTGTCTCCCAACATGGCAAATGTCTGATGCTGCCCTGTGTGCATTGTGTCATTCAGCGGGCAATGCATGGGTGGGTACCGCCCAGACACAGACAAACAGTTCATCTGCACACCTTCCCGCTGCTGTCCAGTAGTGCGCAGCATGACGATGCCTGCATTGCGCTGTACACCAATGTGCAATGGTGCCCAGCATCTGACACACGCACAATGACAGGCAGTGGGCGTGGTGGTCTGTGGACATGTGTGTGGCTATGGGTGGCGTTCTGGGTCGGTGTGCCTCCTACCCTTTGTGCATTTCTGGTGCATTGTGTGTGTGTGTGTGTGTGTGTGTGTGTCTGTCCGCGTGCCATGTTAGACCTCACCCATCCCTGGTGGTGTGTGGTTCCATGCCCAGCCAGTTCCCTTGATGGCATGCACCCCTGGTGTGTGTCCATGCATGTTTGTGGGTTGTGCCTTAGCCACTGGTGGTTGCACATGGCCCATGACTTACCTGTTGGCTGAAGTGTTCCTCCATGATGGTGTCCCAGTGCAGCTGTGTCGTGAAGCAGTCGGGGTCTCGGCATCTCCCAAGGGGGCTGCCCATCCTGCCTTTGTCACTGGGCGTCCTCATGGGTCTCCATGGCTGTCCCCTCTTCAACCTGTATGGCTATCCCACATTCGTTGGGCATGTTGTGCAGGATGCAACAGGCCAGGAATAGCCTGCAGGCCTTTGAAGGGCTGTACTGTAGGGCACCGCTGGAGGTGTCCAGGCAATGGAAACATGCCTTCAGCATCCTGAACACCCACTCGATGACATTACGTGTGGTGGCATGTGCCTCATTGTAGCGTTGCTGCGATGGGGTCGCGGGCCACCGGTATGGTGTGAGCAGCCAGGAATGGACTGGGTATCCACTGTCACCTGTGTGTAGAGGGTGGAGATTAGTTTGGTGATCAGCATCACTGCCCTGGGCCATTTGGCCACTCACCTATGTCACCTCTGACCATGCCCCCCAGGCCCTATGATTGTCCATGTGGTTTACATACTCACCCACTAGATGGCCAGTGGGGATATCCCCACTCTCGAATCTGTGGCACAGTGCTGACTGGTGCCAGATGAAGGCATTGTGTGCTCCCCCAGGGTGCGTGGCACAGACATTGATTATGCGCCCCCTGGCATCGCACACCACCTGGCAGCTGATGCTAGCATAGCCCTTCTGATTTATATATGGGGCCCCCTCAGGGCCAGATGGTGTGTGGATGGCCACATGGGTGCAGTCTATTGCTCCTAGCATGCCAGGCATATGTGCTACCCTGTGGAACTCCTGTATGTTTGCTGTGCGTTCCACCAGTGTGCTGG
The DNA here is from genome assembly GCA_016271365.2 of Neoceratodus forsteri. Lineage (NCBI taxonomy): Eukaryota > Metazoa > Chordata > Ceratodontiformes > Ceratodontidae > Neoceratodus > Neoceratodus forsteri. Next base: position 13,787,932 of record CM028129.1, read on the forward strand.
GGAAATGGATGTACTCCACAGCATGTGGCAGCAGTGAGCTGAGGAATTGGGTGAGGTGGCGTGTCGTGGCCGACTGGGTTATGCCTTTGGTGTCCCCAGTTGGTCTCTAGAAGGTACCCATGGTGAGCAAGCACATGTAAGCTGTCACTTTTGTCTCCACTGACAGAGCATGGTTCCGTCATGTGGGTGCCTGCGATCACATCACTGCACAGCTCTACAGAGCCACCCTCAGAATTGGTTTGATCAGGTGGTACTGGCCCACCATCTCCGTGATCACTGTACAGCTCGGTTGCGCGGCTCGGTACTGCCTGTCGGGGGCATCGCCGATGGGCCCTTCCACAGCCATGCCCCCCTGCTGCCCACCTTCTCACCCCCTCATTACTGCCTCCAACTGGATGGTGGCACTGGCCATGTCCCTGGCTTGTGTTCACCCCTCTGGCAGCTGTTTCTGTGTTCCCCCCACTGTCCTGGCTGCTACTTCCCCTACACCGTGAACACTTGACTGTGCTGGCCTCACTGCTATGTGGCAAGTACTTCCCACTTCTGCACTGTGGCTTCCCACACCTTCCCCTGAGAATGTGGGTTCCAGATGCCCTTTCACTGTCCTGCCCTGTGTGTATGTGTGTTGCCTGTGTGGCTGGCTATAGTTCCACAACTTGAGGCTTCCCTGTAGCATTCTTACACCTCTCCCTTGCTCCTTTTTATTTTGGCTCATTTCTGCTATGGCACAACTTCCGCTGGCTCCCCTATTGTGCATGGCGCATGTTGTTGAATATCGCACTGCGCCATTTATGCATGGTTCCTCCCCCTTCAGTTACACATACATTCATTATCATTGCGCTGTTGCTCAACGTGATTTGTGGGGCACAACTGCCTCCCACTGAATATCACAGAATGCGCATTTTCGGACTTGCGCTGGCACAACTCTTTTGAATATCTGGGCCAATATGTTTAGTTGTTGCTGATTAGAAAAGTGAATCCCAGTAATAAGAGAATTGGTTTGAGTCCCAATCTCTCCCTTTATCATTAGTTTAAATGAGTCTGAATAAAAGTAGCAATTTTATGACCCAGTATTGTGCTTCCTCGTCTGCTAAGGTGTAATCCATCCCAACAAAAGAGTGATGGATTTTGATGGAATTCTTCCCAAAATGTCAGACAGGGAATACTTTGTCTGAGACACCATTTATGAAGCCATTCATTTAAGGTTTTTATTTTAGCTGTAATATATTCTGTAGCTTGTGGAACTGGTAGGATTTCAGATAAACATATATCACAGCCTCTCTCAACTAGTAAGTTACACAAGGATACATAGTCTTGTTTTATTTGTTGCAAAGATTGTTTAGTAATGTCATTGGTTCCTACATGTATAACCACCAATGGATTGTCTCCGGCTGATTGTAGGATAGGTGTCATCATTGAAGTGATATCTGAAATCCTTGCCCCCCGGTAACTGGAACAAGTACAATGTTCTTTGTCCAGATTACAAACCACACGATCGATATATTTTATAATCGAGTCTTCCAATACAAATACTTCTATTTTGAGTACTAGCTCAGGGATAGATACAGGGTGGAAATTATGAGGATAGATCTGGGTAGTAAGTAATTGCTCACTAGGTTTTTGGATACATTTTGCTTTATTTTCATCATTCTTAACAAGGACTGGGCCCCTTGACACAGTTTCATTAACCAATTGTGATAATTGTTCAAAAGAGTTATGTGTGGGGATCTGATATGTTGGTGTAAGAGGAGAGGTGTTTTTGATAGTTTTTTCAACCCTGTTTTGGGTACTGTAATCCAGGAGTCAGCTTTACTTGTATTTAACTGTTGCCAACTTGTGGCTGCAGTTAAGGGTGTAGATGTAATGGTTGGATGTTTTAATACAGGGACTTGTGGTATATCTAAATGTGGCTCCCGATAGTTAGCATCATCCGTACTTTTAGTTGGAGATATATTTGTTTCTACCAAAAAAAGACATTCGGTCGATATAGTCTTCTAGTGCTTTTATTTCTGATTTGGAAGACATTTTGGGCTGTAATCGAGTAATTTCCATTTGTAAGTCACTAACCAAGATACACTTTTCACAGATGTAATTAGGTATAACTTTACCAGAGGCATACATCTTACATGTAGAGCAATATTTATTAGCTTTTTTCATTTTTAAAAGTGGATACCGCAGAGTACTATATGAAGCACAAGTAATGGTTTACCTGTTATGTCCTATGCTAATCAGAGCCCAGTGTTTACCACCTTGTCCCTTTGTCCTCAATGGACATGATAGACATGCACAAGATGAGTGCAGATCTCTCATGTCGTGGGTCTTCACATTTACCTGGTTGCTCCACTCACTAGAGTAGCTTCTTATATGTAGCTCAAAACCAGAAGCGCTAATCGTAAGCTTACTCTGGTTTCTCCTTCGTAAATAGTTTGTGGAGCATTTGGAAAAGCCTTATAAAAGGCTAACCCTTTGATTGGAGGGCTGAAAGTAGTGCAGCAGTACCTGAAAGGTACAACAGATGTTGTTACAAAATGCCAACTTGAAGGGGGAGCACTGGTGGCTATAGACTAGGTCCTCCAGTACCCCACAATCCCTTGCTGCCTGCTGACAAGTGCAGCAAAAAGGGAAGGTACCCTATTCAGAGGCAAAACAGTATACTGGATAAAGGCATATATCACACAATATTACTAGCAACCTCACTCAGAGGCACATACAATAGTGTAAAATAGCTTTTTCTATCTGTAGTTGTATAGTTGTATTTGTTAATGAGGTTGGGTGATATGCCCCATGTATATGTCACAGATTATGATTTTGCATCTGTTATGTCCTTGTTACATATTACCAGAATCTGTGACTGACTGAATGGACAGTATTCTATGTCTATGGTAACACTGGCGTACTAGCTGAAAATGGGGTTGGCGTCACTGAACAGCTCAATGACCATGTGCAGTAATGTACAGACAGAGTTTCAAAATTACAGTCAGGTGTACAGTGATGATGTGGTCACAAGTTGTAGGAATGTTTCTGTAATATTATTTGTGACATTGCTGTTACTGTTCATGTAAGTCACTTTCTTACTGTACAGATGAGAACAGTTGATGTGTGCATGTCACTGTTGCTTAATGACAGAACATCATAGAAACACAGAAGTGTCATTGCAAAGAGAAATGTGTTTACATGGCTTAATTACACAATTACACAGTATGAAACAATGGATTTCACGATAAAAGTATAGTGCTACCTTAATATATTGTGGTATACGTAATCATATTTTTTACTTGTATGTTTTATAGAGCCCAGGGAAGCTGTGGTTGAGACCTGTGGAGGTGAAGCAAGAGCCAGGCACCAGCTCTCCATGTAAGTACCATCACAACAGATATTCATACAAAATATAGTGTCACAGTATCGTGAACCCAGAATGTATGTTATGTGCATTGTCTGCTTGGTAGGCTGTTGCGTACTGACTGACTTCATACAGTAGGACTGTACAGCATTGTGTCAGAATCTAAACAATGGTTGTGAAGGCTGTATAGTACTACATTGTACAAAAATGCAAATGAATCCATTCATAAATCTCTGTTGTGTAGTACGGTACAAGGTTTATGCTCATTGGCTTCTGTTGTGGCCCAATGGGTGTACAGCCCTATTCCATAGAGTCAGTGATTGTGCATCAGGCTTGCAAGTTGACAAGCAGCTACTTACTGTCACTGACAGGAGTGGAGGGGTGGGAGTGGACGTGTTGTGGCTTAGTGGGTGGGAGAGGAGGGGTGTAGCACTAGTTAACCAAGGATGGATTGCTTTGACATAATATTGCAGGGATTCCTACAATAGGCCTGTGAGTGTAGCACTGGAGCACCAGGGACAAAGGACCATTATTACTATAGTAATACCCACAGTCAGCATGGGGGGGGTGCCAGGATGAAGGTGCTGCTGTAGCTTGGGTGGTCACTCAGAGCTGTCATGTTGCAAGGTGTGATATGGCAGCTCAGCTGTGAGTGTCAGCTGTTGACCATTTTAATGAGGGGATCTACTCTGTGAAGTACAAGTAGGAGTTGTGACTGTATGTGTTACTACATCCTAGGCTGCATGTTGGGATGTATGTAACATGGAATGGTAATGAACCTACTAATTGTGTTGCATATATTACTGTTATGTTTAGATTGATTGGTATTTATGCCAGGCCCATAGCACTTTTGCATAGCACACTGGCATGCATCAGTGCATTGTGCATGGTGTCACTGTTGTGCCTCTTGCACAGCACTTCTGAATATGTCTCCCAATCTTTATTTGCATGATGTGTAAAGAATTTATTAGATTAAGTAGTTACTAAAGTAACTCAGCTCTTGCTTAGTAAATCTGTAAGATGATTTCAAGTATTATAAAAACAGTGTGACAAATAGAGTTTTCTGATTCTCTGTAAACATTCTAACTGGTTATGTACATCTTTCATGAACATTAATGTAGAAATTGATCATATGGTGAACAAGGTTTAAGAGTGTTATTAAGTTGTTTTATTATAATACAAATAAGGTACTCACAGAGATTGTGTCAGTGGTTAGTTAATCACCATCTAGGACATTTTGGTATTTGGTTACACTTTCTGCCACACTACAACCATGCAAGTGATCAAGAGAACATTAAAATAACAATTGGTCATGCCTTGCTGCTCAATGAATGTTACAGCAGTAAAAGGTGATTTGTATAAATGGAAATATGTACACAGAGTAAATAACAATTTCACATGTGTGTCTCTTTTGTAGCAGTTATTAAAGAGATGATTATCTAAACATTGGATTATGTAATCATACTGTTGGTGTACAGGTAGTCTAATATTCTCTTGCAGGTGTGAAGAAATAATATAGGCACAGATGCTAGAGTTTAGTTGTTCATACACAATGAAGAGATAGTATCAGTGTATATGAGACTATGTTGTTTATTATGGTAAAACATTTAGATACTTAGTGTTGCCGTATAGTAAGTAAAATACAAGAATAGTGTAGAAAGTGTACTCTTATAAATCTTTTTACGTTGTCAACAAAGGACATAATATGGTAGAAAAGAATATAATAACTGAACTGGCAAGACAGGACTTATAATTTGTGTTACAGTTCTAAACAGTGTTAATATTGGCAACAAAACGTATAACAATTATTGAATTAGATATCAATGTTGTAAGGTGAAAGACAGAATGGTAAACACTGTTTTGAGGCTGATATATTGATTTATGTTTTTTGACTCTTTGTAGAACACCATCGTGTGAAAAGCTGTACTAGCCACTGCCGCTGTTATCGCAGACTGGAGCGCAAGGTTGACAGTCTTATTAAAGATAATGTGCTCCGTGAAGGACAGCAGAGATTGCTGTCCTTCATGGAAATGCAACAGCGGACTGTCAACCTTCAGCTCGAGCCTGTGGTGACAGCGGCTGGGGACAACATGGCCAGTACCAGCACTTCACCTCCACCTCCAACTGTGGCATCCAGCTTCCCTGGGATGAAATGACCAGTCTCCACACCTGTCCGGTATCTCCTCAGGAGGGCGCAACAGCTTCCACTTCCGTTGTGCCTCCACATAGAGTCCAGCTTATGGGTTGGACTGCCTCAAGCAGCACACACCTCTTGCAAATGGTGGCTGTAAATTGTTTGAATTTTGGTTTGCTAATTGTTGTATATATTTTTGTAAATTTTATTTTTTTAAGTTTTATAAATAAAAATATATATTTTAATGTATTATTTATTTTTTTCTAAATCAGAACAAATCAATATAGTTTCTCATTTTTGTTGCTTTTAGAGTTTACCAGATTGAATGTTTTAACAATTTTTTTTGATAAGACTGACTTTTTCATTTAAGATTTAAAAAAAATATTTTTTTTAATTTAATAACAATATAGAATAAATATTTTTTGAATATAACATTTTGTCTGTGGTATTATTCAATTGTGGGGATGTTTGTCATCAATATTTATAACAAAGGGTTAGAGAAATGTAGTTTTCTCATTTCATCAAACATTCTACCAGATTCATGTGAAATTTTAATTAACATACATATGTAGGTTGATCATATGTTGAACAAGGTTTTACACTATTTAAAATGACTTTAATAATTGTGGCAATAAGGGACTTCCAGGGATTATGTTAATGGTCAGTTAATCAGCCTGTAAGTGCATCTGTTAGTCTGTACACATTGTGTCACACTACACCAGTAGCAGGTCATTAACAGATCATTAACACAACTGTCGTGCCTTATTGGTAAAAAATTCTATAAGAAACCATTTGGCTTACCTAGTTTGGTAAAGAAGATTGTTATTGACAGCATTTAAGGTTTAAACAGATGACACATTTAAATTCTTGTTCTGTTACGTATGTTGCAGTGTTATGAGAACATTTTTGTACCTACATTAGTAAGTATGATTTATGTTTGAAATTTTTGTGTAGTAAAGATACAGAAGAGGAAGATGTAAGATATCTGAATATTTCAAAGTTGTGGTTAGAAATAGACTACTACATTCTTTATGTGTCAGAAGAGTAGACTCATTAGCTGCAAAAGATACTGAGTAAAACACTGCAACATAATACATTAGTATTGACATAAGAGTGGTAAGTGAAAGTAAATAGATAAATATTAAGAGGTATATGGTTGAGATGGATGTTGTCTTACTCTTCATAACAGAAAATCCTGTTAGATGAGTTACTGTGTTCTTCATTTTGGTGCATCTGTCTATGTATGTGCAGTCCTGGTACAACAAAAAATTCATATACTATTGGTACTTATCATTCTCAAAAAGAAAGGATATTCATGGCAAAAAAATCAGTTTAATGCATCAGTTAGGGTTGTTCCACAGCAACAAAAGTGAGGAAATTCGGTGTTAGGGTTGAAAACCCTAACTCCGAATTCACCCCCCCCAGCACCACACACACACAGACACACACACACATGCAAGTAGGGGGGAGGACCAAGGCAACACGACCAATGACAGACAAGCAGCAGCAGGTGACAGAAATAAAAAACAATTGTCTTAATGTACTACAAGACATCCCCACCCACCTGACCAGGTACTGCATGCTCAGTGGAGATCAACTGCAAAACTGAGGCCATGTAAACCAAACGTACACATCCCTGATTGCAGGTGCACACAATGTACCACACTTGGTAGTTGCATGGCCTTACCTAGTGATGCCCCACACCCCACCACACCTGGTACTGCACTGTGAATGGACATCAATGATGCAGGTGTCTGATTGCAGCAATACAAAGGTTTTTACACTCATGAGTAAACATAAATAAAGACAACAACATAAATTTACTACAAGATACAGTCATCATCAAGATACAAGAGGTGTTGCATTCACTATATAATTTACTTAGTACTAAATTTACTGCAGCTGTCCACTCAAGATACAGTGGCTGCTGTCAAGGTATGGGAAAACTATTGCTTGTACAAGGATGTGCAACTCTTAATGTCAGTAACAGGTATACAGTTTCAGTGATGTAGGTGTACTGTTGCTGTACATATATGTACCTTCACTGTGACCGTATACTACAAATGCAGTAACTTTTCTGTCTAACAAAGAGTGTAATTTCCTGGCTGAGGACAAGCAAGTTCTAAATATCCTAACATTACTGTAGCTACAGTGACGTAGGTGTATCACAGATGTCTATAGGCTGAATTTTCCTGTAGCTCTTTACTGAGGATGTACTACCTGGTAAAGACAATGGCATTGCCTCTATGATGCCTCACTTTCTGAAATACTGATAAGTTTAGTATTGTTGCAATGAGTTATGTAAGTCTGTACTGAAGATGTAGTACCTGGTAAAGAAAATGGCATTGCCTCTGTTATGCCTCTGTTATCGAAATTGTGGTAAGTTGAGTATCGTTGCAATTAGTGATCTGTATCATTTATGCCCACAGTCTCACTTTTTTTGTAGTTGGTCTACACTCAGATTGTAGTAACTAGTCTTTGGGTTTTGCAGACCATTCTGTCATTGATGCCATGGAAGTGATAACTATGCAAATTGTAGTACAACAGGGATTGAGTGGGTATAGTGTAGCTATAAACAGAATTTCTTTTAGTATAGCTTTTAGTCACAATGGGATAACTGTTGTAGGATGGGAGGGGGCATTCTCTATCACAGACTCTGTGAGTCATAATTCTACTAACCTTTGCATGGCTGCAATCATTGAGTTACAGTATTGATCGTCATGTGTTTATTTAAAGTGGGGTTGTCCAGTGACTATGAAGTACGTGGTCTGAGTGGGTGAGACACTGCCTTGCAAAGCTCCTCCAGTGCCTAGTAGTGGGAGATTGTGTATACATGAAATCAAGCACACATATTATACCTGTATAACTGCTTAGTTTTGTTGTGCTGTATAGCTGAGGTGGACTATCAGGTGTGGTGAGGTGTGGGTCATCGCTAGGTAAGGCCATGCAACTACCAAGTGTGGTACATTGTGTGCACCTGCAATCAGGGACGTGTACGTTTGGTGTACATAGCCTCAGTTTTGCTGTTGATCTCCACTGAGCATGCAGTACCTGGTCAGGTGGGCGGGGATGTCTTGTAGTACATTTAGATAATTGTTTTTTATTTCTGTCACCTGCTGCTGCTTGTCTGTCATTGGTCGTGTTGCCTTGGTCCTCCCCCCATTTGCATATGTGTGTGTGTGTGTGTGTGTGTGTGTGTGTGGTGCTGGGGGGGTGAATTCAGAGTTAGGGTTTTCAACCCTAACACCGAATTTCCTTGCTTTTGTCACTGTGGAACAACCCTAACTGATGCATTAAACTGAGTTTTTTTGCCATGAATATATATATATATATAGATATATATCTATATATATATATATATATATATATATATATATATATATAAGCAATAGGTCTGGAACCAAAATCCATTGAATAAATCCATTTATTTCCACATATGTGGAATAAATCTAACCACCTTAGATTTATCCCACATATGTGGGATAAATCCAAACTGTCAATCACAAGCATTCTACTGTATCTACATTCTGCCAACCACACAGTTGGCACACAGAAACCGAAATCAACACTGGCACAACCACTAAATCACCCACCTGCACAACCCCTCGTGCACTCAAAAAAAACAGCACACAGACCACACTTGACGATCCTACAGTAATATCACAAGCAGCACCACAACTATTTTCTTCATAGAAAACACACTGTTTTCATCATAAAACTAAAAAAAAGGTGCTACAACTTTGCGACTGCTGATTTCCGATACCTTTCTGACCGCAAGTATCACAGAAAACAACCCACTGTTACTTGATAAACAATGGCAACACAGGAAAGTGGCGCCGAATTTCAAATGGAACTAGCACAAATATTAACACAATTTGAAGAAGACACTGAACCTCTGCTAGAACCCTAACAATTATATAACTTACAAGAAACAGAAATTCAAGAAGAACCAAAAGTCAGTACTAGCACTGCAGTCGACATAGACGAAGATGCCATACAAAAATATATCCAAGCAGGCAAAAACCCCAACACAGTGAAAAAGACTAACAGCGATGTCATGACCTTTCAAAAATACTTAAACGAAAAACACAATATAGAAACTCCCCTTGAAAGCATTACAGCGGCAAACCTGGATAAATTACTTGCTACCTTTTTCATGTAATCCACCAGGAAAGATGGAACTCCCTACGAGCCCTTAACACTACGTGCCACATTCCAGAGCCTTGAAAGATATTTAAAACAGAAACGCTATCCAGAATCTCTATCAACATCACTTGCATTCCTCACAACCAGAGAAATTCTGCAGTGTAAACAAAAACACCTCAAAATGTATGGCAAGGGTAACAAACCAAAAGCAGCAGATGAGTTGACAGATTCCCTTATCAACAAACTATATGACACTCAACAATTAGGCCCACACTGCCCTGATGCCTTGCTCAATACCATAAGATTAATAGTTAGCCTATACTTTGGCGCCAGAGGCATAACTGAAAAGAGAGCAGTCAAATGGGGAGACATTATCATGCAAAAAGATGAAAATGGACTATTCTACCTCCAGTACACCAGTGAACATCAAACAAAAACTAGACAAGGCTCCAACCCAAAAGAATGTAGAAAAGTGAAGCCACAGGCATACAAAGTACAACAAAATCATACTGGATGCCCAGTTACCAACTACGAACTCTACAGTACCCTCAGGCCCAGCCAAAGTAACCACCCTGAAGCACCTTTTTTTTTTGGCTATCAACAACAACATACAAACATCAAAAGCCCACAAATGGTTTAAAAATCAGCCTGTGGGAATTAATAAGCTCTCCACTATTGTCAAAAACATGGTTACCAATGCAGGCATACAAACTGATAAACACTTAATTAACCATTCTGTACAAAAGCACCTTGTACAAAAATTAGTGGACAGTGGAATACCACCAACCAAAATCACACAGATTTCAGGCCATAAACAGCTGCAAAGCCTCAATGAATACTCAAAGTTCAATGACTCCAAACAACATCAAATAAGCACCTTACTAAGTGGTGATCAGATTCCACAGCCTAAGCCTTCCTGCCAACAAGAACTGACCACTATTCCTACAAACTACAAAGACCTACTTGGAACATGCATCAGCAAGCCCACCATACATGCAAAGCAAGTCACCTTCAATATCATGCAAGGTAAGGATCATTACTCTACATACAAAAGTCACAAAACTACAAAATAAAAACCCTCCTCCCACCCAATACCCACCCATCACCACCACTTCCACCCTTCCAAACACCACCCCACATTACTACACATTGCAAACCAAACTTATAATACTCTTTTTTCTCCCTCCCCCACCTGCATAATCCTCTTTTTTCTCCCTCCCCCACCTGCAGGTAACAAGTATGATAGCTATGGCAAGAAGAGACCAATGGTTTTAGGTATTGACAGTGACTCTGAATGAACTTTCAAAAGATCATATATTCTCCTTAACAAAAATGTCAAAAACCTGTAAAAATGAATAGAAGATCTGATTACAGCAAAGAAAAAGACCTGAAAATAATTTAACTGTCCTTCAAAAAACACTGTAAAGGCAGAAAGAAGATCTGTGCATACCTAAACATTCCTTTCTAAAATACTGTACAAATAAAAAAGACACCTCAGAATAAACAGAACCTACAAGCAAGAAAAGGCTTGTCAAACCATAAAAAATATCTAACAATAACTGGACTTTCCTTCTTTGAAACCTGCAAATACCTGGAAAACAAAACACCTTCTCACCATCACCATCTTTGGAATACAGAGCAACTACTACCAGAAAGGCGATCTGAATCAAAGACAGAAAATAAAAAAATACACATTCTATACAATAAAAGGACTCTATAAAACCCTATGGACTACAACACAGACCTAAACTCAACCCTCGCCCCACTACCCTTACCACACCTCAACCCCCATACCCAAATGTTCTTGAAAACTGTTGCTTTCTGAAAACCAATTGTTTACTGCAAGTTGTAAAAATTGTACAAACCCATACACTGTTCAAAAGTATTGCAATTCTCCTCTTTACAATCAATCAATCAATCAATCAATCAAATCTTTATTTATCCAGGTGAACATCGTTGAGCAAAGCTCATTTGCAAGATGGACCTGGTAAGGTCAAGGTTCAATTTACATAAAATATAACATACAGAGTATACACACTTTGAGAAGACAGCACATTGATACAATACATCAATTCCGTGTCACAGTACATTGATATGCTACTAAACAAGAATATAATACATATATACATGATTCATGAAGTAGCCAGCTTGCTAAGTAAGTAATGGGAGACACTTTAAAGCTAGTACTTTTTGATGAAGGGTTAAAAGTGTCAGAGAGATTTACTTAGATAATTTTAAACTCAGGTGATGAGCTGTATGGACAGCTGGAGGATATATCTATGAGGAATGATTTGTAAATGGTAAGTACCAGAGGGGACAGTGACAAGGGGATGGATAGGGTGAATACTTGGTGTTGTGGCCAGGGGTAGGGAAAAGGGTGGTGAGGTGGGCAAGGAATGGAAAAAAAGCTGATGCTATAGAGGGATCAATAGTGGGTCAAGAGGGAAGGAAGGAGGCCAGACTGGTGAAGTATAATGCTGAGAGTGTAAAGGAGATTATGTACAATAATGAATAAGAAGAATGGATTGTGGTGATGGTTTATGAATTGTAAGGCAACTGCTCATAGGGTGCTGAGGAGCTACCTTATAATGGTCGGCCAGCTAAGGAGAAAGATGGAATAATAATCTAATGTTGGCGGAAGCAGTTACATTTTTCTTTGAATATCCTGTTGTATAGATATTTGAAGGCTGTAATAGATATAAGCTTGTTCACTTTCAGTGTCTTCTGCATTGTGTTCCATAAAGTAGATAACACATAGCCAACGGCGTATCTGCCATGTCGAGAGTGGAATTTAGGCACTTTGAGCATAATGAAGTTCAGACTTCTTAATGCATAATTACTTGATGTGGCTTGTAATAAGCAGTCTGAGATAGATTTTGGAAGCCACTGTGATATTGCTCTGTAAGTCCATAGTATTGCATTCCTGTCTCTTCTAAATTGAAGCGAAGTCCATCCAACTGCAGAATATAACAAGCAGTGGTGAGTGCTGTAGGGTAGGTCTGTGATAAACCTCAAAGCTCTGTGGTATAGTGTGTCTAGTTTGCTCAAACATACAATGGGGCAGCGACTATATAAGAAGTCAGCATAGTCAAGTACTGAGAGGAATGTAGCCTGGACCATCTTCTTTTTTGAATCACTTGTAAGGAAGTGCTTAATTCCATAGTAAAGTCCAAGTCTTTGTCTAAGCTTTTTTAGCAATTCTTCCAGATGTTCTAGGTAGTCTAGTCTGCTGTTTAGCCTTACCCCTAGGTATTTGAATTTTGTGACATATTCGAGATTTTCACCAAGGGCAGTGGATAATTTAAGGAGATCGATTGGGATAGAGTATCCTGCCTGTACTTGTGGGGAGAAAAACATTGCCTTAGTTTTTTTTGCATTTAATAGTAGTTTTTTTCCCAGCAGCTGGTGTTGCAGAAGGTCGAATTCTGCTTGTAGGTCTTTGCAGGCTATTACAGGAGAAGGGTGACTGACATACAGTACTGTATCATCAGTAAACAGGCGTACAGTGGCTTTGGTAAGATTTATGTCAATGCTATTGATATATATGGCAAAGATGATAGGGCCAAGGATAGATCCTTGTGGTATGCCTCTTTGGAGTGGTTTGAGTGGGGATATATCTCCTTCGGCTTTTACCTGCTGGGTTCTTCCTGAAAGATAATTGTTAAACCATCTAATGGAGTTGGTGTCAAGTCCAATTGACCTCAGTGAGGAGAGGAGCAGGTCGTGGTCAACTGTATCAAAGGCCTTACTTTGGTCTAAGAAGACAGCACAGACACAATTTTTTTTATCCAATTCAAGTTGCCAGTCATTGGTTACTTTTGCAAGAGCTGTAATGGTACTGTGTTTTGCTCTGAATCCAGATTGTGCTGGGTTTAGTAGATTATTAGCTTCTAGGTATTCTCTTAGTTAGGTGCTCACAATTTTTTCAAGTAATTTGGACAGCACAGAGAGAATGGAAATTGGTCTGTAGTTATTGAGGTCTGTGGGATCCCCGGCTTTCAGTAGTGGGATAACTTGAGCAGTTTTCCAGATTGATGGGATAGCGCCTGACTGTAGTGAGAGGTTAAACAGGTGTGTTACTGGTACTGCTAATACATGTATGGCAATTTTTAAGAAGTAGGGGTCAAGGGAGTCAGCACCTGCACTTTGTTTTATATCCAACTGTGAGATTAGCTCTTCAACTTGCTTCAGTGTGGCTGGTGTGAAGGAGAAAGTAGAGTCAGTCACCCTTGCGTCAGTGTTCTTTATACCTAGCTGTGATCTGAATTGGTTGGCTAGAGAGGAGTCGAATGCTAGCCCAGCAGTTGTAAAGTGATTATTGAAGGCTTCCAGGACTTCTATTCTATCAATGATGGTTCTGTTTCCACTATGTAATTTTGCTGGGAGTGAGTTACTTGGGACATGGCCAGTTATATCTTTTATAGTGTTCCAAAACTTGGCAGGGTTGTGGTATGGGGAGTCTAGTTCAGCCATATAGTATGCAGCTTTTGTGTCTCGCACTTTCTTGGTGCAGAGATTCCTGACTTTTTTTAACTGCTCCCAGTCAGTGGCTAACTTAGTTTTTCGTGCCTTTTTCCAAAACTTGTCCCTTTCGAGGAGGGTGGATTTAAGGTCTGAATTGAACCAGTGACAGGTTTTATTTTTGATACATAGTTTAGAAACTGGTGCATGGGTGTTTAGAGCACCTGTAATAATGTCATTTAGAACACCATATGCAAACTCCATTGTGTTTGCTAGCTAGAACTCTTGCCATCTTGTGGAGTGTTTAATATCATCCAGGTATGCATTGATGTTAAATTTCTTTTTCGATCTCCTCATCATAAATTTTGTAGGGGATGAGAGCTTACATGCTGACCTGATTGCTGCAATAGTACAGTGATCACTGATGTCGTTGAACAGCACTCCAGTGTGTGAGAAGAGGTGAGGTTTATTCACTAATAGTACATCCAATAGTGTTCTGTTTTTAGGGTTCTTTTTGTTTATTCTAGTATTTTCATTTATAAGCTGTGTAAGGCCATACATGTCACAGAATTATATTAATGGTGTAGCTGCCTTAGAAAGCCAGTTTAGGTTTAAGTCACCTATAATTATAGTTTCTTCATTCCCCTGTTTGATTAAGTCACCCAAGTGGGATAGTATCTTAAGGCCAGCTGAGGGAGGTGTGTAACAGCCGATCAGCTGCAGCGAGGTATTGTTGGAGACAGCTATTTTGAGGGATAAGCACTCAAATTCTTTTGCCATAGAGGAAGAGTCAAGACAAATTGCAGATAGGTTGGCCTTTACATAGATTACTACCCCCCCTTGTATGTCTATCAGCTCTGAAGGTTTGATAGTTAAGTAAGTTTATGTCCTTGTCAGCTGTGTCAGGCCTAGGCCATGTCTCAGACACTACCAGAATATCAGGTAGTGTGTGGTTAACCCAGGCTTGGAGCATTGTGATTTTTTTTAGTAGACTACGTACATTAATATGTAGAAGGCTTAGCCCTTTAATCTTTGCTAGTGCTGATGGTGCAGTGATAGGCCCTGGTGGTCCAGGGTTAAGTTCCACATTTCCTGAGCATATTAATAGTAGCAGCAGCAATTTCATAATTGCCTCCAGAGATAGGGTATAGATTCTTATTGTTGCCTTTTTTATTTATTTTTTATTCTGTTGTAGTCTTATTTGCCATCCAGATTCAGTTCTTCTGCCTCTTGTAAGAGAAAAGATTAATACTTTAGCAGAGATGAGCATGGAATATTTTTCTGTATGCAGTTGGAGACAGGCACCAAACAAATGCAAGGCCGACTGTGTCCCTCCATAGTAACTGTTAAGTGGGTAACGTCGTGTCAGTGGGAGGTCATAGGTACAGATCCAGTCTCTTGGGACTGTTGTGGAATTGCAATAAAAACAAATGTTACTGTTCTTTTTTCTTTTTAATAAATGCTGCCAAAATTTACCTTCTCAGTCTTTATTCCTTGCAAAGCACCACGCCAAAGTGCGACATACAAAAAAAAAACCTTTAAAAATTGACTCTCCAAATTCTTAATCAACAGGTACTTGAATACATCCACAAGAATACCATCCAGGACCAAATCGTCACCAGCTCACCCCCAAAAAAGCCCCAATACATCCATCTCGACCAGAAATCAAACAACCAAACAGGATAGCAATCCTAAAAGTTCAAATGTGCAAGAAATCTTCCTCCAAGGTCCATCGACGAACAAAACACCACTCCACCAGTGAAATTCACAGCCTCCTCCTCAAAGTCTTCCATACATCCACCGACTGATGCTGTAGTACTTCGATGCCCACAACAGCGTTACACTCTCTGGCAACACAAATGAGAAACTCCCGCTCTCCAATAGGCCGCCACCTTGAGCAATAGAACAGCACATCCTCCTCAAACTCCTTCCTACCGAAACTGTGCCACAAATCTCAGCCACGCCCACCAACCAATCAAAAAGCATGCTCACCACACACACACACAATTACAACAATTCACACACACATCAATCACTCCAACCCTCCCACTCTAACACACACCCCTCCAGCCAATCAAAACTACTTTCCCACATTACCTCAGCCAATAACATCACACCAACCACCCTCCAAGCACTAAACCACCCAATCAAAGCCTACAACCACACACCCATTCACAAAGCAATCAATAAAGCCACCTACCACCTTTAAAATAAAATAGTCCTCAATCCAAAAAGTAAAAAACAAACCACACTTCAACCACAAACATAACCAAAACCACCGCAAAACCCATTGCATAAATCGCACATGTGATGGGTGACCTTGGAATAAACTAGTTATTTTAACATGCCCCCGGTGACCTCGGGTCAATCACCCGTTGCTCCGTTACACTACACCACTCGTGAGGTTACCTGAGGTCACTGGGAACTTGTGAAAATAACTAGTTTATTCCTCGGTCCCCCATCGCATGTCTCCTATATATATATATATATATATTATAGTGGTGAGGTCGCGCCACTATATTTAGGGTTATGAAGGCACTTTGGACCCATTTAACAGATTTGCCAGAAATTTGGTATCCATGGTGGGGTATGATAGATCTCTTGATTTTCCAAATTTAATTTCAGTCAGACCTACAGTATTTTGCGCACGAAAACACTGAAAAATGCAGAATAATCCAGTTTTGGAGGCAGTTTTTGAGATTTTGTTTGTGGCCCTGTGGGCCATCGTGTGGTGTGCCACTTTGCAAGATGGCTCATCTGAAAGAGCATGGCTGCCCGAACATGCCGCTTTTCATTCGGTGAAAAAATATTAAGGCATTCAAAAGTTATGCCACTTTTAAGCTCCCATTATAAGTCAATGGGAAAATTTATATGGTTGTTTTGTGAAAAAAGAATGGGATTTGGGCCATCTCATCCCTCCTGGCGGTCGAAGAATTTGCAGCCTCACGGTCAAAGAATCTTTGTCCTCGAGAATTCTTTGATCACAAGGGCCTCCATCTTGTTTTTTAAATTCCATCACAAAAAATCTAATATCTCGGCTCAGGGGTCACTCCTGAAGTAAAACCTGCATGGGTTTTACTCAGGGGTCTTCGATCTATTGACCCATGCCTTTTGTTTCACCTAAAATGTTAAAAAAATAGAATTATAACATTTAAATTCTTTGATCGCGACTCGCCAATGATCTTTGTTCGCGAGCCTGCAAATTCTTTGTTCGCGAGATTCTTTGATTGCGATCTTGCATCATGAGGTAAAAATACAATTTTCTCAGCTCAGGGGTGGCCTAGGAACACAAATGAGGGTGGGTTTCACTCAGGGGGGGCTTTGTTCTATTGAGGCATGGCAGTGGTTTCATGTAATTCTGCCTAAAACTCGAGTTTCACCATTTTTTATTCTTTGATCATGAGACTGCAAATTCTTTGATTGCGAGTCTGCAAATTCTTTGATCATGATCTTGCATCATGAGTGAGGGGATGAGATGGCCCTTTGAAAAATTCAAATTTCTCAGCCCAGGGGTGGCCCAGGAACACAAATGAGGGTGGGTTTTACTCAGGGGGGTTTGTTCTATCGAGGCATGGTGGTGGTTTCATGTAATTCTGCCAAAAAGTCAAGTTTCACCATTTTTTATTCTTTGATTGTGAGCCTACAAATTCTTTGATCACGAGCCTGCAAATTCTTTGATCGTGAGATTCTTTGATCGCGAAGGAGGAACAAGATGGCCAGATTTTATAATGGAATAGATAGGTCAATTTTCATAATCTTTAAGTTTAAATATTTCGGAAATGGTTTGGTCTTTTCACTTGAAATTTGGAGGGTGTTGACAGCATGTCCTGTACATGTGAAATACGGTGTTTATGTGTTGGAGAAAATCTGTTTTGCAGAGATATTGCATGACACAATTTACATTTTGTGAACAGTGTTTTGCATTGTGGTGGTGCCTTGAAATTGATAGGGTACCTAGCCTTAGTGTCATGGATGTACTTTTCAGTTATTGTGTCTGTAAAACGTCAACAGGTGTGGAATTCTGCAACTCTGATGAATGAAAATCTTAAACTTTAATGTTATATCTCGGACATGGTTTGATCTTTTACATTGAAATTTGGAGGTTGTTGATGGTAGAGACACGTTTACAAGTTGGTGGGATCACAGGGCCCAAAGGGCCCATGCTCCCACCAACTTCTGCAAGTTCTTAGTTTTCTATTCTTCCTCAAAAAGTAAGGAAATTCTATGCAAAAAACTGCATTAATGCATCATTTAGGGTTAAAACACAAAAAGTCAGGAAATGAAAAATCTTTAGAGTTGCCCTTCCCTCTCTCGTAGACCAGCCAATCATCCCAAGATTGACAGATGATGGGGTGTGTCATTGGGGTTGTGAGGCCTAAATGGCACCCCATACTTGTTCACTGTTGCTTCTCAATATGATTACACAAGGAATTGGAAACATTTAGGCATGCTAAATCTTGGGCGTTCATACACACTATAAGTTCTTGAGAGATTCAAGGCAGGTAGTTTCTGCGTACCCTAGTATGGCGTAGTGGGGCGTGTGTATCCTATATCTTAAGGAACATGTTTTTGAAGTGCAGTAGGGTGTCATCTATTGGGCTGGAGGGGGGAAGGGAGCCAGTTTGCTAGGACAAGGTCATTGAGAAGGGGAGCGAGATTGAGGGATTTGAATGACAGTTGGACTAAGAACTTTGGGGGGGGATTTAGGGCACTGAATTTTGTGAACAAGGTAAATGACATGGTGGTCACTCATGAAGCCAGGGATCAGACCTACTTGGATAACTCTGTGAGGATGGGTGGTCAGAGCCCAGTCAATAAGGGAGTGGTTACCCGATTTGAGATTTAAGCAGGTGGGCTCAGTGATGATTTTGGTTAGATTTAGGGCAGCCAAATCCGTCCGAGTTTTGTTGAGGGCTGGTGCCAACCAATTGTGGTTAAAGTCACCCATTGTGTATAATTCCCCAGTGGGGGCTAGTGAGCTGATTTGTGTAAGGAGGTGGGTGACAGTTGTTTCCTGGGTGCCTGGTCGGCAGTGAATTCCGGCAATGAATATAGGCAGCAAAAAGGGGAGCGTGAGCTGGAGCAGCAAGAGTTTGTATGCTTTAGGTTCGGCTTTAGTTAAGATTACTGAGTAGTGTGAGTCCAAGCTTACATAGATGGCTACGCCACCACCTCTGGTGGCCCTGTCTTGGTGGGCCATAGTGTATCCAGGGATTTCGACTGAGGAGTCAGGAATGTTTTTGTTAAGCCACATTTCAGAGAGGATGAGGACATCAGGGGCATGGTGGTCAGCGAGTACTAGAAGCATACTAGAGTATGTTTGGAAGGTATGCACAAGGTAATTTTTAGTACCTCAGTTCTTAGCAAAGTGTAATCCAAGGGCTTCATCAAGATGCTGGAGACAATGTGGTGCAGTTGTGGCCTCCCATGCTCATGTATTTCTACTTTTTCCTAAGATTATGCCATTTTGGCATGCAGTTACCCATCAGATAGTCAATATACTGTCTATTCAGGAACCTTTGTCTCCCCAGAATCTTTTATTGGGTGTACCCCCCAAAAATCTTAGAGATAAAGATGCCAAATACTTTTGGTCTATATGCCTAGCTGTGGCCTATAAATCTATTACTAAGAAATGGCTGCTCCCCCAATCCTCCTACATTGATAGAATGGAAGGACATAGTAAATTATATACAACAACTGGAACAGCTAACACATAATTTACAAGATAGAGCCGCAGTATATCAAAACCGTTGGACCAGGTGGGACTTGAAAAAAATGATCAAGTTTAAAACTTGGGGGAAAGCCTGAAATAATGGACTTTACTGACTGTTGTCTTTGAGAAGGGAAAAGAGAAATTGCCTTGCTGTGAGAATCTTATCTTATTTAACCCTCGTGCTATGTTTTAATCTCTAAAAGAGGGGAACTAAAAAGTATGGAACATATTTATATAGGATATGTAACATTATAGAAAAATTCTATCCCACAAATGGATTTATGGTATGTTTTTTAAAAGACAATAGCTGACAAGTTTTGCTTGTTTAGTTTTTAGTTCTGTCTGTATGTTGTTTATGTATTTTTTTACATTTTATACACAGTTGTATAATAATCTAACGACCACCCAGGCTCCAGATACAGGGGAGCTGAGTCTCTTTATTGACTTTTAAAGTTGGACTAGCTTTAACCAGCTGTCAGTTGTATATGTATTGAATAAACTGTGCAATAAAAGAAGTATTAAAAAAAAAGAAATTTGGAGGGTGTTGAGGGGATATCCTAGGGATGTCAGTTATGCTGTTTAGGTATTGGGGAATTAATTGGTTGGGGAGATATTCAATGACATAGGTGACATTTTTCCCATAGGATTATGCATTGTGCTATTGCCTTGAGATTTTTAGGGTAGGAAGCCTTAGTGCCATGGATGTGCATTTTAGTGGTTTGGTGCATAAAAATTAAACAGGCCCCTAGTTACTCCACCACAAAATTTGAAAATGTCATTTGTTGCACATTAATAACTTCTGAACCATTTGTGCAATTTGCCTGAAAATTGGAATGTTGAAAGACTCATCATTAATCTTCGGCTGTGAAAATGGTCATGTCGGTAGGATATACGGTTGCATAATTGTAGCATTATAAGGTATAGGAAAGCTCAAAAGCTAAGCAACATGTATATTATTATGCAGTAATGGGTAATGTGGTGGGAGTGCAGGGCCCCCCAATACATGTGTTTTAGTACTTACAGTATGCTGTTATGCAGAAATGGGTAATTTTGGGCAAGTTGGTGGGGAGCTCCCACCAATAGATGTGTTTTACTACTTCTATTATTGTGTTATGAAGAAACGGGCAGGTTGGAAAGGCCACACGCTCCTGCCAATGCATGTGTTTTGCTACTTATATTGTGCTGTTATGCAGAAATGGGAAGTTGGTGGGACCCCATGCTCCCACCAGTACATGTGTTTGACTACCTACATTATGCTGTCATGCAGAAATGGGAAAGTTTGGGCAAGGTGGTGGGAGCATGGGGCCCAAAGGGCCCAATCCTCACACCAGTACATATGTTTTACTACTTATATTATGCTGTTATGTAGAAATGGGAAGTTGGTGGGAGCATGGGGCCTGGTGGGCCCTGTGTTCCCAGCAATATTTGTGTTTTACTACTAATATTATGCTGTTATGCAGAAATGTGCTAGCTGGTGGAAGCATGGGTCCCAGAGGGTCCTGGGCTTCCACCAGCAGTGAAGAATGCATTTCAGTGGCTTCAGATTGTGTTGTATGCATGGGTCCTGTGCTGACCTATAGCCATTTGCAGATTTGGTGAAAGAATCTTGTTCCATTCAAAAGTTATGCCATTGTTGTCTCCCAATACAGTCAATGGAAAAATACATGTGTGTACTGCGAAAACAATTGCGATCACTATTTTTGGTGTGCAACAATATCCCATTATAAGGTATAGGAAAGCTGAAACACATTTTGTTGGTGCGGCAACATTTTTGTTCCTGTGACAATATTTCTCCACAACATTGTCACTCCTGTTTCTTTCTCTGTCACTCCATTGTGCCAGTATATTGTGCTCCTGGGCCCATATTTGCAGAGTACCAAATACTAGTGCTACAGATGTGTGTTTTGGTGCTGTTTCCAATGTTTTTACTGCAACAACATTTTGTTGCCATGAAAACATTTAATATGATCACAACATCCCATCTAAGGTATAGGAAAGCTCAAACACATTTTTTTTGCTTCGGCAACTTTTTGTTCCTGTGGCAATATTTCTGCACAACATTGTCCCTGGTGTTTCTTTCTCCGTCATTCCATTGTGCCAGTGTATTGTGCTCCTGGGCCCACATTTGCAGGATGACAAGTCCTGGTTCTACAGATGTGTATTTTGGTGGTGGTTTCCAATGCTTTTATTGCAACACTTTTTTGTCACAAAAACATTTAATACGATTGCAATCACATTTGCTGCTCACGATCACAGCCCCATTATCTCAGGAACAGTTTGTTCTTTTTACTTGAAATTCTCAGGGTGTTGAGGGGATGTCCTAGAGATGTGAATTATGCTGTTTCAGTGTTGAGAAATTAATTGGTTGCAGAGCTATTCAATGATGTAATTTACTTTTTCCCATAGGATTATGGATTGTGCTATTGCCCTGAAATGTTTAGGGTAGGAAGCTTTAGTTTCACTGATGTGTGTTTTAGTGGTTTTATGTGTAAAAATTAAACAGACCCATAGTTACACCACTGCAAAATTTGAAAATGTAATTTTTTACATGGTAATAACTTTTGAGCCCTTTGTGCAATTTACCTGAAATTTGAAAGACTCATCATACATCTGCGGCTGTGAACATTTTCGTGTCGGTGGGATATACGGTTGTGTACTATCAGCATTATAAGTTATATTGAAGGTCAAAAGCTATGCCAGATGTATATTGTTATGCAGTAATGGGCAACATGGTGGGATTTTATATAGTTATATTACACTTTTTCAAAAAGTAAGGAAATGCATAGCAATAAACTGTGTTTAATGCATCATTTAGGGTTAAAGCCCAAAGTGTCAGGAAATTAAACATCAAAGTTGAGGCCCTAACCCCACACACACACCCTACCCCATCCTCTGCAAACTGACAGATGCCAGGGTGTGTCACTGGGAGTCATGAGGCTTAAATCTCATGCCATTCTCCTTTACTGTATCATGTCAACTTGCTTACACATGGAAGGGGTGAGATTTGAGCCTCACAACCCCAATGACACACTGCAGCGTCTGTCAGTCTGAGGAGGATGGGGGTAGGGTGCGTGTGTGGGGTGGTTGAGCCCTCAACCCTAATGTTTCATTTCCTGACTTTTTGTGTTTGACCCTAAATGATGCTTTAAATACAGTTGTTTGCCATAAATATATATCTGTATATATATATATATATATATATAGATAGATAGATAGATAGATATAGATATATACACATACATAACTGTATGAGACGCCTTTCGGCACCATGCAATTCTACTTAAAGTTGAACCAGCATAACATTCTGTGGTGATTTGCATATGCAGCCCATGATGCTTTGCATTGTGTAGGCATGTGTGATTTTGTATTTTCTTGAAACTTGGCTTCCCAGCCAAATGCCCTTTGGGTAACCCTTGCCTCAGTGTTTGTGCACAGAGGTTCTTTGTCTTTTAAATAGTTTTTTATTTTAATGGGTTCACCACAATATAACCCAGACAGACCATCTTAGGGTAGCTGGTTCATTCCACTGGGGTGTCAAACAGACAAGGCATACTGATGAGTCCTGGTAGGATGAAACACGTGTCTAAGTCATCTGTTAGCATCCTTTGCAAACTGTGTGAGAGGCCTTTTGGCACCATGCAATTCTGCTTAAAGTTGAACCAGCATAACATTCTGTGGTGATTTGCATATGCAGCCCATGATGCTCTGCATTGTGTGGCATGTGTGATTTGTATTTACATATACATATATATATATATATATATTATATATATATATATATATATATATATATATATATATATATGTAATAGGACCACTGTCATGGCCTATAGATAGGGAGAACAGACAGAACACCAGGAGAAAGGAGCTACTGGTATAACTAAACTTCTCTACTGGGACTAAGAACTAGAACTCTTGTACAGGGACCTTCAATTTAGGGTAAAAAAAAGTTAGTGTGTTTGTCAGAGTTAGTTGAAGTGAATTGTTATCTGTTATCTCTTTTATCTGTGTACTTATCTAGGTGCTTGTCACAGGTGTCAGAAGGGAATTATCTGTGAAATTAACTAAGTGTAGAAAGATTTGCAAAGTAGGGGGAATGGTTTAGCTAGAAGGAGCCAGGTTAAAACCAAATTTAAACACTGCCCTGGATAGCTTCTGCCAGAGAACAGACAGAACACCAGGAGGAAGGAGCTACTGGTATAACTATACTTCTCTACTGGGACTATACTGCTCTCCTTCCCCCCCTAGCCCCCCACCCCAAACCAGTTCTACTTTTATAGGCACAGGATTTAACAGATAACAGGAACTCCCTGTTTGGGAGCAGGAAGTGAGTGATTGCAGAGCCACCAAAGACTCACCATCCTAGAAGGGCAAGAGTAGCTGTCTGTCCCCCCCAGTTGCTGGAGGTCTGACTCTGAGCAAGTAAGGAGACTACTGAGAAATATAGGAACTTCTTGTCTCAGAACAGGAAGATCAGGAGCTAAAAGGGTACAGAGGCAGTAAGTAAATAGGGAGAGAAAAAAAGAAATAAATAAACAGAGGAAAGAGTAAGTGTTCCAAACAACAGTTAGAGGGCCAGAAAAAAGACATGATGGGAGTGGTGCAGAGCAGTGGCTGTGGAGCAGCAGTCTTCTGAGAGACGTTCTGGAGGATGCAGTGTTGTCCCATCTGCAGGCACCTCTCTGGGCTGAGGGAGGAGGTTGCTTATCTCCAGGCTGAGCTGGCCAGGATTTGTGGGACCTCCTCTCTCACCCAGGGACCACCAAGGCCACTGCCATTGCCTCAGAGGTTGCCAAGAAAGGGGAGCGGTTGGACCACAGTGGGCTCAGAGAGGGAGAGGGTGAGGGTGAGGGTGGTGGAACAGAGGTGCATCCCTCCAGTTGTACCTCTCCACAGTTACTATGCCATTCTGGAAAAGTGTGGTTCCTCTATGGAGGCACCCACAGTGGAGACCAAGGAGGATGCTGGGAACCTCCACAAGGGAGACCCACAGGAGGGTGGTATGGAACCCCACAGGGGAAGGAAACAATTCCTGGTGGGGGACTCCATTGTTAGGAAGGTAGAACTGGGGAGGAAGGGGAGAGGGAGGTAAGATGCCTGCCTGACACCGTGGCTTGGAGGGACAGGGAGTGAATCCTCAGGATTGCAGGAGCAGCAGCACAGGGGAAGGAGCTGGATGTCATCGTCCACCTAGGAACAAATGACCTGGCTAAGAAAGGAATCAGAGCAGTGCAAGAAGCATTTGTGGAGAAGGGGTGCAGTCTTAGACAAATAGCATGCATGGTACCCCTTGTAATTCCCCCAGGTCGCATCTGGAAATGAGTAGTACCTCACTCAGTATGCCTGCTTGGTTAATCTCTTAAATAAATAAATAAATAATGGTAACCTTCTCAGAGGTGCTGCCAGCCTATGGCATGGGTGAGGCAAGGGTGCTCCACACCTTGGGATTCAAACAGTGGTTGAAAAACTGGTGCAGAGCTCAGGGATTTGGCTTCATTGGGGACTGGGGGTCCACCTGGAAGGATACAGGCCTATACTGGCTTGATGGTCTGCATCTGTCTGGGAGGGGAACAAGGATCCTAGGTGATAGGTTTAAATACTTCATTGGCAAGAATTTAAACTAGCCAAGGGGGAGGCACTGGAAAGGAGTGGGGAAATCCTAGCCACCCCCCAAAAAACCAGGGTACTAAGTGAGGTAGACACCAACATACAGATGTTGATAGGGAGAAGAGCTGGGATAAATGGAGAAAGTGACAAACACAATAAGGACAGGGATGGGGCAAAAGGGGAAAGGCCATCAAGAAATGAAGGGTGATGAGTACCAATGCCCATAGTCTGTGCAACAAGCTCCCTGAACTGGTGGCCATGATGGAAGAGGGATGCCTGGATATCATAGCAGTCACAGAAACATGGTACATGGAGAAACATGACTGGGATGTTAACACACCAGGGTAGACAACCTACATGAGAGACAGGGAAGGGAGAAGGGGGTGAGTAGCTCTCTATGTAAGGGAAGGGATAAAAGCAAATGAACAAAAGAGTAAACGGGGAGGAAAAGAGGCACTGTGGGTCACCTTGGAGACTGGAAATGGCACCACAATCCGCACAGGGGTTGTATACAGACCCCCATGTCAGGGGGAGAGAATGAATAAGAATATGATAGAAGGCATACTTAGGATGGCAGAGAAAGGGGAAATACTGTTGATGGGGGACTTTACTATGCCGGATGTTAACTGGAGCAACTTTGTTGCAGCCACATCCAAAAGCAGGGCCATTTTTGATGCCCTTCAGGTGGCATGTCTCAGACAGCTAGTTTTGGAACCTACTCATGAGGGGGCAATCTTAGACCTCGTACTCTCAAATTGGGACAGTGAAAGGATCTCAGATCTAGAAGTGGGTAGCCATCTGGGAACAAGTGACCACAAACAGTGTGGTTCATGATAAACTCAGCTACAGAGTCAAGCCATACAAAAGTGAGGGTTCTGGACTTCAGGAGGACTGACTTTGGCAAGATGGGAGAGTGCCTTAGAAAAGCACTAGCAAACAGGCTAGAAGGAGGGGTGGAGCAACAATGGGGAAATATCAAAACCGGCATCACAGAGACAACAAGTCTTTGTGTGAAGCAAATAAACAAATCAAAATGAAAGAAAAAGCCACTATGGTTCTCAAAAGAGGTGGTGGGGAAGGTTAGCGACAGAAAGATAGCATCTAGGAAGTATAAGGAAACACAGAAGGAGCAGGACAGAGAACTGTACCAGTTAAGGCAGAAGAAAGCAGGGAAGGAAGTCAGAATAGCAAAGGCCCAAACTGAGGAAAAGATAGCCACCTTGGTTAAGAAAGGGATAAAACCTTTTATAGGTACATCAGGGAGCACACAAAGACAAAGGAAGGGATAGTGAGGCTGAGTAGAATGGACAGTGGGTGGGCAAAGAGGGACAGTGAAAAAGCAGGGGTACTGAACAAATACTTCTGCTCAGTATTCACAAAAGAGGAGGAGGGGGAGGTGCCTAATCCAATTAAAAGAAGCACTCTGGATAGGGGGGGTGATCCTTTCACAGAAGAAAGGGTTCTGAAAGAAATCCTAAAACTGAAGGTGGATAAAGAAATGGGGCCTGATGGAAGTCACCACAGAATTCTAAAAGAATTAAGGGGAGAACTAGTGACACTGCTGACTACCCTTTTTAACAAATCATGGGAGGATTGTGTGGTACCTGAGGACTGGAAGAAGGCGGATGTGATTCCCCTTCACAAAACTGGGAGCAAGACAGAGGCAGGAAACTACAGACCTATCAGTTTGACCTCTGTGGTAGGGCAAGTGATGGCATCCATTCTGGAGGAAAGAACTGTTGAGTACCTAGAGGCCAGTGGGGCACAGGACCCAAGACAGCATGGGTTCACAGTGGGAAGGTCATGTCAGATGAATCTAATTGATTTCTTTGACTGGGTAACCAAAGTAGTAGACCAGGGAGGGGCTGTGGACATGGCCTACCTAGACTTTAGCAAGACATTTGACACAGTCCCACACAAAATATTAATAGTCAAATTAACCAGCCTGGGAGTGGGTCACAAACAAATCTGCAGAAGTCATGATAGAGCTCACTCTCCCTCTCTCACAGAATCATTCTGTTTCTCCTGGCGCTGCAGGCTGCCATTTTGTATTTGGCTCCTGCCTCTGTTGCCGCCTTTTTCTGCCCACAAAGAAATTTGCAGCAGTCCCAACAGAGCTCCGTTGAGCTTGCTCACTTCCCCTCTCTCACCCATTCATTCTGTTTCTCCCGCCACTGCAGGCTGCCCTTCTGTACTGGGCCCCTGCGTGCATTGCTGCCTTTTTCTGCTCTCAAAGAAATACGCAGCAGTCCCAACAGATCACCTCTGAGCTCACTCTCTCCCCCCCTCACTCATTCGTTCTGTGTCTCCCACTGCTGCAGGCTGCCCTTTTGTACTGGGTTTCTGCCTGCATTGGCAGCTTTTTCTGCCCACAAAGAGATCTGAAGCAGTCACGATAGACCTCCATTGAGTTCGCTCACTCCCCCTCTCTCACTCACTCATTCTGTTTCTGCCGGTGCTGCAGGCTGGCCTTTTGTAATGGGCTCCTGCCTGTGTTGCTACTTTTTTCTGCCCACAAAGAAATCCACAGCAGTTATGATAGAACTCCGTTGAGGTCGCTCACGTCCCCTGTCTCACTCACTCATTCTGTTTCTCCTGGTGCTGCAGGCTGCCCTTTTGTACTCCTGCCTCTGTTGGTGCCTTTTTCTGCCCACAAACAAATCTGCAGGAGTCCCAACAGAGCTTCGTTGAGCTCGCTCATTCCCCGCTCTCACTCGCTCGTCCCATTTCTGCCACTGCTCCAGGCTGCCCTTTTGTACTGGGCTCCTGCCTGTGTTGCGCCTTCTTCTGCCCACAAAGAAATCTGCAGCAGTCATGATAGAGCTCTGTTGAGCTCGCTCACCCCCCCCACTTGCTTATTCTGTTTCTCCCACTGCTGCAGGCTGCTCTTTTGTACTGGGCCCCTCCATGCATTGCTGCCTTTTGCTGCCCACAAAGAAATCTGCAGCAGTCCCAACACAGTTCTGTTGAGCTCACTCACTCCCCCTCTCTCACTCTTTCATTCTGTTTCTGCACCGCTGCAGGCTGCCCTTTTGTACTGGGCCCCTGCATGCATTGCTGACTTTTTCTGCTCTCAAACAAATCTGCAGCAGTCCCAACAGATCTCCAGTGAGCTCACTCTATTCCCCTACCTCACTCACTCATTCTGTGTCTCCCACTGATGCAGGCTGCCCTTTTGTAATGGGTTCCTGCCTGCATTGGTGTCTTTTTCTGTCCACAAAGAAATCTGCAGCAGTCCTGACACTGCTCTGTTGAGGTCGCTCACTCCCCCTCTGTCACTCGCTCATTCTGTTTCTGCCGGCACTGCAGGCTGGCCTTTTGTACTGGGCTCCTGCCTGGGTTGCCACCTTTTCCTGCCCACAAAGAAATCTTCAGCAGTCATGATAGACCTCCGTTGAGTTCACTCACTCCCCCTCTCTCACTCACTCATTCTGTTTTTGCCGGTGCTGCAGGCTGGCCTTTTGTACTGGGCTCCTGCCTGCATTGCTGCTTTTTTCTGTCCACAAAGAAATCCACAGCAGTTACGATAGAGCTCCGTTGAGGTCGCGCACTCCCTCTGTGTCACTCGCTCATCCTGCTTCTGCTGCTGGTCCAGGCCACCCTTTTGTACTGGGCTCTGGCCTCTGTTGGCACCTTTTTCTGCCCACAAACAAATCTGCAGGAGTCCCGACAGAGCTCCGTTTAACTCGCTCATTCTCTGCTCTCACTCGCTCATCCCATTTCTGCTGCCACTCTAGGCTGCCCTTTTGTACTTGGCTCCTGCCTACGTTGCACCTTCTGCCCACAAAGAATTCCGCAGCAGTCACGATAGAGCTCCAATGAGTTCACTCACTCCCCCTCTCTCACTCGCTTATTCTGTTTCTCCCACCGCTGCAGGCTACCCTTTTGTACTGGGCCCCTGCATGCATTGCTGCCTTTTTCTGCCCATAAATAAATCTGCAGTAGTCCCAACAGAGCTGTGGTGAGCTCACTCTCTCCCCCTCCCTCACTCATTCATTCTGTGTCTCCCACTGCTGAAGGCTGCCCTTTTGTACTGGGTTCCTGCCTGCATTGGCAGCTTTTTCTGCCCACAAAGAGATCTGCAGCAGTCCTGACACAGCTCCATTGAGGTCACTCACTCCCCCTCTGTCACTCTCTTGTTCTGTTTCTGCCGGCACTGCAGTCTGGCCTTCTGTACTGGGCTCCTGCCTGGGTTGACATCTTTTTCTGTCCACAAAGAAATCCACAGCAGTCACGATAGACCTCCGTTGAGTTCGCTCACTCCCCCCTCTCACTGGCTCATTCTGTTTCTGCCAACACTGCAGGCTAGCCTTTTGTACCAGGCTCCTGCCTGCATTGCCACTTTTTTCTACCCACAAAGAAATCCACAGCAGTTATGATAGAGCTCCATTGAGGTTGCTCACTCCCCCGTCTCACTCGCTCATCCCGTTTCTTCTGCCGTTCGAGGCTGCCCTTTTATTCTGGGCTCCTGCCTCTGTTGGCGCCTTTATCTGTCCACAAAAAAATCTGCAGGAGTCCTGACAGAGCTCCATTAAGCTCGCTCATTCCCTGCTCTAACTCACTCATCCCATTTCTGTCACCACTTCAGGCTGCCCTTTTGTACTGGGCTCCTGTCTGCGTTGTGCCTTCTTCTGCCCACAAAGAAATCTGCAGCAGTCAAGCTAGAGCTCCGGAGCTCGCTCACTCCCCCCTCTCACTCACTCATTCTGTTTCTACCACTGCTGCAGGCTGCCCTTTTGTACTGGGCCCCTGCGTGCATTGCTGCCTTTTTCTACCCACAAAGAAATCTTCAGCAGTCCCGACACAGCTCTGTTGATCTCGCTCACTCCCCCTCTCTCACTCACTCATTCCGTTTCTGCGGTACTGCAGGCTGGCCTTTTGTACTTGGCTCCAGCCTGCATTGCCACCTTTTCCTGCCACAATCAAATTCACAGCAGTCACGATAGAGCTCCATTGAGCTCACTCACTCCCTCTCCATCTCTCACTCGCTCATTGTGTTTCTCCTGGTGCTGCAGGCTGCCCTTTTGTAGCGGGCTCCTACCTGCATTGACACATTTTTCTGCCCACAAATAAATCTGCCACTGTGCCAAGAAAGCTCTGTTGTGGTCGCTCACTCCCCCTGTCTTATGCGCTCATTCTGTTTCTCTTGGCACTGCAGGCTGCCCTTCTGTACTGGGCTCCTGCCTCTGTTAGCACCTTTTTCTGCCCACAAAGAAATCTGCAGCAGTCCTGACAGAACTCTGTTGACCTCACTCCCCCTCTCTCAGTCACTCATTCTATTTCTTCTACCGCTGCTGGCTGCCCTTTTGTACTGGGCCCTGTGTGCATTGTTGACTTTTTCTGCCCACAAAGAAATCCACAGCAGTCCCAACAGAGCTCCGTTGAGCTCACTCACTCCCCCTCCCTCACTCACTCATTCTGTGTCTCCCAGTGCTGCAGTTGAACTCAGTCACTCCCCCCACTCTCACTCGCTCGATCCTAATCTGTCCCAAACACTGATTTCCGACAGCGACTGCGGAATTCTGCACCGGAAGTGTGAAAACACATTTTAGCCTGGATGTGAAAAATGACAGCTGTACTGTTCATAAGGAGGTGTGGAAAAATGCCAGTGTTGAAAATGTGACGTGAAAATATTACTAATTTGCTAAGTTACAAGGGTGAGTGGAAACTGCACAACGCACTCTCGTAACACAGTCATTTTATGGAGTTTCATCACAAAATTTTCACCATAGGCATTTTAGGACCTCTGCTCATGTACAGAGTCAGTGTGATTTTCTTAATGTGTTCCGAACACTGATTTCGCACAGCAACTGCGCTATTGTGCGTCGGATGAGCAAAAACACATTTTGACCAGGATGTGAAAAATGACAACTGCACTGTTCATAAGGAGGTGTGTAAAAATGGCAATGTTGAAAATCTGGAGTGAAAATATTGCAAAGTTGCGAAGGTATGAGCGTGCGTGGAAACTGCAAAACGCATGCTCGTAGCACACTCATTTTATGGACTTTCATCACTAAATTTTCAACATAGGCATTTTAGGACCTCTGATAATGAACAGTTCACTGTCATTTTCATAATGTGTCCTGAACACGGATTTCCCACAGCAATCACGCTATTCTGAGCCAGAAGTGCGAAAACACATTTTGGCCAGGATCTGAAAAATGACAGCTGTACTGTTCATAAGGAGGTGCAGAACAATGGCAATGTTGAAAATCTGGAGTGAAAATATTATGAATTTGCAAACTTACAAGCGTGCATGCAAACTGCACAACGCACGCTCGTAACACAGCCATTTTATGGAGTATCTGCACCAAATTTTCAACACAGGCATTTTAGGACCTCTGCTTATGAACAGCATCCCTGCCATTTTTGTAATCTGTCCTGAACACTGATTTCCCACAGTAACTGTGCTATTCTGCGCCGGAAGTGCGAAAGCACATTTTGGCCAGGATGTGAAAAATGTATTTATTTATTTATTTATTTATTAGTGCAGCGGTTTGGGAAGACCTTTGAGCCAGAGGCTCATTTACAAAGGTACCTTGTCACATAAAGGTAGGTCACATTACAACAGCAAGTAAGCAATAACGTGTACAGAAACAATGGGTGGTACATCAAGTGAAACAATAGCAAGCAATAAACAGAAAGTAACATCCAGCAGTCAACATACTGTAGTCATAAGCAGCTTTCAGGTGGCCTTGTCATATTGTTTATCCCTGCTAAAAACTAGTGGCAAGTGCAGCTACGAATACTGATTAGGTGATTTTGTAGGGAGGTTTTGAAGCAGGATATAGAAGGGGCATCGGAGATGGATGGGGCAGGGTGTTGAACCAGAAGGGGGCTCTATAGCCGTAGGCTCACTGACCGTGCGCGGTCCTAGCCCTAGGGATCAATAAGGTGGTTTTGTCAGTGGAACGGGTGTGCACTTGTGAGTTAGTACATTGTGCGATGGTCATCAGACCTGGTGGGGATAGCCCAAGAAGGGTTTTTTTAGTTATGAAACAGGTCTGATATTTGAGCCATTCATCAAGGTCAAGCAATACAGCTTTCTCATATAACTGACAGGTGTGAGTGAGCCTGGGGGCACCTGTGATTAGCCTGCAAGCTTTATTCAGTAAGGTGTGAATTTTATTGAGAGCTGTCTGATCAGCAGAGCCATACACAGGCAACCCATAATCCACTAGTGACAGTATGGATGAGGTGACTCCTGAGCAAGGGCCTCGGGGGGGAGACACTTTTTGTGCCGGTGTAGTATGAATAGTCTGATATTCACTGCTGTGGCAAGGGCTGAGATGTGGCCATGGAAGGAGAGGGAGGAATCAAAGTGGATTCCAAGGTATTTATAGGAGCAGACTTGCTCAAACATAAGCTTGGAGCTTGAGTGTATCTGGAGCTGAAAGTTGCAAAACTTGTTTTGTGGGTGATCAAAGACCATAGGTTTAGTTTTTTTGAGATTTATAACCAGCCTACGCTCTTTGAACCAACCCTCAGCATTATTAAAGAATCTTTGCAGGGAGTCCTGGAGTGCGATAGGGTTACGATCAGTGGCAAATATGACGGCGCCATCCGCATACAATAGTATTTTACCACTACAGGAGCCCGGGAGGGAGTTAAGGTAAAGGGAGAAGAGTAGGAGACCAAGAATGGAGTCCTGGGGGACACCAGAGAGGATGGGACATATGCCAGAGAGAGCCCCCCAATTTTTACGCGCTGTGAGCGGGCTGGCAGATAGCTAGCGCACCAGGAGATAGACCCAGCGGCAAAGCCAGAGTAACTGAGGGCCTCTAGAAGGAGGGGATGGGAGACAGTGTTGAAAGCTTTCGAAAGGTCTACAAACACAGCCGCAGCCAAGGATCCCTGGTCCAGGGAGGAGTGGAGAAAGTTAGAGAATTCTAGGAGGGCAGTAATGGTACTGTGGCCAGACCGGAAACCGTGTTGTTTAGGGCAGAGAATGTTATAGTTGGAGAGGTAGTCAGTAAATTGGGAGGCCACTACTTTTTCCAGGGCTTTGGAGAGGGGAGAGAGAATGGAGATAGGCTGGTAATTTCCGGCCTGGGTCTTATCTACACCTTTATGAATGGGAGTGACTGTGGCAATTTTACAGATCTGTTGAATAGATTGGTAATAGGTGAAAGGACCAGATCTAGAACTTGCCGAAGGATACAGGGGTCCAGGGTGTCACTACCCGTACTGTTGCTCCTAAGGGCATTGACTAGGTGAGGTCTGAGTTCTTGAGCAGTGACCTGTCGGAGGTGAAAGTACGGGTGTGTAAAGACCGGTGCTGATGAGGGGGGGAGGGTGAAAAAGTCCTTAGGGAGGATAGAGCTGAGATCTGTAAAGGAGGTATTGAAGCAGTTAACAATAAGGGCAGGATTGGAGGAGATAGAAGCATTGAAATTACAACAGTACTGTTCACAAGGAGGTGTGGAAAAATGCCAATGTTGAAAATCTGGCATGAAAATATTATAAATTCATGAAGTTATGAGCATGCGTAGCAACTGTGCAATGCACGCTGTAAAACAGTAATTTTTTGGATTTTTCCCACCAAATTTGCAACATAGGCTTTTTGACAGCCCACCTCATGAACACTGGCACTGTCATTTTGTTAGTCGGTCCCGACAGGTGATTTCACGCAGTGACCATGAAATCACCTTTCAGGGCTGATTAATGCCATGACAGTGGCAGAATTCATAAGATGGGGTCCCAAAAACCCCATGTTGAAAATTTGGCATCAAAATTCTAAAAAATGCCTGAGATATGCATCAAAGTTAAAAAAAACTATTTATTTCATTATACAGCTTACCGGCATTTCCTCAGTTTGCAGTCGGCTTTAAAGAGTGCAGACATGTTCCTGGTCCCCCACAGATCATCACGCCATGCTCCAGAGGTAAGTATGGGGTGAGGGGGGTGTGGGGAGGTGGGGTATGCAGTGGGAGGGTGTAGGTTGCGGGAGGGGGGTGCAGACGGTGAGGGACCATTTTCGTCTTTTTAGGAGTAAGAAAAAAGATGTGGGACTTTTTTTTTTGCAGGTACTTTTGGCAAGCTGGGGTGGGCTCCCAGCATGCCACCTGCATGTTTTGTGGTGGGGGGCACTGGATCCAGTGGGGATTGGGCACCATCCTTGGCACATACTTGGGGGGGTCTCATGAGCTGAGGGGGATTGGGCACCCCCCTTGGCACACAAGAAATGGGGGGATATGCTGACGGGGATTGGGCACCCCCGTTGGCAAACACAGAAGGAGAAGGGACATAAGCTGAGGGGGACTGGGCACCCCCCCCTTGGCACACAAGAAATGGGGGGAAGGGGGACAAGCTGACAGGGACTGGGCTCCCCATCAGCAACAGCCCTGCAATGAGGGGTCACTTCCTCATTGCAGCGGATGATGCTGCAATGATGAGGCGGCCCCTGATTGAAGCGGCTAAAACTTTAGAAGGTTATGGCATGCTGGTTGAACTAGTGCCAGCAGTAGCGTGCCATGGCATTGGGGAAAGCGGGTCAAGCCTTTAAAGGTGTGGGGACATTGGCCGCAACAGTGCCATGCCTTCACAACCTGCTTCTTGCAAAAGCTGCCACAATATGTTTCTTGTGCTTGAGAGCAATCAGCATAAAAATGATGTTATTCTAATGTCTCTTTACAAGGGGAGTTTTGTGTTGGGCTGCATAGGTAATGGTTAGAGGATCCTTCTCATGCTAGATATTACTGAATGCTCTGTGTCAATGCACCACCAGCAGCTGGGCATACCATTTTTTGTTGTACTCTACACCTTTTTTGTAACTGCAATATGAAATACTGCAGTTACAAAAAATGCTAATAATAAGGGGGGAGGGATTGTTTAACCAAGAAAGACAGACTAAGCTGGAGCTTCTTTACAGTGGCCACCTGGGAGCACACTTAAGTCAAATGACTTGCTCAGGGTCACACAGTATGCAAGTGGGGGCTGAAAGGATTCAAACCTAGGTCTTCAGGTTTGCAACTCAGTGTCGTTAACCAATACTGCTGGCATACAAATGAACAGAATTCTTTTTGCTTTTTCAGGCTGTTTTCCTGTGACTATGGTTCAGATCCAGCACAGGGCATCTGCAAATTTCATGTAATTTTTATCTGGAAACCCATGCTAAGGACCATCCCCAAAGGCACATGCACATTTCAGGCCATTTCCTAAGGACACCAGGCTCAGGCAACAGCTTGGGCATTTTTTGTTTATATTTATTTATTTTTTCAGATACAGAATTAAAAAATGACACACAACTTGAATCAGTAGAGATAGTAAGGAGATAGTGGGGACACTAAAATAATGTATTTTTGATTACATTCAGCTACATCACTGACTGCATCCAGACAGTAAACATGAGGTTGCAACTAGTAAAACTCAAATGTAGCTAGCAGGAGCCTAGTGATTTAATGTTGCAAATGCTGTCTTTGAACTTTGAAACAGTGAGACATTATTTATTTATTTATTTATTAAACTCTAGGATTACAAGTACCTTTGAGCAGGGGGCTGCTTATTTACAAAGGTTCCAAGTCAAGCGATGTAGGGTAACGTACATACAAAGAAAAACGATAGATACATTCTTTACACTCAGAGTTGATTAAGACAAGGTATATACAGTATGTTGTGGAGAGAGTCAGCAAAAGCTAGCATGAGTCAGATTTAAAGGTGGATTGAATGTGGAGGGGAGGGAGTCAGAGCGGAGTTAGCAGGCAACGGCCATTGTTAGATGGGTAGAGGTGGATAGCAAGAGATTGGTGAGGATGGCTTGGAGGCCTAGTTTCAGCTGAGAGGGGAGGGGTGGCTAAAGAGTGGGGTGGGAGGGTCAGGTGATGGAAAAGAGGGGCAAAGCGGCCAGATTACAGAACATCAACAACTCAGGTGGGAGGTGAAGACCATTGATTGGGAGAGGCAGTCACACTGCATGGTTGAGATGAGGGAAAGTCGAAAGTTCCCTTTTAAAGGGACCAAGAGACACAGCTGTAAGTGCTTCTCTGTTAAGGGTATTGTACCACTGAGGAGACCTGTGTGAGAATGACCTCTGCCCCATAGTGGTCTGACATCTGGGGACCTGAAATGTCTATTGTTGAGCTCTCCATGTAGGTTGGGTGCTGCTGTAGGCGGTAAGAAGTTTTGCCACTCCTGGCGGCATATGCCCAAGGAGAATTTTTTTGGAGAGTAGACAGGTCTGGTATTGAATTCTACTCAGAAGTGGTAGCCATCCAGCCTGGGCATATAGGTCACAGGTGTGCGTTAGGTGGGCGGCACCTGTTAGGAGCCTACAGGCTTTGTTAAGTGTCACAGATATCCTCCGGAGAGCAGTAGGGGAGGCAGAGCCATAGATGACTAGACCGTAGTGAATAATGGAGGTGACAGAGCTATAGATAGCCAGCCTAAGGGCTTTGGGTGTCAGGCAATGCTTGTGCTTGTGGAACAAGCCAATCCGTATATTGGCGGCCTTTGCAACATTACCAATATGATGCGAGTA
Organism: Neoceratodus forsteri; assembly: GCA_016271365.2. Taxonomy (NCBI): domain Eukaryota; kingdom Metazoa; phylum Chordata; order Ceratodontiformes; family Ceratodontidae; genus Neoceratodus; species Neoceratodus forsteri. Next base: position 13,824,809 of record CM028129.1, read on the forward strand.
ATAATGAGAGCTGTCCAGGGTGATGCCAAGGTATTTAAACTCAGGGATATGTTCCAGTAAGACCCCCGCATGGTTCTTGATGTTGAGGAGCAAAGGTTTGTACTTGGTCTGAGGGTTGTAGAATGTCATGACCTTAGTTTTGCTATAATTAAGAACAAGTTTATGTGAGCTAAACCAATCTTCAATGTGCCTGAAGTCGAGTTGTAGGTGACTCTCAAGAAGTCTAGTGTCTCGGTCCCTGGTAAATAGTACTGTATCATCAGCATAAAGTAGTATTCTCTGTTGGCAGATGCTTGGGAGACCGTTAAGAAAGATAGAAAAGAGTAACGGTCCCAGTATTGACCCCTGGGGGACACCAGAGAGGATTGCTTTTTCATCAGATGTGACCCCAGCAAACCTGACACGTTGAACCCTATCCCAAGATAACTAGTAAACCAGAGCACTGCATCATTGGAAAGGCAAAGGGCAGACAGTGGACCGAGAAGGAGTGGATGATTAACGGTGTTGAAGGCCTTCATTAGATTAATGAATACTGCCCCCCAACAACTGCCTTGGTCGAGGGTGTCATGGAGGAAACCAGTGAATTCCAACAGTGCCATGGTGGTACTATGCCCTTTCCAGAAACCATGTTGTTCTGGGCAATGGATTTCATACTTGTCCAGGAACTCAACAAGTTAATCAGAAACTTCTGACAAAGACATGTTTGGGAAACCTTTGCTCCTGCTATTGTCTGCTCCCCACACCTTTCACTTAACCTTTCTGTTCTGGACTTTTTCCCTATTTGTTTCTCCTAATCTGGCATGACCTCTTTCTTGTAATAATAATGTGATTATTGATATCTCATGTCCTTTTGCACAAGTGATTTAATATGTATTTGTATATGTTTTCTTGCTCTTGACACAACAGAAATTGTTGTGTTATCTATGTAACCTTTTGTACTGTACCTGATTGACGTGGAACCTTTGTAAAAGAGCCTCTGGCTCAAAGGTAGTAATTCCTAGAACAAAAAACTAAACTAAACTAAGAAACTATTCATTCCAAAGCTTTTGATGGGGGATGGAGATGGGTCTGTAATTGGTGTGCAGCGACTTGTCTCCACTCTTGTGCACAGGTGTGATAGTTGCCTGCTTCCAGTGTGATGGGAATTGACCCAGTCTTAAGGATAGATTAAAGATCTTTGTCAGGGGTTCAAAGATCTCATCCAGAACTTGTGCAAGCAACTTTAGATTAAGGGAGTCACCATTGTACTCAGTTTTGCTGATGGCCTTGCGTATGTAGGTTCTGGCTAGGTGCATAGGGATCTCTTTGAAGAAGAACTGTGGGGTAGGTCATGCTTGGGACGCCATTGTATTGGTGGAGTCAGAGATGGGGCATTGAAAAAATCAGGTGGTAGGACACTGCTTAGGTTAGAGAATGCATTGTTAAATGTGTTAGAGATGGTATTTAGGTCAAGTGTAGGTGTACCATCGATGTTAAGCATAGTGGGCGGTGTCTTAGCTTCCTTCCCTGTGAGGTCCTTCAAGTTGTTCCAAAATTTTTTCCCATCACCCCAGGAGTTGGAAAGTGCCTCTCTAAAGTATTTGCTTTTGGCTTCACGGATAGCTCGGGTACAGCCATTTCTTGTTGCTTTGTATCATTGGATGTCCCCTTTTGATGCTGTGGCTTGAGCACAATGCCAGAGGTGGTCCCTTAGTTTGAGCTGTGCTGCTTGTAACTACAGTAAATAAAATGCTGCAAAGTAAAGATTTTGATACAGTGTAACATACTACAACAGCAACAGCCTTTGAAGTGGATTGTACTTATTCTGGCAAACAGTGACAAACTGAAAATATTTTATATGCACGCTAACAATAGGCATAGCAGCTTTCAAATTAAGTTTAGGAGACTGCTATCATTCTATAACTTTTAGTATGGCAATGGGAAAGTACCCAGTTTTTTTATTATCTGATTTAAACTGAGTCACCACAGTAGATGTTCATAGCCTCCCCCACCCCAGACCCATTTGAGAAGGAGATTAGTCACTATGGCGATTGACAGCCTTGTAATTTGCAGGGTGTTCCTGCACAAGGGTAATGTGCTAATGAGTTTAGCTTGAGGTCTTTTTCAAGCCAGAAACTACTGCTGCTGCAGTCCTGTGCTACTGATGCCCATGTTGTAATTGTATGGAAGGCAGTGCCTTGGTAGTCTAGTGGTCAAACCAATATAAAATAAATACCAAGATAATAAAATGTCTGATTGGGAATTTATGCATTACAAGGGTAAAGCTTGGGCAATCCATATTTATGTTTGATTTTCAACTGCACTCGCACTGCTCAATTCAGCCCCTATGTTATTGCAATTATTAAGTATAGAAAAACTGTTAAGTATAGAAAGAATAGAACAATGCAATCAGGTGTTACTATTATAAACAACCTTGTTTTAATTCAAACTTGTAGGAGCCCAACAAATTAAAGATGTTTATATGAGTGCTGCAGACACTATGTTTGTCTGACTTAAAAAATATAAGAAAGAAATATAAAAGTAATTAAAACAGTGGCATATGGGCTTCATTTAGGCATGATATTGATGTTTTATAAAATAAAAAGATCAAGTTTGTTAACTTAACATTAATTTGTATACAGGTCGGGTGATCACCATTCAGGTGATTACTGTGGGGTATTGTCTTTGCACTTGTCCTGTATATATTTCAAATTGCATCAACTATTGCATTTTTTGGTGGATCTGTCAATAGGAGCCCATCCATGATCTGTATATTTTTTGGGACAGGATAGAATATGTGGCAATTACAGGAGAGAGAAAATTGTTTTCTGACTCTGATTTTGTTTGCGATAAAGACAGATGCTCCCAAGTTCTATAGAAACATAGAATTTGACGGCAGATAAGGACCGCTTGGCCCACCCAGTCTGCCCATTTCCCTACCTACTGGATAAGCTGCAGATCCTAGTTAACCAGCAGCCTACTTCTTTCTACCCCCAACCCCCAGAATTGCCTTATGACTATCCCATGCATGCTTGAATTCCACCACTGATTTTGACTCCACAACCTCCTCCGGAAGGCCATTCCATGCATCCACAACCCTCTCTGTGAAAAAATACTTCCTTAAATTACCTCTGAGCTGCCCCTCTATCTTCAAATTGTGCCCTTTTGTTCTTGCACACCTCTTTTTTTGAAAGATGCTACCCTCTTGGACTTTGTTGATTCCCTTGAGGTACTTGAAAGTTTCTATCATGTCCCCCCTCTCCCTCCTTTCCTCGAGGCTATACATATTAAGCTCCTTAAGTCTCTCTTCATATGTCCTCCGGTGCAGACCCTGCACCATTTTAGTTGCCCTCCTCTGGACAGCTTCCATCATGGTTTTGTGTGTACCATGTTAGTGTCTCTTTCTTTCATTTTAGATACATTGTTCCTGAGTTTGGCTGTAATCTGAGAAGTTGTATCTTTGAGATCTTTGTGTCATCAGCAAAGAGGCATACCTTTCCTTCCAGGTGCTCTCCCAATGTCACTTATAAAGACATTAAAGAGGACTGGTCCCAGTACCGAACCATGCGGTACCTCGCAAGTTACCCTCCTTTCATCACTGTGGACTCTGTTTACTATTACCCTTTGCGTCCTGTTGTCCAGACAGTTTTTTATCCAGGCTACCACCTTGGGACCCACTCTAAGGCTGGCTAACTTGTATATTAATCTTTTGTGTGAGACTGTGTCAAATGCCTTGCTAAAATCTAGGTGGGCCATATCCACAGCCCCTCCCTGGTCTACTACTTTGGTCACCCAGTCAAAGAAATCTATTAGGTTCATCTGACATGACCTTCCTGCTGTGAAACCATGCTTCCTTGGGTCCTGTGCCCCACTGTCCTCTAGGTACTCAACAATTCTTTCCTTCAGAAGTGATTCCATCATTTTCCCTACCACTGAGGTCAAACTAACTGGTGTGTAGTTTCCTGCCTCTGCCCTGTTCCCACTTTTGTGAAGTGGAATCACATTTTGCCCTCCTCCAGTCCTCAGGTACCAACCCACCCTCCCATGATTTGTTAAAGAGAGTAATCAGTGGTGATATTAATTCTACCCTCAGTTCTTTTAGAATTCTTGGGTGAATCTCATCAGGCCCCATTGCTTTGTCCACCCTCTGTTTCAAGATTTTTTTCAAAACCCTTTCTTCTTTGAATGGACTACAACCCACTATTCAGAGTTTCTCTCTTGTTTGGTTTAGGTACCTCCCCCTCCTCTTCTGTTGTGAATACTGAGCAGAAATATTCATTCAGTATCCCTGCTTTTTCACTTTCACCCACTGCCCACATTCCCTTCCCTTTATTAAGTCTCTATATCCCTCTCTTGACCTTTCTTCGCTCCCTAATGTACCCATAAAAGGTTTAATCCCTTTTCTTAACAGAGCTGGCTATCTTCTCGTCAGTTTGTGCCTTTGCTATTCTGACTGCCTTCCCTGCCTCATTCTGCTGTAACTGATAAAGTTCTCTGTCCTGCTTCTTCTCTGTTTCCTTATATTTCCTGAATGCTATTCTTTTCTCCTTAACCTTCCCTTCCACCTCTTTTGAGAACCATAGTGGTTTTTTCCTTCATTTTGTTTTGTTGATTTGCTTCACACAAAGGCTTGTTGCCTCTGCAATGGCTGTTTTGATTATTCCCCATTGTTCCTCCACCCCTTCTTCTTGATCGTTTGCTAGTACTTTTCTGAAGCACGCTCTCATTTTCCCAAAGTCAATCTTCCTAAAACATTGATCTTGAATCCTGAATTGCAGTTTCCAGTGTTATTCTGAACTTGCCAATGACCATGCATGTGGTAGAGAGCATTTTGATGTCCTGACCACCAGTTTTGAGGTCCAACCTGGAATGCTTGGGTGGTTTGGTGCCCCTTCTAGGGTAAATGGGGACTGGGGATGGAACTGTAGAAGGTATTGACAATACACTGAGGACTATAGTGAGAGAAGGTTCTATGTGAGGTATTATCATTTACTGAAGGAGGAAAGGAGTCTGTTATGGTACCATAACAGGTACTGATAATGAACTGAGGAGTAGAGCATGTGATGGTACTATGGGAAGAAGTAACCATGTATGGAGGAACAAAGTGGGTGATGGTTCTATAGGAGATGCAGTCCATACAAGCATGGATCATAGTATTTGAATGTACTATAAGATGTACTAAGCATAAAGGAGTCAATTCACATATGGGGGGCATACTCACGAAATACGTGTAAGACGCACATACAGCACCACACCACCTGACAGGTGTGCAACATCTGGTATTCAGGCTAACAGCTGCATGCCCAAGAACCTACCCCCTCGGCTTGCAGTCATGCAGCAGATGAGTGTGGCTGGGCAGGGCAGAGTGCAAGACGACAGTGGGCATCCAATAGAATGCTTGTCCTGGTTCCCACAGTGAATACCTTACAAAGCATGGTACACAGAGAACCATGACTGGGAGGTCAACATACCAGGGTACACAATCTACAGGAGGGCCAGGGAGGGAAGACGAGGAAGAGGAGGATGAGGAGGAGGAGGAGTACTCTCTATGTAAGGGAAGGGATCAAAGCAACAGAACTAAAGGGTGAACAGGGAGGAGAGGAGGCACTGTGGGTCACCCTGGAGACTGGAAACAGTGCCACAATCTGCACAGGGGTTGTATACAGACCCCCGTCTCAGGGGGAGGAAATGGACAAGGAAATGATAGAAGGTATCCTTGGGATGGCAGAGAAAGGTGAGATATTGCTTATGGGGTACCTGAATATGCCAGATGTTAACTGGAGCACCTTTGCTGCAGCCACATCCAAGAGCAGGGCCATTCTCAATGCCCTACAGGGGGCATGCCTCAGACAGCTAGTTTTGGAACCCACTCGGGAGGGAGCAATCTTAGACCTGGTACTATCAAATGGGGAAGGAGAGAGGATCTCTGTTCTTGAAGTGGGTAGCCATCTGGGAACAAGCGACCACCAAACAGTGTAGTTCCACGATAAACTTAGCACAGAGTCAAGCCACACAAAGTGAAGGTACTGGACTTCAGGATGGCTGATTTTGTCAAATGGGAGAGTTCTCAGAAAAGCACTAGCAAACAGGCAAGAAGGTGGGTGGAGCAACAATGGGGAAACATCAAAACTGCCATCACAGAGGCAACAAGCCTTTGTGTGAAGCAAATAAACAAATCAAAATTAAAGAAAAAAACACTATGGTTATCAAAAGAAGTGGCAGGGAAGGTAAGGGATAAAAAGAAAGCATTCAGGAAGTATAAGGAAACACAGAAGGAGCAGGACAGAGAACTGTACTAGTTAAAGCTGAAGGAAGCAGGGAAGGCAGTCAGAATAGGAAAGGCCCAAACTGAGGAAAAGATAGCCAACTCGGTTAAGAAGGGGGATAAAACCTTTTATAGGTACATTAGGAGCAAAGAAAGATGAAGGCAGGGATACTGAGGCTGAATAAAGAGGAAGGTGGCTTGGCAGAGAGCGACAGTGAAAAATCAGGGATACTGAGCAAATATTTCTGCTCAGTATTCACAATGGAAAAGCAGGGGGAGAGACCTAATCCAGTCAATAGATGCACTCTGGATAGGGGGGTTGATATTAGTCCTTTCACAGAAGAAAGGATTCTGAAAGAACTCTTAAAACTGAAGAGGGATAAAGCAATGGGGCCTGATGGGATTCACCCCAGAATTCTAAAAGAACTAAAGGAAGAACTAGTAACTAGTGACTAAACTAGTCAAGGGGGGAGGCACTGATAAGCAGCAGGAAAATCCCAGCCTCTCCCTACAAAACAGGGTACTAAATGAGAAAAAGACTGAGGTAGAAAGGTCAGTGGGGGATGCTGCAACAGAAGGTAAAGCCATAAAAAAATGGAGAGCAATGAGTACCAGTGCCCGTAGTCTGAGTAACAAGCTTCCTGAATTAGTGGCCTTGATGGAGGAGAAACATCTGGATATCGTGGCAGTCACAGAAACATGGTTCACAAAAACCATGACTGGGATGTAAACATACCAGGATACACTATCTACAGGAGGGACAGGGAGGGTAAAGAGGAGGAGGAGTAGCTCTTTACATAAGGGAAGGAATCAAAGCAACAGAACAAAAGGGTAAACAGGGAGGAGAAGAAGCACTGTGGGTAAATTTGGAGACAGGCAATGGCACCACAATCCACACAGGGGTTGTATACAGACCTCCTTCTCAGGGGGAGGAAATGGACAAGGAAATGATAGAAAGTATACTTAGAATAGCAGAAAAAGGGGAGATATTGCTGATGGGTGATCTGAATATGCCAGATGTTAACTGGAGTGCAGTAGCAGCAGCCACTTCGAAGAGTGGGGTTACTCTAGATGCCCTACAGGGGGCATGCCTTAGACAACTAGTACTGGAGCCCACTTGAGAGGGAGTAATCTTAGACCTGGTTCTCTCAAATGGAGATGAAGAGAGGATCATAGATGTAGAAGTGGGTAGCCATCTGGGAACTAGCGACCATCGAACAGTATGGTTCACAATAAACACAGCAATAGAGTCAAGCCATACAAAGGCAAAAGTACTGGACTTTAGGAGGGCTGACTTTGCCAAAATGGGTGAGTGCCTAAGGAAAGCACTAGTAAATGGGCAGGAAGAAGGGGTGGAAGAACAATGGGGAATAATAAAAACTGCCATCACAGAGGTAACAAGCCTTTGTGTGAAGCAAATAAACAAAATGAAACGATGTAAGAAACCACTTTGGTTCTCAAAGGAAGTGGCAGTGAAGGTTCATGAGAAAAAGAAAGCATTCAGGAAGTACAAGGACTCACAGAAGGAGCAGGACAGAGAACTGTATCAGTTAAAGAAAAGGAAGCTGGGAAGGCAGTCAGAACAGCAAAGGCCCAAACCGAGGAAAAGATAGCCAACTCAGTTAAGAAGGGGAATAAAATCTTTTATAGGTACATCGGGGAGCAAAGGAAGACCAAGGGAGGGATAGTGAGGCTTAATAAAGGGGAGGTAGGGTGGGCAGAGGGTGACTGTGAAAAGGCAGAGATACCAAACAAATATTTTTACTCAGTGTTTACAAAGGAAGAGGGGGAGGTACCTAAAACAAACAGGAAACACTCTGGATACAGAAGTTGATAGCAGCCCATTTACAGAAGAAAGGGTTCTGAAAGAACTCTTAAAACTGAAGGTGGACAAAGCAATGGGGCCTGATGGGATTCATCCCAGAATTCTAAAAGAACTAAGGGTAGAACTAGTGACACCACTGACTACCCTCTTTAACAAATCATGGGAGGATGGGGTGGTACCTGAGGACTGGAGGAGGGCAGATGTGATTCCCCTTCACAAAAGTGGGAGCAAGGCAGAAGCAGGAAACTACAGACCTGTTAGTTTAACCTCAGTGATAGGAAAATGATGGAATCACTTCTGAAGGAAAGAATTGTCGAGTATCTAGAGGCCAGAGGGGCACAGGACCCAAGGCAGCATGGATTCACAGCGTGAAGGTCATGCCAGATGAATCTGATGGATTTCTTTGACTGGGTGACCAAAGTAGTAGATCAGGGAGGGGCTGTGGACATGGCCTACCTAGACTTTAGCAAGGCATTTGACACACTCCCACACAAAAGATTAATATACAAGTTAGCCAGCCTGGGAGTGGGTCCCAAGATGACAGCCTGGGTAAAGAATTGGCTGGAGAATAGGACACAGAAAGTAATAGTAAATGGAGTCCACTCTGAAGAAAGGGGGGTTACTAGTGGGGTACCGCAGGGTTCAGTATTAGGACTGGTCCTCTTCAATGTCTTTATAAGCGTCATTGCAGAGGGGCTGGAAGGAAAAGTATGTCTCTTTGCAGATGACACAAAGATCTGCAACAGAGTTGATGCACAAGGTGGGGTGGAAAAGATGAGAAGGGACTTGGCAAGGTTGGAGGAATGGTCAAATGTATGGCAGCTTAGATTCAATGCTAAGTGCAAGGTAATGCACCTGGGAAACAAAAACCCAGGGGAAGAGTACACAATGGGGGGTGAGATACTAACAACAACAAAAATGGAAAGGGACCTGGGGGTAGTCATATCAGATGACCTAAAGGTGGGCAAGCAATGTGAGAGGGCAGCAAGGAGGGCTGGGGGGATACTGGGATGCATAGGGAGAGGCATCACCAGTAGAAAACAGGAAGTTATTATCCCTCTGTGCAGACAGCTGGTGAGACCCCATCTGGAGTACTGCGTGCAGTTCTGGAGACCCAATCTCCGCAATGACATAGACAGGATGGAAGCTGTCCAGAGGAGGGCAACTAAAATGGTACAGGGTTTGCACTGGAAGATATATGAAGAGAGACTTAAGGAGCTTAATATGTATAGCCTTGAGGAAAGGAGGGAGAAGGGGGACATGATAGAAACTTTCAAATACCTCAAGGCAATCAACAAAGTCCAAGAGGGTAGCATCTTTCAAAAAAAGAGGTGTGCAAGAACAAGGGGACACAATTTCAAGATAGAGGGGAAGGCGGCTCAGAGGTAATTTAACAAAGTATTTTTTCACAGAGAGAGTTGTGGATGCACGGAACGGCCTTCTGGAGGAGGTTGTGGAGTCAAAAACAGTGGTGGAATTCAAGCATGCATGGGACAGTCATAAGGCAATTCTAGGGGGTGGGGGTAGGAAGAAGTAGGCTGCTGGTTAACTAGGATCTGCAGCTTATCCATTAGGTAGGGAAATGGGCAGACTGGGTGGGCCAAGCAGTCCTTATCTGCCGTCAAATTCTATGTTTCTATGTTTCTATGTAACACCACTGACTACCCTTTTTATTAAATCATGGGAGGATAGTGTGGTACCTGAGGACTGGAGAAGGGTGGATGTGATTCCCCTTCACAAAAGTGGGAGCAAGACAGAGGCAGGAAACTACAGACCTGTCAGTTTGACCTCAGTGGTAGGGAAAATGATGGAATCACTTCTGAAGGAAAGAATTGTTGAGTACCTAGAGGCCAGTGGGGAACAGGACCCAAGGCAGCATGGTTTCACAGCAGGAAGGTCATGTCAGATGAACCTAATAGATTTCTTTGACTGGGTGACCAAAGTAGCAGACCAGGGGAGGGGCTGTGGATATGGTCTACCTAGATTTTAGCAAGGCATTTGACACAGTCTCACACAAAAGATTAATATACAAGTTAGCCAGCCCTGGAGTGGGTCCCAGGGTGGTAGCCTGGGTAAAATACTGTCTGGACAACAGGACACAGCGGGTAATAGTAAATGGAGTCCACAGTGAAGAAAGGAGGGTTACTAGTGGAGTATGCAGGGTTCAGTACTGGGGCCGGTCCTTTTTAATGTCTTTATAAGTGACATTGCAGAGGGAATGGAGGGGAAGGTATGTCTCTTTGCAGATGACACAAAGATCTGCAACAGGGTTGATGCGCAAGGTGGGGTGGAAAGGATAAAATGGACTTGGCAAGGTTGGGGGAATGGCCAAATGTATGGCAGCTTAGATTCAACTCAAAGCAGTACAAAGTATTGCACCTGGGAAACAAAAACCCAGGGCACGAGTACACAATGGGGGTTGAGATACTGACAACAACAAAAAAAGGAAAGGAACCTGGGGGTAGTCATATCAGATGACCTGAAGGTGGACCAGCAATGTGAAAAGGCAGTAAGGAGGGCTGGGGGGATACTGGGATGCATAGGGAGAGGCATCACCATTAGAAAACAGAAAGTTGTTGGCCCTCTTTACAGACAGTAGGTAAGACCACATCTGGAGTACTGTGTACAGTTCTGGAGATCCCATGTCCGCAAAGACATAGACAGGGTGGAGGCTGTCCAGAGGAGGGCAACCAAAATGGTGCAGGGTCTGCACCAGAAGACATATGAAGAAAGACTAAATGAGCTTAAGATATATAGCCTCAAGGAAAGGAGGGAGAGGGGGGACATGATAGAAACTTTCAAATACCTCAAGAGAATCAACAAAGTCCAAGAGGGTAGCATCTTTCAAAAAAAGAGATGTGCAAGAACAAGGGGGCACTATTTGAAGTTAGAGGGGGGGAACGGCTCAGAGGTAATGCGAGGAAGTGTTTCTTCACATAGAGGGTTGTAGATGCATGGAACAGTCTCCTGAGGAGGTCATATAGTCAAAAACAGTGGGGGAATTCAAGAATGCATGAGACAGACATAAGGCAATTCTAGTGGGGGTAGGAGGAAGTAGGCTGTTGGTTAACTAGGATTTGCAGCTTATCCATTAGGTAGGGAAATGGGCAGACTAGGTGGGCCAAGCGGTCCTTATCTGTCATCAAATTGTATGTTTCTAAGCAGGGCTGAGAATCCTGGGAGGGTATACATCCAACCCAGATCAGACAATGGGCATTTGCCCAAATGGCCACACCCTAAACCCTCAGGTAACTCAGTGGACAGATGCATGGAAGGGTGTAGGGGGCATCCTGATGCCACTGTGACCTACTGACAACCTTTGGGGGGGTGAATAACTACTTAAGGCAGTGTCTCCACTTGCACAGTGACTTTTTGTGAATGCATGCTGCATGGGCACACCTTCCATCATGCCCCCATCCTGCCCCAAGAAGGAGCCTTGCATGCAACACAGGGATCCATCTTGCAAGGTGCCAGTGCACCTTTGGTGAATCCAGCCAGGGGTGTGCATGGCACCACCATGTGGCATTCAGACACAGGAATATCTACATGCTACATTTATGTGGCACATGGGTGTTGGTCAATTGGGCTCATAGTGAGCAATGGTGTGGGAGTGTTAGAAACTACAGCTGGAGGAACTGAAGATGAACTTATCTGAGGAATTCACAAGGGGAAATTATTACAAACCCAAAAGGCATAGTGAGGTGATGGAATCCTTCCATTCATCTCTTTATACCACTAGGCACACCATTCCCCCGATGGATTCCAAACATTCCTGGATAATCTAAACTTCCAAAGGCTAACATAATAACACACCCTACCCCTAGATGCAGCAATAGGGGACACAGAAGTCAGGACTGCAATACAGGCCCTGCAACCAGGAAAATTCCCTGGAGAAGGTGGGTTTACAGTAGAATTCTTCCAGGCCTTAGCCTCCCAGGTAGTCACTCTCCTCATGAAGGTATACACCAAGGTCAAGACACTGGCTGGGGATAAGGGGGCATGTGAGGAGGAGGACCATGTAAAAGCATCTATCCTAAATAGATTCTTCTGCTCAGTATTTACTGAAGAGAAGGTAGGGCAGGGCCCAAAGCTCTGCACCATGGACACAGGGGGGAGGGAAGTGTGCACTAGTCCCTTCACAAAAGAAATGGTCCTACAAGAGCTCAGTAAGCTCAGGGTGGACCAGGCAGTGAGACCTGATGGCATACATCTCAGGGTACTAAAGGAGCTAAGGATGGAACTAGCAGAGCCATTATCAGAACTGTTTAGTGAGTCTCTGAGCATAGGAGATGTCCCAGAAGACTGAAGAAGGGCTCATGTGATCCCATTCCACAACAGTGGTGGCAGGGAGGAGGCTGGGAACTACAGACCAGTCAGTCTTACCTCAGTAATGAGCAAGATTATGGAGACACTCCTTAATGAAAGGATAGTGCAACACCTGGAATCCATAGGAGCACAGGATTCAAGACAGCATGGGTTTATAAAAGGAAAGTCCTGTCAAACTAGTCTCATATATTTATTTGACTGGGTAATCAGAGTAGTGGATCAAGGGGGAGCAGTTGATGCTGCCTACCTTGACTTCAGCAAAACTTTTGATACTATTCCACATAGAAGATTGATTAATAAGCTGGGTAGGCTCAGGGTGGGTCAGACGTTGGTCAACTGGGTTGCAAACTGGTTGACGGGCAGAAAACAGAGAGTTATGGTAAATGGTATACAGAGAGAAGAGATGCAAGTCACAAGTGGTGTACCTCAGGGATCAGTCCTGGGGCCAGTCCTCTTTAATATCTTCGTCAGTGACATTGCAGATGGACTGGAGGGTAAGGTTTGTCTGTTTGCAGATGACACCAAGATCTGCAACAGAGTAGATGATCCAGATGGGGTGGGCAGAATGAGAAGAGATCTGGACAAACTAGCAAAATGGTCAGAAGAGTGGCAACTGGGGTTTAACGCAAAGAAGTGCAAGATTATGCACATAGGGAAGAGAAACCCTGAAGCCACCTATAGGCTGGGAGGGGAGCTGCTGGCAGTCACAAGGGAAGAAAAAAACTTGGGCATCATCATCACCAATGACCTAAAATCATCCAAGCAGACCTCTAAAGCAGTAGGTAAGGCTAGAGGGATGTTGGGGTGTATTAGTAGGTGTATTACAAGTCAGAAGAGGGAGGTAATAATCCCTTTTTACAAGACTCTGGTTAGGCCCCATCTGGTGTACTGCATGCAGTACTGGAGGCCACACCTTCACAAGGACATTAACCAAATTGAGGCAGTCCAGAGAAAGGGCAACCAAAATGGTGCAGGGACTGCATCAGAAAACATAAGAGGACAGATTAACTGAGCTCAATATGTATATCCTAGAGCAAAGGAGGGAGAGGGGTGATATGATCGAAACATTCAAACACCTTAAGGGCATTATCAAGGTGAAAGAGTCTAACATGTCTCAATACAAGAAAAATAGTAGGACAAGAGGATACAGCATGAGATTAGAGGGAGGCCGATTAAAGGGTAATGTGAGGAATTTCTTTTTCACAGAAAGGGCGGTGGATGTATGGAACGCCTACTTCAGGAAGTGGTGGATATGAATACAGTGCAGGGCTTCAAACAGGCATGGGATAGGCATAAGGGAGCAATACAGATGAGTATGAATAGATAGACCATTGACAGAGCAAAGGCCTATGGCACATTCATAAGGTAGAAAAAAAGTGGGCAGACTGGATGGGCCTTGCGGTCCTTATCTGCCATCAACTTCTATGTTTCTGTGTTTCTGTTTCTATGTTACCCCCAACACTTAGGGAGGCAGTACATACAAACATACGCATATACAAAAGTTGCCAGTAGCAAAAGGCCATCCTGTTCTATCTAGACAGCTCAAGATTGCAGCTAGATCCCTATTCAACAGCTGCCCTGCCCCCCTTCCCTTCCCTCCCCTTTGCTCTGTCCCACCCCTTCTTGATGCATTCCACTGTGATACATGCCACCACCTCAGCTGGTAGTGCGTTATATGTTGCCACCACCTTCTCTGTAAAGAAATGCATCCTCACCTCCCTCCTGAATCTGCCCCCCTCCAATCTCATGTCATGGACCTTAGTGTCTCTCCCCACCTTCCTTATGAATAGACCCTTTGTGTCTGTTCTGATTATCACCTTCATGTTTTTGAATGTGCAGTCATGTCCCCCCTGCCCCTCTTCTCCTCCAGTGTGTAAATGTTTAACTCTCTTAGTCTAACCTCTTATGGCAATTTCCCACAGGCCCTGAATCATCTTCATTGTCCTACACTACATCTCCATCAGCTTAATGTCCTTTTGTAGGTATGAGCGTCAGTACTGCAAGCAATATTCCAGGTAGGCTGTAATCAATGATCTGTATAATGGTAGAATAACCACCCTTCTTTTCAAGGTAACTCCCCCTGCAATGCACCCCTGCCTTTTGTTGGCCATTGCTGCTGCCTTTCCACATTGTATGGAACTGTTCATTGCTCCCACGATGAGACCCCCCAGACCCTTCTCTTCTGTTACCTCCAGTCATACACCCCCCAGATGGTACCTTCCCATAGGATTTTTGTTCTCAAGTGCAGTACTTGCCACTTTTTTGCACTGAACCCCAGCTGCCATCTGTCTGATCCTGCCTCTAGCCTTGACAGATAATCCTGGAGCCCCCACAACCCAACCTGGTCATCCACCACTGCTCCCTTCTTGGTGTCATCTGCAAACAGGCTGATTATAAAAAGGAATTGGAGCCAGCCTGGTGGAACTGAGGGCTGAGGTGCCGGACGCCACACCTTGTGCCACGCTGGCATCCTGGGTTTGGGAATGTGCCTGGGCCATCAGGGGTTGGCAGGGAGGAAGAGGATTGAGCATCTGGAGGACAGCCCTCCTCTCCCAGGAGGGAGGGGGTACAGTTTCGGTGCTTGACTGGTGTCTGGCAGAAGGTGGAGGTACAGCAAGTGTGAGGAGAAAAACAGATAGGGTTGGGAGGACGGATGTTGGCTGATGTTAGACACACACCACTCCCCAGAAAAAGAGGAACAAACACCTGCAGTGATGCCTGGAGATGGGCCCAGGCATCATGAGACCAGGACCGGAGAGGGGCCGTAGGAGTCCAGCCAACACTTGGATGATGGATGGGAGGCTGTGGGGTAGGCCTTCCACCCCACTCGGAGGGGGTAATCCGAGGGCTGATGGCAGGGCGGATGCATGAAGGGCTCACAGACCCAGAGACCTGGCGTGCATGATGCCTTGTGAGTCCCTGAGGGGAGGTAGGCAATACGGTGGAGGGGGGATAAAATAGAAAGTTAAAAAATTAAAAAATAAATAGGAATGGGTATTTCAGGGGCAGAGGCAGGAGGGGTGCCAGCTGCTTCAGCCCTAGCCCCCAGTCCAGGGGCTCACCCAAGCAGATCCCCTGACATGCTTCTCAGGGCTGCTTCCCCAATTCCCGTAGGGGGCATTCTTGCTTACTATCTTCAGGCTTGGTAATCCATCACCACGGACCAATGGGTACTGGAGGTGATAGGACAGGATCTTGCTCTCAGCTTCAAATCCTTCCCCAAATTGACAGCAAGGCTGTTCAGACCTGTTACCACTACAGAAACAGCCCTACTGGAAGCAAACATATGCACTCTACTGCACGACAGAGCAGTGGAACCCGATCTCTACCCTGATAATGGCAAAGGGTTGTACTCAAGGTACTTCCAGACACTGAAGAAAAATGGGGAGTGGTGGCCCATACTGGATCTAAGAAATCTGAACATTTGACAAAACCAAAATTCAAGATGGTCACT
Organism: Neoceratodus forsteri; assembly: GCA_016271365.2. Lineage (NCBI taxonomy): Eukaryota > Metazoa > Chordata > Ceratodontiformes > Ceratodontidae > Neoceratodus > Neoceratodus forsteri. The sequence goes on from CM028129.1 coordinate 13,840,658, forward strand.
ATGTCTATGATCCATCCCACTCTCAGACTGATTAGCATCCCTGGACCTCAAGGATGCTTATTTTCACTTCCCCATTAGGCAATCCCACAGAAGATACCTCAAGGTCAGATTGTCATCAGGTCTAAAACAGTGGGGGAATTCAAGACTGCATGGGACAGACATAATGCAATTCTAGTGGGGGATAGGAGGAAGCAGGCTTTTGGTTAAATAGGATCTTCAGCTTAGCCATTAGGTAGGGGAAATGGGCAGACTAGGTGGGCCAAGTGGCCATTGTCTGCAGTCAAATTCTATGTTTCTGTTTCTATGTTTCTATTATCAAGTTCAGCACTGCCTTTTGGACTGACCTCTGCAACAAGAGTCTTCACAAAGTGCCTGGCAGTTGTCGTGGCACATCTCAGGAGACAAGGGTGTCAGTTCTTTCATATCTGGATGACTGATTAGTTGTAGGACATTCAACCCAGCAGGTAAAGAAAGCATTGTCCCTCACACAGAACACCATATACCCTCTGGGGTTCCTGATAAATCACTAGAAATCATTTCTGCGGCCAGTTCTGCTACTAGATGTCATGGGGCAGAGCTCGACACATGGCAGAAAAAGGCTGTCCTTCCACCAGGAAAGATGCACAGCTCGGTGCAGTTGGCAGGTTCCTTCCAGTTGCACATTACATGGCCAGGAAGACATTTCCTGCAACTGTTGGGCCATATCGCTGTTTCAACAACAGTTGTTCCACACGCAGTTCCATCTAAGGTCCTTTGGGTCTCAAAGGAGGGATTCTCTTTCCAAGCTGGTACAAGTAACAGCCACTTTGCTGCTGGCATTGCAGTGGTGGCAGGAAAGGGACAACCTCAGAGAAGGTGTCCCATTCTTACAAGTTTCCAGCTGTTGTGTTGACTACAGATGCCTCCCTCCTAGATTGGGGTGCCCACCTAGAGGAGCACACTGCAGATGACACATGGGTTAAACAGGAGTCACTCCGGCATATAAAACTACTGGAGCTCATAACAGTTTTGCTAGCACTCCAGTCATTTGCGACAATGATCCAGGGAAAGGAGGTGCAGGTCAGGACAGACACCACCACCACCACCACCATGTATCACATAAACAAAGAAGGGGAAACAAAGTCCACTATACTGTGCACAGAGAACATGAAGATCTGGAGTCTGGCTTACTCCCCCAGGGTCTCCTTCTCAGCACTCCATCTCCCAGGGAAGACAATGCCCTGGTGCATGACCTCAGCAGAAGCAACCATAACCACAATGAGTGAACTTTGAACAGACAAGTCCTGCAGACTGTGTTCAGGAGATGGGGCACCCCAGAGATTGACCTCTTTACAGCCCCGTACAATCACCACCTGCCTCAGTTCTGTTGCAGGCCCCCAGCAAGGGGCACAGTGCCTTTGGATGCACTATTGCTGGACTGGAAGGGCACACACCTGTATGCATTTCCTCCTTGTCCTCTGATACCCAGAGCTCTGAACAAAATAAGGCACCAGTCAGCAACAAAGATACTGATAGCTCCAGACTCGGCCAGTCAGCATTGGTACTCGATACTGCTGTCCTTGTCCTCATGCTTTTCAATATGCCTCCACTGATGGCATAACCTACTGACCGCCTCCCAGTGGAGCATCTGGTACCCCATTCTCAGATCCCACAGGCTCAAGCCCTGGCTCTTGAGGACTTAGAGTATGCTAAATTGCATCTCTCTGAAGGGGTTTTGGTTATTACGAAGTTCTCCAGGAAAACATCCATGAGGAAGACTTGCACTTCCAAACAGAGAAGGTTCCCTATCTGATGCTCCCAAAGGGATACAGAGCCTCAGGAGGCTGGTTTAGCAGTCCTGTTGGATTATTTGTCACACCTCCTTTCATTATACCTTCAGACTTCTACCCTTAATGTGCTCCTGGCAGCCATCTCTGCCTACCACTCAGCAGGGAAGGGCTCTTCCCAAGCTTTCAATGTTATTTTCAAGAAGTTTTTCGAGGGATTGCTCCATATGCATCTACCCCGTCTTGGGACCCCAACATCTGCAAAGCATAGTTGGTGCAGCCACATTTGAACCTATGCCATCAGCAGATCTCAAGTATGTGGCATTAAAAAACAACCTTTTTAGTAGCTATCACTTCAACAAGCAGGATCAATGAGGTAAAGGCCTGTCTGTAGAGCCTAACTATATTTCATTCCATCGGGACAAGGTTGTTCTGAGAACAATTAGAAGATTTCTCACCAAAGTACTCTATGACTTCTATCTCAATCAGTCCATTACCCTGCCTATCCAATTTACTGATCATTCCAGCTCAGGGGAACATAGCCCTTTATGCATCCAGGCTATGCAGCCTATCAGCTACTATTTGGATCACACTAAAGGCCACAAGAAAGAGTGTACTCACTTGTTTCTCAAATATGGTGAAGAGGGAAAGGGTAAGTCAGCCACAAAAAAAGGAAGATTGCATGATGGACTGCAGCCCACATTCAGATGTGCTATGCAGTACTAGGCAAGAAGTCCCCCAGTGGACCTGAGAGCTCATTCCACCAGAGGTACAGCTGCTTTCATAGCAGCTGCAAGAGATCCTATTGTTAGAAGTCTGAAAAGCAGCTACCTGGAAAACTGTTCACACCTTTACCAAATACAACTGCCTGGACACTCAGGCCAGAAGCAATGCCAGGTTTAACACAGCCATATTACAGAGCCTATTACTAAAGTAGGTTCTCTGTCCACCTCCAAGGGGCACTGCTTAAGTCAGAATACAGAAAGACATCCTGGGGTTCGAATAAAAAAATACCACTGTAGTCTTGTTTCTGCCAAGGGAGTCATAATGTATTCAGAGCTCCAACCCTACCTCCCTACCAGAACCTGGGGGCACTGCACTCCAGCTGTTCTAATAATGGTGTTAAAGCCATCAAGTTGGCTGTTTTTAAGGCATCTGTGACTTGAGTCTATAAATTGTCCCTCTTTTTGGTTGGCTAATAATTCACGAGTATGTTGACTCATTATATCATTATTTAATTATTTAGAATAGCACAGATGTTATTGTTATTGTAGTTACTTATACTAATCTGGCGGTTACATACACTATACCAGGGACAGTGGTTTGAAAATTGAGCTGGAGTCTACTGAATGTTCCACTATTAGCACATAGGCTTTTAACTCTTTCATTTCAGTGGCAGTTTAGCTTTGAAGGGGTAACTGCACAAGTCAAAATACAATAAGATTCCCTTCGAAGAAATAAGATTACCATGGTAATTTATTCTTCAATGCCATTACACAATGGGCTGCTGGTACGGTGCATGACAAGTATCCCTGTAAAAGATCTTTTCATTCTTTCATTTTTTTTCATTAGAAATAGGGTGTCATAGCTGGCCCGGTGGCACTGAGGCACTGGACGCCTTACCTAGTGCTGCCTCGGTGACCTGTGTTCGAGAATGAGCACGAGTCACTGGGGGTCGGCAGGGTCAGAGAAGGATTGAGCGTCTGAGGGACTACCTCCCAGGGAGGGGACATGAGTGGTCGGTGCCTACTGGCCCCTAGTGGCAGCTGGGGGTGGTGCGCCAACACTGAAACAAGGGGGCAGAGATGGGGCGGACGTCTAAAGGAGTGCTTGCGGATGCGTGCACACTCCCTCCACTGACATCTTTGCATGCCCTTCTCTGAGAAGAGTAGGGCAAAGGCTAGAGAGAGTTTGGAGGAAATCTGGCCTTGATGCTGACAAGCTTAGGTAGATGGACCATTATAAGGTCTATCAATCAGCAATCACTAGTAAGAAGGCAGACTTCCTGTCTGGGGATATTGCTGCTGTGCAGAATTGACAGGCTCAGCTTTTCCGGACTGTGGACAGACTGTGCAATCCAGTCTGTCTCCAGTTGGGAAGAGATTTTTCACAAACAAAGTGTGTTGAGCTTGCTCAGTTCTTCACAGATAAGATTGCCAGCATCAGGTTGGGCATCGGCCCAACTCTCTCTAAAAGGGATTGCAGAGATCGGTGGGAGGTAGCGAGGGCCTATCTTGCCTGGTTTGACTTTAACCAGCCAGAATTCATGGACATTGTGAGGATTGTTCAGACATTGTACCCAACAACCTGTAGTTTGGATCTGGGTCCTACATCACTATTGCTAGGTTGTGTAGCTGTTATCTGCCCGATCCTTGCTGAAATTGTCTGGAGTTCTTTAGAGCAAGGGGTCTTTCCTGAGTCCCTCAAGGAGGTGATCGTTCAACCACTCCTTAAAAAACCTTTCTTGGACCCAGACTGTCTAGCTAACTACAAACCTGTCTCTAATCTTCCCTTTGTGGGTAAGGTTAGTGAGAAGGTGGTTGCATTGCAGCTGGATGACCACCTCACAACCCACAATGTCTATGATGCTCTCCAATCTGGGTTTAGGAAAAGACATAGCACTGAGACTGCACTGGTCCAGGTTTTAAATGATCTCCTAATGGTGAGAGATCGAAAGACCCATACTATTCTAGTCCTTCTTGATCTCTCGGCAGCATTTGACACTGTGGACCATGGTGTACTACTGGAGTGCCTGAGGACTTTCTGTGGACTGTGTGGTACAGTCTTACATTTGTTTCGATCTTTCCTTATGGGCAGGACACAGAAGGTTGCAACTGGAATTTATTCCTCTGAATTCCTCTCTTTGTCCTGTGGGGTGCTGCAGAACTCTATATTGGCACCCATGTTGTTCACAGTGTATATGCTGCCATTGGGAGATATCGTCAGGTGATACAGTTTGGGTTTTCACTGCTATACAGATAGTACCCAACTGTATATGTCCTTTATTCCCGGACAGGATGATGTTATCTCTGTGATTAACAACTGTCTAGCTGAAATAAGAGATTGGATGAGCACTAGGTGGCTGAGGTTAAACCCAGATAAGACTGAGGTGTTGGTGGTGGACCCAGGTCACCATGAGGTGGGTCTTAGGACTAGGCATCCCTCAGGCTTATGGCTTGATGGTGTTCAGCTCTTGACCTCAGATCGGGTGCGTAACCTGGGTGTTATTTTTGATGATGGTTTGACCCTGAAATTGCAGGTGTCTATCGTTGTCAAATCTTCCTTTTACTATCTTAGGAATATTGCCTGTGTGAAACACCTGGTTCCTCCGGCAGACCTTCCTATGTTAGTCCATGTCTTCGTAACCACCCGCCTTGATTACTGCAATGCCCTTTACCTAGGGCTTCCTGGGGTTGATATCCATTGCTTGCAACTAGTGCAGAACATGGTGGCCAGGCTTTTGACTGGGACATCTAGGACTAGTCATATTACACCTGTGCTGCGCAAATTGCACTGGCTGCCGATACAGTGGCAGATCACCTTTAAGGTTGGGCTACTGACCTATAAAGCCCTACATGATCAGGGACCCCAGTATCTACAAGATCTCTTTACTCCCTACCATCCCTCCTGCTCACTGCAATTCACCGATGAGGGATTGCTGGAGATTCCCAGGGTTCGGTTAAAAACATCTGGGGCACATGCTTTCTCTTACATTGCCCCTACCTTGTGGAATTCTCTACCTCATCAGATAAGAGAATGCCTGACCATCTCAAGTTTTAAATCAGAGCTCAAGACTTACTTGTTTCATAAGGCTTTTTTGTATGGCCTTTAAATTTTTAACGGTATGTTTTATCTGATTGTTTACTTGATTTATTTTCTGTACAGCGTTTTGATATTTGAAAGGCACTTAAAAATAATGTTACTTACTTTACTTACTTACTCTGCAGGGAGTAAAATATGAAAACACTTGAGTCCTCACCCTGGAAGAAGATGGTCCCCCCTCACAGTGCCGTTGAGAGGGCACCTCCCCTGAACTAGATCCAGACTGGTGGGTTGAGGGTCTCCTCACCCCCTGCCATGAGGGGTAAATCATCATGGCCGAAGGGGAAGGAGTCTAATACCTGGTCGGCATGGGGGGATGTCAGATGGCTGGGCGAGTCTCCTCTATAAAAATACTAACAAAACTAAATAAATAAATAGGATGTCATTGAACTTTCTCCATTATAGACTAGGGACATTCCTATGTAGAAGGAAAAGAGCTGTCATTACATGGAAAGCAATTGCATTTCCATGTCATTCCACTTTGGCTCAGTTGCACAATTCCTGACAATTACTTCTGCAAAATATTATTTTATCCTGTCTCTTTTTTCATTAGGAATTGGGTGTCATTACACTCTCATCATTATAGTCAATGGGTATTCCTAAACTAATATAAAAGGTCTGTCATTTCATGGAAAACCATGTCATTCCCTGTCATTTCCCTTTAGAAAGGTGGTGATGTGCCCAACAAGTGTTCCTGTAAAACATAATTTCGTTCTCTCACTTTATTCAGTAGAAAGGGGGGCTCATTGCACTCTCACCAGTATATTCTATGGAAATTCCTAGCATATAGAATAGGGCTGTCATTCCATGGAAAACAATTGTCATTCGATGCCATTCCACATTGGATGGGTGATATGGTGCATGACAAGGGTCCCTGTAAAAGATCTTTCCATTCTGTCAATTTGTTCTTTAGAAATAGGGTGTCATTTGATAACCTCTATTACAGTCTACAGGCATTCCTATGGGTATGCCACACATATGGTGACACCAACACAGCGAACTACACTCCTGTCAGCAAAATCAACACTTTGCAGACAGGTCGCTATGTTGGTGTGCCCAAGACATGGGCACACTGTCTCCTGGTCCTGCACCCCCACCCTGAATCAATGCCAACTGGAGCTGATAATCCTAAAGACAAGGGGTTCAGCGGGTGAAGCCCCCAATAAAAAAATGGACCAGGAGACACGCGGGAATCAGGTAGACCACAACTTGCAGTCGACATGATTCCTGTCAGTGAGATGCCGGTCAACAAAAGGGTGGACCCTGAGGACAAGGGTGTGTGAAGGTACTGCTACAGGGGGTACTAACCACATAATGTATCAGGAGCTACTAATACTCACTGGAATAAAAAAAGTTTACAGCACTGTAAACCCACTGTCATGACATCAGAACCTTATAAACCCATCTCATCTACGTTATGGCAGTGGGTTTACAAAAAAGAATGCCGCTGCTTCTCAGCATTCTACACAGAATGTCATCCCTAGTCTCATTAATTATTTCAAACAGCATTCCAAGCAAAAATAGTTTATTACTCCCAAGACTAGTGGTCATTACGGTGGGCTTAATTTGTAACTCTGGAGGTGTTTCTGCACTGCAAAGTGTAAATTTCATGTTCTTTTTTGTCTTTACCCCCTTTTAGAATGCCTCAGAGATATAGGCCTGTGGCTCCTGTAAAGTCGATGATCCTCCTGATATTCAGCCAAGTCTGAGGCTGCAGCATCTCTTTAAACAGTTCCCCTTCACACATACATGCGTGACCTCAACAAGTCAACCGGATGTTTGTTTGTTTTTTCCTGTTCTGGTTCATTTTATGGAATTTATATTTTAAATAGCTGGACTAGAATAGTTTCGTGCTAATTTATCTTGGTCATGATAAACAAAAATGTTTCCTGAAATGATCATTTGCTCATGGTATGCATTATTCAATGAGGTAGAATATATTACGGTATTGTGGTGCTATGCAGGGGAGAGATGAGTAGTTTGTTTGCACTGTTTGTAGTCACTATACACTATGAATGAAAATGCCAGGGTGTACAGGTGATAACCAAGGAAGTAATCACCTCTCGTGGTTGCTAGGCAACAGTAAACCTCTCGAGCTGTGCTCTTGTGGTTTACTACTGCACTAGCAAACACTCAAGATGATTACACTGTGGTTATCCTGTGTACATCAGGCATTGTCCTCCATGTACCAGAGTGTGTGATCGTATTATTGGAGGTTGCAATAATGAACTGAGGACCAGAGTGTGTGTGATACGGTACTATAGGAAATTCTGATAATAAACTGAGGACCAGAGTGTGTGAATGTACTACTATAGGAGCTACTAAGTCTGTACTGAGGACCAGAGTGTGTGATAAGGTACTACAGGATGTACTAACACTGTACTGAGGACCAGAGTGTGTGAATGTACTACTATAGGAGCTACTAAGTCTGTACTGAGGACCATAGTGTGTGAATGTTCTACTATAGGAGCTACTAAGTCTGTACTGTGGACCAGAGTGTGTAAATGTACTACTATAGGAGCTACTAAGTCTGTACTGAGGACCAGAGTGAAAGAATGTACTACTATAGGAGATGCTAAGTCTGTACTGAGGACCAGAGTGTGTGAATGTACTACTATAGGAGCTACTAAGTCTGTACTGTGGACCAGAGTGTGTGAATGTACTACTATAGGAGCTACTAAGTCTGTACTGAGGACCAGAGTGTGTGAATGTACTACTATAGGAGCTACTAAGTCTGCACTGAGGACCAGAGTGTGTGAATGTACTACTATAGGAGCTACTAAGTCTGTACTGAGGACCAGAGTGTGTGATAAGGTACTACAGGATGTACTAACACTGTACTGAGGACCAGAGTGTGTGAATGTACTACTATAGGAGCTACTAAGTCTGTACTGAGGACCATAGTGTGTGAATGTTCTACTATAGGAGCTACTAAGTCTGTACTGTGGACCAGAGTGTGTAAATGTACTACTATAGGAGCTACTAAGTCTGTACTGAGGACCAGAGTGAAAGAATGTACTACTATAGGAGATGCTAAGTCTGTACTGAGGACCAGAGTGTGTGAATGTACTACTATAGGAGCTACTAAGTCTGTACTGTGGACCAGAGTGTGTGAATGTACTACTATAGGAGCTACTAAGTCTGTACTGAGGACCAGAGTGTGTGAATGTACTACTATAGGAGCTACTAAGTCTGCACTGAGGACCAGAGTGTGTGAATGTACTACTATAGGAGATATTAAGTCTGTACTGTGGACCAGAGTGTGTGAATGTACTACTATAAGAGCTACTAAGTCTGTACTGAGGACCAGAGTGTGTGAATGCACTACTATAGGAGATACTAAGTCTGTACTTAGGACCAGAGTGTGTGAATGTACTACTATAGGAGATACTAAGTCTGTACTGAGGACCAGAGTGTGTGAATGTACTACTATAGGAGATACTAAGTCTGTACTGAGGACCAGAGTGTGTAATATGGTACTATAGGATGTACTAACACTGTACTGAGGACCAGAGTGTGTGAATGTACTACTATAGGAGCTACTAAGTCTGTACTGAGGACCAGAGTGTGTCATGGTATTGTTGGAGGTTCTGGTCATGAACAGAGGACCAGTGTGCGTGAAGGTACTTTAGGATGTACTAACCCTGTACTGAGGACCACAGTGTGTGATGGCACTATTGGAGGTTCTGATTATGAACTGAGGACCAGAGTATGTGTGATGGTACTACTGGAGGTTCTGATCATGAACTGTGGACCAGAGTGTGTGTGATGGTACTACTGGAGGTTCTGATAATGAACTGTGGACCAGAGTGTGTGTGAAGGTAGTACTGGAGGTTCTGATCATGAACTGTGGACCAGAGTGTGTGTGAAGGTACTATAGGATGTGCTAATCCTGTACTGATGACCAGAGTGTGTGATGGTACTATTGGAGGTTCTGATTATGAACTGAGGACCAGAGTATGTGTCATGGTACTACTGGAGGTTCTGATCATGAACTGTGGGCCAGAGTGTGTGAAGGTACTATTATAGGAGGTACTAACTACGTAATGAGGACCAAAGTGTGTGGTGCTGTTATAGGAGGTTCTGATAATGAACTGAGGACAAGAGTGTGTGTGATGGTACTATCAGAGGTTCTGATCATGATCATGATCTATGGACCAGATTGTGTGAATGTATGTTCCCCTCAGGGACTTACCTTAACTGCACCCAGGTCCAGGGATCTCCTGCTGCCTTCAGACTCTGGGGGGACTGACTCGTCTGGCGCCTCTGCTGCCTGGTGTTTCCCTTGTACCTCTTGTGCTTTTAGACTCCTGCCAGCTGTTTTCCTTGGTACCCAAGTCCCCCCAATGGTCCCTTGCACCACTTTAGGCCCTGTTGGGCTTACTTGATGAAAATGCAACCTTACGTGATGCATGGGACACAAGGTGCCGTGGGTGAGCTGAGCTAGAGATTTTTGATCCTAGTGTTATTCCCCATGTTAACAGGGGCTGTTGACCTGAAGGAAGAGGTTGGGAAACCACATGGAACAATAGTTGAAGAGTTTGAGAGGGGAGCTATCTGGGACTCATGAATAAAGATGAACCTGAGTGAATATTTATAAGGATGCTGCCTGTCACCAGGGGCACTGCATAGCGGCAGCAGGGACTGCAAAATCTGGGGGCACAGCTGTTTAAGAGTGGGAATGTTCAAGAGGAAAGTGTTGGGGCTACAAATGTGTGGGGTAATTGTAAATACTAAAAGCTTACTCTAGCTGTACCAGCACTCGAAACATGGGAACTGTGTATTGGACTGTATAAATCTTATACCAGCCACCATGTTAGAAAGCCAATCAGCTAGTTAGGAGCCTGGATTTCCCCAGGAGGCTGCAGAGACAGCACCAGAGACTTATTTTATAGGGACCAATTCTAAGTGTCAAAGTAGCAGCCTGTATGAAGGGTGGAATGGTGATTGACAGCTGTGGCTGCCAGCTGGAATGATGTACCTCAGCCCTTTATTATAAAGGGTTTTGTTCACCTCAGACTGTCTTCTTGTGGCAGATGAGAGAGAGAAGGAGTGCAGTTCGAGGAGGAGCTGATGGTGCTCCATGCTGTCTGGTCTCACAGGGAAGGCCAGTGGGTTTCTTCCAATCCAGGGGAGGATTGATGCTGGGACTGCTAGCCAAGCAGACCACTTGAGGTGCCTGCACAGTGAACCAGACAAAATGACCAGAAGTAAGAAGTATGATTTTACATCTAAATGTGCAGTGCCACCAAAGTACCATGTGGCTGAGTAGTCAAGACATTTCCCATGGTGTGATGCGGTCTACAACTGATCAGTTAACTCATTCTGCCTGTTGGGGGCTATGCCCAACAAGTTAAGCTGAAGTTCTGATGGGTTCTCATCCAGGTGGAGGGAGGTAATCTTGCCCCTGTACAGGTCACTGGTCAGGCTGCACGTGGAGTACTGTGTGTAGTTCTGGAGGCCATATCTGAGGTGGGCTATCAAGCTACTGGATGGAGTCCAGCAGAGGGTAACAGTGATAATACAGATAATGGGGGGGGGAGACTATGAGAACAGCTGAGGGAACTGACTGTTCACCCTGGATAAGAGGATGGATGAGGGGACATGATCACAACTTTCAAGTATGTAAGGGGAATCAGCAGTTATGGAACCAACTGGGTTTTTACACTGAGGAAGGGAAGGGACACTAGACGGCATGGGCTAAGTTTGGGGGGGGGAATTACGAGGGAGATGAGGAGGCATTACTGCACAGAAAGAGTAGTGTTGAAGTGGAATGTCCTGCCAGAGAGGGTGATATCATGCAAAACTGTGGGTAGCTTTAAAAGAGCATGGGACAGAGAAAAGGGGAGTATACGGGTGAGGGAGGCTGAGAACGGCTGACTGTGGACAATATGGGAGGGGGGTGGGGCTACAACTTAGGGGAGCTAGCTGCACACTTGAGCAGATGTTGATAGACCAGGAGGTCTGTTTCTGCTGGCATGTTCATATATTCATATCCAGAAGATTTTCCTCAGCCTGGGCTATGCCACATCCAGCCCAGATCATCTGCTCCTGCACCAGCATGGCCATCTTGGTGAAAGGGCCATGTAGGGAGCCTTCTCCCTTCATCACCACCAGTCAACAAAGGTCTTCATTTCGCAATCTGCTCCTGGGTACAGTGAGTAAGATCTGGGGTAGCTCCCTGCAATAAAGTTAATCAAATCTATGGTGTCATCTAATTGCAGTTTAAATGGTTTCTTTCAAGTCTGCAAGGGACAGTGCCATCTGGCCATTGATTATAAATAATTGTTGTGCATGTTAATCACCTTGTTCTCCTCAAGGGCCTCAACTACAGGTGCAACCACGAGCAACATTCAGGTGAGCCTGCTCCTTTTCCCTGAGTACCTAGAACTGTGGTTCAGGACTACATGCATGCCAGAGTCCTGGCTTAATATCCAGATTGCTGAATCATTTTACTAGATCTGCCCCACCCCTGTTAACTTTCATAAAAACGTAGAAGTTGATGGCAGATAAGGACCGCAAGGCCCATCCAGTCTGCCCATTTCTTTTTCTACTTTATGAATGTGTCATCGGCCTTTGTTCTGTCAATGGCCTATCTATTCATACTCATCTGTATTGCTCCCTTATGCCTATCCCATTTCTGTTTGAAGCCATGCACTGTATTCATATCCACCACTTCCTGAGGTAGGCCGTTCCATGCATCCACTACCCTTTCTGTGAAAAAGAACTTCCTCACATTACCCCTTAATGGGCCTCCCTCTAATCTCACGCTGTGTCCTCTCGTCCTGTTATTTTTGTTATATTGAAACATGTTAGATGCTTTCACCTTGTTAATGCCCTTAAGGTGTTTGAATGTTTCAATATATCACCTCTCTCCCTCTTTTGCTCTAGGGTATACATATTGAGCTCCGTTAATCTGTCCTCATATGATCCCTTAATAAATCAGATTGTTTATTGCACTGTTATATTGCCTCATGAATGTCTTACTGAGTGATATTCACTGGAAAAGATATATGAGCCAGCAGCAAAAAGGCTGATGATTCCCATACATAAATCACTAAAAAGGCAGACTATGAAGATTCTGCAAACCCCCACTTCTATCTCATTACTGGAAAATAAGATGGATAGGAAAAACATGCAAGGAATGGGACTGATTTCCTATACAATTATCCCAGTGATGAAGGAGTGGTTTAGGCTGTGGCCAATGACACAGTAGGTACCCCCCTGCCCACTGCTCGACCTCTTATCCCCTGACAAGGATTCAAGGAAGACTGAATATGTGAATCTGTGAATATGTGCCACCTAATTCAGCGAGTGCAGGGCACAAGTGGCTGAGGAGTAGACCTTTTTTACAAATTGTTCCATCTGTCTGGTCTCTTTGTCCGGGGTGGGGACATACTCATGTGCTTGGGGTTAGCTGAGCGATCATGAGCAGCAGCAATAACGATTGAATCTACCTTCTGGTGTGAGTCCAGAAAGGGAACCTTCAGGGAAGCAATAAATCCTGTCTGCCTTTTTAAGGAAAGCAGGAATGGAGTGCAGCAGTTTCCAAATAGTGGACATAAGGTCCCCATGAGGAGCTATCCAGGGAGGAACTGCAATAGGAGTGGCAGCCTCTAAACTGAAATGCTCTGCCAAGGGAGGGAGGCAGTAAAGCGCAGTGGTTTAAGGCTCTGAGCTGTAAATCTGGTGACATCCATCAGACCAGATCTGGGTTTGAATCCCACAGCTTCCACTTACATACTGTGTGACCCTTAGCAAGTCACTTAACTTCCCTGTGCTCCCAGGCCGCACCTGTAAAAAAGCATTTAGCTTAGTGTGCTACTCCTGGTTAAATAACTAAAAAAGCATTTTCACATAGGGTCCAGATCCTTCGCATTCCAACCGCTTGCCTGCTGGATAATGTGGAGGAGTTACATAAAGGAAGGGTCCTCTGGAGGGGACTTAGGAGATTCCTTGCCCCTAGGGGGAGAGGATAGCTCTTCAGATGAAGATTTGGATGTATTGGCCATGTCAGGGGGCTCCTCACATTCTGGACACTCAAAGTCTGGGAGAGGAATGTCCTGAGGGGTAGTATCCAAGACATGCACCATATGCCGAGGTGCAGGGGATGGGGAGTGGGGGGTCAGGGTTACTACCACTGGACATGGGACCCTTCTTTCCAGGTCTGAAAAGAGCTGGGACCTCACATCCTTCCACCAAGATTATATCATTGCTTGGAAGTCTGGTTGTGGGTTATCTGGGGGCAAATAAAAGGGCACTCCAGCACCTGTAAATGAGGAGGGGTTACCCTTGATAATAAGGGTATCCCTGTTGGTATCCAGGGAAGTATCCCTGGGAGTAGTGGGGCATCGATGGACCCAACAACAGAGGGAGGAATGCCTGATGTCCAGCAAAATGCCCAGATGGCAGCTCTTGACCAATATGCCTTGATGGGCCAGCATAAATACCCACCATCATGACAGTGGAGATTGGGATAGCTGTCAGGGCAGCCGATGAAAAAGGTACCAACTTCAGAGCCCCTGATGTGAGATTAGCTGATGTGAGCCCCAAGGAGGTCAGACCCTGTCTGAGAGGCCTTTTGATAAGCCCTGATGGAGGGGGCTGACATGAGATACCTGACGGTGCAGCTAACGTTAGGAGATTTTGTGGCTGCAGACGTGAGGTGATTCAATGCCAGAGTAACTGATGAAGAGAGAGGATCCTCATGGGGAACTGAGGGACCACCGTAGAAGTAGGTGAGGAGAGAACAGCTTCTAAGCACTCTTCTTTCTCCTCTGTCCCAGGTGTAGGCTGTGGGGCAGGGGAAACCACCGTGGGAGGTGGAGAGGAAGTCTCCTGGCCAGGCAGGGCCTGGGGACGGCTGACTGGGAGAAGCCACAGCAGTCTGCCAGATGTCAAGTGAGATGGCGTGAGCCCCCGATGGGAGAGCAATGCCTGGGAAGTCATCAGAGATGCCCAGCTTACTGGGCAAAATAGTGACCAGGCAGTGAAGAGTAGGACCCTCGACCGACTTATCTGTCAAAGCCACTGGGTTCTTTTGGATGGGGTCTGTCTTATCTGCAACCTGGTGGGCCCCGGAGGAGCCGAGGTCCCATTTACCAGCAAGTACCTGGCATTCACTGGAGGAACCAGCAGATGACTTACCGGTAGTGATCGGTTAGAAGACAGCAGCACTGGAGGTCATCCCGGAAGCTGTCTGAGCCACCACGAGGGTTGGCATTGGGGAAAGGACCTTGCTGGTCAAAGGCTTGCTTAATGAGGATTGGTCTAGGTCCTCATGACACTCCTTCTCTCTGTGCCTGTCTTTGTCTTTTTTCTTCTTCTGTTTGTCTGAAAGGGAAGAAGCAGAGTCCCGGATCTTTTGCATCACCTTCTCCAGAGAAGCCATCCTAGATTTAGGAGATGGGCCTCCAGAGCCAGCTGTCATTTACGAATGGCCTGGTTGAAAGGCTGGCAGTCAGGACAGACCGCGATGTCGTGGTCTGGACCTAGACAAAAGGGCAGATACAGTGGCCGTCTTTGTGTGGGATTTGCACCCCACACTTGGTGCACTTTTCTTTGCCTTTGGAGGCAGTGATAGAGAAGACATGAAGTGAATTTTGGGCTGAAATCAGTGGTTGAAAACAATAAAATGGTGGTTGACAAAGCTGGCACTACTGCGAGGTACTAGCTCTGGTCGATGGTGGGAAAGAACTGGAAGTCGGTGGTGAGAACCACCCACTTTATAGGATCATGCTGATGTCAGTCATGTGAGGACTGGTGGGCAGTCCCCCCGCCCAGACACTGCTGGAAAAGTTTGCCCTGCAGTCCTGATGCCAGAGGGTGCAGTCTTATATGTAGTGAACTACTGCAGGAATGCTCTCGAAGTAAGATCTGGAATATACATATTGGAAATGTGAAGGAAAAAAGCACAGTCAACTGTGAAGACTAGGCATCTGTGGAGCAACAGTGAGAAAAGAATTGATATGGTGCTGGGGGAACGATCCCTTTATACCACGTCTCATGTCTAGCAGAGTCGACATTGAGGGTGTTCCCCCACCACAGACTGCTACCTAGAAGATTTTTCCATGGGGTCCTAATGCCTGGCAGCCGTAGTTCTACTGGTAATACCTGCTAACCTCCGATAATACCATCACACACTCTGGTCCTCAGAACTTAGTTGTACCTCCTGTAGTAGTACCGTCACACTCTGGTCCTCAGTACATGGTTAGTGTCACCTATAGCAGTACCTTTACACACTCTGGTTCTCAGTTCAGGATCAGAACCTCACATAGTACCATCACACACACTTTGGTCCTCAGTTCATTATCAGAACCTCTGATAATACCATTACACCTGCCATAAACATACACAGTGGAATCAAAAGGCTTGTGAAAACAGGAACTATTATAAGTATATCACAATTTGGGGGAAAGTCCATTTTAGCAGTACTATGTGAAATTTTAACATGACACTGAATTAACTTACCGAATCCTATATTGATACATCAAAGTTTAATTCTGAAGGGCAATAACCAAGCTGTGGGTTACTGATAGGACAATAAAAACAGGTTACTCACCCGTAACAGTAGTTCTAATAGTGGTATATGTTGTTCATCCACACTTATTGGCATTTTTCCCTTTCCACTTTAAGAAAAGCTGGAAGTCTTCAAGCTGTCTCCTCCCACCCACCTGGGTTGTATAACCCTTGGCTCCACCCCATGATGCCAAATCTTAGCCTGCTGGAAGCCAGGTGTTGTGCGTCCGCAGCCGGGCAGGTTGGGTCAGTCAAAGTGGATGAGCAACATAAACCACTCCTAGAAAGAACAGTTATGAAGGAACTTACCATAACAGCAGATCTTCAAGAGAGGTTCCTTCAGTAGGTTATTACATAGGACTGGCACCACCTGGCATCGGGCCACAGAGCATACTTTTATAGTAATCCCTGATGGGGGACTGCCCACCCAACGTCATGTGACCAACGTCAGCGTGGCCTTTTATAGTGGGCGGTCCCCACGCCCGCCCTTCAGTTCTCTCACTGGAGCCAGGAAGAGGCCTTACAGCAGGAGCAAACAGGATTTGGAGTCCCTGTGTAAGAAATAAAATGAGGGGAAGGAGAGAGGGAAAAACATTACCTACTGAAGGAACCTCTCTCGAAAATCTACTGTTACGGTAAATTCCTACATAACTGTACTATCTTACTTCAAGAGGGTTCCTTCAGTAGGTCATTACATATAGGACAAAGTCCCAAGCAGTCTCTCCAAAGATAGACTGAGAGAAACCAGGGAGGAGGAGGAGAAAATAGCTCCAACAGAAACTGGGAACCAGAATGGACCCAGCCTAGGACAGAAGGCCCGGCAAGACAGCTAGGCTGAAGCCAGCCCTCTGCCTAGAAGCAATGTCCAGACTGTAGTATTTGGTAAAGATATGGATTGAACTCCAAGTGCCTGTGGCACAGATATCAGCCACAGAGACGTTCCACAAAAAGGCAGCGGAAGCAGCCATGCCCCTAGTAGAATGACCTCTGATGGGACCCGGCAGAGGTTTTTTGTACTTTTGGTAACAATACCAAATACAGTTGCCTAACCATTTGGAAAGGCACTGCTTGGAAATGACTTTGCCCTTTGACATGGGGGCAAAAGAAACAAAAAGTTGATCGCAGCTGTGGAAATCCTTGGTCTGGTGTGTGTTGCACCGAAGAATCCAATGGACGTCCATGGTGTGCAGGAGTGCCTCACCTCTATTCGAAGTGGATGGAAAGTAAACAGGAAGCTCTACTGCTTGGTTCAGTGTGGCTTCTGACACCACCTTGGATAGAAACTTAGGAATTGTCCTGAGGACCGCCCAGTCCTTGTGGAAAATAAGATAAGGCTGTTTACAAACCAGAGCATGAAGCTCAGAAATCCTTTGGGCTGACGTAATGGCAACTAAAACTAACGTCTTCCAGGAAAGGAAGCTCAAATCGTAGCTCATGGCTGGCTCAAATGAGGGAAGAGTGTGCTTCTCCAACACAAAGTTCAAATCCCAGGGTGATGTTGGGCTGCAGATGGGGGGTTTTAGATGGAGGATCCCTTTCAGAAAGTTTTTTGAGACTTCCAACTGAGTCACGGGTTTACCATCCACCAGCTCGTCGTACACCGAAATTGCGGAAAGGTGGACCTTCAAGGAAGAAAATGACAGACCAGGGTCTGACAGATGAAGGAGGTATTCCATGATTTGAGGGGCAGAACAAGAAAAGGGGTTCCAGTTCTTGGAAGTCACCCAGATGGAAAACCGTTTCCACTTCATGGTGCAAGTGGAATGAGTAGAGGGTTTTCTAGCCACTGTAAGGACTTGAGCGACTCTAGAGGAGATCCCAAAGTGAGAAATCGCTATGTCTGCAGGAGCCCTGCATGAAGATGCATTGTTCTGAGCCGCAGATGTACAAGACAACCTCGATCCTGAGTCAAGAGGTCATGGGTCACTGGAAGTGGAAACAGTGGATCCCTGGATAGCTGTTGTAACAGTGGAAACCAAATTTGTCTCAGCCAGAGAGAAGCAATGAGAATCATCCTCACCTTTTCTGCCTGAAGCTTGATAAGGACCCTCTGGAGAATGGGAAATGGAGGGAAGGAGTAAAAAAATTTCATTTTCCAGGAGAGAGAGAGCACGTCGTGCCAGAAAGCACCATGCCCTGGAACGAGCGAGCAAAAACTGGGAAGTTTTGAGTTGTATCAGGAGGCGAAAAGGTCGATTTCCAGATGCCCCTAATTTAGGAAGAGAGATTCTGATACTTCCTGATTTAATTCCCATTCATGAGTTAGGGTCTGAGACCTGCTGAAATTGTCCACTAGGACATTTAGAACGCCTGGAACATGCACTGCCACAAGAGCCAGATTGTGCTGGACTGCCCAGTTCAACACCCACATTGCCTCCCTGCACACGGGGTATGATCGGGTTCCTCCTTGTTTGTTGAGGTACCAGACTACTGACATATTGTCTATTTGGACCCACAGTGGTCCCTTGGGCAGGAGAGTCTGGAAGACTTGGAAGGCATACAAGACCACTCTCATCTCCAGAACATTGATGTGCAAAGGTGTTTCCAAGCTGGACCACAGTCCTTGAGCTTGGTGATTCCGCAGATGTGCTCCCCATCCCATGTTCGAAGTGTCCATAATTAGAGAAGCCAGAGGAGCAGGGCTCCTGAAGGGGAGACCTAAGGAAAGGTTGCAGGAGTCCCTCCACCAAAGTCATACTTTCTGAAGCACTGAGAAGACCAGTACTGGATGGTCCAGGTCGTCCAGGAGTTGGTCCCACTGCACAAGCAAGGACCACTGAGTAACTCTCATGTGAAGCCTCACCAGGGGAACAGTAGTGACAGAGGCTGCCATCAGGCCAAGAAGGCAGAGGATCTCCCAGGCAAGGATGATTCTGGATGAAGCCACTCGCAAAGCCTGATGGATCAGGGTCTCCACCCTGTCTGGAGGAAGGAAGGCTCTGCATTGGACCATATCCAAGACTGCCCCAATGAACTGTAGTCTCTGGGATGGGATCATGGATGACTTGGGAATATTGATTGTAATCTCCAGTCTGCCAAAGAGGTCCAAGGTGAAAGAGACAGCCTCCAGTAAGGAGTCACTGGATGGGGTTGAGATCAGCCAATCATCCAGGTAAGGGAAAACTGTGATACCCTGGTGGCATAAAGAAGCCGCCACCACCTCCAGGCACTTGGTAAACACCTTAGGTGCTGAGGACAGACCAAAAAGGAGTGTCCGAAATTAGAAGTGCTCCCCTTGGAAGTGGAACTGCAGGAAACGGTGGTGGCTGGGGAAGATCGGGATGTAGAGGTAAGCATCCTGCATGTCCAGAGCACACAACCAATGATCCTCCAGAAGGAGTGGGAGGAGACTCTGGAGCATCAACATCTGAAACTTTTTGTGCTTGACAAACTGATTGAAGTTGCTTAGGCTGAGAATGGGTCTGAAGTCTCCCGTCTTTTCTGGAACCAGGAAAAAATGAGAGTAAAACCCCCTGCCCCTTTGCTGGAGGGGAACGCACTCTATTGCTACCTTGAGCAAGAGGCTTTTAACTTCTTCTCAGACAAGAAGAGCCTGTTCCCTGGAGTAAGAAGATCTATTTGGTGGAGATTCTGGAGGAATTTCCAGAAACTCTATTGTGTGTCCGATGGACACCAGTTGCAGGATCCTTGCATCGGAGGTTGTTGCCTTCCATTCCTGTGCATGGTGGAGGAACCTCCCCCCCATCTGCTCCTCATTGTGAGACTGAGGAGGCAGTGGGGATAGTGAGTCAGGAAGTGGCAGGACATTCAGGAGGAGGGCCAATTGTGCATCTTTGGTTCTTGGAGACCAGAGGAGTGGCAGAACCTGTGGACTTGCATTTGCTCTGGTGCCTAGCCAGGGCCTGCTTTCTCTGGCTCCAGATCCTTTTCAGAAAGGGCTGCTGCTGCTGTTGAGTGCCTGATTGGTACATGGACCTCACTGATCTGAGGGTGAGGCCTCTGTCCTGGAGATCAGTGATGATATCTTTGGTGTCCCCACCAAAAAGCACTGAGCCCCAGAAGGGGGCATCCTGAATCTCTGACTGTACCTCATTGGCAAGGCAAGAGACATGAAGCCAGGAATGCCATCTTGGGGTGATGGCAGTTGCCGAGGTGGGAGCTACAGAGTCGATGGAGTCATATGTAGCCTGCAAAGCATGCCTACATGAAAAGCGAGATGCGAAGGTCCTTGACAAGCTCCTTTTTGATGTGTGAGGGTTCCATAGACTGGACATGAGCCTCTAACCTGGCCAGAGTAGCCTTTTGGTGGGACACCATGTGGGACACAGAGTTGAGGGATCTAAGTGCTCATGTGGCCAAGGTGTAAACTTTTCTACCGAACTGGTCTATCTGCCTTGACTCTTTGTCTGGAGGAGAGGTGCTCATGTGCTTGTGTGCAGCAGAGCAGCCACGAGCAGCTGAGATGACAACAGAGTCTGCCTTAGGATGTGTCTTTACAAACGGAGCATCCTTCGGTGCCCTGTAAATCCTGTCTGCCCTCTTGGGGGCAGCTGGGAGAGAATGAGGCATCTGCCAGACAGCAGAGGTGAGGTCCTGGTGAGGCCTGATGCAGGAAGGAATGGGGATTGGAGACAAAGACTCTAAGTCCAGGTGTTTGGCTAGCCCCTGTCTCATTGGGTCTTTTTCCTCTGACTCCCAGTCAAAGAAATTCTTCATGGACCTCAGAACATCTGAGAAGGAAGGGTCCTCTGGGGGGGACTTGGGGGAAACCTTGCATTTTGGACCCTCTGGCTAAACCGAGGCGTCCTCTGCCAACTCATCAGCATCCTCCTCCTCCTCATCATCATCATCATCTGCCCCCTCATCAGGAAGATTACAATGTCAGAAGGGTGCTGTCCTGATGAGCTGCCCCCGAGACATGTACCATGGACGGAGAAGAGCTTCTCAGGGACACATACCTGGGAGACCGTGAAAGAGGGAGTCTTGTCTCCAGGTCTGAAACCAACTCTGAATGCACCCCCTGCCACCAAGACTAGATGATGGTCTTAAAATTCTGTGTAGCTGGAGGAGGTGAAGGGGGTGGAGGAGAAGGTTGTGGCTGAGGGGTAGGAGGAAGAGGCATAACCAGTGGGGGTGGGTAATGGTAACCCTAGTATCCCTGACAATGGTGGTAGGGGTTATAACCAGGGTAGTACTGCCCAAAATAACTCCATTCAGGAACAGGACCAACTGGGAAATGGTCCCCAGTATACCCAAAAGGCTGGCATAAATCCCCGTTGTCAGATCTGACAAAGGGGGTACCCATGTCGGACCTACTGTAGTGTAAATTGACAGGGGGTCCAGCGCTGGGATAGCCAACATCAGGGGGGCTGATGTTGGGACTGGCACCACCTGCTCTGTCGCCGAAAGGGGATCCGGCATCAGAGGGGATGGCATCAGGGCTGGACGAAAGGGGCCCGATGGCAGCACCAGGTCTGGCACCGGAGCCGTAGGCTGGGGCAGATCACAGGGCCCTCACTGTGGAGTCATCGGAATATCTGTCGTCGGAATGGAATTCACCAGCTCTGATGGTGGGATCAGGTCTGGGATATTCATTGGCTCTGAAGGGATCCCACCTGGAGAAGGAGAAGGGGCTTCTGCTGGAAGGCCAGATGGCTAAGGAGGAGCCTCCTTCTCTGTGACCCCATCAGGAGAGTGCAGGACAGACCCTGAGGAATTTACCACATCGAGGGGTTCCACGCTGTCTTCGCTTAAAGTACCCATCTGAGAAGGAGAGAGTAAAGGCAAAGGAAGTAGGGGAGAAGGGCCTTCTCCCCCTGGTTCTGCCAGTCATCATGTGAGGTGCTGCTAGGCCCTGACAGGAGAACCACACCTGAGCAGCTGTCAGAGACGTGTGTCTTATCAGGCGAAGGCTGGCTGGTGGGGAAGGAGTCCCCGGCCTACTTACTGACTGGTGCCAGGTGGGTCCTTGAAGGCTGGGAAGGCATCTTACCGACGGACGTGTGGTCCCAGGAAGAGCCGGGGCCAACTTAGCAGCCATAGTGGTGCGGACATTGGAGGAGCCAACTGTTGACTGATCCACTGAAGATTTGCCAGACTTACCATCCAGGGTCTTCTTAGGCAGTTGCTGGGCCTTGCTTGTCGAGGGACGCAAGGTCTCAGGTTGGTCCGTGGAACTCTCCTGCTCCGAAGATTTCTCCTTATGATGCTTCTTTGAGGGAGAAGATTTCTCAGAAGAGGACTCTCTAATGAAGTCCATTTGCTTTTCTAAAGAAGCTAAGCAGACCTTCAGAAGGTGGGCCTCCAAAGCCTGCTGTCTCTGCTTTTTGGTGGCCTGATTAAAAGTTTGGCACTATGAGCAGGAGGAGACAGGGTGGTCTGGGCCCAAACAGATCACCCACTTCAGGTGATTGTCCTTATGAGGGATCTGCTTGCCACAGGACGAGCACTGCTTGGGTGAAGACATTGAGTAATGGAATATCAAAAATAAAGATTTAGCGAAGGAGAAATTAATCTGATGCGAGAACTAACACGACGATCGCTGTATGGAAGTCTTCAATGTGACTGACACAAGGCGACGGCGGGAAAGAACTGATGGGTGGGCATGGGGACCGCCCTCTATATACGGCCACGCTGACATAAGTCACATGATGTCAGGTGGGTGGTCCCCATCAGGGATTGCTAGAAAAGTCTGCCATGTGGCCTGATGCCAGGTGGTGTCAGTCCTATATGTAATGACCTACTGAAGGAACCTTCTGGAAGTAAGATCTACTGTTACAGGTGAGTAACCTGTTTTCCTAGGATCGTGGATATGTTATTCATCCACACTTATTGGCAGACTCCTAGCGTTCTCCAGGAGGAGGGAGGCACGGCACACACACCCACTGATACTCACTTGGGAAATAGAGATTGGAGAACTGAGGCCCCAAAACCAGCATCCCAGTGTGACTCAAGGTCAATGTGGTAATGGGTAATGACGGTATTTGCTGACTTCCAGGTAGCAGCCCGACAGATTTCCTAGATAGGGATGTCCCTGGAAGCAGCCATTGATGCAGCGGTATGACAGGTTGAATGAGTTCTTATCCCTCTGGGAGGCTCCATGCCCTTCAACTCATAGTACAGACTTATGCAAGATGTAATCCACCTTGCAGTAGTCTGTTTTGCTGCAGATCTGCCAGAAGCGGCTTCAGCATAGGTGACAAACAGCTGGCGAACCTCTCCCCAAATTTCCACCATCGTCTCCTTATAATAAGAGAGAGCTTGTCTCAGGTCCAAGGTATAGAGCCTGCATCAGCCTCCAAGGTGTAATTAGGGTAATATACTGGCAGTCAATACCTGGTTAAAGTGAAACTCTGACACCACCTTCGGGTGGGGGCATAGGACAACCTTGTCTCTGTGGAAGACCAGATAAGGGGAGTCTACCGAGAGCACCTGGAGCTCCCCTGTCCTACTGGTGGATGTGATAGCCACCAGGAAGGCCATCTTCCACAAGTGTGACAACGCACACTTGTGCATTGGTTCGAATGGCTTGCCCATGAGCTTTGCCAGTACCAGCAGTAGATCCCACGTAGGTGGAGGTTTATGGACCAGAGGGGATATGTGCTTCAGGTCTTTGAAAAAGCACCTGACCACTGTCTCCTGCACCGTCGGCTGACCAGCCCGCATCCAGTAAGCAGAGATTGCTGACAGGAGCACCCTAAGGGTCGATGACCGAAGACCCCCTTTGGACAAAGACCAAAGATAGTCGAGAATGCTAACCACTGGAGAGGACAGGGGGTCCAGGCCCTTGCCCTGACACCAAATGGAAAACCTTTTACATTTGAAGGCATAACGTTTCCTGGTCGATACCTTTCTGGATGCCTCCACCACAGTGAGGACATCCTCGTAAAGACACAAAGCCTTGAAGTCTAGCCACTCAGGTACTGGGCTGTGAGGTGCAGGGATAGAAGGTCCGGATGGTATACCTTCCCCTGATTGAGAGAGATCAGGTCTGGGCATGCTGGAAGCTACTCCGGGGGCCTGCAGCTGAGGCTGAGGAGATCTGGATACCAGAACTGGTGCAGCCAGTCTGGGGCTACCAGAATCACCTTCACCTTGTCCCTCCTCACCTTGAGAAGCACCTTGTGGATCAAGGGAAATGGAGGGAAGTCATAGAAGAGGCCTGGGGTCCACAGCCTCAAGAAGGCATCTCTCTGCAATGAGCCCTGCTGAGGGGAGTGGGCATAAAATAGCCTCAGCTTGGTGTTGTCCCTGGAGGCAAACAAGTCCACCATCGGTTTGCCCAAGTGGGAGAACAGGCTGTAAGCTACCTCTGGATTGAGAGACCACTTGTAAGATGTCTCGCCTAAGTGGCTGAGAGCTTCCGCCAGATGGTTTGAGGCTCCTGCCACATGAGTGGCTAGGAGATCTGCCTCCAGATGTCTGATGAGGCTTCAGATGTGGAGCGCCTCCCTGCAAAGCAGACGGGAATACATGCCGCCCTGTTTGTTGAGCAAGTACTTGGTTGTGATATTGTCCATATGGACTTGAACCACTTGACCCCGGAGTTGAGGAGCGAAAGCTGACAGTGCCAGTCTGACTGCTCTGAGCTCCAGCAGGTTGATGTGGTTTTGGGACTCCTTGGGGGTCCAGAACCCGTCGGTCCTTTTGTCCCCCGGGTGGGCTCCCCAGCCCATGGGAGAGGCATTGGCCATGAAGACAGCCTTTGGCTCGGAGCAAACAAATGGGATCACTTCCTGCAACTGGTCTGGGGAAGTCCACCTTTGGAGAGCATCCCACATCTTCTAGGTTACAGTGATCAGCTGGTTGAAATAATGTGGCGCTGAGACCACTGGCGACCAGCTCCCATTGGAGGGGGCACATGTGCCACCAGGCCCAACGGACCACGGAGGTGTACGCCATGTAACCCAGAAGGAACAGAAAGTCCTGGGCAGGGCGCAATTGCCCAACCAGAAATGATTGGGCAAAGGAGGAGAGAACCTCCGCCCTGTCCACCAGGAGTCTTGCTCTGGCTTGATGAGAGTCACGCTCTGCCCTGATGAAGCACATCACCTAGGAAGGCACGAGTTCCAACTTGGCCTCGTTGATCAGGAGGCTGAGTTGGGAGTAGGTCTGGAGGGCCAGGTCCCTGGACTTATCCCTCTCCTGCTGGGTGGGACCTGCTAAGAGCCAATCATCAAAGTAGGGGTAAATTCTGACCCCCCCCAATGCCTGAGATGTACTGCCACCACTGCGATACATTTGCTGAAGACCTGTGGGGTCAATGACAGACCAAACAGCATGGCTCGGAACTTGTATAGGTTCCCTTTGGCTCTAAAGCAAAGGAACCACCAATGAGACAGATGGATTGGGATGTGAAAGAACACGTCCTGCAGATCCAGTGAACAGAATCACATGTCTTGCTCCAAGGATGGTATGATCTAGGACAGAGAGAACATACAAAAGGTGTGTAACCTGAGATACTGATTCAGGTCATGCAGATCTAGAATGGGGCACAAGCCCCATCTGATTGGGCACCAGGAAGTACCTGAAGACAAAGCCTGGGTCTGCTGGAGAATCCACCACTGGAGCTACTGCCTTCTTGAAGAGGAGCTGAGCAATGTCATTTCAGGAAGCCTACTGAGTATGGACGGATACTCTTTCCTTCTGAGGGGTGTGGGCTCAGCTTGGAGGGTACTGATCACATTCCAGAGGCAGTACCTGACCGACCACTTCCAAAACCCACCTGTCCACAGTGATCATGGACCAGGCAGAAAGAAAGTGGCAGAGCTGGCCCCCCACAGGAGGACCCAGAGCTGATGTGATGGGAGAGGGGGTGGCAGCCCCTGCCCTCTCACTGAGCAGGATTGGAGGAGGAGGATCCAGGACCTGACCCTCAGCCTCCTTTATGGGCCTGGGAGGGCCTGAGCTTGGGCTGGGGGCACCAAGCTTGAGCCTGCTGCTGCTGTTGCTGCTGCCCTCTTTGAAAGGAGGGTTGCTGGGCCACAGGGGAAGAGTACCAAAAAGGCTTCTTCTTCTGCTGTTTCTTGCTCAAAGAACCTTTAGCAGAAGTAGCATCCAAGGTGGCATTGAACTGCTCAATATGCTGAAGGTGAAAAGCCACATGTAGGCTGAAAAGGTTGGTGCCCAGGAAAGGCACATCAGCTAGTTTGTGCTGAGTATCTGCCGGAAAAGAGGAGAGTCTCAGCCAAGCCCAGTGATGAGAGGCAACTGTGACTACCATTGAGTGGACACAAGAATCCCCAATGTCCAGGGCTGTCTGAAGCTGCTGTTTGGCAACAGCCCAGCCCTGATCCCTGACCTGCTTGACCATGGTCTGCATGTCTGCAGGGAGGTGTGGGAGGACTTCATCCAAACACCCCAAGAGGGCATGGGAGAAGTGTGCCATGATGATGGCCAAACTTGCCGGATGAAGGCCTAAAGATGAGGCCGCATAGACCTTTCAAGCCAAATGATCCAATTTTTTTGATTCTTTTTTGGGAGGTTGGTCAGTGTCGGCAGAACTGCCAGTACACCTAAACACAGAGGCAGTCACCAGGCTCTCGGCTGAATCGTGCTCTGTGAACCCCACAAGGGACCCATGGGCACTGCATATTTGTGGGCTATGCAAGCAGATGGAGCTGGACAGGAGGCAGATTGCTGCCAAAGTTCTAAAGCTGGGTCAGCTATGGCCTTAGCCACAAGAAAGGCCTCATTTGGAGTATCCACTCTCTGGAGAATGTCCGTGAGAGGGTACTCTGGCTTTTTCTAGATAGGTTCCAGGGGCATCCCTGTAGACTCAGAGATGAGGTGAATAATGCCCTGAAAAGATGAAGGACCACCCTCCATCTCTATCCCACCAGCTGATTCATCATCCCCAGGATGAGAATGTAGGCTGGTCTCATCTGAATCTGAGGAATCCAGATACAACAGTCAACCACCTAGGTCAGCTTTGACCTGCCATGGGCGGTCTGGGGTGACAGTGAATGAGAGATGCCAAGGGAAGCCCAGTGTCTGGTTTATCTCTCTTAGAAGGAACCCCTCCCACAGGCTGCTTGGGCAGCAGTTCCACCATGATCAGTGGAGAGACCGGTAAAGGCTGAACCGGAGGTTTCGCTGGCTCTGTGAGTGGGGGAACTGACTTAATTGGCTCTGAAGGAGTTGGCTTTGGCCTGGGAGGTGAAAGCCAGGTAATGGCCAGGGTTGAAGCCGGAGTCAAGCTTGTGCCTGGACAAAATTGGCATCACCTCTTCTTAGAGCACTTATGGTTCTTCCTCAGCCTGATGGTCAAGGGGGTCCTGGATCCTGATCGAGATCAGGCAGGCTGACTTGGTCGATCGGGAGACACCAGCAGGACCGGTGTCTTCCCAGGTCAGGGACCACTTCCTCGGTGGGATTCCCAGTGGGCTGGGGAAAGGACTGGAGTCTGATCAAGAGAGTCGGCGACCGGAGTCGGTGACAATGGGTTGATAATTTTGACTTAATTGATCAATGGTTCACTCGACTGGCTAGACGGCAAGGCAGAGAAGCCAGCGGCCGAAGAGGTGATCTCAACCAAAGTTGAGACTGCCGGTTCTTGGGACAAGGATCTCTCCCAATCCCAAGAACATCTTCACCAAGACGAAGATGATCCTGGGTCCTTTTCCTGCTTATGGGACCAAGAGGAGTGTGTGCCAGCAGGACCCTCCCCTTTTGTAGGGAGACACTGGCACAACTCTTGGAAAGAGGTGGAGCCCAGGTTGAGCGGAATGAAGAAGCTCCAAGAGGAAGATTCTGTGGCCCAAGCTGCTTCCTCCTCAAAGGTTTGCATACATTCCAATTGCTTGGTGGATGGTGGAGCCATGGAAACGCCCACCGAGCCTTCTTTAACTTCACCAGAGGGTTCCATTTTTCTGGCCTCCCCAACTTCAGGCATGAGAGACAGTTGTTGAGGACGTTAGGGAGAAATACAATGCAGAAGTCATACTTAGAGGTGTCACAGCCGACACCCAAGCAGTAAATGCACGTGACATGGGGATTGTTGCATGACATTTTCTGGCTGCACGAACACCAGTGAAATCTGAGGAAGACTTGTCTTCCATAATTGAAGTAGAAGAGTCACAGTTGCTAATGCGAACTAGATGAAGTTTCGGAAGAATTGAAGGTTTAGAAGTCAGGTCCAACAAAATGCAGGAGCACGAAGGAGGCAACCTGAATCTTTCAGCAGAAAGGAAGATCTGGCATCATGGGGCAGAACCGAGGGTTATACCACCTGGGTGGGAGGGAGGAGCCAGCTGGAAGACTTCCAGTGATCCTTAAAGTGGAAAGGGACATGTTAATAAGTGTGGATGAACAACATATCCACGATCCTAGAAAAACGGGTTTCCTTATGACTGGAAATCTTATGACACTGCACATGCCAGAAGGATAGTTAAACTCTCAGCACAGACACTGAGGGCCATTCTGGTGGACTCCCGAACATAATACACCAGAGACTGCTATACAAGGACTGAGATATTTTAATAAGCAAAGATTCTTTGGACTTTGAAACTCTCTATAAAAGAGACTTAGCTGATCAGATTCTAGTGCATTTATTTTGTGTGAATTCTCATATTCAGTTTATCATACTGTAACCTAAATTAGTATATGTTCTCTTTTACTTGTAACTTCATTTATTTTAGTAAAGACTTGTTTTTCTAAAGCCATTCTGCCTGCATGAGATTCCTTATGTTGTATGTGACTGTAGAACGTTTCTTAAAAATTTGACAACTGTCAAATGCTTAGAGGTATTGCCAATAGCAACCAAATTAAAAGGGTCTGCGGCAACATCCTGATGGATTCTGGGAGAATACCAGAGTCTCATATGAGTCCCAGGGAGTATAAACTGAGCTGCTGCTTGTCCTGTAGAGTGAAGATCAAATCAAGTAGTGCACTGCTACTCTCAAAGAAGGTGTAATATTTGGGCCTTCCTCCTGTATGCAATAGCCATGAAAAAGGGTACTGTGTCCTGATCAAAAGTAAAGAGTGATATCCTGGGACCTCATGGCAAGAGTTCTGTTGTAAACCCAGCAAACACTGTGGAAGGACATGAGGCGGGCATCCATGTTTTCCCCCTTCCTGCCATGGACTGCACATAGTGGTGGGCACTCTGAGCTCAGTGATCTGACCCTCACAAATGGGTCTGCGACAGAGGCAGCTGCCTGCATGCCCATAAGCTGAAGAATGGTCCTGGCAGAAACGTACAGTCACTGTTGAACACCAGGCAAGCTCGAGCGATTAGCTCCTGTCATGTACAGTATGTCTCTTAGAATGAGAGTGAGAGATGTTACTGTCATGCACAGTATATCTCTCTAGAGTGAGAGATGTTAACTGGAGAGATAAGCCGTAGAAAGGTCCTGGCAGAAACGTACAGTAGCTGTTGAACACCAGGCAAGCTCGAGTGATTAGCTACTGTCATGCACAGTATGTCTCTCTAGAGTGAGAGATGTTATCTGGAGAGATGAGATGAGCTGAGAATTAAACTTTAGTCTTTGAATTAGAATGTTTTTTCTGTTCTGACTCTGTTTGGTTTACTGCATCTTTTGGAAAGTTGTCAAAGAAATATTACAATCTTTATTTATGTATTTATTTACTTAAAATGTTTCACCAGGAGAGACATAATGAGTTGTACACAACTCATTTCCAGAAGCATCAAGGGAGAGGGGAGAATAAACAAGCAATACAGAGTATTTATACACACTTTACATACACACATTTGTATAATATAGCACAAGTTAAGAACAGAATAATATACATTGGAGGTACAGAGCACATACACACATCTGTACAACATACCATGGGCCAGATATTCAAACTGCGCCAGGCTGTGGTGCAAGTCTGGACGCAGCTCAACTTGGCTGCGCAGGGGCGTGGACAGGGCGATATTCAACAGAGCTGCGCCATGGCACAGCATCGTTGGATATCGCGCTCTGGCCACCCACAGTGCGCATGGAGCAGTGGCACTGTGCCAGCACCAGTGGTCAGAGTGGAGCATGGGGATGCACTAGCGTAAGTTCCATTGCACTAGGAGCAACAACCATGATATTCAAAAGTTGACATGCAAATGGGGCCATAACGTATGCAAGACACAAATGGGGCCATTTGCATGTCATTATAGCCCCATTTGCATGCAGGCATATCTGGAATATGTAGTACAGTATGGGCTGCATGCTCATTGGCTCACGCTCTGGACCAATGGGCTACAGCCCTACCGATGGTGTCAGTCAGCAGGTGGTGGGGCAGCAGGTGGGTGGGGTGCTGCCACCTGCCACTGACCGGGGGCAGGGCAGTGGGGATCAGTGGGTGGGTGGGGAGGGGGTCTGCTGGGCCACCAGGGATATGGGGGGTCAGTACTAGTTCACTTAAGCCCGCGATTCGGCAGACTTCGGTCCACTGGACCACCAGGGATATAGGAGTAATCTTTTTATTCATACCTCAGCCCATGATTGGGCAGACTTCAGTCCACTGGACCACCAGGGATAAAGGAGTAATCTTTTTATTCACACTTAAGCCTGCGTTCGGGCAGACTTTAGTCCACTGGACCACCAGGGATATAGGATTAATCTTTTATTACTGAAGCCCATGATCGGGTGGGCAGCAGTCCACTGGACCACCAGAGATATAGGATTAATATTTTATTACTTAAGCCCGCAATCGAGCATGGGGGGGCGCCACCACGGAGGTGCGGCCAGAGTGCAGGTGGCCACCCACAGGTGGCAGCTGCCTTGTTGCACCCTGCAATGTGGCAGCTCACCTGTGGGTGGCAGGACATTGCTCCTTTTTTTTTGCTTAACTTTGTGCTGGCGCAGGTAGGGGTTATGCATGCATGGCTCCACACATCCCGGGCTGAATATCGGGCTGTGCAGAATATGCATTGGCATGCCCCCCCTACCTGCACCTGCATACATTACTGATGCGCTCTGGTGTATCGGAATTTGTGCCAGGCGCAATTCCCATTTGAATATCATGCCGGGACGCAACCCTTTTGAATATCTGGGCCCATAAGTTAAGAAAATATACATTAGAAGTACAGAGCATATACTTTATTATCCTTGTTGTCGTACAAATCTCATTTCAATTTGTAGTTTAGTTGCTTGTATTTAATCTTCAAAGACATCTATTTATTCTTAAAAGAAAATCATCATGCTCCTCAACTGAAAATGTTTCTTTAACTTACTTTTGTAGATTTTCTTTCTCCATGTGTAATTTGACACAGCAACAGAATCAAGCCATACAAAGGCAAAAGTACTGGAATTTAGGAAGGCTGACTTTGCCAAAATGGGTGAGAGCCTAAGGAATGCACTAGCAAATGGGCAGGAAGGAGGGGTGGAAGAACAATGGGGAATAATAAAAACTGCCATCACAGAGGTAACAAGCCTTTGTGTGAAACAAATAAATAAAACAAAATGATGTAAGAAACCACTATGGTTCTCAAAGGAAGTGGCAGTGAAGGTTCAAGAGAAAAAGAAAGCATTCAGGAAGTACAAGGAATCAAAGAAGGAGCAGGACAGGGAACTGTATCAGTTAAAGCAAAAGGAAGCTGGGAAGACAGTCAGAACAGCAAAGGCCCAAACCAAGGAAAAGATAGCCAACTCAGTTAAGGAGGGGGATAAAACCTTTTATAGGTACATCAGGGAGCGAAGGAAGACCAAGGGAGGGATAGTGAGGCTTAATAAAGGGGAAGGAGGGTGGGCAGAGGGTGAGTGTGAAAAGGCAGAGATACTAAACAAATATTTTTGCTCAGTATTTACAAATGAAGAGGGGGAGGTACCTAAAACAAGCAGTAGAAACACTCTGGATACAGACATTGATACCAGCCCATTTACAGAAGAAAGGGTTCTGAAAGAACTCTTAAAACTGAAGGTGGACAAAGCAATGGGGCCTGATGATTCATCCCAGAATTCTAAAAGAACTAAGGGTAGAACTAGTGACACCACTGACTACCATCTTTAACAAATCATGGGAGGATGGGGTGGTACCCGAGAACTGGAGGAGGGCAGATGTGAATCCCCTTCACAAAAGTGGGAGCAAGGCAGAAGCAGGAAAGTAAAGACCTGTTAGTTTAACCTCAGTGACAGGGAAAATGATGGAATCACTTCTGAAGGAAAGAATTGTCGAGTATCTAGAGGCCAGAGGGGCACAGGACCCAAGGCAGCATGGATTCACAGCAGGAAGGTCATGCCAGATGAATCTGATAGATTTCTTTGACTGGGTAACCAAAGTAGTAGATCAGGGAGGGGCTGTGGACATGGCCTACCTAGACATTAGCAAGGCATTTTACACAGTCCCACATAAAAGATTAATATACAAGTTAGCCAGCCTGGGAGTGGGTCCCAAGATGACAGCCTGGGTAAAGAATTGGCTAGAGAATAGGATACAGAGAGTAATAGTAAATGGAGTCCACTCTGAAGAAAGGGGGGTTACTAGTGGGGTACTGCAGGGTTCAGTATTAGGACCGGTCCTCTTCAATGTCTTTATAAGCAACATTGCAGAGGGACTGGAAGGAAAAGTATGTCTCTCTTTGCAGATGACACAAAGATCTGCAACACAGTTGATGCACAGGGCAGGGTGGAAAGGATGAGAAGGGACTTGGCAAGGTTAGAGGAATGGTCAAATGTATGGCAGCTTAGATTCAATGCTAAGAAGTGCAAGGTAATGCACCTGGGAAACAAAAACCCAGGGGAAGAGTAAACAATGGGGGGTGAGATACTAACAACAACAAAAATGGAAAGGGACCTGGGGGTAGTCATATCAGATGACCTAAAGGTGGGCAAGCAAAGTGAGAGGGCAGCAAGGAGGGTTGGGGGGATACTGGGATGCATAGGGAGAGGCATCACCAGTAGAAAACAGGAAGTTATTATCCCTCTGTACAGACAGCTGGTGAGACCCCATCTGGAGTACTGCATGCAGTTCTGGAGACCCAATCTCAAGAAGACATAGACAGGATGGAAGCTGTCCAGAGGAGGGCAACTAAATGGTGCAGGGTCTGCACTGGAAGACATATGAAGAGAGACTTAAGGAGCTTAATATGTATAGCCTGGAGGAAAGGAGGAGAGGGGGGACATAATAGAAATTTCAAGTACCTCAAGGAATCAACAAAGTCCAAGAGGGTGGCATCTTTCAAAAAACAGAGGTGCAAGAATAAGGGGCACAATTTGAAGATGGGGGGCGGCTCAGAGGTAATTTAAGGAAGTATTTTTTAACAGAGAGGGTTGTGGATGCATTGAACAGCCTTCCGGAGGAGGTTGAGGAGTCAAAAACAGTGGTGGAATTCAAGCATGCATGGGACAGTCATAAGGCAATTCTAGGGGGTGGGGGTAGGAAGAAGTAGGCTGCTGGTTAACTAGGATCTGCAGCTTATCCATTAGGTAGAGAAATGGGCAGACTGGGTGGGCCAAGCGGTCCTTATCTGCCATCAAATTCTATGTTTCTGTGTAATTACCTCAACTAAAAGGAACATGAAATCCCTTGAACAACAATGTCTTGCTTCATCCCACTTTTTTTTCCAAGTTCCTCAGTAGTATACCCAGGGTTTGGCTCAACTAACACCCTCAGTCCCCTTGGCATTCTCATTTGCTTTACACATTCTCTCAGTCAGGCATACCACTCCAATTTTAAATGTTTTTATTATATTCAGAATCATTCATCACAGGCTCAGACGTTACTGATCCTATGAACTGTTGGTGTCCTGTATCCCTCAAGTATTTTCTGTTCCTCAGAGTCTGTTATTTTGGTGATGAATCTATTATCAAGTTCATCAAATTTACTCATATTCTGTTTAGTTGTTTTTCTTGAATAGAACTTATATTTAAACTGCTTAAGGGCTCTGTGGGGGAGGGTGGGGCATGGGCCAGGACATTGTGGGGGGGGGGCTTGAAGTGCATAAGCTTTGGACCACCAGGAACCATTAATTATGATATTTGTGAAAATATCTTAAAGGGACACTGTCAACCCCCCACAGACCTCAAAGTGTCCCTAGTTTAACAAGCATTTGTCAGTGCTAAATGTTGTCTTGCTGGCATTGGCAGTGCAGGAGTTGGAGAGCTGCATAATAGGAATGGCAGTGAAGTATGGAACTGATGCTAACCCCACCCCACCCTGCAAAAAGTGACAGGCATTGAGGTGTGCCTTGGAGTCATCTGCCATTACCCCATACCATTTCACCTCACCCTACCCTGTAGGCTCTGACAAGTGTCACATTGTGCCTTGGGTTGTCGGGCCTTATGCTCACCCCATTCCATTATTCAGCTTACCGGCATTTCTTCAGTTTACGATCGGCTCATTGTGGCGATGAATTTCTTTCAAGTTGGTGGCACGCTTCTCAACTGCTGTCATAGACAGTGGGCTCATTAATTGGTGCCACAGTGATAAGCCCAAAAACGCAGTGGTGGCACTGGCCACAACACTGCCACACCTCCACAACCCTGCTACTCCAGCAAGCTGCCACAAAATGTTGCTTGCACTGCACGCACAAGACAACATAAAAAAAAAACATTTTATGATTGTTCACATTCTATAGAGACTTTTGATGCAGCTGGTCTTTTGATTCAGACCCCTTTTTCTTTTAAAAAGTGAAAAACAGACTGCCCATAATCATGGTGTTACCACACCAAAACATGTTTGTTTACATTTCTTGACCTGCTCCCATTGCATCTTTCCTGGACTCAGGAACATCCTCAGCACACTCATTATGCAGTGGGAGTACAGGAGACAATTGTTTCATAAGTAGTTGCACTGTTTGAGGGTGTTTCTAATATTCAGGAAGTTTTCACTAAGAGCAGTTCAATGATTTGAAGCAAAACAAAGCTGGGCATAGCTGTTCATTACAATGCATTTTGGTTCTAATAAGCAAGGAGGCAGATAAAACAACCAGCAGCATAAAATAATTTTAGAGACAGTAAGCAATCATAAAATGTGGGGTTTTGCCTAAAAATAATATGATGAAAAAAGGTTGACAGGGTCCCTTTAAAGCTCATACAATGAATTACATTTTTCCAACAATAAATATTACAGTAACAGCGATAAGTTGTTGTATATAGAGTACTTATACTTCTTATTTTGGTCAAACCCTTTGATGGGTGTTCTGAAGTCAATACCTTATATCTTTCATGAGATTGCAGTCCTGTTAGTTTTATAGCAATATCCTTGTTCTTAAAGAAACAATATTCTAGTTCAGTATAGTCTCATTTCAAAATATGATTTCATCCAGTGCATATTCAAAAGTGGTCTAAATTCACAGAAGAAAATGGTTCAATGTTCCTTCTAATTTTTTAGAAGATGTTCTATTTACTGTTGTTTATTAGATACATGAAATATCCATTTTCTTTATTGGGGTTGACCCTCTGGAACAGGCATTTCACTAAAAAGTACTTTTTTTTAAATAAAAGCTGAGGACTGGCTCAGCCAACCTAAGTGAGTGGTGAAAAGGGAAAATATATCAGAAGCAGGACAGAGTCAAACCAATCTTGGCAATGTATTACCTAAAGATAAGGTCCATTTGACAAATAGTTCAAAAAAGGTATTTAATTTTTATTCATTTAACATCTAGAAATACATAAGGGATATGCAATGGAAGCAAGTGTAATAAATGATTTATCTGTACAAGAGCAGTTTGACCTTGGGTAACCTCACGAGTGGCGTAAGCCACAAGTGTGGTGTCTGAGGTCAAACTGCTCAAGTGCAGATAAATCATTTATTACACGAGTTTTCCACTGCATATTCCATTTATGCAATTCTTTTGTTTTTGATTTTGTATGGGGAATTTGTTAGTCAAAAAAGTGAATAAAAATAGAATTTTCTGCCATTTTTTGCCAATTATAGAAAATCTGAAAGGAATCTAGAAACAAAACACATCTCATTTTGTAGATATTTTTATGCTGAACAACTTATGTGCTCAAAGTACCATACTATCTTTTTTGTTTTTATGTTATTTGCATTTGTTTGATGAAACAGTGCACAGAAATGGAATTGTTTTGCAGTTTTTTGCTAATTCTGGAAAAACTAAAAAGTATCTATAAATGATGCACCACTCATTTTGTAGACATTTCTGTGCTGAATAAACTTTGTGCTCACAATACCATGTTATCATTTTTCATTTTAAAGTTATTTATATTGGTTTGCGGACAAAATGAAAAAAAAATATGAATTTTCTGCTGTGTTTTTGCTAATTATCAAAATATCTATAAGGTATCTATAAATGAAATACCACTCATTTTGTAGATAATTTTGTGCTGCACAACATAGAAACATAGAAACATAGAAGTTGACGGCAGATAAGGACCGCAAGGCCCATCCAGTCTGCCCATTTCTTTTTCTACCTTATAAATGTGCCATCGGCCTTTGCTCTGTCAGTGACCTATCTATTCATAGTCATTTGTATTGCTCCCTTATGCCTATCCCATGCCTGTTTGAAGCCCTGCACTGTATTCATAGCCACCACTTCTTGTGGTAAGCTATTCCATGCATCTACCACCCTTTCTGTGAAAAAGAATTTCCTACATTCCCCTTAATCGGCCTCCCTCTAATCTCATGCTGTGTCCTCTTGTCCTGCAATTTTTCTTATATTTAAACATGTTAGACTCTTTCACCTTGTTTATGCCCTTAAGGTGTTTAAATGTCTCGATCATATCACCTCTCTCCCTCCTTTGCTCAAGGGTATACATATTGAGCTCCGTTAATCTGTCCTCATATGTCTTCTGATGCAGTCCCTGCACCATTTTGGTTGCCCTTCTCTGGACTGCCTCAATTTGGTTAATGTCCTTGTGAAGGTGTGGCCTCCAATACTGCACGGTACTCCAGATGGGCCTAACCAATGTCTTGTACAGAGGGATTATTACCTCCTCTTACGACTTGTGATACCTCTACTAATACACCCTAACACCCCTAGCCTTACCTACTGCTTTAGAGGTCTGCTTGGATGATTTTAGGTCATCAGTGATGATGATGCCCAAGTCTCTTTCTTCCTTTGTGACTGCTAGCAACTCCTCCCAGCCTATAAGGGCTTCAGGGTTTCTCTTCCTATGTGCATGATTTTGCACTTTGCATTAAATCCCAGTTGCCACTCTTCTGACCATTTTGCTAGTTTATCCAGATCTCTTCTCATTCTGCCCACCCCATCTGGATCATCTACTCTGTTGCAGATCTTGGTGTCATCTGCAAACAGACAAGCCTTACCTCTAGTCCATCTCAGAGGTCACTAATGAAGATGTTGAATAGGACTGGCCCCAGGACTGATCCCTGAGGTACCCCACTTGTGACTTGCATCTCTTCTGACTGTATACCATTTACCACCACTCTCTGTTTTCTGCCAGTCAACCAGTTTGCCACCCAGTTGACCAACTTCTGACCCACCCGAGCCTACCTAGCTTATTTATCAATCTTCTATGTGGAACAGTGTCAAAAGCTTTGCTGAAGTCAAGGTAGGCGACATCAACTGCTCCCCTTGGTCCACCACTCTGGTTACCCAGTCAAAGAAATCTATGAGATTAGTTTGACAGGACCTCCTTTGTAAACCCATGCTGTCTTGGATCCTGTGCCCCTATGGATTCCAGGTGTTGCACTATCCTTTCCTTAAGGAGTGCCTCCATAATCTTGCCCACTACTGAGGTAAGACTGACTGGTCTGTAGTTCCCCGCCTCCTCCCTGCTACCACTCTTGTGGAGCGGGATCACATGAGCCCTTCTCCAGTCTTCTGGGACCTCTCCTGTGCTCAGAGACTCACTAAACAATTCTGCTAATGGCTCTGCTAGTTCCTCCTTTAGCTCCTTAGTACCCTGGGATGTATGCCATCAGGTCCCATTGCCTTTATCCACCCTGAGCTTAGCAAGCTCTTGTAGGACCCTTTCTTTTGTGAAGGGAGTAGTGCTCACCTCCCTCCCCTGTGTCCATGATGCTGAGCTGTGGGCCCTGCCCTACCTTCTCTTCAGTAAATACTGAGCAAAAGTATCTATTTAGGATAGATGCCTTTACAGGGTCCTCCTCCTCACATGCTCCCTTTCTCCATTAAGCTTAGCACCCCTCTGGACTTTCTCCTTTCACTAATGTAT
Organism: Neoceratodus forsteri; assembly: GCA_016271365.2. NCBI lineage: Eukaryota > Metazoa > Chordata > Ceratodontiformes > Ceratodontidae > Neoceratodus > Neoceratodus forsteri. Next base: position 13,878,765 of record CM028129.1, read on the forward strand.
CTATAGAAAGTCTTGTCACCTTCTTTACTGTTCGTGCTAGTGTTTCCTCAGTTTGGGACTTTGCCTGCCTTACTGCCTTACCTGCTTCCCTTAGGGCAGTTTGGTATGCCTCCCTATCTTCATCCCGCTGTGTTCCCTTATATTTTCTGAAGGCCAGCCTTTTGGCTCTGACCTTTTCTGCTACTGTATTTGAGAACCAAAGTGGTTTCCTTCTTCTTTTGCACTTCCTTTTCTGTCTAACACAATGGGATGTTGCTTAAAGTATTGTATCCTTAATGCTTGCCCACTTTGCCTGTACAACTTTCATGCTCATAGCACTATGCTATCTTCTTTCATTTTAAAGTTATTTGCATTTGAATATAGTTAGTACTGGTACTGAGGCTGAACATTCTAAATGGGTTCCGGAGTGATTGTGACATATCTACTATGTGAATAAATCTGTGATGATGCATCTACTATGTGGACAAATGTAAAATTTTGAATTTATCCCATAGTAGCTCAGATTTATCTCATATGATTTATGTCCACGCCTATTGCATAAAGAGCCCTATGTTTCAGTGAACAGACAATACCTATCTTCAGGGAAACTGGTATCTATAACAAAGTGCAAACCAGACTGCGAAAGTACAGTTGCATAAGAACTTACCGTAACAGTAGATCTTTGAGAGAGGATCTTGCAGTAGGTATTCACATATAGGACTAAACCGCCAGACATCAGGACCCTATGGAAAAATTTCTAGTTAGCAGACTCTGGCGGGGAACTGCCCCCACATCAGGTGATGCCAGTATAAAGGGGTGGTCCCCCACACCCACCTTCCAGTTCTTTCCTGTCAAAGGCAAAAAGAGGCAAGACGAGAGAGAAGAGGACATTCCCCCCATGGAAATGAAGCAAAGAAAACTTAGGGGGATGGAGGGCAGGAAGACAATATCTACTGTAAGAGCCTCTCTTGAAGATCTATTGTTACGGTAAGTTCTTATGTAACTGTACTATCTTACTTCGAGAGGGCTCTTACAGTAGGTATTCACATATAGATCTGAGTCCCAAGCAGTCTGAAACAAGGAAAATCACTCAGGGGGAGGATTGTTATCCATAGCATGGAACCTCAGGGCTGAACAGGTTTCATGAAAGGAGACCTTGTAAGATGGCCAACCCGAAGCCTGCTCTACGATGAGAGGTGATGTCCAAACTGTAGTGTTTCGTGAAGGTACGGACAGAAGTCCAAGTTGTGGCTGCACAGATGTCTGCTGCTGACACATTTTTGGAACAAGCCACAGAGGTAGCTACTCCTCTGGTGGAGTGACCTCTGACTTGACCCAGAAGGGTCTTGTTGTACTTGTCATAACAGAATGTTATACAACTCACCAACCATTTTGAAAGGTATTGCTTAGAAACAGCATTGCCTTCTCTTTTGTGAACAAAAGAGACAAAAAGTTGATCAGTCTTCCTGAGATCCTTAGTCTGATTGGTATAGTATCTCAGGATTCTGTGAACATCCAAAGTATGCAAGAGTTACTCCCCTTGATTGGAGTGTTGCATAAAGAATGCAAGAAGCTACCCTAAAAAAACTGATTCTGTTCCATTGGCTAAGTCATTCAACATATTAGGCTGCAAAGGTTCCAGAGTCCACTTACCAGTGTTTCTTCAGTTCAGTTTAAGTCCCACAGGTGACATTTTATACAGGCCACTTAAAAGAAAAAATGGGAATATGCCAAGCTTGCGGAAGGGGGAAAGAGGGGTGGGAGGGCTAGGGTGGAGGGAGGGTGAGGGAGGAGCCAACATGGGGTGGACTGTATCATGTTTGTTGCATCTCTTTATGTTTGATGTCTTCATGTTGGAACCTCTATGTTAAAAACTTAATACAGGTTTGAAATAAAAAAAAGAGAATGCAGGAAGCTCAATAGATTGATTCAGCATAGATTCAGTCACCATCTTAGGGAGAAACTTAGGATTTGTACATAGATTCACACTTTCCTTGTAAAAAATCAAGTATGGGATTTTACACATTAAGGCCTGAATCTCAGAAATCCGCCGAGCCTAAGTAATGGCCACTAGGAAGAGACCCATGTTGCTGTTGTTCAACTGTTCTCTTTTTGTTGTACTCTCCCGGGTCGTGCCTGAAAATAGTCATTTTATAGCTAGTGCACCTACCCAGTTAAAAACTAAATAAAAAAAAATAAAGAGTGTCTTCCAAGAAAGAAACTTCAAATCAGCTGCTGCTGCTGCTGACATGAAGGGAGGTAGAGTAAGATTCTCCAGAATGAAATTCAGGTCCCATGGAGGGTCAGGAATGTGGATGGAGGTCTCAAAAGGAGAACGCCTCTGAGGAAAGTCTTAGAGATTTCCAACTGAGCAAAAGTCCTGTCTCCAAAGGGAATATGGTAGGCTGAGATAGCTGCCATGTGGACTTTCAATGAGGTATGGTTGAGACCCAGATCGAAGAGCTGGCATATGTAGTCCAGGACTTTATTGACTGGGCATGAGAAAGGCTCAAAGTCTTTCAAACTTGCCCATATAGAGAACTGTTTCCACTTCATGGCATAGGTGGACCTGGTAGAAGGCTTCCTAGCCTCCACAAAAATGTCCGCTACTAAAAGAGAGACTCCAAAGCAGGCTTTAGCTATGTCTGCAGGAGCCACACATGGAAATGAAGGGATTTGAGACCTGGATGAGCAAGGGTCCCCTGATCCTGGATCAACAATTGTTGCAACAGAGGAAGAGGAAGAGGTGGTTCCTCTGAAAACTGTTGCAGAGGAGAGAACCAAACTTGCCTTGGTCAGAAGGGAGCAATGAGAATCATTCAAGCTCCTTCTGATGTGAGTTTGTTCAGGACCCTTGGAATTAAAGGAATGGGGGGGAAAGCATAACTGAATCTGTCCCTCCAACCGAGAGACAGAGCTTCCCACCAGAGTGTGCCTCGCCCTGGAGCAAATGAGCAAAAAGGAGGGAAGCTTTGCATTTGGGGGAGAGGCGAAGAGGTCTACCTGAGGTGTCCCCCATCGCTGACAGATGTCATTTACAACCTACTGATCTAACTCCCATTCATGGGACTTGGCTGAGGACCGACTGAGTTCATCTACCAGTGTGTTTTCCACTCCTGGAACGTGAACTGCAGTCAGGTGAAGGTGATACTGCACTGCCCAGTACCAGACTCTCATCACCTCCTGGCACAGGGGGTAGGAACGTGTTCCTCCCTATCTGTTGTGGTACCAGACTACGCACATGTTGTCTGATTGGATGAGAAGATGACAGGGAAGAATGAAGGGAAGGAGAGCATGGAGAGCATAAAAGACTGCCTCAGTTTGAGCACATTAATGTGCAGATTTTGCTCCAACCTGAACCTGCTGCCCTGGGTCCTGTGAGACCCTAGGTGGGCATTGCAGCCCTCCCCTGATGCATCTGTTGTTAACATCTAGGAAGGAAGAGTGGTACAGAAAGGAACTCCCAGACAAAGGTTCTCCTGAACCATCCACCAGTGCAAGTCCCTGATCATGGGATCTGATACTAGCACCTCTTAGTCTAGATCATCCCTGGTCTGGTCCCATTGCAACCAAAGTGTCTATCGAGAGATCCTCATATGGAGCAGAGTGAACAGGACTGTTGGAATAGCAGCTGCCATTAGCCCGAGGAGGCAGAGGACTGACCTGGCTCCACCCCTCCAGCAATCTGACAGAAGATTCTGAAGGGTCTCAACCTTTCCAGAGGCAAAAAGGCTTTGCCTGTGGTCGTGTCCAGGATTGCCCTATAAACTGGAGGTGCTGGCAAGGGACCAAATGGGACTTGGCCTGGTTGATGGTGATACCCAGGCTGGTGAAAACCTGCAGGGTAAGGGAAAGGGAGTGCAGGAGTTCCTCCCTGGATGGATCCACCAGGAGACAATCATCCAGGTATGGGAATACCTGCATGCCCTGGGTACGCAGGTGGGCCGCTACCACCGACAGGCATTTGGTGAACACTCGGGGGGGGGTCCCGAGGAAAGACCAAATAGGAGGGCCCTAAATTGGTAGTGGTCCCCCTGAAAACAAAAACAGAGATATTTGCTATGGGAAGGGAATATTGGGATATGCAGGAATGCATCCTGCATGTCCCGAGCACATAGTAACAGTCCTTGCCAAAGCAATGGCAGAAGGCTCTATAGGGAGAACATTCTGAAGTGTTTGTACTCCACAAACATGTTCAGGGAGCTGAGGTCTAGAATTGGCCTCAAGTCTCCCGTCTTCTTTGGAACTAGAAAGAAATGGGAAAAGTAACCTGTCCCCCAAAGATGAGCGGGGACTGACTCTATCATCTCCTTTGACAGAAGGACGAAGATATCCTCTAGGGCCAGCGGAAGGTGTTGCGGGGAGTAAGAAGACTGAGGGGGTGGTTTCTGTAGAAACTCTATTGAATGTCCTGTGGATATTAGCTGGAGCACCCAAGTGTCTGATGTTATCCTCTCCCAACCCAGCAGATGGGAGGAGAATCTCCCCCCTACCTGTTCCTCTGGAATGGCGAGAGGCAGGGAGTCAAGAGGTGTAGGGCAGTGCAGCAGCCAAGGCTCCCACAGACTTTTTGCTGGAGGGAGTCTTGGTTACTGGGGGGGGCCCTACGTTTGGTGGCATGTTTTCCTTGAGGCTTTTGTTTTTGTCAGGTTTGGCAACAAAAGGGATGTTGCTGCCCCTGAGGGGGTCCGAGGGGTCTGTACAAAGTCTGGACAGACTTTAGCACAGTGCCCTTCTCCTGTAGTTTGGTTGTGCTTCTCCTGCAGGTTAGTTATGATGTCCTTGACATCACCCCTGAACAGCACCGAACCCCTGAAGGGAGCATACTGGATAGCAGACTGTACCTCAGGGACCAATCCTGATCAACGGAGCCAGGCTTGATGCCGCAAGCCCACAGTGAAGGCCGAGCTCCTTCCATCTGTGTCCACCGCATTGTAGGTGGCATGAAGCATGTGCCTACAGGCTGAAGAAGCTGAATGGACTAGGTCTCCCAATTCCTACTTAGTTTGAGGATCAGGAAGGGAGTTCAACTTGGATTCCACCTGGCTAAGGATGGACTTCTGGAAATCCCCCATATGGCCGACATAATTAAGGGCCCTGATGCCTAGGGTGGAAGAGGAAAAGATCTTCTCCCATATTGATCCAGAAGCCAGGATTCCTTGTCAGGCGGGGATGAGCTCAGATGTTTAGGGTTCACACAGCAGCCATGGGCGGCACTGATGACAACTGAATCCACCTTGGAGTGAAGGCTGAGAAAGTCTACATCCTCTGGATCCTGGTATAGCCTGTCCACCTTCCTTGGAAGGGGGCGTCAGGCCCGGTGTAGGTATACAGTCAAACAGGTCTGATAGTCCTGACAGAGGAACAGGTCATTCGGTGGGCAGAGAGACACTGGAGGGTGGCATTGGGTAGACTGGCATCAGAACCGGCATCTGAGGATCTGGAATCATAGGGTCCAGCGTAGGAGGAGGGAACCTTTGATGGCAGTGTCCCAAGGTCTTCGGTTTCAACTGGTGAAGGAGGGTTGAAATCCCGGGTGTGAACTGAGGGGAAGCACGGACCTCATTTGGCAATGGGGTTCTCCATTGCAGAAAGCCTGGGGCATCAGCCATAACATCAGGTTCTGGCCCAGGTTTATTGACCGGGCTGTCATCGTAGGAGCTGGCGGCTGACTTATCGGCAGTGTCCAGGCAGACGTCGGAGGAGCCAGTGTCCGACTATCTGAGGAAGGCAGTGGAGGAGGGGCAGCCTTGCTGGAAGGGGGTTTCGCTGGGCAATCACCTGAAGAGGTGAGCGGCTTAGCAGCCTTGTCCGGGTGGGCATATGTGGGACCGACATCCAGCTTATCGGACCCGCTCTGACCAGAAGGCTGTGAAGGAGGAGTGACCTTAATGGGAGCAAAGGTCTCCTTTGCCCCAGAGGCTCCCAAAGGGCCTGAGCATGAGCCTGCTGGGAGGGGCAACACCTTCTTGGTAGCTACCAAGATGGCTGTAGAGGAGCGATTCCCCAGAGGGAATGTTACCTTCAGGGCCTCGACTCCAGCTGAAGTTGCGTTTGCTGTGGAAGACGACTCCCGCTCCTGGTGCTTCTCCTTGTCACGCTTCTTTTTGTGGCCTTCAGGGGAAGTGGACACCTACCTAAACTTCTTTAACTCTTTTTCCATGGAGGCCATTTTCTTCTTAAGGAGATGGGCTTCCAGTGACTGTTACCTTCTCTTGCGGGTAGCCGAGTTGAACTTCTGGCAGTGCTGGCACTTCTCCATGGGGTGGTCGGGGCCTAGACAGAAGAGGCACAAGGAGTGGCTGTCCTTGTGTGGAAGTTGGGAACCACATGAGTCACACTTATTTTTATGTGATTCGGAGGGAGTAGGGGATGACATACACAGCAGATGTTGATGAAAAATCGAGAAAATCGAAAAAAAAAGGTTGAAAAAGATGTAAACTTTAGGACCGATGAAAGAACTGATGAGCACTGTTCTACTGTGAGAAACTTTCACAAGCCAACGGCAGGAAATAACTGGAAGGCAGGTGTGGGGGACCACCCCTTTATACTACTGATCACCTGACATGGGGACGGTCCCCCACCGGAGACTGATAGCTAGAAATGTTTCCGTGGTGTCCTGACGCCTGGAGGCTTAGTTCTATATGTAAATACCTACTGCAAGAGCCCTCTCAAAGTAATATCTTAGGATTCATATGCAGGGTCACCCTGTCTCTGTGAAAAATAAGATAAGGTTCCTTACACATCAGGGCCTGAAACTCAGAAACCCTTTGAGCAGAAGTAATAGCAACTAAAAGAAGTGCTTTCCAAGAGAGAAAGCTTAGCTCGCATGTCACAGTTGGTTCAAAGGGAGGCAGGGTGAACTTTTCAAGAACAAAAAGTAAATCCCAAGGGGGACAAGGTCCTTCCTGGGAGATCTGATGTGTAGAACCCTTCTGAGGAAAGTCTTGCATACGTTAAGTTGTGCTAGAGTCCTCTCTCCAAATGGTGCATGGTATGCAGAAACTGCACACATGTGCACCTTAATGGACGAGTAGCTTAGCCCCAGGTGCAAGAAGTGGAGAAGATAGTCTAGCACATGCCAAAATAAGCAGTCCAGGGGATCTAGGCTACAAGCAGTTGCCCAAAGGCAGAAATGCTTCCATTTCATAGCGTATGTAGCCCTTGTGGATGGTTTCCTCACTGCCACCAGAACTTCTGCCACCCTGCTTGATGCTCCTAATCTCTCTCCCGTTAAGACTGCAGGAGCCAAGCATGCAGGTGAAGAGACTGCAGAGCAGGATGGATGAGCGTCCCCTGCTCCTGTGAGAGCAAGTGGGTGGAGAGAGAGAGAGACAACTGTACTGGAGGTTCCAATGACAGTTGTTGGTGAAGTGGATGCCAGATTTGACAAGGCCACAGAGGAGCTACCAGGATTATCCTTGCTCCCACTGACTGCAATTTCAGCAGTACTATCTGGATGAGAGGGAAGGGAGGAAAAGCACACAGGTACCTCCCTGTCCAGGAGAGGGACAATGCATCTCATTATGAAACACCAAGCCCTGGATCGAGCAAGCAAAAACTTTGCAGTTTGGCGTTGCACAGAGATGGAAAGAGGTCCAGTTCTGGATAGCCCCAGTGACCAAAAAGGTCATCTGTGACTTCCTGGAGCAGTTCCACTCATGGTTCAGAGAGTAAGAGCGGCTGATACTGTCAGCAAAAACATTTTGGATACCTGGAAGGTGTGCGGCTGTATGATCCACTGTCCTTATGAAAAACTAAATAACTTTAGGTTTTAACTTTATGTTTAAAAATTGAATAACTAAAAAATAATTGTCTTAGTAATAAATAAGGATCTTTACACATCAGAGCTTGTAGCTTGGAGATCCTCCAGGCAAATGGCACCCAAAAATAAAGTTTTCCAAGAAAAAAAGTGCAGCACACAATACATGGCTGGTTCTAAGGGAGGCAGTGGTAGTTTTTCCAAAACAACAGTAGGTCCCATGGAGAGATGGGGTCTCAAATGGGAGGTTTGATGGGAAGTACGCTGTGCAGTAAACTGCGTGACAAATCCAGCTGTGCCAGTTGTGCCAGGATTTTTCCCTCTACAGGTACATGATATGCTGACATAGCAGAAGGATGCACCTTTGTAGAGGGAAAATTAGGCAGAAGCATTTTCATTTCATGGCATAGGTGGCCCTCGTAGATGTGTTTTCTGGCAGCCATGAGGATGTTGGCCACTCTAGTGGAGACACTGTAATGAGAAACTGCTAGGCCCTCAGGTGCCATGTGTGCAGATGCAGGGACCAGAAGTCTGGATGGACTAACGTCCCATTGTCCTGCAAGGCAAGTGTGTGCTCAGAGGCAGCAGTGGCTCACTCGCCAGCTGCTGGAGTAGGAGGAACCATATCAGCATGGGCCAGAATGTGGCCACTAGAATCATTTCCACTTCCTCATACTAGTTTGAGCAGTAACCTCTGGATCAATGGAATGGGAGGGAAGGCATAAAGTACTCTCCATGTCTCACCAGAAAATGCCAGGCCCCGGATCTAGCGAGCAAAAATTGGGCAGTTTTGCATTGTATGGGGAGGTGAAGAGGTTCAGTTCTGGTCTGCCACATCTATTGAAGAGGTCTCTACAACAGGTTTGTAGAATTCCCACTCATGAACTGTGGACCTAGACTGGCTTAGCACATCTGGGAAGATATTCTGGACCTCTGGGACATGGATTGCCAATAGGATCAGATGATGCTCTATCGTCCAGTACCACATTCTCATAGTTCCCCAACAAAGCGATATGAGTGGGTTCCTCCCCGTTTGTTGATGTAGAACACCACTGACATGTTGTCTGTCTGCATTAGCAGATGGCCTTGGAGCAGCTTGGATTGCAAGGCTTGCAAAGCATAGAGGATTGCCCTCATCTCCAAGAAACTCATATAGAAAGATGCCTCTAGGGTGGACCATGTCCCTTCAGTCCAGTAGTTGTTCAGATGGGTTCCCCAGCCTGTGTTGGGATTTTAACCCAAGTACCCAGTGTGGGGCTAGAACCCACAGCCTTCTGATCTTCCAGCCTCAGAGGTAAGTGTGCAACCTGCTGACTCACTGACACTACTAATGCCCAGCCTTTGGAACATCCCAATGTACCCCAGGTCGCACCTGTAAATAGCCCCAGCTCATGGTGCTTTTCCTGGTCACCAAAAGTTTAAATAAATAAAACAGATACATTTGCCTAGTGGTTAGGATTAATTCAGCAACAACATGGGAGGACACAAAAACGTGCTTTGTTTCACAATCTGCTACATATTTGCTATATTTAGATTTCAGATGATGGACACCCTCATCTATGCTTATTTGCCACAAGAGAAATACATGTTAATGAAGAACTGTCCTGTCATTACAGTGATCCAAATTGCCAGTGGAGACACTTATCCTGAAGTATATGATAGTACACAATCTTGTACGGCTTCAGAAAGATATGATGCATCTGTAAAGACAATTAAGCCATCCTAGATCAAGTTACTTTAAAAGGACTCAGGTGTCTCCGGAGCTGCAGAATTGCCCAAAGCCATTGAGGATTATGGAGCTTCTGCCTTGAGTAGTTCAGAATAAATTCCCAAAGACGATGAAGAATCTGAACCTAGTTCTAATTCCATTATCTCTAGTGCACCGGACAATATTCCTGAAGTCTGTGATAGTACAGAATCTGGTACAGCTTCAGAAAGTGATGGTGCATCTAGAAAGGCAATTAAGGCATGCTGCAGCTCAAAAGCACAGTCGCAAAGACATGAATTAAAAAGTATAATAAAAAGAAACATAAGAAATAAAACTAGTCCTATACCACATTCTTCCTTTGTATCAAATAGCCATTCCAATTACAGCAATGAAGAAATTTAACAGTTACCCATTGCCAGTTTAGACTATGGTGAAGAGCAGTACAAGACAAATGATGAAGCAGACTCGGGACTCCTGTACAGACACAAATAAATTTGTCACTGTGAAAAAGCAACAGGGCAGTAAATGGTAGGTGAAAATGGGACAAAAAGAATTACAAGGCTTGCTGCAGTTCAATGGGTGGAGCAACAAACCACTCCCCCAACCAGACCTTAAAAGGCAGCTTCTCCTGGCTGGTCCAAGCTTGTTTTCTTTCTGGTTGCCCATTCTCCTAGCTCAGTTGTCTCATTTATTCCTAGCCTCTGGCTGCTCACCCTCACCTTCTCTTCTTCATGGGCTGGGCCTCCTTCCCTTCCCTTTCTGCTCTCTGTTCCCCATCTATGCCCCCTTGCTCCCTCATGCTCTTCTCTTTTCTCTTTTTCTTGTTTGCCCCTTGTCCTTTTGTCCTCCATTTGCTCTTTCCCCCCCATTCTCACTTGTGCCTGTCCAACCCAGGGACCGCAGCTGCCACAACATGGTCCTCCATACCTGGTCCACTGAGCTTCGCTTCACTTCACTTCACTGCTGTTATGGCTCAGTCAGCAGATCAGTTGCCCTCCACCACCACTCAGAACCAGAAAGGTCTGTGTGGTCAGCCGCTTCCATATCTGATGCTGGGTCCTCCAGTTTCCAACTCTTCCAGATGGGCCCACTAATTCGCCAGCATTCTGTGTCACACCTCACTGACTTCAGGTACGTCCATGTCCTAGTTCTCCTGTTTTTCCTTAATTTTCCCCCTCCTCTCTTCCTCATCCCTCCTCTACTATTCCTTCTTTGTCTGTGGCCACCACCCATCTGCATGTATTGACATCCATTCCCATTCTTGATATCATTCTGACTCCTCACCTTCTTTGATGCTCGACTCCCTTTTTTGTTATTCTTTTTGAGCTCCTTCCTAAGCTACCTTTTGCCAAGGGAATTATTCCCACAGCACCTATAAGGGTGGAACCCTCCTCTAGGGTTCCTTGCCATCATATCCCTACAGGGTGGTATAATCCATGGACAGAAAGGCAGACAGCCACAATGTATTTAAGTTGCACAAGCATTCATCATACCAAGTTGTGTAAGTAAATTAAATTGCAAGGCTTGTTATAGTTCAGTAGGTGAAGCAACAAACCACTCCCCTCAACCAGGCCTTACAAGGCCACTTCTCCTGGCTGGTTCAGGTTCATTTTCTTTGTAGCCTCACCATCTTCTCCTCCTCCTCCAGCAGTTTGTCTCTCTTTCCCGTGGTCTCCTTCCTGAGCTGCCTTTAGCTAATAGAATCATTCCCACGGCACCTATTGGGGTGGAACCTTCCTCTAGTGTTCCTTGCAATCATACTCCTACAGGGTGGTATATTCCACAGAGAGGCGAACAGCTACAATGTATCCAAGTCGCACAATCATACATCATACCAAGTTACATAAGCACAATCAACTTCTGTGTAATTTGGATGCAACCAAATGCAAAAATCACAAGACATTTGGAAAGACAACATCCTAATGAAATTGAGGTAGCACATGCTCTATCCTTTCCAAAGAAATCCAAAAAGAGAGCTTTATTTCTAGAAGTGCTAAGAAACAAAGTACATTATTATCACAATATTGATGTAACTAAAAAAAGTCATGGTGAGGTTGTGGCACAGCAAGGCTGTGACTTGGCAATAACCTCATTCAGATGCTTCTGTGGTAGGTTTGGTTACATGCTTTGATAACACTGCTTTGGTTTCTGTCTCAAAACAGATTTGTGGAAACATACTTGTAAAATCAAATTGCTCAACAGTCCAGGACAAATTGATTTAACAGATAAAGTGAAAAGAAGCAGAATTCAGGTAGCTTCTGCTCTACTTCTTCTAGTAATGGGAGGTTTTAGCCCGGGGTTCAATGTTGGGAATAGCTCCTCCCACAACCTCTACTTAAGCTCAGTGACTCTGCACCTCCCTAGCCTAGGGATTCATTTTCTCTGAGCTCCCTGCATGGCTTGTGTAGCTATGCTGCTTTGTGCTTGCTGCTGTCCTGTGTGCTTACCTCCTTGCTCTCCTTTTGTTCTTTCTGGTGTCCTATGTTCTCTCCCACCCCTCTCCCTGCATGTCCTCCTACCTCCTGTCCAATTTCTGTCTTTGTCCACTGCAGGCTGCCTCACTGTGCCTTTCTCACTTGCTCTTGGGTGCCCTGGGATTCCCTTCCTTTGTTTTCTGTTTGAGCATTTTCTTGTAGCTCATTTCTTCCTGCAGCACACGGCGCTCACTCAGTATGCCCGTTCTGCTCAATCTCCACCACCAGCACTTCCAGTAGTCCAGTTGACATGTTTCCCCACTGACGGAGCATTCCAAGCATTGCTGCATGACCTGGCCTCTTCTCTTTCCACCTGAGCACCCTCTTCATGTCCTCCCTGTTCGCTGTTTCCCTTCCCCGTTACTCAAATTGCTTCCTGTACTCAAACCCATGGTTGCTGCCGGTCCATACTTCCTTTTCTCCCTGCCTACATGGCCATGAGGATGAAAGGACTCCTACTATGCCATCTGATGCCTCACATCAATAAGCATTCCACAGTTTTACTCTAGCTTTTAGTAGTGGCATTCCTGATATCTAAGCCTTTCACTCTCACTACTGTTGTATTGGGGCTGTTACCACACCACTCGCACCGAGCTGCCCCTTACTTTCTCATGCCAGACCATCAAACCTGCTTGATGTACCTTCCCATAACTCCTCAGGCATGCTTTCCTCCTCATGTTACCTAGCTCACTAGCAGCAGACGAACGTTATCCCAGCCTCCAGGTGGAGGGGAATCGTGTCCGTCCGCTTACTGCTTAAAGGGCTTTCAATCGCTTAATGCCATTCCCACATTGCCCTAAGTCTATACTCAGTTACTTACTTCAATCCCTGTACTGCCTGCCCCCCATGCCCATCACCATTGGGACTTAAGTGCTATCCTCTCAGGATGAAGAGAAGCATCCCTTCTCACGGTGCAGCTACTTCGCCTTTTCTCTTTACTTGCCCTGGCTTGTTATCTCCATCATGCTTCCATTACTAGTCCCTTTTTCCTGCCTGCATTCTGCAAGTCTCCTTCTCAGTGTGCCTAAGGCACTTTCCTCATATCATCCCTACTATGGGTTCCTATACCTCCTGTACTACCATATTTTATTGTCAACTACTGTTCCATTATCCTATCTCTGGTTACATGTCCTAATTCTACACTCTCTCTACAGCAGCATTTGTGCTTTAGCCGGCTCATACCAGCAGTATTCTGGACTCCGTCCCTAACTTGCCCCTGCTGAGGTGTTGAGTGAAGGTAGGCTTCCCCTGTCTACCGGGGATGGGATTCCATTACAATCAATGCCTCCTGCTACTTGCCAACCCGACATCCTCTGCCCATAATTCTGCTTGCCTGCATCGAGTGAAGGTTAACTCACCCCGATTACCAGGGATGGGAGCCATGAGTACAATCATCTGAGTTTTACCATACCTTATCAACCTCATTCCAGTTGCTGCTTCCCTTCAGGAACAGAACTTCTTCTCTCCATGTGCCCTAATCAATTTACCTATGCCTGATTGCCTTACGTCATCATCATCATCATCCTGCTTCAGCTGTCCCCAACAGATGTCTGAGTCTAAATTCTACTGCTCCAACTTATGCATTCTCAGCCTGCTAAGCTGGATGCTTCTTCCCTTCAGGAACTTGACTTTGACTTCCATGCCCTCTCCATCATACCTAGTCTGCAGTCTAAATTAGGTCCATCCTGATAACTTCCAGGGCCAGGAAGCCAAATCCATATTCGTCTGCTTCACTGTCTCCATCTTTTTTTTTTTTTGCATTGTCTGTTTACCACCTCTGCGTCCAACTGACCACCCCTTCAGGCTCTGCCAAGGGAGCCCCTGCATCCCATCTGAACCTCCCATTGTCACTCCCGGCCTCATATTGCAGCCGGCCCTGGGTAACTCATTGTATCCCTTTGTTGGATGGATTCTCTCCTTCCAGGGAAAAAGTGCCTTCCTGGCTTACCTTTTCTTGGTGCTGGGTGCTGCTGAGGCAGGCCCCAGCTGTCTGGGGGCTCCGTGGATGTGATGGTCCAGGGGGCAGTCATCTGTTCGATCTGAATATTTTCTGTGGTTTTCCTGGCTCCCCATACATCATACCACATCTGTAATGCTCACAGTCTCCACTAGGGGCTGCTACAGATCCAGGCAAGCTCCCGAGCCCACCCAAGGAGAGGAGAGGAGAGTAGTCCTTCTGGAAGATGCTCAATCCTCTCCTCCCCCTATCCGGGTCACCAGTGTGGCTCTAGGTAAGAGCCATTGCCTCAGCCCTCTGTTCCATCATGCCAGCCACTGTCTCCATCGTATTCATGACCCAGGTTACCTTCCCTGTGGGAATGAAACATATTTATATATCTATTTCTCACTGTCCTATCGTCTCGCTGCACACAGTCAGGATCATCCTGCTTCAAAGTCACGAATGGATGCCTGATTTAACATTCCACTGTTTTATATGTGTCTATTCTCAACCTGCTATCATATGCTGCAACCCTTCTGGAACTGGACCTCCTCCTGCCCATAGTCTTCATTCTTCCCTGCCTGCAGTCTTCCCTCAAGTCTCATTGCACTGCCTGCCCTGGTCGAGATCCCGAGCTTGCATCACTGTTTTCACTTCTGCAGTCTCTGCCTCATACAGGTTGCTGCTTCCCTTTGGAAACATGACCACCGCACCCCAACTGCCTTCCACTTTTGGCTGTGACCCATTGACATCAACTGTACATCATCTCAATGACATCAAGGAATAGCAGCCAGTTTCTGGATCCGCTGGGTCATCGTATTCTCCATATATTGCTCAACTGCCACTTCTAATCTGAAAGGACTTCAGTGACTTGTTTGTCTCCATCCTCTTACCTCTGTGGAGTGCTATTGAAGACTAGTTCCCACTCTCCTCCTTTACCAAGCCTCATGCCTCAGAAACTCTTATGCTAATTTAACGTCTTCTGTACTATCCAATCAGCTCCCCTCAATCATTCTGGACTCTCATTTGACTGGGCACTAGAAACATTCCCATCTCTCTGCATTGGATACTTCCTATGACTCTTGCCCTTGCAGTCTCCATGGACTTTCCTGTCTACTATGCCCCACAGACTATCCTCTTGCTCGCTAAGGATGTAGCTTTTTTTGTTATGCTCCAAAGTACTCCACACCATTGCTCCTCTGGATCTCAGGACTCACATGATGCCTCATGGCACCTCGGGCATTACCTAGTTTCATTCCGCTGCTGCCTACCCTCACCAAATTTCTGACCATGTTATTGTACTCTTACTTCCTCAACAAACATTGCTTGTTCTAAGTCCTTCCCTGCTGCCATCCAGAATATTTAACATTGGATCTCCACTGCCTACTCTCTTGCACTGAAAAGATGCAACTTAATTTCTTCTATCATGTTCCAACTTAACTCTCCATCATTGCTCCTCTGGATACCAGGACTCCCGAGATACTTCATGGCACCTTGGACATTTCCTAGTTAATGTCACAGTTTCCTAACATTACCAAATTTGTTTCCCATGTAATTAGATTCTTACTGCCTTAACAGACATCACTTGCTCTAAGACCTTCCCAGCAGCCTTCCAGAATGTTGTTCATTGGATCTCCATCACCTAGCTGCTTACGAATGCCACACCATCCAAACCTTTTTTTTTAACTCCTGGATGTCACTGTTCCTCATACAATCATAACACTTCATCTAGTACTGTCAGTTGAGTTAACCACCCTTCCTATAGACCCTCTGGCCTCTTCTTCATGAACTATCTACAGTAATCTCTCCAGTAAAGACTGTCACTGAGAACAGGTTCTTCCAATTTCCACCTGGAAATCTGAAACTGTTATGGCAAATTCACAAACCCAGTTTTGACTCCCAACCAGTCTTAATTAGCCATACCACCAAGATTTATATATTTTAGGGGTGTGGTCATGACCCTTTAGTTAGGGTTGAGTAGGCACTTAAACCTCACTTTTTGTGCGTTAATAACTTTGCAACTGTTCAACAGATTTGCACAAAATTTGAAATGTGTGGTCTGGTATAGTAGATCTCATGATTTACCAAATTGTGTTTTGGTTGTACTTATGGTTTCTGTGCAGCAAAACTGCACAAAGTGCACTTTTCACCACTTTTGATGCATTTTTTGCCCATGGCGCTACCACCACACAATGTTGTCTTTTGGTCTGAAATTTGGAACATAGAAAGAGCTTGGGTCAATGAACAATCCAGCGTTGATTTGGTAAACAAAAATGTTAATCCATTGCAAAGTTATTAAATTTGTAATTTTTGGATTCTGAGCATGCTCAGTTCACTCCAAAATTAATATGTAGTTTTTGCAAACTAAAAATTTTGTCTGCTCATGGACTAGGATTTAAAAAAAATCCTAGTCCATCAGAAAAATTCCTTGTCCACGAGCCACCATTTTGTTTTCAGTTTTTCAGCCAAACAAAATGCTGTAGCTTTGTCCACAGGTGACTTTGAGACCAAATAAGGCATGGGTTTTGTTCAGGGTAATGCCCTCTACAAAGCAATGCCTTTGGTTTGGTTTGTTTTTGTCAAAAAATAACTTTTTAAAAATGTAAAATTCTTTGACTGTGACTCACTAATGGTCCTGGTCTGTGAGCCGACAAAATGCTACTCCACGAGATAATCCCAGTCCATGAGCCTTGTCTGTCATTGCACTACCAGATAGCTGGAATTTCATGACAAGATGCCCCTGATGGCATGACCAGATGTCTCCTCACATATCAGGATTAAGATGACAGACTAGGATTTTGCTGTCTCGTGGACTTAAAAATCCTAGTTGTCAGAAATAATTTTTGTCCAAGAGCCGCCATCTTGTTTTCAGTTTTCCTGGAAACAAAATGTTGTAGCACTCTCTATGGGAGATGTTTGGGCCAAATAAGGCATGGGTTTTGCACAGGGTGATGTCCTCTACAAAGTCATGCCTTTTGTTTGTTTCATGTTTGTTAAAAAATAGGTTCTTAAAATTTAAAAATTATTTAACTGCGACTCGCTAACAATCCCAGTCTGTGAGCCAACAAAATCCTAGTCCACGAGATGATCCTGGTCCACATGCCTTGTCCATCATGGCGTGACTAGATTTCTGGAATTTCGTGACCAGATGGGTGCGATGGCATGACCAGATGTCTCCTTGTGGACTAGAATTTTGCTACCTCGTGGACGGAGATTGATCTGACGGCCCAGGATTTTGCAATCTAATGGAACAGAAACTTTTAAAGATGTAAAAATGTCAGCATTGCTTTGGTCCATGGTGTGGTCTTTTTACTTGCAGTTTTCAGGATATTGAGGAGATGCCCTACAGGTGTGAATTATGCTGTTTAGGTGTTGGGGAATTGGGTGGTTCCATAGATATGCAGTAATTAAATTTAGATTTTTCCCCATAGGATAACATTGTGGTGCCCATTAAACTTTTCGGCTTCCATATCTCAGAAACAAAGTATGATACAGTCTTTTTTCTACTGGTGGCTCAGGTTAGGTGATCTGACCCTCTGGAACAAGACTGGTAATCACAGACTACACCAGCAGTGAAATATTTGTTGTGGGTTGCACGGTAAATGAGATATTGGCAAATTATTATCACAAGGGTTCAAAGAGTGCCTGTCCAGTGCTTTTCAGTGCCCGTATCTCATAAAGGATGCAAGACACAGGTGTAGTCAACCCTTTTGTTGTAAGCAGTACTCACTGTCATGGTTACAATGGTACTTGAATTTTTTTTTCTAATTGCCAGGGTTCTCGAGGTATCAGCAACTTAGTGTTACAAGGGTTCCTTGCCCTATAGGGCTGCTGTATGGCTCTGTAGCTATGCGTAAGTGGAAGTGCTGGGCCCAGAGGGCCCACACTCCCACAGATGCATATTATTATGCAGAAATTGGCAACTTGGGCCCTGCACTCCCACCAACACATTATTTACTGGTTATAATAATAATAAAACATTTTATTTATAAGGCACCTTATCCATAACCAAAGTGCCTAACAATTTTAAAAATAAATCAAACATCAATACATTAACATTAAAATAGCAGTATACCATTCATCAAAAAGGAAGATCAGTCAGTTATGTTACACTTTTTCAAAAAGTAAGGAACAGTAAGGAAATTTGTGGCAAAAAAATGCATTTAATGCATCAGTTAGGGTTAAAGCAACATAAGTGAGGAAAGTAAGCATTAGGGTTGAGCCCTTCACCCCCCCACAACCGTATCCTCCACAGACTGACAGACACAAGGCTGTGCTATGGGGTTGTGAGGCTTAACTCTTACCCCATTCTCCTTTACTGTAGCATGTCAACTTGCTTACTCATGGAATGGGGTGAGAGTTGGGCCACATGGCCTTATGGCACACCTCAGTGTCTGTCAGTCTCTGGAGGATACGGGTGTTGGGGGTGATTAGGGGCTCAACCCTAACATTTCATTTCATCACTTTTGTTGCATTAAACACAGTTTTTTTTTTCTATCTATCTATCTATATTTTCATATTTGGTTACCAGCTGGATCTCATCTGCAAATCGTCCTGTATTTGTCTACTACTCACTTATGGCAGTACTCCTGTCAGGCACCCTAAGACTCTCCTGTACTAATTTTCCATTTTATAGCTGTTTGCTTAGCTACTCATTGCTCACCACTAAAGTCTTGCCCACAGATCTTACCTTATCAGTCAAACCTTATACAGTTGGATCATTCACCTTTGACTTCATAAATCATTGTACGCCCCACAGGTCACTGTTTGGCACCATAATGATTAAATCATGCTCTCCCTGCTCTTACGTGAACCCTTTGGACAAGCATCCTTCATCACCTCGTAAATCTTGACTTTTTTTATTTTATTTATTTTATTTATTTATTAAGTCTAGGATTACAATATGTTTGAGCCAGGGCTCTTTTACAAAGGTTCCACGTCAGACTTCATTCACTCTTCTTCAATTGCGTCTGCTTCAGACCTAGTATTCTAGCACTCCTTCAGAAAATATCTACTCTTCAGCCTCATGATCATCATTCAATCTGCATCATCCACAGATCAAGGATGGACCATCATCTCTACAAGATGCTCACCTTCCTCATATCAGCTATGGTTACTAGAACCTAGGTCCTTCTCCTCTTAGTATGCCCATAGAATGGTCAGACCACTGGCCATGGGTTCAGAGAGGTTTCCTCCACCTGGGGTGGTTCCCCTCCTGAGTGCCAGGGGATCATCTCAATCAATCAATCAAATCTTTATTTATCCAGGTGATCACCATTGAGCAAGCTCATTTACAAGGTGGACCTGCTGTTGGCAGGGAAAATTGTGCAGTTACATATAAATATACCTAATACAAAAGGAACAACATGTTTACAATACTGATAGGAGCAGAGTATTTACATTCCAAGCCACACGTGCAAGAAAGATATACATAACACAACTCGAATGTTATATATATATATATATATATATATATATATATATACACACACACACATATATATATATATATATATATATATACACACAGTTTCCACAGGAATGGGATGTGTATGGATGTCATATACAAACCATAGAAGAAAAAAGAAAGATTATTTATATTCCTGTCCAGCAGAAACACGTTACAGGTCTGGATGGAAATTTCTAAGATATGGAGGTGCACATAACAGTGTGTTAGCCTTAGGTAAATGTGGCAGAAGGGGGGTGGTGAATAAAAAGGATGCAGAGGGTGCTAAGAGCTAGTGGGGCAGAGGAGGGGGGAGTAGTAGTGGCAAGGGCTGATTTGGATAAGCAGCTGCGACAAGTGTTGAAGAAGAGAGGAACAATAGTCAAGCTGCTAGGAGTGATAGAAGCAATTACAGATTTCAGCAGATGTTTTGTCATAGATGGTCTTAAAGAAGGCAGGACTGACAGGTTAGCTAAGTCTCAATGATTTTTGTATCCTATTCCAGAGAGCAGGCAGGGCATAGCATATGGCAGCCCTTCCAAAGTGAGTTTTGGCCCTTGGGACATTCAAAGAAATCTGTGATTGACTTCTTAAGGCATAGTTCCTAATAGGAATAAGGAGGAGACAGTCAACAACGTATTGTGGGACTTTGTTGGTAAGGGTTTGCAGTGTCCATAGGGCTACATTTCTATATCGCCTGTATTGAAGGGAAGGCTACCCTATGGCTGCGTATAAAGAGCAGTGCTGTGTGGAGTACGGGAAGTCATTTATAAATCTCAGTGCTCTATGATATAATACATCCAGTTTTGCAAGATATGAGGCAGGGCAATGGCCATAAATGAAGTTGGTGTAGTCAATTAAAGAAAGGAATGTAGATGGACAAGCTGTCTTTTTGCATCTCTGGTCAAGAGGCATTTAATTCTGAAAAAAAGACCAAGTCTCTGCCTCAGTTTTTTCAGCAGTTCTTCTGTGTGTTCCACAAAAGAGAGTTTGTTGTCTAGGCAAATACCAAGGTATTTGAATTTAGTCACAAATTCAAGATTTTCTCCTAATAAGGTAGATATTGATGGTAATGGACTAGTGACAGCAGAGTAAGCCCCTGGGCCTGATGGTGAGAAACAAATGGCCTTGTTTTTTTTTGCATTTAGTAGTAACTTTTTGCTAAGGAGCTGGTACTGCAGAGTATTAAAATCAGCTTGTAACTCAGCGCAGGCAGCTTCAGGAGATTCCCAGCCTAAGTAGAGCACTGTGTTGTCAGCAAACAAGTGAATACTGGCATCTTTGATGCCTACGTCCAAGCTGTTGATATAATTGGCAAACAGTAATGAGCCCAGTATGGAGGCCTGGGGGACACCTCTTTTTACTGGTTTAAGTGGAGAAATCTCTCCATCAGCCTTAATTTGTTGCTGTCTATCAGAAAGGTAGTCTTGGAACCATCCCAGTGCGGTTGAGCCAATGCCTATAGTTTTTAAGGTGGAGATGAGCAGGCAGTGGTCGGCAGTGTCGAAAGCCTTACTGAGGTCCAGAAACACAATGCAAACAAATTTTTTGTTGTCTAGGTCCCATTGCCAATCTTTAGTAACTTTTGCCAGTGCCATAATTGTACTATGCTTAGCTCTAAAGCCAGACTGCATTGGGTTGAGTAGTCTAGCATTGTCTAAGAAAGATCTCATCTGTGTATCCACAATTTTTTCCAGAGTTTTGAAAGTATGGGAAGAAGGGAGATTGGTGTATAGTTATTTAGGTCACAGGGGTCCCCTGCTTTAAACAGGGAATGACGTGAGCAGTTTTCCATGCCTTGGGGATGGAGCCTTGTGCTAGGGACAGATTGAATAGGTGTGTTATAGGTGTAGCAAGTATATGGTATGCTATTTTCAAGAAATATGGGTCAAAGAAGTCGTCCCCAGCACTTCTTTTAGTATCTAGTCATAGAAGAAGATCTTCAACTTCTTTTATGGTGGTAGGTGAAAAGGAGAAGTCCATGTTATTGCTACTTGATTCTGTAGGCTGGATGTTGGTCTGAGGAAAAAGGCTACTTACAGGTGCATTATCAAATGCCAGGCCAGCAGTGGCAAAGTGATTGTTGAAAGCCTGCAGTATCTCTAATTTATCGTTAATGATAATATCAGTGGTAATTTTGGAAAGAAGCACACTTCCTTGAAAGTGGCCAGATAGCTCTTTTATGGTGGACCAGAACTTGGTAGGGCAGTTTGACGCAGAGAGTAGCTCGGTTTGATAAAAGTTGGCTTTGGCCTCTCTGACCAACTTAGTACAGACATTTCTAGATGCCCTGAAGAGACACCAGTCTGCGTCGGCATGAGATTTATGTGCCTTTTTCCAGAGGTAATCTCTTTTGAGTAAGACAGCCTTCAGATCCGGTGAGAACCAATGACAGGTTCTAGCTTTTATTTGTGCTTTAACCAGGGGAGCATGGCTGTTAAGGGTGCTGGAAATGATTTCATGGAGAATGTCATAGGCATCGCTCACTGAGTTAGCCAGGTAGAAACTCTGCCATAGCAAAGAGTTTTTTAGATCATTGAGGTATGCAGTAGGTTCGAAGTTACGTCTGGATCTTTTAGTGGAAAGCTTTGATGTAGATAGAGGTTTGATAACAGTTCTTATGCCACCAATAAAGCAGTGGTCACTAATGTCCACTAAGAGGACACCAGCATGGGAAAAGGAATGAGGTCTGTTAACAAGGAGAACATCCAAGAGGGTGCTATTCATTGGATTTTTTTTTGTTGATGTGAGTAGGCTCAGTAATAGGTTGAGTGAGCCCATAAGAGTCACAGAATTGTTTCAAGGGTAATGAGACCTTAGTCAGCCAATCATAGTTAAGGTTACCTAGTATGATTGTTTCTATTGGGGTAGTATCCAGGTGCGATGACAGGTGTGTCAGAAGTTGTGGTCCTGCTGCTGAGGTCTATAGCAGCCTATGATGCTGAACGTCACTGATGGGGAAAGCTCGACTTTAAGAGACAGGCATTCAAATCTACAGGCAAAGGAGGTAGCATCTAATACAGATACTGAGAATTTTTTTTTAACATACGGTAAATGGCTACTCATCCACCCCTGGTCTGCCTGTCAGTTCTGAACAGGAGGTAGTTAGGGATGTTTACCTCTCTGTCTGGGGTGGATGCCCGGAGCCATGTTTCCAAAAGCATGAGTACATCTGGTGCAGTATGAATAATCCAAGCCTGGACTGTTTAGAGCTTCTTTAAAAGATTACACACATTAGTATGCAAGAAGCTAACTCCTTTCATGGTTGTGAGTTCAGAAGGAGATGAGAGCACTTTTGTAGGGCCAGGGTTAAGTTCGACATCACCTGAGCATAGGAGTAGAAGGAGCACAATTTTCCTTAGGGCAGCAAGGAGAAGTATAAAGGCACGAGTCTTTCTACGTCTGGTATAGGTTTGAGTACATGGGTCCAAAGACTGAACCATCTTATTGTGCTGCCCTACAGATACATATCCTAGGATCCATGCAGAAAAGCACCAAGCCATACCTAGTTTGAATGGATAGGGTATAGGACTACATAGAGGATACTGGTTAGCAGTTCCACTTCAAGGAGATTCCACAAACTGTGAGGGGATCAAAGGTATACAGTGGCAGCATAATTTGTTCATAGTGTTGGTTTGTGGGCTGGCAAATAAGTGTAGCCAAACAAGGCCTGTCATGGTTGCCCTTTATGTAAGTAAGGAGCGTACTGCAGTAGCTTCTGCTGTGTAAGTTATATAGGTCCCAGGGGTCGTCGTTCCGTATGCGACTGTTTGGGGAAGTTTAAAAGTGGAGTAACACAAGATAAATGTATACCGCCCTTGGCTAGAGAAAGAAGAGAGTAGCTCAAATTAATAGTGAGGCAACACAAAGGCTAGCAGTCTGAGTGAAAACAGCTCAATTAGCTACTGAAAGCCTACAATTTCCTTGGTGCCTTGCAGTCTGGAGAGAGCTACAAAGTCATGAAGGGGCTGTAACACTTGGTTTCTGGGAACATTTTTAGACAATAAACACAGTTTTTTGGCAATTAAGTCACAGTTCAGTAATTTGTAGTACAATTTTCAAGTAAAACAGTGCCTTAGCAAGACAGGATATGCTAGTTAGCAATAAGCAAACCTAAAGTACCAAAATGGTATGCCTCAGCAAGACAGAATGAGATAAAGCTGCTAGAAGGCTTAGTTGCAAAAAGGGGGATGGGAGGAATTGCAGTTGTTGACAGTAAATAACCAGTAAATTGAAACATCAGCTAGGAGTGGGCGGAGACTGTGTGCATTTAAAGGAGGCCTGGGGGGACAAAAAATCAAGGGGAAGTTTGCAGAGCTAGCACTGAATCAGTGCACACACAGTTGGAGATAAACTGCAGCGGGGGAATGGTAAGTAACTTTACACAGACTGAGCAGAACAGGCTAAATTAAAATATATAAATTAGAAGCTGAGTACAGGGTTGCTGGCTCACATTAAGCTGCATGTTTTGGGTGCTTCTGTCTCAGGTAAGTGAGACCAGCCAATCAGGGAGCTCTACACAGGCATGGAGCCAATAGCGCTACCCTGAGAAGGCGCAGAAATTGAAAACTGCAAATTGCAAGTGATGATCTGGTTCAGCATTCACACAGCCCTACAGTGCTATGGCTGGATCGTGACTGCTGCCCGAGGGGGCAAGTGGCACCTGTAAGGAAGGAGACAGCAGATTAAGTAGGAGCAGATGGGAGGCTGTCTAAACAGAGACACACAAAGAGAGCTGAGCACCAACTTGAAAAACAATCGGTGCAGTCTCAGACACAGGCAAGATGCCAGCTAACTCGGGAATCCAAAACAAGCACAAAAGAACAGACTGATTGGGGAGGACAGGAGGGACAGAACAGAGACAGAGGAGGACAGGAGGACAAAGGAAGATGATTAAGAATGAAAGTCAAGGGCAGAAGCCTTAGGCTCAAGACAGAGGCTACACAGATTTTACAATTCACTGAATTTTCTAACTAAGTCCATAGCAGTAAGCATGTAAACCCAGTACAGTCTTAAATAGGATTAAAAAAATATATTAACAAAGCCAGTAAAACTTTTTTACAAACTCAGTGCAAGGCAGTGTACAGAGTGAAAGCTTAACTGGGGAAAAAATCAAGGGGAAGTTTGCAGAGCTAGCACTGAATCAGTGCACATACAGTTGAAGAGAAACTGCAGCGGGGGGAATGGTAAGTTACTTTACACATGCCGAGCAGAACAGGCTAAGTTAAAATATATAAATTAGAAGCAGAGTACAAGGATGCAGGCTTACATTAAGCCACATGTCTCGGGTGCTCCTGTCTCAGGTGAGTGAGACCAGCCAATCAGGGAGCTCTACACAGGCATGGAGCCAATAGCGCTACCTTGAGAAGGTGCTGAAATTTAAAACAGCAAATTGCAAGTGATGATCTGGTTCAGCATTCACACAGCCCAGAGAAATCATGGCAATTTTTCAAGCGTCATACCTTATCTATCTCTTTGGGGGTAGGTGGATCAGGCTCCTTGCACCATAGAGGTGCTATGGTTGGATCGTGACCGCTGCCCGAGGGGGCATCTTTTGGTGCCTTCTATTCCTTAAAAATTCCTATTTACAAACCTACTGCTACTCAAGGGTGGGAATAGAGTTAAGCCACAAAAAGTACTACAAGTTACATAAGCACTATATACCCCATTGCTATTGCACAAA
Source organism: Neoceratodus forsteri (assembly GCA_016271365.2). NCBI lineage: Eukaryota > Metazoa > Chordata > Ceratodontiformes > Ceratodontidae > Neoceratodus > Neoceratodus forsteri. The sequence continues at coordinate 13,903,756 of CM028129.1, forward strand.
AATTGAATGGGAGAGCTTAACCCAAGATTCAGTGTGGGAAATAGCTCCTCCCACAACCTCTGCTTAAGCTCATTGAAACCACACCTCCCTTGTTTAGGGGTTCATTTTCTCCACCACCTTCCTCTCCTCCTCCTCCTCCTCCTTCTTTGGCGCTCTTCTCACCCTTGTTCCTGAGCCTTCTATTCCCCACAAAGTCCTACCGACATACCTACTACTACTCAAGGGTGGGAACAGAGTTAAGCCACAGAAAGTAGTACAAGTTACATAAGTACTGTATACTCCATTGCTATTCTACAAACATAGAACAGAAAATGTTATTGCTGGGGCCAAGCATGTTTTGTGCAAAATTAACCAGGACTGGATTTCTCCTACAGTAAGGAACAATCCACTAATCATGCAATTTGCTGATCGTCTATATCTGAAACGTGGACATGAGAAATCCCACCCTGGATATATATGTGAGAAGCTGAGAGAGCTAAGAAGGTTGCTGATTTGCATTAAGAACATGCAGCCAAAGTTTCAACAGATAAAGGACCTTGTTCAACCTGGCTGTTTTTATTTTGTTGTTGAGGGAGCGAGAAAGGCAGGTTAGATTCAATGCAAAGAAGTGCAAAGTAATGCACCTGGGAAACAATAATCCAGGGGAAGAGTACACAATGGAGGGTGAGATACTAACAACAAAAATGGAATGGGACTTGGGGGTAATCATATCATATGTAGATGAAGGAACTTGAGACATGAATGAACCAGGGTCCCCTGTTCCTGAGTCAAGAGATAGTACAGTTCCATAAGAACTTACTGTAACAGTAGATCTTTGAGAGAGGCTCTTGCAGAGGGTATTCACATATAGGACTGAGTCCCAAGCAGTCTTGAACAAAAAGGAATACGGGAGGAGGATTGTCATCCACAAGTGATATAAATAGGGGCTGAGCAGGTCTCAAGAAAGGAGTCCCTGCAGAACAGCCAACCTGAAGCCTGCTCTACAATGAAAGGCAGTGTCCAGGTATGGACGGAGGTCCAAGTTGCAGCTGCACAGATTTCAGCCACTGACACATTCCTAAAACAAGCTGCAGAGGCAGTTACCCCTCTAGTGGAGTGACCTCTGACCTGACCTGGAAGGGTCTTGTTGTACTTGTCATAACAGAAAGTTATACAATTTGCTAACCACTTAGACAGGCTTCACTTAGAGACAGCATTGCCTTCTCTTTTGTCTGTGAAAGAAACAGATGATCCATTTTTCTGAGATTCTTAGTCTGATTAGTGTAGTATCTCAAGATTCTGTGTCCATCCAGAATATGATGGAGGTACTCTCCATGATTGGAGTGAGCCGTGAAAAATGTCAGCAGCTCAATGGATTAGTTCACCGTAGACTCAGCCAACACCTTTGGAAGGAACTTAGGGTTGGTGCTCATGGCCACTTGTTCCTTGTGAAAATCAAGCACAGAATTTTACACATCAAGGCTTGAAGCTTGGGAATCTGCTGAACTGAGGTAATGGCCATGAGAAAAAGTGTCTTCCAAGAAAGAAATTACAATTCTGCCTCAGCTGTTGTTTCAAAGGGGGCAGCGTGAGCTTTTTCAAAATAAAATTCAAGTCCCATGGAGGGGCAGGGTTGCAGATAGGGGGTCTCAGATGGAGAACCCCTTTAAGGAAGGTCTTAGAGACCTCCAGTTGAGTGAAAGATCTGTCCCCAAAGGGAATGTGGTAGGCTGAAATAGCTGCCTTATGAACCTTCAAAAAGGAATGGCTAAGGTCAAGATCAAAGAGATGTCTCAGGTAATCCAGGACTTTATTAACTGGACAAGAGAAGGGCTCTAAATCCTTAGAGTTCACCCAGATGGAAAATCGCTTCCACTTCATAGCGTAAGTGAACCTGGTGGAAGGCTTTCTGGCCTCCACCAAAATATTCGCTACTAAGGGAGAGACTCCAAAGCATGTCTTCACTGCGTTTGTAGGAACAACGCATGAAGATGAAGTGATTTCAGTCCTGGATGAACCAGGGTCCCCTGCTCCTGGGTCAACAAATGTTGTGACAGAGGAAGAAGAAGCAGAGGTGCCTCGGAAAACTTGGAGAAGAGAGAACCAAACTTGCCTTGGCCACAAGGAAGCGATGAGAATCATTCATATCCCCCCTGCCTGAAGCTTGTTCAGCATCCTTGGAATCAAAGGGATGGGAGGGAAGGTATAAACAAATCTGCCCTTCCAACAGAGAGACAGTGCGTCCTGCCAGAAAACTTCTTGCCCTGGAGCGAGCAAAAGGTAGCAAGCTTGGTGTTGTCGGGGGAGGCAAAGAGATCCAACTGAGGAGTCCCCCGCTACTGGAAGATGTCATTTATGACATTTTGATTGAGTTCCCACTCATGGGACCTGGCTGACGAGTGGCTGAGAGCATCAGTAAGTGTGTTTTCCACTCCTGGAACATGAACTGTGGTCAGGTGAAGGTTGTGCTGGGACGCCCAGTACCAGACTCTCATTACTTCCCGGCACAGAGAGTAGGAATGAGTTTCTCCTTGCTTGTTGAGGTACCAGGCCGTGCACATATTGTCTGATAGTACCAGAAGATGACCAGAGAGAATGAAGGGTCCACTGGGAGACTTTCATGTGGAGTTGTGCTAGAGGGACAGTCAGAATGGCGGCTACCATGAGCCCAAGAAGACAAAGGACTTTCTTGGCTTTGACCCATCTGAGGCTGGACAAGAGAAGAGCTTGGTTCAGAAGTATCTCAGCTTTGTCTGGGGGCAAAAAGTTTTTGCCTTGGGTCATTTCCAACACTGCCCCTATAAACTGTAGTCACTGGCAAGGGACCAAATGGGACTTGGCCTGGTTGATAGTTATACACAGGCTGGTGAAAAGCTACAGGGAAAGGGAAAGGGAGTGTAAGAGTTCCCCCCCGGATGGTGCTGCTAAAAGCCAGTCATCCGGGTAGGGAAAGACCTGCACTCCCGGAGTACACAGGTAGGCTACAACCACCGCCAGACATTTGATAAATACTCGGGGGGCTGAGGAAAGACCAAATGGGAGGGCATTGAACTGGTAGTTGGCCCCTGAAAACAAAACTGGAGGTATTTGGGGTGGGAAGTGCATATGGGAATATGGAGGTATGCATCCTGCATATCCAAGGCGCATAGCCACTGTCCTGGCCGAAGCATAGGAAGAAGGCTCTGAAGAGAGAGCATTCTGAACTCTTTGTACTCCACAACAGATACAGGGAGCTGAGATCTAAGTGGGGTCTCAGGTCTCCGGTTTTCTTTGGCACTAGGAAGAAATGGGAATAGTAAGTCGTCCCCTGAAGGGGGTTGGGACGGGTTCTATCGCTGCTTTCATAATTAGAGAGTGGATCTCCTCTAATACCAAAGGAAGATGTTGAGGGGAATATGAAGACTGAGAGGGGGGCTGTGAGGCAGTTTCTCGAGAAACTCTACTTATTGTCCTGCTGATATTAGCTGGAGCACCCAAGCATCTGCCATTATCCTCTCCCAACCCAACAGATGAGAGGAGAATTTCCCCCCCATTGGCTCCTCTGGAAAGTACAGTTAAGTAAGAACTTATCCTAACAGTAGATCTTTGAGAACAGGTCTTGCAGCAGGTTACACCATAAGGGCTGAAGCCGGCAGGCACCAGGACCCCACAGAAAAATTCTAGCTAGCAATATCCAGCGGGGGACTGCCCCCGATGTCGGCCCTGCCACAACATCCGGCATCATAAGAGGGTGCAGCCCCTCAGCATCCCTCAGTTCTCCCACCAGAGACTCCCGGCACAAAGGTGAATTCTGAAGGGGAGACAGAGGATCCGCTTCCAAAGGAAGACCCATGAAATAATAATAATCTGATTGCATCTGGGATGCCAAGTCTGAAGACCAAACATCCTGAGGGGAAGATGGGAGTGAAACTACCTGCTGCAAGAGCTGTTCTGAAAGATCTACTGTTAGGTAAGTTCTTATGTAACTGTACTATCTTACTTCAAGAAACAACTCTTGCAGCAGGTTACACCATAAGGACTGATTCCCAAGCAGTAAGGGAACTAAATACCCTGTTCGGAAGGAGGCGAGCAGGGATCTTACAGTGAACCCTATTTAGGACAAAAGTCCTTGAAGGACTGCAAGGCCAAAACCAGCTCTGTGCCTAGAAGCAATGTCCAAACTGTAATGCCTGATAAAGGTATGTACTGTGATCCAAGTAGTGGCTGCACAAATGGCCAATGTAGAGATGTTCTTAAGCACTGCGAAAGAGGTACCCCCCCTTGTGGAATGTCCCTTCACCAATCCCGGTAAAGGCTTGTTGCGCTTTTGGTAACTGAACGTGATGCATTTAACTAGCCACTTGGAAAGAGTTTGCTTCGATACAGGTGCTCCTTTCATCCTGTGAGCAAATTACAGGAAGAGCTGATCTGACCAATGATGGGATTTAGTTCTGGTTAGATAGTACCTGAGGATCCTATGCACATCTAATGAGTGCAGGAGAACTTCCCCTTGGTTAGAGTGGTTGGGATAGTACACCGGAAAGTTAATATCCTCATTGAGAGTTAAGATTGAGACCACCTTGGGAAGAAACTTAGGATTTGTCCTAAAGGACACTCTGTCCTTGTGAAAAACCAAGTAAGTTTCTTTACACATGAGCACATGAAGCTCAGAAATTCTTCTAGTGGAGGTAACCGCAACTAAAAATAGCGTCTTCCAAGAGAGGAGACGCAGCTCGCAGTCTGCGTCTGGTTCAAACGGGACAACGTGAGCTGGTCTAGGATGAAAAGAAAATCCCAAGGGGGAGTCAGGTCCTTAATAGGAGGTCTCAAATGGAGGATGCTGTGCAGGAAAGTGCGGGAGGCCTCTAGCTGCACTAGTGACCTCTGTCCTACCAGAGAATGGTATGCTGAGATGGCACAGAGGTGTACTTTTATGGAGGAATATGCTAGTCCTGATTCATAGAGGGATAGGAGGTTGTTCAGCAGTGACTTCTCGGGGCAGTCAAGTGGGGCTAAGCTGCGGGCCTGAGCCCAAAGACAAAACCTGCACCATTTCGTGGTGTAGGTGGCATGAGTGGAGGGCTTTCTTGCCACTACTAATACGTCCACTACCTCCTACGAAATTCCATGTCTAAAGACTGCTATGTCCTTAGGAACCAGGCATGCAGGTTCAGTGACCTTAAGTTCAGGTGGACCAGGGAGCTGGCTTCCTGGGATAAAAAGATGTGAGCTGACCAGCAAAGGACATGGGGGGTTCTGGGCCAGTTGATGCAGAAGCGGGAACCAAATTTGCATGGCCAAAAAGGCACCACTAGGATCATTGATGCACCCTCCTTGCACAGTTTCAGTAAAACCCTCTGGATCAAAGGGAAGAGCAGAAAAGCATAGAGGAACCTGCCCATCCAAAAGAGGGACAACGCGTCTCACCAGAAAACATGAGGCCCTGGATCTAGCAAGCAGAAATTGGGTAGTTTTTCATTGTATGGAGGCACAAAGAGGTCTAAGTTTGGTGTCCCTCATCTACAGAACAGATCCTCTACTACTTCTTGCAGCATTCCCATTCATGAGCCTTGGCCTTTGACTGGCTCAGGCAGTCTGCGATGGTACTGTAATACCCAATCTCACACCTTCTTTGCCTCCCTGCAAAGACGGTAGGAGTGAGTGACCCCTTTCTCATTGATATAGTACATCATTGAGGTATTGTCTGTTTGTAACAGCAGGAGACCTGGTGTGATCTCTGACTGAAAAGCCTGTAGAGCATACAGGACTGCCCTCATTTTGAGGATGTTGATGTGGAGGTGAGACTCCAGGGTCGACAAGGATCCCTGGGTCCTGACTCCTTCCAAGTGGGCTCCCCAGCTGGACCCAAAAGCATCCGTGGAGAGAGTCAGAGTTGGAGCAGGCGCTAAGAAGGGGACTCCCCTGGAAAGGTGCTCTGGAATAAGCCACCAATGCCAGTCTCAGATGACGGCGTTCGTGATTCAGACTAGCTGATGCAGTTGATCCTGATTTTGGTCCCATTAAGCTAGTAGCATCCATTGAGTAATCCTCATATGAAGCCGAGCCATGGGAACTGTCGCAATGGCTGCTGCCATGTGTCCAAGCAAGCAAAGAATGGTCCTGGCTGGGACCAACTTCTTTTCCCCAATATCCCTTATGAGGGATTGGATGCATTCCACCCTGTTCTGGGGCAGGAAGGCATTCTCTTGACCAGTGTGAGAACTGCACCGATAAACTGCAACCTCTGTGAAGGGAAGAGGCACGACTTCTCCTGATTGATAGTAAAACCCAGTGATTCAAAGAGGGAGCGAGTGTCTTGAATCACTGTTATCAGAGCCTCCTGAGAGGGGGCCATGAGGACCCAGTCATCTAGGTATGGGAGTATGTAGTGGCCCTGTCTCCTGAGGGCTACTGCCACAACTGACAAGCATTTGGTGAACACATGGGACACCAAGGACAGCCCAAAGAGGTGTGATTGGAACTGATAATGGTGTCCCAGGAATTCGAAGTGCAGGAATTTCTAGTGTGCTCGAGTTATGGGGAGATAGAGATATGTGTCCTGCACGTCCAGTGATGTGAACCATGAGCCCTGCTTGAGCATGGGGATGTCACCAGGAAGGGTGACCATTCAGAAGCGTTTGTACAACACAAAGGTGTTGAGGTCGCTGAGGTCCAGGATTGGTCATAAGTCCCCTGTCTTTTTTGGAACCAGGAAGAAGTGTGAATAATATCTGTCTCCTCTGTAGTTCTGTGGTACTGGTTCTATGGCATCCTTGCCCAGGAGTGCCAAGATCTCTTGCAGTATGAGCAAGGTGTGCTGACCTGAATAATGGGAGAACAGAGAAGGCCTTGATGGTGAGTGGTCAAGGAACTCAATAGAGTGTCCTCGACTTGCTAGTTGAAGGACCCACCGGATACAGGTTATCCTCTGCTACCCTGATAGGTGGCGAGAGATGTGACCCCCCCAAACCTTCCTTCCCTCAGATCCAGAGGTGAGGCGGGGGCCAGGAAGGAGTCATGCTGTGGTGGTGTTGAATCTGGTGGGCTGGGCAGATTTTTGGTGTTTCTGGCCCTGGCCTGTGGTGAATCTGGATTGCTTCTGTTAAAGTTGCCCCTTGGTTGCTGGCCCTGAACGTGGTTATTGTCTTTGTTGCCGGCCATGAAAATGATTCTGGTTCCTATGAAAGGAACCAGCTTTAGGTCTGTACGTTGCTTGTACTGTCTAGACTGCCTTCCCGGCGTCCTGTAACTTGGTTATGACTTTTTCTGAATCTTCCCCGAACAGGACCGAGCCATTATATGGAATGTCCAGAATATTTTTTTGAATGTCCGGGATAAATCTGGAGACCCTTAGCCAGGAGTGCCTCCAGAGACAAACGCCTGTAGCAGCACCCCTGACCGCCGAGTCCGCTGAATCATAAGTGGCTCAAAGGACTTGGGTCCCCACATCTTACCCGGTGCAGAGGAGGTTCAGTAGCTCCTCCTCCTTCTTCTCTCCCTCCGGGAAATTCTTGAGGAAGTCTTGGCCCTGTTCCCACAGGGCGTTCTGAAATTGCACCATGTGCATGAGGTAATTGAAAGACCTGATGGAGCATGTAGCGGCTGCGTACATGCATCTCCCCAGTGAATCTAACTGTTTAGATTCCTGGTCTGGTGGTTGAGTGCTCAGGTGCTGAGGTCATTGAGATTGGTCATGTGAGGCTGTAATGACCAGAGAGTCAGTCAAGGGCTGTTGTGCCAAATACGGGTCCTATATGGGTGCCCTATATAGATGGTCGGCCTTCTTGGGTACTGCTGGAGTGGAATGTGGATGTTTCTATGCTGCTTTGGTGACATCCAAGAAGGGTCCACCAACAGTGGGATCACCACAGGCTTAGGATCTTTCTGCCTGAGGTAGCTTGTAAGGCGTTGTCTTTCCGGGTCTAAGTCTTCCGTTTCCCACCCCATGTTCTTTTGGATGTGCCTCATGATATCAGCGAAAAAGGGATCATCCAGTGGTGACCTGGTGGGTCTGGTGATGGGAGTATAATCAGAGAGGGTGACCTCGAAAAGTCCAAAGAATCCAGACATGAGTCATCCCCTGATGGAGTGTGGGATCTTCATCTGGGACGTTTGGGTGGATGGTCGCTGGAGGACCTGGAAGGAGTCCTGGAGGGGTGTGCTCTCTTTCTGTCTCATGATCTGCCCTGGGAAGTGGGGTAGGTTCCTTTAGTTCAGGGGGCATCCTGGTGTCAGGGTCCTTTGGAGGAACCCCTTGAGGAGGTTTGGTGGGCACCACATCTTTCTTAATGGTGTCCCATGAAAAGTTGAAGAGGTCCTCACCTCTTGGAGATTCAGGCCAGACGACAGTCCTGGTGTCGCAGCTTGACCATTGTCGGGTTCAGGCATCAGACACTGATGTGTAGCCGGGTTGGGCTTTGGGTCATGGGGCAGGCTGATGTCCTGTAAGTTACCTGTCTGGTCATTGGGAAGAGCACTGATGTCCTCTTCAGAAGACCCCCAGTGCCCGGTGTCAGCAGGTGGAGGTAGTGGGAGTGGCATCGGGTCCTTTGTTCATTTTGTGGGCGTCGTGTCAGATGCCCACCGAGGTTCTGAAGTCCACTTGTGGGACATCAGCTCTGTGGTCTTCCTCAGAGGGGTGTCCGGCCCTCTCGGAGGTTGGGAGACCAACTGGTTGTCGGTCTGATGCATCAGCTCCCACCTTAGGGGCCAGTTTTGACTCATGCCAGTCCGAGGCCTTGGGCCTAGCTGTCTAGCCGGAGTACCAGCACTCCTTTGATTTAGCCTTAATTGGCTGAAGGGAGACTGTGCTAGAGCTTCCCAAAGAACATACCTTCACCGGAGGGGGTGAGACCAAGCCCGGGAGGGGAATCTCTCAGACCTCGTGGAGCTGCAGCTGGCCCTGGAGTCAGAGGCCTGATTCAGGGACCTGTCCCTATCCATGTCCCAGTGCTTTTCGCTGTGTTTCCCTGATTTATGGTGGGAAGATTCTCCCTTAGAGGAAGGGACCTTTTCCATGGCTATTAAGTTTTCTTCGAGAAGAAACCCCTGAAGTGCTTTTTGGTGGTGGAACCTGGTCCTGCTGTTAAATTGCTGACAGGTGGGGTAGGCCTTGATGTCTTGCTCCGGGCCCAGACACTGCACACAAGCCATGTGCCTGTCCTTAAATGGGATCTGCTTTCTGCAAGCACACTTTGAGGGGTGTTCTTCGATGGAAGGAATCGAAGAAGAAGACGTGTGATTTTTTCAGAAAAATAGAAGATCGAACATCATTCATCTGCTAGAGGCATCCGTGAGGCTGATGCTGGTGAGTCGATGGTGGGAAAAGAACTGAGGGATGCTGGGGACCGCCTCCTTTTATGTGATGCCGGATGTCGTGGGTGGGACCGACATCGGGACAGTCCCCCGCTGGATTTTGCTAGCTAGAATTTTTCCGTGGGGTCCTGGTGCCTGACGGCTTCAGTCTTTATGGTGTAACCTGCTGCAAGAGCTGTTTCTCGAAGTAAGATCAGCCAGAGGTAGAGGGAGAGGCAGGGAGTCAGGAGGTAGTGGGCAGAGCAGCAGCCGGAGGGCCAGAACTTTTTTACTGGGGGGGAGCTTTGGCTGCTGGAGGGGCTCTATGTTTGTTGGGGAATTTAGCCAGTGTTTGGGGCAATTTTGGCACCGAAAGGAACACCTCTGCCCTTGGGAGGGTTTGTACAAAGTCTGGACAGAATTAAGTGCAGTACCCTTCTCCTGAAGTTCGGTTATGATGTCCATGACATCACCGCCTTTCAGCACTGAACCCCTGAAGGGAGCATCCTGAATAGCAGTCTGTACTTCAGGGAGCATTCCTGACACATGGAACCAGGCATGACACTGCAAGCCTACATCGAAAGCCGAGCTCTTACCTGCTGTGTCCACCACATTGTATGTGGCACGTAACATGTGCCAACAGGCCAAACACGTGCAAAGGACAAGGTCTCTCAGTTCCAGTTTGGTTTGAGAATCAGGAAGGGAATCCAGTTTTGATTCAACCTGACTAAGGACGGACTTCTGGTAATCCCCATATGACTGACGTAGTTAACGGCCATTATCCCTAGGAGTGAAGATGCATAGATCTTCTTCCAATTCTGGTCCAGAAGACATGATTCCTTGTCAGGGAGGGATGAGCTGAAATGTTTTGGGTTGGTGGAACAATCGTGAGCGGTGCTAATCACCACCGAATTGGCCTTGGGGTGACGACTGATAAAGTCTTTACCCTCTGGAGCCTGGTAAATCCTATCTGCCTTGCTAGGCAGAAGGGCTAACGAGAAAGTTGTTTCCATATTCAATCAATCAATCAATCAATCAATCAAAATCTTTATTTATTCAGGCGAACATCATTGAGCGTAGCTCATTTACAAGATGGACCTGAGTGGTCATACAAATAAGGGTACGAGTTTTTTTACAAAGACATGAGAATAGCATAACATTAATACAATCAAAATAAGAGATATATACAAAATTTACAGATATACAAGGCACAGTAAAATAACTTAACCTGTAAAAATGAAGAGGATAATAGATAATATTGTGGAAACAAGATCTATGTGAGGCTCTATCCAGGGTGGAATCAGTGTAGGAATGGTTTCCGGGATATCCAGATGGGCAGCAAGTTTTTTGCGTTGTGGATCTGTCTCCACCGATTGCCACTGACAAGTGTCCTGGATTTTTCTGAGTAACTCCAGCAAGGAAGAGTCTTCCGGTGGGGACTTCAGAGGGTCCTTAGGCCTGGGGTTTTCTGAAGTGTGTGACTCATCTCCAGGGTCAGAGTGATCAGAGTGAGTGTCAGAATCCAATGGCTCTGATGAAAAAGAGGAAAACTCCTCCCTGTTGGGGGGTAGAACAACCCCTCTGGGGACACCCTAGGGGTGCGTGTCCTGCCTGAACCAGGATCCAGATGGCTCTCCTCTGGCATCGGGTAAAGGGAGTGGAGTCTTCTGTCAACAATGTAAGGGGTCCGGCATAGGGACCGGAGTCAGCAAATGGCTTTTGACCTCCCTGGTGAGCTGGACCTTAGCTTCGGCCCATCAGAAGGCCAAAACCTCCTTCAGGTCCACTGGCGACTGCAAAGGCGGTAGAGGAGGAGGAGAGGGGCTTGGGTACGGGTAGTTGGGGAACCCATAATAAAAGTATCCATAGCCTGACTGCAGGAAACCCAGCATCAGGTATTGAGACCCCGGGTATTGTGGCGTCGGATACTGAGGAGCTTGATGCTGTGGCGTTGGGTATTGCGATGTCAGGTATCCTGGCACCTGGGGCTCTGACAAAGCAGAAGGTCCTGGAATCAGTTCAGCAGGTGGATCAGATGATTCAGGTGTCAGTTCTGGAGTGGAGTGACCCACGGGAGTGTCAGGCAGCCTGGCCGGTCCTGACAGAGGAACAGGTCTATCGTCAGGTAACGGGATACCAGAGGGTGATGTCAGATTCCCTGGCATTGGGTCCTGTGTCTGAGGATCCAGCATCGGGGGGACACCCCTGATGGCAGCATCCCTGTATCCTTGGCCCTTGCCGGGAAAGAAGGAGCAGAATCTCTGGGGGGGGTCTAAGGGGACAGGGGGATTCTCAGAGGGCAATGTACTGGTGGTATGCTGCGGTGACTCCTGGGCATCAGGTGTGGTTTCACAACCTGACGTGGGTTGGTGGGCTGGGCGGTCATCAGTTGACCCGACGATCAACTTAGCAGCCGTATCTGGGAGGACATCGGTAGAACCAGCGTCTGGCTTAGTGGACTCACTCGGATGACAAGGCCATGAAGAAGGAGTGGCCTTCATGGCACAAGAGCAGGCTGGGCAGTCACCAGCGGGGCAGACAACAGACTTGGCAGCTTTGTCTGGGAGGACGTCGGTAGGACCGGCGTCTGACTTATCAGACCCACTCAGACCGGAAGGCCATGCAGGAGGAGCGGCCTTTGTGGGATTGGAGGCGTCCTTTCCCCCAGATGCTCCTGGTGGGCCCGAGCGTGAGCCCATCAGGAAGGGAGACGCCGACTTGGTAGCCACCAAGACGGCTATCGAGGATCTGTCCCTCAGAGAGGAAGAAACCTGAGTGCTGTGACTCCAGCCGAAGTCGTGGCAGATGTGAACGACGAATCCCGGTCCTGGTGCTTCTCCTTGTCCCTCTTCCTTTTGTGGCCTTAGGGGGAGGTGGACACCTGCCTCCATTTCTTCAATTCTTTCTCCATGGATGCCATTTTCTTTTTCAGCAGGTGGGCTTCCAGGGACTGCTTCCTCCATTTACGGTGGCAGAATTGAATTTTTGACAGTGCTGGCATTCCTCCATGTGGTGGTCCAGGCCTAGGCAAAAAAGGCACAAGGAATGGCCATCCTTATTTGAGGGAGCTGGGAACCGCATGAGTCGCACTAGTTCTTATGCAATTGGGAGGGCATCGGGGACAACAAACACAGCAAGTATGTTCAATTTTACTATAAACGAGAAAAAAATAAAAGTTAGAGTTGAAAAAGGATAAAACTTGTCGAAAAGGTGAGAATAACGAGTGATGTTCTTCCGCGAGGTACTTTCGCAAGCTGATGGTGGGGAAAGAACTAGGAAGTGGGCATGGTGGACCACCCCTCTATACTGATGTTTTCTGATGTCGCTCACCTCACATGGGAGTGGTCCCTGCCAGAGACTACTAGCTAGAAGTTTTTCTGTGGGGTCGTGACGCCTGGTGGCTTAGTCCTATATGTGAATACCTACTGCAAGAGCCCTCTCAAAGCAAGATCTTGGGAAACCGGTAGTGGAAAATGGGGTTCCACTGACAGTTGTTGCAGTAGAGAGAACCAAATTTGTCTCAGCCAGAAGAGAGCAATGAGTTGCATACGGTTTCATTAGAACTCTCTGGATCAACGGGAGTGAAGGGAAAGCATACAGGAACCCTCTTTTTCCAGCAAAGAGACAGCACTTCTCGACAGAAAACACCATGCCCTGGAGCAAGTGAGCAGAAGGTTGGTAGTTTTGCATTGAGTGGGGAGGCAAACAGATCTATTTGAGGCCTTCCCCACTTTGTGAAGACTTCATTTACCACCGACTGTCTGACATCTCAGACTTACCGCAGAAGCTGAGGCCCTACCTGCAGTGTCCACTGCATCGTAGGTGGCACTCAACATGTGACAACAAACAGATCTAGGTGACTGGACTAGATCTGCTATCTTGTCTTTTAGGGTAGAATCTTGAAGAGAGTCTACCTTGGACTCCAACTGACCTATGACAAATTTTTGGTAGTCCCCTATATGGGTGACATAGTTCAGTGCCCTTATACCCAAGGTGGAGGTAGAGTAAATCTTTCTCTCATACTGATCCAGAATTTTAGATTCTTTATCTGGGGGGAAGCACTATGGTGTTTGGGTTTAGCTGACTTATCATGGGCTGCACTACTGACCACATAATCGGCCTTGGGATGAAGACTGAGGAAGTCTTTATCATCTGGAGAGTGATAAAGTCTGTCAGTTTTTATGGCTACTGGGGCCAGAGAAGAGGGTTGATTCCATATAGTGGTGACCAAATTTTCATGCAGTTCGATCCAGGGCGGAATGAGGTTTGGGGAAGAATCAACAAAATCCAAATGAGCTGCCAGTGGGGGGTGTGGCCAGCAGATGAGCAAGCAACAGCTTCAAGTACAAGCTCTGTAATTACCTGACTTTAAATGAGCATTTTCTGCCTAAAAATATTCTAAAATAGAAAATTAATGTCCCAAATCATTAGAGAATCTGATTATGATCACCCTGATTGCTTCTAATTTTCTAATTGGACTTCTTGCTGACAGATCTGGAGCTATGGGATGGAATAATAACGCAGCATCTGGTGGAGACACAGCCCGGTTAACAGACACTAGACCTGGGAGCAGCAAAGGCGTTGGCTCCGGGCCTGCTGAGGAGACTACTCAGCCGACTAATGCCACGCTATCCAAAGCCATACAGAAGCTAGACAACAAAATGGAAGACTTTGCAATGCAGTTCAAGGTATTAGATTCTAAAATTGAGAAACTAGAAGTGGATACCCAGGCCATGGTAAAATCCGCCTCTACGGCAATGGCGACATCCTTGGGCCTAGTGAAGGAGAATGGAGCGCTGCGTAGGCGCCTAAAAAATCTTGAGAATTTGTCTTGGGCAGCAAATATTCCTACATTAGTCATTCCAGAACAAGCTGAGGAGGAGGACATACTCATATTTGCTAAATCTCTTCTCTGAGATTTATTGCTAAATTGCAAGGACTTCTTGATACTACAAGCCTATAGGATTACTCCACATGGTGCAAGGCAATGAATGGCTACAGGATTGTTACCCCCATGGACTCTCCTGATCATGGTCAGCTCAGTGGTGGGAAAGGACTTTATTAGCACCCAGGCTAAGAAATCTGGCACAATGGAGTGGAATGGGAACAAAGTGCACATTTTTCCTGACTTAAGCTACACAACGTGGCAAAGGAGAAAGGCTTTTGATGAGGCCCATTCCCGCCTGCGGCAGCTGGGGATTCAACATGTCCTGATTATGCTGGCAAGTCTTCAAATGTTTTATGGTGGGAAGACCTACCAATTCACGGACCCTGGTTAAGCTGAAAAACATATCGATTGGGTCGAGAAGGAATTTCAGTCCAAGGACTTAGAGACTGGCAGTGAGAATAAGGACAGTGACTGAGTGCTAAGTACTGATTTTCTTTTTTTCTCAAACTCAAACCATACCTAGGTGTGGTGGTGACTGCTAATTTTCTGGGAAGGACTTGAGTTATGCTTTGGCAAAAATCTCCATTTTGACAGTTTTGTCTCATGTTATGGGAAGTATTTTTTTTAAGAGTATGCCAAGCTATGTTTTATCTATTAAATATGGGCAGTTATATTGCAGTTCTGTAGTATGGTAGCCAAATATTGTTAGTCTGTTCTGGGCACATAGTTTAAGTGTTAACACATTGAAAGTTAAAAGTAATATTATCTGCAGTAAATAATGAAGTTGGGAATCTATTGTTGTCACCTTAGATCTGGATGGGGAGCTGTATCCATCTTCATGATAGTGATTTATACTTAGTGAGTTTAAATGATCTTGGACACTCCCCGCACTTGGCAGCGATCAGCCAGTGTTGTTAAAATATTGAACATATACCTTCTAACTATCCCCCTTGTTTTGTAACTAGAAATAGGGGCATATATAACTAAGTGTGGTACTGTAAAACTGATGTAATGCATTTTCATGTAATGCGTATATTACTTCTGTCTGCCTGCCTATATGGTGTTGTGCTGTATTTTCTATGCAGTAAAATCAAATAAACACAAAGTACAAATGAACTGCCAGTCTGTGCCTCTGCAGATCCTGGGCAACTGTGCATCAATCATAGGCTGCTTGGATCTTTTTTAGAAGCTCCAAATAGGAAGGATCCTCTGGAGATGATTTAGGAGAGTCCTTCCATCTCTGATCATCTGGTGTGGGTGTTTCCACATCGGAGTCGGAATTGGCCATGTCGCTATCCGAGTCTGGGGAATCCTGGTCACTAGGAGAGCTGATGGCTGGAAGCAGCAGTTCTACCAGCCTAGAAAACTCCATAGGCCTGGAAAACTGCCAGGGCCTAGGGTTAGAATCTGGATGATTGGCCTGCATCAGGCCTTTAGGGCTGGATGAAGGAGAAGGCTCCAAAGAAGCCTTGGAGCCAGCATCAGGGCCATCGGTGGCAGATGCTTCTCCAACTCTGACATGAGCTGGGACTTTGCTTCTGCCCACCAGTTCTTAAGGACCACTTGAAGGTCCATTTGTGGCTGGGGTGGAGGGTTATTAAACCCACAGCTAGGGTACTCATAGTAGGGGTAGTAAAAGCCCAATGTAAGGCAGCCCGGCATTTGGAATCCTGATGCCGGAGACTGTGGGTCTGGGTATACTGGTGTTGGGTACTGAGAAGGATAGCCCAGTGATAGATATCTATAAGGATTTCCAGGTGGTCCTGATGGAGAGGCCAATGGCCCCAATGAAGGCCATGCCAGAGGAATTGTTGGGTCTGTGCCACATCCTGATGGGAGAGGAGAACGAGAAGGTCCTGAAGGTCCTGGTGTCTGGCCCGACAGATGGCCTTGCAGGACCGAAACACCTGCGGGGGTCGGAGGGACTAACATCTGGTCCGATGTTGGCTCTGGTGTCTAAGGAACCGGTGAAGAGGTAACGAGACCCCTGTCAGTGGGTGATCTCCTGCCTGCGCATCCCCATAGGAGAAGTTGGAGATACCGTTACTGGTGGTAAGGGAGAAGAAGGAGTAGTGCTTTTCATCAGCTGCATATTTAACATCAGCTGTGTCATCACCTCTTTGTCAGGCCTGTTATCGGGGCCTGACATGAGGATCTGAGGTTGGGCATCCATCAGAGGAGTTGATGGGTGGCTTAACAGCCACAGCTGCATGAGAACCGGGCAGAGCCAGAACTTGACTTACCGGTCCCACTTGTACCACTAGGCCTTGAAATCTTGGAGGCTGTAGAGAAGGTGGGTGCTTCCTGATCTCAGGAGGCTTCCATCAGGCCCGGGCCAGACGGGTGAGTCAGCAACCATTTGGTAGCCACCAAAGCAGTCGTCAAAGGTGAATCCCCTGAAGGGGATTTTACCTGAAGGGCCTCAACTCCAGCTGGACGTGGCAGAATGGCTGTGGGCCATTCCCAGTCCTGATGTCTCTCCTTGTCCTTCTTCTTCTTATGGTGGCCCTCCAGAGAGGATGACAATTGCCTGAATTCCTTCAGCTCCTTCTCCATATCGGCCATTTTTTCATTTAAAAGATGGTCTTCCAGGGACTACTGCCTACATTTACATATAGCCACATTAAACTTCTGGCAATGCTCGCACCCTTCCACCTTATGGTCTAAGCCCTGGCAAAAATGACAGAGAGAATGGCCATCCTTGTCAGGGAGCTGAGTTCCACAGGCGTCGCACTTGTTATGCGATTCTGAAGGTGTCGGAGACGACATACAAGATGGTTATTGGTATACAAAATACGGGAATTAACTGATTAACTATAAAACTGTTAGGAAGTGTACTCATCCAAGATGGCGTTGACAGTAGCAGCGTTCTTCCATGAGATCTGACGAGTACAGGTTAATTGTGGGAAAGAACTGGTAGGCAGACATTGGGACTGCTCCTTATACAGCGTCATGCTGATGTCCATCACGTGACTTTGGGGGGGGCTGTCCCCTGCCTGACACTGCTTCCTAGAATTTTTTGGTGTGCTCCTAATGCCTGGTGGCTTAGTCCTACTTCTGAGTACCTACTGCAAGAGCCCTCTCGAAGTAAGATCTCCAAGTTCCTGCAGCACAGATTTCAGTGGCAGAGCCATTTTTAAGACATGCAGCAGAAACAGCACCAAAGTGTGGCATGCAGAGATAGCAGATAAGTGGACTTTCAATGCAGAATAGCTGAGGTCAAGGTCCAAAAGATGCAAGAGGTATTCCATCACCTGGGGCAGCTGCTGCAAGAGCTGCTCTCGAAGATCTACTGTTATGGTAAGTTCTTATGTAAAGTACAGTTACGTAAGAACTTACCGTAACAGTAGATCTTTGAGAGAGGCTCTTGCAGTAGGTATTCACATATAGGACTGACCCGCCAGGCATCAGGACCCCATGGCAAAATTTCTAGCTAGCAGTCTCTGGTGGGGGACTGCCCCCATGTCAGCTGACCGATGTCATGTGGCATAAGTATAAAGGTGCGGTCCCTCATGCCCGCCTTCCTGTTCTTTCCCACCAAGAGCCAAAAGATGCAAGACGAGAGAGAAGAGGATATTTCTCCCCATGGAAATGGAGCCAAAGAAGCTTAGGGGGATGGAGGGTGGGAAGGCAATACCTACTGCAAAAGTCTCTCTCAAAGATCTACTGTTATGGTAAGTTCTTATGTAACTGTACTATCTTACTTTGAGGAGGCTCTTGCAGTAGGTATTCACATATAGGACTGAATCCCAAGCAGTATGGAACAAGGGAAAACACTCAGGAGGAGGATTACTATCCATGGCATGGAACCTCCAGCGGAACAGGTCTTAAGAAAGAAGGCCTTGAAGCACAGCCAACCCGAAGCCTGCTATATGTGAAGAGGCATCGGGGCTGGCGTCTGAGGGTCCCCTGATGGCAGCATGTCCAAATCCTCTGTGACAACCGGAGAGGGAGGATTAGAGTGCCGGGGGTCAGCAGAGGAGATGCAGGGACCTCAGAGGGCAACACCAAGTGTTGCGGGGAACCTGAAGTGTCGGACTGGTCGAGAGGGACCGAAGCAGGCTCCTTGGCCAGGCAGGCGTCGGAAGGGCCAATGTCTGGCTTATCGGCCGGATCCGGGCAGGGGCTGCAGGAGCCAACGTCTGACTTATCAGATCCCTTACTCAAGGAAGACTGTGCTGGAGATGCGGCCTTGTCGGGCAAAAGGGAAAAGTTGCGCCCTCCCAGAGGAGCGAGCAGCTTACCAGTCTTGTCCAGGTGGACGTCGGTGGCACTGGCATCTGTCTTAGCAGACCATCTCGAACTTGAGGGCCACGTGGCAGCAGCCTTCCTGGGAGTGGAGGCCTCCTCAACTCTGGAGGTACCCAAAGGGCCTGAACGTGAGCCAGACGGGAGGGGCGACACCTTTATGGACACCACCAAGACGGTCATTGTTGAGCGGTCCCCCGGAGGGGAAATTACCCTTAGTACAGTGACTCTGGCCAGTGTCGCGGTGGCTGTGGAAGCCAAATCCTGCTCCCGGTGCTTCTACTTCTTCTTTTTATGGCCTTTGGGGGAAGTGGACGCCTGCCTCAACTTTTTTTGCTCCTTCTCCATGGATGCCATTTTTTTCTTTAAAGTATGGACTTCCGGGGACTGCTGCCTTCTCTTTCGGGTAGCGGAGTTAAATTGCTGGCAGCACTGGCACTTCTCCACTGGATGATCTGGGCCCAGGCAGAAGAGGCACAGAGAATGGCCATCCTTATGTGGCAGCTGGGAGCCACATGATTCGCACTTGTGCTTATGCGATTCGGAAGGAGTCGGGGATGACATATACAGCATATCGAAGAATAGTTGATAGAAGTAGAAGTGAAAAAACAAGGCCAAAAAGTTCAAAAACTATACTGATGAACAACTGACAAGCATTGAACTCTACCGTGAGGAACTTTCACAAGTCGATGGCGGGAAAGAACTGGAAGGTGGGGGTCGTGGATCGCCCCTTTATACTAATGCTGCATGACATCAGTCATCTGATGTGGGGGCGGACCCCCGGCAGAGACTGCTAGCTAGAAATTTTTCTGTGGGATTCTGATGCCTGGCAGGTCAGTCCTATATGTGAATACCTACTGCAAGAGCTCTCTTGAAGTAAGATCTGTACTTTATTGCCTACTGAAAGAGCTTCTCTCAAAGATCTTCTGTTACTGTAAGTTTTCATGTGACTGTACTTTCTCTTTAAGGCATGTGAGGTAATGTGTAATTTATTTTCATTAGTGCTCTGTTGTAAGGTGCTTAAAATTATATGTAATTTACTTTTTGCTGTGAAAAAAATTAATCAAGTAGTACTGTAATTGAGTCTTTTATTTTGTTATTATGAGGACTCATCTGCACAATATAAAGATGACATTCATTTACTTTTAAAGGAGTCTGCCTCAAGTGTCTCCAGAGCTTCAGAATTGCCCAAAGCCAATGAGGATTATGTATCTCGTTCTGTAGAAAGTGTTCCAGAAGACATTCCCGAAGACCTTGAGGAATCTGAAGCTAGTTCTGATTTGAGTATCTCTAGTGCACCAGAATACATTCCTGATGTCTGTGATAGTATGCAATCTTGTACAACTTCAGAAAGAGATGATGCACCTGTAAAGACAACTAAGGCATGCTGCATTAAGTTACTGAAGGACTTTTCCTCAAGTGTCTCCAGAGCTTCAGAATTGCCCAAAGCCATTCAGGATTATTTAGCTAGTTCTGTCTCAAGTGGTTCAGAATACATGCCTGAAGATGATGAAGAATCTGAAACTAGTTCTGATTTGATTCCAAGTGAAACTGACAATATTCCTGAACACTATGATGGTAAACAATCTTGTACAGCATCAGAAAGAAATGATGCAATTGGAAAAGCAATTAAGGCATGCTGCAGCTCTACAGCAAAAAGGGTGACAAGAAAGACATTGTGAATTATAGACCAATAGCAACACTGTCAGTCTTAAATAAAGTACTCGAGAAGCTCATCACAGCACAGGTGATAGAATACCTCTCCAGATATGATCTCCTCTCTACAAATCAACATGGCTTCAGAAAAGGCCATAGTACCCAGACTTCTTCATTACATCTCACCAATGACACACTTCATGCCGTGGATCAAGGCCTCCTAACCGGTGTAGTATTCATTGACCTAATGAAGGCCTTTGCTCTTGTTGATCATACACTTCTGCTAGCTGACCTCCTTTCCCTGGGTTTCTCGCCTAAATCTGTAAGCTGGTTTCATGGCTATTTAGCCAATAGGATACAAGTTGTTAAATTCAATTCGGCAACCTCAGACAAGTCAATCATTGATGTTGGTGTACTGCAGGGATCTATCCATGGACCTCTTCTATTCTCAATCTACATCAATAACATAACGCAGAACACCTCCTGTTCATCATTGCTGTATGCCGACAACCTCGTTCTATATACCCACTCAAATTATGTCCTGACACTCAATCATAACCTTTCCATGGATTTCCTAAACATGCAATTCTGGATCATCAGCAACAGGCTTGTTCTCTATATTGGGAAAACTCAGGCTATGCTCTTTGGATCATCTGCCAAACTAAAAAATAGTCAGGATCTTTTCGGAGTCTCCTGTGTTGACGGTACCCTTTTGGAGGTGGTAAACACCTTTAAATACCTGGGTATCCATTTTGATAAAACCCTTAGCTATGAGCCCTATATCATCACTATGTGTAAGTCTGATAATACTAAATTGGGATTAGCCTACGGAACGAGCCATATTCTAACCCATTCTGCATGGTTGGCCATTGCCAGAGGAATCCTCATACATACAAAGTTTTATACAAAGTAGTGAGGAACTTAAGGGGCCCTTTGGACCCATACACACTCCTTTCCTTTTACCCATAGTATGTCAGCTTATAGTCCTTTAAGATATAGGCATCCAAGTTTCTTTTAAACTGAGCCTTATTTACAGCATATACAACTTCCTCTGGTAACCCATTGCACAGAGCCACCACTCTCTGTGTGTAGAAAGCCATCCATCTACTTGAGTTACACTTTATGGCCCAAATATTCAAAAGGGTTGCACCATGTACAACCCACTGATGCGCCCCGGCGTGACATTCAAAAGGGAAAAGTGCGTGGCACAATTCCCGATGAGCCGGAGTGCCTCAGTAATGTATGCAGGTGCAGGTGGGGGGGCGTGCCCATGCATATCCTGTACAGCCTGATATTCAGCCCGGGATGTGCAGAGCCATGCATGCACAACCCCTACCTGTGCCAGCACAAAGTTGATACAAAAAAATAAGGAACAACTGATGGCCACCCACAGGAGAGCTGCCACATTGCAGGGCACAACATGACAGCTGCCACCTGTGGGTGGCCACCCAAGCTCCGGCTGCACCTGGTGGCCCCCCCATGCCCAATCGTGGGCATTTGTAAAAAAAAAAAAGACATCTGTCCAATATCCCTGGTGGTCCAGTGGACCTGCCTGCCCGATAGTGGGCTAAGTAATAATATTATACCCCCAATATCCCTGGTGGTCCAGGGGAACGCTATCTGCCCGATTGCCCGATCGTGGGCATTTGTGTAAAATACATAAAAAAGCCCTACATCCCTGGTGGTCCAGTCGGCCTCTATCTGCCCGATCGAGGGCATCTGTGTAAAAATAAGTAAGTCCAATATCCTGGTGATCTGGGTTTCCCCCCACCCACCACTGGGCCCCACCACCCCGCTCCCCGGGTCAGCGGTGGTGGCAGCCTCCACCCGGCTGCCGACCCGCGCCCTGCCCACTGACTGACACGTTGGTAGGGTTGTCGCCCATTGGTTCACAATGTGAGCCAATGGGCGTGCTGCTTATGTGCTACACATTCCAGATATGTGAATGGTTTCACATATCTGGAATATGTAGTATGGTACGGTTGCATGCCCATTGGCTCACGCCAGAACCAGGGTGTACAGCCCTATCGACGGTGTCAGTCAGCAGGTGGGGCTGCAGGTGGTGGTGCTGCTGCCCACCGCTGACTGAAGGGGCGGGCGGTGGCCCAGTGGGCGAGTGGGAGGGGATACTAGACCACCAGGATATTGGACTTACTTATTTTTTTACATAGATGCCCAAGATCGGGCAGATAGCGGTCCACTGGACCACCAGGGATATTGGAATTATTTATGTTTTTTACACAGATGCCCACGATCGGGCAGATAGCGGTCCACTGAACCACCAGGTATATTGGACTTATTTATGGTTTTTACACAGATGCCCTCAATCGGGCTATGGAGCACATTGCTGGCTGCAGGGGGTGTCGGTCCCTGATGGCTGCTGCCTGGCAGGGCGCCAGGTGCAAGTCGTCGGGGATTGGTGAGCCTGCATGCAAATGGGGTCATAATGACATGCAAATGGCCCCATTTGTGCCTTGCATACATTATGGCCCCATTTGCAGGTCAACTTTTGAATATCGCGGTTGCTGTGCATAGCGCAATGGAACTTGTGCAAGCGCATCCCCATGCTCCACTCTGGCCACTTGCGCTGGTGCAGTGCCACTGTGCCATGCACACTGTTTGTGTCCAGGGTGCGATATTCAATGCTGCAGAGCCATGGTGCAGCTCCATTCAGGATCACCCAGTCCACACCCCTGCACAGCCAAGTTGAGCTGTGCCCAAGCTTGTGCCACAGCCTGGTGAAGTTTTAATATCTTGGCCTATATGTCTTAACTGAAGATGTTGTCCTCTAGTGCCAGTTTATCATTTTTAAACTGCAGATTCAATTCATTTAATATATAATAATCTTGCATTATATCATAACACAGCATCAAGTCCCCTCTCACTCTTCTAGTCTCTAGTGACATTAGCCTTAGACTAGCTAGTCTATGCTCATAAGATCTATCCTGCATACCATGCACCATCCTAGTGGCCCTCCTCTGCACCCTCTCCAATCCAATCACCGCCCCCCTTTTTATGGGTCCCCACACTGGGGCACCATAATCCAGAATAGGTCTCACATACACCCTGTACAAAGGCATGATCACTTCCTCATTCCTATTTCTGAAGTTCTTTATATTTCATAAAACCCTATTTGCCTTTATTATCTGTTTGTCACACTGAGCCTGGTATTTCAATTTCTGATCCACCCATATGTCCAAGTCCCTTTCCACTTCTGACTTCCTTAAGGAATGCCCGTTTATCTTATAATTATATTTCAAATTCCTATTTCCCATATGGATCACACAGCATTTATCTATGTTAAAACACAGTCCCCTTTGAATGGCCCATTTATGGATCTCATCCAAATCCTTCTGAATTGTCGCTGCCTCTACTGATTGTGTTACCAGGCCAGCAAGCTTTGTATCATCTGCATACTTGTTTACCCAGTTTTGAGCCCCCCTTGCCCATCTGTGCAATGAAAATTCTAAACAGCACTGGCCGCAGAACCGATCCCTGAGGACCCCCTCCCCAGTCACAGGGATCTCATCAGAAAGATACCCATTTATACACACCCCTCTGGGTCCTATCCACCAACCATGCCTGGATCCATTGACATACTCTATAGTGCCTATCAATATCTGATAAACAGTTTAATATGTCTTTGTGCGTCACTTTATCAAATGCCTTTGCAAAATCTAAGTATATACAGACCACCAGTTCCCCCCATCCAATGCAGCTGAAATCTTTTCATAAAAACACAGCATGTTTGTGAGACATTGCCTACCAGCCACAAAACCATGCTGTTCCTTATCATCCCTGCCAGTTTCAGTCAGATACACATTTATTACATTCTTCAATATTGATTCCATCAGTTTACCCGGTACTGAAGTCAAACTTATGGGCTTATAGTTTGTGCAATATGCTGCATCTCCCTTCTTATGAATGGGTATCACACTCACCCTCAGCCAATACCCCGGTACCGCTCCCTCACCCAGTGATTTCTGAAAGATGATGGCTAAGGATATGGCAGTGTTTGGTGAAAGTAGTTATGTTACTTGAGATATTATCAGGCCCTGCAACATTTATATTTTTTTAATGTCCTTATTTTATCTAGAATGATTTCAACAGATATCTCTATGTCTAAGTTTTTCTTTGAGTTAAACTTTACATGTCCCTTAGATTTAGCAGCAAAAACTGTACTAAAATATTTATTAAACATGTTAGCCACTTCTGTTGGATCTAATAATTGGGCCCTTCCTTCCTTTATGCTGCATAGATTATTATTTGTTTTCCTCAATGAATTTACATAGGTATAGAAACTTTGCATATTATTTTTATGTGCTGAGGTAGCCAGTCTAACTTCCATCCTTTTTTATTTTGCTTTATCATATTTTTACACTTTGTCTGGACCTGTTTATATTTAATCCAGGTGCTGGAATTTGTATTTCTTTTATATTTTTGATACAACCATTTTTTTCTATTTATTATTTTAATGATTGACTTTGTAAGCCATTTAGTTTTTTTTTTCCTTTCCTATTGTAGACCTTAACCCTTTTAATGTTCTTATTACATTGTTATTTATCTGTTCCTTAAATATATCCCACATTTCCTCAACTGGTTTACTCCCCATTAAGTCTTCCCAGTTTATAGAATCCATTTCTATCAATATTTTAACTTTATCTGCTGTTTTGAAGCTAAAAAACTCTCTATATCTTTTCTGTAAAGGTATATATTGCTGATATAAGTTATACCTGATATAAGAAACTTACCCCCGGTGGTCACCACTCCCCAGTGGTGCCGTTGTATGGCAACCCTTAATATTAATATCCTTCCCAGCCATAACCAAATCCAGGGTATTACCTCTAGTAGGGGCTGTCACATATTGAGTCCTGTCCAACTCCTGGCAAAGTGCTAGGAATGCCTTACCATTTAAATTTGTGGTCTGACGGCTGCCCCAGTTAATGTACTATAGTTTAAGTCCCCCACCATTTTCACTTTACCTGGTTCACGAGCTCTAGTCAATTTTACACTAATCTGATCTGACAACTCTTTTGATTCCCCTTGGGGTATATAACATATTCCAATTATTATGGGTAATTGAGTACATGTGATTAACTGTATCCAGATGGTTTCTGGCACTATGCCCACCACCCTAACTTTTTCAGCTACATCTAGAGCTTTTATGTTATCTGATATATATGCTGCAGCTTCCACACCTCTCCTTCCTTCTCTATCCTTGTGGAATAGGGTGTAACCAGGGATTTCTTTACCCCGCACCTTTCTACCGTCCACCAAGTTACTGTAATGAACACCATGTCCATCCCCTCCCCTGCATATGAGTGCCTCGAATTCCTTCTTTTTATTATTTAAACTCTGTGCATTAATGAGCAAACAATCCTACTCCCGTCACTCACATACGGAGCTGTAGTCTGCTGTAATGCATCAAAGTCTTCCCTTTACAGATGGGATACAACTTACAATAATATATGTTGATATGCCCCTGCATCCTCTAGGCTAAATCATCACTGCCTGCTATACGCAGACCTAAACTGGCCCTCTCCAATGGTCCACTGACTCCTGTCTCTTGGGAATCTTCTGGACTGTATCCTTAGATCCAACATGCCTAGCTCCCTCGCCTACGTGCTAACCCCTCAGTCTACCTCCTATGGTCTCCATTCTGCTGATCTTTCCTTGCTCCAGATTCCTAGATGCAAAACATCCAAAGGCAAATCAGGATTCTCGCATGTAGCTCCCAGTTATTGGAACTCGCTGCCCCTTGATGTACGCATGGCCCCAACTCATGCCACTTCTAAGAAAAGGCATTGCTCACTCCTTAATGTATGTGCCCCGTGCACCTGTTTAAACCCATCCTAGGTCTTGGCTACTCTCGCTATGTTGCTACGAAGTTCCTCTTGTATTACTGTGACCCTGCATCTATCTGCCTCCCCTACCTGTTTCTACCATGCCTCCTTTCCCCATCCCCTATCTCTCTCCTTATCTATCTCTCTCTCTCTCTCTCTCTCCTTGCTATATACTACAGTTTCATATTTCCATTTCCCTGTTTTCCTGCTCCTCTTTCCTTTATGTATTGTATGATGCTAGCTGGTTGTATGACCTACTCGATCCACACTTTACTCCTTGGCACTCTGTGTTTTAAATTGTCTGATGCCCACACTGTAAACATGTACTTACCACATGCTTGTATAATATTCTTACTGTGCCACAGGACTGAAACTGTTAAAACTGTTATCCACTCCTCCTGAAATTCCTATGTTGTATATTTTTGACACTGTATCTTGCTTTGTACCTGTGTCCCTGTACCTTCCCATGTTGTGATCTCCCCAGTCATGCCCGAAAATAGTCACTTCTATGTCTAGTGCACCTATCCAGTTACCAAAAACTAAATAAATAAAAATAAATAAAACAAAGTCATAAAGACATGCATTTAAAAGAACCATATGATAAAGATACAGAAATAATAGAAATAGTTCTATACAGCATTCATCCTTTGTATCTAAATGGCCATTCCAATTACAGTAATGAAGAAACTGAACAGCTGCCCATTATCAATTTGGACTTTGATGAAGAGCAGTACAAGACAAATGATGAAGCAGACTTGGAATCCTGTTTGAGCACAAGAGTCACAGTGAAAAAAGCAACAGGACAGTAGGTGGTAGGCGAAAATGGGGCAAAAAGAACTTCTGTGTATTTTGTATGAAATCAAATGCAAAAATCGCAAGACATCTGGAGACACGACATTCTAATGAAATTGATGTAGCACATGCTCTGTCCTTTCCAAAGAAATCCAGAAAGAGAGCTTTACATCTGAATTGCTAAGAAACAAGAAAAAATACTTACCATAGTAATCTTGTTTCTTCCAAGGGAATCTCACTGTAGTCTGACTTATGCAATATGGTCTCACCATAGGACTGCCTGGGAGCCAAAATGGTCAATAGAGCCTATGCAAATGATGGAATGCTAGGCTTGAGCTTGGTTTTCAAACCACTGTCCCTGATAAATAGTTCTAAACCATCAGATTCTTATGGGGCATGCACTAAGCAGAATCCAACTAATGTAATATGAACAACAATCCTCCCTAATAAAAGTTACATTTAAAAATTTAAGGATTTGCTCCCTTTTTAGAAAAAGTTTAATGTGGCACCACTAAGACTCAAGTCACATATGGCCAAAAAGAACATCACACACACAGGTTTGCAACATTTCTATTATAGCTGGAGTGCAGTGACCATAGGTTTCTAGAAGAGAAGGAAGGAAGGGAGCTCAGAATACAGTAAGATTCCCTTGGAAGAAACAAGATTACTATGGTAAGTAATTTTTCTTCAAGCCCCAGGAAATCTTACTGTATTCTGACTTAAGCAGACTACCCAAGCAGTGCCTTTGGAGGTAGGCCTATAACTTATTTAGGAAACAGACTCTGCAGGGCTGCTGTACCAAACCTGGCATCCCCTCAGGCCTGGATGTCCAGACAATAATGTTTGGTTAATGTATGGGCTCTCTTCCAAGCAGTTGCTTTACAGATATCCACTACAGGAATGTCTCTAGCAGCTGCTAAAGAAGCTGCTGTGCCCGGGTCGAATGAGCCCTGAGGCCTGCAGGTGGCTGCTTATCCACCTTATTGTAGCAAAACTGAATGCAGGCTACAATCCATCATGCAATGGATCTTTTTGTGGCAGGTTTTCCTTTCCCACCATCCCCATAGGTGAGGAAAACCAGAGTTTCATCCTGCCTATGACTTTCTGTGTGGTAGAGGCAGTAGCTGATTGCCCTTTTCACATCCAAGCTGTGCAGTCTTCATTCACCTGAAGTGGAACGATCCACAAACAAGACTGGCAATGTAACAGACTGGTTGAGGTGGAACTCTGATATCATCTTGGGCAAGAATTTTCTGTTAGTCCTTAGGACTACTTTGTCCCTATGAACAGCAATGTACCCACGTTCTGTGGACAATGCCTGGAGTGCACTGATCCTTCTAGCAGAAGTAATGGCTACCAGGAATACTGCTTTCCAAGTCACATACCGAAGGTCCGCCGAAGACATGGGTTCAAAGGGGGGTTGCATAAGCTGGGCAATTCAAGTGTTCAGATCCCACATGGGAGTTGGCTGTCTGTCTGGTGGATGTAAATGCAGTAACCCCTTTAAAAATGTCTCCAATACTGGATTTGAAGCCAAGGAAGAAGTTTTACCTGCAGATAAATACGCTTGAACTGCTGCCAGATGCACTCTCAGGGTAGCGGTCCTTAACCCAGTAGTGTGTAGGTGGGCAATATAGTCCAGGACTATTGATAGGCTGGCCTGGGTATGGTCTGTGCCTTTACCCTGCCACCAAATTGAAAACCTCTTCCATTTAGAAGAATAGGTTTTCTTAGTGGAAGGCTTTCTGGATACTTTCAGGATATCCATGACCCCCTCTGAGAGGTGCAGATATTCATATTCTAGGTCTTCAACAGACATGCTTTGAGACTGAGAGATTGCAGTTTGGGATACATGATCCTGCCCTGTGAGGATGACAGCAGCTTGTGCTTCCTGGGGAGACCAATTGAAACATATAAACATAGACTTTGACAGCAGATAAGGACCACTTGGCCCACCAAGTCTGCCCATTTCCCTACCTACTGGATAAGCTACAGATTTCAGTTAACCAACAGCCTACTTCCTGCCACCCCCCCCACTATAATTGCCTTATGTCTGTCCCATGCATGTTTGAATTCCTCCACTGTTTTAGACCCCACAGCCTCTCCAGGAAGGTGGTTCCATGTGTCCACCACTCTCTCCGTGAAAAAAAATTTCCTCACATTACCCCTGAATTACCGTCCCCCCTATATTTTTAAATTGTGCCCCCTTGTTCTTACACATCTCTTTTTCTGAAAGATGCTACCTCCTGGACTTTGTTGATTCCCTTGAGGTACTTGAACATTTATATCATGTCCCCCTGTCCCTCCTTTCATCAAGGGTATACATATTAAGCTCTCTCAGCCTCTCTTCATATGGTTTCTGATGCAGACCCTGCACCATTTCAGTTTTCCTCCTCTGGACTGCTTTCATCCTGTCTATGTCCTTGCATAGATGAGGTCTCCAAAACTGCACACAGTACTCCAGATGGTGTCTCACCAACTGTCTGTACAGAGGGATAACCACTTCCCTTTTTCTACTTGTGATGCCCCTTCCTATGCATCCCAGTATCCCCCGGCTCTCCTTACTGACTTCTCACATTGCTTACTCACCTTTAAATCATTTGATATGACTACCCCCAAGTCCCGTTCCATTTTTGTTGTTGTTAGTACCTCCCCTGCTATTGTGTACTCTTCTCCTGGGTTTTTGTTTCCCAGGTGCATTACTTTGCACTTCTTTGCATTGAATCTAAGTTGCCATATGTCTGACCATTCCTCCAACCTTACCAAGTCCCTTCTCATCCTTTCTAACCCCCTTGTGTATCAACTCTGTTACAGATCTTTCTGTCATCTGCAAAGAGGCATACCTTTACCTCCAGACCCTCTGCAATGTCACCTATAAAGATGTTAAAGAGGACTGGACCTAGTACTGAACCCTGAGGTATTCCACTAGTGACCCCCATTTCTTTGGAATGTGTTCTATTCACTATTACCTTCTGTGTCCTGTTGTACAGCCAGTTTGCAACCCAGGCTACCACCCTGGGACCCACTCCTAGGCTGGCTAACTTGATTATCAATCTTTTGTGCGGGACTGTGTCAAATGCCTTGCTAAAGTCTAGGTAGGCCATATCCACAGCCGCTCCCTGGTCTATTACTTTGGTCACCCAGTCAAAGAAATCTATTAGATTCATCTGACATGACCTTCCTGCTATAAATCCATGCTACTTTTGGTCCTGTGCCCTGCTGGCCTCTAGGTGCTCAACAATTCTTTCTTTCAGAAGTGATTCCATCATTTTTTCTACCACTGAGGTCAAACTTACAGGTCTGTAGTTTCCTGCTTCTGCCTTGCTCCCACTTTTGTGAAGGGGAATCACATCTGCCCTCCTTCAGTCCTCAGGTACCATCCCATCCTCCCATGATTTGTTAAAAAGTGTGGTCAGTGGTGTCACTAGGTCCTCCCTTAGTTCTTTTAGGATTCTGGGGTGAATCCTGTCAGGCCCCATGGCTTTGTCCACCTTCAGTTTTAGGAGTTCTTTCAGGACTCTTTCTTCTGTAAATGGACTGGTGTCAACCCCCCTACCCAGAGTGCTTCTATTGTCTGGTTTAGGTAACTCCTCCTCATCTTCTTTTGTGAATACAGAGCAAAAGTATTCATTCAGTAACTCTGCCTTTTCACTGTCTCCCTCTGCCCACCTCCCCTCTCCCTTATTAATCTTCACTATTCCTCCCTTAACCTTTCTATGCTCCCTAATGCACCTATAAAAGGTTTTATCCCCCTTCTTTACTGAATAGGCATTTATTTCTTCAGTTTGGGCTTTTGCTGTTCTGACTGCCTTCCCCACTTTTTTTCTGCTTTAATTGCTACAGTTCCCTGTCGTGCTCCTTCTGTGATTCCTTATACTTTTTGAATGCAGCCTTTTTCTCCTTAACCTTCCCTGCCACCTCTTTTGAGAACCATAGTGTTTTTTTTACTCTGCTTTGTTTTCTTTATCTGTTTCACAAAAGGTTTGTTGCCTCTATGATGGCAGTTTTGATTTTTCTCCATTGTTCTTCCACCCCTCCTTTTTGGCCATTTGCTAGTGTATTCCTCAGATATTCACCAATTTTGCCAAAGTCAGCCCTTCTAAAGTCCAGTATGCTTGTTTTTGTATGGCTCATCTCCATGGTTGTGCTTATTGTGAAGCACACTGTGCAGTGGTCGCTTGTTCCCAGATGTCTACTGACTTCTAAATTTGTGATCCTTTCTCCATTTGAGAGTACCAGGTCTAGTATTGCTCCCTCCTGAGTGGGTTTGAACACTAGCTGTCTAAGGCCTGCCCCCTGCAGGGCATCGAGAATGACCCTGCTCTTGGATGTGGCTGCATTACATGTCATCCAGTTAACAACTGGCATATTCAAGTCCCCCATCAACAGTATCTCCCCTTTTTTAGCCATTTTGAGAATGTTCTCTATCATTTTCTTGTCCATTTCCTCCCCTTGAGATGGGGGTCTGTATACAACCCCTGTGTGGATTGTGATGCCATTCCCTGTCTCCAAGGTGACCCAGAGTGCCTCTTGTCCTCTCTCTTTACTTTTTAGTTCTGTAGCTTTGATCTCTTCCCTTGTGTATAGAGCTACTCCACCTCCTCTTTTCCCCTCCCTGTCCTTTCTGTAGACTGTGTACCCCGGTATGTTGACATCCCAGTCATGGTTCTCTGTGTACCATGTTTCTGTGACTGACACAATATCCAATTGTTCATCTTCCTTCAAATATACTAGCTCAGGAAGCTTGTTTCCCAGACTATGGGCATTGGTACTCATTGCCCTCCATTTAATGTTGGCTTTATCCTTTTTTCCCCCATCCCTGCTCTTATTGCCCTTGTCTATTTTCCATTTACCCTTGTCCTGCCGTCTGTTGAGCATTATACCTCAGTGTTTACCTTACTACCTGTCATGTTTTGTGGGGAGAGGCTTGAAATTTCCTGTCTCTTATTAGCACCTCCCCCCATGGCTAGTTTAAAAGCTTGCCAAGGAAGCATTTAAACCTGTGACTTAGAATCTTGGTTCTCTTTGTGGACAGATGCAGACCATCATGCCAGTATAGACCTTCATCTCTCCAAGTGTACCCCCAGTCCCAATGAAGCTAAAGCCCTGTGCTCTGCACCAGTTTTGCAACCATTCATTAAACTGCATGGTGTGTAGTACCCTAGCCTCACCCCTGCCATGGACTGGCAGCACCTCTGAGAAGGTAACCATGCTTGCTACCTGTTTGAGGCTCCTCCCCAACTCCACAGTTTCATCCTGCACTGCACTGATCCCATGCCTAGCTAGGTCATTTGTCCCAAGGTGGACAATGATATCTAGTTCCCTCTCCTGTGAGGCTGCTTCTGCAAACCTAAGGATTCGCTTCTTGTCCCTCCAAGCCATGGCACCAGGCAGGCACCTTACTTCCATCTCCTCTGTCTTCCACAGGTCTGCCCCTCTAACAATGGAGTCCCCTATCAGAAGCTGTTTCCTTCCCCTGTGGTGTCCCTTGCTACCCTTCTGTGGGTCTCCCTTGTGGATGTCCTCAGCATTCTTCTTGGTCTCCACCGAGGGTGCCATCATAGAGGAACTTTGCTCTGCCAGACTGGTGTATGGTTTGTGTAGAGGTACAACTAGGGGGCTTCACCTCTGTTCCACCACCCGCACCCTCCCAGAACCCACTGTGGTCCAACGGCTCTTCTTACTTGGCAGCCACCACCCTGGTGAGTACTGCCCTTTATAGTAATTCAACTAATGTCCAGTAACTGATTTGTAAACTGTTTAAAAGTAATTTGAGGCATTCAAACACCTTAAGGGCATAAACAAGGTGAAAGAGTCTAACATGTTTAAATATAAGAAAAATAGCAGGACAAGAGGACACAGTATGAGATTAGAGGGAGGCCGATTAAGGGGGAATGTGAGGAAATTCTTTTTCACAGAAAGGGTGGTGGATAAATTGAATGGCTTACCACAAGAAGTGGTGGCTATGAATACAGTGCAGGGCTTCAAACAGGCATGGGATAGGCATAAGGGAGCAATACAAATGACTATGAATAGATAGGCCACTGACAGAGCAAAGGCTGATGGCACATTTATAAGGTACAAAAAGAAATTGGAAGACTGGATGGGCCTTGTGGTCCTTATCTGCCGTCAACTTCTATGTTTCTGAGGCAGTGGTTGTGGCAGTGGTGCTCTTTGGGTGGGGAAGACCTCCTTAGTCCTTGCTAGTTCAGCCTGGAGGTGGGCAACCTCCTCCTTCAGAGCTGACAGTTGCCTGCAAATAGGACAGCAACACAGTTTCCAGAATGTCTCCCGGAAAACTGCTGCCCCACAGCCAGTGCATTGCACCACTCCCCACATGTCCCTCTCCTTTATAATATACAATATATAATATATATATTTATTGTTTTTTTTTTTTTTTTTTTTCTTCTTTTTTGTGGTGTGTACTTACCCTTTATGCACTGTCCTGGGTTATTAAGAATATGACAGTTCTGCCCCAAGACCTGTTGAGGAAGTGATGTCAGAACATTGGCTATAAAGGAAACATCACGCCTGGGGTGTGGGGTGTGGAGAAGGGTGGGTGGGTAGTCCACAACCACTGGTGACTGTTAGAGACAATCAAATACACCACTGCTCCACCACCCTGGTGAGTACTGCCCTTTATAGTAATTCAACTAATGTCCAGTAACTGATTTGTAAACTGTTTAAAAATAATTTGATGCAAACTGTCACAGAATACTAGTAGACAGTCCAGTTAGCCACAAAGGAAAATCAAATATGCAGTTGTTTCAACCCTTCTGAAGATGCTCACAAGATAAGCAGTTTTGAAACCCCCCCTTGCTGAATTAAAAACTAAAATAATTAAACACAAAGCAATACCAATGTAAGACTGTAAAGTAAGGAAAACTTCCCTCAGATGTAAGCAAGAGAGAGATTTGTTGCAGATTGGCTTGGTCACTGACAATGATAGGAGTATGGAGTACCAAGGCTGTCTGTCCCAGTCTGGGGCAATGAGAATCATTGATGCTGGCTAAACTATGAGTTTGTTCAGCACCCTCATAACAGAGGAAAAGGAGGAAATACATACAGGAACTTCTCCGCCCAATCCAGCAAAAGTGCATCCAGAGGAATTGTGCCCCTGATGGGGGGGTCTGCAGCAATATTGTGGTAGCTGATGATTGTTTGGAGCTGCAAACAGGTCCACTTCTGGAGTACCCCATCTCCTGAAGATGGTCCCCAGGACCTGCTTGTTTAGTGGCCACTCATGGTGGTTCTGGTTTATTCTTCAGAGGGCGTCCGCCAAGACATTGTCCTTTCCTGGGAGGTGTACAGCTGATAGAGACATGTTTAGGGAATATGCCAAGGCCCAAATTTTCATTGCTTCTGTGCAGAGAGGAGTTAACCTTATGCCCCCATGTTTGTTTATGTAGTACATGGTGGTTGTATTGTCTGTTCTGACCTGAACCGCCTGTCCCTTTACTTGATAGACAAATGACTGAAGACCCACAAGAACTGCTCTGAGTTCTAACAGGTTGATATGCATTAGAGATTCCTGCTTTTTCCATATGCCGAGTACTGTGTGATCCCCCAGATGTGCTCCCCATCCTAGGAGGGATGCATCTGTAGTGAGCATCAGTGAAGGGACCTGCTGCAGAAAAGGCACTCCTTGCCCGAGATTGCCCTGGTCCTGCCACCATTGCAAGGTTTGCAGAAAAGTGACTGTCACTGGAACTAGTTTTGCCAGAGAGTCCCTTTTCTGGAGCCAGTGGTCTCGCAGATGAAACTGAACATCTCTCATCTGGAACCTGTCCCCTGACACAGTTGCTGTGGATGCTACCATATGGCCTAGCAATTGCAGGAATTATCTTGCTGGCTTTGGAACATGAAGTTTGAAGGAACTGGCTACCTGAATAAGGTTATCCACCCTGTCCTGGGGGAAGAAAGCCTTTCTCTTTCTTGTATCCAGTTCTGCCCTTATGAATCTGAGCAACTGAACTGGCTCCAGAACAGACTTTTCTGGTTTACCGAGAACCCAGGGAGTGCAGAGTATCTTGTGTGAGTGACAGTGCCTCCCTTACTTGTTGCTGTGACTGACCTAATATCAGCCAGTCATCTAGGTAGGGGAACACTGACACCCCTGTCACATTAGGTGTGCCACTGCCATAGCGAGACATTTTGTGAACACACTTGGAGCAGATGTCAGTCCGAAGGGCATTGCCCTGAATTGGTAATGGCCTGATGGCAATCTGAACCTGAGGTACTTCCTGTGTGATCCTCTTATCAGGATATGGAAGTAGGTATCCTTTAGATCCAGGGATACTAGCCAGTCTCAGTGTCTTAGGGCTGGTAATATAGAAGCCAAAGTAACCATCTTGAAGTTTGCTTTTGACAAATGTTTGTTTAAGTGTCCGAGATACAGAATGGATCACCACTCCCGTTTTCTTCATTGTGAGGAAGTACCTTGAATACAGGCCCTTTCCTTTCTGGTATGAAGGAACTGACTCTATTGCCTTTTGCAGCAGAAGGCTTGAAACTTCCTGTTCAAGTAGGGCTGTTTCTGATGGGGAAGAGGGTTTGAAAACTCTTGACCTCAGCTTTGGCATTGCCTTGAAGCTGAGGACAAGCCCCTGGCCCACTGTCTCCAGACCCCACTTGTCTGTGGTAATATTTTTCCATTCCTGGAGGTAGTGGGCCAGTCTGCCCCCTACCGGAACTGGGAAGGTGACCTGAACAGTCACCTCAGAGTGTCTGTTTGGCTTGTGCTGCTGGCTGGACACTAAGGCTAGTGTAGCCACTGCCCCTTCTGCCCCTGCCTCTGAAGTATCCCCTTTGATGAGTTTTATGTCATAAGGGTGACCGTGGTTCGATGACTGGTGAAAGGGCACTGGTGGGGTGGAGAATGCCCGATGGGCAGAGAGGCAGGTGTGCGACTGGGGTAAGGGCACCCAAAGGCACAGGGGAATGGCACAGTGACAAGGGGGACAACCAGTGCAGCCCAGGGGCATCACGGCAAGCAACAAAATTGTGAAAGGAGCCATAAAAAAGCCACTGTCACCACCACCAACAACCGCAGAGATGGGCGATGCAGGTGGACAGGCTGCGGAACATGTCCAGGAGGTGGCAACAGCAGCGGGATGGGTGGGTAATGCAACTGACGCACAGTGGAGGCATGGTCAGACACAGACAGGGCATGGCCACAATGACACGGGGCAGAGAGTTGAGGCTGCAGGGTAGGCAGGCAGACAAAGGTGCTGAGTGCACAGTGGCAAAGACCACCAACAGGAGGGTGTAGCTGGATATGGAACAGAGCAGCAGAGGCACAGGAGGGACAGCAGAGGTATACAGTTATGTGCAGCACATGCTGTGGAGTGCAGAGTGCACCACAGACAATGGCACACCCAACTGCACCTGCATCTGGAAATTAGAGGCCAGCCCATGCAGGTAGTTGGGTGTGGACCGGTTCCCATAGGCAGCAAAGATGGTCTCGATTCGCTGCATGAGGTCTCTGTACCTCCATTTGGGGCATGACCACCCAACACTGGACAGCAGCTGCTCCAACCTGACACCAGTCAGTCATTCCTCCTGCAGCAGGCAGTCCAGGAAGTGCCACACATTCGGGTGGGCAGCACCCACACACATTGAGAAGCCCCATGCTACCACTTGACTGCGTTGTTGGTCCTGGCACAGCCATTCAGCATCACCTGATACATATTCCAGGTGACCACTGGAAAGAGTGAGTGACAGCGTGCTGTCCTGCCCATGGGACGCCCGATCCAGGTTGCCTCCATATATTCCAGGAGAGGGTGCAGCTGCTCCTCCTGGGTGCTGTAGAATGACAGGTACAGCAGCTCCCTATATGCCCCCTCCACTGCATTCTCTGGCATATATGCCAGTGTGAGCAACATGCGGATGTTGAGCGCATACTCCGCATCGCTGGCATACTGGGCATGCAGCTTGGGGTGTTGCTGGATCTTCCACCAGATGGACTGGAGAAGTGGAAAATATATCCACAGAGAACTGTCACCTTGAATGCTGTGCTGAAAGTACACCAGACAGCCCACTCAAAGTCCATCAGTGCCATCTGCAGGCACACACCCAGCACGAGCCTGCTGACCACGCTGAAGAAGCATGCATATGCCCTCTCGGTATGGTCGGGTATGAGGGCATAGATCACAGGTACCACAACACCTTCCCACATGCCATGAAGCATATATGGCTGCCCGAAAAGTGGTGGTGAACAGCAAAACTTTCCATCAAGGAACCAGTCAGTGCTGCCTGCCAGGAACTGCAGGGCACGCTGTGTGGTGAAGATCAATGTGCGGTCCTCAAAGGGGCCACTGTCGTGCTATAGAAACAGGTCCCCTGCCCCTGTGATGGTGTACTCAGGGGTACGATGAGGTCCTGTAGTGTGACTGGAGAGGCATGGCCACCCCTAGTGGCTTGCTGTGTCCACTGTACCATGTGCCGCAGGCACAGCACTGCTGGCAGCCTGCCTGCCATGGCTGGGGGCACACAGGTGATGCACTGCGCAATGAGCTGTGATGTGCTCTTGGTGTTGGTCTGTGCCAGGTCTCTGGCCCTTGTCAGAACCTTCCATACCCCTCCTCACCAGTATCGGGGGCATGGTTGTGTGGCCGACCTGTATATATCACTGCAGAGGCAGTGGTGTTTACGCACACAGGGCAGCTGCTGAGATGGCCCTGCACACACCGCCAATAGGTTTTCTCCTTAACCTCCTTGTCCTGACAGTATAGATATCCCCCATGGGACAGGAGGGGCTTCCCCTTTTGGCTATTGGCCTGGTTTCAGAGATATTCTAGTTTACCCAACATTTGGAAGGCCACACTGCCAGCTATGCTGTGCTTTCATAGGCAGGGGCAGTGCATGCGACTGCCTACCAGCATGCATGGGCTGTCCCGCCCCCTGTAGATCAGTCTGTAGGCGCTGGGTGCATTAGCATGGATGCAGTGGTTGTGCGGCGAGCATGTATGCCAGTTGCATCGATGGGCTGCCTACAAAGTGTACCCTCTGCTGTGAACCAGTGGCATTGGATGGCCTGCAGAGTCTACCCTTGGCAGACGGGTGGTAAGTAGTGGTGAACACTGTGCTGGAACTGTCTAATGCCAGGATTCAAGGTGCAGGTGGGCTTGGTCCATACTACGGTGGAGGCAGTGATGGACATGTGTGCTGTGAAGGCGATTCAGTTGCAGCCGCTCCTCTGCTGCACTCCTTGTTGTGTGGGTGTCCAGCATACTGCTGGCTGGGGCAGGTGGGGCTGCACCCTGTACTACTGCCTGGGGTGGGTGGGGTGGGAGGCTGTGCCCTGTACTGCTGTCAGGGGTGGGTGTCTGCACCTTGTACTGCTGCCTTGGGGTGGTTGGGGACAAGGTGCTGCACCCTGTAGTGCTGCCTGGGGTGGGTGGGGTTGGGGTCTCGCCCTGTACTACTGCCTGGGGGCGGGAGGCTATGCACTGTGTTGCTGCCTGGGGGAGGGTGGGGGGCTGCACCCTGTACTGCTGCCTGAGTGCTGGCAGGGGGGCTACACCCTGTACTGCTGCCTGTGGGTGGGCAAGGGCTGCACCCTGTACTGCTGCCTGGGGGTGGGCAGGGGGCTGCACCCTGTACTGCTGCCTGGCGGTGGGTGGCTGCACCCTGTACTGCTGCCTGGAGGTGGGCAGAAGGCAGGGGGGCTGTGCACTGTACTTCTGGCTTGGGGCTGACAGCAGGGTGCCTTACCTATCCAGAGGCTGTCCATACCTGCCGTCATGCCCCTGCCCTTGTTGCTTTTGTGGTCTGGCTTTTTTCCTCCTTTGCCGTTGAAGGAGGCATCGTGTTTGCTAGTCACCCATTCTGGTTTCGCAGTACAGCGGAGTTGCCATTCTGTCATTTGGCCACAAGAGTGACTGACAATGGGCAAGGAGCCAGCCTCCACCCTTCACCCACAGCACAGCTGCCATTATGTCATTGCTATACAGCGGATAGCCCCTGTACTAAAGCCCTTCTCATGGGATACCCCTTTGATGATATTGGGGAAAAACTTGAGGCTGTAAAAAGGCCTACAGGTGGTTCTGCCCCTGCCATCCCTAATTTGGTGCTTCTTGGGGGGGCCTCTTTCTTTTGCTACTGCACTCTTATAGGTAGCCTTGTACTCATCCATTTTTTTCATGTACGCCTCTGTTTGTTCCCCAAACAGAAACACAGGGTCACAGGAAAAATCCATGGCTTTTGTTTGAGTATCTTGTGTCAGACTGGTAGTTCTGAGCCAATCAAACCTAACTGACACAGCTGATGCCATCTGTCTGGATGCAGTGTCATTGGAGTCCACTGCCATCCT
The DNA here is from genome assembly GCA_016271365.2 of Neoceratodus forsteri. Taxonomy (NCBI): domain Eukaryota; kingdom Metazoa; phylum Chordata; order Ceratodontiformes; family Ceratodontidae; genus Neoceratodus; species Neoceratodus forsteri. The sequence continues at coordinate 13,942,748 of CM028129.1, forward strand.
GAACTGCATCTTAGCAGCTTTGATAACCCTTTCTGCAGCTTTCTCCAGGTCAGCAGTCATGGGAGAAGGAGCTTCCTTGGCAATCTGAAGCACTGTAAACAACAGGTTATTTTGGCATCTGGCTATATAGGACATATAAGCCAGTGAGAATCTCAGATAAACGTTCTTTGCTATAGAGTCCACCCTCCTAGAATCTTTCTTTGGATGACTACTTACCCTTTTTTAACTAAAGTCTAAACAATTACTACCTGAAAACCAAGGACAGTGAAAAGAATACCAAAATAAATCAATTTAGTAGGTAAATAACTGAGAAAACAAAGTTTCTTCAAGCGATGAAGGAAAGCTCTCAAGAGGCGTCTTCCTGAGGCAAGCGGAGTAAAGAATCTGACAGTTTAGAACTGTTTACTGGGGACAGTGGTTTGAAAACCCAGCTTAAGCCTAGCATTCCATCATTTGCATAGGTTCTATTAACCATTTTGGCTCTGGGCCGTCCAATGGTGAGACCATATTGCATAAGTCAGAATACAGTAAGATTTCCTGGGGCTTGAAAGGAAATTATTAGCACAATATTGATATAATTAAAAAAGGGTATGGTGAGGTTGTGACTTGGAGACAACCTCCTTCAGCTGCTTGTGTGGTAGATTACTTACCTTGTGAACATTGCTTTGGGTTCTTTGCCAGAACAGATTTGTGGAAACATGATGCTTCTTGTAAAATCAAATTAAAGAAAAGTTTAGAAGAAATGAATTTAACAGATAAAGTGAAAAAAGGCAGAATTCAGGCAGCTTCTTCCCTACTTCTTCCAATAACAGAAAATGCTAGTGCTGGGGTCAAGAACGTTGTGTGCAAAATGAACCTGGATAAGATTTATTTTACAGTAAGGAACGATCAGCTAATGATGGAATTTGCTGATCTTCTATATCTGAAGCATGGACATGACAAATTACAGCATGAATATATATGTCAGAAGCTGAGAGAGTTAGGAAGGTTGCTGATTTGTATTAAGAATATGCAGCCAAAGATTAAACAGATGAAGGACATTGTTTGACCAGGCTGTTTTTGTGTAGTTGTTGGGGGAGTGAGAAAGGTCAGTGGATATGACCCCACAACAAATAAATACAAAACACCGTCCTTGGTTTTAAAGCTTGGATATTCCCTGAAAAAACTTGTAGTGATAATGAATGGAGCAGCCCTTATGAAACATGATGTACAGATGAAATGCAGTGCCAAGCAGTTCATCAAGCTGTTCAAAACCCAGTGGAGTGACCAAGTGTCCTCCAATGCATTGAGAACTCTAGAACAAGCAAAATGGAATAAGCCATTTGTGCTGCTACATTCTGCACCAGCTACAGCCTCCGAAGGGTCCCTTCAGTGACCCTGAAGTAAAGGGCATTGCAGTAGTGTAGTCTGGAGGTTACAAAGGCATGTACTAGGGTTGGCAGGTCTTTGAGCGAAATGAAGGGCTTGATCTTGGTGATGTTCCTTAAGTGGTAAAAACCACTCTTCACAACAGATGACACCTGATCTTCAAAGGTCAATCTGCTGTCCAGGATCACACCTAGATTGTGCACCTTTGGGGAAGCAACCAATGGAGCAAACCCAAGGAAAAGACCAGTGTTTGCTCCAGGCAGTAACTCATCACACCTATGACCTGACCCAACCACTAGCACCTCTGTCTTGTCTGAGTTGAGTCATAGCAAGCTGGAAGCCATCCAGTCATTGATTGTAGCCAAACAGATGTTAAGCACATCAACCGCATTAGATGTCCTGGGAGAAAATGACAAATACAACTGGGTGTCATCTGTATACCAATGAAACTCCATGCTATATTGTCGAATGACCTCACCCAGGGGCAGCATATAGACTGAGAACAGTATCAGCAACAGGATTGAGCCCTGAGGAACTCCACAAGACAGAGGCATTGGAGAGGAGGAGAAATTCCCCATCAGTGCCTGCTGCACCCTGTCTGTGAGAAAGGACTCAAACCATCTGATGGCAACACCAGCGAGTCCACAAAATTCACAGAGCCAATCAAGAAGCACAATGTAGTCCACAGTATCAAAAACTGAAGAGAGAGATAGAGGAGCACAATCATTTACATCTCTTCTCTATCTCTCGCTCTGAGTAGGGTCTCGCTAAGCCAAGCAAAAGTCACACAAAGCTGCACAAAGGCAAAAAGTCATGCAAAGCTGGTTTGCACAGAGTTAAGGCAAGTAGCATGCATGGCAACCTTCTTGGAGGTGATGCCTGTCTATGGCATGGGTAAGGCTAGGGTGCTCCACACCATGGGATTCAATCAGTGGTTGAAAAAATTGGTGCAGAGCTCAGGGATTTGGCTTCACTGGGTGCTGGGGGTCCACCTGGAGTAATGCAGGCCTATACTGGTGTGATGGCCTGCATCTGTCCAGGAGGGGAACCAGGATCCTAGGTGATAGGTTTAAGTGCTTCATTGGCAAGCATTTAAACTAGCCAAGGGGGGGGAGAGGCACTGGAAAGGAGCAGGGAAATCCTAGCCCCTCCAAAAAAATCAGGGTAGTAAGTGAGGTAAACACCAAGATAGAGATGTCAATAGGGAGAAGGGCAGGGGTAAATGGAGAAAAAGACAAAGGCAATAAGGACAGGGGTAGGGCAAAATGGGTAAGGCCATCAAGAAATGGAGGGTAATGAGTAGCAGTGCCCATAGTCTGGGCAACAAGCTCCCTGAACTGGTGGCCTTGTTGGAAGAGGGATGCCTAGATATCATAGCAGTCACAGAAACATGGTACACACAGAACCATGACTGGGATGTTAACATACCAGGGTACACAACCTAGAGGAGAGACAAGGAGGGGAGAAGAGGGGGAGGAGTAGCTCTATCTATGTAAGGGAAGAGATAAAAGCAACTGAACACAAGAGTAAACAGGGAGGAGAGGAGGCACTGTGTATCACTTTAGAGACTGGAAATGGCACCACAATCTGCACAGGGGTTGTATACAGACCCCCATGTCAGGGGTAGGGAATGGACAAGGATATGATAGAAGGTATCCTTAGGATGGCAGAGAAAGGGGAAATACTGTTGATGGGGGACCTGAATATGCCAGATGTTAACTGGAGCACCTTTGCTGTGGCCACATCCAAGAGCAGGGCCATTCTCCATGCCCTACAGGTGGCATGCCTCAGACAGGTAGTTTTGGAACCCACTCATGAGGGAGCAATCCTAGACCGTATACTCTCAAATGACGACAGTGAGAGGATCTCAGATCAAGAAGTGGGTATCCATCTGGGAACAAATGACCACCAAACAGTGTGGTTCATGATAAACTCAGCTACAGAGTCAAGCCATACAAAAGTGAGGGTACTGGACTTCAGGAGGGCTGACTTTGGCAAAATGGGAGAGTGCCTTAGAAACACATTAGCAAACAGGCAAGAAGGAGGGGTGGAGCAACAATGGGGAAACATCAAAACCGCCATCATGGAGGCAACAAGCCTTTGTGTGAAGCAAATAAATCAAAATGAAATAAAAAGCCACTATGGTTCTCAAAAGAGGTAATGGGGAATGTTAGGGAGAAAAAGATAGCATTTAGAAAGTATAAGTAAACACAGCAGGAGCAGGACAGAGAACTGTACCAGTTAAGGCAGAAGGAAGCAGGGAGGGAATTCAAAATAGCAAAGACACAAACTGAGGTTAAGATAGCCAACTCGGTTAAGAAGGGGGGATAAAACCCTTTATAGGTACATCAGGGAGCATAGAAAGACAAAAGGAGGGATAGTGAGGCTGAATAGAATGGACAGTGGGTGGGCAGAGAGGGACAGTGAAAAAGCAGGGATACTGAATGAATACTTCTGCTCAGTATTCGCAAAAGAGGAGGGGGGGAGGTGCCTAATCCAATTAACAGAAGCACTCTGGATGGGGGGGGTCGATCCCAGTCCTTTCACAGAAGAAAATTTTCTGAAAGAACTCCTAAAACTGAAGGTGGACAAAGTAATGGGGCCTGATGGAATTCATCCCAGAATTCTAAAAGAATTAAAGGGAGAACTAGTGAGACCACTGACTACCCTTTTTAACAAATCATGGGAGGAGGGTGTGGTACCTGAGGACTGGAGGAAGGCAGATGTGATTCCCCTTTACAAAAGCGGGATCAAGACAGAGGCAGGAAACTACAGACTGATCAGTTTGACTTCTGTGGTAGGGAAAGTGATTGAATCACTTCTGAAGGAAAGAACTATTGAGTACCTAGAGGCCAGTGGGGCACAGGTCCCAAGGCAGCATGGATTCAAAGCTGGAAGGTCATGTCAGATGAATCTAATTGATTTCTTTGACTGGGTGACCAAAGTAGTAAACCATTGAGGGGCTGTGGCTATGGCATAGCTAGACTTTAGCAAGGCATTTGACACAGTCCCACACAAAAGATTAATAGTCTAATTAACCAGCCTGGGAGTGGGTCCCAGGGTGGTAGCATGGGTAAAACATTGGCTGGACCACAGGACACAGAAGGAATTGTAAATGGAGTCCACTCTGAAGAAAGAGGGGTTACTAGTGGGATACTGCAGCATTCAGTAATAGGTCCAGTCCTTTTTAATGTCTTTATAAGTGACATTGCAGAGCGACTGGAAGGAAAAGTATGCCTCTATGCAGATGACACAAAGATCTACAACAGGGTTGATACACAAGGAGGCATGGAAAGGATGAGAAATGACTTGGCAAGGTTGGAGGAATGGTCAGAAGTATGGCAGCTTGGATTCAATGCAAAGAAGTGCAAAATAATGCACCTGGGAAACAAAAACCCAGGGGTAGATTACACAATGGAGGTAGTAACAACAACAACAAGCATTTGTCAATGCTGAATGTTTGCTTGCTGGCATTAGCAGTGGAAGTGCAGGAGTTAGACAGATGCAGTATAGGAATGGTACTGAAGTATTGAACTGATAACAACTCCACCCTCACTCTGCAGACCTGAACAGCCATTGGGGTGTGCCTTTGGGTCATCGCCCATGACGGTCATGACATTTCTCCTTACCCTACCCTTCAGACCCTGACAAGTGTCAAGGTGTGCCTTGGGGTGTTTGGGCTTTACATTCACCTCATTCCATAAGGAAATATGCTGAGATAGGGACTGTATAGGAGAATGGGGTGAACTCTGGGGGCCAAGGGTCCAAGGTGCACCTCAATGCCTATCACTGGCTATAGAGTGGGAGTGGGGGTTGGGGTGGAATGGCATGAGCATTACTGTCAACAGTCCCAAGTCACACCCCTGATGCCTGTCAGTCCCTACAGGGTAGGGCATTTTCATCAAAAACCATAATGCCCTGGGCATTTCTTGGTATTTTTACTCCAAGTTTTCCATATGGGCTGCTTGTGACCCCTCCGCATGAACAGTGACACAATCAGTTCATTAGGTGAAAGGTGACTTTGCACAGCGACTATGCCATTTGGTACCACAGGTGCGAAAACACATTTCAAACAGGATGTGAAAAGTGACAGGAGTACTGTTCATGAGGAGGAGTAGAAAATGGCATTGTTGAAAATCTGGAGTGAAAATTTACAAAAACTGGTGAAGTCATGAGTGTGGGTAAAATTGCACAATGTACACCCATAATGTAATTAGTTTGGCAAATTTTTTACAGCAGATTTTCAACATAGGCATTTTGGGACCTCCGTTCATGAACAGTGTCACTGTGATTTTCATAATCTGGCCCGAACACTAATTTCCCACAGTGACCGCTAGTCTGTGTCGGAAGTGAGAAAACACATTTCAGTCAGAGTGTGAAAAATGACAGCTGTACTGTTCATAAGGAGGTGTGGAAAAATGTCAATGTTGAAAATCTGGACTGCAAATATTACAAATTCGTGAACTTATGAGGTTGCATGGAAATTGCGCAGTGCGTGCTCGTAACAGAGTCATTTCATGGACGTTTGCCACTAAATTTTCAACACAGCCATTTTCCTCACACCTCTTCTCATGAACAGTGTCACTATGATTTTCTTAATGTGTCTCAGGCATTGATTTCACACACTGACCACGCCAATGTGCACTACATGTGCGAAAACACATTTTGGGCGAGATATGAAAAATGACAGCTGTACTGTTCATAAGGAGGTGTGGTAAAATGGCAATGTTGAAAATCTGGAGCGAAAATATTAAACATTCTCAAAGTTACGAGCTTGCATAGGAACTGCACAATGCACACTCAAAAAACAGTCATTTTGGTGAATTTTTTCAGCAAATTTTCAACATAGAGTTTTTGGGGGCCTACCTCATGAACTGTGACACTGTCATTTCGTTATTCAGTCCTGAAAGGTGGTTCCACGCAGTGACCACGAAATCACCTTTTGGGACTGAATAACAATATGACAGTGACTGAGTTCATGAGGTGGGGCCTAAAAACCCCATGTGGAAAATTTGGTGAAAAAATTCCCAAAAATGGCTGAGATATGCACTAAAATTGAAAAAAAAAATTTATGCCATTATACAGCTTACCGGCATTTCTTCAGTTCACAGTCGGCTATGAAGAGTGCAGACATGTTCCCGGTCCACCGAAGATCGTCGTGCTGGGCACTGGAGGTAAGTATGGGGTTTGGGCGGGTGTTGGGGAGGTGGGTGCGTGAGAGGGTGGGCATGGGTTGGGAGGGGCATTTTGTTTTCAGATTTTTTCTTTTTAGAAGATGACCCTGGGCTTTTGCCATGCTGGGTTGGGCTCCCAGCATGGCAGCTGAAAGTTTTGGGGGGCAGTGGAGCCAACAGGGGATTGGGCACCCCCATCGCCATACTGACTTTTGCCATGCTGGGGTGGGCTCCCAGTGTGGCACCTGGAAGTCTGTTTTGGGGAGTAGTGGAGCCGATGGGGGACTGGGCACCCTTGCCGGCCATACAGTGTGCAGCGGGGGAGCACATGAACATGCTGGGGTGGGCTCCCAGCGTGCTACTTGAGGGTCTGGGGAGGGGGGAACCTAGAAAACAAGAGAGCTGTTTATGACAGCTTTGTTTATTTATTTAGTTTTTGTTGACCGGGTAAGTGCACTAGTCAAATCCTGCCTATTTTCAGGCAAGACCCGGGGGAGGGGGATACAGATGAATGCCAACTGACCTTGAACCAGATTAAGCTGTTGGTGGTATTTTGAGTGAATGAGGGAAATTTTTGACAGGACACCGGGGAAATTCCCCTACTCTTTTTGATATGTACCATGGGATCTTTAACATCCACCTCAACTACCACCAATCCAGGCAGATGGGACCTCGGTTTAAAGTCTCATCCAAAAGAGGGCACCTCAGAAGTGCAGCACCCCTCTCATGCTGCACTGCAGTGTCAGTACTGGGATATTAACCCAAGTGCCAGATGTGGGAACTGAACCCACAGCCCTTTGATCTCCCAGCCTCAGAGGCGAGTGTGCTACCTACTGAGCCACTGACACTGCCATTGTTCAGATGCAGCTCTGAATGTAGGCACTTTGCATACTGCCAATGGCAGTTAGTGATTGAAGTTGCCCCAATTCACTCCATAAAGTGATTCACGAGTGAGAAGGTGAATTCTGGAGTGCTCCATGTGAAGTGGTGTACTTAGCGTTATAATGGGTTATGCGAAGTCCATTGAAAACAATGACTTTGCATTACTCTGCCTTCCAAAACCACTACTCTACCAATTCTTAAGGCAAAGTACATTGAAAACAATGTACTTTGCCTCACTTTACCTTGTTTTTAAGCTCCAAAGGTGAATTTTGTAGTGATTCTTAGGATAATATCGAAAAGAGGTGGCTACAGACAAGGTTGATGCAGTAACAATGTGAGATGAATAATATAGAAAAGAGGTGGCTATGGACAAGGCAGATGCAGTAATAGTGCGAGAGGAATAATGTTAAAAAGAGGTGGCTAAAGACAAGGTAGATGCAGTAACAGTGCAAGAGGAATAATACACAAAAGAGGTGGCTACAGACAAGCTGTATGCAGTAACAGTGTGAGAGGAATAATATAGAAAAGAGGTGGCTAGAGACTAGACAGATGCAGTAACAGTGCGAGATGAATAATATTAAAAAGAGGTGGCTACAGAGAAGCTAGATGCAGTAACAGTTCAAGAGGAATAATACACAAAAGAGGTGCACAAGGAATATTATTGAAAAGAGGTGACTACAGACAAGGTCGATGCAATAACAGTGTGAGAGGAGTAATATTGAAAAGAGGTGGCTATAGACAAGGTAGATGCAGTAACAGTGTGACAGCAATAATATAGAAAACAGTTGGCTACAGACATGGTAGATGCAGTAACAGTGCGAGTGGAATAGTATAGAAAAGAGGTGGCTACAGGCAATGTAGGTACAGTAACAGTGTGAGAGAAATAATAAACTAAAGTGGTGGCTACAGACAAGATCAATGCAGTAACAATGGGAGAGAAATTATATAGAAATGAGGTGACTACAGACAAGGTCGATGCAGTAACAGTGCAAGTGGAATAATATCGAAAAGAGGTGGCTACAGACAAGGCAGATGCAGTAACAGTGCGAGAGGAATAACATAGAAAAGAGGTGGCTATAGACAAGGCAGATGCAGTAACTGTGCGAGAGGAATAACATAGAAAAGAGGCAGCTACAGACAAGGAAGATGCAGTAACAGTGTGAGAGGAATAATATATAAAAGAGATGGCTAGAGGCAAGCTGATGCAGTAACAGTGTGAGAGGAATAATATAGAAAAGAGGTGGCTTCAGACAAGGTAGATGCAGTAACAGTGTGACAGGAATAATGTACAGAAACAGTTCAATGTCCAAGGCTACATAACTTTTGTATTTTGAGGAAAAGTAAAGATTGTAAATGCTATAGTATTCATTTAGGGTTGACAACAGGAAAAATCTAAGGGGGGGGGAGAGGAGTGAGGGGAGATAGAAGAAGAGGCAGGAATAGGTTTGGGGATGAGGTGAGGTGTGAGGTCAGACAGAGAGGTGGAGGGTTAGAGTTGTTCATTTAGTACAGCGAATCAGAAGTGGTAGGGAGACATGAGGCAGGAAGGAAATGAGAGCTAAGGGGGTTTGAAACAGGAGCACTTGCAGGAGGACTTGAGATGGGTACACAATCCTTTCTTAAATGTTGCATGGGATGGTGCTTTTTACAAGGCTAGTGAGAAGGAGTTCCAGTATTGGGGGGGACACGACAGGTGAAAGCACTTGCGCCTTTGGAGGTACTACGTCTGGGTATGAAGACAGGGGGCTTTCTCAGTGGACCGCAACTGTAACAAGGTGTCATAATTTGGAAGAGGCTCTCAAGGGGTTTGGGTATTTGTAGTCAGACAATGTTGTCTATGACAGAGCTATAGGCATAAAGCCTTAACTCATGCGGAGGAAGCCATCCCAGGTCTGAAGAAAGGGGACAGTGTCATTTCAGTCTATGAGAGGAGGATGCATAGCGACAAATGTTGTTCTATGTCACATCCCACTTCCAAAGACTTGTTTTACATGCAGAGCTGTATGTAGCAGCACCATAAGTAAGTGAGAACAAGAGGATGCCATGTGCAGTGGCAAGCCTTGCCGAGGGAGTGAGCACATAACTGGTACGGTAGGCTATGCCAGGTTTGGGGTTAACCAGCTTGTACGTTTTTTGGATATGTAGGTCAAAGTTAAGTGATGGAACAAGTGTGACACACAGATATTTAAATGAAACCATCTCCCCAATAGTTAAGCCATTTGAGGAGGAGACTTTAAATTTGGGATGGGGTGCTTGAGTTTGGCATTCAACCTGAAGAGCATGGCTTGGGTTTTGGACTCATTTAAGACAAGTTTGTGACTAGATAACCAATGATGAATGAGCTGAAAATCAAAGAGAGAGAGTTGATGATTTACTTTGTCAATGCTTTTTGCACTGGTATATAGAACAATGTCATCTGCATATAGCAGGAAACTGTTCTATGGACTGTTCTATTTCCCAGAATATATACCCTGTAAAAACACTTTGCTATACAGAAAAATAAAGCAGTAACAGAAGATATACCTTGCAAAAAACAATTTGAATCAGAGAAGGTTACAGCAGTAATCTGTAAGCACAACCCTCTAGGCACACCCTGTAAAAATGCAGCAGAAGGTATACCCAGCAACAACTATCTGAATCAGAGAAAAATAAAGCAGTAAAATGTTAGCAACAAACAGTAACAACCCCTGTGAGTACAAAAGAAAATAACACTCAGTAAACCTGCCTAGCCAAAAGAAGCCTTAATCTTTTTCCTTGCTCTGATAAGGTTCCTTGCTCTGTCCTTACAAGCAAACCTATAAGAAAAGAGCTCAGGTGAAGCCAGGTGCCTTTGCCAGAAAACCTAGTCATCCTAGTACAGTGCCACTGCATGTTTCCTGTCCTTTTCAAGTGGGCTGCCAATTCCATCTCTGACCTGTGTCTACTGTACAGTACCACTGTGTTTCCTGGCCTTTTAAAGTAGACTGCCACTTCTGCCTCTGTCCTGTATCTACTGTACAGTGCCACCACATGTTTCCTGTTCTTTTCAAGCAGGATGCATATTTCTCCTCTGACTTATATCTACTGTACAGTGCTACCAAGTGCTTCCTTTTAAGTGGGCTGCCTATTCCACCTCTGATCTGTATCTACTGGACAGTGTTATCACATGTTTACTGTCCTTTTTAAGTAGGCTGCATATTCTGCCTCTGACCTATATCTACTTTACAGTGCCACCAAGTGTTTCTGCCCTTTTTAAGCAGACTGCCTGTTCTGCCTCTCACTTGTATCTACTATACAGTGCCAGTGAGTGTTTTCTGTCCTTTTCAAGTGTTCTGCCAGTTCTGACTCTTACCTGAATCTACTGTACAGTGCCAAAGCATGTTTCCTGTCCTTTTCAAGCAGACTGCCTACTCTGCCTCTGACCTGTAGCTACTGTACAGTGCCACTGCGTGTTTCCTGTCCTTTTCAAGTGGGCTACCTATTCCACCTCTGACCTGTATCTACTGTACAGTGACACGGCATGTTTCCTGTCATTCTCAACTGGGCTGCCAATTCCACCTCTGACCTGTATCTACTGTACAGTGACATGGCGTGCTTCCTGTTATTCTCAGCTGGGCTGCCAATTCCACCTCTGACCTGTATCTACTGTACAGTGACATGGCATGTTTCCTGTTATTCTCAGCTGGGCTGCCAGTTCCACCTCTGACCTGTATCTACTGTACAGTACCACTGTGTTTCCTGTCCTTTTCAAGTGGGCTGCCAATTCTGCCTCTGACCTGTATCTACTGTACAGTGCCACCATGTTTCCTGTCCTTTTCAAGCAGGATGCATATTTCTCCTCTGACCTATATCTACTGTACTGTGCTACCAAGTGTTTCCTTTCAAGTGGGCTGCCTATTCCACCTCTGACCTGTATCTACTGTACAGTGACATGGCGTGTTTCCTGTTATTCTCAGCTGGGCTGCCTATTCCACCTCTCACCAGTATCTACTGTACAGTGACACAGCATGTTTCCTGTTATTCTCAACTGGGCTGCCAGTTCCACCTCTGACCTGTATCTACTGTACAGTACCACTGTGTTTCCTGTCCTTTCAAGTGGGCTGCCAATTCTGCCTCTGACCTGTATCTACTGTACAGCGCCACCACGTTTCCTGTCCTTTTCAAGCAGGATGCATATTTCTCCTCTGACCTATATCTACTGTACTGTGCTACCAAGTGTTTCCTTTCAAGTGGGCTGCCTATTCCACCTCTGACCTGTTTCTATTGGCCAGTGCCATTGCATGTTTACTGTCCTTTTCAAGCAGACTGCCTATTCTGCCTCTGACCTGTAGCTACTGTACAGTGCCACCGAGTGTTTTTGCCCTTTTCAATTGGCCTACCAATTCTGCCTCTTACCTGTATCTACTGTACTGTGTCACTGAGTGTTTCCTGTCCTTCTCAAGCAGACGGCCTATTCCGCCTATCACTTGTATCTACTGTACAGTGCCAGTGATTTGTTTCTGTCCTTTTCAATTGCTCTGCCAATTCTGCCTCTGACCTGTATCTACTGTATGGTGCCAAAGCGTGTTTCCTGTCCTTTTCATGCAGACTGCCTAGTCCACCTCTGGTGTACCCACCCAACAGTGACAGTTTGACAGTGAGGTCCCCTACAGCAACTACAGTGCCATGCCACTGTAGGGGACTCACTGGAACTGGGCACTGTCTGTCAGGGGTCCTGCACCCCCCCAAATCAGCTATGACTCGGATTTGTTAATCCTAAGTGGGGGTGTGCAGGGGTGCAGCCCCCCACATGGGGGGATCATGGGGCAAAGCCTCCCGAAGAAAACACTTCATGGCACAGGAAACCAACAGCTGACTGCACAATGCGGTTGACCTGCCGGTTTCGCTGTCGGGGCATTCAACAAAAATTTTGTCGAACACCCATCATGGATCCCCACCTTTGACCTGTATCTACTCTACAGTGCCACTGCATTTTTTCTGTCCTTTTCAAGCATGCTGCCTATATCTCCTTTGACTCTTATCTACTGCTCAGTGCCACCCCGTGTTTCCTGTCCTTTTCACATTGCCTGACAATTCTGCCTCTGACCTGTATGTATTTTACAGTGCTTCTGAGTGTTTCCTGTAGTTTTCAAGTGGGCTGCCTTTTTTGCCTGTGATGTATGTTTTCTGTACAGGGCCACCAAGTGTTTCCTGTCCTATTCAAGCAGGCTGCCTATTTCACCTCTGACCTATATCTACTATACAGTACCATAGCATGTTTCCTGTCCATTTCAAGTGGGCTGCCTATTCTGCCTCTGACCTGTATCTACTGAACAGTGTCGTAGCATGTTTCCTGTCCGTTTCAAGTGGGCTGCCTATTCCGCCAATGATCTTTATCTACTGAACAGTGCCACCCCATGTTTCTGCCCTTTTCAAGTGGGTTGCCTATTCCACATCTCACCTCTATCTACTGTTCAGTGCCACCGCGTGTTTCCTGTCCTTTTCAAGTGGGCTGCCAATTCCACCTCTGACTTGTATCTACTGTACAGTGCCATCAGGTATTTCCTGTTGTTTTCAAGTGGGTTGCCTTTTCAGCCTGTGATGTATATCTTCTGTACAGTGCCACGACGTGCTCCCTGTCCTTTTAAAGCAGGCTGTCTATTTCACTTCTGTCCTAAATCTACTGTACAGTGTCAGCATGTGTTTCCTGTTTTTTTCATGTGGGCTGCCTATTCCACCTCTGACCTATATCTACTGAACAGTGCCATCTCGTGTTTCTGCCCTTTTCAAGTGGGTTGCCTATTCCACCTCTGACCTTAATCTACTGTATGGTGCCACTGCATGTCTCCTGTCCCTTTCCAGCAGGCTGCCTATTTCACCTCTGATCTATATCTACTGTACAGTACCACCCCATGTTTCTGCCCTTTTCAAGTGGGCTGCCTTTTCTGTAATCTTACCTTTATCTACTTTACTGTGCCACCGCGTGTCTCCTTTCCTTTTCAAGTGGGCTGCCAATTCCGCCTCTGATTTATATCTACTGTACAGTGCCAGTGAGTGTTTCCTGTCCTTTTCAAGTGCATTGCCTATTCTGCCTCTGAGACTATTCCTCTCTTATCTTGGCTTCAGTCAGCAGCATTTTATGGGGTCTATGAGACTCTTTAGCTATGCTCTCTTCCTCTATGCCACTGCTGTCCTGTCCAAAGCCTTCTGCATCATTTGTCCACAATAAGCCTTTACTCTAGCTGTTCTAGGAATAGCTCTCCTGCATCTGATCCATTTATCCATACCCCTGCTTGCCCCTTATGTGTCTCAGGCAACAGCCACTTAGCAACTCTGTTATAGCTGTTATCTGAGCATCTGTTTAACCTCACCCTTTTGACACGTCCCAATTTTTTAACCCTTATGCCCTCTTCTGCCATCTTGGAATATGCTTATTTGGTCACTGTTGGGGTTTAATGCATTGCAGTTTCTCCAACTCCCTCCCTCTGCGTTCCTTAAACAGTTTTGTTTTTCCCTCTTAACCTTGGTTGCATATAGTAACATTTATAAAGTTTTTATCTTCCTTCCCAGTACATATAGTCTCAAAGCCTTACCTGCAGTTTGTCCAACACACTACTTTGAGTCCCTGGACTTACTGCAGGCTAAGCCATTGTTACCAGTTCTTGATTTCTTTGGGCCAGCTTACTGCTGTCCCCTGTTTTGGCCTTGGTGTAAGCAGCAGCAGTGCAGTTTTTCATTTGGCTTCTTCAGTTGCCTGGATGCAGTCCACCCATTCCTTGAATATCGTCCACCAGTCACTTTGTGTTTCTAGCTTCACATCCATCATTATACTTTGATGTTCTTCATCTTTGAACAGCTGCAGGTCGGAAGGCAGGAGGTCCTGAAGTGGCTCATACCTTTTTGAGTTCTTCAGTGGTGTTAGCCCTGGATATGCGCTTCCTGCATCTGAAAGTTGGTTCTGGCTTTGCAGGATCCTGGAACATGCCCTTCGAGGTGGGGAGGACTTCTTTGCAGGTGTATGTTTGCTCTCCTTCCTTTCTCTCCTTCTCTGGACTTGTTGCCATCCTTTCTATGATGTTGGGTTCAAAATCTCTCTTGCTACCTGCACATCCTTGCCATCAGGAGTTGTGTCCATTTGTTGCAGGGCTGCTCCTCATGACATCGACGGGTGCTGGTGAGGGGTGGTTTTTTTTTTTGCAATGATTATGATGCTCTGCCCCTGCTTCTGGTTACCGGTATGATATTTATATTATAAATAAATGGTCTGTGTGTGAAATGTCAGTGTGTGAGAGATTTGGCCATTAACTTTCAAGGTCAGTAGCTGAAACCACAGGATGTTATAAAACAAACCAGAAGATCTAGTTAATGAAGACTTCCTTACATAAGGGTATTTTATTACCTTTCTATGACCTGCCCATGCTTTTGAAGTTGAAACTAAATGTGAGTTTTATGACATTACAGGAGGCAGGGAAATTGGGCTAGTTCCTCTCCTTTTAGCATATAACCAGAAATCCCTCTGATCACACTAGCACAGAAAATCAACCCTAGAGGACATGTGTGTGGGATTGTTAAGTTCAAAGAGAAAATGTTTAATTAAAGACTGTCATATATGGGAAATGGATTGTACAGATTTTTCAAAGCAATTACTTACATCCTCAGAGACACTTATGCCAGAAATTATCTAACGGAGGTTCTAGCTGACCTCATCAAAAGGGAGTGGGGACAGATAGAGTTAAAAATGAAACATTGTATATGGGATTGTGTCATATTATTCTAGACTCTGACTGGGAAAGCACTTAGAAAGGTAATAAAAAGCAATTAAGTCTTTGTAGTAGGAGTGTTTTGTCTGTAACTTCCTTTTTGTTTTACAGGATTGTAAGCAGTATGATATATTGTTCTGTGTTTAATTTTATCATTTTATCATATTTTAGTAAACAACCATTTCCTTGAAACACTGCCTGAGTGTTCTTTCAGTTTCGTTTTGCATATGATGTATATGGGGTTAAGTCTGACAGCTGTTAAAAGGCTTGATGGTGTTACTAAGCTTGGAAAAGGTAAGAATATACCTAAGATTTCTTATAGAGTTTTAAGGGTTCATTTTGGAGACCTGGCTGGGTGCCCCTGGTGAAAGATTGTACTGCAGTCCCAAAGAGGGTACATATCTGAGCCTGTAATTGGGCATGTTAGCATAAGGTTCACAGTTTGAATCCCTCCAGAACCTGAGGCTAAAAGGTGATTCAGACTCAAAGCAGACAGGAGGGCTACTCTGTCTGTTACCTGTTCACAGTATTGCACTCTGAGGTTGGTACTGTGGGAGCAGAGGGCCTGACCTGCGGAGTGTATTTGTGACAATGGTTTCCTTAAAAAACTGCTCAACTTCTTTTGGATTTTGAAAAGTAATATAGTTCCCCTGGTACCGAGCTCTGAGTATCACCAGATATCTTAGTGAAGCCAGTGTGTTCGTTCTGCACATGATTCGTTTCACTGCAGCATAAGGCTTCCTTTCTTGACAGCTCTAAACAGTAGTCCTGATAAATTCAATTTTGTGCCCTTCCCAGCTTAACACCCTCTCTCCCTTGCAGTGCATACATAGTATTTCTTTTCATGGTGCCTTAAAAATGTATGCAATATTTTTCTGGGACATTCTCGTCCTTTGCATTGCGGGGCTAGGTTCAATGTTTGTGGAATAAAATGTTTATGCTTGTGCAACTCTGTTGTGGCAATACTCTACTCCTATTTCTTAGACACTTTGAGCTTGATAGCTGGTAGGAATAGAAAGCCCCCTGCATGGAAAGGGGAACTGGTGAAAAGGAGGAAAGGGGAGGCTGGTGGGTGATTTGCAAACACTAGAGTGGTGGTTGCTGGGAGAGGCAGGGTTGGAGGAATTTATTCCCCCACACTGAACCTTGGAATAGTCCTCCCAGATCAGAGACCCTGCTCCAGGTCTGGTTGAGGCCCGTTGTTTAGCTGTAGCATTCAAAGAAAGGCCACTCGCAAGAAGGCTGCCATATCTTCCCCTTCTGCCCTTTCTGGAATCCCCACAATCTGAATAATTTTCCACTTTACTCAGTTCTGCAAGTCATCTACTTTGTGCATCAAGTACTGTATTTGGGTATGGTGCTCTCTTAGTTGTCCAAAATGATCATGCAGTGCTTCACCCTGCTTGGCGATTGTTGTCTCTGTGCCAGCAACCCTTGAGGTGAGGGCCCCTGGTTTAGCATTGGTTTTAGCAGTGGTAATTTTTAATTCTGTTGTGTCCTCCAACAGTTGGATTAACATGCATGTAATTTTTTCAAGTTCAGTGTCCACTGAGAAAGGTTGCTGTTGTGCCATCATGGCATCCAGATCAGGTGTTGCTTAGGTTGGCAGCAGAACAGTGTCTTTCTTCTGCCATTTGAAATTTCTGCCACAGCTTCTTGCGGGTGACAAGCTGAAGTGAGATACCAGCTGCCAAACTTCAGATGATAAGTACTCTGACTACCCTTATGGGATTGGCTTTAAGATAGTGTTGATTTGAAGTTCTCTGGTAGTTGCACCACAGTCTGCATTTCGTGGCTATTTTAAATGCCTCAGTCTGTCAGATGGGTGTCAAAGTTGTCTCCAGGGAATCTCTCCTAGTAAAATACACTGCCACCATTTGGGATGCCTTGGTCTGTCAGACAGGTGTCAAGGTTGTCTCCGGGGGATTTCCCCTAGTACAATACATTACCACCATTTTGGATAGCAAGCTGTGCCCATCCAGGTTACTCTTTATTAAAGCAAGACTCAGCTTGCAGCACATGTTGGTCCACCCTTAATATCGGTCCTGCTGTCCAGTGACATAGGGACATCCTGTGGCATGGTGCACTGTTTGGTGGGATTAGGGCAGGGCAGCAAGGGGGAATGAGTTAGGGGAATCACTCTTTATTAAAGCAGGACTTAGTTCTCTGCACCTTTTGGTTAACCCCCCTCCGATACCAGTCCTGCTATTCAGTGGTGGGATGGGGGCTCAGTTCTCTGCACATGTTGTTTACCCCCGATACTGTTCCTGGATCCAGTGGCATAGGGGCTCAGTTCTCTGTCATGTTGGTTATCCTCCCTTGATACCATCCCTCCTATCCAATGGTGTAGGAACATCCTGTGGCATGGTGCATTGTTTGGTGGGATTTGGGTAGGGGAGCCAGAGCTAATGAGGGAGGGGAAATCACTCTTTATTAAAGCAGGGCTCAGTTTTCTGCACATTATGATTACCCCCCCGATACCAGTCCTCCTATCCAATGGTGTAGGAACATCCTGTGGCATGGTACATTGTTTGGTGGGATTTGGGCAGGGGAGCCAGAGCTAATGAGGGAGGGGAAATCACTCTTTATTAAAGCAGGGCTCAGTTTTCTGCACATTATGATTACCCCCCCGATACCAGTCCTCCTATCCAATGGTGTAGGAACATCCTGTGGCATGGTGCATTGTTTGGTGGGATTTGGGCAGGGGAGCCAGAGCTAATGAGGGAGGGGAAATCACTCTTTATTAAAGCAGGGCTTAGTTTTCTGCACATTATGATTACCCCCCCGATACCAGTCCTCCTATCCAATGGTGTAAGAACATCCTGTGGCATGGTGCATTGTTTGGTGGGATTTGGGCAGGGGAGCCAGAGCTAATGAGGGAGGGGAAATCACTCTTTATTAAAGCAGGGCTCAGTTTTCTGCACATTATGATTACCCCCCCAATACCAGTCCTGCTATCCAGTGGTGTGGGGTCTCAGTTCTCTGTACATGTTGTTTACCCCCTGATACAGGTCCTGCTATCCAGTGGTATGAAGGCTCAGTTCTCTGCACAAATTGGTTACCCTCCCCAATACTGGTCCTGCTTTCCAATAGCATAGGGGATCAGTTCTCTGCACATGTTGGTTACCACTGATACTGGTCCTGCTATCCAATGGCATTGGGACATCCTGTGGCATGGTGCATTGTTTAGTGAGATTAGGGCAGGGCAGCCAGAGGGAACAAGGGAGGGAGATCACTCATTATTAAAACAGGACTCGGTTCTATGCACATGTTGGTGCCCCCCCCGATAAGGTCCTGCGATCCAATGGCATAGGGGCTAAATTTTCTGCACATGTTGGTTACCTCTCTGATACCAGTCCCACTATCCAGTGGCATAGTGGCTCAGTTATCTGCACATGTTGGTAACCCTCCAATACTGGCCCTGCTATCCAATGGTATGGAGGCTTAGTTCTCTGCACATGTTGGTTATCTCCCCTTGTTACTGGTCCTGAAATCAAATGGCATAGGTGCTCAGTTCTCTGCACATGTTGGTTACCCCCTGCAATCCAATGGCATGGGGGCACAGCTTTCTGCACATGTTGGTTACCTCCCAATACTGTTCCTGCTATCAAATAGCACAGGGCCTGAGTTCTCTGTGCATGCTGGTTACCCTGTGTTACTGGTTTTGCTGTCAAATAGCACAGGGGCTGAGTTCTCTGTGCATGCTAGTTACCCTGTGTTACTGGTCCTGCTATCAAATAGCACAGGGGCTGAGTTCTCTGTGCATGCTGGTTACCCTGTGTTACTGGTTTTGCTGTCAAATGGCATAAGGACTCAGCTCTCTGCAGATGTTGGTCCCCCCTTGATTCTGGTCCTGCTATTCAGTGGCATAGGGACATCCTGTGGTACAGTGCACTATTTGGAATTGGGGACAAGCAGCCAGAGAGAATGGGGGGGGGTTGCCTTCTATTAAAACAGGGCTCAGTTTTCTGTACTTGTTGGTTACCCTCCTCCCCTGATACCATCTCTGTTATACAGTGGCATAGGGACATCCTGTGGCACGGTGCACTATTTGGTGGGATTTGGGCAGGGTAGCTGTAGGGGCTGAGGGGGTGCTCTTTATTAAGCAGGTCTCAGTTTGCTGCACATGTTGGTTACCCCCCTTTGATACCAGTCCTTCTATTCAATGGTGTGGGGATAGCCGGTGTCACGGTGCACATTTTGGTGGGATTATGCCCGCATAGCCAGAAGTACTGGGAGGAGCACTGTTTATTAAGCAGGGCTCAGCTTGCTGCACATGTTGGTTACCCCCCTTTGATACCAGTCCTTCTATTCAATGGTGTGGGGATAGCTGGTGTCACGGTGCACATTTTGGTGGGATTATGTCCACATAGCCAGAAGTAATGGGGGGAGTACTGTTTATTAAAGCAGGGCTCAGTTTGCTGCACATGTTGGTTACCCCTCTTTGATACCAGTCCTTCTATTCAATGGTGTGGGGATAGCCAGTGTCACGGTGCACATTTTGGTGGGATTATGCCTGCATAGCCAGAAGTACTGGGGGAAGCACTGTTTATTAAAGCAGGGCTCAGCTTGCTGCACATGTTGGTTACCCCCCTTTGATACCAGTCCTTCTATTCAATGGTGTGGGGATAGCTGGTGTCACGGTGCACATTTTTGGTGGGATTACAGTATGCCCACATAGCCAGAAGTAATGGGGGAGCACTGTTTATTAAAGCAGGGCTCGGCTTGCTGCACATGTTGGTTACCCCGCTTCGATACCAGTCCTTCTATTCAATGGTGTGGGGATAGCCAGTATCACAGTGCACGTTTTGGTAGGATTATGCCCACATAGCCAGAAGTACTGGGAGGAGCACTGTTTATTAAAGCAGGGCTCGGCTTGCTGCACATGTTGGTTACCCCGCCTTTGATACCAGTCCTTCTATTCAAGGGTGTGGGGATAGCCGGTGTCATGGTGCACGTTTTTGGTGGGATTACAGTATGCCCACATAGCCAGAAGTAATGGGGGGAGCACTGTTTATTAAAGCAGGGCTCGGCTTGCTGCACATGTTGGTTACCCCCCTTTGATACCAGTCCTTCTATTCAATGGTGTGGGGATAGCCAGTGTCACGGTGCACGTTTTGGTAGGATTATGCCCACATAGCCAGAAGTACTGGGAGGAGCACTGTTTATTAAAGCAGAGCTCGGCTTGCTGCACATGTTGGTTACCCCCCTTTGATACCAGTCCTTCTATTCAATGGTGTGGGGATAGCCGGTGTCATGGTGCACGTTTTTGGTGGGATTACAGTATGCCCACATAGCCAGAAGTACTGGGGGGAGCACTGTTTATTAAAGCAGTTCTCAGCTTGCTGCACATGTTGGTTACCCCCTTTGATACCAGTCCTTCTGTTCAATAGTGTGGGGATAGCCAGTGTCACGGTGCATGTTTTGGTAGGATTATGCCCACATAGCCAGAAGTAATGGGGGGAGCACTGTTTATTAAAGCAGGGCTCAGCCTGCTGCACATGTTGGTTACCTCTGCTTGATACTAGTGCTGCTATACAGTAGACTGGGGACATCCAGTATCACAGTGCACTATTTGGTGTGATTACAGCAGGGCAGCCAGAAGGAATGGGGGGGGTCACTGTTTATTAAAGCAGGACTCAGTTTTCACGTTTCCTCTGAATCACCCTGGTCCAACTTTGTCCCATGCCCTTTAGTCCTGGAACATCTTTTTTGCTGGAAAATAGTGTATTCCTACACCCTGTTCCTCCCTGTAAGGTACTTGCATGTCTCTATCATATCCCCCCTCTCTCCTTCCTCTCCTTCAGGGAGTACATATTCAAGTCATTCAACCTGTCCTCATAGGATTTGTGATAGGATGTAGATAAGGTCTCCAGAACTGTATGCTGTACTCCAGGTGGAGCCTCACTAGTGTCTTGTATAGTGGAATTATGACCTCCCTTTTCCTGCTGGTGATGACCCTGCCTATGCATCCCAGCATCCTATTTGCTTTACCTGCTGCCTTGTTGCACTGTTTCCCTACCTTGAGGTCATCAGCGATAATAACCCCAATGTCCCTTTCCTGCTTGGTGCAAGCTATATCCTCACCTCCCCAACTGATGGGATGTTCCAGGGTTTTTGTTCCCCATATGCATTATTTTGCACTTCTTTGTGTTGAATTGTTGAATTCCAACAGCCAAACCCTCGACCATTCTTCAAGCTTCTTCAGGCACCTTCTCATTCTGTCCACACCATCTGGCATGTCCAGCCTGTTATACAGCTTTGTGTCATCAGCAAACAGGGAAATTGTGCTTTCTAGGTCCCGTGCAGTGTCATTGATCAAGACTTTGAATAGGACCAGTCCCAACACTGATCCCTGTGGCACCCCACTGCTCACTCTTCCAGCTGTGTAGTGACAGCCATTTACCACCACCCTCTGTGTCTTGCAGCCAAGCCAATTACCCATCCACCACACTACTGTCCTGCCCACTCCCATATTCCCCCATATTTTTAATAGCATTGTATGCAGCACAGTGTCAAAGGCCTTGTTGAAGTCCAGATAGGCCATGTCCACTGCCCTCCCCGATTCACCTCTCTTGTCTCCCAGTCAAAAAATTCAATGAGGTTGGTCTGGCATGACCTCTCCGCAGTGAAACCATGCTATCTTGGATCTTGTGGTCTGTTGGCAACCAGATGTTCCACCAAGCTCTCCTTCAGTTGTACTTCCATGATCTTCTACACTACTGAGGTCAGGCTGACTGGTCTGTATTTCCCTACTTCATTTTTGTTCCCACTTTTGTATAAGGGGACTACATCTGCTGTCCTCCAGTCTTTGGGTACCTCCCCTGTTTCAAGTGAATGGATACGCAGGATTACCAGAGGTTCAGACACCACCTCTCTTAGTTCCTTTAAGACCCTGGGATGCACCCCATCTGGCCACATTTCTTTATTGACTCTTATTCCTTCCAGTTCCTTTAGGACCCTTTGCCATATAAAAATGACTTGTGTCCATTTCTGTGCCCTTCCCGGCCCTTGTACTCCCTTCAGGCCCATTACCCTTCTCATCCTCAGTAAAGACTGAGCAGAAATACCTGCCCAATATGTCAGCTTTACTGTTGTCATCCTCCACACTGCCTCTGTCCTCCCCTGTCAGTCTCACTATCCCTCCCTTTGCCCTTCTTTTTTCAGTTATGTACCTGTAAAAGGTTTTGTCCCCTCTACCCACTGATTTTGTGATGCACTTTTCTGTCTCAGCTTTGGCTTCCCTTACTGACCTCCCTGTCTCCCTTTGCTTCTCCTGGTACTTCTTCCTATCCCTTTCTGCCTGCATCTTTTTGTATTGCCTGAATGTGATCTTTTTGGCTTTCACTTTCTCCACTAACTCTTTGGAAAACCATAATTTCCTCCTCTTTTCCCCTTGCCAACCTGCTTAATGCATAATTCTGTTGCTCTTGTAATCCCTGTTTTAAATATTACCCACTGTTTCTCTACCCCAGATTCCCTCTCCATTCCCATTAGTGCTTCTTTCAAGCATGTCCCCATTTTCCCAAAGTCTGCCCTCCTAAAATCCAGGATATATGTCTTTGTGCAGTTTGGTTCTGCTCCTTCTTTGATTTCAAACCACAGTGACCAGTGGTCACTGCTCACCAGGTGCTTCTTCACTGTTACCTATATCACACTGTCCCTGTTTGTGAGCATGAGATCCAGTATTGCCTTCTGCCTAGTTGGTTCCATGACCAGTTGTTTAAGGAAAGCATCTTGAATGGAGTCCATGATATAACTGCTCCTGGTTGATGCTGTTGCTGGGAGTCTCCAGTCAACATCTGGAATATTACAAACAGCACCACCTCCTCCTTGTCTGCCATCCTTTGGATGGCTAGCATTAACTCCCTATCTGTCTTTTCTTGGGATGGTTGTCTGTAGACCACCGCTGTGCAGATGGCTGACCCTGCTTTCCTTTCCAGCTTAACCCACAGTATCCACCCCCTCCATTTTGTTCCTCCTGGATCTCTGTAGCCTTTATGCCATCTTTCACATAAAGTGCCTCTCCTCCCTTCCTGCCTACCTTATCTCTTCTGAATATGTTGTAGCTGGGTATGGCCATCTCCCAGTCATGGTTATCATTACATCAGGTCTCTGTGACAGCCACAATGTCCAGGTCTGACTGCACCATGGCAGCCTCCAGATCCTCCATCTTGTTGCTAAGGCTCCTGGCATTAGCACACATGGCTTTCCATGATGTGAACTCCCTGGACTATTTAGCTGCTCTACTTCAGACCCTCACTGGTTGTCCTTTCTCCCTAGTTCTCCCTGTTGTCTGCCCTTCTGTTGTATTTTTCCCCCTTTCTGCCTATCCACCCCTAGGGTGCCTATCCCAATCTTTTGCACAATGCTTTGTAGAGATATCTCCTCCTCCTCCTGTTCACTGGTTCCACTGCTAGCTATGGGAGGTGGGCAATTAGGTACCCTCCTTGCTGGCCTGCTCCCCCCCTTGGCTAGTTTAAATGCTTGTTCATGTAGCATTTAAAATTATCATTGAGTGCTTGGATTCCCCTCCAGGACAGATTCAGTCCATCAGGTTTGAACAAGCATCCATCCCTCCAGGTAGGTCCCCCGTCACCAATGAATCCAAATCCTCCCTCACAGCACTAGTTCTTCAACCATGTGTTAAAGTTTCTGGTGCATGCACCCCTACACACTCCCATGCCTCTCACAGGTAGTACTTCTGAGAAGGTGACAGATGTAGCTATTTGCTTGAGGTCCCACCCCAATTTTCTAAACTCTTCCTGAACTTCCTTAGGCTCCCCATTTGCCAGGTCATTAGTACCTAGGTGGATAATGACATCCATCTCACCCTCCCATCTTACCTTCCCAGCAATCCCCTGGATCTTCCTCCCATCCCTCCATGCCATGGTACCTGGTAGGCATCTCACCTCCCTGCCCTCCCTTATGTGTTCCTAGCTGGATACCTGTTATTATAGAGTCCCCCACCAGGATTTACTTCCTTCTCCTCTGGGGTCCACTGCACTTCCCACTGAGGTCACATCCTCGGATGACTTCCACATCTTTCCCTTCCATTTCTCTGGGTGCCTCTGTTTCATTGTTCTCATTTGCCAGTGCAGCATATGAGTTGTGGAGTGGAATGGGATTTGGGATGTGCCTCTGCCTGACAGTCCTAACCCCTCCAAGCCCATCACCATCCAAGTGCTCCTCGTTCTTGGCATCCTTTGAGGCAGCGGTATTGGACTGGGTGGTCGCTGGATATGGGTAAAGGTACTCCTGAACCTGTTTACTTCTGCTCTGAGTCTGGCTACCTTGTCCCACAGACAAGAGAGATGCCTGCAGATAGGGCAGCACCTCAGCATCTAGAAGGTCTGCCTGAATATGGCTGCCCCACATCCACTGCATTGCACCACTACCCACATTATACTGCTATTCCAGTAGTTGTCTGTTACTGAAACTCTACTTATAGATTCATTTTTCTTATTTTACTGTCCTGAAAATCCTGCCACTGATCCTCAGATACTTTTTGTTAAAGAAGGAAAACGGCAATAAAAAATTAATCAAAACACTTGCTGTGCTGAGGGCGGGCTTCCCCCCCATATGTCCCTCCTACTAAACAACTCTTGTTATTCCCCATGTTTGGCTTCTGTCAATCAGTTTTAACAAAGCATTTAATTGAAAGTGGGGGTTGGGAGGGATGGTGGGTGACAATTTGCAGCAGGTGAAGCAAGTGCAATAAGTGAAGACAGCAAAGAAATAGCAGCACCACTAAATGTGGTATGACTTAATACTCCTTGAAGTCCTTTAGTCATTGCCATTTTATATAGACAGAACCATGACAATCCAGAGATATTTAATGTGCTCCACCAATTCATGCTGGATCTCACTCCACTAGGCACTCCTCTATTCCTGGGGGGGATTTCAACTTAGTCCTGGAAGTCTACCTAGACAAGAACTCTTACAAGGCCGAACCCAACACTAGGGCCCTAGTGACACTCTAAGACATGATGGCAGACCTCTCCCTGGTATTTGATATTCAAGAAACCTTTAATTCCTATACTGCTCCTACTTGTCAGCCATGCATTCCACCTCCCGTGGTACTGGCTTCTGAATTGTCTCCTCCACATCCACTTCAATGGTTCATGAGTCACATATAACTAGTTTGTATTTGTGTAACCATGCCTCAGTGGAGCTAGTAGTAGACTGGGTACCTACTGCCTCTAAATCAGCCTTCTGACTCCTGGATACATTTCTACTCCAGGACAAAGCCTTCTTATCCTTGGTTGAGGAAGTGGTGGTCTCCTTTACTGAGCTGATTGACACCAGTGACACCTGTAGAGCCACCCTTTGGGAGGCCCTCAAAGCCTTCTTGAGAGGCCAGATAATGTGCTACACTGTAGCCCATCAGTACAAGAAGTAGGAACAGAAATTGTTTGAATGTCAGCTTACCACATACTGTAGGAGAAAGAACTGAAGTAGTATTCCCCGTAACATCTATAGTTTCATCTGCTCAGAGAAGTACAGTACAGTCATATGCAGCTTAACTCACTGGCTACCAGGAAAGCAATGTTAGCAGTACTGTTCCTGAAGCATAGATAATGGGAATGGTGGGGGGGGAGGCAAGCAATCTGTGCCTATAGATGATGCAAGCAACAATTGGATTGGTTCATTCATGGGCTACCAGGCTTGAACAGCTCCATACATATGCAGCCTAAAAAGGTTAGCCACATCATGCACCTTTTGTGAACAGCTGTTTCCTTCCCAGGCCCCCCTGGATCAGGACAAACTAAATGAGTTCTTAGCTGACCTTCTGATCCCCATGCTGTCAGTAGCCCACCAAGGGGCCTTAGAAGCCCCTCCTACCACAAAATAAATTATGTTGGCTATTTTAGCCTCTCCACACAAGGCACTGAGAGGCTAGGATTCCAACTGACCGGTACCCACTTGTACCCACACAAGTCTCAAAATGTTCTACATGCTGATTCCAGGAATCTCACTCCATGCTCACCCTAACTTCAATGCAAGAGGCAATAATTATGGTCATGACCCAAACATGATGGTTGCATTTTAGTGGAGGTCTGAACAGCACCATACAAATCTGGCAAATAAAGCCATTTAAAGCAGCAGCAGCTAAATAGAGTGAGGAAAAAGTGCATAGGACATCAGTGGCAATGGGACAGAATGGCAAGCAACAGACTGCAATTCCTTTTGAACCCATTATTAAAATAATAATAAAAATAAATAATAATACGCTGCAAATTCCTCCAGTGATACTAGTACCAGAGCCCAGAGCATGGCAGCAGTGGCAGGAAAGGAGAAGGACAAAAAAGGACATGCCTCTGCAGAGACAAACATGCTCCTAAACTTGTTGCAAGAGTCCAAGTGGGTTTTGCAAATGTAACCAGTCATGTCACTCACTGACAGACAGTAGCCAATCAAATCACTCACTTACAGATAGTAAGCAATCAAATCACTGACTTACAGACAGTAACCAATCAAATCGCTCACTTACAGATAGTAACCAATCAAATCACTCACTTACAGACAGTTGTGACAGGTAACCAACCAAATCACTCTCTTAGAGACAGTTGTGACAGGTAACCAACCAAATCACTCACTTACAGACAGTTGTGGTAGATAAACCAAAATCACTCACTTACAGACAGTGGTGACAGGTAACCAACCAAATCACTCACTTACAGACAGTTGTGACAGGTAACCAACCAAATCACTCACTTACAGACAGTTGTGAAAGGTAACCAACCAAATCACTCACTTACAGACAGTTATGAAAGGTAACCAACCAAATCACTCTCTTACAGACAGTTGTGACAGGTAACCAACCAAATCACTCACTTACAGACAGTTGTGGTAGATAAACCAAAATCACTCACTTACAGACAATGGTGACAGGTAACCAACCAAATCACTCACTTACAGACAGTTGTGACAGGTAACCAACCAAATCACTCACTTACAGACAGTTGTGACAGGTAACCAACCAAATCACTCTCTCACAGACAGTTGTGACAGATAACCAACCAAATCACTCACTTACAGACAGTTGTGACAGGTAACCAACCAAATCACTCACTTACAGACAGTGGTGACAGGTAACCAACCAAATCACCCACTTACAGACAGTTGTGGCTGGTAACCTACCAAATCACTCACTTACAGACAGCTGTGACAGGTAACCAACCAAATCACTCACTTACAGACAGTGGTGACCGGTAACCAACCAAATCACTCATTTACAGACAGTGGTGACAGGTAACCAACCAAATCACTCACTTACAGACAGTAACCAACCAAATCACTCACTTACAGACAGTTGTGACAGGTCTGGAAGAAACTTGAGCTACACATGCCTGGTGACTTGACAAGGTGGAGAAAAGGATCAGCGAGCTTGAGGATACAGTAGCAGATCTCACCAGGGACTGAAGCATACTCATGGAGAAAGTTCAGCATCTGCTTGAGTGAGCTGATGATCATGGATGGCACTCCAATATTAGACTAATTGGTCTCCCAGAGAATACTGAGGGCAAGGAAAGTGGCAGGGCGGTCCTGCATATGCTGGTTGAAAAGATGGGTATGAAGCCTGCAGCTGCGGACTATGAGGTCCACTGGGCCCACCTGACTGGCCATAAATCTAAAGAGGGAGACGGACCTCAGCAATACCAAGACTGTGGCATACTTATGGATTTTCTTTTGTCTTTGAGGCAGTGTGGCTCTGGAGCAGACAGCGGTTAAATAAGGTTTAAAAGTATTTGACCCTGGGCAAACTTTATGTTATTGATTGTTTTTTTAAGGGGAGGGAAGATCGGGAGACCTTGCTTGGCCGATGCACCCGTGATCTTTTCTTGGATGGTAAACTAGAGGAACCATTGAAATTTGTTTTTTTTTACATGCTGTATGTATCTCTGTGAATTATCATTTAAATGGCAAACAAGAGCATTTGTCATATAACTGTATGCTCCACCCTGTCAAATCTTGACTGATTTTGGATGTCCCTGCTGATCCAGATGGGGAGCCTTGTAGAATTGACCATGCGCTCCCCCTCTCGACTGTGTGAACTCTGTTGCCCTAGCAACCTATACCATATTTGTGTCACTGCAGGAGTCTGTCAGCACTACTATGAAAAACACAAATTACTGCACATGCCATAGTAAGTCACTGCCTTTACAAGTAGGATCAATCATCACGTACCGCAGACACTCTCATTTGGAGATTACTATTCAACAAATTAGCTGTTCATAATTACATTTTTTATCGATATGAGGTGATCAAGTCTGTAAATCGGGATGGAGCAGTGGACGTGCATGCTTGACTCCCACTACTTCTCTTAACTGCAGCTGGGGCTGCAGGTATCAGCTGGGGAGCTGTATGTGATATGCTTGGGGGGGCTGTATGTGATATGCTTGAGGAGTTTGTATGTGATATGCTTGGGGGCTGTATGTGATATGCTTGGGGGTCTGTATGCGATATGCTTGGGGCTGTATGTGATATGCTTGAGGAGTTTGTATGTGATATGCTTGGGGGGTTTATGTGATATGCTTGGGGAGCTGTATGATATGATTGGGGCTGTATGTGATATGCTTGAGGAGTTTGTATGTGATATGCTTGGGGCTGTATGTGATATGCTTGGGGGTCTGTATGTGATATGCTTGGGGCTGTATGCGAGTATGCTTGAGGCTGTATGTGATATGCTGAGGAGTTTGTATGTGATATGCTTGGGGGCTGTATGATATGCTTGGGGGTCTGTATGCACATGCTTGGGGCTGCACGTGATATGCTTGGGGGTCTGTATGCAATATGCTTGGGGGCTGTATGCAATATGCTTGGGGTTCTGTATGATATGCTTGGGGCTGCGAAGTGTTTGGGGCTGTAGTGATATGCTTGAGGAGTTTGTATGTGATATGCCTGGGGGTTGTATGTGATATGCTTGGGGTCTGTATGCAATATGCTTGGGGGCTGCACTGATATGCTTGGGGGTCTGTATGCAATATGCTTGGGGGCTGTATGTGATATGCTTGGGGCTGTATGCTATATGCCTGGGGGCTGTATGTGATATGCTTGAGGAGTTTGTATGTGATATGCTTGGGGGCTGTATGTGATATGCTTGGGTGGCTGTATGTGATATGCTAGGGGGTCTGTATGCGATATGCTTGGGAGGCTGTATGTGATATGCTTGGGGGGCTGTATGTGATATGTTTGGGGGGCTGTATGCGATATCCTTGGGGGACTGTGTGTGATATGCTTGGGGGGCTGTATGTGATATGCTTGAGGAGTTTGTATGTGATATGCTTGGGGGCTGTATGTGATATGCTAGGGGGTCTGTATGTGATATGCTTGAGGGGCTGTATGCAATATGCTTGGGGGCTGTATGTGATATGTTTCACCTTTCAATTAGTAAGACAATCATGCATTATATAATCTGCATTTACTGAACTTCCTCTTCATCTTTATTACATTGCACTGCCGGCTGATAGTGTATCATTTAGTGTATGTGGGTTGTGAAGGGTGTACCAGGACACTGGGAAGGGCTTAGTCATTGGGCTTATTTACCCACTTACCTATCGTATGACCTGTTGTCCTTTGCTCACTTATTGAAGAATCCCTCTTTAGACCCTGGGTGAGGGCAGGAACATGTCCTGGTCAATGGCTTCGTCTGTGTTTCCCCTCTCACTGTCACCAGGGTCTTGGCTTCTAGTTTTGCTGCAGTTTATGCCTCCTCTGTGAGTCCATGTTTTCAGCCTTGTGTGTGGACCATGGGGGTGGCACTCCAATGTCATTGCCTCAACCTTTTTTCTTCAGTTCCATGGGGTGGTCAGGTATTCACTTGAGCCATGAGGTGGCAGTCCTGTCCACTATTTTCTTTTCTTTTAATCATTTCTAATAACTCCTGTGAGCAGTTATCATTTACCGATAGATAGGAAGTAGGTGATCATGGAGGGTTACACTCATCTCCAATTTGAGGTGGGGTCCTGATATTCCTGCCAGTTATACATAAATTGCCTTACAGTTTTTCTTTTTAAATTTGTGTTCATACTAAACAAAGGTGCTAAACAGACCTTTTTACATATCTGTCCACCAAGGAGAGGAAGGCTGCACTTTTAAAAATACAGAACCAACTTTGGGGGTGCAAAGGCATGTTGACCAGTTGGTTGCTTCTCATTGGGGTCTGCATTTTTTGTGGAAATGGGGTATCTTGTTTTGGCAGTTGGGGGCATTTTCTAATTGTTCTGTAAGTAACAGGCCTTGGTAGTAATACTGTGAAGATTTGTGGAATTCAAATGGCTGGGGTGACTATCTCTCTGTTATTGGTGGGGTAGGGATGTTATCATCGGGGGGGCATTCGGTTTTATACGTTTAAATGTTCTGGTGTAGCTTTGTCTCTTTTTTAAAAATTGTACTATAAGTGTTACTGTATTTTGCAGGATTTACACTGTGTTCTAACAGTAGTGTCAGTATTTTGTTTGTTTATTTATTGAAATGTTTCACCAGGAAGGTACACTGAGTGACAAGTTGCTCATCTCCCGGTGTGACCTGGGGGAAAGAGGTACTGGAATGAGAAATTAAACATTCAAGTTACAAGATCAACATTAACATGCAGTTCTAAGGCAGGTGTTAAAAATAGTGTTTAAACAGAGTTGTGCAAAATATGTAGAAAAACTGATCAATAATAAGTGCCGGGTTAATAAGTAAACAAGTGCTTATGTGAAATAAAAGGGAGAAAGAAGAGGGAGGGATGCGGTGGAGGGGAGGTGGAGGGATGTGGGGAAAAGGGAGTAGAGGAGGGATACAAGCCCCTGGGGGTACGAGAGGGACCCATAGAGAGCATTTGGCATCCCTTACATTCTGTGAGAGATTACAGGAGGCCAGTAAGGGGAGCAATGTGGGGGAAAGGGAGGAGAGCTAGAAATTTGGGGGGTGGGATGCACACAGTAAATTGAAGGTAACGCTAGAGGAGTAGGGTTTATC
This sequence comes from Neoceratodus forsteri, assembly GCA_016271365.2. Taxonomy (NCBI): domain Eukaryota; kingdom Metazoa; phylum Chordata; order Ceratodontiformes; family Ceratodontidae; genus Neoceratodus; species Neoceratodus forsteri. Next base: position 13,973,856 of record CM028129.1, read on the forward strand.
CAGGGCTTAGAGAAGGGAATTAGGGTGGGACATGGCAGGAGCAGCTAGGCGCAAGATAATTTTTGAGGGCAGAGCTGATGGAGTAGGCAGAGGATGAGTGTTGGATTTGAGGGGGGAGTGAAATTCCAAATTTTTGGTAGGCGGTGAGAGTAAGAGGATTGGCCAATTAGGGTGGATCTGCAGGGGACGGGGGACTACCAGGGTGTGGGAGTCAGTTGATCTAATGGAATGCGAGGATGGGGGGGTTGTTATAAAGTAGGAGGGTAGGTAGGAAGGGAGCTCACTCAACCAGTGCTTGGAGGTGAATTTAGCACAGTGAGAGAGCCACCTATTTGTAAGTGAGGGGAAGAAGAGGGCATGATAAAGATTGTAGTGATGGGTGTGAGGGGGGACATCCAGGGCAAAGCAGCAGAAGGAATTGAAGAAGGTGTCCAGTCTGACCAGGGTGGACTTAGGGGCAGCACCATAGATTATGTCACAGTAGTCGAAAATGGGCAGTATCATTTTCTGAACAAGTTCATGCCTAGCCATAGGAGGGATGGAACTACAGTTCCTGAAGAGGGCACCAAGTTAAGGTCGCAGTTTTTTTTAGATGGTGCCAATATGTCCAGAGAAGTTTAGGTGTTGGTCCAACCAAAGTACCTGAAGGAGGATGTGTCCTCAAGTAAAGTCCCATCAAGGGTGTGGAAAGTGGGTAGGGAGGGAAGCCTAGAGAGTCTCTGCCTTGTGCCAAAGGTCATGAAGACAGTCTTCTTGGCATTGAGGAAAAGTTGATGGTTAGCAAACCTGAGCTGAAACTTTTCGAAGTCTGGCTGTAAGCTGATTGTAACCTCAGCAGGACAGGAGTCAGATGCATACTGGACTGTATCATTGGCATACATATGTATAGTGGTGGAGGGGCAGCAAACAGAGAGAAGGTCATTTAAGAATATAGAGTATAGGAGGGGTCCTAATACAGAGCCCTCGGGGGACTCCAATGATAATCGGCAGGAGAGGTGAAATGGCATTCAAGATCTTAACAGACTGGGTTCTGCCAATAAGGTAGGCCTTGAACCAGTTTGTGGTGGAGGGAGATAGGACAGCTACTGGGAGTGAGGCAAGGAGAAGGGAGTGAGAGACGGTGTCAAAGGCCTTGACCAGGTTGACAAAAATGGCAGAGGTAATTTGTCCTTTGTCCATTCCGGTTAGGATGGAGTCTGTGAGTCATAGGACAGAGGTGGTGGTTGAGTTTTTTCCCCCTGAAACCAGACTGGAAAGGGATAAAAAAGGAGGTGTCAGATAGAAGAGAGGTGAGTTGGGAGAGGACAATGTGTTCTTGAAGCTTGGCAAGGCTAGGGAGGAGAGAAATGGTGTGATAGCTGCCAGGGGATGAGGAGTCACCCCCTTTGGGTAGAGGGAGGACCACTGCATGTTTCCATGAAGAGGGGACTGAGGCAGTAGAGAATGAGAGATTTAGGATTAATGAGAGGGGGTAAGCAATTGCCGTAGTGGACAGGGAGAGGGGTTTTAGGTTGAGGCCATCAGGGGAGGTACCTTTAGAGGGGTTGATGGTAAGGAGGGCACTTAGGGCATCGTTTGGGGTTACAGTAGTGAAAGAGAAGGGGAGATGAGAGGGTGGTGGAGGGGGCACACCTGTAGAGGGTGGGAAGGGTGATGGATAGGAGGGGATGGATTAGAGTAGCTCGGTGGCACAGGGGGTACAGTAGGAGTTAAATTTTGCTTCAACAACTGGTGGGTCAGACACTAGTGAGCTATTTACTTTAAGTACCGGGGGGGCTGATATGATGGGGTAAATAGGGCGTTGACCACCTTCTAGAACTTAGAAGGGGAATTTATGTTGGTGATGAAGGTAGATTTGAAATATTCTGACTTGGCTAACCTTGTAGCCCTGGTGCAAGTGTTTTGAAGCATGCGGTAGTTCACCAGGTCACTAGGATGCTGGGTAGCTTTATGATGCTTCCAGGCCCGATCTCTAGCCCTGAGACAAGCCAGAAGTTCAGGGTTATCCAAGGTAAATGGTTACCTCTGACTATGGTTTACTTTAGTGGGGAAAAGGTGTTCCAGTGTACAAAAATGATTTCTTTGAAGTAGGCAAGTGCAAGCGTTGTGAAAAAACTATAGTTAGTAAATTATCAATTACAGGTACTTAGAAAGGAGACGAACGGAGACTAGACTGATGGCAGAAGAATTTAATGATTATAATAATAATCACAGCGAGAAATTACAAGTGGTACATTCTTCAAAATAACAGGATGTACAAGCTTACTTATATAGTAAAAGCAATGTCTCTATTTTTAGAATTTCTTATAATTGGTCAGAAACAGCATACACATCAACTTATAAGGTAATAAGATATCTTTCCTTGGTATGTGTATGATCTCACTCCTGGCCAGCACAAATATAGACAGTGTACATTTTATCTACCATATATGGTGGATAACAGCTGTCACTACCAGTTACCAGAGTTCAGAAGAAAGAGATAAGCTTCCAACAAGCACTTTGGACTGTCCATATAAGGACAAGCACTAAAGGTTAATCATAAGGGGAATTTTGGACATTAGTCTGTGTCTGTGCTTGCAGTCACGTAGGCCAAATATTACTTACTTCTGCTAAATTATAATGCTAAAAGACACATTGGTATTGCAATTGTAGCTCAGCTCTTTTTATAACTGTATAGTATATGTATCTTTGTTTTATAGGCCAGTATCTGTTATATGCCCAAAATGTTTTTAGACCAAAATAAGGTTAGGCCGCAATATAGGGGCTCACTCCTCCACCCCTTACTACAAGCCCCCCTTTGGCCCTATATTGCTAAATAATTATCTGTGTAATAATGCACCTCCTCTGAGTATGTACATCTCACTACGTACATTACGAATGGTCAGTCTTAATTGACACAGGCCTATGATTGACAAGAATGCTAAGACTATTTGCAATAGAAGCAATGCCTTAAAGGAGAGGACTCCCAAGGGTCCTTCAGCGTAGCTGTAAATTAAGTGCTCATTGTCACTTTCACTGAGCAACTCATTTACACTTGCTTGTGCTTTATGAGCGGTATTTTGGACATGTATTAAATGAGTATCTTTTCGATTTAAAAGTGACTGCACGTTAAGAGACAGAGGAGGTATTACTGCTCCAAATGATGGCGCATACTTATTAATATCATACGCCTGGTGGGGGGTATTAAAGGTAACATTATAACTCCTATCTTCCGAACTAGTAATAGGGTGTAACACCTTGTCACCAATATATACATTATGTTTGGGAGTGATACAAAAGTTTGGGTTGTAGATGGTATACATTTGTCCTTCGTAAGATAAGATAGGTATATTAGTAACAACACAATATTGGTTAGTGCCATTATAGGTTACACTGACTTGTGGAGTGTACCACCGTTTCAACTGGACGGGGCACCAGGCAGTGTCATTCTCAATTTGGCCTATGGGAATCTCCCCACAGATTGGTTGTGTTTGTGACATGACATCACACTGGCATATCCATTGATTATTTATTTCCTCACAGCAATGTAAGTTTGGTGCTGTCCATGACCCATCATTGCTGCACACTAGGATCTCAGGGGGTGAGACCCGATATGCATAATACTCACCTTGTAGGTACCCTACAGAGTGTACCTTTACTATTTGAGAGTACACCTCCTTATTGTACTCAACATGGGGTAGTTTTACCATGAGGGATACCCTCATGGTGCAGCTAAGAGTACTATTGGGTCTGAACATTTGAGGTCTGACATATACTTTAGTTACCTTACGGACCCACCATATGGGTGGGACCCTATCCTTAAGGCAAAAGATCATACATTTACTGTCAGTGATGTTAAGACAATCTGGGCAATACCACAATTTTAACTGTGCATCAGAGATTTGATTAGGCAATTGGTTATTAGTAATTTCCTGTAGCAGTTGGCTAACTTGAGTTAAAACATAAGATCCATAAGCACTACACACTATAGCTTTATTTATGGTATTAAAAACTTCTCTGTTATGCTCAGTCACTACTTCATTAATTTTATGCTCTACCTCTTTAAACAAACAGCCCACCTCATGTATATTGTACACGGATAGGCGCTCTTCCATTGCCAAACCCTGCTGGCCTAATGTGAGTGGCAGCAAGACCTTTTCTCCAGTATTAGTATTAAAATGGTCTTGGTGATTTTTAATAGCCTCTAGGTCTGCCCTGTTCCACATGCTCATTCCTGATCCAAAAAGTCCAGCCAGGTCCCCTCACAGGTCTCGTTTTTTCCTAGTGTTATTGACCTTCTCTTTACAAATAAAGGGGGCCGTGACACTTCCTGTTTTGGCATGGAAGGCACCTAACATGTCAATTAACATGGTGGCATAAAACTTTGACACACTAGTGTTAGCACAACTACTGTTAACATTTATATTCCAGCCAGAAAAATCTAGATTTACATGCATCCTACTGTATTTTACATTATTTACAAGCACTTGGTCAATAGGTGTTGATGTAAGCCCACTCTCTGGCCCTTTGGTCACATTGGGGCACTCAATTGATTTTACAGTTAAATATATAGCATCTGAGATTGCAAAACGCAGTGAACTAGTTGTACTAGTATAATTACAAACAGTATTGTTACCCCAGAGACAATAAGATAGAATCAACACATAGGCACCATTATCTTTTGGTGTAGTTTGGTTTATAACAAGAGACCCACTTTGTGTCCAGTCCATATAACTGTGTTGTGATCCAGTCTTAAACTCTGAGGCACAGCTGGACCAATCGTTAAGTCAGTCCACACACCAGTTTTTAGATATAAAAATGTTGTTATCCTTGGTCCAGGTGATTCTCCATGCTTGTGTTGTGTAGTTGTCTGTATCAACAGGATCCCAATTCCATTTAACTAACAGTGTGACCGACTGCTTAGGTTCACATGTGACATTAGTCTGTTCCACATTACTATGCAGGCTGAGGATCATAGAAAACCTTATGGCTACTACCAGGCCAATGACAAGGATGCCTTGGGTCTTCATGGCTACAAACATCAAGTGTAGTATTTTAATTTTTAACCGGCTTTGTTTGATACTTTTTTACACTGATCGACATGCACCCAAAATTCTTGTTTCTTTCCTCCTGCTCCTTTCTTACCACTTACTCTGACCACATACACTGTACTTTCACCTATTCGTTTGTACACTTTGTATGGTCCCAACCAATTAGCATCCTTCCACAGATTTTTTTGTTCCCAATTTCTCACCATTACCACATCTCCCTCCTCTATAGGTAACCCCCATCCTGCCACCGGCTGTCTACCTTGCCTATTTTGCTCTTGTGCTGCAGCCATATTCCTGGCTGCAAAGGTTAAATATTTATCTAGCTGGTACTGTATTGACTTTAAAAACTGCTCATGCTTAATCTTATCTTGAGTAGCTGAGTTTGGTGGGGGTACATCTTGTGGGTGGACCAATCTCATTTTTCTTCCTGTCATTAACTCATAAGGGGTTAATCCTGTACTAGCTTGGACTGTCCCTCGTATGGCCATTAGAATCCCCGGGAGGTATGTAACCCAGTCCTTCCCCTCATCCAACACTGCCTTTTTAAGGGCATTTTTTTAAGGTCTGGTTTAGTCTTTCTACCATCCCTGAGGCCTGAGGCCTGTATGGTAGATGTAATCGCTGCTGAACTCCCATTATTTTACACATTTCCTGCATTACTTGGTTTACAAAGTAAGTTCCCCTGTCAGATTCTATGATGTTAGGGAATCCCCACCTAGCACAAACTTGTGTGTATAAAATTTGAGCTGTTGTTATAGCATTTGCATAGCCGGTTTTAGGCACCAGCAAACCCTACGGTTGCTGGGGGCCCCTGACCAGAGAAGTTTACCTTATTCCTTTTTACACATTTTTTATCTTAATATATTTTTGAAACATCAGTAAAGGGCTGTGCAAATCCTTCTGATTATGTCATGAAACACCTCAGCAAGCTATGACCCAGTCAATATGAGGTGGACATGCAGAAGTGGGTGGGATGGGAAGAACAGCCTCAAGTACCAACACTGCTGTGTCCTCCTAAACAGTTTTTTTTTTTAATACTACTGGTTATACTAAAGCTATGCATAGAACCATAGAAATATAAAATTTGCTGTCAGACAATGACTGCTTGACCCACTTAGTCTGCTCATTTTTGCCTACCTAGAGTATCACCACAAATAAAATGTTGCACTTATGGGCTATAGTAAAACACATGGGCTAAAGGTGGGTCAAGTAGAGGGGCCCCATGACTTCAGTAATATTGCTGGGGGCCCCCAAAACCCTAAAGCTGGTCCTGAGCATTTGCACTCTTAACTGGGAATGCCTCCACCCATTTTGAAAACATATCTATTATTACTAGCATATACTTATATCCCCCCTTTGCGGTGGGCAACGGCCCCACGTAATCAATTTGCAATGCATCCCAAGGTCCCTCTGCTAAGGGCAATCACTGTAGGGGGTATTTTTCTCACTTGGGATCTTGCTGGAGGCATATTAAGCATGTCTGTAATACAGATTGAACAGTTTCAGATATATCAGGCCAGTAGTATTTGCTTTTAACAATTTGGCATGTCTTGTCTTGTCCTGGGTGCCCTGCCCATCGATGGTTTTCTAGTACTATGTCTTTTTGTAGTGATTTGGGCACTACCCATTTTGGGATTTTATCTTCCCCCCTTTGATATAACACATTATCTATTATAGTAAAGGCCCCATGGACCTTGGGGTCCTTTTGCACTTGTTTTATTTTCTCTTGGATCCACTGATCTTGTTTTTGGAGTTCCTGTAAGTTAGGCAGAATATCCACCTTCTTAACCTCACTAACTCTACCTGGATCTTGCTTGTCTTGTGGCCTGATTCCCTTCCAGGGGTCCCCTCTTTTGGTGGCAATTTTAGCCCATTTATCTGCCTCTTCATTTCCCCATTCTTCAAAGGACCCATACTTGCTATTAGTGTGGGCCTTTACTTTGACTAAAGCTTTTCTGCCTGGAAGCTTTTCCCCTTCCTTTAAAATTGCTTTTAAAAGTTGTCTGTGTCACACATGTTCCCCTGTGGATGTCTTCATGTCCCTTCTAGCCCATGTGGGCAACCATGTGGTTAACGAGCCTATAGCGAACTGTGAGTTAGTGCAAATTGTAAGGCGTCCAGACGGGACTGCTTTTATAGCTTCATATATGGCTACCAACTCAGCATATTGAGACGAGTCCCCTGGTGACAATTTAATGAATAACGGTTGTTCCTCAGGGGGCCTCATGTCATCGTCATCTCCAGTGTTAAAATATACAGCAGCCCCAGTATAGGCGTTTCCCTTCTCCCAGTACCTAGATCCATCAACACACAACATTGTATAAGTCTTACCATCTTCATGCCTCTCTATAAAGGGGGACAAATATGCCCCTTGCTGCATGAGTTCCCCACAATCGTGGGGTTCTCCTTGGTAATCCAAGTATTGCATCATGTGGGGCTTATTAAGTTTTTGTACTGTAACTTGTTTATCCTGTAGAGCTAGCAGCCACCTAGCCTGCCTGCTATGGCTGACTCCCTTTGCTTTTCCCTCTACTAGCAATTTAATGGGTGTGTGGGTTGTTTGGATAATTATGGGGCTAAATCCAACTATTTCTTCACAAGTCTGCACTGCCCATGCCATTACTAACAAGATTTTCTCACACTGGCTAAATCCCTGTTCTACTTTAGACTACTGTCTGTTTAAATATGTTATGGGAACTAAATTATCCCAATGATTTTGTAATAGCACTGCTATTATAGTATCGTCTGTTGCTACAGTTTGTATTATAAATGGCTTTTCATGATCTGGGACAGCTAAAGCTGGGGCTTGCATTAATGCTTGTTTTAATTTTTTAAAACACTGTAATTCTTTCCCTTCCCATATTAGCTTGTCCTCTTTTTGTGGATTGTCTCGCAGTAGAGTGTACAATGGTTTAGTAATCTCAGAATACCCCTCGATATAATCTCTACAAACATTAGTCATTCCTAACAATTTTCTGAGCCCTGTCGCAGTTGTTGGTAGGGGTAACTTTTGTATAAGGATAGCCCTTGCGGGGTCAATCTTTCTACCTCTTTTTGACACTATGGTTCCTAAAAATGTCACTTCTAGTCTAGCAATTTGTACTTTCTTGGATTAATTTTAAGACCTCTTTTAGCTAGGGCTTTGAGCACACGGTCCAACAGTTGGGCATGCTCTGCCATGTTTTTGCTTTGTAACAACAAATCATCCACATATTGGACTACCTCATGTTCTAGCCCCTCCTCTTGGAGCACTTGTTGCACGTAGCGATGGAATAGTGATGGGGAGAAGTGGAACCCCTGTGGCAAGTGGGTAAATGTATATTGTTGGTCTTTAAAAGTAAAAGTGAACTTATACTGGTCCTGTTGTCTAGGGGGTAAAGGCCAAAATCCATTTGCTAGATCAAGTACTGAAAAGACTTTGCTGGTGGGTCTAAGTTTATTAAACATTTCAATTGCTGTGCTTATGATGGGGCTTACTTGTGGGGTTACTTTATTTAATCTCCTATAATCTATGGTAAGCCGGTACTTACCATTGGGTTTTTTAACTGGCCAAATAGGGCTATTTGCTGTGGAACAAATAGTTCTTAGCACCCCTTGGGACAATAAATCTTTTATTACTGGTTCTATCCCAGTTACTGATTCTTGTGGGATGGGGTACTGTTTAGTATGCCCAGGGTCGGGGCCCTCTACCGCTCTCTCTGTATCACTGACCATCCCACAATCAGTGCCAGACACTGCCCAGACACTGGGGTATTTGTCTATTATTTGTTGCAGTTCTGTTTGAATGACCTCGGGCTGATTATGCACTTTATTAGATTTAACTGAAGCCCAGATATAACTCTCAGGTACTGTTATAGCACTGCATCCTTTAACAGTTACTTGGCACAAACATTTATTGACCAAATCAATAATTAAGCGATCTTTCTTTAAAAGGTCACCTCCTATTATATTTTGCTCTACAAGGCTCCCTTCCATCATTATAAATCTTCCCTTTCCAACTACTTTGGTTCCTAAGGTGATTATTTGGGGGTGGCTGACATATCCTTGTGCTGTGTGTCCTGTGCACCCCTCTATTTGTAAGGGAGGTTTGTCTGAGTCTAGTGGTATGTGCATAGTAGTAAGTGAGACGGCTGCCCCGGTATCAACTAAAGCCATTACCCATTTTTTTCACACTTTAAGTGGCACAGTCGGTCGCCCCTGTTTATCAAATGTTAATGCACATACCCATTGTGAGTCAGGGGCCCCGGGGCCTCCGCCTCCCTATTCTTCGGCCAACCGTTTGATTGCCGCTAGCCGCCTGATTATATCTTCATCATCAAATTCTTGAGGCGGGGCGGTCGGTTTTTTGTGCTCTGCTGTGTCTAATATTGTTTTTAATCGGTCCAACAAATCCTGTGCACTATCACCCCCTCGTCCTGGTTTATCTTTTATGTCTTGTCTTTTTTGCCCTCGGCCCCTTCCCAGTTGCCGGGGTCCTTGTCCTTCCTTACCTCCCCCCTTTGCCCAACAATCACTCATCACATGTCCAGGCTTTTTACAATTAAAACACGTCCTAGTCTCCTTTTGTGGTCCCTCATTTGTCCAGGTTACAGTGGCCACTTCCGCTTTTCGCTGTTTCTCATTAAGATAAGTCTCCAGGAGGGTAATTTGCTCCTCCTGGGTTGGGGCCAGTTTTACAACTGTCCGCAAGGTGGGATCCAAGTCGTATGCTCGGATCCACAAGTCCCTAAAGGTAGTATCACTCTCTGTGGGACAATCTTGGCCCCCATATCTCTGATACACCTCAAACAATCGTGGGATAAAAACTTGAGGACCCTCCCCCTCCTGGGGCTTGGTCTGTAATATTTGATCCCAATCCACCTCTTGACAGGCTGATTCCCCTCGCACCTGTCTGATAGCTTCCACTACCTCATTAAAGTCCACCCACGAGTTGGCATTTTGTAATACCCCTTCGTGGGACCCTTGTACTTCAGGTGGCATTGCCTCAGCCAACGCCGGAGACAATTTAAACATGACCAACCTGCAAACATCCTGGTTAGTCAGCCTGAGCATAGTAGTAAGTTGTTTTAACTTTTGTCGTAGCTCAGGTAAGTTGGTTTTGTGATCAACTGACCCAATCATTTTTCCTAAATTTGTGATCTCCTCAATAGTCAAGTCCTTGACTACCGGAGTCTCTAGTTCCTTTACTACCTCATCTGGTTTTGGTGGGGATTCCTTTATAATTTTCTTTACTTTCACTACCTTTTCACCCATCGCTTTCCATCCATCCCCATCCTGTTCCATCTCCTGTCTCCTCTTGTTCTGCCCATTCCTCCCGTCCCTTCTCTTTGTCCTCCTTTAATCGGCTAGTGGATGCTCCGTCCTCTGCCACCTCTTCCCTGTCCTTTGCCTCTTTGATTTTTTTGTCATCTAAATCAATGGCATCCTTTATTTTCTTAGCTTGTTTTTCATACTTCTCCTGCAATACTTGATGCCTTTCCTCCTCCAGTTTGTCCCCTTTGTTTGCAGCATAATCTTTTTTTAACATATGCTTAGTTCCTTTTACGGTTAATTCTAACAAACATTGCTCCTGTTGATGCCTTGTGGCTGCCGACATGGTGCCCCCTGTTAGTGAGGTCCCCCCGTGTTTGCACGGGGGCCATTTTGACAACCACTACCCCACTCTGTTTCTCATTTTGGAGGTCATTTAGTGAACTCTGTGTCTCCTGCAATTCTTGTATTTTATTTGCGGCATTTTGGAGCTCGCTGTAGAGGCGCCTGGTCTCGCCAGCATGCTCTTGCGATTGTTGGTCTAACTTAATTTGTAGGAGGGCATGATCTCTTTTTAACAGGCACAAATCTCCTTGTGATTTTATTAGTTGTGTCCTAAAATCGGCACACTGTTGTTCTAACTCTTGATATTGACTCATCGTAACACTATCCTTATGTTCTAACGTTAGTTTCATTAATCGTTTTAATAGTTTAGCATTTTCATCTCTCTCTTCCCTCAACTGCGCTAATTCTTTATTTCGGGTAACCCACAATAGTCTGGTTATACTGCCACAACCCCTGCAATGCATTTGCAAAGATTTCCTTTTCATTTTTAACTCCCTCATTACGGAGGGACACTTGCTGAGTAAAATACAGTTGTGCCTGTTGATCATCAGGCACAGGTTTGTATGCTCCGCCCTTCAGGTGTTTTCCTAGAAAATGACTTATTATTGTTTCCATACTCATTTTTATCTTATTTGCCTGCCTAGCTTTTACAGCTGGGCTCACCCGTGCACTGGTGTCCTAGCCTGTTTGGCTACGTCTTATGGCTCCCTTGTGAGGTCCGGCTTGCAGGTCCCAGTACCTTCACTTACCTACTGTGCCCCATGAGTTCCTACAGAGTTAAGTATTACTTTTTATTTCAAGTAAGTTGAGAAGCATACATCACCTGATTGTCAAGTGGCTGTGGCCATCTGTGTGTACCTTTCCTTCTCACTTTAAGCCAGCAGCACCACATCTCTGAGCGTCATCACCCTACTATGGGGCTCACAAGCCAACCGACCAGCAGTTAGGCAGCCTCCTCAGCATGCAGCACCAATGATCCGAGTCTTAAGGCACCAATTGTAAGCGTTGTAAAAAAAACTATAGTTAGTAAATTATCAATTACAGGTACTTAGAAAGGAGATGAACGGAGACGAGACTGATGGCGAAAGAATTTAATGATTATAATAATAATCACAGCGAGAAATTACAAGTGGTACATTCTTCAAAATAACAGGATGTACAAGCTTACTTATATAGTAAAAGCAATGTCTCTATTTTTAGAATTTCTTATAATTGGTCAGAAACAGCATACACATCAACTTATAAGGTAATAAGATATCTTTCCTTGGTATGTGTATGAACTCACTCCTGGCCAGCACAAATATAGACAGTGTACATTTTATCTACCATATATGGTGGATAACAGCTGTCACTACCAGTTACCAGAGTTCAGAAGAAAGAGGTAAGCTTCCAACAAGCACTTTGGACTGTCCATATAAGGACAAGCACTAAAGGTTAATCATAAGGGGAATTTTGGACACTAGTCTGTGTCTGTGCTTGCAGTCATGTAGGCCAAATATTACTTACTTCTGCTAAATTATAATGCTAAAAGGCACATTGGTATTGCAAGTGTAGCTCAGCTCTTTTTATAACTGTATAGTATGTGTATCTTTGTTTTATAGGCCAGTATCTGTTATATGCCCAAAATGTTTTTAGACCAAAATAAGGTTAGGCCGCAATATAGGGGCACACTCCTCCACCCCTTACTACAGCAAGGGTCTTATCAACTGAGGGGAAGGAGGTTCGGGGAGACCAGTCAGAAGTGGCAAGGTTCCTCAAGAGAGGTTCAAGGTCAAGAGACTTGAAAGAGTGCAGTTGAATGGTTTTGCATGGTGACTTAGTTCTGTGGACTTTCCTAACAATGAATATTGGGTTATGGTCACTGGGAGTATCAGAGAGGATGCCAGAGGTGATGACGTGGTGGGGGTGAGAGGTAAGGTCCCAGTCGAGTAGGGAGTATTGTTGTGTCTCGTGGTTTGGGTGGGTGGGTTCAGAGATCAGTTGGGAGAGATTTAGGGCTCCAGTTTCATTTTTAGTTTTGGTAGTTTAGGTGACTAAATAGTAAAGGAGAGTATATGAGTAGAACAAGGGGGAGAGAGGAGAGATTGGGAATGCATTGTTCATAAAGGCAGAAAAATCAGTAAACAACAACCAATTTATATTGAAGTCACCTAGAATGAATAATTCTCAGAGTGAGCAAAGGAAGTGATGGAGGTTAGGAGGTCTAGTGCAACTTAAGGATGGAGATTTGGATGGCAGTAAGTGCCGAATACAAAGATTGAGATAATGAAGTGGAGGGTCACATGGATAGCTAGGGCATCATGGGTCTCAGGATTAGAGGATGAGTAGATGATAGAATTTTGGATGGAGGCTAGGACATAAATGACCACACCACCACCCCTGCCAGCATGGTCCTGCCTTAGAAGTGAGTAGCCAGGAACAGAAACTGAGTGGTCAGGGATACTGCTCTTTAGCCAAGTTTCTGAGATGATTAGAATGTCTGGTTTTAGAGTGCACACCACGGTCTGAATTGCAACAAGCTGTGGGAGTTTAGAAGTAGGATCTTTAAGCCCTTTGGGAGGGCTGAGAGAAGAGAGCAGGGGGGAGTAGTAGAGGAGGAAGCACCAGAGGAGCTAGGAGCAATAGGGCCTGGTTAGGGTGGATATCCCTGGTGGAGAGCATGAGGAGAGTGAGTATGAGAAAGTGGAGCTTAGGGTAGTTAAGAAAGTCTGAAGGGCTGGTGAGGAGGTTAGTAAATTTGAGAAGAAGGGAGTGGATGAGTGAGGAAAAAAAAGAAGGTGGTGAACCACAGTGAAGTGGACACCGTTATCAAAGCTGCTTGAGGAGTAGTGGTAGAGTGAGATCACATTTCAAATGGGGGGAGTGATAACATGGATGTGGGTGGGGATTGGAGATAGTAACTGATGAGGTTGGGATAGTTATTAGGAATAGATGAGCAGTGAGCAAGCAGAGGTGGTGAAGAGAGGCATATGAGCAGAACAAGGAGGAGAGAGGAGAGTAGGGGATGCATTGTTCATAAAGGCAGAGGAATTGGTGAATAATTGTTTTATGAACAGGAGGAATATGTAAGCAGGGAGCACGGAGGGGGTTTGGGGATGGGGGGGTAGCCGTAGTTTAGGACGGTATCTATATGAACAGGTGGAGGTCCCTTTAGAGAAAGTACAGCATAACTTGTTAATGGGGAAGACCTTGCAAGTGCCCAACTCAAATCTCAGAGCCTGGTAGGAAGACACTACATTGCTATGGTGGCAGTGGCAATAGTTGGAGAGGGTGATGTTGGAAGTAGTAAGATGATGAAATTGCTGCAGTACTGGAAGGAGAGCACCCATGTCAGGGGGTCTCTGAACTTGCTATGCTGGCAGCGTTGATAGTTGGAGAGGGTGAGGCTGGCAGCAGTAAGCTGGTGAAATATCTGCAGCACTGGAAGGACAGCACCCATGTCAGGGGTCTTTGATCTGTAGCAGGAAAGAGATGCTAGCAATAGACATATCAAAGATGGGGGATGGGCCTGTTAGCCAGTGGAGAAGACAGAGGAACAGCAGGATGCCAGAAGAGGCAGTAAAAAACAGTTTGGTCAGAGGGCAGGATTTAACACCAGGGGAAGAGTAGAATCATAAGAAGACAGAGGGTGGGGTGGGGTGGGGCAATGTCAGGTCTGAAGGGAGTTTAGAGAGAGTGAGAGAACACAGGGGAGCTAAATTAAAAGGGTAAATTATTACTTTCTGAGAATTTACAAAGAAGGGCAAGGCACAAACAAAGCAGGGTATAGTGCTGAACAGTGCCAGATTTGGGGGGGTTGGGGTTATTAGAGAAAGTGAAAGAACACAAAGAGAAGGATTTAAATTGTTAATTATTAACTTGGCATATTTAAGGGACACTGTCAACCTGTTTTGCATCATATGATTTCTAGTTAAAAACCCACATTTTATTTTTGCATACCTTCTCTAAAATTCACTAATGTTGCTGTTTGTTTTGTATGTCTCCTTGTTGAGTAGAACTGAAATGCATGCTAATGTATATTTATAAAGAACCTTGTTTTGTTTACAATCCTGGATCTGTTCTTACTGCATACTTCATGAGCATTAGAAACACCCCCAAACAGTGCAGTCAATCATGAGGTAGTAGTCACCTAAACTCCCACTGCATCATGAGTGGCTAGACTGTGTTGGAAGTGTTCCCAAGTCCAGAAAACATGCAGTGGGAGTTGATCAAGGAATGCAAACAAACCGGTTTTGGTGTGGTAACACTAGTATTGTGGGTAGTCTGTTTTTCACTTTTTATATGAAAAAAGAATCAGAATCAAGCTACTAGTTACATCAGCCATCTTTACAGAATGCAAGCAATCATAAAATGTGTTTATTAAACAAAGAACACTTTGAGGCCAAAGGGAGTTGACAATGTCCCTTTAAAAAATTAATTAGGCATAGTAACCAACTAATCATGACAGTAAAATTAACTAAGCACAGTTCTATCAGCTAAGCAGTTTAGAACACATTTGTACATTAATAATGACGACAACAACAGTAAATATTAGTCCAGAAAAGCATGCTCAGAGAAACCGGCCCAAGCAAAAGCTTAGCGCTGGAAGATGCAGTCTGGCAGCAGCATCAGGAGCCAATCTGGGATAAAACATAGCAGGACAAGAGGACACAGCATGAGATTAGAGGGTGATCGATTAAGGGGTAATGTGAGGAAGTTCTTTTTCACAGAAAGGGTGATGGATGCATGGAACGGCCTACCTCAGGAAGTGGTGGCTATGAATAGAGTGCACGGCTTCAAACAGGCATGGGATAGGCATAAGGGAGCAATACAGATGAGTATGAATAGATAGGCCATTGACAGAGCAAAGGTTGTTGGCACATTCATAAGGTAGAAAAATTAATGGGCAGACTGGATGGGCCTTGCGGTCCTTATCTGCCATCAACTTCTATGTTTCTATGTTTCTAGTTAAAACATAGACAGAAAACTGCCAATCCCGGAGAAATCTCAGAGGCTTGTAAGAAGACTGTGCCTTGCTATGCAGGCAGCGGTGATGGTTAGACAGGATGAGGCTGGCTGGGATTTGATTTTCACTCCTTTAGCAATGGGTGATACCACTTTTAAAATTAGGTCTTGGAATATAAATGGATTAAAATCCAATATAAAGTGAAAGAGGGTGCTAGTGGGCTAGCCATGTGGCCTGGAGGGCTAAATCATCTGCGCCTTACCTTCTGCCATGCCGGCAACTTGTGTTCACAGTGCAAGTGGGTCACTGGGGGTCAGTCAGGGCTGAGGAGGATGGAGTATCCCCAGAACAATTCTCCTCCACTGGGGAAATTGGAGAACAGTGGTCAGTGTTAGCCAGGTCCCTAGCATAGACAAGGGACTGGCACAGCGATGCCATAAGATGGAGGGGCAGAGGTGGGGCAGATGGTGGGTATGCCACATATGGAAGCATGCATGGCACCGCTAGTGGCATCCTTGCATGCCCCTCCACTGTGGAGATTGGGGAACAGTGGTCAGTGATAGCCTGGACACTAGCATAGACTTGGGAATGGCACAGTGATGTCATAGGATGGGGGCAGAAGCGGGGCAGATGGTGGACAAACCACATATGGGAGCATGCATGGCACTGCTAGTGGCATCCTTGCATGCCTTTCTGCTGGGGAGATTGGGGAACAGTGGTCAGTGTTAGCCTGGTCTCTACCATAGACAAGGGACTGGCACAGTGATGCCTGAGGATGGAGGGGCAGAGGCGGGGCAGACGGTGGGCAAACCACATATGGGAGTGTGCATGGCACCGCTAGTGGCATCCTTGCATGCCCCTCCATTGGGGAGATTGAGGAACAGTGGTCAGTGTTAGCCTGGTCCCTAGCATAGACAAGGGACTGGCACAGCAATGTCATAGAATGGAGGGGCAGAGGTGTGGCAGACCGTGGGCATGCCACATATGGGAGTGTGCATGACACTATTAGTGGCATTCTTGCATGCCCCTCCACTGGGGAGATTGGGAAACAGTGGTCAGTGTTAGCCTGGTCCCTAGCATAGACAAGGGACTGGCACAGCAGTGTCATAGAATGGAGGGGCAGAGGTGCGGCAAACAGTGGGCATGCCACATATGGGAGCAAGCATGGCACTGCTTGTAGCATTCTTGCATTCCCCTCCACTGGGGAGATTGGGAAACAGTGCTCAGTGTTATCCTGGTCCCTAGCATAGACAAGGGACTGGCACAGAGATGCCATAGGATAGAGGGGCAGAGGTGGGGCAGATGGTGGGCATGCTACATATGGGAGTGTGCATGATACCGCTAGTAGCATCCTTACATGCCCCTCCACTGGAGAGATTGGGGAACAGTGGTCAGTGTTAGCCTAGTCCTTAGCATAGAGAAGGGACTAGCACAGAAATGCAATAGAATGCAGGGCAGAGGTGGGGCAGATGGTGGGCATGCCACATATGGGTGCATGCATGGCACTGCTAGTGGCATCCTTGCATGCCCCTCCACTGGGGAGATTGAGGAACAGTGGTCAGTGTTAGCCTGGTCCCTAGCATAGAAAAAGGACTGGCACAGCAATGCCGTAGGATGGAGGGGCAGAGGTGGGGCAGATGGTGGGCATGCCACAGATGGGAGTGTGCATGGCACCGCTAGTGGCATCCTTGCATGCCCCTCCACTGGGGAGATTGGGGAACAGTGGTCAGTGTTAGCCTGGACCCTAGCATAGACTTGGAAATGGCACAGTGATGTCATAGGATGGAGGGGCAGAGGTGTGGCAGACAGTGGGCATGCCACATATGGGAGTGTGCATGACACTGTTAGTGGCATCCTTGCATGCCCCTCCACTGGGGAGATTGGAAAACAGTGCTCAGAGTTAGTCTGGTCCCTAGCATAGACAAGGGACTGTCACAGCGATGCCATAGGATGGAGGGGCAGAGGCAGGGTAGAAGATGGGCATGCTATATATGGGAGTGTGCATGATACCGCTAGTAGCATCCTTACATACCCCTCCACTGGAGAGATTGGAGAACAATGGTCAGTGTTAGCCTGGTCCCTAGCATAGAAAAGGGACTGGCACAGCAGTGCCATAGGATGGAGGGGCAGAGGTGGGGCAGACGGTGAGCATGCCACATATGGAAGCATGCATGGCACCGCTAGTGGCATCCTTGCATATCCCTCCACTGGGGAGATTGGGGAACAGTGGTCAGTGTTAGCCTGGACCCTAGCATAGACTTGGAAATGGCACAGTGATGTCATAGGATGGAGAGGCAGAGGTGGGGCAGACCGTGGGCAAACCACATATGGGAGCGTGCATGGCACTGCTAGTGGCATCCTTGCATGCCTTTCTGCTGGGGAGATTGGGGAACAGTGTTCAGTGTTAGCCTGGTCTCTACCATAGACAAGGGACTGGCACAGTGATGCCTGAGGATGGAGGGGCAGAGGCGGGGCAGACGGTGGGCAAACCACATATGGGAGTGTGCATGGCACCGCTAGTGGCATCCTTGCATGCCCCTCCATTGGGGAGATTGAGGAACAGTAGTCAGTGTTAGCCTGGTCCCTAGCATAGACAAGGAACTGGTACAGCAATATCATAGAATGGAGGGGCAGAGGTGTGGCAGACCATGGGCATGCCACATATGGGAGTGTGCATGACACTATTAGTGGCATCCTTGCATGCCCCTCCACTGGGGAGATTGGGAAACAGTGCTCAGTGTTAGTCTGGTCCCTAGCATAGACAAGGGACTGGCACAGCAGTGTCATAGAATGGAGGGGCAGAGGTGTGGCAGACAGTGGGCATGCCACATATGGGAGCAAGCATGGCACTGCTAATAGCATTCTTGCATTTCCCTCCACTGGGGAGATTGGGAAACAGTGCTCAGTGTTAGCCTGGTCCCTAGCATTGACAAGGGACTGGCACAGCGATGCCATAGGATGGAGGGGCAGAGGCGGTGCAGATGGTGGGCATGCCACAGATGGGAGTGTGCATGGCACCGCTAGTGGCATCCTTGCATGCCCCTCCACTGGGGAGATTGGGAAACAGTGCTCAGTGTTAGCCTGGTCCCTTGCATAGACATGGGACTGGCACAGCGATGCCATAGGATGGAGGGGCAGAGGCAGGGCAGACAGTGGGCATGCCACATATGGGAGTGAGCATGACACTGCTAGTGGCATCCTTGCATGCTCCTCCAATGCGGAAATTGGGAAACAGTACTCAGTGTTAGCCTGGTCCCCTAGCATAGACAAGGGACTGGCACAGAGATGCCATAGGATGGATGGGCAGACGGTGGGCATGCCATATATGGGAGCAAGCATGGCACTGCTAGTGGCATCCTTACATGCTCCTCCACTGTGGAGATTGGGGAACAGTGATCAGTGTTAGCCTGGTCCCTAGCATAGACAAGGGACTGGCACAGCAATGTCATAGAATGGAGGGGCAGAGGTGTGGCAGACCGTGGGCATGCCACATATGGGAGCAAGCATGGCACTGCTTGTAGCATTCTTGCATTCCCCTCCACTGGGGAGATTGGGAAACAGTGCTCAGTGTTATCCTGGTCCCTAGCATAGACAAGGGACTGGCACAGAGATGCCATAGGATAGAGGGGCAGAGGTGAGGCAGATGGTGGGCATGCCACAGATGGGAGTGTGCATGGCACCGCTAGTGGCATCCTTGCATGCCCCTCCATTGGGGAGATTGAGGAACAGTGGTCAGTGTTAGCCTGGTCCCTATCATAGACAAGGGACTGGCACAGCAATGTCATAGAATGGAGGGGCAGAGGTGTGGCAGACCGTGGGCATGCCACATATGGGAGTGTGCATGACACTATTAGTGGCATTCTTGCATGCCCCTCCACTGGGGAGATTGGGAAACAGTGGTCAGTGTTAGCCTGGTCCCTAGCATAGACAAGGGACTGGCACAGCAGTGTCATAGAATGGAGGGGCAGAGGTGCGGCAAACAGTGGGCATGCCACATATGGGAGCAAGCATGGCACTGCTTGTAGAATTCTTGCATTCCCCTCCACTGGGGAGATTGGGAAACAGTGCTCAGTGTTATCCTGGTCCCTAGCATAGACAAGGGACTGGCACAGAGATGCCATAGGATAGAGGGGCAGAGGTGGGGCAGACGGTGGGCATGCTACATATGGGAGTGTGCATGATATCGCTAGTAGCATCCTTACATGCCCCTCCACTGGAGAGATTGGGGAACAGTGGTCAGTGTTAGCCTAGTCCTTAGCATAGAGAAGGGACTAGCACAGAAATGCAATAGAATGCAGGGCAAAGGTGGGGCAGATGGTGGGCATGCCACATATGGGTGCATGCATGGCACTGCTAGTGGCATCCTTGCATGCCCCTCCACTGGGGAGATTGAGGAACAGTGGTCAGTGTTAGCCTGGTCCCTAGCATAGAAAAAGGACTGGCACAGCAATGCCGTAGGATGGAGGGGCAGAGGTGGGGCAGATGGTGGGCATGCCACAGATGGGAGTGTGCATGGCACCGCTAGTGGCATCCTTGCATGCCCCTCCACTGGGGAGATTGGGGAACAGTGGTCAGTGTTAGCCTGGACCCTAGCATAGACTTGGAAATGGCACAGTGATGTCATAGGATGGAGGGGCAGAGGTGTGGCAGACAGTGGGCATGCCACATATGGGAGTGTGCATGACACTGTTAGTGGCATCCTTGCATGCCCCTCCACTGGGAGATTGGAAAACAGTGCTCAGAGTTAGTCTGGTCCCTAGCATAGACAAGGGACTGTCACAGCGATGCCATAGGATGGAGGGGCAGAGGCAGGGTAGAAGATGGGCATGCTATATATGGAGTGTGCATGATACCCTAGTAGCATCCTTACATACCCCTCCACTGGAGAGATGGAGAACAATGGTCAGTGTTAGCCTGGTCCTAGCATAGAAAGGGACTGGCACAGCAGTGCCATAGGATGGAGGGGCAGAGGTGGGGCAGACGGTGAGCATGCCACATATGGAAGCATGCATGGCACCGCTAGTGGCATCCTTGCATATCCCTCCACTGGGGAGATTGGGGAACAGTGGTCAGTGTTAGCCTGGACCCTAGCATAGACTTGGAAATGGCACAGTGATGTCATAGGATGGAGAGGCAGAGGTGGGGCAGACGGTGGGCAAACCACATATGGGAGCGTGCATTGCACTGCTAGTGGCATCCTTGCATGCCTTTCTGCTGGGGAGATTGGGGAACAGTGTTCAGTGTTAGCCTGGTCTCTACCATAGACAAGGGACTGGCACAGTGATGCCTGAGGATGGAGGGGCAGAGGCGGGGCAGACGGTGGGCAAATCACATATGGGAGTGTGCATGGCACCGCTAGTGGCATCCTTGCATGCCCCTCTATTGGGGAGATTGAGGAACAGTGGTCAGTGTTAGCCTGGTCCCTAGCATAGACAAGGAACTGGTACAGCAATATCATAGAATGGAGGGGCAGAGGTGTGGCAGACCATGGGCATGCCACATATGGGAGTGTGCATGACACTATTAGTGGCATCCTTGCATGCCCCTCCACTGGGGAGATTGGGAAACAGTGCTCAGTGTTAGTCTGGTCCCTAGCATAGACAAGGGACTGGCACAGCAGTGTCATAGAATGGAGGGGCAGAGGTGTGGCAGACAGTGGGCATGCCACATATGGGAGCAAGCATGGCACTGCTAATAGCATTCTTGCATTTCCCTCCACTGGGGAGATTGGGAAACAGTGCTCAGTGTTAGCCTGGTCCCTAGCATCGACAAGGGACTGGCACAGCGATGCCATAGGATGGAGAGGCAGAGGCGGTGCAGATGGTGGGCATGCCACAGATGGGAGTGTGCATGGCACTGCTAGTGGCATCCTTGCATGTCCCTCCACTGGGGAGATTGGGAAACAGTGCTCAGTGTTAGCCTGGTCCCTTGCATAGACATGGGACTGGCACAGCGATGCCATAGGATGGAGGGGCAGAGGCAGGGCAGACAGTGGGCATGCCACATATGGGAGTGAGCATGACACTGCTAGTGGCATCCTTGCATGCTCCTCCAATGCGGAAATTGGGAAACAGTAGTCAGTGTTAGCCTGGTCCCCTAGCATAGACAAGGGACTGGCACAGAGATGCCATAGGATGGATGGGCAGACGGTGGGCATGCCATATATGGGAGCAAGCATGGCACTGCTAGTGGCATCCTTACATGCTCCTCCACTGTGGAGATTGGGGAACAGTGGTCAGTGTTAACCTGGTCCCTAGCATAGACAAGGGACTGACACAGCGATGTCATAGGATGGAGGGGCAGGGGCACGGCAGACGGTGGGCATGCCACATATGAGAACATGCGTGGCACTGCTAGTGGCATCCTTGCATGCCCCTTGTTACACGACGTCCCTTCACCCTAATTGATACCCTCAGGGGTACACCGTAGACAGCTAATGTTTAGGCATAGGCTATACTAATACATAGGGCTAAGGGCATCTACCGTATAAGAGTAGATGTCAGGATATGAATGCATATTGTTGTAACCCACTTTGCTTGCTAATGCACACATATTATACTATATATTTTCTGTCTATTTCTTACTTGTCAGATGCCAAGACACCTGTCCTTGAAGTAATTGTAATATATAAGGCAACATTGCCATCCTTTGGTGATGTGCACCACTACACCTTGTTATGTAAGACTCTGTATAAGAGCGTCTTTGTTCTAAAACTGATGACTTTACAGAATTATATAATGTTATCTTGGACCGTGGAGCCACCTCTAATTTAGCCAATAGGGCTCATCTCTGTAACTAGAAATGTTTCTATCTTTTAGTAACCATAGTAATTATCACAGGCATATAATGTTATGCACAGGCTTTACACCTCGGAGACCCGAGAGATCCCAAGAGACTACAGAGAAATCTCGAGGTGTAGGGAACGCTTAGCACTGGCTCCCAGTTCGTATTGGTAAGAACTGCTTAGGGCAACTGTGACATCCCTTTTGTAGTAATAAACTTGTTTATTACTTGAATGCAACCTGTTTGTGATTATTTGCTTTCTCAATATTGCCAAGAACCTGAAAGTGAGGTTCAGACCTCTTACAAATTGGCGACCGTGTGCAGGCGATATTTGGTGTTTGCAAGTTTTCACTTGTTGCTGTACATTTTCCTTTTCCCCACGGGGACTGCAGGTGTTCACTTCCGTAACACATCTCCTGTCTTTTCTACCAGTTTGTAGATACTTGCAAAGTCTGGCTGACTTTTTGGGTGTGGCCGATGCCGTCTCGACCCACTCCATAGCAGCTTTGAATTGCAAGCCTACAGCTTATGCAGTAGCCCGGCTGTGTTTGAAGTACTCTTGTTGTGGATCGATCCGCAACACGCAGTCTTTTTCACAGTTTGAATTTTCGTTCCCTCCCACACAATGGCCACGGTATCAGATATCTGTGCAGAACTGAGACTCGATGTCTCTTACTTTCTTACCTCCCATGGAGGATGGGCTGTCTTCGCGTGGGACGCAAGTCAATCCGAAAACCCTGTACTGGGGATTTCAACCCAGTATGCAGGACACGACAATCAACCAATGAGCGTTGCTAAAGGGTTGATGTCAGCTGCTGCTTTGAAGTCTCGGCGAGGTTTCATACCCTTGATCTAGATCGCATCTCTTAAGCAAGAGATGGGTTTACAGGAAACTGAATGTGTTTGAATACAGCAGAACTTGGCGTCAGAACTCCAGTCTCTGCGTAATGAAAAGGATTCACTATTGCATCATTCAGCACAGGCTGGTGAACAAGAAATGTGTACTCTGAAACAGGAGTGTGAAAGTTTGAGACAGGATAAGAGTCAGGTTGTGCAAATGAATGATTTGTTGAGTGCTGCGAATGCACAGTTGAGTGATGAAATGGGTGAGCTTCAGGACGAGATCAACCAGGTGGCGATTTAAAATAGCCTATAAGGACAATCGCAAATTGGCCTGTACCGTGTTTTACAAAGCAGAAGCAGGATCAGGTTGATATGGATGTTGCAAGTGTGAATCATGATGAATGTAAAGCTAAGATGGATAAACTGAGCATCAGCGAGAGGTTTTGACTGGCCACATTAAGACAATGGGAGGCGTAGGCCCTGCCTTTCACTCGTCATCAGAAGGGGAGCTATCTGATGATGACGTCTCACAGTACAACGCCCAGTCACACCCCTACTATGGCCCAGATTCCCCACCCAGCCATCCACAGTATGGCGGGTCCCCACCCACTACTCCCCAGGTCACATGTCGATGATGTCGTGATGCTCATCATGGAAAACACCATCATGGCAGAGCCCATGATGGGGGGGGGAGCAGGCCCAAGCCTGGTCCTGACGGCGCCTCAGAGCCGTTGTTAAGTGTGGAAGACAGGCAAGAGATTGAAACCATGATTGATAGAGCATTAGGTAATGTTCCTCTTCCTGAAAGAAGTATGAAAGCCATTAAAAGCCAGATCCGACAAATTTTCCAAGAAGCTGGCACTCAGGAAGGTGTTGTTCGTACTGCAGCAGAAGCTGCAGCTCGCGCAGCATTAGATGGTGCACGAGATGCATTACCTCTGCCTGACCGACCACTGACTAATCCCCTACAAATGGCCTACTCTGTTCAGCAAATTGCTGACAGTATCAGTCGGATGAGCCCGTCCGACAACCTCAGCTGCCATTTGGAAAAGGTGCGCTCCAAATGCGAGATGTTTAGCCTCGCTGCAGAATATCAGGTCCAAATACTACGCCAGACCATAGATCCTGGTTTATGGGCCAAACTCCCCAAAGTAGTTTGCCAGGATGAGAACGCTACCTTTGACAAAGTCGCAGCTGAGCTCATCTCCGCTCATATCCCAGGTGTGGTAGGAGTAATGCTGGCATACCCCATAAAGCAAAATGCAAAAGAAAGCCCAGCAACCTACCACCAGAGACTCTGGATGGCCTACCGAGCAGGGAAGCATCTGGCACAAGAAGCTGCGGATGTAGATCTGATTGAATATAAGATCTTGTTCCTTAGTAACATGATCCCAGCTGTAAGAGAGAAGGTAGAGCCAACCACATACCCAAATACAGATAGGTTTGCCGATATTCTTCGGAAAACCGAGAGGGTGTATCAGCTGTACATCCGTGATTTGGGTTCCGGTTCCAAGAAGGTTGCTGCAGTGGAACCCGCTTCTGGGACCATGACACACTACACCGTGGAGGGGCAGTCCCAGTAACAGCAGCCTAAAAATCCATCGGCCCCTCCAACTAGCACCCAGCAAAACCCCCAACAGGCCCAACAACAACAACAACAGTGGGGTGGGAACCGGAATTGGCCTAAAAACAGAAGGCACAAGGGCAGAGGGAAACCATTACAAAGATCGGGTCCCTCATACAAGAAGTTAGCCGAAGAAAACCAAAAATTTCGAGAGCTCCTGGGGCAAGTACGCTCCGTAGCGGACGCTGTTCCCGCACAGACCCTTGCAGCAGTACAACCGGTACCCATGCCACCACTGGTCATGGAGACACAGGAAGTACGAGCTCTCAGGCCCACACAAGCCTGAACCTGGAAGCTCCTCCCTATATTGCATCACTGCAACATTGTAAAGTCATCCATGCAAGGCAAGCCCAACCTCTGCATGCCTCCAGTAATACGGATTGACAATTACAGGCCCCAGTCCGCATTGTAAACAAGCTGGTCTTGGAAACAAATGGAAGGCTCTGCACCGAGGCCGAGGTCGGGGGCCGCCAACTAATTGTCTTATTAGATACAGGTGCAGCTGTATCTGTGTTACACGATGAACACCCGGACACATCCTCTTGGTCTACTGGATGGAAGACCAATATATCAGGAGTTGATGGTACTAGGCTACCTGCATACCGTGCTCTACCCCTACCGGTAGAGCTAGGCCATTTGAAGGCCTCACATGCTTTCCAACTAATGGTACTGCATGATCATCCTAGTATCATCGGGATTGACTTCCTTGCACCGCACAGCTGTGTGGTGGATCTAGCTAACATGCTGCTGATACAGATCCAGGGTCAATACCATACTGTCTTAATTCCTGACTCACATGCTGTGGCGACAATATCTATCAACAACAAAGAGTATGACGTCATAGATTTGTTCAAGAACCATGAACTTTTCCCAAAACTCCTACCTATTCTGCAACAACATTTGGAAGCATTTGCAGTTAACAAGCATGATTGTGGCAGAATGCATACTGTTATTGAGGTGCCAGGCCCGGCACATGAGAGACAAAGGCAATACCCATTTCCCACTGAAGCCTTACCCTCTCTCCGAGAAACGATCAAGTCACTCCTCAAACAAGGAGTCATCAGAACCTGTGTTTCCACTGCCAACTCTCCTGTTTGGCCCATGAAAAAACCCACAGGCGCCTGGAGACTTACTATTGAGTACAGGAAACTGAATCAGGTCACTCCCAGTTGCTCCCCAAC
The DNA here is from genome assembly GCA_016271365.2 of Neoceratodus forsteri. Lineage (NCBI taxonomy): Eukaryota > Metazoa > Chordata > Ceratodontiformes > Ceratodontidae > Neoceratodus > Neoceratodus forsteri. The sequence goes on from CM028129.1 coordinate 13,999,857, forward strand.
TGTGGCATCGGCACCAGATGTGCTTCGACTTCTAACACCAGATCAGAAATGGTTCAGTGCCCTGGACATCTCCAATGGTTTTTGGTCATTACCATTGTCCCTCAAGAGTCAATATAAGTTTGCCTTCGCCTTTGAAGGACGACAGTATACGTGGACTTGCTTGCCACAGGGATTCCATAATAGCCCATCCCTCTTCCATCTTCACATGATGGACGCCCTACAGAGTTTCTCAGCCCCCCAATGTCTCTTACAGTACGTAGATGACCTGTTGTTGGCCACGGCCACACAGGAACAACATCTGGATCTCTTGGATGAACTATTGACTCTCATTCAGAGAGCAGGTCTGAAATGCAAACCAGCAAAAGCACAATTGTGTCAGAAAGAAGTACTCTTTCTGGGTTTGAAAATAACTGACCAAGACCGGAGTCCCACTTGGAAAAAGATTCAGGGATTACAAGACTTGCCATTACCCACTAGTGTGGCAACTCTTTGAAGGTTTCTAGGTATGGTAAACTACTCGAGAGATTTTATTTGTGATTTTGCTCAGAAAGCTGCTCCTCTGTATGACCTACTCAAAAAGGATGTTCCATGGAATTGGGGCCCCGTTCGTACCCAGGCTGTGACATCACTGAAGCAGGCTCTGGCCTCCGCCCCAGCACTGGTAAAATCCCAATCCAGCACTACCATTCTATCTGGAGTGTGCCACCTCTGACATCGCTATGTCAGCAGTGCTGCCCAGAAGGTGCATGGCACCTTGAGACCTATTGCATATGCATCGCAGCTCTTGACCCCAGTGGAACAGAAGTACAGCCTTTGTGAAAGGAACCTTCTAGCCACCTACTGGGCTGTCAAGCACTTCCTGTATATCATTGGGTACTCACCACTGATTCTCAACACTAATCACACACCAACTACCTTTCTACTCTCAGATAGAGTGAAGGATGGGTCAGTCTCTAACACAAGGCTGACACATTGGTCACTTCTCCTCCAGGACAGAGATATCCAGGTTCACCAGTCCAAAGTGCCATCTCTGCTAGCTCATGGTCTCCTTTTTCAGGGGGAACCCCATGACTGTACACTGCAGTCACCTGACCTCCCAGATCCTGGTCCATTCCTCCCTGCCACACCAGAGATACTGGAGAGTGCCTCTTTGTGCTGCATTTTCACTGATGGTTCAGCATCATACTATCAGGAAGAACAGATTGCAGGCATGGGTATTTTGGTGGTGTATCCCTATGGGAACACTGTCAGGATATCTAAACGCTGTAGTGCAGCTTCCTCACAGTACGCGAAGATGGCAGCGGTGGCCTGTGCACTTGAGTTTATCCAACATGGAACTCAGGATACCATCATTTTTACAGACTCTAATTGGGTTTGTTGATCCCTTACAGAATTTCTCCCTTTCTGGCAGAGGAACTCCTTTCTCTCCTCTGATGGCAGTCCAGTGAAATACAAAGAATTGGTAATCTACATACACTCATTGGCACAGAAACACCCACACAAACTTTATGTGCACAAGGTCAAGGCTCACTCTCTACATGATCCCTATCATGCATTTAATGACACAGCAGATACCCTAGCTAAGGAAGGGGCCCGAAGGGGGGGACGTCTGGATGATGGATCATCCAGAAGCCAATACAGCTGTACATGTTGCAGCTCTCAAAAGAAATCTGAATCTTTTTCTCCCTGGACTCTCAGCAGCTAGCATTTGGACACTGAACTCAAAGAAGTGTTCAGATCCCTTGACAAAGGTACTGAAGAAGACTCTACACATAACCCATATTGCAGGCATGAAGGTAAGTTACACTTATCCCTGATGACAAACTCATCTGGTTCCAACAGAGGACACTACCACCAAATTGTGGGTAGTCCCCAGACATTTGAGATCTGAATGTTTGCACCAAGTACATGATACTCCTACTGGTGGACACCAGGGGGCAGAAAATACCCTCCAACATCTCAAGACCACTGCCTGGTGGCCTGGTATTACCAAAGATGTTAAACAATACATTGACAATTGCCTTGTTTGTGCACAAAAAAATCCCATACCTACAAAATGAAATGCCAAACTTTTACCACAAAGACACACTGGCCCTTGGCATGCCATCCAAATTGATTTCATTGGCCCTTTGACCAATACCAGCAGAAACAACAAGTATGCTCTTGTGGTGACCGACTTATTCTCTAAGTGGGTTGAGGCTTTCCCCACTAAAACATGCACCGCAAAGACAACTGCCAAAATCCTGGTAAAACAGATTTTCTCCAGGTGGGGCCTGCCTCTCATGGTAGACTCCGACAAAGGAACCAGTTTTACAGGTGAGTTGATGAAAGAGTCCCTTGAACTCCTTGGGGTTCAGCAAAAGTTCCACATACCCTATCATCCCCAATCCTCAGGTCAAGTAGAAAGAGCCAACAGACGGATTAAGCAAATGCTTTCCAAATTCATTGAGGACAATCCCAAGACCCGGGATTCCCTATTGCCTTTACTCCTTATGGCAATTAGGGGTACACTCTCAACCATCAACAACCTCTTCTGTGATTTAGAAACTGGAAGAATCCCTGACATAATACATGACAGATGCATCTCTAAATGGTATTGTCCCAAATGTTAACTTTCTACTTGTGTTTCCTTATGTATGCAACAGACTTTGTCTATTCCTCTCTCCACAGCGAGAAATTTGGGGTTTGTGACCAGACATCCAAACACTGGTCCTTGTTTTTTTACCAAGAAATGTTCCATAACAGATACCATGTTTGTCTCCTTTACTGTCTCCTTACCACGTTTTGATCCCACTACAGCTTTGTTCGACAAGCTTAAAATGGCACATTCTATTGGGCATTTGATGACGACATCTACAGAGAACACCTGGATCTACCACCTCTACTGGTCTACCACTCCTTCCTTGATGCCTGGGTGGCACCGCACATGGACTGCTGTGCGAAGAAGCAATATTTCTACTTGTGCTGATGTGATGTGTTTGATGTTATACGCCCTGTTTATGGCTACTCTCCAGACAGCATTGATTGGACTTTCACCATGGATGATGACATCACTGAGAATGGAACCAACTCTTTTGAATTGACACCGTTACCAGATCAGCTCTACCAGTCCTATAGTGAGGAAGCTCATCGCCTGTCAACACGGATTTTGAAGATGACCTACACATGCCCTGTCCAGTTGCAAAAATGGAGACTACCTACTGTACGTTCACAGTATAACTCTGACGGAGAGTACTGCATAGTGACTAATGTTAAGTCTTATAATATGGTTCTGTTACTTGTTCAATTGATTACCCCAACTTTTGTTTTGTTCCCCATCAGAAAACTGTTATTGGACATACCATCATAACCCCCGTTACCCTTATGGATGCAGACATTATTGATGGTAACCCAGATTATTTACTCACACTCTCAGAATACCTACCATACTTAATGTACACATAGACCCACTTCACACTTACACTGAAATCCCTTTTAGACAGAAAGGACACACACCTCATCCACATCAGCAATAATATAACCAAAGCCAATGAAGCTGTTCTTGACCTGATCAATGATGGAATATGAATAATGCATTGACTAACACCTGGTTAGAGATCACTTTAAAGGTTTTGTTATAATACAAGCATTTTAATATTCACTTTGATTATTATGCTTGCTGCCTACGACATACACTGCGCCAACACCGTGAGCAGCTTGAGTTCCTTTACAGGCTCACGTCCGGAATTATGTGACCACTGCTCCTGTCCATTCACTTGTTGCCTGTGTTGCCCTTGAGGCAACAAGAGAGGTATTGCTAGCGGTCCCTGCACCTAATTGATACCTCACTGGTACACACGTAGACAGCTAATGTTTAGGCATAGGCTATACTAATACATAGGCTGACGGGCATCTACTGTATAAGAGTAGATGTTGGGAAATGAATGCATATTGTTGTAACCCACTTTGCTTGCTAATGCACAATATTATACTATATTTTCTGTCTATTTCTTACTTGTCAGATGCCAAGACACCTGTCCTTGAAGTAATTGTAATATGTAAGGCAACGTTGCCATCCTTTGGTGATGTGCACCACTACACCTTGTTATGTAAGACTCTGTATAAGAGCGTCTTTGTTCTAAAACTGATGACTTTACAGAATTATATAATGTTATCTTGGACTGTGGAGCCACCTCTAATTTAGCCAATAGGGCTCATCTCTGTAACTAGAAATGTTTCTATCTTTTAGTAACCATAGTAATTATCACAGGTATATAATGTTATGCACAGGCTTTACACCTCGGAGACACGAGAGATCCCAAGAGACTACAGAGAAACCTCGAGGTGTAGGGAACGCTTAGCACTGGCTCCCAGTTTGTATTGGTAAGAACTGCTTAGGGCAACTGTGACTTATCCCTTTTGTAGTAATAAACTTGTTTATTACTTGAATGCAACCTGTTTGTGATTATTTGCATTCCCAATATTGCCAAGAACCTGAAAGTGAGGTTCAGACCTCTTACACCCTTCACTGGGGAGAATGGGGAACAGTGGTCAGTGTTTGCCTGGTCCTTAGCATAGACAAGGGACTGGCACAGCGATGCCATAGGATGGAGGGGCAGAGGCGGGGCAGACTGTGGACATGCCACATATTGGAGCATGCATGGCATCGCTAGTGGCATCCTTGCATGCCCCTTCACTGTGGAGATTGGAGAACAGTGGTCAGTGTTAGCCTGGTTCTTAGCAGAGACAAGGGACTGGCACAGCGATGCCATAGGATGGAGGGCAGAGGCGAGGCAGACAGTGGGCATACCACATATGGGAGCATGCATGGCACTGCTAGTGGCATCCTTGCATGCCCCTCCACTGTGGAGATTGGAGAACAGTGGTCAGTGTTAGCCTGGTTCTTAGCAGAGACAAGGGACTGGCACAGCGATGCCATAGGATGGAGGAGCAGAGGCAGGGCAGAAGGTGGGCATGCCACATATCGGAGCATGCATGGCATCACTAGTGGCATCCTTGCATGCCCCTCCACTGCGGAGATTGGAGAACAGTGGTCAGTGTTAGCCTGGTTCTTAGCAGAGACAAGGGACTGGCACAGCAATGCCATCAGATGGAGGAGCAGAGGTGGGCAGATGGGGGCATACCACATATGGGAGCATGCATGGCACTGCTAGTGGCATCCTTGCATGCCCATCCACTGGGGAGATTGGGGAACAGTTGTCAGTGTTAGCCTGGTCCCTAGCATAGGTAAGAGACTGGCTCAGTGATGCCATAGGATGGTGGGGCAGACAGTGGGCATGCCACATATGGGAGTGTGCATGGCACCGCTAGTGGCATCCTTGCATGCCCCCCCACTGGGGAGAATGGGGAACAGTGGTCAGTGTTAGCCTTGGCCCTAGTATAGAAAAGGGACTGGCACAGTGATGCCATAGGATAGAGGGGCAGAGGCAGGGCAGATGGTGGGCAAGCCCCATATATGGGAGCATGTATGGCATTGCTAGTGGCATCTTTGCATGCCCCGCCACTGGGAAGATTGGGGAGCAGTGGTCGGTGTTAGCCTGGTCCCTAGCATAGACATGGGACTGGCATAGCGAAGCCATAGAATGGAGGGGCAGAAGCGGGGCAGAAGGTGGGCATACCACATATGGGAGCATGCATGGCACTGCCAGGGGCATCCTTGCATGCCCCTCCACTGGGAAGATTGGAGAACAGGGGTTAGTTCTAGGATGGTTCCTAGCATAGACAAGGGGCTGGAGCGATGCCATAAGATGGAGGGGCAGAGGCAGGGCAGACGGTGGGTATGCCACATATGGGAGCATGCATGGCACTGCCAGGGGCATCCTTGCATGCCCATCCACTGGGGAAATTGGAGAACAGTGGTCAGTGTTAGCCTGGTCCCTCACATAGACAAGGGACTGGCACAGCGATGCTATAGGATGCAGGAGGAAAAGGCGTGGTTGACGGTGGACATGTTACATATGGGAGTGTGCATGGCTCCGCTAGTAGCATCCTTGCATGCCCCTCCTCTGGGGAGATTTAGGGAACAGTGGTCAGTGTTTGCCTGGTCACTAGCACAGACAAGGAACTGGCACAGCGATGCCATAGGATGGAGGGGCAGAGGTGGGGAAGACTTTAGGCATGCTATATATGGGAGTGTGCATGGCACCGCTAGTGGCATCCTTGCATGTCCCCCTCTGCAGGAGAAGACATTGGAGGAAAAACATGCCAGTGGTTGGATGATGGAGGGCTCCTCAGGGCCTATCCCGACCAGTTGGATGTGGCAGCCAGAACCGTATACTGTGAACGGCGAGGGTCGAGGGCTTCCCCCTACTGATCCAGCCAAGCTGGGCAATCCCTTGGGGAAGAGGGGCTTGCAGGGCCTGGCGTATATTAGGGGGATGGGCCTGGGTGCCCTCCTTAATGTGGACTGACTGAAGTGGAGCATAAATAGACTAACAAAAACAAAAAAGAAACCGGGCGCTGGCCAAAATAAAGTCTATTAAGACTGATACTATATATCTTCAGGAAACTGATATGATGAAAAAGGAGGGTGCACATATAAGGAAAGGGAAAGGAAAGGGAACATTGTTTAACCAGGGGTAGCACACTAAGCTGAAGCTTGTTTCTAGATGTGATCTGGGAGTACAGGGAAGTTAAGTGACTTGCTCAGGATCACACAGTATGCACCTAGACCTGTGAGTAAGAACTGGGGTGGTCAGTGGTATGGGGTGAAATTCTCCTCAAAAGCTAGGGGTGCTGCTAATTTGTTCCAGTCAAGATCCCCCGTGACAGTCAGCAAGATCTTATAAAACCCGGGTGGAGACTTGTTCTGGTCCAAGTTTTGCAAAATTCTGGGCACAAAGTAGCAATTGGCACTGTCGGTGGGCCCGGCATACAATGCCCAGAATTCTTTCAAATATTAAAGGTACGTATGGCAGGTTTTGAGGCATACTGTTTCCTATATAGGGACTGTAACTGTGTGCAGGGTACTGTTTTAAATAGGTCTTCTAGGTTATGTCACCTGTATCCAGAAATGCCAAAGTGCTAATGGATATAATAACTGACTACAGCCTGGTTGGCTTGCGGTGGTTTGCATGCCCAACAGGTAGGGAATATACATATTATTCACATTCAGTGGGCAATTATGTCTGACTAGATGCTATTTTAATTTCCCAGACCCAAGCTCCCTCTCTATAATCAACTCGCCATGTCCCATGGCCATAACTGATCATACACCGGTCCTACCAGTCCTTAGCTCCCTCTATACAATCAGCTCGCCATGGCCCATAGGCATAACTGATCATGCACTGGTCTGACCAGCCCACAGCCATAATTGATCATGCACCAGTCCTACCAGCCCCTAGCTCCCTATCTAAAATTAGCTCGCCATGGCCCTAGCCACAACTGATCATGCACCGGTCCTACCAGCCCCTAGCTCCCTCTATACAATCAGCCCGCTATGGCCATAGCCTTAACTAATCATGCACCGGACCTACCAGCCCCTAGCTCCCTCTCTACAATCAGCTCGCCATGGCCCATAGCTATAACTGATCATGCACTGGTCCAACCAGCCACTAGCTCCCTCTCTACAATTAGCTCACCATGGCCCAAAGCCATAACTGATCATGAACCACTCCTACCAGCCCCTAGCTCCCTCTCTACAATCAGCTCGCCATGGCCCATAGCTATAACTGATCATGAACCACTGCTACCAGTCCCTAGCTCCCTCTATAAAATCAGCTCGCCATGGCCCATAGCCATATCTGATCATGCACCACTCCTACCAGACCCTTGCTCCCTCTTTACAATCAGCTCGCCATGACCCATAGCCATAACTGATCATGCTCAGCTCCTACCAGCCCCTAGCTCCCTCTCTACAATCAGCTCGCCATGGCCCATAGGCATAACTGATCATGCACCGGTCCTACCAGCCTCTAGCTCCCTCTATACAATCAGATCGCCATGGCCCATAACCATAACTGATCATGCACCACTCCTACCAGCCCCTAACTCCCTCTATACAATCAGCTCCCCATGGCCCATAGCCATAATTGATCATGCACCGGTCCTACTGGCCCCTAGCTCCCTCTCTACAATCAGCTCGCCATGGCCCATAGCCATAATTGATCATGCACCGGGCCTACTGGCCCCTAGCTCCCTCTCTACAATCAGCTCGCCATGGCCCTTAGCTATAACTGATCATGCACCGGTCCTACCAGCCCTTGACTCCCTCTATATAATCAGCTCACCATGGCCCATAACCATAACTAATCATGCTCCACTCCTATCAGCCCTTAGCTCCCTCTATACAATCAGCTCACCATGGCCAATAGCCATAACTGATCATGCACTAGCCCTACTTGATTTAAGTAAATGGGGAATACCTGTCACTATTAGGGCTTGGAAACTAGACCCTGTCATATTGCAAAAAACTGAATTTGTCACATTTATTCAAGGGTAGTAAAGCAGGTTCCTCATAACAGCCTTTTGAGGGAGACATGTCTGTCTCCACAAGAAATATAGCTCTAAAGGTTGTCCTAAGGGAGTTATTATATCAAATGCTAGTCATGAATGGAAAACTTAACATAAACATAGAAACATAGAATTTGATGGTAGATAAGGACCGCTTGGCTCACCTAATCTGCCCATTTCCCTACCTGATGGATAAGCTGCAGATCCTAGTTATCCAACAGCCTTCTTCCTCCTCCCCTTCCCCACTAGAATTGCCTTTTGTCTGTCCCATGCATTCGTGAATTCTGACTGAAAGTCAACTGCTTGTAGTCCTGGAGCAACAAATTACTCAAGTTGAAAAACAGCACATGGCTGACCTACACCCACACGGTAACGTCAGCTACAGAATTTGAAATGGGACTTCAACCGGTTATCCAGTTCTAAAACTGAATGTAATATACTACTAAATCAAGCCACCACTTATTTTGAGGGGGATTCTGGTGGTAAGTGGCTGCCATGGCAGCTTAAACCTAGGGACAGCATAACAAATGTTGTCAGTATCCAAGATACAAATGGAGAGCTTAAACACTGTAATGACAATACAGGTTAGTGTTTTAGGGGCTACTACCAAAATCTATACCCCTCAGAATCACAGGCATTAGGTGCAGGAATTCAACATTATCTATCATGGGTTGCACTACCAGTTTTAGACTTGAATGCCAGTGACAACCTGGACAGGGACTTTAACTGGGGGGAGATCAGACAGGCTGTAAAACACTTAAAAGAGGGACAGGCCCCTGGACCTGATGGGTTCCCAATTGATTTCTACAAAGCTCTAACTAAAGAATTATGAGATCCACTTGGTGACATGATTGTGGAAAGCCAGCAAACTTGTATGATACCCCCTCCACCCTGTCCCTTGTTATCACAGTCCTCCCCAAATCTGGTAAGGACTTAACGTTGTGTGGGTCATACAGACCAATCTCCCTACTCACAAATGACTGTAAAATTATGGTCCAGATGTTGGTAGGCAGAGTGGGGAGCATTCTGCCCCACATAATACACCCAGACCAGGCTGGGTTTATTCAAGGGTGTCAAAGTAATCTCAGTGTAAGGAATACCTTGAATATACTATCAAGGTTGGATCACTCTGGAACAGGCAGAGAGGTGGCCATACTTGGTCTGGATGCCAAACAGGATTTTGACCAGATGGTGTAGGGTTAATGTTTACAATGCTTAAACAAAATTGGCTTTGAAAGCAATATGTTGAAGTGGGTGACTACCCTATATCAGCAGCCCGTGGGTCACGCTGGCTCATCCTTTTGCCTTAACCCATGGTACTTGTCAGGGTTGCCCATTATCCTCACTCCTTTACGTGCTCTGTCAAGAATTTTTGGCAGCAGTTACATGTGAAGACCCCAAAGTTCTTGGATTTCACGCTAATGGCCACCGTGACAAGATCTTGCTTTTTGCTAATGATTTATTGATCTTTGAGAAACCTGCTGAGGGTATCTCAAGGTTTCGCCAGATCTTGACCAACTGCAATATGATATCCAGTCGTAAAATTAAATGGAGAAAAGTAAGATTTTACCTGTAAGGAAGGGGCTTCTCTATGGACTGGTCAATAACCCCTTGAATATGAGGGTGGTTAACTCCCTAAAATACTTGGGTGTTCATGTTAGTGACAGTGGGCCGAGGCTGTTCCATGATAACTATACCAGGCTGTTGGCCTCACTTAAACAAGATTGTCTAAGGTTGGAAAGCCTTCCCCTTAGTCAATAGGCCAAATTAACTCTATTGAAATTAACACACTACCCAAATGCCTGTGTTTATTTCAAAACTTGACTATTACGGTGCTGGAAAAATTCTTCAAATCTCTCAACGGTATTTTACACAGGTTTATGTAGAGTGTAAAGATAATGTGTGTCCTCAGGACTGTTTTTCAGCTCCCGCGTGATAAAGGAGGGCTAACATTGCTACATTTGAAGTATTATTATTGGGTTGCAAAGCTGGCACTTTTGGCATAAGGTGGCAGGGATAGGTGCCAGGGACAGCCCCCCCCCGAATGGATGACTCTGGAAGGTGAGACATATGATGACAATCTGCTCTAAGGGCTTTTGTTGCCAGCTCTTAATGATCTTTCTTAATGATCTCTGGTTGGAGTGCAAAATGCACTGTCCCCCCTTGATAACATTGAGGGTAAGGGGACCACTGAGAGGAGGGGGAAGACTAAGGAGTTGGGTGGGGGGAGGATGGATGGGAACAGGTGGAAGGTGGTCTCCCTAAATGCAAGGAGCCTAGGTAATAAAACAGCAGAGCTTCAGGCGATCTTTGTGGAGGGGACTGTGGATGTCGCTGCAGTGACTGAGACTTGGACCACCCAGTACCATGATTGGGATCTGGTAATCCCAGGATATAAAATTTACAGGAAAGACCGGGGGGTTGGGAGAGGGGGTGGGATAGCACTCTGTGTGATGGAAGGGATCAGATGTATGAGGGATGAGTGGGAGGAAGAGAGAACAGAGGAGCTATGGATGCAGCTTCTGGACTCCAAGGGTAGAAAGCTGAGGCTGGGGGGGTGTACAAACCACCAGCCGAGTCAGTGGAACTGGAGAGGGAGTTAGCGTAGCAAATAAGGAGGGTTTGTAGAAAGGGGAGTGTGGTGATTCTTGGGAATTTCAATCTAACGGAGGTAGATTGGAGCACCCCCGCCACCACTAGTGCCAGGGAGCAGGTGCTCCTGGACGTGATACAGGATGGTCTCCTGACACAGCTGGTCAGTGGGCCAACACAACTAGGTAGCACGCTGGACCTGGTGCTGTCAAATGGGGGGGGCAGAGCAGGAAATTAGGGTGGAAGACCCACTAGCTGGTATTACCACCAAACAGTGTGGTTCACTCTCAAGTTGGGCAGGGAGTCTGGAGGCACAGTAACAAAGGTGGTGGATTTTAGGAGGGCAGACTTTGGGAGGATGAGAGAAATACTGCAAGGGAGACTTCAGGCTATTAGGCCAGAGATGGATGCAAAACAAAAGTGGGAAATTATTAAAACTGGGCTAACAGAGGTTACAGAAGCTTGCACCAGGACTATCATCGTCAAACGTTTATTGTATAACAAATTACATTGTTACAATATAAATATATCACTCAGTACATAAAAAAATCCACATTCTTAAAACATACATAAAAAACGTAAATATTTACTTTTACATATTGCACTGAATCCATAAAACTTTTATCAGTACATCGTAATTTCTATAGCCCTAAATAATTTTTATATTGACTTGTTAATATCATCATGTCATTTTGTTCTAGCTTGGGCCCATTTACACACAGATTACACAGATTACACAGAAATGTGACGGCAGAAAAAAGCCACACAGCCCATCCAGTCTGCCCAATACCCTACCCCCTCCCCCTCCCCTTACTTCCACCTTGTTTCAACCCTTTATATCTGTCTCAGGCTCTTGAATCTCACACCATTTCACCCCTACTACATCCTCCTGCAGCTTATTCCAGACTTCCACCACCTCTACATGAAGAACTACCCCCTGACATTACCTCTGTATTTCCCACCTTCCAGTTTGAGGCTACGTCCCCTCGTGTTTGCTCCCTTCTTCAATTTGAACAAGCTACCACCCTTCACCTTATTTATTCCCTTCAAATATTTAAAAGTCTCAATCATGTCTCCCCTCTCCCTCCTAGTCTCCAGAGGGTACAAATTCAGCTCTCTCCATCTTTGCTCATATGGTACTTCCTGCATCCCTTGTACCATTTTGGTTGCCCTTCTCTGGACCCTTTCCATCATCTCAATATCCCTGCATAAGTGAGGCCTCCAGAATTGCACCCCGTACTCCAGGTGTGGCCTGACCATGGTTCTGTATAATGGCATTAGCACCTCCCTCTTCCTGCTAGTAAAACCCCTCGTAATGCAGGCCAACATTCCTTTTGCCTTGCCTACAGCCTTGCTACACTGGTAAGCCTACCTTTAGATCACTTGATACCATAATTCCTAGGTCCCTTTCCATTTCCTTCCTTGATCGCCACCCCCCAAGGGAGTAAGTTTCCCTCTTGTTCTACCTCCCCATGCACATCATCAAGCACTTTTGTGCATTAAACTTTAATTGCCAGGTCTCCAACCACTTCTCCAGTCTCTCCAGGTCCCACCTCATGGCTTCCACCCTGCTAGTTGAATCCACCCTATTGCAGACCTTTGTATCGTCTGTGAACAGACACACCTGTCCTTCTAGACCCTCTGCTAGGTCACTAATATAGATGTTAAAAATTAGTGGTCCTAGCACTGACCCCTGTGGCACCCCGCTGGTCACTGTCTGTTCTCTGGAATGTGTCCCATTTACCACCACTGTTTGACTCCTTCCCATCAGGCAGTTCTCTACCCACCTGGTGACCCTATGTCCACCCCCAGACTGTCCAGCTTATTCACTAGCCTACTATGCGGAATGGTGTCGAAGGCGTTACTGAAATCCAGATAGGCCACGTCCACCGCTCCTCCCTGGTTCACTATCTGCATCACCCCATCGAAAAATTCCATCAGGTTAGTCTGGCAGGACCTTCCCTTGGTGAAGCCATTCTGCCTGTCTTCCTGCATGCCATTAACATACTAACATACTAATTGCCAGCAGATTAGGCCTTATGGTCTATCGAGTCTGCTCGAACCTCAAATCCCTAGTTGGGTGCCAAGGCCCCCCCCTCTTGTGTTCCAGAAACCCCTATCATCCATCCCCACCCCCCCGGGCCAGGCCATCATCTGATACATCCGCTTTCTGTGTCTGTCCCACCCTCTCTTGAAGCTCTTCACTGCGGATCTTGAACCCGCTCCAGGCAGCGCATTCCAAGGGTCCACCACCCTCTCAGTGAAAAACCTCCTCTTCCCCCTCACCCTTCCACCTTCCAACTTCAAACCATGCCCTCTGTGATACCTCCCTGCTTTAGTCTAAAGATCCCTCCATGTTTACCCTATTTATTCCTCGAGGTACTTGAAGACCTCAATCATGTCCCCCTGTCTCTCCTCTCCTCCAATGAAAACAGGCAGAGCTCCTCAGGTCTGTCCTCGTACATCAAATCCCCTAGTCCTCGTATCATCTTAGTTGCCCTCCTCTGTACCCTCTCCAGGAACTGTATGTCCCTCTTCAAGTGTGGTCTCCAGTACTGTACACAGTACTCAAGGTGTGGTCTAACCAGTCCATTGTACAGCGGCAGAATCACTTCCCTGCTCCTAGAGGTGATCCCCCTTACGATGCATCCCAACATCCTGTTTGCCTTGCTAGCTGCTCTCCTGCACTGCTCAGAGTTATTCATACATGCATCCACCATGACCCCTAGGTCTTGTTCCCCTGTTGAGGCCTCCAGCGCCTCACTTCCCAGGGTGTACCTGTGTTTAGGGTTTCCCCGCCCAAGATGTAACACCTTGCACATTAATCTCCATGTATTCTAACAACCTAATCTTAAGTAATGTTTTCATTACCTTCCCCGCCACTGAGGTGAGACTAACAGGATGATAGTTTTTGACCTCGTCCGTCCTTCTTTCCTCCCTTGTGTAGTCCAACCACCTCTGCCCTCTTCCAGTCCATTGGCACCACACCTGTGACCAAGGACAAGTTAAACAGCCTCGCCAGAAGTGGTGCCAGTTCTTCCCTCAGTTCCTTGAGTACCCTTGGGTGCATTCCATCAGGCCCCATTGTCTTGTCCACCCTAAATCTTCCCAGCTTGTCCCCTACTCCTTCAGCTGTGAATTCCATCAAATCCATCTGCTTGTGATTGTCTCCCTTCCCATCCTATTCTGGCCCCCTGCCCTCGCTCTCCTTCATGAAGATTGAACTGGAGTAGCTATTTAATGCCTTCGCTTTTTCAAAATCCCTTTCCAGTATTGTTCCACTTCCCCCCTTAAACTTCCAATTCCTTGGTGTGCCCACCTCCTTTCTCCAACATACCTGAAGAAGGTTTTATCCCCCCTCATTGCCTGTTTTGCTATCCTCTCCTCAGTGGCCTCTTTAGCCCTCCTTATCTTTTGCCCTGCCTCCCTCCTTTTTTCCCTATACGTCTCCCTATCCTCATCCTTTTGTGTCACCCTGTACCTCTTGAATGCTCTTATCTTCTCCTTGACCCCTAACGCAATCTCTCTAGTGAACCATAGAGGTCTTTTCTGTCTTCTGATATTCCTTACTCTTCTAATGCATTTGTCCATTGCTTTATGTACCCCTCTCTTGATAACTGTCCAAAATTCTTCCACCCCCCGTACAGCCCCTATCCTCGATATTTCACTATCTTCCTTCCTCATTCTGTGAAAGTCAGCCTTCCTGAAATCCATTACCTTGGTTCTCGTCCTATTCCTCTCTCTGCCTATTCTCACCCTGAACCTGACAGCCCCGTGGTCACTGGTTCCTAGCTCTTCCCCCATCTCCACCTCCTCCATATTTTCCCCATTCATGAGGACTATGTCCAACACGTTCCCACCCCTAGTGGGCTCTCTGACCCTTTGCTGCAGGAATATGACCTGCAGAGCCACTAAGATGCCCCTGCTCCTTGAAAAGACTGCTGTCTGGGCCTCCCAGCTGATGTCGGGGAGGTTTAAGTCCCTCACCAGCACAATTTCCCCTTTCTGTGCCATTCTCGCTACTGATTCTACAAAGTGCCTATCCTCTTCCTCCCCTTGCATAGGAGGTCTGTTTACCCCAATGCACAGGTTTTCCCCCTTTCCCTGTCTAGGGTGATCCACATTATCTCTGTTTCCCCCTCCTCTTCCTGCCCTTCCATGGCTCCAATCTCTTCCCTGACATATAATGCCATCCCTCCTCCCCTCCTGATCCTTTCTAAACAAACGAACCCTGGGATCACTGTCTTCCAGGCGTGGTGCTCATTCCACCAAGTCTCACTCACTGCTACAATGTCTAGGTTCTCCTCCATCATGGTGGCCTCCAGTTCATACTAACACACTAACATATTATTTGCCAGCAGATTAAGCCTTATGGTCTATCGAGTCTGCTCGAACTTTAGATCCTTAGTTGGGTGCCGAGACCCTCCCATCCCTTGTGCTCCAGAAACTCGTATCATCCATCCCCACCCCCCTGGGACAGGACATCATCTGATACATCCACTTTCTGTGTCTGTCCCATCCTCTCTTGAAGCCCTCCACTGTGGATCTCTGAACTAGCTCACCAGGCAGTGCATTCCAAGGGTCCACCACCCTCTCAGTGAAAAACCTCCTCCTCTTTTCCCCCTTGCCTTCCACCTTCCAACTCAAACCATGCCTCTGGTGATACCTCCCTGCTTTAGTCTAAAGATCCCTCCATGTTTACCCTATTTATTCCCTTGAGGTACTTGAAGACCTCAATCATGTCCCCCCGTCTCTCCTCTCCTCCAGTGAAAACAGGCAGAGCTCCTTAAGTCTGTCCTCATACGTCAAATCCCCTAGCCCTCGTATCATCTTTGTTGCTCTCCTCTGTACCTCTCTAGGAGCTGTATGTCCCTCTTTAGGTGTGGTCTCCAGTACTGTACACAGTACTCAAGGTGTGGTCTAACCAGTCCATTGTACAGCGGCAGAATCACTTCCTTGCTCCTAGAGGTGATCCCCCATACGATGCATCCCAACATCCTGTTTGCCTTGCTAGCCGCTCTCCTGCACTGCTCAGAGTTATTCATACATGCATCCACCATGACCCCAGGTCTTTTTCCCTATTGAGGCCTCCAGGCCCCTCCCAGGGTGTACCTGTGTTTAGGGTTTCCCCGACCAAGATGCAACACCTTGCACTTGGTGATATTGAAATTTAATTTCCATGTGTGAGCCCAGCTTTCCAGGGTGTCCAGGTCCCTTGCAGGGCCAACCTCCCCTCTTCTCCCTCAACTGCTGCTCCCATCTTGGAGTCATCCGTGAAGAGACTCATTTCACCCTATACCCTCCTGATGTCTGATATGTATGCATTAAACAGGATCGGACCCAGGACCGAGCCCTGTGGTACCCCACTACCAACCTCTCTAGGGTTCGAGAGCTCCCCACAGACCACTACTCTCTGAGTGCATCCAGCTAGCCAGTTTTCAATCCATCTGACCATCAAAGGGCCTACTCCTAACCCCATCAGTTTCTCCACCAGACTATTGTGGTACAGTTCTCCCATTTTATTCCCCAGGCTCCTGGCATTTGCAACCAAAGCCCTCCAACATCTAGCCCCATCCACCCACTTTTCACTTTCCAACCCCTCCCTGCTGCTAACTGTTCCCTTAATGATTGCAGTGTCTTGGGGGGGGAGGCAGATGGCCTCTCTGTTCTGCCTCCCATAAGGATTGCCCTGTCCATAACCCCCCATTTAGTTTAAATTGAACTTCTGTGCTGTGAAGTCCTCCAGTTTAGTCTTTAGTGTAGTTGCCCCTGCAGAGCTCAGGTGCAGCCTATCGCGGGAATACAGCCTCTCCTCCCCCCCATGTAGAGCCCCAGTCACCTATCCAACTAACCCCTTCTGACTGCACCATCCCTGTAGCCATTTATTGAATTCCCTTATTTTTTCCTTTCTGGGTGTGCTCGCTCTTGGTACTGGCAACACCTCAGAGAAGGAAATAGAAGGAAAAACAGTGTTGCTCCTATAGAACCTTAAACGAGTTCCTCGAACCTTGCCTGTACCTCCTTCAGACTGCCCACCTTCAAGTCATTTGTGCCCAGGTGAAACACCAGATGTGTCCTTTCATCTTGCTGCTTGCCCCAGGAAGGAATATGCTGCCTCATCTCCAATGTTGTCATCCCTGGCACACACTATACCCACACTGCATTGTTTTTTGCTCCCTTCATTTCCCATCTGATTCCCTAGTTTATTGAGTCCCCCAAGAGTGCCACCCTAATGCCCACTGCTTCACGAGTGTCCTTTAGGCCTTCATTTGGCTCCCCTTGAACTCCTCATCCTCATGTTCCAACCTGTCATGGTTTCTGCTCCTGCTCAGCATTTTTTCCCCATCACCCAACCTGTCTTGGTTTTTGCCCAGACCTAGCAAATTTCCCTCTCCAACCTCTCCCTTTGGCCTTTCCACAGACCCCTTCTTCCTTTGTATTGCCTCCTGGTTTCCTGTGTCCCCGCAACTCCCACCTGCATCACTGTGTGAGCATGTGCCAACTTCACTTGATCCTCCTCTAACTGCTCCTGGCCTGCCCACTATTGCAGAAAGTTCTGAGCACTGTACCCCTCTGTCATAGAGTCACAGGTCAGAAAGCATACAGAAAACCCAGGAACAGCTGTAAAATTCTACAAAACTGTTTATTTGTGGTTACAGGAACATAAAATAAAATAAACCTTTTCAGAATAACTATATACAGGGGCAAAAATTAAATATTTCTTGTACCCCCCCTTTGCAGCTCAGTTTAGCTATTTTATAAGTCTTTTCAATCCCCATCCTTTGCAAGCATCCTGTTCTGTGTAAATTTCAGGAGCTGCTAGAACATTGAGAACTTCCTGAGGTCCCCACAGCATTTACAAAAGGCTCAGGCATTTGCAGCCAGTAACCTCTAGCTTTTTACAGTTATCTCAAATTATAAATATATACATTTCAACAGTAACATGATTTTCTAAACAAAAGTGATCCCAATACCCACTACATTTCCATACATTGATTCTCATATATTTTATATTAGCAGATATTGATATGCAAGGGAGAAAAAAGAGACAGCAAGAGAAAACAGAGAGATAGTGAGAGGCAAAGGATTTTAAGACTGTTCGGGTTGATTAAGTCCGAAGTCTCACAGGAAAATTTCATTGCGCAACCAGACAGAAGAGACAGAAATGGAAAGAATACAAATCCTTGCATTTAAGCACTTTCTCCAAAACAAACGGGACATGATCCTATTCTGCCCTGTCACATCCTCTTTGGGAATTCCTCCTCCTCATCACCCTTCCTGTCTGCATTTCTCCCCCCTCCTGCACCCTGCCCGGCGCAGCACCCAACTTCTTACCACCACTCCATTCCTGCTGAATACCTTCTGTTTTTTGCATTCTCCCAGGAGCTCATCCCCAGCTCTTCCAGTGCTTCCTTTCTGCCCCTTGTCTCATGTCACTGATCATCTAGTGTCACCCCCTGGTGTGCCCCCAATTTGCCCATCTCCTCCTCCACCCCTTCCCCTGTACCAGAGATCTCATCTCCTGCATCTCCCAGCTGCCCCCCCCACCCTTCTCTGAAGGCCCCTCCTGGAACTCCTTCTTCTCAATGTCCTTGACTAGAATTCCTAGGGGGGGCAAAACTGTTTGTTAGTTCCTCCCCCAAACTCATTTCACCTATGCTAGTTTTGCCTTTAGATTTAGGAGTCCGTCTGCCTTTTTCTGAGCCTACTATCTTCCACTCCTCCGATCCCCAGCTGACCCCTTTCCTCTTGTCTCAAGCGTTATTTTCCCACTGCTGGACTTATTGCTGTCAGTTCCTGCTGACCCCTTTCCTCCTGTCTCGGACATCCTTGTCCCACCTCTGGACTTACTGCTGTCAGTTCCCACCACTGGTCTCCCCCCTCTGGACCCCCTTTCATCCTCTCCCCCCCAAACCCTTGCCTTCTTGAACTGTGTATCTGATCCTCTGGTGGATCCTCCCAGCCCCTCCCACTCCATCCCTGGCTTATATGGTCCCTGCCTCTTTACCCCACTTCCCCAGCATCCTCCCTTTCAACACCACCCACCCTAGCCTTACCACTTCCTCCATCAGCTGAGTGAGCTGCTTACACACCATACATCCCCCATCATCAATGCCCAATTTAGAATCATAGCCGTTCCACAACCACTGCACCCCACCACTCTGCCAAAGATCCCCCTCCTTTGGTCACCCCTCCTTTTGTGCTGTCCTTCCATTTTTTTATGGCACACAGACACTCATTTTTGGTATGCAGTGCAGTAAAGTACAGTACCTAACCCTTTCACAGCAGCACCGTACAGTCCTAAATCACAGTCTATGTATTTTAGGCCCCAGACCTTACTCTCTCACAGATACACAGTACAGTCCTAAATCACACTCTATGTATTTTAGGCCCCCGGCCCTAACCTTCTCACAGCAGTACTGTACAGCCTTAAATCACATTCTATGTATTTTAGGCCGCAGACCTAACCTCTCACAGCTACACAATACAGTACTAAATCACACTCTATGTATTTTAGGCCCCAGACCTAACCTCTCACAGCTACACAATACAGTACTAAATCACACTCTATGTATTTTAGGCCCCAGACCCTAGCCCTGTCACAGCAGTACTGTACAGCCTTAAATCACACTCTATGTATTTTAGGCCCCAGACCTTACCCTCTCACAGATACACAGTACAGTCCTAAATCACACTCTATGTATTTTAGGCCCCCAGCCCTAACTCTCTTACAGCAGTATTATACAGCCTTAAATCACACTCTGTGTATTTTAGGCCCCTGACCCTAACCCTCTCACAGCTACACAATACAGTCCTAAATCACACTCTGTGTATTTTAGGCCCCTGACCCTAACCCTCTCACAGCTACACAATACAGTCCTAAATCTCACTCTGTGTATTTTAGGCCCCCGACCCCAACCCTCTCACAGCAGTACAGTGCAGTCCTAAATCACACTTTGTGTATTTTAGGTCCCTGACCCTTCACCCCAGTACCACAGTACAGTCTTAAAACACACTCTATGTATTTGGGCTCCTGACCCACACCCCCTCCCCAGCCCAAACCCACAGGGCAAGAAGTATTATTAAACCATAGTCACCAAGTACAAGGCCAAGTCCAAGTCCCCAACATCAGTATGCTTGACCCAGTTCTGTTTACTACAGTTTCAGCTCCTTCATGAAGAATTCTTATTATCAGTATTTATAAACCATAGCCTCTAAAATTCAAGTCCAATTACGGTTCCTTTGCGAATAATTCTTTAGCAACTGTATTAATATCCATAGCCACCAAGGTTCAAGTCCAAGTTCCCAGCAGAAGTGTGCATAACCCAGTTCCTTGTACTGCAATTCAGCTCCTTTATGATGATTTCCTTAGATCAGGACTCTCCTTAATCCTTCCAGCCACCCTTTCATATACTTGGCCACTCTCCCTTCAGACCAGCCTAAGTCAGCTCCTCCATATCGTGTCTGGCTCCTCCTCCCTCCCATATTTAATAGAGGCCAGGAGGAGGCCGGGGCCAGGAGGGAGGGTGGGGCTCAAATACAGCTCTCCTGCATCTCTGTGGTGGTCTGGCTGGGCTTTTAAAGCCAGACCACTTGGCACCTTTTTCAAGGATTGGATGCGCCTCCTCCGTTCCTCCTATCACCACCGACTGCGGTGAGCCGTCCCCTTCTCCAGTCATTGACTGCGACCTGTGCCTCTCGCTCACTGCCAACTGCAACAAATACACAGCTCTCCTGTGTCTCTGCAGCAGTCTAGCTGGGCTTTTAAAGCCAGACCACTTGGCTCCTCCCCCCCAGATTGGATACCTCCCCAGTCCTCCTATCACTGCCGACTGCGGTGAGCCGTCCCCTTCTCCAGTCGCCGACTATGACCTGCACCCCTTGCTCACAGCTGACTGCAGTAAATACACTGCTCTGCAGCAAATACACAGCATTTATAACTGCTTTTTTTCCTCTGGTTAATCTTTATACCTCTTTACTCATTTTTTTCTTTCATATGTAACCCTTGTAAACCAATAATCTTAGGGAATGATGTTACTAATTCTAAAATTCTTGTTAACTCTGAATTTAACAAATTCCTTGTCAAAACTTGGGGATTTACATTAATTTGTCCCAGAGTAGGCCCCAATAGTTTTAATCTATCCTTTTGATAGAGGGTGCATATTATTAGCAAATGTACTACTGTACTCTAGGAAATGTTTTCTTGCTTTTTATTTTCACGTTCTTCGTGCTAATTAAATTAGCCTGAACATTAACGGGGAGCAAATATTTTTTGATTTCCGCTGCCAGATGCAGACAAATGAAACGGACGTGGGCAGCATTGTGTACCAGATCATCGGAAACACTAATGAACGAAGCAACCAGGATTAACAAATCATACTTTATTTAAATTGTTTTAAAAGTATTTTGAAAAAGGCAAAACCCAGCAAAGAACAGCAAATCCACTGTGCTCTGGTGTAACTCAATTCAATTTCAGTTTCCCTTACATTTAGAATTGTTCTGGAAAACACAAGAAAAATGAATCACTGTAGTAGCAGGCAAACAACAACAACAACTGATTGCTACTGCAGTGTGAATGTTCTACTCACCAATTCTGTCATCCGAGCATCTCTCATGGGCTCCAGAAATGCCTGCCTCCATAAACCCCCAGACACAATCTTCCTTTCTCTCTCTAAGTTTATTGAAGCTGTTCTCCACCCACATTGCATGTTCCTCTTTTAATGTGGATATTTTCACATCGATTTTCACCCTCTCTGATCCATTTGAGAGCTGGTCTGATATTACTCTGGCATACCACGATGTGAAACACTGCTTCATATGATCTTTAAAGAGTCTGTTTAATGAAATATCTTGGGGCTGCAGTAAGTCAATGCAGGAACATACGAACATATGAAGAAGCCCACAGAATAAGGCTGTTTTGTCTATCAAGCCTGCTCATATTGCAAGGTCCACAGCTTAAGGCTACGTCCCACCCTCCCTCCCTCCCTCCCCACTCCTCCCATCCTCCCTACCCATGATCCTTACCTTCCCTATGCCTATTCCAGCCTCTCTAAAGCTGCCCACTGTCTTCAATGGGATGACCTCATCTGGCAGCACATTCCAAGTGTCCACCACCATATCTGTGAAGAAGTGCTTCCTGATCTCTCCTCTAAACCTTCCACCCTCCAGCTTAAGACTGTGCCCCCTTGTGATATGGTTTCCACTTAGCTTAATGAAGCTGGCACAAGAAACAGGAATGAAACCTGCCTCCTCTAACTGCTCGAGTACAGCAGCTGTAGTATGCACACTGAAAAGGTTTAGAATGAGGAGCCTTTCTGTTCATTTGGCAGCCCCAGAGAATGCTTGATGCTAGCAAGGTGCCGTACAAGCACAGCTTCAATGTACTGCTGTGTTGTAATTTCATTTGCCCAGTGATTGGGAGAATGTGTGATACACCAATCTCTGGGAAATTTATGACTGGGGTGACATGCTGTAGTTTTATCTCCATAAATCATTTAAGGTGGCAGCAAATCACCAGCGAGTGTACACCCAAGTACCAAAGATACCTGCCTTTTTTCTCATAGTCCTGATAGGGCCACTTGTCTAGACCCTGTTGCCCCCATTGTCCACTGTGACACCAGGACGAGATTTACCCCCGTCTCATCTGTGTTCACCACACGCTCCGGGGGATCAGCTCTTGAGCCACTGCTTTACAGATTCTGGCCAAAAATCCCTCTTTCAACTGTATGAAATTGAGTGGGGTTTTGCTGGTGGCTTTGGTGCCCTTACAACAGCTGTAACCCATCC
Source organism: Neoceratodus forsteri (assembly GCA_016271365.2). Taxonomy (NCBI): domain Eukaryota; kingdom Metazoa; phylum Chordata; order Ceratodontiformes; family Ceratodontidae; genus Neoceratodus; species Neoceratodus forsteri. The sequence goes on from CM028129.1 coordinate 14,022,687, forward strand.
TGTTCAGGAAACCCCAAGCCCATTTGGTGGTGATGGTAGCACTGCCACCGTTCTCCACCAAGATCTGTGGGCTATTTGATTTAACAATTCTGAGGGCAACGGCATGCACAACTGGTGCATTCACCATTGCACCCTCGAATTGGAGGCTGGTAATAATGAAGTGTAGCTCGTCCTCCACCTCCTCTATCAGCAAGGTAGGTCTGCCATGAGGTTTTGTTGAGAGAGATGGCTTCAATAGAGTGGGATCTGGGGCAAGTTTTAGTCACTCTTTATAGTCAGTTTTGAACTTTCTGACTGTGTACTAATTGATGTTGCGACCATACTTGGTAGAATAGTACCTGACCACTGACATCACCCCATTTTCGGTCCTATATCATCCATGTTCCTTAATATAAATATTAACTCTTTCTGTACTAAGTTATTTAAACTATTAACTATACTTTCATAGTTCATCATGTCATCTTTTTCATCTGCATCCAAGAATTTACTAATTTTGTATATTGTTCCTCTTCTTTCCATTGTTGCTTTAACCCTTTTCTTGTTTGTACCATTTTTGTACCCTTTTCTTTCTGTTTGCTATTTTATGTTTTTGTTGTCCTATATTTATTGCTAATTCCAACAGAAAATGTTCACTTTCCCCTCTTGCCTCTATTTTCAAGTCTATAAAATCCTCAGTTACATTTAGATTTATCCAAATCATGTCAATTTTTGAGACCCCTCTGGTATCCATGAAGGTATAACTCCCTTCACTGTCAGATATTGATCTTCCATTGACCAACATGAAATTTCTTTCTCTAAACATATTACATATTTTTTCCCCATTTCATTGAACTTCTCGTCTTTGGTATTTCTGTCATATCTCATGCTCTTGTTGTCACAGATTGCTATAATTTCTGCAGCATCACTAGTAATTGTTGTTAAATTACCAATTCTGGCATTACATCTCCTGTCAGGAGGTCTAAACCTCACTTTCAGGTTCTTGGCAATATTGGGAATGCAAGTAATCACAGACACTTTGCATAAGAGTAATAAACTTGTTTATTACTACTACCAAAAGGATAAAATCACAGTTGCCCTAAGCAGTTCTTACCACTACGAACCGGGAGCCAGAGCTAAGCATTCCCTATACCTCGAGGTTTCTTTGTGTCTCTTGGGATCTCCGAGGTACAAGACTTGTGTATCACATTATATACCTGTGATAATTACTATGGTTACTGTAAGATAGAAACATTTCTGGTTACAGAGATGAGCCCTATTGGCTAAATTAGAGGAGGTTCCATGGACCAAGATAACATTATACAATTTTGTAGTAGTCATCAGATTGTAAAACAAAAGAGTTCTTATACAGAGTCTTACATAACTCAGTGTAGTAGTACAAATCACCAAAAGGTGGCAATGCCGACTTACATATCATAATTACCCCAAGGACCTAGGTGTCCTGGCATCTTCCAAGTAAGAAATACACAGAAAATACATAGAAGAATATATATATATTAGCAAGCAAAGTGTATTACAACAATATGCGTACATATCCTGACATCTACTGTTATACGGTAGATGCCCTTAGCCCTATATGTTAGTGTAACATATACCTAAGCACTAGCTGTCTACGGTGTACCTCTGAGGGTACCAATAAGGGAGCAGGGACCTCATGTAACATTCCCCCCCTTGTTGCCTCCCAGGGAAACACAGGCAAATCTAGGGAAAGGTCAGGGAGCAGTGGTCATTTACAAGCCCAACACGCGAGCTTTGTAAAGGAACTCGAGCTGCTCACAGTGTTGGTGCAGTGTGTGCCGTAGGCAGCAGAGCATGATAATCAAAACAAAGATCAAAAATGCTTGTATAATAACAAAACCTTTAAAAGTAATCTCTAACCAGGTGTTAGTCAATGCATCATTTATGTTACCATCATTAATCAATGAAAGGATAGCTTCATTGGTCTTGGTCATATTATTGCTGATGTGGATGAGGTGTGTGTCCTTTCTGTCTAAAAGTGATTTTAATGTAAGTGTAAGTGGGTCTATGTGTACATTAAATTATGGTAAGTATTCAGAAAGTGTGAGTAGATTGTTCACTTGGGAGCTTAAGCAGCAGCCAGGTAGGAAAGAGGGCTGGAGTTATATTCTGTTTTAACTGAAATATTTGAATAGTTTGTAAGTGAAATTAGTTTTATGTGTTAAAAATTATTACCTTGAATTAGAACTGTTACATTGTAACTTTGGTGGCTTGGGGATAGTTGTTTGGCAGGGATACTTAGAGGGAAATTTAAATGTGTTGTTTGCCTGGTGTTTGTAGCCCTCCCACCCACCCTGTTTTGTATGCCTTCTTAAATACTGAAAAGCCACTGGGAGTTGGGATTGAAGGGCTGAGTATTTCTGTTTGGGACTGAAATTCAAGCAACAGGAGCTGTGTGGCCTGTGACATCGTAGGTACCTGATGTCTGCTTACATACACTGTTAGTGGGACCGAACACACACTGGACTGTATGTGTTTGTGAGACTGGGGAACGTTATTGGTGGGGTTGAAATTGGGTTTGTAACAACTACAGTCAGTATAGAGAGAAACTGTACTCCAGGGAAAGGGACTGAGAAAAGGGTGTCTATTATAAACAGAGGGGAAAATCAGGTGGCCATATATTCCACCATGGCAGGCATCTTTGGAAGGGTTGTAGGCTGCACAGGCTGTGGGATGGCAATAATTCTAAATTGGGCCTGGAGAGAGAGAGGCTTCCACTCTGTAGACAGCTATCTTGTATCAGGTGTGAGGTATATTGGTTAAGAAGTAAGCTGTGGAGCTGGGGGGGTCCAAGGATAAGGGTGTGGATATGGGCAGCAGAAGGGTGGGGCTGAGGGGAGGCTGAGCAACGCTCTGAAATTACAGGACGTTATGTTACAGCAAGCAGGAGGGGGATAAGGAGAGAGGGACCCTTAGATGGGAAGTTGATGCTAAGGGAAAGCGTGACGGTGAAACATTCTGAATACAAAGAGACTGGAGGGGAAGAGTCAGGAGGGGCTGTTATGCGGAAGCCTAAAACAGCAGACTGTGGGAAGGAGCTCCTAAGGTGAACAGTGCAAGAGAGGAAGAAGAGGGTCAGTTTAGAGATGCAGTCAGGGGAAACTCGGGTTACTTGATGGAGGCTGATATAGAGTGTCACAATAAATTTGAGCTACTAAGCAACCTAGAGGGGGAGGAAGGGGTTGGTAGAAATGAGGAAACTTATACAGAGGCCGGGGGGAGGGAGTCGGATACCCATAGAGCATCACAGACCAGCTATGGAAAGGATAGACATAGTCCCAGAGGGAGAAGGGGAAACATATATGTTAAGCAAATGGGGGAGATGCAACATATTCCAGACATGAGGGAGGAGAGCATGATTGAGAGAAACTGGGAGACAAGGAGGTGGGAGAGGAGCCCCTTCAGCTGGGAGGTCAGTACCAAGGATGGGGCCCTAGCTAAAGGGACCCACAGAGAGCCTCTGGAAGCAGGGGTACTAATACAAGGGGAGGATGGTGGTGAGGGAAGGAAACCATCAGGGCCAGGATAAATGGTTCAGATAAGAGAGGTTAAAGGGACACCTATTCAGGGGTTTGAGTTAAGTGGGCAAAATAGCAAGGGAGACAGAAAGGAGGGTGACAGGGGGTCTCTAATAAGGCAGGAAGACTCCCATGAAATTGAGATCATGAATAAAGGGTGGGAAGGGGGGCTGAGAGGGCATAGTGGAGGTAACCATAAGGATGATGGCAGTGTTAAGGTTCTGTTACATGGAGACTCGATGATTAGGGATATCCATTGGGAGGGACAGGGGGGTGGATGCCATAGCCAGGTGAAGGTAGTGAGTATCTCTGGGCTGACAGTGCACAGAGCAAAGTTCATGGTGTATGAATGGTTAGATTGTGGAGGAAACCAGATTTCGGTGCATTTGGGAACTAATGATCTAGAGGGAATAGCTATTTGGAAATCCAAGCAAGGTTCCAAGAACTTGCCAGAGTCTGTCGGGATAATGGATGCAACATTTCCTTTTCGGAGATATTGCCAGTACCAAAGGCCTCAGTGGAGAAAAAAAGAAGCTTACAGAGGTTAATGAATGGCTCAGGAAGTGGGTGAAGAGAATGGGTTGGGGTGTTAGGGAACTGGAATGGAGTTTGGGAGGATAAGGACTATATGCTGCTGACAGGTTTCATCTTGCCCCATTAGGAAGGAAGTCCCAAACAGGGATGGCTGACTACATACAAGAAAGGTGGGTTTAAACTTGTAAGGGGGGAAGGGATGAGGAGGGCTGACCAGAAGCCCTCCTCCAGATGAGGGAGTAGCCTGCTACAAGGGTGGAGGGGAAACAGACTGGAGGTGGAGGTTTCAGGAGGAGCAGGGGAGGATGGAAGTATAAGGAATCTGGGTGGATTCGACAAAGAGGATCAGGATAGGTGGGGTTGGTTTAGTAAATGCCAGGAGCTTGGGAAACAAGTTGCCGGAGTTCAAGCCATGCTGTTCGAGGGGGTGGATGTGGCGGGCGGTCAGGAGACGTGGGCCAACAAAACCACGACTGGGACCTAAATGTACAGGGGTACACTATGCTTAGGAAGGATAGAAAGGAGGTCAGAGGGGGTGAGGCTATGTTCATTAGAGATGATATAGAAATTGCTATGGTAGAAGAGGCAGAGGGAAACGTGGAGGCCTTATGGGTCACCTTACGATCCCCAGCAGGAGATAAGGTCAAGCTGGAGTAGCATAGGCCCCCGGGATGAGTGATGTTCTAGAGGATGGTTTGCTGGACAACATCATTGCCCAGTGTGGTCCAAAAGGGGAAGGAGTGGTGTTGATGGGGGACCTTATATGCCAGGTACAAACTGGGGAACCATGTCCTCTAGGTGGCCAAGGAGCAGAGGCAGCTGGATGGCTTCCTAGATGTGTCTCTAACACAGCATGTGATGGAGCCAGCAAGGGAGGGCATGTCCTGGATGTGGTTCTGGCAGATGGGGATCTGGTAAGGGACATAGCTGTACAGGACCCCTGACTGGGAGTGACCACAATACTGTCTGGTTTCAAATAACATGGGGGAGTGGGGTGAGATCTAGGACACTGGCAGTGGACTTCAGGGGCAGACTTTATGGGCATGGGAATATTCTCAAGGATCACTTGAAGGGATTACCTCAATGACAAGTGTGGAAAGGAGATGGGAGGTCATAAACGGGACTTCATGAGGCAGCCAGGATCTGCGCTAAGTTGAAATGTAGGAGCAAGGTCACGTAAACCATGCTGGTGGTCCAGTGAGGTACAGGTAGCAGTCAGAGAAAAGAAGGCGGCCTACAAAAATATAAAATAACAAGAGGGATAGGGATAAGGAAATGCACCAGCTTGCATCTAGAAAAGTCACCTGTATGGTGAGGGGAGCAAGTCCAGTACAAGCAAGGGTGGCACAGGGATACATGGAGGGAAAGGGGTTCTTCCGTACATTGGGGAGCTGAGAAAACTAAGGGCCATCTCAGCAGATTGAGATCAGAAGGAGGGTGGGTGGAAGAGGCGAGGGACCAGGCAGAGGTATTTAACAGTACTTTGCCTCTGTGTTCACTAGGGAGGGATGGGATATCTAAAACAAGGCATGAAGGGATAGAAGAGGCAGGGAGGGATCAGGGGAGCAACAGAAATGGAGCAAGAGGGAGGGAAAGGTACCCCAGGGGTGTCGCATCTGGATAAGGATAAAAAGACCAGTAAGGGGGAAGGGACGGATGATGCTATCTCCACCAAAAGGGTGTGGTTAGCCCTCAAGGCCCTAAAGAAAAACAAATCTCCTGGGCCGGATGGCATTCATCCGAGAGTACTATGGGAATTGGCAGACATACTGGCTGCACCCCTGGCGGAGCTTTTCAGCAGGTCACTTGAGACAGGGAGCGTACCTAGGGATTGGCGAGAGGCACATGTGGTACCAATCCATAAAGGGGGGTCGAGGGAAGTACCAGGTAATTATAGACCCATCAGTTTGACCTCGGTGGTGGGAAAATTAATGGAGAGTATACTAAAGGAACGATTGGGGTGTACTTGAGGAGGTGGGAGGTCTGGATAGTCGGCAACATGGGTTTGTGCCAGGTAGATCATGTCAAACCAACCTTGTGGAGTTCTATGAATGGGTAACATCAGAACTGGACAGGGTAAGCCTGTGGATGTATTATTCTTGGACTTCAGCAAGGCGTTTGACTCTGTCCCTACAATGGTCTGGTGGAGAAACTGATGGGGTTAGGAGTAGCCCTTGATGGTCAGATGGATTGAAAACTGGCTAGCTGGACACACTCAGAGAGTAGTGGTCTGTGGGGAGCTCTCGAACCCTAGAGAGGTTGGTAGTGGGGTACCACAGGGCTCGGTCCTGGGTCCAATCCTGTTTAATGCATACATATCGGACATCAGGGAGGGTATAGGGTGTGAAATGAGTCTCTTCATGGATGACTCCAAGATGGGAGCAGTAGTTGAGGGAGAAGAGGGGAGGGTGGCCCTGCAAGGGGACCTGGACACCCTGGAAAGCTGGGCTCACACATGGAAATTAAATTTCAATATCACCAAGTGCAAGGTGTTGCATCTTGGTCGGGGAAACCTCAAACACAGGTACACCCTGGGAGGGAGGCGCTGGAGGCCTAATAGGGAAAAAGACCTAGGGTCATGGTGGATACATGTATGAATAACTCTGAGCAGTGCAGGAGAGCAGCTAGCAAGGCAAACAGGATGTTGGGATGCATCGTGAGGGGATCACCTCTAGGAGCAGGGAAGTGATTCTGCCGCTGTACAATGGACTGGTTAGACCACACCTTGAGTACTGTGTACAGTACTGGAGACCACATTTGAAGAGGGACATACAGCTCCTGGAGAGGGTACGGAGGAGGCAACAAAGATGATCAAGAGCTAGGGATTTGACTTATGAGGACAGACTTGAGGGAGCCTGCCTGTTTTCATTGGAGGAGAGGAGAGACGGGGGCATGATTGAGGTCTTCAAGTACCTCAAGGAATAAATAGGGTAAACATGGAGGGATCTTTAGACTAAAGCAGGAGGTATCACCAGAGGCATGGTTTGAAGTTGGAAGGTGGAAGGTGAGGGGGAAAAGAGGAGGCGGTTTTTCACTGAGAGGGGGTGGACCCTTGGAATGCACTGCCTGGTGAGCTGGTTCAGAGATCCACAGTGGAGGGCTTCAAGAGAGGTGGGCAGACACAGAAAGTGGATGTATCAGATGATGGCCTGTCCCGGGGTGGGAATGGATGATAGGGGTTTCTAGAGAACAAGGGATGGGAGGGTCTCGGCACCCAACTAAGGATCTAGGTTCGAGCAGACTCGATAGACTGTAAGGCCTAATCTGCTGGCAAATAGTATGTTAGTATGTTAGATAATCGAGGTTACCATCAATGATGTCTGCATCCATAAGGGGGACGGGGGATATAACGGTATGTCCAATGACAGTCTTCTGGTGGAGAACAAAACAAAAATTGGGGTTATCAATAACACATGTCACAGATCCATAAATATAGCTTTTAAAGTTAGTTACCACACAGTACTCCCCGTCAGAATTGTACTGAGAGCAAACAGTGGGGAGTCTCCACTTTTGCAACTGTACTGGGCAGGTGTAAGCCTTCTTCAAAGTCCATGTTGACAGGTGATGAATCGCCTCATGATATGATTGATAGAGCTTATCCAGAGCCAAAGTAGAATCCGAGGAATCCATGCCATTAGTGGTGATATCATCATCCATGGTAAAAGTCCAGTCAATGCTATCTGGAGAGTAACCACAAACAGGTTGAATAACATCAAATACATCACATTGGCACAAGTAAATGTATTGCTTCTTCACACAGCAGTCCATGTGCAGAGCCGCCCAGGCATCCAGGAAAGGATGGAAAACCAGTAGAGGTGGTAGATCCAAGTGTTCTCTGTAGATGTCTTTGTCCAAATGCCCAATCGAATGTACCAGCACAAGCTTGTCGAACAAGGCTGTAGTGGGGTCAAAGCGTGGTAAAGAAACAGTAAAGGAAACAAACATAGTATCTCTTATGGAACATTTCTTAGCAGTAAAACAAGGACCAGTGTTAGGGTGTCTGGTCACAAACCCCAGGTTCCTAGCTGTAGAAAGAGGAATGGTTAGAGATTGTTGCATACACATAGCAATACAGCTACGGGTTTTACATCATGGACAATACCATTTGGAAATGCGTCTGTCATGTATGATATCAGGCATTCTTCCAGATTCTAAATCATGGAAGAGATTGTTGATGGTAATGATAACGTATGAGCCATAGGCAGAGCAGAGGATCTCTCTAGCAATGTTTTGTTTATCTACTTCCTTGTTTTTCTGTGCAATGAGTGCATTAATCTTGTCTTTAGAGTCTGTAAATGCCTTAGCAATGTCATGCATGTTGTGTACAGTGTATCTAATGGGGGTAGTATATTATTAACCAAACCAGTGGAAAACTTGGCAGAATGAGATTTGATAGCAGCAATGTCTGCTTTATTCCAAATAGACATAGCAGTACCAAAAAGGCCAGTGACAGTATCTGTTGCACCTGTGACATCAGAACTGTCAACTTCACGTGTGTTACGTTTATGACTTTGATCATCAGGATTGGGTTTTCTCCTGAAGTTGCCTCTATGTTCAGTAGTATGGACCCTGGCAACACGGTCTTGAGTACGAATCTGAAATGCAGCTAAACTATCTAGCAGCAATGTACTATAAAATGCTGATTTATTAGTATTGTGACACATACTTCATATTCCAGTATGTAAGATTAAACAAAACAGGTATATGCATAAATTGTAAGTTATTAATCAATTAATCTGGGAGGGCAGTGGCTGTTATACCACTACAGGGACCAGGGGTATGCTTTGGACATTCCAAAAGCTGTCTATCAGTAGGTGGTAACATGGATAAATTCATGGCAGCTGAAGCCATGTGGTGTACAGCACAAAATTTTCTAGCAGAATCCTTAGACAAAGAATTACAGTATGAAGGATCAATTAAGGCAGTAATGTTGTACAAACCAGAATGTCTAAGAGCAGTCTGCAACAAGGATAGAGAACCATTTGGGGATAATTTAGCATCTGGCCAACCCTAGAAAGTTCCTTTGGAGAGTTTGACCACAGGGAGGCTTTGTCCTTGCGATGTGGTTTGCCACTCAATTTGTAGGGTAGATTTATCAGGAGCAACAACCTGCAGTGAGGTAAGCATCGGAACCTTCCTGGACAGTAATCAGACTATCGGGTGTATTGATGGATACTCCCCTCTGAAGGAGATGCTGGATGATCAAGGTGTGGTAGGAGGTTCGGTACCATGCCTTGGATGCAGGGGATAACTCCTGAGATGAGAAGATAATGGCACAAGATAACCATCTTGTCAGTGTATCTGAAAAGGAAAATCAGACATTAGTAGATTAGTACTATTCTGCCCAGTGGGGTGAGGAAAAGTAATTAAACTCCTTTATACAGTTTCAGTTGGCTTACATGTAACCATTTGTCAGTCAGTTTATTGTTATGCAGGAGTCTAACTTGATAGACTGCCGGACTGAGCTTGTTGACAATGGGGTATAGGCCTTCCCATTTATTGGAGAAGGAATGGGTGGGATGTGCAAATTGGAGTACCTTTACCTGATCTCCAATCTGCCAATCCACTTCTTGTGCATGCTTGTCACACTGTATTTTGGACTGTTGCTGGGTCTTGCCCATGCAATTGGCAGCATGAAAGTGTGTGTGTATGAGGTCTTTTCTGAGTTTTTCCACATATTTATCTACAGACACACGGTCTGCAGTGTGGGTGTGCAGGTCAAACAACAGGTGTTCAGGTAATCTCATCTGTCTTCCACTCATCACCTCAAAGGGTGTGAGCTGGGTGGTGGCTGAGGGTGTACCCCTAATTGCCATAAGGAGTAACGGCAGTAGGGAATCCCAGGTTTTGGGATTGTACTCAATTGGAAAGCATTTGCTTAATCCGTTGTTGGCTTTTTCTACTTGACCTGAAGATTGGGGGTGGTAGGGTATGTGTAACTTTTGTTGAACTCCAAGGAGTTCAAGGGATTCTTTCATTAACTCACCTGTAAAACTGGTTCCTTTGTCAGACTCTACCTTAAGGGGTAGGCCCCACCTGGAGAAAATCTGTTCCACCCGGATTTTGGCAGTGGTTTTAGCAGTGCATGTCTTAGTGGGGAAAACTTCAACCCACTTGGAGAAGAGGTCAGTTACCACAAGAGCATACTTGTTATTTCTGCTGGTATTGATCAGGAGGCCAATAAAATCAATCTGTATGGCATGCCAAGGGCCAGAGTGTTGTTGTGGTAAGAGTTTGGCATTTCACTTGGTAGGGATGGGGTTGTTTTGTGCACAAATGAGGCAATTGTCTATGTATGGTTTAACATCTTTGGTGACACCAGGCCACCAGGTGGTGGTCTTAAGCCTTTGGAGGGTGTGTTCCACTCCCTGGTGCCCACCAGTGGGCATATCATGCACGTGGTGCAAAAATTCAGACCTGAGGTGTCTGGGGATCACCCAAAACTTAGTGGTGGAATCATCTGGCTGATACCAGATGAGCTTGTCATCTGGTGACAAGTGTAACTTACCTTCATGCCTCTAGTAGGGGTTATGTGTGGGAAATTTCTCTTCGGTACTATTACGGTGGCCATTGTGTGGGAGGGAATAAAAAAATCAAACTCTGAAAAAGGTGCCATGCTATGTTTTGATCCACAGCAGGAGCACTTTATACACAGTTGGGCTTCTGTAAGAGTTGTAGGCTTACAATTCAAAGCTGTAATGGAGTGAGTTGAGTCGGCATTGACCACACCCGAAAAGAAGACAGCCAGACTTTGTAAGTGACTACAAACTGGTTTTAAATTGGGAGAGGTGAACCAGCAACGTACACCTACTGTCCCCATTGGAAAGGGAAAAGTTATAGCAACTAGTGAAAACTTACAAGCACCAAATATCGCCTGCACATGGTCGCCAATTGTCAGGAGGTCTAAACCTCATTTTCAGGTTCTTGCCAATATTGGGAATGCAAATAATCACAGACATGTTGCGTAAGAGTAATAAACTTGTTTATTACTACCAAAAAGGATAAAATCACAGTTGCCCTAAGCAGTTCATACCAATACAGACGGGAGCCAGGCTAAGCGTTTCCCTATACCTCGAGGTTTCTTTGTGTCTCTTGGGATCTCTGAGGTACAAGACTTGTGTATCAATATATATACCTATGATAATTACTATGGTTACTGTAAGATAGAAACATTTCTAGTTACAGAGATGAGCCCTATTGGCTAAATTAGAGGAGGTTCCACGGTCCAAGATAACATTATACAATTTTGTAGTAGTCATCAGTTTGTAAAACAAAAGAGTTCTTATACAGAGTCTTACATAACTCAGTTTAGTAGTACAAATCACCAAAAGGTGGCAATGCCGACTTACATATCATCATTATTTCAAAGACAGAGGTGTCCTGACATCTTACAAGTAAGAAATACACAGAAAATACATAGAAGAATATATATATATATATATTAGCAAGCAAAGTGTAATACAACAATATGTGTACATATTCTGACACCTACTCTTATACGGTAGATGCCCTTAGCCCTATATGTTAGTATAACATATACCTAAGCAGTAGCTGTCTATGGTGTACCTCTGAGGGTACCAATAAGGGTGCAGGGACCTCGTGTAAAACTCCTAATATTATTATTTTGGCCAGTGGGTTATTAGCAACTTCATTGTCAATTATATCTTCCAGATGTTGTAGGATTTTATCTCTGTTATTCTTATTACCTGTTGGGGTACATATATATTCAATAATATGATTTCCATCTCTTTACGAGTAATTCTTACCCTGTATATTGTTATTATTAATACCCTATTCTTTAATTACTTGATCATCATTTAATTTGCTCCAAATTACTAAACCTCCACTGTTTCTTCCCCAGTTTTTGTTCCTGACCGCAATGTTAATGTAAGATTTATAATCATTCAGGAAGAACTCATTACTAACCCATGTTTCCTGGAGACAAATCATATTGAATCTATTGAGATATCTAATTATCTCCTTGTCCCCTAGTTTATTTTTAATGCCAGATATATTCCAAGACAAAATTTTCAATGTTTGACCATCCTTATCCATCCTTATATTATTCGATCTATCCTTTTCTTGTCAAGCCTCAGTTGTTCTTTTCAAGTATTGCAAAACTATTAACATTTTATAGCATTCTAATCCATTCTGATCTTCCATTTGAAAGTTCTCCTTTTTCATTTACATCTTTATTTTCACACATATATATCCCCAAATGATCTAACTCACATGCGTTCTTTACAACCTGGTCATAGATTGACTTGTTGTCTATCCAAATAGTTATTTGGCCCATTTCTTCCCACCTGATTGCCTTCATGATACTGTTTCTTAATCCTTGTATTTTCAACAAGGGTTCCAATAAGTCACCTGTTTTATTTTTTAGATTAGTAACTGTTTCCCTAGGGAACTGCTCCAATCCAAAAATGGACACTGTTGAATTAATGTCCATTACCATATTATCTTTCCTTCTTACCCCCTTTTGATTTCTGGTGATATTCTGGGAAGAGTTGACCCAGAGTTATATTATTCCCACATTGAATTCCAAGCAGTTGAAGTCTTGGTTTATTATAAACAATTGTTTTGAGAATAAAGAATTGGTTCATAACTAGTAGAACTCAACATTTTTCTTTAATTAGTCTAAACTTAGACTGAATGTCATCATCTGTTTATTTCAGTCTATGCCACTGAGACCACTGGCTGCTCCTCGCAGAAACCGGCTGACTTTGGCTGGATCTTGCTTCTACCTGACCCCCATTGGACACTAAGTGCTAGCTGCTACTTTCAAAACAAGGCATATTTCTTCAGCCTGACGGAGCTTCTGCTCAGTCGTCTCGGGCTGAAACTTGCTGGTAAACACTGTATTTTATCCAGCCCTCCAACCCCGACCCCAGCCTCTATTAAATACCCCTCATCCCCCACATTAAAATACTCTGCCATTGGTTGACTCTCCTGTGCTCCTCCCCTTAAAGTGCTAAGTTTTCTTCTGTAGGCAAGCACACTTGTCACTGCTGCGCCTTCAACTGATGAGGTCTCCTGGTCCCATTTGTGCCAAACCACTCGCGTGGTCTACATTACTACCCTGTGAATAATGTTTAGGGGTAAACGGGAGTATTAGTGTCCTCCCTATTTATTTAGGGAAATTAAGAGGTCCTTGTTTTGGCCTGTCAGTCCCCAGGCTGCACATTTAGTGGCTTCACAACAGTAACAGGAGTTCTACTCCTTATCTCCCAGGTCTCCTTATTCTGGAATGTCGAACTCTTACTAGCAACTACCAGCTAGCTCACTGTGTAAAATTTCCTCTTCTTCCATAATACTGTTACTGTCACTTACATTGGGCAAGTCTGGCAGGGTTGAATGCTGCCCAATTACCTCCAGACTCCTTTGAACCAAGCCTATTACCAAAGTTGGCTCAACTTTAAGTCTGGGCTACATTGCACAACCCTGACATCATCTGTTTGACTGAGACATGGCTAAACCCCGGGGTAAAGGATAGTGAGATAGGGCTATCTGGATTCATACCTTTCAGGTGTGACAGGAAAGGGAGAAGGGGTTGGGGCTGTCGTATCTATATCAGAGATACCCTTAATGGGGTCTTGCTCCCCAGCTCAGATTGTGCAGTGGACCATGAGATTCTCATGGTAAGGCTCATGTTCGGGGACCACAAAAAAGCACTCAACATTGCTTGTGTCTTCCTCCCACCTAAGAAGGCCAAGGAGGGTTTACACAAAGCAATAGGGGCATTAGCAGACCACGGCAGAGCATGAGAGCTAGTTGTCACAGGGGATTTCAATCTAAATTGGCACAGAAGTGACTCACCTTACCTAAAGAATATGGTAGCGAGCTCTTATCTCATGCAGCTAGTTAGTAAATCCACCAGACTGAACCTTAAGTCAGGTAAGCACATGCTTCTGGACTGGCTCCTAGCTAGTTCTCTGGACAGAATATTAGAGGTCACAGTACTCTCTGATTCCCTAAGTGACAACTCCCCCATCACCTGCCTATGGTCAGACAAATTCAAAAAGACTCCACTGACTATGGTAAAAAGTAGAATACTTAGAAAGGGTCCACTAAAGGCATTCCATGAGGCACTCTCTGCTGTAGACTGGTCACCCATAGTTGCACTAAACAATATTGATAAAGCTCTCCAATTCTTTGTGGATTCATTCAACATGGTATGCAACAGATTTTCAGCATTCAAAATGAGAAAATCCAGAAGATACAATAATGGTTGGACTACCAGTGACCTCTTGAACCAAATGAGGGAAAGGGACAACCTCTGGAGTAGAGCTAGGACCTCTGGGAATCAGTATGACCAACAGAGATACAGGACTGCAAGAAACAAGTGCACCCTCCAAATCCGGTGCGCTAAGGCCAGATACTACAAGGATCAGCTAAAAAGGAACTGGGTTGATGGGAGGAGGTTCTTGGACAAGATAAAGGAACTTACTGGAAAGGATGACAAAACTCAACCACAGTTGCTTAATATTAATGGCTCGAATTCATTGGCTCCCAATGCTATTGCAGACAAATTCAACCCGCCTTCACAGACCTAAGTTCTATACTCCCAGCTAACTACCTGGATCCACTTGATGAAGTCAAAAAGACCACTCAGATGTCTAACACACTCCCAAAGTTTTACTTCAAATGACTTACTGCCAGGGAAACCGTGGGGTACTGTATGTCAAAAAGGTCTTGGGTAAAACTAGAGTGGGCAGCGACAAACTCGACATGAAAATGGTTGCACTGGCAATCAATCAATTAATAGTTCCCACCTCCAATATCTTCAATAAATCTCTCATGCTCAGAAAATTCCCTGCTGTCTGGAAGCAATCATTAGTAACCCCTGTTCATAAGAATCGGGGTGGGTCAGATGTTGGTCAACTGGGTGGCAAACTGGTTGACGGGCAGAAAACAGAGTGGTGGTAAATGGTATACAGTCAGAAGAGGTGCAAGTCACAAGTGGAGTACCTCAGGGATCAGTCCTGGTGCCTGTCCTCTTCAATATCTTCATCAGTGACATTGCAGATGGACTGAAGGGTAAGGTTTGTCTGTTTGCAGATGAAACCAAGATCTGCAACAGAGTAGATGATCCAGATGGGGAAGGCAGAATGAGAAGAGATCTGGATAAACTAGCAAAATGATTGGAAGAGTGGCAACTGGGGTTTAATGCAAAGAAGTGCAAGATCATGCACATAGGGAAGAGAAACCCTGAAGCCACCTATAGGCTGGGAGAGGAGTTGTTGACAGTCACAAGGGAAGAAAGAGACTGGGGCGTCATCATCACCGATGACCTGAAATCATCCAAGCAGACCATTAAAGCAGTAGATAAGGCTAGAGGGATTTTTGGGGTGTATTAGTAGGGGTATCACAAGTCATAAGAGGGAGGTAATAATCCCTCTTTACAGGACACTGGTTAGGCCCCATCTGGAGTACTGCATGCAGTACTGGAGGCCACACCTTCACAAGGACATTAACCAAATTGAGGCAGTCCAGAGAAGGGCAACCAAAATGGTGCAGGGACTGCATCAGAAAACATACGAGGACAGATTAACTGAGCTCAATATGTATATCCTAGAGCAAAGTAGGAAGAGAGGCGATATGACTGAAACATTCAAACACCTTAAGGGCATTAACAAGGTAAAAGAGTCTAACATGTTTCAATATAAGAAAAATAGCAGGACAAGAGGAGACAGCATGAGATTAGAGGGAGGCCGGTTAAGGGGTAATGTGAGGAAGCTCTTTTTCACAGAAAGGGTGGTGGATACATGGAACAGCCTACCTCAGGAAGTGGTGGATATGAGGACAGTGCAGGGCTTCAGACAAGCATGGGATAAGCATAAGGGAGCAATACAGATGAGTATGAATAGATAGGCCATTGACAGAGCAAAGGCCAATGGCACATTCATAAGGTAGAAAAAGAAATGGGCAGACTGTATGGGCCTTGCAGTCCTTATCTGCCATCAACTTCTATGTTTCTATGTTTCTATAAGAATAGTGACATGACTCTCACCTCCAGCTATAGGCTCATCTTGATTCTCTCTCCCCTCTCCAAAGCCCTTGATAAGATTGTGGCTGATCAAATCTCTGACTACATTCATAAATATCAACTGCAATGTCCTCAGCAGCATGGGTTCAGGAAGCACCACAGCACTACTACTACTCTTATGGACTTCTCTGATTATGTCCAGAGGGCCATGGATGAGGGCAAACTGGTTGGAGCAGTCTTTATTGATCTAACAAAGGTGTTCAATACTGTCTGCCATCCTCTTCTCCTGAGACCACTGCATTTACTTGGAGTAGCCCCCAATGCTATATGCTGGTTCCAGGATTACCTTTCCTCAAGGACTCAATGAGTCAAAGTAGTGCTGTCCATGTCTACCACAAAAGAAGTCTCCCTGGGTGTTCCACAGGGGTCCATTCTAGGTCCCTTGCTGTTCTGCTTGTTTCTGAATAATCTACCAGATACCTGCTCCTGTAAAACAATTTTTAAATGCAGATGATACCATAATCCTTAGCAGTCATCATCACATCGAGCATCTACAGACTGATTTGTAGGCCTCCTTCTACCTCCTGGAAACCCAATTTATCTCTCAAAGGCTACTTCTTAACTACAAAAAAACTAAATCAATGCTTATATCCAGCCCCAACTAAAAAAGAGATCCCCAGCTCTGACAGTCATGAATAACTTGGCTAGCCCACTGGAACAAGTGCACTGCTTCAAATACCTGGGCGTCATGATTGACAATACTCTTTCTTATATGCAGCATGTTGACATCATGGTTAAGACTATGAACACCAAACTGGGAGTCTTGTTCAGGCACAGGAAAAGCTTAATACCTAATGCTCTCAGGATCTCGGTCTCCAGCTCCATACTATCTATGGTTGATTATGGCTTAGTTGTTTATGGTGTGGCCATGGACACTGCCCTGAAATGGATTGCCACTGCCCTGAACAAAGCTTGTAGACTACTACTCAATGCTGATCACCTCACACATACCTGCACCTTGTATGAGCAGGCTAACTTTCTCACTCTCAGCAGCAGGATCAGGTACCAAACTTGCCTCCTGGGGAAAAAGGCCTTGCTCTCCCAGACCCCACCATGTATCTCGAACCTGTTAAAGGTAGCTAACTCCAACTATAATACCAGGAGCACAGTCCTGTCTCAACTCAGTGTCCCATATTGCAGGACTGCTCAGTAACAATGCTCCTTTTCATATCGAGGACCACTCTGGCTCAATGAGATCACTGCAATTACTCATTGTACAACTAACTAGAGGGTCTTTAAATCAGATTTAAAGCTTCATTGTATGAGCCTGAGCACTTGTGACTGTGTAGACTGAGACAGTCCCCCTTCTTGCTTCCATCCCTATCCTCCCCCTTCGCTCTCACCCCTCTCCTCCATCTCAACTCACCTTAACCTGCTGACATCTCACCTCTCCTCACCTGCTGTTTTTCTCCTCTCCTCTCCTCCTACCTTTCTTCCCCTTTCACCCACCAGTGCCAACCTGAGCTACTCTGCTCTCAGCAAACCCTCGGTGCATCACTCCTACCTTCTCCCCTCTTCTTGATCCCCCTACACCTTGTTTTTCATGCATCCCCTAGGCTCAAAATCAAAACTCCCCTCTCCTCCCCTCAACCTTCATTAGCCTCTCCCTGATCAACTGTTACCCCGGCAAGGTCTATAGGGGCTGCAACGCTGCTAGCTACTGCTGTAACACTTACTGTTATTTGTTATTCACTCATCCATTGTACCTGCATTTTAATCTGATTGTAATGCTTTTAATTCTGTTCAAGTTATTGACTTAGTGTATTGTCTGTACTGTATCTATGATGTGGTACCTTTGTAAAAGATTTTGTACTCAAGGGTTGTTTCCGAATTATAATAAATAAAATAACATTTCCTAAAATGAGGAGAACCAGACTCTTGACATTCTCCTCTAGTGTTTTCTCATTTTCATCTTGTAGAATCTCCACTCCCAGAAGTTATAAAGCAAAGTCTGATGTCTCTGTTTTTCTCATAAAATTCTGGAACTCATCACTTAAATCGAATAGATTTTTTTCCTTCACACTTTTCGAGACCTTCCTCTCTTTTTTATTCTCTTCTAAATGAGTTCTAATCCTTCCTTCTATTCCATCTCTATCAGTGTGTTTTGTCATTTCATGTTTTTTATTATTAGTATCAAACTCTTCCTCCATTCCTACTTCATTGTCATTCTTACTTATTGCTTGATTTATTTTGTCAATTTTTTGTTTCTTACTTTTCTTTCCATTATCTTTATTCCCTTTCTCTTTTTTCTGTCTTTCCTTTTTTTGACTTCATTTGTCCATTCTCTAATACTACATCTTTTTCACTTCTATTGTCATCTTGTAATGTCATGTCCTGCTTCTCTTTTGTCTCTTTTTCTTTGAGTTTTTCGTATTCTTCTTTTTTTGTAGCTTGTTTATTTGATGTTTGTCTCATATTTCATATACTTATTTTGTGTTTTTTCTTTCTTCCCCCTTATTTTTTCTTCCTCCTCTCCTTTCTGCCATAAATCGTTATGTCTTTGTTTTAATTCCTCATATATACTGTTATCTTTTACACCTGGTGATGGTAACATTATTAGCTTCATGGATGGATCTTGACTCAGGGTCACCTGTTCTATACTATTATTTGCTCTTTTCATCTGCCTGTCCCTCCATAACTGTAGTCGCGGATCTTTTATTGCCTTTGGATTTTCTATCTTAATTCCTTTAGCAAATTTCATGTCTTGGACTAATTTTACCAGTTGTCCATATATTAGTATGTTAGCCAAATATTAATCTTTTAAGGAAATGGCTAGAGCTTTACTTATTCCTTCCATTTCTGGAATATGAATTTCCTCCTGGCTCATAAAAAACGTACCTTCATCTTCTTCGCTTCTTTCTCCCTTGATGAAACATTTGTGCAACTCTTGCATGATCTTATGTTCCTTAGCTTCCTACCTTTGTTTACCCTCTATTTATTTTAATCCTTGAGTAATTTCGAATAACTGACATCTCACTTCACAATTTCTTTGTGGAAATTCTCTCTTCTGGCACCTTCATGATTTTCAGTTTTTTCAATATACTTTAATTGACCCTGACTTATCTCATATTTCTTTTCTTCCTTGTTGTTTTCTTTTTTGACTATTCCTTCCTCTATTTTTTCCTTCAAATGTTTATTACTATTCATTTTGGGAGTCGATGTCTGTAATAAATTCCCTTCTTCTCCCTCTGGCCATCCCTTCACCCATCCTTCTTGTATTACCTCCATTTGATTTTTTGTTTCATACAAAAAAGTAGTTATCTTAGGCTGATATAAACTACTCTCCCTCCTCCCACCCTCCACTCATCCTTTTTTCCCTTTTTTTACTCCTTTACATTCCTTCCTTTCCCCTTCTTTCTGGAGCTTTTTTTCTTTACCTGCCTGTTTTCTTTGAGCTCTAACAATAACACCTATAGAAAAAACTATAGGTGTTATTATTATTTTTCAAAATTGAATTACTCCTTGTTTTCATCTGCATTTTCTTTCTGTTTTTTTTGTTTTACTTTCATTACTTGTCACTCCCGGATGTTCCTATTAGGGTTATAACACTTCACTAGTGATCCTTTCCTTATCTGCTGTTAGCCTGTGAAATTTAATGTGCAGCTATTTACAGTTCTTGCAGTTGTGATTTTGATCTACCACACTAATGCTCAGAAGAACAATACAAAAAAATACTCAATAAAATAAAATAAACCTTTTTCTTCTAATTCTTCACTTAAAATGGGTTATAATGTTATAGTTCATTGTCCCAAAATGTACTTAAATATATTATCAGTTCTAACTTAATTGTGCATTTAAATACTTATTAAGTCTAAATTATTGGTCTTCTTGAGCTTCAAATTCCTCTCTCCTGATTACTCTGTGTATCTTTAGTCTCCCTGTATCTTTTAATACTGTTCAATCTTCTTCCCAATTCATGGTAAACAGTTCATACTTGCTTTCTCTTTTCTCAATCTAGTCCCCTTCCAGTATTGCACCTCCTATTTTAGGGGTCAGTTCATCTAGTTCATCTCACATTCTTTACAGTCCCCTTTTTGTATAATTACTAGTCTGGGTACTTATCCTGTTGGAGGGTCTGACAATTTCTGGTCTCAAATCAAACTATTCCACACCTTCAATACTTTTTGGGTGACTACAAGATCAGTGATAGCAGCAGATTCTGGCTTAGTTCTTTGGTCCCTTTCACAAAGTACAGTGTGGAATCAATACAGTGCAGAATCAATAGTGGAATCAATACAGGGTGGAATCAATAGTGAAATCAATACAGGGCAGAATCAATAGTGGAATCAGTACAGGGCAGAATCAATAGTGGAATCAATACAGGGCAGAATCAATAGTGGAATCAGTACAGGGCAGAATCAATAGTGGAATCAATACAGGGTGGAACCAATATTGGAATCAATACAGAGTAGAATCAATAGTGGAATCAATACAGGGCAGAATCAATAGTGGAATCAATACAGGGTGGAACCAATATTGGAATCAATACAGAGTAGAATCAATAGTGGAATCAATACAGGGCAGAATCAATAGTGGAATCAATATAGGGAGCACTCAACAGTGGAATCAATACAGGGCAGAATCAATAGTGGAATCAATACAGGTCAGAATCAAAAGTGGAATCAATACAGGGCAGAGTCAATAGTGGAATCAATACAGGGCAGAATCAATATTGGAATCAATACAGGGTGGAAACAATAGTGGAATCAATACAGGGCAGAATCAATAGTGGAATTAAAACAGTGCAAAAGCAATAGTGGAATCAATACCGTCAATAGTGGAATCAATTCAGGGCAGAGTCAATAGTGGAATCAATACAGGGCAGAATCAATAGTGGATCAACAAAGGGCAGAACCAATACTGGAATCAATACAGGGTGGAACCAATAGTGGAATCAATTCAGGGCAGAGTCAATAGTGGAATCAATATAGGGTGGAATCAATACAGGGCGGAGTCAATAGTAGAATTAATACAGGGCAGAATGAATAGTGGCATCAATACAGGGCAGAATCAATAGTGGAATCAATACAGGGCAGAGTCAATAGTGGAAGCAATACAGGGCAGAATCAATAGTGAAATCAATACAGGGCAGAATCAATAGTGGAATCAATACAGGGCAGAATCAATATTGGAATCAATACAGGGCAGAATCAATAGTGGAATTAATACAGTGCAAAAGCAATAGTGGAATCAATACCGTCAATAGTGGAATCAATTCAGGGCAGAGTCAATAGTGGAATCAATACAGGGCAGAATCAATAGTGGATCAACAAAGGGCAGAACCAATACTGGAATCAATACAGGGTGGAACCAATAGTGGAATCAATTCAGGGCAGAGTCAATAGTGGAATCAAAATAGGGTGGAATCAATACAGGGCGGAGTCAATAGTAGAATTAATACAGGGCAGAATGAATAGTGGCATCAATACAGGGCAGAATCAATAGTGGAATCAATACAGGGCGGAATAAATAGTGGAATCAATACAGGGCAGAATCAATAGTGGAATCAATATAGGGAGCACTCAATAGTGGAATCAATACAGGGTGGAATCAATAGTGGAATCAATACAGGGTGGAGTCAATAGTGGAATCAATACAGGGCAGCGTCATTAGTGGAATCAATACAGGACGGAATCAATAGAAACAAAGTCCATGCTATTCTCACATCGGCAAAACAGGGCCAAGGACTTTCCCCTCCACATCACCACCAGCACGCCCCTCCCAATTGAGCTAGTAACATCCTATAAGTACCTGGGCATCACCTTTGACTCCGGCCTTACTTTCCATGCCCACCTCAAAGCCTTGTCATCTGCCATGAACTCCAGGATCGGGCTTCTCTACCGCCACAAAGACTGCCTCCCTGAAACCATTTTTAAACTAGCTATCGTCATCGTGCTATCGCTGGCTGACTACGGCTCCCAATCTACGCTGCTGCTGACACCACTGCCTTATCAAAGTCCAGACCGCTATTAACAAAGCCTGAAGGCTCCTTACGTGCCCACAGCAGAACCCACACCTGTCTGCTATACTCCACCACAAATATACTCACTCTTGAGGAAAGACTGAAATATCAAACCTGCCTGCTGGCCAAAAGTCCATGTCAGGCCTTTGCCCTCCTGGGGTCTCTGGACCCTTGCAGTTGGCTACCAGGTCCCTGCCCACCCGCAAGTCCTCCACTGCCACCTTCATTGTTCCCAGGCCCAGGACCTCTCGCTGCCAAAGGTCCTTCCATCACTTGGCCCCGCATTGGTTCAACTCCCTTCCTGAATCTATCTCCAAGATCCCGGGATTGGCCGCCTAAAACCACCCTCCGTATACATATTGACAGCCGATGCTGTAAATGCCTGTAGCTACCTAAACCGGTCCCGCTTACTACATAATTTGTCTAAGACTAGCTGTTAGTTGTGTGATGTATCTATTGCTTTGTTACAATGGTGTAACTCTACACATGTTTGTACCAGTATAGCTGCTGCCTGTAATTTCAAGTGTGTTTATGTATCTTCACCCGTATGTTCACCCCTGTCTTAAACTCACTTAATTGTTGTCTCCCCCCCCATATGACGAGGTACCTTTGTAAATGAGTCCATGACTCAAAGGTTGTAAAACTGATTTTCTCCAATAAATAAATAAAAAATAAAAATAAAAATAGTGGAATCAATACAGGGCTGAATCAATAGTGAAATCAATACAGGGCAGAATCAATAGTGGAATCAATACAGGGCAGAGTCAATAGTGGAATCAATACAGGGCAGAGTCAATAATATAGGAGGCAGTATAGCGTAGTGGTCTAAGGCTCTGAGCTGCAAATCTGATGACATCCAGCAGACCAGACCTGGGTTTGAATCCCACAGCTTCTACCTGCATACTGTGTGACCCTGAGCAAGTCACTTAACCTCCTTGTGCTCCCAGGTCGCTCCTGTAAAAAAGCTTTCAGCTTAGTGTGCTATACCTGGTTAAACAACTAAATAAATAAATAAAAATAATGGAATCAATACAGGGCGGAGTCAATAGTGGAATCAATACAGGGCAGAATGAATAGTGGAATCAACACAGGGCGGAATCAATAGCCAAATCAATATAGGGTGGAATCAATAGTGGAATCAATACAGGGCGGAGTCAATAGTGGAATCAATACAGGGTGGAATCAATAGTGGAATCAATACAGGGCAGAGTCAATAGTGGAATCAATACAGGGTAGAATCAATTATTCTGATAACCCATTTACTGTTCACTTAATGTCCTATGACACTTATCGTTGTACATAATTTATGTCCCAGTTTGTCCCAAATAAAATGTCACAAATTCCAGTTAAGATACTCCTTAAAATCTAAAAAATTTCCTCAATAAAAGTTTATTTTAAGTTATAACATTCAAACATAAATACACCAGCCTAGTATTCTAGTCTGCTCTAGCCAATTTCTAATTTTCCTAATTTTATTAAATGTACCAAAAAAACTAGGTAGCTCTCTAGCCAAATAATCTTATTCAACTTTTAACTGTTGGTCAAAATGCTAACAACAGAGGAGAGGCTATAAAGATTTAGCAAAAATATTTAAAAAAAAAAAATTTTTTTTCACAAGTATATATCGACTGTTGTGGTCGAGCTACTTACATCCTTACTTCAAATTTTTATTTTAATACCAAGCCAAAGTGGACTTCAGTCTTCTGGTGTAGGCCGCTCGAGCGCTCTTTATCACACTCACACTCGTACTGGTGCTGCAGCTCCTGTTCAAAGGAACCCTAAGCATTTGACCATGCTCTGTTGTGCTGTTTCTCTAAATACTTGGCCTCTCAATCTCTGAGCTAGACTTTTAAAACATTAACAAGTGCAAAACAGGTCCAGTGCTGAAGAACTCTCCCTAAGCCAATGTCCACTCTGCCTTTTCTATGCAAAGATGGCAAATCTGGCTCTTACCACACCACGCATGCTTTAAGCACACCCTCACGTAGGCAAAGTGAGCCAGCAGGGGCTTGTCAAGCTTGCTTGATGTGAACGGTAAAAAAAAAAAAAAATAAAACTTTAACATTCAAATTAGTTATTAGTATATAACAAATACAAGCAGGCTCTCAATATAAACAATATAAACGCTTGGTTCTTCCAATGCCTCACTACCACCTACTTTGTTTTGGGGGATAAAATAAAGTTAAGCAGGCACTAAACATTAATATAACATTCTCATCTTATTTCCACTCTACTTCTTTGTTCTCTGTCTCACTCCTGCTTCGGCCAAGCTCCGATTCTGGGTTGGTATCTGTGTATCTGCATGTCTATGTGTCCACAATATCTCCCTTCCACCCTGACCTCCTCTCAGCATTTGTCTTTGGTTTGAGCCTTTCCGAAGGGCCCCTCTTTCCTCTCCACTGTTGAGTCCCACCTCCGACTCTCCTCCTGAGAAAAAAAGAGCACACCTATGACAGAACACCAGAACAGGTCACCACACAAGGTTTACTGGTGAGTCCTACTATTCAGGTAACAGTGGCATACCTTTTCTTGGTAAATTCAAGGGCCCGGATATTCAAACTGTGCCAGGCTGTGGCACAAGCCTGGGCGCAGCTCAACTTTGTTGCACGGGCGTGTGGCCTGGGCGATATTCAATGGAGCTGCTCTATGGCGCAGTAGCTTTGAATATTGCACCCTGACTCCCACTGTGCATGGCGCAGTGGCACTGCTCCAGTGCAAGTAGCCAGAGTGGATCATGGAGATGTGCTAGCACAAGTGCCATTACGCCATGCACAGCACCTGCGATATTCAAAAGGGGACATACAGATGGGGCCATAATTTATGCAAGACATACATGGGGCCATTTGCATGTCATTATGGCCCCAATTGCATGCCACTAGCATGCAGGTGCACCGATCCTCAATGGCTTGTGCCTGGCGCCCTGCCAGGCAGCAGCCCTCGGGGACCGATGCCCCCTGCAGCCTGATCACAGGCATTTGTCTAAAAGGATAATCCCCATCCAATATCCTTGGTGGTCCAGTGGATCGCCTCTGCCTGATCGAGGGCATCTGTCAAACATATAAAATGGCCTATTACCTGGTGGTCTAGGTACCCCTTCCCCACCCACCCACTGAGCCCCACCGCCCGGCTCCTCCCGGTCAGCCGGCGGATGGCAGCACCCACCGCCTGCCGCCCGCCGCCCACCAACTGACAGCTCAGTCAGGCTGCACCATTGGTTCACAGTGTGAGCCAATGGGCGTAGCCCATACCGTTCTATCACAGTCTAGATATGGAAGGAATCATTCCATATCTGGAATGTGTAGTATGAGAGAGCAGACGCCCATTGGCTCACGCCAGAACCAATGGGCGTAGCACTCTATTGAGCTGTCAGTCGGCGGGCGGGCAGCAGGCGGGTGGGGTGCTGCCGCCTGCCGGCTGACCGGTGAGGAACAGGGTGGGGACCCAGTGGCTGGTGGGAAGGGGATACACTAGACCACCAGGTAATAGGCTGTTTTATATGTTTGACAGATGCCCACGATCGGGCAGAGTGCGGCCCACTGACCACCAGGGATATTGGATGGGGTTATAATACCGATGCCCACACCGGGCAGAGGCGTCCACTGGACCACCAAGGATATTGGACAGGGGTTATAATACTGATGCCCGCTGATTGGGCACATAGCAGTCCACTGGACCACTAGGGGTATTGAGGGGATTTAGTACAGATGCCCATTATGGGGCATGGGGGGGTGCTGCCAGGTGCAGCCAGAACTGGGGTGGCCACCCACAGGTGGCAGCAGCCGTGTTGCACCCTGCAATGCAGCAGCTCACTTGTGGGTGGCCATCATTTGTTCCTTTTTTTTGGGGCTTAACTTTGTGTAAGCACAGGTAGGGATTGCGCATGCATGACTCTGCACATCCCGGACTGAATATCGGGCTGTGCAGGCTATGCATGGGCATCCCCCCCTACCTGTGCCTGCATACATTACTGATGCACTCTGCGCAAGATCGGATTTGAAATGTGCACTTTTCTCCTTTTGAATATCGCATGGCACATCAGTGGGTTAGGCATGGTGCAACCCTTTTGAATATCTGGGCCCAGGTGTTTAGCAGGACCTACTCTCAGGGCTCATCCCTCAACTCTACAGCATGCAGCAGTGCAACTGGTTCATCCGGGGCCTGCGCCAGGGCTAAGAACAAGATGTGCAGGGACAGGAAACCCTACTGGCTGAACAGAGAAGTGTTGGAGGGGGGTGAGGGTGAAGAAAGCTGCATACCAGAAGTTCAGGAGAATGAGGAAGGAAGAAGACAGGAAGGCTTATGTGAGTTGGTCCAAGGAGGTGAAAAAGTGAATGAGAGCAGCCAAGGCATCCAGGGAGCTAAGGTTAGCCCAGGGCATCAAGGGAAGGGAGAAGGACTTTTTTAGATAAATCAGGGAAAAGAGAAAGTGCAGACACCATGTAGTAAAGATTAAGTGGTGAGGGGAGTTAGTGGAAAAAGAAGAGGAACAAGTGGAAATACTAAATTAATACTTTTGTTCCATTTTGACAGGAGAAGGATGGTCCACTACCACCGTGGACTGTAAGGGTGGGGTGGGAGGAGAGGAGATGATGGATGGAATGATTGAGGGGAGTAGAGTGCTAGAGGGTCTGAGGGCATTAAGGCTGGACAAGGCACCAGGTCCTGATGGCATCCACCCCAGGGTGCCAAGGGAGAAGGTGGAGGTGTTAGCCAAGCCACTGGCAGACCTGTTCGGCACCTCTCTGGACACAAGATGGATGCCTCAGGACTGGAGTGTGGCCCAGGTGGTGCCAATACACAGGAGTGGCCCTAGAGATGAGGCAGAAAATTATCAACCTGTCAGTCTCATTTCCATAGTGGGTAAACTTATGGAGATGATACTGAAGGAGAGGCTGGTGTCATTCCTTGAGGACAACGACCTGCAGGATGGGCTGCAGCATGGGTTCATCTCAGGGAGGTCTTGTCAGACCAGTCTAATAGAATATTATGACTGGGTAACAAGAGATCTGGATATGGGTCATGCTGTAGATGTTCTGTACTTGGTCTTCAGCAAGACCTTCAATTCAGTGCCTCATGAGGAGGCTGGGGGGGAAGCTGACTGCTGTGGGGGTGGGGATGAAGGTGACAAACTGGATAAGGAACTGTCTGCAGGGGAGGCTGCAACAGGTGGTAGTGGGAGGAGCTCTCACCATCTATACTGGTGACAAGTGGTGTGCCGCAGGGTTTGGTGCTGGTGCCAGTGCTATTTGGACTCTTTATCTCAGACACTGCATGTGGAGTTCAGAGCAGGGTTAGTCTGTTTGCAGATGATACCAAAATGGGGGCAGTGGTGGATGAAGAGGATGGATGGTAACAACTACAAGGAGACCTAACCAAACTGGAGGTATAGTCAGAGAAGTGGCAGCTGGGATTCAATGCAAAAATGTGCAAGGTTATGCATTTCAGGGCAAGAACCCAAGGAGGGACTATTGGTTGGGAGGGGTGAGGCTGGGGATCACTTAGGAAGAGAAGGACCTTGGGGTGGTGGTAACAGGGAGCATGAACAACTATGCCCAATGCAGGAAAGCAGCAGTTAAGGTGAACTGGATGTTGAGCTGTATTGCAAGGGGTTACGCATCCAGGAATGGGGAGATGATCCTGCCCCTCTACAAATCTTTGGTCAGACCGCACTTGGAGTACTGTGTGCAGTACTGGTGGACATATCTGAAGAGGGATATTGATTTACTGTAAGGTGTGCAATGGAGGGCACAAAAATATTACAGGGGACGGAGAGAAAGGCCTATGAGGACAGTCTGAATGATCTGACTATGTACACGATGGAGGCAAGGAGGGTTGGGGGATATGATTGAAACGTTCAAGTATTTGAGGGGAATAAACAAAGCTAGCACTGAAGGGGTGTTTAAACTGAGGAAGGATAGGGATACGAGGGTCAAGGACTAAGATTGGAGGGTGGAAGATTCAGGAGGGAGAAGAGGAGGCACTACTTCATGGAGAGTGTGGTGTCTAAATGGAATGCTCTGCCAGAGGGGGTGGTATCATGTAAGAAAGAAGGAAGTTTTATGAGACTGTGGGACAGAGTACAAGGGAGGGTCTGGGTGGAGGGGGCTGAGGCCATCATAGGAATGACAGATGGGGAAGGGGTTTGGGGCACCTGCAATCTAGAGGGTTAGCTGCACAATTGGGCAGACATTGATAGACTGGGTAGTCTGTTTCTGCTGGCAGATTTGCATGTTAGTATGTATTCCCAATCTATATACTCATCAACATGTCAGAATCTATATAGTGCACATAAATTAATACAGCAGACTCCAGGTGTATCTGTGAGGGCAGGACTAGTGGTGATGTTAAAAAGAATGCAAGTTACAATGTGCCGCTTCACCAGCTCTTGCTTAGAAGGAGAAGGAAGTGGTTAGGCCGAGTAGCAGACCTTTGTGAGAGTGATGCCCTGAAATCTTTTAGTTCTGATAGGCAGGATTTCACAATAGACAAATTTTTTTTTGTTTAAGAGTTAGGCAATGTCATTCTAACAACATACTTGGAGCGTACCCCACTGAAGAAATTAAATTTTGCCAGGAACCAAACCATGACTTTTTCTCTATAAACTTCTTGTGGGCACTACTTCATGACCAAGAATCAGACCACAAGAAGACTGGAGTACAGAATTGGGCCTGAATCTGGAGGAAAGGAAATGACTGCATTAAAACATGTACATACTGTACCTGCTTCTCATCCAATAAAAACGATTCAGCTTTCTTCTTTGTATAGAACTATTGTACACCAAGAAAATCTTCACCAGTTTAAATCTACATAAGACCCAATATGCCCAAAATGTTGCACAGAAGAAGGAGACTTCTTGCATATGGTGCTTGTGTGTAATAAGGTTGCCCCCTTGTGACATCAGGTATATCAGTATATGGATCCATCCCCTGTGTCCCCTCGGAGTTTATGTTGGGGATGAGTTCAGACCTTCATCCAGGGCATGGGATGGGGGTCTGACACAGATGCAGGGGTACTGCCCTGGTCATCGCTCTGAAGACTATTGGACAACATTGACTTAGCTCCTCACCTCCTACTATTGCTCACTGGTTTAATAATCTACTTTTATACATGAAATGTGAAAGTTTTACCTTAAAGCCACTTGAAGAAATGTACTGTTTCATCAAAACTGGGGAGTCAATGCTTTGCACCATTAGTAATAATGAAACTACAGTGTAGCTTGGCCAAGTGCCACTGTGAGTTCTTGTGTAAGTTCCTGATGTTGGGATCATATATCCCACCATGGCAGTCAGAGATACTAAGGTTTCAGTACTGCATCAACATCTCCTTTGGTATCAGGACTTAACTGTTATGTGATAATCTGTTGTTCGGTGTGTTTTTTTTTTTTGTCAACTCTACTGTAGAATCTTAATGTGTACTACTTTTGTACATTTTTCTTTATGATGTCATCCTTTGTAATACTGATGTGTTTATGTTTAGTAGTACCTCAATAAAATATGTTTACAAAAATATAATCATGGTCCTCCCCAAGGGGGGGGCAAAGATCCTGCTGCCCTGGGCAATTACAGGCCAATTTCACTTACCAATGCTGTTGCTAAAATTCTGGCTTAGGCATTAGCCTCTAGACCTGAGCTAATCTTACCCCACCTTGTTCACTCCTCCCATGTGGGTTTTGTCAATGGCCACCTGAGTTCACACCATTACAGGGCACTATTCGACCTAATGTCCTTGGCAAAGTCCACACCCACTCCCACTGCAATAGTGGCTATAGATTTTGAAAAATATTTCAACTTTGTAGAGTAGGGGTATCTGCATGCTATCCTTCCCAGGCTGGTCTTTGGCCCTCAGTTTGGTGTGTGGATTCAGGAGCCGTATTTCCAAGTTATGACTCAGGTTCTCACTCACTCATGCTCTCTTCTCCATTCTGCTTGCATAATGGAACCCATCATAGGTGCACCCCTTCTCCTAAGTTGTTTGTTCTGGCCATGGATCCTTTGGCCATCATCCCCAGGTGGGTGGCATACAGATCTGCATGGCATACCAGCTGGTACCCTCAGTTCTTGATCACTGCTTTTTTGCAGATAGCTACCTTGTTCTCTCACTGGATGCCCCAATGGGCATTCCCATTTTACTCAGTACCCTATGATCCTTCCAGAATGTCTTCGGCATTCAGACCAATTCTAGTAAAACAGAGATGTTACATTAAAATTGACTGCAACCCAAATGTAGTAGCTCACTGAGGGCTGCAGTAGTCACCTGGCAGTATCAGCTATTTGGGAATCTGTATCCACCCGGATAGAGCAGGCATGGTATCAGATGATCTTACCCCTTGGCTCAACCTTCTCTAAAAGCTTGGAAGACATTCAAAACCTGGGAATAGTCCCTCTGACATTGCATGCTTAGACTCCATTGTAGGAGAACCCACTGCTTAAAATAGGTCATGAGCTTGAGTTCTGGGACACAAGGGCAGCATGGGTCTAATGCATGCCTTGGATCTGTGGCAGCCACACACCACGTATCTAGACACATGTGAGAACCTTATGAAAAGCTTTGTGCTGCTAAAATGTGACTTCTGCAGATATTTGCAAATCTGCACTGCCTAATTGGTAATCTTAAAAAGCTCTCTACTGACATTCCTAGCACCACCCATCAGTCCTGATGTCCTGGATAAAAGCCTCAGGGGGCTGAGTGGGTCTGATGCATCTCACTATTTTACAGAAAACATCTAGCCCCTTATAGTGGGCTAGAGATAAATGGTCCCATAATTTGGAAGGGGAAATATCTGAGACTCTATGGTCACATCTCTGGCCCCTCTTTCATAAAGCATGCCCAAACTCATAAAGACTACAAATTCAGAAAAAGATCATGCATATGTGGTACCACACTCCTGTGAGGCTCAGACCTGTGGACTTCTGAACCATGATCACTGCTGGTGCTGCCATGCTCCAGGAGCAGACCTTCTACATGTTCTCTGTAGCTGTCCTACGTCGAGTACCTTCTGGATTCAGATCCATCTGTGTTGTAATGACATACTGGGTCGGTAGGGTTCCCTTATAGAAACATAGACTTTGATGGCAGATAAGGACTGATTGGCCCACCTAGCCTGCCCATTTCCTTACCTATTGGATCAGCTGCAGATTCTAGTTAACCAACAGCCTACTTCTTCCTACCACCCACCAGAATTGCCTTATGTCTGTCCCATGCATTCTTGAATTCCCCCACTGTTTTTGACCCCACAACCTCATCAGGAAGGCCGTTCCATGCATCCACCACCCTCTCTGTGAAAAAATTCTTCCTCACATTACCCCTGAGCCGTCCCCCTGTCTATCTTCAAATTGTGCCCCTTGTTCTTGCACATCTCTTTTTCTGAAAGATGCTACCCTCTTGGACATTGTTGATTCCCTTGAGGTACTTGAAAGTTTCTATCATGTCCCCCCTCTTTCTCCTTTCCTCAAGGGTATACATATTAAGCTCATTTAGTCTCTCTTCATGTGGCTTCTGTTGCCGACCCTGCACCATTTTAGTTGGTGTCCTCTAGACTACCTCCATCCTGTCTATGTCTTTCCAGAGATGGGGTCTCTAGAACTGCAAGCTGTACTCCAGATGGGGTCTCATCAACGGTCTGTACAGAGGGATAACAACTTCTTGTTTTCTACCGGTGATGCCTCTCCCTATACTTCCCAGTATCCCCCCAGCCCTCCTTACTGCCCTCTCACATTGCTTGCTTACATTTAGGTAATCTAACATGACTACCCCGAGGTCCCTTTAGATTTTTTCAGCTGCATGGGCGGAGCCCTGCAGACGTTTTGCATGTACAAAAGGGCTGACATCATGTTTTCCATATGTGGAACTGACTGAAGGTGTAAATAGTCTCCTCCACCTGACCCTCCTCCAAGAAATGTTTTCTACCCTCAAATAAATGCACTTGCACGTTAGTCAATGGTTTCAGGGCACTATTTTCTTTCTTAATTGGGAGGTACAAGAACTGGAACATGAGTAGTGGGAGGGAGCATTAGTTGTTTTTTTTTTTTTTGGTAGGATCCACCCTCACTTCCACCTGAGCAGCTTCTAAAGGTCCACCCCCACCTTTTTTCTGGTTCCCACCCTGAGCTGGCCTTGTTTCTTTTGTTACCTAGATGTGTACCTTCCTGTCAATGTTGGTCTCTTGCAGGGCTGCAAACCTCTTGCTTTGAAAAAGCAGTCCTGCATTATGGTTCTTCCAGTACCAGAGACATGTCTTCACTTTTCAAACTTGACCACAAACTGACAAAAAAATAAATAAATAAAGGTTTCACTCTTCAAAAACCGACCGTAAACTGAAGAAACTGGTATACCTTTTAACATATTTCAATGTCTACCATACAAAAGACGCAATCTTTGACTCATTTTCAGATGAAGAGCTAAACTGCATCAAAAATGTTGTTACTTATTATGCCGTACTTGGTACTTCCGAAATTCAGCACTACTTTCATATTGCTTAATTGTATAATAATAATTTTATCACGAAATAAAAGCATAAAGTGTCTGGCCATGCAATTTACCTGTCACTTATATGATTTGATTTAAAACGTGATCCACAGAATAATTGCTTTATTCAACTTTTTTTTAATTTACTGGTATGTTTGATCTTGAATCCATTAGCTGTAGTAGCCGATAAATGAGGAAGTGGAAGCACAGTAATGATAACACGAAGGGTATTATTATATGAAAATTGTAACTTGTTTTATCAGGTGCCTTTCTGAGTATGTAACAATATACAGTACTTTGCATAACCAGATAACTAACAGATCAACATCCTGACATCACACAACATATAACATATTACGTATCGATGAGCACTGCATTTATTTCATTTAATTCTCAGAAGTAAAATTAGAAGTTTAGGTCAGATGTGACCTGTTGGATCCAGAAATAGAGCTTCAGGTGTATTCTATTTCCTACCTTAACAACTCCCTCCCCATAACAGCTGTTTTAAAAAAGCAGGTATCAACTTCATTATATATGTGCTTAACTCATTCAGCTATACGGTAGTACATGTTTTGGGGGTAATAACTTGACTCATTTACAGCTCAATCTTCACAATAGTAGAGGGAGCTCTTCAAAGTTCCAATGGCAGGGGTAACTGCTCACACACAGACATGGGACATGAATTCAGTGTTGATATTTGCTCTGCCCTGCTGCTACTTCTTGCCTGCCCCACGGACCCCCCCTTCTCCAACCAGCATATGTGCCTGAACACCGTTGGTGCCTCTTTGAATCTCTTATCTCTGCCATGCACCCCATCCTGATTCGCTAAACAATAATAGTTGCCTAATGTAAACAGCTGCAATCACCCAAAAGCAAAGAGGTGTGAATGGAACCAGACACTGTAATCCTTACTCTCTCCAATCTATTGTTTTCAGTGGTGCCTGGCTGCCTACAACATGAGGTGGCTGAGTCATGAACTGAACAAGCACTGGGGGGGTATGACCAAGTTGGGGGATGACAGAAGTTTGTTCAGTTTTTCTGCCTTCACTGCCACCCAGTAATAAAAATATCAAACCATCAGTCTTTCCTCCCTTATTTTTTTATACTTGCTGCAACTCACTGTTGTCCTTCTCACTTTTTTATTAATTTAGATTTGGAATCGCAATGGTAAGTGCAATGCTTTCCTTGTATATTTCTTTTACCTTATTAACTTTGCTAAAAGGAGAAAAAAAAGCATGTTCTGTCCGCTTAGTAATCAGCTTATATTTATTAAAAACTTTGAAACTGCTGTAAAAGACATGTTTTTATTTTCACTTGGCAATCAGCTGATATTTGTAAAAAAAAACAATTTAGTTGCAACAAGCAACTGTGCTCTGTTGGAGCATTTTAGAACAACACATTTTCATTGCTGTGGACTCCTTTTACTGTATTCCCGTGCCTTCAGCAGCAGTGAGCAAAGTGCAGTTTACATCAGTATCCCTTATCTGAAAAAAAAAGTAGAAAGAAAAGAAACAGCACTGAGCAAAGCCATGTTTTTCTTTACCCTAACCCAAGCATTTTAGAACAAAACATTTTCAGTGGTGTCAGACTTCTTTTAACCTATTCCTATGCATCCAGCTACAGTTCTCAAAACCCTGTTTAAATCACTATTCCCTTACCTGAAAAAAAAAAGTAATTGCAGAGAGCATAACCTTGTTTAATTAGTGCTTTTTTTTAAGTTAATGCTTTTTAAAGTAATGCTGCCAATGGTGCTAGTGAAGGCATGAACACTGAACTGAGCGAGCATTTTTTAAACAAACGTTAATTGCTCTACATTCCTTTTACCGCATTCCCATAACTTCAGCACAGTGAGCAATGCCCTGTTTACGTAAATTTTGCTTTAGCAGAAAACAAGGAGAAGAAAAGGTTTTACTGCACTGATCAAAGCATTTTTAAATTAATGCTGCCAACGGTGGGAGTGAAAGTATAAACACTGAATGGAAAGACCATTGAAGAAAAAAAAACGTTTTGCTGCTGCTCCGTCTTTTTAGTCCATTCCTAAGTGGCCAGCAAAGACTTTGGTTGCTATTCAGTCCCCATGGGTCCAATGAAGTGAGCAAACCCCTTTTTCATTCATGCTGGTAGGTTTAAGATAAAAGTTTTTGGAAGAGATGCAGATAGTGCAGTTTAACCAGTACCTGTGTTCACGCTCACTTGCCATTGCCCAACCCGCATCCAAACCAACATAAAAGGCAAAAGAAAAGAAAGCACAGGATAGCAAACCTAATAATTTTAAACTAACATAAACACAATCAAAGGTTTGTTTTATTCATCCTAGCAGTGGCAGAAGCTAATTCATAAAAATTGAAACTGCTTTTCAGGAGAAAAAAAAGTATATTTGCTGATCAGTCATTTTAAGGCATTCCTATGCCAGCGAAGTGAGCCAAGCCCACTGTAAGTCATTATTTCTTTAGCTTAAAAAATCAAGAGAAAGC
Organism: Neoceratodus forsteri; assembly: GCA_016271365.2. Lineage (NCBI taxonomy): Eukaryota > Metazoa > Chordata > Ceratodontiformes > Ceratodontidae > Neoceratodus > Neoceratodus forsteri. The sequence goes on from CM028129.1 coordinate 14,057,703, forward strand.
TGAATTACACTGAGCAAGGGATTCTTTAATTATTGCTGCCAGTGGAGGGAATGGAGGCATAAATGCTAAATGGAGCCAGCATTTTAGAGCAAAAAAAGTTTAGCTGATGTGGCCAGCGAAGAGTTTAGTTACTGCTCAGCCCTTATGGGACCTGTGATGTGAGCAAAATCTTTTTTGTTCTTGCTGGCAGGCTTGCAGGTTTGCCTGCTGATACTTTTCCCTGGATAGATTACAACAGCAAAGGAGGTCCAGTAAAAATCAAACCTCACAGCTCTTTGGTACGGGGCAAATGGAAAAGTTTATAATGCAACTCAGAAAATAAAAAAAAACATGCATCTCCCTTTCTGAATACTCCAAAGCTGTCTGGTGTGCGTGTGTGTGTGTATGTGTGTGTGTGTGTGTGTGTGCACCAATTTGTTTTTCACTGCAAATGAGAACTGGAAGGCCCCCCCCACACACACACACACGCACACACTGCACTATCAGTGTTTACTGATACTGTATGTTTCCCTGGATAGATTACAATAGCAGATGAGATCCAGTTTAAAAGAAAATCTTAAGCTGCTTTGTGCAGTGCAGAAGTGCAGAAGGGAACGTGTATGTCACTCAGAAAGTCAATTACAGTGTCTCCCTTCTCCGAATACTCCAAAGTTGTCTGCCATTTGAAATATACAGATCTGAGAAAGGGGAGTTTGAATGTTAAAATGAATTCTATAGTTACAAAAGTATGAATCATTAACAATTACTACACATGGCTAATCATTAAAAATGCCTTCTGTCTATCATCTTGATCTAATAAACAGGGTATTATAACTGCCACTATCAATTGATTATTCAAAACACTCCTACTTTGCACCCCTAACTGAGCAGTGGAGTGTCTTATCCTGGAGAACATCACACTTAAACACATCTGACTCATGAATATTTATTTCTACATCTCAACGTCTCATTAATAGGTTGTTAAGAAAAATAAACAAAATAATGCATGTTCAAAGTACAAAAATACCAATGAATAACACACATTCTTATTATATGGAAAATATTTGGTACACAGCACACTGTCAATATACATCCTACATGTAGTTCAAAAACATATTATCAGTAGTTTTCATTATCAATTAAACAGTACTTTGTGCATTGCAGAGTGCACCTCTGAATATATTCTATAGGAATCAAAAACATAAACAAAATGAAAATCAAAAGGAAAAATCACAGAGTTCAATTGCTAAGTCCATAGTTTATTACAAATAGATTAAAACAAATGGGGACTCCATGTCAATTGAGATGACGCCGGCTTCTAACATAGGTTGACACATAAAGTAATAGGAATGGAAGGGGGAAATTGTTTCACCAGGAAAGGCACGCTAGGGTGAAACTTGTTTCCAAGTGCGAACTGGAATCACAAGTAAGTTAAGTGACTTGCTCAGGGTCACACAGTATGCAAGTGGGGGCTGCGGGATTCAAACCCAGGTCTCCAGGTTTTCAGCTCCAAGCCCTACACCTCTGCAGTGGCTCAGTAATAGTTCCAGTATAAATGTAACTTTTCAAAGGAGCCAACAATACCTCTTTAATTCCACACAACTCCGTTAACTTCATTATGTAGCCGTGGTAGATCTGACCAGATTTTGTTGTTATTGTTAATGCCCCCACATTTTGTACTCGTCCCCTGGGTTTTTGTTTCCCATGTGCATTACTTTGCACTTAACATAGAAACATAGAAGTTGACAGCAGATAAGGACCGCAAGGCCTATCCAGTCTGCCCATTTCTTTTTCTACCTTATGAATGTGCCATTGACCTTTGCTCTGTCAATGGCCCATCTATTCATACTCATCGGTATTGCTCCCTTATGCCTATCCCATGCCTGTTTGAAGTCCCGCACTGTATTCATATCCACCACTTCCTGAGGTAGGCTGTTTCATGCATCCATCCCCCTTTCTGTGAAAAAGAACTTCCTCACATTACCCCTTAATTGGCCTCTTTCTAACCTCATACTGTGTCCTCTTGTCCTGCTATTTTTTCTTATATTAAAACATGTTAGACTCTTTCACCTTGTTAATGTCCTTAAGGTGTTTGAATGTTTCGATCATATCACCTCTCTCCCTCCTTTGCTCTAGGGTATACATTTTGAGCTCAGTTAATCTGTCCTCATATGTTTTCTGATGCAGTCCCTGCACCATTTTGGTTGCCCTTCTCTGGACTGCCTCAATCTGGTTAATGTCCTTGTGAAGGTGTGGCCTCCAGTACTGCATGCAGTACTCCAGATGGGGCCTAACCAGTGTCTTTTAAAGAGGGATTATTACCTCCCTCTTACAACTTGTGATACCCCTACTAATATGCCCCAACATCCCTCTAGCCTTACCTACTGCTTTAGTGGTCTGCTTGGATGATTTCAGGTCATCAGGGATGATGACGCCCCCAGTCTCTTTCTTCCCTTGTGACTGCCAGCAACTCCCCTCCCAGCCTATAGGTGGCTTCAGGGTTTCTCTTCCCTATGTGCATGATCTTGCACTTCTTTGCATTAAACTCCAGTTGCCACTCTTCTGACCATTTTGCTAGTTTATCCAGATCTCTTCTCATTCTGCCCACCCCATCTGAATCATCTATTCTATTGCAGATCTTGGTGTCATCTGCAAACAGACAAACCTTACCCTCCAGTCCATCTGCAATGTCACTGATGGAGATATTGAAGAGGACTGGCCCCAGGACTGATCCCTGAGGTACCCCACTTGTGACTTGCATGTCTTCTGACTGTATACCATTTACCATCACTCTCTGTTTTCTGCCCATCAACCAGTTTGCCTCCCAGTTGAGCAATGTCTGACCCACCATGAGCTTACCCAGCTTATTAATCAATCTTCTATGTGGAACAGTATCAAAAGTTTTGCTGAAGTCAAGGTAGGCAACATCAACTGCTGCCCCCTTGGTCCACCTCTCTGGTTACCCAGTCAAAGAAATCTATCAGATTAGTTTGACAGGACCTTCCTTTTATAAACCCATGCTGTCTTGGATCCTGTGCTCCTATGGATTCCAGGTGTTGTACTACCCTTTTCTTAAGGAGTGCCTCCATAATCTTGCCCACTACTGAGGTAAGACGGATTGATCTGTAGTTACCTGCCTCCTCCCTGCTATCACTCTTGTGGAGTGGGATAACATGAGCCCTTCTCCAGTTTTCTGGGACCTCGCCTGTGCTCAGAGACTCACTAAACAGCTCTGATAATGGCTCTGCTAGTTCCACCCTTAGCTCCTTTAGTACCCTGGGATGTATGCCATCACGTTCAATTGCCTTGTCCACCATGAGCTTTTTAAGCTCTTGTAGGACCCTTTCTTTTGTGAAGGGACAAGAGCACACCTGCCTCCCCCCTGTGCCCATGGTGCTGAGCTGTGGGCCCTGCCCTTCCTTCTCTTCAGTAAATACTGAGCAGAAATATCTATTTAGGATAGATAAAGAACCTCCGTGTGTAAACACTGAGGCAAGGGTTACCCCCAAAGGGCATTTGGCTGGGAAGCCAAGTTTCAAGAAAATACAAAATCACACATGCCCCCACAATGCAAAGCATCATGGGCTGCATAAGCAAATCACCACAGAATGTTATGCTGGTCCAACTTTAAGCAGAATTGCATGGTGCCAAAAGGCCTCTCACACAGTTTGCAAAGGGTGCTAACAGAAGACATAGACACGTGTTTCGTCCTACCAGGACTCATCAGTATGCCTCGTCTGTTTGACACCCCAGTGTCAACGGAGGTTCTTTGTCTTTTAAATAGTTTTTTATTTTAATGGGTTCACCACAATATATCCCAGGCACACTGCCTTAGGGGTAGCTGGTCCATTCCACTGGGGTGTCAAACAGACGAGGCATACTGATGAGTCCTGGTAGGATGAAACACGTGTCTATGTCTTCTGTTAGCACCCTTTGCAAACTGTGTGAGAGGCCTTTTGGCACCATGCAATTCTGCTTAAAGTTGGACCAGCATAACATTCTGTGGTGATTTGCATATGCAGCCCATGATGCTTTGCATTGTGGGGGCATGTGTGATTTTGTATTTTATTTAGGATAGATGCTTTTACATGGTCCTCCTCCTCCTCACATGCTCCCTTATCCCCTTTCATCTTAGCAATACCCCCTCTGGACTTTCTCCTTTCACTAATGTATCTATAGAAAGTCTTGTCACCTTTTTTTACTGTTCGTGCTGGTGTTTCCTCGGTTTGGGCCTTTGTCTGCCTTACTGCTTTCCTGCTTCCCTTAGGGAAGTTTGGTATGCCTCCCTATCTTCATCCCGCTGCATTCCCTTATATTTCCTGAAGGCCAGCCTTTTGGCTCTGACCTTTTCTGCTACTGTTTTTGAGAACCAAAGTGGTTTCCTTCTTCTTTTGCACTTCCTTTTCTCTCTAACACAATGGGATGTTGCTTCAAGTATTGCATCTTTAATGCTTGCCCACTTTGCCTGTATCCCTTCACCTGTGTTTCTTTTTGCCAGGGATAGTTTTACTCTATTGGCCATCTTATCAAAGTCAGCTCCTCTGAAGTCCCATATTTTTGTCTTGGAATAGGATGATTTAGTTGTAGTAGCCAAATTGAACCATACCATGTGATGGTCACTGACCCCCAAGTGACCTTCTACCTAGAGATTTGTGATCCTTTCCCTGTTAGTCAGTACTAGCTCTAGGATAGCCCTGTCTCTTGTGGGTTGTTGTGCCAGTTGTTTGAGTCCCTCCTCCTGCAGGGAATCCACCATGTGTCTAGTTCTGGCAGATGTTCCTGCTGGTATTGACCAATCTGTATCTGGCATGAGTAAGTCTACCATTATCATAACCTCCCCTTTAGCTGTCATGTTTTGTATATCTTCTAACAGTAATGTGACTATGTCCTCCCCCTGGTCTGGAGGCCTGTAAACAACCCCAGTTCATATGGCTGTCCCATTCCTGTTTCCAGGGTGACCCACAGTTCTTCTAGCTCCTTATGTGTATTCTGAATTTCGGTAGCATTGCTATTTTCATTGGAATAAAGGGCCACTCCACCCTCCCCCCTTTTTGCACCTCAGTCTCTTCTGAACAGTACATAGCCAGGTATTGAAGTCTCCCAAGTGTGGTTACTGGTAAACCATGTCTTGCTAATGGCTATTATGTCCTTGGTATCTTGGTATAGAATCAAAGCTGCCAGAGTCTTGACCATCCCTTCAACCTTACTAAATCCCTTCTCATCCTTTCCACACACACACCCTCGTGTATCAACCCTGTTGCAGATCTTTGTGTTGCCTGCAAAGAGGCAAACTTTTCCTTCCAGTCCTTCTGCAATCTCACATATAGAGACATTTAAAAGGACAAGACCCAGTAATAAACCCTGCAGTACCCTGCTAGTAACCCCCCCTTCTTTGGAGTGGACTCCATTTTACTGTTATCCTCTGTGTCCTGTTGTCCAGCCAATTCTTTACCCAGGCTACCACCTGGGACCCACTCCCAGGCTGGTTAACTTGTTTATTAATCTTTTGTGTGGGACTGTGTCAGTTGCCTTGCTATAATCTAGGTAGGCCATGTCCACAGCACCTCCCTGGTCTACTACTTTGGTCACCCAGTCAAAGAAATCTAATAGATTCATCTGACATGACCTTCCTGCTGTGAATCCATGCTGCCTTGGTCCTGTGCCCCACTGGCCTGGCCTCTATGTACTCGACAATAATTTATTTCAGAAGTGATTCCATTATTTCCCCTACCACTGAGGTCAAGCTAACAGGTCTGTAGTTTCCTGCCTAAGCTTTGATCCCACTTTTGTGAAGGGGGGGAATCACATATGCCCTCCTCCAGTCCTTAAGTACCACACCATACTGCCATGATTTGTTAAAAAGGGTAGTCAGTGGTGTCACTAGTTCTCCCCTTAGCTCTTTTAGAATTCTAGCATGAATCCCATCAGGCCCCATTGCTTTGTCCACCTTCAGATTTAGGAGTTCTTTCAGAACATTTTCTTTTGTGAAAGGATTGGTATTGACCCCCCTATCCAGAGTGCTTCTATTGATTGGATTAGGTACCTCATCCTCCTCTTTTTTTGTGAAAACTGAGCAGAAGTATTCGTTCAGTATTCCTGCTTTTTCACTGTCCCTCTCTGGCCACCCACCATCCCCTTTATTAAGCCTCACTATCCCTCCCTTGGTCTTTCTTTACTTCGTAATGTACCTATAAAAGATTTTATCAACCTTCTTAGCCAAGTTGGCTATCTTTTTCCTCGGTTTGGGCATTTGCTATTCTGACTACCTTCCCTGCTTCCTTCTGCATAACTGGTACAGTAGTCTGTCCTGCTCCTTCTGCATTTCCTTATACTTCTTGAATGTTATCTTTTTGTTCCTAACCTTTCCCACCACCTCGTTTGAGAACCATAGTGTTTTTTCTTTCATTTTGATTTGTTTATTTGCTTCTCACAAAGGCTTGTTGCCTCTGTGATTGTAGTTTGGATGTTTCCTAATTGTTCCTCCACCCCTCCTGCTTGTCTGTTTGCTAGTGCTTTTCTGAGGCACTCTCCTATTTTGCAAAGTTAGCTCACCTAATGTCCAGTACCTTCACTTTGTATGGCTTGACTCTGCTTCTGTGTTTATCGTGAACCACACTGTTTGGTGGTCACTTGTTCCCAGATGGCTACCCACTTCTAGATCCATGATCCTCTCTCAGTCCCTGTCTGAGAGTACCAGATCTAAGATTGCTCCACCCCGAGTGGGATCCAATACTAGGTGTCTCAGGCATGCCCCCTGAAGGGCATCAAAAATGACCCTGCTCTTGGATGTGGTTACAGCAATGGTGCTCCAGTTAACATCTGGCATATTCAGGTCCCCCATTAACAATGTCTCCCCTTTTTCTGCCATCCTAAGGAGTCTTCTATCATTTCAGTTCACCCTGAAAAGTTCAGCTCTGGTTTGTTTCTCACCAGCTTTTTCTAAAGGTGAAGAAGACAGTCTCAATGACCTTTGGCACCAGGCAGAGAGTCTCTAGGATCCCGGCCCTACCCACCTTCCACACCCCTGACAGGACCATCGTGGAGAACACCTCCTCATTTAGATATCTGGGTGTTTGGCTGGACCAGCACCTTAACTTCTGTGCATATCGATACTTTCTTGAAGAAATTGTGCCCCAAACATAGTGCTCTGTATAGAAATCATAGTTGCATCTCGCTGACTGCGAGGTGTGAAATTGTCTGGAAGATGATACTCCCCATCTTTGACTACTGCAGTGTAGTCTATGGTGCTGCTCCCAAATCTTCTCTGACCAGGTTGGACACTCTCTTTAACTCATTCTGCCACTTTGCTCCCGACTCCCCTTCCTGTTACCACCACTGCAAACTCTATCGCTCTCTAACCTTCCTTCCACTATCTCACAGATGCATCTCACACTGTGCCAACTAATCTCCAAATTCTGGTTCGAAGTGCTCCCCTCCTAACTCTCATCCTCTCTCTCCACTCCACTTTCCCCCACCCACTCTCTCAGGTCAAATGATGCCCACACCTTGATGGTCCCTCACCGCTCAACCCTCATCAGTCAGACTGGTTTTGCCCGTCACATCCCTAAAATCTGGAATTCCCTTCCCTCTGAAATATGACACTCCTCCTGCAGCTACTCCCTTACCTCCACCCTACACAATTACTTCTCCCTGAGCTGTTCCTGCTTTAAGTCTCCTTAATACATCACCAGTTTCTACCTTCCTACCCTGACCTCCCCCTGGCAGGGTTCTCAACATCCTGAAGGGGAAATCAGGAAATGGCTACCCCTTCTCCACATATTAAGTTCTTGCCTCTCCCCCCCCTCTCTTCTCCTCCTGCCCTTCTGGGTCACCCATGTGCACTACCTACCCCATCCTTTTTACTCCAAAAGCACTTGTGTACTACCTCGAGCTTGCTCCTGGTACACTCATGCACTATAAATGGTTCTATTGCAATATTACTGTTTTGTACGTTCATATGTTCTTTTGTATGATTTTGGACACGTATTGTAATTTACCCAATGTTCAACTACTGTTTATTGTACAATACCTTGTGTTCCAACTGTTGCATAATCTTACAATGCTGTATTGTTTGTACTACCCACATACTATTGTAACTGTTTATCCTTCACAACCCTATGTACCCCTCCCACCAAGTTGCACCATGAGACAAGCAACTTGTTGTTTAGTGTGTCTTCCTGGTGAAACATTTCAATAAATACACAAAATAAAAAATAAATTCATGTCCTTGTCTATTTCCTCCCCCTGTGTGGATTGTGGTGCCATTTCCAGTCTCCAGGGTCACCCACAGTGCCTTCTCCCTGTTTACCCTTTAGTTCTGTTGCTTTGATCCCTTCCCTTACATTCCCTTACATATAGAGCTACTCCTCCTCTTCTTCCCTCCCTGTCCCTTCTGTAGATTGTGTACCCTGGTATGTTGACATCCCAGTCATGGTTCTCTGATAATCATGTTTCTGTGATTGCCACACTATCCAGGTGTCCCTCTTCCATCAAGGCCACCAGCTTAGGGAGCTTGTTACTTAGACTATGGGCATTGTTACCCATTACCCTCCATTTTATGATGGCTTTATCTCTTTTTGCCCTATCCCTGTTCTTACTGCCTTTGCCTTTTTCTCCATGTACCCCTGCCCTTCTCCCTATCAAATTCCCTGCCTTGGTGTTTATCTCACTAACTGCCTGATTTTTTGGGGGTTGGGGCTAGGATTTTCCTGCTCCTTTTCAGTGCCTCCCCCTTGGCTAGTTTAAATGCTTGCCAATGAAGCATTTAAACCTATTACCTAGGATCCCGATTCCCCTCCTGGACAGATGCAGATTATCGCACCAGTATAGGCCTACATCCTTCCAGGAAGATCCCCCAGTCCCAAATGAAGATAAAACCCTGAGCTCTGCACCAGGTTTTCAACCACTGATTGAATCCCATGGTGCAGAGCTCCCTAGCCTCACCCATGCCATAGACAGACAGCACCTCTGAGAAGGTTACTATGTGTGCTACTTGTCTAAGGCCCCCCCCAACTTCACAAACTCCTCCTGCACTGCTCTGATCCATTGCCAGCCAGGTCATTTGTTCCTAGGTGGACAATGACATCCAGCTCCCTCCCATGTGTACCTGCTCCAGCAATCCTGAGGATTCACTCCCTGTCCCTCCAAGCCATGGCACCAGGCAGGCACCTTACCTCCCTCTCCCCCACCCCAGTTCTACCCTCCTAACAATGGATTCCCCCACCAGGAGTTGTTTCTTTCTCCTGTGGGGTCCCATGCCACCTTCCTGTGGGTCTCCTTTGTGGAGGTTCCCAGCATCCTCCTTGGTCTCCACTGTGGGTGCCTCCATAGAAGAACCACACTATGCCAGAATGGCACACAAATTGTGGAGAGGTACAACTGGAGGGATGTGCCTCTGTTCTATCACCCTCACCCTCCCTGAGCCAACTGTTATCCAACCACTCCTCTTTCTTGGTAACCTCTGACATAGCAGCAGCAGCCCTTGTTGTTCCTAAGTGGGAGAGGAGGTCCCCTGAATCCTGGCCAACTCAGCCTGGAAATGATCAACCTCCTTCCTCAGCCCAGAGAGGTGCCTGCAGATGGGACAACACTGCACCCTCCTGAACGTCTCCCTGAAGACTACCATTCCACAGCCACTACACTGCACCACTCTCATCATGTCTTATTTATAACCCCTCACCTGTTGTTTTGCATGCTTACTCTTTCCTCGCTTTCTATTTATTTATTTATTTATTTATTTTTCTCCCTAATTTCCTACTGCCTCTCTACCCTTAAAGCTTCTTCTCTTCCTGTTCTGGGACAAGAAGTTTCTGTATTCCTCTGTAGTCTCCTTCTTACTTGCTTAGAGTCAGACCTCCAGCAGCTAGGAAGGATGGAGAGCTACTCTTTTCCATCTAGTATTGTGAGTCTTTTGTGCCTCTGTTATCACTCCTTTTCTAATCCCAATCAGGAAGTTCCTGTTGTCAGTCAAATCTTGTGCCTATAAAAGTGGAACTGGCAAAGGGTTGGGGTGGCGGTGGAGGGGACGAAGGGAGGGCTATATAGTCCTAGTAGAGTAGCAAAGTTCTGACAGCACTTCCTTCCTCTTCCTATTCTCTGCCAAAAGCTTTCTAGGGCAGTTTTAAATCCAAACACCAGGCTTCCTACTGCCTAAGTCTATTCCCCCTAATTCACAGTTACCTTCTTTAACTATTTAACTGCACAGATAACAGTTCCCTTCACCCAACTCAAAAACACTAACTCATGTTTTTTTGTTGTTGTTTGTTTTTACCATAATTTGAAGGTCCCAGTAGTAGAGTTCTAATTCTAAAGTCCCAATAAAGGGTTCCAGCCGATAACATTTCCCGCATAAAAAAGCAGGACACAACATTGCAGGGAAAACATTGTGGTCGGAAAGTCCGCCTGGCCACTACATCGCAGAGCAGAATACTGCAGGCCACCACTCCGCCTTATGTTGCCAGAGTCCCACGGTGCCAGCAGGACATGTAGGGACAACAGGACACCCTGGCAATGAAGCACGGGGCAGGCATAATGTAAGGCATACAATGACCAATGGCTGAATCCCGGTGCCTGCCCCGCCACTGCAAGTGCAGCAGCAGCTGTTCCAGGAAGCCTCAGGCAGTGTGTGAATCCCCTAATGCACAATGTCATATAGCTAATGATACCTATCGTATGCTGGATCCCCATTGTCCCGGCACAGATGTCTCCATCCCTCGCTGGTGGGGCTGGCACTGGGATTCGTCCTTCAGTGATTGTGTGCCTTTCGTTGTGCCTGCCCCATGCTTCATCACCAGGGTACCCTGTTGTCCCTACATGTCCTTCTGGCACTGTGGGACTCTGGCAATGCAAGGCAGAGTGGTGGCCCACGGTATTCTGAACCGTGATGTTGTGGCCAGACGGACTTTCTGCCCGCAATGTTTTCCCTGCGATGTTGTGTCCCACTTTATTATGCGGGCAATGTTATTGGCAGGAACCCCAGTAGAGTAGTAACGTTCTAAAAGCACCTCCTTCCTCTTGCTGTTTTGTGCCAAAAGTTATCTAGGTCAGTTTTTAAATGCAAACACCTCCTTCCTGCTGCCTAAACCACTCCCCCTAACTTACAGTTCCCTTCTTCACCTATCTAATGGTACAGATAACAGTTCCCTTCACCCAACTCAGACAAACACACTAAGTCTTGTTTTTTTGTTTGTTTGTTTTCTCCTCAGTTGTTAGTTAACTCCTCAGTTATATGTCCAATGGCTATATCCCTCCTTTTCAACTACCCCTAGGCCACAACTACAATGGCTTCTGATGGTGAGTATAAGGGTAAGAGACTATTTTACAATTCTGGAGGACTGCAGAGTTACCCACTGTCTCTCATTTTCTAGCAGACTTATTTAACAGTTCAATGGAGACCAGAGTGGTCCTGGAGGAATGAGGAGACTGGACATAGTCCCACTTCACAAAAGTGGTAGCAAGAAAGAGCCAGGAAATTATAGGCCTGTCAGCCTGATGTCTGTAGTTGATAAATTAATGGAAACACTATTAAAGGAAAGAATTGCAGGACCCAAGGCAGCATGGCATCACAGAAGGGAGATTGTGCCCAAAAAATCTAACAGATTTTTTTGACTGTCTCACTGGATCAGTTAGATCAGGAAGGGGCAGTGGACGTGATCTACCTGAACTTCAGCAAGGCCTTTGACATCATTCCACATAGGAGGCTTGCAAGCAAATTGTGTAACATGATTGTGAGCAATAAGCTGGTAACCTGGGTAAAAACTGTTTAAGGGATAGGAGGCAGAGGGTGGAGGTAAATGGAGTTAATTCTGAGGAGGGGGAGAGTGACCAGCAGAGTGCCTCCAGGGTCAGTATTGGACCAGTCCTCTTTAACATTTTCATTAGTGACATAGCAGAGGAACTGGAAGGGAATGTCTGCCTCTTTGTGGATGACATCAAGATCTGCCACAGAGTGGAAACTCTGGGAGGTGCAATAGATGGAGGGAGATTAAAAATTACCGGAGGAGTCTTCAAAAGTCTGGCAGCTAAGGTTTAATGCCAAAATTGCAAAATAATGCACTTGGGTACAAAAACCTAGCTGTGCAGTATAACATGGGTGGATAGATACTTGCAATGACTAGGCAGGAAAAGGATCTGGGAGTAATTATATCAGATGACTTTAATGTGACAAAGCGATTGGGAGAGTTAGTGAGATGTTGGGGTGTTTAGGTAGGAGTAGCACGATCAGAAAGAAGGAAGTGATGTTGCCCCTATATAGGTCATTGGTAAGACACTTCCAGTAGTATTGTGTCCAGTTTTGGAGAGCACATCTTAGGAAAGACATAGGCAGAGTAGAGGCAGTCCAGAAAAATAGAAACATAGAATCTGTCAGCAGACAAAGACCATACAGCTCACTTAGTCTGCCCATTTCCCTACTTGGTTTGGCAATCCCTACTCTTATCTGGACTGCCTTTGAAATATGCTCCCCTCCTGTACCCTGTTTATTCCTCTAAAGTATTTGAAAGTCTCTATCATATATCCTCTCTCCCTTCTCTCTTCCAGTGAATAGATGTTTAGTTCCTTAATTCTTTCCTCATAAGGTTTGTGGTGCAGTCCATGTATCATTTTGTTGCTCTTCTCTGGACTTCTTCCATTCTGTCTATAGAAATATAGGGAAAAGGGCTACTAAGTTGCTACAGGTTCTATATCAAAAGCCTTATGAGAAGAGGCTAAAGGAACTAAACACATACACCTTGGAGGAGAGGAGTGAGGGGGGAATATGGTCAAGACCTTTAAGTACCCCACGGGGTAAATAAGGTACAGGCATGAGGTATTTTTGATGGAAAGTGTACTCTAGAACAATGAGTCACAATATGAAGCCGGGGAGGGTAGGTTCATGAGAGATGTGAGGAAACACTTCTTCTCATACAAGGTGGTGAATGCCTGGAACAGTCTTCCAGTGGAGGTAGTAGGAGTGAAAACTATGGTGGGATTCAAAAAACCTGAGATAGGCACAAGGGAAACATAATGGGTAAGAAAGGGGTGGAAGAGAAAGTGTCATAAACCTAAAAGGGTCTGCAGCAAAAGCAGCACATCAAAAAAGGGCAGACTGGATGGGACAAGTAGCCCTGACCTGATGTCAATTTCTATGTTTCTATGTTTCTGGCCTCAGTGATATTTCCTGCCTCCCTAGCTAAAATGTCCCACTTCACTAGGAAACCCATGCCCTCTGAACAGATTTTCTAGGAGCACATCTTGTCCTCCAAGCATTTCCTACAGGTCCACAATCTTAATGTTACCCAAGATACTGACTGCGAATCTGATGCAGATTTGCTGAGGAAAGATCTGTGAACTGTATTCATATTTACAGGATGTTTAATGCTCCCTAAGGTGTTTTCAAAAATTACATATATTTTCTTGTGCCAATACTGGTGACCTACTGCATGTTTGATTCAACATCTTTGAAAGTCTTCTCCATATTGGTATTGTCGTGTGCTGTTATTGTCTATGCCTATATACTGTTCTCAAGTGCATACAGTATGTGTGCATTTGCTCAATTATTGAAAATTATGCAACAAAAAGACATAATTAAAAAAACATGTAATAGGATGCAGTTCATATTGCATCCCTCAGTAACCGTGTTCATTTTATGAAATGTAGAAGCTGTTCTCATGAGACATGTGGACAACTGGAGGGGACACAAGGGGCCTGATTCCAAGTTGAATGTCACAACTTGCAGGCATATGTGAGTTGCAACATTCGACACTGTGTCGGGGACCCTGCTTCCTATTCCAGAACAGGCAGGGTCCCCAGCACTTATGCCCAGTGACATGCAGCAGCCAGAGGGTTGTGCCACCAGAAGGGGACAGCAGACCTGGGTGCTGCAAGCTGCCAATGGCAGGGCACAGTCCCCCAAGCTCCCCCTCTCCAAAACAGACCCACAAGCCCCTGTGAGCCATGGGGGTCGGCAGAGTGGCACAGGTTCAAGGGTGGCACCAGCAAAACGCAGACCCAGGTGCCAGCGGGTGGCACCCCAGTATTGGGGGGTTTGCTCTGTAATGGGGGTCTGTGGGGCACGACTGTGTGTGGGCGTGGCACTGTGGGGGCAACCACTGTGTTGCCAGGACGGAAGTCCCTTAGACCAGCTAACAGCTGGTCTAACCCCACAGTGGCACAGTGGGTCCTAGAATTGCATAACTGGGTTACGGCAGCCGCCCTCTCAGAATAGGGCACATTTGCTGCCATAACCCTCCCTTCTACCATGCCGTAGGGGCTGTGGAAAGCGGATGTCCCCTTGGGCGCAGGCCACCTGTACCATGGTGCAGGCCACCTCTTGGAATCCCAACTGATATAACGCATGTCACAAAATGTGACTTGTACCATTGGGGTTTGGCACAAGTCACCTTGCGACATGTGTAACCCAACTTAGAATTGGGCCCTTGGTTTCAAAGGAGGAACATAAAAACATTTTATAATAAAATTATTTTTATTTAGTATGATTTTTTTGTGAAACAAACTATGGATTACTGAATTACTGGGCAACATGATGAGAAGTGCAAATAGAGAAGAACAAGAAACACCAGTAGGAGGTGGGTAATTAAGGACAAAGCAGCGATGAATATCAGATTCAGATTCACATACTTTATGCATCCAGTTTTGTGCACTGTGCTCAAGTGAAACATACATATATAATGTAACACCTTCAACATTCTATTGTCACTATCACTATTGTCACTACTGGAAAGGAGCTATAAAAGGCAAAGCCCCATGTGCACTCCTGGATGGTGTGGTAAAAACTCCTTATTCCACCATCTGACAGCAAAATATCGATACCCTTTTTCTACTTTCTCAAGAGTTAGAATGTTTTCTACTGATCTTTTTTATCACCCCGTGTTCCTTTCCCCATTAAATACTCTTTTGTATTTATATCAGGACTCAGTAGAATGATGTAACACTTTGGGAAAAATATACAGGCAAGCAAACCTGCACTAGAAGAAATAATAGCAAATATCTCTACCGCTACCATATATTTGCCCTTAGTACTGAGGTACGCTGGGATGAATGACAGCCAAATGCTAACGAATACAACCATGCTGAATGTGATAAACTTGGCCTCGTTAAAGCTATCAGGCAGGTTTCTAGACAGGAAAGCTACTATAAAACAGATACCACCCAGCAGGCCCATGTATCCCAGCATGCACCAGAATGCAATGCCTGAACCTTCATTACATTCAATAATTGTCAGCCCAGGTTGAGATTTGAAGTTCTGTTGTGGAAATGGAGATGAACAGATAATCCAAGTAACACAAACAATAACTTGAACAAGTGTACACAGTGATACTATAGCATAAGACAGCTGTGGTCCAACCCATCTTCTCAAGCGGCTGTTGGGTTTTGTAGCATTGAAGGCTACAACTACCATAATGGTCTTAGCTAACACACAGGAAATAGAAAGAGCAAATGTTATACCAAACACAGCTTGGCGAAGTCTGCAGGTAACTGTGTTAGGGTGTCCAATAAAAATCAAGGAGCACAGAAAACAGAGCAGTAGGGCAACAAGGAGTAGATAAATGAGGTTTTGGTTGTTGGCTTTGACAACAGGAGTGTCATTAAACTTGATAAAGATAATAAGGATGGCAGCTGGCAGCAGTGAACTGATAACTGTGATGAAGGTCAAAGCAGCACCCAAGGGGTCAACATAGGAGAGGAACTCTATAGATTTCTGAATGCACTTATCTCGTCTTTCATTGGGCCACTCTTCAGATGGACAGGTCAGGCAATTATTGGAATCTGTAATAGAAGATATATACAGGTAAATATATATATATATATATATATATATATATATATATATATATATAGAGAGAGAGAGAGAGAGAGAGAGAGAGAGAAAGATATATATATATATATATATATATATAGGCAAACAACTCCATTTAATGCATCATTTAGGGTTGTTCCACAGTGACAAAAGTGAGGAAATTTGGTGTTAGGGTTGAAAACCCTAACTCTGCATTCCCCACTCCCACCCCCAGCACTACACACACATACACAGACACACACACATGCACATGCAAGTAGTGGGGAGGACCAAGGCAACACAACCAATCACAGACAACCAGCAGCAGCAGGTGACAGAAATAATATACAACTGTCTAAAAGTACTACAAGGCACATCCATCATCATGGTCCACCAACTGTAGTTCTCCTGCCTTCTGAGTGACTTGCTGGCATACATGCATACTGGCCATCAATTGTTGGTGTATCACATTAATCAATCAATCAATCAATCAAAGTCTTTATTTATACAGGCGGTCACTGTTGAGCAAAGCTCATTTACAAGGAGGACCTGTTTTTTTACATGTATACAAGGTTGAGACATTCAACGCAAAGTGGATACAGTTATACAGAAAGGGCATTGCCCCCTAGGAAAGTTATGTAAGATAATAATACAAATAAACAAATACAATTAGTCCCAGATGAGGGATAACATCAAATATGGACTACAGACCCTATGTGTATGTAGAGCCGTAACTATCTGACAAGGTGAGAAGTACGGCAGCACATGGGAATGGGGAGTGGAATAAAGGGTGGGGAGTGGTGAGTGAAATGCTGATACACTAGTTGGTCATTCAGCTTCTCTCTTGGCATTAAGACGAAACCTCATCCATACCTTGGAGGAGGCTATAGTCAGGATTTAAGCCGGGGGGGTGAGCTACAAATGCTTTTGGAGCTGGTATGGGACAGGTAAAACAATTACAGACTTCAGTAACCACATGTGACTATAATGCCTTGAAGATAGCTAGGGAGACAAGGGTGCTTAGTTTGAGTGTCTTTTGTAGATTATTCCATAGGGTGGGCAGCTTGAAGCTAATTGCCGCTCTTCTGAATTGTGAGTTTACTGTGGGTACTATGAGGGAGATAGAGGAGCAGCTTCTAAGCACGTACTTTCCTGTAATGCTAAGAGGTAGGCAGCCGGAGATATATGGGGGTAGTTTGTTTGTGAGGGCACGGTAAATCCAGAGAGCAGCGTTTTTGTGGCATCTGAGTTTTAGGGAGGTCCACCCCACAGCCGCATACAGGGCACAGTGGTGGGTAGAATTAGGAAGACCCGTGATAAATCTTATTGCACGGTGATACAGCGTGTCCAGTTTAGCTAACTGGGAGATGGGGCCATGGCTATACAAAAAATCTGCATAGTCAACCAGGGATAGGAAAGTGGATTGTACCAATCTTTCCTTGGCATCTGTTGTTAGAAATTGTCTTAGTCTGAAGAATAGTCCGAGCCTTTGTCGTAGTTTTTTCAACAAGTCCTCGATATGTTCAGTGAAGGAGAGTCTGCTATCAATCCATACAACCAGATATTTGAATTTGATGATGAATTCCAGTTTTTCACCCAGTATTGTGCTAATTTTGGGAATAGTGCCACAGGCTGCTGGATTGGGTGCATGGGCAAGCGGAGAGAAGAGCATCGCTTTTGTTTTTTTAGCATTCAAAAGTAGTTTTTTGTGAACTAACTGGCTTTGCAGGAGGTCAAATTCAGTTTGAAGGTCATTACAGGCAGCCTCTGATGTGGGTCGGCTTATGTATAGGACAGTTTCATCAGCAAACAAGTAGATGTTGGCATTTTTTATATGATAGTCAATGTTATTTATGTAGAGTGCAAATAAGAGCAGGCCAAGGATAGATCCCTGGGGTACTCCTCGTAAGAGAGGCTTGAGAGGGAACAACTCGCCTTCTGCTTTAACTTGCTGGAATCACCCTGTGAGGTAGTCAGTGAACCAGGGCAGTGAGGAGGAGTCCACTCCAATGGTTTGTAACAAGGTGAGGAGAAGGTTGTGGTCGACAGTGTCAAAAGCTTTACTTAGGTCTAAAAAGACCACACATGTGAAGTTCCTTGTGTCGAGGGCTCTCAGCCAATCATCTGTGACTTTGGTCAGTGCTGAAATAGTGCTATGTTGTGCTCTGAACCCGGACTGCATGGGGTTCAGTAGATTTGTTGACTCAAGGTAGGTCCTTAGCTGTACATTCACAATTTTTTCCAGTAGTTTGGAAAGCACTGGGAGGAGAGAATTGGGCCTATAGTTGTTGAGATGGCTTGGGTCACCTGATTTGAAGAGTGGGATGACATGAGCAGTCTTCCAAATGGGTGGCAAAATGCCCTGGGAGAGGGACAAGTTGAAAAGGTGAGTGATGGGGATGGCGAGGACATGGTATGTGATTTTAAGGAAGTAGGGTTCCAGTGAATCCGTGCCTGCACTTTTTCTGGTGTCCAGATGTAGTAGGAGGTCTTCAACTTCTTTTAGCAAAGTGGGTTGAAGCGTAAATAGAGTGGAGGTATCTGTGGGTATTTGAAAGGAGTAATCTGTCATGCAGCGTATCTTATAAGCTGGGGAGTTATCAAAAGCTAGATCTGCAGTTGCAAAATGGTTATTGAAGGAGTCTAGGATCTCCGTCCTTTCATTAAGCATGGTATTGCCAGACATAATCTTGTTCAGGAGGGAGTTACATGTGCAGTGGCCCATCAGATCCTTGATGGTACTCCAGAACTTACATGGGTTCTTGGAGGCATCATCAAGTTCTGAATGGTAGAATGAAGCCTTTGCTTCTTTAATAGCTTTGGTGCATAGTTTACATGCCTTTCTGAATAGGTTCCAGTCATTGGGCCTATTTAGTTTACGAGCCCTTTTCCAGAGCTTATCTCTCTCAAAAAGCAGTGATCTGACTTCAGGGGAGAACCATTTGCTAGTTTTATTCTTTGTGCGGACTTTGGTCAGGGGGCCGTATTTGTTTAGAGCCCCTGATAGAATGTCTTGAAAGATGTCGTAGACAGCAGTGATTGTTTTAACTAGATAAAATTCCTGCCAATGCAAGGAGAGTTTAAGGTCATTAATACAGCTGGCTATGTTAAAATTACGTCTTGATCTCTTCAGGGAAAATTTAGATGTAGCATGAGGCTTGTTGGTTGACGTTATCCTTCTGATGAAGCAGTGGTCACTGATATCAGAGAAAAAAGTGCCAGCATGGGAGAAGAGGTGCGGTTTGCTTACTAGTAATACATTAAGTATAGTGCTTTTATCAGGGCTTTTGGTATTAGGGTGGGTTGGATTGTTGATGAACTGGGTCAACCCATGGGCATCACAAAAGGAAACAAGTGGTGCAGCTGCTTTGGACTGCCACTCAAGGTTGATGTCACCAAGGATGACGGTTTCAATCGATCCTTGTTCCAGAATATTGCTTAGATGGGATAGAAGCTTTAGGCTGGCAGAAGGGGGTCTATAGCATCCTATTAGCTGAACGACGCACGTCTGAGTAATTTCCACTTTGAGGGTAAGACATTCATATTCGTTAGCAACAGAAGATGTTGTAGTGCAGGAGGCTGAGAATTTATCTTTGACATATATAGCCACACCACCTCCTCTAGTATGCCTATCTGCTCTGAATAAGGTGTAATTTGGGATGTTTACTTCCACATCAGTAGTTGATGGTCTGAGCCACGATTCAGAAATCACTAGTATGTCGGGAGAAATATGAGATACCCAAGCTTGGATCAGGGTGAATTTTTTAGTAGGCTACATACATTGATGTGCACAAAGCTCAAACCTTTAAGCAAGGGCAGGTCTGAGGGTGAAGAGATTTGTGTTGGTGGGCCAGGATTTAGCTCTACGTTGCCTGAACATTGAAGGAGGAGAAAAAGTATTTTTCGGAGTGCAGCAGATACAGTTTAGGAAACCTAGTCTTGTCTCACTTTTTGGGCTTGTTGGTTTTGGGTAATACATTGTTCCCACTGAAAAAAGCACCACCCGTAATTGCAGTTATTAGTACTCTGAGTGAGTGATACCTGGGAATGTAGGTATACTGCGAGATAGGGATCGTACTCTGTGGTCGGGATATCAAATGTGTACCACTTGATTGGGTTGCCCAAATATAGGGGTGCAGTCAAAAATCCTTGGTCTCGCAGGGACAAGCAGGCGAGAAAGTGCCAAATATTGTATGGCACAGAACAGGATTATAATCCATACAAGGTGTCGGACCGTTGGGCATATATAGGCTGGTCAGGATTCTGAATAGAAGAGGCAGTATACAAAGTCTTAGAAGACCCCACATTTTGAGGCTTAGTGGTAGGATGTTGTACTCTGGTGGCCTGATGGTACACAAGAACAGGCTGCTAATACAGCGGTAGTGTCAGAGAGGCAGGGCTAAGCAGTTGGTCAGGGTGAGCCTAGTGGATTTTTCCTGGCCTAGGGAGGCAGCACCCTATAGAATTAAGAACTGAGATGTGGTAAACCAATGACAGATATGGAGTGGTGTAGTTGGAGGAACACAGATAATGAGGGGCGTTGCTTGGAAAGTGGGCAGGAAGCAAGTGTATTTAATAAGTGGTGGGGTGGGTGTGGGGAGGAGGGCGGGCTTAAAAGTTACTGCAGTTGCCGTGCCTTTTCTGGCCAAGGAGTCCGGGCTGTGGAACTGAGCAGCAGCTGAGGTTGCACCGGCAGCCCACTGGCCGGGAGTTCCCGCGGCTGTGCTGGAGGGAACCTGGGAGGGCAGTCCACAGCTGGAGGGAGAGAGGAGAGCAGTAATTAAATAGAGCTGTGGACAAAAGGGCAGAAAAGCAGCAGGGGGATCGATTAGTTGCACAAAGGAAGATATGTATTCTTTTATCGCCCAAAATCTGGGGCCAGTACAAGGGTCAATAGGAGAGCTGTAAACACTTAATCCTGCAGTCTTGACTTTAACAAAAAGCTAAAATATGCATTAGGCAATCCTAAACGGTGAGATCCTGAGTAATTACAGTCTAATGTTGCAGAAATTCATAACAAAAAACAGCTTTTTCCAAGGACCAATACGGATGCTGCCTGCAAAAGCGCTTGCATTCCGATTGGTTGCGGCAGTTGCCGTACCTTTTCTGGCTGAGGAGTCTGGAGCTGTGGAACTGAGTGGTGGCTGAGGTTGCGCCGGCCACCTGCTAGCCAGGAGTTCCTGCGGCTGCACTGGAGGAAGCCTGGGAGGGCAGTCCACGGCTTTTCTGGCCGAGGAGTCTGGGGCTGTGGAACTGAGCGGCGGCTGAGGTTGCATCAGCCGCCCACTGGCCGTGAGTTGCTGCAGCTGTGCTGGAGGGAGCCTGGGAGGGCGGTCCATGGCTTTTCTGGATGAGGAGTCCGGGGCTGTGGAACTGAGCGGCAGCTGAGGTTGTGCCAGCCGCCCGCTGGCCGGGAGTTCCGTGGCTGCACTGAAGGTAGCCTGGGAGGGCAGTCCATGGCTTTTCTGGCCAAGGAGTCCGGGGCTATGGAACTGAGTGGTGGCTGAGGTTGCGCCAGCCACCCGCTGGCCGGGAGTTCCTGCAGCTGTGCTGGAGGGAGCCTGGGAGGGTGGTCCATGGCTTTTCTGGCCAAAGAGTCCGGAACTCCGAAACTGAGCAGCGGCTGAGGTTGTGCCGGCTGCCCACTGGCTGGGAGTTCCTGCAGCTGGGCTGGAGGGGACCTGGGAGGGCCGTCCACGGCTTTTCTAGCCTAGGAGTCTGGGGCTGTGTAACTGAACAGTGGCTGAGGTTGCACCGGCCACCCATTGGCCGGGAGTTCCCGTGGCTGCACTGAAGGGGTCCTGGGAGGGCGGTCCATGGCTTTTCTGGCCAAGGAGTCCGGGGCTGTGGAACTGAGTGGTGGCTGAGGTTGCGCCAGCCACCTGCTGGCCTGGAGTTCCTGCGGCTGCACTGGAGGGAGCCTGGGAGGGTGGTCCATGGCTTTTCTGGCCGAGGAGTCTGGGACTCCTAAACTGAGCCACGGCTGAGGTTGTGCCAGCTGCCCACTGGCTGGGAGTTCCCGTGGCTGCGCTGGAGGGAGCCTGGGAGGGCGGTCCATGGCCTAACATTTTTTATATCTAATACTTTAGTTATCTGTTCTGAATGACAGTGTGTCACTAATGCATCACTCTAACAACATGCCAATGTCAGGCAGTTGTTTTAGAGACCTTTGTTGACTGTTAATGTCTCCTGATGTTACCCCGGAATAAGACAATGATGTATCAGAACACTGTTATGTACACAGTAGTGCTGCAGCATTTTATTACATTGTACAGCTCCATATCTATGTGGGAGTGTCAGACCCCAAAAGTCACATAGTCACACTACGCAATACCTGAATTCTGGAACGTTTCTCATTTGAAACAGGTAAGTGTGTTTCTGTACTAATTGATATGTTGCTGCTAGCATGCTGTTCAAATGGCCCCATGCTCACATGTTTGTGTGTATGAATGCGTAGTATCAGACAGTACTGTAACACAGTTTCACGTGAATAAATACCTCCTGATCTTACCATGGCATAAGAAAGAAATGGATCAGTACAGTATTATGTGTAGAGCCCTTCTCCACTATTACCTGAAGCTGTACAGCTGTATATGGGACTGTGTCACCCAAAGGATTCCATGGTACCACTTCATTCTCTTTGCGTTGCTGACAGTTTGTCAGTGCAAACACATGTTCCTGTTTCTATACAAATCCCAACATTTCTGGTAGCAGGGGTGGCCAAAGACAGCATGCTACCACCTTTTGTACCTATTAATGGATAATCTCAGACAGCATTTACACAGACCTTTCATGTGTGTAAATGGTTCCTAATGTTATCCTAACAGTAGCAAACAATGTATCAGAATGCTATTACTGTATATACTGTGTGCTGCTGCACTGTTGTCGTATCCCATACAATTGGGCAGCTAGGTGGTACCATAGGACACACAATGTTCAGTATCATTATGGACCATGATTGACATTATCATACAAATCGTTTCAGATATTAACAAAAAAAATGACTATTATCCTAGGCTGAAAACATCATGCTGCATTCATACCACTGTTAGTTCTGTGGTACTGCTTCTGCATCTGGCATAATAATAACCAAATTCTGCTTCTGCATACTATAATGAATATAAAACTACAGAGCTGTTATAAAACTATTGAGCACTGCGTGTGTGCATAGATATGTGACCATAACTTGTAATTCATACCACATGTGTGTGTTTATGTAACCATGCCCATCTTGGTTTGAGCATGGGTACGTTGGATACTGCATGTTACTTAAAGGGTACCATGCTGTCATTTCTGTGCCTATGGGCACATTATATTACACATCCTTTTATCCATGCTTTCTTCTATGTTAATGCCTCATGATATTATCCCAGCATAACCAAACAATGCATATCATAGGTATTCTGTGTAGAGTACTACTGTTCTGGCATGCTACCCTGTGGAGATCCCACAATGCTGTGTACACCCATGGCTGCACAAATGCTACAGTTGGTGGACCATAATGATGGATGTGTCTTGTAGTACGTTTAGACAGCTGTATATTATTTCTGTCACCTGCTGCTGGTTGTCTGTGATTGGTTGTGTTGCCTTGGTCCTCCCCCCTACTTGCATATGTGTGTGTGTGTGTGTGTGTGTGCGTGTGGTGCTAGGGGTGGGAGTGGGGAATGCTGAGTTAGGGTTTTTAACCCTTACACCGACTTTCCTTGCTTTTGTCATTCTGGAACAACCTTAACTGATGCATTAAATGGAGTTTTTGCCATGAATTTCCTGTCTTTTTGAAAAAGCATTATCTGCATACTACATTGTATGTGTTGGTGAGAGCATGGGTCCCTTTGTGCAACATGCTATGACCAAGATATAGATACTGTTATCATAATATGTACTTGTCTTATGGTATTAATGTGGCAATAGTTCATGTGATACACCTTAGACATAAAAATGAACTCAAACATAAATGGAATAGGAGAGTAATATGTGTGACACGTAGACCAATAGTACATGTACTCTGTTATGTAGAAAATATGCACAGATTTACCTCTTGTACTTTCTTTGTATGCAGTAATATACCAAGTGCAGTATAGATATTAATACTGTAACATTATATATAATAAAAGACACAACACAGTTAGATAAGGCTTAAAAATGATGTATTGCAAAATTAATAGTTTATTAAAAAGGCCAAATTAAAAGTCAAATTGGTACACAAAATCAGTCTCACAAAACAATATAAAAAAAGTATTGCATCAAAGTTAAAAATACATGTAAGACAGTATGACAGCTACTTGATGAGGAAGCTGTGACAGTAGCACAGACCACATGAACACAGTTGCCACTATAGTCTCTGTACACTGCTTATCATGTATCAAACAGTGATGATGTTATTGTCATTGTGTGACTGATAGTGTGAATGTCCCTGGGGTGGACGAAAAACCAGATGCCAGCTGTTTAAATAATAGCATCAGAAACACATTCTGGTATCTAAAAAAAGATGCTTATTAAAGATGTTTAGATACATTTAATTTTAATATATTTATGTGTAGACATACGCATATATATATATACACATGCATATACACGTAAAGACATATAGATATATGGATGCATTTGGAAAATTCCCACATGACCCCCCCCAATTGAGGCGATTGAGAAATATTATCAGGAACATACAAATTAGTTGTTATCAGTGCAAGTGTCTGATTTACAATAATGTACAATAGTGTATACATGTATTTAATGTACTTGTTACACAAACCAAAATAACATGGGATATGCTAACAGGTACTAAATACATCACTAAAAATCATCAAAGCTGTAATCAAAATTGAGAGTGAATTAATGAAGTATCTGTGTCACTAACAATTTTAAGTTAATAATAAGTAATGCTTGCACACAATACTACGAATATAAGACTAAAAATCTATAATTGAGAAAATGGCACCTCCAGTTAATGAATGAAGATTTACCACAACACTCTTTATTACTGTTAATGATACCTATATGAAACTAACCACAAATTAGAAAAGTTGTACTAAATATCTATGTAATATTAAGTAATATATTAAGAATACGTTGAAATACTTGTCAATTAAATAGTGTAAAACAGCAAAATATTTAGCATTGTTTAATACATTCAGTTAAATAGCAATAAAGACAGCTGCTGCAAACCTAACAGTACTGACTTTAACTAATTAATCTATTAATAACTATATATACATATATACAGCACAGATGTACGAAAAGAAAACAGACATAGTAGTACACTGTTGCGATACAATATGAATGTATTGAGTCAAGTCGCAAAGGGACAAAAAAGACAAACCACACCTGGTAATACTCAACATGTTACAGAGTGATGCCTATGTCAGGGTATAGCGCTCTTAACTACAGGTCAGCAGATGAGATAGAAAACAATATGCAACTGTGTTAAGCACAGAAGTGGCACAAACAAATGCAGGATATCTTTTACTCATAAAAGATCCAAATAATATCATGACACAGTACAAGCATTTTCAATAAGATGCAAGACACATCATTTTCCATGCACATGGACAAGTATTGTACCTAAGTAGAGGTACACAGTTGGCAAGTGTGCCAAGTAGTACTTGTTATGTCTGCATACGAGTTACTCAGAAGAAAAGACAATGACAGAACAGGAAGACCAGATAGTCATATCTGTTCAGCCATCTCAAAGTGTTTCTTACACATCTAAGTGTGGTTTCTTTAATGACTGTAAAGATAGTTGGTGCCAATTGAAGACCACTGCAACTGTTTTCACTGTGTCACTGATTAATGCAACTATCTTAGAAGTCACATTGAGTAAGCATATGCATGTAAACCATGCAATGTACTCTCAGTGTAATATTGGATTCAGGTTTGCATAAGAAAGAATAGTATTTCTGTAGCAGAAGTCACTCTGTGACAAATTGGACAACAAGTTATGTCACATGTTGTGTGACTATTCTTCTGATGTATGAAGATTGTGATAGTTCTTCAATATCAGCACATGTGCATTTTTAAGTGTCGCTGAAGCCTCTGCTTAAAAGTGCTTGTGGAGTCAATGCATTCAACCCACCCAGTCCTGTACCTCAACAAAGAACTGTAATGTCCAGAATGTACAGACTGGCCATAGTGGTAGATCACAGCCTGAATGTCAAACACTGCTTGGTTAAATACAATTCTACCAGCTGTGAAATCTGTAATAAGTGTGTCAATTCTGAGCCTGTTAGAGTCAAATTTATGCAATATAAGCATAAGATATTGAGATGAAGTCCTCAGACATATACACTGAGTATATGTCCCTCCACACCTAACACGTAAGTGACCACTTTCTGCATTTGTGAACAGCTGCCGGAACTTGACACTTTGAGAGTGAGGCACAAACAAAGAAACCCAAAGCATATCCTCAGTGGTTTCTCACTCTGAATGACCACATGACAGACATAAATATCTGGTAACATATGAGACCATGAAGTACTGTCGCACTGGAATCCCCTCTTCATCCAAACTGTTTATGATGGCCATCATAAACTCGGTGGTGTCCTGCTGCATGTTAGCAGTGAACGTACAGCACCCATCATATGTACCTAAGACCTGGCGTAGAGGTGTCAGTGACTGTACATTTCTAACTGATCATAAGTCACATTCACAACTTCCTTCAATGCTTTTGATAAGGGAGCGTCTTACTAACATACTAAAATGCCAGCAGAATAGGCCTAACGGTCTTTCGTGTCTGCTCGTTTGGTCAGCCCCCACCCTGGGAGCTGACCTTGTTGCCCCTCTCTCCCTCTCTGGCTTCTCCCTTCCCAGTCCCAGATATTCTCGCTGCACTTGTTTTTGCTTCTTGAACCCTTCCCCTGTACCTTTTCCACCCACTCTTGAACCCCTCCACCATGAAGCTGATACTGCCTGCACAAAATGTGGCATGTGAAGAAATGCTTGCATAGCTGAATTAGCATAACAGTTTACTCTAGTACTGTTATAAAACACTGGGACACCAGCCATAGCAAGTGACTTCTTAGAAATAGATGATTTTGCATCTGTACTTGCCATACTGACCTTGTTGTTAGTCTGCACAGTTGATTCAATAGTGGCAGCTCATTTTCTCTTGTTGCCAACCGAAGCTGTGACTATGGCATGTGAGACAACCACATATGTAGGTAGTGGAATGAGAGACATCTGTGGCTGGTGCAGAGTACGTTATCTGGTGTACTCAACAATACATTGCTTGTCAGCGTGTATCTTCTGTGGTGCAAGTGTGATGATGTGCAACCCAGAAAGACTGCGTACGCATGAAAGTGCAACATTGCTCATTCCATCTTTGAAAATGCCTGTGCCTATGTCCACCATTGCTGAATCCAAACTCAAGCCCTGTGACTTGTGAATGGAAACAGCATATGCGACACATATTGGAAACTGTTTCCTGTTGACATAGATATGCTTAAATACCTGGAACTTAACACAGGTAAGATCAATCTGTACAGACTGTTCCATGTTGTCAAAATGGACAACAAGTGTCTCAATAAACATCTTCTGAACATTGTATACAAAGTCAATGATGTGACCCATGGCACCATTTACCATGCCATGCACAATCTCAAGATAATGCAGTAGCATAACACACGCATTCTGACAAATTGTAAGAACAGCTTCCAGGCCAGCTGTACATGAAACATCCGACTTCAGTTCAGACAGTCATTCAGTCATCTTTGCTACCAGCTTCCAACTTAGAATTACACCATCAACTGTATCAACAACATGCAGTGTGGCAATCTCTTGATTCTCTCTCTGCAACATAACACTGTTGAATTCAGCACATGTCTTAAGCCGTGGCATAAGACACACAATCTGTGTGCCCTTGGAGTACACATCACTAAAAACATCACATGCTCTACGTATGGATGTAGTATCCATTGTGATTCTTCGACCATCTAACATTAAAAGATGTTGTGGTGAAAAAGAACCTGTATGAGCTTGATCCAACAGTGCCTTGTAAGCCAGATCACCACTCTGCCACATGTTCTCACACAACTTGACATAGGTAAATAACTCCCACAGGTTACAACCTCCAATACAGCCTAGTGTATTCTTAGCCTGCTTGACAGTCAGAGCTGCAAAGACTTGTTCCACATTAAGTGGTGCAAGTTGTAAAAGGTCTCCAAATACAACAATGCTTTTACCACCAAATGCATCTCAATAGTCAGTGCCCAAAATCTCATGTAGATGTAGGTGTATACAGGCAAGCATCAAATTAGAGACCATGCTAATCTCATCAATGATTAGTAACATCATTTTAGTAAACATAGAACAAAGCTGAGATGCAACCTCAAATGACAGCTTATGATACTCTCCTGCTTTGCCATGCTCCACTGGCAACATGAAGAGACGGTGTAGCGTAAATCCACCAATGTTGTATGCAGCCAGTCCAGTGGGAGCACTAACAGCAACAGACATTGATGAGCCTGTCAGTTTCCATACTTCAGCCTTAATGGCCTCTACAAGGAAGCTCTTACCTGTACCTGCTGAACCACTAACAAACATCAGTAGTGGCTTGTGGTCAAGACAGTCACATTTCTCCTGTTCATGTAGTATCCCATGCCGAACAGCATCACTAACAGCAGAGTGCACCACACGTTGTTGCTCATTAAGTCTCTCTCTCTCTCAATTCTGCTGGATCAACAGTGCAGTGTGTGCCATGTTCCATAGCACTCTTCACTTCTGACATGAGTACTTCTGGGGCATTCAGAGTCAGAGGCATTCCAAGGATACCTTCTCCTTGTGGATCAAGGTTGTCCTGTGAACTAACAGGAGTGTCCTCTTCAAGTTGTTTCTGTGTCTTTTCAGCTGTTCCTTCTCAGCATCCAGTCTCTGTATGTATGTGTCAAGAGTATTCAGTTTTGAATGTGTCGTAACTGTGATTGAATTGTTCCTCAAATGTATCACAACCACCTTTCAATTCAGACTTATTCCTCCAGGGTTTAATTAAGAATAGCAGAGCAAAGTAGTAATGCTCTCTACTCTCAGATGTACCCAGATGTAATTTGCAATGGTCAATGAGCCAAGGCTTATGTCTCTTTATGAGACAACTATCCACTCATCTGACCTTATAAATGTCACATGTGCAATCAGGTGAGACCTCTATCTTGTAGTTGTACAATTTAGCCAGCTCAAATTGAAACAAACCATCCATGTCACTGTGTCTACGGAAGTAGTATGTGTCAATCAGGTTATTCTTCAATATACGTTTTGAAGAGGGTCTGTTGAGAGCCAGTTCCTCAAGCTCAGCATGAGGAATAAGTACAAATGTGTGCTTCTCTTTGTTGTTAACACTGAGAAATGGCACAGCTTCAGATTTGCCATACAAATGAGTACCAAATGATCGCCGGCCTCATAAGCACCACATTCTCTGTGTGATAGGGTCTTTAATCCCAGTGACCACAACTGAGATGTCAGTGACTTGCTTGAACTGGCTATATCTTCCCAAAGATCTTGCAAGCTAGTCTGTTCATGTTTGGTGATGTACAAAGTGATGTACTGAACCAGAGCCAATGAGTTGTCAGCCACAAACTAAACATTATATTTGCTTGCCACATTAGAAGAAGAATGGGGTTGTAGTCATTGATGTACACCTCATTCTTGTCCCTAGATAACTCATATACCCTCTAGGTTGATTTTGCCTTCAAGTGGTGTTGCATTGCTGAAAACAGTTCATTCATGCGACCCTTCTGACAGACACATCTGGGAAATCTGAAACGACATCTTGTGTACCAATCAGATTTGCTCTTCACTACCCGGGTGGCAGTATTTTGCACAAAAATGACATTGGAACTTCAGCACCAACTTCCACAGCATAGGACTGCGGCAAGTGATGTATCGCTTAATGAATGAACACTAGCACTTCTGCTGCTTCATGTCCACCTATGTGTGGGGCATCCTTGATCCACAGTAACATATGAATATGAGGAGCGCCTCATGCCTGATATTCCATTCTCCAGAAGTAATGCTCTACAATATCAAGAAGTGGATTGTCCTTTGACAAAATGAAAGTCAGAATATCATGGAATCACTTGTGGAAAATGTCTAGTCACAGAAACTGGGTCAAGTGAGCACATCTCCTGAGAGCCATTGATGAAATGCCCTCTACATCACAATTTGCCCACTTCAAGAGTTCAATCACCTCCTCCCAGGTGTACTCGGCACAGCTGAGTGTGATGAACCATATCGCTGCACCATACTCCCACAGCATAGTCATCACCTCAGAGTGTCTGTGATACCAGTATTCTTTGCTACCAGGTAGACTTGACAGTATGGAAGACAAATTGACCTGCACAGTTTCATCCTTTTGCTTTAATTTCTGCACAAACTCTACAGAAGTGATTCCGTCAAGTGGAGTCATGAGCCGTATAGTATGTGCAATTGATGCAGACAGTATGCTAAGCTCACTCTCCCAGAGAAGATGAAACAAGTACTGTATATTGCATCTGAATTTGCCATTCTTACTGAGCATGCAACTGGTATGGTATTCAGTACCTTGCACATGCACTTCTCTATCATGTAAATGTCCACCTGATCCTTTTGGAAATAAATCCAGAAAACAATGTGCTTCCAATGTCACCTCTCAAATGCTGACAGGCGCACCTTCCACCTGTTTCATTTGATACAGATAAATGCTATCCCCAACTGGATCTCTACCATGTAGTGGATGTATTGTGTACTGTTCATACTCATTATCAGTTGTCTCTACATTGACCTTCTCAATCATTGGTTTTGTGGTATCCAACACATTGTCTTCAGCTGACACTCTACTCGTGATAAGTGTCAAGGTCTGCATAACAGAGATTGTTGCTCTTCAAGTAAGTAAGAGCCAGCCTCACCTTCTCTACACTGACAACATCCTGCCAGATGACCTTTGACTTCATTGGAACACTGTTGACAAGAATCACCAAACTGTTCTCACTGGAGATTCCCTCCACATTTTCCTGCAGAGGAAGTGGAAGATACATAACGGAACTCTTAAGAGACCTAATAAGTTCTTTCTGCGGAATGTTCCATGTTTTTGTATTCAAACGTAGAATAGTTTGAAATGGTTTCATAGTCTGAATAAGAATTTGTTCAAAAATATTCAATGTGACAATCTCAGCAGGTGTAACATCTGTCTCCATATTGTTCAACAATGACTTTGGTAGCAGAGTGTTACTCTTCACCTTGCAGAAACAGTGCTTGCACATCACAATGATTGGCTTTAAGTGGAAGTCACACTTTAACAGCAGAAATGCTGAGATTTGAAACCACATGTCATTGTACGGTGACAAGGTTTCCAGATGAACTGTGACTGTTTATTTCTGGTAACAGAGCTGATCACATACAGAGTCAAATCTCTCTGTTTTTGCCAACTCAAATTTGGCAATGGATTTTTCAAACTGCTTGATATCTGTTTGCAAGACAGAGACAGACTTTTCATCAGCAATTGATGCCTGATCAATCACAGTATCTGTGATGCTCCTGTCACATTGCAGCTGTTTCAGAAATGTCATGACACTATGCATGTCACCAGACTGCAGTAACTCCTTCAGATGAGTATACTGCGCATCAACTCATCAACTCATCGTACCTCATAGACCCTATACAAAAAGTTACGCATCCCTGATTAATGCACTGCCAGCATCCGCATTTGATTAAATACACTGTCACAAACACCACTGTCTAGGCATGCTAGTGAATGACCCAGAAGTCCAGTATGTGGATGGATCTCACAAAGATCTATTGTCTCAAACAATTTATGTCTGTCGTTACGATCAGTAATGACAAACAGATTGATAAAGTGCTCAACTTTATCAAATGATGATTGCCTCTGGTTACAAGTCGCATCACATGTCCATGCCAGACAGTGACACTTACGAGACAGAAGAGTTGACTCAGGCTCATCATCTGACTCAGTTGTAATGTCACCACATACAGTCAGCACATTACATAGTTTACCGGACTCATCAATAGAGAACTTGCGGTCCTTTTTCTGTGAGTAATATGACTCCTCCCAGAAATATGAATCTGAGTGCTGTGTCTGTAGCCAGCTAAATGTGAAAACATCACAGAAGTTGTGTTGGTTCAAGATGGGATAGCATTGTAGCCTCATCTTTATGCTATACACAATTTTTCTGAATTGTTTAAGTACATGTGCCATTTTATGCCACAAGTGTTGTAGAACAAATACTGCTATGCTGACAAATGTACAAACTCTGAGATGCAATTTCATCAATGACAGATGAGTCTTTAGTTTTTTGCACTCACGTCTCATCACAGCTGCAATAAGTCTATCTAACTTAGCTTTACAAGCCAGTGATCAAAAACACTTCTGCTTCCTCAGGTGAGCATCAGCAGCCATACCTTTATGTTGTTGCTGAGAACTTTTTTTATGTTTGCCGTTGCAACATATTTCTTGCCTCTGGAAGATTTCCACAACTGTTGCTGAGCTGTGCATGTTTCCCTAGCAGTTGAGAAAGTACATTCAATTTCTATGTAGTGCGCAACCTCTGATGTCACTCCTTGAGCGGAATGAGAAATCAGTTTGCGTCTTGATATAGAATGTGTGAGATTTGTACCACTCTTAAGCAACAGTGTACTACTATGATACCCATTTCATCTCTGCATAGCACTGCGTCTCTGCTTAGAAGGCATCTTTCTTCTCTACAATGTTACAGTAGTGTGTCAAAATGTTTTGTTGGAATCAGACACCTGTATAAGAAACAGAGAAATACAAATATTAAGTGGTGAGAAAACATTATTTAATAACATTCCATAGTCATACACACTGTACATCTGTCATATTACATGAATAGAGAGCATTGTTAACAAAACATTGCACACATAATCCTTCTCGCAGCACTACACTAGTGAAGAAAAAATGCAATACTTTTAGATGTCACACAATAGAAGCTGAGTTATAACATGTCACAATATCTGAAAATATGGCAGTAGATTTTTATTTACAAAAGTTTTCACCATACATACTATTTTTTTGTGAAAAAACTGATTATTTGCAACATTTTCGCAAAGTAGTGTTAAATGCACAACAGTGCTGAACAACAGTGTCGTGAGCATGACAGTGTCACAAAATATTGTTGTCAGCATGACACTGTTGAATAGTAGTGTTGCAAAATAGTGTCACATGCACGAAAGTGTAGAATAATAGTGTTGAATAAACACAGTAGTGTCGTAAATTGATGTTGTGAGAACAACACTGTCGAATAATAGTGTTGTGAGCATGAAAGTGTCAAATATTTACATTAAAAACACCCTCTTTAAGGCTATGCCAATCAGGCACTGCTTTGAATTTGACTGACGGACGCTAACACCAGTGGGACAGAACATTGATCAGGCCATGTCAGGCAACCAATCATAAGTGCTGAAGACTGCAGAAGAAGGATATGGCAGCCATCTTAGATAAAAAAAGAACACCCTGGTTTAATCTGTGTAAGTACATGAAATTTCCTATACAATTTTACTAGCATTATAAAAACTGATAATGACACATAAATAGCATGAAACAAAACATTTGTTACTCCTCTATTTGACTATAGCAATATAAATAATCTGTTATACTGTGGTAAGAAGTAATAACTGTTTAAAGTCTGAGAGTCAGTGAGTACTTACCAGCACAGACAGAGCTTCAAATGGAGACAGCAAGCAGTCAGCATGTGTATCATAAAAGAAGTGGCAACCAATAATAGCTAGCCATTTACTTGTCATTGTCTGAAGTATTAAAATGTAGTATTTTCCCTCCTGGAAAGTTTGCAACATTTCTGCTTGACAGGACCTGCAGCCATTAACTGTAGGCATAGTGCATGCATCCACTGTATTGGTTAACCATGACAAACAATTAGCCAATTATGTTCTTTTATCCTATGTATTGGAACAGCCCTCCAAAGTAATACTGAAGCAGAGAGGGAAATCTCAGTTTAATATTCAGTAGTGTCTAGACACTGCCGGACAAACACTGATTTTTTTGGTAGCTCTCTGTCCACTTCTCAGTTTAAAAGCTTAGAATGCCAGAAAACAGCAAATGCAGTGTGTGGGGTCATTGGCAGTAGCATAGTATGACGAGCTTCCGAGTATGCACAGAGAAGTCACTTTGGTAAAGACCTGCAGCTACCAAATTGTTCTGTAAAGTGGTTTGGCAGGGAAGGCATGCAGTGGGAGCATCTCATGCCAACAATGCACAGACTACTGAGCACTCAAGCTCATCCGGACATACTGCTGATTCATCTCAGAGGTAATGGTTTAGGCACCAAACGATGGGTAGATTTAGTATCAGAAGCAAGATTGGATCTTGCTTCTATTATGAGTATGTTACCTGCCTGTAAGGTACTGTTTTCAGTCATTACAGAGCGTAGGGTCTGGCAAGCAGAATAGCACATGTATCTGCTTGACAGGGCACGAAGAAAGGTGAACATACAAATTTCTGGATACCTGCGCATGTCTGGGATGCACACCATACATCACCCTGAAATTAAGTATTGTAATGATTGGCTATATCTACCCGGTTGGTGTGCACTTCTCACATGCTGGCAATTGCCTTTTCCTGGGAGACCTTCAAGATGGAATCTTCACAGTGCTCTAAAAATATCAGACTATTTAAATGTACCTCTTTAAAAACGGTTCTTTTAAGAGCCACAAAACCTTGGTCAAAAAATAGACAAGCTGCATACATAGCACACAAAGCACACACACATACAATCTGTGTTGCCGCAGCATCATAACAGATTTGATCTACCAACTGCAACTGTGTCAGATAACAGGTTGTCTGTCGCTAGACACTCAGGACACAATATCTGTTCTTACACTGTCATGCCACTGCCTTGGTGATGCCATGCACACCATCACTTTACTCAGTTGTGTGGAGGTGTTATCTGGGACATGTAATGTTTATGTTAATGAGTTTTGTTGAGACGTGGCTACAAACTCACCAGACAACATATAGGATTTTAATTGGAAGGGGTCATACATAGATGTTGTCATTCAGGTGTTCGTTATTCTGCCTTTCTGGAAGTCTTACTATACAGGAAAAGTGTGAATTACTGCTTCTTCTGTAATACTGTGAGTGTGCACTCAACTTGCTGTTGGACGCTGTGTACAGTACCTGCTGACAACATGTACACCTTCAGAATACTAACATGTTTGCAGCTGTTGTCAGCTACATATAATACAAATATCTAGGCCTGTGGTTGGAGTATGGCTATGCACTGTGGGTCAAACCTCCATGGGGGAGGGGGGGAGTACTGTGTTGTCTCTGTGATGTCATGTAACCACAAGTGTTGTACCCTGTTACAAGTTGGTATCAGATCTGTACAATGTAAATGACCATGGTATCTGCTTAAGGGTAGTTAAAAATGTGAATACAACACAACAAGACAGACCTAAGATATACAGTAGTAATGTACTATTCTCTCTCTCTATATATATATTTATTGCAGCATACAAACAACAATCAAAATGAGGCTCTGGAGTTTGAGGGAGGTGTGTTGCCTGGTTGAGATGGCTCAGATGAAAGGCAATGCAAAAATTTTGATGAGAAGCACAAATAGGAAACTGGATGCCATGTGAAGGCGTATCAATGCACATTTACACTACAGGTTCAAGATCAAAGACAAGACTGCTGTAATGTGCAAGCAAAAGTGGAAACTGCTGTGCCAGCATTTTTACCAGCTGAAGAACCGGGGAGGAGATATCAGACAATGACGCCTCCTGGTATTACCTCGCCCACGAAATGTGAGAAACAGCTGGCAAGCCTGCAGCTGGGGAGCACCTAGCACATCGTGAGTATAGAAGCAATGTTCTAGTCAGCCCAATATATATGACAGTTTTAAGAATGATGTGCAGTAACATTTGTTGCACTATCAGTTATTGTATAGTATTAAAATTGTACAACAGAGAAACATACAGAAGGCACCATAGATGACTTGCATGCAGCAACAATAAACACTTGTCACTGGACATGTTGCAAGACTCTGATAGTAAAGATTAGTAATAGATATATTACTCTGGATAGTCTTACTGTAGTATATATGTAAGAGTACAGTCACTTCCATGTTTAATTGAGTATTATAATGTTTGCACTGAATGTTGTTTCATATAATGTATGACGAGACCTCAGTATGCTATTTTACTTGAAACATACAGTAGGACACAGGTATACAGACAATAACAGAACAATAAAAACATGACACTTCTTAAGTGGTAGAGAATATTGGCAATAATTAAAGCAATATGTACTGAATTTCTGGGATGATGTATACAGCACTCTAAATATATAGATACATAGATACATAGACAGTGTCGGCAGATAAGGGCCTATGGCCCACCCTGTCTGCCCATTTGAGCTTGTAAGTTCAGTTTGTTTTCCTAGAAGTCTGATTCCCCTTACCCCTGACCTCTAGAATTCCTTTATGTCTATCCCATGTATTCTTAAATCCCGTGATTGTTTCAGCCCCCACCACTTCCTCTGGAAGGGTGTTCCACTTGTCCACCACCCATTCTGTGATGAAATTCTTTCTCATGTTTCCTCTGAATCGTCCTCCCTCCAACTTCATCCCATGCCCTCTAGTCCTGGAACATCTTTTTCTTAAAAATAGTGTTTTCCTGCACCCTGTTCCTCCCTGTAAGATACTTGTATGTCTCTATCATATCCCATCTCTCCCTCCTCTCCTCCAGGGAGTACATGTTCAGTTCCTTCAACCTGTCTTCATAGGACTTGTGATGCAATCCATGCACCATCTTTGTTGCCTTCCTCTGAACCTTCTCTACCCTGTCTATGTCCTTACGTAGGTATGGTCTCCAGAACTGTACACTGTACTCCAGGTGGGGCCTCACTAGTGTCTTGTATAGCGGAATTATGACCTCCCTTTTCCTGCTGGTGATGCCCCTGCCTATACATCCCAGCATCCTATTTGCTTTACCTGCTGCCTTGTCACACTGTTTCCTCCTTGAGGTCATCAGAGATGACAACCCCAAGATCCCTTTCTTGCTTGGTGCATGCTATATCCTCACCCCCCAACTGATATATTGTGCCAGGGTTTTTGTGCCCCATATGCATTATCTTGCACTTCTTTGCATTGAATTTCAACCGCCAAACCCCTGACCATTCTTCAAGTTTCTGCAGGTCACTTCTCATTCTGTCTACACCCTCTGGTGTGTCTACTCTGTTACAGAGCTTTGTGTCATCAGCGACAGTGAAATTTTGCCTTCTAGGTCCTGCGCAATGTCACTGATGAAGATGTTGAATAGGACCGGTCCCAGTACCGATCCCTGTGGTACCCCACTGGTCACTCTTTCCTCTGTGGAGTGACAGCCATTTACCACCACCCTCTGTGTCCTGCCACCCAGCCAGTTACCTACGCACCACACTACTGTCCTGCCCACACCCATATTCCCCAGTTTGTGTAATAGTCTTCTATGTGGCACAGTGTCAAAGTCCTTGCTGAAGTCCAGATAGGCCATGTCCACTGCCCTCCCCTGATCCACCTCCCTAGTCACCCAGTCAAAAAATTCAATGAGGTTGGTCTGACATGACCTCCCCCTGGTGAAACCATGCTACCTTGGGTCCTGTAGTCCATTGACAACCAGATGTTCCACCAATCTCTCCTTCAGTAGTGCTTCCATGGTCTTCCCCACTACCGAGGTGAGGCTGACTGGTCTGTAGTTCCCTGCTTCCTCTTTGTTCCCACTTTTGTATAAGGGGACTACATCTGCTGTCCTCCAGTCTTTGGGTACCTCCCTGTTTCCAGTGATTGGCTAAACAGGATAGCCAGAGTTCAGCCACCACCTCTCTTAGTTCTTTAAGGACCCTGGGGTGCACCCCATCTGGCCCCATTGCTTTATCAACTCTTATTACTTCCAGTTCCTTCAGGACCCTTTCTAGTGTAAAGGGACTTGTGTCCATTTCTGCACCATTCTCAACCCTTGTACTCCCTTCAGACCCATTACCCCCCTCTTCCTCAGTAAAGACTGAGTAGAAATACCTGTTCAATATGTCAGCTTTACTGTTGTCATCCTCCACGGCTCCCATCCTCCCCCTTCAGTCTCACTATCCCTCCCTTTGTCTTTCTTTTTTCACTTATGTACCTGTAAAAGGTTTTGTCCCCTTTACCCACTGATTTTGCAATGTGTTCTGTCTGAGCTTTGGCTTCCTTACTGACTTCCCTGCCTCCCTTTGCTTCTCCTGGTACTTCTCCCTATCCCCTTCTGCCTGTGTCTTTTTGTATTGCCTGAATGCAATCTTTTTGGCTTTCACTTTCTTTGCTACCTCTTTGGAAAACCTTAATGGTCTCCTCTTCCTTTTCCTCTTGCTAACCTGCTTAATGCATAATTCTGTTGTTCTTATAATCCCCATTTTAAATACTGCCCACTGTTCCTCAACCCCTGATTCCTGTCCCATTCCCCTTAATGCCTCTTTCAAGTATCTCCCCATTTCCCCAAAGTCTGCCCCCCTAAAATCCAGGATACGTGTTTTTGTGTGGTTTGGTTCTGCTCTTTCTGTGATTTCAAACCACAATGACTGGTGGTCACTGTTACCCAGGTGCTCCCCCACTGTTACCCCATCACACTGTCCCTGTTTGTAAGCACAAGGTCCAGTATTGCCTTCTGCCGAGTTGGTTCCATGACCAGTTGCTTGAGGAAGGCACCCTGAAGGAAGTCCAGGATAAATCTGCTCCTAGTTGATACTGCTGCTGGGATGCTCCAGTCCACGTCTGGAATATTGAAGTCTCCAACCAGTACTACCTCACCTTTGTCTGCCATCCTTTGGATGGCTAGCATCAGCTCCCTATCTGTTTCTTCCTCCTGGGCTGGTGGTCTATAGACCACACCTGTGCGGATAGCTGTCCCCATTTTCTTTCCAGCTTAACCCATAGTATCTCTCCCCATTTTGTTCCTCCTGGATCTCTGTGGCCCTTTTGTCATTTTTCACATACAGTGCCTCCTCCTCCCTTCCTGCCTGCTCTGTCTCTTCTGAATATGTTGTAGCCAGGTATGGCCATCTCCCATCATGGTTATCTTACACCCAGGTTTCAGTGATGGCCACAATGTCCAGGTCTGACTGTACCATGACAGCCTCCAGATCTTCCATCTTGTTGCTAAGGCTCCTGGCATTTGCATACATGGCTTTCCATGATTTGACCTTCCTAGACTGCTTCACTGTTCTACTCCAGCCCCTTCCTTAGTTGTCATTTATCTCTGGTTCTCCTTGCTGTCTGCCCTTCTGCTGAATTTTGCCCCTTTTCTGCTTATCCACCTCTTGGGCACTAATCTCCATCTTTTGCACACTGCTTTGCAGAGATAGCCACTCCTCTGGTTATATAATATTATTATTAATTGACAGGACATCATATGCACTCCCCACCACAGGCGGAGGTAGTACCAGCAGAGGCTGAAGCTGTGGAGGCCCATGACTCTGACACTGAAAGTATCATCATTGTCAAGTCAGAAGGTAAGAGAATCCTATAAGAATGATATGAATGGCTGGTCTGGGAAGTTGGGGGCATAGTGTGACTGAGCCTGTACAACTCCTCAGTGTCATAAGTTCTGTGTGGCGGTTATCAGGGCGGTATCATGTTAATGTCCATCACTTTACTTGGACTGTGTCTCTCTACTAAGTATCCAATACCTGGTCTGTGTGTGTGGGAGGGGGAGCAGATGGTATTGCTTGGCTAATGCCATGCAACTCTCCAGTATGCTTTAGCAATAAGGTACAACAGGGTGTCAG
Source organism: Neoceratodus forsteri (assembly GCA_016271365.2). Classification (NCBI taxonomy): domain Eukaryota; kingdom Metazoa; phylum Chordata; order Ceratodontiformes; family Ceratodontidae; genus Neoceratodus; species Neoceratodus forsteri. The sequence goes on from CM028129.1 coordinate 14,097,209, forward strand.
TTATTAGGGATTTACCCATGCTTGTGTGGTGTGTCACGAGGTGCAACTGAGTGACTTAACCACACAAGAAGTGCATAAATCACCCAATAACTCACACCCTGGAGTGCCTTATTGCGATTATACAATGGATCCATGTGTTAAATCAATGTAAAAAGTATTTAATAATGTTTTTTATAAACACCATTCCTCAGCTGTGGGCTATGCAGGATTTACCCATGGCCACGTGACATGTTTTGACCATTAATGTTACAGGATTTTCACACACCTTTGTATAATTGCTAGTATACACCTGCTATGATGGAGTTATGCTATTCATTCCCATTCCTTAAGTTGAGAAGTAAGTCTACAATAAAGATACAATACATATTCTGGGGGTGGTGGTATTATCTGGCTAAGAACATCCAACTTATCAATGCCAAACTTGTATTCAGTTACTATCAGAGAGGTATACTGCTTATGTTCATCAGTTCAGTTGACCTGTGACTAAGCAGTCAGGATCCAATAGCTGTTCTGTGGGGATAGGGGCATTACCTGGTGGAGTCTGTGCAACTCCTCAGTGCCCTAGGTACTGTGCAGCTGTTATCAGGGAGGTATAATGTTGAAATGCATTACTTAGCTTGGGATGTGGCTCACCACTCACTTGGTCTGGGGGTGGTGGGTGTTGGGGGCATTGTCTGGCTGAGACCATGCATCTCCTTAGTGTATGAACTTGTGCACAGCTGGTATCAGACAGGTATAACATTCATATCCATGAATTCAGTTGTTGTGTTGCTCACCACCCAAGATACAATAGGTGGTCTGTTGGGGGGGCATTGCTTCACTTAGGCCATAGTACTCCGCACTGCCCTAACTCATGTGCAGCTGCTATCAGGTAGGTATACCATTGATATGCATGTCTTCAGTTCAGATTGTGCTTCGCCAGTCAGGATCCAGTACCTGCTCTGTCAGAGGTGAGGAGGGAGCAGGGCATTACCTAGCTGACACCATGCAACTCTTAACTGTAGTAACGTCTGCACTATCGATAGCAAGCAGCTACACCATTCATTTGCATGACTTCAGTTGACCTATGGCTCAGGAATCGGTATCCAATACCTGGTTTGGGGGGGTGGGTGCATTAATTGATTGAGGACGTGTGACTCCGCAATGTGCTAAGTTGTCTACTGCTGCTATCAGTGAGCTATACCATAGATATTCATTAGTTTTTTGAGCTGTAGCTCAGCAATCGCATTGCAATACCTGGTTTTGTGTGTGTGTGTGTGTGTGTGTGTGTGTGGAGGTGGGCATTCGGTGTCTTAGGTTGTGGAAATAATCAGTGTCCTAACTTGTGTGTATATGATATCAATGAGCATACCATTCAGTTCCATGACTTCTGTTCACCTGTGGCTCACCACTCAACAACCAATAACTGGTCTGGGGCTCTGAGATGTGTATTGCTTCGATGAGGCCATAGAACTTTGCACTGTCATAACTTGACTACAACTGCTCTCACTGAGGTATAGCACTGATATGCATGCCTTCAGTTCGGCTTTCGGTCAGCAATCAAAACACAATAACATTTTTCTGGGGGGGTCATTGCCTTGCGGAAGGCATGAAACATCTTACTAAACTAAATTGTGTGCAGCTGCTATCACAGACGTACAGTGTTGATGTACATCAGTTTACTTGGATTGTGTCTCACCACTCAGGATTCAATACCTATTCTAGGAGGTAGGGGAGGGAGCATTGCCTGGGTTATGCAGCGCAAGTCATCACTGTGCTAACTTGTGTGCAGATCTTATCTGTGAGGAATGTCAGCCATATATATATATATATATATATATATACAAGCTTCAGTTCAGCTGTGAGTCTGCTCTAAAGATACAATCCCTTTATGGAGAGGAAGGGGGCATGGCCTGACTGAATTGGTTGAACTTGTCAGTGTCCTAACTGGTGTATTAGTGCTATGAGGGAGGTATATCGTTTATGTCCATGTTTTACTTGTGGTATGTCTCAGCACACAAGACCCAATACCTGATGTCTGTGTGTGTGTGGGAGGGGGGCTTGGGACATTGCCTGGCTGAAGGCATGCAAACAGGCAGTGTCGCAATTAGTATGTAGCTGGTATCAGATATGCATGCCATTGATAGCTATATCTTGACTTGTGCTGTAGCTCTACACCAAGGATACAGTAACTGTTCTATGTGTATTGGGGAGTGGGCTCATGGCGTGGCTGACACCGTGCAACTGTTCAGTGTAAAGACTTCTGTGGATTTGGTGCCAGAAAGACTCACACCTAGCTGTTGTAAACATACAGTCTTAATTGTAGCACTCTGTAGTATCCTGCAATAATTACATAGGAACACAGATGAAAGACAATAGCAGTCTTGCTGTAGATGAACATATCAACATGATCTGTATTAAAAAATGTATATATGTTTTCTCTAGCACCCAGAGAGACTGAGCACGAACGTCCATTGAGTATGGTGAAGCAGGAGGCCAACACCAGTGCTGAACATAAGTGTTGTAATATAACACACATACAGTTGTCGAGAACTGCAAGACACATTATTGGTATGCTCTGTTTCCTATTTTCTGGTAAAATGGTAGCTAATTACTTATATTGAGGAGATATCAGTGTACAGAAAGAACTACATGCTCAACCATGCACAACCAGTGTGTTCCACCACAGAGGGGTTCTGATTCCCTCCACCCTCAAAAGCTGACAGAATACACAGAACATGCATAAAGTTGGTCATCCTATATTTTTAATAGTGTACAGTAGTAATATGTGAAAATGTGTGCATAGTGTTATTTTTTTTTTCATAATAAATCTGGCTTCTGAAGTCTCTAGATGTTCTAGAATACTGTGATCACAGAATAAAAAAGAGTAAAGTAACAATCTGGCAGCATAACAAGGGGTTCTGCTGCAGTACTGACATCAGTACCGTAGCAGAACAAGTATATTGCAGGCATGGAATTTCATGAATGCCAGCATTCCACCATGCACCATAGCATTAATGTGAATGAGTTCATTAGAGCTGTGATTCTGCAGTCAGGCTCAAATGGCAGTTCTAGATGGGTGTTGTGACATTGCCTGCCTGACGCCATCCACACCATCAGTGTACTGACTTGTCGTCAGCTGGTCTCAGGGAGCTATAGCATTAAATATTGACAGTTGTTATCACATGAACATATTATTACTCTTTGTCATATTACTTAAACTGTTGCTCAGCACTCAGGACACTACCTGATGTTGCATTCGCAGATGTGTGCTGATGGTATGCATGTACTCATTGTACAGAGTATTGTTGACCTGTTGCAGGGTGATATAAGATCAAGCAAGATGTCTTTACTTAGCATGTTGATGTTCACCTGATCTTCTTGGAAGGGGGGGGATGATGTACGAGCACTGCTTGTCAGAGCAATGCATGTACGCAGCGTACTAACATCGAGCATATTCCGTCAATGTCGATGACTTCACGTTTGCTTAGCCTCTACACTCACCATCACATACCTAATGTTCTCTGATGTTTGGGGCGGGGACTCAGTGGCTGAGGTAATATAACCAATGTAGTCAATAACCTGTTTTTTCCAGCAACTGTTTCCAGGTGGTTATAACAAAAAAATTTCATTTCTCCAGTTTGCACGTGCCTGTACAGTCACGATCAAACATCTGCTGTGTAGCTATCAGTGCTGTCACTGCCTTCACTTAAACTATATGTGTGTATCCAGGAGTCAATTGCTGTTCTGTGGTGTAGTGGTGACAGTCTCTGTCTCAATCCATGTAACTGAAAGTGTCCTAACTTGCATTCAACTAGTATAATTCAGGTATAATGTTCCTGTACAAGCCTCTCTTTACCTCTTTGCTGACAACAACAGGGTGTTATGACATCATGGTTCATGCCATTACTTGTGCTGAACCTTTGAACTCACAATCACGCACCTGGGGTTTAGAAGTGAGTGTAACTGTTTGACTGTGACCATGAAGTTGTCAGTGTCATAAATTGAGCAATCCTGCTAGCATGGACATAATGACATCAGTGTTATGAATGTATGTGTACTGTACCTCTCTAGTAAGAAGCTTGTTCATAATATAGTATATTGGATAAGTGTCGTCCTGATGCCATGCAATTTTTCAGTGTCCCAACTCATAGCTAGCTATAATTAGAGATTAATCACATAAATGTTCACACCTTCACATCAGATCTGTCTGTGCACAAAGGTCATGTTCCAGATTTGCTGAGTTTCGCGGGGGAGGTGGTTGTCACTCTCTGGCTGATGACATGCAACAACTCAGTCTGCAATGTTATGTACAACTGGTAACAGGTAAATATGTTAGAAAAATGTAAATGCTTCGTCAGCATCCAGCTCTCCATGCAGGGTGCAATTCCTGGCCTAGCAGACCTATGGGCATTGCCTGTCTGACCTCATGCAGCTCCCATATTCCAAATTTGTGATGTTATTGTGCAGTCATGACCATGTATCTGTTGTTGATCAGTAGGGGTGGTGCATGACCGAGGCCATAGAAGTACTCAAAGTCCTAACTTCTCTTAAAGTGGTATCATAAATATATAACAGCACGGTTTATGCCTTTACTTCAAATGATCATCTCACTCAGGATACTATACCTGTTCTTATGACACCAGGGGCAGTACTTGGCTGATGACTGTCAAGTATTAACTGTCCTAGTTTACGTTCTTTATACAGATTGTATTATATATGATATACCAGTAAAGTACACTTACCAATCTTACATATTGACAAATTTATTTTCTGTTCACAGAGCCGCAATCGACAGCAGCATGTATTGGGCACTGTAACTGTGTACATAGACTCGAGCAGAAGGTTGACCTGCTTGACCAAAAAGTTGCCATCCTGCTACAGGGACAACAGAAAATGTTTTCCCTGTTACAGGCGCAACAAGGCATGGTCAGCCTTCTGCTCGAGCCTGTAGACACAGGTACAGATGCCACCATCCACAGCAGCACTGCTTCACCTACTGCATCTGGATCCAGTCTCCCTGTGTACAGCTGAAGGGCCTCCACAGCATTCCCGGTATCTCCTCCGTGGTGCAGCAGTTTTCATTTTCGTTACACCTCCACATGGCTCCAGTTTCCTGCCCTGAGTTGCCTCAACCAATCCATCACACCTCCCTCTCTTTTGTATCATCATTAGAAATAAATATTGTATTTTATTTTATTAATAATGAGGAAAGTCCTCTATTAATAATCAAAGGATCCAGTACCTCATCTGGGGGGAAGGGGCATTGCCTGGCTGAGGGCATGCAACTGCTCAGTATCCTAACATATGTGCACTTCTTATCAGGGAGGAATACCGTTGATGTCCATGGCTTTATTTGGGCTTTGGCTCTGTAGTCAGGATCTAGTACCTGGTCGGGGGGGTGTGGGCATTGCCTGGCTGAGGCCATGCAACTCCTCAGTGTCCTAACTTGTGTGCACCTGGTATCAGGGAGGTATACCGATGATGTCCATGGCTTTAGTTGGGCACTGGCTCTGCACTCAGGATCCAGTACCTGGTCTGGGAGGGCATTGCCTGGCTGAGGCCGTGCAAATCCTCAGTGTCCTAACTTGCATGCAGCTGGTATCAGGAAGGTATACCAATGATGTCTATGTCCTTATTTTGGCTGTAACTCTGCACTCAGGATCCAGTACCTGGTCTTGGGGGGGGCATTGCCTGGCTGAGGCCGTGCAACTCCTCAGTGTCCTAACTTGCGTGCACCTGGTATCTGGGAGGTATACCAATGATGGCCAAGGCTTGGATCATGGCTCTGCACTCAGGATCCAGTACCTGGTCGGGGGGGCATTGCCTGGCTGAGTCCATACAACTCCTCAGTGTCCTAACTTGTGTGCAACTGGTATCAGAGAGGTATACCGATGATGTCCATGGCTTTAGTTGGGCAGTGGCTCTGCACTCAGGATCTAGTACCTCATCTGGGGGGAAGGTGACATTGCCTGGCTGAGGGCATGCAACTGCTCAGTATCCTAACATATGTGCACCTCATATCAGGGAGGTATACCGTTGATGTCCATGGATTTATTTGGGCTATGGCTCTGTACACAGGATCTAGTACCTGGTCGGGGGTGTGTGGGCATTGACTGGCTGAGATCATACAACTCCTCAGTGTCCTAACTTGTGTGTACCTGGTATCAGGGAGGTATACTGATGATGTCCATGGTTTTAGATGGGCAGTGGCGCTGTACTCAGGATGAAGAACCTGGCCTGTAGGGTGGACATTGCCTGGCTGAGGCCATGCAACTCGTCAGTGTCCTAACTTGCATGCAGCTGGTATTAGGGAGGTATACCAATGATGTCCATGGCATTAGTTTGGCTGTAGCTCTGCACTCAGGATCCAGGACCTGGTCTGGGGGGGAATTGCCTGGCTGAGGCCGTGCAACTCCTCAGTGTCCTAACTTGCAATGCAGCTGGCATTAGGGAGGTATACCAAGGATGTCTATGTCCTTAGTTGGGCTGTAGCTCTGCAGTCAGGATCCAGTACCTGGTCTTGGGGAGACATTGCCTGGCTGAGGCTGTGCAACTCCTCAGTGTCCTAATTTGTGTGCACCTGGTATCAGGGAGGTATACCGATGATGGCCAAGGCTTGGACCGTGGCTCTGCAGTCAGGGTCCAGTACCTGGTCGGGGGGCATTGCCTGACTGAGTCTGTACAACTCCTCAGTGTCCTAACTTGTGTGCAGCTGGTATCAGAGAGGTATAATGATGATGTCCATGGCTTTAGTTGGGCAGTGGCTCTGCACTCAGGATCCAGTACCTTGTCTTGGGAGGACATTGCCTGGCTGAGGTAGTGCAACTCCTCAGTGTCCTAACTTGCATGCACCTGGTAACAGGGAGGTATACTGATGATGTCCATGGCTTTAGTTGGGAAGTGGCTCTGCACTCAGGATCCAGTACCTCATCTGGGGGGGAGGGGGGCATTGCCTGGCTGAGGGCATGCAACTGCTCAGTATCCTAACATATGTGCACCTCACATCAGGGAGGTGTACTGTTGATGTCCATGGCTTTATTTGGACTATGGCTCTGTACTCAGGATCTAGTACCTGGTCTGGGGGGGTGCGGGCATTGCCTGGTTGAGGCCGTGCAACTCCTCAGTGTCCTAACTTGTGTGCACCTGGTATCAGGGAGGTATACCGATGATGTCCATGGCTTTATTTGGTCAGTCTCTATGCAATCAGGAACCAGTACCTGGGCTGCGTGGGGGGGCATTGCCTGGTTGACGATGTACAACTCCTCAGTGTACTAACCTGTGTGCAGCTGGTATCAGGGAGGTATACAGATGATGTCCATGCCTTCAGTTGGCCTGGGCTCTCCTCTCAGGATCCAGTACCTGGTCGTGGGGCCATTGCCTGGCTGAGGCCATGCAACTCCTCAGTGTCCTAACTTGCATGCAGCTGGTATCAGAGAGATATACCGATTATGTCCATGATTTAAGTTGGGCAGTGTCTCTGCACTCAGGATCCAGTACCTGGTTTGGGGGGGCACAGCCTGGCTGAGGCTGTGCAACTCCTCAGTGTCCTAACTTGTGTGCAGTTGGCATCAGAGAGGTATACCAATGATGTCCATGGCTTTAGTTGGGCAGTGGCTCTGCACTCAGGATCCAGTACCTGGTCTGGGGGGGCATTGCCTGGCTGAGGCCATGCAACTCCTCAGTTTCCTAACTTGCATGCATCTGGTATCAGGGAGGTATACCGATGATGTCCAAGGCTTTACTAACTTGCATGCATCTATCATCAGGGAGGTATACCGATGATGTCCAAGGCTTTACTTGGGCAGTGGCTCTGCACTGAGGATCCAATACCTGGTCTGGGGGGGCATTGCCTGGCTGAGTCCATACAACTCCATAGTGTTCTAACTTGCATGCAACTGGTGTCAGGGAGATATGCCATTGATGTCCAAGGCTTTACTTGGGCAGTGGCTCTGCACTGAGGATCCAGTACCTGGTCGGGGGGGCATTGCCTGGCTGAGTCCATACAACTCCACAGTGTCCTAACGTGCATGCAGCTGGTGTCAGGGAGATATACTGATGATGTCCATGGCTTAAGTTGGGCAGTGTCTCTGCACTCAGGATCAAGTACCTGTTCTGGGGGGTGGGGGAATTGCCTTGCTGAGGCTGTGCAACTCCTCAGTCTCCTAATTTGTGTGCACCTGATATCAGGGAGGGATACTGTTGATGTCCAAGGCTTTAGTTGTCCTGTGGCTCTACACTTAGAATACAGTCCTTGGTCTGGGGTTGGAGGGCGTTGCCTGGCTGAGGCCATGCAACTCCTCAGTCTCCTAACTTGTGTGAAGCTGGTATCAGACATGTATACCAATGATGTCCATGGCTTTATTTGAGTTGCGGCTCTGTACTCAGGATCCAGTACCTGGTCGGGGGGGCATTGCCTGGATGAGGCTGTGCAACTCCTCAGTGTCCTAACTTGTGTGCAGCTGTTAGCAGACTGGTATAACAATGATATCCATGGTTTTATTTGGGCTGTGCCTCTGTACTCAGGATCCAGTACCTGTTCTGGAGGGCGGGGTGTTCCTGGCTAAGGTCGTGCAACTCCTCAGTGTCCTCATTTGTTTGCAGCTGTCATCAGACAGGTATAACAATGATATCCATGGTTTTATTTAGGCTGTGCCTCTGTACTCAGGATCCAGTACCTGTTCTGGGGGGGCATTGCCCGGCTGAGGGTGTGCAACTCCTCAGTGTCCTACCTTGTGTGCACATGATATCAGAGAGGTATACTGATGATCTGGATGGCTTTAGTTGTGCTCTGGCTCTGTACTCAGGGTCCAGGGGGGCATTGCCTGGCAGAGGCCATGCAACTCCTCAGTGTGTCCTATTTTGTGTGCAGCTGGTACCACAAATGTATAACAATGATGTCCATGGCTTTATTTGGGCTGTGGCTCTGTACTCAGGATCCAGTGCCTGGTCTTGGGTGGAGAGGGCATAGCCTGGCTGAGGCTGTGCAACTCTTCAGCATCCTACCTTGTGTGCACCTATTATCAGGGAGGTATACTGATGATGTCCATGTCTTTATTTGGGATATGGCTCTGTACTCAGGATCCAGTACCTGGTCTGTGTGGGGGGGGTATTGTCTGACTGACATCATGCAACTCCTCAGTATCCTACTACATGTGCTCCTCATATCAGGGTGGTATACCGATGATGCCCATGGCTTTAGTTTGGCACTGGCTCTGCACTCAGGATCCAGTACCTGGTCTGAGGGGAAGGGGGGCATTGCCTGGCTGAGGCTGTGCAACTCCTCAGTGTCCTACCTTGTGTGCAGCTGGAATCAGGGAGCTATGCCATTGATGTCCATGGCTTAAGTTTGGCAGTGTCTCTGCACTCAGGATCCAGAACCTGGTCTGGGGGAGCACTGCCTGGCTGAGGCTGTGCAACTCCTCAGTGTTCTAACCTGTGTTCAGTAGGCATCAGAGAGGTATTACAATGATGTCCATGGCTTTAGTTGTGCTGTGGCTCTGCACTCAGGATCCAGTACCTGGTCTGGTGGGGGTCATAGCCTGGCTGAGGCCATGCAACTTCTCAGTGTCCTAACTTTTGTACAGTTGGTACCAGACACATATAGCAATGATGTCCATGGCTTTATTTGAGCTGTGTCTCTGCACTCAGGATCCAGTACCTGTTCTGGGGGGTGGGGGTCATAGCCTGGCTGAGGCTATGCAACTCCTCAGTGTCCTACCTTGTGTGCACATGATATCATCGAGGTATACTGATGATCTGGATGGCTTTAGTTGTGCTCTGGCTCTGTACTCAGGATCCAGTACCTAGTCCTGGGGGGTATTGTCTGGCTGAGGCCATGCAACTCCTCAGTGTGTCCTATTTTGTGTGCAGCTGGTACCACAAATGTATAACAATGATGTCCATGGCTTTATTTGGGCTGTAGCTCTGTACTCAGGATCCAGTACCTGGTCTGTGGGGGGGGGCATATTGCCTGGCTGACATCATGCAACTCCTCAGTGTCCTACCATGTGTGCACCTCATATCAGGGCTGTATACCAATTATGTCCATGGCTTTAGTTGGGCACTGGCTCTGCACTCAGGATCCAGTACCTGGTCTGGGGGGAAGGAGGGCATTGCCTGGCTGAGGCCGTGCAACTACTCAGTGTCCTAACTTGTGTGCAGCTGGAATCAGGGAGCTATGCCATTGATGTCCATGGCTTAAGTTCAGCAGTGTCTCTGCACTCAGGATCCAGAACCTGATCTGGGGGAGCACTGCCTGGCTGAGGATGTGCAACTCCTCAGAGTTCTAACCTGTGTGCAGTTGGCATCAGAGAGGTATACCAATGATGTCCATGGCTTTAGTTGGGCAGTGGCTCTGCACTCAGGATCCAGTACCTGGTCTAGTGGGGGTCATAGCCTGGCTGAGGCCGTGCAACTCCTCAGTGTCCTAACTTGTGTGCAGTTGGTACCAGACACATATAGCAATGATGTCCATGGCTTTATTTGAGCTGTGACTCTGTAGTCAGGATCCAGTACCTGGTCGGGCGGGCATTGCCTGGCTGAGGCCGTGCAACCCCTTAGTGTCCTAACTTGTGTGCAGCTGGAATCATGGAGTTATACCATTGATGTCTATGGCTTTAGTTGTACTGTAGCTCTGTACTCAGGATCCAGTACTTGTTTGGGTGGGGTGGGGGCATTGTCTGGCTGAGGCTGTGCAACTCCTCAGTGTCCTAACTTGTGTGCACCTGATATCAGGGAGGCATGCTGTTGATGTCAATGGCTTTAGTTGGGCTGTGGCTCTGCACTCAGGATCCAGTTTGCCATGATTTTCCCTTCTTTTTGAGAATGTGCAGTATAAATAGTGAATGGAATGTGGTGGTGTGAGCATGGGGACCTTCGGTAACAGTGATGCAATTGGAAACAGAAACGATTACGGTAACAGCAAGGAGGACGCCAATGGGAACACTGACAGAAATGGAAGCAGAAACACAAACGCATAAGCAAATGCAAATCTTTGAGCTCACATAATGTAATGGAAACGCAAATAGTAACAGTACCACAAATGCAAGTACAAATGCAAACACAAAGGGTAATGCACACGGCAACATAAACAGAAACGCTAATGCAAACAGTCACAGAAATGCAAGCAGAAATGCTAACTGTAACAGTAACGCAAATGCACCCACTTTTTGTCCCCAAAAAAGTGCATTCAGAAGCACAGTGAATACAAAGAATGTATGCATAATAATGTCCCTCGAAGCAGAAAATGAACACTTGGAATACTAAATTGCTTATATCTCAGGAACTGTACAACGTGGAAAAAAAATTAAAATTTTATTTTATTTATGACTTTCCTGGCTAGTTTTGCACTCAGCCCCCTATGAGGGGTCTAAGCATTTTTCTGACAAAAAGTCCATATCTCGAAGCATTTATGAGATACAGGCCCCGAAAGACATGGCAGATGTCGTAATGTTAGTCTACAGGAAAAATCGTCAACTTTGGAGTATCATAACTTTGAAACCTTGTCATATTTTGTCACCAAACCATGAAAAGGCACATCTGTGGGATGTTAGCTTTCTTTCCTCCATATTTCAGCCCAAAAGACCAAACCTTTCTTTTGCAGCAGGGTGGCAAAGATTTCCTAATCTTTTGGGCATAGTGTCACAAAATAGTGTCACAAATCATGACACTTTCACAAAAAAAAATCACAAACGTTTTGCAAGTGTAACACTACTTTGTGACACTACAGTTTACAAAAATTTCAAAAACATATTTCTGGGTGTTTAACCCCCCAAAAAAAGACATGGCTAGCATCCTCAGGGCGCAACTAGGTGAATACAAAAAGAATTGTGTCCCTAGAGGGTCCCAAATTTAAATTCCAAGCATTTCTGTGACTAGTAACTGAAAAAAATGGCTGACTCATGACACTACAGGGGTCATTTGCAACACTAAAAAACTGCATTTGCGACACTGTCAAACTTTTTGTTAACTTTTCCTACTGACTATAATGGGAAATTTGTTTTCTGAATATTTTTTGAACCATTTAATATTTTTTCATGAAATCTTCAAAAAGACCCTGGCCGCATGTTCTCTGAAGGTTTTGGACCAGTCATGCAAACCGTGTGACCTGTTGGTGTGAGCAAAGAATGCACAAAAATGCATTGTGCTTTATAGCTCTGCAACCATATATCTGACTGTTATGAAACTTGGCAGATCCAGAGATCGATGGTACCACTCCATGCCTGCCAAATGTCAGGCAAATCTGTCTTACAGTGGCAAAGTTATTAAGCTGCAAAATTTCACACTTTAACCTTAAATGGGGTATTCAACCCTAACTATAGTGGCACTACCGTGCCACTATTTTATATATATATATATATATATATATATATATATACACACTATGCAAAAAACTTTGTTAATGCATCATTTAGTGTTAAACCACAAAAAGTCAGGAAATGAAAAATCTTTAGGGTTGCCCCTCCCCCTGGACCTGCCAATCATCAGAAGATTCACAGATGATGGGGTGTGTCATTGGGGTCATGAGCCCAAAATGTCACCCCATTCCATGTCTACTCATATTCACAAGGGACAGCAAAAAAGAATGGGGTGCCATTTAGGCCTCACAACCCCAATGACACACCCCATCATCTGTCAATCTTGGGATGATTGGCAGGTCCGGGGGGGGCAGCCCTAAATATTTTTCAATTCCTGACTTTTTGTGGTTTAACCCTAAATGATGCATTAACAAAGTTTTTTCCATAGAATGTCCTTACTTTCTGAGAAGGAATTAAAAACTAAGAACTTGTGCAGGTTGGTGGGACCATGGGCCCTTTGGGTCCATGCTCCCACCAACTTGTAGCATGTGGTGGGATTGTGGGCCCTTTGGGCCCTGCACTCCCACCAACCTACAGAACTCGTGCACTATTTCAAGCCACCTGCACAATGCAAAACACTGTCTGCAACACGTAAATTGAGTCATGCAATATCTCTGCAAAAGTAATTTTTTCCAACACGTAAACATGATAATTCACATTTACAGGACATGCCGAGGACACCCTCCAAATTTCAGTGTAAAAGACCAAACCATGTCCAAGATATAACATTTTAAAGTTTAAGATTTTCAGTCATCAAACTGGCACAATTCCACACCAGTTCACATTTTTAATTTTAGTTTTTGTTGACTGGATAAGTGCACTAGACAAATCCTGCCTATTTTTAGGCATGACCTGGGGGAAGAGGAGGATACAGATGAATGCCAACTGACCTTGAACCAGATTAAGCTGTGTGTGGTATTTTTAGTGAATGAGGGAAATTTGGCCAGGATACCAGGGAAATTCCCCTGCTCTTTTTGATAAATGCCATGGGATCTTTAACATCCACCTGAACTACTACCAATCCAGGCAGATTGGACCTTGGTTTAACGTCTCATCCGAAAGACAGCACCTCAGAAGTGCAGCACTCCTCTCATGCTGCACTACAGTGTCAGTACTGGGATATTAACCCAAGTGCCAGATGTGGGAACTGAACCCACAGCCCTCTGATCTCCTGACCTCAGAGGTGAGTGCGCTACCCACTGAGCCACTGACAGACAGAATGACTGAAAACTACATCCATGACACTAAGGCTATGTACCCTATGAATTTCAAGCCACCAACACAATGCAAAACACTGTCCGCAACACGTAAATTGCGTCCCACAATATCTCTGCAAAATAAGTTTCTCTGACATGTAAACACCATAATTCACATCTACAGGACATGCTGAGAACACCCTCCAAATTTCAAGCGAAAAGACCAAACCATGTCCGAGATATAACATTTTAAAGTTTAAGATTTTCATTTGTTAGACTGGCACAGTTCCACACCTGTTGACATTTAACACACACAATGACTGAAAACTACATCCATGATGCTAAGGCTAGGTATCCTATCAATTTCAAGCCACCACCACAATGCAAAATGCTGTCTGCAGAACTTAAACTGTGCCACGTAATATCTCCACCAAAAAAATATTTTCTGACATGTAAACACCATAATTTACATCCACAACACATGCCGTAAACACCCTCCAAATTTCAAGTAAAAAGACCAAACTGTTTCAGAGGTATTCAATGTTAAAGATTGGTAAAATTGCCCTATCCATTCCATTATAAAAAATCTGGCCATCTTGTTCATATTTTGCAATCAAAGATCACGATCAAAGACTCTCATGATCAAAGAATTTGCAGGCTCACAATCAAAGAATTTGCAGGCTTATGAGCGAAGAATAAAAAATGCTATAGATCGAAAAATTGAAGTAATTGCAGTAAACCACTGCTATGGTTCAACAGAATGAAGCTCCCTAAGCAAAACTCACCTTCATTTGACTTCTTAGGGCACCCCTTGGCTGAGATTTTTAATCTGGCCATCTCGTCCCTCACTCGTGATGCATGATCGCGATCAAAGAATCTCATGATCAAAGAATTTGCAGGCTCGCGATCAAAGAAATTGCACGCTCATGACAGAAAAATAAAAAATGATGAAACGCAACTTTTTGGGCATTTTAAACTGAACCAATGCCATGCCTCAATAAAACAAAGCCCCTTGATCAAAACCCACCCTCATTTGTGTCCCTAGCCCACCCCTGAGCTGAGATAATTGTGTTTTTAGGTCACAATGCAAGATTGCGATCAAAGAATCTTGCGGTCAAAGAATTTGCAGGCTTGCGATCAAAGATCATCAGCAAGATGGGTTCAAAGATTTTGAAAGCTTGTACCTCTATTTTTTTACTGATTTGGATGAAACCAAAGGCATGGCTCGATAGATCAGAGCCACCAGAGTAAAACCTATCCAAGTTTTACTTCAGGAGTGACCCCTGAGCCGAGATATTAGTGTTTTTCCAATTGGAAATCTAAAAACAAGATGGCAGACCTCACAATCAAAGAATTCTCAGGGACAAAGATTCTTGAACTGCAAGGCTGCAAATTTTTTGATCGCCAGGTGGGACGAGATAGCCAGAACCCCATTCTTTGTTCGCAAAACATACATATACTTTTTCCCATTGACTTATAATGGGAAATTCAAAGTGACATAACTTTAGAATGCCTTAATATTTTTTCACCAAATGAAAATGTTCAGCCACCAAAGCTCTTTCAAACAAGTCATCTTGCAGAGTGGCACAACACATGACGGCAATGCAGGGCCATGGACAAAATCCCAAAAGCTGCCTCCAAAAATGCATAATTTTGCATTTTCAGCTTTTTCGTGTGCAAAGACCATAAGTCTGACCAAAACAAAATTTGGTGAATCAAGAGATCTACCATGCCCCACCATGCATAGTAAATTTCAAGCAAATCCATTCAACAGGTCCAAAGTTATTAA
This sequence comes from Neoceratodus forsteri, assembly GCA_016271365.2. Classification (NCBI taxonomy): domain Eukaryota; kingdom Metazoa; phylum Chordata; order Ceratodontiformes; family Ceratodontidae; genus Neoceratodus; species Neoceratodus forsteri. The sequence goes on from CM028129.1 coordinate 14,112,532, forward strand.
CATGCAAATTCTTGACTTTAACATAGAAGTGACATCTCAACCCTAAATATAGGGGCACAACTATTCTTCGCTATTATACATATATATATGTATATATATTATGAAATTGAAAAGGCTACCATGTTAGGGCTGAGTAGCACTTTTATGGTTAAGCGTCACATTTTGCACCTTAATAACTTGCCATCGTTCAATGGATTTGCCTGAAGTGGTATGCACAATTGAGCATGGTAGATCCTGAGATCTAAAGTTTTGTACCAGTTGAATATATGGCTGCCCAGAATTATTAAGCAATGACCAATTCTTAGTACATTTTGCAATTTCTTTGCTCTAGCCTACAGGGCACAGTTTTTGACCAGTCCAAAAACTTAGGGAACATGCAGCCAGGGTCCCCAATGTGCCTTTTGAAGATTTCATGGAAAAATATTGAATGGTTCAAAAGTTATTCAAAAAGCAAGTTCCCATTATAAGTCAATGGGAAAAGTTTAAAAAAAGTTCGACAGTGTTGCAAATGCAGTTTTTACTTTCGCAAATGGCCCTTTTACTTTTGCAAATCTGCCATTTTGTTTTCAGTTGGTGATCAGAAAAATGCTTGCCATTTAAATGTGGGACCCTCTAGCAAACCAATTATTTTTGTATTCACCCAGTTGGAGCCTGAGGATGCTAGTCATGTCTTTATGTTGGGGTAAAACACCCCAGAATGGGTGTTTACTCACCTGGTAAAGGTGATTGTGTTGGTTGGCATCCATGGCACTCCAGACATTACCTCATGGGTTACAGCCCACCTGATAGGCTAATGATGCACATGACCCAGATCAGATTTCCAGTATATCCAGGTCCCAGGAACCCCTGCTCTCCAGTTTGAATTTTCCATAGCTGAAAGGAAGGATGTTGGTGCCAGAAAACAATACACACCACAGAGACTAGCAAGGATGAGATCTGCAATGACATGATGACAATAATAAGGCCAGAGGCCTGAGTTTATTCCCTATAATGTACACACTACCTCGAACCGTGGTTCGACAGATTTTTAGCAGCGGTAAGAAATCTGAAGGACTGGTGTAAGGACCCCCTGATCTTACTGGTTGGACGCTCCGATCATTCCCGAGGGCGGGCCTTGGAGTGCCATGGATGCCAACCAACACAATCACCTTTACCAGGTGAGTAAACACCCATTCTGGGGTGTTTTACCCCAACAAAAAGACATGACTAGCATCCTAGTTGATTGGTTGGCATCCCATGGCACTCCAGACATTACCTCATGGGAGATAAGAAGCACTTAAACCTCCGGGTGGGATTCGGATGAGTTGGAGGGTTCAGGCGATGGGGCCGCTGCTAGGACATGGGAGGCGAAAGCTGGCCTGAAGTCCTGGAGTTGTTCCAGTCTGTAGTGCCTGGTGAAAGTATGTAGGGAGCTCCAGGTAGCCGCCCTGCAGATGTCCTCCGATGACACCGATGCTCTCTCCGCCCAGGAGGTGGATACCACCCTGGTGGAATGAGCCCTGATTCCCTGGGGTGGTGTCAATCATTTCGCCATGTAAGCATGGAGAACGACCCTTCTGATCCACCCTGCGATGGTGGTTTTGGACGCTGCGAGCCCCTGTCTTTGGCCTTTCACGACGATGAAGAGTCTCTCTGTCTTGCGGATGGCCTGAGTTCTGGTCAAGTAAATTGAGAGCACCAATCCCACGTCGAGTGAGTCAGGGGCGCTGCACCTGGCCAGCTGTGCTGCGCGAGGCAGGGTGGGTAGGTCTATGGGTTGTTCTCTGTGGAACCTCATTGAATCTTTGGCTGGAAGGCGGTGCCGTTGGGCGAGACCCCTTAGGGTGAAAATGGTGTAGGGTGGAGCACAAGACAGGGCGCCGAGCTCCCCTATCCTTCTGGCCGAACAGATGGCCACCAGGAAGGTAGTCTTCAGTCCCGCCCAGAAAAGGTCTGAGTCAGCGAGAGGTTCGTATGGTGCCGTTCTTAGGGAGTCCAATACCAGTGGTAGGTCCCACAGTGCAACGTTAGGCCTGGTCCTAGGCCGCATGAGGTCTACCGCCCTCAAGAAGTGGATGGCGTGTGGATGGGCCCCGGGCGGGTGCCCCTCGACTAGGCCTCTGGCCGCTCCGATGGCCACTAGTTGCACCCTTAGGGAGGACGGTGCCAGTCCCTTGTCCACCCCTTGCTGTAGGAACAACAAGATAGTGGGGAGGTTGGCCTGTTCAGGAACCGAGCCTCGTCGGTGCTTGCACCACTGTGCGAAGATGGCCCACTGCCTCGTAGGTGGATGTAGTGGAGGCTCGGCGAGATCGGAGGAGCGTGCCTATGACCGACTCATGATACCCTGTGGCGGTGTAGTCTTCCCTCTCAGGAGCCAGGCCGTGAGATTTAGGGTTCGAGGGGCGGATGCAGTACCGGGCCCTGCGTCCAGCATGTTTGGAGCGGAATGGGATCGGAGGCTGGCTAGGGACATTCCTGTGATTGCCGTGAACCAAGCTCATCGAGGCCAGTGCAGGGCCACCAAGATGATGGAGGTCCGGGATCTTGATTTTCTCCAGGACCTGTGGGATGAGGGGGATCGGGGAACACATCAGCGTGGTCGAGACCAAACCTGGGACAAGGCGTCCGTGCCTAGGGAGTCTTGGCGTCTCTGAACGGGAGAAATACTGGTCCACCTGGGCGTTGTCTCTTGATGCCATTAGGTCCATGGACACTGGACCCCATGCCTCCTGGATTACCTGGAACAGGTCTGGGTGCAGGCGCCACTCCGGGGTGGATCTGTTGTCAGCTGAGCCAATCCCGCTCACGTTCAGTTTTCCACCAGGTGTACTGCCCCAGGTGTGATAGGTGCATTTGTGCCCAGTTCATCACCCTCAGTCTCCTGTGACATGGTCCTGCTCCTGGTACCTCCTCGCTTTGCGATGTAAGCTACTGTCACGTGATTGTCGGACCTGATCAGGACCGACTTTCCTGGATGATGTGTCGGAATGCCCTCAGGGCGTGAAACACCGCTCTCATTTCCAAGACATTGATTGAGAGCTGTGACTCCGCCGGGGACCAGGGACCCTGTGCTGATTCGTCCCCCAGACAGGCCCCCCAGCCGGATAGGCTCTCGTCCGTCTCGATGGGAATCGGCTGTGGTGCTTCCAGAGGAATCCCCTTCGTCAGATTTCCTGGGGTGATCCACCACACCAGGGAGGGTCTTACTTCGGCTGGTAACCGGACCACGCAGCGCAAGTTCCATTCGTTGGGTGCTCCGCGCACCAGTATGTAGTTCTGGAGCGGACTCATGTGCCACCTGGCCCAGGGGACGAGGTCGATGCATGAGGCCATGCATCCCAGGAGTCTCGCCACCTTCTCCACCGTGGTGCGGGGGTGTGACCTTAACTGTCCGGCCAGGCTGCGGAGGCTGCGGATCCATGCCGGAGCCGGCCTTGCCCAACTCTCTGCCGAGTTGATGATGGCCCCGAGGTGCTCGATCTGCTGGGTCGGGTGGAGATGACTCTTCTCTCTGTTCACCACCCAGCCATGGTCCTCGAGTGCTCCTACCACGAGCTCGGTGTGGGCACGCGCCTGACCCTCGGATCGAGCGCATATGAGCCAGTCGTCCAGGTACAGCACTACGTCTAGCCCCTGTTCCCTGAGTCTGGCTACCAGGGTGATGGAGACCTTGGTGAATACTCTGGGGGCCGAGGACAGGCCGAACGGGAGCGCCCGATATTGAAAGTGGTGCCCCAGGATGTGGAAACGAAGGAATCTTCTGTGGCTCTTGATGATGGGGATGTGTAGGTAGGCGTCCTTGAGATCGATGGATGTCAGAAAGTCGCCCTCCCTGATGCCCTGAAGGGTGGATCGGACGGTCTCCATTTTGAACTGGCGTGGGATCACGTATCGGTTCAGGCGTTTTAGGTCTAGGATGGGCCTCAGCTCCCCCGACTTCTTGGTGACCAGGAAGAAGATGGAGTACATGCCCTCCCCCTGCTTCTGGACCGGGATGGGCTGAATGGCCCTGTTCTGGAGGAGATCTGCCAGAATCCCCTGTACCTGGTGGGGAGAGGCTCTTCATCTGGAGACCAGGGACGAGACGAAACAATGGGGAACCGGAGGATGGTACAATTCTATGGTGTACCCCCTCGAGACCACGTCCCGGACCCACCTGTCCGACGTGGTGGACGCCCAGCGGTGAGCGAACAGGGCTAGCCGTTGTCCGACGGGGGGTACGAGCTTTGGCGGGGGGCTCGGTGAGACGGAGTCACTGTTTTCCCCTGAATCCTCTTCCTCGGCCTCTGGATTTTTGTCCCCCTGGTCAGAAGGGGGAGGACTTGTAGTTGCTGAAAGCAGGTGTGCGTGGGTAGGAAGGGGAAGCTCTACCCTGAAAGGAGTGGTTCTGGGGGTAGGAGTCCCTACGAGTTTGGGTTTTGGCCCCAGGACGAAACCTCCGTCTAGCGGAAGGTAGGTGCGAGGGTCTTGACCGGTTTCTTAGGAGGTCTCTACCCTCTTCCTTCTGTTTTAAATAGTTCTGGAGACCCTCCCCGAATACATGAGTCCTCTTAAGGGGTAAGTTCTGCAGAAGAGTCTTGGATTCTGAGTCAGCGTCCCAGAGCTTGAGCCATAGAGCTCTGCGGGCCCGATTTATGATTGCTGCCGCCCTGGCCTGGAGGCGTAGGGAGTCCACTGCCATGTCTGCCAGATATTTGGCTGCGCCGAGGGTGCAGTCTAAAAGTTCAGCCTCCCTGGACTTTGGACTCATCTGTTCCTGAAGTTCCTCCAGCCAGCGGATCTGGGCGCGAGAGGTATAAATCGCCGCTGTCATCGCCTTGGCCATGGTGCCCTCAATTTCAAAGGTCCTCTTTAACATGTCCTCAATTCTCTTGTCTGTGGGGTCCTTGAGGGCTATGGTGCCACATGGCAGTACCGTTTTCTTACTCAAGGCCGCCACTTGTGGATCGATGGAGGGCGCCTTGCACCAGGCGTCTGATTTGTCACCTTGAACCGGGTACATCTTGTGTAAGTTCTTTCGGTTCGGCATCCTGCCCGGATCTGTGGATTGCCACTCCATGTGAATCAGTTCCTCAATGGCGGGCAGACTGGGAAGATCTCCGGTGGTGGTCCTTAGCTGGATCATTGGGTCCAGCTGATTCCGTCTTCTCCCTTCCTGTTCCTCTGTGGACAGGCCATGGTGGCCTTGATGACTTTCATAAGGCCAGGGATTGTATCGAACGCACACAGTTTTGACGTGAGAGATGGAGCTGTCTGCTGGTCGATGTCCTCCATGTCGGATTCCAAGCCAGGCTCCTCCTCCTCCTCCTCCTCCTCATCAAATTCATCCTCTTTGTCTCTATCTTCCGGATTGCCATCAAGGGGAATGCTGGGAAGAGGGTCCTCTGGGGCTGGTGGGTCCTCTGGGAGGTCTCTTTGGTGAGTGAGTTCTGTGCTGGGCGGCCGAGATCTGTTTTGGGTAAGCGCCTCCAGCTTCTCCATGATCTTCAGCATGAAGTTCTGCTGACTCTCCATCATGGCGACCACCGCTTGCTGGTTCTATATCAACAGGGAGCCCGGATCCACCCAGGTAGGAGTGCTGGGGCCTGGGAGGGAAGGTGCAGTGGGGGGGTTCTCTCCATCGAAGACATCTCGTCGTCCAAGAGGCAGGCTGCGCAGAGAGGACCTGGGGTATGAGGGAGGAGGGAGGCGCTGCACGTGGAACATTTCTTTGCTTTAACCATCTGAAAGATAAAGGAGAAGGGTCTGAGCGAGGAACGGGACTCCGGAAAGCTGTCCCCTAAGCCTCCGTCATGCTGTGTTAAGGACGCTGTAAGAGGGCCCTTAGACAGACCATGGGAGGGGGATGGTGGAGACTCTTTTCTTGGCATCCTCACCTGACTATCCCCTCTCAGATGATTGCTACTCTGGGTATGCCTGGGTCCGCTGTGGGAGGGGACCACGGCCACCGAGGGTGGGGATAGTTCCACTAGAGCCTGTTAGGGTCGCTATGGGAGGTACCCTAGCATGGACTCTGCGGTGTCCTACTGGGGTCGCTATGGGAGGGACCCGAGTGGACGGAGGATGGGTTTTTTTTTTAGAGCGCCTAAGGCTGCTCAGGGTCACCCAAGATGAGAAGAGGGCACTGATAGGTCAGACCCAGAACTCCTGAGGTGTGGTGTGAGGCCCCTGTGTAGGGACCCGCGTCTGAGGGCGGCCCGCTGGAGTCAGGAGGCCAGCTGAGGCCTGGACCCAGGAACTGTTCCTCCAATATGGAGCATCTAGCTCCCTAGTCTTTTGAGATTTTTGGCCCCCAGCTCACCCTATGTCGAGGGCGAGGCAGCAGAGAGAGAGAGACTGGAGAGATGAGGGGGGAGCTCCCCCAAGGAGCAGGGCATCACCCTGTGTCAGTGGCCTGAACTGCGCCATGTGGTTTGGTCGGCCTCCTAGAGGCCTCTGCTGCGATCGGTAGGCCAACGCCGCATCGCCAGCCCCTATGAGTGGTTACGGAGGGGAGGGGCAGGGCACGAGCATCGGCAGGCCTCTGGGGATCCCGTGTGCCTGAATTCGTCGGCCCAAAGGCCGAGAGACGGGATAGAGGTGAGGCGCGCGACCGCTGGACCGAGGAGTGGTCGCACCAGCAGGAGAGGCGCGAGAGCGGTGAAGACACCAAGCGGCATCAGGGAACGCGCCCAGAACAGAGGAGGGCCATAGAGCCACGACCTGCCTGCGGGAGAGTTCTGGAGGTACTCGAGGGAGGCCTCAGAGGGGGCGAGGAGGGAGGGGGAGCCGAGGAGTCACGGGGAGAAGAGGCGACTCGTGGGGTAGAAGGCCAGGCGTGTGCCTGGGCAAGGGGCTGGAGACCGAGAGCCGGCCCCAGCAGTGCTGGGAACACAGGGCCTCGTGCGCCGATCCCTCTGAAGGGAAAAGAGGCCTCAGCGAGCCGCGGAGTCGCGGGGAGGAGAGGCGACTCGCGGTGGGGGATTTTTTGGGCGAGGGCCTGTAGGATGAGCCCTCAGGGCCACGTGGACTCTAGGACAGAGAGCACGCTGCCTGAGATGCCAGGATCCAGGACGTGGGCCCAGATAGCAAGGGTCCCAGCCAGAGACTCAGGGAGAGAACCTCCTGGAGCGCCATAATAGAGTAAAAAAAACACTAGTATACTTCACCAAACAGCATTTCAACAATAGAGCAATGCGATATCAAATATAAAGTTTCTAGTAGCAGAACAAAAACTCCTGGTTTGAACAAATTAGAGATATGGGGCAGCAGATGGACCCAGACAATAAAAAATAATAATTTCAACGATATAGAAGGCTTTTGATAAAACAAGTACAGTTCCTACCTTAGGATTTTAAAGAGCAGACAGGGGTTCTCTGGATGCTTCTTGCCTATTCAGATGCACAAATTACAACTGGAGAGCAGGGGTTCCTGGGACCTGGATATACTGGAAATCTGATCTGGGTCATGTGCATCATTAGCCTATCAGGTGGGCTGTAACCCATGAGGTAATGTCTGGAGTGCCATGGGATGCCTACCAATCACAAACATGTTTTTCAAATTTCTGGAAAAAGTACTTCCGCAAAGTACTTTCAAACCTGTGACACTTTTGAATGAATTTGTGAAAGCTTTCGCAAAGTTTGACAGTACTTTTCCAGACTATGGCCAAAATGACAGGAGTTCTTTGTCATCCTGCTGCAAAAGAACCGTTTGGTCTTTTAGGCTGAAATTTGGAGGGAAGGTAGCCAAAATCTCACAGATGGTGAAAAAATATTGCATGACTGCAAAGTTACGGTACTACAAAGTTGGCGTTTCTCCCCATAGACTAACATGGTGGTGTACGCTGCGCCTTTTGAGGCTCATATCTCGAAAACGGTGGTGCGAGATATAGATTGTTCATCGCCAGGAAAATGATGATTTCTGTGAATTTTTTAATTTTTATTCTACGTCATACGGTTGCTGAGATATTTGCAATTAAGTACTTACAATGCTCGTTTTAAACTTCCATTTGCATTACAATGCATACATTCTTTATCCACACTTTGTTTCTCTATGCAGTTGTCCAGCAAAAACAGGGTATGCAGTTCTGTTATTGTTACACTTACTGTTTCAACTTGCGTTTATGTCCCCCTTTGCATTACCGTTACTGTCTATGCCACCATGTGCGTTACCCTTTGCGTTGTTTTTCACACTTGCATTACCATGAACGCCACTGTTCGCACTTCTGTTTGCGTTGCTGTTCTTGTTACTGTGTCACAAGACATCGTGTGGCCCCGCGCCCCCGCTGCCACATCATTCACTATTTCTCATCATCATTCTCAAAAGAAGGGAAATTAGAGGCAAAAAACTCCATTTAATGCATTAGTTAGGGTTGTTCCACAGTGACAAAAGCAAGGAAATTTGGTGTTAGGGTTGAAAGCCCCCCTTGGACCCCCTGCCCACATCCCCCAACTGGCATCGGGGTGCACATTGGGGATGTCGGTCCTAACTATCACCCCATTCTCCTATTCCTCTGCTTCTTCACACATGTGACTGGGTGAGAGTTAGGGCCAGTGACCCCAATGCGCACCCGATGCGGTTAAGTGTGGGCGGGAGGAGTTCCAGGAGGGCTTTCAACCCTAATACCAAATTTCCTCACTTTTGTCACTATGGAACAACCCTAACTAATGCATTATATATATATATATATATATAGTTAGGGTTGAGTACCCCATTTAAGGTTAAATGGTGAAAGTTTGCATCTTAATAACTTTGTCACTGTATGGCAGATTTACCAGAAATTTGGCAGACACAGAGCGTTAGCTTAGATCTTGGGATCTGCCAAGTTTTGTACCAGTCGAATATACAGTTCCGGAGTTATTAAGCAACATTCTGGATCACATTTATGCTTTTTTTGAGCATTCTTTGCTCACGCCTACAGATCACATGGTTTGCATGACCAGTCTGAAAACTTCAGAGCACATGCAGTCAGGGTTTCTCGATGTGCCTCTTGAAGATTTCGTGAAAAAATATTGAACAGTTCAAAAGCTATTCAAAAAACAAGTTTCTTATTATAGTCAATGGGAAAAATTAACAAAAAGTTCGACAGTGTCGCAAATGCGGATTTTAGTGTCGCAAATGCCACATGTAGTATTGCAAATCCACTATTTTGTTTTCAGTTACTGATGAGAAAAAAACTTGGTGTTTAGAATTGGGACCCTCTAGGAACACAATTCTATTTGTGTTCACGTAGTCGGACCCGGAGGATGCTAGCCATGTCTTTATTTTGGGGTTAAACACCTCAGAAATATGTTTTTGAAATGTTTGGAAAAAGTAGTGTCATAAACTAGTGTCGCACCTGTGACACTTTTGCAATTTTTTTTTTTGCAAAAGTGTTGTGATTTGCAACACTACTATTCAACACTATGGGGAAAATAACAGGGATTATTTGCCACCATGCTGCAAAATAATGGTTTGGTCTTTTGGGCTGAAATTTGGAGGGAGGACAGCCAACATGCCACAGATGTGCCTTGTTGCAGTTTGGTGAAAAAATGTTAGACGGCTGCAAAGTTACGGCATTCCGAAGTTGATGCTTTTTCCCATAGCCTACCATTATGGCTTCCACCGCATTACAAGAATTCTTTGCCACCCTGCTGCAAAATAATGGTGTGGTCTTCTGGGCTTAAATTTGGAGGGAATAAAGCCAATATTCCACAGATGTGCCTTTGGGATGGGTTGGTGAAAAAATATTACAGGACAACAAAGTAATGGCACTCTGAAGTTCACACTTTTTCCTATAGGATAACATTACGGCATCCGTTGCACCTTTCTGGTCCATATCTCAGAAACGGTGCAAGATATGGACTTTTCATAAAAAAACAGTAGCCAGAAAAGTCATAATTCATATGAGATTTTAATTTTTTTTCTATGTTGTACAGTTCCTGAGATATACGCAATTTATCATTCCAACTCCTCATTTTCTGCTCCGAGCCCCGTTATTATGCATATTCTTTGTATTCACTGTTTTTTTTAAAGCAGTTTTGGGGGAAAAGAAGGGTGTGCACTTTCGTTACTGTGCCAGTTACTGTTTCCACTTGGGTTTCAGCTACTGTTTGCGTCACTGTTCCCATCTACATCACCGTGTGCATTACGCTTTGCATTTTCATTTGCGCTTGTGTTTGCATTACCATTTGTGTTTCCATTACTGTCTATGTTTGGGCTACGTTTTGCATCAGCCTGTGCATTACCATTTCTGTTTGTGTTTTGTTTTACCTCACTGTGTGCATTACATTTGTGCTTGCATTTCATTTTGCACTAACGTGTCCATTATCATTTGCATTTCCGTATGCGCTGCTATTTGCATTTGTCTTTTGTTTGGCATCTTCGTTGCTGTTACCATTAGAATTTGCGTTTGCAATTATGGTACCATGATCGCGTGCGTTACCATTTGCATTTGTGTATGCGCTTGCGTTTCTGTTTTCATTATTGCTCGCTTTGGCATCATTGTTGCTGTTACTCTAACCATTTGCCTTTCCAACTGCATTGCTGTTACTGTTTGCATCTTCATCACCATTTGCATTTCTGTTGCCATTAGCGTTTGCATTTTCAGTTGCATTTTCGCTGTTGATTGCGTTACTGTTTGCTTCTGCACTGCCATTACCTTTACCGTTTGCATTTTTTTGCATTTTTCTTACCGTTTGCATTTTTCTTAACATTTGCATTTCCATTGGCATTAGAGTTTGCGTTTCTGTTTTCATTCACATTTGTGTTTCTGTTACCATTACTGTTTGCGTTATCATTTCTGCTTTCATTAACGTTTGCGCTTGTGTTTCTCTTACTGTTTGCGTTACTGGTTACGTTTTCATCACCATGTGCGTTACCATTTGCAGTTGTGTTAGTGTTACCATCACTATCTGACAACAAACCATATGGTTCGGGCACCGTGCTCCCACCACCACATTCCATTAACTATTTATAGTGCTCATTTTCAAAATAAAGGGACATTCATGGCAAAAAACTCCATTTAATGCATCAGTTAGGATTGTTCCACAGCGACGAAAGTGAGAAATTTGGTGTTAGGGTTGACGCCCCCCCTTGCACCCCACCCCCAACAACAGGCTTTAGGGTGTACATTGGGGTCATCGGTCCTAACTCTCACCCCATTCTCCTACACTGCACCACCTCAGCTTCTTTACACATGGGATGGGGTGAGAGTTAGGGCCAGCGACCCCAATGCACACCCAATGCCTGTTGGTGGGGATGGGGTGGGTTTGGGGTGCAAGGGGTGGCAACCCTGACACCGCATTTCCTAGCTTTTGTCACTGTGGATCAACCCTAACTGATGCATTAAACTGATTTGTTGCCATGAATATATCTATCTATCTATCTATCTATCTATCTATCTATCTATCTATCTATCTATCTATCTATCTATCTATCTATCTATCTATCTATCTATCTATCTCTCTCTCTATCTATCTATCTATCTATCTATCTATCTATCTATCTATCTATCTATCTATCTATCTATCTCCATCTCTCTCTCTCTCTATATATATACATATATATATATATATATTATATATTATGGTAGCACAGTAGTGCTACCATAGTTAGAGTTGAGTAGCCCTTTTAATGTTAAATGGTGAAACTTTGCACCTTAATAACTTTTCCACTGTTCAACAGATTTGCCTGAAATTTGGCAGGCATGGGGCGTAACCATAGATCCTGGGATCTGCCAACTTTCATACCAGTCAGATATATGGCTGCCAAGTTATTAAGTGACATCCATGTGCACATTTACTTTTTTTGTGCATTCTTTGCTCACACCTACAGGTCGCACAGTTTGCATGACTGGTCCGAAAACTTCAGGGAATGCGCAGCCAGGGTGCCCGCTGTGCCTTTTGAAGATTTTGTGAAAAAATATTAAACAGTTCAAAAGTTATTCAAAAAACAAGTTCCCATTAAAAGTCAGTGACTAAAGTTAACAAAACATTTGACAGTATTGCAAATGCACTTTTTAGTGTCACAAATGACTCCTGTAGTGTCGTGAGTCAGCCATTTTTTTTTAGTTGCTGGTCACAAAAATGCTTGGCATTTAAATTTGGGACCCTCTAGGGACACAATTCTTTTTTTGTTCACCTAGTCAGACCCTGAGGATGCTAGCCATGTCTTTATTTTGGTTTAAACACCCCAGAAATATGTTTTCAAATTTCTGGAAAAAGAATGCGATCTATGTTACTTGCGACACTTCATATTTTTGCGAAAGCTTCTGCAAATCACAACACTAATTTTCCAGGCTATGGTAAAATGACAGGAATTCTTTGCCACCCTGCTGCAAAAGAACAGTTTGGTCTTTTGAGCTGAAATTTGGAAGGAAGGCAGCCAACATCTCACAGATGTGCCTTTTGGTGGCTTAGTGAAAAAATATTGCATGGATGCCAAGGTACGGTACTCTGAAGTTCACATGTTCTCCCATAGACTGACATGGTGGTGTCCACCGTGCCTTTCAGAGCTTGTATCTTGGAAACGGTGCGAGATACAGAATTTTTGTCGCAATAACGTAGCCAGGAAAATCATGATTGATGTGAATTTTTTTTTCTACATCGTACGGTTCCTGAGATATAAGCAATTTAGTCTTCCAACAGCTCATTTTCTGCTCTGAGGCCCATTATTATGCATACATTCTTTGTACACACTGTGTTTCTCTATGCAGCTGTTGGGCAAAAACAGGGTGTGTGCTTATGTTACTGTTACACTTAACGTTACCACTTGGGTTTCCGTACCTGTTTGCGTTACTGTTCCCATGTACTCCACCGTGTGCATTACCCTTTGCATTCTCATTTACGCTTGCATTTGCATTACTGTTACCATTTGCATTTCCACTATTGTTTGTCTTTGCATTTTGGTTTGCATGACCATGTGCATTGCCATTTGTGTTTCCGGCAGCCCTTTCATTTGCGTTTGCATTTCTCTTTTGTTTTGCATCTTCATTGCTGTTACTCTTACTATTTGCATTTGCAATTGTGTTACTGTGCCAGTGCGCATTACAGTTTGCGTTTCCATATGCACTTGCATTTCCTTTTTCATTTCTGTTTCCTTTGCCATTATTGTTGCTGTTGCCATTACCGTTTGCATTTAGAATTGCGGTACTGTGCCCGTGCGTGTTACGGTTTGTGTTTCTGTATGCGCTTCTGTTCCCGTTTATGTTTCTGTTTCCTTTGGCATTATTCTTCATGTTAACTTTACCATTTGTGTTTACAATTGTGGTACTGTGCCCGTGCGCATTACAGTTTGCGTTTATGTGCGTGCTTGCATTCGCGTTTCTGTTTCTGTTCCCTTTGGTGTTCCTTTTGCTGTACCATTTAACATTTGCATTTAAGATACCATTGCTGTCACTGTGCACATTACCAGTTGCATTTTTAGATGCGCTTGCATGTCCGTTTGCGTCTCTGTTTGCTTTGGCATCACTTTGTGCTTGCATTTCTATTAACATTTACTTTTCCATTTGCATTTGTGTTACCATGTGTGTAACTGTTGGCGCTTGCATTTCCATTGCTGTTCCTGTTACTATGTGACAAGACATCACCTGGCAGGAGCGCTGCGCTAAAAGGGCCCCGCGGTCCCGCCACCGCATTACATTAACTATTTATCATCTTCATTCTGAAAAAGAAGGGATATTAGAGGCAAATAACTCTGTTTAATGCATCAGTTAGGGTTGTTCCACAGTGATAAAAGTGAGGAAATTAGGTGTTAGGGTTGAAACCCCCTTGGATCCCCATCCCCCCAACCGGCATCGGAGTGCGAGTTGGGGTTGTCGGTCCTAACTCTCACCCCATTCCCCTATACCTCAGCTTCTTTACACATGTGATGGGGTGAGGGTTAGGGCTGATGACCCCAACATGCACCCCGATGCCGTTGAGGGTGGGGGGTGGGCTGGGGGATCAAGGGGCTTTCAATCCTAACACTAATTTCCTCATTTGTCACTGTGGAACAAGTTTTTGCCTCATATATATATATATATGTATATAAAATTATGTACGGTAGTGCTACCATAGTTAGGGTTGAGTAGCACTTTTAAGGTTAAAGGGTGAAATTTTGCACCTTAATAACTGTGCCACCATTTAACAGATTTACCTGAAAGTTGGAATGTATGATTGAGCATAGTAGATCTTGGGATCTGACAACTTTCGTACTGGTCAGATATACAGCTGCGGAGTTGTTAAGCAACAACCAAAAGTGTAATTATGTTCTTTTGCAAATTATTTGCTCTCACCTACTGGTCGCACAGTTTGCATGACCAGTCCAAAAACCTCAGGGAACATGTGGTGGGGGTCCCCAATGTGCCTTTTTAAGATTTCATGAAAAAATATTGAACGGTTCAAAAGTTATTCAAAAAACAAGTTCCCATTATGAGTCAATGGGAAAAGTTAAAGAGTTCAACACTGCCGCAAATGCACTTTTTAGTGTCACAAATGGCCCTAGTAGTGTTGAAAATCTGCCATTTTGTTTTCTGTTGGTGATCAGAAAAATGCTTGGCATTTAAAATTGGGACCATCTTTTTGTGTTTACCTAGTCGAGCCCTGAGGATGCTAGGCATGTTTTTATTTTGGGGTTAAACACCTCAGAAATATGTTTTTCAAATTTCTGGAAAAAGTAGTGTCACAAAGTAATTAATGGCACCTGCGACACTTTATGAAATTTTGCGGCTGCATAAATCACAACACTACTTTTCAGACTATGGCCAAAATGACAGCAGTTCTTTGCCACCTTGCTGCAAAAGAATGGTTTTGTCTTTTGAGCTGAAATTTGGAGGGAAGACAGCCAACATCTCACAGATGTGACTTTTGGTAGTTTGGTGACAAAATATTGCATGGCTGCAAAGTTACAGTACTCCGAAGTTGGCGTTTTTTCCCATAGACTAGCATGGTAACATGTGCCATGCCTTTTGGGGCTTGTATCTCGAAAATGGTACAAGATACGAAATTTTCGTCATGACAATGCATAGCCCTCAGCAAAAACGTAGCCAGGAAAATCATGAATCATGTGAATTTTTTTTTCCTATGTCATAAGGTTACTGAGATATAAGCAATTTAGTATTCCAGCAGCTCATTTTCTGCTCTGAAGCCCATTATTATGCATACATTCTTTGTACACACTGTGTTTCTCTATGCAGCTGTTGGGCAAAACCAGGGTGTGCGCTTCCATTACTGTTACAGTTACCATTACCACTTGTGTTTCTGCATGCATTTGTGTTACCGTTCCCGTGTACACCACTGTGTGTGTAACCGTTTGTGTTCTTGTTTGCATATGCACTTGCATTCACGTTTCCTTTTCTCTTTACTTTGCTGTTATTTCTGCTGTTAACATTACCATTTGCACTTACAATTGCCATACTGTGACTGCACATGTCACAGTTTGCGATTCCATACACACTTGCATTTCCTTCTGCATTTCTGTTTCCTTTGGCATAATTGTTGCTGTTATCATTACCATTTACATTTACAATTGTGGTAATGTGACCGTGCATGTTACGGTTTGTGTTTCCATATGTGCTTGCATTCCCATTTCTGTTTCCTTTGGCGTTATTCTTCATGTTAACTCTACCAGTTGGGGTTACAATTGTGGTACCATGCCTGTGCGCATTACAGTTTGCATTTCCGTGCGTGCTTGTGTTCACGTTTCTGTTTCCTTTGACGTTATTGTTGCTGTTACCTTTAATATTTCTACTTACAATTGTGGTAACGTGACCATGCGCATTACGGTTTGCATTTTCGTATGCGTTTGCATTCGCATTTCTGTTTTTGTTCCCTTTGGCGTTCTTTTTGCTGTAACACTTAACATTAGCATTTACAATACTGGTGCCACCACTGTGCGTGTTACCAGTTGCCTTTTTGTACATGCTTGCATGTCTGTTTGCATCACTGTTCACTTCGGCATCACTTTACACTTGTGTTTCTATTAACATTTGCTTTACCATTTACGTTTGCTTCATCATGTGCATAACCATTGCCGCTTGCATTTGCGTTGTAGTTCCTGTTACTATTTAACAAGACATCACATGGTGGGCAGGCCCCGCGCTCCCACCACCACATTCCATTCACTATTTATTGTCCTCATTCTGAAAAACAAGGGAAATTAGAGGCAAAAACCTCCATTTAATGCATCAGTTAGGGTTGTTCCACAGTGACAAAAGCTAGGAAATTCGGTGTTAGGGTTGAAAGCCCCCCCTTGGACCCACCAGCCCCCCCAGCTGACATCGGGGTGTGAGTTGGGGTCATTGGTCCTAACTCTCACCCCATTCTCCTATATCTCTGCTTTTTTTACACATGTGATGGGGTGAGAGTTAGGACCGATGACCTCAACGTGCACCCCATGCCAGTTGGAGGAGTGGGCTGAGTGGGTCCAAAAGGGGCTTTCAACCCTAACACCAAACTTCCTCACTTTTGTCACTGTGGAACAACCCTAGCTGATGCATTAAATGAAGTTTTTTACCTCTAATATATATATTCATATATATATATATATATATATATATATATATATATATAATAGTGGCACGGTAGTGCCACTATAGTTTGGGTTGAGTACCCCATGTATGGTTAAATCTGAAATTTGGCAGCTTAATAACTTTGCCACCACATGACGGATTCACCTGAAATTTGGAATGCAAACTCTGGCAACACAGATCTCAGGAATTGTCAAGTTTTGTTATGGTCAGATGTACAGTTGCAGAGCTACAGTGCTGAAAAACACACAAATTACACTTTTGTATGCATTCTTTGCTCATGCCTACAGCCTGCATGGTTTGTGTGACTGGTCTGAAGCCTTCAGTGAACATGCAGCCGTGGTCTCCGGTGTGCCTCTTGAAGATTTCATGAAAAAATATTAAACTGTTCAAAAGTTATTCAAAAAACAAGTTTCCCATTATAGTCAATGGGAAAAGTTAAAAAATGCGAAAGTGTCGCAAATGCACTTTTTACTTTTGCAAACGACCCTTGCAGTGTTGCAAATGAGCCATCTTGTTTTCAGCTGGTGGTCACAGAAATGCTCAGCATTTAAATGTGGGACCCTCTAGGGACACAATTCTTGTGTTCAACTAGTCGAGCCCTGAGGATGCTCCACATGTCTTTTTTTGGGGGTAAAATACCCCAGAAATATGATTTTCAAATTTTTGTAAAAAGTAGCATCGAAAAGTACTTTCACATATGTGACACTTTCGTGATTTCATTTGCGAAAGTGTTGTAATTTGCAAAAATACTTTGTGACACTATGGCCAAAACAATAAGGAATCTTTGCCACTTTGCTGCAAAAGAAAGGTTTGGTCTTTTGGGCTGAAATTTTTAGTGAAGAAAGCTAACATCCCTCAGATGTGCCTTTTTGTGATTTGGTGACAAGTATTAGAGGGCTACAAATTACGGCACTCCGAATTTGGCAATTTTTCCCATAGGCTAACATTACGCCATCCACCGTGCCTGTTGGGGCCCTTATCTCGAAATCGGTTTGAGATACGGACTTTTTGTTGGAAGAATGCATAGTCCCCCACTAGGGGGTTAAGTGCAAAACTAGCCTGGAAAGTCATAAATAATATAAGATTTTATTCTTTTTCTACATCGTACGGTTCCTGAGATATAAGGAATTTAGTATTCCAAGTGCTCATTTTGTGCTCCGAGGGCCATTATTATGCATACATTCTTTGTATTCACTGTACTTCTTAATGCACCATTTTGGGGAAAAAGGGTGTGCATTTGTGTTACTGTTACTGTTAGCATTTCCGCTTGTGTTTCCATTACTGTTTGTGTTAGCAGTATCGTTTATGTCACTGTGTGCATTATCCTTTGCGTTTTCATTTATGCTTGCATTTGTGTTACTGTTTTTGTTTGCATTTACTTTTGCGTCACCGTGTGCATTACCATTTGCGTTTGTGTACACGCTTGCATTTGCATTTCCATTTGTGTTACTGTTTCCTTTGGCATCTTTGTTGGTGTTACTGTAACAATTTGCATTTACAATTGCGTTACCATTACCGTTTGTGTGTTCGTTACCACTTGCATTTCCATTGACCTTAGCATTTGTGTTTTCAGTAGTGTTTCCATTGTCGAGTGCATTACTGTTTCCTTCTGCGTCACCGCTGCTGTTACCGTTTGCATTTCTGTTTGCATTTCTGTTGCCATTAGCATTTGTGTTACCATTTGCATTACCATTTCTGTTTTCTTTTCTGTTTGCGCTTGCATTTCTCTTACCATTTGTGTTATCGTTTCCATTTGCATCACCGTGTGTTACCATTTGTGCTTCCATTTGCATTACTGTTAGCATTACTATTTTGTTTTACTGCACTGTTGCCATCACCGTTTGATTACTGTTACCGTTTCTGTTTTTGCATTTGCACAGTGCAGTGCAAAACATTATGCTTTTGCTATTTTTCTGCACTGTCTGCTGTGATGCATAGCACAGCCACTGTGTGGTTGATCAATCTGAAACTTGCACATAGAAAGACTTTTGTTCAAGGAACATGCCAGTTTTTGTTTGGTGAAACAATGTTGTTCCGTTCCCGAGTTATTGATATTTGAAGTTGGCCCCACTCATGGTTACAGATTTTTTGGCCACCAGGTCTGCCATTTAAGCACATTTTCAGCCTTGATTGCCACCATTTTGTGATGGAAGACTGTGACAACTTTCAGGTTGCTGGCACTTATAGTTGCTGAATTGTGCATGTTATATTGTTTGCTCATGAGACTGTGCGACCATTGTTCAGATGTGCACACAATTCTGGACACATGGTGTGCTATGGTACATGTCTTCTTTTAACACTTTTTAATTCCATCAGATATATGGTTCTTGTGTAGTGAAGTGGCAAAAATGTACTTTTCGGCACTCCTGCACAGTTTTCCTAGTGTGACGCTGTGCATCTGTTGAACAGATTCAGATCACATTTGTTATACATGTTGTGGTATGGTACATGTCTACATTTACAAATTTTCATTTCAGTCAGTCATACAGTTTTTGTGCAGTGAAGTGACAAAAATACACATGGTGGGACCCGTGCTCCCACCACCACATTCCCTTCACTATTTATAGAGCACATTCTCAAAAAGAAGGGAAATTCATGGCAAAAAAATGAGTTTAATGCATCAGTTAGGGTTGTTCCACAGTGACAAAAGCAAGGAAATTCGGTGTTAGGATTGCCACCTCTTGCACCCCAAGCCCTCCCCGCACCCACCAATAGGCATCAGGGTGTGCATTATGGTCGTTGGTCCTTACTCTCACCCCATTCTCCTATACTGCACCACCTCAGCTTATATACACATGGAATGGGGTGAGAGTTAGGACTGATGACCCCAACACACACCCCGATGCTTGTTGGTGGGAGCAGGGTGGGCTTGGGGTGCAAGGGGTGGCAACCCTAACACTGAATTTCCTCACTTTTGTCACTGCAGAACAACCCTAACTGATGCATTAAATGGAGTTTTTTGCCATGCTATAGATATATATATATATACTATAGTGGCATGGTAGTGCCACTATAGTTAGGGTTGAGTACCCACTTTAAGGTTAAATCTCAAATTTTGCCCCTTAATAACTTTGCAACTGTAGTATGGATTTGCCTGAAATTTTGCATGCACTGTCTGGCACCATAGATTTCTTGATCTACCAAGTTGCATTACAGATGTATGATTGCGGAGCTACAGAGTGCCACAAAACACAAAAAAAGGGACTTTTTGCACATTTCTTTGCTCGTGCCTATAGCCCACACGGTTTTGCATTCAGTCTGAGAACATCAGGGAACATGCAGCCTGAGGTGTCTTTTGAAGATTTCATGAAAAAATATTAAACGGTTCAAAAGTTATTAAAACAAACCTGTCTCCCATTATAGTCAATAGGAAAAGTTAACAACAGATATGTCACTTTCACAAATGGAGGTTTTTACTGTCACAGAAGACCCTTTTACTTTCATGAGTCAGCCACTTTTTTCAGTTACGGTTCATAAAAATGCCTGGCATTTAAAATTTGGACCCTCTAGGAACACAATTATTGTTGTTGTCCCCTAGTCAAGTCCTGAGGATGCTAGCCATATCTTTTTGGGGGAGTTAAACCCCCCCAGAAATATGTTTTTTAAATTTTTGTAAAAAGCACTTTCTCGTAAATGTGAAAGTTTTATGATATTTTTTTGAGAAACTGTCATGATTTGTGAAAGTATGGCCAAAAAAAACAGAAATGTTTGCCACCCTCCAGCAAAACAACTGTTTGGTCTTTACTGGATTACTGGATTGTTCTGGACAAAAGAAGGCACGTAGCCCATAGTGATTGTCCCCTTCACCTGAGGGTCACTAATAATTATGTTAAAGTGAGCCATTTATCTAACTTTGATTTGAATATATTGAGGGATGCAGAATTAATGATCTCTTGCGGAAGTATGTTCCATAGTTTAGCAACTCTTATATTAAAAAAGTTGTCATGCCTTTTTGTGTTTGCCCAGTTTACTTTAAGGTGTTGGTCATGCATCCTGCCTACTATGCGCTTATTGGCTAATGTTAGCCCACATTGTTCCATTAATGATGGGTTTTTGATTAGTTTGTAAGTTAACAGGATATCACCCAATTTTCTTCTTAAAGAAAGAGGATATAAATCAGTCTCACTAAGTCTGACACTATATGTTTTTTATTTAACTTTGAGATGATTTTTGTAAATCTTCTTTGAACTTGCTCAATGGGGTTGATGTCTCCCTTAAGGTAAGGATTCCAAAAAGGGGATCCATAATCTAAATGAGGTCTAATATAGGCCCTGTAAAGTGGTAATAAACACTGCTCAGATTTATTAACAAAAGTTCTTCTAATTTGTTTAATGATTATACTGGATGTTCTTGCAATTTTATTACAATGATTAATTGTTGACAATTTATTATCTATCAGGATACGCAAGTCCCTTTCACTGACTGCCGATTTAAGACAAATATTGTTTAAAAAATAATTATACTTTAAATTATTTCTTCCAAAGTGTAATACTGTACATTTAGCATTGTTAAATGTCATTAAATTGGCATCAGCCCATTGTTCAATAGATTTTAAATCACTTTGTAACAATTGCATATTTGCTATTGAATCAACTTTACCTCCAAGTTTGGTATCATCTGTGAATTTAGAAATGATATTATCAGAAGACATATTCATGTCAGATATGAAAATATTTAACAAAGTGGGACCAAGAACAGAGCCCTGAGGTATGCCACTTGTTACTTTACCAGGTTTAGACAGAGCTCCATTAATTCTAACTTTCTGGGATCTATTGAACAGCCACTGGGATACCCAGTTAACTAAATCAGGTGTAAAACCAAATTTATGAAGTTTATTTATAAGCAATGTATGAGACACCTTATCAAAGGCTTTACTAAAATCAAGTAAAATAACATCGGATGGAATATTTGTATCAAGATAATTACTTATTTTATTGTAGAAAGAAATTAAATTAGTGGTGCAAGAGTATCCTGATTTAAATCCATGCTAAGAAATATCCTGTTTAGAAAGCTGCTGCATTTCTTTCTCAATTCTGGACTTAATTATACGTTCAAGTATTTTCCCAATAATAGAAGTTAAACTAATTGGACTATAGTTCACAACATACGCTTTATTTCTTTTTTTTATGAATCAGTGTTATTATAGCATAACGCCAGTCATCTGGAATTTCATTTTCTAATAATGATTTGTTAAATAATATGGTAAGTCGGAGTGCCAGTACAGAAGATGTCTCAATCAAGAATCTTGGATGACTATTATCTGGACCTGGGCTAGTGGATTTTTTGAGTGAGGTTAATGCACTTGAGATCTCAGAAATGTTTAATGGTATGAAGGGATAAGTCTTTTAACATTTATTGACATTTGGAACAGCTTTATCAAAAAAACTAGCAGAAGTAATTATTGAATTGATTTGCAGTTTCCTGCTCAGAATTAATAAGTTTACCATTTATCTGAAGTGATCCTATTGTCCTAAAGTTATGTTTTTTCCATTGATGTATGAGTAAAGAGATTTATAGTTACATTTAGAATGGGCCAAAGTAAATTCAAATTTGAGTTTAGCCTGCTTAATAGACTTCTTTAATGTTGAAACATCAACTTAATATTTATATCTATATGTAGGGTTTGTATATTTTTTAAGTTTCCTAAACAGACGCTCTTTCCTTTTAATCTGTTTGCTAATGGATTTTGTAAACCAGGCTGGGATTTTACCTTTTTTGTTAAATTTACTTTTACTAGGAACATAGCATTCCTCTAGCTATTGATTAAAAAGTAAAAAGGTATCATAAGCTTTTTTAATAGGCAAGTTGTTAAATATTTCCTTCCAAATATGTTTTTTTTTTATTTTTGAGATAATTGCTTTGAAGTTAGCTTTATTGTAGTCTTTATATATTATGTTATGTATGGGTTTTGGGATTCTGATATAAATACTTAATTGTATTGAATTATGGTCACTATTACCAATCGGAGATGTAATAACTATATCAGAAAATTTAGTTTCCGTATTTGTAATAATTAGGTCCAGAATATTTGTTCCCCTGGTTGGTTGTTGTACCAATTGTTCCAAACCTAAATCTATAATTAATGACAAAAATAGTTTCTCTTGTTTGGTTTTTGTTGTAAACATATCCCAATTAGTGCCAGGCATGTTACAGTCTCCCATACTAAGACTTAACCCTTTGTGGACAGTGTCTGAAATTATATTGATTAGTTCGGTAGTGTATTGAAGGTCAGCTGAGGGTGGGCTGAAATTTGCAGGGAAGAAAGTCAAGACCCCACAGATGTGCCTTTTCATGATTCTGTGCCAAAATATCACTGGGCTCCAAAGTTACAGCACTCTGAAGGTAATGATTTTTCTGATAGGATAACATTACAGCGTCTGCTGCACCTTTTGGGTCCCGTATCTCGAAAACAGTTCGAGATATGGACTTTTCATTGAAAAAAATTATTAGGCCCCCACTGGGGGCTAATTGCAAAACTAGCTTGGAAAGTCATAAATAATATGATATTTACATTTTTTTTCCAACTGCATACGGTTCCTGAGAGATAAGCAATTTAATATTCCAAGTGCTCATTTTCCTGTCTGAGGGCCACTATTATGACCACGTTCTTTGTATTCATTGTGCTTCTTGATGCACTTGTTTTTGGCACAAAGCGGGTGCATTACCTTTACTGTTAATATTTACATTTACGCTTGCGCTTGCGTTTCTGTTACAATTTGCGTTAGCATTTCCATTTGCATCACTGTTAGGGTTACCATTACCGTTTGCATTTACTCTTGTATTTGTGTTACTGTTACCATTTGCATTTGTGTTACCATAACCATTAACATTTGTTCTTGCACTTGCGTTTCTGTTACCATTTGCCTTAGTGTTTCCTTTTGCGTCATCATTAGCATTACCGTTACAGCTTGGGTTTCTGTTTGCGCTTATGTTTGAGGTACAGTTACCGTTTGTGTTTTTATTACCATTTGCATGTTCATTTCCATTACCATAAGAGTTAATATTTGTGTTTCTGTTCATGTTTGCACTGGCGTTACTGTTACCATTTGCGTTACTGCTACCATTACCATTTGTGTTTGTTTGTGGTTGTGTTTCCATTACTGTTTGTGTTAGCATTTCCATTTGCATCACCTTTACCATTTGCATTTGTGCTTGTGTTTGCATTACTATTTGCGTTTACATTTGCTTCACCATTAGCGTTACTGTTAGTGCTTTGGTTTGCGTTCCCATCAACATTAGCCTTAGGTTAGCATTACCATTTTCATTTACGGTTCCACTTGTGTTCCCATTTCCGTTTGCATTACTTTTTCTGTTTGCATCACCATTACCTTTACTGTTGCTGTTTGCATTTCCACTTGCCTTTGCGTTACCATTTTGTTTCTGTTTCTGTCACCGTTTGCTTTATGGTTTGCGTTTGTGCTTGTGTTTCCATTCCTGTTTGCATTTTCATTTACGTTTGCATCACCATTACTGTTACCCTTATTGTTTGTGTTTATGGTACCGTTACCATTACTGTTTGCTTTTGTGTTTGCGTTTCCATCACCATTACCATAACCGTTTACATTACCATTTGCATTACCACTTGCATTTGTGTGTGCATTTGTGTTACCGTAAGGTTACCAATTCTGTTTGCAGTCGCGTTTACATTTACCATTACCATTAGCATTTGCACTTACATTACTGTTACCATTCACATTTCTGTTTTTGTTTGCATCACCATTACCATTAACGTTACCATGTGGATTACAGTTAACATTTGC
Organism: Neoceratodus forsteri; assembly: GCA_016271365.2. NCBI lineage: Eukaryota > Metazoa > Chordata > Ceratodontiformes > Ceratodontidae > Neoceratodus > Neoceratodus forsteri. The sequence continues at coordinate 14,136,742 of CM028129.1, forward strand.
GTTACCATTTACATTACTGTTTGCATTACCGTAACAGTTAGCATTTGAGTTACCATTTACGTTACTGTTTGCATTACCGTAACAGTTAGCATTTGTGTTTGACTTCACGTTTACGTTCCCATTACAGCTACTATTAGCATTTGGGTTTCAGTCACCATTACTGCTACTGTTAATGTAAGCATTACTGTGATAGTTATTATGCTGAAATGGGTAGCATGGTGGGAACACAGGGCCTGAAGCTCCCTGCACTCCCACCAACACATACCATTCACTAGTTGTAGTGCACATTCTCAAAAAAAAAGGAAATTCATGGCAAAAAACTCTGTTAATGCATCACTTAGGGTTGTTTCACAGTGACAAATGCAGGGCAATTTGGTGTTAGGGTTACCATCCCTTGCACCCCACACTCACCCTGCCCCCACTAACAGGCATCAGGATGTGCGTTGGAGTCATCAGGCCCAACTCTCATCCCATTTGCATATACTGCACCACCTTAGCTTCTTTACACATGGGATGGGGTGCGAGTTAGGCTGATAACCCCAATGCACACCCCTCAGCCTGTTGGTGGGTGTGGGGTGCAAGGGGTGGTAACCCTAACACTGAATTTCCTTGCTTTTGTTGTTGTGGAATAACCCTAACTGATGCATTAATGGAGATATTTGGCCATGAATATGAATATATAACTATATATATATGTTCATGGCACAAAAACTCTATTTAATGCATCAGTTAGGGTTGTTCCATGGTGTCAAAAGCAAGGAAATTCAATGTTAGGGGTCAAAACCCTCCCTTGGACCTACCCCCACCCAACCTCCCTGCTGCTCTCGGGGTGTGGGTTGGGATCGTCGGTCCTAACTCTTACCCCATTGAATGAGTAAACAAGCTGAGGTGGTGAACTAAAGGAGAATGTGGTGAGAGTTAGGACTGACAACCTCAACGCACACCCCAATGGCAGTGGGGGGGCAGGTGGGTGTGGGTCCAAGGGGGGGTTTGAATCCTAACATCAAATTTCCTCACTTTTGTTGTTGTGGAACAACCCTAACTGTTGCATTAAATGGAGTTTTTGTGCCATGAATTTTCCTTCTTTTTGAGAATGAGGACTATAAATAGTGAATGAAATGTGGTGGTTGGAGTGCGGACCCTTCGGGCCCTGCGCACCCACCACATGATTATTACTGAAATAGTAATGGTAATGACAAGGGAAATGCAAGTGCAAATGGCAATGCACATGGTGATGGTAACAGAAATGGTAACGCAAACCGTAATAAAAACGCAACTGGAAAGTGACGCCAAAGCAAACAGTAATGCAAATGGAGATGCAAATGCAACTGCGTATGGAAATGCAACTGGCAACATGCATGGCCACGGTACCACAAGTGGAAATGCAAATGGTAATGGTAACAGCAAGAACAACAGCAAAGAGAACAGAAACAGAAACAGAAATGCAAACACAATCTTGCATAGAAACACAAACTGTAATGTGCATGGCTACGGTACCACAATCCAAAATGCACATGGTAACAGCAACAATAATGCCAAAGGAAACAGAAATGCATGCGCATATGGAAACGTAATGTGCATGGGCATGGTAACGCAATTGGAAATGCAAATGGTAATGGTAACAGCAATGATGACGCTAAACAAAAGAGAAACAGAAATGTAAGTGCAAATGGAAGGGCATCCAGAAATGCAAATAGCAATGTGCACGGTGATGGAAACTGAAACGCAAAGACAAATAGTAGTGGAGATGCAAATGATAAGAGTAAAAGAAATACAAGCGCAAATGAAAATGCAAAGGGTAATGCACACGGTGGCGTACATGGGAACTGTAATGCAAACGGGTACAGAAATGCAAGTGGGAACACTAAGTGTAACAGTAACAGAAGTGCACAACATGGTTTTTCCAAACAGCTGCACAGAGAAACACAGTGACTACAAAGAATGTATGCATAATAATGGGCCTCAGACCAGAAAATTAGGTTTTGGAATACTAAATTGCTTATATCTCAGGAACCGTATGGCATAGAAAAAAAAATTACATTTCCTATGATTCATAACTTTCCTGGCTATGTTTGCATTGAATGCTTAGCCCCATAGGGGCTAACCATTTTTCCAATGAAAATTCTGTATCTCGCACTGTTTCCAAGATATGGGCCCCGAAAGGTGCTTCGGATGCCGCAATGTTAGTCTATGGGAAAAAACATCAACTTCAGAGTAATGTAACTTTGCATCCCTGCAATATTTTGTCACCAAAACACCAAAAAACACATCTGTGAGACACTGGCTGCCCTATCTCCAAATTTCAGCCCAAACGACCAAACCATTCTTTTGCAGCAGAGTGGCAAACAATTTCTGTTATTTTGGCCATAGTGTTGAAAAGTAGTGTCGTGTTTTGCGACACCTTTCACAAAAAAGTGCGACAGTGTCACAGGTGTGAAACTACTTTGCGATACTACTTTTCCCAATTTTGAAAAACATATTTCTGGGGTGTTTAACTCCAAAATAAAGACATGGCTAGCATCCTCAGGGCTCGACTAGGTAAACACAAAAATAATTATATCCCTAGATGGTCCCAATTTTAAATGCCAAGCATTTCTGTGATCAGTAACTGAAAACAAAATGGCAGATTTGCGACACTACAGGGGTCACTTGTGACACTAAAAAGTGCATTTCTGAAAGTGTCAGTTGCGAAAGTGTCAAATTGTTTAACTTTTCCCATTATCTCATAATGGGAACTTGTTTTTTGAATAACTTTTGAACCGTTCAATATTCTTTCATGAAATCTTCAAAAGGCACATCAGGGACCCTGACCGCATGTTCCCTGAAGTTTTTGGACTTGTTGCCTAAACAGTGAGACCTGTAGGCATGAGCAAATAATGTGCAAAAAAAGTAATTGCACCCCAGAATGTTGCTTAATAACTCTGCCGCCGTATAGCCGACCAGTACAAAAGAAGGTAGATCCCAAGATCTATGATTACTCCCCATGCCTGCCAAATTTCTGGCAAATCTGTTGAATATTGGCAAAGTTACTAATTTGCAAACTTTCACCATTTAACCTTAAATGGGGTACTCAACCCTAACTATGGTAGCACTACCATGCTACCATTATATATATATATATAATAGTGGTGCGATCACGCCACTATAATTAGGGTTGAGCGATCAGTTACATACTAAAGTCAAAAGTTTGAGCATTAATAACTTTGGACCTGTTCAATGGATTTGCCTGAAATTTGGTGTGTGCATTGGGGTATATTAGATCTCTTGACTTGCCAAATAGTGTTTCAGTCAGAATGCCGGTCTTTGTGTAAGAAAGTGCTGAAAAATGCAAAAATATCAATTTTTGGAGCCACCTTTTGGCATTCTTAATGTGGTCCTGCACAGCCATTGTGTAGTGGGCTGCTCTGTGAGATGGCTTATTTAAAAGAGCTTTGGTGGATGAACATGCCGCTTTTTATTTGGTGAAAAAATATTAAGGCATTCAAAAGTTATGGCACTTTTAATTTCCCATTATAAGTCAATGGGAAAATTTATATGTATATCTTGCGATCAGGGAATGGGGTTCTGGCCATCTCATCCTGCCTGGTGGTCAAAGAATGTGTAACCTCGTGGTTCAAGAATCTTTGTTCCTGAGGAATTTCAAAACTTCTTTGACCGCGAGGTCCGCCATCTTGTTTTCAGTTTTCTGATTGCACAAACACAAATATCTCAGCTCAGGGGTCACTTCTGAAGTAAAACTTCGATGGGTTTTACTCAGGGGATCCCGATCTATCGAGCCATGGCTTTGGTTCCATCCAAATCAGTCTAAAAATTGAGTTTCCAGCTTTTAAATTCTTCATTCGTGGCTTGCTAACGATCTTTGATAGCGAGCATGCAAATTCTTTGATTGCAAGAAACTTAGATTGCGATCATGCATCGCGAGTGAGGGACAAGATGGCCAGATTTTAAAATTGATTTCTGTAGCCAAGGAGTCCTCTATTAAGTAAAATAAGGGTGGGTTTTTCTCAGGGGGCTTCCCTCTTCTACATCTGAATAAAAAAGTGTAGTTTTTATTATCCCTGGTAGTCTAGCAGCCCCCTCCTCATCATGGCAATGTACATAATGATTTATATGATCCCTGGTAGTCTAGTGGCCCCCCTGAATGAGTATCATATTAATATCTTTCTTTATTATCCGTGGTAGTCTAGTGGCCCCCCCATGTGACTTTATGCATATTTTTGTGATAATATCCCTGGTAGTCTAGTGCACCCCACCCATGATCTGTAGTTCTTAATAATTAATATTCCTATCACTGGTAGTCTATTTGTCCCCTCCCATCTTAATAAAATTTACTTCAATTTAGCAATACCTGGTAGTCTAGTGGCCCCCCAACCCTGCCCATCCATGACAGCCTACCCAGCACCCCCCCACCCTTCTCCTGCTGGCAACTGGCACAGCCCACCTCTCACCTCCACGGCCAGCCACCGATTGTGTGTATTACGAGTGGCAATTGAAAGAGGCGCTCAGAAATTATAGGAAAGTATAAAGTTGCACAAGTTGGTTGGAGCATGGGGCCCTTCCCCATGCTCCCACCAACTTGTAAGTGCCAGGCTACATTACACACCCAATGATTAAAAAAGTACATTCACAACAGCAAGGCCAGCCACCAAAGAAATGTTAATCTACCAGAACAATAGAAAACGCTGTCCACAAAATGTAAACTGCGCCCCACAATACTGCTGCAAAAAATATATTGTCTGACATGTAAACACCTCTATTGACATCTACAGGACATGCCATCAACACCCTCCAAATTTCAAGTAAAAAGACCAAACTGTGTCCAAGATACAACATGTCAAAATTTGAAATTTTCATTTGTCAGAGTGGCACAGTTCTCCACCTGTTGACATTTAACACACACAATGACTGAAAACTGCATCCATGGCACTAAGGGTAGGTATCCTATCAATTTCAAGCCACCACCACAAGCAAAATGCTGTCCACAGAATGTAAACTGTGCCATGCCATGTCTCTGCCAAAAAATATTTTCTGACATGAAAACACTGTAATTTACATCCACAGTACAAGCCGTCAACACCCTCCAAATTTCAAGTGAAAAGACCAAACCATTTCAGAGATATTTAATTTAAAAGTTTTACCACCTTTAAAAATTCTTTGATCGTGAGACTCGACCACAACCTCAGATCATTTTTGGTCATGAGGAGACATCTGGTCATGAAACAGCTATCTGGCCCCTCCTAGAGACATCTGGTCCAGCGAAAATCTGGCCATCCTGTCCCACCATTGTGAAATAAGCTAGGGATCAAAAATTATCTTGCAAACAAAGAATTTGCAGACTCACAATTAAAGATTGTTGGTGAGCCACGACCAAAGAATTTCAAACTTTAGAACTCCACTTCTTGACACAACTACATTAAACCAAAGGCATGGGATGATAGAAGGAAGCCCCCTGAGCAAAACTCATCCTAGTTTTACTTCACAAGTCATTCCTGGGCTGAGATATTTGTTTTTTTCTGACCACAAACTGAAAACTAGATGATGACCATCGCAAACGATACATTTCTCACGATCAAAGATTCTTTGATCGCAAGCTTGCAAATTCTTTGATCATGAGGATAAACCAGATGGCCAAAACCCCATTCTTTATTCGCAAAACAGTTAAATTTTCTCATAGACTTATAATGGGAGTCAAAAACTTTAATAACTTTTTAATGGATTCATATTTTTTCACAAAACAAAAAGTGGTATGTTCCTTGACCCAAGCTCTTCTGCATGCCAAGTTTCAGATCAGCACACCACGCAGTGCCAAGGTCAAAATTCCCAAAAGCTCCCAAGAAATTAGCAAAAAGTGCATTTTTGGTCCATGTGTGTGTCTGTATCTATGTGTATGTGTGCCAGTGTGGCGGAGAGTTGGAGTTAGGGTTAAAACCCAAAAAAACATAATTTCCTCTCTTTTGTAGCTGTGATAAACCCTAACTGTTGCATTAACGCAGTTTTCTGCAAAGAATATGAGTGTGTGTGTGTGTGTATATATATATATATATATATATGCAAAAAACTTTGTTAATCATCAGTTAGGGTTGTTCTACAGTGACAAAGTGAGGAAATTCAGATATTAGGGTTCCCACCCCCTTACACCCCACCCGCCCCTGCACCAACAGGCATCAGGGTGTGCTTTGGGGGTCATCGGGCCCTAACTCTCATCCCATCCCATGTGTAAACAAGCTGAGGTGGTGCAGTATAGGAGAATGGGGTGAGAGTTAGGGCTGATAACCCCAACGCACACCTCATGCCTGTTGGTGGGGGCAGGGTCAGGGTGGGGTGCAAGGGTTGGGAACCCTAATATAGAATTTCCTCACTTTTGTCACTGTAGAACAACCCTAACTGATGCATTAATGAAGTTTTTTGCATAGAATTTCCTTACTTTTTTTTCTGGATCTGTTCTTAAAAGGACCAATATGGCACCTACATTTTTATGCATCATGGAAGATACTGGAATTCACCGCAGGATATGGCAGTTGCATAACATTAAGAAGAAACTAGCACAGCTGGACAGTGACATCTACTTTTTATCCCAGTGCAAAAGGAATAACATTATCCCTAAAGGTCTAGCTATTTGGAATCCACTGAGAAACACAGATAATTCTACAGATGTTGAACAACTTTGTTGTAGGACCTCTGAGAAATTGAGAAATCACAGAATCCACAGCTCATATGCCAAGAAAGCATTTTTTGAAGAAACAGTTTAATGAAATAGCTACCACAATGGAGAGGATGTCTGGTGAGCCTGTTCCAGACATCTTGCATGAGATAGATATGAACTACCAAAGAACCTTAAGAAAATCCATGCTCATTAAAAACAGGAAGTTAGATGCCCTTCAACTTATCATACTTCCTAACAACCATGAAGAACAGAACAGAGTGACTGAACAACTAAGCCACACAGATGGGCACCTTTCAGTTGTTAATTTGTCCACCCACACACTGAGTACTGGGGAATTAAATTTTCTTTTCTAAGGGCCTCAATTTCTGCCCAACTAAACCACTGGACAGAATACAGTTTTGTGGTGAAATGGAGGAATATTTCTGCAGATTGAGACTCAGGGAATATTTTCATGGCAGAGAAGAAATCACAGACAGTGAAGAAATCACAAATAGTAAAAATATTATGGATAAGAAAAAGAAACCATATGAGTTTACCCCATCAAGTGGCTGTAACAAAAAACTGGACAAATACATTCATTGCTTTTGCCAGAGAGTTACTGGTGAGATTCTTAATAGGCAGCAACAGGCCCATTACAACCTCTCTCCATTGGAACGGAGGGCTATACAAACACTAAAGCTGAACCATAACATTGTCATAAAAAAAGCTGATTAAGGCTCTGCAGTGGTGATATTGAATTGGGAAGATTACATTAAGGAAGACAACAGGCAACTAAGTGACCTTACTTACTACAAAGTACTGGGGAAGTGACCTAACTACAGAATATAAAAGAGAACTACAGGAATTAATTGGAACATTTCCAAAACATGTCCAAGACAAACTAAAGGCCCTTATTCCCATTGAACCTAAGCCAGGGACATTCTACATGCTTCCTAAAATACATAAACCTGGTAATCCTGGTAGACCCATAGTCTCTGGTAATGGTACCCTGACAGAGGGGATATCAGGGTTTGTAGAAGCTATTTTCAAACCACTGGTTATACAAAGGGATAGTTACATAAAGGACACTACTCACTTCCTGCATAAACTTTCTGGTTTTAAGGACTTACCACCTGATACCCTATTAGCCACGATGGATGTAACATCCCTCTACACTAATGTTCCACACACAGATGGCATTTCAGACTGCCTCAAATACCTGCATGACAAAGAATTGGACCCTAACATTAATCCTGGAGTTGTGGGTAAACTCATTGAATTCATTCTGACACATAACAACTTCAGCTTCAATAATAAACATTATGTTCAAACTGTGGGAACAGCAATGGGAACCAAGATGGCTCCACAGTATGCTAATCTTTTTATGGCAAATTTGGAGGAGGATTTTCTAAAGCACTGTACACATAAACCACTCGCTTATTTCCGTTACATTGATGATTTGTTTATAATTTGGACAGAGAGCACTGACACACTTAAAGATTTTCATCTGGAACTTAATAACCTCCCCTCAACTATAAAGCTTTCCCTGGAATATTCTGCCACCAGTGTACATTTACTGGATACCACTGTCACTATTAAGGATGGAACCCTACATACCCATCTTTACAGGAAACCAACAGACAGACAGAGATAATTACACAAGAAAAGTAATCACCCAAGCCACACAAAGAAATCTGTCATATATAGTCAAGCACTTCCGTATCACTGCCTCTGTTTAAATGAGGAAGACAGAGACACACATCTGGTGATGTTGAAAAACACCTTTATTGAGCAGGGACACTCATCCAGAGAAATTGACAGAGCAGTGGAATGTGCAACACAGGTCCCAAGAGAACAACTACTGCAATATAAGGAATGGATGACTATCAACAGAAAACCCTTAGTAGTCACATACCATCCTGATCTTGAACTTCTACGTAAGATTATTAAGGATCTCCATCCAATAATTAGTGAGGATGAAACCTGTAATTGTATTTTTCAAGAACTACTACTACTACTCTCTTTTAAACAACCACCTAATTTAGCCAACCTGATTATTAGGAGTCAACTTGAACTGGAACAGAATTCCATGACATCATATGGTACACGACCCTGTCATCACTGCCAATGTAAGATGTATAACCTCATTTCCACTTCAGACTATGTGGTTACATCACAAAACAGACTATTCAGGATACAGGGAAATTATACATGTACATCAAGTAATGTGGTCTATTTTATCCAATGCAAGAAATGTCGTCGCACAGGTTATGCGGTGGAAACTCGACAACAACTCTGCTCTAGAATGAATTCACACAGACATTCTATTAATAACAAGAAGACTGAGAAACCAGCAGCCCAGCACTTCTCCCAGGATAGCCACTAAATCTCATATATGTCTGTGATGGTCTTGAAAGGACATTTCAACAGTACACAACAGAGACAGGCTTCTGAAATTAGACTTATTTTACTTCTCAATATGGTGGCAGATGGAATGAACATTGATGTTGGTTGTATGACACATTATTCCACTTAAACTTACACAGACCTTTACTTTAAAAGATGGACATAAATGTTTTAGTTCTTCAGCAGGCCTTTGATTTTGTAAGTTTATGGTTATCTACATGTTGACTTCTCACCTTAACACTGTGGTGAGTGTGTGTGCATGTGTGTGTGTGTGTGTGTATTGATGTATGTATGTGTGTGTTTGTGTGTGTTTTGCATGTATTGTGTTTTTGTGGGTTGTGGGTATGGTGTATGTGTGTGTTTTCTTTGTGTGTGCATGGTGTGGTGTGTGTGTGTGGGTTGTGTTTGTTATGTTTGTTGTGTGTTGTGGTTGTGTGGGGTGTGCAGGGGTGTGTGTGTGTGTGTGTGTGGTGTGGTGTAGTGTATGTACACACATATGTGTGGTGGGAGCGTGGCATGGGGCAACTGTTATGTGGCTAGGACACTTATTTTTCACATATAGTGTATATTTACTTCCGTCTACTAGTTGTCAATGTTGGATTACACACTGTCACATTTTTAAATCTGCTCATATTAAGATGCATATCTCATTTACTTGGGGGTTCATAAAAGGTACAATTCCTTTGGGTAAAGATTAATACTGGTGTGAATGATGCTGTATTGTGACTCTTGTTCATACAGTATATCTCATTCCTACTAGTTACAGCATCTTTCCCAAGGAGAGAGAGAGGGAGAGAAAAAGAAAAAAAAAAGGAGGGACCCTGGAGGATTTCATCCTTGGAAGTTTTCATTTAGATTCCTTAGACTGATTCCATGCATTTTTATTATACACTTACTCTGCATTGAAATCTGCACTTATCAGGCTCGTGGTCTCGTTTTCTTGTAGGTCCTTGACAAGTATTTTTATTTGGCACTTATACTAACAAGTGATACTATCATGCATCATCTATATATGTGTATGTTTAATTTGGAGCTTATTTTAAACTTGCAGTTATACCTAAGTTCAGGATTTTGTCTCTCATTATCTGTTCTTTAATACTCCAGGACACTTGGGCCCAGATATTCAAAAGGGTTGCTCCATGCGCAACAGGGTTGCGCATGCGCAAGTCCTACATTGCGCCATTCTGTGATGTTCAGCAGGAGGCAGTTGCTCCACTGGCAACAGGTTGCACAAAAGAGCAATGCAAATGAATGCATGCTCCACAGGAGGGGGAGGAACCATGCATAACCTGCGCAACCCGATATTCAGTTGGGTTGTGCAGAGTTGTGCATGCGCAACCCCCAACCTGCGCCTGTACAACCTTGAGCCAAAAAAAAAAGGATCAAGTTGAGGGCCTCCCACAGGTGAGCTGCTGTATTGCAGGGTGCAACACAGCAGCTGCTACCCCTGGCTGGCCCCCAACTCAGTCCCTGTGCCCCTCCACCAGCCCGATCATGGGCATAGAGTAACACATACCTCTCAACTGTCCCTGATTTTCAGGGATGTCCCTGATTTTGCGACAGAATTGTCCTCTGTCTCTCGTAAAATTCGTGTTTCTGTGACAGAACAGTGGGGACTGTAAAGCATAAAATAATATCAAACATTAAAATACAGACTAGTTCTTCTTCAGAAATGCATCTTATACAAATCCTTATTCTATCAGATTTCTGAGTGAATATTACCAATTGTTAAGATGTGTCCCTGATTTGGCATCTTTGTCCCTGATTTTTAAGCCTTGACCCTGATTCATGACACAAGAGGTTGAGAGGTATGGAGTAACATGAACCCCCCCACCCACACATCTCCCACAGCCAGATCGTGGGCATCACAGTTACATGAGACCCCCACACACATATCCCACAGCCCGATCACGGGCAGTACAGTCCACAGAACCCCCACACACACACATCTCCCACAGCCCGATCGCAGGCAGAACATGTATGAACCCCCCTCCAGTGCCCGATCGCGGGCAGAGCGTATATGAATCCCCCTCCAGTGCCCGATTGCGGGCGAAGTAACCCTCCCCCAACCCAAATATCTCCCTAGTGGTCCAGTGGACCGTAAAAGCCTGATCGCGGGCAGAATGTCACATCACAACCCCCAAACATCTCCCTGGTGTCTGGTGTCCCCCACCCCACCCAGGCCTCTCCACCCCGCTCCCCCTGCAGCGGTGGCGACAGCATCCACCCACCTGCCGCCCGCCGCCCACCAACTGACTGTCGGTAGGGCTGCCGCCCATTGGTGCAGTGCCACAGCCAATGGGCGTGCAGCCCTACCATACCCCATGACAGTCCAGATTTTGAATGACGTCGGTCCTCGACGGCTGCTGCCTGAGCAGGTGTCCAGAGCAAGTCCTCGGGGATCTGCACCTGTTGGAAATGAGAGCAGGTAAATGGGGCCATAAATAGATGCAAATGGCCCCCCCTGCGCCTTGCATAAATTATGGCCCCATTTGCATGTCACCTTTTGAATATCGGAAATTTGAGCATGGCGCAATGGTACTTGCGCCACCGCAAGTTTAATGCTCAACTCTGGAAACTTGCGGTGGCGCAAGTTCCACTGTGCCATGCACAAGTGCTGTGGCTGGGGGGTGATATTCAAAGGAGTTGCTCAACAGCGCAACTCCTTTGAATATCACCCCGGCCACACCCCTGCGCAACTATTTTGAGCAGCGCAGGGGCTTGCGCCTCAGAATGGCACAGTTTGAAAATCTGGGCCTTGGAATATAAGTTGTAGGCTCATCTTACATGTATTAGAGAGAATGCTATCCCAAGGTTTTTTTATTACTAGAATGCTTTCTTAGCATACTGAGACATTTTAAAATTTATGTGAGAAGGACTCTCTTGTTGTTGAGAATTCTTGATAACCATTGCCCTTCTGAGGCTTCCCAGTTAAAAGCATACTGGTGTTAATTAGAGTCTCTGATGTAATCTTCTGTTATGTTTTAAATGTATATGTTAAACCAATGAGAATTATTTCTGTTTTTCAACATAATTTGGTGTTAATAGTATGAGATTTTCAAAATAACTGCCATAAAGCTTCTGAAGAAAGACCTGGTTGGTTCAAAAGCAAGAGCACTTTGTTCTTTTCTGTAACATCCATGTTGGTCCAATAAAAGGTATCAAATCATTTGTTTCTGGATCTTATTTTTAAGAAAGAATAGAAAAGCAGAAGGTTACGCAAGTTGGTGGGAAGGCCCCACGCTCCCACCAACTTGTAAATGTTGGCCCACATTACACATAAATTAGACTAAAAATTAAATTGACAACAGCAAGGCCAGTTACCGTACAAATTTCACGCTAGTAAGATAATGGAAAATGCTATTTTCAAAGCTTAAACTGTGCCACGCAATATCTTCACAAAAAATATTGTCTCCGGCACGTAAACACAATAATTCATTTCTCCAGGACATACCATCTAGAACCTCTAAATTTCAAGTGTAAAGACCAAACTGTGTCTGAGATTTTAACATATTAAAGTTTTAGATTTTCATACTTCAGAGTTGCACAGTTCCACACCTGTTGACATTTTACAGAGACAATGACTGATAACTACATGCATGACAACTAAGGCTATGTACCCAATGAATTTCAAGCCAGCAGCACAATGCAACACACTGTCCACAACACGTAAATTGCATCATGCAATATCGCTGCAAAAAAATGTTCTCTGACTTGTAAACACCATTATTCACATCTACAAGTGAAAAGACCAAACCATGCCCGAGATATAACTTGTAAAGTTTGAGATTTTCATTCATCGGAGTGGCAGAGTTCCGCACCTGTTGACATTTTACAGACACAATGACTGAAAACTACATCCATGACACTAAGGCTAGGGACCATATTAATTTCAAGCTACCAGCACAATGCAAAACACTGTCCACAGAAAGTAAATTGCGCCATGCAATATCTCCGCAAAATAAATATTTTCCAACACCATAAACACTATAATTAGCATCCACAGGACATGATGTAAACACCCTCCAAATTTCAAGTAAAAAGACCAAACTGTTTCCGAGATATTAAATGTAAAAGATTACTAAAATTGCCCTATGTATTCCATTATAAAAAATCTGGCCATCTCGTCCCTATTTTGCAATCAAAGACTGCGATCAAAGAATCTCATGATCAAAGAATTTATATGCTCATGATCAAAGAATAAAAAATCCAGATTTGAAATGAACCAACACCATGCCTCAATAAACGAAGCCTCCTGAGCAAAACCCACCCTCATTTGTGTCACTAGTCCACCCCTGAGCTGAGATAATTGTGTTTTTAGGTCGCAATGCAAGATCGCAATCAATGATCTCGCGATCAAAGAATTTGCAGGCTTGCGATCAAAGATCTTTAGTGAGCCGCAATCAAAGATTTTAAAACCTTGTAACTGTATTTTTTGACCAATTTGGATGAAATCAAAGGCATGGCTTGATAGATCAGAGCCCCCTGAGTAAAACCCATCCAAATTTTACTTCAGGAGTGATCCCTGAGCCGAGATATTTGTGTTTTTCCGCTCGGAAATCTAAAAACAAGATGGCAGACCTCACGTTCAAAGAATTCTTGGGGACTAAGATTCTGGAACTGCGAGTCTGCAAATTCTTTGATCACCAGGCAGGATGAGATAGCTAGAACCCCATTCTTGTTCCCTAAACATACTGTACATGAAAAATTTCCCATTGACTTACAATGGGAACTTAAAAGTGGCATAACTTTCAAATGCCTTAGTATGTTTTCACCAAACAAAAAGTGACATGTTCAGCCACCAAAGCTCTTTCAAACAAGGCATCTCACAGAGCAGCAAATCACAAGACAGCCATGCAGGGCCACATCCAAAATCCCCCAAACCAGCTCCAAAAATGGATAATTTTGCATTTTTCATCGTTTTCTTAAGCAAAGACTGTAAGTCCAACCACAACAAAATCTGACAAATCAAGAGAACTACCACACCCCACCATGCATACCAACTTTCAGGCAAATCCATCAAATGGGTCCAAAGTTATTAACATGCAAAATTGTGACTTTAACATAAAAGTGGCATCTGAACCCTAACTATGGTGGCATGACCTCACTACTATAATATATATATATATTTTTTTTTGTAAAGAATATGTATGTGTACATATATAGGGGATATGACATGGTCTGACTGAAGATATCATACTTATCTTCATGAGAGGCCAATGATATCATCATATCTCACTAGTGGCGAAGCCACAAGTGAGATATCTTGATGTCACTGGCCTCGAGTGAAGATAAATATGATATCTTCAGTCGGGCCATGTCATGTTCTGTTTATACAATATGTGTTTTGGGCCACATGTGATAGAATCTCTTCAAACACAATTGTCAATAACCCCTCCAAGAGGCTCCAACACAAAAGATGAGCTACAGTATGTGTTTTGGAAAAAAATTATTTGGTGGATTTTTGTAGTTTTAACGAAATTTATCTGGTTGATCCTGCCATTATTTTTACATAAATAATCATTTAAATAAGGATTTAAAATGTGACTGGTTGATCCTGTCCTTCTGAGTTTTGTTAGCCCACTAGTAGCCATATTGATAATTTCACTGTTTTCCTGAATTATTCCCCATCAAGAGAACTGATGACATGTTTCATTAAAAAAAATGTTAACTTGATTCTGCCATATTTGTTTAGCTAAATACTGCTTTAAAAGCACTTATCTGGTTGATCCTGCTACATTGCACTTCGGCAAGCATAATAAGACTTTCACTTTCCCCCAGAAATGTAGCGTGACCGAGCGCTAGTAAGAGACCCCAATAACTCGCTCCCAGACCTTCGTAGTAAAGCAGTCTCCATGAGCTAAGTAAGAAAAAAATGTGGACTTCTGGTCATTTTAACTGAATTTCTCCACAAAAAGCTGCCGACTGTACTGAGTAGAGAAAGCGAGCCAGGAGCTTCAGAGCAGCAGAAGGAAGAGTGAGAGTGTGTTGCTATAACAACAGACACTCACGCTACCTTCTCCTTCTCCGAAGTTGCTGACTCGGTCTCTCTCTATTCTCGGTACAGTTGGCTGCTTTTTGTGTGGAGAAATTCAGTTAAAATAAGCAGAAGTCCACATTTTTTTCTTACTTAGCTCATGGACACTGCTTTACTATGAAGGTCTGGGAGCGAGTTATGGGAGTCTCTTACTAGAGCTCGGTCACATAAAAACATAGAAACATAGAATTTGATGGCAAATAAGGACCACTTGGCCCACCCAGTCTGCCCATTTCCCTACCTGATGGATAAGCTGAAGATCCTAGTTAACCAGCAGCCTACTTCTTCCTACCCACACCCCCTAGAATTTCCTTATGACTGTCCCATGCATGCTTGAATGCCACCATTGTTTTTGACTCCACAACCTCCTCTGGAAGGCCGTTTCATACATCCACAACCCTCTCTGTGAAAAAATACTTCCTTAAATTACCTCTGAGCCGCCCCCCTTCTATCTTCAAATTGTGTCCCCTTGTTCTTGCACACCTCTTTTTTGAAAGATGCTACCCTCTTGGACTTTGTTTATTCCTTGAGATACTTGAAAGTTTCTATCATGTCCCCTTCTCCTCCTTTCCTCGAGGCTATACATATTAAGCTCCTTAAGTCTCTCTTCATATGTCTTCCGTGCAGACCCTGCACCATTTTAGTCTCCTCCTCTGGACAGCTTCCATCCTGTCTATGTCTTTGCGGAGATTGGGTCTCCAGAACTGCACGCAGTACTCCAGATGGGGTCTCACCAGCTGTCTGTACAGAGGATAATAACTTGTTTTCTACTGGTGATGCCTCCCTATGCATCCCAGTATCCCGCCAGCCCTCCTACTGCCTCCTCACATTGCTTGCCCACCTTTAGGTCATCTGATATGACTACCCCAGGTCCTTTCCATTTTTGTTGTTATTAGTATCTCACCCCATTGTGTACTCTTCCCCTGGGTTTTGTTTCCCAGGTGCATTACCTTGCACTTCTTAGCATTGAATCTAAACTGCCATACATTTGACCATTCCTCTAACCTTGCCAAGTCCTTCTCATCCTTTCCACCCCACCTTGTGCATCAACTCTGTTGCAGATCTTTGTGTCATCTGCAAAGACACATACTTTCCTTCCAGTCCCTCTGCAATGTCGCTTATAAAGACATTGAAGAGGACCGATCTAATACTGAACCCTGCGGTACCCACTACTAACCCCTTTTTCAGAGTGGACTCCATTTTACTATTACTCTCTGTGTCCTATTCTCCAGCCAATTCTTTACCCAGGCTGTCATCTTGGGGACCCTCCCAGGCTGGCTAACTTGTATATTAATCTTTTGTGTGGACTGTGTCAAATGCCTTCAAAGTCTAGGTAGGCCATGTCCACAGCTCCTCCTGATCAACTACTTTGGTCACCCAGTCAAAGAAATCTATCAGATATGTTCGCATGACCTTCCTGCTGTGAATCCATGCTGCCTTGGGTCCTGCACCCCTCTGGCCTCTAGATACTCAACAATTCTTTCCTTCAGAAGTGATTCCATCATTTTCCCTACCACTGAGGTTAAACTAACAGGTCTGTAGTTTCCTGCTTCTGCCTTGCTCCCACTTTTGTGAAGAGGAATCACATCTGCCCTCCTCCAGTCCTCAGACACCACCCCATCCTCCCATGATTTGTTAAAGAGGGTAGTCAGTGGTGTCATTAGTTCTACCCTTAGTTCTTTTAGAATTCTGGGATGAATCCCAACAGGCCCCATTGTTTTGTCCACCTTCAGTTTTAAGAGCTCTTTCAGAACCCTTTCTTCTGTAAATGGGCTGGTATCAACTTCTGTATTCAGAGTGTTTCTACTGTTTGTTTTAGATACCTCCCCCTCTTCCTTTGTAAATACTGAGCAAAAATATTTGTTTAGTATCTCTGCCTTTCACAGTCACCCTCTGCCCACCCTCCCTCCCTTTATTAAGCCTCACTAGCCCTCCCTTGGTCTTCCTTCGCTCCCTGATGTACCTATAAAAGGTTTTATCCCCCTTCTTAACTGAGTTGGCTGTCTTTTCCTCAGTTTGGGCCTTTGCTGTTCTGACTGCCTTTCCAACTTTCTTTTGCTTTAACTGATACAGTTCTCTGTCCTGTTCCTTCTGTGATTCCTTGTACTTCCTGAATGCTTTCTTTTTCTCTTGAACCTTCACTGCCACTTCCTTTGAGAACCATAGTGGTTTCTTACCTCATTTCATTTTGTTTATTTGCTTTACACAAAGGCTTGTTACCTCTGTGATGGCAGTTTTATTATTCCCCATTGTTCTTCCACCCTCCTTCCTGCCCATTTGCTAGTGCATTCCTTAGGCACTCACCCATTTTAGCAAAAGTCAGCCCTCCTAAAATCCAGTACCTTGTCTTTGTATGGCTTGACTCTACTCGCTGTGTTTATTGTGAACCATACTGTTCAATGGTCGCTAGTTCCAGATGGTTACCCACTTCTACATCTGTGATCCTCTCTTCATCTCCATTTGAGAGAACCAGGTCTAAGATTGCTCCCTCTTGAGTGGGCTCCAATACTAGTTGTCTAAGGCATGCCCCCTGTAGGGCATCTAGAATAACCCCACTCTTAGAAGTGGCTGCTGCAACTGCACTCCAGTTAACATCTGGCATATTCAGATCACCCATCAGCAATATCTCCCCTTTATCTGCCATTCTAAGTATACTTTCTTTCATTTCCTTGTCCATTTCCTCCCCCTGAGAGGGGGGTCTGTATACAACCCCTGTGCAGATTGTGGTGCCATTGCCTGCCTCCAAATTGACCCACAGTGCTTCTGGGGGAAAGTGAAACTCTGGGGCAAAGTGAAACTCTTATTATGCTTGCTGAAGTGCAATGTAGCAGGATCAACCAGATAAGTGTTTTTAAAGCAGTATTTAGCTAAACAAATATGGCAGGAAAGTGAAAGTCTTACTACCGAAGAGCAGAGCGGCAGGGTCAACCAGATAAGTGTTGATATACAAATTGTGTTACTATTTAGAGAGATTGGGCATTATTTTAAATGTATGGCAGCAGATTATCAGTACTAATAGTGCTCGGTCACGCTACACTGGAGAACAAAAGTGAAAGCTGTGACTGTGAGAATGGCAGTTTCAGTATGACATATAGGAGTGTGGAGATAACAGCATGATGTATAAGAACATGGAGATATCAATGATATCTTCACTGGCTAATGCAGATATCACTTTTTATTTTGCATTTATCCCAAAACACATATTATATATATATATATATATATATATATTATTTATGGCAAAAACTCTGTTTATGCATCAGTTAGGGTTGTTCCACAATGACAAAGACAGGGAAATTTGATGTTAGGGTTACCACCCCTTGCACCCCACATCCACCCCACCCCCACCAATAGCAATTGGGGGGTGTATGTTGGGGTCATCAGCCCTAAATCTCACCCCACTCCATGGGTAAAGAAGCTGAGGTAGTGCGGTATAGGAGAATGGGGTGAGAGTTAGGCCCGATGACCCCAATGAAGAAGAAGATAAAGAAATTCTCACCTGACATCAATGGAGTTTTCCTTAGATGGTAGCAGTGATGGTAGGAATACTTTGTTTGAAAGTTATTATACCATAGTGGTCCACCATCCTTGGCTAAGGGGGTCTGACCACAGGCAGTCCTGTGCTCAGGAGAGGACAGTCTGCTGAAGCACAAAACTGGTTGTTCCAGGGATCCAGCTCCACTTGACCTTGAGCTCTTCTTCCTCCTTGGAGGAAGAAGAATTGGTACCACTCGAGGTCGCCCTCTGGTATATCTGCACAGGGATTGTCAGTGGTGAGGGGTGATAGGCTTGAACCAACTTTGGTGGGTTCCTCTTGGCCCCACTCTTAACAGCCATGTTCTTCGACACCGGAATCCTTCTCTGTCCTCGATGGAGTTCCAGTGAGCAGTTCCATCTTAGGTCTGCTCATTTGAAACAGGGGGGTTCAACTTCTGGTTAGTGTTCACAGTTCCATAGCCTCCAGGCCTCAGTGCTGCTGGACCACGGCTGGATCAACTGGGTCAGGATGTGCATGGTGCCATCTTTGATGCCTTAACCATTACATCAACTTCTCATGCCTACCCCCTCCCCTTTTTTACATGCAGGGGCTGGCATGGGTACTGATTTTCCTTCTCCCCTCTTTCCTCAGGATCTTTGAGTGCCATTAACACCACTGGCAACTGTTGGAACTGCACAGTGCTGTGGATGGCACCATCAGTGGCATTGGTGCCACACAGTGCCATGGAAGGTGCCGTTGGTGTCATTGGTGCCATTGGTGCTGTGCAGTGCTGTGGATGGCACCGTTGGTGTTGCATGGTGCTGTGGATGACAGTGTTGGTGGCATTGATGTTATTGGTGCCATGCAGTGCCGTGGATGGTACCGTTGGTGCCACATGGAGCCATGGATGGTGCAGTTGGTGCAGTTGGTGCCATGCAGCAGTGTGGCTGGCACCATTGGTGCTGCATGGTGCCATGGAAGGTGCTGTTGGTGCAGCATGGTGCTGTGGATTGTACCGTTAGTGCTGCATGGAGCCACTGGTGTCATTGCTGTGGGGTAGCTCTGTGGGTGGTGCCACAGATGTCCGGCACCATGGGCAGTGCTGTACATGTCACATGCTGCTGCTAGTGCCACAGATGGTGCCATGGGCACCTGTGGTGCCATAGGTGATGCCAGTGCCATGGGTGGTGCTGGTTTGTGCTGTCCGATAGAACAGGTGACGGAGTTTCCCCTTTTGTGGACCTGTTCTTGCATGGAAGTTGTTGTGAAGTGTTTTCCATGGAATAAATCCCATTCTGTGGAATATAAATTTTCCACAGATTCTAGTGGATGGAGGTCCACATGAGATCCTGTGTTGTTCCAGCTATTTACCACTGGTGGGACTCTTGTTCTGCTCTGCTCTGCCGGTGGAATTTTGCATTCTGCTCAGCACTTTATCGGCTTCTTAAGTGGCGTTGAACTCCTCTACTCCTTTCCTGGTGGTGGAGTCTCTAGCGATTATGACCTGGACCTCCTTTTGAAGGTTCTTCTGGGATAGAAGTGTATCTGGATGAGTCCCTCCCTGTCCTACTTGTTGGAGATACAGTGCATGACTCATTTTAGAGACTGGAGAGTAAGCCTTCTCTATCAGCAGAGTCTATGATGGAAGATCTTCCTTTCAGTTTTTCCTCAGGGATATGGAGTCCGCCATAACATTTTGGATTTCCTACATGGACCAAACACTTCTGCATGTGGACTCTTTTCAGTTGTCAGCACAGTTACACCCTCTGGAATGCATTAATTCAATCATCAGGAGCCTTCCATACTTATCCACCTCTCTGATTGGGGTATACTGCCCCTACGATGGCTCCTTCGGCAACAGTGATTAACATCTCTTCAGCTGTGATTATTAGTCTGGTCCCAGTTTCAGTTATGGACACTCAGGCTCCCCCTGCCCCTCAAATGGATGACATCTTCTTCATTCTTGTGTCAGGCAGTCCTTTCAGATAGAAACCTGAGAGCCTTGTCAGGCTGTAACTAATTGCTTAAAAAAAGACCTAACGACTGAAAAGTACATCAATGGCAGTAAGGCTAGCTACCCTATTATTTTCAAGCCACTACCACAATGGAAAACGCTGTCCACAAAATGTAAACTGTGCCACACAATATCTTTACAAAAAAGGTATTGTCCAAAACCATAATTCATATCAACACAACATCCCATCAACACATTCCAAATTTCAAGTTAAAAGACCAAACCATTTCCGAGATCTTTAATTTTAAAAATAGATAAGATTGAGCTATCTGGTCCTTCCAAATCTGCCTATCCAGTCCCTGCCTCATGATCAAAGAATTTTGTGATCAATGAATTTGCAGGCTCGTGATCAAAACATTTGCAGGCTCGTGAACAAAGAATAAAAAATGGTAAAAAATGGTAAAAGTCAAATTTTAGAGAAAAATACATGAAACCACAGCCGTGACTTGACAGAATGAAGATCCCTGAGCAGATTCCAGCCTAGCTTGGCTTTATAAGTCCTCCCTATGCTGAGAAAATTGAATTTTTTTTCTGACCATTTAGTCATGCCCTCATGATCAAAGAATCTTGTGATCAAAGAATTTACAGGCTCACAATCAAAGAATAAAAAATGGAAAATTCCAGTTTTAGGCAAAAATACATACAATCACAGCCATGTCTCAATAGAATGAAGCCCACTGAGTGAATCCCACCCTCATTTGACTTAATAAGCCACCCCTGAGCTGAGAAAATTGATTTTTTCAAGTGGCTATCTGGTCCCACCCTCACGATCAAACATTGCGGTCAAAGAATCTCATAGTCAAAGAATTTGCAGGCTCATGATCAAAGATCATTAGCGAGCCATGGTCAAAGAATAAAAAAACTTAAAACTCAATTTTTTTACCATTTTGAAAGAAACCACTGGCATGGCTCGAAAGAGGAAAGACCACTGAGCAAAACCCACCATAGTTTCACTTTTGAAGTCCCCCCTGAGCCAATATATTTTAATTTTTCCAATTGCAAACTGAAAACAAGATGGCGTCCATTGCGATCAAAGAATTTCTCGGGATCAAAGATTCTTTGATCGGGAGCCTGCAAATTCTTTGATTGTGAGGAGAGACCAGATTGCCAAAACTCCATTCTTCTTTCGCAAAATAACAATATTAATTTTCCCATTGACTTATAATGGGAACTTAAAAGTTTAATAACTTTTGAATGGATTCATTGTTTTCACCAAATGAAAAATTGCATGTTCCTTAACCCAAGCTCTTTCAGAGGAGCCAAGTTGCAGAGTGACATGCTACACAAAGGCCACACAGTGCCATGAACAAAATCTGAAAAATTGCCCACATAAATGGCGAAAGTGCATTTTTAAGCATTTTAGTGCACAAAAACTGTATGTCCGACTGAAATGAAATTTGGCAGATCAAGACATCTACTATGCCCCACCATGCATACAAAATTACATGCAAATCCATTGAACAGGTCCAAAGTTATTAAAGCACAAAATTTTGAGTTTAACATAGAAGTTTCTTCATAACCCTAAATAGAGGGGCACGACCACACCCCTATTATATATTATTGTAGCATGGTAGTGTTACCATAGTTAGGGTTGAGTTGCCTTTTTAAGGTTAAATGGTGAAACTTTGCACCTTAATAACTTTACCACTGTTCAACAGATTTGCCTGAAATTTGGCAGGCATGGGGTGGAACCATGGATCTCAGGATCTGGCAACTTTTATACCAGTCAGATATATGGCTGTGGAATTATTAAGCAACATCCGTGCATGCAATTACATTTTTTTGCACATTCTTTGCTTGTGCCTACAGGTCGCATGGTTTGCATGACCAGTCTGAAAACTTCAGGGAACATGCAGCCGGGGTCCCTGATGTGCCTTTTGAAGGTTTCGTGAAATATTGAACAGTTTAAGTTATTCAAAAAATAAGTTCCCATTATAAGTCAATGGGAAAAGTTAACAAAAAGTTTGATAGTGTCGCAAATGGCCCTAGTAATGTCGCAAATCCTCCAATTTGTTTTCAGTTACTGATCAGAAAAATGCTTGGCATTTAAAATTGGGACCCTCTAGAAACACAATTATTTTTGTCTTCACCTAGTCAGATGCTCAGGATACTAGCCATGTCTTTATTTTGGGGTTAAACACCCCAGAAATATGTTTTTCAAATTTCTGGAAAAAGTAGTGTCGCAAAGTAGTGTCGCACCTGTGACACTTTTGCAAATTTTTACGAAAGCTTTCGCAAATCACAACACTACTTTTCCAGACTATGGCCAAAATGACAGGACTTATTTGCCACCCTGCTGCAAAAGAATGGTTTGGTCTTTTGGGCTGCAATTTGGAGGGAAGGCAGGCAAGATCTCACAGATGTGCCATTTGGTGGCTTGGTGAAAAATTATTGCACAGATGCCAAGTTACAGTACTCTGAAGTTTACATTTTTCCCATAGACTAACATGATGGCATATGTTGCGCCTTTCAGGACTTGTATCTCAAAAATGGTGCAAGATACGGAATTTTCATTGTGATAATGTGCACCCCATGGGCTATGCATTCAGTAAAACGGTAGCCAGGAAACTCATGAATCATGTGAAATTTAAATTTTTTTTCTACTTCGTACGGTTCCTGAGATATAAACAATTTAGTATTCTAACAGCTCATTTTCTGCTCTGAGGCCATTATGCATACATTCTTTGTACTCATTGTGTTTCTCTGTGCAGCTACTGGGGAAAACCAGGGTATGTGATCCAGTTACTGTTACATGTTGCGTTTCCACTTGTGTTTCTGTACCCATTTGTATTAGCGTTCCCATGTACGCCACCGTGTGCATGACCCCATTGTGTTTTCTTTTGCATTTGTGTTACTATTACCCTTTGCATCTCCACTACTGTTTGTGTTTGCATTTTGGTTTGCGTCACTGTGTGCATTACCATTTGCAACTGCCCTTCCATTTGTGTTTGTGTTTGTCTTTTGTTTTGCATCATTGTTGTTGTTACCATTACCATTTGCGTTTCCAATTGCATTCCCGTGACCGTGTGCATTAGGTTTGCATTACCATACGCACTTGCATTTGCATTTCTGTTTCCTTTGGCATTATTGCTGCTGTACTGTTACCATTTGCATTTCAATTGCA
The DNA here is from genome assembly GCA_016271365.2 of Neoceratodus forsteri. Lineage (NCBI taxonomy): Eukaryota > Metazoa > Chordata > Ceratodontiformes > Ceratodontidae > Neoceratodus > Neoceratodus forsteri. The sequence goes on from CM028129.1 coordinate 14,160,444, forward strand.
ATTACTGTATTGCGTCTGAGGTTACGGTTTGTGCTTCCCGTCTGGCGCTTGCGTTTGTTTTGTTTCTGTTTCCTTTGGTGTTATTGTTGCTGATACCATTTCCATTAGGGTTACAACTGCGACATGACTCAAAGCGGTCAGTTTCATGCTTCCGTACGTGCTTGCATTTCTGTTTCCTTTGGCATTATTGTTGCTGTTACCATTACCATTTGCATTTACAATTGCAGCACTGTCACCGTGCGCATAACGGTTTGCATTTCTGTATATGCTTGCGTTTGCATTTTCGTTTCTGTTTCATTAGGTGTTATTTTAGTGGTTACCGTTACCATTTGTGTTTCTAATTACGGTACCATGCCTGTGCATGTAACAGTTTGCGTTTCCATATGTGCTTGCATTTGCCTTTCCATTTCAGTTTCCTTTGCTGTTATTTTTGCTCTTACCATTACCATTTGCATTTCCAATTGCGGTACCGTGAACGTGCGCATTACGCTTTGCATTTCCATATGCGCTTGCATTTGCATTTCTGTTTCTGTTCCCTTTGGCGTTATTGTTGCTGTAACAGTTAACATTTGCATTTACAATGGTGGTACCATGACCGTGCGCATTACCAGTAGTGTTTCCATATGTGCTTGCATCTCTGTTTGCGTCACTGTTCGCTTTGGCGTCACTTTGTGCTTCTGTTTCTATTAACGTTTGTGTTAACATTTACTTTTGCTTCACCATGTGCGTATCGTTTTGCGCTTGCATTTGCATTGCAGTTACTCTTACTATGTCACAAGACATCATGTGGTGGGAGCGCGGGGCCCAAAGGGCCTGTGCTCCTGCCACTGCATTCTATTCAGTATTTATAGTCCTCATTCTCAAAAAGAAGGGAAAGTCATGGCAAAAATCTCCATTTAATGCATCACTTAGGGTTGTTCCACAGTGACAAAAGTGAGGAAATTCAGTGTTAGGGTTGTAAGCCCCTTGCCTCAGCCCACCCCCAACTGGCATTGGGGTTGCATTGTGATTAGTCAGTCCTTACTCTCACCCCATTTTCCTATACCTCAGCTTGTTTACACATGTGATGGGGTGACAGTTGGGGCCGATGACTAATGCCTGCATGATGCTGGTTGGGGGGTGGGCTGAGTGCAAGGGGCTTTCAACCTAACACCAAATTTTCTCCCTTTTTTTTTGCTGTGGAACAACCCTAACTGATACATTAAATGGAGTTTTTGCCATGAGTATATATATATATATATATATATATATATATATATATATATATATTTATATATATGCCTGTGGTTTCTTTCAAAATGGTCAAAAAATTGAGTTTTAAGGTTTTTTTCCTTTTACTGCAGCTCATTAATGATCTTTGATCACGAGCCTTCAAATTCTTTGACTGCTAGATTTTTTGACCGTGATCTTTGATCGCAATGGCAGGACCAGATAGCCACTTGAAAAAATCTATTTTCTCTGCTTAGGAGTGGCTTATTAAGCCAAATGAGGGTGAGTTTTGCTCAGGGGGCTTTGGTCTGTCGAGTCATGGCTGTGGTTTCATGTATTTTTTTCTAAAAATTTACTTTTACCATTTTTTATTCTTTGATCGTGAGCCTGCAAATTCTTTGATCACGAGCCTGCAAATTCTTTGATCACAAGATTCTTTGATCTCAATCTTTGACCATGAGGGAGGGACTAGATGGCTAGATTTGGAGGGACCAGATAGCCCAATGTTAACAATTTTTAAAATTAAATATCTCAGAAATGGTTTGGTCTTTTAACTTGAAATTTGGAGGGGTGCTGACAGGATGTCCTGTAGATGTGAATTATGGTGTTTAGGTGTCAGACAATACATTTTTTGTGGAGAAATTGCGTGACACAGTTTACATTTTGTGGACAACATGGTTTTCCATTGTGGTTGTGGCTTGAAATTAATTGTAACGGGTCATAATGTCACACACTTAATAGCGTATGGCATTATGGTGAACCCAGACCTGTTCACTCCCCGAGTTGGATCCTCCTGGAGTTCATAATCTTTACTGGGGGGGTCTGAGGGTGCAGCCCCTTGTAACAGGGGGGGTGTGGACACCCACAGAACAAAGACATATACCTCATGGAATAAATTGCACAGCACAATTGTGCCATGTGGCATTATGTCTTGCGACATAATGACCCCATGCCAGAATTAATAGGGTAGCTAACCTTACTGCCATGGATGTACTTTTCAGTCATTAGGTGTGTAAAATGATAAATGCCACTCTGAATAATAAAAATCTAAAACTTTCAAAAGCTATAGCTCATAAACAGTTTGGTCTTTTACATTGACATTTGGAGGGTGCTGAGGCATTTGGCAACTTGGCAGTTCCAGAGATCTATGGTGCAAGACTGTGCATGCACAATTTCAGGCAAATCTGTCATATGGTGGCAAAGTTATTAAGGTGCAGAAGCATTTAATGAATCACTTAGGGTTGAAGTAACAAAAGTGAGGAAATGAAACATTAGGATTGAGCGCCTAACCTCCCACAAACAACCCACACACCCATCCTCCACAGACTGACAGATGCCAGGGTGTACCATTGAGGTTGTGTGGCCCAGCTCTCACCCCATTCCATGTGTAAGCAGGTTGACATGCAACAGTAAAGGAGAATGGGGTGAGAGTTAGGCCAGATGACCCCAATGGCACACCCTGATGTCTGTCAGTCTGTGGAGGATGGGTGTGCAGGTTGTGTTGGGGCTCAACCCTAACATTTAATTTCCTCTTTTTGTTGCTTTAACCCTAACTGATGCATTTCATGCAGTTTTTTGCCATGAATTTCCTTACTTTTTGAAAAAGTGTACTATAACTAGTAAAAAACATGTATTGGAAAGGGCCCCACACTCCCACCAAGTTGCCCATTTCTGCATAACAATATACATCTGTGGAAGCAGGGCCCACGCTCCAACTTCCACATAGCTCCAGAGCCAAACAGCAGCTCTATAGGGCTAGAAACCCTCGTAACACTAATTTGTCAATATTTCAGAAACTGTAACAGGTAGAAAGAAAATTCAAGGGTCATTGTAACAGTGATAGTGAGTAGTTCATGCAGTAACTATTGACCAAACCCATATACTAACATACTAAAATGCCAGCAGAATAGGCCTAATGGTCTTTCGTGTCTGCTCGTTTGGTCAGCCCCCACCCTGGGTGCTGACCTTGCTGTCCTCCTCGCCTTCTCTGGCTTCTCCCTTCCCAGTTCCGGATATTCTTGCTGCATTGGATTTTGCTTCCTGAACCCTTCCCCTGTACCTGTCCTACCCCCTCTTGAACCCCTCCACTGTCTCTGCCTCCACCAGCCCCCTAGGTAGTGCATTCCATGGCTCTACCACCCTCTCAGTGAAGTAGCACCTCCTCCTTTCTCCCCTGAATCTTCCCCCCTCCAGCTTCCACCCATGCCCTCTAGTGGCCCCCTCCTCCTTCCTTCAAAGCACCCTCACTGTTCCTCCCCTATTTACCCTCTTCATGTACCTGAAGACCTCTATCATGTCCCCCGGTCCCTTCTCTCTTCCAAAGTGTACATATTTAGCTCTTCGAGCCTCTCCTCATAGGTCCTGTCCCCCAAGCCCCAAATCATTTTGGTTGCCCTCCTCTGGACCCTCTCCAGGAGGTTAATGTCCCTCTTTAAGTGCGGCCTCCAAAACTGCACGCAGTACTCCAGGTGCGGCCTCACCAAGCAGTTATACAGAGGGAGTATCACTTCCCTCCTTCTGGAGGTGATCCCCCTAGCGATGCATCCCAGCATCCTGTTGGCCTTGGCTGCTGCCCTCCTACAAGTCTCAGAGTTGTTCATCTTGACATCCACCACCACCCCCAGGTCCCTCTCAGCCATTGAGACTTGTAGTATTTCCCCCCCCAGGGTGTACACTTGGCCTGGGTTTCTGCCCCAGGTGAGGTACCTTGCATTTCCTGCATTAAACCTCAGCTTCCACTTTCTAGACCATCTTTCCAGAGCCTCCAGGTCCCCTGCAGGGCCACCCTCCCCTCCTCCCCATCCACCACCGCCCCAGTTTGAGTCATCTGCAAAGAGACTCATCTCACTCCTGATTCCTGTCCTTATGTCAGATACGGTAGGCGTTGAACAGAAGGGGCCCAAGGACTGATCCTTGTGGGACCCCACTAATGACCCTCCTTGGGGAAGAGACTATCCCACCAACTACGACCCTCTGGGTCCGGTCCTGGAGCCAATTGCCTATCCATTGGATCATCTGGTTTCCCACCCCCATTTCTCCTAGTTTATCCAACAGGCCCACGTGAGGAACAGAGTCAAATGCCTTGCTGAAGTCTAGAAAGAGGACATCCACTGGTCTATCTTGCATCATTTCTGAGATATGAGCACTGAAAAGCACAGGACAAACACTCTTTGAACCCTTGTGACACTAATTTGACAATATCTCATTTACCACATCACCCACACAAAACATTCCACTGCATGCTTACTCTATGGTTTCAAATCTTGTTCCAGTGGCAAAATAGGTCACCTAAAGGTGGCCTAAGTCTTCAGTACTGAAAACTCTGTATCTCGCTTGGTTTTCAAGATATAGGTGACGAAAGGCATGACAGAACCCGCAGTGTTATCCTATGTAGAAAATCTCAACTTCGTGATGGCATATCTGTGGAACCACTTAATTCCCCAACACCTAGCATGTTTCACACCTCTAGGACATCCCCTCAACACCCTGTAAATCTCAAGTAAAAAGACCAAATTGGTAATGAGCTATGCAATTGTAAAAGTTTTACATCTTTAAAAATTCTTAGTCCACGAGTTAGCAAAATCCTGGGCTGTCAGATTACTCCAAGTCCATGAGCTAGCAAAATTCTAGACTGCAAGGGAACTTATGGTCACACCATCAGGGCCATCTGGTCCCAAAATTCTGGCTATCTGGTCACAAAATGACAGACCATGCTCACGGACCTGGATCATCTCGTGGACTAGGATTTTGTCAGCTCAAGGACTAAGATCGTTAGTGAGATGTGGTCAAAGGATTTTACATTTTAAAAACCTATTTTTTTTGACAAACTCGAATGAAACAAAAAGCATGGCTTTGTAGAGGGGGTCACCCTGAACAAAACCCATGCCTCATTTGGCCCAAATGTCACACATGGAGAAAGTTACATTATTTTGTTTGGAGGAAAAATTGAAAACAAGATGGTGGCTCACGTACCAGGAATTTTTCTGATGGACTAGGATTTTTTAGTTCGCAAGGCAGCAAAATCCTGATCTGTGAGGGGACATTTGGTCACAAAAAAGTCTGGCTATCTGGTCACAAAATGACAAACAAGGTTTGCGGATCAGGATCGTCTCACGGACTAGGATTTTGTCTGCTCGTGGACTAAGATTATTAGTGAGTCGCGGTCAAAGAAATTTAAATTTTTAAAGAGTTATTTTTTTACAAAAATGAAACCAGCCAAAGGCATGGCTTTATAGAGGGCATCACCCTGAACAAAACACATGCCTCATTTGGACCAAAAGTCACCTGTGGACAAAGCTATGACATTTTGATTGACTGAAAAACTGAAAACAAGATGGTGGCTCACAGACAAAGATTTTTTCTGATAGACTATGATTTTTTTACAATCCTAGTCCACCAGCTGACAAAATTCTTGACTATGAAACCATTCTTAGTTCACAAAAAATATATATACATTTTGGAGTGAACTTAGCATACTCAGAACTTGAAAATTAAAAATTTAATAACTTTTAAATGGATTAATATTTGTCTACCAAACCAACGCTAGAGTGTTCATTGACCCACACTCTTTTTATGTTCCAAGTTTCTGACCAAAAAAAACACATGGTGTGGTCTCAGAGCCATGGGCAAAAGACGCATCAAAACAGTCGAAAAGTACATTTTTTGGTGTTCTGCTGTGCAGAAACCATATGTCCAACTAAAATGCAACTTGGTAAGTCAAGAGACCTACCATACCAGACTGTGCATTCCAAATTCCATGCAAATCTGCAGAACAGTTGCAAAGTTAGTAACATGCAGAATTTGAGGTTTAACATTAAAGTACCTGCTCAACCCTAACTATAACTTTATAAAACCTAGGTGGCGCTTTCCCAAGGGCTACTACCCCTGCCTACTTGGCTAGTTGCAGGTTAAGGGGCCTGGGCACTGAAATGGGTGCCATCACCCAGAGGACAGGGTTGTTAGTAGCAAGGCTAACTTGGGTACAGCCCTCCAGGACACTGTAACCCCCCTCTTTCACCTCCAGTGGCCTAGACATTCTACAACAGACACTTTCATGATAGCCTCTATTCAGCATACAATTCCCTACACTGTCTGCACTTACTACCAGGGCTGGTTCCACTAGTTTGACCCTGGAGACCCTGTAAAACAAGGTTATGCACAGCAAATAACAACAGTACTGCATATAATGCATATGGGGCACAAAAACCCTGGCACAATATATCAGTTGGGGGGTGAGGATATAGCATGCACCAAGCAGGAAAGGGATCTTGGGGTTGTCATCTCTGATGACCTCAAGGTAGGGAAACAGTGTGACAAGGCATCAGGTAAAGCAAATAGGATGCTGGGATGTATAGGCAGGGGCATCACCAGCAGGAAAAGGGAGGTCATAATTCCGCTATACAAGACACTAGTGAGGCCCCACCTGGAGTACAGTGTACAGTTCTGGAGACCATACCTACGTAAGGACATAGACAGGGTAGAGAAGGTTCAGAGGAGGGCAACAAAGATGGTGCATGGGTTGCATCACAAATCCTATGAAGACAGGTTGAAGGAACTGAACATGTACTCCTGGAGGAGAGGAGGGAGAGAGGGATATGATAGAGACATATAAGTATCTTACAGGGAGGAACAGGGTGCAGGAATACACTATTTTTAAGCGAAAAGATGTTTCAGGACTAGAGGGCATGGGATGAAGTTGGAGGGAGGACAATTCAGAGGAAACATGAGAAAGAATTTCTTTCACTGAACAGGTGGTGGACAAGTGGAACACCCTGCCAGAGGAAGTGGTGGGGGCTGAAACAATCACGGGATTTAAGAATGCATGGGATAGACATAAAGGAATTCTAGAGGTCAGGGGTAAGGGGAAATAGACTTCTAGGAAAACAAACTGAACTTACAAGCTCAAATGCTCAGACTAGGTGGGCCTTAGGCCCTTATCTGCCGACACTGTCTATGTATCTATGTATCTATGTAGTACAGTGCTTTTGGTACAAACTGGAACCACGGTCAGAGTAAATGCAAAAAGGGTTAGATCTGATTTATTTAGGGGACTTGAACAAGGGAGGGGTGTGATGAGGTTGATTAGTTTAAATGCTGATTCATTCAGGCAATCATGCATGCACTTTAGAGTCCCTGCACAGTCACACGCTCTGGATACCCAGTTGGAAGGAAGGTGGGCTAGCCTGGAATGTTGCCCAGGGCAGGCCGATATTGCAGCTTGTCATGGTCCTGTGATGAAAAGAAAAGACATGCACAACCACACACACACTTTGTAATCCGGAGCCGGAAAGCTCAGTTCGTCACAAGAAAACAACAACTGAATCAGATGACAACACTTTTGATTTACCTGATGTTGCAGGGAGCTACCCTGGTGATTACTCATGCTACCCAGTACAGGACACAGGATGGATGAAATGGAGACTGCAGCTTGATGAGCTGGTATGCCAGGAGAAGCACAGCCCATGTGAATCACAGAGGCATCATTCCTGTTCAAGGTGTTGAGCAGGGGGCTGATCCCCAGGCAGGTCTCTCATCGATGGCCTTTTCTGTGGCATGAATAACTGGCAGGGCTAGGGTTGCAAGGCCCAGGCCAAGTGGACATGAATGCAGATTCAGTCCAGTAGGGGCTGGATGCAGCCTCCAGCAAGTGTGACACTATTTAGCAGTAGGGAATGAAATCTCAGCCCACTAACAGCACACAGCACATTCACAGTAAAAGAAAGCAATAGCATAGTTCAGATAACAGTCTGGTCGCAAGCACAGTGTCTCTGCGCAAACCGTGCTCTCTGTAGTGATCTCAGTAGGCAGTCCTGACAGGCCTATCACATGCAGCAAATCTTTGGTCTTCTTCAGGCTTAGATCTGGTCACAATTCAGTGGCTTCAATCTCTTTCAATTCAGACACAGTCTAATTTCCCCTAAGTTCTCTCTCAAGGGACAGCAGGCAGACAGGCCAAACTCAGCTTTTCCACCAATCTCCCACACGAATTATGCAGGAGCAGCTGCTCGAATCTCTTGAGCTTTTCACTCTCTCGATTCCCAACTCAGACTGACTCACTCTGCAGGCAGCTTGGGACTTTCCCCAAGATCCAAAAGGTTCGGTTGACTGAGCCATCTGTCTGTCAAAACAAGGGTTCCCCCTCCAGATCCATTTGGTGCCAAAGTCTCAAAACTACAATTCCTACAGAATTTTACTCCCACAAGACCCCTGGGAACAGACACCATTTTAGGGTCCCAAAAGGTACTGATTGGTCCAAACTTTTAGTCCAGAACCAAGATGGAGGTTCCATACTGAAATGTCCATGCTACTAAAAAGGCAGGCTAGAAAAACTATGATATCATTACTGTTATAATAGATAATCAGAAAATAAGTGCAGTTTCTAGCAGAGCTCCTTCTGCACAATTAGCCATGGCAGAATGGAGCAATTATCTGGCAGCCCAGGTGGGACTCGAGCACAGAAACACTCAGCCCCACCCAGATTAATAATGCATTAAGATATAGGCAGCTTTTAAAGAGACAGTATGCAGAGGCTATAAAGGCACTCACAGGCAATAGCGTTTAAATGATTAAGACACAGAACACCAGCCTGGCAATGGGCATTTAGGTACACCCAATGAAGACTTTTTGGGAACCCCCATTTGTTGGGGTTTTTTATATAATTAATATATAACCCACTGTAAGGTGTGTGGTCAGGCTCTGGTATACGCATGCCTTGGCACGCATTGTGAGGCATGAGGCCACAGGCTGAGGGCATTCAACCACCAAAGGCATGTGCATACCAGACCACGACCGTTCACCCTAGAGTGGGTTATCTGTCTTATAATATGGCCAAAAATGTTTTGGAGGGTGGAGAAAGTGCAGGGGTGTGGTCATGTTCTGACTCCAAATTCAAACTGCAGCTGGCCAAAAGATTTAAGATGGCGGCCACGCTGGGCTGCCGTCTGTAAGCCGTTTGTAAGCTCCCTAACTATTCATTTAAATTTAGAAGAATTTGATTTATTTGGTTTATTGTTTATCGTTTAAGTCCTAATTCTATTGTTTTGTTATGGTCTAAAGTTTAAGTCGACCATTGTCTATCATGGTTTTCTTTGGAAAATCACTACCTGCGTTGTGGTGGAGACTGGCGTGCTGGAGCTGTGGGAGGTCGCTTGTTGCCTGCTGTTTGTGGTGGTCATCCTTCTGTCCAGTCTGAGGAGCCCAACCTCTTTTAAATCGTAACGTTTGTTCGACTCGCCGAAGGAAATTCTATTGTTTGGTGGCCCATTGGAGTTGTTGCGAGTTTGTGGAGAGTCGGAGGAACAGTGAGGTGGAGTGGTGGGTTCCGAACGGGATGAAAGCACGGCCGGACCATACTTGGAGGATGTAGTCAGGTATCTGTGAGAGAGGACCGTCTAGAGGAAGCCCTGAGAGGGGGTGTGCATAGTGTGCAGCGAGGACCTCTGCGCAATTTGGGAGGGGTTGGGTTCCTCGGTCCAGATGGAGGGACGGTTGTCACTGCCACCGGAGAGTGGTGGCATTAATCTAGTTCCCTCAAGTGAAATAGGGAGACCACCGAAGGGTGTTCTAGCCTGGTTCACCATGGTGAAGGATCGGGTATTGAGCTTAACCCTGTAAGTGAAACCTATATGCTGCCTGCCTACCATCGTGAAGATTCCTAGGGAGGAAAAAACCACAACGTGGGAAGGAAACTGGACTTCCTGAACCATCTGTCGGTGAAGTACTTTTAACTCCTGTCTTTGGGCCAGTGCTTGTTATATCCTTAGTAAAGAACAGAACTGGGCTTCGTGGGATTATTTCAGCCTTGTGAGATGAGGCTGGCATAATTTTAAAGTTCCCATCCTGTAGTGGTGCGAGCACACGGGTGTGGGCAGTAAAGACCTCAGAATTCTCCTCTTATTTTTCAAAGGAAACTGTGTTTTGACTTATTCAAAATTCTGGTTATTGGACTTGGAGGCTTTTTCTAACATTAAACGCCAGCCTTTTGTTAGGGGCCTGTAAAGTTTGGAAAATCTCCTTTCCCCTGCAGTGGTGAGAGCATTGTGGGTGAGAGCAGAGAAATAAAGCTAAATTTATAAATTAGAGATCTGAAGACACATTATGGACATGCAATAATTTGAATTTGATAGGATTTATTTATTTATTATATGTTTGAATTAAGGGGTATAGGTTTTGATTAGATAGATATTATATTTTATATTTAGTTTTAAGTTATTTGGTTATTTGGTTACTCTGTTTATTAGATTTATAGCTTATGTTATTGTTTGATTAATTGTATGTTATTTATTGTAGAGCACTTGTATTTATTTAAGTGTTTTGAGGGGGTTAATAATTTTTTGATTGTTTTTTGTTGTGTTAATTATGTGCTGGGACAATATTAGGACAGTTGGGTACTACTCCCCCTCCAGGCACAGGGACCTACATCCCTTCTCCTGTCCCCTCCGTCACCAGAGGTCTATAAAAGATGTAGGGCTCTGGGGATTGTGGGGAGGAGGAGGAGGAGGAGGAGGGCTGGTGCTGGGTCAGGAGGAGGAATGGAAAGGAGTGGTTGGATAGAGATAGTGGGGACAAGGAGATGCCCTGGGGTGAAATGGGCCCAGGAAAGGGGATCTCCCTGTCTGGTGCCCATATCCAAGGGTTTTGACTATAATCAGCAGGTAAGGCAGTCATCCTCGCAGGCTCATCCTACTCGAGCGGTGTTGTGCAACGCCAGGTCTATTAAAAACAAAATGGCTATTATAGCTGACTTTGTTAGGTCATCTGACCTGGCATGCATCACCGAGACCTGGCTGGATGAAAATGCTGGACCAGTTTTGGCAGTAGCAGTTCCAGCCAGTTACTCTGTGATACACTGCCTGAGGCCGGATCGTAGGGGCGGGGGTGTTGCCATCTGTTTTAGAACAGAATTGGGCCTAGTGGAGGTACCAGTGGGAGTCACCAGGTCCTTTGAGTGCATCCTAGGTGAGGGTGTGGGGTGCAGGATACTTCTTGTATACCATCCACCAAGTGACGAGAATGTTTTCCTGTGGGAAGTTGCAGACTTCATTGTCGACCTGACATTGGGGTCCCCCAGATGGTTGGTTCTGGGGGACTTCAATGCCTGGGTCAATGATGAACTCTCACATTTTGGTCAAGACTTCCTCCAGTTGATGATTTCACTGGGCTTCACACAGGTTATTTCCTCCTCGACCCATATTGGTGGGCATTCATTAGACTTGCTGTTCCTTCTGGGGATGGGGATATCTGACTTGGTGGTGGAATCAGTCAGATGGTCGGACCATCTCTCCATTGGGTTCAGTTCTGAGGCCACCCCTATTAGGTCAGCCCCTATGGAAATGGTCCGGTACCACCCATTAAGGGGCGTTTCCCCGGATGACCTGATGGCGGTGCTAGACCTATCGGGCCTACCGATAGATTGCTTGGATCTGGGAGACCAGGTATGTGCCTATAATAAGATGGTTACAGGGGCCCTGGATTCCATTGCACCTGTTCGTGTTCATCTTCTCACTCGTCGTCCCAGGTCTCCTTGGTTTGATGAGACCGTGAGGGAGTTGAGGAGAGTTGGACGAAGGTTGGAGAGGCACTGGTGGAGGTCCGGTTTGGATGATGACAAACTTAGTTTGATGAACCACTATGTGGTCTAGCATACCGCAATTCTTGTAAGAAGGCAGAATTCCTGTCCAGAGAATTGCATGGCACAGAATAGACTGCTCAGCTCTTTTCGACCGTGAACAGACTGTGCAATACAGCCTGTCTTCAGCCCGAAGAGCCTTTTCTCAAGAACGGTGTGAGGAGTTTGCTCTCTCCTTTGCAGATAAGATTGCCAAAATCAGATCGGACGTCCGCTTGTCCCTCTCCAATGGGAGTTGTGATGGTCAGACACCCAGTTTGCATGGTCTGACTTCAGCCTCCCCACAATCAATGACATTGTGATGATCATCCAATCACTACGTTCTACCAACTGTAATTTGGACCCTGGTCCAATGCGTCTTTTAGTGGACTGTGTGGATAAAATCAGCCCAGTCCTGGCTGTGATAGTCTGGAGGTCCTTGGAGAGGGGGATCTTCCCAGATCCTCTTAAGGAGGCTGTAGTTAAGCCTCTTTTGAAGAAGCCCTCCTTGGAACCGGATTGTCTAGCAAATTACAGGCCTGTCTCTAACTTACCCTTTGTGGGTAAAGTTATTGAGAAGGTGGTTGCAGCGTAGCTGGATGATCATCTGACCAACAACAATGTCTATGATTCTCTCCAGTCTGGATTTAGGAAAAGGCATAGTACCGAGACAGCACTGGTTCGGGTACTAAATGACCTCCTAATAGTGAGAGATCATAGGACCTGTTCCATCTTGGTACTTCTTGATCTCTCTGCAGCATTTGACACTGTTGACCATGGTGTGCTGTTGGAGTGTTTGCGGTCTATCTGTGGATTGTCTGATACAGTCCTCAGGTGCTTTCAATCTTACCTCGAGGGTAGGACTCAGAGGGTGGTGTCGGGAATTTTTTCTTCGGCATCAGTCTCCCTATCCTACGGGGTACCGCAGGGTTCCATTTTAGCGCCCATGTTGTTTGCAATGTATATGCTGCCATTGGGAGTGATTGTGAGATGATACGGTCTGGGTTTTCATTGCTATGCAGATGATACCCAGCTGTATATGTCTTTTGTGCCTGGCCAGGATGCTGCCATTTCGGTATTTAACAATTGTCTTGCTGAGATCCAAGACTGGATGAATGGGAGTTGGTTGTGGTTGAACCCTGAAAAAACTGAGGTGTTGGTTGTGGACAAGAGTCACTGTGAGGTGGGTTTGTTAGCTGGATCGCCCTCGGGCTTATGGCTTGGGGGTGTCCAGCTGACGACCTCAGACCAGGTCGTTGTATTTGACGACTGTCTGACTTTTAAATCTCAGGTGTCAGCGTGGTCAAAACTTCCTTTTACCATCTGAGGAATATCACCCGGTTGAAGCACCTGGTTCCTCCAGAGGATCTTCCAATGTTGGTCCATGCATTCATTAACTCCCGCCTTGACTATTGCAATGCCCTTTACCTGGGGCTATCGGAGGTTGAACTTCACCATCTGAAGCTAGTGCAGAATGCAGCAGCCAGGCTATTGACTGGATCTTCTAGGTCTAGTCATATAACGCCTGTGCTCCGCGGACTGCATTGGCTGCCAGTTTTCTGGTGAATCACCTTCAAGGTCGGTTTGCTGACCTATAAAGCCCTACACGATCAGGGACCTACTTACCTGAAAGAACTCCTTTGTCCCTACTGTCCTCCCTGCTCTCTCTGATCCACTGACAAGGGATTATTAGAGATCCCCAGGGTCCATCTAAAAACTTCAGGGCCAAGATCATTTAGTTTTATGGCCCTGACCCTGTGGAATTCTCTATCTCATCAGGTGCGAAATTGCCCGACTGTCCAAAGCTTTAAAGGAGCTTTGAAGACATATCTTTTTTAGCAGAGCTTTTAATGATTTATGATAGTTTTAATCCTGTTTAATTATTTATTGTTTTATGTATTTGTACAGGCGCTTTGGTTATAAGAAAAGCACCTTATATAAATAAAGAATGAATGAATGAATGAATGTATGCATGGTCATGTGGTGTGTTTCAGCCAACCGGCAGATATATATGTATATATAATGGTAGCACGGTAATGCTACCATAGTTAGGGTTGAGGAGCCATTTACATGTTGAATCTAAAATTTTGCACCTTAATAACTTTGCAACTGTTTAACGGATGTGCCTGAAATTTGGAATACACGATCAAGAACCATACATCTTGGGATCTGACTACTTTTATACTGTTCGGATATACAGCTGCGGAGTTATTAAGCATAATCTGCGAACGCATTTACACTTTTTTGAATTCTTTGCTCATCCCTACAGGTTGCATGGTTTGTGCAACCAGTCTGAAAACCTCAGAAAATATGCGGTCGGGGTCCCCAATGTGCCTTTTGAAGATTTCGTGAAAAAATATTAAACAGTTCAAAAGTTATTCAAAAAACAATTTCCCCTTATAAATCAATGGGAAAAGTTAACAAAAAGTTCAACACTTTCGCAAATGCAGTTTTTACTTACGCAAATGGCCCTTTTACTTTTGCAAATCCACCATTTTGTTTTCAGTTAGTGATCAGAAAAATGCTTGGCATTTAAATTTGGGACCCTCAAGCAACAGAATTCTTTTTGTGTTTACCTAGTCGGACCCTGAGGATGCTATGCATGTCTTTATTTTGAGGTTAAACATCCAAGAAATATGCCTTTCAAATTTCTGAAAAAAGTACTTTCACAAAGTAGTGTTGCACTCACGAAATTTTTGCGAAAGCTTTTGCAAATTGCAACACTACTTTTCCAGGCTATGGCAAAATGACAGCAATTCTTTGCCACCCTGCTGCAAAAGAACGGTTTGGTCTTTTGAGCTGAAATTTGGAGGGAACGCAGCCAACATCTCACAGATGTGCCTTTCTGTATTTTGGTGAAAAATATTACACAGCGGCAAAGTTACAGCACTCCAAAATTGATGCTTTTTCCCATAGGATAACATTAAGGCATCCGCTGCATTACAGGAATCCTTTGCCGTCCTGCTGCAAAATAACGGTTTGGTCTTTTGAGCTGAAATTGGGATGGAAGAAAGCCAACTTCCCACTGATGTGCATTTTGGTGAAAAAATATTACAGGGCTGCACAGTGACGGCACTCCGAAGTTAATGCTTTTTCCCTTTGGATAACATTATGGCGCCCGTCATGCCTTTTGGGCCTCGCATCTCAGAAATGGTGCAAGATACAGACTTTTTGTCATGAAAATGCTTAGAGGGCTAAGTACAAAACTAGCCAGGAAAGTCATAATTCATATGAAATTTACATTTTTTTCTACATCGTACAGTTCCTGAGATATAAGCAATTTAATATTCCAAGTCCTCATTTTCTGCTCCGAGACCCATTGTTATGTATACATTCTTTGTTTTCACTGTGTTTTCCAATGTAGTTTTTGGGGAAAAGAAGGGTGTGCCCTTTTATTACTGTGCCAGTTAGCATTTCCAGTTGCATTTCCATTACCATTTGTGGCACCATTACCGTCTACGCCACCGTGTGCATTACGGTTTGCATTTTCGCTTGCATTTCTGTGTCGTTTCATGTTATTGTTGCTGTTACCATTACCAGTTCCATTTGCAATTGCAGTACCATCCACGTGTGTTATGGTTTGCATTTTCATACGCGCTTGCATTTCTGTTTCGTTTCTGTTTTCTTTAGCGTTATTTTTTGTTGTTACTGTTACCATTTGTGTTTACAATTGCAGTACCATGACCATGCACATAACGATTTGCATTTTTGTACTTGCTTGCATTTGCATTTCTCTTTCTTTTGGCGTTATTGTTGCTGTTACCATTACCATTTGCGTTAACAATTGCGGTTCAGTAACCATGCACGTTACGTGTTGCATTTCCATATGCGCCTCTGTTCCCATTTCCATTTCTGTCTCCTTTGGCATTATTCTTCATGTTAACTTTACCATTTGCATTTACTGTAGCGGTACCATGGCTGTGCGCGTTACAGTTTGCGTCTACGTGTGCACTCGCGTTCACGTTTTAATTTCTGTTCCCTTTCACATTCTTTTTGCTGTGACACTTAACATTTCTATTAAAAATACCACTGCCATCACTGTTCAAGTTACCAGTTATGTTTTCATATGTGCTTCAGTGTCCGTTTGCATCACTGTTCGCTTTGGCGTCACTTTGTGCTTGCATTTCTATTAACGTTTCCTTTACCATTTACATTTCCGTTACCATGTGCACCACTGTTGGCACTTCTGTTTGTGTTGCTGTTCCTGTTACTATGTCACAAGACATCACATGGTGGGAGCGTGGGGCCTGAAGGGCCCCGCTCTCCAGCCACTGCATTACTTTCATTATTTGCCATCATCAGCTCATACCAGCCCATTTACAGAAGAAAGGGTTCTGAAAGAACTCTTAAAACTGAAGGTGGACAAAGCAATGGGGCCTGATGGGATTCATCCAAGAATTCTAAAAGAACTAAGGGTAGAACTAATGACACCACTGACTACCCTCTTTAACAAATCATGGGAGGATGGGGTAGTACCCGAGGACTGGAGAAGGGCAGATGTGATTCCCCTTCACGAACGTGGGAGCAAGTCAGAAGCAGAAAACTACAGACCTGTTAGTTTAACCTCAGTGATAGGGAAAATGATGGAATCACTTCTGAAGGAAAGAATTGTTGAGTATCTAGAGCCCAGAGGGGCTCAGGACCCAAGGCAGCATGGATTCACAGTGGGAAGGTCATGCCAGACAAATCTGATAGATTTCTTTGACTGGGTGACCAAAGTAGTAGATCAGGGAGGGGCTGTGGACATGGCCTACTTAGACTTTAGTAAGGCATTTGACACAGTCCCACACAAAAGATTAATATACAAGTCAGCCAGCCTGGGAGTGGGTCCCAAGATGATGGCCTGGGTAAAGAATTGGCTAGAGAATAGGACACAGAGAGTTATAGTAAATGGAGTCCACTCTGAAGAAAGGGGGGTTACTAGTGGGGTACCACAGGGTTCAGTATTAGGACCGGTCTTCTTCAATGTCTTTATAAGTGACATTGCAGAGGGACTGGAAGGAAAAGTATGTCTCTTTGCAGATGACACAAATATCTGCAACAGAGTTGATGCACAAGGTGGGTGGAAAGGATGAGAAGGACTTGGCAAGGTTAGAGGAATGGTCAAATGTATGGCAGCTTAGATTCAATGCTAAGAAGTGCAAGGTAATGCACCTGGAAACAAAACCCAGGGAAAAGTACACAATTGGGGTGAGATACTCAACAACAAAAATGGAAAGGGACCTGGGGGTAGTCATAACAGATGACCTAAAGGTGGGCAAGTAATGTGAGAGGGCAGCAAGGAGGGCTGGGGGGATACTGGGATGCATAGGGAGAGGCATCATCAGTAGAAAACAGGAAGTTATTATCCCTCTGTACAGACAGTTGGTGAGACCCCATCTGGAGTACTGCGTGCAGTTCTGGAGACGCAATCTCCGCAAAGACATAGACAGGATGGAGGATGTCCAGAGGAGGGCAACTAAAATGGTGCAGGGTCTGCACTGGAAGACATATGAAGAGAGACTTGAGCTGAATATGTATAGCCTCGAGGAAAGGAGGGAGAGGGGGGACATGATAGAAACTTTAAAGTACCTCAAGGGAATCAACAAAGTCCAAGAGGGTAGCATCTTTCAAAAAAAAGAGGTGTGCAAGAACAAGGGGGCACAATTTGAAGATAGAAGGGGGGCGGCTCAGAGGTAATTTAAGGAAGTATTTTTTCACAGAGAGGGTTTTGGATGCATGGAACGGCCTTCCGGAGGAGGTTGTGGAGTCAAAAACAGTGGTGGAATTCAAGCATGCATGGGACAGTCATAAGGCAATTCTAGGGGGTGGGGGTAGGAAGAAGTAGGCTGCTGGTTAACTAGGATCTGCAGCTTATCCATTAGGTAGGGAAATGGGCAGACTGGGTGGGCCAAGCGGTCCTTATCTGCTGTCAAAATCTATGTTTCAATGTTTCTATCATTCTCAAAAAGAAGCGAAATTAGAGGCAAAAAACTCCATTTAATGCAGGGTTTTTCCACAGTGACAAAAGTGAGGGAAATTCGGTGTTAGTTATTGGTCCTAACTCTCACCCCATTCTCCTATACCTCTGCTTCTTTACACATGTGATGGGGTGAAAGTTAGGGCTGACAACCCGAACGCGCACCCCAATGCCAGTTGGGGGGGTGGGCTGGAGGGTTCAAAGGGGGTTTTCAACCCTAACACTGAATTTCCTCACTTTTGTCACTGTGAAACAACCCCAACTGATGCATTAAACACAGTTTTTGCCTCATATATACAGTATATATATATATATATATATATATATATAAACAGTATATATATATATATATATATATATATATATATAATAGGGTGCGTGGTACCCCTCTATTTAGGGTTGAGTAGGCACTTCTATGTTAAACTCAAAATTTTGCACGTTAATAACTTTGGACCCGTTCAATGGATTTGCATGAAATTTAGTATGCATGGTGGGGCATGGTAGATCTCTTGATTTGCCATATTTCGTTCTGGTCAGACTTACGGTTTTTGTGCACCAAATGCTGAAAAATGCACTTTTCGCCAGTTATGTGGGCAGTTTTTTTGATTTTGTCCATGGCACTGAGTGGCCATTGTGTGGTGTGCCACTCTGTGACTTGGCTTGTCTGAAAGAGCTTGGGTGAATGAACATGCCACTTTTCATTTGGTGAAACAATATTAATCCATTCAAAAAGTTATTAAACTTTTAAGTTCCCATTATAAGTCAATGGGAACATTTATATTGTTATTTTTGAAAAAGAAGAATGGGGTTTTGGCCATCTAGTCCCTCCTCATGATCAAAGAATTTTCAGCCTCTCAATCAAAGAATCTTTGATCGCGAGGAATTCTTTGATTGCGATGGACACCATCTTGTTTTCAGTTTGCGATCGGAAAAACTCAAATATCTCAGCTCAGGGGTGACTCCTGAAGTAAAACTTGGATGGAGTGTCCTCAGGAGGCTTCCCTCTATTGAGCCATGGCTGTGGTTTCTTATAATTTGGTCAAAAAAATAGAGTTTTGAAGTTTTAAAATCTTTGATCGTGGCTCACTAACGATCTTTGATAGCTAGCCTGCAAATTCTTTGATCGTGAGATTCTTTGATCCCGATCTTTGATTGTGAGGGAGCAACTAGATGGCCAGATGAAAAAATCAAATTTCTCAGCCCAGGGGTGCTTTATTAAGCCAAATAAGGATGTGTTTTGCTCAGGGGATTTCATTCTATTGAGTCATGGCAGTAGTTTCATTTATTTTTCTGTAAAAATTGACTTTTACCATTTTTTATGCTTTGATTGTGAGCCTGCAAATTCTTTGATTGCGAGATTCTTTGACCATGATCTTTCATCACAAGGGTGCGACTAGATGGCCAGATGAAAAAATAAAATTTCTCAGCCCAGGGGTGAATTATTAAGCCAAATGAGGATGGGTTTTGCTAAGGGGATTTCATTCTATTGAGTGATGGCTGTAGTTTCATTTATTTTTGTGTAAAAATTTACCTTTACCATTTTTTATGCTTTGATTGTGAGCCTGCAAATTCTTTGGTCATGAGCCTGCAAATTCTTTGATGGCGAGATTCTTTGATCGCGATCTTTGAAGGCGATGGAGGGACTAGATGGCCAGATTTGGATGGACCAGATAGCCCAATTTTAACAATTTGTTTAATTAAATATTTTTGAAATGGTTTGGTCTTTTCACTTGAAATTTGGAGGGTGTTGATGGGCTGTCCTGTACAGGTGAATGGTTGTGTTTAGGTGTCGGGCAATACATGTTTTGAGGAGATATTGCTTGGCGCAGTTTACATTTTGTGGTCAGCGTTTTCCATTCTGGTACTGGCTTGAAATTTATATGGTAGCTAGCTTTACTGCCATGGATGTACTTTTCAGTCATTAGGTGTCTAAAATGTAAACAGGTGTGGAATTTTGCCACAAAGACAAATGAAAATCTCAAACTTTCAAATGTTATATCTCAGAAACAGTTTGGTCTTTTCAATTGAAATTTGGAGGGTGTTGAGGAGATGTCCTGTACATGTGAATTATGGTGTTTAGATGTTGGAACTTTTTTTGCTGTGCAGATATTACATGCTGTACTTTATGTTTTGTGTACAGTGTTTTCCATTGTGGTAGTAGGTTCACATTTATAGGCTATGTAGTCTTGCTGCTATGGAAGTAATTTTCATTGCTTAGGTGTCTGACATGTAAACAGGTGTTGAATTATGCCAGTCAGATGACTCACACTTTGTTTTGTTTCAAGATGGCGGGCCCCACTCTCCCACCCATATGCGCTGCCAGCAATACATATGGGCTGGGATATTCAAACTGCTCCAGGCTGTGGCACAAGTCTGAGTGCAGCTCAACTTTGCTGCGCAGGGCTGTGGCCTGGGCGACATTCAACAGAGCTGCACTATGGTGCTGCAGCTTTGAATATCACACCCTGACCACCCCCGCTGTGCATGGTGCAGTGGCACTGCAACAGCGTAAGTGGCCAGAGTGGAGCATGGAGATGTGCTGGCACAAGTGCCATTGCGCCATGCACAGCACCTGCAATATTGAAAAGGGGACATGCAAATGGAGCCATAATATATGCAAGGTGCACAGGGGGCCATTTGCATCTCATTATGGCCCAATTTGCATTCCATTAGCATGCAGGTGCGCCGATACCCAACCACTTGCACCTGGTGCCCTGCCAGGCAGCAGCCATCGGGGACCGACGCCCTCTGCAGCCCGATTGTGGGCATTCCTGTAATATAAAGAAAGTCCAATTTCCCTGGTGATCCAGTGGACCTCTATGTGCCCCGATTGTGGGCATCATTCCTAGGACAACCCAAGTCCAATATCTCTGGTGGTCCAGTGGACTGCACTGAGCCCGATCACGGGCAACATTACTAGGACCCCCCAAGTCCAATATCCCTGGTGATCTAGTGTACCCCAACCCCACCCGCCACTGAGCCCCACCGCCCTGCTCCCCGTCAGCTGGCGGGTGGCAGCACCCCACCTGCCTGCCGCCCTGCTGCCTGCTGACTGACAGCTCAGTAGGGCTGCACGCCCATTGGTTCACAGCATGAGCCAATGAGCGTGCAGCCCATACCATACTACTCAGTCCAGATATGTGAATGAATCACCCCGTTCTTCTTTACTGGGGCTTGTGAATATGATTACACATGGAATGGGGTGACATTTATTTATTTTATTTATTTTGAAAGTCAGATTTACAACCTTTGAGTCAGGGACTTATTTACAAAGGCACCTCATCACAGGGAGGGTAGACATGGTTACAGTGTGAGATACAACATTGGTAATATACAGGTGCAATACAGATAAAAAGAACACAATATAACAGTGGCTTACAGGATAAAGTTACATGCAGTAAGTAGCAATCATATAAAAAAAAAGAGGGGAAGCGGTCCAATGGATATTGTCAAGGCTATGGGCAAGAAACTGTGAGGGACCCCAACGTTAGCATTAGGTTGATTAAGGGCAACTACAGCTTTGGCGCCAAAGAGGTGCTTACGGAGCGTGACTTTAAAGGGACCAATTTTGGTAGACTTAGTGACAGAACGCAGGAGGGAGTTTAACCATGAGGGGGTGCAGTAGTGGAAGGAAAAGGCCTCACAACCTCAATGACACACACCCTCATCTGTCAATCTCAAGATGATAGGCGAGTCCACCGGGGGCAACCCTATGGTCTCATTTCCTGACTTTTTGTGTTTTAACCCTAAATGAAGCATTAACAAAGTTTTTTGCATAGTGTATATATATATATATATATATATATATATATATATATTCATTGTAAAAATTGTGTTAATGCACCATTAAGGTTGCAACATCAAAATTATTGAAATTCAACCTTAGGGATGACAAGGGTAACACCACACCCCACTGTGCATGCAGGAACAGAGATGATGGACGTGTTTTGGCATTTTGGACCTCAATGCTCACCCCGTTGTCCTATACTATACAGTACATATCTTAAAGAGGAAGTCTTGCATAGTTCTCTATTATTTTGTACTCACTGCAAGCTGGTTCTGTGTTCTGCACCCTCTCATGGTCTCCAGACCATGTGTTCTGTCGAAATCACCATTTCTAAAGTGTTATTTTTACTCCAAACAGTTTATTTGTCCTTTGTTCTCCATTTTGAATGCTGCTATCTGCCGAGTGATGTCATCACTGCAACACCAGAGATTGAGTGTTGTGATAAATGCAATCCTGCACGCAATGTTTGCACTGTACTTTGGTTCCCTTCTAGGGTGGGGAAACATTTCAATGACGTGCACTAGTGCGCAGATCAGCCTTCAACAGGTGTGCTCTAGGAGGCATTTTGTGAAGTGTAGTATTTCAGCACCCACAACACAGTCTTTCATTTATAAAAACTTTACAACCTCAGCAATGTCGTCTGATACTTTACTTTCTGTATGCACCAACCATGTTATACAGATTTTTTTCAGTTCTACTAAGTAAGCAATAATACCCAAGAGGGTGGGTGGTATTGGGCAATACTGGACCACCCAGGGGCATAATGAGGCCAGATGCCACAGGCGGAGTGCCTTATAGCCCCTGGAAGGTCCAGTATTGCCTAATACCACCCACCCTGGAGGGTATTATTGCACTTAGAATATGGGCTACAGGAAAAGGTTTTTTTTTTTATAATATGTAAGAATTAAAAGAACATGATAAAAAGAGATTAAAAGTTAAGTTAAACTTGCTTTGTAGTAAAGTAGTCCCTCTACTGGTATCCTTACCATTACATACCAGTAGAGGGCAGTGCATCCTTTTACAGTTCTTCTGTTTCCTATTGTTGTGTACGACATGTACCTCATTGCCTCCTGAACTATCACCTTGCCCCCCCACTTTACTTTTACTTTGTTTTTTGTTTTGTTTCTTGTTTATGAGATCCAGTTTAAACCCTGTAGTCTGGTGTGCAATCAGGTGATCAGGAAGACTGTGTGTGTGAAGAAGTAATGCATTTAACAGGGTTTCATTTCCTTTTAAAGAAGTAATTACAAATACTTCAAAAAAAGCAAACAGAGCTGGTACTGTTTTGAGGAGCAGGAGTTGAGAGGAGGGTGACTTGAAGCTATGGGAGTGGAGCTGGGGTGATGTGGAGCTACAGGAGTGGCATTGGGGTGAGACAGGGACATGATGTTTGGGGAACAGGTTGAGTGAAACAGCATCAGAATAAAAAAGGTACAAAACAAGGGTTTTACTTCTTTATGTGTGGCAAGAGGGAAGAGAGACCCAATTTCCTGTAATGGTTCGCTGTGAGAATGTGGACTTCAGAGCCATGTGTAGTGGAGCTAATGTAACGGTATATGGTACTGGCACAGAAAACAGTTTTTTTGGGAATAAAAACAACTTTGCATAAAACTGTGATGGCTTTGTGCTGGTTTACAGCATCTGTGAGTGATGTGATTTCTCAGGGGAAGGGGTGCTTGCCTCAGTCAGTCACCCATTAGCAAGGAAGAAAACATGGTGGCAACTGTTTAAAAAATTGCGGTGCCCAAGAACATCTGAAGTAATGGGCACCCCGAAAGGGAACTTGTTTGCAAGAGGGCTGTATCGAGAAATACCCACCCACTAAGAGTGGTCTACTAGCCAATCAGAAAGCAAGGATTTTCTCCCCCATTTTCTAAGAGGGAATAATGCAGTGTGGCAGTTGGGGGGGATAGGCTTGTGTTAAAATGCAATCCTCCACCTGTCATCAGAGGAAGGGTCCCCAGGAAGACACTGCTGTGTGCAACTCCTCTTACCACTGAGCAACTAAAGATGACTGTGTAAAGACTGTTAGTTGTTGCTGCAGTCCCCTGCCCCCCCCCGGAGGCATCATGCATCCTCTGGGGACTGTGCTGCATCTGCACCTGCCTAACTGGAATACCAATCTTAGGGCTAGACCTCTTGTATAGTAAGGGTGATGTGGGAAATAAAGAGAACAGAACATGTAGCTACTTGTATATGTAAGGATTTTCATGCCTGCACCAATGGTTGGTGGCCTTCCACAGTACTTTTTTGTTTTCCTTTCCAACAATTGTTAACTAAACTGGTTGTGCAGTGTAATTTATTTATTTATATGCCTGCTCCTTCAGATAGCCTACAGAGATGATGCATCTTGTCTTCCAGAGGGTCCCTGGGGACTACAGTCAGTATCATATACAATGCAGCATCAAGCTTGGCATCATTCATATTACACAGTAAACAAGAACAATGTGCCAGGTACTTGGGCAATAATTCATCAACCAATAGCACACTGTTATTTTATGCACAGTGTGTGTTTGTTTTTTGAGTGGGAAAGGAGGGCCACATTCCCAGCTTTGTCCCACTAGGATGAACCATAACAGAAGAACAGGCATGGAAACCATCTGTTTAATGTCTCACATGAAAGATGGATAATATCTAGAAAACACCAACAGGAATCACTAAGATTTGGGGTCATTAGATTTTTGAAGCTGGCTAGGATGACTTTGTTTTTTTTTTTTACTTAGTTGTTTAACTAGGAGTAGCACACTAAACTGAAAGGAAAGCTTTTTTACAGGAGAAACCTGGGAGCACAGGGAAGTTAAATGACTTGTTCAGGATCACACAATATTCAAGTGGAAGTGGTGGGATTCAAACCCCGGCCTGGTCCGCTGGATGTCACCAGATTTGCAGCTCAGAGCCTTAAGCCACTGCGTTATACTGCCTCCCTTATAACTGACTGACTGACTTCTAGTTTTATGTGCTGGAAGCTTATTTAAGTCAGAGGAAGTGGATCAAGGACTGTTTTCCATAATGCTTCCTTTAAGCAACATGAAGTCTTGCTGTATTCTGACTATATGCATTTAGCCCCAGCACTTGAACTGCTCTGGAGAGTAAAGAGTTAACACTATGCCAAGGCATAGAATGTTGAGCTCGAGCTTTTCAAACCTCTGTCCCTGGTACTCCTCAGTGTAACCGTCAGATTCTTTACTCTGCCTAATTGTGAAGTCGCTCCAGAGATTCTCGCCTTCGCTTCGGTTTGGTTTAAATAAAAATCAGTCTGTTTTCAACTGTTTTTCTTATTTTATTTGGTGTTCGGATCTCTGTCTAAGGTACAGTAAGTGTAGCTAGTAGGTAGTTTGAGTTTTGTTAGTAGAAATTGTGTTTTAGTTTGGTTTTCTCCTGGTCGGCCTGATTGGGAACCAAAACAAATTCTGTGTTGATTTTTTCTGTTCTATAGTTTGTGGTTTCTGGTACCTAACGGATCCTATAAAAACTGACAGTTTTCTTTGTTTTTTTTTTTAACCAAACCGTGACACGGTTGGAACCAATAGATCTTGTAGTTGCCTGGCTTAAACGCTTTTAAGGGTAACTTTTACTATTCCGGGATGTCTGAGAAACTCAAAAAGAAAACTGGTCCCACTGGATTTCAGCATTGCACCAAGTGTGGGGAGCAGTTTTAAATCTATGCAGGAAAAAGTATTTATTTTCTTTGTCCTTCCATGATTAATTAATGGATTGATTTTAAATTATTATTATGTTGTTTGTTTTTATATTGTAATTTTATACCATGTACAGTGCCTTGATTTTGAAAGGTGCTATAAAAATAAAGATTGACTGCTTGCTTTGCTAAGGTTAATCCCCACCTCATCTGTGTTTATTGTCTGGGGTTTGACCACCTAAAAGAAGACTGCCAAATATGCATAAACTTTCCCAAAGCCACTTTGGATAAATGTTTAAGTAGGCTGAAGGAAAGGGAGGCCGAGAAGTCCACTGATACGGATGGTCAGCCCGGTTCGGTTCTGACCGAACCTGAGGAGGTGCCCACTGACCTGGGAGATACCTCCTAGGGCAAAAGAAGAGCTGACTCTGCAGAGTCAGTTCCATCTAAGAGAAAATACAAGTCAGCCAGTTTGGATCCCGGTTCCCATGTTCCAACTGCTGTAGAAATTTCTAAAGTGATTACTATTATTCAATCGCTTTGCCTGCTTCCGACTGAACTGACACTGACTCAAAGATTTTCGTTTCGGTCAGAAACTATTGCTTCTGAAATTGATCCTGAAGCATTTTATGAGGGTGATTGGGAAGGAGAAGAAGACTATGAAGAAGAGGAATATGAAGGCCTGGTTGAGCCAGTAGAGCCTGACATCTCCCCAGACAGGCCTTCTAATGAGTCTCCTCATAAACATAGAAACATAGAATTTGATGGCAGATAAGGACCACTTGGCCCACCCAGTCTGCCCATTTCCCTACCTAATGGATAAGCTGCAGATCCTAGTTAACCAGCAGCCTACTTATTTCTACCCCAACCCCCTAGAATTGCCTTATGGCTGTCCCATACATGCTTGAATTCAATCACTGTTTTTGACTTCACAACATCCTCTGGAAGGCCGTTCCATGCATCCACAACCCTCTCTGTGCTTCCAGCAGTACAGGCTGAACAGGATCAGGAGGAACTTGACTATGTTGAAATGATGGATGTCCCAAAGTCAAAAAGAGTGTCTATCCCTTTGCATAAATCTCTGGGGAAAAAGACACAAATAAATCTACAATTTCCAACATCTACTGTATAACTCCTGTTGATAAAAGGATGGGCAGGAGGTATACCGTGTCAGGTCCTGGGACAGAATTCCTCACAAATCATTGCAGCCATGTTGGGGTAGTGCAATCAGCAGCCTGTGACAAGGCTAACATTCCTCTGGCATCTCACCCCCCAGATAAGGATTCCAGGAAAGTGGATGCCATGGCCAAGAAACAGTACTTGGCATCCTCTTTGGGACTCAGGCAAGCTAATTACATGGCATATACAGCCAGATACCAGAAATCTATGTGGGATACGGTTCTGGAGCTGGCTAAGAATGCCCTCCCTAGCTGGCAAAGGAGCTGGAGCAGGTGGCTGTGGATGGTATTGAAGCATTCAAAGTCCAATTCCATGCTGCTGTGGACGTGAATGATGTGCATTCCAGGGTCATGGCTACATCTGTCTCCAGGAAGAGATTTGCTTGGCTCAGATGTACCAGTCTGTCACAGGATACTCAGACTAAGGCCATGCATGGATTTTCCTGATACTGGTAACTCTTTGTTTGGGGAGCAAACAGAGACTTGCATGAAAAAGATGGATGAGTACAGGACCACCTACAGGAGTGCTGTAGCCAAAGAGAAGTGGGCCACTCCTCAGAAGCAGCAATCTAGGGCTGGCAGGGGCAGGCCTTTTCACAAGCCTTTTTACCATGCCCAGGCCTCATCTTCTTTCCAGCAGAGGGGATTCTTTGGGGAAGACGCAGAACGGGGGATGACCAGGGCTCCATCCTCCACAGTCCAAGCCCTCTGCCATATAGACACCCTGAGGTGTCAGTCGGGGTTGTCTCCTCAGTTCCAGTAGGGGACAGGCTGGCTCACTATTTCCAGGCTTGGAAGTCTATTACTTCAGACAAATGGGTCCTGGAAGTAGTGAGCCAGGGACTTGCTTTTAGTTTCAAAAAATTCCAAAAAATGAAAGCAAAGTCCTACAGTCCTCCCTCTTCCTTGGAGGCAAAGGCCTTAGAGGCAGAAGTCTCCTCTCTACTACTTCTGCAAGCAGCAGAGACGGTACCTCATTGTCTCGGGGGAAAAAAACTATATTCCAGATACTTCCTTACCCCGAAAAAGACAGGGGAGTGGTGACCCATCCTAGATCTAAGACACCTAAACAAACATATACTAAAGCCAAAGTTCAAAATGGTGACGCAGGGAAAAATTATTTCCTTTCTGAGACCAGGAGACTGGCTAGCCTCCCTGGATCTCAAGGATGCCTTTTTCCACATACCTATCAGACATACCCACAGAAAGTACCTCAGGTTCGAGTTTCCCTCGGGTCATTACCAGTTCAGAGCAATGCCTTTCAGCCTAAAATCTGCTCCAAGGGTGTTCACCAAGTGTCTGGCAGTAGTGGTGGCCTTTTTCAAGGAGACAAGGCATTTTTCTATTCCCCGTTTGGACGACTGGCTCATAGTGGGTCAGTCTTCAGACCAAATCAAGTCAGCTCTAGAGGTTACTCAGAAGCTTCTGGACTCCTTAGGATTCATTCTGAATCAAGAAAAGCCTGTTCTGGAACCAGCCCAGCTTCTCACATTTATAGGGGTGGAACTGGACACGGTCCAGGCAAAAGCATTTCTTCCTCTTTCAAGGGAACAATCTCTCATCACCCTGGCTTTCTCTTTTTGTGCACTAGTGTCTCAACCAGCCAGGCACTTCTTACAGCTGCTAGGCCACATTGCAGCTTCCACTGCAGTAGTGCAAGGGAAAATATTTCAAATGAGAGATATTCAGTTTCATCTAAGATCTTTCTGGTCACAGAAAAAAGACCCTCTCTCCAAGTTAGTTCCAGTGTCTCAAACTCTGGTTCAGGCTCTCCAGCAGAGGCTGGAGGAGGACAATCTAAGGCAAGGTGTCCCTTTTCTCAGTCAGGCTCATACAGTGATTCTCACCACGGATGCCTCCTTACTGGGACGAGAAGCCCATCTGGACCAGCTTACTGCTCAGGGAACATGGTGTCATCAGGAGTCTCTTCTGCGCATAAATCTTCTCGAACTCAGAGCTGTCTTCCTAGTACTTCAGACATTCTCAAACAACATTCAGGGGAAAGCGATGCAGATCAGGACAGACAACACCACAACCATGTGGTACATCAACAAGCAGGGAGGCACTTGGTCCTCAGCCTTGTGCACAGAAGCCATGAAAATATTGTCACTAGCTTATTCCCTTCAGGCTTCCTTGATAGCTGTGCATCTCTCAGGGAAGAACAACATACTGGCAGATGCTCTCAGCAGGATTTCTCAAGGTCACCACAAATGGGCCCTGAATCTTCTGGTTCATCAGGTAATTTTCAAAAGGTGGGACACCGCAGAGGATAGACCTCTTTGCAGCCCCGGACAATCACTAACTTCCTCTATTCTGCTGCAGTCCCCCTCTTCTGGGGTCTGTTCCTCAAGATGCTCTCCTATCAAATTGGACAAGCAAGTTTCTGTATGCTTTTCCTCTGATATTCAGAGTTCTGGTCAAGATCAGATCTCAGCCTTGCACAGTGATTCTAATGGCTCCAGACCAGACCAGACAGCCATGGTACCCCCTACTATTGTCAATGTCAGTGACAATACCCCTTGGTCTTCCCAGACAGTACAATCTCCTCACCTCTTTGCAGGGAAGGATACTGTATCCCACCCTTCAAACTCTCAGACTCAAAGCTTGGCTCTTAAGGAGCTAGAATATGCAAGCCTGCACCTTTCCCAATCGGTTTTGGACATTCTTAAGGCTAGTAGAAAACCTTCTACTAGAAAATATACAATTCCAAATGGAAGAGATGTGGCTTCTGGTGTTCTTAGAGGCATATTCAGCTGACATTGCCACTGTTTTGGATTATTTGGTGCATCTTAAAAGTTTAGGCCTCAGGCCTACCACTCTCAAAGTACATTTGGCAGCCATTTCTGCCTTCCTTTCAGCTGGGAAAGGTTCTTCCCTAGCCTCTCATCCAGTTTTCAAGACATTTTTCTAAGATCTGGTTCATATCAATCCTCCTTTTAGGGGAGTCTTCTCCTGTTTGGGATCTGAATATCTGTATTGCACAGCTTATGCAGCCCCCCCCCGAACCATTATCTTCAGCTGAGCTAAAATACTTTACTTGGAAAACTGTGTTCCTTGTAGCCATTACCTCTGCCAGGAGAATCCGTGAATTGCAGGCTTTATCAGTGGAATCTGACATCATTTCATTTCACAGGGATAAGGTGGTCCTTCAAACCAACAGAAAGTTCCTTCACAAGGTGGTATCAGACTTTCATTTGAATTAGTCTACGTCATTGCCTGTATTTTTCACTGACCATTCTTCCTGTGGAGAAAGAAGACTACACAGTCTTGATGTAAAGAGGGCCCTTAGTTATTATATAGACCACACTAAGGTCCATAGAAATGGCTGTTCACAGCTGCTTCTCACTTATGGAGAAATGGGAAAAGGTAAATCTGCTACTAAGAGAACTATTGCCAGATGGATTGTCTCCTGTATCCAGTTCTGCTATTCAAAGTTGGGGAAAGAACCACCCTCAGGCCTGAGGGCTCACTCCACCAGAGGTACAGCTGCTTTGGTTGGAGCAGCTAGAGACATACCCTTAGTGGAAATCTGTAACACAGCCACCTGGAAAACTGTTCACACATTTATCAAGCATTACTCTCTTGACAACCAGTCAAGAAGTGATGCTAGGTTTGGCACAGCAGTGCTGCAGAGTTTGTTCCCAAAATAGTTTCTGTAACTCCCTCCTCTAAGGGGGTACTGCTTGATAGTCTGCATATAGTCAGAATACAGCAAGACTTCATGTTGTTTAAAGAAAAAAATTACTCACCATAGTAATGTTGTTTCTTCTAATGGAGTCTTGCTGTATTCTGATCTCAATCCCTGCCTCCCCTCCTGGAACCTAGTTGCTTTGGGATGTGGTCTGGCAGGTGCAGTGCTGCACCCCAGAGGTGTACCTTGGTTACCTCTTCTTTAGCTTGAGGTCTTTATGGTTATTATTTAAGAATATATCGTTTTTGTTTCGCTACCTACTTGGATTCTTTTGGGGGTTCTCGACTTGAGTCTTTTGGATACTAAAATATATTTCAAACAACATGAAGTCTTGCTGTATTCTGACAATATGCAGTTAGCTCCATCACTTGAACTGCCCCAGAGAGGAATGGGTTAACTCTATGCAGTAGCATAGAATGTTGAGCTCAAGCTCAGTTTTCAAACCTCTGTCTCTGGTACTTCTCAGTGTAACCATCAGATTCTTTACTCTACCTAACTGTGAAGTCGCTCCAGAGAGTTCTCCTTCTCTTCGGTTCGGTAAAGTCTCAAATAAGCGTTCGGTTGTTCAATCGATTTATTATTTTGTTGGTATCAAGTCTCTGTCTATGGTACAGATAGTGTTGTAGATAGGTAGTGATATTATTTACTGTGGAGATTGTTTTTCTTTGGTTTCTGATCAGTCAGTACGTTGGAAACCGACCTTTTGTTTGTGTTTGAAATTTCTGGAATTTAGTAGTGGTTTTCCGGTTCCTATCGATTTAAAAAAAAAGGACTTTTTCTGTTTTTTTTCCATAGCCCATAACACGGTTGGTAACCGATAGTGGAGTATTACCTGGTTTGAAAGCTGTAATGGGTAATTTGTTTGGGTGGCCATGTCTGAGAAACCCAAGAAAAAAAACAGTCCCACTGGGTTTCAACACTGTACTGAGTGTGGGGAAGCCTTTGCCAAGGCTGACCCCCACCTCATTTGTGTTTATTGTCTCGGGTTTAACTACCTCAAAACAGACTGCCAAATTTGCAAGAATTGTCCTAAAGCCACTCTTGAAAAAAGTTTAAGTAGGCTGAAGGAAAAGGAGGCCGAGAAGTCAGCTGACCCAGATGGCCAGCCTGGTTTGGTTGCAGCCGAACCTGAGGAGGTGCCCACTGACCTGGGCGATACCTCCTCGGGCAAAAGGAGATCTGACTCTGAGGGGTCAGTTCTGGTAAAAAGGAGAAAGAAGTCAGACAGTTCAGATCCAGCACTGCATACTCCAATTGCTGACAAAATAGCCAAAGCGATCAGTATAGTTCAGTTGCATCACCCGGTTCCGTCCTAACCGGCACCACCGTTTAGGTAATCAGTTCGGTTGGATCCAACTCCATCGGATTACGATCCAGATGCTTACTATGTTGTGGAGTGGGAGGGAGATGAGGGAGGGAGACGAAGGGTATCCCGATGATGATGATGATAATGAAGGCCTGGATGTGCCTATTGAACCAGACATCTCCCCAGACAGGCCTTCCAATGTCTCCCCCCCAGGCTTTCTGAGTCCCCTTCTCACTATTTGTTTTACAAGAAAGTGGCTGAAACCCTCCAGCTCCCAATGGTAGAAGCTGCTGAGGAGGAAGAAAAACCTGATTTTGTTGAGATGATGGACATCCCAGAGTCCAAAAGATTGTCTAGCCCTCTTCATAAATCTTTGGGGAAGCAGACAAAAAAGATATTACAAACACCTAACTCCTTACCTCCTGTAGATAAGAGAATGGACAGGAGGTATATGTTATCAGGCTCAGGTATGGAGTTTTTATATAGTCATTGCAGCCATGTTGGAGTAGTGCAGGATGCAGCCTGTGACAGGGCTAATATTCCTTTGGCTTCACACCCCCCAGACAAAGACTCCAGGAAGGTGGATGCCATGGCCAAAAGACAATATTTGGCATCCTCTTTGGGACTCAGGCAGGCTAATTATATGGCCTACACAGCCAGGTACCAGATGTCCAGGTGGGATACAGTTCTGGAACTGGCTAAACAGGCTTCCCCCCCAGCTGGCCAAAGAGCTGGAGGAGGTGGCAGCTGATCGAATTGAGGCATCCAAAGTACAGTTCCATGCTGCTGTGGACTCCAATGATGTGGCATCAAGAGTCATGGCTACATCTGTGTCTCTCAGGAGATTTGCTTGGCTCAGATGCATTAGCCTTTCCCAGGACACCCAGGCTAAGGCCATGGATTTCCCTGTGGTGGGTAACTCTCTGTTTGTGAAGCAGACAGAGGCTTACATGAAGAAAATGGATGAGTATAGGACCACCTAAAGGAGTGCACAGGCCAAAGAAAGTCAAGCTACTCCTCAGAAGCAGCAATCTCAGGGCAGGGGCAAGCCCTTTCATGGGCCTTTTTATTAAGCCCAGGCTTTCTCTTCTTTTAATAGAGAGTATTCTTTTGAGGGAGAGGTAGGAGGGGGATGAGCAGGTCTGCATCCTCTTACCAGTCCAAGGCTCCTGCCAAACAGACACCCTGGTGTGTCAGCCTGGGTCGACACCCCTATTCCAGTAGTAGGCAGGCTGGCTTACCACTTCCAGGCCTGGAAGGCTGTTACCTCAGACAAGTGGGTCCTGGAGGTAGTAAGCCAGGGACTGGCCCTCAGTTTCAAAAGGTTTCCAAATATGAGGGTCAGGTCCTTTCCACCTGCAACCATCTCAGAAACCATTGCTCTAGAAGCAGAGATTTCTTCTCTACTGGCTCTCAGAGCTGTAGAAAAAGTTCCTACTCAACACAGGGGCAAAGGTCTGCACTCCAGATATTTCCTTACCCAGAAAAAAAACAGGGAAGTAGTGACCCATGCTAGACTTAAGGTATTTGAATAAACACATCACATAACCAAAATTCAAAATGGTGACTCTGGGAATAATTCTTCCCTCTCTAAGGCCAGGGGATTGGCTAGCATCCCTGGACCTCAAGGATGCCTATTTCCACATTCCTATCAGGTGCTCCGACAGAAAGTACCTCAGGTTTGAGTTGCTTTCAGGCCATTAACAGTTCAGAGCCATGCCCTGCAGCCTAACATCAGCTCCAAGGGTGTTTACAAAGTGCCTTGCAGTAGTAGTAGCCTTCCTTAGAAGGAAGGGTATCTCTATCTTCCCTTATATGGATGACTGGCTCATTGTAGGTCAGTCCTCCGACCAGGTCAAGTCAGGTCTGGAAATCACTCAGAACTTGTTCAGTTCCCCGGGGTTCCTCCTCAATCTTCCAAAGTCAGTTCTTGAACCAGTACAACTCCTAACTTTCATAGGAATAGAGTGAGATACGGTTCAGGCAAAGGCCTTCCTCCCACTAGCAAGGGTAAAGGACCTTACAGATCTCACTTCCTCATTTGGACCTCTGGTCTCTCATCCAGCAAAACACTTTCTTCAACTCCTAGGCCACATAGCAGCTTTCACTGTGGTGAAACAAGGAGTCAGGTTTCAGATGAGGGACATTCAGTTCCACCTGAGGTCCTTTTGATGGTCTCAGAAAAATGACTCTCTTCAAATTGGTTCCAGTGACTCAGACTTTGGTCCAAGCTCTCCAGTGGTGGCTGGATCAGGTCAAACTCAGACAAGGTGTCCCATTCCACAGTCAAGTTTCCTCAGTGGTCCTAACCACAGATGCTTCTCTCCTAGGCTGGGGAGCCCATTTGGGAGCCCTCACAACTCAGGGTGTTTGATATGAAGGAGAACAGACAACATCAACACAATGTGGTACATCAACAAGCAAGAGGGCACTCAGTCCATAGCCTGGTGCACCAAGGACATGAAATTGTGGTCTCTAGCCTACTCCCTTCAGACTTCCCTGACAGCAATTCATCTCCTAGGGAAGGGCAGTGTGTTAGCAGATGCTTTAAACAGAATCTCCCAGGGCCATCACAAATGGTCCCTGGATCCTCTCATCCTGAAAGTAATCTTCACCAGATGGGGCACTCTGGAGATAGATCTCTTTTCAGCCTCAGACAATCACCAACTCCCCCTGTTCTGCTGCAGACCATCAGTCCTAGGAACTGTTCCTCTGGATGCTCTCATATTGGATTGGAAGGGCCGGTTTCTCTATGCCTTTCCTCCATTCCACCTGTTGTTTAGAGTTCTAGTAAAGATCAGGTCTCAGCCCTGTATAGTGATACTGGTGGCTCTGGACTGGGCCGGACAGCCTTGGTACCCTCTGCTGTTGTCCCTGGCAGTGTCACTCCCCCTGTCTCTTCCCAAGAGATACAATCTTCTAACTTCCGCTCAGGGGAGAATTTGGTACCCCAGTCTCCAGTCTCTCAATTCAATTCAATTCAAGTTTATTGTTGACAAATACAATTGTAGTCACAATTAAAAGGACATATATAAGTAGAAAGAAAAAAAAAAGAAAAGAAACACACAATATCCAATAGTTTCCATAAACAAATGAGGTCATAAATGTATTTAAAAGTGTAAATACAAATAAATAATATACAAAAAACATGCATCCGCTTATACTGCACAACAATATACCCTATTTTCCCTTAGGAATGTGTCTTTTTCTACATTCCAAAAAAATCTACCGAATCTTGCTACTTTGTCCACTATAACTTTTTCTTCTGAGTTCAGCAAATAGTTAATTTGGTACAGTGGATCCATATCTAAGGAGGCAAGAACATCACCTAGGATTTGTATCCTCTCTTTATTATATAGGGGACAGAATAGAAGTAGATGAACTAAATCATCTTTACTTTTGTGGCAGGCACACAATTCTGAATCTGATTTCCCATAGAGACCCCTCAGAGTCTGGCTATCAATATAGCCAAATCTAAGTTTGGTAAATATCTTTCTTAAATTGGGATTTTGTATTAGATATAAATATTTTTTATCCCATACACTCTTGTATTATTAATTGAGAACCAGCCACTTAGTTTAAAGTTCTTACCTAAGTCCATATCTCTCTGGGCATGAATATCTCTGACTGTGATTTTAATTTCTTGCTTAATTTCTGCTATTGGTTTTACCAAACTGTCAGCTATGCACTACAGGAGTCCATAAGGCTTAATGAGCTCCTTCATTGCATACAAACCAGGACACCTATATCCTAGGTAATTATAACACAGTCCCTCCTCCAAACACATCCTAGCTAACCTTTTACCAGGCATATTATATGTTTTCAACCAATATGTGCATAATCTGTGTTCAATATCTTTTCTTAATGGACGCTGTCTGATTTCAAGTTTTGTTAGTACAGATGCTGCACTGTTTGGCAGTCCCAGTAATTTTTTATAAAATGTATTCATGCTGGATTCAAGCCCATTCATATTATACTGTCCCCCATATTTCTGAACCATAAAGGATTTGTGACTTTATCTTTGCACTGAACACCTTTAAAGAACCGTTAATGGACTGACCTCAGTATTTGTAAGAGAAAGACTCAATTGACGGGTCAAGCATTTAATTTTCTGTAACAAAGTAGACATATGTTCTTGCCACCCTAGATTATATTTAAACACTATACCCAAATAATAAAATCTCTCTACATATTCAATCTTACTATTTGCACAAAATAAATTTGGTATATTGTTCGATCTCAGATGATTTCTATTAAATATCATAAACTTTGTTTTTTCAAAGTTGATTGTTAAGTGAGCTTCAACACATTTTCCATGGAATTTCATCAACCTCCTTTTGATACCTAAAAAAACTAGTCACCATTAAGACAACATCATCAGCATATGCCAGGTAGGGACACCACCTGGAGCCCAACCTAGGCATATGCAACTCTGGGTCATCCAGATCTTCCAATATTTTATTTAGAAA
This sequence comes from Neoceratodus forsteri, assembly GCA_016271365.2. Taxonomy (NCBI): domain Eukaryota; kingdom Metazoa; phylum Chordata; order Ceratodontiformes; family Ceratodontidae; genus Neoceratodus; species Neoceratodus forsteri. Next base: position 14,196,286 of record CM028129.1, read on the forward strand.
AAGGTTAAAGAGTATAGGTGACAAAACACAACCTTGTCTCAACCCAATGTTTGATGGAAATCTAGGGGTATTATCACCTTCCTTATTATAGCTTATAACTGTGGGATTATCACTATAGAGCAGTTTAAGCAAGCAAATAATTGAGTCATCTAGCTTATACTTTCCCAAGGTTTCCCATAATTTTCCATATTAACTCTATCAAAAGCTGATTTAAGGTTGACAAATACACAGAAGAATTTTTGCTTCTTAATGTGAATATATTTGTGTACCAAATGGGACAATACAAAGCACTGATCTACAGTTGAATGGTCTGGTTGGAAACCTGCTTGGCCGTCATTCGAGGTTTCCTTTTCTGTCAGCCAGATCATCATTCTATTGTAAACTATTTTGGTGAATAATTTTTGCATTGTATCTTGTAGGCTTATGGGCCTATAATTACTTGGATTGGATTTTTCAACTTTTTTATGGATTGGAACAATGATATTTTCTTGCCATGTTGGCGGCATCCTTTCTGTTTCATTTATAAGGTTAAATAATCTCTTAAGAACTGGGACCCAGAGACCTGGATCATCTTTTATAATATCAACAGGAATGCCATCGGGTCCAGGGGCTTTATGTCTTTTAGCTAAACTGATAGCACGAATAATTTCTTCTTCTGAGATTTTGTACTCCAGTGGTTTCCAGTTTTCCTAAAATAGAATCTATTCCCTTATTTCTGGGGTATGAAAGACATTTTCATAATAACTGAGCCACAAAGTTGGCTTGATGTGATTTCTATTGTAAGGTATATTATTCCATCCATGAGTTACCATATGCCAATATTTTCTATTATCTTTTACCCAAGTGGCCTTCTCAAACTGCTCCCATAATCTCTTTCTATAAATGTGTTTCTTTCTTCCCAAAAGTTTTTTATACCGTTTCCTTAATTTGTTTAATATATGTTTATTGGTTTTACTTGGATGTTTAAAGGTATATCTTGCATGACTATTCACCTTCTTTTTTTGATATTTACACTCCCCATCACACCATTTACTTCCCCTTTTTTCCCTAAATGTTAAAGTTTTGACAATGATCTTAGAAATTCTTTCCATAACCTTTATATATAATTCAAGGAATTGCTCATAAGACATACACTGTAGTATATCAATACTCAATCAATCAATACTTTATTTATAAAAAGGCGCCTTTCCAAAAACCAAGGCGCCTGTACACCACATAATAAAGCAATATTAATAAAACAATATATTAACCACACAATAAGATATTAAAAATCATTATATGCTTGTTTAAAAAGATATGTTTTAAGTGCTCCCTTAAAAGTTTCGACTGTCAGGCAATCTCGTACCTGACGAGGTAGAGAATTCCACAGGGTCGGGGCCACAAAACTAAAAGATCTGGTCCCAGAAGTCTTTGAATGAACCCTGGGAATCTCTAGCAATCCCTCATCAGTGGATCAGAGAGAGCGGGGGGAACAATAGGGATGAAGGAGATCTTTCAGGTAGCTAGGTCCCTGATCATGTAGGGCCTTATAGGTCAGCAAACCAACCCTGAAGGTGATACGCCAGCATATTGGCAGCCAGTGCAGTCCATGGAGCACAGGAATTATATGACTGGTCCTAGAAGAACCTGTCAATAACCTGGCTGCCGCATTCTGCACTAGCTGCAAGTAGCGAATATCAACCCCCGGTAGCCCAAGATACAGGGAATTGCAGTAGTCAAGACGGGACGTAACGAAGGTGTGGACCAAAGTAGAAAGATCATCAGGAGGAACCAGGTGCTTCACCCGAGCAATGTTCCTCAAGTGGTAAAAAGAGGCTTTGACAAACTGTCGACACCTGTAATTTAAGTGTCAAACAGTTGTCAAAAACAACGCCCAGATTTCGCACCTGATCCGAGGTAGTTAGCTGGATGTCCCCAAGCCATAAGCCTGAGGGAGATCCAGACAACAAACCCACCTCCCGACGACCTGGGTCCACGACCAACACCTCAGTTTTTCTTGGGTTCAACCGCAGCCAACTCACATTCATCCAGTCCTGGATTTCAGCAAGACAGTTATTAAAGACCGAGAAAATGGGCATCTTGGCCTGGTACAAAGGACATGTACAGTTGAGTATCATCTGCATAGCAGTGAAAACTCAAACTGTACTGCCTAATGATCAATCCCAACGGCAGCATGTACACAGCAAACAACATGGGTGCCAAAATGGAGCCCTGTGGTACCCCACAGGATAGGGAGAATGATGTAGAGGAAAAAATCCCAGACACCACCCTCTGAGTCCTACCCTCGAGGAAAGATCGAAACCAGCTGAGGACTGTACCAGACAGTCCACAGATAAACTGCAGGCATTCCAACAGCACACCATGGTCCACCGTGTCAAATGCTGCAGAGAGATCAAGAAGGACCAAGATGGAAAAGGTCCTTCGATCTCTCACTATCAGGAGATCATTTAGTACCTGAACCAGGGCCGTCTCAGTGCTATGTCTCTTCCTAAATCCATACTGGAGAGAATCATAGACATCGTGGCTGGTTAAATGATCATCCAACTGCGTCGCAACCACCTTCTCAATAACCTTTCCCACAAAGGGTAGGTTAGAGACGGGTCTATAATTAGCCAGACAGTCTGGGTCCAAGGAGGGCTTCTTAAGAAGGGGCTGCACCAAAGCCTCCTTCAGGGGATTTGGAAAAATCCCCCTCTCCAAAGACCTCCAGACTATCTCAGCCAGAACCAGACTGATTTTATCTACACAACCCACTAGGAGATGTGTAGGGCCCGGATCCAGACCACAGTTGGTCGGACGCAGTAATCGGATGACCATCACAATGTCATTGATTGTGGGAAGGCTGAAGTCGGACCACACAAAACCGGTGTCTGACATCTCCTGTCGACCACCACTATTCCCACTAGAGAGTATCAGAAGAATGTCGGACCTGATCTTGGCAACCTTATCTGAAAAGAATTGAGCAAGCTCCTCACACCATTCTTGAGAAAAAGTTCTTCTGGGCTGAAGACAGATTGGATTGCACAATCTGTCCACAGTCCAGAAAAGCTGAGCTGGTCTATTCTGAGCAGCAGCAATCTCTCTGGACAGGAATTCTGCCTTCTTACGAGAGATTGCTGATTGATAAACCACATAATGGTCCATCAATCTAAGTTTGTCACAATCCAAGCCCGACTTCCGCCAACATCTCTCTAATCTTCGTCCAACTCTCCTCAACTCCCTTAAAGTCTCATCAAACCAAGGAGACCTAGGGCGAAGAGTGAGAGGATGTACATGAACAGGTGCAATGGAATCCAGGGCCCCTGTCACTGCCTTATTATAGGCAAGTACCAAATCCCCTGGATCCCTGCAATCACTCGGAAAACCCGATAGGTCCAGCACCGCCATCAGGCCATCTGGGGAAACACCCCTCAAAGGGAGGTACTGGACCATCTCCATAGGGGCTGGCCTACTAGGGGTGGCCTCAAAACTAAACCCAATGGAATGATGGTCAGACCGTCCAGCTGGTTCCACCACCAAATCAGATATCTCCATCCCCAATTGGAACACCAAGTCCAATGAATGGCCACCAATATGGGTCAGGGAGGAAATAACCTGTGTGAAGCCCAGTGAAATCATTAACTGGTGGAAGTCTTGACCAAGCTGTGAGAGTTCATCGTCGACCCAGGCATTGAAATCACCCAGAACCAACCTTCTGGGGGATCCCAATGTCAGGTCGACAATGAAGTCTGTGACTTCCTGCAGGAAAACATTCCCATTACCTGGTGGACGGTAGACGAGAAGAATCCTGCGCCCCACACCCTCGCCCATAATACATTCAAAGGAGTTGGTATTACCCACTGGTACTTCCACTAGGCCGAGTTCTGACTAAAACAGATGGCAACACCCCCACCGCTACAATCCATCCTAGCATAACCATGATTTAATTCCTTATCCCATTATCTTTTAATAATTCTATCGATTTGTAATTCTGTAATAAATCCCATTTTATCCCTTTCTTGACCCTTTGAATGCCTTTGTTTTGTTTGATAGCAACATCTTTGCCTTGTTTAATTAGAAATTTAATCTCTAATGGATTATGTTCACTCTCCGAGCGTATCCAACAAAATCAATTATGGAGGCACTCCTTACCCTATATATATATATATATATATATATATATATATATATATATTCTCCAAAGCAATCTCCAGCAGAGTGTCCATTAATTAAAAGCATATTATTATCTTCCAGTTCTTTTACCAATTTTTTCCATCTCTCATAACCTTTCTTATCTTTTGTCACCCTTCTCATTTTTAGATTCTGTGACCCCAGGGCCGCACAAGCCTCCCAAATTTTTCTGCTGGGCTCCAGACTGTGTCCAATCCTGGCATTAAAATCCCCTACAAGTATAATTCTAGCTTCCAACTCATGTAATTTCCATTGTTCTATTACAGAGATAAGCATGTCAACATTGTTCTTATTTTCATATTTAGATCCAACTGGAGGGAAATAGACATTGACAATAAGAGTTCTCTTATTTTTTATTACGGCAACAACTGCTAATATATGGTTGGAATTCACTAGGAATTTATCATACTCAATTTGATTCTCAATTTGTCCCCAAATTATGAGGTCTCCCGATAATCTACCAAATTTACTTGTACTACTTGCCCCTTTATTGAACATCTTATAACTGTCAATGTATATGTCCTTGTTAGTCCAAGTTTCTTGCAAGCAAATTGTATTAAATTGCTTTAAATAATTTATAAATGTTGGATTTGTCAATGTTTCCCCTAATCCAGTAACATTCCAAGATAAGATATTAAAATCTGTGTTTATGGTAGGGTTGGAATTATTTCTTTCTAGCTGTCAATAATCGTCTATGTCTTGTAAGATCTGAAACCTATTTGCCATCTTGATTAAGTTTAACCACCGAGGTTTATCTCTTCTTTCCCTATTGTCCCATGGAATCTCATTTTCTCCTTTTATATTTATATCTAACTTATCTAACCTTTCTGAGTTGGAAAGGAGAAACTTATAATCTTGCTCAAGCTTTACCCAAATCATTATTTGCCCTTGATTTTTCCATCATTTTGCTTTCAATATTGTTTCATGGAGTTTATTATCTTTTAACAACTTCTGTAATAAATCTACAATCTTGAGTCACAAATTGCATGAAGTTTCATTTAAGAAATTGCCAATCCCAAAAACTGAGATTGGGTGTTCCTTCTTCATCATTAATTTGTTCTCTGCAAAGTACTCAGGAAACATAGACTTCAATGTTACCATACTGTCTATTTCAAAGCCTAGCTCTTTCATTTTCTTCTTTTGATTTTCTATTACTTTGCATGTGTAGTATTGGTCAGAAAGAAGAAAAAACAATTCAGTATCGGATAGAGGTCTGATGGTACTCATCTTATTTATTACATCCCCATACCTTCCATTCCCTTATAAAACAGCCTCAAGTAATTTCTTCAAATGGACGTTAAGTTTAAACTCAGTTTCATCTGGCATTATTGAAACTTTGTATATGGTAACATGAAGTCAGTTTCCAGGGACCTTTCCAGAAAATGTTTCAATCTAGACTCTGCCTCAGTGGCTGTCTCCTGTCTCTCAATCTCAAGGCCTGGCTCTTGAAGAGTTATAATATGCAGGCCTGCATCTTTCTCAGGGAGTTTTGGATATTCTCAAAGTCTCCAGGAAACCTTCTACCAGAAAAACGCATAATTCCAAATGGAAAAGATTCAGCATTTGGTGTTCTCAGAAGGGCATTCTGCCAGACAGTGCAGACATTGCTACAACTTTAGATTATCTGGTTCACCTTAATGGCCTAGGCCTCAGGCCTGCAACTCTGAAGGTTCACCTAGCAGCTGTGTCTGTATTCCTTTTAGCAGGGAAGGGCTCTTCCCTGGCATCTTATCCTGTTTTCAGTAAGTTCTTCAAGGGTCTGGTTCACATCAATCCTCTCTTTAGAGAGCCTACCCCGGCTTGGGATCTGAATGTCTGCATTGCTCAGCTTATGCAGCCACCCTTTGAACCTCTGGCTTTGGCCTAGCTTAAGTACTTGACCTGGAAAACTGTGGTCCTGGTAGCTATCACTTCTGCCAGGTGGGTTAGTGAATTACAGGCCCAGTCAGTTGAATCTCACTTTATTTCATTCCATAGAGATAAGGTGGTCCTGAGAACAAATAGGAGCTGGTTCTTACCCAAAATGGTAACAGATTTTCATCTGAACCAATCTATGTCTCAATCTGTGTTTTTCACTGATCATTCTTCTTCAGGAGAAAGAAGATTACACACTTTGTATTTTAAAAGGGCACTTAGCTACTACATAGAGCCCACTAATACACACAGGAATGACTGTCTTCAATTATTTCTCACTTATGGTGAAGTGGGAAAAGGTAAGCCTGCTACTAAAAGAACTATTGCCAGGTGGATTGTCTCTTGTATACAGTTCTGCTATGACAAATTGGGCAAAGCACCCCCCCTCAGGCCTGAGGGCCCACTCGACTAGGAGTACAGCTGCTTCTCTGGCTGAGGCCAGAGATATACCCTTGGTAGAAATCTGTAAAGCAGTCACCTGGAAAACAGTCTATACATTCACCAAGCATTACTCTCTGGACATCCAAGTTAGGAGTGATGCTAGGTTTGGTACAGCAGTACTGCACAGCCTGTTCCCAAAGTAGGTTCTGTATTCCCTCCTCCTCTGGGGAACTGCTTGGTAGTCTGCATATTGCCAGAATACATCAAGACTTCATGTTGTTTGAAGAAAAAATTACTCACCATAATAATGATGTTTCTTTTAATGGGGTCTTGCTGTATTCTGACCTCCCTCCCTGCCTCACCTCTCAGAACCTAGTTTTTGGGAAGTGGGCTGGCAGGTGCAGCGTTGCACCTCGGGGTGTACCTTGTACATTCGCTCTTAAGGGTGGGGTAGTTGTTTTATGGTTGTTGCCTTATCTTTATATATTTTTTCACTACCTTTTTTTTTGGGTTCTCGACTTGAGTCTTTTGGACCCAAGTTGTTGCCTTTTGGCTTAAACAATTTCCATACTTAAGTAGTTATTTTGCTCATAAGAATCTGACAGGTACGCTGAGAAGTACTAGAGACAGATTTGAAAACCAAGCTTGAGCTCAACATTTTTGATACTGCATAGAGTTAACCCTTTCCTCTCCAGGGCAGTTCAAATGCTGGGGCTAACTGCATATTGTCAGAATACAGCAAGACTCCATTAGAAGAAACAGCATTACTATGGTGAGTATTTTTTTCTTATTGCCCATTGGCAAAAAATTTTAAAAACAATTTCTAAATTATTAGTTAGCATAGAGCTCGTAAGAATCTGGTGGTTACACTGAGGAGTACCAGGGACAGAAGTTTGAAAACCGAGCTCGAGCTCAATGTTCTGTGCCTTGGCATAGAGTTAACCATTTACTCTCTGGAGAAGTTCAAGTGCTGGGGCTAACTGCATATAGTCAGAATACAGCAAGACTCCATTAGAAGAAACAGCTTTACTATGGTGAGTAATTTTTTTCTTGTCTGAAGCTCAGAGAGTCCTTTGGAGTGCAGAGTATCAATGTGCTCTCTGGTGCTGAGGACAGCAATGAGGTAATCCTGGGCAAATCCATTGGCTCATGGGTTTACTTATGACAGAGGTTCAAAAAGACACTGTGCCAGGAATGGGGAGCAGTGCAACTCATGGGCGTGCAACCCCACACAAACATGAACCAAAAGTAACTAGCACAACAAAGTTGTTCAGGAATGGGGAGCAGTGCAAATCATGGGTGTGCAACCCCACACAAACATGAACCAAAAGTAACTAGCAAAACAGAGCTGTTTGTACAGCAATGGGGAGCAGTGCAAGTCATGGGTGTGCAACTCCATGCAAACATGAACCAAAAGTAACTAGCACAACAAAACTGTTTGTACAGGAATGGGGAGCAGTACAAGTCATGGGCAAGGGGACACAAAATAAGACATAATGGGACTGGTGCAATGCAATGGCTGTGGGGCAGCAGTTTTCCAGGAGACACTCTGGAGGCTGTGAAGCTGCCCTATTTGCAGTCGCCTCTCTGGTCTAAGGGAGGAGGTTACCCATCTCCAGTCTGACCTGGCTCGGATTTGTGAAAACTCCTCTCCCACCCAGGGACCACAAGGGCTACTGCCACCACCTCAGAGGTTGCCAAGAAAGAGGAGCAGTTGGACCAAGGTGGACTCAAGGAGGGAGAGGGTGGTGGAACAGAGGAGCATACCTCCAGCTTTACCTCTCCATAATTCATATGCTGTTCTGCCGAAGAGTGGTTCCTCTGTAGAGGCACCTGCATTGGAGACCAAGGAGGATGCTGGAACCTCCACAAAGGAGACCCACAGGAGGGTGGCATGAGACCCCACAGGGGAAGGAAACAACTCCTGGTGGGGGACTCAATCATTGGGGGGCAGATGTGGGGAGGAAGGGGAGAGGGAGGTAAGGTGCCTACCTGGTGCCACGGCTTGGAGGGACAGTAAGTAAATCCTCAGGATTGCAGGAGTACCTGCACGAGGGAGGGAGCTGGATGTCATTGTCCACCTAGGGACAAATGACCTGGCTAGGACTGGAATTAGAGCAGTGCAAGAGGAGTTTGTAGAGTTGGGGAGGGGCCTTAGACAAGTAGGACATACTGTAACCTTCTCGGAAGTACTGCCTGTCTATGGCAAGGGTGATGCTAGGGTACTCCACACCATGGGCTTCAATGAATGGTTAAAAAACTAGTGTGGAGCTAAGGGTTTTGGCTTCATTGGGGACTGGGGAACCACCTGGAGGGATGCAGGCCTATTCTGGCAAGGTGGTCTACATCGGTCTGGGGGGAACCAGGATCCTAGGTGATGGGTTTAAATGCTTCATTGGCAAGCATTTAAACTAGCCAAGGAGGCAGGCACTGAAAAGCAGCAGGGTAATCCCAGCCTCCTCCACAAAACACGGTAATTAGTGAGGTAAATAACAAGGAAGAGAAGTCATTATGGAGCAGGACGGGCTAAATGCAAAAACAGGTAAAGGCAGTAAGGACAGGGATGAGGCTAAAAGGGGTAAGGCCATTATAAAATGGAGGGTGATGAGTACCAGTGCCCATAGTCTGTGTAACAAGCTCCCTGAACTAGTGGCCTTGATGGAAGAGGGATGCCTGTATATTGTGGCAGTCACTGAAACATGGTACGCAGAGAACCATGACTGGGATGTCAACATACCAGGATACACAATCTACAGGAGGGACAGGGAGGGTAAAAGAGGAGGAGGAGTAGCTCTCTATGTAAGGGAAGGGATCAAAGCAACAGAACTGAAGAGTAAACAGGGAGCAGATGAGGCACTCTGGGTCACTCTGGAGACAGGAAATTGCACTACAATCTGAATGGGGGTTGTGTACAGACCCCCATCTCAGGGTGAGGTAAGGGACAATAAAATTATAGAAGGCATCCTTAGAATGGCAGAAAAAGGGGAGATATTGTTGATGGGGACCTGAATATGCCAGATATTAACTGGAGCACCTTTGCTGCAGGCACATCCAAGAGCAGTGTCATTCTTGATGCCTTACAGGGGGCATGCCTCAGTCAGCTAGTATTGGAACCCACTAGGGAGGGAGCAATCTTAGACCTGGTACTCTCAAATGGGGATGGAGAAATAATCTCAGATTTAGAAGTGGGTAGCCATCCAGGGAACAAGCAACCACCAAATCATGTGGTTCATGATAAACACAGACACAGAGTCAAGCCACACAAAAGCAAGAGTACTGGACTTTAGGAGGGCTGACTTTGGGAAAATGAGAGCATGCCTCAGAAAAGCACTAGCAAATGGCCAAGAAGGAGGAGTGGAGGAACAATGGAGAAAATTCAAAACAACCATCACAGATGCAACAAACCTTTGTGTAAAGCAAATCAGCAAAATAAAATGAAGGAAAAATCATCATGGTTCTCAAAAGAGGTGGCAGGGAAGGTGAAGGAGAATAGGATGCCACTCAGGAAATATAAGGAAACGTAGAAGGAGCAGGTCAGAGAACCTTATCAGTTAAAGCAGAAGGAGGGAGGGAAGGCAGTCAGAATAGCAAAGGCCAAAACCGAGGAAAATATAGCCAACTCTGTTAAGAAGGGAATAAAACCTTTTATAAGTAAATTAGGGAGAGAATAAAGACCAAGGGAGGAATACTGAGGCTTAATAAAGGTGAGGGAATGTGAGCTGAGGATGACAGTGAAAAAGCAGAGATACTGAAAGAATATTTCTGCTCAGTATTTACAATGGAGTAGGAGAGGGACGTAGGTAAACCAAACAACAGAAACACCTTGAATAGGGGAATTGATCCCAGTCCATTCACAGAAGAAAGGATTCTAAAAGAACTCTTAAAACTGAGGGTGGACAAGGCAATGCAGCCTGATGGATTCACCCCAGAATTCTAACAGAACTAAGGGTTGAACTGTTGACACCACTGAATACTCTCTTTAACAAATCATTGGAGGATGTAGTGGTACCTGGGGACTGGAGGAGGGTGGATGTGGTTCCACTTGACAAGAGTGGGAGCAGGGCAGAGGCAGGAAACTACAGACCAGTTAGTTTGACCTCAGTGGTAGGGAAAATTGTGGAATCACTTCTGAAGGAAAGAATTGTTGAGTACCTAGGGGCCACTGGGGCACAGGAACCAAGGCAGCATGGATTCACAGTGGGAAGGTCATGTCAGACAAACCTAATAGATTTCTTTGACTGTGAACATGGTCTACCTAGATTTTAGCAAGGCATTTGACACAGTCCCACACAAAAGATTAATATACAAGCTAGCTAGCCTTGGAGTGGGTCTGATGGTGGTAGCCTGGATAACAAATTGACTGGATAACAGGATGCAAAGGGTAATAGTAAATGGAGTGCACAGTGAAGAAAGGAGGGTAACTAGCTGGGTACCGCAGGGTTCAGTACTGGGACCAGTCTTCTTTAATGTCTTTATAAGTGACATTTCAGAGCACCTGGAAGAAAAAGTATGTCTCTTTGCAGATGACACAAATATATGCAAAAGGGTGGATACACAGGGTGGGGTGGAAAGGATGAGAAGGTACTTGGCTAGGTTGGAGGAATGGTCAATTGTATGGTAGCTCAGATTTAATGCAAAGAAGTGTAAGGTAATACACCTGGGAAACAAAAACCCAGGGGAAGAGTACACAGTGATGGGTGAGATACTAACAACAACAAAAGTAGAAAGGAACCTGGGGTAGTCATATCAGATGACTTAAAGGTGCGCAAGCAATGTGAGAGGGAAGTAAGGAGGGCTGGGGGGGATACTGGGATGCATAGGGAGAGGCATCACCAGTAGAAAACAGGAAGTTGTTATTCCTCTGTACAGACAGTTGGTGAGACCCCATCTGGAGTACTGTGTGCAGTTTTGGAGACCCCCATCTCTACAAAAACATAAACAGAGTGGAAGCTGTCCAGAGGAGAGCAACCAAAATGGCGCACGGTCTGCACCAGAAGACATACGAAGAGAGACTCAAGGAGCTTAAGATGTATACCTTCGAGGATTCGGTTGAAACGGAGATAATTTTACCTCGATTTGATGACCAATAAAGTTGAAGTTGACTTCAGGGAAAGGAGGGAAAGGGGGACATGATAGAAACTTTTAAGTACCTCAAGGGAATCAACAAAGTCCAAAAGGGTAGCATCTTTCAGAAAAAGAGATGTGCAAGAACAAGGGAACACAATTTGAAGATAGAGGGAGGACGGCTCAGAGGTAATGTTAAGAAGTATTTGTTCACAGAGAGTGTTGCAGATGCATGAAACAGCCTTCCTAAGGAGGTTGTGGAGTCAAGAACAGTGGGAGAATTCAAGAATCCATTGGACAGACATAAGGCTATTGTAGTGGGAGTAGAAAGAAGTAGGCTGTTGTTTAATTAGGATCTGGAACTTATCCATCAGGTAAGGGAAATGGGCAGACTAGGTGGGCTAAGTGGTCCTTATCTGCCGTCAAATTCTGTTTCTATGTTTCTATGTCATGGGTTTGCAACCCCACACAAACATTAAACCAAAAGTAACTAGCACAACAGAGTTGTTTGTACAGGAATGGGAAGCAGTGCAAGTCATAGCTGTGCAACCCCACACAAACATGAACCAAATGTAACTAGCACAACAGAGCTGTTTGTACAGGAACAGGGAGCAGTGCAAGTCATGGGTGTGCAACCCCACACAAACATGAACCAAAAGTAACTTGCACAACAGAGTTGTTTCTAAACACTGTTGCTCAATTAAAACAAAGATTCTGTCCATCCTTAATTGGAAATATATTTATATTTTATAGAAGAAAGCAGTATTTTGCAGAATTGAGGTATACAGAAGTTAAGGTCTTAGTAGGTCACAATGCAACTGCCCTGCAAATGTTTACTAAATGCAGCAAAAACAAGTTTCAGTTTCTCATTCAGATTTCACCTGTTTGGCAAGTTACAACTCCCAACACCATATTTTCATGTGCCTCAGATTTCAAGCTCTCGTTTTCCTTTTTTTATTTGTTTTGTCCTCACATTCTGAACCTCCTTCCATCTACCACTAGATGCCCAGTTTCCATCCAGCTGAGACTCTGCCACCTGTCCTCCCGGGAATATCAGCCCACCTGAGACACACTGCTGTGCTTCCCCTCTGGTCCACCATCCCCTCGGGCAGGGTATGCTTTCAACTCCATAGCATTTCTTCCCGACATAAATCTGCCCACCCATGGTGGAGGTGAATACTGATGGTGTCCTTGCAGAATGGTAGTGTGAGTCCAGTATGGGATGTGTTTGGCCAATGGTGGTTTCATCCTCCCAGCACTGTATCCTTTTCTGCGGTTCTCCCTACCCCCTCTCCAGGAGCACACATCAAGAGTGGTTGCCAGTGAGGCCTAATTCAGCCAATGCAGGGACACCCTCCAATAGTCCCCTCCTGCCATTCCCTTATCTTCTGCTCCACCGCCTGTGGTTACCCAGCCCTTATCTGCTGCACCACCGCCCGTGGTCACCCAGCCCTTATCTGCTGCACCACTGCCCGTGGTCACCCAGCCCTTATCTGCTGCACCACTGCCTGTGGTTACCCAGCTCTTATCTGCTGCACCACTGCCTGTGGTTACCCAGCCCTTACCTGCTGCACCACTGCCTGTGGTTACCCAGCCTTTATCTGCTGCACCACTGCCTGTGGTTACCCAGCCCTTATCTGCTGCACCACTGCTTTTGGTTACATAGAAACATAGAAAGATAGAATTTGATGGCAGATAAGGACCGCTTGGCCCACCTAGTCTGCCCATTTTCCTACCTAACAGATAAGCTGCAGATCCTAGTTAACCAACAGCTTACTTCCTCCTACCCCCCACTAGGACTGCCTTATGCCTGTCCCATGCATTCTTGAAGTAACCCACTGTTCTTGACTCCACGACCTCCTCAGGGAAGCTGTTCCATGCATCCACAACCCTCTCAGTGAAAAAATACTTCCTCACATTACCTCTGAGCCGTCCCCCCTCTATCTTCAAATTGTGCCCCCTTGTTCTTGCACATCTCTTTTTCTGGAAGATGCTACCCTCTTGGACTTTGTTAATTCCCTTGAGGTACTTGAAAGTTTCTATCATGTCCCCTCTCTTCTTTCTTTCCTCAAGTGTATATATATTAAGCTCCTTTAGTCTTTCTTCGTATGTCTTCTGGTGCAGACCCCACACCATTTTGGTTGCCCTCCTCTGGACAGCCTCCACTCTGTCTATGTCTTTGCGGAGATGGGGTCTCCAGAACTGCACACAGTACTCCAGATGGGGTCTCACCAACTGTCTGTACAGAGGGATAACAACTTCCTGTTTTCCACTATTGGTGCCTCTTCCTATGCATCCCAGTATCCCCCCAGCCTTCCTTACTACCTTCTCACATTGCTTGCCCACCTTTAGGTCATCTGATATAATTACCCCCAGGTCCCTTTCTATTTTTACTGTTGTAGTATCTCACCCCCAATTGTGTACGCTTCCCCTGGGTTTTTGTTTCCCATGTTAATTACCTTGCACTTCTTTGCATTGAATCTGAGCTGCCATACATTTGACCATTCCTCCAACCTTGCCAAGTCCCTTCTCATCCCAGCCCTTATCTGCTGCACCACTGCCTGTGGTTACCCAGCCCTTATCTGCTGCACCACTGCCTGTGGTTACACAGCCCTTATCTGCTGCACCACTGCCTGTGGTTACCCAGCCTGTATCTGCTGCACCACTACCTGTCGTTACCCAGGTGGCATAAAGCAGCAGGTTGCAACACTCTCCCTCCATCCCCAGAGGAGGAGAGTGTCCCATGGGATGCTTGATCCTCATCCCTGGACAGTCCTCCAACAGCCTAGGCTCATTCTCAAACCCAGGTCATCTGCTTCATAAGTGGTAGGGCTACCACTGCACTGGCAGGAACGCAAGCTCTAGCTTTTAAAGAGGGTGAATTACAATCAGCCAAATGTTAAAAAAGGTACAACATTAGAAAACTAAGTAAAGTTCAAAAGGTTATGCCCCTGTAAATTTAACATTAGGAATGACACCAGTCATGGAAGGGTCACAGACCCTAAAAAGGTGGCTGCGTTTGTCATCGCTCTGATCTCTTACTTAAAGAATGGCCAAGTTATAAGCAGACAAAAACTATGTACAAGTTGACGGGCATACATTTTTTTTTTCAATTTCTATTTTATCCCTACTCTGAGCCCTGGCACTGTACCCAACGAACCACCATGGCGCAAGCTTGGAGAGACCCCCCACACTGCCATGGCATACCCCCCCAGGTGGGGACAGAGTGAGAGCAGGCAGCCAGTCCCCCTCAAGCCACCCCTCCTGGTTCCATACCTTAGTTCTTGTCAGGGTCCTCACTCTTGAGATGCTCCTACAGCCGGTGGCGAGTGCCTACCTAGCCCTGTGTCATGCCGGGTTGGGTCATTTTTCATGTGTACAACCCCTGTCCGAAGACATGGCATGAACTTGACTCCAAGACCAACGCAGGCATCTGACATGCTCCACCCTCTGTATGGCTCGGGCATGCCGAATCTCCAGCTTCCACTAGAGGTCACACATGCACTGAGCTAAGGTTCCCCCTTCCCCCTGGAGGAGACCAGCAGTTCATGGGATGCTCAGCCTCCTGCCCCCTGGCCAGCCCTCTGTCAACCTGAGTCTGTTTCCAAACATGGGTCACCGGCGTCAGGAGGAGTAGTAGTGCTACCGATGTGCCAGCAAGTTGCCACTTGCATGCATTTCTGTAGAATTTTGTGCTAATTTTGTGGAAACCTTAGCCACAACTTTTTTTTCCCTAATGATGCACTTGGCCTGCTATGGAGAAGGAAGGAAATGGCTGGATAGTGTGGTAATAAGGTAGTACTCATAGGGGACTCCAAAGTAAAGGTAGCAGGAAAGTTGGAGGGGCATCATAGGACCATAATGCTACTGCAGGTAAGGTGATTTGCCTGCCTGCAGTGTAGGTCAAATGAGTGCAATGTATAGCCAAGCATTACAACTCAAGGGAGGAGCCAGCTACTGTTGTCTTCATCTACATAAATCAGGTAAAGAGGAAAAGTACTGCGATCATGAAGAGATCCTTTACGGAACTAGGGACATACATCATGCTCCTGGGGCCACTGAAGAATGAGAAGTGACAATCAGGCAAGTTAACTCTTGGCACTAGTCTGCAAAGGCACACACTGAAGAGAGAACAGCCCAAGTGGTAATGAAAGGAAACAAGGCAGTATTTTAGGTATGTAAGTGAAAAAAGGAAGACCAAGGCAGGAATTGTAACCTAGACACATAGAAACATAGAATCTATTTGCAGATAAGGACAACGTGGCCCCCCTAATCTGCCCAGTTTGTCCCTGCCTATACTGCTCTACTGTCATGTGTCAACACAGACCTTATCTGATCTCTGTCAACTTAACCCTTGCTTTCTTCTATGATTCCTTTGTGTTTGTCATGTGCATGCTTGAAGCTCACCTCTGTTTTCTCTCCCACCACTACTGCTGGTAGATTGTTCAGGCATCCACCACTCATTCTGTGAAGAAGTATTTCCTCACATCCCTCCTAAAATCACCACCCCTTCCAGATTCTTGTTCACCTTCACCTCCTAATATACTCCCCTCCTGTACGTTGTTCCTCCGATGAGTTGCTTATAGGTTTCTTTCATATCCATTCTCTCCCTCCTCTCTTCCAGGAACTATTATGTACACCTTGGAAGGGGTGTGTGTGATAGAGACCTTTAAATTCCTTTCGTGGGTAAATGAGGTTCAGGAGGGAAGTTTTTCTTAGTAAAAAATAGAGCTCAAGAAAGGGGACATACTATGAAGCTGGAGTGGTGTAGATTCAAGAGAGATGCGAGGAAGTACTTTAACAGAATCAGTGGTTGAGACTTGGAACAGCTGACCAGTTGAGGGGGGTGGTGGGGGTGAAATAGGAGTGTAGTTGAAGAATGCATGTGATAGTAAGAGAATCTTAGTGGAAAGGAAAGAGAAAGGCAGAAAGATACAGACCATGTGTGGTCTGTGGCGATACTTTAGGTAGGCAAAAATGGGCACATTGTTTGGCTGTCTTTAGGTCATCACATATGGTTACACCAAATCCCTTTCCTGTTTCATGACCATCAATTCCACCCCTTCCCCCATATACCTTCCCTGTTTTTTGGAGCTCCAAATGCGTGATCTTACATCACAGTTCTGTTTTTTCATCTATTACTAATGTAAAGAGTGTTGTAAATAGACACATTGCATGAAAGAATGGCAGGTACCTTGTTTCATTTTGGGGGGGGGTGGTTAGGAGACAGGTACTGTACCCATGCAGGAACAGCAAGGGACTACACTGAAACATAGAAACATAGAAGCTGATGGCAGATAAAGACCACAAGGCCCATCCAGTCTGCTCATTTTATCTACTATATGGATGTGCCATCGGCCTTTGCTCTGTCAATGGCCTATCTATTCATACGCATCTGTATTGCTTCCTTATGCCTATCCCATGCCTGCTTGATTCCCTGCACTGTATTCACATCCACCACTTCCTGAGGTAGGCTGTTCCATGCATCCACCACTCTTTCTGTGAAAAAGAACTTCCTCTCATTCCCCCTTAATTGGCCTCCCTCTAATCTTATGCTGTGTCCTCTTGTCATGCTATTTTTCTTATATTAAAACATGTTAGACTCTTTCACCTTGTTAATGCCCTTAAGGTGTTTGAATGTTTCAATCATATCACCTTACTCCCTCCTTTGCTTTAGGGTATACATATTGAGCTCCGTTAATCTGTCCTCATATGTTTTCTGATGCAGTCCTTTCACTATTTTGGTTGCCCTTCTCTGGACTGCCTCCATTTTGTTAATGTCCTTATGCAGGTGCAGCCTCCAGTACTGCATGCAGTACTCCAGAAGGGGCCTAACCAGTGTCTTGTAAAGAGGGATTATTACCTTCCTCTTCCGACTTGTGGTACCCCTACTAATACATCCCAACATCCCTCTAGCCTTACCTACTGCTTTAGTGTTCTGCTTGGATGATTTCAAGTCATCTGTGATGATGACACCCAAGTCTCTTTCTTCCCTTGTGATTACCAGCAACTCCCCTCCCAACATATAGGTGGCTTCAGGGTTTCTCTTCTCTATGTGCATGATCTTGCACTTCTTTGCGTTAAACCCCAGTTGTCACTCTTCTGACCATGTTGCCAGTTTATCCGGATCTCTTCTCATTCTGCCCACCCCATCAGGATCATCTACTCTTCTGCAGATCTTGGTGTTGTCTGGAAACAGACAAACCTTACCCGCCAGTACATCTGCAATGTCACTGATTAAGATATTGAAGAGGACTGGCCCCAGGACTGATCCCTGAGGTACCATACTTGTGACTTGCATCTCTTCTGACTATACTATTTACCATTACTCTGTTGTCTGCCCGCCAACCAGTTTACCACTGACTTGACCAATCTCTGACCCACCCTGAGCCTACCCAGCTTATTAATCAATCTTCTATGTGGAACAGTATCGAAAGCTTTGCTGAAGTCAAGGTAGGCAACATCAACTGCTCCCCCTTGGTCCACCATTCTGGTTACCCAGTGAAAGAAATCTATGAGATTAGTTTGACAGGACCTTCCTGTTGTAAACCCATGCTGTCTTGGATCCTGTGCTCCTATGGATTCCAAGTGTTGCACAATCCTTTCCTTAAGAAGTGCCTCCATAATTTTGCCCACTATTGAGGTAAGACTGACTGGTCTATAGTTTTCTGCCTCCTCCCTGCTGCCACTCTTGTGGAGTGGGATCACGTTAGCCCTTCTCCAATCTTCCGGGATCTCTCCTGTGCTCAGAGACTCACTAAACAGTTATGCTAATGTCTCTGCAAGTTCTACCCTTAGCTCCTTTAGTGCACTGGGATGTATGCAATAAGGTCCTATTGTCTTGTCCACCCTGAGCTTAGCGAGCTCTTGTAGGACCCTTTTTTACGTTCACTTGCACGCATGCGCAAGGAACGACTTGCAACAGTATGACTTTCGGAGGTGTGTGACCCTCCTCATGAATGCAGTGCTCAGTGTAGCAGGTGCGACCCTACCAGATCAATGCATGCTAAACTGTGTATGACAGCAGTTCGGCTGTGCTGGTCTTCACTTCTAAGAAAAGGTCCACTGCAAGCAGTGGTGGTAGCATGCATGCAATTAGTATACTGACATCAGCTGAACTGCTGCCATGCACAGCTCGGCATGAATTCCCTCCCTCTTCCTCCCTTTGCTAATGTCCTCCTCCTCCCTCATTAGTTTTGAGCCGGCCCCCACATTATGTGCCAAGGGGGGTGCCCAATCCTGCTCAGCTCATGCACCTCCCAGCACACTGTGTAGTGGATGGGGGTGTCCAATCCCCCATCAGCTGCAGCCCCCCTAACAAACATCCAGTTGACATGCTGGGAGCCCACTCCAGTGTGCTCATGCCTTCCCCCCACTCACCCTGTATGGCCAGTGGGGGTGCCCGATCCTTGCCGGCTCCAGTCCCCCCCCAACAAACACATAGGTGGGACACTGGGCACCCACCCCAGTATGCCAAAAGCATCTCTCTCTTTTTTTTAATTCCTGTGAAATAAGAAAATATTCCCTCAGTGAGTCCCAGGCCCCCTGCCGCCAACTCGTGCCTACCATCTGTGCACCCACCTCCCCACACCCCCATCACCCAATACTTACCTCCAGAGCCTGGCATGCCAATCTTCAGTGGACCGGGAACATGTCTGCACTCTTCAAACCTGACTGTGAACTGAGGAAATGCCGGTAAACTGTATAATGGCATAAATAGGGTTTTTCCAACTTAGGTAGATCTCTCAAACATTTTCAGGACTTTTGGCACCAAATTCTCAACATGGGGTTCTTGCCACCCTTTCTCATGAATTTAGTCAATGTCATCATGATATTCAGTCCCGAAAGGTGATTTTGTGGTCACTGTGTGGAATTACCTTTCGAGTCTGATTAATGAAATGACAGTGTCAGTGTTCATGAGGTGGGCTCTCAGAAAACTTATGTTGCAAATTTGGTGAAAAAATTCTGAAAAATGACTGTGTTGTGAGTGTGCCTTGCATAGTTTCCATGCACACTCGTAAGTCCATAAATTTGTAATATTTTCATTCCAGATTTTCAACATAAGCATATTTCCACACATCCTTATCAACAGTGCAGCTGTCATGTTCCACATCCTGGCCAAAATGTGTTTTCTTGCTTCTGGCACAAAATTGCATGGTCGTTGTCAGAAATCAGTGTTCGCTACAGAGTAAAACAATCACAGTGACACTGTTCATGAGCAGAGGTCCTAAAATGCCTATGTTGAAAATTTGGTGACAAAAGTCCATAAAATGGTTGTGTTACGAGTGTGCATTGCACAGTTTCTAGCACACTCATAAGTTTGTGAATTTGTAATATTTTCACTCCAGGTTTTCAGCATTGGCATTTTCCCTCACCTCCTTATGAACGGTACAGCTGTAATTTCTCACATCCTGGCCGAAATGGTTTCCACTTCCGGCTGGAACAAACGCATGATCGCTGTGGGAAATCAGTCTTCGGTACAAAGTAAGAAAATCATTGTGACAGAAGATCACGTGATGCAGGCTAGCTAGAGGCAGCACTGTATTTGGGCTCCCGCTCCTCTACCTCCTTTTGGTGTTATTTCGATCTAATTTTTACCATCTTGTTACCGAAAGTGTTATTGGAGATTGCAACTCGCCACTCAGAGCAGTTTTGAGCATGTTTGGATGCCTAAAGTCTCGGGCAACCGTCCCAGTACGGATGTTACGATGAAGCAAGCCCAGTTGCAACATACCCCACCTGCCTCACCAGATAAGCAGCAATCTAAAAAATCTGAAGCGCATGGGGGAAAGGGGGACTCCTCATCGAACCAACCGATTCCGCTCATGGAAGATAGGTTCCTGCAGGAGCTGGAACTCTTTAAAGAGACTTTAAAAGATATTGCAGAGGATTTAAAATCCATGCAGAGAGATATGATGGCATTAACAAGGTGGGTTGGCGATGCTGAGGCCTGGCTATGTTCAGTGGAAATCTGGAAGGATAAGCAAGAGGCTGAGATGATGTTACTAAAGAAACAGGTTCAGAAGTTGCAACTGAAGACAGAAGATCTGGAAGGGCACAGTAGAAGAAATAATATTCTGATTCTTGGTTTACCGGAAAAAGAAGAAGGAAATAATACAATCTCTTTCACTCAGAAGTTTCTAGAAAAGGTGGTAGGCCCATCGCCACTGCATTCAGCGTACCAAATTGAGAGGGCCCACCCCTTGACCCAGACCCCAGCCAGGAGAGCCACCAGACCCATTATACTGAAGTTCCTAAGTTACATAGAGCATCAACATGTTTTGTCTAAAGTCAAGGAGTTGAAGGCAGTAATGTGGGAAGGATCTAAACTGTGTATCACGCAAGACCTGCCTTATGAAGTGCGGCAAAAAAGGGCAGCTTTCCATCCCATAGTTACAAAGTTGGTGGCGGCAAGCATTCCTTTTAGGATGGCATACCCTGCCAAATTGCATGTGTCTCTGTCGGGTAGCTGGTGTACATACAACTTACCGCATCAAGCCAACACAGATCTTGTGAGCAAGCTGCCAGAACTGTTCAAACCTGGATGAGCAAACCACAGAGATAACTGGACTTATCTGGATGGACATACAATAGTTTCTTTAATTTATTTATCCCCTTTCTTCTTTTTTTTTTCTTTATTCTCTTTATTTTATTTTCAATAGGAATGGTGAACTCAACTTATGGTTATCCCTGCTATATTACTTTTTATTTTATTTTTGTGATGCTACCGGGTGGATCTCGATCCGATGGAGTGTGGGGGATGGGATCCTGCTCCAGGATCAGAACGGCTTTGGGTTGTCCTCTCCGGGGGGGGGGCATGGTCTTGGGGAGGGATGCTGATTTGGTGTTTGGTCGGGGATTTCCCGAGAGGAACATGTGTGGGCTGGCGCTTTTTCTAGGGGTTGTCTATATGGTAGGACAGTTTGTGTGCACCTCTCAATCAGCCCCCTGGGTTCTTCTTCCTATAAGGGATGGGTTTCCTTTTTCTCCCCAAACTGGATTCTGCTGTGTGGGTAAGCTGGCAATTTGGCAAATTTCAAACTTTTTCTCTGGTTGGTTTCAGGAATAGAAGTCTCAATTGTATTTATTACAATGTTCAGGTCTTGTCTCGATTGCTCTCTGCGTGATCCTTAGGGTGGATTGGGCAACCTGGGTAAAAAAGTCTGAGTTTTTTTACAGACTCTCTTTTCTTTTATCTATGAGTTGGGTAGTTTTGGGGACAAGCAGCTTTGAGTGCTAGTAATCAGAATAAAGCAATGTTTTTTCTTACATTAGGAGGGGAGGAGGGGGCTGCTCGAATTGGTGCAGGCTTAGGTTGGGCTGCATAGCAGGTTAGTTTTTTGGGGGCTTGAACCTATAGCACCTCCACTTTCTTTTGTTTTGACCCTCTGGAATGTGGCCCTTTACCTTCAATATCTTAGTATTTATCTAACTTTCACTTTTATGGATTGGATCTTAAGTGTCCAAAGCATACTTGAATGGGTCTTACTGGATAGGTCTCATACCCGGATTAAGTTTAAAGTCGGATTCTGTGCTCAGATGATAATTGAAACAGCTTCACATAGTGGATTTGACTATAGGGTGGGGGGGTCTAATTTAGAATCTTGTCAGGCCGCAATTATATGGATGGGGGATATTATGATGGGGAGATTTTTTCCACTACACGTCTGGCTCATTCTATTTTTGGGATTATTTGGGCTATTGTTTTTTTCTTTTTTGGGGGGACTTGCTATATATAGCATATATAGCTTGATTGGGTTAGGGAAGGAGGGGGTTATGGTTCCTATGCCTTTCCAACAGGAGGTTCTGTCTGTGATTATACTGGGATGTCCATTAGTTCTGCTGTTTGTATCATTGTACAAATTATATGTAACTTTCCGGGGAGGGCTGTGTCTTATTATTCAGTCTTTCTCACAGGGGTTGAGGGAGGGAGTACAAGGGTATCCCTTTTCTCGTTAATTTGGGATTGGCTTAACATAGGGGGAAATTTAGGGGGGATTCTGGGCTTATGTTTTGACCTTTTCCTTCAGGATTATTTGGTTTGACTTTATTATTGAATGGCTAATATTACCTATTCTTTATATAATTTGATCTTTCTAAGTATTTCTTCGGGAAGAGAAATTGGTTTATACTAATTTGTTTTTTCAGGGGTTGTTGGGGAAGCGGGGTGGGTTTGGAGTGTGCCTTCTGGGTTGGTTTATCGGTTGGGGGTTACTGATTCCCTTTTCATTAAAGTTAATGATACATGAAAATGACGTCAATTAAAATTGCAACGTGGCATGTCAGAGGTGTCAGAGACATTTCTAAAAGATATCAGGTTCTCACAAACTGTGCCCTACTAAATATTGATATTCTCTTGATGCAGGAAACCCACCTCATAGCTTCGGAGGCCAATGGGTTATGTTGACAGGGTTTCTCCCAATATTTTGTGTCCTGTGAGACATCCTCTTGTAGAGGGGTGGCGGTACTGATGAAAAGGCATATTTCATTTGTAGCAGAAGAATGTTTAATGGATCAGGAGGGGAGATTCTTCCTGGTTAAAGGCATACTCAATAATGTCAGGGTGGTGTTGGGAGCAATTTATGGCCCAGTAGGAGGGGATCTGGACTTTCTTATGAAGTTGGCCGATAAACTGAGTGGATTTCTGCCCTCCTTGATAATTCTAGGGGATGACTGGAACATTGCTCCGTCTCAAGATTAGATAAAACCTATAGACCTTTAAAACCCCTTTCTCCTTCACAACTTGCTCTAAGAGACTTTATGGACACATTGGAGTTATGTGATCCATGGCATTTATTTAATCCTTCTAGTCGGCTTTTCTCCTTTTTTTCTCAAGTCCACAGGTCTTGGTCCAGAATTGATTTTGTTTTAGTCAGCAATACTCTTCTGCCTGGTATTCACCAGACAGGAATAGAGCCAATAGTCATATCTGATCATTCCATGGCTTGGATCTCAATTACTCCTGATCGCATGTTCAAAGAGATACCTCATGGAAATTAAACACACAACTCTTAAAAGAGGAGTGCATTATTTCTCATATTAGATCGCTAATCTCTCTCTCTCTTTATTGAGTCCAACATGGGCTATACAACTAGAGAGGACTTGTTCTGGTGTTCTTTCAAATGTTTTCTTAGGGGAGAATTTATTAAGCTTGCCTCCCAAAGGAAAAGGCAGAGAGAGGCTAGAGTTATTTTGTTGTCGAATCAAATTAAGATGGCGGGAAACAGGTTATCCTCCTCTGCATCCCAATCCGATTTAGAAGCTTTACTGAAGTTCAGGAATGAATATGCGGATTTACTAAGGGATAAGGCAGAGTACGCCATCCTTAAAACCAAAGCTCATTACTTTGATCAAGGAGAGAAACCAGGTAGATTGTTAGCTCTTAGATTGAGAGAAGTAGAAAGCTCAAGGTTGATCCCCTCACTGTGTTCCCCAGATGACACTATTAAGACTTCTCCCCGGGACATTTCTCAGGTTTTGGAATCCTTTTATAGGAATTTATATAATAAGGGTCCTTCTCAGCTCTCCCATTCTTACACTGAACAATTTCTGGATGGCCTTAAACTCCCCTCCCTGCAGGCCCACCAGTGCATGACCCTAACCTCTCCTATCACTCTGGCCGAAGTGGAAGCAGCGATTAAAGGGTTAGCTTTGGACAAATCACCCTGGTCCTGATGGTTTTCCCTCTAATTTCTATAAGGTCTTTAGCAAAGAGATTGCTCCCCTTCTCTTGAAACTGTTTGATTATATGCTCACTTCAGACCTTCTGGATTCCACCTTACTGGAAGCCACAATTGTCTTGATTTTGAAACCAGATAAGCCCCAGAAGGAACCCGCCAGTTACCATCTGATTTCATTATTAAATTATGATATTTAAATGTTAACTAAAATCCTATCTCTCAGAATCAAACAGGTTTGGTCTGACCTGCTGAGTCCCGAACAGGTGGGGTTTGTTCAAAGTAGATCCTCAGCTGATCACTTATGAACCCTCTCACATATTTTTCAGGTCACTCAGGACTCCCAGATTCCCATGGCTTTAATCTCATTAGACGTGGAAAAAGCTTTTGACAGAGTAAACTGGGATTTTCTTTGGGCTACCTTGAGGAGAATGGGTTTCCCAGATATCTTTATTCAATGGATTCGGATGGTATACAAGTCTCCTACTGCCAGAATTTATTCTAATGGGATTTTCTCTTCTCGATTTTCCCTATTCACTGGAACTTGGCAAGGTTGTCCCCTATCTCTCCTTTCTTGTTTAATCTATACTTGGAACCTCTGTTAATTAGCATCAAGAACTCACCTCAGGTCACAGGTTGTTTAGTTCATCAGCAGTCACTGACTCTTTCAGTTTACGCTGATGACATTCTTTTACATCTGACTAATCCAGAACTCTCTCTAGCACATGCGTTACAAATTATTGATCGGTTTTGACAAGTATCCAATTATAAGCTTAATCTATCCAAATCCGTCATATTCCCATTAAACGCTCTCATGCTTCATGCCAATTTCACTCATTCTGGTATAAAATGGTCTCCTTCTTCTCTCAAATATTTAGGCATACATCTCACCAGAGACTCTGATGATTTCAGGAAACTGAATCTGGATGCTTTACTGTTGAGGATACAGCAAGACCTTCAAAGATGGGTCAAACTCCCATTGTCTTTATGGGGCCGTATCAGCATCATCAAGATGAATGTTCTGCCCCATATGTTTTACCCCCTTAACCTACTGAACATCTGGCTCCCAGAATCCTACTTTCAGCAGCTCCATTCTTCTCTCTCGAAATTCATCTGGCTATGTAAGCATCCTAGAAAAGCCTTCTTAAAACTCAATTTGTCTAAAGAGAAAGGTGGACTACGTCTCCCCAATTTCATGCTATACTATTGGGCGAGTCATTTGTCTAAAATGGAGAGATGGTTTGAGACTAGTCCGGATACTTATCTTCCCATTTGGCTTCAACTAGAGAGGAAGCTGTTGGATACACACAAGCTTTATTCTCCTAGAATTGTTTACTACTCTACCTCTGCTTTACCTTCTTTTTTACTAAATTCAGTGGTTGGGGTTTCCATAAAGGTTCTGACTCAGTGCTTGAACTTCTTTGGTGTTTCAACCAAAAAGGATATGGCACAACCTCTCATTTTGAATCCTAACATTAAATTAGGAGGCTTCCCGCTTTCTCTAGACTGGCTTCCTCAACTTCAGGATACTCTGGTAGAAGATCTGTTTCCTCAGGATTCTCTCCTTTCCTCAACTGATATAATAACTAAATTGAATATTCCTCAGAAATGCATATTTAAGGTCTTTCAGCTGAGACATCTCTTGGTCTCTATTTTTGGTATCACATTTACGCCATCCCGAGTTAAGTCCTTCTTAGACCAGATACAGGATTTCGCATACAGACCTCATGGCATCTCTAAGATTTATTCCTTCCTACTGGGCATTAAATTTCCCAATGCTTTTATTGGTTCTAAAATATGGGCTCCATTTCTCCCAGATTCCCCCTTGATTTGGGGTCAGGTTTGGGAAGACCTGCATAGATACCTCACTCAAGATAGGCACAGGCTTATACAGTATCATATTTTAAATGATCTGTACTACACTCTGGTTAAATTAGCCAAATTAGGCAGATTACCCTCGACTAATTGTACACGGTGTGGCGCAGCTGATGGGAACCTGATACACATCCTATGGCATTGTGACAAGGTGGCTCCATTATGGAACATAATTCAAACCAATCTGGACCCCCTTCTGGGGCTGGGAGAGCTGTTTACTATTAAAATATGCATCCTAGGGAGGTTGTCTACTATTGGGGTCTGGGAGTGCGGGTATCACATGGCTCTAATTTCTATAGCAGTCAAGAGGCTGGTTCTCAAGCATTGGATGGACCAATTGGTAATACCATATGCTGAATGGGTGAAAGAAATGTCTCTTTGTTTTAATACTGAAAGGCTAATTGCTAGCTCCTGAAATTGTATAACCTCCTTCAACCAGAAATGGGGCAAACTATATGCTTTATATTTGAATTAAGGCTTGGGTAATGCGTACCTCTGTCTGTTTTGGCATGTATCACTCTATGCTGTTGCTTATTCATTGGTGATGTCATCTCATTTTTGATATCTTCTTGTCACGTAATTTTTGTTTTATAAGGCACACTCAAGGGATGGGGGTCGGGGGGTCGGATAGTGGGGGGTTGGATATGTTAGTAGGTTATTTTTTCTTAGTATGTGACTCTGTGCAAGTCTGATCCCATGCTATCAACTATTGGATTCTGGATTTCAATGTAATCCTGTTTATCCTGATTCCTGTTACATCTTGGGTGCTGGATATAATCTAATAAAAATCTAGAATTTCAAAAAAAAAATCATGTGACGGTGTTCATGACTAGAGGTGACAAAATGCCTATGTTGAAAAATTGGTGAAATAATTCCACTGAATGACTGTGTTACAAGAGTGTGTTGCACAGTTTCCATACAGGCTTGTTCACTAGAACACAACCAGGGTGTTAGGGTTCCTAAGACAGACACTTAAGTATGAGGGTGAAATGTTAATTAGATGCAAAAGGAGTTTCACAGAGGTACTCTGCTGGAATATGGATGCTGAAGGGACATGGATACAACTGGGGGGGTCTGCATAAATGCCAAACACCTATGCAAATACCTGCAAGCGAACGTTCGGCATTTTTTTTCTTACTTTCTTTATCTTCCCCAGGGGCCACTAGTCTGCCTTACCTAACACATCTTGGCATCACCCCTGGTCCATCCGGCCGCCATCTCCCTGGACTACCTCCGATGTCCTCATTCGGGCCACACGGCTACCCCCACAGCTTACCCCCCATGGCAGGGTGGTGGGGAGCACTCCCTCCGAAGCTCAACCCACCCCAGTCAGGATCCGGTATTGCCGTGCACCCTCGCGCCGAGAGAGTCCGCCTCGGAAGACACCCATCATGCCGCTGTGACTAGTGCCCCAGTTTTCCACTTTCCTACCCCTGAGCCGGCAGGTGTGCACTGACACCTATGGCCAGGAGCATGCACGTGTCCGCCCACGTTCTGGCCAGGCGTCTGCCTCCAACTGTGTACTTGTGCTTCCAGCAGCAGAAGTACCTCTGGTCTCCACTGGGGGTCCCTCCTGCACCGGGATGCCCCTGGATCCCCCCCCAGGGAGAGGAGAGCTGTTCTACGGATGCTCAATCCTATTCCCTCACTGCCAACCCCCAGCACCCGGGCTCATTCCCGAACCCGGGTCGCTGGCGTGACACGAGGTGTGGCATCCAGCGCCTCAACCCTCAGCGCCACCAGGCCAGTGAACGTTCTGCATTGACAAATGCTTGTTTTGTGAAGGCACTTGTGCACACCTCCCCCCCCGTGTCCATGGTGCTGAGCTGTGGACCCTGCCCTACCTTCTCCTCAGTAAATACTAAGCAGAAGAGGAGACCATGTGATGCAGTTTTCCAACTAGCAGCCTCCCAAGATCGCTCCAGCCATCCGACCACCTATTTTGGTCAAAAACTTCTTTTATTTTATGTTTTGAAAGAGTAGTTTTACATCTTTAAGTACTTAAATACTCTCTCTTCCTCTGCATCACAAATTGTACGAGTGGATGGAAGAAATCATGAAGAAATCCCCACTTAAGCATACACTGCCTTCTACCCCAGAAAAGCCACCGAAGAAATCGAGGGCCACTGGAATGGCTAGCTCCCCATGTGTTACATCTTCATATCCTGATACAGAACCTCTTACCTTGGCCCGCTTTCTTGAGGAATTTAATCCATTTCAGTCCAAACTCAGGCAAATTACAGAAGAAATTAAATTTATGGCTCAGGCCATAGAAGATGTCTCTACCTGTACTTCAGACAACGAAGGCTCATCTTCAATCTGATGAACGTAAACAGCAAAAAATGGAAACAGAACTAACTACGGCCCATCAGTGTCTCAAAAGTTTAGAAAACAAAGTGGAAGATCTGGAGGGTCACAGCCGGCGCAATAATGCCGTACTAATTGGGCTACCGGAGAAAGAAGAAGGGCCTGATGCCATTGTCTTTATTCAAAAATTTATAGAATCTGTAGCTGGGCCATCTCCCTTTGGAGATAAATATATAATTGAGAGTGTCCACCGTGCCCTTCACCCTGCTTCACCTCCTGGGACCTCCCCCCGTACTTTTATCTTTCGATTTCTTAATTACCAGGAGCGTCAATATTTTATTACAAAACTCAAAGGACTTCAAGAAATTAAATAGGCAGATGTGAAAGTCCAGGTTGTGCAGGATCTGCCACTTTCTGTGAGGCAAAGAAGAGCCTCTTTTCATCATCTGGTGGTCAAATTAATCACTGCGGGGATTACATTTCGGATGGGCTACCTGATGAGATTCCAGGTTCTCATATCTGGTAATTGGTCCACCTTCAAGGATGTAGAAGCCACCACAACTGGCCTCAAGGTTTCCCTTCCTGACCTATTCAGTGATCATTGACAGTAGTTTGATATCCCTGGTGGAAAATACTTCACATCTTATTGGGATGTCATGGAGATACCTTAGCTCTCTCCAATTGTTTGCTCTCTGAGAGGCTAACATTGAATGCCTTCTCACGTCATTCAGTTTGCATACCTTTAAGTTTCCTTTGGTGTTTCAAGATTGGGGAAAAATACCTGCTTTAGCTCCTGAATAAGAAGATCATTGGACTAAATATTTGGCTGTTTGTCTTCGACTTCCTGTGTGATCTCATCCTTGCAACACTTCTGGTAGGAGCCTAATATACAAGTTTTCCTGCCTGTCTGTGTGTGCATAGTGAATAGGAGATGTGGCAGTTACGATACTCATCTTTCACCGCTAGAGGGAACCACAGACCGCTTAATGGATATTTCCTTTATTACTAGATGTGTAACGCATACAAATTGTCTGCTGGATTCATTCCTTGCATGTTTCGGTTGTCCAGTGTGGAATCTCTTCTGCTGTGGGGGTGTAGTATGCCTTTTATATTCCCTTTTTTACACCAACTAAGTGTAGGACATTTTGGATAATTAGACACAAAACAAATGCCTTGATTTTTGATTTTTGGTTCCTTTTTTCCTTTTCTCTCTGTCTTGTCCCCTAAGTAAATTCTTGTAGAAGGAGGGTTTTGAACTGCAGATTAATTCTGTTTGACTGTATTATTTCTTACTCTCCAATTTATGCTAATGGAGGTACTTGTAGACCTAGGATGTTTATTATTTTAAATGGTATATGGTATTAGTTCTCATTAAGCCTTTTTGATGTTTTTTTCCAGTTTATTATTTTATCGTCTCATAATATTTGTAAGTTTACCACAATTTTGGTTAAAGTTATGACTCTCAGTGTTATTAGGATTTTATAGTATCTTTTTAGGTTTTATATGTTAGGACTTTAATTACTGTGGGATGGTCAGGATGACTGGAGGGGATGGTTTGGGTTTGGTGAGCTGTTTGCTGGGACCATAATAGTAGGGAGGGAGGGTGGGTTAGGTTTTCAGGAAATGCTGCTTCAATGTTTACATTTTGTCATTTTGGCTTTATTTGTGATATTGGGGCTATGTGGTTATGGAAGTTGGGAGGGCTGCGTTTGTGTATTTACAACAAAGTGGTACGGATACTATTAGCTTTTCTAAATCAGTGGATCATTATGATATTCCCATACATTCTCTTTTCCCCTGTTATTTACCTTGAATTACAGTGACTGGCCAATTAAATTTGTTATTTGGAATGTGAAAGAGCTCAAGCAACAATTGAAGCAATACAAAGTTCTGAAACATTTGGAATTGCTATCTTCAGAAGTTATTTTTATCCAGGAATCTCACTGACTAGAATCTGAAGCTCTCTGTATGTGGAGACAAGTGGGACATGTTTTTCCTCAGGGGGTACAACTCAAAGTTGTGGGGTTCTGATACTGATATCTAGGAAAGTACCCTTTACATTTATTCAATTACATAATGATCCACAGGGCAGATAAGTTTTCATTCATTTTCACTTATATTCCACAGAATTGTTGTTGGGAAGTGTATATGGTCCAAATATTGATTCTCCAGGCTTTTTCACACAGCTGGTCAATGTTTTAACCCCATTTTTATCATTACCTATAATTCTGGGAGGTGATATGAATATTGTATTTGACCCTACGCTAGATTGTTCCTCTGGCCTTCGTAGAGGTCTCTGACCTGTCCAACGGGCCTTTCGGGAGTTTATTGATAATCTGGGTCTATGTGATGTATGGCGAGTCCTTAATCCCACTGAGCGGGGTTATACTTTTATTTCCCCAGTTCATAAGACTGCATCTCTAATTGACTATATATTTATATCTCAAACTCTGTTGGTCAGAGTTTTGGAGATGTCCATTCAACCTGACCCATCTTCTGATCACTCATTATTAATTTGCCATCTATTCTTGTCTTCTCTCCCTAGTAGAACCACACAATGGAAACTTAATAACCAGCTGTTGAAGGATCCTGCAGTGATCACCACTCTCACCAAGCACATTGAGAAGTTTATTGATTTTAATGTTGGATCCATACCTAGACCTGATTTATTATGGTGTGCATTCAAGGCTTATATTAGAGGGGTGCTGATTAATTTTTCCTCTCAAAGAAAGAAGAAGAAGGAACAGGAATTGGCAACCCTGCTCACCCAAATATGCCTTCTTGAGGCACACTTGTCTCCTTCCTCTCCAGAGGATGTAAGATTAAAATTATCCAAATAAAAAGATGTTTATTTAGAGATTCTTAGAGAAAAAGCAGAATTTGCTATACTGAGAACTAAGGCCTCTTATACAGACCAGGGAGAGAAAGCAGGATGCCTCTTAGCAATCAGGATTAGACAACAGGACTCTGCTAAATGTATTCCCTCTATCCATTCTCAGGAAGACGGCACATTGAAAACATCCCCTGCTGACATAGTTTCAGAATTTAGGACCTATTATTCCAAATTATATAGTTCAATGCTGAATCCACTCTCTTTCCAAAAACTGAACTTTTATTTAACTACTTCTAATTTACCATCTCTTTCTGATACACAATAACAGTTACTTGTAGCCCCTATCTCCTCTGAGGAGATAGTCAGTACAAGTGAAAGCCTACCCTCTGACAAAACACTGGGACCAGATGGTTTCTCTGCAAATTTTTATAAAAAATTTCAGAAGCAACTAACTCCATTATTATTATCCTTATTTCAATATGTCTTAATTGGAGCAGTGGTAGATCCTACTTTATTTGAAGCTTTAATTGTTCTCTTACTTAAACCTAATCGCAACCCAGAACTAACTACAAGCTATCGTCCTATCTCCTTACTAAATCAGGACATCAAACTCCTGACTAAATTAATAGCTGTATGTATCAATACTGTCTTACCCACTCTTATTGGACATGAACAAGTTGGTTTCATGAAACGGCGTTCATCAGTAGACCACCTTCGAACATTGTCACATGTTCTCTCTGTTTCTAGAGATGCTCATTTTCCTGCAGTTCTCAGTTCTCTGGATGCAGAGAAAGCCTTTGATAGGGTGAATTGGAACTTTTTGTTCTGCACTCTTAATGCTTACAATTTCCCTTTTAAATTACAAAACTGGATAAAGGCATTATACCATGCTCCTTCAGCGTGGATTACCGCTAATGGGGCGGTGTCAAACCTCTTTCATCTACAATCTGGTACCAAACAGGGATGCCCCCTATCTCCCTTACTTTTTAACCTGTATTTGGAACCATTGATTCGGCGCTTAACAGATTGTTCTCAGATTCAAGGTATCCCCGTCCATGCCCATAAAATCAAAGTTTCAGCCTACGCCAATGACCTTCTTATACAATTATCTTATCCAACCACGTCAATTCCTCCCATGCTCACACTTATTGAAGAATATAGTCAGTTATCCAATTATAAATTAAATGTCGATAAGACTATCATATTTCCCCTCAATCATAAGGTTACCAAAGGTTCTGTTATGGTGTTTGACCTTTCCTGGACACAAGACTCTTTCAGATACTTGGGAATTACTATTTCTAGGAACCCAGTTCTTCTTCAGAAATTAAACTTGGACTCTCTGGTTAGAATTATTGGTATGGACTTGGATAGATGGTCCAAACTCCAAATTTCCCTATGGGGTAGAATTAACTTAATTAAGATGAACGTCTTTCCCAGACTTTTTTATTCCCTTTATTTACTTAACATCTGGTTATCCCTTTCTTGGTTCCTCAAAATCCATGAATTTATCACCAAATTTATATGGGTCAATAAACAGCCCAGACTGGCTTACTTTAAGCTGGCCGCTCCTAAAGATAAGGGAGGCTTACGCCTACCTCATCTTACCTTCTAACACTGGGCTAGTCACATTGCTAAATATCTGCGATGGCTGTCTCCTAGAAAGGAAGTTTCTTCTTCTTTGTCATCACCTCTTTGGCTTAAAATTTAATTATCTCTCATTGCTGCCCATGGTCTAACCCCTGCAGCACTTTTTCACATTAAGGCCAGTTCTCTCCCTGCCCAGTTAAAATAAACTCCTATAGCAATTTCCATCAAAATTCACTCACAGTTATGTAATTTTCTTAAATACAATCATATACAGGATTTGACACAGCCTATGGGGGTAATTCTAATATGAAAATAAACAATAAAATGCTCACTTCCAATTGGTTAGCACCTGTTAATGACTTGCGGCCCTCTTCCTTTTTCTCAAATGAACATATCTGGCTTTCTTCTACTGAGGTATTAACCACCCTGAATATACCAAGAAAATGTATCTTCCAAATATTTCAATTAAGGCATTTGATTTTGAATGTTTTCAGCGTACTCCCCCCCCCAACAAGGTCTGATATCCTTTAAGAGTGAACTGGGCATCTTAATTGGCTCCCAGCAAATGGTTTCCAAATGCTATAAAATGTTATACAATTGGGCCTATCTGAAGGATTTTGCTCCATCAGATTATTAGGCCTCTTTCTTCCCCACCCAAGGATTACAATGGGAGACTGTATGGTGTAATTGCAATAAATATTTTTCCCAAGATAGGTTACACCTTACTCAATTTCATATATTGCATAATTTATATTATTCCCCACAAAAATTATTTAAATGTGGCTTCTCATCTGCTCCTACCCACACCCGTTGTCAAAAAGAAGAGGGCTGTCTATATCACATCTCTTGGACCTGTTCCAAGGCCACTGCACTCTGGGCTAATATCCAACATAATGTTGACCCCCTACTTGGCCTGAATGACTTATTTATCCCAGAAATGTGTGTATTGGGTGATTATACTGGGATTCCTGTTCCTATCAGACGATATCACATTGCCCTTATTTCCATGTCTGTTAAGAAAATAATTCTACATCATTGGAAAGATTGTGATGACATTGTTTATTCTGAATGGCTTAACGAACTACTGGCCAATCTGAGGACAGAGAAAATTATTGCCAGTCTTAATAATATACCTGAGAGATATACGAAAAATTGGGAATCCTGACACACATTGTTTTTGCTTTAAAATATCTACTGTATCTTGTAAATTAGTTGTTTTTTCTTTCATGATTCACTGGATTCATTTGTTTACTTTGATAATAACTGTGTTGTATTTGGAGATGGTGGGTTTTTCTTTTCAAGAGTAGTTTTGGGGGGATTGGGGGGAGGAGGGAGGATTGAGAAGGGCTCCATTATATTGTATTCCTTTCTTTTGTCAAATGTGCAGTATTTTGTTGGATCCTTTCTCAATATTATTGTATGGTTTTGTTAAAAATTTAATAAGCTTTAATTTGAAAAAAGAAATACTGAGCAGAAGTATCTATTTAGGATAGATGCTTTTCCTTGGTCCTCCTCCACACACTCCCCCTTATCCCCTTTGATCTTAGCAATACCCCCTCTTGACTTTCTTCTTTCTCTAATGTATCTATAGAAAGTATTGTCCCCTTATTTTACTGTTTGTGCTAGTGTTTCCTTGGTTTGGGCCTTTGCCTGCCTTACTGCCTTCTCTGCTATCCTTGGGGAGGTTTGGTATGCCTCCCTATCTTTGTCCCACTGTGTTCCCTTATATTTCCTAATGTCTAACCTTTTGGCTCTGATATTTTCTGCTGTTTCTGAGAACCAAAGTGGTTTCTTCCTTCTTTGCTCTTGCTTTTCTCCCTAACACAACAACATGTTGCTTCACGTATTGTATCCTTAATTTTTGCCCACTTTGCCTGTACCCCCTTACCTGAATTTCTTCTTGCCATGGCAAGCTTAACTCTGTTGGCCATCTTATCAAAGTCAGCTCCTCTGAAGTCTCATATGTTTGCTTTGTAATGGGATGATTTAGTTCTAGTGGCCAAATTGAACCATACCATGTGATGGTCACTGGCTCCCAAGTGACCTTCTACCTGGAGGTCTGTGATCCTTTTCCCATTAGTCAGTACTAGATCCAGGATAGCTCTGTCTCTTGTGGGTTGTTGTACCAGTTGTTTGAGGCCCTCCCCCCCCTGCAGGGAATTCACTATATGTCTAGTTCTGTCAGATGTTCCTGCTGGTATTGACCAATCTGTATCTGGCATGTTGAAGTCTCCCATTATCAGAACCTCCCCTTCTGCTGTCATGTTTTGCATATCTTCTAACAGTAATGTGCTTATGTCCTCCCCCTGGACTGGAGGCCTGTAGACAACATCGGTCCATATGGCTGTCCCATTTCCTGTTTCCATCGTGACCCACAGTTCTTCTGGCTCCCTATGCATATTCTGAATTTCTGTAGGTTTTACATTTTCATTGACATAATGAAAATTATATCAGTGACTACATGTACAATCCAACTTTGTACTGGGGCTTTTGTGCTTTATGACCTGTTACCTCATTGTAGCATTGGTTATTTGAGCCATTAAATAAATATTTGTTATTAGTCCTGTGATGAAAAGTCTTGTCTAGTTTGTTATTACCACCTGTGCTAGTTTTTCCTCTGTTTGTGCCTTTGCGCTCTTGACCACTTCTCTTGTTTCCCTCTTTTCATCCTGATACACTACCCTGTCCTCCTCCTGCTGTGTTCCCTTGAATTTACTGAAAGCAATATTTTGCATCCTTACATTCATGGCCAGTGCCTTTAAGAACTACGGTGAATTGATCTTTCTCTTTCTCTTTCTCTAGCCCCTGTTGACTTGTAACATGCCAATGTTTGTCACCTCTGCTGTGGCTCCTTTCAGATGTGCCCACTGATTCTCCACTCACACCCTTTTGTCACACCATGACTTGACCAGCTGGGATAGGTTCACAGCTTAGGAAAGGCTGCCCACCATTCATGAACTCTTGCCTTTCTGTGGATTTACTTTGCCACTGTAGTCATACTGAACCACACTGTGCGATGATAACTGGATCCAAGTTGTTTGCACATTCTGACTTCTTTGATTCTGTCCCATTGTTGAGTACCTGGTCCAACATGTCAAACTCCATGATGTGCTTTAGCACTGCCTGCCTTAGGCCTGCACCTTGCACAGAGTATAGCATGTCCATGCCCCTTGCTGAGGCATCAGCTGATATTCTTCTATCCAAATCTGGCAGATTAAAATCACCTACCAGCCTCACCTCCCAATTAGCTGTGATTGTGTGGATAGATTCCAGTACAAACCTTGTCCACTGTGTCCCCTTGTGCTGGTGGTCTGCATATCATGACCCTGACAATAGCTAAAGGAGTACAGGAGGGTAATTATGGCCAAATTATTACACTCTTGTACTTCTCTTTCAGTCAGTCACAATGCTTTGTACTTTCTACATGTGTTATAAAGGACTGTAGGTAGCATATGATGTTAGAGAGCTACAATGTTATGAATCCTGGGCTCAGTTCTCATTGGCACTGTGAAAGTGCCATGCCTCCTTGTACATCACCACATGTAGCAGCTACAGTATAAAAAAACTCTGGATTTGGGAAAGGGGGCTGGAGTTCTACTCATGCCTAAGTTGGAATACAAATGAATTGGACCAAATGTTAGGGCACAAAAACAGACTCTGAATATGCTAACACCCAAATTCCAAAATGCATGGTGGTCTATCCATGGCACACTACCATTCGTGGAGCTCTGTGGCACTAGCACTACCACCATGCCATGCCCCCACCTGTCCCTCAACCTAAGGCATGCCAAAGTCTATACACTATTGTGTGGCTGTATCTTAGTCCAGTGTTCCCTGCTCAACCCCAGCCCAAATAAAGTCTCTGATGTACAGTGTAAAACCGCTTCATAGCCCTGTTCCCCAATAATCATCCTGTTGTTATACTGGTCCCTCACAGATGTACATCTCATGCTAGCTCAAATGCTGCGGGCACAGCATTCCAACACCCCTATCACCTTCACTGATCAGTTCTTGGGTGGGGTGGGTGTTGCCTAAACACTCACACCTGGTTCAACTCCCTCCCTAGCTGCATCTCCAATTTACCAATAATTGGATCCTTCAAAACAGCCCTTTGGAACCATATCTTTAATACCCACTGTTGTAGGTGCAACTAACCCCTTTTGTAACCTGTGGTACCCGCCCACCTTGCCCCCTGGCTTGACAACATACACTAGACAGCCTCTCCCTCCCCCAAACCCACTCCTTCCTACTGGGTCCAAACAAGGATGTAACCCGCTGTCTTGTCTGAGGACCTACTATATCCATGAGTGTAACTCACAATTTGTAACATTATGTAACCTAAGTAACATACAAACTACTACATTATGTAACCTAAGTGTATCTATGTTAAATGTTCATTTTACTGCACCTGTAATGGTATCCTCTGTTTTAATCTGCACTGTAATAACTGTCTTGATGTCTTCCCCCCCGTGACGAGGTGCCTTTGTAAATGAGTATCTGACTCAAAGGTTGTAAACCCGATTTGCAATGAATAAATGAGAGCAAATAATAATAATAATATTAATAATACAGATTCTTATGTCTTTGGAGTCTGCCAAGAAACATTCATAAACAAGCAAGAATGCTAATAAATGTTTATTATACTACTTACGCCAAGCATGTGACAAAGAAAATCACAAGGGAGATGGTTTTCTCACCACTCTCCTGAAGAATGTACATAATCTTCAGAATTGTAGGATCGCAGGTTCTCCAAGATCTTGTTCTCTCCCCCCAAGATCTAATTCTCTCTGCCTGTGGAACTATGTTACAGAAGGCTATATACTACAGATAACAGTATAGCAGCAGAGATTACCCCATAGTAACAGATATGAGAAACATTATGTATTGGATAATGACTTAGAAGACAAAAGTACTAGTAAGTATCATATGAAACATAGAATATGCTTCGGTTAGCAGTATAGCTTGAACAAGGAAATGCTGACTGGGCTCTATTACATATGCCATTTCTTGCTTAAGTATAAGACTTAACAAAGTTGTTCTCTATGTGTCAGCTTCTTTAGACAAAGAAAAGTGCTGACTGGCCACTACTACATATGATTATATGAGAATATATATATAGGCCCAGATATTCAAACTGCACCATAAAAGTGTGCAACAGCAGGAGCAAGTGCAAGTCCACTGCGCCCATGAGCAATAAGCACGATATTCAAAAACTGCACAGGTCAAGATGTGCCTACGGCACACGACTGAATATCATGCCACCTGTGCCATAGCACAACCAGGAATGTGCAGTGGCGGAGTTCAGATGCGCAATAGCACAACCAGGGATGCTCAGTGGAGCAGGGCAGCAGTGCAACAGCACAACCAGGGATGCCCAGTGGAGCAGTGCAGCAGTGCAACCAGGGATGCAGGCAGACAGGATGCAGGGGCCCACCACCCATGCCACAGATGATCAGAGGAGCACACAGCAGAACAATCATTGCCCCACACCCCATGCACTGCACAACTGGAGGGGAGAGCTGGAATAACCACCAGCCCATGGATACCAGCAACAAACCCACAGCCGGGGCATGGTGCCCCAGCACACCCCCTGGCAAGCTGTGACCAGCACACAAGGAGGTCCAAACACCCCGTGCCACACCATCCCACCAATGTAGAGCACACCCTGCACCATGATCCCCAGACACCCTGCCCAGGTGCAGCTTCCAGCAGTGCAGGACACCCCATGCATGCCACCACCCCCACTGTGACAATGCAACCCTGTGCACCACAGAACCATGCAAGGGAGCCCCAACATGAGCACCCATCAGCAGGTGGCAGCATACAGCGATGCAACGACTGCATACACAGTGCCACCATGCACGCCCCTGATGGGTACAGCTGAGAGACCGACCATGCATCGGCACACAAGGTACCTCACATGTGACAGGGCATGCCCTGGACCCCACCACCAGTGGTACAGCACCCAGCACACCCTCCAAAGGACATACCCTGACCCAGAACTGGCCACAACAGCCAGCACAGACACCCACAGTGGTGCATGGAAGCATGCGCTACACAGGCTGCAACACAGTGCATGGACAAACACCCAACCATACCCAAGGACACACCAACACAGGGACACAGTAGCAGGGCAACCAAGCCCCCAGCATGTGGCCACGGAAACTGTGTACACACAGCCAGCACACCTCCATGGCACAGGAGTGCCAGCCACCCTGCGCAGGCACCATGGAGCTGTACACCACCAGCATGTGCCCGGAGCACAAGTGACAGACAGTGGTGCACATCCCCTGCAACACACACAAGCAACAGCATGGAGGTTAGACAACAACAGCTGAGGCCACAGTGCCACAAGGGCAGACATGCACCACACCAGTGACAAGAGGCAATCTGCAATTGTGCTGGGTACAGTGGCTGTCCACCATGGACAGCCACCACTGACATGCCAGTGGACCGTGCAGGTCACAGACATGCAAGGGTGTCAGCTGCACAGGCCATGGATGGTCTGACAGGTGTGCCAGTGAAACAGTGCATGCACTGTGGACTACTGCGCACAGTCATCCAGTGCACAGGGAACAACACACAAACCACAGACAGTGACTGATGGCTACTCCCACACAATAGTCACTTCCCCTACAGACACACACACATGCCCATGACTGCACCACCCCTGACGTGATGCACATCCCTGCAGCTGAGCACCTTTAGCCCACTGCAAATCAGAGACCACCACAGTAGGCATAACAAAGCAAATGTATTTTAAAAGATTGAAAACAACTATTTACATATATGTACAAAAAGTTGGGGGGAGGGCCACAAACCAGGTGGGGGTGGGTAAGGGGCAGGGGTAAACAAATGGTAGAGGGAAGGAGGGGTGTGAGGATGGCTCCAGGGGGGGCAGGGAAAATCATGGGGTGAAACATGTTCAGCGGGAGCCCTGCTCCCCACTCTGAAGGCGCTTCCCGCCATGCCTCCATTGGACTCCCAGATAGTCTATCCATTGCAAAGTCTCCAGGGAGGCCCTAGCCACCTTCAGTATCTCCTGCAGCATTGGATCTATGGTCTGCAACTGCGGTCCACCTAGAACAAGGAAGCAGAGTCAATAGGTGTGAATGCACAGCCCCCTGCAGCCCACCCACTGTGCATGGCATACGGCCATGGGACATGCCTCTGTGATGCCGTGCGACCACCCACAGTGATCATGTCCACAAGACCTGCTCACCCAGGTGCACACAGCCATGTGGACCACTGCACACACCACCCACCACCCAACTCCCACACAGCACCACTGTGGCTGTACAGTGACATGGCTGTGTGGTATGAAGGCAGTGGCACAGCCATGTACCCGGTGCATGCATGGACCACCAATGACACACTCCCAGACATACAGTGCAACTGGACAGTGCTGACTGTATCATGTTGCATGCATGGCAGTGGTGTCAATGGATGGTGGCCATGCCCCACCGGCTGCCCTGTTAAACAGCGTGCACAAAAAATCCTGGACGTAAGGCACACACCATCATCAGGTGGGTCATGGCCCTGGTCTTGTACGGTCACTCTTGCAGCATGATGCGCCTCACACTGCAGCCTCCTCTCCCTGGCACGTCGGTGCTCCTCAGGGCCTAGGGTGCAAACATGGAGAGAGGAACATCAGTACAATCCAGTAGCAAAGTCCCCCCGCCCTGGGTGTGTGCAATCCCACACAGCCATATCCATCTGTCCCCCACCCCTATACCACCACCATGGCCCACACTGGATGGCCCCCCCAGTGTGCTGGACACATGCCACCGTGATACCCGTATGGACGTAAACAGTGTATGGATGGGGCACCTACCTGGCCGTGGAACCATGCCCCTCCTGGCGTATGACCACTGGCGGGCAAGCCTGTCTGGGTCCCTAAGCTGCAGGTCCCCATAGCGGTGCCTGCACTGCTCTGCTGTGTGCTGTACACCCGTGGCCTCCTCCAGGCCACTACCACCTTCTCACATGGCACTCCTGGCCCTGTCCAGGTGTGCCTCCCCAAATAGAACAGCAGCATGGGGCTCCACCAGGGACACTAGGTTGGCCAGTTCAACCTGGCTCCAGATTGGTGCCTATCTCCGTGCCATCCTCCAAGCATTCAGTATCAAAATGGTGCTCTGTAGCACACATCTGCCATGTGCAGATGCTGCGTGATACTGGCGTTGCCATTCCCCATGGCGCTGTAACTGAACAGCACGATAGAGGTGCACCCATGCGGATGCTTGGTGCCTAGAGGCAAAGGTCAGCACAGGGTCAGGGGTCTCTCGCGCATGGACTGCCACAGCGCAATTGGTACTCATCGTGTGTAGTGTAGTAGGGAGACTGTGTGGCACTTCCTGTAGCAGCCTACTGCGCTGTTGCCCCATGGTGCCTATGGCGCCCCAGTGCCAGAGCACCATACATGTGAACAGCACAGTAGCGCCACTGGCACAATGGTGGCCATGCCCTGCACTGCCTTCTGCCCACAGCACATCAGCAGCACGCAGGCGTCAGCACCCCGGGCATGCGCTGTTCAGTGTCCACCGAGCACATCACAGAAATGCGCCCCTTGCCTGAGCACATTCAACATAATTGCACAAGGCGCAACAGTGCGATGTTCAGCTGGCATATGCAAATCAGCTCATCAGCTATTCAATGGTGCAGATACTGCATTAGCATCCACTTAAAATTGCGCCTCAACTCATTTGCATGTGTTGCGCTATATAAATGCGACATTTGGCTGCAGAGGCCATAGTCTGGTATTGCAGTCTATTGTGGTGAGTTGCATGCTGCTTGGGAATGTGGACTGTGGTGTGTGGGAGATGCATGGGACTGCACAGTCAGAGGTAACACCTGTCATTCCCACAGAATCAATGATGAGTGATCATGAGATGGAGGAGGAGGAACAGAGATGTAGAAGGAAGAGGAGGCCAAACTTCACCAAGGCAGAAACAGATGCCCTGTTTGAGGCCTACCTTGACCAGGAGCCACTTCTCAGCAGACAGTGGGGAACACCACAGGCCAGTGCTGCTGCATGGGGAGTGGTGGTGCATGCCATCAACCAGCATGGCAACCACCAGAAGTCCATGCAGGAGTGCAAGAAGAAGGTGGGCATGGACAGGAGGAGGATTAAGGATAAGGTGGCTGCCATCAGGGCAGCATGGGCTGTGACCGGTGGGGGACAGCTGGCCATGCAACACCTGACCCCACAAGAAGAGCGGTTTGCTGGCAGCATGCGGTGTTGTGCCATCGAGGGTGTTCCAGGTGGTGGATTCCAGACAGGTGGTAGCCCATCACTGCATGGTAGGTCCTGATCTGTCACTGGGGGGGATTACACAGGGTAGGGCAGATACATTAATGCTACTGTGTTCCCTTACAGCTCCTCAGCATCTACATGGGTCAGTGATGGTGGGCTCATCCACTGAGGGTGATACCCTGGACACAGAGGAGGGCCCATCCACCTCCACAGGTGTCCAAGGGTCAGGATGACAGTGGACCCACCTGGCTGTCCAGACTGATGTTGGTGGAGCAGGTGCAGAGGAGGCCCTGCCCATGTCCCAGCGTGTCAGTGTCCATGGATGCCAGCATGATGAGACTCAGACTGGTGCCAGATCCATCACTGATGATGATGGAGCTCACATCATGGACAGTGATACTTGTGGGCTGTAGGATGGCCACACAGCAGGTTACAGCACAGGCATAGCCATTGGTGGTGCCACTGTGGAGGCCTGCATGACATCACAGTCTGAGCCTGTGCCTGTCTGCACCAGTGGGACAGCACTGGTGTGTGTCCAGGATAGTGGGGCTGTTGCAAATGCTGCAGTGGCACCATTGAGCCCTGGAGAGTGGCAGCTAGAAGGGCAGTGTCAGCAGTCGGCCAATGGCCATGGGGGAACAACGTCAGGGTGGCGTCAGTGCACCACCTGTGGACATGCCCAGGCATGGCCTTGGTGTGTAGTGCCCATCCTCAAGGGGTGCTGCCCATCACGGCCCCGAACACTGTGAGGGACAGCATGCCAATCAGGCAGATGACCTCTTAGATGAGCACACCCACATACTCCATGATTCAGTCGATCAGCAGTTGTGGCTTGTGACAGCAGTGGATGCACTCAGTGTGGCCCTGCACCAGGTAGAGGAGCGGTGCAGCAGGGACACTGGTCTCCTCCTGGCAGGGATGGCCGGCTGTGGGAGGATGTGACCACCGACATTGACATTCTGATACAGACAATCACAGCTGTCATGGCCACAATGGGCACACAGTTATTTGCCCATGCATCACAGACACCGCACAGTGCAATGTCCACCTCTCATTCCTGGCATCGTGCGACACCCTCCTTGTCAACACCGGGTTCAGCTGTGGGCATCCCGAGCATGCCTGGTGCAAGCATGTTCCATGAGCTGCAGAACTCTGCTTGAGAATGGTTGCATTCATGCAGGGGAACTCCTGGGGGACCATCGGTGCCACCCCATGAGGCCATTGGTCAGCCTATCACTTCTGGCTGGTCTCAATAGGGCCACCCACGCATCCGTGGTGGCTGTGGCACTGTGGTGCATGACTGACCTGTCACCCACCAAGGCTACTGTCTGACACTGCCCTGTGTGCAGTGTGTTGTTCAACATTAAATGCACGGGTGGGGTACCCAGCCCTGCACACACACACACACACACACACACACGTTCCATCTGCACATCCTCCCGGCTGCTGGCACGCCATTAGCATGCATGATAGTCTCACGTTCGCTGTCTTCCACTGTGCAATGGTGCCCAGCATCTGACACACGCACAATGACAGGCACTGGGCGTGTTGGTCTCTGGATGTGTGTGTGGCTAGGGGTGGTGGTTGGGGTAGGCGTGCCTCCTGCCCTTTGTGCATATCTTGTGGGTGTGTGTGTGTTTGTGTGACTGCATGCCATGTTAGACCTTGCCCATCCCTGATGGCGTGTGCAGTTCCATGCTCAGCTAATTCCCTTTACAACATGCACCCCTGGGGTTTGTCCATGCGTGTTTGTGGGTTGTGCCCTTGCCATTGGTGGTTGCACATGGCCTCAAGACTTACCTGGGTTGGTTGAAGTGCTCCTCTTTGATGGTGTCCCAGTGCAGCTGCACCATATGGATCAGTCGAGGGTCCCTTAAACCAAAGGGGGGCTGCCCATCACTATCTGCACCGGCGTTCTCATCATCCTCATTGCTGTCCCCATCTTTGACCTGTACTGCTATCCCACAGTCGCTGGCCATGTTGTGCAGGATGCAACAGGCCAGGAATAGCCCACAGGCCTTTGAGGGGCTGTACTGTAGGGCACCGCCAGATGTGTCCAGGCAACGGAAATGTGCCTTCAGCATCCAGAACACCCGCTCGATGACATTGCATGTGGTGGCATGTGCCTCATTGTAGCATTGCTGTGATGGGGTCGCGGGCCACCAGTATGGTGTGAGCAGCCAGGGACGGAGTGGGTATCCACTATCACCTGTGTGTAGAGGGTGGACATTAGTTTGGTGATCAGTGTCGCCCTGCCATGGGCAATCTAGGCCAGTACCCATGTCACCTCTGACTATGCCCCTCCCAGGATCTACGTCTTTCTGCGTGATTTGCATACTCACCCACTAGGTGGCCAGTGGGGCTGTCCCCACTCTTGAACCTGTGGCACAGTGCAGACTGGTGCCAGATGAAGGCATCATGTGCTCCTCA
The DNA here is from genome assembly GCA_016271365.2 of Neoceratodus forsteri. Lineage (NCBI taxonomy): Eukaryota > Metazoa > Chordata > Ceratodontiformes > Ceratodontidae > Neoceratodus > Neoceratodus forsteri. The sequence goes on from CM028129.1 coordinate 14,240,780, forward strand.
AGGGTGCATGGCACAGACATTAGTTATGTGCCCCCTGGCATCACACACCACCTGGCAGCTGATGCTTGCATACCACTTCCAATTTATGTATGCTGCCCCTTCGGGGCCAGGTGGCATGCGGATGGCCACATGGGTGCAGTCAATGGCCCCGAGCATGCCAGGCATGCATGCTACCCTGTGGAACTCCTGTATGTGTGCTGTGTGCTCCGCCAATGTGCTGGGGAAATGGATGTACTCCGCAGCATGTGGCAGCAGTGCGCTGAGGAACTGGGTTAGTAGGCGTGACGTGGCTGACTGGGTTATGCCTGTTGTGTACCCTGTTGGTCTCTGGAAGGTACCCATGGTGAGCAGGCACATGACAGCTGTCACTTTGGTCTCCACTGACAGAGCATGGCTCCATCATGTGGGTGCCTGCATCACATCACTGCACAGCTCACACAGCCACCTCAGGAGTGCCCGGTTCAGGCGGTACCAGCCCACGATCTCAGTGTCACTGTACAGCTCAAAGCTGGTGCGGGCTCAGTACTGCCTGTTGGGGGCATACCACCGACGGGCCCACCCATGGCCGCGCCCCCCTGCTGTCTGCCTTCTCACACCCCTCATTACTACCTCCATCTGAATGGTGGCACTGGCCATGCCCCTGGCAGCTGTATTACCGTTCCCCCCGCTGTCCTTACTGCTATTCCCCCTGCACCAGGAACACCTCCCAGTATTGAACGTACTGCCCACTGTCAGTGCCCTCAGTCCTATGTGGCACTTCCCACTTTCCTCCTGCACAGTGGCACAGGCTCCCCACTCCTTCCCTGTTCCTGGTGGTTTCCAGGTGATCTGTCCTGCTCCTGCCCTGTCCTGCTCACAGCTACTGTGTGCCTGGTTGCAGTTAGCTCACTGCCACATGTGGCTTTCCTGTAGCGTTCTTGCACCTCCCCCTTGCTCCTTTTTATTTTGGCTCATTTCTGCTATGACACAACTTCCGCTTGCTCACCTATTGTGCATGGCACAAGTCGTTGAATATTGCACTGCGCCATTTATGCATGGTTCCTCCCCTTTCGGTTGCACATGCCTTCATTATCATTGCACTGTTGCTCAGCATGATTTTGGGGGTGCAACTGCCTCCTGCTGAATATCACAGAATGGTGCAATTTTGGACTTGCGCAGGCGCAACCCTATTGTGCATGGCTCAACTCTTTTGAATATCTGGGCCTAAGAGTTTCATATAAAATGCTTAATGCAGTTATTGTGATATCTACAAGTAAGAGATTATACACAATGCAATGGTAATATGAATGAATCACCTCAAATTAATTAGAAAAGGAATTATTGATCCCAAATAATAAACTTATATCAACATTTTACAATATAATGCAAATAGATCAAAATCAAAATTGACAAACATTAAAATTATAATGGGAGTAAAAAAATAAATCACAGAAGAAAATTGGAAAAATGTAACAAACCTTAAACAATTGGGGTTGTTGTCAACAAAACTTATACAGATCTTCTTCAATGTTATACCTCACATTTCTACACAACCCATCATTTAAACCTATTTAACCCTAATATTTAAACTTTTTGGGTCAGATATTCAAACCATAGCATGGTGCGCAAACCAATAGAGCGGCAATAGCGCCGGAACAGCGTGGATCCGCCATATTCAGAGGACCAGTTAGTGCGCGCTAACAGCAGTAGCGCTGGGCAAACCACTAATGTATACAAGGGGCAAAAGGAAGGGGGGGCCCAAGAGAGATGCACAAGGGGATATTCAAAGGTCCAGCGCTGTGCTAGGATACATAGCATGGCACCTAGCGTGGAGCTAGTTACCGCCTATAAAAGGCTGGTCTAAACACAGGGCAAAACACAGAGGAGGAGGGACCAGCACAGGAAGTGGGAATGTGTGCAGTACCTGTAGCAGTGATGCTGCCACTGATGGCAGCTGTAGTGGAGGAGGAGGAGAGGGAGCAGGTACAACATGGGCCACAATGCAGGCCAAGGAGACTGTATGCTGCAAACAGGCTGTACCGGCCCAGGGTCTCCTTTGAGACCCTGCCTGATGACCACATCATTGGCCAGTATCGGATGAACAGGGGAATGTTGAGGCAGCTCTGTGAACTCCTGCATGAGCAGCTGCACCCAAATACCAGACGCAGTCATGCCATGACAGTGGAGGAGAAGGTGACAGCAGCGATGTGCTTCCTTGCCACAGGGACGTTCCAACGATAGCAGGGGACACCATTGGGAGTAGCGCAGTCTACCCTCACGCCTCCTGACCCAATTCCTTAGAGGCTCTTGCCACATGCTGGGGAATTCATAGTATTCCCCAGCACGGCAGCAGAGCGCAGAGAAACAATGCAGCAGTTCCATCGAGTTGCACACCTACCATCCGTACTGGGTGCCATTGACTGCACCCATGTCCCCATCCATGCACCACCTGGTGATGGCAGTGATGTGTACATCAACAGGAAGGGGTACCACTCCTTCAACTGCCAGGTGGTGTGCGATGCGGCTGGGCGTATCAGCAATGTCTATGCACAGTACCCCAGCAGTGCCCATGACGCCTTCATCTGGCACCAGTCCCAGCTGTGCCAGGCCTTTGAGGAGGGCAGGATACCCAGTGGGCAACTTGTCGGTGAGTTGTAGCATACAAGGCATACACACAACAGCATGGATGGGGGCAGGCATTGCAGGCCAGGGAAGGGGTGTGGGAGGGCCACATAGAGGTGCAGGACAGCAGCTGACAGACCGCAGTACAGCACTAACAGGTATACATTTCTTGACAGGGGACAGTGCCTATCCCCTGTGACCCTGGCTGCTGACACCAGTACTCCGACCAGCCACAGTGGCTGAGGAGCTGTACAACGAGGCACATGCCAGAACAAGGAACATCATAGAGAGGGTGTTTGGCATCCTGAAGATGCGATTCAGATGCCTAGACACATCAGGTGGTGCTCTACAGTATACACCTCAGAAGGTATGCCATATATTCCTAGCCTGTTGTATGCTGGACAACATGGCAATGAACCATGGGATACAGGCATCTGAACCTGAGGGACAGTCTGACAGTGAGCCAGAGCCAGTGGTCAGGGGGATAGTGAAGCAACTCGAGAGCAGGGTCCCTCACATGGCATGCAGGGCCATACAGCACCGGGACAACATCATCAGGACACTGCAACAGACCAGAGGGTAAGTACAGACTGCACAACAACCTGAAAGAGTACAAGTGATTAACATTTTAATGTGCACAGACTAACATAACACTGACACCAACAATCACACCAGTAAACAAACTCAGTGTAACAGACAAATAATGTGTGCATGTGGTGTGAGGCCGGGATTGTACAGGACATACGTGGGGGGGACACACACAAATGGTGTATTCTCGGTGGGGAAGTGTGATGTGTGCTGTGAGGGTAAGGGGGCAACTGTGTTGGTTGGAGTGTGTGTGTGTGTGTATGTGTGCATGTCTGCACATGCATGTGGGAGATGCATGCACAGTACTGCAGACAGATTGTGGGCATCACTGATGCCGACACCCACGCATGTGCCGTGCACCTGTACCATGGGACATAGACCTTGGGGTGCTCTGGGCAGAGGACAAAGCTGAAGTGGAAGGGGAGGCAGGCAGTGTTGACCTCCTGTGCCCCCGGGGATGGTGGAGACCGACAGGGTGGATGGATGGCCATGACGGCACTGGGTTGCAGGCGGAGTGCGTGATGCAGCCGAGCTGGAACCAGTGGCAACCCTGCAGCCACAGTGTGCCTGCCTGTGTGCCCCTCTGCCATCTGCACCATGGCCACCCATCCCATGCTGGCGACCAACAGGCACACCACGCATGACATTCCCAATGTCCACCACTGCAGCAGTCAAGCCAGAGAAGCCACGGTCTATGGCACCCACGAGGCGGCCCAACCTGTACTCTGCTTGCTGCTCAGCACGGGCAAAGCCCACTGAAATGGCCTCCCTTATCTGTCCCAGCTCATGTTGCAGCTCCCGTTGCATGGCATACAGGTCCAGATGGGCCTCCTGCTGGGAGGTGACAGCAGTCTGCAGGAGTGGCTGGGCACCATGGCCTTTGTGCCCCAGAGGCACAGAACCCCCAGCTGCAGCTAGCAGTGGTGCCTGTGGCAATGGAGCAACTGGTACATCCAGCTGCTGGCTACTTCTGGTGGTGGTCCGTGGCACTGTATAAACATTAACCCCAGCATGTGTCTGACACTGCACACCCTGCTGTACTTCAATATCCCCCACACTGCCCACCACCATGTGTTCAGGTACAGCCACAGTGGTGACACCTACGAAACCACTTGGACCTGTACCATGGCCTGCAAGCAGCCCCATCCCTGCATCCCCTGGTACAGGAATGGCCAGGTGCTGAGAATAGTCGGACACATCAGTGTCATCTGCACTGGTGACAGTGACCAGCAGTACCTCTCCTACACCATCATCCTCTGTGTGTGCAGCATCCAGGTGTCCACTGTATCCTAACACCCCTAGTGAGGTGTGACCCCCCTCCCCAGGCAGTTGCATGCCCTGTCCATGGGAATGCCACACATGCATGGTGTCCGTGTGGCCCTGAGCTTGACACAGTCCGGATGTTGATGGACGTTCCTCATCCACCTCTTCCACGACATCGGGAACCTGGCTGAACATCCATGGCACATCCTGTAGTGGTGCAGGCCTGTCAGAGAGCGCTGTGGAGACAATAGGGACAGGGTCAGTCACCCGCCCATGGACACTGTGGCCAAACACCACCACCGCTACCACCACCACACCATGCAGTCCTCAGGACAGGTACCCCCTTCACACAAGCCTGTGACAACATGCACCCACCCACCCCACAGTGACCATGGCCATGCCAGGCATCAGTTCGGCAGGATACAGTGCACCCTGTGCAGGACACCAACAGCATGACCGTGCACCTTTGCCTGCACCACTTACAGGAGTTACACATGCGAATACAGACCTGGCCTTGGAAGTGCGAGGGTCATCTCACAACCACCACCCAGCACGCCTGTCACTGCCACCATCCACAGTGTTGACACCACCACCACCATGTGTGGCTCCTCCACACACTGCTGGTGTTCAGGTGGACCACCACCGGTCCTGGTCCTGTCCCTCTGTCAGTGTGCCTCCACCTCCTTCGCACATCGCAGGAGGTCATTCCATCTTTTCCTCACTGCTTCTGTCATTCTTCCATGGCCCCCGACCGCATTCACAGCTGCAGTTACCTCCTTCCAAGCTTGACGCACAACAGCATCGGTGGCCCTGTGTGTGCGTAACATGTGCTCCCTCTTTCACCTCATGTGCAAGGGTGTTCAACTCATCCTGAGAGAATTTGTGGGCACGGATGCACTCCTGTCATGCCATCACACCTATGGGATAATCAAAAGGGGACAAGTGTCATTGGCTGTGTCAGTGCTGCAGTGCATCACACAGTAGACATCACTATGTCATCCCCTACAGTGCCACAGGCCACATGGACATATCATATCGCTGCATGTGCCTGTACAGTGCACACGGCCACATAGCCACTGTCTGTCCCATGTATGGACAGCGAGCGGTGTACACACATGTGCACTGCTGTGGCCTGTGTCTGCCATGAACCCCCATGACTGTGTTGTGCCCCAATTGAGCATCATAGAGTTTGTGTGGACAAGTGCGCTAGCAATGTCAGGACACCATGCTGCATGGGACGGCACATTGCTGGTACACTGTGTACATCCTGCGGGGGGGCCACAGGCCATCATGCCACACATCCAGGGAGACAAGTCGGTGGGCCAGCACAGTAGTGCACTAGTGCACCTGGCTGGCAGGCACAGTGTGCAGGCAGTGGCACATGGAACAGTTACCTGCAGGGGAATGTGCACAATGCAGTGGACGGTAGTGGTCCCACGGTGGTCATACATACCTGCCTCTCACTGCTCATTCCCCTGTTGCATATCTCTTTCCATGTTGTACCTTCACACTGCTGTATTCCCACCACAGTTCCACAACACAACACTGGTGGTGCACTGCTTGCCCTTTTATAGCCCACCCAGGCAATCAGGCCTGTTAGTCATGTAAATGAGTGCATAATGATATGCTAATCACACGGTTTGCCCCATGCATACACAAGTACCCCTATTTGCATACACCCATTGAATATGGCTCTGAATAGCCCCGCGCTAGCACAGTAGCACTGGGCAAAGGCCAGCACTGGGCTAATGGAGGGTCAGCGCCATGCTATCCAAGTAGCGCTGCGCTATGTGCACTACACATGCTCATGAGGCCCCTTGCCCGTGGTATCACCCTGTCATAGTGCGATGCAGTGCTGCGCTGCACAGCATTAGCACGGTGCTACATGCATGCATGGTACATGAGCCCAGAGTCATGGTAGGGGTCATGCATGCGCATTGCAAATACTTCCTGTTAGTGCGGTGCTACGGCATACGTCTGCGTGGCGCTAGACTGCAGTGCTAGGGACTGTCAGGGTGTGTGGCCAGTCAGTTTTACACTGTTGCAGTGGTTAATTTGCCCCCTTCCACAGCAGCAATGTCTGTGAGACATATGCAAAGGGCAGTGGTGGGCCGTGACAGGCATTGGGATGAGGTGGAGTCTGCCAACCTGGTGAAGTTAACTGAGAGGCGCCATCGTTGCCTATTTGGACTGGTCTGGGAGGGCGACCTTGCCCATAGCCAGGTCTGGGCATCAATTGCCCATCACCTAACTGCTATCACGGGTATACCCCGTGATGGTGAGAAGTGCTGCCATCGATACGTTGATATTAGGTGCAGGCAGCTCCCACTGCTTGAACGCTGCAGGGCGATGGTTCACGAGGGGACTGTGCCTGTGCCAGGTAAGTGATGACTCTCACGGTGCTGCTGGCATGGGTGGGGGGCTGTGTGTTCCGTGGTGTGCTTGTGTGCATGTGTGTTGCTGTGCTGGACATGTTGCTCATGTGCCATGGGGTCCTCCTATCCATTCGGTGTGTACTGTGTGGGACAGGGGTAGATGGTGTGCACTGACCTGTGTCATGCTTGCCATGGCTTTGGTGGTGCACTGCACCTGTGTGCCAGTGATGCATGTGTTGTGCTACACCACTGGGGTACAGGGTGGTCTTTAGCATACCGTGGTGGCTGATATTGTAGTAATGCTGCTGTACCCTCTTCCCACTGCACAGCGCCGAGGACACACTGGAGACAGGAGGGACGAGACACAGGCCAAACAGGGGCCATCCATGGACAGGCGCAGGGTGCCTCCGATGGCACAGCGCACGGCGGAGAGCAGTGACGGTGACAGGGGTGTGTTGCGTGAGTACTGTGTGATATTGTGCTTTTCTGCTATGTGTCTGACTTTACAGGGCAGGCAGTAGAGCAAGGGTGGAGCCAGGCATATGCACTGTACACATTTGTGTACAGTTTTTTGGAGTGCATGTCCCAAACTATATGCCTTTCTGTCAACAGTTACTAAGTACTCCGTACTTTTTTGGGCACTGTAGGCCACTGGGATGTGGCCCTGTTTGAAATGCTGTTGTGTAGGAGACAGATACATGTATGACCTCATTAGAGAGTAGGGGAATCATCTGACAGACTTCGTACCCTTTTGGAAGGGGTGCATCATTTGGAGTTGCTGAGTACATCATTTGTAAGGGGAGTGTGGCTGTTGGGGATTGTGTGTAGAACATGTGAATGTCTGGCTACACCCCTGCACTACAGTGCTGTGTCTGGTGTCGTGGCCTGGTTGGCTAGGTAATCCAGGCCAGATGTGATATGGCTGTGTGCATTTCTGTTGTCCTCCTTGCCTCCAGTGCCTTGTCTTCTGCTGCGAGGCCTGAGACATGACTTGCTGTGTGTCTTAAGTATTGTTGCCATTGCCGCCATGTGCACTGATATCTGCCTTGTACTGCCATGTGCGTCATGTTGCTGTTATGGCCACCATTGTGGAAGGATGCTGCATGTCTCTGCATGGCTGTAGGCCAGTCATCATGCCTGGGGGGTGGGGATTACTGGGGTCAGCTTGTCGTGCCACCTGTTACTGCTGCTGCTGTTGTCCTGTCTGTCATGGCAACAGTGTTCTCCACCTCTCATGGCATGTCTCATTTACAGTACCACATATAACATGTCAGTATCTGTGCAGGACATGTTGTGAGTGCATTCCAGGGCTATGCACACCATGGCATGCGGGGGAACACTGTGTCATGTGGTGCATGTATCTCCCTGCCAGTGTACTGTCATGGTGGCGAGGACACGGGTATGTTATTGTGTTCCCTTGTCCGACCCTCCGTGGTGGACATGCACGGGGCTGTTGAGGAGGGAGCATTTGGGACTATGGTGCCACATGGGTCTGTGTGGCTGTACATTGCATGTGTGCCTGTTGCGGCATGTGTGTCAGCAGGCATCCTCCAAGCACTCAATGGTGAGCTGTTTGATTTCTGGTGGGGAGTTATCAAATAGGCAATGAATTGCTTACTTTATGTATGACGCCTAACAATGACAATGTTGTACCTTTCTGTGTTTAATTCATTGTGGTCTACGCTAGGAGGACTGGTCACTATGACTGTCTGTGTATCCCATGGACAATACAACTGTACAGGTTGTGGGCTGGTATGTGGGTGTCTTGGGGAGCAATGCATGGCTTTGTATTTACGCATGCAGGGCAGCGCCCATTGTCATGGGTTTCATAAGTTGTATTTTGTATACTACTGGCGGCAACAGACACAGTCCTGGTGTACGTTTGTATATTGTCTGGCTACACTCCAGGGTGGGATTGCTCATCCTAACAGTGGGGAGAGGGGTGACAGTGTGTCCACATGGTATGCAGTTGTGGCCTCCCTGGCTACACCCCTGCCTGTGGGCTCCAGCTCTGTTGTGGGTGCCATTGTCCCCTAGAGGGTGCTGTCCCTTAGTCCCTGCAGTGCATGTTGTTTGTGCACATGTTATGCAGGTGTGCTGCAGGAGTTGTTCTGTGGTAGCATGGTGTGCTGGGTGTCAGGCCCTATGGCAGATGCTGCTCCCACAGGTGTGGGTGTGTGCCTCACCATGCCTTGACCACAAGGGTGACACTGTCCTGTGCATGCCATTGATCTACCGCTGCACTGCCACTGGTGGACCGTGGCCGGTGTCTCTGTTTCACATGTGTGTGTCTTCTTGCATGTGCGCCTTCACGGTGCTGCCACTATGGGTGGTGGCACAGCCCTGTGCCATGCTCTTCACCACTGTGGGCCCCTCACCCTTTTGTTGTGGCAAGTGGTGTGAGTGTCCATTGGCACTTTCCCTGGTTGTGTACTGCTTGGTTACCCGTCCTGCAGTCCCTACTGTTCTGTTGCCAGTGTCGTTGTCCTCTGTGGTCATTAGGTCTCTGTGGTCCATGTCAAGTCTCTTTCTGTGTCACTTGCCACTGTTGCACACTTAAGTCATTCATCCACCTGTTCAGGGCTTCCTGTCATCATTTGTACAGCTGCTGTGTTATAGCATCGTGGGTGTCAGTTTGGCTGGGTCTCTACAGTTCTTGTGGAGGGCAGCAGTGAGGGTGGGCCACTGTTGGGGGTGTTCGGGACAGGCATGTCTGGTTACACATCTGGTTGGGGCTGTGGCACCTTCTCCAGTTGGTGTCATCTGTACTGTGTATCATAGCTATGTGACCGTGGGCAGCATGTCCCACCATGTGTCATCCCATGTGCATATCATTCAGTGTCCACTAGTCATTCACATCTCTGGGGGTGGCTGTCTGTTTGCACTGTTACAGTCTGCACACTTCTGTGTTGGCTGGCCTCCACGTTGTTGGGTTTCTCAGCATACATCCATGCATATCCATGTACATTGGGGTGTTGCATGCTGCCTGTAATGTACTGTCTTGTCCTGCAGGCACATGTTAGTGTGTGTTGTGGTTTGTACTGTACTAGCACATGGGCATGGTTGTTGGGGCATGCTGTCCACCATGTGGTGGTACATGGTGCCTTTGTGTCATTGTCATGTCCTGATATGGTCCCCCCTTTCTCCTGTAGGTCCACGTCAGGCATCACTGTGGGCCACCCATCCAGAAGAGGGTGAAAGCATGGAGGAGCTGTTGAGGAGGCTGGTGCGGCAACAGTGTACCCTAATCGAACAGCAGGCTGTCTTGATTGCTGAGACAAGGCAGGTTGTAGCCATCCTGGATGAACGTCTGCCAGCGCCTGCCCACACCTAACTCCTGCATACTTTTTTCATTAGCCTGCTTCCTGTCCCTGGCCCACTGTCCCTAACCCTATATCTGCCATCCTGTTTCCCTCCATTGCTTCCTATGGCCACATCCCTCTCCCTTCCACATTATTTCCTCATTGTTCTGTTGATATATTTAACATTTGCCTGTTTGCACTGTTACTGTTGTTTTCCCCATTGTTTTCAGTCCCTTTGTTACGCCTGCCCTTTTCCCTTTCATTATGTTTTTCATGCACCCCATTTTTACGAATGGTGTTCTGCTATGTTTTGATTTGTTTTTCTGTATATATGTTCCTGCTGCCTTTGTGCCTTAACTGTTCCCTTTTTGCATTATACTTTATTATGCTTGACATTCCTGTGTCCTGTGTCTTTTTGGGGTGGACTTGGGATTTGACAGTGTTCTGTGGTATTCTGATTTCACTTGTGGTTCCAGGTTATTCCATGACTTTCACTAGTACTGCAGTTGTGTCTGGCTGGGCTATTTTGCTTTCCTGTGTTCCTAGACAGCTGCTTACACCTCTGACACTTTGTTTCTGTGGGTGTTTGCACTGCCTCTGTCTGATTGCTATATTCAGTGCTGTCTTCTCTGCTATATTCAGTGCTGTCTTAATCCTGGGCAATGTTTGCCCTGCACTCCTGGGCCTGTTTGCCCAGCTTCCTTCACTTGCTATATTCAGCTGGTTTTGCACCGGACTAATCATTTTGAATATAGCTATGTTTTTGCTCTGGGCACAGTTTGCCCGCCGGGCAGTGCTAATTTAGCCCCGGAGCACAATTTTGAATATCTGGCCCTTTGCCCTAGATGTAAAAAAGAAACAGGAGCAGTAGAACACATGCTGGTCAAATGTGTGAAAGTAAATCCATACTGGCAGAAAATTACAGACTCAATAGCAGCAATCTACTAAAATTAGTCTAATAAAGAACGCAGAAAATATAATGCTTACAACAGCATTATTAACAGAGCTAGAAACTGGGCAAAAAATGTATCATTATTGGAATTATTAATTCCCATAAATGCATGTTATTGAAATGGACAGAAGAAACACCTCCAGTTTATAACAACTGGTTTAATATGATGAATCAAACCTATAAAATGGGGAAAAATCATTATATGTTGGCAGATAGATACAGAGCTTTTGATAAATCATGGTTAAAATACAGCAGTTTTTAACAACACCAAAACTGATAAATTACTTAGGGCCGGATATTCAAAACCTTGCCCCAGAGCTAAATTAGCACTGCCTGGCATGCTAAATTAGCTTGGAACCAATAGCCCACTATATTCAAAAGGGATAGCTCCAGTGCTAAACCTGCTGAATATAGCATGCTAAGGAAGCCGGGCAAACTGGGCTGGGAATGCAGTGCAAAAATAGCCCAGGAATAAGACTGCTCTGAATATAGTAACCAGGAAGTGCAAACCACAACAGCATCCTAGTTCACAGTGATGAGAAGGAAGGTAGAGGTGAACTATGTGGTCAATGTGTGTGCTAGCAAAGGAGTGCAGTCTGCAAAGCTGCAAGCATGCGCACATGTGAAATTACATTTTGCAGAAATGATAGGCCCAACTTGCAGGTGTTTACTGACAGTGGACAGTACTGTAATGCTGTTGTGCAACCCACAGATGCTGCACCACTGGCATGGGATACTCACAGTGGCATATGCACAGCTAGCTATGTGAGCTATGGTGTCTGTACAGATGTGGCTGGGTGGGGCACATACCATCAGACAGTCACACTGGTGTTGGGGTGCTCCCAACACTGGCCCATTTGCACTGAAAGGCTTGTCCCAGCCTTGTGGTTGCACTCAGTCTGTGGTGCAGTTTGGCCACTTGTACACCCTCCTCTCAACACTCTCCATGCCCACAGTGCTCCATGTGTGTGCTGGTATCTGTTGGTGGCCACCAAAGGGTGGTCTGCAGATGTGTGCTGTATGACTGCACTGCAATGATGTCCACTGAGAGTTGGGTCACCATGTATTGTCTGCCATGGCTGGGTCTGATAGAAGATACTGGCATCATTAGATGGCCATCCTTGAGTAGTATATTTCTTCTATGCATGGCTTATGTCTATGTTTCATACTTACTGGTTAGGGTCATGCAAAGCAGCACAAATGTCATACAAAGCCTCAAAGTCACACAAAGCTGGTTTGCCCAGATTTAAGACTACCTTCTCCTGGGGGTAATTGGCACCACACAAAGTGTTGTGCTAAGTCATGCAAAGACACTTCACATGGCACTATTCACTGAATATAGCAATGCATCTGTATTCATCTACATGCCCTCTCAGTTTGCCCCTTGCATACATTATGCATTTGCCCAGTGCTAATGCAGTTTGCCCACCCTATTTGACCTTTTGAATACAGTGGACCCACACAAACCCAGTGTTAAACCTGTGCAAACAGTTTGCACCAGGTGCAACATTTTGAATATCTGCCCCATAGTGTATTAGAAATATGTCCCACAGAAGTAAGCTAAAACAGTATCAGCCTGTAAGCATGTATTCCCTAAGCACTGACTATTGTTTAATTAATTTTACATAGGACAGATGTCAAAGACATTAATTTGATTTGAAGTATACCCTATTGTTAAAAAAGACCACTAAAAATTAATTAAAAATCACTCTTTGTGTGACAGTAATTTCCTAGCCACCTTTTGGGCCATCAAACACTTCACCTACTTTATAGGGGGCTTCCCCTGTTCTGCTGCACACCAACCACACACACCCCAATTTCTTACTAACAAACAGAATTAAAGAAAGCGGCATGTCTAACACCAGACTCTCTTACTCACTGGTCTTTCTTACAATATTGGGATATCACTCTGTCTCTTGCCAAAATGTCCTTCATCCTGTCCCATGGATTCTTATCAATCAATCAATCAATCAAGACTTTATTTAACCAGGTGTTCATCGTTGAGCAGAAGCTCATTTGCAAGATGGACCTGGGTGGAGCATGAACAATTGTATATACAGATCAACACAGGTATTTACAAGGCAATACAGATATTACTGTTTACAGAGAGGAAGAAAAAGAAGTTCATATGTACATAGAATTATACAGATATTGTACAGATTACAGGGTATTTACATACATAGAAGCATCTATAGGAAGTTAAAGCAGGTTATCTAAGGTTGCAGGAGGAAGTAACGGAAGAAAAAATTAAATAAAAATATATACCAGGTAGAGGCGAAGGTAGAGAGGGAGGGAGGGAGGTAGGGGGAGAAAGGCTAGGAGGGCACGGTGCACAGAGAGGAGTTGGTAAAATGGGATGTAGAGAAGGTGGATGGAGAAAAGGAGTATGTGTGAGCCCCGGGATTGAATGCTATAAAGTACAGGGAGGGCATGGTAGGATGTCACAACCCAGGGGTAGTGAGCTCCTATCCGAGGTTGGGAAAGGAAGGATAAGGGGATGGATGGGCCTAGTGTTGAAAAGACAGGGGGATAAGAGAGAGAACAATTAGGCTTGTGTGGAGCAAGCTGGGGGGTCAGTACTTAAAATTGGACCTAGACATGGCTATATACCAATGCAGACACTAGTACTGGGTCTGAGTGGGTGAAGCAGTTACATACTTCTCTGATTTATGGAAATAAAGCATCTTGAAGGCATTTATACCGATTAGAGTGCTTAATTTGAGGGGTTTTTTGTAGATCGTTCCATAAGGTAGGTAGCACAAAGCTTATGGCTGCCCTGTTGAAGTGGGATTTTGCTTTGGGTACTTTAAATGCAATAGCTGAGTAATGTCTTAATGCGTATTTCACAATTATACTCAGGGGAAGACAGCAGGAGATACAGTAAGGCAGCATATTAGAGATGGCTCTATAGGTCCAGAGAGCAGTGTTTCTGTGGCGCCTGAACTTTAATGATGTATGATGATGCATATAGGGTGCAGTGATGTGTGTTGAAGGGAAGTCCCGTTATAAACCTCAGTGCTCGATGGTAGAGTGTGTCCAGTTTAGCCATGTAAGAGTTGGGGCATTGGCTGTAGAGGAAATCAGCGTAATCAACCGATGATAGGAAAATGGATTGGACTAGTTGTTTCTTGGCATCTCTGGTGAGAAATTGGTTGATTCTAAAAAACAGGCCAAGCCTTTGCCGAAGTTGTTTTAGCAAGTCCTCAATATGTTCAATGAAGGAGAATCTTTGGTCTATCCAAACTCCCAGATACTTGACTTTTGTAACAAATTCTAGTTTTTCACCTAGAACTGTGGTAATTTGGGGAACTGTCCCACTGGACACAGAGTTGGCTGTATGGATGAAAGGGGAGAGGACCATCGCTTTAGTTTTTTTTGGCATTAAGGAGTAGCTTTTTTTGGAGAAGTTGGCTTTGCAAAAGGTTGAATTCTGACTGTAGGTCATTGCAGGCAGCTTCAGGTGTTGGGCGACTCACGTAGAGAACTGTATCTTCTGCAAATGGATGGATGTTTGCTTCTTTTACACAGTAATTGCTGCTATTAATGTAGATTGCAAAAAGTAAGGACCCTAATATAGAACCTTGAGGTACCCCTCTTTGCAGAGTTTTTAAGGGGTTCAGGCCTCCTTCAGCTTTAACTTTTTGAAGGTGCCCTGTAAGATAGTCAGTAAACCAGTGCAGAGAGGAGAGGTCCACATCTACGTTTTGAAGGGAGAAGAGGAGTAGACTGGTTGACGGTGTCGAAAGCCTTGCTTAGATCAAGGAAAACAGCACAAATAAAGTTTTTGCTTTTTTGCTCTCAAGATTACACTGCCAGTCATTAGTAACTTTGGCGAGGGATGAGATAGTGCTATGTTTAGCTCTGAATCTGGACTGCATAAGGTTTAGCAGTTCCCTAGACTCAAGGTGAGTCCTCAGCTGTGCATTTACAATTTTCTCTAGGAGCTTGGACGGGACCGGAAGGAGAGAAATTGGCCTGTAGTTATTGAGATCGTGAGGGTCACCTGATTTGAACAGTGGTATGACATGTGCTGTCTTCCATATAGGTGGTAAGGTGCCCTGAGACCGGGATACGTTAAAAAGGTGGGTGACAGGTATTGTTAGTATGTGGTAGGCAATTTTTAGGAAGTAAGGGTCAAGGGTGTTGGCCCCAGCACTTTTTCTAGTATCCAACTGAAGCAAGAGGTCCTTTACCTTTTTCAGCGAGGCAGGTTGTAGCGAGACAGGTGGCAAAGCTATCAGAGTTTCAGGCAGTTGGCTGGCAGTCTGGGAGCGAAGTATGTTTTTTTTTCAATTCAAACTTTATTAACAAATTTTTCACAATACAGGAGGCAGCAATTGTAAACATGCTCGTAGTACATTACCTGCTCTGCCCCGCCCCCACCCCTCCTTCCCTCCAATATAACAGCACACTTGAATGTTGTAGTTAAATATCCTATAACAGTAACATACGTATGCTGAGATAACAGATTGCCAGCTACTCATTTAACCATAGTTACCATAATTAGGGTGTGAAGGGGATCCCAGATTCATTTGTACCTTTGTAACTTGTTGTGGAGACTTGCTATAGCTTTCTCTGTGTGAAGGCTCGCAAGGATTTCATGAATCCATTCCTAGTATGTTGGGCAAATCTCATCCTTCCAATGCCTGAGTATGATTTTTTTGACAGATAGTGCAATCATAGAGATGTGAAATTTCCGAGTTTTAACCTTAATGGAAGACAGGTCATCCAGGAGGCAAATATCAGGTGTGAAACAGTCTTGCACAAAGTCTTTTTTCTCCTCCTACCTCTACAATTAACCACCTGAATGCCTGCTTTGGGCCTACCTATGGTACTCTAATGTTGTTCACATACCTGCTTGACAATTGTTTAATGCTGTAATTACAACTTATCATAATGATCTACAATAGCCTAATAACTACTGCTATGTGTAAACAGCTGAATACTGTATACCCATGATTACCTATGTTGTGATACTGCACGAAGTTCATATATGTCTGTATTAGTATTCCCAGGTCAACCCTGAAAAAGGGACTTTTGGGGCCCAGCAGGCCTACCCGGTCATCAAAATTCAATAAATATATAAATAAATAAATAAACCTAGTATGGGGTCCAGGTTGGTTTTAATTGAGTCCCACAATGGAATTATCTTGGAGTATGACCAGAATATATGAAACAGTGTTCCTTCTTTCTGGGAACATCTAGTGCACATCACTGATTTGAGAAGGCCCCATTTCGCCAATTTAACTGGGGTGTAATACATATTGTGTAAGATGTGATATTGCATAAGACGTAGTCTGTCTTGAGACACATATTTATGACAGAACATCCAAAGAGCCAGTCAATTGAAGGTGTATTGGGTAAAAATAGAGCCCCAAAACCTAGTAGGGCCATAGGGACCCACATACCACCAGTGGTACAAAACTTGATATATTTTCGAAATGACACTTGAGGATCCAAGTAGGGAGAAAAGCTCAGGTATCAATGCAAAGGCCAGTGGGTGGGGATGGGTGTTACCCAGCACGGTGGTAAGCAGATGTTTTAGTTGGAGAACCCTGAATTGCTTGGAAACTGGAATATCAAATTTTTGGGGAATTTCATTTACAGGGAGCCCTGCCCCGGTACCATCCAGAAACAAGGATACTATCCCTTCCCCTACCTGGGGCAACCACATACGGGGAATCTTCTGTTTATTTATGGTGAAGGCCGGGGAATTCCAAATGGACTGGGACAGGTCCAAGTACGGAGTATATCCTTAAAAAGAACAAAGCTGCGCATGAACTTTTAATGATGTCATAAGGGTGGGGCATTTACTAGCACCTTGTAGAAGAGAAAGCTTAACATAAAACATGGTCAAGGGGTCCATGTTCATAGTCTGGGTAAAGTCTAATTCAAAGTTGAGCCAGATCAGTCTCAAATGTTCGGGAGCCAGACTTACCCATTTCAGGTATTTAGCAAGATGACTAGCCCACTGGTAGATTGCCAAGTGAGGAATCTGCAGTCCCCCATCAGTTTTGGGGCAGCCAACTTGTAGTATGCTAGTCGAGAATGTTTGTTAGACCAAATGAAATTGATAAAGATTTTATGCATTTTCTGAAACTAGGATAACAGAACGAATGAGTTAAGGTGCGAAAGGGGATAAAAAAGTCGTGGAAATACATTCATCTTAATTATGTTGATGCGACCCCAAAATGAAATCAGAAGCTTAGACCATCTATCTAAGTCCTGCACAATCAACTGGGAAAGGGGCTTTAAATTTTCTTTAAACCATAGGGAAGGACTGCGTGTTAATTTAATACCGAGGTATGTAAGAACTCAGGGTGATCAGCACAATCCAAAAGGGATAATATCTGTCTTAAAGACCTTATGGTTAAGAAGAAAAAAGGATGACTTGTTAGCATTCAATTTATATATCATAAAGGAACTAAACTTGGCAATCTCCCCTAACATACCCGGGATGAATGTTACCGGATGGGCCAAATGAAGGAGAAGATCATCAGCATATGCCGTGACCTTCATCACATTACTCCCAGTCGGTATACCTTGTATCCCTGTATTGTTAAGAATATTTTGAAAACGGGGCTCCAAGTATAGGTTAAATAATAGAGGGGAAAGGGGACAGCCCTATTTAGGTTAAAAAAACTAACAAATAAAACAAAAAAGTGTGTGTTTGTCTGAGTTAACTGAACTGAATGGTTATCTGAACAGTTATCTAGGTGTAAATCTCAGGTGATTGAAAGGACTTGATAGCTGTGAGGTTTAAATTACTTGTAGAAATATCTAGTAAGTAGGGGGAGTGGCTTAGCTAGAAGGAAGCTACATTTAAAGACTGCCTTAGAATGATTTTGCTAGTAGCTTGGCAGAAGACACCAGGAGAAGGACTACTGTGTGACTGGACTTCTCTGCTGGGACTAAAGAACAACTCTTGTACTTGAAAGTTTAATTTAGGGTAAAAAAACTAACAAACAAAACAAAAATGTGTGTGTTTGTCTGAGTTAACTGATCTGAATGGTTATCTGAACAGTTAGCTAGGTGTAAATCTCAGGTGATTGAAAGGACTTGATAGCTGTGAGGTTTAAATTACTTGCAGAAAGATCTAGTAAGTAGGGGAATGTCTTAGCTAGAAGGAAGCTACATTTCAAGACTGCCTTAGAAAGATTTTCCTAGTAGCTTGGCAGAAGGCACCAGGAGAAAGGACTGCTGTGTGACAGGACTTCTCTGCTGGGACTAAAGAAGTACAACTCTTGTACTAGAAAGTTTAATGTAGGGTAAAAAACTAACAAACAAAACAAAAAAGTGTGTGTTTGTCTGAGTTAACTGAACTGAATGGTTATCTGAAAAGTTATCTAGGTGTAAATCTCAGGTGATTGAAAGGACTTGATACAGTATCTGTGAGGTTTAAATTACTTGTAGAAAGATCTAGTAAGTGGGGGAGTGGCTTAGCTAGAAGGAAGCTACATTTAAAGACTGCCTTAGAAAGATTTTGCTAGTAGCTTGGCAGAAGACACCAGGAGAAAGGACTGCTGTGTGACTGGACTTCTCTGCTGGGACTAAAGAAGTATAACAGTTTTACTTGGAACTTTAATTTAGGGTAAACAAACTAACAAACAAAACAAAAAATATGTGTTTGTCTGAGTTAACTGAACTGAATGGTTATCTGAACAGTTATCTAGGTGTAAATCTCAGGTGATTGAAAGGTCTTGATAGCTGTGAGGTTTAAATTACTTGTTGAAAGATCTAGTAAGTAGGGGAGTGGCTTAGCTGGAAGGAAGCTACATTTAAAGACTGCCTTAGAAAGATTGTGCTAGTAGCTTGGCAGAAGACACCAGGAGAAAGGACTGCTGTGTGACTGGACATCTCTACTGGGACTATTTTGCCCTCCTTCCCTCCCCTCCTCCCTCCCACCCAAAGCTAGTTCTACTTTTATAGGCACAGAATTTGACTGACAACAGGAACGTCCTGTTTGGGAGCAGGAAGTGAGTGATCACAGAGCCACCAAAGACCCACCATCCTAGAAGGGCAAGAGTAGCTCTCTGGCCCCATCTAGCTGTTGGAGGTCTGCCTCTGAGCAAGTAAGGAGTCTACTGAGAAATATAGGATATTCTTGTCTCAGAACAGGGCAATCAGGAGCTTAAAGGGCACACAGGCAGAAAGTAAGGAGAGAGAGAGAAAATAAACAGAGGAAAGAGTAAGGATTGCAAACAGTTAAGGGACCAGAAATAAGATATGGTGGGAGTGGTGCAGCACAGTGGCTGTGGAGCAGCAGTCTTCCGGGAGACGTTCTGGAGGATGCAGTGTTGTCCCATCTGCAGGCACCTCTCTGGGCTGAGGGAGGAGGTTGCTTATCTCCAGGCTGAGTTGGTCAGGATTTGTGGGACCTCCTCTTCTATCCAGGGACCACCAGTGCCACTGCCATTGCCTCAGAGGTTGCCAAGAAAGAGGAGCAGTTGGACCACAGTGGGCTCAGGGAGGGTGAGGGTGGTAGAACAGAGATGCATCCCTCCAGCTGTACCTCTCCACAATTCCTATGCCATTCTAGCAAAGTGTGGTTCCTCTATGGAGGCACCCGCAGTGGAGACCAAGGAGGATGCTGGGAACCTCCACAAAGGAGACTCACAGGAGGGTGGCAGGGGACCCCACAGGGGAAGAAAACAACTCCTGGTGGGGAACCCCATTGTTAGGAAGGTAGAACTGGGGGAGGAAGGGGAGAGAGGTAAGGTGCCTGACTGGCACCATGGCTTGGAGGGACAGGGAGCAAATCCTCAGGTTTGCCGGAGCAGCTGCACAGGGGAGGGAGCTGGATGTCATTGTCCACCTAGGGACAAATGTCCTGGCTAAGAAAGGGATTAGATCAGTGCAGGAAGAGTTTGTGGAATTGGGGAGGGGCCTTAGACAAGTAGCATGCATGGTAACCTTCTCGGAGGTGCTGCCTATCTATGGCATAGGAGAGGCTAGGGTGTTCTGCACCATGGGATTCAATCAGTGGTTGAAAAACTGGTGTGGAGCTCAGAGATTTGGCTTCATTGGGGACTGGGGTCCACCTGGAATGATGCAAGCCTATACTGGCATGATGGGTTGCATCTGTCCAGGAGAGGAACCAGGATCCTAGGTGATAGGTTTAAATATTCATTGGCAAGCATTTAAACTAGCCAAGGGGGGAGGCACTGGAAAGAAGCAGGGAAATCCTAGCCCCCCCAAAAAAATCATGGCAGTAAGTATGGGAAACACCAACATAGAGGTGTCAATAGGGAGAAGAGCAGGGGTAAATGGAGAAAGTGGCAAAGGCAAGAAGGACAGGGATGAGGCAAAAAGGAGTAAGGCCATCAGGAAATGGAGGGTAATTGTACCAATGCCCATGTTCTGGGCAACAATCTCCCTGAGCTGGTGGCCTTGATGGAAGAGGGATGCCTGGATATCATAGCAGTCACAGAAACATGATGCATGAGAACCATGACTGGGATGTTAACATACCAGGGTACATAACCTACAGGAGAGACAGGCAGGGGAAGAGGGGAGGAATAGCTCTCTATGAAGGAAGGATAAAAGCAACTGAACAAAAGAGTAAACAGGGAGGAGAGGAGGCACTGTGGGTCACCTTGTAGACTGGAAAGGGCACCACAATCCGCACGGGGTTGTGTACAGACTCCCATGTCAGGGGGAGGGAACGGACAAGGATATGATAGAAGGCATTCTTAGAATGGCAGAGAAAGGGGAGATACTGTTGATGGGAGACCTGAATATGCCAGATGTTAACTGGAGCACATTTGCTGCAGCCACATCCAAGAGCAGGGCCATTCTTGATGCCCTACAGGTGGCAGGCCTCAGACAGCTAGTTTCAGAACCCACTCATGAGGGAGCAATCTTAGACCTCTTACTCTCAAATGGGGGCAGTGAGAGGATCTCAGATCTAGAAGTGGGTTGCCACCTGGGAACAAGTGATCATCAAACAGTGTGGTTCATGTTAAACTCAGCTACAGAGTCAAGCCATACAAAAGTGAGGGTACTAGACTTCAGGAGGGTGGACTTTGACAAGATGGGAGAGTGCCTCAGAAAAGCACTAGCAAACAGGCTAGAAGGAGGTGTGGAGCAACAATGAGGAAACATCAAAACTGCCATCACAGAGGCAACAAGCTTTTGTGTGAAGCAAGTAAACAAATCAAAATGAAAGAAAAAGCCACTATGGTTCTTAAAAGAGGTGGCTGTGAAAGTCAGGAAGAAAAAGATAACATTCCGGAAGTATAAGGAAACACAGAAGGAGCAGGACTGAGAGCTGTACCAGTTAAGGCAGACGGAAGCAGGGAGGGTAGTCAGAATAGCAAAGGCCCAAACTGAGGAAAAGATAGCCAACTCAGTTAAGAAGGGGGATCAAACCTTTTATAGGTACTACAGCGAGTGTAGAAAGACAAAGGGAGGGATAGTGAGGCTGAATATAATGAACGGTGGGTGGGCAGAGGGGAACAGTGAAAAAGCAGGGATACTGAACGAATATTTCAGCTCAGTATTCACAAAAGAGGAGGGGGAAGTGCCTAATCCAATTAACAGAAGCACTCTTGATAGGGGGGTTGATCCCAGTCCTTTCACAGAAGAAAGGGTTCTGCGAGAACTCCTAAAACTGAAGGTGGACAAAGCAATGGGGCCTGATGGAATTCACCCCAGAATTCTAAAAGAATTAAGGGGGGAACTAGTTAAACCACTGGCAACTCTTTTTAATAAATCATGGGAGGATGGTGTGGACCCAAGGACTGGAGGAAGGTGGATGTGATTCCCCTTCACAAAAGTGGGACCAAGACAAAGGCAGAAAACTACAGACCTGTCAGTCTGACCTCTGTGGTAGGGAAAGTGATGGAGTCACTTCTGAAGGAAAGAACTGTTGAGTACCTAGAGGCCAGTGGGGCACAGGACCCAAGGCAGCATGGGTTCACAGTGGGAAGGTCATGTCAGATGAATCTAATAGATTTCTTTGACTGGGTGACCAAAGTAGTAGACCAGGGAGGGGCTGTGGACATGGCCTACCTAGACTTTAGCAAGGCATTTGACACAGTCCCACACAAAAGATTAATAGTCAAATTAATCAGCCTGGGAGTGGGTCCCAGGGTGGTAGCCTGGGTAAAACATTGGCTGGACAACAGAACACAGAAGGTAATTGTAAATGGAGTCCACTCTGAAGAAAGAGGGTTTACTAGTGGGGTACCGCAGGGTTCAGTATTGGGTCCAGTCCTTTTTAATGTCTTCATAAGTGACATTGCAGAGGGACTGGAAGGAAAAGTATGCCTCTTTGCAGATGACACAAAGATCTGCAACAAGGTTGATACTCAGGAAGGTGTAGAAAGGATGAGAAGGGACTTGGCAAGGTTGGAGGAATGGTCAGACGTATGGCAGCTAGGATTCAATGCAAGAAAGTTAAAAATAATGCACCTGGAAAACAAGAACCCAGGGGAAGAATACACAATGGGGGGATGTAGTAGCAATAACAAAAAAGAAAAGGGACCTGGGGGTAATCATATCAGATGACTTTAAGGTTAGCAAGCAATGTGAGAAGGCAGTAGGGAGGGCTGGGGGTATACTAGGATGTATAGGGAGAGGCATCAGCAGCAGAAAACAGGAAGTTGTTTTCCCTCTGTACAGACAGTTGGTGAGACCCCATCTGGAGTACTGTGTCCAGTTCTGCAGACCCCATCTCCACAAGGACATAGACAAGACAGAGTCTGTCCAGAGATGGGCAACTAAAATGGTGCAGGGTCTGCTAGAGAAGCCATATGAGGAGAGACTGAAGGAGCGTAATATGTATACCCTTGAGGAAGGAAGGGAGAGGGAGAACATGATAGAAATGTTCAGGTACCTCAGTGGAATCAACAAAGTCCAAGAGGGTAGCATCTTTCAAAAAAAGGGGACACAATTTAAAGATAATGGGGGGCAGTTCAGGGGCAATGTGAGGAAGTATTATTTCTTAGAGAGGGTAGTGGATGCATGGAACAGCCTTCCTGAGGAGGTTATCAGGTCTAAAACTGTGGGAGAATTCAAGAATGCATGGGACAGACATAAGGCAATTCTTGTGGCGGGTAGGAAGAAATAGGCTGTTGGTTAACTAGGATCTGCGGCCTATCCTGTAGGTAGGGAAATGGGCAGACTAGATGGGCCAAGCGGTCCTTATCTGCCATCGAAGTCTATGTTTCTATGTTTCTATGTTTGGAAAATGCACCATTACCTGAAATCTTAGCAGAAGGGGCCCAGTATAGAGCCCGAATCCAGTCTATGAACATGGAGGGAAAATCTAATGCTTTAAGAACCTGGAATAGAAAATTCCAGTTCACACGGTCAAATGCCTTCTCGGCATCCAGGGAGACCAGCCCAGCAGGAAAGGTGGCATCCCTGGACTCCAAAAAGACATGCAAAAGGGTGTGCAAATGGTCTGATGATGAACAACCCCTCATGAATCCAACCTGGGACATGCTGATCAGATCCGGGAGGACCAGAGTTAGCCTGTCGGCCAGTATCTTCGAGAGAATTTTGGTATCCTGATTCAAAAGGGATATTGGCCTATAACTCTGTACCAATTCAGGATCTTTATCAGGTTTGGGGATAAGGACTATCAGGGCTTCAAACAAGTGGGCATCAACAGCTACCCCAGAGAGAATGTGGAGGTACAGCCGGTGAAGCACCGGCAGTAATTGTTCTCGAAAGACTTTATAAAATAAAGAGGAAAAACCATCCAGTCCCAGAACTCTATCCAAGGGCAAGGCCTTTATGACCTCTGAAATTTCCTCCAGGGATAATGGGGAGGACAGAAAACTCCTCTGTGAACCTGACGGGGAAGGAAGATGAGAGTCCCTAAGGTATGCCTCCAACGTCTCCAAAGGAGGAGGACTGTCCATGTCCCTATATAGTTGCTCGTAATACAGTGTGAACTCCTGCACTATCTCTGAAGGGGATACCCTCAGGGACCCGTCCGCCTGAGCCCTGACTGGAGGAATGAATCTTGCAGACTCCTGCTGCTTTAACCGTAAAGTGAGCATACGCCCCGCTTTTTCTCCCTGATCAGTGAAACTTGCTTTAGTGCGGATAATGGCTAGCTCTGCCTTTTCCCTCAACAATTCTAAATATCTGTCTTTAGCTACCAGAAGTTTCTTCCTGTCTTCCTTAGAAGTGCTAGAGAATAAGTTAGCTTCTAGTAACTGTACTTGAGACAGTAAGGATAAATAGCCACTTCTTGAGCCCTCTTCCTCTTTATAGCTAAACTAATAAGAATTACCCTCATGTAGGCCTTGAAAGTGCCTCATAAAATATCCGGCACAGTGCTTTCTATTGGGTTAGTAGAAAAAAAGAAATCAATCTGCTCCTTCACAAGGTTGCAATATCTATCATCCTTTAATAATTGCTTATTTAATTTCCACTGGGTCTCCTTCTTAGGAATATTAAGAAAAGCCAAGTTACATACCACCAGGGAATGATCAGATACAGGACCAGGCTGAATCGAGGTGGACAAAACCCCGGGCAGGAGCACCTGGGAAATTAATAGGTAATCAATGCGAGACTGTGATCTGTGCACTGGCGAATTAAAGGTATATTCCTTGGAGTTGGGGTGCAGAACTTGCCACACGTCACACAGTCCACACTGATCCAACAGGTCCCTAAAGGCCCTTTGCCCAGGAAACAATCCTCTCGACCCATTACCAGACCTGTCCATGTTAGGGTCCGAAACCAAATTATAGTCTTCCCCCATAACTATCGCAATAGGAAGCATTGTGAGAATAATGGTGATCAGCTTCATAAAAAAGCCGGGGTCATCTGTATTAGGCCCATAGATACTACAGAGTAAAAGTGGCATGGTCCAAGGAGTACCCTGAATCAGGACATACCTGCCCCCTGGGTCTTTGAAAACCTGCATGGAGATGAAGGGAACACTTCTGTTAACAATTAACATGACCCCACAGCTATTAGTGGACCCGAGGCATTAAAAACCTGTCCAACCTGTTGCCTCCTGAGTTGTAAAGCTTCAGAATCTAGCAAATGAGACTCTTGCAAAAACATTATCTGGGAACGCAACAAGCTCAGGTGTTTAAGCACCTGATATTGCTTAGGTTTTTTCCTTATCCCCTTCACATTCCAAGTAGCCAGATTGATATTGCTAGCCATCTAAGTTGGTAAAAGTAAACACATAATTAACATCCAGATATTACTACAACAGGAGTCCAAAATCCAATACCCTTGATTACTGCTGTACCACCCTCCCAGCCCCACACTTTCCCATCCAGACCTAATTCACCCCAGTCCCACCCCCATAGAACACCCCAACATCCCATAACATCAGTAAGCCAGGTCACTTAAATCTGACCTTAACCCCACCCAACCTACCACCCCAACTCTCACAAACAATGCTCAACAAAATACCGCTTCCCTTCCTCTGCCGCCAGCCTCCCAGCGTTACCCCCACAAACCCAGACAAATTCTGAAAGCCCCCCCTTATAAGGAACAGGTGATTTTTAAATGAAAATGTATAGAAAGACAAAGTTCCATCAAAAATCACTAACTAACCAACTCCTAGTAGCCAGAGGGAGTGGCACAGAACTATGAGGTTTGAACTCGGCAAATGTACTGGCATAGCCAAAAAATTGCATGCTTCCTGCCGAGTAAGCTCAATTACCTAATTACTACTAATGGCAAGCAATACAGGATGAAACAAGTCCACCATGGGGCCATGCCAGCAGCAGGACTAGATTGCCCAGTGAGAGAAGTACTCGCTAATCCCAGGCCACAAATAGAGATCTTGCAAATAAAGTAGAATCCTGGGTTGTCAAATAATGTTAACCTGCTAATTAAATGTCCGGAGCTCCCTCTGGTGGTACTGGAGCAAAAGTGCACTGCAGCACACCTTGAAAAGGAAGAACCCAGCACTACCCCGAATCGGTCTCTCATATATATATTATATAAAGAACCTAGGGGGTGCAAGCCTGGTAAATCAAAATTCCCCCTACTACGCCTACAAGTAGGCGCCAATCAAACTCATTTCAAAGAATACCTTCCCCTTTATAAACAGACATTCAAATAAAACAGTCTTCTAATGAAATCAGCTGTCCCAGGCATAATTAGGTGTGTGAGTGTTATGAGAAATTAAATGAACACAATAAGATTATGTCCCTTCAGCCATCGAAATCAGGCTCTCACAGACTCGGGCAACTATTATCACTCATTCCCAACATACACCTTGAAGAGCAGCATCATCCCTTCAATTCAGATCTCTCCAATTCTGGAAATGCAGGGCATGTCGTGAATTGCGGAAAAGATCAGGCAGGGCTAGCTTTAGGTCAGAAAGCGCAGCATCTGGATCATCATAGGCTGACCAGATACCAGCCACTTGCTCCTGTAGCCTGGCTGGGTACCCCATTCTGAACTTAAGCACACTGCAGCGATGATCTTGGAAACTATAGGGTGGAATGCTGTGTGTTTCAGTCAGACAGAACCTGGTAGATCTTGTGCTGTCCTGAGTTTGGTATTCTCCCCATCTGACTTCCTGCACCTCTTTAACTTTTACCAGAAAGTGCTGCCGTTCTAAATAATTCAAAAGACGGCATATAATAGGATGAGGTGTAGCTCCTGGGGGAGGCTTTGCCCGTAAGGACCTGTGTGCCATCTCGATAATGTATTTGGCCCCAAAGGGAGAGGGGCCAGCAATCCTTTCAACCAGCTTTTGAACAAATGCTATGGCATTCTGTCCCTCTTCTCCCTCTGGAAGCCCGAGTATGACAACATTATTTCTTCGGCTACAACCCCCGAGGTCTTCTAATTTTGATTCAAGACGTGTCAGCTTCTGCTGCTTAGCCGCAAGCCCAGGGTCGATCTTTTCAACACACTTCTCAAGGGAGGAGATTCGGGCTGTGTTATCCGAGGTTGTAACAGAGACCTCATTGAGCTTTTTAGATAGGGATTTGAGCTCAGAAGAAATTTTCTTTAAATTCCTCACAGAAAGGCTTGAATTCTTCTAAAAACCTGCACAAAGTTAATGGCTCTTGTTCCATGGCCTGGCTCGAGTGTTCTGACTTGTCTGACCCAATCGAGGCCCGTGATTTGTTCAGGGCCTTCTCAGGGGTGACCAGTGGAGTACGTTTCTGTGGCGACTTCTTCATATAAACCTCCACCATTGCTCCGATCCACCAAACAGAAGCACGAGTTGATAAGAAGGTGAAATTAGGTAAAATTAGAGGGTTTAGGCAGTTTTGTCAGTCTGAAATACGAAGTTATTAAGTCGGGAGGCTGGAGCTGAGCAGAGGAGCTTCTACCCGGTACCTTGTATTATGTGGTCCCCCTGGGAGCGAAGTATGTTTGCAGGGGAGTTATCAAATGCCATGCCTGCAGTGGCGAAGTGGTTTTTGAGTGAGTCAAGTATATCCATCTTTTCAGTTATAGTCGAGTTGCCAGAGGTAATCTTGGTCAGGAGTGAATTTCCTGGGGAGTGGCCTAGCAGATCATTGATTGTGTTCCAGAGCTTGATTGGGCTCTTTGTGGCAGATTCAAGTTCAGATTTGAAGAAGTTGGCCTTCGATTCTCTGATTGTTTTGGTACACAAATTTCGTAGTCTCCTGAACTGGTTCCAGTCCTCTGCAGTGTTCAGTCTGTATGCTTTTTCCAGAGCTTATCTCTTTCTAGAAGCAAGGACTTGATCTGAGGGGTGAACCATTTACAAGTTTTGGTCCTAGTTTGAACTTTAATCAGGGGAGCATACTTATTAAGGGCCCTTGATAGAATGTCGTGGAAGATATTGTAAGCTGACATAAACGTTTTGGCCAGGTAGAAATCTTGCCACTGAGGGGAGTACTTAAGCTCATTTAGGTAGGCATGTTCATTGAAGTTGCACCTGAATATCTTTATAGAGAACTTGCTGATGGGTGCTGGGTTGTTGGTGGATCTTACTCCCGCAATAAAACAATGGTCGCTGGCATCTGAGAAGAAGACATCAGCGTGGGAGAAGAGATGAGGTTTGCTCATCATTAGCACATCCAAAAGTATACTTTCACTGGGGTTCTTCACGTTTGGGCATGTTGGTTCAGTAATAAGTTGCGTCAGCCCATGTTCATCACAGAAGGATGCAAGAAGGGCAGCTGTGTTAGAGAGCCAGTCAAAGTTGAGGTCTCCTAAAATAATAGTTTCTGGCAGCCCCTATCCCAACTTGTCACTTAGATATGACATAAGCTGTAGGCCAGCAGACGGTGGTCTGTAGCATCCTACTATGCAGAGTTCAGTAGTCTGTGTAATTTCCACTTTGAGAATTAGATTTTTGAATTCGCTGGCGACAGATGCCAAGGATAAGCAGAAGGCAGAAAATGTGTCTTTAACGTAGATAGCTACCCCTCCTCCTCTGGCATGCCTATCAGCTTTGAGCAAGGCATAGTTGGGGATGTTTACTTCTCTATCAGTGGTGCTTGGTCTTAACCAAGTTTCAGAAGTCACAAGTATGTCAGGAGAGGTATGATTTACCCAGGTTTGTATAAAGGTTATCTTTTTAAGGAGGCTACATACGTTAATATGCAAGAAGCTTATTCCTTTTAAATTTGCTAGTTCTGCTGGTGAAGCAATAGCTTCTGGGAGCCCAGGGTTGAGTTCTACATTGCCTGAACATAGCAGAAGGATAAGTAGGATTTTTCTAAGAGCGCTAATTATGAGCTTGTAATTCCTGCCTTTCTCCTGTCTAGTAGATCTGATGGTTTTAGGGACTGGAAAGTAGCCACCATAGAAGAGCTGATCTGTTGTAACAAGAGCTAGTACCCCTACCGCAATAGGCATGGAGGAGATAGAAGTCTGCGTGGTGGGAGGTGGTCCTTGTGGTGGGGGAGTGTAATAAGTACTACTGGTATGTGTGGTCCAAGAGCAGGGTTCAAGGTATTGGGATGTGGAATCACGGAGGCAATTAAAGGATAAGTTGCCAGGTGGTATACAGCACAAGGTGCTGTTGTAGACCAAACATGATGGTAGTTCAGGTGTCCAATGCTGGGAAGCTGGTATCAGCAGAAGAAGGGGCAGTATAAGGAGCCATATACGGCCTGACATGATGGTATCTCAAAAAATTAGCCAGGGGCCAGTGGGGTTGCTGAATTAATGCAGCTTATCAGTAGCTTTCCAATCCAGGTCGACCCAAATTTGATAGCATTAAAAATATTTAGTGGTGAAGACACAGCCAAGGACAGCCTACATGTTTTAGTAAGCCGGGGCCCTGAGAATTGGATCCTGTAGGCTGGACAGAGAATAGGGGGATTACGAGCTAAGTCTCTATTGGTGGAGCACTGCACCAGGGGACGCGGACTAATATTTTGGCGGGAGCTACTGTATTTAATAATCAGCGGAGGTGGAGGAGGGGCGGTCGAAAAAGTTGCGGCAGTTGCCGTACCTTGTAGGGCCTCAGGTCCGTGTCTGCGGTCTTGAGTGTCGGCTACAGGGGCACCGACCGCCTGGTAGCTGGGAATCCCGCAGCTTAGGAGCTGAGAACCTGGGTGGCAGTTCCTCAGCTGAGGGAGAGAAGGAGAGTGAGGATTAATATAGGAGATTCCCACAAGTGTGGTCTAGAGACACCCATCCTGTCAAAACCAGACCCCTTCCTGCCCTCTACTGAGGCACCCTAAAAGAGCCTGCACTTCACTGCATCTTTACAGATGGCTGTTTCTTTCATCAGGGAAGAGAACAAGTTACAGGCCTTGGGATCCTGGTCCTCTACCCTGCAGGTGATATGTCTGAGGTGTCCAGGTAGTACAACATAAAATCTTCCCAGTATGCAGAACTTGCTGCAGCAGTCCATACCTTGAAGAGCATCCATGACAAAAGAGTGGAGGACATTATCTTCTTTGATTCTTCCTATGTGTGCAATTCATTGATGGAAATGTTTTCCTTTCTGGAAGACCCATGATTTTGCCTCTTCAGAAGGCACCCTTGTGAAATACATGGACCTGTTCATACATATTGTTGGCCTGGCTGAGAAATTTGTTTTCCAGCTGTACATACACAAGGTTAAGGCCAACTCCAAGTCTGAGCCTTGCCATGAGTACAACGATCGAGCAAACACCATAGCTATGGATTTCACCCAAAAGGGGGGAATGGAACATGCAGCCCCCAGTGATGCCCACACAGTAGCCACACACACTAGGGCCAAAGTGATCCCTTTGGATCTAACTGCAGTGCACATGGTAGATCCAGAAGTACAAGGTATATGAATACCTCTCAAAGGAACAGAAAAGGAAATGTCTTTGAATAACCCATTCAAAAGACATTCTGACAATCTTCACCTCTCTGCAGACCAGACGTTGGTCTTGTATCACTGTGGAGATCACAAACTGGTTGGTTTCCAAACTGCTGTGATCAGAGTTCATCTACCAGATCCATGATACCCCTACAGGGGAACACCAAAGGGCAGACAAGACCTTGCAGAGACTGAGAACTGTGGGCTGGTGGCTCGTTATGACAACTGATGTCCAACATTATGTGGACAACTGCATTACCTGTGCTCAGAACAACCCTGTTCCTGAAATGAAAAATGCCAAACTACTTCCACAGAGGCAATCAGACCCCTAGAATGCAATTCAAATGGATTTAAATGGACCCTTGCCTAGCACTAGCAGACATAACAAGTTTGAAATTGTGATCATGGATCTTTTCTCAAAATGGGTAGAAGCCTTCCATGTAGAGCAAACATGGCAAAAGCCACTACCAAAATCCTGGTAGATCAAGTATTTCACCAGATGGGGTCTACCCCCAAGGTAGACTCTGATAAAGGTACTAGCTTCACTGGGGAACTAATGCAAGAATATTTGGAGTTATTGGGAGTTAGCCAGAAGTTCCATATTGCTTACCACCTTCAGTCCTCAAGACAGGCAGAGGGAACTAAGAGACAGATTGAACTAATGTTGTGTAAATTTGCAAATGAGAATGCTGAAAGTTAGGATACTCTCTTGCCCTTACTCCTAATGCCAATCAGAGCTATGCTGGCTGTAACAATCTAGTGCACACCCTTCAAGATTATGACCAGCCATACAGCTAGACTACCAGAACACCTGTGGCTCAATCTGAACATCCCCACCACAAACAGTGTTGTTGGACACTTGTGTAACACAACAGAAGGCCAACCATTTCCAAACTCACCTTTTTGTTGCCAAGAGTTTGGGAAGGCCCAACAGCTGTCCAAAATGTACTTTGACAAAAACATCAAAGGCGTTGATTGGCAGGTTGGAGACCAAATCATGGTAGTAAAATCTTCCATACCAGCCTACCCATTTGCCAACAAATGGGCTGGTCCCTATGACATCATCAAAAATTGAAACCTGCTGTCTACCAGGTGTAACTGACAGACCACAAGAAATCCATAGACAAATGGTACCATGCTAGTGAACTGAAACTTTACAAAGGTGATTAATGCTCCTTCTCTCAGATGGGGGAGGACACCTGTTCTCTAATCTGTTATTTCTCTATTTTTCAGAAATGAAACTAATCTCAATAATACCTTTCCTCATCCTGGTCATCTGAAAGTCACTATCACAACAAGATCCAGAGGAAACCTTGAAGAATTTTTTATTTTATTTTAGTCTTTGGTAACTGGGTAAGGCCCACTAGGAAGAAGTGCCTATTTTCAGGGGGCGACCTGGGAGCACTGGGCTGTTAAGTGACTTGTTCAGAGTCACACAGTATGCAAGTGGAGGATGTGAGAATCAAACTCAGGTCTGGTCTGCTGGATGTATCAAGCTCATTCACACCTCAATCCTCTAACCTCTAGGTTATACTGCCAGCCCAATCTCCAGGTAGCTCTCAGATCTCTAGACTACATATTTGGGGGGTCTACACCTATTTCTCCACCTACATCCTGACCCAAAGGTGGCCATTTAACTCCCATCTACCCATGTGACTGTTCAAGAGGGAAGAGATGCATATCTCAATGCCATGGTGGTTTCTCCAGACCACTTAACCCTGCAGATTGAATGGATAACTGGTGAGCATACTGGACAAGAAATGCCAGTAGCCCATCTTAACAAGAGAACTTTTTAAGGCTGGTCCCGCACCCATATTTTCCACAATAATATTTTGTGCAAATGCAAGCTAATTAATGCCATATAGGCCTATACAATCTTACAGCAAGGCTGAGCCCAGACTTTTGTTGCCAGTTTCCCAGCATCAGCATGTGCTAAAACTGGTTCAACCTATCCATTGCAACAGCTGCTCTTCTCCTTATGGTCATCCCACCTTCCACAAATGAACCCCTACAATGCCCAAATATGAAGCCAGGTCCACTCAGTGGCCTGCCTGCAACCTTTGTCCCTGGGACACTGATTAACAATGTTCAGTTTATGCATGTTCCTGTTACTGAAGAACTAGAAATGTCTGTGGTGAATATATCTTCACTATATAAGTGCCTGGAATAGTATCAGTGAAAATACATTAACCCCAGAAAAATCTTTCAGTTTAATGATTTCATCACAGTAATAAATGTCGCATATTAGCAACAACAATTCAAGGAAAGTCAGTAAACACCATTAAGCACATTTTGGTTGAGGTATGATCCACTACTTAATAGCATGGGCTTCAGAAACGGAGGTACCTGATTGGTACAGACCAATCAGGTGACCGTTGGTTGATCAATGATACAGAATACACATATCAAGTAGTGAAAGGGCCAACCTGAGTGATCAGTGAGATCCAGATCCTGTTTTTGTGGCAAAACTTGCAGTCTGAGTGGCAACCATTACCATCCTCATTAATAAAGTGAGAGCTGAAGCCTGTTATTTATGACTGCACTATTTAGTACATGTCACTGGGTGGGTCTGTACCAATCAAGTACCTCAGTTTCTGAACTCATAAGGTGATGTTTGTGCTACGGTTCCCATTGCAGATGCATGACAAGGAGTTCAGGATCACCAGTACACAACTGCAGCACTGTTCTGTGTCTTATTGTCTGTCAGCCCACCCAGCCACCCCATGGACTTCCATGAAATGAGTGCACAGTGCCATGTATGTTGGTGACCCACTGTTGCTCAACTTCAAGGCAACATGCTACGGTGTGCAAACTGCTGTCTGTCTCTCTCTCTCACTCAGTCGATAAGGATGAATGGCGAACTACAAAATGGAGAGAGACAGCAACTGTCAGCAGCAGTCTCCCTTCTCTGCCCTCTGACACTGATCTCCTTGAAGTAAACAGCATGACCCCTTCAACAAGATGTTGAGAGAGAGACAGAGAGAGAGCTTGTTGTCATATACTTGTGTCACTCTCTCCTGGTTGCGAGATCCATGAACACTTTTTCCGTGACCTACAGAGACAAACCAGCATGAGCAGGTACTCGGGGAGGCAAATATCACCTGGCATGAGCATCAAAAAGCCTCCTGCTACTCCCATTAATATGCTTCCTAAATTTGGTGTGTAATGCACCCCCATAACTGTGCAGCCAGTCCCACTGATGTATTGGGTTATATACCGACAACCAGTTATCCTTAAGTATGTCCTGCTGAGAAAGAGAGAGAGAGAGCATCTGAGGATGTTTCTGTGGCACAGAGAGCACCAGTCACCTATCCATTCTTTCCGGTTGTCTCCTGCCTCTCCACTGGTGTGTGGCCACCTACCCAACCCATGGACCTCCAAGCCCTGAGCTGCAACTGTGATGTTGCTGTTCAGTAATATTTCCTGGCAATCAGCACTCCATTGTCCCTCTTGAGCAACTGGCCTCAACCCAATGATCTCCGATAACTGTCTACCATGCAGGATCCACAAACATGTTCAGTATGAGACAACCTGGAACAGCAGTGACACAAAGTAAGTGTATCCCTTGGTATTCAGTACAGGAACTTGTTATGACAGAACTGGAAGAGGATAAGACACGCTGGGAGATGAAACAAGGAATGCTTACAGGTTACGGCACACAGAGTAAGAACTGCAGAGAGGGACACAGAGGGAATGTGATGCACAATTTGCAACAGAATGGGAAGGGGAGCAAATACAGAGGGAGGTTACGGAACAGAAGGGATTAATAAGGTTAATGGAATTTAATATGTTCGGTGCCCAGATCCTCCGGATGGGTGTCTTTTTAAATAAAACTTGTCTTAATACAGTAGGGATTTCCCAGCTCAGAAGAGGGAGGGATACAAGAGGGTAACAGCTGAGACTGGATGGATGAAGATTCAAGAGGAAACTCAGGAAACATTTTTTCACTGAATGGGTGGGAACAGGTGGAATGCGCTGCCCAAGGAGGTGGTCTTCTGTAAAACAGTAGGTGGCTATAAAGGAAAGCTGTCATTTTCCAAAATTACCCTCCCCCACAAGCCTTGCCCCCAGATTAGGGGGTTCACAAATAGATCACACTTTTCTGTGGCTTTTCACTTACTTTATTTTCTAAAAGTCCAGAGTTTGGCAAAATGGTGCATGCTCTATGGCTCCATTTCATGACAAAGTGTGCCACATTGCATGGCTTCCTCATGTTTGTATGACCTACAACAATGATGGATAATACTGTGTCATAACTACCTATTCAACATTCTCCTATGGATCTGTTACATGTGGTGTAACTATGCCCAGCATCTGTTTCATACCTCATGAGTGCACTATCATTGGCCATGCAGTTATTACACCTGTTCCCACCCCAGAACATGATTACATCAATAGTGACCCTGACTATCTGAAAGTGATGAACAGTATTTACCAGTATTTAATGTGCATATCGACCCTCTCACCCGGAATCTTTGATCCTTGTTAGTCAGAAAGGATACACACCTTATTCACATTAGTAACTATGTTACTAAAGCATTCTCTGAATGATCAATTTCAAATGGTGATTTAAGCACTGCATTATCCAACACTTGGTTGGAACTTACATTTAAAGATTTTGTTATCATTCTGGTTTTCTTGATACTTTTTCTGATCATTGCCTTATGCTGTCTACATTGCATGCTCAAACAACATTGTGCACAGTTAAAATTTCTCTGTTCTACTCAATCAGCTAGAGCAGGGGTTCTCAAATGGTGAGGCCAGCCTCCCTGGGGAGGCCCCAACATGTTCCAAGGGAGGCTCAAGCAAGTCTGAAAAAGTACTGTATTTAAATTTTGGGTTTTATATATTTTGTGTGAAGAGATGAAGCAAACTGAAAGAGTATAATAACAGTAGGTGAATTTTATGCATTTATTTACTGATAGGTGACAAAGGAAGGTGAATGAGCCATTGCTCATTTCAGGTGTACCCAGGAAAGGGTAGGGAGTGAATACATTTCAAAAGGTAACTGAAAAACAATCAAGAAATATACAATAAGCAATACTGCAAATAAATATGAACAATAAATTAATAATGAGTGGTGGTAATTGATCAATTTGTGAACTGATGGCAGAACAGCCCAAATACAAGGGTTGAGCATAGAAGTGCTAAGAGCAATAGCAGGAAGGAGCAGAGTAATCCCTGCGAAGTTGCTTTAGAGCAGGGAAGGAGGGGCAGAGGCAAAGTATGTAGGCAGGTTATTTCATATAGAGAGGAAACAGAGAAAGTAGTTAACCCATGAAGGTACTGCATCAAGGGGTAACAATAGTTCAAAATGAAAATAGCAGAGCAAGTAGGCTGGCCTGTGTGTGTGGGGGGGTTACAATAAGCTGAATAATAATATTTGTTTAATTTATTTATTTATTTTTCAGATAACACCTTTGAGCACAGGAGTTCTTTTTCAAAAGTTCAAAGTCAGTATAAGACAAAGAACTGAATGTGAGCCAAGTACTCAAAGGGGTTTCAATTTATTCATGGTGTACTGCGCAAAGTACAGTACGTTATTTTTCCTTTGGGGAGGCCCAAGATTATTTCAGTTTTTTTGGGGAGGCTCAACATCTTTTCCATAGATTTGGGGAGGCTCACTGTGACAAAGTCTGAGAACAATTGAGCTAGAGTGTAACCAACCACTCTTTTCCTAGTGGTGCTGCCTCTTCATCAGGCAACAAAGGGGAACTATGTAGACCTACATGATTTACAGCCCCTAATGTATGCTATCATGCTCTATGATACAGCATAAGGCGCATTGGTATTTACTCATGCATGCTATGATGTACTTGCAAATTATCCAGTATAGTTATTTTTGTGGTGTTAGCATGCCACCTACAGCTATTAGACGTAATGCTATGATCAGCATATTTTATGAATCATTGTATTGTAACCCAAAAGTAGCCATAGCATATTGCTTACTAGTGTGTACATGCAAAACCTAACAGCCTTGGGTGTGAGCTGCCCACCTGTATCTACCAATAGAATTGCTCTGTTTAGTTCTTCTGCTACACAGATGAGCCAGTTACCAGGTAACAGACTTTCTTATCTCTGACTGTAATAGTCCTTGTAAGCCTGTTTTTTCACTGAGTTTCTCTGTGATGACATTGAGGTGTTCGGAGGTTCCAAACTCCTAGTAGGTACTCTGCTCTTTTTACATATATGCAGTTGTTGTTCCAATTTTTAAGAAAGGTAGTAGGGCTCATCCTTCACATTATCGACCTGTCAGTTTGACGCTGATGGTGGGAAAGATTATTGGAAGTCTGTTAGTGGATGAAATTAAAAGATGGAGAAGGGATAACAATATGATTGATGAGTTGCAACGTGGATTTACAGAAAACAGATCGTGCAATACCAATTTAACAAGCTTTTATAGCTATATAGGGCAGACTACAAATTAGGGAAAGTGAATGGATGTGGTGCTGCTTGATTTCAGCCCAGCTTTTTGATTCTGTACTGCATAGAGCCTTAAATTTGAAGATGACTAACTTAGATTTTAACACCACCATTATCAGATGGATTGTACACTGGTTAATGTACAGAAATCAAACAGTACAAATTCACGGGTATATTTCTCATGAAGTTGGGGTCAAAAGTGGAGTGCCACAGAGGTCAGTGCTGGGCCCTTTGCTTTTTTGTGTATAACTATACCCCAATGATACACCCCATCATCTGTCAGTCTTGGGATGATTGGCAGGTCCACGGAGGGGAGGGGCAACCCTAAAGATTTTTCAATTCCTGACTTTTTGTGCTTTAACCCTAAATGATGCATTAATGCAGTTTTTTGCATAGAATTACCTTACTTTTTGAGAAAGAATAGAAAAGTAGAAAATCACACAAGTCCCACCAACTTGCAAGTTTCTGGCTATGTTACACACCTAATGATTAAAAAGTACAGTGACAGCAGCAAGGCCAGCTACCATACAAATTTCAAGCCACTACCACAATGGAAAATACTGTTTGCAAAACATGAAGTGTGTCATGCAATATCTGTGCAAAAAATATTTTCTCTGATATGTAAACAGTAATTCACATCCACAGAACATGCCATCAACACCCTCCAGATTTCGAGTAAAAAGACCAAACCATTTCCAAGATATTTAAACTGAAAGATTGTCAAAATTGGCCTATTGCATTATAAAATCTGGTCATCTGGTCTTGCCCTCACGATCAAAGAGGGCAATCATAGAATCTCACGATCAAAGAATTTGCAGCTCATGATCAAAGAATAAAAAATTGTGAAACTCGAGTTTTTGGCAGAAGTACAGGAAACCACCACCATGCCTCGATGGAATGAAACCCCCCGATCAAAACCCACCCTCATTTGTGTTCCTAGGCCTCCCCTGGGCTGAGAAATGTAAATTTTTCAAAGGGCCATCTAGTCACACCCTCGTGATCAAAGATTGCGGTCAAAGAATCTAGCGGTCAAAGAATTTGCAGCCTCACGATTAAAGGTCGTTAGCGAGCCGCGATCAAAGAATTGAAAATGTCAGAACTCTATTTTTTTACCACTTTAGAAGAAACCACAGCCGTGGGTCAATAGAACAAAGCCCCCTGAGTAAAACCCATCCAAGTTTTACTTCAGGAGTGAGCCATGAGCCGAGAGATTTGATTTTTTCCGATGGAAATCTAAAAACAAGATGGCGGCGGTCACGATCAAAGAATTCTGGGGGTCAAGGATTCTTTGACTGCCAGGCTGCAAATTCTTTGATCATGAAGAGGGACAAGATGGCCCAAACCCAATTCTTTGTTCGCAAAACAACCATATAAATTTTCCCATTGACTTATAATGGGAGCTCAAAACTGCAATAACTTTTGAATGGATTAATATTTTTTCACCAAACAAAAAGCGGCATGTTCAGGCACTGAAGCTCTATCAGACAAGCCAACTCACAGAGTGGAACTCCACACAATGGCCACACAGCACCATGGGTAAAATCCCCAAAACTGCCCACATAACTGGCGAAAAGTGCATTTTTCAGTGTTTTGGTGCGCAAAGACCATACATCTGACCAAAGCAAAACTTGGCAAATCAAGAGATCTATCATGCCCCACCATGCATACCAAATTTCATGCAAATCCGTTGAACAGGTCCAAAGTTATTAACATGCAAACATTTGACTTTAACATAGAAGTGTCTTCATAACCCTAAATATAGGGGCGCAACTGTGCCCTTGTAATATATATATATATATATATATATATATATATATATATATATATATTATGGTATACCGGTAGTGCTACCATAATTAAGTTGAGCCATTTCTATGTTAAACAAACTTTGCACCTTAATAACTTTGCAACCGTTTGACAGATTTGGCTGAAATTTGGAATACATGATCAAGAACCATAGGCCTTGGCCAGTCGGATACACGGCTGCGAAGTTATTAAACGTGATTTGCGCGCGCGTTTACACTTTTTCTGGAATTCTACGGTTGTGTGTACAGGTCGCACGGTTTGCGTGACTGGCCCAAAATCTTCAGGGAACGTGTGGTCGGGGTCCCCGATGTACCTTTCGAAGATTTGGTGAAAAAATATTAAACGGTTCAAAAGTTATTCAAAAAACAATTTCCCATTATAAGTCAATTTGAAAAGTTAACAAAAAGTTCGACAGTGTCGCAAATGCATTTTTACTTTCGCAAATGGGCCTGTTACTTTTGCAAATCAGCCATTTTGTTTTCAGTTGGTGATCAGAAAAATGGTTGGCATTTAAATTTGGGACCCTCTAACAACCTAATTGTTTTTGTATTCACCTAGTTGGACCCTGAGGATGCTTGCCATGTCTTTATTTTGTGGTAAAATACCCCAGAAATATGTTTTTCAAATTTCTGGAAAAAGTACTTTGCAAATTACTTCTTCTCACGAAAGTGTCGAACTTTTTCAAGCTTACATAATTGCGACAGTAGTTTTCTACCTGTGGGAAAGTGACAGCGATTCTTTGGCACTGCGCTGCAAAAGAACGGTTGGGAGTTTTGGGCTGAGATTTGAAGGGAACGCAGCTAACATCTCACAGATGTGCCTTTCGGTGTTGTATTGAAAAAATATTACATGATGGCAAAGTTACAGCACTCCAAATTTGACATTTTTTCCCATAGGATAACATTACGGTGCCCGACGCATTTCAGGAATCCTTTGGCTCCCTGCTGCAAAGTAACGGTTTGGTCTTTTTTCTTGAAATTTGAAGGGAAGACAGCCAACAGCCCACAGATGTGCCTTTCGGTAGTTTGGTGAAAAAATATTACAGGGAGGCAAAGTTATGGTGCTCGAACTTCTCTTTTTTCCCATAGGATAGCATTATATGCTTGTCACGCTTTTCAGGCCCGTGATCTCTGAAACGATGCGAGATACGGACTTTCGTTGAAAATGCTTAGCCTCTAATGGGGCTAAGTACAAAATTAGCTAGGACAGTTGTAAATAGTATGAGTTTAAAATTTTTTTTCTTTGTCGACGGTTCCTGAGATGTAACCTATTTAGTATTCCAAGTCCTCATTTTCTGCTCTGATATCCATTATTATGCATATATTCTTTGTACTCACTGTCTTTCTCTATGCGGCTTTTGGGGAAAACCAGCCTGTGCACTTACATTACTGTTACTGTTGCCCTTTCTGCTTGCGGTCCGTACCTGTTTCACTTACTGATGACGCCTGCGCCACCATGTGTTATCCTTGGCGTTTTCATTTTCAGGTTGCTTTTCTGTTATTTTTGCCATTTGTGTCTAGTACTGTTTCTCTTTCTGTTTTAGTTTGCGTCACCATGCCCATTGAAATTTCCATTTGCAGACACCATGTTACTATGTGGCAACACATCACGTGGCAGACCGTTCCCGTCTACGCCACCCTGTGTGTTACCCTTTCTGTTCTCATTCGCACTTGCGTTACCATGTGCGCCACTGTTAGCACTTCTGTTTGCATTGCTGTTCCTGTTACTATGCCTCAAGACATCACATGGCTGGAGCAGGGGGCCCCCCGCTGCTGCATTACATTCACTATTTCTCGTTATCATTCTCAAAAAGAAGGAAAATTAGAGGCAAAAAACTCCATTTAATGCATTAGTTAGGGTTGTTCCACAGCAACAAAAGTGAGGAAATTCGCTGTTAGGGTTGAAAACCCCCCTTGGACCCTGCCCACCCCAACCAGCATTGGGGTGTGCATTGGGGTCATCGGTCCTAACTCTCACCCCATTCTCCTATACTTCTGCTGCTTTACACATGTGATGGGGTGAGAGTTAGGGCTGACAACCCCAATGCACCAATGCAGTTAAGGTAGTGGCTGAAGGAGTCAAGGTTTTCAACTAACAGTAATTTCTCACTTTAGCTATGACACCTAACTAATGCATTAAATGGATTTTACTCTATATATATATATATATAGATATATATATATTTATATATACATAAACAGAGGTGTTGTTGACACATTTGATGACAGGTTAAGGTTTGGTGAAGACATCCTGACTGTGGTAGACTAAACAGAGAAAAAAATAGGAAGAAGCTGAATCTGCAGAAGTGTAGCATATTGCACATGGGAAAGAAAAATATAGGTCAGGATTATAACATCAAAGGGACAAACTTAAAAGCATCAGAGTGTGAAAGGGGTTTCGGAATATATGTTAGGGATCATTTAAAAAGTGAATCTCATTGTAAATATGTAGCAAATAAAGCTATTCGAATAGTGTAAGGAGAAGCTTTTTTTCCAGAAATGAAACAGTTTTGCTGCCTGTAAGTAACAGCTATACAATACCAATGTTGGAGTATGGAACACCTAGCTGGAGTTCATATTTAGTGAAAGATGAAAGGTTAATTGATAGACCTCAGAGGTCATTTACAAAGCTAATAGCAGGCTGCAAAAGAAAAATCATATGGGGAAAGACTACATAGATACATACATAGATACATAGACAGTGTCGGCAGATAAGGGCCTATGGCCCACCCAGTCTGCCCATTTAAGTTTCTAAGTTCAGTTTATGTTTTCCAAGAAGTCTGTTGCCCCTTACCCCTGACCTCCAGAATTCCTTTATGTCTATCCCATGCATTCTTAAATCCCGTGATTGTTTCAGCCCCCACTACTTTCTCTGGCAGGGTGTTCCACTTGTCCACCACCCGGTCTGTGAAGAAATTCTTCCTCACGTTTCCTCTGAATCATCCTCCCTCCAACTTCATCCCATGCCCTCTAGTCCTGGAACATCTTTTTCACTTAAAAATAGTGCATTCCTGCACCCTGTTCCTCCCTGTAAGATACTTGTTACTACGCTACCTGAATCTATGGCTATTGATCTACGGCGATAAAGGGGGAACTTACTTTTGTTATCTAGAATTCTGAAAGATGATATGTTGAGGGGAGAGTTGGATTTAGCATTAAAGGACAACAAATATGATATCAGAGGACCATAAGTATCAAATTAAGGGAAAAAAGTGCCAAACAGAGGCATGGAAACACCGACTTGTGTCCAGATCTGTCAAATTGTGGAATGAATTACCAGAAGAAGTAATCAATGCACCAAGTTTTAATGCTTTTAAAATTAGACTGGATAGGTACTTAGAAGTTAGTAAATCTTTTATGTCCACTGTGTAGTGGGGGCAGCTGATATGGGCCACAGCCTTCTGTTGTCTTAGGTACCTAAATATGATACCCAAGTATGACCAACTCTTGCCGTTAGCTGACCAAAAAAAAATATATAAAGCCCTTTCTAAGTCTGTAGAGAGCTTAGCCATGTAGGACAGAAAAGTCAAGTGAGGTGGTCACGTGATGGCAGCCTAAGCTGAAGCAGCAGTTCCCCGAAGCTCCGTTCTACACTCGCAGATTTTCTGGCAAATATTTATAATTGTAAGCTCAATCATCTTAATTACTGTACAGATAGTGAGCCTACCTACTTTGGAAACTCTAGCTCGAGTTCAAAATGGATGTTTACAAGAAAAAAGCGCCATAAGGCACTCTCCACCGCTTACTCCAGAAAGGACAAGGCCATGAAATGGCCTAAACAACAAACACTAGCCTACGAAAATGCCGAAGTAGCAGCAGCCCTCTCAGAGGAGAAATTCCTAGAAGTCATGCAACCGCTACAAACAGCGATCGCTACCATATCGGAGGATCTTCAAGAATCCAAACCTCAGTTGGTTCCCTAACAAGGACAGTCAGAGACTCCGAAATTCGAATAGCCTCCCTAGAGAAGAAACAAGATAAAAAT
Organism: Neoceratodus forsteri; assembly: GCA_016271365.2. Lineage (NCBI taxonomy): Eukaryota > Metazoa > Chordata > Ceratodontiformes > Ceratodontidae > Neoceratodus > Neoceratodus forsteri. The sequence continues at coordinate 14,283,293 of CM028129.1, forward strand.
GACCTGGAGAATGTGAACGTCGCACGAAGAATAAAGAAATTAGAAGAGAAATTGGAGGACCTGGAGGGACGCAGCAGGAGAAACAACTTAATTGTTATCGGGATTCCAGAAAGAGAAGAAGGGAACACAGCTATACTATTTCTACAAAAGCTCTGCTTTAAAATAGCCGGGCCACCACCACACGGAGGAGAACACATAATCGAAAGATCCCATCGAGCTCTACATCCTCCACCAACCTCGGGCCAGCCACCCAGACCAATAATATTTAAACTCTTAAATTTCTTGGACAAACAGCATATATTGTCTAAAATTAAAGAAATAAATGAGGTAACATGGGAGGGCAGAAAAATCCATATTACGCAGGATCTCCCTCATTCTGTGTGAATGCGATGGCAAGAACTTCACCCACTGGTCTCTAAGTTAGTGGCTGCAGCTAAGGCATTCAGGGTTAAATACCCTGCTATTCTAATGGTCAGGCATGAGGAAAAATGGTTATCCTAAGACTCCCCGGCACAAGCATTGAAAGGGCTGAAGGAAATTTATCCAGAACTGCACAAGTGAGACTGGCGGAACAATCTCTGGATACACAGCAAAGGCTCATTTTCAGTTGATGATCTGACCAGCAGCCGTGACAGTTATTGAAAGCAAGTACCCGAACAGTTTATTAGAGTGTTTCGTTGTGAATGAAATTAATAATTAAACAAGCGAGGCAATGATGCGAATTGCTGTTTGAATTAGTGGGCCTCTTGGGAGAGTGCATCGGATAGCTTGGAACTGTGTTTGAGCAATGGGGGGAGCTCTGGTTATGTAGAAATCCTTTGACTCAGAGGGAGATACGAGAGTTATGTCTACACGAGAGAGGAATTGCCAGCTAGACAGTCTCGGCTGAGGATATTTAGAGACTTTTGTTTCTATTTTAATTTCTCTCTTCCATATCGCAGAACTGGTTAATTAAGCTGGACAATGTTATGACACGGACTGATGCATGGTCGTGTATACGCTCAGGAGTGGAGTATTAGAATAGCGAGAGCTATATAGATGTCAGAATGGCTCCCGAGAATGATTTCGATGCTTAATATAGTTATTTGTGTGGACATAAGAAACCTCATAGAGGCAACGAATTTATTTACACTCAGCAGCCTTTAATTTTGAATTTGATCTGCAATAGGTTCAAATCCAGGGGGCTGTTTATGTACCGTCGAAAATATGCTTTCAAGAAGGGCATAAGTGTGTATTGGGTTTTGGGCATTATGTATTGCCAAGGCAGGGGAATACTAAGGACTCCTCCTTCCTCTCCTCCCTCCTAGCTCTCTTTCAAAGGTTATGTTTTAAGGGGCTATCTTCATTATGTTTATTATAGGATTTAACTGATGACCTGCATGTGCCGATCCAGATATAGCCCTCAATTAAGTTGTCACTGCGTTAATAATAAGCCCTTTAAATGGAATAGTGATGCGCATGTTAAAGTTCTGAGGTTGTCAAATGTTAGTATTTAATATGGATAAGTTTAGAGCTTACAAGGTATAGATCGGATACTGTTAGACATAGAACTGTTGTGTATTAAGGTATTATACTTTCTCAGCAACATATACAGAGGGACAAGTTTAGGGAGGGGGCTTCGGGGAACAAACTGTTAGGCTGGGTTATGCTTAAGTATAAATCATGTGGCATATGAGACTTTGGAGTGCAGTAAATCTGAACTGGGAATTTTTTTTAAGTTGGGTATTACGAGTTATAAGGTTAATAACTATAGAGTATTACTCTGTGGGGTGGGGTTAAGACTACACACTATCAATACGTGGGGTTCCAAGGTATGCCTAAGTATATCTTGGTTCTTTCAACTAGGGCTGTACTGTGCTAACCAAATGGTAGTTAGTCAAAAAAAGGGACTGTATTCCCTGAAGGCTCTAACTGCTCACCCATCCATTTACATTCCCAAACTGCCATAGTAGAACATGGGTAATCATTACCGTTTTGTAAGTTGGAATATCAAAGGAGACAAAGATAGGGTCAAAAGGCAAATAATCCTGAAGCATTTGCGGCAGTTGGGAGCACAAATAGTTTTCTTACAAGAAACACATTTGAAGAGGGAGGACGTAATCCTTTTTAGGAAGTCATGGGTTGGGCAAGTTTTTGGATCAGGGCAACCACGAATAAAAGAGGGTAGCCATATTATTAGCGAGGAATATCCCCTTTAAAATGACTCAGGAAATTTGGGACCCAGAAGGCCGATATATAATAATTCATGGCTCGCTGGAATCCTGTCCAGTCCTTTTGGGCTCAATTTACGGCCCTAATAGCGATTCCCCATCCTTTTTTGTAAACTTAATTTTGTGTCGACCAATCCGCCATAATGTACCATATTGGGAGGAGATTGGAATTTAGTGCTCCAAACAGATTTAGATAGATCTGATCGTGTGAGACGGGGCTTGTCTCCAGCACAAAGGGCAATAAAAGAGCTTATAAGCAGTGTTGCGCTAGTAGATGTATGGAGAGTTCTTAACCCCTCAGAAAGGCAATATACCTTCTTTTCTATAGCGCATAGAACATATTCTCGAATTGACTACCTACTCATAAGCTCTTTTGCATTGCCCAGAGTTTCCCAGGCAGAAATATCAGCTAGAGTTTTGTCTGATCATGCACCAGTCAGCATGGACTATCGGCTAAGTGCAGGAGGCAAGAGATCTCCACAATGGCGGTTGAATAGCCAATTACTGTGAGACAAAACCTCTTTAGAACACATTGTGGATTTCATTGCTTCTTTCCTTAGTAGCAATCAAGGATCAGTGGCTAAATATGACTTCATTTGGGCAGCTTTAAAATGCTCTTTGAGGGGGGAATTCATAAAAATGGCTTCCAACAGAGTTAGGCATCAGAGGGCACAGATGGAGGATCTCCTTGTATCCATTAAAAGCCTGGAACACAGTTTATCCCATTCCTCACCGGTAGAGATGTGGACTAGGCTTCATCAACTACAAGTCCAGTACACAGGACTGGTATCTCAAAAAGCAGAGTTGGCCCTACAAAGAGCCAAATTTAAATACCTAGAGATGGGGGAAGGGCAAGTAAGCTACTTGCGATGCGTATCCGCCAAGTGGAGGCTTCACAATTTATTGCAGGAATTCATACAGGGCAGAATGGTCAAGTGTACTGGACCTCAGGAAATTGCGAAATTGTTTGGATCTTATTTAAGATCTTTACACAGTAGACCCAGCCTCATGCCCCACTAACGAAGTAAACTCTTATCTTAGCTCTGTAAGTCTGCCTAAGATTATAGCTGCAGAAGCGCCCTCTTAGGTGCCCCAATATCCCTAGCAGAAATTCCGCAGGCAGTTCAGAAGCTACCCCAGATAAATCACCGGGCGGATGGATTACCGAGTAACTTCTATAAGGCCTGCCAATCTATAATAATACCGGTATTAAAAGATGTTTACAATTATTGGTATGATAATGGGATATCAGACACAAGTTTTCAAGAGGTTGTAATATCCCTAATTTTAAAACCAGAGAAAGATCCACTAAGTCTTAGTAGTTACCGCCCTATATCTTTATTGAACACGGATATTAAAATTTTAGCCAGTGTTAGCAAACAGACTCTCAAAAGTTATGGGTACTCTCATAAGCCATGAACAAGTCGGATTCATGATGGGAAGATCATCTCAAGATCATATGAGAAAATTGTTACATCTCCTTTCGGTTGCCAGGGACTCCAGCACGCCAATGGTGCTGGTCTCCCTGGATGCCGAAAAGGCGTTTGACAGAGTCTCTTGGGACTTTCTGTTTGCTACCCTAACCTCAATTGGACTACCTAAAGAATTTCTAAGATGGTTACAACTCCTATACTCCTCCCCCACGGCTAGAGTCAAGTGCAATGGCTTATTTTCCCCTTTTCAACTCTAGTTTCAGCACAAGGCAGGGATGTCCATTGCCCCCCCTGCTGTTTAACATATATTTGGAGCCTCTGATCCTTAGATTGGTGGGCAATATCAATATTAAAGGGATCCAAATAGGTACTGTAAGATATTCCATCTCGGTGTATGCAGATGACATATTATTACATGTGGAGAGGCCAGGCCTTTCAGTCCCAGCTGTCTTAAGTGAGATAGAGGAATATGCTAAAATTTCATTTTATAAACTGAATCGGGCTAAAACTAAGATTTTGCCTTTAAATAGTAAAGTAAATAAGGCAGATCTATCCTCCCTTGGCCTCTGTTGGGAGGCAAAGCACATAGTATACCTATGAATCAAGATTTTTAGAGATCTTGGTACTATAATAAGAGACAACCTTGATAGCCTAGTCAAAACAATAGCCTGGGATATGGAAAGATTGCAATTGCTTCCTTTTTCTTTATGGGGTAGGCTACGTACAATTAAAATGAATATCCTACCAAGGATGCTATACCCATTGGGTATGCTGGGTACTTACCTGCCAAAAGCATGGTTCCTTAAATTACAAAGAATAGTAAATACTTTCTACGGGAACAAGAAAGGTATTCGTAGATCCTATCTCAAGTTGACAGCCTCAAACACAGAGGAAGCCTTCTGTGCCCTCTTTCTTCCTATATTATATAGCACAACATATGAGCAAGCTGGCCTTTTGGAGTAAGGAGAGTGGGAATTCAGAATATCTCCCCTTGTGGCTCTCTATAGAAAAATACTTAGCCTCTCAAGCGAATTGCTCGTTGGGGGCGCTCTTATATGCCTCACCATCTCATATTCCTAAGTCAATTAGGAATAATCCCATGGGTTGGTCTTTGAAGGCCTCTCATCAGGTGCAAAAATACTTAGCAGTGAAGTGGTATCAGTCTATAGATCAACCAGTCATTGGCAACCCTCATTTTAAGATTAATAATGTGCCAATATCCCTCAATTTCTGGCCTCGGCTAAGCCAATGCAAAGCTTCAGACATGTGGTCGAACAGAAAGCAACTCTCTTTTGATCAATTCCGGAAATCCAATGAGGCATTAGATAAAGAAGCCTTTAAATATATCCAAGTTAGTAAGGCCCTTGCATCCTTTTTCTCCCGCTTTACGCCAATGGACCCAGAGGGAAAAGAACTAACTACGCTCCTTAAGGTAGCCTCTCAATCACATTCACTTTCTAATATGTGCAAAACTCTCCAGGCATGGGACAGCAGATTATCGTCAGGAGTTTGTTTTTATTGGACAAGAGAGCTAGGAGTCCAAGAGGACCCTGATCTATGGAGGAAACTCTGGTTATCAATGTACAAATTCATAAAGCAAGACAAAATCAGATTAGTTCATTTTAACATTATGCAGAATATCTATCTTACACCAGCTAAGCTCTTCAGGTATGGGGCATTAAATACTTCAACATGCAGCAAATGCAAGGGTGACACTGGCTCCCTTTATCATATGATATGGTTGTGCCCCATGTGCAGACCTTCTGGCAATCCGTTAATAACGCTTTAGATCCTATCCTTGGCTTGAAGACCTTATTTACCTCGAAGTCTGTTTAATAAATTATTTCAGGTGATATTCCCAAAGTTAGGAAAGCACATATGATACTTATCTCATGTATAGCTAAACTGATAATTATGAGACATTGGATAGAAGATAAGTCCCCTAATGTAATGGAGTGGTACAAAGAAATTGGCCAGGCATTACAATTGAAAGACACATTGCATCTATGCAGAATAGATTAGAAGTTTATTTGTCTCTCTGGGGCAGCTTAGAGACCCTACTGATAGTCTGGAAACCATAATAACGATTAGTTATATTCTAGGTGAGACATACTGAAGGTATTTAATAGTGTGTAGTCAGGGAGAGGGATAGGGATTGGGTTTTAATTTGAGGTATGTATTTAGCGCCTATTACTTTGTTGTGTTTATGTACTATCTAATGTACTCTGACTGGTGCTTAAACTAATAAAACTTGTTAAATCAAAAAAAAAAAAGAAAAGTCAAGTGAAAGAGCGCAAAGATGCTTTCATTCCAGTTATAATTTGGCTCTCAGAAACTGCCAAGATAGCTGCAGGAGAGTATATAAAGCTTCACCCACAACTGCCGAACATCTCTGGCAACAGCTTTCCCAGCTCAGGAGCCACCTGCGCTGCAGTATCAAAATGATGAGTACCTGTTGTTGCAGTAAATACTTCCAATCTAGCTGGAAAAATCATTTTATGTTTTACCTTTGCATCCCATAATTTTGACTATATAGGTTGAAAGGGGGCTCAATCCTGACACACTTTAAAGGTGAGATCTGGGACCTGTCTAATCCTCCATCTTTCCCATTCCAGTTTCTCGGCTCTCCCAGCAGCCTTCAATGATCCTGGTCAATATAATTAAGGACTTTGAAGTAGATGGGATGAGGCGATTCTCTCACTGTGGGCTTTGACATAATGTAGAGATGTGTAATGCAGTGATACACGCAGGTCCATTCGGCAATGGGCCAGCATTGTGAACACAGATTGTGCATTGTTCCTCTGGGAGCCCCAGGAGAACCAAATGATTCCTCCTGATGTGCTCTTCCAGGTTCTCAACTTTTTTTTCATGTTTCTTAATAGTACGTTTGACTGTTATTAGCTCTGGTTCCATTTTCATGATGTTTGTCTTCTGCTGAAGAAATTCACGCTTCTGAGTTGGAGACTCGTTATGCCAGCTCCTTAACAATCAATTTTCATTCTTTAAAGTCCTCAATCAGAGCAAAAAGGGCCATTGTAATTGTCTGTACCTGAAGATACATTTGCTCTGGAGTTATCAGGGAAGGCATAGCAGGTGACGGTTCAGTCGGGGAGGCCTCTTAGCTTCCAGGCCTTCAGTCAACTCTTGCTCCCCTGCACAGCCTCAAAATGTAAAAATCCCACATTTTGGGACTGATCCAGCATTTCTTCTGCCAGCAAACCAGAAGAGTAATTATAGTCCATCTCTGTGAAATCCAAGGGAGGGTTTTCACCAGCAGAAACTGAAGATAAAAACGATTAATATCGGTGGTCTGGCAGCATTCCTGTGAGATGCTGCCTACTCTTCCAAAGGCACTACATTTTTATTTATTTATTTATGACTTTGATAACTGGATAAGGTAACATGACTGTTTCTATTTGTTTATAAATTGGAAACTTATTTTCTTGAATATGAAAGAACTCTGAAAGGGAGTCACAAACCTTCTTTTCCCCATTTTGTTTTTTGTATGAATGTAGAGGAATGGTATAATGTTTCATTCATGAAACTTAATAAAATTCATTTTACAAAAAAAGAAACATTAATTTGTAGGTAGAAAATGACTGCTTGGCATGCCCAGGCTGCCCATATGGTCCCTACCTTGTCTATCTCTGGCAATCCTCCCTCTGACCTGCCTATTTACTAACATTCCCCTGTGTCTATCCCAAGCACATATGAAGCCCGCTACTGTTTTTTGCCTCCACCACTTCCACTGGCAGTCTGTTCTAGGCACCCACCACGGTTTCAGTGAAGTAATACTTCCTCACATCCCTTTTAATCTCTCCCCTCCTGTTTCATTCCATGACCTCTAGTACTCATTCCCATTCTCATTTGAAAGATATTTCCTTACTGTACCCTCCTCACCCCCCCTGAGGTATGTTTTGGTCTCTATCATGTTCCCTCTCACTCTTCTCTCTTCCAGGGTGCACATGTTGAGATCCCTCAGTCTCCTTTCACTGCACCATTTTAGTTGCCCTCCTCTGGATAGCTTCCACCCGGTCTATGTCCTTTCTGAGATGCAGTCTTCAGAAATGGACACAATACTCCAGGATGAGTCTCACAAGTGAGCGACGCAGTGGCAATATCACCTCTCTCCTCCTGCCAGAATTAGCTCTCCCTAAGTATCCCAACATCCCACTGGCCCTACCCACTGCTCTGTCACACTGCACTGCCATTCTGAGGGCATCCAGTTTGATAACCTCAATGTCCCTTTCCTGCTTGGTGACTGTCAGCACCCCACCCCTTCCTATAGTCAGCTCCCAGGTTCCTATGCCATAAGTGCATGCTTCTTCATTTTTTGTTATTGAACCCCAACTGCCATGCTCTCAACCTCTCCTTCAGATTTCCAAGGTGCCTACACATTTACTTCACCCCATCCTGAATGTCCCACCATTACAGATTTTGGTGCCATCTGCAAAAAGGCATACCTTTCCTTCCAATGCTACTGCAGTGTCACTTTTGAAGACATTGAAGATAATTGGGCTAAGAATTGAGGCCCATAGCACTCTGCTAGTTACACTCCTCTCAATAAACACCATCCTCTGTCCTCTAGCCATTAACTAATTCTGTCTCCTAGCCATTAAACACATGCTCTGTCCCCCTAGCAATTAACCAGTTCCTCACCAGATCCACCACCTTGGATCCACCCCCTAGATTGCTTGATTTCTTTATCAATCACCTGTGTGTCACAGAGTCAGAAGTCTTGCTAAAGGCCAGATTCTCCATTTCTGCTGCCTTCCCCTGAACTTTGTGCCTGGTCACCCAGTCAAACAATTAATCAGATTCACCTTCTTTTGTCAAGTCCCTCCAACACTCCAATGAGCTTAGGTGCATTACCTCTTGGATGCTCCCAGGGTCTCCAGTATTCTTGCATATATACTACAAAAGCATTACCACATTTCCAGCAAAGTGTTCCTCATTAAAGGAGAAGGAAACATTGTCAGGCCATGGCCATTCTGAAAACCCATAAAAACAGCTTTCAAATTAGGTACGGTGGTGCCTTGAACCAGAATTTATTCTGCTTAGTTTGTGTTTACCAGGTCAGTTCACTAGACCAAAGATTAGCATAAGAAATCACCCATGAATTAAATCAAGACAGCTACCATGTTGCCAGCTGAAATGTTGGGACAGACAGTGATAGCACTGAGGGGTGAAGTGTATGTTGCTAATTACTGCCTATCAATCAGTAACATTACCTTGTATCTGACGAGTTCATGGTTAACTGCCTAGATTTAATTTGCAGATGACTGGGATGTTTTTACTTCTGGACTCATGCCACCTGCTGTATAGGTGGGTAACTCTCGTACCTTATGTGAAAGATCTTTTCATTGACATTAACATTTTGAAGGACTCAGCAATGTCTCTGTCATCATTAAGAATAATAAAAGTAAACAGCTATGATAATTTATCAATTACCAGCAAAAATATTATCTTTCTTTTTACTGTTTTAAACCTTAAGCAATAAGTCATCTGTTCTATCATTGTTAGTTCACTTACCACTCCGGTTAGCAATTTCCCCTTCAGCACATGGGACACAGTCACAGCAGCAGGCAGGTTTCCCCATTATAATAACCTTTCTAAAGCCTGGGAGACAACTTTCACTGCAGACAGATTTGGGAGGCTGTTGATGTGAAGAAAGATAAAGAATTTGGTAATAACATACAACTTATATGGGTCCCAATGTTTTTAAAAAATATTTGAACTGGTTCTAATGTGTCTTTGAATATGCAAACCCAGGTTTGCACTGGATCCTCATATTCAAAATGGGCAGTTGTGTCAGCAAAGAGGACTAGCACCCATGCAAAATACAATGTGTTGTTTTCAGGCAGGGGCAGGCATGACCACGAATGTGCATGCAACCCTATATTCATTGGCATTGCACTGTGCAAAAGGGTTTGGTGTGGTTCTTTTGCACAACACAAACACTGCCAAACAAAATCCTGACTTAAATCTGAGCAACCCTAGTGGCCTCTGGAGATAATGCACCTATCAAACAGGTTGGCTGTTGGGGGATCACAACCACCCCCTGTGCTTCCTGGAACTCCCCCCACACCAATTTCCAGCCTCTTCTTCAAATAAATATCCCTGGTGCTAGTGGTACCCCCCACAATGATCACCAAACCAGTCTGTAAATATATAATATCCCTGGTTCTAGTGTTAACACCCATCGATTGCTGGTCTGGTCTGTAAATTAATATAATCCTTGGTGCTAATGGCAACCCCATTAATCAAATTACCAGCCCTAGCTTCAAGAATAATATCCTTGGTGCTAGTGGCTACCCCCTCCATATGATCAATGATAAGAGGGAGAGGGGCTATTACTAGCACCAGACATAATGTTTATTTAAATAAATGCTGGTGATAAGTGTGTGCGGGGGGTACCACTAGCACCAGGGATAATGTTTATTTAAAGAAAGTGCTGGTGATCAGTGTGGGTGGGTGCCACTAGCACCAGCGATAATGTTTATTTAAAGAAAGGACTTGTGATCAGTGTCACAAATACACTCCTCAGGTCAAGCCCTCTGCTCCCACAGTGCCAACCTCAGAGTGCAATAGTGTGAACAGGTAATAGACAGGGTATCCCTGATGTCTGCCTTGGGTCCAAATCACCTATTAGCCTCAAGTTCTGGAGAGATTCAACCTGTGAACCTTATTCTAGCACACCCAATTAACAGGTTTGGATACGTTCCCTATTCGGGGGATGCGGAACAATCCTTCACTCAGGGCACCTAGCCAGATTTTCAAAGTGAACCCTTAAAATTCTATATGACACCTAGGTATTTCTTACCTTTTTCAAGCTTAGTAACACCATGCAAGCCATTACAGCTGTCTGACAATATTGGTTCAGCAATGACATGCAAAAAGGACTGAGAAGACACAGGCAGTATCTTAAAGAAAATGTAGTTTACTAAAAATTGTAAAATAGGTAAGATGAAACTACAGAACAAATAGCATTAACTCACAGTCACAAAAGCAAATTGGAAATTACAGAACACAGACTACTACCACAGTACTTAACTTATTTCCTTTATAAGTGCTTTCAGAGTGTAGACATCCTCAGAGTCCAAAGATGATATGACATATTCAACAGATGCTAGATCATTTCAGGAGGCATCTCCCCACCTCTTTTGTGATGTCAGCTAAACCCTCCCTTAGAGTTAATTCTTGAAAACTTATCTACAAGGATATATTTTAAATAATGTGAACATCATCAAAAAAGCCATTTCCCAAATATGACAGTCTGGGATCAAACATTTGAACTGGTTGTTGATTCCTGTTCCCAAAGAAGATCAAAAGAGTTTACAATATTTCGGATACGAAGCTGCCTGACCGTCGAAAGCTTTAAATCAGAGTTAAAAACATATTTATTCCAAAAGGCCTAAGGGGAGTAGTTATTGCAATGACATGAAATTGGAACTGTATTTTATTGTTGTTTGTTATGTTACATGTATGTTTTATGTATTTAACTACTGTACAGCGCTTTGACTTTGAAAAGCACTCAAAAAATAAATTTTGACTTACTTACTTTACTTACAACTTTAACACAGTGTTGTTATCAACAGCCTGTTCCTCTAGGAAGTCATAAAAGTTTATACTGCTTATCCTCTGCCAGATGGTCAGAGCCTTAATTAAGAACAGAACATGAAACTATAGGTTTTCTCTTCACTAGTCAATTTCACACATCCTCTGGTCAGTTTACATCATTCTCACTGACACCTTGAAGGTAAAAAGCCAAACTGCTAACTTGTGTGAGACAATTTCATACAGAGACCATTGATTTATAATACAAATATTATACAGATAAGCAGAAGCAGGGGGCAGAGCGTCACACTCAGTGTGGGGGGATACCACTAGCATCACGATAATGTTTATTTAAAGAAAGGGATGGTGATTAGTTGGGGAGAGCTACAAGCACAAGGGATAATGTTTATTTAAAGAAAGTGCAGGTGATCAGTGTGGGGAGGACAAAAAGCACAAGGGATAATGTCTATTTAAAGAAAGGGCTGGTGATCAGTGGGGGGTGGGGCACCACTAGAACCAGAGATAATATTTATTTAAAGAAAGGGCTGGTGATTGGTTGTGGGGGTACCACTAGCACCAGGGATAATGTTTATTTAAAGAGAAAGAGCTGGTGATTAGTTGGGGGGGGTACCACTCGCACCAGGGATAATGTTTATTTAAAGAAAGTGCTGTGCTAATTTGATAACTGACAAAGCTGAGTATGCCATACTAAAAACTAAAGATAAATATGTTGACCAGGGGAAAATGGCTGGTAGACTCCTGGCTATCAGGCTGCAACAATCAGAATCCTCTAGGTTGGTAGTGACCATCAGGACTCAAGATGGGACTATACTATCTCACCCTTGGGAAAGCACCCAAAAGTCCATCTCTTACTATGCTAATTTATACAAGGTTCGCTCCTCAGGTGATCCACGTCCTGATTTTGCTGACTATCTTTTACGGTGTGCCCTTCCAAGGCTGACGCCAGATTATAAGGTGTCCTTGTCCCAACCTATATCCGTAGCTGAAATTCTATAAGCCGTCTCCAGTCTAGTAGCAGATAAATCCCCTGGCTGTGATGGATTTTCCCCCAGTTTTTATAAACTCTTTGCAACCCAGTTATCCCCATTTCTTTCCCGGTATTATACCCACATCCATGAATATGGTTTCTCCAATCATCGCCTTCTAGAGGCCCTCATTGTGGTTCTCCCCAAATCAGGGAAATCTCCAGAGTCAGCAAGTAATTACAGGCCCATCTCATTGATTAACTGTGACATTAAGATTTTGGCAAAAATTTTAGCAGCACGGATACTACAGGTGTAGGAAATCCTCCTGTCCCAGGAACAGGTGGGATTTTTTCTCAATAGAGCATCCCTGGATAACTTCCAGAAATTATACTATATTCTCACCGCATCCAAGGAGAGTGATGTCCCCATGACATTGGTCTCCCTTGACCTGGAGAAAGCCTTTGATAGGGTAGACTGGAAGTTCCTGTTTAAGACCCTAGAGACGGAGTTTCCACAAACTTTTATTAGGTGGCTACAAGTCTTATACTCCTTCCCATCAGTAAGGGTCTATTGCAATGGGATGCTTTCATAGTTCTTCCCTCTGGGATCGGGTACTAGACAGGGTTGCCCCCATCTCCCCTCCTTTTTAATTTATATTTAGAAAACTTACTCTGGAAATTGCATATGTCCATGGCAATTACCGGAATATCCTTGAGCCCTATGTCATTCATAATGTCTGTATATGCAGATGACATTTTGCTCCACCTCACCAAGGCAGAGACCTCTCTCCTGGCAGTGCTACAACTAATTGAAGAATTTGGTACATATTCACATTATAAACTTAACATCAGTAAGACTGAGGTTTTTCTCTCATGGCTACAGTCCATAAGCCGTTAGGGAGATCCCTAGGCCTTGTTTGGTCCTCAACATCTCTTAAATACCTCAGCCTTTACCTAGCTACAGACCCCTTGATTATGGTAAAACTTAATCTGGATGATTTGTTATATAAAATTAAACAGGACCTATAAAGATGATGACTACTCCCACTCTCTTGGTGGGGTCGCAGCTCCATTATCAAAATGAATGTTCTCCCGGAGTTGTTCTACCCTCTTCACATGTTAAATGTCTGGCTTGCATTGGGTTGGTTTCACAAAGTCCACCAGATTATCACTGATTTCATATGGTTGGGTAAATCCCTTTGTAGAGCATATAAAAAATTGGCTGCTCCCAAACTTCTGGGGGGGGGGGGGTTAGGGTCCTTAACTTCATGCTATTTTACTTTTCCAGTCACCTCAGCAAATTGTTTCAATGGTTTCTCCCCTCTTTCCATGGGCCTCCCATGGGATATAGATCCCCTTGGTTAGACTTGGAGAAGTATTTACTGCATAGTAGCAGCCTTACTGTCTCTTCTCTGCCTTTCCTTGCATGATCCAACATTCCTGTCCGGGTCAAAGACTCAGTGATTGGAACTGCCCTGTGGGTATATACACAGTTTTGGTCTGTGATCAAGTCCCCTATCACTGGGGATATCTCCCAGCCTATAATGGGTAACTTGAATCTAAAAATTGATGGCCTCCCTATCAAGGAAAGTTGGTTTCCACAGCTTAAGACTTTATCGGTCTGGGAGTTATTGGTAGATGGCGTCCTGAAATCCTCTGAGGCTGTGTTCAGGCAACTGGGTTCAGGTAATAGGGACGTTTCTAAAGTATTTCAGTTATGCCACACACTATTCAAATGGTTTGGCTAAGGTTTGTGGACCACGGATCACTCCCATTTATTTGACTCCATTATCCCATTTTCCTCCCAGAAACATGCTGTATCTGCTATTTACGGTAAGCTATACGCTCTCTATGCTCCTGAGGTGATCGGCTTCTGTCCATGTTGGGCTCAGGTGTTTCCTCTTTCTTCCCAGCAGTGGTAAAACATATGGAAAGGGATATATAGATACTATGGCCAGGATTGGTTGTGACTTATCCAACATAATATTTTAAATAACCTATATTAGACCCCGCAGAAATTAACTATAATGGGTCCATTGCAGTCTGATATTTGTACCAGAAGTAATGAGGCGTGCAAATCTTTGTTACATATTTCCTAGGACTGTCCCAAAATTGCTCCCTTATAGAAGCTGATAGAAGACAGAGTGGATCCTCTGCTTGGCCTCCAAGGGCTTTTCAATCTGGAGATGTGTGCTAGGGGACATGTCAAATGCTCCAGTTTTAGAGTGTAGATATTACTTGTTTTTAATCTCTCTCTCATTAAAGAAAGAGGTCCTCAGGCACTGGCTTGACCATCAAAAAGAATATCTTATAATGAATGGTTGTAGGAGTTACTGACAAATCTTTGCATAGAGGGCATGATTGCTCACATTAGGGGTTATTCGAAGAGTTGTGATAAAAAGTGGGATAAATTACACACCTTGGCCCAGATATTCAAAAGAGTTGAGCCATGCGCAATAGGGTTGCGCCTGCACAAGTCCGAAATTGTGCCATTCTGTGATATTCAGCAGGAGGCAGTTGCACCCCCGAAATCATGCTGAGCAACAGCGCAATGATAATGAAGGCATGTGCAATTGAAGGGGGAGGAACCATGCATAAATGGCGCAGTGTGATATTCAAAGACTTGCGCCATGCACAATAGTGGAGCAAGCGGAAGTTGTGCCATAGCAGAAATAAGCCAAAATAAAAAGGAGCAAGGAAGAAGCGCAAGAATGCTACAGGGAAGCCACATGTGTCAGAGGCAGACAGAAAGGGTAGGCCAGGGAAAGGTCACTCTGAACAGCCAGGCACAGGGAAGATGTGGGGAGCCACACAGCACAGAGGCCAGCACAGGCAGGTGTACCTGGTGCAGGGGAGGTAGCAGCCAGGACAGTGGGGGGAATACAGCAACAGCTGCCGGGGGGGTGAACACAAGCCAGGGACAAGGCCAGTGCCACCTTCCACATGGAGGCCGTAATGAGGGGGGTGAGAAGGCGGGCGGCAGGGGGGCAGGGCCATGGAAGGGCCTGTCGGCGATATGTCCCCAACAGGCAGTACCGAGCCCGCACCAGCTTTTAGCTGTAGACTGATACTGAGATTGTGGCCTGGTACCACCTGAACAGGGCAACTCTGAGGTGGCTCTTTGAGCTGTGCAGTGATGTGATGCAGGCACCCACACGATGGAGCCATGTCCTGTCAGTGGAGACCAAGGTAACAGCCTGCATGTGCTTGCTCACCACGGATACCTTCCAGAGACCAACTGGGGACACCACAGGCATAACCCAGTCAGCCACATCATGCCACCTCACCCAATTCCTCAGCACACTGCTGCTACATGCTGAGGAGTACATCCATTTCCCCAGCACAGTGGCGGAGCGCACAGCAAACATACAGGAGTTCCACAGGGTAGCACGTATGCCTGGCATGCTAGGGGCAAAAGACTGCACCCATGTGGCCATACGCACACCACCTGGCCCAGAGGGGGCCACATACATGAATAGAAAGGGCTATGCCAGCATCAGCTGCCAGGTGGTGTGCGATGCCAGGGGGCGCATCCTCAATGTCTGTGCCACGCACCCCGGTGGAGCACATGATTCTTTCATCTGGCACCAGTCAGCACTGTGCCACAGATTCAAGAGTGGGGACATCCCCACAGGACACCTAGTGGGTGAGTATGTAAACCACATGGACAATCATAGGGCCTGGGGGGGCATGGCCAGAGGTGGCATGGGTAGTGGCCTACATGGCCTGGGGCAGGGCGATGCTGATCACAAAACTAACCTCTGCCCTCTACACACAGGTGATAGTGGATACCCACTCCGTCCCTGGCTGCTTACACCCCACTGGTGGCCCACGACCCCATCGCAGCAATGCTACAATGAGGCACACGCCACCACACATAATGTCATCGAGCGGGTGTTCGGGATGCTGAAGGCACATTTCCATTGCCTGGACACCTCCGGCAGTGCCTCACAGTACAGCCCCTCAAAGGCCTGTGGGATATTCCTGGCCTGTTGCATCCTGCACAACATGGCCAACGAATGTGGGATAGCCGTAGAGGTCGAAGAGGGGGACAGTGATGGGGACGATGGGGACGCTAGTGACAATGGTGATGGGCAGCCCCCCTTGGCCGACGGGACCCCCGACTGCTCCGGCTGGCACAGCTGCACCGGGACACCATCACAGAGGAGCACTTCAGCTAACCCAGGTAAGTCATGGGGCCATGCAAAACCACCAGTGGCCAAGGCACAACCCACAAACATGCATGGACACTCCAGGGGTGCATGCCGTCAAGGGAAGTGGCAGGGCACAGAGGCACACACACAGTCAGGAATGGGTGAGGATTAACATGCTACTCCGAAAGACACACACACACGCACACACACAATGCAACAAACGTGCACAGAGGGCAGAAGGCACACCAACCCAGAACGCACATCCTAGCAACACATATGTCCACAGGCCACCACACCCACTGCCTGTCCATGTGCGTGTGTCAGATGTTGAGCACCATTGCACTTTGGTGTACAGCGTAATGCAGACATCATCATGCACACGCAACTGCGGACAGCAGCCGGGAGGGTGTGCAGGTGGACTGTGTGTCTGCGTGCAGGGCTGGGTACCCACCAGTGCACTGCCCACTGACACACACAATGTACACAGGGCAGCACCAGACACTAGCCGTGTTGGGAGACAGGTCAGTCACGTGACACAGTGCCACGGCCACCATGGATGCGTGGGTGGTCCCGCCGAGACCCGCCAGCACTGGCAGGCTGACCCCTGGCCTCATGGGGTGGCACCGATGGTTCCCCAGGGGTCCCACTGCGTGAACACGACCGTGCTCACGCAGGGGTCTGCAGCACACCAAACATGCCTGCACCAGGAGTGCTTGGGATGCCCACAGCTGAACCTGGCATCGACAGGGTGGGAGTCGCATGAGGCTGGGAACGGGGGGTGGATAGTGCACTGCGTGGTGTCTGCGATGCATGGGCACCTGACTGTGTGCCCATTGTGGCCATGACAGCAATGAATGCCTGTGCATGCCTGTCAATGGCAGTGGTCACATCCTCCCGTAAACGGTCCATCCCTGCCAGGATCAGTGCAGTGTCTCTGCTGCAATGCTCCTCTGCCCGCTCCAGAGCCACATGCAGTGCATCCACAGACGTTGCAAGCTGCATCTGCTGCTGGACTGATGGTCTCAGTAGGTGGGTGTGCTCGTTCAAGAGGTCATCAGCCTCCTCGGCATCCTGTCCCTCAGGGTGTGCAAGGCCCTGATGTTCAGCACCCCTTGAGGGTGGGTGTTGCGCACCAGGACCAAGTCTCTGCATGTCCACAGGTGGTGCACAGATCCCGCCGCTGAACCCCGTACCCCCAAGTACAGTGGGCGACTGCCGATGCTGCCCCTCCAGCTGCCACACCCCAGGGCTCAGTGGTGCTGCTGCAGTGGCCGCAACAGTCCCACTGTCCTGAGCAGACACCAGTGCTGCTCCACTGGTGCTGACAGGTGCAGCCTGGAACTGTGCTGACATGCAGGCCTCCATGGCGGCACCACCCACAGCCATGGGTGCGAATTGCCCTGCTGTGTGGCCATCCTGTGGCACACATGTGTCACTGCCCATGACGGTTGTGTCATCATCACTGGTGCTGGACTCTGCCCTAGCCACAGCCACAGTGTGCTAGCATCCATGGACGCCAGCACGCTCGGACATAGGCAGGGCTTCCTCCACACCTGTCACAATGACATCAGTGTGGACAGCCAGGCGGCCCCACTGTTGCAATAATCCACATATACCTGTGGAGGTGGATGGTCCCACCTCCGACTCCATCCGACTGTCCGCAGTGGACAGACCCATCACTGCTGACCCATGCAGATGCTCAGGATCTGTAAGGGAAAGCAAAGTTGCGTTACTGCGTGTGACCTACCCTGCCCCCCCAGACAGACCATGACTTACCATACAGTGATGGGCCACCACCCGTCTGGAAGCCACCACCCGGAACACCCTCAATGGCACTGCGCTGCATGCTTCCAGCAAGCCTGTCCTTTGCTGGGGTCAGTTGTACCACCTCCGGCTGTCCCCCACCTGTTGCAGCATGTGCTGCCCTGATGGCAGCCACCTTCTCCTTTACCCTCCTCCTGTCTGTGCCTATCTTCTTCTTACATTCCTGCAAGGAGCGCTGGTGGCTACCATGCAGGTTCATGGCACATGCCACCTCCTCCCATGCAGTAGCACGGGCCTGAGGGGTTCCCCGCCGTCCACTGAGCAGTGGCTCCTGATTCAGGTAGGCCTCGAACAGGGCCTCGGTTTCCGCCTTTGTAAAATTCGTCCTCCTCCTCCTCCCACTACTGTTTTCCTCCTCTCCAACAACCTGCTCGGTCATTATGTAGCCTGTAAGAATGGCAGTTGTTACCTGTGACTGTGTAGTCCCATGCATGTCCCTGAATCCACAGTCCACACTCCCAAACAGCATGCAACTCACCAATAAACTGCAGTAACTGACTATGGCCACTGCAGCACATTGTCACACCTTTATAGTGCAATCCATGCAAATGAGGTGAGGAGCAACTTTAAGTAGATGCAAATTGCAGTGCTGCGCCATTGAATGGCTGATTAGATGATTTGCATATGGTGGCTGAATATCACGCTGTTGCACTTTGTGCAATTGTGTTAAACTTGCTGAGCCAATGGCGCAGTCCTGTGACATGCGTAGTACACCACACTGCACATGCCCGGGTTGCTGACGCAGGCGTCTGCCATGCTGATGATGTTCTGTGCACAGTAGGCAATGCAGGGCACGGCCACCATTGTGCCAGTGGCGCTATAGCGATGGTCACTACATGGCGCTGTGGCACTGGGCCATCATAGGCGCAATAGCCCAACTGCCCGGTAGTCCGCTATGATGCTGGCACACAGGCAGCCAATTGCGCTACATGCATTGTCATCTGATGGCACTGTGAGTGGCCTTGCGCTAGAGACCCTTGACCCTGTGCCCCACCTTGTCCCCCTTGGCACCATGCATCAGGCATAGGTGCACTTCTATCACGCTGTTCTGTAACAGCGCGATAAGGAATGGCAGCGCTGTACCGCGCAGCATCTGCACGTGGGGAGCCACACTGCAGAGCACCATGTTGCCTACTATAACTGCTAGAATGGCACGTAGATGGGCAGCACAGTGAATGGCTATTGAGCTGGCCAATCTGGTGGCCATTGTTGAGCCACACCATGGGCCTCTCTTCGGGGGAGGCCCCCCTGGACAGGGCCAGGACCCTGGTGAGGCAGGAGGTGGCCACTGCCCTGGAAGAGGCCACAGGATGGGGGCGTACTGCTGAGCAGAGCAGGCACCGCTATGGTGACCTGCGCAGGAGGGAGCTGGAGCTACTGGCCTGACTGAAGGAACGTGCCAGGAGGGGAACGGTGCCACGTCCAGGTAGGGGTTCCATCAACACACTTTTATCGTCCATATGAGTCACAGTGTTGTATGTGTCCAGCACATAGGGGACGGACTGTATGGGGTTGGCTGTGACGGTGTTCACAGTGTGTGGGATGGATGGGTGGGTCTGGCTGGGTGGGAGGGCACACACCTTGGGGCAGGGGGACTTTGCTTCGGGAATGTACTGATGTTCTTCTCTCCTTTTTTCCCCACAGGCCCAGATGAAATCCGCAGATTGCGGGCAGAGCGGCGGAGGGGGGAGGACAATGCAGCCAGGTGTGGCGAGTGCCATCAACACCCACCTGACCGGGCCCGATGAGGGTGAGTGCCATACATCCATGATTGCTATTGCATGCTGTGTGACAGGGTGGGCAGTGGGGCATGGCCACCATTCATCGACATCACTGCCATGCACACCACTTGTTACAGTCAACACTGTCCAGTGGCAATGCAAGTCTGGTTGTGCATCACTGGTGGTCCATGCATGAACCAGGAGCATGGCTGTGCCACTGCCTTTGCATCACATAGCCATGTCACTAAATGGCCACGGTGGTGCTGTGCGTGACTTGGCCGATGGGTGTGTGCAGCGTTCCGTATGGCTGTATGCACCTGGGTGGGCAGGTCCTGTGGACGTGATCATTGCTGGTGGTCACAGACCATCACAGTGGTATGTCCCATGGCCGTATGCCATACACAGTGGGCGGGCTGTATGGGTTGTGCATTCACACCTATTGACTGTGCTTTCTTGTCCTAGGCAAGCGCCATCTCAGGGACATTCGGGACACCTTACGGGAGGTCCTTCATCTGGCCAGCGAGTCCCTTGATATCTTGAGGAGGCTTGACACAATGGGGGTGCTGTGGAGGCACAGAGGCCAGAGGTCCTAGAACCAGGAACAGCAGTCCAGATGACAGTACTTCTGTCCCTGACTTCTCCCACCCCCTGGACCCACCCTCACACCCCTCCTATCCCATCCCATTTGTCCACCCATTCCACCTACCCACCTCATCTTGTTTGTGTCCCCCACTCCAAGCTTGTATATAGTTTTTATTGTTGTACATAGTTCACTTTTATATTTACAATACATTTGAATTTGATATGAATACTGTGGTGGTCTCTGATTTGTAGCGGGCTATTGGTGCTCAGCTGCAGTGGTGTGCATGGCATCAGGGGTGATGCAGTCATGGGTATGTGTGTGTGTGTGTGTGTGTCCGTGTGGCGGGTGACTATGGTGTGGGGGTGGATATCAGTCAATGTCTGTGTTGTGTGTGTTGTTCCCTGTGCACTGGATGACTGTGTGCAGTGGTCCATGGTATGTGCTCTGTGTCCATGGTGCACCCATCGGCCCGTCCATGGCCTGTGCAGCTGACACACATGCATGTCTGTGACCTGCACAGTCCGCTGGCATGTCAGTGGTGGCATTCCCTGCAGGACAGACACTGTACCTGTCACTTTGCTGGGTTGCCCCTGTCACTGGTGTGGTGCATACCTGGCTCGGGTGGCACTGTGGGCAACACAGTCATTGTCCTACCTTCATGCTGT
Source organism: Neoceratodus forsteri (assembly GCA_016271365.2). Lineage (NCBI taxonomy): Eukaryota > Metazoa > Chordata > Ceratodontiformes > Ceratodontidae > Neoceratodus > Neoceratodus forsteri. The sequence continues at coordinate 14,304,425 of CM028129.1, forward strand.
GGCTTGTATGTGTTGCAGGGGATGTGCCCACTGTCTGTGGCTTGTGCTCCGGGTGACTACTGGTGGTGTACAGGTCCACAGTGCCTGCGCAGGGTGGCTGGCACTCCAGTGCCATGGTGGACTGCGGGTTGTGTGTACACGGCTTACATGGGCCCACAGTGGGGGCTTGGTTGCCCCACCACTGCGTCCCTGTGTTGGTGTGCCCTTCAGTATGGGTGGGTGTCCATACCCTGTGTGGCATCTGATGTGGTGCATCCTTCCATGCACCACTGTGGGTGTCTGTGCTGGCTGTTGTGGCCAGTGGTGGGTCAGGGTGTGTCACTGGAATACTGTGCAGGTCGCTGTACCACTAGTGGTGGTGTCAAGGGCACACGTGTCCCATTTGGGGTACCTGTTGTGCCACCGCATGGTCAGTCTCTCAGCAGTACCTTGAAGGGGACTGTGCATGGTGGCACGGTGTCTTCCATTGTTGCATTGCCATGTGCTGCAACCCGCCGATGGGTGCTTGTGGTGAGGCTGGCTTGCATGGTTCTGTGGTGCACAGGGTTGCATTGACACAGTGAGGGTGGTGGCATGCATGGGGTTTCCTGCAGTGGTGGACACTGCTCATGGGGGGGTGTCTGGGGGTCATGGTGCAGGGTGTGCTGTGTACTGGGGGGGATGGTGTGGCATGGGGTGGTCTGCCCTCCTTGTGTGCCAGTCACAGCTTGCTGGTAGGTGTGATGGGGCACCATGGCCAGGCTGTGGGTTGATTGCTTGTCTCCATGGACCAGTGGTTATTCCAGCCCTCCCCCTGTTGTGCTGTGCTTGGGGTGTGGGGGGTATGATATCTGTTCTGCTGTGTGTTCCTGTGCCCATCTGTGGCAGGGGTGGTGGGCCCCTACCACCCTGATTGTGCAGTTACATTGCTGTGCAGCTGGGTGCTCCCTGGTTGTGCTATGGCACCTCTGGACTGTTCAGCTGAACACCCCTTGTTGCACTATGGCGCATCAGATCTGCTCTGCTTCCCCTCCCTAGTTGCGCTATGGCACAGGTGGTGCGATATTCAGTCGTCAGCTGTAGGCGCAATTTGGCCTGCTCCATATTTGAATATCATGTCTCTTGTGCATGGGCACAATAGACTTGCACTTGCTCCTGCTATTGTGCACTTTTTGGGCGCAGTTTGAATATCTGGGCCCTTGTATACAGTGGGCCCTTAAAATGGTCAGTTGTCAGAGTATTCACTGTGTCAATCTGTAGCTAGCTTTGTATATGGAACTACTTGTCTTTACAGGTATGTGTACTGAAGCATATGATTCCTATGTATTCCTTCTGCTGAGAGCTCCACCGTGGGGTTACGGAACGGGGAGTGGGTGAGGGGGACTGAGTTCGTCTGTAACATCTTCTCACTGAACCACAGTCTGTCTATTGAAAATGTCAATAAAGTATGTTAAATTTAAAAAAAAATAAGTGTTGGTGACTAGTGTGGGGCTACAACTAGCTCATGGGACAATGTTTATTTAAAGAAAGGGCTGGAGATCAGAGGGGGGACCACTAGCACCAAAAACTGTTTATTTGAAAGAAAGGGCTAGTGATCTTTTGAGGGGACCACCAGCACCAAGGATAATGTTTATTTAAGGAAAGGGCTGGTGATCAGTGTGTGTGGTGGTACCACTAGCACCAGCGATAATTTTTATTTAAATAAAATGGGTGTTGATGCGTTGGTGGGGGTTCCACTAGCATCAGAGATATTGTTTATTTAAATCAATCAATCAATCAATCAATCAACTTTATTTAACCAGGCGAAAACACCATTGAGAGAGCTCATTTTCAAAGTGGTCCTGCGCAACAAGTTTCAGACACATGTAAACAATCACTGAGTACATAAGGAGGTAGTATATGTCAAAACATATACATAACAATATTACACACAGTTATCAAGGTATCACGTAACAATGAGTTTAGGCCTGTGTGTAAACATATACTGTATATATATATATATATATATATATACACACATACCTAAATAAACATATGATTCCTATGTATTCCTTCTGTTGAGAGCTCCACCATGGGGTTACGGAACGGGGAGTGGGTGAGGGGAACTTAGTTCGTCTGTAACATCTTCTCACTAGACCACAGTCTGTCTGTTGAAAATGTCAATAAAGCATGTTAAATTTCAAATAAAAAAGTGTTGGTGGCTAGTGTGGGGCTACAACTAGCACTTGGGCCAATGTTTATTTAAAGAAAGGGCTGGAGGTCAGTGGGAAGGGGGGTACCACTAGCACCAGAGAAACTGTTTATTTTAAAGAAAGGGCTGGTGATCAGTGAGGGGGGTACCACTAGCACCAGTGATAATGTTTATTTAAAGAAAGGGCTAGTGATCAGTGTGTGTGGAGGTACCACTAGCACCAGGGATAATTTTTATTTAAATAAAAGGGGTGTTGATGAGTTGGGGGGGGGGTCCACTAGCATCAGGGATAATGTTTATTTAAATCAATCAATCAATCAATCAATCAATCAACTTTATTTAACCAGGCGAAAACACCATTGAGCGAGCTCATTTTCAAGGTGGTCCTGGGCAACAAGTTTCAGACACATGTAAACAATCACTGAGTACATAAGGTGGTAGTATATGTCAAAACATATACATAACAATATTACACACAGTTATCAAGGTATCACGTAACAATGAGTTTAGGCCTGTGTGTAAACATATACTGCATATATATATATATATATATATATATATACCTAAATAAACATATATACCTAAGAACCTACACATGTATAAATATATATACACACACACACACACACACACACACACACACACACACACACACAGACACATATCCACTAGGCCATCATGTAAAGTAGAGGAGTGTCATTAAAGGGCTGGTGATCAGTGGGGAGGGGGTACCACTAGCACCAGAAATAACATTTATTTAAAGAAAGGGCTGGTGATCAGTGGGGGGGAGGGGGTACCACTAGCACCAGAAATAACATTTATTTAAAGAAAAGGCTGGTGATTACAGGAGGGGGATTACCACTAGCACCAGGGCTAACGTTTGTTTAAATAATTTGCTGGTAATCCGTGAGGGTGAGATGTATGAGTAGTGCCAGTGATAATGTTTATTTAAAGAAAGGCTGGTGATCAGTTTGGGTGTTGTGGTGGGGTTCCACTCACACCACGTATAAGGTCACCAGGGTGATGTTTATTTAAAGAAAGGGCTTGTTGTCAGTTGGGGAAATTCATCTAGCACCAAGGATAATATTTTTTTTTTTTGAAATTGCAATTTTATTATTTCCCTTTTTCAAACAACAACAGGTTACAAATAAGAAAAAGGATAGACACAATGAGGCAGAATACATTTTTGCTAGATTGAAAAAGACAAAGAATACAGCCAAAAATAATTAATCAGGCCTTTTCCCAACTGATACAGTTGTTAAATAACTATGCTAACTGTTAAAACCCACAGAAACTCCAAGGTTGTTGCTTTAGAGTCCAATTACATGTAAAGTCAAGCCTTAAGCCTCCAAAGTAAAGGCCACAAGAAAGAGAACCCCCCACCCTTTTAACACCAGGGTGGAAGAGCAAAGAAAACAAGATGATAGTATAACAGTACACACATACATAAAACCCAAAAGACAAAGACCTTATCCCTAAGGAGCCCAGCATTTAAACGCCACAAGGATTGCTTGTATTGCCCTCCAAGGGAGATTGAAAGACTGACTTTTGCATGATCTGAGAGATATATGGGATGTATCTGCTGGTCTACAATAGAGTCCACCCAAGATTTAGGCATATAAAATCTGTCCAATCTTGAATATGAATCCTGTGGGTGGGAGTAAAAGGTGAAGTCCCTACTGGAAGGGTAACTGTCTCTCCATGTGTCCACCAGTCCCAACTCCGTTCGAAGATGGGATAGTGTCCTGGGTCCTATACCCTTCTCCCTACCTCCCTGGTTTCCTGATCTATCTAACCTTGCATCTTCTTTGTAATTCCAGTCACCCCCAATGACTAGTTGGCCCTCTGGGAGCATAGCTACTACCCTGAGAGCATACCGAAAGAACTCAGGGTTAACAGGTGTGGGGGCATAAATATTAACAATATGAATAACCTTGTCTGCAATCTTCCCTGACAGAACCACCAGTCTGCCCTCTTCATCCAAAAAGGATTCCAGTGGAACCAGACCTAGGCCTTTTCACACTAAAATGGCCACCCCAGGATAATATTTCTTTAAAGAAAGGGCTGGTGATCAGTGTGGGGGGGTACCAATAGCACCCAGGATAATGTTTATTTAAAGAAAGTGCTGGTGATCAGTTGGGGGGGTACCACTCGCACCAGGGATAATGTTTATTTAAAAAAAGGGCTGATGATCAGTGGGGGGGGGTACCACTCGCACCAGGGTTAATGTTTATTTAAAGAAAGTGCTGTGCTAATTTGATAACTGACAAAGCTGAGTATGCCATATTAAAGACTAAAGCTAAATATGTTGACCAGGGGGAAAGGGCTGGTAGACACCAGGCCATCAGGCTGCAGCAATCAGAGTCCTCTAGGTTGCTAGCAGCCATCAGGACTCTGGATGGGACTCTGTTATCTCACCCCCGGGAAATTGCCCGAGAGTTCACCTCTTACTATGCTAATCTATACGAGGCTCGCTCCTCAGGTGATCCAAGTCCTGATATTGCTGACTATCTCTAAGGGTGTGACCTCCCAAGGCTGACGCCAGATTATAAGGTGTCCCTGTCCCAACCTATATCTAAAGCTGAAATTCTACAAGCCATCTCCAGTCTAGCAGCGGATAAATCCCCTGGCTGTGATGGTTTCTCCCAATTTTTATAAACTCTTCTCAACCCAGTTATCCCCATTTCTTTCCCAGTTTTATACCCACATCCATGAATCTGGTTTCTCCAATCATCATCTTCTAGATGCCCTCATTGTGGATCTCCTGAAGTCATGGAAATCTCCAGAGTCAGCAAGTAATTACAGGCCCATCTCATTGATTAACTGTGGCATTAGGATTTTGGCAAAAATTTTGGCAGTGCGGACACTACAGGTGTAGGGAATCCTCCTGTCCCGGGAACAGGTGGAATTTGTTCCCAATATAGCATCCCTGGATCACTTCTGGATATTATTCCATATTCTCGCCGCATCCAGGGAGAGCGATGTCCCCATGGCGTTGGTCTCCCTTGACCCAGAGAAAGCCTTTGACAGGGTAGACTGGAAGTTCCTGTTTAAAAACCTAGAGATGATGGAGCTTCCACAAACTTTTATTAGGTGGCTACAAGTCTTATACTCCTTCCCATCGGTAAGGGTCTATTGCAAAGGGGTGTTTTCCAAGTCCTTCCATCTGGGTTTAGGTACTAGACAGGGTTGCCCCCATCTCCCCTCCTTTTTAATTTATATTTAGAACCCTTACTCCGGAAATTGCATATGTCCACATCAATTACCGGAATATCCTTGGGCCCGATGTCATGCTTAATGTCTGTGTATGCAGATGACATTTTGCTCCACCTCACCAAGCTAGAGACCTCTGTCCTGGCGTTGCTGCAACTCATTGAAGAATTTGGTACTTATTTGCATTTAGTGATGAAGGTGAACAGGAATGCACAGGAACTCAGTTCCTGTACCTTTTTTGCAGCAGGAACTGAGTTCCTGTACTTCTTCCCAGTGACACTGAAACTGAAATTCTTAAATCAGCAACATAGTGACAGTTTCTGAACCTGTGATCTGCAATCAGGGTTTCCATAACAACATTGACTTGTACAACAATGCTATTTTCCTAGAAATACTTCAGTATCTCTACCTGAATCTACTAGTGTCGAATTAGATAAATGTGTCTTGACACCGCTGTCCTTTAGATTGAGGATCTTCATTCTGCATTTCACAGTTGCCAGTGCGCGAGTTCCTGTACTTCTTGTCTACCACTTACACCACTGTTTGCATTATAAACTTAACATCAGTAAGACTTAGGTTTTTCCCCTCACAGCTACAGTCCATAAGTAGTTAATGACATCTGTATGACTTGTTTGGTCCCCAACATCTCTTAAATACCTCAGCCTTTACCTAGCTACAGACCCCTCGATTATGGTAAAACTTAATCTGGATGATTTGTTATATAAAATTAAAAAGGACCTACAAAGATGGCAACGATCCCCCTCTCGTGGTGGGGTCGCATCTCCATTACCAAAATGAATGTTCTCCTGAGGTTATTCTACCCTCTTCACATGTTAAATCTCTGGCTTGCATTGGGTTGGTTTCGCAAAGTAAACCAGATTATCACTGATTTCATATGGTTGGGTAAATCCCCTCGTAGAGTATATAAAAAATTGGCTGTTCCCAAACTTCTGGGGGGGGGGGCGGTTAGGGTCCCTAATTTCATGCTATTTTACTTTTCCAGTCACCTCAGCAAATTGTTTCAATGGTTTGTTCCCTCTTCCCATGGGCCTCCCATGGGATATAGCCCCCCTTGGTTAGACTTGGAGAACTATTTACTGCATAGTAATGGCCTTACTATCTCCTCTCTGCTTTTCCTTGCATGATCCAATGTTCATCTACGGGTCAAAGACTCAGTGATTGTAACTGCCCTGTGGATATATACACAATTTTGGTCTGTGATCAAGTTCTCTATCACTGGGGATATCTCCCAGCCTATAATGGGTAACTTGAATCTAAAAATTGATGGCCTCCCTATCAAGGAAAGTTGGTTTCCACTGCTTAAGACTTTATCGGTCTGGGAGTTATTAGTAGATGGCATCCTGCAGTCCTCTGAGGCTGTGTTCAGGCAACTGGGTTCAGGTAATAGGGACATTTCTAAAGTATTTAAGTTATGCCACACACTGTTCAAGTGGTTTGGCCAAGGTTTGTGGACCATGGCTCACTCCTGTTTTTTTGACTCCATTATCCCATTGTCCTCCCAGAAACATGCTGTATCTGCTATTTATGGTAAGCTATACGCTCTCTGCGCTCCTGAGGTGATCGGCTCCTGTCCATGTTGGACTCAGGTATTTCCTCTTTCTTCCCAGCAGTGGTAAAACATATGGAAAGGGGTATATAGATACTATGGCCAGGATTGGTTGTGACTTATCCAACATAATATTTTAAATAACCTATATTAGACCCCACAGAAATTAACTATAATGGGTCGATTGCAGTCTGATATTTGTACCAGTTGTAATGAGGTGTGCAGATCTTTGTTACATATTTTCTGGGATTGTCCCAAATTTGCTCCCTTATGGAACCTGACAGAGGATAGAGTGGATCCTCTGCTTGGCCTCCAAGGGCTTTTCAGTCCAAAGACACGTGTGCTAGGGGACATGTTGAATGCTCCAGTTTTACAGCGTAGATATTTAAGCAATAAGGCATGACAAGGTGTGTGTTATCGTGTAATAACATCACTCCTGGAGTGGGTTGAAGCGCGAGGCGAAGCCGAGTGCTTCCACCACCCCAAGAGTGATGTTATTACATGATAACACACACCTTGGAGTGCCTTATTGTAATTATACAATGGCTCGATGTTATACAAAACAAAAATAAAAATAAAAATGTTTTTAGTAGATTTTTAGTGAGGCAGTATATCTTTGTTTCTGAAAATATAATCCATATCCTCCAAAAAATGAACACAGTGCTGTTATTGTGTAATATCATCACTGTCTCAGGCACACACTGACCAATCAGAGTCCAGGAATTTCTTGGCATTGTATAATACTTGTTTTTAATCTCTCTCTCTCTCTTTACAGAAGGTGGTCCTCAGACACAGGCTAGACCATAAAAAAGAATATCTTACAATGAATGGTTGCAGGAGCTACTGATAAATCTTTGCATAGAGGGCATGATTGCTCACATCAGGGGTTGTTCGAAGAATTATGATAAAAAGTGGGATAAATTACACATCTTGTATACAGTGGGCCCTTAAAATGGTCAGTTGTCAGAGTAGTCACTGTGTCAATCTGTAGCTAGCTTTGTACATGGAACTACTTGTGTTTACAGGTGATATGTGTACTGAAGCATATGATTCCTATGTATTCCTTCTGCTGAGAGCTCCACCGTGGGGTTACGGAACGGGGAGTGGGTGAGGGGAACTTAGTTCGTCTGTAACATCTTCTCACTAGACCCCAGTCTGTCTATTGAAAATGTCAATAAAGTATGTTAAATTTAAAAAAAAATAAGTGTTGGTGACTAGTGTGGGGCTACAACTAGCACATGGGACAATGTTTATTTAAAGAAAGGGCTGGAGATCAGAGGGAAGGGGGGGACCACTAGCACCAAAAAAACTGTTTATTTGAAAGAAAGGGCTAGTGATCTTTTGAGGTGGGACCACCAGCACCAAGGATAATGTTTATTTAAGGAAAGGGCTGGTGATCAGTGTGTGTGGTGGTACCACTAGCACCAGCGATAATTTTTATTTAAATAAAATGGGTGTTGATGCGTTGGGGGGGGTTCCACTAGCATCAGAGATATTGTTTATTTAAATCGATCAATCAATCAATCAATCAACTTTATTTAACCAGGCGAAAACACCATTGAGAGCTCATTTCAAAGTGGTCCTGCGCAACAAGTTTCAGACATATAAACAATCACTGAGTACATAAGGAGGTAGTATATGTCAAAACATATACATAACAATATACACACAGCTATCAAGGTATCACGTAACAATGAGTTTAGGCCTGTGTGTAAACATATACTGTATATATATATATATATATATATATATATACACATACCTAAATAAACATATGATTCCTATGTATTCCTTCTGCTGAGAGCTCCACCGTGGGGTTACGGGACGGGGAGTGGGTGAGGGGAACTTAGTTCGTCTGTAACATCTTCTCACTAGACCACAGTCTGTCTGTTGAAAATGTCAATAAAGCATGTTAAATTAAAAAAAAAAGTGCTGGGGCACCACAAGCACAAGGGATAATATTTATTTAAAGAAAGGGCTGGAGATCAGTGGGAGAGAGTGTACCACTAGCACCAGCGAAACTGTTTATTTGAAAGAAAGGGCTGGTGATCAGTGATGTGGTACCACTAACACCAGGTATAATGTTTATTTAAAGATAGGTCAGGTCTTCTGTGAGGGTGGGGGAGGTACTACTAGCAGCGAGGATAATGTTTATTTAAAGAAAGGGCTGGTGATCAATGAGGTGGGGAGGGTGCCAATAACACAGGGGATCATATTTATATAATAAAAGCTATTAGAGGGGGAGGGATTACCACTAGCACCAGGGCTAATATTTGTTTAAATAATTTGCTGGTAATCTGTGAGAGTGGGATGTACGGGGTAGTGCCAGGGAAAATGTTTATTCACTGAAAGGGCTGGTGATCTCTTGGGGGGGTACCTCTAACACCAGGGATAATGTTTATTCACTGAAAGGGCTGGTGATCTCTGGGGGGTACCTCTAACACCAGAGATAATGTTTATTTAAAGAAAGGGCTGGTGATCAGTTTGGGTGTTGTGGTGGGGTTCCACTCGCAGCAAGTATATTGTCACCAGTGTGATGTTTATTTAAAGAACGGGCTTGTTATCAGTGGGGGAAATTCATCTAGCACCAGGGAATATATTTTTTTCATAGAAAGGGCTGGTGATCAGTGTGGGGGGGGGTACCACTAGCACCAAGGATAATGTTTATTTAAAGAAAGTGCTCGGGATCAGTTGGGGGGTACCATTAGCACCAGGGATAATGTTTATTTAAAAAAGGGCTGGTTATCAGTGAGTGGGGTACAACTAGCACCAGGGATAATGTTTATTTAAAAAAGGGCTGGTGATCAGTGAGAGCTGTGCCACTAACAAAATTAATAATGTGGTAGGGAAAGTGACTGAATCACTTCTGAAGGAAAGAATTGTTGAGTACCTAGAGGCCAGTGGGGCACAGGACCCAAGGCAGCATGGGTTCACAGCGGGAATGTCATGTCAGACGAATCTAATTGATTTCTTTGACTGAGTGACCAAAGTAGTAGACCAGGGAGGGGCTGTGGGCATGGCCTACCTTGTCTTTAGGAAGGCATTTGACACAGTCCCACACAAAAGGTTAGTAGTCAAATTAACCAGCTTGGGAGTGGGTCATAGGGTGGTAGCCTGCGTAAAACATTGGCTGGACAACAGAACACAGAAGGTAATTGTAAATGGAGTCCACTCTGAAGAAAGAGGGGTTACTAGTGGGGTACTGCAGGGTTCAGTACTGGGTCCGGTCCTTTTTAAAGTCTTTGTATTTATAAGTGACATTGCAGAGGGACTGGAAGGAAAAGTATGCCTCTTTGCAGATGACACAAAGATCTGCAACAGGGTTGATATACAAGGGGCATAGAAAGGATGAGAAGGGACTTGGCAAGGTTGGAGGAATGGTCAGAAGTATGGCAGCTTAGATTCAATGCAAAGAAGTGCAAAGTAATGCACCTGGGAAACAAAAACCCAGGAGAAGATTACACAATGGGGGGGTGGTAGCAACAACAACAAAAATAGAAAGGGACCTGGGGGTAATCATATCAGATGATCTTAAGGTTAGCAAGCAATGTGAGAAGGTGGTAGGGAGGGCTGGGGGGATACTGGGATGTATAGGGAGAGGCATCACCAGCAGAAAACAGGAAGTTGTTATCCCCCTGTACAGACAGTTAGTGAGACCCCATCTGGAGTACTGTGTCTAGTTCTGGAGATCCCATCTCCGCAACAACATACACACGATGGAGGCAGTTCAGAGGAGGGCAACTAAAATGGTGTAGGGTCTGCAAGAGAAGCCATATGAGAAGACACTAAAGGAGCTTAATATGTATACCCTTGAGGAAAGGAGGGAGAGGGGGGACATGATAGAAATGTTTAAGTACCTCAGTGGAATCAACAAAGTCCAAGAAGGTAGCATCTTTCAGAAAAAGAGATGTGCAAGAACAAGGGGACAAAATTTGGGGGATAGCTCAGGGGCAATGTGAGGAAGTATTTTTTTACAGAGAGGGTGGTGGACGCATGGAACAGCCTTCCTGAGGCTGTTGTGGGGTCTAAAACTGTGGGAGAATTCAAGAATGCATGGGACAGACATAAGGCAATTTTTGTTGGGGGTAGGAAGAAATAGGCTGTTGGTTAAATAGGATCTGCAGCTTATCCTCTAGGTAGGGAAATGGGCAGACTAGGTGGGCCAAGCGGTCCTCACCTGCTGTCAAAGTCTATGTTTCTATGTTTACCTTAAGAAAGGGTAGGTGATCAATGGGGTGGTACCATTAGCACCAGGAAAATATTTATTTGAAGAAAGAGATGGTGATGACTGGGGCGGGGTACCACTTGCATCAGGGATAATGTTTATTTAAAGAAAATGCTGGTGATCGGGGGTACTACCAGCTCCAGGGATAATGTTCATTTACAGAAAGGGCTGGTGATCAGTGTTTGGGGAGCGTACCACTAGCATCAGGAATAATGTTTATTTAAAGACAGGGATGGTGATCTGTGGGGGAGGGGGGACCACTAGCACCAGAAATTAAGTTTATTTAAAGAAAGGACTGGAGATCAGTGTTGGAGGGGTATCACTAGCTCCAGGGATAATGTTTCTTTAAAGAAAAAGCTGGTGATAAGTGAGGGTGGGAGCTTCCACTAACACCTGGAATAATGTTGTTTATTTAATGAAAAGGCTAGTGATAAGTGGGTGTGGGGGGGGGTAACACTAGCTCCAGGGATAATGTTTATTTAAAGAAAGGGCTGACGATGAGGGGGGGTCCAGTACTAACATACTAATTGCCAGAAGATTAGGCCTTATGGTCTATCGAGTCTGCTCGAACCTCAGATACCTAGTTGGGTGCCGAGGCCCTCCCCCCCCTGTGTTCCAGAAACCCCTATCATCCATCCCCACCCCCCTGGGCCAGGTCATCATCTGGTACATCCGCTTTCTGTGTCTGTCCCACCATCTCTTGAAGCCCTCCACTGTGGATCTCTGAACCAGCTCACCAGGCAGCACATTCCAAGGGTCCACCACCCTCTCAGTGAAAACCTCCTCCTCTCCCCCTCACCCTTCCACCTTCCAACTTCAAACCATGCCCTCTGGTGATACCTCCCTGCTTTAGTCTAAAGATCCCTCCATATTTACCCTATTTATTCCCTTGAGGTACTTGATGACCTCAATCATGTCCCCTGTCTCTCCTCTCCTCCAATGAAAACAGGCAGAGCTCCTCAAGTCTGTCCTCATCGTCAAATCCCTAGTCCTCGCATCATCTTAGTTGCCCTCCTCTGTACCCTCTCCAGGAGCTGTATGTCCCTCTTCAAGTGTGGTCTCCAGTACTGCACACAGTACTCAAGGTGTGGTCTAACCAGTCCATTGTACAGTGGCAGAATCACTTCCCTGCTTCTAGAGGTTATCCCCCTTACGATGCATCCCAACATCCTGTTTGCCTTGCAAGCCACTCTCCTGCACTGCTCAGAGTTATTCATACATGCATCCACCATGACCCCTAGGTCTTTTTCCCCGATTGAGGCCTCCAGCGCCTCCCTTCCCCTCCCAGGGTGTACCTGTGTTTAGGGTTTCTCTGCCCAAGATGTAACACCTTGCACTTTGTGATATTGACATATAATTTCCACGTGTGAGCCCAGCTTTCCAGGGTGTCCAGGTCCCCTTGCAGGGCCAACCTCCCCCTCTTCCTCCTCAACTACTGCTCCCATCTTGGAGTCATCAGCGAAGAGACTCATTTCACACCCTATACCTTCCCTGATGTCCAATATGTATGCATTAAACAGGATTGGACCCAGGACCGAGCCCTGAAGTACCCCACTACCAACCTCTCTAGGGTTCGAGAGCTCCCCGCTGACCAATACTCTCTGGGTGCGTCCAGCTAGCCAGCTTTCAATCCATCTGACCATCAAAGGGCCTACTCCCAACCCCGTCAGTTTCTCCACCAGACCATTGTGGGGGACAGAGTAAAATGCCTTGCTGAAGTCCAAGAATAATACATCCACAGGCTTTCCCCTGTCCAGTTCTGATGTTACCCATTCATAGAACTCCACAAGATTAGTTTGACATGATCTACCTGGCACAAACCCATGTTGCCGACTATCCAGACCTCCCACCTCCTCCAAGTACACCCCCAATCGTTCTCCATTAATTTTCCCACCACCGAGGTCAAACTGATGGGTCTATAGTTACCTGGTACTTCCCTCGACCCCTTTATGGATTGGCACCACATGTGCCTCTCACCAATCCCTAGGTACCCTCCCTGTCTCAAGCGACCTGTTGAAGAGCTCCGCCAGGGGTGTAGCCAGTATGTCCGCCAATTCCCATAGTACTCTCGGATGAATGTCATCCGGTCCAGGAGATTTATCTTTCTTTAGGGCCTTGAGGGCTAACCACACCCTTTCAGTGGAGATAGCATCATCCGTCCCCTCCACCGTACTGGCCTTTTTATCCTTATCCTGATGTGACACCCCTGGGGTACCTCTCCCTCCCTCTTGCTCCATTTCTGTTACTCCCCTGATCCCACTCACTACCTCTTCTATCCCCATCATGCCTTGCTTTGTAGATATCCCCTCCCACTCACTAGTGAACATAGAGGCGAAGTACTCATTTAATACCTCTGCCTTGTCCCTCGCCTCTTCTACCCACCCTCCTTCTGATCTCAATCTGCCAAGATGGCCCTTAGTTTTTCTCCACTCCCCAATGTACCAGAAGAACCCCTTTTCCCCTCCATGTATCCCCTGCACCAGCCGCTGCTCTTTACTGGACTTTGCCCCCCTCACCATCCTGGTGACTTTTCTAGATGCAAGATGGTACATTTCCTTTTCCCTATCCCCTCTTGTTTTATATTTTTTGTAGGCCGCCTTCTTTTCTCTGAACACTACCTGAACCTCACTGGACCACCAGCATGGTTTATGTGACCTTGCTCCCCACATTTCACCTTAGCGCAGGTCCTGACTGCCTCATGAAGTTCCCATTTTATGACCTCCCATCTCTTTTCCACATTTGTCATTGATGTAATCCCCTTCAAGTGATCCTTAAGAATATTTCCCATGCCCACAAAGTCTGCCCCTGAAGTCCACTGCCAGTGTCCTAGATCTCTTCCCCTTCCCCCCATGCTTATTTGAAACCAGACAGTATTGTTCAAGTTCAAGTTCAAGTTTATTGCAGGAAAGACTCAGTTGAGCAAGCTCATTCACAAGGAGGAGCTGAGGCACATACACATACAGTTCGCAATGTGTATTGTGGTCACTCCCAGTCAGGAGATCCTCTACAACCAGGTCCCTTACCAGATCCCCATCTGCCAGAACCACATCCAGGACATGCCCCTCCCTTGTGTGCTCCATCACATGCTGTGTTTAGAACACATCCTGGAAGCTGTCCAGCAGCCTCGCTCCTTGGCCACCTTAGAGGACATGGTTCTCCAGTTTGTACCTGGCATATTAAGGTTCCCACTCAACACCACTCCTTCCCCTTTTGGTTCATACTGGGCAATGATGTTGTCCAGCAAACCATCCTCCAGAACATCACCCATCCCAGGGGGCCTATATACTACACCCAGCTTGACCTTACCTCCTGCTGGGGTTCGTAAGATGACCCATAAGGCCTCCACGTTTCCCTCTGCCTCTTCTACCCTAGCAATTTCTATGTCATCTCTAATGAACATAGCCACTCCACCCCCTCTGCCCTCCTTTCTATCCTTTTTAAACATAGTGTCCCCCCGCACGTTTAGGTCTCAGTCATGGTTTTTGTTGGCTCACGTTTCTGTCACCGCCGCCACATCCACCCCCCCTCGAACAGCATGGCCTGGAACTCTGGCAACTTGTTTCCCAAGCTCCTGGCATTTACTAACACCACCCCCCACCCCTTATCCCTGATCCCTTTGTTGAACCCCACAGGTTCCTTATAACACATCCTCCCTCTGCTCCTCCTGAAACCTCCTCCCCAGTCTGTTTCCCCTCCCTCCTTTGGGTTTGAAGGCTACTCCCTCATCAGGAGGAGAGGGCTTCTGGTCAGCCCCTCCCTTATCCCTCCCTCCCTTACAAGTTTAAACCCCACCTTTCTTGAATGTAGTCAGCCTGTCCTTGGCATACAGTCCCTTGTCCTCCCAAACTCCTTTCCAGTTACCTAACACCCCCAACCCACTCTCTTCACCCCACTTCCTGAGTCAGTCATTAACCTCTGTGATCTTCATTTTTTTCTCCACTGAGGCCTTTGGTACTGACAATATCTCCGAAAAGGATATGTTGCATCCATTATCCCGACAGACTCTGGCAAGTTCTTGGAACCTTGCTTGGATTTCCAAAATGCCATTTCCCTCTAGATCATTAGTTCCCAAATGCACCAGGAAATCTGGTTTCCGTCCACAATCCCTAACCAGTTCATACACAATGAACTTTGCTCTGTGCACTGTCAACCCAGAGATACTCACTACCTTCACCTGGCTATGGCATCCACCCCCCTGTCCCTCCCAATGGATACCCCTAATCATCGAGTCTCCCAATAACAGAACCTTAACACCGCCATCATCCTTATGGTTACCTCCACTATGCGCTCACAACCCCCCATCCCCCATCCCCCATCCCCCTTTATTCATGATCTCAATTCCATGGGAGTCTTACTGCCTTATTAGAGACCCCCTTGTCACCCTCCCCTTTCTGCCTCCCTTGTTATTTTGCCCACTTAACTCAGACCCCCCTGAATAGGTGTCCCCTTTAACCCTCTCTTATCTGAACCATTTATCCTGGCCCTGATGGTTTTCCCTTCCCCCACACTGCCATCCTCCCTCCCTTGTAATAGTACCCCTACCTCCAGAGGCCCTCTGTGGTTCCCCTTTACCTAGGGCCCCATCCTTGGTACAGACCCCCCTGCTGAAGGGGGCCCCTCCTTGTCTCCCAGTTTCTCTCCAGTCATGCTCTTCTCCCTCATGTCTGCAATATGTTGCATCTCCCCCATCTGCTTAACATTTATGTTTCCCCTTCTCCCTCTGGGACTATTTCTATCCTTTCCATTACCGGTCTGTGATGTCCTATGGTTATCCGACTCCCTCCCCCCGGCCTCTGTATCAGTTTCCTCATTTCCACCAACCCATTCCTCCCCCTCTAGGTTGCTTAATAGCTCAAATTTGTTATAACACTCTATGCCAGCCTCCATCAAGTAACCTGAGTTTCCCCTGACTGCCCCTCTAAACTTCCCCTCTTCCTCCCCTCTTGCCCTGTTCTCCTTAGGAGCTCCCTTCCCACAGTCTGCTCTTTTAGGCTTCCCCACAACAGCTCCTCCTGACTCTTCCCTCTCCACTCTCTTTATATTCGGAATGTTTACCACATACATTTTCCCCTTAGCATCAACATCCCTTTCTAAGGGTCCTCTGTCCCTAATATCCCCCCTCCTGATTGCTGCAACATAACGTCCTGTAATCTCTGAGTGTTGCCACAGCCTCCCCTCAGCCCCACCCTTCTGCCGCCCATATCCACACCCCTTATCCTTGGACATCCCCCCAACTCCCCAGCTTACTCCTTAGCATCAGCATCAGAGATAATGTTTATTTAAAGAAAGGGCTGGTGATCTTTTGAGGAGGGACCACCAGCACCAAGCATAATGTTTATTTAAGGAAAGGGCTAGTGATCTTTTGAGGGGAGACCACCAGCACCAAGCATAATGTTTATTTAAAGAAAGGGCTGGTGATCAGTGTGTGTGGGGGTACCACTAGCACCAGGGATAATTTTTATTTAAATAAAAGGGATGGTGATGAGTTGGGGGGGTTGCACGAGCATCAGGGATAATAATTATTTAAATAAAGGACTGGTGATCAGTGAGGGGGGTACCACTAACACCAGGTATTATGTTTATTTAAAGATAGGGCTGGTCTTCTGTGGGGGTGAAGATACTACTAGCAGCAAGGATAATGTTTTTTTAGGAAAAGGGCTGGTGATTAGTGTGGGGAGGTACCACTAGCACTAGGAATACTGTTTATTTAAAGAAAGGGCTGGTGAATGGGGGGGTACCACTAGCACCAGGGATAATATTTATTTATAGAAAGGGCTGGTGATCAATGAGGTGGGGAGGGTGCCACTAACACAAGGGATCATGTTTATATAATAAAAGCCCTGGTGATCAGTGGTGGGGGGTACAACAAGCACCAGGGATAATATATATTTAAGGAAAGGGCTGGTGATCAGTGGGGAGGGGCTGTACCACTAGTACCAGGGATAATGTTTATTTAAAGAAAGGGTTGGTAATTAGTGGGTGTGGGGGGGGAGGTACCACTAGTACCATGGATAGTGTTTATTTAAGAAAAGGGCAGGTGACTCGGTGGGGGGGGCAGCACCACTATCACCAAGCATAATATTTATTTAAAGAAGAAACTGGTGATCAGTGAGGAGGGGGGTACCACTAGCACCAGAAACAAACATTTATTTAAAGAAAGGACTGTTGATTAGGGGGATTACCACTAGCACAAGGGCTAATGTTTGTTTAAATAATTTGCTGGTAATCTGTGGGGTTGGGAGGTATGAGTAGCGCCAGGAATAATGTTTATTTAAAGAAAGGGCTGGTGATCTCTTTGGGAGAGGTGTCTCTAACACCAGGGATAATGTTTATTTAAAGAAAGGGCTGGTGATCAGTTTGGGTGTTGTGGTAGGGTTTCACTCACACCAGGTATAATGTCACCAGGGTGATGTTTATTTAAGGAAAGGGCTTGTTATCAGTGGGGGAAATTCATCTAGCACCAGGACTAACATTTTTGTAAAGAAAGGGCTGGTGATTGGGGGGGGTACTACTAGCACCAGGGATAATGTTTATTTTAAGAAAGGTCTGGTGATCAGTGTGTGTGTGTGGAGGGGGGTACCACTAGCACCAGGGACAATGTTTATTTAAAGAAAGGGCTGAAAAATCAGTGGGTAACGGGGGGTACTAATAGTACCAGGGTTAATGTTTATTTAAGGAAAGGGCAGGTAAAGATTTTTTTTGGGGGGGAGTTCCACTAGTATCAGGGATAATGTTTATTTAAAGAATAGGCTGGTGATGCATGCATGGGGGGGATACCACTAGCACCACAGATAATATTTTTTTAAAGAAAGTGTTGGAGGCAAGTGGGGGGTACCATTAGTACCAGAGATAATGTTTATTTAAAGAAAGGGCTGGTGATCGGTGTGGAGGGGGGTACCACTAGCACCAGGGATAATGTTTATTTAAAGAAAGGGCTGGTGATCAATGTGTGTGTGGGAGGGTACCGCTAGTACCAGAGATAATGTTTATTTAAAGAAAGGGCTGGTGATCAGTGGGAAGGGGGGTGCCACTCTCATCAGGGATAATGATTTTATTTAAAGAAAGGGCTGGTGATCAGTGTGTGTGGTGGGGGTACCACTAGTACCAGAGATAATGTGTATTTAAAGAAAGGGTTGGTGATCAGTGTGTGTGTGGGAGGGTACCACTAGTACCAGAGATAATGTTTATTTAAAGAAAGGGTTGGTGATCAGTGTGTGTGTGGGAGGGTACCACTAGTACCAGAGATAATGTTTATTTAAAGAAAGGAGTGGTGATCAGTGGGGAGGGGGGTACAACTAGCACCAGTGATAATGTTTATTTAAAGAAAGGGTTGGTGATCAGTGTGTGTGTGTGGGAGGGTACCACTAGTACCAGAGATAATGTTTATTTAAAGAAAGGAGTGGTGATCAGTGGGGAGGGGGGTACAACTAACACCAGTGATAATGTTTATTTAAAGAAAGGGATGAAAAATCAGTGGGTGTTGGGGGGGTACTGATAGTACCAGGGTTAATGTTTATTTAAGGAAAGGGCTGGTGAAGATTTTGGGGGGGTTCCACTAGCATCAGGGATAACGTTTGTTTAAAGAAAGGGCTGGTGATGCGTGGGGAGGGCGATACCACTAGCACCACAGATAATATGTTTTTAAAGAATGTGTTGGAGATCAGTGTATGGGACGGGGTGCCACTAGTACCAGGGATAATGTTTATTTAAAGAAAGGGCTGGTGATCAGTGGGGGGGGTACTACTAGCACCAGGGATAATGTTTATTTAAAGAAGGGGCTGGTGATCAGTGTGGAGGGGATACCACTAGTACCAGGGATAATGTTTATTTAAAGAAAGGGCTGAAAAATTAGTGGGTGTTGGGGGGTACTAATAGTACCAGGGATAATGTTTATTTAAAGAAAGGGCTGGTGATCAGTGTGGAGGGGGTACCACTAGTACCAGAGATAATGTTTATTTAAAGAAAGGGCTGAAAAATCAGTGGGTATTGGGGGGTACTAATAGTACCAGGGATAATGTTTACTTAAAGAATAGACTGGTGATGCATGTGGGGGGGGGTACCACTAGAACCACAGATAATATTTTTAAAAGAAGTGTTGGCGTCAGTAGAGGCAGGTACCACTAGTACCAGAGAATTTAAAGGGGGCTGGTGATCAGTGTGTGTGTGGTGGGGGTACCACTTTCACCAGGAGTAATGTTTAATTAAAGAAAGGGCTGCTGATCAGTGTGGGTGTGTGGGGGTACCACTAGCACCAGGGGTAATGTTTGTTTAAAGAAAGGGTTGGTGATCAATGTGTGTCAAGGGGGGGTACCACTAATACCAGGGATAATGTTTATTTAAAGAAAGGGCTCGGGATCAGTGGGGGGGGGTATCACTAATACCAGGGATAATGTTTATTTAAAGAAAGGGCTGGAGATCAGTGAGGGGGTACCACTAGCACCAGGGATAATGTTTATTTAGAGAAAGGGCTCGGAATCAGTGGGGGGAGTACCACTAATACCAGGGATAATGTTTATTTAAAGAAAGGGCTCGGGATTAGTGGTGGGGGGTACCACTAATACCAGGGATAATGTTTGTTTAAAGAAAGGGCTGGTGATCAGGGAAGGGGATGTACCACTAGCACCAGTGATAATGTTGATTTAAAGAAAGGGCTGAAAAATCAGTGGGTGTCGGGGGGGTACTAATCGTACCAGGGATAATGGTTATTTAATTAAAGGGCTGATGTATCACTAGTACGATGGATAATATTTATTTAAAGAAAGGGATAGTGATTAGTGGGGAGGGTGGTACCTACACCAGAAATAATATTTATTTAAAGAAAGGGCTTTTGATTATTGGGGGGGGGGTTCACTAGCACCAGGGATAATGTTTATTTAAACAATGGGTTGGTAATTAGTGGTGGTGGGCGGTACCAGTAGCACAATTGATAATGTTTATTTAAAGAAAGGGGTGGTGATGGGGGGGTGCCTCTGACACCAGGGATAATGTTTATTTAAAGAAAGGACTGGTGATCAGTTTGAGTGTTGTGGTGGGGTTCCACTCGCACCATGGATAATGTCACCAGGGTGATATTTATTTAAATAAAGGGCTTGTTATCAGTGGGGGACATACATCTAGCACCAGGGACAATATTCAATCAATCAATCAATCAATCAATCAAACTTTATTTAACGAGGCGTAAACACCACTGAGCAAGCTCATTTTCAAAGTGGTCCTGGACAGCAATAAAAATATACAGTCGCAGATAAAATGGACAAAAACAAGGCACTGTACATGTGAAGGATAATATAGGCCTATACATACAGAGCTAACATAGGTAGCATCGGTTATAAATCTTGACAGAAAGATGGAAAGGGGAAGAGGAGAGAGTATTGAGAGGGGAAAGCAGGTGAGGAGGGAGAGAGGGTAGAATGGTGAGGGCCGGGAGAAGTGTAGATGAGCTAATAAGTGCTGGGTACCCCCTATTGGTGAGGTGGGCTAAAAAAATGCTAGGAACCCCCTAAGGGGGCTGTGAGCTGAGACAAACTCTGTAACGAAGGATTCATGGAAGATACTCGAACTACGGCACACAGTCATCTAAAACAGCTTCAGGTACTTAGCTATTAGTGCTTTGAATGTGAATGGTCCTGGAAGGGATGAGAGCTTTAGAGAGCCTTGCATGGTGTTGCATAGGGATGGGAGTGAGAAGTTGATAGCAGCCAAGCCATGGGTTGTATTTACTTTGGGAGTCTGGAAGAAGAGTATGGAGAAGCGTCTCAGACCATAAGATCCCTTGACATGTGCGAAGAAGTTCGAGATGTAATCAGGAAGTTTATCAGACAGCACTCTAAAGAACCAAAGGAGAGCATTTCTTTTCCTCCTGGTCGAGAGTGAGGGCCATCCCATCTCTTGGTACAGGTGGCAATGGTGGGTGCGAGGAGGCAGATTAAGGATGAATCTTAAAGCCTGGCAATAAAGGGTGTCAAGTTTGTTGAGCGGTGTTAAGGGGCAATGGTTGTAAAGGAAGTCAGTGTAGTCCAGTAAGGGTAGGAATGTGGTTTGCACTAGTCTCTTTCTAGCTTCTTTGGTGAGTAGATGCTTAATACAGTAGAATAAGCCTACCACTGCCTTAGTTTTTTCGATACCTCATTCAGATGCCACAGAAAGTTACGTTTGTTATCCAACCAGAACCCTAAGTATTTAAAGGTATCCACTATTTCAAGTGGTTCTCCCAAAAGCGTTAAAATCTTAGGATGGTGCGTAGGTCCTGAGGCTGCCTTTGGGGAGAGGATCATGGCTTTAGTCTTTTTGGCGTTGAGTAGAAGTTTGTGGCTGATAAGGTTGTATTAGAGAGAGATAAAATCATGCTGTAAATCCTCATGGGCCAGGTCCAGGGATGAGTTTGAGGTGTAGAGTACGGTATCATCAGCAAATAAGTGCACATTAGCTGAGCGCAGATGTGAATTGAGGTTATTAATATAGATTGCGAATATGACTGGACCTGAGATGGAGCCTTGGGGGACACCTCGAGGAAGTGATTTTAATGGAGACAATTCACCTGCCGCTTTGACTTGTTGTAGCCTGTTTGTGAGGTAGCTGGTGAACCATTGGATGGCAGAGCCATTGAGTCTAATATTGTGCAGTGCATCAAGCATAATATTGTGATCCAGTGTCGAAAGCCTTACTAAGATCGAGGAAGAGGGCAAACACATGCTTCTTAGCGTCCAAGGCAATTTGCCAATCAGTGTTTATTTTTGCAAGGACAGATACTGTGCTATGATTGGCTCTAAAACCGGACAGTACTGGGTTTAGTAGTTTTTGCGAGTCCAGATGCTCTCTGACTTGAGTGTTGATAATTTTTTCCAGGAGTTTTGATAGGATAGGTAGTATAGAAGTGGGTCGGTAGTTATTCTGGTTGCTCAGATCCCCGGATTTGAACAAGGGTATGATGTGTGCAGTTTTCCATGACACAGGGAGCTTGCCCTGCATTAGTGAGGTGTTGATTAAATGGGTAATGGGGGAGATCAAATAGTAATGGCCTAGTTTAAGGAAGTAGGGTTCAATATTGTCAGCCCCGGCACTCTTTTCTGTATCCAGTACCAATAGGAGGTCCTCTACTTGTTTAAACATGACTGCATGAAAGCTGAAGGAGGAGGAGATAGGTTGGTTAGAGCTGCAATTAGCAGTAGAGTCGGCAGTGGAGTCCCCTAACGGATTGAGCTTGCTGATAGGCGAGGTGCCATAGGCCAGACCTGCTGTGGCAAAGTGTTTGTTAAGCTGTTCTAATATAGCAGCTCTGTCCATGAGGGTAGATCCATTGGACACTATTTTGGCTGGAAGGGAGGTGTCAGAAGTATGACCTTCGACCTCTCTGAGGATATTCCAGAATTTGGAAGAGTCGTTCTTATTGTCTTCTAAAGCTGCTTGAAAATATTTAGACTTTTCAGACCTAGTTTGTTTGGTGCAGGCATTTCTAGAAGTACGAAATGCTTGCCAATCGGCCTCCAGGTGTGATTTCCTCACTCGTTTCCACCAAGCGTCTCTGTCCTTGAGTGCTTTCTTCAGGATAGGGGAGAACCAGCCGGGAGGTCTTATTTTTGCCTTGACCAGTCTCAAAGGGGCATGTTTGTTTATTATGCCCTCTAGGAGGCTATGAAAGATACTGAATGCCTCGTTGAGGGAAGGGGCTAGATAGAAGTCCTCCCATCTGATGATACCCAGGTCTTTCAGGAAGGCATTCTGGCAAAATTTTTTCAAACATCTTTTCAGTTTGGATTTAGGAGCCAACTTTATTTGGGGAGAATGTCTAATGTAGGCAGTAGGACAATGATCACTTAGGTCATTAGAGAACACTCCAGTATGTGAGATGTTATGAGGTTTGTTTACTAACATAAGGTCCAGTAGGGAGCTTTACTCCAGGTTTTTTCTGTTTGGTCTGGTGACTGCAGGTGTTATTTGTGCCAATCCATTCGCATCACAGAAGTCTTTTAGCTTCTTGGAGCTGTCATCATTCCAGTTATGATTAAGATCCCCCATAATAATACACTCGGTGGTAGTCGATTCGAAAAGGCTTTGGAGATGCGGTAGGAGGGCCATGCCACCAGAAGGAGGTCTGTAGCATGCAGCAATAAGGAGTGCCTTGTCAGTGGAGAGGGATAATTTTAATACCAAGCATTCAAATTCTTTAGCCTTAGAGGTGCAATCAATGACTGTGACAATGAATTTGCTCTTAACATATATTTCGACACCCCGCCCCCGGTTGGTCTATCACATCAGTGGGTGCTGTATCCCGGTACATTGATGGATTTGTCAGGCATCAAAGGCATAAGCCAGGATTCCGATATCATAAAGAAATACGGGGATGCATGTAAAGCCCAAGTCTGTATTAGGTCAAATTTCTTTAGTAAGCTACAGACATTCATGTGCAGGAAGCTGATACCTTTGTATTGTGGGAGGTCCACACGGGTTTTAAGTGTAACAGGTGGCCCGGGGTTAAGTTTGACATCTCCAGAGCAGAGTAAGAGAAGTAGTAGTAGTTTATTGAGGAGGTGTCTTAGCCTGCTAAGTAGTTTCTTGTTGCTTCGTCTGGCATGAGAGGGTGTTGTGGTCGCTGGCTTATGGACAGCAGCGTGAGTTGTTAGAAAAAATACATAAATTACTGTTTTTGCTGATAGATTCAGGGGTGCTCTAATGTGTTCTCTGGTTAATGCCTGATGAGAGGATGGACAAGACCAAAGGGGGGATGTCCACATTATGTGTTGCCATAGCCTATCAAGAAGGGGCATAGCTTGGTAGTCAACATGGGAGGAGCTTTGGCCATGAGGCAGGTAGGTAACTGGAATTCTGACTTGGAAATGGATTAGCAAGATGAGGCAGCTGAGCAAGAAAATATCCCCATGGGTCATTTTTTTTTATTTAATTGTGAGTTATATCCTAAAAGGGGTAATGTTTTTGAGGTTAATAGGACCAACTGTGAAAGACTACTTGAGAAGGCAGGACTAGCTGGAGGAGGGAGCTATAGGAGAGGTGTGGCTAACAAAGCTTAGTCCAATAGGTGTGTAGAGGGTTGAGCTTACTCTCAGTGTGAGAGCATTTAATAAAGGCCGGGGTCAGGGTGGGTGGTGTGGGAAGAAATTTCAGAGGAGGCAAAAGTGCCAAAGCCAAGAGAGAAGTTTTGAAAAAAAAAGCCGCAGAGAGCAGAGTCTCCAGGCGGCCAATCACAGGCAAAGCAGTACAGCGGCAGCCAATCGGAGGGATTCCCAGTGACTCGTTCACCAATCAAGGCTCCAAGCTGTTCCCCGAGGCTGTGCAGTAGCTTACCCGGCATGCAGGGCTCCCAGATGGGCAGGCTGAAAGGCGCATGGCCGGCTGGCTTCTCCAGTCATGACTGCAGGTTTGTGGAGTCGGCAGCCCAATCAGGGGCTCACGGAGCTGCAAGAGAGCAGAGTTAAGGATTACTAAGGGCAGGCAAAACAAAAAGACAGTGGTGAGCACAAAAGAAATAAATCGGGGGTGGGGGTGTGAGTTTGCAGAGAGAGAGAGAGAGAGAGACAGTTGGGGAGTAGTGAAAAGCATAAAAGAAGTAAATCGGGGGGGTGAGTGTGAGAGTTTGCAGAGAAAGAGACAGTTGGGAAGGGGGGCTGAATGAACCAGGAACCAGATGGCTGTGCAATTTGGAGTGGCGCCACTTTAGCCCAAGGAAATGTTATTATGAAAAGGATTAGAGGGTTGAGCGAGAGGGAGAGAGTGTAAAAATCTGCAGGAGGGTTATAAGGAGAAGACAGATATGCAGTACAATTAATAATTTTCTGTACCACAAGTTAAACAGTTTTTTACCACATTTAGCAATCCCCCCAATAAAACATTTTAAGTGAAATTTCAGAAGAGGCAAGAGCACCAAAAACAAGAGAGAAGTTTTGAAAAAAAAAAGCCACAGAGAGCAGAGTCTCCAGGCGGCCAATCACAGGCAAAGCCGTACAGTGGCAGCCAATCGGAGGGATTCCCAGTGACTCGTTCACCAATCAAGGCTCCAAGCTGTTCCTCGAGGTTGTGCGGTAGCTTACCCAGTTTGCAGGGCTCCCAGACAGGCAGGCTGAAAGGCACACGGCTGGCTGACTTCTCCAGCTGCGACTACAGGTTTGTGGAGTCAGCAGCCTAATCAGGGGCTCACAGAGCCGGCTTGCAGGGCTCCCAGATGGGCAGGCTGAAAGGCGCGCAGCCAGCTGGCTTCTCCAGCCGCGACTACAGGTTTGTGGAGTCAGCAGCCTGATCAGAGGCTCACGGAGCCGGCTTGCAGGGCTCCCAGATGGGCAGGCTGAAAGAATATTAATTGAAAGAAAGGGCTGGTGATTAGTGGGGAGGGGGTACAACTAGCACCAGAAATAATAATTTAAAGAAAGGGCTGGTGATCAGTGAAGGGAGGTATCACTAACACCAGGGATAATGTTTATTTAAAGAAAGGGCTGGTGATTAGTGGGGGAGGGAGTACCACTAGCACCAGAAATAATATTTGTTTAAAGAAAGGGCTGGTGATTAGTGGGGAGGTGGGTACCACTAGCACCAGGGAAAATGTTTATTTAAAGAAAGTGCTGATGATCAGTTGGGGGAGGTACCACTAGCACCAGAAATAATATTTATTTCAAGAAAGAGCTCATGATCAGTGGAGGGAGGGGGTACCACTAGCACCACGGATAATGTTTATTTAAAGAAAGGGCTGGTGAAGATTTGGGAGGGGGGAGTTCCACTAGAATCAGGAATAATGTTTATTTAAAGTATGGGCTGGTGATGCATGGGGGGGGTACTACTAGCACCACAGATAATATTTATTTAATGAAAGGGCTGGTGATCAGTGGGGGGTACCACTAGCACCAGGGATAATATTTATTTAAAGAAAGGACCAGTGAACAGTGGAGGGGAGGTACCACTAGCACCAGAAATAATATTTATTTAAAGAAATGACTGGTGATCATTGGGGGTGTACCACTAGCACCAGGGATAATGTTTATTTTAAGGTAAGGAAAAAGGTCTGATTCCCCAAACGGTGCACAGGGTAAATCCCAGACCTCACCCAACAACTAACGCATCAAAATCTGGCCAATGGAAAATCATGTACACAAATGCTCGCAGTCTGGGAAAGAAGATCCCAGACCTGCAGGCAATAATGATAGAGGCTAAACTGGACATAGTAGCCATTAGCGAGACATGGTTTACCAGTAACCACACTTCGAAGACTTCAGTTCCTGGCTTTGTACTGCTCAGAAGAGACTGAGCTGCAAAAAGGAGGGTGGAGTGGCCCTTTATGTCAATGAAAATATCAAAGCTACAGAAATGCAGAATACACATAGGGAGCCAGAAGAACTGTGGGTCACCCTGGAAACAGGAAATGGGACAGCCATATGAACTGGGGTTGTTTACAGGCCTCTAGACCAGGGAGAGGACTTAGACACATTACTGTTAGAAGATATACAAAACATGACAGCTAAAGGGGAGGTTCTGATAATGGGAGACTTCAACATGCCAGATACAGATTGGTCAATACCAGCAGGAACATCTGCCAGAACTAGACACATAGTGGATTCCCTGCAGGGGGAGGGCCTCAAACAACTGGTACAACAACCCACAAGAGACAGGGCTATCCTAGATCTAGTACTGACTAACAGGGAAAGGATCACAGATCTCCAGGTAGAAGGTCACCTGGGGGCCAGTGACCATCACATGGTATGGCTCAATTTGGCCACTAGAACTAAATCATCCCATTCCAAGGCAAAAATATGGAAGTTCAGAGGAGCTGACTTTGATAAGATGGCCAACAGAGTTAAGTTAGCCCTGGAAAGAAGAAATACAGGTGAGGGTGTACAGGCAAAGTGGGCCAGTATTTAAGGATGCAATACTTGAAGCAACATCCCATTGTGTTAGAGAGAAAAGGAAGGGCAAAAGAAGAAGAAAACTGCCTTGGTTCTCAAAAACAGTAGCAGAAAAGGTCAGAGACAAAAGGCTGGCCTTCAGGAAATATAAGGGAACACAGCGGGATGAAGATAGGGAGCCTTTCCAAACTTCCCTAAGGGAAGCAGGGAAGGCAGTAAAGCAGGCAAAGGCCCAGACCGAGGAAACACTAGCACAAACAATAAAAGAAGGTGACAATACTTTCTATAGATACATTAGTGAAAGGAGAAAGTCCAGAGGGGTTATTGCTAAGATCAAAGGGGATAAGGGGGCGTGTGAGGAGGAGGACCATGTAAAAGCATCTATCCTAAATAGATACTTCTGCTCAGTATTTGCTGAAGAGAAGGTAGGGCAGGGCCCACAGCTCAACACCATGGACACAGGGGAGAGGGAGGTGTGCACTAGTCCCTTCACAAAAGAAAGGGTCCTACAAGAGCTCGATAAGCTCAAGGTGGACAAGGCAATGGGACCTGATAGCATACAACCCAGGGTACTAAAGGAGCTAAGGGTGGAACTAGCAGAGCCATTATCAGAACTGTTGAGTGAGTCTCTAAGCACAGGAGAGGTCTCAGAAGACTGGAAAAGGGCTCATGTGATCCCGCTCCACAAGAGTGGTAGCAGGGTGGAGGCAGGGAACTACAAACCAGTCAGTCTTACCTCAGCAGTGGGCAAGATTATGGAGGCATTCCTTAAGGAAAGGATAATGCAACACCTGGAATCCACAGGAGCACAGGATCCAACAGGAAGGTCCTGTCAAACTAATCTCATCGATTTTTTTGACTGGGTAAATAGAGTGGTGGACCAAGGGGAGCAGTTGATGTAGCCTACCTTTACTTTAGCAAAGCTTTCAATACTGTTCCACAAAGAAAATTGATTCATAAGCTGGGTAGGCTTGGGGTGGGTCAGAAGTTGGTCAGCTGGGTGGCAAATTGGTTGACAGGCAGAAAACAGAGAGTTGTGGTAAACGGTATACAGTCAGAAGAGATGCGAATCACACAAGTGGGATACCTCAAGGATCAGTCCTGGGGCCAGTTCTCTTCAATATCTTCATCAGTGACATTGCAGAAGGACTGGAGGATAAGGTTTGTCTGTTTACAGATGACACCAAGATCTGCATCAGAGTAGATGATCTAGATGGGGTGGGCAGAATGAGAAGAGATCTGGATAAACTGGCAAAATGGTTGGAAGAGTGGCAACGGGTTTATTGCAAAGATGTGCAAGATCATGCACATAGGGAAAAGAAACCCTGAAGCCACCTATAGGCTAGGAGGGGAGTTGCTGGCAGTCACAAGGGAAGAAAGAGAGTTGGGCATCATCATCACAGATGACCTGAAATCATCCAAGCAGACTACTAAAGCAGTAGGTAAGGCCAGGGGAATGTTGGGGTGCATAAGTAGGGGTATCACAAGTCATAAGAGGGAGGTAATAATCCCTTTTTACAAGACACTGGTTAGGCCCCATCTGGAGTACTGCATGCAGTACTGGAGGCCACACCTTCACAAGGACGTTAACAAAACTGAGGCAGTCCGGAGAAGGGCAACCAAAATGGTGCAGGGCTGCATCAGAAAACATATGAGGACAGATTAACGGAGCTCAATATGTATACCCTAGAGAAAAGGCGGGAGAGAGGTGATTTGATCGAAACATGCAAACACCTTAAGGGCATTAACAAGGTGAAAGAGTCTAACATGTTTCAATATAAGAAAAATAGCAGGGCAAGAGGACACAGCATGAGATTTGAGGGAGGCCGATTAAGTGGTAATGTGAGGAAGTTCTTTTCACAGAAAGGGTGGTGGATGCATGGAATGGCCTACCTCAGGAAGTGGTGGATAGGAATACAGTGCAGGGCTTCAAACAGGCATGGGATAGGCATAAGGGAGCAATACAATGAGTATGAATAGATAGGTCATTGATAGAGCAAAGGCCGATGGCACATTCATAAGGCAGAAAAAGAAATGGGCAGACTAGATGGGCCTTGCGGTCCTTATCTTTCATCAACTTCTTTGTTTATATGTTTAAGAAAGGGCAGGTGATCAGTGTGGGGGAGGAGGTACCACTAGCACCAGGGATAATGTTTATTTAAAGAAAGTGATGGTGATCAGTGTGGGGAGGGGGGGGGGCTACCACTAGCACCAGAAATAATATTTATTTAAAGAAAGGGCTGGTGATCAGTCAAGAGGTGTTACCACTTGCACAAGGGATAATGTTTATTTAAAGAAAGGACTAGCGACCAGTGTTGGAGGGGGTACCACTAGTACCAGGGATAATGTCCATTTAAAGAAATCGCTGGTGATCCGTGGGGGGTGGGGGTTACCACTAGCACCAGAAACAATATTTATTTAAAGAAAAGTCTGATGATCAGTGTGAGAGGGTGCCACTAGCACCAGGGATAACATTTATTTAATGATAGGGTGGGTGATCAGTAAAGAGTGGGGGTACCACTAGCAAAGGGGATAATGTTTATTTAAAGAATGGTCTGGTAATCAGTAGGGGGGGTACCTCTAACACCAGGGTAATGTTTAAAGAAAGTCCTGGTGATCAGTTGGAGTGTGGGGGTGTGTACAATTAGCACCAAGATAATGTCACCAGGGATAATGTTTATTTAAAGAAAGGGTTTGTTATCAGTTGGGGGAAAGGTACAACTAGCACCAGGAATAATGTTTATGTAAAAGATAGGGCTGGTGATCACTGGGAGTGGGGGTACCAGCACAAGGGTTAATGTTTATTTAAATAATTGGCTGGTAATCAGTGGGGGTGGGGGTACTAGTAGCCCCAGGGATAATGTTTATTTAAAGAATGGTCTGGTAATCAGTAGGGGAGGTACCTCTAACACCAGGGTAATGTTTAAAGAAAGTCCTGGTGATCAGTTGGAGTGTGGGGGTGTGTACAATTAGCACCAAGATAATGTCACCAGGGATAATGTTTATTTAAAGAAAGGGCTTGTTATCAGTTGGGGGGGGGACAAGGTACAACTAGCACCAGGAATAAGGTTTATGTAAAGATAGGGCTGGTGATCACTGGGATTGGGGGGTACCACTAGCACCAGGGATAATGTTTATTTAAATAATTTGCTGGTAATCAGTGGATGTGGGGAGTACGAATAGCAACAGCGATAATGTTTATTTAAAGAAAGAGCTGGTGATATGTGTGTGGGGGGGTACCTCTAACACCAGGGATAATGTTTATTTAAAGAAAGAGCTGGTGATATGGGGGGGTACCTCTAACACAAGGGATAATGTTTATTTAAAGAAAGAGCTGGTGATATGGGGGAGGGTACCTCTAACACCAGGGATAATGTTTATTTAAAGAAAGGGCTGGTGATCAGTTTGGGTGTTGTGGTGGGGTTTCACTTGCACCAGGTATAATGTCACCAGGGTGATGTTTATTTAAAGAAAGGGGTTGTTATCAGTGGGGGAAATTCATCTAGCACCAGGGATAATATTTTTTTAAAGAAACGGCTGGTGATCAGTGGGGGGTGGGGCACCACTAGCACCAGGGATAATGTTTATTTAAAGATAGGGCTGGTGATCAGTTGGGGTGTGTATCACTAGTACAGGGGATCATGTTCATTTAAATAAAGGGCTTATGATCTGCAGGTGGGAAGGGGGTACCACTAGCACCAGGGTTCATGTTCATTTAATGAATGGGCTGGTGATCAGTGGTGAGGGGGTTCCACTAGCACAAGGGATGATATTTATTTAAGAAAAGGGCTGGTGACCAATGGCGGGGGCTTCCACTAGCACCTAGGATAATGTTGTTTATTTAATGAAAGGACTGGTGATCAGTGGGGATGGGGGCTGGGTACCACTAGCACTAGGGATAATGTTTACTTAAAGAATGGGATGGTGATGGGGGTTCCACTAGTATCAGTGATAATGTTTGTTTAAAGAAATGCCTGGTGATCTTCGTTGGGGTTCCACCAGCACCAGGGATAATGTTTATTTAAATAAAGTTCTAGTGATCAGAGGTGGTGGGGGTACTATTAGCAGCAGAGATAATGTTTATTTAGGAAAGGGGTGGTGATCAGTGGGGGGGGGCTTCCACTACTACCTGGGATAAGGTTGTTTATTTAAAGAAAGGGCTGGTGAAAAGTTGAGGGGTACCACTAGCACCAGGGATCCTGTTTATTTAAAGAAATGGCTGGTGAATAGTGGGGTACCACTAAGACAAGGAATCATGTTTATATAATGTAAGGGCTCATGATCAGTGGAGGGAGGGAGGGAAGGAGGTCTACCACTTACACCAGGGATAATGTTTGTTTAAAGAAAGGGCTGGTGATCAGTGTATGGGACGGGGTACCACTAGTACCAGGGATAATGTTTATTTAAGGAAAGGGCTGGTGATGAGTGGGGGGGTGTCACTAGCATGAGGGATAATGTTTATTTCAAGAGAGGTCTAGTGATCAGTGTGGGGGGGTACCACTAGCACCGGGGATAATATATATTTAAGGAGAGGGCTGGTGATCGGTGGGGGAAGGAGCTTCCTCTAACACCAGGAATAATGTTGTTTACTTAAAGAAAGGGCAAGTGATCAGTGGGTGTAGGGGGATACGATTAGCGCCAGGGATAATGTTTATTATAATGTTTATTTAATGAAAGGACTGGTGAAGAATTTTGGGGGCATTCCACTAGCATCAGGTATAAAGTTTATTTAAAGAATGGGCTGGTGATAATGTGGGGGGGGTACTACTAGCACCACGATAATATTTATTTAAAGAAAGTGTTGAGATTTGGGGTACCACTAGTACCAGAGATAATATTTATTTAAAGAAAGAGCTGGTGATCAGTGGGAGGGTATCACTAGTACCAGAGATAATGTTTATTTAAAGAAAATGCTGTTAAGTAGTGGGTGAGGGGAGGGGTACTACCAGCACCAGGGATAATATATTTTTAAGGAAACAGCTGCTGATCGGGGGTACAACTAATTCCAGGGATAATGTTTATTTAAAGAAAGGGCTGGTGATCATTTGGGGGTTCCACTAGCACAAGGGATATGTTTATTTAATTAAAGGGCTTGTTTTCAGTGGGGGAAATTCATCTAGTATCAGAGAAAATATTGTTTAAGGAAAGGGCTGGTGATCAGTGGGGAGGGGGTACCATTTGCACCAGGAATAATGTTTGTTTAAAGAAAGGGCTGGTGATCAGTGTGTGGAAGGGGGTACCACTAGTACCAGGGATAATGTTCATTTAAAGAAAGGGCTGGTGATAATGTGGGGGGAGGGGTATCAGTAGCACAAGGGATAATGTTTATTTCAAGAAAGGTCTGGTGATCAATGGGGTGGAGGGGGTACCACTAGCACCAGGGTTATTATATATTTAAGGAAAGGGCTCATGATCAGTGGGGGAAGGAGCTTCTCCTATAGCACGAGGGATAATGTTGTTTACTTAAAGAAAGGGCTAGTGATCAGTGGGGGTAGGGGGATATGACTAGCACCAGGGATAATGTGTATTATAATGTTTATTTAATGAAAGGACTGGTGAAGAATTTTTGGGGGCATTCCACTAGCATCAGGGATAATGTTTATTTAAAGAATGGGCTGGTGATGCGTGAGCATGGGGGGTACTACTAGCACCACAGATATTGATTTAAAGAAAGTGTTGGAGATTTGTGGGGAGAGGGGGTACCACTAGTACCAGAGATAATGTTTATTTAAAGAAAGTGCTGCTAGGTAGTGCGTGTGGGTGTGGGGGGTATCACTATCACCAAGGATAATATTTATTTAAAGAAAGGGCTGGTGATCAGTGTGTGTGGGTGGGGGGGATGGGGTACCACCAGCACCAGGGATAACATTTATTTAAGGAAAGAGTTGGTGATCAGTAGGGAGGGGGTACCACTAGAACCAGAAGCAATATTTATTTAAAGACAGGGCTAGTGATCAGAGTGTGTGTGGGGGGTACAACTAGCACCAGGGATAACGTTTATTGAAAGAAAGGGCTGGTGATCAGTGTGGGGCTGGTACCACTAGCTCAAGGGATAATATTATTTAAAGAAAGGGCTCGGATCAGTGGGGAGGGGGTACCAGTAGCACAAGTAACATTATTATTTTTCAGAATGGCCTGGTGATCAGTTGGGGTTGGTGTACCACTAGCACCAGGGATAATGTTTATTTAAAGAAATGACTAGTGATCAATGTGGAGGGTACCACTAGAACCAGAAACAACGTTTATTTCAATAAATGGCTGGTGAGCAGTGTGTGTGTGAGAGGTACCACTAGCACCAAGGGACAAAAATTAAAGAAAGGGCTGGTGATCAGTGGGAAGGGGGTACCACTAGCACCAGAAATAATATTTATTTAAAGAAATGGCTGGTGAGCAGTGTGGGGGAGGGTACCACTAGCACCAAGGATAATGTTTATTTAAGGAAAGGGCTGGTGATCAATGTTGGGGGTGGTAACAGTAGCACCAAGGATAATGTTTATTTAAAGTAAGGACTAGTGGTCAGTGTGGAAGGGGGGTACCACTAGAACCAGAAACAATGTTTATTTAAAGAAAGGACTAGTGATCAGTGTGGAGTAGGTACCACTAGAACCAGAAATAATGTTTATTTAAAAAAAGGACTAGTGATCAGTGTTGAGGGGTACCACCAGCACCAGGGATAATGGGTGTTTACTCACGTGGTAAAGGTGATTGTCTTGGGTTGACATCCATGGCACTCCAGACATTACTTCATGGGTTTTAGCTCACCCGATAGGCTAGTGATGCACATGACCTAGGATCAAATTTCTAGTCCCCAGGTCCCAGAAGCCCTTGCTCTTCCAGCTCAAATCTTCCATAGCTGAAAATAAAGTTAGTAATACCACAATATGGTTTTAACTGCCAACACACACAGTGAGACGCCTTCTGAAACTGTCCAGAAGGGCCCCTTTTATTCACCTATTGGTACAATGCTAAATCTCGGCCTCCTAGACGGCCAACGACAGCCATTCTGGATGACTTAAACAAAGGAAAATACACCTTGCAATGTCTCTCTGTTCCCCTTTCTATTGACACAGATAGACTCCTAGTCACTCTGATCGCTCTGTAGGGAGGGCCATGGAGTGCCATGGATGTCAACCAACACAATCACCATTACCGGGTGAGTAAACACACATTGTGTTGGGTTGCCATCCATGCCACTCCTGACATTACCTCATGGGTTGACAAACAGCAGTACTGTACCCAAAACGGGTGGGACAGAGTGATCTAAGCAGCAGAATGGTTGAAATGTTGACTTGTTCACGCTACATGCCCTTGTCGTTGCACCATGCTGCAAAGATAGACCACTGCCTGTCATAAGTGGAGCTAGTGGAAGGCCTTCTAGACTGCAGCAACGTAGAAATAACTGATGCATGGCACCTGGCTCTCAGCAGTCTCTGTCTATCAGGAGACAGGCCATTAGCTTCAGGGTCCCTGGTGCGGGGTGGACCATGGGTCCCTGCATTAGCATGTATGGTTGGTATGGGAGTCTGCGTTTGTCCAACGCCATGGCTAGTACTGCTGAGAACCAGGCTCTTCATGGCCAGTATGGAGCCACCAGGACAATGGTTCTCTGAGATTGTTGAATTTTGGATAGAACCTGTGGTAGAACAGGGATGGGGGAAGACATACGCCTGATCCCATGACCAAGTCTGAGTTCGGGCATCGGTCCCCTGGCAGTGACATTCCCTGTGTCTTGAAAAGAACCTCCTCACTTGGGTGTTCTCCACTGTCACCATGAGGTCCATAGAAATGGGACCCCAGGTCTCCTGTATCAGCTAGAACAAATCAGGATGCAGGTGTCACTCTCCCAGGTGCACCTGTTGGTGGCTGAGCCAGTCCGCTCGTATGTTGAGCTTTCCTGGTAGATGGACCATGCTAATGTGCATGAGTTTGGCCTGAGCCCAGGTCAACACCCTCGTCACTTCTCTCTGCATGGCTCTGCTCCTGGTGCCCCCGGTTTGGTGATGTAAGCCACCGTAACTTGATTGTCAGAGCAAATTAAGACTGACTGACTGGATATGGTCCAGTGGAAGGATCCGAGGGCATGGTAGACTGCTCTCATCTCCAGCACATTGATGGGCAGTCTGGCCTCTGGAGTCATCCAGCAGTTCTGGGCTGATCGAGGGCCCAAGCATGCTCCCCATCCCAGGAGACTTGCATCCATCTTGATGGTGACATCATAGCTCACCTCTTACGGAACCCCTCGTGTGAGGGACTGGCTCACAATGCACCAGACTAGGGAGTGCCATACTGAGTCCGGTAAGGGTATTCTGACCCTCAGGTTCTGCTTGTTCAGGGATCTCTGGGTCAGCATGTAGTTCTGCAGCAGTCTCATGTGCCACCTGGCCCATTGGACCAGGTCAATACATGATGCCATGCAGTCTAGCATCTGGACTATTTGCCCAATGGTCAGGAGGTTGGTGACCTTCAGCTGGTGAGCTAAGGCACTCATGGTTTCCACCATCTTCTGGGATGGCCTGACCCACCCCTGGGACATGTTTATCTCTGCTCCCAGGTGTTCTAGTTGTTGCATGGGCACCAGGTAGCTTTTGGCCTGGTTCACCACCCAGCCGTGTTCTTTGAGTGACTGTAATGCCATCTGGGTGACCCTCTGTGACTGTTGTTCGGAGCGAACTCGCATCAGCCAGTCATCCAGGTATGGGATGATATCCACTCCCTGTTCTCTCAGTCGGGCAACGAGGAATATGGACACCTTGGCGAACACCCTTGGTGCTCAGGTAAGACCGAAGGGCAGTGCCTGGTATTGAAAATGCTTCCCTAGGATATGGAAATGGAGGTACTGCCTGATTGGGATGTGCAGATACGCGTCCTTCAGATCTATTGAAGTCAGGTAGTCACCTACCCAAATGCTGTGGAGAGTCGAATTTAATGTCTCCATTTTGGACCTCTGGGTGGCTACGTGTCTGTTGAGGTGCTTGAGATCTAGGATGGGGTGAAATTCCCTTGTCTTTTTGGGCATGAGGAAGAAAATGGAGTACACTCCCTGTTCTTGTTCGTGTGGCGGTACCAGTTGGATCGCCCTGTTCTGCATCAAGTCCTGCAATATTCATTGGACCTGATGAGTGGACACTTTTCTTTTTTGAAATGGGGGAGCTTACAAATCTGTGTAGTACTGGAGAGTGGGACAGTTCCCTAGAGTACCCCTGGGACACTACCTTTAGTACCCATCTGTCTGAGGTTGTACTGTGCCACCTGTGTTGGAACAGCATTATTCTCTTGCCCACTGGTGGACAAGGGCCCTGAGCTGGGGTCTGGGAAGGAGGGGACTTGTAGTCACTGCTGTTTGTTCCTGTTCCATCTTCCTCTGCCTCCAAACTTGGAACCTTGGCCTCAGAAGGTGGAGGGTTGGTAACTGGAGTTGAAAGAGTTCCGTGCCCCTCCTTGAGCTCCTCTACCCCAAAAGGAATTGTTCTGGTAGCAGTTATCTCTACGTGACTGTTGGGATCTGTTTCCCCCTCAAAATCTCGATCTGCCTTGTTCTTGAGGAGATCCTTCTCTTCCTCCTTCTGCTTTAGGTATTCCTGTAGTCCTTCCCCAAAAACATGCTTGCCCCTCATAGGTAAGTTTTGTAGCAATGCCTTGGACTCATTATCTGTTTTCCACAGTTTGAGCCTCAGTGCTCTTCTTGCACGGTTCATTAGGGCCATGGCCCTGGCATTTAATTTTAGAGTGTCCACTGTCACACATTCACTCAGCAGGTCAGGCCCTCTACTCCCAAAGTGCCAACCTCTGAGCACAGTCTTGTGAACAGTGTAACAGACAAGGTAACCCTCTTGTCTGTTTTTGTGAGTTCGGATCAACCTTTGGTCTCGGTTCTGGAGGGATTCAAACTGTAACCTCTTGCTAGCATACCCAATGCACAGGCTCAGATATATCTGTCTTCAGGGGGCCAGATATCTTTGCCTATGGGCACCTAACCAGGTATTCAGAGATGAACTCTTAAAACTTAATAAAGACGTCAGATTTAAAATGCTTCTGTTTGCAGTTTGGTACCACCCTACAAGCTATATGTCTGCTGAAATTAGAGTTTTTACTAAAATATATAATAATATGTCAAACATACAATACAGAACTCTTATAACACAAGACATACATATCTTTAAACAAAACAAGGTTTAAAACAGTGCAATTCCTACAACTATATTTAGATCTTGTCTAGCTTTCTAAATACCTGTTTTCAGTGCTCAGATGTTTCCTTAGTCAGTGTCACATACAAATGCATCTATAGTGAAGAGAATAAACTTTTCAGGCAGTATTGGCCAACCCCTTTTTGATGAAGTCATCCAGCCCCTCCTCTGGTTAAATATCTAACAAAAAATATATGTTTATACAACTACAGGATGTAATTTTAAAGTATGAATTCTGCAACCTTAGCATAACTCCAGTTTCAATGACACCTCTTTTGATCTCATGCTATACCCTCTTCACACAGGCTTCATAGGGTCATTTGCAACCTTACACCTCTATGTAACTTCCTAGCTTCCCTTATTTTAATGTCATAACCCTAGTTTATGATTTCTGTCTTAACAAAATTAACTTAACAACTCTGTAATTAGCTCAGTGAAACAGGATCCTTAATAAAAGTCTTTCAGTAATACATTGTCTCTAAAAAAATGAGTGTGTGTGATACATGATGTCAGCAGTTCTCTTGGCCTGCATCTGTCAGCTAAAATCTGGGGGGGGGGGGATGAGAGAGGTCATTCCTAAAGCATTTGATTTTCAACAGAGACAGTCATAATACATTTTATATAAAAAAATATTATTCAGCACTCAGAACTGGCTGTCTACGTCACATCCACTACCATTTCCGCCAAGTATTTTGCAGCATCAAGCATGCATTCCAACAGTTCAGACTCCCTGGTCTTGGGGTTCACCTTGTCAAGGAGCTCCTTGAGCCATCGAATTTGGGCATGAGCGGAGTAGACTGTGGTCATGGAAGCTTTGGCTGCCATGCCCCCTATTTGAAATAGCTTCTTTAACATGTCCTCCACCTTTTTATCTGTGGGGTCTTTCAGGATTATGGTACCACATGGTAGTACCATCTTTTTACTGAGTGCTGCCACCTGGGGGTCAATAGTGGGGTTGTGCACCAGGTGCTAGCCTTGTCCTCATGAACTGGGTACATGTGGTCTAGATTTCTTTTGTCTGACATCTTACCAGGTTCTGTAGACTCCCATTCTTTAGTCAAGACATCATCAATCGCTGGACAGACAGGAAAGGTCTCCTTGGTGGCCTTCCTCTGCTGGATCATGGGGTCGAGTTTCAATTCAGGCTGGCCTGTCTCAAGCTCGAACCCCACAGTGGTCTTGATTATCCTCATAAGTCCCACACAAAAGATTAATATATGTTAGCCAGCCTGGGAGTGGGTCCCAAGATGACAGCCTGGGTAAAGAATTGGCTGGAGAATAGGACACAGAGAGTAATAGTAAATGGAGTCCACTCAGAAGAAAGGAGGGTTACTAGCGGGGTACCGAAGGGTTCAGTATTAGGACCAGTCCTCTTCAATGTCTTTATAAGCGACATTGCAGAAGGACTGGAAGGAAAGTATGTCTCTTTGCAGATGACACTAAGATCTGCAACAGAGTTGATGCACAGGGGTGGGGTGGAAAGGATGAGAGGGACTTGGCAAGGTTAGAGGAATGGTCAAATGTATGGCAGCTTAGATTCAGTGCTAAGAAGTGCAAGGTAATGCACCTGGGAAACAAAACCCAGGGAAGAGTACACAATGGGGGTGAGATACTAACAACAACAAAAATGGAAAGGACCTGGGGTAGTCATATCAGATGACCTAAAGGTGGGCAAGCAATGTGAGAAGGCAGCAAGGAGGGCTGGGGGATACTGGGATGCATAGGGAGAGGCATCACCAGAAAACAGGAAGTTATTATCCCTCTGTACAGACAGCTGGTGAGACCCCATCTGGAGTACTGCGTGCAGTTCTGGAGACCCAATCTCCGCAAAGACATAGACAGGATGGAAGCTGTCCAGAGGAGGGCAACTAAAATGGTGCAGGGTCTGCACCAGAAGACATATGAAGAGCCTTAAGGAGCTTAATATGTATAGCCTCGAGGAAAGGAGGGAGAGGGGGGACATGATAGAAACTTTCAAGTACCTCAAGGGAATCAACAAAGTCCAAGAGGGTAGCATCTTTCAAAAAAAGAGGTGTGCAAGAACAAGAGGGCACAATTTGAAGATGGGCGGCTCAGAGGTAATTTAAGGAAGTATTTTTTCACAGAGAGGGTTGTGGATGCATGGAATGGCCTTCCGGAGGAGGTTGTGGAGTCAAAATTAGTGGTGGAATTCAAGCATGCATGGGATAGTCATAAGGCAATTCTGGGGGGTGGGGGTAGGAAGAAGTAGGCTGCTGGTTAACTAGGATCTGCAGCTTATCCAGTAGGTAGGGAAATGGGCAGACTGGGTGGGCCAAGCGGTCCTTATCTGCCGTCAAATTCTATGTTTCTATGTTTCTATGTAAGGGCTGGGATCAGGTCAAAGGAGCACAACTTGGATGTGAGAGAAACATAGAAACATAGACTTTGATGGCAGATAAGGACTGCATGGCCCACCTAGTCTGCCCATTCCCTACCTACAGGATAAGCTGCAGATCCTAGTTAACCAACAGCCTATTTTTTCTTACCCCCCACAAGAATTGCCTTATGTCTGTCCCATGCATTCTTGAATGCTCCCACAGTTTTGGACCCCACAACTTCCTCAGAAAGGCTGTTCCATGCATCAACCACCCTCTCTGTGAAAAAATACTTCCTCACATTGCCCCTGAGCCGTCCCCCCTCTATCTTCAAAATGTGTCCCCTTGTTCTTGCATACCTCTTTTTCAGAAAGGTGC
Source organism: Neoceratodus forsteri (assembly GCA_016271365.2). Lineage (NCBI taxonomy): Eukaryota > Metazoa > Chordata > Ceratodontiformes > Ceratodontidae > Neoceratodus > Neoceratodus forsteri. The sequence continues at coordinate 14,344,340 of CM028129.1, forward strand.
TACTCTCTTGGACTTTGTTGATTCCACTGAGGTACTTAAAAGTTTCTATCATGTCCCCCCTCTCCCTCTACTGTGTTTCCATCTCCTCTTCATCAGACAGAACACCCTCCCCACAATCAGGAAGTTCTTTATCACTCAAGTCGTCTCCTATGTGTGGTACTGGGGTGCTCAGGGGTGGTTTGATCATGTCCAGATGGGCCCTCGATGCTCCACCTGGATTCTATGGTTCTGGTTGTGGCTTCAGGGTCGGTGGTATCTTGGGCTGCGTCATGGTCTCCAACCTCTCCATGATCTTTAACATGAAGTTCTGCTGACTCTCTATCCTGGCCACCATCGCTTATTGGTTCTGCACGAGGATGGCCCCCAGGTCCATCCAATTAGCTCCACTGGGCCCTGGAGTGTCAGATCCCATCACTGGAGATTGCTCTAGAGACAGGTCATCCTCATCATGGAGGCACCTGGGGCATTGAGGTCCCGTGTTACAAGGCATTAGAGTGGCACTACATGTAGTGCATTTCTTTGCCTTCACTATCTGAGGAGAGAGAGAAGACAAATGGGAGGCTCATTAGGAACAGAGCCATAGTGGGCTTCCAGAGATAAATCTGGATGCCCCAAAATGGCAGGTACTGCCTCTGCCAACTATACCTCTAATGTGACCATACAAAGAAAAGAACAATCCACTTAGGGGTGGCTTCACAGGGCCAGAATTCATCCACCAAGTGCATGGCTACATTGCCCTTGGTCTAAATGATAGCCCCCTCCCCGTGAAACCTAGGAGTTGGCAGAAAGGGAAACTCAGTCTCCTACAAAAGGGTGTCCATCATTCTCTAAATGATGGACAGCACCTGGGCCTAATCATTTGTGATGAGTGTGTGTCCCCTCCCCCACCAGAAGGCCACTGTAGAGAGGCACCCCTAGGCAGAAGGAGAAGGGTGGGAGGAGTAGCAGCAGTGAGATCCCAACCAGGCTAGATGCTAAGAGAGGGGCCTAGGCCATAAAGTAGTGAGGACCCAGACTAGGCTGGCCACTGGAAGAGGGGTTGAGGCCTGATGCAGTAGTCCCCAAGAAAAGCTGTCCTCCACACCTATGGTGCCTCATGGTCTCCGCTTGGGGGGGACCACTGAGACCTGTGGTAAAGAATAAAGCTTGGTCCCTGAGAAGCAGAATCCTGTGTTTCTATGTTTTGCCCCTTTCTGAAGCTGGAATCTACATGGCTCCCAGCCTGCAGAAGCAGGAGATTTTGAATCTTCCAGGGAGATTCCCCCCACCTGAAAATCAGCCCAGGATCTCACAAGACCAGCTGGACCCCCATCGACCTTCTCTGTCTCTCTCGATCCTGTACCTGAGAAATATTGAGTTCTCCCAATGCTGCTAGGAAATGTATGCAGCCGTTGGGAAGAGAGAGAGGAAGTCGCAGAGGCAAGGCTGATCCCTGGTGGATACTCAGTGCATCAGAGGCCTGCCAGACAAGTGTGAATGCTTTGTGCAGCCTGCATGGAGCTAGTAGTCATTGCACAAACATGTAGAGCAGTGACTCCTCCAGAAAGGCACCATGCGAGCTGCAGATTCAATAGGGGCCGAGAAGAGGATGGGATAGAATTGTGTGGACCAGGCGGTGCTCGATGTGCACTGCCAAATTCCAGATCGATGAGAGGGCTAGCCCTCCTCACAACTGAATGAACTTGCACAGCAAAGTAAATTACTGGGACAGAACTACAACAAATACACCTTGGGGTTCAAATAGGCACAATACTGCATCCTCGGAGCTGTAAAAGATGCTCATAGGCGGGCCTGTGCCTCACGGAGACCTCTCCCAGCTCAATCAGAGAACAAACCAAAGGCATCAAAAAATGGCAGAATCAGACCATAATGAAGCAGCACGTCCTGCTCCAGGATATCAGTCTTCAGAAGCCACCAAACCAACAACGCTTGAATAATCCAGCCCCATAAACTGTTGCAATTCAAACAATCCACAGTTCATTTGAGATCTTGAACTGTATAAAGTTACTCAGTAATATTGTACGCAGGCTCAGATGAATTTTAAAAATAAAAATTTTTTGTGGAATCCACAGGCCTACCTTTTCTGGCACAATGCAGGGATTCCTGGGGTAGGGTTACCAGATGTCCTCCTTTACGAGGACATGTCCTCTTTTCCAGCTGCCAAATATTCTTTCTGTACCTTCTCTATCCTGTTGTATTATTATTATTTTTATCATTTTTTTGCTTTCTCCTACCCAGGACCTCCTTGTAAATGAGCTGTGAAGGTGGTGGAGACTTTAAACCTATTTATTCTGGGTGTATCACAAGGCTTCATTGGGGGAGGGACTAAGTGTCCTCTTTTTGGCATCCCAAAATCTGGTCCCCCTATTCTGGGGTGCTTGTAGCCTGATCAGATGCTCGATTTGAACTGGAAGAGCATGGGCCTCAGGGACCTGGGGACTAGAAATTTAATTCTAGGTCATGTGCATCACTAGCCTATCAGGTGGGCTAAAACCCATGAGGTAATGTCTGGAGTGCCATGGATGGCAACCCAACACTATATATATTTAAGGACAGGGCTGGTGATCAGTGAGGAGAGTACCACTAGCACCAGGGATAATACATATTTAAGGAAAGGCTGGTGATCAGTGGGTGAGGTACTATGATGTAGACAGCCAGTTCTGAGTGCTGTATTATATTTTTTTAAATATAAAATGTATTAATGTCTCTGCTGAAAATTCAAATGCTCTAGGAATGCCCTCACTCATCCCACCCCCCACCCCCAGATTTCAGCATACTATGGGAATTGGCGGACATACTGGCTGCACCCCTGACGGAGGTCTTCAACAGGCCACTTGAGGCAGGGAGGATACCTAGGGACTGGTTAGAGGCACATGTGGTGCCAATCCATAAAGGGGGGTCGAGGGAAGTACCAGGTAACTATAGACCCATCAGTTTGACATCGGTGGTGGGAAAATTAATGGAGAGTATACTAAAGGAACGATTGGGGGTGTACTTGGAGGAGGTGGGAGGTCTGGATAGTCGGCAACATGGGTTTGTGCCAGGTAGATCATGTCAAACCAACCTTGTGGAGTTCTATGAATGGGTAACATCAGAACTGGACAGGGGAAAGCCTGTGGATGTATTATTCTTGGACTTCAGCAAGGTGTTTGACTCTGTCCCCTACAATGGTCTGGTGGAGAAACTGATGGGGTTAGGAGTAGGCCCTTTGATGGTCAGATGGATTGAAAACTGGCTAGCTGGGCGCACCCAGAGAGTAGTGGTCTGTGGGGAGCTCCTGAACCCTAGAGAGGTTGGTAGTGGGGTACCACAGGGCTCGGTCCTGGGTCCGATCCTGTTTAATGCATACATATCGGACATCAGGGAGGGTATAGGGTGTGAAATGAGTCTCTTCACAGATGACTCCAAGATGGGAGCAGTAGTTGAGGGAGAAGAGGGGAGGTTGGCCCTGCAAGGGGACCTGGACACCCTGGAAAGCTGGGCTCACACAAAGAAATTAAATTTCAATATCTCCAAGTGCAAGGTGTTGCATCTTGGTCGGGGAAACCCTAAACACAGGTACACCCTGGGAGGGGAGGCGCTGGAGGCCTCAATAGGGGAAAAGACCTGGGGTCATGGTGGATGCATGTATGAATAACTCTGAGCAGTGCAGGAGAGCGCTAGCAAGGCAAACAGGATGTTGGGATGCATCATAAGGGGATCACCTCTAGGAGCAAGGAAGTGATTCTGCCACTGTACAATGGACTGGTTAGACAACACCTTGAGTACTGTGTACAGTACTGGAGACCACACTTGAAGAGGACATACAGCTCCTGGAGATGGTACAGAGGAGGGCAACAAAGATGATATGAGGGCTAGGGATTTGACGATGAGGACAGACTTGAGGAGCTCTGCCTGTTTTCATTGGAGGAGAGGAGAGGAGAGAGGGGACATGATTGAGGTCTCAGGTACCTCAAGGGAATAAATAGGGTAAACATGGAGGGATCTTTAGACTAAAGCAGGGTGGTATCACCAGAGGCATGGTTTGAAGTTGGAAGGTGGAAGGGTGAGGGGGGAAAAGAGGAGGAGGTTTTTCACTGAGAGGGTGGTGGACCCTTGGAATGCACTGCCTGGTGAGCTGGTTCAGAGATCCACAGTGGAGGGCTTCAAGAGAGGGTGGGACAGACACAGAAAGTGGATGTATCAGATGATGGCCTGTCCCAGGGGGGTGGGGATGGATGATAGGGGTTTCTGGAGCACAAGGGATGGGAAGGTCTCGGCACCCAACTAAGGATCTATGGTTCGAGCAGACTCGATAGACCGTAACGCCTAATCTTCTGGCAAATAGTATGTTAGTATGTTAGATGCAGGCCACGAGAACTGCTGACAGCATGTATCACACACTCAGTATTTAGAGACAGTGTGTTACCTGGAAGACTTTAATCAAGTATCCTGTTTCTCTGAGTTAACTACAGAGTTGTAAAAGTTAACTTTGTTAAGAGGGAAAATCATAAAAAAATGTTTATGATGTTGAATAGAAAACATAAGTTATTACACAGAGCTGAGAGGTCATAAGTGCTCATATGAAGCCTGTATGAGGAGGGTACAGCATGAGATCAAAGAAAGTGTCATTTGAAACTTGAGTTATGCTAAGGTTGCAGAATTAACACTTTGAAATTACATCCTGTGGTTGTATAGAAATATATATTTTTTAGATACTGTATTTTGACAGAGGGGGAGCTGGATGACGTCATCCAAAAGGGGTTGGCAAATACTGCTTGTAAAGATTATTCTTTTACACTACAGAAACACTTTTTATCTGACACTGACCAAGATAACATCTGAGCACTGAAAACAGGTATTTAGAAAGCTAGACAAAATCTAAATATAATTGTAGGAATCCCACTGTTTTAAACCTTGTTTTGTTTAAAGATATGTATGTCTTGTGATACAAGAGTTCTATACTGTATGTTTGACATATTATTATATATTTTAGTAAAAAACTCTAATTTTAGAGCAGACCTGGTCTGTCTTTGAATTGTTTTCTTTTGCTAAGAAATATTTATGGTTATAGCAGACAGCAGACATAAGCTTGTAGGGTGGTACCAAACTGGAAAGAGAAGCGTTTTAAATCTCATGTCTTTATTAAAGTTTTAAAGGGTTCATCTCTGAATACCTGGTTAGGTGCCCGTAGGCAAAGATATCTGACCCCCCCTGAAGACAGATATATCTGAACCTGTGCATTGGGTATGCTAGCAAGAGGTTAACAGTTTGAATCCTTCCAGAACTGAGACTAAAGGTTGATCTGAATTCACAAAAACAGACAAGAAGGTTACCTTGTCTGTTAGACTGTTCACAAGACTGCGCTCAGAGTTTGGTAGAGGGCCTGACCTGCTGAGTGAATCTGTGACAGATTGGTTGGCAGCGGTGACATAATTTTGGTATCACAAGCTTTATTGTTCTGTCAGCTGAGACCGTAAGCTCTCTTGCAAAGAAAGAAAAAGACAGAGTTTTATTTTAAAAAGGAAACAGAACTATATATTGCTTGGTGTACAGTCAGGTTCCTACCTATTTTAATTTTTTTTCTAAAGTGCAAAGTCAGAGTAGCAGTAGTTAGGAAAGATGGCATCCAACTACAGCAGGCACACTGTAGAACAGTTAAAACAGTTGTGCCAAGACAGAGGAGTCCTGTTCGAGGTGCCAGCAAAAAAGCAGAACCTCATAGAGGCCCTAACGGTAGCAGATACCCAGAGCAGGGAGTCACAGACTGTGACTGAAAGGGACCAGACCTCGAGTGTGGCAGAACTAGTGGCCAGTGAGGGGTCCTGAGCCGATGAGGTGGACAACAGGGCCCCTGTCAGTGAAGGACCACAGCAGCAGGGACAAGTCACCAGTATCCTGAATCTGGAAGTTCTCAGGTTGCAACTTGAGTTGCGCAGGATGGTGATGGAGTCCCAGGAGAGGAGAGAGCAAGAGAAGCGATAGGCAGACTGTGAGGCAGAGTGAGAATGCAGAGAGGCAGAGCGACAACAGAGGGAGGCAGACTGTGAGGAGCGCGAGTGCCAGTGAAATGCAGAGGAGAAGAGAGAATGAAAATGCTGAGATGTAGACTGTGAGGAACAGGAGCACCAGAGGCAACATGAACTGGAGAAGATAGGACTCCAACCAGCGGCACCAGAGCAGGTAAGTGGCTTGGGTTTAACTGGGACTGCAGGACTGGGTTACAAATTGAACTCCAAATTAAAGCTGAGTTTAAGGACAGGGAGGACATGGATGCATTTTTTAATTCTTTTGAAAAAGTTTGTATTCAGGCTAAAATTCCTAGAGAGTCCTGGAGTTTCCAGCTATCCCCACTACTTACCGGGAAAGCTCAAGATGCATTGGGTCAAATGGACAGTGATGATAGCAATGATTACAGAAAGCTAAAAGCTGCACTGTTAAAAAAGTTTGAGTTAACTGCTGAAACATACAGAGCTAAATTCCGTAAGCTCAGGAGAAGCCCTGATATGAGCTGTGAGGAGCTAGCCACGAAACAACATCAGTTTTTAAAATGTTGGTGGGAAGGAATTGAGGCAAACTCTGTTGACAAAATTGAAAATGTGATTTTATTAGAACAGTTTTATTGGGCTTGCCAAGCAGAGCTAAACACCTGGCTAGAGGATCAAGATCCAAAAGCAGTGCAAGAGGCTGATAAACTCTCGGACCGCTATGCCAAGAGCAGACTTACTCTAAGAGCGAATGGGGCAGGCGTGGAAGCACAGAAAGGGAAAAGCACGCCTTCAGGGCAGCTAAAACCCTCACTGCCTCCACTGAAACCAGTTAGCGCCAGGTTTCAATGAAAAGATTTCTCTGAAGTAAAAAATGCTTGTTGGTTATGTAAAGAAACTGGGCACATTGCCAGACAGTGTCCAAGAAGGGCAAGCAATAATATGCAAAGTAGCACCAGAAAGGCAGTGGGTTGTTTGTGTGTCCATGGAAGCATGCCAGTGAACATGAGGGAACACATGCACCCAGTCATGGTAAATGGCATACAGACGCAGGGGTTAAGGAACACGGGGCATCCCTGACATTAGTAAAGTGGGATCTGCAATGGCTGTAGGGCGGCAGTGTTCTGGGAGACATTCTGGAGGCTGTGATGCTGCTCTATTTGCAGGCACCTCTCTGGTCTGAGAGAGGAGGTTGCCCATCTCCAGACTGACCTGGCTAGGATTCGTGAAACCTCCTCCCCCACCCAGGGACCACCAGGGCCAATGCCACTACCTCAGAGGTTGCCACAAAAAAGGAGAGGCTGGACCAGGGTAGGCTCAAGAAGGGACAGGGTGGTTGAACAGAGTTGCATCCCTCCAGCTGTACCTCTCCACAATTCATTTGCTCTTCTGGTGGATAGTGGTTCCTCTATGGAGGCACCTGCAGTGGAGACCAAGGAGGATGCTGGGAACCTTCACAAAGGAGACCCACAGGAGGGTGGCATGGGACCCCACAGGGGAAGGAAACAACTCCTGGTGGGGGACTCAATCATTAGGGGGTAGAAATGGGGAGGAAGGGAGAGTGAGGTGGGTGCCTTCCTGGCGCCATGGCTTGGAGGGACAGGAGGCGGATCCTCAGGATCGTGGAGGAGCTGCACGAGGGAGGGAGCTGGATGTCATTGTCCACCCAGGGACAAATGACCTGGCTAGGAATGGGATCAGAGCAGTGCAAGAGGAGTTTGTAGAGTTGGGAAGGGGCCTTAGACAAGTAGCGCTTCGGTAACCTTCTGGGAGGTGCTGCCTGTCTATGGCAAGGAGATGCTAGGGCACTTCTCACCAGGGAATTCAATGGTGGTTGAAAAACTGTGTGGAGCTCAGGGTTTGGCTTCATTGGGGACTGGGAGCCACTTGGACGGATGCAGACCTATACTGGTGCGATGGTCTGCATCTGTCCGGGGGGGAACCGGGATCCTAGGTGAGAGGTTTAAATGCTTCATTGGCAAGCATTTAAACTAGCCAAGGTGGGAGGCACTGAAAAGGAGCAGGGAAATCTGAGCCTCCCCCCACAAAACATGGTGATTAGTAAGGTAAACACAAAGGTACAGAAGTTATTAGGGAGCAGAACAGATTTAAATGTAAAAAAAGGCAAAGGCAGTAAGGACAGAAATGGGGCTAAAAGGAGTAATGCTATCAAAAAGTGGAGGGTAATGAGTACCAATGCCTGTAGTCTGTGTAACAAGCTCCCTGAACTAGTGGCCTTGATGGAAGAGGGTTGCCTGGATATTGTGGCAGTCACAGAAACATGGTACACAGAGAACCATGACTGGGATGTCAACATACCAGGATACACAATCTACAGGAGGGACAGGGAGGGTAAAAGAGGAAGAGGAGTAGCTCTCTATGCAAAGGAAGGGATCAAAGCAACAGAACTAAAGAGTAAACAGGGAGCAGATGAGGCACTTTGGGTCACCCTGGAGACAGGAAATGGCACCACAATCCGGTGGGGGTTGTATACAGACCCCATCTCAGGGGAGGAATGGACAAGGAAATGATAGAAGGCTTTCTTAGAATGGCAGAAAAGGAGATATTGTTGATGGGGACCTGAATATGCCAGATGTTAACTGGACGCTTTGCTGCAGGCACATCCAAGAGCAGGGTCATTCTTGATGCCCTACAGGGCATGCCTCAGACAGCTAGTATTGCAACCCACTCAGGAGGGAGCAATCTTAGACCTGGTACTCTCAAATGGGATGGAGAAAGAATTCAGATTTAGAAGTGGGTAGCCATCTGGGAACAAGCGACCACCAAACAGTGTGGTTCACGATAAACACAGCCATACAATCAAGCCAACAAAAAGCAAGAGTACTGGACTTTAGGAGGCTGACTTTGAAAATGAGAGTGCCTCAGAAAAGCACTAGCAAACAGGCAAGAAGGAGGGGTGGAGGAACAATGGGGAGTGATCAAAACAGCCATCACAGAGGCAACAAGCCTTTGTGTAAAGCAAATCAATAAAACACAACGAAGGAAAAAACCACTATGGTTCTCAAAAGAATGGCAGGGAAGGTTAAGGAGAAAAGGACAGCATTCAGGAAATATAAGGAAACACAGAAGGAGCAGGACAGAGAACTTTATCAGTTAAAGCAGAAAGAGCCTGGGAAGACAGTCAGAATAGCAAAGGCCCAAACCGAGGAAAGGATAGCCAATTCTGTTAAGAAGGTGGATAAGACCTTTTATAGGTACATTAGGGAGTGAAGAAAGACCAAAGGAGGGATACTGAAGCTTAATAAAGGGGAGGGAATGTGGGTAGAGGGTGACAGTGAAAAAGCAGGGATACTGAATGAATATTTCTGCTCAGTATTCACAAAGGAAGAGGAGGGGGAGTTACCTAAACCAAACAAGAAAAACACTCTGAAGACGGGGTCAATACCAGTCCATTTACAGAAGAAAGGGTTCTGAAAGAACTAATAAAATTGAAGGTGGACAAAGCAATGGGGCCTGATGGGATTCACCAAAATTCTAAAAGAACTAAGGGAGAAACTAGTGACACTGCTGACTACTTTCTTTAACAAATCATTGGAGGATGGGGTGGTACCCGAGGACTGGAGGAGGGCAGATGTGATTCCTCTTCACAAAAGTGGGAGCAGGACAGAGGCAGGAAACTACAGACCGGTTAGTTTGACCTCAGTGGTAGGGAAAATGATGGAATCACTTCTGAAGGAAAGAATTGTTGAGTACCTAGAGGCCAGTAGGGCACAGGACCCAAGGCAGCATGGATTCACGATGGGAAGGTCATGTCAGATGACTCTAATAGATTTCTTTGACTGGGTGACCAAAGTAGTAGACCAGGGAGGGGCTGTGGACATGGCCTACCTAGATTTTAGCAAGATTTTGATACAGTCCCACACGAAAGATTAATTCACAAGATAGCCAGCCTTGGAGTGGGTCCCAAGGTGGTAGCCTGGATAAAAAATTGGCTAGACAACAGGACGCAAAGGGTAGTAGTAAATGGAGTACACAGTGAAGAAAGGAGGTTACCAGTGGGGTACCGCAGGGTTCAGTACTGGGACCGGTCCTTTTTAATGTCTTTATAAGTGACATTGCAGAGGAACTGGAAGGAAAAGTATGTCTCTTTGCAGATGACACAAAGATCTGCAACAGGGTTGATACACAAGATGGAGTGGAAAGGATGAGAAGGGACTTGGCAAGGTTGGAGGAATGGTCAAATGTATGGCAGCTCAGATTCAATGCAAAGAACTGCAGGGTAATGCACATGGGAAACAAAAACCCAGGGGAAGCGTACACAATGGGGGGTGAGATACTGACAACAGTAAAAATAGAAAGGGACCTGGTGGTAATTATATCAGATGACTTAAAGGTGGGCAAGCAATGTGAGAAGGCAGTAAGGAAGGCTGGGGGATACTGGGATGCATAGGAAGAGGCATCAATAGTAGAAAACAGGAAGTTGTTATCCCTCTGTACAGACAGTTGGTGAGACCCCATCTGGAGTACTGTGTGCAGTTCTGGAGACCCCACCTCCGCAAAGACATAGGCAGAGTGGAGGCTGTCCAGAGGAGGGCAACCAAAATGGTGCAGGGTCTGCACCAGAAGACATATCGAAGAAAGACTAAAGGAGCTTAATATGTATACCCTTGAGGAAAGAAGGAGAGAGGGACATGATAGAAACTTTCAAGTACCTCAAGGAATTAACAAAGTCCAAGAGGGTAGCATCTTCCAGAAAAGAGATGTCAAGAACAAGGGGGCACAATCGAAAATAGAGGGGGACGGCTCAGAGGTAATGTGAGGAAGTATTTTTTCACTGAGAGGGTTATGGATGCATGGAACAGCCTCCCTGAGGAGGTCGTGGAGTCAAGAACAGTGGGGGACTTCAAGAATGCATGGGACAGACATAAGGCAGTCCTAGTGGGGGGTAGGAGGAAGTAAGCTGTTGGTTAACTAGGATCTGCAGCTTATCTGTTAGGTAGGAAAATGGGCAGACTAGGTGGGCCAAGCAGTCCTTATCTGCCATCAAATTCTATGTTTCTATGTTTCTATCTGGTCCAGCCTGGTCAGCTTATACCCCATAAGTACATGACTGTACAGGACTTTGCGGGTAAAGAGAAAACATTGCCACTGGCCAGTGTTCTCCTGGACTGGGGTGAAATAGGGGGAACTGTGCAACAGGTGGCTGTAGCTAAAACGTTAACAGTAGATGTGATCCTGGGTAACAATCTCCAACAGGGGATGGTATGTGCAGTTACTTGTAGCCAAGTGGCAAGGGAAAACAGCAGTTCCCTGAACCCCACAGAAACCAGTGTGGAAACCACGGAGAGGCTGGTTCCCTAGCCTGTGTATCCAGATGGGGAGACTGATAAAAAAGGGGTAGAAATTTCCCCAGTAGCGAGTGACCAAACAGCTACAGAAGGTTACTCTGAAGAGGGAGGGGTGACCAATTGTCAGAGGGTTAGGATTGACAGTGATCCTGAGGCCCCTGACGCTAGTGCTAGGGACCCTAGTTTAGTGACTGAAGGAGATTTGTCCCATGCCTTGGGACTGTATGAGGGGTTTGCAGCTGCTCAGAGGAGTGACCCTAGTTTAGAGAAGCTGAGGGCTTGGGCAGACTCTGAGGGCACACAGGGAGGTGACAGCAGACATAAGGTTTATTAGGAAAATTGACTTATGTATACACAGGCAGTACAGACAGAGGGAGGGATGCTAGGCAGGCAGCTTGTCATTCCCCAGGGGTATCGTGAGCAGTTGTTCAAAATTGCACGATATTCCCTTGTCTGGTCATCTGGGAATCATGCGCACAATGCAGTGGTTGGCCCAGAATTTCTACTGGCCTAACCTCACCCAGCAGGTGAAGGAGTATTGCAGGTCTTGTCACCGGTGAAAAGAAATAGGGAAGGCGGGCAAGAAAACCCAAGCCACCCTGATCGCCTTGCCCATAGTGGAGGAGCCATTCCAGAGGGTGGGAATTAATATTGTGGGGCCTTTAAATACCCCCAGCTCCTCAGGGAAGAGATTCATCCTGACTGTGGTGGATTACGCCACCCGCTACCCAGAGGCAGTCGCCCTATCCTCACTGAGGACAGACAAAGTGGCAGATGCCTTATTTGGGATTTTCTCCCGTGTTGGGTTTCCGCAGGAGGTAATCACCAATAGAGGGGGTTCCTTCATGTCGGACCTGATGAAATGTTTATGGAAGAAGTGTGGGGTGGTGCAGAGATGCACGACGCCATATCATCCACAAGCCAATGGGCTTGTGGAACAATTCAATGGTACCCTAAAGTCAATGTTCCGGGCGTTTGCTGAACAGCATGGGAGGGACTGGGAGAAATACCTTCCCCACCTGTTGTTTGCATACAGGGAGGTGCCCCAAGAGTCGACAGGATTTTCCCCCTTTGAACTCTTGTATGGACGCTGGCTACGTGGGCCACTAGACTTAATCTGGGAGGACTGGGAAGGCAAGCACGCCACCCAGGGAATTCCCATTGTGGATTATGTCCTTAGGTTTAGGAAAAGGCTGAAGGAACTTATGGGGACAACCCAGAGCAACCTGGTAGCTGCCCAACAGAGACAAAAGGTGTGGTATGACTGCAGAGCCAGAGCTCGCTCGTACATGGTGGGTCAGGAAGTCAAGGTCCTTATGCCGGTCCGGAAAGACAACCGGCAAGCTTATTGGGCAGAACTGTACAAAGTGGCTAGGAAGGTACATGAAGTGAACTACATTGTGGAGTTACCTGACCGTAGACAGACTGAAAGGATGTACCATGTCAACATGATGAAGCCATATGCAAACAAGGCTGACATGGTGTTCGCAGTATGTAGTCATGGGGAGGGGATGGATGAAGGAGACCCCCTTCTGGACTTGCTGGAAGAGAATAAGTGGGAGTCCTCTGTGGAGGCAGTAAAATTGTCTCCCCAGCTGACCCCGGACCAGATCCAGAAAGTAAGAGAGGTTTTAGCAGACTTTGCCCCCTTGTTTAGCACCAAGCCTGGACTAACCCCTGTAGCAACACACGATGTGGAGACAGGGACACAGACGCCCATACGGTGGACAGCATATCGGGTGTCAGAGGCTGTCAAAAAGGACATTAGGAGGGAAGTGGAGGAGATGCTGGATTTGGGCTAATCCAGAGATCCCACAGCCCCTGGGCCTCACCCGTAGTCTTTGTGCCCAAGCCAAATGGCTCAACTCATTTCATTGTGGACTATTATGGACTGAATGCAGTCATGAAGTCTGACGTCCACCCGATGCCACGGATGGACGAACTCCTAGACAAGTTGGGAGGGGCAACCTACCTTACGACTATTGACCTGACCAAGGGGTATTGGCAGGTAGAATTGACAGACAGAGCTAGGGAGAGGTCAGCCTTCATCACTCCAATAGGCTTATTTGAGTTTAAAGTAATGCTTTTCAGAATGAAGAATGCCCCAGCCACTTTCCAAAGGTTGGTGAACCAGGTGTTGAATGGTGCCGAGGAGTACACTGCAGCATACCTGGATGACATTGCCATCTTCAGTATCAGCTGGGAGGAACACCTTTCACACCTTAGGGAAGTGCTGGGCAGGATACAGAGGGCCGGGCTCACTGTCAAAGCCGAGAAGTGCCAGGTGGCCATGAGGAAGTGGCATATCTCGGGCATGTGGTAGGCTGGGGACAGCTCCGTCCTAACCAAATAAAGATAGAGGTGATTCAGGCATGGCCCATACCAGAAACCCAGAAGCAGGTCAGGAGTTTTCTAGGGACAGCAGGGTACTACAGAAAGTTTGTACCTAATTACAGTACCCTGGCTGCTCCCCTATCTGACCAGACAAAGAAAAAGATGCCAAAGAAGATTACCTGAGGCCCAGCCTGTGAGGAAGCCTTTACCAGACTGAAGGAGGCACTGTGCAGTGCTCCTGTTTTGACAAGTCCAGACTATAGCAAAATCTTTATAGTTCAGATGGATGCCTCAGACGTGGGTATTGGGGCAGTACTTAGCCAGACATCTAGCCAAGGGACAGACCACCCAGTTGTGTACCTGAGCAGGAAGCTTATTAACAGGGAGCAAGTGTACTACACAGTGGAAAAGGAGTATCTTGCCATAGTGTGGGCCCTGAAGAAATTAGAGCCATACTTGTATGGGGAGTATTTTGTGGTGCAAACTGACTACAATCCCTGGTTTGGCTGACGCATATGGAGAAAAACAATGGCAGACTTCTAAGATGGAGTCTTGCTTTACAAGGGTATGATCTAAAAATCGTACATAGGGCTGGAGCGAAAAACAAGAACTCAGATGGGCTGTCTAGGGTCTATGAGGAGTGAACTGATTTAGGAAGCTCATACCATGTAGGGAATAGATCCCCCAAATTCAGTCTAGGTGGGGAGGAGTGTGACGTAGACAGCCAGTTCTGAGTGCTGTATTGTATATTTTTTAATATAAAATGTATTAACGTCTCTGCTGAAAATTCGAATGCTCTAGGAATGACCTCATTCATCCCCCCTCCCCCAGATTTCAGCTGACAGATGCAGGCCAAGAGAACTGCTGACAGCATGTATCACACACTCAGGTTTTAGAGAAAATGCGTTACCTAGAAGACTTTAATCAAGGATCCTGTTTCTCTGAGTTAATTACAGAGTTATAAAAGTTAATTTTGTTAAGAGGGAAAATCATAAAAAAAAAAGGTTTATGGCACTGAATAGAAAACATAGGTTATTACACAGAGGTGAGAGGTCATAAGTGCTCATATGAAGCCTGTGTGAGGAGGGTACAGCATGAGATCAAAGAAAGTGTCATTTGAAACTTGAGTTATGCTAAGGTTGTAGAATTAATACTTTGAAATTACATCCTGTGTTTGTATAGAAATATATATTTTTTTAGATATTTTGACAGAGGAGGAGCTGGATGACGTCATCCATAAGGGGTTGGCAAATACTGCTTGTAAAGATTATTCTTTTACACTACAGAGACACTTTTTATCTGACACTGACCAAGATAACATCTGAGCATTGAAAACAGGTATTTAGAAGGCTAGACAAACTCTAAATATAGTTGTAGGAATTGCACTGTTTTAAACATTGTTTTGTTTAAAGATATGTATGTCTTGTGACACAAGAGTTCTGTATTGTATGTTTGACATATTATTATATATTTTTGTAAAAAACTCTAATTTTAGAGCAAACCTGGTCTGTCTTTGAATTGCTTTCTTTTGCTAAGAAATATTTATGGTTATAGCAGACAGCAGACATAAGCTTGTAGGGTGGTACCAAACTGGAAAGAGAAGCATTTTAAATCTGAGGTCTTTATTAAAGTTTTAAAGGGTTCATCTCTGAATACCTGGTTAGGTGCCCGTAGGCAAAGATATCTGACCCCCTGAAGACAGATATATCTGAACCTGTGCATTGGGTGTGCTAGCAAGAGGTTAACAGTTTGAATCCCTCCAGAACTGAGACCAAAGGTTGATCCGAACTCACAAAAACAGACAAGAGGGTTACCTTGTCTGTTACACTGTTCACAAGACTGCGCTCAGAGTTTGGCACTTTGGGAGTAGAGGGCCTGACCTGCTGAGTGAAACTGTGACAGGTACCACTAGCACCAGGGATAATATTTATTTAAAGAAAGGACTAGTGATCAGTGGAGGGGGTACCACTAGCACCAGGGATAATATATATTTAAGGGGAGGGCTGGTGATCAGTGGGGAATGACCTTCCTGTAGCACCAGGGATAATGTTGTTTACTTAAAGAAAGGGCAGGTGATCAGTAGGTGTAGGGGGATATGACTAGCACCAGGGATAATGTTTATTATGATGTCTATTTAAAGAAAGGGCAGTTAAAGATTTTTTTTGGCAGGGGTTCCACTAGCATCAGGGATAATGTTTATTTAAAGAATGGGATGGTGATATGTGTGTGTGTGTGTGTGGGGGGGTACTACTAGCACCACGGATAATATTTATTTAAAGAATGTGTTGGAGATCAGTGAGGAAGGGGGGTACTACTAGTATCAGGGATAATGTTTATTTAAAGAAAGGGCTGGTGATCAGTAGGGGAGGTACCACTCGCACCATGAATAATATGCATTTAAAGAAAGGGCTGGTGATCAGTGGGGGGGGTACCACTAGCACCAGGCATAATGATTATTTAAAGAATGGGCTTGTGATCAGTGGGGCAAGTACAGCTAGCACCAGAAATAATATTTATTTAAAGGAAGGGCTGGTGATCAGTGTGGGGGGGTACCACTAGCACCAGGGACAATGTTTATTTAAAGAAAGGGCTAGTGATCAGTATGGGGGGGTACTAGCACCAGGGATAATGGTAGTTTACTCACCTGGTAAAGGTGATTGTGTTACTGTATATCCATGACACCTCCAAACCTTACCTTAGGGTTATATATGCCTGATAGGCTGCTGATGCACATGTGACCTAAGATCAAATTACAGTCTCTCCTCCAAGCCCCTTCCTGTTTCCTGTTTCCTTCTATCTCCAGTTTTGATACTTCCATAGCTGTGAAGGAATAGTTAGTTGATATGCACTGACAGAATGACGTTACCCCAGATCCTGATGTGTCACAATAAAACCTATTTAGTAGACATTTGTTTACACTGCATCTTTTTGTTTCACTTCATAATTATCCTATAAACGCTTGAGTAGAAGAGCAAAGGATATCCTGCTCTATTCGTATTTCAAAAACTTGATATATATATATATATATATATGTACACATAGGGTGGGATATTCAAAAGGGTTGTACAATGCGCAATAGGGTTGCGCCTGCGCAAGTCCAAAAATGCTCCATTCTGTGATATTCAGCAGGAGGCAGTTGCGCCACTTGAAAACATGCTGAGCAACAGCACAATGCTAATGAAGGCATGTGCAACCGAAGGGGGTGGAACCATGTATAAAGTGCGCAGTGCGATATTCAAAGACTTGCGAATGCGCAACAGTGGATCAGGTGGAAGTTGCGCCATAGCGGAAATGAGCCAAAATAAAAATGATCAGGGAAAAGTCGCAAGAACGCTACAGGGAAGCCACATGAGGCAGGGAGAGAGACAAGGCCAGAAGGAGAAAGAGTGCAGGCCAGGGAGAGCAGAGGACAGAATAGGGGCAAGGGAAGGTTTGTGGGGCCACAGAGTTTAGAGGCCAGTAGGTGTACCCGGTGCAGAGGAGGTAGCCATCAGGACAGCAGGGGGAACAGAGCAACAACAGTTGGGGGGGAACACAAGCCAGGGAGATGGACAGTGCCAGCTTCCACATGGAAGCTGTAATGAGTGGGGTGAGAAGGCATGCTGCAGGGGGACGTGGCCATGGAAGGGCCCATTGGCGGTACGCCCCCAACAGGCAGTACCAAGCCCGCATCTGCTTTGAGCTCAACTCAGATGTCGAGATTGTGGGCTGGTACCACCTGAACAGGGCAAACTGAGGCAGCTCTGTGAGCTGTGCAGCGATGTGATGCAGGCACCCTCACGATGGAGTCATGCTCTGTCAGTGGAGACAAAGGTAACAGCCTGCATGTGCTTGCTCGCCATGGGTACCTTCCAGAGACCAACAGGGGACACCACAGGCATAACACAGTCAGCCACGTCATGCATCCTCACCCAATTCCTCAGTGCACTACTGCCACATGCTGCGGAGTACATCCATTTCCCCAGCACTGCGACGGAGCACACAGCAAACATGCAGGAGTTCCACAGGGTAGCACGTATGCCTGGTGTGCTAGGGGTGATAGACTGCACCCATGTGGCCATTCGCACACCACCTGGCACCGATGGGGCCGCCTATAGGAATCAGAAGGGTTATGTCAGTGTCAACTGCCAGGTGGTGTGTGATGCCAGTGGGCACATCATCAATGTCTGTGCCACGCACCCTGGCGGAGCACACGATTCATTCATATGGTACCTGTCGGCACTGTGCCATCGATTCGAGAGTGGGGACATCCCCACAGGACATCTAGTGGGTGAGTCGGGGGCAGGGGTGGGTAAGCCACAGGTGCCATGGGTGTGGCACACAGGGTTAGGGGCAATATGAGCCTGAACAAGACATTAACCTCCACTATCTCCATACAGGTGACAGTGGATATCCACTCCATCCCTGGCTGCTCACACCCTACTGGTGGCCCACGACCCCATCGCAGCAACGCTTCAATGAGGCACATGCCGCCACACTCAACATCATTGAGCGGGTGTTTGCTGAAGGCGCGCTTCCTATGCCTAGACACCTCCGGCGGTGCCCTACAGTATAGCCCCTCAAAGGCCTGTGGGATATTCCTGGCCTGTTGTATCCTGCACAACATGACCAAAGACTGTGGGATAGCTGTACAGGTCAAAGAGGGGGACAGCGATGGGGACGACGGTGATGCCGGTGATGATGGGGATGGGCAGCCCCCCCTTCGATGACGTGACCCCTGACTGATCCGGCTGGCCCAGCTGCACTGGGACACCATCACAAAGGAGCACTTCACCCAACACAGGTAAGTCATGGGGCCACGTGCAACCAACAGTGGCTAGGGCACAACCCACTTACACACAAGGAAACACGCCAGGGGTGCATGATGGCAAGGGAAGTGGCAAGGCACAGAAGCACACACATACAACCCAGTAGGGGTGAACAGTAACACGCCCATGGACGGACACACACACACACAATAGGCACAAAGTGCACAGGGGTCAGGTGCATAACAGAGCCGGAACACAGACACTAAAAACACACATGTCCAATAGGTTGTGTTGTAGGATGGAGAATTCTGACTGTAACAGTTCACAGGCTTTTGATAATGAGGGATTGCTGACATATAATACAGTATCATCAGCAAACAGATGAATGTTAGATTGAGAAAGGTTGACATCGATATTATTAATATAAATGGCAAAGAGGATGGGGCCTAGAATAGAGCCTTGCGGTACACCTCTTAGCAGCGGTTTAGAGGTGGATAGGTAATTTTCATTTTTTACCAATTGTGACCTTCCAGAGAGATAGCACCTAAACCAATTGAGTGAGAGTGAATCAAGACCTAGAGAGCTAAGAGAGGAGATTAATGATTCATGATCCACTGTATCAAATGCTTTACTCAAATCCAGGAACACAGCACAGGTACTATTCTTCTTATCCAAGGCAGTCTGCCAATCGTTAGTGACTTTGGCTAGGGCAGAGATGGTGCTATGCATTGATCTAAATCCAGATTGTGCTGGATTTAGGAGGTTGTTGTGTCCAGATAGGCCTTAACTGTGAATTTACTAATTTTTCAAGCATCTTGGATAGTACCGTAGGATGGAAATGGGCCTATAATTGTTAAGGTCCATGGGATCACCTGATTTAAGTAGTGGAACTACTTGAGCTGTTTTCCAAATGGAGGGTATGGAACCAGTAGCTAGGGAAAGATAGAAGAGGTGAGTGAGGGGGCAGATAAGGCGTGTGATGCTATTTTAAGAAAGTAGGATCCAGGAGTCTGCACTCTGCACTTTGAAGTATCTAAATTAGATAGGAGGTCTTCTACTTCTTTCAAGGATGTTGGTTTGAAGGAAAATGTTGAAGCAGCCTTTGTCCCACAGTGGATTGAAGGTTTAATGATGATCTCAAGAGATTTGCAGGTGAGGAGTCAAATGCTAGGCCAGCTGTGGTGAAGTGGTCGTTGAAGGTATTTAAAATTTCTTGCTTGTCAGTGATTTCTATGTCATTTAGTAGCAGTTTGAGGGTAAGACAGGGGTAGAGTTTTGGCCTAGAATTCCCTTTATAGTACCCCAAAGTCTGATGGATTAGTGTGGGATGCATCCAATTCAGCTCTGTAATAGGCAGCTTTGGCAATTCTTATTTGTTTTGTGCATGAATTTCTTGCTTTTCTGAATTGAAGCCAGTCTCTAGTATCCTTTGTTTTTCTTTGCCTTTTCCAGAGTTTGTCTCTGGCTAACAAAGCTGATTTAAGGTCAGCAGTGAACCAACAAGATTTTACTTTAGATCTGATACTGGTGATTGGTGCATGAATATTGAGGGCATTAGTGATAATGTCCTTTAAGATCTGGAGAGCTGTTTCAACTGAGGTTGTAAGGTAAAAATCTTGCCAATATGTTGTATTGCACAAATCATGGAGATATCCTGAGATGTTGAAGTTCTTTTGACCTTTGAGGAGAAATTTTGCAGGGTTGGATGGCTTGAATGTAGATCTAATGCCAGCTATAGGACAATGATCACTACATCACTTGGTAGCACTCCTGCATGTGAATATAAGTGAGGCTTGTTTACCAAATATAATATCCAGGAGTGAGCTGTTGATAGAATTTTTAGGTTAATCCTGGTTGGATCTTTGATTAATTGAGTGAATACATAGGTGTCACAGAAGGTTACTAGGGTGCAGATGCATTAGATAACCAGTTCAAATTCAAATAACCAAGGATGATGGTATCTTCAGGGCCTAGATTGAGTATTGATCCTAGGTGGGATAGGAGTTTGAGGCCTGCAGAAGGGGCCTATAGCAGCCAATCAATTTAAATGAAGACAAGTTCGAAGGGATATTTTAATTGACAAGCATTCAAATTCCTTTGGTTCGGATGTATTGATGAGGCAGGATGCAGAGATGGTATCCTTAATGTAGATGGCACCCCACCACCCCTGGAAGGGCGATCTGATCTGAAGAGCTGATAATTGGGAAGGTTTATATCACTGTCTTTGTTGTAGGTCTGAGCCAAGTTTCAGAGATAATCAGAAGTCAGGTAGGTATGTGCAACCCATGCCTGTATTAAGGAGAACTTTTTAGGAGACTGCAGGCATTGAAGTGCAGGAAACTTAGGCCATTTATGGAGGTTAGATCAGAGGGGATAAAAACTTTCAGTGGGGCCAGGATTGATTTCAATAGTACCAATACAGATCAGAAGGAAGAAGATTAGTTTGAGGAGGGCACCAAATGAAAGGGATAGGGAGTGGTCAGAGCATTTCTCCTCTTCTTGGGAACCACTGTGTAATGGGTGAGGGTCCTGTTATATAGGTATGGAATTTATCACAAAATAATAGTCTGATGGACAGGCATAGTGGGTTAATATAATGCCAAAATGGATGTAAGGTAATTGAGAAATGTTAGGGATAGAGAGCCTTTTGTGGGATACCCCAGAGGTTACAGTGCAAAATGGCCGGATATAAATAAGGAATTGGTGGGTGTCCACTGGGGATGGCAGGGGTGGGCAGGCCATATTCACTACCTTAATCACCATGACAAGGGGTATATCATAAGTGTCATATGGGATTGAGGAAGATGAGAGGCTCAGGAGCAAAAGGAAGCAAAGTAGCATTGTGGAGGTAAGATAGGGGTTAAGTAGAGGAAGGGAATTAACTATGGGCGTGGATTAGAGAAATGGTGGGAGAAGGTGCATAAAAATAATCAACCAAGAGGGGGAAGGGGGGTGGGCAAAAATTTTGCGGCTTTGCCCGTACCTTCTGCCTGATTCTCCCGGCCTCCTGGTTCCCTCGATTGGCTAGACGGTCGCCGCCAGCCCGCTGGTGGCTTGGATCTGTAACAGAAAGGAAGGACACGTTAGTGCATGTGATCTACCTTCCCCCGACCATGACATACCATGCAGTGATGGGCTACCACCTGTCTGGAAGCCATCTCCAGGAACGCCCTCAATGGCACTGTGCTGCATGCTTGCAGTGAGCCTGTCCTCTGCCGGAGTCAGCTGCACCACCTCTGGCTGGCCCCCGCCTGTTGCAGCATGTGCCGCCCTGATGGCAGCCACCTTCTCCTTCACCCTCCTCCTGTCGGTTCCCATCTTCTTTTTACACTCCTGCACAGAGCGCTGGTGGCTGCCGTGTGGGTTGACGGCATGTGCCACCCCCTCCCATTCAGCAGCACGGGCTTGAGGGGTGCCCCGCCATCCACTGAGAAGTGGCTCTTCATCCAGGTAGGCTTCGAAGAGTGCCTCCGTCTCTGCCTTCGTAAAGTTAGGCCTCCTCTTCAGCCCACCATCATCCTCCTCACCCAGTCCTTGCTCGGTCATTTCACAGCCTGTATGGGTGAGAGTGGTCACCTGTGACTGTGCAGTACACAGCAATTCCCTGAGACCATAGTCCAGAACATCACAATGCATGCAACTCACCTATCGACTGCAGTAACTGAATATGACCACTGCAGAACAGTGTCGCATATTTATAGTGCATTCCATGCAAATTAGGTGTGGAGCAACTTTAATGAGATGCAAATCAAGCTGCTGCGCCATTGAATGGCTGATCAGAAGATTGGCATAGAGGGCTGAATATCGGTGGCTTTTGGCGCTTTGGCGCACACGTGTTGAACGTGTTGAGCCAATGGCGCAGTTCTGTGACGCCGCAGGCACCACACTGCGCATGCCCAGGTAGCTTATGCAGGTGTCTGCCACGCTGATGATGTGCTGTGCACGATAGGCAATTCAGGGCACGGCCACCATTGTGCCAGTGGCGCTACAGCGACGGTCACTACATGGCACTGTGGCACAACTGCACAATAGTTCGCTGTGGCAATGGCACACAGGCAACCAATCACGCTGGATGCATAGATGTCCGATGGCGCTGTGCGTGGCCATGCACCAGAGACCCATGACCCTGTGCCCGACCTTTGCCCCCTTGGCGCTGTACATATGGCATGTCTGCAGCTCTATCTCGCTGTTCGCTGACAGCGCGATAGGGACTGGTGGTGCTGTACCAACAGTGCGATAGGGAATAGTGGCGTTGTATTGCGCAGCAATTCCACATGGGGTTGCCGTGCTGCAGAGCACCATATTGCCTACTATGGATCCAGAGATGGCACGCAGAAGAGCCCCCCAGTGGAGTGCCCTTGAGCTGGCCAACCTGGTGGCTGTTATGGAGCCTCACTATGGCCCACTGTATGGGGAGGTTCCCCTAGATAGGGCCAGGACTCAGGTGTGGCAACAGGTGGCCACTGAGCTGGAGGCAGCCACTGGCCGATGGAGGTCCGCGGAACAGTGTAGGCACTGCTATGGGGACCTGCGGAGGAGGGAGCAGGTGCTACTGGCATCTCTGCGGTCACATGCCAGGAGGGGCATGGTGCCTCGGCCAGGTGGGTGATCCATCTATGCACCTGTATGGTCCATATGGGTAACACTGTCTAATGTGTCCAGCACATGGGGGAGGGTTGGTCTAGGGTTGGCTGTGGTGGTGTTAACAGGGTATGTGATGTATGGGTCTGGCTGGGTGGGCAGGCACACTCATTGGGGCAGGGGGAATATGCTTTGGGATTGCACTGATGTGTTTCTCACCTTTTGTTTCCCACAGGCGGGGCACAGCGGAGAGGGCCATGGCTGAACAGCAGAGGGTGGTGCCAGCAGTGCCCGAGTGTGGTGGTGGGGAACCATGACACCAGCAGCAGCCCGATGAGGGTGAGTGCCATGACAACATGATTGCTATTGCATGCTGTGTGACAGGGTGGGGGGCAGGGCATGGCCACCATCCATGGACACCACTGCCATGCACGCGACATGTGACAGTCAGCACTGTCCAGTGGCACTGCATGTCTGGGAGTGCATCAATGGTGGTCCATGCATGCACTGGGCACATGGCTGTGGCACTGCCTGCCCACCGTGTAGCCACGTTACTGTACGGCCTTGGTTGTGCTGTGCTGGACATGGGCGGTGTGTGTGTGCAGTGGTACACATGGCTGTTGCTGCCTGGTTGGGCATGTCTTGTGCACATGGTCACTGTGGGTGGGTGCAGCCCATCACAGGAGTGGGGCACTTGGCAGTATGCCATGCATGATGGGTGGGCTTCAGGGATATGGACAGTCACACCCATTGACTCTGATCCCTTGTCCTAGGTGTCTGGATACTACTACGGATCGAGAGGTCCATGCAGCAGCTGTTGCAGGTAGCCATGGACTCACTTGTGATCCTGCAGGACCTACAGCAGCATGGGGTGCGGATGAGAAGGAGGCCCCGGGACCAGCACCAGGCAGCAGGGGAGCAGGCTGGAAGACAGTAGCTGGCCAACACCTCCCCCCCTTTAACTATCCCTCACACCCCACCTTCCCTCTCCCAGTTGTTCACCCTGCCCTTACCCACCCCTACCTTGTACCCGTACCCCAACCCCTGTTTTGTACATATGTATATAATTCTTGATGTTGTTATTCTTATTGTTGGTCTTTTTGTAATACAGTTATTTTGATATGAATACTGTGGTGGTCTCTGATTTGCAGCTGGCTATAGGTGCTCAGTTGCAGTGGTGTGCATGGCATCTGGGGTGGTATAGTCACTGGCATGTGTGATGTGTATGTGTGCATGGGGAGGTGTCTCTGGTGTGGGAGTGGCTTTCAGTCGGTATCTGTGGTGTGTGTTGTTCACTGTGCATTGCATTGCTGTGTGCAGTGTTCCATGGTGCCTGCTCTGTGTCCATTGTGCCCCTGTCAAGCTGTCCTTGGCCTGTGCAGCTGACACCCTTGCATGTCTGTGGCCTGCCAGGTCTTCTGCCTTGTCAGTGGATGCTGTCCCTGCAGGTCATTCACTGTGACCGTCACGATGCTGGGTTGCCACCTGTCACCGGTGGGGTGCATGTTTGCCTCGGGTGACACTGTGGCCTCCACAGTTGCTGTCCCACCTCCATGCTGTGTCTTGTGTGTGTTGCAGGGGCAGTGCAGCACTGTCTGTGACTTGTGCTCCAGTCATATGCTGGTGGCGTACAGGGCCGCAGTACATGCACAGGGTGGGTGTCACCCCTGTGCCATGGTGGACTGCAGGCTGTGTGTGCACAGTTCACATGTGCCCACACTGGTGGCTGGGTTGCCACACTACTGTGTCCCTGTGTTGGTGTCCCCAAGGGTATGGGTATGGGTATGTGTTTGCCCCTGCACTGTGTTGCATCCAGTGCACTGCATGCTTCCATGCACCACTGTGGGTGTCTGTGCTGGCTGCTGTGGCTCATGGGGGGTCACGCTATGACACCTGTCTACTGTGCAGGGTGCTGTGTCAATGGCAGTGGTGTCAGGGGCACACCCTTTCCCATGTGGGGTACCACTTGTGGCGACACATGTTCGGCCTCTCAGCTGTGCCTCAGGGGGGTTGTGCGTGTTGGCACTGTGTCTGCCATTGTTGCATTGCCGTGTGCTGCCACCCACTGCTGGGTGCTCATGGTGGCTCTGGCTTGTATGGTTCTGTGGTACACAAGGTTGCAGTGTGATGGGGGATGCATGGGGATTCCTGCAGTGATGGTTACTGCTCATGGGGGATGTCTTGGGGTCACAGTGCAGGGTGTGCTGTGCACGGGGGGCTGCTGTACACTGGGGTGGTCTGCCCCCCCTTGTGTGGCAGTCTCAGCTTGCCAGTGGGTGTGCTGGGGCAACATGGCCCAGCTGTGCTTTGTTTGCTTGTCCACATGGGCCGGTGGATATTCCGTTCCTCCCCCAGTTATGCTGTGCTTGGGGTGTGGGGGTGCATTGTCAGTTCTGCAGTGTGTTCCTGTGCCCATCTGTGGCATGGGTGGTGGGCTCCTGCCTACCTCCCTGGTTGTGCAGTTCCATTGCTTTGCTGCTGGGGGGCTCCCTGCTTGTGCTATGGCACCTCTGGACTGCTCAGCTGGGCTGCCCTTGTTGCACTATAGCGCATTGTATCTGCTCAGCTTCCCCTTCCTGGTTGCGCTATGGCGCAGGTTGTGCGATATTCGGACGTTGGCTGTCTGCGCAATTTGGCTTGCTCCATGTTTGAATATCACATCTATTGCACATGTGCACAATGGACTTGTGCTTGCTCCTGCTATTGCGCACATTTTGGGCACAGTTTGAATATCCCACCCATATAGTTTTGTTGATAGCTCCCCAGGGAGTGCTGAGGTGCCATGGATATACAGTAACACAATCACCTTTACCAGGTGAGTAAACTACCATTGTGTTGTCTGTATATCCATGGCACCTCCAAACCTTACCTTAGGGTGATTAATAAGCAGTGCCCTCGTAACTAGGGAGGGGATAGCTATTTGTAGGCTCAGTGTGCCCTTTTGAGATTAGAAGTACCTTATGTCCAAAAGTGTTCTTGACTGGTGGCCAAGTGTCCAGCCTGTAATGTCTTGTGAAAGGGTGGATGGTGGACTACGTAGCTGCCAAACAAATCTCCTGAGTTGTTGCGGAGTTACACTCTGCCCATGATGTCGATATCACTCTGGTGGAATGAGCCTTTTTTCCAATGGGTGGTACTTTCTGGGATGATGTGTATGAGTCCTTGATTGCTCTTTTGAGCCAGGTGGCTATTGTACCGCATGTTGTGGCCTGTCCCTTTTTATGTCCTGTAGTAATGACAAATAGTCTCTCGGTAAGTCTGAGTGATGCGGTTCGGTCTATGTACACCTGGAGCTTTCTCTTGATGTCCAGCATGAAAAGAGTCCTTTCTGAACTGTCGTTGGGACTATCATAGAATTTTGGCAGTTCTATTGGTTGGCTTGTATGAAATTGTGAGTTTATTTTGGGAATAAATGATGGAACAGTTCAAAGAGTGACCCCTTGTTGTGTGAAAGTTGTAAAGGGTTCCTTGTGGGATAACGCTGTCAGCTCCCTGACCCTGTGGGATGAACAGATCACTACTAGGAATACCGCTTTTACTCCTAACCAGTATAGTTCGATGTCTCTAATTGGTTCAAATGGGTGTTTTGTGAGTGCATTCAGAACCAGTGTAAGGTCCCATGGTGGCACACTTGTTCTTATTCTAGGACAGATGTTTGCCGCCGCTCTGAGGAAATGTAAGGTGTCCGGATGTGATCCTGGGTAGACCCCAGCTATCCTTCCTACTGCTGCACCTATGGCTGACAACTGTACTCTCAATGTGGATGGAGCCAGACCCTTGTTGAGACCCTGTTGCAGATACAGTAGGATCTCGGAGATTGTTGGGGATTCTGGGGGAATGTCTTTGGAACAGCACCATGCGGCAAAGGCATTCCACTTCTTTGAGTAAGTCATAGTGGTTGAGTTTCTCCTTGACTGAAGCATGGTTTCTATCACTGTTGTGTGATATCCCACGTTCAACAGTCTCTCCCTTTCAGGAGCCAAGCCGTGAAGGCAAGGTATTTGGGGTTGGGGTGTGTCACCGGTCCTTGCAGTAGAATGTTGTGGTGGGCTGGTAGGGTCAGTTTGTCCATTGCCATTGCCACAATGGTGGTGAACCATGCCCATCATGGCCAGTATGGTGCAATTAGTATTATGATTCTCCATGATAGATGGATTTTTGCGAACACCTGGTTGAGTAGTAGTGGGCCGGGAAGACGTAAGAGTAATCGTGGGAGCATGGGATTGATAGGGCATCCACTCCCATGGATTGTGGTTCCCTGAATCTGGAATAGAATTTGTCCGTCGGTTTGTTTTTGTTGGTCGTCACCAGATCTATGGCTATCTTGCCCCATCTCCTCTGAACTTGTGCCGTTATGTCTGGGTAGAGCTGCCATTCTCCAGGATGTAATTGTTCACGGTTGAGCCAGTCTGCTGTTGTGTTCAGTTTACCCACGAGGTGTATGGCTGACAGTTGTGAAAGGTGTCGTTGTGCCCATTTCAGTATTGCGTTTGATTCCCGAATCAGGCCTATGCTCCTGGTTCCCCCCTGTTTGGTGATGTATGCCACTGCTGCTCTGTTGTCTGAGCGTATCAGAAAGGATAGTTGTGCTATCTGTGGTTGAAAAGATATCAGAGCATTTCGAATGGCTCATAGTTCCAATACATTGATAGGTAACTTCTTCTCCTGTGGAAGCCACCTTCCTTGGACCATTCTGTGTCCCAGTGTTGCTCCCCAGCCCCACAGTCTGGCATTGGTGTCCATGGTGACATCGTGTACTATTTTGAGTGAGTTTCCCCTGTTCAGGTGGTGAGTCTTTGTCCACCACTATAGAGATGTCCTGGCTTTGTAGGTTAGTTTTACTTTGCGGCGGATGTTCTCCTTGGTTGGTGATCCGTACTGGAGTAGCAGCATCTGTAGCAGTCTCATATGGAATCTTGACCATGGGACTAGATCGATGCATGAGGACATGCATCCCAGTAATTGGGATATTTGGACAATTGTCGGGTCGGTTGTGGTTATGAGCCATTTTGTCAGTTGTATTATGTTTGTGAAGCATGCCTCTGTGGGCCTTACCAGACTCATCTTGATGTTGATTAATGCCCCCAGATGTTCGATCTTTTGGGGTGGGGTGAGGCAGCTTTTGGCTAGATTGACTACCCCACCGTGGTCTCTCAAAGCTAGTAGTGTTCGTTTGGTTGCTGAGTCCAAATCCTGATATGATCTGGTTCGGATCAGCCAGTCGTCTAGATAAGGGATGTATGCCCTCCTCTCTGAGTTTTGCTGATAGCACGATTGACACCTTAGTGAAGACCCATGGTGCTGATGCTAGGTCGAAGGGTAGTGTCTTGTACTGGTACTGTTGGCCCAGTATCTGGAACCTGAGGTATGTTCTGTGTGTTGGGGGCATGGGTATGTGTAGATATGCGTCCTTCAATTCTATGGAGGTTAAGAAGTCTCCTAGTCTCGGGGATCTGAGTGTGGATCTTATTGTCTCCATCTTGAATTTTTTGGGTGTTATGAACTGGTTTAAAAACTTCAGGTCCAGAACTGGTGGGTAGTCTCCCGTCTTTTTTGGGACTAAGAAGAAGATTGAGAAAATTCCTTTGCCCTTTTCCTCTTGAGGAACTCTCTGGATGGCATTTGTCCATAGGAGCATAGCTAGGGTTGTTTGAACTTATTTTTGGGGACATTTTTTGTTTGATACGGGTGATATTATTAATCTCTCCCTGTTTGGTAGTTCCTTGAACTCGATGGCATAACCCCTTGTTACTACCTTGTTTACCCATCTGTCCGCTGTTGTGGAGGCCCATGTTGCGCTGAACAGTTGTAAGCGTCCCCCTAGTGGGGGGTCGGGGCATGTTGACTGGGTCGGTGGGTCTTGTAGGTATGGCGGGTAGTCATTGGGTGAATCTTTTAAAAGGTCTTCCTCTTTGAGAGGTGAATTTTTCCTTTGGGGGGTTGCCTTGGCCTCTGCATGAGCTTCAACCCCGGGATTGGTAGGCAGATCTGTTGTGAAAGGCTCTCGCTTTTCTGTCTCCAAAGAAGTTATTGCTGTCTCTTCGATCCAGTCGCGGGCGGAAAGGGTGAAACCGTGCTCTGAGGGACAGCAGGTATCCAGAGTCTCTATCACTCTCTGATTCCTTACCCTGACCTTGTCGTCTCAGGAATTCATGGAGTCCATCTCCAAAGACTCTATCTCCCTTGAATGGTAATTTTAGCAGACATGTCTTTGACTCCGTGTCTGCTTCCCAGAGCTTTAGCCATAGGGATCTCCATGCTCTGTTTGTCACCGATACCGACCTGGCCTCCATCCTAAGTGTGTCTATGGCCAGATCTCCCAAGTATTTTGCTGCTTGTGTAGTCTTCTCTAGTAGCTCATCCTCTTGGGAGTTCGGAGTTAGCTTCTTTTCTATCTCCTCGAGCCATCTGATTTGTGCTCTAGCAGTGTAAGCTGCTGAGGTTAATGCTCTTACGGATTGGCCTGACATTTCATATATTTTCTTGAGATATTCCTCAATTTTTTTGTCCCCAGGGTCCTTCAGTGCCACTGTTCCCTCTGTTGGCAGAACAGTTCTTTTGTTAAGTTCCTCTATTTTTGAGTCTATCTTTGGGGCTGTACACCAGGTTCTCATGCTGTCCTCCTGCACGGAGTATAGTCTATCCATAGATCTTTTTTCAGGGATCCTCGCGGGGTCCATTGTCTCCCACTCCTTGGTTATTATATCTGCCAATGTCTGGCATATTGGGAAGAAGTTTAATGCCTTGGGTGTAGCTGGAGCATTGGGTCCAGCATGCTTTCTGGGGAAGGGGTTGGAGCCTCAAACCCAAATGTTGCCCTGATTCACTGGATTAAATCAGTGATGTTCTCATGTGGGAATAATCTGGTGGCAATGGATGTGACCTCTGGCATGGGAGTGTCTTCTGTATCCGATTTGTGTGGTGACTTATTGTGACTGTCCTGCAGGGATGCAGGTTCAGTGTAGTCACTGTAATTATCATTATTACCATCACCTCTAGATTCTGTTTGCTATCTTTATGGAGTCTGGTTTCCTGTGGTGGGCTGTGTCTGTGTGCGAGTATTTTCTCTAGCCACTCTGTTGTTTGAGTTCTGTGGTAGGTGCTGGGGGGAAGGCATCGGCGCAGGGTTATTTCTACCTGCCAACTGTTCAAGCACCTGCAGCATGAAGGCTTGCTGACTCTCTAGCATAGCAGCTGTAGCCTTCTGGAGGGCAGTTGTGGCTGGATCCACTTGCCAATCTCTTCTACAGTGGCTCAGCTCTGCCATGTTAAAGTCCTGAGTCTCTCTCTGTGGCTCGGGACTGTCTAACTCGCACGCAGTGCAGAATGCTCCCCTTTGGTGTGGCAGTAGTGGGACCTTGCAAGCACTGCACTCCCTTGATGCTGACATCGGAACGACAACAAGGTGTCTAGTGAAATCTACAGTCATGGTAGAGTTTTTAATTAATCAGTATGTATTCCTGCCTTTGACCCCCCCCCCATCTCTGTAACAATATGCCCAAAATTGTTTGGGACTACTGGCTTTGTTTTATGTCTCCCTATCTTTCTGTCTTGTCCCATAAAGTTATTTCTTTATGTTTGTATCCACTTTCCTGGCTACCCTGAGTGGCAGTGTAATGATTTACTGGGAGCCCGCTCACCGATTTTGCGAGGTATTGCGCATGTGCAGTAGGTACTGGGTCCTCTGCACGTGTGCCTGTATTCCCTGTGCTTATCCACCATACCAAGATGGAGGCAGGTCATTGCACATGCGCAGGTTTCAGGAGCCCCCCGTGCATGCTTCATGCTCCTCTGGTGACTGCTGCCTTTAAGGCATTGGTGGCTGAGTTGTTGCACATGCGCAGATGTCAGAATGCATCCCCGCACATGCGCGTAGCGTGGAGAAATGCCGAGGAGGATGGAGGAGGGTGGAGAAGTTACAGGCCACCATTTAAAACCATGGCGTGTTGCCAGGGACTCTTGCCTGCTGTACCAGGTAGACTTGTAATCATGGTGCCATGAGAGTAGTGGAGTACTTGTACCTCTCGTGGTGCCGGATGGTCTGTTAGAGTTTAACAGGGAGGAGGGGGAGTCTAGGGGTGGTAGAGAAGAGAGTGAAGGGGGAGGTCCGTAGTGTTCTCCTGGACCAACAGCTTCATCCGCCCGCTACGTAAGGGGGTGGGTGAATGCCAAATTTTGAAAGTGCTCAATATTTTTTCATTTGTTTGCCCATACACTGTGCAGTCACTAGGAAGGGACTGCACATGTGTGCCACTGTATTGCTGGAAGACCTCACTCGGAAGGGAGGATTCCCAAGTCAGCATAAAATTTCAGGATCACATACCCTGGAAGCCCTCGCTCAGAAGGAAGGGCTCCCTAGTCAGAATAAACATTTTAGAACCCCATTGCCTAACATTGTACTGCTCTAGCTAGCACTCTATTAGCAATGCATAATCAATGCAAGAAGTTACAAGCAGAGTGTGCTATCTAAGCTCTGAACATTACCTGATTTAAATGCTTATTATTTCATTTTCTTTTAAAATCATTCCACCTAGAGGAAGACTAGAGGAGTCTTCCCTGTGGATTCTTAACATCTCATACTGTCTGTGCCTGGTGATCAATGTGAGAAGGGCCATTAGCACCGGGGTTAATGTTTAAAGAAAGGGCTGGTGATCAGTGTGTGGGGGTTGGGGTACCACTAGCACCCAGGATAATGTTTATTTAAGGAAAGGGTTGGTGATCAGTGGGGCAGGGGTATCACTAACACCAAAAATAATATTTTTTAAAGAAAGCACTGGTGAGCAGTGTTGGGGGGGGTACTACTAGTACCAGGGATAATATTTATTTAAAGAAAAGGCTGGTGATCAGTGTGGGGGGGGTGTATCACCAGCACTGGGAATAATGTTTTTTTAAAGAAAGGTCTGGTGATCAGTTGGGGGAGGTACCGCTACTACCAGAAACAATATTTATTTAAAGAAAGGGCTAGTAATCAGTGTGGAGGGGGTACCACTAGCACCAGGGATAATATTTAGTTAAAGAAAGTGTGGGAGATCAGTGGGGGGGGTACCATTAGTACCAGAGATAATGTTTATTTAAAAAAAATGGTTTGTGATCTGTGTGGGGGGTACCACTAGCACAAGGGATAATGTTTATTTAAAGAAAGGGCTGGTGATAATGTGTGGGGGGGTACTACTAGTACCAGGGATAATGTTTATTTAAGGAAAGGGCTTTGATCAGTGTGTGTGTGTGGGGGTACCAGTAGCAGCAGAGATAATGTTTAGTTAAAGAAAGGGCTGGTGATCACTGGGAGAGGGGGGGTACCACTAGTACCAGGGATAATGTTTATCTAAAGAATGGGTTGGTGTCAGTGGGGGGATACAATTAGCACCAGGGGTAATATTTATTTAAAGAAATGCCTGGTGATCAGTTTGGAGGGATGCCTCTAGCACCAGGTATAATGTTTATTTTTCAGAAAGGGCTGGTGATCAGTGGGGGGGGCACCACTAGCACAAGTGATATTATTATTTTTCAGAAAGGGCTGGTGATCAGTGGGGGGGCACCACTAGC
The DNA here is from genome assembly GCA_016271365.2 of Neoceratodus forsteri. NCBI lineage: Eukaryota > Metazoa > Chordata > Ceratodontiformes > Ceratodontidae > Neoceratodus > Neoceratodus forsteri. Next base: position 14,376,824 of record CM028129.1, read on the forward strand.
ACAAGCAATATTATTTTTCAGAATGGGCTGGTGATCAATGGGTGGGGGTACCATTATTATCAGGGACAATGTTTATTTAAAGAAGGGACTGGTGATCAGTGTGGGGCCGGTATCACTAAGGATAATATTATTTTAAGAAAGGACTAGTGGTCAGTGGGGAGGGGGTACCACTAGTACCAGAAATAATATTTATTTAAAGAAAGGGATGGTGATCAGTGGTGGGGGGGTACTACTACCACCAGGGATAATGTTCATTTAAAGAAAGGGCTTGTGATCAGTTCGAGGAGGGTACTACTAGTACCAGAGATACTGTTTATTTAAAGAAAGGGCTTTTGATCAGTGTGTGGGGGCAGGCTGGGGTACCAGTAGCACCAGGGATAATGTTTATTTAAAGAAAGGGCTAGTGATCAGTTTGGGGATGGTACCACTAGTACCAGGGATAATATTTATTTAAAGAATGGATTGGTGCCAGTGGGGGGGGGTTACAACTAGCATCATTGATACTGTTTATTTTAGGATAGGGCTGGTGATCAATCGGGGAAGGGTGCTACTAATACAAGGGATAATGTTTATTTAAAGAAAGGGCTGGTGATCAGCGGCGGGGTATGACTAGCACCAGGGATAATGTTTATTTAAGGAAATGACTGGCGATTATTGGTTGGGGGGTGGTTCCACTATCACCAGGGATAATGTTTATTTAAAGAAAGGGCCAGTGATCAGTGGGGGGCATAGCTATCATCAGGGATAATGTTTATTTAAAGAAGGGACTGGTGATCAGTGGGGGAGGCACCACTAGCACCAGGGATAATGTTTATTTAAGGAAAGGACTGATGATTATTGGTTGGGGGGGTGGTTCCACTAGCACAAGGGATAATGTTTATTTAAAGAAACGGCCAGTGATCAGTGGAGGTGTGCAACTAGCATCAGGGATAATGTTTATTTAAAGAAGGGACTGGTGATCAGTGAGGGTGGGTGCCACTAGCACCAGGCATAATGTTTATTTAAGGAAAAATTGGAATGATGATAGCTCAAAGAAGCTAAAGGAACTTCGTGATGCAAATGGACTGGTACAAATGACAACTACTGTCACCAGACAAAATAGAAAAAATCCTGAGCGTAGCTCCCTTCTAGACCTCATTCTAGTAAACAAACCATATAACATCTCGCACACTGGTATTCTTCAATGACATAAGTGACCACTGTGCTACGGCTTGTATCAGACATTCTTCCCACATGAAACCAGCCGCTAAATTCAAATTCAAACGTTGCCTGAAAAAGTTCTGCCAGAACACCTTCCTAAAAGATTTAAGCAACATCAGATGGCAAGACTTCTATCTGGCACCCACCCTTAATGAAGCCTATAACATCTTTCATAGCCTACTCATAGTACTAATCGACAAACACGCCCCACTAAGAATGATCAGATCTAAAAAAAGACCCCCCGGCTGGTTTTCTCCCATCTTGAAGAAAGCACTTAAGGATAGGGATCTTTGGTGAAAAAAAGCAAAGAAATCTCACCTAGAAACAGATTGGCTGGCATTTCGCACCTCTAGAAATGCCTGCACCAGCCTAATTAGGTCTGAAAAAGCCAGATATTACCAAACTGAACTAGAAAACAACAAAAACAACTCTGCCAAACTTTTGGAACATTCTTAAGGAGGTCGAAGGTCAAACTACCAATTCAGCCCTCCCAACCAAAATTGTGTCCGCAGGAAATAACTACACGGACAGAGCTGCTATATTAGAGCAGCTCAACGAACACTTTGCCACTGCAGGGCTTGCCTTTGACACCTCGCCCATGAACAATCTCAGCCCACCTGGGGATACTACTGCTAACCATATTACTAACCTCAACCCCAACCTACCGCGTCCAGCCAACTTCAGCTTTCTAACAGTCACGTTTAAACAAGCTGAGGCCCTCCTCCTGTCCCTGGATATTAAAAAGAGTGCCAGTGCAGGTAATATTGAAGCTTACTTCCTAAAACTCGGCCACTTCTACTTAACCGCCCCCATCACCCATTTATTCAACACCGCCCTCAAACAGGGTGAGCTACCTGTGTCGTGGAAAACTGCACACATCCTACCTTTATTCAAATCTGGGGATCCAAGTGATCTGAACAATTATTGGCTCATCTCTATTCTATCCGTCCTCTCAGAACTACTTGAGAAAATTGTCAACACCTAGATCAGAGAACATTTAGAGTCAAATAACTTACTAAATCCGGCTCAGTCTGGCTTCAGAGCCAAACATAGCACTGTTTCGGCCCTAACAAAAGTATCCACCAATTGGCCAATTGCCTTGGATTCCAAGAAGCATGTAGTTGCCCTCTTGCTGAATCTTAGCAAGGCCTTTGATACTGTGGATCATAACATCTTACTTAATGCTCTGGGTAATATCGGTCTCGATAGATCTGCCATTAAATGGCTCACCAGCTACCTAACCAACAGACTACAGCAAGTCAAAGCCATAAGTGTTCTGTCCCCACAAAATTCCCTCTTACGAGGTGTTCCACAAGGCTCCATTCTGGGTCCAATCCTCTTTGCAATCTACATCAACAACCTGGATTCGCACCTGCACACAGCCAATGTGCACTTATTTGCAGATGACACTGTACTCTACACCACTAACTCATACTTGGACTTGGCCCACATGAACCTTCAGCAAGATTTCACCACTCTCCATTATAACCTCATCAAACATAAGCTTCTCCTCAACACCAAAAAGACTAAAACCATGATTCTCTTGCCAAAGTCTGCCTCTGGATCTACACATATCCCCCAGATTCTAACACTGCTAGATGAATCCCTAGAAATAGTTGATACTTTTAAATACATAGGGTTCTGGTCGGATAATAAACTCAACTTCCTGTGCCACCTACATGAAATCTCAAAGAAACTAAGGCAGCGATTAGGCCTTTTCTATCACCTTAAACAGCTGCTTACCTAAGAAGCCAGGAAGAGGATAGTACAATCCACATTTCTACCTGTACTGAACTACGCTGACTTCCTCTACAGTCATTGCCCCACAACGACGCTCCACAAACTTGACACCCTTTACCACCGGGCCCTAAGATTTATCTTTAACCTACCTTGTCGCTCTCACCACTGTCTATTATACCAGGAGCTGGGATGGCCCTCACTCTCAACCAGGAGGAAAAGAGACGCTCTCCTTTGGATGTTTAGAGCACTATCCAATAATCTCCCTACATACATCTCGCGCTTCTTTGAACGTGCCAAAGGATCTTATGGATTGAGATGCTTCTCCATGATTTTCTTCCGGATTCCCAGAGTGAAAACAACCTTTGGCTTGGCAGCAATCAATTTTTCTCTGCCAACACTCTGGAATACTATGCAAAAGTCTTGCTTTCCGCGCTCCCTAGCTTTTTCACATTCAAAACACAGATAAGGGACCTGTTGAAGGATACATGCAGTTGCTTTAGATGATGTTTTACCTTAGCCACTGGTCCTTCCCGCAAACCTTACACTCTGACTGTTGCCCCCCCCCAACAAGGGATCCCCAGCACTTACTAGTTCTTTTTATCTCCCCTAAACTCAGCCTAATCTATTCCCCTTCCTAGCACACTTTCGCTCCCTTTCTCCTCCCTTATCTGCTCTTTTCTCTCTCTCCCTGCTTTTAGTAAAAAGATACTAGCCTCTAATTAGTGGTAACAGCTAGGATGGTAATCTTTACACTCTTGTAAACCATGATGGAAATTGTTGCATGTAACTATATTAGACCTTATGTATATGCCTCCTTTGGTCTACACCTGCTCACTGTTGCTACATTGATGGCTACCATATCTGTACTATGATATGTGTTTTTTTTCCTTCTCATTTACTGTATTTTCTATATTGCATTGAATTAATGTCCAGGACCACCTTGAAAATGAGCTTGCTCAATGGTGTTATATGCCTGGTTAAATAAAGTTGACTGATTGATTGATTGATTGATTGAAAGGCTGGTGATCAGTGGGGGTACAGCTAGCATCAGGGCTAATGTTTATTTAAAGAAGGGACTAGTGATCAGTGTGTGTGTGTGTGTGGGGGAGGTACCACTAGCACCAGGCATAATGTTTATTTAAGAAAAGGCTGGTGATCAGTGGGGAGGGGGGTACCACTGGCACAAGAGAAAATGTTTATTTAAAGAAATGTCCGGTCATCAGTGGGGAGGGGTACAACTAGCACCAGGGATAATGTTTATTTAAAGATAGGGCTGGTGATCATGGAGGGGTACCACTAGCACCAGGGATAATGTTTATTTAAAGAATGGGATGTTGATGAGTGGGGTGGGGGGCACGCCTTGAACAATGGCTGATGCTTATTTAAATAAAGGGTTGGAGATCAGTGCGGGGGTGGGGTGCCAGTAGCAGCAGGGAAAATGTTTATTTAAAGAAAGGGCTGGTGATCAGTGTTGGGGGGTACCTCTAGCACAAGGGATAATATTATTTAAGAAAAGGGCTTGGATCAGTGGGGAGGGGATACCAGTAGCACAAGCAACATTATTATTTTTCAGAATGGCCTGGTGATCAGTGGGGGGGGGGTACCACTAGCACCAGGGATATTATTTATTTAAAGATAGGGCTGGTGATCAGTGTGTGGGGGGGTAAAACTAGCACCAGTGATCATGTTTATTTAAAGAAAGGGCTTGGATCAGTGGTGAGGGAGTACCAGTAGCACAAGCGATATTATTATTTTTCAGAATGGCCTGTTGATTGGTCAGGGGGACCACTAGCACTAGGGATAGTGTTATTTTTCAGAATGGGCTGGTGATCGCTGGGGGGGTGGGTGATACCAGTAGCACAAGCGATATTATTATTTTTCAGAATGGGCTGGTGATCACTTGGGGGGGTACCAATAGCATAAGCGATATTATTATTTTTCAGAATGGGCTGGTGATCAGTGTGGAGGGGTACCAGTAGCACAACTAATATTATTATTTTTCAGAATGGGACAGTGATCAGTGTGGGGAGGTATCAGTAGCACAAGTGATAGTATTATTTTTCAGAATTTGCTGGTGATTGGTTGGGGGAACCTCTAGCACTAGGGATGGTATTATTTTTCAGAATGGGCTGGTGATCACTGGTGGGTATCAGTAGCACAAGCGATAGTATTATTTTTCAGAATGGGATGGTGATCAGTTGGGGGGGACCAGTAGCACAAGCGATAGGATTATTTTTCAGAATGGGCTGGTGATCAGTTGGGGGGACCAGCAGCACAAGCGATAGTATTATTTTTCAGAATGGCTGGTGATTGGTCGGGGGGACCACTAGCACTAGAGATACTTACACATTTAGAACCAGTCAATCAGGGGTACAGCACTGCACTAACCTGCCTCACTATTTTTGCAAATGAGCCAGTAATGGATATGCAAAGAGCACCTTGGTGACTTGCATGCTCTGTGGGCTCATTTGCGTGGTTGCCTTTGAATACTGCAAATAGGGCTCCAGCACTGTTCATTCTGGTGGTGTACTTTGGGAGCCTTTTCAAGGCAGTACAAGGTGGCTTAGCTCTGGGTGGACATGGCCTTATACTCACTCAGATAGTGCCAGCGCATTATTTCACTGATTATAGCATCTGTGTGCACCTGGAGAATCATAAAGAACAGTGCAAATATTTGCACTCCACTTTGAGCATATTTGAATAGCTGGTCCATGATAGAAACATAGAAATTGTTGGCAGATAAGGGCAGCTAGGCCCATGCAGTCTGCCTGTATGCCTTACAATTTATTGTTCTGCTTGTAGTTCTTTAAAGGCTATAGGAAACAGTTGTTAGACTGCTGGATGCCCTCTAATTGTTTATTTTCTAGTTATGTACTATTCAGAGGTTTTAGAAAATTTTTCTTAAATTTATAACCTAATTTTGTTGGCTGTATAACTACCTTGAATCCCTTTGTGCTCAGCAGTTGCTGCTCTCTGTTTTCATACTGCCTGAGCATTTAATGACAGAAGAAACACTGATTCCAGGCCAATCAGAAGAATAACATTGAGTGGGAGCTTCTGATATCGTAGCATGTCATCAAAATCTGAACATTAATAGAAGCAGCTGATAAGGAGAGTGGAACTCAGTATAGATCTGAAGGCACCCCAAAGCTAGGTTATGTATTTATCAAAAAATCATCAGAGCATTTCAGAATATGTAAGTGGCATGCAGGACCACACAGTGGCTTAAAAACCTGGGTAGGCAGGGTCATTGCTAGCTCTGTGTCTACCAGATCTAAAGGGTCACTATCCTGGTGCATTGCTCCTTCCCTTGGGTTAAAGAGGAGGTGAAGGCCAATTCTCAGGGCTAGTGGGTGGTCACTTAGTTCTCTTTCCCAGGGGCAACCTGATTCTGGTTAATGTGTACGCCTCGAACGTTGACTGTGCCAGCGTCTTCCCCAGAATTGGTCAGGCTATAACTTCACTCTCTACTGACCATCCCTACACTACTGTACTGATAGGAGGGGATTTCAGTCTAGTCCTGGATACCTTTCTAGATAAGTCAAGACCCACCCCCAGGCCCATCCTAAAGCCAGAGCAGCGTTACAGGAAATAATGGATGAGTGGGGTCTTGTCGACTTGTGGAGGCATGACCACCCCATGGGATGGGACTATACTTTTCTCTCTCCAGTTCATGCAACTCATAGCCGCAAAGACTTCTGGCTGGCCAACTCTGTATCAGCCATCAGCATGTGTGATATTCAGATAGACAACATTCTGATCTTCAACCATGCCCCATTTATGTGCACCTATACCCCTCCAGCTGAGGATACCATCGGTACTAGGTGGTGGTGCAACCTAGTTCTGCTGCAGGACCAAGAGTTTTGCAAAGTGATGACACAAGAAGTTAAAGACTACTTTTTTATGAACTCCAAAGGTGAGATAGCAATGGGTATGGTATGGGAGGCCTTCAAGGCGGTCCTGCGGGGTCTCAACATTTCCTTCACTGAGGCTAGGAACAAGGAGCGGTGGGTGACCCTTATACAACTGCAGTCTGAACTCTCCATGCTTGAGACCCACTTTAAAGCATCTGAGGCTGCCCCCTGGGACCAGTCTCTGATTAGAGATATAGTGGGGATTAAATACCAGATTAATTCTCTGTTACAGCGAAGTGGTTGCTGCTTCGTACCAAACACACATGTTGGGAATGGGGGGAAAAGGGGGCAGGCTCTTAGCTTACCAGTTAAGAAAGCAGCAGGCATCTTCTTGTATACATGCCCTTATGGCCACATCAGGTAAGGTGACCACTGACCTTAAAGGGGTTAACGCCACTATGCAACAATTTTGCCAAACACTTTACCAATCCTGTGCTTCCATTGACCTCACCCACCTGTTTTGGGAGTTGAGCCAGTTCTGCCACTCCTTTCAGGTACTCCATCTTTCGCTGGCACAGTTGGGGTGTTTGGATAGGCCCTTCACAGTTGAAGAGCTGCAGCTCGTGCTCTTGCAGCTGGCCAAAGGCAAGGCCCCTGGCCCTGATGGTATGACAACTGAGCTCTGTCAGATTTGGGGCCAAGAAGTTGCCATCCCCCTGCTCTGCATTCTGCAGGAGGTTGATATCTCTGGTGTCCTCCCCCCACCATGAGGGAGGTCCTGATAACCCTCCTCTCCCAAAAGTTGAATGATATACTGGACTGTGCCAATTATCATCCCTTCTCCCTTCTCTCTCTGTGGACACAAAGATAGCGGCAAAAATCTTGGCTAATAGAATGATGGAAGTCCTACCTTCCATGATTCACCTGTCGCAAGTCCGGTTCACTAAAGGGAGACCTGGAGCTGACAACACTAGGTTCCTGCTCAACCTTAAGTGGCTAGTGCTCTGCTCCAATACCCCTATGGCGGCCCTTGCTGTGTATTTCTCCAAGGCATTTGACTCCATTGAGTGGGGCAACCTACATGAAGTCCTTCACCTGTATGGCATTGGTCCCTACTTCTGCCAATGGTTCTCCACCCTGTAGGGTGCTCCAGTAGCCAAGATATTGACCAACACAGATATCTCTCTCACCTTTACCTTGAACAGAGGCCCCCATCAAGGATTACCCCTTTCCCCTTGCTGTTTCTTATAGCCCTAGACCCTCTCATGAGGAAGTTTATTTCCTCCACTGAAATCTGTGACATACAGGTAGCCAGGGTCACCCACATGGTCGCCTCATACGCAAATGACCTGCTGCTCACCTTATCTCACCCACAAGACTCCCTGCCTGGAGTCACAGCAGTTCTACAAGATTTTTTTTTGTTTGTTTGTTTAACCTGGAGTAGCACACTAAGCTGAAAGTTTTTTTTACAGGAGCAACCTGGGTGACCTCCAGAGCTTGCTGGGCTCTCTGGGCTAGTGATCAATAGGAAAAAGACTAGCCTTGCTCCCCTGAACTCTGCCTGCTCCAAAGACTGCCTGCAAGGCACAGATCTGGCTTGGGCCCCACAGGGATTCTCTTACTTAGGAGTAGTGATTCCCTACAGTTGGAAAGAGCTTGAAGCAGCTAACTTCTCCCCTCTACTTTCTACCCTGTCGGCAGAAATCAACAGCTGGTGCAAGATCAGTCTCTTGATACCAGGCAAAATGGCAGCTAGGTGGATGCTCCTTCTTCCCAGAGTGGCTTACATTCAACAATCTGCCCATTTATCTCTATCCCAAGCTATTTAGTTCCCTCGAGTGGTTAATATTCCTTCTTCTGTGGGAGGTGAAGTCACCTTGATAGAGTTGTAATAAGCTGCCAGCCCACTGGACCTGGGGAGGCCTCAACCTCCCTTGGCTTCAGGATTATCACCCAGCTTATTTTACCCCTCAGGCCACCAAATGGTTTGCCCCCTCTCACCCCCGGCACCCTATCTGGGTTGACCTGGAAGCTGGGATACTGTGCGATGTCCCTCTTAGTGCCCTATTGATGTCTATGGCCATCCCACCCTCTGGTCTGACTCCCATTATGATTGAAACCACGCGTGCATGGTATCACCTTATGGTGCTCTCCCACACCCTACATGCAGCATGGGCCCCTCCCTGACATACATCAGTCTCTGGAACAATCAGCTCATATCCATTGATAAGAAACCTATAAGTTGGCCTGATTAGGCCTCTCAGGGTATCTTACTTGTATAGGATCTTTTCATGCTCAACTCCTCAGAATTGATGTCCTTTGAGCAGCTGTGGTCCCAATTTAATCTCCCCACTAAAGATTTTTGGAGATACCACCAAATCCGTAGTGCAGTCCATGCCGTTTATTTATGCTCCAGCCTGGATGCCAAGTGGCAGTGGCTAGCCTCTCTACACCAGTCAAATGCTGTCCGAGGCCTGGCTGGGTGCTTCTACAGAATATGGTGAGATTCCCAGCTGGACTTTATGGATGCCTGCTGGCTCAAGTGGATGGCTAATACTCAAAGCACCATCCCCTTGGAGACCTGGTCCTGCTGTCTCAAGGCAACCCACCTGGCCTACAAGGACACCAGAAGTCAATTCATATGGCTCAAAATCCTGCTTAGGTGGCATAGGTGGCATAGGAGTCCAGACACCCTTCATTCAAAAGGGTAACTCCCCACTCCATGTGCCAGCAGAGTCCTGCTCACATTTTTCATGTGCTATGTCAATGTCCTCACCTTTCCTCCTTCTGGGCCTCTGTCTCAGAGGACTGTACCAATGTGCTGGACCAGCCAGTCAACCTCTCAGACCTTATGCTGCTTTTGGGCAGTCTCTCTTCATTAACCACACTACCCCTGGAATACAGGGACTGGGTCATGCTGGCGCTCCCAGAAGCCATGAGGTCGGAATTGATGAAATGGTGCCAGTCAACCCCTCTGGTCATTTTGGTCTGCGTGCAGCCCTGCCAAAGCTCGCTATCCTAGAGAAAGACGTTCCTACTCTCATCACGGACAGCTTGCTCCACTCGCTTCAATACAAGCGAGCGGAGCAGCACATCACTATTACACTTAATGGAGCCCCCAGTGTCCACCATACTTCCAGTTCACAGACTTTTACAAAATAAAATAAACTCCCTTGCGGCACAAGAAAATGCCCCTTTTGTGGGCTAAAGCTAAACCAGAGGGTAAGCCTTACAAGGGCAGGAGCTGCCCGATTTCTACAGTTCTCCTTTAAAAGTCAGTGATTTAAAAAAGTTCACAGAGACCAGTTTAGAAAGTCTGAGCACAGACTGGATTTTATTCCAGACTGATGGAATAACAAAGCTAATAGCACCTCTGCCATGAGAAGTGCATACTCTGGGCATGTCCAAAAGGAGGCGAGTGGATTTCCTTAGTGAGTAATTACTTTTCATCCTATGTATGAATGAGCAGATATAGTGCAGCAGTTTGTACCACAGGATTTTTAATGCCCAGGTGCCAATGTGATGCATCTGTCTTGCGATAAGGGATGTCCTGCCTACTACCTGGTAGAAGTTACAATGATTTGTCCTTTAAGGTACATCTGTAATGAAGCACAGGGCACGGTGAAAGCGTATGTCAAGTTTATGTACTGTAAGCTAGATGCTGAGCTGCAGTTGTAAATAATGCCCCCATAATCTAACAGTGGAAGGACGGTGGTTTGCACCAATCTATATCTTATGTCCGTTTAGAAAAGAGATTTGTTACTAAAGAAAAATCCTAATCTCAATTTCAGTTTCTTTGTAAAACAGTCAATATGAGCGCTGAATGTCAGTTTGCTATCAAGCCACATTCCCAAGGACTTGCATTTGTCCACAACCTCCAAAGAGTCCCTAACTATGGTTGTAATGGGTGCTGGTTTAGTCTGATTGCATAAGGTTGCTGATGGATGGACAGAGGTGAAATACATCACCTTAGTTTTCTTTGCATTCAGTAACAGTTTGGAGCTAATTAGGTTGAGCTGCAGTTGACTGAAATCTGACTGCACCTTGGTGCATGCTTCAGTCAGTGAGGCTTTGGATGTGTACAGCACTGTACCATCCACAAAGAAGTGAAGCTCAGATCTGTGGATGCTGTTGCTCAGTGAGTTAATATATTTGGAGAACAAGAGAGGTCCTAATATAGATCCTTGCAGAACTCCTCTGATAATCGGTAGGGGTTCAGATAGGAATCCATCAGCTTTGACATGTTGCATCCTGCCCATGATGTAACTAGAGAACCAGTTTGCTAAGGGGCCATCTGTACCCAGTGTCCTAAGAGTGAGAAGGAGAAGGTAGTGGTGAACCACGTCAAACACCTTACTCAGATCTAGAAAGACAGCAGCTGTGGATTGTTCAGCATCTAAGACAGTGAACCAGTCATTGATGACTTTGGCGAGCTCTGAAACAGTGCTATGTTTCTGTCTAAAGACAGACTGTGGTGAATTAAATAAATTAGCATTCTCCAGATACTCCTTTATGTGACTGTTTATTATTTCTTCAAGATGTTTGGACAAAGCTGGTAGGTTGGAGATGGGCTGTAAATATTGAGGTCACTTGAGTCACCTGACTTAAATAAGGGCAGTATGAATGCTGTTTTCCAACATAAGGGAACTGTGGCAGAAGAGATAGATTGAGTATGTGCAAAGCTGGTGCAGTTAACAGGTGACTTTAGGAATGTGGACTTAATCCCATCAACACCAGCACTCTTCTTTAGGTTTAATTTATTCGAGAGGTCTTCAACTTGTTTATGGATTGCTGATAGCAGCCAGAAGGAGTTTTGAGGCCTCAAGTCTTGCGGGACATCTGTGGTTGTAGAGTAAGCAACCAACCCAGTGGCCCAGTGAGGAATCAAACACAACAGCTATTGTTGTGATGTGGCCATTAAATTTATCAAGAATGTTGCTTTGGTAAGAGATCATGACACCTTCCTCAGTAGTTTTTACAGGTATGGCAAGAGAGGTTGTATGGTTTTCAACCGATCTGATTGTCTGCCATATTTTGGAGGGGTTACATTTGGCGTCTTCTAGGGTTTCAACATAGTAATTAGCCTTGTTTGTTCTAATGAGCTCAATGCATGTGTTTCTTGAAGCTCTGAATGCCTGCCAGTCTGGAGGGGATTTCATTTGTCTTGTTAGATCCCAAAGTTTGTCACGGTAGGTAAGAGTGGCCTTCAATTTCAAGGTGAACCAGGGGTGTGTAACCTTCCTCAGCTTCCATTTTACAAGTGGAGCGTGCTTATTGGCTAGTTTCATAAGGGTTGTATTCAGCATAGCAATGACTTAATCTACTGAGGTGGCCAAATAGAGACATTGGCAGTTTACATGTTTGAGGTCAGCTAGATAGTTATCAATTTTAAATTTGTGAAAACTTTGCCTGATGAAAAATTTGGAATGGGTTGTGACGCTCTACCACCTACTTATTGTTATATGTATAATATTTTCTTTTAAATAAATGTGCATCTGTCTGTGACTGCTTGGCACACAAGCCAGTCAGTGTGTAAGAGGCTTGACCTTTGACCTCAGAGGTGACAGTGTGTTGAAACAGCTGGCTGTCATAAAAGCTGGCTAGGGGTAAGCTGATCAAAGGTTTCCTGTTCTATTTTAACAAACAGCCTCTGGCCATATGCCAGAAGATAAGACCTCATAAAATTTTATGGTTCCTGCAAGAAGAGACAATTTGGTCACAGAACCTTGTTAAGTCGTAAACCTCAGATCATTCTTGTGAGACAGAAAACCAGCAAAGAGATAAAAAAAAAGGCGTTGATAGAAGAAACTCATATTTTAAAAATTGCTGTTGATTTCCACAGCAGAAATTAAGTTTATGGGATGATCTAACTGTGATCTCACCAAGGGGTTGGGGAGATGAATTTCGAAATGGTCAGGTATCTGAGGGTAACATTGTTTTTTATTTTCTGGACTCAAGAGGGGTAAAACTTTGTCTCTAGACAAAAGCAAGGCACTTCTGGTAATATCTAGTTAGACAAAAACTTTTAAGTATTTTGTAGGCATCTTTGTGTTCTGTAACTTCACAATTATTTTATTGACTGTAAGTTATTAATGTATATGTTCTGAGTTTAATATTTTACCTATTTTACAATTTTTAGTAAACATTATTTTCGCTGAAATTCTGCCTGTGTTTTCTCAGTTTTCTTTTGCATGTGAATGCTAAACCAGTGTTTAATTCTGAGAACTGTTAAGAGCTCAGAAGGGCTTGAATGTGTTACTAATTTTGCTAAAGGTAAGACTATACCTAGGTCTCATATTGAGCCATAAGGGTACAATTGTGAGAACCTGGCTAGGTGGTACTGGGAGATGGATTGTGCTATATCCCCCAAAGAGGGTACACATCTGAGCCTGTTAAGTGGGTGTGCTAGCATAAGGTTCACATTTGACCCCCAGGACTCAAGGCTGGTAGGTGATTTGGACCCAAAACAGACAGGAGGGTTACCCTGTTTGTCTCCTGTTCACACTATTGCACTTCAAGGCTGGCACTGTGGGGGCAGAGGGCCTGGCCTGCAGATAGTGTTTGAGACACAGGTGATATGTTTTTCTTGGGTACAAGTACAGAAGACAAGATTATGGTCACTCAAGTCATTATGAAAAATGGCTGTGTATAAGATTTGATGTGGACGGTTTGTGACAATTATATCTAGGATAGTGCTGTTTTCCATGTTTCTTGTGTTGATCCTGGTGGGTTCCGTAATTAGCTACGAAACATCAAGCTCATTACATAAGCCTTTAGGCCATTTGACCTAGGTCTGAGCCAGTCTAAATTAAGGTCACCAAGGATAATTGTTTTGTTGAAATTGGTTTCAATGAGGTTGCTGAGGGCTGAAAAAAGTTTGAACTCCCCCAGTGGTGTTCTGTAGCCACCAACAGTGTTGAAAGCCTCAGTGGAAGGTGATGAAACTCTTAGTGATACACATTCAAATTCTTTAGGTTGTGTCAGTGATAGGGTTTCAGTGGCATTGAGTTTGCTATTTACATAAATAACTACCCCCCTACCCTGGTAGGTCTGTCAAGTTTGAAGGTATTGAAGGAGGGAAGAATGATCTGTTGGTCAATTATGGTGTTTTTTAGCCATGTTTCAGTGACTACTAATGAATCAGCATTTGAATGAGCAACCCATATTTTTATTTGATCAAGTTTTTTAAGAAGGCTGCAAATGCTAGCATTAGTTTTAAGCCTGGGGATGTGGCAAAGTCTGTTAGAGAGGTAAGGAGGGTGGTGGAAGGGTTTACCTCCACATTTCCTGAGCTTAATAGCAAAAGAAAAATGATTTTTTTTCAAGTTAGCTCTTAGAGATGCACTGGGTGGAGCATGTTGCAAATGGTACAATGCCATTCTCTATTTTGTGCCCCCCCAAAGTCGTGATATCACAACACTGGGAGCCCACCCCAATATGTAAAATGTTGTCTTATATCTGTAAAACAGAAAATGGTCCCTCCTTGCATTTTTCTCCTGGTGCCCCCTGCCCACGTATGCCTGACATTGGGGTGCCCAATCCCCATGTCAGCATTCCTGTGGCACACTGAGAGCCATCTCCATTGTGCCTAAATGTTTCCTTGCCTCCCCAAGTCACAATATCACAACACTGGAAGCCGACCCCAGTGTGAAAAATGTCTTATATCTGTAAAACAGAAAATGATCCCTCAACGTGTTTTTCTACTGGTGCCCCCTGGCCACCGATGCCCAGTCCCCATGTTGGCATTCATGTCGCATTCATGTGGCACACTAGGAGCCCTTCTCAGTGTGCCTAAATGTTTCCTTGTCCTGTAAATCAGAAAACGGTCCCTCGTCGGTTTGTTTTCTATGAAAAACTGAAAATGGTCCAATATCGTCACTGCAGTCCCTCTCCCCCTCCTCACCCTCCCACTGAGAACCCACCTCCGTACACACCCCCTTCCCCATACTTACCTGCAAAGCTCGGTGCTGACATCTTCTCTGGAATGGGACACATCTGCATTCAGCAAAGCCCAGCTGTGAACTGAAGAATGAAAGGTAAGCATGCTAGTCAGCCATTCAATTGGGTTTTCACCTTATGTTCATATCTCAGCCATTTTTTTGATTTTTTGCCCCAAATTTTCAACATGGGGTTCTTGGGACTCCACCTCATGAAAGCTGTCACTGTCATTTTGTTACTCAGCCTAGAAAGGTGATTTTGCATTAATTGAGCAGAATCACCTTTCTGGACTGATTCTTGAAATGACAGTGCCACTGTGCATGAGGTGGGGTTCCAAAAACCCCATGTTGCAAATTTGGTGAAAAAATTAAAATAAATGACTGTGTTATGAGCATGCATTGTGCAGTTTCTACGCATGCTCCTAATGTATCTAATTTTTTATATTTTCACTACACATTTTTAAAACTGCCTTTTCTCCGCACCTCCTTTATAACAGTACAGCTGTTATTTTCCACAACCTGCCCAAAATGTGTTTTCACACCTGTGGTGCAGGATAGCGCATTTGCTCTGCACAATCACGTTTTGGAAAAAATAAAATGACACTGGCACCGTTCATGAGGAGGAGTCCAAAAAAGGCCATGATGAAAATTTACTGCAACACTTCCAGCATATGGCCAAGTTACACATGGGCATTAAATAATTTCTATGCACATGTGTAAATTTCCTCTCTAGACAGTGCTTCACAGCCATATCGGCTCTGGCCAGAGGCTATTTGTTGTGGAGCCTATTAACTGACATTAGCAAAGTGTGGTAGTCCAGTGGCAGTGTAAAACATGAGGAGTGTATCATGTAGGCCAGTGGCAATGGAAAGCATGAGGTGTGTATCTATATGTCAGTGGCAATGTAAAGCATCAAGGGTGTATCATGTAGGCCAGTCATAATGTAATGCATAAGGGGTGTATCATGTAGGGCAGTGTGTACGTAATGTATGAGGAGTGTATCATGTAGGCAACCTTGAATGTAAAGCAGGAGAGTGAACGCTGTAGGCCAGTAGCAATGAAAAGCATGAGGGGTGTATCATGTAGGCCAGGGGCAATGTAAAGCATGAGAGGTGTATCATGTAGGCCAGGGGCAATGTAAAGCATGAGAGGTGTACCATGTAGACCAGTGGCAATGTAAAGCATGATTGATGTATCATGTAGGTCAGTGGTAATGTAAAGCTTGAGGGGTGTGTGATGTAGGCTAGTGGCAATGTAAAGAATGTAGGGTGTATCATGTCAGTCAGTGTGAATATAAAGCATGAGGGTTGTATCATATAGGCCAGTGGCAATGTAAAGCATGAGGGGTGTATCATGTAGGCCACAGTGAATGTAAAGCATAAGGCATGTATCATGTAGGCCAGTGGCAATGTATAGCGTGAGGGGTGCATCAAGGCCGGTGTAAATGTAATACATCAGGGGTGTATAATGTAGGCCAGTCTTAATGTATTGCATAAGTGGTGAATCATGTAGGCCAGTGTGTACGTAACATATAAGGAGCGTATCATGTAGGCCAGTGTGAATGTAAAGCAGAAAGGTTGAACAGTGTAGGCCAGTGGCAATGTAAAGCATGACTGATAATCATGTAGGCCAGTGGCAACGTAAAGCATGAGGGGTGTATAATTTAGGCCAATGTGAATGTAAAGCATGATGGTAGCATTATGTGCGTCCATGGCAATATGAATCATGAGGGGTGTATTATAGCGACCGTACTGAAATCAAACCAAAAGGAAGGAAGGCATCTGGAATGAGATCTGGATGCAGAAAGGCAGCATAAATTTACTCCACAGCAGAACGGCATGTCATAATAGCGACCAAAGGAGAACAAAAAAAATCCAAATCAGTCTAATTACTATTTATTTGTTAAGTAATAAAAACAGAGCCAAATCCAAAAATCTAAATCCAAAAAATGTGAAATTAGTAGCCAAATTCATTCAACATTTTGCTCTCTGGTGAATACACACCTGAAATTGAAAATTGTAAGCAAGTCCCCGTAAATAATCATACAAGCTTCTTGTCCCATAAAGAAGCCCCAATTGTCATAATTTGAGCATTGCTGACTTTGTACTTCTTTTTTCCAGTGGAAGCGTATGCTCCTGACAGTTTGTTCCACTCTAATCTCAGTTAGTCTTTGTTCCTCCTTAAGAGACTGAATGAGTTTCCAGAGGCTAGGATGACATGCACCTAATCGAGAATTGAATCCCCTGTGCCAGCCCTCCACAGCTTTATTAGTTCTGGCAATTCCTAGCATTGTTGCACTGTGACAACTCCATTGGTGAGGGGGGAATGCAGCCCTCCTGCATCCAGATTGTCCCCGTTGCCTTCCGACCCAAGTCGTTTCAATGTTGTCAAGTAATGGCTCAAGCAAATCTTCATTCTGCTCGAAGAAATCAAACTCACGCATAGCATCAAAAGCATTTGGTACATCATCAGGCAGTGCAAAAGTGAGTAATATGACCATTTGAATATGGAGTGCAAAGTCTGGGTCAGCGCCGTACCTTTCATGAACCTCTGGGAGCTTTTGAATCTTTCTCCAAATACACTGCGCAAGATGGAAGAAGCAACCACGCAAGTCAGCAGCTGGAAAAGCATTTTTGAATGCTTTCCATGCTGATTTCTCATTGGGAAACAGGGACTTCAGCTGTGCATATACCCTCTCATAGGTCTCAGTTTTACGAGAGGAGATTAATACAAAAACAGCAGTTAAGACATTTCCAGACTTAACACCCTGTATGGTGTACAGCTGGTCAAATAAATTAAGACATGACTTGAATGTTCCATCTAACATTGAGTCACTGCACTCACTAAGAAATCTCAGATTAGTGTGAGATGCAAACATTAAAGTTCTGCCATGCTCCTGCCCACTATCGAATATCAGGAACTGCTCACCATCATCAGTAATGGTAAATTCAGGTGGAATCACCAAGTCCTTAATTGTCAGAGGTGTTGCAGGACACCCGGGTTCCACCTGCTGTATTCTTTGTACAGATATTTTCATTAACTGTACATTTGGCAAGTGGCCAGCAACAGATTGAGGCGCAGTTGATGTGCATTGCACCACAACCTGTGAGGTGTTCTCAACGCCACCTCTTGCTCTCTCCCTTACTCTAGCCATCACTTTGCGAATGCTGACACCTCCAGAATCAACAACACGTGTGTGCTCTTTAATTTGTGCTGTTACCTTTCCATCTACTGTGTGGATGCGAGCAAGGCAGTCGAATCGGTGGGCATCCACACAGCGCCAGCACACCTTGCCTCCTTTTTCCTTGTCACGCTAACATAGAAATCCAGAAAATAATGCCAGTGGATTCCCTTTCTGATGCGAGACATACTCTATGTCCATGCTGACCACCATTCTGACATAGTATCCAGTAACTGTGAAACCAGGTACCTTTAGGTGTTGCTACTGCATTGTGGGTAGTGGGATAGTAAACAGGAAGTAAGGACATTAGGAACAGCATCCAAAGAGCTACAACCAAAAAAAGACATATAAGTTGTAAGTAGAACATTTTATACTGGGTGCTGTTGTTACATGTTAGCTCATTCTGTGAGGTGCTAAAGTGCATGATCGCTAATATTGAGGTCGCCAAAAATAACAGGCTATTTTGCGGTCGTGATTTTATAATCGCTATTTTAACATGGAACCATGTAGGCCATTGGCAATGTAAAGCATGAGAAATATATCATGTAAGCAAGGGCAATGTAAAGCATCAGGGGTGTATCATGTAGGCCAGTGTGAATGTAAAGCATGATGGATGTATCATGCTGATGATTGTGAATGTAAAGCATGAGGATTGTATAATTTAGGCCAGTGTGAATGTAAAGCATATGGGGTATACCATGTTGGCCAGTGGCAATGTAAAGCATGAGGGGTGTATCATATAGGCCAGTGTCAACAAAAAGCATTAGGGGTGCATCATGTAGGCCAGTGTGAATGTAAAGAATGTTGGGTGGATCATGTCAGTCGGTATAAAAATAAAGCACAAGGGGTGTGTCATGTATGGCAGTGGCAATGTAAAGCATGAGGGATGTATCATGTGAGCCAGTATGAGATAAAAGCATGAAGGTGTATCATGTAGGCCAGTGTGAATGTAAAGCATGAGGGATGTATCATGTGAGCCAGTATGAGATAAAAGCATGAAGAAGTATCATGTAGGCCAGTGTGAATGTAAAGCATAAGGGGTGTATCATGTAGGCCAGTGTGAATGTAAAGCATGAGGGGTGTATCATGTAGGCCAGTGTGAATCTAAAGCATGAGGGATGTATCATGTAAGCCAGTATGAGAGAAAAGCATGAGGGGGGTGTCATGTAGGCCAGTATGAATGTAAAGCATGAGTGGTGAATCGTGTAGGCCACTATAAATGTAAAGGGTGAGAGGTGTATAATGCAGGCTAGTGGATATGTAAAACATGAGGGGTGTATCAAGTAGTTAGTGGCTCTGCAAAGCATGAGGGGTATATAATGAAGGCCAGTGACAAAGTAAAGCACAAGGGGTGTATCATGTTGGCCAGTGTGAATGTCAAGGATGAGGGATGTATCACGAAGACCAGTGACAATGTAAAGCATGAGGGGAGTGTCATGTAGGCCATTGTGAATGTAAAGCATGAGGGATGTATCACGTAGGCCAGTGTGAATGTAAAGCATGACGGGTGTGTCATGTAGGCCAGTGTGACTGTAAAGCATGAGGGGTGTGTCACATAGGCCAGTGGCAATGTAAAGCATGAGGGGTGTACAATATAGAGCAGTTGCAATTTAAAGAATGAGGGGTGTGTCACGAAGGCCAGTATAAAGCATGAGGGGTGTATCATGAAGGCCATTTTAAAGATAAAGCAATAGGGGAGTATCATTTACTCCAGTGGCTGTCAAAAGTATGAGGGTTGTATCATGTAAGCCAGTGGATATGTAAAGCATGAGAAGTTTATCGTGTAGGCCAGTGTGAATTTAAAGCATGAGGGGTGTGCCACATAGGCTAGTGGCAATGTAAAGCATGAGAGGTGTATAATGTGTGAATGTAAAGCATGAAGGTATATCATGTAAGCCAGAATGAATGTAAAGCATGATGGGTGTATCATGTAGGCCAGTGTGAAAGTAAAGCATTTAGGTATGTATCATGTAAGTCAGAGTGAATGTAAAGCATGAAAGGTGTATCATGTAGGCAAGTGTGAATGTAAAGCAGGAGGAGTGTACCATGTAGTCCAATGTGAACGTAAAGCATTAGGGGTGTATCATATGCGCCAATGTGAATGTAAGGCATGAGGGGTGTATCATGTAGGCTAGTGGCAATGTAAAGCAAGAGTGGTGTATCAAGTAGGCCAACGGCAATGTAAAACATGAGGTGTGTATCATGCAGCCCAGTGGCAATGTAAAGCATGAGAGGTGTATCATGTAGGCCAGTGTGAATGTAAACCATGATGGGTGTATCATGTACGAAAGCGGATGATTTGTTCCTGGACAAAATGTTGCAGAAATAATATAGCAGCAATAAGGGCGAGAGGTCAAAATAATGTTGAACTTCAAAGTCGCGTCTCGCATATAGTCGCGGTCTATATGTTGCCCTCGCTTTTTGCGAGTATGTATGTTAGAGTCTGTACTTTTCAGACAGCAGGAATTATTTGAAGGCTTAAATGGTTGCAGTCTTTTTGGAAAAACACAATGAAAGCCATTTGAGTGATACACTGTGCTGCACTGTGGTTGACAACAGACTTTCTCTTTTTGGAAGGGCATTGCATGTGCTTATTATTATGTAGGTTGTAACTACCAATATCTCATAAAAGACAATGCACATGCAAACGTTTATCATTAGGGCTTTCTGTCTCAGTCTATGATTTCCCAAACCTACCTCAGGTTTTGACGGAAATTGTAATACAGTGCTAGCCAAACTCAGTACTGGATAACTAACTAAGTAGATAAAAGCATGTGCTGTACCGCTGTAAAACATGAACAACAAAAACATCATCTTGCATCTTCAGGCTATGACAACAACTTTATGGTTGTGATCACTGCGTAGTGCAGTGGTATCAGAGGCAGAATGATTAGAGTTTAGAGCACAAATTTAGTGACCAGGAAACTCAAGTTCAAATTCCCCAACAGCCAGCCACTCAGTATATGACCATGAAGAAATCACTTAACCTTTTAGGGCTTCAGTTCAGACAGTCTTACAAATGGGAAAAAGCCAGACCCCATTGAAAAGAATATGCCGGGGTTCAGCTGGGTGATCCTGAGCAAATTAAAGAAACACTGTCAGCTTTTTTAACAACTTATTTACCTTGCGATCCTGTTCCCTCTTGCCTCCTATATCATCACAGATACATCTGGTCACCCTATGGTGCTACAATTTGAATCCCAGGACCCGGAGACCACCTTTCTGGCAACCTTTTTCTTTTAAGCTATTTTACCAGTTTGTAACACTTACTTACATTTCTTGGGAAAGTGATCCTCTTTTTGAAGCTGCACTTTTGAGAAATGGAAGCAAAAGCATGGTAAAGATGAATCAGGTATCAGGAAACATGGACAATATGTCGCCGCATTAGATCTCAACAACATTTTTGGGTGACGTTTCAGCCGGTGCTGAAATGGACTGGTGACATTTAAACCACAAGCATGTGACCGCGGTATTAAATCTGGTGACTAATCATCCTAGTGCCATCATGTAGGCCTGTGAAATACAATGCATGAATGGTGTATCACGTAGGTGAGTCGTTATGTCATGCATAAGGGTGTATCATGTAGATCAGTGTGTATGTAAAGTATGAGGAGTGAATCATATAGGCCAGTGTGAATGCAAAGTAGGAGGGGTGAACATTGTAAGCCTGAGGGATTGTAAAGCATGAAGGGTGTATCATGTAGGCCAGAGGCAATGTAAAGCATGTGGGGTGTATTATGTAGGTCAGTGTAAATGTAAAGAATGTTGGGTGTATCATGTCAATCAGTGTGTATAAAAGCATGAGGGTTGTATCATGAAGGCCAGTGGCAATGTAAAGCATAAGGGGTGTATCATGTAGGCCAGTGTGAATGTAAAGCATGAGGGATTTATCATGTAGGCCAGTGTAAATGTAAAGCATGAAGGCTGTATTATATAGGCCAGTGTGAAAGTAAAGTGTGAGGAGTGAATCATGTAGGTCACTGTAGATGTAAAGCGTGAGGGATGAATCATGTAGGCCACTGTAAATGTAAAGGGTGAGAGGTGTATAAAGCAGGCTAGTGGCTATAGAACACATGAGAGGTGTATCAAGTAGTTAGTGGCTCTGCAAAGCATGAGGGGTGTATAATGAAGGCTAGTGGCAAAGTAAAGCACAAGGGGTGTATCATGTTGGCCTGTGTGAATGTAAAGCATGAGGGATGTATCACACAGGCCAGTGTGAATGTTAAGCATGGGGGGGTATCATGTAGGCCAGAGTGAATGTAATGCATGAGGGGTGTGTCATGTAGGCCATTGTGAATGTAAAGCATAAGGGAGGCATTATGTAGGCCAGTGGCAATGTAAAGCATGAAGGGTGTGTCATGTAGGCTTATGTGAATGTAAAGCATATGTATCACGTAAGCCAGTGTGAACTAAAAGCATGAAGGTGTATCATATAAGCCGGTATGAATGTAAAGCATGAGGGGTGTGTCATGTAGGCCAGTGTCAACATAAAGCATAAGGGATGTGTCATGTAGACCAGAGGAAAAGTAAAGCATGTGGGGTGTATCATATAAGCCAGTGTGAATGTAAAGTAGGAGAGATGAACTCCATAAGCCAGAGTCAATGTAAAGCATGAGGGGTGTACCATGTAGGCCAGTGTGAATGCAAAGCAAGAGGGGTGTATCATCTAGGACAGTGTCAATGTAAAGCATGAGGGGTGTAACATGTAGGCCGGTGGCAATGTAAAGCATCAGGGGTGTATCATGTGAGCCAGTGCAAATGTGATGCATAAGGGAGGCATTAAGTAGGCCAGTGGCAATGCAAAGCATGAGGGGTGTGCAATATAGGTCAGTTGTAATTTAAAGAATGAGGGGTGTGTCATGAAGGCCAGTGTAAAGCACGAGGGTTGTATCATGAAAGCCTGTGTGAATATAAAGCATAAGCGGTGTATGATGTAGAATAGTGTGCATGTAAAGTATGAGGGTTGTATCATGAAGGCCAGTTTAAAGGTAAAGCAAGAGGGGAGTATCATTTACACCAGTGGCCATCAAAAGTATGAGGGTTGTATCCTGCAGGCCAGTGGATATGTAAAGCATGAGAAGTTTATTGTGTAGGCCAGTGTGAATGAAAAGCATGAGGGATATATCAAGTAGGCCAGTGTGAATGTAAAGTATGAGGGGTGTTTCATGTAAGCCAGTGGCAATGTAAAGCATGAGGGGTGTATTATGTAGGCTAGTTTCAATGAAAAGCATGAGGTGTGTATCATGTAGCCCAGTGCCAATGTCAAGCATGAGAGGTGTATCATGTAGTCCAGTGGCAATATAAAGCGTGAAGGGTGTATCATGTAGGCAAATTTTAATGACAAGCATGAGGTGTGTGTCAAGTAGCCCAGTGCCAATGTTAAGCATGAGAGGTGCATCTTGTAGACCATAGTGAATGTAAAGCATAAGGTGTGTATCATGTAGGCCAGTGTGAATGTAAAGCATTAGGGGTGTGTCATGTAGGCCAGTGTCAACATAAAGCATGAGGGGGGTGTCATGTAGGCCATAGGCAAATGTAAAGCATGTGGGGTGTATCTTGTAGGCCAGTGTGAATGTAAAGCATGAGTGGTGTATCATGTAGGCCAGTGGCAATGTAAAGCATGAGAGGTGTATCTTGTAGGCCAGTCTGAATGTAAAGCATGAGGGGTGTATCATGTAGGCCAGTGTCAATGTAAAGCATGATAGGTGTATCATGTAGGCCAGTGTGAATGTAAAGCATGAGGTGTGTATCATGTAGGCCAGTGTGAATGTAAAGCATGAGGGGTGTGTCATATAGGCCAGTGTCAACGTAAAGCATGAGGGGGGTGTCATGTAGGCCATAGGCAATGTAAAGCAGGTGGGGTGTATCTTGTTGGCCAGTGTGAATGTAAAGCATGAGGGGTGTATCATGTAGGCCAGTGGCAATGTAAAGCAAGAGAGGTGTATCATGTAGGCCAGTGTGAATGTAAAGCATGAGGGGTGTGTCATGTAGGCCAGTGTGAATGTAAAGCATGAGGGGTGTGTCATGTAGGCCAGTGCCAATATAAGGCATGAGGGGTGTATCATGTAGGCCAGTGGCAATGTAAAGCATGAGAGCTGTATCTTGTAAACCAGTGTGAATATAAAGCATTGGGGTGTATCATGTAGGCTACTGTTAATGTAAAGCATGAGTGATGTATCATATAGGCCAGTGTGAATGTAAAGCATAACAGTATATCATGTAAGCCAGAGTGAATGTAAAGCAAGAGCGGTGTATCATGTAGGCCACTGTGAATGTAAAGCATGAAGGTATATCATGTAAGCCAGAGTGAATGTAAAGCATGAGGGGTGTATCATGTAGGCCTGTGAAATATAACGTATGAGGGGTGTATCATGTAAGTGAGTGATAATGTAATGCATAAGGGATGTATCCTGTAGGCCAGTGTGAATGTAAAGTAGGAGGGGTGAACATTGTAAGCCAGAGGCAATGTAAAGCATGAGAGGTGTACCATGTAGTCCGATATGAATGCAAAGTAAGAGGGGTGTATCATCTAGGCCAGTGTCAACGTAAAGCATGTGGGGTATAACATGTACGCCAGTGTGAATGGAAAGAATGTACGGTGTATCATGTAAGCCAGTGTGAATGTAAAGCATGAAGGTATATCATGTAAGCCAGAGTGAATATAAAGCATGAGGGGTGTATCATGTAGGCCAGTGTGAATGGAAAGCATGAGGGGTATGTCATGTAAGCCAGTGTCAATGTAAAGCATGAGGTGTGTGTCATGTAGGCCACAGACAATGTAATGCATGTGGGGTCTATCATGTATGCCAGTGTAAATGTAAAGTAGGAGAGGTGAATACTGTAAGCCAGAGGCAATGTAAAGCATGAGGAGTGTACCATGTAGGCCACGGTGAATGTAAAGCAAGAGGGGTGTATCATCTAGGCCAGTGTCAACATAAAGCATCAGGGGTGTGTCATGTTGGCCAGAGGCAATGTAAAGCATGTTGGGTTATTCATGTAGGCCAGTGTGAATGTAAAGCATGAGGGGTGTGTCCTGTAGGCCATTGTGAATGTAAAGCATAACGGAAGCATTATGTAGGCCAGTGGCAATGTAAAGCATGAGGGGTGTTCAATATAATACAGTTGTAATTTAAAGAATGAGGGGTGTATCATGAAAGCCTGTGTGAATATAAAGCATAAAGGCTGTGTGATGTAGACTAGTGTGCATGTAACATATGAGGGTAGTATCATGAAGGTCAGGGTAAAAGTAATGCGAGATGGGAGTATCATTTACACCAGTGGCAGTCAAAAGTATGAGGGTTCTATCATGTAGGCAAGCAGATATGTAAAGCATGAGAAGTTTATTGTATAGGCCAGTGTGAATGTAATGCATGAGGGGTGTGTCATGTAGGCTAGTGGCAATGTAAAGCATGAGGGGTGTATCATGTAGTCCAGTATGTATGTAAAGCATGAGGGGTGTATCATGTAGTCCAGTATGTATGTAAAGCATGAGGGGTGTAGCATGTAGTCCAATATGTATGTAAAGCATGAGGGGTGTATCATGTAGGCCAGTGTGAATGTAAAGCATGAGGGGTGTGTCACGTAGGCCAGTGGCAATGTAAAGCATGAGGGGTGTATCATGTATGCCAGTGTGAATGTAAAGCATGAGTGATGTATCATATAGGCCAGTGTGAATGTAAAGCATAACAGTATATCATGTAGCCAGAGTGAAATGTAGAATGATGGGTGTATCAGAGGCCAGTGTGAATGTAAAGCATGAAGGTATTACTCAAGTGCAAGCAGAGTGAATGTAAAGCATGCGGGGTGTATCATATCGGCCACTGTGAATGGAAAGCATGAGTGATGTATCATATAGGCCAGTGTGAATGTAAAGCATTAACGGTGTATCATGTAGGCTAGTGTGAATGTAAAGCATGAGGGGTGTATCATGTAGGCCTGTGAAATATAACATATGAGGGGTGTGTCATGTAGGTGAGTGATAATGTAATGCATAAGGGGTGTATCATGTAGGCCAATGTGTACATAAAGTATGAGGAGTGTATCATAAAGTCCAGTGTGAATGTAAAGTAGGAGGGGTGAACAATGTAAGCCAGTGGCAATGTAAAGCATGAGAGGTGTACCATGTAGGCTGGTGTGAATGCAAAGGAAGAGGGGTGTATCATCTAGGCCAGTGTCAACGTAAAGCATGTGGGGTGTAACATGTACGCCAGTGTGAATAGAAAGAATGTAGGGTGTATCATGTCAGTTAGTGTGAATATAAAGCATGAGGGTTGTGTCACGTAGGCCAGTGTGAATGTAAAGCATGAGGGGTATATCATGTAATACAGTGTGATGGGAAAGCATGAGGGTGTACTATGTAGACCAGTATGAATGTAAAGCATGAGGGATATATCAATTAGCCCAGTGGCAATGTAAAGCATGAAGGGCGTATTATGTAGGCTAGTGTGAATGTAAAGCATGAGTGATGTATCATATAGGCCCATGTGAATGTAAAGCAGGAGGGGTGAACACTGAAGGCATGAGGCAATGTAAAGCATGAGGGGTGTACAATGTAGGTCAGTGTGAATGTAAATTAAGAAAGGTGTATCATCTAGGCCAGTGTCAACGAAAAGCATTAGGGGTGTACCATGTAGTCCAATGTGAACATAATGCATTGGGGTGTATCATGTAGGCAAGTGTGAATGTAAAGCATGATGGGTGTACCATGTAAACTAGTGTGAATGTAAAGCAGGAAGGGTGTATCATCTAGGCCAGTGCCAACGTAAAGCATGTTTTAAAAACAGAACCGAAAATTCAAGGAAGACAAAGAACAAAGGAAACTGAACATGCTGAGCTGAAAGATAAAGCTGCAAAAGGTAAAATGTAGCCAACTAAGATATTTTAAAATGGTACACTGCTATAACAGAAAAGGTAGCAATAAGGGAAAGTTGTTTGATTGTTGTATTGAAAATAACCTACTAAATAAGGTTGCAGAAGGCATTTTCACATATTGTTTATATTATTATAGTTAAGACACAAGTTTGGTGCAATTCCTTGCCATGAAGAATCAGTAGAACAGGCAAAGGCAGAAGTAAAAATGCGTCTGCCAGTGTGGAAACAAAGCATGAATACAGGGTACATATTCTTTATTACTGTATATTATTTTTGTAAAGTTTTAGTTATAAGAGTGAATAGAGTACAGAGTGTGTACTATAAGTAGCATGGGAAAGAAGCACAGTGGTAAAGAAGTATAATAGAAAACCTTAACAGAAGAATAATGAAAAGAAATGGAATTCAAAAATGTAAGATTTATAAACAATATTTATCTATTATTCCTACAGAATATATGAAAAGCCCTTTGAAAAAGCACAAGAATGCGAAGTGTCAGGGCAATTAACAAAAATAAATAAAGAAATTGAGAAATTTTACAACAGCCTGAGTGGAATATTTTTTGATCCCCCCCCCCAATTTTGAACATCAACACTGACTTAGTCCTATAAGGGGAACCATTTAACAAACTGTCTTAACAGTATCCCATTACCCATGGAGTGAAGCATTAAAGTTACACACCTTCTGCCAACAATTTGTAAAAGAGGTGACCTGAGGGACTGGGACACCTATCCATGGACGTTGGGGTTACAGATTAAAAAATGACTTTTTAAAGTAACTAGAAACACCAGCATAGAACTAGTGGAACACTTACCACCATGAAGAACTGAATAAATCAATGAACACTACTTACGAAGATGGAAGCATTTCGAGATATAGGCCAAAATGCACAAGGACCGATGTATCATAAAACATATATGGAAGAAATACGTAAGAAACTATTTGATGCTATGAGAGGTGAATGGGACTTAACAGAACAACTTGGTGATACTAATAAGACTTTGGTACAAAAAACTGAAAATTATCGATATAAAAATACCAGACTAGAGTGGCATGGTCTGACATTAACAAAATACTTAGAATGCAATATGATACCTATAGGGCTAAGGATTTTCATTGAACCTAATCTGGGCATAGAGTCAGAGAAATTAGCCAAAAACTGGTATGGAATAAGAAGTAGAGCATCTTGTGACTTTATGTACTGCCTTATAGAGGCTATTTTGGATGAAAGAGAATTGATAGAAAAAGAAACAACATTAATGGAGGAAGTATTAAAAACTAAACTAGCAGAAGAAGCATTTAAAGCTAATCTAGAAAGTTTAAAAACAAAAATCAAAGAATATGAAGAAAGTCTTAAGCAGCAAAAAATAAAAAAATTTCAAAGAGATGCAAATGACTATCGAGATAAGAAAATATATACATATAAAAAATATTCTCAGAAACAAACATGGGGACAACAGGACAGATACCATGAGAACAGTACAGATAGTGACAGTAGCTATACAAGGGACCCTAATATACATAAGAAGACAAGAGAAACAGAAGAGCCATCATTACAAGATAGACAGGAGCCAGGCACATCATATCAACAAGACACAACAGCAAGATACCAACTAAGAGACAGACAAACCAGTCAGGGTAACCAGGGGGGCACAAAGGTGGGTGGGGAGCAGTTGAGGAATGGGAGATGTAACAACTGGAAAAACAAGAACAGGGTACAGAGGCAATCAGAATCAGAGACACACTTGATACCTATATTCAATCTAAGTAACAAAATATTAACCAATACAGACATAGAAGTGTTAAGCCTAGGGTTGTCATTTGCTCCAAAACAGTCCACAGACCTATTCCAGTTGGAAACAGACTTACAGAGATTTTTCAGGGCTTTAAGACTTAAGACACAATTTCAACAAAGTGAACGAATTGATTCATATGAGAAACAGGTAAAACAGGATTACATATTAAATCTAAATATAATCCACCAGTAGGGAAAATCATCAAGTAGAAACATACTGTACACTAGTACAGAAAGAAATACATGATCTATATAGAACACAACAAACCAAAACAAACACAGATAATCTTAATATAGCACAAAGGACAGCACTCAATAACTTACAAAAAGATGATCAAATTATTATCAAACCTGCAGATAAGGGTGGAGGCATTGTTATAATGGACAGAAAACATTATAAAAATATGTTTTTACATTTATTAGAAAATCAACAGAATTATGAGAAATTACAACAAAATCCCACTGACAGACTTCAACAATTAATAATACAAACAGTAACAGAAATTGAAAATAATGGATGGTTACATAGTTGGGAAACCAATATGATACTAAAGAAATATCCAAGAATACCAACATTCTATGCCATCCCTAAAATACATAAAGATCAAAAAAATCCACCAGGGAGACTGATAGTTTCAGCTAATGAATCATTATTTGAAACAATATCACAATATATACATTTTCACTTACAACCTTTAGTTGAACAAACAACAACTTATGTTAAAGATACCACAGATATGATATATAAACTGGAACAAATGACACTTAATGGCATACAAAGAAATGGGTATATTACGTGATGGACGTGGTGGACTTATACAAGTTCATACTGCACGAAGATGGCATACGAACAATGGGCAAATTATTGAACACAAGAAGCCCACAAGCGCATCCAAAGACAGAAATACTACAAGAGTTAGCACACATCATATTGACAAATAACTATTTTGAGTTTGACTCAGAGTATTATAGACAGGTAAGGGGTACTGCAATGGGAAGCACAATGGCACCTGCCTATGCAAACGCTTTTATGTACGATTTAGAAAAAGAACATATACTAAATGAGAGAGAAAATCCATTTTTTACTGATATCAACACGTGGAATAGATATATAGATGATGGATTTTTTGTTTGGAAAGGTACCATACAGAGGTTAGAAGAATTTTTAAATTATTTAAACAACATTAATCCTAATAAAAAATGTGTTATGACACATAATAAAATGGAAATATCATATCTTGAGCTCAAAATATGTAAGGAAAACAATGAACTATTCTCAAGCTTATACAAAAAACTGACAGACAGGAACACACTCCTACACGGCAAAAGTTTTCATGAAACAAGATTAAAACAAAGCATCCCCTATTGACAGTTAGTTAGAGTGAAAAGAAATTGTACTAATGAACAAAATTTTCAGAAAGAAAAACAAGTAATGCTAAATCGATTTCAACAAAGGGAATACAAGAAGTCCGTACTTAAAAATGCTAATCAAAGAATAGAGACAGTAACTAGACAAGACACTCTACAAACCAAACAAAAACAATATAAACCAAGGGTGGTATTTACAACTAAGTTTAATGATCGATTTACAGAAATCAAAAGAATTATGAACAAACACTGGTACATAACAGTAGGGGAACAAGTCCCTATGGAATTTAAAGAAAGACCCATTATAGCAGCAAAAAAAAGTTAAAACTATTAAAGACAAACTAGTAAGATCCCAATTTAAAATCCCAGTACAGCAAGGGATGCAACTTTTACTAGGACCCCTCAAATCTGGAATGGTGCCATGTGGAAGATGCTTGGTATGTAACCATACCAGCACAAAAGAAGTGTTTAAACACCCATACATGGGTAAAGAGTACCCTATAAGACAACGTATAGACTGTACAACAGAGGGGGTAATACATGTATTACAGTGTCCATGTGACCACTTATATGTGGGGCAAATGACCAAAGCTCTAAAAACATGCCTACAAGAACATAAAGGGGATATTAGAAGACAGGAAGAAAAATCATAGGTAGCAAATCACTTCACTGAACAAGGACATCCGGGAGCCTCACTCAGATTCTGGGGACTTGAACAAATCCAAAAACCAGTAAGGGAAGGGGACTATCAAAAACAGTTGGACAGAGCAGAAAAGAAATGGATTTTTCAGTTACAAACCCTGGAAAGAAATATAGGGATGAACAAGGATACAAACTGGAATGCTTGTTGGTAATGTTAAAATAAGTAAGAGAGATGGAGTTTGCCTCCATAGACAAAAAACTAAAATTAAAAAACAAACATAAAATAGTAAGGTTAGACACATTAAAAAATGAATACTTTACAAAATGGGTTCTTTTTCCTAAAAACAGAATGTCAACATGATAAAAAGTGACTAGTAAGCTGTAATGAAAATTGTCCTCCACTTTAATATACAAATGGTATATGGGAATCTAATAGAAGAAGAAGCAACATTCCATCAACAAATTATATGCCAGAAACATGAAAGTAACATCACAATTAGTTGAATGTTCATGAAAAAGAAGGGATATGCATGCAAATTTTAACAAAAACATGGTAAAGTAAGAAATTATAAAGTTAAGAACACTTCACATTCTGAGGTCCTCCCCCCCCCATAGTACTACCCCTCATATAAAGAACACATTAACTAAACACAAACTTAAACACATTGAAGAATCACAGCTTATTAAGAAAACCCAACACCTCAAGGCATCATTAGTTTCTCAATAAACTAAACATAGAAATGAGTAATTAAATAAATAAAAAAAGACACACTGTGGCCAGGCAATGGCCTGATCATAACAAAGGTTGCTAAGCGACCATGAGTTGAGCTTAATTGGAGCTCATCCATTGCAGGTGAATCTGCATGTGGTGATCAGGCCGAGAGGTATTTAGCAAGAGAGTTTGCACCACACACATGCATATGCACACAGTAGCTGCACCAAACAACGCAAGAATCAGAATCAGCACAAGGTAAGAAAAGACAAATATTTAGATATCTAGGAGATGTGGCTAAGTCAAATAAATTTAAAATGTGACTAAAAGAGCTTATTTTCTTTACATACAGATACAGGGCTCACATAATAAAGCTAAAGAAAGAACTGAAGGTGACTTTTAACACTATACTCAAGGTATCTACACATACCAACCAGGTAAAGTGAGATAGTAACATACAATTGAAGATTAATAGGACTGAAAAAATAAAATATTGAAGGGTACTGAAAGGATTGATTCTCTTTTTAGGGACTGACAATAAAATAAAACAATTAAGAAATAAGGAGTTGGAAACAACGTTTAGCACAAAAGAGAGTAAAAAGTGTTAAAACCAGTTATACAGGTAAAGACACATTGTAGAAGTGTTTAAACAGTTACCAAGAAATCTGATTGTATTAAAACTTTAAATGTTTTAAAAACAGAACCTAAAATTCAAGGAAGACAAAGAACAAAGGAAACTGACCATGCTGAGCCGAAAGATAAAGCTGCAAAAGGTCAAATGTAGCCAACTAAGATATTTTAAAATGGTACCCTGCTATAACAGAAAAGGTAGCAATAAGGGAAAGTTGTTTGATTATTGTATTGAAAATAACCTGCTAAATAAGGTTGCAGAAGGCATTTTCACATATTGTTTATATTATTATAGTTAAGACGCAAGTTTGATGCAATTTCTTGCCATGAAGAATCAGTAGAACAGGCAAAGGCAGAAGTAAAAAGTGTCTGACCAGTGTGGAAACAAAGCACGAATACAGGGTACATATTCTTTATTACTGTATATTATTTGTGTAAAGTTTTAGTTATAAGAGTGAATAGAGTACAGAGTGTGTACTATAAGTAGCATGGGAAAGAAGCACAGTGGTAATGAAGTATAATAGAAAACCTTAATAGAAGAATAATGAAAAGAAATGGAATTCAAAATAGTAAGATTTATAAACAATATTTTTATATTATTCCTACAGAATATATGAAAAGCCCTTTGAAAAAGCACAAGAATGCGAAATGTCAGGGCAATTAATAAAAACAAAGAACGTTGAGAAATTTTACAACAGCCTGAGTGGAGTATTTTCCGGTTCCCCCCCATTTTTGAACATCAACGTAAAGCATGATGGGTGTGTCATGTAGGCCAGAGGAAATGTAAAACATGTGGGGTGTATTATGTAGGCCAGTGTGAATGTAAAGCATGAAGGGGTGTATCATGTAGGCCAGTGTGTGTATGTAAAGCATGAAGGGGTGTATCATGTAGGCCAGTGTGAATGTAAAACATGAAGTTATATTATGTAAGCCAGAGTGAATGTAAAGCATGAGGGGTGTATCATGTAGGCCAGTGTGAATGTAAAGCATGTGGTATGTATCACGTAGGCCAGTGTGAATGTAAAGCATAAGAGGTGTGTCCTGTAGGCCAGTGTGAAAGTAAAGCAAAAGGGAAGCATTATGTAGGCCAGTGGCAATGTAAAGCATGAGGGGTGTACAATATAGGGCAGTTGCAATTTAAAGAATGAGGGGTGTGTCATGTAGGCCAGTGGCAATGTAAAGCATCAGGGGTGTATCATGTGAGCCAGTGCGAATGTAACGCATATATATCATGTAAACCAGAGTGAATGTAAAGGATGAGGAGTGTATCACATAGGCGAGAGTGAATGTAAAGCATGAGGGGTGTTCAATATAGGGCAGTTGTAATTTAAAGAATGAGCAGTATGTCATGAAGGTCAGTGTAAAGCATGAGGGGTGTATCATGAAAGCCTGTGTGAATATAAAGCATAAAGGCTGTGTAATGTAGACTAGTGTGCATGTAAAGTATGAGGGTTGTATCATGAAGGCCAGTTTAAAGGTAAAGCAAGAGGGGAGTATCATTAACACCAGTGGCAGTCACAAGTATGAGGGTTGGATCATGAGAAGTTTATCGTGTAAGCCAGTGTGAATGTAATGCATGAGGGGTGTGTCCCATAGGCTAGTGGCAATATAAAGCATGAGGGATGTATCATGTAGGCCAGTTACAATGTAAAGCATGAAGGGTGTATCATGTAGGCTAGTGTGAATGTAAAGCATGAGGGATATATCAAGTAGGCCAGTGGCAAAGTAAATTGTGAGGGGTGTGTCATGTAGGCTAGTTTTAATGACAAGCATGAGGTGTGTATCATGTAGCCCAGTGGCAATGTAAAGCATGAGAGGTGTATCTTGTAGACTAGTGTGAATGTAAAGCAGGAAGGGTATATCAAGTAGAAAAATATGAATGTTAACCATGATGGATGTATCATATAGGATAGTGTGACTGTAAAGCATTAAGGTATATCATGTACGCCAGAGTGAATGTAACGCGTGATGTGTGTATCATCTAAGCCAGTGTGAATATAAAGCATGAGGGGTGTATCTTGTAGGCCAGTATGAATGTTGACCATGGGGGTGTATCATGTAGGCCTGGCAAATATAACATATGGGGGGTGTGTCATGTAGGTGAGTGATAATGTAATGCATAAAGGGTGTATCATGTAGGTCAATGTGTACGTAAAGTATGAGGAGTGTATCATAAAGGCCAGTGTGAATGTAAAGTAGGAGGGATGAACACTGTAAGCCAGAGGCAATGTAAAGCATAAGAGGTATACCATGTAGGCCAGCTAGAATGTAAAGCAGTAGGGGTGTATCATCTAGGCCAGTGTCAATGTAAAGCATGTGGGGTGTAACATGTAGACCAGAGTGAATAGAAAGAATGTAGGGTGTATCATGTCAGTCAGTGTGAATGTAACGCATGAAGGTATATTATGTAAGCCAGAGTGAATGTAAAGCATGAGGGGTGTGTCATGTAGACCAGAATCAACGTAAAGCATGAGGGGTGTGCCATGTAGGCCAGAGGCAATGTAACGCATGTGGGGTGTATCATGTAAGCCAGTGTAAATGTAAAGTAGGAGGGTTGAATACTGTAAGCCACAGGCAATGGAAAGCATGAGGGTTGTACCATGTAGGCCAGTGTGAATGTAAAGCAAGAGTGGTGTATCATCTAGGCCAGTGTCAACATAAAGCATCAGGGGTCTGTCATGTAGGCCAGAGGCTATGTAAAGCATGTTGGGTGTATCATGTAGGCCAGTGTGGATGTAAAGCATAAGGGGTATATTATGTAAGTTAGAGTGAATGTAAAGCACGAGGGGTGTATCATGTAGGCCAGTGGCAATATAAAGCATCAGGGGTGTATCATATGAGCCTGTGTGAAGGTAAGTCATATATGTCATGTAAGCCAGAGTGAATGTAAAGCATGAAAGGTGTGTCCTGTAGGCCATTGTGAATGTAAAGTATAAGGGAAGCATTATGTAGGCCAGTGGCAATGTAAAGCATGAGGAGTGTTCAATATAGGACAGTTGCAATTTAAAGAATGAGTGGTGTGTCGTGAAGGTCCGTGTAAAGCATGAGGGGTGTATCATGAAAGCCTGTGTGAATATAAAGCATAAAGGCTGTGTGATGTAGACTAGTGAGCATGTAAAGTACGAGAGTAGTATCATGAAGGCCAGTTTAAAGGTAAAGCAAGAGGGGAATATTTATTTTTATTTATTTGTTTTTTTAACCAGGTATAGCACACTAAGCTGAAAGCTTTTTTACAGGAGCGACCTGGGAGCACTGGGAGTATCATTTACACCAGTGGCAGTCAAAAGTATGAGGGTTGTATCATGTAGGCCAGTAGATATGTAAAGCATGAGAAGTTTATCCTTTTGGCCAATGTGAATGTAATGCATGAGGGGTGTACCATGTAGGCTAGTGGCAATGTAAAGCATGAGGGGTGTATCATGTAAGCCAGTATGAATGTAAACCATGAGGGGTGTATCATGTAGGTGAGTCATAATGTAATGCATAAGGAGTGTATCATATAGGTCAGTGTGTATGTAAAGTATGAGGAGTGTATCATATAGGCCAGTGTGAATGTAAAGTAGGAGGGGTGAACACTGTAAGCTGGAGGCAAGGTAAATCAAGAGGGGTGTATCATCTAGGCCAGTGGCAATGTAAAGCATCAGGGGTGTATCATGTGAGCCAGTGCGAATCTAACTCATATATATCAAAAAGGCCAGAGTGAACGTAAACCATGAGGGATGATTCCTGTCCAGTGTGCATGTAAAGCATGAAGGTGTATCAGATAGGTCAGTGTGCATGTAAAGCATGAGGGGTGTATCATGTAGGCCTGTGTGAATGTAAAGCATGAAGGTGAGCCAGAAACATAGAAACATAGATTTTGACAGCAGATAAGGACCGCTTGGCCCACCCAGTCTGCCCATTTCCCTACCTAATGGATAAGCTGCAGATCCTAGTTAACCAGCAGCCTACTTCTTCCTACCCCAACCCCCTAGAATTGCATTATGACTGTCCCATGCATGCTTGAATTCCACCACTGTTTTTGACTCCACAACCTCCTCCGGAAGGCCATTCCATGCATCCACAACCCTCTCTGTGAAAAATACTTCCTTAAATTACCTCTGAGCTGCCCCTTCTATCTTCAATTGTGCCCCTTGTTCTTGCACACCTCTTTTTGAAAGATGCTACCCTCTTGGACTTTGTTGATTCCCTTGAGATACTTGAACGTTTCTATCATGTCTCCCTCTCCTCCTTTCCTTGAGGCTATACATATTCAGCTCCTTAAGTCTCTCTTCGTATGTCTTCTGGTGCAGACCCTGCACCATTTTAGTTGCCCTCCTCTGGACAGCCTGCATCCTGTCTATGTCCTTGCAGAGATTGGGTCTCCAGAACTGCACGCAGTACTCCAGATGGGGTCTCACCAACTGTCTGTACAGAGGGATAATAACTTCCTGTTTTCTACTGGTGATGCCTCTCCCTATGCATCCTTTTATCCCCCCAGCCCTCCTTGCTGCCCTCTCACATTGCTTGCCCACCTTTAGATCATCTGATATGACTACCCCCAGGTCCCTTTCCATTTTTGTTGTTGTTAGTATCTCACCCCCCATTGTGTACTTTTCCCCTGGGTTTTTGTTTCCTAGGTGCATTACCTTGCACTTCTTAGCACTGAGACTAAGCTGCCATACATTTGACCATTCCTCTAACCTTGCCAAGTCCCTTCTCATCCTTTCCACACCACCGTGTGCATCAACTCTGTTGCAGATCTTTGTGTCATTTGCAAAGAGACATACTTTTCCTTCCAGTCCCTCTGCAATGTTGCTTATAAAGACATTGAAGAGGACCGGCCCTAATACTGAACCCTGTGGTACCCCACTAGTAACCCCCCTTTCTTCAGAGTGGACTCCATTTACTATTACTCTCTGTGTCCTATTCTCCAGCCAATTCTTTACCCAGGCTGTCATCTTGGGACCCACTCCCAGGCTGGCTAACTTGTATATTAATCTTTTGTGTGGGACTGTGTCAAATGCCTTGGTAAAGTCTAGGTAGTCCATGTCCACAGCCCCTCCCTGATCTACTACTTTGGTCACCCAGTCAAAGAAATCTATCAGATTTGTCTGGCATGACCTTCCCGCTGTGAATCCATGCTGCCTTGGGTCCTGAGCCCCTCTGGCCTCTAGATACTCAACAATTCTTTCCTTCAGAAGTGATTCCATCATTTTCCCTACCACTGAGGTTAAACTAACAGGTCTGTAGTTTTCTGCTTCTGCCTTGCTCCCACTTTTGTGAAGGGGAATCACATCTGCCCTTCTCCAGTCCTCGGGTACCACCCATCCTCCCATGATTTGTTAAAGAGGGTAGTCAGTGGTGTCACTAGTTCTACCCTTAGTTCTTTTAGAATTCTGGGATGAATCCCATCAGGCCCCATTGCTTTGTCCACCTTCAGTTTTAAGAGTTCTTTCAGAACCCTTTCTTCTGTAAATGGGCTGGTACCAACTTCTGTATCCAGAGTGTTTCTACTGTTTGTTTTAGGTACCTCCCCCACTTCCTTTGTAAATACTGAGCAAAAATATTTGTTTAGTATCTCTTGCCTTTTCAGTCACCCTCTGCCCACCCTCCCTCCTCTTTATTAAGCCTCACTAGCCCTCCCTTGGTCTTCCTTCACTCCCTGATGTACCTATAAAAGGTTTTATCCCCCTTCTTAACTGAGTTGGCTATCTTTTCCTCGGTTTGGGCCTTTGCTGTTCTGACTGCCTTCCCAGCTTCCTTTTGCTTTAACTGATACAGTTCCCTGTCCTGCTCCTTCTGTGATTCCTTGCACTTCCTGAATGCTTTCTTTTTCTCTTGAACTTTCACTGCCACTTCCTTTGAGAACCATAGTGGTTTCTTACATCGTTTTTTTGTTAATTTGCTTCACACAAAGGCTTGTTACCTCTGTGATAGCAGTTTTATTATTCCCCATTGTTCTTCCACCCCTCCTTCCTGCCCATTTGCTAGTGCATTCCTTAGGCACTCACCCATTTAGCAAAGTCAGCCCTCCTAAAGTCCAGTACTTTTGCCTTTGTATAGCTTGACTCTATTGCTGTGTTTATTGTGAACCATACTGTTACGATGGTGCGCTAGTTCCCAGATGGCTACCACTTCTACATCTGTGATCCTCTCTTCATCTCCATTTGAGAGAACCAGGTCTAAGATTGCTCCCTCTCGAGTGGGCTCCAATACTAGTTGTCTAAGGCATGCCCCTTGTAGGGCATCTAGAATAACCCCACTCTTTGAAGTGGCTGCTGCAACTGCACTCCAGTTAACATCTGGCATATTCAGATCACCCATCAGCAATATCTCCCCTTTTTCTGCCATTCTAAGTATTCTTTCTATCATTTCCTTGTCCATCTCCTCCCCCTGAGAAGGGGGTCTGTATACAACCCCTGTGCGGATTGTGGTGCCATTGCCGGTCTCCAAATTTACCCACCGTGCTTCTTCTCATCCCTGTTTTCCCTTTTGTGCTGTTGCTTTGATTCCTTCCCTTATGTAAAGAGAGAGCTACTCCTCCTCCTCTTTTACCCTCCCTGTCCCTCCTGTAGATAGTGTATCCTGGTATGTTTATGTACCAGTCATGGTTTTGTGTGTACCATGTTTCTGTGACTGCCACGATATCCAGATGTTCCTCCTCAATCAAGGCCACTAATTCAGGAAGCTTGTTACTCAGACTACGGGCATTGGTACTCATTGCTCTCCATTTTTGATGGCTTTACCTTCTGTTGCAGCATCCCCTCTGACCTTTCTACCTCAGTATTTTCTCATTTAGTACCCTGTTTTGTAGGGAGGCTGGGATTTTCTCTGCTTATCAGTGCCTCACCCCTTGACTAGTTTAAAAGCTTGCCAATGAAGCATTTAAACTGTTTGCTCAAAGACTTGTTCCCTTCCTGGACAGATGCAGACATCCTGCCAGTATAGGCTAGTGTCCCTCAGGTGGAATCCCAGTCTCCAATGAAGCAAACCCTGTGCTCCACACCATTTTTCAACCATTCATTAAACTGCATGGTGCAAAGTACCTCGCCTCACTCATGCCATTGACAGGCAGCACCTCAGAGAAGGATATTGTGTGTGCTACTTGTCTTAGGCCCCTCCCAATTCTACAAGTCCTTCTGCACTGCTCTAATCTCATGATTAACCAAGTCATTTGTCCCTAGGGGACAATGACGTCCAACTCAGACTCCGTGCAGCTGTTCTCGTGATCCTTAGGATGTGCTTCCTGTCTCTCCAAGCCATGGCACCAGGCAGGCACCTTACTTCAGTTTTCCCTGCTCCCCCCAGTTCTATCCCCCTAATAATTGAGTCCCCCACCAGGAGCTGCTTCCTTTCCTTGTGGTGTCCTCTGTCACCTTCCTGTGGGCCTCCCTTGTGACAGGTGTCCTCAGCCTCCTTAGTCTCCTCTGCGGGTGCATCCATAGGGGAGCTATGCTCCCCCAGAATGTTTTATTGATTGTGGTGTGGAACAACTGACTGGGTGTGCCTCTGTTCCACCATCCTCACCCTCCCTGTGCCCACTGTGGTCCAACTGCTGTGCTTTCTTCGCAACCTCTGAGGTAGTGGTGGTGGCTGTGGTGCTCCCTGGATGGGGGAGGTTCCTTCCTACCATCCAGTGTGGCCTGGGAGAAGGTCCCCTTACTACTGTCCAGTGTGGCCTGAAGACGGGCAACTTCCTCCCTCAGAGCAGAGAGTTGTTTGCAAATAGGGCAGCATCTCAGCCTCCAGAAAGACTCCCGGAAGACTGCTGCCCCACAGCCATTACATTGCACTACTCCCCACATTTTTTTTTTGTGTGTGTGTGTGTGTGTGATTGGTTTGTAATATACAAATATATATATACACCTTACAGAGTGAATGTAAACCATGAGGAATGTAACCTATAGGCCAATGTGCATGTAAAGCATGAGGGGTGTATTATGTAGGCCAGTGTGCATGTAAAGCATGAGTGTATCATGTAAGCCAAATTGAATGTAAAGCATGAAGGTGTATCATGTAGGCCAGAGTGAATGTAAAGTATGAGGGATGTATCATATAGGTCAGTCTGAATGTAAAGTATTAAGGAATATCATGTAGGCCTAAGTGAATGTAAATCATGAGGCATGTATCATGTTGGCTTGTGTGAATGTAAAGCATGATTCTTGTATCATGCAGGCCAGTGTGAATGTAAAAGATAAGGAATGTATCATGTAGTCTAGTGTGAATGTAAAGTGTGAGGGTGTATCACATAGACCAATGTGACTGTAAAGCATGAGGGATGTTTAATGTACACTATTCTGAATGTAAAGTGTCATGTAAATAGTCAGTGTCAGTGGCTCAGTAGGTAGCACGCTCACCTCTGAGTCCGGGAGATCAGAAGGCTGTGGGTTCAGTACACACATCTGGCACCTGGTTAGTATCCCAGTACTGACACTGTAGTGCAGCATGAGAGGAGTGCTGCACTTCTGAGGTGCCGTCTTTCTGATGAGATGTTAAATCGAGGTCCCATCTGCCTGGATTGGTGGTAGTTTAGGTGGATGCTAAAGATCCCTGGGCACTTATCGAAAAGAGTAGGGGATTTTTTTATTGAAATAACATCAATTAATATAGTTTCAAAGTACAGAAGTGAAAAAAAAAACTGTTAAAATCATACAAAGTTACATTGGAATGAAATCAAAAATTACAGTCATATAAAAAAACTCAAAAAATTTAAATAAGAGCCATTTAAAGAAATAACAGTTTTAACTCAAATTCATTTATGAATACCACTGACTATTATTTATATTTAATGAACCAAGAAAAACCCTTCCACCAATGTGTGACTTTTTTAGATGTATAAGTTACTGAATCTGAGCTATGTACTTTTCCCATAGCTACCTGTATCAGATTGCCCACCTTCTCATAAGGCATCCATCTTTGGTAAAGTACCCATTGGCATCTAGCTTGCCAAAGATAATCTTTTAAAACACAATAAAAGACTACCAATGTATCTGTGGAATACGAAGTTCCTAAATTATGAAATTGTCCCAAAACTAGGTTGCTGTAATTCATATTTTTTAGCCATGCCATGTTTCATTTTGAGGTGAGGTAGCTCCAGAGAGATTGAGCATAAGAGCAATGAAATAAAAAATGATCAATGGTTTCCTCTTCATTAATACAAGCCTCATACAGACAGTTTCTTTCAGATTTTGCCTTATATTTCGCATTACCTCTTACATTAATTCTGCCATAAACCATTAACCACAAAAATTCCCACATGTAAGATGGTATTCTGGGATTATTTAGTTGCTTTAATATTTTTTAATTTTGAGGTGATGGACAGTTTTTGAAACAGGGTTCAGTGGGATGTTCAAAAGACATAACTTTTGTATATAACTGAGGCCCTGTATTGCTAATAATCATTGGTGATGTTACCCCCCATTTATACAATTGTTTTGCAGCAGGGATAAACCAAGATGGAATAGAAATGGTACTAATTAATTTATGTAGGATGTTGTGCCATTTGGTAATATACCTTGCTAAATTTATTTTACTCCAATAAGAGTACAGTACCTCTTCTGGTATTAAGCTATATTTAACTGAATGAGTAGATAATAAAGTAGAAAAGAATATTACCAGATCTATCATACCTAGACCCCCTTTTTCTTTTTTGAGATATGTATAGTGGCATTTAATGGGATTTAATCTATTCCCCCACAGCATTTGAAAAA
Source organism: Neoceratodus forsteri (assembly GCA_016271365.2). Lineage (NCBI taxonomy): Eukaryota > Metazoa > Chordata > Ceratodontiformes > Ceratodontidae > Neoceratodus > Neoceratodus forsteri. The sequence continues at coordinate 14,418,443 of CM028129.1, forward strand.
ATATACTATATAATCTTGTCCAACTGCTGTGGTGGTGGAAAAATCATGGCAACAGAGAAGACCATAGGAATAAGAAATTGCTTCATAATCCAAATTCATTTAAGTTTGGCTATCCTTCAATGTCTCCATTTTTGTACTTTAGAATCAACATTAGTTAATGCTAAATCCCAATTAAAAGAGGGAATATTTTGTGTACTAAAATAGATACCCAAAATCTTAAGAGGTTCAGATGAGATTGATATCTCTTTGAGACAGACTTGATTTGGGCAATCAGTGCCAATAAATAGCCCTTTACATTTTGATATATTTAATTTAGAATTAGAGAAAGTGGAATACTTAGCCATGAAATCCAAAAAAATAGGAATTTGGGTGTAGTCTAAAAAAATACACAAATATCATCTGCATATGCAGTCATATGAAAAACCCTACTCCTGTCTGGGCCTACAATACCTGTCCATTGAGGTGTATTAGTTAAAAAATGCAGCAAAGGGTCTAAGGTAAATATATGTAGGAGAGGGCTAAGAGGGCAGCCCTGTCTTACTCCCGTTTGTAGTGGGATTCCTAACGTAATGTGGTGTCTGATTATAGGATAGACTTTTGCTCCATGATATAAAGATTTGAGCCAATGTAGTAATTGCTGTGGAATGCCATATGCTTCCAGAGTAAAAAACAGAAAGGGATGAGAGACCCTATCAAAGGCCTTATACTGGTCAACCGAGAGAAGACATCCCTGTCTATTTTGTAATCCCACATAATCAATCAAATCTCTAATGATCATTAGGGCATGTTGAATTTTTCTGTCAGGCAGACCACAGAATTGCCAAGGAGATAACACTTCTTTAGCATGGGTTTTTATTCTATTTAAAATGATAGCAAACATTTTATAATCTGTATTTAACAGTGTAATTGGTCTCCAATTATCAATTAAAAGTTTGTCTCCAGATTTAAACAGCAGAATCAATAAACCTTCTGTGAACCACGGAGGTATAGTATGGGTAATAAAAAAAATTAAACACTATTTCTAAACACTGGGCTAAAAGACCTGAAAAGGATTTATAAAATTCATTGGTCAAACCATCTGACCCGGGTGATGTACCATTTTTTAAAGTCCTAATGGCCTGCTCAATTTCCAAAATCGTAATTGGTTGTACTAGTTGCTTTGTAAAATTCGGAGCTGTAGGGATTACTGTTGACGTCAAAAAATATTTGATATTAGCTTCTGAGAGGGCTTGTGTAGGGACATGAGATAACATAAAATCCTTAATGATATCATGCATCCCTGTTAATGAGGACACAACGTCGCCTGATTTATTTCTTAAAGAACTTAAAAAAATGGAATTTTTACAAGTTTGGAAGGATTCAAAGGGGGTCCTCATGGGGAGTTTTTAATGCCTCATATTGTAGTAAGTTTTTCATAGTCTGGGACCTATCATACTGGTACTTTGGCAGGTCTTCCCTAAGTAATATGATATGATCTGAATAATCAAATCTAGAAGTATTAGCTAAAGAATATAAGTTTTGGAGCTGTTGTCTGATTTCTAAGTATTTTAGAAATTTAATATTTTCCCTGGTTTTCCCTAGTTTCAAAAAATAATGTTTAAAATCCCATTTCTAGTCCACCCACCACTCATCTGCCTCTTTTTACAAAAAGCAGACAGATAATCTAGCAACTAAGATTTTAGCTATGTTGAGTTTCACTTCCTGATTATCTAGGATGGAAGAATGCAGTTTCCATCGTGGCCTGACATTTGATGTGCATGCACTAAGAGTAAAGGAACCCAGTAATAGCAGATCTGAAAAGGTTGTAACTACAGTCTGAAACTGTACATTGGAGAGGGATTTGGAAAAAAAATATATAGTTAATAGTAGAAGTATATTTATGCCTTTTAAAGGTAAATTTAGGTCCCTAAGTTTGAAGTAAATTACAGTTTAAGAGATCTGTGGTGTCAATCAATTTCTGTAAAGCGTTGGAATCACAATATATTTTCTTCCCTTGTAGGACTGCTACATCAGACGAGGATTGTAAAGTACAGTTAAAATCTCCACAAAGAAAGACCGTATAGGAAGTAAGCAGATATGGCTTCAAACTGTTAAAAAGATCTACTCGTTCAGATTTAATTTGTGAGCCATAGATGTTTATAAATCGACAATGTAATTGTTTCCACGTGCCATCTAATATTAGAGCTCTCCCAGGGAATAGATCAATGAGTTTGATCAATGTAGAATCAAATGAGTGAAATAGAAAACCCACACCATCCGCAGAGGCTGTTCCAAAGGACCAGAAAGAAGGCCCCCGCACCCATTCTCTTTGAAAGAACCTTGCTTGATCACTGGTATACATCCACGTCTCTTGCAGAAAACAGATGTCAATATTATAATCATGAATATACTGAGACTACCAGCCTTTTTTTATAATTCAACAAACTATGAACATTTAATGAACCAATACAGAGAGAAGCCATACATAAATTTCCTTAGTGGATTCAAGACTCTTTTTCTTTATTTTTTTTACCTTTATAATCAGATCTGTTTAGTGACAGGGTACTAGCTTCTTTTTTAGTTAATTGGGAGTCTGAGTCTCCCAAATCCATTTCAGTATCTCCCCATTGAGAAGGTAAAATAGAAAAAAGGTTTTTCAGCTCTAGATCTACTAGAGGTTGGGCCTGTCCCCCTTTCAAATTTCTGGCCGATCTACACACTGGAACAGTAATGAAAGGTGATGGGTAAGAGGTGCTAGCTACAACTTCTGCTGTATCAGTATAACATACAGGAAGAGAGGTATCCAGGGCCATAACTATACAGGAGGGTCTGGGAGTGAAGGGGACAAAGAAGGGGGGAGATCCTTAGGTGGAGGCTTCATCAGGGCATCCAACACTAGTGGTTTTGCAGGTTTAGAGGGAACCAAATCTTGGGCATTCTGTATAAGAAGGTCTGGGCTTAAGCAAGAGGCCCTATTTTTAGCAGCCCAGGGACATTCCACAAAGACATGTCCCATCTCCCCACAGAGGTCACACCTAGTGAGATTTGCACACTGAAAAGCAATATACCCAATCTCCCCACAATTGTCACACCTGGGCTTATCACAAGAGCTTGAGAGGTGTGTTTTAGAGCTACATTTGTAGCAAGCCCGAGGTTGACCTGCATAGAAACAAACTCTTCTATCTCTGCCTAGTAAAAAAGAATTCAGAATATGTTCAACACCAGCTTCAGATTGTCTGAGCTTGATTTTATAATGCCAACCTCCAGTCCAAAACAGTTCAGTGTCCAAAATATCCTCGGGGGACTCGGCACACCACACTTCTGACTAAGCCAGTAAGTCATGTCTTCTACATGGACCCCCTCATTTCTGAACATCACAGTAACATATTTTATTAATGGTTTAGTCAAGGGAATGACTAAAATGGGGATCCATGTAGGAGAAAACTTGACCTGGTTGTACTGTTCCCAAAACATATCTAACCTATAAGCAGTTCTGAAGCTGATGTCAAAATTGTCTTCTCCAGAAATATTGATAAATGCAAAGACATCTTTGGGAGAAAACTTCAAGGAGTCTTAACAATAATTTGCCAACATAATGCTTGTCAGGATGAACTTCTAAACCTCTTTTATATCGTATGCGAACCGCATTACATCTTGGAGCAGCTTCTTTTTTTATTTTAGAAGAAAAATCAGAAAGGAGAGGTTTAGTTGCTTCTGTAGAGGCCATAGGATCCTCAGTAACTGGTAGGGATGCATCAGTAGTCAAAATATCGGGTAATTTCTGATCTGCAGAGCTTGTATCTTGCAATGGAACAACAGGGTGAGAAAGCACTGAATCATGTGTAATAGGTATTCCTGATAGTCCCACTGGTAAAGTAGAATCAGAAACTTTAGGGCACCATTCAGGGGAATTTTTAGTAAAATTGAGTGTGGGTCGCAATCTGGGGTAGGAACCCAAATACCTTTAACAGTTCTCATCCAGCCCACCTCACTTAAGGCTTTCTGGGGAGACCAAATTTCATCTGGGGTTTTAGTAGGTATTATAGTTTCAATTTCCCGCATTGCAGACTCATAGGAAGTCTCTGTAAGCGGAGGATCAATCTTGGGTTTGTCTAACATAGGAGAGGTGGTAGAAATCAGTTTTGTTTCAGTCGTGGTAGGAGCAGTGTGTTTGTTTGAATAATCTGCTCAAGACCCTGGCTGTGGGTCAGCCTTTTTAAAAGAGAAAACAGTCAATCATTCCTGTTCAGTGGGAGAAGTCTGATAAATAATATCAGTATTTTGTGCAAGTGAGGGTTCTGCAGGTAGCATAGCTTGAAAAACAAATCCAGCAGTTCGAGAGACAGTAGGGCAGGGGAGCTCTTCTAGATCCACCTGACAGTGAGGCAGCACAGGCATTGCTGAGTGAGCTGTGATTATAGTGCCTTCAGAGGTAGAAGTCTCTACTTGCACTGAAGTATCATGAGGCAAAGCAATGGGTTTCTCCAACTTTCAGCACAAGTGATCGATAACCTCTTTACTGCCAGCTGGAAAAACTAAAACATCAAGATTTACAGGAGCATTTTCAGTAAGTAAAGGATTCAGTCTTACCTTGCCCTGCAAGGTGTGCTTCAGCTGCCACGTTATTCCGGAATGCAAGCTCAGCAACAGGCGAACCCGGTGTATTGACATTAAGCTCAGGTACTTGAAAGTGGGTTAGTCTGGCAACCAAGCGCTCGGTTTCACATAAATGTCTCTCTTTTTATGTATTTAACAGCTCTTTTAAAGTTTTCTCATTCAGTTCAACATCAGGCATATTCCATAAAGAAAGTGTAACTTCAGGTTGGTGCACATTTAATTCATTTCGAGTGGGTAAAGTTTCTAAGTCTCCAACTTGCTGAAATTCAGACATTACATCCATAAATACCTCTGAATTCTCCAAAACAATTTCCTCAGAAGAAAATCTCTCCCCTCCATTTGGGACATCCTGCTGTCATGGCGTTCCACTCTAAGTGTCCATGGCTCACAGACAGCAAGTTCCCCTACTGCCAGCAATGCAGTAGGGGAATTTCCACAGTGTCTTTGCCAAATTTCCCTCATTCACTAAAAATACCACCAACAACTTAATCTGGTTAAATTTCAGTTGCATACCATCTGTATCCCCCCTCCACCTGGTGACCCCTGAAAAAGGGACTTCTAGTCCCAGTGGGCCTTGTGGGTCAACAAAATTCAATAAATAAATAGAGCATGAAGGATGTATTATGTAGACCAGTGTGACTGTAAAGCATGAGAGGTGTGTCATGTAGGCCAGTGGCAATGTGAAGCATGAGGGATGTATCATGTAGGCCAGTGTGAATGTAAGGTATGAGGGGTGTACCATGTAGTCCAATCTGAATGTAAAGCATTAGGGGTGTATCATGTAGGCCAGTGTGAATGTAAAGCATTAAGGTATGTATCATGTAAGTCAGAGTGAATGTAAAGCATGAGGGGTGTATCATGTAGCTCAGTGGCAATGTAAAGCATGAGGGGTGTATCATTTGAGCCTGTGTGAATGTAAAGCACATGTATCATGTAGGCCAGTGTAAATGTAAAGCATGAGGCGTGTATCATGTAAGTCAGAATGAATGTAAAGCATGAGGGGTGTGTCATGTAGGCCAGTGACAGTGTAAAGCATGAGGGGTGTATCATGTAGTAGCCAGTGTGAATGTAAAGCATGAGGGATGTATCATGTAGGTCAGTCTGAATGGAAAGCATGAAGGAGTGTCATTTAGGCCAGTGGCAATGTAAAGTATGAGTGGTTTATCATGTAGGCCAGCATGAACGTAAAGCATGAATGGTGTGTCATGTAGGCAATGTGGCAATGTAAAGAATGAGGGATGTATCATGTAGGCCAGTGTGAATGTAAAGAATGAGTCATGTATCATGTAGGTCAGTGTGAATACAAAAGATGAGCGATGTATCACGCAGTCCAGTGTGAATGTAAAGTATGAGGGGTGTATCATGTAGGCCAATGTGAATGTAAAGCCTGAGGGATGTTTAATGTACACCATTCTGAATGTAAAGCATGAGGAATGTATCACATAGGCCAGTGTGAATGTAAAGCATGAGGGATGTATCATGTAGGCCAGTGGCAATGTAAAGCATGAGGGGTGTACCATGTAGGCCAGTGACAATGTGACGTATGAGGGATGTGTCATGTAGGCCAGTGTGAATGTATTAGTGTAAGGGGTGTATCAAGTCCAGTGTGAATGTAATGCATGATTGGTGTTTTATAACTGGCCAGCAATTTTTTGAATGGGCTGACCAAGTTATAATTTGCCGTTATAAGCCGCAGGTTATAACGGCAAACGTGTGCCATGTCAGTCCCAGAGGATCCATTCCTGGTTGGCTCTCCACTATTAATGGGCGGGCTAAACACTATGAAAAACATGGCAGCTCCTCATCTCAATTACCAAAGAGCCACCACACCGGGGGGAGTCCTGTTGGTTTTTTTTTTTTTTAAACATATCTGGTTGATCCTGCTGTCCACAACCTGCGGTACAGAACAATTCCACACAAATGAAACTGCTCAGATGTGCTTAACCACCCAGCAACACCTGCGAAGCACTTCTCAAAGGTAAGCACGATCCCAACAGTCTGAAACCCCAAAGTCTTCAAAGTAAAAACAAATGGCTATTAAAAAAAAGACTCTTCGCAATGAAACTCTCTTTTCTCAGAGAGAGAGGGAGAGAGTGTGTGTCTGTGTGTCTGTGTGTCTGTGTGTCTGTGTGTCTGTGTGTCTGTGTGTCTGTGTGTCTGTGTGTCTGTGTGTCTGTGTGTCTGTGTGTCTGTGTGTCTGTGTGTCTGTGTGTCTGTGTGTCTGTGTGTCTGTGTGTCTGTGTGTCTGTAACAGCAGCACAATCCCCTTAGGCAAAAAATTGCTGCCCAGCAATTATAAATAACAAAAGATGAGGAAGTGTGCTTAAATTTGAAATTAATGGTAGCCCTCAGTGTGGGATGCTTTAATAAAGCCCTTGAGCTTCACCCTCGGTTTATGTAGCATCCCGCACCTCAGGCAACCATTAATTTCTCATTAAGTACACTTCCACATCCATTATTGTATATACAATGCAAGCCAGTTATAATGTATTGCGTAAGGGGTGTATCATGTAGGCCAGTGTGCACATAATGTATGAGGAGCGTATCGTGTAGGCCAGTGTGAATGTAAATCAGGATGGTTGAACAGGGTAGGCCAGTGGCAATGAAAAGCATGATTAATTTATCATGTAGGCCAGTTGCAAAGTAAAGCATGAGGGATGTATAATGTAGGCTAGTGGCAATGAAAAGCATGAAGGTGTATAATGTAAGCCAGTATGAATTTAAAGCATGAGGGGTGTATAATGTAAGCTAGTGGCAATATAAAGCATGAGGGCTGTATCATGTCAGTCCGTATGAATATAAAGCATGAGGGGTGTATCATGTGGGCCAGTTTCAATGTAAAGCACAAGGCGTAAATCATATAGGACATGGTGAATGTAAAGTAGAAGAGATGTGTCATGTAGGCCAGTGTGAATGTAAAGGATGAAGGTGTATGACTCGCGCCATTGTGAACGTAAAGCATAAGTACTGTATCATGTAGGCTAGTGGCAATATAAAGAATTAGGGGTGTATACTATAGGCCAGGGTGAATGAATAGCATGAGGGTTGTACCACAAAGGCCAGTTTAAAGGTAAAGCAACAAGAGAGTATCATTTACACCAGTGGCAGTCAAAAGTATGAGGGTTATATCATGTAGGCCAGTGAATATGTAAAGCATGAGAAGTGTATCGTGTAGGCCAGTGGCAATGCAAAGCATGAGTGATGTATCTTGTAGGCCAGTTGCAATGTAAAGCATGAAGGATGTATCATATAGGCCAGTGGCAAAGTAAAGTATGAGGGGTGTATCATGTAGGCCAGTGTAAATGAAAAGCACGAGGGGTGTATCAAGTAGGCCAGTGGCAATGTAAAGCATGAAGGATGTATCATATAGGCCAGTGGTAATGTAAAGCATGAGAGGTGTATAATGAAGGCTACTTTCAATGACAGGCATGAGGTGTGTATCATGTAGCCTAGTGGCAATGTAAAGCATGAGGGGTGTATCATGTAGGCCAGTCATAATGTTATGCATAAGGGGTGTATCATGTATGTCAGTGTTTACATAAAGTATGAAGAGTGTATCATATAGGCCAGTGTGAACGTAAAGCAGGAGGGGTGAACACTGTAGTTTGGTGGCAATGTAAAGCATGAGGGAAGTATTGTGTAAGCCAGTGGCTATCTAAAGCATGAGGGTTCTACTATGTAGGCCAGTGGAAATGTAAAGCATGAAGGGTGTATGATGTAGGCCAGGCTGAATGAATAGCAGTAGAGGTGTACCAAGTAAGCCAGGTGCAATTGAAGGCATGAAGATATATTATGTTGACCAATGTGAATGTAAAGAATTAGAGGTATATTATGTAGGCCAGTGTAAATTTAAAGCATGTAGACCAGTGTGAATGTAAATCACAAGGGGTGTATCATGTAGGAGAGTGGCAGTGTAAAGCATGAGGGGTGTATCATGTAGGCCAGTGGCAATGTAAAACATGAGGGATGTATCATGTAGGCTAGTGGCAATGTAAAACATGAGGGGTGTGTCATGTAGGCCTGCAGCAACATAAAACATGAGGGATGTATCATGTAGACTAGTCTGAATGTAAAACATTAGAGGTGTACTATATAGGCCAGTGTGAATGTAATACATATGGGGTGTATCAGGGTACTGTACTCGGCCTACCCTGGAACTGTAGCACAGTATTTTATTATACTTCAGTATCGGGAACTGTACTCGGCATAGCCTGGCACTGTTGCATTGACTTTAATACACTTCAGTATCGGATACTGTACTCAGCCTAGCATGGTCCTGTGGCATTGTATTTATTATACTTTAGTATCAGGTACTGTACTCAGCCTACCCTGGAACTGTGACATTGTATTTATTATACTTTAGTATCAGGTACTGTACTCAGCCTAGCCTGGTACTGTGGCATTGCATTTTATTATACTTCAGTATCGGGTACTGTACTCAGCATAGCCTTGTACTGTGTCATTCTATTTTATTATACTACTGTATCGGGTACTGTACTTAGCCTAGCCTGGTTCTATGGCTTTGTTTTAATATCAGGTACTGTACTTAGCCTAGTGTGGTACTGTGCATTGCATTTATTGTACTTTAGTATCAGGTACTGTACTCAGTCTAGCCTGGTACTGGGGCACTGTATTTTATTATACTTCAGTATCATGTACTGTGCTCAGCATAGCATGGCACTGCGGCATTGTGTTTATTATACTTCAGCATCAGGTACTATACTCAGCATAGTCTGGTACTGTGGCATTATATTTTATTATACTTCAGTACTGGGTACTGTTCTCAGCATAGCCAGGCACTCTGACATTGTATTTTACTGTACTTCAGTATCGGGTACTGTACTCAGCCTAGCCTGATTCTGTGGCATTGTATTTTATTATACTTCAGTATCGGGTACTGTACTCAGCCTAGCATGATCCTGTGGCATTGTATTTTATTATACTTCAGTGTCGGGTACTGTACTCAGCTTAACCTGATACTGTGGCATTGTATTTTGTTATACTCCTGTAATGGGTACTGTACTCAGCATAGCTTTGTACTGTGGCATTGTATATTAGTATACTTCATGATTGGGTACTATACTCACCATAGTTTGGTACTGTGGCATTGTATTTTATGTGGCATGGTATTTTATTATACTTCAGTAACGGTTACTGTACTCAGAATAGCCTGGTACTGTGGCATTGTATTTTATTGTACTTCAGTACTGGGTGCTGTACTCAGCATAGCCTGTTACTGTGGCATTGCATTTTATTACATTTCAGTATTAGATACTGTACTCATCATAGTCTGGCACTGTGGCATTGTCTTTATTATACTTCAGTATCAGGTACTATACTCAGCCTAGCCTGGTAGGGTGATGTTGTATATTATTACAGTTCAGTATCAGGTACTGTGCTCAGCATAGCCTGGCACTGTGGCTTTGTCTTTATTATATTTTTAGTATCAGGTACTGTACTCAGCCTAGCCTGGTACTGTGGCCTTTTATTTTACTATACTTTAGTACTGAGTACTCTACTCTGCCTAGTCTGGTACTGTTGCATTGTATTTTATTATACTTCAGTATCGGGTACTGTACTCTGCTTAGCTTGGTACTGTGGCATTGTATTTATTATTCTTCAGTGTCAGCTACTGTATTCAGCCTAGCCTGGTACTGTGGCTTTGTATTTTATTATATTTCAGTACTGGGTACTGTACTCAGCCTAGCCTAGTACTGTGGCATTGTATTTTATTACAGTTCAGTATTGGGTACCGTACTCAGTCTAGCCTGGAACTGTGGTATTGTATTTTATTATACTTCAGTATCTGGTACTGTACTTAGCCTGGCCTGGTACTGTGGAATTACATTTTATTATACTTCAGTAATGAGTACTGTGTTCAACATAGCCATGTGCTGTGGCATTGTCTTTTATTATACTTCAGTAATGGGTACTTTGCTCAGCATAGCCTGGTACTTTGGCATTGTGTTTTATTATAGTTCAGTATCGGGTAGCGTACTCAGTCTAGCCTGGTACTGTGGCATTGTATTTTATTATACCTAAGTATCAGGTGTGGCACATGGACAGCTGGTTCTGATTTCAATGTGGTATTTTTTCTGCAATGTAAAATATGTAAGTAAGTGTCTGCCAGGAGAAACTACATTCTTGCTGAAACTGACACATCAACCCCCCCCCCAGGGATAAGTTCAAAGGACAGGACGTAGCTTAAACTGCAGATATCCAAAATGCAATTACCTTGTCAATTTGCTTTGATGGCAAGAACCAATATATCCATTTCATAATGCCCTCAGGGAAATCCTTTGATTTGCACTAGGTGTCATGAAGGAAGGAGAAAATGCATGTGTTGGGGTGTCTCCCAAGATAGCCAGTAATTACATCTAAGAGGCTTTGATATCTGGGTGAAGCAGGTCCCAGACTAAATTAGGAAGTCCAATATGCATTGGCTTGGGGTATCCAGTGAATTACATCAGAGGCTTTCAATGCCTGGGTGAAGCAGATCACAGACCGGTTTTAGCAAGTCACATGAAGAGAGGCGATTCATTTATGTCACCTATTATTTTTTTAAATATCTTAGTAGGACTTCCTGTTATAAAATATAAATTTTAATACACCAAGGCAGAGTTAGGTGACCTCGGACAGAAGGCCGGCTCAAGGCTGCTTTTAAATATGCTGAGCAGACCTTACAGAGAGAAATTCATTTCCTGACTGAGAAAAGAGGAACATTGAAGCACCGAAAGATCAAGAAGTAAGGATACATTAGCTAAGACTAGTCTGAGTGTATGGATTGTAGGAATTTGCACTTTTAAACCTGTTTTTTTTTTTTAAGGCTGTGTGTGTTGGGATATCTTGTTCTGTAGTTACTGTTTTGCTATTTTACCTATTTTAAAGTAAAGATATATATTTTAATAACAAACTGCCTGGTGTGCCTTGAAACTTCTTTTTATATAAGTGAAGCTTAGATGGTCATAGTTGACACTGTGCAGGAGCTTATTGTGGTACCAAACTGGGAAACCGATAAGAGTTCTCTTGGTCTTGCATAGAGTTCTAAGGGTTTATTTTGTAATACCTGGTTAGGTGCCCGTAGGCAAAAATATCTGCCCCCCCCCCAAAGACAGAATTATCTGAGCCTGATAACCTCTTGTTAGCATACCCAATTATCAGTTTGAATCCCTTTAGAACTTGGGACAAAGGTGACTCAAACCCACAAAACAGACAAGAGGGTTACCTTGTTCTGTTAACTGTTCACAATTCTATGCTCAGAGGTTGGCACTTTGGGAGTAGAGGGCTGACCTGCTGAGTGGGCTTCTTGACAGATTGGTTGGCAGTGGTGGCATAAAAAGTTTGGTGGTATAAGCTTTATTGTAGTGTGTCAACTTCACATTGTTCAGTTCACTTGGAAAAAAGAAAGGCAGTGTTTTATTTCAAAAGGAAACAGAACTATATCCTTTGGCTTACAGTCAAGTTCCTACCCATTTTATTTTTTTTTCTAAAGTGCCAGTCAGAGTAGCAGTAGTCAGGAAAGATGGCTTCCTACTACAGCAGGCACACTGTAGAATACTTAAAGCAGTTGTGCGGGGACAGAGGAGTCCCGTTCGAGGTGACAGTCAAAAAGCAGTACCTCATAGAGGCCCTGATGGTAGCAAATACCCAGAGCAGCAAGTCACTGACCGTGACTGAAAAAGACCGAACCTTGAATGTGGCAGGGCTAATGGCCAGCCTTGTGTCCGGATCCGGTGAGGAGGGCAGCTGGGCCACTGTCAGTGAAGGGCCTCAGCAGCAGGGGATGGTCACCAGTATCCTGAATCTGGAAGTACTCAGGCTGCAAATTGAGTTGCGTAGGATGGACCTGGAGTTCCAGGAGACGAGGGAGTGAGAGAAATGGGAGGCAGACCATGAGGCAGAGCTGGAGCAACAAGAGACAGTGAAAACAGAGGGAGGCAGACCATGAGGAGCATGAATGCCAGTGAGCTGCAGAAGAGAAGAGAGAATGAGAACATTGAGACACAGACCATGAGGAGCAGAAGTGCCAGATGCAACATGATCTGAAGAAGATACAACTCCGATCAATGGCACCAGAGCGGGTAAGTGGCTTGGGTTTAACTGGGACTGCAGGACTGGGTCACAAATTGAACTCCAAATTAATAGCAGAGTTTAAAGAGGGGAAGTATATGGATGCCTTTTTAATTTCTTTTGAAAAAGTTTGTATTCAGGCTAAAATTCCTAAAGAGTCCTGGAGCTTCCAGCTATCCCCGCTACTTACTGGGAAAGCTCGGGATGCATTGGGTCAAATCGACAATGAGGACAGCAATGATTACAGCAAGCTAAATGCTGCACTGTTAAAAAAGTTTGAATTAACTGCTGAATCATACAGAGCTAAATTCCATAAGCTCAGGAGAAGCCCTGATAAGAGCTATGAGGAGCTAGCCACGAAACAACATCAGTTTTTAAACTGTTGGAGTTTAGTAATTGAGGCAAACACTATTGATAAAATTGAAAATGTGATTTCATTAGAACAGTTTTATTGGGCATGCCCAGCAGAGCTAAAAACATGGCTAGAGGACCGAGATCCCAAAACATTGCAAAAGGCTGCTGAACTCTCAGATCGCTCTGCCAAGAGCAGACCCACTCTGAGAGCAAATGGGGCAGGCGTGGTAGTGCAGAAAGGGAAAAGTGCACCTTCAGGGCAGCTAAAACCCTCACTGCCTCCACCAAAACCAGTTAGCCCCAGGTTTCACAGAAAAGATTTCTCTGAGAGAAGAACAGAAAGTTGGTTGTGTAAGGAAACTGGGCAGATTGCCAGACAGTGTCCCAAAAAGGCAAGCCATAATACACAACCAGGTGCTAGAAAAGTGGGTTGTTTTTTGTGTCCCTGGAAGCATGCCAGTGAACATGAGGGAACATATGCACCCAGTCATGGTGAATGGTGTACAGACGCAGGGGTTGAGGGACACAGGTGCATCTCTGACATTGGTAAAGGGGATCAGGTACAGCCAGGTCAGCTTATACCCAATAAATACGTCCCTGAACAGGACTTTGTGGGTGGGGAGAAAACATTGCCCCTCGCTAGTGTTCTCCTAGACTGGGTTGAAACAGGGGGAACTGTACAACAAGTGGCTGTAGCCAAAACATTAGCAGTGGATGTGATCCTGGGTAACAATCTCCAGCAGGGGACAATATGTGCAGTTACCTGTAGCCAAGCAGCAAGGGAAAATTGTAGTTCCCTGAACCCCACAGAAACTAGTGTGAAAACCACTGAGAGGCTGGTTCTCCAGTCTGTATCTCCAGATGAGGAGACTGATAAAAAGGGGGTAGAAATTTCCTCAGTAGCCAGTAACCACACAGCTACAGAGGGTTACTCCAAAGAGGGAGGGGTGACCCCTTGTCAGAGGGTTGGTATTGACAGTGATCCTGAGGGTCCTGATGCTAGTGCTAGGGATCCTAGTTTAGCGACTGAAGGGGACCTGTCCCAGGCCTTGGGACTGTGTGAGGGGTTTGCAGCTGCTCAGAGGAGTGACCCTAGTTTAGAGAAGCTGAGGGCTTGGGCAAACTCTGACAGAGCACATTGAGGTGACGGCAGACATAAGGTTTATTGGAAAAATGGACTTATGTATACTCAGGCAGTACAGACACAGGGAGGGATGCTAGGCAGGCAGCTTGTTGTTCCCCAGGGGTATCGTGAACAGTTGCTCAAAATTCCACATGATATGCCCTTGTCTGGACATCTGGGAATCATGCACGCTATGCAGCGGTTTGCCCAGAATTTCTACTGGCCTAACTTCACCCAGCAGGTGAAGGCATATTGCAGGTCTTGTCAAAGGTGCCAAGAAATAGGGAATGCGGGCAAGAAAACCGAAGCCACCCTGATCACCTTGCCCATAGTGGAGGAGCCATTCCAGAGGATGGGAATTAATATTGTGGGGCCTTTAAATACCCCCAGCTCCTCAGGGAAGAGATTCATCCTGACTGTGGTGGATTATGCCACCCGGTACCCAGAGGCAGTCGCCCTATCCTCACTGAGGACAGACAAAGTGGCAGATGCCTTATTTGGGATTTTCTCCCGTGTTGGGTTTCTGCAGGAGGTAATCACCAATAGAGGGGGTTCCTTCATGTCGGACCTGATGAAATGTTTATGGAAGAAGTGGGTGGTGCAGGATGACGACATCAGATCATCCACAAGCCAATGGGCTTGTGGAATGATTCATTGGTACCCCAAAGTCAATCGCTCCGGTGTTGTCTGAACAGCATGGGAGGGACTGGGAGAAATACGTTCCCACCTGTTTGCATACAGGGAGGTGCCCCACGAGTCAGACAGGATATTCTCCTTTGAACTCTTTATGGATGCTGGGTACGTGGGACCCTAGACTTGATCCAGCAGGACTGGAAGGCAAGCACACCACCCAGGGAATTCTACCAGCATTATGGCCCTGATATTCAAAGGGTTGCCTAGCAACAGGGTTCGTGATGCAAGTCCCAAAATGCGCCATTTTCATGGTTATTCAGAAGGAGGCAGTTATGCGCCACCGAAAACATGCTGAGCAACAGCGTTAATGAAAATGAAGGCATGCGCAACCGAAGGGGGTGGATCCATGCATAAAGAGCGCAATGCGATATTCAAAGACTTTGCGATGCGCAATAGCGGCACAGCCAGAAATTGCGCACTAGCGGAAATGAGCCAAAATAAAAAGGCTCAAGGAAGCGGCGCAAGAATGCTACAAGGCTGCCAAGGGGGGGGAGAGAGAGAGACAGACAGACAGACAGACAGACAACAGACAGGCTAGGGCAGGCAAGGAAAGCATGGGCCATAGGCTGTAGAGGCCAGCGGGGGGTGCCCGGTGCAGTGGAAGTAGCAGTGAGGACAGCGGGGGTAACACAGCAACAGCAGCCAGGGGGGCAGAAGCCAGGAGATGGATTGTGCCAGCTTCCACATGGAAGCTGTAATGAGGGGGTGAGAATGTGCTGCAGGGGACGTGGCCGTGGAAGGGTCCATCGGTCGGTATGCCCTCACAGGCAGTACCGTGTCTGCATCAGCTTTGAGCTGTACACAGATGTAGAGATCGTAACGATTCCACCCGAACAGGGCAATACTGAGACGGCTCTGTGAGCTGTGCAGGATGTGATGCAGGCACCATCACGATGGAGTCACGCCAGGCCGGTGGAGACCCAGGTGACAGCCTGCATGTGCCTGCTCGCCACAGGCACTTCCAGGGGCCGACAGGGGACACCACAGGCATCACACAGTCGGCCACGCCATGCATCCTCACCCATCCTCAGCGCTGCCTGCCACATACGCGGAGTACATCCATTTCCCCAGCACTGCGGCAGAGCGTACAGCAAACATGCAGGAGTTCCACAGGGTAGCACATATGCCTGGTGTGCTAGGGGCCATAGACTGTACCCATGGCCATTTGCATGCCACCTGGTCCCGATGGGGTTGCACATAGGAACAGAAAGGGATTCTCCAGTGTCAACTGCCAGGTGGTGTGTGATGCCACTGGGCGCATAATCAATGTCTAGTGCCACACACCCTGGTGGAGCACATGATGCCTTCATATGGTATCAGTCCACACTGTGCCATCGATTCGAGAGTGGGGACATCCTCACAGGACATCTAGTGGGTGAGTACACATGCTTATGGACTGAAAACTCGGGGCAAGGGTGGAATGCCACAGGTGCCATGGTAGTGGCAATACAGGGATATGGGCAATATGGACCTGAACATGAGACTGATCTCCACTATCTCCACACAGGTGACAGCGGATACCCACTCCGTCCCTGGCTGCTCACACCGAACCGGCGCCCCATGACCCCATCGCAGCAACGCTATGAGGCACATGTTTCCACATGCAACATCATAGAGCTGTTTGGGATGCTCAAGGCACGCTTCCGATGCCTAGACACCTCCGGCGGTGCCCTACAGTACAGCCCCCAAAAGGTCTGTGGGATATTCCTGGCCTGTTGTATCCTGCACAACATGGCCAAAGACTATGGGATAGCCATACAGGTTGAAGAGGGGGACAGCGATGGGGATGCCAGTGGCACCAGTGTTGATGGTGATTAGCAGCCCCCCCAGGACAGCGGGACCCCTGACTGATCTGGCAGGCCCAGCTGCACCGGGACACCATCACAGAGGAGCACTATGCAGAACACAGGTAAGTCAAGGGGACATGTGCAACCAACACTGTCCATGCACAAACCACAGGCACAAGGGTAACACAACAGGGTGCATATGGCCAGGGGAGTAGAAGGGTCCAGCATACAAACACACCATCAGGAGGGTGAGCACATCATGGACACACACACACACCAGGCACAGAGCATACATGGGCAGATGCACAGCACAGCAGAACCTGAAATTGCTAACACACAGCACCACTGACCACCCTCACCACCTGTACTGTCCAAGTGCGTGTGTCAGATGCTGGGCACCCTTGCACCTTGGTGTACAGTACAATGCAGGCATCATCATGCACACGCACCTGTGGACAGCAGTTGGGAGGTGTGCAGGTGGTCCATGTGTCGTGTGGTGAGCAAGAGCACCCAGCAGTGCACTGCCCACCATGACACACATTGCACACATGGCAGCACCAGACAGGGCCCGCACTGGGAGACAGCTCAGTCAAGTAGCACTGTCCCACAGCCACCGCAGATGCGTGGGTGGCCCCGCTGTGACCAAACAGCACTGGCAGGCTGAGCAGGGGCCACATGGGGTGGCACTGTTGCACCACCAGGGGTCCCACTGCATGAACGTGACCTTGCCCGCACAGGGGTCTGCAGCATGCTGAACAGACCTGCACCAGGGGTGCTCTGGATGGCCACAGCAGAACCCAGCATCAACAGGCCTGGTCTCGCACGACACCGGGAATGGGGAGTGGAGAGTGAACTGTGTGGGGTGTGCGGTACAGGGGCACCTGACTGTGTGCCCAATGCATCCACGACAGAGACCACTGCCTGGGTCAGCCTGTCAATGGTGGCGGTCACATCCATCCGCATACGAACCAGCTCTGCATGGTCCAGAGCACACCCCCTGCTGTGCCGCTCCACATCCACAGACAGTGCCTCCATGGACATTGCAACCCACCTCTGCAGCTGTACTGATTCCTGCAGCAGGCGGGTGTGCTCGTCCAATGGGTACTGTGCCCCAACGGCATCCTGTCCCCCAGGGTGTAGAAGGTCCTGATGCACAACACCCCTTGAGGGTGGGCGCTGTTCGCCAGGGCCAGAAATGGGTGGATCAAAGGGCGGTGGACATGTGCCACCACTTGACACTGTACCCCCAGACCTGGTGGGTGACTGCTGCTGCTGCCCCACCAACTGCTGTGCCCCAGGGTCCACTCGTTCCACCGCTGTGCTAGCAACAGTGCCAGACACCTGCACAGCCACCGGTGCTGCCCCACCGGTGCTGACAGGCACAGCCTGGGACTGTGCCAGCATGCTGGTACACAAGTTGGAACCAGAAAGGCCCAGAGGCACGTGCTGGCCTGCTGTGTGTCCGTCATGGGACACACACCTATCACTGCCCATTGCAGTCCTTGCATCATCAATGGTGCAGGTACGTGCTACAGCCATAGTCACAGCGCGCTGGCATGCTTGCATGCCAGACTGCTGAGACACAGGCTGTGCACCCCCCGCACCCGAATCACCGACACCAGAGTTGGTGGCCCAGTGTGCATGCTGCTGCAGTGCCTGCTGGCTGGTGATAGAGGTGGATGGACCCTCCTCCATGTCCAGCAGGTCATCATCACTGCCTGGACCCACCACCACCTTCTCCTGAAGACAAACTGGATCTGTAACAGAAAGAGAGTACATGTGAGTGCATGTGAACAACCTTCCCCCCAACCCCCCCAATACCACCACCATGTCATACCGTGCAGTGATGGGCTTCCACCTGTCTGGAATCCACCTCCTGAGCACGCCTCAATGGCGCTCTGCTGCATTGATGCAACCAGTGTCTCCTCAGCCAGGGTCAGCTCCAACACCACTGGCGGGCCCCCACCAGTGCCAGCACGTGCCGCCCTGAAGGCTGCCACCTTCTCCTTCAACCTCCTGCGGTCTGTCCCCATCTTCTTCTTGCATTCCTGCACGGAGCGTTGGTGGCTTCCAAGCAGGTTCACGGCCCGAGCTACCCCCTCCCATGCAGCCGCACGGGACTGAGGGGTGCCCCTCCGTCCACTCAGTACTGGCTCCTCATCCAGGTAGGCCTGGAAGAGGGCCTCTGTCTCTGCTGGGGTAAAGTTGGGCCTCCTCCTACGCCCACCGTCCTCACCCTCACCTTGGCTCTGCTTGGTCATGGCGATCTGTATGGGGGGAAGTGGACACCTGTCACTGTGCAGTCTACAGCATTTTCCCATGACCATTGTCCAGAACATCACACAGCATGCAACTCACCTCTCACCTGCAGTAACCAAATCTGGCCAGCGAGCTGATGTCGCACATTTATAGCGCAATGCATGCAAATTAGGAGGAGCTAGTATAATGACATGCAATTGCACCACCGCGCCTTTGAATGGCTGATCAGATGATTTGCATGTGTCGTGTGAATATCACGAATTTGGCGCTTTGTGCATACGGTTGAGTCGGCTGGAGCCAATGGCGCAGATCTGTGACTGTGTGGTAGACTGCATTGCACATGCCAGATAACTTATGAGCATCTGCCGCGCATTGCTGATGTGCTGTGCGGCGATTGGCAATTCAGGCCATTGGCCGCCATTGTGCCAGTGGCGCTACAGCACTGGGCACTATATGGTGCTGTGGCACTACTGCGCAATAGTCCACTGTGGCACTGGTATGCAGCTGGTCGGTCACGCGGGATGCATATACATCAGATGGCACTGTGATTGGCCTTGCGCCATTGCCCATGACCTTGTGTCCGACCTTTGCCCCTGGCGCTGTTCGGTGCCAGCGATATGCGATTCATTGGCGCCTGTCTGGTGACAGCGCTATGTGAACTGGACGGCACTGTTCAACAGCACGATTGGAACCTTTGGTGGTCTATTGCACAACATCTCCTGGGTTATGGCGCAGCGGCCGCCATATTGCCTGCTGTAAAGTTGGTACCATGGCTCGCAGAAGAGCAGCACAGTGCTTCTCCCATCAAGTGGGCCAACTGGTGGTTCGAGTGGGAGCCCCACCATGGGGCACTTTATAGTGAGAGGCGCCTCACCATTGCCAGGATGGTGTGGCGGCCGAGTGGCCACTGACCTGTTGGGGTCACTGGATGGTGCCAGTCAGCTGAGCAGTGCCCGGCACGGTCACGGTGACCTCCGCGGAGGGATCCTGATCTTCTCGATCGGCTGCGGTCACGTGCTCGGGAGGAGCGTAGTGCCTAGGCCAGGTGGGTGTACCATCTATGCACCTATATTCTCTGTAGGGGTGTGAGTGTGTTTGGTGGCTGTGCATAGGTGATGGCTCTGCCATGGTTGGCTGTGTCAGTGTGTGCAGGTGTGAGATGCATGGATCTGGCTGTGTGGGCAGGCACTCTCACTGGGGCAGGGGGCAGTCTGCTTTGGAGTCACACTGATGTTTGTCTCAACATATGTCTCCCACAGGCCGGGATGTGAGGATGCAGGCACGGGGTGAGGAGGGCCATGCCAGGGCCCCGGTGCTGGTGGGTGTTGTTCCCCAGCAGCAGCAGCAGCGGCAGACCCAGCTGCTTGAGGAGTGTGAGTATCATTACTTCATGGATGCTATTGTGTGCTGGGGGGGGCAAGACCACCAGCCATGCACAACACAACCATGCAGGAAAGGGGAGGTCATAATTCCACTATACAAGACACTAGGTGAGGCCCCACCTGGAGTACAGTGTACAGTTCTGGAGACCATACCTACGTATGGACATAGACTGGGTAGAGAAGGTTCAGAGGAGGCAACAAAGATGGTGCATGGATTGCATCACAAGTCCGATGAAGACAGGTTGAAGGAACTGAACATGTACTCCCTGGAGGAGAGGAGGGAGAGAGGGATATGATAGAGACATACAAGTATCTTACAGGGAGGAACAGGGTGCAGGAAAACACTATTTTTAAGCGAAAAAGATGTTCCAGGACTAGAGGGCATGGGATGAAGTTGGAGGGAGGACGATTCAGAGGAAACATGAGAAAGAATTTCTTCACAGAACGGGTGGTGGACAAGTGGAACACCCTGCCAGAGGAAGTGGTGGGGGCTGAAACAATCACGGGATTTAAGAATGCACGGGATAGACATAAAGGAATTCTGGAGGTCAGGGGTAAGGTGCAACAGACTTATAGGAAAACAAAGTGAACTTACAAGCTCAAATGGGCAGACTGGGTGGGCCATAGGCCCTTATCTGCCGACACTGTCTATGTATCTATGTATGTATGCACGACACAGGTGACATGCATCACTGTCCAGTATCACAGCACGTCTGTGTATGCGTCACTGGTGGTCCATGCATGCACTGGGCACATAGCTGTGTAACTGGCAACGCACTACATTGCCACGCCACTTGACAACCTTGTTTGTGCTGTGATGGACATGGGCAGTGTGGCGTAGTGGTGCTATAGCTGGTGCCGCTCTGTTTGTGATGGCCATGTGCATGTTCACTGTGGGTGGGTGCATGCCATCACAGCTGCGGGACATTGGGCTATATGGCTTGCAGGTTGGGTGGTGTTCAGGGTTGTGGTCAGTCACAGCCATTGACTGTGTTCCCATTTTCCTAGGCCTCACAGTTCTCCGGAGGATCCATCATGACATACGGGGCCTGACACAAGTGTCCCTGGATAACCAGGCCATCCTGAATTCCATAAGGAGACATGGCCTGCAGAGGAGGCATCGCAGGGAACAGCGGAACCAGGCACAGGACGACCAGCCTGCTGGGCCTTAGGCCATTACCATTCCCACTTCACTCATCCCTACCACCCTGCCTTCCCTCTCCAAGTTGTTCATCCCTACCCCTTGACCACCCCTACCTTGTGCCCGTCCCCCCTTTTAAATAGTTCTTGTTTATTGTTTTGTAATTTACTCTTTGAAAATTTGAAAATACATTTATATTTTGATATGAATACTGTGTTGGTCTCTGATTTGCAGCTGGCTATGGGTGCTCAGTTGCAGTGGTGTACATGCCATCTGGGGTGGTATGGTCCTGGGTGTGTGTGTGTGTGTGTGTGTGTGTGTGTGTGTGTGTGTGTGTGTGTGCATGTGTGTGCATGGAGAGGTATCTCCGGCATGGCAGTGACTTTCTGTTGGTCTTGCCGTCTGCTGCCACCCACTGCTAGGTGCATAGGGTGTGTCTGGCTTGTATGCTTCTCTGCTGCACAGGGTTGGCGTGTGCTGGGGGATGATGGTTTCCTGCAGTGCCAGTCACTGCACATGGAGTGGTGTCTTGGGGTCACAGTGCAGGGTGTGCTGTGCTGTCGAGGGGCTGATGTGCACTGTGGTTGTCAACCCCCTGTGTGCACTCTCAGCCTGCCAGTGGTTGTGCTGGGGTGTCATGGCTCTGCTGTGATTTGTTGGCTTGTCCCCATGGGCCAGTAGATCATCCGTCACACCCCCAGTGATGCTGTGCTTGGGGTGTGCAGGTGTCTTGTTGGTTCTGCAGTGTGTTCCTGTGCCCATGTGTGGCATGGCTGGTGGTGGGCCCCAGCCTGCCTCCCTGGATGTGCAGTTCCATTGCTCTGGGGGGGGCTCTGCTTGCGCTATGGCACCTCTGGACTGCTCAGCTGGGCTGCCCTGGTTGCACTATAGCGCAACATTTCTACTCAGATTCTCCTTCCTGGTTGCGCTATGGCGCAGTATGTGCGATATTCAGACGTTGGTTGCTTGCACAATTTGTTCTGCTCCATGTTTGAATATCGCACCTGTTGCGCATATGCACAATTAGTTTGTGCTTGCTCCTGCTGTTGCGCACATTTTGGGCACAGTTTGAATATCCGGGCCTATGTCCTTAGGTTTAGGGAAAGGCTGAAGGAGCTTATGGGGACAGCCCAGAGCAACCTGGCAGCTGCCCAACAGAAACAAAATGTGTGGTATGACCTCAGAGCCAGAACTCGCTCGTACATGGTGGGTCAGGAAGTCATGGTCCTTATTCTGGTCTGGAAAGACAAGCTGCAGGTTGAGTGGGCAGGACTGTACAAAGTGGCTAGGAAGGTAAATGACGTGAACTACATTGTGGAGTTACCTGACTGTAAATAGACAGAAAGGATGTACCATGTCAACATGATGAAGCCATATGCAAATGGGGCTGACATGATGTTTGCAGTATGTAGTCATGGTGAGAGGATGGATGAAGAAGACCCCCTTCTGGACTTGCTGAAAGACAGTAAGTGGGAGGCCTCTGTGGAGGCAGTAAAATTGTCTCCCCAGCTGACCCCTGGCCAGATCCAGAAAGTAAGGGAGGTTTTAGTAGATTTTGCCCTCTTGTTTAGTGCCAAGCCTGGACTAACCCCCTTAGCGACACACAATGTGGAGACAGGGACACGGGCGCCCATGTGGCGGACAGCATATTGGGTGTCAGCGGATGTCCAAAAGGACATTGGGAGAGAAGTGGAGAAGATGCTGGATTTAGTTGTAATCCAGAGATTCCACAGTCCCTGGGCCTCACCCGTAGTCCTTGTACCCAAGCCAGATGGCTCAACTCATTTCTGTGTAGACTATCATGGACTGAATGCAGTCACGAAGTCAGACACCCACCCGATGCCCCGGACGGATGAACTCCTGGACAACTTGGGAGGGGCGACCTACCTTACAACCATTGACCTGACAAAGGAGTATTGGCAGGTAGATTTGATGGACAGAGCAAGGGAGAGGTCAGCCTTCATCACTCCGATAGGCTTATTTGAGTTTAAAGTAATGCCTTTCTGAATAAAGAACACCCCAGCCACTTTCCAAAGGTTGGTGAACCAGGTGTTAAATGGTGCTGAGGAGTATGCCGTGGTGGACCTGGATGACATTGCCATCTTTAGTACCAGCTGGGAGGAACACCTATCCCACCTTAGGGAAGTGCTGGGCATGATACAGAGGGCCAGGCTCACTGTCAAAGCTGAGAAGTGCCAGGTGGCCATGGGAGAGGTGGCATACCTCAGGCATGTGGTAGGCCAGGGACAGCTCCATCCTAACCAAATAAAAATAGAGATAGTCCAGGCATGGCGCAGACCAGAAACTCAAAAGCAGGTCTGGAGTTTTATTGGGCCAGCAGGGTACTATAGAAAATGTGTACCCAATTAGTGCCCTGGCTGCTTCCCTATCTGACCTGACAAAGAAAAGGATGCCCAAGAAAATTACCTGGGGCCCAGCCTGTGAGGAAGCCTTTTCCAAACTAAAGGAAGCACTGTGCAGTGCTCCTGTTTTGACAAGTCCTGACTATAGCAAACATTTTATAGTTCAGACTGACACCTCAGACATAGGTATTGGGCAGTACTGAGTCAGACATCCATACAGGGGAGGGATCATCCAATAGCCTACCTCAGTGAAAGGTTACTTCCCAGGGAGCAGGCATACTCCACGTAGGAAAAGGAGTGTCTGTCCATAGTGTGGGCTCTAAAGAAATTGGAGCCATACTTGTATGGGCAGCATTTTGTGGTGCAGACTGACCGCAACCCTTTGGTTTGGCTGACACAGATGGGGAAAAACAATGGTTGCTTGCTAAGATGGAGTCTTGCTTTGCAAGAATATGACATGACCATTCTACATAGGGCTGGAGTGACCAATCAGAACTCAGATGGGCTATCTTGTGTGTATGAGGAGTGAGCTGATTAGGGAAGCTCATCCCATGCAGGGGATTGACCACCCCAAATTCAATCGAGGTAGGGAGGATTGTGGCACATGGATAGCTGGTTCTGTCAATATTATATTTTTTATGCAATATAAAATATGTAAGGAAGTGTCTATCAGGAGAAACTATAGTCTTGCTGAAACTGACTCATCAAAACCCCCTTGGGATAAGTTCAAAGGACAGGATGTAGCTTAAACTGCAAATATCTGAAATGCAATTACCTTGTCAATTTGCTTTGAAGCCAGGAACCAATATATCCATTTTATAATGCCCTCAGGGAAATCCTTTGATTTGCACTAGGTGTCATGAAGGAAGGAGAAAATGCATGTGTTGGGGTGTCTCCCAAGATAGCCAGTAATTACATCAAAGAGGCATTGATGTCTGGGTGAAGCAGGTCCCAGACTAAATTAGGAAGTCCAATATGCATTGGCTTGGGGTATCCAGTGAATTACATCAGAGACTTTTGATGTCTGGGTGAAGCATATCACAGACTGGTTTTGGCAAGTCACATGAAGAGGGTGATTCATTTATGTCACCTATTTTTTAAATATCTTAGTAGGACATCCTGTGTTATAAAATATAAATTTTAATACACCAAGGTGGAGTTGGGTGACCTCAGAGAGAACGTCAGCTCAAGACTGCTTTTAAATATACTGAGCAGACTTTACAGAGAGACATTCATTTTCTGACTAAGAAAGAACATCGAAGCACTGAAAGATTAAGAAAGTAAGGATACATTAGCTAAGACCAGTCTGAATGTATGGGTTGTAGGAATTTACACTTTTAAACCTGTTTTGTTTTTAAGGCTACATGTGTTGGGATATCTTGTTCTGTATTTTACTGTTTTCCTATTTTACCTATTTTAAAGTAAAGATATATATTTTAAAACAGAAACTGCCTGGTGTGCCTTGAAACTTCTTTTTATAAGTGAAGCTTACATGGTTAAAGTTGTCACTGTGCAGGAGCTTATTAGGGTACCAAACTGGGAAACAGATAAGAGTTCTCTTGGTCTTGCATAGAGTTCTGAGGGTTTATTTTGAAATACCTGGTTAGGTGCCTGTAGGCAAAGATATCTGGCCCCCCGAAGACAGAATTATCTGAGCCTGATAATTGGGTACACTAACAAGAGGTTATCAATCTGAATCCCTCCAGAACTTGGGACAAAGGTGACATGAACCCACAAAAGAAACAAGAGGGTTACCTTGTTCTGTTCACTGTTCACAATTCTACCCTTGGAGGTTGGCACTTTGGGAGTAGAGGGCTGGCCTGCTGAGTGGGTCTGTGACATCGGGTACTGTGCTCAGCATAGCATGGCACTGTGGCATTATCTTTATTATACGTTAGTATCAGGTACTGTACTCAGCCTAACCTGGTACTGTAGCATTGTATTTTTGTTTTACATCAGTATCAGGTACTGTACTCAGCATATCCTGGCACTGTGGCATCATCTT
Source organism: Neoceratodus forsteri (assembly GCA_016271365.2). Lineage (NCBI taxonomy): Eukaryota > Metazoa > Chordata > Ceratodontiformes > Ceratodontidae > Neoceratodus > Neoceratodus forsteri. Next base: position 14,444,216 of record CM028129.1, read on the forward strand.
TATTATACTTCAGTATCAGGTACTGTATTCAGCATAGCCTGGTACTATGGTATTGTATTTTATTATACTTCAGTATCGGGCATTGTACTCAGCATAGCCTGGCACTGTGGCTTTGTATTTTATTATACTTCAGTATTGGGTACTGTACTCAGCATAGCCTGGCACTGTGGCATCGTCTTTCTTATACTTCAGTATCAGGAACTGTACTCAGCTTAGCATGGTTCTGTGGCATTGTATTTTATTATACTTCACTATCTGGTACAGTATTCAGCATTACCTGGTACTATGGATTTGTATTATATTATACTTCAATATCGGGTGCTGTACTCAGCATAGCCTGTTACTGTGGCATTGTATTTTATTATTCTTCAGTAATGTGTATTGTACTCAACCTAGCCTGGTACTGTGGCATTGTATATTATTATTCTTCAGTATCAGGTACTGAACTCAGCATAGCCCGGTACGGTGCCATTGTGTTTTATTATTCTGCAGTATCCGGTACTGTACTTAGCATAGCCTGGTACAACGGCATTGTGTTTTATTATATTTCAGTATTGGGTACTGTACTGAGGAAGTCTGGCACTGTGACATTGTATTTTATTATACTTCAGTATCGGGTACTGTACTCAGCCTAGCCTGACACTGTGGCATTGTCTTTATTATGCTTCAGTATCAGGTACTTTACTCAGCCTAGCCTGGTACTGTGGCATTGTATTTTATTATTCTTCAGCATCGGGTACTTTACTCTGCCAGCACAGGGTCATAATTTTGCAAGACAATATGCTGCATGCAAAAATACAGCGTGATTTTATTATATTTCAATAATGGGTACTGTGCTGAGCATAACCTTGTACTGTGGCATTGTATTTTACTATACTTCAGTATCTGGAACTGTACTGAGCCTAGCCTGGTACAGTGGCATTGTATTTAATTATACTTCTGTAATGAGTACTGTGCTCAGCATAGCCTTGTACTCTGGCATTGTAGTTTATCATAATTCAGTAATGGGTGCTGTGCTCAGCATAGCCTTGTACTGTGGCACTGTATTGTATTATACTTCAGAATCTGGTATTGTACTCAGCCTAGCCTGGTACTGTGGCATTTTATTTTATTATACTTCAATATCTAGTACTGTACTCACTCTTACCTGGTACTGTGGTGTTGTGTTTTATCATTCTTCACTAATGGGTACTGTACTCAGCATAGTCTGATACTGTGGCATTGTATTTTATTGTAGTTCAGTATCAGGTACTTTAATCAGCTTAGCCTGGTACTGTGCCATTGTGTTTTATTATACTTCAATATCCAGTGTTGTACTCAGCCTAGCCTGGTACTATGGCATTGTACTTTATTATACTTAAATATTGGGTACTGTGCTCAGCATAGCCTGGCACTGTTGCATCATCTTTATTATACTTTAGTATCAGATACTGTACTCAGCCTAGCCTGGTACTGTGGCATTGTAATTTTGTTATACGTCAGTACTGTATCAGATACTGTACTCAGCTTAGCCTGCTACTTTGGTATTGTATTTTATTATACTTCAGTATCGGGTACTGTACCCAGCACAGCCTGGTACTGGGGCATTGTATTTTATTATTCTTCAGCATCGGATACTTTACTCTGCCAGCACAGGGTCATAATGTTGCAAGAAATATGCTGCATGGAAAAATACAGCATGATTTTATTATATTTCAGTAATAGGAACTGTGCTCAGCATAGCCTTGTACTGTGGCATTGTATTTTATTATACTTCAGCACTGGGTACTGTACTCAGCCTTGCCTGGTACTGTGCATTGTATTGTATTATACTTCAGTAATGGGTACTGTGCTCAGCATAGTCTTGTACTGTGGCATTGTATTGTATTGTATTATACTTCAGAATCTGGTATTGTACTCAGCCTTGCCTGGTACTGTGGCATAGTGTTTTATCATTCTTCACTAATGGGTACTGTACTCAACATAGCCTGATATTGTGGCATTGTATTGTATTATAGTTCAGTATTGGGTTCTTTACTCAGCATAGCCTGATACTGTGCCATTGTGTTTTATTATACTACAATATCAGGTGTTGTACTCAACCTAGCCTGGTACTGTGGCATTGTCTTTATTATACTTCAGTATCAGGTACTGTACTCAACCTAGCATGGTTCTGTGACATTGTATTTTATTATACTTTGGTATCTGGTGCTGTACTCAGCATAGCCTGTTACTGTGGCATTGTATTGTATTATTCTTCTGTAGTGTGTATTGCACTCAGCCTAGTACTGTGTCATTGCATATTATTATACTTCAGTATTGGGTACTGTACTCAGCATAGCCTGGTACTGTGCCATTATGTTTTATTATACTGCAGCATCTGGTACTGTACTCAGCTTAGCCTGGTACTGTGGCACTGTATTTTTGTTATACATCAGCACTGCATCAGGAACTATACCGAGCCTAGTCTGGTACCGAGGCATTGTATTTCCTACTTCAGTATCAGGTACTGTACTCAGCATTGCCTGGTACTGTGGTATTGTATTTTATTACACTTCAGTATCGGGTACTGTTCTCAGCCTAGCCTGGTACTGTGGCATTGTATTGTATTGCATTATACTTTGGAATCTGGTATTGTACTCAGCCTAGCCTGGTACTGTGGAATTTTATTTTATTATACTTCAGTATCTAGTACTGTACCCAGCCTTGCCTGGTATTGTGGCATTGTGTTTTATCATTCTTCACTAATGGATACTGTACTCAGCATAGCCTGATACTGTGGCACTGTATTTTATTATAGTTCAGTATTGGGTACTGTACTCAGCATAGCCTGGTACTGTGCCATTGTATTGTATTATACTTCAGAATATGGTATTGTACTCAGCATAGCCTGGTACTGTGGCATTTTATTTTATTATACTTCAGTATCTAGAACTGTACTCAGCCTTACCTGGTACTGTAGCATTGTGTCTTATCATTCTTAACTAATGGGTACTGTACTCAGCATAGCTTGGCACTGTTGCATAATCTTTTTTATACTTTAGTATCAGGTACAGTACTCAGCCTAGCATGGTACTGTGGCATTGGGTTTTATTATACTTAAGTATCGGGTACTGAGCTCAGCATAGCCTGGCACTGTTGCATAATCTTTTTTATACTTTAGTATCAGGTACAGTACTCAGCCTAACCTGGTACTGTGGTATTGTATTTTATTATACTTAAGTATCGGGTACAGTGCTCAGCATAGCCTGGCACTGTTGCATTGTATTTACTACACTTTAGTATCAGGTACTGTACTCAGCCTAGCCTGGTACTGTGGCATTGTATTTTTGTTGTATGTCAGTACTGTATCAGGTACCGTACTCAGCATAGCCTGATACTGTGGTACTGTATTTTATTATACTTCAATAGTGGGTATTGTACTCAGCCTGGCCTTGTACTTTGGCATCGTCTTTATTATACTTTAGTATCAGGAACTGTACTCAGCATAGCCTGGTGCTGTGGCATTGTATTTTATTATACTTCGGTATCATTTACTGTACTCGGCCTAGCCTGGCACTGTGGCATTATCTTTATTATACTTTAGTATCGGGTACTGTGTTCAGCCTAGCATGGTACTGTGGCATTGTATTTTATTATACTTCAGTATCGGGTACTGTACTCAGCCTAGTCTGGTACTGTGCATTGTATTTTATTATACTTCAGTATCCAGAACTGTACTCAGCATAGCCTGGTACTGTGGCATTGTATTTTATTATTCTTTAGCATCAGGTACTTTACTCTGCCAGCCCAGGGTCATAATGTTGCAATACAATATGTTGCATGCAAAAATACAGCGTGATTTTATTATATTTCAGTAATGGGTACTGTGCTCAGCGTAGCCTTGTACTGTGGTATTGTATTTTATTATACTTCAGTATCAGGTACTGCACTCAGCCTAGCCTAGTACTGTGCATTTTATTTTATTATACTTTAGTAATGGGTACTGTGCTCAGAATTGCTTTGTACTGTGGCACTGTATTTTATTATACTTCAGTATCTGGCACTGTACTCAACCTAACTTGGTAATGTGGCATTGTATTTTGCAATACTTTAGTATCTGGTACTGTACTCAGCCTAGCCTGGTGCAGTGGCATTGTATTTTATTATACTTCTGTAATGGGTACTTTGCTCAGCATAGCCTTGTACTCTGGCATTGTATTTTATTATACTTCAGTAATGGGTAGTATGCTCAGCATAGCCTTGTACTGTGGCATTGTATTGTATTATACTTCAGTATCTAGTACTGCACTCAGCCTTACCTGGTACTGTAGCATTGTGTTTTATCATTCTTAACTAATGGGTACTGTACTTAGCATAGCCTGATACAGTGGCATTGTATTTTATTATAGTTCAGTATCGGGTACTTTACTCAGCATAGCCTAGTACTGAGCCATGTTTTATTATTCTTCAATACCCGGCATTGTACTCAGCCTAGCCTGGTACTATGGCATTGTACTTTATTATACTTAAGTATCAGGTACTGTGCTTAGCATAGCCTGGCACTGTTGCATCATCTTCATTATGCTTTAGAATCAGGTACTGTACTCAGCCTTACCTGATACTGTGGCATTGTATTTTTGTTATACATCAGTACTGTATCAGGTACTGTACTCAGCATAGCCTGCTACTGTGGTATTGTATTTTATTATACTTCACTAGCGGGTATTGTACTCAGCCTAGTCTTGTACTGTGGCATTGTATTTTATTATACTTAAGTATTGGGTACTGTACTCAGCCTAGCCTGGTACTGAGGCATTGTATTTTATTATACTTCAGTGTCAGGTACTGTGCTCAGCATAGCCTGGCACTGTGGCATCATCTTTATTATTCTTTAGTATCAGGTACTGTACTCAGCATTGCCTGGTACTGTGGTATTGTATTTTATTATACTTCTGTATCAGGTACTGTGCTCAGCATAGCCTGGTAGTGGGGCATTGTATTTTATTATACTTCAGCATTGGGTACTTTACTCAGCCAGCACAGGGTCATGATGTTGCAAGAAATATGCTACATGCAAAAATACAGCTTGATTTTATTATATTTCAGTAATGGGTACTGTGCTCAGCCTAGCATGGTTCTGTGACACTGTATGTTATTATACTTCAGTATCTGGTGCTGTACTCAGCATAGCCTGTTACTCTGGCATTGCATTTTATTATTCTTCCATATTGTGTATTGTACTCAGCCTAGTACTGTGTCATTGTATATTATTATACTTCAGTATCGGGTACTGTACTCAGCATAGCCTGGTACTGTGGCATTGTTTTATTATACTTCAGTATCGGGTACTGTACTGAGCCTAGTCTGGTACTGAGGCATTGTATTTTATTACACTTCAGTATCAGTTACTGTGCTCACCATAGCCTGGCACTGTGGCATCATCTTTATTATTCTTTAGTATCAGGTACTGTACTCAGCCTAGCCTTTTATTGTGGTTTTGTATTTTTGTTATACTTCAGTATCATGAACTGTACTCAGCATAGCCTGGCACCATGGCATCATCTTTATTATACTTCAGTATGGGGTACTGTACTCAGCATTGCCTGGTACTGTGGTATTTTATTATTATACTTCAGTATCGGGTACTGTTTTCAGCCTAGCCTGGTACTATTGCAATGTATCTTATTATACTTCAGTAATGGATACTGTGCTCAGCATAGCCTTGTACTCTGGCATTGTATTTTATTATACTTCAGTAATGGGTACTGTGCTCAGCATAGCCTTGTACTCTGGCATTGTATTTTATTATACTTCAGTAATGGGTACTGTGCTCAGCATAGCCTTGTACTCTGGCATTGTATTTTATTATACTTCAGTAATGGGTACAGTGCTCAGCATAGCCTTGTACTGTGTCATTGTATTGTATTATACTTCAGAATATGGTATTGTTCTCAGCCTAGCCTGGTACTGTGGCATTTTATTTTATTATACTTCAGTATCTAGTACTGTACTCAGCCTTACCTGGTACTGTAGCATTGTGTTGTATCATTCTTAACTAATGGGTACTCTACTTAGCATAGCCTGATACAGTGGCATTGTATTTTATTGTAGTTCAGTATCGGGTACTGTACTCAGCATAGCCTGGTACTGTGCCATTGTGTTTTATTATACTTCATTATCCGGTATTGCACTCAGCCTAGCATGGAACTGTGGCATTGGGTTTTATTATATTTAAGTATTGGGTACTGTGCTCGGCATCGCCTGGCACTGTTGCATCGTCTTTTATACTTCAGTATCAGGTACTGTACTCAGCCTAGCCTGGTACTGTGGTATTGTATTTTATTATACTTCAATAGTGGGTATTGTACTCAGCCTAGCCTTGTACTGTGGCACTGTATTTTATTATACTTCAGTATTGGGTGCTGTACTCAGCATAGCCTGGCACTGTGGCATTGTCTTTATTATACTTCAGTATCAGGTACTGTACTCAGCCTTGCATGTTTCTGTGGCATTGTATTTTATTATACTTCAGTATCTGGTACTGTACTCAGCATAGCCTGGTACTGTGGCATTGTGTTTTATTATACTTCAGTATTGAGTACTGTTCTGAGCCTAGCCTGGTACTGAGGCATTGTATTTTATTATTAGTCTGCACCAGGTTCTTTTCTCTGGCAGCACAGGGTCATAATGTTGCAAGACAATATGCCGCATGCAAAAATACTGCATGATTTCTTACATGGGGCATAATTCTGCTGTGCCATCCAACCCGTCCCCAAGCATTTTCAACTCCGGGAGGGGGGTTCAACTTAAATTTGCACCAAGTGTGAAAAAAAAATAAATTCTGGCACCAGGAATTAAATCCAGTCCCAGATGCAGCACCTGGGTTCCTTGCTGCAGTGGTTCAGTCCATTGAGCCACGGCAGCTGCTTGGTGGAAGCCCATCACTGCAGAGGTCTCCTCCTCTGCATGGGACAGTGTGAGTGGTGCAATGCTGCATACAGCGGTATTAACAGTACTGCCCCACTCACTGTAACTTACATCGCTGTTTTGGGTTAGTCATAATGTTGTACGCTGTTAAACATACAACATTATGACCCAGTAGGCACTCAGCCAAGCCTGGTTCTGTGGTATAGCAGTCTTGTGTGGTACTGTGATATTGCAGCATACCTGGTATTGTGGTATTGTACTTATTATTCTTTGGTAACTGATGCTGTACTCAGCCTGGCCTGGTAATGTTGTATTGTGTTTATTATACTTTTGTATCAGGAGCTCTACTCAGCCTTACCTGGTTCTGTGGTATTGCAGCCTTGTATGGTACTGTGTTATTGCAGACTATCCTGGTATTGTGGTATTGTATTTATTATGGTATCTGGTGCTGCATTGAACCTAGCCTAATACCATGGCATTGTATTTGTTATACATGGATGTCAGGTTCTGTTCTCAGCCTAGCCTGGTACTCTGGTATTGTGTTTATTATACTTTAGTATCAGCAGTTGTACTATGCCTAGCCTGGTACTCTAGTTTGTTTTAATTATACTTCAGTATCAAGTGCTGTACTCGGCATAGCCTGGTACTGTGGTACTGCAGCCTAGAACAGCACTGCAGTATTGTATTTAATATATTTTGGTATTAGGTGCTACCTTCAGCCTAGCATCTTACCATGGTATTGGATATATTATTCTTTGGTAATACATGCTGTACTCAGTCTAGACTGGTACCATGGTATTGGATATGTTGTTCTTTGGTATCTTCAGGTAGAGGAGAAGGAGAAGCAGGCTTTAGCTGGTGGCTGTGTGTGTAAGTGGATCTGAAATATTTTCTTAGCTGGTATTTCTGTGTGTAATTGTATTTGAGGGCTGGTCTTAACTGCCATTTATTGTGCTTTTACATTTAGTTTGGGCAAGATTAAGGGTTTCTAGCAGACAAGTTGGTATTTGTGTGTTTAAAAGTTGTTGTCTGGCTTGTAAGTGCATGCATCCTATTACACGGATTAGTGCTGTTTGAATGTGAGGAGCAACTGTCATCTCAGTCTTCAGTTAGTGGAGAGGGAGAAGGAGGCTTTAGCTGGTGGCTGTGTGTGTAAGTGGATCTGAAATATTTTCTTAGCTGGAAATTTTGTGTGTTTGTAATTGTATTTGAGGATGGTCTTAACTGCCATTTATTGTTCTTTTACATTTAGTTTGGGCAGGATTAAGGGATTCTAGCAGACAAGTTGGCGATTGTGTGAGGTGTCACTGCTGGAGGACTCCTTGGCTGATTGTGTTTTGACACAGCCTGTGGTGTACTTCCACGGCCCCACCCCACAACCCACCCACCTCAGGGCTTGCCCTACATTTATTGGGTGGGTTCCATAAGGCCTTGTAACATCCTGCATCCACACAGGAATATAGAAAAAGGGGATGCATAACAAAACACAACAGAAACAAAACATATGTTTGGGGGATATCAAATAGCCATCTTAAGTAAGCAATTGATTGAGGAGGGAATCAGACATGATGGGAGTGGTGCAGTGCAGTGATTGTGGAGCAGCATCTTCAGGAAGATATTCTGGAAGCTGCGATGCTGCCCTATCTGCAGGCACCTCTCTGGGCTGAGGGAGGAGGTTGCCTGTCTCTGAGCAGAGTTGGCCAAGCTGAATGCGGCATCCACCCCCACCCAGAGACCACCAGGTCCACAACCTTTGCTTCAAAGGATGCCACAGATAAGGAGAAATTGGACTACAGTGGGATCAGTGAGGATGAGGGAGGGGGTTGAAAGCACATCCCCCAACTGGTCCCACGTACAAACTCCTACACTGTTTTGGAGGAACAGGAAAGCCCCACTCAGGAACCAGAGGCTGCATCCAGGGAGGATGGGAGGGTCCTCCAGGATGGAGCCCTAGGGAAGGGAAGCAGGGAAACCTGGAGGATGGGGGAGATGCTTCTCCTAGTGGGGGACTCTATTGTCTGGGGAATGGAGATAGGGTCACCTAGCAGGGGAAAAAGGGAGGTCAAGTCCCTCTCAGGAAGCATTGCATGGAGGTTGGGAAATAGATCTATAGAATCACTACGGCAATAGCAAGGAGAGAGAAGCTGGATGTCATTGTCCACCTGGGGACCAATGACCTGGCCAGGAGAAGGGTGGAGTTAGGCAGAGTCCAGGATGATTTTAAGAAGTTCGGGGGAAATATGAAACAGATAGCATGCTCCATCTCATTCTCAGAGGTGCTACCTATCCAGGGCACAGGGCAAGCTACGGCACTCCACATCCATACATTTAACTCCTGGTTGAAGGATAGGTGTGGAAGGGAGGGTTTTAGCTTCATAGGGGACTGGGGCCTGACCTGGGCAGATGCAAGCTTATATAAGGATGGTGGCCTGCATCTGTCTGAGAAGGGGACCTTGGTCCTTTATGAGAAGTTTAAATGCTTCAGCTGTGAGCATTTAAACTGGCCAAGGGGGGAGATCCAGGATGCTCAGGACCCCCCATGGGAACATGCAGGAACATAAGTTGACTATGGGAACAGTGAAAATAGGCAGGGAGGGTCAAGCAGGTGAAGAATGTATAATGAGTACTATAAGAGCAGCAGGAGCACATAGGAAAAGAAACTGGGGTGAGGGAGATGCTGGATAGGAAGAATGAGAGCAGAGGGAGGGCAGACTGTAAAACATGGAAGTTCATGCTAACAAATGCCTGTAGCCTGGCAAAGAAGGTTCCAGACCTGGAGGCTTTGTTGACAGATAAAGACCTTGACATAGCAGCAATAACAGAGACATGGAACTCTGCTAACCATGGCTGGGAAGTCAATGTACCAGGCTATACATTTTTCAGGAGGGACAGGGAGGCTAAAAAAGGTGGGGGAGTGGCCCTGTACATCAGAGATGGTGTAAAGACTACAGAAGTTCAGGGAAGACAGGGGGAGGCTGAGGTAATGTGGGTCACCCTGGAGCTAGAGAATGGAACAGCAATACACACTGGGGTGATCTACAGACCTCCAGCACAGAGGGAGGAAGCAGACAGGGAACTAGTGGAGAACATACAGGACATGGAAACTAAGGGTGAAATCCTGCTACTGGGGAATTTCAATATGCCAGATGTGGATTGGGCCACCCAGATGGCTGTTTCAGCTAGAAGCACAGCCATTCTAGGATCCCTGCAGGGGTTTGGATTCAGGCAGCTGGTGCATGAGCCAACCAGGGATAAGTCAGTTCTGGACCTGGTATGGACAAATGGGTACAGATTCAAAGAAATACAGGTGGAAGGGCAGCTGGGGTACAGTGAATGGTGTGATTCAGCATGGAGACAAGGACTCAATCAAGCCATACAAGGGAAAGAGCATTAGATTTCAGGAGGGCAGATTTCACTGAAATGGATAGATGTATACAAGCAGTCCTGGGGAAGGGAGAGATAGTAGAGGGGGTGGAAAAACAATGGAAGAAACTGAAAGGAGCCGTAGTGGATATAACAAACCAGTGCGTTAGGATAGTGACCAAAGGAAAAAGAAGGAAACCACTATGGTTCTCCAAAGAGGTGAGGGACAAATTCAGGGCTAAACAGCTGAGTTTCAGGAAATATAAGGGGAGCCTAAGGGAGGAAGGCAGGGAGGTGTGCCTTGAATGTCTAAGGGAAGCAGGGAAAGCTGTTAGGAGGGTGAAGACACAGACAGAAGAGAGCTTAGCACAGTCTGTAAACAAAGGAGATAAGGCATTGTGTAGGTACATTGGTGAAAGAAGACAAAACAAGGGGGGACTGTGAGACTCAAGTGGGAGGAGGGAGAGTGTAAGGAGGGGGATCTGGACAAGGCAGAAATACTGAACAAATACTTCTGTTCAGTATTCACTAAGGAGGGGGAGGATTAAGGACCACAGTTGGGGTGCAGAAGCAATGGGGAGAGAAGTGAACACCAGTCCATTTACAGTGGAGAGAGTTCTGGAAGAACTCACAAAGCTAAAGGTGGATAAGGCCATGGGGCCAGATGGCATCCACCCAAGGATATTAAAGTAGCTGTGAAAGGAACTAGTAGCACCTCTGGCAGCCCTGTTTACAGAGTCACTCAACAAGGGTGTCACTCCAGAGGACTTTAGGAGGGCACATGTAATCCCACTGCACAAAAGTGGCAGTAGGGAGGAGGCGGGGAACTACGGGCCAGTTAGCCTCACCTCAGTGGTGGGAAAGATCATGAAGACACTGTTGAAAGAAAGGATAGTGACACATTTGGAATTCAGTGGTGCACAGAATCTGAGGCAACACAGATTCACAGCAGGAAGGTCATGTCAAACAAACCTAATAGTTTTTTTATTGGGTGACTAGGGAACTTAATCAGTGAGGAGCAGTAGATGTCGCCTACCTGGATTTCAGCAAAGCCTTCGACACTGTCCCACATAGAAGGCTGATTAACAAGATGAGTAGTCAGGGCATGGGAGACAAGGTGGTGAACTGGGTTAGGAACTGGTTAACAGACAGGAGACAGAGGGTGGTGGCAAATGGGATACAATCTGGGGAGATGGGGGTGACCAGTGGGGTACCTCAGGGATCAGTACTAGGACCAGTACTGTTCAATTTCTTCATTAGAGACATTGCAGAGGGGCTGGAAGCAAAGGTCTGCCTGTTTGCAGAGGACACCAAGATCTGCAACACGGTGGATATTCCAGAAGGGGTGCAGAAAATGAAGAGGGACCTGGAGAAGCTTGAAAGATGGTCAGAGATGTGGCAACTGAGTTCTAATGTAAAGAAGTGCAAAATAATGCACCTGGGTAAAGGGAACCCTGGGGAGAGCTACAAGTTGGGGGGAGAGGAGCTGACTGTCACGAAGGAGGAAAGAGACCTAGGAGTTATCATTTCTGATGACCTTAAGGTATCAAAGCAGTGTACAAAGGCAGCAGGGAGGGCCAGTGCTACGCTGGGGTGCATAGGCAGAGGTATCACTAGCAGGAGGCAGGAGGTGGTGATGCCATTGTATAAAACATTGGTAAGGCCTCACCTGGAGTACTGTAAGCAGTTCTGGAGACCACACCTGCACAAGGACATAGATAAAGTGGAGACTATCCAGAGAAGAGCAAGAAAGATGGTACACGGCTTACACCACGAAACATATGAGGAGAGACTGAGGGACCTCAATATGTACTCACTGGAGAAGAGGAGACAATGGGAGGACATGATTGAAACTTTCAAGATCCTTAAGGACACAAATAAGGTGCAGGCAGGGAAGCTTTTCCAATGTAGAAAAAGTACTAGAACAAGGGGGCACAATATGAAATTGGAGGAGGGTAGATTAAGAGTTAATGTGAGGAAGTTTTTCTACACAGAAAGGGTAGTTGACACATGGAATTGTCTGCCACAGGAGGTAGTGGGGGCAAGCACAGTGGAGGGGTTTAAGCATGCTTGGAACAGGCACAAGGGAAGCCTGAGTGGGAAGGGAGTGATGACAACCATTGATCACATAGGATCAGTGGCCACATACAATGCATAGGGCCTACAGGCAGACTGGATGGGCCTAGCGGTCCATGTCTGCTGACAATTTCTGTGTTTCTGTTTCCATGTATCACATGCTGTACTAAGTCTAGACTGGTACTGTGGTATTGGATATATTATTCTTTGCTATCATGTGCTGTACTAAATCTACACTGGTACCATAGTATTGGATATATTAATCTTTGGTATCAGGTGCTGTACTCAGTCTACACTGGTACCATAGTATTGGATATATTATTCTTTGGTATCACATACTGTACTCAGTCTAGATTGGCACTGTGGTATTGCATATATTATTCTTTGGTATCACGTGTTGTACCCAGTCTAGACTGGTATTGTGGTATTGGATATACTGTATTATTCTTTGGTATCATGTGCTGTACCCAGTCTAGACTGGTACTGTGGTATTGGATATATTGTTCTTTGGTATCATGCTGTACTCATTCTAGACTGGAACTGTGGTATTGGATATATTCTTCGGTATCAGGTGCTGTACTCAGCCTAGCATGGTACTGCGGTACTGTATTTATTATACTTTGTATCAGGTGCTGTACTCAGCCTTGCCTGGTACTGCTGTTATACTTTAGTATGAGGTACTGTACTCAGCCTAGCCTGGTACTGTGGTATTGTCTTTATTATTCTTTGCTATCAAGTGCTGTACTCAGTCAAGCCTGGTACTGTGGTGTTGTATTTATTATACTTTGGTATCAACTGCTGTACTCAGCCTAGCCTGGTACTGTGGTATTGTCTTTTATACTTTGGTATCAGGTGCTATACTCCGTTTAGTCTGGTACTGTGGTATTGTCTTTATTATACTTTGGTATCAGGTGCTATACTCTGTCTAGCCTAATGCTTTGGTATTGTATTTATTATATGCTTGTTTCATGTGCTGTACTCAGCCTAGCCTGGTACTGTGGTGTTGTATGTATTATACTTCGGTATCAGGTGCTGTACTCAGCCTTGCCTGGTACTGTATTTATTATACCTTTAGTATCAGGTGCTGTAGTCAGCCTAGCCTGGTTCTGTGGTATTGTATTTATTTTACTTTGGTATCAGATGCTGTACTCAACCTTGCCTGGTTCTGTGGTATTGTATTTATTTTACTTTGGTATCAGATGCTGTACTCAACCTTGCCTGGTTCTGTGGTATTGTAATTATTATACCTTTGGTATCAGGTGCTGTACTCACCCTAGCCTGATACTGTGGTATTGTCTATGTTATACTTTGGTGTCATGTGCTATACTCTGACTAGCCTTATGATGTGGTATTGTATTTATTATATGCTTGTATCATGTGCTGTACTCAGCCTAGCCTGGTACTGTGGTACTATATTTATTATATTTTGATATCAGGTGCTGTTCTCAGCCTAGCCTGGAAATGTATTTATTATACTTTGGTATCAGGTACTGTACTCAGCCTTGCCTGGTATTGTGGCATTGTATTTTATTATACTTCAGTAATGGGTACTGTACTCAGCATAGCTTTATACTGTGGCATTGTATTTTATTATACTTCAGTATCGGCTACTGTACTCCACTTAGCCTGGTACTGTGGTATTGTATTATACTTAAGTGTCGGGTACTGTACTGAGCCTAGCCTGGTACTGTGGCATTGTCTTTGTTATACTTCAGTATCAGGTACTGTACTCAGCCTAGAATGGTACTGTGGCATTGTATTGTATTATACTTCAGTATCGGGTACTGTACTCCACTTAGCCCGGTACTGTGGTATTGTATTATACTTAAGTATCGGGTATTGTACTGAGCATAGCCTGGTACTGTGGTATTGTCTTTATTGTACTTCAGTATTGGGTACTGTACTCTACATAGCCTGGTACTGTGGCATTGTCTTTTATTATTCTTCAGCATCTGGTACTTTATTCCACCAACACAGGGTTATAATATTGAAAGACATAATGCGGCCTGCAAAAATCATGCTGCCAATACAGCGTGATGTCTTGCATGGGTCATAATTCTGCTGTGCCATCCAAGGTCCCCCCGAAATAAGAATTCCCAACTCCTGGATGGGGGTTCAACTTGAAATTGCACCAAGTGTGAAAAAAAAATTCTGGGATCAGGAATTAAATCTGGTCCCGGATACAGTGCCTGGGTTCCTTGCTGCAGTGGTTCAGTCCATTGAGCCATGGCAGCTGCTCGGTGGAAGCCCATGGTAGCAGAGGTCTTATCGTCAGCCTGGGATAATGTGAGTGGTGCAATGCTACACACAGCGGTATTAGCAGTACTGCACCACTTGGTGTAACTTACATCGCTGTTCCGGGTTAGCCATAATGTTGTACATTGTTAAGCATAGGACATTATGACCCAGTACGCACTCAGACAAGACTGGTACTGTGGTATAGCAGCCTTGTATGGCACTGTGGTATTGCAGCATACCTGGTATTGTGGTGTTGTACTTTTTATTCTTTGGTATCTGATGCTGTACTCAGCCTGGTCTGGTAATGCTGTATTGTGTTTATTATACTTTGGTATCAGGAGCTCTACTCAGCCTTACCTGGTTCTGTGGTATTGCAGCCTTGTATGGTACTGAGTTATTACAGACTATCCTGGTATTGTGGTATTGTATTTAGTATGGTATCTGGTGCTGCATTGAACCTAGCCTAATACCATGGCATTGTATTTGTTATACATGGATGTCAGGTTCTGTTCTCAGCCTAGCCTGGTACTCTGGTATTGTGTTTATTATACGTTGGTATCAGGAGTTGTACTATGCCTAGCCTGGTATTCTGGTTTGTTTTAATTATACTTTGGTATCAGGTGCTGTCCTCTGCCTAGCCTGGTACTGTGGTAATGCAGCCTAGAACAGTACTTAATATATTTTGGTATTAGGTGCTACCCAGAGCCTAGCATCTTACCGTGGTATTGGATATATTATTCTTTGGTATCACGTACTTTACTCAGTCTAGACTGGTACCATGGTATTGAATATATTATTCTTTGGTATCATGTGCAGCACTCAGTCTAAACTGGTACTGTGGTATTGGATATATTATACTTTGGTATCAGCTGCTGTACTCAGTCTATCCTTGTACTGTGGTATTGTATTTATTATATTTTGGTATCAGGTGCTGTACACAGTCTAGCCTGGTACTGTATTTAATACATTTTTTATATCAGGTGCTGTACTCAGTCTCTCCTTGTACTGTGGTATTGTATTTATTATTCTTTGGTATCAGGTGCTGTATTCAGTATTGACTGGTACTGTGGTATTGGATATATTATTCTTTGGTATCAGGTGCTGTACTCAGCCTAGTCTGGTACCGTGGTACTGTATTTATTATACCTTTGGTATCAAGTGCTGTACTCAGCCTAGTCTGGTACTGTTGTATTGTACTTATTATGCTTTGGTATCGGGTACTTTACTTAGCCTAGCCTAGCCTGATACTGTGATTCTGTATTTATTAACCTTTGGTATCAGGTGCTATATTCAACCTAGCCTGGTACTGTGGTACTGTATTTATTATACCTTTGGTATCAGGTGCTGTACGCCACCTTGCCTGGTACTGTAGTACTGTATTCATTATATCTTCGAATAATAGTTGCAAAGAAGTTTTGTTTCTCTGTATGGAACAAGAGCCTAGGACTAGTCATTAAGAATTTGTAATGCATTAGAAAATGGTGCTAATTAGGAATTAAGAATGCAGGTACTCATGGAAACTCTATAAATCAGACAAGGGGTCCGCAGATCACTGTTTACATTCAGAGAGTCTCATGTCAGTTAAGCCAGCTTGGACACCTGCAATACCCTTTAAAACAATCTAAGGGAAAAAGGCAACAAGAATATTAGATATTAAGGAAAGGTTTTCCCAGTGATTTTTACTTTGTGTTTATTATTACAATCATTTTATAAGTTTATAAGCTGAATTGTATGGAATGGTAATGTTAAGAGTGTCAGTAGCTAGTTGTAATGAAATATTTATGTTCCTAGTGTAATTACTTGTATAAGTTGAACAATAAAACCAAGGATGATGAACTTTAGAATCAGGTGCTATTCTCTGCCTAGCCTGGTACTGTGATATTCTATTCATTATACATTGCTATCAGGTACTGTACTCGACCTAACCTGGTACTGTGGTATTGCCTTTATTATACTTCAGTATCAGGTGCTGTGCTCAGCCTAGTCTGGTACTGTGGTATTGCATTTATTATACAGAAGTATCAGGTGATCTATTTAGTCTAGACTAGTACTGTGGTATTGGATGTATTATACTTTGGTATCAAGTGCTGTACTCAGCCTAGCCTTTTGCTGTGATATTGCATTTATTATATGTTGGTATCAGGTGCTATACTCAGCCTCACCTGGTACTGTGGCATTGCATTCATTTTACTTTGGAATCTGTGATAGTTTAGATTACCCCCCTGTTGGAAATAAGGCTATGGCATTTCTCTTTGTACCCCTTCAGTCTACTGCAGCAGCATTTCTAAGCTTTTCTGAATAACTAATTTTCATTTTTCCACTATGCGTAGGCCACCCATAATAGTTTATGAAATCTGTATTTCTAGGAGTCAACAGCCCCATAAGGAGGCTGTTTTTATAGAAACTCCCCAGCTGTCAGTCAGCTGAGAAGGGGCGGAGTTTCCATATGAACAAGTAAGTAAGAAGTCTTTCTAGATAGCTTCTGTGACGGGGTGTACAAGTCAGAAAGTAATAACTCCTTGTGATTGTATGTAGAAAAACTATATATACAGTCAGTCTGATCCACCATATGTTTGTACTAGCCTGCCAGGATATTTCCCTGTATTAAATAAGGGGTGGATCAGCTGACACTGGTGTCATAGGAAGATTTCGCGCTATAAAAGCTGCCACTGAGCTAAGGCTAGGCAGATCATCCTCGGAGAGTGCCCTGAGGTTGGTCAGAGCACAGAAGTTGGTAGGAAATTTAGTGGTTGAAGTATTCTACACTGGGGCAGAAGCACTGGAGGGAAGTGATTCTGGAGCTCGAGGAGAGCTCATTTATTTATTAATTTCTTGTGCTTATAGTCTGAAGTTTAAGACAGAATTACTTTATTATTGATTTGTTTTAATTTTTGTATAGCACAATCTTCTCTATATTATTTTTACAAAAATAAACATCACACAGAATTTGTGTGTTGAACAAATCTTGGAGTACTGTGTATTCTTTCATTACCCTATCCCATGAACCCTACCACAGTATCATGTCCTATAAGCTTCCAAGCCTGGTACTGTGGAACTGTCTTTATTATAATTTGGTATCAAGTGCTGTTGTCTGCCTAACCTGGTGCTGTGATATTGTATTTATTACACTTTGGTATCCAGTGCTGTGCTCAGCCTAGCCTGATACTGTGGTATTGTGTTTGTTATAGCTAGGAATCAGGTGCTGTACTCTGCATAAATGGTATTGTGATACCAGAAGGGTCTCCTGACACAGTTGGTCAGTGTACCTACTACAGAAAGAACACTTTAGATCTGGTATCATCGAATGGAGAGACAGTAAGAGAAATAAGGGTGGAGGACCCACTAGTTGACAGTGATCACCAAACAGTGTGGTTTAATATCACCATGTGTGGGGAGTCAGAAAAATCATTAACCCACGTGGTAAACTTCAGGGGGGCTGACTTTGGGAGGATGCGGAAAGTACTGAAAGGGAAGCTGGATGGCATAAGGCAGGAGAGGGCCATGGAGCAGAAATGGGATATTATTAGACATGGGATTACAGAGGCAGTGGAAGCCAGCACCAAGAAACAGAGTAAGAGGAGCAGAGCAAGGAAACCTTGCTGGTTGAACAGCGAGGTAGTGGAGGTGGTGAGGGCAAAGTGAGAGGTGCACCACCAGTATAGAAGAACAGGAAAAGAAGGGGACAGTGAGGAGTATGCAATATGGTCCAGGGAGGTGACAAGAAAAGAGAGAGAAGCCAAGGCCCAGAGTGAGCTGAAATTAGCACAGGGAATTAACGGGGTTGGGGGGGGAGACATTTTCAGATACATCAGGGAGAAAAGGAAGTGCAAGGAGACAATAGTGAGGATAAAAAAGGGTAAGGTGTAGGCAGAAATAGGGAGGAACAGGCAGAAGCACTAAATGAATACTTTGTGTGTTCATAGAAGAAAAGGAGGTTATGCTACCACCATGGACTGGGAGGGTGGGGAGAGGAAGTGTCAGATGGAGAAATTGAGGGAATTAGAGTCCTAGAGGGACTGAGGCCACTAAGAGTAGACAAGGCTCCAGGGCCAAATGATATCCCCAGGGTGCTGATAGAGATGGTGGAGGTGTTGGCGGAGCTGCTGGCGGATCTGTACAGCACCTCACTGGAGTCGGGATGTGTGCCACTGGACTGGAGGATGGCACATGTAGTGCCATTACACAACAGCAGACCAAGAGATGAACTGGGTAATTATCACCCAGTAAGTCTTCCCTCCAAAGTGTGCAAACTTAAGGAAATGATACTAAAGGAAAGACTGGTGTCATACCTGGAGAACAATGGCCACCAGGATGTGAGACAGCATGGGTTCATTTCAGGGAAGTCTTGCCAAACCAACCTGATACAATTTTATGTCTGGGTGACCAGTGAGCTGGATAAGGGTCATATGGTGAATGTTCTTTACTTGGACTTCAGCAAGACCTTCAGTTTAGTGCCTCATGGGCAACTTGGGAGGAAGTTAACTAGTGTAGGTGTAGGAGCACAAAATGACAAACTGGATTACAAGCTAGTTGAGTGGGGAGCTACAATGGGTGGTAGTGGAGGGGAGCTCTCAACTCCAAGGCAGGTGATAAGTGGGTACCACAGGGCTCTGTGCTAGGACTGGTATTATCTGAGCTCTTCATATCAGACATTGCACACGGGGTAGTGAGCAAGATAAGTCGGTTTGCAGATGACACCAAAATGAGAGCAGTGGTGGATGGAGTGGAGAGATGGAAGCAGCAGCAGGAAGACCTAAGCAAGTTAGAGGAGTGGTCAGAGAGGTGGCAGCTGGGGTTCAATGCAAAGTGTAAGGTTATGCACTTTGAGGTGAAAACACAAGAGAATACTGGCTGGGAGGGGTTAAGCTGAGGATCACTAAGGAGGAGAAGAACCTGAGATAATGGTAACAGAGACCATCAGTAACACTGCTCAGTGCAGGAGAGTGGCTGCAAAAGTGAACAAAATGCTGAGGTTCATAGCAAGGGGGTTTTCATCCAGGAAAAGAGAGGTGATCTTGCCCCTCTACAGGTCATTAGTAAGGCCACACTTGGAGTATTGTGTGCAGTTTTGGAGGCCATATCTGAAGGGTGATATCAGGCTACTGGATGGGGTGCAGAGGAGGGCAACAAAGATGATATGAGACTATGACAGCAGGCTGGGATATCTGAATATGTACACCCTGTATGACAGAAGGGACAGGGGATATGATAGAGACATTCAAGTATCTGAGGGGAATCAATAAAGATGGAGCAGATGGGGCCTTTAAATTAAGGAGGAGTGGGACATCAGGGGGCACAGGCTAAGAACAGAGGGGGGAAGATTTAGGAGGGAAATGAAGAGACACTAATTCACAAAGATGATGGTAGCAAAATACAACACCTACCAGAATGGGTGGTATCATGTAAATCTGTGAACAGCTTCAAAAGGGCATGGGACAGGGAACTAGGGAGAGTGAGGGTGGAGGAAGTGGGGGTGGCATTGGGATGACAAAGAGAAGAGGGTGGAGCAGCTGTAAACTATGGGTACTAGCTGCACACTCAAGCAGACTTAAATAGACTGGGTAGTCTGTTTCTGCTGCCACATTCGTATGTTCGTATGATATTGCATTCATTATGGTTTGATATCAGATGCAGTATTCAGCCTTGCCTTGCAATGTGGTATTGTGGTTATTATGCTTTGGAATAACAGTGGAAAAGAAGTTGCATTATCACTGAAGCAAACTAGGGTTTAGCAGTAGCCCATTAGACTTTGTAGTCAGATAGGCAACAGTCCTAGATAGGAACTGAGAATAAAGGTACTTTGGGAAATTCAGGAAATCAGACCAGTGCTCCACTGATCATTGTCTGCACTGAGAAATTACTATGTCAGTTAAGCTTACATGGACTCCTGCAAGACCCTTTAAAACAATCTAAGCAAAAAATGCGACAAATATACGGTACGAAGGAAAAATGTTCCCAGTGTTTTTTTATTTTGTTTTTAGTATTGCAAATATTTGGTAAGTTTGAAAGATAAATTGTATGGAATGGACATGGTAAGACTGTAAATGACATGTTATGATAATGTATTGATCATTGTAATGACTTAATAAGCTGAACATTTATTTTTGCATTGCTATCAGGTGCTGTACTCAGCCTAACCAGACCTGTGGAGTTTTATTTATTATGGTATCTGGTGCTGTACTTAGCCTAGCTTGATACTGTGGTATTGTATTTATTATACTTTGGTATCAGATGCTGTACTCAGCCTAGCCAGTACTGCGGTACTGTATTATACTTCAGTATCAGGAGCTGTACTCAGCCTAACCTGATACTGTGGTATTGTATTAATTATACTTTGATATCAGGTGCTGTACTCAGCCTAACATGGTACTGCAGTACTGTCTTTATTATACTTTAATATCAGGTGCTGTACTCATCCTAGCCTGGTATTGAGATAATATATTTATTATACTTTGGTGTCAAATGCTGTACTCAGCCCAGACTGGCACTGTGGCACTGTATTTATTATACTTTGGTATCAGGTGCTGTATTCAGCCCAGACTGGCACTGTGGTATTGTACTTATTATACTTTAATATCAGATGCTGTACTCATCTTAACCTGATACTGTGGTAATGTGTTTATTATACTTTACTATCAGGTGCTGTACTCAGCCTAGCCTGGTACTGTGGTATTGTCTTTATCATACTTTGATATCAGGTGCTGTACTAATCCTATCCGAGTACTGCAATACTGTATTTATTATACTTTGCTATCAAGTACTGTACTCAGCCTAGCCTTGTACTGTGGTACTGTATTTATGATACTTTGGTATCAGGTGCTGTACTCAGCCTAGCCTGGTAATGCAGTACTGTATTTATTATACTTTGGTATCAGGTATTGTACTCAGCCTAGCCTGGTACAGTGGTATTGTATTTATTATACTTTCGTATCAGGTGCTGTACTCAGCCTAGCCTGGTACTGTGGTATTGTCTTTGTTATACTTTGGTATCAGGTGCTGTACTAATCCTAACTGAGTACTGAGATATTGTATTTATTATACTTTGCTATCAAGTACTGTACTCAGCCTAGCCTTGTACTGTGGTACTATATTTATTATACTTTGGTATCAGGTGCTGTACTCGGCCTAGCCTGGTACTGCGGTACTGTATTTATTATACTTTCGTATCAGGTGCTGTACTCAGCCTAGCCTGGTACTGTGGTATTGTCTTTGTTATACTTTGGTATCAGGTGCTGTACTAATCCTAACCCAGTACTGTGATATTGTATTTATTATACTTTCCTATCAGGTGCTGTAGTCAGCCAAGCTTGGTACTGTGGTGCTGTATTTATTATACTTTTGTATCAGGTGCTGTACTCAGCCTTGCCTGGTACTGCGGTACTATCTTTATTATATTTTGATATCAGATGCTGTACTCAGCCTAGCCAGTACTGCGGTACTGTATTGATTATACTTTGGTATCGGGTGCTGTACTCAGCCTAGTCTGGTACTGTAGTACTGTATTTATTACACTTTTGTATCAGGTGCTATACTCAGCCTAGCCAGGTACTGTGGTATTGTCTTTATTATACTTTGGTATTAGGTGCTGTACTAATCCTAACCAAGTTGTGCGATATTGTATTTATTATACTTTGCTATCAGGTGCTGTACTCAGCCTAGCCTGGTACTGCAATACTGTATTTATTATATTTTGGTATCAGGTACTGTATCCAGCCTAGCCTGGCACTGTGGTGCTGTATTTATTATACTTTGGTTTCGGGTGCTGTACTCAGCCTAGCCTGGTACTGCAGTGTTGTATCTATTATACTTTGGTATCAGGTACTGTACATGGCCCAGACTGGCACTGCGGTACTGTATTTATTAAACTTCAGTATCAGGTGCTGTACTCCACCTAGCTTGGTACTGTGGTATTGTATTTATTATACTTTGCTATCAGGTGCTGTACTCAGCCTAACATGGTACTATGGTATTGTATTTATTATACTTTGGTATCAGGTGCTGTATTCAGCCCAGACTGGCACTGTGGTATTGTATTTATTATACTTTAATATCAGGTGCTGTACTCATCCTAACCTGATACTGTGGTAATGTGTTTATTATGCTTTGCTATCTGGTGCTGTACTCAGACTAGCCTGCTATTGTGGTATTGTCTTTATTATACTTTGGTATCAGGTGCTGTACTAGTCCTAACCCAGTTCTGCAATATTGTATTTATTATACGTTGCTATCAAGTGCTGTACTCAGCCTAGCCTGGTGCTGTGGTACTGTATTATACTTTGGTATCAGGTGCTGTACTTGGCATAGCCTGGTACTGCAGTACTGTATTTATTATTCTTTGGTCTCAAGTACTGTACTCGGCCTAGCCTGGTACTGTACTGATGTATTTATTATACTTTGGTATCAGGTGCTGTACTCAGCCTAGCCTGGTACTGTGGTATTGCATTTATTATACTTTGGTATGAGGTGCTGTGTTCAGCCTAGCGCCGTATTGCAGTATTGTATTTATTATACTTTGGTATCAGGTGTTGTACTCAGCCTAGCCAGGTACTGCGTTACTGTGTTTATTATACTTTGCTATCAGGTGCTGTACTCAGCCTAGCCTGCTACTTTGGTATTCTCTTTATTATGCTTTGGTATCAGGTGCTGTACTAATACTAACCCAGTACTGTGATATTGTGTTTATTATACTTTGCTATCAGATGCTGTACTCAGCCTAGCCAGTACTGCGGTACTGTATTATACCTTGGTATCGGGTGCTGTACTCAGCCTGACTTGGTACTGCAGTGTTGTATTTATTATTCTTTGGTATCATATACTTTACTCAGCCCATACTGGCACTGCGGAACTGTATGTATTATAATTTGGTATCAGTTGCTGTACTCATCCTATGCCAGTACTGAGATACTGTATGTGTTAAACTTTGGTATCAGGTGCAGTACTCAGCCTAGCCTGGTACTGAAATTTTGAATTCATTATACTTTGGTATCAGGTGCTGTACTCAGACCAGACTGGCATGGCTATACTGTAGTTATTATAGTTCAGTATCAGGTGCTGTACACCACCTAGCTTGGTACTATGGCATTGTATTTATTATAATTTGGTATCAGGTGCTGTACTCAGCCTAGCCAGCTACTGCAGTACTGTACTTATTATACTTTGGTATCAGATACTGTACTCAGCCTAGCCTGGTACTGTGGTATTGTATTTATTAAAATTTGCCATCAGGTGCTGTACTCAGCCTAGCCTGGTACTGCAGTACTCTATTTATTATACTTTGGTATCAGGTGCTGTACTCAGTCTAGCCTGGTACTGCAGTATTGTATTTATTATACTTTGGTGTCAGGTGCTGTACTCGGCCTAGCATGGTACTGCTGTACTGTATTTATTATACTTTGGTGTCAGGTGCTATACTTGGCCTAGCCTGGTACTGCAGTTCTGTATTTATTATATTTTTGTATCAGTTGCTGTACTCAGTCTGGCCTAGTGGTGCGGTATTGCATTTATTATACTTTGGTATCAGGTATTGTACTCAGCCTAGCCTGGTACTGTGTACTGTGATGTTGTATTTATTTTACTTTGGTACAGTATCAGTTACTGTACGCAGCCTAGCCTCTTACTGTGGTGTTGCATTTATTGTAAAATGTATCAGGTACTGTACTCAGCCTTGCCTGGTACTGTGTACTGTGGTATTGTATTTATTATAATGTGGTATCAGGTGCTATACTCGGCTTAGTCTGGTATTATGGTATTGTATTTATTATACTTTGGTATCAGGTGCTGTACTCAGCCTAGCCTGGTACTGCTGTACTATATGTATTATACTTTGGTATCAGGTACTGTACACAGCCTAGCCTGGTACTGTGGTGTTGTATTTATTTTACTTTGCTATCTGGAACTTACTCAGCCTAGCCTGGTACTGTGGTACTGTAT
This sequence comes from Neoceratodus forsteri, assembly GCA_016271365.2. Lineage (NCBI taxonomy): Eukaryota > Metazoa > Chordata > Ceratodontiformes > Ceratodontidae > Neoceratodus > Neoceratodus forsteri. The sequence goes on from CM028129.1 coordinate 14,468,711, forward strand.
TTATTATACTTTGGTATCAGATGTTGTAGTCATCCTAGCCCAGTATTAAGATGTTATATTTATTATAGTTTGGTATCAGGTGCTGTGCTCATCCTAGCCTGGTACTGGTTTATTGTGTTCATTATACTTTGGTATAAGGTGTTATTCTCAACCTATTCTGGTACTGTGGTGTTGCCTTTTTTATGTTTTGGAATCAGGTGCTGTCCTCAGCCTACCATGGCCCTGTGTGGTGCAACCTAACCTGGTACTGTGGTATTATCTTTATTATTCTTTGGTATTGGGTGCTGTACTCAGCCTAGACTGATACTGTGGTATTTTCTTTATTATACTTTGGTATCAGGTGCTGTACTCAGCCCAGACTGCTGTCAGTACGGATGATGATCACTTTCAAGGTAAGTTTACTGATCTATAAGGCCCTACATACACTGGGTCCAGGGTACCCGCAAGAGCTCCTGATTCCTTACTGCCTCTTCCGCCCCCTCTGCTCAGCCAACGAGGGATTGTTAGAGGTTCCCGGGGTTAGATTGAAAACGTCTGCTGCTCATGCATTTATGTATGCAGGCCCGACCCTGTGGAACTGTCTACCTCATCAGATTCAAGAATGCGAGCCCATGGAGAACTATAAGATGGCTTTAGAAACTTATTTGTTAGACCGTGCTTTTGGTGACTAAGTTTAATAAGTATCTGAATGTATATTCATTTAATGTTTGTTTTATCAGATTTTATCATGTTATTCTGCTTTTATTGTCTTACTGTACAGAGCATTGATAATTTTTAAATTGTGCTCTATAAATAAACTAGCTGACCCCATGAATATTTCCCTAACCTTATGCAGTTCTCTCCCCTATTAGCACTTGGTTACTCCTCAGCACGCACTTCCCCATGTTATATCTACGACAATGTCTCTGGCTGCACTCCTCCTCTATAACTCTCTGCCCCCCTCTACTCTTCCACTCTCTTGTCCTATATCCTCTCTGCACCTCATCTGCTATCTCTTTGTAACCCTAGCCTCCAAAACTTGTTTTGTTTCTCAGATGCTTTGTAACTCTGTTCAGCTTACACTTTTGTAACCTTGTCCTATGTACTGAATTTGTAATCTGACTTACATGTCTTATGTTTTGAATTGTAACCAGATTTGAAACCTTTGTAAAAGAGCCCTGGCTCAAAGGTATTGTAATCCAAGACCTAATAAATAATAAAACAAATAAAATTATTGTCTTTATTATACTTTTTTATCTGCCTAGCCTAAAACTTTGGTATTGTCTTTATTATACATAAGTATCAGATGCCGTACCTGTCCTATCCTGGTACTGTGATATTGCATTCTTGAGGTACTGTACAAAGCCTATCCTGGTATTATGTTATTGTCTTTATTATATTTCAGTATCAGGTGCTGTACTCATCCAAGATTGGTACTGTGGTATTATTGCCCAGCCTGGTACTGTGGTACTGTAATTATACTTTGGTATCAGATGCAGTACTCGGCCTAGCCTAGTATTGTGATATTACATTTATTATATTTTGGTATCAGGTGCTGTACTCATCCTAGCCCAGTACTGAGGTATTGTCTTTACTATACTTTCGTATCAGCAGCTGTACTCAGTCTAGCCTGGTACTGTGGTATTGTCTTTACTATACTTTGGTATCAGCTGCTATACTCAGCCTAGCCTGGTTCTGTGGTACTGGCTTTATTATACCTTGGTATCAGCTGTTGTACTCAGCCTAACCTGATACTGTGGTATTGTCTTTATTATACTTTGGTATCAGGTGCTGTACTCTGCCTAGCCTTATACTGTGGTATTGTCTTTATTATACTTTGGTATCAGGTGTTGTACTCAGCCTTGCCTGTTACTGTGGTATTGTCTTTATTATACTTTGATATCTGGTGCTGTACTCAGGCTAGCCAGGTACTGTGGTACTGTATTTATTATACTTCGGTATCAGGTGCTGTACTCAGCCTACCCTGCTACTGTGGTATTGCAGCTTAGCCTGGTACTGTAGTATTGTATTTATTATTCATTGGCATCAGGTGCTGTACACATTCTAGCCTGGTACTGTGGTAATGTCTTTGTCATACTTCAGTATCAGGTGCTGTATTCAGCCTAGTATGGAACAGTAGTATCGCATTTATTGTAGTTTGGTATTGGGTGCTGTACTCAGCTTAGCCTGGTTCTATGGTATTGTATTTACTGTATTTTTATATCAGGTGCTCTACTGAGCCTAGCCCAGTACTGTGGTATTGCATTTATTACACTTTTTATCGGGTGAAGTACTCAACATAGCCTGGTACTGTGGTATTATCTTTATTACTCTTTGTAATTGGGGAGCTGCTCTTTCCTGTTTCAGGGAGGCAGTTGGTGGTAGGACAGGGGTATTCTTGACTCAGTCAGTGGCAAGGCAAAGGAGGTTAGCCGCGTCAGTGGCAGTCTGGCAGAAAGGACCAGAAGTGCAGGGCAACAGAGTGAGGGGGTCCACCTCAGTCAGTTGGTGGCTGGAGTTCTGAAAGCACCCTGATTGGCTGAAGCAGTGGCCAGTGGAGTTAGCCTGGCAACTAGCAAGGCAGGCGCTAAGTCTTTAAAAGGCCCAGCTAGACCCTGGAGCTGTAATTGGGCAGTTGCTTTTCTTCCTGTCCATCCTCCCCAACCTCGGCCTCTATTGAATGCCAGAGGTAGGAGTAGCAAGGCAAACGGGGCAGTAAAGCGAAAGCTGAATCATCAGGGAATGGCCAAGGGAACATGAGACAGCTGAAAGAGCAGCAAGCTTCACCATAGAAGGGATCTGGAACTGCTATTCTTAACTGGTCAATGGAAATTATCTTAAAGGAGCTATAATTGTGGAATATACTGGACTGTACGCAAGGGGAGTGGCATAAGGAGTTGGTCTGAGCTGACTTCAAAAGGTGACTTTATCATGTCATATTTTCTACCTCTTTGCCTACAGCCCCCATATGACTGACCCCCCAGCCCCATCCCCTGGAATTACCAGGGCTTACCTTATGCCCAGCCCGAGAGCAGTTCCTGCAGGGAATCGGTCACCATCCTGCCACCAGCGATATTTTCCTGTCCTCGGTTTTCACTCAAGGGTCTCGGGAGTGGATATGCATGTGTGTGGAGGCACACATTAGTCCCATGGTCCCAGTAACTACCCTTTTTCTCCCACCCCATTGGCCTAGTGCCCTGGCTCCTCTCATGCCCGTGCTGTCCCCAGCCTCCATCAGCCGAGAGGAGCCGTTCCACCTCCCCAGAGAGGAGAGCGTACCTGTCGGCAGCTCCATCCAGCTCTGCCCTACCCCCATTGCTGACCTCTGGCCCAGGCTTGTTCCCAAACCCGGGCCACCAGCGTGACATGAGAAAAAGTGTCCAGTGCCTTAGCCCTCAGACCCACTGGGCCGCCACAAGAGGTGACTTTAAATCACAAATGGTGAGGGACTTGCTAAAGAAATTAGCTAACAGTCTTTGAGGGCTGCCAGGTGAGAGGTGACTTCAAGAGATGACTTTAAATACCTGATGGTGAGGGTCTTAATGAAGACATTTGCTAAAAGTCTTCGAAGGTTGCCATTGAGTGGTGTAGGTCTGGGACTCAATTCATTACTGTAGGGATTTTGTACTGTACTTCCAGTTAAAAGAAAATAAAACTAGTCTGTAAAGGTTTGGTGTTGACAGAGCTGATATAGCTATGGAGAAGCAGCAGAGCTGGAGGGGCAGCCACAGGGGTGGATTATTTGGCAGAGTGGCGGGGTGTAGCGGATGTGGGGTGGCCATGGTTCTAAACTGGGTGTGGAGGATGGGAGGATGCATTGTGTGTAAACAGCTTACAAGGCTGAGGGAGGAAATGGAGTGCTTTTGGGGGACAATGGGGAGGATGGGTGGAGGAGCAGATACAGAAACAGCTGGGGAAAGTGAGGGAGGAATATTGGGGGTCCTCCAGGAGGTGAGGCACATGGTTTGAGAAGACTGGCTTAGTGGGAGGAGGATGGCAGGAGGACCAGTGGATGCAATAAAGCACTGGGAGATGATAGCACCAAACCAAGCAGTGGGACAAAGGATCTTGTAACAGGTCAGGATGAGGCAACTAGGGCTCAAGGGGTATGGAAGGTAGTAGATCCAGTAAAAAGGAGGCAAATGCCTGCAACTAGGGGTGAGAACTTAACTAAGAGCATGACCAACATAGGAGAGAGAAGCATGGGAGTAGAACAGGAAAACAGTTTTACACTCCTCACTAAGCTAGTTGAGGATGTTAGGGAGGCGAGCGACTGCAAGGACCCATCAGAGGAGGGAAGGAGGTTAGGTGTTATGGGGAATGATATCTTGGGAGCAGTGGAACTGGTTGAAAAGGAGATGGACAACTTGGGGATGCACCAGGGTGAGGCACTAAAGGAGCTGGGGCACAGGGTAGATGGCAGCAAAGAGCCTAAGGTAGTACAGGCAATGATAGGAGGATCAGAAAAGCTGTAGATGGGGACATCAGAGGCTGTCAATGAAAAACAGTGCTTATGGCAGGGAGAAAGTGTATGGAATGTAATGAGCAATGCATGGGAGGTGGCATGTACAGAGTGAACTATGCAAACAGAACAGATGGTGAGGAAGGAAATTCCCTCAAGAGGGACACAGTGCACAGAAAATTCAGGTTCAGGGCATGTATTGAGAGCAGCTGGGTTGAGAGCCAGTTAGGAGATAGAAGGGTTCAGTGCATGCTCCAAAACTGATACAGACAGTTGATGCAGGTGCACAGACAACAGGGAAGGAGCTGTGGAAGAGAAGAGGGTGGATAGGGGAGATGGGCCAAGGGCACAGTCCAAGGGTGGAGAAGGTGATGAAGCCATGCTGGGGGAGGGCAAAAGTCTGGGCAAGGACAAGCTGGTCATTGGAAACAGGGAGACAAAGGAGGGGGGCAAGACCTAGGGGTGTAAACTTGAACTTGAGCACAAAAACAACACTTGGAAAGAAGTACACACAAAAGTGGCACTCTTAGAGGACTTGATTATCAAGAGAATCAGATGGAGAAGAAAGGGAGCAAAAAACAGTACAGTATGGGTGCAGTGTATGCCAGGAATGACAACGCTCAAGGTGAGGCACCATATTCCCTCTTGGGACAAGCAGCAAGATGAGAAGACGCACCTGCTGTTTCAATTGGGTACAAATGACTTGGAAGGAAACCGTCTGATGGAGGTGCAGGCAAGGTACAAGGAGCTTGCTAGGTTCTGTAGTAACACAGTTTTTCCTTCTATTTCTTTCTTGGAGGTGTTGCCTGTACCAAAAGCAAGCACACCCAAGAAGGAAAAGATAAGGACATTCAACAGCTGGCTGAAAGGATGGTGTGAGCAAATGGGGTTCAGCTGGATAGGAGACATGGGTTCAACATGGGGAGAAGAAGGGATATATGCCCCTGATAGGTTGTACCTGAGCTCTGAGGGGGAAGCTGTACTAAAGACTAGGATGGAGGACTTTATAGCAAGCAAGCTGGATTTAAACTGAATAGGGGGAGTTAAAGACAGGGCCACCCAAATGGGTTACAAAAGTGAGAGGCTATCAGCCCCTCTCCAGGACAATGATGACGTAGAAGTAAGAAAAACAGACAGCAGCAAGGAGGGGTTGGAAAAGGAGGATAGAAAGGATGGGGCTACATGGTGGAGGGGTTTGGTTGCAAACACTGGGAACCTGGGGAATACATTTAGGGAGCTGGAGACCACCATGGTGGATGAGGGTCTTGACACTGTAGTGGTGTGTAAGACTTGGTGGAATGATCATCATGCCTGGGAGACAGTGATATCTGGATATAGACTATTTAGGAAAGATAGGGTAGGGAAAAGTGAGGAAGGGGTAGCATTGTATGTCAAGGAAGAAATTGGGGCTATGGAGGAGCTGGAGGTAGAAGGGGAAGTGAAGTAACGTGGGTCACCCTAGACAAAGGAAATGGAAAGCATTTGGGAGTCGGGATGGTTTACAGACCTCCTACTCAGGGGAAGAGGTTGGATAATCAGCTTGTTCAATCTGTAACAAAGATGGGAAAAAAAGGGGAAATTCTACTAGTAGGGGACCTAAACCTCCCTAGCATCAAGAGAGATCCCCACAGTAGCATCATTTAAGAGCAAGGGCATCTTACAGGCACTACAAGGTGTATTCCTGCAACAGAGGGTTAAGGAGCCCATTGGGGTGACAACATGTTGGACATCAGCCTCACAAATGGGGACAGTGTGGAGGAGGTGGAGATGGGGGAATAAATAGGCACAAGTGATCACAGGGCCATCAGGTTCAGAGTGAGAATGGGCAGGGAAAGGAACAGGATGAGAACCAGGGTAATGGACTTCAGAAAGGCAGACAGGATGAGAACCAGGGTAATTAAGGAGGACATTTCAGGGTTGGTGGAGTATGAAGGAGGTGGAGGATTTATGGGCAGCTATCAAGGGGGTGCTGAATGCCAATGATCTATGAGTCAGGGGAGTCAGGAAGAACAGAAGGAAGAGGAGACCTTTATGGTTTACAAAAGAGGTGGCAGACGTGGTCAGGGAGAAGGCCTTGGCATTCAGGAGGTACAGGATGACACAAAGGAATGAGGACAGGGAGGTTTATAGGGAAATGAGGAGGGAGGTAGGGCAAAGGATAAGGAGGGCTAAAGAGACCACTGAGTAGAGGATACCAAATCAGGCCAGGAGGGGAGATAAGACCTTCTTTATGTACATGGGAGAGAGGAGGAAGTCAGAGCTAGGAATAAGGAGACTCAGAGGGGAGGGAGGAACAAGGCTGGAGGGGGATTTTGAAAAAGCAGAGACATTAAACTACTACTTCTGTTTGGTCTTCATGAAGGACAGCAAGGGCAGAGGGCCAGTGCAGGAGGGGAAGGGAGTAAACTGCAGTCAAATGGATTCTACCAAGTTCACAGCAGATAGAGTAAGGGAAGAACTGGGCAGACTAAGGGTGAACAGGGCAATGGGGCCTGACGGCAAGCACCCACATATACTTAGGGAGCTGAAGGAGGAGCTGGCACCACCTCTGGTGAGACTGTTTAACTTGTTCTTTGAAACAGGTGTGGTGGCTGGGGACTGGAGGAGGGTGGAGGTGGTTGCACTACATAAGGGGGAAGCAAGGAAGAAACATAGAAACATAGAAACATAGAATTTGACGGCAGATAAGGACCGCTTGGCCCACCCAGTCTGCCCATTTCCCTACCTGATGGATAAGCTGCAGGTCCTAGTTAACCAGCAGCCTACTTCTTCCTACCCCCACCCCCTAGAATTGCCTTATGACTGTCCCATGCATGCTTGAATTCCACCACTGTTTTTGACTCTACAACCTCCTCTGGAAGGCCGTTCCATACATCCACAACCCTCTCTGTGAAAAAATACTTCCTTAAATTACCTCTGAGCCGCCCCCCTTCTATCTTCAAATTGTGCCCCCTTGTTCTTGCACACCTCTTTTTTGAAAGATGCTACCCTCTTGGACGTTGTTGATTCCTTGAGGTACTTGAAAGTTTCTATCATGTCCCCCTCTCCCTCCTTTCCTCGAGGCTATACATATTAAGCTCCTTAAGTCTCTCTTCATATTCTTCGTGCAGACCCTGCACCATTTAGTGCCCTCTTCTGGACAGCTTCCATCCTGTCTGTCTTCGGAGTTGGGTCTCAGAACTGCGCAGTACTCAGATGGGGTCTCACTAGCTGTCTGTACAGAGGAATAATAACTTCCTGTTTTCTACTGGTGATGCCTCTTCCTATGCATCCCAGTATTCCCCCAGCCCTCCTTGCTGCCCTCTCACATTGTTTTCCCACCTTTAGGTCATCTGATATGACTACCCCCAGGTCCCTTTCCATATTTGTTGTTAGTATCTCACCCCCCATTGTGTACTCTTCCCCTGGGTTTTTGTTTCCCAGGTGCATTACCTTGCACTTCTTAGCATTGAATCTAAGATGCCATACATTTGACCATTCCTCTAACCTTGCCAAGTCCCTTCTAATCCTTTCCACTTAACCTTGTGCATCAACTCTATTGCAGATCTTTGTGTCATCTGCAAAGAGACATACTTTTCCTTCCAGTCCCTCTGCTATGTCGCTTATAAAGACAGTGAAGAGGACCGGTCCTAATACTGAACCCTGCGGTACCCCACTACTAACCCCCCTTTTTTCAGAGTGGACTCCATTTACTATTACTCTCTGTGTCCTATTCTCCAGACAATTATTTACCCAGGCTGTCATCTTGGGACCCACTCCCAGGCTGGCTAACTTTATATTAATCTTTTGTGTGGGACTGTGTCAAATGCCTTGCTAAAGTCTAGGTAGGCCATGTCCACAGCCCCTCCCTGATCAACTACTTTGGTCACCCAGTCAAAGAAATCTATCAGATTTGTCTGGCATGACCTTCCCGCTGTGAATCCATGCTGCCTTGGGTCCTGTGCCCTCTGGCCTCTAGATACTCAACATTTCTTTCCTTCAGAAGTGATTCCATCATTTTCCCTACCACTGAGGTTAAACTAACAGGTCTGTAGTTTCCTGCTTCTGCCTTGCTCCACTTTTGTGAAGGATTACATCTGCCCTCCTCCAGTCCTCAGGTACCACCCATCCTCCATGATTTGTTAAAGAGGGTAGTCAGTGGTGTCACTAGTTCTACCTTAGTTCTTTTAGAATTCTGGGATGAATCCCATCAGGCCCCATTGCTTTGTCCACCTTCAGTTTTAAGAGTTCTTTCAGAACCCTTTCTTCTGTAAATGGGCTGGTATCAACTTCTGTATCCAGAGTGTTTCTACTGTTTGTTTTAGGTACTTCCCCCTCTTCCTTTGTAAATACTGAGCAAAAATATTTGTTTAGTATCTCTGCCTTTTCACAGTCACCCTCTGCCCACCCTCCCTCCCCTTTACTAAGCCTCACTATCCTTCCCTTGGTCTTACTTCGCTCCCTGATGTACCTATAAAAGGTTTTATCCCCCTTCTTAACTGAGTTGGCTATCTTTTCCTCAGTTTGGGCCTTTGCTGTTCTGACTGCCTTTCCAGCTTCCTTTTGCTTTAACTGATACAGTTCTCTGTCCTGTTCCTTCTGTGATTCCTTGTACTTCCTGAATGCTTTCTTTTTCTCTTGAACCTCCACTGCCACTTCCTTTGAGAACCATAGTGGTTTCTTACCTCATTTCGTTCTGTTTATTTGCTTTACACAAAGGCTTGTTACCTCTGTGATGGCAGTTTTTATTATTCCCCATTGTTCTTCCACCCTTCCTTCCTGCCCATTTGCTAGTGCATTCCTTAGGCACTCACCCACTTTGACAGTCAGCCCTCCTAAAATCCAATACCTTTGTCTTTGTATGGCTTGACTCTATTGCTGTGTTTATTGTGAACCATACTGTTCAATGGTCGCTAGTTCCCAGATGGCTACCCACAGGTCAAGAACTACCACCCTGTTAGTCTCACCTTGGTGGTGAGGAAAGTAATGGAAACACTACTAAAGGAAAGGATGGTGGGTTTGCAGGATGCAAGTCAACATGGCTTCACAAGTGGAAGATCCTGTCAAACTAACCTGATAGAGTTTTTTGATTGGGCGACACAGATAGTGGACCAGGGTGGGGCAGTGGACATGGCCTATCTGGATTTCAGTAAGGCCTTCGACACTGTCCTACACAAAAGGCCAGTGAATAAGCTTGAGAAACTGGGGGTGGACCAGAAAGTTACTAGGTGGGTAGAAAACTGGCTGATGGGGAGGTATCAAACAGTGACGGTAAATGGGGAACATTCCAGGGAATGGGCAGTGATCAGTGGAGTGCCGCAGGGGTTAGTACTGGGACCACTATTCTTTAACAACTATATTAGTGACCTAGCAGAAGGATTGGAGGGTAGGATGTGCCTATTCATGGATGATATGAAGGTTTGCAACAGAGTAGACTTACAAGAGGGAGTGGATGCCATTAGGTGGGACCTAATAAAGCTGGAGAAGTAGTCAGAAATTTGGTGACTAAAATTTAATGCAAAAAAGTGTGCAGTGATGCACCCAAGCTGGAAAAATAAGGTTATTTATGTCCTTGGAGGGTGCAGAATTAAGGGTATGGAACAGGAAATCTCAAGGTGGGAAACCAGTGTAGCAAGGTAGTGGGTACGGCAAATGGTATTGTATGTTGGCTTGCACTGCAAGGGGCTTTGCTAGCAGGAGGAGGATGGTGCTAATGCCATTTTACAGAACTATGGTGATGCTGCACATGGAGTATGGGGTGGAGTTCTGGAGACTGCACCTATGTAAAGATATTGAGATGCTGGAGAGGGTTCAGAGAAGAGCTACCAGGATGGTGCGGGGGATGCAGGATAAACCATGTAAGCAGAGATGCAAGGAGCTAACTCTGTACCCATTAGAGACCAGGAGGGAGAGGAGGGACATGATTGAGACTTAAGTACTTGAAGGGGATTAATAAGGTGAAGGAGGGAAGCTTGTTCAGCAAGAGATGGGAGCACACACGAGGGGACATAGCCTTAGAATAGAAGGTGGGAAATACAGAGGCAAGGTCAGAAGGCAGTTCTTTGCAGAGAGGGTGGTGGAGGCCTGGAAGAGGCTGCCAGAAGAGGTAGTAGGAGCCAAAACAGTGGAAGGGTTCAAGTGGGCATGGAACAACCATATGGGGTTGGGAGGAGGGGTGAAGATCCTGAATTAGTTTAATGGTGGTGGGGAGCAGAGGAGGATGTAAAGGGCAAACAAGATGGGCCGATGTGGTCCTTTTCTGCTGTCAAAGTTCTGTGTAATCTATGTACTCAGCCTATCCTGGTACTGTGGAATTGCAGCCTAGCCTGGTACTGTGGTATTGTCTTTATTATACTTTGATGTCAGGTGCTGTACTCAGTCTTACCCGATACTGTGGTATTGTCTTTATTATACTTTGGTGTCAGTTTGGCTCAGTTGGTAGCACATCCGCCTCTGGACCAGAAGGTTGTGGGTTCTCGTCCCACACTGGGATTGGACTTGCACGTAAAAATCGCTGGCATCCGAGTGCAGTATTTGGGGGTGCTGTACTGCTGGGGTGTGCCATCCTTCAGATGAGACATTAAACCCAGGTCCCTTCTGCCCATCCTGGTGTTGTCCTGGTGGGTGTCCAGGTGGAAGTAAAAGAACCCAGGGCACTCTTCGCAAAGAGCAAGGAACATTCCTGGTGTCCTGGCCAACGTTCCCCTTCCCATAAAATGGTTCATACAATTATCCAGGCTGTGTGTGGGTGATGATGTGAGATATGGCCGCCACCACACATTCTGTCACTTCACTACCAGTCTAGCATTGATTGTAAAGTGCTTTGGGATACTGTGTATGAAAAGCACTATATAAATATTGATTCTTCTTCTTCTTTGGTATCAGGTGCTGTACTCAGCCTTGCCTGTTACTGTGGTATTATTTGTCTGTTATGGTATCAGGTACTGTACTTAGCCTAGCCTAGTACTGTGGAATTGTCTTTATCATACTTTGGTATCAGATGCTGTACTCAGCCTAGCCTGGTACTGTGGTATTGTATTTATTATACTTTGGTATCAGGTGCTGTACTCAGCCTAGCCTGATTCTTTGGTATTGTACTTATAACACTTTTGGTGTCAGGTCTTGTATTAAGCCTAGCCTGGTAGTGTTGTACTGTATTTGTTATTTTTTGGTATCAAGTACTGTATCCATTCTAGCCTTACAGTTTTCTGGGGCAGGATAACAGGTATCGGATAGACATAGAATGTGGGAAGTCATGCAGTGCAGTGGTTTTGTCTCAGCTCTTTCATGAGACCTTCTGGAGACTGAACTGCTGCCTCACCTGCAATCATCTCTCTGGGCTGGGAGTAGGGTGCCCTTATGCATGAACCACCTAGTCCATCACCATTGTCTCTAAAGAAGCTAGATAGGAGGAGCAGCTAGACTACAGTCAGATGGAGTCGGGAGGGGCTGGTGGGATCTGAAGTCTGAAGGGGTCACTGGCACATTCCTCAGCCACAATCAGTTCTATTACCAGATTCCTATGCTACTCTGGTGAAGCAGGTTTGCAAAGAGGCAAGGAGGGATGTCGGGGCCTCTCAGGGGGAGGCCCCAAGATGGGTGGAAGAAGGCTGTACAGTAAGAAGAAGCAACTTCTGGTGGGAGACTCAGTCTTCTGGGGATTGAGTCTAGAGTAGGACAGGGAGTGGAGAGGTTAGGCACCGACCTGATACCAATGCACAAAGGGAGGGAAAGTATAGCCTATGCATCTCCAGGGCAGTTGGTATGGCTGGGGATCTGGATGTCATTGCTCACTTGGGGAGAAATGACCTAGTCAAAAAGCTAAACTGGTGTCTTTTGCAATCTTCAGTGCAGTGCAAATGCTGGTGGATTGGAGGTGACCAGCAAATGAAAGGCTAATGATTGTGGCCAAACCAATGCATGGGGAGTTCAAGGTGCTGGGAAGAAGTCTTAGGTAGGTAGCACACTGCAGGGTTTTAAATAATTGATTAGCATTTTTTTTTTCTTGGGACAATGCTAACTGTACAGAAAGTATTTATATAGGTTTTCTAGAAGTGTTATGTTAGTTAAACACAATAAGGCAAGTGCTATGCATTTTCACAATGTTTTAGCACTTTTATGAGCAAAAAGCTAATCGATTTTTGGAGTTAAATAAAACCCTGCACTGTACAGCGTTTGTGGAAGTGTTACCTGTCTATGGCTGAAACGGTGCAGAGTGGAACTGTGTGGTTACACTGGGACTGACGCCCACCTGGAAGGATAAGAGCCTATACAGAGATGATGTTCTGCATCCATCTGGGAGAGGAACCACATATCTCAGTGGATGGTTTAAATGTTACTTCAACGTGCATGTAAACTAGCTGAGGGAGATGGTGGGGGGAAAAAGAGGAGACAGACATTGTCCCAAGGCTGAGATAGTGTGCTCAGAGACCTTGAGTGGTGAGAGTCACACCATGAAGCAAATAAATCTAGGAAGTAAGGGGTTAGCAAAGGAGAGAGAGAGGAGAACTGACAGTCAGAAAAGAAAAGGGAGGAAGGAGATACAAAAGGGAAAAGGGAAAGTAATAAGCAGAGACTTAAAATCTGGATGGCCACATGTGCAAATGTGGGAAGTCTTGGAAATAAAATCACAAATGTACAAATGTAGAAACTATCATGGTGGAAACCGACCTGGATATTGTTGCCATTAATGAGTCATGGTGCATGGACAGCTGTTACTGGGACATGGTAATACCAGGCGACCTTATGTTCAAGAGGGATTGGGTAGAAAGGAAGGAGTAGGAGTGGTCATTCAAAGAAAAGACAGGACAAAAGCAACAGAAATCAGGTAGGGGTAGAAGTGCTATGGGTCACCCTCAAGTTGGGAAACATGGCCACTATTCAGACAGGGGTGATATACAAGCCTCTGACACAGGGTAAGGACTTTGATAAGGAGATGCTAAAAACAACTGGCAGGATGGCTATAAAGGGAGAAGTGTTGTTGATGGGGGATTTCAGTCTACCATATGTGGATCAGATCTTCCTTTCAGCAGCTTGCTAGAAGTAGGGACATCCTGGACTCACTGCAGGTGTGTTCGTCAGCTAACTAGTCAATGAACCCACCTATGATGGTGCAGTACTTGATCTGGTGTTTACTAACAGGGACAGTATTGCATGTGTCATGGTGGGAAGCTAGTTGGGGATCAGTGATCGTCATACAGTGTGGTACAACATATAAATGGCTGCAGAATCCAACCACACAATGTTCTGAGTCCTGGGTCTCAGAAGGGTTCATTTTACTAACATGAGTGAATGCCTTGGAAATGATCTGGTGAGTGGAGAGGACCAGGGGGTTGAGGAAATGTGGGCCAAACTAAAAGAAGGTATAGTAAAGACAACACACCTGTGTCAAGCAGGTAAGGAAAAGTAAAAGAAAGAGGAGACCATTATGGTTCTCAGAGGAGGTAACAGAAAAGGTGAAGACTAAAAATGTAGCATTTAAAAGGTATAAGGAGACCCAGAGAGTGGAGGATAGTGAAGTGTATCTGAGAAAACAGAGGGAGGCAGCCAAAGCAGTAAGGACTGCAGAGGTGCAGACTAAGGAAATAATATATTAGAAAACATCAAAAGGGACAAGACGTTTTCTAGGTAAGTTAATGAGAAGAATAAGACACAGGGAGGGTTAGGAAGGTTAAGGGGGTGGTGTTACTGCATGGAGTGGGATCAAAGAAAATCAAACATCCTGAACAAATATGTCTGCTCAGTATTCACAGTATAAGGGGAATGGGAGCGATCTTGAAAAGGCACCAGGAGTTTTGAGAGGAGGGGAAATGGATGGTAGCCAGTTTTCTGGGCAGCAAGGCAATGAAGCACTTGCACTATAGCAGATGGTCAATGAGCCAACCAGCTTAAGAAACTCCCTAGACCTCATGCTAGCAAATGGTGAGTATGTGAGGGAGCTGCAGCTGGAAGAACTACTAGTGGGAAGTGACCACTACCCCGTGTGGTTCACAATAAACATGGAAAAAGGGGGAGTAGCAACAGGCACAAGGATGTTAGACTTCAGTAGGGCTGACTTTGAGAGGATGAGGGAAATAATACAGGGGTATCTGGCCAGGATCCATCCAATCGGGACACTAACCAAAAGTGGGAGGTCATTAAACTAGGAGTTGAGGAGCATAGGCATAGATTGCGGGGGGGCAGAGGGGCAAGCTGCCCCCCTTGAGAAATTAGACCAGGACTTTTTTTAGGAGTCCAGCCACCATTCTCCAGTTATCATTTTATTTTTTTTTTAATATTGAATGGGCTCAGGGCTATGCCCGGACTGCCTGCACCTCTCCGGGGGAGGGAGGGGGGTGGCGGCGCGGCGCCGTGTCTCTTAAACAAAAAACTATCCCCTTTTCCGATTGGCTGCAAGCCTGCAACCATAGTAGCCTACATGTTACAGCCAATCAGAGTGCTGCAAAACTGGCGCCATCTCGTGAGCAGTACTCCGTTAGTGGTGCCATTTAGTTGTCTGTGTGCCTTCCATGAAGGAGCAGCAGCAGCATCCATATAGCGTAGGGCTGAGAAGAGATAGCTATTCGAGGATGTCGAGCAGCAGTCGTTGGTTGTCTGTCAGGTGTCACCAGTGTCTCAGTCAGTCTAGTGTTCCCACCCTCCTCCTGTCCTGAACAGCCCAGTTTAAATATACCTCACCCAAGTCCTCTGACTACCTACTCTCTGTTTCTCAGTGCAGCCAGCTGTGCTCTGGGCTCTCTCGCTGCCACCTGAGCCTCCCACCCCCGAGAGCCTGGGAGGCTTGCGGCCTCAAGGCCTCTACCACTGGACAGACCGGGTGGAGGAGCGAGTAGTAAAATTACAGTGAGTCTGAGGCACGGCCAGGCTTGCCTGCACACCCAGCTCCTGTGTCCAGCAGGCCAGAAAAAGATTTACTGTGTTGTCGGTGAGTCCCACACCACGCCCATTGCCCACCAGTTCCACGGTCCACCAAGAGGGATTATTCAGGTCAGTGAACAGCCAGGCCCAGAACAGTGAAGAAGCCGGCGGTCATGCAGGCTATAGCAGACCCATAATGCGACACGTTCATCTGGTGTCAGAAAAAATGAGTTACTGTCTCATCGGAGGATTAATCAGGAGAGGAACGGGACTGTTGTGAAGAACTTGGCTACCTGACCTGCCTTCTTGGCCTTGCTGTGTCCTGCTGCATGCTGCCCTGTCTGTGCCCTTACTGATTTGGTGAGTAACTGTGCTGCAAGCTGGTTGTTGGAAATTAATACCATTCACATCCCAGAAATGTGTTTTTGGGGGTTGTCTTAGCCATAGCCATGTGTCTGGGGGTGGGTGGAAGGTTTGCTGTCAGCTTGTGTTTCTTTGGGTGGGAGGGAATTTGCTGGCTGTTGAGGCTGTCCATGTTGGTAGGGTGGGTGGGGGCCTATTTGTTTGGTATGGTGTGGACACTGGTCATGTTGGTGGGGTGGGGACACTCAGTTACTGTGCCACTGGTGTGGTGGGGTTTGTTGGGAAACTCACTGGATGGTCTGTTTGGTGGGGCTGTGGGGATGGTCTGTTTTGTGGGGTTGGGGTCAGGGGAGACAGTCTGTGTGTTTTGGGGCTGACTCACTGAGAGGATGGTCAGTGTTTGGTGCTGGGGGAGGGCCTGCGTTTGGTGGGGCTGGGGGGGGACGATCAGTGTTTGGGGCTGGGGTGGTTAGTGTTTGGGACTGGGAGAGTGGTCAGTGTTTGGTGGGGCTGGGGGGACAGTCTGTTTTCTACTCTGGGATCTGGTGGGGTGGAGACACAGGCCATGGTGATGTGGGGAACACTGGCTATGATGGTGGGGTGGTGACACTAGCCATTGTTTGGTGGACTTGGCTGGCCATTTGTCTGGGGGGACTGTCCATAATGGTGGAAAAGGGGACTGTCCATGTTTTCCTGCCGGGTGTCTTGTGGGAGGGGGACTATTTGCTGGTTGGGTGTCTGGGGGATCTTTCCATGTTGGCTTATGGGGGTGAATGTCAGTGATTGCTGATCAGATGTCTAGGATGGACTATCAATGTTGTTGGGGAAGGGAACTCTCCGTGTTTGCTAGCCAGGTGTTTGGGGATTGCTCATGTTGGTGGAGTGGGGAAATTCTGTGTTTGTTAGCTGTGTCGGGGGGTGAGGACTGTCCTTGGTGGGATATGGGAGGACCATCCATGTTTGCTGGCTGCCTGGGTGTCTGGTGGGACTGTCCTTGTTGGTTGGGATGGGGGTATTCTATGCTCACTGGCCCAGTGTCTGGTGGGGAGGGGGGGACTGTTCAGGTGTCTGGGGAGGACTGTCCTTGTAGGTGGGGTGAAAGGGGGGACTGTCCATGTTTGCTGACTGGGTTTCTGGTGGACTGTCCGTGTTGGTTAGGAGGGGGGACATTCTGTGCTTGCTGACTGGGTGTTAGCATATAAACATAAATAAATGTTAAAACTCAATTTCCACCTCATCCTTTACCTGTCAAGGGATGTATCTCACTGACCTGTGCCCGTAGCTAGCATACGAACATTAGTAAATGTTGAAACATTGTTTCCCCCTCATCCTTTACCTGGCTGTAAAAGTAAACTTTCACTTTTTTCATTTCTCCGATCATCCACTGTGGAGGGGTGAAACAGACAGATTCCTTGGCCTTGCTGTCTCTGTCTTCATTGCCTGGCAAACACAACCAAAGGGGTAGCTTTTTGTGTTCTCCCCTGTACAGTGTTACAAGACTAGCAAAAAAAATCTTGCACTAAAACATGCACCCTAAAGAAATGATTATGCTACTACCTGGCTATTGTTATAGCGACTACTGACTGGCCATGATTTTTTTTGGGGGGTTGGAACATTGGTCGTGTGTGTGGGTGGGGTTGCAGACACTACTGGTTGTGTGGGGGGGGTTGGGGACACCGCTGGTCGTGTGCGTGTGTGGTGTTGAGGACACTGGTCATTTGTATGGGTGGGGTTGGGGATACAGGCATTGTGTGGGTGTGGTAGGGGCACTGTTGTGTGGGTGGGTGGAGGCACTGGCATTGTGTCTGTGGGGCGGGGTGGTAATTGTATACCAGGCAAACTGTGCTGTCCGGTAGCTCAACATCTCTCTTTCCAGACAAAGAAAGAAACATAAACAAAATGCAGTATAAAATATGGTTTTATTTATTTTTGTGTGCCTTTGATGGGGAGGCACAGACCTGGATGCCTGGAGCGGATACCAGATAAATGGAGCTGGAAGTGGTGTTGGTTGGGTGGGGTGGGGAGAGTGGCTATGCTGGTGGGGTGGACACAGAGTGTGGAGAGTGGCTGTGCAAATCCATCAGGGTGCAGAGAGTAGCTGAGCTGGCCAGTCTGGGTGAAGATAGTGGCCTTGCAGATCTGGGGTGGGGAGAGTGGGCTGTAGCTTTTTGCATGGACATTTAATTCACTGTTGCTTGCTGTGCCTATTGCTGACCTGCCAGCTTTGTGTTGCTGTGCTGACCAGATCGGACTGGTACACATGCTGAAAAAAATGGTTCTGGCCACTGGTGATGGAGGAGGGAGGGGTGGATGGGCATACTGGCACAGAAATATTTTTATCAACATGTGTGCCAGTCTGCTGGGTCCATGCCATGCTTACCTCCCTCGTACAAGGGGCTTCTGAGCACTAAAGATAAGTTTCTGTGTCAAAATTAGGAACTGTTGGAAAGTATGAAATCCTACAGTATAAAAATTGTGCATGTTTATGTAGTTTCACCTTACTGTGTGGTTCAACAAGATGTTCTGTGGTCTCTCCTCCTCATTTAGCACCCTGACCTGTGACCTAGCCATTCCCCCGGGCAGAGGGAAGGTCTGTTGTTTTGTGGTCTTTTGGTGGTTTGTTGGGCATTGTAAAATGCAGTGTTTCATTTACTGTGTACTGCCTGGACCTGCTTTACCCTGTCTCTATCCTGAATGTAAACATGGTATAAAAAAAGTTCATTTTTTGGTGGTGTGTGTCTGTCTGTGTCTGTGTGTAGAAGAATAGAGATACACGCTCGGACAAAAAAAACTGTATTAAACCACAACAAACTGAAGCAACCATGTTTCATTTGTGCCTTCATAACTGTTAGATGCGACTATTTTGAAGTAGTCTGTGGGGGGGGGGAAGCATCCACGGCAACCTGGGCTACCACAACCGGCCCACCACACACTGTCATAGGTGATGCTAATAAAAACCACCAACCAAGTACTTACCTTGCAGGGTGGGTCCTGCGAGGCTGTGCACAGGTATCTGGAGTCGTTCCAGCAAACTTCCTGTGGCGTCTGTTCTCTTAGGTTATGTGATGTGACCACTTTTGTGCCAGGGCAGTCCATGTTTGCTTGGATGAGGTTGTGTGACCCTGGGCATGGACAGAGATGCATATTCCTCAGGAGCCCATGGGGAGGAGAGTGGTAGGGGTTGTGGTGTGACCACACCATGCCCATGATCATCGTGAACAATTCGGGGATTTACATTGTTCTGTTGCACTGTCCCAGGTACATCAGCATGCTTGTTAAGAGCCCCGCCTGATGGATATCAGCAAGTCCCATGCTTATGTATGCAATGCTTGCTTGCTTGAGGAGAGCATTATCCTCTTCGTTTACCTTACCCAACCAGATTCAGGCATGTGACACTGAATATTATGGGATAGGATGGGATGGGAGACTAATGAATTAACTTGGTTATAACAGAGAAAAGTGTTAACACTGGGTGCAAGTAAGCAATAATGCCCGACAGGGTGTGTGTCATGCTGGGATAATGTCACGCCTTCGGTGGTTGGGCATGAGTGCATCCAATACATAAGGCATGACGTTATCATACCATGACACACACCCTGGAGGCATTATTGCTATTATACAATGGTGTGTTATACAGAATTTAAAAAAATAATTTTAAAGATGTTTTATTTGGAGTGGAAAAATATTTTTAAGAGAAGATACAAAAAACCACACTAATGCTAACAATCAAGAGGTTCACACAGAGGCTGAGACTAGACCAGTGATGAATCATATGTACAGGGATAACATCATGGGTCTAGCCCAACACTGACCAATCAGAGGCCAGCATTCATTCTTGTCATTGTATAATTGCATTTTTTTATGTAATCTATGTAAGTAAGGGCTCATGCTGTGAGGATGCCCATGCCGGGATGTTTCCCATACCATCCATGTTTATAGGTATACTGAGGTGGCACAGTCATTTGCTGTGCTTCCTTGAAACATGCTTTTTGCACTCCTCACGGGTGGGAGGGCTAGCTCAAGCAGACATTTCAAGAAGTTCAGGATCCACTATAAGGGCTGGACTTGGAAGGGTTATGTAAGCAGCAAAGTGGGGGTGAGAGACTAGTGAGCTATCCACCTGGAGGTTCAGGTGGGGGCAAAATTAGGTCAAGACTGATTTGAATTGAAGCTGAGGTGAGGTCCTGTCCTCTTGAGAAGGAAGTTAAGTTCCTTACATATTTTCAACTTTACTAGTAAGTCCTCACTCCCAAGGCAGAAGAATGAAGAACTGAATACAAAACAGATCTCTGTCAGTTTTTCGACTCTGGTCTCAGGAGGAGTTGGGCCGAGCAGGCTGCAGTAAAACTGGTGGGGTGGGGAAGTGCTCTGACTTGGCCTGGGCTGGTCCTTCCCAGAAGTTATTCAGCTGTAGTCTTAAATGTTTTTTGGGCATTATTTGATGCTGGTTGATTTGTTTGCATTACGCAAGCCACCCGCCCTCTTCACTGTCATGACACGCGGAAATCAGGACTTTTTTGTTACTTGGCCCCCCCTGTAAAAATAACAAACTATGCCCCTGTTGAGGAGGCAACCACATCATGTACAAGAGTCCAGAGTGAGAGGGCTAGGGCCGAGAACCTTGCTGGGTGAGCAGCAGGGTCATGGAAAAAGTAAGGAAGAAAAGTACCACCTTTAGAAGGTACAAAAAACAGGGAGGGGGAGGACAGGGAGGAATACCTGAAGGAGTCAAGGGAGGTGACAAGGACAGCTATGTCATCCAGGGAACTCAGGCTAGCATTGGGCATCAAAAAGGGGAGAAGGACTTATCCAGGTACATCAGGGAGAAAAGGAGTTGTAAGGAACAGACAGTAAGGATTAAGAGAAATGGGGTGTGTGGCAACAGGGGCAGAAGTATTAAATAATAATAATATTAAAAATTATAAATAATCTTTATTTCTTTTGTGCCTTTCAAATGTATCAAGATGCATTACAATAAGTTAAACAAAAATAAGAACAGGTAAAACAACTGGATATAAAATACTCATTAAAATCCAATACACAGCATTAATAATTTGGGTAAGCTTGCATCGATAAAAATTTTTTCAGTGCCTATTACAAATCCTGTACAGTTGCGCATTCTTGGAGCTGACATGGTAGAGAATTCCAGAGTGCTGGGACTGGGTACATGAAAGCATGGGCCTCGGAAGATTTTAAAGATGCCCTTATAATCTCTAGCAACCCCTCATCAGCCGAACGGAGCAGTCGTTCTGGGCAGTAAGGGATCTGAAGCTCTTTCAAATAGTTCGGGCCAAGACCATGTAGGGCTTTGTAAGTCAGTAATCCGACTTTAAAGGTGATCTGCCACTGAATCGGCAGCCAGTGCAGTACTGTTGTGATGTGACAAGTACAGGGAGTCCCAGTCAGCAACGGGGCTGCAGCATTCTGCACTAGCTGCAGGCGGTGGATATCAACCCCAGGTAGCCCAAAGCAAAGGGAGTTGCAATAATCAAGGTGTGAGGACAGAAAGGCATGGCTCAATGTAGGTAGGTCACTGGATGGAACAAGATGCTTGATCCTTGCGATGGTCCTTAGATGGTAAAAGGATGACTTTAGACTGCTGACACCTGAGATCACGGTGTCAGCCCATCATCAAGTATCACCCCCAAGTCCCACACCCATTCGGAAGTAAGGAGTTGGGAGCCCCCCAGGAAAAGCCCCATGGGCTGCCCAGCCCCCAACCCCCCATCCGGTGACTGGGATCCAATGCCATCACCTCTGTATTCACCGAGTTCAACTTCAGCCAGCTAGAATTCATCAAATCCTGGATTTCAGTGAGGCAGTTATTAAAGACCCAGAGTGCACTATCCTGGTCAGGTGTGAAAGACAGGTAGAGCTGGGTGTCATCTGGTCAGCAGTGAAACCTCGGCCCATACCATCTTACAAGGTCTCTGAGGGGCAGCATATACACCACAAACAACATGGGGGACAGCACTGAGCTCTGAGGCACCCCACATGACAGACAGAGAAATACTTCTGCTCAGTATTTACTAAAAGAAAAAGAGAGCACTTTACCCAAGGAGGGTGGGCACAGAGGGAGGAGGTGACAGACAGGGAAATCCCAATGGGCAGGGAACTGAAGGGTTTGAGGGCACTGAGGGTGGACAAGGCACCTGGACCAGATGGTAAACACTCCAGTGTGCTAAAGGAGCTGGTAGATGTTCTGGAAGAACACTTGGCAGACCTATTCAATGCCTCCCTGGACTTTTGGGAGTATACCTCAGAACTGAAGGATAGCGCACATGGTACCCCTCCACAAGAGTGGTCCTAAGGATGAGCCAGAAAGCCACAGACTGGTAAGCCTCACATCCATCATAGGAAAGCTGATGGAGACAATCCTGAAGGAAAGGCTGGTTTCCCTTCTAGGGGATAATGGGCTGCAGGACAGCAGACAGCATGGGTTTGTCTCAGGCAGAGCATGTCAGACCACCCTGGTGTAGTACTATGGCTAGGTAACCAAGCAATGAGACAGGGGCCATGCAGTAGATGTCCTGTACCTGGACTTCAGTAAGGCATTCAATTCAGTGTCACATTCAAGGCTAGGAAGTAAGCTGCAAGGCACAGGGGCAGGGACAAAGATGATGTAATGGGTAGTGAACTGGCTGCAAGGGAGACAGCAGAGGTGGTGATGGGAGCGGAGCTCTCATCTCCCTGGGCAGTGACAAGCGGGGTGCCACAGGGCTCTTTACTGGGGTTGGTGCTGATTGGAATCTTCATACTAGACATCTCAATAGGCATCAAGAGTAAGATCTGTCTGTTTGAAGATGACAGCATGATGGGAGCAGTAGTGGATAACTTAGAACAGTGGTAGGGGTTGCAAGATTATCTGGCAAAGTTGGTTGTACACTTGGCAGTTGGGGTTCAATGCCAAGAAATGCAAGGTGCTTCATTTTGGTGCAAAGAACCCAAGGAGGAGTTATTAGCTAGGGGGATTTAACTAGCCAAGATGGAAGAGGAGTAGGATCTGGGGGGATCATAACGACAGCAATGAACAACTCAGCACAATGTAGAAAGGCAGCTGCAAAGGCCACCAGGATGCTGGTTTGTATTGCTAGAGGCATATTCCCCAGGAGGGGGGTTAGTGATCCTGCCGCTATACAGGTTACTGGTTTGACCACACCTGGAGTACTGCACATAGTTCTGGTGACTGTACCTGAAGAAGGTTACTAGGGGGTGCAGTGCAGGGCAACGTAAATGATCACAGTGCTAGTGGACATTTTCTACAAGAGTAGGCTGAGGGAGTTGAACATGTACTCCCTAGAGGAGAGGAGGGAAAGGATGGACATGACTGAAAACTTCAAGTACATGAAGGGAGTAAATAAGATAGACATGGAGGGGCTTTACAAATTAAGGATGTGGAGAAACAAACAAGGGCATGATTTGAGACTGGAAGGGGGATGGTTCAGGAAGGAAATAAGGAGACACTTTTTTATGGAGAGGGTGATGTCTAGGTAGAATGCATTGCCAGAAGATGCAATATCCTGTAGAGCAGAGGACTTCTTCAAAAGAAGATGGGACAGGGTAAGGGGGAAGGTCACTGGAGGAGGGAGGGAAGGGAGGGGCAACTGCAGTGTAAGGACTGCTAGCTGCACAATTGAGCAGACTTGTCAGATCATAAGGCCTTTAACTGCTGGCAGTTGCATATGTTCATAAGTTTGTATACTAGTCTGAAGACAGATGAAGCTTTGGGGCCTGACAGGGTACATTCAGTGGTACTGAGGACGCTAGGGGGTGTGACGTAAACAGCCAGTTCTAAAGTGCTGTATCATATTTTCTTTATATAAAATGTATTAATGACTGTCTCTGCTGAAAAATCAAATGCTCTAGCAAGAACCTCACTCATCCCCCCCCCCCCAGTTTTCAGCTGACAGATGCAGGCCAAGAGAAATGCTGACAGCATGCATCACACACACACTCAGTTTTTAGAGACAATGGCCTGGATATTCAAACTGCGCTGAAAACTGGCGCAACAGTAGAAGCAAGCGCAAACCAGTTGCGCAAATGCACAACAGGTGCGATATTCAAACATGGAGCAGAGCAAATTACGCAAGCAACCAACGTCTCAATATCGCACATACTGTGCCATCGCCAAGAACCAGGAAGGAGGCTGAGCCAAAATGCTGCGCCATGGCGCAACCATGGAAGCTCAGCTGAGCATTCCAGAGCTGCCATAGTGCAAGCACAGCCCCCCACAGAGCAATGGAACTGCACATCCAGGAGGCAGGCTGGGGCCCACCGCCAGCCATGCCACACATGGGCACAGGAACACACTGCAGAACCCACACCACACCGGCACACCCCAAGCACAGCATCACTGGGGGTGGGACGGATGATCCACGTGCCCATGGGGACAAGCCAACAATGCATATCAGAGCCATGACACCCCAGCACAACCACTGGCAGGCATAGAGTGCCACACACAGGGGTTGACAACCACAGTGCACATCAGCCCCGCGCGCTGAGCACACCGTGCACCATGACCCCAAGACACGCTCATGTGCAGTGACTGGCATGCGGAAACACCATGCATCCCCCTGCCACACATCAACCCCATGCTGCAGAGAAGCATACCAGCCAGACCCACCTGTGCACCCAGCAGTGGGTGGCAGCAGAAGCAAGACCAACAGAAAGTCAATGCCATGCTGGTGATACCTCCCCATGGACACACACACACACACACACACACACACACACACATATACCCAGGACCATACCAGCCCAGATGGCATGTACACCCCTGAAACGGAGCACCCATAGCCAGTTGCAAATCAGAGACCAACACAGCAGTCGTATCAAAATAGAAATGTATATTTAAAAGATCAACATATAAACATAAACAGGTGAAACTATGTACAAGTGGGTGGGGACGGGTAAAAGGCAGGGGTGTTCAAGGGGGAGGGAATAAAAACCTGGAGAGGGAAGGCAGGGTGATAGGGATGGGAGAAGTGGGAAAGGAATGTGGCCTATGGCTCAGCTGGCTGCCGGTCTTCCCCCTGCTGGTGTCCCGTCCTGTGCCTCCGCCTCCTGGAACCATGGCGCTGTGTGGCCTGCAGTATCGCCTGGTTCTCCTGTGACACCTGGGTGAGGTGCCAAATACCCCTCTCAATCCTCCTGAGTACCTCGAGGCCTAGGAAAATGGGAACACAGTCAATGGCTGAGACTGACCACAA
The DNA here is from genome assembly GCA_016271365.2 of Neoceratodus forsteri. Classification (NCBI taxonomy): domain Eukaryota; kingdom Metazoa; phylum Chordata; order Ceratodontiformes; family Ceratodontidae; genus Neoceratodus; species Neoceratodus forsteri. The sequence continues at coordinate 14,493,560 of CM028129.1, forward strand.
CCCTGAACACCACCCAACCTGCAAGCCATATAACCCAATGTCCCACACCTGTGATGGCATGCACCCTCCACAGTGAACATGCACATGGCCATCACAAACAGGCGGCACCAGCTCTCGCACCACCGCCACACACACTGCCACGTCAATCACAGTACAAACTAGGCTGGCAAGTAATGTGGCAGCAGCGTGGTGCGATGCCAGTTACACAGCTATGTGCCCAGTGCATGCCTGGACCACCTGTGATGCATACACAGACGTACCGTGATGCTGCACTGTGATGCAAGTCACCTGTGTCATGCCTACATACATGGATACATAGACAGTGTCGGCAGATAAGGGCCTATGGGACACCCAGTCTGTCCATTTGACCTTGTACGTTCACTCTGTTGTCCTATAAGTCCGTTCCCCCTCACCCCTGACCTCCAGAATTCCTTTATGGATAACCCATGCATTCATAAATCCCGTGACCAAGTCAGCCCCCACCACTTCCTCTGGCAGGGTGTTCCACTTGTCCACCACCCATCCTGTGAAGAAATACTTTCTCATGTTTCCTCTTAACCACCCCTCCAACTGCATCCCATGCCCTCTAGTCCTGGAACATCCTTTACGCTTACAAATATTGTTTCCTGCACTCTGTTCCCCCTGTAGGATACTTGTATGTCCCCATCATATCCACACCCTCCTCCCCTCCAGGAGTACATGTTCAGTTCCGTCAACCTGTCTGCATAGGACTTGTGATGCAATCCATGCACCATCCATGTCGCCTCCTCTGAACCCTCTCCATCCAGTCCATGTCCATATGCAGGTATGGTCTCCGGAACTGTACACTGTACTCCAGTGTGGGGACTCACTAGTGTTTTGTATAGTGGAACTATGACCTCCCCTTTGGTTGTGTCCCGCATGGCTGGTGGTCTTGCCCCCCCAGCATGCAATAGCATCCATGAAGTAATGATACTCACACTCCTCCAGCAGCTGGGTCTGACGCTGCTGCTGCTGCTGCTGCTGCTGTGGCACAACACCCCTGGCACGGGCCCTGGCATGGCCCATCACCCTGGTCCTGTGTCCTCACAATCCGGCCTGTGGGAGACATATGTTGAGACAAACATCAGTGTGACTCAAAAGCAGAGTGCCCCCTGCCCCAGTGAGAGTGCCTGCCCACACAGCCATAACCATCCATCGCACAGCTGCACACACACTGACACACCTATGCACAGCCACCCAAGCACACACACCTACAGAGAATATAGGTGCATAGATGGTACACTCACCTGGCCTAGGCACCACGCCCCACCTGGCACGTGAGCATGGCCAGCGTCAACAGTTCAGCTCCCTCGGCGAGGTCACTGTACCGGTGCCGGCACTGCTCAGCAGACCCGCCCCAGCCAGTGACTCCACTCCAGGTCAGTGGCCACTTGCTGCCACACATGGGTTCCTAGGCATGGTGAGGGGGCCTCACCATACAGTGCCTCACAGTGGGGCTCCACCAGGGCCACCAGGTTGGTCACTTCAAGCTGGCTCCAGGACACCGCCCTCCTCCTAGCCATGGCACCAACTTTACAGCAGGCAATATGGCACCCCGCTGCGCCGTAACCCCGTGGAGTTGTTGCGCAACGGACCAGACACAGGCTCCAATCATGCTGTTCGAATAGCGCCCGTCACTTTACATGGCGCTGTCACCAGACAGCGCCAATGGAGGCTGATACATAAGCGTACCAACAGCGCCGGGTCAGAAGGGCATACACAAGGTCACGGCAATGGCGCAAGGCTACGCACAGTGCCATAGGATGTATAGGCATCTCTCGCGACTGCCAAGCAGAGCACCAGTGCCACAGTGGACTATCGCAGAAGTGCCACAGGCGCCATATAGTGCCCAGTGCTGTGCGCCACTGGCACAATGGTAGCCATGGCCTGAATCGCCTATCACGCTCAGCAGGTCTGCAGCACGATCGACGCATGCGTAACCTGTCTGGGCATGCGCAATGCCGTGTAGCACACAGCCACAAACATGCGCCATCGGCTCAGCCGGACCTTCCGTATTGCGCTAAGCGCAATTACGCGATATTCAGCCGACATATGCAAATCATTCGATCAGCCATTCAAAGGCGCAGTGGTGCAATTAGCATGTCATTAAAGTTGCGCCACACCTCATTTGCATGTGTTGCGCTATAAAAATTGTGACAGTGGGTTGTGCCGGCCAGATTTGGATGCTGCAGGTGAGAGGTGAGTTACATGCTGTGTGATGCTCAGGACAATGCTCATGGGCAGGGGTGCTGGAGGATGATAAAGGTTGAGGGGGCTGAGCATGAAAAGGGCACTTAGAAAGGGACAAAGGGCACCCTTTCTATCAGTATCTGCCATGCGGAGAGGAAGCGGGGGCTTCTGCCCCGGGCTAACAGCTATGCTCATGGGAAATGCTGTGGACTGCACAGTGACAGGTGTCCACTTCCACCCATACAGATCACCATGACTGACCAGAGCCAGGCTGAGGTGTGGGCGGCGGGCGTGGGAGGAGGCTGAACTTCACCACGGCAGAGACGAGGCCTCTTCCAGGCCTACCTGGAGGATGAGCCAGTATTGAGTGGGACGGAGGGGCACCCCTCAGGGCGTGCAGCTGCATGGGAGGGGTAGCTGGGCCGTCAACCTGCGGAAGCCACCAGGCTCCGTGCAGGAATGCCGGAAGAAGATGGGGACTGACCGCAGGAGGCTGAAGGAGAAGGTGGCAGCCTTCAGGGTGGTGTACGTGCTGGCACTGGTGGGGCCCACCAGTGGTGTTGCAGCTGACTCCTACAGAGGAGACACTGGTGCGGCCATGCAGCCGAGTGCCATTGCGGGCGTACCAGGTGGAGGATTCCAGACAGGTGGAAGCCCATCACTGCACGGTATGACATGGTGATGTTGTTGGGGGGCTGTTGTTCACATGCACTCACATGTACTCTCTTTCTGTTACAGATCCTGTTCGTCTGCAGGAGACGGTGGTGGTGGTGGGTCCAGACAGTGAGGCAGACCTGCTGGACGTGGAGGAGGGACCATCCACCTCCGCCACCAGCCTGCAGTCACTGCAGCAGCATGCAGGCTGGGCCAACAACTCCGGCGTCAGTGATATGGGTGCAGGGGGTGCACAGCCTGTGTCACAGCAGTCTGGCATGCAGGTATGCCAGCATGCTGTGCCTATGGCAGTGGCACGCACCTGCACCATTGATGATAGCAGGCCTGCAATGGCCAGTGATAGGTGTGTGTCCCACGACGGACACATGGCAGGCCAGCACGTGCCCCTGGTCCTTCCTGGTTCACGCCTGTGTACCAGCATGCTGGCACAGTCCCAGGCTGTGCCTGTCAGCACCGGTGGGGCAGCATTGGTGGCTGTGCAGGTGTCTGGCACTGTTGACAGCACGGAGGTGGAACAGGTGGACCTGGGGGCTCAGCAGTTGGAGGCGGCAGCAGCAGTTGCACACCAGGTCTGGGGGACAGTGTCAAGCAGTGGCACATGTCCACCACCCGATCCGCCCATACCTGGTCCTGGTGAACAGCGCCCACCTCAAGGGTGCTGTGCACCAGGACCGTCCACACCCTGAGGGTGACGATGCCATTGGGGCACAGTACCCATTGGACGCGCACACCCGCCTGCTGCAGGAGTTGGTACAGCTGCAGGGGCGGGTTGCAAGGTCTGTGGAGGCACTGTCTGTGTCCATGGAGCGGCATAGCAGGGAGTGTGCTCGGGGCCGAGCTGAGCTGGTCCTTATGCGGACAGATGTGACCGCTGCCATTGACAGGCTGACCCAGGCAGTGGTCTCTGTGGCGAACGCATTGGCCACACTGTCAGGTGCCCCTGTACCACACACCCCACACAGTGCGCACTCCACTCCCCGTTCCTGGTGTCATGCAACACCAGGCCTGTCGACGCCGGGTTCTGCTGTGGGCATCCCGAGCACCCCTGGTGCAAGTTTGTTTGGCAGGATGCAGACCCCTGTGCGGGCAAGGTCAAGGTCATGCACTGGGACCCCTGGTGGTGCACCAGCTCCACCCGATGTGGCCCCTGCTTAGCCTGCCAGTGCTGCTAGGCCACAGCGGGGCCGCCCACGCATCCGTGGTGGCCGTGGGACAGTGCTACCTGACTGAGCTGTCTCCCAATGCAGGCCCTGTCTGGTGCTGCCCTGTGTGCAATGTGTGTCATGGTGGGCAGTGCACTGCTGGGTGCTCTGCTCACCAAGCTGACACACGGACCACCTGCACACTCTCCCAACTGCTTTCCACAGGTGCGTGTGCATGATGATGCCTGCATTGCACTGTACACCAGGGTGCAAGGTTGCCCAGGTCCTGACACACGTACGTGGACAGTCCAGGTGGTGGGGGTGGTTGGTGGTGCTGTGTGTTGGCAATGTCATTTCCGCAGTGCTGTGCTGCTGCCCCTGTATGCTGCCTGGTGTGTGTGTGTCCATATGAGTGCTCACCCCTCTCTGATGGTGTGTTGGTATGCCTGGACCCTTCAACTTCCCTGACCTTCATGCACGGTGTGTTCCCCTGTGTGCCTGTGGTTTGCGCATGGACAGTGTTGCCTGCACATGTCCCCTTGACTTACCTGTGTTGGGCGTAGTGCTCTTCTGCAATGGTGTCCCGGTGCAGCTGGGCCTGCCGGGTCAGTCGGGGGTCCCTCCATCCTAGGGGGGGCTGCTCTTCACCCACATCACCGGCGCCACTGGCGTCCCCATCGCTGTCCCCCTTTTGGACCTGTACGGCTATCCCATGGTCTTTGGCCATGTTGTGCAGGATGCAACAGGCCAGGAATATCCCACAGAACTTTTGGGGGCTGTACTGTAGGGCTCCGCCGGAGGTGTCCAGGCATCGGAAGCGTGCCTTGAGCATCCCAAACACCCGCTCTATGATACGTGTTGCGGCATGTGCCTCATTGAAACCGAGCTGCGCTGGGGTCGTGGGGCGCCGGTATGGTGTGAGCAGCCAGGGACGGAGTGGGTATCCGCAGTCACCTGTGTGGAGATAGTGGAGATCAGTGTCATGTCAGGTCCATATTGCCCATATCCTTGTGTGCCACTACCATGGCACCTGTCATTCCCACCCTTGCACAGAGTTTGCATTCCATACATGTGTACTCACCCACTAGATGACCCGTGGGGATGTTCCACTCTTGAATCGATGGCTGAGTGCAGACTGGTGCCATATGAAGGCATCATGTGCTCCGCCAGGGTGTGTGGCACAGACATTGATGATGCGCGGTGGCATCACACCACCTGGCAGTTGACACTGGAAAAGCCCTTTCGGTTCCGATAAGCATGGCGTCGGGGCCAGGTGGCGTCTGAATGGCCACATGGGTGCAGTCTATGGCCCCAGCACGCCAGGCATATTACTCCTATGGAACTCCTGCATGTTTGTTATGACGCTCTGCTGCAGTGCTGGGGAAATGGATGTACTCCGCAGCATGAGGCAGCAGTGCGCTGAGGAATTGGGTGAGGATGCGTGACATGGCCGACTGTGTAATGCCTGTGGTGTCCCCTGTCGGCCTCTGGAAGGTGCCCGTGGCGGAGCAGGCACATGCAGGCTGTCACCTTGGTCTCCACGGACAGAGCATGACTCCGTCGTGAGGGTGCCTGCATCACATCACTGCACAGCTTCATAGAGCCGTCTCATATTGCCCTGTTCAGGCGGTGCAGGCCACAATCTCGGCGTCTGTGTACAGCTGAAGCTGATGGGCACGATACCGCCTGTTGGGGCATACCACGACGGGCCCCTCCGCGCCACGTCCCCTGCAGCATGGTGTCTCACCCCCTCATTACAGCTTCCATGTGAAGCTGACACTGTCCATCTCCTGGCTTCTGCCCCCGGCTGCTGTTCCTGTGTTACCCCCGCTGCCCCCACTGCTGCTTCCACTGCACCGGGCACCCCCCACTGGCCTCTCTGTCCTCCTGGACCCACTGTCCCTCTCTGCCCTTCCAGCTCCTGTCTCTCTCTCTCTCTCTCTCTCTCTGTCTCTCTCCCCCAGTTTGCGGCCTGCTAGGGTTCTTGCGCCGCTTCCTTGAGCCTTTTTATTTTGGCTCAAATCCGGTACTAAGCAACTTCCGGCTCAGCCACTCTTGCGCATTGCGCAAGTGTTCGGATATCGCATTGCGCACTTTATGCATGGACCCGCCCCCTTCGGTTGCGCATGCCTTCATTTCCATTGCGCTGTTGCTCAGCATGTTTTCGGTGGCGCAACTGGCCCCTTCTGAATATTGCAGAATGGCGCATTTTTGGAGTTGCGCACGCGCAACCCTGTTGCGCATGGCGCAACCCTTTTGAATATCTGGGCCCATGTGTTACATGGAAGACTTTAATCAAGGATCCTGTTTCTCTGAGTTAATTACAGAGTTGTTTAAGTTAACTTTGTTAAGAGGGAAATCATAAAAAAAGTTTGACATTGAAGAGAAAACACAGGTTATTACACAGAGGTGAGATGTTGTAAATGCTCATATGAAGCCTGTGTGAGGAGGCTGCAGCATGAATCAAAAGAGGTGTCATTTAAATTGAGTTATGCTAAGGTTGCAGTATTAATACTTTGAAATTACATCCTGTGGTTGTATAGAAATATGTATTTTTTAGATATTTTGACAGAGGAGGAGCTGGATGACCTCATCCAAAAGGGGTTGGCAAATACAGCTTGTAAAGATTTATTCTGTTTCACTACAGACACACTTATCTGACACTGACTAAGAAAACATCTGAGCACTGAAAACAAGTATTTAGAAAGCTAGAAAAATCTAAATATTGTTGTAGGAATTGTACTGTTTTAAACCTTGTTTTGTTTAAAGATATGTATGTCTTGTGATATAAGAGTTCTGTATTGCATGTTTGACATTGTTATATATTTTAGTAAAAACTCTAATTTTAGAGCATTCCTGGTCTGTCTTTGAATTTTTTTTCTTTTGCTAAGAAATATTTATGGTTATAGCAGACAGCAGACATAAGCTTGTATGGTGGTACCAAACTAGAAAGAGAAGCTTTTAAATCTGAGGTCTTTATTAAAGTTTTAAAGGGTTAATTTCTGCATGCCTGGTTAGGTGCCTGTAGGCAAAGATATCTTCCCCCAAAGACAGATATATCTGAGCCTGTGCATTGGGTATGCTAGCAAGAGGTTAACAGTTTGAATCTCTCCAGAACCCGAGACCAAACGTTGATCCGAACTCACAAAAACAGACAAAAGGGTTACCTTGTCTGTTACACTGTTCACAAGACTGTGCTCAGAGGTTGGCACTTTGGGAGTAAAGGACCTGACCTGCTGAGTGAATTGGTGACAGGGGGTACTGGCTACACCTTTGGCAGACCTATTTAACAGGTTACTGGAGCCCAGCATGGTCCCAGGGCACCGAAGAAGGGCAGAGGTAGTCCCACTTCACAAAAGCAGGAGCAAGAAAGAGAGGGGCAATTATAGACCTGTCAGCCTGACATCAGTGGTGGGTAAATTAATGGAATCTCCACTATAGGAAAAGATTGTAGTTTGTCTCTGTAAAAAAAGGGACATTAAGAGCAGAAGGAGGGAGGTACTGGTTCCACTGTATAGGTCCCTTGTAAGAATGCATATGGCATATTGTGCCCAGTTTTGGTCACCAGGCTACAAGAAGGAGATAAAATCATTGGAGCGGGTTCAGAGAAGGGCCACGAGAATGATTACAGAAGTACACAATAAAGAATATCGGGATAGGTTAACAGTACTGGGGATGTACACATTGGAATTTTGCAGACTGAGAGTTGACGTGTGCTTGGTCTTTAAGGCACTTTCAGATGAAGGACTATGGGAGAAATGAGGGCTTGGGCTCAGAGATCAGCAGTATCAACCTAGAGCACACCCATTACAGTTGGTAATGGAAAGATGTAAAACAGCTAGGAGGAACCCTGGTTCAGTGTCAGGGTGGCACCAGTATAGGATGGTCTTCCACTAGAGGTGGTGGCTAGCAGAAGTGTGCAATCATTTAACTCAAATGTTAATATACAGTTCAAGTCACATTAAACTGTCCCACCAATTAGTTGGTTTAGCATTGTTTTTTACAGTTGGCAATGCACTGGCAACTCATATTGCATTGTTTTTTAATGCTTAACCAGCTAAAGAGCAATGTTTGTAAACTGCTTTTGCAATTCAGTTGAAATGTACCTGCAATCCAGCCACAGTGCAATGCAAAACTGCATTTTAACTCTTAAGGAACAGTTTGTACAAGGCTTTGTGCTGGATCCAGCAACACTTATGCAATTCAGTCAGAAATGATAAAGCAACTCATTGGAGGAACAGTTTAATTTGATCTGTACTGTATATGTGATTTCTAACAACATACAGGGGTATAAATAGAATAAACTGGTGAGCGGTATAGACAGTATGCCTCCTTCCCTATGATCTCATGTCCAACTGGTTACTGAACCCAAGGTAGCATGGTGCTACAAAGGGAGGTCATGCCAAACTAATCTGATAGATTTCTTTTACTGGGTGACCAAGGAGCTGGAGTGAGGGGGCAATTGCGATGGACATGGTGTACCTGGATTTCATCAAGGCATTTGACACCATTCCACATAGGAGACTGGAAAGCAAGTTGAGGAACTTGGGGGTGGGTAATAAGATGTTAACCTGAGTAAGAAACTGCTTAGCAGATAGAATAAAGAACATAGTGGTAGAGAGAGTTCACGTAGCAGAAGGGAAGGTGACCTGAGGAGTACCTCAGGGATAAGTGCTGGTACTGGTCTTCTTCAAAGTCTTTATTAGTGATATAATGGATGAAGTGGAAGGAAAGGTCTATCTGTTTGTGGATGGTACCAAACTCTCTAACAGAGGTGCACTCTGAGGGTTGGTGGAAAAGTTGGGTTGAAATTTGGAAAGGCAGTGGGAATGGTCAAGCGTATGGCAGCTGTGTTTTAATTAAAAAAAAGTACAAAATAAGGCACTTGGGCCATAGGAACCCAGGAAGGAAGTACAAATGGGCAGCTAATACTGACAAAGACCAAGCAGGAATGAGACCAAGGGGTAGTCTTAGTGGAAGACCAAAAAGTGACCAACAGTGCAACAAACAAGGTGGAAGGGCTAGTGGGATGCTGGGGTACATGAAAATGGGTATCAACAGAAGGAAAAGGGATGCGGTGCTGCCTCTTTATAGATTGCTGGTATGACCACAACTTGAATACAGTGTCAAGTTCTGGAGACCACATCTCAGGAGGGAAATAGATTGGAGGCGGGCCAGAGGAAAGCTACCAAAAAGGTGCATGGTCTGTATCAAAAGCCTTATGAGGAGACGCTTAAGGAGTTAAATTGTACACACTGTAGGAGAGAAGAGAATTGGGTGATGACAGAGTTTGAGAAGACTAGGTTTGCTGGCAAAGGCATCTAGCTTCACCTGAGCTCTTTTCTTCTAGGTTGCTTGAAAGGACAGAGCAAAAAACCTTACCACAGCAAGGAAAAGGATTAAGACTTATTTTGGCTAGGCAGATTTACTGTGTGTTATTTTCTTTTGTACTTACAGGGATTGTTGTTTGTTGCTAACATTTTATTGCTTTATTTTTCTCTGATTCAAATTGTTGTTGCTGGGTATATCTTCTGCTGCATTATTACAGGGTGTGCCTACAGGTGTGTGCTTACAGATTACTGTTGTAATCTTCTGATTCAAATTGTCTTTTCAAGGTATATCTTCTGTTACTGCTTTATTTTTCTCTGTAGCAAAGTGTTTTTTTACAGGGTATATCTTCTGTGAAATTATTACAGGTGCTGCTTACATTTTTGTGACTTTTTATCATTAGGCTAAGCAAAATTAGGGGTTACGCGCTGGCGCTAGGAATAGATGGCAGACTGAAAGAAAGCTCTCCCACGTATTAAAAATCTGACAATAATTTAGCTGTTTAAAAATAGTATTTTAGTGATATTTTCACTGAATAGTCGGAGATCTATTGTTTGTTTTATATTTTGTCAAAGTACAAAGTCAATCAAGTGCTTTTATTAATATTTAGTGAATCCATTATCACCAGCGCTCACCTAGTCCACAAGATGGCTGGCACAGCAGGTCAGTCTGGAGGATCCCCTCCTGGTTCTCTTACGATACAGGGGATTTCAGCAGGTGCAAAACACTTTCCTACTAAACACAACCACAAAATGAATACTAATAATGCTAATGACATGGAGTTCATTAAAGAAAAACTCCAATCAATGCATTTAGCTATAGTGTCACTAAAGCAATGGGTGGGGTATGAAAAAAGTAAATCAATTATTACAGAAGAAAGGTTAAATACACTGGAAAAAAGATTTGAACAGCTTGAGGAATCACTTTGTGTGGTTGAAGATTTAACAGAAAAAAGCCTGTCAAAAATAGAATATCTGGGTGCTTAGGTTGACGATCTAGAAAACAGATCCAGGAGAAATAATCCTCGGATAGTGGGGTACCAGAAATGTCAGAAGAAACAGATATGATGAGATTTTTGCAAGAGTTTCTTCCTTCCATATTACATTTTAATTGGAACTGGCCATTAGAAATAGAGAGAGCTCATAGATATCTAAGGGCTCCCCTTAAAAAAAGTCAAAATCCAAGACCTATTATTGTGCATTTTTTAAGATTCATCAACAAAAAAGAAATACTGGCTATTGTGAGACAGAGGAAAGCACTGTACTGGGGCAAAGATAGAGTGCACATATTTCAGGATTCCACTGAAATTGTAGAAAAACGTAAGGCACATGGGGACATTAGGTATGTGCTTCAAGCTTTAAAAGTACCATACTACATCAAATATCCGACTGTAATGGTATTAACAAGAGAAGGAGGGTCCCATAGCTTTAAGACACCCGAGGAGGCTTGGGGATTCATATGTAGGCACTGGCAGGACATAGAACATATTTTAAATGAAAGGTCCCAAAGACATTCAACATTTTCTCAGGCCCCTACTGTCAAAGAGAATTCTAAGAAGTCAAACACTCAAACTCCAAAATGTCAGGCTTGTGCTGCAGCACCTCAGATCAGCCCTCGAGCTATTACGCCTCTTCAAGCCCCGAATGATTCTATGCCTGTAAAAACTCACATTCCTGTGTTAAAACATACTGTAAGGCATCTCAACACCAAAGCTTCTTTGCTGAAATCAGGGCCATGGCCATCCAAAATAATGAGGTCGCAACCATTTTATAAAAATAAAACTGCAATCCTGGCATGTATTTCTGCTAAGCACAACTTGAAGCATATTTCTAACAAAGTGTGGCCCAGAGCACAAGCAGAGGAACATTTACTCAAAGCATCCTATGCAGTTTCTTATGGAGTACCTGATATGTTGAAAGGTCCGGGGGAGCCCTGTAGCTGATATGTTTGAGGAGCCATCATCACCCGGTTATTCTGCATCAGACATGGAAGCTTTGGGCACTTGAAGGAGCTTGATGTCCTTTGGTTAATATGTACATCCTCGCAGGGTAGTCTGAATTTAGATGTCATACTGTGGGATTGGCTGTGGCCAATCACATGACTGTTGTTAATGCCTTTACGCCAAGGGTTTATTTTCGTATTGATATTCTAGTTGGGTACCATTATATCTGTAGAACATTTGAGTCATTAAGAGATATATTTTATTGGAAATCTAAACTCTCTCTAATAGACAACAACAGAGTGAAGGAAAATCTGTAACCTGATGTCAAAGGTCAGACAGTACTTCCTGTTTTTAGAAACGGTTTATCTAGTCATGTTCTAGGATGACTGGACTGGCAAATTGTTAGTATGGTAAGCACTTAATACAATGGTAAAAAATTAAATTATGGGGCTCTTTATCTCATTTACCCTTATGGGGGGTACTTCAAGAAACAGAATCATCGTTTTTTTCAGGTTGTGGCAAAAATTTATTTTGGTGTGTTGGGATAGCAAATGTGGTTTAAATAAGCTTCCTTCTGATTTTTTAACATTAAAAATAATACATAAGTGGGTTTTATCATGAGTACATGTCCTCAAGTGTGCCATGCCTCATAGTTTCAGATTCTTCTAATTGGTGGACTTTGTTAAGCTCAGATTATTAGTCATATATTGGTGAAGCCTGTGAGCTTTAATGGCAAATTATGATCTCTCTGAGCTTCCCTTTCATGCAGATCCCTGTGCTATAAAATCGTTTTGAATAACAAACATCTTATGGGCAGGCTAGGCTTGCATATCTCGCTTGAAAGTGGTTTAGGCTGCCTGATCAATTGCCAGATGTGGTTTTGGCTATATTTCAATTATGGCTATTATTATTGCAGGTGATCTACGGAAGGGTAAGGTGCATGGTCTGATTACATATGGAGGATCAGAGCAAAATGAAATACAGGTACTTGGTGTTCAGTGGCTATGGCTTAGGATAGATATTCATGGTAAAAATATATTTTGGCTTTCTGAATATGAATAAGCTTGGGATTGAATAAGTTTTGATGTTCTAATGCATCAATATTCAATATTCAATAAATAAAGGAATCCACTGTATGTGCATAATTAAGGGGGAAAGTGAGGTAAAGTGCCTTCCTATTGTTCTTTTGCAATCAGATTTAATTATAGTATACTTTAACTATTTTTAAACTGTGATTATCTAAATAAAGTGGGTTCTTTTTCACACTCAGTAAGCTATTGTTTTGTTTGTGTGTGAATCACTTTGAGGGAATATCCTCAGTGAAGTCTCCACACAAACTCCTTGGAGTATTTGTTAGTTAGGAGCTAAATATAAGATTTTTTTTTCACAACTGTTCATAACTAGGTAGATCTGCTGTGCTTTCAAGATGAGTAATGTAAATGTATGTTCATGGAATGTACAAGGTTTAGGATCCCCTGTAAAAAGATATTGAATCTTGAGACCTTTAAATAAGCTTAGAATAGATATAGCTATGCTGCAGGAAACTCATCTGATTCCTACTGAGGCTGATAAATTGGCTTGGGGGTGGGTGGCTTCTGTAGACCACTGCTGTTTTTCCTCATAAAAAGGGGTGAGGCTATTCTAAATAGGAAGGAGTGAGTTTTATCAAACATTCTCACCTTACAGATCCAGAAGGGAGATTTCAAATTCTTCTTGGGAAACTGCATGGTAGGGATGTTGCATTATGCAACATTTATGCTCCCGATATAAAGCAAAAGGAGTTTTTCCATAGTCTAATTTATGCACTTGCTAATTTAGGATCATATGAGATTATTATTGGTGGAGATTTTATGTGATGGATTCTTCTTTGGATAGATCACATCCCCAAACCCCCTGTAATACATCTTCTGCCCAGAAGTCTTTGCATAGGATACTGGAAGAACTAGGCTTATTGGATGCTTGGAGGTTACTGTACTCAACGAGCAGAGATTATTCTTTTCTCTCAGCCAGCCATGGAACCTATAGCAGAATTGACTACTTTTTTTATGGATTTGCAACTCTGTAATAATATAAGTCAGATGGTATATGAAAATATTTCTATGTCTGACCATTGTCTGCTAAAATGTTCGGTTATGTTTGAAAACAAATCTGACAAATCTGGAAGCTGGAGGTTTAATAATTCGCTGCTACAAGATATTGATTTTCAAAAGTGGTTACAAGAGGAGACAAAATCTTACTTTCAAATAAATTAAAATGGGGAAGTGTCAGCGAAAACAATGTGGGATGCATACAAAGCATATATAAGAGAGGGATTAATTAGTATAGCATCCAGGTGGAAATGAGAAAAGCAAAAGGAATTAAAAAGAAGAGAATCTAGGAACTGTCCTATTGCAATTAAAAAATAACCCACCAAATAAAAAAACTTCTTTATAAAGTGCATAACCTTAAATATGAAATTAATAAAATACACTCAACTAAAATTGAATATTCGCTTTTCAGAACTAGACAGTCTTATTGGGAATCAGGAGAAAAGGCTAGTAAACTACTTTCACATTGGCTTAGGAAGTCACAAAACCAGAATACTATTAAGGGGTTCAAAACTAAAGATGGGAAGATAATTTATAACATCAAAGAAATAAATGAACCTTTCAAGACATTTTATGAAGAGTTGTATAAATCTAAGTTTTCCTTTAAGACTGACACTCTGGAGAATTTTCTAAGTAAAGCTAATTTACCATGTATATCAGCCTAGGAAAAAAAACAGCTTGTTAATCCTTTTACCCTACAAGAAATCTCTGGTGTCATTGCTAAGCTACTGAAGGAGAAGTCTCCTGGACTGGATGGATTGATAGGGGAATTCTACAAATCCATAAATAGTATTATTTCTCCATATCTGATGAAAGCCTTCCAAAATTATTTTGAAGAAGGATCACTACCAGACTTCATGAATCGAGCTTATAGATGTTTATTGAACAAAAAAGATAAAGATCCAAGGGAGTGTAATAATTATAGGCCTATTTCATTATTGAACTGTGGTTACAAAATTATTTCAAAAGTATTGGCTGTAAGAATTTACGGCTGTTCTAAATAAACTTATAGGTAAAGAACAGGTTGGGTTCATACAGGGCAGGCAAGCAGCAGATAATTTTAGGCGACTACTCTCTGTCACATGGGCTGCCAACTCAGCAAAGAACAAAAGAATGCCAACTGTGGCTATTTCCTTAGATATAGGGAATGTGTTTGACTCCTTAGAATGGAATTATTTATACAGAGTGCTTGCCATACATAATTTTGGCCCTGATATATTGAGATGGATACAAACATTGTATGCATGTCCTAAAGCCAGTGTAATAACTAATGGTCTTAGATCCTCTCCTTTTGCATTACATAGGGGATCTAGGCAAGGGTGTCCTCTTTCCCCTTTACTTTTTGTTTTATCTATAGAACCCCTAATCAAAACGATGTTATGCTCAAACAAGATTCATGGAGTATTTACGGGAAATTACAATCATAAAGTTTTAGCAATTGCAGATGACATTCTTCTGACTCTTTTTCATCCTTCAATCTCCTTACAAAATGTCAAAATATTGCTGCAAGAGTTCAGAGAGATATCAGGTTTATGCATCAACTGGTCCAAAACAGAGTGCCTGATGCTTAACCATTCAGATACTGAAGTTAAGAAATTAAAAGAATTCCCTAACATCAGGTCCCTTACAGAGGGATTAACATATCTAGGAATTCAAATATTTGACTCCTTTGAAAAAATATTGAGTTGTAATTTAACTAAGATTATCAATGACATTAGACTGGATTTAGGTAGGTGGGCATGTTTACATTTCTCTTTGGGGGAAAATTAATTCCATAAAAATGGTAATAGCTCCTATGATTTTCCTTTTTATGAATAACTTCACTGCTAATATACCAATACATTGGTTTCTTAAAATGGATAGAATCTTCTCTACATTCTTGTGGGAAGGCAAACATCCTAGATTATCTAAACTCAAATTAAGGGCTCCAGTTAGATTAGGTGGTTTCACTCTCCCTTGGTGGCAAAGCTATTTTGGGCCTACAAACTAAAACAGTTGGCTACGTGGTTTTTACCTCAGGATAACCCAAATGCTCTACTATGATTAAAGATAGAAAGAGAACTTGTAACTCCTCAAAAATTGTCAGATTTGTTTTTTGTGCATGTTCCATCAAAACTAGTGAACCATCCAGCAATACAGGTTTCAGTAATGACAGGTAAAATGTTCAATCAGCTTAAAAAAGCTGAACTGGGGCCTTTAACATTTATGCCCATTTGGGAAAATCCTTGGCTCACTAGAGATAGGAAAGGTATCCCAGATATAGGTTGGACGAAAAAAGGGATACACAACATTGGAGATATATTGAATGGGGAGAATAGGCTTATGTCCTTTGAGGAAATTCACCAGAAATTTGAATTGAACAAATGGGATTTCTGGATGTATTTACA
Organism: Neoceratodus forsteri; assembly: GCA_016271365.2. Taxonomy (NCBI): domain Eukaryota; kingdom Metazoa; phylum Chordata; order Ceratodontiformes; family Ceratodontidae; genus Neoceratodus; species Neoceratodus forsteri. The sequence goes on from CM028129.1 coordinate 14,509,332, forward strand.
GTTAAGAAGCATCTTATCCAAAAAGGTACTCGATAGCAGTTTTACTATCTTCATCGAACGCATGGTCAAACCTTTTTAAAATTGCATTCCTTCCAAAAGGTTTTAGCCTTATTTATAAATCTTCACATGAATCGCATGGAAATATAACAGACTCTGCTAGAGGAAAATGGCAGAAAGATTTGGGAATATGTATTTCTAAAGGATCTTGAGATAAGCTGTGGGAGAATGCTATCAAGACATGTAAGGAAATGCAAGGCAGATTGGTTCAATTTAATATTTTACATTATTACTATTACTCCCCACAAACTCTCTATAGGTTGGGTATAATGTCCAATGACTGTTGTTGGAGATGTGGCCAGTCAGATGCAGGACTGCCGCATTTATTATGGTCATGCAGAGAAATAAGGGAGCAATGGAAACAGATACATGGCATTTGCCAATCCATATTAAAGCTGAATTATCCCTTTTTGCCTTCATTATATATTCTTGGGGATATATCAGTTATTACATTCATTCCGAGAGCCAGGAAGTTATGGATTTGTGCAATGGCTTTGGCTTATAAAAGATTAGTTCTTCAATTTTGGAAAGATCCCAAAGCTCCTTCCATCCAACAGTGGTTAGAGTCACTAAGTGGGGTGGTTAATAATGAAAGAATTACTGTAGAACTAATATATTTAGCATGCCAAAATTTTGACTGATTTGTGAAGTGACAGGTATTAGCGCACAGAGATATTCGCGCTATGACTTTAAGTAACTCGGTACTAATTTGTGATCTACCACTATGACTGCTTAGCCATTTAATTGGTGCATTAGTTCTTTAGATTATCATCTACCCCTAATTGACAGCTTGCTCACAGTTGGCCTCACTAATCATTATGCTCCCCGTGTCAATTTATCATTACGACTTTCCTTGCATTGCAATCACTCACTTCAATAAACACGTTCCTGCAATTGATGGATTCCTGCATGTTATTTGACTGTTGCTAACTGAATCATGGGCCAACTTCATCCAGTAGCACAGCTAAAGACTTTAGGGTAGATCTGAAAATGCTGACACTTAAAGAGTAACATGCCCAGTGGTTAGTGTCCAGTTTTGAGGAGGTGGCAAGACGAACAGATGACTGCATAAGGGGCTTTCAGGAGGCTGGTATAGAAGAAGTGCACCGAAATTGTCTAAATGAAAATACAGATAAAGTGCAGTAATGTACAGATGTAATGGATTAATGTTGTATTTATTGATGTACTGTATTTAAATGATTTTTAGGCTCTGGCTTTATTTTTAAATGGAATAAACCTGTTGTAATACATATAAAAAACATAACTGACTTGTTTTGTCATTCTTCTGCCACAGCAATTGCGCTGCAGTAATTATTCACTAAAACATATTTCACTTGCGCTTTATTTTCCCGGGTTTATGCTGTTAAGCGAATATAGTGAAAATAAAATATAAGTGAAATATTTTAGTTCTACATTAGTTACACAATTATGGGGAAGAATGAAATGTTTGAAAATGTATGGGGTCCTTTCATGGAATTTTGTGATAAGGTAGTAGCTTAGATGTAGGATCATACTACTTCTTAAATACTTATATGCTGTAAGTGTATTTGTTTGCATATAGAATATTTATTTTAGTAAATAATTTCTGGCATTGGCATACGGTTGATTGAAAGATATTTAAAATGTTATTGTATCAGTTTTCTTCTGACAATCCTGTCAGGAATATTTTTCTTGTAATGTATTTATTGAATAATTAATAAATGTTAATGAGAAAAAAAGGGATAAGCAAAATTACTGTTTGCCACTATTTCATTTTTATTTATTTTTTGCTGAAAGGGTTTTTTTTTTCTGTTTGTCTTAGAGGCATTGTAGTCCCCTTCTCACATTGAAGGAGCTAATTGCTTTCCTCCCACAGCTCTTCCAGGGAATTAGGTGTGTATCTGAGGGGTGGAGCTGACAAACTGTCAGTCAATTCCAACAGAAGGAAAAGTTAAAAGGTCAGGTTAGTTGACATTTTGGGGGTGGAAGACCAGGATTTCTGGGAAAGGCTCCTAGCTTCACCTGAGCTCTTCTCTTCTATGTTGCTTGAAAGTACAGAGCAAAAAACCTTACCAGAGCAAGGAAAAGAATTAAGGCTTCTTTTGGCTAGGCAGATTTACTGTGTTGTTATTTTTCTTTTGCACTTACAGGGATTGTAACCAACTTCTTACCCTTGATCGTTGTATTTATAAGTGTTTTTTCTGTATCTGTTATGCATATATAAGTGCACTGATGTATCTGTTGTGTACCAACTATTGAACCTTGACCTTATCAGGTCCATCTTGTAAATGAGCCTTGCTCAATGATGTTCGCCTGAATAAATAAAGATTTGATTGATTGTTTGTTGCTAACATTTTATTGCTTTATTTTTCTGTGACTCAAATTGTTGTTGCTGGGTACACCTTCTGCTGCATTATTACAGTGTGTGCCTACAGATTACTGCTGTAATCTTCTGATTCAAATTGTCTTTTGCAAGATATATCTTCTGTTACTGCTTTATTTTTCTCTGTAGCAAAGTGTTTCTTACAGGATATACAGTATCTTCTGTGAAATTATTACGGATGGTGCTTTACAGGTTTTACAGGCTTATCTATCATTAGGATAAGCTTTCAGGGCTACTGCATTTGTTGCTGGCTGATTGTTTCTGCTCTTACCTCCTTGTTCCTTTTGTCTGTGCTTCTTCTTTTTTGGCAGGGGAAGGGCCCAGTCACCCACCCACATTCCCAACCACCTCACACTACACTCCTTTTATAGGGTAGCACAGTCGTGACATTTCCTGTAGCAAAGCAGGAAGGGATGGATCAGAGGAGTATCCACACAGTGATCTCATTTACAGGGGCACTAGTAATTTCACTTGTTATAACAAGTTACAAAAACAAACAGACAGAACACAAAATCAAACTTTTGCTCTCATTTTCTTCCTTCTAACTACTCTGACCAGGTTGTAAACCCAGCAACTTATCTGGAATGGATATCATTAACTGCATGTACTGCAGAACACTTTTCAGAAGGGCAGTTATACAGGATTTAGGACACTGTCCTACATGCTAGGCCATTGGAGATCTAAGGGCTCAGCTTCAGGCAGCATGGGCAGAGATTGCGCACCTCAAATTGCATATTCAAGAGGAAATATATTATAAGAACTGTCCACCATTTTCCCAACATTCAACAGAAGCACCTCTACCACAGAGGGTAGTTGGTCCGGGAGGTTGGCAGGTGGTTAGGAGGGGCAAATTGGATGCCCCATCACTCTGTGCTTTCCAAAATATCACCTCCACAAACCATATAAAAACTACAAACAGTTATCTGCCTCTATCTCCAAAATCAAAGGGGCAGAGGATACTGCAGAGCAGGACACTGCAGCTCAGGAGCTAGCTCAACAAAACTTGCCCAAAACAGGAACCAAAACAAAAAAACAAAAAGGAAATTCAAAAAACTTCTGATCATAGGAGACTCCATGATTCGGGGAGTTGATATGTATCTCCAGCCAGGGGTAATGTTCAGATGTCTCCCAGGTACATCAGCATAGAGAGACACTGACCACATTGCTAAAACTGTTCAGGAAGCAGGAGAAAACATTGATGTCCTGGTGTACATAGAGACTAACAATCTCACCAGCTGGTCAGTTGTGGAGACCAAGGAACACCTGACCAGGCTGGGTGACAAACTATCATGCACTTTGTCCGGCATCTGTTTCTCTGAGATCCTGCCAGTCTGGGAGAAGGGGCAGATGGATGGAATGTCAGAGAAGGGGAGATAGGGGAGCTAAACATGTGGCTCAAGGGCTGGTGCCAGGAAAAAATGACACAAATTTGTAGGGAACTGGCAACAGTTTTGGGAGCGAAAGTTATTTAAATTTTATGGACTGCATCTGACTAAGGAGGGAGTCAGTGCATTGGGGCAGAAGTTTGACATCTTTGCAGAATATTTAAACTAGCAAATGGGGAGAGGGTGCAGCACCCCATACGTCGAATGGCAAGAACACCCCCCCTCAGCTAGTGGTCAAACAGGAGTTCAGCATGTTTGTAGTTCATTTGCATCACCAGGTAAGGAAAAAGGTCCGGGTCCCCATATAACACACAGGGAAATGTCAGACCTCGTTCAACAACTAACACACCAAAATTTGGGCAATGGAAAATCATGTACACAAATGCTCACAGTCTGGGAAACAAGATCCCAGACCTGCAGGCAACAATGACAGAGGCTAAACCGGACATAGTAGCCATTAGTGAGACATGGTTGACCAGTAACCACACTTGGGAGACTTCAGTACCTGGCTATGTACTGTTCAGAAGAGACTGAGGTGCAAAAAGGGGGGGTGAAGTGACCCTTTATGTCAATGAAAATATCAAAGCTACAGAAATTCAGAATACAAATAAGGAGCCAGAAGAACTGTGGGTCATCCTGGAAACAGGAAATGGGACAGCCATATGAACTGGGGTTGTCTACAAGCCTCCAGAACAAGAGAAGGAGATAGACACATTACTGTTAGAAGATATACAAAACATGACCGCTAAAGAGGAGGTCCTGATAATGGGAGACTTCAACATGCCAGATACAGACTGATCAATACCAGCAGGAACATCTGCCAGCACTAGACACATTGTGGATTCCCTGCAGGAGGAGGGACTCAAACAACTGGTACAACAACCAACAAGAGAAAGGGCTATCCTAGATCTAGTACTGACTAACAGGGAAAGGATCACAGATCTCCAGGTAGGTCACCTGGGGACCAGTGACCATCACATGGTATGGTTCAATTTGGCCACGAACTAAATCATCCAATTCCAAGGCCAAAATATGGTACTTCAAAGGAGCCGACTCTGATAAGATGGCCAGCCAACAGAGTTAAGCTGGCCCTGGCAAAAAGAAATACAGGTGAGGGAGTACAGGCAAAGTGGACAAGCACTAAGGATGCAATACTTGGAGCAACATCCCATTGTGTTAGAGAGAAAAGAAAGTGCAAAAGAAGAAGGAAATCACTTTGGTTCTCAAAAATGGTAGCAGAAAAGGTCAGAGCCAAAAGGCTGGCCTTCAGGAAATATAAGGGAACACAGCAGGATGAAGATAGGGAGGCATACCAAACTTCCTAAGGGAAACCGGGAAGGCAGTAAGGCAGGCAAAGGCCCAAACCAAGGAAAAACTTGCACAAACAGTAAAAGAAGGTGACACGACTTTCTATAGATACATTAGTAAAGAAGAAAGTCCATAGGGGTTATTGCGAAGATCAAAGAGGATAAGGGGGGATGTGAGGAGGACCATGTAAAAGCATCTATCCTAAATAGATACTTCTACTCAGTATTTACTGAAGAGAAGGTAGGGCAGGGCCCACAGCTTAACACCATGGACATGGGGGAAGGGAGGTGTGCACTAGTCACTTCACAAAACAAAGGGTTCTACAAGAGCTCAATAAGCTCAGGGTGGACAAGACAATGGGACCTGATGGCATACATCCCAGGGTACTAAAGGAGCAAAGGGTGGAACTAGAGCCATTATCAGAACTGTTTAGTGAGTCTCTGAGCACAGGAGAGGTCCCGGAAGACTGGAGAAGGGCTCATGTGATCCTGCTCCACAAGAGTGGTAGCAGGGAGGAGGCAGAGAACTACAGACCAGTCAGTCTTACCTCAGTAGTGGGCAAGATTATGGAGACACTCCTTAAGGAAAAGATGGTGCAACACGTGGAATCCATAGGAGCACAGGATCCAAGACAGCATGGGTTTACAAAAGGAAGGTCCTGTCAAACTAATCTCATAGATTTCTTTGACTGGGTAACCAGATTGGTGGACCAAGGGGGAGCAGTTGATGTTGCCTACCTTGACTTCAGCAAAGCTTTCGATACTGTTCCACATAGAAGATTGATTAATAAGCTGGGCAGGCTCGGGGTAGGTCAGAAGTTTGCCAACTGGGTGGCAAACTGGTTGACGGGCAGAAAACAGAGAGTGGTGGTAAATGGTATACAGTCAGAAGGGATGCAAGTCACAAGTAGGGTACCTCAGGGATCAGTCCTGGGGCCAGTCCTCTTCAATATCTTCATCAGTGACATTGCAGATGGACTGGTGGGTAAGGTTTGTCTGTTTGCAGATGACACCAAGATCTGCAACAGAGTAGATGATCCAGACGGGGTGGTCAGAATGAGAAAAGATCTGGATAAACTGGCAAAACAGTTGGAAGAGTGGCATCTGAGTTTAATGCAAAGAAGTGCAAGATCATGCACATAGGGAAGAGAAACCCTGAAGCCAACTATAGGCTGGGAGGAGAATTGATGGCAGTCACAAGGGAAGAAAGAGACTTGGGCATCATCATCACAGCTGACCTGAAATCATCCAAGCAGGCCACTAAAGCAGTAGGTAAGGCTAGGGGTAGATGTTGGGGTCTATTGGTAGGGGTACGCCAGGTCAGAAGAGGGAGGTAATAATCCCTCTTTACAGGACACTGGTTAGGCCCCATCTGGAGTACTGCATGTAGTACTGGAGACCATACCTTCACAAGGACATTAACCAAATTGAGGCAGTCCAAAGAAGGGCAACCAAAATGGTGCAGGGACTGCATCAGAAAACATATGAGGACAGATTAATGGAGCTCAATATGTATACCCTAGATCAAAGGAGGGAGAGAGGTGATATGATCGAAACGTTCAAACATCTTAAGGGCATTAACAAGGAAAAATAGCCTAACATGTTTGAATATAAGAAAAATAGCAGGACAAGAGGACACAGCATGAGATTAGAGGGAGGCTGATTAAGGGGTAATGTGAGGAAGTTATTTTTCACAGAAAGGGTGGTGGATGCTTGGAATGGCCTACCTCAGAAAGTGGTGGATATGAATACAGTGCGGGGTCTCAGACAGGCATGGGATAGGCATAAGGGAGCAATACAGATGAATATGAATAGATAGGCCATTGACAGACCAAAGGCCGATGGCACATTCATAAGGTAGAACAATAAATGGGCAGACTGGATGGGCCTTGTGGTCCTTATCTGTTGACTTCTATGTTTCTATCTTTAAATACCTTACAGGGTAACTAAGGAACAGAATGAGAGTATTTTTGGAGGAAAAAGTACTCTAGAATAAGTGGGTATTTAATGAAACTCAATGGGAGCAACTTCAAGAGGGATGGGAGGAAATACTTCTTCACTGAAAGGGTAGTGGATATCTGGAACAGCCTTCCAGTGGAGGTCATGGAGGTGACAACACTGATGGGGTTCAAAAATGCCTTGGACCAGCATAGAAGAATCATAGGCTAAGGAAGGAAGGACGGAGACGTGATGACACTGGAGATCAAGTTGGGTCTGCAACAAAAAATGAAGATCTAAACAAACAAAAAGGGCAAACTGGGTTGTCCGAATGGCCCTTACATTCTGTGTTTCTGGGAATTTCCTGCTCACCCACAGGAAAGCAGAGTGAAGCACAGTTAAAAACAATGACCGGTTATTTTACTGCAATAATGTGCCTATACAGCATGATCAGTTCCACCTACTTGACACAATAAGCAGCCCAGGTCCGTGTTACAATACAGCATGACTAGCTTCACCTACTTGTACACAATAAGCCGTGCATGCCTGTGTTACAATGCAGCATGATCATCTCCACCTACGTGCACACAATAAGGAGTGCATGCCATGTTACACTACAGCATGACTAGCTCCACCTACTGGCACACAATAAGCAGTGCATGCATGTATTACAATACAGCGTGATCATCTCCACCTACTGACACACAATAAGCAGTGCATGCCCATCTTACAAAACAGCATGACTAGCTCCACCCTACTAACAATATAAGCAGACACAATTATCAATACACACGACTAGCTCCACCTGCTTGCACAATAAGCAGTGCAGGCCCACCATACAATACAGCATGACTAGCTCCACCTGCTTGCACTCAATAAGCAGTGCATGCCCGTGTTACAATACAGCACGACTAGCTCCACCTACTGGCACACAATAAGCAGTGCAGGCCCTTGTTACAATACAGCATGATCAGCTCCACCTACTGGCACACAAAAAGCAGTGCATGCCATGTTACAATACAGTATGATTAGCTCCATCTACTTGCACACAAAAAGCAGTGCATGCACATGCTACGATACAGCGTGACAAGCTCTACCTACTGGCACACAATAAGCAGTGCAGGCCCATGTTACAATATAGCATGATCAGCTCCACCTACTTGCACGCAAAAAGCAGTGCATGCCATGTTACAATACAGCATGACTAGCTCCACCTACTGGGACACAATAAGCAGTCCATGGCCATGTTACAATACAGCATGATCAGCTCCATCTACTTGCACTCAATAAGCAGTGCATGACTGTGTTACAATACAGCATGATCAGCTCCCCCTACTGGCACACAATAAGCAGTGCATGCCTGTGTAACAATACAGCATGATCGACTCCACCTACTGGCACACAGTAAGCAGTGCATGCCCAAGTTACAATACAGCATGACTTGCTCCACCTACTTGTACACAACAAGCAGTGCACGCCCATGTTACAATACAGCATGACTAGCTCCACCTACTTACACACAATTAGCAGTGCTTGCCCGTGTTACAATACAACATGATCAGCTCCACCTACTGGCACACAATAAGCAGTGCATGCCCATGTTACAATACAGCATGATTGACTCCACCTACTTGCACACAATAAGCAGTGCATGCCTGGGTAACAATACAGCATGACTAGCTCCACCTCCTTGCACACAATAAGCAGTGCATGCCCATGTTACAATACAGCATGATCGACTCCACCTACTGGCACACAGTAAGCAGTGCATACCCAAGTTACAATACAGCATGACTAGCTCCACCTACTTGTACACAATAAGCAGTGCACGCCCATGTTACAATACAGCGTGACAAGCTCTACCTACTGGCACACAATAATCAGTGCATGCTCATGTTACAATACAGTATGACTAGCTCCACCTACTTGCACACAATAAGCAGTGCAGACCCGTGTTACAATACAGCATGATCAGCTCCACCTACTTGCACACAATAAGCAGTGCAGGCCCGTGTTACAATACAGCATGATCAGCTCCACCTACTTGACACTATAAGCAGCCCAGGTCCGTGTTACAATACAGCATGACTAGCTTCACCTACTTGTACACAATAAGCAGTGCATACCCATGTTACAATAAAATATGACTAGCTCCACCTACTGGCACACAATAAGCAGTGCATGCCTGTGTTGCAATACAACATGATTGACTCCTGCTACTGGCACACAATAAGAAGTGCATGCCCATGTTACAATACAGCATGACTAGCTCCACCTACTGGCACACAATAAGCAGTGCATTCCCATGTTACAATACAGCATGACTAGCTCCACCTACTGGCACACAATAAGAAGTGCACACCTGTGTTACAATACAGCATTATCAACTCCACCTACTTGCACAGAAAAAGCAGTGCATGCCCATGTTACAATACAGCATGACTAGCTCCACCTACTTGCACACAATAAGAAGTGCACACCTGTGTTACAATACAGCATTATCAACTCCACCTACTTGCACAGAAAAAGCAGTGCATGCCCATGTTACAATACAGCATGACTAGCTCCACCTACTGACACACAATAAGCAGTGCCTGCCCATGTTACAAAACAGCATGACTAACTCCACTCACTTGCACACAATATGCAGTGCATGCCCGTGTTACAATACAGCATGACTAGCTCAACCTACTGGCACACAGTAAGCAGTGGGTGCCCATGTTACAATACAGCATGATCAGCTCCACCTACTTGCACACAATAAGCAGAGCATACCAGTGTTACAATACAGTGTGACTAGTTCCACCTACTGGCACACAGTAAGCAGTGGGTGCCCGTATTACAATACAGCATGATCAGCTCCACCTACTGGCACACAATAAGCAGTGCATGACCATGTTACAATACAGCATGACTAGCTCCACCTACTTGCACACAATAAGCATTGCAGGCCCACCATACAATACAGCATGACTAGCTCCATCTGCTTCCACACAATAAGCATTGCATGCCATATTACAATACAGCATGACTAGCTCCACCTACTGGCACAAATAAGCAGTGCGTACCCGTGTTACAATACAGCATGGCTAGCTCCAACTACTTGCACACAATAAGCAGTGCATGCCCTTGTTACAATACAGCATGATCGACTCCACCTACTGGCACACAGTAAGCAGTGCATACCCAAGTTACAATACAGCATGACTAGCTCCACCTACTTGTACACAATAAGCAGTGCATGCCCATGTTACAATCCAGCATGACAAGCTCTACCTACTGGCACACAATAAGCAGTGCATGCCAATGTTATGATACAGCATGATCAGCTCCACCTACTTGACACAATAAGCAGCCCAGGTCCATGTTACAATACAGCATGACTAGCTCCACCTACTTGTACACAATAAGCAGTGCATGCCCATGTTACAATACAGTATGACTAGCTCCACCTACTGGCACACAATAAGCAGTGTATGCCCATATTACAATACAGCATTATCAACTCCACCTACTTGCACAGAAAAAGCAGTGCATGCCCATGTTACAATACAGCATGACTAGCTCCACCTACTGACACACAATAAGCAGTGCATGCCCGTGTTACAAAACAGCATGACTAACTCCACTTACTTGCACACAATATGCAGTGCATGCCCGTGTTACAATACAGCATGACTAGCTCAACCTACTGGCACACAGTAAGCAGTGGGTGCCCGTGTTACAATACAGCATGATCAGCTCCACCTACTTGACACAATAAGCAGTGCATGCCCATGTTACAATACAGCATGACTAGCTCCACCTACTTGCACACAATAAGCAGTGCATGCCATGTTACAATACAGCATGATCAGCTCCACCTACTGGGACACAATAAGCAGTGCATGCCCGTGTCACAATACAGCATGACTAGCTCCACCTTCTTGTACACAATAAGCAGTGCATGCCATGTTACAACACAGCATGACTAGCTCCACCTACTGGCACACAATAAGCAGTGCATGCCCTTGTTACAATACAGCATGACCAGCTCCACCTGCTTGACAAAATAAGCAGTGCAGGCCCGTGTTACAATACAGCATGATCAGTTCCACCTATAGGCACACAATAAGCAGTTTAGCCCTGTGTTACAGTACAGCATGACTAGCTCCACCTACTGGCACGCAATAAGTAGTGCATGCCATGTTACAATACAGCATGATCAACTCCACCTACTTGACACAATAAGCAGTGCAGGCCTGTGTTACAATACAGCATGATCAGTTCCACCTACAGGCACACAATAAGCAGTTCAGCCCCATGTTACAATATAGCATGATCAGCTCCACCTACTGGTACACAATAAGCAGTGCATGTCATGTTACAATACAGCATGATCAGCTCCACCTACTGGGACACAATAAGCAGTTCAGCCCAATGTTACAGTACAGCATGACTAGCTCCACCTACTGGCACACAATAAGCAGTGCATGCCCATGTCACAATAAATGTCTACAAGTAGTACCCCATCCATGTGTAGAACTATTTGCACATAGTTCTGTCTCCTTGAAGTAAAGTGAAATGGTGAAAAATAGATTAAATAATTACAAGAATCAAATGACAAAGCCACCAGTACTGTTGCAGTGATATAATTGCTGGAGATCAAGGCATGTCACTGTGTTGTTGCCCTGCTATAATGAGTGACAGCAGAATGCAACATGTCACTGGCCTTAACTGCAAAGCCATGTATCTTCAGAGGAACATAGACAGTATCTGTGATGGAAGACAACTGGACAGCAAAGCAAGGCCTGATCATTTACATATCCAACATCAGTGTCCAGTTTATTTACATAGTAACTTTGCTGTTTTCTGCACATTTTCAATACGTTTTGATCAGAGTAGATTGTATACAACCAGGCAAAAGGATTATAAAATGTCAAATTGTTAGATGGGAGTTATACTCTAATCTCTTCATGGCCACCATTCCAAATGATGTCATCTACGATGAGTAAACTTCTGTTAATAGGTTTTCTGGGGTCATATATGCCAACAACTACAAATATTTCAGATCCATCTGTCGACAATTGCCAGTTGAGAATATAATATGCTGCAGGTGCATATTTTTCCTTGTTGAAAAAGATCTCTTCATTTACCGGTGTTATAAAGTTGACATTGCTCAAGTAATGGAAGAGCTACAGAGAAAAACAAACAGGCCAATAATGAAAACATACCTTTGTTGTCAGCATCTTTATGTGAGTTTACATATAGTATGTCTTGTCCTGCCATACAGAACAATGCCTGGGGGATAGTGAACAATTTTGTCAACAATGAAAGCATGTCTTTGTTATCAGCATCATTATGTGAGATGACATATACTGTGTCTTGTCTTATCATATAGAATAATGCATGGGGGGAGTGCAAACAATGTTGTTAATAATGAAAGCATGCCTTTGTTATCAGCATCTTCATGTGAGTTTACATATAGTGTATCTTGTCTTATCATATAGAATAATGCACGAGGGAGTACAAACAAATGAGTCAATAATGAAGGCATGCCTTTGCTATCAGCATCTTTATGTCAAGGACAGACTACACTTGAGCAAGGAGTGAAAGAAAGTGTTAAAACAGAGGATGAAGGATTACATAGAGGATGCTGGGAATTTAAACTAGGAGCAGGTGGTGGCAAGTGAGCAAGAGACATACAGAGACCACAGGTTGGAAAGCCATATGAGCTAACCCCCCATAACATTGACAAAAAACAAATGGCAAGTACTACTGGTGATGCTAGTAAAGGAGCACATGATGGGAGAGGGGAAGGGATAGAAGCTGTTCCCCCTAATGCTAGAAGCCTTGGGAGGAAAACTGCAGAGATACAGGTGCTCATGGCACAGGGAGAGGTGGACATTGCAGCCATCACAGAAACATGGGCTACCCAATACAGTGAATGGAAGCTGTCTGTACCAGGGTACAGGTTATTTTGTAGGGATAAGGTGAGTGGGAAAGGAGAACGGGAGGCACTATATGTGAAGGAAGAGCTGAAGTGTGTAAGGGAGGAAGGGCAGGAGGGTAGTAAGGAGTCATTTTGGATGCAAATCCAGGATGTCAAGATAGGACTCTCAGAATGGGAGTGGTGTACAGGCCACCCTCTCAGAAGGAGGAGTTAGACAGGTAATAGAGGGGCAGATCAGGAAGACCTGTGAGAAGGGTAATGTGGTGATTGTGGGGGACTTCAACATGCCACGAGTGGACTGGAGTACCCTAACAACCAGGAATAGAAGGAAGCAGGTACTGCTGGATGCCTTCCAAGACAGCTTCTTGTTGCAAATGGTCAGTGAACCAACCAGGTTAGGGAATACCCTTGACCTTGTGCTGGCAAATGGGGACTTTGTGAGGGAACTTAGGGTGGAAGAACCACTGTCAGGGAGTGACCACCACTCAGTATGGCTCACATTGGATATGGGAAAGCAAGGAGTGGAATCTGGCAGAAAAGTGCTGGACTTCAGGAGGGCTGACCTTGGGAGGATGGAGAAAGTGGTTAAAGGGTACCTGGCCAGAATTCAACCTAGTATGGGCACTAACCAGAGGTGAGAGCTCATAAAGCATGGGATAGTGGAGGTTACCAGAAGCTGCAGCAAAGCCGGTAAGGAGGAAAAGAGCTGCCTTTAGGAGGTACAAGAAAATAGGGAGGGGAAGGACAGGGAGGAGTACCAGAAGGAATTAAAAGAGGTGACACAGGCAGTAAGGGGAGCCAAGGCATCTACGGAGCTCAGGTTGGCACAAGGCATTAAGAAGTGGGAGAAGGACTTCTTTAGGTACATGAGGGAGAGAAGGAGCTGTGAAGACCACATAGTAAGGATTAGAAAGGAAGGGGGGTTGGGTGGAAGCAGGATGCAATAAGGCAGAAGCACTAAATGATTACTTCTGCTCAGTATTTACTAAGGAGAAGAGAAAGGTGATACTCAAGGGGGAGGAATGGCAGAAACATGGGGGGATGACAGATGGAGAAATCATGGAGGGCAGAGTTCTGGAAGGTTTGGAGACACTGAGGGTGGATAAGGCACCTGGCCCAGATGCCATCCATCCCAGGGTAATGAAGGAGCTGACAAAGGGCCTTATGGGACCTTTGGCAGACATTTTTAATGCCTCACTACACTCAGGGTGTATACCTCAGGACTGGAGGATGACCCATGTGGTGCCCCTCCACAAGAGTGGCCCCAAGGATGAACGGGGGAACTACTGACTAGTGAGCCTCACATCCATTGTAGGTAAGCTGATGGAGACTATCCTTAAGGAGAGGCTGGTGGCCCTCCTGGAGGCCAAAGGACTACAGGACAGCAAACAGCATGGTTTCATATGTGGCAGATCCTGCCAAACCAACCTGGTGGAGTTCTATGACTAGGTATAAAGGAAATTAGACAGGGATCATGCTGTGGGTGTCCTGTATCTGGACTTCAGTAAATACTTCAACTTGGTGCCACATGGGAGGCTGGGAAGTAAGTTAGAAGGTACAGGGTTGGGTGCAAAGCTGGTAAGATGGGTAGTGAACTGACTTCAGGGAAGGAAACAGAGGGTGGTGGGTAGGGACCTCTCATCCCAAAAGGCAGTGATGAGCAGTACTCCACAGGGCTTGGTGTTGGGGCCAGTGTTGTTTGGGATATTCATTGCACACATATCATGGAACATCAAGCACAAGATCAGTTTGTTTGCTGATGATACCAAGATGGGAGTAGTGGTGGATGACCTAGGGGTATGGCAGGGGTTGCAGGATGTTCTGGCAAAGCTGGAAACCTGGTCAGACACCTGGAAATGGGAGTTTAATGCCAAAAAGTGCAAAGTGCTGCATTTTGGGGTGAAGAACCCAAGGAGGAGTTTCCAGCTGGAGGGAGTGCTGCTAGCCAAGACAGAGGTTGAGAAGGATTTGGGGGTGCTCATTACATGGTCTATGAACAACTCAGCACAATGTATGAAGGCAGCTGCAAAGGCCATCAAAATGCTGGGTTGCATTGCAAGTGGTATATCCTAGAGGAGGGAGGAGGTGATTGCCACTGTAGAGGTCATTAGTTACACCGCACCTGGAGTACTATGTGCCATTCTGGCACCCATATTTATTTTTTGAAATGTTTCACCAGGAAGACATACTCAGCAACAAGATACTCATCTCCCGGTGTGACCTGGGGGAAAGGATACAAGTGGAGAACTGATACAGACATTGTGTCATGCGTTGCTAGGTTACAATCTATTAAGAGTCACACATCATTGAATAAGGAGGTTACAGACATTTAGGCACTTTAGCATGAGTAGCAACATGGTTAGGTTAGACACTGAGGTAACTTACGTGAGGAACAACGTGGAATTTAGGGTTAGACAATGCTGAGTAAAAAGCCTAGTACACATTGGAACAGGAACGCACTGTGGGTCAATTTGGAGACAGGCAATGGCACCACAATCCACACAGGGGTTGTATACAGACCCCCCTCTCAGTGGGAGGAAAGGGACAATGAAATGATAGAAAGTATACTTAGAATGGCAGAAAAAGGAGAGATATTGCTGATGGGTGATCTAAATATGCAAGATGTTAACTGGAGTGCAGTTGCAGCAGCCACTTCGAAGAGTGGGGTTATTCTAGATGCCCTACAGGGGGCATGCCTTAGACAACTAGTATTGGAACTCACTCGAGAGGGAGCAATCTTAGACCTGGTTCTCTCAAATGGAGATGGAGAGGATCACAGATGTAGAAGTGGGTAGCCAGCTGGGAACTAGCGACTACTCCAACAGTATGGTTCACAATAAACACAGCAATAGAGTCAAGCCACACAAAGGCAAAAGTACTGGACTTTAGGAGGGCTGACTTTGCCAAAATGGGTGAGTGCCTAAGGAATGCACTAGCAAATGGGCAGGAAGGAGGGGTGGAAGAACAATGGAGAATAATAAAAACTGCCATCACAGAGGTAGCAAGCCTTTGTGTGAAGCAAATAAACAAAACAAAATGATGTAAGAAACCACTATGGTTCTCAAAGGAAATGGCAATGAAGGTTCAAGAGAAAAAGAAAGCATTCAGGAAGTACAAGGAATCACAGAAGGAGCAGGACAGAGAACTGTATCAGTTAAAGCAAAAGGAAGCTGGAAAGGCAGTCAGAACAGCAAAGGCCCAAACTGAGGAAAGATAGCCAACTCAGTTAAGAAGGGGATAAACCTTTATAGGTACATCAGAGTGAAGGAAGACCAAGGGAGGGATAGTGAGGCTTAATAAAGCGGAGGCGGGGGTTGGGCAGAGGGTAACTGTGAAAAGGCAGAGATCCTAAACAAGTATTTTTGCTCAGTATTTACAAATGAAGAGGGGGAGGTACCTAAAACAAACAATAGAAACACTCTGGATACAGAAGTTGATACCAGCCCATTTTACAGAAGAAAGGGTTTTGAAAGAACTCTTAAAACTGAAAATGAACAAATCAATGGGGCCTGATTGGACTCATCCCAGAATTCTAAAAGAACTAAGGGTAGAACTAGTGACACCACTGACTACCCTCTTTAACAAATCATGGGCGGATGGGGTGGTACCTGAGGACTGGAGGAGGGCAGATGTGATTCTCCTTCACAAAAGTGGGAGCAAGGCAGAAGCAGGAAACTACAGACCTGTTAGTTTAACCTCAGTGATAGGGGAAATTATGGAATCACTTCTGAAGGAAAGAATTGTCAAGTATCTAGAGGCCAGAGGGCACAGGACCAAAGGCAGCATGGATTCACAGTGGGAAGGTCATGCCAGATGAATCTGATAGATTTCTTGACTGGGTGACCAAAGTAGTAGATCAGGGAGGGCTGTGGACATGGCCTACCTAGACTTTAGCAAGGCATTTGACACAGTCCCACACAAAGATTAATATATAGTTAGCCAGCATGGGAGGGTCCCAAGATGACAGCCTGGGTAAAGAATTGGCTGGAGAATAGGACACAGAGAGTAATAGTAAATGGAGTCCACTCTGAAGAAAGGTTACTAGTGGGGTACCGCAGGTTCAGTATAAGGACCGGTCCTCTTCAATGTCTTTATAAGCAACATTGCAGAGGGACTGGAAGGAAAAGTATGTCTCTTTGCAAATGACACAAAGATCTGCAACAGAGTTGATGCACAAGGTGGGATGGAAAGAATGAGAGGGGACTTGGCAAGGTTAGAGGAATGGTCAAATGTTTGGCAGCGTAGAGTCAATGCTAAGAAGTGCAAGGTAATGCACCTGGGAAACAAAAACCCAGGGGAAGAGTACACAGTGGGGGTGAGATACTAACAACAACAAAAATGGAAAGGGACCTAGGGGTAGTCATATCAGATGACATAAAGGTGGGCCAGCAATGTGAGAGGGCAGCAAGGAGGGCTGGGGATACTAGGATGCATGGGAGGCATCACCAGTAGAAAACAGGAAGTTATTATCCCTTGTACAGACAGCTGGTCAGACCCCATCTGAGTACTGCGTGCAGTTCTGGAGACCCACCTGCAAAGACATAGACAGGATGGAAGCTGTCCAGAGGAGGACATCCAAATGGTGCAGGTCTGCACCAAGACATTGAAGAGAGACTAAAGCAGCTATTATGTATAGCCTCGAGGAAAGGAGAGAGGGGGACATGATAGAAACTTTCAAGTACCTCAAGGGAATCAACAAAGTCCAGAGGGTAGCATATTTCAAAAAGAGGTGTGCAAGAACAAAGGCAAATTTGAAGATTGGGTGGGTGGTTCAGAGGTAATTTAAGTAAGTATTTTTTTCACAGAGAGGTTGTGGATGCATGGAACAGCGCCTTCAGAGGAGGTTGTGGAGTCAAAAACAGTGGTGGAATTCAACGCATGGGACAGTCATAAGGCAATTCTAGGGGTTGGGGGTAGGAAGAAGTAGGCTGCTGGTTAACTAGGATCTGCAGCTTATCCATTAGGTAGGGAAATGGGCAGACTGGGTGGGCCAAGCAGTCCTTATCTGCCATCAAATTCTATGTTTCTATGTTTCTATGGGGGAATAAAACAAGTAAGTGCAAAATAGTGGGGCAAGTGCGGATGGTGAATGGTATATGCCAGCATTTATAGCAATAGCTAACACCACTGGTCAAGCCGGGGGGTGGAAGGCATAAGAGGTGAAAAAGGGGGGGATGAGGTGTGGCGGGAAGAGATGTCAGACATAGGAGCAGTTTACATTTAGAAACTAGACAAAGCTGAGGATAGAGAGTGCATAGAAGGGGAGTGGTGAATTTGGGATGGGAGGTTGTTGCAGAGTTTAGGGAGGTGGTAGGAGAAGGCTGCTTGACCAGCAGAGGTCCAGTGTCAATAATGAAAGAATGCCATTGTTACTTGCAACATTATGTGAGTTTACATATATAGTATGTCTGGTCTTATCATATAGAATAATGCATGGGGGAGTTCAAACAATGGTGTCAATAATCAAAGTATGCCTTTGTTGTCAGCATCTTTATGTGAGTTTACATAGAGTATGTCTTGTCTTATCACACAGAATAATGCATGGCGGAGTTCAAACAATGGTGTCAATAATGAAAGGATGGCCTTGTTATTAGCATCTTTATGTGAGTTTTTATTTTATTTATTTATTTGTGTCTAGGATTACAAAGTACCTTTGAGCCAAGGCTCTTTTACAAAGGTTCCATGTCATACTGGTTACAGGGTAACAGACATGAAAACATAAAACAGTTGCAGGTACATGGTTTTGGACAGTAACTTTGCTTGACAAAATCAGACTGAGCGATGTGTAACTCAAGAAACAATAGGAGGAAGAGGGCAAGAAGGGGAGAGGGCTGAGGGTAGGGGAAGGCATAGGCATAGAGGGTCAAGGTGAGGTAGCCGAGGGGCCTTGTCAGGACAGACACAGGGCAAGTGCATTAGAAGTTGCATTGGACAGGTAAGTGCAAGAAGAAAGGGCAGAAACTGACACCTATAAGGTCCGAAGCAGCATGGGTAATGAAGATGTTATGGGGTGCAAGCACAGGTGGAGGTGCCAGTTATGGAGTGGCGGAGCTTTTTTTTGAATGCTCCAAGCATTGCTGTTGATGAGGTGTCACTAGAGAGCTCATTCAGCCAACTCGGAGCCCTGTATGCAAACAACCTTTGGCCTTGGTACGTGCGGCAGCAGGGGATTTGAAGGATTTGGGGCTTAGAGCTCCTGGTGTTACGGTTGGTGATTTTGGGTTTGAGGAGGGTGCTGACTCCTGGTGGTGCCTTTCCCATCATGATTTTCTTAGCAGTGATGCATGTTTGATATTTGATTCGGTGGTTCAGTTGCAGCCAGCCTGTTTTGGAGTAGAGGTCGCAGGTGTGGGTGAGACGGTGGGAACCAGTAACAAGTTGGCAGGCTTGATTGAGGGAAGTCGAAACAAGCCTGAGAGATAAGGTTGTGGCAGAGCCATAGATAATGAGACTGTAGTCAATGATGCTGATGATGGAGCTCTGGACAGAGCTTCTGGGGTTAAATGTTTCCTATGTCAGAATAGTAGGCCCATCCTGGTGTTGGCTACTTTTGCCACATTACTGATGTGTGGGACATAGGAGAGATTACAGTCGAGGGTGAGGCTGAGGTATTTGAAGGTATGAACTTGTTTGAGGGTGATTCCTTGCTTGGTTTTAATGGAGCGCTGATTATGTTTGTTTTGGGAGCTGCAGAAGATCATGGTCTTGGTTTTTTTCAGGTTAAGGATAAGTCTGTGTTTTGTGAACCAGTTTTTGACTGCAGAGAAGGCCTGTTGGAGGTTACCTTGAAGATGGACTGGTTCATGGTGGGATGCCAGGATGACAGCATCATCCACGTAGAGTAGGATCTGTTCAGGGCAGGATTCTGGCAGGGAGTTCAGAAAAATGCTGAAAAGGAGGGGGCCCAAGATTTAGCCCTGTGGGACACCAGACCAGACTGGTCTTTGGTCTGAGAGTGTGCCAGCAATTCTCACTCTTTGGGAGTGGTTGTCTAAGCAGCTTTTGAACCAGTTCACCGAGTTAGGTGAGAGCCCTGCTAGTCGAAGCTGGGCAAGTAGGAGATTGTGGTTGACGGTATCAAAGGCTTTAGTTAAGTCGATGAAGGTGGACCCAGTAAGATAGGGATTTATTAGTAATGGGAGATTCCTTGATTAGAGGCATAGACATTATGTTATGCAGAGGAAGAAATGAATCTACTACATTAAGCATGTTACCAGGAGTAAAAATACAAGACATATACCCACGTTTGGATGAATTTTTGGAAAATACTACAAACCCATTGGTTTTATTGCATGTAGGGATAAATGATATTCAAAATAGAAACTTACAAGATATTTTTCAGACTTCCAGAATAAAACACAAAGGGGAAGTACAATAATATCTAGCATACTACCAGTTTTTGGTTATCATTTGCAATAACTTGTAAAATAAATATGTTAAATAGATGGCTGAGAGATTTGTGTAGAAAAGAAGGAGCAGAATTCTTGGATAACTCAGCAGCATTTAATGATCCAAATTTGTTTAAGCATGATGGACTCCATCTTGAGAGGGTAGGGACCAGATACCTAGCCAAGAGATTTAAATAAGTCAGTAGGACTGATTTAAATTAAATGAGAGGGGGCAAGGGGGACAAGATAGAGAAATCACAAATAAAGGAAATAATGTCGATAAATCAGATAAAACCGATACTTGGAACTGCATGCTATTAAATACTAGAAGTCTGAAAAATAAAATGGGAGAATTTAGAAATATATTGTCTGCTAACAATATACATATAGCAGCAGTAACAGAACCATGGTGGGACATAAATGATGACTGGGAACAGACTATAGCTGGGTGTACTTTATATAAACAGTCTAGAATATGTAGAAAGGGGAAGGGGTGGCCCTATATATAATAAATAGTATAAAAACAGAAGAAATAACAATATATATCGACATGATTGATCAACTATGGGTTAAATTAATACCAACATATACCACCAAAATAGTATTGGGACTTATCCATAGATCTCCTTCATCAACCTCACAATACAATTTTGATTGAAAAAATGTTGTCTTTAAATCCAACAGACAGAATACTAATCCTAGGGGATTTAAATTTACCAGGAATAAATTGGGGAACAGAATTTGCAGAAACACCTTTCGAGAGAGAGTTCTTAATTGCATGTGATCAAATTGGACTAGTACAGCGTGTTGAAGATCAGACAAGGGGACAAAATATTCTGGACTTAGCTCTAACAAACATGGGAGATATAATAAGCAAATGCAAGACAACTGCACCTTTAGGTACAAGTGACCATTCCAAAGTAGAATTTAAATTGGCCAAACTACTAACTAAACAAAGGGGAAATACAGTTACCTTTGATTTTGGCAAGCAAACTTTGCCAAAATGAAAGCTAACCTTTCAAATTGGCAATGGAGAGAAGATTTTGACAATAGATCATTAAACGACATATGGGAAATCTTTTCTTCCAAGATTAAGCAGCAAGAAATGGATAACATTCCTGTCAAACAAAAGTATACTATGAGAAATAAAAAAATACATCGATGGACACCCACAATCAAAAAAGTAATAAATAAAAAATACAGGCTTTACAAAAAGTGGAAAACAAATAGATCAAACAAAACTAGGAACCAGTATACACAAATAATAAATCTAATAAAAAAACAAATTAAGAAGGCCAAAATAAACTATGAAATACATTTAGTAAATAGGATGGAAGGAAATCATAAGGCCTTCTATGCTTACATAAATAACATTAAAGGGAATTCAAACATTATAGGACCGTTAAGAAAAATAAATGGGGACAGTACATTGGATAATAAATAAATGACTGATATTGCAAATGTATATTTTTTGACAGTTTTCATTAAAAAAAGGGTTTATATCCTATTATAAGATTTGACTCAAATCCAAAAGATAGAATAGTATTAAAACAAATTGAAGTCAAAGAAAGATTGGCTAAATTGGACCCAAATAAATCTGCGGGTCCTGATGGTTTACATCCAAAAGTACTTAAAGAGTTGGCAGAGATAATAGCCCCCCCATTAACATATATATTTCAAAGGTCATTGGATACAGGGGAAGTGATTGATTGCTGAAAATCGGCAGTTGTTGTCCCAATCTATAAAAAGGGTAATAAGATGGATCCTGCAAACTATAGACCTATTAGTCGTACTGCTATACCCTCCAAAATTTTGGAGGTAGTATTAAAGGATAAGATAAATGAATATCTGGAATCAAATCATCCTACAGACAAATTTCAACAAGGATTTGTGGAGGGTAGGTCATGCCAGACGAATATGCTGGCTTTTTATAACAAAGTTATAGATAGATTAGATATGGGAATCCCTGTGGATGTGTTATTTCTTGATTTCTCTATGGCTTTTGATAAGCTCCCTATTCCTGAATTATTACAACAAATGAGCAATTTGACTGTAAATCCATATATAATAAACAAACTAGGTTCAAAATTGGTTGGAAAACAGAAATCAAAGTGTGAGCATTAGAGGTGAGCTGTCTGAAAGGTTAGGGGTGAATAGTGGGGTCCCCCAGGGTTCGGTGCTGGGCTCTTGTTTATTCAATCTATATGTGTCATCTCTTTAAATAAAGCATGATTCTGTTTGGATTCAAAAATTTGCAGATGATTGCAGGATAGGTGCAGAAATAAATATTAGCCAAAATTCATCAAACCTACAAGATACAATTGATAACACAGGTATATGGACAAATAAATTTAAATTGACATTAAATCATGATAAATGTTTTATTATGCATTTGGGAAATAGAAATCCAAAAATACCCTATAAACTAGGAAATATATTATTAAAGACAATAGATGAGGAAAGAGACTTGGGTATTACAGTTTCTAGTGATATGTCTTTTTCATCACACTGTCAAAAAACAGCTCAAAAAGGAAATAGAATCCTAAATTGCATATTAAGACATATATCATCTAGGAGTAGGACTGTTATCATGCCTTTATATATATCATTGATGAGACCAATCACGGAGTTTGGTGCCCAGGTTTGGACACCATATAAAAAACAGGATATTATATTGTTGGAGAGAGTCCAGAGGAGAGCAACAAAAGCAATACACAATATGGCAGGGAAAACCATGAAACCTGTTTGAGAGAGCTGAACATGTGTTCACTAGAGGAGAGAAGGAAAAAAGAGGATATGTGCTTAGTGCACAAGGCTTGGAAAAATGATGATCTTTGGAATATCACTGGTCTTGAATTAAATAAAGGTGTAAAAAATACTAGGTCTCATCGTATGCAGTTAACAGCATTAAATAGGAATAAAGTATGTAGTACATGGTGGTTTAATCAAAGAGTTGTGCAAGACTGGAACAGACTGCCATTTGAGGTTGTGGCCAGCTAAACAACTGCTGAGTTTAAATCTAGATGGGACATATACATGAATAAAATTAGAGTTTTGAACGAAATGGCAAGCATATAGGACGAAAGTCCATCTAGCTCAGTATTATTCCTATGATTATTCCTAGGATTCCTATGTCTGTTATCAAGTGAGTGATGGATTGCACCAGTGAATTCAAGTAGTGCCGTGGAGGTGCTATGACCTTTTCTAAAGCCATGTTGCTCCTTGCACAGGATGTTGTGATTGTCTAGGAAGTCAGTGAGCTGGTCTGACACAATCCGTTCTAGGGCCTTGGAGAGTGGAGATAGGATGGAAATTGGATGGTAATTCTCAGTAGCTGTTTTGTCACCACTTTTATGAATTGGGGTTACTGTGGCAGATTTCCAAAAGTCAGGGAACTGGCTGAGAATTAGAGAGGGGTTGAAAATCCTGGCCAGTGGTCGGAGTACTTCTTCAAGTGTGAATGATAGCAGTTTGAGGAGTCACTGCTGGCTCTGGAGTTGCAAATGGCTCTGTTAATGTAGCTGTGGATTTGATACATTTTTACTGCTTTAAAGTAGAAGGTAGGGTGGCTGGAGGTGGCTGGGGGGGCAAGAGGAACCAACTCATCGAAAAAACCCTGTGGAAGTACAGCACTGAGGTCCGTGAAGGTGTCATTGAATGTATCAGCAATGAGTTTCTGGTCAAGTGTAGTTTCACCATTTATGCCGAGTATTGACGGTGGTGATTTAGATTGCTTCCCAGTATCTTCTTTAATGTTATTCTGGAAGTCTCTACCGTTGTCCCGTGAGCTAGTGAGAGCATTATGAAAACAGGTGGTCTTCGTATCCCGGATATATTTGGTGCAGTCATTTCGTGAATGTTTATAGTTAGCAATATCAACTTGTCTCCTGGTGTTTCTAGCAATCTCCCAAAGGTGGTCTCGAGCTTTAAATCATCTAAGTAGGTCTCCGGTGAGCCAGGGGTTACATAGGGCTTTGGCCTTGTGCTTCTTGAAGGGCGCAAATATGTTGCATGCTTGGTTGAAGATCCTGATGAAGTGTTCTAGTGCAGTGTTCACACTGGTTGCAGAGAATTGGGGACCAATCCTGTTGATTAAGGAAAGTTTTTGAGATAAGGCAGCTTGCCTCTAGGTAGAACTCGGCTAGTAATGGTTTTGGGGGGGGCCTTGATTAATTTATTAGACCAGTAGCAGATGATGGGGGAGTGGTCACTAAGTGTGTCAGGGAGGACAGTGGCGTTTGTGATCCTGGTGGGATGGCTTGTTATGGTCCAATCCAGAAGGGTGCTGGTACCCGTTTTATAGTTTATCCTGGTTGGGGAGCTAACCATCTGAGAAAGGTTTGCTGCCGCTATCAAGTCCCTGTATGCCCCTGCCTCTGCAGCAGGCCAGTTAATATTAAAGTCACTGAGGAGGATGGTTTCTGAGTCAGGTGAGAGATACTTGTTAAACTCCAGCACTGTATTAGGCCCATTACCTTGCTCTCTCGGTGGAATGTAGACTGTGACAACTGTGATGGTTTTATTGTGTGCACCAAGAAGGATCTTGACAGGAAGAATCTGTGCAGTGGTGGTTTGGGGGGGTTAAGTTGATGAGGTGCCCCCAGATCATGCCCTTAAAGTACTGGGTGCAGCCACCACCTCTTTTTGATGTTCGATCAAGCCGGTAGACATTATACCCAGGGAAGGTGATAGCATGGTCAGGAACCAAAGGTGACAGCCAGGTTTCTATGACTGCTAGTATGTCTGGGTTAGGCTGGCAGGCAAAAGTCTGAAGGGCGTCAATTTTGAGAAGAAGACTGCATATGTTAAGTGAGATTATTGAGAGGGATCCTGGTTGATTGGTCTGAGTTGTTCTTATTGTAGGGGCTGGTTCAGGATTGGGATGAATGTTTCCCGACAATAGCAGGAGAAGAAGTATATGTTTTAGAGTACTGGTGTGAGATGCCCATGACTGGCACCTATTTTTTTGGGCCAGAGAACTCTGAGATTCACCAGGGCAAGTAAACGGGTGGAGCCGTGGGTAAAGCGTGGCAGTAGTAGTAGTGGACAGGAGGAGTATCCAGCAGCCATTTGGGGGAGAGGGCCATTTCGTAGTGATTGGAGATGCCCAAGGTGGGTACATGAGATCGAGAGGGAGGGTACCATGGAGGGGGTGAGAGAGCGTGAGTTGGTAGATGTTCGGGACAGTGGGGAAGCATGAGCAGGGGGGGATGTAGGAGTGGGAAGAGGGCAAATAAGGTGAAGAAAAAGGGGTACAGAGTACCGGTGTCATACATGATTCAATGTGAAGGGGGTGGGAGAGCGGGCACAGGGTGCTGAGAGGCAGCTAGTGAGTTACTGGAGGTAGGCAATGAGGTGGAGGCTTGGGGGCAGGGGGAACTAGGTAAGCAGGCGGCTGAGGGAGAACAGGCAGAGGGTGGGGCAGTTAGGAGACAAGGGCAGTAGCAAAAGAGGAGGATGTAGCAGAGAGGTAGTGAGGGTATTAAAGAGTGTAACAAGACAGGGAGACAGGAGGTAGCAGCTCTAGAATAGTTTACATGTAGTATGTCTGGATTTATTATATAGAATAATTCATGTGGGGAGTGCAAATAAATGTGTCAATAATGAAAGCATGATGATTTTTTGCCAGCATCTTTATGTGAGTTTTCATATAGTATATCTGGATTTTCATATAGCGTAGTCCATGGAGGGAGTGCGAATCATGGTGTCAATAATGAAAGCATGCCTTTGTTATAAGCATCTTCATGTGAGTTTACATATAGTGTGTCTTTACTTATCATATAGAAAAATGCAAGGCTGGAGTGCAAACAATTGTTTCAATAATAAAAGCATGCCATGGTTTCCAGCGTCTTTATGTGTGGCTGGTCTTATCATATAGAATAATATATCGGGGGAGTGCAAACGAACATGTCAACAATGAAAGCATGCCCTTGTTATCTACATCTTTATGTGAGTTTACATATAGTATATTTGGTCTCATCGTATAGAATAAAGCATTGGAGGAGTGCAAAGAAATGTGTCAATAATGAAAGCATGCATCTTTTTTACCAGCATCCTTATGTGAGTTAACATATAGTGTGTCTGGTCTTAAAATACAGAATAATGCACGGGGGAAGTGCAAACAGTATTGTTAATAATAAAAGCATACCTTTGTTAGCATCTTTATGTGAGTTTACATATAGTAAGTCTTGTCATATAGAATAATGCATATGGGGAGTGCAAACAAAGGTGTCAATAATGAAAGCATGACTTTGTTATCAGCATCTTTATGTGAGAATAGGTATGGTATGTCTGGTCTTATCATGTAGAATAATACATGAGGGGAGTGCAAACAATGTTGTTAATGAAAGAATGGCATTTGCTATCAGCATCTTTATGTGAGTTTAGCATGCAAACAAGCAAGCAAACTTTATATAGTGCTTTTCAAAATCAAGGCGCTTTACATAATAAAAACCACAATAAAACAAATAATATTATAAATTATTTAAAACAGTCAATTAATTAATCAGTTAATCAGGGAAGGCCACATAAAATAAATACGTTTTCAACATATATTTAAAACTACTAATGGTCAGGCATTCTCTTAACCGACGAGGTAGAGAATTCCACAGGGTTGGTGCTGCAAATGAAAGAGCACAAACTCCAGATGTTTTAAGATGAACCCTAGAAATCTCTAGCAATCCCTCATCGGTGGATTGGAGCGGGTGATTAGGGGAGTGGGGAGTCAGGAGATCTTTCAGGTAGTCGGATCCCTGTTCATGTAGGGCTTTAAAGGTAAGCAAGCCTACCTTATAGGTGATCTGCCATTTTCCAAATAAACCTTATGTCTGTCGTCACCTCAATGTGCTCTGTCAGAGTCTGCCCAAGCCCTCAGCTTCTCTAAACTAGGGTGACTCCTCTGAGCAGCTGCAAACCCCTCACACAGTCCCAAGGCAAGGGACAGGTCCCCTTCAGTCACTAAACTAGGGTCCCTAGCACTAGCATCAGGGCTCTCAGGATCACTGTCAATCCCAACCCTCTGACAAGGGGTCACCCCTCTCTCTTCGGAGTAACCCACTGAAGCTGTGTGGTTACTTGCTACTGGGAAATTTCTACCTCCTTTTTATCAGTCTCCCCATCTGGAGACACAGGCTGGGGAACCAGCCTTTCAGTGGTTTCCACACTGGTTTCTGTGGGGTTCAGGGAGCTACAATTTTCCCTTGCCACTTGGCTATGGGTAACTGCACGTACTATCCCCTGCTTTAGATGTTACCCAGGATCACATCCACTGCTAATGTTTTGGCTACAGCCACCAGTGGCACAGTTCCCTCTGTTTCATCCCAGTCTACGAGAACACTAGCGAGGGGCAATGTTTTCTCCCTGCCTGCAAAGTCCTGTACAGTGACGTATTTATTGGGTATAAGCTGACCAGGATGTACCAGATCCCCCTTTACCAATGTCAGGGATGCCCCTGTGTCCCTTAACCCCTGCGTCTGTACAACATTCACCATGACTGGGTGCATGTGTTCCCTCATGTTCACTGGCATGCTTCTAGGGACACACAAACAACCCACTTCTTTTGTAGCACCCGGTTGTGTATTATGGCTTGCCTTTTTGGGACTCTGTCTGGCAATATGCCCAGTTTCCTTACACAACCAACATTCAGTTCTTCTCTCAGAGAAATCTTTTCTCTGAAACCTGGGACCAACTGGTTTCAGTGGAGGCAGTGAGGGTTTTAGCTGCCCTGAAGGCGGGCTTTTCCCTTTCTGGGCTGCCACACCCACCCCATTTGGTCTCAGAGCAGGTCTGCTCTTTGCATAGTGGTCCGAGAGTTCTGCAGCCTCTTGCACTGTTTTGGGATCTCGGTCCTCTAGCCAGGTTTTTAGCTCTGCTGGGCATGCCCAATAAAACTGCTCTAATAAAATCACATTTTCAATTTTATCAACAGAGTTTGCCTCAATTCCTTCCCACCAACGTTTTAAAAATTGATGTTGTTTTGTGTCTAGTTTCTCATAGCTCATATCAGGGCTTCTCCTGAGCTTACAGAATTTAGCTCTGTATGATTCAGCAGTTAATTCAAACTTTTTTAACAGTGCAGCTTTTAGCTGGCTGTAATCATTGCTGTCCTCATTGTCCATTTGACCCAATGCATCCCAAGCTTTCCCAGTAAGTAGCGGGGATAGCTGGAAGCTCCAGGACTCTCTAGAAATTTTATCCTGAATACACACTTTTTCAAAAGAATTTAAAAAGGCATCCATGTCCTCCCCCTCTTTAAACTTGGCTATTAATTTGGACTTCAATTTGTAACCCAGTCCTGCAGTCCCAGTTAAACCCAAGCCACTTACCTGCTCTGGTGCCGCTGGTAGGAGTCATATCTTCTTCAGTTCGTGTTGCCTCTGGTGCTCCTGCTCCTCACAGCCTGCGTCTCAGCCTTCTCATTCTTTCTTCTTTTCTGCAGCTCGCTGACGCTCACACTTCTCACGGTCTGCCTCCCTCTGTTGTTGCTCTGCCTCTCACTGTTCCCGCTGTGCCTCACAGTCTGCCTCCTGTTTCTCTTGCTCCCTCTTCTCCTGGAACTCCAGCTCCATCCTGCGCAACTCAATTTGCAGTCTGAGTACTTCCGGATTCGGGATACTGGTGACCATCCCCTGCTGCTGTCACTGACAATGGCCCTGCTGTCCTTCTCACCGGATCTGGACACAGCACTGGCCACTAGGCCTGCCACACTGCACTGGGTATCTGCTACCATCAGGGCCTCTATGAGGTTCTTTTTGGCTGTCACCTCAAACGGAATTCCTCTGTCCCCGCACAACTGCTTTTAATATTCTACAGTGTGCCTGCTGTAGTTGGAAGCCATCTTTCCTGACTACTGCTACTCTGACTGGCACTTTAGAAAAAAAATAAAATGAGTAGGAACTTGACTGTAAGCCATGGGATATAGTTCTGTTTCCTTTTGAACTAAAACACTGCCTTTCTTTTTTTCCAAGAGAGCCGATCAATCTCAAGCTGACACACTGTACACTAAAGCTTATACCACCAAACTTTTTATGCCACCACTGCCAACCAATCTGTCAAGAACCCACTCAGCAGGTCAGCCCTCAACTCCCTAAGTGCCAACCTCTGAGCATAGAATTGTGAACAGTGAACAGAACAAGGTAACCCTCTTGTCTGTTTTATGGGTTCGAGTCACCTTAGTCCCAGGTTCTGGAGGGATTCAAACTGATAACCTCTTCTTAGCGTACCCAATTATCAGGCTCAGATAATTCTGTCTTCAAGGGGCCAGATATCTTTGCCTACGGGCACCTAACTAGGTATTTCAAAATGAACCCTTAGAACTCTATGCAAGACCTAGAGAACTTTTATCTGTTTCCCAGTTTGGTACCAAAATAAGCTCCTGCACAGGGTCAGCTATAACCATCTAAGCTTCACTAATATAAAAAAGAAGTTTCAAGGCACACCAGGCAGTTTCTGTTTTAAAATATATATCTTTACTTTAAAATAGGTAAAATAGGAAAACAGTAAAATACGGAACAAGATATCCCAACACATACAGCCTTAAAAACAAAACAGGTTTAAAAGTGTAAATTCCTACAACCCATACATTCAGATTAGTCTTAGCTAATGTATTCTTACTTTCTTAATCTTTCAGTGCTTCGATGTTCTTCTTTCTCAGTCAGAAAATGAATGTCTCTCTGTAAGGGCTGCTCGGTATATTTAAAAGCAGTCTTGAGCCGGCCTTCTCTCTGAGGTCACCAAACTCCGCCTTAGTGTATTAAAATTTATATTTTATAACACAGGATGTACTACTAAGATATTTAAAAAAAAAATAGGTGACCTAAATGAATCTCCTCTCCATGTGACTTGCCAAAACCGGTCTGTGATCTGCTTCACTCAGACATCAAAATTCTCTTTGATGTAATTCACTGGATACCATAAGAAAATGCATATTGGACTTCTTAATTTAGTCTGGGACCTGCTTCCCACAGACATCAAAGGCTCTTTGATGTATTTACTGGCTACCTTGGAAGACACCCCAACACATGCATATTCTCCTTCTTTCATGACACCTAGTGCAAATCAAAGGATTTCCCTGAGGACTTCATGAATGGATATTTTATTTCCTGGTCTTCAAAGAAAACTTAACAAAGTAATTGCATTTTATATATCTGCAGTTTAAGCTACCTCCTGTCCTTTGAACTTATCCCTGGGGTGGGGGTTTAATTTGTCAATTTCAGCAAGACAGCATTTTCTCCTGACAGACACTCCCTTACATATTTTATATTGCAGAAAAAATATCATATTAAAATCAGAATCAGCTGTCCACGTGCCACATAACCCAGGTCCTTCAGCCTGTCATCTGTGTGCTGCTGCTTAGGTTCCACACCTAACACCTAGTCTTGACTCCTGGTGTCACCCCCCCACACAGGCAGGTGCAACCCATGTCCTGAGCACTGCCACTCATGTGTTGCTGCTAAGGTTCCAGGCCTAGCACCCAGTTCTGAGTCCCGGAGTTGTCCACCCCACAGGCACTTGTAACCCATGTCCTTTGGCTTGCCAACTGTGTGCTGCTGCTGTGGTTCCATGCCTGGAACCCAGTCCTGAGTCCCGGAGTACCCCCACCCACAGGCAGGTGTAACTCATGTCCTTCGGCCTGCCATCTGTGTGCTGCAGCTGAGGTACCATGCCTGGTACACAGTGCTGAGTCCCCTAGTCACCCTCCAACAGGCAGGTGTAACCCATGTCCTGCTGCCTGCCACCAGTGTGCTGCTGCTGATATCCCACACATGGTGCCCAGTACTGAGTCCCAGAGTCCCCCCACACACATTGGTGTGACCCATGTCCTGTGGCCTGCCACCCATGTGCTGCCACTGAGGTTCCATGCCTGGCACCCAGTCCGGAGTCCCTGAGACCCCCCCCACAGGCAGATGTAACCCATGTCCTGCGGCCTGCCACTTATATGCTGCTGCTGAGGTTCCAAACCTGGCACCCAGTTCTGAGCCCCAGAGTCGTCATCCCCACAGGCAGGTGTAGCCCATGTCCTGTGGCTTGCTACTTATATGTTGCTGCTGTTGAGGTTCCACACCTGGCACCCAGTCCTGAGCCCTGGAGTCATCCCCCACACAGGCAGGTGTAACCCATGTCCTGTGGCCTGCCACTCGTGTGCTGCTGCTGAGGTTCTATGCACGGCACCAAATCCTGAGTCCCTGAGACCTCCCACAGGTAGGTGTAACCCATGTTCTGCGGCTTGCCACTTATATGTTGCTGCTGCTGAGGTTCCACACCTGGCACCCAGTCCTGAGCCCTGGAGTCATCCCCCCCACAGGCAGGTGTAACCCATGTCCTGTGGCCTGCCACTCGTGTGCTGCTGCTGACGTTCCATGCCTGTCACCCATCCTGAGTCCTGGAGTCCCCCTTCCACAGGCAGGTGTAACCCATGTCCTGTGACTAGCCACCCATGTGCTGCTGCTGAGGTTCGATGTCTGACACAGAGTCTTGAGTCCCAGAGTCATCCCCAACAGGCAGGTGCAATTCATGTACTTCAGAACGTGACCCATGTGTTGCTGCTGAGGTTCCATGACTGTCACCCACCCTGAATCCCAGAGTCCATCTCAAACAGGCAGGTGTAACCCATGTCCTGTGGCCTGCCACTCGTGTGCTGCTGCTGAGGTTCTATGCACGGCACCAAATCCTGAGTCCCTGAGACCTCCCACAGGTAGGTGTAACCCATGTTCTGCGGCTTGCCACTTATATGTTGCTGCTGCTGAGGTTCCACACCTGGCACCCAGTCCTGAGCCCTGGAGTCATCCCCCCCACAGGCAGGTGTAACCCATGTCCTGTGGCCTGCCACTCGTGTGCTGCTGCTGACGTTCCATGCCTGTCACCCATCCTGAGTCCTGGAGTCCCCCTTCCACAGGCAGGTGTAACCCATGTCCTGTGACTAGCCACCCATGTGCTGCTGCTGAGGTTCGATGTCTGACACAGAGTCTTGAGTCCCAGAGTCATCCCCAACAGGCAGGTGCAATTCATGTACTTCAGAACGTGACCCATGTGTTGCTGCTGAGGTTCCATGACTGTCACCCACCCTGAATCCCAGAGTCCCTCTCAAACAGGCAGGTGTAACCCATGTCCTGCGGCCTGCCACCCATGTGCAGCTGCTGAGGTTCAATGCCTGGCACCCAGTCTTGAGTCCCGTAGACCCTCTCCACAGGCAGGTGTAACCCGTGTCCTTTGGACTGCCACCCATGTACTGCTGCAGAGGATCCATGCCTGGCACCCAGTCCTGAGTCCCGGAGTCACCCCCGCCACAGGCAGGTGTAACCCGTGTCCTTCGGCCTGCCACCAGTGTGCTGCTGCTGAAGTTCCATGCCAGGCACCCAGTCCTGAATCCTGGAGTCCCCCCCCACAGGCAAATGTAACCCATGTCCTTCGGCCTGCCACACATGTGCTGCTGCTGTGGTTCCATGCCTGGTACCCAGTTCTGAGTCACGGAGTCACCTCCTCCCCACAGGCAGATGTAACCCATTTCCTGCGGCCTGCCACCTGTGTGCTGCTGCTGAGGTTTAACGCCTGGCACCCAGTCCTGAGTCCCCCCCCACAGGCAGGTGTAAACCATGTCCTTCGGCCTGCCACCCGTGTGCTGCTGCTGAAGTTCCACGTCTGGCACCAAGTCCTGAGTATCAGAGACGTTCCCTTCCCCACAGGCAGGTGTAAGCAATGTCCTGCAGCCTGCCACCCATGTGCTGCTGCTGAAGTTCCACGTCTGGCACCAAGTCCTGAGTATCAGAGACGTTCCCTTCCCCACAGGCAGGTGTAAACAATGTCCTGCGGCCTGCCACCCGTGTGTTGCTGCTGAGTTTCCACGCATGGTAGCCAGTACTGAGTCCCGATTCCCCCCACACACGCAGGTGTATACAATGTCCTTCGGCCTGCCACCCATGTGCTGCTGCTGAGGTTCCATGCCTGGCACCAAGCCCTGAGTGCCAGAGTCATCCCCCCCCACAGTCAGGTGTAACCTATATCCTGCAGTCTGCCACTCGTGTACTGCTGCTAAGATTCCAAGCATGGCGCCCAGTCATGAGTCCTGGAGTTCCCTTCCCCCACAGGCAGATGTAACCCATGTCCTTCAGCTGCCAGCCGTGTGCTGCAGCTGAGGTTCCATGCTTGGCACCCAGTCCAGAGTCCCTGATTGCTCCACGCACAGGCAGGTGTAACCCATGTCCTTTGGCCTACCACTCGTGTGCTGCTGCTTTGGTTCCATGCATGGCACACAGTCCTGAAACCCTACGTCCCTCCCACAGGCAGGTGTAACCCATGTCTAGCGCCCTGCCACCCGTGTGCTGCTGCTGAGGTTCGATGCCTGGCACCAAGGCCTGAACCCCGGAGTCCCCCCAACACACAGGAGTAACTCATGTCCTTCGGCCCACCACCCATATGTTGCTGCTCAGCTTCCATGCCTGGTACCCAGTCCTGAGTCCCAGAATCCCCACCACAGGCAGGTGTAACCCATGTCCTGTAGCCTGCCACTCATGTGCTGCTGTTGAGGTTCCACACCTGGCACCCAGTCCTGAGTCACCCCCCCACAGGCAGGTGTAAGCCATGTCCTGCGGCCTGCCACATATATGCTGCTGCTGAGGTTCCACACCTGGCACCCAGTCCTGAACCCTGGACTTGCCCCCCCCAGACAGGTGTAAGCCATGTCCTGTAGCCTGCCACCCATGTGCTGCTGCTGAGGTTCTATGACTGTCACCCACCCTGAGTCCCGGAATCCCCCTCCCACAGGCAGGTGTAACCCATGTCCTTTGGCCTGCCACCATGTGCTGCTACTGAGGTTTGATGTCTGACACTGAGTCCTGAGTCCAGAAGTCCATACCCGAGAGGCAGGTGTAACACATGTCCTTTGGAACACCACCCATGTGTTGCTGCTGAGGTTCCATGACTGTCACCCACCCTGTGTCCAGGAGTCCCACTCCCACAGGCAGGTGTAACCCATGCCCCATGGCCTGCCACCCGTGTGCTGCTGCTGAGGTTCCACCTAGCACCCAGTCCTGAGTCCCAGAGTCACCCCCACACAGGTAGGTGTAACCTATGTCCTGTAGCCTGCCACCCGAGTTCTGTTGTTGAGGTGCCACGCATAGCACCCAGTCCTGAGTCTCTGAATCACCCCCCCATAGGCAGGTGCAACCCATGTCCTGTGGCCTGCCACCCATGTGCTGCTGCTGAGGTTCGAAGTCTGGCACAGAGTCCTGAGTCCTGGAGTCCCCCCCGAGAGGCAGGTGTAACTCATGTCCTTTGGAATCCCACCTGTGTGTTGCTGCTGAGGTTCCACGACTGTCACTGACCCTGTGTAATGGAGTCCGACTTCCACAGGCAGGTGTAACCCATGTACTGTGGCCTGCCACACATGTGCTGCTGCCGAGGCTTGATGCCTGGCACCCAGTCATGAGTCCTGGAGACCCTCACCACATGCAGATGTAACCCATTTCCCGTGGCCTGAAACCCATGTTTTGCTGCTGAGGTTAAAAGCCTGGCACCCAGTTCTGAGTCCCTGAGTCCCCACCCCACAGGCAGGTGTAACCCACGTCCTTCTGCCTGCCACCCGTGTGCTGCTGCTGAGGTTCCACACCTGGCACCCAGTCCTGAGTCCCAGAGTCCCCCCCCACAGACAGGTGTAACGAATGTCCTGCGGTCTGCCACTTGTGTACTGCTGCTAAGGTTCCATGCCTGGCACCCAGTCCTATGTCCCGGAGTTGTCCCCCCACAGGCTGGTGTAGCCCATGTCCTTCGGCCTGCCACCTGTGTGCTGTTGCAGAGGTTCCATGCATGGCACACAGTCCTGAAACCCTAAGTCCCTCCCACAGCCAGGTGCAACCCATGTACTGTGGCCTGCCACCCGTGTGCAGCTGTTGAGGTTTCATGCCTGTCACCCACCCTGTGTCCCAGAGTCCTCCTCCAGCAGGCAGGTGTAACCCATGTCCAGCACCCTGCCATCCATGTGCTGCTGCTGAGGTTCCATGCCTGTCACCCACCCTGTGTCCCGGAGTCCCTCTCCAACAGGCAGGTGTAACCCATATCCTGCGGTCTGCGACCTGTGTACTGCTGCTGAGGATCGATGTCTGGCACAGATTCCTGAGCCCTGGAGTCCCCCCCAACACGGAGGTGTAGCTCATGTCCTTCAGCCCTCCACCCGTGTGTTGCTGCTCAGGTTCCATGCCTGGCTCCCAGTCCTGAGTCTTGGAACCCCCCCCACAGGGCAGGTGTAACCCATGTCCTGTAGCCTGCCACCCATGTGTTGCTGCTGAGGTTCCACACATGGCTCCCAGTCCAGAGTCCTGGAGTCACCTCCCCCCCCACAGACAGGTCTAATCCATGTCCTTTGGCCTGCCACTCGTATGCTGTTGCTGTGGTTCCATGCCTGGCACCAGCCTGAGTCCTGGAGTTGTCCCTTCCACAGGCAGGTTTAACCCATGTCCTGCGGCCTGCCACCCATGTGCTGCTGCTGACGTTTCATGACTGGCACCCAGTCCTGAGCCACGGAGTCATCCCCCCCAACAGGCAGGTGTAACTTGTGTCTTTTGGCCTGCCACCTGTGTGCTACTGCTGAGACTTCATGCAGGACACCCACTCTGAGTGTCGGAGTCCCTCTCCCAAAGACAGGAGGAACCCATGTCCTGCGGCCTGCCACCAGTGTGCTGCTGCTGAGGTTCCACACCCTCCCATCCAGTCCTGAGTTCTGTAGTCGTCCTCCATCACAGGCAAGTGTAACCCCTGTCCTTCGGCCTGCCACACATGTGCTACTGCTGAGGTTCCACGCCTGGCACCCAGTCCTGAGTCCCGGAGTCATGCACCCCACGCAGTCAGGTGTAACCCATGTCCTGTGGCCTGCCTTCTATGTGCTGCTGCTGAGTTTCCATGCCTGTCACCCATCTTGAGTCCCAGAGTCCTCTCCCAAAAGCAGGTGTAACCCATGTCTGGCAGCCTGCCACCCATGTGCTGCTGCTGAAGTTTGATGCCTGGCACCCGGTCCTGAGTCCCGGAGACCCTCTCCACAGGCAGATGCAACCCATTTCCTTCAGACTGCCACCCATGTGCTGCTGTTGAGGTTCCACCGGGCATACAGTCCTAAGTCCCAGAGTCACCCCCCCACAGGCAGGTGTAACCCATGTCCTGTGACCAACCACCCTTGTGCTGCTGCTGAGGTTCTATGCCTGTCACCAACCCTGAGTACCGGAGTGCACCTCCCACAGGCAGGTGTAACCCATGTCCTGTGGCCTGCCACCCATGTACTGCTGCTGAGGTTTGAAGTCTGGCACAGAGTCCTGAGTCCAGGTGCCCCACCTCGAGAGGCAGTTGTAACTCATGTCCTTCAGAACATCACCCGTGTGTTGCTGCTGAGGTTCCATGAATGTCACCCACCCTGAGTCCCAGAGCCCAACTCCCACAGGCAGGTATAACCCATGTCATTCGGCCTGCCACACATGTGCCGCTGCTGCGGTTCCACGCCAGGTACCCAGTTCTGAGTTCTAGAGTCACCCCCTCCCCACAGGCAGATGTAACCCATTTCCTGCGGCCTGCCTCCCATATGCTGCTGCTGAGGTTAAATGCATGGTACCCAGTCCTGAGTCCCCCCCCACAGGCAGGTGTAACCCATGTCCTGTGACCTGTGGCCCATGTGCTGCTGCTGAGGTTCCATGTCTGGCACCCAGTCCTGAATATCAGAGTCGTTCCCTCCCCACAGGTAGGTGTAAACCATGTCCCGTGGCCTGCCACCTGTGTGCTGCTGCAGCGGTTCCACGCCTGGCACCCAGTCCAGAGTCCCGGAGTACCCCCCCACAGGCAGGTATAACAAATGTCCTGCAGTCTGCCACTTATGTGCTGCTGCTAAGGTTCCATGCCTGGCACCCAGTCCTGAGCCCCAGAGTCATCCCCCCCACAGGCTGGTGTAGCCCATGTCCTTCGGCCTTAAACCCATGTGCTGCTGCTGAAGTTCAATGCCTGGCACCAAGTTCTGAGTGCCAGAGTCCTCCCCCCATAGTTAGATGTAACCTATTTCCTGCAGCCTGCCACTCGTGTACTGCTGCTAAGATTCCATGCATGGCACCCAGTCATGAGTCCCGGAGTCCCTCCCACACAGGCAGATGTAGCACATGTCCTTTGGACAGCCACCCATGTGCTGCTGCTGAGGTTCCATGCTTGGCACCC
Source organism: Neoceratodus forsteri (assembly GCA_016271365.2). Taxonomy (NCBI): domain Eukaryota; kingdom Metazoa; phylum Chordata; order Ceratodontiformes; family Ceratodontidae; genus Neoceratodus; species Neoceratodus forsteri. The sequence goes on from CM028129.1 coordinate 14,546,879, forward strand.
AGTCCACAGTCCCTGAGTGCTCCACCCACAGGCAGGTTTAACCCATGTCCATCGGCCTGCTACCCGTGTGCTGCTTCTTAGGTTCCATGCATGGCACACAGTCCTGAAACCCTGAGTCCAACTCCACAGGCAGGTGTAACACATGTACTGTGGACTGCCACCCGTGTGCTGCTTCTGAGGTTCCATGCCTCTCGCCCACCCTGTGTCCCGGAGTCCCCTCCAACAGGCAGGTGTAACCCATGTTCAGCACCCTGCCACCTGTGTGTTGCAGTTCAGGTTACAAGCCTGGCATCCAGTTCTGAGTCCCGGAATCCCCCCCACAGGCAGGTGTAACCCATGTCCTGTAGACTGCCACACATGTGCTGCTACTGAGGTTCCAAGCCTGGCACCCAGTCCTGAGTTCCTGAGTCAACCCCCCCACAGGCAGGTGTAAGCCATGTCTAGCTGCCTGCCACATATATGCTGCTGCTGAGGTTCCACACCTGGCACCCAGTCCTGAACCCTGGAGTTGCCCCCCCCAGGTAGACGTAAGCCATGTCCTGTAGCCTGCCTCCCGTGTGCTGCTGCTGAGGTCCATGCCTGTCACCCATCCTGAGTCCCGGAATCCCCCTCCCACTGGCAGGTGTAAACCATGTCCTGTGTCCTGCCACCCGTGTGCTGCTGCTGAGGTTTGAAGTCTGGCACAGAGTCCTGTGTCCAGGAGTCCTCCCCCAAGAGGCAGGTGTAACTCATGTCCTTTGGAACGCCACCCGTGTTTTGCTGCTGAGGTTCCACGACTGTCATTCACTCTGTGTCCTGGAGTTCCACTCCCACAGGCAGGTGTAACCCATGTCCTGCAGCCTGCCACACATGTGCTGCTGCTGAGGTTTGATGCCTGGCACCCAGTCATGAGAAGAGGAGACCCTCTCCCCAAGCTGGTGTAACCCATGTCCTTTGGACGGTCACCTGTGTGCTGCTGCTGAGGTTCCACCTAGCATCAAGTCCTGAGTCCTGAGTCACCCACCCCACAGATAGGTGTAACCCATGTCCTGTAGCCTGCCACCCATGTGCTGTTGTTGAGGTGCCAAGCATGGCACCCAGTTCTGAGTCTCTGAGTCACTCCCCCCCCAGCAGGCAGGTGCAACCCATGTCCTGTGGTCTGACATACGTATGCTGCTGCTGAGGTTCCACACCTGGCACCCTGTCCTGAACCCCGGAGTCACCCCCCTAGGCAAGTGTAACCCATGTCCTGTAGCCTGCCACCCATGTGCTGCTGCAGAGGTTCCATGCCTGTCACCCACCCTGAGTCCTGGGGTCCCCCTCCCACAGGCAGGTGTAACCCATGTCCGGTGGCCTGCCACCCATGTGCTGCTGCTGAGGCTCGAAGTCTGGCACAGACTCCTGAGTCTAGGACCCCCCCACGAGAGGCAGGTGTAACTCATGTCCTTCGGAATACCACCTGTGTGTTGCTGCTGATGTTCCATGACTGTCACCCACCCTGTGTCCCGGAGTCCCACTCCCACAGGCAGGTGTAACCATGTACTGCAGCCTGCCACACGTGTACTGCTGCTGAGGTTTGATGCCTGGCACCCAGTCATGAGTCCCGGAGACCCTCTCCACGGGCTGGTGTAACCCATGTCCTTCGACCTGCCACCCGTGTGCTGCTGCTGAGGTTCCACCTGGCACCCCATCCTGAGTCCCAGAGTCATCCCCCCCACAGGTAGGTGTAACCCATGTCCTGTAGCCTGCCACCCGTATGCTGTTGTTGAAGAGCCACGCATGGCACAAAGTCCTGAGTCCCTGAATCATCCCCTCATAGGCAGGTGTAACCCATGTCCTGCGGCCTGACACACATATGCTGCTGCTGAGGTTCCACACCTGGTACCCAGTCCTGAACCCCAGAGACCCTCTCCACAGGCAGGTGTAACCTATGTCCTTTGAACTGCTACCCATGTGCTGCTGTTGAGGTTCCACCTGGCAACCAGTCCTGAGTCCCAGAGTCACCGCCCCCACAGGTAGGTGTAACCCATGTCCTGTAGCCTGCCACCCGTGTGCTGTTGTTGAGGTGCCACACATGGCACAAAGTCCTGAGTCCTTGAGTCACCCTCCCGACAGGCAGGTGTAACCCATGTCCTGCGGCCTGACACAAGTATGCTGCTGCTGAGGTTCCTCATCTGGCACCCAGTCCTGAACCTTGGAATTGTTCCCAGCCACAGGCAGGTGTAACCCATGTCCTGTGGACTGCCACCTGTGTGCTGCTGCTGAAGTTCCATGCCTGTCACCCACCCTGAGTCCCGGAGTCCCCCTCCCACAGACAGGTGTAACCCATGTCCTGTGGCCTGCCACCCGTGTGCTGCTGCTGAAGTTTGAATTCTGGCACAGAGTCTTGAATCCAGGAGTCCCCTCCACCGTGAGGCAGGTGTGACTTATGCCCAGGGCCCCTACTTTTCTGTGGCACAGTGGGACCAAGTTCTGCAGCAAGACTACCATTTGCCACAGAACTTCTGTGGCAGTGGTTTGTAATTTCTGTGGAATTTCTGCGGCACTAACAAACTACCACATCACAGTATCAGCTTGTCATCCTGACTTCACTTTCATGCCAGTGGTTATAGCAATCAGGATGATGGAAAGCACAGTAACACTAGTTCAAAAAATAACAGACTTATAAAAATAATTTTATGCCTAAAAAAGCAAAACAAATGTCTCTCCCTTAAGGTCCTAGCTTGTTGCATAAATGACATATGCAGAAGGGATCTTATGTGATAACTAAGGTTTTCCTGTATGCATGCTATCTATCCCACTAATGAGGTTTCCACTGTCTATCACTTATATATTTGTATGTGCTGTCTACACCACTCATGAGGTTCCCACTGTGTATCACGTATATATTTATATGCAATCTGTAACATACATACAAATATATGTGTGTGTTTGTGTGTGGTGAGAGAGACAGAGATACTGTGTGTGTGTGTGTGTGTATTTTTTTTTTTATTTCCATGAACTTGCATCCTCATTCATACAGGTCCCATTGGAAATAGAAAAGAGGTGTTATTGCAAAACTCATTTTCCATGTCAACGTGCTTTCCCTGACACACCGCATAACACCATCAGGCCATGACATGCATGTGCATGTGACATACATATTCAGAAGAGACAGAGCAGGCAGGAAGGGAGGAGGAGTGGCACTGTATGTGAAAAATTACATAAGGGCCACAGAGATCCAGGAGGAACAAAATGGGGGAGAGATACTGTGGGTTAAGCTGGAAAGGAAAATGGGGACAGCCATCCGCACGGGTGTGGTCTATAGACCACCAGCCCAGGAGGAAGAAACAGATAGGGAGTTGATGCTAGCCATCCAAAGGATGGCAGACAAAGGTGAGGTAGTACTGGTTGGAGACTTCAATATTCCAGACGTGGACTGGAGCATCCCAGCAGCAGCATCAACTAGGAGCAGATTTATCCTGGACTCCCTTCAGGGTGCCTTCCTCAAGCAACTGGTCATGGAACCAACTCAGCAGAAGGCAATACTGGACCTTGTGCTCACAAACAGGGACAGTGTGATGGGGCTAACAGTGGTGGAGCACCTGGGTAACAGTGACTATCAGTCATTGTGGTTTGAAATCACAGAAAGAGCAGAACCAAACCACAAAAACACGTATCCTGGATTTTAGGGGGCAGACTTTGGGAAAATGGGGAGATACTTGAAAGAGGCATTAAGGGAATGGGACAGGAATCAGGGGTTGAGGAACAGTGGCAGTATTTAAAATGGGATTATAAGAACAACAGAATTATGCATTATGCAGGTTAACAAGAGGAAAAGGAAGAGGAGACCATTATGGTTTTCCAAAGAGGTAGCAAAGAAAGTGAAAGCCAAAAGATTGCATTCAGGCAATACAAAAAGACACAGGCAGAAGGGGATAGGAGAAGTACCAGGAGAAGCAAAGGGAGGCAGGAAGTCAGTAAGGAAGCCAAAGCTCAGACAGAAGAACACATTGCAAAATCAGTGGGTAAAGGGACAAAACCTTTACAGGTAACATAAGTGAAAAAGAAAGACAAAGGAGGGATAGTGAGACTGAAGGGGAGGATGGGAGCCACATGGAGGATGACAACAGTAAAGCTGACATATTGAACAGGTATTTCTGCTCAGTCTTTACTGAGGAAGAGTGGGTAATGGGTCTGAAGGGAGTACAAGGGTGAGAATGGTGCAGAAATGGATACAAGTCCCTTTACACGAGAAAGGGTCCTGAAGGAACTGGAAGTAATGAGTTGATAAGCAATGGGGCCAGACGGGTGCACCCCAGGGTCCTTAAAGAACTAGGAGAGGTGGTGGCTGAACCTCTGGCTATCTTGTTTAGCCGATCACTGGAAACAGGAGGTACCCAAAGACTGGAGGACAGCAGATGTAGTCCTTTATACAAAAGTGGGAACAAAGAGGAAGCAGGGAACTACAGACCAGTCAGCCTCACCTCGGTAGTGGGAAGATCATGGAAGCACTACTGAAGAGAGATTGGTGGAACATCTGGTTGTCAATGGACTACAGGACCCAAGGCAGCATGGTTTCAGCCAGGGAGGTCATGTCAGACCAACCTCATTGAATTTTTGACTGGGTGACTAGGGAGGTGGATCAGGAGGGCAGTGGACATGGCCTATCTGGACTTCAGCAAGGCCTTTGACACTGTGCCACATAGAAGACTATTAAACAAACTGGGGAATATGGTGTGGGCAGGACAGTAGTGTGGTGGGTAGGTAACTGGCTGGGTGGCAGGACACAGAGGTGGTGGTAAATGGCTGTCACTCCACAGAGGGAAGAGTGACCAGTGGGGTACCACAGGGATCAGTGCTGGGACCGGTCCTATTCAACATCTTCATCAGTGACATTGAGCAGGATCTAGAAGGCAAAATTTCACTGTTCGCTGATGACACAAAGCTCTGTAACAGAGTAGACACACCAGAGGGTGTAGACAGAATGAGAAGTGACCTGCAGAAACTTGAAGAATGGTCAGGGGTTAGGCAGTTGAAATTCAATGCAAAGAAGTGCAAGATAATGCATATGGGGCACAAAAACCCTGGCACAATATATCAGTTGGGAGGTGAGGATATAGCATGCACCAAGCAGGAAAGGGATCTTGGGGTTGTCATCTCTGATGACCTCAAGGTAGGGAAACAGTGTGACAAGGCAGCAGGTAAAGCAAATAGGATGCTGGGATGTATAGGCAGGGGTATCACCAGCAGGAAAGGAGGTCATAATTCAGCTATACAAGACACTAGTAGAGGCCCCACCTGGAGTACAGTGTACAGTTCTGGGGACCATACCTACGTAAGGACATAGACAGGGTAGAGAAGGTTCAGAGGAGGGCAACAAAGATGGTGCATGGATTGCATCACAAGTCCTTTGTAGACAGGTTGAAGGAACTGAACATGTACTCCCTGGAGGAGAGGAGGGAGAGAACGGATATGATAGAGACATACAAGTATCTTACAGGGAGGAACAGGGTGCAGGAAAACACTATTTTTAAGCGAAAAAGATGTTCCAGGACTAGAGGGCATGGGATGAAGTTGGAGGGAGGACGATTCAGAGGAAACATGAGAAAGAATTTCTTCACAGAGCGGGTGGTGGACAAGTGGAACACCCTGCCAGAGGAAGTGGTGGGGGCTGAAACAATCACGGGATTTAAGAATGCATGGGATAGACATAAAGGAATTCTAGAGGTCAGTGGTAAGGGGAAACAGACTTCTAGGAAAACAAACTGAACTTACAGGCTCAAATGGGCAGACTGGGTGGGCCATAGGCCCTTATCTGCCGACACTGTCTATGTATCTATGTATCTATGTGAACCGATTGTGAGATAGAGTTCTCCAGACCATCACAATGTGTCCACCATGTGACAGAACACTGCACCATACCTTCCCAGGCTCCGAGCAGTGATGTGTTCCACCAATCCTTGTGCTGCCCAGCCAGCTCCCAGAGCTAATCTCTGAACCTGAGTTGCCAGCACAGAAACACAGCATGCTACCCTCTGGCCCAACAGCTGTCCCCGCACACAACATTTCTCCATAACTTTTAGGTGATTCTGTCAACCAATGACAATATGTAATCAATAACCCTGGCAAAAGTGCGTACAGGGCAATTCTTTATTTAACAGGTCTATTCTTTCAGCAAGTCTACACATTATTATATTCCACTTTCCAGGGCATAATTACTGTATTTTTCTTAAAAATGACAGTTAAATTCATTTGACCAGTTATTCATTTCAGATGGCATCTCTATACCTTAAAGGCACAAATAGGTCTGTACAAAGTGAGGTATGGACTTAACAGGTCAGTGCTATTGACAAGGTTTTGTTTAAGTTGGCCCTAGTGCAATAATTTAAGACTGAAAATTGTATTAGGCTGTAGTGCAGGTTGAGCAAATATCACCATGCCTGATGTGCAGCGCCACTCTGGCAATGGGAGCTGTGGTAGATAAGTGACTGTTCATTTCTGTTGCAGAATGCAGCCATTTCATTACTAATGTATGATGTTATAGCAATGATAACATCACATTCTGAGCATATGGGGGTTTGGATACAAAAGAGGAAGGGAACCAGATTCTGTGGATAAACAGAAATATTAATAAAAATCACCAAGAAGAGTGAATTACACCACAGAAGTTCATGTGATTGCAATTTTCGCGCGAAATTCTGCAGCCGAAGAATTCTAGGAGCCTTGCTTATGCCCGTCGGAACGCCACCCATTTGCTGCTGCTGAGGTTCCATGACTGTCACCCACCCTGAGTCCTGGAGTCCCACTCCCACAGGCAGGTGTAACCCATGTCCGGTGGCCTGCCACCCATGTGCTGCTGCTGAGGTTTAATGCCTGCCACCCAGTTCTGAGTTGCAGAATACCCCCCCACAGGCAGGTGTAACCCATGTCCTTCGGTCTACCACCCGTGTGCTGCTGCTTTGGTTCAACGCATGGCACCCAGTCCTGAAAGCCTGAGTCCAACTCCACAGGCAGGCATAACACATGTACTGTGAACTGCCACCCGTGTGCTGCTTCTGAGGTTCCATGCCTCTCACCCACCCACCCTGTGTCCTGGAGTTGCCTCCAACAGGCAGGTGTAACCCATGTTCAGCGCCCTGCCACTTGTGTGTTGCTGCTGAGGTTTGATGCCTGGCACCAAGTCCTGAGCCCTGGAGTTCCCCCCAACAATCAGGTGTAACTCATGTCCTTCGGCCCGCCACCCATGTGTTGCAGCTCAGATTCCATGCCTGGCATCCAGTCCTGAGTCCCAGAATCCCCCCCCACAAGCAGGTGTAACCCATGTCCTGTAGTCTGCCACCCGTGTGCTGCTATTGAGGTTCCGCGCCTGGCACCCAGTCCTGAGTTTCTGAGTCACCTCGCCCACAGGCAGGTGTAAGCCATGTCCAGCGGCCTGCCACATATATGCTGCTGCTGAGGTTCCACATCTGGCACCTAGTCCTAAATCCTGGAGTTGCCCCCCCATGCAGGTGTAAGCCATGTCCTGTAGCCTGCCACCTGTGTGCTGCTGCTGAGGTTCCATGCCTGTCACCCACCCTGAGTCCCGGTGTCCCCCTGCTACAGGCAGGTGTAACCCATGTCCTGTGGCCTGCCACCCGTGTGGTGCTGCTGAAGTTCAAATTCTGGCACAGTCCTGAATCCAGGATCCCCCCCATGAGGTAGGTGTGACTTATGCCCTTCGGAACGCCACCCGTGTGTTGCTGCTGAGGTTCCATGACTGTCACCCACCCTGAGTCCCGGAGTCTCCCTCCTACAGGCAGGTGTAACCCATGTCCTGTGACCTGCCACCTGTGTGCTGCTGCTGAGCTTTGATGCATGGCACCTAGTCCTGAGTTCCATAGACCCTCTCCACAGGCAGGTGTAACCCATGTCCTGTGGCCTGCCACCCATGTGCTGCTGCTGAGGTTTGATGCTTGGTACCCAGTCCTGAGTCCCGGAGACCCTCTCTACAGGCAGGTGTAACCCATGCCCTTCGGACTGCCACCCGTGTGCTGTTGCTGAGCTTTGATGCCTTGCACCCAGTCCTGAGTTCCGTAGACCCTTTCCACAGGCAGGTGTAACCCATGTCCTTCGGACTGCTACCCGTGTGCTGCTGCTGAGATTCCACCTGGCACCCAGTCCTAATTCCCAGAGTCACCCCTCCCCACAGGCAGGTATAACCCATGCCGTTCGGCCTGCTGCCAGTGTGCTGCTGCTGAATTTCCATGCAAGGCACCCAGTCCTGAGTCCTGGAGTTCCCCCTCCTCAGGCAGCTGGAACCCATGTCCTTCGACCTGCCACACGTGCTGCTGCTGCGGTTCCATGCCTGGTACCCAGTTCTGAGTCCTGGAGTCACTGCCTCCCCACAGGCAGATGTAGCCCATTTCCTGTGGCCTGAAACCAATGTGCTGCTTCTGAGGTTAAACGCATGGGACCCAGTCCTGAATCCCTGAGTCCCCACCCCGCAGGCAGGTGTAACCCATGTCCTTCGGCCTACCACCCGTGTGCTGCTGCTGAGGTTCCATGACTGGCACCAAGACCTGAGTATCAGAGTCATTCCCCTCCCCACAGGCAGGTGTAAACCATGTCCTTCGGCCTCCCACCTGTGTACTGCTGCAGCGGTTCCACGCCTGGCACCCAGTCCTGAGTCCCGGAGTCCCCCCTCCACAGACTGGTGTAACAAATGTCCTGCAGTCTGCCTCTCGTGTGCTGCTGCTAAGGTTCCATGCCTGGCATCCAGTCCTGAGTCCCGGAGTCCCCCCTCCAACAGGCAGGTGTAAACCATGTCCTTCAGTCTGCCACCCATCTACTGCTGCTGAGGATCGATGTCTGGCCCAGAGTCCTGAGCCTTGGAGTCGCCCCTCAACACGGAGGTGTAACTCATGTCCTTCGGCCCTCCACCTGTGTGTTGCAGCTCAGGTTCCATGCCTGGCTCCCAGTCCTGAATCCTGGAATGTCCCCCACAGCCAGGTGTAACCCATGTCCTGTAGCATGCCACCCGTGTGTTGCTGCTGAGGTTCCTCGCCTGGCACCCAGTCCTGAGTTCCAGAGTTCCCACCACACAGAAAGGTGTAACCCATGTCCTTCGGTTGACACCCATATGCTGCTGCTCGGGTTCCACATCTGGCACCAAGTCCTGAGCCCCAAAGTCACCCCCCCCACTGGAAGGTGTAACCCTTATCCTGTAGCCTGCCACCCGTGTGCTGTTGTTGAGGTGCCACACATGGCACCCAGTCCTGAGTCCCTGAGTCACCCCCCCCCACAGGCAGGTGTAATCCATGTCCTGCGGCCCGACACATGTATGCTGCTGCTGAGGTTCCACACCTGGCACCCAGTCCTGAACCCTGGAGTCTTTCCCCCCCACAGGCAGGTGTAACCCATGTCCTATGGCCCACCACCCATGTGCTGCTGCTGAGGTTCCATGCCTGTCACCCACCCTGAGTCCTGGAGTCCCCCTCTCACAGGCAGGTGTAACCCATGTCCTGTGGTCTGACACCCGTGTGCTGCTGCTGAAGTTTGAAGTCTGGCACAGAGTCCTGAGTCTAGGAGTCCTCCCCTGCAGAGGCAGGTGTGACTTATGTCCTTCGGAATGCCACCTGTGTGTTGTTGCTGAGGTTCCACGACTGACACCCACCCTGAGTCCTGGAGTCCCACTCCCACAGAAAGGTGTAACCCATGTCCTGTGGTCTGCCACGGGTGTGCTGCTACTGAGAGTCCCTCTCCCAAAGACAGGTGTAACCCATGTCCTGCAGCTGCCACCCATGTGCTGCTGCTGAAGTTTGATGCCTGGCACCCAGCCCTGTGTCCTGGAGATCCTCTCCACAGGCAGGTGTAACCCACGTTTTTCAGACTGCTACCCATGTGCTGCTGCTGAGGTTTCACCTGGCACCCAGTCCTGAGTCCTGAAGTCACCCCCGCCACAGGCAGGTGTAACCCATGTCCTGTAGCCTGCCACCCGTGTGCTGCTGTTGAGGTTCCATGCATGGCACCCAGTTCTGAGTCCCTGAGTCACCCCCCCACAGGCAGGTATAACCCATGTCCTGTGGCCTGCCACTTATATGCTGCTGCTGAGGTTCCACACCTGGCACCCAGTCCAAACCGTGGAGTAGCCTCCCCCACAGACAGGTGTAACCCATGTTCTGTGACCTGACACCCATGTGCTGCTGCTGAGGTTCTATGCCTGTCACCCACCCTGAGTCCCGGAGTCCCCCTCCCGCAGGCAGGTGTAACCCATCCCTGAGGCCTGCCACCTGTGTGCTGCTGCTGAGGTTCAAAGTCTGGCACAGAGTCCTGAATTCAGGTGTCCCCCCCTCGAGAGGCAGATGTAACTCATGTCCTTCAGAATGCCACCCATGTGTTGCTGATGAGGTTCCATGACTGTCACCCACCCTGAGTCCCGGTGTCCCACTCCCACAGGCAAGTATAACAAAAGTCATTCGGCCTGCCACACATGTGCTGCTGCTGTGGTTCCATGCCTGGTACCCAGTTCTGAGTCCCGGAGTCACCTCCTCCCCACAGGCAGATGTAACCCATTTCCTGCGGCCTGTCACCCATGTGCTGCTGCTGAGGTTCCACGTCTGGCACCAAGACCTGAGTATCATAGTCGTTCCCCTCCCCACAGGCAGGTGTAAACCATGTCCTGTGGCCTGCCACCCGTGTGCTGCTGCTGAGGTTCCACAACTGACACCCGGTCCAAACCCTGGAGTCGTCTCCCCCACAGGCAGGTGTAACCCATGTCCTGTGACCTGCCACCCATGTGCTGCTGCTGAGATTCTATGCCTGTCACCCACCCTGAGTCCCGCAGTCCCTCTCCCGCTGGCAGGTGTAACCCATGTCCTGTGGTCTGCCACCTGTGTGCTGCTGCTGAGGTTCAAAGCCTGGCACAGAGTCCTGAATTCAGGTGTCCCCCCCTCGAGAAGCAGGTGTAACTCATGTCTTTCAGAATGCCACCTGTGTGTTGCTGCTGAGGTTCCATGACTGTCACCCACCCTGAGTCCCGGTGTCCCACTCCCACAGGCAGGTATAACCCATCATTCGGACTGCCACACATGTGCCGCTGCTGCGGTTCCATGCCTGGTACCCAGTTCTGAGTCCCAGAGTCACCCCCTCCCCACAGGCAGATGTAACCCATTTCCTGCGGTCTGTCACCCATGTGCTGCTGCTGAGGTTAACCGCCTTGCACCCAGTCCTGAGTCCCTGAGTCCCCCACCCACAAGCAGGTGTAACCTATGTCCTTCGGCCTGCCACCCATGTGCTGCTGCTGAGTTTCCACGTCTGGCACCAAGACCTGAGTATCAGAGTCATTCCCCTCCCACAGGCAGGTGTAAACCATGTCCTGTGGCCTCCCGCCTGTGTACTGCTGCAGAGGTTCCACGCCTGGCACCCAGTCCAGAGTCCCAGAGTACCACCCCCGCAGGCATGTATAACAAATGTCCTGCGGTGTGCCACTTATGTGCTGCTGCTAAGGTTCCATGCCTGGCACCCAGTCCTGAGTCCCATAGTCGTCACTTCACAGGCTGGTGTAGCCCATGTCCTTCGTCGTGCCACCCATGTGCTGCTGCTGAAGTTCAATTCCTGGCACCAAGTCTTGAGTGCCAGAGTCACCCCCCCCCAGTCAGGTGTAACATATATCCTGTAGCCTGCCACTCATGTACTGCTGCTAAGATACCATGCATGGCATCCAGTTCTGAGTCCTGGAGTCCCGCCCCACACAGGCAGATGTAACCCATGTCCTTCAGCCTGCCAGCCGTGTACTGCTGCTGCTGTGGGTCCATGCTTGGCACCCAGTCCACAGTCCCTGAGTGCTCCACCCACAGGCAGGTGAAACCCATGTCCTTCGGCCTACCACCCGTGTGCTGCTTCTGAGGTTCCATGACTCTCACCCACTCTGTGTCCCGGAGTCCCCCTCCAACAGTCAGGTGTAACCAATGTTCAGCGCCCTGCCACCCATGTGTTGCTGTTGAGGTTCGATGCCTGGCACCGAGTCCTGAGCCCCAGAGTCACCCCCAACATGCAGTTGTAACTCATGTCCTTCGGCCCGCCACACGTGTGTTGCAGCTCAGGTTCCATGCCTGGCACCCAGTCCTGAGTCCCGGAATCCCCCCACAGGCAGGTGTATCCCATGTCCTGTAGCCTGCCATCCGTGTGCTATTGTTGAGGTTCCACGCCTGGCACCCAGTCCTGAGTCCCTGAGTCACCCCCCTTAGAAGCAGGTGTAAGCCATGTCCTGCGGCCTGCCACATATATGCTTCCGCTGAGGTTCCACACCCGGCACCCAGTCCTGAACCCTGGAGTCCCACCCTAGGCAGAAGTAACCCATGTTCTGTAGCCTGCCACCCATGTGCTGCTGCTGTTGAGGTTCCACGCATGTCACCCAACCTGTGTCCCAGAGTCCCACTCCCACAGGCAGGTGTAACCCATGTCCTGCTGTCTGCCACACATGTGATGCTGCCGAGGTTTGATGCCTGGCACCCAGATCTGAGTCCTGGAGACCCTCTCCACAGGCAGGTGTAACCCATGTCCTTCGAACTGCCACCCGTGTGCTGCTGCTGAGGTTCCACCTGGCAAGCACTCCTGAGTCCCAGAGTCACCGCCCCCACAGGTAGGTGTAACCCATGTCCTGTAGCCTGCTACCTGTGTGCTGTTGTTGAGGTGCCACACATGGCACAAAGTCCTGAGTCCCTGAGTAACCCCCCCCACAGGCAGGTGTAACCCATGTCCTGTGGCCTGACACATGTATGCTGCTGTTGAGGTTCCACACCTGGCACCCTGTCCTGAACCCCAGAGTCCCCCCCCCACAGGCAGGTGTAATCCATGTCCTGTGGCTTGACACCTGTGTGCTACTGCTAAGGTTTTCTGCCTGGCACCCAGTCCTGAGTCCCGAAGACACTCTCCACAGGCAGGTGCAACCCATGTCCTTTTGGACAGCCACTGTGTGCTGCTGCTGAGATTCCACCTGGCACCCAGTCCTGAGTCCCGGAGTCCCCCCCACACAGGCAGGTGTAACAAATGTACTGCAGTCTGCCACTTGTGTGCTGCTGCTAAGGTTCCTTGCCTGGCACCAAGTCCTGAGTGCCAGAGTCGTCCCTCCCACAGTCAGGTGTAACCTATGTCCTGCGGCCTGCTACTCGCATTCTGCTGCTACGATTTCATGCATGGCACCTAGTCCTGAGTCCTGGAGTTCCCCCCCCAACAGGCAGATGTAACCCATATCCTTCAGCCTGCCAGCCGTGTGCTGCTGCAGAGGTTCCATGCTTGGCACACAGTCCAGATTCCCCTTAGTGCTCCACCCACAGGCAGGTGTAACCCATGTCCATTGGCCTACCACTCATGTGCTGCTTCTGAGGCTCCATGCCTTTCACCCACCCTGTGTCCCAGAGTCCCCCTCCAACAGGCAGGTGTAACCCATGTTAAGCACCCTGCCACCCATGTGTTGCTGCTGAGGTTCAATGTCTGGCACCGGGTCCAGAGCCCCGGAGTCCCCCTGAACCTGCGGGTGTAACTCATGTCCTTCGGCCTGCCACCCATGTGTTGCAGCTCAGGTTCCATGCCTGGCACCCAGTCCTGAGTCCCGGAATCCCCCCACAGGCAGGTGTAACCCAAGTACTGTGGCCTGCCACCCGTGTGTTGCTGCTGAGGTTCCATGCCTGTCACCCACCCTGTGTCCCAGAGTCCCCCTCCAACAGGCAGGTGTAACCCATGTCCTGCGGTCTGCCACCCGTGTACTGCTGCTGAGGTTCGATGTCTGGCACAGAGTCCTGAGCCCTGGAGTCCCCCCCCCAACACAGTGGTGTAACTCATGTCCTTTGGCCCTCCACCCGTGTGTTGCTGCATAGGTTCCATGCCTGGCTCCCAGTTCTGAATCCTGGAGTTCCCCCCACAGGCAGGTGTAACCCATGTCCTGTAGCCTGCCACCCGTGTGCTGCAGCTTAGGTTCCATGCATGGCACCCAGTCCTGAGTCCCGGAGACCATCTCCACAGGCAGGTGCAACCCATGTCGTTCAGACTGCCACCCATGTGCTGCTGCTGAGATTCCACCTGGCACCCAGTCGTAAGTCCCGGAGTCACCCCCCCCAGGCAGGTATAACCCTTGCCGTTTGACCTGCCACCAGTGTGCTGCTGCTGAATTTCCATGCCAGGCACCCAGTCCTGAGTCCCCGAGTTCCCCCTCCTCAGGCAGCTGTAACCCATGTCCTTCAACCTGCCACACATGTGCTGCTGCTAGGGTTCAATGCCTGGCACCAAGTCCTGAGTATCAGAGTAGTTGCCCTCCCCACTGGCAGGTTTAAACCATGTTCTGTGGCCTGCCACCAGTGCGCTGCTGCAGAGGTTCCACGCCTGGCACCCAGTCCTCAGTCCCAGAGTCCCCCCACAGGCAGGTGCAACAAATGTCTTGTGGTCTGCCACTCTTGCTGCTGCTAAGGTTCAATGCCTGGCACCCAGTCCTGAGTCCCGGAGTCGTCCCCCCACCAGCTGGTGTAGCCTATGTCCTGCAGCCTGTCACTCATGTACTGCTGCTAAGATTCCATGCCTGGCACCCAGTCCTGAGTCCTTGAGTCCTCCCCCTATAGGCAGATGTAACTCATGTCCTTCAGCCTGCCAGCCATGTGCTCCTGCTGAGGTTCCATGCTTGGCACCCAGTCCAGAGACCCTGAGTGCTCCATCCACAGGCACATGTAACCCATGTCCATCGGCCTACCACTCGTGTGCTGCTGCTTTGGTTCCATGCCTGTCACCCACCCTGTGTCCCGGAGTCCGCCTCCAACAGGCAGGTGTAACCCATGTCCTGTGACCTGCCACCTGTGTGCTGCTGCTGAGGTTCGATGTCTGGCACAGAGTCCTGACCTCTAGAGTCCCCCCCAAACACAGAGGTGTAACTCATGTCCATCGGCCCTCCACCCGTGTGTTGCTGCTCAGGTTCCATGCCTGGCTCCCAGTCCTGAGTCCTGGAATCCCTCCCACAGGCAGGTGTAACCCATGTCCTGTAGCTTGCCACCCGTGTGCTGCTGCTGCTCAGGTTCCACGTCTGGTCCCAAGTCCTGAGCCCCAGAGACGTCCCCCCCATAGAGAGGTGCAACCCATATCCTGTAGCCTGCCACCCGTGTGCTGTTGTTGAGGTGCCACGCATGGCACCCAGTCCTGAGTCCCTGAGTCACCCCCCCACAGGCAGTTGTAACCCATGTCCTGCGGCCTTACATACGTATGCTGCTGCTGAGGTTCCCACCTGGCACCCAGTCCTGAACCCTGGAGTCGTCCCCCCCACAGGCAGGTGTAACCCATGTCCTATGGCCTGCCACCCGAGCGTTGCTCCTGAGGTTCCATGCCTGTCACCCACACTGAGTCCCGCAGTCCCCCTCCTACAGGCAGGTGTAACCCATGTCCTGTGACCTGCCACCTGTGTGCTGCTGCTGAAGTTTGAAGTCTGGCACAGAGTCCTGAGTCCAGGAGTCCTCCCTTTCAAGAGGCAGGTGTGACTTATGTCCTTCGGAATGCCACCCGTGTGCTACTGCTGCGGTTCCACGACTGTCACCCACCCTGAGTCCTGGAGTCCCACTCCCACAGGCTGGTGTAACCCATGTCCTGTGGCCTGCCACCCATGTGCTGCTGCTGAGGTTTGATGCTTGGTACCCAGTCCTGAGTCCCGGAGACCCTCTCCACAGGCAGGTGTAACCCATGCCCTTCGGACTGCCACCCGTGTGCTGCTGCTGAGATTCCACCTGGCACCCAGTCCTGAGTCCCGGAGTCATTCCCCCCTCCACAGACAGGTGTAACTCCTGTCTTTTGGCCTGCCACCCGTGTGCTACTGCTGAGGCTCCATGCAAGGCACCCACTCTGTGTCTCGGAGTCCCTCTCCCACAGACAGGTGTAATCCATGTCCTGCAGACTGCCATCCATGTGCTGCAGCTGAGGTTCCACCCCCACCCAACCAGTCCTGAGTCCTGTAGTCATCCTCCACTACAGGCAGGTGTAACCCATGTTCTTCGGCCTGACGCACATGTGCTGCTGCTGAGGTTCCATGCCTGACACCCAGTCCTGAGTACCGGAGTCACCCCCCTACACAGGCAGGTGTAACCCATCTCCTGTGGCCTTCCCCCATGTGCTGCTGCTGAGTTTCCATGCCTGTCACCCACCTTGAGTCCCAGAGTGCCCCTCCCACAGGCAGGTGTAACTTATGTCCTTCAGCCCACCACCTGTGTATTGCTGCTGAGGTTCAATGCCTGTCACTCACCCTGAGCCCCAGAGTAACCCTCCTACAAGCAGGTGTAACCCATGTCTTCTGGCCTGCCACCAATATGCTGCTGCTGAGGTTCGATGCCTGGCACCCAGTCCTGAGTCCCAGAGTCCCCCTCCACAGGCAGGCATAACCCAAGTCCTTTGGCCTGCCACCCATGTGCTACTGCTGCAGTTCCATGCCTGGTACCCAGTTCTGAGTTCCAGAGTCTCCTCCCCACCGGCAGGTGTAAGCCACTTCCTGCAGCCTGACACCCCGGTTCTGCTGCTGAGATTCGATGCCTGGCACCCAATCCTGAGTCCCTGAGACCCCCCCACAGGGAAGTGTAACCCATGTCCTTCAGCCTGCCACACATGTGCTGCTGCTGCGGTTCCATGCCTGGTACCCAGTTCTGAGTTCCAGAGTCTCCTCCCCACCGGCAGGTGTAAGCCACTTCCTGCAGCCTGACACCCCGGTTCTGCTGCTGAGATTCGATGCCTGGCACCCAATCCTGAGTCCCTGAGACCCCTTCCCACAGGGAAGTGTAACCCATGTCCTTTGGGCTGCCATGCATGTGCTGCTGCTGAGGTTCCATGCCTGACACCCAGTCCTGAGTCCCAGACTAACTTCCCCCCTCCCAGAGGCAAGTGTAACCCATATCCAGTGGCCTGCCACCCATGTGCTGCAGCTGAGGTTCCACACCTGGCACCCAGTCCTGAGTCCAGGAGTCTCCCCCCCACAGGCAGGTGTAACCCTTGTCCATAAGCCTGCCACCCGTGTGCTGCTACTGAGGTTCCATGCATTGCACTCAGTCCTGAGTTGCAGAGTCACCCCATTGGCAGGTGTAACCCATTTCTTTCGGCCTGCCACCTGTGTGCTGCTACTGAGGTTCCATTCATGGCACCCACCCTGACTCTTGGTGTCCCCCTCCCACAGGCAGGTGTAACCCATGTCCTGCAGCCTGCCACTCGTGTGCTGCTGCTAAGGTTCTATGCCTGGAACCCAGTCCTGAGTCCCTGAGTCATACCCCCACAGGCTGGTATAACCCATGTCCTTCGGACTGCCACCAGTGTGCTGCTGCTGAGTTTCATTGCCTGGCACCCAGTCCTGAGTGCCAGAGTCGTTCCCCCCCAAAGGCAGGTGTACCCCATGTCCTGCGGCTTGCCACTCTTGTACTGCTGCTAAGGTTCCATGCATGGCACCCAGTCCTGAGTCCCTAAGTGCTCCACCTACAGGCAGGTGTAACTCATGTCCTTAAGCCTGCCACCCATGTGCTGCTGCTTTGGTTCCACGGATGGCACCCAGTCCTGAGTCCCTGAGAACCCCCTCCACAGGCAGGTCTAACCCATATGCTGATCCCTGCCACTCATGTGCTGCTGCTGCTGCTGAGGTTCCATGCCTGTCACCCACCCTGTGTCCCGGAGTCCCCCCCAACAGGCAGGTGTAACTCATGTCCTTCAGTCCACCACCCGTGCATTGCTGCTGAGGTTCCATGTCTGGCACCCAGTCCTGAGTCCCAGAATCCCCCCCACAGGCAGGTGTAACCCATGACCTTCAGCCTGCCACCCATGAGCAGTTGCTTAGGTTCCACGTATGATACCCAGTGCTGAGTCCCGGAGTCCCCCCACACAGGCAGGTGTAACTCATGTCCTTCAGCCTCCCACCTGTGTGCTGCAGCTGAGGTTCCACACCTGGCACCCAGTCCTGAGTCCAGGAGTCTCCCCCCCACAGGCAGGTGTAACCCTTGTCCATAAGCCTGCCACCCGTGTGCTGCTACTGAGGTTCCATGCATTGCACTCAGTCCTGAGTTGCAGAGTCAGCCCCATAGGCAGGTGTAACCCATTTCTTTCGGCCAGCCACCTGTGTGCTGCTACTGAGGTTCCATTCATGGCACCCACCCTGACTCTTGGTGTCCCCCTCCCACAGGCAGGTGTAACCCATGTCCTTCGGCTTGCCACCCTTGTGCTGCTACTGAGGTTCAATGCCTGGCACCCAGTCCTGAGTCCCAGAGTCCCCCCCCACAGGCAGATGTAACCCATGTCCTGCAGCCTGCCACTCGTGTGCTGCTGCTAAGGTTCTATGCCTGGAACCCAGTCCTGAGTCCCTGAGTCATACCCCCACAGGCTGGTATAACCCATGTCCTTCGGACTGCCACCAGTGTGCTGCTGCTGAGTTTCATTGCCTGGCACCCAGTCCTGAGTGCCAGAGTCGTTCCCCCCCAAAGGCAGGTGTAACCCATGTCCTGCGGCTTGCCACTCTTGTACTGCTGCTGAGGTTCCATGCATGGCACCCAGTCCTGAGTCCCTAAGTGCTCCACCTACAGGCAGGTGTAACTCATGTCCTTAAGCCTGCCACCCATGTGCTGCTGCTTTGGTTCCACGGATGGCACCCAGTCTTGAGTCCCTGAGAACCCCCTCCACAGGCAGGTCTAACCCATATGCTGAGGCCTGCCACTCATGTGCTGCTGCTGCTGAGGTTCCATGCCTGTCACCCACCCTGTGTCCCGGAGTCCCCCCCAACAGGCAGGTGTAACTCATGTCCTTCAGTCCACCACCCGTGCATTGCTGCTGAGGTTCCATGTCTGGCACCCAGTCCTGAGTCCCAGAATCCCCCCCCACAGGCAGGTGTAACCCATGACCTTCAGCCTGCCACCCATGAGCAGTTGCTTAGGTTCCACGTATGATACCCAGTGCTGAGTCCCGGAGTCCCCCCACACAGGCAGGTGTAACTCATGTCCTTCAGCCTCCCACCTGTGTGCTGCTGCGGAGGTTCCATGCCTGGCACCCAGTCCTGAGTCCTGGAGTCACCTAATCCCCCACAAGCAGTTCTACTCCATGTCCTTCTTCCTGCCACTTGTGTGCTGCTGTTGAGGTTCCATGCCTGGCACCAGCCTGAGTCCCAGAGTTGTCCCTTCCACAGGCAGGTTTAAGCCATGTCCTGCTGCCTGCAACCCACATACTGCTGCTGAGGTACCACAACTGGCACCCACCCTGAGTCCAGGAGTCTCCCCCCCACAGGCAGGTGTAACTTATATCCTTAAGCCTGCCACCCATGTGGTGCTGCTGAGGTTCCGCGCATGGCACCCAGTACTAAGTCCTGGAACCCCCACACACGCAGGTGTAATCCATATAATTCGGACTGCCACCTGTGAGCTGCTCCTGAGGTTCCACGCCTGGCACCTAGTCCTGAGTCGCGGAGTCGTCCCCCAACAGGCAGGTGTAACCCATGTCTTTCGGCGTGCCACCTGTGTGCTGCTGCTGAGGTTCCATGCATGGTACCCACCCTGAGTCTTGGTGCCCCCCCCCCACAGTCTGGTGTAACCCATGTCCTTCGGCCTGCCACCCGTGTGCACCTGCTGATGTTCCACGCATGGCTCCCAGTCCTGAGTCAGGCAGTCCCCCCCACAAGCTGGTGTAACCCACGTCCTATGACCTGCCACTTGAGTACTGCTGCTAAGGTTCCATGCCTGGCACCCAGTCCTGAGTCTCGGAATTGTCCCCCCCATAGGCAGGTGTGACCCATGTCTTTCGGCCTGCCACCCGTGTGCTGCTGCAGAGGTTCCATGCATGGTACCCAGTCCTGAGTCCCACAGTCATCCCCCCACACAGGCAGGTGTAACCCATGTCATTCGGCCTGCCACCCATGAGCAGTTGCTTAGGTTCCATGCATGATACCCAGTCCTGAGTCCCGGAGCCCCCCCACACAGGCAGGAGTAACTCATGTCCTTCGGCCTGCTACCCGTATGCTGCTTCGGAGGTTCCATGCCTGGCACCCAGTCCTGAGTCCTGGAGTCACCTCCCCCCCACAAGCAGTTCTACTTCATGTCTGTCGTCCTGCCACTTGTGTGCTGCTGCTGAGGTTCCACACATGGCACCCAGTACTGAGTCCTGGAGTCACCCCCCCCCCACAGGCAGATGTAACCCATGTCCTTCAGCCTGCCAGCCGTGTGCTGCTGCTGAGGTTCCACACCTGGCACCTAGTCCTGGGTCACTGAGGGTTCCACCCACTTGCAGGTGTAACCCATGTCCTTCGGCCTGCTACTCGTGTGCTGCTGCTCTGATTCCAGGCCTGGCACCCAGTCCTGAGTCCCTGAGTCCCCCCTCCACAGGCAGGTGTAACCCATGTTCTGTGGCTTGCCATCCATGTGCTGCTGCTGAGGTTCCATGAATGTCACCAACCCTGTTTCCCAGAGTCCCACTCCCACAGTCAGGTGTATCAGACATCTCCTGTGCCCTGACACCCATGTGCTACTGCTGAGATTCGATGCCTGACATCGAGTCCTGAGCCCTGGAGTCCACCCCAACAGACAGGTGTAACTCATGTCCTTCGGGACGCCACCCGTATGCTGCTGCTGAGGTTCTACACATGGTACCCAGTCCTGAGTCCCAGAGTTCCCCCCCCCACAGGCAGGTGTAACTCTTGTCCGTATGCCTGCCACCTGTGTGCTGCTACTAAGGTTCCAGGCAAGGCACTCAGTCCTGAGTTGCAGAGTCACCCCCCCATAGGCAGGTGTAACCCATTTCTTTCGGCCTGCCACCTGTGTGCTGCTACTGAGATTCCATTCATGGCACCCACCCTGACTCTTGGTGTCCCCCTCCCACAGGCAGGTGTAACCCATGTCCATTGGCTTGCCACCCTTGTGCTGCTGCTGAGGTTCCATGCCTGGCACTCAGTCCTGAGTCCCAGAGTCCCCCCGCCCACAGGCAGGTGTAACCCATGTCCTGCAGCCTGCCACTCGTGTGCTGCTGCTAAGGTTCCATGCCTGGCACCCTGTTCTGAGTCTCGGAATCGTCCCCCCCATAGGCAGGTGTAACCCGTGTCTTTTGGCCTGCCACCCGTGTGCTGCTGCAGAGGTTTCATGCATTGTACCCAGTCCCGAGTCCCACAGTCATCCCCCCACACAGGCAGGTCTAACCAATGTCATTCGGCCTGCCACTTATGAGCAGTTGCTTAGGCTCCATGCATGATACCCAGTCCTGAGTCCCGGAGTCCCCCCACACAGGCAGGTGTAACCCATGTCCTTCAGCCTGCCACCTGTATGCTGCTGCAGAGGTTCCATGCCTGGAACCCAGTCCTGAGTCCTGGAGTCAACTCCCCCCCACAAGCAGTTCTACTTCATGTCCGTTATCCTGCCACTTGTGAGCTGCTGCTGAGGTTCCACACATGGCACCCAGTCCTGAGTCCTGGAGTCACTCCCCTCCACAGGCAAATGTAACCCATGTCCTTCAGCCTGCCAGCCGTGTGCTGCTGCTGAGGTTCCACACCTGCACCTACTCCTGGGTCACTGAGGGCTCCACCCACTTGCAGGTGTAACCCATGTCCTTTGGCCTGCTACTCGTGTACTGCTGCTCTGGTTCCAGGCCTGGCACCCAGTCCTGAGTCCCTGAGTTCCCCCTCCATGGCTTGCCACCCATGTGCTGCTGCTGAGGTTCCATGAATGTCACCAACCCTGTTTCCCAGAGTCCCCCTCCCACAGACAGGTGTATCAGACATCTCCTGTGCCCTGACACCCATGTGCTACTGCTGAGATTCGATGCCTGGCATCGAGTCCTGAGCCCCGGAGTCCACCCCAACAGACAGGTGTAACTCATGTCCTTCGGGACGCCACCCGTGTGTTGCTGCTCAGGTTCCATGCCTGGCACACAGTCCTGAGTCCCAGAATTACCCGCACAGGCAGGTATAACCCATGTCCTGTAGTCTGCCACCTGTGTGCTGCTGCTGAGGTTCCACACCTGGTACCCAGTCCTAAGTCGCAGAGTTCCCCCCTCAATGGCAGGTGAAACCCACGTCCTTCGGCTGAAACCCATGTGCTGCTGCTGACGTTCCATGTCTGGCACCAAGTCCTGATCCCCAGAGTCATTCCCCCCCACAGCCAGATGTAACCCATGTCCTGAGGCCTGCCACAGGTTCTGTTGCTGAAGTTCCATGCTTGGCACCCAGTCCTGAGTACCGGAGTAGTCCTCCCACCCAGTCAGGTGTAACCCATGTCCTTCGGCCTGCCATCCGTGTGCTGCTGCTGAGGTTCCATGCCTGGCACCAAGCCCTGAGTCATGGAGTCATCCCCCATTGGCAGGTGTAACCCATGTCTTTTGGCCTGCCACCTGTGTGCTACTGCTGAGGTTCCATGTATGGCACCCACCCTGAGTCCTAGTGTCCCCCTCCCAGAGGCAGCTGTAACCCATGTCCTGTGGTTTGCCACACGTGTGCTGCTGCTGAGGTTCCGTGCATGGCACCCAGTACTGAGTCAGATTCCCCCCCATACATGCAGGTGTAACCAATGTCCTTCGGACTGCCAGCCTTGTGCTGCTGATGAGGTTCGATGACTGGCACCCAGACCTGAGTCCCAGAGTCCCTCGACAGGCAGGTGTAACCCATGTCCTTCGGCCTGCCACCTGTGTGCTGCAGCTGAGGTTCCATGCTTGCCACCCAGTCCTGAGTCCCGGAGTGTCCCCCTCCCACAGGCAGGTGTAACCCATGTCCTTCGGCCTGCTACACATGTGCTGCTGCTGCGGTTCCATGCCTGGCACCCAGTCCTGAGTCCCTGAGTGCTCCACCTACAGGCAGGTGTAACCCATGTCCTTCAGCCTGCCACCTGTGTGCTGCTGCTGAGATTCCATGCACGACTCCCAGTCCTGAGTCCCTGATTCCCCCCCACAGGCAGGTGTAACCCATGTCCTTCAGCCTGCTCCCAGTGTGCTGCTGCTGAAGTTTCATGACAGGCACCCAGTCCTGAGTCCCGAAGACCTCCCCACACAGGCAGGTGTAACCCATTTTCCTTCGGCCTGCCACACATGTGCTGCTGCTGTGGATCCATGCCTGGTACCAAATTCTGAGCCCCAGAGTCACCACTGCCCATAGGCAGGTGTAACCCATTTCCTGAAATCTACCACCCCTGTGCTCCTGCTGAGGTTCCACCCCTGGCACCCAATCCTGAGTCCCTGAATACCCCCCACAGGCAGGTGTAACCGATGTCCTTCGGCCTGCCACCTATGTGCTGCTGCTTAGTTTCCACACCTGTCACCTAGTCCTGACTCCCGGAGTTCCCCCCCATAGGCAGGTGTAATCCATGTCCTTCGGCCTGCCACCCGTGTGCTGCTGCTGAGGTTCCATGCCTGTCATCCACCCTGTGTCCCAGAGTCCCCCTCCCTCAAACAGGTGTAACCCATGTCCCGTGGCCTGCCACCCATGTGCTGCTGCTGAGGTTCGATGCCTGGTACCGAGTCCTGAGTCCCTGAGTCATTCCCCCTCACAGGCAGGTGTAGCCCAAGTCATTCGTACTGCCAGCCATGAGCAGTTGCTGAGGTTCCACACATGGCACCCAATCCTAAGTCCCAGAGTCTCTCAACAGAGGCAGGTGTAACCCATGTCATTCGGCCTGCCACCTGTGTGTTGCTGCTTAGGTTCCATGCATGGTACCCAGTCCTGAGTCCCTGAGTCCCCCCTCCTACAGGCAGGTGTAACCCATGTCCTGTGGCCTGCTACCCGTGTGCTGCTGCTGAGGTTCCATGCCTCTCACCCACCGAGTCCCGGAGTCCCCCTCCCACAGGCAGGTGTAACCCATATCTTTTGGCCTGTCACCCATGTGCTGCTGCTGACGTTCCATGATTGGCACCCAGTTCTGAGTCCTGGAGTCACCTCCTCTCCCCCACAGGCAGGTGTAAGCCATGTCCTTCGGCCTGCCACTCATGTCCTGCTGCTGAGGTTCCATGCCTGGGACCAGCCTGAGTCCCAGAGTTGTCCATTCCTCAGGGAGGTGTAACTCATGCCCTGTGGCCTGCCACTCATGTGCCGCTGCTGAGGTTCTACACCTGGCACCCAGTCCTGAATCCCAGAGTCTTTCCACCCCCACAGGCAGGTGTAACCCATGTCCTTAAGCCTATCACCCGTATGCTGCTGCTGAGTTTCCACGCATGGTGCCCAGTACTGAATCCCGATTCCCCCCACACACGCAGGTGTATCCAATGTCCTTTGGCCTGCCACCCGTGTGCTGCTGCTGAGGTTCCATGCCTGGCACCAAGCCCTGAGTCACAGAGTCATCCCCCATAGGCAGGTGTAACCCATGTCTTTTGGCCTGCCACCTTGTGCTACTGCTGAGGTTCCATGTATGGCACCCACCCTGAGTCTTGGTGTCCCTCTCCCAGAGGCAGCTGTAACCCATGTCCTGTGGCCTGCCACACGTGTGCTGCTGCTGAGGTTCCATGCATGGCACCCAGTACTGAGCCCAATTCCCCCCCATACACGCAGGTGTAACCAATGTCCTTCGGACTGCCACCCTTGTGCTGCTGATGAGGTTCGATGCCTGGCACCCAGACCTGAGTCCCAGAGTCCCCTCGACAGGCAGGTGTAACCCATGTCCTTCAGCTTGCCACCTGTGAGCTGCTGCTGATGTCTGACACAGAGTCCTGAGTCACGGAGTCCCCCCTGACAGGCAGGTGTAATTCATGTCCTTCAGAATGTGACCCATGTGTTGCTGCTGAGGTTCCACGACTGTCACCCACCCTGAATCCCGGAGTCCCTCTCCCACAGGCAGGTGTAACCCATGTCCTGCGGCCTGCCTCCCATGTGCAGCAACTGAGGTTTGATGCCTGGCACCCAGTCCTGAGTCCCATAGTCCCTCTCCACAGGCAGGTGTAACCCATGTCCTTCGGCCTGCCACTGGTGTGCTGCTGCTGAAGCTCCATGCCAGGCACCAAGTCCTGAATCCCAAAGTCCCCCCCCACAGGCAGATGTAACCCATGTCCTTAGGCCTGCCACACATGTGCTGCTGCTGCGGTTCCGTGCCTGGCACCCAGTCCTGAGTCCCTGAGTGCTCCACCTACAGGCAGGTGTAACCCATGTCCTTCGGCCTGCCACCTGTGTGCTGCTGCTGAGATTCCACGCACGACTCCCAGTCCTGAGTCCCTGAGCCCCCACCCACAGGCAGGTGTAACCCATGTCCTTCAGCCTGCCCCCAGTGTGCTGCTGCTGAAGTTTCATGCCAGGCACCCAGTTGTGAGTCCCGAAGACCTCCCCCTACAGGCAGGTACAACCCATTTTCCTTTGGCCTGCCACACATGTGCTGCTGCTGTGGATCCATGCCTGGTACCAAATTCTGAGCCCCAGAGTCACCACCGCCCATAGGCAGGTGTAACCCGTTTCCTGCAATCTACCACCCCTGTGCTCCTGCTGAGGTTCCACCCCTGGCACCCAATCCTGAGTCCCTGAGTGCCCCCCACAGGCAGGTGTAACCGATGTCCTTCGGCCTGCCACCTATGTGCTGCTGCTGACGTTCCACACCTGTCACCTAGTCCTGACTCCCGGAGTCCCCCCCATAGGCAGGTATAATCCATGTCCTTCGGCCTGCCACCCATGTGCTGCTGCTGAGTTTCCATGCCTGTCACCCACCCTGTGTCCCAGAGTCCCCCTCCCTCAAACAGGTGTAACCCATGTCCCGTGGCCTGCCACCCGTGTGCTGCTGCTGAGGTTCGATGCCTGGCACCGAGTCCTGAGTCCCTGAGTCGTTCCCCCACACAGGCAGGTGTAGCCCAAGTCATTCGTACTGCCAGCCATGAGCAGTTGCTGAGGTTCCACACATGGCACCCAGTCCTAAGTCCCGGAGTCTCTCAACAGAGGCAGGTGTAACCCATGTCATTCGGCCTGCCACCCGTGTGTTGCTGCTTAGGTTTCATACATGGCACCCAGTCCTGAGTCCCTGAGTCCCCCCTCCAACAGGCAGGTGTAACCCATGTCCTGTGGCCTGCTACCCATGTGCTGCTGCTGAGGTTCCATGCCTGTCACCCACCCTGTGTCCCGGAGTCCCCCCCCCACAGGCAGGTGTAACCCATGTTCTGTGGCCTGCCACCAGTGTGTTGCTACTGAGGTTCCATGCTTCTCACCCACCCTGTGTACCGGAGTCCCCCTCCCACAGGCAGGTGTAACCCATGTCCTGTGTCCTGCCACCTGTGTGCTGCTGCTGAAGTTTAATGCCTGGTACCTTGTCCTGAGTCCCATAGTCATCCCCCCACACAGGCAGGTGTAGCCCATGTGATTCAGCCTGCCACCCATGAGCAGTTGCTGAGGTTCCATGCATGGCATCCAGTCCTAAGTCCTGGAGTCACCCAACACAGGCAGGTGTAACCCATGTCTTTCGGCCTGCCATCCATGTGCTGCTGCTGACGTTCCATGCCTGGCACCCAGTTCTGAGTCCTGGAGTCACCTCCCCTCTCCTACAGGCAGGTGTGAGCCATGTCCTTCGGCCTGCCACTCATGTCCTGCTGCTGAGGTTCCATGCCTGGGACCAGCCTGAGTCCCAGAGTTGTCCATTCCTCAGGCAGGTGTAACCCATGCCCTGTGGCCTGCCACTCATGTGCTGCTGCTGAGGTTCTACACCTGGTACCCAGTTCTGAGTCACGGAGTCATCCCCCATAGGCAGGTGTAACCCATGTGTTTTGGCCTGCCACCTGTGTGCTTCTGCTGAGGTTCCATGTATGGCACCCACCCTGAGTCTTGGTGTCCCCCTCCCAGAGGCAGCTGTAACCCATGTCCTGTGGCCTGCCACACGTGTGCTGCTGCTGAGGTCCCATGCATGGCACCCAGTACTGAGTCCAATCCCCCCCATACACGCAGGTGTAACCAATGTCCTTCGGACTGCCATCCTTGTGCTGCTGATGAGGTCCGATGCCTGGCACCCAGACCTGAGTCCCAGAGTCCCCTCGACAGGCAGGTGTAACCCATGTCCTTTGGCTTGCCACCTGTGAGCTGCTGCTGAGGTTCGATGTCTGACACAGAGTCTTGAGTCCCGGAGTCCCCCCGACAGGCAGGTGTAATTCATGTCCTCCGGAATGTGACCCATGTGTTGCTGCTGAGGTTCCACGACTGTCGCCCACCCTGAATCCCGGAGTCCCTCTCCCACAGGCAGGTGTAACCCATGTAATTCGGTCTGCCACCGGTGTGCTGCTGCTGA
The DNA here is from genome assembly GCA_016271365.2 of Neoceratodus forsteri. Classification (NCBI taxonomy): domain Eukaryota; kingdom Metazoa; phylum Chordata; order Ceratodontiformes; family Ceratodontidae; genus Neoceratodus; species Neoceratodus forsteri. Next base: position 14,574,010 of record CM028129.1, read on the forward strand.
AGTTCCATGCCAGGCACCCAGTCCTGAATCCCGGATTCCCCCCACTACAGGCAGATGTAACCCATGTCCTTCGGCCTGCCACACATGTGCTGGTGCTGCTGCGGTTCCATGCCTGGTACCCAGTTCTGAGTCATGGAGTCACCCCTTCCCCACAGGCAGATGTAACCCATTTCCTGTGGCCTGCCACCTGTGTGCTGCTACTGAGGTTTAACGCCTGGCACCCAGTCCTGAGTCCAACCCTCACAGGCAGGTGTAACCCATGTCCTTCGGCCTGCCACCCGAGTGCTGCTGCTGAAGTTCCACGTCTGGCACCAAGTCCTGAGTATCAGAGACGTTCTCTTCCCCACAGGCAGGTGTAAACCATGTCCTTCGGCCTGCCACCCATATGCTGCTACTGAGTTTCCACACATGGTACCCAGTACTGAGTCCCGATTCCCCCCCACACACGCAGGTGTAACCAATGTCCTTTGGCCTGCCACCCATGTGCTGCTGCTGAGGTTCCATACCTGGCACCAAGCCCTGAGTCACGGAGTCATCCCCCATAGGCAGGTGTAACCCATGTCTTTTGGCCTGCCACCTGTGTTCTACTGCTGAGGTTCCATGTATGGCACCCACCCTGAGTTTTGGTGTCCCCCTCCCAGAGGCAGGTGTAACCCATGTGCTGTTGCCTGCCACCCGTGTGCTGCTGTTGAGGATCCATGCCTGGCACCCAGTCCTGAGTCCCTGATTCCACCCCCACAGGCAGGTGTAACCCATGTACTTCATCCTGCCACCCATGTGCTGCTGCTGCTGAGTTCCATGCCTGGCACCCAGTCCTGAGTCCCAGAGTCCCCCACAGGCAGGTGTAACCTCCATGTCCCATGCACCTGCAGCCCATGTGCTGCTGCTGAGGTTCCATGTTTGGCACCCAGTCCTGAGTCCCACAATCCCCCCACAGGCAGGTGTAACCCATGTCCTGTGGCCTGCTACTCATGTGCTGCTTCTAAGGTTCTATGCCTGGCACCCATTCCTGAGTCCTGGAGTGGTCCCCTCCACAGGCAGGAGTAAACCATGTCCTGCAGCCTGCCACTCGTGTACTGCTGCTGAGGCTGCACGCATGGCAGCCAGTTCTGAGTCCCGGAGTTCCCCCACAGGCACAGGTGTAACCCATGTCCTTCGGACTGCCTCACGTGTGTTGCTGCTGAGGTTCCACACCCTGCACCCAGTCCTGAGTCACGGAGTCTTCCCCCATAGGCAGGTGAAATCCGTGTCTTTCAGACTGCCACCTGTGTGCTGCTGCTGAGGTTCCATGCTTGACACTCACCCTGAGTCTTGGAGTCCCCCTCCCACAGGCAGCTGTAACCCATGTATTGCAGCCTGCCACCAGTGTGCTGCTGCTGAGGTTCCACGCCTGACACCAGTCCTGAGTCCCAGAGTCCCCCCCCCCAACAGGCAGGTGTAACTCATGTCCTTCGGCCCGCCACCCGAGTGTTGCTGCAGAGGTTCCATGCCTGGCACCCAGTCCTGAGTCCCGGAGTCATCCCCTCACACAGGCAGGTGTAACCCATGTCATTCGTCCTGCCACCCATGTGAAGCTGCTGTGGTTCCATGCATGGCACCCAGTCCTGAGTCCTGGATTTCCCACCGACAGACATGTGTAACCATGTCCTGCGGCCTGCCACTCTTGTACTGCTGTTGAGGTTCCATGCCTGGCACCCAGGCGTGCATCCCGTAGTTGTCCACCCCACAGGCAGGTATAACCAATGTCCTGTGCCTCGCCACCTGTGTGCTGCTTCTGAGGATGGATGAGTGGCACCAAGTCCTTAGTCCCGGAGTCGTCCCCCCACTCAGGCAGGTGTAGCCCATATCATTCTGCCTGCCAGCCATGAGCAGTTGCTGAGGTTCCACGCATGGCAACCAGTCCCAAGTCCCGGAGTCCGCCCACACCGGCAGGTGTAACCCATGTCATTCGGCCAGCTACCCGTGTTCTGCTGCTGAGGTTCCATGCCTGGCACCCAGTCCTGAGTCCCGGAGCCCCCCCACACATGCAGGTGTAACCAATGTCCTTTGTACTGCCACCCATGTGCTGCTGCTGAGGTTCCATGCCTGACACCAAGTTCTGAGTCATGGAGTCATCCCTCATAGGCAGGTGTAACCCATGTCTTTTGGCCTGCCACCTGTGTGCTACTGCTGAGGTTCCATGTTTGGACCCAGTCCTGAGTCCCACAATCCCCCCACAGGCAGGTGTAACCCATGTCCTGTGGCCTGCTACTCGTGTGCTGCTTCTAAGGTTCCATGCCTGGCACCCATTCCTGAGTCCTGGAGTGGTTCCCTCCACAGGCAGGAGTAAACCATGTCCTGCAGCCTGCCACTCGTGTACTGCTGCTGAGGTTGCATGCATGGCAGTCAGTTCTGAGTCCCGGAGTCCCCCCACAGGCACAGGTGTAACCAATGTCCTTCGGACTGCCACACGTGTGTTGCTGCTGAGGTTCCATGCCTGACACCAAGTTCTGAGTCATGGAGTCATCCCTCATAGGCAGGTGTAACCCATGTCTTTTGGCCTGCCACCTGTGTGCTGCTGCTGAGGTTGCATGCATGGCACCCACCATAAGTCTTGGTGTCCCCTTCCCAGAGGTAGGTGTAACCCATGTCCTTCAGCCTGCCACCAATGTGCTGCTGCTGAGATTTGATGTCTGGCACAGAGTACTGAGTCCCAGAGTGCCCCCCCGACAGGCAGGTGTAACTCATGTCCTTCGGTCCACCACCCGTGCGTTGCTGCTGAGGTTCCATGCCTGTCATCCACCCTGAGTCCCGGAGTACCCCTCCACAGGCAGGTGTAACCCATGTCCTTTGGCCTGCCACCTGTGTGCTGCTGCTGAGGTTCCACGCCTGGCACCCAGTCCTGAGTCAGGGAGTCACCCCTTCCCACAGGCAGGTGTAACCCATGTCCTTCGGCCTGCCACCTGTGTGCTGCTGCTGAAGTTCCATGCCAGGCACCCAGTCCTGAGTTCCGGAGCACCCCCCAAAAGCAGGTGTAACCCATTTCCTGCACTCTGTCACCCCAGTGCTGCTGATGAGGTTCCACGCCTGGCACCCAGTCCTGTGTCTCTGATCCTTCACCTCACTGGCAGGTGTAACCCATGTCCTTCGGCCTGCCACCCTTGTGCTGCTGCTGAGGTTCCACATTTGGCATCCATTCCTGAGTCCCAAGAGTCATTCCCCCCACAGGTAGGTGTAACCCATGTCCTGCGACCCGCTACCCATGTGCTGCTGCTGAGGTTCCATGTCTGGCACCAAGTTCTGAGTCCTGGAGTCCCCCTCCCCACAGGCAGGTGTAATCCATGTCCTTCGGCCTGCCACCCGTGTGCTGCTGCTAAGGTTCCATGCATGGCTATCAGTCCTGAGTCCCGGATTCCCCCCCCCCACAGGCTGGGTTAACCCATGTCCTGTGGCCTGCCACTCGTGTGCTGCTGCTGAGGTTCCATGCATGGCAGCCAGTCCTGAGTCATGGAGTATTCCCCCGTAGGCAGGTGGAACCCATGTCTTTTGGCCTGCCACCTGTGTGCTGCTGCTGAGGTTCTATGCATGACACCCACCCTGAGTCTTGGAGTCCCCCTCCCACAGGCAGCTGAAACCCATGTCCTGCGGCCTGCCACCCGTGTGCTGCTGCTGATCTTCCATGCCTGGCACCCAGTCCTGAGTCCCAGAGTCGTCTCCCCCACAGACAGGTGTAACCCATGTCCTATGGCTTACCACCTGGGTGCTGCTGCTGTGGTTCCATGCCTGGCACCCAATCCTCAGTCCCAGAGTCCCCACCCCCACAGGCAGGTGTAACCCATGTCCTTCAGCCTGCATCCGTTGCTGCTACTGAGGTTCCATGCCTGGCACCAGCCTAAGTCCCGGAGCTGTCCCTTCCACAGGCAGGTGTAACTCATGTCCTGCGACCTTCCACCCATGTGCTGCTGCTGAGGTTCCATGCATGGCACCCAGTCCTGAGTCCCGGTGTCCCCCCACACAGGCAGGTGTTACTCATGTTCTGCGACCTTCCACCCGTGTGCTGCTGCTGAGGTTCCATGCCTGACATTCAGTCCTGAGTGCCGTTGTCTGCCCCACAGGCAGGTGTAACCCATGTCCTTCGGCCTGCCACCCATGTGCTGCTGCTGAGGTTCCACGTATGGCATCCAGTCCTGGGTCCTGGAGTCATCCCCCCCCCACAGTCTGGTGTAACCCATGTCCTGCAGCCTGCCACTCAGGTGCTGCTGCTGAGGTTCCAGGCCCAGCACCCAGTCCTGAGTCCTGGAGTCATTCTCCCCTACTGGCAGATGTATCACATGTCCTGCATCCTGCCACCCATGTCCTGCTGCTGAGGTTCCACGCCTGGCACCCAGTCCTGAGTTCTGGAGTCTCCCCACCCCACAGGCAGGTGTAACCCATGTCCTGTGGCCTGCCACCCATGTCCTGCTGCTGAGGTTCCATGATTGGCACCCAGTCCTGAGTTCTGGAGTCATCTCCCCCACAGGTAGGTGTAAACCATGTCCTCCGGCCTGCCACCTGTGTGCTGCTGCTTAGGTTCCACACCTGACACCTGGTCCTGACTCTCAGTCACTCCCCCCACACAGGCAGATGTAACCCGTGTCCTGCTGCCTGCCACTCATGTGCTGCTGCTGATCTTCCATGCCTGGCACCAAGTCCTGAGTCCCGGAGATGTCCACCCCAAAGGCAGTTATAACCCATGTCCTATGGCTTGCCCCCCGGGTGCTGCTGCTGTGGTTCCATGCCTGGCACCCAGTCCTCAGTCCCAGAGTCCCCACCCCCACAGGCAGGTGTAACCCATGTCCTTCAGCCTGCCATCCGCGTGCTGCTACTGAGGTTCCATGCCTGGTACCAGCCTAAGTCCCAGAGCTGTCCCTTCCACAGGCTGGTGTAACTCATGTCCTGCGACCTGCCACTCATGTGCTGCTGCTGAGGTTCCATGCACGGCACCCAGACCTGAGTCCTGGAATCCCCCCCAAAGGCAGATGTAACCAATGTCCTTTGGCCTAATACTCATGTGCTGCTGTTGAGATTCCACACGTGGCACCCAGTCATGAGTCCCTGAGTTCCCCCCCCCACAGGCAGGTGTAACCCATGTCCTGCAGCAGGCCACTTGTGTGCTGCTGCTGAGGTTCCACACCTGGCACCTAGTCCTGATTCCCAGAGTTGTCCCCCACTACAGGCAGGTGTAACCATGTCCTGCGGCCTGCCACTCTTGTGCTGCTGCTGAGGTTCCATGCCTGGTGCCCAGTCCTGAGTCCCAGAGTCGTCCACCCCACAGGCAGGTGTTACCAATGTCCTGCAGCCTGCCACCCATGTACTGCTGCTGAGGTTCCATACCTGGCACCCAATCCTGAGTCCCAGAGTTGTCCCCCCAAACACAGGCAGGTGTAACCCATATTCTTTGGCCTGCCACCCATGTGCTGCTGCTGAGGTTCCACACCTGGCACCCAGTTCTAAGTCCCGGAGTACCCCTCCCACAGGCAGGTGTAGCCCATGTCCTGTGGCCTGCCATCCGTGTGCTGCTGCTGAGGTTCGATGTCAGGCACAGAGTCCTGAGTCCCGGAATCCCCCCCCAACAGGCAGGTGTAACTCATGTCCTTCAGCCCACAACCCGTGTGTTGATCCTGAGGTTCCATGCCTGGCTCCCAGTCCTGAGTACCGGAGTCGTTCCCTCACACAGGCAGGTATAACCCATGTCATTCAGCCTGCCACCCGTGTGCAGCTGCTGTGGTTCCACGCATGGCACCCCATCCTGAGTCCTGGATTCCCCACCAACAGGCATGTGTAACCATGTCCTGCGGCCTGCCACTCTTGTGCTGCTGCTGAGGTTCCATGCCTGGCACCCAGTCCTGAGTCCCTTAGTCATCCACTGCCACAGGCAGGTGTAACCCATGTCCTTCAGCCTGCCACCTGTGTGCTGCTGCTGAGGTTCCACACCTGGCACCCAGTTCGGAGTCCCGGAGTCCTCCCCCAACAGGCAGGTGTAACCCATGTCCTGCGGCCTGCCACCCGTGTGCTACTGCTGAGGTTCTATGCCTGGTACCCAGTCCTGAGTCCTGGCGTCCCCCTCCACAGGCAGGCGTCATGCTGCGTAGTGTGCACCCACCACTGTGAAACTAAAAAGGACAGGGTCACTGACCAGAACACGTACAGTATGCCACAACCACCACCTGTACTTGCACACCCTAGGATGCGTGACACACACCTCAGCCATGCATGCCACACATTGCATTCCCATCGATGCAGACCATGGCCACATCTACATACACCCTACCACGGTGCACATACATCATACTGTCAGCTGTGGTGAAAGCCCTGCACAGGCAGTGGATGCACAAAATACTGCCTTATGTGTACAGTTTGTACATTATAGCACCCCTATAGTGCAAACCACATATTGGTCCTATACTGTCCCTCCAGCACCAGAGCAGGCATGCCATGTCGGGTACACACAGGTGGATACTGACCTGTTCTAGGTGGTGTCAGTGGCGTCTCACACCCCCACCAATAATACCACCAATGGACATGGGATGCAGTGTGGAGGCCACCAGGGTCATGAGGGGGTCCCCCTGATGCTGTTGCATGGTCTGTGTCCCTTCTCTGGTCTGTAGCCATTCATGGAGCTGTGGTGCCTCCTTGGCCCATCGCAGCAGATCACTCCATCTCTTCCTAACAGCATCAGTAGTATGTCCCCCGGCCTCCAATGGCATTGACCCCTGCCATGAACTCTTCCCATATCTGTCTCACGACAGCATCAGTAGCCTTGTGGCGATGTAGCACCTGCTCCCTCTCCTTGATGCCATGGGCCAGAGCCATCAATTCATCCTGGGAGAACTTATGGACACGAATCCTGTCCTGTCATGCTGCAGAACCTATGGGAGACATGTAGAGGGACACCGATCGCATGCTGTGGCGTGATCGCATTGCATGGCACAGGCAGAACACAATGTGCATGCCAACCTAGATGCCTGCAATGTACAGTATGTCCTGTAGTGACATAGCACAGGCCCTGTTCAACATGATAGAGTACAGCACACACTGCAACTGTGCGACATGGCCACTCCTGTGTGCACAGTGCATGTGCATGTGTCACAACGGACACTGTGGCTATATTGCATGCACGGCCCCCACATGGGCTCCGCATGGCCTGGGGCACCTGCAGACCAATGTGTTCCCAATTCCCCCAGCCCGGTGCATGGCAACAACAATGTGCAGGCAATCTACTCACAGCAGTAACTCCACTTACAGCAGTGACTGCTGCTGTAGACACAGGTGTAACACATGCCCCAGTCAGCTGGCCGACAGGCACAGTGGCCATGTACACTGCTACGCAGTAATGTGCTGACATGTGGGCCTGCAGGCATATGTTCTGTCCCATGCATGTTCCGTGGCCATAAGCATGTGTGTACAGTGCGAGCCAGGGTCTAGTCACGTCCCACTGCCAGACAGACAAGCCCCAAGCTGCTATACAGACCTGCCTGTTGCTGTTCTGCCTCCAGTGACATTCACCTCTGTGTTAGGCCTATTCAGCAGTGGCACCTGCTGAGTATTGCAGTCCCTCTACACAACACAGGCAGAGCACTGTTTGCCCTTAAATAGCCCTGCTGGGCAATCCTGCCTATTAAGCATGCAAATGAGCCGATAATAATATGCTGATCACACTGTTTGCCCCATGCATACACAATTGACCTCATTTGCATAGGCTGTCTGAATATGGGCCGTATTAGTGCCAGACAATTCTCTTAGCATTGTGCTAGTGGTTAGCACTGGGCTAAATAGTCCTCCTGCGCCGCGCTGTCCTGTTAGCACAGTGCTATGTAGCATAGCGCGATGTCTGCGCATGCGTGTGTGACCCTTATACCACACTAGCACCCCAGCATAGCGCAGCTTAACATTGTGCTAAGTCGTACAGTGTGGCACTATGCACATGTGTGAATATGATACTCCAGGGTCGTGGTGGGGTCAAACATGAGCAATGAGACCACTTCCAGTTAGCACCGCACTTTGCCATGTGACTGCACAGTGCTAATACACATTTTGCTGGAGGTCCCAAGGTGTGACACAGGCTGTACAGTTAATTTGTGTAGCAGGGTACCAGCTGTTAAGAAGTATGTCTGGGAGGTGTAGGCAGAGTGCAGTGGTGCACAAGGACAAGCTCTGGGGGGATGTTGAGACAGCTAATTTAGTGCAGCTTGTGCAACAACAGAACAGATGCCTGTTTGGGGAGGTCAGGGAGGATGACCTCCCACGACACCAGGTGTGGGCATCTATAGCATGCCATCTCACTGAACAGATGGGCATCACACGGGATGCTGAAAAGTGTTGTCACCATTACATGGATCTGTGCCACAGGCAACGCCAACAGCTAGAGCGGTGTAAAAGGATGGTGCGTGATGGAACTGTGTCAGTGTCAGGTAGGTGCCGTCGCATAGCGCACACATATGTTACGTGTCTATCTGTCTGCCAGTGTGTGTATGCATGTGCATGTGTGTGTGTGTGTGTGTGTGTGTATTTGTGTGTGCGTGCGTGTGCGTGTCCCTGTCTGTACACAGGTGTGCTGTTGTGCCAGGTGGTAAGACATATGTAGCACTGGTTCTGGGGCTTACAGTATGAGCCTCTTGTGTGGCACTATGGTACAGGTTGTCTGGGGGGGGCACAGTTGTCAGGCGCCATCCACGGTAGTTGTGGTGCTTGCATGGTATATTCTGTGTTCATGGTGGATACACTGCAGTCATGCCATGTGCAGCCGTGTCACTTGGCCATGGCATGAGTGGCAAGTCTGGACACTGCAGGCGGTGGGACCTGAAGCAGGACTGTCTTGCAGCCAACCCCAGTATGATGTGGGGGTGCAGTATCCTGGGGCTTTGTCTGTCTACACAGCTGTGTGTGCATCCAGTCGCTCTGCACCTGCATGTGACAATGTTGCAGTGCAGTGTCACCATGCTTACATGCCCTGTGTGCCTGTTGCACGCTTAGTGGGCCATGGGGGGGCCTCTGTGTGGGTGCATCATGTGTTCAGACACTGTCCCTGGGCTGCTCTGTATGTACAGTGTTTTGGGGGTGGGGGTGCATCTTGCTGTGGCTATTGTGGTATATGCTGTGTCTTGTGCTAACGTTGCTGTTACCTCTGTCCACCATAGAGTGGATTGAGCAGCACTGCCCAGGGAGAGGGAGCCAGGAGGTGTCCAGGTAATCTACACGAAGCAGCCCAAGGGTGCCATCCATGCTTCAGTGGATGCAGGAGAGTAGCCCTGAGGCCAGGGGCCTATTGCATGAGTACCTATCTGTTTTCATTTGTGATGTGCTTCTGTTGTGTGTGGTTCCTTCACTGGTCTGCCATTGACTGTGATGGTGGGTTAACAGCCATGTGCCTCATGCCATTGCTGGTGCGGCATTGTACTGGGCCTCTGTTATGTGTGGTTCCTTCACTGGTCTGCCATTGACTGTGATGGTGGGTTAACAGCTATGTGCCTCATGCCATTGCTGGTGCGGCATTGTACTGGGCCTCTGTTATGTGTGGTTCCTTCAGTGGTCTGCCATTGACTGTGATGGTGGGTTAACGGCAATGTGCCTCATGCCATTGCTGGTGCAGCATTGTGCTGGGCCTCTGTTATGTGTGGTTCCTTCACTGGTTTGCCATTGACTGTGATGGTGGGTTAACAGCCATGTGCCTCATGCCATTGCTGGTGCAGCATTGTGCTGGGTCTCTTATGTGTGGTTCCTTCACTGGTTTGCCATTGACTGTGACAGCGGGTTGATGGCCATGTGCATCACACCATTGCTGGTGCGGTATTGTTCTGGGACTCCATTATGTGTGATTCCTTCACTGGTCTGCCATTGACTGTGATGGCGGGTTAACGGCCACGTGCATCATACCATTGCTGGTGCAGCATTGTGCTGGGTTGCTCACAAGTGTTGCAGCATGTTGCCAGTGCATGGCTGTCTAGCTGCTGTACCCTGTGGATGGGGGGAGCAGTATGGGCCTGTGTCAGCATGCACGGCTGGCATTGCCCTACAGTCTCCAATCACCGATGTCCATGTTCAGCTGTTCACTTGGCACGTGCGAATTCTAGCTGCAGGGCGCCGCACACATTGCAGTATGTGGTCCATGTGTGGTGGCATCTGGCAGCCCACCTCTGCTGCTGTGTGTGCCCTGTGGTATTGCATCTGCTGTGGGATGGTTTGGCCCTGGCATGGGATGGCCATTGGCCAGACAGTGTGCCTGCATCACGATGCTCCTGCACCCCTATGGGTTGTTGTTGTTGCGCTCTGCTTTGTGATACATTGCTATCTGACTATGGGCAGCTTGTCCCGACTGTGCCTGCATCATTATGCTCCTGCACCCCTATGGGTTATTGTTGTTGCGCTTTTCTTTGTGGTACATTGCTATCTGACTATGGGCAGCTTGTCCTGACTGTGCCTGCAACACGATGCTCCTGCACCCCTATGGGTTGTTATTGTTGCACTCTCCTTTGTGGTACATTGCTATCTGACTATGGGCAGCTTGTCCCGATGTGTGTTCTCCCATGTGCATGTTGTTACATGGCCCACCCCCACCGCCATCCTGGGGACTGCCTGTGTATCTGCACTGTCTCACTGTGTGCAGTGCTGGGTTGGGTGGTGTCAGCCGTGCCATGGTGTTGTCGGGGCCTGACGTATCCATGTCTATTGGGCATTGGGTTGTTGCTTGTGTCTTCCAGGCCTGCCCTGTGGGCACCTGTCAGTTGTGCCTACCATTGCGTTCCTCAGCACCTCATAGGCATGGCTGTCGGGACATGCTGTCCATCCCTGTACGGCCACCGGTGGCTGCAGTATGCCTCCTGGCTGGTTTCCCATCCTCACATGCTCCCCTTTCCTCTTGTAGGTCCACTCCAATCCTTTTTGTGGGCAATGCGGCCAGAGGAGTCAGAAGGCACTGAGGATCTCCTGAGACAGCTCGTACACCAGCAGTGCACCATCATAGAGCAGCAGGCAGTGCTCATATCAGAGACAAGGAGGGTGGCCACCATACTGGAGGCACATCTGCCAGAACCTACGGGATCCCAGCCATGATACTTTCCTGTGGACATTGTTTACCTTGCCCCCTCCCTTTACTGGACTGTATTTTCTGTTGCTGTCCTTTTACCTTGTTGTTTGTGTCCATGTCCCTGTCCTCTCCTGTCACATTGCTTTTCAGTTTGTTTTGCTTTTTCATTCCGTAGTTGCTGTGGTTGTCGTCAGTAGTTTGTTATAGTATAGTCAATTTTGTCATGTTGTTTGTAGTGGTAGTGTTAGCGTTAGTAGTAGTACTGGTAGTAGTAGTAGTAGTTGTAGTACTAGTAGTACTAGTAGTTCCTGTTGTAGTGTATATAGTGGTTGTAATTGTAATGGTGTTTGCTGTAAGTTTCCTTTTACTGTTTTCATATTATATTTTCATTACATTGCTGTTTGTTGTGTTTTGTGTTGTTTTTCATTTGTTGTTTACCTGTTTCCTTTATTGTGCATTTGTCACATTATACATATCTTTTTCATATTTGCATTGTGTCCTGTGTCATTATTGGGTGCTTTGCTTTTACGACAGGGTTGTTCTGTTCTTTGGTTCTAGCCCTGGGTCCTGGTGCCCTCTGGCCATTCCCCTGGCTGGGTGTGTATCAGTGTCTGGCTTCTGCTCTGCTGTCTGCTCCGATCCCTTTCCAGCCTGTGCTCCTTTGCCTGTGGTCCAGGGCATGGCGGTGCCATCTGCACTGTATTCCTGTGGGTGTTTGCACTACCTGCCTGGGTGCTACATTCAGTGCTGTCTTATTCCCAGGCTAATTTTGCACTGTACTGTACTCCCAGCCCAATTTTCCCAGCTTCCTTAGCATGCTATATTCAGCAGGTTTAGCACCAAGCTATTCTTTTTGAATATGGCGGGCTATTTAGTCCGGGCAATTATTGCATGCCGGGAGGTGCTACTTTGGCCTTGGGACAAAGTTTTGAATATCTGAGCCAATATGTCTTAGCTTATATAATAAAATAACGCATGGGGGGTTAAAAAAATGGAGTCAATAATAAAAGTATGCCTTTGTTACCCGCATCTTTCTGGGAGTTTACATATAATATATCTTGTCTTATCAAACAGAATAACACACTCGGGAGTTAATTCATGGTATCAATAATGAAAGCATGGGCCGGCCCGGTGGTGCTGAGGGTTGAGGTGCTGGATGCCACACCTCGCGCCACACTGGTGACCCAGGGTTGGGAGCGGGCACGGGTCATCAGGGGTCAGTGGGGATGGGGACGGATTGAGCATCCTTCCCCGGGGATGGGGGGGTTCTCTCACCCATAGCTCTGGCAACCCCTGGTGAAGGCTGGGGGCTCTGCAGAGCTCAGCAGCAAGATTACAGGGGATTGGAGCTTCGGTGGATGTCCCCCAGGTGAGTGCAGGAGTGTGCACATGCTGGGCTGGATGTCATTGCACGTCCGAGCTCCAGGGCTAAAACAAGGAAAAATTCCCTCTACCATCGGGTGAGGTGATGGTGAATGTCTGCAGTCCGACCACACGCCCAGTGCTGGTTGACTCTCCGGTTCTCCCTGGGGTTTGGGGCCTCTCTGTGGGGCCAGGAGAATCCAGACCTCCCTTAACTGAAGCAGTACTAGGGGATTGGTCCAGGCGGGTGGTTGAGTCAACAAGCCTCAGATGGGATCCTAAGAGATGAACCAAAGGTGGGAAGTATAAACAGACTCTATAAAAAAAAAAAATAATAATGAAAGCATGCCCTTGTTGTTAACATCTTTATGTGAGTTTACATGGAGTATGTTTGGTCTTATCATATAGAATAATGCATGATGGAGTGTGAACAATGCTGTCAATATTGAAAGCATGCCTTTGTTATCAGCATCTTTATGAGAGTTTACATATGGTGTGTCTGGTCTTACAAACGATAATGCACTGGGACCGTTCAAACATACTTGTCAATAATGAAAACTTACCCTTGCTATCAGCATCTTTATGTGAGTCTGCATGTAGTATGTCTGGTCTTATATCGAATAATGAATACAGGGAGTTCAAACAAATGGGTCTGTAATGAAAGCATTCCTTTGCTATCAGAATCTTCATGTGAGTTTATATATTGTGTGTCTGGTCTTGTCCTGTATAATAAATGCATTGGTGAGAACGGAAAAAAAGTCTCAGTAATAAAAGCATCCCTTTGCAATCAGCATCGTTATGTGAGTTTACATACAGCATGTCGTGTCTTATCATATAGAATAATGTATTAGCAGAGTTCAAACAATGGTGTCAATAATGAAAGTTTGCTTTTGTTATCTACATCTTTATGTGAGTTTACATATAGCATGTCTGGTCTTATCATATAGAATAATTCATGGGGGAGTGCAAACAAATGCGTCAATAATGAAAGCATGCCTTTGTTATCAGCATCTTTATGTAAGTTTACATGTAGTGTCTGTCTTGTCATCATATAGAATAATGCATGGGGAAATGCAAAAAGACATGCCTTTGTTATCAGCAGCTTTTTGTGATTTTATGTATAGCATGTCTTGGGCCAGATATTCAAAGCTTTGCCCCAGTGCTGAATTAGCACTGCCCGGCAGGCAAACTTAGCCCGGAGCACAAAGCAAGCTATATTCTAAAGGAATAGCCCGAGGCAAACAGCTTCTGAATATAGCAAGGGAATGAGGCCAGACAAACAGGGCTAGGGGTGCAGGGCAAACATAGCCCTGGAATAAGAGAGCTCTGAATATAGCAACCAGGAAGTGCAAACCACAACAGCAACACAGTGCCCAGCGACGTGAAGGTAGGTAGAGGTGAACTATGTGGCCAATGTGTGTGCCAGCAAATGTGTGGACCCAGTGTAGCTGCAGGCAGCAGTGGATGTGAAAGAACAGTGTTCAACACCATATAATATTCCCCGAACTGTTAGTGCCGCGTTAACACATTTTCGCGGCTTTAGCTCGGAGCTAAGCCATTTGCCCGGTGCTAAACTTTGTCATATTCAGAAGTGACATGCAAATGAGCCTACTTAGGTAGTCTCTGGGCAAACATCCAGATTAGCATCTCAATATGCCCTGATTTGCATGCAGTTTGCCCAGCGTTACTGCAGGGTCCCACAGCTCCAGCTGTAGGTCAGTCTGGAATTACAGGATCTGGCCAGGTCTGGCCGCAGCCCCACCTGTAGGTCAGTCTAATAGTGCATGATGATAGCTGAAGGCTACATGAATACAGTACAGCATATCAGTGTGTACCCCAGGGGACAACACAGAATAGACACAGGTGTTGGTGGTGATGCATGCAACTGTCACACTTTAGGTCATGCTACAGTGCACAGTAGACACCACAGTAGCACGGGGGCCAGTAGTGTGAGGGACACATCAATGCCTATGGTGTGTAGGTTAGTGATGAACACTGCACTGTACAAAGTGACAAGCCCACCTTGCAGGTGTGCACTGCCTGTGGACAGTACTGCCACACTGTTGTGTGACCCACAGATGCTGCACATCTAACATGGGATGCTCATCGTGACATAGACATGTCCGGCTGTGTGTGCTGTGGTGTATGTACAGCTATGCGGTATGTGACTGGAGGGCATGTACGATCAGACAGGCACACTGGTATTGGGGTATTCCCAATACTGGCCCATGTGTACTGCATGCTGTGTTCCAGCCTTGTGGCCACACCTGGGCTTTGGTGAGACCTGGCCACTGGTACACCCTCCCCTCAACACCCACCATGCCTACAGTGCTGCATGTGTGTGTGTGTGTGTGTGTGTGTGTGTGCTGGCATCTGTTGGTCACCACAGAAGTATGGTCTGCAGATGTGTGCTGTATGGCCACACTACCATGGTGGCCCCCCGTGGGGCTGGGTCACCACATACTGCCTGGCATGGCTGGGACTGGAGGCAGCAGTTGGCATCATTGTGGTGCCATCAGTGAGCAGCATGCTTCCTCCCTGTCTAGCTTTTTCTCTGTGTCATAGTCATATTTTAGGGTCGTGCAAGGCCGCACTAATGCAGTACAAGGCCACAATGTCATGCAAAAGCTGTTTTCCCAGAGTTAAAACTAGCTTTTTCAGGGCGGTAATTTATACTGCGCAAAGGGTCAACACCTTAGTGTGGCACTAGTAGCTGAATATCTCACAGCGCCTGTATTCATGTTCAGTTTGCACCTTGCATACATTATGGTTTGCTCGGTGCTAATGCGGTTTGTGAATGCTATTTGGCCTTTTGAATATAGCAGACCTGCACTAATCCCATGCTAAACCCGTGCAAATGGTTTGCGCACTGCACAAAGCCTTGAATACCTGAGCCCCTTGTCTCATAAAGAATAATATAATGGGCAGAGTGGAAATGAATGTGTCAATAATGAAAGAATGCCTTTGTTACCACAATATTTATGGGAATGTACATATAGTATGTCTGCTATGATCATATAGAATAATGCATGGGTGGAGTGCAAAAAAACATGTGAATAATGAAAGCATTCCTTTGTTATCAGCATTTTTATGTGAGTTTACATTGAATGTCCAGCCTTATCGTATAGAATAATGCATGGGAGGAGTATAAACACTAGTGTCAATAGAGAAAGCATGCGTTTATCATCAGCATCTTTATGCATCTTTACATATAGTATGTATAGTCTTATCATATAGATTAATGCATGGGGGGGTTCCAAAAATGGAGTCGATCGTAAAGGTATGCCTTTGTTATCAGCATCTTTGTGTGAGTTTACGTATAGTATATCTTGTCTTATTATACAGAATGATGTATGGTGGGAATTCATTTATGGTATCAATAATGAAAGCATGCCCTTGTTGTTAGCATCTTTATGTGAGCTTACATATGGTATGTTTGGTCTTATCATATAGAATAATGCATGGGGACGGTTGAATTATTCTGTCAATACTGAAAGCATGTCTTTGTTATTAGCATCTACATTTAAGTTTATATACAGTGGGACAGATATTTAAAGCTTTGCGTGGTGCATAAACTGTTTGCACGGGTTTAGCGCAGTATTAGCATGGGCCTGCCATATTCAAAAGGGCACATAGTGCGGGCAAAGTGCATTAGTGCCGAGCAAACCATAATTATATGCAAGGGGCAAAGTGAACATGAAGACAGGTGCTATGAGATATTCAGCGACTAGCGCTGCTCTAAGGTGTTTAGCGCGACATAGCGCGACCCTTAGCATGGTACAAATTACTGCCCAGGAAATGCTGGTCTTAACCCTGGGCAAACAGTTTTTCATGTCATTGGTGCATTGCACGGTATTAGCGCAGGATTAGCGTGACTTGCGCGACCCTAACATAAGAGCATGACACTTAGAAAATGCCAGACATGGAGGACACATGCTGCTCACTGAAGGCACCACCATGATGTCAACAGCTGCCACCGGTCCCAGACAAGCACAGACAGTAAGGGGTGATCCAACCCACAGGGGACATCATGGTAGTGTGGCCATACAGCACACACCTGCAGACCAGACGTCTGTGGTGATCAACAGATGCCAGCACACACATGCAGCACTGTGGGCATGGTGGCAGTTGAGGGGAGGGTGTACAGGTGGCCAAACCTCACCACAGCCCAGGTGTGGCCACAAGGCTGGGACACATCATGCAGTGCAAATGGGCCAGTAGTGAGAATACCCCCACCACCAGTGTACCTGTTGGATCGTACATGACCCCCAGCCACATACCGCACAACTGTACAGATGCCACAGCACACACAGCCGCCATGTATATGTCACTGTGAGCATCCCATGCCACAGGTGCAGCATCTGTGGAGCACACAACAGCGAAACAGTAATGTCCACTGTCAGTAATCACCTGCAGGCTGGGTCTGTCACTGTGTACAGTGCAGGGGTCATCACTGCCATACATACCTTAGGCATTGCTGTGTTCCTCACACTACCAGACCCATTGCTACTGTAGTGTCTGCTGCGCACTGTAGCATGCAGCACCACCACCGCCTGTGCCTATGCTGTGTTGTCCCCAGGGGCACACTGTGCTGTGCTGTGCTGTACTGCATACATGTAGCCTGCAGCAACCATCATGCACTGTCAGACTGACCTACAGTCTGAGCTGCGGCCAGACCTGGCCAGCCCCTGTACTTCCAGACTGACCTACAGGTGGAGCTGTGGACCCTGCAGTAATGCTGGGCTAACTGGATGCAAATCAGGGAATAATTGGATGCTAATTTGGCTGTTTGCCCAGACACTACCTAAGTAGGCTCATTTGCATGTCACTTTTGAATATGGCAAATCTTAACGCCGGGCTAACGTGTTTGTACCAGGCAAACAGCTTAGCTCTGCGCTAAAGCTGCGCTAACGTGTGAGCGTGGCGCTAACGGTTCGGGGAATGTTATACAGTTTTGATCACTGTTCTTTCACATCTGCTGCTGCCTGCAGCTGTACTAGGTCCACGCATTTGCTGGCACACACATTGGCCACATAGTGCATCTCTACCTGCCCTCACATCGCTGTGCACTGTGTTGCTGTTGTGGTTTGCACTTCCTGGTTGCTATATTCAGTGCTGTCTTATTCAAGGGCTACATTTGCCCTGCACTCCCAGCCCAGTTTGCACGGCCTCATTCCCATGCTATATACTCAGTATGCCTGCCTGGTTAAACTCTTAAGTAAATCAATCAATCAATAAATAAATAAATAAATATTCAGAAGCTGTTTGCCCCGGACTATTCCTTTTGAATATAGCTTGCTTTGTGCTCCTGGCTAAGTTTGCCCACCAGGCAGTGTTAACTTATCTCCGGGGTAAAGTTTTGAATATCTGGCCCACTATGTCAAGACTTATCATATAGAATAATGCATGGGGGTGGAGTGCAAACAAAGGTGTCAGTAGTGAAAGCATGCGCTGTTACCAGCATCTTTAGGTGACTTTGAATACAGTGTATCGGGTCCTATCATATACAGTAATGAAAGGGGAAGTGGAAACAATATGGCAAATAATGAACGCATGCCTTTGTTGTCAGCATCTTTATGTGAGTTCACATATACTGGCCCAGATATTCAAACTGCGCCAGTTTGTGGGGCAAGCCTGTGTGCAGCTCAAAATAGTTGCACAGGGGTGTGGCCAGAGCGATATTCAACGGAGCTGCGCTATGGTGCAACTGCTTTGAATATTGCCCTCTGGCCACCCTCACTGTGCATGGCACAGTGGAACTGCACCAGCGCAAGTGGTTAGAGTGGAGCATTGAGATGCGGTGGCGCAAGTTCCATTGCGCCATGCACAGCACCTGCGATATTCAAAGGGTGACATGAAAATGGGGCCATAATTCATGCAAGGCGCACGGGGACCATTTGCATCTGATTACAGCCCCATTTGCATGCCATTAGCATGCAGGTACGTCAATCCCCAACGACTTGCGCCTGGCCCCTGCCAGGCAGCAGCCGTCGGGCACTGATGCCCCCTGCAGCCCGATCGCGGAAAGTCCTGTAAGGGACAATGAATGTCACCTATCCCTGGTGGTCCAGTGGACCGCGATTAGCCCGATCACAGGCATAACGCTGTTCCCCCCCATGAGTAGCCCAATCGTGGGCATAACAGTATTCCCCCCCAGTAGCCTGATCGTGGGCATAACAGTATTCCCCGATTAGTCCATTGCGGGCATAACTGTAACAACCCCCATTAGCCCGATCATGGGCATCAGTATCCTCCAAAGTCCAATATCCCTGGTGGTCCAGTGGACGCACGGAGCCCAAACGCAGGTGGCATTCCTCACCCCCAAGTCCGAAATCCTTGGTGATCTAGTGGACCCCCACCCCACCCGCCCACGGAACCCCTGCCCGCTCCCCATCAGCCAGCGGGTGGCAGCACCCACCGCCTGCTGCCCGCTGCCGCCGATGACAGCTCGGTGGGCTGCACACCCATTGGTTCAGAGCATGAGCCAATGGGCGTGCAGCCCATACCGCATTAGCCGTCCAGATATGTGAATGAATGATCCACGATCGGGATCCGTCGCGGTTCACTGGACCACCAGGATATTGGACTTTTTGGGATACTGATGCCCGTGATTGGGCTAATGGAGGGGGTGTTACAGTTATGCCAGCAATCGGGCTAATCGGGGGGGAGAATACTGTTATGCCCATGATCAGGCTAATTGTGGTCCAGTGGACCACCAGGGATATTGGACTTGGGGGGATACTGATGCCCGCGATCGGGGCATGGGGGGCGCCGACAGGTGCGGCGGGAACATGTGATGGCCACCCACAGGTGGCAGCTGCTGTGTTGCACCCTGCAATGCGGCAGCTCACCTGTGGGTGGCCCTCGACTTGTTCCTTTTTTTTGGGCGTAACTTTGTGCAGGCACAGGTAGGGGTTACGCCTGCACAACTCTGCATGGCCGGGGCTGAATAGCAGGCTGTGCAGTTTATGCATGGGCACACCCCCCACCTGTGCCTGCATACATTACTGATGCGCCCCGGTGCATCGGGATTTATGCGGCGTACTTTTCCCTTTTAAATATCACACTGGAGCGCATCAATGGGTTGTGCATGGTGCAACATCGTTGCGCCATGTGCAACCCTTTTGAATATCTGGGCCACTGTGTTTTGTCTTATTATACAGAATAACGAACAGGGGGAGTACAAACATGTTGTCAATAATGAAAGAATGCTTTTGTAATCAACATTTTTATGTGACTTCGCATATAGTGTATCTGGTCTTATCATGTAGAATAAAGCACTGAAGTAGTGCAAACAAATGTGTCAATAATGATAGCATGCCCTTGTTATCAGCATCTCCATGGGGGTTTACATATAGTATCATAGTAAAAGCCAGCAGAATAGGCCCCATGGTCTATCGTGTCTGTTCGGAAGCTAGTCCCCATCTGGGATCTCACTCTTCCACCCCTCCCCAGCCCCAGAGGTGGCCCTTCCTGGTCTTAGCTTCCCCCTGTACCTATCCCAACCCTTCTTGAATCCTTCTACTGTGGTCTCTTCCACCAGACTCCTGGGCAGTGCATTCCATGGTTCCACGACCCTTTCTGTGAAGAAGTGTCTCCTGCGCTCCCCCAGTACTCCCCCCCTTCATCTTCCACTCGTACCCCCTGGTAGTTCCCCCATGCTTAAGCCTGAACACTTCCCTGGCTCCACCCTTATTTATCCCCTTTACATACTTGAAAGTCTCTATCAAGTCCCTTCTGTCCCTCCTCTCCTCCAGTGCGTACAGATTGAGTTCATCCAGTCTCTCCTCATAGGTCCTACCCTCCATGCCCTGAATCATCCTGATCGCCCTCCTCTGGACCCTCTCCAGCAGCGCTATGTCCCTCTTAAGATGGGGTCTACAGAACTGCATACAGTACTCAAGATGTGGCCTAACCACGGCATTATACAGAGGGAGGATCACCTCCCTCCTCCTGGAGGTAATCCCCCTGGTTATGCAGCTCAGTATCCTGTTTGCTTTTGCTGCAGCTCTTCGACAACTCTATGTGTTATTCATTTTGCTATCCACCATTATCCCAAAGTCCCTCTCCCCCGATGTGACTTGCAGTGTGGTCCCCCTCAGGGTGTATGCATGTCCAGGGTTTCTGACCCCCAGGTGCAGCACCCTACACTTCCCTGTATTGAACTTCAACCCCCACTTTCTTGCCCACCCCCTCAGGGTATCCGGATCCCCCTGGAGGGCTTCTCTCCCCTCCTGCCCATCTGCCAGTGATCCCAGTTTTGAGTCATCTGCAAAGAGACTCAACCTACTCCTAACAACTCACCCTATGTCCAAGATATAGGAATTGAACAGGAGTGACCCCAGGACTGAACCCTGGGGGTCCCCACTGATGACTCTCCTGGGGGAGGAGACTATCCCTCCAACCATCACTTGCTGTATTTGCTCCGTAAGCCAGTTTTCCACCCACTGAGCAACTGCCCCCCACCCCATCCCCCTCCAGCTTTGCTAGCAGGCCATTTTAGGGCACCGAATTGAATACCTTACTGAAATCCAGATAGAGGACGTCCACCAGCCTATGTCGGTACAGGGCATCTGTCATCCAGTCAGAAACTCCACCAGGTTAGTCTAGCACGACCTCCCTGGAACAAAACCATACTGCCTGTCATCCAGGTACCCCAACCTTTCTAGCTGCCCCCTTAGCCTCTCCTTGATAATGCCCTCCATAACCTTGCCTACCAAAGATGTTAGGCTAATGGGTCTATAATTCCCCATCTCTTCTCTGGACCCTCCTTGTGGAGAGGCACCACATGAGCCACCTTCCAATCTTGAAGCATCCACCCTGTCATCAGGGAGATGTTAAAGAGTGAGGCCAGTGGAGCTGCCAGCACATCTGCCAGTTTCTTCAGCACCCTTGGATGTAGCCCATCTGGCCCTGGCACCTTCTTAGTCTTTAGCGACTGGAGGGCCTCTCTCACCCTATCCGCTGTGATTTTTCCCTCCCATTCCCCCTCCTCATGCATCCTCTCCGCCCCTTCTAGATACGACCCATCCCCTGCCCTAGTCTCATCCAGTCCTTCAGCCTCCAACTAACATCCTGGTTCAGTGGGCTCCTCTTCCCTCCTATCGGGTTGGAAAGATCCCCCACCTCCCCCGGTAAAGACAGAGGCAAAGTACTCATTTAGCACCTCTGATTGTTCCCCAGCTTCCTGCGCCCATCCCCCCAGTTCTAATCCTGCTGTTCTGTGCCCTCACTTTTCTTTTCTCCCCTATGTATCTATAGAACCCCTTTCCTCCCCTGTGGATATCCCTGGCCAGGTTAAGTTCCTTCTTTGCCTTGGCCCCCCTTACCACCTTGCCACCCTGGTGACCCTCTTAGCCAGGAAATCATACTCTATCCTCTCCCTAGCCCCCTTGAGTGCTTTAAACATGCATAGGCAGCCTTTTTCTCCCTCACCACCTCCTGCACCTCCCAGGTCCACAAACACGGCTTACTGGCCCTACATTGCTTGTGCCTTACCTTAGTGCAGGCCCTCAAAGCCTCCTGCACCCCCTTCTTAATGGTCTCCCACAAGCTACCAGCATCCATGTCTGGCCTTATCTCATCCAAGCACCCTTTAAGAATCCTTCCCATGCCCTCAAAGTCCGCCCCCCTGAAATCTATTACTTCTGTGTTAGTGCAAATTTCCTCACCCCCAGGAACATAAGAAACTAGACCGTGGCATGGTCACTGCCTGCCAATGGGCTACTCACCTCCAGGCCCCTTATCTGGTCACTATCTGCTAGGACAATGTCCAGGATCTGATCCTGCCTCATAGTCTACCCCACATGCTGGACTATGAAGGCATCCTGGAAGACATCCATCAACCTCTGCTCCCTGACCACCGAGGATGTCATAGTGCCCCAGTCTGCCCCCGGCATGTTCAGGTCGCCCATGATCACCACCATGCCCTTTCCAAGGCCACAATGACCTCTGTTGTTCTCAGCCAGATCATCTTCCAGTTCCTGTTCCATTGTGGGGGGTCTGTACACCACCCCTATTTTTAATCTTTAACCCCCCTCATTTTTAGGATTACCCAAATTGCCTCCACATCTCCTTCTGCCTCCTCAATTCCACCAACTACTATGTAATTTTTGACTATCAATCCCACCCCCCTTCCTTCCTAAACATTGTGTATCCCTCTAAATTTAGGTCCCAATCATGTCTCTTGGTGGCCCATGTCTTAGTAATTGCTGCCAAGTCTTCTGCACCCTCAACTAGCATTGCCTGGAGCTCTGGCATTTTATTGCCCATGCTCCTGGCATTGATCAGGACTGTCCCCCACCTGACCCCCGACCCCTCTCCAGTCTTCTCAGCCCAGTGCAATCCCCATCTCTTCCCCAGCTCCCCTGGACGTTTAACTCTACCCACAGCCCACTTTGCATGATCTAGTCCTGAACCCTCAAGCTTCCTCACTGGGGCTTTCAGTCTTTCTATCCCTCCTCCCTTTACAAGTTTAAACCCCACCTATCACCAATGAATCCAAAAAGTTTTAGTTTAAGGATCTCCCTCCCCTCCAGGTTGAGGTGCAGCCTATCCCTGGCATATAGCCCCTTGTCTTCACATGTATCACCCCAGTCCCCCATCAATCCATATTCTTCTGACTTGCACCACTCCCCGAGTCACTGGTTCACTCCCCTAAGTTTTTGCTTATTTTCCCCGCTTGCCCTTGGTATTGGCAGTATCTCAGAAAAGGAGACTGAGCATCCTATAGGCTGTCAAACCCTGGCCAATTCCCTGAATCTTGCATATATCTCCAGTTCACTGTTCCCTTCTAAATTATTTGTTCCCAGGTAAACTAGAAAGGCTGGGGATTATCTGCATTTCCTTACCATTGAGTATAGCTGGAATTTGGGCTTATGTACTGATAGGCCTGGGATTTATTTAACCTTGACTGTGCTGCCTGTTCCATCCCCAACCCCCTCCCACTGGATACCTCTAATCATGGACTCACCCAGCAGAAGCACCTTCACCTCTCCCTCCAAGTTACTAGCCTGTTTGCGTCCTTCCATACTCCTTCTTCTATCTATGTCCCCGGGCTTGCTCCTTGCACCCCCCACAGCCTGGGTGTCTCTATTGTGTGCATGCCCTTCCAGGCTCCCTCATCTGCCTATGTCCCCCAGTTTTCTCCTTTCACCCCCTGCAACTTGGGGGTCACAGGTCTGTATGTGCCCTTCCAGATTCTTTCTTCTGACTATGGCCCCCTGCTTGCTCATCACCCCTCCCACAGCCTGGGCATCACTAGTTTGATTGTGCCCTTCCAGTCACCCTTTTCTGTCTCCCTCTCCCAGCTTGCTCCTCGCACCCCTCGCAGCCTGAATATCACTAGTCGCTGCCCTTAACTCTTCCCTGGTTGGTCTGTTGCCATTGACTTCTCCACCCAGGCCTCCTATTCCTGCTTTCCTTCTCCCCTCCCTCCCTCCTCAGGTTCTGCAGTAATGGACCTTTGTGCCCTAGAGCTTTCTACACCTTCCTCTTCTGGAAATCCCAATCTCGGAGCTGGCCTACCCTTGTCCGCTTTTCCCTTCCTCAACCTTGCCCTGTCCTGGGTCCTGGCCTCATCCACCTTGACTCTGTTTTTTGCATCCCCCACTGCCTTACCTCCCTCAGACCCAGGCTGCTGCCATCCTCCCCACCCATCTGGTGCCCTGGTCTCACGTTCCCCATGCCCTCCCCTCCTTTGGATCAGGCCCCCCTCTTGTCCCCTGCCCCCCTCTGATACCTGACCAATCCCTCCCCATCATCCTGCACCCCCTGCGTGCCAGTCTCTTCCACCTCATAATCTGGCTACAGCAGGGTGAAGTGATTTGTAAGTGTGATGCCTGCCTCGAGCTCACACACTCCTGTCCCCTTCCCCTCCCCCTTCCTTGGCACTCTCTGGGCTGCCCCCTTCTTTTGGAGTAAAGACCATACACTGGCATTTTCATGTCTCTCCCCAGCCCCAGAGTGACCATGTGGTCCTAGTCCTCTCACTCCCACCCCTATACTCTAGGGTATGCCATTTTGTCCTCACCTATCATCATATGGTTCCTGCCCCCTTTCCTCTCCAACCCACCCTCCTCCCTCCCTCCAACTGCTTCCTGATCCCCTTAACCTCCCACCTGAGGCCTGCCAACTGGTAACACACTGGGCATCCCCCAAACCTCCATGCCCAATTCAATATTATGGCCACCCCACACCCCGTACACCCAATCACCCTCCCGAAGATAACGGCTCTTGCATCATTCAATCCCATCCTCACTGTGAGGTGTGGGAAATATGGGCCCCCAATCAACAATAAAAGTACCCTCCAATCTGTATACACTCAATCAATCTACTCTTTTCCCAGCAGTAGCCAGCATATGCCCAAGCAATCGATACAAACAGTACCCAAGATGCAGTAGCCAGCACTACCCAAGCTTCACCCTAATAGGATTAGGATGTTGCAAGGCCTTTTGGGACTCACCCAATAAATGTAGGGTGAGCCTTGGGGCAGGTGGGTCTGGGGTGGCGGTGGAGTACACCACAGGCTGTCAAAACACAATCAGCCAAGAAGTCCTCTGGCAGTGACACCTCACACAATCATCAACTTGTCTGCTAGAATCCCTTACTCCTGCCCAAACTAAATGTAAAAGCACAATAAATGGCAATTAGGACCAGCCCTCAAATACAATTACAAACACATAGAAATACCAGCTAAGAAAATCTTTCAGATCTACTTACACTCACAGCCACCAGCTAAAGGCTTCTTCTCCCCCTCCACTAAATGAAGACTAGTATGTTTGGTCTTATCATGTAGAATAACGCATGGGGAGAGGAAACAGATGTGTCAATAAAATATGAATTTGTTAGTATCTTTATGTGATTTTTACATATAGTGTCTGTTTTCTTATCATACAGAATAACGCAGAGGGGAAGTGCAAAAAACATGTCACTAATAGAAACATGCCTTTGTTATCAGCAGCTTTTTGTGATTTTACTTATAGCATGTCTTTTCTTATTATATAGAATAATGCATGGAGGGTGCAAACAAACTTGTCAATAATGAAAGCATGCCCTTGTTATCAACACCTCTATGTGAGTTTACATACAGTGTGTCTTGTTTTATATGGAATAATATATTTGGGAGAGTGGAAACGAAAGTGTCAATAATGAAAGAATGCCTTTTTTACCACAATATTTATGAGAGTTTACATGTAGTATGTCTTATGTGATCATATACAGTAGAATAATGCATGGGGGAGTGCAAAAAAACATATCAATAATGAAAGCATTCCTTTGTTATCAGCATCTTTATGTGAGTTTACATAGAGAGAATGTCCGGCCTTATTGTATAGAATAATGCATGGGCAGAGTGTAAACGGTGGTATCAATAAAGAAACCATGCATTTATTATCAGCATCTTTATATATAGTATGTATGGTCTTATATAGAATAATGCATGGGGGAGTTCAACAAATGGCATCAATAATGAATGCATTACTCTCATCCTTCTGAAGCTGAACTTATTCTACTAGGGGATTTCAACATAAACTGGTTAGCATTGACCGCCAGTGCCTATAAAGACTCCTTCTCAACTGCTAACCTCACGCAAATGGTAAACTCTCCTACTAGGATTAACTACAAGACTGGCACCAGTACCCTCTTGGATTGGGTCCTCACCACTCACCCCACAAGGATTTCTTGTATGACCGTTCTCCCAGACTCTCTCAGTGACCACTCCCCAGTCATGTGTGCATGGTCTAACAAATTCCTTAAGCCCCCTCCCCAAATTATTGCTAACAGAGTCCTTCCTCATGGAAAATTTCCACATCTCAAGCAATACCTGCTTCTACAAGACTGGCAACCCATCTATGAAGCAACAGATGTTAACTTCACTCTTGATCACTTCATCTCAATTTTCAACAAAGCCTGCAACCTCTTTGCCCCTGCTAAAAGGCACAAAACAAAATCTATCTCTAACCCATGAGTTACCATGGCTCTTCTCTCACAGCTGACACTAAGGGATCACCTCTGGGCAGCTGCCAGGGCCACTGGCAAACAACTGGACATCCAAAATTACAAACAAGCATGAAATGCCTGCACAAAAGCCATACGGCTAATGAAATCCACCTATTACAAAGGTGCTGTCACCAATACATGAGGAAATGGTTGTGCTTTCTGGGACAATATCAAGGATGTCACAGGGAAGCAGCCAAAAACCTCTCCAGCCATGTTAATGGTTGATGGATCCTCAACCCTTGACCCCAAGGTGATCGCAAACATCTTTAACATGGCTTTTTCAGACCTTAGTGCTGTTCTACCCCATGACTTTTTCGAAAACAGGGCTTACTCCCCAAATACCTCAGCCCCTCAGTCTAACCATCCCCTCTTCTACTTCAGGGGAGGTAAGGCTGAATGAAGCTCGCCGCTATATTACTGCAGCTATCTCTAAATCTAGATCTAGTAGTGACACTCTGGACCTTAAGCTTCTGTTGCTCACCCTTGATGAGGTAATTCATCCATTAACAAAAATCCTAAACCTCTCTCTCTCTCAGCTGTGGAAAATTCCTGGACCTATGGAAAACAGCCATAGTGACACCCATCCATAAAAGTGGGGATAAGCCGAATCACTCAAATTATCGCCCTATCTCCATACTGCCCCTACTCTCTAAGGCACTCGAGCGCATCGTGGCTGATCAGCTTACCAACCACTTGGATAAATACAATATACCTTGTCCACAACAACATGGCTTCCAGAAAAGGTCACAGCACCACCACAGCCCTTCTTGAGTTCACTGGAGCTTTGCAAAATCCCTTGACAACAGCCTTCTCACAGGGGTCATTTTCATCGACCTCTCCAAGGCCTTCGATACAGTACACCATGGACTACTAATTCACCAACTACTGAATGCCGGACTATCACCTGACTCTTCTTTCTGGTTTAAAAGCTACTTAGAAAACCGGTCACAGAGAGTAAAAATTGCTAATGCTCTTTCTGACACCCTGCCTGTTCACTTGGGTGTCCCACAAAGATCCATACTGGGCCCCCTCCTTTTTAGCCTTTTCTTAAACTCCCTCCCTTACCACTTCTCTGAGCAAATCATACAATATGCCAATGATGCTGTTGTATTCTCCATTCACAAAGATCCTGCAACTCTTCAACACAACCTTCAACTTGGTTTTAGTTCTGTAGAGACATGGTTTCTTAATCATAAACTGGTCCTCAATGACAAGAAAACCAAATCTATGCTCTTCTGCAGCTCTCACAACCCACATGAGCTACACCACTTGGCTATCTCCACCACCCAGGGGAACACTCTAGATCAGGTGGGGTCCTTCAAATACTTAGGGATACAGCTTGACCCTAATCTCCCTTATGGACCTCACATAGATAATGTAGCTAGAGCTGCTAATACATGGCTTGGTGTCCTCTATAAACACAGACAACACCTCACGCCAGAAGCTTTGAAGGTTGCAGTCCTGAGCTCTGTGATCTCTGTAATAGACTATGGTCTCATCATTTATGGCTCAGCCACAACCACAACCCTTAGACACCTCTCAACTGCCTTAAATAAGGCATGTCGGCTCATCACTGGTGCTCACCGTCTCACCCACACATGTGACCTGTACACTCAGACTGGCTGGCTCCAATTATCAAACCACATAAAGTTTCTCACCTGCTCCATGGTGAAAACAATCTACCTTGGCCTTGCACCTTCTGGGGTCTCAACTCTGTTACAACACCGAATTAACAAATGGTGCCTTAGGAAATCCATGCTACAGCTACTGAAAGTCCCCCACTGTCACGCTTCACAGGGACAACGCTCTTTTGCTTATCGAGCACCACTCTGGTTCAATGGCCTCAGCCCCACCATCTCCTCTGCCCCAACAATTGGTATGTTTAAAACTAGGCTCTGGGACCATCTCACTACCAACAGCTCCTGTGACTGCCCAACTTAACCTTATTTCTCCACTTCCCTTCCTGCTCTAGTGGTCCCCTCTCCCCTCCTCACTGGATTCTACCCTCACATCTTGGTGTACCCAGTGCTGCACTTTTCACCCTCTCACCACCCTTCCTACATTCCATCCCCCTTCCCCTCTTCCCTCTCCTTATTGACTCTGGCACTTCTTATCTGTTGTCTATTTTCTCTGACAAATGCCGCTGGCTGCCTTGTTACAATGCTACCCTTAAATTGTATTAATCTGTACTCTGTTTGCAATATCCACATCATTGTAATGTCTGTCTTGATGTTCCCCATAATTTGTATTTCTCTGACATGGAACCTTTGTAAAAGAGCCAAGGCTCAAAGGTATTTGTAATCCTAGACTTAATAAATAAAAATAAATAAATACCTTTGTTATCAGCACCTTTATGTGAGTTTATATGTAGTATATCTTGTCTTATCATACAGAATAATGCATGGCGGGAGTTCATACATGGTATCAATAATGAAAGAATGCCCTTTTTATTAGCATCTTTATGTGAGTTTACATGGAGTATGTCTGGTCTTATCACACAGAACAATGCATGGGGGAGTATAAACAACGGTGTTAATATTGAAAGCATACCTTTGTTGTTCCCGGATCCCCACCCAGAAATAACACACTCTACAACTTTGTCACTTTTGGATGCTCGCTGGCAATATTTATTTAAAGGCACATTTATTTATTTATATCCCAAATTCTGTTCAACAATCAATTTTCACATTTAGACATATCAGTCCAATATCATGTTCTAGGACAAACCAGTCCTGCCTTCCCT
The DNA here is from genome assembly GCA_016271365.2 of Neoceratodus forsteri. NCBI lineage: Eukaryota > Metazoa > Chordata > Ceratodontiformes > Ceratodontidae > Neoceratodus > Neoceratodus forsteri. The sequence goes on from CM028129.1 coordinate 14,603,154, forward strand.
CTTGTGGTTCTTCCTTCTGGTTCTCTTCCTTGTTTGAGTTTCTTCTTGGGGCTCAGGCACTGATCTGGCCCCCCCTCCATCACCATAGCCAGGTCACCACACTTACCCAGACCTCCCCCCTGCCACATGAGGATCCAGTGATCCGCCCCTGACTCTATATCCCTCCCCTTCCCCTGTTACTCCCATGCCGGAGTTCTTTTGTCCCTGGTCTGTGGTGTCTACCTCCCCCTCTACCTGCCCCCCTTTTTCCCCTTGCTCCCACCCCTTTCCACTGACCCATCTCCAGCTATGTGATGGACGATGGGGCTCCCTCCTTGTGGGTCAAAACCTCAGGCCTTTTCTATTGGTCTCCCACACTAGGTCCCCAAAGGGCCGAAGGAACAGGCACATGCCAAATTCCATCATGTGAACCCCATCAGATTGGTGCACTTTGGTCTCTTCATACGAAATATCCCTGTGCTGGATGTGCACCTCCCTATCTCAATCACTGCCCTTGCTACCTTCCTGTTCAGCCACTTCCACAATACCTCTACTGCCTTAACTGCTTTCGCTCCCTTCCATACCTGCCGAGATGTGATTTCAGATCAGCCTATCACTACCCTCTCTCCAGATCTGAGATTATGTCTCTCATCAGTGACCCCCATGGCCTTTCCCCCAGGTTTTACCCTACCAGATGGATAATAATACAGTCTGGCCTGGCCCAGTGCACCCACAGCTCTTTCAATGGGGGGGCAACTGTGACCACCCCATGCCCAGCAGACTCCTTCACCACACTTTGGTGTGTTCTGCCTCCAGGCACAACTGTGTCCCTCACCTCATGGTGGCCCCAAACCTCTCTGCCCAGTAGATGAATGAGTGCCCCATAATCCACACCTGCCTCTTGGATCCTGCTGTGGAAGGAGAAAAAAGAACAGGATTTAGCCATGTCAGCACCTCACATATCTCTTGTAACACTTGGATTGCCATCTCCCCAGCCATTTGACCTCCTCTCTGGTGGCCACCTCGGACGCCACCCCTATCCGGAATGAGTGTGGGGCAAACTCCCTGGGGTTCTCCCCCATGAATGCTAGTTTCTTTTCAGCACCACCCCAACTTGGAAACTCATCGCTGGGGACCCATCCCTATGCAGGAACCAAGTTCCCTTCACCTGTCATCTTGACCTGCCATAGTCTGCCATGGCCCGGCTTGTGCACGAGCTAGTCCCCCGGTGCTTGGGTACCTCCACTGTGGTGCCCTTTCCCTCTGGCCTGTCTTGGACCTCTGCAGCCATATAACCACCCTGTCCTGGTCATATGTCACATTCTCACTTTGTAAGGCCAGGGAAGCCGCCTCTCTCCTGGGTGCCACTATCTCTCCCACCCTGAAAGCTCCCCTGGGCATGATGGCAAAGGTAGCCCTGAACAGACAGCCTTCCTTTGCTGGGCTGCAGACATGGTCCAATGCCCCCACCACCCTGGTGAGCAACAGGCCCATTATTGGCCTTTTCCTGTCCTGCCTCGTGCATGGCCCCCCTTCCAGCCCATGACCATCCTCCTGATGATCCATCCTCCCACTAAATCCAGCCACCCCTGGTCCCTACAGATCCAGCTGATGCCAGCCAGCTGAACCACCATGGTGGCATGAGCCAACCCTTCCTCCCACTTCCCACTACAAATTGCATTACCTGCTCCACCTGGACCAGCTCTGCTGTGTCCCATCCTGTATGGGACTGAAATGTCTGGAAACCTGCCCATGACCCCTCATAGGCCCTCAACATGTTGGCCAACCATGACCCTCTGTACAGGGCCCTAGTTTTATCCCTCCAATCTCCCACAAGTTGTCCAGAACCCTGGTCCAGGATGGTGCAGTGTGTGGCACCATCTCTCGGAATTGCTTCATCTGAAAATGAGAAAGACAGTCAGCCACCTCATTTTGTATCCCTTCAATGTGCTGTGCTCTAAAAGAGAGGTTCAAACAGAGATACAGTAGCACCATGCACCTTAGGATGTGCCCCACTGACTCCGTATTCCCACTGTGCCTGTTTATCACTTCCATTACACCCTTATTGTTACACCAAAATAATATGCACCATCTTTCCATCCTGTATCCCCAAATCTCCAAAGCTACCCATTTGGGGAAGATCTCTAGGAAGGTGATGTCCTTGGTCACCCCCAAGCCCTGCCATTGTGCTGAGCCAGGCTTCAGAGATCCATTCACCCTGGAAGTAGACCCCCATCCTGAAAACCCCAGCTGCATCCATATACAACTCATATCAGTATTGTATGCCCACTCCTCCTGCTAGAATGTCACCTTATTGTATGAGTCCGAAAAATCCTCCCAGACCCTGAGGTCCTCTCTCACCCCTTTGTTGACATCCACCCAATAGTGGGGTTGCTTTGTCTTCCCCATGGCCCTCCCAAATCTCCTTATAAAAGCCTTGCCCAGGCTTAAGGCCTTGCAGGCAAAATTAAGGTGCCCCAGCAGCTGCTGCATTTGTACCAGCGGCATCCTCCTCCTCCCTCCCACTAGCACAAACAGCCCTTTCAGCCATGCCACCTTGTCCTTGGGCAGCTGAAAGCACTCCTGCTTGGAGTCTACCTCTATCCCCAGGAACTCCAGCCTGTATGCTGGGCCATCTGTCTTCCCCACCACCAGGGGATTTCAATGCAGCTGCACATGTCCTGGAAATCCCGCAGCATCCCTTGTGTCTCCACCTGGCTGACCCCGATCAAGAGGAAATTTTCCAGGTAGTGGACCACCCTCTTGTGCCCATACCACTTCTGAATATCCACTGCACCCATGAGCTGAACATCTCAAATGTCAAACACGCTACTGAGCATCCTATGGGCATGGCTTTGTTGAAATATAGGCTGCCCTCAGACTGGAAACATAACAGGTCCCAATCCAGTGATTGGACTGGCAACAGCCAGAATGTAGACTCAATATCCATCTTCACCAGCCACTTGCCCTCAATAGCTCAAATCAATTCCACCGCCTGGTCCAGCGAGGCATAGGAAACCATGCTTAATGCTTCCAGTATCCCCTCAGTCACCGATCTCCCATCCGGGTAGGACAAATGGTGGATGAGCCTGAACTCCCCGTCCTTCTTCTTAAGCACCACCCCCAGGGCTGACACCCATAAATGTTTGCATGGGGGTTCCTGCAGTGACCCCTCTACCCTCCCTGCCCAAATCTCCTTCCTGATCTTCTGCCTATCTATGGCTTCCATCCCTCTCATGGAACCCACATTCTTTACCCACATCCCCACCTGTACCCCCTCGAAACCCAGCAGGAAACCTACTTTAAACCCCTCCCTCAGGAGCTCAGCTCCTCTGTGGCTGAGATAACCTACTATCCATGCCTCTACCACCTCCTGCTTGATGGGGGGTGGGGGCCAGGGCATAAACCCCACCTACCTGCTGCTGATCCTCTCCTAATTCCATCTGTAGCTGGAATTATAACCCCCTCTCCCGGGTCCCCCAGCCCCTCCCTGATCCCACCCTTCTGCCTTGAAAGGGCTGCTTCTGGAGCTGGCCCCCTGCCTGCCTGGCTTTGTCACCTCCTTGCCTGCAAGTCGTCTCTGGGTGCAACCCCCCACAAAGTGAGTAAACGTGCCTGAATTTACAGCTAGGCCATGTGCAAAAGGCCCTATTGAATACCCAGCAGGCTTTTGCCCCTTGGGGGGGCATGGTCCTCGTCACTGGTTCCACACCTTATCCTACTGCTGGTCTTGATAGGGTCCGTACCCACAATTCTGAGCGGGTACAATCCCATCTCAGGTCCCATTTTGCTGCCATTTGCCTTCTAAATATCTCATTGTATTTCAACCAGATGAAACCCAGTTTCACCGTATATGTGTCTCTGATGATCGCCATATAAGTCAGCAGTGGGATTGCTAGGTCTGGTGGCTTCTCCAGTACCAGTGCAGTGTGTATTAGAAACCCCACCTGCCATATGTCAATGCTCTTCCGCTTAAACTTTGCCTCTACTGCTTTGTGTCCTACCACTGCCAATGCCACCACAATTATCCCAAGGGAGGGATAGTGAGGCTGAATATAATGGACGGTAGGTGGGCAAAGAGGGACAGTGAAAAAGCAGGGATACTGAATGAATGTTTCTGTTCAGTATTCACAAAAGAGGAGGGGGGAGTGCCTAATCCAATTAACAGAAGCACTCTGGATAGGGGGGGTCAATCCCAGTCCTTTCACAGAAGAAAGGGTTCTGAAAGACCTCCTATAACTAAAGGTCGACAAAGTAATGGGGCCTGATGGAATTCACCCCAGAATTCTAAAAGAATTAAGGGGAGAACTAGTGAAACCACTGACTACCCTTTTTAACAAATCATGGGAGGATAGTGTGGTACCTGAGGACTGGAGGAAGGCAGATGTGATTCTCCTTCACAAAAGTGGGACCAAGACAGAGGCAGGAAACTACAGACCTGTCAGTTTGACCTCTGTGATAGGGAAAATGATGGAACCACTTCTGAAGGAAAGAAATGATGAGTACCTAGAGGCCAGTGGGGTACAGGACCCAAGGCAGCACGGGTTCACAGTGGAGAGGTCATGTCAGATGAATCTAATTGATTTCTTTGACTGGGTGACCAAAGTAGTAGAGCAGGGAGGGACCGTGGACATGGCCTACCTAGACTTTAGCAAGGCATTTGACCCAGACCCACACAAAAGATTAATAGTCAAATGAACCAGCCTGGGAGTGGGTCCAAGGATGGTAGCCTGGGTAAAACATTGGCTGGAGAACAGGACACAGAAGGTAATTGTAAATGGAGTCCACTCTAAAGAAAGAGGGGTTACTAGTGGAGTACCGCAGGGTTCAGTACTGGGTCCAGTCCTTTTTAATGTCTTTATAAGTGACATTGCAGAGGGACTGGAAAGAAAAGTATGCCTCTTTGCTGATGACACAAAGATCTGTAACAGGGTTGATACACAAGGAGGCATAGGAAGGATGAGAAGGGACTTGGCAAGGTTGGAGGAATGGTCAGAAGTATGGCAGCTTGGATTCAATGCAAAGAAGTGTGAAATAATGCACCTGGGAAACAAAAACCCTGGGGAAGATTGCACAATGGGGGGAAGGTAGTAACAACAACAAAAATGGAAAGGGACCTGGGGGTAATCATATCAGATGACCTTAAGGTTGGCAAGCAATGTCAGAAGACAGTAGGGAGGGCTGGGGGGATAATGGGATGAATAGGGGGAGGCATCACCAGCAGAAAACAGGAAGTTGTCATCCCTCTGTACAGACAGTTGGTGAGACCCCATCTGGAGTGCTGCATCCAGTTCTGGAGACTCCATCTCCACAAGGACATAGACAGGATAGAGGCAGACCAGAGGAGGGCAACTAAAATGGTGCAGGGTCTGTAAGAGAAGCCATACGAGGAGAGACTAAAGGAAATTAATATGTATACCCTTGAGGAAAGGAGGGAGAGTGGGGACTTGATAGAAACTTTTAAGTACCTCAGTGGAATCAACAAAGTTCAAGAGGGAAGCATCTTTCAAAAAAAGAGATGTGCCAGAACAAAGGGACAAAATTTGAAGACAGAGGGGGGTGGTTCAGGGGCAATGTGAGGAAGTATTTTTTTCACAGAAAGGGTGGTGGATGCATGGAACAGCCTTCCTGAGGAGGTTGTGGGATCTAAAACAATGGGAGAATTCAAGAATGCATGGGACAGACATAAGGCAATTTTTGTGGGGGTAGGAAGAAATAGGCTGTTGGTTAACTAGGATCTGCAGCTTATCCTGTAGGTTGGGAAATGTGTAGACTAGGTGGGCCAAGCGGTCCTTATCTGCCATCAAAGTCTATGTTTCTATGTTTCTATTTCCCTACTTGCCCACTGACTCTATTTGATCATACCTCTTTTATTTATTTATTTATTAGAATTTTGGATAAATACCTTTGAGCCAATGGCTCTTTTACAAAGGTTCCACGTCAGTATACAAAGAATAGAAGTACAGTTTGTGTGAGATTAGCAGGCAAGCAGTTTGAATACAAAATTCAGTACAGGGTATACATGGTGTAAAGCTGCAGGTAATATAAATAACAGTTAGAACAACATAATCAGGCATACATTTAATAATGACGAGTCACAACAAATAATATTTACATGGATTAAAGCTGCCAGAAGGGCATTGTCAAAGGGAAAGGTAGAGTGGAAAAACAGTTTCTGCCAATTGTGCCAGGTAGCATAGGAAAGTGGAAGAGAGAATGGGTGTAGTGGAAGAGAGAATGGGTGTAGAGGGGTAACTGGGAGGGAGGTAGAAGGAGAGGTGGGTGGGAGACAAGGATCGGGGAACAAGTGCAACATTGGGCGGGGTGAGCAGAATAGAAAAGGGAGTGAGGAAGGGAGTTGAAGGAGGATAAGAGAGGAAGGTGGTGGACCAGGGCTAGGAAGAGGCAGGGGTAGATTTGGGGAGGGGGGAGGGTGGCAGTAGGCAGAGGTGGTGATAGTAGAGAGGTGCAAAGAACAGGAGCGATTACCTGGGAGGCTAGGAGAAACAGTCACTGGTGGCTCTGTTCACAAGCATTTCTTAGTCGTTTCTTAGCCATCTCTTCATCGACCAGGCTGAAGATGTCTACATAGTCACCCTTCCATATTTTCTTTTTTATTGAGGCTGGCACATGGTCACCCAGCATAAAACCCAGTGGCCTGTCGTACAATTTCCTGGCTCCCCCCAATGTCCCCACCCCGTCCCCCTTTTTGCCCCCATCTTTAATGGCCTGCAGGGCATGCTCCATTTTCTTAACTCCTTCTTCTCCCACATCACCTAGCAGTCCCTCAGGATAATCCTTCAGATCCATCTCATTGTTACCATCCACCTCATCTTTACCACTGTCTGGCCTCGGCCCCTCCAGGACTGGTATTGGCTCTGGCAGTGGCCCATGTGTGGGCACTGGGCTGGGTCCTGCCTTCTTCGACCTCTTGTTTGACCTCCCTGCACCCTCTTTTCCTTCCCACTCCTTCTGCTTCTTCTGGGCCTCCTCCTCTGCCTCCCTCTTCTTTGCCACCTCCACCAGCTATGTCATCTGGCTCATCAGTTTTGACACCTGCTCCCTCATTTTGGCACTAGAGACTGGGGTTTTCTTGGGTGCCATCTTCTCTATCTTGCAACTATATTGTATAACAAACACAATGAGTAAACACTCAGCACCCATGAAGCTCTCCACTCCAGGATAGCACAGTGTCCTTATGCCTGCCACACTGTGGGTTGCCCCCCCTCCCCTAGGCACTGTGCCCTGCATTGCACAGAAGGGGGCTCATCCAATTCTATGCCCCCAGCATATACACCCAAACAATGGGGGGACGGCATCCTCGTTTGTGCCCCCACCCCATTCTGCCAGTTGCTTGCACCATGCCTGATCCCCTGCCTGCACAGAAAAATCTGGCTTGTCCTTATCCCATCAGTCTGTCTGAGCTTTGCATCTCATAGCCCCCCACCAGGCCCCATGACCACTAGACCCCTGCACTGCAGCCCCACAGGACAGCCCCCACCTGTGCCTTGCAGACATCATAAAAAACCCCTTTGTCCAGGCCCGCTGGGCCTGACCACACCATTTTCTACCTCCTGGGAGTGTCCTCCAGCAGCCCCTCCCACAGCAGCCCTGGGTCGGGCCATTTTGCGGTCCCCTGTGCAGCCCCCCCCAGCAGCGCACTCCCGTGGGTCAGCTGAAGTGGGGAACTAATCCACACTGCTCCTTTGGCCTCAATGGCCCCACCACTGTTCTGTAGCTCTACTTTACTTTACTTCTGATCCTTATGCATTCCAGGATTCCCCCCTGCCCCAAGGCCACTACTGGCTGGGCTCCAATGCTTCAGGGAGGCCTCTGTCCCCATGCGGCAATGAATTCCAGCCACCCTTAGGCCTCAACCATAACACTGTCCCCAAAATCATCTCCACCAGCTGCCTTAATCTGCATTTTATTTAGCCAGAGCACCGCCCCCATTCTATTACCTCTTAAATGCTAGTCCCTTCTAACCGCTAGGCCAGCACTGTTGCTCCCAGGCTGTTGGCCATGCTGTACCATGCATCTCCCACAGCCCCTGTTATAGACTCCCAGGCCTACTCTGGCCTTTCACCATGAGGCCTCTTCTTGCACATGACACAGCACCTGATTTACATCCACCCCACCACATGCCTGCACCCTCCCACAGTGCTTGGCTTTCCCCTCGCCCTGCTCCATGCAGCTCCTACTCGTGTCCTGTGCTCGCTCATGCAGTGCATCTGGGCCTGGCCCACCCCCAAAATGGTGACTGCACCATGCGGTCATGCTTCAGGAGCTCCTAGCCCTGGCCCCTGCATCCAGTCACATCTCCATCCAGCTGCCACCATCCTGAGGGGTGGTTAAACTCATAACCTAATGCCCAACAGAAGGCTTGAAGGCCCCAAACAGCTCAAGCTGGGATTCCGAGCTACTATCAGGCTTTTTCCTGCTACCACGCGCATTTACAGATCTGCAACGCCCAGCCTCTCCATCTGCCTGCAAGTACTACTGCCAAGGCCTTGCGGGCCCCATATAAACTTGCACTGGACTTCCAGCCCCCACCACGCACTTCTCATGCTCTACCACATGCTACAGAACTGCAAAAATTACCCAGGCAAAAGCATGCCTCATTCCATTTGCAGGAAAAGCTAAAAACACTAGATAAACCCCACCACACCATTAAAATGCTCCCATCTACCCACCACGCAGTCTAGTGCAGCAGAAATACCCAGGCAACATTAGTAGCCACAGCACACCTCATTTCATTTGCAGCTTAAAGATAAATGGTAGCAAAAACGCTACCCCCATCACCTTCTGTCTTCCACACATGGCGTCTGCTAGCAGCCACACACCAGTAGCAGGATCTCAGTTACAGTTGCTTAAGTCAGCATTGTGAACACTTACATGCCTGAAATAAGCACCACATTTTAAAGCATTCTCCTCTACTTTTGGAGGGAGGACGATTCAGAGGAAACATGAGAAAGAATTTCTTCACTGAACGGGTGGTGGACAAGTGGAACACCCTGCCAGAGGAAGTGGTGGGGGCTGAAACAATCACGGGATTTAAGAATGCATGGGATAGACATAAAGGAATTCTAGAGGTCAGGGGTAAGGGGAAATAGACTTCTAGGAAAACAAACTGAACTTACAAGCTCAAATGGGCAGACTAGGTGGGCCATAGGCCCTTATCTGCCGACACTGTCTATGTATCTATGTATCTATGTACTTTTGTTTAAAACCCAGCAATGCTACCTGTCACAGACCCACTCAGCAGGTCAGCCCTCTACTTTCAAAGTGTCAACCTCTGAGTGCAGAATTGTGAACAGTTTAACAGAACAAGGTAACCCCCTTGTCTGTTTTGTGGATTCGAGTCACCGTAGCCCCAGGTTCTGGAGGGATTCAAACTGATAACCTCTTGTTGGCATACCCAATTGTCAGGCTCAGATCATTCTGTCTTCGGGGGGTGCAGATATCTTTGCCTACAGGCACCTAACCAGGTATAACAAAATGAACCCTTAGAACTCTATGCAAGACCTAGAGAACTCTTATCTGTTTCCTAGTTTGGTATCACAATAAGCACATGCACAGTGTCAGCTATAACCATCTAAGCTTCACTTATATAAAAAGAAGCTTCAAGGGACACCAGGCAGTTTCTGTTTTTAAAATATATATCTTTACTTTAAAATAGGTAAAATAGGAAAACAATAAAATACAGAACAAGATATCCCAACAAATACAGCCTTAAAAACAAAACAGGTTTTAAAAGTACAAATTCCTACAGTACATACACTCAGACTGGTTTTATCTAAGGTCTCCTTACTACTTAATCTTTCAGTGCTTTGTTGTTCTTCTTTTCTTAGTCAGAGAAATAATGTCTTTGTATAAGGTCTGCTCAGTGTCTTAAAAGTAGTCTTGAGCCAGCCTTCTCTCTCAGGTCACCTAACTTCACTTTGGTGTATTAAAATTTATATTTTATAACACAGGTTGTCCTACTTAGATATTTAAAAAAATTATTGGTGATATAATAGTTCTCCTCTCTTCATGTGACTTGCCAAAACCAGTCTGTGATCTGCTTCACAGACATCAAAGCCTCTTTGAAGTAATTCTGGCTTCCTTAGACGATACCCTCCAACACATGCATATTGGACTTCTTGAACCAGTCTACAATCTGTTTCCCACAGACATCAAAGACTCTTTGATGTAATTCACTGGATAACGCCAAGCAAATGCATATGTCCTTTTCCTCATGACACCTAGTGCAAACCAAAGTATTTCCCGGAGGGCATTAAAAATGGATAGCTTAGTTCCTGCCTTCAAAGCAAACTAACAAGATAATTGCACCTCAGATATCTGCAGTTTAAGCTACCTCCTGTCCTTTGAACTTATCCCCGGGGGGGGGGTTGATGTGTCAACTTCAGCAAGACAGTATTTCCTCCTGACAGACATACCCTTACATATTTTATATTGCAGAAAAAATATCATATTGAAATCAGAACCAGCTGTCCACGTGCCACACTACCAAAATACATGCCTCACAAAAAACACCAAGTTTTAATTCCAATCACCTGCTGTCTGTGACAATACCAAAAGAGGCCACAAGCCCTCAGTGCCTTAACTCAAATTGCCGAGTGATGTGCTGTAGATTTTTACAGCAAGAAAGAGGGCTTCCACCAGGCTACAGGCCCATATGAAGCCCATAAGGACCCCAATCAGGACCCCATGTGGCCCCTCCCCTTGGCCAATGGCCAGCGAGCTGTTCTTCTAGTCAAATGATACACCTATGATGTCACTGGCTCCTACCTTCCTTCTATCCCCGTCCCCCTCCCAGTTCCCTACCCCCTCCCTCTTTCCTTGTTTTTCTGGATGGGTCTTTGGGACAACCTGGCTTGCCTTTTAGTGTAACATAGAAACATAGAAACATAGAAACATAGAAGTTGACTGCAGATAAGGACTGCAAGGCCCATCTTGTCTGCCCATTTCTTTTTCTACCTTATAAATGTGCCATCAGCCTTTGCTCTGTCAGTGGCCTATCTATTCATAGTCATTTGTATTGCTCCCTTATGCCTATCCCATGCCTGTTTGAAGCCCCTGCACTGTATTCATAGCCACCCTTCTTGTGGTAAGCCATTCCATGCATCCACCACCCTTTCTGTGAAAAGAATTTCCTCACATTCCCCTTAATCAGCCTCCCTCTAATCTCATGCTGTGTCCTCTTGTCCTGCTATTTTCTTATATTTAAACATGTTAGACTCTTTCACCTTGTTTATGCCCTTAAGGTGTTTGAATGCCTCGATCATATCACCTCTCTCCCTCCTTTGCTCAAGGGTATACATATTGAGCTCCGTTAATCTGTCCTCATGTGTCTTCTGATGCAGTCCCTGCACCATTTTGGTTGCCCTTCTCTGGACTGCCTCAATTTGGTTAATGTCCTTGTGAAGGTGTGGCCTCCAATACTGCACGCAGTACTCCAGATGGGGCCTAACTAGTGTCTTGTACAGAGGTTATTACCTCCCTCTTATGACTTGTAGATACCCCTACTAATACACCCTAACACCCCCCTAGCCTTACCTACTGCTTTAGAGGTCTGCTTGGATGATTTTAGGTCATCAGTGATGATGATGCCCAAGTCTCTTTCTTCCTTTGTGACTGCTAGCAACTCCCCTCCCTGCCTATAGGTGGCTTCAGGGTTTCTCTTCCCTATGTGCATGATTTTGCACTTCTTTGCATTAAATCCCAGTTGCCACTCTTCTGACCATTCTGCTAGTTTATCCAGATCTCTTCTCATTCTGCCCACCCCATCTGGATCATCTACTCTGTTGCAGATCTTGGTGTCATCTGCAAACAGACAAGCCTTACCCTCTAGTCCATCTGCAAGGTCACTAATGAAGATGTTGAAGAGGACTAGCCGGACTGATCCCTGAGGTACCCTACTTGTGACTTGCATCTCTTCTGACTGTATACCATTACCACCACTCTCTGTTTTCTGCCCGTTAACCAGTTTGCCGCAGTTGACCAACTTCTGACCCACCCGAGCCTACCCAGCTTATTTATCAATCTTCTATGTGGAACAGTTCAAAAGCTTTGCTGAAGTCAAGGTGGCGACATCAGCTGCTCCCCTTGGTCCACCACTCTGGTTGCGAGTCAAAGAAATCTATGAGATTAGTTTGACAGGACCTTCCTTTGTAAACCCATGCTGTCTTGGATCCTGTGCCCTATGGATTCCAGGTGTTGCACTATCCTTTCCTTAGAGTGCCTCCATAATCTTGCCCACTACTGAGGTAAGACTGACCGATCTGTAGTTCCCCGCCTCCTCCCTGCTACCACTCTTGTGGAGCGGGATCACATGAGCCCTTCTCCAGTCTTCTGGGACCTCTCCTGTGCTCAGAGACTCACTAAACAATTCTGCTAATGGCTCTGCTAGTTCCTTCTTTAGCTCCTTAAGTACCCTGGGATGTATGCCATCAGGTCCCATTGCCTTATCCACCCTGAGCTTAGCAAGCTCTTGTAGGACCCTTTCTTTTGTGAAGGGAGTAGTGCTCACCTCCCTCCCCCCTGTGTCCATGATGCTGAGCTGTGGGCCTGCCTTACCTTCTCTTCAGTAAATACTGAGCAAAAGTATCTATTTAGGATAGATGCCTTTACAGGTCCTCCTCCTCACATGCTCCCTTTTCTCCATGAAACTAGCAATACCCCCTCTGGACTTTCTCCTTTCACTAATGTATCTATAGAAAGTCTTGTCACCTTCTTTTACTGTTCGTGCTATTGTTTCCTCAGTTTGGGACTTTGCCTGCCTTACTGCCTTACCTGCTTCCCTTAGGGCAGTTTGGTATGCCTCCCTATCTTCATCCCGCTGTGTTCCCTTATATTTCCTGAAGGCCAGCCCTTTGGCTCTTACCTTTTCCGCTACTGTATTTGAGAACCAAAGTGGTTTCCTTCTTCTTTTGCACTTCCTTTTCTGTCTAACACAATGGGATGTTGCTTCAAGTATTGCATCCTTAATGCTTGCCCACTTTGCCTGTACCCCCTCACCTGTGTTTCTTTTTGCCAGGGCTAGCTTAACTCTGTTGGCCATCTTATCAAAGTCAGCTCCTCTGAAGTCCCATATTTTTGCCTTGGAATGGGTTGATTTAGATGTAGTAGCCAAATTGAACCATACCATGTGATGGTCACTGGCCCCCAGGTAACCTTCTACCTGGAGATCTGTGATCCCTTCTTTGTTAGTCAGTACTAGATCTAGGATAGCCCTGTCTCTTGTGGGTTGCTGTACCAGTTGTTTGAGGCCCTCCCCTGCAGGGAATCCACTATGAGTCTAGTTTTGGCAGATGTTCCTGCTGGTATTGACCAATCTGTATCCGACATGTTGAAGTCTCCCATTATCAGAACCTCCCCTTTAGCTGTCATGTTTTGTATATCTTCTACCAGTAATGTGTCTATGTCCTCCCTCTGGTCTGGGGGCCTGTAGACAACCCCAGTTCTTATGGCTGTCTCATTTCCTGTTTCCAGGGTGACCCACAGTTCTTCTGGCTCCTATGTGTATTCTGAATTTCTGTAGCTTTGATATTTTCATTAACATACAGGGCCACTCCCCCCCCCACCTGGAGTCTCCTCTGAACAATACATAGCCAGGTACTGAAGTCTCCCAAGTGTGGTTACTGGTAAATCACATCTCACTAATTGCTACTATGTCCAGTTTAGCCTCTGACATTATTGCCTGCAGGTCTGGGATCTTATTTCCCAGGCTGTGAGCATTTGTGTACATGATTTTCCATTGGCCAGATTTTGGTGTGTTAGTTGTTGGGTGAAGTTTGGAATTACCCCTGTGTGTCGTATGGGGAGACAAACCTTTTTTCTTACCTGGTGATGCAAATGAACGGCAAACATGCTGAATTCCTGTTTGACCACTAGCTGAGGGGGAAGGGGTGTTCTTCCCATTCGACGTATGGGGTGATGCACCCCTCTCACCATTTGCTAGTTTAAATATTCTGCAAAGACATCAAACTTCTGCCTCAATGCACGGACTCCCTCTTTAGTCAGATGCAGTCCATCAAATTTAAAGAACTTCGCTCCCAGAACTGTTGCCAGTTCCCTACAAATCTGTGTCCTTTTTCCTGGCACCAGCCCTTAAGCCACGTGTTTAGCTCCCCTATCTCCCCTTCTCTGACCTTCCGTCCATCTGCTCCCCTCTTCCAGACTGGCAGGATCTCAGAGAAGGAGATGCCAGACGAAATAGATGATAGTTTGTCACCCAGCCTAGTCAGGTGTTCCTTGGTCTCCACAACTGACCGGCTGGCGAGATCATTAGTCCCTATGTGTACTAGGACATCAATGTTTTCTCCTGCTTTGTGAACAATTTTAGCAATGCGGTCAGTGTCTCTCCATGCTGATGTACCTGGGAGACATCTGACCATCACCCTAGCTGGAGATGGGTATCAACTCCCGAATCATGGAGTCTCCTATGATCAGAGTTTTTGGATTTCCTTTGTGCTTGTTTTGTTTTGGTTCCTGATTTGGGTGAGTTTTGTTGTGCTAGCTCCTGTGCGCAGTGTCCTGCTCTGCAGCATCTTCTGCCTCTTTATTTGATTTCAGAGATAGAGCAGATACCTGTTTGTAGTGTTTATATGGTTTTGGAGGTAATGTGTTGGAGAGCGAGAGTGATGGGGCACCTGATTTGCTCCTCCTAACCACCTGCCAACCTCCTGGACCAACTACCCTCTGCGGTCGAGGTTTTTCTGTTGGACGCCGGGGAAATGGCAGGTGGTTCTTATAATGTATTTCCTCTTCAATATGAAATTTGATGCATGCAATCTCTGCCCATGCTGCCCCGGAGCTGAGCCTTAAGATCTTCAAAGGCCCAGCATGTAGGACAGTGTCCTAAATCCTGTAAGACTGTCCTTCTGAAAATTGTTCCACAGTACCTGCAGTTAACGAAATCCATTCCAAATAAGTTGCTGGGTTTGTAACCTAGTCAGAGTAATTAGAAGGAAAAAAAAAAGGAAAAAAAAATGCAAGTAATGGTTTAATTGTGCTTTGTTTAACTTGTTAAAACAAGTTAAATTACTAGTGCCCCTGTAAATGAGATCACCTTGTGGAGGCCCCACTGATCTGCCCCTTCCTGCTCTGCCACAGGAAATGTCACAACTGTGGTACCCTATAAAAGGAGTGTAGCGTGGGGTGGTTGGCTGGGCCCTTCCCCCTGCCTAAAAAGAAGAACCACAGACGAAAAAACAAGGAGGTAAGAGCAGAAACAATCAGTCAACAACAAATGCAGTAACCCTGAAAGCTTATCCTAATGTTAGATAAAACTGTAAAACCTGTAAAGCACCACCTGTAATAATTTCAGAGAAGATATACGCTGTAAGAAACATTTTGCTCCAGAGAAAAATAAAGCAGTAACAGAAGATATACCTTGCAAAAGACAATTTAAATCAGAAGATTACAGGAGTAATCTGTTAGCACACACCTGTAGGCACACCTTGTAATAATGCAGAAGAAGGTATACCAGCAACAACAATTTGAATCAGAGAAAAAATAAAGCAATGAAATGTTAGCAACAAACAGTAGCAATCCCTGTGAGTAAAAAATTAAAACACCACCACACAGTAAATCTGCTTAGCCAAACTAAGTCTTAATCCTTTTCCCTTGCTCTGGTAAGTTTCTCTACTCTGCCTTTCAAGCAGTCTTAGAAGGAAAGAGCTCAGGTGAAGCTAGGTGCCTTGGCCAGCAAACCAAGTCTTCTACCTGTCAAGCTTAATTATCAGCATCTTTATTTGAGGTTACATACAGTATGCCTGGACTTATATAGAATAACGCATGCTGGGAGTGCAAACAAATGTGTCAATAATGAAAGCATGAGATGGTTATCAGCATCTTTATGTGAGTTTTCAAATAGTGTGTCAGGTCTTGTCATATAGAGTAATGCATGGGAGAGTGGAAATAATATGGTTAATAATGAAAGCATGCCTTTGTTATCAGCATAATTCTTTGAGTTTACAGATAGTGCGTTTGGTCTTATCATATAGAATAATGAATGGGGGAGTGCAAACATGTAGTTAATAACGAAAGAATGCCTTTGTATTCAGCATTTTGTATGTGAGTTTAGATATAGTGTGTCTGGTCTTATCATGTACAATAAAGCATTGGAGGACTGCAGACGATTGTGTCAATAATGATAACATGCCCTTGCTATCATCATCTACATGTGAGTTTATATATTGTATGTCAGGTCGTATATATAATAATGCATTGGGGAGAGTTTAAACAAACATGTCAATAATGAAAGCATGTCACTGTTACCACAATATGTATAACAGTTTACATATAGTATGTCTTGTCTTATCATGTAGAATATTGCATGGGGGAGTGCAAACAAACATGTCAATAATAAAGCATGCCTTTGTTATCAGCATCTTTGTGAGAGTTTACATATGGTGCACCTGGTCTTATGTAAAATAATGCACTGGGACCGTTCAAACAAACTTGTCAATAATGAAAGCATACCCTTGCTATCAGCATCTTTATGTGAGTCTGTATATAGTATGTCATCTTATTGTATAGAATATTGCATAGGGGAGTTCAGAAAATGGAGTCGATAATAAAAGTATGCCTTGGTTGTCAGCATCTTTATGTGAGTTTACATATAATATGTCATGTCTTACCATATAGAATAATGTATTAGGGGAGTTCAAACAATGGTGTCAATAATGAAGGCAAGGCAAGGCACATTTTATTTAGAAGACGTCCATCCTGGAGGCTCTGGGCGCCGCACATGTTAACAATTCCATATACCTACAAAATACAATACATAAATAAATAACACTCTTATTAACATCAATACACATCATTACTAAACTTAAAATAATACCCTCAACAGAAACAATATGCTCAGGGGAAGCCAGAGATTATTTCTGTCATAAAATTCTGAAGTCAGGTTAAGGATGTAAAACAGGCCTTATTATATTACAAGGACTTGAGGTGGTTCTTGAATACCTCAACAGAAAGGGCCTCCCTAACAGTTGGAGCGAGCGAGTTCCACAACACGGGGACGGTAACAGTGAATGCTCTGTCACCAGCTGTTTTTACCCTTTTCCTGGGAATCACAAGGAGGCCCCTAAAGGAGGAGAGTAGGGGGCAGACTGAGAGAGCAGGTGTGAGAAGGTCCTTCAGGTTACCAGGGCCCAGGCCATGTAGGGCCTTAAAGGTGAGCAAACCCACCTTAAAGAGGACTCTCCACCTAACTGGCAGCCAGTGCAGGTGACGCAGCACTGGAGTTATATGACAGTACTTAGACTGTCTGGTCAACAACATAGCTGCTGCCCCTAGCTGTAGTCGGCGCAGGGTACAACTAGACACCCTCGAGATAGAGTGCATTACAGTAGTTAAGCCTGGATATCATGATGGTATGCACCAAGGTGGGGAGGTCCACTGGCAGAACTAGGTGCTTTATGCAGTCGCTATTCCTCAGATGGTAAAAGCTAGAATGTGACTTTACATATAGGCCCAGATATTCAAACTGTGCCCAAAGAGTGTGCAATAGCAGGAGCAAGCGCAAGTCTATTGTGCCCATGCGCAAGAGATGCAATATTCAAAAATGGAGCAGGCCAAACTGCGCCCTACAACCATGACTAAACATAACCACCATAGCGCAACTAAGGAGGGAAAGCTGAGCAGATCTGATGCGCCATAGTGCAACAAGGGATATTCAGCTGAGCAGTCCAGAGGCACCATAGCGCAACCAGGGATGCCCCCCAGCAGCAGAGCAATGTAACTGCACAACCAGGGAGGTAGGGGCCTACTGCCCATGCCACAGATGGGCACAGGAACACACAGCAGAACACACCCCATGCACTGCACAACTGGGGGAGGGCTGGAATAACCACTGGCCCATGGAGACAAGCAAACAACCCACAGCCAGGCCATGGTGCCCCATCACACCTACTGGCAAGCTGTGACTGGCACACAAGGAGGGCTGATTACCCTGTGCCACACCATCCCCCCCCAGTGTAGAGCACACCCTGCACCGTGACTCTCAGACACCCCCCATGAGCAGTGACCACCACTGCAGGAAACCCCATGCATGCCACCACCCCCACTGTGACACTGCAACCCTGTGCACCACAGAACCATGCAAGCTAGCCCCACCATGAGCACCCATCAGCGGGTGGCAGCACATAGCAATGCAACAATGGCAGACACATTGCCACCACGCACAGTCCTCCCCCGAGGAACTGCTGAGAGACCAACCATGCGTCGGCACATGAGGTACCCCACACGGGACAGGGCATGCCCTTGACACCACCACCAGTGGTACAGCACCCTGCACAGTAGTCCAATGACACACCCTGACCCACCACTGACCACAACAGCCAGCACAGACACCCGCAGTGGTGCGTGGAAGCATGCACCACACCGGATGCCACACAGTGTATGGACAGACATCCACCCATACCCAAGGGCACAACAACACAGGGACACAGTGGTGGGGCAACCAAGCCCCCAGTGTGGGCCCATGTAAATTGAGAACACACAACCCGCAGTCCTCCATGACACTGGAGTGCCAGCCACCCTGCACAGGCACTGTGGACCCATACACCATCAGCATTCACCCAGAGCACAAGTCACAGACAGTGGGTCACATCCCCTGCAATATACACAAGGCACAGCATGGAGGTGGAACAACAACTGTGGTGCCCATAGTGCCACCTGAGGAAGACATGCACCACACCAGTGACAGGAGGCAACCCAGCAATGTGACTGCTACAGTGGCTGCCCTGCAGGGACTGCCACCATTGACATGCCAGTGGACCATGCAGGTCACAGACATGCATGTGTGTCAGCTGCACAGGCCATGGATGGGCCTATGGGTGCACCATGGACACAGAGCATGCACCATGGACCACTGCACACACTCATCCAGTGCACAGGGGACAACACACACACACCACAGACACTGACTGATAGCTACCCCCACACCATAGTCACCTCCACACGGACACACACACATACCCATGACCGCACCACCCCTGATGCCATGCACACCACTGCAGCTGATCACCTATAGCCCACTGCAAATCAGAGACCACCACAGTATTCATATCAAAATTAAATGTATTGAAAAAATATATAACATTCAACTATATACAATATTACATGAACTATATACAAGGTTGGGGGCCACAAACAAGGTGGGGGTGGGTAGAGGGCAGGGGTGGACAAATGGGATGGGAAAGGAGGGGTGTGAGGGTGGGTCCAGGGGGGTAGGGGAATACTGGGACTGATGTATCCCTAGTGGGAGCACCTCTCCTGGCTCTGACTCCTCTGGGCTCTGTGCCTCCTCAGGACCCCAGTCTCATCAATGCATCTGAGTATGTCCAGTGATGGCCTCGCCACCACTAATATCTCCTACAGTGCCTCCTAGATTTCATGCAGCTGGAGGGTACCTAGGACAAGGAAGCACAGTTAATAGGTGTGAATGCACAACCCCATACAGCCCGCCCACTGTGCATGGCATACGGCCGTGGGACATACCTCAGTGATGGTGTGTGACCACCCGCAGTGATCACGTCCACAGAACCTGCCCACCCAGGTGCATACAGCCATGCAGAATGCTACACACACCCACCAGCCAAGTCACATACAGCACCACTGTGGCCGTTTAGTGACATGGCTATGTGGTGTAAGGGCAGTGGCACAACCATGTACCTGGTGCACGCATGGACCACCATTGACACGCTCCCAGACATGCATTGCCACTGGACAGTGTTAACTGTAACATGTTGCATGCATGGCAGTGGTGTCGATGGATGGTAGCCATGCCCCACTGCCCACCCTGTCACACAGCATGTAATAGTAATCATGGCTGTATGGCACTCACCTTCATCGGGCTGGTCAAGTGTGCGGTGAGGGCCCTCACCCCGCCTGGCTGGACCATGTTCTTCCCACCACTGCTCTTCATGCGTACGGCGATCCACCAGGCCTGTGGGGCAAACATGAAGAAAGGAACATCAATACAATCCCATAGCAAAGTCCCCCTGCCCCCAGGTGTGTACCCTCTCACCCACCCCACACCCTGTGAACACCACCACAGCCCACCCCGGACGGTCCTTCCCCTTTGTTCTGGACACATACAACAGTGTTACCCATATGGAAGATAAAAGTGTGTTGATGTAACCCCTACCTGGCCTTGGCACCGTGCCCCTCCTGGCACGTGCCCGCAGGCGTGCCAGTAGCTCCGGCTTCCTCCACCGCAGGTCCCCGTATCTGTGCCTGCACTGCTCGGCACTCCTCCCCCATATGGTGGCCTCCTCAAGGGCAGTGGCCACCTCCTGCCACACCTGGATCCTGACCCTGTCCAGGGCCACCTCCCCGAACAGAGGCCCATGGTGTGGCTCCACAATGGCCACTAGGTTGGCCAGTTCAATAGCAAACCACTGGGCTGCCCTTCTGCGTGCCATTCTCGGTTCTATAGTTGGCAATATGGCACTCTGCAGCACGGCTCCCGACATGCAGATGCTGTGCGGTACAGAGCTGTCATTCCCTATTACGCTGTCACCGAACAGCATGATAGAGGTGCACCGATGCCTGACACATGGCGCCTAGGGGGCAAAGGTCAGGCACAGGGTCAAGGGTCTCTGGAACACAATGTGTGTAGTGCAATTGGCTGCCTGTGTGCCAACGCCATAGCGGCCTACTGTGCAGTTAGCCTATTGCGCCTATGATGGCCCAGTGCCACAGCGCCATGTAGTGACCATCGCTATAGCACCACTGGCACAATGGCGGCCATGCCCTGCATTGTCTACCACACACAGCACATCATCAGCATGGCAGTCAGCAACCCAGGCATGCGCAGTGAGGTGTGTTCTATGCATGTCACAGAACTGCGCCATTGGCTCAGCACGTTCAACACAATTGCGCAAAGTGCAACAGCGCAATATTCCGCCGTCATATGCAAATCATCTAATCAGCCATTTAATGGTGCAGCACTGCAATTTGCATCTACTTAAAGTTACTCCTTGCCTCATTTGCATGGGTTGCGCTATAAAAGTGCGACATTGTGCTGCAGTGGCCATAGTTGGTTACTGCAGTCTATTGGTGAGTTGCATGCTGTTTGGGAGTATGGACTGTGGATTTAGGGACATGCATGGGACTGCACAGTCACAGGTAACAAATGCCATTCTTACAGGCTACATAATGACCGAGCAGGTTGTTGGAGAGTAGGAACACAGTGGTGGGAGGAGGAGGAGGAGGAGACCTAACTTTACCAAGACCGAAACCGAAGCCCTGTTTGAGGCCTACCTGGATCAGGAGCCGCTTCTCAGTGGACAGCGGGGAACACCTCAAGCCCATGCTGCTGCATGGGAGGAGGTGGCATGTGCTGTGAACCATGCAGGAGTGTAAGAAAAAGATGGGCATGGACAGGAGGAGGATAGAGGAGAAGGTGGCTGCCATCAGGGCAGCACGTGCTGCAACAGGTGGGGGACAGCTGGAGGTGGTACAGTTAACCCCACAGGAGGAGAGGCTTGCTGGAAGTATGCAGCGCAGTGCCATTGAGGGTGTTCTGGGTGGTGGCTTCCAGATGGGTAGTGGCCCATCACTGCATGGTAAGTCATGGTCTGTCTATGGGGGGGAAGGGTAGGTCACATGCAGTAACGTGACTTTGCTTTCCCTTACAGATCCTGTGCATCTGCATGGGTCAGCTGTGGTGGGCCTGTCCACTGAGGACAGTCAGCTGGAGTTGGAGGAAGGCCCATCCACCTCCACAAGTATACGTAGATTATTGCGACAGTGGGGCTGCCTGGCTGTCCACACTGATGTTGTTGTAACAGGTGTGGAGGAAGCCCTGCCTGTGTCCCAACGTGCTGGTGTCCACGGATGCCAGCATGCTGTGACTGTGGCCGGTGCAGAGTCCCTCACCGATGATGATGACTCTAACATCATGGGCAGTGACATGTGTGTGCCACGGGATTGCCACACAGCAGGGAAATTCGCGCCCTTGGCTGTGGGTGGTGCTGCCATGGAGGACTGCTTGTCAGCACAGTCCCAGCTTGTGCCTATCACCACCAGTGGGGCAGCACTGGTGTCTGTTCAGGACAGTGGGACTGTTGCAGCCACTGCGGCGGCACCAATGAGCTCTGGGTAGCAGCAGCCGGAGGGGCAGCATCAGCATTCAGCCAATGGGCTTGGGAGTACAGGGTTCAGCGGCAGCACCTGTGCACCGCCTGTGGACATGCCCAGACCTGGTCCTGGTGCGCAGTGCCCACCCTCAAGGGGTGGTGATCATCAGGGCCATGCACACCCTGAGGGACAGGATGCCAAGGAGGCAGATGACCTCTTGGATGAGCACACCCACCTACTGCAAGCATCAGTCCAGCAGCAGATGTGGCTTGCGATGTTCGTGGATGCAGTGTCTGTGACTTTGGAGTGGGCAGAGGAGAATCGCAGCAGGGACACCGCTCTGATCCTGGCAAGGATGGACCTTTTGCAGGAGGATGTGACCACAGCCATTGACAGGCATGCACAGGCATTCACTGCTGTCATGGCCATGATGAGCACACAGTCAGGTGCCCATGCATAGCATACACCGCACAGTGCACTGTCCACCCCCTGTTCCTGGAATTGTGCGACGCCCACCCTGTCGACACCGGGTTCAGCTGTGGGCATCCCAAGCACTCCTGGTGCAGGCATGTTCGGTGTGCTGCAGACCCCTGTGCGAGCACGGTCACGTTCACACAGTGGAACCCCTGGGGGACCATCACTGCCACCCCATGAGGCCAGTGGTCAGCCTGTCAGTGCTGGTGGGTCTTGGCGGGGCCACCCATGCATCCATGGTGGCCAGGGCACTGTGTCGCATGACTGACCTGTCTTCCAGTGCAGCTACTGTCTGGTGCTGCCCTGTGTGCATTGTGTGTTTCAGTGGGCAGTGCACAGGTGGGTACCCGGCCCTGCACGTGGACACACAGTCCACCTGCACACCCTCCCTGCTGCTGTCCGCAGTTGCATGTGCATGATGATGCCTGCATTGCACTGTACACCAATGTGCAATGGTGCTCAGCATCTGAGACATGCACATGGACAGACAGTGGGCGTGGTGGCCTGTGGACATGTGTGTGCTGCTAGGGTATGCGTTCTAGGTCGGTGTGCCTCCTGCCCTCTGTGCACGTTTGGTGCATTGTGTGTGTGTATGCATGTTTGTGTGTGTGTCCATCTGTATGGCATGTTAATCCTCACCCATCCCTGGCTGTGTGTGTGCTTCTGTGCCCTGCCACTTCCCTTGACAGCATGCACCCCGGTGTGTGTCCATGTGTGTTTGTGGGTTGTGCCTTAGCCACTGGTAGTTGTACATAGCCCCATGACTTACCTGGGTTGGCTGAAGTGCTCCTCCGTGATGGCGTCCCAGTGCAGCTGTGCCAGCCAGATCAGTCGGGGGTCCCATCTGCCAAGGGGGGGCTGCCCATCACCATCGTCACCGGCATCCTTATTGCCCCATCGCTGTCCCCCTCTTCAACCTGTACGGCTATCCCACATTCGTTGGCCATGTTGTGCAGGATGCAACAGGTCAGGAATAGCCCACAGGCCTTTGAGGGGCTGTACTGTCTGCAGGGCACCGCCGAAGGTGTCCAGGCAATGGAAACATGCCTTCAGCATCCTGAACACCCTCTCGATGACATTACGTGTGGTGGCGTGTGCCTCACTGTAGTGCTGCTGCGATGGGGTTGCGGGCCACCGGTAGGGTGTGAGCAGCCAGGGACAGAGTGGGTATCCACTGTCACCTGTGTGTAGAGGGTGGAGGTTAGTTTGGTGATCAGCGTCACCCTGCCCCGGGCCATGTGGGCCACTACCCATGTCACCTCTCACCATGCCCACTCAGGCCCTATGATTACCCATGTGGTTTGCATACTCACCCATTAGGTGTCCGGTGGGGATGTCTCCACTCTTGAATCTGTGGCACAGTGCTGACTGATGCCAGATGAAGGCATTGTGTGCTCCCCCAGGGTGCGTGGTGCAGACATTGATTATGTGCCCCCTGGCATCACATACCACCTGGCAGTTGATGCTGGCATAACCCTTGTGATTGATGTCTGCGGCCCCCTCAGGGCCAGGTGGCATGCGTATGGCCACATGGGTGCAGTCTATGGCCCCTAGTATGCCAGGCATACGTGCTACCCTGTGGAACTCCTGTATGTTTGCTGTGCACTATGCCACTGTGCTGGGGAAATGGATGTACTCCTCGGCATGTGGCAGCAGTGCACTGAGGAATTGGGTGAGGTGGTGTGATATGGCCAACTGGATTATGCCTGTGGTGTCCCCAGTTGGTCTCTGGAAGGTACCCGTGGTGAGCAAGCACATGCAGGCTGTTACTTTAGTCTCTACTGACAGGGCATGGCTCAGTCGTGTGGGTGCCTGCATCACATCACTGCACAGCTCACAGAGCCACCTCAGAAATGTCCTATTCAGGTGGTACCGGCTCACAATCTCAGTATCAGTGTACAGCTCAAAGCTGGTGTGGGCTCAGTACTGCCTGTTGGTGGCATACAGCCGACGGGCCCTTCCACGGCCACGCCCCCCTGCTGCACGCCTTCTCACTCCCCTCATAATGGCCTCCATGTGGAAGGTGGCACTGGCCATGTCCCTGGCTTGTGTTCACCCCCCTGGCAGCTGTTACTGTATTCCACCCGCTATCCTCCCTACTACTTCCCCTGCACCAGGAACACCTGCCTGTGGTGGCCTCTGTGCTGTGTGGCACTTCCCCTTTCTGCACTAGCTGTGGCTCCTCACACCTTCCCTGTGCCTGGGTGTTCAGAGAGCCCTTTCCCTGGCCTGCCCTGTTTGTCGCTCCTGCACTGTCTGTCTGCCTGGGGTTCTGACTCATGTGACTTCTCTGTAGTGTTCTTGCACCTCTCCCTTGCTTCTTTTTATTTTGGCTCATTTCCACCATGGTGCAACTTCCGCTTGCTCCCCAGTTGCGCATGGTGGAAGTCGTTGAATATCGCACTGCGCCATTTATGCATGGTTCCTCCCCTTTCAGTTGCGCATGCCTTCATTATCATTGCGCTGTTGCTCAGCATGATTTCCGGGGTGCAACTGCCTCCTGCTGAATATCGCAGAATGGCGCAATTTCAGACTTGCGCAGGCTCAGCCCTATTGCGCATGGCTCAACTCTTTTGAATATCTGGGCCATAGTGTATCTGGTCTTATCATGTACAATAAAACATTGGAGGAGTGCAAACAAATGTGTCAATAATGAAAGCATGTCATTGTTATCAGCATCTCCATGTGAGTTTACATATTGTGTGACTGGTCTCATACAGAATAATGCATTAGGGAGAGTTTAAACAAACATGACAGTAATGAAAGCATGTCATTGTTGCCACACTACTTTATTTATAAGGGTTTAAATATAGTATGTCTGGTCTTATGAAGAATAATGCATGGGGGGAGTGTAAACAAACATGTCAATAATGAAAGCATGTCATTGTTACCACAATATTTATAAGGGTTTAGATATAGTATGTCTGGTCTTATCATGTAGAACAATGCATGAGTAGAGTGTAAACAAACATGTCAATAATAAAGCATGCCTTCGTTATCAGCATCTTTATGGGAGTTTACATGTACTGCAGTATGTTTGGTCTTATCATATAGAATAATGCATGAGAAGAGGAAACAAATGTGTCAGCAAAACATGAATTTATTATCAGCGTCTTTATGTGAGTTTACATATAGTATGTTTGGTCTTATCATATAGAATAATGCATAAGGGGAATGCAAACAGACGTGTCATTGAAATATTAATTTGTTGTCAACATCTTTATGTGATTTTACATATAGGGTGGGATATTCAGAAATGTGCCAGAGGCAGCCGCAAGAGTGGCACAGCACAAATCTGGTGTGCCATGGCGCACCGAACACGATATTCAAAGGTTGTGCATAACGGCATGCGCTAGCGCAACATGGCTGAATATCACAGAGATGCAGCATAGTGCAACCAGGACTGCACCAGGGAGCAAGCCAACAAGCACAATAGCAGCAACCAGGAATGTACAAGGGGCAGAGGTGCATGCGCCAGGACACAGATGGAATGGCAACAGGCACAGCAAGGAGCAAGCCACTGGGGCGGGATGTCCCACCACCACGGTGCAGAGGGTGCCAGGAGTGAGACATGGCTGGCACACGATGGAACACTTCCCAGTGTGCATGGGGAAGCAGCAGACCCCTGACTAAGTGCACCACAGTGGTGCTCAGAGGAAGGGTGGCACCAATGGCCACTGGTAAACAGCCACCTGCAACCCCACACAGAAAGTCACGAGACATGCCACCCGGACCACAGCCGGCAACACACAGGCAAACAGCACACAATGCACACGCCACACAACCCAGACAGCCCATGGCTGCCCCTGGACACAGCCACCATCCAATGGGTGTACACCACCAGGCATTACCCCCTGGCCACCCCAGTCATGCCACACAGCTGCCATGCACACCACTACAGCATGGCTCCTCACGCCAGCTGCAATAGCAGACACAGACACATTTGGATAACCATATAAAAGTGTATTACAACAGGCAATAAATAACTACATACATATTTACAGGTAACAGGGGACAGGGAACAAGGAATGGGGAGGCCACATACAAAATGGGAGGCCAGGGAATGGAGGTAGGGAACAGGGGTCATGGCTATACAAGAGGAAAAGGGAGGGCAAGGAAGGGGGGACAGGGAAGTATAACAGGAACAGGCCCTGTGGCCATCCATGTCGCACTGGTGCCTGATGCAGACGTCTGCACTGCTGCCTGTGCATCATCCATTGCAGCAGCTGTGTCACCTGTAGCATGGCTGTGGAGACCCACAGGATCTGTCACAGGAGCCTGGTGTTTACATCAGTGTGATGGACACCTAGGACAAAGGAGGGAACATGGTATGAGTGCATGTCCGGATGACTGTAGCCCACCCACTGTACAGCAGTGACATGCACCCCTGGGATGGCACCCAGCCACCTGCAGTGTGTTCACCCACATGTGCCGCCTACCCAGCAATCCACAGCCATGCAGAACACTGCACACCAACACCACCCATGTGCCGCACACCACCACCATGGCAGGCAGGCAACATGGCTAAGCAGCAGGATATCAGTGGCATGACTTGAATCCAGGTGCACCCACAGCCCACCTGCAGCAGCCAAACACATGTGCCATAGCCACAGCATGGTGCAACAGTCACTGTAGGAAGCACACAGCTGTAAAGGCCATGCGCACAGGGGGACATGGCCCACCCTGAACAACATTGTAGCATGAAACAGTGCCTACCTGCACGCTGTGGCTCACCTTGTGCCTGTCCAGCAGCACCGCCCATGCGGCCTGCAGCCTGCACATGAGCCCCAGTGGTGGCCTTCCCTTGCCCACCCACAGCACCAGCCATTCAGGCCCTCCTTCTATCCTCAGGACCTAGGAAGGAAACATGGAGAAAGACACATCAGTACCTGGCAACACCACATGCCCCTCCCCAGCACAGCGTGCTCCACGGCCAAACGCAGCAGCAGCAGTGCAGTGGCACAGCACACCCACGGTGCTTTGCCCTGGCAAATGATGTGTTGCCCCAGCCACCCTCCAGCAGCATGGCGTGCCACCCTGCTTGCCCCACAGAACATTGGTTGGGCACAGACATGGGCATAGCGCACCTACCTGACTGTGGCACGGCACCCTTCCGGATATATGCCAGAAGTGACCATAGTCTCTCAGGGTCCCTCTGCTGCAGGTCCCCATAGCAGTGGCAGCATTGCTCCCCACTGCACTGTGCACCTGTAGCCTCCTCCAGCCCATCAGCGACCTCCTGCCACACCTCTGTTCGTGGCCTAGTCAGGGGCATCTGGCCAAACAAACTGCCTGCATGTGGTTCCACAAGGGCCACAAGGTTTACCAGTTCCACCTGGGACCAGTTAGGTGCCTTGGCACTGCTGCAGCGTGGCATTGCTATTTCACACTCGTACATCCAAAATGGTGCCCAGTAGTGCATGAGCCACACGTGCTAGGGATGCATGCCTCACATGGAGATGCGCTGACATCATCAATCATGCAGCCACAGAGATGCACGATATGGGCAGTGCAGCACTGGCACATGCTGCAGGGTTCCCAGAGGGGCAAAGGGCAACCATGGGGTCAAGGGTCGGCATGCACACTGTGCGTGACTACGCTATTAGGCCCGCCATGCATGGGGCACAATAAGAGCATGTGGGCACCACAATTCATGGCCCAGTAGCACTCAGGCACCATGGCACTCATAGTGCAGGAGCGCCATCTGCCACATGGCACCACAGCACCATCGGCACTATGGTGCCCAGGCACCATAGGCCATACAGTGCATAGTGCCACATGCCCAGCGTGGCTGCAGGCGGCTGTAACTCATGATGCGCGGTGTTATTGGCAGAATGGCCTGTGCTGTACACACTGGCAGTGCGCACATGTGTACTGCTGGGCCTACTCGCTATGTCACAGTGTTTGCACCATGACTTGAGCATGTGCAAGTCCATTGCGCAATGTGCAAAATCGCGATATTCAGCTGGCATATGCAGATTAGCTAATCAGCATATCTGTGGTGCATCGGAGGCATTTGCATCCCATTACGGTTGCACATCCTCTCATTTGCATGCAATGCATTATAAAGGTGCTATGGGACTGCACAGGATATTGCATCCTTCAGAGGTAAGATGAGATGCTGTGGGGCTCTCAGGACAGTGGATTGGGAGGGTGGTGTGAGTAATAGCCGTCAATGACCACTGTCTATTCCCACAGGACACAGCATTACGGAACAAGAGGGGATTGAGGAGCATGGGCCCATGCAGAAGTGTAGGCCCAACTTCACGAGGGCAGAGACAGATGCTCTATTCAAGGTTTACCTGGACCAGGAGCCTCTACTGAGTGGCTCGACAGGCACTCCACAGACCCGGTCAATAGCATGGGTGGGTGTGGCCCCAGCCATAAATCAGCAGGACATCCATCAAAGGTCTGTGTAAGAGTGCAAGAAGTAGGTTG
This sequence comes from Neoceratodus forsteri, assembly GCA_016271365.2. Lineage (NCBI taxonomy): Eukaryota > Metazoa > Chordata > Ceratodontiformes > Ceratodontidae > Neoceratodus > Neoceratodus forsteri. The sequence goes on from CM028129.1 coordinate 14,632,146, forward strand.
GCACAGAACAGAGGCAGATAAAGGAGAAGGTGGCAGCCATCTGGGCCGCACATGCTGCCATGGGTGGTGGACAGCCTGACGTGTCACAGCTGATGCCGTAGGAGTAGTTGGTGGTGGCTACCATGCAGCACAGCACTGTTGATGGGGTGCCCGGAGGTGGCTTCTAGACAGGTGGCAGCCCATCACTGCATGGTGGGTATGGCAGCACATGGGGCAGGGTGGCAGGGGGATGCGCCAGTGGCACTAATGTGACTGTTTTCCCTTTCAGCTCCTGAGCGCCTGCATGCAGCAGCAGAGGTGGGGATGTCCATCTTGGGGGTGGTCCTGGACCTGGATGACCATCCTTCCACCTCTACCGGTGCCCAGGGGCCAGACCGCATGCAGCCCAACACCGCTGACTGGCCGGATGCCTGTGGCGTGATTGTGGACGAGGCCCTGGCTGTATTTCAGCATGATGCCAGGCATGGTGTCCAGTATGCCGAGACACAGATCAGGGTGGGCTCCGGGACCGATGACGATGAGACCATCATTATGGATAGTGATGTTGCCATTGTGGGGCAGGCACCCATACTACACACCTGCCACAGCAGTGTAGACAGTGCCCTGGAGGCAGTTGTCTGCCCACCGGCCACTGCCCCTGGTGTCGCCGTGGGTGCCACTGGTGCAGCGCCAGCTGATGGTGGTGGTGTAGCCACACCGGCACTGCTCAGCACACAGCGGCAGTTGGATGGTGTCAAAGGGGGGCTGGGTTCAGCACCCACCATTTGTGCACCATGGAACGAACAGCCCCAAGAGGACCCCGCTGTGCAGCACCCACCTGCGCAGGAGGCTGGGCTGTGGGGTCGAGCTAGACATGTCGGTCTGCACAATGCCCATGCACTCCAGGGCACCAACCCCTTGGCTGAGCACACCTCCATTGAGCAGCAGGAGATGGTCACGGCAAGGGTGCATGCGCTCCACACAGAGCTGCACCAGGCCACAGTGTGGCGTGACAGGGACTTTGAACAGCTCCTGGCTGAGAACACTCGTATGTGGGAGGACATGACCACAGCTCTGGAATGGCTTACCACTGCGGTCACAGCCGGCCTAGTGCCACTGGCCACCATGGTGTGTGCCCATCTGCCGCAGACTCCGTGGAGTGCATTCCCCATCCCGCAGTCACAGCGTCACACGACCCCCACTGTGTCGACACCGGGATCCGCTGTGGGCATTCCGGGCATGCCTGGAGTGGGCATGTTCAGAAGTCTGCAGACACCTGCAAGGATCCGGTTACGTTCTCACAGTAACACCCCTGGGGGACCTTCACAGACACCCCCTGTGGCTGCCGCACATCCTGTGTCTGCTGGGCGGTCTGTGTGGGGCCGTCCACATGTCTGCAGTGGCCATGTGACTATGCGGCAGTCCCAAACCACCCACCTCCCAGTCCGCTGTCTGCTGCTGCCCGGTGTGCACATTGGTGTGGCATGTGCATGTGCATTCCAGGGATGTGACATCCATGGTTCATGCCACACACAGGCCTTGTGCACACCCGCCCGGCTGCTGGCCACTGTGGCATGTGCATGATGATGCCAGAAAAGCACTGATTGTAATTGTGCACTGCTTCTCAGCGTGTAACACACGCCTGGTGCCTGCCTCTGGGCACAGGCATGATGGTTCCTGTGTGCATGTGTGTGAGTGTGGATGTGTGTGTGGGTGTGTGGGTGGGGTGTGCAGTGCTGTGCTGAGTGCTTCCATGGTGTCCAGTCATACACCTGTCCATGCCCCCCCACCAGCTGTTATTATCACAGGGCCTGCCCATGCATGGCTGTATGCAGTGCCATAGTCCCTAGGACGTGCATGTGGACATGTTCACCTACCTGCATGCACCGTAGTGCTCCTCTGCAATTGTATCCTGGTGCTGCTGGGCCATCCTGTTCAGCTGGAGTTCCCTTCACCTGGGGGGGGCTGCCCACCACCATCTGGCCTGGTGGCCACGTCGTCCCCACTGCTGTTCCCCTCTTTGATTTCGACAGCTGTCCCGCAGTCAGTGGTCATGTTGTGTAGTATACAGCAGGCCAGGAATAGGCTGCAGGACTTTGAGGGGCTGTACTGTAGGGCACCGCCAGACCTGTGCAGGCAATGGAACCGTGCCTTCAGCAGCCCAAACACACGCTCGATGATGTTCCGTGTGCTGGTGTGTGCCTCATTATATTGCTCCTGTACTGGGGTCAATGGGCCCTGGTATGAGGTGAGCAGCCAAGGCCAGAGTGGGTAGCCACTGTCACCTGTGTGTAGAGATGCGTGGTTAAGATGGTGGGCTGTGTTGCAACACCCCCAGCCTTCCTGGCCTCACCCTCTGGTGCACCTGCCCTGGCATCTACCACACCCTGCCCTGTTGTGCCAGGCTGCCCATTTCCACAGCATGCTCACCTACTAGGTAGCCTGTGAGGATGTCCCCACTCTTGACCCTGTGGCACAGTGCTGACTGGTGCCAGATGTAGGCATTGTGTGCTCCACTGGGGTGTGTGGCACAGACATTGATTATGCACCCCACGGGCATTGCACACCACCTTGCAGTTGACACTGAGGTAGCCCATTCTGTTGATGTATGCTACCCTCCTGGGCCAGGTGGTGTGTGGATGCTAACATGGGTGCAGTCGATGGCCCCTAGCATGCCAGGCATACGTGCCACCCTGTGGAACTTCTGCATGTTTGCTGTCCGCTGTGCCTCTGTACTGGGGAAATGGATGTATTCCAAAGCATGTGGCAGCAGAACATTGAGGGATTGTGTGAGGGGCCATGATGCAGCCAACTGGGTTATGCTGGTCGTGTCCCCTGTTGGTCTCTGGAAGTTACCCGTGGCAAGCAGGCACATGACAGATGTGACTTTTATCTCAACTGACAGGGCATGGCTCCGTCTTGTGGGTGCCTGCATCTCCTCACTGTAATTGCCCAGTTCACATAGTACTGGCCCGCAATCTCTGTATCACTGTACTGTTCAAAGGTGGAGTGGGCACGGTACCACCTGTTCTAGGTGTACCGCCGAAGGGCCCTTCCACCCCGTGCCGCTCTGCCTCCTGCCTCCTCACACCCCTCATTACCGCCTCCATCTGGAAGATGGCACTGGCCATGGCCTCGGATGTCCTGCTCCCCCCGGGTGGCTGTCTTCCCAGGCACCCCCAGCTGTGTGCTGCTGGGTGTGCTCTTATGCTGGGCGCACAACTGTGTTTGTCGTTCCCAGCTGGCAGCATGTGGGCTGTAGCCTCCACCTCCCACCTGTCTGTGCCCCTGTGCTGCCCCTTCTGTACTGGGTATCACAGGAACATGCTCAGGATGTTGCCTCCGCACCTGTCTCACACACTCACGCAGACACAGTCATTGTCACACACCCACTCTCTCACTCTGTTCCTCTCCCTGACTGCCTCTGTCTCTGTCTTTCACCCCTCCTGCTGTCCAACCTGCCCACTTGCTCTCCCTCTCTATGGCTTCCCTCTGTCACAAGCCTCCTTCCCTTGCTTACTCCCTCTTTTTATGTGCTCAAGTTTCCTCTGCACAAGTCCCTTTTGCTCTGTGCTTGCACCGTTTGACTGCTGTTGAATATGGCACTGTGCTGCTTATTCACTGCTATGCCCCCTGCACTTGTGCATGCATGCATTACCATTGCGCATTGGTGCATGGGGATTTGTGCTGTGCAGGTGCTGCTGCTGAATATCACTCTCCAGCGCATTGTTGCAGTTGTGCTGGTGCAATCCTGTTGCACATTGCACAACTGCTTTGAATATCCCACCCTCAGGGTCTGTTTTCTTATATAGAATAATGCAGCGGGGAAGTGCAAAAAGACATGTCACTAATGAAAACATGCCTTTGCTATCAGCATCTTTATGTGAGTTTACATGTAGTATATCTTGTCTTGTCAAACATAATAATGTATGGCGGGAGTTCATATCTGGTATCAATAATGAAGAATTCTAACATACTAACATACTAAAATGCCAGCAGAATAGGCCTAACGGTCTTTTGCGTCTGCTTGTTTGGTTAGCCCCCACCCTGGGAGCTGACCTTGCTGCCTCCCTCACCTTCTCTGGCTTCTCCCATCCCAGTTCTGTATATTCTTGCTGCATTGGATTTTGCTTCCAGAACCCTTTCCCTGTACCTGTCCCACCCCCTCTTGAACCCCTCCACCGTCTCTGCCTCCACCAGCCCCCTAGGCAGCACACTCCATGGTGCCACCACCCTCTCAGTGAAGTAGCACCTCCTCCTTTCTCCCCTGAATTTTCCACCCTCCAGCTTCCACCCATGCCCTCTAGTGGCCTCCTCCTCCTTCCTTCGAAGCACCCTGACTGTTCCTCCCCATTTACCCCCTTCATGTACCTGAAGACTTCTATCATCTCCCCAGGTCCCTTCTCACTTCCAATATGTACATATTTAGCTCTTTGAGCCTCTCCCCATAGGTCCTGCCCCCCAAGCCCCAAATCATTTTGGTTGCCCTGCTCTGGACCCTCTCCAGGAGTTTAATGTCCCTTTTTAAGTGTGGCCTCCAAAACTGCACGCAGTACTCAAGGTACGGCCTCACCAAGTAGTTATACAGAGGGAGTATCACTTCCCTCCTTCTGGAGGTGATCCCCCTAGCGATGCATCCCAGCATCATGTTGGCCTTGGCTGCTGTCCTCCTACGAGTCTCCGAGTTGTTCATCTTGACATCCACCACCACCCCCAGGTCCCTCTCAGCCATTGAGACTTGTAGCATTTTCCCCCCAGGGTGTACACTTGGCCCAGGTTTCTGGCCCCCAGGTGCAGTACCTTGCATTTCCCTGCATTGAACCTCAGCTTCCACTTTCTAGACTATCTTTCCAGAGCCTTCAGGTCCCCTGTAGGGCCACCCTCCCCTCCTTCCCATCCACCACTGCCCCCAGTTTTGAGTCATCTGCAAAGATACTCATCTCACTCCTGATACCTGTCCTTATGTCAGAGATATAGGCATTGAACAGGAGGGGCCCAAGGACTGATCTCTGTGGGACCCCACTAATGACCCTCCTTGGAGATGAGACTATCCCACCAGCTGTCCTGGAGCCAATTGCCTATCCATCTGATCATCTGGTTCCCCACCCCCATTTCTCCCAGCTTATCCAACAAGCCCACATGAGGAACTGAGTCAAATGCCATGCTGAAGTCTAGAAAGATGATGTCCACTGGTCTACTCAGGTCCAAGGCATTCATCACCCAGTCATAGAACTCCACAAGGTTTGTCTGACATGATTTCCCTGGGACGAATCTATGCTGTCTATCGTCCAGGCACCCTGACTTTTCCAGGTCCCCCCCTAGCCTCTCCTTGACAATGCCCTCCATCACCTTGCCCACCACCGATGTCAGGCTGACAGGCCTATAGTTTCCTGCCACCTACCTTGATCCCCCTCGTGGATAGGCACTATATGCTCCACCTTCCAGTCCTGGGGTACCCACCCTGTCGTCAGAGAGATGGTGAAAAGCTCTGCCATGGGTTTCACCAGGACATCCACAAGTTCCTTCAGCACTCTGGGATGTAATTTATCCAGCCCCGGTGCTTTCTCTGTCTCCTAGCCGACGCCTGTAGTCGTCAGTAAAAAAACACTGGTGTGTCCTGAGTACGTCTGCAGAAGTCGGCTACTGACTCCCAGTGTGCCCAAGCAACGTCTGGAGAAGTCACTTATATATTTTAATATATAGTGTAACAGAATATAATATATATTTGACTGCATAGCACCGTTGGAAAGGTAATGTTATGCTGAACAACTCTGTCACTGATATTTTGTGCATATCATGCATACTTTAGGAGTTATTTGCATTTGTTTATGGTGTGGTGTGTATGGCTTATGTTGCCTGTTTTAGTGAAAAAATATTTTTTTTTGCTGTTTCAACCAGTTTAAAAAAAACAAAAAATTACATATTATTATTTGCATACCACCATTGGGAAGGTAATGTTGTTCTGAACAACTTTGCCACTGATATTTTGTGTATATCATGTATACTTTAGGAGTTATTCACATTTGTTTATGGTATGGTGTGTATGGCTGACATGTTTTCCATCAAGATTCACCTAAGCAGCTTGAATAAAATTCACTTTTTTGGCACTTCAGCAGGTATAAAATAAAAACCGTATTGATTACAACTGGTTGCATAGCACCATTGGAAAGGCATTTTTTGTGCTAATCAACTTTCATGCTGATACTTTGTGTGTATCACATATACTTTTGGAGTTATACGCATTTGTTTATGATATGGTGTGTTTGGTTGAGATTCAGCCCTCAAATCTCAAAGCACCTTGACAAAAATAGGGAAAAGTTACGATTTATAGTAAAAGATATCTTTTTTTTTAACTAACATAATATTAAAACACCATCTAATGTCTGTATGCTTAATTTGGTGTTGCTATTTTACATATTTTCCAACAAAAAATGGCTTATGTTGCACTTTTTTAGTGAAAAAAATATTTCGTTTGCTCTTTCGACCAGCATAGAAAAAAAACTAAATTACTTATTATTACATGCATGCCACCATTGGAAAGGCAATTTTGTGCTGAATAACTCTGCCACTCATACTTTGTGTCTAACATATACAGTTATTGAGCTATTAGCATTTGTTTGCAACATACTGACTATGGCTTGATTTTGCTAAAAGGCCAGGATTCACTGTTAAAAGTATACAGGAGATTCAGGAGGCAAGTGGTGTAATCTCAGAGTGAGCCTGTGGAGGCAATGAGTTAAGGGAGCTGAGGCTTTCCTCCTCTCTGCTGTGATTTCCACTTCCGGTACCTCTTCTCCTACTTAGCCCTCCCTCCTTCCAGTGATGCCTCCCCTCTCCCCAGACCCTCCGATCAGTGGGGTCCCCCCTTCCTCAGTATCACTGTCTCCTCCATGTATGATGCAGCACCCCCATTTTCTTGGTGAAAACTGAGGGTGTAGTACTCATTTAGTACCTCAGCCTGCTCCCGGGTCTTGTGCCCATCTTCCCCTGTTTTAATCCTGCTAATCTGCCCCTTCACCCTTCTTTTTCCCCAATGTATCTAAATAACCCCTTGTTCCTCTCCTAATTCCTCTGGCCGGTTCTGCTCCTTCCTTGCCTTAGCCACCCTCACCACTCCTAGTGGCCCTTCTAGCCATCAGCTCATACTCCCCTCGATCCCTTTCACTCCTTGAGCACTTGAATTGCCTATAGGTTGCCTTCTTTCCCCGCACCACCTCCTGGACCTCCCTGGTCCACCAGCAGGGTTTTCGGGCCCTACCGCATTTTCGTCTTACTCTTGCACAGGTGCTGGTAGCATCCTGCACCCCTCTCCTGATGACTTCCCACCTACTATCAGCGTCCATGTCTGACCCAATCCCATCCAAATGCTCCTTAAGATCCTTCCCAATTCCTTAAAATCTGCCCCCCTGCAGTCAGTTACCTCCATCTTTGTGCAGCCTTCTACCCCTCCTAGGTCCAGGCAGAACCAGACCATGGCATGGTCACTCCCCGCCAATGGGTCCCTTACCTCCAGGACCCCAATCTGGTCACTGTCTGCCAGGACCACATCCAGTACCCGTGCCTCCCTGGTTGGTTCCCCCACCTGCTGAGTTAGGAAGCGTCTTGAAAGACATCCAACAACTTCTGTTCCTGACCACCAAGGATGTCATAGTCTCCCAGTCTGTTCCTGGCATGTTTAAGTCCCCAACACCACCACCGTTCCTCTGCCCAGTCTGCAGTGTCTCCCAACATCTGCCACCAAACTCTCCTCCAGCTCCTCCAGGCAGCAAAGGGGTCTATACACCACTTCTATTTTACTCTCTTGCCCCCTTGTTATCAAGGTGACCCAAATGGCCTCCACAGTTCCCTCCGCCTCCTCTACTCCCCTATGCTAATGCAGTTTTTGACTATCATTGCACCTCCTCCCTTCCCTCCCCTGTCCTTCCTGAACATAGTGTAACCCCAGCTTCAGGTTCCAGTCATGTCCTGCGGTGGCTCAGGTCTCAGTGACCACTGCCACATCCACCGCTCCCTCAGTTAGCATTTCTGGAGCTCAGGCATTTTATTGCCCAAGCTCCTGGCATTTAGCAGGACTACCTTCCACCCTTTCCCTATACTTCCATTTCCCCTGCTCGTGTTCCCATGGGGATTCTGTTTTCCCTGGTCTGCACTTTACCAGTCGACCTTTTCCCGCATTCCTCCAGCTCCCCAGGGGGGTGGAGACAGAGTTCCTCCTTTATCGGCACCCCCTCAACAGCCTTTTCTCCCATCCCTCCCCCCTTCACAAGTTTAAACCCCACTTTTCACCAATGAACCCCTCTATTTTCAACTTAAGGATTCCCCTCCCCTCCAAATTGAGATGGAGCCTATCTAGCATACAGCTCCTTATCCTCCTAGGTCTCCCCAATCCCCCATCAACCCATACCCTCTGACTCTCACACCACTCCCCTGAGCCACTGGTTTATCTCCTAATCTTCCTTTTGTATTCCCACTAGCCCTTGGCACTGGCAGGATTTCTGAGAAGGAAACTGTGCATCCTATGTCATGACAGACCCTGGCAAGCTCTCTGAATCTTGCCTGTATCTCTAGCATGCTATTTCCCTCAATGTCATTTGTACCCAGATGGACCAGTATGTCTGGGGAACCCCCACAATCCTTTGCCAGCTGATATACCTCATGCTTGGCCCTGTGCACCATTAATCCAGGGAAGCATTTTGTTCTAACTGGCCAGACTTCACCCACCCTATCCCATTTGATACCCCTGATCATAGAATCCCCCAACAGGAGCACTCTGACTGCTCCTTTTCCTCCATTATCTCCCCTTCCATGTCCCTCATCCTTTCTGCTGGCCCCTCCACCCAGCCGGCTCCTTGTTCCTCCCCCTATTTGGGTGTCACATGCCGCCCCCTCCTTATTTACCCTGGCCTCCCCCTCCACTCTGATCCTATGCCTCTTCTCCTCCCGAGTATCCTTCTGTACCTCGCTAACTCCCCCCTCACTGCTCATGACTGGTCCTTCTCCCCCATTCACTAAACTAGCCTGGCTCATCCTCCCTTCCTTCCTTCCTGTCTCAATTTAGTCCCCCCTTGCTTGTCGTGCTCTCCTGGCCTAAACCCTCAGCTCCCTTTACTGTATCCTCCTTGTACATCTGGTCCTTCTCCTTGCCCTTTCCTCCCAACTGGTCCTTCTCCTTGCACTTTCCTCCCTCTTCCCCCTGCCCCTCCTGCTCTGATTCACTGCTCCCCACATTTTCCTTCATTCCAGGTTCCCCCCTTTCCTCCTGCTATCCAGCCCCCTGCCTCCTGTCCCCTCTCCCTTTCCATCTCTAACCACCCCTGTCATGGCTACATCACGCCCCCCCTTATCCTCAAGCAGAAGAAGAGAACTGAAGTGGTTACCGAGCATAAGGTCTGATCCACCTCCCCGCCTTGCTTCCTTCTGTCCAGCCCCGGCCATCTGCTTACTTCCCTGAGAATGTTGTCCCTTTGGCCCCCTTTTGTGAGGGTCCCCAGTTACCTGCCTGCTTCCTTGGTAGAGTCCTTCTTTTGGGCCCCCTCTGCCAGAGTCCCAATGTGACCCCCAAGTATTCTTCTGCACTCCTTTTCCTATGCCCCTGCCCCTATTGCTTGGTGCAACCCCATGGGAGACCCCCTGCCCCCTTCCCCAACCATACCTCCCCCTTCCCCAAGCTGTCTCCTAATCCCCGCAACTTCCTCCCTAAGCTGTGCCAGCTGGTAGCACACTGGGCAACCACTGAACTTCCAAGCCCAGTCCAGTATCATGGCTGCTCCGCACCCTGTGCACCCCACCACCCTCCCAAAGATGCTGGCCCTAATGATGTGTGGTCCCACCCCCCTCCAAGTGGGTTTCCTTGGGTGAGCCAGCAGGTTCCCCACTAGTCCAAGATACTCCTCTACTGCCTAATCAGGTCACCCACTAATCCTAGATAAAGTCCCACAGTAAACTGGTAACCCTGTTACTATGTGCAGTACAACACAGTAAACTTATAAGGGAAGTGAACAACCCCTAAGCTCCTCTCTCCCAGCCTTTAAATCCAACCCCAGTGGCTCAAACTACATGAGCTGCACTGCAGCGCCTTTTCCTCAGTGCAGGGCAGGTGTTCCCTATAAATTAGCAGAGCTCTGGGAGGAGGAAGTGGGAGGGTGGGATACAGCCTACACCTGACTCTTGAGAGAGAGTGTATCAGCCCTGTGTCTGCTCCTCCAAACCCGGCAGCCAAAGAACCAGCCCCAAGCAAACCCCCACCAAATAGGTTTTAAATCAGAAGAAATAGGCCTCCACCAGTGCAGCCTGTTACACAGTGAAACACCCAACAAATGATCCTACTTACAGCCACCAACCAGTTTTCAAACTTACTACATCCCCCAAAACAATACCCTGCTAGCCTCTTAGAAGAAATAAAGAAAATAAATAACCTTCTACCAAGTAAAATCCACAAGAAATCCTGTAAAAACAACAAGAAGCAGCTACTGTCCTGGAACACAACTGATCCTGTCCCCTTCCAGTTCCTTCAGAGAAGACAAAGCAACTAACACCACAAACCTGATTCAGCTCTGCCTCCAGTCAATTAGCTGAGTGAGACCTGGCCAGACCATTAACACCTTTCCCCCACTATGCACTAACCTTTGCAGCTAGTGGAGTCAGCAAAAAGCAATCAAAATTCAACTCAAAGCAAGGGTGTAGAAAAGCATACTCACTGTACACATCTGTGTACAGTTTTGTTGAGTGCCTGTCACAAACCATAAGCCACTCTGTTAATATTATCATTCTAATTTGTAGTATTTTGGTTAGTGTAGTCCACTGAGGAGTGTCCAATACATGTATAACCTCTTTAGAGAGTAGAGGAGTCATCTGACAACAATCTGACTTGTTTGGAAGGGGGTGCCATTTGGAAGGGATGTATACATTTTTTAATTGGGGGTGTGTAACTATTGCAGATTGTGTGCAAAATGGAAATTTCTGGCTACACTCCTGACTCAAAGCCCCCAAAATATGTTTGCTGCCAAAGGAAACAGGTCTCTAATTTAATCAGCTTCACTAACAACACTTCAAAATAGGCTTAAAATTAACAGATATAGGTTTCCAATTCAAATAACCAACCCAAGCTAAACCCACCAAATAGGTTTTAAATCAGAAGAAATAGGCCTCTACCAGCGCAGCCTGTTACACAGTGAAACATCCAACAAATGAGCCCACTTACAGCCACCAAACCAGTTTTCAAACTTCCAACAGCCCCCAAAACAATACCCTGCTAGCCCCTTAGAAGAAAGAAAGAAAAGAAATAACATTCTACCAAGTAAAATCCACAAGAAATCCTGTAAAAACAACAAGAAGCAGCTACTGTCCTGGAACACAACTGATGCTGTCCACTTCCAGTTCCTTCTCTTGTTCCCTTGTTATTAGCATGACGTGTGTCAGCTGTTCTGACAAATTTATTGGTACTCTCACTGTATGTCCTTCTTTACCATGTAATCCCAGTCGCCCCTGAAAAAGGGACTTTCGGGGATCAGTGGGCCTACCCAGTCACCAAAATTTAATAAATAAATAAATCTTTATGTGAGTTTACGTATAGTATATCTGGTCTTATCATATAGTAAAATGCATGCTGGGAGTGCAAACAAATGTGTCAGTAATAAAAGCATGAGATGTTACCAGCATCTTTATGTGAATTTTCATATAGTGCATCAGGTCTTATATAGAGTAATCCGCGGGGGAGTGGAAAAATATGATTAATAATGAAAGCATGCCTTTGTTATCAGCATAATTATTTGAGTTTACAGATAGTGCGTGAGGTCTTATCATATAGAATAATGAATGGGGAGTGTGAACATGTAGTTAATAACGAAAGAATGCCTTTGTATTTAGTATTTTGTATGTGAGTTTAGATCCAGCGTGTCTGGTCTTATCAAGTACAATAAAGCATTGGAGGAATGCAAATGATTGTGTCAATAATGATAACATGCCCTTGCTATCATCATCTACATGTGAGTTTACATATTGTATGTCAGGTCGTATATATAATAATGCATTGGGGAGAGTTTAAACAAACATGTCAATAATGAAAGCATGTCACTGTTACCACAATATGTATAACAGTTTACATATGGTATGTCTGGTCTTATCATGTAGAATATTGCATGGGGGGAGTGCAAACAAACATGTCAATAATAAAGCATGCCTTTGTTATCAGCATCTTTGAGAGAGTTTACATATGGTGCACCTGGTCTTATGTAAAATAATGCACTGGGACCGTTCAAACAAACTTGTCAATGATGAAAGCACACCCTTGCTATCAGCATCTTTACAAGAGTTTATACATAGTGCGCCTGGTTGTATATACAATAATGCACTGGGACCATTCAAACAAACTTGTCAATAATGAAAGCATACCCTTGTTATCAGCATCTTTATGTTAGTTTACATATAGTATGTTTTGTATTGTCATATTGAATAATGTATATGGGCAGTTCAAACAACGGTGTCAGTAATGAAAGCATTCTTTTGCTATCAGCATCTTCATGTGAGTTTATATATAGTGTGTCTGACCTTTCATGTATAATAATACATTGAGGAAAGTGGAAAAAAACATTTCAATAATGAAAGCATCCTTTTGTTATCAGCATCTTTATGTGAGTCTACATATAGTATGTCTGATCTTACTGTATAGAATAATGCATGGACGAGTTCAGAAAATGGAGTCGATAATAAAAGTATGCCTTGGTTGTCAATATCTTTATGTGAGTTTACATATAGTATGTCTTGTCTTATCATATAGAATAATATATTAGGGGAGTTCAAACAATGGTGTCAATAATGACACTATACCTTTGTTATCAACATCTTTATGTGAGTTTACATATAGTATGTCTTGTCTTATCATATAGAATAGTGTGTTAGGGGAGTTCAGGCTACCATGTCATTAATGAAAGTACGTTGGCCCGGTGGCACTGAGGATTGAGGTGCTGGATGCCACACCTCGCGCCACGCCAGCAACCCAGGTTCAGGAATGAGCCCGGGCTGCTAGGGGTCAGCAGGGGAGGGAGATGATTGACCATCCGGAGGACAGCTCTCATCTCTCGGGAGGGATAGGGTTCCTGTACGGTGCTCAGCTGTTCTCTGGTGGAAGCCAGAGACACAGCAAGCGCCAAGGAGCAGACGTAGGAGTGGGGGGAATGACAGACGTCAGAATCAATGCCTTGATGTCACAGCACTGGCCACTTCACAGGAAAAGGGGGAAAATGCCTTTTGGCTCCAGCAGAGATGGAGCACTGGAGCTTGCCCCTGATTGGTAGCTGCCCACCTGGCACCCACCCAGTCAACATTACTGCAGTGTCAGGGTGTTATGGCCCACCTCGTCCCCACCCGGGGGGTAATCTGATGCTACATGGGTGAAGGAGGGGTGACTAGGTTGGAGCAGACTGCAGGGGGATGACTCCTTGGTGCTCCCGAGCAGACCAGAGCTGAGGTGGAGAAGGAGGAATAAATAACAAAATAACAAAAAAATAATGAAAGTACGCCTTTGTTATCAGCATCTTTATGTGAGTTTACACATAGTATGTCTGATTATATTGTATAGAATAATGCATGGGTGAGTTCAGAAAATGGAGTCGATAATAAAAGTATGCCTTGGTGTCATAGGGTGTAGGTAGACAAGATGCAATAAACAGGCAGACCATTCACTGAAGTGCATAAAAAATGCTGGAAGCATTTATCATTTTATTTCTCATAAAAATAATAAACTAAAATAATAAAAGGACAAATTGACATCATAACAGTACTCTTAACATCCCAAGTACTGCCCACAGAGTGGATCCCTAGACCCTTCTAGGTCCACCTCTCACTGTGTTTCCTATTAGACCAATGTCTGGCACAGGACCCTCTCCCTAGGCTGGACTGCCTTTGATTTCAGGAGAGAGGCTTTATATCTCTAGGGCTGACATCACTTAACGATTGATCTGCCCCCATTATGTAATTAAGTTCAAATGGCCTTTTTAAAGGCTCATAACCCAGCCTATACAGAATAAAATAGGGTTACTTCTAAGCCGTAGTTATTCTTTTTCATGTCCTGGACCCAACATTAAAGAAAAATACCATGCATTTTGGTTTATTCCAGTAAGAACATTAATTGCCCACTTCTTTTTTTTTTTCCGAACTCTATTTTTTCGCCCACCACCCGCCAAACTCTCTCTTGCAACCTCCTATCCACCATCTTTACCTCCTTGTGTAGCTTGGTTAGCCCCTCCACTCCTATCCAGCACTGGGCATCCCCCAGGTCTGCCCTCCGGGGAAGGGTCAGCCCTGCCCCGGGCACTCCATCTTAAGTATTGAGCCACTGGGTTGAAAAGGGAGGGGAGAGTGGAGTGGGCCTAGCCCAACTTCAGGAGTGTGGACCACAGAAGGAGGCACCATCGTCTATCAGCAGAGGGAGGGTTTTTTTTCTGGTTTTTGCTCCTGTGAAGCTTGGCTGCCAAGGCAACGTACTGCCACGGCTCCACCCCCCTGACATATGCCACAACACTTCTTTCGGCTTCCTCCATCCTCTGCCAGAAGTCACTCCTTGATGAGTCATCTCCTCAACTCTCCCTGGGGAGGAGAGAGCAGTCCTCCAGACGCTCAACCTCCTTCCCCTCCCAGCCGACCCCCTGAAGCCTGGGCTCGCCTCCAAACCCAGGTCACCAGTGTGGCGCGAGGTGTGGCATCCAACACCTCAACCCTCAGTGCCACCGGGCCAAATACATTAATTGTCCCTTATCAAGAAAACTCCTGCCCTAATAGATAATGAGCCAGAGAAGCTTTGGGTATAAATGTGTCCATTCTAAACCAAGCATAAAACTATTTCCATGCTGAAATTTGCCAAAAAAGTGCTGTAATTAATTTTCTCCTTGACTGTTAAGACCCTTATCCTTCTGTTTAGAGTGTTACATTTAGGGATACTGTGTGATTACACTACTTTTGAAATTATGTGCTTATATCAGCTCTCTACATGAGCGGCCGATCACTTCTCCCTACTGAAGTTCCTACTAAGACTCATCTTATGTCCTCCTTAAATATTACAGAAGCACTCTGAACTGATATGACTGATGTAACATTGAGTACTTACATTTATTGCATTAATTGTTTTGTACTTATGTTATTTGGCTCTATTGTACATATCTCTGTATGCATTGTACCATTTGGCCCGGAGCTAACCAGGTCCATCTTGTAAATGAGCTTGCTCAATGATATCTGCCTGGATAAATAAAGATTTTGATTGATTGATTGATTGATAAATATAGCCCTCTAGGTTCAGTCTTGATGTGCAAGCCACAGGTCAGCACCTACTTTATTAGCTCTGGCAATTGTACATTTATATCAGTTTACATAAGTACAAAACGCTTTATTGACTTAGCTCTTTCAATGCCTAACTGGGCTCTGGTTAGCAGGGAAGATAAAGGAACCTTTTTAATAGACTATCTAGTCTCCTTACTTTAATTAAACTCTTGTAGGGTTGCCACACTTTAAACAGCCTGGAGTACCTTTGCTGCAGGCACATCCAAGAACAGGGTCATTCTTGATGCCCTACAGGGGGGCATGCCTCGGACAGCTAGTGTTGGAACCCACTCTGGAGGGAGTAATCTTAGACCAGGTACTCTCAAATGGGGAAGGAGAAAGGATCTCAGATTTAGAGTGGGTAGCCATCTAGGAACAAGTGACCACCAAACAGTGTGGTTCATAATAAACACAGCCATACAATCAAGCCATACAAAAACAAGAGTATTGGACTTTAGGAAGGCTGACTTTGGGAAAATGAGAGACTGCCTCAGAAAAGCACTAGCAAACAGGCAAGAAGGAGGGGTGGAGGAACAAAGAGGGAATAATCAAAACAGCCATTGCAGAGGCAACACGCCTTTGTGTGAAGCCAATCAATAAAACAAAATGAAGGAAAAAAACACTATGGTTCTCAAAAGAGGTAGCCAGGACGGTTAAGAAGAAAAGGATAGCATTCAGGAAATATAAGGAAACACAGAAGGAGCAGGACAGAGAACTTTATCATTTAAAGTAGAAGGAGGCAGGCAAGGCAGTCAGAATAGCAAAGGCACAAACTGAGAAAAAGATAGCCAACTCTGTTAAGAAGGGGGATACAACCTTTTATAGGTACATTAGGGAGTGAAGAAAGACCAAGGGAGGGATACCGAGACTTAATAAAGTAGAGGGAATGTGGGCAGAGGGTGACAGTGAAAAAGCAGGGATACTGAACGAATATTTCTGCTCAGTATTCGCAAAGGAAGAGGAGGGGGAGTTTACCTAAACCAAACAAGAGAGAAACTCTGAATGGGGGGGTCAATACCAGTCCATTCACAGAAGAAAGGGTTTTGAAAGAACTCTTGAAACTGAGGGTGGACAAAGCAATGGGGCCTGATGGGATTCACCCAAGAATTCTAAAAGAACTAAGGGTAGAACTAGTAACACCACTGACTACTCTCTTTAACAAATCATGGGAGGATGGGGTGGTACTGTACCTGAGGACTGGAGGAAGGCAAATGTGATTCAACTTCACAAAAGTGGGAGCAGGGCAGAAGCAAGAAACCACACACCAGTTAATTTGACTTCAGTGGTAGGGGAAAATGATGGAATCACTTCTGAAGGAAAGAATTGTTGAGTACCTAGAGGTCAGTGGGGCATAGGACCCACAGCAGCATGGTTTCACAGCAGGAAGGTTATGTCAGATGAACCTAATAGATTTATTTGATTCAGTGACCAAAGTAGTAGACCAGGGAGGGGCTGTGGATATGGCCTACCTAGATTTTAGCAAGGCATTCAACACAGTCTCACATGAAAGATTAATATACAAGTTAGCCAGCCTTGGAGTGGGTCCCAAGGTGTTAGCCTGGATAAAAAAACTGTCTGGACAACAGGACACAAAGGGTAATAGTAAACAGAGTCCACAGTGAAGAAAGGAGGGTAACTAGCAGGGTACCACAGCGTTCGGACTGTTACCGGTCCTCTTTAATGTCTTTATAAGTGACATTGGAGAGCACCTGAAATGAAAGGTATGTCTTTTTGCAGATGACACAAAGATCTGCAACAGGGTTGATACACAAGGTGGGGTGGAAAGGATATAAAGGGACTTGGAAAGGTTGGAGGAATGGTCAAATATGTGACAGCTCAGATTCAATGCAAAGAAGTGCAAGGTAATGCATCTGGGAAACAAAAACCCAGGGGAAGAGTACAGAATGGGGGGTGAGATAATAACAACAACAAAAAATGAAAGAGACCTAGGAGTAATTATATCAGATGACCTAAAGGTGGGCAAGTAATGTGAGAAGGCAGTAAGGCAGGCTGGGGGGATACTGGGATGCATAGGGAGAGGCATCAACAGTAGAAAACAAAAAGTTGTTATCCCTCTGTACAGACAGTTAGTGAGACCCCATCTGGAGTACTGCATGCAATTCTGGAAACCCCATCTCCACAAAGACATAGACAGAGTGGAGGCTGTTCAGGAGAGGGCAACCAACATGGTGCAGGGTCTGCACCAGAAGACATATGAGGAGCGACTAAAGCAGCTTAATATGTATACCCTTGAGGAAAGGAGGGAGATGGAGGACATGATAGAAACTTTCAAGTATCTCAAGGGAATTAACAAAGTACAAGAGGGTAGCAACTTTCAGAAGAAGAGATGTGTAAGAACAAGGGGGCACAATTTGAAGATGTGGGGACAGCTTAGAGGTAATGTTAGAAAGTATTTTTTTACAGAGATGGTTGTGGATACATGGAACAGCCTTCCTGAGGAGGTTGTGGAGTCAGGAACAGTGGGAGAATTCAAGAATGCATGGGACAGGTATAAGGCAATTCTAGTGGGGGGTAGGAGGAAGTAGAATGTTGATTAACTAGAATCTGCAGCTTATCCAGCAGGTAGGGAAATGGGCAGACTTGGTGGGCCAAGCGGTCCTTATCTGCCGTCAGAGTCTATGTTTCTATGTTTATTTGCTGCGAAGGGATGTCATGCCTGTTTAATTTCTGTCATTTACGTTAGAGCAGCAGTTTGCACAAGGATTATCATGCTGCTTTACTTCGTTTTTTGGCAGCATTCCAGTAAGTCCTTCTTTTACCTCATTTTGTCTCTTCCACAGAAGCATACTAGGAGAGGTGGCTGACATTAGCCAAGGATCCAGACACTTGCTCCCTTCTTTGCTGTGTCAGAGCAGTCCTAGCTGAAAAGGAGATAACGTGCTCCATTTTATTTTATAGTCTCCCGTTTTACTCCAAGAACACACTTGATTCCAAGGAGCATTTTCTTTCTTCACACTTTGAGAGAATTTAACACGGGAGTACATTACTTAGAACAATAATAGCTGCACATCGGCTAGGAAAGGGGGGTTTATGGATATACTGTTACAAGACTGGGGTTACGTATATAAGGGGGGTTTCAATGTGTGATAATGGATTTATCTAGTACAGTTTACAGTGACCTCAAGTAACCTCATGAGTGCCGAAGGCACAAGTGAGTGTTACAAGAGGTCTCTGTAAACTGTACTAGATAAATCCATTATCACACACTCACACCCGCATATTTAATTTATGCAATAGGAAAGTAAGTTGTGTGAAGGCTTATTTTTTGAGAATTTTGAGAAGAATAAATAAAATTGTTTCAATTTATTGGCTTTATTTTGTGTAGCGGTGCCTTTGAGCGTTTACTGCTTAGCTGGTTGCTAAGGCCGCTGCTATGGATGTGTCATGACGACATCAGATTTGTATTGGGATGTATGAACCTATTGGATGATATTGGGGCTGAAAGGACTTTTTTCAGAAGAAAATGGTGGACCTGCTTAGTGAGGAATGGAGTTAAGAGGAATCGAGTAGTTTGTTTTAATTTTTTTTGGGTGCTCTTTTTTTTCGTTTTTTTTTTCAAATAGATGCACTGTGGCATTTCTGTTGTAGCTAGCGAGTGGGACCAGGACAGACTGTTAGCGAGCGGCATTACAAGGAAGTTGAATGCAGTAAGTTGACACTTCTACAGAGTGAAAGGGAGCTAGTGAGAGGGGAGATGGCTGCGGTTATTTTTATTTTATTTTTTTTTTGTGAAGGTCGAGAGAGTTCATCTGTGTGGCGGGGGAGTGAGCAGGAGTTACAGTGCAGGAGACAGGGAAACTTTATTGCAGGACCATGTGAGTGGGACCAGCTGCAGTGTAGAAAGGAGAGCGAGAAGTACACAGACGTTGCTTTGACAATGTGTGAGTGGAGATTCAGAGTGATGCTGAGGAGAGTAAAAATAAAATTGCGTATGAAGTGGGCTGTCTACTGTGGGAATGGGCAACATTTGTGCAGGAGCTACTGTGTCTCAGAGTAAAAGTGAAAGTAGGTGGAAACAGTGGTGGCAGCGGGGGGTGGACGTACAAACTGTGTGGATAAATGGGCTGTCATGTAGTAGGTTGGAGCTTTAGAAAGTAGGCCGGCACTGTGTGGATAAATAGAAACTGTGTGGATAAATAGAAACTGTATGGATAAATGAGTAAGTGTGTGGATACTTGACATTTATCCACACAGTTACTCAGATGTGTGGTTGATTTCAGGTATACACAACCTCCCACTGTTAGGCAATGGAGGACCTTCGCTAGGTGATGCCCCACCCACTAAGACCAGGTACTGGATATTTACTGGAGAACCCCAGTTAAAATGAACCCATGAACATCAACACTGTTACTCCATGATTGCAGCCTTGCAAAGGTTAGTACAATAATGAGTCACACAGTCTGTGGGAGAGAATGCCCCCTCCCCTCCTACAACACTTGATCCATTGAGACTGAAAGCTATCATAAAAGAAAGTCTGTTTATATCTACGGTACACCTACCTGATTGCTGGTGTAGTACAGTTAGCATAATTATCACTTGTATGGTGTCAGCCACATAGTGGCCTGCCAAACCCAAAGACCAGGTACTACAACCTGAGTGGAGACCGACTGCAAAAAACTGAGGGTGTGGAGATAAATGGTGCACCTCACTCATTACAAGGATACTCAACTTACCACAATTTGGATTTGTGTGGCATCAGACGGGCAATGCCATTGGCTTTACCAGGTACTACATCCTCAGTAGAGAGCTACAGCAAAACTGAGCCTGTGGAAATCCGTGATACATCTCCTTCATTGTAGGTACACTAATGTTAGCACATTTAGAAGTTGCTTGGCCTCAGCCAACTAATTCCACTCCCTGTAAGACAGACCAGTTACTGCATTCTTAGTATACAAACACACTGAAGGTACGTCCATGGACATCAACAGTACACCTACATCACTGAAACTGTATATCTGTTAGTGCCATTAGGAGTTGCACAGCCTTGTACAGGCAATAGCTCCCCCACACCTCCAGATCAAGTTGTGTATCTCGAGTGGATAGATGCAGTAAACCTACTACTACACACATCACATACTTAAATGCAACAGTTCTTGTATTTTGATGATGGATGTGTCTTTATTACATTTACATGTTGTTTTTATTTCTGTTTACTCATAAGTGTACAAACCTTTGTACAGTTGCAATCAGAGAGTTGCATTGTTGATGTCCGGTCAGGGTGCAGTACCAGGTGTGGTGGGGTGTGGGGCATCGCTAGGTAAGGCCATGCAACTACTAAGTGTGGTACATTGTGTGTACCTGCAATCAGGGATATGTACGTTTGGTGTACTTGGGCTCAGTTTTGCTGTGGATCTCCACTGAGCATGCAGTACCTGGTCAGGTAGTTGGGGATGTCTTGTAGTACATTTAGACAGTTGTTTTTTATTTCTGTCACCTGCTGCTGGTTGTCTGTGATTGGTCGTGTTGCCTTGGTCCTCCCCCCTACTTGCTTGTGTGTGTGTGTGTGTGTGTGTGTGTGTGTGTGTGGTGCTGGGGGGGGTGAATGCGGAGTTAGGGTTTTTACCCTAACACAGAATTTTCTCACTTTTGTCACTGTGGAACAACCCTAACTGATGCATTAAATGGAGTTTTTTGTCATGAATATCCTGTCTTTTTGAGAATGAGAAGTCACAATTCTACCTGCAATGTTGTAGTGGCAGCACCAAACACACATAGCCCAATGCACACATATGAAGAACACAGTAAGTCATCTAGCAGAATTGTCTGTTATGAAGAGTAAGACAACATCCATCTCAAGCATATGCCTCTTAATATTTATCTATTTCCTTTTGCTTAACATCATTATATCACATACTAATTTATGCCGTTGCACTGTTTCACACACTATCTTTTTGCAGGCAATGAGACTACTCTTGTGGGACATAAACAATGTGGCACTCTATTTCTCAGCACCACTGTTAAATATCTACATATCTTACATGGTATTCTTCTGTACCTTTACTAGACACACATTCTGAACAAAACTCCTACTTATTAATGTACCTACAAAAATGTTGTCATAACACTGTGAGATATGTAACACAACAATTGTGATGTGTTATCTGTTTAAACCTGAAACTTTGTGTATAATGCCCTTCTTTACCAAACTAAGGAAAAGGACCACTTTCTTATAGAATATATATTGATGTCAAAGATCTCCACAACTTAATACCACAAGACAAAGTGTTATTTTCAAAAAATATTTATTTATACATATATTAAAGTAAAAATATATACTTATTAGATCTTCAAATCAAACAAAGTCAGCCCTGGCAAAAAAAATTGTAAAATAAATTAAATGATGGTTCAGATAAAAATATATTAATTTTTTGTTCTTATTCATCTACAAAATTAAATGGTATATAAAAAAATAGATGTCTTCATTAAAAAAATTTCAAAAATGATCATTTTACAAAATCCGTGAAAAAAACATTTTAAAAACTATTTACAATATTTACAGACAACTTTCAGAGACAGGTGTGTTGCTGCTTGAGGCAGCCCAACCCATAAGTTGGACTCAATGTGGAGGCGCAGTAGAAGTGGAAGCTGTTGCGCCTTCCAGAGGAGATACCGGAGGAACTGTGGAGGCTGGTCACTCCTTGCCAGGGAAGTTAGATGCCACTGGTGGAGGTGAAGTGCTTGAGCTGGCCACAGTCTCACTTGCTGCTGTCACCACAGGCTCAAGCATAAGGTTGACAGTCACTTGTTGCGCTGCCATGAAGGACAGTAATTTCTCCTGCCCCTCACAGAGCGCAACATTGTCTTTTATAAGACTGTCAACCTTGCGCTCAAGCCTGCAGTGACAGCGACAGTGACAAGTGCACCGCTTTAAGCGAGGGCACCCTGCAAAGTGACAAAAAACATGAATCAATATATGAGCCTCAAAATGATGATTGTCTACCTGTCTTTCATCTTAGAATATTGATATCTAATTCAATAATTGTAATACATTTTGCTGGCCACTCTCAAGACCTTCGAGGAGTGTGCTGTTAATCAGAACTCCTGTCTTGTCAGTTCCATTATTATATTATTTCTACCATACTATGTTCTTTGTGGACAAGCTGAATGGATCTATACAAACAGTATACTTCCTACACTGTTGTTCTATATCACTTAGTATTTGCCAAAACTCAGTACTTAAATGTTTTGGCATAATGAACAGCACAGTGTGATATACAGTGATACAGCTCTTCAATTGTGTATGAACAAGTGAACTTGAACATCTGCATCTACATTATTTGTTCCCAGCTGCATGAGAATGATAGCATGACCTGTAGACCAACACTACTATTTCTGTTATCTGATGTTCACATAATCTTTTTTTAATAACTGCTACAAAAGAGACACACGTCAGATACTTTTTAATTTTGTGTGCATATTTTCATAGAAGCAAATCATCTTTTACTGCTGTTACATTAACACGTGAAATAATGTTAAACATTTAGAAATCAACAGCTCAGTGACATTGGCAACTGATTAATGAAATATTATCTCTACACATCATGTAAAGAAACATTCACTGATGTGCCCCAGTGCGATATTCAAAAGTGGAATGTGCCTGGCACAAATTCCGATGCTCCGGAGTGCATCAGAAATGTATGCTGCACAAGTGGGGGTGGTGTGCCCATGCATGTTCTGCACATCCCAATATTCAGCCCAGGATGTGCTAAGCCCATGCAGGCATAACCTGTACCTGCGATGCACACAGTTGATCCAAAAAAAAAAGGAGCAACAGCTGGCCACCCACAGGTGAGCTGCCATATTGCAGGGTGCAACACGGCAGCTACCAGCTGTTGGTGGCCACCCAAGCTCCAGCGGCACCTTCATGGTGGCACCCCTCCCATGTCTGATCGCAAGCATTAGTATAGCAATAATGGACCTATATCCCTGGTGGTCCAGTGGACTGCTTGCAGCCTGATTGTGGGCATCAGTAAGATATTAATTCAAACCAATCCATCCCTGGTGGTCCAGTGGTACCCCCTCCCACCCGCCCACTGAGCCTGACTGCCTCCTCCCAGTCAGTGGTGGGCAGCAGCTCCCCTGCAGCTTGCTGCCCCGCCACCCGTTGACTGACTCCCATACAGTAGGGCTGTGTGCCCATTGGTCCACAGTGTAAGCCAATGGAGTGCAGCTCTGTATATACTACACAGGCCAGATATGTGAGTGGATCCATTCATTTCTGTACCAATGCTGTTATGGACTGCATGCTCATTGACTTACGCTGTGGACTAATGGCATACAGCCCTATCAGGCGGGAGTCAGTCAGCGGGCGGCAAGCAGGTGGGGAACTGCCGCCCGCCTCTGACTGGGGGGTGTGGGGTGGTGGGGCTCAGTGGGTAGGTGGGGAGGTGAGTACTGCTGGGCCACCAGGGGTGGGTTGGTTTGTCATGATATCTTACTGACACCCATGATTGGGCTGTGAGTGGTCCACTGAACCACTAGGGATATTGGACTATTATTTAATTACATATGCCCGCGATTAGGCTGCGAGTGGTCCACTAGACCACCAGGGTTATAGGACATTGTAGTTTATCACATATGCCAGTGATTGGGCTGTGAGTGATCCACTGGACCACCAGGGATATGGGATGTTTATTATTTATACATATGCCTGCGATCGGGCGTCGGAGCATGTTGCCTGTAGGGGCAGGGTGCATCGGTCCCCGATGGCTGCAGCCTGGCAGGGTGCCAGGTGCAAGTCTCCGGGGATCAGTGCACCTGCATGCAAATGGGGACATCATGACATGCAAATGGCCCCATTTTTGCCTTGCATGCATTATGGCCTCATTTGCATGTGCACTTTTGAATATCACAGTTGTTGCACCTAGCACAACGGCACTTGCACTAGCACATCCCCCTGCTCCACTCTGGCCACTTGCTCTGGCGTACTGCCACTGTGCCATGTGCACTGCGGGTGGCCAAGAAGCGATAGTCAACGATGCTGTGCTATGGCACTGCTTCGTTGAATATCACCCTGTCAATGCCCATACGCATCCCAGGTGCACTGCGCCCAGGCTTGCACCACAGCCTGGAACAGTCTGAATATCCTGCCCTGAATGTACAAATAATAAATAGTTAATATGATATCAGTATCTTCTAATTTACTAAAAAGTTATTTTTATCTCAATGTTGTACACAATACAATTGTTCTCAAAAGTAACACTTTTCGATTGCCACAAACATCCTAACTTGCACATGTAAAATTTTTATAACACACATGTAGAGCTTCGCCATATGCTGGACAAGATCTTACACTATTTTCAAATAAAGATTATAATTATAATAACAATAAGCTACAGCCAAGAATCATGTAAATAGTGAGCTAATCACCCTGTAGTGTCATGTTGCAGTCATGCACACATCGTGATACATTGCACCGCTGCACAAAGATTAATACGCTATAGAATTACACTTGCTCATGCCTTGAAACTTAATACTACTTACACCATGAGAACATTGATGCATAGACTCAGGATTGTTACATTGTTGAATCCCACTTAACCATAAGCTATACAGCAGTACTGAAGTTATGCATGGAACACCTACGTTAGACTATGTTGATGAGTTAAACATATGACAACAGTTTCTTGTCATGAAAATCCTGAAAGATATATCCTTGTGTAAGGACCAAAATGATAACCTGATCAGCAGTTTGCTATAATGAAACAAACTGCAACAGTAATTGATGCAAAAAAATAAGTGGCCTGTTAACATGCATAGTCATCAGTCTTCATTACTCTCTGTGTAATCTGTGTCATATATATAGCTGCACACTAACCTTCCACTGTCTGTGTGCGGGGGTACGGGTGAGAGCATACACCATAAGCAAACAACAACAATATGTACCCACTTACAGGTGACTTGACACATTGCAGAGCATTACAGTACACCCATCATCCGTGAATAGCAAGTACACCATGTGACATATCCATTGTACCCCCGCTACCATTGATCACACTCTTACAATATGGTAACTAGCTCTAATACTACACTAGGCCCTTCCCATTGAACTGAAAACTTATTTTGAATTGGTTGAGTATGTATTGTAGTACAGTAGGTCTTATCATCTTGATTATCACAAACTTTCTATCTATAAATGCACTTCTTATCCCAGTACACTCCCCCTTCATACAATAACACTTATGATGACATACGTGCATGACACACCAGTCCAGTACACTCCATCACCGCTGCACACACATTGCGATAATTATGATAACATACTCAGAATTGGCTTAGTACAGCTGCTTTCATGTGCCATACTAGTCTTACCACATCATACATTCCCCCTTGATGTAGTACTACCACCATGACCACCTACCCACTGAGAACCAAAAATGTTATCATAATGTAACATCATTAGGAATAGGGCACACTGTACAGCAAAATACTTCCCAACTATGCATGAAGTGACACCATATAGTACACCTGTATGCATAGTAAAGCAAAAAGTGGGTATCTGAACATAGATAACAGACTGTGTCACAGAATCTCAATATACAAATGATCCATTCACATGTTGAGACTGTCTACTACAGTACTGTTTGCATCCCCACCTACTCATCTCTTTCACAAATAGCCACACTGTTCTCACAGTACCTAGCAATTAGCAGCTCTATATCTGCCTTAGGGGGTGACAAGGTCCTCCATAGAACTGAACAGAGGTTGTGGGTGTGGGGGGCTGTGTTGCTACATCTTGTGTGAATATCTTTTATGATGCTACTTAGGCTCAGAGCTGGTGCCAGGCTCCTTCTTCACCTGCACAGTTCTCACTGGCACTGCTTCCCTGGCCACTATGAAACATATAAGTTAAAAATATTATAACATATACCACAATATATTAATCTACCACTAAACTTTATTGTAAAATACATTTTTTATAGTGTCTCATGGTGCTATTCAACCATGTACCACATTTGTCTTGGCAATGACACCTCTGTGTTTCTGTGGATGTTGTGTTGATTACCAGCAGTGATATCCAGGCACCGGCCTGCTCATGGGTACAGCAGCAAACTCACTCACATGAAGGGTACCGGCACTGCCACAGCCGATCTTCCACAGAAGTTCCCACACCTTACCAGCCAGATCAGCACTGCACACCCCACTGTAATTCAACAACACTCTCTCTGCAGTACTGTGTGTGGCCATCCAGCTGTTCAGTGATGCCCACCCCATTTTCACTTATTCCTCCAATGGTAGCATAGACGTACAATACCACCCATGCAGAAATGTACAGATTCTGGCAATATATGACCAGGACATGACAGGCTCAATATCACAACCTGTTAGGTATGCTTAGGTTGCATCCCAACTTGATTAGCATATATTACTATTCTTCTCTTCTCACGTCATTATTTGAACAACAGAACATTCTCCTGTGTATATTGTGTCTGGTCACATCTGTACGTCTCACCTAAGTGGGTAGTATATCAATATGCAAAAACACTTTAAATATACCAGCCAGGATCTAGATAACATATACTGGGATGAGTACTTGTATTACTCATTTCGAACATGAGATGACACAAAAACGCAATTCAGATGTGCACAAATATCTTCTTAGAGTGCAATGAAGACAACATTCATTTATAAAAAATAGATAAGAAGTTCATATGACAACAATGCTTCACATAGCATTGGTGTCTAGAAATTTAATCACCAGTTTTAGAACATAGTCAGTTAAACAAAATTGAGATGCATACAAGTACTGTACATCTGGCTATAAAATCTGTTCCTTTTGAATCACCAGTTATGTTATGAAGTATTATACCTTGTTGTTTAGAATATTTAAGCAATATACCCTGACAGGGTGTGGGTTTACTGGAGGATTTACCATGGCTGGTGTAGTTTGGTCACGAGGTGCAACTGAGGGACTTAACCACGCCAGGAGTGGTAAATGCTCCAGTATATCCACTCCCTGGAGGGGTACGTTGTGATTATACAAAGGCCCTGTTTGTTTTTTTACAAAAAAAAAATATTTAAAACGTCCATTCATTTTCAAACTTGCTGCTAGTTTGTTTGCCGTCCATCCGTTAGCTTTGCAGTGGCGTGTTTGCGATGAACATATGGATTTGCCAGGGAGTTCCTGATGTGGCTGACTGGTGGCTGGCACCTTTTCCAGCGGGTACACTGGAGTATTTACAACGCTGAAAAGGTGCCAGTCAGCCAATCAAAATTCAGGATTCTGTTCGATTTTTTGAGTCCATTGTATTATTACAAATATTGCATGGGTGCTGGAACTCATGGTAACTTTCTGAAGAGTATTTCCTAAAAAGAAGTGAGTTAAGTAGTCCAGCTCACACCTTACATGATGGCCTCATACCACCCCAATTATCTAATGCAATTATTTCTATCAGCATCTTACCATCTGACTCGACAAGGATGACACTGTCAGTGTTAGAGTTCTCAGCCTCCACAGCTTCTGACTGTACTGGTACTACATCGGCTGGGAGTGGGGGTGCCTGCACTGCTCTGTGAAAGAAGATAATAAGTAGATCCACTAAGTTTTTCATGTAAATATCAACACATTTTAACTACACTTTCTTTAAGCATTCAACATGTTTCAGGCACCTAACATTGCCTGTAATCAGGTATTGCAGAGCCATTGCAGACACATATAAAATGAGAATTCGTGCAAATAAATATTTCATAAATAAAAGGTCATAAGCTGACTCAGCACACAATACTTAATACTTATACAGTATGCCACATGAAATACAATTCTGCTTCAATAAAATCGATACTGCATAGCAACTCTCTCATTTTCATGGCACAACAGCAATACATACAGGCCCGGATATTCAAAAGGGTTGCGTCATGCGCAACAGGGGTGCGCATTCACAAGTCCAAAAGTGCGCCATTTTGTGATATTCAGAAGGAGGCAGTTGCGCCACCGAAAACATGCTGAACAACAGCGCAATGCAAATGAAGGCATGCGCAACCGAAGGGGGTGGATCCATGCATAAAGAGCGCAATGCGATATTCAAAGACTTGCGCAATGCGCAACAGCGGAGCAGCCGGAAATTGTGCACTAGCAGAAATGAGCCAAAATAAAAAGGCTCAAGGAAGCGGCGCAAGAACGCTACAAGGATGCCAAGTGGGGGAGAGAGAGAGACAGACAGACAGACAGACAGTGACAGGCTAGGTCAGGCAAGGCAAGCATGGGCCATATGCTGTAGAGGCCAGCGGGGGGTGCCCGGTGCAGTGGAAGTAGCAGTGAGGACAGCGGGGGTAACACAGCAACACCAGCCAGGGGGGGTCAGAAGCCAGGGAGATGGACAGTGCCAGCTTCCACATGGAAGCTGTAATGAGGGGAGTGAGAATGCATGCTGCAGGGGACGTGGGGTCGGAAGGGCCCTGCCGGCGGCACGCCTCAACAAGCAGTACCGCGGCCCGCATCAGCTTTGAGCTGTACACAGATGTAGAGATCGTGGGCGGTACCACCTGAACAGGGCAATACTGAGACGGCGCTCTGAGAGCTGTGCAGTGATGTGATGCAGAGCACCCACGACGGAGTCACGCTCTGTCGGTGGAGACCAAGGTGACAGCCTGCATGTGCCTGCTCACCATGGGCACCTTCCAGAGGCCGACAGGGGACACCACAGGCATCATACAGTCAGCCACGTCACGCATCCTCACCCAATTCCTCAGCGCACTGCTGCCACATGCTGTGGAGTACATCCATTTCCCCAGCACCACGGCAGAGCATACAGCAAACATGCAGGAGTTCCACAGGGTAGCATGTATGCCTGGCATGCTAGGGGCCATAGACTGCACCTATGTGGCCATTCGCACACCACCTGCCCCGATGGGGCTGCATATAGGAACAGAAAGGGCTTCTCCAGTGTCAACTGCCAGGTGGTGTGTGATGCCACTGGGCGCATAATCAATGTCTGTGCCACACACCCTGGTGGAGCACATGATGCCCTCATATGGTATCAGTCCGCACTGTGCCATCGATTCGAGAGTGGGGACATCCCCACAGGCCATCTAGTGGGTGAGTACGCATGTATGGAATGCAAACTCGGGTAAAGGGTGGGAATGCCACAGGTGCCATGGTAGTGGCACACAGGGATATGGGCAATATGGACCTGAACATGAGACTGATCTTCACTATCTCCATACAGGTGACAGCGGATACCCACTCCATCCCTGGCTGCTCACACTGTACCGGCGCCCCATGACCCCATCGCAGCAACGCTATAATGAGGCACATGCTTCCACACGCAACATCATAGAGCGGGTGTTTTGGATGCTCAAGGCACGCTTCCGATGCCTAGACACCTCCGGCGGTGCCCTACAGTACAGCCCCCAAAAGGCCTGTATGATATTCCTGGCCTGTTGCATCCTGCACAACATGGCCAAAGACTGTGGGATAGCCCTACAGGTTGAAGAGGGGAACAGCGATGGGGATGCCAGTGGCGCCGGTGTTGATGGTGGTGAGCAGCCCCCCCAGGACAGTGGGACCCCCGACTGATCCGGCAGGCCCAGCTGCACTGGGACACCATCACAGAGGAGCATTATGCAGAACACAGGTAAGTCAAGGAGACATGTGCAACCAACACTGTCCATGCGCAAACCACAGGCACACAGGGTAACACACCAGGGGTGCATGACGGCCAGGGGAGTGGAAGGGTCCAGGCATACAAACATACCATCAGGGAGGGGTGAACACTCATATGGACACACACACACACCAGGCACAGAGTGTACATGGGCAGATGCACAGCACAGCAGAACTGACATTGCTAACACACAGAACCACCGACCACCCCCACCACCTGTACTGTCCAAGTACATGTGTCAGATGCTGGGCACCCTTGCACCTTGGTGTACAGTACAATGCAGGCATAATTATGCACACACACCTGTGGACAGCAGTTGGGAGGGTGTGCAGGTGGTCCGTGTGTTGGCGTGTTGAGCAGAGCACCCAGCAGTGCACTGCCCACCATGACACACATTGCACACAGGGCAACACCAGACAGGGCCCACACTGGGAGACAGGTTAGTCATGTAGCACTGTCCCACGGCCACCGTGGATGCATGGGCGGCCCCACCATGACCCAACAGCACTGGCAGGCTGAGCAGGGGCCACATGGGGTGGCACTGTTGGACCACCAGGGGTCCCACTGCGCGAACGCGACCTTGCCCACACAGGGGTCTGCAGCATGCTGAACAAACCTGCACCAGGGGTGCTCGGGATGCCCACAGCAGAACCTGGCGTTGACAAGCCTGGTGTCGCACGATGCCAGGAACGGGAGTGGAGAGTGAACTGTGTGGTGTGCGGTACAGGGGCACCTGACTGTGTGCCCAATGCGTCCCAGACAGAGACCACTGCCTGGGTCAGCCTGTCAATGGTGGCCGATCACATCCGTCCACTCACGAACCAGCTCTGCACGGTCCAGAGCACACTCCCTGCTGTGCCACTCCACAGCCACAGACAGTGCCTCCATGGACATTGCAACCTGCCTCTGCTGCTGTACTGATTCCTGCAGCAGGCGGGGTGTGCTAACGTCAATGGGTACTGTGCCCAACGCATCCTGTCCCCAGGGTGGGAAGGTCCTGATGCACAACACCTCTTGAGGGTGGGCGCTGTTCACCAGGACCAGGAATGGGTGGATCAAAGGGTGGCAGACATGTGCCACCACTTGACACTGTACCCCCAGACCTGGTGGGTGACTGCTGCTGCTGCCCCTCCAACTGCTGTGCCCCAGGGTCCACTCGTTCCACCGCTGTGGCCACAACAGTGCCAGACACCTGCACAGCCACCGGTGCTGCCCCACTGGTGCTGACAGGCACAGTCTGGGACTGTGCCAACATGCTGGTACACAAGTTGGAACCAGAAAGGCCCGGGGCATGTGCTGGCCTGCTGTGTGTCCGTCATGGGACACACACATATCACTGCCCATTGCAGTCCTTGCATCATCAATGGTGCAGGTACATGCTACAGCCACAGTCACAGCGTGCTGGCATGCTTGCATGCCAGACTGCTGAGACACAGGCTGTGGACCCCCCACACCCGAATCACCGACACCAGAGTTGGCGACCTAGCGTGCATGCTGCTGCAGTGCATGCTGGCTAGTGACAGAGGTGGATGGACCCTCCTCCATGTCCAGCAGGTCATCATCACTGCCTGGACCCACCACCACCGTCTCCTGAAGATGAACAGGATCTGTAACAGAAAGAGAGATTACATGTGAGTGCATGTGAACAACCTTCCTCCCCCAACACCACCACCATGTCATACCATGCAGTGATGGGCTTCCACTGTCTGGAATCCACCTCCAGAATGCGCCCTCAATAGCGCTGCACTGCATTGATGCAGCCAGTCTCTCCTCAGCCGGGTCAGCTCCACACGCTGGCTGGCCCCGCCAGTGCCAGCATGTCCGCCCTGAAGGCTGCCACCTTCTCCTTCAACCTCCTGCGGTCTGTCCCCATCTTCTTCTTGCATTCCTGCATGGAGCGCTGGTGGCTTCCGTGCAGGTTCACGGCCCGAGCTACCCCCTCCCATGCAGCCGCACGGGACTGAGGGGTGCCCCGCTGTCCACTCAGTAGTGGCTCCTCCTCCAGGTAGGCCTGGAAGAGGGCCTCTGTCTCTGCTGGAGTAAAGTTGGGCCTCCTCCTACACCCACCGTCCTCACCCTCACCTTGTCTCTGCTCGGTCATGGTGATCTGAATGGGGGGAAGTGGACACCTGTCACTGTGCAGTCTACAGCATTTTCCCATGACCATTGTCCAGAACATCACACAGCATGCAACTCACCTCTCACCTGCAGTACCCGAATCTGGCCAGCGCAGCCCAATGTCGCACATTTTATAGCGCAATGCATGCAAATTAGAGTGGAGCAACTATAATGAGATGCAAATCGCGCCACTGCGCCTTTGAATGGCTGATCAGATGATTTGCATGTGTCGGCTGAATATCACGCAGTTGTGCTTTGCGCAATACGGTTGAGTCGGCTGAGCCAATGGCACAGATCTGTGACTGTGTGGTACGCTGCATTGCGCATGCCCAGATAGCTTACACAGGCATCTGCCGCGCAGCTGACATGCTGTGTGCGATCGGCAATTCAGGCCATGGCCACCATTGTGCCAGTGGTGCTACAGCACTGGGCACTATTTGACGCTGTGGCACTACTGCGCAATAGTCCACTGTGGCACTGGTACGCAGGTGGTCAGTCGCACAGGATGCGTATACGTCAGATGGCGTTGTGCGTGGCCTTGCATCATAGCCCATGACTTGATGTCCGACCTTTGCCCCTGGCGCTGTTCGGCTGCCATGTGTACGGCCCTATTGCACTGTCTGGTGACAGCGCTATGTGAAGTGACGGCGCTGTTCGAACAGCGCGATTGGAACCTATGGTGGTCTATTGTGCAACATCTCCACGTGGGGTTAATGCACAGCGGGGCGCCATATTGCCTGCTGTAAAGTTGGTACCATGGCACGCAGGAGGGCAGTGCAATGGAGCCCCGTGGAAGTGGCCAACTTGGTGGCCCTGGTGGAGCCCCACTATGGGGCACTGTATGGTGAGGTGACCCTCACCATTGCTAGGACCCAGGTCTGGCAGCAAGTGGCTAGTGACCTGGTGGGGGTCACTGGGCAGTGCTGGTCAGCTGAGCAGTGCTGGCACTGGTACAGTGACCTCCACAGGAGGGATCCTCAGCTTCTGGAGCAGCTACAGTCACGTGCCAGGAGGGGCATGGTGCCTAGGCTAGGTGGGTGTACCATCTATGCACCTGTATTCTCTGTAAGGGTGTGAGTCTGTTTTGGTGGCTGTGCATAGGTGATGGCTCTGCCATGGTTGGCTGTGTCAGTGTGTGCAGGTGTGAGATGCATGGGTCTGGCTGTGTGGGCAGGCACTCTCACTGGGGCAGGGGGCAGTCTGCTTTGGAGTCACACTGATGTTTTTCTCAACATATGTCTCCCACAGGCTGGGATGTGAGGATGCAAGCACGGGGTGAGGAGGGCCGTGCCAGGGCCCCGGTGCCGGTCGGTGGTGCTGTGGGTGGTGCACCCCAGCAGCAGCAGCGGCAGACCCAGCTGCTTGAGGAGTGTGAGTATCATTACTTCATGGATGCTATTGCATGCTGGGGGGGGCAAGACCACAAGCCATGCACAACACAACCATGCATGACACAGGTGACATGCATCACTGTCCAGTGTCACAGCACATCTGTGTATGTGTCATTGGTGGTCCATGCATGCACTGGGCACATAGCTGTGTAACTGGCATCGCACCACGTTGCCACGTCACTTGACAGCCTTGTTTGTGCTGTGATGGACATGGGCAGAGTGTGTGTGCAGTGGTGCACATAGCTGGTGCCACCTGTTTGTGATGGCCATGTGCATGTTCACTGTGGGTGGGTGCATGCCATCACAGGTGCGGGACATTGGGCTATATGGCTTGCAGGTTGGGTGGTGTTCAGGGTTGTGGTCAGTCACAGCCATTGACTGTGTTCCCATTTTCCTAGGCCTCACTGTTCTCAGGAGGATACAGTGGGAGATACATGGGCTGACGCAAGTGTCCCTGGACAACCAGGCCATCCTCAGGGACATCCATCGACATGGCCTGCGGAGGAGGCATCGCCGAGAACAGAGGCACCGGGTGGAGGAGGACCAGCCTGCTGGGCCTTAGGCCAGATTACCCTTCCCACTTCACCCATCCCTACCACCCTGCCTTCCCTCTCCAAGTTGTTCATCCCTACCCCTTGCCCACCCCTACCTTGTACCCCTACCCCCCCTTGTAAATAGTTATGGTTGATTGTTTTGTGCTTTACATTTTGATAATACATTTATATTTTGATATGAATACTGTGTTGGTCTCTGATTTGCAGCTGGCTATGGTTGCTCAGTTGCAGTAGTGTACATGCAATCTGGGGTGGTATGGTCCTGGGTATGTGTGTGTGTGTGTGTGTGTTGTGTGTGTGCGTGCGCGCACGCGTGTGTGTGCATGGGGAGGTATCTCCAGCATGGCAGTGACTTTCTGTTGGTCTTGCCATCTGCTGCCACCCACTGCTGGGTGCACAGGGTGTGTCTGGCTTGTATGCTTCTCTGCTGCACGGGGTTGACGTGTGCCGGGGGGATGCATGGTTTCCTGCAGTGCCAGTCACTGCACATGGGTGGTGTCTTGGGGTCATGGTGCAGGGTGTGCTGTGTGTACGGGGGGGCTGATGTGCACTGTGGTTGTCAACCCCCTGTGTGTGGCACTCTCAGCCTGCCAGTGGTTGTGCTGGTGCATCATGGCTCTGCTGTGCTTTGTTGGCTTGTCCCCATGGACCAGTAGATCATCTGTCCCACCCCAGTGATGCTGTGCTTGGGGTGTGCAGGTGTCTTGTTGGTTCTGCAGTGTGTTCCTGTGCCCATGTGTGGCATG
Organism: Neoceratodus forsteri; assembly: GCA_016271365.2. Lineage (NCBI taxonomy): Eukaryota > Metazoa > Chordata > Ceratodontiformes > Ceratodontidae > Neoceratodus > Neoceratodus forsteri. The sequence continues at coordinate 14,666,867 of CM028129.1, forward strand.
GCTGGCGGTGGGCTCCAGCCTGCCTCCCTGGATGTGCAGTTCCATTGCTCTGCAGGGTGGGGCTCTGCTTGCACTATGGCACCTCTGGACTGCTCAGCTGGGCTGCCCTGGTTGCATTATAGTGCAACCTTTCTGCTCAGCTTCTCCTTCCTGGTTGCTCTATGGCGCAGTTTGTGCGATATTCAGACGTTGGCTGCTTGCGCAATTTGTTCTGCTCCATGTTTGAATATCGTGCCTGTTGCACATATGCGCAATTGGTTTGTGCTTGCTCCTGCTGTTGCACACATTTTGGGCGCAGTTTGAATATCTGGGCCACAGTACGTAATAGTAGAAGTACACAATAAGACTTCAAGTCTTGACAAGACATTTAAGAATGCAGTTTGCATGTTACACCTTCCCCCTTCACCAAAGATATACAAAAACAGCTAAAGCCAACAGCACACATGCCATCAGTTAACACCTCATATGTTGCATAATTGTCATGATAGAATTTATACATATATAGGGGATACATCATACCCAGGAGTGTGAAATGGAAAATATTTTCACTCCTGCACAGTGCGTTCTAGTTACACACGAGTGTTGAATATTTGCCATAGTACACGATCTGGGCATCATCTGTGTGATTAATACAATAAAGTTAATATGTTCTACTTTGCTAATGTCCATTTCATTGTTTTGTGGTGTTGCGCAGACTCCTTTGTCTCTCTGTGTGGGTGGAGGGATGGAGGGGGGGGGTCATGCTGGAGACCAGCGATAACACAGCATAAACTATCATTAACTTCTGCAGTTTTGTTGTGATGTATGCCCAACAAATAAACTGTTTGAATGTAGTGCACCTGATGGTTAGAGAAAATACATCTTTCTTGTACTTCCGACACCTGATTGCTATTATCTTTAACGTAACACAAAAGTTGTGCAGTCATTCAACGTTTGTCTTGGCATGTGGCTCTGTCATATGTACAGAGTTAACATCAACTACTGACATAGGAAGTATATGTATAAATGCAAGATTAATGCACATACTGTATATGTCTTTGGGTTGTTTATTCAACAGCAGCATAAAATACATGTTTTTTTTATCTAAGTCAATATCAGGCCACATGTATTGTATGAACATATATATATATATATTAGTAACACAAAAAAATCATCATTATTTAATAACAGTTATAAATACTTTTTCCCTTAAGACAAAAAATAAAAACGAATGACAAAAAAAATAATGTCTCTTTGTGATGTACGAAATATTCAGTTGTTTTACACTACAGCCACTTGACTTGTAACACCATATTGTGATAATAACACGGCAACAACAACAAAGACTTCAATCAGAAAAATACTTTTTTTACCCGATTGTATACCTGTACTATAATATCATAGAATCTGAGGAATTTTTTTCAATAACTTACGATGAGTAAGGTGTTCCCCTGCAGCTGACTTGCCTGCAGCTTCCCAGAGTTCATAAGCGAGGTAGTACCAGCACTTGTCATTCTCCGGTATCTCCTCTCTCTGATTCAAAGATAGAAGCGCTGGTGCAACAGCTTCCACTTCCTCTTCAGCTGCACAATAGTCTTATTTTTCACCCTCAAGACCATGTGCAGGAAGCTATTGATGTGCCTACACACTGAGTCCAACTTACGGTTCGTGCTCACACATTAAAATGTGAGCGCTACCCCTCACTTGGACTGCCTCAAGCAGCAAACACTCCTCTCTCACTGACCACTGCCTCATTGTTCAATTTTGTATTCTGCAATAAAAACATACACAAACATTCCATTACTCTCATGTCTCAGAACCTATATAGTTCTATGTATTCTATGAAGTATTCTGATTAGAACATGGCAAGAACAGCATTTTAAAACTCAATTGTCATAATCACAAATATTATCATTCAGACACGTGAATTAGTGTATTTCAACACTCTAATAACATACACAACTCTGTGTCGTGTCATGGTATGTTCGAGTAATAAGATATATCATAGCTTGAATACAGCTACATCAAAAGTTCATCTTCCTGTCTATTGAAGATGAAGCATTGTCTATCTCATGTTGGTCTGCTTCACAGCCAGCTTCTTGAGGTACTACAGAGTTAGAAGAATGGTTACTGTTGGGGTGGATGCACAGTACATAACAGTAGGTGTGTTCCACATTCCCCAGTCACTCAACAGCAGTTGCCACCTCCCTGCCTAGCTAATTAGGAGATGACATCAGAGAAAATTTAAAGTGCAATGAGAGCAAAGATCTCACACAGTGTGACCGTAACACACCTCTCCCTATGTGCACCCAACATAGCAGCAGTGAGTGCCGGTGTTGCTTGTGAACACACCCATTTATTGTGTGTTTATGAGGGTACCCAGTACCCATTGGCATAATGTAACCCCCTCACATTTTTTTTGCTTGCCGAGGGTGTGATAAATCCCTCTGTTTTTGTGCCCCCCTTTCCTTGTTTGATGAGGGTGGTACCCATTACCCCATCACCACCTGTGCCCCCTTTCCTGGTTTCTTGATGTGGGTGCCCAATTCCCCATTGGCTAGACCAACCATTGACACACACACAGTCAGCTGGCATGCTGAGCAGCTCACTCTAGCATGGCAAAGAAACTGTATAAATGAAAACAGTGCCCAGATGTCTCTTGCACTGATCTACAAGTGGACATAGCAGTAGTCACAGGTAGCAGAACCACTGTCACACTGGTGCACACTGGTGCTCCTCTGTGGGCACTTGCCCTGGCACTATGACACAGAATCTTATCATATGCAACTGCCACTGTCACATATTTCAACACAGCTGACCCATAGCATGACGCCATTAAATATCACCCTGGCAACACCCATCGTGCATCCAAGGTCAACTGTTACCAGCCCTGCATTTCACTGTGAATATCCCCAAGTATGTGTTACTCCTGTGTGAATAGTGTATATACCCATTTTATTTTTTGACCAACATGTTTGGTTCTTAAAAGAACCTTTTTTTTACAGCTCAATAGGTATACAAACAGTCTGACATTCTTAGAGGACTTTGAGGATTCCATCTCAAAGGTCTTCCAGGAAACAACAATTGCTAGCATGCGAGAAGTGCACACCATCAGGCAGGTATAACCAATCATAAGAAAACTTAATTTCAGGGTGATGCATGGTGTGCATTCCACACATGCATAGATATGCAGACGTTTGTATGTTGACCTTTTTCCGTGCTCTGTCAAGCAAGTACACATGGGCCCGGATATTCAAACTGCGCCAGGCTGTGGCGCAAGCTTGGGTGCAGCTCAACTTGGCTGTGCAGGGTTGTGACCATGGCAATATTCAACGGAGCTGCACCATGGCTCAGCAACTTTGAATATCGCACCCTAGCCACCCCCAGTGTGCATGGTGCAGTGGCACTGTGCCAGCACAACTGGCCAGAGTGGAGCATGCAGATCCACTAGCACAAGTGCCATTGCGCCATGCACAGCACCCGTGATATTCAAACGTTGACATGAAAATGGAGCCATAATTTATGAAAGGCACACATGGGGCCATTTGCATGTCATTATGACCCCATTTGCATGCAGGGTGTGCCGATCCCCGATGACTTGCACCTGGTGCCCTGCCAGACAGCAGCCGTCGGGGACCGACGCCCCCTGCAGCCCAATCTCGGGCATCTGTGTAAAATTAAAAAAACCTTCCTATAACCCTGGTGGTCCAGTAGACCGCTATGTGCCCACTCATGGGCATCTGTCCAAAAAGAGAACACCATCCTATATCCCTGGTGGTCCAGTGGACCGCACTCTGCCTGATTGCAGGGATCTTTAAAAAAAAAGCTCCTATTACCCTGGTCATCTAGGGTACCCACCTCCCCACCTGCCCACTGAGCCCCACCGCCCCACTCCGCCCATCAGCTGGTGGGCAGCAGCACTCCACCCACCTGCCGCCCCACCACCCACTGACTGACACATATCTGGAATGTGTAGTACGGTAAGGGCTGCAAACCCATTGGCTTATGCTGTGAACCAATGGGCATGCAGCCCCATCAGTGTCAGTCAGCGGGCGCGCGGCGGCAGGTGAATGGGTGCTGCCGCCACCGGATGATGGGGAGCTTGGCAGTGGGCTCAGTGGGTGGTGGGAGGGGTACCCTAGACCACCAGGGTAATAGAGGGTTTTTTAACAGATGCCCACGATCGGGCAGGGTGCAGTCCACTGGACCACCAGGATATAAGACTGTTTTTCTTTTTAACAGATGCCTGAGATCAGGTGGAGAGCTGTCCACTGGACCACCAGGGATATTGGATGTTTTTTTCCTTTTTTAACAGATGCCCGAGATCAGGCACATAGTGTTCCACTGGACCACCAGGGATATTAGACAATTTTATTCATACAGATGCCCGTGATCAGGCAGAAAGCAGTCCACTGGACCACCAGGGATATAGGATGGTGTTCTCTTTTGGACAGATGCCCAAGATCGGGCACATAGCGGTCCTCTGGACCACCAGGGATATAGGAACTTATTCTATCTTTTGACAGATGCCCACGATCGGGCATGGGGTGCCACCAGGTGCAGTCAGAGCTCTAGTGGCCACCCACAGGTGGCAGCTGCCATGTTGTGCCCTGCAATGCGGCAGCTCACCTGTGGATGACCATCAGTTGTTCCTTGTTTTTTTGGCGTAACTTTGTGCTGGCACAGGTAAGGGTTGCGCATGCATGGCTCTGCACATCCCCGGCTGAATACTGGGCTGTGCAGGTTATGCATGGTCATGCCCCCCCACCTGTGCCTGTATACATTACTGATGCACTCCGGTGCTGTGCACTTTCTCTTTAATATCATGTCAAGATTGTGTGGTTGCATTACAGGCAACATTGTTGCACCATGCGCAACCTTTAAACATCTGGGCCTCGTGTTCTGCTTGCCAGACCCTATGCTCTGTAATATCTGAATAAATGATTTTACAGGCTGGCAACATACTGATAATAGAAGCAAGTTCCAATTTTTCTTCTGCCACTAAATCTACCCAACTTTTGGTGCCTAAATCATTCCCTCCAAGATGTATCACCAGTATGTCTGGGTGAGGTTGACTACTCAGAAGTCTGTGCATTGTTGGCATGAGGTGCTCCCACCTCATTCCACCCCTGCCATACCACTTCACACAGCAATTATTTTTCATAGGAGTTGTATTGTGGTACAGTAACACTCCTATGCATGCTTGACACATCCTGATATTGATCCCGTGATACCATGAGCATCTGCAACCACAGCACATACTTGTGCTGCACACTGTTGAGGCCCCCCCAAAATGAAATAAAAATAACTGACAACCACAGTGGAGCTGCAGTATTGCACAGTACAACATGGCAGCCACCAGCTGTGGGTGGCCACCCAAGCTCCAGGGCTACCGTGTGTTGGCATCAGCCCTCCTTCACCAACTGTGATTTTGCTATGAAAAATATATCCATGGTGGTCCACTTCACCCCACCTCCTCTCCCAATTGTGTGCTTTCTGTTTAAAAGTAACCCTGGTGCTGTAGTGCAGCTGCCACTCCAGCCCAATCAGGTGAGGAAGTAGAGTGAATAGGGCCACGAGGGATACATTTTATACAGTTAACCCATGATAAGGTGAAGGGGTAGGTTCCACTGTACTACCAGCAGTATTTTTTTATAGAAATGCCAAAATCTAGTGTTGAGATACATTACCACAAAGCACCTGGGGGAGGGCATCGGTAGCCAACAGGTACTGCCTCACAGAGTACCAGGGACAAGTTACTGATGATCGGCACACCTACATGCAAATGAGGCCATAATGATATCCAAATAGGTGCATTAACACCTTGCATGCATTATGGCTCCATTTGCATATACAGTACTAAATATTGTGATAGTTGCACCTACCGCCACTGCACTTCAGAGCTGTATCCCCCTACTCCTCTCTGGCCACTTCCACAGGTGCAGTCCCAGTGTAACATGCACAATGCAGGTTGCCAGACTGAAATATTTAACACTGCTGACCATGCCACAGCACTGTTAAATATCACCATGACAACACCCTGCTGCATTGCAGTTGCACTTTGCCCAGGCTTGTTCCCCAGCCTGGCACAGTCTAAATATTCCCAACCCATGTGTTACATCTGTGTGAGTGATGTATGCAGCTGTTCTATTTTTTGACCAACATTTTTTGGTTCTGAAAATAACCTTTGTTTGCACTTTGCTATTTGTTCAAACAGTCTGACATTCTTACAGGACTTTGAGGATTGCATCTCAAAGGTCTCCCATGAAATGGCAATTGCCAGCATGCGAGAAGTGTACACCGTCTGGTAGGTATAGGCAATCATAACAATACTTAATTTCTGGGTGACGTATGATGTACATTCCAGCCATGCATAGAAATGCAGAAATGTGTATGTTGACTTTCCTTCAGGCTCTGTCAATCAGGTACATATGATGTTCTGCTTGCCAGACCCTACACTATGTAATATCCGAAAAAAATGATTTTACAGGCAGGCAACGTACTCATAATAGAACAGAGGTTCAATTTTGCTTTTGTTACTAAATCTACCCAGTGTTTGATTCCCAAATCATTGCCTCCAAGATGTATCAGCAATATGGCTGGATGATCCTGAGTACTCAAAAGTCTGTGCATGGTTGGCATGAGGTCCTCCCACCTCATTCCACCCCTGCCAAACCACTTAACACAGCAATTTGGGAGCTGCAGGTTTCTCCCAAAATCACTATTTTGAGCATACTCAGACGCTCGCCTCACTATACTGCTGCCAACAATCCACAAGTCCTTTTGCTGTTTTCTGCCATTCTCAGCTTTTCAACTTAGAAGTGGACAGAGAGCTATCAAAAAAGTCAGTGTTCACCCTGCAGCACCTAAGCAGTAAGGAAAGTAAAAATGCTATTTTCTTTCCTAAGTTCAGCTCAGCTTCAGAGGGCTGATCCATGACACACAAATAAAACAAATCATTGGCTACTACTGTGCCTTCATTAACCAACATAGTGTGTGCACTGACTATCACTGCACTTCTGCTCCAGCTAAAATATGCAAAAATTTAAAGGTGACAAAAATGCATCCTTTTGATAGGCAGTTATAAACAATTGCAAGTGCAGAAACATGTCTGATTGGTTCCCTCTTCTGTTGTGGTGCACCTGCACCTTGCTATCTCCCTCCATGTGCAGCTGTATCTGTGCAAGTAAGTACCAAATTACTGTCTGACTTTAAACACTTTTAGCTAAATAATGAAACATTATAGCTTATTTCAATCTACATAGTCAAATAGAGCACTAAAAATGTTTTGATTAATACTATTTAACTGTTTCTAACACTTTTTATGATAATAGAAAAACTATTTATAAAATGTGATGTACTTACAGTGAGAAATGTGCACTGTCACAGTTGAGTCTAAGATGGCTGCTTTGTCCTTCTTCTTCATTCTTCTCCATCTGTGATTGGTTGTCTTACAAGGCCTGATAAATCTAGCTCACAATTGGTAGAAGTACCTGTCACTCTAATAGCAATCAGATATGATTGGATAATGAATACAGTTGTCACTCCCAGGCTTAAATTTGCTACACTTTCACACATAACGACACTACTTTTGTGACACTTTCGCATGCACAACACTACTTTTGCGACACTTTTGAATGCACGACACTACATTTTGTGACACTTCCATGCACATGACACTGTTTTTTCGAATCTTTGAATGTACGACATTTTTTGATAATTTTTTTCCCCAAAAATGATGATTACTGAAGGAAAAAAGTTCCCCTGCTTCTTATCTAATGTACAAATACATAAGTTCACACAATTTCACATACTTATTCTGAAATCGTGACTCTACCTGCACAACTATGTAATTGCTGAAGCTACATTTTCTCATTTCGTTGTTTTCTGTCACTGCACCAGTGACCTCGATACTCATTCCTAATCAATAATTGTGATTATTTGTCTTACCAATGACACATGAACAGAGCTTGGCTTAACAATATCTTAAGCACTCCCTAGGGGTGTAACGTGGCACAAGGTAGAGCCAAGTGTCATATTGCCCCAAAGACGTCATTAAGTAACTGTCAATGTGACTCTTGTGAATGCCTTATGGCTATCAAGAGAATTAATATTCAAAAGTTAAGTGTTTAAAGTTGTCTTTATTAATCTGTTCCTCATTTAGAGAACGATTTTAAATAAAGTAGTTCTTTCACGAGCAGTTTAACAATACTAGATCAAAATTACTATACCGAATTGGAGTAATTCTGCATTGCTCAACGATGAAATAGTACAAAAAAGAATCTATGTGGCATGGTGATAACGCTATACAGGACAGTGTAACATGAATTAAAATAAGACTATCAAAATTCGGGCAACCAATCTGATTACAGCATTTTCTGAGACTTTTTTTTTGTAATACTGCATACATAAATCATCTGTGTCAATATACAGTGTTAAAAGTGATCAACACAAGTATATACTAATATTTCCTTTTTCTGTGTCTTTTATGCAGATGTCTGATACTTCTGTAACATTGTTGACTGCTACTGTGAAATAACACATTGAAAGATGCCTAGTAAATACAGACGTGCATGTATAGAAAGATGAAACAGGTATCATAGTACTTCACTGTTGCTTAAGAATGATAAAAAAACAGTGATGTGAGTTCAAGATGTAAAACAATACAGAGTTCTACTGGGATAGTGAGCTCTACAGTAACTCACTCCACAACAAAACCACATACTTTCTCAATGGCAAGGAAAAAATGTTTACCTGAGCGACAGTTGTGTAGATCTTTCCGATGAAACACATCTATTGCTACAGCAATCATAACCAGACCTTCCAAACAGCATCGTAAACTCACAGCTGGTGATTTTCATCTGAGAAAGCAAAAGTATTTCTGATCACTAGCAAGTAAAGTTAAGATTGACAGGCTTATTGCTGCTGTGATGAAACATGAGGGCAAAAAGACAAAAAGTCATCTGACTTTGATGAAATTGTGTCTCAAAGTACACACATTTGCTAATAGAGCAGTATTTGTTCTTCAATATTTATGGCATAAGATGTCTCATGCGCTTGAACTATTCAGAAAAGTTGTGTATGACATCAAGAAAAGGCTACAACGCTATCCTACTTTGACTGTGCACAATTTCTGTGATGTATTCACAGGTCACTGGATACACACACACAGCACTCAGAGGCATATTTCTGGGAAGAATCTTATTATTCACAGAAAAAAGAGAGAGCAAGTTCATCATTGATGAGTCCGGTAAGCTGGTCTATGTGCTCAGTGTCAGTGATGACACAGCAATGGAGACAAATGATGACTGTGATGCAACCACTGTGTCCCATAAATGGCACTGTCTCTCATGGCCATGTGATGCAACCTGCAACCGTAGGCAATTGTCATTTGAAAAAGTTGAACAGTTTGTCAACCTAGTTGTGATAACAGATCACAAAGAAAGATATAAACTGTTTAACAAGATTGACCTTTTTGAAATCCGTCCACATACCGGACTTATGGGTCACTTGCTAGCATGCCTCAATAGTGGTGTTTGTGACAGTTTCTTTCCCAACATGCGGATGCTGGGATTGCATAAAACAGGCATGCAGAACTTTGTATACAGGGTATATGAAGCCAGACGAGTTGTACACTTGTTTAAATGACTTACTGTAGTCTGGAGACATGCAGGGTGCCATCACATTTCTCAAACAGCTGCAACGTGTGACTTCTGTACCAGACACAAGTATTTATCAGTCACCAAGTTCTGGTGAAACTTATGTTTCTGTGTTAGAAAGTGACATGCTGAAACAGTACGGCAAAGAAATTGCAAAATTTGAGCTGTCAAAGGCTCAGAAGTTTGACTCTGTATGTGTGTCATGTGACCGTCTGTGCTACAGCAAACAAACGGTCACAGTGAACCTTGAAGCCTTGTCACCATACAATGACATGTGGTTCCATCTCTCAGCATTTTTGCTGATGGAATCTGACTTTCAGTTTCAGACCACTATTGTGCTATGCAAACACTGTTTATCCAAACTAAAGTCCAACATTCTGCCACCAAGGTCACTGTTGAATAATATGGAGGCACATGTTACACCAAGTGAGATTGCGACATTGAATATGTTTGAGCACATTCTAATTCAGACAATGAAACCATTTCAAACCATTCTATGTCTGAACACAAACACACATAACATTCCACAGAAAGAACTCATTAGATCGCTAAAGGGTTCCGTGATGTATCTCCCACTTCCTCTACAGGAAAATGTGGAGGCAATCTCTATGGAAAATAGGTTGGTGATTCTTGTAAATGGTGTTCCAACTAAGTCCAAGGTCATCTGGCAAGATGTTTTCAATGTACAGAAGGTAAAGCTTGCTCTTACTTATTTAAAGAGCAGTTTATGCAGATTTTGACATAGATCACATGACTAGTCTCTCTGTTCAACATGATGTCTTAGAAACAACTAAGCCATGATTGAGAAGGTCAGTGGACAGACAAGTGAAAATGTGTATGAACAGTACACAACTCACCCACTACATGGCAGAGATCCAATAGGGGACAACATTGATCTCTATCAAATGAAACAGGTGGAAGGTGAGCCTGTCAGCATTTGGGAGGCAACACTAGAAGGCACGCTGTTTCCCAGACTTATTCCCAAAAGGGTCAGGTGGACAGCTAGATGAAAGGGAAGTGGGTGTACAGGGTGCTGAGTACTGCACTAGCCGTGTGCTCAGTAAAGATGGCAAATTCAGACATAACATACAGTACCTGTTTCATCTCCTCTGGGAGAGTGAACTTAGCATTCTGTCTGTGTCTCTTGCACATAGTATTCATCTCACAAGTCCACTAGATGGAATAACAGCTGCTCAATTTCTAGAGAGAAATTAAAGCAGAAAGATGAAAATGTGCAAGTGCATCTGTCTTCCATACTGTCAAGTCTACGTGGCACAAAAGAATATTGGTATCGCAGACACTCAGAGGTGATGACAATGCTGCGAGAGTATGGTGCAGCCACATGGTTTTTCACACTTAGTTGTGCTGAATACGCCTGGCATGAGATCATTGAACTGTTGAAGTGGTCAGATTCTAATGTTGACGGCATTTCATCAATGACTTTTGGAGAAATGTGTTCACTTGATCCTGTGTCTGTCACAAGATATTTTCTCAAGCGGTACCATGACATTCTGACTTTCATATTGTCAAAGGACAATCCACCTCTTGGTACTGTGGAGCATTACTTTTGGAGGATGGAATATCAAGCACGGGATACCCCTCATATTCACATGTTATTGTGGATCAAGGATGCACCATGCAAAGGTGAACATGAAGCAGCACAAGTGCTAGCATTCATCAAGCAATATATCACTTGTCACATTCCGGACAAGTATGACAGTCCTACACTATGGAAGTTGGTACAAAAGTTCCAGTGACATATTTGTGCAAAATACTGCCAGTGAGTAGTAAAGAATAAATCTGATTGGTACACACGATGACGCTTCGGATTCCTTAGACAAGTTTGTCAGGATGGTTTCATGAATGAACTTATTTCAGCAATGCGATACCACTTGAAGGCAAAATCAACGAAGAGGGTATACAAGTTACCAAGAGATGAGAAAGAGGTTTACATCAGTGACTACAACCCAACTCTTCTGCTAATGTGAAAAGCAAACATAGATGTTCAGTTTGTGGCTGACAACTCATTGGCCCTGGTGCAGTACGTGACTTCGTACATAACTAAGCATGAGCAGACTAGCTTGCAAGAACTTTGTGAAGATATTGCCAGTTCAAGCAAGAGTCTGACATCTCAGCTGTGGTCATTGGGCTTGAAGATCATTTCACACAGAGAATGTGGTGCCTATGAAGCCAGTGACCATTTCTGGGTACACATCTGTACCGGAAGTCTGATGCTGTCCAGTTTCTCAGTGTGAACTACAAAGAGAAATGCAAATGTGTACTGATTCCCCATGCTGAGATTGAGGAACTCGCTGCCAATAGACCTTCTTCAAAACATATCTTGAAGAATAACCTGATAGACACATACCACCCCCATAGACACGATGACATGGATGATATGTGTCTCTTTCAGGTGGCTAAGTGGTATGACTACAAGGCAGATATATCACCTGACTCAATACGGCACATTTACAAGGTGAACAAAGTGGATGGCTGTCTCTTAAAGAGACATAAGCCATGGCTCATAGACCACTGTAAATTACATCTAGGCACATCAGAGAGAAGAGAGCATTACTACTTTGCTCTCCTATTCCTATTTAGACCCTGGAGGAATGAGTCTGAATTAAAAGGTGACTGTGATACATTCGAAGAAGAATTCAATCTCAGTTATGAGACTTTCAGAACTGAATACTCAGAGACATACATACAGAGACTGGAGGCTGAGAAAGAACAGCTTGAGAAGTCAGAGAAGCAGCTTCAGGAAGACACACCTGTTAGCTCACAAGACACTCTTGATCCAGAAGGACAAGCTGTTCCAGGCGAACCTCTGCCTTTAAATTCCCCACAAGCTTTAATCTCAGAAATTGAGACTGCCATGGAACATGGAACACACTCCACTGTAACCCAGCTGACTTGAGAGAAAGACTGAGTCAGCAGTAGCATGTAGTTCACTCTCAAGTCATTGACGCTGTTTGACATGGCCACCACATGAAACAAAAAAATGTGACTGCCTTGACTATAAACCACTACTGATCTTTGTTAGTGGTTCAGCTGGTACAGGAAAGAGTTTCCTTATTGAAGCCATCACTGCTGAAATACGGAGCCTGACAGGGTCAACAATGTCTGTTGCTGTTACTGCTCCCACAGGACTAGCTGCATAGAACATTGGTGAAGTTACATTACACCGTCTCTTTATGTTGCCAGTGGAACATGGCAAAACTGAGAGTATTGTAAACTGTCATTTGAGGTTGCATCTCAGCTCTGTTCCATGTTCATAAAGATGAAGTTACTCATCATTGATGAAATCAGCATGGTCTCCAATGCAATGCTTGCCTGTATACATCTACATCTACAGGAGATCTTAGGTACTGACTATGGAGTACCATTTGGTGGCAAAAGTATTGTTGTATTGGGAGACCTTTTACAGCTTGCACCAGTTAATGCGGAGCATGTGTTTGCAACTTTGACTGCCAAGCAAGCTAAGAACGTACTAGGCTGCATTGCAGGTTTTAACATTTGGCACTAACACCACTACAGCAGGTCTTAGGTACATATGACGGATGCCGTACATTTGCTGCAGACATACAGCAAGACACTAGTGAGTTTATGATGGCAATCCTAAGCAGCTTGGATGAAGACGGCATTCCAATGTGCCAGTACTTCACTGTGTCATATGTAACCAAATATGAATGTGTATCATGTGGTCATTCACAGCGTGAAACCACAGAAGACATGCTGTGGATTACTCTTTTTGTCCCTCAAGCCAAAAGTGTCAAATTTCAACAGCTATTCACCAATGCTCAATGTGGTCACTCCTGTGAAAAGTGTGGAGGCAGATGTACTCAGTCCATACGTCTCAGGACTTCATCTCAATATACATTGCTTACATTGCACAGATTTGACTCCAACAGGCTCAGAGTTGACACTCCCATCACAGATTACACAGCTGGTAGAGTAGTTTTTAACCAATCAGTGTTTGACACTCACAGTGTAGTCTATCACCATGGTCAATCCATGCATTCTGGCCATTACACCTGTTTGCTAAGGTACAGAAGTGGATGGGTAGAGTGTGACAGACTCTACAAGCAGTTTTAAACAGAGACTGCCACGACACTTAAAAAATGCATATCTTCTAATATTGAAGAATTATGATGACCTTCATATCTCAGAAGACTAGAACACAACATGTGACATTTTTTACTGACTACTTTGTGACAGACTCAGTCATAGGGCCGTATTATTGTTTCCAATCTACGACTCTCAATAAACCATAGCATATCAACAAAATGCTATACTGGCAGACACATTTCATGCACTATGACACCTAAGATCTTGTGTGGATCAGCGACAATGTGGAAATTGTTGTAGAGGCTTTAATCAGCGCCAACAGTCTTCACAGTCACTAGAGAAACCATGCTTACATGTCTATCGAAGATTGTACATGTCAAAACAAGTCCTTTCACAACCACCTGTGCAGCTGCATATCTTTTTCTTGCAGGTATGTATCATACCCATACATAACAAGAAGTTAGTTGCCAGTTGTTGTTTGCCTCTGGAGAGACACAAAAGTTGTCCCTTATCATTTTAAATAAGTGTGTAACGTGTCTCATTCACCGAAGAGAACAGTCTGTCACAAGTTTTCTATCACCAGCTTTTATGTCTATCTGTTGACATCTTGACAACAGCAGCATTCTTACACCATGCAACAGTGTTGAACTATGCCTGATGTATTTGTTACACTGAAACTGTACATATGTAAATATAAAACTCTTTAGTCATAATGAAGCAAGAGATATGAAGCAAGTGTGAATACTGACATATTGCAGCTTATTATCAAATGACTCTTGCATACCTTTGTAATGACATGTAAATAATATTTACATTCTTATTTCGTCTGACCATTGTTGTTAACTAGTTTAATTGTTCTAGTAAAAGTGCTACTATAAGAGTCAAGTAAGAATTTCTCCTTAACATATAATAGAATACCATAGTGATTAAGTTCAGTGACCTATATCTTTGATAAAAACAACATAGCTACTACGCATTTTGTTATTTGCTAGTTCAGAACTGATATATTAACTAATGTAACCATTGAAAAATGTATATTGTACCTGTAATAATATGAAATGTGTTGTACTTGTCTGACAAGCAAATGTAATCTATATTAATACTTGAAATTGTAAATCCAGACACTTTTACGGTAACAACCGCTTCATACCTGTTCTGACAATGTTTATGATACCGGCCTCTATTGAGGGCGGGTGGGGAATTTTCCATATGCACCTGATCAGTGATATATCTTATAATATTTAACTGAACATACCAGTTATCTAATGTCACTGAAAACATAACATTTTACAATCTATTACTTGAACATTTAGCATCTGGTTTTCGCCACCCTGGAACCTACACATTATCAGTCACACAATAACAAATCATCACTGTTTCATGTGTGTATCACTGTAGAAGCTCCTGAGACATACCTCATTAATGTAGGATAGGAGAGAGGGACGGGACATGATTGGAGCATTCAGTTACTTAAAAAGGATAAAAAATGCTAATAACCAAAGTCTCTTCAAGCTGAGTGGCAACCATATCATGGGGGGCACAGTCTTAAGCTGGAGGGTGGGAGGTTAAGGAGGGATGTCAGAAAGCAGTTCTTCCCATAAAGGGTGGTGAACACTTGGAATGCTCTGCTAGAAGAGGTCACCTTGTTAAAGACAGTGAGCAGCTATAAAAGAGCCTGGTATATGCATGGGGGAAGATAAGAATCATGCCGAGAGAGGATGGGAGGACTGCGGAGGGATAGCAGAGACATTAGCTCAAGATGCGGACCTTGCAATATGAGCAGACTTAATAGACCAAATGGCCTTCTTCTGCTGCCTTCTTCCTATGCTTGTATTTCCATATGTACATACTTATTCCAATCCATATCATATACTTACTATGCATGACACACACTTAGATATATTCCAAGCAATGATTACACACATGCAAGGATTGTATTGTGAGACTGATTTTGTAAAAAAATTTAAATCTTTAATTGACCCATTCTCAGTTTCACCAATTGACAATACATTTTTCTTAAACTTAACCACCTGTGTTGAGTCTTTACTGAACCATAACATTATAACATTAGAATGTAACTATTGTTCCTTTTAAGCATGCACATAAACTGGAAGAAGTAGTGCCACACGTACATGTCCATGGGCTTATTTTTGCTATGGCTCTCCATGCACCTTGTGGGCTAGGGCGTGGCGCATTGCCTGACACAGGTCCCATAATTCCTAAGTGCGTTAAGTAGTCTGTACCACCCTTAGTTTTCCTGTGCCTCTCCAGTCAGCGGGCAGTAGCTGCTGTGGTGAGGTGTGGTACATCGCTATCTAACGCTATGCAGCTGTGGCTATACACTCAGGATGCAGTAACTGCTATGTGCTGCAATTGCCTGGCTGAGCCCATGCAACTCCTAACTTCATGCTAACTTCACTGTACACTACCATTTGAAGGTGTCTCCTTGATCTCCATTGCCTCACTGTTGCTGTGGATCACCAGTCATGATGCAGTACAAATTTGGGGGGCAGCATTAGCTGTCTGAGTACATACAAATCCTAACTGAGCTTCAGTATCCCTGCAGTCAGTGATGTCTACTATTGATGTCCACATCTTCACCTGTGTTGTGTATCTCACTGAGGATGCAGTACCAGGTATCATGTTTGAACCATTGCCTGCCTGAATCCATTCAGTGATAACTGTGCTAACTGGACATGTTCCTGCAATCAGGAGCGCAACAGTCTACATACCACTGTGCCTCTTCCTCAGGATGCAAAGTATCTACAAATGCAGTCCCCCCATGGCCCTTCCACCTTCATGGGTTTTACATTCTAGCTCTCCATTCACTATATACAGTATGTAGGCTAGGGGTTCAGACATTCACCTGACAAATCAATTCCTAACAAGATAACTAGTATGTACCGCCCACTTTTCTGTCAGTCTCAGTCAAGATGAGTAGCTGGTGCAGCCAGATGCAACATTCCTATAATCTATGCAGCTGTGGCTGTACAGTCAGGACAATACTTCAGGCAGAAGTGCAAGGTGAGCCATGAATCCCTAACTATGCTAACATGCTACCAACAATTACAGAGGTGTACAGTTTGACATTCTCAGTCTTGCTACCATCCTGCTAGACGCCGTGATCTGGGCTGCAATCTGCCACCCCATGAGATTGTACAACTCTAAGTGTACTAACGTCAATAGACCTGCAATGACAGAGCTACTATTTCATATCCATACGCTTATTTTTATGAATCTACTCAGTAGAGATGTGGTTAGGGGCTGGTTTATTAACGGTCATTAATTCCTAACTGTAACAACTACATAGCCACCCATACTTTCCCTGTGACTCTGCAGTCAGAAGATTGATAGCTACAAATGCTAGACTGCTAACACCGCTACAAAAGGAAAATACAAACGGTTGTACAATCAGGATAAACCGCTGCTATGTGATGAAGATTAACTAGCTAAGCATACAAATCTACTGTCTAAAGGTATTACTAAAATTATGCAGGTGCATTGATATCCATCACTACTTTTGCTATGGCTCAGCACTCGGATGCAGTATATATTCGGGGGGGGCATGGCCTGTATCAGCATGCAAATCCTAACTGTGCTAACTTGACTGTGACTACGATCACTGAGCTGTAAAGTGTCCTAACTTCTGTACACCTGCAATGACACAGCTACACTGTTCATGTCCATGGGCTTATTTTTGCTGGGGCTCTCCACTCACTATAGATATGTGGGTTAGGGGCTGGTTCATTAACTGACAGAGATGATCTAATTCCTAACTGTGTAACTACTATGTACCACCCTTACTTTCCCTGTGACTCTGCAGTCAGGGTGCAGTAGCTGCCATACTGAACTGTGCAACATCGCTACCTAAGGCAATACAGCTATGGTTCTACAATCAGGATGCAGTAACTGCTACATGTGATGGAATTGCCTGGCTATGTCCATGCAACACCTAACTGTGCTAACTGGAGTGTACCTACAATTAGGCAGGTGTACTGTTGATGTCCATCACCTCACTTTTCCTGTGGCTCAGCACTCAGGATGCAGTATGTATTCGGGGGGGGCATTGCCTGTATCATAGCATGCACACCCTAACTGTGCTAACTCGACTGTGACTATAATCACTGAGCTGTACCATTGATGTCCACATCCTCAGCTATGCTGTGGGTCTCTGGAGGTGCAGTTCCCCACCCATTAGACCATGCAACTCCTAAGTGTGCTAACTTGTCTACAGTTGCAGAGACGGAGCTACACTATTCATGTCCAGGCATATTTTTGCTGTGGCTCTCCACTCAGTATGCAGTATGTGGGCTAGGGGGTGGGGCATTACCTGACAGTGGTCCTGTAATTCCTAACTGTGTTAACTAGTGTGTACCACTGTTAGTTTTCCTGTGGCTCTCCAGTCAGGGTGTATTAGCTGGTGTAGTGAGGTGTGGGACACCACTACCTAAGGCCATACAACTCCTAGCTGTGGTAACTTGTGTGCACCTTGAATCAGGAAGGTGTACCGTTGCTGTGCATGGCCTCAGTTTTGCTGAGGATGTATGCTGAACATGCAGTACATACTCTCAAGGACTGGGGATCTCTTGTAGTTCATTTAGACAGTTCTACTATATTTCTGACACCTCCTGCTGGTTGTCTGTGATTGGTCCTATTGCCTTGGTTCTCCCCCCTACTTCCATCCGTGTGTATGTCTCTGTGAGTCTGTGGTGCTGGGGGGGTGGGGGGTGAATGCACAGTTATGCTTTTGAACCCTAACACATAATTTCCTCACTTCTATCACTGTGGAACAACACAAACTGATGCAGTAAACAGAGTTTTTCCCTCTAATTTCCCTTCTTTTTGAGAATTGCTCTGAGAAATAGTGAATGTAATACAGCAGTGGGAGTGTGGGGCACTTTGGGCCCCGCGCTCCCGCCACATGATGTCTTGTCACATAATAACACAGTGCCCGCAAATGCAAATGGTAATGCACATGGTGATGCAAAGCGAAACACAAAGATAAACATTACTGTAGACCCAAATGGTTAAAATAACTCAAACGCAAGCACAAATGAAAACGCAAAGGGTAATGCACGTGGTGGCGTAGACGAGAACAGTAAGTGAAATGGGTATGGAACCACAAGCAGAAGTGGTAAGGGTAACAGTTATGTAAGTGCACATGCTGGTTTTCCCCAAAAGCAGCATAGAGAAAGACGGTGAGTACAAAGAATGTATGCATAATAATGGCTCTCGGAACAGAAAATGAGGACTTGGAATACTAAATTGCTTATATCTCAGGAACCGTACAACATAGAAAAAAAATTTTAAAGTCATATGGTTTATGACTTTCCTGGCTAGTATGGAATTTAGGCCCCTATAGGGGGCAAAGCATTTTTCCAACGAAAAGTCCATATCTCGCACCGTTTCCGAGATACAGGCCCTGAAAGGCGCAGCAAATGCCATAATGTTATCCTATGGGAAAAAAAGAGATGTTCGGAGTGCCATAACTTTGCCTCCCTGTAATATTTTTTCACCAAATCACCAAAAGGCACATCTGTGGGATGTTGGCTTTCTTCTCTCCAAATTTCAGTCTAGAAGACCAAACCGTTATTTTGCAACAGGGTGGCAAATAATTCCTGTCATGCAGTGGACGCCACAATGTTAGTCTATGGGAAAAAGTATCAACCTCGGAGTACTGTAACTTTGCATCCATGCAATATTTTGTCACCAAACCACCAAAAGGTACATCTCTGAGATGTTGGCTGCCTTCTCTCCACATTTCAGCCCATAAGACCAAACCCTTCATTTGTAGCAGGGTGGCAAAGAACTGTGCTGTCATTTTGGCCATAATCTGAAAAAGTAGTGTCGTGATTTACGACAGCTTTCACAAGCATTTGCGAAAGTGTCGTGCATGTGACACTACTTTGCGACACTACTTTTTTCAAAAATTGGAAAAACATATTTCTAGGGCATTTAACCTCAAAATAAAGACATGCCTAGCATCATCAGGGTCCGACTAGGCAAACACAAAAAGAATTGTGTTGCTAGAGGGTCCCAAATTTAAATGCCAAGCATTTTTCTGATCACTAACTGAAAACAAAATGACAGAATTGTAACACTACTAGGGCCATTTGCGACACTAAAAAGTGCATTTGCGACACTGTCGAACTTTTTGTTAACTTTTCCCATTGACTTACAAAGGGAAATTGTTTTTTGAATAACTTTTGGACCGTTTAATATTTTTTCACGAAATCTTCAAAAGGCACATCGGGGACCCTGGCTGCAAGTTCTCTGAAGATGTTGGACTGGTCGCACAAACCGTGTGACCTGTAGGGATGAGCAAAGAGTTCAAAAAAGTGTAAACGCGTGCGCAGATCATGCTTAATAACTCTACAGCTGTATATCCAAACAGTATGAAAGTTGGCAGACCCCAAGATGTATGGTTCTTGATTGTGTATTTCAAATTTCAGGCAACTCCATTGAACGGTTGCAAAGTTATTAAGGTGCAAAGTTTTAGGTTTAACATGTAAATGGCTCCTCAATCCTAACTATGGTAGCCTTGTTACTACAATAATATATATATATATATATATATATATATATATATATAGCCAATACCTATCCATGTGCATGTATAATGATAGCAAATTCAGATGTTTATACTAATGAACTGCATAATACAGGGCACATTATCCCTGTGTAGTCCTTTGTAGGCCAGAAAGGAAGAAACCCTTAAGGACTTTCATACAACTACAGGCTTTCTATACCTATGCTGCTTGTTAGCCCACCTTTCTTATGGGACTCCCTTAAAATTCTTTTTATTTAGTTAATACTCCATAGGCATCATTTACTTTTTATCACTTGAAACTGAATCTGTTCTTTATACACCTCTCAAGATGTTTTCACATATTTCTATTTAGCAGGACTCCATGGATGGAAAAGTGAGTAAGCAAAGTTCAAAGGAATAGGAGGGAAATACAGCAGATAGAAAAGTACTACACTAGGTGGCCTTCCTAGGGTAGTGAAACAGAATAAAATGTATAGAATTAGGGTACTGTTGCACAACAGAAGTTTTTGTATGCTAAATGAGGAGAAGAAAAAGCATTTGTCAATGCCAAATGTTGATTGCGTTGGTCCGTTGAGCTCACTCACTGCCCCTGTATCACTTGCTCATTCTGTTTCTCCTGGTGCTGCAGGCTGCTCTTTTGTACTGGGCTTCTGCCTGTGTTGGCGCCTTTTTCTGCCCACAAAGAAATCTGCAGCAGTCCCGACAGAGCTCCGTTGTGCTCGTTCACTCCCCCTCTCTCATTCACTCATTCCATTTCTGTCAGCGCTGCAGGCTGCCCTTTTGTACTGGGCTCCTGCCTACATTGTTGAGTTTTTCTGGCCACAAAGAAATCTGCAGCAGTCATGATAGAGCTCCACTGAGCTCTCTCACTCGTTCGTTCTGTTTCTCCCGCTGCTGCAGGCTGCCCTTTTGTAATGGGCTTCTGCCTGCGTTGCCTGCTTTGTCTGCCCATAAAGACACGTGCAGCAGTCCCAACACAGTTCTGTAGAGGTCACTCACTCTCCCTCTCTCACTCGCTCATTCTGTTTCTGCCAGGACTGCAGGCTGGCCTTTTGTACTGGGCTCCTGCAAGCGTTGCCACCTTTTCCTGCCCACAAAGAAATCCGCAGCAATCACGATAGACCTCCGTTGAGCTCACTCATGCCCCTCCTCTCTCACTCTTCTCGTTCTGTTTCTCCCAGTGCTGCAGGCTGCCCTTTTGCACTGGGCTCCTGCCTCCATTGGCACCTTTTCCTGTCCACAAAGAAATCTGCAGCTGTCCCGACAGAGCTCCGTTGAGGTCACTCACTCCCCCTGTCTCACTCGCTTATTCTGTTTCTCCTGGCACTGCAGGCTGCCCTTTTGTACTGGGCTTCTGCCTCTGTTGGCATTTTTTTTCTACCCACAAAGAAATCTGCAGCAGGCCTGACAGAGTTCCATTGGCCTCACTCACTCCCCCTGTCTCACTCACTCATTCCGTTTATGCCGTCGCTACAGGCTGCCCTTTTGTACTTAGTTCCTGCCTGCATTGCCGCCTTTTTCTGCCCACAAAGAAATTCACAGCAGTCCCGACACAGCTCACTTGAGCTCAGTCACTCCCCCTCCCTCAGTCATTCGATCCTAATCTATCCCAAACTCTGATTTCTGACAGCGACTGTGGTATTCTGCGCTGGAAGCGCGGAAACACATTTCGGCCAGGATGTGAAAAATGACAGCTGTACCATGCATAAGGAGGTGTGAACAAATGCCAGTGTTGAAAATCTGGCACGCAAATATTACTAATTTGCAAACTTACAAGGGTGCATGGAACCTGCACAACACACGCTTGTAACACAGTCATTTTATGGAGTTTCATCACAAAATTTTCAACATAGGCATTTTAGGACCTCTGTTCATGAACAGTGTCAGTGTGATTTTCTTAATATGTGTCGAACACTGATTTCCCACAGCAACCATCCTATTGTGCACCGGAAGAGCGAAAACACATTTCAGCCAGGATGTGAAAAATGACAGCTGCACTGTTCATAAGGAGGTGTGGCAAAACAGCAATGCTGAAAATCTGGAGTGAAAATATTGCAAAGTTGCGAAGGTACAAGCGTGCATGGAAACTGCGCAATGCACATTTGTAACACACTCATTTTATGGACTTTCATCACCAAATTTTCAACATAGGCATTTTAGGACCTCTGCTAATGAACAGTGTCACTGTCATTTTCATAATGTGTCCCGCATATGGATTTCCCACAGCAACCATGTGAGTCTGCGCCAGAACTGCGAAAACACATTTCAGCCAGGATGTGAAAAATGACAGCTGTACTGTTCATAAGGAGGTGCAGAAGAATGGCAATGTTGGAAATCTGGAGTGAAAATATTAATTCATGAAGTTTCGAGTGTGCATGCAAACTGCGCAATGCACGCTCATAACACAGTCAATTTATGGAATATCATCACTAAATTTTCAACATAGGCATTTTAGGACCTCTGCTCTTGAACAGTGCCACTGTCATTTTCTTAATCTGTCCTGAACACTGATTTCCCACATGACTGTGCTATTCTGCGCCAGAAGTGTGAAAACACATTTTGGCCAGGATGTGGAAAATGACAGCTGTACTGTTCGCAAGGAGGTCTGAAAAAATATCAATGTTGAAAATCTGGCAAGAAAAATTTTGCAAATTCGCAAGTTACTGACGTATAGCTGCGCAACGACGCTCAGAAACAGTTATTTTTGGATTTTCCCACCAAATTTGCAGTATAGGCTTTTTGAGAGCCCACCTCATGAACACTGGCACTGTTGTTTCATTAATCGGCCCTGAAAGGGGATTCTGCGCAGTAACCATGAAATCACCTTTTGGGGCCGAATAACACCATGACAGTGCTAGAATACATGAGAAGTGGTCCCAAAAACCCCATGCTGAAAATTTGGTGCCAAAATTCCAAAAAATGTCTGAGATGTGTATCAAAGTTGAAAAAACCCTATTTATTCCATTATACAGCTTACCGGCATTTCCTCAGTTCATGGTCGGCTTTGAAGGCTGCAGATATGTTCCTAGTGCACCGAAGATTGTCGCGCCAGACTCCGGAGGTAAGTATGGGGTGAGGGGGGTGTGGGAAGGCAGGGTGTGCAGTGGGTAGGCACAGGTTGTGGGAGGGGGGCAGGGAAAGTGCCAAGGGACCATTTCCTTTTTTATAGGTTAAAAAAAAAAGACATTGCGGGACCGTGTTTGATTTTACAGGGGCATGTGGCATGCTGGGGTGGGCTCCCAGTGTGCCAATGGAGTCTTTTTTGGGGGGGCAGCTGTAGCAGATGGGGGATTGGGTACCCCATCAACACAAAACAAAGGGGTGTTACATTATGCTGATAGAGATTGAGCACCCCATCAGCACCTAACAAAGGGGGTGAGATTATGCCAATGGGGATTGGGCCCATCGACTGAACAACAAAAGTGGGGTTACATATTGCTGGCGGGGAGTGGGCTCCCCCGTCAACAACTCACTTCTGGGGCACTGGAAGCTGGCGGGGGATTGGCCCAACAGCAAACAAACATGGTGGAGGGGCATGCTGCTGAGGAGGGATTGGGCACCCTTGGTAGGATATTGTTTGTGAACATGACAGCAAGCTGCCGCCATGTTCACAAACAATATCAGTGTTTGCTATTACGCCAGTAATGACGGGTCGCCCTCATTGCAGTGAATGGCTGATGCTGAAATGATGAGGCGGCCCTTGATTGCAGTGGCTGAAATGTTTCAAAGTTGTGGCACACTGGCTGAACTAGTGTCAGCAGCAGCATGCCAGGACATTGGGGTAAGCGGGCCAAGCCTTTAAAAGCTGTGGGGGCATTGGCCACAACAGTGCCGCACCTCCACAACCTGCTTCTGGAGAAAGCTGCCACAATATGTTTCTTGTGCATGCGCACAATCAACATAAAAAGGATATAGAAAAGTGTCCAGCAGTCCAGACTCGGGGGAGGGGGTGTAGCCACACTCTGCCATACTTGGTTGTCAACATCTTTATGTGAGTTTACATATAATATATCTAGTCCCCTGAGTCCCCCCCAGGAATGATGACTCCACAACCATTTTAAATTTGGATGCTCGTTGGCAATATTTATTATTTGGCTCAAAGATCATATTTACATTCCACAAATGCCTTACTTCACTAAGTCACTACATACTGACAAATTATATTACAATAATTGTCTTCCATCTGGCCTCTTCCTTCTTCTGGTTGCTTGTCCTTTCGTGTTCTTGGGTCCAGACACAGTGAATCTGGCCCCCTCCTCCATAAGCAGAAACCAAGCCATTATAGCAATTAGCGAGATGTGGTTTACCATTAACCACACTTGAGAGACTTCAGTACCTGGCTATGTGCTGTTCAGAAGAGACTGAGGTGCAAAAAGGGGGAGTGGAATGGCCCCATATGTCAATGAAAATATCAAAGCTACAGAAATTCAGAATACACATAAGGAGCCAGAACAACTGTGGGTCACCCTGGAAACAGGAAATTGGACATCCATAAGAACTGGGGTTGTCTACAGGCCCCCAGACCAAGGGGAGGACATAGACACATTACTGTTAGAAGATATACAAAACATGACAGCTAAAGGGGAGGTTCTGATAATGGGAGGCTTCAACATGCCAGATACAGATTGGTCAATACCAGCAGGAATGTCTGCCAGAATTAGACACATGGTGGATTCTCTGCAGGGGGAAGGCCTCAAACAACTGGTACAACAACCCACAAGAGACAGGGCTATCCTAGATCTAGTACTGACTAACAGGGAAAGGATCACAGATCTCCAGGTAGAAGGTCACATGGGGGCCAGTAACCATCACATGGTATGGTTCAGTTTGGCCACTACAACTAAATCATCCCATTCCAAGGCAAAAATATGGGACTTTAGAGGAGCTGACTTTGATAAGATGGCCAACAGAGTTAAGCTAGCCCTGGCAAAAATAAATACAGGTGAGAGGGTACAGGCAAAGTGGGCAAGCATTAAGGATGCAATACTTGAAGCAACATCCCATTGTGTTAGAGAGAAAAGGAAGTACAAAAGAAGAAGAAAACCACCTTGGTTCTCAAAAATAGTAGCAGAAAAGGTCAGAGCCAAAAGGCTGGTCTTCAGGAAATATAAGGGAATGCAGCGGGATGAAGATAGGGAGGCATATCAAACTTCCCTAAGGGAAGCAGGGAAGGCAGTAAGGCAGGCAAAGGCCCAAACCAAGGAAACACTAGCACAGACAGTAAAAGAAGGTGACAAAACTTTCAATAGATACATTAGTGAAAGGAGAAAGTCCAGACGGGGTATTGCTAAGCTCAAAGGAGATAAGGGGGCACATGAGGAGGAGGAGGAGGATGAGGACCATGTAAAAGCATCTATCCTAAATAGATAGTTCTGCTCAGTGTTTATTGAAGAGAAGGTAGGGCAGAGCCCACAGTTCAGCACCATGGACACAGGGGAAGGGAGGTGAGCACTGGTCCCTTCACAAAAGAAAGAGTCATACAAGAGCTCGATAAGCTCAGGGTGGACAAGGCAATGGGACCTGATGGCATACATTCCAGGGTACTAAAGGAGCTAATGGTGAAACTTGCAGAGCCATTATCAGAACTGTTTAGTGAGTCTATGAGCACAGGAGAGGTCCCAGAAGACTGGAGAAGGGCTCATGTGATCCCACTCCACAGGAGTGGTAGCAGGGAGGAGACAAGGAACTACAGACCAGTCAGTCTTACCTCAGTAGTAGGCAAGATTATGGAGGCACTCCCTTAAGGAAAGGATAGTGCAACACCTGAAATCCATAGGATCACAGGATCCAAGACAGCATGGGTTTACAAAAGAAAGATCCTGTCAAACTAATCTCATAGATTTTTTTGACTGGGTAACCAGAGTGGTGGACCAAGGGGGGAACAATTGATTTCACTTACCTTGACTTCAGCAAAGCATGCAATACTGTTCCAAATAGAAGATTGAGTAATAAGCTGAGTAGGCTCGGGGTGGGTCAGAAGTTGGTCAACTGGGTGGCAAACTGGTTGACTGACAGAAAACAGAGAGTGATGGTAAAATGGTATACAGTCAGAGGAGATGCAAGTCACACGTGGGGTACCTTAGGGATCAGTCCTGGGGCCTGTCCTCTTCAATATCTTCATCAGTGACATTGCAGATGGACTGGAGGGTAAGGTTTGTCTGTTTGCAGATGACACCAAGATCTGCAACAGAGTAGATGATCCAGATGGGGTGGGAAGAATGAGAAGAGATCTGGATAAACTGGCAAAATAGTCAAAAGAGTGGCAACTGGGGTTTAATGCAAAGAAGTGCAAGATTATGCACATAGGGAAGAGAAACCCTGAAGCCACCTATAGGCTGGGAGGGGAGTTGCTGGCAGTCACAAGGGAAGAAAGAGACTTGGGCATCATCATCACAGATGACCTGAAATCATCCAAGTAGACCACTAAAGCAGTAGATAAGGCTAGGGTGATTTTAGGGTGTATTAGTAGGGGTATCACAAGTCAGAAGAGGGAGGTAATAATCCCTCTTTACCAGACACTGGTTAGGCCCCATCTGGAGTACTGTGTACAGTACTGGAGGCCACACCTTCACAAGGACATTAACCAAATTGAGGCAGTCCGGAGAAGGGCAACCAAAATGGTGCAGGGACTGCATCAGAAAACATATGAGTACAGATTAACGGAACTTAATATCTATACCCTAGAGCAAAAGAGGGAGAGAGGTGATATGATCGAAACATTCAAACATCTTAAGGGCATTAACAAGGTGAAAGAGTCTAACATGTTTCAATATAAGAAAAGTAGCAGGACAAGAGGACACAGCATGAGATTAGAGGGAGGCCGATTAAGGGGTAATGTGAGGAAGTTATTTTTCACAGAAAGGGTGGGGAATGCATGGAACAGCCTAGCTCAGGAAGTGGTGGATATTAATACAGTGCAGGGCTTCAAACAAGCATGGGATAGGCATAAGGGAGCAGTACAGATGAGTATGAATAGATAGGCCATTGACAGAGCAAAGGCCGATGGTACATTTACAAGGTAGAAAAAGAAATGGTCAGACTGGATGGGCCTTGCGGTCCTTATCTGCCATCAACTTCTATGTTTCTATGTTTCTATACCCTCTACCCAGGCCTCTGCCCTCCAGGCCTGGACCCTATGAATCCAGCACCTGGCCCTATCCCGCCACCCTGCATTAACACCAAGCTTGGGTTCCTTGTCCCGAGCCCATGTAGCTTCTCTCTCCCCCTGCTTTTTCTGCCCCTTCCCCCCTCCTGCTTTTTTTTTCCACTGGCTGCCTCCAGCTTGCAATGGATGGTGGGCCCCCCCTTGTGGGCTAGTATCTGAGACCTTTCTTGGCTATCTCCCTGACCAGGTCTCTGAATGGCCTTAGGAATAGGCATATTCCAAATTCAGAGAGATGCACCCCATCCTATCTGTACACTGCAGCTTGGTCAAAGAAAATGTCCTTGTGCTGTATGTGCACCCCAACCCCATTTCTATCACTGCCCTCGCCACCCTCCTATTAAGGCACTTCCTGACTTTTTCAATTAGCTTGACATCCTTGGCCCCCCTCCACACCCTCCGGGAGGTGATCTTGGACCAACCAAGGGTCACCCTTGGCCGCCACCTCTTGATCTTTTCCAGGTCACCCATTATAATCTGACCTAGCTCTCCCCATGGCAGCCCCCACAAATTGTTGCCCCCCAGGTGTATGATAATGCAGCCTGGCCTCCCCCACTGCACCCTTAACTCTTCCAACAGCGGCATAAGTTGAGCTCACCTCATGCCCCTAATGCATTTCCTATGCACCTTAGTGTGCTCCATGTTGTAGCACAACTCTGCCCTTCTGGATGTGGTAGCTGCAAACCTCTCCACCCAATAGATGAAGGAATGCTAGAATTCTAGAATGCTGTCAACAGAGTGGCTGTGTCCATGTGGAGCTCCTTAGATAAGTGAATTTTTTTATATTTTTTATTTAGCTTTTAAATATTTTTATGTGCAGTTTGTGGATTGAGAAGGAGGGTATTGTTGCCTGCATGAAGCTGTGGGATGTGTTTATTTCAGGTTAGTTGGGAACAGTATAGTCAGCATGATTGTTCTGTGGTGAATCATATCTTGTGTAGGTTTCATTTTGTACAGTGGATAGGCAGTTTGAGATTATTGTGAAGATGTCCTTGTCACTAGGATTAGCTGGCTTGTTGCTGGGAAGTGGGGGCATGTTGTTTATGGTGGTACTGTGGCTTACTTTGTCAATGTTTCTTGGGATTTCTGGGCTGATGATTTAAAAGGCATATAATAACTGGTGACCCTATTTAACAACTGGATTATGAGTACTGTCAAATGCCATAATAACCTGAAATCGGGTTATTATGGCATTCTCATCATTTAATACACTGTGCAAAGCTGCACTAAGTCACATTAAGCCATGCAAAGCCGTGTTAAGTTGCGCAAAGCCATGCTAAGCCGTGCAAACCCATGCAAAAAAACAGCAATTATAAAAAATAAAAGATAGGCAAGTGTGTTTTTATGGATTTATTTTACAAACACTAGGTCTGTGATAACTGTATAAACCTCCCGAGCTTCGCTGTCGAGGTTTATGGGTCATCACACACCTCGGGTGTGTAAAGAAATCCATAGCACACACTTGCCTATCCATTATTCTCTATATAATAACTGGTCAGCAATTTCTCTCAATGTACTGACCAGGTTGATATTTTCCATAACAACTGGCTGGTTGTTATGACATTCATGAGCCATGGCAGTCAAACTATGCTGC
Source organism: Neoceratodus forsteri (assembly GCA_016271365.2). Taxonomy (NCBI): domain Eukaryota; kingdom Metazoa; phylum Chordata; order Ceratodontiformes; family Ceratodontidae; genus Neoceratodus; species Neoceratodus forsteri. The sequence continues at coordinate 14,695,879 of CM028129.1, forward strand.
TGCCTCACTGGCCAACATTCTGTATGTGGGCGGGGCCAAACAGTCTCACAAACTGCTAGAGAAAAATTGCTGGTCTGTTATTATAAAAAATAAAAGATGGGGAGGGTGTTTCATATGAGAATGTAATGCACACTCTCGTTGTGGGATGCTTTGATAAACCCCACGGGCTTCATGTAGCATCCCACAACTCGGGTGTGCATTAAATTCTCATATCAAACCCTTCCCCATCCATTATTCTCTATATAATAACTGGTCAGCAATTTCTCTCAATGTACTGACTAGGTTGATATTTTCCATAACAACTGGCTGGTTGTTATGACATTCATGAGCCATGCCAGTCAAACTATGCTACTGCCTCATTGGCCAACATTCTGTATGTGGGTGGGGCCAAACAGTCTCACAAAATACTGGAGAAAAATTGCTGGTCTGTTATTATAAAAAATAAAAGATGGGAGGGATGATATGAGATGAATGCACTTGTTGTGATGTTTTGATAACCGGCTCACTGGGGTTTATGTGTAGCATCCCACAACTTGGGTGTGCATTAAATTCTCATATCAAACCCTTCTCCATCCATTATTCTCTATTTATTAAAAATATTGTTTTAGCTACAGTCAGGTGGTTGCTAAAAAACAGCTTCTTTGGCATAGTGTTCTACTGTTGATAGAACACTGGAAGAATTCTAGATTATTGAGATTGTTGTTACATTTTGACAGTAAAGTAAGACAGGACTTTATATATATTTGAATTTTATAGTTATTTTGCTAGGAGAAGTTGGTCTGGGAGGATCTGGGGGAATGGGTACATGTATGGGAAGCAGGAGAATGGCAATAGCTATGGGGCAGCAGTCCTTCTGGGGGTGATATGGAATAAAGGAGGATGTCCTGTATGTAAGATCCTGGAGCAGCTAAGGGCTGAAATAAGGTTGCTCAGATAGGAGCTGGGAAGGATGGTGTGGGAAGTCAAAGAAGCAGAGCAGTGGAGGGAAAGGCAAAGGGGTGATGACCAGTGGAGAGACACCATCCGGCAGGGGATGGGAGAAGTGAGGAGTACTCAGTATTCAGGAGTATCTCTTCCTTATAGGACTAGGAAGCCCAAGGTGGAGGAATGGCAAGTAGTAAGGGGAAGGGGTGGGAATGTGAGAGCAGCATCGGGGTGGGAATGTGAGAGCAGCATCAGGGGTGGGAATTTCTAAAGGGGTGCATTTATTGAACAGATTTGCACCACTGTCTGGAAGGAGGAAGAGGTCAGTGGGAGGTGAGGTGAGGTAGGAGGTCAGGTTGAGCCAGGGTTACAGGGGAGGGGGGAGGGAACTAATCAGGCTGGGCAGGGAAGAATATGCAAGCAAAATGGAGTGGAGGATGGGGGAGGGAGAGAAAAGGAACTAAAGAGGGGAGGGAAAACTGAAAGCAGATACAGATAGTCATAAGGGAAGGGGTAAATTGGGAGATGGAAAAACATTTATGGGGAGAAACTGTGGATGTGTAGATAAGTTTGCCAAGGTGCAGAGGGAGCGGTTAAGTGGGGAAGCAGCTGGTACTGAAGGTAAGAAAGGAAGGATGTGGAACACGGATGCAGGGGATGGAAGGGTGGCAATCATAGGGGATTCCATAATTAGGGGTATTCACTGGGGAAGGAAAAGGGACTCCAGTGCAAGCAGGAGGGTGGTTTGTATGCCGGGATGACAGCGGGGAAGGTGGGCCCAAGAATAAGGGAAATAGTAAGGGAGGTTGGAGGAAACCTAATTTAGTTATACATTTGAGAACCAACGACCTAGCTTGGGAGGAGGTTGAGATAGTGCAAAGTAGGGTCAGGGAGTTAGGGAATATCTGCAGGGAGGAAGGAAGTTCACTGGTCTTTTCAGAGGTGATACTAGTACCAAGGTACAGCACTACTAGGAAAAGACGAATAGAGGATTTTAATGACTGGCTGAGGAAATGGTGCAGGGAGGATAGGTTCATTTGTATTGGGGACTGGGAGAAGACCTGGTCAAACAAAGCACTCTTTTCACCAGACAGGCTACATCTCAATAGGGTGGGTTCTAGTGTACTCAGGGACAAGCTGGAGGAATACAGACGCACTACACTTAATTTAAACTACTGAAGGGGGAGCAGTGGGTGAGCAGGCCCACAGACTCCGAGAGGAGGTGGTAAGTAATCCCCCCACAGTGATGAAAGAGGTCTGGAAGGAGGAGGTGGAAGGGGCAAATACACAGTTAGTAAAGGGTGGAGGGGGTGAGGAACACATAGCAAGGGTATGTGGAGGGGTACACACAGATGGGATAAATGTGAATAGAATAAAAGAGGAAAGAGAAGGAAGGTCAGACTCTAGGTGGAGGGTGGTGTCTCTAAATATACAGAGTCTTGGAAACAAGATGGATGACCTGCAGGCACTATTAGCAGACAGGAGGGTGGACATAGCTGCAGTAACTGAGACTTGGGAAATGTCACACAATGACTGGGACCTTGCTATCCCCGAATATAAACTATACAGGATAGACAGAGTAGTCGGGAAGGGGGGAGGGGTGGCAGTTTATATCAGGGAGGGAATAACTTGCATGAGGGAGGAGTCAGAAGAAGGGGAGGTGGAGGCATTATGGGTTCAGTTAAGGTCTAATAGAGGGAGGAAAGGTGAGGTTGGGGGTGGTTTACAGACCACCCAATCAAGATGAGGAGAGAGACAAGGAACTGATCTCACAAATATTGGAAGCTGCTGGGAAAGGAGAGGTAGTAATTGTGGGAACTTCAACCTGCCCAAGGTGGACTGGAGTATACCATCCACAACATGTGCTAAGAGTCAGGTGATCCTGGAAGGACTGCAGAGTGGGTTCCTGACTCAGGGCATCACTGAACCAACAAGAGCTGAGGCAGTTCTTGATCTGGTGCTCACAAATGGGGAGCATGTATGGGAAATAATAGTCAGGAAACCATTGGGGGGAAGTGACGATTGCACAGTGTGGTTCCATTTGGATATGGGCAGGGAAAGCATCCCGACTAAGACCAAAATCTTGGATTTCAGGAGGGTGGACTTCAGGAAAATGGGTGAGGTTATAAGGAGAAATTTGGTGGGCATCAGAGCAGATATGGGGTATACCTAAAGTGGTCCATCATTAAGGAAGGAATACTGGTTGCCACAGATGAGTGTGTTAGGCTCGGGGGAAAGAACACAAGGGCCAAAGCTCCCAGCTGGTTCAGTTCTGGGGTTGCCAAGGCAGTAAGGGAAAAGAGGTTGGCCTGTAGAAAATTCAGGAAGACCAAGAGAGAGGTGGCTAGGGAAAATTACCTAAGGTTGGCTAGTGAGGCAAGTAAGGAAGTCCGGTGAGCAAAGGTACAGAAGGAGCTTCAAATAGCTGAAGGAATTAAGAAGGAGGAGAAGGCTTTCTTTCACTATATAAATGAGAAAACGGACAAGAAGGAAGGGATTGTTAGGCTTAAGGAAGGTGTGGAGTAAGCAGAGGATAATGGAGAAAAAGCAGAGATACTAAATGGATACTTCTGTTCTGTCTTCACCAGGGAGAAGGATGGACCAGTGCCTTCAGGAGGGAAAAGAGGAGCGGGGGGAGGGGAATACAGATATAGTGATAGAGGAGGACAGAGTGAGTGAGGGTCTGCTGGCATTGAAAGTGGACAAATCACTGGACCCGGACAGAGTACATCCAAGGGTACTAAAGGAACTTGCTGAGGAGCTGGCAGGGCCACTAGCAGACCGATTTAATAGTTCACTAGAATCAGGCATGGTACTACAGGACTGGAGAACAGCACATGTAGTGCCCCTTCACAAAAGTGGACCCAAGGATGATCCAGGGAATTACAGACCAGTCAGTCTGACCTCCATTGTGGGCAAGCTGATGGAGGCCATACTAAAGGAAAGGTTGGTGGAATATCTAGAGGAACAAGGTCTCCAGGATGAGAGGCGGCATGGGTTCATTTGGGGAAGATCATGTCAAACAAATCTGATTGACTTCTTTGACTGTGTCACTAAGACAGTAGACAGGGGCCAAGCAGTAGACATCCTTTATCTTGATTTCAGCAAGGCCTTTGACTATGTGTCCCACAAAAGGTTGACCAGGAAATTGGTGGATTTTGGAGTTGGGGAAAAGAATAGTCAGATGGGTGGAAAACTGGCTGAGGGACATAACCCAGAGGGTGATGGTGGGGGGAGAGTTATCTGGCACCATAGAAGTAATCAGTGGGGTCCCACAGGGCTCTCTACTGGGGCCAGTGTTGTTCAATGTCTTCATCAATGACATTGGGGATGGCATTAGAGGCAAAATGTGCCTATTTGCAGATGACACCAAGCTCTGTGGGAGAGTGGACACAGTTGAAGGGATAAGGGACCTACAGGAAGATCTGGAAAAGCTGGGGAGGTGGTCCAGGATCTAGCAACTTGGCTTCAATGCCAAGAAATGCAAAGTTCTGCATATTGGAGCCAAGAATCCCAGGACAGAGTATTACCTGGGTGGAGTCCAAGTATCTGCATCAGAGGAGGAGAAGGACCTGGGAGTGATGATCACTAGTGACCTGAAGCACTCCATGCAGTGCAAGAAAGCAGCAGCAAAGGCAAACAAGATGCTGGGATGCATAGCTAGGGGGATCAGTAGTAGTATGTTCATATGTTCGTATGAATGCCCCACTATCCAGACCTTCCTCTTGGGAACCTGCCATGGAAACAAGAAGAACAGTGTGAGTTGCTGTTATCAACACCTGACATATTTCATATAGCAGTTGGACTTCCATCACCCAACCAAGGAGAGAGGAGGTTATACTGCCCTTGTACAGGTCACTGGTAAGGCCGCATCTAGAGTATGGAGTGCAGTACTGGTGCCCACATGTCAAAAAGGACATTAACCTGCTGGAGAAGGTACAGAGGAGGGCTACAAAGATGATAGCCGGTTAGCAGGGCAAGGCATACGAGGAGAGGCTGAGGGCACTGAGCATGTACTCCCTGGAAGACAGGAGAGAGAGAAGGGACATGATTGGGACATTCAAGTACTTGAAAGAGATAAATAAAGTTGATAAGGAGAGTCTCTTTAAGCTGAGTGGCAACCATATCACAAGGGGGCACAGTCTGTAGCTGGAGAGTGGAAGGTTTAGGAGGGAGGTCAGGAAGCACTTCTTCACAGAGATGGTGGTGGACACTTGGAATGCACTGCCAGAAGAGGTCATCTTGTTGAATACGGTGGGCCACTTTAAGAAAGGCTGGGATAGGCATAGGGAGAAGGTAAGAATCATGGGTAGGGAGGATGGGAGGAGTGGGGAGGGAGGGTAGGGACATTAGCTCAAGCTGTGGACCCTGCAATATGAGTAGACTTGATAGACAAAATGGCCTTCCTCTGCTGACTTCTTCGTATGTCCATATGTTCGTATGTTCGTATGAATGCCCCACTATTCAGACCTTCCTCTTGGAACCTGCCATGGAAACAAGAAGAACAGTGTGAGTTGCTGTTATCAACACCTGATATATTTCATATAGCAGTTGGACTTCCATCACCCAACCTTTTTCAGCTCCTCCACTGAGGCCTCTTTTTCAACTGCCTCTGAAACTGCCCCAATACAGAAGGCATGGGGGGTGAACTCTCCCGGTTTCTCATGTACAAAGGCTAGCTCCTTCCTGAGCACCAACTCCACCGAAAACCTATGACCAAGGAGCCATCCCCATGGCGAAACAACGCCCCCCCCACGACTCCCATAGTCCTCTCGTATTCCTCCAAGGTGGATGTGGTAGAGTGGGAACCCCTCACCGGACAAACCTCTGCTGTTCTCTGTTCTGTTATTTTTGTTTTAAATCTACTGCAGTAGTACTAGTTTATTTCTATATTTATTTTTTTTCTTACTCTATCCTTTATTTTCTACTGTAATGGGGTTGGCCTCCTATTATAGTACATTCCTGCCTGTTTTCTCTTTAGGATTTGTTCAGGAGGTGGAAAGTTCCCACATATCACCAAATGAATGTCAGACTGTAAAAGGTAGACACTCAATTTATATACCACCCCCCCCATTGAACTCAGTATGTAGAGGTTAAAATAATGGTCCCCCTTTTCTCTTTTAGGGTACTGGTTTTATTTGCCATGCTGTCATGGCTTAAAATGTCCCACGGGAGGGCAGGGGTAACGCCGTTAACAGCTGATGCAAGAATAAGCTGGTCATTAGCTGTTCGGACCAGGATTAGCGCCAGTAAAGCTAAAAATATTAAATAAATGTAGCTGTGTTGGAATTATTGCTCATTAGAGCAAGGAGAGTGTTGCCTGACTGGTCCTGTTTCCCTGCTGCCTCACTGTCATTGGGCTGTGAGCGTCTTGCAGCTTTGGGAAACCAGGAGGGTCAGCGCTAGAGAAAAGGAATCCTTTCAGCCTCGGGAAGCGCCTCTGCTATTAATAGCGCTTTTCCCGGCGATTTCCTTCTTTCAAAGCGGACGTTCTTCCCCTTGCATATAAATGTATTCCCCCTTGCTAGTTTCCTAGAGAGACAGCTAGGCAGGTACAAGCAGGAAGTGAATAAAAACAAAACAAGAAACGACTCATAGCGAGCTCTTTCTACAGTTATCGTTTTTCCCCTTTTTTTGTTCCAACCTGCACACAAGGACTGTGCCTGCCTGGTCTTTCAATGACCCAGTCCAGATAAAATAGAGCACGTCAGAAAGGGAACCAGAAAATAATTAAGTTTATAAGTTACCTGACAGAGGTGGTTAGGAAGGAACCCCTTCAGCTGGACTTCAGAGCAGCCTAAACAAAGCTAATATTTAAAGTGACAGTAGCAATTTAGGTCTAGTATTCATAATCACTGTTAGTGAAGGAGTTTTATTTTATAATGGAGACATTTCATTTTCTTTTTGGGTTAAAAGCTAAACCATACCTCCCTAACACTCCACACATAGTTCCTACCTGTAGGAAGGCACTCATAGGACTGAACGCTCCTTTCTGTCCTGCTTTTATTGCAACATTCAGAAGGAGGTATTACATCAGAGGGAGGAGTCAGGGTGTTAAGGTGACCTATTAGTATGCAGTTAAAATTATTATGATTTATACAAAATTTATAAAACTTTATTTGATTCAGCCAATCTAATGGGCTTATAAATATGATACAATGCAACTAATGACCTCAATTACTGCCCAAATGCATGTATTAGCGTAGATTAATTCCTTGTATTAGTATTAGGGGCGGAGTTAGTGTAACATGATGTCATCAAGTAAATACTATATAAAGAGTTCAACTGAAGTGTGATTCAGATGGATGTTGGACACAGAGGATGGTGGTCCTGTTAGTCTGATGGGATCACCCTGTGTGAATTTTGTTTGATTTAAACTGTGAAAGTTATTTTCCTTTCCTTGCTTCAGTGGATGAGTTTGATTTGATTTGTAACAGAAATAAATCCTTTTAACACACTAAGCCAGTGTGTTTTCTACAACTCAGAACTGTCTTGTGTTGTCACTTAACCCACACTTCCACAGTGGACACTGTGCAGCAGATGTTTTATGGCTGCTGTGCCAATGTCACCCTGGTTCCTCTCCTCCTGGCCAAACTATGGTCAGCCTCTCTTTCCCCATAACATGCTCTTGTGTTGCAATGCCAGCCCTACTGCCGATTTTCTTGGCACTACCACTTCCTCCACTCAAAAAGCCCCTGCTGCCATGAACTTGAAAACGGCTCTGAAAAGGAGCACCTCCCGCATGGAGGTGCACACCTGCCGAGTCGCCTCCAGGACCCTGGCCAGCAGTTGACCCTTAAAGGGTTGTGTTCTGTCCCTTCGAGCACCCTGGCCTCTTTTCCACCTTGTGACCATCCTTTTGATCCTACTGCTGGCTGTGACATCATGCCACCCTTTGTCCTGGCGCACCCAGCTGCTTCCCACCAGCTGCACCACCACTGTTGCATGGGCCAACCCTTCTTCCTACTTTTCCACTATAAACCTTTCCTGTTCATCCCATGCCACTTCATCCCTGTCCCATCCATGCTTCCCCCTAAATTCTTGAAATCTCACCCAGCCGCCTTTGTAAGCCCTCAAGGTGCTGGCTGACCATGCCCCCCCCCAGGTACAGCACCCTGGCAGTGTCCCTCCAATTTCCCACAACCTGTCCAGGACCGTGGTCTTGGATGTTGCTGCCTGTGGCCTCAGCTCCTGAAACCTGACAAGCTGTAAATGGGAAAGACTGTCAGCGACTTCATTCTTCAGCCCCTCGACATGCTGTACTTTAAGGCAAATTCCTCTGCAGTCCCAGCAATACCATGCACCTGAGGATCCTGCCCACTGATTCTGTCTTGCCACCTTGCCTGTTGATGACATCCACTACCCCTTTATTGTCACACCAAAAAAGGATGCGCTTTCCACTCATCCTGGCCCCCCAAACCTCCAACGCCACCCATATTGGAAATATATCCAGGAATGTGATGTCCTTTAATATACCGCGGGCCCTCCATTGTGCCGGCTATGCTTCTGACATCCCATCCCCTTGAAAATGTGCCCCCTTTCCCAGAGTGCCTGAGGTGTCCGTGTACAGTTCCAAATCTGTATTCCATTCCCAGTCTTCCTGCCAGAATGTTACCCCATTACAGCTGTCGAAGAATTCCTCCCATACCCTCAGATCCTCCCTTATCCCCCTTCGATACATCTACCTAGAGGTGTGGCAGCTTGGCCTTCCCTGTGACCCTGCCCAACTGCCTTGTAAATGTCCTACCCAGGCTTATGGCTTTACATGTGAAATTAAGGTGCCCCAGCAGTTGCTGTACTTGTACCAGTGACACCCTCCTCCTCCTCCCTGTCACCTGCACCAATAACTCTTTCAGCTGGGCCACCTTGACCCCTGGTAGCCAGAAGCAGCCTTCCTCTGTGTCTACCTCAATCCCCAGAAATTCCAGTCTGTGGTCCAGGCCCTCCATTTTGCCCTGTGCCAGCAGTATCTCTGTCTGCTGACACAGGTCCACGAGATCCCGTAGCATTGCCTGTGCCTCCGCTCGTGTCTCTCCAATGAGTAGGAAGTCATCCAGGTAATTCACCACCCACTGATGCCTATACCTGAAACCAAAGACCTACTGCACCCAGGAGCTGAATGCCTCAAAAGTGGAACATGCCACGAGCATCCCATGGGCATGACCTTGTCGAAATAGAACCCTCCCTCAAACTGAAAGCCCAATAGTTCCCAATCCAGTGGACTGACTGGAAGCAGCCGGAATGCTGACTATGTCTGTCTTTGCCAGCCATACCCCACTGACTGCTCTTATCAGCTTGATGGCTTGTTCCTGTGAGGCATAGGACACTGCCCTTAGGTGCTCTGATATGACCTTGTTCACTGAAGATCCTTCTGGGTAAGACAGGTGGTGGATCAGGTGGAACTCACCCTCCTGCTTTTTAGTATTACCCCCAAAGGGGACACTCAAAAGTCATTGTAAGAGGGGGCCCCAATGGACCTTCGACCCAACCTGCTTCCACCTTCTTATGGATTTTTGCCTGAACCACTTCTTCCTTCCCTTTCACTGATCCAAGGTTCTTCGCCCTCATTCCTGTCCTCCCCCTTGAAAACTCAGTGGGAAACCTTTCTGGAACCCCACCCTTAGCAGTGCAGCCCATTGTTTGTCCAGGTAGTCCCTGATACAGTTATCCACTACCTCCAAGGCAATAGGTGTGCACGCCAGTGCATAAACCCACCTGCCCTCTGGTTCCTGACCTTTAATTCCACCCATTGCTAGGACTGCAGCTACTCCTGCTGTGGCCCCCTTGGCCCCTGCCTTGTTCTCACCCCCTGCTCCCCCTAAAGGGCTGTTTGTGGTATCACTCCCCACCCTGCCCTCCTGTCTCATTTTCTTGACTGCTGCTGGATCCTGGATGCTGTTCTTTGCACTTTGAGCAGATGTGCCTGAACCTGCAACTGTGCCAGGTGCTCGTGGCCTTATTAAAACCCCAACTGCTCTGAACTGTTCTGTCCCCCGTCCACTAAAAGAGTTCTTACCCACAACTCTGAGTGGGTGCAATCCCACCTCAAATTGTCTTTTGCAGCCATTTGCTTCCGGAAGGCTGCATCATATTTTTATTTATTTATTTAGTTAGTTTTTGTTGACCAGGTAAGTGCACTAGCTAAAAAATTACTATTTTCAGGCACGACTCTGGAGAGTACAAGGGATTACTTACAAGAAATATTTCAGAAGTGCATTACAATAATACATACTGCTTAGTTTATAACCATTTAAACAAGGATACAACAGCAGATCAATAACAGAACAACAGCGCGCAGTACATGCAAACAATAACAAAAGCATATGTAGCCCAATTTCGCCTTGTACGCATCCCTAATGATGGACATGTATGTGAAAAGAGGGATGGCCAGATCTGGCTGCTTCTCCAGTAGTAGTGCACTGTAAATGATAAATCTCCCTTGCCAATTCTCAGTCGTCTTCCCCTTATACTTGGCCTCCTCTGTTTTATGCCACACCACTGCTAATGCCACTGCCATCTCTGACTGTCCCACTGACTCATTCTGCACTTAGTTATGGCCACATCCTCATCCACCAGACTGAAGATATCCACATACACCCCTTTCTGTATCTTTTCTTTGAGATAGCCGGTACATGATCCCCCAACAAGCACCCTGGGTGTCCCTCATATAATTTCTTGATGGCTTGCCCCTGCCCCCCATTTTTTCTCCCCTCGCCCCTTTTCCTTTGATGGCCTGTAAGGCGTGCTCCATCTTCTCTATCCTGGCATCCCCCATATCACCCAGCAGCCCCTCTAGGTATTCCTTCAAATCACTCTCATCTATAATATCCGCACCATCTTTACCACCATCCGGGCATTCCCTATCCAGCTCCGGTGCGGGGATGGGCGCTGGCACAGGTGCTGAGTTTAGTTCAACCCTTCGAGGCCCCTTTCCTATTCCTCCTGTGCCCGGCCATTCCTCTTTCTCCTTCTGCTTCCTGTGCGCCTCCTCCTTGGCCTCTCTCTGCTTGGCTGCAGCCACCAGCTCTGTCATCTGGGTCATCAGCATTTCCACCTCTTCCATCATCATCTCGCTGGAAACTGGGACTCGCTTGGGTGCCATATCGACTTCTCCACTTCCTAAATATGAAAGAACATTGTGAATGCAACCACATCTCTACAAACTGGGGCCTTACTGCTGTTGACTCCACTGGTGGCGGGTTACCAGCGAGTTTCATCCTGTGCTCAAGCCCAAGGCTTTGTTGGTGCCTTCACTTAGCCCCCCCTTGCCCCCAGAGGCCAAAACGAGAAACCATGGGGCATGCGCCTTTCCTTCCAAGCAGACCTCTGCCCTTTGGCCAGTGCAACCCATGTCCCCACCCCCTTTTCTATCTCCCTTTTCGTGCTTTTTTTTGTGAGATTTAGGCCTAGACCATCCTATGGCCCTGCCTTGGGCTAAGCTACAGGGGGAGGGAGGCACCTCTGCCGTACCTCTCCCTCCCATAGCCCACTTCTTCACATGTCCTATCTTGCTCTGTTCCCTTTGCCTAGTGCACAACCATGCACCATCCGATTAGCAATAAGATCCCTCATAATGTATATATCTCATCTCTCTTGCCATGCTCCACCCTTGCGACTGCCTATCTACCTCCATCCCAGTGCTGTTCACCACACAGCTCATGGTTGCTGCTCATTGGGACATCTCCCATGGTCCCATATCACTCGCTCCTTCCTCTAGGTTTGTTATTAGCCCAGAACCTCAGGCATTGCCTGCGACCACAGGGCTGAGACTTAGCCTGTGGCCCCCATCTGCATTCATTTGCTTTGGCCCTAATGGCCTTGCACTGCAAGCCTCTTCTGGTTTTTGGCCTATGCCCACTGCATACATGGCCCCTGACCCAGGGTGCTCCCCACAGGTAGTATGCATTGCTGCCATCAGATGCAAAATCCACCATTAACTTTTAATAGTATTGTGACAAACACAAAAGCCAAAATGACATAACTGCAGCAGCATACTTTGTTCTGAAATGGGGAAGGTAAGCTTTGCCCGATCCCCTTCCAATTTAGCACCCAGGCACCATCCTGAACCCACATGTGGCAGGGCCTATCGCCCATCCCTTCCCAGAAACACTGCCATTTGCCCCTCTTACTCATTCCACATCCAGCAATCAGAAAACATGCACCTCCACATGACAGGGCCTATTGGCCATCCCTTCCTAGAAAACACTGCTGGCTGCCCCGCTTGCCCTCTCCACAACCAGCACTCCCTGATGTGCTTCCCTTGATAATCTTGTGAGTGGGGAGGGCTTTCCCAGTGTCCTGCCCTTCCCCATCCACCTCCCTTGTTCCTTTTCCATGTGTACCCGCTTGCTGACTGCCCCGTGACACACTTTTCCATGACTGCTCCTCTCCTTAGCAAGGATCTCTGGCCTTCTTCCTTGAGAGACCACTGCTTCGGTATTCTCACCACAAGCTTGCTCCTTATCCATCCCCTTGGAGACCTGACACCATCTTGCCCCTCCTCATGGCAGGGCCACTCATGGAGAAAGCTGTTGATCACCAGCCTCAGCCCGCCTGCTCAACCAGGCTACTCTACATGAGCCCCCTTGCCAGCAAGCACCCCCTTGCATTTAAAACAGTTTCCCCAGGCAATCACACCAGCAGTATTGCTGCTCAGCCAAGCTACCTACTTTCTTTCCACCTGAGGTCTCTTCTTGACCACCTCCTGCCCTTCCCAGCATCATGCCTGACTGCTGGTCTCCTCCCCTGCCCCTGCATGCCCTCGCCACCAGTGCTCCATGCCAGGTGCCAAACACAGCTCTGCTACCCCACCCCACAATCCCAGATTCTGTTCACTCTTTGCCACCTCTTGATTTACTTCTTCTCCTTTTCCCTTTGCTTGCCCTCTTTGCTCAAGGCTTCTCTGCAAGAAACTGCCATCTGAAATTATTACCCTCACACAGCTAAACACCAGGAAAGAACCCAGACTGTCTATCTCAGATGGCCTGCTCCCCCCAGTGTGCACCCACCACAAGTGCTCCATGCGTCGGACGCCAGCACATCTCCACCCCACAATACCAGGACCTACTCAGAGATTATATCAAACAACAAAACACAAGGAAAAACACAGACTGCTGATTGGCCCTCTGTTCTACCTTCATGATTCCTCAGAAAAGCCTACTGCAGGACACCGAGCCACTAGCCTCTACCTCCACCACTGTAACTGCCACAGCATGATCTGTAGCTGCTGTAAATCCTGCCAGCCTAAATCCTTCTAAGCCCCTTCACCAGAAAATGCTTTCTCAGCAAAAGTTCCTAAACATTCCAATAAACACAGCTAAAATGCACAAGACCTCCTGCTCTGCTGTAGCTACAGTAATTCCTTTCACCTTAACCTTTCTGATATGAAGCTGCCTGACCGTTGAGAGCTTTAAGCTAGAATTAAAAACTTATTTATTTCAAAAGGCATACAGAGAGTGATTTTATTGTAATCTTATTGTGATCATATTGTTATTGTTGTTGTTTGTGTTATTTGTATGTATTTTAATTGTTTTTATTTGTACAGCGCTGTGGTATTGAAAAGTGCTTAAAAATAAATTTTACTTACTTACTTACTTTCTTCCTATCTCCTCACCACAAAAATGATGTAAGAGCAAATCTTTAAACAATTTTATGAACCACAGCTAAAATGCACAAGCACTCCTGCCATGTGCTTGTGCCATACCTATCCTATTGCCAATGATGTGCTGAGTTCCAAGCTAGGGAATTTCTCATCAAAAAGAGGGCTGGCTGAGGGTGAAAAGACCTGATATTCCCCCTTAGGACCCCAATCAGGACCCCTGCTAGCCCTGCCCCTCTGCCAATAGCAAGAGCCCTGACCCTGACTTAGAAACATAGACTTTGACAGCAGATAAGGACCACTTAGCCCACCCAGTCTGCCCATTTCCCTACCTACTGTATAAGCTGCAGATTCTAGTTAACCAACAGCCTACTTCCTGCAACTCCCCACTATAATTGCCTTATGTCTGTTCCATGGATGTTTGAATTCCCCCACTGTTTTAGACCCAACGACCTTCTCAGGAAGGTGGTTCCATGTATCCACTACTCTCTCCGTGAAAAATAATTTCCTCACATTACCCCTGAGCCGTCCCCCCTCTATCTTTAAATTGTGTCCCCTTGGTCTTACACATCTCTTTTTCTGAAAGATGCTACCCTCCTGGACTTTGTTGATTCCCTTGAGGTACTTGAAAGTTTCTACCATGTCTCCCCGTCCCTCCTTTCATCAAAAGTATACATATTAAGCTCTCTCAGTCTCTCTTTATATGGTTTCTGCTGCAGACCCTGCACCATTTTAGTTGCCCTCCTCTGGACTGCTTCCATCCTGTCTATGTCCTTGCATAGATGAGGTCTCCAGAACTGCACACAGCACTCCAGATGTGGTCTCACCAACTGTCTGTACAGAGGGATAACCACTTCCTTTTTTCTACTTGTGATGCCCTTTCCTATGCATCCCAGTATCCTCCCAGTTCAGCTTACTGACTTTTCATATTGCTTACCCACCTTTAGGTCATCTGATATGACTACCCCCAGGTCCCTTTCCATTTTTGTTGTTGTTAGTACCGCCCCTGCTATAGTGTACTCTTCTTCTGAGTTTTTGTTTCCCATGTGCATTACTTTGCACTTCTTTGCATTGAATCTAAGTTGCCATATGTCGGACCATTCTTTCAACCCTGTCAAGTCCCTTCTCATCTTTTCTACCCCATCTTGTGTATCAACTCTGTTACAGATCTTTGTGCCATCTTCAAAGAGGTATACCTTTCCCCGCCAGACCCTCTGCAATGTCACCTTTAAAGATGTTAAAGAGGACTGGACCCAGTACTAAGCCCTGAGGTACTCCACTAGTAACCCCCCCTTTCTTCGGAATGTGTTCCATTCACTATGTTATATTACTATCCCCTTCTTCTGAATGATGTCATCCTCACCCCCCACTCCCACCTTCCTTCACTCTACCTTGACCTTGCTCTTCCTGGCAGGGACCGAGGGACAACCTGGCCAGCCATTTAGTGGCAAGCCTACTTGTCTTATCATGTAGAATAATGTATTAGGGGAGTTCAAACAACAGTGTCAATAACGAAAGAAAGCCCTTGTTGGTAACATCTTTATGTGAGTTTACACACAGTATGTCGGGTCTTATCATATATAATAATGCATGGGGGAGTGTAAACAATGGTGTCAATAATGAAAGCATGCCTTTGTTATCAGCATCTTTATTTGAGTTAACATATAGTGGGCCAGATATTCAAAACTTTGTCCCCGGGGCTAAATTAGCACGGCCCGGTGGGCAAACTTAGCCTGGAGCACAAAGCAAGCTATATTCAAAAGGAATAGCCCAGGGCAAACAGCTTCTGAATATAGCATGGGAATGAGGCCGTGCAAACTGGGCTGGGAGTGCAGGGTAAATGTAGCCCTGGAATAAGACAGCACTGAATACAGCAACCAGGAAGTGCAAACCACAACTACAACACAGTGCACAGAGATGTGAGGGTAGGTAGAGAGGAACTATGTGGCCAATGTGTGTTCTGGCAAATGCAGGGACCCAGTACAGCTGCAGGCAGCAGCACATATGGAAAAACTGTGCTCAAAACTATATAATATTCCCCGAACCGTTAGCACCGCACTAACACGTTAGCTCGGCTTTAGTGCGGAGCTATTCTGTGTGCCGGTGCAAACATCGCTAGCTCCCTGGCAGTAAGCTTTGCCATATTCAAAGTGACATGCAAATGAGCCTACTTAGATAGTCCATGGGCAAACAGCCACATTAGCATCTCATCATGCCCTGATTTGCATGCAGTTTGCACAGCGTTACTGCAGGGCCCCACAGCTCCACCTGTAGGTCAGTCTGGAGGTACAGGGGCTGGCCAGGTCTGACTGCAGCTCCACCTGTAGGTCAGTCAGGCAGTGCATGATGATAGCTTCAGGCTTCATGTAAACAGTACAGCACAGCATAGCATATCATGCCCCAGGGGACAACACAGCATAGGCACAGGTGGTGGTAGTGCTGCAATGCAACCTTCACACTGTAAGTCATGCTACAGTGCACAGCGGGCACTACAGTAGCAAGAGGGCTGGTAGTGTGAGGGACACGACACTGCCTATGGTATGTAGGGCAGTGATAACCACTGCACTGTACACAGTGCCAGGCACATCTTGCAGGTAATTTCTGACAGTGGACAGTACTATTACGCTGTTGTGTGATCCACAGATGCTGCAGCTGTGACATGGGATGCACACAGTGTCATGTATATGGCTGGCAATGTGTGCTGTGACATCTGTACAGTTGTGTGGTAGGTGGCTTGGGGGGCATGTGGGATCCGACAGGCACACAGGTGGTGTCGCAATCCCACTACTGTCCCATGTGCACTAAGCGATGTGTCCCAGCCTTGTGGCCACACATGGGCTGTGGTGAGGTCTGGCCACTCATACACCCTACCCTCAATGGCCACCATACCCACAGTGCTGCATGTCTGTGCTGGCATCTGTTACACACCACAGACGTATGGTCTGCAGGTGTGTGCTATATGGCCACACTACCATGCTGTCCCCTGTGGGTCAGATCACCCATCACTGTCTGTGCTTGGCTCGGACTGGTGGCAGCAGATGGCATCATTGTGGTGCCAGCAATGTGCAGCATGTGTCTTCCATGTTTGGCTGTTTCTAAGTGTCATACTCATATGTTAGGGCCACGCAAGCCACGCTAATGCTGAGATAGCACCGCGCAAAATGCGCAAAGCTGTTTGCCCAGGGTTAAGACCAGCTTTTTCTGGGCGGTAAATCAGACCGTGCTAAGGGTCGCTACGATATCAGGCTAAACACCTTAGCGCGCATCTAGTCGCTGAATATCTCATTGCACCTGTATTCATGTTCACTTTGCCCTTGCATATAATTATAGTTTGCCTGGCGTTGATGCTGTTTGCTGCACTACTGTGCGTGCTTTGAATATAGCAGACCAGCGAAAATCCTGCTGCTAAACCCGCGCAAACGTTTTTTGCCCGGCGCAAAGCTTTGAATATCTGGCCCAATATGTCTTGTCTTATCATATAGAATAATGCATTGGGGAGTTCAAACAACGGTGTCAATAATGAACGTATGCCATTGTTATCAACATCTTTATGTGAGTATATAGTATATTTTGTCGTATCAAACTGAATAATGCATGGCAGGAGTTCAACATGGTATCAATAATGAAAGAATGCCCTTGATGTTAGCATCTTTATGTGAGTTTACATACAGTATGTCTGGTTTTATCATATAGAATAATGCATGGGAGAATTCAAACAATGGTGTCAATAATGAAAGCATGCCTTTGTTATCAGCATCTTTATTTGAGGTTACATACAGTATGCCTGGACTTATCATATAGAATAATGCATGCTGGGAGTGCAAACAAATGTGTCAATAATGAAAGCATGAGATGGTTATCTGCATCTTTATGTGAGTTTTCATATAGTGTGTCAGGTCTTGTCATATAGAGTAATACATGGGGGAGTGGAAACAATATGATTAATAATGAAAGCATGCCTTTGTTATCAGCATAATTATTTGAGTTTACAGATAGTGCGTTTGGTCTTATCATATAGAATAATGAATGGGGGAGTGCAAATATATAGTTAATAATGAAAGAATGCCTTTGTATTCAGCATTTTGTATGTGAGTTTAGATATAGTGGCCCAGATATTCAAAAGGGTTGCACCATGTGCAACAGGGATGCACAAGCGCAAGTCCGAAAATGCACCATTTTGTGATATTCAGTGGGAGGCAGATGTGCCCCCAAATCACAATGCACAAGAGCGCAATAGTAATGAATGCATGTGCAACTGAAGGGGGAGGAATCATGAATAGATAGTGCAGTGCGATATTCAACAACATACGCCATGCACAATAGGGGAGCAACCGGAAGTTGCATGATAGCGGAAATGATCCAAAATAAAAAGGAACAAGAGAGGTGCAAGAACGCTACAGGGAAGCCACATGTGGGAGAACTGCAAGCAGGCACACAGCAACTGTGAGCAGGACAGGGCAGGAGCAGGACAGAGCACCTAGAACCACCAGGAACAGGGAAGGAATGGGGAGTCTGTGCCACTGCGCAGGACAAAAGGGGGAAGTGCCACACAGCACTGAGGGCATGGACAGTGGGCAGTATGGCCACTACTGGGAGGTGTTCCCTGTGCAGGGGGAGTAGCAGTAAGGACAGCAGGGGGAATGGTAAAACAGCTGCCGGGGGGGTAACACAAGCCAGGGACATGGCCAGTGCCACCATCCAGATCGAGGCAGTAATGAGGGTGTTGAGAAGGCAGGCAGCAGGGGCGCACAGCCGTGGAAGGGCCCATTGGTGGTATGCCCCCAACAGGCAGTACTGAGCTTGCACCAGCTTTGAGCTGTACACTGACACTGAGATCGTGGGATGGTACCACCGAACCAGGTGATCCTGAGGTGGCTCTGTGAACTGTGCAGTGATGTGATGCAGGCACCCACACGACGGAGCCATGCTCTGTCAGTGGAGACCAAAGTGACAGCTGTCATGTGCCTGCTCACCATGGGTACCTTCCAGAGACCAACAGGGGACACGACAGGCATAACCCAGTTGGCCACGTCACGCCTTCTTACCCAATTCCTCAGTGCACTGCTGCCACATGCTATGGAGTACATCTGTTTCCCCAGCACATCGGTGGAGTGCACAGCAAACATACAGGAGTTCCACAGGGTAGCACATATGCCTGGCATGCTCGGGGCAATAGACTCCACCCATGTGGCCATCCGCACACCACCTGGCCCTGAAGGGACCGCATACATAAATCAGAAGGGGTATGCAAGCATCAACTGCCAGGTGGTGTGCGATGCCAGGGGGTGCATAATCAATGTCTATGCCATGCACCCTGGGGGAGCACATGATGCCTTCATCTGGCACCAGTCTGCACTGTGCCACAGGTTCGAGAGTGGGGACATCCCCACTGGCTGCCTAGTGGGTGAGTATGCAAATCACACAGAAAGACATGGAGTTTGGGAGGGGCATAGTCAGAGGTGACATGGTTACTGGCCTAGATGGCCCATGGCAGGGCGACGCTGAGCACCAAACTAATGTCCACCCTCTAGACACAAGTGACAGTGGATACCAACTCCGTCTCTGGCTGCTCACACCATACCAGCAGCCCGTGACCCCATCGCAGCAAAGCTACAGTGAGGCACATGCCACCACATGCATGCTGAAGGCACGTTTCCGTTGTCTGGACACGTCTGGCGGTGCCCTACAGTACAGCCCCTCAAAGTCCTGTGAGCTATTCCTGGCCTGTTGCATCCTGCACAACATGGCCAATGACTGTGGGATAGCCATACAGGTTGAAGAGGGGGACAGCGATTGGGACAATGAGGACACTGGTGAAGATGGTGATAGGCAGCCCCCCTTGTTCGAAGGGACCTCCGACTGATCCGGGTGGCGCAGCTGCACCGGGACACCATCACAGAGGAGCACTTCAACCAACCCAGGTAAGTCATGGGGCCATGTGCAACCACCAATGGCAAGGGCACAACCCACAAACACGCATGGACAAACCCCAGGGGTGCATGTCTTGAAGGGAATTGGCCAAGCAGGGAACCGCACACACCGTCAGGGATGGGCAAGGTCTAACACGGCATGAGGTCACACACACACACTAACACACACACACACACACCCTACAAGACATGCACAAAGGGTAGGAGGCACGCTGACCCCAACCGCCACCCCTAGCCACACTCATGTCCACAGACCACCACGCCCAGTGCCTGTCATTGTACGTGTGTCAGATGCTGGGCACTATTGCACAGTGGTGGACAGCACAATGCAGGCATCATCATGCACACGCCACAGTGGACAGCAGCCGGGAGGGTGTCCAGATGGAATGTGTGTGTGTGTTTGTGCAGGGCCAGGTACCCCACCCGTGCATTGCACATTGAACAACACACTGCACACAGGACAGCGTCAGAGAGTAGCCATGGTGGGAGACAGATAAGCCATGCACCACAGTGCCACGGCCACCATGGATGCATGGGCGGCCCCGCCGAGACCTGCCAGCAGTGACAGGCTGACCAATGGCCTCATGGGGTGGCACGGACGGTTCCCCAGGGGTTCTGCTGTGTGAACGAGACTGTGCTTGTGCAGGGGTCTGCAGCACACCGAACATGCCTGTGCCAGGTGCGCTCAGGATGCCCACAGCTGTACCTGGTGTCAACAAGAAGGGTGTTGCATGACGCCGGGAATGGGGGGTGGACATTTCACTGTGCAGTGTCTGCGATGCATGGGCAAATAACTGTGTGCCCACTGTGGCCATGGCAGCTGTGATTGTCTGTGTCAGCCTTTCAATGGCAGTGGTCGCATCCTCCCACATCCGGTCCATCCCTGCCAGGAGCAGACCGGTGTCTCTGCTGCATTGCTCCTCTGCCTGGCTCAGGGCTGCACTGAGTGCATCCACCGCCGTCACAAGCCGCAACTGCTGATCGACTGAATCTTGGAGTATGCGGGTGTGCTCATCTAAGATGTCACCTGCCTGATCGACATGCTGTCCCTCACGGTGTTCGCAGCCCTGATAGGCAGCACCCCTTGAGGGTGGGCGCTGCACACCAGGACCATGCCTGGGCATGTACACAGGTGGTGCACTGATGCCGCCCCCTGACACTGTACCCCCATGGCCATTTTCTGACTGCTGACACTGCCCCCCCTGGCTGCTGCTCTCCAAGGATCAATGGTGCTGCCACAGTGGCCGCAACAGCCCCACTGCCCTGGACACACACCAGTGTTGCCCCACTTGTGCAGACAGGCACAGGCTGGGACTGTGATGTCACGCAGGCCTCCACGGTGGCACCACCCATGGCCATGCCCATGCTGTTACCTGCTGTGTGGCCATCCTGCAGCCCACATGTATAACTGTCCATGAAGTGAGCTCCATCATCATCAGTAATGGATTTGACACCAGTCCGAGTCTCAGCATGATGGCATCCATGAACGCTGGCATGCTGGGACACGGGCAGGGCCTCCTCTGCACCTGCTCCACTAACATCAGTCCAGACAGCCAGGTGGGCCCACTGTCGCCCTGACCCTCGGACACCTGTGGAGGTGGACGGTCCCGTCTCTATGTCCAGGGTATCACCCTCAGTGGACAAGCCTACCACCGCTGACCCATGTAGACACTCAGGAACTGTAAGGGAACACAGTAGCATTAATGTATCTGCCCTACCGTGTCTCCCCCCTCAGTGACAGATCAGGACCTACCATGCAGTGACGGGCTACCACCCATCTGGAATCCACCACCTGAAACACCCTCGATGGCACAATGCTGCATGCTGCCAGCAACCTGCTCTTCTTGTGGGGTCAGGTGTTGCACGTCCGGCTGTCTCCCACCGGTCACAGCCCGTGCTGCCCTGATGGCAGCCACCTTGTCCTTAATCCTCCGCCTGTCCATGCCCACCTTCTTCTTGCACTCCTGCACGGACCACTGGTGGCTGCCATGCAGGTTGACAGCACGCGCCACCTCTCCCCATGCAGCAGCATGGGCCTGTGGTGTTCCCAGCTGTCTGCTGAGCAGCGGCTTCTGGTCAAAGTAGGCCTCAAACAGGGCATCTGTTTCTGCCTTGGTGAAGTTAGGCCTCCTCTTCCACCCACATCTCTGTTCCTCTTCCTGCACCTCACGATCACTCATTCTTGATCCTGTGGGAATGACAGGTGTTACCTGTGACTGTGCAGTCCCATGCATGTCCCACACACCACAGTCCACACTCCCAAACAGCATGCAACACACCTCAATAGACTGCACTAACAGACTATGGCCTCTGCAGCCCAATGTCGCATTTATATAGTGCAATGCATGCAAATGAGGTGAGGCACAATTTTAAGTGGATGCTAATGCGGTATCTGCACCATTGAATAGCTGATTAGCTGATTTGCATATGCCGGCTGAATATAGTGTTGTTTCGCCTTGCACAATTGTGTTGTACGTGCTCAGGCAAGGGCGCATTTCTGTGACATGCACAGTGGACACCGAACGGCGCATGCCCGGGGTGCTGACGCCGATGCCTGCCACACTGCTGACGTGCTGTGCACTGAAGGCAATGCAGGGCATGGCCACCATTGTGCCAGTGATGCTACTGCGCTGTTCACATTTTATGGCGCTCTGGCACTGGGGCACTGTAGGCACACTGGGGCCACAGCACAGTAGGCCGGTACAGGAAGTGGCACACAGGCACCCTACCATGCTACACGGGGTGAGTACCAATCACGCTGTGGCGGTCCGTGCGTGAGAGATGCATGACCCTGTGCCAACCTTTGTCCCTAGGTGCCATGCGTCTGCATGGGTGCACCTCTATCGCACTGTTTGGTGACAGTGCAATGGGGAATGGCAGTGCAGTACTGCGCAGCATCCGCACGTGGCAGACATGCACTACAGAGCACCATTTTGATACTGAAAAATTGCAGGATGGCACGGAGACGGGCACCGATCTGGAGCCAGATGGAACTGGCCAATCTAGTGCAGTTGGTGGAGCCCCATGCTGCTGCCCTATTTGGGGAGGCACCCCTGGACAGGGCCAGGAGTGCCATGTGGGGGGAGGTGGTGGTAGCTCTGGAGGAGGCCACTGGCATGGAGTGCATGGCAGAGCAGTGCAGGCACCGCTATTGGGACCTGCAGTGCTGGGACCCAAACAGGCTTGCCTGCCTGCAGGCACATGCCAGGAGGGGTGCGGTGCCACGGCCAGGTAGATGCCCCATCCATACACTGATGTCGTCCATACGGGTATCACAGTGACATGTGTCCAGCACATGGGGGGGCCATCCAGTGTGGGCCATGGTGGTGGTATAGGGGTGGGGCAGATGGGTATGGCTGTGTGGGATTGCACACACACACAGTGGGAGGGGGGGCTTTGATACCAGATTGTACTGATGTTCCTCTCTCCATGTTTGCACCCTAGGCCCAGAGGAGTGCCAGCATGCCAGGGAGGGGAGGCTGTGCCATGATCCACAGCATGCTGAAAGGGCGGCCAGACCAGACTGGTGCAGGGACCAGCCTGATGATGGTGAGTGCCTTACATCCATAATTACTTTTGCATGCTGTGTAACAGGGAGGGCAGTGGGGCATGGCCACCATCCATTGACACCACTGCCATGCATGCAACTTGGTACAGTCAGCACTGTCCAGTGGCACTGCATGTCTGGGAGTGTGTCAATGGTGGTTCATGCGTGCACCGGGTACATGGCTGTGCCACTGCCTTTGCACCGCATAGCCATGTCATTGTACAGCCACGGTGCAGGTGGGTGTGTGCAGCTGTTCACATGGCTGTGTGTGCCTGGGTGGGCAGGTCTTGTGGACATGATCACTGTGGGTGTTCACACACCTTTGCAGAGGCATGTCCCACAGCCGTATGCCATGCACAGTGGGTGGGCTGCATGGGGCTGTGCATTCACACCTATTGACTCTGCTCCCTTGTCCTAGGTGGATGGCAGATACAGGCAATAAGAGAGATGCTGCGGGAGATGCTGCAGGTTGCCAGGGCCTCCCTGGAGATCCTTGAAAGAATAGACCGTCTGGGAGTATGACGGTGGCATGGTGGGAGGCGCAGCCAGGGAGGGGAGCAGGGCTCCCGCTGAGTGTTCTAATGCCCATGATTCCCCCTACCCCCCTGGACCCACCTTCACACCCCTCCTTCCCTCTACCATTTGTTCACCCCTGCCCCTTTCCCACCCCCACCTTGTTTGTGGCCCTCCCCCCCAACCTTTTGTAAATATCTGTATATAGTTTTGTTTGATCTTTTACAATACATTTGCTTTGCTATGCCTAGGTCTCTGATTTGCAATGGGCTATAGGTGCTCAGCTGCAGTGGTGTGCATGGTGGCAGGGGAGGTGTAGTCAAGTGCATGTGTGTGTGTCCGTGGGGAAGTGACTATGGTGTGGGAGTAGCTATCAGTCACTGTCTGTGGTGTGTGTGTTGTTCCCTGTGCACTAGATGACTGTGTGCAGTGGTCCATGGTGCATGCTCTGTGTCCATGGCACACCTGTCAGACTGTCCATGGCCTGTGCAGCTGACACCCTTGCATGTCTGTGACCTGCACAGTCCGCTGGCATGTCAGTGGTGGCTGTCCATGCTGGACAGCCACTGTACCAACACAATGCCAGGTTGCCTCCTGTCACTGGTGTGGTGCATGTCTGCCTCGGGTGACACTGTGGCCTCTGCTGTTGTTCTCTCACCTCCATGCTGTCACTTGTGTGTGTTGCAGGGGTTGTGCATCACTGTCTGTCACTTGTGCTCCGGGCGCATGCTGGTGGTGTACAGCTCCATGGTGCCTGCGCAGGGTGGCTGGCACTTCTGTGCCATGGAGGGGTGCTGGCCACATGTACACGGTTTCCATGGCCACACGCTGGGGGCTTGGTGGCCCCGCTACTGTGTCCCTGTGTTGGTGTGCCCTTGGGTATGAGTGGGTGTTTGTCCATGCACTGTGTTGCATCCTGTGTGGTGCATGCTTCCATGCACTACTGTGGGTGTCTGCACTGGCTGTTGTAGCCAGTGCTGGGTTGGGGTGTGTCCTTGGGAGGGTGTGCAGGGTGATGTACCACTGGTGGTGGGGTCCGGGGCATGCCTTGTCACGTGTGGGGTTCCTCGTGCAACGACGCATGGTCGTTCTCTCAGCTGTACCTCGGGGGGATGAGCATGCTGGTACTGTGTATGCAGTCATTGCATCGCTGTGTGCTGCCACCCACTGATGGGTGCTCATGGTGCGGCTGCCTTGCATGGTTCTGTGGTGCACAGGGTTGCATTGTCACAGTGGGGTGGTGGCATGCTTGGGGTGTCCTGCAGTGGTGGAAGCTGCTCCTAGGCAGGGTATCTGGGGATCACGGTGCAGGGTGTGCTCTGCATTGGTGGGATGGTGTGGCATGGGGTGGTAGGCCCTCCTTGTCTGCCGGTCACAGCTTGCCAGGGGGTGTGATGGGGCACCATGCCCCGGCTGTGGGTTTGTTGCTGGTATCCATGGGCCGGTGGTTATTCCAGCTCTCCACCAGTCATGCAGTGCATGGTGTGTGGGGGGTGTTGTCTGTTCTGCTGTGTGCTCCTTTGCCCATCTGTGGCATGGGTGGTGGGCCCCTGCATCCTGTCCCTGTGCATCCCTGGTTGTGCTGTTGCACTGCTACCGTGCTCCACTGAGCATCCCTGGTTGCGCTATGGTGCATCTGGACTGTGCCACTGCACATCCCTGGTTGCGTTATGGCACAGGTGGTGCGATATTCAGTCGTCTGCCACAGGCGCATCTTGACCTGCGCAGTTTTTGAATATCGCACTTCTTGCGTATGGGCGCAGTGGACTTGCACTTTATCCTGCTGTTGCGCACTTTCTGGGAGCAGTTTGAATATCTGAGCCAGTGTGTCTGGTCTTATCACGTACAATAAAGCATTGGAGGAGTGCAAACAATTGTGTCAATATGATAGCATGCCCTTGCTATCATCATCTACATGTGAGTTTACATATTGTGTGTCAGGTCGTATATATAATAATGCATTGGGGAGAATTTAAACAAACATGTCAATAATGAAAGCATGTCACTGTTACCACAATATGTATAACAGTTTACATATGGTATGTCTGGTCTTATCATGAAGAATAATGCATGGGGGGAATGCAAACAAATATGTCAATAATAAAGCATGCCTTTGTTATCAGCATCTTTGTGAAAGTTTACATATGGTGTGCCTGGTCTTATGTAAAATAATGCTCTGGGACTATTTAAACAAACTTGTCAATAATGAAAGCATACCCTTGTCATCAGCATCTTTATGTGAGTCTGCATATAGTATGTCTGGTCTTATATCGAATAATGCATACAGGGAGTTTAAACAAATGAGTCAGTAATGAAAGCATTCCTTTGCTATGAGACTCTTCATATGAGTTTACATATGGTGTGTCTGGTCTTGTCATGTATAGTAATGCATTGGGGAGAGTGGAAAAAAGTCTCAATAATGAAAGCAGCACTTTGTTATCAGCATCTTTATGTGAGTCTATGTATAATATGTCTGATCTTACCGTATAGAATAATGCATGGGGGAGTTCAGAAAATGGCGTCGATAATAAACGTATGCCTTGGTTGTCAGCATCTTTGTGTGAGTTTGCATATAATATGTCTTGTCTTATCATATAGAATAATGTATTAGGGGAATTCAAACAACGGTGTCAATAATGAAGAATGCCTTTGTTATCAGCATCTTTATGTAAGTATATAGAATGTATTGTCTTATCATACAGAATAATGCATGTCAGGAGTTCATTCATGGTATCAATAATGAAAGCATGCCCTTGTAGTTAACACCTTTATATGAGTTTACATAGAGTATGTCAGGTCTTATCATATGTAATAATGCATTGGGGAGTGTGAACAATGGTGTCAGTAACGAAAGCATGCCTCTGTTATCGGCATCTTTATTTAAGTTCACTTATAGTATTTCTAGACTTGACGTATAGAATAATACATGGGGAAGTGCAAACAAATGTGTCAATAAAGAATGCATGAGTTTGTAACCAGCATCTTTATGTGAGTTTACTTATAGTATGTCTGGTCTTATCATATAGAATAATGTATTGGGAGAGTGCAAGCGTGTTGTTAATAATGAAACAATGCCTTTGTAATCAGGATTTTTAAGTCACTTTACATATAGTGGCCTGGATATTCAAAGGGGTTGCACCGTCACAACCCCGCATTGCACCCCAGTGGGATATTGAGAATGCTGCCTGGCACATCACAAATCCCAATGCACTGGGGTGCAATGATAATGTATGCGGCACAGATGCAGGGGGCATGCCCATGCATATGTAGCACATCCCAATATTCAGCCAGGGATGTGTGGTGCATATGCCAGTACACCCTTGCACTACGCCACATGGGGGGCTCAGAGCTAAGCCCCTGCAGAGTAGGAGCAAATCCCCACCACCCACAGGTGGGCTGCTGTATTGCCATGGGTGGCCTCCTGCCTGCCCAGAACACATCTGCAAGCACTCACAACCCTGGTGGTCTAGTGGAACACTCCGGCCCATAGCCCTGATCATGTGGTATATGTTATTAAAGGAATCCCAGGTAGTCTAGTGGCTCCCCCAGTCCCCAATTCCCCAATGAGTATGAAACATGACCATCCCTGGTGGTCCCCCTCCTACCTGAGTCCCTGATTCCCCGATAAATGACAATATCACATCCCTGGTGGTCTAGTGGAACCCCCCCACCTGTTGCTGTGATCACGGTAAAATCCCGCATTGAAATGCCCTGGTGATCCAGTGGCACCCTCACACCACCCACCCACACAGAACCCCTTGCCCACCCTGCTGACCCCCTGTCATCGGTGGGTGGCTGAATCCCACCCACACACTGGCCATGCACCAAATGACAGGTACAGTATGCTGGACTGTAAGCCCATTGGTTCCCGGTATCGACCAATGGGCTTGCAGGGCATACTGTATTAGACAGTCCCAAAGCTATGAATGGAGTCATTCACAGATTTGGAACTGTCTAGTACAGTATGCCCTGCATGCCCATTGGTATAGGCTAGGGACCAATGGGCTTACAGCCATACTGTACCTGTCATTCAGTGGGCAGCCGGGCGGTGTGCGGGCGGGATGCAGCCACCCACCAGTGACTGTGGGGGAGCGGGTTGGGCAAGGGATTCTGTGCAGGTGGGTGGTGTGGGGGTGCCACTGGATCACCAGGGCATTTCAATAAGGGATTTCACCTCGATCACGGCAATGGCTTGGGGGGGTTCCACTAGACCACCAGGGATGTCATATTGTCATTTATCAGGGACTTGGGTGTGAGGGGGGACCGCTAGACCACCAGAAATTGTCATGTTTCATACTCATCAGGGAATCAGGGACTAGGGAGGCCACTAGACTACCAGGGATTCCTTGATAACATATACCGCGGGCTCGCAGCTATCGGGGGGGATACCCCAGGATCCCCACAGCACAAGTCATGCTATGCAGGGTGCCAAGCTCAAGTCACAGGCCTGCCCTGTGCAAGGCATGCAAATGGGGCCATAATGACATGCAAATGGACCCATGTGCACCTTGCATATATTATGGCCTCATTTGCATGCCTCCTGCTGAATATCGCAGGTGATACTGCACTTGCTCTGGCGCATCCCTGTGCTCCCTATCCGTGGCTTGTGCTGGTGCAGTGCCACTGCACCATGCGCAGTTTGTGTACTGACCGTTCCATATTCAATGATGCTGCGTCATGGCGCAGCACCATTGAATATCACCTGGACCTGGCCCCGACGCATCGCAGTTGCACTGTGCCCAGGCTTGTGCCACTGTCTGGCAGAGTCTGAATATCCCAGAATGTGTGTCTGGTCTTATTATGTACAATAAAGCATTGAAGCAGTGCAAATAATTGTGTCAGTAATGATAGCATGACCTTGTTATCAGCATCTCCATGTAAGTTTCATATAGTGTGTCAGGCCTTATATGGAATAATGCATTGGAGAGAGTGGAAGCAAACATGTCAATGATGAAAGCATGCCTTTGTTACTGCAATATTTCTAAGAGTTTACATATAGTGTGTCCAGTCATATACAGAACAATGCATGGGGGAGTGGAAACAAATGTGTCAATGAAATCTACCTTTGTTTTGAGCATCTTTTTGTGAAATTACATATAGTTTGACTGGTTTGATCATATTGAATAATGAATGGGGGAGTGGAAAAAAATTGTCAATAATGAAACAGGCCTTTGTAATCAGCATCTTTATATTATGTCTGGTCTTATTGTATATAATAATGCATGGGTGAAGTGCATACTACGGTGTCAACAATGAAAGAATGGCTTTGTTATCAGCATCCTTATGTGAGTTTACATTCAGTGTGTTTTTTCTTATCATATAGAATAATGCATTTGGGAAATGCAAACAAACATATCAATAATAAAAGCATCCCCTGGTTATCAGAATCTCTGTGTGAGTTTACATATACTATTGTTTTTGTTATCAGATAGAATAATGCACAAGGGTAGTGCAACAATTGAGACAATAATGAAAGTGTGCCTTTTCTATTAGCATCATCATGCGAGTTTACATATAGTGTGTCTGGTCTTACTGTATATAGAATAATGCATGTGGGAGAGGGAAACAAATATGACAATGAGTTATGACTTTGTTATCAACATCTTTATTTGAGTTTACATATACTTTGTCTGGGTTTATCATATAGAATAATACATGGAGGAGTGCAAACAATTGTGTCAGTAATGGAAGCATGAGTTTCTTTCCAGCAACTTTATGTCAGTTTACATGTAGTATGGTATGTTTAATAATAACAGCATGTCTTTGTTATCGGATTTCTATGTGAGTTTACATTAAATGTGTCTGGTCCAATCAATCTGAATAATGCTTGGGGGGATTGGAGACAATGTTGTTAATAATGGAAGAATGCCACTGTTGCCAGCATGGTTATGTGAGTTTACATAAAGTCTGTCTGGTCTTATCATAGAGAGTAATACATGGGGGAAGTGCAAACAAATGTGTCAACAATGAAAGTATGCCTTTTTAGCCAGCATCTTTATTTGTGTTTACGTGTAGTATATGTGGTCTTATCATACAGCATAACAAATCTGTCAATAATACAATTAAGCCTTTGTTATCAGCATCTTTATTTGAGTTTACATACAGTATGGCTTCTCTTATCATATAGAATAATGCATGGGGAGAGTTCAAACAATCGTTTCAATAACGAAAGCATGCCTTTATTAACAGTGTCTTTACATGAGTTTACATATTGTATGTCTGGTCTCATCATACAGAATAATGCATGGGGTGAGTACAAGCAAACGTGTCAGT
The DNA here is from genome assembly GCA_016271365.2 of Neoceratodus forsteri. Classification (NCBI taxonomy): domain Eukaryota; kingdom Metazoa; phylum Chordata; order Ceratodontiformes; family Ceratodontidae; genus Neoceratodus; species Neoceratodus forsteri. The sequence continues at coordinate 14,725,664 of CM028129.1, forward strand.
GTTGAAGCGTGCCTTTGTTACCAGCATCTTTACGTGAGTTTACATATAGTGGGTGGGATATTCAAAAGGGTTGCGCAATGCGCAATAGGGTTGCACCTGCGCAAGTCTGAAAATGCGCCATTCTGCGATATTCAGCAGGAGGCAGTTGCGCCACTGAAAACATGCTGAGCAACAGTGCAATGCTAATGAAGGCATGTGCAACTGAAGGGGGTGGAACCATGCATAAAGTGCGCAATGCAATATTCAAAGACTTGCACAATGCGCAACTGTGGACCAGGCGGAAGTTGCGCCATAGCGGAAATGAGCCAAAATAAAAAGGAGCAAGGAAGAGGTGCAAGAAAGCTACAGGGAAGCCACATGAGGCAGGGAGACAGACAAGGCCAGAGGGAGAAAGAGTGCAGGCCAGGGAGAGCAGAGGACAGAATAGGGGCAAGGGAAGGTGTGTGGGACCACAGAGTGCAGAGGCCAGTAGGTGTACCCGGTGCAGTGGAGGTAGCAGTCAGGACAGCGGGGGGAACAGAGCAATAACAGCTGGGGGGGAACACAAGCCAGGGACATGGACAGTGCCAGCTTCCACATGGAAGCTGTAATGAGGGGGGTGATAAGGCATGCTGCAGGGGGACATGGCCGTAGAAGGGCCTGTTGGCGGTACGCCCCAACAGGCAGTACCGGACCCGCACCAGCTTTGAGCTTTACTCAGATGGTGAGATTGTGGGCTGGTACTGCCTGAACAGGGCAATACTGAGGCAGCTCTGTGAGCGGTGCAGTGATGTGATATAGGCACCCTCACAACGGAGTCATGCTCTGTCAGTGGAGCCAAAGGTAACAGCCTGCATGTGCTTGCTCGCCAAGGGTACCTTCCAGAGACCAACAGGGGACACCACAGGCATAACACAGTCTGCCACATCATGCACCCTCACCCAATTCCTCAGCGCACTGCTGCCACATGCTGCAGAGTACATCCATTTCCCCAGCACCGCGGCGGAGCGCACAGCAAACATACAGGAGTTCCACAGGGTAGCACATATGCCTGGCGTTCTAGGGGTGATACACTGCACTCATGTGGCCATTCGCACACCAAGTGGCCCTGATGGGGCCGCCTATATGAATTGGAAGGGTTATGTCAGTGTCAACCGCCAGGTGGTGTGTGATGCCAGTGGGTGCATCATCAATGTCTGTGCTATGCACCCTGGGGGAGCACACAATTCATTTATATGGTACCAGTTGGCACTGTGCCATCAATTTGAGAATGGGGACATCCCCACAGGACATCTAGTGGGTGAGTATGCATGTAGGACTGACAAATCGGGGGAAAGGGTGGGTAAGCCACAGGTGCCATGGGTGTGGCACACAGGGTCAGGGGCAATATGATCCTGAACAAGATACTAACCTCCACTATCTCCACACAGATGACAGTGGATACCCACTCCATCCCTGGCTGCTCACACCCTACCGGTGGCACATGACCCCATCGCAGCAACGCTTCAATAAGGCACATGCTGCCACACGCAACATCATTGAGTGGGTGTTTGGGATGCTGAAGGTGCGCTGTTTCCATTGCCTAGACACCTCCAGTGGTGCCCTACAGTATAGCCCCTCAAAGGCCTGTGGGATACTCCTGGCCTGTTGTATCCTGCACAACATGGCCAAAGACTGTGGGATAGCCGTACAGGTCAAAGAGGGGGACAGCGATGGGGACGACGGTGATGCTGGTGATGATGGGGATGGGCAGCCCCCCCTTAGATGACGTGACCCCCAACTGATCTGGCTGGCCCAGCTGCACCGGGACACCATCACAGAGGAGCACTTCACCCAACACAGGTAAGGCATGGGGCCATGTGCAACCAACAGTGGCTAGGGCACAACCCACATACACACAGGGAAACACACCAGGGGTGCATGACGGCAAGGGAAGTGGCAGGGCACAGAAGTACACACATACAACCAGGGAGGGGTGAACAGTAACACGCCACATGGACGGACACACACACACACACACACACACACACACAATAGGCACAAAGTGCACAGGGGTCAGGTGCACAACAGAGCTGGAACACAGACACTAAAAACACACATGTCAACAGGCCACCACGTCCACTGACTGTCCATGTACATGTGTCAGATGCTGGGCACCTTCACACTTTGGTGTACAGCGCAATGCAGGCATCATCATGCACACGCACCTGTGGACAGCAGTCGGGAGGGTGTGCAGGTGGTCTGTGTGTCTGCGTGTAGGGCTGGGCACCCACCGGTGCACTGCCCACTGAAATACACATTGCACACAGGGCAGCACCAGGCAGGGCCCGCACTGTGAGACAGCTCAGTCTTGTGGCACAGTGCCATGGCCTCCTCGGATGCATGGGCGGCCCCGCCGAGACCTAGCAGCACTGGCAGGCTGAGCATGGGCCTCATGGGGTGGCACCAATGGACCACCAGGGGTTCCACTGCACAAACGTGACCTTGCCTGCACAGGGGTCTGCAGCACACCGAACATACCTGCACCAGGGGTGCTCGGGATGCCCACAGCTGAACCCGGCATCGACAGGGTAGGTGTCGCACAATGCCGGGAATGGGGAGTGGAGAGTGCACTGTGTGGTGTGAGCAGCACTGGGGCACCTGACTGTGTGCCCAATGTGGCCACGACAGCGACCAATGCCTGTGTCTGCCTGTCAATGGCAGTGGTCACATCCATCCGCAAATGGTCAATCCATGACAGGATCCTCTTGTTGTCCCTGCTGTGCCACTCCAGAGCCATACACAGTGCCTCCACAGACGTTGCAACCCACATCTGCTGCTGTACTGATGCCTGCAGCAAGCAGGTGTGCTCATCAAAGGGGTTATCTGCCACATCGGCAACCTGTCCCTCAGGGTATGGAAGGGCCTGATGTTCAGCACCCCTTGAGGGTGGGCGCTGCTCACCAGGACCAGGTATGGGCAAGTCCACAGGCAGTGCACATACGCCACTGCTGAACCCTGTACCCCCAGTCCCGGTGGGTGACTGCTGCTGCTGCCCCTCCGCCTGCTGTGCCCAAGGGATTGGTTGTTCTGCTGCTGTGGCCGTAACAGTGCCCGTGACCTGTACAGTCACCGGTGCTGCCCCACTGGTGCTGACAGACACAGCCTGGGACTGTGTTGATGTGCTGGCACACACGTCGGATCCAGCTAGGTCCATGGGCGTGAGCTGTCATGCTGTGTGTCCATTCTGTGACACACACGTCAATGCCCATAGTGGTCATTGCATCATCAATGTTGCAGGTCTGTGCCACAGCCACAGCCACAGCATGCTGGCATGCTTGCATACCTGACCGCTGAGACACAGGAAGGGCACCCCACACACCTGTCTCATCGACGTCAGTGATGGCAGCCAGGCATGCACACTGGTGCAATGCACGCCGGCTACCTGCGGAGGTGGATGGTCCCTTCTCCAACTCCGGATGGCTGCCCTCCACCACTGACCCCTGCAGATGCACAGGATCTGTAACAGAAAGTGAGAACACTTTAATGCATGTGATCTACCTTCCCCCCCGACCATGACATACCATGCAGTGATGGGCTACCACCTGTCTGGAAGCCACCTCCAGGAATGCCCTCAATGGCACTGCACTGCATGCTTGCAGTGAGCCGGTCCTCTGCCAGAGTCAGCTGCACCACCTCCGGCTGGTCCCCCGCCTGTTGCAGCACATGCCGCCCTGATTGCTGCCACCTTCTCCTTCACCCTCCTCCTGTCGGTCCCCATCTTCTTTTTACACTCCTGCACAGAGCGCTGGTGGTTGCCGTGCAGGTTGACGGCACATGCCACCCCCTCCCATGCAGCACCATGGGCCTGAGGGGTGCCCCGCCTTTCACTGAGAAGTGGCTCTTTATCCAGGTAGGCCTCGAAGAGTGCCTCTGTCTCAGCTTTTGTAAAATTGGGCCTCCTCTTTCACCCACCATCATCCTCCTCACCCATTCCTCGCTCGGTCATATCACAGCCTGTATGGGTGAGAGTGGTCACCTGTGACTGTGCAGTACACAGCAATTCCCTAAGACCATGGTCCAGAACATCACAAAGCATGCAACTCACCTATCAACTGCAGTAACCGAATATGGCCACTGCAGAACAGCGTCGCATTTTTATAGTGCAATCCATGCAAATTAGGTGTGGCACAACTTTAATGAGATGCAAATCACGTTGCTGCACCATTGAATGGCTGATCGGATGATTTGTATATGACAGCTGAATATCGCACTATTGCGCTTTGCGGAATTGTGTTGTACATGCCGAGCCAATGGCACAGTTCTGTGACTGCGTAGTACACTGCACTGCACATGCCAGGTAGCTTACGCAAGCATCTGCCATGCTGATGATGTGCTGTTCATGGTAGGCAATTCAGGGCACGTCCACCCTTGTGCCAGTGGCGCTACAGCGAGGGTTACTACATGGCACTGTGGCACAACTGCGCAATAGTCCGCTGTGGCAATGGGACACAGGCGACCAATCACGCTGGATGCATAGACGTCTGATGGCACTGTGCGTGGCCATGTGCCAGAGACCCATGACCCTGTGCCTGACCTTTGCCCCCTTGGCACTGTACGTATGGCATGTGTGCAGCTTTATCGAGCTGTTCGGTGACAGCGCAATAGAGACTGGCATCGCTGTACCGACAGTGTGATAGGGAATAGCGGCGTTGCATTGTGCAGCAATTCCACGTGGGGTTGCCGTGCTGCAGAGCACCATATTGCCTACTATACATCTAGAGATGGCACGCAGAAGTGCCCCCCAGTGGAGTGCCTAGAGCTGGAAAACTTGGTGGCCATTGTGGAGCCTCACTATGGCCCACTATATGAGGAGGTTCCCCTAGACAGGGCCAGGACACAGGTGTGGCAACAGGTGGCCACTAAGCTGGAGGTGGCCACTGTCCAACAGAGGTCCACAGAACAGTGCAGGCACCACTATGGGGACCTGCGGAGGAGGGAGCTGGCACTACTGGCACATCTGCGGTCACATGCCAGGAGGGGTGTGGTACCTCGGCCCAGTCGGTGATCCGTCTATGCACCTGTATGGTCCATATGGGTAACACTGTCTATTGTGTCCAGCACATGGGGGATGGTTGGTCTAGGGTTGGCTGTGGTGGTGTTAACAGGATATGTGATGTATGCGTCTGGCTGGGTGGGTGGGCACACTCATTGGGGCAGGGGGAATATGCTTTGGGATTGCACTGATGTGTTTCTCACCTTTTGGTTCCCACAGGCATGGCAGAGTGGAGGAGGCCATGGCTGAAGAGCAGGGAGTGGTGCCAGTGGTGCCCGAGCGTGGTGGTGGAGAACCACGACACCAGCAGCAGCCTGATGAGGGTTAGTGCCATGACAACATGATTGCTATTGCATGCTGTGTGACAGGGTGGGGAGCAGGGCATGGCCACCATCCATGGACACCACTGCCATGCACACGACATGTGACAGTCAGCACTGTCCAGTGGAACTGTATGTCTGGGAGTGCATCACTGGTGGTCCATGCATGCACTGGGCACATGGCTGTGGCACTGCCTGCCCACCGCATAGCAATGTTACTGTACGGCCTTGGTTGTGCTGTGCTGGACATGGGTGATGTGTGTGTGCAGTGGTACACATGGCTGTTGCTGACTGGTTGAGCATGTCTTGTGCACACGGTCACTGTGGGTGGGTGCAGTCCATCAGAGGAGCGGGGCACTTGGCAGTATGCCATGCATGATGGGTGGGCTTCAGGGATATGGACAGTCACACCCATTGACTCAGATCCCTTGTCCTAGGTGTCCAGATACTACGACAGATAGAGAGGTCCATGCAGCAGCTGTTGCAGGTAGCAATGGACTCACTCGTTATCCTGCAGGACCTACAGCAGCATGGGGTGCGAAGGAGAAGGAGGCCCCGGGACAGGCACCAGGCAGCAGGGGAGCAGGCTGGAAGACAGTAGCTGCCCATCACCTCCCCCCCTTTAACTATCCCTCACACCCCGCCTTCCCTCTCCCAGTTGTTCACCCCTGCCCCTTACCCACCCCTACCTTGTACCTGTACCCCAACCCCTGTTTTGTACATATGTATATAGTTCTTGTTGTTGTTATTCTTATTGTTGTTCATTTTGTAATACAGTTATTTTGATATGAATACTGTGGTGGTCTCTGATTTGCAGCTGGCTATAAGTGCTCAGTTGCAGTGGTGTGCATGGCATCTGGGGTGGTATAGTCATGGGTATGTGTATGTGTGTGTGTGCGTGGGGAGGTGTCTCTGGTGTGGGAGTGGCTTTCAGTCGGTATCTATGGTGTGTGTTCACTGTGCATTGCATTGCTGTGTGCAGTGTTCCATGGTGCCTGCTCTGTGTCCATTGTGCCCCTGTCAAGCTGTCCTTGGCCTGTGCAGCTGACACCCTTGCATGTCTGTGGCCTGCCAGGTCTGCTGCCTTGTCAGTGGGTGCTGTCCCTGCAGGTCATCCACTGTGACCGTCACGATGCTGGGTTGTCACCTGTCACCGGTGGGGTGCATGTTTGCCTCGGGTGACACTGTGACCTCCATAGTTGTTGTCCCACCTCCATGTTGTGTCTTGTGTGTGTTGCAGAGGCAGTGCAGCACTGTCTGTGACTTGTGATCCAGGCATATGCTGGTGGCGTACAGGGCCACAGTATATGCACAGGGTGGGTGTCACCCCTGTGCCATGGTGGACTGCAGGCTGTGTGTGCATAGTTTACATGTGCCCTCACTGGGGGCTGGGTTGCCACACTACTGCATCCCTGTGTTGTTGTCCCTGAGGGTATGGGTGTGTGTTTGCTCCTGCACTGTGTTGCATCCAGTGTGCTGCATGCTTCCACGCACCACTGTGGGTGTCTGTGCTGGCTGCTGTGGCTCGAGGTGGGTCATGCTGTGACACCTGTCTACTGTGCAGGGTGCTGTATCAATGGCAGTGGTGTCAGGGGCATGCCGTTTCCTGTGTGGGGTACCACTTGTGGCGACACATGTTCGGTCTCTCAGCTGTGCCTCAGGGGGGTTGTGCGTGTTGGCACTGTGTCTGCCATTGTTGCATTGCTGTGTGCTGTCACCCACCGCTGGGTGCTCATGGTGGGTCTGGCTTGTATGGTTCTGTGGTACACAGGGTTGCAGTGTGATGGGGGATGCATGGGGATTCCTGCAGTGATGGTCACTGCTCATGGGGGGGTGTCTTGGGGTCACAGTGCAGGGTGTGCTGTGCACGGGGGGGCTGCTGTACACTGGGGTGGTCCACCCCCTTGTGTGGCAGTCTCAGCTTGCCAGTGGGTGTGCTGGTGCAACATAGCCCGGCTGTGCTTTGTTTGCTTGTCCCCATGGGCCGGTGGATATTCCATCCCTCCCCCAATTGTGCTGTGCTTGGGGTGTGGGGGTGCATTGTCAGTTCTGCAGTGTGTTCCTGTGCCCATCTGTGGCATGGGTGGTGGGCCCCTGCCTACCTCCCTGGTTGTGCAGTTCCATTGCTCTGCTGCTGGGGGGCTCCCTGCCTGCACTATGGTGCCTCTGGACCGCTCAGCTGGGCTGCCCTTGTTGCGCTATAGCACATCGTATCTGCTCAGCTTCCCCTTCCTGGTTGTGCTATGGCGCAGGTTGTGCGATATTCAGACGTTGGCTGGTTGCACAATTTGGCTTGCTCCATGTTTGAATATCGCGTCTATTGCTCATGTGCACATTGGACTTGTGCTTGCTCCTGTTATTGTGCACATTTTGGGCACAGTTTGAATATCCAGCCCAGTGTGTCTTGTCTAATAGAGAACAATGCATTAGGAAGTGCAAACAAGCATGTCATTAATGAAAGCATGCATTTGTCATCAGCATCTTTATGTGAGTTTACATATAGTATATATTTTCTTATCATATAGAATAGTGCATGGGGGAGTGTAAACAAATGTGTCAATAATTAAGCTTGCCAATTAAAGAGCAAGCCAGGTCTGTCCCAGGCCCTTCCCAGAAATCAAGGTAGGAAGCCAAGGGCTGCAGGTGGGAAGGGGGAGGAGTCAGTGACATCACAAGGCAGGGGCAGGTACAAGGGCGAGTGTTATATGACAAGGAGCCTGGGGCCTGGGTATTGGCCTGGGGAGGGGCCATCAGGGGTTCTAATTGGGGTCCTAATGGGCTATTTAAGGGCAGTTCACAGGCAGCTAGCCCTCTTTCGCTTGGATTATTTACAGTTTCAGCACATTCATTGGTGAACAAGGTAAGGCACAATCTGTTTAACTAGGCCTCTACTGGCCATGTGGTGGTAGCATGGGTAGGCCCAGTGGAAATTGTGTGGTTTTTAAAAGGGCCAGCCATGCAGATACAAGATTGGTTTTAAAAAGTTCTGTGGTTTTATGACTTTAAGGAATTATTTTTCAGTATTTATGTGAGTAAGAAAGTAGCAACTGCTGTGGTTTTGTTGCTTAAGCGAGCCAGAAGCTAGAGCATGGCCTGGCTGCAGGCTGTATGAGCCAGTTTTAATACAGAAAGGAGTTTTTGTGGTTTAAGGTATTTATTTTTAAGATTTGTTAAAAAAGATACACTAGAAGATGCTTGCTAGCTGTTGTAAAAGAAAAGTCTATTTAAGAATTTATGGTTTGCTGATTAATACATTAAGGCAGGCATTGCAAACAGACAAATTACAGGCTGGTTTGGTGACAGCATTTTGTCTTGGCCTGCTGGCTGCATGGCCGACCACATAGAATTTAAGGCCTAGTACTCTGGTTCAGGCATCCAGCAGAGTCCTTTTGTAAGGGAGTTTTGCTAGAGCAAGGGAGAGCCAGTTTTTTTAATGCAGAATGGACTTATCATGGTTTAAGGTATTTATTTCAAAGATTTGTAAAAAAGAAAAGATATGCAGGAAGATTGGCCACCACTTGTTAGCTGTGGTAAAAAAACAAACACAAAAACAAGTGATTTAAGAATTTGTTTTGCTGATTAATAAGTTAAAGCAGGCATTGGAGACATATATATTACAAGCGGGTTTGCTGAGAGGTTTTGTCTTGCCTGCTGGAGACTAGAAAGTAAATTATTTAAAGGATTAATAAAGACAAATAAGAGAATATAGGCTTTGGGGTCTGCTGACCACACTGCATGCCAGGCCCAGTAAAGTATGTATGGCATTTGACTGGTTTTAAGAATTGGGTTTAACAAGAAAAATGTTTATTTTCAGCATTTTAAAAGTTGCACAATAACAGACATTTAAAAAAAGATAACAATTGTGGGTATTTAGGATGAGCAGTTAGGAGATGGAAAAGCAAATTCAAGCTTGCAGTTGCTTATTAGTTGGTTACTGCTGGTTGAAAAGTTGAGCATTCCTTTTCACAGAGTTTGGGAAGGCGTTCTTGGTATGCTGGATGAAAGTGTTTTAAACTGAATGAAAAAGGAGTTCATGCTATACAATTGCTTGGCATTTTGCATTGGAGCTGAGCAGTGGGACTCTTTGTAGAGGTCGATACTGTTTTAGGATGGAACTTTAGTGTGTGATGCTAGTGTGGGGACAGTCGGTGAAGCATGTCTCACCCAGTTAATGTTTTGAATGCAGTCGCAGAAACATAGAAACATAGAAACATAGAAGTTGACGGCAGATAAGGACCGCAAGGCCCATCCAGTCTGCCCATTTCTTTTTCTACCTTATAAATGTGCCATCGGCCTTTGCTCAGATTGCCAGGATTTAGTTTTGAATTTGTAGTGGCTCCTTCTTATTTCTCTACCTACAGTATCTGTGGTTCACCTGGAAGATGAGCAGGTGGGGTGATGGGGCCACATGCCTCTCTCATACCTATCAGGAGCTTTAGTACCAGTCTTAATTAGGCCAGTGTAAGGGTAGAAGTCCTAGTGCCTAGGGGGCTTCAGGTCAAATCTGTGTCACACTCAGGTAGTTTGTGAGCTCTGGTCCTCCTGGCTGTGGGTTTTAAGCACTGGTCACATGGAAAGGCCCTGGGCAGGGGGTCTAGGCTCTGGGTGCCATGGGGCAAGCTTTGGGGAGGCTGATCATCAATTGCGAACAACCACCAGCATGGAGCAAGCCCAGCTATGGTCGAAGGCATAGCGCTGGAGTGAGTAGTGGATAACCCCCAGTGTGAGGTGAGCTTGGCTGTGGCTGGAAGCACAATGCCATGGTGGGCTGGCAGAGAAAGGACCTGTAGGACCTTGGTTTTGACACATTCTCATATTTCTACCCATAGTAATTTTACAGAGATGGCGCCCAAGAAAAAACAGATGACCAGCAGGAGGATGATGGAGGTTGCTGCTAAACTGATGGGACAGATGTAAGAGCTCATGGTGGTGGCAAAATGGAAAGAGGAGGAGGAGGAGGCACAGCAGAAATGGATGGAGTGGGATGAACAGGCAGGGAAAGGGCAACCAGCTAAGAAGTTCTGAGGAGCAAGAGCCAACCCCTAGCCAGTGGCGGTTCCAAGGCCGGAGCTGAATCCAGATAATGGAATCCCAAATGGGGGTAAGGAAATGGTGGATATCACCAAAGATGGTAACCTCAAGGAGTACTTGGAGGGGCTGCTGGGGGACAGGGGGGAGGCAGGGATAGACAAAATGGAAAAAGTGCTCCAGGACATACAAGTAAAGAAGGGTCTGGGGGGACGGGGGCACAAGCTGGGGGGACAGAAAAACAACCATGTTCCAGCCTCACTGAAGGAGAAGATTCAGAAAGGGGAGTTCATGAACATATTCAGATTGGTGGATGAGGATACCACCAAGAAGTATGAGCAGAAGGAGTCAGTGGGAAAGTCTGAGATGGCCGTGGCACTCGCAGTGGTGGGCCACAAAGCAGAGGAGGCAAAATGGAAAGGGGAAAACCTTTAATAATTGGCAAGCAGGGTTCATGGTACTGTATAGAGAGCCATAGTCCTGGAAAAGAGGTTGGAACTGGCCATCCCACTACTGACCTACATGGCGACCATCAGGGATGCATACAAGGCCAAGCTGGGTTTCGGATGGCTCAAATACAATGAGGCCTTCCTAAGGTGCACGGCAGCAAGAGGAGACTTGAGGTGGGACAGTACCCATTCCGAGTTGTGGGTGAAGACCATGTCCATGTCAGGACAGGGGATTACAACTGGGGAGGACTGTGGGAGGAGGAACACTCCAGCCACAGGTGCAAAAACCTGTTGGAGGGTCGACAAGACATCCTGCAACTGGGCAAACTGTAAATTTAACCATATTTGATCCAGATGCAGGGGAGGATACCCATTGACAACCTGCAGGCAAGGGGAGGAGAGGGGAGGTCAAGGGAGTGGCTATCAACATGATCTACAGTTTTGAGGGAGCAGGGAGGTGGCTCCAACAGAGGAAAGGAGGCATGACAGGGGAGTCCTTGGGGCTGCCTATGGTTATTAGACAGGAGCAGGAAAGGGGGAGGTGGGGGTACTCGCTGGCCTGCATCCCCATTGTACAGGAGGTGGTGGAGGCATGGACCCGGGAGTTCACAGACAGGGAGGTGAGTGAGATTGTCTGAGTGGGTTTTAGGCAAGGTTTCCCACTGGATTTTCAGGGGCCATAAAGGGGGATGAGGGTCCAGAACCTGGAGTTGGTAAGACGAAAGGAAGGGGTAGTCAGAGAAAAGATAAGGAAAGCGATAAGGGTGAGGCAGGTGGGGGGCCACTGGTGGCACCACTGTGCCCCAAATTCTGGATATCCCCTTTGGGGGTGGTCCCCAAGAAGCAGGCAGGCAAATACAGGCTGATTCCCCATTTGTCATACCCAGAAGTGCAATCAGTAAACAACAGCATTCTAGACCACCTGTGAATTGTATCCTATGCCTCGTTAGATCAAGCGGTAGAGCTGGTCAGGGCAATAAAGGGGGCCTGGTTGGCAAAAACAGACATAGAGTCCACTTTTCAGTTGCTGCTGGTCAGCCCAACTGACTGGGACCTACTGAGGTTCCAGTTCGAAGGGGACATATATGTTAACAAGGCCATGCCCATGGGCTGCTCGGTGGCCTGTTCGACGTTTGAGGCTTTCAGCTCATGGGTCCAGTGGGTGTTCAGGGAGAAATATGGCCACAAGAGTGTAGAGCACTACCTGAATGATTTTCTGATCATTGGGGGAAGCTGCGCAGAGATGCAGGGCATGCTGGGGGACTTCACAGCTATGTGCAAGCAGATTGGTATCCCACTGGCACAAGGGAAGATTGAATGACCGGTGTGTAAGCTGGAGTTCCTGGGGATCAAGGTGGACATGGAGCAGGGTTGTTTCTGGCTACTGGAGGACAAAGTGGCCAGGGTATGGGGGCTACTGGCACAAGTAATAGGGAGGCAGAGGGTGCCACTGGTACAAGTACAGCAGCTGCTGGAGAACCTTAATTTTGCATGCAAGGTGATCAGCCTGGGGAGGGCATTAACGAGAAGCTTATCGGCATCTTTATTTGAGGTTACATATAGTATGCATGGATTTATCATATAGAATAATGCATGCTGGGAGTCCAAACAAATGTGTCAATAATGAAAGCATGAGATGGTTATCAGCATCTTTATGTGAGTTTTCATGTAGTGTGTCAGATCTTGTCATATAGAGTAATAAATGGGGGAGTGGAAACAATATGATTAATAATGGAAGCATGCCTTTGTTATCAGCATAATTATTTGAGTTTACAGATAGTGTGTTTGGTCTTATCATATAGAATAATGATTGGGAGAGTGCAAACATGTAGTTAATAACGAAAGAATGCCTTTGTATTCAGCATTTTGTATGTGAGTTTAGATATAGTGTGTCTGGTCTTATCATGTACAATAAAGCATTGGAGGACTGCAGACGATTGTGTCAATAATGATAGCATGCCCTTGCTATCATCATCTACATGTCAGTTTACATATTGTATGTCAGGTCGTATATATAATAATGCATTGGGGAGAGTTTAAACAAACATGTCAATAATGAAAGCATGTCACTGTTACCACAATATGTATAACAGTTTACATATGGTATGTCTGGTCTTATCATGTAGAACAATGCATGGGGGGAGTGCAAACAAACATGTCAATAATAAAGCATGCCTTTGTCATCAGCATCTTTGTGAGAGTTTACATATGGTGCACCTGGCCTTATGTAAAATAATGCACTGGGACCGTTCAAACAAACTTGTCAATAATGAAAGCATACCCTTGCTATCAGCATCTTTATGTGAGTTTGCATGTATTATGTCTGGTCTTATTATATAGAATAATGCATACAGACAGTTCAAACAAATGAGTAAGTAATGAAAGGATTCCTTTGCTATCAGCATCTTTATGTGAGTCTGCATATAGTATGTCTGATTTTATCATTTAGAATAATGCATGGGGGAGTTCAGAAACTGGAGTCGACAATAAAAGTATGCCTTGGTTGTCAGCATCTTTATGTCAGTTTACATATAATAAGTCTTGTCTTACCATATAGAATAATGCATTAGGGCAGTTCAAACAATGGTGTCAATAACGAATGAATGCCTTTGTTATCAGCATCTTTATGTGAGTTTACATATAGTATATCTTGTCTTATCCTACAGAATAATGCATGTTGGGAGTTCATATGTGGTATCAATAATGAAAGCGTGCCCTTGTTGTTAGCATCTTTATATGAGTTTACATAGATTATGTTGGGTCTTATCATATATAGTAATGCATGGGGGGAGCGTGAACAATGGTGTCAGTAATGAAAGTATGCCTTTGTTATCAGCATCTTTATGTGAGTTTACATATAGTATATCTTGTCATCCTACAGAATAATGCATGGTGGGAGTTCAATCATGACATCAATAATGAAAGAAAGCCCTTGTTGTTAGCATCTTTATGTGAGTTTACACAGAGTATGTCGGGTCTTATCATATATAATAATGCATGGGGGGGGAGTGTGAACAATGGTGTCAGTAATGAAAGCATGCCTTTGTTATCAGCATCTTTATTTAAGTTTATTTATAGTATGTCTGGTCTTATCATATAGAATACTGTATTGGGGGAGTGCAAATGTGTTGTTAATAATGAAACAATGCTTTTGTAATCAGGATTTTTTTATGTGAATTTACATATAGTGTGTTTGGTATTATTATGTACAATAAAGCATTGAAGCAGTGCACACAATCGTGTCAATAATGATAGCATGACCTTGTTATCAGCATCTCCACGTAAGTTTACATATAGTGAGTCAGGCCTTATATGGAACAATGCATTGGGTAGAGTGGAAGCAAACATGTCATTGATGAAAGCATGTCATTGTTACTGTAATATTTATAAGAATTTACATATAGTGTGCCTGGTCTTATACAGAACAATGCATGGGGGAGTGGAAACAAATGTGTCAATGAAATATGCATTTGTTTTCATTTTTTTAGGTGAAATTACATATAGTTTGCCTGGTATGATCATATAGAATAATGAATGAGGGGAGTGGTAACAAACTTGTCAATAATGAAACAAGCCTTTGTAATCAGCATCTTTATATTATGCCTGGTCTTATCATATGGAATAATGCATGGCTGGAGTGTGAAGTGTTGTGTTAATAATGAAAGAATGCCTCTGTTATCAGCATCATTATGTGAGTTAACATTCAGTGTGTTTTTTCTTATCATATTGAATGATGCATGGGGGAAGTGGAAACAGATGTGCCAATAACAAAAACAAGCCTTTGTTATCGGCATCTTTATGTGAGTTTACATATAGTATGTTTTGCTTTGTCATATAAAATAATGCATGGGGGAGTGCAAACAAACGTGTCCATAATAAAAACATGCCATTGTTAACAGCATCTTTATGTGAGATTACATATAGAACGTGTTGTCTTATCATAAAGAATATTGTATTAGGGGAGTTCAAACAATGATGTCAATAATGAAAGTATGCCCCTGTCATCATCATCTTTATGTGAGTTTATATATAGTTTGTCTGGTCTTATCATATAGAATAATGCATGGCAGGAGTGCAACAATTGAGTCAGTAATGAAAGAGTGCCTTTTCTATCAGCATCTACATGTGAGTTGACATATAGTGTATCTTGTCTTATGTAGAATAATGCATGGGGGAGAGGTAACAAATATGACAATGAATTATGACTTTGTTATCAACATCTTTATTTGAGTTTACATATACTTTGTCAGGGTTTATCATATAGAATAATACATCAATAATACATACATGGGGGAGTGCAAACAAACGTCACAGTAATGGAAGCATGAGTTTCTTTCCAGCATCTTAATGGGAGTTTACATGCAGTATGGTATTTTTAATAATGACATCATGCCTTTGTTATCAGGATTTTTATGTGAGTTTACATTTAATGTGTCTGGTCCAATCAATCAGAATAATACTTTGGGGGATTGGAAACAATGTTGTTAATAATGAAAGAATGCCACTGTTATCAGTATGTTTATGTGAGTTTACATAAAGTCTGTCTCTTCTTATCATAACTTGTGGTGTTTTGTGTAGAAGTTGAGCAGTGGGATTGTTTGTAGAGGTCGATTCTGTTTTAGGATAGGAGTTTAGTGTGGTGATGCTAGTGTTGGGACAGCCGGTGAAGCATGTCTCACCCGGTTTGTTTTGAATGCAGCTGCAGGATTTATTTTGGAATTTGTAGTGGCTCCCTCTTGTTATTTCTCTACCTACCTGTGGTTCAGCTGGAAGATGGGCAGGTGGGGTGATGGGGCCATGCGCCTCTTTAATGCCTGTTAGGAGCTTTAGTAGCAGTTTTCATTGGGCCAGTGCAAGAGCAGAAGTCCTAGTGCCTCGGGGGGGCTTCAGGTCAAATTTGTGTCTCACGCAGGTAGTTTTTGAGCACTGGCCCCCTTGGACCATGGGTTTTGGGTACCAAATCACATGAAAAGGTCCTGGGCTGGTGGTCTTGGCACAGCGTGCCATGCGGCAAGCTTTGGGGGGCTGAGGGAGTGGACAAGTTGCCAAATCGATGGAGGTGAACAAAAAGCAAAACACAGCAGTGATTTGGGGAGAGCTTGGGATCTGGCCCTCCAGGAGGCGGGATGCAGGTACCCACCTGGATGCATTGTGGATGGCAGTGAACTGGTGGTCAATATGGAAACTGGCCACATTGCTTATGTGAGGGGGGGCAAGGGAGAAGGCAATTTGTGATGAAGTGATGGAAGGGGAGCACAAACCAGCATGGGGCTGTGTAGAGTGTTTTGAAGGGCAAAATTTGGCCTTTGGTGCATTAGGCCATGGCCATGTTGTGTGGCATCTCACATCATCACTGTGTGGCTCACGGGGGTGGGTCTTTGTGATTTCGGATGGTAGCATCAAACTCATGTTTTACAGGACCCCAGTGGAACAAGCTAATGTGTCTTATAAAAACTGGTTAAAAGTGCAAAGCAGTAAGCCTCCTCAGTAGAAGTTTAAACCAGAGTGTTATAACTTCTCTTTCTTAAGGGGTCCCAAATGAAAATGACTACCTATCTTTTTCACAGTGGAGGGTGTGCTCTAATAAAACCTTGGGGGGATGCTTTTGTTTTTCATTAGATGAGTTAATTCTGTCTCCAAAATTGTTTGCAAGAGCCCGACCATGGGCAGGGCATCTGATGTCAGGCCACGTGACCCGAGGATGATGGAGCACATGCAGCAGAGCCAAACATGGATAGGGTTCTATGTGATCTCGGCAACCGTGAATGGGTGACCCACAGAAAAGCGACGTCAGGGCAGCAAAAACAATTTTGCCACCCTGACAACCCTGGCACAGTGAAAAATGGCGTTGCGGACTAGAAATACTTGCTTTCTGTGGGGGGGGCTGTTCCCCACCTACCCTCGAGGGGCTTTGCCCCGCATCCCTACTGAAGGATTCTCAACTCCAGGGGGTGCATGTCGGGAGTGCGAAAGTAAAAAAAAAAAAAAGATTTTGGGCCTGGCGCAAGAAAAACACAGTAGTGCCCGGACTCAGACCCAAACCTGGAACCCCAGCACTGCAAGTGGAGGCCAACCCCTGACACCACGGTGCAGCTCAGCAGCCAACCACAGCGCCACCCCTGACAACTTCTCTGCCCCCTTCCAGGCCATGCTGGCTGTGCTTGCTCCCCCACCTTCATGTGCATACATGAAGCAACATCCAGTCGCTAGGGTCACCCACCGCACCACATCTGGCAACCCTCCTGCCCCCTCACCTTTCGGGCTTTTGCCCATATCGCGTCACCACTTCAGAAAGCACCATGATTAAGGCACCCACCTCACGTGCTACCCATGGATAGCAGGCCCATTGAGAATTTGAGACTGATTTTAGGAGGGTTTTTCTTTGGGGGGTAATTTGCAGGTTAAGAGATAGTAAAGGGAGGTCTGGTAGGAGGGATGAAGGCTTTCTATAGGAACAGGGCAAGAACCAATCAATAATCAGGGGGCTCGAGCCTGGAAGAGAGGCTGCAGGATTGGCACTTGATCACTGGTAATATAAGGGGATGCATAGCGCGATATGCAGGTTGGACACCACTGTGGCAGGGGTTTAGGTTTAAATTGGGATACAGAGAGTAACGGGGAAGGCTGGAGCAAGAATGGCCCCTTCCCCCACCACCACACATTGCTTGGGGTCAGGTTTGCGAGTGCCCCTGCCCCATGCTTTTTATGGATAATAAGAAGTCCAGATGTTTTACTGCCATAAAAGGGGAGGGTGGGGAGGTGTTTTCTGTTCACCACAGATATAGGGGGAAAACACCCACTGGGTTGGAGAGAGAAGGGGGAAATTCCAGATGTGCACACTTTTCTCTTCTTTCCTTTGTCATTAAGTATTCATTCACAAATCATGGTGCCTAAGATGGTGACCCCTCCAGCTTTCAGTGCCCAACTGAGATCGAAGACGGCCGCACTGATGATCAAGATGACCGAGCTGATAGACAAGGCAGTGAAAAGGGAGGCAGAGGAGGTGGCAGAGACAGCCAGCTGGGCCAAGGGGGCTGAAGGTAAGCACCACAGAGGACCAGCCCCAGACCCAAAGTCTGCTTCTATCCCAAAGTCCACATACTTGGATACCAATGGGGGTAAGGATACAGGGGTCCTACAGGGGGAAGGTAGTTTGAAGGAATATAGGGAAGGGTTATTAGTGGAGATGGGGGATAAGGGGCTGGGCACTATGGAAAAGATTTTGGAAGAATTCAGGAGTAAAAAATGTGGTATGGGGAAGCCTATGGGATCAGGGGAAGACACAGCAGGGGGAAGGAAACTATATGATGCCCTTCCTGGTTTTCTCCATGGGAAACCACATACCAGGCTCCATAAAAGATAAGATTTAGAAAGGGGAATACATGGATATATTTGGCCTTTTAGACAAAAAAATGGCCAAGTAATACAAGCATAAGGAGATGGTAGGAAAATCTGAAATGGCTGTGGCACTAGCAATGGGGGGGACATACATGACAAGGACAAGGACAATGTGGTGTCATACACATCCCTCAATTTTGCCATCCTGCTTATCAAGGTGGTAAGGAGGGTACAGTTGGCAGAAACTGATACTGAATCCACATTCCACCTCTTACCCATCTGACCAGAGATTTGGGACTTACTGGGTTTCCAGTTTGAGGGCTGAGTTTATTTTGACATGGCCCTTCCCATCGGGTGCTTGGTAGCCTGCACCACCTTTGAGGCAGTTAGCACATGGTTACAGTGGGTGTTCAGGTGCTAGTACGGGCACAGCCAGTAAGTACATTACTTGGATGTTTTCTTGCTCATAGGGGAATCCAGGACAGAGGTACGGAGGAGTTTGGGAGATTTTCAGGCTTTATGCATAGCAATCAGTATCCCCCTGGTAAAATGAAAGACAGAAGGGCCCACCAGGGTGGTTGAGTTCCTGGGATTGAATTTGGATATGGTAAGGGAATGTTTTTGGCTGCCTTAAGCCAAAGTGCCAAAACTGAAGGAGCACATCACCCAGGTATTGGGTAGAAGAAGGGTGCCATTAGTAGTGATATAGCAACCGTTGGGTCATCTCAATTTCACTTGTAAGGAATCCACCCAGGCAGAGTTTTTCACATGGTGATTAGGCCAGGCCATGAGCAAGACAAAGTGGCCACACCATTGGGTTGACATCACAAAGAGGTACAGCAGGACCGCTTGGTGTGGAAGGACTTTTTGGAGGAGTACAATGGAGTGACCATTGGCAGGAGGATTGGGTAGACAGCGAAGCTCTGCAGTGACACATGGATGCGTCAGATGCATCAGGGTTCATGGTGCACTATGAGGACAGGTGGATGGCAGAACCATGGCCCACCAGTTGGACAGCTCAGGGTTTACAGAAGGACATCACTTTCCTTGAGATTGTCCCTATTTGGGTAGCATTGGTGGTATGGGGAGGGAGATGAGAAAAAGAAAGGTGGTGTTCTGGTGCATCAACAAAAGGGTGGTAGAGGTAATTAACAGGCAGACAGGACACACTGAGATGGTGCCTAGGGTCACCAGACAACTGGTGCTGCTAGGACTGCACTTGAACCTTTCCTTCAGGGTGAGGCATGTAGAAGGGGTAAAGGATGAGATTGCTGACAGCCTTTCACGTTTGCAGTGTGCAGATTCAAGCTGCTGGCCCCTCAACCAGAGCTGGTGAAAACACCAATACCAGAACATGTGTAGAAAATTGGGTAGCAAGAGCCCAAATGTTGTACTCGAGCTGCTGGTCAGCCAACACTATAAGGGCCTATAAAGGTACCTGGGAAACCTTTCAAGGGTATCAGTCCAGCAGAGCACGGTGGTAAGTGCACCAACCTCAGAAGATCAGATAATGAGATTTATGGTGAATAGACGGGAGAGGGGCATGGCCCACTCTTCTATGGCAGTGCCACTAGCAGGCACTACGATGGGCCTGCATTTCCAGGGGAGTCCAACAGAAGTCAAAGTTATGATACATGTTCCTGGGGTGGCAGAAGGGGCAGGGCCAGCATACAGACACATGCAGACCTATAACACATGACATTCTAGAGGCAGTCATGGGGGTGCTGGGGGCCACATGTCACTCAGCATCTGAGGCATGCCATTTCCAAGCAGTATTTGCATTACTGTACAGGGAGGCCTTTTGGGTGGGTGAGTTGGTGGCAAAACAGAGGTGACATGGAGGGAGGTTTACAGGGAGAGGACTTTCAACTTTTCAAGAAGGGCCTGCACATTTGGTTGCGATGATCAAAGACAGACCAGATGGGTCGGAGCACCTAGGTGTGCAGCCCACACAGTGTGGAGACCAGGGGCAGATCTATGCAGTAAAAGCCAATGAAAAAAATATGGGAGTATCTGGCTCGCAGGCACGGGCAACTGGTTTTAACATGGGAACGGGGAAGTGGTAACTTGTCATCAGATGGGGGAGCCTGTTGAAGAGGGCATGGTCATTTAGGGGGTGCAACCTGGCACAGTTCACCACACATTCTTTTAGAATTGGAGTGGCTTCAGAATTATCCAGGAAGGGGTGATCTGTGGAAGAAATAAAGGAGATGGGCCACCGGTGACCTAAGTTACATGCACTATATCAGACCTTGAAATTACCTCTTTGTGCTTTTCCTTCTATTAGCAGGTGATGAGAGGCAATGGATTATGTGGATCCTGGGACACTCCTATATCTACCGGCCAGAGAAGCACATGGTGAACAACCAATGGGAGAGGGAGTTTGCAAGAGGACTCAGAAGCCCACACATACAATGGGAAGGGATTTGGGGAATGCGCTGGTCTCAACTGCTTCCTGTTTTGGAGGAACTTAAATTGCTTTGGTGCAGGCCAGATACATTAGTTAACCACTTTGGGGGCAATTACTTAAGGAAGATGCCATGGGGGGCCCTGTTGAGGGCTGTCATGGCAGATTTGCAGACTATCAAGATTTGGTGGCACAGGGTGGAGATTGTGGGGTTTGACATTATATCAAGGAGGGTTTGGCGTCAGGCTGCCAGCATTGAAGCAACAGAAGGAGCCTGAAAATGGCTAAATAGGAGTGTGATGGCTATTGTAAAGGGAATGGGGGGATTCGGTGTTTCGCAACTGGGCATTAATTTTGACAAGCCACTCCTTTATGGGGGGATGGAGTGCATTTATCTGATAGGGGGTTGGCAGTATTTATACTGGCTCTTGGGCAGGTGGCTGCAGTTCAGCTATGGTAGACTAGCCCTATGGCAAGTGGCTTCCCCGTGGCTATGATAACAGCCAGATCCCCACAAGGGTGGGGGAAGCCCCACTATCCATCACAAACTGGAGGTGGGGTCTGGTGGAAGGGATTAGGAGTGAGGAGGGAGGGCCATAGAAAAGGGGATGGGGAGATAGGCAGGGGATAGGGGAGTGGGGGGAGGGTGCACAGGCCAGGGGGAGGCACCTGGACATGCTCTACAGAGGGGGGAGGATAGAATGGCTAAGGGGTCTGCACTAGGGCATCCAGACCTGGCTAGATGACAAGGAGGGAAGATTGGTGTCAATGGTGAGGGGTTGGATCAGGCATTCAGACCCCAGGAGAAGAAAGTGATATTCAATGCAAGACTGAATTGGTATAACATTGTATGACAATTGTACGTATTGGGAATAAAATGTGTTGTAAATATGACTGAATTATACTGAAGTACATAAAACTGACAAATCTTACTGTGGTGTAATAAATCTTTTGCCTTCGTGCACCCATTGAGTCTTGGTGTGGATATTCATATCATTCAGAGGGGGTGATCACGGGACAAGTAAGGTTGCCAATAAAAGGCAACCTGAATTTTCTAGTGGCACTCCAGATGAAATGGAGGGGGAGAAAGCTGAAGGGGGAAGGGTTGGGGAAGGGGTGGAAAGGAAAGAGGATCAGACAGAGGGGAGGGTCAGTGCCAGTGAGGTCACAAGGTGGGAGGACAAAGCAAAAAGGGAAGGTGACAAGGAGGACAT
Source organism: Neoceratodus forsteri (assembly GCA_016271365.2). Taxonomy (NCBI): domain Eukaryota; kingdom Metazoa; phylum Chordata; order Ceratodontiformes; family Ceratodontidae; genus Neoceratodus; species Neoceratodus forsteri. The sequence continues at coordinate 14,747,434 of CM028129.1, forward strand.
GACAGGCAGAGCCAGGTGATGATGCATACACCTGCAAGGGGAACTTGATTGGATAGGGGTGTGGCTAGTAGGGATCCTCACAAGGGGTCCTTAGGGGCTATTTAATCCTGGGCTGAAGTTGCCTCTTCCTCTTTCTGCTGAGATTTTTCATTTCTCACCCACCCACCAATGTGTCAGCTGAAGTGAAAAAGTTAAAGAAGCATGCAAGGCACAAGGGAAGGTTGGAGGACTGCAGGACCTGGAGCAAGTAGACAGTTCCTGCTCTATGGTACAAAGGATGGGCCCCCACTGCAGGGGGCAGTCCTGGTGGGACAGGGTGAGGGCTCAAGGCAGGTGGCAAATCCTGCAGTGCTGTGCAATATGGGAGGACTGCAGGTCCTGGAGCAGGTGGACATTTCCTACTAAATGGTACGGGGGGGCCTGAGGCAGGAAGGCAGTCCTGGCAGGAAAGGGTGAAGGCCCAAGGCAGTTGGCAAGTCCTGAAGTGCTGGGCAATATGTGAGGAAGGGATAGGAGTGAGGAGGGAAGGCCATAGAAAAGGGGGTGGGGAGATAGGCAGGGGATGAGGAGAGGAGGAAGAGTGCACAGGCCAGGGGTAGGCACCTGGACATGTTCTATAGAGGGGGAGGATAGAATGGCTAAGGGGTCTGTGCTAAGGCATCCATACCTGGCTAGATGGCAACGAGGGAAGATTTCTTGTTGATGGTGAGGGGTTGGATCAGGCATCCAGACCACGGGAGAAGAAACAGTTATTCAATGCAAGGTTGAATCGGTATAAAATTGTATGACAATTGTATGTACTAGGAATAAAGTGTGTTGTAAATATGATTGAATTATACTGATGTACATAAAACTGACAAATCTTACTGTGGTGTAATAAATCTTTTGCCTTTGTGCGCCCATTGAGTTTTGGTGTGGACATTCATATAATTTCAGAGGGGGGGATCATGGGACAATGTTGTTAATAATGAAACAATGCCTTTGATATTACCATTTTTATGAAAGGTTACACATAGTGTGTCTGGTCTTATCATGTACAATAAAGCATTGGAGGAGTGCAAACAATTCTGTCAATAATGATAGCATGCTTCTGTTATCAGCATCTTTATTGGAGTTCGGATAGAGTATGCCTGGTCTTATCAAATAGAATAACGCATGATGGAGTGCAAACAAATGTGAAAGCATGAGATTGTTACCAACGTCTTTATGTGAGTTTACATATAGTGTGTCTGGTCTTATGATACAGAATAGTGAATGGGGGGAGTGCAAACATGTTATTAATGAAAGAGGGCCTCTGTTATCAGCATTTTGTTTGCGAGTTTACATATAGTGTTTATGGTCTTATCATGTACAATAAAGTATTGGAGCAGTGCAAACAATTGTGTCAATAATGATAGCAAGCCCTTGTTATCAGCATCTTCATGTGAGTTTACATATAGTGTGCCTGGTGTTCTTAAGCAATAAACCATGACAGGGTGTGAGTTATGGTGGGATTTACCCATGCCTGGTGTGGTTTGGTCATGAGGCACAGATGAGTGACCAAATCCACACCAGAAGTGGGTAAATCCCACCATAACTCACTTCCTGGAGTGGTTTATTGCGATTATACCAAGGTTCATTTTTTTACTATAATAAATTACAACTTTTAAAGAAGTAGCTTTGTGTTTTTATTTTTGTTGCATTTATTCCTGGGCTGCAGAGGATTAGGATGTAGATGACCTCCATGTGCAGCATTTGCTCATCATCAGCCAGTGGTTATCAGAGGATTTACACTGGTGGTAAACTGCCAGTCTGACCATTTCATTGGCTGTTCACTTATGCCCATGGTATAATTGAGCAATAAGGCATGACAGGGTGTGGTATATCATGGGATATCATCATGCCTCGGGTGGTTGGGCATGAGGCCGCAGGCCGAGTGCGTCCAACCATCCGAGAAGTGACGATATCCCATGATATACCACACTCTGAAGTGACTTACTGCTATTATGAACTGGGTTACAAAATTGTTGTAAATAAAGAATTAGCAAAAAACCTCCAAAATATTTAAAAAAGCTTTATAAGGGACAGTGTAGGAGTACTGTTTCAAAAAATAGTTCTATTAGGGTTGCCGTCACGAGGTGGCACTATTGTAGGAGCTGGTAGGAGGTAATGTAGTGTAGGGACATCTCTCTATGTGTTCTGTTGTGTCATCTCCCAAACCCAGCGTGAAAAAAACGTTCGTAACGGCTGCCATGGTAATGTCATGCTTTTGAGGGAACAGTAAATGTAAGCCATGGCACCTTAAAGTCGTTGTCTCGATGGGGAGATTGTGAAGCAGCAGTTCATAGATGTATGTGAACTGCCATTTGGCGTGAGGCAGCACGCTGTGGGGAAAATGTACTGGCGTGAGGGGCTGTTTCTATACTGTAGTAGCTGGTGCTCCGAGCAGAAGCTGGGTGAGAATGAAAATGTCTTCTGTCTGGAGAGCAGCTGCTGTGGGGAAGATGGATGGGGGATTTGGTTTTAAGCTGACTAGCGGTCTCAGTCACTTTGGACTGTGACACAGAGAGAAACTTTGCGCGGTAAGTGAGGAGGCTGGTGACCGGAGGTTTTCTGAAGCCGTGATGATGTAGCCCGATATCATCACGGCTTCCAAAACCTCTTGCCCAATCAGCTTCCTCCATTTACGATCGCCAGTTCATAATTGAGCAATAAGGCACGACAGGGTGTGATATATCATGGGATACCATCATGCCCTCAGGTGGTTGGGCATGAGGTCACAGGCCGAGTGTGTCCAACCATCCGATAAGTGACGATATCCCATGATATACCACACCCTGGAGTGCCTTATTGCTATTATTAACTGCAGTAAAGATTTGGAAATGAAACATTTAAAAAAAAAAACAGTTATTCTTTTTAAAAATAGAATTTTATGCTAGTGTAGGAATATAGTTAAAAAAATTAGTTCTAGGAGACAGCAGGTGGTGCTGTTGTAGTTGGAGCTGGCAGGAGAGGTATTGTGGTGGTATGACCTGTGAACTCTGTTTCTGTTTGCTGTCCCGTGAGGAAATAATTTGTTTTGTGTACTTTTTATTTTTTTGTAGCGTCTTCATAACTTGGCAAATACAGTACTGATGTGAAGTTGAAGCAGTGGGGCTGGTCTTTGAGCGTCACTGGCCGTTACTTTGTGACAAGTTCCGGGATGCAGCCTGAGTCACTCAACAGAAGTTTAAGTAAGCATGTGAGGTACATGGGGTGTTTACTGTGTAAGTCTGTGCGAATGCCCAGATTTCTCAGAGCTTAAAGCTGCTTTCTTTTGGTTTTTTTCTGTTAGCCGCCACACAGTTGGCAAATCAGGGTATAGGAATGTGAGCGGCAATGAGTGAGAAGCTGCTCCTATCTAGTGCAAGTGCTGGCTGTTGGCTAATGTTTGTGTGGGGAATGCTAGAGCAGGATGTGGAGGATGTTGTGGGCAGCTCGACAGTTGTTCCTCCTAGCAGCTTGTGTGGTGCTGCATTTTGTTATTGGCACAGTTGAGTTTTTTTTTTTTTTATAGCAGCCGACTACAAGTCTGACTCACTCTGGACTGCAGCAGTTTAAGAACACTGCGCAGTCAGTGAGGAGGCTGGTGACCGGAGGTTTTCTGAAGCTGTGATGATGTAGCCCGATATCATCACGGCTTCAAAAACCTCTCGGCCAATCAGCTTCACATATTTACAATCCCAAGTTCATAATTAAGCAATAACGCACAACAAGGTGTGGTATATCATGGGATATCATCATGCCTTGGGTAATTGGGCAGGAGGCTGCAGGCCGAGTGCGTCCAACGACCCAAGAAGTGATGATATCCCATGATATACCACACCCTGGAGTGCATTATTGCTATTATGAAGTGGTGTAAATATTTTTTAAAGTAAAAAAAAAAAATAGAAACATTTTAAAAATGTGTTTTGGGGGTGTTGGAGGAATACCTTTAAATAAAATAGTTCCTGGAGGGCTCTGGGCAGCAGGTGGCACTGTTGGCCATGGAAGAGGAAGTGGAGCTCTTGTGACTGGGTGACCCGCTCCTTACCATTGCAGTTTTCTTTTTTTAAAGTGTTCTCCTTTCACAGTGCACTTTATTTTTATTATTTTTGTTCTGGGAATTGGATGCTGAGGACTGGTAAGCTGAGAGAGAAGCTGAAGAGGTGAGCCAATGATGAACGAATGAGAAAAAGGTAGAGTCTTGGTGCGATTCATTCGGGACTGTTACTGTAAGAGCTACTATTAGAATGGTTAGGAATGTCTGGGACAAGACTGGCAGTTTTTTCTATGTGACTGGGACATAGCTTTCTTTTTGTAGGGGAGCCGCGGTTTGTGTGAGAATGACTACAATGCGCTGGTCTGTCATTTGTCCTTTTCAGAGAAAAAAAAATATTCATCCATTGCTGCCACTCGCATGCTGGCGGATATGTTGCTTTTGAAAGTATTGCTCCCAGCGGCTTCCGTTGTGCTGAATTCTGTTGTGTGTGCAGCTGGTGAGAGTTCTTTTTTTTTTTTTTAAATAGCAGCTGACTGGAAGTCTGACTTGCTGCAGACTGCTGGAGATGAAGAAGACTGCGCGGTCAGTGAGGAGGCTGGAGGATGGAGGTTTTCTGAATGGTACACAGAGAACCATGACTGGGATGTTAACATACCAGGGTACATAACCTACAGGAGAGACTGGCAGGGGAGAAGAGGGAGAGGAGTAGCTCTCTATGTAAAGGAAGGGATAAAAGCAACTGAACAAAAGAGTAAACAGGGAGGAGAGGAGGCACTGTGGGTCACCTTGGAGACTGGAAAGGGCACCACAATCCGCACAGGGGTTGTGTACAGACCCCCATGTCAGGGGGAGGGAATGGACAAGGATATGATAGAAGGCATTCTTAGAATGGCAGAGAAAGTGGAGATACTGTTGATGGGAGACCTGAATATGCCAGATGTTAACTGGAGCACATTTGCTGCAGCCACATCCAAGAGCAGGGCCATTCTTGATGCCCTACAGGTGGCAGGCATTAGACAGCTAGTTTCGGAACCCACTCATGAGGGAGCAATCTTACACCTCATACTCTCAAACAGGGGCAGAGAGGATCTCAGATCTAGAAGTGGGTTGCCATCTGGGGACAAGTGACCATCAAACAGTGTGGTTCACGTTAAACTCAGCTACAGAGTCAAGCCGTACAAAAGTGAGGGTACTGGACTTTAGGAGGGCTGACTTTGGCAAGATGGGAGAGTGCCTCAGAAAAGCACTAGCAAACAGGCTAGAAGGAGGTGTGGAGCAACAATGGGGAATCATCAAACTGCCATCACAGAGGCAACAAGCCTTGTGTGAAGTAAAAAATCAAATGAAAGAAAAAGCCACTATGGTTCTCAAAAGAGGTGGCTGTGAAAGTCAGGAAGAAAAAGATAGCATCCGGAAGTATAAGGAAACACAGAAGGAGCAGGACAGAGAGCTGTACCAGTTAAGGCAGAAGGAAGCAGGGAGGGAAGTCAGAATAGCAAAGGCCCAAACTGAGGAAAAGATAGCCAACTCAGTTAAGAAGGGGGATAAAACCTTTTATAGGTATATCAGAGAGCATAGAAAGACAAAGCGAGGGATAGTGAGGCTGAATAGAATGAACGGTGGGTGGGCAGAGGGGGACAGTGAAAAAGCAGGAATACTGAACGAATATTTCTGCTCAGTATTCACAAAAGAGGAGGGGGAAGTGCCTAATCCAATTAACAGAAGCACTCTTGATAAGGGGGTCGATCCCAGTCCTTTCACAGAAGAAAGGGTTCTGCAAGAACTCTAAAACTGAAGGTGGACAAAGCAATGGGTCCTGATGGAATTCACCCAGAATTCTAAAAGAATTAAGGGAGGAACTAGTGAAACCACTGGCTACACTTTTAATAAATCATGGGAGGATGGGTGGTACCCGAGGACTGGAGGAAGGTGGATGTGATTCCCTTCACAAAGTGGGACCAAGACAGAGGCAGGAAACTACAGACCTGTCAGTCTGACCTCTGTGGTAGGGAAAGTGATGGAGTCACTCTGAAGGAAAGAATAGTTGAGTACCTAGAGGCCAGTGGAGCACAGGACCCAAGGCAGCATGGGTTCACAGCAGGAAGGTCATGTCAGATGAATCTAATAGATTTCTTTGACTGGGTGACCAAAGTAGTAGACCAGGGAGGGCTGTGGACATGGCCTACCTAGACTTGTAAGGCATTTGACACAGTCCACACAAAGATTAATAGTCAAATTAACCAGCCTGGGAGTGGGTCCCAGGGTGGTAGCCTGGGTAAAACATTGGCTGCACAACAGGACACAGAAGGTAATTGTAAATGGAGTCCACTCTGAAGAAAGAGGTTACTAGTGGGTACCGCAGGGTTCAGTACTGGGTCCAGTCCTTTTTAATGTCTTCATCAGTGACATTGCAGAGGGACTGGAAGGAAAAGTATGCCTTTTTGCAGATGTCACAAAGATCTGCAACAGGGTTGATACACAAGGAGGCGTGGAAAGGATGAAAAGGGACTTGCCAAGGTTGGAGGAATTGTCAGAAGTATGGCAGCTAGGATTCAATGCAAAGAAGTGTAAAATAATGCACCTGGGAAACAAGAACCCAGGGGAAGAATACACAATGGGTGGGGAGGTAGTAACAACAACAAAAGGAAAGGAACCTGGGGTAATCATATCAGATGACCTTTAGGTTAGCAAGCAATGTGAGAAGGCAGTAGGGAGGTTGGGGTATACTGGGATGTATAGGAGAGGCATTAGCAGCAGAAAACAGGAAGTTGTTATCCTTCTGTACAGACAGTTGGTGAGACCCCATCTGGAGTACTGTGTCCAGTTCTGGAGACCCCATCTCCAGAGACATAGACAGGATGGAGGCAGTTCAGAGGAGGGCAACTAAAATGGTGCAGGGTCTGCAAGAGAAGCCATATGAGGAGAGACTAAAGGAGCTTAATATGTATACCCTTGAGGAAAGAAGGGAGAGGGGGGACATGATAGAAACTTTTAAATACCTCAGTGGAATCAACAAAGTCCAAGAGGGTAGCATCTTTCAGAAAAAGAGACTGCAAGAACAAGGGACACAATTTAAAGATAGAAGGAGGGAGGTTCAGGGACAATGTGAGGAAGTATTATTTCACAGAGAGGTAGTGGATGCATGGAACAGCCTTCCTGAGGAGGTTGTGGGGTCTAAAACTGTGGGAGAATTCAAGAATGCATGGAACAGACATAAGGCAATTCTTGTGGGGGGTAGGAAGAAATAGGCTGTTGGTTAACTAGGATCTGCGGCCTATCCTGTAGGTAGGGAAATGGGCAGACTAGATGGGCCAAGCGGTCCTTATCTGCCGTCAAAGTCTATGTTTCTATGAAGCCGTGATGATGTAGCCTGATATCATCATGGCTTCAAAACCTCTCTGCCAATCAGCTTCCCGTATTTACAATGTCCAGTTCATAATATAGAATAATGCATTGGGAGCGTTCAAACAAACATGTCAATAATGAAACCCTGCCCTTGTTATCAGCATCTTTATGTGAGTTTACCTATAGTATATCTGGCCTTATCATATAGAATTATTTATGGGGAGAGTGCAAACAAATGTGTCAATAATGAAAGCATGCCTTTGATATCAACATCTCTGTGTGAGTTTACGTATAAGGGGCTGGATATTCAAACTGTGCCATTCATAGGCGCAAGCCCTTGAGCTGCGCAAAATAGTTGCACAGGGGTGTGTCCTGGGCGATATTCAAAGGAGTTGCACTATTGAGCAACTCCTTTGAATATCACCCCCCCAGCCACAGCCACTGTGCATGGCGCGGTGGAACTTGAGCTACCATAAAGTTGACAGAGTGGGCATTCAACTTGCGGTGGCGCAAGTACCATTGCGCCATGCGCAAAATCACGATATTCAAAAGGTGACATGCAAATGGGGCTATAATTCATGCAAGGCGTGGGGGCCATTTGCATGTGATTATGTCCCCATTTGCATGCCATTAGCATGTAGGTGCGCCGATCCCCGAGGACTTGCGCCTGGCGCCCTGCCAGGCAGCAGCCATCGGGGACCGATTCCCCCTGCAGCCCGATTGCGGGCATAGTGTACTCCCCACCAGCCCGATCGCGGGCATCAATGTGGCTCCCCACCCTCCTCCCATACATATCCCTGGTGGTCCAGTGGGCCAAAATGCCCGATCGCAGGCGGTATGTTTAATAATTCCAACCCCCCTCCTGTTCACATCCCTGGTGGTCCAGTGGACCAAAATGCCCGATCTCGGGTGGTATGTGTGATAAAACCACCCCAGACACAGCCCTGGTGGCTAGTGTCCCCACCCTACCCACCCACAAGCCCCCACCCGCTCCCCAGCAGCGGCGGGCGGCAGCATCCACCCGCCGCCTGCCGACTGACTGCCCGGTAGAGGCTGCACGCCCATTGGTGCAGAGCAAGAGCAATGGGTGTGCAGCCATACCGCGACATTACAAATCTGACCGTCATGTAAGGTATGGGCTGCACGCCCATTGGCTCCTGCCACCGGCAGTCAGACGGGCGGGCGGCGGGTGGCAGGCGGGGATGCTGCCACCCGCCGCCGCCGGGGAGCGGGTGGTGGGGCTCGTGGTGGGTAGGGTGGGGACACTAGCCACCAGGGCTATGTTTGGGGGTTTATCACACATACCACCCACGATCGGGCATTTTGGTCCACTGGACCACCAGGGATGTGAACGGAGGGGTGGAATTATTGACATACCACCCGCGATCGGGCATTTTGGTCCACTGGACCACCAGGGATATGAACGGAGGGAGGAGCCACATTGATGCCCGCGATCGGGCTGGTGGGGGAGTACACTATGCCCTTGATCGGGCCTGCTGTGAAACACAGGGACTGGGTTGGGGCCAGCCACAGGTGGCAGCTGCTGTGTTGTGCCCTGCAATACAGCAACTCACCTGTGGGTGGCCCTCGACTTAAGCCTTTTTTGGCTCAAAGTCCTGCAGGCGCAGGTTGGGGGTTGCACCTGCACAACTCTGCACAGCCCGGCTGAATATCGGGCTGTGCAGTTTATGCATGGTTCCTCCCCCTCCAGTTCAGCATGCATTCATTTGCATTGCGCTGTTGCTCAGCATGTTTTCTGTGGCGCAACTGCCTCCTGCTGAATATCGCAGAATGGAGCAAGTTTGGACTTGCGCAGGCGCAACCCTATTGCGCATGGCGCAACCCTTTTGAATATCTGGCCCAGTATGTCTAGTCTTAACCTAAAAGAATAATTTGTGCAGGGAATTCAAACAAATGACTCAGTAACGAAAGCATGCCTTTGCTATCTGCATCTTCATGTGAGTTTACATATAGTGTGTCTGGTCTTATCTCAAAGAATAATTCATGAGGGGAGTTCAAACAAATGAATTAGTAATGAAAGCATGTCTTTGCTATCAGCATCTTCATGTGAGTTTACCGATAGTGTGCCCGGTCTCATCATGTATAATAATGAATTGAGGAGAATGGAAACAAACGTTTCAATAATGAAAGCATGCCTTTGTTATCAATTGTCTTGGCATATATATGCATGGTGCCAATAATGAAATCTTGAATCTTGCCCTTGTTGTTAGCATCTTTCTGTGAGTTTACATATAGTATGTGTGGTCTTATCATATAGAATAATGCATGGGGGGGGTGCAAGCAATAGTGTCAATAATGAAACCATGCCTTTGTTATCAGCATCTTTTTTTTAAGTTTATATATAGTATGTGTGGTTTTATCACGCAGAATAATGCACAAGTGTAGTGCAAACAAATGTGTTAGTAATGAAAACATGAGTTTGTTACCAGCATCTTGAAGTGAGTTTGCATATAGAGTGTCGGTCTTATCACATAGAATAATTAATGGGGGAGTACAAAGATGTTGCTAATAATCAAAGAATGCCTTTGTTATCAGCATTTTTATGTGAGTTTACATATAGTGTATCTGGTCTTATCATGTACAATAAAGTATTGGAGGAGTGTAAACCATTGTGTCAATAATGATAACATGCCTCTGTTATCAGGAAGTTTATGTGAGTTTGCATATAGTGGGCCAGATATTCAATGCTTTGTGCTGGGCAAAAAATGGTTGTGCGGGTTTAGCGCAGGATTAGTGAGAGTCTGCTATATTCAAAAGGCCAAACAGCACGCGCAAACAGCATTAGCGCCAGGCAAACCATAATTATATGCAAGGGGCAAAGTGAACACGAATACAGGTGCAATGAGATATTCAGTGACTAGCACCATGCTAAGGTGTTTAGCGTGACTTAGCATGCCCCATAGTGCAGTCCAAATTACCGTCCAGGAAATGCTGGTCTTAACCCTGAGCAAACAGCTTTGCACGACATTGTTGCTGTGTGTGGTGATAGTGCAGCTTTAGTGCGGCTTGCACAACCCTAACATATGAATATGACACTTAGAAACTGCCAGACATGGAGGACACATGCTGCTCAATGCTGGCACCACCGTGATGCCAACAGCTGCCACAGGTTCCAGCCATGCACAGGCAGTAAGGGGTGATCGGTCCCACAGGGGACATCATGGTAGTCTGGCCATACAGCACACACCTGCAGACCATATTTCTGAGGTGCTCAACAGATGCCAGCACACTCAGGCAGCACTGTGGGCATGGTGGCCATTGAGGGAAGGGTGTACAGGTGGCCAGATCTCACCACAGCCCAGGTGTGGCCACAAGACTGGGACACAGCACGCAGTGCACATGGGCCAGTAGTGGGAATATCCCACCGCCTGTGTGCCTGTCAGATCCTATGTGCCCCCCAGCCACTTACAGTACAACAGTACAGATGCCACAGAACACACAGCTGGCCATGTATATGTCATTGTGTGCATCCCATGCCACAGGTGCAGCAGCTGTGGATCACACAACAGTGTAACAGTAATGTCCACTGTCAGTAGACACCTGCAAGTTGGGCCTGTCACTGTGTACAGTGCAGTCAGCATCACTGCCCAACACACCATAGGCAGTGCTGTGTCCTTCACACTACTGGCCCCCTTGCTATTGTAGTGTCTGCTGTGCACTGCAGCATGCCCTACAGTGTGACACTTGCATGCAGCACCACCACCACCACCTGTGCCTATGCTGCGTTGTCTCCTGGGGTACACTATGTTATGCTATGCTGTACTGTTTACATGTAGCCTTCAGCTATCAACGTGCACTGCCAGACAGACCTACAGGTGGAGCTGCGGTTGGACCTGGCCAGACCCTGTACTTCCAGACTGACCTATAGGTGGCTCTGTGGGACCTTGCAGTATCGCTGGGCAAACAGCATGCACATCAGGGCATGATGAGATGCTAATCAGGCTGTTTGTCCAGAGATTGCCTAAGTAGGCTCATTTGCATGTCACTTTTGAATATGGCAAATCTTAGCACCAGGCAAACGTGTTTGCACAGGGCAAACAGCTTGGCTCCGTGCTAAAGCCATGCTAACGTGTTAGTGTGGCGCTACTGTTTCAGGGAATATTATACAGTTTTGATCACTGTTCTTTCCCATCTGCTGCTGCCTGCAGCTGTACTGGGTCCACACATTTGCTGGCACACACATTGGCCTCATAGTTCATCTATAGCTGCCTTCACATCGCTGTGCACTGTGTTGCTGTTGTGGTTTGCACTTCCTGGTTGCTGTATTCATGGCTGTCTTATTCCAGGGCTACGTTTGCCCTGCACTCCCAGCCCAGTTTGCCTGGCCTCATTACCATGCTACATTCAGAAGCTGTTTGACCCAGGCTATTTCTTTTGAATATAGCTTGCTTTGCGCTCCGGGCTACGTTTGCCCACTGGGCAATGCTATTTTAGCCCGGGGCAAAGCTTTGAATATCTGGCCCAGTATGTCTTACCTTTTAGAATAATTCATTGGCAGAGTGCAAACAGTTGTGTCAATGATAAAGGCAAGATTTGTTTCCAGCATCTTTATCTGAGTTTACATAAAATGTGTCTGGCTTTATCATATAGAATAATGCATGGGGGAGTACAGACAATATTGTTAGTAAGGAAAGCATGCCTTTGTTATCAGAATCTTTATGTGAGTTTACATATAGTGTGTCTGGACATATCATATAGAATACTAAAGGGGTGGAAAGCCCAAAATATTGTTAATAATGAAAGCATACCTTTGTTATCAGCATCATTGTATGAATTTACATATAGTATGCCTAGTCGTAGAAAGCAGAATAATGAATGAGGGGAGTGTGAACAGTTGTGTCAATAATGAAAGCATTCCTTTGTTATCAGCATCTTTATGAGAGTTTACATATAGTATGTCCAGTAATATCGTATTGAATAATGCATGGGTGGAGTGTAAACCATGGTGTCAATAATGAAAGCATGTGTTTATTATCAGCATCTTTAAGCATGTTTAGATATAGCATGTGTGATGCTTGGCCAGCTGGTTATGATTGTTGTGTGATATTTGTAATATAAAAATATAGTATGTGATTGTCTCACATAAGACTACCTGGGATTACATGGGTGCCCCCAGTTTCAGTGAAGCTAAAGGATGTAACTGACCAGGAGATCGCTGCAATGTTATTAACTGCCTTGAGAAATTGCATTGTATGGCCTTTTTTATGACCTGTTGCTGCTTTGAAGTGGGGAAGCTAAATATACAATTTATTACAGGACAGGACATCATTTAGCTGATTCCTGTTGGCTATATATCGCACCTGGGTGATGGACTGCAGAGTATAAAAACCTTTGATGTTCCTCGGGAAAACAGGAACCAGCCACCAGTTCAAAGGAAAGGCTTGATTAAAGAATGTCATAATTTAGGAAATGTCATTTTCCTTCTGAAGTCACATTATTTGAAATATCTCCTGACAGAAAATAATTTTTTTGTAATTTTATATTCTAAAAGAAGGAGCTAGATGGCACACAGAAGGGGTATGGAGACACAGTTTAAACTGGTACTTGTGTCTCAGATGAATGTCACACTCCATCTTAGGACTCTAGAGAGACACAGCTCTCTGATCTAACTATAACAACTTCAGAGGTAATACATTAGATAGAAAATATCTAACTGTATGTTGGTAGGAGTTTTTGTTTTGTACTTTGCCCTTGTTCTTTTAAGTGATTGTGTGCTCTTTGATATATTGTTCTGTGTTTACATTTTTCATATTTTATCATCTTTTAGTAAAATACCTTTTCTGTAAAAAACTGCCTGGGTGTCTGCCAGTTCTTTTTGCATGTGACATATAGATTAAGTTTGACAATTGTTCAAACAGCTTGATGGTGTTACTAAGCTGGGAAAATGTAAGAATATACCTAAGGTCTCTTATAAAGTTTTAAGGGTTTATTTTTGGAAGCCTGGTTGGGTGCCACGGTAGAAGATTGTACTGCAATTCCCGAAGAGGGTACGTATCTGAGCCTGTACACTGGGTATGTTAGCATAAGGTTCACAGTTTGAATCCCCACAGAACTTGAGACTAAAGGTGATTCGGACCCAAAAGCAGACAGGAGGGTTACCCTGTCTGTTACCTGTTCATGCTATTGCACTCTGAGGTTGCTACTGTGGGAGCAGAGGGCCTGACCTGCTGAGTGTGTTTTGTGACAGATTTGGTTAGCAGCACTGTGAAAAATTTGGTAACACAAGCTTTAACTGTTCAGTTTGTCAGCTTAATATTGTACAGCTCACTTGCAAAATAGGGCAGTGATTTTTTTTTTAAAGAAAACAGAACTATGTAACTTTGCTTACAGTCAAGTTTGTGAAGGTGTGGGTATAAGGATGACACTGGAGTCTATAATAAGTCCAGCAATAAGTCTTTATTTACAAAAATAAGAAGCAAACTGAATGACCAATAAAAAAATAACAGAATAAAATAATTCCAAATGACAAAATAACAACACACTAGAAAACAGCTAGTGTAATTCCATCAATGGGATAGCAGAGCACTAGTCCCTTTGAGATCTGATCACAGAATGAGAAATGACTCCTTTTATACATACAAGTCATGTGATATTTGGAAGCTCCACCCCTTTTCTAGAAGCTAATTCTTAAACACAGCCAAATAAACATATTTGTTTTTTTACAACATAAATCCCCTTTTAGGCTTAATTAAAATATCATATTGGTAACCACACAAAATAAAATCCTGCCTAGAGTTATAAAGTAAATTCCTAACAGTATACACAAATATGTCACATCTCTCTCCCAGATACCAGAGAGAGATCTAACATATTTGTGTATACTGTTAGGAATCTAACCATCTATTATTAGGAAAAACTTAGAGATTGTTAAAAAAAACCCTCTAGTTTTTACTTAAGTGTGGAGGAGATGTGGAAGGGTGCCTGGTATTTATGTTCATATGCTCTCTGTTTTCTAAATTAAATGTCTACTGCAGTAGCATATCTGTCTTTTTTCTGCTTTTTCTTTTTCTCTACTGCCCCATTTTTATGTTTGCTTGCATGCATGTGCAAGAAACATAGTGCGATCATCTGAGATTTCGGAGGTGTGTCACCCCCTCTTCCAATTCAGTCTGTGTGTTGGCAGGCATGGCCCCTGTCCACCAATGCATGCTGGAGCTGTCTATGACAAGCTCCAAAATGCAGTGGCATACAGTTGAAAGGGGGAGCTATGCTTCAGTGAGCAGCGATAAGAATTCGCCTGCTCATACTGCCCTCCCCTACACACACACACACACACACACACACGCATACTGCGTGCTCCCCCCACACACACACTCTATAGCCGACTGGGGTGCCCAATCCCCATCAGCTGTGCTGCGCTCTCCCAAAGCCTTCCAAATGCCACGCTGGGTGCCCACCCAGCATGGCAACTCAATAGTATAGCCGGCGGGTGCCCAATCCCCATCGGCTTCACTGCTCCCCAGGTACAGGGTGCCACGTTGGGAGCCCAGCCCAGGGGCAACAAATGCCATGGCTGATGGGGAATTTAATCCCCATCAGCTCCCTTCAACCATATTTTATACGCTGAACCCCACCGCGTGTGGAAACATCCACCGTCGTCTTTTTTAATAACCTGAAAAAAAAGTCCCCACACAGTCTTCCTGACCCTCCCACAACCAAGACCCACCCACTGCACACCCTGCCTCTCCACACCCCCTCACCCCATACTTACCTCTGGAGCTCGGCGCGATGATCTTCGGTGGACCGGGAACACGTCTGCACTCTTCAAAGCCGACCGCGAACTGAGGAAATGCCGGTAAGCTGTATAATGGGCTAGACAGGGGTTTTTCAACTTTGTTGCATATCTCAGGCATTTTTTGGAATTTTTGCACCAAATTTTCAACATGGGGTTTTTGGGACCCCTTCTCATGAATGCTGTCACTGTCATGGCGTTATTCAGGCCTGAAGGGTGATTTCGCAGTCACTGCGTGAAATCACCTTTTGGGACCGATTAATGAAACAACACTGCCAGTGTTCATAAGGTGGCCTCTCAAGAAGCCTAGTTTGAAAATTTGGTGGAAAAATTCAAAAAATGACTGTTTTATGAGCGTGCGTTGCGCAGTTCCTACGCACGCTTGTAAGTTCGTGAATTTTCAATATTTTCACTCCAGATTTTCAACATTGCCATTTTACCACACCTTCTTATGAGTAGTACAGCTGTCATTTTTCACATCTCACCCAAAACGTGTTTCCGCCCCTGTAGCGCACAATGGCGCAGTCGGTGTGTGAAATCAATGTACAGGACAAATTAAGAAAATCACAGTGACACTGTTCATGAGCAGAGGTCTTAAAATGGCTATGTTGAAAATTTGGTGAAAAAATTCCTAAAAATGACTGTTTTACGAGCGTGCGTTGCGCAGTTCCTATGCAAGCTCATAAGTTTGCAAATTTAATATTTTCACTCCAGATTTTCAGCATTGCCATTTTATTACACTTCCTTATGAACAGTACAGCTGCCATTTTTCATATGCCGCCCAAAATGTGTTTTCGCACATGTAGCGCACAATGGTGCTGTTGGTGTGTGAAAGCAATGTTTGGGAAAGATTAAGAAAATCACAGTTACATTGTTCATGAGCAGAGGTCTTAAAATGGCTATGTTGAAAATTTGGTGACAAAAGTCCATAAAATGACTGTGTTACGAGTGAGCATTGCGCAGTTTCCACGCACCCTCGTAAGTTCATGACTTTGTAACATTTTAAGTCCAGATTTTCACCAGTGGCATTTTTCCACACTTCCTTATTTACAGTACAGCTGTCATTTTTCACAACATGGCCGAAGTGTGTTTTCACACTTTTGGTGCAGAGATGCGTGGTCGTTGTGGGAAATCATTGTTCGGGACAGATAAAGAAAATCACAGTGACACTGTTCATGATTGGAGGCACCAAAATGCCTGAGTTAACAATCTGCTGTAAAAAAATCCCCAACCTAATTATATTATGGGTGTGCGTTGCACAGTTTCTATGTACGCTCGTGACTTCACCATTTGTTTTTTTTAATATTTTTACTGCCGATTTGCAACATTGCCATTTTTTACACCTCCCCATGAACAGTACAGCTGTAATTTTTTACATCCTGTTCGGAATGTTTTTGCACCTGTGGTGCTAAATGCTGTAATCGCTGTGCATAAGCAGCTTTCGGCTAACAAACTAATATTCCCCCTGTTCATGAGGTGGGGTCACAAAAAAACCATGTTGAACATTTGGAGTGAAAATACCAATGAATGCCTGAGGTATTAGGGTTTCCAACCATAATGCCCAACCCTGTAGAGAATGACAGGCATCAGGGGTGTGACTTGGGATTCTTGCCTGTAATGCTCACACCATTCCACACCCTGCAGCCAGTGAGGGGCATCGAGGTATGGCTTGGACTCTTTGGCCCCAAAGTTCACCCCATTCTCCTATATTGCACCCATCTCACCATATTTCCTAATGGAATGGGGTGCACATAAGGGCCAAAGACTCCAAGGAACACCGTGACACTTGTCAGTGTCTGCAGGGTGGGGTGTGGTGAAATGGTGTGGCCGTTATGCCTGATAACCCAAAGGCACACCCCAATGCCTGTCACTCTTTGCAGGGTGGTGGTGGGGTTGGCTTCAGTTCAGTACTTCACTGCCATTCCTATTACGCAGCTCTGTAACTTCTACACTACCACTGCCAATGCCAGCAAGCAAACATTCGGCATTGACAAATGCTTGTTTCAGGTTGGCCACCTGAGATAAAAATGGGTGCTTCTTTTCTGTATTCCTTTTCTAGCAGTCTAGTGCTTTTTCCTTTCTTTGCATAAGAACAAATACCATCCTTCCCTTGTCACATTCACTGAGGTTGGTGTTTTAAAAAGCATAGTTTAAACACAGGAACTTGGGTTGAAACTACACATGAGACTGTGGGTGTAGCTGCTGATTTTAAAACATGTTTGTATTTGTTAAAAAGCCCTGCTCCCAGACCACCAAATAAAGCATACTTTTTAGAGTTTACAGCACAAAGCACTTTGCTATGTAGCTAGAGTTCAGAAGTTGTGTGTTATGAAACTGCTAAAGGTTACCCACTTTGAAACATTGTGTGTTGCAGTGTGCAATATTTTTCCCCAAAGTGCATTTTGTCTGTGGTTCTAGTAAGGTACCATAAAGATAGTTTAATTCTTTGTATTTTAAGTTGCTTTCATTGTAAACAAACAGCCTTTCTCACTGTTAGAAACCTAAAGTTCACTCCTACCTGCAAACACAGGGACTGGGTGTGGTTCTCTCTCTGTGGCTGTTTGTTTCTGCTGGCTCCTTAGGAGGCAGCCGGCCCTTCTCTTCCCTTAGTTATAGTTGGGGGAAGGGGGAGGAGACACCTGTTCCTGCAGCAAAGCTGTTTTATCTGTTATATTGTTTTGTTTTATGAATTGAAACATTTGTAAACATGTATAAAAGACATACATTCAGTTGAGCTAATAGTACTGAAATAATAAAATGTTTGTAAGCATTTTGCTGTATTAGATGGTTTGAGGGAGGAGACAGCAATAGTCACATGATTATGTTTTGCTATAAAAGAGGTATCCTGGCTGGGAGACCTCAGATTCCTCTTGGGATCAGCCGGTTACTGATCCCTCTGTGTAGGTCTGCTCCTTTCCAGACTGATAGCCAACTCTATTTGCTGATGAGGTGACTATTGCTGCCTGTGCCTCAAGAAAGCAGGAGTTGAATTCTATTTGATGTTGTTTTTGTTCATTTTGTATTTTATTTGCCAAAATGTAGTTGCTTTTGATGGCTTTTTTGAGTTCATTTTTGTCTACAATAAATTTCTGGTCTGACAGTTGCCTTTCCAACACCTTACAACTCTGTGTCAGTGTCCATCAGTTCACCCACAAGCCATGACAAAGTTCCTACCTATTTTTTTTTCTAAAGTGCAAGTTAGAGTAGCCATAGTTAGGGAAGAAGATGGCTTTCAACTACAGCGGGTACAACTGCAGACTACTTGAGACAGTGGTACCAGGAGAGAGGAGTTATGCATGAGGGGAGAGCCACCAAACAGAACCTCATGGATGCCCTGATGGCAGCAGATACCCAGAGCATTGAGTCACAGACTATGACTGAAAGGACCTAACCTTGGATGTGGAGGGGTCAGCAGCCAGTGCAGTGTACAGATCCAGTGGGGAGGATAGCAGGACCAGTGCAAGACCAGGACCACATTAGCAGGGGAAGGTCACCAGCATTCTGGAGCCAGAAGCAATCAGATTGCAGATTGAGTTGCACAGAATGGAGTTTGAGTTCTAGAGAGAAGAGAAGCAAGAACAGTGAGCTGCAGAGGAGAAGAGGGAGTGAGAACAGCAAGCCACAGAGGAGAAGAGGGAGCAAGAATGGCAAGAAGTGGACTGTGAACAGTGAGAAGTGAACCGTGAAGAGTGTGAGCACCAGAGGTGACATGAACTGAAGAAGTTACGACTCCAACCACCAGCACCAGAGCAGGTAAGTGGCTTGGGTTTAACTGGAACTACAGGACTAGGTTACAAATTCAATTTCAAATTGATAGTTGAATTTAAAGAGGGGAGGGTATGGACACCTTTTTAAATTCCTTTGAAAATGTTTGTATTCAGGCAAAAATTCCTAGAGGGTCCTGGAGCTTCCAGCTATCCCTGTTACTTACCAGAAAAGCTCAGGATGCATTCGGTCAAATGGACAATGAGGATAGTAATGATTACAGCAAACTTAAAGCTGCACTTTTAAAAAAGTTTGATTTAACTGCAGAAGCATACAGATCTAAATTCCATAAGCTCAGGAGAAGCCCTGATATGATCTATGAGGAGCTAGCCACAAAACAACGTCAGTTTTTAAAACGTTTGTGGGAAGGAAGTGAAGCAAACTCTGTAGATAAATTTGAAAATACTATATTGTTAGAGCAGTTTTTTTTTTGGCATGCCCAGCAGAGCTGAAAGCCTGGCTCAAGAACCGAGATCCCAAAACAGTGCAAGAGGCTCCTTGAACTCTTGAACTGCTATGCCAAGAGCAGACTTGCTCTGAGAGTGAATGGGGCATGTGTGGCAGCGCAGAAAAGGAAAAGCACGCCTTCAGGGCAGTTAAAACTCTCACTGCCTCCACCGAAACCAGTTAGCCCCAGGTTTCAAAGAAAAGATTTCTCAAAGAAAAGAAACGAATGTTGGGTTTGTAAAGAAACTGGGCATATTGCCAGACAGTGTCCCAAAAGGACGAGCAATACGCAATATGGGGCAAGGAAAGAATCACATTTTCATGTACTGTAGTACCCAGCATTTACCTTAATTTGAGAAAAGAAATTGCCAGACTACTAGCACAGGCTGTTGGTGGAGTTTTTCTCTGCATGACTGACATACGGACCAGCATGAATTCAAATCATGCATATATGTCACTGACAGCACACTGGTGCGTTGCAGATGTGGTAGTTACTGGTGGTGATGGTGGTACTGATGCTGGTTCTGTCTCTTCCCCCTCTCCCTGCAGGTCTGCTTTGCTAAATGTCAGTGTTATGGTGAAGGATTACCAGGCTGTAAACATACTGTCATACCTGCAAGATATGTTGAGCTCATGGACCGATGACAGCAATTTGCAAGTAGGGTTTGTGGTCACAGACAATGCCACAAATATGATAAAAGCACTTAGAGATGCCAATTTTGGTGGTATACACTGCTTTGCTCATACGCTAAATTTGGTGGTGACAAAGGCTTTTGGCAATCACAGTGGAGGCAGATCACACAGTCAAAGTAGCCAGAAGCAGATGCAGCCTCTTGCATCACTCTGTGAAAGCCATAAACTGTCTGCATCAGCTACAAGAGCATCTTCAAATGCCACAGCATCATCTCATCCAGGATGTACAGACCTGGTGGAATTCCACCTACTACATGCTGCAGACACTTCTGGAGTAGAAGTGGGCCCTTCATGAGATGAACATGGAAACTGACATAGGGGAGTCCTTGGACATCCGGACTGAGCTGTGACTGAGGGCTTGGTAAAGGTTTTAGTCCCATTTGAAAGGAGCACTCATGACCTTAGCTCTGATTCTGCACTGCTAAGTCAGGTAATTCCTGCTGCATAGATCCTGAAAAAAGCCATGAGGAAATTCAGTGAAAATGCTGAGAAAGATCCAAACCAGACACCAGGAACAGTGATATCTCTTGTGGAAAACCTCACCACAGAACTAGAAGTTAGATTTTCTGATCTCTGTTCCAACGAAAAGCACATATTTGCCACTATGTTGGATCCACGTTTCAAGTGCGAGGTACTACACCTTATAATGCCCCCTCACAGGGTTACAGACTTTCAGAAGCAGATGTGCTCAGAACATAGTTTCTGCATGCTTGGGTCGATGAGACCAGCAGGTAACCCTATCAATGAGCCAGTCTCAGAATCACAAACTGAAAGCAGTATGGAAAATCTTGAGAAGGAGGGTGACTGTTGGGCTGAACTCAGCTCATCACTACAGGCTGAGCAGTGAAAGAGAACAGAACAGCAGCCACAGTGGTCACCCGATATGCTGAACAGTTATTTCAATGAGCATCTGGAGTCATTCTCCATAAATCCAGTGAAGCACTGGATCAAGAGGATGAAAGCATCTCTGTACTTGGCACAGCTGGCCCTTAAATATATCTGTTGCCCCCCAGTCAATGTACTATCAGAATAAATGTTCAGCACTGCTGGGGATGTGGTGGAAGCTCAACAGTCTTCACTTGACCCAGCACATGTGGAACAACTTGTGTTTATAAAAATAAATCTACCTCACCTTGGGTACATGTATGACGGCTAACAATTGCATTAAATAATCATCTTGTACTGGATACAACATTTCTGTGCTGTAGCATGGACCCATACACAGTCTGTTCTTACCCCAGGAAGTCTTTAGCATCAGTAGCTTTTTTGCACTTAGCTGGCTCAGTGCAACTGCCCCGGAGGTGTTCCTTTAAGATATATTTAAATGAGCTTAGGGCCAAGCCAATCAAAAGACAGGAGGGGGTGTGATCTGAGTGAGAGCTGTTGAAGGCTTCAGGATTTTTTCTACACTGGACTGAACAATATTGCCTCTGATGTGTCTCCCAACTTTCCTTGTTGACAGCCTCCTAGTGCTTACCTGGGTAAAGTTTTCCTCATAAATTATTTCCTTTAGTGTGCAGAGTGAAAGTTTTACTTTTTCATTAGCGGCATGCAAATTCCTTATTTTTAGAGTAATGGTGCTATTCTGACTTTATTTTTACCGTGACTATTTAGTTTAAAGCCTAATTTTATCGCAGATGCTTATTTTCGACAGTTTCCTTCATTTTTGGGCAAGTTCTTGTAGGAACCGTCAAATTAGGGACAGTTGCCTTGTTTTTACCTCAGACCTCATGGGGTTTACCATGAGGCACCTGCAGTGGATTTCAAATTTAAACCATGCCTGGGAGGGGTTCTCTATAGATTGGCAATTATGAGGAACCTTTTTTTTGTTATATTACTGGACTTTTGTATCATCTGTGTCAGGACTGTCTGTAATTTTATTTATTTAGTTTTTGTTGACCGGGTAAGTGCACTAGACAAATCCTGCCTATTTTCAGGCATGACCTGGGGAAGGGGGGGATACAGATGAATGCCAACTGACCTTGAACCAGATTAAGCTGTTGGTGGTATTTTTTTTTTTTTTTTTTTTTAGTGAATGAGGGAAATTTGGCCAAGACACCGGGGAAATTCCCCTACTCTGCCTGCGGAGGAATTGCTGCTCTTCTGGAATAGTGGTCATTTGTGAGATGTAGGGGGAGGAGGTCGGATGTCTGATGCAGTCGGAGGTTCTATTCCAGACCTCGGCTGGTGCAAACTCAAGGGATTCAATTCCACATGTGGAGAGTTTGGATGATTCTATGGAGGTGCAGTCTGCTAGGAGGCAGACAGATGCTGTGATTTCTCCATCAAATACGGAGGGTTTTCCAGAGCAAGAACAACTTGATTCGGGTGTTTCTGCGATGAAGGTGGCATCTACCGCACTAGTTGTTTGTCCGGTGCTGGAGTTGAGTAGTGCTGATGACGGAACAGTGCTTTCTCGGCCTCACTCTGTGGAACCGGCTTTGCCGGTAGCTGTCAAGCCTGGTGGAGCTACGCAGCTGGCTGGAAAAAAGACAGACTCAATGCCAATGTCAGAGAGAATGCGGAAGTGTTTTGTGGTTACGGAGCCAGTCAAGGAGATGGATGTCAAGGACTGGTCGAAGGAGGATGCACTTACTAATGCTGGCTGGATTCAAACCCCTCAAGGAGCCTGGGTGCCAGATTCTACCTGGGTTTCTTTTTCTTCAGGGGATTCACGACAAGGTACTGTACCATTGTGCAAGGGGGAAGGGGAGCAACCTGTGCTTATTCCAAATGAGGGACTGGGAGTTGTGGTGGATGAACTGAATGAACTGAGCACCCCTTTTCTTACTACTGCAAGAACTGACATTTTAGGGCATCAAGATCAATCCTCTACCCCCCCTTCCCCACATCGAGAGGGCCTTAGATCTGGGCCCCGATATTTGGATTTTTTCAAAACTAATAGAGTATAACAAGCTCCTCGGCGTAATGCTGTTCAGCTGCGATATAGAGGGAGTCTTCCGGAACATCCTGATAGACTTTATGTGGCTCAGCATCCTTTGAAGCAATCTATGGGTTTTCAAGCTGTTGATATTTTTGCCTTTATAAATGTTAGGGGAGAGGATACCTTTGATATTAGCTTTAGAACGTTTTCTGGGCTGGATTCCTTTTGGAAAAAATATGATATGTTTAAAGCAATGCCTTTATGGTCTCCTTTTTGGGCTATCCCCCTTACTAAACCTCTGTATAAATCGGTGGTAGTTATGTTTTGGAATGAGGGGGTAAATGTGGGTGATATTTATTATTGGATGGAACAGAAATGTCAGGTTATGGGGCCTCCTGAGGCCATCATTGATAGTGAAGGGATTTGGAATGGAAGCTGGAGGTTTAAAGTTAAGTTACATCTGGTGGGCAATGATGTGCAGCATATTCCCAATAGTTTTTTTGGGGGGAAAAGATAGAGGGGTAGTTTTTTACCCAGGGCAACCAAAAGCCTGCTATAAATGTGGTAGTCCCAGACATCTTAGTAGTACTTGTGATAGGGTGATTTGTGCCCTCTGTGGTGAATATGATCATCCCAGTTCAGTATGTAGGAATGTGTTTAAATGCAACCTTTGCAGTGAGGTAGGCCATGCCTATCATCAGTGTCCTTGGGCAGGCCAGAATCATACTGGAGGGCTTAATCAGGAAAATTTGGTCTCTGAGGCTCAAAAAATGTATAGGCCTCCCAGATCAGAATCTGGGCCTGAGAAGGCCTCAGGGTCTTCTTCTTCAGATCCTACTCAGGCACCTACTACCTTGGCTGGGTCGGCTACTTCTGAACCCTCCCTGGTTTCCCCTAGGGCTCCCATTGAATCTGTTGTAGTTTCTATTCTAGAACAGGATTTAGGGCAGATGCCCCCTCCCCAGATGGATGCTGACTTTCTCCCTCAAAAACAGGTGACTAGATCCTCTCTGAAACCCAAGGTCTTAGCGGGCCCCATTTTAACACAAAATTCCTTTCATGTACTCCAAGAACAGGAAGGGGATGTTGAATCTGATGTTTCATCCTTATCAGGTATGGTTTCTGAAATGGAAGGTGATGAGGATACTCCTCGGAGGGTTCCAACTCTAAAGAAGAAGGTAGGGAGAAAAAGGAAAAAGGATAAGGAGGAAGGTTGAATAGGGCTCATAAGAAAGGGTTATCTCTTGTTTTTTTTTCTTGTTTTTTTCTACATCTATACATGGCTTCTTTTTGTCTACTTTCCCTTAATGTTTGTAGCATTAAGTCTTCGTAAACAAATGGCCTTATTGGAATTTTTTAGACACCGCCCCTTTCATGTTTTACTTATTCAGAAAACTAGATTTTCCTCATTACAGGATGTTGTTCAGGTTAAAAAACATTGGCCTTGGGGGCCTTCATTTTGGTCTTTCGAGGAAGATATAGCTGATGGTCTTGGGATTCTTTTTCAGTCACCCTGAGTTCAGGTTCAGAAAGTGGTTGATATTTTGCCAGGTAGGGCTTTGTTATTGGATTGTATCTATGATGGTTTTTCCTTACGAATTATTAATACTTATGCTCCTCAAAGTAAAAAAGCCAGAATTGAATCATTTTCCCTTATTAAACCTTTTTTATTTTCCTCTAGGTTGTTATTTTGGGAAGGGGACATGAACTGCAGTTTGGATATAAAATTATGGGATAAGGTTCAGCAGAAAACATATTGTGATTCTCATGCTTTAAGTGATACTATTCATACTGCAAATGTGATGGACACATACAGAACTTTGTATACAGATGGGGGATTTACCTACCGACGGAGTGCATATCGTACTCGTATTGATTATATTTTTTCTTCCAGACAGTTAACAGTTCAGGATTTTGGGTTACAATTTTGTGAATTTTCGGATCATTGTATTCTACGGTGTAATGTTCAGTTTTCTCAAGTTCTCCCCTCCTTTCCAGGGATGCCTCGGCGTTGGAAATTGAATTCAGTTTTGTTGGAGGATCCAGGGATTAAATCCAAGATTGAATTATTATTTAAGTATCGGGGTTCGGTAGCAGTTCTATATGACTCCTGGTTGTCTTGGTGGTGGGATACTAAAATGGATGTTAAAACTTTGTGTCTGGACTCAGGGAAATTTAAGGGTAATCAGGATTATTTGGGGTATTTGGTTTTAAGAGACCAATTTTATCACCTTTTGTCTCTCCCTACTGTGGCAGATGGTAGAATTAAAGCTCAAATAGATATTGTTAAACAGAAAATGAGGGATTATCATTATAAATGTGCAGCATTGGTGCATGCTACCTTTAAATTTGGTACTACCAAAACGTCATTTTTAGACCCCTTTGAGGCATGTAAAACAAAATTAGCAAATAAACATATGACTGGTCTTTTAGATCGTTTTGGTAAAATATGGACGTCACATGTAGAGATGCTAGACATTATGGTAGACACCATTCAGAATTCATTGGGACAGGAGTTTTTGCCTACTATAGCTTTGGATTCTTTAATAAATTGTCCTTTGCCAGTTCTGTCTCCTGAAATTAGGGATAATATTGATGGTCCAGTTACTTTAGCTGAGGTATTGGAGGTTATTGCTCATTTACGTTCAGGTGTGTCTCCTGGGGAAGATGGACTAATAAATGAGTTCTTTAAAACTTTTACAGAAATAGTAGCTCCATTGTTAGTGGAAGTTTTTAATGAATTTTTGATGGCTGAGGAGGTTCCACAGGGGTTCTCCTCAGCAATGGTGGTTTATATCCATAAAACTGGTGATAGGCTAGATTTGGATAATTGGAGGCCGATTAGCCTTTTGAACACTGATTATAAAATTCTGTCACAAATTTTGTGTCATCGCTTACAAAAGGCAGCTGTTGAGTTGATTCACCCGGTCCAAACATGTTCCATCCCTGGTAGGAATATTCAACAGACCCTTCAGTTATTAAGGGATGTGTGTGAATTTGGGAGGCAAAAGAAGTTACAGGGTTTTTTAATTACTCTAGACCAGAGAAAAGCCTTTGACAATGTGTCTCATTCCTATTTATTTAAAGTTTTACAGGTTTATGGTATTCCTCCCTCTATGATTAAGTGGATTCATTTTTTATACCAGCAAGCAGTGGCCATTCCGGCAGTGGAGGGTCTTTTGGGGTCTTCGGTTTTGATTCAAAGGGGGGTTAGGCAGGGTTGTCCCCTTAGTCCCCTTCTTTACACTTTTTGTTTAGATCCTATGCTCCGAGTTATTTTGAATGACCCTTTGATTATAGGGTTATCCCCTACTTCAGGAATCCTTTCTCAAAAAATTATGGCATATACAGATGACATTTGTCTCTTGCTTGCTTCTGTTCAGACTGGAATATATGCTTTACAAGTGTTGGATTCTTTTATGGGGATTACTGGGGCAGGTTTTAACCATAATAAAAGTAAGGCTTTGCAACTTGGGGATGGGGACCCGGTGCTTTCAGTAAGTACGATCCAAGTTTCTCCACATTTCATTTCAATTTTAGGGCTAAAGTTTGGTGAACAAGATATGGCTAGTCTGAATTGGGAGGATAGGTTACAAATTTGTGAGGCGAAGGTTTCTCAGTGGAAGTCAAGGGGCATGGGGAAGAAAAAAAGGGTTAGGATTGTTAAGCAGTTTCTTATCCCAGTTTTCTTATATGCTGCTTATATTTTTCCTTTACCTACTAACCTTGAGACTAGGCTGTTTAGCTGTTTTTATCAGCTGGTATGGGGTAGTAGATTAAACCCTGTGAAACGGGATTTTACTTATCTTAAAATTTCACTAGGGGGACTGGGTATGTTAAATCTGGTGGTGTTTTTTCAATCTTTTTGTATCTTTTTTCCTTTTTATAGGTCTATGGGAATTTTCACTCAGTGGGCTGAATGGACAGCGTGTTTATTTCAAGTATTTTTCAATAAATGGGATGTTATTTTTCCAAGGTTTACTGAATCCTTACAGGTTCCTATTTTTGCTCTTCCCATGTTGAAAAGAATTAAACAGTGGAATCTTAGTAAAGCTGAGATTACTTCCATGCAGCGAAAATCTATTTATAGCTTGGTAATGGAGAAACATCATGCTGTGAGGGTTGATTTTCCACGATGCCTTCCTACTAGACTACAGTCTGCTTTAAACATTCTTAAAGATGGGAGGATCCCTGATTACATTTGGGATGTTCAGTGGCTGTGCTATCATGGGAAATTAGGAGTTAAAGGTAATTGGAAACATAAATCTGTGACTGATAGGTTATGTTTAAGATTTTCATGTGTTGGCATGGAAGAATCACAGGAACATTTTTTTATTTTGTGCCCTTACATTAAGCAATTTTGGCATGATTTGGCCTTAAGTTGGAAATTTTCTCCCCTAACGCACATTCCGTATGAAGTTTTGATACTCGGGGATTATTCTGGTATTTATTCTAGATATCACCCGAGTACACTAAATGTTCTTTTCGCATTTATTAAATATTATCTTTGGCAGGCACGTTGTCAATTCTATTTACAACATATGACTATTCCTAATGACGTTTTGATTAAACAGATTACGGAAGCCTTGAAGCAACTTAAGATGAGGGAGTCCAGGGTTTTTGACAGAGGGAAGTTTCAGTCTTTTTGGCAACATGTTTTTTGGGTATAATATTTTGTTGGTTTTTTTTATTATTTGTATTTAATTTTTGTGATTTTTTTTATTCTATATGTGACATTGTATGATTTTTTCTTTTTTTTGTAAATCTGATGTTATGTTTTCTGCAATAAAAAAATTCCCCTACTCTGGAGGGGCATTGTCTCATACGTGGCATCTATGGAGGAGGACAGTTCACTGTCGGTTCTGGAGGAGGATGGTCGCATAGCCGACGTCGGGCTGGGGCAAGCAGTTACTGCCCAAAATGGGATTTTACCTCCCGAAGTTTAATCTATCTGTAAGGATACTACACAGACTGCAATGAGTGCAGTAGAAGACAGAATCAAAGACACTATGGTTTCTGAAATGGTTTTAAAGCATGAAGCTTTGAAGGGTCAGCTGTTACAAACAGAACTTGCCCTTACTTCTGCTAGGGCTGATTTGCTGGAAAAGAAACATAAACGCTAACTTGGGATTTCTCCTGATGTCACGCGTCGCTCTTTCAAGTTGGGTCCTGGCTCTGCAGATGACGTCGTTTCTCCTGCGCAGACACCAGAGGTAGCATCTGTTTTGATTGTCTCATCTGCAGATTTGTTGTTTGAGATGCCTGACGACCAGTGGTCTCCCGAATCAGTGCTTTCCAAAGCGGTCTGGAAGCGGCTTACTGACGGATCTTGGGTAGTTGACCCAACTCCACCAGTGGATGTTTTGGCTCATTCAATTCCCGTGGAAGGTGATACTTTAATTTTGGATACTGCTGTACCTCATGACTCAGGGTCGCCTGCTAAGCCTTTGGCTGATGTTTCAGGTAGTACTGTTCCTACTTCTCCTGCCTTGGACTCAGGTGATTTCCCTGCAGCTGCTCTGAGTGTTTCTACTGTTCCTTTGCCTACCCCCCCAAAGTTGCTTCTCCTGACTTGTTTGCTAAACCAATTGAACAAGCAAAATGGCGTAATGCCGTTAGACTGTGATATTTGGGTGGGCTGGCTGAAGTACCGGATCGTTTTTATGTGGGAAGGGTCTTGGTCAAACAGTCTCTGGGATTCTCACCTGCTGATATTTATGCCCTGATCCACGCTCCTGGAGAGCATTCTTTTGACATTAGTTTCAGGACTGCTTCAGCTTTGGAAACTTTTTGGCTATGCTATGCCTCTCTGAAAACTAACCCTTTATGGTCCCCCTTTCATGTGGTTCCATTGACGAAGCAACCTTTTAGAGTTATTACTGTTCTATTTCGGAATGAGGGTGTGAATTTAGTTGATATTCTTTCTTGGTCAAAACGTCAGTGTGAGGTTCAAGGTGAACCTGACCCAATTTTGGATGGAGAAGGATTTTGGAATGGGGGTTGGCATTTTAAAATCAAACTTTCTAGTGTTCATGATGAATTCGTACATCTTCCAAACTGTTTTTTCATTGGCTGGGATAAAGGTTTTTTGTTTTATCCTGGGCAACCCAGATGTTGCTATAAATGTGGATCTCCCAGGAACATTAGCATGTTGTGTGAGAAGGTTTTTTGTTTTCAATGTGGGGAATGTGGCCACGCTGGCTACCAGTGTGAAAATCAGGTGAAGTGTTCCTTTTGTGATGATTTAGGGCATGTCTTTTCTGATTGCCCGAAGGCAGCACATAACACTGCGGATTCTGATTTTGCTATGCAGGATTTGCTTATTTTTAGAGTGGCTAGGAATCTTTTTAATGGGGTTGGGTCTGTTACTTCCCAGAAGCCAAAGTCATACTCTGCTGCTCTAGCCTCTACCTTGTCTGTTCCTCCTTCTCATCCTTTGAACAGCGCTCCCATTCCCCCTGTTATTCCTACAGTGTCCACTGGTCCTACAGTCCCACTCCCTACAGTTCTGTTACCTCCTTTGATAGTGTCCCCCTTGGACAATCAGGTTGCCGTGGACAGTGTTGCCTTTTCTCCTGTTCTCTCTGGGGTAGAACACTGTTCTGTACTACACTGGGCTCAGTCTCCAGCCCCAGTGTCTGTTTCAAATAAATTTGGTATTTTGGCCACCATGGACACTGTGGATCAAGATTCTGATTCTACATCATGACATCCCTCCCAAGTAGACATGGCCTCTGACCAGGACATTGTTCTTGACCCAAGGGTGGGAGCAAAATGTAAACTAAAAAAAACTACCCAGGTTGGGTTGCGTAAGAGTAGTAGAAAACTGACCTCTCACTCCTAACTTCTTTCTCGATCCTCGTATGATGTTAATTTGGCCAGCCTGAATGCAAATAGCCTTAGGTCTTAGTACAAAAAAAGGGTCACCTTTTCTTTATTTTCTGATTTACGTCATGACATTATTTTTTTTCAGGACACCAAGTTGTACACAATTCAGGATTTTTCTGTAGCCACTGACCTTTGGGGCTGGGGTCCTTGTTATTGGTCAGGGGGCACTGACCTCTGCTCTGGTGTTGGAATATGTTTTACTTCCAATACTATTAAAGTGTCGGATGTGATTCACATTTCTCCTGGGAGGGTTTTATTGCTTGATGTGACTATTCATTCCATCCCCTTTAGATTAATTAATATTTATACCCCTCAGACCAAATGGGATTGTATTGAGCTGTTGCACCTTCTTAGGCCCCCATTTGTTTTCCAGTCGGAATATTTTATTGGGTGGTGATTTCAATATTTCCCAGACAGCTAAATCTGCTACTTCCAAAATCTATTGTGACACTCACTGTTTGAATGACTTGTTAAAGGTTACTGGCCTCTGTGATGTTTTTGAGGATGTTCCTTCCTTTATCTATTTACAAGGCCTTCGAAAATCACGAATAGATTATTGGTTTGTTTCCCCCTCTCTTCATGTTTTTACCCCTCGAGTTTCTCTGGTTGCTTCTTCTGATCATTGCCTTATTAGTTTTTCACTTTCTGATTATGCACAAACTTCAAAAGGCCCAGGATACTGGAAGTTGAATTTGTCTCTTGTGGATATTCCTGCAGTACAGGAAGGTTTTTTTTGTCTATTTTACAAGCCCGTGACTCTGTTTTTTTCCTCTATGACTCCCAACAGGAGTGGTGGGAGGATTCTAAATTGTTATTTAAAGAATATTTTCTTGAGATTGGCCACATATTGGGAGCTTCCCGTAAATCTTATCATAAATCTCTCCAACAGTTGTTGACTAATTTTTATTCCCAACTTAATTTGGGTTTACCTGTAGATTCTCAAGCTTTACAAGTGGTAAAAGTTGAATTGGCAAAGATACAAAATTCAAAGCAACAGCAACTCGAGAGGGAACTGCGATATTGTACTCAGGGTTCCTCTAGTTGTACCAATCCTTTAGACACTCATATGTTGCATAGAAACAAGAAGGATGTCAGTGTTTTGTTGGATCCTGAGGAAGTTAGGGTTTTTACTAAACAAGACATCCTTCGGCTTGTGAATACTCATGTCCAGTCATTGTTTGCCACTGATTTTAAATGTTACATCACAATCCATTGCTGAATGGTTGGCGTATAGTTCTTTACCACAAATTCCTGAAGTTTTTATGTTGTCTCTGTTGGCTCCTATTTCTTTGATTGAATTTCATGCTGTTACTCAGGTTCTTCTGAAACATAAAGCCCCTGGCAAGGATGGACTTCCAAATGAAGTTTATGGCTTAATTGGTTCCGTGTTGGGCCCCCGTTTGGTTTCCATGTTCAATGTTTGTCTTTCCCTTGGTACCTTTCCTCCCAGTATGAATGAAGGGCTTTTGATTTTTCTTCATAAAAATGGAGAAAAGGGTGACCTAAATAATTGGCGTCCAATCACGCTTTTGAATTCAGATTGCAAGATTTTTACTAAAATTTTGGGTTTTCGGATCTCTTGTTTTTTGACTGAAATTATTTCCCCCACACAGTTTTGTTCAGTACCAGGCTGTACTATTATGGATGCCCTGATTCTAATCTGGGAAATTATTGAACGTGGTAGGAGGGATGAACTTGCGGGTATTTGTATTACGTTAGACCAAGCGAAGGCTTTCAATAATGAGTCATCTTTACCTTTGAATGTTATGCTGATCCAACTTTAAGCAGAATTGCATGGTGCCGAAAGGCCTCTCACACAGTTTGCAAAGGGTGCTAACAGAACACTGCCTTAGGGGTAGCTGGTCCATTCCACTGGGGTGTCAAACAGATGAGGCATACTGATGAGTCCTGGTAGGATGAAACACGTGTCTATGTCTTCTGTTAGCACCCTTTGCAAACCATGTGTGAGAGGCCTTTCGGCACCAGTAATTCTTCATGCAGTTGGACCAGCATAACATTCTGTGGTGATTTGCATATGCAGCCCATGATGCTTTGCATTGTGGGGGCATGTGTGATTTTGTATTTTCTTGAAACTTGGCTTCCCAGCCAAATGCCCTTTGGGGTAACCCTTGCCTCAGTGTTTACACACAGAGGTTCTTTATCTTTACCTTTGGACTTGCATGCTGGCTATGGGTTTCCCTTCTCGTTTTGTTGGCTGGTTGCAAAATTATTATTTACATGCAGAGATTATTCCTTATGTTAATGGTTGGTTAGGCACTACATGTCCGTGTGGCAAGGGTGTCCGCCAAGGGTGCCCCCTTAGCCCTATGCTGTATGTCTTTTCTTTAGAACCATTGCTTTCTGCCATTTCTCATATGGATATTATTAGAGGTCCCTCTTTGGGCTCGGATGATGCTGAAATCCCTGTTATAGCATATGCAGACGATTTATGTTTTTTTCTGGCTGACATCCCTTCCTGTACTGCTACGGAACTGTTGACTAATGCCTTCAGGAAGGGGACTGGGGCTTCTTTTAATTTATCTAAACGTAAATGTTGTTATTATGGCACTCATACTTCCTCACAGTCGGTTATTATGGGGATTCCAGTTACTAATACTGTCTGTAAAATTCTGGGCATATATTTTTTTTGTGAGATGGACACTGCCACATATAATTTGGAAGTGCTTATTCAGGCTGCTAATTGGAAGGTTACTCTTTGGAATAAATTGAATATGTCTAAAAAGAAAATAATTTATATGATTAATACCTTTCTTGTTGTTTTTTTTTTTTACATTTGAGTGTGGTTTACTCCGTACCTGTTTCTAAAGAGGTGGCTCTTTATGGTCTTTTTTTTGTACAATCTGAGGGAGTCGTTTGAACCCCATAAAGAGGAATATTTTATATTGCCCAATTAACTCTGGAGGTCTGAATATGATTAACCCAGTTTTTTTTTTTTAGTATTTTCTTATATAAAAATATTTCTTCTCTTGTTCTTGGTAGTTCTAAGGTCTGGACTTTATGGCTTTCAGATCATGTTTCTCCTTGGTTGGAAGGGTGGTCAAAAGTTGGCCTCATCCACAAACAAATGCTTATTGTTCAGTTACTGCTTTATCTCCATTCATGTTTTAGTAAAATTAAGAAATGGAATATTTCCTTTGTTTCTTTTACTCAATTTTCTAGAAGAAGAATGTATTATTCTTTGTTAGAGCAATATTTTTCAGAACGTTTTTTTCTTTCTAGAGCTATTAAGTAAAGATTTGCCACAAATTTC
The DNA here is from genome assembly GCA_016271365.2 of Neoceratodus forsteri. NCBI lineage: Eukaryota > Metazoa > Chordata > Ceratodontiformes > Ceratodontidae > Neoceratodus > Neoceratodus forsteri. The sequence continues at coordinate 14,780,480 of CM028129.1, forward strand.
TGTCTTGCTTACTTCTCCTAGCCTTCCCAATTATATGTGGGATGTTATGTGGCTTACAGTACATGGTAAATTGAATGTTAAGAATAATTTGAAACATAAGGGTATTGAAGAAAGGTATTGTCCAAGAATTCTCACTTGTACAACCCAATTAGAAACAATGTTACATTTGTTTTTTGAATGTCCCTTTATTTTACAGTTTTGGTCCCTACTTTCTGTTCGGTGGGCCCATTTCCATTTTCCAACTATTGATCCTACTTAAAAACATAGAAACATAGAATTTGATGGCAGATAAGGACTGCTTGGCCCACCCAGTCTGCCCATTTCCCTACCTACTGGATAAGCTGCAGATCCTAGTTAACCAGCAGCCTACTTCTTCCTACCCCCACCCCCCAGAATTGCCTTATGACTATCCCATGCATGCTTGAATTCCCCCACTGATTTTGACTCACAACCTCCTCCGAAGCCGTTCCAGCCATCCACAACCTCTCTGTGAAAAAATACTTCCTTAAATTACCTCTGAGCTGCCCCCCATCTTCAAATTGTGCTCTCTTGCTCTTGCACACCTCTTTTTTTGAAAGATGCTACCCCTTTGACTTTGTTGATTCCTTGAGGTGCTTGAAAGTTCATCATGTCCCCTCTCCTCCTTTCCTCGAGGCTATCATATTAAGCTCCTTAAGTCTCTCTTCATATGACTTCTGGTGCAGACCCTGCACCATTTAGTTGCCCTCCTCTGGACAGCTTCCATCCTGTCTATGTCTTTGTGGAGATTGGGTCTCCAGAACTGCACACAGTACTCCAGATGGGGTCTCACCAGCTGTCTGTACAGAGGATAATAACTTCCTGTTTTCTACTGGTGATGCCTCTCCATGCATCCCAGTATCCCCCAGCCCTCCTTGCTGCCCTCTCACATTGCTTGCCCATCTTTAGGTCATCTGATGATGACTACCCCCAGGTCCCTTTCCATTCTTGTTGTTGTTAGTATCTCACCCCCCATTGTGTACTCTTCCCCTGGGTTTTTGTTTCCCAGGTGCATTACCTTGCACTTCTTAGCATTGAATCTAAGCTGCCATACATTTGACCATTCCTCTAACCTTGCCAAGTCCCTTCTCATCCTTTCCACCCACCCTGTGCATCAACTCTGTTGCAGATCTTAGTGTCATCTGCAAAGAGACATCACTTTCCTTCAGTCCTTCTACAATGTAAACATAAAGACATTGAAGAGGGACCCGGTCCTAATACTGAACACTGTGGTACCCCACTAGTAACCCTCCTTTCTTCTGAGTGGACTCCATTTACTATAACTCTCTGTGTCCTATTCTCCAGCCAATTCTTTACCCAGGCTGTCATCTTGGGACCCACTCCCAGGCTGGCTAACTTGTATATTAATCTTTTGTGTGGGACTGTGTCAAATGCCTTGCTAAAGTCTAGGTAGGCCATGTCCACAGCCCTCCCTGATCTACTACTTTGGTCACCCAGTCAAAGAAATCTATCAGATTCATCTGGCATGACCTTCCGCTGTGAATCCATGCTGCCTAGGGTCCTGTGCCCCTTGCTCTAGATACTCGACAATTCTTTCCTTTAGAAGTGATTCCATCATTTTCCCTATCTCTGAGGTTAAACTAACAGGTCTATAGTTTCCTGCTTCTGCCTTGCTCCCACTTTTGTGAAGTGGAATCACATCTGCCTCCTCCAGTCCTCAGGTACCACCCCATCCTCCATGATTTGTTAAAAGGGTAGTCAGTGGTGTCACTAGTTCTACCCTTAGTTCTTTTAAATTCTGGGATGAATCCCATCAGGCCCCTTGCTTTGTCCACCTTCAGTTTTAAGAGTTCTTTCAGAACCCTTTCTTCTGTAAATGGGTCGGTATCAACTTCTGTATCCAGAGTGTTACTACTGTTTGTTTTATGTATCTCCCCCTCTTCCTTCATAAATACTGAGCAAAAATATTTGTTTAGTATCTCTGCCTTTTCACAGTCTCCATCTGCCCACCCTCTCTCCCCTTTATTAAGCCTCACTATCCCTCCCTTGGTCTTCCTTCGCTCCCTGATGTGCCTATAAAAGGTTTTATCCCCCTTCTTAACTGAGTTGGCTATCTTTTCCTAGGTTTGGGCCTTTGCTGTTCTGACTGCCTTCCCAACCTCCTTTTGCTTTAACTGATACAGTTCTCTGTCCTGCTCCTTCCTGCGATTCCTTGTACTTCCTGAATGCTTTCTTTTCTCTTGAACTTTCACTGCCACTTCCTTTGAGAACCATAGTGGTTTCTTACATCTCTTGTTTTGTTTATTTGCTTCACACAAAGCTTGTTACCTCTGTTATGGCAGTTTTATTATTCCCCATTGTTCTTCCACCCCTCCTTCCTGCCCATTTGCTAGTGCATTCCTTAGGCACTCACCCATTATGGCAAAGTCAGCCCTCCTAAAGTCCAGTACTTTTGTCTTTGTATGGCTTGACTCTATTAGTGTGTTTATTGTGAACCATACTGTTCGATGGTCGCTAGTTCCCAGATGGCTACCCACTTCTACATCTGTGATCCTCTCTCCATCTCCATTTGAGAGTATCAAGTCTAATATTGTTCCCTCTTGAGTGGGCTCCAGTACTAGTTGTCTAAGGCATGCCCCCTGTAGGGCATCTAGAATAACTGCACTCTTGGAAGTGGCAGCTGAAACTGCACTCCAGTTAACATCTGGCATATTCAGATCACCCATCAGCAGTATCTCCCCTTTTTCTGCCATTCTAGTATACTTTCTATCATTTCCTTGTCCATTTCCTCCCCTGAGAAGGGTCTGTATATAACCCCTGTGCGGATTGTGGTGCCATTGCCTGTCTCCAAATTTACCCACAGTGCTTCTTCTCCTCCCTGTTTACCCTTTTGTTCTGTTGCTTTTATTCCTTCCTTTATGTAAAGAACTACTCCTCCTCCTCTTTTACCCTCCCTGTCCCTCCTGTAGATAGTGTATCCTGGTATGTTTATGTCCCAGTCATGGTTTTGTGTGTACCATGTTTCTGTGACTGCCACAATATCCAGATGTTCCTCCTCCATCAAGGCCACTAATTCAGGAAGCTTGTTACCTAGACTATGGGCATTGGTACTCATTGATCTCCATTTTTTGATGGCTTTACCTTCTGTTGCAGCATCCCCACTGACCGTTCTACCTTGGTCTTTTCTCATTTAGTACCCTGTTTTGTAGGGAGAGGCTGGGATTTTCTGCTGCTTGTCAGTGCCTCCCCCTTTGACTAGTTTAAAAGCTTGCCAATGAAGCATTTAAACTGATTGCTCAAAAGACTTGTTCCCTTCCTGGACAGATGCAGACCATCCTGCCAGTATAGGCTGTTGTCCCTCCAGGTGGAACCCCAGTCCCCAATGAAGCCAAACCCTGTGCTCTGCACCATTTTTCAACCATTCATTAAACTGCATGGTGCCAATTACCTCGCCTCACCCATGCCTTTGACAGGCAGCACCTCTGAGAAGGATACTGTGTGTGCTACTTGTCTTAGGCCCTCCCAACTCTGCAATGTCCTCCTGCACTGCTCTAACCTCATGATAAGCCAAGTCATTTGTCCCTAGGTGGACAATTACGTCCAGCTCAGAATCCCTTGCAGCTATTGTCGTGATCCTGAGGATGTGATTCCTGTCCCTCCAAGCCATGGCACCAGGCAGGCACCTTACTTCTGTTTTCCCAGCTCCTCCCAGTTCTATCCCCCTAATAATTGAGTCCCCCACCAGGAGCTGCTTCCTTTCCTTGTGGTGTCCTCTGCCTCCTTCCTGTGGGCCTCCCTTGTGACAGCTGTCCTCAGCCTCCTTAGTCTCCTCTGTGGGTGCATCCATAGGGGAGCTATGCTCCCCCAGAATGATGTATGGATTGTGGAGTGGAACAACTGACTGGGTGTGACTCCGTTCCACCATCCTCACCCTTCCTGAGCCCACTGTGGTCCAACTGCTGTGTTTTCTTTGCAGTCTCTGAGGTAGTGGTGGTGGCTGTGGTGCTCCCTGGATGGGGGAGGTTCCCTTCCTACTGTCCAGTGTGGCCTGGGGAAAGTCCCCGTACTATTGTCCAGTGTGGCCTGAAGACGGGCAACTTCCTCCCTCAGGGCAGAGAGTTGTCTACAAATAGGGCAGCATCTCAGCCTCCAGAAAGACTCCCAGAAGACTGCTGCCCCACAGCCATTACATTGCACTACTCCCCACATTTGTTTTTTTTTGTGTGTGTGATTGGTTTGTAATATAGAAATATATATTTATAATATACCATGTGTATGCTTATATTGTCAGTGCAGTGTGCTAGATAGGATATGACAGTGACATGCCCTTGCACTCTTGAGGAAATGATGTCAGAACCCCAGGTATAAAGGAACTATTTCCAGGGGTGGGTGGGGTGAGGTGGGAAGGGTTGGGCCTAAACTGTGCCCTCCAAAAACAATCAGCTAAAGCTCTGACCCACTGCTGCAATGAGTGCCTTCCTGTCAGCAAGATGCCCTACACAACAATTTGATAGAGAAATGCCCTGCTAATCAAACAGAGAAAAATCCACACATCCAAGTCAGACACAGGTAAACCTTCCCAGCCCCAAAACAGGCCTGGTGGTTTGTGTTCTGAGAGCTGTCAGCCCCAAAGTAAGTCAGCTGTGCTTTAAACTCTTCCTGCACTGAAAATCTTAAGAATTGTAACAAACAAATGTAAACCTTGATCCACCACCCTCTGTTGCTTGAAAGACTGTCTTTTCCTGTTTCACACTGCAGGTTTTTCTGTGACCACTCCTTAACCCCAGTAACTCTGTTAAAAAGAGTTTAGCTATCACAAACTCCTACGCACTAGTAAGTTATTTAAAAATAGTTTCTGTCCCAAAATTCTAGTAGTCAATCCAGCTACCCCCAAGGGACAACCAGAATGCAGTATTCAAACACTTATGAGGTTACTTCCAAGATAAGCAGAGTTTGCAAGTTTCTTTTTCAACTCCTCAGCCAACTGCAATTCATTTAAAAATAGTTTAACTGTCAGCAAATCCTAGTAGACAATCTAACTACCTCCAAGGACCTACCCAAATGCAGTATTTAAATCCTTCTGAAATTACTAACAAGATAAACAGAGTTTACAAGCCCCTTCTTGGTTAAACACTAAATAAATGTGAATAAAAAGCAATTACCAAGGGTGGTTAGTTTCACCTCCCACAGAATTAAGCAAAAGTGCACGTTTGTTGCAGATATCAAGTGCACTTGTTTATTTTTTGGAATTTTGTCGTCGGACTGGGACTCTTTTACTGCAGATACAATTAGACTGATTTTTGGGGATATAAAATATAACTGGCAGGTTCGTTGTATTTGGTCCCTGCGCGCTTTCTTTATTTCCCCTGACCAATTATTTTGGAGGATTCATAATTGGCTTTTTGAAATTTGGCATATTGATTCCTTTTCTTTATCATCCTCCCAGTTTCATAAGAAATGGAAGGCGATACAGTGGTTGGATACTGGTTGAAGTTCACAGTTTAGTATATATGATTGTTTTTTTTTTCTCTGCTTGGATTTCCAGCGTGCAGTATGATTTATATTGGTTTGATGATGTCTCTTGTTCTGATTTTGTATGATGTCAATACATTCCTGTATATGTTATTTTCAGTTTTGAATAAAATATTCCCCTACGCTTTTCGATAAGTGCCATGGGATCTTAAACGTCCACCTGAACTGCCACCAATCCAGGCAGATGGGACCTCAGTTTAACGTCTCATCTGAAAGACAGCATCTCAGAAGTGCAGCACCCCTCTCATGCTGCACTACAGTGTCAGTGCTGGGATAGTAACCCAAGTGCCAGATGTGGGAACTGAACCCACAGCCCTCTGATCTCCTGGCCTCAGAGGCGAGTGTGCTACCTACTGAGCCACTGACAAAGTAAGGGTCCAGCAGCCACATATGCGCAGTTGAGTATTACTGGGTTTCTATTAACACTGGCATTGTTATCAATCCCAGTTCTACAACCAAAAAAAAAAGGCACTGGTAATAGATAGAGTTTATTAACTGGGACAGGACTGGCCAGTGGTATTTTTGCAGAAACCTGCACTGTTTGTAGGCCCAGGACTGGTTTGCTTTGCTTAAATTGGCAAACATAGCAGACAAATGTTTGATTACTATGGCTGAGGATAAATAAAAGGCTTCTGACAAGGGGCCATTTAAAAGTACTAATACCAAAAGCAGAGGTGCTGAGGAACCCTCCACATCCCAGCCAAAAAAATAAAGCTTCCAAAGATGAAGTTCCTCACAGATTGAAAAATAATAATAGTGATGAAAAAAGGAAGCATGATTAAGCTTCTGATGAAGTGGCTAAAAAGAAACTCTGTCAAGACAGATATGCTCCCATTGCTCCTTGGAAAGCCAATAGCAAGACAACAGGCAGCTTAAAGCATACAGAAAAAAGAAAACACTTACAAACTGTGCAGGTTCTTCTGTCAGTGCAAGATATGGAAAAAGCATGGCAACTGTTTCAGACCCTTCAAAAGATGGGTCCTCGAATTACTGGGGCTGGCAAGCACCCTTCCACAGTTCTCTTTTCTGCAGACTGTGAGGGTGACACAGATGATGATCGATTTTATGATGCCCTTGACATGGATTTTGAGGGCCTTGAGCCCCAGGAATTCCCAGACCCTCACCTTGGGGATCCCCGGGTGACCATGAGGATCTTTCCTCTATGTTTACATTTATACAAAATATGCTGGACATCCTGAACCTCTCTATGCAGGAGCCCAACCAGGATGTTGATGAAGATTATAGGGAAATTAAGGGTCTTTCATCCCCAAAGACCCTGCTCATCCCTATCTATAATGCATTTAGAATACATACCATGAAGGTGCTTCAACACCCCACTTCAGTAACAGGGGCTGATAAGTGGCTTGGGAGAAAATATAAATTGTCTAAAAATGATATTGAGTTCCTGTCTGCACACCCTAGCCATGAGAGTATAGTGCAGCAGGCAGCTTGTGAGAAAGTTGGAGTCTCCTTTTCCCCCTGTCCCCCTGACAAGCATTCCAAGAAAATTGACTTTATAGCAAAGAAAATGTATGTCACAGCTTCCCTGCTTCTCAAGTTTTCTTCTGACATGGCATTCACAGCAAAATATCAGAAAGCCCTTTGGAAATCTGTCCAGGCTATTGCCCCCAAAATGGATCAGATTCTATGGTGCAGGAGCTGGTGGATATATCAAAAACTGCCCTGGAAGCTACTGTGTACCAATTCCACATGGTGGACAACAACAATGATGGAGCCTCTAGGGCGATGGCCCATGCCAGCTCTCTGAGACACTTTGCCTGGCTTAGAACAGCCAGTCTGACCACAGATACTCAGAACAAGGGCATGGATTTTCCCTGTGATCAAAATATGTTGTTTGATTACAGAACCACTGACTACATGAAAAAAGTCAATGAGTACAAGGCCTCCTGGCAGAGCCACTCATCCAAGCCTAAGCCTGCCACCCCTTAGAGATCCTGTCCCGGGGCGGTAGGGGCAGAAGTTTTGTTCTCAGGCCTTACAATCCCTATCCCCAATCTGACTTCGGCCATTACAGGAGGTCTTTCAGAGGCAGAGGCAGAGGCAGAAGGGGCCAAAGAATAGCCACCTCTACCCAGCCAGCTGCCTCTCAGTCTAAGTCCTGATGTGAGTTTTCAGGTCACCTCCCCATTTACAGCTGGAGGTAGACTCTCCCACTATCTTCAGCACTGGTCCCTCATCAAGTCGGACAAGTGGGTGCTGAAGATAGTGGAGAAGGGTCTGTCATTACAGTTCAAGCAGCTGAAAGACCTCAAGCATACCCAGGTTTCAAGACCTCTGTCCCCAACACAGATACCGCTGTTGGAAATGGAGGTACAAAACCTTCTGGCTTTATGAGCAGTGGAGAGGGTCCCAACCCATGAGATGGGGCAAGGGCCTCTACTCCAGGTATTTTCTGACACAAAAGAAAACTAGGGAGTGGTGACCTATCTTAGATCTCAGATATTTAAACAAACATCTGAAAAAAAAAACAAATTCAAAATAGTCACTCTGCCACTGGTCATAAAGTCCTTACAGCAAGGAAACTGGTTAGCCTTCCTATACTTAAAGGATGCCTACTTCCACATACCCATAAGGAGATCTCACAGGAAGTTTCTCAGGTTCAGACTTCCTTCAGGTCACTATCAGTTCACCACAATGCCCTTCAGTCTGTTCTCGGCCCCAAGAGTCTTTACTAAGTGTCTCACAGTGGTAGCAGCACATCTCAGGTGACTGGGTGTTGCTCTCTACCCCTAACTGGATGACTGGCTCATAGTAGCAAAGTCTCCTTGCCAGGTCAAGGAATCTCTTTCCCTCACAGAACGCACTCTGGAGTCTCTTGGTTTCCTTGTAAATCTAAAGAAATCTCACCCAGAACCCACCCAGCTGCTCACCTTCATGGTTTCCTCCTACAGGAAAGAATGCAGAGTTTCAGTGGCAGATTCTTTTGCCCAGGGACAGCCAAGACCAGCCAGACATTTCCTCAAACTTCTGGGACATATGGCCTCTATGATTTCAGTAGTCCCAGGGGGTCAGGTACAGGATGAAACTTCTTCAAGCCTACCTCAGAGCTCGCTGGTCTCAGAGAAGCAACACATTTTCAAAGTTGATACCTGTGTTGGAGCAGTTCCTCCAAAACTTGCTGTAGTGGAAGAACCCTGCAAATTTGCAAGCAGGGGTTCCCTTTCAAGCTCCTCTTCCCACAAAGGTGATCACCACTGATGCCTCCCTTTTGGGCTTTGGAGCTCATTTGGACAGTGCCTCAGTAAGCGGCAACTGGACTCCCAAAGAGTCACAGTTGCACATAAATCTTTTGGAACTCAGAGCAGTCTTACTAGCTCTCAAAGCTTTTGCTCCCAGCATAGAAGAACAGGTGGTTCAAATTCAAATGGACAACACCACTGCAATGTTCTACATAAACAAGTAGGGTGGTACCAGATCAGGAATACTCTGTTTGGAAGCTCTGAAGCTCCGGTCTCTATCATTCTCCCTGGGAGTCAGCCTCTTGGTTATTCACCTCCCAGACAAACTCAATACTCTGGCAGATGCTCTAAGCTGAATCAATCAAGGCCAGAGTAAATGGACACTGAACAAGCAAGTACTAACCACAGTGTTCGGGTGGTGGGGCACACCAGATGTGGATCTGTTTGCCTCTCCTCTCAGTTTTCGGCTTCCTTAGTACGGCTGCAGGCCCCCAGTTCCAGGAACGCTTCCTCTGGATGCTCTGATCCTGGACTGGCCTTGGAGGCTCCTATACGCATTTCCTCCCTTTCCCCTGATATTCAGGGTTTTGCTGAAACTCAGACAGCAGCCTGCATTGATGATCCCAGTGGCATCCGGACTGGCCCAGCAAGCCTGGTACCCTCTTCTTCTCTCAATGTCCTGCAATAGGCCCATTTGCCTGCCTCCAACTCACTCCCTGCTGACCCTTCCTCAGACGGGAGTGCAGTACGCAGACATACACTCTCTTTACCTCAAGGCCTGGTTCTTGAGGAGTTAGTTTCCATCCTCACAGTACTCTGAACAGGTCCTTAAGATACTGAGGATGGCTAAAAAACCTAACACTAAGAAGACTTATGTAGCCAAATGGAAAAGGTTTTCCCTCTAGTGCAAGAGCGAAAAGGTCGAACCCCTATCAGCTTCAGACCCTCAGCTGCTAGACTACCTGGTACACCTACAGGCATCAGGCTTGACACCATCTTCACTCAGGCTACACCCGGCTGCAATTTCAGCCTATCTTTTGGTGGGAAAGAAGAAATAGCTTTTCCCACAACACGTTTAAACAGTTTTTCAAAGGCTTCTTGCACCTCCAACCTCCAACCAGGGAGCCTGTTCTTCCTTGAAGCCTGAACCTTTGCATAGATGGGCTCATGAATCCACTCTTTGAACCTATGTCCATGGCCCACATCAAATTTGTAACTTGGAAGACCATCTTCCTAGTAGCCATTACCTCTGCCAGGAGGATTTCAGAGCTACAGGCCCTGTGCACTGAGCCGAATTACATCACTCCTCACAATGATAAAGTTGAGCTCAGGACAAATAGGAAATTTCTGCCAAAGGTGGTTTCAAAGTTTCACTTGAACCAGTCCATTACTCTGCCTGTCTTCTTTACTGAGCCATCCACTCCTGGTGAGCAAAAGCTCCACAGCTTGGATGTCAGAAGAGTCATCTATCACTAACTAGAGCATACTAGACAGTCCAGAGGCTCTTCCACTCATAGAAACATAGACTTTGATGGCAGATAAGGACCGCTAGGCCAACCTAGTCTGCCCATTTCCCTACATACAAGATAAGCTGCAGATCCTATTTAACCAACAGCCTATTTCTTCCTACCCCCCACAAAAATAACCTTATGTCTGTTCCATACAGTTTTAAATTCTCCCACAGTTTTAGACCCCACAACCTCCTCATAAATGCTGTTCCATGCAACCACCACCCTGTCTGTGAAAAAATACTTCCTCACATTGCCCCTGAACCATCCCCCCTCTATCTTCAAATTGTGTCCCCTTGTTCTTGCACATCTCTTATTCTGAAAGATGCTACCCTCTTGGACTTTGTTAATTCCACTCAGGGACTTAAAAGTTTCTATCATGTCCCCCCTCCCTCCTTTTCTCAAGGGGATACATATTAAGTTCCTTTAGTCTCTCCTCATATAGCTTCTCTTGCAGATTTAGAACTGCAAAAATGAGCACCAGGATAAACTGGTGGTGCTGATAAAACTCAAGACAAAAATCAATTACAATAATAGCATCCACTAAAAACAAACAGAATTTTCATATTCTTATTTCAAACAATTTATTTAAAAAAGTAGTACAAAGTATATAAAAAAAAGAACTAGCGTTTCGCAAGGACAGCACCCTGCTTCATCAGAGTTAATTTCCTTTCTCAAACAACACCCTTTTTATACAGACTTCAATACATACAATTAAAAAATGACCACATATATTTAAATCTATCATAATTACTTTGCTAAAATAAATTAAGCCAGGATTTAACTTCAATCACAGAATGGTGAAACCCAAATAATCCATTGTTTTACAGCTCTATTAGTATATTCATATCAATCATAAAGACAAACTATTAAATCTTCAAAATACATGAAATGTCTTTTGCTTTACACATTTAAATCACAAAAATTATTTATTTTGTTAACACACAGTCAATAAATAAAGCTGTACAAATAAAGTTGTTTAAACAGACTATCAGCATGACCCACTAACTTCCAATAAGAATTTGCATGCACTTTTATTTTCTTTCCAGTGCCAAACATAAATTTGTTATTGGATTTAATTATGTAGTTAGTGCTGAATGACATGAACAATCACAATCCATGCTTCCAGATACATAGCAGCCCTTAAAACAACATGCTGTAGTAACTACTTATAATATATAAGCATTTTTTTTATTACAATAACATATATAAATATGGCCATTTCAGGAACTCCATTTTTTATATAAAGCAGTACATATCTATAATTTATTTTAAAAATGCCAAGAGGTCTATATTTTCATTTAGTCCTTCATCACTTCTAGCTGCAAGAAAATATATCCAGAAGCTCTCACATTGTCCCACTTTTTTCTCAAGGTCTCCACCATGAGGGCAAATAGCCACTTTCTCAATACCCATAAAGCTGACTTCATGTATCCCTTCCTTATGTTTCAATATGTGCTTAACAATTGCATATGAAGTATTTGAATGGGAGATAGCTCATATATGCTCTCCCATTTGTACCCTGAATTGCTGTATAGTCCTGCCCACATAGAGATGCCCACAACTACAATAAAGAATATGAATAATCCCCACACTATTGCAGGTAATGAAACTATGACTTTCTATTTCTTTTCCCATTGCAGGGTTAATAAATTTCCCACCCTGTTTCACATATTTACAAAAAGAACATTTCCCACATCTGAGGCATCCTTTGGGGGTAACCAACTGGATTGTGCATTTACTTTAGCCTGCAGCATGCTTGGTGCAACCCATTCCTTAATAGTTTTTGCTCTCTTAAACACTATTTTAGGTTCCTGATCTGTAATATTTTTCAGTTTAGGCTCTAATTTCAACAAGTCCTAGTTTCTACGAATAATATTACTCACATGAAGTGATCTAGTAGAAAAAGTAGTCAAAAATGGACAAAACACCTCCTCACTTTTTCTTTTTATTGCAGGAATTAAAGTATCCATTCTATCTATTTCCTGTACATCCTGAAAGGCCTTAGCAATCACTTGATTGCTATATCCCCATTGCATAAATCTTTGAACCTGCTGCCCACATGTTTCAGCATATTAATTTACTTCAGTACAGCTATGCTTTGTTCTAATAAACTGCCCTTAAGGAATGTTCCGCTTTATATACTGCTGGATGACAACTATTATAAAGTAGTAAACGATTTTGATCTATGTCCTTCTGATATAATGTGGTACATACTTCATTTTTATTGTTCTAATAAATCAACAAATCCAAAACTGTAATCTGAAGGTGATTTATTTTATACTTGAATTTCAAATTAATGTTGGTATCTTCCAACCAGGAAATAAAATGCATAAATTGCTCCTGGGTCCCTTTCCAAATATTTAATATATCAACCAAATGATGTTTCCAAAGATCCAAATATTGAGAAATGAGGTTATCATTGGGACTATAAAGAATCTGTTCCCACCATGCTACATATAAACTCGCACAGCTTGGTGCTACTGTTGCCCCCATAGCAGTTCCCCTAATTTGTCTATAATATACACCCTGATACAAAAACATATTCTTTGTCAGTATCAAATTTGCAAGCTGCAACTGGTAATGTGTAGGTACATTCACCTGTTGTGCTTCATCCCTTTGATCCAAAAAAAACTTTTAAAGCCTGCAACCCATCCTCATGTGGAATTACAGTGCATAATGAATCAATGTCTAAAGTAGCAAAAAAACATTCTGACTGCATGTTCAAGTTATCAACCAAATTAATAACCTGCATCAAATCCCTTAAATATGATCTAACCTCAATTACAAAGGGCTGTAAAAAGCTATCCAGAAATATAGAAATGGGCTCAGTAAGCCATCCATTACCTGATGTAATTGAGTGCCCAGGTGGATATTCTTTATTTTTATGTATTTTTGGCAAAATATATATTATAGGGTTAACCGGATGTGCAACTGTTAGAGCTTTAATCATTTTCTCCATTAAATAGCCCTTTACAAATCCATAACTCAAAACTGAATCCACCTCCTTTTTAAATGTACTCACTTGATTATTGGGAAGTTTCTCATAATAAGTAGTATCCCCCAACTGTTGATATATCTCCCGTTCATAATAGTCATGATACATAACAACCACCGCCCCCCCCCATCTGCTGATCTGATTACAATGTCCATATTTCCCCTAAGGCCATCCAATGCTAACCTTTCTTGCATAGTGCAATTTAAAGGAACAGATGCTTTTGTATTTTTTAAATTCCCTAAATCCATTTCACACTTTTTTACAAACATATTAACTGTAGAATTATACACAGGACAATAAGTAGATCTCATTTTAAATGTTTCCTCGTTGTTTATGTCCTGTTGTCCCACTGTCAAATCATCATTATACAAAATTTTAAATGTTAAATTCCTAGCAAATGTATGAATATCTACAACAGTCTGAAAAAAATTAATATCAACAGATGGTACCAAGGATGGTACCTTACTTAGAACAGATTTTTCTGATTCTGATAATTCACATTTTGAAAAATTGATAATGGGGGTAAGTTCTGTGCTTCCACGGCTGGCACTTTACATATATTTTGTATCAGTACCTTCACCTTCTGTTTCTTCCATGCTATTAACCCTCGTGATGGAGACTTTGAGAAGAAAGTAGGACAACGTGAGAGCTTCTGGATATATTTTCTTGTAGCTAGAGACTAAATGAAAATATAAATCTCTCGGCATTTTAAAGTAAATTATAGATATGTACTGCTTTATATAAAAAAATTATTATATATGTTATTGTAATAAAAGAAAATGTTTATATAAGTAGTTACTATAGCATGTGGTTTTAAGGGCTGCTATGTATCTAGAAGCATGTATTGTGATTGTTCATGTGATTCACCACTAACTACATAATTAAATCCAGTAACAAATTTATGTTTGGCACCAGAAATAAAATAAAAGTACGTGCAAATTCTTATTGGAAGTTAGTAGGTCATGCTGATAGCCAGTTTAAACAACTTTACTTGTACAGCTTTATTTATTGACTGTGTGTTAACAAAATAAATATTTTTTGTGATTTAAATGTGTAAAGCAAAAGACATTTCATGTGTTTTGAAGATTTCATAGTTTGTCTTTATGATTGATACGAATATACTAATAGTGTCATAAAACCATGGATAATTTGGGTTTCACCATTCTGTGACTGTAGTTAAATTCTGGCTTAATTTATTTTTGCCAAGTAATTATGATATACTTAAATACACATGGTAGTTTTTTTAATTGTATGTATTGTAGTATGTATAAAAAGGGTGTTGTTTGAGAAAGGAAATTAACTCTGATGAAGCAGGACGCTGTCCTTGTGAAACGTTAGTTCTTTTGTTTTGTATACTTTGTACTGCTTTTTAAATAAATGGTTTGAAATAAGAATGTAAAACCATGGATTCTGTTAGTTTTTGGTGGGTGCTAGTAATGTAATTGATTCTTATTTTGCAGACCATGCACCATTCTAGTTGCCCTTCTCTGGACTGCCTCCATCCTGTCTATGTCCTTGCGGAGATGGGGTCTCCAGAACTGCATGCAGTACTCCAGATGGGGTCTCACCAACTGTCTGTACAGAGGGATAACCACTTCCTGTTTTCTGCTGGTGATGCCTCTCTTTATACATCCCAGTATCCCCCAGTCCTCCCTACTGTCTTCTCGCATTGCTTGCTAACCTTAAGGTCATCTGATATGATTACCCCCAGGTCCCTTTCCATTTTTGTTGTTGTTACTACCTCCCCCCATTGTGTAATCTCCCACTGGGTTTTTGTTTCCCAGGTGCATTATTTTGCACTTCTTTGCACTAATTACAAGCTGCCATACTTCCAACCTTGCCAAGTCCCTTCTCAACCTTTCCACGCTCCTTTGTGTATCAACCCTGTTGCAGATCTTTGTGTCATCTGCAAAGAGGCATACTTTTCCTTCCAGTCCCTCTGCAATGTCACTTATAAAGACATTAGAAAGGACTGGACCCAGTACTGAACCCTGTGGTACCCCACTAGTAACCCCTCTTTCTTCAGAGTGGATTCCATTTGCAATTACCTTCTGTGTCCTGTTGTCCAGCCAATGTTTTAACCCAGGCTACCACCCTGGGACCCACTCCCAGGCTGGTTAATTTGACTATTAATCTTTTGTGTGGGACTGTGTCAAATGTCTTGCTAAAGTCTGCATAGGCCATGTCCACAGCCCCTCCCTGGTCTACTACTTTGGTCACCCAGTCAAAGAAATCAATTCAATTCATCTGACATGACCTTCCCACTGTGAATCCATGTTGCCTTGGGTCCTGTACCCCACTGGCCTCTAGGTACTTAACAATTCTTTTCTTCAGAAGTGATTCCATCACTTTCCCTACCACAGAGGTCAAACTGATAGGTATGTAGTTTCCTGCCTCTGTCTTGCTCCCACTTTTGTGAAGGGGGAATCACATCCACCTTCCTCCAGTCCTCAGGTACCACACAATCCTCCCATGAGTTGTTAAAAAGGTTAGTCAGTGGTGTCACTAGTTCTCTCCTTAATTCTTTTAGAATTCTGGGGTGAATTCCATCAAGCCCCATTGCATTGTCCACCTTCAGTTTTAGGAGTTCTTTCAGAACACTTTCTTCTGTGAAAGGACTGAGATCGCCCCCCATCCAAAGTGCTTCTGTTAGTTGGATTAGACACCTCCCCCATCTCCTCTTTTGTGAATACTGAGCAGAAGTATTTGTTCAGTATCCCTGCTTTTTCCCTGTCCCTCTCTGCCCACCCGCTGTCCATTCTATTCAACCTCACTAGCCCTCCCTTTGTCTTTCTACGCTCCCTGATATACCTTTAAAAGGTTTTATCCCCCTTCCTAATTGAGTTGGCTATCTTTTCCTCAGATTGGGTCTTTGCTATTCTGACTTCCCTCCCTGCTTCCTTCTGCCTTACCTGGTACAGGTCTCTGTCCTTCTCCTTCTGTGTTTTCTTATACTTCCTAAATGCTATCTTTTTCTCCCTAACCTTCACCACCACCTCTTTTGAGAACCACAGTGGCTTTTTCTTTCATTTTGATTTGTTTATTTGTTTCACACAAAGGCTTGCTGCCTCTGTGATGGCAGTTTTGATGTTTCCCCATTGTTGCTCCACCCCTCCTTCTAGCCTGTTTGCTAGTGCTTTTCTAAGGCACTCTCCCGTCTTGCCAAAGTCAGCCCTCCTGAAGTCCAGAACTCTCACTTTTGTATGGCTTGACTCTGTAGTTGAGTTTATCATGAAACACACTGTTTGGTAGTCACTTGTTCCTAGATGGCTACCCACTTCTAGATCTGAGATCCTCTCACTGTCCCTATTTGAGAGTATGCGGTCTATGATTGCTCCCTCATGAGTGGGTTCCAAAACTAGCTGCCTTAGGCATGTCACCTGAAGGGCATCGAGAATGGCCCTGCTTTGGGATGTGGCTGCAGCAAAGGTGCTCCAGTTAACATCTGCCATATTCAGGTCTCCCATCAACAGTATCTCCCCTTTCTTTGCCATCCTAAGGATGCCTTCTATCATATCCTTGTCCATTCCTTCCCCCTGACATGGGGGTCTATATACAACCCCTGTGCGGATTGTGGTGCCATTTCCAGTCTCTAAGGTGACCCATAGTGCCTCCTCTCCTCCCTGATTACCCTTTTGTTCAGTTGCTTTTATCTCTTCCCTTACATAGAGAGCTACTCCTCCCCCTCTTCTCCTCTCCCTGTCTCTCCTGTAGATTGTGTACCCTGGTATGTTGACATCCCAGTCATGGTTCTCTGTGTACCATGTTTCTGTGACTGCCACAATATCCAGGCATCCCTCATCCATCAAGGCCACCAGTTCAGGGAGCTTTTTGCCCAGACTACAGGCATTGGTACTCATTACCCTACATTTTTTTATGGCCTTACCCCTTTTTGCTCCATCCCTGTCCTTACTGCATTTGTCATTTTCTCCATTTACCCCTGCCCTTCTGCCTATTGACATCTCTAGCTTGGTGTTTAACTCACTTAGTACCCTGATTTTTTTGGGGGTGGACTTGGATTTCCCTGCTCCTCTCCAGTGACTCCCCCCTTGGCTAGTTTAAATGCTCACCAATTAAGTATTTAAACTGATCACCTAGGATCCTGGTGCCCCTCCTGGACAGATGCAGACCATAATGCCAGTATAGGCCTGCATCCCTCCAGGTGGACCCCCAGTCCCCAATGAAACCAAATTCTTGAGCTCTGCACCAGTTTTTCAACCACTGATTGAATCCCATGGGGTGGACCACCCTAGCCTCACCCATGCCATAGACAGGCAGCACCTCTGAGAAGGTTACAGTGTATGCTACTTGTCTAAGGCACCTCCCCAACTCCAGAAACTCTTCCTGCACTGCTCTGATCCCTTTCTTAGCCAGGTCATTTGTTCCTATGTGGACAGTGACATCCAGCTCCCTTCCCTGTGCAGCTGCTCCAGTGATCCTGAGGATTCGCTCTCTGTCCCTCCAAGCCATGGCACCAGGTAGGCACCTTACCTTCCTTTTCCCTTCCTCCCCCAGTTCTACCTTCCTAACAATGAATTCCCCACCAGGAGTTGTTTCCTTTCCCTGTGGGGTGCCATGCCACCCTCCTGTGGGTCTCCTTTGTGGAGGTTCCCAGCATCCTCCTTGGTCTCCACTGTGGGTGCCTTGATAGAGGAACTACACTTTGCCAGAACAGCATATGAATTGTGGAGAGGTACAACTGGAGGTATGCACCTCTGTTCCACCACCCGCATCCTCCCTGAGCCCACTGTAGTCCAACCACTTCTTTTTCTTGGCAACCTCTGAGGCAACGGCAGTGGCCCTGGTGGTCCCTGAGTGGGAGAGGCTGTCCCACAAATCCTGGCCAACTCAGCCTGGAGATAAGCAACCTCCTCCCTCAGCCCAGAGAGGTGCCTGCAGATGGGACAACACCGAATCCTCCAGAATGTCTCCCGGAAGACTGCTGCTCCACAGCTACTGCACTGCACCACTCCCATTATGTCTTATTTCTGGCCCCTTAACTGTTATTTGGAATACTTACTCTTTCCTTTGTTTGTTTATTTTTTCCCTACTTACTTACTGCTTCCATGCCCTTTAAGCTCCTGATCTTCCTGTTCTGAGACAAGAAGTTCCTATATTTCTCAGTAGTCTCCTTTCTTTCTTAGAGTCAGACCTCCAGCAGCTAGGGGTGGATGGAGAGCTACTCTTATCCTTCTAGGATGGTGAGTCTTTGGTGGATCTGTGACCACTCACTTCCTGCTCCCAAACAGGAAGTTCCTGTTTTCAGTCAAATCCTGTCCCTATAAAAGTAGAACTGGTTTAGGGTGGAGGGAAGGAGGGCAATATAGTCCCGGTAGAGAAGTTTAGTTAAACAGAAGCTCCTTCTTTCTGGTGTTCTCTGCCTGTTCTCTGGCAGAAGCTATCTAGTGCAGTGTTTAAATTTGGCTTTAACCTGACTTCCTTCTAACTAAGCCACTCCCCCTACTTTACAAATCTTTCTACACTTAGTTAATGGCACAGATAACAATTCTCTTCAGCCACCTGGGACAAACACCTAGATAACTGCCCAGATAACCATTCACTTGAGGCAACTCTGACAAACACACTAACTGTTTTTTTTTTACCCTAAATTGAAGGTCCCAGTAGTAGAGTTCTAGTTCTTAGCCCCAGTAGAGAAGTTTAGTTATAGCAGCAGCTCCTTCTTCCTGGTGTTCTCTGCCTGTTCTCTGGCAGAACCTATCCTCAGTTGCTCCTCACCTACAGGGATGTTGGCAGAGGAAGACCAGCTATCAAAAGAACTGTTTCTTGTTGGTTGGCCTCTTGCATTAGATTTTGCTATGACAAAGCTGGTCAGCAACCCCCAGTGGGACTCAGGGCCCACTCCACCATGGGAACTGCAGCCTCACTTGCAGCAGCAAGGGACATTCCCCTACTAGATGTCTGCAAAGCAGCTATCTGGAAATCTGTGCACACCTTTGTGAAACACTACAGTTTGGATGTGCAGACCAGATCTGATGCCAAATTTGATGGGCAGTTCTGTAGAGCCTCTTTCCTAAGTAGGTTCTTTGCCAACCTCCTACTTGGTACTGCTTGGTAATTTGCTAAAGTTACGAATGTTAAAGGGCTCCTGGGGTAAGAAGAAAAAATGACTCACTGCAGTAATCTTCTTTCTTCCAAGGGATCGTTTAGCATCAGTAAGCTACCACCCTTCCTCACTGGTTCACCTGTCAGAGAAGGGCTCTTATTTGACCTTTTACCAAATTTGGAGTTTCTTATTGATGAGTTTTTAGTTTGTGTTGCTGTTGTTTCTATTTCCACTTTTGTGGACATTTGCATGTTTTTTGAATCCTGTTGATTCTTTTTGGGGGCATTTGCCATGGTTTTTCTTCTAAAAAATTCTGAAACCTTCAACAACTCTCACTCAGCTCACACCCCCTCCTGTCTTTTGATTGGCTTGGCCCTAAGCTCATTTAAATATCTCTTAAAGGCACACATCTGGGGCAGTTGCACCTAGCCAGCTAAGTGAAAAAATGTTACTGACGCTAAAGGACCCCTTGGAAAAAAGAAGATTACTGTGGTGAGTAATTTTTTCTTCTGTGTTAACCATCATTGTTCTGTTGGCAAATAAGCACAGCCTGTTAACATTTAGTCAAACATTTCATCATATTCATAGTCATAGTAATACAAACCTGTGGCCTGCACCCTTTTTATTTATTACTTCCACTGTCATGGTGTATTCTTTTGCAAGTGCGGTATCACCAGTCTCAGTGTTTCCCATGCCTGAAATATGTCAGTTACAAGTGTGGCATCACGAATCTCAAGTATTTTGCGTGCATAAAATACGGCAGTTAGTGTGGCATCTCCAGTCTCAGTATTTCCCATGCCTGAAATGTGGCTGTTAATGATGTGGCATCATCAGTCTCAAGTATTTACCATGCCTGAAATATTCCATTTACCAGTATGGCATCACCAGTCTCCAGTATTTCCCATGCCTGAAATATTCCAGTTGCCTGACTACCATGAATTTGTACCATTGTTTTGTTGCAATAATTTGTTGATGCTGCTGCTGCTGCTGATGATGACAATAATGATTCTGAAGAAATCTGGAATATATTACTGATGACCGATGACCACCAAAGCCAGAGTCTGATGCTTCTCATCTTTGATGAATACATTGGGTTGGATATTCAGACTGTACTAGGCAATGGCACAAGGGGAGGTGCAGCACAACTGAGATGCGCCGGGGCCAGACAGGGGTGATATTCAAAGGTGATGCATCATGGCGCATCACCTTTGAATATAGCACAGAATGTGCATGGTGCATATACAATGTGCTGGCTCATTCCCCAGACAAAGAGGACTAGGAATGCTCCAGCTCAACTGTAGTTGCGCTGGGTGCATTTCTGGGATATTCAGACTTGTGCATGCAAATGGGGCCATAATGTATGCAAGGCTCAAATGGGACCCGATCTGCATGTTATTATGGCCTGATTTGCATGAGGTGAGCAGGGCAGCCTGACAAAATGCACCTGGTGCCCTGCACTGCTTGTGGTGCAGACAGAGGGGACCTGGTGCAACCCCTGCCATAGAGATGTGATCACCTTAAACAACAATGAGGAATCCCTGGTAGTCCAGTGGTATCCTTCCTTCCCTCCCATATCTCCAATCATGGGTGACAGTACATGAAACATAAGCCCTGGTGGTCTAGTGGTAACCTCCCCAGTAGCCCAATTGTGGGTAATATCAAAGAAATGAAACATCCCTTGTAGTCCAGTGGTTCCCCCTCCCTGCTCGTAGCTCTGATCACTGGTAAATTGATGTAAATGAAAGCTCTGGTAGTCTAGTGGACCCCCTCCACACTGCCCATAACCCCTGATCATGGGAAACACCTAAAGATCTAAATCCCTGGTGGTCAGGTAAGATGTGAATTTGTATGTTGCCCTGTTGAAGTTACATTGTTATCCTATGGGCTTAATTATGTCTTATTGCTTGCTTTTCTTAATGGGCACAATTATTTAAGGCTCTGGCATATGGTATTCTGTAGTGGCCACTGAGACCTTTCAGACCATATATGGATTGTTACTTACCTCCAAATATTGCCAGTAATATGGCCTGTTGAAGTTACAGTGTTATTCTATAGACTTAATTATGTCATTACTTGCTTTTCTTCATGGCCACAATTATTTAAGGCTCTTGCATATGGCATTCTGGTAGTGGCCACTGTGACCTTTCTGACCATATATAGATTTTTCCTTAACTCCATATTTGACAGAGTTATGGCATCTTGTACTTCCAGTGTTATCCTATGGGGAACTGTATGCCCATTATGAACTTCTTTCCTCTCCATCCTTCTGGGGCATTAGTGTCAGAAGACATCTTCTGGCACCACTGTACAAGGCAAAGTGCCATGACCTCTACAGTCTCCTCCTGAAGTACCAGCAGCACAAGACAGCCTCACACACCAATGTACAAGCCAAAGCGCCATGACCTCGTCATCCTACTCCTGAAGCACCAGCGGCAGAAGACAGCCTTTGGCACCACTGTACAAGGCAAAGTGCTGTGACCTCTACAGTCTCCTCCTAAAGTACCAGCAGCACAAGACATTCTCAAGCACCCATGTACACACCAAAGTGCCATGACCACCTCATCCTACTCCCGAAGTACCAGCAGCAGAAAACAGCCTCTAGCACCACTGTACAAGGCAAAGTGCTGTGACCTCTACAGTCTCCTCCTAAAGTACCAGCAGCACAAGACAGCCTCAAGCACCCATGTACACACCAAAGTGCCATGACCACCTCATCCTACTCCTGAAGTACCAGCAGCAGAAGACAGCCTCTAGTACCACTGTACAAGGCAAAGTGCCATGACCTCTACAGTCTCCTCCTAAAGTACCAGCAGCACAAGACATTCTCAAGCACCCATGTACACACCAAAGTGCCAGGACCACCTCATCCTACTCCTGAAGTACCAGCAGCAGAAAACAGCCTCTAGCACCACTGTACAAGGCAAAGTCCTGTGACCTTTGCATCTTCCTCCTCCTTAAGCACCAGCAGCACAAGATAGCCTCTGCCACAGATGGGCAAGCCAAATTACCATGACCCTTTCATCCTTCTCCCGAAGCACCAGCAGCAAAAGACAGTCTCTGGCACCAGTGCACAAGCCAAAGTGCTGGTACATCTTTATTCTCCTTGTAAAGTACCAATGGCAGAAGACAGCCCCTGGCACCAGTGCACAAGCCAAAGTGCTATTACCTCTCACACTCCCCCTCCTGAAGTCATTTTAAGGAGTTATATAGCAATTCTCCATTAAGGCAAATTATAAACTCGAATAAAAAAATATGAAATACTGAATAATGAATACCTGGGACCCGAATATCAAATATTCAGGAAATGGTATTCACACAGCCCTACTAGGGGCTTAATCCTTGCAATATTTCTCAGATAGTGAAAACTGGTCTGGACCATGGCCGACACCTCAAGTGTCAGTCTGCTGTCCAGAATAATGCCCAAGTTACGCATCCTAGAGGAGGGCTTCAAAGGCATAGAACCCAGGACAAGTCCTGTCTCTGCATCTGAGGCCATCCGATCATGCCCTCTGTTTGACTCTACTACCAGTACCTCCATATTATTGTAGTCCAGTCATAACCAGCTGGAGGCCATACAGTTGTTGATTTCAGTAAGGCATTTGTTAAGCATGTCCACTGCAATGGATGTCCCAGGTGCAAAGGAAAAATACAGCTGGGTATCATCGCATAGCAATGAAAACCCAAGCTGTATTTCCTAATGAACCTTCCCAGGGGCAGCATGTACATGGCAAACAACACTGGAGTCAAAACTGAAGCCTGAGATGCTCCACAAAATGGGAGACTGGGGTGGAGAAGAAATTTCTCATCACTACCCTTTGCTTCCTGTTTGTGAGAAAGGACTCAAACCAGTGGATGACTGTGCTGGAGAATCCACAAAATTCCCGAGGTGGTCAAGTAACACATAATGGTCCACCATGTCAAAGGCTGAGGAGAGATCAAGAAGAATGAGAATTGTCCACTTCCCTCGATCTCTCACCCTGAGAAGGTCACTGTGCACCCAGACTGATGCAGTTTCTGTGCTGTGTCTTGCCCAAAACCCAAATTGGAGAGGCTTGCATAGATCAAAGTCCACTAGCTGCTCCTCAAGCTGAAGCACCAACATTTTCTCAAAAACCTTACCCATGAATGGAAGGTTAGCAATAGAAATGTAATTTTCCTTGATGCCGGGGTCCAAAAATGATTTCTTCAGAAGGGGTCTAACCAGTGCCTCCTTCAAAGCATCAGGGAAGACCCCCTCAGACAGGGTGCACCAGATAATCAAGTCAAACACTGTGATGATGGCATCAACACATCTCATCAAGATAGGTATTGGCACCGGGTCTGATTCACAATATGTTTGCTTCAGCTTGGAAGCAACCCCAATAACCTCAGCCACCTCCACTGGTCTAAATTCCTCAAATCCTATTGGGTGCTCTCTGTGCATCCAAGGCAATCACTACTGGCCAAAGTTTGGCTCACTGGTGGAATTCCCTGCCTGATGGTGGACACTCTGACAGAGAAGAACTGAGCGAACTCTTTGCATAAAGCATTAAAAAAAGGCTTTTTTTCAGCTGCAGACAGGCATGATTTAGGAGCCTGTCAATGGTCTGAAACAGCACAGTTGGTCAGTTCTCCCAAGCAGCAATCTCCCTGGATAAGAACACTGCCTTCTTACTGTTGATTGCCCCCTGGTACTCCCCATAGTGAGAACGCAGGGCCAGCTTGTCCACCTCCAAGCCAGTCCTCCACCATCAGTGCTCTAACCTCCAACCCAAAATCTTCATTGCCTTGAGCTCCCCATCAAACTGCAGGGATCTCAATTGAGAAGATCTGAGCTATACACAGACCGATGCTAGGGAGTTGAACATGTCAGACAACACCTTATTATAGGCGGCAACTGCAGCCCACGTACCTTCCTCACATACAATGCCCACACTAGATAGGTCGGCCACAGCCAGAAGATCCTCAGGGGGGGGTCAAACCCCTCAAAGAGCAGTAACTTACCATCTCAGCAGGGTGATGGCTCTTGGGGGTGCCCTGAACAAGAAATCCACTGTGCAATGATTGGACCAAATGACCCAATCAGTCAAGATTGTTAATCTCAAGCCCCAGTGAGAAGACCAGGTTCAACATGTGACCACCCTGATGGGTCACAGAGAAAACTTCCTGTGACAGGCCCAGAGATGACATAGTTTGGAGGAGATTGTAACCAAGCCTGGATGATTTGTCATTGGCCCAAACATTGAAGTCCCCCATAATTAAGCATCTGGGGTCCTCCAATATTTCACCAATTATAATATCAGCTATGTCCTGCAGAAATTCTCCTGCTAACCCAGGGGGATGTAAATCAGGAGAATTATGCAGCCTGCACCCAGGCACCCATGAACAGCCACACATTCAAAAGAACCTGGTCTTCTCACTGGGTGCATGGTGAATCCCAGGTTGGATCTGAAACAGATGGCTTGTCCTCCAGCCCTGCTTTCCACTCTGGGGCAGTGCACAACAGAGTACTCAGGGGGGGAGACCTCAAAAACTTGGCCAGCAACATCACCCACCCAGGTCTCTGTGATGCAAGCCAGATCAACTGATGAAACCAAGTTCACCTAATTGTGGTCTTGTTCCGAATCGATCTGGCATTACAAACCACTGCCTGCAGGGGATTGGTGGATAGTGCGGCCGCTCTGTCTCCCTGTCCACTCAGTCTGGTGGGAACCCTGGAGATGGGTACCAAACATGTCTGGCCTCTCCCTTGGGCCTGACAAACCTCAGGGTGGTTTCTGCACCTGACCACTCCTATCATGCTCTCTACTCACATGCATGAGGCACCCCACCACAATCGCTCAGTGCAGTTCCTCTTAATTCTGACCTCCTGACAGTGACAAGCTGTAATGGCGGTAACTAGAGGTTGGAAAACAACTGCAGATCACACAGCTGAGACACCATGTACAGGAATCTAGTATGCCCCAGGCCTTCATTCTTTCCTAAGTACATCCTGTCTGACTATACTGTCCCCAAATAGCACACTTCTTAACTAACTAAACATACATTCACTCACTCATCCAGCCACACACTTATACAAAACCAACCTAATACCCTCCACACAACATACATGCCATAAGTTAAAACTCCAACCTCACCGGCACCCCCAACACCCCACACCCACAACCAAAGACAGCAAGAACAGGCCTAGGATCAGAGTCTTTGCTTAATAGGATAGCACTGTCTGCACCTAAACAATAAATCCTACAAGACAGGACAACTTGATATAGTTAAAAAGCAGAAAATAATGTCACAAGCAGGTAAAAAAATCACAGCCCACTGCTTACAGCTGATCTCTCACCACTGCCAGTCACTGAATAGATAACCCAGCTTAACTGTTTCCAAATGCTAACCATGTAGGATAACTCCTGGAATGTCCACAGTGGTGCTTCTACCAGTTGTTGGGTTCTGGAAAATGATGCCAAAACAAGCAGTGACCATCTCCCAACCGATGGTCCAACAGGGGAACACAAAGGTCCACAGAGTCTCTTTCTTCCCATTGTGACCACATGAATACATGGATGACATGCCAGCAACCAAACACTGAAAAGTTCAAAAGTCAGCATGATCAGCAGCTTATACCCTGGGAGACGACACACGGAAATGCCTTCAGCTCTGCTTTCTCAAAAGGAATGCAGTCCTGCTGACAAACAGGATCCATACCTCATTATTGGCCCTCTCATGTGGTGTTGAAGAAGCACCTTCAGGGATATCGAGGGTGCAAAACTACTGCCCATTCTGAAAGAGTTAAAAAACAAGCATCAGTTGGGACGACGTGGGAATCTTCAAACGTCGGTCTTTTCACTTTACAAAGCACCTCACTTAAAGAGCAGCTTGGTGAGTTCAGTCCGTGAGTCTGACAATGATGGCTAACATTGGGTATCTGTGGAAAGCAAGCCAGGTGAAATTTGTCAGGTCACAGGCAGCACATAAATCCTGCAAGTTGGATAGAAAGGTAGGTGAGCTGCAGCTTCTGTGAACTACCTAAAAAAAACAAAAAAATCTAACCCTCTAGGCTAGTTCACTCCCCTGCCCTACCTTGCACTAAAAACCTTAAAATATCTCCTTGACTACCAGCTTAATAAATTTGTGATTCTGGTCAACAGAAGTGGCCAGAAAACAAGCACATCAAATTAAGTAGCTCTCCAAAGAAAGTTAACAGAAAACAGTCTTTTTTGCACGGCAATTGCTCACTACAAGGAGCTCCACACAGGGTCTTCACAGTCCTGCTCCCAAATGGAGCTTGAAATACAGGGATCAAACAGACGGAGAACCTGTCTGCAGCTGCACAAGTACACTCTGTTGTATCTGTTGCCTTAATTAATTATTGTCGGCTAAGATCAAGTGATAGCATTTTTTGTAAAAGTGGTTTAGTTAGCTCAGCATGAAACAGCATTAGACCATTTGCTAGACACGTAAGGGAAATATTTTGTACCCCTCCCCACGTCATTTTCTTTTACACATTGGTGTTGGATGATATCAATTTCTGTTAGTTCTTATTCCTTATTATAGCCCTTTGTGGGAATGCGGAACCTAGAGAAAACTAGACACATATGAATGGGGGATAACTAAATGACCATTTAACACGATTACAAGATGACTATATGTGGATGTACAATGTCTCCTGCTGTCTCAGAATTCCTAGTAATAAACTTCCAAGTATTAGAAAAAATAGCTTTGGAAGCAGGAAAACAAGCTTGTATCTGTTTTTTTATGCCTACAGTGTTCCGAGAGGCATTACATCAGACTGTACATGGCTGGCAGGTATCCGGGCACCTCTCTGCACTCTGTCAATAGGAAAATACATGTGACTAGCTGTTACTGAGCTTGCAACACCCAGCTATTTCAACTCCTCCATCTTCCATTATCCATTTGATTATCATGTCTGTGTAGCACAGTATAGCATGAATTATGTGTACCACACAGTTTATAGTATTGACATTGTGCATATTAATAGTTTTACACTGTATCCATTTGAATTGCATAACCTGTCATACATAGAAACATAGAATGTGATAACAGATGATGACTGCTGGCCCATCTAGTCTGCCCATGTTTAATTTTGTTCACGTTTGTTGCAGACCAAACTTGATCTACAGCACTGTTGCCTCCGCCTCCTTCTGTCCTCCAAATCAAAAGCTAATTCATTGAACAGAATTGCAGTCACATTACAAGTTATTTCTCAAAAATGAATAAACAAAACAAAAAAAAACAAGGTCACAAATTGTAAGGAGCATCCTTAGCTATCTGTCATTTCTGTGTAGACAATGTCTGGATTATTAAACATAAAACATAAATCTAGTCCCATATTATAGTTTACTCAACATTGGTATACAGCTGGTTACCATCCTAATACAGTGAATTCATACTGTATCTACCTGTCATGGTGTCACCACTCTATGAATGTTATATTCCTTCACACGTTCCCCTTGATTATTTCTCCCTGTCTCAATGCATTCAGTATATTATTACTGATTTGATTATTATGCCTGTGCAGCATAGAACAACATGAATTATGTGTACCACACAGTTTACAGTAGCGACACTGTGCATATTAATAACTTTACACTATAGCCATCCGAATCGCATAACCTGTCATACAGTACATAGGAACATAGAAACTGATTGTAAATAATGACCGCTGGAGCCAAATATTCTGCCCATTTTTAGTTATGATCAGTTTGGCTGGAGTTCCAACTTGATCTAGGGCACTTTCTCTTTCATTCCCTTCCTTCTTCAAAGGGTTCCTTTGTGCCTATCCAAAGCATTTTTAAAACCCACCACTGGTTTCACTCTCACTGCCTCCCATAGAAGGCTATTCTAGGAATCCACTACCCTTTCTGTGAAGAACTACTTCCTCACATCTCTCCTGACTCTACCTCCTTCCAGCATCGTATCATGACCCCTTCTTCTACAGCACCTTTTTCTCTGTAATATTCCTCCCTTCTGTACCTTATTATCTTGTGAGGTAGTTAAAGGGCTCCATCATATCCCAACTCTCCCTCATCTCCTCCAGGGTGTACATATTGAACTCTTTCAGTTTTCTCTCATAGGGTGTCTAGTGCAGACCTTTCACCATTTGAACATCCCTCAGCTTTCTACTTGTTGCATTCACTGTTTTCAAATTGTTCCTCTTTCCTCAAATTTCTTCTTTGACTGCTTCTGTCCCTCTCCTCCTTTGCTAACCCACTGCTTGGGATCTCCCTACTGTATATCTCAGCCTGTAGTGGCTCCCTTTCTGCCTACCCCATTTCTTCCATCCCCCAGGCTACTTTAAATGTCCATCAAAGAAACATTTAAACTCTTCACAGAGGACTACCATTTCCTCCTTAATGGAAGCTGGCCATAACCTCAATATAGGCTCTTATCCTTCCAGGTTGTCCCTCAGTCCCCATTGTAGCCATACCTCTCCTCTCTGCATCATTTCTTCTATCATAACTTGAAGACCTCAGTGTGGAGCTCCCTCTCCTTCCTAGCACAGTACAAGATGCACTCGCCGCTTGCATTTTAAACACATGGGAAACACAGGATCAACCAAAGAAATGATCAAACTTTACCAAAAATAAAATTTATACACACAACTTCCTTCAGCAATTTATCTTTACATTTAAGTCCATGAAACACCCTTATCAAGTTAATGCATTAGCAGTCATCTTGGCTCTGACCAGAGTTTGTTTTTTTGTAGGTTCTGAGTGAGACCACGTAGGCATGGTAGATTATCAATTAAGGGATCACTGTCATCAACATCCTCAGAGGCACATTCAAGTTTATAATCAGAAGGCCACCCAAACTCCTTAGACATTTGACTCATGTTTCATTCAGAATAAAAGTATTTATACAAGGCACACCTATCGCACCACTCAGAAACAGACATTGGAGTTCAAGGTCTATGAAGGTTAACAGTAACCTTCTCAGAGGTGCTGCCTGTCTATGGTATGGGTGAGCCTAGGGTGCTCCACACCATGGGATTCAATCAGTTGTTAAAAAACTGGTGCAAAGCTCAGGGGTTTAGCTTCATTGAGGACTGGGGTCCACCCTGAGTGATGCAGGCCTATACTGGCACGGTAGTCTGCATCTGTCCAGGAGGGGAACCATGATCCTAGGTGATAGGTCTAAATGCTTCATTGGCAAGCATTTAAATTAGCCAAGGGGGAGGCATTGGAAAGGAGAAGGAAAATTCTAGCCCCCTCCCAAATATCAGAGTTGTTAGTGAGGTAAACACCAAGATAGATACATCAATAGGGAGAAGGGCAGGGGTAAATGGAGAAATTGACAAAGGCAGTAAGGACAGGGATGGGGCAAAAAGGGGTAAGGCCATCAAGAAATATAGGGTAATGAGAATCAATGCCCATAGTCTGGGCAACAAGCTCCCTGAGCTGGTGGTCTTCATGGAAGAGAGATACCTGGATATCATGGCAGTCACAGAAACATGGTACACAGAGAACCATGACTGGGATGTTAACATACCAGGGTACACAACCTACAGGAGAGACAGGGAGGGTAGGGGGGGAGGAGTAGCTCTCTATGTAAGGGAAGGGGATAAAAGCAATGGAACAAAAGATTAAACAGGGAGGAGAGAAGGCACTGTGGGCCACCATAGAGACTGGAAATGGCTCCACAATCTGCACAGGGGTTGTATATAGACCCCCATCTCAGGGGGATAATGGACAAGGATATGATAGAAGGCATCCTTAGGATGGCAGAGAAAGGGGAGATATTGTTGATGGGGGACATGAATATGCCAGATGTTAACTGGAGCACATTTGCTGCAGCCACATCCAAGAGCAGGGCAATTTTTGATGCCCTACATGGGGCATGCCTCAGACAGCTAGTGTTGGAACCCACTCAGGGGGAGAAACTTTAGACCTCATACCCTCAAATGGGTACAGTGAGAGGATCTCAGATCTAGAAATGGGTAGCCATCTAGGAACAAGTGACCGACCACCAAACAGCATGGTTCATGATAAACTCAGCTGCAGAGTCAAGCCATACAAAAGTGAGGGTACTGGACTTCAGGAGGGCTGACTTTGTCAAAATGGAAGAGTGCTTTAGAAGAGCACTAGCAAACAGGCAAGAAGGAGGGGTGGAGCAACAATGAGGAAACATCAGAACTGCCATCACAGAGGCAACAAGCCTTTGTGTGAAGCAAATGAACAAATCAAAACAAAAGAAAAAGCCACTATGGTTCTCAAAAGAGGTGGCAGGGAAGGTTAGAGAGAAAAAAATAGCATTTAGAAAGTATAAGGAAACACAGAAGGAGCAGGACACAGAACTGCACAAATTAAGGCAGAAGCAGGCAGGGAAGGCAGTCAGAATAGCAAAGGCCCAAACAGAAGAAAAGATAGCCAATTCGGTAAAGAAGGAGGATAAAACCTTTTACAGTTACAAGTACATTAGGGTGCATAGAAAGACAAAGGGAGGGATAGTAGGGCTGAATAGAAAGGATGGTGGGTGGGCAGAGAGGGACAGTTAAAAATCAGAGATACTGATTGAATACTTCTGTTCAGTTTTCACAAAACAGGAGGAAGGGGTGGTACATAATCCAATTAACAGAAGCACTCTGGATAGGCGGGTTGATCCCAGTCCTTTCACAGAAGAAAGGGTTCTGAAGGAACTCCTGAATTGAAGGTGGACAAAGCAATGGGGCCTGACAGGATTCACCTCAGAATTCTAACAGAATTAAGGGGAGAACTAGTAACACCTCTGACTACTCTTTTCAACATATCATGGGAGGATGGTGTAGTACCTGAGGACTGGAGGAGGAGAGATGTGATTTCCCTTCACAAAAGTGGGAGCAAGACAGAGGCAGGAAACTACAGGCCTGTCAGTTTGACCTCTGCAGTAGGGAAAATAATGGAATCACTTCTGAAGGAAAGAATTGTTGAGTACCTAGAGGCCAATGGGGCAAAGGACCCAATGCAGCATGGATTCACAGCGAGAAAGGTCATGTCAGATGAATCTAATTAATTTCTTTGACTGAGTGACCAAAGTAGTAGATCAGGGAGGGGCTGTGGACATGGCTTGCCTAGACTTTAGCAAGGCATTTGACACAGTCCCACACAAAAGATTAATAAACAAATTAGCCAGTCTGAGAGTGGGTCCCAGGGTGGTGGTTTAGTTAAAACATTGACTGAACAACAGGACACAGAAGGTAATAATAAACAGAGACTACTCTGAAGAAAGGCAGGCTACTAGTGGGGTACCACAGGGTTCAGTACTGGGTCCAGTCCTTTTTAATGTCTTTATAAGTGGCATTGCAGAGAGACTGGAGGGAAAAGTATGCCTCTTTGCAGACAACATAAAAATATGCAACAGGGTTGATACACAAGGTGGGGTGGAAAGGATGAGAAGGGACTTGGCAAGGTTGGAGGAATGGTCAGAAGTATGGCAGCTTGGATTCAATACAAAGAAGTGCAAACTAATTCACCTGGGAAACAAAAAAAAACTCAGGAAGAGTACACAATTGGGGGGAGGTAGTAACAACAACAAAAGTGGAAAGGGACCTGGGGGTAATCATACCAGATGACCTTAGGGTTAGTGAGCAATGTAAGAAGGCAGTAGGGAGGGCTGGGGGTACTGAATGAATAGGGAGCTGCATTGCCAGCAGAAAACAAGAAGTTGTTATCCCTCTGTACAGACAGTTGGTGCTTTCTTTTTTTTCTTCTCTCTTTTGATGTTATATGCTTCAAATATATATATATAAAGTTTGAGGTATTAAAGTGAAAAACTAATAAAATATGAATTATAAAAAAAAAGAAATTAGCCCCAGTCACTAGAAAAGACAATGTGCCCCTGGTTCCCCTACCCTTAATAGATGTGCCTTTTGAGAGAATTGTAATGGATGTGGTTGGTCCTTTAGACAAAAGTAAAATAGGTAATACATTTATCCTGGTAGTATGCAACTATGCTACTCTATACCCAGAAGCTGTTCCAATGCATACTGTTACAGCCCCAAAAGTTGCAGCAGAGCTAGCCAAAATTTTTAGCAGAGTGGGCATACCTAAAGAAATTATTACTGATCAGGGTAGTAATTTTGGTGCTGCACTGCTTAAGGAGCTGTACAGACTGCTAGGTATCACTGCCATAAGACCTTCCCCCCATCACCCTCAAACAGACGGTCTTGTTGAGCATTTTAACCAAATCTTAAAATGCATGTTAAAAAGTTTTGTAAAAGGGGACGGGAATGATTGGGACCAATACTTGCCTTACCTACTTTTTGTTTACAGAAAAGTGCCACAGACATCAACAGGGTTTTTGCCATTTGAAATGCTGTATGGTAGGTAGCCAAGAGGGCCACTGGATGTGATAAAGGAAACGTGGGAAGATAATCCTACTCAGAAAGAATCTTTTAGTTCTTATATGTGTGCCCTAAGAAAGAAACTGGCAAAATATGTTGAAATTGCCCATAGTATTCTGGAAGAAGCTCAAAACCAGCAGAAGGTATATTATGACCATGGGGTAAAAGAAAAGGTTTTCAAGCCGGGTGAAAAGGTTTTGCTACTGTTACCCACTACAGAAAATAAGTTGTTAAATAAGTGACAAGTGCCATATAAGGTTCTTAGACATACTGGCACTGTTAACTATGAGATAGAGACCCTTGATAAGACAAATCCTTTTCAGATATACCATGCTAACCTCCTCAAGAAATGGGTTGAAAAAATGTCAAAAGCTGCCTTGCTTGTTTTACCAGAAACTGAAAAGGAAGATATTGATGTAGTTTATGATAGACAGGAACAAACTGTAAATGCTGATGCTGTAAAGGTGAATGGTTCCTTAACCTCAGAACAAACTGCAGACATTTGTAATGTGCTAAAGACATTTAACAGTACTTTTACTATGGTACCAGGCTGAGCAAAAGGGGTTGAGCATGTAACAGTGACAGAGAATGATCGTTCTATTAGGCAAAAGTCATACAGGTTGCCAGAGCAGTTAAAAACTGATGTGGTTAAGGAAATACAGAAAAATGAAAGAATTGGGTATTATTGAGGAGTTGAGGAGTGCTTGGTCATCTCCCATGGTAACTGTAAACAAAAAAGATGGGGGTAAGAGATCACTTGATGCCTCGCGCTGAATAAACGCTCTTCAGAGTGCTCCCGCTACCCCTCCTTAAAACCTCCATTTTAAACTGAAAAACTTTACTTTAAAGTATCCTATAAGTCTCCTAGGGTGCGGTTTGCTGGCTGTGAAAGAATAAGAGGAGTCTGCTATGTTTTACTCGGGTATGGAGGCTGAAATGCACGTTGCTTTGCCGCACCACACGCCGCCGATCATGCCTGAGAAATTGGCTAAAAAAGTAAGGCCCAACTTGTATCGGTGGCTAAAAGAACAATCACAACTCAGGAAACCACTCCTTTATCACTGAAATGATGAAATCAGGTCTTTAACCGAGGAGGTGAAAACAGTGAAGGAAAAACTCGAAGATCTAGCTCAGCGAGCTGGGGTCTGTGAGGTGCGTATTGTATCTGTGGAAAGACATCTGGAGAAAGTTGATCCTGCCATGGCCCTCGTTAGGCAGAGGGTGTCTACGGTAGAAGCTAAGGTTGAGGATTTGGAAGGGAGGAGCTGCCATAATAATATCGTGGTTATTGGTCTCCCTGAGAGGGAAGAGGGGCCTAATGCTGTTTTATTTGGCCAGAAGTTTGTGCAAAAGATAGCAGGCCCCTCACCTTTTGGGGCCGAATACATAGTGGAGCAAGCACACAGAGCATTGTGACCTATGCCAGCGGTAGGGGCACGGCCCAGGACTTTTATCTTCAAAAGTTCTTGAACTATCAGGAATGCCAACATCTGATAGCCAAAGTTAAAAAACTGAAAGAAGTACTCTGGGAAGGCTTCTCCATTAGAATCACCCAGGACCTCCCCTCATCTGTGAGGCTGAGGTGAGCAGAATATCATGGGATGGTGTCCAAATTGTTAGCAGTGAACATCTGCTTTAGGATGCTTTGCCCAGCTAATCTGCAAGTGTCGGTGAATGGGGCATGGTCTCCACTAGATGACCCGAAAACAACTGAACTGGAGTTGAAGAAACTATTCCCCAACCTTTTCCGAGATGGGTGATTCTTGACCCTCCACAGATGGAGGTATGGCTGGATCCTGCGCTATAGATACATGGATGTGTGGTGTTGATGTTCGGGTCAGCTGGGAGGTGCAGCTTCTGTTTGCAGACTCCGACTGAGGAGGTGATGTAGCCCTGGCAGTCTTTGTTTGGGTAATTCCTATTTTTATGGGATTGTTGGAACTACTTGACTATTTTGAACTTTCCTGTGCTCTCTAACACTGGAAGGGGCAGCTCTTTTGCCCAAGTTTAAAACCAAGGAAGCTATACAGCTGATGAATGCAGCAGGCTGGCCTATTCTTCTTCATCCATGATGCAGCTAGGAACATTCTGATACCACCAGCCTTTCTAGGGCAGCCTCTGCTATCTTAGGAAAATGGAATTTTTTGACCTCCCAAAAGCTCCTGGGACTTTTATTAAGAAGGCTGCAGATCTTCGTTTATTTTTTCCCCTTGCTTTTTGATTAGTTCTCCCCTCTCCTCTTTCAGAATGGAAGGGGATTTAAACCAGCCAACATGTTGCACATGACTGTACTCCTTAGACACTGTACTCTGCAGTCCAGATTACTTCGTTTGGGAACTCTTAACAATGTATTGCACAGACCATCAATATGGGATTAATATTGTACGATCTGGAAACATTTTTTTCCTTTTTTTTTTTTTTTAGTTTAACAGGAGCCAGCTTTTTCTATCTTTCTTTGGTGGCAGTTTCCCACCTTAAGCAAGGCAGATAGTCTACACTGGGTCTGACTAGTTTAATAGTGATCTCACTAGATGTTACTTGATTTAATACTAGCGTTTTAGGTTTACTTTTGGTCCTTATTGTACTACTTTTGGGGCAAACTGAATACAAATGACCTGACAAATAATCAGTTTTTCATTGTAGTATAATGGAAGGATCACTCAAAGGTTATATTTAGATATTGACAATTTTTTAACTGTTCTCTGATAAACATGTTTCAAAGGTTTATGAGTATAGAGGAAGTTTGAGGGGGCGGGGGTGTGTGGGACGTTGCCTAGTGGTGGATATCATGTGCTGTAATGTATGAGGGTGGGGGAGGGGGGAATTCATTCAACGTTTATATTACAGAAATGGTAGGGAAACATATTAAATTTTATTATTGGACGTGGTTGGAAGGTGGGGAGAAGAGGGGTAATACAAGGGAGGGGAGTTAATTGGGGAATTTTCTTTCTTCCAGGGGAAAAGGTGGGGGGACAGCTTGGCACATAAGGTATATGGTTTTGCTATAATAGGATACATGGTTGTTAATGACTCAAGGAAACATGACAAATCTTAAAAAATTGGTTTCTTGGAATGTTCGTGGACTCCACTCTAAATTGAAGCATTATCAGGTGTTGAAACATATAAATCTGCTTAAGGGGGATCTCTAGTTTTTACAGGAAACTCATCTTGTGGAAATGGAGGGTGTTCTCCTCCATTGGCAATATACTGGCCAGGTTTTTAATGCTGGTGACAGCTCCCAGAGTCGGGGGTAGCTATCTTGGTTTCTAGGAACCCACCATTTTAACCGGAGCAAATTATAAGGGACCCACAGGGTAGGTACTTATTGATAAAGGGTAAATTAGGTAGAATGTCCCTGGTGCTGGGCTATGTTTATGGGCCGAATAACAATTCTCCTTTATTTTTTACCACTTTGTTAAAGGCTTGACGCCATATACTGCCTACCCATGTATTATAGGTGGAGACTGAAACCTCCCTTTCTCCATGGACCTAGACAAATCCACACCTAGGAGGGAAAGTCTCTCCCCAGCTGAGCAGGCTCTCAGAAATGAAGGATCACCTGGGATTGGTCGACCCATGGAGGATCTTGTACCCCACCTCCAGAGAATTCACATTTAGATCTACTGTTCATGGGACATCCTCCCATAGAGACTATTTTTTAGTCAACCACTCCTGCAGGGCATGGTAGCTGCGAGTATAGTTCCTGGTGTGATTTTAGATCACTCGGTAGTTAAATGTGACCTGATAACACCTAAAGTATTGCCTGACTCATTATTTAAGTTGAACAATCAACTTCTCAAAGATCCACAAATTACAGAATCCATAACCCTGGAAATAGAAGAATTTACTGAAACAAACCAAAATTCTACATCAAGGCCAGATAGAGAATGGTACACTTTGAAGTGTGTACTTCGAGGAGTATTTATTAGATTAGCTTCCCGCAGAAAGAGGAAAAGGGAACAAGAATCTATCTCCCTTTTTTCAAAACTGCACATTTTAGAAGCATCGTTATCTCCCACAACCACAGTAGAGGATAGACAATTGTTAATGGGTCTAAGAGGTCAATACAGCTCAACACTTCGGGAGAAAGCTGAATATGCTATTTTAAAAACCAGAGTTAAATATATTGATCAGGGGGAGAGAGCAGGCCATCTCTTGGCACTGAGACTGAAGCAGGTAGAATCCTCTAGAATTATTCCAAGTATAATATCTCACCAGACGAGATCTTCTTCTAGTTCCTAAAGCAATTGTGGCTAAATTTGCTGATTTTTACAGGAAGTTATATCAGCCCATGCCTCATAAACCTCCTGCCGAGACAGTTGAGCAATATCTTTGATCACTTGATTTATCTTCCCTCAACCAGGCTCAACAGGACACCCTGATCTCCCATATTCTGGAGTCAGAGATTTACTTGGCTATATCCTCTTTGGGGTCTGATAAAGCTCCGGGCCCAGATGGGTTTACTCCTAATTTTATAAAACTTTTAGTAAACAAATTGTCCCTTGGTTGTCCCGTCTTTTTGTCTGGATGTTGGAAGGTAACCCTCTAGATAGTTCCTTATTAGAAGCCACTATTATTGTGCTCCATAAATAGGACAAGGATCCGGAACTGACAGGTAGCTACCGACCAATATCCTTATTAAATTGTGATATTAAAATTCTGGCTAAGCTCCTTGCAGATAGACTTAAAAGGGTACTCCCTGGGATTATCCACCCAGACCAAGTTGGATTCATGCAAGAGCACCATTCATCCGATCATTTTTGGAAGCTGGCTCACATCTTCTCTGTGTCCAGGGACTCAGAGACACCGGTGGGTCTGGTGTCCCTGGACATGGAGAAGGCATTTGACCAGGTAGACTGGCAGTTTTTATTTTTATCTATGCGTAGATTTGGTTTCCCCGTCAAATTCATAGATTGGGTAGTGTCCTTTTGCCAAAACTCCCAAGCCAGAATATATTGCAATGGTTTCCTCTTGGACAGATTTCTACCAGGATCAGGCACAAGACAGGGATGCCCTCTTTCCCCCTTATTATTTAATATTTATTTGGAGCCGTTGTTGGCTAAATTGAGAGCAGAGAAAGGGGTTCAGGGTATTCCCATAGGTATCCATATTTTTAAATCATCGGCCTATGCAGATGATGTGCTTCTACACCTGATAAATCTGGGCATTCTTTTCCTATAACTTTGAATATTATCCATGCATTAGGGGTGGTTTCTAATTATAAAGTTAATATTGCTAAGATGACAGTTTTCCCCCCAGATCACAGGTTTTTAAAGCATGATATCTCTCTGATGGAAGTACAATGGAATCTGCAGTGTATTACATATTTAGGTTTATTCATATCTACAAGGGAAAACCTCATGAAAAACCAGAACCTTGATACCCTTCTGGACACCATTCAACAGGACTTTAAGAAGTGGCACTCTCTTCTGATGTCTCTCTGGGGGAAAACAAGCATAGTCAAGATAAATATCTTGCCTAGAATATTTTACCCTCTTAACATGTTAAATATTTGGATACCCCAAAAGTGGTTTAAATCGCTCCATGCCCTTGTCTCTTCTTTCATATGGGGAGGGAAACACCCTTGAAGATCATATCTCAAATTTGCTGCATCTGTTCCGGCAGGGGGTCTCAAACTACCACATTTTGGTATGGACTATTGGGTGAGTCAGGCAACCAAATACCTACGGTGGTTCTCCTCTCAAGAAGAGATTGCCTCCCTGTCTCATTTACCTACTTGGTTAATTTTATAAAGAGAGTTCATTGATGGTTTAAAGATTGCTAAGGAGGCCCTGCTGTATACGTCTATACAGAACCTTCCAGCTAGTATTAACAACTCTCCTATAATATCCTTTCTCAAAGCACATGGTCAACTATGTGCTTTTCTTAAATACCAGAATACCAAGGATATGAGACAACCAATAGTTGGTAACCCTAACCTCTGGTTTGGGGAGGAATTATTTCCCCTTTATGGCTTCCTCAGCTCAATATGACCAGGGTTGGGCATCTGTTTCATGAGGGTGTATGCATGGATACAAGAACCATATTGGCCTCTTTCTCCATGCCTCAGATGCAGATCTTTAAGGTCTGGTAACTCCGTCATCTGATAAACCAGAGGTTCCCCTTCCCTGGAAACCTGGGTGGAGGGTGAGTCTGGTTGGAGTCATTGGTTCCAGTGTGTGGGAAACCTCATGTTGTCTCATTAATTTATGTGTCTTTATGCACTAATGTTTTGGATATGAGCGGGGAGGTTCCCAGATACTGGAATTCTTGTTTCCAGAAATCTTTAGAGGAATGGAAATTAACTCGATTTGATTCTTTCAGATATGTGTCCCAAGACAGATTGAAGCTTACCCAGCATACAATTTTGAATATGTACTGGACCCCTGTAAAGCTCCATAGAATAGGCAGGTTACTGGACTCCTTTTGCTTTA
Organism: Neoceratodus forsteri; assembly: GCA_016271365.2. Taxonomy (NCBI): domain Eukaryota; kingdom Metazoa; phylum Chordata; order Ceratodontiformes; family Ceratodontidae; genus Neoceratodus; species Neoceratodus forsteri. The sequence goes on from CM028129.1 coordinate 14,819,510, forward strand.
GATGTAAAAATGCTGAAGGAAATCTGTTTCACACTTTTTGGGAATGTTCATCGATCAGGAACATATGGAACCAAATAAGGGATAGAGCTGACTACTTATTGGGAATCAGGGATATATTCACTCCAGAAATATGTCTAATTGGAGATTTGTCCACGATTTGGGTCAGAAACCGTAAGTACCACATGGCAATTATAGCACTTACCCTCAAAAAACTAATTTCATTCCATTGGTTAGATGTTCATTCCATTTCATATAATGAATGGTTAAAGGACCTGCTATTTATCCTCTATGCTGAACAGATAAAAGCCAGCTTGGGTGATTATTTCTCATTATAAAAATGTTTGGGAGACGCTACACACATTATATCATCTACAAACTGGTCTCTCGAAGAAATATGTTACTTAGCACATTAACTTTCAATGTTTATGGATGTCCACTTACTACTACCTTGTCCGTTTATTTTATGTATACAGGTAATACCTTATATATGTTATCTAAGAAACAGAAGAAAGTGCCAAGTTGGGGGGGCAGGGTGGAGGAAGGGGGGTTTGGGGGAGGGGGTGGAGTGGGGAGGCTTCAACATGGAGTTGATTTATCATGCTTGTCTCTGTTATTTGTATCTGTTTCCTTCATGTTGAAACCTTTATGTGAAAACTTAATAAAGATTTAAAAATTAAAAAAAAAGATGGGAGTGTTAGAATCTGCCTTGATTTCAAGAAACTTAATCAAATGTCAGAATTTGACAGTTACCCTATGCCCAGAATAGACAATTTGGTGGACAGGCTGGGGAGTGCAAAGTATATCAGTACCCTCAATCTCACCAAGGGTTACTGGCAAATACCTTTAGCTAAAGAATCCAGAGATAAAACTGCATTTCCATCCCTATAGGATTCTATCAGTTCACCACCATGCCATTTGGTTTACATTGTGCGCCAGCTACATTCCAGCAGTACATGGATATAATTTTATTCTCTAGCACTGGTTATTGTGCTGCATACCAGGATGATGTTGTGGTGTACAGTTCTGACTGGAAAAGTCACATGGAACACCTACAAGCAGTTATCCAAGCTATCAAAAATGCAGGTCTGACAATTAATCCTACTAAATGTGCATTGGGCATGCAGGAAACCAGATATTTGGGCTACATGTTGTTAAATGAAGAAGTCAAACCAGAGATTACTTAAATAGAAGCTGTAGCTAACAGCCCTATACCTAAAACAAAGAAACATTTCAGGTCATTTTTAGGGCTGGCTGGTTATTATTGGAGATTTGTTCCCAACTTTGCTGAGTTAGCTACTCTCCTCACTGAACCCACAAAGCAATGGTACCCAAATAATGTGACATGGACTCCAGAGTGTGATGAAGCTTTTCAAGCCATAAAGGCTGCATTATGTTCAGCACCTGTTTTAAGAACCCCAGACTTTGAGAAACCATTTTTGCTACAAACAGATGCATCTGAGGAAGGCCTAGGTGCAGTCCTAAGTCAAAATATAGATGGGAAGGAACATCCTATTCTGTATAGAAGCAGGAAATTGCATGACAGAGAGAAAAGGCACTCCACTATTGAAAAGGAGTGTTTAGCTGCAAAGTGGTCCATAGAGTCCCTCAAATTTTATTTGCTAGGAACTGATTTTGTTCTTGTAACTGATCACAGTCCTCTCTGTTGGCTTAACCAGATGAAAGATAAAAATTCCAGAATCACACAGTGGTACCTGGCACTGCAGCCATTTAAATTCTCTGTGATTCACAAATCTGGTAAAGAGAATAGCAATGCTGATTTTCTGTCATGACATGGATCAGAAATTGAGGAATCTGATGGGTGACAAAAAAAACTGATGTGCAGGTTTGAATTGTACTTTTTGCTGCACTGTTAAAAAAATGGATGCAAATGTGCTTAATGTCTAAATGCAACAAGTGTTATTAGAAAATAGAGTTTTGGAAACCTGTTTAATAAAACAGGTTCCCTCTTAAAGAGGGGTATATATGTGACAGGGTAGAATAGGACCCTGTCCCATTTGTTTTGGAGGAAGTGTGTTAATGCAAGGATCTGTATTCTTTCCTTTTCTCTCTATGGCTAGTTGCGCAACCAAATTTTCCTGTGAGACCTCGGACTTGATCAACCGGAATAGTCTCACAGTCCTTTGCCTCTCACTTTCAGTTTTCTCTTGCTGTCTCTTTTTCCTCCCTTGCATATCTATATCTGTTAATATGAAATATATGAGAATCAATGTATGGAGTGAAGCTGATGTTGGGATCCCTTTTGTTTGAAATATGTTTAGTGTTGCTGTTGAAATATATATATCTATATATAGATATATATATATATAGATATATATTTGTGACAGTAACATAAAAACATAGAAACATAGACTTTGATGGCAGATAAGGACTGCTTGGAACCACCTAGTCTGCCCATTTCCCTACCTACAGGATAAGCTGCAGATCCTAGTCAACCAACAGCCTATTTCTTTTTACCCCCAACAAGAATTGCCCTATGTCTGTCCCATGCATTCTTGAATTCTCCCCCAGTTCTAAACCCCACAGCCTCCTCAGGAAGGCTGTTCCATGCATCCATCACCCTCTCTGTGAAAAAATACTTCACATTGTGAAAAATACCTCACATTGCCCCTGAGCCGTATCCCTTCTATCTTCAAACTGTGCCCCCTTGTTCTTGCACATCTCTTTTTCTGAAAGATGCTACCCTCTTGGACTTTGTTGATTCCACTGAGGTACTTAAAAGTTTCTATCATGTCCCCCATCAGATAACTGTAAAAAGCTAGAGGTCATTTGAGTGCAAATACCTGAACCTTTTTTCAAAGGCTGCAGGGACCTCAGGAAGTTCTCAATGTTCTAGCAGTTCGTGAAATTTACAAAGAACAGAATGCTTACAAAGGATGAGGGTTGAATAAGACTTATAAACACAGCTAAGCTGAGCTGCAAGGGAGATTTGTTTTACAAGAAATATTTTATTTTTGCCTCTGTATATAGTTATTATGAACAGATTTATTTTATTTTATGTTCCTGTAAAACAAAAAAAAAACAGTTTTGTGGAATTAATTATACAAGTGCTCCTGGGTTTTCTCTATGCTTCCTGACCTGTGCCTCAACGACACTTTCTTTAGAGCTGTTTCAGCCTAGTAGTGTAGTAGGAAGTAGGAAAGTATGAAGAGTAGGACTAGAGACCAGCAGGAGAGCAAAACATTTTATTTATAAAAAAAAATAGTGTTTGTGTGTGTTTGCTTATTTGTGATCTCTTACCCATTAGTTTTAAAAGTTAATGTTTTCTGTTAGTGTTTTTTTCTGTATTGTTATATTTATCTATCATTTTATATTGTGTGTGTGTCTTTGTGTGTCTGTGTGTGTATGTGTGTGTCTGTTTGTGTGTCTGTGTGAGTGTGTGTCTGTCTGTGTGAGTGTGTGTGTGAGTGCATATGTGTGTGTCTGTATGTGAGTGTCTGTGGGTGTGTGTCTGTGTGTGTGTGTGTCCTGTGTGTGTCTGTATGAGTGTGTGTGAGTGAGTATGTGTGTGTGTGTGTGAGAGTATGTGTGTGCCTTTGTGTGTGTGTGTGTGTGTGTGTGCCTGAGTGTGTGAGTGTGTGTGGGTGAGTTTGTGCATGTGTTTGTGTGTGTGAGTGTGTCTGTGTGAGTGTGTGTCTGTGTGTGAGTATGTGTGTGTCTGCATGAGTGTGTGTGTCTTTGTGTGTGCATGTGAGTGTGTGTGTTTGTGTTTTTGTATGTGTTTGCGTGAGTGTGTGTTGGTGTGTGTGTGAGTGTGTCTGTGTGTTAATGTGTTTGTGTGTGTGAGTGTGTGTGTGTGTCTGTGGGTGGGTGGGTGTCTGTGTGTCAGTGTGAGTGTGTGTGTTCTGTGTGTGTCTATATGAGTGTGTGTGTGAGTGTGTGTGTGTGAGACAGTATGTGTGTGCCTTTGTGTGTGTGTGTGCTTGAGTGTGTGAGTGTGTGTGCCTGAGTTTGTGCGTGTGTTTGTGCATGTGTGAGTGAGTGTGTGTATGTGTCTGTGTGAGTGTGTGTCTGTGTGTATGTGTGTGTCTGCATGACTGTGTGTCTGGGTGTCTGCTTGTGTGTGTCTGTGTGAATGTGTGTGAGTGTGTCTGTGTGTGTCTGTAGGTGTGTGTATGTGTGTGTCAGTGTGAGTGTGTGTGTGTTCTGTGTGTGTCTGTATGTGTGTGAGTGTGTGTGTTTGTGTGTCAGTGTGTGTGTTTGTGTGCGATTGTGTGTGTGTGTCTGTGTTAGTGAGTGTGTTTGTGTGTGTTTGCATGTATGTGTGTTTGTGAGTGTGTGTGTCTGTGTGTATGTGTAAGTGTTTGTGTGTTCTGTGTGTTTCTGTGTGGGTGTGTGTGAGTGTGTATGTGTGTCTGTGTGTGTGCACGAGTGTGCGAGAGTGTGCGTGTGTGTCTGTGTGAGTGTTTGTGAGTGTGTGTGTATGTATGAGTGTCTGTGTGAGTGTGTGTGTAGCTCTGTGTGTGTCTGTGTGAGTGTATGTGTGTGTCTGTGTGATTGTGTGTGTTCTGTGTGTGTGTTCTGTGTGTGTGTCTGTGTGAGTGTGTGTGAGTGTGTGTGTCTGAGTGTGCGTTTGTGTCTGTGTGTGTGAGTGAGTGTGTGTTCTGTGTGTGTGTCTGTGTGAGTGTGTGTGGTGTGTGTCTGAGTGTGCGTTTGTGTCTGTGTGAGTGTGTGAGTGTGTGTATGTGTGTGTGAGTGTGTGTGTGTCTGTGTGTGTGTAACTGTGTGTGTGTGTGTGAGTGTGTCTGTGTGTGTAGTGTGTTTGTGCATGTTTGTGTGTGTGAGTGTGTGTGTGAGTGTATGTGTGTTTCTCTGTGTGTGTGTTTGTGTGTGTCTGTGTGTGTCTGTGTGTGAGTGTGTTTTTGGTGTGTGTGTGAGTGTTTGTGTGAGTGAGTGTGTGTTTGTGTGTGAGAGAGTGTGTGTGTCTGTGTGAGAGAGTGTGTGTGTATGTGTAAGTGTGTGTGAGTGTGTGTGTGTCTGTCTGTGTGTGAATGCATTTGTGTGTGAGTGTGTGTGAGTGTATGTGTGTTTGTGTGTGTGTGAGTGTCTGTGTTTGTGGAGTGTGTTTTGTGTGTGTGTTTCAGTGTGGAGTGTGTGCGTGGAGATCAGTGTGGAGTGTGCATGCCGGGTGGAGAGAGAGTGTGTGTGTGTGTGTGTGAGTGTGTGTGTGTAGTTTGTGTGTTAGTGTGTGTGGGAGTGTTTGCATGTGTGTTTATGAGTGTGTGGATGTACTTTATTGTGTGGAGTGTGTGTGTGTCTGTGTGTGTCTGTGTGGAGTGTCTGTGGAGTGTCTGTGTGAGTGTGTGTGTCTGTGTGTGTAACTGTGTGTGTCTGAGTGAGTGTTTGTGTGTGTATGTGCGAGTGTGTGTCTGTGTGAGTGTGTTTGTGTGTTTTTGTGTGTGTGAGTGTGTGTATGTGTGTGTTTGTGAGTGCGTGTGTCTGTGTAAGTGTGTGTGTAAGTGTGTGTGTATCTGTGTGAGTGTATGTGTGTGTATGTGTGAGTGTTTGTGAGTGTGTGTTTGTGTGTGCGTGAGTGTGTGTGTGAGTGTGTGTGAGTGTTTGTATGTGTGTTTATGAGTGTGTGGATGTGCATTTGTCTGTGTGAATGTGTGTGTCTGTGTGAGTGTGTGTGTATAACTGTGTGTGTCTGTGTGAGTGTTTGTGTGTATGTGTGACTGTGTGTGTCTGTGTGTGAGTGTGTTTGTGTGTATATGTGTGTGTGAGTGTGTGTATGTGTGTTTGTGAGTGTGTGTCTGTGTGAGTGTGTGTGTGTGTAACTGTGTGTGTCTGTGTGAGTGTTTGTGTGTATGTGTGAGTGTGTGTGTCTGTGTGTGAGTGTGTTTGTGTGTATATGTGTGTGTGAGTGTGTGTATGTGTGTTTGTGAGTGTGTGTCTGTGTGAGTGTGTGTGTAAGTGTGTGTGTGTGTCTGTGTGATCGTATGTGTGTGTCTGTGAGTGTTTGTGTGTGCATGTGTTTGGGTGAGTGTGTGTGTGTGAGTGTGTGTATGTGTGTGTGTGAGTGTGTGTGAGTGTGTGTTTGTGTATATGTGAGTGTATGTGTGTGTCTGTGTGTGAGTGTGTGTTTGAGTGTGTGTGTCTGTGTAAGTGTGTGGGAGTGTGTCTGTGTGTGTCTGTGTGTGTGAGAGTGTGCGCGTGTGTGTCTGTGTGTCTGTGTGAGAGTGTGTGCATGTGTGAGTGTGTGTTTGTGTGAGAGTGTTTGTGTGTGCTTCAGTGAGTGTGTGTGTGTGAGTGTGTGTGTTTATGTGAGTGCGTGTGAGTGTGTGTGTATGTGTGTTTGTGAGTGTGTGTATGTGCATTTTTCTGTTTGTGTGTCTGTGTGAGTGTTTGTGTGTATCTGTGTGTGTCTGTGTGAGTGTGTAACTGTGTGTGTCTCTGTGTGTGTGTGTGTGTGTATGTGTGTGTGAGCGTGTGTGAATGTGTATGTGTGTGTGAGTGTGTGTGAGTGTGTGTGTGTGTGTAACTGTGTGTGTCTGTGTGAGTGTGTAACTGTGTGTGTCTCTGTGTGTGTGTGTGAGTGTGTGTGAGTGTGTATGTGTGTGTGTGAGTGTGTGTGAATGTGTATGTGTGTGTGAGTGTGTGTGTGTGAGTGTGTGTGTAACTGTGTGTGTGTCTGTGTGAGTGTGCATGTGTCTGTGTGTGAGTGTGTGTGTCTGTGTGTGTGTGTAACTGTGTGTGTGTATGTGTGAGTGTGTGTGTCTGTGTGTGTGATGTCTGTGTGTGCATGTGTGTGTGTGTTGTGTTTGTGTGTGTGATGTGTGTGTGTGTGTGTGTGAGTGTGTGTTTGTGTGTGTGTGAGTGTGTGTGTGTGTTTGTGTGTCCGTGTGTGTGTGAGAGTGTGTTTGTGGTGTGTGTGTGAGTGTTTGTGGCATGTGTATGTGAGTGTGTGTGTGAGTGTGTGTGTGTGTGCTAGGAGGAGGATGCATGTGTGTTTGTGTGACTGTGTTAGTGTATGTGTGTTTGCTATGGAGTGTGTGTGTAACTATGTTTGTGTGTGTGTATGTGTGAGTGTGTATGTCTGTGTGTGTGAGTGTCTGTGTGTATATGTGTGTTTGTGAGTGTGTGTGTCTGTGCGAGTGTGTGTAAGTGTGTGTGTATATGTGAGGGTATGTGTGTGTGTCTGTGTGAGTGTTTGTGTGTGTGCATGTGTTTGGGAGAATGTGTATGTGAGTGTGTGTGTGTGTGTGTTTGTGTATATGTGTGTCTGTGTGTGTGATTGTGTGTTTGAGTCTGTGTGTGAGTGTGTCTGTGAGTGTGTGAGAGTGTGCATGTGTGTCTGTGTGTGAGAGTGTGTGTGTATGTGTGAGTGTGTGTTTGTGTGAGAGTGTTTGTGTGTGCGTTAGTGTGTGAGTGAGTGTGTGTGTGAGTGTGTGTATGTGTGTTTGTGAGTGTGTGTATGTGCGTTTGTCTGTTTGCATGTCTGTGTGAGTGTTTGTGTCTCTGTGAGTATTTGTGAGTGTGTGCGTGTGTATGTGTGTGTGAGTGTGTGTGCAACTGTGTGTGTCTGTGTGAGTATATGTGTGCCTGTGTGGATGTTTGTGTGTGTGTGAGTGTGGGAGAGTGTGAGAGTGTGTGTTTGTGTGAGTGTGTTTGTGTGTGTTAGTGTGTGTGTGTTTGTGTGTGTCTGTGTGTGTGAGTGTGTAAGAGTGTGCTTGTGTGTCTGTGTGAGTGTTTGTGAGTGTGTGTGTCTGTGTGAGTGTGTGTGAGTGTGTGTGTATGTGTGAGCGTGTGTGTGTTTGCATGTGTTTTTGTGTGTGTGAGTGTGTCTGTGTGTATATGTGTGTGTGTGAGTGTGTGTGTTTGTGTGAGTGTGTGAATGTTTTTGTGTGGGTGTGTTTGTATGTGCATTAGTGTGTGAGTGTGTGTGTTTGTATGAGTGTGTGTTTATGTGAGTGTGTGTGTCAGTGTGTGTATGTGTGCTTGTGAGTATGCGTATGTGTGTTTGTGAGTGTGTGTATGTGTTAGTGTGTGTGTCTGCGTGAGTGTATGTGTGTGTCTGTGTGAGTGTTTGTGTGTGCATGTGTTTGGGTGAGTGTGTGTGAGTGTGTGTATGTGTTTTGTGTGGGGTGGTTTGTGTGTGGTGTGTGTGTGTTTGTGGTGTGTGTGTGTCTGTGTGTGGAGTGTGTGGTTTGAGTGTGTGTCTGTGTGAGTGTGTGTGGAGTGTGTAAGTGAGTGTGTGTGAGTGTGTGTGTGTGGTCTGTGTGTGTTTGTATGAGTGTGTTAGTCAGTGTGTGTGTCTGTGTGTGTTTGAGTATGCGTGTTTGTGTTTTTGTGTGTGTGAGTGTGTGTATGTGGGAGCATGTGTGAGTGTGTGTGTGGGTGTGTGTATGTGGGAGCATGTGTGAGTGTGTGCGTGAGTGTGTGTTTGTGTGTGTTAGTGTGTGTGAGTGTGTGTGTGTTTTTGTGTGTGTGTGAGTATGTGTGTGTGACTGTGTACAGTGTATGTGGAGTGTGTGTGAGTGTGTGTGTTTGTATGAGTGTGTGTGAGTGAGTGTGTGTGAGGTGTATGTGCTTGTGGAGTATGCGATGTGTGTTTGTGAGTGCGTAGTGTGATCTGTGTGTGTCTGTGTGAGTATATGTGTGTGTAGTGTGAGTGTTTGTGTGTGTATATGTTTGGGTGAGTGTGTTTGTGAGTTTGCGTGTGAGTGTGTGTGTTTGTGTGTCTGTCTGTGTGTATGTGTGTCTGTGTGTGTTTGTGTGTGAGTGTGTTTGTGTGTATGTTTTTGGTGTGTGCATGTGTGTGTTTGTGTGTGAGAGTGTGTGTGTGACTGTGTGTGTCTGTGTGAGAGTGTGTGTGTATGTGTGTTTGTGTGTGTGTGTGTGTCTGTGTTTGTGTGTGTATGTGTTTCTGTGTGTGAGTGTGTTTGTGTGTGAGTGTGTTTTGGTGTGTGTGCGTGTGTGTGTGTTTTTGTGTGAGTGTGTGTGACTGTGTGTGTCTAGTGAGAGTGTGTGTATGTGAGGTGGTGAATGTTTTGTGTGGGTGTGTTTGTAGTAATTAGTGTGAGTGTGTACTTGTCTGAGTGTGTGTTTGTGTGGAGTGTGTGTGACTGTGTGTGTGTCTGTGTGAGTGTGTATGTGTGTGAGTGTGTGTTTGTGTGTCTGTGTGTATGTGTCTGCAGGTCTGTGTGTGAGTGTGTTTGTGTGTGGAGTGTTTTTGGTGTGTGCGTGTTCAGGCAGTTTTTGTGTGAGTGTGTGGACTGGGCGTGTGTCTGTGTGAGAGGTGTGTGGCTGTGTGAGTGTGTGTGAATGTTTTTTATGTGGGTGTGTTTGTATGCATTGGTGTGAGGTGTGTGTTTGTATGAGTGTTTGTGGTTTGTGGAGTGTGTGTATGTGTGCTTTGTGAGTATGCTGGCTGTGTGTTTGGTGGAGTGAGTGTGGAGTGTGTGTATGTGTGTGTCTGTGGAGTGTATGTGTGTCTGTGTGGAGGTTGCTGTGTGCATGTGTTTGGGGTGAGTATGTGTGGAGTGTGTGTAGTTGCGTGAGTGTGTGTTGTGTGGTGTGTGTGAGAGTGTGTGTTTGTGGGATGTGTGAGTGCATGTGTGTCTGTGGAGTGTGAGGTGTGTGAGTGTGTGGAGTGTGTCTGTGTGAGTGTGTGTGAGTGTGTGTGAGTGTGTGTTTGTGTTAGTGTGTGTGAATGTGTGCGCATGTGTGTTTGTGAGTGTGTCTGTATATGCATTTGTCTGTGTGTTTGTGTGAGTGAGTGTGTGTATTCTGTGTGTGTGTCTGTGTGACTGTCTGTGTCTGTGTGACTGTGTCTGTGTGTGTGTCTGTGTGTGTCTGCATGTGTTTTGTGTGTGTCTGTATGTGTGTGAGTGTGTGTTTGTGTGTGTGAGTATGTGTGAATGTGCATGTGTGTATGTGTGAGTGTTTGTGAGTGAGTGTGTGAGTGTGTGTATGTGTGTGTGTTTCTGAGTGTGTGTGTCTGTGTGCATGTGTTTGGGTGAGTTTGTGCATGAGTGGGTGTATGTGTGTGTGTGAGTGTGTGTGTTTGTGTATGTGTGAGTGTATATGTGTGTCTGTGAGTGCATGTGTGATTGTGTTTGTGCATGTGAGTGTGTTTGTGTGTCTGTTTCTGTGTGTAAATGTGTTTGTGTGTGAGTGTGCGGTTTTTTTGTGTGTGTAAATGTGTGTGTCTGTGTGAGAGTGGGTGTGTGTGTGTGAGTGTGTGTGTTTTTGTTGTGTCTGTGTGTGAGTGTGTGTGTCTGTGTGTGAATGTGTTTGTGTATAAGTGTGTGAGTGTTTGTGTGTGTTTATGTGTGAGTGTGTGTGTGTTTCTGTGTGTGTGTGTGTGTGAGTTTGTGAGTGGTCTGTATGTGTATGTAGTGTGTGGTATTTTTGTGTTTGTGTGTGAGGTGTGTGTTGGTGTGTGTGAGTGTGTGTCTCTGTGTGAATGTGTTTGTGTGTGAGTGTTTGTGTTTGTGTGTGTTTGAGTGTGTCTGTGTGTGTCTGTGTGTATGAGTGTGTGTGGTTGTGTGTGTCTGTGTGTGTGAGTGTGTGTCTGTTTCTGTGTGTAAATGTGTTTGTGTGTGTGAGTGTGTGTGTGTTTTTTTGTGTGTGAGTGTGTATGTCTGTGTCTGTGTGAGTGTGTTTGTGTGTGAGTGTGTGTGCTTGTGTGTGTGAGTGTGTGTGTTTGTGTGTGTGAGTGTGTGTGTTTGTGTTTGTGTGTGTGTTTGTATGTGTGTCTGTGAGTGTGTTTTTCTGTGTTTGAGTGTGTATGTTTTTGTGTTTGTGTGTGTTTGAGTGGTTGTTTGTGTGTGTTTGTGTGTGAGTGTGTCTGTGTCTGTGTGTGTGAGTGTATATCTGTGTTTGTGTGTGAGTGTTTGTGTGTGAGTGTGTGTGTGTTTGTGTGTGTCTGTGTGTTTGTATGTGTGTCTGTGAGTGTGTTTTTCTGTGTGTGTGTGTTTGAGTGTGTATGTTTTTGTGTTTGTGTCTGTGTTTGAGTGGTTGTTTGTGTGTGTGTCTGTGTGAGAGTGTCTGTGAGTGTTTGACTCCCTGTCTCTGTGAGTGTGTGTTTCTGTGTGTGTCTGTGTGTGTGTGTGTGTTTGTATGTGTCTGTGTGTGAGTTTGTTTATGTGTGTCTGTGTGTCTGTGACCATATGTGTGTGTGTGTGTGTGTGTTTGTGTGTGGCATGTGTCTGTGTGTGAGTGTGTGTCTGTGTCTGTGTGTGTGTGAGTGTGTGTCTGTGTGTGTGTGAGTGTGTTTGTGTGTGTGTCTGTGTGTGAATGTGTTTGTATGTGTACGTGAGTGTGTGTGTCTGTGTGTGAGTGTCGGTGTGTGTTTGTGAGTGTGTGTGTGTTTGTGTGTGTGTCTGTTTCTGTGTGTAAATGTGTTTGTGTGTGTGAGTGTGTGTGTGTTTTTGTGTGTGAGTGTGTATGTCTGTGTCTGTGTGAGTGTTCTTGTGTGTGTTTGTGTCTGTGAGTGTGTTTTTCTGTGTTTGAGTGTGTATGTTTTTGTGTGTGTGTTTGTGTGTGTCTGTGTGTGTTTGTATGTGTGTCTGTGAGTGTGTTTTTCTGTGTGTGTGTGTTTGTGTGTGTGTTGGGTGTGTATGTTTTTGTGTTTGTGTGTGTTTGAGTGGTTGTTTGTGGGTGTGTTTCTGTGTGTGTCTGTGTGTGTGTGTTTGTGTGTGTCTGTGTGTGAGTGTTTGACTCCCTGTCTCTGTGAGTGTGTGTTTCTGTCTGTATGTGTCTGTGTGTGTGTTTGTGTGTGTCTGTGTGTGAGTTTGTGTTTATGTGTGTCTGTGTGTCTGTGAGCATGTGTGTGTGTGAGTGTGTATTTGTGTGTGTGAGTGTCGGTGTGTGTTTGTGTGTGTGTGAGTGTGTGTGTGTTTGTGTGTGTGTCTGTTTCTGTGTGTAAATGTGTTTGTGTGTGAGTGTGTGTGCGTTTTGTGTGTGGGGAGGTATGTCTGTGTTCCAGAGTGTTCTTGTGTGTGTTTGTAGTCTGTGGAGTGTGTTTTCTGTGTTTGAGTGTATGTTTTTGTGTGTGTGTTTGTGTGTCTGTGTGTGTTTTATGTGTGTCTGGAGTGTGTTTTCTGTGTGTGTGTGTTTGTGTGTGTGTGTTTGAGTGTGTATGTTTTTGTGTTTGTGTGTGTTTGAGTGGTTGTTTGTGGGTGTGTTTCTGTGTGTGTCTGTGTGTGTGTGTTTGTGTGTGTCTGTGTGTGAGTGTTTGACTCCCTGTCTCTGTGAGTGTGTGTTTCTGTCTGTATGTGTCTGTGTGTGTGTTTATGTGTGTCTGTGTGTGAGTTTGTGTTTATGTGTGTCTGTGTGTCTGTGAGCATGTGTGTGTGTGAGTGTGTATTTGTGTGTGTGAGTGTCGGTGTGTGTTTGTGTGTGTGTGAGTGTGTGTGTGTTTGTGTGTGTGTCTGTTTCTGTGTGTAAATGTGTTTGTGTGTGTGAGTGTGTGTGTTTGTGTGTGAGTGTGTATGTCTGTGTCTGTGTGAGTGTTCTTGTGTGTGTTTGTGTCTGTGAGTGTGTTTTTCTGTGTTTGAGTGTGTATGTTTTTGTGTGTGTGTTTGTGTGTGTCTGTGTGTGTTTGTATGTGTGTCTGTGAGTGTGTTTTTCTGTGTGTGTGTGTTTGTGTGTGTGTGTTTGAGTGTGTATGTTTTTGTGTTTGTGTGTGTTTGAGTGGTTGTTCGTGGGTGTGTTTCTGTGTGTGTCTGTGTGTGTGTGTTTGTGTGTCTGTGTGTGAGTGTTTGACTCCCTGTCTCTGTGAGTGTGTGTTTCTGTCTGTATGTGTCTGTGTGTGTGTTTGTGTGTGTCTGTGTGTGTGTTTGTGTGTGTCTGTGTGTGAGTTTGTGTTTATGTGTGTCTGTGTGTCTGTGAGCATGTGTGTGTGTGTGAGTGTGTATTTGTGTGTGTGAGTGTGTGTCTGTGTCTGTGTGTGAGTGTGTGTCTGTGTCTGTGTGTGAGTGTGTGAGTGTGTGTCTGTGTGTGTGTGAGTGTGTGTGTTTGTGTGTGTGTCTGTGTGTGAGTTTGTGTTTATGTGTGTCTGTGTGTCTGTGAGCATGTGTGTGTGTGTGAGTGTGTATTTGTGTGTGTGAGTGTGTGTCTGTGTCTGTGTGTGAGTGTGTGAGTGTGTGTCTGTGTGTGTGTGAGTGTGTGTGTTTGTGTGTGTGTCTGTGTGTGAATGTGTTTGTTGTGTACGTGAGTGTGTGTGTCTGTGTGTGTGTGAGTGTGGGTGTGTGAGTGTGGGTGTATGTTTGTGTGTGTGTGTTTTGTGTCTGTGTGCGAATGTGTTTGTGTGTGTGTGCGTGAGTGTGTGTCTGTGTGTGTGTCTGTGTGTTTGTGTGTGAGTGTGTGACGTGTCTGTGTTTGTGTGTGTGTTTGTGTGTGTGTCTGTGTGAATATGTTTGTTGTGTACGTGAGTGTGTGTCTGTGTGTGTGTGTGTGTGTGTGTGGGTGTGTGTTTGTGTGTGTGTCTGTGTGTGAATGTGTTTGTGTGTGTGTTTGTGTGCCTGTGTGTCTGTGTGTGTTTGTGTGTGAGTGTGTGACATGTCTGTGTCTGTGTTTGTGTGTGTGTGTTTGTGTGTGTGTGAGCGTGTGTTTTTGTGTCTTTGTGTGTGTGTGTGTGTGTCTGTGTGAGTGTGTGTGTGTGTCTGTGTGAGAGAGTGTGTGTGTGAGTGTTTGACTCTCTGTCCCCAAGTCCCTCCCTGTATCTTTCTTTCTTTTTTTCTTTACTTTTATAGTAAAGCAAAAATGTTCTTTATGATGGAGAGGAAGAATGGTAGTGTGCCATCAGCAGCAGGAGGATCTGCGGTCTGTCTTAACAGGCAGGCATTTTCCAAATGCCCCCCCAAGAGAAAGATGTGCCATGTCCCCACAGCAGCAGCAACTCCCCCTGCTACCAACAGCAGCAGGAGAACCTTGCACCCCACCCCAGCAGCATGTGCCCCCCAAGACAGGAAAAGCTGTAGGAGCCCATTGCACCCACTCAGGAACATGTGAAGCCTTTGCTGCCCCCCCCTCAGCAAGAGCAGCAGGTCTTAGCAGAGGCAACTACTGCAGATGCAGCAGAGAGATCAGCTGATAAGCCCCCTCCAAGGTCTCTCCATCTTCAGTTTGGGCATTTTTTCCACAAAGGTTGGAGATGACAGTAATGTTATCTGCAACCTTTGTGGCAAAGATGTGCAGCATGGAAAACAAGGGTCCCACTTTGGGATGAGTTGACAGAAGAGCCACCTGTGGTACCACCATGCTGCAGAGTGACAATCCAAGCTGCAAGAAGCTGCAGCAGCTGGAGGCAGTGGTGGGTCCAAGCAACAGAGCATCCTGCATCCTAGGGAGTGCAGCAGTAGCTGCAGCAGGAGGAGTGATGAGACACCCCACTCCCACCAGCGCAGGCATGCTTCACCTGGTTAGGTATCACTGCCTGCAGCAGCTCCTTCACCCAGACCACCAGGTATCATCAGGATGGAGAACTTTGAGGCCATGTGCCAAGAAGTGATGGCAGTACTCACAGAGGTGCAAGGTCTCAGGCAGGAGATGGACCAGTTCCACCCAGAGTTCAGGGGAGAACTGGACAAAATAAGGGAGGACCAAAAGAAGGTCTTGGACCTCCTGGCAGAGCTGTATCGTGGGAGTGGTGGTGATGGTGGTGTTGTCGGCAGAAGTGGCACTGGTGCAACTTAAGTGATAAACTGCTATGCACCAATTTGTTTTCTGTCCTTTTTCTTTTGCAAGTCTTGCTCTTCCCCCCAAAAATGAGAAAAACACCAACAAAATAAAAAAAGTAAAAAAAAACACAAACATTTTTCTGTCCTCTTTCTCTTCCATTATATATCCTTTTGTTATTTTTCTTGTCCTGTGGTTTTCTGTCTTATATGTTATGTTTTATGTAATGTTTATGCTCCCTCCATTTCCCCTCTGCCTCACAATTTAATACCCTTACCCCGAGTCTGACCCTGCATGTCCCTCAAGTACTATGCCCATAAACTGTGTACCTTCTTGCTGGTTTTATGTTACTCCTTTTTTATTTGTTTCCTCCTATCTACAAATGTCAAGTATTGTAATTTGTTCGTATAAACAAACATTTTTCCCAAAGCTACGGTATGTGATGTTGTAGTCTGTTGTGTGTGTGCTAAGAGCTGGTGGCAAATTGACAATTGGCTGTGTGCAGCATCAGTCTGAATACATACATAACAGTCATACAATGAAATAGTTAAATAAGCACTATTATTGTGAAGTGAAACATAAATATGTTTTTTTAATGCTGAACATGTGTCCCCTGACCTTGCCACCTTCAGAAATGTTAATTTTGTGTCCCTCCCTTCCTCCAGTCATCATGATAATGTTTTATTAGTGCCTCACCACAACCACCAGCACCACATGTTCTTCACGGCCCCAGTGAGTGACCCAGTCCAAAATGTGCACTTTGGCCACAGTTTAACAGCCACTTGCCACCATTCTACTCTTTGCAAACTAGAGCAGGAATGGTAAAAGGAGAAATATGACAGGAGAAAAATTTGATAAAATCCAAGCTGAAATATGGTCTGAGTGATGATGTGAATGATGCAACCCCCCTCCCCGCAGCACCACCACCACCCATACATTAAATAGCTATTTCAGGCCTGTTTACAAAGAATTTCAGCCAGCATCTCAGGTAGCACTGATCATGTCAAACAGGGTCTAGAAGTCCAGAAATGTTTCCCAAAAAATGATACATTAAACTGAGACAGAAATTGTGTCCCAGCCATGATGTTTTATGGTGCCCAAACCCCCAGCCAGACCGAATGATTGTCTTTGGTCCACTGTTTAAAATTGTCTTTAGGCCCCATCTTGTTTCTGCCAGTGCAGCACAGGCAGTAAAATATCCAGAAAAGTTGCAGGAAAAATAGTAAATTAAATTGAGACAGAAATCTGGTCTCAGCCATGATGTTTTAGGGTGCCCCCACCCACCCAGACATGAAATAGCTGTTTTAGGGCCAGTTTGTCAAATATGTCTGCCTGACACTCACTGCTGCTGGTGCCAAACCAGGCCTACAAGTCCAGAAATGTTTACCAAAAAATGTTACATCAAATTGAGACTGAAATGTGGCATCAGTCCTGATGTTTTATGGTGTGCCACCACCTCAGGGACCAGAAAAGGGGTGCCAACTCATGCAGAGAAAATTCATTCCTCCTGCAAAATGCTGCTGCTACTCACAATTCTTTCCTCCTGCTACTGCTGCTGTTTCAATTGATTGAGATAGAAATGTACAATTTTCATTTCCCTATCCCTATGCTACTGTACTGATTGTCTATCTGTGCTGACTGACTGACTCTGTGGTAGTAGCTTGCCTATCGGTGGGGAGTGAATGAAATTTTGGGGCACTGTAGCTTGCTGCCTGTTGCTGTCTCTGACTACTACTTTCCAAGGTGCCACAAGAACTACTGTTCTGGATGGCTGATGCCTGGGTGGGTGGATTATCCTCACACAGTCCATACTGCTGCTGCTGAACATGTAAGTATCTGTCTTCATTTTTTTTTCCTGTGCAAGGTAAGGGTGTTGCTGGGTTGGTATTATGGCATGTTGAGTTCTAATCTGCTTGTACTGCTCTTATATTATTTTTCAGTGTGCTGTGGATGACATCATCATGCCAGAAAGGGAGGGACGGAGATCTATGGATCTTTGAATGCATTGCATTTCCCAATTTCTCAATGCAGACAGTAAGTATCGGAATGCTCATACTAGTGTGGTATGTCTGTTACTGTCATCTGGTTGTCTGAGCTTGAAAGTAAGAGGTCCATGGTATAATTAAGCAATAAGCCATGAGGGGGTGTGGGTTATTGGGGGATTTACCACGGCTGGAGTTGTTTGCCTACAAGGCGCAGCTGAGTGGGTAAATCCTCACCAGCCATGGTAAATACCCCAAAAACCCACATCACCCAAGTGGCTTATTGCAATTATACCATAGATATACCATGGATGAGTTCTTTTTAAAAAAAGATATATTTTTTATGTAATAAAAATAATATTTTTCAGAGAAATAAGCTTACACTGAAAAAAATAGTGCCTTATGTAAGATTTATATTCCAAAATATGCACATAGAAAAATGTTTATAGCCCACCATGTTTGCCTTTTGGAGGTTTGTTCATGTTGTTGTAGTTCAAGCTGCAAGCTGCAGCATTTCCTTATTAGTTCCTTGCTTGTGATGCTGCATTTTGTTACCGACAGGACTGGATGGCCAAGTTGCTGTTAAGGGCCCTCGGAGTTTGAGTTGGGAGATGCAGGAGAAAGTGATGGTGTAGCCGGCTGAGGGACTGTTGCAGCATGTGGAAAAACTGGAGGTGTTCCCTCTTCTTGACATGCTGTGACCCATTGTGTTGCCATCATGGAGCTTCTGGGTTAATGTTGCATCATGAAAATGGACTCGGGGGAATCCGTTACAGTTGTCGGAATTTCTTTGCTGTTTTATTTTTTTTTCATGCTGCCATTGATAGAGCAAGAGCGGGGATTTTAAAAAGAGACAGGGACTATACGGGAGAGAGAGAAGTTGTACAGGAATGTTGTGGAGCTGAAAGGAGAAAAAAATTATTTCGAGGTGAGCCGGATGGAAGTGGTTGCGGGTAAACAGAAAGGCTGTTTAAGATTAGAAACTGAGGCTTACAGGGTATTTTGTTTGTGATGTACGGAGGTGTTGTTTTGGGATCCCCAGTTAGTGGGGAAGCAAGATGGCAGTTGGAGTTCTGAGATTTCGGGGTCGGACTGTTTTTTTTTTTAAATATGCAGCTGGCTGGCACCTTTTGTGGTAATTATCAGAGGATTTACAATGGAGGTAAGGTGCCAGCCTGCCATTCTGATTGGTTGCTTTCTGAGGTCCATGGTATAATATATTTTTAAACAGTATTTTCTTCTGTTTATTGATGCCATGGGGACCAAATTTGTAAGAATCTCTCCTGCTTAACTTAACTTACTTGTAATATGCTCCATTCTCTCTAATTCTATAACTCTGGCTTTCCATTCTTGTATTGGAGGGGGACTGGAGGACAACCATCTGAAAGTGATGCACTTTAGGGCAGCTACCCTTATCATCTGGGCTAATCTGTTTAAAATCTTGTTGCCAAAAAGCAGTGTGGGTAGACCCAATATCTTGTCTTCCCCTGTGAAGGGTATTTGAAGGCCTGTTGTATCTGAGTGTGTACAGAACTCCAGAATTTTTGAATTACTGCAGAACTCCAAAAATATGTGTCTGGGTCCCTTTGCTGCCACACCCTCTCCAGCATAAATCTGAATGTTGGGGGTTAAAATGTTTTACAATTGTAGGAGTGAGGAAGAATCTATGAATGATCTTCCTATTAAATTCTCTCCAAGTAGGTGAGCCGGTTACACTTCACCCCCATGCAAATCTCCTAGCCCAGTGATTCTGTGGTATGGAAATGTTTAGCTCAGTCTCCCACCTCTCTTTTACCCTCTCTAATGTAGTGGAAGTCTGTGTGTTTAGGATTTCATATAGTTGTGAGAGGAGGTGGGTGTTCTCCTTGAGTGTTACTGTAAAATAAGACATTTCCAGTTCTGTTCAATCTCTGCCCACCTGTTGGCTCACTCTTGGCATTGAAAGAAAGTGGGGTACTTTCAAATACCTGTAGTGGTCTTCTTTACAAAGAACAAACTTAGCAGACAGTTGGGCAAATGAAAGCCATCTCCCATTCTCTATACATTGTGCAAAAGTTGCCAATTTGTGGGTTGCCCAAAACTTAAACCCCAGGTCTATGTTTGGCGGAGCAAAAGAAGGTTCGTATCTCATCAGTGATAGGGGTTCCTGGGCCCTCTGGGGTATTTGTGAGTTTTTTAAGCCTTTTCAGAACCTTGAGAGAATAACATATCCATGGATTGTCTATTTTGTCTTTAATGTGTACTGGTTGGTATTGGTTGGTAGGGCCCAGACAGCCCAACCTTTAAGGGCTTCTTCTTCTAGATGGTACCAACTCAACTCTTCTCTGCGTCTGGCCCAGGTGCATAACTGCACCCATCTAGCTACTACATAGTATTGATATATGTTCTGAAGAGCTAAGCCTCCCCTCTCTCTAGAAGGTTGTAGTATATTTCTAGCTAGTCTGTGGTGCTTCTTAGCCCAGATAAATCACTGTGTCTCTTTTTGTAACTGTGTCCAGAAATCTCGAGGGAGCTAAATTGGTGGAGTTTGGGAAAAAAAGTGCCCTAGGTAAGATATTTATTTTAATGGATTGTATCCAACCATATAGGGTCAGAGGCAATATCTGCCACCTGGCCATGTCTGCCTCGAACTCTTGAAACAGTTTCAATTAATTATTCTTGCATAGTTGAGACAAGTCTGCAGAGATTTTGATACCTAGGTATCCGAATGTGTTTTTTTTTTTGGCCCAAGCAAGAGGGAAGTCAGCTTTGAAAGCACCTCAGATTTGGTAAGGTTGATTTTGTAACCTGTCAATTCATCATAGAGCCCCAGGGCTTATAAAAGCAAAGGGACAGATGTCTCTGGATCCGACACAAAGAATAAGGAGTCATCTGTGTATAAAGCAACTTTTGGGGTAAATCTTCTACCTCCACCCCTCTTATGTGTTGTTGTGCCCTTATATCAATGGCCAAAGGTTCCAATGAGAGGACGAAAAGTAGGGGTAAGAGGGGACAGCCCTGTCTTGTCCCTCTTTGGAGGGGTAACTGCTCAGAGAGATGCCCATTAACTTTAACTCTGGCTTCCAGGGCCTTATAAAGTGTCTTGACTATGCCAGAGAATTTATCTCCCAAACCAAAACAAACTTTTTTAATGTAGAGTCCAAAAACATCCAGTCAGCCCTGTCAAATGCTTTCTCGGCATCCATACTGATAGCCAATTCAATGTTTTTCTTTGTTTTTTGAGCTGAAATTACATTTAACAGGCATCTAATGTCGTCTTGTAAATATTGACCCAATATAAACCCGGTCTGATCCCTGTGTACCAGAAGTCTCATCACTTTCTGTAAGCGATCTACCAGTATACCCGTAAAGATCTTGAGGTCCACAGGGAGCAGAGAGATAGGTCAATAGGACCAACAATCTTCTGGATCTTTGTTTGGCTTAAGGATAACAGACATATGTGCTTGGTTCCAGGAACTTGGGGCTGCCCCCTCTCCCCCCAACAATTCATTAAAAGTTGTTTCCATAACTGTAACCAGGTTTCCACTGAACTGCTTATAAAATTCAGCCATGTAGCCATCTGTTCCGGGAGCCTTCCCATTTTTTAAGTTGTTTGATTTTCTGAGTTATCTCTGACACTGTAATTTTGGATTCTAAATTAGCCTTTGCTCTTCAGTGAGATGTGGTAATTCCAATTTGTTAAGGCATTCTGAAATTTTCTTCTGATGTTGTGGACCCCTTTCCATCTTATACAGTGTTTCATAATAACTTTGAAAATGTTTTGCTATCTGAGCTGGGGAAGTGGTGATAGTGTAATTTTCTGGGTCTCTCATTTTTTTTTGTATTATTTGCCTGGCTCTCATGGCTTCGTAGGAGGCATCGTACCTCCTCCAATTTCATCTGTCAGGGCAATCCCCAAGGCATCCCTTCCTAACTCGGTTAAGAAGGGGGATAAAACCTTTTATAGGTACATTAGCGAGTGTAGAAAGACCAAGGGAGGGATAGTGAGGCTGAATAAAATGAACAGTGGGTGGGCAGAGGGGGACAGGGAAAAAGCAGGGATACTGAATGAATATTTCTGCTCAGTATTCACAAAACAGGAGGGGAAGTGCCTAATCCAATTTACAGAAGCACTCTTGATAGGGGGGTCGATCCCAGTCCTTTCACAGAAGAAAGGGTTCTGCAAGAACTCCTAAACTGAAGGTGGACAAAGCAATGGAGCCTGATGGAATTCACCCCAGAATTCTAAAAGAATTAAGGGGGAACTAGTGAAACCACTGGCTACTCTTTTTAATAAATCATGGGAGGATGGTGTGGTACCCGAGGACTGGAGGAAGGCAGATGTGATTCCTCTTCACAAAAGTGGGATCAAGACAAAGGCAGGAAACTACAGACCTGTCAGTTTGACCTCTGTGGTAGGGAAAGTGATGGAGACACTTCTGAAGGAAAGACTTGTTGAGTACCTAGAGGCCAGTGGAACACAGGACCCAAGGCAGCATGGGTTCACAGTGGGAAGGTCATGTCAGACGAATCTAATAGATTTCTTTGACTGGGTGACCAAAGTAGAAGACCAGGGAGGGGCTGTGACATGGCCTACCTAGACTTTTGTAGCAAGGCATTTGACACAGTCCCACACAAAGATTAATAGTCAAATTAACCAGCCCAGAGTGGGTCCCAGGATGGTAGCCTGCAAAACATTGGCTGGACAACAGGACACAGAAGATAATTGTAAATGGAGTCCACTCTGAAGAAAGAGGGGTTATTAGTGAGGTACCACAGGGTTCAGTGCTGGGTCCAGTCCTTTTTAATTTCTTTATAAGTGACATTGCAGAGGGACTGGAAGGAAAAATATGCCTTTTTACAGATGACACAAAGATCTGCAACAGGGTTGATGCACAAGGAAGCGTGGAAAGGATGAGAAGGGACTTGGCAAGGTTGGAGGAATTGTCAGAAGTATGGCAGCTAGGATTCAATGCAAAGAAGTGCAAAATAATGCACTTGGGAAACAAGAACCCAGGGGAAGAATACACAATGGGGTGGAGGTAGTGACAACAACAAAAAAGGAAAGGGACCTGGGGGTAATCATATCAGATGACCTTAAGGTTAGCAAGCAATGAGAGAAGGCAGTAGGGAGGGCTGGGGGTATACTGGGATGCACAGGGAGAGGCATCACCAGCAGAAAACAGGAAGTTGTGATCCTGCTGTACAGACAGTTGGTGAGACCCCATCTGGAGTACTGCGTCCAGTTCTGGAGACCCCATCTCTGCAAGGACATAGACAGAATAGAGGCAGTCCAGAGGAGGGCAACTAAAATGATGCAAGGTCTTCAAGAAAAGCCATACATGGAGAGACTTAAGGAGCTTAATATGTATACCCTTGAGGAAAAAAGGGAGAGGGGGGACATGACAGAAACATTTAAGTACCTCAGTGGAATCAACAAAGTCCAAGAGGGTAGCATCTTTCAGAAAAAGAGATGTGCAAGAACAAGGGGACACAATTTAAAGATAGAGGAGGGGCGGTTCAGGGGCAATGTGAGCAAGTATTTTTTTCACAGAGGGGGTAGTGGCTGCATGGAACAGCCTTCCCTGAGGAGGTTATGGGGTCTAAAACTATGGGAGGATTCAAGAATGCATGGGACAGACATAAGGCAATTCTTGTGGGGGGTAGGAAGAAATAGGCTGTTGGTTAACTAGGATCTGCAGCCTATCTTGTAGGTAGGGAAATGGGCAGACTAGATGGGCCAAGTGGTCCTTATCTGCCGTCAAAGTCTATGTTTCTATATTTCCCCAGTTTCATTTGTGTATGTAGGGCCAGGGGTGTTTACATTTTTCCCCAGTTTTTCTCCCATCCTCCAGGATGCCTGCATGTAGGACATGAGTCCAGGCTGACGATGTGCTGACGCTGCTGACTGCCATTCGTTTAACAGCATCCCCCCTCCTCGACTCCAATGGAGCCATCAGAGCCCAGAAAGCCCATGCTTCCACAGACTTCAGGGGCATCGGGTGCTAGAAGCACCCCTGGTATCCCACCCCAGAGGAAGGAGAGCATCCATTGGGATGCTCAATCCTCCTTCACTCCACTGACCCCCAGCAACCTGAGTCCATTCCCAAACCTGGGTCACCAGCGTAGAATGAGGTGTGGCTTCCAGCACCTCAACCCTTAGCGCCACCAGGCCAGGGTCTCTCAATTTTAGTCCTGATCTGGAGGCTATCTCCTTATGGAGCTGCCAAGCCAGCAGTTTCCCTGCTTTGTTGCCACGCTTATAATATTTTTGTCTTGCATACCTAAGTTGGTCCTCATTTTGGGCATCTAGTAGCTTGTTAAGTTTATATTTACATGGGTTGAGTTCCACTTTTGTAAAGTGATCTAATAACTGTTGCTGGGCAGTTTCCAGTTTTGGAAAGACCCCTGCTTCCGTGCCTTGCGGTGAAGCCACCCCACCATCTTGCCGAGCAGGCGATCACCCCCAATGGTCCTGTGGTATGCCCCACAACTGACACAATTATCCTGTTTATTTTTTGTTTTTAAACATCAGATGGGAGTTATGGGGCATCTACACGCAGGGCCACATTTAAAGAGCTTCCTCGGGACAGTCTTAGAGTGTCTATTTAAAGGGGAACCCAATGGTCCCATTTTTGATAAAGGTGGTTTGGGCATCTCTGGGACCCCACCAGATCTCCCAAAATGCCCCCACTGAATGTATAAGAGTAGACTGACTAGCCCGAAAAAAGAAGACAGTCAGATTTTTAGCTCTTCCATGAGTCCCCACCCACCCGTATGGTAAAATCTTGTGTTTATGTGTGGGATCAGTGCTCAGACCATTGAGAAGGACACCGCCCCCCCAGCAGGAGTATTAGGTGCAGCTCCACCCCACTACACATCATCAAGCCCTCTTCTGACATTTGAAAAGAGAAAACAATGTTTGCAGGAGGGAAAATTCCCCCATTCACATGAAAGATTCTGTCCATGGTTTGTGTTGCAGCCTTCACTGAGACCTCCTACCCCAAAATGGGGCAGCCCCAGGTGCAAGCCCACCAGAACCCCCCTGCCCAGTTCTGTACATCTTGAGTATTAAAATAGCTATTAGGGCTACTGTAATTAAATACAGCCATCCCTATTGGTCATTTTGATTTGTCAAAATTTTAAAACCACATAGCTACCCTTCCAACAATGTTAGTAAAATTTGTACATGTGAAAATACTACAACAGTTCAAACCAATTAAGGGGAAAAGACCCTCTGAGTCCTGTGCTTCTCAATCTATATTAAGATTCTACAATCCTGAGAGGAAATGCAGCCACTGGAGCTTTAAAACAAAGCCACGAAGTTTCCATCCCTGTCCCCCCCTCCAGCTTATGTTGAGAGGGATCTCCAGGGTGATCCATGGTCCTAACTTTCGTGGTGCAAAGAAAAAATGCTAATTTCAGACAATAAAAGTCACTTAGCTTATTTAGGCCTTGCTCTCTTCTGCGTTGATTTCCAATCGATAAGCATCTCATTGATCATCACTCTGGGGAGTGTCTCTGTGCATTACACTATCCGACACTGGATTGAACTCCCCCGTTCTCTTGGCACTCGTGTTTTTGGTTCCTTTCACCTGCCAGCCTCTTTTCCCAAGCGTTCTCTCTCTCTGCGTAGCGCCATCTTCTGGGATCTGGTTTTCCTGCTGCTTGGCCTAGCTTTTAACATCCTCCACTTCAGAAAATCTCAGCCAGCCAACTGAGGTATTTATCTTAAATCTTGTGGCATATTCAAATTGGGCTTGATGACCTGCCTGCCTGATGAGTTTAACAATACTGAACGCCTTCTGCCTGTGGGCACGCATCTTGGGTGCATAGTCCTGGTTAAAAAAAAAAAAGCGAGCATCTCCAAAGTGAATATGCATTTTTGACCACACCAGTTGTAACACATCCTCCTTAATGTGATCATTGATAAAAGCCATTACCACTAAATGTGGACGTGCCCTAGAGTCCTTAGGCCTTGATATTAAGGATCTATGTGCACGAATAATTCCTAAGTCCTTGCCCTTGTCAATATTTAAGATCTCCTTCAGGAAGCTCTCATTAAATTGTGTCATATTCCCCAATTCTGTGCCCTCAGGCAGACCATGTAGACATAAGTTATTTCTTCTGTTCCTGTTTTCCAGGTCCTCAAGCTGTTGTTGTAAAGTGAGCTCTCTTTTATATAAGTTTTGCTATTGTTTTTTAAACTACAGAACAGAAGGATCAGTTAATTCTACTTGCTGTTGAGGGAGTTAATGTATAGATGATTTTTGTAAGTTTTGATATTGTTTTATTTTCTTTTTAATTTAGCTTAAAGTGGAATTTAGGTTAAAGATTTCTGTGGCTGGAGTGACTGTAAAAGCTCTTCCACCAGCCTTTCTTAAATACTGAAATACCACTGGGGGGTGGGTTTGAAGGCTGTGAGGGAGGAGCTTGGGGAGCTGCAAACTGATCTGAGCCCTCAGAACAGGCCAGGAAGGAGGAAACAAGGAACAGCCTTATGAGCTAAGTCTTAAAGATGTATAAATATATACAATGTATGAGTAGATCTATAGTTCTTATGAGTAGCATTGTGGTTTCCAGTTAGTACTGAAGTTGGCTATCTTATGCTGCATGCAATGGCATTTAGGATAACAATTTCTGCTAGAGACTGGGTTAGGATTAGTTAATTCTACTTGCTGTAGGGATAGTTAGTGTGGAGAGTCTGTATAGGTAGTGTGGACCATGAGTAGGATTGTAGGGTGCAATGGTTGTGGGGCAGCAATGCAGATGAACATAGTGTGGAGGCTGGGAGGGTGCCCAATATGCCACAGGCTAAGGAGGTTTGAGGAAGAGGTTCAGTGGCTTGGCGTGGAGCTGGGAAGGTTGAAGGAGATGGGAAGGATTGCGTCAGTAGGAGGGCTGACATCTGAGAGAATGGTGGGGGCACCACTGAGAAGGAAGAGTGGGGTAAGGGAGAGGTCAGGGGGAGGAAGCCAGTTGATGAAGGGTGGACTCTAGTAGGACCTAGAAAAAGAGGAGCAACAATAGACAGGAGGGAGGAGGAAACACACAATAAGGCAAAGGGGGAGGGAACATGTTTGCTGTACTAGCAACACATGGAAAAGAGGATGAAGGAGGAGATTGCACAAGGGACAGTACTCACAAAGAGAAGGGAGAGAGGGGCACTACTAGTGGAGAGATTGAACATGACATGGCAGGGGGAGGGATAATACTTGGAGAGGTGAGAGGGGAGTGAAAGGTTGGCAGTCAAACAGGTGGAGGTTGAGGAGTCTCAGTTGAGAAGGACAGGGGGGAAGATACTGGGACGCATTGTAAAAGCACCATCTTGAGTGGACCCAGAAATGAGAACCTGCATGGGGGGATGGTGATGGGCACAAGGAAAGAGGAGGGAGGTGTACTGGTGTTGGAGGACTCCATACTCAAGGGGATCAGATGGGGCAGCAAGGAGGAGAGGCACAGTCAGATATGGGTGGAGTCCATACCAGGATTAAAGGCAGACAAGGCAGGACAGGCAATCCTACGGTGCATAAGGAGGGGAAGGAGGAAACCACACATTGTGGTACATGTGGGGACAAATGACCTAACAGGGAAAATGGTGGAGGTAACAAAGGAGAGGAGTGGGAAGGTTGTGCAAGGAGACTGGGGAGTTTGTGGCATTTTCTGAGGTGTTCCCAGTACCCTGTGCAAGCACAGTGAGAAAGGAGAGGATTAGGGAGTTGAACACACGGTTGGTAGAATGGTATCAAACTAAGGGTTATGGGGTTGTGGGTGGCTGGGGCAGTACCTGGGATAATAACAATCTGGTTGCAAGGGATAGGCTGCACCTGAGTGGGGAGGGGAAGGAGGTATTAAAGCAAAGACTGGGGAGGTATATTGCGACAAAGGTGGATTTAAACTAGATGGGGGGTGGCAAGTGGACAGCAGGTAGTCAGGGATCTGATAGAGTGGAATCACAGCCTACCCCCCAGGCTAGTAGGGAAGGACTCAGGATGGCTGAAAAAGGAGGGAATAGAAGGAAGGAAATGGAGGCCAATGAAGGGAAGGGGCAGTATGGAGGGTGGTCTCACTGAATGCAAGAAGCTGAGGCAACAAATCAGCTGAGCTACAGGCACCATTAGCAGTGTGCAGGGTGGATATTGCCGCTGTCACAGAAACATGGGCAGCTGAACACTGGGACTGGGATCTGGCAATCCCAGGATACAAAGTATACAGGAAGGACCATAAGGAAGGCAGGGGCAGTGGGGTGGCAGTCTATGTCAGGGATGGGATCAAATGCACAAGGGACGAGGGGAAGAAAGGAGAAAAGAGGCAATCTGACTGCAGCTCCTAGACTTAAGGGGTAAGAAACTGAGGTTTGGGGTGGTGTACAGGCCACCATTCTAGTCCCAGTCTGAGGAGCTTGACAGGGAAGTAGCAGGACAAATCAGAAAAGTATGTAGAAAAGGGAAGGTGGTCATTGTGGAAGATTTCAACATGCTGGGGGTTGACTGGAGCATTCCAGTCACCTCCAGTGCTAGGGAGCAAGTGCTCCTGGATGTGATCCAGGATGGTCTCCTGACACAGTTGGTTAGTGTACCTACTAGGCTAAAGAGCACTTTAGATCTGGTGTTGTTGAATGGGGAGGCAGTAATGGAAATAAAGGTGGAGGACTTACTAGCTGACAGCGATCACCAAACAGTGTGGTTTAATATCATGATGTGGGGGGGGGGAGTCAGAGA
Source organism: Neoceratodus forsteri (assembly GCA_016271365.2). Taxonomy (NCBI): domain Eukaryota; kingdom Metazoa; phylum Chordata; order Ceratodontiformes; family Ceratodontidae; genus Neoceratodus; species Neoceratodus forsteri. Next base: position 14,846,835 of record CM028129.1, read on the forward strand.
AATCAGTTACTCAGGTGGTAAACTTCAGGGGGGCAGACTTTGGGACTATGCAGGAAGTACTTAAAGGGAAACTAGAGGGCATAAGGCAGGAGATGGATGCAAAGCAGAAATGGGATATTATTAAACAGGGGATTACAGAGGCAACAGAAGCCTGCACCAAGACACAGAGTAAGAGGAGCAGAGCCATAAAACCATGCTGGTTGAACAGCGAGGTAGTGGAGGTGGTGACAGCAAAACAAGAGGTGCACCAGAGGTATAGGAGGATGGGGTAGGAAGTGGACAGGAAGGAGTATGCAAGATGGTCCAGGGAGGTAACCAGAAAAGTAAGAGAAACCAAGGCCCACAGGGAGCTGAGATTAGTGCAGAGAATTAACGGGGGGGAGAGAAAGACTTTTTCAGATACATCAGGGAGGAGAAAAGGAAGTGCAAGGAGACAACAGTGAGGATAAAAAGAGGTGGGGAGTGGACAGAAAAGGATGAGGAGCAGGCTGAAGCACTGAATGAATACTTTTGCTCAGTGTTTAGGAAGAAAAGGGGACCACTGCCAACATGGGCTGGGAGGGTGGAACAGGGGAGAGGAGGCAACAGATGGAAGAATTGAGGCAAGTAGAGTCCTAGAGGGACTGAGGGCAAGGAAGGTAGACAGGGAACCAGGGCTGGATGGTGTCCACCCCAGGGTGCTGAGGGAGATGGCGAAGGTGTTGATGGAGCCACTGGTGGATATGTACAGCACCTCACTGGAGTTGGGATGTGTGCAACTGGACTGGAGAATGGCACATGTAGTACCATTACACAAGAGCAGACCACGGGATGAACTGGGCAGTTATCGCCCAGTAAGTCTCACCTCCATAGTGTGCAAGCTCATGGAAACAATACTAAAGGAAAGACTGGTGTCATGGGTTTGTTTCTGGGAAGTCTTGTCAAACCAACCTGATACAATATTATGACTGGGTGACAGGTGAGCAAGATAAGGGTCATGCCATGGATGTTCTTTACTTGGACTTCAGCAAGGCCTTCGATTCTGTGCCTCATGGGTGACTTGGGAGGAAAATAACTGGTGTAGGGGTGGGGCAACAATTATGAACTGGATTACAAGCTGGCTGAGTGGGAGGCTGCAACAGGTGGTGGTGAGAGGGGAGCTCTCAACTCCAAGGCTGGTGATGAGTGGGGTGCCACAGGGCTCTGTGTTGCGGCCAGTATTGTTTGGGCTCTTCATATCAGACATTGCACATGGGGTGGTGAGCAAGATAAGTCTGTTCACTGATGACACCAAAATCGGGGCAGTGGTGAATGGAGAGGAGAGATGGAAGCAGCTGCAGGGGGACCTAAGCAAGCTAGAGGAGTGGTCAGAGAGGTGGCAGCTGGGGTTAAATGCAAAAAAGTGTGAGGTTATGTTACTGTACTTTGGGGTGAAGAACCCAAGGGGAGAATACTGGCTGGGAGGGGTTAAGCTGGGGATCACTGATGAGGAGAAGAACCTAGGAGTAATGATAACAGGGACCACGAACAACACTTCCCAGTGCTGGAGATCAGTTCCAAAAGAGAACAAAATGCCAGGGTGTATAGTGAGGGGAGTTTCATCCAGGCAAAAAGAGGTGATCTTACCCCTCTACAGGTCACTGGTAAGGCCTCACTTAAAGTACTATGTGCAGTTTTGGAGGTCATACCTAAAGCATGATATCAGGCTACTGGAGGAAGTGCAGAGGAAGGCAACAAAAATGATACATGGAATGGAGGGGAGAGACTATGACAGCAGGCTGGGAGACCTGAATATGTACACCCTGGAGAATAGAAGGGATGGAGGGACATCATAGAGACATTCAAGTATCTGAGGGGAATCAATAAGGATGGGGCAGATGGGGTCTTTAAGTTAAGGAGAGGGAGGGTCACCAGGGGGCAAGGGCTAAGAATAGAGGGGGGAAGATTTAGGAAGGAAATGAGGAGACACTATTCACAGAGAGGGTGGTAGCAAAATGGAACACCCTACCAGAATGGGTGGTATCATGTAAATCTGTGAACAGCTTCAAAAGGGCATGGGCCAGGGAACAAGGGAGAGTGAGGGTGGGGGAGGGGGCAGCTGCAAACTAGGGGTGATAGCTGCATATACAAGCAGACTTAGATAGACCGGGTGGTCTGTTTCTGCTGGCACATTCATATGTTCATACGTTCATATGTTCCTATGTTTATATGTAGGTAAACCAGGGCAGAGTTATGCAGATCTGAAATTACAGTATATTCAAAAACCGTAGCTTCTAGGTGGCCTGTTCGCTCCGTTCATTCTGTTATGTCCCGATGGTCTTCTGACACCTTTTTTTCAAACCTCGAGAGAGTTTCATTAATTTTCTGAAGAGTGCAGCACAATATTTTAGAGTTTATAGTGAAATCTTCCTCTGCAGCTGCATTTTTTGTGACAGTTTGTGATATCAGGTCAGAGATCTCCGCACGGAGTGCAGCCTCTGACTGGGAGCCTTGCTGCTGAGATTTTGACTTAAGATGAGAGCCGCTCATCCCTTTATTTTTTGGCTTTGTAGGCATCGTATAGTCTTTGATGGATTGATGTTTTGACAGGATGGCTGTCATACCTCTCAACCTCCAAGGCCGCAAATCAGGGACACTACCCATTAAAATCAGGGACAAATACTCAAAATCAGGGACACCATTTTTCGCGCCATGTAAAGTGCTGCGTCACAGTGTTCACATCTTTCAAATGCGTGAAATTCAAAGTTATTGAATACTACATTAAGAATACAACATACAGCCTGATAGTTTTACTTTTAAAAACTTTATTTTGGGCTATTTATAGGGTAATATTACATACATTTAATGACATATTACAACAAACAGATTAAATGAAAACCTACATGCCTATATACAGTATTGTACACACTATCTAGTCTATGCACTTAACTAAAATTGAAAACCTACCTACACACATTTTACTTATCATTTGTACCCTATACTAAAAATGAAAACCATGCTACAATAGTTTATACTAAAAAAAAAACATACAATATTTTCGCATCTATACTAAAAAACAAACATCCACACACACAATATTTTACATGATATCTACTCTATATCATATATATGCTGTTGTATATTAAAAATGAAAATCATGCTATCTTCTGTACATTACAAATTTAAACCTATGTACCTATACACAAAAAGTTGGTTTGGAAAAGAGTCTCATTTGTCTTTTGCTTCAAGGTGCTCTCGGTTGTAAAGCACAGTTGCATTCCCTGCAGCCTCTAACACTCCCTTCGTATGAGTTACCTCATAGCAGTGTCTTTCTTCATTTATTTTTATAGCGATAATGGAGTTCAAAGTCTTTACATTCAATGATTGTCTTAGCTCAGTCTTCACTTTTCACACCATACTGAAGGCTCGCTCTGGCTCTGTATTGGAGTGAGGGAGGCATAAGATTGTCTCCATCAGACGCCTGAATAGGGGCAGATCGTCACCCCTGGTGCATAGCTGGGAGAGCATCATGCCATAATACTTTAGAGCAGAACTGTTCATTTCAAAGGCCTGGGCAGATCCAGTTTCTGCAAACTGGTATATTCCAAACTCATCCAAAAGCTGGTCACACTCAGAGTGTGAACTGCATACACCAAGTTCCTTGGCAAGGTTCACCACAGCGCTTCCACTTACGTGCAGTTTTAGTGCTGGGTTCAGCAACATGGAAACCTGCTTCAGGACACTGCATTTCGGTGGAAACTTTGTTAACATTTTTTGCAGCACAGCACAGTAAAATGATTTGGCCTTTTCATAAATACTTAGTTCCACTGATGTCCCTACCATATCATCATTGCTTGCAATGAATTCTTGCACTTCAGGGCCAACACGTGCATCTTTTAGTGGAAGAAAGTTTGCCTTGCTCTTTAGGTCCAAAACACCTTCTTTGTACAAGGCAACTGCAACCTGAGGTTGCAAAACCCTGCTGGCATACAACTGTATGACTTTGCTGATGTCACCCTGCAGAGTCATCAGCTGGCTCTCTCTGCTCTGCAGTTTCTTATTAAAATTGCACAGTGGCTCAAGGGCATATTTTAGAAAAAGAAAGGTCATTTGAATTTCTTGGGTGCACAGACGGTCACATATTAGTTTGACTTTGGCACCTCTAGGTTCAACAGACCTAGAATAAGACAGCAGAGCGGGCCACATATCAGTTATTCGTTTAACAACTTTACTCAAACTGAGCCATCTTGTGGGTGCATGCTTAATGATTTTTAATGGGCAATATCAACAAAGAGAGCAAACTCTTTCAACTGCTGTTGCCGTAATGAGCTGGAAGAGAAATGGCAATAAATGTCAGAAATTAGTTCCTCAACAGGCGAGGACAAGGCCTTGACCCCTGATTTGGAGCACAGGTCTAGCAGATGGCACAAGCATCCCATATTTATGAGGTTTGGGTTCACCTGCCTTAATCTGGAAAACACAGAGTTGTGCTTTCCAATCATTGCTGCAGCATTGTCAGATGAAAATGCCACAAGGTTTGTTACAGGGATGTCCAGCTGCACCAGAGTTTTCATCATCCAGTCAAATACTGCTTGTCCAGTCCCTGGAGTGCATGCTGGCATGTCAAGAAACTGTATGACATTTTTTCCCTGTCGAATGTCATAGCAATCTGCAAGGATGACCAGAAGTTTCTCATCCCCCATGTCCGTGCTTTGGTCAACATACAGGCAAAATGGCACTCGACGGCAAAGGGAAGCTGCAGTCTCCTGGTAGCTGGGACCAAGCACATCTCTGGCAATACAGGTGGATTTGGTTGCCCCACAGCTCATCTTCTTGACTACCTCTGGATCTGTGCAGTATCTCTTCATAAATTTCAGGAGGTGGTCTGCACAAGAAAATGCAAGTTGTGCTCCACCAACATGTTCACAAATGCCACTTCTGCCTCCAAAACTTTTGAGGTACTCTGTGCTTGGAAGAATTGGGTCAGCTTCTTCCCTTCTGCATGCTTCCTACTCTGGAGATGCTTCTGCGAATATTCGTGTCTCTGTATGTAGTTTCATCCTCTATGGCTGATGCTGATGTCACATCCACAGGACTTGCAGAATGCATACAGTGGTCCTTTCTTGCTCTGTGCGATCCACTCAAAGAAAGTCTTCCAGGAACTTTGGAACACTGAATTCCTCTTCTTCTTGGTTGGTGTGGAGATGGAGTTACCACTGGCACTGCAGTCTTCTCGCATTTGAAGCATCTGTTCACAATCCATCTCCTATTGAGGATGGCAATCAAGAAAAAAATGGAACACTGACTTCAGGCTAGATGGACGGGTGGTCCATGACATTTCTTTGACAGAGGCAGAGAGGTAGAGCTGCATCAGTTCTAGATCACTGGATAACACCTTCAGTGTCCACAGTCCACCTTTGAGATGCATTACCAAGTATATCTAAGCAGTAGTTAATCAGTCCAAATCAAGCTTAAGCAGTACCCATTATTTATTTATTTATTTATTTTTACATATGTCCTACAAATTCTACCAGGTTCACATAATGAGCTGCTAATGTATTCTCATCTATATGCATGTTTTCCATCTTGCCTGGCTCCAACACATTCTCTCAGGCACACATAAAGAGCTGCTAATAATAAGTCATTACTTAGCTGAATCACACTTCTGTAAAAATCTCCCTGCCAGATCTAGATTAATGGTTTGGGTCATGAACCACACTTTTGTAAAAGTCCTCCTGCCAAGTCTGAAACAGTTTAAGCATGCTATTTTAAAAGTCCTCCCACCAGGTCTGAAACCTCTAGACCTTGTCAACCACAGCATAAGGCAGACAAAACAAGCAATATACATTTGTATTTTAACCAGAGATCACGGGGAGGGCTTTGTCATAGTGGTACTGCTTTTAACCAACACTCCCCTACCCAGTTCACAATCACAGGGCCTGAGTGAGAGTTCCAGACAGTAGCAAATAGCAATAGGCAGAAATATAGGCATTTTCCAAGTTTCAGTGACTCAGGTAGCACACTGGCCTCTGAGGCCAGGAGATTAGACAGCTGTGGGTTCCAGGCCTTGCATTAGGGTCAGAAATCAGGGGGTCAGTTTTACCCCCTACTTCAAAAGTAGGGGGTCAGTAGCCAAAAAATGAGGGTCGCAGCACCAAAATGAGAAACTGTTGTGAAAAAAATAATTTTTTTTATTTAAAATGGCTTATATGTGTCAACTATTTTTTACTGATAATTTAGCCTTTTGTCTTTTTTTTTAATTTATGGACATAATTTCTGGATGAAAAAATAAATTAACTTTAAAAATGCATTCATATGTTCAAATAATATGCTCGTCTTGACTTTTTCAGTTTACAAAAATTTAGCTGGTAATTTATATCTGCTTTTGACTAGTTCTGCTGTCTTTCTTTTCAACAGTTCTGTCAAACTGTATTCATGCTGAGTAGTAAAATGCTACCTTTTCTTGGTTTTTGCTTCATCTTCTAGTACCCCATTAGTTTTGTCTGCTCTCCTGACCCAGAACACTTTACCTATCTCAGATAGGTAAAGTGTTCTGGGTCAGGAGGGCAGACTACACTAATGGGCTACTAGCAGATGAACTTGATGCGGGGAAGACACCGGCAGATTCTCACGCGGTTATTCACACATTTATTTTTATCGTCTGAACAGTGTCTCAGTACTAGTTTCAGATGCGAACAATGGAACCAGCAGCCTCACAAGCAGCTCTGGAGCCTCCCACTCAGATGCATATCCCTTACACAGCTGCAGCTCGCATTTGTTGCTAACCCTCTACATGTGCCATAAATCGTAAGCTGAAAATCCAAAGTACATCGGCATGCCACACTGACCAAGACTTACTCCCTCAGGCTGTGGCACGCAAAAACAGATGTTAAAAGTCAGCGTTCCGTGCGACAGCATGTAGAAATGCTAAATCAGGCAGCATCATACAAACTCAGATGTTAGAGAAGTGTGCTCCATGCGACAGCATGTAGTAGCACAGAATAGCTGCAATAGCAATGAAAATAGTGTTTTTTTGTTTATCAGCACAGCTGCGATCAACCGGAAAAAAAAAAGCACCAGAATGCTGCGTCAATCAAGACGCACTGAAGCTGGAGCATTGCATCTAAAACAACAAAATTCAGAGAGGAGGACATCACTAGTGCGTTAACGTGAGCCCTGGGTTCAGTTCCCACATCTACAGCATGAGAGGGGTGCTGCACTCCTGAGGTGCCGTCTTTCAGATGAGACATTAAACCAAGGTTCCAACTGCCTGGGTTGGTGGTAGTTCAGGTGGATGTTAAAGATCCCATGGCACTTATCAAAAAGAGTAGGGGAATTTTTTATTATAATAACATCAAAAACAAATAATTACAAACAGTGTTGAGTCACACAAAACAATATACTAATCATAAAGCAAAAAATCCAAATAAATACAAAACAGTGTTAAGTCACACAAAATTATACATAGAAACCAAAATTAAATCATAGTATTCAAAAAAAAGGATCACACCCCCACTAAAAGTGGGGGAATTTTTTTTTATTATAATAACATCAAAAACAAATAATACCAGCAGTGTGAAGCACACACAGCAAAAAAACAAGTCAAACAAATTCGAAAGAAATATGAAACAGTGTTTAAGGCACACCAAAATTAATAAATTGAACAGAAACTAAATAAGTTTTTCTTTTTAAACAAACCTCCTAATGAATTTTTTTGAAAATAGGCTGCCCAACAGCGTGAAAGCCTTAAAATAAATTCAACAAATATGTAACACCATTCTAACCTATTACACTTAACAAAAGTATGAAAGTCCCTCCTTGACCATAAAGAAATCTACATATACCTCCCAAATTTATTTATATTTAATAAAATAAGTCAGTCCTTGCCACCAAGTCCTAACCTGTTTGGTAGATGCAAACCCTATATCTGTAAGATATACTCTTTCCATAGCCCCTTTAACTAACAGATTCACAGTCTCATAAGGCATTTGTTTCTGATATAAGACCCATTGACATCGGGCCTGCCATAAATAATAGATTAATGCACAACATAATATCTGTAAAGTATCAACACAATATCTTGTTTTCAACTGAGCAAATTTCCCCAAAACCAAAATATCATAATCAAGGTTACTTAACCACTGCATTTTCCATTTTGTCGCTAAGAACTTCCAAAGAGAAATGGCAAAATTACAATCAAAGAAACAATGTTCCATTGTTTCTTCTTTATCAATATAACATAAATAAGAACAATTCCTTTTGGTTTTAGCTTTATATTTAGCATTACCTCTTACCCCCAATCTACCATAACCCATTAGCCATATAACTTCCCACGTGTAGATTGGTAATCTTGGATTGTTTAGCCATTGCAAGACTAATTTTGTATCTCCTGCCGGACAGTTTTTAAATCTGGTTTGGTTGGATATAGTTCCAACATTACTTTAGTATATAAACTTCTCCCTGTACCTTCCCTTATTGTTTGTGCAGATAATTTCCACCGAAATAATCTTTTGACAATAGGTAAAAATAAACTAGGTATAAATAAAGTGGGGATGGGTTTTGGAGGATCAGTTAACCAAACCAAAAAGTACCTAGATAACACATTTTGTAACAGCAGTCTTTCATTTGTAGATGCTACTGCCCATCCTTCTTTAAAATTAGATGAAATGAATAAGGTCGAAAAAAATATGACTGGGTCAATCATCCCTAAACCTCCTTGTTCTTTTGATAAATATGTGTAATGTCGCTTAATGGGATTAAGTCTATTTCCCCACACCATTTGGAAAAAAAAACTATACAATCTGGTTTCCAGAGTTATGGGAATTGGAAAAACATATGCAATAAATAATAAAATCGGTATAATACATTTTTTCAGCACTGTAACTCTCTTTATTTTAGTTAACTTCCAATGTTTCCAGACGTTGATTTTATTTTCCACCTTTTTTAAACTTTTCTCCCAATTTAGACCAGATAAATTTTGGGATCCATACCATAAACCCAAAATCTTAATAGGGTCCAAAGAAATTTTCAAACCCTGTATAGTTAAAGACTCTGGGACATTAATCCCAATAAACAAACCCTGACTTTTAATGGTATTCAATTGTGCATTAGAAATTCTTGCGAAGTTCTCCATGCAATCCAAAAATACTGGCACTTCATGATTGTGAGTAAAAAATAAACATAAATCATCCACATAGGCCTGTACCCTAACTTCCTGTAATAAGGGAGGGTACGTAATCCCTTCCCAGAATGGTATTTGTGTTAAATACTGAATCAACACATCAATCGTATAAACGTATAATAATGGACTGAGTGGGCATCCTTGGTGTACCCCCATTGGAATATGAAATCCTTCTCCTACCATTGATTGGATAACAGGATAGGACATATTACTATCATACATTGCTTCAATCCATTTTATAAACCTTTCTGGTACCTCATAATGTTGCCACACTAAAAATAAATAAGGATGATATACTCTATCGAATGCTTTCTGTTGGTTGACCGACACAATACAACCCAATAATTTTTGTTTATTAATATATTCTATCCAATCTCGAATAATCCTATGTGCTTGAAGTATAGTTTTCCCTTGTATTGCACAAAATTGGTTGGGAAGAGATAACCATCCTTGCCATTTCTTTTAACCTATTATTTAAAATTCCTACCAATAATTTGTAATTGGAATTTAATAATGTAATAGGTCTCCAATTTCCTAATGGCAGTCTATCTCCATTTTTAAACAAAAAAATCAATATCCCTTCAGTGAACCATTGAGGAAAGTCTTCTGAGTCTAAAAGGAAATTAAAAACTAATTCTAAACCTACTGCAAATTCGTCTGGAAACATTTTATATAATTCAACCATTAAACCATCTGCCCCCGGTGAAGTGCCAGATTTCATTTTTTTATAGATTCAATAATTTCCAATTTTGAGACTGGTGTAATCAAGGACCCACCCTTCTCACATTGATCAGGAATTTTGAATTGTGTCAAAAAGTTCTGTATCTCATGAATATTTGGAGGAATCTCTGGTTCATGAGAAATGACAAACTGTTTGATTAATGTTTGTAAATTATTTGTATCTGTAACAATTTTCCTATCTGCCCTTTTTAATGCTACAATCGTAGTTTTTTTTTTATAAGTCTTAAAGGCTTCATAAGGGTCCCCAGCTGGACACTTTTTTTCCCCATACAAAAACAAAGCCTGGAGGGGACTTGCCCTATCATATTGCCATGCCTTAAGTTGTTGTTTAGCTTGCTCGATATGAAGTGAATTATCTCTTGTAGAGGTATTTGCTGATGAAATTAAATTATACAGTTGTCGTCGTAATGTTAAATATTTGAGGAATTTCTCATTCCCCTTTGTACGTGCAATATTTTTAAAAAATTTACCAAAGTCTTGTTTTGAATCTACCCACCATTCCCCCAAATTGTCATATAGAAAGGCCACAGACAATCTCGCTTTTAGTAAAACTTTAAATTTAGCTACCACTTCAGGACAGTTCAATAATAATGCATTTAATTTCCACCTGGATCCCTGTTTAGATGGTAGTTGATCTGTTCCTGTTATACATTCTAGCATCAGTTGATTGGAAAATGAAACAGGAAATGAAGAAAATGTAAATGACGTTTCTGATAGGAACATGTAATCTATAGTAGAGGTATATTGATTTTTTTATAAGTAAATTTTATCCCTCCTTGCTGCTGATTATTTGCATTAAGGCCAGATGAGTTTATTAACTCTTCCAACGCATTTGAATCACAATAAACTTTTTTACTCCCTCCAGTAACCTCTTTACTAAGTCTATTTTTAATTTCACAATTAAAATCTCCACATAAAAAAATTGTATGTGTAATGCATAAATACGGTTTGATTGATTTGAAAAGTGCTACCCTCTCTGCTTTAATTTGGGAACAATAAATATTTATAAATCTATATGGTACTGTATCCCAAACCCTGTCCAAAATCATAAATCTACCCGGAATTATGTCCATCAATTTAATCAAGGAAAAATTAAAGGAATTGAACAAAAACCCAATCCCATCAGCCGTTTGCTGACCAAAAGACCAGTAGGATGATCCCCAACACCATTCTCTTTGGAAAAGTCTTACTTGATCAAGTGAGTACATCCATGTTTCCTATAATAAGCAGATGTCAAAGGCTTGAAAATGAATATAATCATATATTATCCTACGTCTCTTAAAGTTCAAAAGACTGTGGACATTTATAGAACCCAATTTTATTTCCATTATTTAGGCCCAAACCCAATCATCCATTTTTTCTCCTTTTTTTTTCTTCCCTTTATATCCCTCTTGTGTTCATAATGGGGAAGGAGGGCTATCTTGAACTGACTGGGAATCTAACTCTTGTCTGTCCATTTCTGACTCCCCCCAAGATGTAGCCAATACTGCAAAAGGGTTACTGGATTCTATCTCCATCTGATTTGTTCCAGAACTAGCTTTAGTATTCCTGGAAGAACGCCTTACTGGGATCAAAATCACAGGTTTTACAACATCCGCTCCCCCTGTATCTGTCTGGGTAGTTGAACCCTCCAAACCTTCCTCTGGAACTTTCTGAAGTAATTCCTCTGGTACCGTGTCTTGTCTTATGCTAGTAGTACCTTGGGTGTCTAAGATTCCTTGTCCCACTATAGTGATATGCTCAGATACCTCCGAATTGACCACTTTATCCTGGGCTGCTTGAATCAGTAATTCTGGACTACCAGTTGAAGCTTTATTCTTTGCTGCCCACTCACAGTCAGAAAAAACATGCCCAATTCCTTCACATACGTCACACTTTGTGAGATTTGCACATTGAAACGCCCCATGGCCAACCTCCCCACAATTATCACATCGGGGTTTATCGCACAAGCTCGACAAATGTGTCTGCACCCCACACCTATAGCAAGCTCTAGGCTGACCTGCATAAAAACATACCCCTCTATCTCTCCCTAAAAGGAAGGAATTAGGGATGTGTTCAATCCCCTGATCCGTTTCTTGTAGTTTAACCTTAAATTTCCATCCCGCGGTCCAAAACTGCTCTGAATCCAGAATGGCCTCTGGTGAACTCAAAACTTCACATTTTTGGGCTAGCCAGTATGAAATATCATCCACATGGACACCTTCATTCCGAAATATAACCATTACAAACTTAATTAAAGGTTTCGTCAAGGGGATAACAAAAAAAGGTGTCCAAATGGGTGAAAATTTAACCTGACTATATCTTTCCCAAAACAAATCAAGTGCATATGCAGAATGAAAAGTGACATCAGAATGATCCTCTCCTGATATGTTAATGAATGTGAACACCTCTTGGGGTAAGAAGTGTAATGAATCTTTTAATAAACGTTTCCCTACCACTCTATCAGGTCTAACTTCCATTCCACCTTTATATCTTATTCGAACAGCATTCCTACGAGGGCTGCCTCCTTTTTTGATGTGGTAAATAAATCAGACATAAGAGGTTGTTCTTTAGCGTGAATTTGCTGTATGCTTACCCCAGGCTGTTCTACCCCTACCATAGGATTAGGCCCAGAATTACTCCTAGGAGTCCCATGTTCTTGCTGAACAATCACCTTCACTAGTACCTCCCTCCCCACATTTCCTGCAGACATATCCTTAACCACAGGTAAAATTGATTTCCACCCAGGTACATTCTGTGAGAAATTTAATTTAGGGTCCCAGTCTTGTGTGGGATGCCATGACCCTTTATTAAGTGTCCAACCAGCCTCCTGCAGGGCTTTTTCTGGAGACCAATTCTCAAGGTCTGGGGACTGTACAAAGTTAGTTTGTTCTAGAGTCTTTTCAGCATGCTTACCCTGTACTATCTCATGCCCTTTGTTTGTAACAGGTATTTCTAGATTTTGTTTGGCAAACACCACGACCTCCCTTTTCTCTTTCCCTTCTTCCCCTGTTTTCTCCTTACCAGACGTCAGCCGTTTGGTGAAAGTAAATTCCGACACTCCCTCCTGTCGATGTGGGTCCGTTTGGTAAATGCAAGGGATACAGCTTGAAAGCTGTGGTTCCAACCCCCGAAAAACAAATCCTGCATCTTTCGATAGCGCTGTAGATATCTTTCCAGTCTCACTGTCTTCACGTTCCATATAAAGTACATCTGGGTCACTCTCCATCACCGTAGCAACCAGGCCAGCATTTCCAGTCGCTCCATCACTTTCAAACCGCATCATGCACTGTTCTTTCCCCATACAGGGAACTGCTGCTGGTATAATGTCTTTTTCCATCAAAAACTCTGTCTCTCCCTGTTCCTTACAGGTTCCCGACCTGACCTGTCCTCCACTCTCCTCCACCATGAAAATGTCACTCTCTGGTGTCTCCACAACACACGTCTCACTGTCGGGAGAAGCAGATGCTGTAATTGAATCCAACGCCGAAATCTCTTCTCGGACTCTCGCCTGCTCCTGCCGTAAGGCTGCTAGTTTCTCTGTCATCCGAATCAGGTGAGGACTCACAGTATCTTTATTTTGCTGTAACAGCCGTTGGTTACATATTGCTTCATCCAAACTCAAAACCTTTCTATCCATTTCCATCAGGACTGGTGCAGTCGGCACCCATTCTTCCTTCTTTCTCTGTTCCTCCATCAAAGCAGTATTCCGTCCGTCCTCCGCTCCAATGTCCATCCTCTCCCGATGCAGACCTCAACTGACCCATCAAGCCATGTTCCTAGCCCTCTACTGGCCACAGAGTGCCAGCAGAGTAGGGGAACTTCCCCGGTGCCCTGGCCAAATTTTCCTCATTCACTAAAAATACCACCAACAGCTTAATCTGGTTCAAGGTCAGTTGCTTATCATCTGTATGCCACCTTATATTTTAAATTTCACAATACAAAAATGAGCTTTCCCCAGAGCGGAGCAGGACAGAACCTACATATAAATGACTTATATGGAGGTTCTGACCCCCCCCCAATTTTAAGTAACTGAAGTTTGAACTATATTTTAAATTTCACAGAGTGTGGACAGAAGAGAACACAGAACCAACGACATACAAAAACTTGAAGAAAACCTTTCTGTATACTATATTAATATTTTTACAACATAGTCATTCATCAAATCACCACCTCAATTTGTCTTGCCATGCCATCTCTTTTTAGGTTCTCTTACTCAGTTACATGGAGGTTCTGACCTCTCCCCCCCCCCCAATTTTAAGACACTGAAGTTTGAACTATATTTTAAATTTGACAGTACAAAAATTAGCTTTTCCCAGAGCGGAGCAGGACAGAACCTACATATAAATGACTAAGTGATGGTAGTCTAGCTCTCAGGGAAGGAAATATCACAGGTATTAGCACTCTGTGTTGCTACAAAAAAAGGGGGCATTTACAGTTATTTATTAACAGCTCATCTCCTTAGCATAGCCATATACATATTTATTAGTCCTTCTCCTTCTCCTTCTCCTATCCCCCACTCCTCCTGTTTACACACACACACACAGTGACTGGCACTGCACTGGTCTGTGTCTGAGTACTAGTTGGCAAACTTGGCATTTAGCAAGTTGGCATTCATTTTTGTGGCAAGTTTGGCAACCAGACAATGATATGGTGGCAATCATGAGATATTACTTACCTTAAGGCAGGCACTGGTGTGATGGACCTGGTAGTCTGTTCTAGCAGAGTTTCAGGCAGTGGCTGGCACACTGGGTCAGTCTCAGGTCATCCTCGTCCTGCTGTGCTTTGCTGTTCTGCTCCCTCTGTGCTTCTGCTGAGCTGCTCTGTCACTGTGCTCCTGCTGTGCTGGTGCTGGCAGTTGGTAGGTAGCACCCCTAATCGTGATCGGATGGTACTTGCTGCTGGCACTGCTGCTGCTGCTTAGTTCTTTTATCAGTAGTGAAAGACAAATAGTGATTTAGCAGCAGGCAGCAGCTCGGCTAGCAGAACTGAAAAAAACAGGCTGGCTGGTGGTGATTCAATCGGCGGGTGGCGCGGCACACTTCTTCACTTATCCCCTGCCCTGTAAGTCTACAGTCTCCCTGGTGCTCCGACTCTGAGTCCTAGGCAGCTCTGGTGATGGTCTGGGTCTGAGCCTCTTAGTCCACTCCAGCGATGATCACCCTAATGCTTCCCCAGCACTCTGGAACTCTTCTTGGGCTCAGTTGTGTGAGTTCAGAGCACCAGAATGGTCCTCTTATATGCTCCTCATTCGGACCTGAGGGGGGGGACACAAAAATCAGGTCCGTGTGGGTGGGGGCGCTAAAAACAGCAACGGACAGCATGGGAGTCATGCAATTGGCTACAAGGGCAGGCAACGAGCCACTACGTAGCCTACATCACTGCTGCAGCTTGAATAGGGGGATGTGGGTATTTTTTCAGCCAGATAATGGCGAGGTGACTCGGCGAGCATGGCGAAGGTGGCGTGGGCCGCATGGGCTACAGGAGCTCGCTAGAAAAATCGTGCAGATGGCCAGTCAGTTTGGGATGGCGGGACAAACGTCAGGAAAATGGGATTTCCTGCAAAATCTGGGACAGTTGAGAGGTATGATGGCAGTTTTAGTTATAGGATGAGACTGGATAATGGTTAGTCGAGTCTGGAGCTCTGAAATCAGGCATCCGTGCAAAGGCAACCGGAACCAGAAGTCCCATCTTTTGGGGGGATTTGATGTTGTAAGTTGTTAAGCCTCTTCATGATTACTTTTTTAATTAATGACTCACATCATTAAAGATGGCCACCATTCACCATTTCTCAAAATGTGTTCAACTTGTGGTGTTAACTGTTGAATTAGCATGTTACATTCATATGCTACTTGTACTAGCCTAGGAACCAGTGTTCTTGTACATATCACCGATACTAAGTGGCAGAAACATTTTTTTCAGTCGCATGGAGTGCATGGGTGTGTCAGATCAGATCAGGTGACAAGGGGGCTGTGGGGCAGTGTGGAATTTGCCATCATAGGCACTTTTAAGGACATCCAGACAACATATCTTGCTGTAAGATGGGGTTGATATACTCAATATGAAAAAAAAAGATATTGTTGGAAGAAAAACATTATAACTGTAATGCAATTGCAAAATCTTTACAGGTATGGTAATTACATTGCTGCTGCTTTATATAGGCTTGGGGGACGGGTGTTGAGGTGACAAATCAACAGGTTATGGAAAAGGGTGATCAAATGAAACCTGTACACACTGCAGCACACACTGTAACAACATATTTCCATAACCAATCCAATGGTACATAGCTAAAAATAAGGTATAACATACACACCCCAGCCATCATACTTCACAGAAAGTTGTTGTGGGGGGGCCTTGGAGCAAACTCAGCCTTTTTCAACTTCTAATTCCACGTTATCCAAGAAGCACCCCTCACAGTCTTAAAGACTGGAGTTCTCATCAGGTGGGAATTCTCTCAACATTGCTGCCTCATCCACCTTGCTGCCGATGGATGCCTTAGTCGAGGGATTGTCATCATCCTCATCACCGAGCCACAGTTCCTGTGGCAACACCACTGACATCATTGTGTTGTGTGGAATGTGCCTTTCATTCATGTTGATGAATGTTAGAATGGACACATTCTTTGGTGACAAATTGGTCCTATGACAATGCACAATTGACCCAGCTGCACTAAACGCTCATTCCACATTGACACTGGATGGTGGGCATCTCAGGTGTTTCATAGCAACTGATATTAGTGCTGGCCAGTAAGTTATTTTACCGCTTCAGTACAGCAGTGGCTCTTCATTAATGGCAAGGTGCTTTGGATCCCCCATGTAGGCCTCCACCATTTGTTCTGCTGCCCAGAGTCCAGCTGCCTCATCTGTCTCCTCCTCCTCCTCCTCCTTTTCCTCCATATGTATTTTTTTATTTTTTATTTTAGTCTTTGGTATCCGGATAAGGCCAACTAGGCACAAGTGCCTGTTTTCAGGGGTGACCTGGGAGCACTGGGCAGTTAAGTGACTTGCTCAGAGTCACACAGTATGCAGGTGGAGGTTGTGAGAATCAAACTCGGGTCTGGTCTGCTGGATGTATCAAGCTTGTTCACACCTCATTCCTCTAACCTCTAGGCTATACTGCAAGCCCCACTCCCACCTGAAAGAGAACATTCCAAATGGGATTGTTTGCTGTTTTCTGCTCTGCCTTGCCCATTTTCTCTGATTGGGTTACCTGTGAACCACTGGTGGTGGTAGCAACACCCATTTTTGATGCAGTGCATGCATTTTTCATTTGTGCAGTATGTACCAATCTAATGAGGTTCTCTGTCAACTGCTGTACTCGCTGATGACCTTCTTCGATTATAGAGGGCAGGCCACGTTTGTAACATGGATCCAGCATGGTGGCGATTGCAAAGTCAGCTGACTGTAAAATGCCAGATATGTGGGTATTTGTGTCTAGCACATGGAGTATGTGCTCCATTAGATTACAAGTGCCATGATCCCCACTTGCCTCTGTCTGGTGTTGCATATTCACTAGTGTCTGCCTCAGCACACTTATGAGGGGTATGGACCGACTTATACAAGCAGTGTCCCCACTCACTGTCTGTGTAGCATCCTCGAATGGACAGAGAATGTATATTAGCCCATCAGTTAGGTGCCTCTTCTCTGTTGTTAGAGTGATGGACACTCCAACACTGTCACGGGTGGTGTGCAGCAGCAGGTATTCTGACACAGCCTTATACTGTTCATACAGCTGGTCAAGCATGTACAGTGTGGAGTTCCACCTGGTGACAACATCGAGCTTCAGCCAGTGCTGAGGCAGATGGTTATTGTGCTGCAGCTCATGTAGATGATCACGGGCCTTTGCAGAATGGGTGAAGTGGACACAGATGTGATGAGAAACATTAACCATTTCCTTAATGTCTGCATGGTTGAGAAACTACTGAACAACAAGATTAAGGCAGTGTGCCAGGCAGGGCACTCTGAAAAACCCGCCATTGCTAATGCACTTCACTACATTGGAGCCATAATCACTTGTGATGAATACTGCTATGAGAGACTGTGTGTGTAGCCACCCATTAGTCTCATCCAGCAGAACATTAAGCATTTTTGCAACCGTGGGAAAACCTGTGACACTTGTCGTACTCAGGGTTGCATCCTGCCGAATACCAGGTGTGTTGCTACCACCACAATTTTACTTCATGCATGTTTTGCCAGGCCCAAAATCAAGTACCACATCAGGCAACTTTGCCCAGTGTGCTGTTATGCGTAGATACGAGCTTGCTGCTGTTTGTCCATTGGTCCACATATCCATGCTAAGATGGATATAGTGTGATGTACTATTCTTCAATGCATGTCTGCAACTCTACTTTTCAGCTCTGGCATGGCATGCTTACTAAAATAGGTTTGCGATGGAACTTGCCATTTGGGACAGGCACAGGCCATCAACCTGCGGAAACCAGCACGCTCTATGAATGAGAATGACAACAGATCAATGGCCAGCATTTCAGTAGTGGCAGCTTTCAACTCTCGTGCAGCAGCATGATTGGGGGGTACTTTGTCTGCTGTTCAAGAGTGGTCTTCAGAGTGGGCTGCTTCTTTGAGGCTGTCCCACCAAAATGCTGTACTTGTGGCAGCAATGATTTTCTTTAAGGGGTAACACTTTACTCTTGGCACTGTGTAGACCACATGAAACCAATTATTTTGGTTGCTTGTGGGTGTGGTGGTGTACTTTTCAGACTCATGGGACTGGGACTCACACCACCACCGCTATTCCCACTACTTGAGAGAGCAAAGGATTGCTCACTCTCCTCCTCCACCACCGACCCACTCTGCCCTCACTCCTCCTGCTCTTGCTCTACTTCATGTAACTTGCTACCAGCAGCTCTGGCATCCTTCTGATGTTGCTGCCATCTCAGTGGGTGCTTTTTTTTTAGGTGGGCATGTTGGCCACTGGTGCTTATGTGGCTTCCCTTTTTCCCCTGATTAACACCAGCTTGACAAAGTTGGCATATTGCTATGGTCCCATCAGCAGGATCTAGCACATAAAAGACCCAAACTAGGGACTTTTGACCTCTGGACTTCAGATGCTTCTGGGACTGAGATAGTTCTGAAACAGGTGTGGGAGTGTGTGTTTTTTGGGCTGCTGTCATCACTTCAGTAAAACTACATTTGGGAGGGGGGTTACTTGACTGCTTGGAGGTGTGCTAATAGGCTTGGTGACAGTCTCAGATGGACCCATGGGTTGTATATGTAAATGGCCAGCATCACCCTTGACCTTTTTTAACTTAGGCTCCCATGTTGGACCATCACAGTCGTCATCATCACCACCAATAGTGATGATGTCCTTGTCTTCCTCCTCCTTCCCCCATCACTGTCTTCTTGGGGGACAGCACCTTTTTCTTTCTCTACAACCATCTCATGGGGCTGACTATCCTTATCTCCAGGACTATAAGACTCTTGTTGAACACTATCATCACCAACTCCTGCAGGAACACGGACAGTCACACTGACAGACTTATTATCACCCTCCTCAGAGTCCTGGACCATTGTTCCTGCACTGGTGTCAGTGCCTTCTTCTTACAGTCAGCATCCCCCACTAGCATGGTTGAAACAGTTTGAACTTTAAAAAGTAAGACACAGGTATGCCTGACCCAGTTCTGCCACCATCTCCTTTGCTGGTTACTGCCAAACCATAAGGGCCCACATCAGAAGACACTGATGCAGACATACCTATGCTTTCACTGCTATGGGGAACTGGAACTGAAATTGTACTTTTTTCAACATACTTCTTGGCTCCCTCATCCCCCTCTGCCATGTTTCCCCCCTGTACTTGGCCACTTCTTAGAAGGCATTTTTGCTGACTGCTGCTTCAAAGCTTTGCCTTTCTCTGGTAGTATTCGAAGAAATGCTGTATTACTATTAACTGTGTGAATAACACCTCACACGTGAATGATGACATCACACACCTACAGTACTGGCTTCCTTACAAGTCCAAACACAATCAGGATGGGTACCAGCACAAAGAGTTCAACTAATACCATACATGGTAGACAGCCTATTCAAGTAAAAAAAAAATGGTAACTTTTTTTACCAAACAGGAAGGAATTAAAGAAACACACTCGAGGAAAAAGGGCAAAGGGGCTGACTTTAAATACAGATCACCTGTGTATCTGGATAAATAAAGTTCTGTAATGTGTTATTACTCATTAACACAATTTTTAGGCAGAGACAATCATAAAACTGCAACAAAGGCAAGTAGTACCACACAATATGGTAGTGGTCTAGATGGGAGGGATCACAAAGAAATCTCTTGAAAATGGCTATTTTAATATATACTGTTTTATAATGCACGTGTCAGGTGTTACACAAACAATACTATAAGAGAGAAAGGGTAACATAAGTTAACTAAAATAGGAACACCGCACAGTGTGCAGAGTCAAGCTCCAGCAATAACACACAGGGGAACAAATCAACAATGCAGTGTGACTGTAAATGGACAGGTTCAAGTGATCAAGCAGAAATACTTAATACAGCTGTGGATGTTCACAGTTTGGGGGATGGCGTAACAGTGGAAGGAGACAGATAGAGGGCTACGGTGCCCAATCAGGATGCTGAAGCATGAGCAGACTTAATAGACCAACAGGCCTACTCTGCTGGTGTCTAGTATGTTAGTATGTATGTTAGTAACACAAGTTAACACTCCAACAAACAGAACTAACCACAGAACAAATAAAAGAAAGGATCAGCTCTGTTTGTTTAAAACTTTAGAATCCACAACCAATTCACAACTAAAAGTGGAAGAATGGTATATATAACATAGCTAACAGCAACATGAACGCTCTCAAACAGGATGGTGAAACTTTTCAGAGAAAAATAAATGGCAAGCTTTAACAAAATTAATAAGAAATAACAGTAAATAAATAACTCACAATTGTGAGTAAATATACCAATCTGCTTTGCTAGAAATAGCCTGCACTGCTTTCTACTCCTCCCCTACCCCACACAACTCTTTCAAAGACAGACAGAAAAGTAAAACCTAATTTGAACTACGTAACATACAACAGTTCACAAAATGTATTTATTTATTTAGTTTTTATTGACTGGGTAAGTGCACTAGATAAATTCTTGCCTATTTTCAGGCGCGACCCAGGGAAGGGGGACACAGATGAATGTCAACTGACCTTGAACCAGATTAAGCTGTTGGTGGTATTTTGAGTAAATTATGAAAATTAGAAAATGTTCCCTAGCAGCACAGTAGCACTAGGAACAAACTTTATATCTTGCAGCAATTAGTTCTCAAAAACAAGTTTTAGGTATGTTTTCAAAGGCTTTATTGGCTGTGATGCACCACAACAAATCTGCTCTCCAACTCAACATGCAGCAAAATGATCTGTAAACAAGCTACACATGAATTTTGACCTGTTTACCCACAATGCATTGCAAATTTCACTTTTGGACCAACATTTTGCCAGTGAAATCAAAAGTTACACTGGCAAAATTATGCCACAAGGCAAAATCTGGAGCATCAATTGACGTAGTTGGCAGACCAACACATTTAGACAAAATTTTGCTATTTACATGAAATCGTGAAACCAAGGGAAGTTTCATTTTGCATAGGCAAAAAATTTCACCTAGCCATGTTAAGCCAAATTTTGCCATTACACGAAATCAAGAAAACAGGTGAACATTTATTTCACATGGGAGAAAAGTTCACGTAATTGTGGAATTACATGAAATATTTCGCCAGGCAAAATATTTTAGTTTCACACAACACTAGCTGCAAACGGCTTTTAATGAGTTGCAAGTTTTTCTTTGAGGTAGTTGTTTAGTTTTAAATAAAAAAAAAACAGTTCTTGTTGCTTCATTGGTTACAGAATATGCAGGAGAGTTTGACCCTGATGGTGGATACCCTGGAGTGATCCCCGAGCCAACAGGTTCAGTCCTATAAATATTTAGACTTATGGCTAGATAAGTCGCTCATTTGGAGAACTCACATAGACAATTTAATTAAAAGTGTGGGGAAAAAGCTTGTAACTCTGTATAGGGTTAGACATTATAATGTATGGGAGCCGCTTGTTATTTATGGAAATCACACAGATAATTTTCTTGTAATCTCATCGCTATGACATCAGTGATAAACCTCTCTTAAGTACATCATAGCAATGAGTTTACAAGATGGAACACAAACACTATTCAAGATTCTTTTTTTCAGAGTGCCGATCGCTAGTCCACTACAAGCATCTGAAATATCAATTCCACGGCGAAAGTTAAAACTTGCAGGAACTAATGATCAGCAGTAGCTTGTTTTTCTGCCCCCAATGCTAGGTACCTGCAAGGCTGTGTGCTGAATTTGTGTCCTGATGACCGTTGCTGGGCCTTCTCGGTGGTTGTTTAGACAACGCGTAGATGTCTCCCAGCATTCACTGCAATGACACCACATGGTGACAACTGACCAATCGGATCTCCCCAGATGGATTTCTTGCAAAATGGCCAATTTTTAAGATGTGTGGAGTTTTTTTGGTTCGTGATACTGAAGCATTTAGTTACGGGGTTTGAACACATATCTTCTGACCCATATACTATAAAAGCTAATGTATGGGGTTTCTATTAGTAACCTTGTTGAAATCGCTTCTCAAGGTTACCATGACAACTCTGTAAACCTCTCGAGCTGCGTTCTTGAGGTTTACAGTTGTCATGGTAACCTCTCGAAGCGATTACAGCATGGTTACTAATTTAACCCCATACATTATCCTCTATGTATTGGAACAGAAGGAGAGTTGTTAACTCTATTATTATGCCTATGTTTTTCAATGCAGACTGTTTATATGCTAGTGGCAAAAAGAGTGATCTGGAGATTTTGGAGGTGTGTCATGGTAGACTGACTAGATTTATCCTGAATGTTCCACGTACTACAAATAAGTGTTTTTTGTTTAATCAGCTAGATTGGTTTAAACTTTTGGAATATAGACAAGAACATTTACTTGCATTTATGTACAAATGTTGGCTGGATGAAACACCTCCATATATAGCCACAGGGGTGACAAAATGGAATAAACTGAACTGATTAAGATCAGCAAATGCCCCAGACTTTGAAATTCCAAAATGTAATCTAGAAATAGGTCAGCGTTCATATATTTATAGGGGTCCCTTGAGTGGAACAAACTACCAGTAAACATTGAAACTGTTATGGGCAAAAATCTGTGGACAGGGATTAAGACTTGCATAAGAAAGTTGCCATTAGTACTAGACCATGCAGTTCTATTTGTAATCCCTGAAATGTAATTCTTATGTCTTCCCTCCCTTTTTTATTTTCTGCCTCAAATCATGATTGAGTGGTTTATTTGATTTTGTATCTATAGATTGATTGTATGTATCTATTTACTGTTTTAAGTGTCATTACTTGTACTTGCGATTAATTACTGTTTTAATCTTTGGGATCTTGTTGCAAATGAGCAAAAGCTTAATCAAGTTAATCCTAATTCACATCATTTGGTATGTTCACATTATTGTGTATCATATCATTTTGTATGTTCACATTACTGTGTATCATATAATTTTGTCTGTTCACATTACTGTGCATCATATCATTTTGTATGTTCACATTATTGTGTATCATATCATTTTGTATGTTCTCATTACTGTGTATGCATGTAACTTGTATGAATAAAACATGAATGAAAATGACATGATCGGGACATTCAAGTACCTGAAGGGTGTCAACAAAGGAGGGGTGGAGGGGGTGTTGAGACTAAGGAGTGGGAGGAAGACTAAGGGGTATGGGCTAAGAATAGAGGGGGGTATTGAGGAGTGAGATGAGGAGGCATTATTTCACAGAGAGAGTAGTTGTGAGGTGTAACACACTTTCAGAAAGGGTGATATCATGCAAAATGTGGCTGGCTTGAAGAATGCTTGGGTCAGGGTGCAGGGGTGAATAAGGGTTCGCAAGAAGGACAACAATGGGAGATTAAGGGGACTGGGAAGGGGCAGCTGCCTCCTAGGGAGCTAGCGGCACAATCAAGCAGACATTGATAGACTGGTAGGTCTGTTCTGCTGGCGCTTTCATATGTTCATATGAATAAGTGACAACTGTAACACCTGCAACATTTAGCTGTCATATTACTGAAAGATACTGCAGTTTCCATACATCAGAGAAAGTACAGCCTCACTGTCCCCAAAATCCATTCATAGGTAAATCCAAAACAGAGGTATGGGAGGCCTATGGCTTCACCCTCTCCAGCCAGGATAGTGTAGATTGCCGCTATATAAAAGTCATTATTTTTCAATCAGATCAGAGTCATGTACTATTTATAACTCTGTTTTTCGTCATTAGTTATTCTTCATATTACTAAGCTATAGAAAGAAAAAGAATCAAAGAAACAGGAGAAAGAAAGAACTTCCCAAGAACAATATATTTTAGAGTATTCCTTCCCAGTCCTCAGTCTACATCAGAAAAAAAAAACATAAATTAATTGTCAAATTATGCCCATCCAGTACCCACAGTACAAATTTTCTATGTTTCTATTCATGTGAGGAAGTATTTTTTCACAGAGAGGGTTGTGGATTCATGGAACAGCCTCCCAGAAGAGGTTGTGGAGTCAAGAACAGTGAGGGAATTCAAGAATGCATGGGACAGACATAAGGCAGTCCTAGTGGGGGGTAGGAGGAAGTAAGCTGTTGGTTAACTAGGATCTGCAGCTTATCTGTTAGGTAGGAAAATGAGCAGACTAGGTGGGCCAAGCAGTCCTTATCTGCTGTCAAATTCTATGTTTCTATGTTTCTACAGCACGTGTATTCAGACTGTCCCAACTGGCTCTAGCATACCCAGAGACAATGTTCACATAGACTACCAATATTCACAATAGCCACCCAGGTAGAATGTCTTGTAGAAAGTGATTCCTAGCCTCCCAAAGGCAAGATGACAGGGGTAGCAACTCAGGGCCACTTTTAACCAGGGGCTGTAAACCATAGCTTCCAAAGAAAAGTATACAATACACTATGGCTGGCATTGACAAGTTGTGACTATGTCAATCAGACTAATGAAAGCAATTTTATTGCATAGCAAAACATGTAGACTAGGGTTGTAAGGTTACAAGGGCAGCTGTTTTAAAAATATTTGCAAGAAAATCATATTCCCCACTCAGATGAAGGCCAGAGGAGAGAGACACCAGGCTCACCACCCCAGCCTGAGATTACTTTGAACCAGAGGTGCCCATCCATTGCATTATGAACACAGAGCTCAGTTAATATAAATAACAGGATAGTAGATCCCACCTACCTGCCAGGGCTGAAACTGTGGAAATCTCACACATGATCCATTTAGAAAAGGTCCCTCTCTAGATCTGCATGCTTGCAGTTCATGTAAAGCATACACAACAGCATATATGGCATTGTATGTTGAATACCCTAATAATGACTGAGAATCACCAAAGAACAAAAGGTCATTATTAGGATCTTGTATATTCTCTGTCCCTGTACAAAGACTTGCTTTCTCATTAGGCATTGCATGAGAGCCATTACGATCAGGCCATTTGCATCCAAAAAAAGTTTCCCAAAACAGTCTAGTGAACACATCATTAAGATCCTTTGAAGGATGAATGCTGTACTGGAAATTCTTAAATCCAGGTAAATTCTTTGCTACCATTGAAAACCAAAGTGTGCCACGTAACAGTTTACAAAATTTCTCATTCTGATTATATATACGAGTCTCAGGCCACCAGCCCAATCCGATCCAAGTTATCCCGGTTATGTTTTCCTTTGCCATATAATCCAGGAGCTCAAGTAAGCCAGGAGAATTAGGAGCAATTATTACCTTGGAAGTTAACGTTTTTATCATATCCACTAAATTCTGTCTTTCACGAGAGACACCTGGGATAGTTTAGAACAACTCAATACAGATCCCAGCATTTATTAACTTGTTCTTTAAGACCAGGCTTGACTCCTGACTAGAGAAATCCTGCGGAACCAGAATCCTGACCCATGTCCACCGGAAATGACGCAGCAGCTGGATCACCCCATTGTGTACATTTGCATTGCTTGGAATAGTTCGTAAAAAGGAAGGAAACTGATATTGGTCATTTAAAGTCCAGTCCTCAGTTCCATAACTAACCTGAAATAAATATTTTATAATTGAAAGATATGGTGCATTAACATGACAAACGATAGAAGCTGATAACTGTAAGTTACAATCATCCTACTAATCCTGAGTTGCCTCTGAAAACAGGGACTTATGCCCAGAGGGCCATACCTCATTATAAAATAAATAACCAATGTACAAAGCAGGTCTAGGACATGTTTATTGATGACCATGAACACTGTACTGCATCCTGAGGTTATTTTAATTTGTTGATGGACACCTATGAAAACAAGCATTCATGACCAGACAACTTCTTGTTTAAACAAAAGGAATAATATTCATATTATGAGAAGGGGACTGCCCTTTCATACTTATGGTTTGATAGGCAGGTTGTGATAGAGTCAGATTTGTGCCTACATATAACTCAGGTGTCATAACTACATGCATAAAGAGGTACAACGGTATATACGGTATGTACAGAGATTCAGTAACACACAATAATACCATGCAGCCCACCTACACTAAGTTTTGAATATATGGCCACAGGTGTCATACTTATGGGGGAAAAGACATACAACGGTATATAAGGTATGTATGTAGTTGTCTTCCTGTGGACATCAGTAAAATGAAATGCCTTTTCCCTTCAGGTATATGTTCAGTAAATAGGTTTAGTGAGAACTGAGCCATGCCATCCATCTAGTTCTCCTTCCTGTTAACCTAACAAAAGGAAACTGAAAAACTTTTTCCCTACTGGTACACAGACATAGGATTAGTGAGAACTGAGCCATGCCATCCATCTAGTGCTCCTTCCTGCTAACCTAACAAAAGGAAATTGAAAAGCTTTTTCCCTACCGGTACACAGACATAGGATTAGTGAGAAAGAGGCCATGCCACAGTGGCGTCACCAGGCTGATTTTGGGGAGGCTAAAGCCCCCCCCAATGTAAGCTGAAGCCCCCCCCCAATAATTTCCCCCATTCAGAAAATTGAATCACGGCTTCACTGTTGCAGGAATAAAGAAGCTGTGATTTCATTTAATGATGCAGCATTTAGCATTGTCAAGATGGAAGCACTTCATTTTTCTCCTTAGACTCTGTTATGCTCATGGAGAAAAATGAATGTCTGACTGAGTGAGCTTGCGCTGTGTGGGACGGGTGTGCAGGTAGGGGTTCAACTTCATGGGATCGGCTGGCTGGTGCTGCAGGAGAGGATCGGGAGGAGCAAGTTTGACCCGTCAGGACAGGTCACACAGACTACGGAAGAGGATCCAGGAAAGATGAAAAGGCAGGGATGGATTCAGAAAGGGAAGAGGATTTGGATTGAGAACAAATTGTGACTGGTAGGCTTTACACTAGGCAGCAGGTATGAATGAGCCAGCCAGGACCGCAGGGAAGTGATTGACAGGGGGAAGGGGGGGTCTTGCAACCAAATGACCATCTCTGCTGCCCTGCCTATGCCAACAGCATTGTACTTATTTCACAGTCAAGCCAATCAGTGCACAGACACCCTGGTGTGTTTTTCAAACACACACGTGGTACACTGAGTAAAGGTTGTGCAAGTCAAACTCAATAGTGTCGCAATTGTTGGCGGTTATTGAAGGGAGAGCAGCGGTGAAGTTTCACTCTCTTCAGTTCTACTTTCAGACTTGCGTTGCAAATGGTTGCACATTCAGCACTTACTTTAAAACAATCAAAGGGTTAAAAAAAAAAAACAAGTACACCCGAGGAATATATAATAAAAAAGCAAGCAAATTATAACTTAATAATACATTTCAGTTTACCTTCTTCTGACTGAGACAATTGGGGAAGGGGATTGAGTTTCTGTCAGAATGAAACTGCTTTGTTGCTGTGTTGTGGGAGTGGGTTTAATTAAACTTTAAAAACTCAGACAGCAGATGCTACTGATTAATACTTTTTTATACTTTTACTGCAGTGTACCCTGTTCTAAGCTGAAATCAAAGGCTCTCTCTGTCTCATTAAAAGCTACAGCTTAGATTAAGATAAATCAGAAAGATTTATAAGTCATGTTGTGGGTTTAAAATGTAATATTCTCAATTTATGACCAAACAAATACCTATAACTCAGAGAAAAATAAATAATAACAGCATTTTTCGAAATCTAAATTGCCTAATAGGATTTTGTGTTGTGTGTTAGTGCTTGTGGCAAGCAAGGATAGCAAGCTCAGAGAAGACACAAGACAGCCTGTGATAAAGAGTACTGCCTAAGCTGTAACCCTGTTTTTACTTTTTCATTTGATATAGGGTGAATTAGGGCAGGCTGTGAGCTAAGCTAATCATCAGTCATTTATTTTTTGATTGAAGAGCCATTTTTCAGTACTTGGCATAGTTTCCAGCCCTGGTGATGTGTGTTAGACTCAGTTCTGTCTGATAAAAGACTAGGAACATTTTTCTTATGGTACTAGTTGACATACTGTGAGCCCTGTGTGTTAGGTTCTGTCTGTTGCATAAAAAAAGCAGTTTCCCTGTAGCAGACTCATTACTTTGCATATTTTGAGCCCTGTGTGTGTGGCTCCTTCTGTTGTATAAAAAATATTTGTAGGGGATAATGGTGTCTGGCAATTTTCGTATGTGCTCTGGGGGCTGCAACCTTTCCAGCAGGTCTGCTGCTGGGATAACGGTGTCTTGCTGGTCTTTCATTTTCTGTGGGGGACTGTAACCTTCTCGGTAGATCTGCTGGGATAATGGTATCTGGGTGGTCTCTTATTTATTCTGGGGGACTGTAACCTTCCCAGCAGATCTGCTAGAATAATGGTGTCTGTTTTCAGTAACCTTCCAATTTTCTTTGGGATCCTTAACCTTCCCAGCAGATTAACTGGGATAACTGTGTCTCTCGTTCCATTGTTCGACCCCTCAGTGGTCCAGTAACAAAACTTTTCCACAGGCACCATTAAACAGATGTAATGATAACTAGACTTTTCAAACATATATTTCACTATTAAAATGCAGGAAAAGCCACCATTTGAAGGTATACATTTCAAAAGTTTCTGGGGGGCCATGCACCCAGATCCCCCTAGCTTTGTTAGGATTTTGACTGTGGGTCATTAGCCCCCCCAACTTTATACCTCTGGTGATACCCCCAGTAAAATGCCCCACAGGGCGGCACTGTCATCCCCCAACCTGACAAGCCCTGGTAGTCTAGTGGCCCCCCACCCAGCCATGCCAACCTACCCAGTACCCCCCCATCCCTAGCTGGTGACTGGCACAGCCCACCTCTCACCTCCATGACCAGCCACTGACTGAGTTATGTAGAAGTGCTACTGGAAAGACACGCTCAGATATTAATTTCTGAGCACATCTTTCCAGTAGCCACTACATAACTCGCCAGCAGTTGGCTGTGGAGGTGAGAGGTTGGCTGCCAGTCACTGGCTGGGTACGGGTGGGGTGCTGGGTGGCCTGGCATGGCTGGGTGGGAGGGTGGGGCCACTTCAGACTACCAGGGCTTGGTCAGGTTATTTGTCACATTTCATGGCTGGGTGACTCAGGGGTCGGGGGCATGGGGTGGGGTGACAGCACCACCCTGCAGAGTGTTTTATAATGGGGATTTGGGGTGCTGGGTGGGTGGGCAGCCCTGTGGGGCATTTATCATATGCATGGGGGGGGCTGTTGGTGTAGACAGACCTGCGGGGCCATTACCGTAAGGGGGCATGTACAGTACAGGGATCAGGCAGGATCGGGCATGATGCCCAGTGGGGCAACAACAGGGGTGGTCTGGGCATGGGGGGCACATGGACCTGGTTCTACAGGACCCTCAGAGGATGGATGTAAGTTACACCAGCTAAATGCAGGTATAACTTACGTTGCTGGTTCACCTCCAGGAATTCTTGTAGAATCCCGATATTGGGGACTTTGTTGCTGCCCTTCTGGAATGGGGAACAACTGCTGCCATAATCCCCCTAGTGCCATGTCACGGGGGGTTTATGGTGCAACTGCCAGCATAACAGCTGTTTAGCACAAGTGGCATCCAATATGTCACAGGCCACTTTGTAGAACAGCTCAAGTCGCAACTGCTGGCGTAAGTTGCTACTTGTGCTATTCTACTTGGCACAAGTGCTGTTACACCAGATATAATCTTTCTAGAATTGGGGCCCAGGAATCAGCCTTGCCATTTCCTATTGTTTAAGATGTATAGCCAGTACTCTGCAGGCTTTTTTGCCACAGTGTTCATAATTAGTCTTCACTTGAAGTAGAAGATATTCTGCACCCTCCCTATTCAGCTCAATGTGTTTAGCTCTTTCTTGCTGTAAATGAATCCAGTCTTGTTCTGGGGAAGCTTGAGAGATGCGCCACTCTAACTGGCGTATATTACTAAGAAGCTCTCTTAAATGTGTAATTTTCTGTTTTTTTGAACTGATGCAAGGCTAATCTATTCCCTCCTGAACAACACATTTGAAAGCACTCCAACACAGATTGATTGAATGCATGGGGGATATGAGTTCAATATAATCTAAAATTGTTTTCTTAATTTTGTTACAGTATCAGTCATCTATAAGCAAGCTGTTGTTAATTTGCCAATATTTATCTCCAATGTCCCAAGAGACTATTAAAGTAACAGAGACAGGTGCATGATCTGATATCACTATACTTGAAATTTCACAAGACTGTGTACATGGAATAAAACTGGCACCTAATAAAATATAGTCTGTCCTAGAATGGGATGCATGAACTGGGGACTAAAAGGTATAATCCTATCCAGAGGGATGCAGAATTATCCAGATATTAACCAGCCCATGCATGTCTATAAACTGCCTGACCACCATCTGCACTAAGGACAAACCTCTTTTAGCACTACCTGACCTGTCCATGGCATCATCAAGGGTCTAATTCCAGTCTCCTAAAATTATCATGGGTACATCAATGAACTGAGCACGTGTTTCCCCAGAGTGGTGATAAAAGGGCTAGAATCTGAATTTGGACTATATACATTCCCTAAAAGGAGTTCATGTAATCCAGATTTAACAATCAAAAATAAATACCGCCCTTTGGAATTTGCAAGGGTCCTGGAAACCATCAGGGGGAGAAGCTTTTTGACCAAAATTAATATCCCCGGCTCTCCTCTTTCTTTCCTCTGCTTCATAAACCTGACCCACCCAAAAAACATCTAAAAAATGTAAGTTTTTGGTTTCAACGTGCATTTCTATAACATAGTGATGTCTGATTTCAGGATGGCTAAATGCTTAAAGGAGAAGTCCACCCAAAACTTGAAAAAATATATGTTGTGTGGAGTGTTTTAATTTGTATGTCAAGTTCTAGTGTTTCCTTCCCTCTAACTGGTAATAGGAGTTTTTCCTAAATTAGCCTGCTAGCTTTAGGGTAGTTTTACGACCCCTGGAGATCTCCATATCAAACAGCTTAATTGTATTCCTTTGTCCCACACTGCACCTTGTTTCATGTGACAGTGATGTAGCAGAGACCATAAATTCAGCAGAAAGCATTGCTTTACAATCAGTTCACAACAGTAGAGATGGCTATATTTTAAAATCTTAAAATTCAGCTTAGTGACTACCCTCATTGTAAAGGTCTTACTGTCCTGAAAAACTTTGCTGCTGGTAATTTTTGTGCAGCTTGTAAAGCTTCCAAGATATTTAGTTTGTTTGGCATGTGTGTGCTGTATGTTGGGTCTCTCTTACATCACTGTCACATGAGACAAGATGCACTGTGGGAACAAGAACTACAATTAAGCTGTCAGGAATGAAGATCCCCAGGGGTCGTAAAACTACCCTAAAGCTAGCAAGCTTATTTAGGAAAAACTCCTAATACCAGTCAGAGGGAAGGAAACACTAGAACTTCACATACAAATTAAAACACTCTGCAGAACATATATCTTTTAAAGTTTTGGGTGTACTTCTCCTTTAAGTATCTGGGGTTTTTTGCAGGTGAATTTCCCTTCTTTATGTCCCAAGAGATAAACATTAAGTTAGGAATCACCACTTCCCAAATACAGAATACAAAAGAATAGAATAAGGCACCACTTAGCTGTAATATCCATATAAAGAGAGATTGAGAGTACCCTTAGTAACTACAAAGCAAATATATCGAGCAACAATATGAATCTGTATAGAAAATGCCACCAAACAGGTCTAAAATCAGTCTTGGGGCCAGAGAAAAAAAAACTAAAACTGTGAATATCAATGATAACAGTTATAACAGGAAAAACATTAAAACACATTATATCATGGACATAAGTGAACAGCCAATGAAATGTTCAGACTGGCAGTTTACCACCAGTGTAAATCCTCTGATAACCAACGGCTGTTGAGGAGCAAGTAATGGAGCAAATAATGGCCATCTACATCCTAATCCCCTGCAGCCCAGGAATAAATACAATAAAAATAAACATCCTAATCCCCTGCATTCCAGGAATAAATACAATAAAAGTAAACATCCTAATCCCCTGCATCCCAGGAATAAATACAATAAAAATAAACATCCTAATCCCCTGCAGCCCAGGAATAAACACAATAAAAATAAACACCCTAATCCCCTGCAACCCAGGAATAAATGCAATAAAAATAAACATCCTAATCCCCTGCAACCCAGGAATAAACGCAATAAAAATAAACATCCTAATCCCCTGCAACCCAGGAATAAACACAGAGGCCCAGATATTCAAACTGCACCAAAAAAGTGCGCAACAGCAGGACCAAGCGCAAGTCCACTGCACCCATGTGCAAGAAGTGCAATATTCAAAAACTGCGCAGGCCAAGATGCACATGTGGCACATGACTGAAAATCACACCACCTGCACCATAGCGCAACCAGGGATGTGCAGTTGTGCATTTCAGATGTGCCATAGCACAACAAGGGATGCACAGTTTAGCAGTCCAGATGTGCCATAGTGCAACCAGGGATGCCCCGTGGAGCAGGGCAGCAATGCAACAGGACAACCAGGAATGCACAGGGACAGGATGAAGGGGCCCACTACCATTGCCACAGATGGGCAGAGGAGCACACAGCAGAACAGACATCACCCCCCACACCTCACACCCCATGCACTGCATAACCGGTGGAGAGCTGCAATAACCACCAGCCCATGGATACCAGCAACCAACCCACAGTCGGGGCATGGTGCCACAGCACACCCCCTGGCAAGCTGTGACTGGCACACAAGGAGGACCGACCACCCCATGCCACACCATCCCACCAATGCAGAGCACACCCTGCACCATGATCCCCATACACCCTGCCTAGGAGTAGCACCCAACAGTGCAGGACACCCCATGCATGCCACCACCCCCACTGTGAAAATGCAACCCTGGACACCACATAGCCATGCAAGGAAGCCCCACCTTGTGCACCCTGCAGTGGGTGGCAGCAGACAGCGATGCAACAACTGCATACACAGTGCCACCCTGCACATCCCCCTCAAGGTACAGCTGAGAGACCAACCATTCATTGGCACATGAGGTACCCCACATGTGACAGGGCATGCCTCGGACCCCACCACCAGTGGTACA
Source organism: Neoceratodus forsteri (assembly GCA_016271365.2). NCBI lineage: Eukaryota > Metazoa > Chordata > Ceratodontiformes > Ceratodontidae > Neoceratodus > Neoceratodus forsteri. The sequence goes on from CM028129.1 coordinate 14,880,218, forward strand.
GCACCGTGCACACCCTCCCAAGGACACATCCCATCCCAGCACTGGCCACAACAGCCAGCACAGACACACACAGTGTTGCATGGAAGCATGCACCACACAGGATACAACACAGTGCATGGACAAACACCTACCCATACCCAGGGGCACAGCAACACAGGGACACAGTAGCAGGTCAACCAAGCCACTGGCATGTGGCCACAGCAGCTGTGTACACATGGCCAGCACCCCTACATGGCACAGGTGTACCAGCCATCCTGCGCAGGCACCATGAAGCTGTATGCCACCAGCAAGCAGCCAGAGCACAAGTGACAGACAGTGGAGCACATCCCCTGCAACAGACACAAGCAACAGCATGGAGGGGGAACAACAACAGCGGAGGCCACAATTCCACCGGAGGCAGATGTGCACCATACTGGTGATGGGAGACAACCTGGCATTGTGCCGGGTACAGTGGTTTTCCAGCATGGACAGCCACCACTGACATGCCAGCAGACCGTGCATATCACAGACATGCAAGGGTGTCAGCTGTACAGGCCATGGACGGTCTGACAGGGGTGCCATGCACACAGTGCATGCACTGTGGACCACTGCACACAGGCATCCAGTGCACAGAGAACAACACACAAACCACAGTGACTGATCCCCCACCCACACCATAGGCGGTTCCTTCCAGACACACACACACACACACACACACCATGCTTGCACCACCCCTGATGCCATGCACACCACTGCAGCTGAGCAACTGTAGCCCGCTGCAAATCAAAGACCACCACAGTTGTCATTAGAAAACAAATGTATTACAAAGAGGTAAGCAACAAAACTATTTACAACTATTTACAATGGGGGGAAGGGCCACATACCAGATGGGGGTGGGTAAGGGGCAGGGGTGACAATATAGGAGAGGGAAGAAGAGGTGCGAGGGTGGGTCCAGGGGGGTAAGGTTTTTCCAGGGGCATTGAGGGCCTATCGTCTGCCCCGCTCTTCAGTCATGTGGTGCCGATGTGTCCTCCACCTCCTGACCCCGTGCCAGTCCATTCTCTGGAGGATCTCTAGGGACACCCTTGCCAGCTGCAATAACTCCTGCATTCCCCTTTCTATGGCCAGTAGTTGACGTCCACCTAGGACAAGGGAGCAGAGTCAATACGTATGACTGTCCAGCCCCCTGCAGCCCACTCATTGTGCGTGGCATACAGCCATGTGCCATGCCCCTGTGATGGTGTGCACCCACCCACAGTGACCGCGTCCACAAGACCTGCCTATCCAGGCACCCACAGCCATGTGGACCACTGCACACACCCACTGCCCATGTCCCACACAGCACCACTGTGGCTGTACAGTGACATGGCTATGCAGTGTGAAGGCAGTGGCATAGCCATGTACCTGGTGCATGCATGGACCACCATTGATGCACTCCCAGATATGCAGTGCCACTGGACAGTGCTAACTGTAACAATTTGCATGGATGGCAGTGGTGTCAATGGATGGTGGCCATGCCCTGCTGCCCTCCCTGTAACACAGCATGCAATAGTAATCATGGATGTAAGGCACTCACCATCATCAGGCTGGTCCCTGCACCTCTGTGGACCTTCATCCCTCCCAGCCTGCTGGTCCTTCTGACAGCATCTCGTCTCTCTCACCCGCTGGCACTCCTCTGGGCCTAAGGTGCAAACATGGAGAGAGGAACATCAGTACAATCCAGTAGCAAAGTCCCCATGCCCCCATGTGTGTGCAATCCCACACAGCCATACCCATCCACCCCCCAACTCGATACCATCACCACGGCTAACACTGGATGGCCCCCCATGTGCTGGATACATGCAACTGTGATACCCATATGGACGTTAACAGTGTATGGATAGGGCACCTACCTGGCCGTGGCACTGTGCCCCACCTGGCATGTCCCCGCAGGTGGGCAAGCATTTCCAGGTCCCTGCGCTGGAGGTCCCTGTACTGGTGGTGACACTGCTCGGCCATGTGCCTGATTCCCATGGCCTCCTCCAGCACCACCGCCACCTTCTCCCATACTGCACTCCTGGTCCTGTCCAGGGGTGCATCACCATAAAGTGCCTGAGCATGGGGCTCTACAATGGCCACCAAATTGGGCAACTCAACCTGGCTCCACATAGCAGCCCTTCTCTGTGCCATCTCAACAGCTTGTTGGAGTCAAAATGGTGCTCGGCAGTGCGGTCCACCACATGCAGATGCTACGTAGTACAGTGCTGCTATTACCTATCGCGCTGTCACCGAACAGTGCAATAGTGGTGCACCCATGCCTGATGCATGGCGCCTCGGGGACAAAGGTCGGGCACAGGGTCAAGGGTCTCTCGCACACAGACAGCCACAGCGCGATTGGAACTCAATGCATGTAGCACAATTGGGTGCCTGTGTGCCACCTCCTGTAGCGGCCTACCACGCTGTGGCCCCAGTGTGCCTATGGCGCCACAGTGCCATATATGTGAACAGAGCAGTAGCACCACTGGCACAATGGTGGTCGTGCCCTGCATTGCCTCCCATGCACAGCACGTCAGCAGCACGGCAGGCATCTGCGTCATCACCCCAGGCATGCGCAGTTCGGTGTGTACTGCGCATGTCACAGAAATGCGCCCTTGCTTGAGCACGTTCAACACAATTGCACAAAGTGCAACAGCGCGATATTCAGATGGCATATGCAGATCAGCTGATCAGCCATTCAATGGCGCAGACACTGCATTTGAATCCACTTAAAAATGCACCTCACCTCATTTGCATGCCTTACGCTATAAAAATGCGACATTGGGCTGCACTGGCCATAGTCGGTTACTGCAGTCTATTGTGGTGAGTTGCATGCTGTTTGGGAGTGTGGACTGTGGTGTGTGGGACATGCATGGGACTGCACAGTCACAGGTAATGCCTGTCATTCTCACAGGATGAATAATGACTGATCATGAGGTGGAGGAAGAGGAACAGAGATGTGGGTGGAAGAGGAGGCCTAACTTCACCAAGCTAGAAACAGATGCCCTGTTTGAGGCCTACCTTGACCAGGAGCCGCTGCTCAGCGTACGGTGGGGAACACCACAGGCCTGTGCTGCTGCATGGGAAGAGGTTGCATGTGCCGTCAACCTGCATGGCAGCCACCAGCGGTCCGTGCAGGAGTGCAAAAAGAAGATGGGCACGGACAGGTGGAGGATTAAGGAGAAGGTGGCTGCCATCAGGGCAGCACGGTCTGTGACTGGTGGGGGACAGCCAGACGTGCAACGCCTGACCCCACATGAAGAGCAGGTTGCTGGCAGCATGCAGCATTGTGCCATCAAGGGTGTTCTGGGTGGTGGATTCCAGATGGGTGGTAGCCTGTCACTGCATGGTAGGTCCTGATCTGTCAATGGGGGGGACAGGCTAGGTCAGATACACTAATGCTACTGTTTTCCCTTACAGCTCCTGAGCATCTACATGGGTCAGCGGAGGTGGGCTTGTCCACTGAGGGCAGTAGCATGGAGACAGAGGAGGGCCCGTCCACCTCCACAGGCATATGAGGGTCAGGGTGACAGTGGGCCCACCTGGGTGTCCAGACTGATGGTGGAGCAGGTGCGGAGGAGGACCTGCCCATGTCCCAGCATGCCAGTGTCCATGGATACCAGCATGCTGAGACTCGGGCTGGTGCCGGATCCATCACTTATGATGATGGAGCTCACTTCATGGATAGTGATACATGTGGGCCGCAGGAAGGCCACACAGCATGTGACATCACGGGCATGGCCATGGGTGGTGCCACCGTGGAGGCTTGCGTGACATCACAGTCCCAGCCTGTGCCTGTCTGCACCAGTGGGGCAGCACTGGTGTGTATCCAGGACAGTGGGGCTGTTGCGGCCACTGTGGTGGCACCTTTGGGCCCTGGAGAGTGGCAGCTGGAGGGGCAGTGTCAGCAGTCGGCCAATGGCCATGGGAGTACAGTGTCAGGGGGTGGCATCAGTGCACCACCTGTGGACATGCCCAGGTCTGGCCCTGGTGTGCAGCACCCACCCTCAGGGGGTGCTGACCATCAGGGCCATGAACACCATGAGGGACAGCATGCCAATCAGGCAGATGACCTCTTAGATGAGCACACCCCCGTACTCCAAGCATCAGTCGATCAGCAGGCGTGGCTTGTGATGGCGGTGGATGCACTCAGTGCGGCTCTGCGCCAGGCAGAGGAGCGGTGCAGCAGAGACACTGCTCTGCTCCTGGTAGGGATGGACCGGATGCGGGAGGATGTGACTGCTGCCATTGACAGGCAGACACAGGCAATCACAGCTGTCATGGCCACAATGGGCACACAGTTATTTGCCCATGCATTGCAGACACTGCGCAGTGCAATGTCCACCCCCGATTCCCAGCATCGTGCGACACCCTCCTTGTCAACATCGGGTTCAGCTGTGGGCATCCCGAGCATGCCTGGCGCAGGCATGTTCGGTGTGCTGCAGACCCCTGCACGAGCACAGTCACGTTCACGCAGTGGAACCCATGGGGGATCATCAGTGCCACCCCATGAGGCCATTGGTCAGCCTGTCACTACTGGCAGGTCTCGCCGGGGCCACCCACGCATCCATGGAAGCCATGGCACTGTGGCGCATGACTGACCTGTCTCCCAGCATGGCTACTGTCTGATGCTGCCCTGTGTGCATTGTGTTGTTCAACGTGCAATGCACGGGTGGGGTACTCGGCCCTGCACGCACTCACACGTTCCATCTGCACACCCTCCCAGCTGCTGTCTGCTGTGGCGTGTGCATGATGATGCCTGCATTGTGTTGTCTGCCACTGTGCAATGGTGCTCAGCGTCTGACACATGCACAATAACAGTCACTGGGCGTGGTGGTCTGTGGATGTGTGTGTGGCTAGGGATGGTGGTTGGGATCGGTGTGCCTCCTACCCTTTGTACATGTCTTGTCAGGTGTGTGTGTGTGTGAGACCGCGTGCCGTGTTAGACCTTGCCCATCCCTGATGGAGTGTGTGGTTCCATGCTCGGTCAATTCCCTTAATGACAAGCACCTCTGGGGTTTGTCCATGCATGTTTCTGGGTTGTGCCTTTGCCACTGGTGGTTGCACATGGCCCCATGACTTACCTGGGTTGGTTGAAGTGGTCCTCTACGATGGTGTCCCGGTGCAGCTGTGCCATCCAGATCAGTCAGGGGTCCCTTCGACCAAGGGGGGGTGCTGCCCATCACCATCTTCACCAGCGTCCTCATTGTCCCCATCGCTGTCCCCCTCTTCGACCTGTACGGCTACCCCACAGTCATTGGCCATGTTGTGCAGGATGCAATAGGCCAGGATTAGCCCACAGGCCTTTGATGGGCTGTACTGTAGGGCACCGCCAGACATGTCCAGGCAATGGAAACGTGCCTTCAGCATCCCGAACACCCGCTCTATGACATTGCGTGTGGTGACATGTGCCTTACTGTAGTGTTGCTGCGATGGGGTCGCAGGCCACTGGTATGGTGTGAGCAGCCAGGGACAGAGTGGGTATCCACTGTCACCTGTGTGTAGAGGGTGCACATTAGTTTGGTGATCAGCGTCGCCCTGCCTTGGGCCATCTAGGCCAATACCCATGTCACCTCTGACTATGCCCCTCCCAAGATCCATGTCTTTCTGCATACTTTGCATACTCACCCACTTGGTGGCCAGTGGGGATGTCCCCATTCTCGAACCTGTGGCACAGTGTGGACTGGTGCTAGATGAAGGCATCATGTGATCCCCCAAGGTGCGTGGCACAGACATTGATTATGTGCCCCCTGGCATCGCACACCATCTGGCAGTTGATGCTTGCATACCCCTTCCGATTCATGTATGCAGCCCCTTCGGGGCCAGGTGGTATGCAGATGGCCACATGGGTGCAGTCTATTGCCCCGAGCATGCCAGACATACGTGCTACCCTGTGGAACTCCTGTATGTTTGCTGTGTGCTCTGCCAGTGTGCTGGGAAAATGGATATACTCCACAGCATGTGGCAGCAGTGCGCTGAGGAATTGGGTGAGGAGGCGTGACACAGATGATTGGGTTATGTCTGTCGTGTCCCCTGTTGGTCTCTGGAAGGTACCCATAGTGAGCAGGAACATGCAAGAGGTCACTTTGGTCTCCATTGACAGAGCATGGCTCCGTCGTGGGGGTGCCTGCATCACATCACTGAACAGCTCACAGATCCACCTCAGAATCACCCAGTTCAGGCGGTACCGGCCCATGATCTCAGTATCAGTGTACAGCTCGAAGCTGGTGTGGGATTGGTACTGCCTGTTGGGGGCATACCCCTGACAGGCCCTTCCATGGCCAGGCCCCCCTGCTGCCTGCCTTCTTACCCCCTCATAACTGCCTCCATCTGGATGGTGGCACTGGCCATGTCCCTGGCTTGTGTTACCCCCCTCGGCAGCTGTTTCTGTGTTCCCCCCACTGTCCTTGCTGCTACTTCCCCTGCACCAGGAACACCTCCCTTTAGTGGCCTCAGTGCTGTGTGGCACTTCCTCCTTTTGGACTGCACTGTGGTAGAGGCTCCCCTCACCTTCCCTGTTCCTGGGGGTTCTAGGTGCTCTGTCCCTGTCCTGCTCCCAGTGTTTGGTGCCTGTGTGGCTGCCTATGGTTCAGCAACATGTGCCTTCCCTGTAGCGTTCTTGCTCCTCTCTCTTGTTCCTTTTTATTTTGGCTCATTTCTGCTATGGCGCAACTTCCGCTTGCTCCCCTAATGCGCATGGCGCATGTTGTTGAATATCGCACTGTGCCGTTTATGCATGGTTCCTTCCCCTTCAGTTGCACACGCATTCATTATCATTGCGCTCTTGCGCATTGTGATTTGGGGGTGCATCTGCCTCCCTCTGAATATTGCAGAATGGCACATTTTCGGACTTGTGCTGGTGCATCCCTGTTGCGTATGGCGCAACCCTTTTGAATATCTGGGCCACTAAAAATAAACATCCTAATCCCCTGCAACCCAGGAATAAACGCACTAAAAATAAACATCCTAATCCCCTGCAACCCAGGAATAAATGCACTAAAAATAAATATCCTAATCCCCTGCAGCCAAGGAATAAATGCACTAAAAATAAACATCCTAATCACCTGCAACCCAGGAATAAATACAGTAAAAATAAACATCCTAATCCCCTGCAGCCCAGGAATAAACACACTAAAAATAAATGTCCTAATCCCCTGCAGCCCAGGAATAAATACACTAAAAATAAATATCCTAATCCCCTGCACCCCAGGAATAAACACACTAAAAATAAATATCCTAATCCCCTGCAGCCCAGGAATAAATACACTAAAAATAAACATCCTAATCCCCTGCAACCCAGGAATAAACACACTAAAAATAAAAATCCTAATCCCCTGCAGCCCAGGAATAAACGCAATACAAATAAAAACACAAAGCAACCTCTTTAATATTTGTATTTTATTATAGTAAAAAAATGAACCGTGGTATAATTGCAATAAGCCATTCGGAGGATGTGGGTTATCAGGGGATTTACCATGGCTGGCTAGGATTTACCCACAAGGCGCACTGCTCCAACCATGGTAAATCCCCTGATAACCCACACCCCCATGTGGCTTATTGCTTAAATACTAACTTCCTCAGATTGTCCTTCTGCAAAAAGAAAAGGAGGGGTCAGGAAAATACCCAAATGAGTGACTTTAGGTCACCTATAAACAGCTTGTCCAGTAATACTCCATAAGTACACCACAATACCGGGCCATAGTAATACCCCATATATATGCCACAATACCAGGCTCCCATAATACCCCACTAATACACCACCATACCAGGCCCCAGTAATACCCCCTAAATACACCACACTACCAGGCCCCAGTAGTAATACAGTAGTAATACCCCATGAATACACCACAATACCAGGCCCCAGTAATACCCCACTAATACTCCACCATACCAGGCCCCAGTAATACCTCATGAATACACCACAGTACCAGGAATCAGTAATACTCCATAAATATGCCACAATACCAGGTCCCACTAACACCTGACAAATACACTACAATACCAAGCCCCAGTAATACCCCATAAATACACCACAATACCAAGCCCCAGTAATACCCCATAAATACACCACAATACCAGGCCCCAGTAATATCCCAAAACTACACCACAATACCATGACACAGTAATACCCCATAAATGCATCACAATACCAGGCCTCAGAAATACCCCATAAATATGCCACAATACCAGGCCCCACTAACACCCTACAAATACACCACAATACCAAGCCCCAGTAATACCCCATAAATACACCACAATACCAGGCCTCAGTAATGCCCCATAAATACATGACAATACCAGGCGCCAGTAATACCCTATTAATACACTACAATACCAGGCCCCGGCAGTAATACCCCATAAATACACCACAATGCCAGGCCCCAGTAATACCCCATGAATACACTACAATACCAGGCCCCGGCAGTAATACCCCATAAATATACCACAGTGCCAGGCCCCAGTAATTCCCCATAAATACACCACAATGCCAGGCCCCAGTAATACCTCATAAATACACCACAATACAAGGCTGCAGTAATGCCCCATAAATACACCACCATACCAGGCCCCAGTAATATCCCATAAATACACTACAATACCAGGCCCCAGTAATACTCAATAAATACACCACAATACCAGGCCCCAATAGGACCTCAAAACTACACCACCATACCATGCCCCAGTAATACCTCATAAATACACCACAATACCAGGCACCAGTAATACTCCATAAATACACCACAATACCAGGTCCCAGTAATGCCCCATAAATAAATGACAATACCAAGCCCCAGTAATACCATATAAATACACCACAATACGAGGCCCCAGTAATACCCCATAAATACATGACAATACCAGGCCCCAGTAATACCCTATTAATACACCACAATACCAGGCCCCAGCAGTAATACCCCATAAATACACCATAATGCCAGGCCCCAGTAATACCCCATGAATACACCACAATACCAGGCACCAGTAATACCCCATAAATACACCACAATACCAGGCACCAGTAATACCTCATAAATACACTACAATACCAGGCCCCAGTAATACCCCATAAATACACCACAATACCAGGCACCAGTAATATTCCATAAATACATTACAAAACCAGGCCTCTGTAGTGCCCCATAAATATGCCACTATACCAGGCACCAGTAATACCCCATAAATACACCAAAATACCAGGCCCCAGTGATACCCTATAAGTACACCAAAATGCCAGGCCCCAGTAATACCCCATAAATACACCACCATACAAAGCCCCAGTAATTCCTCATAAATACATGACAATACCAGGCAGCAGTAATACCTCATAAATACACCACCATACCAGGCCCCTGTAATACCTCATAAATACACCACAATACCAGACCCCAGTGATACCCCATAAATACACCACAATACCAGGCTCCAGTAATACCCCATAAATACACCACAGTACCAGCCCTCGGTAATACCCTGTCAATGTACCACCATACCAGACCACAGTAATACCCCATAAATACACCAAAATAGCAGGCCCCAGTAATATCCCATCAATGCACCACCATACCAGACCCCGGCAGTAATTCCCTATAAAGAAAGTTATTAATGATATTGTCAAACAAAGACTGCGGGAAATAACAAGTGACCAGGATCAAGTAAAAAGTCAGACAGCCCCATAAGCTACACTATAATAATCTTAGCAACTGGCACTCCCTGAATAACCTAATAAAAATTAAACCAGGTAGAAAGGGGAGACAATTTGGCAGACCACGTACAATTACAATAAAGAAACAGCATCAGGCAAAAAAAAAGTTTGCCCTAAAAACACTGACTCAATTGAGTCCTAAGGAAATAACAGAACATGCTCCCTAACACCCACTAGGGATCTCTTCCATGGTCCCTGACAGAGCAAAGTTGCTTCCACAATAAACAAAGTATGGAGTTACACTAAAATACAAAATCAGCATAACATAGTCAATAAAATGTCTGTCCCATTTCAAAAGAAAAAATTCTGTGCTTCCATGCTGGTAGACACTGATGTGCTGAAAAAACAGACGGGACTCCTGAACAAACAGAGGATCACATAACCGACAGAATAAGTCCACAGCTGTAAAGTCCAAAGCAAATAGTGGCACTCACAATAAAAGTACGGAGAGCTGTTAAACGTCTACCAGAACTGAGTGGCTACATTCAATCCTGCCATTTAAAGTCTGAAGGAAAACTCTAAATGAAATGAAAGACCTCACCAAATGCAAACAACCGAGCCACTGTGCCAAGGAGACAAGTCAGAGACCAGACTTTAGCAGAGCAGAAAACCAGAAGTAAATATTTTCATCAATGTCCAATTAAGCATCAAAAATGTAGATTCCTTTCATAATTGAGGGAACTGTTAGAATTACAACTGTATTGTACAGTGTTTCTTTTATGCTGCTACCCTCTGGGGCTGTCTCTGTCCCTTTATTTTATTTATTTATTTATTTGCTTTTGGTAACCGGGTAAGTGCACTAGGCATAGGGATGCCTATTTTCAGGCACAACCCGGCAGAATACATTTTAGGAATACAAAATCGTATATGTGTCGCAGCACATGAAACAGTACAATACATAGTCAAGTAAAAACTTACAGGTGTGGGGAGAACACATTCAGCAACAAGCGCGAGGACGATTAAAACAGTATGATAAAATTGCAGAACAGTATGACAGGTAACACAATAAATAAGAACATAAGTATTACAATAAGGGCATACATAGAGAACAATATATAAAGTTACAATGAGGTGGTTGAAAAGGGAGGGGAGGAAGGGAGTGTGCTAGGAGAGAGAGAGAGAGAGAGAGAGAAGAGGGAGGGCGGGAGAGATGAGAGAAGATACAAGAGAGGATTGGGGATTAGAGAAGGAGGAGATGACCTGAAGGAGGGTGTAGAGGGTGGGAAGAGAAACAACTAGAGGAGAAGACTAAAACAGTGCAGGGGAAGAGGAGTGGAGCTAAGGTGGGTTAAAGCAAGTGCAGGAGTTGATAGAGTGAAGGTGCTTTTGATGAAGTTTCTTAAGTGTCATGGGTGGTTGCTTGTCGAATAGCTCGGGGTATGGAATTCCAGTATTTAGGAGCCAAGTGAGAAAAGGCGCGTGAACCCAAATTAGTTCTGTGTCTGGGAAGGTGAAAAAGGGCTTGGTCAGTTGATCACAGTCCATAGGAGAGAGGCTGTGTGACCAGTAGGGATGAGAGGGATAGTGGGAGGCCCGATCTGACAATGGAGTCAATTAATGAGCCAAAAGTCTGTAGCCTGTGAGCGGAGGGGCACAGCCATTTTAGGTCACTATAGAGCTGGCAATGATGTTTGAAACGAGGAGATGCGGAGGCATAGCAGCAGATGCTGTTGTAGGTGGTATCCCACTTATGGAGGGATGATTTGGAGGCAGAGAGGTAAGTGACTGAGCCATATGTAAGGGCTGGGAGAAGAAAGCCTTGGGCCACAGCAAGTCTAGCAGATGGGGTCAGGGCATATCTAGTTTGGTAGGCACTACCTATTTTGGTGTTTACTGATTTACAGGTGGTTGTAATGTGTAGATCAAAGTCTAGAGATTGATCGAGAGTGACACCCAGATATTTTAAGGAATTGGTACTGTTCAGTGAGGAGCCGTCTGCACACAGGATAGTTAGGGCAGTTTGATTCACTTTAAGTCTGGCAGATGAGCCAAAGAGCATGGAGTAGGTTTTACTAGAGTTGAGAATAAGTTTGTTATCAGTGAGCCATGACTGAATATTAGCAAAATCTACGGCAAGAGGATGGTTTAAGTTAATAACAGTTTTAGCACTGTGGTAAATAACTAGATCATCCGTGTATAGCAGAGATGAACAGCTGGGTGCAAGGAGTGGGATGTCATTAATAAAGATTGAGAAAAGTAAGGGCCCAAGGATAGAGCCCTGGGGCACTCCGACTTGAATAGTGGAAAGGTCTGATATAGCTGAGTTGAACACTACAGCTTGCTTCTGTCAGACAGGAGGGCAGTGGAGGTGCTATGTCCTTTGCAAAAGCCATGCTGTGAGCTAGATAGAAGGTTATATCTTTGGAGATATTCAATGGTTTGGGTGGACACTAGTTTTTCCAAAAATTTGCTAAGTATAGAGAGGATTGCAATGGGACGGTAGTTCTGCATCTCTTTGGGGTTACCCTTTTTAGGGATTGGTGTGACTTTAGCTGTTTTCCATATATTAGGTATTATGCCATTGCATAGAGACAGGTTGAAAATTTTTGTTAGGGTTGAAACAATGAGTGGTGCGGCGGCTTTTAGGAGCCGAGGTTCAAGTCCATCAGACCCTGTGCTGGTGCTGTCAGGAATAGTGCATAGCAGTTTTAACACTTCTCCTCTTTTAATACTCCGAAACCTAAAGGGTGGGTGTGTGATTATTGGACTAGTATCGTTAGGGGGTACAGTGTTGCGGACAGGAGGGAAAGATGTGAGGTAGTTTGAGAGATCTGCGAAATAGTGATTAAAAGAGTTTACTATGGTTGTAGGATTGTTGCAGTGAATGCCATTTAACAGCATGTCACTAGTATGAGCCCTGTGATTAGCTCCAAGGAGAGATTTTGTGGTTGACCAAAATTTCCTAGAGTCACCTGAGGTTTTATTAGGAGGTCCTTGCAAAACGAGCTTTTGGCTAAGTGTATATTTTTCTTGCATGAGTTTCTCAGAGATCGATAGAGATTATGGTCAGTCTGCATCCCAATGATCTTGAACCGCCACCATGCCTTATCCCTGGCTCTTATTTGGGTAAGCAGGGCTTTTGTTAACCACTTAGTCTGAGTACCACAAATCTGTCGGGTGACTCGGGGAGCATGGGTGTCTTGTAGAGGGCTAAAGTGGGCCAAGAAGTAGTCAAGGGCCGTCTGAGCACAAGTTGAGGTGTAGATCGGGGACCAGTCAATCAATGAGAGATCATAAGTAAACTGCCCTAGGTTAAGGTTGGCCAGATTGCGGAAAGTAATGAGTTTTGGGGGTGAAGATGGTTTACTGGTAGACCAGATACAGTAGATGGGGAGTGGTCAGTGATTGGCCAGCTAGGGTGCCTGCACCCATTATGCTGTCAAGGCGATTTGTAAGGATCCAGTCAATCAGGGTACTGGTCCGAAGAGGAGCCATGACCTAGTTGGTCTCTCGATCATTTGGTGAAGGCTGTGGCTTTGCACCAGGAGTGAGAGGACTGGATTGCATTGCCAATCCAGTTTAGGTTTAAGTCTCCCAGTATAAGGACTTCATTATGACTAATGGTGCTGTCTAATAGGGAGAGGAGTTCTTCAAGACCCTTGTTGCCACAAGCGGGGGGGGGTTGTAGGTGCAGACTATGTGTAATTTTTTTGAGCCTAGCTGTAGTGTGGTATGAAGTGCTTCACAGTGAGACAGTGTAGGGAGTACATTATGGGATAGCAGCAGGTGCTGCTTATAGAAGATGGCAACTCCACCTCCACATTTTGATGAGGGTCTGTCTTGTCTGATGAGATTGTAATTGGGCAGGGAGCAGAGAGCATCAGGGGTGGAGGGTTTTAGCCAAGTTTCAGATAGGCACAGTATATCAGGGGTGGTAAGTGCGCCCAGGCTCAAGTTCGCAATGTTATGAAGGAGGCTTCTGATGTTCATGTGTGCAATCACGAGACCCTGGTGTCATTCCAGAGTGTATTATTCCGAAGAGGGTTACCAACTTGTCCCGGGTTTAGTTCAACATCCCCAGCTAGTAATAGGGCCAGGAGTAAAAGGTACCATAGTTTATGATGGACGAAAGGGGAGGGCAGGATGCTGCCAGGCACTGGGGATTTATGCAGGGTGTAGGATAGGTGGTAGATGAGTTTTTTAGAGATGAGAAGAGGGGAGGTGTCACGTGGCCAGTATGAAGGCGTTCCCAGTATGTAGAGTTTGTAGTCATCTGGGTGGGTGCAACGTTGATTAATACTTGGAGGGTAGTATAGAATAGGTAGCCGTATAAGGTTAAAGAGAAAAGAGATTAGTAAAAATGCTCTGAGTGAGCTTAAATTAATGTTGAAATAAGTTAAGTGAGTCATTGGTGAGTAGGATGTCGGGAAAAATAGAAATCTTTGAACTACGAAAATCAGGACTTAGAATTGTGACCCAGCGTAAAAGGAGCAAAGCTTTAGGTGCTCACTGGAAAAGGTTGGTTAAGTGGTAAGATGGGTAGTGCTATAGATATTTACAGCGACTAACTCCCTTCTAGGAGGTACTTGAAGAGACAGCTCTATTTGGTATCAGCAAGGTAGAAAGCAGCAGAAGTTCAGACTTTCACCTAATATAATAGAGTAATTGCAGAAGGAGAGAGCTCTATTTGGTATCAGCGAGGTAAAAAGCAACAGAAATTCCGATATCCACCTAAGATAATAGAACAATTTTATTTTTATCTATTGAAATGTTTCACCAGGAAGGCACGCTGAGCAACAAGTTGCTTGTCTCCCGGTGTGAACTAGGCGATAGGGGAACATGAGGATAGTATACAGAGATTCGCTACGTAATACAGATATAAAATTTGATTACATTCAATAAAATGAGCAGACTACACAGAAGTACTGAAAAGGAAGAATGCTTACAGGTGTAAACTAGATGGATTCAATAGCACAAATATCTTTAGCAAAAACTTGGTGGGACATAGCTCCAGAATTAGAAAATGGTTAGATAGAATACAAGAAGGTTGAACTAGGGCAGGATTGCGAGGCGAGACACAGATACAACAAAATTTGCAATGTGTAACAAAAGTGCAAGGTTTACTATAAATACATTAGTGATTGGGGATAGCCAATACTCATAGCTAGGAAGGAGGGGAATAAAGGTGGGTGGGTGGAGGGCATATAGGCTGAGAGCAAGGGGGTGGAAAGGAAGGATTTGGAGGAGGGGAAGGCAAGGGGTGGGGGAGTAGGGCCTGCCAGGGCTTGAGCCCTACAGAATGCTGGTGGACCCCCTGCATCCGGCAGAGGTCAAGTATGAACAGGAGGGAAGCAGGTTGTAGGCAGTGGGAGTTAGAGCATGTCAGGAAGGAAAGAGTCTGCCAGGGCCTGGCCCCTCCAGTATGTTGTGGACCCTGCCTGCACAAGGCAGAGGTAAAGTATGACAGGATGGAAGCAGGTTGTAGGCAGCAGAAGTAGAGCACAACAGGAGGGAAGTACGCAGCAATGGGGAGTAGGCTTCAGAAGGACTAAGAAAGAAGGAGGTGGGAGAGAAGAGGGGCTGAGACCCAGCCCTCTCAGGAAAGAATGGGGTGGGAGTAGGAGACAAGGAAGGTTTTTGCCTAGGTTCTGGACCCCTCCAGGATGCAGAGAACCCTGGCAGGGGCCTAGGCCAAGCAGTGGTGACTGTGTAGTAAGGGTAAGCTGGTATACAGAGGAGGGAACTGGGGGCTGGGGTGCTGGGGGAAGGATGTAGAGGAAGGGTTTTGCAGGAAAGAAGTGGGTGTGAAGCTGAAGCAGGCTCATCAGGGAGCAAGTTAAGGAGGATTATAGCAGGAGCAGCTAGCAGAGAGAAAGTTATGTAAGGCAGAGGCAAGGCAGTGGGAGGAGGAGGAGTGTTGTATTTAAGTTGGGAGGGAGTTCCAGATTTTGTGGAAGTGATGAGAGAAGCCTGATTGGTCGATGAGGGTAGTATGATGGGGGACTAGCAGGATGCAAGTATTGGAGGATCTGAGGAAGTGGGAGGGAGCATGAGTGGTAGGAAGGAAGAACACCAAGCTAGTGTTTGGAAGTTAGCTTAGCACAGTGAGCCAGGGGTCCGTAGCAAGTGAGGAGAAGGACAGGGCATGATAAAGGTTACAATGATAGGTTCGAGATGGGGCATCAAGAACAAATCGACAGGAGTTGAAAAAAGAATCCAGTCTGGTAAGGGAAGATAAGGGAGTGGCACCATATACTATATCACAGTAGTCAAAAACGTGGAGGATCATCTTCTGAACAAGTTCTCACCAGCCGTAGGAGGGATGAAACTACAGTTCCTGTAAAGGGCTTCAAGCTTGGGGGCACAGTTTTTTCAAAATGGCATCAATGTGGTCAGAGAAGCTGAGGTGTTGTTCCAGCCAAACCCCATGGTATCTGAAAGGGGGGGGTGTCCTTAAGGTTGGCCCTATCAAAAGTGGGGAAAGAGGGTAAGAGGTGGAGCCTAGAGAGTCTCTGCCTAGTGCCAAAGGTCATGGAGACTGTTTATTTGGCATTTAGGAATAGTTGATGTGAGGCAAACCAAAGTTGAACCTGCTGGAAGTCATGCTGTAAAGTGGTTGCTACATCAATGGTGGTTTTGCCAGAGGTGAACAAGACAGTGTCATCAGCATACACATGGGTAGAAGAGAAGGGGGATCAAACTGAGGGAAGTTCATTTAGGAAGATGGAGAAAAGGATGGGGCCAAGCACAGAGCCCTGTGGGACTCCTGTGGAGATTGGGAGGGGTGGAGATATTGCATTCTGAATTCTGACTGATTGTGTTCTGCCTGTAAGGTACACTCTAAACCAACTAAGATCAGGAGTAGACAAACCTGCAGCCGTAAGGGAGTCAAGAAGGAGGGTACGGGAGACAGTGTCAAAAGCCTTGGCGAGTTTAACAAAGATGGCAGCGGTGATAAGGCCATTGTCCATCCCGGTAAGGACGGAGTCAGTGAGTCTAAGAAGGGAGGTGGTAGTGGAGTGGTTCTTCCAAAATCCATATTGGAATGGGGTGAAGGAGAAGTCAGCAAGAAAGGAAGCCAGTTGAGAGAGGACCAGGTATTCTTGGAGCTTAGCAAGGGCAGGGAAGAGGGAGACTGGGTGATAGTTGTCAGGGGAGGAAAAATTGCCACCCTTAGGGAGATGGAGGACCACTGCATGTTTCCAGGGCATAAGGATGGAGGAGGACATAAAGGAGAGATTTAGAATTAGAGACAGAGGCTAGGCAATAGCTGGGGCCGAGAGGTAGAGAAGTTTAGGGTCAAGGTCATCTGGGGAGGAGCCTTTGGAGGGACTGAGGGTCCCTGTAACTGTACACCTGCAGCTCTGCATCTTGGTTTCTAACTACCCTCGCTATTAATCTGTTTTTCCATCTACCTTCTTTAATTTTCCCTCTTGACGAGACTCCAGACCTGAATCAGTCCTGTTTCTCTCAACCCCCCCCCCCTCGGCTCCACCACCATCAGTTGACTGCTGTATTGTCTCTCCCTTATTCTTCTTAAATTAATTCCTGCTCTCAGGGGGCTGGAGGTAACTGCTTTCTGGCCAAAGGCATCCCCACCCCCCTCTCTAATGACTCTTTCCTTTGTCTTGCTGTCCCTCCCAACACACCCTGATTTAGTCTTTGCCTCTTCTTTGTTCCTACCCTTTATCTGCCTAATTTCTGTCACTGTTCTCCACCTTCCAGCTCTGTTCTGATGGGTGCTGCACTCTCCTTGCAGCCACAGCCTGAACTGCCTACCAGCTGTGCCACATCCTCTTCCTGAATCAGAGCCTCCTGTCTCCAGTAAGATTTGTTAGCTCAACCAGGAGTGTTCCTCTGCCTCTGATTGGCTGCTGCCTGGCCTGTTCATTCTCTGTTGGTCTGTGCTCTCATGGCTTTCATCCCGATTGGCCCATGGCTTGCCACTATGGCTTTGGATACCTAGGATAGCTGAAGCCAAACTCTGTGAGTGCGAACTGATTTCACCCAATGTTTTGGCCCTCCCACCCACCCCTCTTCTGCCCCTTCTTGCCTTAATTAAATACAGTCCAGCTTCTCCTCTTTTCCTAAACTCACCCTACTGGTTGCTAGTTCTTGCTTCCCATTGACACTTTGTTGGTTGCTAGTTCTTTCTTTGTTTGGTCCCATCTGCTTCTTCTGAATTACTCCTAGCCCTTACTCTCTTCTCCTTCTGCCCTGTGCACTGCAACCAGTCAAGTTCCTCCTCACTGGGTCTGACTGCTGTATCAACTTTTGCCCTACTTGGCTCAGTGAGCTCGTGTTATCCACCTCCTTTGCTCCTTGTGGATCCCCTGCTCCCAGTCTTGCTAATATGAGATGCATTTGCTGGCTGGTCTTACTGACCAGTCTTTCTGCTCTTTGTGTAGTCAAATCAAATCAAATCAAATCAATCTTTATTTATAAAAGGCGCCTTTCCAAAACCAAGGCGCCTGTACATAACATAATAAAATCAATAAATAATTAAAACAATGTTCAAATTAATCTAAGGCAGCAGCATTTAAAATCATTGTATGCAATGCTAAAAAGTGTGTTTTTAATGCCCCCTTAAAGCTTTGGACAGCCAGGCAATCCCGCACCTGATGAAGTAGAGAATTCCACAGGGTTGGGGCAATAACACTAAAAGATCTGACCCCAGAGGTTTTTAAGTGAACCCTGGGAATCTCTAGCAATCCCTCATCAGTGGATCGGAGACTATGGGAGGGACAGTAGGGACAAAGGAGATCTTTCAGGTAGCCAGGTCCCTGATCATGTAGGGCCTTATAGATCAGCATACCAACCCTGAAGGTGATTTGCCAGCATATTGGCAGCCAGTGCAGTCTGCGGAGCACAGGCGTTATATGACTGAACCTAGAGGAACCAGTCAATAGCCTGGCTGCCGCATTCTGCACTAGCTGCAAGCGGCGAATATCAACCCCCAGTAACCCAAGATAAAGGGCGTTGCAGTAGTCAAGGCGGGAGGTAACAAAGACGTGGACCAAAGTAGGAAGATCGTCAGGAGGAACCAGGTGCTTCACCTGGGCAATGTTCCTCAGATGGTAAAAAGAGGCTTTGACAACTACCGACACCTGAGATTTAAGTGTCAAACAGTCATCAAACACAATGCCCAGGTTCCGCACCCGGTCTGAGGTAGTTAGCTAAACACCCCCAAGCCATAAACCCGAGGGTGATCCCGCCAACAAACCCGCCTCCCGCAACCTAGGTCCACAACCAACACCTCAGTTTTCTCTGGATTCAGCTGCAGCCAACTCATATTCATCCAGTCCTGGATTTCGGCCAGTTGTTAAAGACTGAAAAGGCAGCATCTTGGTCGGGCACATAGGACATGTGCAGTTGAGTATCATCTGCATAGCAGTGAAAACTCAAACCGTACCACCTGATAATCGCTCCTAACGGCAGCATGTACATCTCAAACAACATGGGTGCCAAAATGGAGCCATGTGGCACCCCACAGGATAGGGGGAATGATGCATTGGAAAAAATACCAGACACTGCCCTCTGAGTCCTACCCTCGAGGAAAGATTGAAACCAACTGAGGACTGTACCAGACAGCCCACAGATGAACCACAAGCGCTCCAATAGCACACCATGGTCCATGGTGTCAAATGCTGCAGAGAGATCAAGAAGGACCAAGATGAAATGAGTCCTTCGATCTCTTGCTATTAGGAGGTAATTTAGTACCCGGAGAAGAGCTGTCTCGGTACTGTCTCTTCCTAAATCCAGACTGGAGAGAATCATAGACATTGTGGCTGGTCAAATGATCATCCAGCTGCAACGTGACCACCTTCTCAATAATCTTACCCACAAGGGGCAGGTTAGAGACATGCCTGTAGTTAGCCAGACAATCCAGGTCCAAGGAGGACTTCATAAGAAGGGGCTGAACCACAGCCTCCTTCAGAGGATTTGGAAAATTCCCCCTCTCCAAAGACCTCCAGACTATCTCAGCAAGGACTGGACCGATTTTATCCACACAGCCCACTAGGAGACATGTGGGGCCCGGGTCCAAACCACAGTTGGTCGGATGCAGTGATTGGATGACCATCACAATGTCACTGATTGTGGGAAAACTGAAGTCAGACCACACAAACTGGGTGCCCGACATCTCCTGCCAACTATCACAGCTCCCATTAGGGAGGGTCAAGCAGATATCAGACCTGATTGTGGCAACCTTATCTGAAAAGAACTGAGCAAACTCCTCACACCGTTCTTGAGAAAAGGCTAAGGCAGATTGGATTGCACAATCTGTCCACAGTCTGGAAAAGCTGCGCTGGTTTATTCTGTGCAGCAGCAATCTCTCTGGACAGGAATTCTGCCTTCTTACGAGAGACTGCGGATTGATAGACCACGTAATGGTCCATCAAATTAAGTTTGTCACAATCCTGGCCTGATTTCTGCCAGCACCTCTCTAACCTTCGTCCGACTCTCCTTAACTCCCTCAGAGTCTCATCAAACCAAGGAGACCTGGGGTGAAGAGTGAGGGGATGAACACAAACAGGAGCAATGGAATCCAGGGCCCCTACTACCGCCTTATTATAGGCAAATACCAAGTCCCCTGGATCCATGCAATCTCTCAGTAAACCCGATAGGTCCAGTACCGCCATCAGGCTATCGGGGGAAAATCCCCTCAAAGGGCGGTACCGGACCATCTCCATAGGGGCTAGCCTACTAGGGGTGGCCTCAAAACTGAACCCAATGGTGTGATGATCAGACCATCTGACTGGTTCCACCACCAAATCAGATATCTCCATCCCCAGTAGGAACACCAAATCCAATGAATGTCCACCAATATATGGGTCAACCAGTTTATTGCTATTTCTTTTCGATCTTCACCTCAGAACAGCTACCCTCCACCGTCATGCCATACCTGGCCAGTACACTCACTCATGCTCCCATGGGTGCCACACCTACTCAAGCTTGGGACTGCACACCCAGGGCTTTGGCTACATAAATGGTTATAGGTGCCGATGGCACCTAGTCTCCTTAGAGGGTCACCTTGTGTCTTGTTATTAATGTCTCTTTTCATCCTTCTGTTGGCATGTGCAGGTGACATTGAGCTCAATCCTGGGCCTTCTAGTCCTGCTGTGCCTGGTAGCACTATCTCAGCTTCCCAACCTCACCTTATAGGTGACATGAATCCCACTTCTGCTCCCGAGAACCTGGCCAAAGACTACAGGATAGTGCACATGAATATGCACTCTGCATTTAGTGGATCTGAACCTAACACAGCTCGTTCAGGACCCTACATGCCTCAACAATAAGGCTGGAAAACATACCTTACTGGACTGGGTGGTCACTAACTGCCTTCTCAAAATCAGAGCAGTGGGTGTGCTCTCAGATTGCATTAGTGATCACTCCCCCACCCTTCTGTGTTGATGGAGGAATAATTGCCCTAACCCTCCACCTAAAATCTCGCTTGTCTGTGATATGCCCAAGATAGATGTCAATAATGTCCTTGCCTCCATGAACATTACTGACTGGAAACCTATTAAGACTCTTCTATGTTTCTATGAGGAAAGAAGGGAGAGGAGGGACATGATAGAAACTTTCAAGTATCTCAAGGGAATCAACAAAGTCCAAGTGGGTAGCATCTTTCAGAAAAAGAGATGTGTGAGAACAAGGGGGCACAATTTGAAGATAGAGAGGGGGATGGCTCAGAGGTAATGTTAGAAAGTATTTTTTCATAGAGAGGGTTGTGGATGCATTGAACAGCCTTCCTGGGGAGGTTGTGGAGTCAAGAACAGTGGGAAAATTCAAGAATGCATCGGACAGACATAAGGCAATTCTTGTGGGGGGTAGGAGGAAGTAAGCTGTTGGTTAACTAGAATCTGCAGCTTATCCATCAGATAGTAAAATGGGCAGACTAGGTGGGCCAAGCAGTGCTTATCTGCCATCAAATCTTCTATATCAGTCAGGCCCTTGATTTTTTGTGACTACTTTCACTAAGATAGTTTTTTTTTTGTATAGACTTTTTATTGATCTTCCTCATAGGTGACAGTACATTTACCAGTAATACCATTATTTCACATGACCCATTAAATAGATATTCTCGTACTTACAGTTCACAAGTCCATGTCATCTGCTTGCATATGTGCATTACATTTCAGCATACATGATACTGCACCAATGCTTTTAAACCAGAAACAGAAAACAGACAGAGAAAGAGCAAGAGACTAGATAAAATAAAAGAACAAGAAAGGAAAAAAAAAAAAACAGAGAACTTTAGCAATATGTCCATTTCCTACATTTCCATGGGATGTATTTCTTGAGATAATCCATTTCCCCTTCCCATTCTCACAATACTATACACCTTGGGCATCTCTTACCATGGTCAGGGAAGCACTAGGTACCATCCCATTCTACAGCGCCCCATCCCTTCCACCTATGGCATTCCTCTTGCCCCCTTAGGTTACCTTACCATATCAAAGCCCTTTCCTCAGGGACAACAGTACTCCAAAATGGAGCCTATATATTCGTGAAGGCTTCCTCCCTTCCTTTGGCCTTGTATGTCAGATTCTCCAGTTTCAAGGCCTCCCCCCTGCCAAGTTCCTCCACTGCCCTATAGTTGGCTTATCCCTGGAAACTCATGTATTCAAAATACATTGGCATGCCAAAGTCAGCAAGATTCGTATCCATCTATCAACAAGGGACCATTCTGTCGCTTCTGTTCCTTCCATACCAAATAACATTAGGAGCGGGTCCACCTGTATGGCTCCCTTCCTCATATTGGCTATTTCTTCCGCAACTTGGCTCCAAAAGGTTTGAAGCACAGCACACGACCAAAATAAATGGAAGTATGTGCCCAAGGCCGATCCACATCTCTTGCACATTGCAGATACTGCTGGATTGTACTTGTTAACCACCACAGGAGGGCAGTAGAGCCTATGCACCAGTTTGTATGCTGACTCCTTATACCTATTACACAACAGCCCCTGATGTGTATCTCAGAGCTGCTGCCATTGCTCCTCTGACAAAGCCACCCCAAGATCCCTCTCCCATAAAAATGTAGTTTTGTTGGTTCTATTTGGGAGTTGTCTTCTCATAACCTGGATGGCCTTTCTAATAACACCCTTAGGTTCAAACCTGGTTTGCTGTAACAGGGATTCTATTTCCTGTATATGAGGGTCAGGTCCTCGCTGCTTCTCAATGTTCTGAATATACTTTCTGACCTGAAAATACCTGAATAGGTGTGTGGCCGGCACCCCCAGCCCCTCTCTCAACTCAACAAACGTATAGACATTACCCCTTACCCTTAAACCATTTAGACACAGGATTCCCCCCTTCTCCCACATATGAAATGCTGAGTCCTCCATTCCCGGTAAGAAGAATGGGTTACTCGTCAGTGGAATCAAAAACATCTCCACCTTCTGGTGTCCACTCTTTTTCTTAATGTGCCTCCAGCTGTCTAATACACCTCCCACCAAAATGTTCTGGTGTCCTTGATTTAAGTATACCCTTCATCCCTCCTCTGCTATCAGGGCCGACAATCGCACCTCATAGTTTGCTTCCTCCAGGTCCAACCAGCTAGCATCTTTATTCTGATATATCCAGTCTTTAATAACCTGAATCTGTGCCACCAAAAAGTAGGTTTTCATATCCAAGTAATTAAGACCACCCTTACTCCCATCCACCTTAAGTCTAGTAAGGATAGCCCTGGGTTTCTTCCCCTCCAGATAAAATATGCACATGCCCTTTCAAACCTCCTAATATCTGCCTCTGTTAGACCAATTGGCATTATCTGTAAAGGGTATAGGATTCTAGCTAGGATATTCATTTTTATTAAGTTAATACGTCCCGATCATGATATGGGAAGGGCCATCCACCTATTCAAGTCCTCCAACACTGATTTCAAAAGTGGGGTATAATTTAGTTTATATGGGGAACTAAGATCTTTCCCTATCTTACTACCTAGATACTTAAAGGTAACCCCCACTTTACGCAAGTCCCAGGTGTTATTATCCCCTCCACCCCCCTGCCCCAGAAACATAACCTCAGACTTCCCTAAATTGAGCTTATACCCAGAGAATCTCACAAAGTGTGAAATTGTTTCCACTAATACTGCCATTGAACTCGGGAATTCCCTGATATATATTGTTGTATCGTCTGCATACATTGTGATCTCGTGCTATTGCTTACCCTTCCCCTCCACCCCAATTATTTTCAGGTCCTCCCTTATAGCAATAGCTAGTGGCTCTACCACAAACACAACTAGTAATGGCAATAAGGGGCATCACTGTCTGGTGCCCCTGTGCAGGGAGAATTGATCTGACAGCACCCCATTTACCAGTACTGCTGCCTTAGGCATCTCATACAGTGCTTTAACCATCTTAACATAGTCTTCCCCAAGACCAAACCTCCACAACACCTCAAATAGGTAGGGGCATTCTATCCTGTAGAACACCTTCTCTGTGTCCATGGACAGGACAGCCATCCCCTCCTGGAGGAGAGAAGAGTGCTTGACAACATTAAGGACTTTTCTGATGTTATGATATGAGCGCCTCCCTTTTATAAAGTAAGTGAGTAAGTGTAAAGTGGGGTTTAAACTTGTGAAGGGGGGTGGGATGGGAGAAAAGGCTGTAAAGGGGGTGCCAATAAAGGAGGGACTCTGTCTCCACCCCCCTGGGGACCAGGAGGATTGCAGGAAAAGGCCAAATGGCAAAGTGCAGACCAGGGGAAAACAGAATCCCCATGGGAACACGAGCAGGGGAAATGGAACTATAGGGAAAGGGTGGAAGGTAGTCCTGCTAAATGCCAGGAGCTTGGGCAATAAAATGCCTGAGCTCCAGGCGATGCTAACTGAGGGAGCAGTGTATGTGGCAGCAGTCACTGAGACTTGGGCCACTGCAAGACATGACTGGGACCTGAACCTGGAGGGATACACTATGTTCAGGAAGGACAGGGGGGAGGGAAGGGGAGGAGGGGTAGCAATGATAGTCAAAAATTGCATTGGCATAGGGGGAGTAGAGGAGGTGGAGGGAACTGTGGAGGCGATTTGGGTCACCTTGATAACAAGGGGGGGCAAGAGAGTAAAAATAGGAGTGGTGTATAGACCCCCTGCCCTGGCGGAGGAGTTGGAGGACAGTCTGGTGGCAGATGTTGGGAGACACTGCAGACTGGGCAGAGGAACGGTGGTGGTGTTGGGGGACTTAAACATGCCAGGAACAGACTGGGAGACTATGACATCCCCTGTGACCAGGTAACAGAGGTTGTTGGATGTCTTTCAAGACGCGTTCCTAACTCAGCAGGTGAGGGAACTGACCAGGGAGGCACGGGTACTGGATGTGGTCCTGGCAGACAGTGACCAGATTGGGGGCCTGAAGGTAAGGGACCCATTGGCGGGGAGTGACCATGCCACGGTCTGGTTCTGCCTGGACCTAGGAGGGGTAGAAGGCTGCACAAAGATGGAAGTAACCGACTTCAGGGGGGTGGATTTTAAGGAAATGGGAAGGATCCTTAGGAGCATTTGGATGGGATTGGGTCAGACATGGACGCTGATAGTAGGTGGGAAATCATCAGGAGAGGGTGCAGGATGCTACGCACCTGTGCAGGAGTAAGGCAGAAATCACGGTGGGCCCAAAAACCCTGTTGGTGGACCAGGAGGTCCAGGAGGTGGTGCGGGGAAAGAAAGCAGCTATAAGCAATTCAAGTGCTCAAGGAGTGAAAGGATCTGAGGGAGTAGAGCTGATGGCTAGAAGGGCCACTAGAGTGGTGAGGGCGGCTAAGGCAAGGAAGGAGCAGAACCTGGCCAGGGAAATTAGGAGAGGGAACAAGGGGTTCTTTAGATACATTGGGGAAAAATGAAGGGTGAAGGGGCAGATTAGCAGGATTAAATCAGGGGAGAGATGGGCACAAGACCCGGGGGAGCAGGCTGAGGTACTAAATGAGTACTTCACCTCAGTTTTCACCAGGGAAAATGGGGGTGCTGCATCATACATGGGAGGAGACAGAGATACTGAGGAGGGGGACCCTTACCGATCGGCAGGTCTGGGGAGAGGGGGAGGCATCACTGCAGGTGGGGGAGGCTAAGCAGGAGAAGGGTACCGGAGTGAAATCACAGCAGAGAGAGTGAGGAAGCCCTCAGCTCCCTTAAGACGGAAAAAGCACTGGGGCCGGATAAATAACATCCCAGAGTGCTGAAGGAACTTGTAGATGTCCTGGCAAAACTCCTGGCAGAGCTTTTCACCATCTCTCTGAGGACAGGGTGGGTGCCCCAAGACTGGAAGGTGGCGCATATAGTGCCTATCCACAAGGTTGGATCAAGGGAGGTGGTAGGGAACTACAGGCCTGTCAGCCTGACATTGGTGGTGGGCAAGGTGATGGAGGGCATTGTCAAGGAGAGGCTAGGGGGGGACCTGGATAAGTCAGGGTGCCTGGACAATAGACAGCATGGATTCATCCTGGGAAATCGTGTCAGACAAACCTGGTGGAGTTCTATGACTGGGTGACAAGTGCCTTGGACCTGGGTAGACCAGTGGATGTCCTCTTTCTAGACTTCAGCAAGGCATTTGACTCTGTTCCTCACGTGGGTCTGTTGATAAGCTGGGAGAAATGGGGTGGGGAACCAGATGATCAGATGGATAGGCAATTGGCTCCAGGACCGGACCCAGAGGGTCGTAGTTGGTGGGATAGTCTCATCCCAAGGAGGGTCATTAGTGGGGTCCCACAGGGATCAGTCCTTGGGCCCTTCTGTTCAATGCCTACGTATCTGACATAAGGACAGGAATCAGGAGTGAGATGAGTCTCTTTGCAGATGACTCGAAACTGGGGGCGGTGGTGGATGGGCAGGGGAGGAGGGTGGCCCTACAGGGGACCTGGAGGCTCGGAAAGATGGTCTAGAAAGTGGAAGCTGAGGTTCAATGCAGGAAATGAAATGTACTCCACCTGAGCCAGAAACCCAGGCCAAGTGTACACCCTGGGAAATGCTACAGGTCTTGATGGCTGAGAGGGACCTGGGGTGGTGGTGGATGTCAAGATGAACAACTCTGAGACTTGTAGGAGGCAGCAGCCAAGGCCAACAGGATGCTGGGATGCATCGCTAGGGGATCACCCCAGAAGGAGGAAGTGATACTCCTCTGTATAACTGCTTGGTGAGGCCGCACCTTGAGTACTGCGTGCAGTTTGAGAGGCCACACTTAAAGCAGGACATTAACATCCTGGAGAGGGTCCAGAGGAGGCAACCAAAATGATTTGGGGCTTGGGGACAGGACCTATGAGGAGGCTCGAAGAGCTAACATATACACATTGGAAGAGAGAAGGGACCGGGGGGACATGATAGAGGTCTTTAGTTACATGAAGAGGATAAATAGGGGAGGAACAGTCCGGGTGCTTTGAAGGAAGGAGGAAGGGGCCACTAGAGGGCATGGGTGGAAGCTGGAGGGGAAGATTCAGGGAGAAAGGAGGAGGTGCTACTTCACTGAGGGGTGGTGGAGCCATGGAATGCACTGCCTAGGGGCTAGTGGAGGCAGAGACAGTGGAGGGGTTCAAGAGGGGGTGGGACAGGTACAGGGGAAGGGTTCTGGAAGCAAAATCCAATGCACCAAGAATATCTGGAACTGGGAAGGGAGAAGCCAGAGAAGGCGAGAGGGACAGCAAGGTCAGCACCCAGGCTGGGGACTGACCAAATGAGCAGACACGAAAGACCGTTAGGCCTATTCTGCTGGCATTTTAGTATGTTAGTATAAAACCTGTTTGGTCTGGGTATATTATTCTGGGCAATATACACTCCAACCTATTGGCCAGTATTTTAGCATAAATCTTAGCATCGCAATTTAAAAGGGAGATGGGTCTATACGATGCGCCTTCCTTTAGATTTTTGTCCGGTTTTGGTAACAAACACACCACCGCCCTATTACAGGTTGGGGGCAGCCCCCCTCCCTCCCTCCCTCGCTTCTTTAAACAACTCCCATAATACTTTCCGTACCTCATTTTTGGCCACTTTGTAGTATTCTGCCAGTAGGCCATCAGGGCCACAAGCCTTCCCAGATTTCAGGGTTCCTATTGCTTTCCCAATTTCCTCCTTAGTTATCTCATTACCTAGAGCTTTCTGCTGCTGTGCTCTGAGTTGTGGTATCTTATACTTCCCGCATCCCTTCCTCCATCCCAGTTCCCTCTACTTGATATAAGCTTTCATAATAGTCTTTACACACTCCTCTGATTTCTTTATAGTTTTCTTTATAGTTAGTGATAGTCTGGCCCTGTACATTCTTAATTCCCACTATATGCGATGTACCCTTCCTGCCTCTAACCAAATTTACCAACAGCGGACCTGGCTTGTTGCCCCACTCATACAACCTGTGCTTCATATAAAACAACCTTTTCCTAGCCTCATCAAACAGGCTGGAATTTAACACTTCCCTATGCAACACCAGGTTCAAAGCAGCTCTTCCCCCCCCACACCACGGGCTGCTCTACCCTCCAATTTTCTTATTTTCATCTGGAGCTCTCTCTGTTTTGCCATCCTATCTTTTGTATGCTTGGCCATATACCTGATGACAGCACCTCACATAAATGCCTTACTGGCCTCCCATAAAGTTTGTTTGGATGGGGTGGACGTAGTATTTGTCTCCAGGTAAAACTTAAATTGTGCTGTAAGGAATTTCTGAAAGTCCTGTGAACCTAGCATATATGTGGAGAATTTCCAAGAGGTTCTAGCTCTCTTTTCTCCCAGTATCCTAAAAGTAACCGTGACCGCTGCGTGTTCCAAGAGCTGTGTAGGGCCATGATCCACCCTCCCCATCCGCTCATACCAATTCATAGTCACATAGATGTGATCTATTCTAGACCATGTCTTACACGGATTCGAAAAGAAAACTTTCCTTGGGGATTTGCCATTCTCCAGACATCAACCATCCCGACCTCTGCAATCCCTTCCCTCCATTTTCTAATACAGGGGTCTCTCCTCCCTTTACGCAAGGAATGATCTAAGACCGCATCCGGTGTGCAATTAAAATCCCCCCCCATAATAAGGTTTTCTAATTGCTCTTTCACCAATATGTCTAAAATTTTACTAAAAAACTTTGCGTCCAGATTTGTTGGGGCATAAATACTTCCAAACGTAACTGTCATCCCATGCAGGATTCCAGACACGAAGATATATCTACTCTCCTTGGTATCAGCAATAACTACCTTAATCTGAAGAGGCAGATTTTTTATATATTAACACTGCCACTCCTCTTGAATGAGAGTTAAAGGAGGAGGAATAGCATGCACCCACCCAGCCCCTTAAGTTTTCTGTACTCCACCTGTGTCAAGTGGGTTTCCTGTAACAGGGCAACTTGCACATGTGTCCTATGCAGCACAGTCAAAACCGCATTCCTTTTAACTAGGGAGGAGAAACCCTGCACATTCCAAGATTGTATAACCAGATCATTTTTGACCGCCATTTTGTTTGAAGTGAGCTTCCTTCCACCATACCCATAATATGCATTTCGGACTATCTTCCCGTAATTTCACATCTTTAAGACAGAATAGAGTAGTATGGACCTGCTGCAAACAAAGAACATTTAACAAACTTCCCCAACCAAATAACAAACTAATGTACCCTCGAACTGTAACATTCTTCCTGTACAACAAAGCTTAATTCCAAAATCCTTATATAGCCTTCCTCTCCTCCCCCCCAATTCACCCTCTGTTTGTCTGCCATTACTCCCACACATGGCCAAATCACCCTCCATCTGCTATTCGAGCAGCTGCTCCCCAAGCCCCGCCCTCCAGAGACCAGACCTTCATTTCCCACATCATCTAAAACACACAACCTGTTAAATGTTAACACTTGTTAACATATACATTCCCATCCCTCTCCCGAGCTAGAAAAAGAGGGACGTGCCACTTAAATCCCTTATTAAACCAGAAAAAAAGAGAACATTTCACTGGGGTGTCAAACAGACGAGGCATACTGATGAGTCCTGGTAGGACGAAACACGTGTCTATGTCATCTGTTAGCACCCTTTGCAAACTGTGTGAGAGGCCTTTTGGCACCATGCAATTCTGCTTAAAGTTGAACCAGCATAATATTCTGTGGTGATTTGCATATGCAGCCCATGATGCTTTGCATTGTGTGGGCATGTGTGATTTTGTATTTTCTTGAAACTTGGCTTCCCAGCCAAATGCCCTTTGGGGTAACCCTTGCCTCAGTGTTTGTGCACAGAGGTTCTTTGTTATTTAGCACATTTGGTGCTTCACCTCTACATACCCCCCACAGTGTCTTGAATCATGCGACATTTCCCCGTGCACCAACATGTATTTCTAGTCCTCATTCCCCCCATTCAGCACACATTCCTTCTAATAGGACTTAGCATTGTGTAAGCTCTCCACCCACTCCCCCATCTCTCCCTCCCCCCCATCTCTCCCTCCATCTTTTATCCCTCATCCCCTTGCTACCCCATCTTGGAGCTTTCCGTTCCCAAGACCCAAGGGATGAACCGGTGATAGAAGCCGCACAGAGGTAAAATTACACGCGCTGGCACCGACCATCTAGACCACACCCCAGCCTACCTGCGGCCCTCTTCAATCCCTGGCTTCTCCAATCACCCAGCCTTCCAGTCAGTGATGTCCTCCAGGATTCAGTTCTCCCAACATAATATCTGGGGATAGCCACAATAGTGTATATGTCGGGGTTTTCCCCAAAAAGTCTCCAGTTCATGACCACACTTGCTTCACCAAATGGGGAGAATAAAAAGTCTTGCAGTCCAGGGATATTCAAACTCACAAAGCACAGGGAAATACCAGTTGATCAGACACTGCTAGGGAAACACCTCCGAGAGCCTTTGTCGCTCCCTACGATCGCACACTGTTCAGGTTTGTACTGCATTGTGCTGCATTCCTTCTCACCCAATTTTCCTCTTTAGGCATCCACAAGTTTCTGCACCTTATCCATCTCCCAGAACGAGTAAGTGGCTCCTTCATGATGGATTTTTAGAGTCGCTGGATAGATAAGAAAGTTTTCGATTTGAATCTCCTTCCACTGTGTCATGATAGCAGTGTACTGAAGGCCCTGCACTTTTTGAGAAGCCTTGTTGAATAATCCTACATTATGAATATCTTGGTCCCTTCATGGTGTACCGCCTGCTTCTGATGATAGGTGCGGAGCACTTCCTCCCAATCTTAAAAGTTATGATACCTGATAATAATATTGTGGGGAGGAAGGCCTGCAGGCACTACTGCCCAGTGGGCACGCTCGATCTTATGTCTGCCTCCCTTAGGTTGGAGACCCAGGATTTTCAGGATTTGCTCTGCACAGAACTTTAATATATCAGGGCCCTTTTGACCCTCAGGGAGGCCTCTCACCTGCGGATGCAATCTGCAATGATAATTTTCTTGGTAACCGAAGGCCTCCCTGAGGTCTTCCAGTTCCTTCTCTAAAGCTGCTACGTGGTTTGGTAGCCGATGTAAGGTATTCTCCACCCTTGCTGTGTGTTCCTCTACTTCCAACAACCTTTCTCTGTGGGAAGCCGTCTGCTCCACCATCTCCTGCATCTTCGCTTCTATTTTATTCTCCATTTTCTCAAGCCACAGGTTCAGGGCTGCCACAACTTGTGCTGTAACCGCAATCTCTGCTGCTGAGAAAGAAATGGTGCCTGGAGCTTCTGAGGTAGGCCCGGCTGCTGAGTTTTTACTATTTTTACTGGTGTGTCTGGTAGTTTTATTCACTGCATTCGATAGATATTCATCCATGGCTGATCACTACAGTATAAACTCTTAGTTGTGACCCACAAAATGAGATTATGTATTATTTCAGAGTTTAAGTAGGTCTCCGAGGTCAGGAGCCTGCATAGTTCACATCTGCCTTGTTAGCTGCTCATTAGGGCCCCCCTCACTAAGATAGTTGATAGTCATGCCCCACTTAAAAATTGCAGCTCCAAAGGTATCGAGGCCCCTTGACTCAATAACGATCTCTTGGGATTGATCATGGAAATCGTACAAAAGAAGCTGTTTACCCCAGGACTGGCAATTCTATAGACAACTATGTAACAAATGCAAAAACTCTTTGCATGAAGCCAAATGCCATAATTTCAAATCCCTTCAGGCAGTTCACCTCTGTAAATCCAAGGAGTTCTGGAGGCAGATCAATGTTCAGGTGAAAGAGAAGGCCATGGAACTTCATGGCTCTATCTCTGTCCAGGGTGCTACCCTTGCTATCCCCCCCATCTAGTGCTGCTGACTTTAATGATTTTTTTACAGATCTACATAAATACACCTCCCAATTCCATAACTGTCCTGTAGTACCATCTGTGTCTTCCTCTGTGGAGGAAGTCAGGACTAGATCTCTCTCACTTGAAACTGGTCACTTGTAATGAAGTCCAGAGACTCCTTTCCAGCTTGAAAGCTGAGAGTTCCCTGGGTCATGACTCCCTTTAACCTAAATTTCTCAAGATTGGGGATCCAGCCCTTGCTCTCCTGGTTCAAGACCTACAGTACAAGTTGCATTAAACTGTTTCATCAATGTTGGTTTAGCACTGAATTTTACAGATGGCAATGCATTGGCAACTCACATTGCATTGTTTTTCAGTGTTTAACCAGCTTAACATCAATATTTGTAATAACTTTTTCCAACTCAATTTGTATGCATCTGCAGTCCAATCACAGTGCAATGCAAAGTTACATTTTTACTCTTAAGAAACAGCTTGTGCATCACTCTGTGCTGGATCAAGTAGCACTTCTGCAATTCAATCAGAAATGCTAGAACAACTTATTGGAGGAACAGTTTAATGTGACTTGTTCTGTACTTAATTGTTCCTTCTTGACTAGTACAGCTCCTGACAAATAGAAGGTAGCCATTGTTGTACCTGTGCATAAAGGTGGATCCAGCTCTGTTGTTAAGAACTTTAGACTAATCTCCATCCTTTGCCCCTTGGTCAAAATACAGGAGCACATCATTTGCAACCACCTTTAGGATTATCTGGATCATGATAATCTGCTTTTATCCTTCCAACATGGCTTCAGAAAGAACCATAGCACCCTCATGGCCCTACTAAAGGAAACCTCAGACATCTACCAAACCATGGACCAAGGTTCTGTCACTGGTGCTATCTTCGTCAACCTCACAAAAGCATTCAACCTGTTGAATCACAGTCTTCTGCTCCAGCAGCTCCAGGATATTGGTCTTGACTCTAGTGCCCTATGCTTGGTCCATAGCTACCTCTCCTCCCTCTCACAAAGGGTCAAGTGGGACGGTTTTTCCACAGAAATTAGACCAATAACTCATGGGGTCCTACAGGGCTTCATATTGGGTCCATTAATGTTCTCACTTTTCATCAATGAATTACCCAGCAACAGTGGAGAGGCTGCTGTGCATCTCTGTGCAGATGATGCCATCATCTACTGCTCCGCTTCTGATGTTGCTCAGATCAACAGGGAACTTGCATGTGACTTTGCAGACCTAGAGGAATGGTTCATGCACAATCAGCTTGTCCTAAATACAAAAAAGACAGAAAGTATGCTCTTCCTTTAGAGTTAACAGTTTAAGTGGTAACTGTTTAAATGGCAGTAGCAGGACTAACATTTGTTCTTTTGTTTTGAACGGGTTTGCAAAGTAATTAATTACCCAATAACTAATACTGTTTCACACAAAATAAACATTCACAATCCTTCATAATGGGGTGCACTGGTGAATCAGTTCTGTAGATATTACAGATGAACATATGAAATTGCTGGTAGAAAAGGGCCCACATGTCTATCAAGTCTGCCTGATTGTGCAGGTCTTAGTTTTATATCACTACAGCTGCTATTATGGCATGTTAAAAAATTATTCTTAAGGGATGCATTGGAAAATCAAATACCTGTTACTAATGTCAGACTGTGAGTCTGTTCCAGCAGGACACCACTCTCTGGTAAACTAAGATCCTCTTCTATTTGTTTTATACAGTTCCATTGTTAACTGATGGTCATGGGTTCTTGTAGGTTTAACCATAATGTTTCTTTGTAATCCAATACATTCCCACAAGCGTAGATTTTGAAATGCTGAGTATACCAAACATAGATCTACCCATAGCCTATGCTATTCTAATGAGTATCATTTCAGATCCATCAATCTGTCCTCATAGGGCAGGGGCTGCAGCCTTTCAATGTTTTTCATTAATCTTTTCTCAACTGCCTTCAAGTTCTTAATATCTGTTTACTAGGTAAGTGAGGACAAAAGGAAGCCATGAAGCCTATCTTGATTGTCCCCCACATGTGTGGGAAATTACACTTTGTTGTAGTTTTTGGAGATCCTATGATCTACACCCTTTTTAAAGGATTCAAAGGTATTACAGTCTACTAGCTCTTTTGGTAGCTGGTTCCAGAGCCTCAGTGTTCTTACCGAGAAGAAATGAAGCCTCCTGTTTGTTTTTGCTTTACACACCATTAGTTGTTGATTGTGAAGTCTGGGTACTATTTTTCTTTGTGTTTTAACAATACCACATTTGTCCATCAGCGAGGGTGATTTGAGAATTTTATATAAGAACAGAAGATCACCTCTGGAGCGCCTAAACTCCAGTGAATGTAGGCCTGTTTTTGGAAGCCTCTCTGGATATGGTAGTGATGCTAAATGGTGCACCATTTCTGTTGCTTTTCTCTGAACTCTTTCAATCACTTGAATGTCCCTGACCATGTATGGACTCCACACTGGTGACTCATAATCTGTATATGGTCTGATGTATGCTTTAAACAATGGGATAATACAGTCCTCTGTCTTAGATATAAATGTACGGTTAATGCACCTAAGTAGTGAATTAGCGGTTTTAGCTACATGATTACAGTGATTGGAGGAGGATAATTTGTCATCTATCAGGATGCCCAAGTCTCTTTCACATATTGAAGATTTAATGATAATATTATATTATATAGTGTATAAGTTTGTTTGGGATTATTGTAACCTAAGTGGAGAACAGAACATTTGTCTGTATTGAATGTCATTTTGTTTTTCTGTGCCCAATGCTCTAATACTGAGAGGTCATTTACTAATAAGTCCAAATTATAGTCGGAATCCACCCTACCACCTAACTTTGTATCATCTGCAAATTTCGAAAGTATGTTCCTGGAGCTAATCTGCATGTCAGAGATGAAAATATTGAATACTACTTGGCCCATAACTGATCCCTGCAGCACACCACTGGTCACAGCCATATTACTGGAATAGGCACCATTGATCCTAACATGCTGCATCCTGTTGGTGAACCAGCAATTGATCCATTTTATTGTTACAAGAAAAACCTAGATCTGATAGCTTAGCTAGGAGAATATTGTGAGTAACCTTATCAAATACCTTGCTCTAATCCAGGAGGATGACATCCATGGGAATCTTATTGTCTAGTTCTTGGTTGACCGTATTGTAAAAGGCTATTAAATTGGTAGTGCAAGAAAAGCCTTGCCTGAACCCATGTTGTGAGTGGTCGATAATGCCTAGAGTTTGCATTTCTGCCTCTAATATGCCTATAATAATTTTTTCCATTACTTTACATGGGATGGAAGTAAGGCTGATGGGGCGGTAATTACTCACTATGGAACGGTTACCCTTTTTAAGTATAGGCACAACTGTAGCAGTTATCCAGTCAGATGGAAAGGTTCTTTCTGCTAATGATTTATTAAAAATAATGGAAAGTAGTGTGGCAATATTTTCAGCTGTTTCAACCAAAAATCTAGGATTAATTAAGTCTGGTCCACAGCTAGTATTTGGTTTTAAATTTTTTAACAAGGAAACTACTTCAGAAATAGTTATGGTGTGGTTATTTTCAGTAGAACTTGATATGATAGTATTTTTATTAATTATGACTGTATGATTTGAGAATACTGATGCAAAATAGGTGTTAAATGTGTCAGCTGTCTCTCTATCAGATGTACTGGTGTTTGTGCCATTGGTCAATGGACCAATTTGTCTGTTACTGCCTTTTTTACTTTTGAGATAAGAAAATAGGGATTTGTGATTATCTTTGGAATGGTCTATGCGGAAGTTGAGGTTGCATTTTGTCTTTCTGATAGTGCTTTTTAGTTCTTTATCTGCAGTTCTGTATTGTCCCAGTATGAGTTCTTTTGTGTCCATTGAGCATTTTTTTAAACGAGTAAATAGTTTTTTTCTTCTGTTTGATTTTCCTACGAATATCATTATTTAACCACAAAGGAATTTTACCTTTAGTGTTATATTTTATTGGGGCTAGAATATAAGCTTTTTCTAGGTCTATTATCTTGTTTTTAACAAATACCCAAGAGTCTTCCAGGGTTGAAGGTGATAAAATTGTTTCCCATGGAGTATTTTTTAGGCTGTTGTTTATTGTCTCAAAGTTGGCTTTGTGGTAGTTATACACCTGAGCATTATTAACTATTATGCTAGATTCATACTGTAGATCAAATACAGTGGTATAGTGGTCACTATTCCCTAGTGGGTCTGATATTGAAAGATTTAAGACTTTGTCCTCAATATTGGTAATCACAAGGTCTAATATATTGCACCTTCTAGTGGGTTCTGGAACAATTTGCTCAAGTCCTAATTCATTGATTAATGAAATAAAAGTTTTTTCGACAGCTGTTGTGCCGTTAGTAGTAAACCAATTTATGGATGGCATGTTAAAGTCTCCCAGGATCAGGATATCACCTTTATTCATCATGTGGCTGATATCCTGTATTAATGTGTTTGTATATTCTGAATCAGAGGATGGCGGGCAATAACATGTACCCAACATGAGTTGTGGGTGTCCCTGAAACTGAATGGCTACCCATATACTTTCCGTTGGTGAAGTATGTGGGTATTCATGTGAATGAATTGTGTCTTTAATATAAAGACATGCACCACCTCCTTTTTTGTGACATCAATCTTTTTGGTATAATTTAAAGCCCGGTATGTCTTTCATCCAGGTTGAATCTGGGTCCCACCATGTCTCTGTTACTGAAATGAGGTCAATATCCAGTAAGTGAATTTTGGTTTCAAGCTCAGAGATTTTTAACAAGTTTAAGGACTTTGCGTTAAAAGATAATATTTTGAAAACCTTAGATGTTGGAGGCTTATTTGCTAGAGTCTTGGGTGTCACCCCAGACTCCCCCCTTGATGTCAGTTTAAACAGCTACTAATGTGTGAGAGAATTCTTCTGCCTAAGATGGAACTACCTCTCCTGCTCAAGTGGAGCCCATCCCAACAGAAGAGAGAAGGATTATCTAGAAAATTTTCCCAATGTGTAAGGCATTTTATTTCCTGTGACAAACACCATTTCCTCAGCCACTCATTGTAGGATTTAACTCTGTTAGTAACATACTCAATAGCTCTTGATACTGGCAAAACCTCCGAAAAACATATTTCACAACCCATTTTGGTCAGGATGTTGTTAAGGCAGATGGTATTTAACTTCATTTGGTTTAGGTGGCATCTAGTGATATCATTTGTACCAGCATGTATTATTACCAGGGGGTTTGCACCAGAATGTTTCAGTATGTTTGGAGCCATCAAAGTTATATTGGATATACCAGATTCCCTGAAGCTGGAGCCGGTACATTTACTTTTATCTGGATTACACACCGTCCTGTCAGTGTGCTTAAAAATGGAGTCCCCTAATACAAATACCTGCCTGGGAGAATTCACCTTGCTAGTTGTTGTTCCAAGGTTAGGTGTAGTCGATTCTAGATGGACTGGGCTTTTGTTGTTGGATTTCACCTCCATCTGAGTGAGTGTAGGTACAGAGGTAGAGATATTTATTTGCTGGTGGTCATAAGAAGTGGCGGTACCTAATGAGTCTGGGTCCAGAGTTATCATCGTCTGGTGTTAGGACCTCAAACTTGCTATGTGTCTGCACCACTGAGGCACTATTGAACACTTGGCCACCCCTGCACTTTGTTTTACCTTTGGGGACCTATTACCATGTTTCAACCTCTGGGTTGGGTACAGGTGCTAATACTGAAGTGGCTACTGAATTTGTTGGTTCTAGTACTGTATTAGTACAACTACAGGGATAATAAAGAGATGCCATTTCATCAGTGTATGACTCTAATGAGTGTAAGTCTGGGTCAGAGGGGCTTTTAGTTGCAGAATGTTTAATTCGTCCTGTAATACCCTGAGCAACAGACATCTATCGCATACAAAATTCTCAGTTTGTGGCCCAATGGTGTACGTTTGACAACTACCACACAGATTTTCATGGGTCCCCATATTATGTTATGTTTGGCCACACACTTTCACTTGATATACTCGTGGTCTACCTCAGGCCCTTC
Organism: Neoceratodus forsteri; assembly: GCA_016271365.2. Lineage (NCBI taxonomy): Eukaryota > Metazoa > Chordata > Ceratodontiformes > Ceratodontidae > Neoceratodus > Neoceratodus forsteri. The sequence goes on from CM028129.1 coordinate 14,918,061, forward strand.
CTAGCATATATAGTATTTGCTATTGTTGTGAAAGGTATATACACAGCTGTAAATTGTCTGACTTACCTCCCTGCCAACCCAGCTGACACGCGCTGAGATGTGCATGTCTCTGCGCACGAATATGCATGCTCGCTCCACTCACACTCGCTCCACTCACTGGAGCTGTGCCTTATAACTAGTGGGGGCAACAGGAAGTAGTGCGTCACTTTCTGCCAACCTCTCACCCCAACACAGAATGTTTTAAAGTTCAAAACAGTTTGTTTTAAATTCAACACAGTTGCCATCTCATGTGGTGGTCTTAATGTGCCGTTTCTGCACTTCCCCTGCAAAAAAGCCAACTAGCAATGAAGGTGCTGTAACTGGGATGTGGCTAGGTCCTCCACCTTCCCACACTGCCTTTGGGCAAGCAGCTAAGCGCCTTTTGAGACAGAATGTCTCACTTGTTTCCAAGGCAACCTGAGCCCAAACACAAACCTCTCTCCAGAGGCACACACTGTTCTAATTAAAGTTTAAAATGCTGCAAAGTTAAAAGAACAAGCCAGACTCAGACAGAATGTAGAAAATAGTGCAGACTCCTGTGCAAGCTGTTTATCTGTTATATAATAGGGGGTCCAAAATTGCACACCATACTCCAGTAACGGTCTCACTAGTGCACTATACAGTGGCAGTATTACAGTTCTGTCTCTACTCTTGATGTTACATAACATACAGTGTACCATTCTATTTGCTTTATCGGCCAGTTTGGTACTTTGTGACCTAAATGTGAGGTCATTTGCTAATTAGAACTCCCAGGTCTTTTTCACGCTCTACCCTTTTTAGAGTACATCCACTTAGTGTATACTTTACATGGATATTATTACTGCCAAAGTGCATAACACTACACTTTCCTACATTAAATCTCATTGTATGGGATTCTGACCAACAGTTATTGTATCCAAATCTGTCTGCAAGTTCTGTGCATCCATTATATATATGCTTACTTCTGTTAGAGCTGGCAGAACCTGGAATGGTTCTGAGAACTATTACAAACAGGAACAAATGGAGGTTCTGATTGGTTTTAATTATTGAAGATTATTTACATGTAAACAAGATGCACTAGATTCACTTCTTTTCATTATTTTATGCTCACTAATCAGTCACATAGGAGTCAAAATACCGGGGCCCGGATATTCAGACTGCGCCAGGCTGTGGCACAAGTCTGGGCACAGCGCAACTTGGCTGCGCAAGGATGTTGACAGGGTGATATTCAATGGAGCTGCGCCATGGCACATCATCACTGAATATCAGACCCTGGCCACCCGCAGTGCACATGGCACAGTGACACTGCACCAGTGCAAGTGGCCAGAGTGGAGCAGGGGATGCACTAGCGCAAGTTCCATTGTGCTAAGTGCAACAACCATGATATTCAAAAGTGCACATGCAAATGGGGCCATAATGCATGCAAGGCACAAATGGAGCCATTTGCATGTCATTATTGCCCCATTTGCATACAGGTGCGCCAATCCCTGGTGACTTGTGCCTGGCACCCTGCCAGGCTACAGCTGTCAGGGACCGACACCCCCTGCACATCATGGAAAAGTGCCCCACTGCCCGATCATGGGCATATGTAATATATATTAAACATCCAATATCCCTGGTGGTCCAGTGAACCACTTGCAGCACGATCACAGGCACATGTAGAATATATTAAATGCCCAATATTCCTGGTGGTCCAGTGGACCGCTCACAGCCTGATCGTGGGCATCATCAGAAAATAATGCCACCCCAAAACAACCCTGGTGGACTAGCGGTACCCCCCTCACCCACCCACTGAGCCCCACTGCCCCGCTCCCCCCAGTCAGCGGTGGGTGGCACCTCCCCACCCGCTTGCTGCCCCACCCCCCACCAACTGACACCATAATGTAGGGCTGTACACCCACTGGTCCACAGTGTGAGCCAATGGGTGTGCAGCCCATACTGTACTATACAGTCCGGATATGTGAATGGATCCACTCTGCATAACATATGTTTTTTTACAAATTCTGTGTGGACTACTCCTTTAAGGCAGAGGCTAAGGTAGTAAGATGTACAATGCTGAAGCCTGTCCCTAACCCTAGTCACAGCCCGGTATACTGACTGCGCAGTGATGGGAATTCCATGAAGACCATCACAGCGACATTTTTGGCAGTTTGCTGTGATGGTCTCCTGTGGTAGTTGAACCCCCCCCATGTGAATAGTGCTTAGCTGAACCTGACATTTTCTTCTTCTCTCCTATATCTGTTTCAAAGACTGTTGCACAACAGCACTTTACTCCTTTATTTTATATCTTTCTGTCTCTTTCTAATTCCCCCCCTTTTCTGTGTAAAACATACAGAACATGCTGCAGTCAGAATGGCCATCTGATGCTGTGTGTTACAATTGAAACTATTTTTCTTCCCCTTCCTATTTCTGCTCTTCTACGTCATGGTCCAGTTAAATATAAGCACTTTTTCCCTGTACTGCCCTTAAATGTGCAGAAATGGTCTAAATGAGCTGCACAGACTTAAAGGTCTGTAAACAGACTTGGTAGGCAAAGGTTTTTTTCACAATGTAAAAAGCAAGCTGGGATTGATAGTCAAACTTAAGAAATTACCAATGCCAGTTTAAATGTTTTTCTTTAGGATATGTACAGGTGCAGATTGGAATATCCTGTTCTTGAAAAGGTTAAACAATTAGCAAATTAACTAAAATACAGGATAATAGAGAGGAACTAAAATGTGGTTTACCTACACAGCTCCCAGGAGTATCATATCTCCAATCAGTGCTGGTGTCCTTGCAAGGTGCTGTCTCCTATAGAAAGTCAGCAGCACCTTTCTCCCTTCTTTTATATGCTGCAGCTCCTAGATTACCTTTAGAAAAGGAGAGGAGTGTCTATAATGCAGCCCACTCTGCAAGAAATGTGCAATCATATCTGATAGAGCATTAGGGTGCTTATGTTGATGTCATAATAACGGATTATTTGTTATGCCTTTCATTTATGTAAATTCTATGTAATTGATTGTACAAAGAAATAAGAAATTTTCCTGTAAATAGCTTAATAATTAGGTGGGGCTTTGAGCTAAGGGGTGGAGCTCCACTCTTCAAAAGAAGCCAGCCTAGATCCTCAGGTCAGATGCTGTTAGGGAGAGTTCGTGTGAGGACCTCCTGCTCTCTGTTATACTGCACAAGATTATGTTCCACTGCTAGACCCTTGGCAGGGAAGCTGTGCTGTTTTCAAGTTTTATTTTGTTTGTTTATTATCGTAAGTTCGCTGATGTAAGCTGTTATTTTTTTTTGCATTTAATTTTTTTTGTTTGTTTAATAAAAATCATACCATTTAGGTATGTTGTACCAAATTTGTTGATTCCTGTGTGACCTGATTTGTTCAACCCACAACATTTGGTACCAGAAGTGGGGTTGATTGGAGATCCATAAGGAATAGGTGGACTCCAGTAAAGATACTGCACATAGTATCCAGGTCACAAGTGGTTTTCAACAGGTACATGGCACATAAACTAGAGGAAGCTGGTGCCTTATCAGGGGTTTTGACCAGAACCCAAAGTGGCTGCTGTTGGTGAACCACTTCTTGAAGGATTACCTGCTGCCACACGTCCTAAAGTTAAACAGGGCATACAGAAGATGGAAGAGGTGGGTGTGAAGAGACCAGAAGAAGAACAGCTGGAACCCCCCCGAAGACCTCAGGGATTTACTCCACTGGTTAGCTATACGTTAGATGGAGATGGAACGCCAGCGAGAGGTAGATCTGAGGGAAAGAGAGGTTGAAAGAAAGCGACAAGGCCAGAGGTGGGCTGACACAATGCAGGCCTTACAACTTATTGGGGCTGGTCAAGGGGCAGCCCATACAAATCCCAGAGACATAAAATTAATGAAAATGACTCCCTCTGATGATATAGAGGCATATCTTACAACATTTGAACGTGTAGCACAGGCTTGTAATTGGCCTGCTACCCAATGGGTGGTAAGACTTGCCCCATATCTATCTGGCAAAGCTCAATTGGCATACACCTGTATGGATATCCAGATTGCTAATGATTATGCCTCTGTAAAGAAGGAGATACTAAAAAGATATGACATTAACACAGAAACATATAGACAAAGGTTTCGATCTTTAAAGCATTTAACCCATGTACCACCTCGGGAGACCTATACCAGATTGAATGACTTGTGTCACAAATGGCTACAACCTGAGGGAAAGACTGTACCAGCCTTCATTGAGCAGTTTGTGTTGGAGCAATTTGTACAGATTATGTCTGCGGATGTCCAATTATGGGTAAGGGAACACCATCCTGACAATGCTGAAGCTGCAATTACCCTAGCCAAGGATTTCTTATCTGCACAACAACCAGTGCAAAAAGGGTACAGGAGAACAGAAAATGTCATTCCTACTACAACATCTGCAACCACTACGGTAAGACCTATTGTTTCATCAGTTGGGACAGGGATTGCTAAGACTAGAGGGGAAGGTCAGGAGATGGCATCAAAAAAAACTGAATCCACCATAGAATGACATTATTGCCATGGACTGGGACACATAGCCCATTTCTGCCCAAAGAAAAAGTCTGCATACCTAGCTTCTATGAACTTGGGAACTTTTTCATAAAGGCTATAGTAAATGGAACTCAAGTAGAAGGGCTAGTGGACTCAGGGAGCCAACAAAGCTTAATCGGGCTGACCTACTAGATAACAAGTTATTAAGTACTAAACCCACTGGTGTAATTTGTATCCATGGTGATGTGCATCAGTACCCAACTGCACAGACACAAGTATGTATAAATGGACAGACATGTGATATGACATTAGGAGTTGTACCCACTTTACCTGTGCCTTTGATTATTGGTCAAGACTTTCCAGCCTTTAATGACCTTTTAACCTCATGTGACACTGTCTTATCAGCTGTAACCACGAGGGCTCAGTCACAACTAATACAATAGGACCATTTATTTTCTTTTGATGATTCTTTGTTTGAAGAGGGGTAAAGGGCCATGAAAAACAAAGGCCGAAAAGAAATTATTACAGAAAGACTGGAAACAAAAAACAAAATGGGACTGGTGATGTCATGCCTCAATAACATATTGTAGATATTAAAACTGAACAGCAAAAGACAATACACTTAACCCTTTCTTTTCACAGCTTAACAAACAAGTACCTTTGGGTTCACCATATGTTGTACAACAGAATGGAATTCTATATAGAATATGTATAAATCCTAAAACACAAGAACAGATAGAACAAATGCTGGTACCACAGAAATTTAGAAAAGATCTTCTATTTTTAGCACACGATATCCCTAGTGCTGGACATGCAGGACGAGACTGAACTTCTGCTAGACTATTGCAATGATTCTTCTGGCCTGGTCTACAGGAGGACATTGCTGAGAATTGCAGATGTTGTCCTTCCTGTCAGCAAATCAGCCAGATAACTCACAGGGACAAAGTACCCTTAATGCCCCTACCAGTTGTAGCTCAACCCTTTGAAAGAATAGCTATGGATGTGGTAGGACCATTAGTAAAAAGCAGTAAGGGTAATAGATTCATTCTTGTCCTTTGTGATTATGCAACCAAATATCCTGAAGCTTTTCCCTTGAGAACAGTTACAGCCTCAAAAATAGCAGAAAAAGTAGTAGAATTCTGCAGTCGTATGGGTATTCCTAAAGAGATCCTGACGGATCGTGGTACAAATTTTAATGCTGCACTACTCACTGAATTGTACAAAGCTTTAGGAATTACTACATTATGAACCACCCCTTACCATCCACAAACTGATGGTCTTACAGAAAGATTTAATCAGACATTAAAATGTATGATTAGGAAATTTGTGGACGAAGAAGGTAAAAGTGGGATCATCTTCCCCTATTCCTGTTTGCATACCGAGAGGTCCCCAAGCCTCAACAGGATTTTCACCATTCAGTTTGCTGTATGGAAGAAACCCCCGGGGACCTCTTGACATAGTTAAAGAAACTTGGGAGGGAGAGACCACAGTGAAATATACCAATATCCTAGACTATTTGGTTAATCTTAGAAAGCGATTAGTGCAGTACACACAAAAGGCACATGAACAAAATATGGTAGCCCAAACTAAGCAGAAATGCTATAATGATAGTAAAACTCAGGAAAAACAATTTCTTACAGGGGAAAAGGTACTGTTATTATTGCCATCCAATGACAATAAGCTTTTAATGAAATGGCAGGGACCTTACTCCATTGGTTCCCAGACTGGTCCTGTCACTTACCAAGTTGAGATACCCGGGAGACGAAAATGTACACCCATCTATCATGCAAATCTCTTAAAGAAATGGCATGAGAGACTTACTTCTGATGTTAAAGCTGACCTTTATGTTATGCCCAGTAATTCAGACACTGAATTAGATTCTGCCTATAAAAGGCTTGAATCAGAGGAAACTATTAGAGATGTACACATTAACTCACATTTAACCAGTCAGCAACATGCAGAATTGGAAAATGTACTACAACATTATACAAAAGTTTTCACAACTATCCCAGGTAAAGCCATTGATGTAGTACATACGATTAAAACTGATTCTGTCCCAATAAGGCAAAAGGCATATCGATTGCCAGAAAGAAGTAGGTCTGAGGTTGTACAGGAAATTGAGAAATTCAATTAAATATTATTGAACCTTCTAGAAGTCCATGGTCATACCCTATGGTAATTGTACCTAAAAAGGAAGGGGTATCCGTTTATGTCTCGATTTCCTTAAACTCAATCAAGTATCTCAGTTTGATAGCTATCCAATTCCTAGAGTGGATGATATAATAGATCACATTGGACAGGCAAAATACATCTCTACTCTCGATCTCACAAAGTGCTATTGGCAGATCCCTTTGGAAGAACAGCCTAAAGAAAAAACAGCTTTTAGCACTCCTAAGGGGTTATACCAGTTTGCTTATATGCCATTTGGCTTACATGGGGCCCCTGCCACCTTTCAAAGATATATGGATAAATTGTTGAATGATCACTCTTCCTATTGTTCTGCTTATTTGGATGATGTGGTGATTTTTAGTTCAGACTGGTCAACACATCTTACCCATTTGTCTAATGTTTTATACTATTGAAAAGAGCGGTTTAACTATTAATCCTTCCAAGTGTACCCTAGCCATGAATGAGACAAGATATTTGGGCTTCGTTTTGGGTAATGGAATAGTACATCCAGAAATAGAGAAGGTGGAGGCAGTAGCCCAATGTGCAGTCCCAGAAACAAAAAACAAGTGAGATCTTTTGGGGTTTAGCTAGTTATTATAGATGCTTTATCCTGATTTCGCCAATTGCAACCCCATTGACTGACTTGACTAAGAAACAAGTCCCAAATAAAACCCTGGTCACCTGCTTGTGATTTAGCTTTTAGGACAATAAAAGCTATACTGTGTTCAAGCACCAGTGTTGCAATCTCCAGACTTTAATAAACCTTTTGAATTACAAACAGATGCTTCAGAAACTGGTCTTGGTGCTGTATTGTGTCAAAATATCAATGGAGAAGAGCACCCCATCTTATTCATCAAGCGGAAACTATATCCCAGAGAACAAGTATAGCTACAATAGAAAAGGAATGTTTAGCAATTAAATGGGCTATAGAGACATTGAAATTATATATGGGGTCTCATTTTACTTTAATTATGGATCACAACCCTTTATGCTGGCTTAACCAGATGAAGGATAAAATGCATGCATTCTCCATTGGAACTTGGCTCTACAGCCCTATCATTTTGAGATTAAGCATAGACCAGGCAGCAAACATAAAAGCATGATTTCCTTTCTAGATATGGTGCTTAAGGAAATTTAATCTAGAATGGGATACAGTATCTTATTTCAACCCCAGGGCAAAGTATGACCTATGACAATGAATGATGTTAATTGTATTTATTGTTTTTGTTTATAGGGTGCCCTGGAGTGGGACTTCTGTGAGGGTGGGTGGAAATCCCATCCCATTTCCTTGGGTTTATGTTGTGGAAAAGGGAATGTGGTCTTCAAACCAAATTATTGGTTTGTTCTTAAAGAGGGGGAAATGTGGTAGTTGAACCCCCCCCATGTGAATAGTGCTTAGCTGAACCTGACATGTTCTTCTTCTCTCCTATATCTGTTTCAAAGACTGTTGTGCAACAGCACTTTACTCCTTCATTTTATGTCTTTCTGTCTCTTTCTAATTCCCCCCCCCCTTTCTGTGTAAAACATACAGAATATGCTGCAGACTGGCCATCTGATGCTGTGTTACAATTGAAACTATTTTCTTCCCTTCTATTTCTGCTCTTCTATGTCATGGTCAGTTAAATATAAGCACTTTTTCCCTGTACTGCCCTTAAATGTGCAGAAATGGTCTAAATGAGCTGCACAGACTTAAAGAATGAAACTAACTAAAGGTCTGTAAACAGACTTGGTAGGCAAAGGTTTTTTTCACAATGTAAAAAGCAAGCTGGGATTGACAGTCAAACTAAGAAATTACCAATGCCAGTTTAAATGTTTTTCTTTAGGATAGGTACAGGAGGTGCAGATTGGAATATCCTGTTCTTGAAAAGGTTAAACAGTTAGCAAATTAACTAAAATACAGGATAATAGAGAGGAACTAAAATGTGGTTTACCTACACAGCTCCCAGGAGTATACATCTCCAATCAGTGCTGGTGTCCTTGCAAGGTGCTGTCTCCTATAAAAAGTCAACAGCACCTTTCCCCCTTCTTTTATATGCTGCAGCTCCTAGGTTACCTTTAGAAAAGGGGAGGAGTTGTCTATAATGCAGCCCACTCTGCAAGAAATGTACAATCATATCTGAAAGAGCATTAGGGTGCTTATGTTGATGTCATAATAACGGATTATTTGTTATGCCTTTCATTTATGTAAATTCTATGTAATTGATTGTACAAAGAAATAAGAAATTTTCCTGTAAATAGCTTAATAATTAGGTGGGGCTTTGAGCTAAGGGGTGGAGCTCCACTCTTTAAAAAAAGCCAACCTAGATTCTCAGGTTAGATGCTGTTAGAGAGAGTTCATGTGAGGACCTCCTGCTCTCTGTTATACTGCACAAGATTATGTTCCACTGCTAGACCCTTGGCAGGGAAGCTGTGCTGTTTTCAAGTTTTATTTTGTTTGTTTATTATCATAAGTTCGCTGATGTAAGCTGTTATTTTTTTGGGATTTAATTTTTTGTTTTGTTTTGTTTAATAAAAATCATACCATTTAGGTATGTTGTACCAACTTTGTTGATTCCTGTGTGACCTGATTTGTTCAACCCATGACATCTCCACATTCCTGACATTGTTGCTGCTGGAGTGTTTGCCTCCCCAAACTAACTCTGACTGGCTTTAGTATTCTAAAGTGTGGAGAGTGTGGGGGCCAAAGCCCCCCATAGAAAACACTTGGTCCCCAAGCAATGGCACAAGACCAATTGGCAGTGTTGTACTGTCACTGTTCCAATGGTCAACAAATTTCTTGTTGCCATGGCAAAGTGGAACCATCAAAGCCCATCAGCTTCAGCCACATGCAGTTTTTACTAAATTACCCAGACTGACAAGAAAAGCAAATGAGTCCACCGGTAGTAAATACTAAAGAAGTTGAGATGCTCAGATGTGTATTTGATTTGGTACATGCAGTTTACAGCATTACAGTAAGGCACCTTGTTATATCGCTTGGCTGACCACCGCCATCCACAGCTGGCTACATGCAGGGATTAGATATTATGTAATTTGTAGTTATTGTAGTAGACCAGTGACTCACCACATGGTTTGTCTGCAGGAGCAGGAACTGTGGCAATGAATGACGCTCATAAGATAAATTATGTGAGAAGCATTGTGGGGGTTAGGAATACATTCTTATGTCAACAAAAGAATGGAACACAACTTTGATTAAGAAATTGTCATAGCATTTGTGCACAATTTCATATTTGTATTTATTTTATGTATATTTAAAATGTGTTTGCACTTAGTTGTGTGACTATTTCTTATGTAATGATTGAAGTATGACTATGTGTAACAACTAAAGTAATCACTGTACGTGTGGACCTTGCTGAAAATGAACTTGTCACACCTGAGCTTCTGATTCATGTACTGAATAAAAGTTTTTACTACTACTACTTACTACTAACTTATAGCTGAATACGTGTGTGTGTGTGTGTGTGTGTGTGCGTGTGCTTGACTGAATTTCTAACTGGGTGGCATTATGTTAGAGTACCTAGTAGTCATGCTAAAGTTAAAAAAGTTCACTAACTACATGGATTGAATCATGCCTGCTGCTAAAATATAGAACTAAGAAGAGCATTGTACATTACACATATTGGTCAATGGTGCACTGTGAGAGTAAGGAGGCTACAACTGATGAAAAGCACTTGCAATTAGTGAAATGCTAAAACAGGTATTTGATGAAGCAAGTTAGCATAACAAAGTGAAATTTTATTTGCTATGCAAGACTTTAATGCAGAGTAGAACCATACAGTTCTATAACACTAAAATATATTAGCATCTGATAATAAGCTACTTGTGCCGGGCTCTGAGTCAAATGACAGCCATTATCTGGATGTGGCAAATAGTGGGAGAGCGATGCCACATAAGATCTGAACAGTAGTGCAAGAATGCATAAACGTAAAAGAAGGGTGAAACTAAATACAAATCTATAAGTCTTAGCAGCATCAGTCTGTGCTACTGATATATTAATATTATTTTTGATATTGCAATAATTTGATTTTCCATGGTTGGGTCCGGTCTCACATTTCCTTTTTTTAGTTGCAAGGTGCTAGGTGATAGATTTGAAATGTAGGCATCAGGGTGTATCGGAGGTGAAAAACTTGTTTGTGCAGGGCTAGAATGCAGTGCAGTGTAACAGTACATTTTGGTAGAAATGTTTGCTGGGCAGGGGAACAGGAATAAAAAACACAAGAACAATAACTATTAGTAGAGGCATGAAAGATGACACATATATCCCATTATGGCACTTACATGGTGAATAGTAGAATTTAATTTCATTTAATTTTCATTTTTTTTTAAACTCAGATTTTATTTCAGAGATCAGGTGTAAAACTCATACATATCATTCTGATCATAAAATGAATCACAACTTTCTCTTGTTTCATTTGGTTTTCCATATCAGATCATTTAACATGACTACTACAAAACCTGAAGAAGGAGAAGATATCATACTCAACACCTCTAGAATTACCCCCTCCTTCTTCTTCTTCAGCTGGTTTTCAAGGTTTTCTGATAAATTTCTCCTATGTTGCAATGAGGAGTACAATGCTGTCAAAGATCTATGTGTCTTCCAAGAAAAGATAAAATGATATAAACCCCCTCTCCAGGAGGTTAATCAATAGTGCTCTGGTAAAATAAGCTAAGCGGGTTTCATTGTATACAGTTTAGATATTAATATAATAAAAACATAGCGGGAGTACCCCTTCAATTAGTGACCCAACAGGAGTCTTATAACTTTATAGGGAGACTCTTTGCACCAACCTTGGTAAGAGACCTTGTCATAACCCAGGGGAAGGGGACAATCCATTTCACACTATATTTCCCTTCCCAGGAGCCTGAGCTCCAGAATGTTTCCAGTCTTTTGACTTTACATGGCCCCAGTGGAGTCTCTTCATGGCAGCCGGGCACCAGCACCTCCCATGAGCACAGGATCAGTCGCTCTATGAGCTTTCCTAAGCCCGCAAGCTGGGGTCTTCCTCTGCTCCCCTCCTCTCCCATGTCTCCCACAGTTCTCTGTGTTTCTCTTCTGTCAATCTGAGTTTGGCTGTCAGGCCCTCCATTCACTTAAGCCCATCAACTCTACTTCTCCAGGAGCCAATATCCGGTGGGGTGGGGGTGAGCCATCTGGATGTGATTTCTTTCAGTGCAGCCAGGAACATCAGCCTAAACAGAGACTGAAGACCACTCTTCCCAATTCTCCCAAGATCTAATCCCAGGATAAGAGAGTCAGAGGAGCACTGGACATGGATGCCCCATAGTGAGCCAAGGGTCTCACTTACCCCCTGCCAAACTCCCTTCACCTTGGGGCATGTCCAGAAAATGAGTGTATGTGAGCCCACCTGTCCACATCCTCTCCAACACAGATCTGTGCTCCCTCCTGGGAAATGCTTGGTGACAGAAGGCATGTGGAAGAATCTGGTAAGGCATTTCCAGTGGAATTTCCTCCAAGTTGGGGATGATGTTGTGCGCCATCCCCTTCCCCATGCCTCCCACCAGCATTGGTCGGTGATCGGGGACCCCAGCTCTCTCCCATCTGTCTCTGATGGCCCAGAAATGGGCATTAGCCTCCCCCTGTAGGGCCCTATATCACACCCAGATTGACTGAGCAGAGAAAGACAATCTGGCTGACCAATACATAAATTCCTCTAGCTTAGTCATATACCTTATAATCTTGGGTATCAAATTGTGTGCCTAAGTAATGCCTTACTTGAAGATATCTGTAGAAATTGGACTTATCAAGGCAACATTTTCATTGCATCTGCTCGAATGACATTAAAACATCCCCCTGCACTGAATTATGGAACCTAACTATGGCTTTACTGTTCCATAACCTGAAAACTGGGTCCATGTGTGCTTGAAGGAAGGCCGGGTCACCTAATAAAGAAGTTAGTGGGCCTATGCCCTCTGGTGTCTGAGTCACCCTTATGGCACTGATCAAGACCCTAAGTGTGTGTCTGGTCCAGGGGCTTTTGATTGTTTGCCATGCCAAGTTGGTGATCAAGGCATGTGGCACGGACGTCAGAGAAAACCTCTTAGATTGAAACCTCTCTGTACCCTACCATCCCTCCTTTCTTTTCTGTTTCAGCCAGGAGATGACTTGGGCTATTTGAGCTGCTAGATAGTACAATTTGAGGTCTGGATAGGCAAGTTCCCCCTGGTCCTTAGGTTGAGAGAGAAGCTCCACTCTAGTCCTTCATCTGCCTCCCTGCCAGAGAAACTTCGATAGGTCACCTAGGACCCTTTTCCAGTACCCCTTCGGAATCTCTATGGGAAGCGCTTAGAACAAGAACATGAAGCAGGGAAGGACATTCATTTTTACTGTCTCCACTCTCCCTCCCAAGGAAAGTGGGAGCAGTTTCCATTTGGTGATGTCAACAGTGATTTCCCTCCACAGCTTTATGTAGTTCAGTTCAAACAGGTTCGTTGTAAGTGGGGTGATCTTAATCCCCAAGTACCTCACTGTATTGACCTTGGCCCACTTATAAGGGAAATCTCTCATGACTTCTCTGGGAATCATCCCTCCAAACCTGATTGCCTCCGACTTATCATAGTTGATTTTATAACCTGAGACCCACCCGTATTCCTTTAGTTCCTTCTTTAGTGCTGGGAGGGATACTTCAGGAGAGGTGATATAAAAAAAAAGGGAGTCATCGGCATACAGAGAGATTTTATGTTCTCTATTCCCTACCTTAATGCCCCTGATGTCCTTTGTGGCCCTAATCCTCACTGCCAATGGTTATATGCACAGGGAAAATAATAAAGGGAACAGGGAACATCTCTGCCTCATTCCCCTTGTAAGATGGAACCTCCCTGTCATGAATCCATTGACCCATACCACAGCCTGTGAGGCTGCATAAAGAGCTCTCATGCACCCCTGAAACATATCCCAAATCTCATCTCCGACAGGGTATGATGGAGGAACTCCCAATTCACCTTGTCAAAGGCTTTCTCCGCATCCATAAAAATGGCCAGGGTACATTGGTTGTCTGCCTGTTGGTGAGTGATCAGGTTCAGCAGGCACCTGATGTTGTCATGTAGAAGCCTCCCATTAATGAACCCCATCTGATCAGGATGGACTAAGCACCCCACCACTATCTGTAACCTCTTAGCTTGTAGAGAGGTATAAATGTTTTGGTCAACATTCAACAGAGATAGGGTACCTAGGGATTGGCAAGAGGCACAAGTGGTGCCAATCCATAAAGGGGGGTCAAGGGAAGTACCAGGTAACTATAGACCCATCAGTTTGACCTCGGTGGTGGGAAAATTAATGGAGAGTATACTAAAGGAACTATTGGGGGTGTACTTGGAGGAGGTGGGAGGTCTGGATAGTCAGCAACATGGGTTTGTGCCAGGTAGATCATGTCAAACCAATCTTGTGGAGTTCTATGATTGGGTAACATCAGAACTGGACAGGGGAAAGCCTGTGGATGTATTATTCTTGGACTTCAGCAAGGCGTTTGACTCTGTCCCCACAATGATCTGGTGGAGAAACTGATGGGGTTGGGAGTAGGCCCTTTGATGGTCAGATGGATTGAAAACTGGCTAGCTGGATGCACCCAGAGAGTAGTGGTCTGTGGGGAGCTTTTGAACCCTAGCGAGGTTGGTAGTGGGGTACCACAGGGCTCAGTCCTGGGTCCGATCCTATTTAATGCATACACATCAGACATCAGGGAGGGTATAGGGTGTGAAATGAGTCTCTTCGCTGATGACTCCAAGATGGGAGCAGTAGTTGAGGGAGAGGAGGGGAGGTAGGCCCTGCAAGGGGACCTGGACACCCTGGAAAGCTGGGCTCACACATGGAAATTAAATTTCAATATCACCAAGTGCAAGGTGTTAAATCTTGGTCGGGGAAACCATAGACTCAGGTACACCCTGGGGGGGAGGTGCTGTAGGCCTTAATAGGGGAAAAAGACCTAGGGGTCATGGTGGATGCATGTATGAATAACTCTGAGCAGTGCAGGACAGCGGCTAGCAAGGCAAACAGGATGTTGGGATGCATCATAAGGGGGATCACCTCTAGGAGCAAGGAAGTGATTCTGCCGCTGTACAATGGACTGGTTAGACCACAGCTTGAGTACTGTGTACAGTACTGGAGACCACACTTGAAGAGAGACATACAGCTCCTGGAGAGGGTACAGAGGAGGGCGACTAAGATGATATGAGGGCTAGGGGATTTGACGTATGAGGACAGCCTTGAGGAGCTCTGCCAGTTTTCATTGGAGGAGAAGAGAGACAGTGGGGACATGATTGAGGTCTTCAAGTACCTCAAGGGAATAGATAGGGTAAACATGGAGGGGATCTTTAGACTAAAGCAGGAAGGTATCACCAGAGGGCATGGTCTGAAGTTGGAAGTTGGAAGGGTAAGGGGGGAAGAGGAGGAGGTTTTTCACTGAGAGAGTGGTGGACCCTTGGAATGCACTGCCTGTTGAGCTGGTTCAGAGATCCACAGTGGAGGGCTTCAAGAGAGGGTGGGACAGATACAGAAAATGGATGTATCAGATGAAGACCTGTCCCAGGGGGGTGGGGATGGATGATAGGGGTTTCTGGAACACAAGGGGGGGAGGGCCTTGGCACCCAACTAGGGATCTGAGGTTCAAGCAGACTCGATAGACTGCAAGACCTAATCTGCTGGCAAATAGTATGTTAGTATATAGGTCAGTAGGACCTGCATTCCACTAGATCTTTACCTTCCTTATGGATTACCGTGATCTGTGCATACTGCCAGCTCAGTGGGGTAGTCCCCTCTTGCTGGAGCTCTCTACATACCCTTCCCAGCAGCTGGGCCAGCAAATCTTTAAATGTCTTGTACAGCTCTGCTGTCATGCCATCTGGACTGAGGGCCTTGCTCACCTTTAGTGCCTGTATGCTTGCGAGGACCTCGTCATCTCCAAGTGGGGAGTCCAGGAAGCCACTCTCCTCCTGGGACAGCTTCTGCAGTTTAGTCCCTGTGAAAAATCTGTTCAGTTTGTCACGGAACCCTCCTACTGATTCCTGGGTATATAAGGATTTGTAGAACCTCCTGAACTGATTGGCTGTGTCTTCTGGGTGTGAGGCCCAGCCACCATGTGAGGCCCTCATTTTAAGAATGTTCAGCGAGGTGGCCTCTTTTTGGATTTGCCAGGTGAGTAGTCTGCCTGCTCCCCGATTCATAAAACCTTTAACAGGAATATCTAAGCTGCCCCTCTATTTTGTCATCTAACAGTTTATTTAATTTCTGCCTGTTAATGTCCAATTCCCATTTAACTTCTGGGTTAAGGGCTATTTTATGTTCTACTTCCAGGTCCCGTAACCTGGCTTCCAATCTTGTAATGTCTTCCTGGTTTCTTTTTTTCTGAAGGGAGGCATATTGTATGATTTTCCCGGTCAGGAAGGCTTTCAACCCTTCCCACCAAATGGCTGCAGTGGTATTGTGAGCTGGGTTGTTGTGAGTGTATTCCTCGACTACCCCCTGGATCAGCTCCTTAAACTCAGATTTGTTCAACAGGGAGACATTTAGTCTCCATGAAGAATTCCTCACCTCTGAGGTCAGGCAGAGCCTCATCAAGACCAGTTCATGATCAAAGAGTGTCCCTGCCCGGATTTTTGCCTCCTCCACTTTGTGCACCCATTCTTTTGATGACAGTATCAGATCAATTCTGGAGTAGACATTATGGGGGGGGGTGACCAACAAGAGTAGTTCCTGACCCTTGGATTTAAATGGTGCCATGTGTCTACCAACCCTAGGTCTCTCATAAGTCTGGTCAGTGTTCTAACTGCTCAGGATGGTGGTCCCTGCTTGGAGCCCAAGCGATCCAGTGAGGGGTCCAGGACTAAACTAAAATCCCCTCCCACTACTATTATCTCACCTGGAGGGGGCATCACCCTCAGCAGCACTTTCTGTAAAAAAGTGTGGTTATCTGCATCCGAATTGGGTGCGTAGATGTTTACTATTATGCAAGGTTGACCCCTGTACTTGCCCCGTATTATAATCAATCAATCAAAATCTTTATTTATCCAGGTGAAACATCATTGAGCAAGCTCATTTTCAAGATGGACCTGGTTAAGTCCAGATTATATTACAAAGCAAACATCAAACATCAACATCCATATTTATAGAAGCGATAAAGACATAGTGGAAGTGCAAAACAAGAAGCGCACAAACAGTACAGCACGTATCAAAGACATACATACATAGCAATACCAGTGAAACAATAGGCATTAACTAGTAAGCAGATGGAGTAGGCAGACCTAAGATATACAGGAATGGACCATAATACTGTGATTGTCATAGACTGGATAGGCTAGTCCCAGGTGATGCTGTTAGGGCAGGCAGGTAAGTGATGCAGCTTTTCTTGACCTGTTCACAAAAGAGTGGCAGGTGAGTCTATACTAGGAGGGAGCTAGGAGCCAGTATCCTGCTGGGTACTAATACTGCAATCCCATGGGTGCTTGCATCAGGGCTGCTGCCAGCTGTGCTGTGGCATGCTGTGGAGGGGTATGAGTGAGGTACTGGGCACAGGTGAAATGACCTCTAACGTGTATTTAGTCCAGTACTAGATACTATCACTATATGCCATGACCATCATACCAACAGACCACAGGGATAGGATGTAGCCATACGTGGTCTGTGATTCAAAGGGGAGATTGAACACTTAAAGATCTAGTGAGAGCACTTTAGCCATGTGGAAGGCTAACTCTTATACTTCTACTGAGAGCACTTTAGCCATACGGGGGGATTTACTTGGGAGGGGACGATGCAGTGACAGCTGGATAATCAGAGTGTGGTGGACAATTCAATGTATATCATCGGTAATGGAGGATCGCCAAGGAGATTTGCAGGAACCAATAGGGAGCAGTGACCAGAGAGCGCTCGTGATCCAGTTGGTTGGTGGCGCTAGTGGTAAATTGTTGGTGAGGTGCACAGGTAGGAGAGCTCCGAGGTGGCTTGCAGAGGTACAACCACCACAGGGGTATGACATTTTATTTTCATTCAGGAAGCTCAGAAAATTTCAGGGAGACTTTCATATAATATGCAATGGCACAGGGACTAGATGTAGTGAGAACATGTGGATTAATAAAGCATGCACAAGAGTGACTTAGGGAATGACTGCACTTATTTAGGGCCAGGCTCTGAGGCAATCTAACTGAAGTTAGTGAATAGTTGCCGGGTGACAATTGCAGTATTCAAACATGCTTTGGGTGTATAGTGACATGAAGGTGTGCACACTGCAGATGTGATTCTTACAGGGAGGAACAGGGTGCAGGAATGCACTATTTTTAAGCGAAAAAGATGTTCCAGGACTAGAGGGCATGGGATGAAGTTGGAGGGAGGACGATTCAGAGGAAACCTGAGGAAGAATTTCTTCACAGAACGGGTGGTGGACAAGTTGAACACCCTGTCAGAGGAAGTGGTGGGGGCTGAAACAATCACGGGATTTAAGAATGCATGGGATAGACATAAAGGAATTCTGGAGGTCAGGGGTAAGGGGCAACAGACTTCTTGGAAAACATAAACTGAACTTACAGACTTAAATGGGCAGACTGGGTGGGCCATAGACCCTTAT
The DNA here is from genome assembly GCA_016271365.2 of Neoceratodus forsteri. Lineage (NCBI taxonomy): Eukaryota > Metazoa > Chordata > Ceratodontiformes > Ceratodontidae > Neoceratodus > Neoceratodus forsteri. Next base: position 14,936,303 of record CM028129.1, read on the forward strand.
CTGCCGACACTGTCTATGTATCTATGTGACTTAGTTTTAGTATTTTTTGGATTTTGTTCCATAGGGTCATCAACGAAAAGCTAAAGGCCATTCTACCAAAGCGGATAGCGACTCTGGGGATGCACAGAGAGATATACGATGAACTTCTTAAGCCGTATGGTCCCAGCTCAACCATAGGAAGACATTCAGTAATACACTGAGGGAGCATTTTTAGGACAGCTCTGTAAGTCCAGATGACTGCATTTATTTCATGCCTAAACGTAAGCGATGGCCATCCTACGGCTTTATATAGTAAGCAGTGATGGGTAGAGAGGGGAAGACCAGTAATGTATCTGATGAGTCTGTGAAATAACGTGTCCAGTTTGATAAGCAAGGCTATAGGACAGTGGCTGTATAAAAAATCACTGTAGTCGATTAGGGAGAGAAAAGTAGATTGGACTAGTCTCTGTTTGGCATCACAAGTGAGGAAATAGCTAATTCTGTCAAAAAGGCCCAGTCTCTGCCTTAACTTCTTTACCAGTTTCTCAACATGCTCTGCAAATGTAAGGTTCTGGTGAAGCCACACTCCTAAGTATTTGAACTTAGGGGTAAAATCCAGTTTCTCTCCTAGAAGAGTAGCGATCAGGGGCAATGTCCCGGAGCTGGCAGGATTATTCATTCGACTCTATGGTACGAACAGCATGGTCTTTGTCTTTTTCACATTTAAGAGAAGCTTTTATGGAGAAGCTGGGTCTGCAGCAGACCAAATCCTTCCTGAAGGTCTGCACAGGTGGCTTGGGCAGTCGGACAACTTATGTAAACCACTGTGTCATTGGCAAACAGAAGTATTTTGGCCCTGTTGATGCCCAAATCGATGTTATTGATATAAATTGTGAAGAGCAAAGGTCCCAGAATAGATCCTTGTGGTACTCCCCTGAGCAAAGGTTTAAGACAGGAAAGCTCCCCCTCAGCTTTGACTTGTTGCTGCCAACCTACTGGGTATTCCGTAAACCATTGCAAGGATCCACGATCAAGACCTATGCTCTACAATGTGAAGATTAGAAAACTATGGTCCACAGTATCAAAAGTCTTGCTAAGGTCTAGGAAACTGGCAGACAAAGTTTCTGCTGTCAAGGTCACTGTACCAGTAGTTAGTTACTTTGGCAAGTGCCGAGATGGTGCTGTGTTTGGATCTAAAGCCCGATTGCATAGGATTAAGTAAGTTGTTAACTTCCAGATAAGCTTTAAGTTGATTGCTAACAACTTTTTCTAGAAGCTTAGACAAGATAGGCAGTAATGAGATTTGCCTGTAGCTATTTAGGTTGCAGGCATCACCAGATTTGTGCAATGGGAAAACATGGTCAGTTTTCCAAATGATGGGAAGGGATCCTTGTGCCAAGGATAGATTGAATAGGTGTGTAATAGGAACAGCAAGGATATGATATGTGATTTTTAAGAAGTAAGGATCCAGAGAGTCAGCTTCAGTGCTCTTTTTTTCATCCACCCAAAGTATCAAATCTTCAACCTTCTTCAGTTGTACGGGTTGGAAGGAGAAGCCAGGGACTGGAGCAGTGGTGTCAGCACAGAGGACACTTAGTTTGGCACGGGCCATAGCTGCTGGGGAACTGTCAAAGGCCAGTCGAGCTGTGGCAAAATGATTGTTGAAGGCTTCTAGGATGTCATGTTTGTCGCATATGAATTTTCCTTCAGATGTGATTTTAGGTGGCAAGGAATTACTTGATGTATGACTGGACATATCCTTAATAGTCCTCCAGAATTTAGAAGAACACTTTGCAGCAAAGTCCAGCTCCTTAAGGTAAAATGATGCTTTGGTATCTCTGATCATTTTCATGCAGGTGTTGCATGCCTTTCTGAATTGGCACCAGTCTGGGTCCAGTTTTGTTTGTCCCACCTTTTTCCACAGCTTATCCCTGCCTAGCAGGGCAATTTTCAGTTCAGGTGTGAACCATCAACAGGTTTTGCTTTTTGTTCTGATTTTTACCTTCGGGGCGTGTGCATCTAGGGCTCCTACAAGAATCTCATTAAATATGTCATAGGCCATGTTTACCTCAGTGGCTAGGTAAAAATCTTGCCAGCGTGGTGAATGTCCCAATTTGTATGTATAAGCGACTGCATCAGAGTTACGCCAAGTCCTTTTAGTGATACATTTAGATGTGGTGCCTATGTGATGTAGTGATCTAACTGCGGCAGTAAAGCAATGGTCACTGACATCAGCGAAGAAAGTTCCGGCATGGGTGTAAAGATGCGGTTTATCAACTAAAATGACATCCAGCAATGAACTGTTACATGGGTTCTTTTTGTTCGGATGCATGGTTCTTGTATTAGTTGTGCTAACCCGTGAGAGTCACAGAAGATATTTAATGGTGAAGCAGCCTTGGAAAGCCAATCAAAGTTACAGTCCCGAAGTATGATAGTTTCCCAAGTTCTCTTTCTCAATGATGTTATTAAGGTGAGATAGGAGTAGATTGCCCGCTGATGGGAGTCTATAGCAGCCAATCACTCTAGTGGCCAGAAAGGAGGATAGATCAATCTTGAGAGTAAGACATTCAAATTTGTTTATAGCAGTGCTTGAATCCAGACAGGACGTCACAGATCTTTCCTTAACATATATAGCTACTCCACCTCCCCTAGTAGGCCTGTCAGTTCTGAATTGCTGGTAGGATGGGATGTTAATCTCACTGTCCTGGGAAGCCGGCCTAAGCCAGGATTCAGAAATTACCAGCACATCGGGTTGGGTATGACTGATCCACACCTGAACCATTGTAAACTTCTTTAGGAGGCTGCAGATATTGACGTGCCAAAAGTTCATACCTTTGATGTGGCTGTATCCATCGGAGAAGTGAGGTGAGAGATAGGACCAGGATTGAGTTTGATATTACCTGAGCAAATTAGTAGAAGAATTAGCATCTTCATTAAGACTGCTAGTGTTAGCTTAAGGAGCTTGGTCCTGGTATGCTTGGGTTTCTTAGCATGATGTGTGTGCCTGTCACCACCCCCAAGGGTATACTGCCCTAGTGCTAGAAGAAGCAACACCCTGACCTAGATGTGTAGAGGGTGAGTAGCACTGTAAGGAACAGAAGGACTAGCATGAGGAGGCTGCTTGGTACGGGTACTGACTCGATAAGTTTCTGGATTGTATTCCAACAGTAGACCAGACTGTACAGCACATAAACAGCTGGTAGGTAGACCAATGTATAAGTAACAATTTTCCGAGGGGTCAGGCTCTGTGTGCACTGGCATCTGGGGATTAAATGCCACCTGAGCACAACAGAGGATGATCAGTGCCGATAATACTGGGGACCCCTTCATAAGGGTGGAATCCAGACCCCCCATTTCATACAAAATTAGGCGAAAGTGTGCTACAGGATGGGGTAATGAGGTCACAAGAGAAGATGCCTGTGGAGTCGTCGGGCAAACTTTGGGCATTCCTCAAGAGATGACCGACGAATTAAAGAGGGTGATAAGAACCTTCGTAGGCGAGTTTTAGAAGTGGACAGGAAAAGGTGTATTTAATAAGTGGTGGGGTGGGGGATGGGTGGGTGGGTGTAAAATTAGTGGCTTTGCCATACCTTTCAGCTGGAGGAGTCCAGGTTTGAGGTCTCGGGTGGCGGCTGAGGAAGCGCCGGATGCCCGCTGTCCAAGTGCCTGCGTTTGTGGGGTAGGGAGCCCGTGGCAAAGTGGAGCTCAGCTGGGGAGAGAGGGAGAAACACAAGTTTTAAGATCTGGTCGAGGACAAAGACTGTCTGCAGCAGCAGGAGAGCCAAATCTGCAGGACAAAAGGGATGTGTATTCCCTTGGCGCCTAAAGTCTGGCGCACATAAAGATTTCACAGAGGAGCTGAATCACTTAAGTCTTGTCCCTTTACACTCTAAGCAATGTGAGAATTAAACTTTAAAAACAGGAATCAAGTAAATACAGCTTTTTTTGGAACAGTTTAGAGAGCAAGTTCAATTTTGGCTGGATTTCAAAGAGAAAACAGAATCAGACTGCAGGAACCAATTGGAAACCAGTGCCCAAGTGCACTCAATTCCCGACTGGTTAGCAGCTTTTGCCGTACCTTTCAGCTGGAGGAGTCCGGGTTTGAGGTCTTGGGTGGCAGCTGAGGAAGCGCTGGCCACCCGGTATCCGAGCACCTGCGCCTGTGGGGCAGGTAGTCTGTGGAGAGCTGGGGCTTGGCTTTCAGCTGGAGGAGTCCGGGTTTGAGGTCTCAGACAGTGGCTGAGGAAGCGCTGGCCGCCAGTTGTCCGAGTGCCTGCTCCTGTGGGGCAGGCAGCCCATGGAGAGCTGGAACCTTCCTCATCTACGTCACTATATTCCACTTGAAAAGGACAGTCCTTGTGTATTAAGATGTCCACCCCTCTCCTATGGGGATGTGCCTGATAGGAGGCCAAAAAAAAAAACTGTTCCACCCAAGCCCGCTTCAATTTGGCACTTTGCTTTGGGTCCAAATGGGTCTCTTGCAAGAGCTCTAACTCCGTCCTTGCTTGTCTGAGCTGATTTAGGACCCTCTTTTTTTTAATTGGGCTGCCCATTCACCTACCGTTATAAGTTATAATTACTCATTCATCCATAGGATACTTGTCTCTCCCCCCACTTACTTTGTTTATACCGTCGAGTCTCCCTATTTCTATTGCAACAACAACAACATGGACATATAACAGTTTTAAACATAAACATGCACCTTCCAAAATACATTTTGCACCCTGTCCACTTTAATGATGTTGTTAAGCCAGCTGGATGTGGCCCATCTATTGTGGGCCATGCACTTATCTTGCGCTTTCATGGTTATTGGCCTTTTCTGCCTGTCAAACCCACATTAGTTAGTTGCCCCCTTCCTGCAAGCCTTACGGTATGAACCACCTTTCGTACTTTGCTTCCTACTGCTGTGGAAACCCTTCCTTATCTTCCTGTCCCCCTCCCAGGATAGGTATCTATCAGGGATGGTAAGAAAAAGAACACCTCACCTTTATTTAGGCAATCAGTTGGCATTCATGCAAGCTTCCCCCAACCCCCCAGCTCTCATGTTCTGTTCCTCCACACCCTTCAAGGATTCCTCCTCCATCCCCTAGTCTGGGCCATCCTGGAGGGAATCTATTCCAGGCTGCTTCCCATCCAGGCCTAAAGGGTTTGAACTCTTCCCTATTTAGATGGGAGCGCGTGGTCTTTTCTGAAATTTCCCCCCAGGAAGGTCACTCTCTCGTTAGTCCCAACATGAGGACTCAATGCTGGGATAGCGAGGCATGCTCTAACATTAATCTGTACAGGAGGAACTGGAGGAAAGCTTAGGAGCAAGACCCAGGGACCCCCCCAAGGACTATTTCAATGGTTAAAACAGGGAGGGAGTCCTTGACTGAGGACCCCGTCTCCCCCATTGCTCTGGGGAGGGCTGGCCCAGGCCTCAGTTGTCCCTGTGAACCCTGGGGAGTCACCCTAGCAAAGATCCGACAGCCACGCCATGAAGCTGAAAGGGCAGGTCACACCCTTGCCCCCTACTCCCTTGCAACCACTGGGCCTGCAGCCACTCCCTGTTGACATCAAAACCAGAGACCCTCTCCAGAGCACACCCCAGGTCACTATTTGATCTCAGTGAGAGGCTCAACCCTCCCTTCACTGCCAAGAATGCCTCCCAGGGTAACTAGTTATATAAGATTAAATCATTCTACCCATTACTCCATCCCCCAGCAGTGATGCCAGTCTCCAGTGTCCCTGGACCCCTTCCCCCAATCTAGGCATCAGTGCATCCCTTCCTCTCAGTCCTCTCCATAGAGAGGGACTAATTCTGTCCGAGTTACAGAAATAGCCCTTTTAAGGAAAAAGGAAATATTAAAGCTGACAAATTAAGGATATGTGGTAGTTCACTCAGGTCTCTGCTGAGTTATTGCCTTCTTCCATTTGCCTCTGGGATGTTCCCACCTCAGCTTCCTGGTGTAGATCACTCCTGTTTGACCACTGAGAGGCCTCTTTGTTACCTCTTTGCCTCAAGTTTCTTCTCCTCTTCCAGGGCTCCCTTTCTCTCCATCTGGCCTCCGGTGAACAGGAATCTGGGCAGATCATTTGGGACTTTCAGCTCAAGCAAGGTTGAGCGTGCCTCCGCCAAAGATCTGAAGAATACCGGTCCCTTCAGCAGAAAGACTTTCAACTGGGTTGGAGCAATGAGGTGCACTATAATGCTTTTAGTTGCCAGAAACGTTTTTATGTCAGGAAGGACTCTTCTTTTCTGCTGTGTGTAGGAGGTGAAGTCGTGATCAAAAAACAGATGTGTGTCCCCAAATAGCACTGCTTTTTTTGCCCAGGCTGCCTGCAATACATGAATTTTGGTGCAATAATCCAGAAATATGAGAACAATAGAATGAGGATTAGCCTTTGGGCCCACTGTTTTTTTCACTAATGTTCTGTGCACCCAGACTATTTTCAGTGTTTGATCTTTAGGTAGGTCAAGTAGCTCCATCAAGAAGCTATCTAAAAAAGGCTCCATACCCTCCCCTCTTCAGTATCCTCGGGGACTCCATAAATGCGAAGATTGTCCCTGCGAGAACAAAATGACACATGCTATAGTAAACCACACATAGAGTCTGCCTCTCCCTAGCACCCAACTTTGCATATAAGGAAGAGACATAGTCCAAATGGGGCACAAGAACACCAATTGCTAGTTTCCTATGAGAATCCAAAGACAAATATGAATTAAATTGATCAAGCTGACCCAATTTAGAATGAGCTTCACTCTTTACCATCCTTATCTGAGAAGCAAAAGTTAAAGAAGGATCAAGTATCACTCCCAGATATTTAAATTCAGTTACCTGTTAAAGCAGGCTATCCTGAGAGTCATGAATTAATAACCCAGGATTGTCCTGCAATCAAATGGTGCTGCCAAACAGCATTACTTTGGTCTTTCTAACATTCAAGGCCATTTTATTGGAGAACAACCATGAACATACATTCTGAAAATCAATATCCAAAACTGAGTTCATATGATCGGCAGACTGATGCTGAAAATATAAAATCAGATCCTCTGCATACAATAAACATTTACACTCCTGAAATATTTGAGGGACCTGGTTAATAAACAATGAGAATAACAGGGGGACAAGAATGGACCCCTGAGGAACACCACATCCAGTAGAACATACTTCAGAAGAAACTGACCCAATTGAAATATATTGGGTACAATCTCACAAAAAATCATGTACAATAGAAACAGCAGAGTCGGATAAACCCAGGGAGAACAACTTCAAACAAAGTAAAGAGTGATTAATCAAATCAAAAGTCCTGGATAGGTCCACAAACACCGCTCCCATTAACAGACCATTGTTACCATCTTTAAGAATGGTGTTCATGAACCTGACCAGGGCCATACTAGTCCTATGACCACGACTGCATGTACCAGCATGAGAATGCATGTGCCAGCAATTTGATATGCCCAAGCCTTCTAGCACTAACATAGCAGTCTCCTTCTTCAGCATCACAGAACAGTCACTGATCTGGAGTCAGTGGGGAGAGGAGGTTGATTGCAGTCAGTGTGTGTGAATAAGAGTGATAATTCGCTATGACAATATTCATTATTGGTACGTGTTAGGGTTATGAAGGCACTTCTATGTTAAACTTGAAATTTAGCATGTTAATAAGTTTGGACCCATTCAACAGATTTGAATGAAGTTTGGTATGCGTAGTGGGGAATAGAAGATCTCTTGATTTGCCAAGTTGCATTTCAGTCAGACTTACAGTTTTTGCACACCAAAACACTGAAAAATGCACTTTTTGCCAGTTCTGTGGGCAGTTTATTGGATTTTGTCCGTGGTGCTGCATGGCCGTCATGTGGTCTACTGGTCTGAAACTTGACACATAGAAAGCACTTGGGTCAAGGAACATGCCAAGTTTTGTTTGGTGAAAAAATATTAATCCATTCAAAAGTTATTAAACTTTTTAGCTCCCATTATAAGCCTATGGGAAACGTTACATGGAATGGGGTTTTGGCCATCACGATTAAAGAAATTGCAGGCTCAATATCAAAGAATCTTTGATCATGAGAAATTTATTGATCACAGCAACCGCCATCTTGTTTTCAGTTTCAGGTTGGGAAAAAAGTAAATATTTCACCCACGGGTGACTTGTGAAATAATTGAAGCATGGGTTTAGATCAGGGGGCTTCCCTCTATTGACCCATGCCTCTGGTTTATTTTAGTTTTGTCAAAAAACAGCATTTAGCACTTTTATAATCTTTGGCCGTGGCTCACTAACAATCTTCGGCTGTGAGCCTGCAAAATCTTCAGCCATGGTCACGGACAATTATTTTGCAGCCTCGCAGTCAAAGATTGTTACTGAGCCAAGACTGCAGCCTGCTAATGCTGGCAGACAACTTAAAAAGCCCCTAACACCATTATTGCTGCATGATTTTGGTTAAGTATTGTGTGCTGTTTAAGTATTATCTTATGCTAGCCTCTTTCTTTTCTTTTCTTTTTCTTTTTGTTATAAAATATTGTTTTAACAGTGTCAGGGAGTCAAAGACAGTTCCTCCTCAATGCCCGCCACTGACAGAAGGCTCAAGCATGAATGCTCTGATTGTGTCATTTGTAGTGAGTGGGTTACAGTGCTGTAGTGTGTCAGTGGCTGTTGTGACTTTGAAATGAGTGTCCCAACAGTTACCGACAGTGACAGCTCTGGCAGCATTTACTATGTATCATAGGCTGTAATTAATTCACAGCATGCACGGAATTCACGGATTCCATGAAAATTGGTGGGTGCCGTGAATTATGCCAAATTAGGAATACAGTGCTCCCTCACTGTATTTGTATTTTTATAACATTCAAAATACATTTGTTTGACTTTAGAAAATAAATATTGTAACCAGAAAGTCTGGCAGCTTCCGTTCAGTTCTGCCCCCCAAACACTTTTTCCCTGTGTGAAATACCGGTAGTACAGAACAGTACAAACAGAAATAACAAGATGTGGCTTTTGCTTACTAAATCATACACTGGAGTGACCAAGCTTTCACTGTAGTTTCATGTGTGAGGGAGTGCTGTACAAAAACAGTAACAGCTCTGCTCTGCTTCGGTCCTCCTACTGTCTGACTGCACCTATTCCATTTGGTAACTATTCATGTAGCTCACACAGGACAGTGTTTGTGAAGTAAATCACTACACTACACGTAACATGCAGGTAGAGTCAATGAATTCACAACTGCACTTTATGTTTGCTGTCATACTGTTTATATGATGTTTTAATGAATGAAGTAAACAACCTTTAAAATAGCTATTGCCCAAAAGTCTCGGTGGATTCAACCCACTGTTCTAATGAGATTGGGTTGTGCAAGGGGTGGGTGACATGCTTAGCTTCATAGTCTATGATCAAGATTATGATTATAGTGAAGATGAATATGTGGCTTCTTCTTTAGCTGCTAATAATAGATTCATTTTAATATATCAATTTGAGCATGTCCTCACAGAGGGGAGTAAGGGAAGTGACAGTAAGGCAGCCAATGAAACCGAGGTGCAGGACACCATAAATGTTGAAAGACTGTCAAATACTGATTGGTAATCTATCTTTTTTATGTTTTATTTATTGTGGGTGTTATATGTTTAAGCATTATACTGTGCAAAATTATTAGTTTTTTATAGAGTGCAGCTCTTTTTTCATTACAAGAATGCCTTCCTGTTTCAGTCCCCCCACCTCCATTCCTTCACTAGATAACGGTGAATACCTTATAGTTTGTTGTGTGTGTGGCAGTTATAAAAGGCATTTTATTTTTATTAATTTTGCATTTTATAAATTTTTTCCCATTTTACATGGGCATCTACTTTATCGCATGGAAGGTTTTAACAGGTAGAGAGAGAGAGAGAGTGCAATGGAGAGAGAATGAATGCCAAGGGCACGGTGCCTTTGATTGACCTTCCCACTTGAGAGCTCTATTAGGTGAATGCACTGCAATTGTGTTTCACACTGTTTTGTGCATAAATTGCTGAAAATATTTAATATATGTCTGGATTCAGTTTCAAGCTGCATCTCTTTTTACCAGACCGATTTGACAGGACTTGCAATGTAAAAGTATTTTTCTGAACTCTGTCAAAGTAGATTGAGTATTGTAACAAAGAAATGTGCCACTGTTTTTTTTTTTTATTTGGGGGGTTGTAGTTGGGAAGGGGGTAGAATTTCAGGTGTTTATTGTTATTCACAGGTCTTTCTCATACATGTCCACAGCATTCTAGAAAGCTGAGAGCTGGACTGGGGCTCATTACTGCAGGTTTTATTTCAACATTATACTAGGTTTTGCAGCAGAGATATTCTTATGGCAAGTCAAATTGGATCAACATTAGTGGAAAATGTAATAATAAACTCCAAATTCTGAACAGGCTAATGGCAAAGTTAAAACCCTCATGAAGTTTTTATAGTCGGCGATAGCACTGTCAGAAACAATGGATAATTAAGAGACTGTTGACACTCCCCTGCCCAAACTAATATGACACTTGGCAGATGAACATTAGAAAATAAGCTGTCACACATATAGTAAAATATTTTTTTTATTACCCATCTGGCACTAAACAATTTAATATCTTTCAACAGAAAAAAAGGGTAGTCCTGTCAGCCTTCACAGCAAAACTCATTACAACTACAGTACAGAACAGCTGCTGTTCTGCTCTCGAGCATCCACTGTAAACAGTGAGACATCAACAGGAGATAAAAGACAGCTTCTGTTTCTTGTTTTTAAATCAATCTGTAGTACTTTGATAAATAATAGTCAGTGTACCTTTTTATTTTTCTTTACACCTTGAAGATTTACGATAACAGCAGCTTCAACCATGATGTTGTTAGACAGTATCAACCTTAGGGGATGAGCTTTCCCAGATGAGAAGGTTGTTACCGCTCAGCAGCTGGATTCAAATTACCTACAACTGACGTCAATTGCAATTCCACTGGACAGCAGTGAACAAGCAGTGGGAAAACTGGCAGTAGTGAGGGGGAAGTTTAGATGCCTTATAAAACAAAAATACACATTTCAGCACTGACATTAATATTACACTGTTAAAACTGGCACACAATACATCAGTTTCCAGGAATATGTCCCTCTGTAGTCTGGAGCTCTTAAATTCTACACATATCAGATCATTTCTGTATACAAAAAAATAACTGAATGACTGCTGTGCTAAGACTGTTTTTTTTTCTTTCTTTTCACAATGATTTTAAAACCTGGACTGTTAAAGACAAAGTTTAAATAATGTGACACTGGTTCAACATATGTATTATTTGTTGCTAGGGTGGAGTAGTGAATAAATACTGCAAACTGTTTAAATTGTTTTGTAGAGCTTCAAAGGCAGCTCCCAGGTACATAGGGTGCAGCCCAAAGAGTAAATACCAGTAATTGCACACAAAATGGGGCACTGCACTCATGAATGCCAAATGATGTCATCACTATTGAATTAAACTTTTTCAAAGCTTTAATAGAAGAAACCACTAAAATATCAAAAAGAAAAGGCAACCAAGTCACTCTTAATAAAACAGTCAACAGTTTAGTGCCAACAAGCACTTTGTCAAGACAAACATCACCCAGGCACCCAATCACATTATACTGTATGTGCAATCTAGGTATAGATAATCAAAGTGCCTGTGTAATTACAGTAACACCAGCACATCAATAATATAGGAACAAAGTGCCTGTGTAATTACAGTAAAACCAGCACATCAATAATATAGGAACAAAGTGCCTGTGTAATTACAATAAAACCAACACATCAATAATATAGGGACAAAGTGCCTGTGTAATTACAGTAAAACCAGCACATCAAAAATATAGGAACAATGTGGCTGTGTAATTACAGTAAAACCAGCACATCAATAGAATAGGAACAAAGTGTCTGTGTAATTACAGTAACACCAGCACATCAATAATATAGGAACAACATGTCTGTGTAATTACAGTAAAACCAGCACATCAATAATACAGGAACAAAGTGCCTGTGTAATTACAATAACACCAGCATATCAATAATATAGGAACAACGTGCCTGTGTAATTACAGTAAAACCAGCACATCAATAATATAGGACAAAGTGCCTGTGTAATTACAGTAACACCAGCACATCAATAATATAGGAATAACATGTCTGTGTAATTACAGTAAAACCAGCACATCAATAATACAGGAACAAAGTGCCTGTGTAATTACAGTAACACCAGCACATCAATAATATAGGAACAACATGCCTGTGTAATTACAGTAACACCAGCACATCAATAATATAGGACAAAGTGCCTGTGTAATTACAGTAACACCAGCACATCAATAATATAGGAATAACGTGTCTGTGTAATTACAGTAAAACCATCACATCAATAATATAGGAACAAAGTGCCTGTGTAATTACAGTAACACCAGCACATCAATAATATAAGAACAACATGCCTGTGTAATTACAGTAACACCAGCACATCAAAAATATAGGAACAATGTGCCTGTGTAATTACAGTAACAGCACATCAATATTATAGGAAGAAAGTGCCTGTGTAATTACAGTAACACCAGCACATCAATAATATAGGAACAAAGTGCCTGTGTAATTACAGTAAAACCAGCACATTAATAATATAGGAACAACGTGCCTGTGTAATTACAGTAACACCAGCACATCAATAGAATAAGAACAACATGCCTGTGTAATTACAGTAACACCAGCACATCAATAATATAGGAACAACGTGCCTGTGTAATTACAGTAAAACCAGCACATCAATAATATAGGAACAACATGCCTGTGTAATTACAGTAACAGCAGCACATCAATAATATAGGAAGAAAGTGCCTGTGTAATTACAGTAACACCAGCACATCAATAATATAGGAACAACGTGCCTGTGTAATTACAGTAACACCAGCACATCAATAGAATAGGAACAAAGTGCCTGTGTAATTACAGTAACACCAGCACATCAATAATATAGGAGCAACATGCATGTGTAATTACGGTAACATCAGCACATCAATAATATAAGAAAAAGTGCCTGTGTAATTACAATAAAACCAGCACATCAATAATATAGGAACAAAGTAGGCTTGGGGGGAGGGCAAACACATAGGCTGGGTACACACTAGACTTTTTAAAATGGTTGTAAACCTCGACTGCCACTGTGTATGTAGCCATAATGAGCTATTCACATTTTTCACTGTGCCTTGCATTCTAAATCTGTATTGCTAATATTTGTCCATGGATTTGAAGTGTGCAATTTTTTAGGTACACTGTCCATTTTTCTTAGTGATTAGTGTCATACAGAAATGGGACACAGCATTTTGAATAGCTTTCACACTCTTTTTAATCCATCTGATGCCAGCTGCCTTTGGCACGCTTGGCAGCTTTCACCACAGTTGAGAATAGAGAGGTTCAGACATCCCACGCCTATCAGCTCATATAGAGAGCATCACTACAGAGACCACTAAATAACCAAAAGACTACATGGAAAAACATTATGTCAGGTAAAAACAATGACATAAAGGATGAATGACACTAATTTACACTGCAGCCACAAGCCAACTAATTGCTTTCATGTCCCCGATCTCAAATAAAAGAAAAATACGATTTGTCATTTCACCTTTAAGGCTGTCCAAACAGCCCCGGATTAAATTATTATTTTCAGTTATCTCTTCTCCTGGAGAATTAAGTATCGACTTGTATACCTGCTGTATTGTGTTTTTGCTGATGCTCATTATTTTTAACATTTGTTTAGCACTGTATTGCCCTGTCATTTATGAATAGGTATGTTAGAAGTATGGACAGAGGTTGATGCATGTGCATTTGTGTTTCTTCCTCTCTTCCCTCACTCCCTTCTCTCTTTTTTTACATAGGTTCTCCATTTATAGTTCATTTACAGTAAACATATGGGCCCGATTCTAGAAGCTTGGTGCAAGTTGCGTAAAGGTGAGCTGCACCAAGCGCCGATGGAGCATGGACTTGCGACATACAGCCAGGTACGCCGAACAGAGGGCATAACTGGTGAGGATGTTGCAAGTCTCAACTGCAATCCCACAAGGCGCAAGTGCCCCCCCATGCCCAATCCCCAGCAGAGGCCCACAGGGCTAGAGGCCCCCCACCCACCGTCGTGTCACCAAGGGTCTCCCAACACCTATCCCAATCCCCATGCAACTGGTGTACTGTACAGTATGCACAGTACATGAAGTCTGATGTGTGTGCAATACATTTGGAAAATTGTACCTGGTACCCTACTGGTCCCCCACCCAGCTGTGCCACTCCACCCAGCACCCTCACCCATCCTCTGCCAGTGACTGGCATAGCCCACCTCTCACCTCCACAGCCAGCCACCACTGAGTTCAGTAGGAGTGCTCACCATATAGACGTACTCAGAAATGGATGTGTATGCATTAATTTCTGAGTGCGTCTATACAGTAAGTGCTCCTACTGAACTCAGTTGGCATCTGGCCATGGAGATGAGAGGTGGGCTGTGCCAGTCGCTGGCTGGGGACAGGTGGGAGGGTGCTGGGTGGAGGGACACAGCTGAGTGGGGAGCCACTAGACTACCAGGGTTGTTGTGCAGTTCTTATTATCGATTGCGACAGTGTCTTGGGGTCTGGGCACAGGTGGGGGGGTTGACAGCACTGTCTTGCAGAGCCTTTAGAGGTGGGGGGTTCGGGCATGGGGTTTGTGGTCAGCCCTGTGGGGCTTTTACTGTTCAGGTGTTCGGAGGGCAGGGAGGGTGTGTGCTGCCCTGTGGAGCATGAACTGTGCAGGGGATTGGGGGGGGGTCATGATGTGAGATGTCCTGTGGGACACTGACAGGGGTAATCTGGGCATGGGCGGAGGGCACATGGATTGTGGGCTGAGCTGCTGGTGGGTCTACAGAACCCCCAGGAGGTGTACGTACAGTTGCACCAGCTAAATGCTGGTGTAACTTATGTTGACAGTTCTCCTCCAGGGGTTCTTGCAGAATCCCGACATTGGGGACTTTGTTGCTGCCCTACTGGAATAGGGTGCAACTGCTGCGATAAACCCCCTAGTGTCATGTCGCAGGGGGTTTAGGGCATAACTGCGGGTGTAACTACATGTTGGTGCAAGTGGCCTGCAGCATGTCACAGGTCACTTTGTAGAATACCACATGTCACAATTGCTGGTGTAACTTGCTACTTGCGCCATTCTTTTTGGTGCAAGTGCAGTTACGCCAGGCGTAACTATTGTAGAATCGGGGCCATAGAATATATTTGGAAACCAATATATGCTTTTTTCTCTACATAGATGCCTTGACTTACTCCTAACTTAAGAATAAAAGCACAATATATATTAGATAACTAGACTGCGAGATGTAAAGGGAATGAAAGTATGTGGTGATTGGGCACATTATGTCTTGCCCCCCCATATTATTGGTGTGCTGGTTTTACAGTAATTACATGAGCACTTTCATTACCTGCACCTGTATCTGATTATCTTATAGGCACATATAATGTAATTGGGTGCCTGGCTGATGTTAGTTGTGACAAAGTGCCTGTAGGTGCCAAGCTGTTGACTGTTGGATTAGGAAAGTTCTGGTTGCTGTCTCTTGCTTATATTTTAGCGTTTCTTCTATTAAAGATCCGAAAACTCTTAATTCAACAGTTTGGACATAATTTGGTGTTCCTGAGTGCGGTGCCTCAAGTTTTTGTGCAATTACGCATGTTTATTTATTTATTGTTTGTCTATTTTTGTTGTAAGTCGGTTCAACACCATCCCAAGATTCAAACCTGTGACTCAAGAAAACTAACATTTTGACACCTCATGCCAGTTACACATGCAGCCTTGTAAAGTATCTTACTTATCAGATTACTGTATACATCCTCTCAGACTACAGGGTCATTTTGTTTTCTAACATTTTGTGCACCAAGAACTGCTCTTTTTTGTTTGATTTTTTTTTATTTACTTCACTGCTCAGGACACACACATAACCACAGGAAAATAACACTATGCAAATTCCTAAATATAACAATGCATCCGCCACCCTCTCTGTGAAAAAGATACTTCCTCACATTGCTCCTGAGCTGTCCCCCTTTATCTTTAAATTGTGTCCCCTTGTTCTTGCACATTTCTTTTTCTGAAAGAAGCTACCCTCTTGGACTTTGTTGATTCCCTTCAGGTACTTAAAAGTTTCTATCATGTCCCCCCTCTCTCTCCTTTCCTCAAGGGTATACATATTAAGCTCCTTTAGTCTCTCTCTTTGTATGGCTTCTCTTGCAGACCCTGCACCATTTTAGTTGCCCTCCTCTGGACTGCCTCCATCCAATCTATGTCCTTGTGGTGATGGGGTCTCCAGAACTCGACGCAGTACTCCAGATGGGGTCTCATCACCTGTCTGTACAGAGGGATGACAACTTCCTGTTTTCTCCTGGTGATGCCTCTTCCTATACATCCCAGTATCCCCCCAGCCCTCCTTACTGCCTTCTCACATTGCTTGCCAACCTTAAGGTCATCTGATATGATTACCCCCAGGTGCCTTTCCATTTTTGTTGTTGTTGCTACAGCCCCCCCCCCCCATTGTGTAATCCTCCCCTGGGTTTTTGATTCCCAGGTGCATTATTTTGCACATCTTTGCACTGAATCCAAGCTGCCATATTTCTATTTATTTTATTTTATTTGGTTTTTGTTTACTGGGTAGGTGCGCTAGCCAAGATTGACTATTTTCAGTCACGACCCTGGAGAGTACAGACATAAACTGGGAAACACATACATTGCATTAATACCATTCCTCCAACCTTTCCAAATCCCTTCTCATCCTTTCCAAGCCATATTGTGAAAATCAATGAAGTCATTAATATAAAAGTACAAATAAAAAGCAACATATCTTTTTGGACTAATATTCAAACCAATAATATAAGCAATAATGACAGGACACATTTGGAGGGATACATATCATTTTTTATTTCCTGTCCTCTTTAAAGGAGACAGGAAATGATTTACTGTGGCTTGTAAATGTTAAATAAATAATGCTGAACCTCTGTTTAGTTTGCCAGCTTTTTTTCTTCAAAGTTTAGTTAGCGAGTGCCAAGCTGAGAACAGCTCTCATCAGTGACTCAGATTTTAGACTGTTGAAACCTGCACGCAGGGATAGGGAGCAGTTTAATCAGCAGCTTCACAAAAGGCTGAAGATACACTCTTCCTGGACAGTGCAAAATAATGGCAAGGCTCAAAACAACTGCAATCTATATGGTGACCACCCATTCACTTTTGACTCCCGCCCCTCCACACACACACACTGCTGCCTGGTCACCTTTCTAATATCAGAAAAATGAGAACATTTCAGCTGACAGACTCAAAAGCAATAATAATTTTTCAGCAATCATGAACAGCTCACTCAGCCTACACCCTCCCACTACCTACGTGCACACTCTTGCCTGGTCCTCTCAAATTAATGACCTGTCAAAATATTAGTAAAATCTATCTCTGGTCTCCACTCTCCTCTTTCTACCATCTTGCTGTATATTGTGGTAACCTTATTCAAACTAGGAGCTAGCCTACCTTCACCCATTTATTTAATTTGTCCCAGAAGCCTGTCATTTTCATCTGCTGAAATAACTTCTGTAGCGGCTGGCAGCCACCTGTGTCTTTGTTCCCCTGGCTCTCTCTTGAACAGAATCATGGCCGCGGAGCACACTAAAAAGATCCTCACTCCGGCACTTATTTATTTGCTGTGAGAGAGCAGCTCAAGGAGATGGCTCTTGGTTCTGTAGGTCACCCCCCCCCACTGCTGAAAACTGTTGACAGGAAAGCACTGAGGATCAGTGTTGGGGGGTTGGGGGACACGTTATTCATTAATGGGTGTGCGCACGATTGCTTGATGGGTGGCAGCATAGGTATCAGTACTGATGATCAGGTTTCAAACATGAAAGCACCAGCCCATTTGGAAATGATCTCTGAGCTTAGGACCTGTCTGATCAGTGCATCCCGAGCATACGGTCACTGGAGTCAGTGTGGAATCATCAATGTCGAGCTGACCCAACAAAAAAACACTTTTACTAAAGTAACGGTAATCTGTCACATTTAGAGGGGCTGTCCTACAGTTTTAATTGATATCACTGGCCCACTGACCTCGCACAGAGCTTAGCAATACCAGTGCATACTAAAACTCCCCTGTAACAATACCTATGCAGCCGCCCCTCAAGTTGCCAGCCGCTACAGAAGTTATTTCAGCAGACGAGAATGACAGGCTTCTGAACAAATTAAATAAAAGGGTGACGGTAGGCTAAGCTCCTGATTTGAAGAGGTTTACCACCATATACAGCAAGATGGTAGGGCAACAGTGTGTGTGCATTTGTGGGGGGACACTTCAGAGTGAACGGGTGGTCACCATAGATTATAGTGTTTTTGAGCCTTGCTGTTATTTTGCACTGTCCTGGAGGAGTGTAGCTTCAGCCTTTTGTGAAGCTGCTGATTAGACGACTCCCTATTCCTGCGTGCAGGTTTCAACAGTCTAAAATCTGAGTCGGTGATGACAGCCATTCTCAGCTTGGCATGCGCTGACTCCAATTTGAAGGAAAAGGGCTGGCAAACTAAACAGAGGTTCAGCATTATGGAGCAGCACTGTAGATATACAGTTTAAACATGTACAGTACTGACAAAGACAAAGGGAAGTCACTGCTTGTTGTTTATAATGTAATTAACATTTACAAGCCACAGAAAATCATTTCCTATCTCCATTAAAAAGTTTGGTCTTTTTACTTGAAATTTTCAGGGTTTTGAGGGGCTATCCTAGAGATGTGAATTAGCTTGTTTAGGTGTTGGAAAAATAATTGGTTGAGGAGATATTCCATGACCAAAGTTGACTGTTTCCCCATAGGATTACATTGCGTTGCTTTGGTCTTTTTAAGTGAAGTTTTCAGAGTTTTGAGGGGATGCCCTACTGATGTCAATCACAACATGTTATTTAGCTGTTGAAGAATCAATTGGTTGCAGAGATATTCCATGATAAAATTGTCATTTTCTGCAAAGGATTACATTGTGGTCTCTGTGATGAGTTGCGGCGCCATTATGTCAGGAACAAAGTGAGATACACACTTTTCACTGCTGGTGGCTTACATCATCTTTTGCTGATGTATGCTACTGCAGGAATATTGTAAACTGCACAGTACCTGTGCAGTGGATTTTTTTCTGTAGGTTGAAGGGTTCATGAGATATTTTATTTTATTTTTTTCATATTTATCCTATTTTTCCCAGTGCACTGCCATCAACACCCATTTCGATCACCTTACCTCGTTCTGCCGTGCACCA
Source organism: Neoceratodus forsteri (assembly GCA_016271365.2). Classification (NCBI taxonomy): domain Eukaryota; kingdom Metazoa; phylum Chordata; order Ceratodontiformes; family Ceratodontidae; genus Neoceratodus; species Neoceratodus forsteri. The sequence continues at coordinate 14,955,529 of CM028129.1, forward strand.
TCTACCGATACTCACCAGCTTACCCCCCCCCCGGGATGGGGCCATGACACTACAGCCTGCCCATCAATGACAGAAGAAGGTGTTGGCATTGCTGACATTGCTGCCCTCTCAGGAAATGAGAACATTAGGGTTGTCCAAAACATTCCCCCCATGCGCCATCCTCCACAGACTGACAGGCAATAGGGTGTGTTGTTAGGGTTGTGATGCCTAAATATCACACCATTCTCCTTTACTGCAGCATGTCCATCTGCTGACACATGGAATGGGGTGAGATTTGGGTCTTACAACCCCAACGACACACCTCATCGTCTGTCAGTCTGTGGAAGATGGCATATGGGGGTGTTAAGGGTAATGCTAATGTTCTCATTTCCTGACTTCTCCTGCTTTAACCCTAAATGATGCACTAAACGAATTTTAGCAAAGCAAATTATATATATATATATATATATATATATATATATATATATATATACACACACACACACACACACATATATTCTATGCAAAAAACTGTGTTAATGCATCATTTAGGGTCAGGAAATGAGACATTAGGGTTGAACCCCTAACCCCCCCACAGTGCCCCTTAAAGATCCTCCACAGACTGATAGACACCAGGTTGTGTGATTGGGGTCGTGAGGCTCAAATCTCACCTCATTCCATGTGTGATCAAGTTAACATGCAACAGTAAAGGAGAATGGGATGAGACTTTGAAGAAGAAGAAGAATCAGCATTTATATAGTGATTTTCAAAGAGAGTATCCCAAAGCGCTTTACAAGCAATGCTAGACTGGTAGTGAAGTGACTGAATGAATCTCACAACCCCACTGACAGACCCTGGCATCTGTCAGTCTCTGAAGGATCGGGGTGAGGCTGCTATACTGTCTCAGTAGAGCTCTCACAGTAACACAAGGATGCTATTATACTGGCTCAGTGGAGCTCCCTCTGTAACATAAAGATGCAGATATACTGTCCCAGTGGAGCTCCCACTGTAACATAATGATTCTGTTATACTGTCTCAGTGGAGCGCCAACAGTAACATAAGGATGCTGTTATACTGTCTCAGTGGAGCTCTCACTGTAACATAAGGATGCTGTTATACTGTCTCAGTGGAGCTCCCATTGTAACATAAGGATGCTGTTATAGTGTCTCAGTGGAGCTCCCACTGTAACACAAGGATGCTATTATACTGGCTCAGTGGAGCTCCCATTGTAACATAACGATGCTGTGATACTGGCTCAGTGGAGCTCAAACTCTAACACAAGGATGCTGTTATACTGGCTCAGTGGAGCTCCCACTGTAACATAGGGATGCTGTTATACTGGCTCAGAGGAGATCAGACTGTAACATAAGGTTACTGTTATACTGGCTCAGAGGATCTCCCACTGTAATACAATGATGCTGTTATACTGGCTCAGTGGAGCTCCTGGTGTAACATAAGGATGCTGTTATACGGGCTCAGTGCAGCTCCCTCTGTAATACAAGCATGCTGCTATACTGGCTCAGTGGAGCTCCCACTGCTAAATAAGGATGCTGTTATACTGGCTCAGTGCAGCTCAAACAGTAACACAAGGATGCTGTTATACTGGCTCCATGGAGCTCCCACTGTAACATAAGGATGCAGTTATACTGGCTCAGTGGAGCTCCCAGTGCAACATAAGGATGCTGTTATAGTGGCTCAGTGGAGCTCCCACTGTAATATAAGGATGCTGTTATACTGGATGATTGGAGCTTCGACTGTAACACAAGGATGCTGTTATACTGGCTCAGTGGAGCTCCCACTGTAACAAAAGGATGCTGTTATACTAGTTCAGTGCAGCTAACACTGAAACATAAGGATGCTGCTATACTGGCTCAGTGGAGCTCCCTCGGTAAAAAAAGGATGCTGTTATACAGGCTCAGAGGAGCTCCCACTGTAATGCAAAGTTGCTTTTATACTGGATCAGTTGAGCTCCCAGTGTAACATAAGGATGCTGTTATACTGGCTCAGTGGAGCTCCCACTGTAACATAAGGATGCTGTTATACTGGCTCAGTGGAGCTCCCACTGTTACATAAGGATGCTGTTATACTGGCTCAGTGGAGGTCCCTCTGTAACACAAGGATGCTGTTATACTGGCTCAGAGGAGCTCCCACTATAACATAAGGATGCTGTTATATGGGCTCAGAGGAGATCAGACTGTAACATAAGGATGCTGTTATACTGGCTCAGAGGAGCTCCCACTGTAACACAAGGATGCTGTTATACTGGCTCAGTGGAGCTCCTGGTGTAACATAATGGTGCAGTTATACTGGCTCAGTGGAGCTCAAACTGTAGCACAAGGATGCTGCTATGCTGGCTCCATGGAGCTCCCACTGTAACATAATGATGCAGTTATACTGGCTCAGTGGAGCTCCCAGTGCAACATAAGGATGATGTTATAGTGGCTCAGTGGAGCTCCCAATGAAACACAAGGATGCTGTTATACTGGCTAAGTGGAGCTCCCACTGTAACATAAGGATGCAGTTATACTGGCTCAGTGGAACTCCCAGTGCAACATAAGGATGCTGTTATAGTGCCTCAGTGGAGCTCCCAATGTAACACAAGGATGCTGTTATACTGGCTCAGTGGAGCTCCCACTGTAACATAAGGATGCTGTTATACTGGATGATTGGAGCTTCGACTGTAAAACAAGGATGCTGTTATACTGGCTCAGTGGAGCTCCCACTGTAACATAAGGATGCTGTTATACTAGTTCAGTGCAGCTAACACTGAAACATAAGGATGCTGCTATGCTGGCTCAGTGGAGCTCCCTCGGTAACAAAAGGATGCTGTTATACAGGCTCAGAGGAGCTCCCACTGTAACGCAAAGATGCTGTTATATTGGATCAGTCGAGCTCCCAGTGTAACATAAGGATGCTGTTATACTGGCTCAGTGGAGCTCAAATTCTAACACAAGGATGCTGTTATACTGGCTCCATGAAGCTCCCACTGTAACATAAGGATGCTGTTATACTGGCTCAGTGGAGGTCCCACTGTAACACAAGGATGCTGTTATACTGGCTCAGTGGAGCTCCTGGTGGAACATAATGATGCAGTTATACTGGCTCAGTGGAGCTCCCAGTGCAACATAAGGATGCTGTTATAGTGGCTCAGTGGAGCTCCCAATGTAACACAAGGATGCTGTTATACTGGCTAAGTGGAGCTCCCACTGTAACATAAGGCTGCAGTTATACTGGCTCAGTGGAACTCCCAGTGCAACACAAGGATGCTGTTATACTGGCTCAGTGGAGCTCCCACTGTAACATAAGGATGCTTGTTATACTGGATGATTGGAGCTCCGACTGTAACACAAGGATGCAGTAATACAGGCTCAGTGGAGCTCCCACTGTAACACAAGGATGCTGTTATACTTGCTCAGTTGAGCTCCCACTGTAACACAAGGATGCTGTTATACTGGCTCAATAGAGCTCACACTGTAACATAAGGAAGCTGTTATACTGGCTCAGTGGAGCTTCCACTGTAACATAAGGATGCTGTTTTACTGTCTCAGGGGAGCTCCCACTGTAACATAAGGATGCTGTTATACTGTTTTCGTGGTGCTTCCACTGTAACATAAGGATGTTATTAAAAGGTCTCAGGGGAGCTCCCACTATAACACAAGGATGCTGTTATACTGTCTCAGTGGAGCTCACACTGTAACATAAAGATGCTGTTATACTTTCTCAATGGAGCACCCACTGTAACACAAGGATGCTGTAATACTGGCTAAGAGGAGGTCCCACTTTAACATAAGGACGCTGTTACACTGGCTCAGTGGAGCTCCCACTGCAACATATGGATGCTGTTTTACTGTCTCAGTGGAGCTCCCACTGTAACATAAGGATGCTGTTATACTGTCTCCATGGTGCTCCCACTGTAACATGAAGATGTTATTAAAAAGGTCTCAGTGGAGCTCCCACTATAACACAAGGATGCTGTTATACTGTCTCAATGGAGCTCCACTGTAACACAATGATGCTGTAATACTGGCTCAGAGGAGGTCAGACTTTAATATAAGGATGCTGTTTTACTGGCTCAGGGGAGCTCCCTTTGTAACACATGGATGCTATTATACTGGCTCAGTGGAGCACACTCAGTAATACAAGGATGCTGCTATACTGGCTCAGTGGAGCTCGCACTGTAACATAAGGATGCTGTTATACTGTCTCGGTGGAGCTGTCTCTGTAACATAATGATGCCGTTACACTGGCTCAGTGGAGCTCCCACAGTAGCACAAGGATGCTGTTATACTGGCTGGGTGGAGCTCCCACTGTAACACAAGGATGCTGTTATGCTGGCTCAGTGACGCTCCAACTGTAACTCATGGATTCTGTTAAACGGGCTCGGAGGAGCACCCACTGTAACACAAGGATGATGATATACTGGCTCAGTGGAGCTCCCCACTATAACATAAGGATGCTGTTATTCTGGCTCAGTGCAGCAAACACTGTAACATAAGGATGCTGTTATACTGGCTCAGTGGTGCTCCCTCTGTAACACAAGGATGCTGTTAGACTGGCTCAGTGGAGCTCCCACTGCAACATAAGGATGTTGTTATACTGGCTCTGTGGAGCTCCCACTGTAACACAAGGATGCTGTTATACTGGCACTGTGGAGCTCTCATTGTAAAATAAAGATGCTGTTATACTGACACAGAGGAGCTCCCACTGTAACATAAGGATGCTGTTATACTGTCTCAGAGGAGCTCCCACTGTAACACAAGGATGATATTATACTGGCTCAGTGGAGCTACCACTGTAACATAAGGATGCAGTTATACTGGCTCAGTGGAGCTCCCAGTGTAACATAAGGATGCAGTTATAGTGGCTCAGTGGAGCTCCCTCTGTAATATAAGAATGCTGTTATACTGGATGATTGGAGCTCCCACTGTAACACAAGGATGATGTTATACTGGCTCAGTGGAGCTCCCACTGTAACACAAGGATGCTGTTATACTTGCTCAGTGGAGCTCTCACCGTAACAAAAGGATTCTGTTATACTGGCTCAGTGGAGCTCCCACTGTAACATAAGGATGCTGTTATAGTATTTCAGTGGAGCTCCCACTGTAAAACAAGGATGCTGTTGTACTTACTCAGTGAAGCTCCCACTGTAACACAAGAATGATGTTATACTGGCTCAGTGGAGCTCAAACTGTAACACAAGGAAGCTGTTATACTGGCTCCGTGGAGCTCCCACTATAACATAAGGAAGATATTATACTTGCTCAGTGGAGCTCCCTCTGTAAGATAAGGATGCTGTTACACTGTCTCAGAGGAGCTCATACTGTAACATGAGGATTCTGTTTTACTGTCTCGGTGGAGCTGTCACTGTAACACAAGGATGCTGTTATACTGCCTCAGTGGAGCTCCCACTGAAACATAAGGATGCTATTATACTGGCTCAGTGAAGCTACCTCTGTAACACAAGGATGCTGTTATACAGGCTAAGTAGAGCTCTCACTGTAACATAAGGATGCTGTTTTACTGTCTCAGTGGAGCTCCCACTGTAACATAAGGATGCTGTTATACTTGCTCAATGGAGCTCCCACTGTAACACAAGGATGCTGTTATACTGGCTCAGGGGAACCTCCTTTGTAACATGTGGATGCTATTATACTGGCTAAGTGGAGCACACTCGGTAACACAAGAATACTGCAATCCTGGCTCAGTGGAGCTTGCATTGTATCATAAGGATGCGGTTATACTGTCTCGGTGGAGCTGACACTGTAACATAATGATGCCGTTATACGGGCTCAGTGAAACTCCCACAGTAGCACATGGATGCAGTTATACTGGCTCGGTGGAGCTCCCACTGTAACACAAGGCTGATGATATACTGGGTCTGTGGCACTACCACCGTAATATAAGGATGCTGTTATTCTGGCTCAGTGCAGCGAACACTGTAACATAAGGATGCTGTTATACTGGCTCTGTTGTGCTCCCACTGTAACATAAGGATGTTATTAAAAGGTCTCAGTGGAGCTCCCACTATAACACAAGGATGCTTTTATACTGTCTCAGTGGAGCTCCCACTGTAACATAAGGATGCTGTTATACTAGTTCTGTGCAGCTAACACTGAAACATAAGGATGCTGCTATACTGGCACAGTGGAGCTCCCTTGGTAACAAAAGGATGCTGTTATACAGGGTCAGAGGAGCTCCCACTGTAACGCAAAGATGCTGTTATACTGGATCATTTGAGCTCCCAGTGTAACATAAGGATGCTGTTCTACGGGCTCAGTGCAGCTCCCTCTGTAATACAAGGATGCTGTTATACTGGCTCAGTGGAGCTCCCTCGGTAACATAAGGATGCTGTTATACTGGCTCAGAGGAGCACCCACTGTAATATAAGGATGCTGTTATACTGTCTCAGTGGAGATCAGACTGTAACATAAGGATGCTGTTATACTGGCTCAGAGGAGTTCCCACTGAAACACAAGGATGCTTTTATACTGGCTCAGTGGAGCTCCTGATGTAACATAAGGATGCTGTTATACTGGCTCAGTGCAGCTCATACTGTAACACAAGGATGCTGTTATACCGCCTCCATGGAGCTCCCACTGTAACATAAGGATGCAGTTATACTGGCTCAGTGGAGCTCCCAGTGCAACATAAGGATGCTGTTATAGTGGCTCAGTGGAGCTCCCAGTGTAACACAAGGATGCTGTTATACTGGCTAAGTGGAGCTCCCACTGTAACATAAGGATGCAGTTATACTGGCTCAGTGGAGCTCCCAGTGCAACATAAGGATGCTGTTATACTGGATGATTGGAGCTCCGCCTGTAACACAAGGATGCTGTTATACTCGCTCAGTGGAGCTCCCACTGTAACACAAAGATGCTGTTATACTTGCTCAGTTGAGCTCCCACTGTAACACAAAGATGCTGTTATACTGGCTCAATAGAGCTCTCACTGTAACATAAGGAAGCTGTTATACTGGCTCAGTGGAGCTCCCACTGTAACATAAGGATGCTGTTTTACTGTCTCAGTGGAGCTCCCACTGTAACATGAGGATGCTGTTATACTTATTCCATGGTGCTCCCACTGTAACATAAGGATGTTATTAAAAGGTCTCAGTGGAGATTCCACTATAACACAAGGATGCTGTTATACTGTCTCAGTGGAGCTCCCACTGTATCATAATGATGCTGTTATACTGGTTCAGTGGAGCTATCACTGTTACATAAGGATGCTGTTATACTGGCTCAGGGGAGCTCCCTTTGTAAGACAAGGATGCTGATATGCTGGCTCAGTGAAGCTCCATATGTATCACATGGATTCTGTTATACTGTCTCGGAGGAGCACCCACTGTAACACAAGGATGATGATATACTGGCTCAGTGGAGCTCCCACTGTAACATAAGGATGCTGTTATACTGGCTCAGTGGTGCTCCCTCTGTAACCCAAGGATGCTGTTAGACTGGCTTTGTGGAGCTCCCACTGCAACATAAGGATGTTGTTATACTGGCTTTGTGGAGCTCCCACTGTAACACAAGGATGCTGTTATACTGGCACTGTGTAGCTCTCATTGTAACATAAGGATGCTGTTATACTGGCTAAGTGGAGCTCCCATTGTACCATAAGGATGCTGTTATACTGTCTCAGTGGAGCTCCCACTGTAACATAAGGATGCTGTTATACTGTCTCAGTGGTGCTCCCGCTATAACATAAGGGTGTTATTATAAGGTCTCTGTGGAGCTCCCAATATAACATAAGGATGCTGTTATACTGTCTCAGAGGAGCTCCTACTGTAACATAATGATGCTGCTATACTGGCTCAGTGGAGCTTCACTGTAACATAAGGATGCTGTTATGCTGGCTCAGTGGTGCTCCCACTATAACATAAGGATGTTATTATAAGGTCTCTGTGGAGCTCCCACTATAACATAAGGATGCTGTTATGCTGTTATACAGTCTCAGAGGAGCTCCCACTGTAACATAATGATGCTGTTATACTGGCTCAGTGGAGCTCCCACTGTAACATAAAGATGCTGTTATTCTGACTCAGTGGAGCTCCCTCTGTAACACAAGGATGCTGTTATACTGGATGATTGGAGCTCCGACTGTAACACAAGGATGATGTTATACTGTCTCAGTGGAGCTCCCACTGTAACACAAGGATGCTGTTATACTTGTTCAGTGGAGCTCTCACCGTAACAGAAGGATTCTGTTATACTGGCTCAGTGGAGCTACTACTTTAACATAAGGATGCAGTTTTACTGCCTCAGTGGAGCTACTACTCTAACATAATGATGCTGTTTTACTGCCTTAGAGTAGCTCCCACTGTAACATAAGGATGCTGTTATAATAGCTCAGTGTAGCTGCCACTGAAACTCAGGGATGCTGTTATCCTGGCTCAGTGGTGCTCCCATTGTAACTTAAGGTTGCTGTTATAGTATTTCAGTGGAGCTCCGACTGTAAAACAAGGATGCTGTTATACTTACTCAGTGGAGCTCCAACTGTAACACAAGAATGATGTTATACTGGCTCAGTGGAGCTCACACTGTAACACAAGGATGCTGTTATACTGGCTCAGTGGAGCTCAAACTGTAACACAAGGAAGCTGTTATACTGGCTCCGTGGAGCTCCCAATGTAACATAAAGATGCTCTCATACTGGCTCAGAGGAGCTCCCAGTGTAACATAAGGATTCTGTTATACTGGCTCAGAGGAGCACCAACTGTAACACAAGGATGATGTTATACTGGCTCAGAGGAACTCGTACTGTAACATAAGGATTCTGTTATACTGTCTCGGTGGAGCTCCCACTGTAACATAATAATGCCATTATACTGGCTCAGTGGAGCTTCCACTGTAGCACAAGGATACTGTTATACTGGCTCGGTGGAACTCCCACTGTAACACAAAGATGCTGTTATACTGGTCCGGTGGAGCTCCCACAGTATTACAAGGATGCTGTTATACTGCCTCAGTGGAGCTCACACTGAAACTTAAGGATGCTGTTATACAGGCTAAGAAGAGCTCTCACTGTAACATAAGGATGCTGTTATCCTTGCTCAATGGAGCTCCCACTGTAACACAAGTATGCTGTTATAATGGCTCAGGGGAGCTCCCTTTGTAACACACGGATGCTTTTATAATGGCTCAGTGGAGCTGACACTGTAACATAATGATGCCGTTATACTGGCTCATTGGAGCTCCAACTGTAACACATGGATTCTGTTATACTGGCTCAGAGGAGCTCGCACTGTAACACAAGACTGATGATATACTGGGTCAGTGGAGCTCCCACTGTAACATTAGGATGCTGTTATTCTGGCTCAGTGCAGCGAACACTGTAACATAAGGATGCTGTTATACTGTCTCAGTGGTGCTCCCACTATAACATAAGGATGTTATTATAAGGTCTCAGCGGAGCTTCCTCTATTACAAAAAAATGCTGTTAGACTGGCTCAGTGGAGCTCCCACTGCAACATAAGGATGCTGTTATACTGGCTCAGTGAAGATCCCACTGTAACATAAGGATGCTGTTATACTGTCTCAGTGGAGCTCCCACTGTAACATAAGGATGCTGTTATACTCTCTCAGTGGTGCTCCACTAAAACATAAGGATGTTATTATAAGGTCTCAGTTTAGCTCCACTTTAACATAAGGATGTGTTATGCTCTCTCAGTGGAGCTCTCACTGAAACACAAGGATGCTGTTATATTGGCTCAGCGGAGGTCCTACTGAAACATAAGGATGCTGTTATTACTTGCTCAGTGGAGCTCCCACTGTAACTCAAGGTTGCTGTTATCCTGGCTCAGAGGAGATCCCATTGTAACATAAGGATGCTGTTACAGCATTTCAGTGGAGCTCTCACTGTAAAACAAGGATGCTGTTATACTTACTCAGGGGCGCTCACATTGTAACATAAGGATGCTGATATACTGGCTCATTGGAGCTCCCACTGTAACATAAGGATGCTGTAACACTGGCTCCGTGGAGATCCAACTGAAACACAGGGATGCTGTTATACTGGCTCATGGGAGCTCTCACTGAAACATAAGGATGCTGTTATACTGGCTCAGTGGAGCTCAAACTCTAACACAAGGATGCTGTTATACTGGCTACGTGGAGCTCCCACTGTAACATAAGGATGCTGTTATACAGGCTCAGTAGAGCTCCCACTGTAACATAAGGATGCTGTTATACTGGCTCCGTTGAGTTCCCCCAGTAACACAAGGATGCTGTTATACTGGCTCAGTGGAGCTCAAACTCTAACACAAGGATGCTTGTTATACTTGCTCAATTGAGCTCCCACAGTTACACAAGGATGCTTTTACACTGGCTCAAAAGAGCTCCCACTGTAACATAAGGATGCTGTTATACTGTCTCCGTGGTGCTCCCACTGTAACATAAGGTTGTTATTAAAAGGTCTTAGTGGAGCTCCCACTATAACACAAGGATGCTGTTATACTGGCTCAGCGGAGCTCGCACTGTAACATAAGGATACTGTTATACTGGCTCAGTGGAGCTCGCATTGTTAATAAGGATGATGATATACTGGCTCAGTGGAGCTCCCACTGTAACATAAGGATGCTGTTACACTGGCTCAGTGGAGCTCCACTGCAACATCACGGATGCTGTTTTACTGTCTCAGTGGAGCTCCCACTGTAACATAAGGATGCTGTTATACTGTCTCAGTGGTGCTCCCACTGTAACATAAGGATGTTATTAAAAGGTCTCAGTGGAGCTCCAACTATAACACAAGAATGCTGTAATACTGGCTCAGAGGAGGTCAGACTTTAACATAAGGATGCTGTTAAACTGGCACAGGGGTGCTCCCTTTGTAACACATGGATGCTGTTATACTGGCTCAGTGGAACACACTCGGTAACACAAGGATGCTGCTATACTGGCTCAGTGGAGATCGCACTGTAACATAAGGATGTTGTAATACTATCTCGGTGGACCTGTCACTGTAAAATAATGATGCCATTATACTGGCTCAGTGCAGCTCTCACAGTAGCACAAGGATGCTGTTATACTGGCTCGGTGGAGCTCCCACTGTAACACAAGGATGCTGTTATGCTGGCTCAATGAAGCTCCAAGTGTAACACATGGATTCGGTTATACGTGCTCGGAGAAGCACCCACTGTAACACAAGGATGATGATATACTGGCTCAGTGGAGCTCCCACTGTAAAATAAGGATGCTGTTATTCTGACTCAGTGCAGCGAACACTATAACATATGGATGCTGTTATACTGGCTCAGTGGTGCTCCCTCTGTAACACAAGGATGCTGTTAGACTGGCTCAGTGGAGCTCCCACTGCAACATAAGGATGTTGTTATACTGGCTCTGTGGAGCTCTCACTGTAACACAAGGATGCTGTTATACTGGCACTGTGAAGCTCTCATTGTAACACAAGGATGCTGTTATACTGGCTAAGTGGAGCTCCCACTGTAACATAGGGATGCTGTTATACTGTCTCAGAGGAGCTCCCACTGTAACACAAGGATGCAGATATAGTGGCTTAGTGGAGCTCCCTCTGTAACATAAGGATGCTGTTATATTGGATGATTGGAGCTCTGACTGTAAGACAAGGTTGATGTTATACTGGCTCAGTGGAGCTCCCACTGTAACACAAGGATGCTGTTATACTTGCTCGGTGGAGCTCTCACAGTAACATAAGGATTCTGTTATACTGGCTCAGTGGAGCTCCCACTGTAACATAAGGATGCTGTTATCCTGGCTCAGTGGTGCTCCCTTTGTAACATAAGGATGCTGTTATAGTATTTCAGTGGAGCTCCCACTGTAAAACAAGGATGCTGTTATACTTACTCAGTGGAGCTCCCACTGTAACACAAGAATGATGTTATACTGGCTCAGTGGAGCTCACACTGTAACACAAGGATGCTTTTATACTGGCTCAGTGGAGCTCAAACTGTAACACAAGGAAGCTGTTATACTGGCTCCATGGAGCTCCCACTGTAACACAAGGATGATGTTATACTTGCTCAGTGGGGCTCCCTCTGTAACATAAGGATGCTGTTATTCTGGCTGAGAGGAGCTCGTACTGTAACATAAGGATTCTGTTATACTGTCCTGGTGGAGCTGTCACTGTAACATAATGATGCCATTATAGTGGCTCAGTGGAGCTCCAACTGTTACACAAGGATGCTGTTATACTGGCTCAGTGGAACTCCCACTGTAACACAAGGATGCTGTTATACTGGCTCAATAGAGCTCTCACTGTAACATAAGGAAGCTCTTATACTGGCTCAGTGGAGCTCCCACTGTAACATAAGGATGCTGTTATACTGTCTCCGTGGTGCTACCACTGTAACATAAGGATGTTATTAAAAGGTCTCAGTTGAGCTCCCACTATAACACAAGGATGCTGTTATACTGTCTCAGTGGAGCTCCCACTATAACATAATGATGCTGTTATACTGGCTCAGCCGAGCTCGCACTGTAACATAAGGATGCTGTTATACTTGCTCATTGGAGCTCCCACTGTAACACAAGGATGCTGTAATACTGGCTAAGAGGAGATCCCACTTTTACATAAGGATGCTGTTATACTGGCTCAGTGGAGCTCGCATTGTTACATAAGGATGATGATATTCTGGCTCAGTGGAGCTCCCACTGCAACATACGGATGCTGTTTTACTGTCTCAGTGGTGCTCCACTGTAACATAAGGATGTTATTAAAAGGTCTCAGTGGAGCTCCACTATAACACAAGGATGCTGTTATTCTGTCTCAATGGAGCTCCACTGTAACACAAGGATGCTGTAATACTGGCTCAGAGGAGGTCAGACTTTAGCATAAGGATGCTGTTATACTGGCTCAGGGGAGCTCCCTTTGTAACACATGGATGCTATTATACTGGCTCAGTGGAGCACACTCGGTAACGCAAGGATGCTGCTTTAGTGGCTCGTTGGAGAGCGCACTGTAACATAAGGATGCTGTTATACTGTCTCGGTGGAGCTGTCACTGTAAAATAATGATGTCTTTATACTGGCTCAGTGGAGCTCTCACAGTAGCACAATGATGCTGTTATTCTGTCTCGGTGGAGCTCCCACTGTAACACAAGGATGCTGTTATGCTGGCTCAATGAAGCTCCAACTGTAACACATGGATTCTGTTATACGGGCTCTGAGGAGCACCCACTGTAACACAAGGATGATGATATACTGGCTCAGTGAAGCCCGCACTGTAACATAAGGATGCTGATATTTTGGCTCAGTGCCGCGAACACTGTAACATAAGGATGCTGTTATGCAGGCTCAGTGGTGCTCCCTCTGTAGCACAAGGATGCTGTTAGACTGGCTCATTGGAGCTCCCACTGCAACATAAGGATGTTGTTATACTGGCTCTGTGGAGCTCCCTCTGTAACACAAGGATACTGTTATACTGGCACTGTGGAGCTCCCACTGTAACATAAGGATGTTATTATAAGGTCTCAGTGGAGCTCCCACTATAACACAAAGATGCTGTTATACTACCTCAGTGGAGCTCCCATTGTAACATAATGATGCGGTTATACTGGCTCAGTGGAGCTCGCACTGTAACATAAGGATGCTGTTATATGGGCTCAGAGGAGGTCCCTCTTTAACATAAGGATGCTGTTATACGGGCTCATGGGAGCTCTCTTGGTAACACACGGATGCTGTTATACTGGCTCAGTGGAGCACAGTCGATAACACAAGGATGCTGCTATACTGGCTCAGTGTTGTTCACACTGTAACATAGGGGTGCTGTTATACTGTCTAGGTTTAGCTGTCACTATAACATAATGATGGTGATATACTGGCTCAGTGGTGCTCCCTCTGTAGCACCAGGATGCTGTTATACTGGCTCGGTGGAGCGCCTACTGTAACAGAAGTATGCTGATAAGCTGGCTCAGTGGAGCTCAGCTGTAACATAGGGATGCTGTTATACTGGCTCAGTGCAGCTAAAACTGTAACATAAGGATGCTGTTATACTGTCTCAGTGGAGCTCCCTCTGTAACACAAGGATGATGATATACTGGCTCAGTGGAGTCCCCACTGTAACATAAGGATGCTGTTATTCTGGCTCAGTGCAGCGAACACTGTAACATAAGGATGCTGTTATACTGGCTCAGAGGAGCTCCCTCTGTAACTCAAGGATGCTGTTATCCTGGCTCAGTGGAGCTCCCATTGTAACATAAGGATGCTGTTATAGTATTTCAGTGGAGCTCCCACTGTAAAACAAGGATGCTGTTATACTTACTCAGTGGAGCTCCCACTGTAACATAAGGATGCTGTTATACTGTCTCAGTGGAGCTCTCACTGTAACATAAGGATGTTATTATAAGGTGTCAGTGGAGCTCCCACTATAACACAAAGATGCTGTTATACTGCCTCAGTGGAGCTCCCACTGTAACATAATGATGCTGCAATACTGGCTCAGTGGAGCTCACACTGTAACATAAGGATGCTGTAATACTGGCTCAATGGAGCTCCCACTGTAACACAAGGATGCTGTTATACTGGCTAAGAAGAGGTCTCTCTTTAACATACGGATGCTGTTATCCTGGCTCAGGGGAGCTCCCTTGGTAACACACGGATGCTGTTATACTGGCTCAATGGAGCACAGTCGGTAACACAAGGATGCTGCTATACTGGATCAGAGGAGCTCGCACTGTAACGTAGGGATGCTGTTATACTGTCTTGGTGGAGCTGTCATTATAACATAATGATGGCTTTATACTGGCACAGTGGAGCTCCCACTGTAGCACCAAGATGATGTTATACTGACTCGGTGGAGCACCTACTGAAACAGAAGTATGCTGTTATGCTGGCTCAGTGGAGCTCCCTCTGTAACATAGGGGTGCTGTTATACTGTCTAGGTTTAGCTGTCACTATAACATAATGATGGCGATATACTGGCTCAGTGGTGCTCCCTCTGTAGCACCAGGATGCTGTTATACTGGCTCGGTGGAGCGCCTACTGTAACAGAAGTATGCTGATAAGCTGGCTCAGTGGAGCTCAGCTGTAACATAGGGATGCTGTTATACTGGCTCTGTGGAGCTCCCACTGTAACATAAGGATGCTGTTATACTGGCTCAGTGCAGCTAAAACTGTAACATAAGGATGCTGTTATACTGTCTCAGTGGAGCTCCCTCTGTAACACAAGGATGATGATATACTGGCTCAGTGGAGTCCCCACTGTAACATAAGGATGCTGTTATTTTGGCTCAGTGCAGCGAACACTGTAACATAAGGATGCTGTTATCCTGGCTCAGTGGAGCTCCCATTGTAACATAAGGATGCTGTTATAGTATTTCAGTGGAGCTTCCACTGTAAAACAAGGATGCTGTTATACTTACTCAGTGGAGCTTCCACTGTAACATAAGGATGCTGTTATACTGTCTCAGTGGAGCTCCCACTGTAACATAAGGATGTTATTATAAGGTGTCAGTGGAGCTCCCACTATAACACAAAGATGCTGTTATACTGCTTCAGTGGAGCTCCCACTGTAACATAATGATGCTGTAATACTGGCTCAGTGGAGCTCACACTGTAACACAAGGATGCTGTTATACTGGCTAAGAAGAGGTCCCTCTTTAACATACGGATGCTGTTATACTGGCTCAGGGGAGCTCCCTTGGTAACACACGGATGCTGTTATACTGGCTCAGGGGAGCACAGTCGGTAACACAAGGATGCTGCTATACTGGATCAGAGGAGCTCGCACTGTAACGTAGGGATGCTTTGATACTGTCTTGGTGGAGCTGTCATTATAACATAATGATGGCGTTATACTGGCACAGTGGAGCTCCCACTGTAGCACCAAGATGATGTTATACTGACTCGGTGGAGCACCTACTGAAACAGAAGTATGCTGTTATGCTGGCTCAGTGGAGCTCCCTCTGTAACACAGGGGTGCTGTTATACTGGCTTAGTGGAGCTCCCACTTTAAAAAAAGGAATGCTGTTATACTGGCTCAGTGGAGCTCCCACTGTATCATAAGGATGCTGTTATACTGGCTCAGTGGAGGTCCTACTGTAACATAGGGATGCAGTTATACTGGCTCAGTGGCGCTCCCACTGTAACATAAGGATGCTGTTATACTGGCTCTGTGCAGCTAACACTATAACACAAGGATGCTGTTATACTGGCTCAGTGGAGCTCCCACTGTAACAAAAAATTGCTGTTATACTGGCTCTGTGGGGCTGCCACTGTAACATAAGGATGCAGTTATACTGGCTCAGTGGAGGTCCCACTTTTACACAAGGATGCTGTTATACTGGCTTAGAGGAAGTCCCACTGTAACATTAGGTTGCAGATATACTGGCTCAGGGAAGCTCCCATTTTAAACACACGGATGCTATTCTACTAGCTCAGTGGAGCACACTCGGTAACACAAAGATGCTGCTATACTGGCTCGGTGGATCTACCACTGTAAAACAAGGATGCTGTTATGCTGGCTCAGTGGAGCTTCAACTGTAACACACGGATTCTGTTATACTGGCTCGGAGGAGCACCCACTGTAACACAAGGATGCTGTTATACTGTCTCAGTGGTGCTCTCACTGTAACATAAGGATGTTATTATTAGGTCTCTGTGGAGCTCCCACTATAACATAATGATGCTGTTATACTGCCTCAGTGGAGCTCCCACTGTAACATAATGATAATGTAATATTGGCTCAATGGAGCTCCACTGTAACACAAGGATGCTGTTATATAGGCTCAGAGGAGATCCTTGGTAACACAAGGATGCTGCTGTACTGGATCAGCGGAGCTACGCGCTGTACACGAGGGATGCTGTTATACTGTCTCAGTGGAGCTGCCACTATCAGATAATGATGGCGTTATACTGGCTCAGTGGAGCTCCAACTGTATCATAAGGATGCTGTTATACTGGCTCAGTGTAGCTCCCACTGTAACATAAGGATGCTGATATACTGGCTCAGTGCAGCTAACACTGTAACATAAGGCTGCTGTTATACTGTATCAGTGGAGCTCCCTCTGTAACACAGGGGTGCTGTTATAGTGGCTCAGTGGAGCTCCCACTGTAAAAAAGGATGCTGTTATACTGGCTCAGAGGAGGTCCCACTGTAACATAAGGATGCAGTTATACTGGCTCAGAGGAGCTCCCACTGTAACATAAGGATGCTGTTATAGTATTTCAGTGGAGCTCCCACTGTAAAACAAAGATGCTGTTATACTTACTCAGTGTAGCTCCCACTGTAACATAAGGATGCTGTTATACTGGCTCAGTGGAGCTCACACTGTTACATAAGGATGCTGTTATACTGGCTCAGAGGAGGTCCCACTGTAACATAAGGAAGCAGTTATACTGGCTCAGTGGAGCTCCACTGTAACATAAGGATGATGTTATACTGGCTCAGTGCAGCTAACACTATAACACATGGATGCAGTTATACTGGCTCAGTGGAGCTCCAACTGTAACAAAGGATGCTGTTATACTGACTCAGTGGAGGTCCCTCTGTAACACAAGGATGCTGTTATACTAGCTCAGAAGAGGTCCACTGTAACATTAGGATGCAGTTATCCAGGCTCAGTGGAGCTCCCACTGTAACATAAGGATGCTGTTATACTGGCTCAGTGGAGCTCCCACTGTAACATAATGATGCTGATATACTGGCTCAGAGGAGGTCCCACTGTAACATAAGGATGCTGTTATACTGGCTCAGTGGAGCTCCCACTGTAACATAAGGATGCTGTTATGCTGGCTCAGGGGAGCTCCCTTTGTGACACACGGATGCTATTATACTGGCACAGTGGAGCACACTCGGTAACACAAAGATGCTGCTATAATGGCTCAGTGGAGCTCGCACTGTAAGATTAGGATGCTGTTATGCTGGCTCAGTGGAGCTCCAACTGTTACACATGGATTCTGTTATACTGGCTCAAAGAAGCACCCACTGTAACACAAGGATGATGATATACTGGCTCAGTGGAGCTCCCATTGTAACATATGGATGCTGTAATTCTGGCTCAATGCAGCAAACACTGTAACATAAGGATGCTGTTTGAATGGCTCAGCGGAGCTCCCACTGCAACATAAGGTTGCTGTTATACTGGCTCTGTGGAGCTCTCATTGTAACACAAGGATGCTGTTATGCTGGCTCTGTGGAGCTCCCACTGTAACACAAGGATGCTGTTATACTGGCTCTGTGGAGCTCTCATTGTAACATAAGGATGCTGTTATACTGGTTGAGTGGAGTTCCCACTGTAACATATGGATGCTTTTATACTGTCTCAGTGGAGCTCCCACTGTAACATAATGATGCTGATATGCTGGCTCAGTGGAGCTCACACTGTAACATAAGGATGCTGTTATACTATCTCAGGGGATCTCACATTGTAACACACGGATGCTATTATACTGGCTCAGTGGAGCTGCCACAGTATCTCAAGGATGCTGATATCATGGCTCAGTGGTGCTCGCATTGTAACATAAGGATGCTGTTACAGTATTTCAGTGGAGCTCCCACTGTAAAACAAGGATGCTGTTATACTTACTCAGTGGAGCTCCCACTGTAACATAAGGATGCTGTTATACTGGATGATTGGAGCTCCGACTGTAAAACAAGGATGATGTTATACTGGCTCAGTGGAGCTCCCACTGTAACACAAGGATTCTGTTATACTGGCTCAGTGGAGCTTCTACTTTAACACAAGGATGCTGTTTTACTGTCTCAGTGGAGAGAACACTGTGACATAAGGATGCTGTTTTACTGGCCCAATGGAGCTGCCACTGTAACTCAAGGATGATGATATCCTGGCTCAGTGGTGCTCGCTTTGTAACATAAGGATGCTGTTACAGTATTTCAGTGGAGCTCCCACTGTAAAACAAGCAAGGTGTTATACTTACTCAGTGGAGCTCACACTGTAACATAAGGATGCTGTTATCCTGGCTCTGTGGAGCTCCCACTGTAACACAAGGATGCTGTAATACTGGCTCAGAGGAGGTCAGACTTTAACATAAGGATGCTGTTAAACTGGCTCAAGGGTGCTCCCTTTGTAACACATGGATGCTATTATACTGGCTCAGTGGAGCACACTCGGTAACACAAGGATGCTGCTATACTGGCTCAGTGGAGATCGCAGTGTAACATAAGGATGCTGTATTACTATCTCGGTGGAGCTGTCACTGTAAAATAATGATGCCGTTATACTGGCTCAGTGGAGCTCTCACAGTAGCACAAGGATGCTGTTATACTGGCTCGGTGGAGCTCCCACAGTAGCACAAGGATGCAGTTATACTGGCTCGGTGGAGCTCCACTGTAACACAAGGATGCTGTTATGCTGGCTCAATGAGCTCAACTGTAACACATGGATTCAGTTATACGTGCTCGGAGGGGCACACTGTAACACAAGGATGATGATATACTGGCTCAGTGGAGCTCCCACTGTAAAATAAGGATGTTGTTATTCTGGCTCAGTGCAGCGAACACTGTAACATAAGGATGCTGTTATACTGGCTCAGTGGTGCTCCCTCTGTAACACAAGGATGCTGTTAGACTGGCTCAGTGGAGCTCCCACTGCAACATAAGGATGTTGTTATACTGGCTCTGTGGAGCTCCCACTGTAACACAAGGATGCTGTTATACTGGCACTGTGGAGCTCTCATTGTAACATAAGGATGCTGTTATACTGGCTAAGAGCTCCCACTGAAACATAAGGATGCTGTTATACTGTCTCAGAGGAGCTGCCACTGTAACTAATGATGCTGTTATACTGGATGATTGGAGCTCTGACTGTAGACAAGGATGATGTTATACTGGCTCAGTGGAGCTCCCACTGTAACACAAGGATGCTGTTATACTTGCTCAGTGGAGCTCTCACTGTAACATAAGGGTGCAGTTATCCTGGCTCAGTGGTGCTCCCTTTGTAACATAAGGATGCTGTTACAGTATTTCAGTGGAGCTCCCACTGTAAAACAAGGATGCTGTTATACTTACCCAGTGGAGCTCCCTCTGTAACATAAGGATGCTGTTATACTGGCTGAGAGGAGCTCGTACTGTAACATAAGGATTCTGTTATACTGTCTTGGTGGAGCTGTCACTGTAACATAATGATGCCATTATACTGGCTCAGTGGAGCTCCAACTGTTACACAAGGATGCTGCTATACTGGCTCAGTGGAGCTCCCACTGTAACACAAGGATGCTATTATACTTGCTCATTTGAACTTCCACTGTAACACAAGGATGCTGTTATACTTGCTCATTTGAACTCCCACTGTAACACAAGGATGCTGTTAAACTGGCTAAATAGAGCTCTCACTGTAACATAAGGAAGCTGTTATACTGGCTCAGTGGAGCTCCCACTGTAACATAAGGATGCTGTTATACTGTCTCCGTGGTGCTACCACTGTAACATAAGGATGTTATTAAAAGGTCTCAGTGGAGCTCCCACTATAACACAAGGATGCTGTTATACTGTCTCAGTGGAGCTCCCACTATAACATAATGATGCTGTTATACTGGATCAGCGGAGCTCGCACTGTAACATAAGGATGCTGTTATACTTGCTCAATGGAGCTCCCACTGTAACACAAGGATGCTGTAATACTGGCTAAGCGGAGACCCACTTTAACATGAGGATGCTGTTATACTGGCTCAGTGGAGCTCGCATTGTTACATGAGGATGATCATATACTGGCTCAGTGGAGCTCCCACTGCAACATACGGATGCTATTTTACTGTCTCAGTGGTGCTCCCACTGTAACATAAGGATGTTATTAAAAGGTCTCAGTGGAGCTCCCACTATAACACAAGGATGTTGTTATACTGTCTCAATGGAGCTCCCACTGTAACACAAGGATGCTGTAATACTGGCTCAGAGGAGGTCAGACTTTAGCATAAGGATGCTGTTATACTGGCTCAGGGAGCTCCTTTGTAACACATGGATGCTATTATACTGGCTCAGTGGAGCACACCTGCAACACAAGGATGCTGCTATACTGGCTCATTGGAGATCGTACTGTAACATAAGGATGCTGTTATACTGCCTCGGTGGAGCTGTCACTGTAAAATAATGATGTCTTTATACTGGCTCAGTGGAGCTCTCACAGTAGCACAAGGATGCTGATATTCTGTCTCGGTGGAGCTCCCACTGTAACACATGGATTCTGTTATACGGGCTCTGAGGATCTCCCACTGTAACACAAGGATGATGATATACTGGCTCAGTGGAGCCCCCCTCTGTAACATAAGGATGATGTTACTTTGGCTCAGTGCCGCGAACACTGTAACATAAGGATGCTGTTATGCAGGCTCAGTGGTGTTCCCTCTGTAGCACAAGGATGCTGTTAGACTGGCTCAGTGGAGCTCCCACTGCAACATAAGGATGTTGTTATACTGGCTCTGTGGAGCTCCCACTGTAACACAAGGATACTGTTATACTGGCACTGTGGAGCTCCCACTGAAACATAAGGATGCTATTAAAGTATCAGTGGAGCTCCCACTGTAACATAGGATGTTATTATAAGGTCTCAGTGGAGCTCCCACTATAACACAAAGATGCTGTTATACTACTTCAGTGGAGCTCCCATTGTAACATAATGATGCTGTTCTACTGGCTCAGTGTAGCTCACACTGTTACATAAGGATGCTGTTATAAGGGCTCAGAAGAGGTCCCTCTTTAACATAAGGATGCTGTTATACTGGCTCATGGTAGCTCTCTTGGTAACGCATGGATGCTGTTATACTGGCTCAGTGGAGCACAGTCGATAACACAAGGATGCTGCTATACTGGCTCAGTGTAGCTCACACTGTAACATAGGGGTGCTGTTATACTGTCTAGGTTTAGCTGTCACTATAACATAATGATGGCGATATACTGGCTCAGTGGTGCTCCCTCTGTAGCACCAGGATGCTGTTATACTGGCTCAGTGGAGCGCCTACTGTAACAGAAGTATGCTGATAAGCTGGCTCAGTGGAGCTCAGCTGTAACATAGGGATGCTGTTATACTGGCTCAGTGCAGCTAAAACTGTAACATAAGGATGCTGTTATACTGGCTCAGAGGAGCTCCCTCTGTAACTCAAGGATGCTGTTATCCTGGCTCAGTGGAGCTCCCATTGTAACATAAGGATGCTGTTATAGTATTTCAGTGGAGCACCCACTGTAAAACAAGGATGCTGTTATACTTACTCAGTGGAGCTCCCACTGTAACATAAGGATGCTGTTATACTGGCTCATTGGAGCTCCCACTGTAACATAAGGATGTTATTATAAGGTGTCAGTGGAGCTCCCACTATAACACAAAGATGCCGTTATACTGCCTCAGTGGAGCTCCCACTGTAACATAATGATGCTGTAATACTGGCTCAGTGGAGCTCACACTGTAACATAAGGATGCTGTAATACTGGCTCAATGGAGCTCCCACTGTAACACAAGGATGCTGTTATACTGGCTAAGAAGAGGTCCCTCTTTAACATACGGATACTGTTATACTGGCTCAGGGGAGCTCCCTTGGTAACACACGGATGCTGTTATACTGGCTCAGTGGAGCACAGTCGGTAACACAAGGATGCTGCTATACTGGATCAGAGGAGCTCGCACTGTAACGTAGGGATACTGTTATACTGTCTTTGGTGGAGCTGTCATTATGACATAATGATGGCGTTATACTGGCACAGTGGAGCTCCCACTGTAGCACCAAGATGCGGTTAAACTGACTCGGTGGAGCACCTACTGAAACAGAAGATGCTGTTATGCTGGCTCAGTGGAGCTCCCACTGTAAAAAAAGGATGCTGTTATGCTGGCTCAGTGGAGCTCCCACTGTAACATAAGGATGCTGTTATACTGGCTCTGTGGAGCTCCCACTGTAACACAAGGATGCTGTTATACTGGCTCAGCGGAGGTCCTACTGTAACATAGGGATGCAGTTATACTGGCTCAGTGCAGCTAACACTATAACACAAGGATGCTGTTATACTGGCTCAGTGGAGCTCCCACTGTAACAAAAGATTGCTGTTATACTGGCTCTTTGGGGCTGCCACTGTAACATAAGGATGCAGTTATACTGGCTCAGTGGAGGTCCCACTTTAACACAAGGATGCTGTTATACTGGCTCAGAGGAGCTCCCACTGTAACATAAGGATGCTGTAATGATGGCTCAGTGGAGCTCCCACTGTAACATAATGATGCTGTTATACTGGCTCAGTGGAGCTCACACTGTAACATAAGGATGCTGTTATGCTGGCTCAGTGGAACTCCCACTGTAACACAAGGATGCTGTAATACTGGCTCAGAGGAGATCCCACTTTAACATAAGGACGCTGTTATACTATCTCAGGGGATCTCCCTTTGTAACACACGGATGCTATTATACTGTCTCAGTGGAGCTGCCACAGTATCTCAAGGATGCTGTTATCGTGGCTCAGTGGTGCTCGCATTGTAACATAAGGATGCTGTTACAGTATTTCAGTGGAGCTCCCACTGTTAAACAAGGATGCTGTTATACTTACTCAGTGGAGCTCCCACTGTAACATAAGGATGCTGTTATACTGGATGATTGGAGCTCCGACTGTAAAACAAGGATGATGTTATACTGGCTCAGTGGAGCTCCCGCTGTAACACAAGGATGCTGTTATACTTGCTCAGTGGAGCTCCCACTGTAAAACAAGGATGCTGTTATACTGTCTCTGTAGAGCTCTCACTGTAACATAAGGATTCTGTTATACTGGCTCAGTGGAGCTTCTACTTTAACACAAGGATGCTGTTTTACTGTCTCAGTGGAGCTCCCACTGTAACATAAGGATGCTGTTTTACTGGCTCAGTGGAGCAGCCACTGTAACTCAAGGATGCTGTTATCCTGGCTTTGTGGTGCTCGTATTGTAACATAAGGATGCTGTTACAGTATTTCAGTGGATCTCCCACTGTAAAACAAGCAAGCTGTTATACTTACTCACTGGAGCTCACACTGTAACATAAGGATGCTGTTATCCTGGCTCTGTGAAGCTCCTACTGAACCACAAGGATGCTTTTATACTGGCTCAGTGGAGCTCCCAGTGTAAAATAAGTATGCTGTTATACTGGATCAGAGGAGCACCAACTGTAACACAAGGATGATGTTATACTTGCTCAGTGGAGCTCCCTCTGTAGCATAAGGATGCTGTTATACTGGCACAGAGGAGATCTCACTGTAACATAAGGATGATGTTATACTGGCTCAGTGGAGCTCCCTCTGTAACACATGGATTCTGTTATACTGGCTCGCTGGAGCTCCCTTTGTAACACACGGATGCTTTTATAATGGCTCAGTGGAGCTGACACTGTAACATAATGATGCCGTTATACTGGCTCATTGGAGCTCCAACTGTAACACATGGATTCTGTTATACTGGCTCAGAGGAGCTCGCACTGTAACACAAGACTGATGATATACTGGGTCAGTGGAGCTCCCACTGTAACATTAGGATGCTGTTATTCTGGCTCAGTGCAGCGAACCCTGTAACATAAGGATGCTGTTATACTGTCTCAGTGGTGCTCCCACTATAACATAAGGATGTTATTATAAGGTCTCAGCGGAGCTTCCTCTATTACACAAAAATGCTGTTAGACTGGCTCAGTGGAGCTCCCACTGCAACATAAGGATGCTGTTATACTGGCTCAGTGAAGATCCCACTGTAACATAAGGATGCTGTTATACTGTCTCAGTGGAGCTCCCACTGTAACAAAGGATGCTGTTATACTCTCTCAGTGGTGCTCCCACTAAAACATAAGGATGTTATTATAAGGTCTCAGTTTAGCTCCCACTTTAACATAAGGATGCTGTTATGCTCTCTCAGTGGAGCTCTCACTGAAACACAAGGATGCTGTTATATTGGCTCAGCGGAGGTCCTACTGAAACATAAGGATGCTGTTATACTTGCTCAGTGGAGCTCCCACTGTAACTCAAGGTTGCTGTTATCCTGGCTCAGTGGAGATCCCATTGTAACATAAGGATGCTGTTACAGCATTTCAGTGGAGCTCTCACTGTAAAACAAGGATGCTGTTATACTTACTCAGGGGCGCTCACATTGTAACATAAGGATGCTGATATACTGGCTCATTGGAGCTCCCACTGTAACATAAGGATGCTGTAATACTGGCTCCATGGAGATCCAACTGAAACACAGGGATGCTGTTATACTGGCTCATGGGAGCTCTCACTGAAACATAAGGATGCTGTTATACTGGCTCAGTGGAGCTCAAACTCTAACACAAGGATGCTGTTATACTGGCTTTCGTGGAGCTCCCACTGTAATATAAGGATGCTGTTATACAGGCTCAGTAGAGCTCCCACTGTAACATAAGGATGCTGTTATACTGGCTCCGTTGAGGTCCCCCAGTAACACAAGGATGCTGTTATACTGGCTCAGTGGAGCTCCCTGTGCAACATAAGGATGCTGTTATAGTGGCTCAGTGGTGCTCCCAATGTAACACAAGGATGCTGTTATACTAGCTAAGTGGAGCTCCCACTGTAACATAAGGAAGCTGTTATACTGGCTCAGTGGAGCTCCCAGTGCAACATAAGGATGCTTGTTATACTTGCTCAATTGAGCTCCCACAGTTACACAAGGATGCTTTTACACTGGCTCAAAGAGCTCTCACTGTAACAGAGGATGCTGTTATACTGTCTCAGTGGAGCTCCACTGTAACATACGATGCTGTTATACTGTCTCCGTGGTGCTCCCACTGTAACATAAGGTTGTTATTAAAAGGTCTCAGTGGAGCTCCCACTATAACACAAGGATGCTGTTATACTGGCTCAGTGGAGCTCACACTGTAACATAAGGATACTGTTATACTGGCTCAGTGGAGCTCGCATTGTTACATAAGGATGATGATATACTGGCTCAGTGGAGCTCCCACTGTAACATAAGGATGCTGTTACACTGGCTCAGTGGAGCTCCCACTGCAACATATGGATGCTGTTTTACTGTCTCAGTGGAGCTCCCACTGTAACATAAGGATGCTGTTATACTGTCTCAGTGGTGCTCCCACTGTAACATAAGGATGTTATTAAAAGGTCTCAGTGGAGCTCCAACTATAACACAAGGATGCTGTAATACTGGCTCAGAGGAGGTCAGACTTTAACATAAGGATGCTGTTAAACTGGCACAGGGGTTCTCCCTTTGTAACACAAGGATGCTGCTATACTGGCTCAGTGGAGATCGCACTGTAACATAAGGATGTTGTAATACTATCTCGGTGGACCTGTCACTGTAAAATAATGATGCCGTTATACTGGCTCAGTGCAGCTCTCACAGTAGCACAAGGATGCTGTTATACTGGCTCGGTGGAGCTCCCACTGTAACACAAGGATGCTGTTATGCTGGCTCAATGAAGCTCCAACTGTAACACATGGATTCGGTTATACGTGCTCGGAGAAGCACCCACTGTAACACAAGGATGATGATATACTGACTCAGTGGAGCTCCCACTGTAAAATAAGGATGCTGTTATTCTGACTCAGTGCAGCGAACACTGTAACATAAGGATGCTGTTATACTGGCTCAGTGGTGCTCCCTCTGTAACACAAGGATGCTGTTAGACTGGCTCAGTGGAGCTCACACTGTAACATAAGGATGCTGTTATGCTGGCTCAGTGGAACTCCCACTGTAACACAAGGATGCTGTAATACTGGCTCAGAGGAGATCCCACTTTAACATAAGGACGCTGTTATACTATCTCAGGGGATCTCCCTTTGTAACACACGGATGCTATTATACTGTCTCAGTGGAGCTGCCACAGTATCTCAAGGATGCTGTTATCGTGGCTCAGTGGTGCTCGCATTGTAACATAAGGATGCTGTTACAGTATTTCAGTGGAGCTCCCACTGTAAAACAAGGATGCTGTTATACTTACTCAGTGGAGCTCCCACTGTAACATAAGGATGCTGTTATACTGGATGATTGGAGCTCCGACTGTAAAACAAGGATGATGTTATACTGGCTCAGTGGAGCTCCCGCTGTAACACAAGGATGCTGTTATACTTGCTCAGTGGACCTCCCACTGTAAAACAAGGATGCTGTTATACTGTCTCTGTAGAGCTCTCACTGTAACATAAGGATTCTGTTATACTGGCTCAGTGGAGCTTCTACTTTAACACAAGGATGCTGTTTTACTGTCTCAGTGGAGCTCCCACTGTAACATAAGGATGCTGTTTTACTGGCTCAGTGGAGCAGCCACTGTAACTCAAGGATGCTGTTATCCTGGCTTAGTGGTGCTCGTATTGTAATATAAGGATGCTGTTTCAGTATTTCAGTGGATCTCCCACTGTAAAACAAGCAAGCTGTTATACTTACTCACTGGAGCTCACACTGTAACATAAGGATGCTGTTATCCTGGCTCTGTGAAGCTCCTACTGAACCACAAGGATGCTTTTATACTGGCTCAGTGGAGCTCCCAGTGTAAAATAAGTATGCTGTTATACTGGATCAGAGGAGCACCAACTGTAACACAAGGATGATGTTATACTTGCTCAGTGGAGCTCCCTCTGTAGCATAAGGATGCTGTTATACTGGCACAGAGGAGATCTCACTGTAACATAAGGATGATGTTATACTGGCTCAGTGGAGCTCCCTCTGTAACACATGGATTCTGTTATACTGGCTCGCTGGAGCTCTCTTTGTAACACACGGATGCTTTTATAATGGCTCAGTGGAGCTGACACTGTAACATAATGATGCCGTTATACTGGCTCATTGGAGCTCCAACTGTAACACATGGATTCTGTTATACTGGCTCAGAGGAGCTCGCACTGTAACACAAGACTGATGATATACTGGGTCAGTGGAGCTCCCACTGTAACATTAAGATGCTGTTATTCTGGCTCAGTGCAGCGAACCCTGTAACATAAGGATGCTGTTATACTGTCTCAGTGGTGCTCCACTATAACATAAGGATGTTATTATAAGGTCTCAAGCGGAGCTTCCTCTATACACAAAATGCTGTTAGACTGGCTCAGTGGAGCTCCCACTGCAACATAAGGATGCTGTTATACTGGCTCAGTGAAGATCCCACTGTAACATAAGGATGCTGTTATACTGTCTCAGTGGAGCTCCCACTGTAACAAAAGGATGCTGTTATACTCTCAGTGGTGCTCCCACTAAAACATAAGGATGTTATTATAAGGTCTCAGTTTAGCTCCACTTTAACATAAGGATGCTGTTATGCTCTCTCAGTGGAGCTCTCACTGAAACACAAGGATGCTGTTATATTGGCTCAGCGGAGGTCCTACTGAAACATAAGGATGCTGTTATACTTGCTCAGTGGAGCTCCCACTGTAACTCAAGGTTGCTGTTATCCTGGCTCAGTGGAGATCCCATTGTAACATAAGGATGCTGTTACAGCATTTCAGTGGAGCTCTCACTGTAAAACAAGGATGCTGTTATACTTACTCAGGGGCGCTCACATTGTAACATAAGGATGCTGATATACTGGCTCATTGGAGCTCCCACTGTAACATAAGGATGCTGTAATACTGGCTCCATGGAGATCCAACTGAAACACAGGGATGCTGTTATACTGGCTCATGGGAGCTCTCACTGAAACATAAGGATGCTGTTATACTGGCTCAGTGGAGCTCAAACTCTAACACAAGGATGCTGTTATACTGGCTTCGTGGAGCTCCCACTGTAATATAAGGATGCTGTTATACAGGCTCAGTAGAGCTCCCACTGTAACATAAGGATGCTGTTATACTGGCTCCGTTGAGGTCCCCCAGTAACACAAGGATGCTGTTATACTGGCTCAGTGGAGCTCCCTGTGCAACATAAGGATGCTGTTATAGTGGCTCAGTGGTGCTCCCAATGTAACACAAGGATGCTGTTATACTAGCTAAGTGGAGCTCCCACTGTAACATAAGGAAGCTGTTATACTGGCTCAGTGGAGCTCCCAGTGCAACATAAGGATGCTTGTTATACTTGCTCAATTGAGCTCCCACAGTTACACAAGGATGCTTTTACACTGGCTCAAAAGAGCTCTCACTGTAACAGAAGGATGCTGTTATACTGTCTCAGTGGAGCTCCCACTGTAACATAACGATGCTGTTATACTGTCTCCGTGGTGCTCCCACTGTAACATAAGGTTGTTATTAAAAGGTCTCAGTGGAGCTCCCACTATAACACAAGGATGCTGTTATACTGGCTCAGTGGAGCTCACACTGTAACATAAGGATACTGTTATACTGGCTCAGTGGAGCTCGCATTGTTACATAAGGATGATGATATACTGGCTCAGTGGAGCTCCCACTGTAACATAAGGATGCTGTTACACTGGCTCAGTGGAGCTCCCACTGCAACATACGGATGCTGTTTTACTGTCTCAGTGGAGCTCCCACTGTAACATAAGGATGCTGTTATACTGTCTCAGTGTGCTCCACTGTAACATAAGGATGTTATTAAAAGGTCTCAGTGGAGCTCCAACTATAACACAAGGATGCTGTAATACTGGCTCAGAGGAGGTCAGACTTTAACATAAGGATGCTGTTAAACTGGCACAGGGGGTTCTCCCTTTGTAACACAAGGATGCTGCTATACTGGCTCAGTGGAGATCGCACTGTAACATAAGGATGTTGTAATACTATCTCGGTGGACCTGTCACTGTAAAATAATGATGCCGTTATACTGGCTCAGTGCAGCTCTCACAGTAGCACAAGGATGCTGTTATACTGGCTCGGTGGAGCTCCCACTGTAACACAAGGATGCTGTTATGCTGGCTCAATGAAGCTCCAACTGTAACACATGGATTCGGTTATACGTGCTCGGAGAAGCACCCACTGTAACACAAGGATGATGATATACTGACTCAGTGGAGCTCCCACTGTAAAATAAGGATGCTGTTATTCTGACTCAGTGCAGCGAACACTGTAACATAAGGATGCTGTTATACTGGCTCAGTGGTGCTCCCTCTGTAACACAAGGATGCTGTTAGACTGGCTCAGTGGAGCTCCCACTGCAACATAAGGATGTTGTTATACTGGCTCTGTGGAGCTCTCACTGTAACACAAGGATGCTGTTATACTGGCACTGTGGAGCTCTCATTGTAACATAAGGATGCTGTTATACTGGCTAAGTGGAGCTCCCACTGTAACATAGGGATGCTGTTATACTGTCTCAGAGGAGCTCCCACTGTAACACAAGGATGCAGATATAGTGGCTTAGTGGAGCTCCCTCTGTAACATAAGGATGCTGTTATATTGGATGATTGGAGCTCTGACTGTAAGACAAGGTTGATGTTATACTGGCTCAGTGGAGCTCCCACTGTAACACAAGGATGCTGTTATACTTGCTCGGTGGAGCTCTCACAGTAACATAAGGATTCTGTTATACTGGCTCAGTGGAGCTCCCACTGTAACATAAGGATGCTGTTATCCTGGCTCAGTGGTGCTCCTTTGTAACATAAGGATGCTGTTATAGTATTTCAGTGGAGCTCCGCTGTAAAACAAGGATGCTGTTATACTTACTCAGTGGAGCTCCCTGTAACACAAGAATGATGTTATACTGGCTCAGTGGAGCTCACACTGTAACACAAGGATGCTTTTATACTGGCTCAGTGGAGCTCAAACTGTAACACAAGGAAGCTGTTATACTGGCTCCATGGAGCTCCCACTGTAACACAAGGATGATGTTATACTTGCTCAGTGGGGCTCCTCTGTAACATAAGGATGCTGTTATTCTGGCTGAGAGGAGCTCGTACTGTAACATAAGGATTCTGTTATACTGTCCTGGTGGAGCTGTCACTGTAACATAATGATGCCATTATAGTGGCTCAGTGGAGCTCCAACTGTTACACAAGGATGCTGTTATACTGGCTCAGTGGAACTCCCACTGTAACACAAGGATGCTGTTATACTGGCTCAATAGAGCTCTCACTGTAACATAAGGATGCTGTTATACTGTCTCCGTGGTGCTACCACTGTAACATAAGGATGTTATTAAAAGGTCTCAGTTGAGCTCCCACTATAACACAAGGATGCTGTTAAACTGTCTCAGTGGAGCTCCCACTATAACATAATGATACTGTTTTACTGGCTCAGCTGAGCTCGCACTGTAACATAAGGATGCTGTTATACTTGCTCAATGGAGCTCCACTGTAACACAAGGATGCTGTAATACTGGCTAAGGAGATACCACTTTAACATAAGGATGCTGTTATTCTGGCTCAGTGGAGCTCGCATTGTTACATAAGGATGATGATATTCTGGCTCAGTGGAGCTCCCACTGCAACATCTGGATGCTGTTTTACTGTCTCAGTGGTGCTCCCACTGTAACATAAGGATGTTATTAAAAGGTCTCAGTGGAGCTCCCACTATAACACAAGGATGCTGTTATACTGTCTCAATGGAGCTCCCACTGTAACACAAGGATGCTGTAATACTGGCTCAGAGGAGGTCAGACTTTAGCATAAGGATGCTGTTATACTGGCTCAGGGGAGCTCCCTTTGTAACACATGGATGCTATTATACTGGCTCAGTGGAGCACACTCGGTAACGCAAGGATGCTGCTTTAGTGGCTCATTGGAGAGCGCACTGTAACATAAGGATGCTGTTATACTGTCTCGGTGGAGCTGTCACTGTAAAATAATGATGTCTTTATACTGGCTCAGTGGAGCTCTCACAGTAGCACAATGATGCTGTTATTCTGTCTCGGTGGAGCTCCCACTGTAACACAAGGATGCTGTTATGCTGGCTCAATGAAGCTCCAACTGTAACACATGGATTCTGTTATACGGGCTCTGAGGAGCACCCACTGTAACACAAGGATGATGATATACTGGCTCAGTGAAGCTCGCACTGTAACATAAGGATGCTGATATTTTGGCTCAGTGCCGCGGAACACTGTAACATAAGGATGCTGTTATGCAGGCTCAGTGGTGCTCCCTCTGTAGCACAAGGATGCTGTTAGACTGGCTCATTGGAGCTCCCACTGCAACATAAGGATGTTGTTATACTGGCTCTGTGGAGCTCCCACTGTAACATAAGGATGTTATTATAAGGTCTTAGTGGAGCTCCCACTATAACACAAAGATGCTGTTATACTACCTCAGTGGAGCTCCCATTGTAACATAATGATGCGGTTATACTGGCTCAGTGGAGCTCACACTGTAACATAAGGATGCTGTTATATGGGCTCAGAGGAGGTCCCCTCTTTAACATAAGGATGCTGTTATACGGGCTCATGGGAGCTCTCTTGGTAACACATGGATGCTGTTATACTGGCTCAGTGGAGCACAGTTGATAATACAAGGATGCTGCTATACTGGCTCAGTGTAGCTCACACTGTAACATAGGGGTGCTGTTATACTGCCTAGGTTTAGCTGTCACTATAACATAATGATGGCGATATACTGGCTCAGTGGTGCTCCCTCTGTAGCACCAGGATGCTGTTATACTGGCTCGGTGGAGCGCCTACTGTAACAGAAGTATGCTGATAAGCTGGCTCAGTGGAGCTCAGCTGTAACATAGGGATGCTGTTATACTGGCTCTGTGGAGCTCCCACTGTAACATAAGGATGCTGTTATACTGGCTCAGTGCAGCTAAAACTGTAACATAAGGATGCTGTTATACTGTCTCAGTGGAGCTCCCTCTGTAACACAAGGATGATGATATACTGGCTCAGTGGAGTCCCCACTGTAACATAAGGATGCTGTTATTCTGGCTCAGTGCAGCGAACACTGTAACATAAGGATGCTGTTATACTGGCTCAGAGGAGCTCCCTCTGTAACTCAAGGATGCTGTTATCCTGGCTCAGTGGAGCTCCCATTGTAACATAAGGATGCTGTTATAGTATTTCAGTGGAGCTCCCACTGTAAAACAAGGATGCTGTTATACTTACTCAGTGGAGCTCCCACTGTAACATAAGGATGCTGTTATACTGTCTCAGTGGAGCTCCCACTGTAACATAAGGATGTTATTATAAGGTGTCAGTGGAGCTCCCACTATAACACAAAGATGCTGTTATACTGCCTCAGTGGAGCTCCCACTGTAACATAATGATGCTGTAATACTGGCTCAGTGGAGCTCAACACTGTAACATAAGGATGCTGTAATACTGGCTCAATGGAGCTCCCACTGTAACACAAGGATGCTGTTTTACTGGCTAAGAAGAGGTCCCTCTTTAACATACGGATGCTGTTATACTGGCTCAGGGGAGCTCCCTTGGTAACACATGGATGCTGTTATACTGGCTCAGGGGAGCACAGTCGGTAACACAAGGATGCTGCTATACTGGATCAGAGGAGCTCGCACTGTAACGTAGGGATGCTGTTATACTGTCTTGGTGGAGCTGTCATTATAACATAATGATGGCGTTATACTGGCACAGTGGAGCTCCCACTGTAGCACCAAGATGATGTTATACTGACTCGGTGGAGCACCTACTGAAACAGAAGTATGCTGTTATGCTGGCTCAGTGGAGCTCCCTCTGTAACACAGGGTGCTGTTATACTGGCTTAGTGGAGCTCCATTTTAAAAAAGGAATGCTGTTATACTGGCTCAGTGGAGGTCCTACTGTAACATAGGGATGCAGTTATACTGGCTCAGTGGCGCTCCCACTGTAACATAAGGATGCTGTTATACTGGCTCAGTGCAGCTAACACTATAACACAAGGATGCTGTTATACTGGCTCAGTGGAGCTCCCACTGTAATAAAAAATTGCTGTTATACTGGCTCTGTGGGGCTGCCACTGTAACATAAGGATGCAGTTATACTGGCTCAGTGGAGGTCCCACTTTAACACAAGGATGCTGTTATACTGGCTTAGAGGAGGTCCCACTGTAACATTAGGTTGCAGATATACTGGCTCAGGGAAGCTCCCATTTTAAACACACGGATGCTATTCTACTAGCTCAGTGGAGCACACTCGGTAACACAAAGATGCTGCTATACTGGCTCGGTGGATCTACCACTGTAAACAAGGATGCTGTTATGCTGGCTCAGTGGAGCTTCAACTGTAACACCACAGATTCTGTTATACTGGCTCGGAGGAGCACCCACTGTAACACAAGGATGCTGTTATACTGTCTCCAGTGGTGCTGTCACTGTAACATAAGGATGTTATGTGGGTCTCTGTGGAGCTCCCACTATAACATAATAATGCTGTTATACTGCCTCAGTGGAGCTCCCACTGTAACATAATGATAATGTAATATTGGCTCAATGGAGCTCCCACTGTAACACAAGGATGCTGTTATATAGGCTCAGAGGAGATCCCTTGGTAACACAAGGATGCTGCTATACTGGATCAGCGGAGCTCGCACTGTAACGCAGGGATGCTGTTATACTGTCTCAGTGGAGCTGCCACTATCAGATAATGATGGCGTTATACTGGCTCAGTGGAGCTCCAACTGTATCATAAGGATGCTGTTATACTGGCTCAGTGTAGCTCCCACTGTAACATAAGGATGCTGATATACTGGCTCAGTGCAGCTAACACTGTAACATAAGGCTGCTGTTATACTGTATCAGTGGAGCTCCCTCTGTAACACAGGGGTGCTGTTATAGTGGCTCAGTGGAGCTCCCACTGTAAAAAAGGATGCTGTTATACTGGCTCAGAGGAGGTCCCACTGTAACATAAGGATGCTGTTATAGTATTTCAGTGGAGCTCCCACTGTAAAACAAAGATGCTGTTATACTTACTCAGTGTAGCTCCCACTGTAACATAAGGATGCTGTTATACTGGCTCAGTGGAGCTCCCACTGTAACATAAGGATGCTGTTATACTGGCTCAGAGGAGGTCCCACTGTAACATAAGGAAGCAGTTATACTGGCTCAGTGGAGCTCCCACTGTAACATAAGGATGGTGTTATACTGGCTCAGTGCAGCTAACACTATAACACATGGATGCAGTTATACTGGCTCAGTGGAGCTCCAACTGTAACAAAAGGATGCTGTTATACTGACTCAGTGGAGGTCCCTCTGTAACACAAGGATGCTGTTATACTAGCTCAGAGGAGGTCCCACTGTAACATTAGGATGCAGTTATCCAGGTTCAGTGGAGCTCCCACTGTAACATAAGGATGCTGTTATACTGGCTCAGTGGAGCTCCCACTGTAACATAATGATGCTGATATACTGGCTCAGAGGAGGTCCCACTGTAACATAAGGATGCTGTTATACTGGCTCAGTGAAGCTCCCACTGTAACATAAGGATGCTGTTATGCTGGCTCAGGGGAGCTCCCTTTGTGAAACACGGATGCTATTATACTGACACAGTGGAGCACACTCGGTAACACAAAGATGCAGCTATAATGGCTCAGTGGAGCTCGCACTGTAAGATAAGGATGCTGTTATGCTGGCTGAGTGGAGCTCCAACTGTTACACATGGATTCTGTTATACTGGCTCAGAGGAGCACCCACTGTAACACAAGGATGATGATATACTGGCTCAGTGGAGCTCCAATTGTAACATATGGATGCTGTAATTCTGGCTCAATGCAGCAAACACTGTAACATAAGGATGCTGTTAGATTGGCTCAGCGGAGCTCCCACTGCAACATAAGGTTGCTGTTATACTGGCTATTTGGAGCTCTCATTGTAACACAAGGATGCTGTTATGCTGGCTCTGTGGAGCTCCCACTGTAACACAAGGATGCTGTTATACTGGCTCTGTGGAGCTCTCATTGTAACATAAGGATGCTGTTATACTGGCTGAGTGGAGTTCCCACTGTAACATATGGATGCTTTTATACTGTCTCAGTGGAGCTCCCACTGTAACCTAATGATGCTGATATGCTGGCTCAGTGGAACTCACACTGTAACATAAGGATGCTGTTATACTGGCTCAGAGGAGATCCCACTTTAACATAAGGATGCTGTTATACTATCTCAGGGGATCTCACATTGTAACACACGGATGCTATTATACTGGCTCAGTGGAGCTGCCACAGTATCTCAAGGATGCTGATATCATGGCTCAGTGGTGCTCGCATTGTAACATAAGGATGCTGTTACAGTATTTCAGTGTAGCTCCCACTGTAAAACAAGGATGCTGTTATACTTACTCAGTGGAGCTCCCACTGTAACATAAGGATGCTGTTATACTGGATGATTGGAGCTCCGACTGTAAAACAAGGATGATGTTATACTGGCTCAGTGGAGCTCCCGCTATAACACAAGGATTCTGTTATACTGGCTCAGTGGAGCTTCTACTTTAACACAAGGATGCTGTTTTACTGTCTCAGTGGAGAGAACACTGTAACATAAGGATGCTGTTTTACTGGCTCAATGGAGCTGCCACTGTAACTCAAGGATGATGATATCCTGGCTCAGTGGTGCTCGCTTTGTAACATAAGGATGCTGTTACAGTATTTCTGTGGAGCTCCAACTGTAAAACAAACGGAAGTGTTATACTTACTCAGTGGAGCTCACACTGTAACATAAGGATGCTGTTATCCTGGCTCTGTGGAGCTCCCACTGTAACCTAAGGATGCTGTAATACTGGCTCAGAGGAGGTCAGACTTTAACATAAGGATGCTGTTAAACTGGCTCAAGGGTGCTCCCTTTGTAACACATGGCTGCTATTATACTGGCTCAGTGGAGCACACTCGGTAACACAAGGATGCTGCTATACTGGCTCAGTGGAGATCGCAGTGTAACATAAGGATGCTGTATTACTATCTCGGTGGAGCTGTCACTGTAAAATAATGATGCCGTTATACTGGCTCAGTGGAGCTCTCACAGTAGCACAAGGATGCTGTTATACTGGCTCGGTGGAGCTCCCACAGTAGCACAAGGATGCTGTTATACTGGCTCGGTGGAGCTCCCACTGTAACACAAGGATGCTGTTATGCTGGCTCAATGAAGCTCCAACTGTAACACATGGATTCAGTTATACGTGCTCGGACGGGCACCCACTGTAACACAAGGATGATGATATACTGGCTCAGTGGAGCTCACACTGTAACACAAGGATGCTTTTATACTGGCTCAGTGGAGCTCAAACTGTAACACAAGGAAGCTGTTATACTGGCTCCATGGAGCTCCCACTGTAACACAAGGATGATGTTATACTTGCTCAGTGGGGCTCCCTCTGTAACATAAGGATGCTGTTATTCTGGCTGAGAGGAGCTCGTACTGTAACATAGGATTCTGTTATACTGTCCTGGTGGAGCTGTCACTGTAACATAATGATGCCATTATAGTGGCGAAGTGGAGCTCCAACTGTTACACAAGGATGCTGTTATACTGGCTCAGTGGAACTCCCACTGTAACACAAGGATGCTGTTATACTGGCTCAATAGAGCTCTCACTGTAACATAAGGATGCTGTTATACTGTCTCCGTGGTGCTACCACTGTAACATAAGGATGTTATTAAAAGGTCTCAGTTGAGCTCCCACTATAACACAAGGATGCTGTTAAACTGTCTCAGTGGAGCTCCCACTATAACATAATGATACTGTTTTACTGGCTCAGCTGAGCTCGCACTGTAACATAAGGATGCTGTTATACTTGCTCAATGGAGCTCCCACTGTAACACAAGGATGCTGTAATACTGGCTAAGAGGAGATACCACTTTAACATAAGGATGCTGTTATTCTGGCTCAGTGGAGCTCGCATTGTTACATAAGGATGATGATATTCTGGCTCAGTGGAGCTCCCACTGCAACATACGGATGCTGTTTTACTGTCTCAGTGGTGCTCCCACTGTAACATAAGGATGTTATTAAAAGGTCTCAGTGGAGCTCCCACTATAACACAAGGATGCTGTTATACTGTCTCAATGGAGCTCCCACTGTAACACAAGGATGCTGTAATACTGGCTCAGAGGAGGTCAGACTTTAGCATAAGGATGCTGTTATACTGGCTCAGGGGAGCTCCCTTTGTAACACATGGATGCTATTATACTGGCTCAGTGGAGCACACTTTCGATAGCTAAGGATGCTGCTTTAGTGGCTCATTGGAGGCGCACTGTATAACATAAGGATGCTGTTATACTGTCTCGGTGGAGCTGTCACTGTAAAATAATGATGTCTTTATACTGGCTCAGTGGAGCTCTCACAGTAGCACAATGATGCTGTTATTCTGTCTCGGTGGAGCTCCCACTGTAACACAAGGATGCTGTTATGCTGGCTCAATGAAGCTCCAACTGTAACACATGGATTCTGTTATACGGGCTCTGAGGAGCACCACTGTAACACAAGGATGATGATATACTGGCTCAGTGAAGCACTTACTGAACATAAGGATGCTGATATTTTGGCTCAGTGCATGAACACTGTAACATAAGGATGCTGTTATGCAGGCTCAGTGGTGCTCCCTCTGTAGCACAAGGATGCTGTTAGACTGGCTCATTGAGCTCCCACTGCAACATAAGGATGTTGTTATACTGGCTCTGTGGAGCTCCCTCTGTAACACAAGGATACTGTTATACTGGACTGTGGAGCTCCCACTGTAACATAAGGATGTTATTATAAGGTCTTGTGGAGCTCCCACTATAACACAAAGATGCTGTTATACTAGCCTCAGTGAGAGCTCCATTGTAATATAATGATGCGGTTATACTGGCTCAGTGGAGCTCACACTGTAACATAAGGATGCTGTTATATGGGCTCAGAGGAGGTCCCTTCTTTAACATAAGGATGCTGTTATCACGGGCTCATGGGAGCTCTCTTGGCAATACATGGATGTGTTATACTGGCTCAGTGGAGCACAGTTGATAATACAAGGATGCTGCTATACTGGCTCAGTGTAGCTCACACTGTAACATAGGGGTGCTGTTATACTGCCTAGGTTTAGCTGTCACTATAACATAATGATGGTGATATACTGGCTCAGTGGTGCTCCCTCTGTAGCACCAGGATGCTGTTATACTGGCTCGGTGGAGCGCCTACTGTAACAGAAGTATGCTGATAAGCTGGCTCAGTGGAGCTCAGCTGTAACATAGGGATGCTGTTATACTGGCTCTGTGGAGCTCCCACTGTAACATAAGGATGCTGTTATACTGGCTCAGTGCAGCTAAACTGTAACATAAGGATGCTGTTATACTGTCTCAGTGGAGCTCCTCTGTAACACAAGGATGATGATATACTGGCTCAGTGGGTCCCCACTGTAACATAAGGATGCTGTTATTCTGGCTCAGTGCAGCGAACACTGTAACATAAGGATGCTGTTATACTGGTCTCAGAGGAGCTCCCTCTGTAACTCAAGGATGCTGTTATCCTGGCTCCAGTGGAGCTCCCATTGTAACATAAGGATGCTGTTATAGTATTTCAGTGGAGCTCCCACTGTAAAACAAGGATGCTGTTATACTTACTCAGGTGGAGCTCCCACTGTAACTATAAGGATGCTGTTATACTGTCTCAGTGGAGCTCCCACTGTAACATAAGGATGTTATTATAAGGTGTCAGTGGAGCTCCCACTATAACACAAAGATGCTGTTATACTGCCTCAGTGGAGCTCCCACTGTAACATAATGATGCTGTAATACTGGCTCAGTGGAGCTCACACTGTAACATAAGGATGCTGTAATACTGGCTCAATGGAGCTCCCACTGTAACACAAGGATGCTGTTTTTACTGGCTAAGAAGAGGTCCCTCTTTAACATACGGATGCTGTTATACTGGCTCAGGGGAGCTCCCTTGGTAACACATGGATGCTGTTATACTGGCTCAGGGGAGCACAGTCGGTAACACAAGGATGCTGCTATACTGGATCAGAGGAGCTCGCACTGTAACGTAGGGATGCTGTTATACTGTCTTGGTGGAGCTGTCATTATAACATAATGATGGCGTTATACTGGCACAGTGGAGCTCCCACTGTAGCACCAAGATGATGTTATACTGACTCGGTGGAGCACCTACTGAAACAGAAGTATGCTGTTATGCTGGCTCAGTGGAGCTCCCTCTGTAACACAGGGGTGCTGTTATACTGGCTTAGTGGAGCTCCCATTTTAAAAAAAGGGAATGCTGTTATACTGGCTCAGTGGAGGTCCTACTGTAACATAGGGATGCAGTTATACTGGCTCAGTGGCGCTCCCACTGTAACATAAGGATGCTGTTATACTGGCTCAGTGCAGCTAACACTATAACACAAGGATGCTGTTATACTGGCTCAGTGGAGCTCCCACTGTAATAAAAAATTGCTGTTATACTGGCTCTGTGGGGCTGCCACTGTAACATAAGGATGCAGTTATACTGGCTCAGTGGAGGTCCCACTTTAACACAAGGATGCTGTTATACTGGCAGAGGAGGGTCCCACTGTAACATTAGGTTGCAGATATACTGGCTCAGGGAAGCTCCCATTTTAAACACACGGATGCTATTCTACTAGCTCAGTGGGGACACTCGGTAACACAAAGATGCTGCTATACTGGCTCGGTGGATCTACCACTGTAAAACAAGGATGCTGTTATGCTGGCTCAGTGGAGCTTCAACTGTAACACACGGATTCTGTTATACTGGCTCGGAGGAGCACCCACTGTAACACAAGGATGCTGTTATACTGTCTCAGTGGTGCTGTCACTGTA
This sequence comes from Neoceratodus forsteri, assembly GCA_016271365.2. Classification (NCBI taxonomy): domain Eukaryota; kingdom Metazoa; phylum Chordata; order Ceratodontiformes; family Ceratodontidae; genus Neoceratodus; species Neoceratodus forsteri. Next base: position 14,995,952 of record CM028129.1, read on the forward strand.
ACATAAGGATGTTATTATTAGGTCTCTGTGGAGCTCCCACTATAACATAATAATGCTGTTATACTGCCTCAGTGGAGCTCCCACTGTAACATAATGATAATGTAATATTGGCTCAATGGAGCTCCCACTGTAACACAAGGATGCTGTTATATAGGCTCAGAGGAGATCCCTTGGTAACACAAGGATGCTGCTATACTGGATCAGCGGAGCTCGCACTGTAACGCAGGGATGCTGTTATACTGTCTCAGTGGAGCTGCCACTATCAGATAATGATGGCGTTATACTGGCTCAGTGGAGCTCCAACTGTATCATAAGGATGCTGTTATACTGGCTCAGTGTAGCTCCCACTGTAACATAAGGATGCTGATATACTGGCTCAGTGCAGCTAACACTGTAACATAAGGCTGCTGTTATACTGTATCAGTGGAGCTCCCTCTGTAACACAGGGGTGCTGTTATAGTGGCTCAGTGGAGCTCCCACTGTAAAAAAGGATGCTGTTATACTGGCTCAGAGGAGGTCCCACTGTAACATAAGGATGCTGTTATAGTATTTCAGTGGAGCTCCCACTGTAAAACAAAGATGCTGTTATACTTACTCAGTGTAGCTCCCACTGTAACATAAGGATGCTGTTATACTGGCTCAGTGGAGCTCCCACTGTAACATAAGGATGCTGTTATACTGGCTCAGAGGAGGTCCCACTGTAACATAAGGAAGCAGTTATACTGGCTCAGTGGAGCTCCCACTGTAACATAAGGATGATGTTATACTGGCTCAGTGCAGCTAACACTATAACACATGGATGCAGTTATACTGGCTCAGTGGAGCTCCAACTGTAACAAAAGGATGCTGTTATACTGACTCAGTGGAGGTCCCTCTGTAACACAAGGATGCTGTTATACTAGCTCAGAAGAGGTCCCACTGTAACATTAGGATGCAGTTATCCAGGCTCAGTGGAGCTCCCACTGTAACATAAGGATGCTGTTATACTGGCTCAGTGGAGCTCCCACTGTAACATAATGATGCTGATATACTGGCTCAGAGGAGGTCCCACTGTAACATAAGGATGCTGTTATACTGGCTCAGTGGGCTCCACTGTAACATAAGGATGCTGTTATGCTGGCTCAGGGAGCTCCCTTTGTGAAAACACGGATGTTATTATACTGACACAGTGGAGCACACTGTAACACAAAGATGCAGTTATAATGGCTCAGTGGAGCCTTCGCACTGTAAGATAAGGATGCTGTTATGCTGGCTGAGTGGAGCTCCAACTGTTACATGATTCTGTTATACTGGCTCAGAGGAGCACTCACTGTAACACAAGGATGATGATATACTGGCTCAGTGGAGCTCCAATTGTAACATATGGATGCTGTAATTCTGGCTCAATGCAGCAAACACTGTAACATAAGGATGCTGTTAGATTGGCTCATGAGACTCCCACTGCAACATAAGGTTGCTGTTATACTGGCTATTTGGAGCTCTCATTTGCTAACACAAGGATGCTGTATGCTGGCTCTGTGGAGCTCCCACTGTAACACAAGGATGCTGTTATACTGGCTCTGTGGAGCTCTCATTGTAACATAAGGATGCTGTTATACTGGCTGAGTGGAGTTCCCACTGTAACATATGGATGCTTTTATACTGTCTCAGTGGAGCTCCCACTGTAACCTAATGATGCTGATATGCTGGCTCAGTGGAACTCACACTGTAACATAAGGATGCTGTTATACTGGCTCAGAGGAGATCCCACTTTAACATAAGGATGCTGTTATACTATCTCAGGGATCTCACATTGTAACATACACGGATGCTATTATACTGGCTCAGTGGAGCTGCCACAGTATCTCAAGGATGCTGATATCATGGCTCAGTGGTGCTCGCATTGTAACATAAGGATGCTGTTACAGTATTTCAGTGTAGCTCCCACTGTAAAAACAAGGATGCTGTTATACTTACTCAGTGGAGCTCCCACTGTAAATAAGGATGCTGTTATACTGGATGATTGGGCTTCGACTGTAAAACAAGGATGATGTTATACTGGCTCAGTGGAGCTCCCGCTATAACACAAGGATTCTGTTATACTGGCTCAGCGGAGCTTCTACTTTAACACAAGGATGCTGTTTTACTGTCTCAGTGGAGAGAACACTGTAACATAAGGATGCTGTTTTACTGGCTCAATGGAGCTGCCACTGTAACTCAAGGATGATGATATCCTGGCTCAGTGGTGCTCGCTTTGTAACATAAGGATGCTGTTACAGTATTTCTGTGGAGCTCCAACTGTAAAACAAGCAAGGTGTTATACTTACTCAGTGGAGCTCACACTGTAACATAAGGATGCTGTTATCCTGGCTCTGTGGAGCTCCCACTGTAACACAAGGATGCTGTAATACTGGCTCAGAGGAGGTCAGACTTTAACATAAGGATGCTGTTAAACTGGCTCAAGGGTGCTCCCTTTGTAACACATGGCTGCTATTATACTGGCTCAGTGGAGCACACCTGTAACACAAGGATGCTGCTATACTGGCTCAGTGGAGATCGCAGTGTAACATAAGGATGCTGTATTACTATCTCGGTGGAGCTGTCACTGTAAAATAATGATGCCGTTATACTGGCTCAGTGGAGCTCTCACAGTAGCACAAGGATGCTGTTATACTGGCTCGGTGGAGCTCCCACAGTAGCACAAGGATGCTGTTATACTGGCTCGGTGGAGCTCCCACTGTAACACAAGGATGCTGTTATGCTGGCTCAATGAAGCTCCAACTGTAACACATGGATTCAGTTATACGTGCTCGGACGGGCACCCACTGTAACACAAGGATGATGATATACTGGCTCAGTGGAGCTCCCACTGTAAAATAAGGATGCTGTTATTCTGGCTCAGTGCAGCGAACACTGTAACATAAGGATGCTGTTATACTGGCTCAGTGGTGCTCCCTCTGTAACACAAGGATGCTGTTAGACTGGCTCAGTGGAGCTCCCACTGCAACATAAGGATGTTGTTATACTGGCTCTGTGGAGCTCCCACTGTAACACAAGGATGCTGTTATACTGGCACTGTGGAGCTCTCATTGTAACATAAGGATGCTGTTATACTGGCTAAGTGGAGCTCCCACTGTAACATAAGGATGCTGTTATACTGTCTCAGAGGAGCTGCCACTGTAACATAATGATGCTGTTATACTGGATGATTGGAGCTCTGACTGTAAGACAAGGATAATGTTATACTGGCTCAGTGGAGCTCCCACTGTAACACAAGGATGCTGTTATACTTGCTCAGTGGAGCTCTCACTGTAACATAAGGATGCAGTTATCCTGGCTCAGTGGTGCTCCCTTTGTAACATAAGGATGCTGTTACAGTATTTCAGTGGAGCTCCCACTGTAAAACAAGGATGCTGTTATACTTACTCAGTGGAGCTCCCTCTGTAACATAAGGATGCTGTTATACTGACTGAGAGGAGCTCGTACTGTAACATAAGGATTCTGTTATACTGTCTTGGTGGAGCTGTCATTGTAACATAATGATGCCATTATACTGGCTCAGTGGAGCTCCAACTGTTACACAAGGATGCTGTTATACTGGCTCAGTGGAGCTCCCACTGTAACACAAGGATGCTGTTATACTTGCTCATTTGAACTCCCACTGTAACACAGGGATGCTGTTAAACTGGCTAAATAGAGCTCTCACTGTAACATAAGGAAGTTGTTATACTGGCTCAGTGGAGCTCCCACTGTAACATAAGGATGCTGTTATACTGTCTCCGTGGTGCTACCACTGTAACATAAGGATGTTATTAAAAGGTCTCAGTGGAGCTCCCACTATAACACAAGGATGCTGTTATACTGTCTCAGTGGAGCTCCCACTATAACATAATGATGCTGCTATACTGGATCAGCGGAGCTCGCACTGTAACATAAGGATGCTGTTATACTTGCTCAATGGAGCTCCCACTGTAACTCAAGGATGCTGTAATACTGGCTAAGAGGAGACCCACTTTAACATGAGGATGCTGTTATACTGGCTCAGTGGAGCTCGCATTGTTACATAAGGATGATCATATACTGGCCCAGTGGAGCTCCCACTGCAACATACGGATGCTATTTTACTGTCTCAGTGGTGCTCCCTCTGTAACATAAGGATGTTATTAAAAGGTCTCAGTGGAGCTCCCACTATAACACAAGGATGTTGTTATACTGTCTCAATGGAGCTCCCACTGTAACACAAGGATGCTGTAATACTGGCTCAGTGGAGGTCAGACTTTAGCATAAGGATGCTGTTATACTGGCTCAGGGGAGCTCCCTTTGTAACACATGGATGCTATTATACTGGCTCAGTGGAGCACACTCGGTAACACAAGGATGCTGCTATACTGGCTCATTGGAGATCGCACTGTAACATAAGGATGCTGTTATACTGCCTCAGTGCAGCTGTCACTGTAAAATAATGATGTCTTTATACTGGCTCAGTGGAGCTCTCACAGTAGCACAAGGATGCTGATATTCTGTCTCGGTGGAGCTCCCACTGTAACACATGGATTCTGTTATACGGGCTCTGAGGATCACCCACTGTAACACAAGGATGATGATATACTGGCTCAGTGGAGCCCCACCCTGTAACATAAGGATGATGTTACTTTGGCTCAGTGCCGCGAACACTGTAACATAAGGATGCTGTTATGCAGGCTCAGTGGTGCTCCCTCTGTAGCACAAGGATGCTGTTAGACTGGCTCAGTGGAGCTCCCACTGCAACATAAGGATGTTGTTATACTGGCTCTGTGGAGCTCCCACTGTAACACAAGGATACTGTTATACTGGCACTGTGGAGCTCCCACTGAAACATAAGGATGCTATTAAAGTGTATCAGTGGAGCTCCCACTGTAACATAAGGATGTTATTATAAGGTCTCAGTGGAGCTCCCACTATAACACAAAGATGCTGTTATACTACTTCAGTGGAGCTCCCATTGTAACATAATGATGCTGTTCTACTGGCTCAGTGTAGCTCACACTGTTACATAAGGATGCTGTTATAAGGGCTCAGAAGAGGTCCCTCTTTAACATAAGGATGCTGTTATACTGGCTCATGGTAGCTCTCTTGGTAACACATGGATGCTGTTATACTGGCTCAGTGGAGCACAGTCGATAACACAAGGATGCTGCTATACTGGCTCAGTGTAGCTCACACTGTAACATAGGGGTGCTGTTATACTGTCTAGGTTTAGCTGTCACTATAACATAATGATGGCGATATACTGGCTCAGTGGTGCTCCCTCTGTAGCACCAGGGATGCTGTTATACTGGCTCAGTGGAGCGCCTACTGTAACAGAAGTATGCTGATAAGCTGGCTCAGTGGAGCTCAGCTGTAACATAGGGATGCTGTTATACTGGCTCAGTGCAGCTCAACTGTAACATAAGGATGCTGTTATACTGGCTCAGAGGAGCTCAAACTGTAACATAAGGATGCTGTTATACTGGCTCAGAGGAGCTCCCTCTGTAACTCAAGGATGCTGTTATCCTGGCTCGGGAGCATCATTGTAACATAAGGATTTTATAGTATTTCAGTGGAGCACCACTGTAAAACAAGGATGCTGTTATACTTACTCAGTGGAGCTCCCACTGTAACATAAGGATGCTGTTATACTGGCTCATTGGAGCTCCCACTGTAACATAAGGATGTTATTATAAGGTGTCAGTGGAGCTCCCACTATAACAAAAAGATGCTGTTATACTGCCTCAGTGGAGCTCCCACTGTAACATAATGATGCTGTAATACTGGCTCAGTGGAGCTCACACTGTAACATAAGGATTCTGTAATACTGGCTCAATGGAGCTCCCACTGTAACACAGGATGCTGTTATACTGGCTAGAAGAGGTCCCTCTTTAACATACGGATACTGTTATACTGGCTCAGGGAGCTCCTTGGTAACCTCACGGATGCTGTTATACTGGCTCAGTGGAGCACAGTCGGTAACACAAGGATGCTGCTATACTTAATCAGAGGAGCTCGCACTGTAGCGTAGGGATACTGTTATACTGTCTTTGGTGGAGCTGTCATTATGACATAATGATGGCGTTATACTGGCACAGTGGAGCTCCCACTGTAGCACCAAGATGCTGTTAAACTGACTCGGTGGAGCACCTACTGAAACAGAAGATGCTGTTATGCTGGCTCAGTGGAGCTCCCACTGTAAAAAAAGGATGCTGTTATGCTGGCTCAGTGGAGCTCCCACTGTAACATTAGGATGCTGTTATACTGGCTCTGTGGAGCTCCCACTGTAACACAAGGATGCTGTTATACTGGCTCAGCGGAGGTCCTACTGTAACATAGGGATGCAGTTATACTGGCTCAGTGCAGCTAACACTATAACACAAGGATGCTGTTATACTGGCTCAGTGGAGCTCCCACTGTAACAAAAGATTGCTGTTATACTGGCTCTGTGGGGCTGCCACTGTAACATAAGGATGCAGTTATACTGGCTCAGTGGAGGTCCCACTTTAACACAAGGATGCTGTTATACTGGCTCAGAGGAGGTCCCACTGTAACATTAGGTTGCAGATATACTGGCTCAGGGAAGCTCCCATTTTAAACACACGGATGCTATTCTACTAGCTCAGTGGAGCACACTCGTAACACAAAGATGCTGCTATACTGTCTCAGTGGAGCTCGCACTGTAACATCAGGGTGCTGTTATACTGTCTCGGTGGACCTGTCACTGTAACATAATGATGCCGTTATACTGGCTCAGTGGAGCTCCCACAGTAGCATAAAGATGCTGTTATACTGGCTCAGTGGATCTACCACTGTTAAAAAAGGATGCTGTTATGCTGGCTCAGTGGAGATTCAACTGTAACACACGGATTCTGTTATACTGGCTCAGAGGAGCTCCCACTATAACATAAGGATGCTGTTATACTGTCTCAGAGGAGCTCCCACTGTAACATAATGATGCTGTTATACTGCCTCAGTGGAGCTCCACTGGAACATAATGATAATGTAATACTGGATCAGTGGAGCTCACACTGTAACATAAGGATGCTGTTATACTGGCTCAATGGAGCTCCCACTGTAACACAAGGATGCTGTTATATAGGCTCTGAGGAGTTCCCTTGGTAACACAAGGATGCTGCTATACTGGATCAGCGGAGCTCGCACTGCAACGTAGGGATGCTCTTATACTGTCTCGGTGGAGCTGTCACTATCAGATAATGATGGCGTTATACTGGATCAGTGGTGTTCCCACTGTAGCACCAGGATGCTGTTATACTGGCTCGGTGGAGCACCTACTGAAACGTAAGTATGCTGTTATACTGGCTCAGTGCAGCTAACACTGTAACATAAGGCTGCTGTTATACTGTATCAGTGGAGCTCCCTCTGTAACACAGGGGTGCTGTTATAGTGGCTCAGTGGAGCTCCCACTGTAAAAAAAGGATGCTGTTATACTGGCTCAGAGGAGGTCCCACTGTAACATAAGGGTGCAGTTATACTGGCTCAGAGGAGCTCCCACTGTAACATAAGGATGTTGTTATAGTATTTCAGTGGAGCTCCCACTGTAAAACAAGGATGCTGTTATACTTACTCAGTGTAGCTCCCACTGTAACATAAGGATGCTGATATACTGGCTCAGTGCAGCTAACACTGTAACATAAGGCTGCTGTTATACTGTATCAGTGGAGCTCCCTCTGCAACACAGGGGTGCTGTTATACTGGCTCAGTGGAGCTCCCGCTGTAACATAAGGATGCTGTTATACTGGCTCAGAGGAAGTCCCACTGTAACATAAGGAAGCAGTTATACTGACTCAGTGGAGCTCCCACTGTAACATAAGGATGATGTTATACTGGCTCAGTGCAGCTAACACTATAACACATGGATGCTGTTATACTGGCTCAGTGGAGCTCCAACTGCTACAAAAGGATGCTGTTATACTGACTCAGTGGAGGTTCCTCTGTAACACAAGGATGCTGTTATACTGGCTCAGAAGAGGTCCCACTGTAACATTAGGATGCAGTTATCCAGGCTCAGTGGAGCTCCCACTGTAACATAAGGATGCTGTTATACTGGCTCAGAGGAGGTCCCACTTTAACATAAGGATGCTGTTATACTGGCTCAGGGAAGCTCCCTTTGTAACACACGGATGCTATTATACTGGCTCAGTGGAGCACATACGGTAAAACAAAGATGCTGCTATACTGGCTCAGTGGAGCTCGCACTGTAAGATAAGGATGCTGTTATACTGGCTCGGTGGATCTACCACTGTAAAATAAGGATGCTGTTATGCTGGCTCAGTAGAGCTCCAACTGTAACACACGGATTCTGTTATACTGGCTCGGAGGAGCACCCACTGTAACACAAGGATGATGATATACTGGCTCAGTGGAGCTCCCACTGTAACATATGGATGCTGTAATTCTGGCTCAATGCAGCGAACACTGTAACATAAGGATGCTGTTAGAATGGCTCAGTGGAGCTCCCACTGCAACATAAGTTTGCTGTTATACTGGCTCTGTGGAGGTCTCATTGTAACACAAGGATGCTGTTATACTGGCTCTGTGGAGCTCCCACTGTAACACAAGGATGCTGTTATACTGGCTCAGTGCAGCTAACACTGTAACATAAGGCTGCTGTTATACTGTATCAGTGGAGCTCCCTCTGTAACACAGGGGTGCTGTTATAGTGGCTCAGTGGAGCTCCCACTGTAAAAAAAGGATGCTGTTATACTGGCTCAGTGGAGATCCCACTGTAACATAAGGATACTGTTATACTGGCTCAGTGGATCTCCCACTGTAACACAAGGATTGTGTTATACTGGCTCAGTGGAGTTCTCACTGAAACATAAGGATGCTGTTATACTGTCTCAGTGGAGCTCCCACTGTAACATTTTGATGCGGTTATACTGGCTCAGTGGCGCTCCCATTGTAACATAAGGATGCTGTTATAGTATTTCAGTGGAGCTCCCACTGTAAAACAAGGATGCTGTTATACCGGCTCAGTGGAGCACCCACTGTAACATAAGGATGCTTTTATACTGGCTCAGTGGAGCTGCCACTGAAACATAAGGATGCTGTTATACTGTCTCAGTGGAGCTCCCAATGTAACATAAGGATGCTGTTATACTGGCTCAGTGGCACTCCCACTATAATACAAAGATGCAGTTATTCTGCCTCAGCGGAGCTCCTACTGTAACATAGGGATGCTGTTATACTGGCTCTATTGAGCTCCCACTGTAACACAAGGATGCTGTTACACTGGCTCAGAGGAGGTCCCTCTTTAACATAAGGATGCTGTTTTACTGGCTCAGAGGAACTCCCTTGGTAAAACACGGATGCTGTTATACTGGCACAGTGGAGCACAGTCTGTAACACAAGGATGCTGCTATACTGGCTCAGTGGAGCCCGCACTGTAACATAAGGATGCTGTTATACTGTCCCGGAGGAGCTGTCACTATAACATAATGATGGCACTATACTGGCTCAATGGTGCTCCCACTGTAGCACCAGGATGCTGTTATGCTGTCTCAGTGGAGCTCCCACTGTAACACAGGGGTGCTGTTATACTTGCTCATTGGAGCTCCCACTGTAACATAAGGATGCTGTTTTACAGGCTATGTTTAGCTCCCACTGTTACATAAGGATGCTGTTATACTGGCTCAGTTTAGCACCAACTGTAACACAAGGATGCTGTTATACTGGCTCAGAGGAGGTCCCACTGTAACATAAGGATGCAGTTATACTGGCTCAGTGGAGCTCCCACTGTAACATAAGGATGCTGTTATAGTGGTTCAGTGCAGCTAACACTGTAACATAAGGATGCTGTTATACTGGCTCAATGGAGCTCCTCTGCAACACAAGGATGCTGTTAAACTGGCTCAGAGGAGCTCTCACTGTAACTCAAGGATGCTGTTATACTGGCTAAGAGGAGGTCCCACTGTAATGTAAGGATGCAGTTATACTGGCTCAGTGGAGCTCCCACTGTAACAAAAGGATGCTGTTATACTGGCTCTGTGGAACTGCCACTGTAACATAAGGTTGCTGTTATACTGGCTCTGTGGCGGTCCCTCTGTAACTCAAGGATGTTGCTATACTGTCTCAGAGGAGGTCCCACTGAAGCAATAGGATGCAGTTATACTGGGTCATTGGAGCTCCCACTGCAACATAAGGATGCTGTTATGCTGGCTCGGAGGAGCTCCCACTGTAACACAAGGATGCTGTTATACTGGCTCAGCAGAGCTCCCACTGTAGCTCACGGATTCTGTTATACTGGCTCAGTGGTGCTCCCACTGCAACATAAGGAAGCTGTTATACTGGCTCAGTGGATCTCAAACTGTAACACAAGGAAGCTGTTATACTGGTTCCGTGGTGCTCCCACTGTAACATAAAGATGCTGTTATACTGGCTCAGTGGAGCTCCAAGTGTAACATAAGTATGCTGTTATACTGGCTCAGAGATGCTCTCACTGTAACACAAGGATGATGTTATACTGGCTCAGTGGAGCTCCCTCTGTAGCATAAGGATGCTGTTATACTGGCTCAGAGGAGCACGACTGTAACATAAGGATTCTGTTATACTGTCTCGGTGGGGCTGTCACTGTAACAGATTGATGCCTTTATACTGGCTCAGTTGAGCTCCCACAGTAGCACAAAGATGCTTTTATACTGGCTTGGTGGAGCTCCCACTGAAACACAAGGATGCTGTTACACTGGTTCAGTGGAGCTCCCCTGTAACACACGGATTCTGTTATACTGGCCCAGTGGAGCTCCCACTGTAACACAAGGGTGCTGTTATACTGGCTCGGTGGAGCTCCCACTGTAACATAAGGATACTGTTTTACTGGCTCAGTGCAGCAAACACTGTTACATAAGGATGGTGTTATACTGGTTCAGTGAAGCTCCATCTGTAATACTAGGATGGTGCTATACTGGCTCAGTGAACCTCCCACTGTAACATGCGGGTGCTGTTATACTGGCTTAGTGGAGATCCCACTGTAACTTAAGGATGCTGTTATACTGGCTCAGTGGAGCTAACACTATAACATAAGAATGCTGTTAAACGGGCTCAGTCGAGCTCTCACTGTAACATAAGGATGTTGTTATACTTGCTCTGTGCAGCTAACACAGTAACATAAGGATGCTGTTATACTGGCTCAGTGAAGCTCCCACTTTAACATAAGGATTCTGTTATACTGGCTTAGTGGAGCTGCCACTGTTACACAAGGATGCTGTTATACTGGCTCAGTGGTGCTCCCACTGCAACACAAGGATGCTGTTATTCTGGCTCGTTGGAGCTCAAAGTGTAACACAAGGATACTTTTTTACTGGCCATGTGCAGCTCCCACTGTAACATAAGGACGTTGTTATACTGGCTCAGTGGAGCTCCCACTGTCACATAAGTATGCTGTTATACTGTCTCAGTGGAGCTCCCACTGTAACATAAGGATGATGTTATACTGGCTCAGAGGACCTCCCACTGTAACATAAGGATGCTGTTATAGTGGCTCATTGGAGCTCACATGGTAACACAAGGATGTTATTATACTGGCTCTGAGGAGCTCCAACTGTAACATGAGGATGCTGTTATACTGGCTGATTGGAGCTCCCACGGTAACACAAGAATGCTGTTATACTGGCTCAGTGGAGCTCCCACTGTAACATAAGGAAGTTGTTATACTGGCTCAGTGGAGCTCTCACTGTAACTCAAGGATGCTGTATACTGGCTCAGAGAAGGTCCCACTGTAACATAAGGATGCAGTTATACTGGCTCAGTGGAGCTCCCACTGTAACAAAAGGATGCTGTTATACTGGCTCTGTGGAACTGCCACTGTAACATAAGGATGCTGTTATACTGGCTCAGTGGAGCTCCAACTGTAACATAAGGAAGATGTTATACTGGCACAGTGGAGCTCAAACTGTAACTCAAGGAAGCTGTTATACTGCCTCCGTGGAGCTCCCACTGTAACACAAGGATGCTGTTATTCTGGGTCGGTGGAGCTCAAAGTGTAACACAAGGATACTTTTTTACTGGCCATGTGCAGCTCCCACTGTAACATAAGGACGTTGTTATACTGGCTCAGTGGAGCTCCCACTGTCACATAAGTATGCTGTTATACTGTCTCAGTGGAGCTCCCACTGTAACATAAGGATGATGTTATACTGGCTCAGAGGACCTCCCACTGTAACATAAGGATGCTGTTATAGTGGCTCATTGGAGCTCACATGGTAACACAAGGATGTTATTATACTGGCTCTGAGGAGCTCCAACTGTAACATGAGGATGCTGTTATACTGGCTGATTGGAGCTCCCACGGTAACACAAGAATGCTGTTATACTGGCTCAGTGGAGCTCCCACTGTAACATAAGGAAGTTGTTATACTGGCTCAGTGGAGCTCTCACTGTAACTCAAGGATGCTGTTATACTGGCTCAGAGAAGGTCCCACTGTAACATAAGGATGCAGTTATACTGGCTCAGTGGAGCTCCCACTGTAACAAAAGGATGCTGTTATACTGGCTCTGTGGAACTGCCACTGTAACATAAGGATGCTGTTATACTGGCTCAGTGGAGCTCCAACTGTAACATAAGGAAGATGTTATACTGGCACAGTGGAGCTCAAACTGTAACTCAAGGAAGCTGTTATACTGCCTCCGTGGAGCTCCCACTGTAACACAAGGATGCTGTTATACAGGCTCAGTGGAGCTCCCAGTGTAACATAAGGATGCTGTTGTACTGGCTCAGTGGAGCTCGCACTGTAACATAAGGATGCTGTTATACTGTCTCAGTGGAGCTGTCACTGTAACATAAGGAAGATGTTATACTGGCACAGTGGAGCTCAAACTGTAACTCAAGGAAGCTGTTATACTGCCTCCGTGGAGCTCCCACTGTAACACAAGGATGATGTTATACAGGCTCAGTGGAGCTCCAAGTGTAACATAAGGATGCTGTTATACTGGCTCAGTGGAGCTCGCACTGTAACATAAGGATGCTGGTATACTGTCTCAGTGGAGCTGTCACTGTAACATAATGATGACGTTATACTGGCTCAGAGAAGCTCCTGCTGTTGCACAAAGATGCTGTTCTGCTGGATCGGTGGAGCTCCCACTGTAACACAAGTATGCCTTTATACTGGTTAAGTGGAGCTCCTACTGTAACACACAGATTCCGTTATACTCTCTTGGTGCAGCTGCCACTGTAACACAGGGATGCTGTTATACTGGCTCAGTGGAGCTCCCACTGTAACATAAGGCTGCTGTTATACTGGCTCACTGGAGCTCCCTCTGTAACATAAGGATGCTTTTATATTGGCTCAGTGGAGCTCCCACTGTAGCATAAGGATGCTGTTATACTGGGTCATTGGAGCTCCCACTGTACCATATGGATTCTGTTATACTGGCTCTGTGGAGCCCCCACTGTAACACAGGGATGCTGTTATACTGGCTCAGTGGAGCTCCCACTGTAACACAAGGATGCTGTTATACTGGCACAGTGGAGCTCCCAATCTAACATAATGATGCTGCTATACTGGCTCAGTGGAGCTCCCACTGTAACATTAGGATGCTGTTATTCTGGCTCTGAGGAGCTCCCTCTTTAACAGAAGGATGCTGTTATACTGGCTCAGTGGAACTCCCACTGTAACATAAGAATGCTGCTATACGGGCTCAGTCAAGCTACTTCTGTAACACAAGGATTCTGTTATACTGTCTGTGTTTGTCGCTCTGTACCTGTAAGGATAAGCTGTTATGCTGTCTCAGTGGAGCTCTGTGCACATATGTGGTATGCTGTTGTCCTGGCTCAGTGGAGCTCCCAATGCAACATAAGGATGCTTTTATACTGGTTCAGTGGACCTCCCACAATAAACAAGGACACGTTCATCCTGGCTCAGTGGAGCTAACATTGGTAACATGAGGATGCTGTTATGCTTTCTGTGGAGCTCTCACTTAATATAAGGATGCTGTTATACTTGCTCAGTGCTGCTAACACAGTAACATAAGGATGCTGTTATACTGGCTCAGTGGAGCTCCCACTGTAACACAAAGATGATGTTGTACTGGCTCAGAGGAGTTATCACTGTAACATAAGGAAGTTGTTATACTGGCTCAGTGGAGCTCCATCTAACACAAGTATGCTGTAATACTGGCTCAGTGGAGTTCTCACTGTAACACAAGAATGCTATTATACTGGCTCAGTGGAGCTCCCAACTGTAACATAAGGGCGCTATTATACTGTCTCAGTGGAGCTCCCACTGTAACATAATTATGCAGTTATACTCTCTCAGTGGTGATCCCACTGTAACATGAGGATGTTATTATAAGGTCTCAGTGGAGCTCCCACTATAACATAAGGATGCTGTTATTCTGTGTCAGTGGTGCTCCCACTGTAACATAAGGCTGATACTGTAAGGTCTCAGTGGAGCTCCTACTATAACATAAGGATGCTATTATACTGTCTCAGTGGAGCTCCCACTGTAACAAAAGGATGCTGTTATACTGGCACAGTGGAGCTCCCACACTAACGCAAGGATGCTGCTATACTGGCTCAGTGGAGCTCCCACTGTAACATTAGGATGCTGTTATTCTGGCTCAGAGGAGTTCCCTCTATAACACAAGGATGCTGTTATACTGGCTCAGTGGAACTCCCACTGGTAACATAAGGATGCTGTTATACTGGCTCAGTTGAGCTCCTTCTGTAACACAAGGATTCTGTTATACTGGCTCAGTGTAGCTCGCTCTGTAACATAATTATGCCATTATACTGTCCCAGTGTAGCTCCCAATGAAACATAAGGATGCAGATATACTGTCTCAGATGAGCTCCCACTGTCACATAAGGAAGCAGTTATACTGGCTCAGTGCAGCTCCCAGTGTAAAATAACAATGCTTTTATACTGTCTCATTGGAACTAAAACTGTAACATAAGAATGCTGTTTTACTAGCTCAGTGGAACTCCTCTGTAACATAAAAATGCTGTTATTCTGGCTCAATGGTGCTCCCACTGTAACATAAGGATGCTGTAATACTGACGCAGAGGAGCTCCCGCTGTAACACAAGGATGCTGTTATACTGTCTCAGTGGAGCTCCCACAGTAACATAACGATGCTTTTATACAGTCTCAGTGGAACTAAAACTATAACATAAGAATGCTGTTATACTAACTCAGTGGAGCTCCCACAGTAACATAATGATGCTGTTATACTATCTCAGAGGAGCTCCCACTGAAACATAAGGATGATGATATTCTGGCTCAGAGGAGCTCCCACTGTAACTCAAGGATGCTGTTATACTGGCTCAGTGCGGCTCCCTCTGTAACATAAGTATTTTATTAAAAGGTCTCAGTGGAGCTCCCTCTATAACACAAGGATGCTGTTATATTGTCTCAGTGGAGCTCCCACTGTAACATAATGATGTTGATATACTGGCTCAGTGGAGCTCACACATGTACAAGGATGTGTTATGCTTTCTCATTGGAGTTCTACTGTAACACAAGGATGTTTATATCTTGGGGATGGCCCACAATATAAGGATGCTGTTATACTGGCTCAGGGGGTGCCTTTGTTCTGAACCGTTATACTGGCTCAGTGGTGCACAATTTATATTTGGATGTGCTATCCTTGCTCAGTATATCTTGCTGTAACATAAGGATGTTGTTATACAGTCTCAATTGGAGCTCCACTATACCAAGGATGCTGTTATACTGTCTGTGGTGCTCCCTGTAACTTAAGGATGTTATATAAGGTCTCAGTGGAACTCCCATATAACATAAGGATGTTGTTATTCTTCTCAGTGGTGCTCCCACTGTACATAAGGATGATTATATGGTCTCAATGGAGCTCCTACTATAGCATAAGGATGCTGTTATACTGTCTCAGTGGAGCTCCCACGTAACATAAGGATGTTGTTATATTGGCAGTGGAGCTCCAATCTAACATAAGGATGCTGCTATTCTGCCCAGTGGCTCCTCTTAACACAAGGATGTTGTTATACTCTCAGTGGAACTCCCACTGTAACATAGGGATGCTGTTATACTGGTTCAGTCGAGCTCATTCTGTAACACAAGGATTCTGTTATACTGTCTCAGAGGAGCTCACAATGAAACATAAGGATGCAGATATACTGTCTCAGATGAGCTCCAACTGTCACATAAGGAAGCAGTTATACTGTCTCAGTGGAGCTCCCAAAGTAACATAATGATGCTGTTATACTATCTCAGAGTAGCTCCCACTAAAACATAAGGATGCTGTTATACTGGCTCAGAGGAGCTTCCACTGTAACACAAGGATGCTATTATACTGTCTCAGTGGAGCTCCCACTGTAACATAATGATGCTGATATACTATCTCAGAGCTCCACTGAAAGTGTAAGGATGCTGTTATACTGGTCAGAGGCTCCTGTAACACAAGGATGCTGTTAACTGACTAGTGGAGCTCACTGTAACATATTGGTCTTTTATACTGTCTCAGTGAACTAAACTATAACATAAGAATGCTGTTATACTAGCTCAGTGATCCATCTGTAGTTATACTGGCTAAGTGACCTCCCACAACAAAATCAGACAGTTATCCCAGCAAGGGATAACATGAACATAGGATGCTGTTATACTGCCTCTGAATCCACTTAATATAGGATGCTGTTACACTTGCTCAGTGCTGCTAACACAGTAACATAAGGATGCTGTTACAGCAGAGGGATCCAACTGTTACACAAAGATGATGTTGCACTGGCTCAGTGAGTGCCTAATACAAAAATGCTGTTATGCTGGCTCCGGAGCTCCTCTGTAACATAAGGACGTTATACTGGCTCAGTGCAGCTAACACTGTAACATAAAAATGCGGTCATACTGTCTCAGTGGGCTCCTCTGCAACACAGAGTGCTGATATCTGTCTCAGTGAGCCACTGTAAAAAAAAAATGCTGTTATACTGGCTCAGTGGGCCCCACCGACCATAAGGATTGTTATACTGGCTCATGTAGTTCCACTGTAACACAAGCATGCTGTTATACAATCAGAGGAGGTCCCACTGTACATAAGGATGCTGTTATACTTGTCAGTGCAACTAACACTTAAATAAGGATGCAATATACTGGCTCAGTGGGCCCCTGCAACTCAGGACGCCATTATACTGGCTCAGTGGACTCCACTGTAACCACAGGATGCTGACATACTGCTCAGTGGAGCCCACTGTAAAATAAGGATGCTATTATACAGTCTCAGTGAATCTATCACTGTAACATAAGGATACTGTTATACTGGCTCTGTAGCCAACACTATAACACAAGATGCTATACTGCCCAGGAGTCCACTGTAACATAAGGATGCGTTATACTGGCCTGAGCACCTCTGTAACATAAGGATGCTGTTACACTGTCTCTGTGGAGTTGTCACTGTAAATAATGATGCTAACTGGCTCAGAGGAGCCTACTGTTGCACAAAGATGTTAGAAACTGGATTGGGGGCCCACTGTAACAAAGGATGTCTTTATACTGTCAGTGGGCCCTACTGAACAAACAATTCTGTTTACTGGCGCAGTAGCTGCCACTGTAAACTAGGGATGCTGTTATACTGGCTCAGTGGGCTCCCATGCAACACAAGGCTGCTGATATACTGGCTCACTGGAACTCCATCTGTACACAAGGATGCGATTATACTGGCTCATTGGAGCCACATCAACATAAGGATGCTGTTATACTGGGTCACTGAGCTCCAACTGTAACACAAATTCTGTTATACTGGCAGGTCTCCCACTGCACAGGGCTGCAGTTATACTGGCTCAGAGCCCCACTGTAACACAAGGAGCTGCTATACTGGCACAGTGGGAAACCCAACATAAGGATGCTGCTAACTGGCTCAGTGAGCCCACTGCAACATGAGGATGCTGTTATTCTGGCTCAGAGGAGCCTCACAATACAAGGATCGGTTATACTGGCTAATGGAACTCCCACTGTAACAAGGATGCTGTTATACTGGCTCATTGAATCTTCTGTAACACAAGGATTGTGTTACACCGGATCATGTAGCTCGCTCTGTAACATAAGGATGCTGTGATACTGTCTCAGTGGAGCTCCAACGTAACAAAGGGATGCTGTTATACTGCCAGCGGGCTCTACCAACATAGGGATGTTTTTATACTGGATCAGTGGGACCACCACTGAAACACAAGGATGTTATACTAGCCAAGTGACCTCCACAATAAAATCAGGATACAGTTATCCTGGCAAGCGGAGCTAACATGATAACATAAGATGCTGTTACTGGCTCAGTGAGCTCCCACTAACATAAGGATGCAGTTATACTGGCCAGTGCTCCCTCTGTAATATAAGAATGCTGTTATACTGGACGATGGAACCCAACTGTAACACAAAGATGATGTTGCATCGCCCAGTGGAGCTGCATCAAACACAAGGAAGTTATAAGGCTCAGTGAGCTCCATCTAACACAAGTATGCTGTTATCGCCAGTGGAGCTCCCAATGCAACATAAGGATGCTGTTATACTGTCCAGTGAGCTCCCACTGTAAAATAAAGACAAGATACTGTCTCAGGGTGCTCCCACCATAACATAGGATGTTATTATAATTCAGTGAGCTCCCACTTTGCATAGGATGCTAAACTGTCTCCGAAGACTACTACTGCAACATTACATGCTATTACAGCTCAGTGGAGCTCACTGTAAATAAGGATGCTGTTACTGCCTCAGTGGAGATCTCACTGTCACAGGATGCTGTTATACTGGCTCAGTGGAGCTCCCACTGTAACATAAGGATGCTGTTATAGTGGCTCAGTGGAGCACCTCGGTTACATAATGAAGCTGTTATACTGGCTAGTGAGCTCGACTGTAACATGAGGATGCTGTTATACTGGTCAGTGGGCCCAACAAAACTCAAGGATGCTATCCTGGCTCAGTGGAGCTCCCATTGTAACATACATGCTGATATAGTATTTCAGTGGAGTCCCATCAAAACAGGATGCTGTTACACTTACCAGTGGGCTCACTGTAACATAGATGCAGTTGTACTGGCCATGGAGCTCACTGAAACATAAGGATGCTGTTATACTGTCTCAGTGAACCACTGTTAAGGAGTCATTATTAGGTCTCAGTGGCGCTCCACCTACAGAAAGATGCGTATACTGCCTCAGTGGACTTCTAACAACATAATGATATAATACTGGTTCGTGAGCTTGCACCAAATACGGATGCTGTTATACTTGCTCAATGGAGCTCCCACTGTAACACAAGATACTGTTATATTGGCTCAGAGAGTCCCTCTTTAACACAAGGATGCTGTTATACTGGCTCAGAGGCACTCTTCTTGTACACGGATGCTGTTATACTGCTCAGTGGGCACAAGTAAACAAGGATGCTGCCACTGGCTCAGTGGAGCCCGACCAACATAAGGATGCTGTTATACTGTCTCGTGAGCCGTCACTATAACACAATGATGGCGCTTACACTGGCTCAGTGGTGCTCCCACCGTAGCACCAGATGCTATTATATCAGTGGACGCCCAATGACCAGAAGCATGCTGTTGCTGGCTCTGAGCTCCTCTGTACATAAGGATGTTATACTGCTCGAACGCCAACACTGTAAGGATGCTGTTATACCGTTCAGGAGTTCTCTGTAACACAGGGTGCAGTTATACTGGCTCAGTGGTCCACTGTAAAAGAATGCTGTTATACCGGCTCAGCTCACTGCACCAAGGATGCTGTTATACTGGCTCAGTGGGCCCACTGTAAACACAAGTATGCTGTTATATGGTACAGTGCAGCAACACTGTAACATAAGGATGCTGCTATACTGGCTCAGCGGACTCGCCTGCAACACAAGGATGCTGTTATACTGGCTCAGTGGAGCTCCCACTGTAAAAATAAGGATGCTGATTGCAGTCTCTGTGAAGCTAACACTGTAACACATAGGATGCTGTACTGGCTCCTGTGCTAACACTGTAACACAAGGATGCTGTTATACTGGCTCAGTGGAGCTCCGCACTGTAACATAAGGATGTGTTATACTGTCTCTGTTGAGATGCCACTGTAACATAAGGATGCTGGCATACTGTCTCAGTGGAGCTGTCACTGTAACATAATGATGCCAGTATACTGGCTCAGTGGAGCTCCCACATGTAACATAAGAGTACTGTTACATCGCTCAACAGAGCCCCACTGTAACTCAAGGATGCTATTATACTGGCTCAGTGCAGCTAACACTGTAACATAAGGATGCTGTTATACTGTCTCAGTGGAGCTCACTCTGTAACACAAGAGTTACATACTCATAGCTACCTGGCCAGTGGAGCTCCCACTGTAAAAAAGAATGCTGTTATACTGGCTCAGCGGAGCTCCCACTGTACCATAAGGATGTTGTTATACTGGCTCAGTGGAGCTCCCACTGTAACACAAGTATGCTGTTATACTGGTACAGTGCAGCTAACACTGTAACATAAGGATGCTGCTATACTGGCTCAGCGGAGCTCCGTCTGCAACACAAGGATGCTGTTATACTGGCTCAGTGGAGCTCCCACTGTAAAATAAGGATGCTGTTGTGCAGTCTCTGTGAAGCTATCACTGTAACATAAGTATGCTGTTATACTGGCTCTGTGCTGCTAACACTGTAACACAAGGATGCTGTTATACTGGCTCAGTGGAGCTCCCACTGTAACATAAGGATGCTGTTATACTGTCTCTGTTGAGATGCCACTGCAACATAAGGATGCTGTTATACTGTCTCTGTGGAGCTGTCACTGTAACAAAATGATGCCATTATACTTGCTCAGTGGAGCTCCGACTGTAACATAAGGATGCTGTTATACTGGCTCAATGGAGCTCCCACTGTAACTCAAGGATGCTATTATCCTGGCTCAGTGGAGCTCCCATTGTAACATAAGGATGCTGTTATAGTATTTCAGTGGAGCTCCCAATGTAAAACAAGGATGCTGTTACACTTACTCAGTGGAGCTCCCACTGTAACATAAGGATGCAGTTGTACTGGCTCAGTGGAGCTCCCACTGAAACATAAGGATGCTGTTATACTGTCTCAGTGGGGCTCCCACTGTAAGCTAAGGATGTCATTATTAGGTCTCAGTGGCGCTCCCACTATAACAGAAATATGCTGTTATACTGCCTCAGTGGAGCTCCTACTGTAACATAATGATACTGTAATACTGGTTCAGTGGAACTTGCACTGTAACATACGGATGCTGTTATACTTGCTCAATGGAGCTCCCACTGTAACACAAGGATGCTGTTATATTGGCTCAGAGGAGGTCCCTCTTTAACATATGGATGCTGTTATACTGGCTCAGAGGAGCTCTCTTGGTAACACACGGATGCTGTTATACTGGCTCAGTGGAGCACAGTCGGTAACACAAGGATGCTGCTATACTGGCTCAGTGGAGCTCGCACTGTAACATAAGGATGCTGTTATACTGTCTCGGTGGAGCTGTCACTATAACACAATGATGGCGCTATACTGGCTCAGTGGTGCTCCCACTGTAGCACCAGGATGCTGTTATACTGGCTTGGTGGAGCGCCTAATGTAACAGAAGTATGCTGTTATGCTGGCTCTCTGGTGCTCCCTCTGTAACATAAGGATGCAGTTATACTGGCTCAGTGCAGCTAACACTGTAACATAAGGATGCTGTTATACTGTCTCAGTGGAGCTCCCTCTGTAACACAGGGGTGCAGTTATACTGGCTCAGTGGAGCTCCCACTGTAAAAAAAGAATGCTGTTATACTGGCTCAGCGGAGCTCCCACTGTACCATAAGGATGCTGTTATACTGGCTCAGTGGAGCTCCCACTGTAACACAAGTATGCTGTTATACTGGTACAGTGCAGCTAACACTGTAACATAAGGATGCTGCTATACTGGCTCAGCGGAGCTCCGTCTGCAACACAAGGATGCTGTTATACTGGCTCAGTGGAGCTCCCACTGTAAAATAAGGATGCTGTTGTGCAGTCTCTGTGAAGCTATCACTGTAACATAAGTATGCTGTTATACTGGCTCTGTGCTGCTAACACTGTAACACAAGGATGCTGTTATACTGGCTCAGTGGAGCTCCCACTGTAACATAAGGATGCTGTTATACTGGCTCTGTTGAGATGCCACTGTAACATAAGGATGCTGTTATACTGTCTCTGTGGAGCTGTCACTGTAACATAATGATGCCGTTATACTGGCTCAGAGGAGCTCCTACTGTTGCAGAAAGATGCTGTTATGCTGGATCGGTGGAGCTCAAACTGTAACACAAGGATGTCTTTATACTGGTTCAGTGGAGCTCCTGCTGTAACACACAGATTCTGTTATACTGGCTCAGTGCAGCTGCTACTGTTACACAGGGATGCTGTTATACTGGCTCAGTGGAGCTCCCACTGTAACATAAGGATGCTGTTACACTGGGTCATTGGAGCTCCCACTGTAACATAAGGATTCTGTTATACTGGCTCTGTGGATCTCCCACTGTAACACTGGGATGCTGTTATACTGGCTCAGTGGACCACCCACTGTAACACAAGGATGCTGTTATTCTGGCACAGTGGAGCTCCCAATCTAACATAAGGATGCTGCTATACTGGCTAAAGTGGAGCTTCCACAGTAACATTAGGATGCTGTTATTCTGGCTTAGAGGAGCTCCCTCTGTAACACAAGGATGCTGTTATACTGGCTCAGTAGAACTCCCCCTGAAACATAAGGATGCTGTTATACTGGCTCAGTCGAGCTCCTTCTGTAACACAAGGATTCTGTTATACTGGATTAGTGTAGCTCGCTCTGTAACATAAGGATGCTGTTATACTGTCTCAGTGGAGCTCCCAATGTGACATAGGGATTCCTGTTATACTGGCTCTGTGGAGCTCCCAATGCAACATAAGGATGCTTTTATACTGGATCAGTGGAACTACCACTGTAACAGAAGGATGTTGTTATACTGGCTAAGTGGACCTCCCACAATAAAATCAGGATACAGTTATCCTGGCTCAGTGGAGCTAACATGGTAACATAAGGATGCTGTTATACTGGCTCTGTGGAGCTCCCACTTAATATAAGGATGCTGTTATACTTGCTCAGTGCTGCTAACACAGTAACATAAGGATGCTGTTATACTGGCTCAGTGGTGCTCCCACTGTAACACAAAGATGATGTTGTACTGGCTCAGTGGAGCTATCACTGTAACATAAGGAAGCTGTTATACCCGGCTCTGTGGAGCTCCATCTAACACAAGTATGCTGTTATACTGGCTCAGTGGAGTTCTCACTGTAACACAAGAATGCTGTTATACTGGCTCAGTGGAGCTCCCCACTGTAACATAAGGGTGCTGTTGTACTGTCTCAGTGGAGCTCCCACTGTAACATAATTATGCAGTTATACTCTCAAAGTGGTGCTCCCACTGTAACATATGGATGTTATTATAAGGCCTCAGTGGAGCTCCCACTATAAAATAAGGATGCTGATATTCTGTCTCAGTGGAGCTCCCACTGTAACATAAGGATGATGTTATAAGGTCTCAGTGGAGCTCCTACTATAACATAAGGATGCTGTTATACTGTCTCAGTGGAACTCCCACTGTAACAAAAGGATGCTGTTATACTGGCACAGTGGAGCTCCCAAACTAACATAAGGATGCTTCTATACTTGCTCAGTGGAGCTCCCACTGTAACATTAGGATGCTGTTATTCTGGCTCAGAGGAGCTCCCTCTATAACACAAGGATGCTGTTATACTGGCTCAGTGGAACTCCCACTGTAACACAAGGCTGCTGTTATACTGGCTCAGTCGAGCTCCTTCTGTAACACAAGGATTCTGTTATACTGGCTCAGTGTGGCTCGCTCTGTAACATAATTATGCCATTATACTGTCTCAGTGGAGCTCCCAATGAAACATAAGGATGCAGATATACTGTCTCAGATGAGCTCCCACTGTCACATAAGGAAGCAGTTATACTGTCTCAGTGAAGCTCCCAAAGTAACATAATGATGCTGTTATACAATCTCAGAGTAACTCCCAATGAAACATAAGGATGATGATATACTGGCTCAGAGGAGCTCCCACTGTAACTCAAGGATGCTGTTATACTGGCTCAGTGCAGCTCCAGTGTAACATAACAATGCTTTCATACTGTCTCAGTGGAACTAAAACTGTAACATAAGAATGCTGTTATACTAGCTCAGTGGAACTCCTCTGTAACATAAAAATGCTTTTATACTGGCTCAGTGGTTCTCCCTCTGCAACATAAGGATGCCCGTTATACTATCACAGTGTAGCTCCCACTGTAACATAAGGATGCTGTTATACTGGCTCAGTGGAACTTGCAATGTAACATAAGGATGCTGTTATGCTATCTCCGTGGTGCTCCCACTGTAACATAAGGATGTTATTAGAAGGCCTCAGTGGAGATCCCACTATAACACAAGGATGCTGTTATATTGTCTCAGTGGAGCTCCCACTGTAACATAATGATGCTGATATAATAGCTCAGTGTAGCTCGCACTGTAACATGAGGATGCTGCTATACTTGCTCAATGGAGCTCCCCACTGTAACACAAGGATGCTGTTATACTGGCTCAGAGGAGGTCCCACTTTAACGTAAGGATGCTGTTATACTGGCTCAGGGGAGCTCCCTTTGTAACACACGGATGCTATTATACTGGCTCAGTGGAGCACACTCGGTAACACAAGGATGCTGCTCTCCTGGCTCAGTGGAGCTCGCACTGTAACATAAAGGATATGGTTATACTGTCTCAGTGGAGCTGTCACTGTAACATAATGATGCTGTTATACTGGCTGAGTGGAGCTCCCACAGTAGCACCAGGAAGCAGTTATACTGGCTCGGTGGAGCTCCCTCTGTAACACAAGGATGCTGTTATGCTGGATCAGTGGAGCTCCAACTGTAACCCATGGATTCTGTTATACTGGCTCAGAGGAGCTCACTCTGTAACACAAGGCTGATGATATACTGGCTCAGTGGAGCTCCCACTGTAGCACCAGGATGCTGTTATACTGGCTCGGTGGAGCGCCTAATGTAACAGAAGTA
The DNA here is from genome assembly GCA_016271365.2 of Neoceratodus forsteri. Classification (NCBI taxonomy): domain Eukaryota; kingdom Metazoa; phylum Chordata; order Ceratodontiformes; family Ceratodontidae; genus Neoceratodus; species Neoceratodus forsteri. The sequence continues at coordinate 15,020,946 of CM028129.1, forward strand.
TGCTGTTATGCTGGCTCTGTGGAGCTCCCACTGTAACATAAGGATGCTGTTTTACTGGCTCAGTGCAGCTAACACTGTAACATAAGGATGCTGTTATACTATCTCATTGGCGCTCCCCTCTGTAACACAGGGGTGCTGTTAAACTGGCTCAGTAAAGCTCCCACTGTAACATAAGGATGCTGTTATACTGGCTCAGTGGAGGTCCCACTGTAACACAAGGATGCTGTTATACTTTCTCAGAGGAGGTCCCACTGTAACATTAGGATGCAGTTATACTGGCTCAGTGGAGCTCCCACTGCAACATAAGGATACTGTTATGCTGGCTAGGTGGAGCTCACACTGTAACACAAGGATGCTGTTATACTGCCTCAGTGGAGCTCCCAGTGTAACATAAGGATGCTGTTATAGTGGCTCATTGGAGCTCCCACTGTAATACAAGGATTCTGTTATACTGGCTCAGAGGAGCTCCCACTGTAACACATGGATTCTGTTATACTGGCTCAGTGGAGCTCCCAGTGTAATATAAGGATGCTGTTATATTGGCTCATTGGAGCTCCCACTGTAACACAAGGATGCTGTTATACTGGCTCAGTGGAGGTCCCAGTGTAACATAAGGATTCTGTTATACTGGCTCAGTGAAGCTCCCACTGTAACACAAGGATGCTGTTATAATGGCTCAGTGGAGCTCCCACTGTAACACAAGGATGCTGTTATACTGGCTCAGTGGAGCTCAAACTGTAACACAAGGAAGCTGTTGTACTGGCTCCTTGGAGCTCCCACTGTAACATAAAGATGCTTTTGATTCTGGCTCAATGGAGCTCCCAGTGTAACATAAGTATGCTGTTATACTGGCTCAAAGGAGCTCGCTCTGTAACATAAGGATTCTGTTATACTGTCTCGGTGGAGCTGTCACTGTAACAAAGTGATGCCGTTATACTGGCTCACTTGAGCTCCCACTGTAACACACGGATTCTGTTATACTGGCCCGGTGGAGCTCCCACTGTAACACACGGATGCTGTTATACTGGCTCAGTGGAGCTCCCTCTAGCACAAGAATGTTGTTATACTGGCTGATAGGAGCTCCCACTCTAACACAAGGATGCTGTTATACCGGCTCAGTGGAGCTCCCTCTAACACAAGGATGCTGTTATACTGGCTCAGTGGAGCTCTCACTGTAACACAAGAATGCTGTTATACTTGCTCAGTGGAGCTCCCACTGTAACACAAGAATGCTGTTATGCTGTCTCAGTGGAGCTCCCACTGTAACATAATTGTGCTGTTATACTGTCTCAGTGGAGCTCCCACTGTAACATAAGTATGCTGTAATACTGTCTCAGTGGTGCTCCCTCTGTAACATAAGGATGTTATTATAAGGTCTCAGTGGAGCTCCTACTATAACATTAGGATGCTGTTATACTGTTTCTTTGGTGCTCCCACTGTGACATAAGGATGTTACTATAAGGTCTCAGTGGAGCTCCTACTATAACATAAGGATGCTGTTATACTGTCTCAGTGGAGCTCCAACTGTAACATAAGGATGCTGTTATTCTGGCACAGTGGAGCTCCCACACTAACATAAGGATGCTGCTATACTGGCTCAGTGGAGCTCCCATTGTAACATTAGGATGCTGTTTTTCTGGCTCAGAGGAGCTCCCTCTATAACACAAGGATACTGTTATACTGGCTCAGTGGATCTCCCACTGTAACATAAGGTTGCTGTTATACTGGCTCAGTCGAGCTCCTTCTGTAACACAAGGATTCTGTTATACTGGCTCAGTGTAGCTCGCTCTGTAACATAAGGATGCTGTTATACTGTCTCAGTGGAACTCCCAATGAAACATAAGGATGCAGATACACTGTCTCAGTTGAGCTACCACTGTCACATAAGAAAGCAGTTATACTGTCTCCGTGGAGCTCCCAAAGTAACATAATGATGCTGTTATAATGTCTCAGTGTAGCTCCCACTGAAATATAAGGATGCTGTTATACTGGCTCAGTGGTGCTCCCACTGTAAAACAAGGATGCTGTTATACTGTCTCAGAGGAGGTCCCACTGTAACATAAGGATGCTGTTATTTTGGCTCAGTGGCACTCCCACTGAAACATAAAGATGCTGTTATACTGGCTCAGTGGTTCTCCCACTGTAACATAAGGATGACGTTATACTATCTCTGTGTAGCTCCCACTGTAACATAAGTATGCTGTTATACTGTCTTAGTGGAACTAAAACTGTAACATAAGAATGCTGTTATACTGGATCAGTGGTGCTCCCACTATGACATAAGGATGCTGTTATACTGTCTCAGTGGAGCTCCCACTGTGACATAATGATGCTGTTAAACTGGTCAGTGGAGCTCCCACTGTAACATAAGGATGTAGTTATACTTTCTCAATGGAGCTAACACTGTAACATAAGGATGCTGTTATATTGGTCAGTGGAGCTCCCACTGCAACACAAGGATGCTGTTATACTGGCTCAGTGGAGCTCAAACTGTAACACATGGATTCTTTTATACTGGCCCCGTTGACCTCCCACTGTAATATAAGGATGCTGTTATACTGGCTCAGTGGAGGTCTCACTGTAACATAAGTATGCTTTTATACTGGCTCAGTGGAGCTCCCACTGCAATGCAAGGATGATGTTATACTCGCTCAGTGGAGCTCCCACTATAACATAAGGATGCTGTAATTTTGTTTCAGTTCTGCTCCCACTGTAACATAATGATGTTATTATAAGGTCTCAGTGGAGCTCCCACTATAACATAAGGATGCTGTTTTACTGTCTCAGTGGAGCTCCCACTGTAACATAAGGATGCTGTTTTACTGGCTCAGTGAAGCTCCCACTGTAACATAATTATGGTGTTATACTGGCTCAGTGGAGTTCCCACTGAAACAAAAGAATGCTGTTATACTGGCTGATTGGAGCTCCCACTGTAACACAAGGATGCTGTTATACTGGCCGAGTGGAGCTCCCACTGTAACACAAGGATGTAGTTATACTAGCTCAGTAGAGCTCCCACTGTAGCACATGGATGCTGTTATACTCTCTCAGTGGAGCTCTGACTATAACATAAGGGTGCTCTTATTCTGCCTCAGAGTAGCTCCCATTTTAACATAAGGATGCTGTAATACTGGCTCAGGGGAGCTCCCTCTGTAACACATGGTTGCTGTTATACTGTCTCAGCCGTGCTGCCACTATAACAATAGGATGTTATTATAAGGTCTCAGTGGCGCTCCCACTATGGCATAAGGATGCCGTTATACTGTCTCACTGGAGCTCCTACTGTAACATAATGATGCTGTTATACTGACTCAGTGGAGCTCCCACTGTAACATAAGGTTGCTGTTATACTGGCTCACTGGAGCTCCCACTGTAACACATGGCTGCTGTTATACTATCTCAGAGGATCTCCCATTTTAACATAAGGATGCTGTAATACTGGCTCAGGGGAGCTCCCTCTGTAGCACATGGATGCTGTTATACTGGCTCGGTGGAGCTCCCTTGGTAACACAAGGATGCTGCTAAACTGGCTCAGTGGAGCTCACACTGTAACATAAGGATGCTGTTATGCTGTCTCGTTGGAGCTGTCACTGTAACATAATGATGCCTTAATACTGGCTCAGTGGTGCTCCCACTGTAGCACAAGAATGCTGTTATACTGGCTCGGTATAGCTCCCACTTTAACACAAGGATGCTGTTATACTGGCTCAGGGAAGCTCCCACTGTATCATAAGGATGCTGTTACACTGACTCAGTGCAGCTAACACTGTAACATAAGCATGCTGTTATACTGGCTCAGTGGAGCTCCCACTGTAACTCAAGGATGCTGTTATACTGGCTCAATGGAGCTCCCACTGTAACATAAGGTTGCTGTTATACTGGCTCATTGGAGCTCCCACTGTAAGTTAAGGATGCTGTTATACTGGCTCAGTGGAGCTCCCACTGTAACACAAGGATAGTGTTATTCTGGCTCAGTGGATCTTCATGTGTAATATAAGGTTGTTGTTATACGGGCTCAGTGGAGCTCCCTCTGTAATACAAGGATGCTGTTATATTGGCTCAGGGGAGATCCCAGTGCAACATAAGGATGCTGTTATACTGTCTCAGTGGAGCTCCCTCTGTAACACAGGTGTGCTGTTATCCTGGTTCAGTAAAGCTCCCACTGTAACATAAGGATGCTGTTATACTAGCTCAGTGGAGCCCCCATTGTAACACAAGGATGCTGTTATACTTTCTCAGAAGAGGTACCACTGTAACATTAGGATGCAGTTATACTGGCTCAGTGGAGCTTCCACTGTAACACATGGATTCTGTTATACTGGCTCAGTTTAGCTCCCACTATAACACCGGGATGCTGTTATACTAGCTCAGTGAAACTCCCAGTGTAGCATAAGGATGGTGTTATAGTGGCTCAGAGGAGCTCCCACTGTAATTCAAAGATTCTTTTATACTGGCTCAGTGGAGTTCCCCCTGAAACATAAGGATGCTGTTATACTGTCTCAGTGGAGCTCCCACTGTAACCTAAGGATGTCATTGTTAGGTCTCAGTGGCGCTCCCTCTATAACAGAAAGATGCTGTTATACTGCCTCAGCGGAGCTCCTATTGTAACATCATGATGCTGTAATACTGGCTCAGTGGAGCTTGCACTGTAACATACGGATGCTGTTATACTGGCTCAATGGAGCTCCCACTGTAACACAAGGATGCTGTTATACTGGCTCAGAGGAGGTCCCTCTTTAACATAAGGATGCTGTTATACTGGCTCAGAGGAGCTCCCTTGGTAACACACGGATGCTGTTATACTGGCTCAGTGGAGCACAGTCGCTAACACAAGGATGCTGCTCTACTGGCTCAGTGGAGCTCGCACTGTAACATAAGGATACTGTTATACTGTCTTGGTGGAGCTGTCACTATAACATAATGATGGCGCTATACTGGGTCAGTGGTGCTCCCACTGTAGCACCAGGATGCTGTTATACTGGCTCGGTGGAGCGCCTAATGTAACAGAAGTATGCTGTTATGCTGGCTCTGTGGAGCTAACACTGTAACATAAGGATGCTGTTATACTGGCTCAGTGCAGCTAACACTGTAACATTAGGATGCTGTTATACTGTCTCAGTGGAGCTCCCTCTGTAACACAGGGGTGCTGTTATACTGGCTCAGTAAAGCTCCCACTGTAACATAAGGATGCTGTTATACTGGCTCAGTGGAGGTCCCACTGTAACACAAGGATGCTGTTATACTTTCTCAGAGGTGGTCCCACTGTAACATTAGGATGCAGTTATACTGGCTCAGTGGAGCTCCCACTGCAACATAAGGATACTGTTATGCTGGCTCGGTGGAGCTCCCTGTGTAACATAAGGATTCTGTTATACTGGCTCAGTGAAGCTCCCACTGTAACACAAGGATGCTGTTATACTGGCTCAGTGGAGCTCCCACTGTAACACAAGGATGCTGTTCTACTGGCTCAGTGGTGCTCAAACTGTAACACAAGGTTGCTGTTATACTGGCTCAGAGGAGCTCGCTCTGTAACATAAGGATTCTGTTATACTGTCTCGGTGGAGCTGTCACTGTAACAAAGTGATGCCGTTATACTGGCTCAGTTGAGCTCCCACTGTAACACATGGATTCTGTTATACTGGCCTGGTGGAGCTCCCACTGTAACACACGGATGCTGTTATACTGGCTTAGTGGAACTCCCACTGTAACACATGGATTCTGTTATTCTGGCCCGGTGAAGCTCCCACTGTAACACAAGGATGCTGTTATACTGGCTCAGTGGAGCTCCCTCTAACACAATGATGTTGTTATACTGGCTGATAGGAGCTCCCACTCTAACACAAGGATGCTGTTATACCGGCTCAGTGGAGCTCCCTCTAACACAAGGATGCTGTTATACTGGCTCAGTGGAGCTCTCACTGTAACACAAGAATGCTGTTATACTTGCTCACTGGAGCTCCCACTGTAACACAAGAATGCTGTTATGCTGGCTCAGTGGAGCTTCCACTGTAACATAATTGTGCTGTTATACTGTCTCAGTGGAGCTCCCACTGTAACATAAGTATGCTGTAATACTGTTTCAGTGGTGCTCCCACTGTAACATAAGGATGTTATTATAAGGTCTCAGTGGAGCCCCACCAGTCTTTTTTATTGCTGTTTCACATCTCTTTCCCAAGAGATCCAAGAGTCTCCAGTGGGTGTCACAGTTAGAGTACTTAACCAACTCTTCTCCTCCGCTAAAGTCAGATATATTAGAGACCCTGGCCAACCACTGATGGGTAACCCTAACATTAGGATAGGGAACAAAATGTTAGTTCCTAATTGGCTTCCCCAAATTCGGGGGCTCTCAGTGGAAGATTTTTATGTGCAAGGTAGGCAGGGCTCAACAGCTGATTTATTACTGGTCTTGAATATCCCCACCAATGCCATCTTCAAGATATATCAATTAAAGCATCTGGTAGATAAAGAGTTTGGCATAGCAGTGCCCCCCTCAACTGTTAAACCACTATTAGTGGAGGTTAAGGGCTGTGCGGTTAAACCCCATGGGGTGTCTAAGCTGTACACTTATCTCTTGAAATTGGTTCACCCCATTCCTCTAACTTTTCCAAATCCTGGGTGTTATCTCCTTCTGGTTCTCCATTCCCATGGGGTCAGATCTGGAAAGATTTATACATTTACAACACTCTAGGTAGAAATAGGATGATTCAATATTTCATAATTAATAATATGTATATCACACCAGTCCGGAAATCAAAATTTGACTCCTCTGTCCCCCCAAAATGTTTCAGGTGTGGGATAGAGCAAGGTGACCTCCCTCACATTTTCTGGCATTGCTCTAAAATTGCTCCACTCTGGAAGATAATTGAGGATAAACTAGACCCCATACTGGGTTTGAAAGACCTCTTCACACCAGAGATTTGTATCATAGGGGATTATGCAAATATCAGGGTTAGGGAGAGGAAATACCATATGGCACTCATCTCTATGGCGGTGAAGAGGCTGGTCCTCCGACACTGGACAGATAGTTTGGAAAATTTCATACCTAGACTGGGTGGAAGAAATGTCCCAATGCTTCAAAGTGGAGAAGCTGATTGCTAATTTTAGATCCTCCCCATTGACCTTTCAGAAGAAATGGGGCAAGTTATATGCTCTGTATCTTCATTGATAGTGACCCCATGATATATAAGTAAACTGAGCGAAGAAGTACACCCCTCCTGTCTTGGACTTTCCTGGCTTCCCTCTGTTTTTCTCCTATATTAAGTTATAACCTCTCACCATGTCAGTTTGTAGAAATCAGTCTCTGGCCAGTTTCTTAGGTTAAGAATTTTATAACACCTAACTACGAAGGTTAGTTTATCATCTCTCTCTCTGTGGTGACGCCTCATTGGGGGAGGGGTGGGATTGTTGAACTGGTTTATCCTGTTTAATGTTTTCTAGCTTCTCTTGATGCATTTAGTTTTTCTCTCTTTTCCTTTCTTTATCCGGCTACTGAAGTATACTCTACTCTGGGCGATATTGGATATTTGTATTATATCCAGATGTTATTGGTATATTGCTGTAACTACAGTTGAAATTTAATAAAAAGAGAATTTCAAAATAAAAAAGGTCTCAGTGGAGCTCCTACTATAACATTAGGATGCTGTTATACTGTTTCATTGGTGCTCCCACTGTGACATAAGGATGTTACTATAATGTCTCAGTGGAGCTCCTACTATAACATAAGGATGCTGTTATACTGTCTCAGTGGATCTCCCACTGTAACATAAGGATGCTGTTATACTGGCTCAGTCGAGCTCCTTCTGTAACACAAGGATTCTGATATACTGGATCAGTGTAGCTCGCTCTGTAACATAAGGATGCCGTTATACTGTCTCAGTGGAGCTCCCAAGGAAACATAAGGGTGCAGATATACTGTCTCAGATGAGCTCCCACTGTCACATAAGGAAGCAGTTATACTGTCTCCGTGGAGCTCCCAAAGTAACATAATGATGCTGTTATAATGTCTCAGTGTAGCTCCCACTGAAATATATGGATGCTGTTATACTGACTCAGTGGTGCTCCCACTGTAAAACAAGGATGCTGTTATACTGTCACAGAGGAGGTCCCACTGCAACATAAGGATGCTGTTATTCTGGCTCAGTGGAGCTCCCACTGAAACATAAGGATGCTGTTATACTGGCTCAGTGGTTCTCCCACTGTAACATAAGGATGACGTTATACTATCTCAGTGTAGCTCCCACTGTAACATAAGTATGCTGTTAAACTGTCTCAGTGGAACTAAAATTGTAACATAAGAATGCTGTTATACTGGATCAGTGGTGCTCCCACTATGACATAAGGATGCTGTTATACAGTCTCAGTGGAGCTCCCACTGTAACATAAGGATGCTGTTATACTGGCTCAGTGGAGCTCCCACTGTGACATAATGATGCTGTTATACTGGCTCAGTGGAGCTCCCACTGTAACATAAGGATATAATTATACTGTCTCAATTCAGCTAACACTGTAACATAAGGATGCTGTTATACTGGCTCAGTGGAGCTCCCACTGCAACACAAGGATACTGTTATACTGGCTCAGTGGAGCTCAGACTGTAACACATGGATGCTTTTATACTGGCCCCGTGGAGCTCCCACTGTAACATAAGGATGCTGTTATTCTGGCTCAGTGGAGCTTTCACTGTAACATAAGTATGCTTTTATACTTTCTCAGTGGAGCTCCCACTGTAATGCAAGGATGATGTTATACTCACTCAGTGGAGCTCCCACTGTAACATAAGGATGCTGCTATATTGGCTCAGTGGACCTCCCACTGTAACATTAGGATGCTGTTATTCTGGCTCAGAGGGGCTCCCTCTATAACACAAGTATACTGTTATACTGGCTCAGTGGATCTCCCACTGTAACATAAGGATGCTGTTATACTGGCTCAGTCGAGCTCCTTCTGTAACACAAGGATTCTGTTATACTGGCTCAGTGTAGCTTGCTCTGTAACATAAGGATGCCTTTATGCTGTCTCAGTGGAGCTCCCAATGAAACATAAGGATGCAGATATACTGTCTCGGATGAGCTCCCACTGTCACATAAGGAAGCAGTTATACTGTCTCCGTGGAGCTCCCAAAGTAACATAATGATGCTGTTATAATGTCTCAGTGTAGCTCCCACTGAAATATATGAATGCTGTTATACTGACTCAGTGGTGCTCCCACTGTAAAACACGGATGCTGTTATACTGTCTCAGAGGAGGTCCCACTGTAACATAAGGATGCTGTTATTCTGGCTCAGTGGAGCTCCAACTGAAACATAAGGATGCTGTTATACTGGCTCAGTGGTTCTCCCACTGTAACATAAGGATGACTTTATACTATCTCAGTGTAGCTCCCACTGTAACATAAGTATGCTGTTATACTGTCTCAGTGGAACTAAAACTGTAACATAAGAATGCTGTTATACTGGATCAGTGGTGCTCCCACTATGACATAAGGATGCTGTTATACTGTCTCAGTGGAGCTCCCACTGTAACATAAGGATGCTGTTATACTGGCTCAGTGGAGCTCCCACTGTGACATAATGATGCTGTTATACTGGCTCAGTGGAGCTCCCACTGTAACATAAGGATATAGTTATACTGTCTCAATGGAGCTAACACTGTAACATAAGGATGCTGTTATACTGGCTCAGTGGAGCTCCCACTGCAACACAAGGATGCTGTTATACTGGCTCAGTGGAGCTCAAACTGTAACACATGGATGCTTTTATACTGGCCCCGTGGTGCTCCACTGTAACCTAAGGATGCTGTTATTCTGGCTCAGTGGAGCTCTCACTGTAAAATAAGTATGCTTTTATACTTTCTCAGTGGAGCTCCCACTGTAATGCAAGGATGATGTTACACTCGCTCAGTGGAGCTCCCACTGTAACATAAGGATGCTGTTATACTGGCTCAGTGGAGCTCCCACTGTGACCTAATGATGCTGTTATACTGGCTCAGTGGAGCTCCCACTGTAACATAAGGATGCTGTAATTCTGGCTCAATGCAGCGAACACTGTAACATAAGGATGCTGTTATACTGGCTCAGTGGAGCTCCCACTGCAACACAAGGATGCTGTTATACTGGCTCAGTGGAGCTCAAACTGTAACACATGGATGCTTTTATACTGGCCCCATGGAGCTCCCACTGTAACATAAGTATGCTTTTATACTGGCTCAGTAGAGCTCCCTCTGTAACATAAGGATGTTAATATAAGGTCTCAGTGGAACTCCCACTATAACATAAGGATGCTGTAATTTTGTTTCAGTTGTGCTCCCACTGTAACATAAGGATGTTATTATTAGATCTCTGTGGAGCTCCCACTGTAACATAAGGATGCTGTTTTACTGGCTCAGTGAAGCTCCCACTGTAACATAGTTATGGTGTTATACTGGCTCAGTGGAGCTCCCACTGTAACAAAAGAATGCTGTTATACTGGCTGATTGGAGCTCCCACTGTAACACAAGGATGCTGTTATACTCGCCTAGTGGAGCTCCCTCTGTAACACAAGGATGTAGTTATACTGGCTCAGTAGAGCTCCCACTGTAACACATGGATGTTGTTATACTCTCTCAGTGGAGCTCTCACTATAACATAAGGATGCTGTTATACTGGCTCAGAGTAGCTCCCATTTTAACATAAGGATGCTGTAATACTGGCTCAGGGGAGCTCCCTCTGTAACACACAGATGCTGTTATACTATCTCAGTGGTGCTGCCACTATAACAATAGGATTTTATTATAAGGTCTCAGTGGAGCTCCCACTATGACATGAGGATGCTGTTATACTGTCTCACTGGAGCTCCCACTGTAACATAATGATGCTGTTATACTGACTCAGTGGAGCTCCCACTGTAACATAAGGTTGCTGTTATACTGGCTCACTGGAGCTCCCACTGTAACACATGGATGCTGTTATACTGGCTCAGAGGATCTCCCATTTTAACATAAGGATGCTGTAATACTGGCTCAGGGGAGCTCCCTCTGTAGCACATGGATGCTGTTATACTGGCTCGGTGGAGCTCCCTTGGTAACACAAGGATGCTGCTATACTGGCTCAGTGGAGCTCACACTGTAACATAAGGATGCTGTTATGCTGTCTCGGTGGAGCTGTCACTGTACCATAATGATGCCTTAATACTGGCTCAGTGGAGCTCCCACTGTAGCACAAGAATGCTGTTATACTGGCTCAGTATTGCTCCTACTTTAACACAAGGATGCTGTTATACTGGCTCAGGGGAGCTCCCACCACAACACACAGATTCTGTTATACTGGCTCGGTGGAGCTCACATTGTAACACAAGGATTCTTTTATACTGGCTCAGTGGAGCTCCCACTGTAATGTAAGGATGCTGTTACACTGGCTCAGTGCAGCTAACACTGTAACATAAGCATGCTGTTATACTGGCTCATTGGAGCTCCCACTGTAACTCAAGGATGCTGTTATACTGGCTCAATGGAGCTCCCACTTTAACATAAGCATGCTGTTATACTGGCTGATTGGTGCTCCCACTGTAACATAAGGTTGCTGTTATACTGGCTCATTGGAGCTCCCACTGTAACTTAAGGATGCTTTTATACTGGCTCATTTTAGCTCCTACTGTAACACAAGGATAGTGTTATTCTGGCTCAGTGGATCTCCATGTGTAAAATAAGGTTGTTGTTATACGGGCTCAGTGGAGCTCCCTCTGTAATACAAGGATGCTGTTATATTGGCTCAGGGGAGATCCCAGTGCAACATAAGGATGCTGTTATACTGGCTCAGTGGAGCTCAAACTGTAACATAAGGATGCAGTTATTCTATCTCAGTGGGGCTCCCACTGTAATACAAGGATGCTTTTATACTTTCTCGGTCAAGCTTCCCCTCAAAAATAAGAATACTGTTATAGTGTCTGAATGATACTGATGTACTGTCCGAATAGAGGGATTGGACCCTATGCTCATACCCTAGAATAAGGATACTGTTATAGTGTTTCAATAATGCTTTTGTACTGTCTCAATTGAAGGACTGGACCCTGTGCTCATACTCTAAAATAAGCATAATGTTATATTAGCTGAAGAAATAGGGACATTCATTGCAAAAGAAAACCTTGTTATTGCACCATTAGGGTTGATGCATAAAAAGTAGGGATATGCGATTTTAGTGTTCCCAAGCATGAGACCCTGCTTCCACCCTTGGCTTCCAACCCAAATACCCCACCCACTCTCACCTTCCAACCCTAAGGCCCACCTCCATCCTGTATGCTAGAATGGGTGTGAGTGGTGTGCCGTGGGGATGGGAGCCAAAATGATCACACATTTCAACAGTTAATACCCTGACATGGGTACAAAATGAAACAATTTGGTGAGCTTTAGGATTATCAGCCCCAAAGCTCACCCCTAACTCCTGTTCTTGCATGGAGTGTGGAGGTGTTCATTATGGTTGGAAGCCAGCAGTCATGATGGGGTGTTCAGGTTAGAAGCCTCTGAGGGTGGGGCAGGGTCTTATGCTAGTGGACCCTAAGATCACATTTCCCTTTTTTTAATAATTTCTTTGATTAATTTTTGTATTTTTTCACCCCCTGGGACAGTGGCATACACATACATGCATGTGTGTGGAGGCATACATGCATGTCAGGATATGACAGCCCCTTTCATCCCACTCAGACTTACATCACTCCTCCCTCACTCTCACCCACGCTGCCACCAGACCACCACCTGATGAGAATGGAACTAGCGGGGGAGCAGGGAACTGCATAGCAGCTGAGTCCCACTCCAACTCTCTCCCCCCAAGCCGGCTCCCTGGTGGCCCGAAGTCATTCCCAATCCCGGGTCGCGGGTGTGACATGAGGTAAGGCGTCCAGCATCTCAGCCCTCAGCGACACCAGGCCAGTCACATTTAGGTACTTTTTACTCTTCAACGCTAATGGTTCATTAATTACATTTTTTTGCAATGCTGTAACTAATATGTAATGTAAATACACTGTGCTATGTGACCTATGTATAACTGTTATTAACTGTAATGTTTGTGCTTTCCTGTACTGACGTGGAGCCTTTGCAAAGGAGTCTATGACTCACAGGATTGTAATTCTGATTCTCTCAATAAATAAATAAATAAAATAAATTATATATATATATATATATATATATATATATATATATATATATATATACACATATACAACTTATGTGCTGGGATAAACGTCAGTATAAAAAGTGATATCTGAAGAAGATAATGAAGATAACATTGATATCTTCATGTTCCTATACATCATCATGATATCTTTAACATTCCTTTACTTTATCCTGTTATGTAGTCATCTCCAATAAATCCTGTTGGCCCCTCATAAAACTCAGCTGTTCTAAAGCTCTGCCTCTCAATCACCTGAACTGCCCTACCACCACCACCACCGGGACTCTTGCATCTGCCATCAGTTTCAAACAATCAGTAATTAAAAAAACAGTTATCTGGTAGATCCTGCCATTTTATCCTTGTCTCACCAAAAGTGTTTCATTTCTGATGTCCTACATTTTCAGTGTGACCGAGCGCTATCAATACATTACATTGACTACCTCACAGACATTTAAAATAAGACACTCACAATGCAAAATGTTACAAATCCACTCTGTTTTTATTCACTTTGCTGGCCTTTGTTAGAAAAAAAGCTACTGAGAGTAGAAAGAGAAGTGAGAGTGAGCTGGCATGTCAGCAGCTTCAGAGAAATGAAAATGAGCGCGAATGAGTGTTACTATAGCAACACTCGCTTGCGCTCACATTCAGTTCTCTGAAGCTGTTGACATGTCCTCTCTTTCTCTCTCTCTCTCTCTCTCACTCTCTCTACTATCAGCAGCTTCTTTCTAACAAAGCCCAGCAAGACCAGTAAAAACAAAGTGGATTTATAACATTTTGCAGTGACAGTACTGTATTTTAAATGTCTGTGAGTTAGTCAATGTAATATATTAAAGTGCTAGGTCACGCTGCAATGCAAATCTAGGACATCACAAATGTAGCTTTTTCAGTGACACAAGGGGGAAACAACAGGATCAACCTGATACATTTTGTAATAACTTAAATAAATGTCAAAAAGCCACAGAGATTTATGTCAATCTACAGGGAGAGTGCTACATTTTAAATGTCTCCCAGATCCTTATTTGGAAACCACTGAAAACCCTCAGTCATGCTACACATTTATAACATTAAAAGTGAAACTCCTTCAGTGAGACCAGGAGGGAAATGACAGAAACAACTAGATCACTTTTAATAACTATGTTTTTACCACTTATGGCAGCACAAGAGCCACGGGGAGGGTGGGGCACTGCTGGTTCTACCTAATGAATAACATATCTAGAGTATTGTTTTAAGTGCCAGATGTGGTGGCTTGTCTTGGGATGAAAGGAGCTCCAAAACATATCTGGGGGTCGTGTTGGGGGCACAGCACATAAGTTGTATAAACAGAACATGACATGGCCTGACTGAAGATATCATATTTATCTTCACTCGAGGCCAATGAGATCAAGATATCTCACTCGTGGCTTCACCACTCGTGAAATATCTTGGTATCATTGGCCTCTCATGAAGAAAAATATGATATCTTCAGTCAGACCATGTCATATCCCATATATATGTATGTGTATGTGTATATATATATATATATATATATATATATATATATATATATATATATATATATTTATATACAGTATATATTATAGTAACACATTAGTACCACTATAGTTAGGGTTAAATACCCCATTTAAGGTTAAAGTGTGAAATTTTGCACCTTAATAACTTTGCCACCGTAAGATGTATTTGCCTGAAATATGGCAGACACAGAGCAGTAGCATAGATCTTGGGACCTGCCAAGTTTCGTATCAGTTGGATATACAGATACAAAGTTAGTAAGCACCATTCTCTAGTGCATTTATGCTTTTTTGTGCATTCTTTGCTCATGCCTACAGGTCACACGGTCTGCGTGACTGGTCCAAAAACTTCAGGGAACATATGGCCAGGGTCCCCAATGTTCCTTCTGAAGATTTCATGAAAAAATATTAAACGGTTCAAAAGTTATTCAAAAAATATATTCCCCATTATAGCCAATGGGAAAAGTTAACAAAAGGTTTGACAGTGTCGCAAATGCAGTTTTTAGTATCACAAATGACCCCTGTAGTGTCATGAGTCAGCCATTTTTTTTTCAGTTAGTGGTCACAGAAATGCTTGGCATTTAAATTTGGGACCCTGTAGGGACACAATTATTTTTGTGTTCATCTAGTCGAGCCCTGAGCATGCTAGCCATGTCTTTTTTGGGGGGTTAAACACCCTAGAAATATGTTTTTGAAATTTTTGTAAACTGTAGTGTCACAAAGTAGTGTCACACCGGTGACACTTTCTTGATTTGTTTTGTGAATGTGTTGTGATTTGCGACACTACTTGCGACACTATGGCCAAAATAACAGGAATTCTTTGCCACCCTGCTGCAAAAGAATGGTTTGGTCTTTTGGGCTGAAATTTGGAGGGAAGAAAGCCAACATCCCATAGATGTGTATTTGATGGTTAAGTGTCAAAATATTAAAGGAATGCAAAGTTATGGTACTCTGAAGTTGATGCTTTTTCCCATAGACTAAAATTATGGCGTCCACCACACCTTTCAGGGCCCGTATCTCAGAAACGCTTCAAGATATGGGCTTTTCGTTGGAAAAACACTTAGCCCCTGATTGGGGGGCTTAGTGCAAAACTAGCCAGGAAAGTCATAATTTATATGAAATTAAAATTTTTTTCTACATCATACAGTTCCTGAGGTATAAGCATATTAGTATTCCAAGTGCTCATTTTCTGCTCCGAGGCCCATTATTATGCATACATTCTTTTATTCACTGTATTTCTCTATGCAGCTGTTGGTGATAAAAAGGGTGTATGCTTTTGTTACTGTCACAGTTAGTGTTCCCACTTGCATTTCCGTAACCATTTGCGTTAGCGCTCCCGTCTAAGCCACTGTGTGTGTTACCCTTTACATTTTCATTTGCACTTGCATTTATGTTACTGTTACCATTTGCATTTCCATTACTGTTTCTGTTTGTGTTTCCATTTGCGTCACTGTGCACATTTTCATTTGCATTTGCAGCTTCTCTTCTGTTTGCGTTTGTCTTTTGTTTGGCGTCATCATTGCTGTTACCGTTACTATTTGCATTTCCAATTGCATTACCGTGACCATGCGCATTACGGTTTGCATTTCTGTACACATTTGCATTTCTGTTTCCTTTGGAGTTATTGTTGCTGTTATCATTACCATTTGTGTTTCCAATTGCATTACCATGACTGTGCGCATTACGGTTTGCATTTCTGTACATGCTTGCATTTGCTTTTGTGTTTCTGTTTCCTTTGGCATTATTGTTGCTGTTACCATTACCATTTGCATTTCCAATTGCGTTACCATGACCGTGCGCATTATGGTTTGTGGTTCCATATGCACTTGTGTTTGCATTTCTGTTTTCTTTGGTGTTATTCTTGCTGTTACCATTACCGTTTGCATTTCCAGTTGTGGTACCATGATCCGTGCGCTTTACGGTTTGTGTTTCTGCATGCGCTTGTGTTTCTGTTTCCTTTGCCATTATTGTTGCTGTTACAGTTGCCATTTGCATTTACAATTGTGGTACCGTGACCGTGCATGTTACCAGTTGTGTTTCCGTATACACTTGCGTTTGTATGTCCGTTTGCAGTACTTTTCACTTTGGCATCACATTGCTCTTGCGTTTCTATTACCATTTGCATCACCATTTACGTTTGTGTCACCATGTGTGTTACCATTTGTGCTTGCATTTGCCTTGCAGGGGCCCTCCCAACATCACTTTCCATTCACTATTTATAGTCCTCATTCTCAGAAAGAAGGGAAATTCATGTCAAAAAACTCCATTTAATACATAAGTTAGGGTTGTTCTACAGCGACAAAAGTGAGGAAATTCGATGTTAGGGTTGAAACCCTCCTTGCACCCCCCCAACTGGCATTGAGGGTGTGCATTGGGATCATCTGTCCTAACTCTCACCCCATTCTCCTATACTTCACAACCTCAGCTTGTTTACAAATGAGATGGGGTGAGGAGTTAGGACTGACATAGCCTTTTTACCCAATGCTGGTTGGGGGCAAAAATTAGTTGGTGCAAGGGGGTTCAACTAACATCAAATTCCTCACTTTTGTCGCTGTGGAACAACCCAAACTGATGCATTAAACTGAAATGTTGCCATGAATATATATCTATATATATATATCTATATATATATATATATAGATATATATATATATCTATATATATATATATAGAGAGAGAGAGAGAGAGATAGATAGATATACTGTATATAAAATACAAAATCACACATGTCCCCACAATGCAAAGCATCATGGGCTGCATATGCAAATCACCACAGAATGTTATGCTGGTCCAACTTAAAGCAGAATTGCATGGTGCGAAGAGCCTCTCACACAGTTGCAAAGGGTGCTAACAGAAGAACATAGACACGTGTTTGCGTCCTACCAGGACTCATCAGTATGCCTCGTCTGTTTGACACCCCAGTGGAATGGACCAGCTACCCCTAAGGCAGCGTGCCTGGGATATATTGTGGTGAACCCATTAAAATAAAAAACTATTTAAAAGACAAAGAACCTCTGTGCATAAACACTGAGGCAAGGGTTACCCCAAAGGGCATTTGGCTGGGAAGCCAAGTTTCAAGAAAATACAAAATCACACATGCCCCCACAATGCAAAGCATCATGGGCTGCATATGCAAATCACCACAGAATGTTATGCTGGTCCAACTTAAAGCAGAATTGCATGGTGCCGAAAGGCCTCTCACACAGTTTGCAAAGGGTGCTAACAGAAGACATAGACACGTGTTTCGTCCTACCAGGACTCATCAGTATGCCTCATCTGTTTGACACCCCAGTGGAATGGACCAGCTACCCCTAAGGCAGCGTGCCTGGGATATATTGGTGAACCCATTAAAATAAAAACTATTTAAAAGACAAAGAACCTCTGTGCATAAACACTGAGGCAAGGGTTACCCCAAAGGGCATTTGGCCGGGAAGCCAAGTTTCAAGAAAATACAAAATCACACATGCCCCCACAATGCAAAGCATCATGGGCTGCATATGCAAATCACCACAGAATGTTATGCTGGTCCAACTTTAAGCAGAATTGCATGGTGCCGAAAGGCCTCTCACACAGTTTGCAAAGGGTGCCTAACAGAAGACATAGACACGTGTTTACGTCCTACCAGGACTCATCAGTATGCCTCATCTGTTTGACACCCCAGTGGAATGGACCAGCTACCCCTAAGGCAGCGTGCCTAGGATATATTGTGTGAACCCATTAAAATAAAAACTATTTAAAAGACAAAGAACCTCTGTGCATAAACACTGAGGCAAGGGTTACCCAAAGGGCATTTGGCTGGGAAGCCAAGTTTCAAGAAAATACAAAATCACACATGCCCCCACAATGCAAAGCATCATGGGCTGCATATGCAAATCACCACAGAATGTTATGCTGGTCCAACTTAAAGCAGAATTGCATGGTGCCAAAGGCCTCTCACACAGTTTGCAAGGGTGCTAACAGAAGACATAGACACGTGTTTACGTCTACCAGGACTCATCAGTATGCCTCGCCTGTTTGACACCCCAGTGGAATGGACCAGCTACCCCTAAGGCAGCGTGCCTGGGATATATTGTGGTGAACCCATTAAAATAAAAAACTATTTAAAAGACAAAGAACCTCTGTGCATAAACACTGAGGCAAGGGTTACCCCAAAGGGCATTTGGCTGGGAAGCCAAGTTTCAAGAAAATACAAAATCACACATGCCCTCATAATGCAAATACTGTATATATATCTATATATATATAGATATATATAGATATATATAGATATATATATATATATATATTTTTATGCATCATTTAGGGTTAAAACACAAAAGTTATGAAATGAAAAATCTTTAGGGTTGCCCTCCCCAGACCCGCCAATCATGTCAAGATTGATAGCTGATGATGGAGTGTGTCATTGGGGTTGTGAGGCCTAAATGTCACCCCATTCCATCTGAAATTACATTCACAAGCCACAGTAAATAATGGGTTGAAATGTAGGCCTCACAACCCCAATGACAGACCCCGTCAGCTGTCAATCTTGGGATGATGGGCTGGTCTGTGGGGGATGGGCAACCCTAAAGATTTTTCATTTCCTGACTTTTTGTGTTTTAACCCTAAATGATGTATTAACATAGTTTTTTTGCATAGAATTTCCTTACTTTTTGAGAAAGAATAAAAAACTAAGAACTTGTGCAACTTGGTGGAAGCATGGGCCCTTTGGGCCCTGCACTCCCACCAACCTTCAGATGTTGGTGGGAGCATGAGCCTTTCTGGCCCTGTGCTCCCACCAACTTGTTAATGTAACACTGTAATTCACATCTACAGGACATACCAAGAGCACCCTCCAAATTTCAATGCAAAAGACCAAACCATATCCGAGATATAACATGTTAAAGTTTGAAAGTTTCATTTGTCGGAGTTGTAGAGTTCCACATCTGTTAACATTTAACAGGCACAATGACTGACTACTACATCCATGACACTACAGCTGGGTACTCTATCAATTTCAAGCCACCAGCACAATGCAAAACACTCTCCACAACACATAAATTGTGTCACGCAATATCTCCTCAAAAAACATTTTGTCAGACATGTAATTAACTGCATTGCATGACCGTGATTGAGGGGATCCTCAGGAGAAATAAAGTAAGCAATATGCACTTCTGATGGAAATGCCAACGGGTTCTATCTCTCTGATATGGATACAAGCTTTTATGTGAATAATGCACTTCTGCAGCCCAACTACGTGGGTTGCTCGCTTAGCAACATAGTTTAATGGCTGCCACTCAGGAATGTGAAGCCTAACAAATAAGAAGTGTGGCTCTAAGTCAGCCTAACTAGCGATTGGCTGATGGACTTTTCATTATGCAAGTCCAAAAGTCTGGAATGCCATCCCTGCAGTCTAAGACCAACAAATACACAAATAAAACTAAACAGAATAAAAACATGGTTAATTAAGCTGGGGAAAAATACACCATCTTGTTGCTTTAGCTTGGTGTAGGCTATAGCTTTTAACCTGATTGTCCCCCCCCCATTAAGAGTTATTAAACTAAATGTTTCTAAACCTCGTTATTTTGATGTTAATGTGTACATAAGTTGTACATAATTAAGCCATAATGAAGGATGGGGGTAACGTTAATGTTCTAGTTAATCACTCCCTGAGTGTGTAATGTGGCATGAGGCACAACTGAGTGCCAGATTGTCCCCAGGGGGTGATTAACTTGAACATTAACGTAACCACCCGGAATTCATTATTGCTACTATTATAATTGGGTTACCTGTTACTGAAATTTGAATTATTTTTTTAAATATTTTTTGCTAATTTTGAGTAAAAGTGACATAAAATAGTCCCTCCACCATAATAAATTATTGTAAGGGTCTCAGTAATGTTGCAGTGTTGTAATGTTGTATCATTATCAATCATTATTGCTATTATTATAATTGGGCTATAAGACAGTGAAGTTTGAATATTTTTTGTTAATATATTTTGCTTATTTTTTTTGTAAATTAACACAATATAGTCTCTCGGCCATGCTAAAGTGCATAGGGTTTGGGTTGTTTATATATTTTGCCCTCTTTTCAGGAAGGAATTTGATTTTTATTTTCAATGTGGTATGCTGGCATTATATTTTTAATACATCACTGTTTAAAACTGGTGCTGTGCAGTGTTTCTTGTCTCTCTTAGCTTACCTTATGATCAGACTACTCTGTGTACTTTTGACTGCAACAAGATGCTCTGTAAGCCTGAGCCTTTGTGATGATTATAGCCCCAAAAAAGCCTTGGGCTGCTCATGGTGAAACTGAATGCGGATGTGAGGTCTGCGGTAAGGAGAAGTACAGGCACGTTCCCATTAAATAATTACATCATTTAGTCACAGCAATATAAATATTCAAAGTCATCCTGGGCTGTGGTTATTGAATATCTCTGGTCGATGTCAGTGAATCCAGCAAGCGATCATTGACATTCTGTGTGTGAATTACAATTCAGTAATTTAGGGACATGGCAGTACTTCCTCCCTCCCCCCCAAAAAGAATGGTGCCCTGTGAGAGGACTTGGACTCTGTGCCTACTCCTCTGGTAGGAGGTTCACTGTCCTGTGTTGGTGGACAAGGCTACTGATTGCCTGCTGGGAACGGCTTTCAAACTGAATGCATTCTAAACAGTGCTGTGGTTTTCTAGCAGGGACTGGACTGTTGCACTGTGATACTTGGGCTCATTTAGAGGGTTTAACTGTTGGTGTTCTGCTCCTTATTGTAGAATTAGCCCCTGAGTAATACTCCTCTGGTGGAGCCAGGTTCACTGTCCTGTGTTGGTGGGTGGGGCTACCTACAATCTGCTGGGAGTAGCTTTCAAACTGTCCACATTCTGAACAGCATTGCTGTTTTCTTGCAGGGACTGGACTGTCACACTGAGTCATTTGGGCTTGCTTGGAGGATTTAACTGTTGGTGTCCTGCCTATAAACTTAGCCCTGACCCCTCTGGTGGGAAGTTCACTGTCCTTTGTTGTTGGGTGAGGTTACCGATCATCTCTTACTGGGAACAAAACACGGGCAGAAAAGCACACAGGAAAACAGCTTTTCTCCATTGCAGTCAGAAGTACACAAAGCAGCCTGATGAACTTTCAACTTCTCTGAGCATATGCTAAGCTAGGACAGAGAAAAGAAACACTACACACCTGCAGTTTTACAGTTATTTATTTAAATAATGACAGCATACTAAATTGAATACAGCAACATCTGGGTGACATCTTTAATGGCAGCTCTGAGTTCTGAGATTAGAATCTCTGTAAAAAGTAGGATGTTAGTTTTTCAAATTAATTCTCCAGTAATTAGGTTCTACAGGTATATTAATAAGGAGATTAATGTAAGGCTCACAGAATGCTGCCAACCAATCAGATTTCTGCATTTCTGAGACACTTATAATAATAACCATAGACACAGAACAGCTGTAAATCAAAGATTAGAAGTAATTCCAGGAAACCACCACCATGGTTCGACAGAAAGAAGCCCCCTGAGTAAATGCCACCCTCAT
Organism: Neoceratodus forsteri; assembly: GCA_016271365.2. Taxonomy (NCBI): domain Eukaryota; kingdom Metazoa; phylum Chordata; order Ceratodontiformes; family Ceratodontidae; genus Neoceratodus; species Neoceratodus forsteri. The sequence continues at coordinate 15,043,110 of CM028129.1, forward strand.
TTGTCTTCTTAGGACACCCCATGGGCTGAGGAATTTGATTTTTTAATTCGGCCATCTCGTCCCTCACTTGCGATGCATGATCATGATCAAAGAATGTCACGATCAAAGAATTTGCAGGCTCACGATCAAAAAATTTGCAGGCTCATGATCAAAGAATAAAAAATGGTGTCAATCAAACATTTGAAGGAATGGCAGTAAATCACCCCAATGGTTCGACAGATGGAAGCCCCCTGAGCAAAACCCACTCTCATTTGACTTCCTAGGGCACCCCTGGGCTGATAAAGTTGATTTTTTAATTCATCCATCTTATCCCTCACTCGCGATGTACGATCGCTATCAAAGAATCTCATGATCAAAGAATTTGCAAACTCGCAATCAAAGAAATTGCACGATCATGGTCAAAGAATAAAAAATGGTGAAACACGATTCTTTGAGCGATTTAAACCAAACCAACACCATGACTCAATAGAACGAAGCCCCCTGAGCAAAACCCACCCTCATTTGTGTCCCTAGCCCACCCCTGAGCTAAGATAATTGTGTTTTTAGCTCGCAATGCAAGATTGCGATCAAAGAATCTCATGATCAAAGAATTTGCAGGCTTGTGATCAAAGATCGTTAGCGAGCCACAATCAAAGATTTTAAAACCTGATAACTCTATTTTTGGACCATTTTGGATGAAACCAAAGGCATGGCTTGATAGATCAAAGCCCCCTGAGTAAAACCCATCCAAGTTTTACTTCAAGAGTGACCCCTAGCAGAGATATTTGTGTTTTTATGATCAGAAATCTGAAAACAAGATGGCCGATCTCACAATCAAAGAATTCTCTGGACCAAAGATTCTTGAACCATAAGGCTGCAAATTATTTGATTGCCAGGTGGGATGAGATGGCCAGAACCCCATTCTTTGTTCACAAAATAAACATATACAATTTCCCATTGACTTATAATGGGAACCTAAAAGTCGTAGAACTTTTGAATGCCTTAATTTTTTTCACCAAATGAAAAGTGACGTGTTCGGCCACCAAAGTTCTTTAAAATAAGCCATCTCATAGAGTGGCACACCACATGATGGCCACATAGGGCCATGTTCAAAATCCCAAACGCTGCCTCCAAAAATGGATAATTTTGCATTTTTCAGCTTTTTCGTGTGCAAAGACCGTAAGTCCAACTGAAACTAAATTTGGCATATCAAGAGATCTATCACACCCCACCATACATACCAAATTTCAGGCAAATCTGCTGAATGGGTCCAAAGTTATTAACATGCAAAATTTTGACTTTAACATAGAAGTGACATCTCAACCCTAAATATAGTGTCGCGACTACACCACTATAATATATATCTATATATCTATATCTGTCTATCTGTTTATCTATCTATTTATCTATCTATCGATATATATCAATAACTGTGTGGACAGTATTCAAGAGACAAAGTGTGACATTCACACACTCAAAAAAAGTTTTATTATTAGGCATGACTCAACCTTAATTTTAATGTGTATATGTGGTAGTTGCATAATGCAAAATATAAAGATAGTTCTGTATTTCTAAGTTTGGAAAAATGGCATAGTTATTTATGACATGTAAACTACTTTCGTGGGTAACTCGGTGTCAATTATGCATTATTTCCCATTTCTAGTAATAAATAACATTTTCAAATGCAGTGTCTCTGTCTTCTATTTAAGTATATTCATTTGCTACATCTAATGATTTGATGTTCTTCCATACCTATGTGTTGCTATTTATCCTCCAATGTAGACAGCACTAAAAATAGAAACGGGAGGTTACCAAAGTTTCATTACTTTATGCTTATACTGTTTATGTCCAGTCTACATGCCTTTCACACTTAAACTGGACAGTAAGTAAAAAGATAAACATGAACAAATCGCTTGGTTGCACTTGATTTATTATGTGACCATCTCTGTCTCATACTACCACTGTGGGTAACGCGGACACCACAGTAGCAATGCAACATATGAAATACATGGTACAACTTTTATTAATGGCTTATTATCAACCAAACAGTCAATACGCATTGATAAGTGCCATGCCACATCAGGGGCCATTTTGACATCACTGTAGCTCTGCAGAGCCAGACTGAGGAGAAACCCAGCCACAGTTAACAACCAGAAAGCACCCAGGCAAGCTGTCTGGTACTGATAACTATAGATGAGAGTGCCACGTGATGCTCCCTGGCAACCCCATGCTGGCCTTTGAGGGGGAAAATGATGCCAAAATATCATGCAGGCCCACCGTAAGCTCACCACCACGTGCATCACAGGGATGCCGCTGCAGCAGGGTTCTTGTTCTGCACATGGAATGCCACATCAAAACTACTCTACAAGTCAAAACAATACACCAAAGTTCCCCATTAACAAGCAAAGGCAAAGCAAGAGACAGCTGGATGTTACACGGCAGGCCGGAGCCACATCAGGGGTCATTTTGACATCACTGTACCTCCACAGAGTCAAACTGAGGGCAGGCCCAACTACAGTTACCAACCAGAAAGCACCCAAGCAAGCTGTTTGGTGTTGATAACTGTAGATGCAGGCACTGTATGGTGTCCCCTGGCAACCCAGTGGCAGCCATTATGGGGAAAACATTGCCATAATCACACAGGCCTACACTGTGCTCACCACCATATGCATCACACAGACACCACTGCTGCAGGATTCTTGTACTGCACATGGAATGCTACATCCAAACTGCTTGGGTCAGGCCCAGGTGATGTATTTTTTATTTTCAAACAGTTCCAATATATTATGCCAGCACTTGACATTTAATTTATAGGCAGTCTCATTATAAATAAATCTGCTAAATGTTTTTGCCAGATGAATCCAAACCACTGATGTTGCCCAACAGGCACTAGTACACACAGGCAATTACCAGATTCCAGTACTACACATGGTATCCCTCCCATACCCCTGAGTGTACTAAGCAATGCCATGAGCAGCCTTTCTGAGGTAAGCCCAAGTGCTGTACTTTTTATTTTTATCAGTTTCAACATATTGTGCCATCACTTGACATCTAATTTAGAAACAGTTTTATTATAAATAAATCAGGAAAATGTTTTTGCTAGATGAATCCATAACATACAGGCACTAGTACACTGAGGCAATAACCCAGTTATTACACATGGTACCCCCCCAATGCCATGAGCAGCTATTTTGAGGTAGGCCCAAGTGCTGTATTCTTTTGTTTTTAAACAGTTCCAACATATTATGCCACCACTTGATGTCTAGTTTAGAAACAGTCTCATTCTTACACGTGGTAACCCCCCATAACCTTGAATGAACTGACCAATGCCATAAGAAGCATTTTTGAGGTAGGTCCCATCGCTGTAGTTTTTTTATTTCAGACAGTTACAATATGTTATGCCACCACCCACACCTGATCCCCTAGTTCAGTATGCAAATACAATGATGCTCCTTTATAATCTTACATCAAGAAAGGCAACTTTACCATTTTAAAATAACATCACACACACACACACACACACATATGCACACGCACACACACATACACCCTACCTTAACCAGAGCCAGCATCACCCTTTGTTTACAAAAATTACAAGCATTTCTCACAAATTGCATTTTTTTTATTTAAAACATTTTAAGAGTGCAGCTTTTTACATTCATTCTAGATACACACTTCTAAAATGGAGCCATCATCACATCGACTGGTGCAGCATTCATTCGACAAACACACATTCTCAGAATTTACCAGTAGGAACCCCACAGGTGTTGTTTTTTCCCTATTTATACATGATTAAAGTCAACCCAGGGGAAAGTACACCAATATTAGCAATATTCTGAAAAATCAAATTATACAATGAAAACCTGTTGTATGGATTGTAAACAAAATACTTAAAATCTCAAACAAAACTCTATTTGATTAGACTGGTCACATATATGCACAGCTCCATTTTGAAGAGGGGCCCTTCACAAACAGCTGGGCCATGACCGAACACACAAATTTAACTTTTGTGCCCCCAAAGATGATAGAACACAACTGCTTCACTATAGCCAGACGGTATTTAATATGCCCCATTTAAACAATGCTAGCAACAGAGAAAGGTTCAGCTGATATACTCCCCCAACAAAACTTTAAAATATGCTATTTAATATGCCCCACTTAAACACTAGCTGCACCAGAAGAAAGTTCTGCTGATGTACTTCCCATACACAACTTTAAACTATACTATTTAATATGTCCCATTTATACAGTGATAGAACCAGAGGAAAGTTCTGCTGATATACTTCCAAAACAAAACTTTAAAATATACTCATTGTACTGCACAGCCCATTAATCCAGTCATCCTCTATTCTGAAGAGGGACCCTTCACAAACAGCAGGATCATGAAGTCTTAAGGTGAATATTTTACTTTTTCTGTCCCCAAAATGACACAGAATAACTGCTGCACTTTAGCCAATCACTATTTAATATGCCTCCCAGAAATTTAACTTGCTGTTTTGTAGCAGAATGCTGAAGATCATGTTTTCTAGTGACTGAAGACCTCTGAGATCCTTCCAAACTCCTGTGCAGCACACCAGATTTTAAATGGCCAATACTTCATTCTACCTGTTTTTTTTAAGAATGGTAAATGGGAGAAGCAGTGGAAAGAAAACAGTTTTGCTTAGAGTCAGAGTATCAAAACTGAATGCCTGATGTCACCTTTGGGTCCCGGCTATTTGTACCAATACCAGCAGCATCATCATCCACGTGGGTGACATGGACACGATAGCAAGAGCCACAGCTTTTGATGCTGCTGCTCCAACAGGAACTATGTTCTACTGCATTAAGATTGCAGATTTGTGCAGGGGAAACACATTAAGCAATGTGAACTGAGACTGAAAGAAAAAACTCAAAGCATAAAGACAGAATACACAAAATAAATTATGCAGCTATATAAGACACCACAGTAATGCACAAAAGTAATACATTACATGTTGTGTCATGTAAATGTAATTACATCTGCATAAAATCAATAATCACTGGGGGACAGTTACACATCCACTCTGTCCATTAAAAAACAAAACTTTAGTATTGTGCTTTAAATACAGTAAATGTAATGGTCACCAAGATGTGCAGCACTGCCATGTCACAAAATGGCTGCCTTTTTTAAGGCTATTTTCATTATTAAAATGTTGCCACAATAAAACAAAAATACATACACTCTTTTTTTATGCACACTATCTCTTGACCATATTGGCAATTGCACAGAGCTCAAATTCTGTATTTTTAATAAACTATGAGTAAAATACAAACCTTATTTTAAGTGCATCCCCAAGTCTCTCAAATACTGTCCACACACCTATATGTATATATTATAGTGGCATGGTAGTGCCACTATAGTTAGGGTTGAGTACCCCATTTAAGGTTAAATCTGAAATTTGGCAGCTTAATAACTTTGCCACTGTATGATGGATTTTCCTGAAATTTGGCATGCCTGGTTTGGTACCATAGATCTCTGAACCTGCCAAGTTTTGTTTTGGTTGGATGTATGGTTATGGAGCTATAGAGTGCCGAAAAAAGCAAAATTATGAATTTTTGCACATTCTTTGCTCACACCTACAGGTTGTACAGTTTGTGACACTGGTCCAAAGCTTTCAGAGAACATGCAGCCAGGGTCCCTGATGTGCTTTTTGAAGATTTCATGAAAAAATATTAAACGGTTCAAATGTTATTCAAAAAACAAATTTCCCATTATAGTCAATGGGAAAAGTTAACAAAAAGTTTGACAGTGTCACAAATGCAGTTTTTAGTGTCTCAAATGACCCCTGTAGTGTAGCAAATCCACCATCTTGTTTTCAGTTGGTGGTCACAGAAATGCTTGGCATTTAAATTTGGGACCCTCTAGGGACACAATTCTTTTTGTGTTTACCTAGGCAAGCCCTGAGGATGCTAGCCATGTCTTTTTTGGGCGGGTTAAACACCCCAGAAATGTTTTTCAAATTTTTGGAAACAGTAGTGTCACAAAGTAGTGTCACTCTTGTGACACTTTCCTGATTTTTTTTGCGAAAGTGTCACAAATCACTAACCTACTTTTTGACACTATGGCCAAAATAACAGGAATTCTTTGCCACCCTGCTGCAAAAGAATGGTTTGGTCTTTTGGGCTGAACTTTGAAGGGAAGAAAGCCAACATCCCACAGATGTGCCTTTTGGTGGTTTGGTGAGAAAATATTAGAGGGCTGCAAAGTTGCGGTACTCCAAAGTTGACGATTTTTCCCATAGGCTAACATTATGGCATCCGTTGCTCCTTTCGGGGCCCATATCTCGAAAACGGTTTGAGATATGGACTTTTTGTAAGAAAAATGCTTAGCCCCACATTAGGGGTCTAAGTGCAAAACTAGCCAGGAAAGTCACAAATAATATGAGATTTTTTTATTTTTTTTCTACGTTGTACGGTTCTTGAGATATAAGCAATTTAGTATTCCAACTGTTCATTGTCTGCTCTGAGGGCCATTATTATTCATACATTCTTTGTATTCACTGTGGTTCTGAATACACTTTTTGGGGACAAAAATTGGTTGCATTTGCGTTACTGTTACAGTTAGCATTTCCACTTGTGTTTCCGTGACCGTTTGCATTAGTGTTTCCGTTTACATTGCCATGTGCGTTACCATTTGTATTTGCGTTACTGTTACTATTTGTGTTTCCATTACTGTTTTTGTTTGCATTTGTGTTTCCTTTTACATCACCATGTGCACTGCCATTTGTGTTTGTGTACATGCTTCCATTTTCATTTCTGTTTCCTTTGGCATCATCATTGCTGTTACCTTAAGCGTTTGCATCTCCAATTGCATTACTGTGACCGTGCGTGTAACGATTTGTGTTTACTTACACGCTTGCATTTCCGCTTCCATTTCTGTTACTGTTCCCTTTGGCATCCTCCTTGACATCCGAGTGACTTGGTGATATACATGCATATTGGCCATCAGTTGTTGGTGGATCATATTAAATTTTTTTTATATCTAATACATTTCTTATCTCTTCTGAATTACAGTGTGTCAGTAATGCATCACTCTAACAACATGTCAATGGCAGGCAGTGGTTTTAGACACCTTTGTTGACTATTAATGTCTCCTGATGTTACGCCGTAATAAGACAATGATGTATCAGTAAACTATTATGTGCACAGTAGTGCTGCACCATAATCTTACATTGTACAGTTGCAGATCTGTGTGGGAGTGTCAGACCCAAGAAGTCAAATAGTCATACTACACAATACCTGAATTCTGGACACTTTATTATTTGAAACAGCTAAGTGTGTTTCTCTACTAATTTAAATGCTGCTGCTAGCATGCTGTTCAAAGGGCCCCATTCTCACATGTTTGTGTTTATGAATGTGTAGTATCAGAGAGCATTGTAACACAGTTTCATGTGACTAAATACCTCCTTTTCTTACCATGGCATAAGAAAGAAACGGATCAATACAGTATTATCTGCAAAGTCCTTCTCCACTATTATTTGAAGTTGCACAGCTCTATATGGGACTGTGTCACCCAAAGGATTCCATGGTACCACTTCACTGTCTTTAGTTTGCTGACAGTTTGTCAGTGTAAATGCATGTTCCTTTTTCTATACAAATTCCTACATTTCTGGTAGCAGGGACAGCCAAAGACACCATGTTACCACTTTTGTACCTATTAATGGATAATATCAGACAGCATTTACACTGACCCTTCATGTGTATAAATAGTTCCTAATGTTATCCTAACAGTAGAAAACAATGTATCAGAACACTATTACATACAGTGTGCTGCTGCAATGTCATCTTATCCCATACACTTGGGCAGCTAGGTGGTACCATAGGACATAAAGTGTTTAATATTATCATGGACTATGGTTGACATTATCATACAAATCATTTCAGATATTAACAAGAAAAATGACTATTATCCTAGGCTGAAAACATCATGCTGCATTCATACCACTGTTAGTTCTGTGGTACTGCTTCTGCATATGACTTCATAATAACCAAATATTACTTCTGCATACTATAATGAATATAAAACTACAGAGCTATCATAAAACTATTAAGCACTGCATGTGTGCATAGATTAGTGACCAGAACTTGTTGTTCATACCACATGTGTGTGTTTATCTAATCATGGCCATCTTGGTTTGAAACTGTCAGCAAACCAAAGACAGTGAAGTGACACCTTGCAAATGTTTTCCTCACCGCTAGCCCACTAATTCCACAACTCCCCCCTTCTAGCCTGATGCTCGCCATGTTTCTACCTCTGGCTCTCACTCTTTCCCTATTAACTCTTCTTTCTCTACCCATCCTTCCCTGTTAAAGTCCCACCCCATGCATAGTAGTGTCCCAATTATCTACCCCTCCTCCATCATTATCATAATAAACAAGTACACAACATCCATTGTCACTTTCTGTGGTTTTAGCCCAATTTTTCCCCCAGTCATTGGTAATATATCCCTCCTCTTCTTTATCTCTCTAACCTGCCACCCCATACATGGCCTCGTTCCCCTATATGTGTAGTTGCCGACTGCCTCACTCAAAAGATCTCTGCTTATAACCCCTGTATGTCTACATTTGATTGTACATCTGCTGACTTCTGCAATTGTAAAATAATGCTGTTTTTTTATGTATTTCAACCTTGTACTGTATACACTGTATATACTTTTTCTTCCTTGTATATTATTGTTTTTGGTACAGCTGCTTCTGTACTGTACTTTGATGTATTCATGACCAGGTCCACCTTGCAAATGAGCCTTGCTCAGTGGTGCCAACCAGGATAAATAAAGATTTTGATCGATTGATTGATTGATTGAGCATGGGTACATTGGTCACTATATGTTACTCAAAGGACAACATGCTGTCATTTATGTGCCTATGACTACATTATATTAGACACCTTTTTATCCATACTTTCTTCTATGTTAATACCTCATGATATTATCCCAGCATAACCAAATTATGTATATCATAGGTATTGTGTGTAGAGTAGTCCTGTTCTGTCATGTTACCCTGTGAAGATGTCCAGAATGCTGTGCACACCCATGGCTGCACAAATGCTACAGTTGTTGTCTCATGATGATGAATGTGTCTTGTAGTACATTTAGACAGTTGCATGTTATTTCTGTCACCTGCTGCTGGTTGTCTGTGATCGGTTGTGTTGCCTTGGTCCTCCACCCCACTTGTGCGCGTGTGTGTGTGTGTGTGTATGTGGGTGTGGGTGTGGGTGTGGTGCTGGGTTGGGGGTGGGAATGTGGAGTTAGGGTTTTCAACCCTAACACTGAATTTCCTCACTTTTGTCACTGTGGAACAGCTCTAACTGATGCATTAAATTGAGTTTTTTGCCACGAATTTCCTGTCTTTTTTAGAAAGCATTATCTCCATACTACATTGTATATGTTGGTGAGAGCATGGCTCCCATGGTGCATCACACTCTGACCAAGATATAGATACCTTTATCATAATATCTACTTGTCTTACGGTATTAATGTGGCAAAAGTTCATGTGATACACCTTAGACATAAAATTAACTCATACATAAATGGAATAGGAGAGTACCATGGGATTCAATCAGTGGTTGAAAAACTGGTGTGGAACTCAGGGATTTGGCTTCATTGGGGACTGGGGGTCCAACTGGAGTGATGCAAGCCTATACTGGCATGATGGGCTGCATCTGTCTGGGAGGGGAACCAGGATCCTAGGTGATAGGTTTAAATGCTTCATTGGCAAGCTTTTAAACAAGCCAAGGGAGGCACTGAAAGGAGCAGGAAAATCCTAGCCCCCAAACAATCACGGTAGTAAGTGTGTGCAAACACCAACATGGAGGTGTCGATAGGGAGAAGGGCAGTGGTAAATGGAGAAAGTGACAAAGGCAAGAAGGACAGGGATGGGGCAAAAGGGGGTAAGGCCATCAGGAAATGGAGGGTAATGAGTAGCAATGCCCGTAGTCTGGGCAACAAGCTCCCTGAGCTGGTGGCCTTAATGGAAGAGGGATGCCTGGATATCGTAGCAGTCACAGAAACATGGTACACAGAGAACCATGACTGGGATGTTAACATACCAGGGTACATAACCTACAGGAGAGACAGGTAGGGGAGAAGAGGGGGAGGAGTAGCTCTCTATGAAAAGGAAGGGATAAAAGCAACTGAACAAAAGAGTAAACAGGGAGAAGAGGAGGCACTGTGGGTCACCTTGGAGACTGGAAAGGCACCACAATCCACAGGGGTTGTCTACAGACCCCCATGTCAGGGGGAAGGAATGGACAAGGATATGATGGAAGGCATTCTTAGAATGGCAGAGAAAGGGGAGATACTGTTGATGGGAGACCTGAATATGCCAGATGTTAACTGGAGCACATTTGCTGCAGCCACATCCAAGAGTAGGGCCATTCTTGATGCCCTACAGGTGGCAGGCATTAGACAGCTAGTTTCAGAACCCACTCGTGAGGGAGCAATCTTAGACCTCGTACTCTCAAATGGGGGCAGTGAGAGGATCTCAGATCTAGAAGTGGGTTGCCATCTGGGGACAAGTGACCATCAAACAGTGTGGTTCACGTTAAACTCAGCTCACAAGTCAAGCCATACAAAAGTGAGGGTACTGGACTTTAGGAGGGCTGACTTTGTGAGATGGGAGAGTGCCTCAGAAAAGCACTAGCAAACAGGCTAGAAGGAGGTGTGGAGCAACAATGGGGAATTATCAAAACTGCCATCACAGAGGCAACAAGCCTTTGTGTGAAGCAAATAAACAAATCAAAATGAAAGAAAAAGCCACTATGGTTCTCAAGAGAGGTGGCTGTGAAAGTCAGGAAGAAAAGATAGCATTCGGAAGTATAAGGAAACACAGAAGGAGCAGGACGAGAGCTGTACCAGTTAAGGCAGAAAGAAGCAGGGAGGAAGTCAGAATAGCAAAGGCTCAAACTGAGGAAAAGATAGCCAACTCAGTTAAGAAGGGGATAAAACCTTTATAGGTACATCAGCGGCGTAGAAAGACAAAGGGAGGGATAGTGAGGCTGAATAGAATGAACGGTGGGTGGGCAGAGGGGGACAGTGAAAATGCAGGAATACTGAATGAATATTTCAGCTCAGTATTCACAAAAGAGGAGGGGGAAGTGCCTAATCCAATTAACAGAAGCACTCTTGATAGGGGGTCGATCCCAGTCCTTTCACAGATGAAAGGGTTCTGCAAGAACTCCTAAAACTGAAGGTGGACAAAGCAATGGGGCCTGATGGAATTCACCCCAGAATTCTAAAAGAATTAAGGGGGGAACTAGTGAAACCACTGGCTACTCTTTTAATAAATCATGGAGGATGGTGTGGTACCCAAGGACTGGAGGAAGGCGGATGTGATTCCCTTCACAAAAGTGGGACCAAGACAGAGGCAGGAAACACAGACCTGTCAGTCTGACCTCTGTGGTAGGAAAGTGATGGAGTCACTTCTGAAGGAAAGAATAGTTGAGTACCTAGAGGTCAGTGGAGCACAGGATCCAAGGCAGCATGGGTTCACAGTGGGAAGGTCATGTCAGACGAATCTAATAGATTTCTTTGACTGGGTGACCAAAGTAGTAGACCAGGGAGGGCTGTGGACATGGCCTACCTAGACTTTAGCAAGGCATTTGACACAGTCCCACACAAAGATTATTAGTCAAATTAACTAGCCTGGGAGTGGGTCCCAGGGTGGTAGCCTGGGTAAAACATTGGCTGGACAACAGGACACAGAAGGTAATTGTAAATGGAGTCCACTCTGAAGAAAGGCAGTTACTAGTGGGTACACGAGGGTTCAGTATTGGGTCCAGTCCTTTTAATGTCTTCATCAGTGACATTGCAGAGGGACTGGAAGGAAAAATATGCCTTTTTGCAGATGACACAAAGATCTGCAACAGGGTTGATACACAAGGAGGCGTGGAAAGGATGAAAAGGGACTTGGCAAGGTTGGAGGAATGGTCAGACGTATGGCAGTTAGGATTCAATGCAAAAAAGTGCAAAATAATGCACCTGGGAAACAAGAACCCAGGGGAAGCATACACAATGGGTGGGGAGGTAGTAACAACAACAAAACAGGAAAGGGACCTGGGGGTAATCATATCAGATGACCTTAAGGTTAGCAAGCAATGTGACAAGGCAGTAGGGAGGGCCGAGGGTATACTGGGATGTATAGGGAGAGGCATCAGCAGCAGAAAACAGGAAGTTGTTATCCCTCTGTACAGACAGTTGGTGAGACCCCATCTGGAATACTGTGTCCAGTTCTGGAGATCCCATCTCCGCAAGGACATAGACAGGATAGAGGCAGTCCAGAGGAGGGTAACTAAAATGGTGCAGGGTCTGCAAGAGAAGCCATATGAGGAGAGACTAAAGGAGCTTAATATGTATACCCTTGAGGAAAGAAGGGAGAGGGGGACATGATAGAAACTTTCAAGTACCTCAAGGGAATCAACAAAGTCCAAGAGGGTAGCATCTTTCAGAAAAAGAGACTTGCAAGAACAAGGGGACACAATTTAAAGATAGAAGGAGGGCGGTTCAGGGGCAATGTGAGGAAGTATTATTTCACAGAGAGGGTAGTGGATGCATGGAACAGCCTTCCTGAGGAAGTTGTGGGGTCTAAAACTGTGGGAGAATTCAAGAATGCATGGGACAGACATAAGGCAATTCTTGTGGGGTGCAGGAAGATATAGGCTGTTGATTAACTAGGATCTGCGGCCTATCCTGTAGGTAGGGAAATGGGCAGACTAGATGGGCCTAGCGGTCCTTATCTGCCGTCAAAGTCTATGTTTCTATGTTTCTAATATGTGTGACACATAGACCAATAGTACATGTAGTCTGCAAAGTAGAAAATATGTACAGAGTTACCTCTTGTACTTTCTTTGAATGCAGAAATATACCAAGTGCAGTATAGATATCAGTACTGTAACATTACATATAATAAAAGAGACAACACAGTTAGATAAGGCTTAAAAAAGATTTATTGCCAATAGTTGATTAAAAAGGCTGAATTAAAAGTCAAATTGGTACACAAAATCAGTCTCACAAAACATTATAAAAAAAGTATTACATCAAAGTTTAAAATACATGTAAAACAGTATGACAGTTACTTGATGAGGAAGTTGTGACAGTAGCACAGAACAGATGAACACAGTTGCCACGATAGTCTCTGTACATTGCTTATCATGTATCAAACAGTGATGATGTTATTGTCATAGTGTGACTGATAGTGTAAATGTTTCTGGGGTGGGCAAAAAAACAGGTGCTAACTGCTTAAATAATAGCAGCAGAAAGACATTCTGGTATCTAAAAAATATACTTTTTAAAGCTATTTAGATACATTTAATTTTGATATATTTTATGTGTAGACATCATATATATATATATATATATATATATATATATATATATACTGTATATATACACATACATATACATGTAAAGACATATAGATTTATGGACGCATTTGGAAAATTCCCACCCAACTCCGCAATTGAGGCGATTGAGACATATTATCAGGAACACAAAAATCAGTTGTTATCAGTGCAAGTGTCTGATTTACAACAGTGTACAATTGTATACAAATATTTAATTTACTTGTTACACAAACCAAAGTAATATGGCATATGCTAACAGGTACTATATACATCACTAAAAATCAACAAAGCAGTAATCAACATTCATAGTGAATTAATGAAGTATCTGTGTCACTAAAAACTTTAAGTTAATAATAAGTAATGCTTCCACACAACACTATAGGCGGATATTCAAACTGCGGCTATTTTGTGGCGCTTAAGCCTTGCGCTGCGCACAAAATAGTTAGAGGGTGTGGTCGAGGGATATTCAGCGAGTTGTGCTATTGAGCAACCCCTTGAATATCACCCCGCCACAGCCACCGTGCATGGTGCAGTGGAACTTGCGCCACCGCAAGTGGTCAGAGTGGAACATTCAACTTGCGGTGGCACAAGTACCATTGCGCCATGCGCAAATTTCTGATATTCAAAAGGTGACATGCAAATGGGGCCATAATTCATGCAAGGCACTGGGGGGCATTTGCATCTGTTTATGGCCCCATTTGCATGCCATTAGCATGCAGGTGTGCCGATCCCCAAGGACTTGCGCCTGGCACCCTGCCAGGCAGCAGCCATCGGGGACCGACGCCCTCTGCAGCCCAATCATGGGCAAAAGAGTAAAAATCCCCACCCCTGACTGGCCCGATCGCGGGCAAAGCATTAAACTCCCCTCCCCCCGGCTGGCCGTCGCGCAGAAAATGTCTAAACACCCCAGACATATCCTGGTGGTCCAGTGGACCGATAAGCCCGATTGCGGGCAGTAAATGTTTAAACACAACCCCCAAGAACACATCCCTGGTGATTTAGTGTCCCCACCCCACACCCACGGCCCCACCACCCGCTCCCCACAGCCAGTGGGTGGCAGCATCCACCCGCCTACCGCCCTGCCGCCTCCACCTGCCGACTGACTGCCTGGTAGGGCTGCACACATGGTGCAGAGCTAGAGGCAATGGGCATGTAGCCCATACCGTGCATAAGGCAGTCCAGATTTAATGAATGAATGAATTCACAAATCTGGACTGCCTTATGCATGCTGCAGCCCTTGCTCGCCACCAATGGTGTGCAGCCCACCAGGCAGTCAGTCGGTGGGGCAGCGGGCGGCAGGTGGTGGGATGCTGCCACCCGCCAGCGTGGGAAGTGGTGGTGGGCGGGGTGGGAGGACACCAGATCACCAGGATGTGTCTGTGGGGAGTTGTGTTTAACCATTTGCCGCTCGCTGAGCCAGCTATCGGGTCCACTGGACCACCAGGGATATGGTTGGGGGTGTTTAGACATTTGCTGCCCGCGATCGGGCTTATCGGTCCACTGGACCACCAGGGATATGTTCGAGGGCACTTTGCTGCCCGCGATCGGGCTGGTGGGGTGTTTGCTTATGCCCGTGATCGGGCCAGTCGGGGAAGGGGGGACTTTTCTGCTTTTTCCTGTGATCTGGCCAGTCTGGGGGGTGGAGGACTTTTTACACTTTTGCCCATGATCGGGCTGCAGGGGGGCACAGAAAGTAGGTTGAAGGCCAGCCACAGGTGGCAGCTGCTGTGCTGCACCCTGCAATGCAGCAGCTCACCTGTGGGTGGCCCTCGACTTAATCCTTTTTTTTTGGGTGCTCAAAGTTGTGCAGGCGCAGGTTGGGGGTTGCGCCTGCACAACTCTGCACAGCCCGGCTGAATATCGGGCTGTGCATGGTTCCTCCCCCTCCAGATCAGCATGCATTCATTTGCATTGCGCTGTTGCTCAGCATGTTTTCAGTGGCGCAACTGCCTCCTGCTGAATATCGCAGAATGGCGCAATTTCGGACTTGCGCAGGCGCAACCCTATTGCGCATGGTGCAACCCTTTTTGAATATCTGGGCCTATGAATCTAAGACTAAAAATCTAGTATTGAGAAAATAGCACCTCTTGTTAATTAACAAAGATGTATCACAACACTCTCTATTACTGTTAATGATACCTATATGAAACTAACCAAAAAATTAGAAATGTTTATCTAAATATCTACATAATATTAAGTAATATATTAAGAATATGTTGAAATACTTGTTAATTAAATAGTGTAAAATGGCAAAATATTTAGCATTGTTTAATACATTCAATTAAATAGCAATAATGACAGCTGCTGAAAGCCTAACAGTACTGACTTTAACTAATTAATCTATTAATAACTATATATACATATATACAGCACAGATGTATGAAAAGAAAACAGGCATAGTAGTACACTGTTGTGATACAATATGAATGTATTAAGTCAAGTCGCAAAGGGAAAAAAAAGACAAACCACACCTGGTAATACTCAACATGTCAACGAGTGATGCCTATATCAGAGTATTACACTCTTAAGTACAGGTCAGCAGATGTGATAGAAAACAGTGTGCAGCTGTGTTAAGCACAGAAGCGGCACAAACAAATGCAGGATATCTTTTACTCATAAAAGATCCAAATACTATCAGGGCACAGTACAAGTGTTTTAAATGAGATGCGAGACACGTTATTTTCCGTGCACAAGGACAAGTATTGTACCTAAGTAGAGGTACACAATTGGCAGGTGTGCCAAGTAGTACTTGTTATGTCTGCATACGAGTTACTCAGAAGAAAAGACAATGACAGAACAGGAAGACCAGATACTATAGTCATATCTGTTCAGCCATCTCAAAGTGCGTCTTACACATCTAAGTGTGGTTTCTCAAATGACTGTAAAGATAGTTGGTACTGACTGAAGACCACTGCAACTATTTTCACTGTGTCACTGATTAACGCAACTATCTTAGAAGTCACATTGAGTAAGCATATGCATGTAAACCGTGCAGTGTACTCTCAGTGTAATATTGGATTCAGGTTTGCATAAGAAAGAATAGTATTTGTGTAGCAGAAGTCACTCTGTAACAAACTGGACAACAAGTTATGTCACATGTAGTGTGACTGTTCTTCTGATGTATGAAGATTGTGATAGTTCTTTAATATCAGCATGTATGCATTTTGTAAGTGTCACGTAAGTCTCTGTTTAAAAGTGCTTGTGGAGTCATTGCATTCAACCCACCCAGTCCTGTACCTCAACAAAGAAAAATAATGTCCAGAATGTACAGACTGGCCATGGTGATAGATCACAGCCTGAGTGTCAAACACTTCTTGGTTAAATACAGTTCTACCAGCTGTGAAATCAGTAATAGGTGTGTCAACTATGAGCCCATTAGAGTCAAATCTACGCAAAAGGAGCATAAGATATTGAGATGAAGTCCCGAGGCATATGGACTAAGTACATGTCCCTCCACACCTAACATACAGGTGACCACTTTCTGCATTTCTGAACATCTGCCACAACTTGACACATTGGGAGTGAGGCACAAACAAAGAAACCCAAAGCATATTCTCAGTGGTTTCTCACTCTGAATGACCACATGAGAGACATACATATTTGATAACATATGAGACAGTGAAGTACTATTGCATTGGAAAACCCTGTTCATCCAAACTGTTTATGACAATCATCATAAACTTGGTGGCATCCTGCTGCATGTTAGCAGTGAACGTACTGCATCCATCATATGTACCTAAGACCTGCCATAGAGGTGTCAGTGACTGTACATTTTGTAAATGATCAGCAGTCACATTCACAACTTCCTTCAATGCCTTTGATAAGGGAGTGTCTTTTGAAGCTGATATTGCCTGCAGAAAGTGTGGCATGTGGAGAAATGCTTGCATAGCTGATTTAGTATAGCACTTTAATCTAGTACTGTTATCAAACACTGGGACAACAGCCATACCAAGTGACTTCTTAGAAAAAGGTGATTTTGCATCTGCATTTGCCATACTGACCTTGTTGTTAGTCTGCACAGTTGATTCAGTGGTAGCAGCTCATTTTCTCTTGTTGCCAGCTGAAGCTGTGACTGTGGCATGTGAGACAATCACATATGTAGGTAGTGGAATGAGAGACATCTGTGGCTGATGCAGAGTACATAATCTGTTGTACTCAACAATACATTGCTTGTCAGCGCGTATCTTCTGTGGTGCAAGTGTGATGATGTGCAACCCAGAAAGACTGCATACACGTGAAAGTGTGACATAGCTCATGCCATCCTTGAAAATGTCTCTGCCTATGTCAACCATTGCTGAAGCCAAACTCAAGCCCTGTAACTTGTGAATGGAAACAGCATATGCAACACATATTGGAAACTGTTTCCTGTTGACATAGATATCCTTAAATACCTGGAACTTAACACAGGTACGATCAATCTGTACAGACTGTTCCATGTTGTCAAAATGGACAACAAGTGTCTCGATAAACATCTTCTGAACATTGTATACAAAGTCGATGATGTGACCCATGGCACCATTTACCATGCCATGCTCAACATCAAGATTACACTGTGGTATGACACACACATTCTTACAAACTGTAAGAACTGCTTTCAGGCCAGCTGTGCATGAAACATCTGACTTCAGTTCAGACAGTCATTCAGTCATCTTTGCCTCCAGCTTCTGACTTAGAATTACACTATCAACAGCATGCAGAGTGACAATTTTTTGATTCTTTCTCTGCAACATAACACTGTTGAACTCAGCATATTTCTTAAGTCATGACAAAAGACACACAATCCATGTGCCCTTGGAGTACACATCACTGAAAACATTGCATGCAGTATGTATGGATGCAGTACCCACTGTGATTCTTTGACCATGCAACATTGAAAGGTGTGGTGGTGACAAAGAACATGTACAAGCTTGATCCAACAGTGTCTTGTAAGCCAGATCACCACTCTGTTGCATGTTCTCACACAACTCGACATAGGTGAATAACTCCCACAGGTTACAACCTCCTATGCAGCCTAGTGTATTCTTAACCTGCTTGACAGCCAAAGCTGCAAAGACATGTTCCACATTAACTGGTGCAAGTTGTAAAAGGTCTCCAAATACAACAATGCTTTTACCACCAAATGCATCTCAATAGTCAGTGCCCAAAATCTCCTGTAGACATAGGTGTATATAGGCAAGCATCAAATTAAAGACCATGCTAATCTCATCAATGATTAGTAACTTCATTTTAGCAAACATAGAACGAAGCTGAGATGCAACCTCAAATGACAGCTTACAATACTCTCCTGCTTTTCCATGCTCCACTGGCAACATGAAGAGATGGTGTAGTGTAACTCCACCAATGTTGTATGCTGCCAGTCCAGTGGGAGCACTAACAGCAACAGACATTGATGACCCTGTCAGTTTCTGTATTTCAGCCGTAATGGCCTATATAAGGAAGATCTTACCTGTACCTGCTGAGCCACTAACAAACATCAGTAGTGGCTTCTGTTCATGACAGTCACATGTGTTCTCTTCATGTAGTATCCCATGCTGAATAGCATCAGTAACTGCAGAGTGCACCACACCTTGTTGCTCATTAATTCTCTCAATTCTTCTGGATCAACAGCGCAGTGTGCGCCATGTTCCACAGCACTCTCCACTTCTGACATGAGTACTTCTGGGGCATTCAGAGGCAGAGCCACTCCAAGTATACCTTCTCCTTCTGGATCAAGGTTGTCCTGTAAACTAACAGCAGTGCCCTCTTCAAGTTGTTTCTGTGCCTTTTCTAGCTGTTCCTTCTCAGCGTCCTGTCTCTGTATATATGTGTCAGAGTATTCAGTTTTGAATGTGTCATAACTGTGATTGAATTGTTCCTCAAATGTATCACAGTCACCTTTCAATTCAGACTCATTCCTCCAGGGTTTAAATAAGAATAGCAAAGCAAAGTAGTAATGCTCTCTGCTCTCAGATGTGCCTAGATATAATTTGCAATGGTCAATGAACCAAGGCTTATGTCTCTTTACAAGACAGCCATCCACTCCTCTGACCTTGTAAATGTCACATGTGCAATCAGGCGAGACATCTGTCTTGTCGTACCATTTAGCAACCTCAAATAGACACATACCATCCATGTCACTGTGTCCATGGGGGTAGTACATGTCAATCAGGTTATTCTTCAATATACATTTTGAAAAGGGTCTGTTGAGAGCCAGTTCTTCAATCTCAGCATGAGGAATAAGTACACATTTGCGCTTCTCTTTGTAGTTAACACTGAGAAATCACATAGCATCAGATTTGCCGTACAAATGTGTACCGATCAAACAATCGCTGGCCTCATAAGCATCACATTCTCTGTGTGTTAGGGTCTTCAATCCCAGTGACTACAACTGAGATGTCAGTGACTTGCTTGAACTGGCAATATCTTCCCAAAGATCTTGCAAGCTAGTCTGTTCATGTTTGGTGATGTACAAAGTGACATACTGAACCAGAGCCAATGAGTTGTCAGCCACAAACTGAATATCTATGTTTGCTTGTCACATTAGAAGAAGAGTGGGATTGTAGTCATTGATGTACACCTCATTCTCATCCCTGGGTAACTCATATACCCTCTTGGTTGAGTTTGCCTTCAAGTGGTGTCACATTGCTGAAAACAGTTCGTTCATTCGACCTTTCTCACAGACACGTCTAGGAAATCTGAAGCAACATCTTGTGTACCAATCAGATTTGCTCTTCACTACCCGGTGGCAGTATTTTGCACAAATATGGCGTCAGAACTTCTGCACCAACTTCCACAGTGTAGGACTATCATACTTGTCCGGTATGCAGCAAGTGATGTATCGCTTAATGAACGCAAGCACTTATGCTGCTTAATGTTCACCTATGCATGGGGCATCCTTGATCCACAGTAACATATGAATATGAGGAGCACATCACGTCTGATATTCCATTCTCCAGAAGTAATGCTCTACAATACCAAGAGGCAGATTGTCCTTTGACAAAATGAAAGTCAGAATATCAAGGAATCACTTATGAAAATGTCTAGTCACAGAAACTGGGTCAAGTGAGCAAATCTCCTGAGAGTCATTGATGAAATGCACTCTACATCACAATTTGCCCACTTCAACAGTTCAATCACCTCCTCCCAGGTGTATATGGCACAGCTGAGTGTGATGAGCCATGTTGCTGCCCCATACTCCCACAGCATAGTCATCACCTCAGACAGAGTGTCTGTGATACCAGTATTCTTTGGTACCAGGTAGACTTGACATTATGGAAGACAAATTGACCTGCACAGTTTCATCCTTTTGCTTTAATTTCTGCAAAAACTCTACAGCAGTGATTCCATCAAGTGGAGTTCTGAGCCGAATAGTATGTGCAATGGATGCAGACAGTATGCTAAGCTCAGTCTCCCAGAGGAGATGGAACAAGCACTGTATATTGCATCCGAATTTGCCATCCTTACTGAGCGTGTGACTCGTACAGTATTCAACACCTTGCACAAGCACTTCTCTATCATCTAGATGTCCACCTGACCCGTTTGGAAATAAATCCAGAAAACAACGTGCATCCAATATCGCCTCCCAAATGCTGACAGGGACAGCTTCCACCTGTTTCATTTGATACAGATCAATGTTATCTCCAATTGGATCTCTGCCATGCAGTGGATGTATTGTGTACTGTTCATACACATATCAGTTGTCTCTACATTGACCTTCTCAATCATTGGTTTTGTGGTATCCAACACATCGTGTTCAGCAGACACGCTACTCATCAAGGTCTGCATAAAAGGGATTATTGCTCTTCAAGTAAGTAAGAGTAAGCTTCACCTTCTCTACATTGGCAACATCCTGCCAGATGACCTTTGACTTCATTGGAACACCGTTGACAAGAATCACCAAACTGTTCTCACTGGAGATTCCCTCCACATTTTCCTGTAGAGGAAGTGGAAGATACATAACGGAACCCTTAAGAAACCTAATGAGTTCTTTTTGTGGAATGTTCTGTGTTTTTGTATTCAAACGTAGAATAGTTTGAAACAGTTTCCTAGTCTGAATAAGAATACGTTCAAAGATATTCAATGTTGCAATCTCAGCAGGTGTAACATGTGCCTCCATATTGTTCAACAATGACCTTGGTGGCACAGTGTTACTCTTCACCTTGGAGAAACAGTGCTTGCACATGACAATGATTGGTCCTAACTGGAAGTCACACTTTAACAGTAGATATGCTGAGAGTCAAAACCAAATGTCATTGTATGGTGACACAGTTTCCAGATTAACTGTGACCATTTGTTTCTGGTAACTGAGACGATCACATGACACACATACAGAGTCAAATTTCTTTGTCTTTGCAACTCAAATTTGGCAATGGATTTCCCAAATTGCTTGAGAATATCTGTTTCCAAGACAGAAACACAATTTTCAGTAGCAATTGATGCCTGAGCAATCACAGTATCTGTGACACTCCTGTCACATTGCAGCTGTTTCAGAAATGTCATGGCACCATGCATGTCACCAGACTCCAGCAACTCATTAAGATGAGTATACTATGCAACAACTCGTCACACCTCATATACCCTATACACAAAGTTAAGCATGCCTGATTGATGCACTGCCAGTATCCACATGTGGTGAAATACACTGTCACAAACACCACTGTCTAGGCAAGCTAGTGAATGACCCATAAGTCCAGTATGTGGATTGATCTCACAAAAGGTCTATAGTCTCAAACAATTTATATCTGTCTTTATGATCAGTAATGACAAACAGATTGATAAAGTGCTTGACTTTATCAAATGATGATGGCCTCCAGTTGCGAGTCATATCACATGTCCATGCCAGACAGTGATGCTTACGAGGCTGAACAGTTGACTCAGACTCATCATCTGACTTAGTTGTAATGTCATCACATACTGTCAGCACATTACATAGTTTACCGGCCTCATCAATAGAGAACTTGCTGTCCTTTTTCTGTGAGTAATATGGCTCCTCCCAGAAATATGCCTCTGAGTGCTGTGTGTGTATCCAGCTACCTGTGAAAATGTCACAGAAGTTGTGTTGGTTCAAGATGGGATAGTGTTGTAGCCTCATCTTTATGCTGTACACTACTTTTCTGAATTGTTAAAGCACATGAGCCATTTCACACCACAAGCGTTGTAGAACAAATACTGCTCTGTTGACAAATGTATGAACTCTGAAATGCAATTTCATCAATGACAGATGAGTCTTTAGTTTTTTGCACTCACATCTCATCACAGCTGCAATAAGTCTATCTAACTTAGCTTTACAAGCGAGTGATTGAAAATACTTTTGCTTCCTCAGGTGAGCATCAGCAACCATACCTTTACATTGTTTCTGAGAATGTTTTGTTATGCTTGCCTTTGCAACATATTTCTTCTGTCTGGAAGATTTCCACAACTGTTGCTCAGCTGTACATGTATCCCTTGCAGTTGAGCAAGTACATTCAATTTTTTCGGAGTACTCAGCCTCTGAAGTCACTCCTTGAGCGGACTGAGAAATCAGTTTACGCCTTGAAATAGAATGTGTGGGATCTGTAAAACTTTTAAGCAACAGTGTACTACTATGATACCTGTTTCACCTCTGCATAGCACTGCGTCTCTGTTTGGAAGGCATATTTCTTCTCTACAATGTCACAGTAGTGTGTCAAAATGTTTCGTCGGAATCAGACAGCTGTGTAAAAATTAGAGAAAAAAATGTTAGTGGTAAAGAAACATTATCTAATGACATTGTATAGTCATACATACTCTACATCTGTCATATTATATGAATAGAGAGCATTGCCAACAAAATGTTGCACACATAATCCTTCTTGCAATAGAACTCGAGTTGTAACACGATACAATAACTAATAATATAGCAGAAAGTACTTTTTGCAAAAGTCTTGACTATATACATTATTTTTGGTAAAAAAAATGATTATTTGTGACATTTTTGCAAAACTGTGTTGAATGCACGACAGTGTGGAATGACAGTGTCGAATAAACACGATAGTGTTGCAAAATCATGTCATCAGCATGACAGTGTCAAATAGTACTGTTGCAAAATAGTGTTGCACGCACAAAAGTGTTGAATAATAGTGTCAAATAAATACGATAGTGTCACAAAATGATGTAGTCAGCATGACAGTGTTGAGTAATAGCGTTGTAAGCATGAAAGTGTTGAATAATCACATTAAAAAAACACCCTGTTTAAGGCAAAGCCAATGAGACACTGCTTTGTATTGGAGTGATGGACACTCACACCAATGGAACAGAACATTGATCAGACCATGTCAGGCAACCAATCACAACTGCAGAAGATTGGAGAAGAAGGACATAGCAGCCATCTTAGTCAAAACAACCTGAACCTGCTTTACTCTGAGTAAGTGCATTCAATTTTCAAAACTATTTTACTAGCATTATAGAAACTGATAATTATACAAAAATAGCATAAAACAAAATGCTTTTTACTCCTCTATTTGATTATAGCAATATAAATAACCTGTTATGCTGTGGGAAGATGTTATTACTGTTTAAAGTCAGAGTGTCAGTGAATACTTACCAGCATAAACAGAGCTGCAAATGGAGGCAGAAAGCAGGCAGCACATGTATCATAAAAGAAAAGGCAACCAATAATAGCTAGCTGTTTACTTGTGATTGTTTGAACTAGCCTATCTAAATGTAGTATTTTCCCATGTAGAAACCTTGCAGCATTTCTGCTTGACAGGGCCTGCACCCATTCAGTGTAGGCGTAGTGCATGCATCCACTGTATTGGTTAACCATGAGAAAGCATTAGCCAATTATTTTGTTTTTTCCTATGTTTTGGGACAGCTCACCAAAGCAATATTGATGCAGAGAGGGAAATCTCAGTTTCATATTCAGTAGTAACTAGACACTGCAGGACAAACACTGATCTTTTTGTTAGCTCTCTGTCCACTTCTCAGTTTAAAAGCTTAGAATGGCAGAAAACAGCAAATGCACTGTGTGGGTCGTTGACAGCAGCATAGTACAATCAGCTTCAGAGTATGCTAAGAGAAGTCAGTTTGGTAAAGACCTGCAGCTTCCAAATTGCTCTGTTAAGTGGTTTGGCAGGGGAGGCATAAGGTGGGCACATTTCATGCCAACAATACACAGACTACTGAGCACTCAAGCTCATCCGTACATACTGCTGATTCATCTTGGAGGCAATGATTTAGGCACTAAACGGTGGGTAGATTTAGTAGCAGAAGCAAAATTGGACCTTGCTTCTATAATGAGTATGTTACCTGCCTGTAAGATCATATTTTTAGATATTACAGAGCATAGGGTCTGGCAAGCAGAACAGCACATGTACCTGCTTGACAGGGCATGAAGAAAGGTAAACATACAGCTTTCTGGATATCTTCACATGTGTGGCATGTACACCATACATCACCCTGAAATTAAGTATTGTAATGATTGACTCTATCTACCAGACAGTGTGCACTTCTCACATGCTAGCAGTTGTCTTTTCCTGGGAGACCTTTGAGATGGAATCCTCACAATGTTCTAAAAATATCAGACTGTTTTAATGTACCCGATAAAAAACGATTCTTTTAAGAACCACAAAACCTTGGTCAAAAAATTGACAAGCTGCATACGTAACACACATAACACATACATGCAATCTGTGTTGCCACAGTAATTGTACAGATAGCAAACACCAAGGGCAAGTCTGACACACAAAAGATTGTCTGTGGCTGGACAGTCATGACACACTATCTCTCCTTTCTCTGTCAGGCCACTTCCTTGGTGACACCATGCACAATCTGACAACACTCACTTGTGTGGATGTTTCACCTGAGGTTTCTAAGGTTTCTAAGGTAATGTGGTGCAAAGGGGGCTATGAGGCCCATAACTGCACCTTATCAATTATAGTATCCCAAGTTTGGTTTATTAAATATAAATTTATCAAGGCGATTTTAAAGGTTTTTTTTGTCATTACTGGTGAAGATTTCTAATGGTAGGTTATTCCAGGGATTAATGATTCTTTGAGCATAGTAATTTTTCCTAGAAACATGAACAAACTTAGCCCTATTAATTTGTAGTGGGTGACCTCTAGTATTAAATATATATTTTTTTAAACTCAAAACCCATTTGAAAAAATAGGTATGGGTCATTAATTATATCATACTTGTAAATTAGATCTCCTCGAAGATGTCTGAGTGCTAAGGGCATCAAATTTAATTTTTCCAAATGTAGTTCATATGGACATTTGGAAAGTTCTTTAATGTTTTTAGTATATCTCCTCTGTAATTTTTCAAGAGACGTGATCTCACTCTTTTTATATGAATTCCATAATTGTGATGAATATTCCAAATGGGGTCTAGCATAAGCTCTATATAGGGGCAACATTATCTGTGAGTCTCTAGAATTAATGTTTCTCTTAATTGATCATATAACCCTATTTGTTTTATTAATTGCCTCATTTATTTGTTTATTATGCCCCAAATCATTTGATATGTATATGCCCAAATCTTTTTCATCTACAGTTGTTTCGAGTGGGAATCCATTTAAGATATATGTGGTCAGAGGGTTATTTGGTCCAACGTGCATTACCTTACATTTAAATGGATTTAAATGCATACCCCATGTACCGACCCAATTCGAGATATTATTTGAATCCTGCTGTATTACAGATGACTTTTCATCACCGCCACAAGGTCCACCAAGTTTTACGTCATCTGCATATTTTATTGAAATAGATTTACAGTTTCTTGTCAAATCAGCAATGAACACTAAAAATAGGCAGGGGCCCAAGACAGACCCCTGTAGGAACACCACTATAAACATGTTGAGATGCAGAGAGATGGCCATTAATCAAGACCCTCTGTGTCCTTTGATTCAACCAAGTTTTCATTCATGCAATAATATATTTATTAATATTTGTGTCTAACAGTTTGATTATTATAGAGTCATGAGCCATCATGTCAAAAGCTTTGCTAAAATTGAGATAAATAATATCCCAAGGGGAGCCTTGTTAGATGTTTTTACTAACATTTTCGTAGAAACACATTAGGTTACTGAGGCACCCTCTGCCCTTTTTAAACTCATGTTGTTCCAGGTCAACAGTATTTATTATATCACTAATAAGATCTTTAATTAGACTCTCTAGTACTTTACAAACTGATGATGTTAGACTAATGGGCCAATAGTTTTCCCAATTTGAACAAGATCCTTTTTTATATATTGGAATAACATGGCAGACTTCCATTCTTTAGGCACAAAATGGTGCATTAAACAATATTCAAAAAATATACACAGGGGGTGGGCTAAAGAAGCAGCCAATAAATATAGGTGTCCACTAATATTATCAGGTCTGGAAGAATATTTGTTTTTTAACAATTTATATTTCTCAAGTATCATACTATTGGTTAATTTGATTGGAGATTCATTTGTAACATCCACTATTGCATTATTTTGCATTCTTTTATGACTATATACTTCACTAAATTTTTGATTTAAGATATTAGCCATATATAATGGATTATGACCAAGTATTGAATCATCCAATAGGGGTCCGACCTGACATGTAGACTTCTTAATAGAGTTTACATAGGAATAGAACATCTTACTATTATCTTTACTGGCATTTATTGCAAGATGTATTTCTCAATTCTTTTTTTGCCCTTCTTATCATAGATTTACTCTTCTTTTGAATATTAAGATAGGAAGACCAATGCTCATTTGTCTTAGATTTTAAATAGCATATTTTTTATCTTTTTGTTTTAATAAGCATTGAATATTTTTGGTTAACCATTTCGGTCTTAGTTTTTTTTGTCCATGCTTAATGGACGATGGAATGAATTTATCTCTTAAATGTAATAATGTGTTTTTGAAAAAATCCCAGCTTATTTCTGGTTGTGATGAAGTCATAATGCAATCCCATTTAATACCATTTAGCACAGAAGAAATGCTTGCCAAGTCAGCTTTATTACAATGATAAATAATAGATTTACTATTACTATTGAAAGTAACTGACTGCTTTAGAGAAAAACTGTACTGAAATATGGTCACTGTTACAAATTGGAGATGATATAGTGATATCTTATATATTTAAGTGACTACTATGAAACACTATATCTAAAATATTGTTCCCCCTAGTAGGAACTATAATACATTTTTGGATGTTAACTTGTTTAGAGCATGCTAGGATTTTTTTACCTGCACTAGTAAGGGCAAAACCTTTATCCCAGAATATGTCCCCAAATTAAAGTCCCCCATACATAAAATGGAACCATACTCACAAGCATTTTCAAACTTGGTAATAATACCTTCAGTATATGAAATATCCACACTTGGGGGTCTATAACAGACACCCAAAATAATGTTTTCTATACCTGTTAATAGTTTCACCCATATTGATTCGATTTTATTATCAGCATCCTTGATTACATCTGATATTTCAACACAGTCATAAACATCTTTAATTAGTAAGGCCACACCACCACCTATTTTGTTAGATCTATTCCATTTAAAGATTTTAAAACCTGGTTTAATACAGTCCCAGTGTAAGTTATCAGACCCCCATGTTTCAGTAATTGCAATGAATATCAATATTGTCTTCCTGGATGCGTAAATTAAGCTCGTCAATTTTAGTATTTAAACCTCTAGCATTAAAATAAAGAAATGAAATATGTTGTGAGGTGCCAAGTTCAGACTTTACATTATCAAGGTTTGTGTTAAGAGAGGATAGATATGCAGACCTCTCCCCCTTTGAAACTAGTTTAAATTCAGATTAATGTCTTGCAAGAATTGCTTCCCCAGGAGTGATGAGCCACGTCTGC
The DNA here is from genome assembly GCA_016271365.2 of Neoceratodus forsteri. Lineage (NCBI taxonomy): Eukaryota > Metazoa > Chordata > Ceratodontiformes > Ceratodontidae > Neoceratodus > Neoceratodus forsteri. The sequence goes on from CM028129.1 coordinate 15,071,230, forward strand.
TAAGATGTAATCCATCCCCACTATACAATTCAAAATGACCAATAAATTCTTTCCAGTGAGTTTTATACGATATATTCTGAAACATACACCACTTCCTAAGACAGTCATTATACTGATGTATTTTCAGATTCACATGTTGAGGGGCTAGAAGAATAGGGAGAATTTCCGAGGTAATGATATCACAATTTAACTCAGTTAATATATTGGTTAGGGCAATTGTGTGTTGTTTAACAGTGAGCACATCTTCTCTACCAATATTATTTGTCCCGGCGTGAACAACTACTATATTAACCCCTCTATCAGAAAGAATATTTGGAAGCATACACATAATATTTTGTATCCTAGCACCAGAAAAAGAAGAGTAAGTCCAATGTTGTTTGTCAGGATTACAAATATTTCTATCCAGGTGTTTTATTATAGAGTCGCATAATACAAATACTTGCCTTTTATCATTATTACCTGAAGAGTGGCTAACATTATTATTATTATTGACTGACACTGTGTCCATTAAGTCAATAAGATCACCAGAAATAATAGGGGGCCATCTGTAGATGGTACAGGGATATGATCAATTAAAACATATGGGAAATGATAAATGTGTTTGGATTTTCATCCTTTAAATTAAGTAAAGGATCAAATCTATTTTCTGCATTTAAAGTAAATCTTTCGGCTCTTCTACCTTTTTTAAATGGCAACCTATTATGTATTTCATACCAGCTTTCATCTGTAGCAACATTTTGATCTTCCTTTCTCATTCTCTTTCTGTTGCAAGAGTCATACATTACTGGCTCAACTATGAAAGTGTTAAGGGTTGCAGAGGTCTGAGGGATGTCACTAGGACTTACAGATGTTTCATTAACTTTATTACTGATACTTGGTTGAAATAACAAGTTACTGGGAGGGGCTAAATTCATTTGTAAGGCCATATCAATCTGACTTTTCTCTTATTCAATCATACGTGCATTAAATAGAGATATGTCACTAATAAGTCTTTATTTAATACACATTTCTCACAAGTAAATTTAACATCAGCCATGTTTACACACATTAAGTCATATATGAAACAATTATCACATTGTATGTACCATTTCCCATCTATAGTTGTAATAGTAGACGCCATGGTTGAAAAGCAAACAGTGGGTAAAGCAAGGCAGCGGACATCTATTATCCTATTCCTAATACAGCTCTACCTGATAGAACTTCAATCACAGGTATTTTGAAGGACAAAGTCAAACCACCTTCACCGCTTGCACCGCCCGCCAAACATGCCAAACATGCGCCGACGTGCATGTCTTTGTGCGTGTCTTCATGTGCGCAAGCATGCGCCCTCTCGGCTTGCCCCACGTGCAGCAGGCTCACCTAATATAGTGAGTGAGGTCCTGGACAGAATCCCAGAGGTCACACAATCACTCGCTAAGGCAAAATAGAGCCTCTACCCAAGTCCAAAATAAAGGCAGCCCATTAACAGCTCTGAAACAGTGCAGGGCTATATAGCACAGCAAACTGTAGTGCTTTTAAAATATATCAAAGATGGTTTTAAAATATCCAAGAGATAGGACACAGTAACGTTGCCTTCTCTTGCTGAGTGGCACAACCCACTCCTCTACTTGTTCTGAAATAAAGTAACTTACAAATTACTGTTAGGAACAGCACACACACACACACTAACACTATAATTAGACAGGTATATATTAAAATAAAGCAGGTTCTTCTTTCTTTAAGTGAAGGTGTGTCAGAGTGACCATACACCTCAGAGTTTAGTTTAGGACTGTCTAGATGAGGCATGTACCGTTAATGGTAATGAGTTTTGATGACATGTGCTACATTGTTATGATACAATATCTGTCATTTTGTCTTGGAATGGGAAATTTGTACATGTTGTGATTCAGCTGTTCATTATCCAGCCTTGCCTTAAGTTCTTATTATACATAGTACAAATAATGAGGCCAGTAGTTGTCCTATGGGCATGGACTTCAGGGCAAACCACCATGGGGGGATGCAGGAGTGCATTGACTATCTGATGTAATGTAATCATGAGTGCTATAACCTTTAGAAATTTTTTGTCTGATCTGTACAATCGTAATGACCATGTCTTTCCACATATAGTTGGAAAAAAGTTTAAACTCTATGAAGCTATCCTCATAATTATACATATAAAAATAAATACTAAATTGTTATCTCTCTCACTATTTATTTCAGCATCTAAACAGATTCAAAAGAAAAACCATGAGAATCTGCAGTGCAAGGGAGGTGTGCTGCCTGGTTGAGGTGGCACAGACTAAAGGCAACACTCGTATTCTAACGAGAAGCACAAATAAGAGGCTGGATGCCATGTGAAGGCGCATCAATGGTAACCTCAGTTATAGGTTCCGTATAAAGAACAAAACAGCAACCATGTGCAAGAGGAAGTGGAAACTGGTGCATCAGCATTTCTATGCTCTGAAGAAACATGGAGAGGTACCAGAGAATGATGCCCCCTGGTACTACCTCGCCCATGAAATGTGGGAGACAGCTGGGAAGCCTGAAGCTGGGGAACACCTACAGCGTTGTAAGTATAGAAGAAATTTACAACTCAGCACAATATCTATACCAGTATTAAGAATGCTGTACAGTGACAGTTGATAGTAGTATCAGTCATGGCATAGAATTTAAGTTGTGCAACAGACAAATGTACATAACGCACTATATCTGTAGAACCTCTACCGTCAAAAAACTTGTACGCAGCAAAATAAACACTTCTCACTGAACATTTGTCAAATCTGTGATACTAAAAGTTAGCAATAGATCTTTCACTGTACATGATCTTAGCATATTAGTTGTCTTACAGTATGGTCACTGTCTTGTTGATGTTCTTGCCTATTTAAATCTTTGCTCTGAATGATGTTTCATTAAATGTCACTGAAGAGACCTCAGCATAGTATTCTAGCTGAAACATACAGTAGTACACAGGTATGCAGAAAGTAACAGAATAACAAAGACATGAAAATAAATGAATTGTACAGAGTATTGGCAATAATAAAACTGATATATATTGAAGACCGTGTTCATATATACAGCACCATAAAAATCTATTATTCATTTATAGAACATCGCAGGCATTCCCCAACTCAGGCAGAGGTAGTGCCAGTGGGGGCTGAGGCTGTGGAGGGCCATGAGTCTGACACCGAGAGTGTCATACTCATTGAATCAGAAGGTAAGACAAATCTATTACAACAAGCCAAATAACTGATTACCTGATGCACAGGACACAGGGACATTGCCTGTCTGAGATAACACAAATCGGCAGAGTGGCATATTGTGCGTGACTGTTACCAAATAACAATATCATTCATATCCACAGTTTTAGTTTTGCTGTGGTTCACAACTGCACATGCAACAGCTTGCCTTAGTTGTGCTGTGGCTCTGCACTCAGGATCCAGTACCTGGTCTGGGTGGGGGAGGTGGGGGCATTGCCTGCCTAAGTCCGTGCAACCTCTCAGTGACCTAACATGTGTACAACAGGCATCAGACAAGTATACAAATGATGTCCAAGCCTTAGTTTTGCTGTGGCTCTGCACTCAGTATCCAGTACCTGGTCAGTGGGGGGGGCATTACCTAGCTGATGCCGTGCAACTCCCCAGTGTCTGAACTAGTGTGCAGCTGGTATCAGAGACATATACCAATTATGTCCATGGTCTTAGTTTGGCTGTGGCTCTACACTCAGGATGCAGTACCTGTTCTGGGGGGGATTCCCTGGCTGAGACCATGCTACTCCTCAGTGTCCTAACTAGTGTGCAACTGCTATCATAGAGGTATAGCGATAACGTACATGGCTTTAGTTGGGCTGTGGCTCTGCACTCAGGATCCAGTACCTGTCTCTGGGGAGGGGGGAAATTCCCTGGCTGTAGCTATGCAACCTCTCAGTGTCCTTACTTATGTACAACTGGCATCAGAGAGGTATACCAATGATGTCCATGACCTTACTTGGGCTGTGTATCTGCAATCAGTATCCAGTACCTGGTATGGTGGGCATTGCCTGGCTGAGGCCATACAACTACTCAGTGTCCAAACTAGTCTGCAGCTGGTATTAGAGCCATATACTGATGATGTCCATGGCCTTAGTTTGGCTGTGGATCTGCACTCAGGATCCAGTACCTGGTCGGGGGGCATTGCCTGACTGAGGCCGTGCAACTCCTCAGTGTTCTAACTTGTGTGCAAGTGGTATCAGGGAGGTATACTATTGATGTCTATGGCCTTGGTTGGGCTATGGATCTGCACTCAGGATAAAGTACCTGGTCGGGGGGATTCCCTGGCTCACATCGTGCAACTCCTCAGTGTCCTAAGTAGTGTACAGCTGCTATCAGAGCAGTATACTGATGATTTACATCCACAGTATCCACAGATACTCCACATGATCCTAACTTGTGTGCAGGTCTTATCAAGGATATATAACGCTGATATCCATACCTTCAGTTATGCAGTAGCTCAGCATACAGTACCTGTTTTTTTGAGGGGGATGGGGAAAAGGGTGCATTGCCTTGTTGAGGGCATCCAACTGATCAATGTTATAACTTATGTTCACCTGCTATCTGAGAAGTGTACTACTGATCTCCATTCCTTTCTTGGCTTCTGTCTCACCACTCACCATGCAGTACATGCTCTTGAGAGGAGGAGTGGCAGGGCATTGCCTGGCTGATGCCAAGCAACACCCCAGTGTCCTAGCTAGTCTGCACCTCATATCAGTAAGTAATAGCATTCATATCCATCAGTTCATTGCAGCAGTATCTCTGCAATGAAAACACAATACCATTTTTTTTTTTTTTGGGTGGAGGGTCATTGCCTGCCTCAGCCCGTACAACTCCTCAGTGCCCCATACATTCTCTACAGCTACTATCAGAGAGGTAGGTGTACTGTAGCTCAACACCCAGGTCACAATATCTTGTGGGATTGTCTGCTATTGAGTGGCTAACCCAATGAAATTCCTCACTGTCCTTACTTGCATGCAAGTGATATCAATCACCTATACCATTCAGTTCCTGTTTGGGGGGGTTATTCCATGCTTCAATCTGAACAAGTAACAGTTTCCCAACTTCTGTGTAGCTGTTATGAGGTACATCTATAGTTGATGTTCATGTCTTTACTTCGACTGTTGTTCTACAGCCATAAAATTACTGATAACATGCAACTTGGTACTATCATACGTTGTGAACAGATAGTATCATATCAGCATACCATAGATATCTAAGTCCACTTGTGCTGTCGCTCTTCACTGATGCATCAGTACTGCTCAATTGTGGCACTTGTGTACATCCGCTGCCAGCAATGTAGACATATCTATTCTAAGCATATAAAATTGTGAAAAAAATGTAACATACTTATATCGCAGTGTTAGTCACTATGCTTCATGGTATTATGTAATAGTAACATAGAAACACATATGAAAAACAATAGCAGTCTTAATGTACACAGACATAGCAATACGATCTGTAATGTCAAATCTATATATATTTTTCCTAGCTACCAGGGAGACTGAACAACATAAGCCAGTGCATGCAGTGAAGCAAGAGGCAGATGGCAGTGCTGAAGGTAAGTGCTGCAATATACTACACACATTTGTTGTCAACCAGAGAAATACCACTTCTATGTCTTCTTGTCAATAAGCTAGAGAAATGGTGATTAATATATTATATGCAGTTGATATCTGTGGATAGGTAACATAAATGTTAATCAGTTAATGAGAGACATGCTTCTTCAGCCAGGATATAACACCTCGTCCACACACTGTTGTGACATTGCCTGCCTGACACCGTGCAGCTCATCAGCCTCCTAAGTTGTGGTCACCTTGTATTAGATAGCTGCATCACGAATGTTAACAGTTCCTATCACGTTTATAGAGTATAACAATTTGTGACTGCAGTTCACAAGTGTCTCACTGCTCAGTACACTGTACCTCATCTTGAATGCATGACTGTGCCTGATGCCATGAAGTACTCAGTGCACTAACTACTGTTCAGTGACATCAACAAGCTGTAGCTGTAATCTTCCTCCTCCAGCAGGAACATCTGCCAGAACTAGACTCATAGTGGATTCCCTGCAGGGGGAGGGCCTAAAACAACTGGTACAGCAACCCACAAGAGACAGGGCTATCCTAGATCTAGTACTGACTAACAAAGAAGGGATCACAGATCTCCAGGTAGAAGGTCACCTGGGGGCCAGTGACCATCACATGGTATGGTTCAATTTGGCTACTACATCTAAATCATCCCATTCCAAGATGAAAATATGGGACTTCAGAGGAGCTGACTTTGATAAGATGGCCAACAGAGTTAAACTAGCCCTGGCAAAAAGAAACACAGGTGAGGGGGTACAGGCAAAGTGGGCAAGCATTAAGGATGCAATACTTGAAGCAACATCCCATTGTGTTAGACAGAAAAGGAAGTGCAAAGAAGAAGGAAACCACTTTGGTTCTCAAATACAGTAGCAGAAAAGGTCAGAGCCAAAAGCTGGCCTTCAGGAAATATAAGGGAACACAGCGGAATGAAGATAGGGAGGCATACCAAACTGCCCTAAGGGAAGCAGAGAAGGCAGTAAGGCAGGCAAAGTCCCAAACTGAGGAAACACTAGCATGAACATTAAAAGAAGGTGACAAGACTTTCTATAGATACATTAGTGAAAGGAGAAAGTCCAGAGGGGGTATTGCTAAGCTTAATGGAGAAAAGGGAGCATGTGAGGAGGAGGACCATGTAAAGGCATCTATCCTAAATAGATACTTTTGCTCAGTATTTACTGAAGAGAAGGTAGGACAGGGCCCACAGCTCAGCATCATGGACACAGGGGGGAGGGAGGTGAGCACTACTCCCTTCACAATAGAAAGGGTCCTACAAGAGCTTGCTAAGCTCAGGGTGGATAAGGCAATGGGACCTGATGGCATACATCCCAGGGTACTTAAGGAGCTAAAGGAGGAACTAGCAGAGCCATTAGCAGAATTGTTTAGTGAGTCTCTGAGCACAGGAGAGGTCCCAGAAGACTGGAGAAGGGCTTTATGTGATCCCGCCTCCACAAGAGTGGTAGCAGGGAGGAGGTGGGGAACTACAGACCGGTCAGTCTTACCTCAGTAGTGGGCAAGATTATGGAGGCACCTCAAGGAAAGGATAGTGCAACACCTGGAATCCATAGGGGCACAGGATCCAAGACAGCATGGGTTTAAAAGGAAGGTCCTGTCAAACTAATCTCATAGATTTCTTTGACTGGGTAACCAGAGTGGTGGACCAAGGGGGAGCAGTTGATGTCGCTACCTTGACTTCAGCAAAGCTTTTGACACTGTTCCACATAGAAGATTGATAAATAAGCTGGGTAGGCTCGGTGGCAGAAGTTGGTCAACTGGGTGGCAAACTGGTTGACTGGCAGAAAACAGAGAGTGGTGGTAAATGGTATACAGTCAGAAGAGATGCAAGTCACAAGTGGGGTACCTCAGGGATCAGTCCTGGGGCCAGTCCTCTTCAACATCTTCATTAGTGACCTTGCAGATGGACTAGAGGGTAAGGCTTGTCTGTTTGCAGATGGCACCAAGATCTGCAACAGAGTAGATGAGCCAGATGGGGTGGGCAGAATGAGAAGAGATCTGGATAAATTAGCAGAATGGTCAGAAGAGTGGCAACTGGGATTTAATGCAAAGAAGTGCAAAATCATGCACATAGGGAAGAGAAACCCTGAAGCCACTTATAGGCTGGGAGGGGAGTTGCTAGCAGTCACAAAGGAAGAAAGAGACTTGGCATCATCATCACTGATGACCTAAAATCATCCAAGCAGACCTCTAAAGCAGTAGGTAAGGCTAGGGGGGTGTTAAGGTGTATTAGTAGGGGTATCACAAGTCGTAAGAGGGAGGTAATAATCCCTCTGTACAAGACACTGGTTAGGCCCCATCTGGAGTACTGCGTGCAGTATTGGAGGCCACACCTTCACAAGGACATTAACCAAATTGAGGCAGTCCAGAGAAGGGCAACCAAAATGGTGCAGGGACTGCATCAGAAGACATATGAGGACAGATTAACAGAGCTCAATATGTATACCCTTGAGCAAAGGAGGAGAGAGTGATATGATCGAGGCATTCAAACACCTTAAGGGCATAAACAAGGTGAAAGAGTCTAACATATGTTTAAATATAAGAAAAATAGCAGGACAAGAGGACACAGCATGAGATTAGAGGGAGGCTGATTAAGGGGAATGTGAGGAAATTTTTCACAGAAAGGTGGTGGATGCATGGAATGGCTTACCACAAGAAGTGGTGGCTATGAATACAGTGCAGGGCTTCAAACAGGCATGGGATAGGCATAAGGGAGCAATACAAATGACTATGAATAGATAGGTCACTGACAGAGCAAAGGCCAATGGCACATTTATAAGGTAGAAAAAGAAATGGGCAGACTGGATGGGCCTTGCGGTCCTTATCTGCCGTCAACTTCTATGTTTCTAACACTTAGCCTTCTGTAAATGATGTTCAGTGCATGTGCGCATCTAATATCGATATGCATGGATTTAAATGGTATGTGTTTAGCATTTAGTATTGGTATATGAAGGCACTTGACCATTGTGTACATGAGTCAAGCAACTGCACACTTTTCTAAGTTGTATAGACCTGTTATCAACAACAACTGGCATTGCTGTCACTGGTTTCTTTGAAATATCCTCTGTAGTCAGGAGCCAATACCTGATCTGTGGTGGAGTGGTGACATTGTCTGTCTGAATCCATACAACTCACAGTGTAATAACTTGCATTTGGCTAGTATCATGCAATAATAATAGTCATGTACAAGCCTCTCTTAATTTCCCTGCAGCTGCTAAACAAGGTAATATCACATAAATGTTTATGCTGCTACTTGTGCTACACATTTTAACTCAGAATCTTGCACCTACCATGTAGAACAGACTGTCAGTTTCCAGCTGTACCCATGGAAGTAGTCAGTGTCATGAATGCAGTTCACCCCCATCATGGATATATATAAGATAACTTTGATGCCTTGACTTGAGCCATGGTTCTGCACTAATTATCCTGTGCATGAAATAGAATATTTGAGTGCTGTCTGCATGATGTCATGTGATTACTCAGTGTCGTAAATTATCATTGTAAATTATATGACAAACTGGGCTGGCTTTCCCTGGCCAACCACTTGAAATATGGGTTGGGCTGCTTCATGGGAAAGGTGCTCAGAACTGGAACCCCTCCGGATCTGGCACAGCTCCTCAAGCCTGCTGAATCTTCCTCCTACTCCCTCAGGTCTCAAGGTCCTGGGGTGCTCAAAGTTCCTTATACTCGAACCCTAATGGGGTAGAGGGACTTTGCCACATGTGCTCTGAGGCTATGGAACTCCCTTCCTGATTAAGTTTGCACCTCCACCTCCCACTTGAGTCTCCAGAACTCCCTGTGGGGGCATTTGAAACTGTCCTCTATGTGTGGGTGTCCTAAGCCACCTTAATCAGGTCTCCAAATTGGTCTCATCCATTCCACTGTCCACTGTCTACTCTGGGAAGCACGTGATTGCTAGCTATCTGCTTATGAATAATGTGGCCCTGGTATGAGGGTCACTCATACAATGTAATTGCCATTGAATGTCTTAGTATATTTATTTGTATGAATATGTACATTTTTACCTATTACTGTATATGTATTGTTTACCTAATACTGCTCACTGTAGACTATCTGTTCATCTTGCTCTCTTGTAATTATGTAAATTTCCCTCTTGTTGTTATGTACCTTGTTTGAACCTGTATTTTTCACTGTGTTCTCCCGGGTCATACCTGAAAATAGGCATACTGCTTGTCTAGTGTACGTACCTGGTCAACAAAAGCTAAATAAATAAATGGTGACCTAGTATCACAAGTATATCACATGCATGCTGATGCCTTTACTTGACAAGTGCCTGTGGACTTAAGATTGTCTTCCTGATTGCTGACATGGGGGGAGACAGGGGTGTCACTATTTGGCTGTAGAAGAAATGCAAGAACTCAATTCAGTACCATACAACAGTAAGAGACCTTTACGTTGATGCACTTCTATATGTAGGATGCAATCCCAACCCAAGCGGGACTCTGTTCATTGCCTGACTGCCCCCATGCAGCTAATCAGACTAATAACTTATGCCACAGATGTACACTCATGAGTGTGTACGTCTACTTGTTGGGTGGGTGGGTGGTGGCACAATGCATGGCTGACGACATGCAAGTGCTAATATTTGCTACTTTTGCACTCCTCCATGTAGGTTGCAATCCTAGGCCTATCGGACCTCTGCTCATTGCCTAACTGACAACATACAGCTACTCAGACTAATAACTTGTGATACAGATGTACACTCATGAGCATGTATCTCTTCTTGGTGGGTGGGGCTGTGCAGTGCAGAGCTCACCACATGGAACTACTCACATTCGTTACTTCTCTTCAAGTGTCATCATCAACATATGAAATAGTCTATTACTGAATTTATAATGTACATCTTAGTAAGCAAATTATTCCTCTTGTCCAAAAGTGAGGGCCAGTACTTGTGTCAGAGTTTTGAACTATTAGCCATACAAATTACCTTCATTTATGAAGATTGTAATAAGATCTACCATTAAAGTACACTTATCAATGTAACACACTGATCTGTCTATTTTCTGTCCACAGGAACAGTAACAACATGAGCTCTGTAACCATGGTGACAGGCTGGAGCAGAAGGTTGACCACCTGCTTCAGGGACAGGACAGGATAAAATACTGTCCCTCTTGCAGGCACAGCAGAGGAAGGTCAGCCTTTCGCTTGAGCCTGTTTACGTGGACACAGATGCCACGGGGCACAGCAGCACCGCCCCACCGCATGCAGCAGGATCCAGTCTCCCTGGCCAGAGCTGAATGGCCCTCCACACAGGACTGGTACCTTCTCCATGGCGCACCACTCTCCACTTCCGGTGTGCCTCCACATGGCTCCAGTCTACAAGACTGTGCCTCCTCAACTGGCACAACACACCTCCCCATGCCATACATCTTTAAGAGTGAAGTTTCATAGGAAAAAAATGTTGTTATTTTTGTTATTTATTTCTAATGTCTATTATCAAAATCAATATTTTATTTTTATATTTTTTAAATAAAAAATGTGAAAGTACAATATACATTTATTTTTCTAAAAAATACTTTTATACAAATATTTTTTCTAACTACTGACGAAAAGTGTGTTTATTATAAGTATTCAATAGTAATCATGGTGTGGGGGGTGGAGGCATTGCCTGGCTGAGACCGTACAACTCCTTAGTGTCCTAACTAGTGTGCAACTGGCATCAGAGAGCTATACCGATGATGTCCATGGCCTTAGTTGGGCTGTGGCTCAGCAAGAGGTGCTCAGAAATAATTTCAGAACGTGTCTTTGCATTAGTGCTCGTAATGCAGACAGTCACGACTGGCCGTGAGGTGAGAGGTGGGCTCTGCCAGTCACCGACTGGGGAAGGGTGGGGGGTGCTGGGTGGGCTGGCATGGCTGGGTAGGGGGTGGGGACCACTAGACTACCAGGAAATTCTAAATCCTTATGTTTTTTATTATGATGGGGCCGCTAGACTACCAGGGATACGAAAAATAATTATAATGTTTCATTGTAGTTCTATCCAGAATTCTTGAAAGTGTTACTATGCAGAAAGGAGTACAGTTAAATAGTGTCACATTTTTGCTCTGTAGTTATTAGGATACATGAGCCCTTTTACTTAGGATTTCATGACACGTTGAATTCCTTTGGGGAACAATTGCAGTGACTGATGTGAATAAAGGTTCATTAGGAGAGTGTGTGTGTGTGTGTGTGTGTGTGTGTGTGTGTGTGAGAGAGAGAGAGAGATAGAGTATCTCCCTAAAGCTAGTTACCCCCCTCCGCATTATGGGGATGTGGGGTGGGGTTGGGTTTATTGTTTGTGTGAAGAGGAGGAGGAGAGAAATTACATTTTTATCACTTTTTCAGATTCCTTAGACACTTCTGGTACACCAAGTTGTTAAATTCTCAGTGTATATTGACATCAGTACATATCAGGCTACATTGTTTTAATTCTTTGGTGGTCCTCGACTAGAGTTTTTTGTTTGACACTGATACTGTCAATTTATATTTAAATTATCATTTATAAAGTCCTGCCACTATACTAGAGGTTTTTGAAATTATGGGGAATGATATCTAGCTGGAGAGTACAGCTGGGTGATAGGTCCAGCTAAGGTTTACACATCATACAGTGTGCACTGATGTTTTTAAGACAACTTTACTGGTAATTTCTTGTCTATAATGCATGCATTGAAACTTCTTGGAGTCCTAAGACATTCTTAGTATGTCTTTAATCTGGGTGGGGGTTGCTTTTCAGTAATCACATCCTTATACACACTGGCCCAGATATTCAAAAGGGTTGCACATGGCGCAACAGTGTTGCACCATGCACAACCCATTGATGTGCCCTGGCATGATATTCAAATAGGAAAAGTGCACAGCACAAATCCTGATGCGCCGGAGAGCATCAGTAATGTATGCAGGCGCAGGTGGTGGGGGCGTGCCCATGCATACCCTGCACAGCCCAATATTTAGCCTGGGATGTGCAGAGCCATGCATGTGCAACCCCTACCTCCACCAGCACAAAGTTGATCCAAAAAAAAAAGGAACAACGAATGTCCACCCACAGGTGAGCTGCCGCATTGCATAGCACAACACGGCAGCTGCCACCTGTAGGTGGCCACCCGAGTTCTGGCTGCACCTGGCGATGCCCCCCATGCCCGATCGTGGGCATTTGTAATACAAAAAATAAATCTGTCCAATATCCCTGGTGGTCCGGTGGACCACTGTCTGCTCGATCGCAAGCATTTGTAATAAAATAAATAAACCTTTCAAATATCCCTGGTGGTCCAGTGGACCGCTGTCTGCCCCATCGTGGGCATTTGTAATAAAATAAATAAATCAGTCCAATATTCCTTGTGGTCCAGTGGACCTGCACGCCCGATCATGCTAAGTAAAACATAATATCCATATCTCTGGTGGTACAGTGAACCCCCACCCACCTGCCCACTGAACTCACTGCCCCGCCTCCCACCCCAGTCAGCGGCAGGTGGCAGCATTCACCACTCGCCGACTGACACCATCGGTGGGCTGTACGCCCATTGCTCACAGCGTGAGCCAAACAGGGCGCAGCTCGATATTGCATATCATTCCAGATATGTGAATGGATCCATTCACATATCTGGAATGTGTAGTATGGTATGGCTGCATGCCCATTTGCTCACACTGTGGACCATCGGGTGTACAGCCCTATTGACGGTGTCAGTCAGCGGGCGTGTGGGGTGGCAGGCGGGTGGGTGTTGCCACCTGCCACTGACCGCAGGAAGTGGGGCAGTGGATTCAGTGGTGGTGGGTGGGGGTCCACTGTACCACCAGGGATATTGGGGATATTATTTTTTTACTTAGCCCATAATCGGGCAGGCAGGTCCACTGGACCACCAGGGATATCGGGGATATTATTTTTTTACTTAGCCCGCGATCGGGCGGGCAGGTCCACTGGACCACCAGGGATATTGGGGATATTATTTTTTTACTTAGCCCGCGATCAGGCGGGCAGGTCCACTGGACCACCAGGGATATTGGGAATATTATTTGTTTACTTAGCCCATGATCAGGAGGGCAGGTCCACTGGACCACCAGGGATATTGGGGATATTATTTTTTTACTTAGCCCGCGATCAGGCGGGCAGGTCCACTGGACCACCAGGGATATTGGAAATATTATTTGTTTACTTAGCCCATGATCGGGAGGGCAGGTCCACTGGACCACCAGGGATATTGGGAATATTATTTGTTTACTTAGCCCATGATCGGGAGGGCAGGTCCACTGGACCACCAGGGATATAGGGGATATTATTTTTTTACTTAGCCCACGATCGGGTGGGCAGGTCCACTGGACCATCAGGGATATTGGGGATAATATTTTTTTACTTAGCCCGCGATCGGGCAGGCAGGGCCACTGGACCATCAGGGATATTGGGGATATTATTTTGTTTACTTAGCCCGTAATTGGGCAGGCAGCGGTCCACTGGACCACCAGGGATTTCTGATTTTCCTTTTTTTACTGCAGCCTGCAATCGGGCTGTGGAGCATATTGTCGGCTGCAGGGGGCATCAGTCCCCGACGGCTGCTGCCTGGCAGGGTGCCAGGTGCAAGTCACCGGGGATCAGCGCACCTGCATGCAAATGGGGCCATAATGACATGCAAATGGCCCCATCTGTGCCTTGCATACATTATGGCCCCATTTGCATGTGCACTTTGAATATGGTTGAGCGTACATAGCGCAATGGAACTTAGCGCTAGTGCATCCCCTGCTCCACTTGGCCACTTGGCGCTGGAAAGCAGTGCCGCTGCACTATGCACACTGAGGGTGGCCAGGGTGCGATATTCAATGATGCTGTGCCATGGCGCAGCTCCGTTGAATATTGCCCAGTCCACACCCCTGCGCAGCCTAGTTGCGCTGTGCCCAAGCTTGCACCACAGCCTGGCGCAGTTTGAATATCTGGGCCACTGTGACACTCATAGCTTGATTTAAAAGTCATCTGCTCCAGCAGTGTTATCTTATGTCAATTAAATTTATATGCAGTAGGATTCTTTGTATGTGTTTTGCACCAAGCACCTCTGACCCTGGGAACCTCCTGGCTGAAGGTAATATGGTACTGTTAAACTTCTCTGACATCATCATCTGTATTTTTTAAATGAGTATTTTAAACCAATGGGGATTTTTTCTGTTTTTTTCTGCATGATCTAGCTGTTAAAAGTATTGTTTTTTCTAAACAACTGCCATTAGGCTTCCAAAGAAAGACTGGTTGGTCCAAAAGCTAGAGCACTTTGTTCTTGTTACATCTATGTTGGTCCATTAAAAGGTAACAAATCATTTCTGGATCTGTTCTTGCAAGGACCAATACAGCAAATATTAAATCTAGATTTCAACATAGAATCTGAAAAATTCATAACATGCTGTATTGTGATTCAATGAACTGATAAATGGGGATTTTGGTTTCTTTTACAAACTCATTTTTCCTGACCATGGATATACTAAAACAAAAATTTCTCAACAAAATGTTTTTAAATAAAGAGTTTACCTCACAGCAGCAGAAGAAGCATGTTGGCATTAAAAGCTTAGTGGCGTGGATGTAGAGGCACCAGTATTTAAGCATGACTTTGGTAGAGGATTAATTGTGACTGGGGGTGAGGGAGAGAGTGAGTCTTGATATTTGTAGCATAATGATTTTCTGAAACTTCAACCTTCAATGGGTTAGACTCTGCAGCCATCTATACAGTATATCACTAAGCCATATGCAGTGTGGTATGGGTAAAACCAGATTACCAGACTATGACCAGTGCTCTAAAATCTGCACTGGGCACAGCTTGTGCAAATATTGCTGATCCAGTGGATCAAATAAATACGTGCAAATAAATACTCAACTTTGAACCGTGCTTCAACCCACCCCAGGAGTGATGTTATTACATGTTAACACAGACCCTGTCATGCCTTATTGCTTAAATATGCCCTTTCTCAATGTACTATACTTTGATTCAGTTAGTGTCTGCAACAGCCTTCATGTGAACACTTTGGGCTTCTCTTTGACTCCTGATGTCTATTTGCTTTAGCTATTGATTATTGTTTGAACTGCTTTGGTCTTCTTGATATGGTGCCTGTGTGCCTAAACTATGTCATCTGTTTATCTACTGCTACCCATGTATCTCCAGTGAATGACTGTTATAACTGTCTGCTCTCTGAACAATTGTTTTTGGACTTGTTAACTATGCTGTCTTTATATTAGTTTCAATGAGGTTCCTTTGTAAATGAGTCTTTGACTCAAAGGTTTGTAAATCTGAAATTTTTTAAATAAATAAATGTTTATGTTTAAGCACATGAAACACCCTTATCTAGTTAATGCATTCACAGTCGTAGTGGCACTGCCAGAACTTCTTTAAATAGTATGTGTAGTCACTCTTTGTTTTACTTTTACAATGACACTGTATTTATAGCTGATTGTACAGTTAGAGCACTATGTCACTTTAAGATGTTTGCAACCATGTGCACACTGCACTATACAATACTGGTTGCTATACTATCAGGCCTCCCTGTTGCAGGGTTGTGGGTAAGGATAACACTTGACACAGTATTTTCGGTACAACACACCGCAGTGTGGTTTTATTTTTATAGAAATGCAAAAATAAAATAAAAATAGTGTATATTGGAACGTTGTTATC
The DNA here is from genome assembly GCA_016271365.2 of Neoceratodus forsteri. Lineage (NCBI taxonomy): Eukaryota > Metazoa > Chordata > Ceratodontiformes > Ceratodontidae > Neoceratodus > Neoceratodus forsteri. Next base: position 15,087,466 of record CM028129.1, read on the forward strand.
TCTAAAAAAGGGTACATTTCTAAAGCTTGTTATGCTTCACCAGCAACATCATGCATGCTGTTATGCTGCAGTAGCTACATACTCACTGTAGCATAACAGCATCGTGCAAGCTGTTATGCTGCAGTAGCTACATACTCGCTGTAGCATAACAACATCGTGCATGCTGTTATGCTGCAGTAGCTACATACTCACTGTAGCATAACAACATCGTGCATGCTGTTATGCTGCAGTAGCTACATACTCACTGTAGCATAACAGCATCGAATGGCAAGACTTGCACTCTTCATGCCACCTTGAATGTAAATAAATCACACAGGTAACAAAAACAAACATGCGGTCTGTGTCTGAAAGGAAAATGCTTGTTTGGTAACCTGTTTTTAGTGATAACAACGTCCCAAATATACACTGTAAAAAACTATGGATGGGTTTCCATCGGTAACCATGCTGATTAGTGCATCTTGTGGGTCCTAAGGTGACCGAACTGCTCGAGCTTCGCTCTCGAGGTTACAGCGGTCGCCTTAGGAACCACTCAATGCACTAACAGCACTGTTACCGATGGAAACCCATCCATAATTCTCTATATAATAAACTCAGAAACAAAAGAAAAGAAAACAATAGCCCAATGTTGTTTTTCAAAACAAGACAATACTATCTTACAGACTTTCTTTAATTTTCCTGCTGTATTTCTGCCAGCTACCTATTCAGTGCATAGGTTCTCCTCTTGCCTTAGCCTCAGACAAGTGAGACTACCCTCCAGCTAATCTAACCATCTCTGTCTCTGGAGGGTTTTTTATATGTTTCCCACCTATCTGTAATCCCACCCAGATGGGTGCAATTAAACATCTTATCTCTCTCTGATTCTCACAATCATGCCAACACAAAATAAAAAGTTGTTTCTAAGCCTGGATTATAGAGAGATTTCCAACAATATGATATAACTCCAAATAATCATAAACCTGGTTAGTTTTATTATAGTAAAGTACTTGAGGATCCTTTTAAATAAACTCCTCCCACTGGCCAGTCTGAATTTCTGATCCAACTCTGCATAAATATATCCCACTAGGGGCCACTGTCACCCTATAGGACACAGTGCTGAGGAGCTCTCCTGCAGGTCAGTCAGCAATTTATTACCAGCAATTTGACTATTTTAGAATATATTTTCTTATGTTGTTGAACCTCTAAAACATTCATAAGGTTCCTTATAGGGGCTAAGGATGTCTATAAAGACAGGCAGCATTTCTTATTCCTTTCTTTTTAGTAACAGTTTTATTTTATTTCTCTCAGCCCTCCATTTTAGCCATACGTCCTTTTTATATTTATTTTGAGGGCAGCAACAGCATATTTTGTTATAGGGATGTCCCTGTCCCTTTTCCACAATCCGAGGGGCTGGCTGTTTTATTTTATAGTGGAGTGGCCTTCTCGGAAAAGAAAAGTTTCTACTGCTTCACTATAACTGCACCACAGTGTATGTGAGTGAAAGAGAGAGAGAGAGAGAGAGAGAGAGAGAGAGAGCAAGGACCGAGCACATGCCTATTTCATTTAGATTTACATACAGCCTCCCTCTCCTCTCTCACTAATAGTCTTTCTCTTTTCCCTTGCTTTTCAACCCAAAAGGTTTTTCTTCTAAAAACAAACTAATGGGGATTCCTAGAGTCATGGAGTGGCAAGCAGCAATAAAAGAAAAAGGGAAAGTCGCTCCGTGTCAAAGCTTTTTATTTTGATGCAGGAATCCAGTTATAATGTATGGTAGAACATCGTTATAGGTAGAAATCTACCTTTTTATAACAATGTTTTACCCTTGATGTGACGTCACGATGTTGTTAACCCATCGATGGTACGTCACATTGATGGGTTAACTACTGGGAACAGTCTGGGCATGCGCGCAGCTGGATTGGACGGCCTTGAAATGGCCGCAGCAGTGAAGGCAGAGCAGTGGGGACATAAAAAAAATGGCAGGAAGGAACTGGATTCTTTTCTAAAAAAACAAAATGGTACCATACACTACAAAAGCTAACATATGGTACATCGATGGGTAACCGTTTTGTTAACCAATCTCAAGGTTGCCATGGCAATGTAAACCTCTCGTGCTTCACTCTCAAGGTTTACATGGTCACCCTGACAACCTCTCGGTTAACAAACCAGATAACAATGGATGACCATACATTATTCTCTATATGTTTTGACAGAGCGGTCTGAAGCAAAAAGAAAATTATAGCGACTTTGTTTGACTCCTTAGCTGGCTGGCAATACTTCCTCACATTACTGAAAGCCAGATAGCCAGGAGTCACATTTAAATGAAATTGATATGGATAGTAAATATGTTTACCATGGAGGAACAGGAAGCACTTAATATGGAAAGTAGAAGCTGCTCCACATTGGACATTTATTTATTCTGCATTTTATTATGTTTTTTTATCAGGGACACTAGCGGGAGGGTTAGCTGCTGCTACAGCTAAGGGGATGGGAACAGAGGAGTGGGGTGGTACAATGCACAGTGGGCAGTAGCGGGAGGGTTTTGAGAGATTGGTGAAGAGGAGTTGCAGTAAAAGAATGATTTTATGGAGAAGGATGAACCCTTTTGCACCCATTTGCTCTTAGAAAGATTGTTGAAAGAGAAAGCTGTGAATACATCAATTAAGGAAAATATGCAGAGTCCTCACTCTATGTTCGTAAAAGGACTGTAGGCTCCGCCCATGCAGCCCTAAAAAACTCTACTGCAGGCTTATTCTACAATTTAAAATCTTTTTCCAGTGGCATAGTTCACCTAAAGGTGAGAGAAGCTACCTGTAGCAAAAAGTCTGTATCTCACTTCATTTCCAAGACAACAGCACCAAAATTCATGATACAGACTGCAACGTAATCCTATGGGAAAAAAGTCAATTACAACTTTGAGTATCTATGCAACCAATTAATTCCTGAACACCTAAATAGCATAATTCACATCTCTAGGACATCCCTGCAACACCCTGTAAATTTCAAGTAAAAACACCAAACTGTGATTGAGATATGGTCATCCTAATTTGGGCCATCTGGTCTTTTCTAGGGCCGTCTTGTCTTTCTTATTAACATTGCAAAAAATACATATACATTTTCCCATAGGATATAATGGGAATTTCAAATTGTAATAACTTTTGAATGGATTAATATTTTTTTCACCAAACAAATGCTGGCATATTCCTCTGCACAAGCTTTTTCTATATTCTATGTTTTGGACCAATAGACCACACAGTGTCCATGCAGCGCCATGGACAAAAAATGCACAGATGGATGAAAAGAGCATTTTTTGGCACTTCGATGCGCAAAAACTGTATGCCCGACTGAAATGCAACTTGGTAAATCAAGAGATCCACCAGACCAGAACATGCATTCCAAATTCCGTGCAAATCCATTGAATAGTTGCAAAGTTATTAATGTGCACAATCTGTGGTTTAACATTTAAGTGACTAAAAGTGCATTTTTTGGCGCTTATCTGCGTAAAAAATGTATGTGCACCTGAAATGCAACTTGGGAGATCAAGAGATCCACCATATTAGACTGTGCATTCCAAATTTCATGCAAATCTGTCAAACAGTTGCAAAGTTATCAACGTGCAAAATGTGAGGTTTAACATTAATGTGCTTACTCAGCCCTAAATATAGTGGTATGACCGCACCCTTATAATAATTCCCCAAAACTTAAATGACATATTTCACATCTGTAGGGCATTCCCTCAACACCCTGTCAATTTCAAATAAAAAGACCAAATTGTTAATGAGATATGCAATCCTAAAGTTTTTACACCTTTAAAAATTCCTCAGCTGTGAGATAGCAAAATCTTCAGCTGTGAGATAAGACCAGATGGCCAGATTGCCATTCTTCTTTCGCAAAATATAAATATAAATTTTCCCATAGGATATAATGGGAAATTAGAAATGCAATAACTTTTGAATGGATTGATATTTTTGCTCCAAACCAGCACTGGCATATTCCTTGGCCCAAGCTCTTTATATGTCCTATGTTTTGGACCAATAGCCTACACGGTGTCCGTGCAGTGCCACAGGTAAAAAAACGCACAAAAGTGGCGAAAAGTGCAATTTTTGGTGCTTTGCTGCACAAAAACCATACATCCGACTGAAACACAACTTGGTAAAACAGGAGACCTACCATACCAGACCGTGCATTCCAAATTTTATATAAATCCATTAAACAGTTGCAAAGTTATTAACGTGCAAAATTTGAAGTTTAACATTAAAGTGCCTACTCAACCCTAAATACAGAGGCGTGACCACCCCCCATAATATATATATATATATATATATATTAAAGGCAAAAATCCATTTAACACATCAGTTAGGGTTGTTCCACAGTGACAAAGAGAAATTCGATTTTAGGATTGAAAGCCCCCCACTTTTTCCCCACCCCAACCAGCATCGGGTGTGCATTGTGTCATCAGCCCTAACTCTCACCCCATTCCATGTGTAAACAAGCTGAGGTGGTGAAGTATAGGAGAATGGGGTGAGAGTTAGGACTGACAACCCTAATGCACATCCTGATGCCGGTTGAGGGTTGGGGCGGGGGGTGCAAGGGGCGCTTTCAATCCTAATATCAAATTTCCTCACTTTTGTCACTGTGGAACAACCCTAACTGATGCATTAAACTGTGTTTTTTTTTCCCATTAATTTCCCTTCTTTTTGAGAATGAGAATTATAAATAGTAAAGCTCACACCCTGGTTTTGCCCAACAGCTGCACAGAGAAGCACAGTGGCCCAGATATTCAAACTGCTCCCAAAAAGTGCGCAATAGCAGGCGCAAGCGCAAGTCTATTGCGCACATGCACAAGAGATGCGATATTCAAAAAAGGAGCAGGCCAAATTTCACCTACAGCCAACGACTGAATATCGCACCACCTGCACCATAGCGCAACTAGGGAGGGGAAGCTGAGCAGATCTGATGCACCATAGCACAACAAGGGATGTTCAGCTGAGCAGTTCAGAGGCACCATAGCACAACCAGGGATGCCCCACAGCTGCAGAGCAATGTAACTGCACAATCAGGGAGGTAGGGGCCCACCACCCATGCCACAGATGGGCACAGGAACACACAGCAGAACAGACATTGTCCCCCCACACCCCAAGCACATCACAACCAGGGGAGGGCTGGAATAACCACTGGTCCACGGAGACAAGCAACCAACCCACAGCCTGGCCATGGTGCCCCATCACACCTACCGGCAAGCTGTGACTGGCACACAAGGAGGGCAGACCACCCTGTGCCACACCATCCTCCCCAGTGCACAGCACACCCTGCACCATGACCCCCAGACACCCCCCCATGAGCAGTGACCACCACAGCAGGAAACCCCATGCATGCCACCACCCCCACAGTGTCAATGCAACCCTGTGCACCACAGAACCATGCAAGCCAGCCCCAGCATGAGCACCCATCAGCAGGTTGCAGCACACAGCAATGCAACAACGGCAGACACACTGTCACCAAGCACAGTCCCCCGAGGTACTGCTGAGAGACCGACCATGTGTTGGCACAAGAGTTACCCCATATGGGATGGTCATGTCCTTGACACCTCCACCAGTGGTACAGCACTCTGCACAGTATTCCAGTGACACACCCCGGCCCACCACTGGCCACAATAGCCAGCACAGACACCCACAGTGGTGAGTGGAAGTATGCACCACAACAGATACCACACAGGGTCTGGACAGACACCCACCCATACCCAAGGGCACAACAACACAGGGATGCAGTGGTGGGGCAACCAAGCCCCCATTGTGGGCCTGTGTAAGCCATGTACACACTACCTGCAGTCCACCATGGCACTGGAGTGCCAACCACCCTGCGCAGGCACCATGGACCAATACACCACCAGTAGTCACCCAGAGCACAAGCCACAGACAGTGGGGCACATCCACTGCAACACACACAAACCACAGCATGGAGGTGGAACAATGACTGTGTTGCCCACAGTGCCACCTGTGCCAGGCATGCACCACACCAGTGACATGGGCAACCCAGCAAAGCGATGGGTACAGCGTCCACCCTGCAGGGAATGCCACCACTGACATGCCAGCGGACAATGCAGGTCACAGACAGGCATGTGTGTTGGCTGCACAGACCATGGACGGTCCGATGGGTGCACCATGGACACAGAGCACGTGCCATGGACCACTGCACACAGTCATCCAGTGCACAGGGAACAACAAACACAGCACAGACACTGACTGATATCTACCCCCACACCATAGACACTTCCACACAGACACACACACATACCCATGACTGCACCACCACTGATGCCATGCACACCACTGCAGCTGAGCACTTATAGACTGCTGCAAATCAGAGACCACCATGGTATTCATATAAAAGTCAAATGTATTATAAAAATAGAAAACTTAACTATGTACATAAATAAAAACTATTTACAGGTTTGTGGTGGGGACACAAAAAGGTGGGGTGGGCAGGGGAAGGGGTGAACAAATGGATGGGATAGAGGGGTGTGAGGGTGGGTCCAGGGGGGTAGGGAAGGTCAGGGACCAAGGGACTACTGGAGACTCCGCCGGTCCTGGCTCTGGCTCCCTCTGGCTCTGTGTCTCCGCAGAACCCCCGACTCATCAGTCCTCTGCAGAATTGCCACCATCTCGCGGTCCAGAATCAGGAGCTCCCGCATGGTGTCCCTTATCTCCCTCAGATGTCTCGCACCTAGGACAAGGGAGCACAGTCAACAGGTGTGAATGCACAACCCCATACAACCCACCCACTGTGCATGGCATATGGCCATGGGACATACCACTGTGATGGTGTGTGACCAGCCACAGTGATCACATCCACAGGACCTGCCCACCCAGGCACATACAGCCATGCGGAACGCTGCACACACCCACCGGCCAAGTCACACACAGCACCACTGTGGCCATCTGGTGACATGGCTATGTGGTGCAAAGGCAGTGGCACAGCCATGCACCTGGTGCATGCATGGACCACCAGTGATGCACACCCAGACATGCATTGCCACTGGACAGTGTTGACTGTAACAAGTGCCGTGCATGGCAATGCTGTCAATGAATGGTGGCCATGCCCTGCTGCCCACCTTGTCACACAGCATGCAATATTAATCATGGATGTCTGGCACTCACCCATATTGGGCTGGTCAGGTGGCCGTTGCTGGTCCTCGGCCTGCCTGGCTGCGGTTTCCACCCCCCCTCCACTCTGCACGCACTCGATGCAGTTCTTCTGGGCCTGTGGGGACAAAAAAGAGAGAAGAACATCAGTACATTCCCAAAGCAAAGTCTCCCTGCCCCAAGGAGTGTGCCCTCCCACCCAGCCATACCCACCCACCCCACACCCTGTGAACACCGCCACGGCCAACCCCATACGGTCCCTCCCCTATATGCTGGACACATACAACACTGTGACTCATATGGATGATAAAAGTGTGTTGACAGAACCCCTACCTGGATGTGGGACCATGCCCCTCCTAGCACGTGACCTCAGTCAGGCCAGTAGCTCCGGCTCCCTCCTCTGCAGGTCACCATATAGGTGCCCGCACTGCTCAGCACTACGGCCCCTGCCTGTTGCCTCCCCATGGGCTGTGGCCACCTCCTGCCACAACTGGGTCCTTGCCCTATCCAGGGGGGCCTCCCCAAAGAGAGGCCCATGGTGTGGCTTGACTATGGCCACCCGATTTGTTAGCTCAATGGCCGTCCAAGGAGCAGCTCTTCTCCACGCCATTGCAATAGCTATAGTAGGCAATATGGCACTCTACAGCATGGTACCCCACGTGCAGATGCTGCACGGTACAGCGCTGCCATTCCCTATCACCCTGTTACTGAACAGCGCAATAGAGGTGCACCTATGCCTGACGCATGGTGCCAAGGGGGCAAAAGTCAGGCACAGGGTCAAGGGTCTCTTGCTCAAGGCCATGCACAGCGCCATCAGATGACAATGCGTGTAGTGTGATTGGCTGCCTGTGTGCCAGCGCCACAGTGGACTATCAGGCAGTTGGGCCATTGCACCTATGAAGGCCCATTGCCACAGCGCCATGTAGTGACCTTAGCTATAGTGCCACTGGCACAATGGTGGCTGTGCCCTGCATTGCCTACCACGCACAGCACGTCATCAGTGTGGCAGACACCTGCGCCATCAACCTGGGCATGTGCAGTGAGATGTACTATGCATGCCACAGAACTGCGCCATTGGCTCGGCACGTTCAACACAATTGTGCAAAGCGCAACAGCGCGATATTCAGCTGTCATATGCAAATCATCTGATCAGCCATTCAATGGTACAACACTGCAATTTGCATCAAATTAAAGTTGCACCTCACCTCATTTGCATGGATTGTGCTATAAAGGTGTGACAATGTGCTGCAGTGGCCATAGTCGGTTACTGCAGTTTATTGAGTTGCATGCTGTTTGGGAGTGTGGACTGTGGATTCAGGGACATGCATGGGACTGCACAGTCACAGGTAACAACTGCCATTCTTACAGGCTACATAATGACTGAGCACGTTGTTGGAGAGGAGGACAACAGTGGTGGGAGGAGGGGAGGCCGAATTTTACTAAGGCCGAAACCAAGGACCTTTTCAAGGCTTACCTGGAGCAGGAGCCACTGCTCAGTGGACGGTGGAGCACCCCTCAGGACCATGCTGCTGCATGGGAGGAGGAGGCACATGCCGTGAACCTGCATGGCAGCCACCAGCACTCTATGCAGGAGTGTAAGAAGAAGATGGGCACAGACAGGAGGAGGGTAAAGGAGAAGGTGGCTGCCATCAGGGCAGCACGTGCTGCAACAGGTGGGGACAGCCGGAGGTGGTATAGCTCACCCCAGTGGAAGACAGGCTTGCTGTAAGCATGCACTGAAGTGCCATTGAGGGTGCTCAGGGTGGTGGACAGGTGGTGGCCCATCACTGCATGGTAAGTTATGGTCTGTCTGGGGGGGCAGGGTAGGTCACACGCAGTAACGCGACTTTGCTTTCTCTTACAGATTCTGAGCATTCTGCATGGGTCAGCGGTGGTGGGCCTGTCCACTGAAGACAGTTGGATGGAGTTGGAGGTGGGACCATCCACCTCCACAGGTATCTGTGGATCAGTACGACAGTGGGGCCATCTGGCTGTCCACACTGATGTCGTTGAGACAGGTGTGGAAGAAGCCTTGCCTGTGTCCCAGCGTGCTGGTGTACATGGATGCCAGCACACTGTGGATGTGGCCAGGGCAGTCTGGCACCAGTGATGATGATACGACCATCTTGGGCAGTGACACATGTGTGTCACAGGATGAACACACAGCAGGGCAATTAGTGCCCATGGCTGTTGGTGGTTCCGCCATGGAGGCCTGCGTGTCAGCACAGTCCCAGGCTGTGTCTGTCGGCACCAGTGGGGCAGCACTGGTGTCTGTTCAGGACAGTGGGACTGTTGCGGCCACTGCGGTGGCACCACTGAGCCCTGAGGTGCAGCAGCCAGAGGGGCAGCAACAGCAGTCACCCACTGGGCTTGGGGGTGCAGGGTTCAGCGGCGGCATCTGTGCACTGCCTGTGGACATGTCCAGACCTGGTCCTGGTGCACAGCACCCACCCTCAAGGGGTGCTGAACATCAGGTCCTTGCACACCCTGAAGGACAGGATGCCGAGGAGGCTGATGACCTCTTGGACGATCACACCGGCCTACTGCGAGCATCGGTCCAGCAGTAGATGTGGCTTGCAATGTCCATGGATGCACTGCGTGTGACTCTGGAGCATGCAGAGGAGCGTCGCAGCAGGGACACCGAAATGCTCATGGCACGGATGGACCGTTTGCGGGAGGATGTGACCGCTGCCATTGACAGGCATGCACAGGCGTTCATTGCTGTCATGGCCACACAGTCAGGTGCCCATGCATTGTGGACACCACAAAGTGCACTATCCACCACCCGTTCCCGGCGTCATGCTACTCCCACCCTGTCGATGCCGGGTTCAGCTGTGGGCATCCTGAGCACTCATGGTGCAGGCATGTTCGGTGTGCTGCAGACCCCTGCACTGGCACGGTCACATTCACGCAGTGGAAACCCTGGGGGACCATCGGTGCCACCCCATGAGGCCAGTGGTCAGCCTGCCAGTGCTGATGGGTCTCGGCGGGGCCGCCCATGCATCCGTGGTGGCCGTGGCACTGTGTCATGGGATTGACCTGTCTCCCAGCATGGCTACTGTCTGGTGCTGCCCTGTGTGCATTGTGTGTTTCAGTGGGCAGTGCACGGGTGGGTACCCAGCCCTGCACGCAGACACACAGTCCACCTGCACACCCTCCTGGCTGGTGTCCGCAGTTACGTGTGCATGATGATGCCTGCATTGTGCTGTACACCCAATGCCCAATGGTGCTCAGCATCGACACACACACATGGACAGGCAGTGGGCGTGGTGGCCTGTGGACATGTGTGTTGCTAGGGTGTGCGTTCTGGGTCGGTGTGCCTTCTGCCCTCTGTGCACGTTTGTTGCATTGTGTGTGTGCGTGTGTGTGTGTGTGTGTGTGTGTGTGCTTAGCATGGCATGTTAATCCTCACCCATCCCTGGCTGTGTGTGTGCCTCTGTGCCCTGCCACTTCCCTCGATGGCAAGCACCCTCAGTGTGGGTTCCTGCATGTCTGTGGGTTGTGCCTTGGCCACTGGTGGTTGCGCATGGCACCATGACTTACCTGGGTTGGCTGAAGTGCTCCTCCGTGATGGTGTCCCGGTGCAGCTGTGCCAGCCGGAGCAGTTGGGGGTCTCGTCGCTAAAGGGGGTGCTGCCCATTACCATCATCACCGGCGTCCCCATCATCCCCATCGCTGTCCCCCTCTTTGACCTGTACGGCTATCCCACATTCGTTGGCCATGTTGTGCAGGATGCAACAGGCCAGGAATATCCCACAGGCCTTTGAGGTGCTGTACTGTAGGGCACTGCCAGAGGTGTCCAGGCAGCAGAAACATGCCTTCAGCATCCTGAACACCCACTCAATGACATTATGTGTGGTGGTGTGTGCCTCATTGTAGCGTTGCTGCGATGGGGTCGTGGGCCGCCAGTATGGTGTGAGCAGCCATGGACGGAGTGGGTATCCACTGCGACCTGTGTGTAGAGGGTGGAGGTTAGTTTGGTGATCAGCATCGCCCTGCCCCAAGCCATGTAGGCTACTACCCATGGCACCTCTGGCCATGCCCCCCCAGGCCCTATATTTGTCCATGTGTTTTGCATACTCACCCACTAGGTAGCCAGTGGGGATGTCCCCACTCTTGAATCTGTGGCACAGTGCCGAATGGTGCCAGATGAAAGAATTGTGTGCTCCCCCAGGGTGCGAGGCACAGACATTGATGATGCGCTCCCTGGCATCGCACACCACCTGGCAGTTGATGCTGGCATCGCCCTTGTGATTTATGTATGCGGCCCCCTCGTGGCCAGGTGGTGTGTGTATAGCCACATGGGTGCAGTCTATTGCCCCTAGCATGCCAGGCATATGTGCTACCCCATGGAACTCCTGTATATTTGCTGTGCGCTCCGCCGCTGTGCTGGGGAAATGGATGTACTTGTCAGCATGTGGCAGCAGTGCGCTGAGGAATTGGGTGAGGTGGCATGACGTGGCCGACTGTGTTATGCCTGTGGTGTCCCCGGTTGGTCTCTGGAAGGTACCCGTGGTGAGCAAGCACATGCAGGCTGTTACCTTGGTCTTCACTGACAGGGCATGGCTCTGTCGTGTGGGTGCCTGCATCACATCACTGCACAGCTCACAGAGCCATCTCAGAATTGCCCTGTTCAGGCGGTACCAGCCCACAATCTCAGTATCAGTGTACAGCTCAAAGCTGGTGTGGGCTCGGTACAGCCTGTTGGGGGCATACTGCTGACGGGCCCTTCCATGGCCACGCCCCCTGCTGCCCACCTTCTCACCCCCCTAATTACGGCCTCTATGTGGAAGGTGGCACTGGCCATGTTCCTGGCTTGCCTTCACCCCCCCTTGGCAGCTGTTACTGTGTTACCCCCGCTATCCTGGCTGCTACATCCCCTGCACCGGGTACACCTGCCTGTGCTGGCCTCTATGCTGTGTGGCTCCCCACAACTTCCCTGTGCCTGGCTGTTAACTATGGCCTTTCCCTGGCCTGCCCTGTTCCTGCCACTTGCCCTGTCTGTGTGCCTCTGCCTCATGTGGCTTCCCTGTAGCGTTTTTGTGCCTCTTTCTTGCTCCTTTTTATTTTGGCTCATTTCCGCTATGGCGCAACTTCCGCTTGCTCCACTGCTGTGCATTACGCAAGTCTTTGAATATCACACTGCACCATTTATGCATGGTTTCTCCCCCTTCAGTGGTGCATGCCTTCATTATCATTGCGCTGTAGCTCAGCACGATTTCGGGGGCGCAACTGCTTCCTGCTGAATATCGCAGAATGGCGCAAATTCGGACTTGCACAGGTGCAACCCTATTGTGCATGGCTTAACTCTTTTGAATATCTGGGCCAGTGTGTACAAAGAATGTATGCATAATAATGGGCCTCAGAGCAGAAAATGAGCTGTTGGAATACTAAATTGCTTATATCTCAGGACCCGCATGACGTAGAAAAAAGAAAATTCACATGATTCATGAGTTTCCTAGCTAGGTTTTTGCTAAATGAGTAGCCCACAGGACTATGCATTGTCACGACGAAAATTCAGTATCTCACACCGTTTCCAAGATACAAGCCCCGAAAGGCATGGCGTACACCACTGTGTTAGTCTAAGGAAAAAAACATTAACTTTGGAGTACCGTAACTTGGCATCTGTGCAATATTTTGTCACCAAACCACCAAAAGGCCCATCTGTGAGATGCTGGCTGCCTTCCCTCCAAATTTCAGCACAAAAGACCAAACCGTTCCTTTGCAGCAGGGGGGCAAAGAATTCCTGTCATTTTGGCCATAGTCTGGAAAAGTAGCGTAGCTCGATAAACTTAGGCTGGACAAGGCAATGGGACCTGATGGCATACATCCCAGGGTACTAAAGGAGCTAAGGGTGGAACTAGCAGAGCCATTATCAGAACTGTTTAATGAGTCACTGAGCACAGGAGAGGTCCCAGAAGACTGGAGAAGGGCTCATGTGATCCCACTCCACAAGAGTTTTAGCAGGGAGGAGACAGGGAACTACAGACCAGTCAGTCTTACCTCAGTAATGGGCAAGATTATGCAGGCACTCCTTAAGGAAAGGATAGTGCAACACCTGGAATCCATAGGAGCACAGAATCCAAGACAGAATGGGTTTACAACAGGAAGGTCCTGTCAAATTAATCTCATAGATTTCTTTGACTGGGTAGCCAGAGTGGTGGACCAAGAGGATGCAGTTGATATTGCCTACCTTGACTTCAGCAAAGCTTTCGATACTGTTCCACATAGAAGATTGATTATCAAGCTGGGTTTGCTCAGGGTGGGTCAGAAGTTGATCTACTGGGTGGAAAACTGGTTGACGGGCAGAAAACAGAGAGTGGTGGTAAATGGTATACAGTCAGAAGAGATGCAAGTCACAAGTGGGGTACCTCAGGGATCAGTCCTGGGGCCAGTCCTCTTCAATATCTTCATCAGTGACATTGCAGATGAACTGGAGGGTAAGGTTTGTCAGTTTGCAGATGACACCAAGATCTGCAACAGAGTAGATGAGCCAGATGGGGTGGGCAGAACGAGAAGAGAGCTGAATAAACTGGCAAAATGATCAGAAGAGTGACAACTGGGGATTAATGCAAAGAAGTGTAAAATCATGCACATAGGGAAGAGAAATCCTGAAGCCACCTATAGGCTGGGAGGGGAGTTGCTTGCAGTCACAAGGGAAGAAAGAGACTTGGGCATCATCATCATCATCATCACAGATGACCTGAAATCATCCAAGTAGACAACTAAAGCAGTAAGTAAGTCTAGGGGAATGTTGGGGTGTATTAGTAGGGGTATCACAAGCCATAAGTGGGAGGTAATAATTCTGCTTTACAGGACATTGGTTAGGCCCAATCTGGATTACTGCGTGCAGTACTGGAGGCCACACCTTCACAAGGACATTAACCAAATTGAGGCAGTCCAGAGAAGGGCAACCAAAATGGTGCAGGGACTGCATCAGAAAACATATGAGGACAGATTAACGGAGCTTAATATGTATACCCTTGAGCAAAGGAGGGAGAGAGGTGATATGATTGAAACATTCAAACACCTTAAGGGTATTAACAAGGTGAAAGAGTCTAGCATTTTTCAATATAAGAAAAATAGCAGGACAAGAAGACACAGCATGAAATTAGAAAGAGGCCAATTAAGGGGTAATGTGAAGAAGTTCTTTTTCACAGAAAGGGTGGTGGATGCATGGAACAGCCTACCTCAGGAAGTGGTGGATATGAATATAGTGCAGGACTTCAAACAGGCATGGGATAGGCATAAGGGAGCAATACAGATGAGTATGAATAGGTTGACCATTGACAGAGCAAAGGTCGATGGCACATTCGTAAGGTAGAAAAAGAAATGGGCAGACTGCATGGGCCTTGTGGTCCTTATCTGCAGTCAACTTCTATGTTTCTATATTATTTTTGCATTTATTTTCATAAATAAAATGTACTACTGCTGCTTCACCTTTAGTTAGTGTCCATCCTTTTTTTAATCCTTTCTAGCCAGTACTATCACATCATTACAGTTCTGTGTGCCATCTTTGACACTGTTTTGCCACTCAGTGTTACCGGAGTAAAATTTATAGCTATTTCTTTACAGTAACTCATGACTGTGACATCTGTTATTTTCAGCGCCTGCCAAAATGTGTTTTCGCATTCCAAAAAAGTAGATTTTGCTGTCCCTGCATGAAAACCCCTTTAGCAGGAGTTGACACTGGTTCATAGGTCCATAGTGTTATACAAGTTTGTGTAGATAATTTTGCCTTTTAGCACACTTGTTTTGTTTTATTTTTTTTTATTTATTGAGTTCTTGGATAATACCTGTGAGCAGATGCTTGTTGAAAGGTTCCATGTCAGATACATTAGGCAACAAGGTACAATACTGTGCACAAATACACTGATACTGAGAAAAATATTCATGGAGGTTACAGAAAACAAACATAAAGCACTAGCTATGCTGAAGCATTGTACAAGGTATGCCCGTGTCACGAAGATAAGCAGACAAGGAAAGAGAAGGATACAATGGGAGTGGGAGATCTAGGTGAGCAGAGCACATAAGACAGGGAGGGAGGAGGGTAGGGACAGGTCCAGGGGCAAGGGGCAGAGCCGGGAGGTAGGGAGGTAGGTGAAGTGCTGCTGTTTGGCTGTCCTGTCATGACAGAGGCAACGATAAGTGCTAGAAGCAAAACTCACCACCAAGTTTACTTTAAAGGTGGAACATACATTTTCTATCACCCAAGTAGTGGTCCAATCTATTTGTAAAAGTAATAATGTTGTCACTATTTATTATATGACTTGGTAGTGTGTTCCATATAATAATTATTCTTTGTGAAAAAAACTATGACCTTTTTTGGCGAAGTTCATTTCACCCAATAATTTGAAATTATGTGATCTAGTAATCCTTGTTTCATTGAATTTGACTATACCTATGGTTTCCAAGAGACTTTGGGCAGGATTCACGAAGCGTTAAATTTCTAAGTCCCACTCGACAACTGCTGATGCGGACTGTAATCGCCCGCA
Organism: Neoceratodus forsteri; assembly: GCA_016271365.2. Lineage (NCBI taxonomy): Eukaryota > Metazoa > Chordata > Ceratodontiformes > Ceratodontidae > Neoceratodus > Neoceratodus forsteri. The sequence goes on from CM028129.1 coordinate 15,103,076, forward strand.
GCTGCGGCGGTTGCGACTCACAGCTGCAGCAGTGGTGGAGGGTGTTACGGCTGCTTCAACCAGCCGTAGCCCATTCCTGCGGCTGCGCCCATCACCCTGGCAACACCACCCACAAGCGCCATAACCAGTGGAGCCGGTCGTAATCTGGCTCCACCTTTGTGAATACCTGCCGCTGCAGGTAACCTGCAACTCTACAAGTGGAAACCTATTTGCGCAGCGGTTTACCTGCACCTGCGGGTCTTTCAAAAGCTTCATGAATCCTGCCCTTTTTTTTTCAGTGCTTTGTAAGTTAGAGGTTTCCTCTAGTCTGTCTATATGTTGTGAAATATAACCTCAAATGCTGTAATCTTTCCTTATAGTTTCTTTATTGTAAACCTGTAAATTTTTTTTTATTTTTCTTTGAACACTTTCTTTTAGTTTTTGGTCTCTGACTGTTACAGGTGCACAGAACTGTGAACAGCACTCCTCATGTGGCAAAGCAGGCAATATAGAGCAGTGGTTTAAGGCTCTGAGCTGCAAATCTGGAGACCTGGGTTTGAATCCCACAGCCCCCACTTGCATACTGTGTGACCCTGAGCAAGTCACTTAACGTCCCTGTGCTCCCAGGTTGCACCTGTAAACAAGCTTTCAGCTTAGTGTGTCTCACCTGGTTAAACAACTGGAAAAAAAAACAGCGAGGAAGTATAATGTGAGGAAGTATTTCTTCACATAGATGGTTGTAGATGCATGGAACAGCCTTCCTGAGGAGGTCGTAGAGTCAAAAACAATGGAGGAATTCAAGAATGCATGGGACAGACATAAGACAATTCTAGTGGGAGGTAGGAGGAAGTAGGCTGTTGGTTAATTAGGATCTGCAGCTTATCTGTTAGGTAGAGAAATGGGCAGCCTAGGTGGGCCAAGCAGTCTTTATTTACTAACATACTGAAATGACAGCAGAATAGGCCTAATAGTATTTCGTGTCTGCTCATTTTGGTCAGCCCCCACCCTGGGAGCTGACCTTGCTGCTCCCCTCTCCCTCTCTGGATTCTCCCTTCCCAGTCCCAGATATTCTCCCTGCACTTTTTTTGCTTCCATAACCCTTCCCCTGTACCTGTCCCACCCCCTCTTGAACCCCTCCACTGTTTCTGCCTCCACCAGCCCCCTAGGTAGCGCATTCCATGGCTCCACCACCCTCTCAGTGAAGTAACACCTCCTCCTTTCTCCCCTGAATCTCCCCCCCTCCAGCTTCCACCCATGCCCTCTAGTCCCCCCCTTTCCTTCGGAGCACCCTGACTGCTTCTCCCCTATTTACTCCCTCCATGTACCTGAAGACCTCTATCATGTCCCAATGGTCCCTTCTCTCTTCCAATGTGTACATATTTAGCTCTTCGAGCCTCTCCCCATAGGTCCTGTCCCCCAAGCCTCAAATCATTTTGGTTGCCCTCCTCTGGACTATCTCCAGGAGTTCAATGTCCCTCTTTAAATGTGGTCTCCAAAACTGCATGCAGTACTCAAGGTGTGGCCTCATCAAGCAGTTATACAGTGGGAGTACCACTTCCCTCCTTCTGGAGGTGAGCTCCCTAGCGATGCATCCAAGCATCCTGTTGGCCTTTGCCGGTGCCCTTCTACAAGTCCCTGAGTTGTTCATCCTGACATCCACCCCCCCAGGTCTCTGTCAGCCATCTAGACTTGTAGCATTCCCCCCACAGGGTGTACTCTTGGCCCAGGTTTCTGGCTCCCAGATGCAGTACCTTGCATTTTCCTGCATTGAACCTCAGTTTCTGCTTTCTAGACCAGCTTTCCAGAGCCTCCAGGTCCCCCCTGTAGGGCCAGCCTCCCCTCCTCCCCATCTACTACTGCCCCCAGTTTTGAGTCATCCGCAAAGAGAATAATCTCACTCCTGATACCCTTTCTTTATGTCAGAGATGTAGGCATTGAACAGGAGGGGCCCAAGGACCGATCCCTGAGGGACTCCACTAATGACCCTCCTTGGGGATGAGACTATCCCTCCAACCATGATCCTTTGGGTTTGATTCTGGAGCCAATTTTCTATCCATCTGATCATCTGGTTCCCCACCCCCGTTTCTCCCAGATTATCCAACAGGCCCCCGTGAGGAACAGAGTCAAATGCCTTGCTGAAGTCAAGAAAGAGGATGTCCACTGGTCTACCCAGGTCCAAGGCACTCATCACCCAGTCATAGAACGCCAAAAGGTTCGTCTGACACGATTTCCCTGGGATGAATCCATGCTGTCTATCGTCCAGGCACCCAACTTTTCCAGGTCCCCCCCAGTCTCTACTTAACAATGCCCTCCATCACCTTGCCCACCACCGATGTCAGGCTGACAGGCCTGTAGTTCCCTGCCACCTCCCTTGATCCCCCCTTTTGGATAGGTACTATATGCGCCACCTTCCAGTCCTGCCATCAGATTCTATGTTTTTATGCTAAATAGGAGTAATATCATTTCAGGATCTTGACTTTTAACATTTGACAAAATACAGCCTAATAGTTTTGACATTTTTGAACAGTGACTTTAGTGGGCTCATCGAAGGAGAGACTATCAGTGATTATTATTCCCAGGTCAGTCTCATGTGAAATTTAACATTTTCTCTGTCTTTCTTCCTGAGGCAGGGTCATAACAAGGTTATGTTGACAATTTGGTGACAAAAATATTACAAAACAACACATGTATGAGCCTACATTACATTTTGTGAATGGAGACTCCTAACTTTCATACTTTTCTATATTGTTACCCAATATTCCTTATCTGCAGCGCTATTGGCTCTGGCTAGAGTATGCAAATTTCACTGCCTATATTCTGTTAATGAACATTAGCGGTATCAGTGGGGACAGACTGTAATCACAAGTACCTGGGATTTTTAGTTCCACACTCACAATGCGGAACTACAACATCATTTGCTGAGCAGTTAGACAACTAGATTTTAGCTATAGCTGCATATTACAGCCCTTGTGAGGTTTGATTTCAGGGCTTAATTTTAGTTTTTGTGAGCTACACTTGCTCTTGGGGCTGGTCACATGACCCAGAAAATAGTTCTGGTTCACACAGTACTTTAGCAAGGGCCTGACTGAGCAGTGTGAGCTTGAGTGGGATGAATGCGCACCATCATATGCATAGGTATGCACTGAGGCACGTGCATTTGTGCGTATCTGTCGTGTCGAGCAAGACTAGCATGCTAGTGGCTGTATCAAGATGTCAATACCTTAAGGTATACTATGGGTTTAGGTACAATATTTAATTGAGGATATTACTGTAATGTAAGGCCCAGATATTCAAAAGGGTTGCGCCATGCGCAACAGGGTTGTGCATGCTCAAGTCCAAAAATGCGCCATTCTGCGATATTCAGCAGGAGGCAGTTACACCACTGACAACAGGTTGCGCAAAAGAGCAATGCAAATGAATGCATGCTCAACAGGAGGGGGAGGAACCATGTATAACCTGCGCAACCCGATATTCAGTCGGGTTGTGCAGAGTTGTGCATGCGCAACCCCCAACCTGCGCCTGCACAACCTTGAGCCAAAAAAAAAAGGATCAAGTTGAGGGCCACCCACAGGTGAGCTGCTGTATTGCAGGGCGCAACACAGCAGCTGCCACCCCTGGCTGGCCCCCAACTCGGTCCCTGTGCCCCCCCACCAGCCCGATCGTGGGCAGAACGAAAACAATCCCTCACATCTCCCAGCCTGACTGGGCAGGTAACAGCCCCTCAGGCCTGGCTCATCACACCTGAATAATCCCCCCAACAGCTCGACGGAAGAATGTAAAGTTCTCAACCTCTCCGCACAGTGATCGCTGGCAGAATGCAGCACCTCATATATCTTCAGGCAGAGCCACCACCATGGTTTCGCGCTTGCCGGCGGCGTACCACCGCCTGCCTGCCGCCACGACTGTTCGGCAGGGCTGCATGCCCATTGGCTGTAGCTCTGCACCAATGCGCATGCGAGCCCTACCGCCGACAGTCAGGGCGGCGGGCGGCAGGCGGGTGATGCTGCCGCCGCCGCCGCCGGGGAGCGGGTGGAGGGGTTCGTGTGGGTGGTGGGGACACTCAGACACCAGGAGATGTTTGGGGTTGAACTTGACATTCTGCCCGCGATCGGGCATTACGGTCCACTGGACCACCAGGAGATATTCGCTGGGGAGTTTATATCTGCCCGCGATCGGGCACGGTAGGGGGTTGATACAGGTTATGCTCTGCGATCGGGCTTCGAGATATGTGTGTGGGGCATGTTACTGTATGCCCACAATCGGGCTTGGGAGATATGTGTGTGTGTGGGGGGGCATGTTACTGTATGCCCGCGATCGGGCTTCAGGAGCTGTGTGTGTGTGGGGGATGTATACACTGATGCTGCCCGCGATCGGGCTGCAGGCTGCGTAGGTCCCCGACGGCTGCTGCCTGGCAGGGCGGCCAGGCACAAGTCCTCGGGGATCGGTGCACCTACATGCCAATGGCATGCAAATGGGGCCATAAATAGATGCAAATGGCCCCCCCTGTGCCTTGCATAAATTATGGCCCCATTTGCATGTCACCTTTTGAATATCGGAAATTTGCACATGGCGCAATGGTATTTGCGCCATCGCAAGTTTAATGCTCAACTCTGGCAACTTGCGGTGGCACAAATTCCACTGCGCAGCTGTGGCTGGGGGGTGATATTCAAAGGAGTTGCTCAATAGCGCAACTCCTTTGAATATCGCCCCGGCCACACCCCTGCGCAACTATTTTGAGCAGGGCAGAGGCTTGCGCCTCAGAATGGCGCAGTTTGAATATCTGGGCCAAAGTATTTAGTTATTCCAACTGTTCACTGTGACCTACTATTCATTAAATATGGCTGTTATCTGTTGGGTGCTTGATGGCGATATTGGTATTTGCAGCACTGACTGCTCCATGTATCTGATAATATCTAGTATTTTAATGGAGTATCCTCATACATGTAGCAAATATGTAAGCAATAGAACATGACAGGGTGTGCATGAAACAGATTTTAGGCATGGCCAGGGGTGTAATAAGGCACAAGGCCTTGGCTGAGTGCCTTTAGCCCCTGGCATGCAGTAAAATCTGTTCCATGCACACTCCTGGAGTGTTTTATTGCACTTATAAAATGGGATCCTAGCTTTATTTTACTGTTTGCTGTTACAGAAATCTTGCTTGTATGCAGAAAAAAACATTTAATGCTGCTAATGTATGAAAAATAGTCCTTCTGCAGACATTGTGTTATTATTCATGAGGTCATTTATTTTTATTTATTTTATTTATTTAGAATATCGAAATTACAAACCTTTGAGTCATAGAGTCATTTCCAACAGCTCCACGTCAGTTACAAAGCAAGATACATTCGGCAGTTACAGTGTAGACATTTAAATAGATATTGGAGGGTGATATGGCCTATACAAAAAGTAAGCTAAGCAGGGCGGGGAAAAACATAGTTACATACGTACAAATATATTAGCAACTCAGAGGAATGTGGCCTATACAAGAGGTTAGATAAGCATGGTCCCTGTGACAGAGGGTCTAGTCTTAGACAGAGGAAACAGTGCAGTCAGGAGAGATCAAACTTTGTCAAAGCAATATTCAGAGGTAGTACGAATGCATACAGGATCAGGCTATCAGGTGGCAGATAGTATGGCTAAGGGCAGGTGAAGGAGTGGGTAGTGAGGAGGTGGTGTCTAGGATCCACCTTGAAAGGACCCAATTTGGTGAGGCTAGTGACACATGGAGGGAGGGCATTGTAAAAGGTGGGAGCCCTGACTGTAAATAACCTCTGTGCCAGGGTTGTCTTGACCCTGGGGATCTGCATGGAAGCAGTGCTAGTACTGCGAGTGTTTACTGAGTGCTCTTTGATAGTAAGGGATGCTGCTAATCCCAGCGGTGTTAGTCCAAGGAAAGATTTCTTGACTGTGAGACAGGCCTGATACTTGAGCCTCTCATCAAAGTTGAGGATCTGCATTAGGGAGTAAATGGTGCAAGTGTGCATAGTCCATGCCTCACCTGACAGGAGCCTGCAGGCTTTGTTAAGGACTACTTTGATTTTGTTGAAAGACATTGTGTCTGCTGCACTATAGATCAGGAGACCGTAGGCTATCAGGGACATGACTGATGAGGTGATGGCTAGCTTTAACGCTTCGGGGGGTAAGCAGTCCTTGTGGTGATAGAGGAGGCCGATGCGAGTGTTCACTACAGATGTGAGTGTGTGGATGTGGGTATGGAAGGTGACAGCAAGGTCAAAGGTAACCCCTAGGTATTTGTAGAAGTAGACCTGTTCAAGGGAGTCGAGTGAGCTGGAGATGATGTGGAGGGGTGTATTCTTTAGTTTGCTCTGATGGTGCACAAATAGTAAGGCCTTAGTTTTCTTCAGGTTGATAACCAGCCTGTTCTTACTGAGCCAATGTTCAGCCAGGCTCAAGGAGTGCTGGATAGAGGCCTGCAGGCTGGTGGGGTTTGCATGGGTGGCGCAGAGGATGGCATCATCGGCATAAAGTAGGATTTTTCCAGGGCAGAGGGAGGGGAAGGCATTGAGATAGAGACTTAGGAGAATTAGGAGCATTAGCGATGGACTCGAAGATGCCGGCATTTTAAATGCCAACATTCCAATGCTCCTAATTTCTTTTGGAAGTGTAGTTCTGCTTCTCTGAATTTTTTAAGCCATGCATAGAACAGATTTCATGCATGATGAGCTAGGCGACTGATTGGCTCATTTAGCCTTCCCATTTTATAATTAAATAAAGAGCTGACATAGGACGTGATGTGGAGCCTTTGGAAATGAGTCTCTGACTCAAAGGTTTGCAATTCTTATATCTCAATAAATAAATAGCACTTTTTAACAGCAGGCTGACAGTTCTTGAGTCTAACCAGATAGATATGGCTAAAAGGTTGAACATCCTATTCAATGTGACCACTCTATCAGACCAACCCACCCTGAGTACATGTGGGATCATGAGTAATGATGTTATATCAGATAAGTATCCGAAACAGGGAACTCTAACAACAGCTTCAGGCACCCCAGCACCTCCAATTGTGCAAATCAAATTGATGTAAATAAAAAAAACAGACTAGAGATGAGAACTCTGACAATTCTGATGGGAGTGGTCACAAGCTCATAATTCCAGCACTTCAAAGAAATGTTGTAGAGCACAACACTTTTCTATTTCAGGATGGTGCACTCTCAATATTTAATAACTGCCTCACTGAAATCTAGGATTGGATGAATTCCAGCTGGCTGAAGTTGAACTCGGACAAGACAGACGTGATGGTTGTGGTTCCTGGTCACTGGACAGGGGGATTAGGGTTCTGGTCAGCCTATGGGGCTTTTTCTGGGGGGCTCCCAGCTTCTTACCTCGGAATGGGTGTGGGACCTAGGGGTGGTGGTTGATGATAGGTTGACACTGTGATTTTAGGTGTCGGCAGTCATCAAGTCATCCTTTTACCATCTGAGGAACATCACTAGGGTCACCTTGTTCCATCCAGTGATCTTCCTACACTGGTCTATGTCTTTGTGACCTCATGCCTTGATTATTGCAACTCCCTCTACCTAGGGCTACCAGGGGCTGATAGCCACCACCTGCAGCTAGTGCAGAATGTAGCAGCCTGGTTGTTGATGGGAACTCCTCAGTCGTGTCATATCACGCCAGTGCTGCACAAACTGCAGTGACTGCCGACTCAGTGGCGGATCACCTCCAAAGTTGGACTTCTGACTTATGAAGCCCTAAATGGACTTGGCCCAGACTACCTGAAAGAACTTCTGTCCCCCTACTGCCCCACGTGATTGCTCTGCTCGGCTGATGAGGGGTTGCTAGAGATTCCAAGGGTGTCCTTAAAATCTTCACAGGCCCATGCATTTATGTATGTGGCCCCAGCCCTTTGGAGTTCTCTACCCCATCAGCTATGGCAGTGTGTAACCATGGGGGGCTTCAAGCAGGCGTTAAAAACATTTTTGCGGTGCCAAGCATATGCTGCCTAATTAGACTGAATTTTATTACTTATCTGTTTTATATTGTGTGTGATATTTTATCTTGTTCTACTTATTCTTTAATGTAAAGCACTTTGATGCTCCTGAAATGACTTAAACAAATAGGCCCAGATATTCAAACTGCTCCCAAAATATGCGCAACAGCAGGAGCAAGCACAATTCAATTACGCATATGCGCAACAGGAAATATTCAAACATGGAGCAGAACAAATTACGCAAGCAGGCAACGTCTGAATATCACACAAACTGCGCCATAGCGTAGCCAGGAAGGGGAAGCTGAGCAGAAAGGTTGCACCATAGCGCAACAAGGGCAGCCCAGCTGAGCAGTCCAGAGGTGCCATAGCGCAAGCAGAGCCCCCCCCAGCAGAACAATGGAACTGCACAACCAGGGAGGCAGGCTGGGGCCCACCGCCAGCCATGCCACACAAGGGCACAGTAACACACTGCAGAACCAACAAGACACCTGCACACCCCAAGCACAGCATCACTGGGGGTGGGACGGATGATCTACTGGCCCATGGGAACAAGCCAAAAAAGCACAGCAGGGCCATGACACCCCAGCACAACCACTGGCAGGCTGAGACTGCCACACACAGGGGGTTGACAACCACAGTGCACATCAGCCCCCCCATATGCACAGCACACCCTGCACCATGACCCCAATACACCACCCATGTGCAGTGACTGGCACTGCAGGAAACACCATGCATCCCCCCCGGCACACATCAACCTCGTGTAGCAGAGAACCATACAAGCCAGACCCACCCTGTGCACCCAGCAGTGGGTGGCAGCAGATGGCAAGACCAACAGAAAGTCACTGCCACACTGGAGACACCTCCCCATGCACACACACGTGCACACACACACACACATACCCAGGACCATACCACCCCAGATGGCATGCACACCACTGCAACTGAGCAACCATAGCCAGCTGCAAATCAGAGACCAACACATATTCATATCAAAATATATATATATTAGAAAAATGTAAAGTACAAAATGAACAACAACAAAACTATTTACAAGGGGTAGGGGTACAAGGTAGAAGTGGGAAAGGGGTAGGGATGAACAACTTGGAGAGGGAAGGCAGGGTGGGAGGGATGGGTGAAGTGGGAAGGGAAGCTGGCCTAAGGCCCAGCAGGCTGGTCCTCCACTGCCTGGTGCCATCGTGCCTGGCTGTGCCTCCTCCGTAGGCCATGATGCTGGATATCCTGGAGGATGGTCCTGTTTTCCATGGACACCCGGGTCAGCTGTTGCAGTGCCCGCTCTATTCTTCGGAGCACAATGAGGCCTAGGAAAATGGGAACACAGTCAATGGCTGTGACTGACCACAACCCTGAACACCACCCAACCTGCAAGCCATATAGCTCAATGTCCCGCACCTGTGATGGTATGCACCCACCCACAGTGAACATGCACATAGCCAGCCCAACCAGGCGGCACCAGCTATGTGCACCACTGCACACACACACTGCCCATGTCCATCACAGCACAAACAAGGCTGTCAAGTGACGTGGCAATGTGGTGCGATGCCAGTTCCACAGCCATGTGCCCAGTGCATGCATGGACCACCAGTGATGCACACACAGATGTGCAGTGACACTGGACAGTGATGAATGTCGCCTGTGTGCGTGCATGGTTGTGTTGTGCATGGCTGGTGGTCGCCTCCACCCCTCCAGCATGCACAGCATCCATGATGTAATGACATCACACTCCAAGTAGCTGTGGCTGCTGCTGCGCCTGCTGCTGCTGCTGGGCCCACCGCAGGCACCACCGACCACCACCGGGGCCCTGCCACGGCCCTCCTCATCCCGTGCCTGCATCCTCTCTGCCCAGCCTGTGGAGACAAATGTTGAGAAAAATATCAGTGACTCCAAAGCAGACTGCCCCTGCCCCAGTGAGAGTGCCTGCCCACACAGCCAGACCCATGCATCTCACACCTGCACACACTGACACAGCCAACCATGTCAGAGCCATCACCCATGCACTGCCACCAAAACACACTCACACCCCTACGGAGAATACAGGTGCATAGATGGTACACCCACCTGGCCTAGGCACAACGCCCCACCTGGCACGTGACCGTAGCCTCTCATGCAAGTCCGGCTCCCTCCTGTGGAGGTCACTGTACCTGTGCCGGCACTGCTCGGCAGACCGGCGCTGCCCAGTGACCCCCACCAGGTCATTGGCCACTTGCAGCCAAACCTGGGTTCGAGCCATGGTGAGGGGCTCCTCCCCATACAGTGCCCCATAGTGGGGCTCTACCAGGGCCACCAGGTTGGCCACATCCACCGGGCTCCATTGGAGTGCCCTCCTGTGTGCCATTCTTCCAACTTTACAGCAGGCAATATGGCGCCCCGCAGCGTGGCAACCCCACATGGAAATGTTGCGCAATAGACCACCATAGGTTCCAATCGCGCTGTTCGTACAGCGCCGTCGGTCCACATAGCGCTGTCACCAGACAGCGCAATAAAGCCGTGCACATGGCAGCCGAACAGCACCAGGGGCCAAAGGTCAGACACCAGGTCAGGGGTCTATGACGCAAGGCCACGCACAGCGCCATCTGACGTCTACGCATCCTGCGCGACCAACCACCTGCGTGACAGTGCCACAGTGGACTATTGCACAGTAGTGCCACAGCGCCATATAGTGCCCAGTGCTGTAGCGCCACTGGCACAATGGTGGCCATGGCCTGAATTGCCGATCGCGCACAGCACGTCATCAGCATGGCAGACACCTGTGTAAGCTGCCTGGGCATGCGCAATGCAGTGTACCGCACAGTCACAGATCTGCACTATTGGCTCAGCCAGCTCAACCGTATTGCGAAAAGCGCAATGGCGCGATATTCAGCAGACACATGCAAATCATCCGATCAGCCATTCAAAGGCGCGGTAGCACGATTGCATCTCGGCCCCTGATTGCTCCCTCCCTAATTTGCATGCTGCGCTATAAAAGTGTGACAGTGGGCTCGCTGGCCGGGTCGGTTACTGCAGGTGAGAGGTGAGTTGCATGCTGTGGGATGTTCTGGACAATGGGCATGGGATAACGCTGCTAGACTGCACAGTGACGGGTGTCCACTTCCACCCGCCACAGATCGCCATGACCGAGCAGAGCCAAGGTGAGGTGAGGATGGTGGGCGAAGGAGGAGGGGCCCTTCACCACGGCGAAGACTGAGGGCCCTCTTCCAGGCCTACCTGGAGGAGGAGTCACTACTGAGTGGATGGCGGGGCACCCCTCAGGCCTGTCTGCGGCTGCATGGAGGGTAGCCGGGCGGTGAACCTGCAGGAGGCCACCAGTGCTCTGTGCAGGAATGCAAAAAGAAGATTGGGACAGACCGCAGGAGGGTGAAGGAGAAGGTGGCAGCCCTCAGGGTGGCACGTGCTGGCACTGGCAGGGGCCAGCCAGCGGTGGTGGAGCTGACCCCGGCTGAGGACCGACTGGCTGCATCAATGCAGTGCAGTGCTATTGAGGGTGTATCAGGAGGTGGATTCCAGACAGGTGGAAGCCCATCACTGCACGGTATGACATGGTGGTGGTGTTGGGGGGGGAAGGGTGTTCACATGTACTCACATGTCCTCTCTTTCTGTTACAGATCCTGTTCGTCTTCAGGGGATGGTGGTGGTGGGTCCAGGCAGTGAGGATGACCTGCTGGACATGGAGGAGGGTCCATCCACCTCTGTCACCAGCCAGCATGCACTGCACCAGCATGCACGCTGGGCTGCCAACTCTGGTGTCGGTGAGTCGGGTGTGGGGGGTGCACAGCCTGTGTCTCAGCAGTCTGGAATGCAAGCATGCCAGCATGCTGTGACTGTGGCTGTAGCATGTACCTGCACCATTGATGATGCAAGGACTGCCAATGGGCAGTGACATGTGTGTCCCATGCGGACACAGCAGGCCAGCACTTGCCCCTGGGCCTTGCTGGTTCCAACTTGTGTGCCAGCATGTTGGCACAGTCCCAGACTGTGTCTGTCAGCACCGGTGGGGCAGCACCGGTGGCTGTGCAGGTGTCTGACACTGTTGCGGCCACAGCGGTGGAATGAGTGGCCCCTGGGGCACAGCGGTTGGAGGGGCAGCAGCAGCAGTCACCCACCAGGTCTGGGGGTACAGTGTCCAGCGGTGGCACTTGCCCGCCGCCCTTTGATACGCCCATTCCTGGTCCTGGTGAACAGTGCCCACCCTCAAGGGGTGTTGTGCATCAGGATCTTCCACACCCTGGGGGACAGGATGCCGTTGTGGCAGAGTACCCATTGGACAGACACCTGCCTGCTGCGGAATCAGTACAGCAGCAAAGGCGGGTTGCAACGCCTGTGGAGGCACTGTGCGGCTGTGGAGTGGCACAGCAGGGAGGTGCTCTGGACCATGCAGAGATGGTCCATATGCGGATGGATGTGACCGCCGCCATTGACAGGCAGACCCAGGCATTGGTAGCTGTTGTGGCTGCATTGGGCACACACGCAGGTGCTCCTGTACCGTGCACCCCACACAGTACGCTCACCACTCCCCATTCCCGGCGTCGTATGACACCAGGCCTGTCGATGCCGGGTTCTGCTGTGGGCATCCCAAGCACCCCTGGTGCAGGTATGTTTGGCATCCTACAGACCCCAGTGCGGACAAGGTCGCGATCGCGCAGTAGGACCCCTGGTGGTCCATCGGTGCCACCCCATGTGGCCCCTGCTCAGTCTGCCAGTGCTGTTGGGTTACGGCGGGGCCGCCCACACATCCGCGGTGGCCATGGAACGGTGCAACATGACTGACCTGTCTCCCAGTGTGGGTCCTGTCTGCTGCTGCCCTGTGTGCACTGTGCGTCATGGTGGGCAGTGCACTGGTGGGTGCCCTGCCCATCACGCTGCCATACGGACCACCTGCACATCATCCCGACTGCTGTCCACAGGTGCGTGTGCATGATGATGCCGCATTGTACTGTACACCAAGGTGCAAGAGTGTCCAGCATCTGACACACATGCTTGGACAGTACAGGTGGTGGGTGTGGTCTGTGGATCTGTGTGTTTGCCATGTCTGTTCCTGCTCTGCTGTGCACCTGCTCTTGTATGCTTTGTGCCTGGTGTGTTTGTGTGTGTGTGTGTGTCCATATGACTGTTCGCCCCTCCCTGATGGTGTGTTTGTGTGCCTGGTCCCTTCCACCCCCTTTGCCGTCATGCACCCCTGGTGTGTTACTCTGTGTGCCTGTGGGTTGCGCCAGGACAGTGTTGTTTGCACATGGCCCCTTGCTTACCTGTGTTGTGCATAATGCTCCTCCGTGATGGTGTCCCGGTGCAGCTGGGCCTGCCGGATCAGTCGGGGGTCCCGCCGTCCAAGGGGGGGCTGCTCATCACCATCAACACCGGCGCCGCTGGCGTCCCCATCTCTGTCCCCCTCTTCAACCTGTACGGCTATTCCACAGTCATTGGCCATGTTGTGCAGGATACAACAGGCCAGGAATATCCCACAAGCCTTTGAGGGGCTGTACTGTAGGGCACTGCCGGAGGTGTCTAGGCATCGGAAGCATGCCTTGAGCATCCCAAATACCCGCTCAATGATGTTGCGTGTGGCGGCATGTGCCACATTATAGCATTGCTGCGATGGGGTCATGGGCGCCGGTACGGTGTGAGCAGCCAGGGATGGAGTGGGTATCCGCTGTCACCTGTGTGGAGATAGTAGAGATCAGTCTCATGTTCAGGTCCATATTGCCCATATCCCTGTGTGCTACTACCATGGCACCTGTGGCATTCCCACCCTTGCCCCGAGTTTGCATTTCCTACATGCGTACTCACCCACTAGATGGCCTGTGGGGATGCCCCCACTCTCAAATCGATGGCACAGTGTGGACTGATGCCATATAAAGGCATCATGTGCTCCGCCAGGGTGTGTGGCACAGACATTGATTATACGCCCAGTGGCATCACACACCACCTGGCAGTTGACACTGGGGAAGCCCTTTCTATTCCTGTATGCAGCCCCATCGGGGCCAGGTGGCGTGCAAATGGCCACATGGGTGCAGTCTATGGCCCCTAGCACACCAGGCATACATGCTACCATGTGGAATGCCTGCATGCTTGCTGTACGTTCTGCCGTGGTGCTGGGGAAATGGATATGCTCTGCAGCATGTGGCAGCAGTGCGCTGAGGAATTGGGTGAGGATGCGTGACGTGGCTGACTGTGTGATGCCTGTGGTGTCCCCTGTTGGCCTCTGGAAGGTGCCCGTGGTGAGCAGGCACATGCAGGCTGTCATCTTGGTCTCCACTGACAGAGCATGACTCTGTCGTGAGGGTGCCTGCATCACATCACTGCACAGCTCACAGAGCCACCTCAGTATTGCCCTGTTCAGGCGGTACCGGCCCACGATCTCTACATCTGTGTACAACTCAAAGCTGATGCGGGCACGGTACTGCCTGTTGGGGGTGTACCGCTGACGGGCCCCTCCACAGCCAGGTCCCCCTGCACCTTGCATTCTCACCCCCCTCATTACAGCTTCCATGTGGAAGCTGCCACTGTCCATCTCCCTGGCTTGTGCCCCCCCCGGCTGATGTTGCTCTGTTACACCCACTGTCCTGACTGCTACTTCCACTGCACCGGCACCCCCACTGGCCTCTGCAGCCTATGGCCCACACTGCTTCCTTTGCCTGCCCTGGCCTGTCACTGTCTGTCTTTTCTCTCTCTCTCTTCCCACTTGGCATCCCTGTGGCGTTCTTGCGCTTCTTCCTTGAGCCTTTTATTTTGGCTCATTTTCGCTGAGGCACAATTTCCGCGGTCGCTGTTGCGCATTGCGCAAGTCTTTGGATAACGCATTGCGCTCTTTATGCATGGATCCATCCCCTTCAATTGCGCATGCCATCATTTTCATTGTGTTGTTGCTCAGCATGTTTTCGGTGGTGCAACTGCCTCCTGCTGAATATTGCAGAATGGCGCACTTTTGGACCTGCGCAGGCGCAACCCTATTGCGCATGGCGCAACCCTTTTGAATATCCCACCCCTAAAGTTTATTATTATTGTTGTATTATTATTATCCCCCTATTTAATAGATTTGAACCTATCTCTATGGATGATTCTGATCAATCCCTTCATGCCTCCGATGCTACAAGTGGTATTAATGCACCTGTAACTGACATAAAGAATGAGTCACATCTAGTTGCATCAAATAATATGAATATGATAATTAACAATTATCTGCAGTTGCCTCATAATAATGCTGTCCCTCAATTAAAGCAAAACAGCCTTAATGTTGCTAGTACGTTGTCCACCCATTCCAAATCCTCTGTAATCCCACTGGAAATTTCAAACATGAATTAGTGTAATGATGATACAAAATGCAGATTCAATTAATGTCCCCATTCCTGCCTCTGATTCAAAGTATAGTTTTGTTCTTGGTGACTCCACAATCACACACATTGACAGAGCTATTTGCAATCCTGATAAAACTCACAGAACATGCTCAAGTTTCAGGGGAGTCGCTATGGCTGGTATTTCTTCTATATTCAGAAATATCTTACTTACCAGCAGAGAAATGCCTTTGGTCATTATCCATGATAGTACAAATGCTGTTGACTATAAATCTGTGAATACTATTATTATATGTTGTTGCCTTGAATAATATCCTTGTTGATTTAAACCACGATGTGGGTTATTCTGAAATTATACCAGTTCCAAGTGCAAATGCTTACATTATGTCTAAAATCAAATGAATGAATGAATGGCTTCACAAATGGTGTTACTGTATAAGCAAAACATAACAGCCCCAATATTCAGAACTGTGCCAGTCAATGGCGCATGTGATGGGGCAGTGCAAGTGAGTTGCACTGGTGCAGCCCAGGGATATATTCAAAAGAGATGAGCCATGGTGCATCTCCTTGCAATATATCAGGTAATGCACACTGTGCAGCTAGGATGCGCTGGTGCATCCCCCCGGAATGGGATCTGCACCAGTGCAACAGAGTTATACTATGTGCAGATTTCTGATATTCAGATAGCAGTATGCAAATGGGGCCATAATGTATGCAAGGTGCAAATGGGGCTATTTACATGTCATTATGGCCCCATTTGCATAAGTTGTGTAGGGCTGGCCAGTGAAATGCTTATGGCACCCTGCACAGCATGTGGTACTGCCAAAGGGGGTCTAGTGGTACACCACATCCCCATAGCGGTGAACACCAATAAATAACATTGTACATTATCCCTAGTAGTCTAGTGGCACCTCCCACCCTGTAGCCGTGATCACAGAAAGTAATGGAAAAATATCCCTGGTAGTCTAGTGGCACCCCCCTCTTTCCTCATAACCAAGATCACCCTTAAAATAATAACCACACAGTCCCTGGTGGTCTAGTGGTACTCCCTCCCCTCCATATCCCTGATCACCAGTAAAAGTACAAACTGAACATTCCCTGGCAGTCTAGTGGCACCCCACCGCCAGTAGCTGTGATTGCCCATAGCAGCATAATTCACTGGTGATCCTGTGGCACCCCCCACACCCCCAGCAGCACCAAACCCCCTTGCCAACCCAGCTCCCCCAGTCAATGATGGTCAGCAGCAATCCACTTGCATACCTCCTCAACTGCCCGCCAAATGACAGCTTACAGTACCACACTGTGGATGAATGGGCATGCAATGCATACTTTAATAGTCACAAATATGTGAATGAATGTTTCATTCATGTATTTGCAACTATTACAGTGTACACTGCAAGCCCATTGGTCCACAGTGTTAACTCAAGCAGGCTTACAGCTACTGCATGTAGCTGTCATTTGTGGGCTGCCAGGAGGTATGTAGGGTTGCTGCCTACTGATGACTGGGGGCAGCTGGGTGGGCAAGGGGGCCGGTGTGGGTGGGGGGTGGGGATGCCACTGACCACCAGGGAATTGTGGTGTTACGGTGATCACAGCTATGGGCGGGTGGGGGTTGCTACTAGACTACTGCAGAATGTTCAGTTTGTACTTTTATGGGTGATCAGTGCTACAGAAGGGAGAGTAGTACCACTAGACCACTAAGGAATCTGTGGTTATTATTTTACAGTTGATCTCAGCTACAGCGAAGGAGGGGGTGCCACTAGACTATCAGGGACATTTTTCCCTGTTACTTTCAGTGATCAAGGCTGTGGGGTCTGAGGGGCTACCACTAGACTGCCAGGGACATTTTTCCCTGTTATTTTTGGTGATTGAGGCTGCGGGGTCTGAGGGGCTACCACTAGACTGCCAGGGACATATGCTGGTGCTTATGCATTGTGTTCATGGAGGGGTTGCCACCCATGGCTGGTGGCTGCTGTGTTGTGCAGTGCAATACGACAGCACGCTTGTGGGTGGCTGGCACCTGAGCCATGTTTTATGGGCTCAACTTTGAGCCCAGGTATGTGACACATCTGAGGGTTATGCAGGCATATGCACCACACATCCCGAGCTGAATATTGGGATGTGCCGCATATACATGGGAACACCCCTGGGGATGCACCTCATACATTATCTGAGCAAGTCCCTCCTTTGAATGTTGTCCCAGGGAGTATTTCTGGGGTTGCTCTGGTTGAACCAGGCATAACCCCTTTGAATAGATGAAAAAAAAATGTATTGGAAAGAATTAATTGATAAGAGAGAGTTGTTTTGTTGGGATGGTCTCCATTTAAGTTGTAGAGGCTGTAAATTGTTAGGTAAACGAATGTCTGACACAATTGATAAATATTTAAACAAGTCAACTGGGGGGAGAATAGATATGCACCCATTTCTCCAAAACCATCTGTTGCTGTATACGCTTCTGTTACTCACAGAGAGCTTAGATTTATTTATTTATTTATTTTGTGCCTCCCCTCGTCCCTGGCTTCCCACTCTTTCAGGCCTCCTAGGCCCTTCCCGACTGCCTGCCTGTCCCCATGCTAAGCACTTACCTCATATTGCAACTCTCCCGGGTAACCCAGCATATCGCTTTAGCCGGATGGGTCCCCCTCCTTTGAGGTGGAAAGGCACCAGTGGGGGCGGCCAGCACACTCTGCAATTGGCCAAGGGTGTTGCTGAGGTGTGCCGGTTGTGGGTTCGACAGTAGCGGAGGGCTGGAGACCATCATCCAGTCAGCCAGGGAGCATTTTCTCTGGTTTTCTTGGGGAAGTGATGTCCTGATGTCAAGGCTAATGCCAACATCTGCCACTCCCCTTGAGCACTAAGCCCGACGTTCTGCTGTGCCCCCAGCCTCTGCCAGGGGCCAGCAGGCACCGGTGCACATCCCCACCCTCCCCTGGAGAAGGAGAGCTGTCCCTGAATGCTTCATCCTTCTCCCCCTGGCCAGCCCTCCAGTGACCTGAGATCTTAGATTCATATGAACACACGAAATTTGCCAGCAGATAAAGGCCTAGAGGTCTATCAAGTCTACTTGAATGTGCAGTTAGCTCCCCTTATTCTGCAGCTGCCCCTCCCTTCCAACCTTCCCCTTCATTAACTCTCTGCCTTGTCCTGTCCCATCCCCTTTTGAAGCAGTCCACTGTTCTACTGGATACTACTTCTGCAAGTAATGCATTTCACCCAGCCACCACCATCTCTGTAAAAAAGTGTCTCCTCATCTCCCTCCTGAACCTTCTTCCCTCCAGTCTTATATCATGGCCCCTGGTGGCCCTCCCCTCCCTTACTTTGAATAGCCCCTCTGTACCTATCTTGTTTATTCCTTTCATGTATTTAAAGGTTTCAGTCATGTCACCCCTGTCCCTCCTCTCCTCCTGTGAGTACATGTTCAGCTCCCTCAACCTCCTCTCATATGATAAGTCCACCAGCCCCTTGATCATCTTTGTCACCCTGTACTGCATCCCCTCCAGTAATTTAATGTCCCTCTTCAGATATGGGTGCCAGTACTGCACGCAGTACTCCAGGTGCGGTCTTACTAATGACCTATACAGTGGCAGAATCACCTCCTCCCTCCCTCCTCGGGCCTTCCTTACAATACAACCCAGCATTTTGTTGGCCTTTGCAGCTGCCTTTCTACATTGTGCTGAGTTGTTCATTGACTTCCTATAATGAACACCCCAGATCCTTCTCCTCCTATGTCTGGGCTAGCTGCACTCCCCAGCTGGTAACTCCTCCTTGGGTTCTTCATCCCAAAATGCAGCACCTTGCACATTTTGGCATTAAACCCAGTTGCCAGGTGTCTGACCAGGTTTCAAGCTTTGCCAGATCATCCTGCACCCCTGCCATCCCCTAGGTCATCCACCACCATGCCTACCTTGGTATCATCAGCAAACAGACTGATCTTGCTCTTGATGTCCCATGATATGTCTGCAATGAATCCCAAACAATACTGGTCCCAACACTGAGCCCTGTGAACACCGCTCATCACTGCCCTTGAGTGTGAGAGCTCCCCACCCACCACCACCCTCTGTTGCCTTCCCTGAAGCTAGTTTCCTACCCATCTCACCAGCTTTGCACCCGCCCCTGTGCCTACTAACTTCCTTCCCAGCCTTCCATGCATGACCGAGTCGAATGCCTTTCTAAAGTCCAGATACAGGACATCACTGCATGGCCCCTGTCCAGTTGCCTAGTTACCCAGTCATAGAACTCCACCAGGTTGGTTTGGCAGGATCTGCCACATATGAAGCCATGCTGTCTGCTGTCCTGTAGTCCTTTGGCCTCTAGGAGGGCGACCAGCCTCTCCTTCAGGATAGTCTCCATTAGCTTACCCATGATGGATGTGAGGCTCACTGGTCTGTAGTTTCCTGGTTCATCCTTGGGGCCACTCTTGTGGAGGCACCACATGAACCATCCTCCAGTCCTGGTTACACACCCCGAATGTAGTCAGACATTAAATAGGTCTGACAAAGGTCCTGCAAGGACCTCTGCCAGCTCCTTCAGTACCCTGGGGTGGAAGCCATCTGGGCCTGGTGCCTTGTCCACCCTCAGTGCCTTCAAACCCTCTCGAACTCTGCCCTCCATGATTTCCCCATCAGTCACCCCTTCCCCCCCTGTTTCTGCCATTTCTCCCACCTTGGGTGCTACCCCCTCTTCTCTTTAGTAAATACTGAGCAGAAGTACTCATTTAGTGCTTCTGCCTTATCGCACCCTGCTTCCACCCAACTCCCTCCTTCCTAATCCTTACTATGTGGTCCTTACAGCTTATTTTCTCCCTGATGTACTTAAAGAAGTCCTTCTCCCCCTTCTTAATGCCTTGTGCCAGCCTGAGTTCCATAGGTGCTTTGGCTCCCCTTACTGCCCTTGTTACCTCCTTCGATTCTGTCAAGTACTCCTCCCTGTCCTCCTTCCCTCTGTTTTCTTGTACTTCCTAAAGGCAGCTCTTTTCCTCCTTACCTTTTCCATGACCTCCTTGCTCAACCAGCTCGGTTTCTTAGCCCTAGCCTTCTTGCTCTGGGCTTTGCAGCAGGTTTTGGTTGTCTCCACTATCCCCAGCTTTATGAGCTCCCACCTCTGGTTAGTGTCCATACTAGATTGAATTCAGCCAGGTACCCTTTTACCACTTCCCCCATCCTCCCAAAGTTGGCCCTCCTGAATTCCAGCACTCTTGTGCCAGATTCCACTCCTTCCTTGCCCTTATCCAATGTGAGCCATACTGAGTGGTGGTCACTCCCTGACAGCGGTTCCTCCACTGTAAGTTCTCTCACAAAGTCCCCATTTGCCAGCACAAGGTCATGGGTATTCTCTAAACTGGCTGTTTCACTGACCATTTGCAGCAGGAAGCTGTCCTGGAAGGCATCCAGCAGTACCTGCTCCCTTCTGTTCCTGGTTGTTGGGGTCCAATTGATTAACTTAACTTAGGAGTATCACAAGACAATATTGACATCTTCTCAATCTCTGACACTTGCTGGGTTGGCAAGTCTTCATGGGATATCCATATTTCAGGGTATACTATATTTAAATGTAATTGTATATACAGAAAGGGCAGCATTTTGGCTCTGCTGGTCAACAATAATATTTCTAGTATTGACATAACTGATAAGATAAAAAACATGCTGTTAAAACAGAAACCATCTGGACTAAATTAACTCTGAATGCATCTGAGTTTATTGTCATAGGCACTTGTTACCATCCACCTGATAGTTCCACTGAAATACTTGATGCCTTACTTCCTGAATTAGAAAATGCCAGTACCCTAGGTGATTTAATTGTCCTCTGCAACTTTAACTTGGGTGATATTAAATGGGAATTTTACTCAGCTTCGAAATCAAGAGGTACCAAGCTATTATTTATCTGTAACCAGCTACTGTACATTTGACTCACCATATCAATATTCCTATTCATGGTGATCGCATTCTTGACTTAGTTTTAAGCACGGAACATTTGAATATTAATAACTGCACTACTATCTGTCCTGAGGGTAATAGTGATCACAATGCTATAATATTATTTCATTTCAGGAATATCATTTATCACTCAGGATTTAGTAAAATATATCTTTATGAAAAAGCTAACTTAGCGATAAAAACCATCTTTGCAGAATTAACTGGGAGAATGAATGTAATAATCGATCAATTGATCAAAGCTGGAATTTCTTTAGTGACGCAAATACTTTGCTGAGTGATACTTATAGTCCTACCAAACTTAAACATCATAATATCAAACGAAATGCAAAATGGTTCAATAAATCAATTAAAAAGATTGTGAAAAAATAAATTATATTGCAAATTCTTAAAAGATAATACAAGTGAAAATTGGATCAAGTTCACAGATTTACAGAAATTATGTAAAGCCAAAATCAGAAAATCTAAACAAAAATGTGAGTTTCATTTAGCTAATCAAGCTAATAAACATAATATTACATATTTATTCACTTATATTAATTCTCTATAGAAACCAGCATGCCAAGTTGATCCTTTACTTTATCACAATGAAATATTTCATGATCACTTAAAGATGGCTAACATCTTTAATACAAGTTTCTGCAGTATTTTTAGCCCACAGGATAAAATCCAAACATTAATATTCAAAGTGATACAAACCCTAACACAAACAAAAATATATATTTGTACTGTCAATATGCTTTAGTGGTACAATGTATCAAGGACTGTAGCTTTATGTCAGGGTGTGGTGTGTGCCGGTGTTGTGTACTAAATAAGATGGCTAACAGTGTGTGTATGCAGTCAGCTGGTACTTTATGATGTCATAGGTTAACACTATAAAGGAAGTAATGTGCTAGGGGTGAGTGAGGTGTGGCATGGGGGGTTTGGGCCCCTCCTGACCACCAGAGTCAAGCATCCACCCCACAGAAACATTCAACTGCACCTTCAAAATCCCTCAAACAGGTAACTTTCTAAATGAATCCAGAAGGCAACCTGATGCCAACTAAAAGCAACAATAAACTGCAAAAGAAACAATAACAACTGCTTAAATTCAACAAAAATCAACAGCCACTTCCCTCAAATGAACTGCTGCCTTCTTTCAGCCCCATATGAGAATCCAGCAGGTAAGCAGCTACACCAGTTTGTCTCAGCCCCACCTCCAGGTAGTTAACAATAGCTCTGCTGAGGAGCCAGGCCAGACAATGAACACCACTTCCCCAAGCTACAGGGCTAGACAAAGCACAATTCCTGCTCTAGAAAGTTAATGGCTTAAAAAAAACATACACAAGATAAGCTGAACTGTTTCCCAAGTGAAATAAGTATAAAAGAACTAAAACCAGCAGTGAGCAGGGTCTGTGCTGAACTGAAACTGGGTATCCCCTCCGACCACCAGAGATAATCAGCCACACCAACAACCCCCTCAGAAACACTCATCTGCTCCTATAAAATCCCTCAAATAGGTAACTTTCCAAATTAATCCAGAAGGTAACCTGGTGCCAACTGAAAGCAACAATGGACTGAAAGAAACAATAACCACAGCAACAATTCAGCAAACATTCAGCAGCCACTTCCCTGAAATGAACTGCTGCCTTCTTCTCTCAGCCCCTTTTAAGAATCCAGCAGGTAAGCAGCTATATCACTGTTCCTACTATTTGACATTATTAATGATACCTTTCTCATGCTGGAAGTAAAGTAAGTCTCCAGTTTAAAGATCAGACCCATAATACCAGAGGTCATCCTCTTCAGTTAACAAGCCAACAGTTCAAACCTCATCATAGAAAATATTTGTTAACCCTTAGAGAACCCTGGAATAAATTACCCATTGACTTAACTGTGAGTAATAGTAAGACTGTATTCAAAAAAAGATTAGTCACTTTTCTACTATCTGGTGGAAACCTGAATTATTATACTTATTAATAGGAGTATTCATGGGCATTTCCTGCCTTCTCGCTTCTTACTAATCCTTAGCATGATACTTAGTATGACATGCCCTTGTGAAATGACTCAATACAGATTGTATGCATTTTTAATTACAGACAAGCTGCAGGCAACTGTGTGAAGAGGGGCTATCTACACACTCAAGCAGATTTGATAGACTATGAGGCCTGTTTCTGTTGGCAAGTTTGTATGTTATGCTAGTTTGCTAAATCATCAGTCTTATTTAAGGCAGATTCTTGCTACAGGGGATTACATATTAGCAAGACAGCTGTATTAGGTCATTACACAAGACTACAAATTAAATGGTATTCAATCACACGTAACCAATAATGAAATAATCTTGGGGTGCACATAACGTCAGATCTCAAGTTTGATAAACAAATATAATAAAAAAATGAGATGGAATATATTACTGCATCTTGAGACATATAAAAAGCCTTGATCCAGAAGTCATTGTTCCGTTATACACCTCTCTGATTAGACCACACCTGTGGTACCATTCTTCATTTTGTGTTCCATATACTGTAACGGTAAAAGTAAAATTGAAAAAGTCCAGAGGAGATTGAAAAAAAAGTTAATAACATGAAAAACAAACCATACAGTGAAAGATTACAGTAATTAAACCAGTTCTCCATTGAATACAGGAAAATAAGGGGAGACCTATGACTTGCATTTAAAGCATATCATAACCTACCGGGTCATAATGTCGCATGCTTAAGAGCATATGACATTATGGCTAACCCGGGATACCACGCTAGGCAAGCATGAATGGTGCAATACCACGTATACTGCTGTACATAGTATTGCACCATTTGCACTTTCCCAGGCAGAGGATGAGTCCTCTGCTGAGACTAGGTTCTGTCAAGCAGCTGATGTGGCTTACTGGACTGAGCCACAGCAGCAGGAGCCCAGGTGCTGTGTCTCGGACTGGGTTGATTCCTGGTCCCATAAACTTTTATTTTTTTTTGGATTGTGTGCACTCCTCGAGTTAACCCCCCCAGAGTTGAGAATCTTTAGTGGGGAGTTCAGGGGTGCAGCCCCCATAACTGGGGGTGTGGGTGTCAGAGCCCCCCCCCAAAAGACTTATGCCTCATGGCAGAAATTGTGCTGTATTAGCAGTGTGATTTTGCCATGCAGCAGAATGTCTTGCGACATTATGACCCCATGTCTATCATAATGATGCTTTTTTAGAAACATTAGGGTTGTAAAAACACATTTCTAATATTACATATACTGGGTCTCACATGTGTAAATTCAGGGGAGAAATGAATAAAATGAATAAAAGGAACCAATGGTACAATCAAACAATTATTACATTATGGAATACACTTCCTAGATATGTAAAATGAATAAAAGGAACCAGTGGTACAATCAAAGAATTATTACACTATGGAATACACTTCCTAGATATGTAAAATAAATAAAAGGAACCAATGGTACAATCAAAGAATTATCACACAATTATGGCACAATTCAAAACTGACCTCAAACAGCATCTAATAACACTCTCTAAGTGCACCTGCCCTTGAGTCCAGCTACACCTGCTCTGTCTGCTCCCCAGCAAGCATTAGGCAGGCCTCAGGTACCCCCTCCCTCTGTCTCTTCTCATGACTTGCCTCAGCAATCAGTCTGCGTCATGGTCCTTTGGCACCCGCCACCCCACCCTCCCCCAACTCACAGTCCTGTGAGTTTCCCTAACAGTCACCACTAATACATGCTGCCTGACCATGCCCCCTCACACCCCACCATTTATTTTAGCATGTCTTCTCCACTCGATCTCCCCTCACCCCACCATTTATCCCTATACCTTATCGCCCTTCTTCCTCCTCCCTTCACCTCGACTGCATTACATACCGCTCTCTTGTACCTCCTTTCTTCACCCCACTGCCAGCTAACCCCATCCCTCTGAACTACTGACAAGGCACTCTGTGGTGGCCTATCCCCCCCCACCCTCATAAAGTGTTTTTCTTGTTATTTTAACTTGCTCCTATCTTTTGAGTTATTCTGTAAGTTCTGAATCCAAGCTGTATCATTCATTGTAATGTACCTTTGCCTTCTCCTATTGTTCTTTGATTTGCAATGTATGACGTGGTACCTTTGTAAAAGAGCTTGCACTCAAAGGTCTTTTCCGAATCACTAAATAAATAAAAATAAAATGAACACTATGGAATACACTTCCTAGATATGCAAAACGAATAAAAGGAACCAATGCTACAATCAAAGAATTATTACATTATGGCATACACTTCCTAGATATGTAATTAATAGCGAGAATATGGAAACCTTTAAGAAAGGCTTGGACACACATATGACAGAAAGTGTTTTTACCACCATTAAATAGAATGGTGGCAAGTTCACTAAAGGACTTAGGTCTACAGAACTTGTAACCCCTTCTATGATTCTATATCAAACTAGTTAAAAAATAAAAGAGGGGCAAAGTTATAGGGTTAAATGAATTTTTCCATTTCTTTATTTATTAAGGACCCCCCCCCTTCTATGACAGAAAAGTAAATGCCACTCTCATCCTTCATGGTTGCACACTCCATTCTAAGTATAATGCATGACTGTCAAAAGACATGACAATAGTTTATGAAATACAAAAGACTTGTCAGGCATAGCCTTGCTCATTATATAGAGAATAATATATGGGGTGGCATGTGCAATGAGATTTTACACACACCTAAGTTGTGGGATGCTACATAAACCTCGAGGGTGAAGCACGAGGGGTTTGTGAAAACATCCTCAACGAGGGTGTGTGTAAAATCTCATTGCACATGCCACCCCATATTTTATTTTTTATAATTGCTGGCATGCGCTTTCTCACCTTAGCAATTATAGGAAATAAGCAAATAGACTGGTTTTCAGGCAGCCGCGGACCAGTCAGGATTCTGCATTATCCGTAGTCTGCCAAGTTAACAGTGCCCCACTTGTTCAAGGAAAAAATATTTTGTTGCTGTATTTGTCTTTTTTTCTTCATTAAACTTACTGCAGAGTGGCCTCTGTGGCGTCCTTCCTGCTTAAAGAGGTCAGGAGATCTACTGGCGCATGTATGCAGACAGGGAAACTCGCATGTTGGTAATGTTTCCCTTTTGGTTTTGGATCTGTGGACATTTTTCTTTTCTTTTTTTTATAATAAAAAAAAAATCAAGTTACCGCCAACAGCGAGGGGCAGTGAGGTCTGTGGCTGCATGGTTAAGGAAGACCAATGACTGGCGCGTGCATGGTCATAGGGAAATCCAGCACGTGTTTGCCAGTATAACCAGCTGTTTATAACGGCAAATTATAATTGGGTTTCCTTATGGGAAAAAGCTCTATTCAGTAACTATAATAACATAAATATAAATATTGCTGCTGTACCAAGAGAATGAAAATCGAACTCTGTTAAATTTCCTCCAGTGCTAAAAAGGGGAATTACTAAAATCAAACATCTCTTTCTAGGGGCTTATGTATTTCTTTTTGCATTTGCTTTTAGCTGGCTGGTCCATTGAGAAAGGAAAACAGTTAGTTAATGGTAGTTGGCTCACTAACTCCCCTTAGATTTGGACTCTTTATGTGGTAAAAGGTTAATAACTGATCTGAATGAAGATTAAGGAGAGTTATTTCTTAGGCTTTCACAATCTCAGGTAAAAGTGCGAGTTATTTTCCTCCCTGAAGGGGAGGCTAGATAGTCCTGAAGATTCAGTGGTGGAAATCTGCAGAATCCTAAGAATTTTGTTGGCAATTCCAGTGGGGAATTGGAAGAAATAAGCTGTAGGTTAACTAGAATCTGCAGCTTATCCATTATGTAGGGAAATGGGCAGACTAGGTGGGCCAAACGGTCCTTATCTGCCATCAAAGTCTATGTTTCCATGTTTCAGTTTAGGGAATTTCAATAACAGGGCAAGATCCAAAAGCAAATAATTTGATACCTTTTATTGGACCAATAGAGAAGTTACAATAAAAGAACAAAGTGCTCTAGCTTTTGGACCAACCAGGTCCTTCTTCAGAAGCTTTATGACAGCTATTTAGAAAATCCCATATGATTAACACCCAGATAATGCATATAATATATATATATATATATATATATATATATATATATATATATATAATGTAAAAACTTTGTTAATGCATTAGTTAGGGTTATTCTACAGTGACCAAAGTGAGGAAATTCAACATTAGGGTTCCCACCACTTGCACCCCACCCACCCTGCCCCCCACCAACAGGCATCAGGGTGTGCGTTGAGAGTCATCAGACTAACTCTCACCCATCCCATGTGCAAACAAGCTTAGGTGGTGCAGTGCAGGAGAATGGGGTGAGAGTTAGGGCCAACGACCCCAATGCACACCCAGATGCCTGTTAGTGGGGGCAGGGTACATAGATACATAGACAGTGTCGGCAGATAAGGGCCTATGGCCCACCCAGTCTGCCCATTTGAGTTTGTAAATTCAGTTTATGTTTTCCTAGAGTCTGTTGCCCTTACCCTGACTTCCAGAATTCCTTTATGTCTATCCATGCATTCTTAATCCCGTGATTGTTTCGCCCCCACCACTTCCTCTGGCAAGTGTTCCACTTGTCCACCACCGTTCTGTGAAGAAATTCTTCCTCATGTTTCCTCTGAATCGTCCTCCTCCAACTTCATCCATGTCCTCTAAGTTCTGAAACATCTTTTCACTTAAAATAGTGTATTCCTGCACCCTGTTCCTCCCTGTAAGATACTTGTATGTCTCTATCATATCCCCTCTCTCCCTCCTCTCCTCCAGGGAGTACATGTTCAGTTCCTTCAACCTGTCTTCATAGGACTTGTGATGCAATCCATGCACCATCTTTGTTGCCCTCCTCTGAACCTTCTCTACCCTGTCTATGTCCTTACATAGGTATGGTCTCCAGAACTGTACACTGTACTCCAGGTGGGGCCTCACTAGTGTCTTGTATAGCGGAATTATGACCTCACTTTTCCTGCTGGTGATACCCCTGCCTATACATCCCAGCATCCTATTTGCTTTACCTGCTGCCTTGTCACACTGTTTCCCTACCTTGAGGTCATCAGAGATGATAATCCCAAGATCCCTTTCCTGCTTGGTGCATGCTATATCCTCACCCCAACTGATATATTGTGCCAGGGTTTTGTGCCCCATATGCATTATCTTGCACTTCCTTGCATTGAATTTCAACTGCCAAACCCCTGACCATTCTTCAAGTTTCTGCAGGTCCCTTCTCATTCTGTCTATACCCTCTGGTGTGTCTACTCTGTTACAGAGCTTTGTGTCATCAGCGAACAGTGACATTCTGCCTTCTAGGTCCTGCGCAATGTCATTGATGAAGATGTTGAATAGGACCGGTCTCAGCAGGTACCCCACTGGTCACTCTTCCCTCTGTGGAGTGACAGCCATTTACCACCACCCTCTGTGTCCTGCCACCCAGCCAGTTACCTACCCACCACACTACTGTCCTGCCCACACCCATATTCCCCAGTTTGTGTAATAGTCTTCTATATGGCACAGTGTCAAAGGCCTTGCTGAAGTCCAGATAGGCCATGTCCACTGCCCTCCCCGATCCACCTCCCTAGTCACCCAGTCAAAAAATTCAACAAGGTTGGTCTGACATGACCTCCCCCTGGTGAAACCATGCTGCCTTGGGTCCTGTACTCCATTGACAACCAGATGTTCCACCAATCTCTTCTTCAGTAGTGCTTCCATGGTCTTCCCCACTACTGAGGTGAGGCTAACTGGTCTGTAGTTCCCTGCTTCCTCTTTGTTCCCACTTTTGTATGAGGGGACTACATCTGCTGTCCTCCAGTCTTTGGGTACCTCCCCTGTTTCCAGTGATCGGCTAAACAGGCTAGCCAGAGGTTCAGCCACCACCTCTCTTAGTTCTTTAAGGACCCTGGGGTGCACCACATCTGGCCCCATTGCTTTATCAACACTTATTACTTCCAGTTCCTTCAGGACCCTTTCTCGTGTAAAGGGACTTGTGTCCATTTCTGCACCATTCTCACCCCTTGTACTCCCTTCAGACCCATTACCCTCCTCTTCCTCATTAAAGACTGAGCGGTAGTACCTGTTCAATATGTCAGCTTTACTGTTGTCATCCTCCACACGGCCCCCATCCTCCCCCTTCAGTCTCACTATCCCTCTCTTTGTCTTTCTTTTTTCACTTATGTACCTGTAAAAGGTTTTGTCCCCTATACCCACTGATTTTGCAATATGTTCTTCTGTCTGAGCTTTGGCTTCCCTTACTGACCTCCCTGCCTCCTTTGCTTCTCCTGATAGTTCTCCCTATCACCTTCTGCCTGTGTCTTTTTGTATTGCCTGAATGCAATCTTTTTGGCTTTCACATTCTTTGCTACCTCTTTGGAAAACCATAATGGTCTCCTCTTCCTTTTCCTCTTGCTAACCTGCTTAATGCATAATTCTGTTGTTCTTGTAATCCTCATTTTAAATACTGCCCACTGTTCCTCAACCTCTGATTCCTGTCCCATTCCCCTTAATGCCTCTTTCAAGTATAGGGTGGGGTGGGGTGCAAGGGGTGGGAACCCTAATGTCAAATTTCCACACTTTTGTCACTGTAGAATAACCCTAACTGATGCATTAACAAAGTTTTTTGCATTTAATTTCCTTACATTTTAAGAAAGAATAGAAAAGTAGAAAGTTGCGCAAGTTGGTGGGCCCACCAACTTTTAAGCGTTGGGCCACATTATACAGCTAATGACTAAAAAGTACATTGACAACAGCACAAGAAGCCACTAAATAAATGTTAAAGTAGTAGAACAATAGAAAATGCTGTCCACAAAACATTAACTGCGCCATGCAATCTCTCCACAAAAAACAAAGTGTCTGACATGTAAACACTGCAATTCACATCCACAGGACATCCTGTCAACACTCTCCAAATTTCAAGTGAAAAGACCAAACTGTGTCCGAGATATAGCATGTCATAGTTTGAAATTTTCATTTGTTACAGTGGCAGAGTTCCACACCTTTTGACATTTAACACACACAATGACTGAAAACTACATCCATGGCACTAAGGCTAAGTATCCTATCAATTTCAAGGCACCACCACAAGCAGAATGCTGTCCACAGAATGTAAACTGCGCCAGGCCATATCTCCGGCAAAAAAGATTTTTCCAACATGTAATGACTGAAATTTACATCCACAGGACACACTGTAAGCACCTTCCAATTTCAAGTAAAAAGACCAAACCATTTCTGAGATATTCAATGTTAAACATTGGTAAAATTTCCCTATCTATTCCATTATAAAAAATCTGGCCATCTTGTCCATCCCTCACGATCAAAGATGGCGGTCAAAGAATCTCACGATCTAAGAATTTGCTGGCTCACAACCAAAGAATTTGCAGGCTCATGAACAAAGAATAAAAACTTTTGTAATTAAAAAAAATTGAAAGAATTGTGGCAAACCACCACAATGGTTTGACAGAACGAAGACCTCTGAGCAAAGCCCACTCTCATTTGACTTCCTAGGGCACCCCTGGGCTGAGAAAATTTATTTGTTAATCCGGTCATCTCATCCTACCCTCATGATGCACGATCGCGATCAAAGAATCTCACAATCAAAGAATTTGCAGGGTCAAGATCAAAGTATTTGCTCGCTCGAGAACAAAGAGTGAGGGACGAGATGACCAGATTTTAAAATCACTTTTCACAGCACAGGGGTGCCCTACAAACATAAATGATGCTGGGTTTTGCTCAGAGGGCTTGGTTCTGCCCCATTTGAATAATTATAATAGTGTATGACATATCCCTGGTAGTCTAGTGCCCCCCCATCATAATAAATAATCTTATGATGTCTAATGTCCTGGTAGTCTAGTGCCCCCCAATGTGTTTTTTAATCCTCTATAGTCTAGTGGCCCCCCGAGTTGTATAAAAAAAAATAACTGTTAATATCCCTGGTAAGATGGCGGCTGTGTGTGCACTGCCTGAGTTACTAGTATAGCCATGCTCCGTTTTATCTGATGACCTGTTTTATTTATTTATGTTTTCATTGTGTTAGTTTGTAAGTCAGGGTTCAAGGAGTGAGGTAGTATAGAGTAAGCAGATTTTTTGTTTTGGGCCACGTGCATTTGGTTTGTGGCACTAACTTTGGAAAATATGCTTTCACATTATACTGTTAGCAGTCAGAATACCGATCATTTTTTACCACTAACAGGCATTGTGGTTCGCACTTTGCATTCTGTTGTTAATTCCTTTTAAGAGGAAGATACTCTATCTGCTTTTGCTGAGACTGAACCCTTCAGGAGACCGGCTTCTGATTGTGGTCAGAGCACAGTCGAAGGAAAGTATTACACGAAGGGATTTAACTGTTTCTTGTAGTGGGGACTACTACTGTTTGGCTTGTCCTGGAGGTGGTAACCACTGGTATCCATTGTGAGGTGGTGTGAGGAGAGATTTCGAAGATGCCTCAAAAGGGAACCTTTTCGAGCAGGGATTATACATATTCGCTTTTACCTGGACTTTCACCTAGACTTACTGTTTTTGGTCCCAGCTGTGTCCTGGGTTGTCATGGGGAAGGAAGCCGTGAGAAGAGGAGTAGAGCTGAGGAGTGGTGTGGACTGCCTGGAAATCTTTTGTTGGGACCGGTACAGTGTGGGAGAAGATCTGTGGAGTTCCTGTTTCTGTCTTGATCTGAACTCTGTGGTGGATGATCTTAAAACTGGTGCTTTCGGAGGGCACAGGAGCTGGTTTATTTGTTGGAGCAGATGGTCCCGACCCTGTGGGGTGACCAGCAGCTGGAATTCGGGGCTGCTTGGGGATCTGGGCTGCGTTTTTGTCAGGTAGCTGACGGAACGGGCCATTGGTTCCCTTAGGTTCTCTGGGGGGCCAACTGAAGGGCTGGTGCTGTTGGTGAACCGAGGGAGAAGCTGCAGATATTTTCCAGCTGTGGTCCCTTGGATGGGATTTTTTTGGGCCTTTGCCTTCTGCCACATGGACCGTGACTGAGAACACTTATTCCAAGGATTTCCTGCCTACCTGCACACGGTCAGATCTCAGATTTTTATTATTTTGTCTGATTTATTGTTATTTGGCAGGCAGTGAGAGTGCCTGTGTTGTTTACTAGCTCCCCAGGGCGTGAGAGGGCCTGGGGACTGGAAACATCCATAACTTCAGTATTATTCTTTCACAGACAGTGAGAGTGCCTGTGTTTTGTTAATTCCCCGAAACAGTGAGAGAGCCCGGGGAGCTGAAGATATCTACTGAAGATATTTGTTATTCATGCATGATTTGCTTCCTGCACATGGATTTAATTTACAATATTTGAGATTTACTACCCATCCATGACTGAAATTCATTTCAAGCAGATCTATACCAGCCCAAGACTTTTAGTTTATTTGGTTTTATTTATAACGTGTTGGGGAGGCTTAGTGACAGTTGGGCAATATTCCCCACCAGGCTCAGGGAATTGTGTCCCTTTGAATGTCCCCCATTGTCATCTGACACCTATTTTAGGTGTCGTGCTCTGCACATTCTTAGGAAGTGTAAAAGAAGATGGAGAGCTGGGCCTGGTGGGGGACAGGAAAGAGGAGGGCGGATTGGGGTTGTGGGGTCCAGGAGATGCCCAGGGGTGAAATGGGGTCAAGACAGAGGCTATTCTTGCCTTGTTCCCATACCCAAGGGCCCCAATTTTAATGGGCAGGTGCCGAGGTCTTCCCTGACAGCTCATCCTACCTTGGCGGTGTTATGCAATGCCAGATCCATCAATAACAAGACAGCTATTATAGCTGACCTTGTCGGATCAACTGATCTGGCTTGCATCACCGAGACCTGGCTGGATGAAAATCCAGGCCCTATATTGGCCTCAGCACCCCCAGCCAGTTTCTCGGTGATACACCACCCAAGGTTGGATTGTAGGGGCGGGGGTGTGGCCATTATGTTTAAGACTGAGCTGGGCCTTGTGGCTGTGCCATTGGGAAGTACCAGATCCTTTGAATATATCCTGGGAGACGGTGTAGGTTGCGGGATTCTCCTCATCTACCGTCCACCAGGAGACAGTGGAGAATTCCTGCAGGAGATAGCAGACTTCATCGTCGACCTGGTGTTGAGGTTTCCTTGTTTGATAGTTCTGGGGGACTTCAATGCCTGGGTTGACGATGAACTCTCGCATTTTGGTCAAAATCTCCTCCAGCTGCTGATGACACTGGGCCTCACACAGGTGGTTACCTCCTCGACCCATGTAGGGGGTCATTCATTGGACCTGATCTTTCTTTTGGGTATGGAGATTGCTGATTTGGGGATTAAACCAGTCAGTTGGTATGACTATCACACCATAAGGTTCAGTTTCAGAGCTCCCCTAATAGGTCTGCCCCTATGGAGATGGTTCAATACCGCCCTTTAAGGGGTATTAACCCCAGTGACCTAATGGCGGTACTGGATCTATCGGGCTTGCCAGGTGAATGCATGAGTCCAGATGATCTTGTACTAGCCTATAATAAGGCTGTGGGAGGTGCTCTGGACAAGACTGCTCCTGTTCGTGATCGGCCTCTCACTCTCCATACAAGGAGCCCTTGGTTTGATGGCTCCTTGAAGGAGTTAAGGTGAGTTGGTCGAAGGCTGGAGAGAGCCTGGTGGAAGTCAGACCATGATGCTGACAGGCTTAGATTGATGGCACATTATGATGGCTATCAATCAGAAATCACCCGTAAGAAGGCAGAATTTCTGTCCAGGGAGATTTCTGATGCACAGAATCGACTGGCTCAGCTTTTCCGGACTGTTGACAGATTGTGCAATCCAATCTGTCTCCAGCCCAGAGAAGTTTTTTCTCAGCTGAGATGTGAGGAGTTCGCGCGTTTTTTTCGCAGATAAGGTTGCCAGCATCAGGTCTGGCATCGGTCCATCCTCCCCTTGAGGGATTGCAGTGGTCAGCAGGAAGTGGCATGCACTTGGTCTGTCTGGTCAGATTTTCACCGGCTGGAGTTCACTGACATTGTGAAGATCATCCAAACACTGCGACCAAGTAGTTGTAGTTTGGATCCGGGTCCTACACCCCTTCTAGTGGGATGTGTAGAAGTTATCTGCCCGATCCTTGCTGACATTGTTTGGAAGTCTTTGGAGAGGGAGTCTTTCTGACCCTCATGAGGCGGTGGTCGTTCAACCACTCCTTAAAACCCTCCTGGATCCAGATTGTCTAGCTAACTACCGGCCTATCTCTAACCTGCTATTTGTTGGTAAGGTTATTGAAAAGGCAGTTGCATTGCAATTGGATGATCATCTTACAACTCACAATGTCTATGATTCTCTCCAGTCTGATTTTAGGAAGAGGCATAGCACAGAGACTGCCCTTATCCGGGTATTGAATGACCTCCTAATGGCCAGAGATCGAAAGGCATGTACCATTCTGGTCCTTCTCGATATCTCAGCTGCATTTGACACTGTAGACCATGGTGTGCTGTTGGAGTGCCTGTGGTTCTTTTGTGGGCTGTCTGGTACAGTCTTCAAATGGTTCCACTCTTACCTCACGGACAGGTCTCAGAGAGTTGCCACTGGAATTTATTCCTCTGGTGCTCATCCCCTGCCTTGTGGGGTACCACAGGGTTCCATTCTAGCCCCCATGTTGTTTGCAGTGTATATGCTACCATTGGGAGATATCATCAGGCAATACAGTCTGGGTTTGCACTGCTATGCAGATGATACTCAGCTGTATCTGTCCTTTCTGCCCAGACAAGATGATGCACTCTCCATGCTAGATGACTGCCTCACTGAGATCAGGCTTTGGATGAGTTCCAGCTGGCTGAGACTGAATCCAGATAAGACTGAGGTGCTGGTAGTGGACCCAGGTCATCCGGGGGTGGGTTTGGGGGCTGGACAACCATCAGGTTTATCTCTTGGTGGTATGTCGCTCACTACCTACGATCAGTTGTGTAACCTGGGTGTTATTTTTGATGATGGTCTAACCCTAAAATCTCAGGTGTCAACTGTCATCAAATCCTCTTTTTACCATCTGAGGAATATCACCCGGGTGAAACACCTGGTTCCTCCGGGTGGTCTTCCAACATTGGTCCATGCCTTTGTCACTACCCATCTTGATTACTGCAATTCCCTCTACCTAGGGCTACCAGGGGGTTGATATCTGCTGCCTCCAGCTGGTGCAGAACACGGTGGCAAGGCTTTTGACTGGGACTTCGAGAAACAGTCATATTATGCCTGTTCTCCACAAACTGCACTGGCTGCCTGTTCAGTGGTGGATCACTTTTAAGGTTGGCTTGCTAACCTTTAAAGCCCTACATGATCAGGGACCCGCTTACCTGCAAGATCTCCTGGTACCCTACTGCCCCCTCCATCCTCTCCACTCCACCAATGAGGGATTGCTGGAGATTCCCAGGGCATGATTGAAGACATCAGGATCTCGTGCCTTCAGTTTTTCAGCACCTACCCTGTGGAATTCTCTACCTCGTTGGTTGAGAGAATGCCTAACTGTCGATAGATTTAAAACAGAGTTAAAAACATATTTATTTAGTTTAGCTTTCCCTAGCTATGGATGACTTGTTTTAGTGCCTGTGTTTTAAATTTTATCTTTCTGTATATGGTTTTATGTACAGCACCTTGATTTTGAATGGCGCTATAAAAATAAAGATGATTTGATTTGATTTGGTAGTCTAGTGGCTCCCCCATCTGTATGAAATAATATCCACTGTGACTCTAGATACCCATGGTAGTCTAGCGGCCCCCCATTATAATAAAATAAATAATTATTTCACATTCCTGGTAGTCTAGTAGCCCCCACCCAGCCGTACCAGCCCACCCAGCACCCCCCACCCTTCCCCAGCCGGTGACTGACACAACCCACCTCTCACCTCCACAGCCAGCCACCAACTGTCTGCGTTATGAGTGGTAATGCAAAGAGGCACTCTGAAAATATTTCTGAGCACCCGGCCCAGGAGGCTGGGTGGGGTGTGTGGGGGGACACTAGACTACCAGGAAATGTGAAATAATAATTTATTTTATTATAATGAAGGGGGTGCCACTAGACTACCAGGTATCTAAAACAGCAATATGTGTAAAATACACATGGGGGACCACTAGACTACCAGGAAATTGCAGAAACGTATATATTTTATTATGATGGGGGGCCACTGAACTACCAGGGATATGAGCAGCAATTATTATTTTATACACATCGGGGGCCCACTACACTACCAAGCATATAAAAAAACATATTTATGACATAGACATTGGGGGGGCCACTACAGATCGTTATCTATTTTTTTATGATGGGGGGGCCCTAGACTGTCAGGGATATTTAAAACATGAATTTTACATTCAGATGGGGCAGACTGAAGCCCCCTGAGCAAAACCCAGCCTCAATTAACTTTGTAGGGTACCTCTGGGCTGAGAAAATACATGTTTAAATCTGGCCATCTCATCCCTCGCTCTTTGTTCGCGAGCAAGCAATTTCTTTGATCGTGGCCCTGCAAATTCTTTGACTGTGAGATTCTTTGATCGCGATCGTGCATCGCGAGTGAAGGACGAGATGGCCAGATAAAAAAATCTATTTTCTCAGCTCAGGGGTGTCCAAGGAAGACAAATGAGGGTGGGTTTCACTCAGGGAGCTTCATTCTGATGAACCATGGTGGTGGTTTACCGCATTTCTTTGAATTTTTTAAATTACAACAATTTTTATTCTTTGGTCATGACCCTGCAAATTCTTTGATAGTGAGATTCTTTGATCACGAGGGAGGGACAAGATGGCCAGATTTTTTACAATGGAATAGCTAGGAACATTTTACCAATCTTTAACATTGAATATCTCGGAAACTGTTTGGTCTTTTTACTTGAAATGTGGACGGTGTTTACGACATGTCCTATAGATGTGAATTATGGTGTTTATGTGTCAGAGAACATTTTTGTTGCAGAGATATTGCGTGACGCACTT
The DNA here is from genome assembly GCA_016271365.2 of Neoceratodus forsteri. Classification (NCBI taxonomy): domain Eukaryota; kingdom Metazoa; phylum Chordata; order Ceratodontiformes; family Ceratodontidae; genus Neoceratodus; species Neoceratodus forsteri. The sequence continues at coordinate 15,140,087 of CM028129.1, forward strand.
TACGTGCTGTGGACAGTGTTTTGGATTGTGCTGGTGGCTTGAAATTGATAGGGTACCTAGCCTTAGTGTCATGGATGTAGTTTTCAGTTGTTGTGTATGTTAATGTCAACAGGTGCGGAACTGTGCCACTCTGTCAAATGAAAATTTCACATTTAGACATGTTATATCTCAGATACGGTTTGGTCTTTTCACTTGAAATTTGGAGGGTGCTGATGGCATGTCCTGGAGATTTTAACTGAGGTATTTATGTGTCAGACAATATATTTTTTGTGGAGATATTGAGTGGTGCAATTTACATTTTGTGGACAGTGTTTTCTATTGTTCTACTAGATTAACATTTGTTTGGTGGCTGGCCTTGCAGCTGTCAATGTACTTTTTAGTGACTGGGTGTGTAATGTGGTCTGACACTTACAAGTTGGTGGGAGCGCGGGACCCAAAGGGTCCCATGCTCCCACCAACTTGTGCAACTTTCTACTTTTCTATTCTTTCTTAAAAAGTAAGGAAATTCTATGCAAAAAACTTTATGAATGCATCAGTTAGGGTTCTTCTACAGTGAAAAAAGTGAGAAATGTGATTTTAGGTTTCCCACCCCTTGCACCCCACCCCCAGCCTGCCCCCACCAACAGGCATTGGGGTGTGCATTGGAGTCATTGGCCCTAACTCTCACCCCATTCTCTACAATGCACCACCTCAGCTTGTTTACACATGGGATGGGGTGAGAGTTAGGGCTGACGACCCCAACACATACCCCGATGCCTGTTGGTGGGGGCAGGCTGGGATGGGATGCAAGGGGTGAGAACCCTAAAATCTAATTTCCTCACTTTTTTCACTGTAGAAGAACCCTAACTGATGCATTTACAAAGTTATTTGCATTGGAAATATATATATATATATATATATATATATATATATATATATATATATCTAGATACATAGATATATATATATATATATATATGTACACAGTATATAGCTGTATAGATAGATAGATATTTTTATTCTGCACCTTTTCCTGGTCGCAACCCTAGAGGACATTCTTAAATGATGCTAAAATCCACATTCCAATATGAGCTCAGCTTTGGAGGGCAATCTTACTCTTAAAATCCCCACTCATTGAAGTGGGCCTCGGCCCAGGAAGGCATTATTAATTTAAAATTAATTAATGAGCAGGACATTATTTTTTTATTTCCAACCCATAGTGGGTCTGAGCCCCAGAGAGCCATGGAGGGGCTTGAATTAAACATTTCAGCTCAGAGTGGGTCTCAGCCCTAGAAGGTATTCGGACAATTCCTGCTGTAAGAGGGGATTAGTAGAAGTTGCCAGAATGGGGGGGGGAGGTTAGATCTACAAAACAATGTGTAAAAGTTGTATATATTTTTCATTTTATTTCATATAGAATGCAGTTCAGGAAGAGACGGCAAATAAAATATTTCACTTAAGTGACTCAGTTTACACTGAGTGAGTGCCAGCCAGCACGGGGACACAAGAAATAGGGGCATTTGTAAGCAAATGAATTCAGCAATTGGGGATCTCTCAGCCCAGGAGGGCATTATTAATTTTAAATTAATCAGGCATTTGTAAAAAATGCCCCGTGCCAGGTGGGTGCCAGCCAGGAAAGGAGCTCAGACCAGGGGAAGTCTACATTATTTACTGTGCTGGAATTGGTCACTAAGCCCATTCGTTTTACAGTTCTCTTCCCAGGGGCTCATAGTAGGGATGTGCAGTGCCCAAGCTCTGTACTGGCCCGAGTCTTCATGCTGTCTTCCATGGAAAATTCAGCGGGCAGCAACATGGAACACTAAATTAAACTTGTAATGTAAGTCAGACCTGTGACACTCTGCCACCTGCTTATTATTGCATTTATAAATTGTGATATAAATATATGGTATGTGAATGTCTGCTTAGAAAAGAAAACAGCCTTGCAGGGTTAACAGTGACTTTTGTGACCCAAAGGTGTCAGTGTGACTGAGTCACCAGGCTGTCATAAAACTGGCCAGTGGAAAAAACTAATTAAAGATTTCCTTCCAAAATGCCGGGTGATAAGAAATCGTAAACTACTTCTTTTGAAGCTGAGACTACGTATGAATGTTATGATCCTGAGGGAAGAGACAACTTTTAACAGAATTTTGTTAAAGTTGTAGAACTGATGACAGGATGTGGGTTTATAAAACATCAAAGTAAATCCTTTGATAGAGAGAGACTGTCATATTTTATAAACTGCTAAATGCTGATTTTCAGCCAGCAGTAAAATAAATATCTTCCCTGGATATTCATACTCAGATTACAGATATATTGCAAGACTAACAGTGACCTCATGTGTGTTGTGACATCAGAAGAAGGTGGAAAAAACTGACTTTTGAATATTGCCTGCATCTGAGAAGATAGTGCAGAAGCAATCTCTGGACTCAAAACAGGCACTTCTGTTAACAAGTAGATAGACCAGCATAAACAATAGGTCCAAGAATATTTTTTGGTGGTCCCCCCTCCTCCCATGTCTTTAAAGAAACCAGGGTTAGATTTGCGTGCTCTGTCTTAGGTGAGAGTATTTGACGTGTGTGCTCTGCTCTCACTCCCGACTGCTGTGAAAGTACAGCTTAACAGCTAACCCTAACCCTAACCCTCACCCTCACCCTAACCCCCACCCTCACCCTCACCCTAACCCTAACCCTAACCCCAACCCCAACCCCAACCCCAACCCTTCCGACTGCTGTGAAAGTACAGGTTAACAGCTAACCCTAACCCTAACCCTAACCCTAACCCTAACGCTTAACAGCTAACCCTAACCCTAACCCTAACCCTAACCCTCACCCTCACCCTCACCCCAACCCCAACCCCAACCCTCATGACTGCTGTGAAAGTACAGGTTAGACTTTTGTGCTTTGCCTGTACTAGCAGGCATGACTTGCCAGCTCTACCTGATCTTGTCTGCACTAATTTATAAATTCCCTCATTTTTTAGCATTACTGTATGTGTGCCTTTGTGAAGAGGAATTTATTGGATGTTTTGTAAAACCAGCTGTTTTGAATAATGTTTGTTTTTAGAATATCTTTTTTATACTCAGCACTATTTGCATGCAATTTTTGTTCCTTTTGTACATTGTTTCAGATTTAAGTACTATCACTTTAATTTTCTCATTCATAAGGACAGCACATCCAAAGATAACTGCAGTTATGGTCAATACGTAAGCACACCCAAAAGTGGTGAGCCCTTTGGATGCAGACCCTCATGTAGTGTGTACTGGCTGAGAGATAGCATCTTTTGATGTTTTTTTCCTTTTGTTTGAAATCCTTTTGCGGCTGCAAGCTGAAAGTTGTCTGTGGCAGAGCTTGCAATTTTTTGAATTAAAGCTCAAGCTTTTCCATAACCAATAACGCCAAACATATTATGCAAAACACAAAACCCAAATGCAAACACAAGTGCATGTGTTATCATAGCATTTGTGGAAGTGAAGCTATGTTTGGTTTTTACATGTTGCCTGTAAGTATGTAATAAAGGAGGTTTCTGTTTTGAATCTATGACATTCAAAGACCCTTTTTCCAAATTGTTTGGTAAAGTGCTGACCTTGGCATTGCCAGTTTACTGACTTTTTCTGTTTTTCAAGCATATAGCAACGTCACATGGTTAGAGTTTCCATATGTTTGTAGGCACGGGTATTGCGGAGGACTGGACTTATTTTGCCCAACATATATTTTATACATTTTTCAACTTAAGTCAGAAATCACATTTGAAAATTAAAGTGGTATTCTGGTGATATCAGGAGATATTTAAGGATGATGTCATGTCATTTACAATGGATTTTTACTAAATATAGTGTTTCTGCATTGAATCTGGGTGAGACAGTGAGCGGTGTGGCTACTTGAAAATGATATTAAATTGTGGCATAGAAGATGGACTCCACCTGTAGAAAAGTGGTGAAGGCTTGGTAAGCACAACAGATTCAAAACAAAGGTTCAGAGTTTCTTTTTTTTTTTTTTTTCATTATCTGTTTATACCCCCTTTTCTCACCTGGTAGCCCCCACTCCTTCGGGCTCCGACAAGTCCTGTCTCGATCCCCCGCTAGCCCCACCCGAGCCCTCCAATCCTCAAATCACAGCCATCCCCCAGGATATCCCGGACGTAACCCTTCGCCGGGTGGGTCCCTCTCCTCCGAGGACGAAGGCACCGGGAGGGGGACCAGTGCACTACTCAGTAGGGCCCAGGGGATGCTGCTGAGGAAGGAGGCTCACCGAGGGCATTGGAGGCATCGAGGGACAGAGAGCCATCATCCGGCGGCCACCAGGTGGCATTTCCACTTTTCTAGGACCCCTTCACTTGCATCGCCCATGCAGTGCCTCCAGTCTACACTGGGGGCTGCTGCCAAGCGATGAGCTCCCCAAACCCACCCCAGGATAGGAGAGCAGTCCCTCCAGATGCTCAATCCTATCCTCCCCTGCCAACCCACAGCGCCCCGGGTCCATTCCCAAACCCAGGTCACCGGCGTGGTTGGAGGCAAGAGGTTCAGAGTTTCTGTAGGCTTGCACACTCTAGTATTGTTGTGCAATGAACTTATTTTCCCCCAACATATATTTTATGTTTTCTTGTATTTGACCAAGCTAGAAAGCACATTTGAAAATTAAGTAGCTTTGGGGTAGTACTGGGAGATTTTTTATGAGATTATTTCCTGTCACCTACACTAGATCTTAGCTGATTATGATGTGCATGTGTGTGTGTGTGTGTGTGTGTGTGTGTGTAACATAGGTTGTAAAGAAGTATAGGTCCATCAGGTGACATCTCTTCATGAAAATTATAGTATACCGAATGCATATTCTGAAAATGCCTTCATATACTTTGTTGAAAGTAGAAATATTCTTTATCCATCTCTGTTGTAATCGATGGAAATATGAACTCTGCAGTTTCTGCCCTTACTGTGAGGAGTTACATATGAAACATAATCAAGTGGGTTTTGTTTTGTGGAGATCTTAAGATGTTGCAGTTGTGCGTGTTTTCATTAGGATTGTTACAGATTTTACCAGAATTTAGTTTAATTTCATTTATTTAGTCCAGCTGTCCTGCCCAAAATAAGCCTTTTGCTCTGTAGACTGGAATGCACTCTGGAGAGCAGAGGGATTTGGAAAAAATAGTAGTTTGAATGGTAGACAGCCACTCTGTTTGGGAGCTAACAAATGAAAGTTTAATGCTGGCTTATCACCCTCCCTGTGGGCTTGAAAGCCCTAAACCAAGCAACCAGATGAACCAATGGGGTTGCGGCTTCCACAGCACTGATGTGGGACAGGAAAGAGAAGAATGAGAGAACCACATGAAGAATTCTGTGACAGAATGTGGTCTCTCTCTCTCTCTCTCTCTCTCAGTGTGCAGGGTGTGCTGGTATCAGGGAGATGGGATCCCCTGCGATATATACACCCAATAGAAGTTATTTATTTGGGACCAGAGATTACAGAACATACTCTGGACACTGAGCTTCATCAGTGGTTTGTTGCACTGCTAATCATCAATTTACAGATTTCTTAATGCTACAACTGAGTGCCTTTAGTGTCTGTCTGTCTGTCTGTCTGTCTCTCTCTCTGTCTGTCTCTCTTTCTCTCTCTCTCTTTCTCTCTCTGTCTCTCTCTCTCTCTCTCTCTGTCTCCCCTGTTTGTGTTTGTCTTGGCAAGTACCAAGTGTTTCCGGGCATTAGCAGGAGTAAAAAAAAGAAAAGAAAGAATAAAGAAAGTGCAAACATTGAGTGTTAACGAGCAGAGGGCTTCTGGTTCTTAGCCTGGGAGGCATCTATTGACACCTTATCAAGTTGTAGGGTCACAAGAATGATGTAGCCATTTTCTCAATGCAATAGGTCTGCAGGATTCTGCCCACAGCAGCCCTAAAAATGCAGACAGCAGCAAAAAATGCCTGTGCCTGATCTGTCTCACTGCACAGGGCAGTCACACAGCATATAGACAGGGACAGAGATGGGCACTTCAAGCCAGTTAAAACATTAAAAAAGAGCAAAGTTACAAGGTTAAATCAATTTTTCCATTTCTTTATTTTTTGTAAGGATCTCCCTTTTGTGACCAAAATGTAAAACTGCCAATGCCATTCATTCATATCCCATTCTAACTATAATGCCAGACAGACAAAAGATATGAAAATTGCTTATTAAATGCAAAAGAAATATCAGACACAGTCCAACTCATTATAAAATAAATATAGATAGCTCTGCTGTTGCAATCTCTGTAGTATCATTTTGTATTTACATAGAAACATAGAATTTGATGGCAAATAAGGACCGCTTGGCCCACCTAGCCTGCCCATATCAGTACCTAATGGATAAGCTGAAGATCCTAGTTGAACAACAGCCTACTTCCTCCTACCCCCCACTAGAATTGCTTTATGTCTGTCCCATGCATTTTTGAATTCCCCCACTGTTTTTGACTCTATGACCTTCTCAGGAAGGCTGTTCCATGCATCTACAACCCTCTCTGTGAAGAAATACTTCCTCATATTACCTCTGAGCTGTCCTCTCTCTGTCTTCAAATTGTGCCCCCTTGTTCTTGCACATCTCTTTTTCTGAAAGATGCTACCCTCTTGGACTTTATTAATTCCCCTGAGGTATTTGAAAGTGTCTATCATGTCCCTCCTCTCCCTCCTTTCCTCAAGGCTATACATCTAAAGCTCCATTAGTCTTTCTTCATATGTCTTCTGGTGCAGACCCTGCACTATTTTGGTTGTACTCCTATGGACAGCCTCCACCCTGTCTATGTGTTTGCGAAGATGGGGTCTGAAGAACTATACACAGTACTCCAGATGTGGTCTTACCAACTGTCTGTATAGAGGGCCAACAACTTCCTGTTTTCTACTGGTGATGCCTCTCCCTATGCATTCCAATATCCCCCAAGCTTTCCTTACTGCCTTCTCATATTGCTGGCCCACCTTTAGGTCATCTGATATAAATACCCCCAGGTCCCTTTCAATTTTTCTTGTTGTCAGTATCTCACCACCCATTGTGTACTCTTCTCCTGGGTTTTTGTCTCCCAGGTACATACCTTGCACTTCTTAGCATTGAATCTAAGCTGCCATACATTTGACCATTCCTCTAACCTTGTCAAGTCCCTTCTCATCCTTTCCACCCCACCTTGTATATAAACTCTGTTGCAGATCTTTGTGTCATCTGCAAAGAGACATACTTTTCCTTCCAGACCCCCTGCAATGTTGCTTATAAAGACATTGAAGAGGACCGGTCCTAATACTGAACCCTGTGGTATCCCACTAGTAACCCCCCTTTCTTCAGAGTGGACTCCATTTTTTATTATTACTCTCTGTGTCCTATTCTCCAGCCAATTCTTTACCCAGGCTACCACCCTGGGACCCACTCCCAGGCTGGCTAACTTGTATATTAATCTTTTGTGTGGGACTGTGTCAAATGCCTTGCTAAAGTCTAGGTAGACCATGTCCACAGCCCCTCCCTGATCTACTACTTCGGTTACCCAGTCAAAGAAATCAGTTAGATTTGTCAGACATGACCTTCCTGCTGTGAATCCATGCTGCCTTGGGTCCTGTGCACCACTGGTCTCTAGGTACTCAACAATTATTTCCTTCATAAGTGATTCCATCATTTTCCCTACCACAGAGGTCAAACTGACAGGTCTGTAGTTTCCTGCCTCTGTCCTGCTCCCACTTTTGCGAAGGGGAATCTCATCTGCCCTCCTCCAGTCCTCAGGTACCACACCATCCTCCCATGATTTATTAAAAAGGGTATTCAGTGGTGTTACTAGTTCTTCCCTTAGTTCTTTTAGAATTCTGGGGTGAATCCCATCAGGCCCCATTGTTTTATCCACCTTTAGTTTTAAGAGTTCTTTCAGAACCCTTTCTTCTGTGAAGGGACTAATATTAACCTCCCTATCCAGAATGCTTCTATTGACTGGATTAGGTATATCCCCCTGCTTTTCCATTGTTACTGAGCAGAAGTTTTCATTCAGTATCCTTGCTTTTTCACTGTCGGTCTCTGCCCAACCACCTTCCTCTTTATTCAGTCTCAGTATCCCTGCCTTGGTCATTCTTTGCTCTCTAACGTACCTATAAAAGGTTTTATCCCCCTTCTTAACTGAGTTGGCTATCTTTTCCTCAGTTTGGGCCTTTGCTATTCTGACTGCCCTCCCCACTTCCTTCTTCTTTAACTGGTACAGTTCTCTGTCCTGCTCCTTCTGTGTTTCTTTATACTTCCTGAATGCTATCTTTTTCTCCTTAACCTTCCCCGCCACTTCTTTTGAGAACCATAGTGTTTTTTTCTTTCATTTTGATTTGTTTATTTGCTTCACACAAAGGCTTGTTGCCTCTGTGATGGTGGTTTTGCTGTTTCCCCATTGTTGCTCCATCCCACCTTCTTGTCTGTTTGCTAGTGCTTTTCTGAGGCACTCTCCCATTTTGACAAAATCAGCCCTCCTGAAGTCCAGTACCTTCACTTTTGTATGGCTTGACTCTACAGCTAAGTTTGTCATGAACCACACTGTTTGGTGGTCACTTGTTCCCTGATGGCTACCCACTTCAGTATCAGAGATCCTCTCTCCTTCCCCATTTGAGAGTACCATGTCTAAGATTGCTCCCTCCCTAGAGGGTTCCAAAACTAGCTGTCTGAGGCATGCCCCCTGTAAGGCATCGAGAATGGCCCTGTTCTTGGATGTAGCTACAGCAAAGGTGCTCCAGTTAACATCTGGCATATTCAGGTCCCCCATCAGCAATATCTCCCCTTTCTCTGCCATCCGAAGGATGCCTTCTGTCATTTCCTTGTCCATTTCCTCCCCTGTTTATTTATGTTTTATTTCATTAGAGACCTTGATGAGTAACTCAATTCAAACTAATGCCACAAAGAATAAATACTTTTCTTTTCATCCTTTTTATATAAAATTTTCTTCTTGCTGAACTGTCAGAAAGGCATGCACAGAATGTCAGCTAGCACTGTGTGTAGGCCCTGGGAAATTTCAAGGTACCACATGTACAATTCCAGGTTCATAATAGCAACTCAAACTCTAAAGAAGTTTCACTTCTTATGTTTTCCACTAGTGACTTTAAGATACTTTCTATGACTCTTGATAATCACAACTGGGCACCAGTTTTTTCTCAAGTCTTGTTTGAGTGGGATGGAAATATGGGTGTGTGAAACTTTAGCACTTTTCAGCCTTGTCTAATTTTTGAGTCCAGTAAGCTATCAGCTGACACACTGTAACTGATTTTCCCAACTCTCTTCATATTGGAAATGTTGGTAATGTCCCATTTAACAAACAGGCTATAAGGACTGCTGCCTGAATACTTAACCAAGACAAGCTCATCAGGGAGTGACGATTACTACCCAAACACGCCTCTTTAACAGCATGACATTTAACCGATAACTTACATTTAAAATCACCTATGAATGTGCCCAGCTCTGGCATTTGTTCAGTGTAGTCATCACTGCCAGCAGTAAAGAATGTGATTACTGTACGTGAATAAAAACATAAAATAATCCTGTAAGTGGTGATTTTGCATTTAATTAATCAGTTGATAAGCTGTTAAAAAGTCATGCATAGATATTAATCTCCAGTCCCTGATGAACCCTTATGGGCAATGTGCTGGTCCAACACTCCTTACAGTGTGTTACCATTTAGCTACTTGTTCACATATTAGCTTAATAAATAAATCAATAAAGCATTGGTTTGAAGCATTTCTTTTAGGTCCTAGCAGTACTTCTATGCAATATTGGAGTGCAGCAGCTTGAGGATTAGTTGTATGTTTGTGGGGGGGTATCCACTCCACTCCAGCTACACTGCAGTAACCTCTTACAATCTCAGTTGCATTCCTGAAGCAGAGTGGCCCATGCTTTAACAACTCAATATTCCTGCCTTCCATCACTAACAACAGTGTCAAACATTATAGTCTGGCAAGAGTATAGAAGTATAAGTGTGAGACAGCTGAGTTCTTCCTGCTGGTGCTTCAGAAACAGCAAATTACTTTGGATTCTTTACCCTCAAGTAGAAACAGCACAAGGTAGAAAACTAGACTAAAGGTAGCTCATAAGCAAATCATGACAAAGAGGCAATATGATCTTTCATTCATGTTATGATTATTATTACAATTATTACAGTTACAATCAGGGTATGTGTCAGTAAGTATCTCAATGACACTCCTTGCATGCCTCTTTGACATGTCTTTCATATTTAATAAGTTATTGCCATGCCTTTCGACAGTCACACATTACAGTTAGAATGGAGTGTGCACGAATTAAGGACAGGAGCACTATTTATTTTTTTGTCATGGAAGAGGGGCAATCCTTAAAAAAATAAAGAAATGGAAAAATTCATTTAATCTTGTAACTTTGTCCCTCTTTTATTTTTTAACAGATTTGATATAACTTGTGAAATGACATAACACAGCTCTCTTGCTAATAGGTATTTCCCTGTAGCAAGACTCTGCCTTAAACAAGATTAATGACTTAGCAAACTACAGTAGCATAAGCAATAATCTGTATTGTCATTTTATGATGGCATATATACGAACATACAAAATTTGCCACCAGATAAAGGCCTAGAGGTCTATCAAGTCTGCTTGAATGTGCAGCTAGCACCCCTTATTCTGCAGCTGCCCCTCTCTTCCACCCTCCCCCTTGTCCTGTCCCATCCCCTTTTGAAGCAGTCCACTGTTCTACTGGATACCACTTCTGCAGGTAATGCATTCCACCCAGCCACCATCCTCTCTGTGAAAAAGTGTCTCCTCCTCTCCCTCCTGAACCTTCCTACCTTCAGTCTCATATCATGGCCCCTGGTGTTCCTCCCCTCCCTTACTTTGAACAGCCCCTCTGTACCTCTCTTGTTTATTCCTTTCATGTACTTAGAGGTTTCAGTCATGTTTCCCCTGTCCCTCCTCTCCTCCAGTGAGTACATGTTCAACTCCCTCAGCCTCCCCTCTTATGATAAGTCCCCCAGCCCCTTGATCATCTTTGTCGCCCTGCGTTGCATCCCTTCCAGTAACTTAATATCCCTCTTCAGATATGCAGTACTCCAGGTGCGGTCTACCTAATGACCTATACAGTGGCAGAATCACTCCTCCCTCCTTGAGGATATACCCGTTACAATGTAACCCTGCATTTTGTTGGCCTTTGCAGCTGCCTTCCCACGTTGTGTCGAGTTGTTCATTGACCCTGTAATGAGCACCCCCAGATCCTTCTCCTCCTCTGTCTGGGCTAGCTACACTCCCCTCAGCTGGTAACTCCTTGGGCTCTTCACCCCAAAATGCAGCACCTTGTACTTTTTGGCATTAAACCCCAGTTGCGAGGTGTCTGACCAGGTTTCAAACTTTGCCAGATCATCCTGCAACCCCTGCCATCCCCCTAGGTCATCTACCATTGCTCCCATCTTGATATCATCAGCAAACAGACTGATCTTGCTCTTGATGTCTAATGATATGTGTGCAACAAATATTCCAAACAACACTGGTCCCAACACCGAGCCCTGTGGAACACTGCTTATCACTACCCTTGAGTGTGAGAGCTCCCCACCCACCACCACCCTTTGTTGGCTTCTCTGAAGCCAGTTCCGTAACCATCTCACCAGCTTTGCACCCACCCCTGAGCCTATCATGCCAGTGAAAAGACAAATTCTGGTCAGTGCCAACATGGCAGCATAATGCCATTCACTCCACTGGATAAATAAGTATGCAGGTGACAGCAAGCTTGGCTGTATTACTGATGATGTACAATCAATAAAAGCGCTGCAAAGTAACTTGGATCACCTAGCATTATGGGCTGATCAGCACAAAATGACTTTTAATATCAGTAAATGCAAGGTTATGCATTTTGGAGCAAATAATAAACTAGCCCAATACACTTTAAAGCAGCAGTACTACGAAATCAGGAAGTGAACTATCAAAATTCTGTTTTTCAGCTGTAAGCATGCGGCCAAAGTTCCAGTTTCCATTCCTGTAAATGTTTTTTTCAGTCATCTTTAGTTTTTTAGATATTTGCAATTTATTTGAGTTGTAGCGCTACAACAGATATGGCGGCTGACTAATTTTCAGCTGCGCTTTTTCTACAGGTCACATCTCTTCTTTTGACAACTGCACAGGAACCCTCTGCTGTTGATTCCCGATGTCCCTGCAAGTCATACACATGTGGATTTGGCAGCAGAGGGGGTTCCATTGCAACATGCTTAGTGGCAGAAATGTAAACAAAAGCAGTCTCTAACTGAGCAAATTACTCGGCGATAGTACACTGCCAGCGGGAAAGAGTACCAGGTATATGATAAGCAGGGCACAGGGAATAAACTGTCAAAAAAGTGCAATTTTTTTTCCTGTAGTACTGCTGCTTGATATAATACTATACTACAAGCAGTTACAGCTGAAATTGACTTAGGTATTACTATTTAATACAAATGAAAACCATGATGGAATGAGTGCAAAGCAGAATGACAGAAAGTATTCAGAATTTGCACTATCATACATATAAGGAAAGATTAACTACCTGGGGGATCTATTCCCTCGAGTGTAGGGCATTGAGGGAAGACCTTTGTTTAATTTACAGGGCCTTTAAGACCCAGTTCTTTTTTAAACTTTATGTTTGCAGTATAAATCTATTGGCAAGCACACTAGATCACATAAATTAAAACTTCAAACTAATATTAATTGTACAACCAAAAGAAATAATTTCATAACTCAGAGGATTCCACGTACTTGGAACACTTTACCAGTGTCTCTTGTTACCAGTTCTGATATAGAGCAGTTTAAAAATAATCTGGATCAATATATGGGTAATACAAAATTTCAATTCTGCCATTAGGTTTTAATGGCGGTGAGTTCACTAATGGGTTTTCCCTTGAACTCATATAATCCTATGAACCTATGAACCACACATAGAGAACATGGATCTCGTGGGAAAGTTAGAAACAGAGAAAATTGATGGCAGATAAGGACCACTATCCCATCTAGTTTTCCTTTTTTCCTTATCTGTAACAGCAACTGGTGATCCTATTTTGGCATCAGCTAGCCTTTTATTCCCACTTCAAGGCTTCCTTTATGTCCAGCCCAAGCATGCTTGAATCCCTGTATTATGCTTGCTCGCACCACCACTTGGGACAGGCTATTCCATGTATCCAACACCCTTTCACTAAAGAATAAGAACATCCTCATATTTCCCTTATCCTTTCCCTAGAAATCTCATATTGTGCCCCCTTGTTCTTGTACTCATTCTATACTGAAAGATGTCACCTACTTCCACCTTTTTTATGCCTTTAGGATATTTGAAGGTCTCTATCATATTTCCACTTTGTCTTTGCTCCTCCAATGAATATATATTGAGGTTCCTCAATCTCTCCTCATACGTCTTGTGGTGCAAGCCCTGTACTATCTCAGCTGCCCTTTTCTGAACCACATCCACCGTCTATATATTTAAAAAGATGTGGCTCCAGAACTGCACAACGCATTCCAGGTGAGACCTCAGCAGCATTCTGTACAGATGTATCACCACCTCCCTTCTTCTGCTTGTGCTACCACTCAGTGCACCCCAGCAAGCCACTGATTCTCCCTATAGCCATTGTGCATTGTTTGACCATTGTTAAGCCATCCAAGATGATAATCTCCAAGTATCTTTCTTACCCCGTCCCCCCTCCATTCCATAGCTCTCTGCAGGGTTTCTGCACTCCAGAGGCAGGATTCTCAAAGAATAGCAAAAATCCCACAGTTTCAAGAAAAAAGCTTGCATCACTGCAGAAACACAGCTGCACCTTATTCTGAAAGAAAAGGGTCTGGATTCCCAAAGCTTTCAGAAGGCGCAGAACCTTTCCTAAGTCCCCCAAATTGCCGTAGCTACAGAAAAAGGGGAGATTGCTGTAAGTGCTATTCACCAAAACCTCCACAGCTGTGGAATAAAAACACTATGAACTGTGGAAAAAAGTGCTGCTGTGGAAGTTCATGAGGAAAAAAAGGTGTGAGATAAGTAAGGCACATCCCCCGAAAGGATATTCTCAGCCAGGTCTTTTCTTCAGTTGCGGACAAAATGTTACACACAGTGGAATGAGGTGTAACTCTCCCTCAGCAAACTGAAGTAGTGCCCCAACAGTTGAAATCAATTAAGATGGCAGTGAGGTACAGGTAATAGCATCCCTGTGGGTATAGCACTGGCTGATGTTACAGCAACAAAAGCATGCATTGCCATGATATGGCAACAGGCAACAACCACCAGACCCAGTGCAGCTCATGACAGAGCCCCACAGGCAGTAGAGCCTAACCAGCCTGCAGTGAGTGATACCCTTGCAGGCAACAGGAACACCTCAGGGAGAGATGACCAGTGGTGACACTTGACCACTATGGTGCCATGGTAGTACTGGTACCTGTGGTGCTGCAGTGGTCCCAGTTGAGGGCCTGGTTGCTGGTATCTTTGTGAGTGCTGTCAGCCTCATACTGTGGCAGCAATGTTAATGTCTGCTGCTTCAGCTACATGGTTGTACGATTGCTGTGCCTCCTCAGCCATTTGCATAGTTGTGGATCTGCAGCTGTGGATTTGCAGCACTTGCGGAATTCTTGAGGCTGCTGGAATTCTGCAGCTGCATGACTTTTTTCAGAATTCTGCAACTGTGCAACTTTTCTTTCAGAATATGACGCAGCTGCATTTCCACAATGCTGCAAGTCTTTTTCCCACAGCTGTGGGATTTTTGCCATTCTTTGAGAATCCTGCTCCAGTTTTGCAGTTGCAGAATTTCACAGAAAGTCCCACAGCTGTGGAATTCCAGCAGCTGTAGGAATTCTGCAAGTACTGCAACTCCGCAGCTGTGACCCCACCGCTGTGGAAATGGCTGAGGAGGCACAGCAATAGTACAACCAAGTAGCTGAAGCAGCAGACATTAGCACTGCTGCCATATGAGGCTGACAGCACCCATAAAGATACCAGCAATCAGTCCCTCAACTGGGACCACTGCAGCACCACAGGTACCAGCAATGTCATGGCACTACAGTGGCTGACTGTCACAGCTAGTTGTCCCTCCCTGGGGCATTTCTGTTGCCTGCAGGGGTAGCATCCACTGCAGGCTGGTCAGGCTCTACTGCCTGTGGGGCTCCACCATGGGCTGCACTGGATCTGGTGGTTGTTACATGTTGCCACATTATGGAAATGTGTGCTATTGTTGCTGTAACAGCCACTGCTATACTATCTGAGATGCTATTACCTGTGCCTCACCTCCACCTTAATTGATTCCAATTGTTGGGATACTGCTGCAATTTGCTGAGGGACAGTTACAACTCATTCCGCTATGCGTAACATTTTTTCAGCAACTGACGAAAACAAATGGCTGAGAATAGCCTTCAGGGGTTGTGCCTTATTCATCTCACACCAATTTTTCCTCAGGGACTTCTGCAGCTGCACTTTTTTCCACAGTCCATAGTGTTTTTTTCTCCGCAGTTGCAGAGGTTTTTGTGAATACCACTTAGAGTACTGTCCCCTTTTTTCTGTAGCTATGGCAGTTTTGGAGACTTAGGGAAGGTTTTACACCGTCTGAATGCTTTGTGAATCCAGCCCCAGATGTATGACTTTGGGCTTTTCTTTACATTGAATTTCAGTTGCCACACTTTGGACCATTTTTCCAGATTTTCTAGGTACTTCCTCATTTTCTCCACCCCATCTGGAGTGTCTACACTATTGCAAATCTTGGTGTCATCTGCTAAGAGGTAACCCTTTCCTTCCAGCCATTCTGCAATGTCACTAATGAAGACATTGAAAAGGACCAGCCCTAGGACTGATCACAGAGGTATCCCACTGGTCACCTCCCTTTCCTTGAACTAGATGTCATTGTCCACCACCTTCTGCTTCCTATCACCCAGCCACTTCCTAGCCCAGTTTCTGTGGTGAAGTTCTCCTTGAAGATGGAGCTCACGGCAGATAAGTGTGCTATTTCCAAGTGTGCCATATCTAGGATGTCCACTGGAGTTTGTGTATCCGCACAGACTTGAGAGATCCATGGCAATCAGAATCTCAAGGTGGCATAATACACTGCTGTTGAATAAAGTTGTTCACTCTGTATTTTTATAGTGCATAGTATTCTTTTTTTATTGATTTGTTAAAAAGGTTGGTGCAGTGGTCCAAAGACCTTTTTCAGGCATGGCCTGGCCAGAGACATGCAGAATCAATGGTAAAATACAGTGAACAACAGCAGTGAATCATACATAAGCAAGTACAGAATCCTGTACAGTCAGGCAACATACAGAGATGGACAAATAATGATACAAGCACACAGTGCAAGATATAGCAAGCAATGTGGGCATTATACAAGATAATAATAATAATATTAATATAGTAATATACTTTATTTTTACAGTGCCTTTCTAAAATCAAGATGCCTTAACAGTAAAATACAGGAGAATAAAACTGGGTGAAATAAACCATCAATTAAATAAATACAGGGTTTCATAAAATTCAATAAAATACCATTAGGTAGGGTAGACTTGAAGCCACAGATGGGGCTCAGGCATTTGAAAGGAAGAATGCTTTTACCAAAAATCATCCAAAAACCTTTCATCTTAATCACACAATTGGTGAACTGTTAGCTGGAGCCCTTCTCCCTTACTCTTTGGTAGATCATGAGGATTTTAGGGAGCTAATGAAACTTGCAGAGCCTCGTTACAATGTTCCTCATTGAAGGTACTTTTCCTATGTTGAAATACCAAACATTTATCAGGCTTTAAAAGTGACAGTGGTGCTTGCACTTAAAACTGCAGTGGGTTGGGTTATTCATGTCACAACAGATATGTGGACCAGCACTCAAAACATAGATTACATGTCCTTTAGTGCTCATTGGGTCTTGTTTTTTTGTGCTTCTTCAAAAACAAAGACACCCCAAAAGATGGTGCTGCTGCATATAAAGAAGTTTGGGCAAAGTCATATAGCTGCAGAACTTACAGGAACTAAATGTCCTCCTTGATGAATGGATTTATTCTCATGATCTAAAATGTGGCTTCATAGTAAGTGACAATGGAGCCAACATCTTGAAAGCAGTATAGGATGAAGGATTTCTACATGCTTTTTGCTTTGTGCATTGCTTACATTTAATTGTTATAGGGTTTCTCAGCATTAAAACAAAAGTGGATGATATGATTGCTGTTTGCAAAAAAATTGTGACTTACTTCTCACATTCAACTAAGGCTATATGGACATTGTCCGAACTGCAAAAAAAAACCCACAAGCTTCCACAGCAAAAGCTGATTCAAAATGTTTCCACTCATTGGAACTCAATGCTTTATATGCTACAGTGC
Source organism: Neoceratodus forsteri (assembly GCA_016271365.2). Lineage (NCBI taxonomy): Eukaryota > Metazoa > Chordata > Ceratodontiformes > Ceratodontidae > Neoceratodus > Neoceratodus forsteri. Next base: position 15,157,322 of record CM028129.1, read on the forward strand.
CTCTTGGAACAAAAGCAAGCTGTACGTGAATATTGCTCAAATTACATTATTGGAGATGGCATTATGCTGTCTGTGCTGCAGTGGAAATTAATGGAGACAGTGTGCTGCATCCTAGCTCCTTTTGAGGCAGCTACAAGGGACATGTCTTCTGAAGGCACATCTATGAGTCGGGTTATCCCACTCATAATGCTAATTTCACATCATCTTACTGTTCTTACTCTACAGATAGAAAAAGACAGATCTGAAGCTTAGACAACATGTCAGCTGTATCACGGGAATCTTGTAAAGAGAATGAGTGAGTGCTTCAAAACCAATGACAGATTAGTAGCAATGATGAAATCAAAACACCACATCCTTGTAACTCTCTGAGATCTCAGGTTCAAGCCTATACATCTCCCAAAAGCAGATGATGTAGAGCACTACAAATGTATGTTGCTAGATGAGCTGCAGCACTCGCAGGAGTCAAACATGGACATGCACAGTACCCTCGGGTTGTCATCGCCACAACATGCAGGTTCATCTTCACAAAGGAATGCAGAACTGGAAAAGTCACCAGATATTAACAATAGTTGTTCCACAACTGCCACTTCTTCACCCCTTAGTAGCAAGCTAAATCTGTGGCAAAATCTTTTCCAAATTGCTGCCATACCAGCTTACGTTGATTCCTCTTCTGAGCATTCTCTGCCCATCATGGTAGACAGTTACCTGCAAGAAGTGCCTATTCCTATTGATGCATGCCCTTTTGAATACTGGAGATCAAAAAAGTCAAATTGGACTGAGCTGCATGATGAAGCCTGTAAATATCTTGGCTATCCTGCCACAAGTGTCTCTTCAGAATGCATATTTAGTACAGCTGGCAATATTGCAACAGACACCAGAAATAGGTTGCTGCCAGACAATGTACACACATTAACTTTTATTAAAGTTAATAAGTCAAGATTTTCATGTCCCTACAAGAGTATACAAACTGATTCTGAAGTGATTGATGTTACGGATGTTGATGTGATGACAACTCAGAAGGTGGTGGCTGGTAAATACTGTGTGGGATAGAGTCTCTGTGGACCAAAAAAGGAATGTTTACAGATTGTGATGACTTGGGTTGTCTCTCTCCTTTCTTGATCTACTACCTTGGACTATATACCCCCAAAAGCTTTCACCATTTCATGGTAAACTGCTTTGTAGCTACAGTCTAAAGTCAGCAATGTTTTTTATACAGGGCAATTTTAACATCAGTGGGAAAAGGCCCAAATTTGGCATAAAAGGGACACTGTCAACCATTTCTGTATTATTTATAGTTAAAATGTAAACATATATTTTTGGATTTACCTTCTGTAACTGTGTGGTGCATCAGAATGGGCTGGGATGAGGGGCAGTCTATTTTTCAGTTTTAAAGAGGAAAACAAAATGAGTTCTAATTGGTAGCTGTTTATTATTTTTTCAATTACAGAAAAGTTAGCCATAAACCAAAATGATCCATAAGTAACTTTACTGAATAAAATGTGATGGGAAAAACTTCATTGTGTATTGCTTTGTTTTTTGTGGACAGCATTCTGTTACAACTCTCTTCTTGGAAAAAGTCATCTGGAGTTTTACCTTTGTCATGGTTGAGCACATATCTGTAAGCATGGGTCTCATACTACAATAACTCATGTTTAACATTCTGTTGTACACAAAACATGGCATAATAGTTACAACTCTCACATTACTGGTTCCATGAAAAGAACTGTACAGAATGTTGTCCATAAGAAGAAAACAATTGAAAGACAGTTTTTCACCTAAGTGTTTATTAAGGAACAGTTAACTATGGCTCATTTGTCGGCAAGACTTTCATTTTTCTTGAGTAAGCATGGAGTACTTTAAGCATTTGAGAGAGGGAGGAGGGCAGAATGGGTGCTGGGAGGTGGGTAAGGGTTGGAGGTTGGTTTTAACACAGATGCAAGAGGGAGAAAGACTGCATGAATGCTAGTGCATGGGTGAGGGTTGGGGGTTGGTTTTAACATTGATGCAGGAGGGAGGAACATGGCATAGTTGTTAGTGCATGGGTGAGGGTTGGGGTGGATTTTAACATGGGTGCGGGAGGGAGGAGGGTGGCTTAAATAATAGTTCATGAGTAAGCATAGGGGTAGTTTAAACATTTTGGTGAGGGAAGAGGGTGGAATATGTGCTTAAGGGTGAGTGGGTGAGGGTTAAAGGTTGGTTTTAACATGGGTGTAATAAGATGGTGGCATGGGTGCTACTGCATGTATGAGGGTGGTGGAAGAAAAGTGGAATGGGTGCTGGGGGTGAATGGGGGTGTTGTTTTTAGTCCTTTCATTTACTGATTCCTGATCAGCAGGGGATGGTGAAGAAAAGGAGGATGACAGACTGATGGTACGGGTGGGCTGTCCTGATTGCTCACTGTGGAACCTACTATATATATATATATATATATATATATATATATATATATACATACATACATACATATTATAGTGGTGCGGTCGAGACACTATATTTAGGGATATGAAGGCACTCCTATGTTAAAGTCAACATTTTGCACGTTAATAACTTTGGACCCGTTCAATGGATTTGCCTGAAATTTGATTTAAAACAGAAAGCAGCAAATAGCCATTAGATAATATCAGTTATTTTTTTCTCATAATTCATGACGATGAGCATATATAACTGAGTACATAAATAGCTAATGTGCCAATTTGTTTCACTAAGGAACTATGATGCAGCTGCAGCAGGAATAGTTTTAACATATGGGTGGGTGGGCCTGTTAGGTAAGTTGCTGGCTTTAGCAAACAGAAGAAACTATAGATAAACCTAGCTGTATTCCTATCAAAGTAACCCATGTTCATTTCTCTCCCCCATTATATTGAACAGTTTGTAGTTCTTTCTGTCCTCAACTTCACATGTGATTCACTAGTATCTTCATTATTGGCAGAATGCCCTCAGTTTCCTTCACATGTATTTTATTATTATCTTCATTACTGTCAAGACAATTAAAAAATAGGGTTCAAGTTCTAAAAAAGATTAGAACCCTAGAACTTTTTCAAATGTTCTAGACTAGAGCTAGAGCTGAGAACTTTGGAGGGTTCTGACAACCCTAACTAGAGTCTTGTAAAGAGAGATTATTACCTACATAGAAACAGGGAAACAGAATTTGATGGCACTTGGCCCACCTAGTCTGCTAATTTACTTACCTAATGGATAAACTGCAGACCCTAGTTAAACAACAGCCTACATTCCCCTATCACCACTAGAATTGCCTTATGTCTGTCCCATGCATTCTTGAATTCCCCCACTGTTTCTGCCTCAATGACCTCCACAGGAAGGCTGTTCCATGCATCCACAACCCTCTCCATGAAAAACTACTTTCTCACAATTCCCCAGAGCCATACCCCTCAAATTGTGCCCTTTGTTCTTGTAAATCTCTTTTTCTGAAAGATGCTACCCTCTTGGATTTGGTTGATTCCTTTGAGGTATTTGAAAGTTTCTATCATGTCCCCCGATTCCTTGAGGGTATAAGTATTAAGCTCCTTTAGTCTTTCTTCATATGTGTTCTAGTGCAGATGCTGCACTATTTTGATTGCCTTCCTCTGGACAGCCTCCACCCTGTCTATGTCATTGTGGAGATGAGGTCTCCAGAACTGCACAGAGTACTCCAGATGGGGTCTCCCCAACTGTCTATACAGAGGGATAACAACTTCCTGTTGTCTACTGATGTTGCTTTTCCCTATGCATCCCAGTATCTCCCCAACCCTCCTTACTACTGTCTCACATTGCTTGCCCACATTTAGGTCATCTGATGAAAGTAACCCCAGGTCCCCTTCCATTTTTTTGTTGTTAGTGTCTCACCCTGACTATGTATTCTTCCCCTGGGTTTTTGTTTCCCAGGTGCATTACTTTGCTTGTCTTTGTGTTGAATCTAAGCTGCCTTATATTTGACCACTCCTCCAACATTGCCAAGTCTGTTCTCATTATTTCCACCTCACCTTGTGTATCAACCCTGTTGCAGATCTTTGTGTCATCTGCAAAGAGACATATTTTTTCTTCCAGTCCATCTCCAATGTCACTTATAAAGACGTTAAAGAGGACCGGTCCCAGTACTGAACCCTGTGGTATGCTGCTAGTAACCCCCTTTCTTCACAGTGGATGCTGTTTTCTATTACCCTCTGTGTCCTGTTGTCCAGCCAACTTTTTACCCACACTTCCACCTTGGGACCAACTCCAAGGCTGGCTAACTTGTATATTAATCTTTTGTGTGGAACTTTGTCAGATGCTTTTCCAGACTCTAGATAGGCCATGTCCACAACCCCTCCCCAGTTTACTACTTTGGTCACCCAGTTAAAGAAATCTATTAGATTCATCTGACATGACCTTCCCACTGTGAATCCATGCTGCTTTGGATCCTGTGCCCTGCTGACCTCTAGGTACTCAGCAGTTCTTTCCTTCAGAAGAAATTCCATAATTTCCCTACCACTGAAGTCAAACTAACTAGTCTATAGTTTCCTAAATCTCTGTCCTGCTCTCACTTTCATGAAGTGGAATCACATCCACCCCCCTCCAGTTCTCAGGTACCACCCCATCCTCCCATGATTTACTGAAGAAAATAGTCAGTGGTGTTACTAATTCTACCCTTAGTTCTTTTAGAATTTTGGGGTCAATCTCATCAGACCCAACTGCTTTGATCACTTTCAGTTTTAAGAGTTCTTTTAGAACCCTTTCTTTTGAGAATGGACTGGTATTGGCCCACTCTATCCAGAGTGCTTCTCTTGTTTGGTTTAGGTACTTCCCCCTCCTCTTCTTTTGTGAATACTGAGCAGAAATACTCATTCAGCATCCCTGCTTTTTTACTGTCACCTGTTCCCACATTCCCTCCTTATTATTAAGCCTCAGTATCCCTCCCTTGGCCTTTCTTCACTCCCTAGTGTACTTATAAAAGGTTGCATCCCCCTTCTTAACAGAATTGGCTATCTTTTCTTCAGTTTTGGCCTTTGCTATTCTGACTTCCTTCCCTGCCTCCTTCTTCTTTAGCTAATATAGTTCTCTGCCCTGTTTCTTCTGTGTTTCTTCATATTTCATGAATGCTGTCCTTTTCTCTTTAACCTTCCCTTCCACCTCTTTTAAGAACCATAGTGGCTTTTTCCTTCATTTTGTTTTGTTGATTTGCTTTACACAAAGGTTTGTTGCCTCTGTGATGGCAGTTCTGATTTTTTCCCATTGTTTCTCCACCCCTCCTTCTTGCCTGTTTGCTAGTGGTTTTCTGAGGCACTCTCCCATTTTGCCAAAGTCAGCTCTCCTAAAGTCCACCACTCTTGCTTTTGTATGGCCTGACTCTACAGCTGTGTTTATTGTGAACCACGCTGTTTAGTGATCGTTTGTTCCCTGATGGCTACCCACTTCTAAATCTGAGATCCTCTCTCCATCTCCATTACAGAGTACCAGGTCTAAGACTGCACCCTCCCAGGTGGGTTCTAACACTACCTCCCTCTTATGATGAATGATACCTCTACTAATACACCCCAACATTCCCCTAGCCTTACCTACTGCTTTAGTGGTCTGCTTGGATGATCTCAGGTCATCTGTGATGATGATGCCAAAGTCTTTTTCTTCCCTTGTGATTGCCAGCAACACCCTTCCCAACTGATAGGTAGCTTTTGTGGTTCTCTTCCCTATGTGTATAATCTTGCACTTATTTGCTTTAAACTCCAGTTACCACTCTTCAGACCATTTTGCAGGTTTTTCCAGATCTCTTCTCATTCTGCCAACCCTATCTGGATCATTTATCCTGTTGCAGATCTTGGTGTCTGCTGTGAACAGGCAAACCTTGTCATACAGTCCATTTGCAATGTCATTGATGAAAATATTGAAGAAGACTGGCCCAGGACTGATCCTTGAGGTACTCCACTTGTGCAGCTCTTCTAACTGTATACCATATATCACCACTCTTGGTTTTCTGCCTGCCAACCAGTTTACCACCCAGCTGACCAACTTCTGACCCACCTGAAGCCTACCCAGCTTATTAATCAATCTTCTGTTGGAACAATATCAAAAGCTTTGCTGAAGTCAAAGTAGGCAACATCAATTGCATCCCCTTGATCCACCACTTTGGTTACCCAGTCAAATAAATCTATGTGATTAGTTTGACAGGACCTCCCTGTTGTAAACCCATGCTGTCTTGGATCATGTACTCCTATGGATTCCAAGTGTTGCACTATCCTTTCCTTAAGGAGTTCCTCCACAATCTTGCCCAATGCTAAGGTAAGACTGATTTGTCTGTAGTTCCCTGCCTCCTCTCTGCTGCCACTTTTGAGGAGAGGGATCACATGAGCCCTTCTCTAGGCTTCTGGGACCTCTCATGTGCTGACAGACTCACTAACTAGTTCTGATAATGGATCTGATAGCTTTACACTTAGCTCCTTTAGTACCCTGGGATGTATGCCATCAAATTCTATTGCCTTGTCCACCCTGAGCTTAGCAACCTCTTGTAAGACCCTTTCTTTTGTGAAGGGACTTATACACACCTCCCCCCCCCCCATGTCCATGGTGTTGAGCTATGGGCCCTGTCCTACCTTCTTCTCAATAAATACTGAGCAGAAATATCCATTTAGGATAGATTCTTTCCTAGGCCCTTCTCCACACACTCCCCCTTATCCCCTTTGAACTTGGTAATACCCCCCTCTAGACTTTCTCCTTTCACTAATGTATCTATAGAAAATCTTGTCCCCTTCTCTGACTGCTAGTGCTAGTGTTTCTTCAATTTTGGCCTTTACCTGCCTTACTGCCTTTCCTGCTTCCCTTAGGGAAGTTTGGTATGCCTCCCTATCTTTGTCCTGCTGTGTTCCCTTATATTTCCTAAAGGCCAACCTTTTGGCTCTGATCTTTTCTGCTACTGCTTTTGAGAATCAAAGTGTTTTTCTCATTCTTTTGCCCTTGCTTTTTTCTGTAATACAATGGGGTGTTGCTTCAAGTTTTGCATCCATAATGCCTGCCCACTTTACCTGTACCACCTCAACTGTCTTTCCTCTGCCAGGGCTAGCTTACCTCTGTTGGCCATCTTATTGAAGTCAGCTCCTCAAAAGTCCCATAATTTTGCCATGGAATGGGACAATTTCATTCTAGTGGCCCATTTGAACTATACCATGTGACACTCACTGGTCCCCAGGTGGCCTTCTACCTGAAGATCTGTGATCCTTTCCATATTAATCAGTACTAGATCCAGGATATCCCTGTCTCTTGTGGGTTGTTGCACCAATTGTTTGAGGCCCTCCCACTGCATGGACTCTACTATGTGTCTAGTTCTGGAGGATGTTCCTGCTGGTATTGACCAATCTATATCTGGCAAGTTGAAGTCTACCATTATCAGAACCTCCCCTTTAGCTGTCATGTTCTGTATATCTTCTAACAGCAATGTGTCTATGGCATCCTCCTTGTCTGGAGGCCTGTAGACAACCCCAGTTCATATGGCTTTCCCATTTCCTGTTTCCAGGGTGACCCACAGTTCTTCTGGTTCTTTATGTGTATTCTGAATTTCTGCAGCTTTGATATTTTCATTGACATAAAAGCCACTCCCCCTTTGTGCACCTCAGTTTCTTCTGAACAGTACATAGCTGGGTACTAAAGTCTCCCAATTGTGGTTCCTGGTGAACCATGTCTCGCTAATGGTTAGTTACTATGTCCAGTTTAGCATTTGTCATTGTTGCCTTCTGATCTGGGATCTTGTTTCCCAGAGAGCGGGCATTTGTGTACATGATTTTCCATTGGACAGATTTCAGTGTGTGTGTTGTAGGATGAGGTCTGTTTTTTCTCCTGCACATCGCATAGGGAGCCAAACCTTTTTCCTTACCTGGTGATGCAAATGAACTGCAAACATGCTGAACTTCTGTTTGATCACTAGCTGAGGGGGGAGGGGTGTGCTTCCCATTCAATGTACCGGGTGCTGTACCCCTCTCCCCATTTGCTAGCTTAAATATTTCACAATGACATCAAACTTCTGCCCCAATGCATTGACTCCCTCCTTAGTCAGATGCAGCCCATCAAATTTAAAGAACTTTTACTCCCAAAACTGTCACCAGTTACCTACAAATTTGTGTCCCTTTTCCTGGAACCAGCCATTGAGCCAAATGTTTAGCTGCCCTATCTCCTCTTCTCTGACCTTCCATCCATCTGCCCCCTCTCCCAGACTGGCAGGATCTCAGAGAAGGAGATGTTCAATGAGATGGATGACTGTCTCCCAACCTGGTCAGGTGTCCCTTGGTCTCCACAACTGACTGGCTAGTGAGATCGTTAGCCTCTATGTGTTCCAGAATGTCAATCTTTTCTCCTACTTCCTGCACAATTTTAGCAATGCAGTCAGTGTCTCTGCATGCTGATGTACCTGAGAGACATCTGACCATTACCCCTGCCCAGCAGTAGGTATCAACTCCCCAAATCATGGAGTATCCTATGATCAGAAGTGCTTTGGATTTCCTTTTTGCCTTTTTTGATTTGGTCCCCATTTTGGTAAGTTTTGTTGTGCTGCCTTCTGTGATGCAGTATCATTCTCTTCAATGTCCTCTGCACAGTACTTGCAGTTAATAATGTCCATTCCAATTGAGTTGTTGAATTTGTAACCTGGTCTGAATAATAAAAAGGAAAATGAAAGGAAACGTTTGATTTTTTAATGTTTTGTTTGTTTGTTTGTTTTTGTATTACTTTTTATAACAAGTTAAATTAATTGTGCCCCTGTAAGTGAGGTCACTGTGTGGATACCCCTCTGATCCTCCCCTTCCTGATTTGGTACAGAAAATGTCATGACTATGCTATTCTATAAAAGGAGTGTAGCATTGGGTGTTTGGGGATGGGCATGGGTAGTTGGGTCCTTCTCCTGTAGGCAAAGAGGTAATAATGGTGTAACCCCCCCAGGGTCAGGAGCCTACCTGACTCCTGCTGCAGTCTTGCAGCTGCTGTTCTTCTCACTCCCCTTGCCCAATCCTGAACTGCCAAAGAGCCAGTGAGTGCTGTAACTCCTGCTCCTTTTCTAGTGCAGCTGGTGAGCTGCTCATTGTCTCTAGCTCCTCCAGTTCCCCTCAAACTGCAAATATGTCCGGGGAGCAAAAAAGGTTAAATCTTGCACCTCCTACACCTAAAAAACAGTGGCCTGAGTGATGCATGTACAGTTGCTCTCTCACCCCTGAACTGCTGCACCAGGAAAGGCTACATCACTGGCCTAGCAGTGGCAGGGTGCTCAGAAGAAGCGGTAGAAGTGCCACAAGAAAGGATTTACTCCACAGCCACACTGGACTGCCAAAAGGGCTGGGGGACCAGGAAAAGGAAAATAATAACTTTTTAAAGCACTCACTAGGATTCATACTGGGATCATTAGAGAGCCATGGAGTGGTGAGGCTTATAACTGCTCTCATTTATTAAGAGTAATAAAATGAAGGGTGAGACAAAATGTATGAGTCCAACCGATTTTTAAAGGAGATTTTAGTACTGCTAATAATAACATCTATTGGTAATGAATTTCAAGGTTTTACTACACACAGTGTATAAAAATACTTGCTTGCTAAATGAGTAAAACGTTTATACTGTAGTTGTAGAGGATGACCTCTAAAGTTATACTTATCTTCCCTATGAGATAGCCCTAAATTTACTATCAATTCTGGATCTTTAATAATATCGTACATCATGAGGAGATCTCCTCTTAATCTATGAGTTGATAGCGACATCAGGTTTAATGACTGAAGTCTGTGATCATAAGAGACATCCTTCAACCCCTTTATTAATTTAGTAAACCCCTTTTGTACATTTTCCAACTTAGCAATATCCTGTCTTTTATATGGGCACCAAAATTGTGATAAGAAGTCCAAATGTGGATGAACATAGGCACAATAAAGTGGCATTAACACATCACGCTCTCGAGATTTGATGTTCCTTTTAATAGTCCAGATAACACCATTTGCATTTTGTATAACTGTATTGATTTGGAGGTTGGGAAGAAAATTATTAGTTACAACCCGCAGATCTTTTTCTAATTCAGAAATAGTTAATGCTCGATTATCAAGAGTATATAAATGCTTAGGGTTATTAGCTTCAAAGTGCAAAATCTTATATTTAGTATGATTTAGTTTCATACCCCACTTTATAATCCACGATGAGATTTTATCCAGGTCATTCTGTATTATTTTAATTTGATCATCATTATTACATGGCCCTCCAATCTTAATATCATCCGCATATTTAATGATATTTGAAATGCAATTATGTGAAATAGCCGATATAAATAAATGAAAAAGACAGGGGCCCAGAACAGACCCTTGGGGTACGCCACTTGTAATAAACCCTGGGTGTGAAAGGTGGCCATTAATTAGGACCTGTTGAGTATGTTTAGTTAGTCAACTAGCTATCCATAATACCAAATTTGGATTAATATTTAACTGATATAATTTCTTTAGTATGGCCCAATGTGGAAGTAAGTCAAAGGACTTACTAAAGTCCAAATAAACCACATCATATGCCAGTCTGTTGTCCAATTAAAGGCTAACATCCTCATAGAAGCAAAGCATATTTGTCAAACAACTTCTTCCCTTTTCTTAAATCCATGTTGTTCAAGGTCAATCTTTTGTAATATGGGGTAAACAAGTCTTTAACTAGACTTTCAAGAATTTTGCACATTGAGGAGGTTAGACTAATTGGTCTATAGTTTTCAGCAAGGTTTCTAGGGTCATTCTTATAAATAGAGATGACTTATGTTGTTCTCCTTATTTCAGGCACATAGTTCAAATTTAAACAATTTTCATACAGAAGTTGTAATGGTAATGCCATTTCCTTAGCCAACAAATACAATAAGTGGCCAGGTATATTGCCCGGAGACACACTAATTTTCCCTTTTAACCCTAATAACTTCATATGTACATCAGTGATTAAGATTGATATATAACTACCCACTGAATTATTGACATCATTATCAGTCTGATCTTTTTGGAATAAACGACAATATATTCATTGAGAAAGTTAGCCATCTCAAGAGGGTCATGGGTTAAATAATCATTCACTAATAGGGGGCCCACATGACAAGTGTTTTTATTTTTAAAGCATTTATGTAAGCATAAAATGACTTGTTATTATCCATACAAGCATTTACAGCAAGTTTAAGCTCCCACTCCTTTTTGGATTTTCTAATACCTTTAATATATTTCTTTTGAATGCTCAAATATGAATTCCAGTTATCTACCATTTTGTTTTTTAAATAGATATCATAACACTTTTTTTTTCTTGATAAGTTTTACCAAGTTTTTAGACAGTCACTTAGGTTTGGAGTCGACGGATGAATATTTATATATATATATATATATATATATATATATATATATATATATATATGATATAAAACATTCTCTTAAACTATAAATTTTATTACATAGAAAATGAAAATATTCCTCTATGCTGACTTTAAGAACAGATGCCCAATCGATGTTATCAAGTCCCTCTCTTATACTTTTGATATCTGCTTTTTCATATAAATAAACTTTAATACTATTACGGTTAGTAATTGCAGATTTACAGATATTAAAGGTGATGGAACAGTGATCACTATTACCTATTGAAGGACATGTCATAGATGTTTTATACATAGAGACTTAGTATAAAGGAACAAATCAAGAAGGTCATTACCCCAAGTTGGTTGCTGTACACCCTGAATTAAATTACATTGCTGACAAACATCAATATCAATAAATAATTTTGCAGCACTAGATCCTCCCGTCAACATGGACCAATCTATATCACTCAGGTTGAAATCTCCTGTAAGTATAATATCACCAAGTGTGCAAACAGAATTTATTTAATTAATAATAGACTCAAAATAATCAATAGATGAACTAGGGGGATGGTAGCAAACACCCAAAATCAAATACTGGGTGGAAGCTAACATAACTTTAAGCCATAAAGATTCAGACATATCATTATTATTTTTAACTTTGTCAAAGATATCCAGAACATGGATGGAATTTTTTACAAATATGGCAACACCTCCACCCTTTCTAGAGTGTCTATTATATGTAAAAGATGTATAACATGGTATAGAAAAAGCCCAAAATGATTTATCATCCCCCCCAAGTTTCCTTAATGAGCACAGTGTCTATTTTATCAGAATTTACAGTAACCTTTAACTAATCCATTTTATTTGTTAAGCTTCTGGCATTAAAATAAATACATTTTATATCATTTAGAGAAATTTTATTTGCATTGTTATTTTGTTTTATCACTTTATTTAAAAACTGTTTATGATTAATTCTAATTTTGGGACAGAAAATGGTCTCTCCCTGCTCAATCAGTTTAAATGTGTATTGATGTAACGTAATAGGTGGTGTCCTAGCAGCATATTCCCCTTGTGATTTAAGTGGAGGCCATCCCCACTGTATAAGTCAGGTCTAAAGATGTAATCTTCCCAATGGGTAATACAACAAAGATTTTGGCGAAGACAGCACCCTCGCAACCAATTATTAAACATACGTATGTTATTGTTGAACTGTATTGATGCTCTGGGAACAGGTAGGCCTTCAGAAAAAGCAGTTTCACAACCAATGCCTACTAGGACATTTGTTAGGGCAGCTATATCTTGTTTGATATTCAATAAATCAGTATACAAGAAGTCGTTGGTTCCAGCATGAATAATCACTAAGGGATTAGTAGCCCCCTGAGTTACAATATTATGAATCATACTAGTAATATGAGATATCCTAGCTCCCTTTAAAGTGGAACATGTACGGTTTTCTGTATCCATATTACAGATGGTTCTGTCCACATTTTTTACCATAAAGTCACCAATAACAAATATTTGCCTTTTAGTGTTCACACAAACTGAAAGAATCTCCATAGGAGTATTATCTGGAGCAGAATATATATCTACTTCAGGTGGCATTACTACTAAAAGTGAAATCAGAATATTTGAGGGAGGAGGACAGGGCAAACAAGGTAGTGAACTACACAAAGCTTGAACTGAAATAGAAATGTCATTTTGTGGGTAGCATTCATTTTCACGTATAGAAAGTGAAGGTTCAATGGGATGCATGTGAGTGGAATACAATCAATATCTGGACTACTCATATTTTGAACTATATTTGAAATATTTTTCTGTGGGCTACATCTAGGTGTGCCTACTTTTGTTTGTTCAAAAGTTACAGGATCATTTTCATATAATGGGGAAAAACTATTACTAAGGGGTAAAGAAAATTGCTTGGCCTTTTGGCATTTTTTGTAGATCCTTTTACTTTGCACCTCATACCAGAGGTCATCAGCATTTTCAGGGCTATCAAATTCCCCGGGGCATTTTTTAGTGCTACCTAAATGAGCCTTAGTTGAATCCACTACTACAGAGACAAGAGTAGCTTCAAATGATGCTGTGAGTGTGTTAGTAACCTCAGGTTGAGTATTTAGTGTAGGTGAGTGGTTTAATGCCACAAACCTAGCCTGCATTTGCTTCTGGCTGGCTTCTAATTCAGAAAGCCTATAATTAAACAGAGCTACTGCATCTTTTAATGCTTTATTCTCCTCACATTTAGAGCAGATCAACTTACTGGCCATTTGGTTATGTACTATAGGTCCAAACATAGAACATTCACAACATTTAACATAGTCACACGTGTTAAACATAGTATTATTCTCAGACATTATTAAAAGCTTTATATACTTACACTACACAACTTTGTGCTTTTTCAGCAATAAAATAGCCTTTGTTTATCTATGCCTGCTACCCCCAATGAACACGGAGAACACACACTGACGCACGAGTCTCTGCACGTGTCTCCGCGTGCTGCGCCATGCGCTCCTTGCCACGGTTTGCCCTGCTTGCCAAGCGGCAAGATATATATACTGAAAATGACCCGGATGTGAACCCTGAGGTCACACAGTGAATCACACAGTAATGTGCTAAATTAAAATTAAAATAACTAAATCTGCAGCACTGGAGCCCTGTAATACAGAGTCTAGCACTCCACAAAGGCTCCTAAAACAATACTAAAAACTGTTACTACAGTCTGTAGTTCAGAGGGATCGTTCCCCAAACTACAGGCTCTCTTCCTGGTCCTCAGAGAGCTACCAGGGCTCACATATATTTATTACAGGTTGTGTATTTAAGCAACAAATAGTATATTTCACCTGGCTATAAGCAGTCAGACATAACACAGGTACAATTCTGCAAAATATCTCCCTGACCCTTTAAATGCCACCAGTGGGATAGGGAGTAAAGGAAAAATTGTCATCACCAGGGACTACGAGTCCCATAATGTTTAGTGGCCAAGGATGGCCATTTAGAGACACTGTTTCATCAGGGGAGCCCTTAAAATGGAGCCAGCGACTCAGCGCCTATCCCCAAAATGTACCCCCTGGCCCTAGTGACCCTCAGAAGGGACCAGGAGTGTGCTAGCCATGCAACCAGATGCTGCCAACAGTGAACCTTTATTATTCTACAATTTATGGAAAGTGACTGAGCTGTGAGAACTGTTCAATGGCAGCCATCTTTGCTGAGGTTGCTGGAGAACAATGTAGGATCTGATTGGTAGCTGTAGTACATCCAGTCAGGACAAAGAGTTTATGAGTTGTATGGACCAATCAGAGACTGAGATTTTAAACCTAAGGATTCTGAAGTTTAGAGTTTGTGTCATTTTGAATGAAAGTTTAAAGTGATAAGAAGTGTTTCTTGTCTGCTCCTGCTGCTAACAGACAGAAACACCTGCAATGTTGTGCTTTCTGCACAAACTAAGAGTCAGAGTGAGACTTGCCAGTGATAGGAAATGAGAAGGAGCATTTTTTATCTGCTCCTGCTGCTGTTAGATAGAATACCTTGAAGTTGGTGCCTTCTGTGCAGGTCTAGAACTGGTTAGTGAAGATCTTGGTGAAACCCCCAGAACTGGGATTTACCTCAGCCTAACAAACTGTGATATTTGATGTCACAGATATCCAAAGCCTGCTGAAGAAAGTGTTGTTAGCTGTGGAAAGTGAAGTAACCAAAGCAATTGGCACATTTCTCTACCAGTTCAGAGACTGAGTTTCCTGTCAAGACCTATGCTCTGAGGTCCTACCTGCTTGTTTGATCTGCTGCTGCCTACCTACTGTTAAGGTGGGTGAAGACAAGTCCCTGTGTGAGATGAAGATTGCCTACCTACAGTCCCTGTGTGGGATGAAGATTGCCTACCGATCATCGAGGTGGGTGAAGACAAGTCCCTCTGTGTGATGAAGATCATCACCTGCATTCCAAACCTTTCCTGTCTGTTCTTCAAAGTTGCCTAAAAAGGGTAGATGCCCCCCTAACAACCTGCACCTGTTAATCAAAGGTTGTGAGTAGCAGATTTTACTCAAATACTTTCCTAATTTTTCAGCTAGATAACTTGTTAACTTTACAGCTGGGTTTCCTGTGCGACCTTAGCAACACCCTTAGCAACTAGTGCAGTCAGGAATAAACTGTTTCACTGCACCCCATGGTGTGGTTGGTACTTTGCTCTGCAGCACCTCAATGTTTCATCTGTGCTGCACCCATCTTTTCCACATCACAGACCTGCAACTGTTCAGTGTGTGCACACTAAAAATGAGAGCTCTCTCAGGGACTGTGGGGTTAACTGGTGCACCAGTAGAGGGGATTAGAACTGGGGCTGGTATTTCTGGAATTCTTGGTACTGCCCAAATATAAATGCCACTGTGTTGCAATTTTACTGATCTGCATAGTGTTTAGAACCTGACAATTGAATGATTTTATTTCCCATTGATTCAACTGCTGTCTACCTCTTTATCCACCCCAAAATAAACCCCTGTTGTTTATTTTCTTTAAACAGTTGCAGTCATTGCATTAATGTGCAGTGTGCTATTTCATGCTTAGAGTTATAAGTGAGGAGGGGATTGTCTGTTGTTCTACCTGTTTCCAAGGGAGGGGGCTGAATATCATTTCCAGTGGGGCAGAACTCTGGCAGTACAATGTTGGAAGGATCCTCATAGGTGGAGGCACCACGCCACTCACCCAACCAATTATACCCATGACCCAGTCACCAGCCTATATTCCCCGAGGAAGCACTGTGTCACTCACCCAACCAATTATACCCATGACCTAGTCACCAGCCTATATTCCCTGAGGCAGCACTGCGACACTCACCCAACCAATTATACCCATGACCCAGTCACCAGCCTATATTCGCTGAGGCAGCACTGCGCCACTCACCCAACCAATTATAGCCATGACCCAGTCACCAGCCTATATTCCCTGAGGCAGCATCACTCATCCAACCAATATAGCCATGACCCAGTCACCAGCCTATATTCCCTGAGGCAGCACCATGCCATTCACCCAACCAATTATACCCATGACCAAGTCACCAGCCTAAATTCCCTGAGGCAGCACGTGCCACTCACCCAACCAATTATACCCATGACCAAGTCACTAGCCTATATTCCATGAGGCAGCACCATGCCACTCACCCAACCAATTATACCCATGACCAAGTCACCAGCCCATATTCCCTGAGGCAGCAACACACCATTCACCCAACCAATTATACCCATGACCGAGTCACCAGCCTATATTCCCAGAGGCAGCACCATGCCACTCACCCAAATAATTACACCCATGACCGAGTCACCAGCCTATATTCACGGAGGCAGCACCACGCCACTCACCTAACCAATTATAATCATGACACAGTCACCAGCCTATATTCCCTGAGGAAGCATCACTCATCCAACCAATTATACCCATGACGCAGTCACCAGCCTTTATTCCCTGAGGCAGCACCACGACACTCACCCAACCAATTATACCTATGACCCAGTCACCAGCCTATGTTCCCTGAGGTAGCACCATGACACTCACCCAACCAATTATACCCATGACCGAGTCACCAGCCTATATTCCTTGAGGCAGCACCATGCCACTCACCCAACCAATTATACCCATGACCAAGTCACCAGCATATATTCCGTGAGGCAGTACTGTGACATTCACCCAATCAATTATAGCCATGAGCCAGTCACCAGCCAATATTCCCTGAGGCAGCACTGCACCACTCACCAAACCTATTATACCAATGACCCAGTCACCAGCTTATGTTCCCTGAGGCAGCACCACACCACTCACCCAACCAATTATACCCATGACCCAGTCACTAGCCTAAATTCCCTGAGGCAGCATCACTCATCCAACCAATAACAGACATGACCCAGTCACCAGCCTATATTCCCCGAGGCAGCACCATGCAACTCACCCAACCAATTATAGCCATGACCCAGTCACCAGCCTAAATTCCCTGAGGCAGCATCACTAATACAACCAATTATACCCATGACCCAGTCACCAGCCTATATTCCCTGAGGCAGCACAGTGCCACTCACCCAACCAATTATAGCCATGACTAAGTCACCAGCCTAAATTCCCTGAGGCAGCACCATGCCACTCATACAACCAATTATAGCCATGACCCAGTCATCAGCCTATATTCCCGGAGGCAGCACCATGGCAATCAGTCAACCAATTAAACCCATGACCCAGTCACCAGCCTATATTCCCTGAGGCAGCACAACACCACTAACTCAACCAATTATAGTCATGAATCAGCCACCAGCCAATATTCCCTGAGGCAGCACCATGCCACGCACCCAATCAATTATACCAATGACCCAGTCACCAGCCTATATTCCCTGAGGAAGCATCACTCACCCAACCGATTACAAACATGACCAAGTCACCAGCCTATATTCCCTGAGGCAGCACTGTGACACTAACCCAACCAATTATAGCCATTACCCAGTCACAAGCCTATATTCCATGAGGCAGCACCGTGCCACTTACCCAAAAAATTATAGCCATGACCCAGTCATCAGCCTATATTCCCTAAGGCAGCACCATGCCACTCACCCAACCAATTATACCCATGACCCAGTCACCAGCCTATATTCCCTGAGGCAGCACCATGCCACTCACCCAACCAATTATACCCATGACCAAGTCACTAGCCTATATTCTCTGAGGCAGCACTATGACACTCACCCACCCAATTATAGCCATGACCCAGTCACCAGTCTACATTCCCAGAGGCAGCACCGAGCCACTCACCGAACCAATTATAGCCAATGACCAAGTCACCAGCCTATATTCCATGAGGCAGCACCATGCCACTCACCCAACCAATTATACCCATGACCAAGTCACCAGCCTATTTTCCCTGAGACAGCATTGAAACACTCACCAAAACAATTATACCCATGACCAAGTCACCAGCCTATATTCCCGGAGGCAGCATCACTCAACCAACCAATTATACCCATGACCTAGTCACCAGCCAATATTCCCTGAGGCAGCATTACTCACCCAACCAGTTATAGCCAATACCCAGTCACCAGCCTATATTCCCTGATGCAGCACCACGCCACTCACCCAACCAATTATACCCATGACCCAGTCACCAGACGATATTCCCTGAGGCAGAACCATGCCACTCACCCAACCAATTATACCCATGACCAAGTCACCAGCCTATATTCCCTGAGGCAGCATCACACCACTCACCCGACCAATTATACCCATGACCCAGCCACTAGCCTATACTCCCTGAGGCTGAACCTCTCCACTCACCCAACCAATTATACTCATGACCCAGTCACCAGCTTATATTCCCTGAGGCAGCACCGTGCCACTCACCCAACCAATTATAGCCATGACCCAGTCACCAACCTGTATTCCCTGAGGCAGCACCATGCCACTCACCAAACCAATTATAGCCAAGACCCAGTCACCAGCCTATATTCCCTGAGGCAGCAGTGTGACACTCACCCAATCAATTATACCCATGACCCAGTCACCAGACTAAATTCTCTGAGGCAGCATTACTCATCCAACCAATTATAGCCATGACCCAGTCACCAGCCTATATTCCCTGAGGCAGCACCATGCCACTCACCCAATCAATTATAGTCATAACCCAGTCACCAGCCTAAATCCCCTGAGGCAGCATCACTCATCCAACCAATTATAGCCATGACCCAGTCATCAGCCTATATTCCCTGAGGCAGCACCGTGCCACTCACCCAACCAATAATAGCTATGACCCAGTCACCAGCTTATATTCCCTGATGCAGCACCATGCCACTCACCCAACCAATTATACCCATGACCAAGTCACCAGCCTATATTCCCTGAGGCAGCACTGTGACACTCACCAAACCAATTATAGCCATGACCCAGTCACCAGCATATATTCCCAGAGGTAGCACCATGCCACTCACCCAACCAATTAGACCCATGACCAAGTCACCAGCCTATATTCCCGGAGGCAGCACCATTCCACTCACCCAACCAGTTATACCCATGACCAAGTCACCAACCTATATTACCTGAGGCAGCACTGTGACACTCACCCAATCAATTATACCCATGACCCAGTCACCAGAATAAATTCCCTGAGGCTGCATAACACATCCAACCAATTACAGCCACGACCCAGTCATCAGCCTATATTCCCTGAAGCAGCACCATGCCACTCACCCAACCAAATATAGCAATGACCCAGTCACCAGCCTAAATCCCCTGCGGCAGCATCACTCATCCAACCAATTATAGCCATGACCCAGTCACCAGCCTATATTCCCTGAGGCAGCACTGTGCCACTCACCCAACCAATTATAGCTATGACCCAGTCACCAGCCTATATTCCCTGAGGCAGCACTGTGCCACTCACCCAACCAATTATAGCTATGACCCAGTCACCAGCCAATATTCCCTGAGGAAGCACCGTGCCACTCACCCAACCAATTATACCCATGACCAAGTCACCAGCATATATTCCCTGAGGCAGCACTGCGACACTCACCAAACCAATTATACCCATGATCCAGTCACCAGCCTATATTCCCTGAGGCAGCATCACTCACCCAACCAATTATACCCATGACCTAGTCACCAGCCTATATTCTCTGAGGCAGCATCACTCACCCAACCAATTATAGCCATTACCCAGTAACCAGCCTATATTCCCTGAGGCAGCACCAGTGTTACTCACCCAACCAATTATAGCCATGACCCAAACACCAGCCTATATTCCTTAAGGCAGCACCATGCCACTCACCCAACCAATTATACCCATGACCCAGTCACCAGCCTATATTCCCTGAGGCAGAACCATGCCACTCACCCAACCAATTATAGCCACGACCAAGTCACCAGCTTATGTTCCCTGAGGCAGCAACACACCACACACCCAACCAATTATAGCCATGACCCAGCAACCAGCCTATACTCCCTGAGGCTGAACCACACCACTCACCCAACCAATTATACCCATGACCCAGTCACCAGCCTATAGTCCCCAAGGCAGCACCATGCCACTCACCCAGCCAGTCATAGCCATTACCCAGTCACCAGCCAATATTCCCTGAGGCAGCACTGCGAGACTCACCCAACCAGTTATACCCATGACCAAGTCACTAGCCTATGTTCCCTGAGGCAGCACCATGCCACTCACCGAACCAATTATACCCATGACCCCGTCATCAGTCTATATTCCCTGAGGCAGCACTGTGACACATACCCAACCAATTAGAGCCATGACCCAGACACCAGCCTATATTCCCTGAGGCAGCACTGCACCACTCACCCAACCAATTATACCCATGACCCCGTCACCAGCCTATATTACCTGAGGCAGCACCACACCACTCACCCAACCTATTATACCCATGACCCAGTCACTAGCCTATATTCCCTGAGGCAGCACCGTGCCATTTACCCAACCAATTGTACCCATGACCCAGTCACCAGCCTATATTCCCCGAGGCAGCACCATGCCACTCACCCAGCCAGTCATAGCCATTACCCAGTCACCAGCCAATATTCCCTGAGGCAGCACTGCGAGACTCACCCAACCAGTTATACCCATGACCAAGTCACTAGCCTATGTTCCCTGAGGCAGCACCATGCCACTCACCGAACCAATTATACCCATGACCCCGTCATCAGTCTATATTCCCTGAGGCAGCACTGTGACACATACCCAACCAATTAGAGCCATGACCCAGACACCAGCCTATATTCCCTGAGGCAGCACTGCGCCACTCACCCAACCAATTATACCCATGACCCCGTCACCAGCCTATATTACCTGAGGCAGCACCACACCACTCACCCAACCTATTATACCCATGACCCAGTCACCAGCCTATATTTCCTGAGGCAGCACTACACCACTCACTCAACCAATTATACCCATGACGCAGTCAACAGACTATATTCCCTGAGGCAGCACTCCGCCAATCACCTAACCAATTTTACCCCTAACCCTGTCACCAGCCAATATTCCCAGAGGCAGCACCGTGCCACTCACCAAACCAATTATACCCATGACCAATTCACCAGCCTATATTCCCTGAGGCAGCACTGTGACACACACCCAACCAAATATAGCCACGACCCAGTCATAAGCCAATATTCCCTGAGGCAGCACTACGCCACTCTCCCAACCAATTATACCCATTACCCAGTCACCTGCCTATATTGCCTGAGGCTGAAACACCACTCACCCGACCAATTATAGCCATGACCCAGTTACCAGCCTAAATTCCCTGAGGCAGCATCACTCATCCAACCAATTATAGCCACGACCCAGTCAACAGCCTATATTCCCTGAGGTAGCACCATGCCACTCACCCAACCAATTACAGACATGACCCAGTCACCAGAATAGGTTCCTTGAGGCAGCATCACTCATCCAACCAGTTATACCCATGACTCAGTCAGCAGCCTATATTCCCTGAGGCAGCACCATGTCACTCACCCAACCAATTATAGACATGACCCAGTCACCAGCCTATATTCCCAGAGGCAGCGCCATGCAATGCACCAAACCAATTATAGCCATGACCCAGTCACCAGCCTATATTCCCTGAGGCAGCACCACGCCACTCACCCAACCAATTATATCCATGACCCAGTCACCAGCCTATATTTCCTGAGGCAGCACCACACCACTCACCCAACCAATTATACCCGTGACCCAGTCACCAGCCTTTACTCCCTGAAGCAGCACCATGCCACTCACCCAACCAATTATACCCATGACGCAGTCAGCAGCCTATACTCCCTGAGGTAGCACCGTGCCACTCACCCAACCAATTATAGAAATGACCCAGTCAACAGTCTATATTCTCTGAGGCTGCACCTTGCCACTATCGAAACCAATTATAGCCATGACCCAGTCCCCAGCGTATATTCCCTGAGGCAGCACCGAGCCACTCACCCAACCAATTATACCGATAACCCAGTCACCAGCCTATGTTCCCCGAGGCAGCACCATGCCACTTACCCAACCAGTTATAGCCATAACCCAGTCACCAGCCTACATTCCCTGAGGCAGCACTGCGAGACTCACCCAACCAGTAATACCCATGACCATGTCACAAGCCTATATTCCCTGAGGGAGCACCACGCCACTCTCCCAACCAATTATACCCATGACCCAGTCACCAATCTATATTCCCAGAGGCAGCACTGCCACACTCACCCAACCAATTATACCCATGACCCAGTCCCCAGTCTAAATTCCCTGAAGCAGCACTGTGACACTCACCCAACCAATTATAGCCATGACCCAGTCACCAGCCTATATTCCGTGAGGCAGCACTGCGACACTCACTCAACCAATTATACCCATGACCGAGTCACCTGCCTATATTCCCTGAGGCAGCACCACACCACTCACCCAACTAATTATACCCATGACCCAGTCACCAGTCTATATACCCTGAGGCAGCACCATGTCACTCACCGAAAACAATTATAGCCATGACTCAGTCACCAGCCTATTTTCCCTGATGCAGCACCATGTCACTCACCCAACCAATTATAGCCATGACCCAGTCACCAGCCTATATTCCCTGAGGCAGCACCATGACATGCACCAAACCAATTATACCCATGACCCAGTCACCAGCCTATATTCCCTGAGGCAACACCATGCCACTCACCCAACCAAATATAACCATGACCCAGTCACCAGCCTATATTCCCTGAGGTAGAACCACTCCACTCTCCCAACAAATTATACTCATGACCAAGTCACCAGCCTTTATTCCCTGTGGCAGCACCATGCCACTCACTCAACAAATTATAGCCAAGACCCAGTCTCCAGCCAATGTTCCCTGAGGCAGAAACACACCACTCACCCAACCAATTACAGCCATGACCCAGTCACCAGCCTATATTCCCTGAGGCAGCACCGTTCTACTCACCCAACCAATTATAGCCATGACTCAGTCACCAGCCTATATTCCCTGAGGCAGCACAGTGCCACTCACCCAACCAATTATAACCATGACCCAGTCACCAGCCTATGTTCCCTGAGGCAGCACCGTGTCACTCACCCAACCAATTATAGCCATGACCCATTCACCAGCCTATATTCCCTGAGGCAGCACCACGCCATTCACCCAACCAGTTATACCCGTGACCCAGTCACCAGCCAATAATCCCAGAGGCAGCACCATGCCACTCACCCAACCAATTATACCCATGACCAATTCTCCAGCCTATATTCCCAGAGGCAGCACTGTGACACTCACCCAACCAATTATAGCCATGACCCAGTCACCAGCCTATATTCCCTGAGGCAGCACTGCGCCACTCCCCAACCAATTATACCCATGACCCAGTCACCAGCCTATATTCCCTGAGGCAGCACCATGCCACTCACCCAACCAATTATACCCATGACCAGTCACCAGCCTATATTCCCTGAGGCAGCACCATGCCACTCATCTATCCAATTATAGCCCTGACCCAGTCAGCAGTCTATATTCCCTGAGGCAGCACAGCGACACTCGCACAACCAATTATACCCATGACCCAGTCACCAGCCTATATTCCCAGAGGCAGCATCACTCTAACATCCAGTTATACCCATGAAACAGTCACCAGCCTATATTCCCTGAGGCATCACCATGCTACTCACCAAACCAATTATAACCATGACACAGTCACCAGCCTATATTACCTGAGGTAGAACCACTCCACTCTCCCAACCAATTATACTCATGACCAAGTCACCAGGCTATATTCCCTGAGGCAGCACCACGCCACTCACCTATTCAATTATAGCCATGACCCAGTCACCAGCCTATATTCCCTGAGGAAGCACCTTGCCACTCACTCAACAAATTATATCCATGACCCAGTCACCAGCCTATGTTCCCTGAGGCAGCACCACACCACTCACCCAACCAATTACAGCCATGACCTAGTCAACAGCCTATATTCCCTGAGGCAGCACCACGCCATTCACCCAACCAGTTATACCCATGACCCAGTCACCAGCCAATATTCCCAGAGGCAGCACCGTGCCACTCACCCAACCAATTATACCCATGACCAATTCAACAGCCTATATTCCCTGAGGCAGCACTGTGACACTCACCCAACTAATTATAGCCATGACACAGTCACCAGCCTATATTCCCTGAGGCAGCACTGCGCCACTCACCCAACCAATTATACCCATGACCCAGTCACCAGCCTATATTCCCTGAGGCAGCACCACACCACTCACCCAACCAATTATACCCATGACCTAGTCACCAGCCTATATTTCCTGAGGCAGCACCACACCACTCACCCAACCAATTATACCCATGACCCAGTCACCAGACTATATTCCCTGATGCAGCACTCCGCCAATCACCTAACCAATTTTACCCTTGACCCAGTCACCAGCCAATATTCCCAGAGGCAGCACCGTGCCACTCACCCAACCAATTATACCCATGACCAATTCACCAGCCTATATTCCCTGAGGCAGCACTGTGACACACACCCAACCAATTATAGCCACGACCGAGTCATAAGCCTATATTCCCTGTGGCAGCACAGTGCCACTCTACCAAGCAATTATACCCATGACCCAGTCACCAGCCTATATTCCCTGAGGCAGCACCACACCACTCACCCAACCAATTATACCCATGACCTAGTCACCAGCCTATATTGCCTGAGGCTGAACCACACTACTCGCCAGACCAATTATACCCATGACCCATTCACCAGCCTAAATTCCTAGAGGCAGCATCACTCATCCAACCAATTATACCCTTGACCCAGTCAACAGCCTATATTCCCTGAGGCAGCACCATACCACTCTCCAACCAATTACAGCCATGACCCAGTCACCAGACTAGATTCCCTGAGGCAGCATCACTCATCCAACCAATTATACCCATGACCCAGACACCAGCCTATATTCCCTGAGGCAGAACCATGTCACTCACCCAACCAATTATAGCCATGACCCAGTCACCAGCCTATATTACCTGGAGGTAGCGCCATGCCATGCACCAAACCAATTATAGCCATGACCCAGTCACCAGCCTATATTCCCTGAGGCTGCACCACGACACTCACCCCACCAATTATATCCATGACCCAGTCACCAGCCTATATTTCCTGAGGCAGCACGTCACCACTCACCCAACCAATTATACCCATGTCCCAGTCACCAGCCGATATTGCCTGAGGAAGCACTCCACCACACACCCAACCAATTATGCCCATGACCCAGTCACCATTCTATATTCCCTGAGGCAGCACCGCACCACTCACCAAACCAATTATACCCATGACCCAGTCACCAGCCTATATTCCCTGAGGTAGCACCGTGCCACTCACCCAACCAATTATAGCCATGACCCAGTCACTAGCCTATATTACCTGAGGCAGCACCATGCCACTCACCCAACCAATTATAACCTGACCAAGTCACCAGCCTATATTTCTTGAGGCAGCACAGTGACACTCACCCAACCAATTATATCCATGACCCAGTCACCAGCCTATATTCCCTGAGCAGCATCTCTCACCAAACCAATTATACCCATGACCTAGTCACCTGTTTATATTCCCTGAGGCAGTATCAATCACCCAACCAATTATAGCCATGACCCAGTCACCAGCCTATATTCCCTGAGACAGCAGCTTGCCACTCTCCAAACCAATTATAGCCATGACCCAGTCCCCAGCCTATATTCCCTGAGGCAGCAAAGTGCCACTCACCCAACCAATTATACCGATGACCCAGTCACCAGCTTATATTCCCCGAGGCAGCACCATACCACTCACCCAACCATTTATAGCCATAACCCAGTTACCAGCCTATATTCCCTGAGGCAGCACTGGGAGACTCACCCAACCAGTTATAACCATGACCAAGTCACAAGCCTATGTTCCCTGAGGCAGCACCACGCCACTCACCCAACCAATTATGCCCACGACCCAGTCACCAGTCTATATTCCCTGAGGCAGCACTGCGACACTCACCCAACCAATTATACCCATGACCCAGTTCACCAGCCTATATTCCCCGAGGCAGCACCATGCCACTCACCCAACCAGTTATAGCCTTAACCCAGTCAACAGCCTATATTCCCTGAGGCAGCACTGCGAGAAATCACCCAACCAGTTATAACCATGACCAAGTCACAAGCCTATGTTCCCTGAGGCAGCACCACGCCTCTCACCCAACCAATTATAGCCATGACCCAGTCCCCAGCCTATATTCCCTGAGGCAGCACCGTGTCACTCACCCAACCAATTATACCGATGACCCAGTCACCAGCCTATGTTCCCCGAGGCAACACCGTGCCACTTACACAACCAGTTATTGCCATAACCCAGTCACCAGCCTATATTCCCTGAGGCAGCACTGCGAGACACACCCAACCAGTAATACCCGTGACCAAGTCGCAAGCCTATATTCCCTGAAGGGAGCACCACGCCACTCACCCAACCAATTATACCCATGACCCAGTCACCAGTCTATACTCACTGAGGCAGCACTGCGACACTCACCCAACCAATTATACCCATGACCCAGTCCCCAGTCTAAATTCCCTGAAGCAGCACTGTGACACTCACCCAACCAATTATAGCCATGACCCAGTCACCAGCCTATATTCCGTGAGGCAGCACTGCGACACTCACCAACCAATTATACCCATGACCGAGTCACCAGCCTATATTCCCTGAGGCAGCACCACACCACTCACCCAACTAATTATACCCATGACCCAGTCACCAGACTATATTCCTTGAGACAGCACTGTGACACTCAAACAACCAATTATACCCATGACCCAGCCATCAGCCTATATTCCCTGAGGCAGCATCATGCCACTCACCCAACCAATTATACCCATGACCCAGTCTCCAGCCTATATTCCCTGAGGCAGCACCATGCCACTCACCCAACCAATTATACCCATGACCAGTCACCAGCCTATATTCCCTGAGGAAGCACCACACCACTCACATATCCAATTATAGACCTGACCCAGTCACCAGACTATATTCCCTGAGGCAACACTGCGACACTCACACAACCAATTATACCCATGACCCAGTCGCCAGCCTATATTCCGTGAGGCAGCATAACTCTCCCAACCAATTATACCCATGACCCAGACACCAGCCCATATTCCCTGAGGCAACACCATGCCACTCACCCAACCAATTATAGCCATGACCCAGTCAACAGCCTATATTCCCTGAGGCAGCACCACGCCATTCACCCAACCATGCTGCCTCAGGAATATAGGCTGCGACTGGGCCGCGTGTAATTTGTTGGGTGAGAGGTGTGGTGCTGCCTCAGGGAATATAGGCTGGTGACTGGCTCATGCGTATAATTGGTTGGGTGAGTGTCACACTGCTTTCTCAGGCAAAATAGGCTGGTGACTTGGTCATGGGTATAATTGGCTGGGTGAGCGATACTGCCTCAGGGAATATAGGCTGGTGACTGGGTCATGGGTATAATTTGTTGGGTGAGTGGTGTGGTGCTGCCACAGGGAATATAGGCTGGTGTCTGGGTCATGGGTATAATTGGTTGAGTGAGTGTCACAGTGCTTCCTCAGGCAAAATAGGCTGGTGACTTGGTCATGGGTATAATAGTCTGGTTGAGCGATGCTGCCTCAGGGAATATGGGCTGGGGACTGGGTCATGGCTGTAATTGCTTGAGTGACTGGGGTGATGCTGCCTCAGGGAATATAGGCTGGTGAGTGGGTCATGTGTATAATTGGTTGGGTGAGTGGTGTGGTGCTGCCTCAGGGAATATAGGCTGGTGACTGGGTCTTGGGTATAATTGGTTGGGTGAGTGGCGAGTGCTGCCCACGGAATATAGTCTGCTGACTGGGCCGGCGGGTATAACTGGTTGGCGGTGATGTGGTGCTGCCCCTCATGGAATATAGGCTGGTGACTGGTCATGGGTATAATTATTGATTGAGTGCTGCAGTGCTGCCTCAGGGAATAGGCAGGCTGCACTGGGCCGCGGCTATAATTGGCTGGGTGAGTGGCATGGTGCTGCCTCAGGAAATGTAGGCTGGTGACTTGACCGATGGTATAATTGATAAGAGTATGCAGCCACCCTCAGGAAAATAGGCCAGTGACTGGGTCATGGGTATAATTGGTTGGGTGAGTGGCTTGGTGCCGCCTCAGGAACATAGGCTTGTGATTTTGCCGCGGTATAACTGGTTGGGTGAGTATCGCAGTGCTGCCTCAGGGAATATAGGCTGGTGACTGCTATGGCTATAACTGGCTGTGGTGAGTGACATGGTGCTGCCCTGGGAATATTGGTGGTGACTGGTCAGCGGTATAATTGTTGGGCGGAGTGTCGAAGTGCTGCCTCAGGAATATAGACTGCGACTGGGTCAAGGGGTATGAATGGTTTGGTGAGTGGCGGTGCTGCCCAGGAATATAGGCTTGTGACTTGGGTATAACTGGTTGGGTGAGTCTCGCTGTGCTGCCCCCAGGGAATATAGGCTGGTTACTGCCAAGTGGGCCATAACTGGTTGGGTGAGTGGCATGGTGCTGCCTCGGAATATATAGGCCGGACTTGGTCATCGGGTTTAATTGGTTCAGTGAGTGGGCAACGGCTGCTGCCCCAGGAATATAGGCTGGGGACCAGTTAATGCATATATTTCGCTTGGAGAGTGGCAAGGTGCCGCCTCAGGGAATATAGGCTGGTGACTGGGTCATTTCTATAATTGGTTGGGTGAGTGGCACGGTGCTACCTCAGGGAGTATAGGCTGCTGACTGCGTAATGGGTATAATTGGTTGGGTGAGTGGCATGGTGCTGCCTCAGAGAGTATAGGCTGGTGACTGGGTCATGGCTATAATTGGTTGGGTGAGTGGTGTGGTTCTGCATCGAGGAATATAGGCTGGTGACTGAGTCATGGGTATAATTGGTTTTGTGAGTGGCGGTGCCGCTCAGGAACATAGGCTGGTGATTGGGCCACTGCTATAATTGGTTGGCTCGAGTGGCACCGTGCTGCCCTCAGGAATACAGGCTAAGACCTGGCCGTGGCCATAATTGAATGGGTGAGTTGATACTGTCACAGGAATGAGTAAGCTGATGACCAGGCCATGCGATAATTGGTTTGGTGAGAGATGCTGCCCTCAGGGAAGATAGGCCTGCTGACTGGGCCGCGGCTATACTTGGTTGGGTGAGTGGCGGAGCCGCCCCAGGGAATACAGGCTGGGCACTGGCCAGGGCTATAACTGGTTAGGTGAGTGGGCATGGTGGTGCCTCAGGGAAGATAGGCTGGTGACTGGGTCATGGGTATAATTGGTTGGGTGAGTGGTGGATTGCTGCTTCAGGGAATATAGGTTGGTGACTGGTCATGGTTATAATTGTTTGGGTGAGTGGTGTGGTGCTGCCTCAGGGAATATAGGCTGGCAACTGGGTCATGGGTTTAATTGGTTGTGAGAGAGTCGCAGTGCTGCCTCAGAGAATATAGGCTGGTGACTTGGTCAGGGCTATAATTGGTTAGGTGAGTGGCATGGTGCTGTCTCAGGGAATATTGGCTGGTGACTGGTTATGGGTATAATTGGTTGGGTGAGTGGCATGGTGCTGCCTCAGGGAATATAGGCTGATGGCTGGGTCATGGGTATAATTAGTTGGGTGAGTGGCGTGGTGCTGCCTCAGGGAATATAGGCTGGTGACTGGGTCTTGGCCATAATTGGTTGGGTGAGTGGCACGGTGCTGCCTCAGGGAATACAGGCTAGTGACTGGGTCATGGCTGTAATTAGTTGGGTGAGTGATGTGGTGCTGCCTCAGGGAACATACGCTGGAGACTGGGTCATTTATATTATTGGTTGGGTGAGTGGCGTGGTGCTGCCTCATGGAATATAGGCTGGGGACCCTGGGCCATGGCTGCCATAATTGCTGGGTGAGTGGGCATGGTGCTGCCTCGTGGAATATAGGCTGGTGACTGGGTCATGGCTATAACTGGTTGGATGAGTGGCGTGGTACTGCCTCAGGGAATAAAGGCTGGTGACTTGGTCATGAGTATAATTGGTTGCAGATTGGAGTTGTTCTACCTCAGGGAATATAGGCTGGTGACTGGGTCATGGGTATAATTGGTTGGTAGAGTGATGCTGCCTCAGGGAAAATAGGCTGGTGACTTGATCATAAGTAAAATTGGGTGGGTGAGTGGTGGGGTTCTGCCTCAGCGAATATAGGCTGGTGACTGGGTGATGGCTATGATTGGTTGGGTGAGTGGTGTGGTTCTGCCTCAGAGAATATAGGATGGTGACTGGGTTATGGGTATAATTGGCTTGGTGAGCAGCATGGTGCTGCCTCAGGGATTATAGGCTGGTGACTGGGTCATGGGTATAATTGGTTGGGACAGTGATGCTGCCTCAGGGAATATAGGCTGGTGACTGGGTCATGGGTATAATTGGTTGTGAGAGTGTCGCAGTGCTGCCTCAGGGAATGCAGGCTGGTGACTTGGTCAGGGCTATAATTGGTTAGGTGAGTGGCATGGTGCTGCCTCACGGAATATAGGCTGGTGACTTGTCATGGGTATAATTGGTTGGGTGAGTGGCATGGTGCTGCCTCAGGGAATAAAGGCTGATGGCTGGGTCATGGGCATAATTGGTAGGCTGAGTGTCGCCGTGCTTTCTCAGGGAATATAGACTGGTGACTGGGTCATGGCTATAATTGGTTGGGTGAGTGGCATGGTACTGCCTCAGGGAATATAGGCTGGTGACTGGGTCATGGGTATAATTGGTTTGGTGAGTGTCGCTGTGCTATCTCAGGGAATATAGGCTGGTGACTGGCTCAGGGCTATAATTGGATTTGTGAGTGGCATGGTGCTACCTCAGGGAATATATGCTGGTGACTGGGTCATGGGTATAATTGGTTGGGTGAGTGGCGTGGTG
The DNA here is from genome assembly GCA_016271365.2 of Neoceratodus forsteri. Lineage (NCBI taxonomy): Eukaryota > Metazoa > Chordata > Ceratodontiformes > Ceratodontidae > Neoceratodus > Neoceratodus forsteri. The sequence continues at coordinate 15,188,520 of CM028129.1, forward strand.
CTGCCTCAGGGAAAGTAGGCTGGTGACTGGGTCATGGGTATAATTGGTTGATTGAGTGTCAGTCGCAGGCCAGGGAACATAGACTGTGTCTGGGCCATGGGTATACTTGATTAGTGAGTGTCGCAGTGCTGCCTCAGGGAATATAGACTGGGTGACTGGGCCGGGTATAATTGGCTGGGGTGAGTGGCGGGTGCTGCCCTTTGGGAATATAGTCTGCAACTGGGCAACGGTGTGTATCTGGCTGGGTGAGTCTCTGCAGTGCTGCCCCAGGTAATATAGGCTGGTGACTAGGTTAGGTCTATAACTGGTTGGGTGAGTGGCATGGTGCTGCCTCAGGGAATATAGGCTTGTGACTGGGTCATGGGTATAATTGGTTGGGTGAGTGGCATGGTGCTGCCTTAGGGAACATAGGCTGGGGACTGGGTCATGGCTATAATTGGTTTGTAGAGTGTCACGGTGCTGCCTCAGGGAATATAGGCTGGTGACTGGGTCATGGGTATAATTGGTTGGGTGAGTGGCGTGGTACTGCTTCAGGGAATATAGGCTGGTGACTGGGTCATGGGTATAATTGGTTGATTAAGTGTCGCAGTGCTGCATCAGGGAATATAGACTGCTGACTGGGTCATGGGTATAATTGGATGGGTGAGTGTCGCAGTGCTGCTCTCTCAGGGAATATAGACTGGGTGACTGGGGCATGGGTATACTGGTTGGGTGGAGGGCGGGTGCTGCCTCAGGAATATAGGCTGGTAACTGGCCAATCGGGTATATCTGGTTGGGTAAGTCTCTGCAGTGCGTCTCTGTGTACATATAGGGGTGGGACTGGGCTATGGCGAAACTGGCTGGCTGAGTGGGCATGGTGCTGCCTCTAGGAATATAGGCTGTGGGACTGGGCCAAGTGGGTATAATTGGTTGGGTGAGTGGCATGGTGCTGCCTTAGGGAACATAGGCTGGGGACTGGGTCATGGCTATAATTGGTTTGTAGAGTGTCACGGTGCTGCCTCAGGGAATATAGGCTGGGGCCTGGGTCATGGCTATATTTGGTTTTTTTGATTGGCACGGTGCTACCTTGGGGAGTATAGGCTGCTGACTGCGTCATGGGTATAATTGGTTGGGTGAGTGGCATGGTGCTGCCTCAGAGAATATAGGCTGGTGATTGGGTCATGATTATAATTGGATGGGTGAGTGGTGTGGTTCTGCCTCAGGTAGTATAGGCTTTTGACTGGGTCATGACTTTAAATGGTTGGGTGAGTGGTGAGGTGCTGCCTCAGGGAATATAGGCTGGTGACTTGGTCATGGGTATAATTGGTTGGTTGAGTGGGCATGGTTCTGCATCAGTGAATATAGGCTGCGACTGGGCCATGGGGTGTAATTGGTTGTGAGTGGCGAAAGGCCCTGCGTAATATAGGGCAGGTTGCTGGGTCATGGCTATAATGGATGAGTGAGCCTCGCTGCAACAGGGATATAGGACTGGGTGACTGGGC